>JARDYH010000005.1:54340000-64340000 GCA_029215795.1 Anniella stebbinsi | reverse complement strand
CTCTTCATCAGTAGTACTGCCTACTGAGAAGGAAGGGATGATACTATAATTTTTTCCTTAATCCTCTAGATGCTAAGAGGAGCAGGGCCCTTCTTATTACTCATCCTTATCCAATCAGCATACAAAAAGGAGGGAGCACAAGCTATTCCAGTAGTGCCTAATGTATGCTTGATTCTGAGTCAAGAGTTCATCTCCCCTCACCCTAGCACAGTATAGACAGTGCAAAGAGTGAGACACCCAGGCTCCGACAATCCCTCACAGGCTTCCGCTGAGTATGACGAGCAACCAGCCCTCCTCCCTACTTTCCTCTACCAGCTGCAGAGGTGGGAAGGACTGTCCTAGCAGTTGCACAACTTCTCCAAAGGTGTGTGGATGGCTGGGAGTTGTTTTTGGGCAGCTGCCTGGCCAAGTTGTCCTAAGCACCTTGGCCACGCAGGACCAAACCAGCACCCCACCACCTCCTGCTGGTCTTTCCTGCCTTTCCAAAGGCATGGAGGGGTGGTGGTGGAGAAGGTTGGATGCTGCTGTCTAAATGCCTTCCCCTGCTAGGCAGGTAGCTGGAAATAACTGTTCTTGGCTTAGCTGTTCAATAACACGTGTAAGAGAAATTTGTGTGAAAGTAAGCCCTACCAAACTCTCCAAGTAAAATTATGAGAGCTGGGATGAGAAGCTCGTATCGTCTGACAATAGCATGCATGTTTGCTTACCCCACTAAAAGCAGCATATAATTGCTATGGACCTGAGAACTTTGAGCTTCTCTTCCTTCATTGTAGTCTCTTCTCACCCAAGTTGTAGGTAATACAATATAAAAACTGGAATGTGGGCCATGAGTCCCAGAGTATACATGTGGTTGGGATGCAGGGAGCCAAACAGAACCTAACCCTAAACCCGAAAGCTGGAGTTAAGCAGATAACTGGACAAAAGAGGATACGGAGTCAGATTCCCAAACAGGATACATAAACGTTTTACCTGTTCCTGGAGCTCTGCTAGCCGCTGAGCTCGCTCTTCTTCAGAATCATCTGATGAACTGTCACTATCAGAGGAGCTGTCACTGCTGCTATCGCTGGATGAAGGTGGGGGCACTTTGGGTGGGGGCTGCACCACTACTGGCGAGGAAGCTGGAATCACAGGTTCTTCAGGTTCATCTGGCATTTTAGCGAAGCGCATCTCAAACACATCCTGGGGAAAATACAATAATCAACATATGCAATAGTCTTCCGGTTCTACCTTCAGAAACCTAGCAACTCCCCATCCCACCTGAAAAGAAGCAGAGCCAGCCATGGCATCCACAATTCCAAACTCAGAGAGGCAGTCCAGAAGGATACCATGTCCAGGTCAATCACCAAGGACACATTCCCCCTGTCTCTCCTCAAGCAGGTTGTCAACCAGGGCAAACTTTGTTCAAAACCAGGCCTGAAAACTTGAGACCCTACAAAAACATGTATTTTAAAAATAAAAATCTCATCTAGAGAAATGGACCCATAAACCCCAGACGTATAAAGCCTTTTAAGTTAGTTTAATCTTCCAATTAATGCTTTGTTTTCAAAATTAGTTTCTGAACTTTGGAAAAGTATGAATGTAAAGCAGGATTTAAAAATAAATACATATTTTATTTACCTGCAATTTCCGTGCCATAGCAACCACTTCATGATCAGGAGGGTTATACTTGTAACAATTGGAAAACATCAATCGGACATCAGCTGCAAATTCCTGAGCATCTCGATAATCCCGGTTCTCCAGTTTGGACTAGAATTGTAAAAATAATTCTGCCATTAATATTGCAATCATGACAAGAAAGGAACACAGAACAATTAAACTACTGTTCTGGAGTTTAACCACATTGTAATCTATGGGTATGTCTGCATGGTAGCTACTATAAAAAGTATTGCAGGAAATTGTACTTCAGAGGTATTTGCAGTAAACTACTCCCTTGAGTGTTTTAAACTATTGCCAACCCACCAACCCACAATTATTTAATATGGTATAGGAAGTAATCGATTGTTGGGCATGTGCAGTATCACTGTACTCCCAACAGTAAATCCTGCTTGGTCTGACCATGGCCAGATCTACACCTCATGTCATATCTGTACGATTCCATCATGGTGACGCTATATCCCTCTCGTGCATTTATACCTCATAGCATACACAATGGCATCTGTAGCGGTATTTCAGTTAATATGGAATAAATGCAGGAAATAACGCTGGAAAAGCAGTATATGGAATGTATAATGTGCCCCAACAGTTATCTGTGCACTTCAGTACCGCTAAAAAGCAGTAGATTTAGCCCAGGAGTCCAGAAATTCAGAGCATAATGGTATTCCTGCTATCTTACAGCCAGGAAAAATAACCCTTCCTTGCTTTTTGTCCTGGACAGCACCAAAGTTCTGTGTCGCGAGAGCTCTGATCAGATCATACTTGCCTTTCCCTATCCTGTTGGGGAAGACATTCGCCTTGATCCGGTTACCACAGGCAAGAAGCAGAAAGAATCTTGCAGGAGCTTAGACAAACAACTATGGTGATTAATCCCAGAAATCGCATAGGAGGTAAGAACAGGCATAGCTGAATTTCCTCACTGCCAGATATGCTATGTAGCTTTCATGCAAAAGTAGGAAGGCTACCACTTCCCAGAAGCAAGGATGGACAGCTAAAGTAGGAATCAAGTGGGGATAAGCAGAAGGAAAATGTCTCATTTTTCCTCTGCTACTTAACTTTACTGTTAAGTACTTAACTATAATATTAATGTGGAAGTGTACTATATGGGATGATCAATGAAAATGCAGCCACAAGTAGAACTCACATGTCATCTTGTGGAAACTAGGGCAGACACTTCCTCTAAGTAATGGATAGTCATATCTATTAGGAGAGACTTCAGTAATAATGCACACCTGACCACACTGCTCCCCAACAAGCCGTCATGGCTTATTTGTACAAACAAAGCTAATTAACTTAACAGTCTTTTAGAATTTAAGAAAGCTATAAAGACTGTTCTCTTCCGGCAGGCATATCCAGTGTAATTTTTAGAATGTTTTTAGGATGTTTTAGGATGTTTTAATGCAGTTTTAATAATATTTGTCATGTTTTAATTAGTTTTATGTATTTTATCATGTTGTTGTTCCCCGCCTCGATCTAGACGGAGAGGCGGGTAAGAAATAAATCGTTATTATTATTATTATTAATTTCATAACAGCAGCAATTCATCCTTTTTCTTTCCCTTGCAAGCGGCTTTAATTAATATGGGACTCATTCATTCATCCTGCCCTCTATAAGGCTATATTTTCTAAATCCAATTTATTTACAGATTCAGTTCATCCATTCCCCCTCTCCACATCAACAACGCAAGCACATTTCTTTTAATAATTAGTTTTAAAAGGAGAAGCATGACAACAAACCTGGCTTGCACAGGCTATAGTGTCTGCTTCCCTGCAGTTCATCCTCCTTGCCCACTCCCCCACAGCAAAGTGTTAGGCGTAGATAAGTCCACAGCCCTAAGCTGACCTTGATAGAGGAACAACGGCCAGAAAAGTTGCTTCCTGTGTTCATGTTATGTAAGTAGCATGGCCAATTAAGTTCAATGCTTGTTCTGCTTGCCCTGCACCACATCCTTTGACTCTGACCCAAACTAGGCCCTGATATACAGGAATCAAGAGTGTCAGGGCATCTAGGAAGGGGATGA
Organism: Anniella stebbinsi; assembly: GCA_029215795.1. Classification (NCBI taxonomy): domain Eukaryota; kingdom Metazoa; phylum Chordata; class Lepidosauria; order Squamata; family Anniellidae; genus Anniella; species Anniella stebbinsi. The sequence continues at coordinate 64,336,327 of JARDYH010000005.1, read as the reverse complement.
TGACTGCTTGCTTCGGCTGGAGCTTCTTGGTAACTATAACCAAACTTGCACCATCAGCCTGGTGGCCTCCAATACATGGAAGGCAGAAAGTTCAGAGTCAAGGGAGAAGGAAAGGACAGGAATGCCCCCAACAGAGCTCTTGAACTATCTGCATTTCAGCCTGCATAGCAAAAGAACAATTATTATGTACCAATGATTACCAAAAGCGCAACAGAGGAGGGATAGGTAACATGGTGCCCAGTACACCCTTGGGTGCCTGACAAGGGGCCCTACCCTATCTACTTTTTATGCATGTTTTTTTTAAAAAAATTCTTACTGGCAATTGAAATCACTTGAAAGCAAAGTGAGGGCCTCTAAGTTGGACCCATTTTCTTTCCCATTAATGTCTCTGGGCTACATACAGGGCTCAGATATGTTTTTTAGGCTTAGTCGCCATCACAAGACAATTTGTTGTTAATAATTTCTGCAGACATTATAACAACCCACTGTAAAAGGCCTAAAAAAACAAGAGGCCGAAACACGTTAGGATTTTGTATAATAAACTTTTCTATAGCATCCTGAGACTTCTCTCCCCTTTTTGTGTGCCTTTAAAACAAACAACCCTCTATAGAACAAATGTGAATTGCTTTGAAATTCCTCCCTGCAGATAAGCATTATAAATATTTCAGCACAAAAATGTATTGTTAAGGAATGTAGGTCTTTCCCCGAACTCCTCTATTTATTTATTTATATTTATTGCATTTGTATACCGCCACATAGCCAAAGCTCTCTGGGCAGTTTACATAAGATTAAAACATTTAAAAACAATATACAAAAATTAAAACTGCAAAACATACAATATACAAATACATTTAAAACCATTATAACAACTTAAAAAGCTATAAGCCTAAAAAACAAAACCAGACCCAGGCTCATCAGGTATTGCTAAATGACCTGGCACCGAAAACATAACTGTTGGCTCCAGGTGGGCCTCGTCAGGGAGATTGTTCCACAATTTGGGGGCCACCACAGAGAAGGTGCTCTCCCTGGTTGCCAACCTCCAAGCTTCCCTCGGAGGAGGGCCTTAGATGTTGAACGTAGCATACGGGTAGGTTCATATCGGGAGAGGCGTTCCGTCAGGTATTGTCAACTACTATGAAGTAGCTTATGATAAGGCACTTGGTGTTGCTGCATTGCTAAGCTAAATCTCCTAATAGTCTTTCTTTGGATTGGGGCCAGTGTTTTTTTCCTACTCTGGAGAGAAGGTTGCCTTCTCATTTTCCACCCAACCGAGGATGTACAAAACCTGTCTATTTCCACTGAGTTTTCTAATGTTCCACCTCATGATGTCAGATAACCATGAACGGTCAGCATTTTCCAAACAATGTCTGTGTGTGTGTGCGTCCCCTACCCCTCAGCTGTCTGAGCAATCGTTTGCATATCCAGCTACTGATCATGGAAAATTCAGTTCTAATAGCACATTATTTATCCCCTGTACAAAAAGCTGAAAGTCTAAGAAACCCCTCCACAGTTAAGATGCAAAATTTAATCCTCTGTCAATTTCATTATTACAGTGAAACTGATACTTTGAACTTGCAGTAAAAGTGGGGGAAAGCTTATCAGTTTCACTGCAACTTTTTGGAGCCTCTGTATACAAATCCCCACGCTTGTGCTAGATCTGTGAATCCAACAGCATAATTTTTTTCCCTCTCTGACCCAGTATGCGTAAGAATTTTTACATCCAATCACCAATTTCCCCCCCCCCCTTCCTGGTAGAAATCAAATTGAATATAATTGGATATAAGGACAGCCTGGTATACTTGCCTACAAAAGTGGAACATCCATATCAAAATAAAATGTGGCCAATTAATGCAGCATTTCCATGCACAAGGCATACTACAAACCAGGAATGGGGAACCTCCAGTCCGTAGGCTAATTTGGTCTGCCAGACTGGCCCATCCAGTCTACAGGGCCTCAAACAGGATCCATTCCCCTCGCCCTTCATGATAGAATCTCTGCTGTTAACTTGGTTCAATGATCGCAGAAAATAGCAGGGATTCCAGCGTGGCACTCCCCCTTCAAATTGGGAGAGCAAGCAAGGGGGAAGGCACGAGGTAGGCAAAGACACCCTGCCCGAAGGGCAGGCTGAAGGAGTGTTCCCCATCCGGCACCTTCATTGGGCCCCAGCTTTATTATGCACAGGCTTTCCTCAGCTAGGAAAGACAGTGCTCAGTGGAGCTGGGCCCTGACCGCTGGCACCTTGGTTGGAGTTGCTTCATTGTGTGCAGACACTCCCCAACCCCTGGTGTCATTCAGCCCATGTAGGGCTGGGCGATCTGCCCACCCCATCCTAAAACAGTTCCCTACCCCTGCTATAAACAAATGATATTACATCACATTTTAAGGGGGAAGATATGAGCTAATAATTTTCAGGCAAGGTTTTGTAGAATTCCATTCTCCATTTAAAAAAAAAACTGCTCCAGTGTACTTCTACAAAACCCCATGCAAGCTATATTGTTGGCCAACTAACTGAATACACATACAATTCTTGAAAACAATGTATGCACACACACACACACACACACACACACACAGAGTTATACCTCGAGAACCACATTTTTGGATACATGCTTGCATGCAAGACAACAGAATACAACAGAAAACTGCACTTACTTTAATTGTGCTCAGATCCATAGGATGCTTAATGATATCACGATAATCATGAAGCCCAAGTGCATCCACATCCACTGGCTTGTAGAAGGGCCACGCATATGCTGCGTGCTTCTTTGCAAACATCTCCTTTATGATGCCACTACAATACTTTAATTGTTCTGAGACTTTGTTACTGCTATTCTTCTCTACTACATGCTGCTGAGAGTCTGGAACATCCTTCTTTGGAGGCTTCACAGGTCGGCTTTCTCTTCGTGGACCTGCCTTGGCAGACTTAGGTTCAGTGGGCAGCGATGACGATTCATGAACGGGGTCAATTGTTGTTGGAGTTGTAGTGTCTGCTTTCCTCTTCACACCCTTTTTTGTCTGCAAAAGCAAACAGACACTCTTTGTAGACATCTGCACTTTCATTGGCACATTGTACTGTGGAATTTTCATAACTAAGCAAAAAGTTCACACAAGAAGAGGAAAATACAATCACATGGCTTCATGTACCCTTCACTGTTATCTATTTTAAGGTAATTTACCAAAATTGTGACCAAATATCAATTGAATAATAATCTTAAAGATTGGTACAGTGCAGTGTAGGAGTCAACTAAGAAGCTGTGTGCCGTGAAGTCTCTGGTTCAAATCTTGCCTCACCCTATTTCCTTACAAGGCATTGGTAAGGATTACTGAGATTATTTATGTATTCATTTAATCTATTTATATATACTGCTTACCTTATTTGCGTGTGAATAGTGTGAGTGAAACAGTGTGAACACATTAAAGCGCCACATAAATACTTAATTATTATCATGGGTTGGATCCACAGCTGCTCCTCCGTGAACAGAAGGGCTCCTTCTATTGGCGGAGAAAGCAAGGATCCAAAGGAAATGCCCCACTGGAGGAAAGAAGTGGGGTTTTGGTTTTTTTTAGGTTTCTGAGTGATTTTTTGGGGTTGTTTTTTGCAGATTCCTCCTCCCGTCAGCAGCTCCCACACCATCTTACACAATGCCTGCAGCATGCTTGCCTCTTCTGCTTTTACTCACAACCCACAATCAGCTCTTTCACAGGTTTCTGAACATGACATCAGAGCCTTTACCGCTGGGATGTTGAGGGGCTAAACAACTCAGAGCTTAACCCATGATTTGATGTTATATTGTTTTTATATATTGTGAGCTGCTTTGACAGTCTAAGCTTTCAAATATAAATCAATCAATCAATCTCTCTCTCTCTCTCTCTCTCTCTCTCGAAGAGTGCAACACTCCATGCAACTACTTATAACAATTTAAGAATAAGTACAAATAGGAAACCTGTGTTAACCTTTAGCTTACCGTTTAACTCTTAACTGCAGAGCAAGATGTATATTTGCCTCCAAGGGGCACTACTGCCTCTTTCACAAAAGAAAGATGGATTCATTGCCCTCTTTGCTTGTGGGCATCCCCTTGTTTACATTTTTTCTAGAACAGGGTTGGGCAACCTTTTCGTTTCTGAGGGCTGCATGCAGTGCCGCAAACACACCCTTTATACCTCTTCTCCCTGCTTGCTGTGATGGGATCACTGGTGTGTGGGGCGGTTAAAGCCTCTCTCACCCCAAAGTGATCCCCTCTGGGATTGCTGTTGGGATCTTGTGCAAGCCTAGCTTGAATCTGCCCCCTAACTGCCCATGAGAAGATCACAGGCAAATTTATTTTAAAGTACAGCAGTCAGAATTGTGTAAGAATGAAGTGAGAGAACCGCTAGGAGGGATACGCCATGAGCCAATGCCTGATTATGGTGTTGTATGATTTGAGGCAAGTTATTTCACCAGTTTATTTGGAACTGATACTTGCCATCATGAAACAAAACAATTTCTAGTTTACTCACCTTCATGGGCTGCGCAGCTGTCGGGATAATTGGTGGGTGTGTCTGAATGGGTTGGGGGGCAGAAGGGGGAGGAGGCGGAGGGGGAGGCGGTGGTGCAGGAGGTTGGGGAGGCACCACTGTCATTACTGGCGTCTGGACAATAAGGTCAGGGGTTATAGAAGGAAAGGAATGAGTTGTTTGCACGGGCTGAGGATTCTGCTGTGGAGCTTGCGTCTGCGGTGGGGATGATGCTTGAGTTGCATTCTGTACTGTTGATGCTCCTGCCTTGGATGTAACTGTCAGAAAGAGACAATGCCACATTCTGCATGTAAAGCCTCTAAGTATGCAAAAGTAGACTTTCATGGTAACCTTATATAACCCAAGTGTTAAACAACCTAAAATGTATAGATTTTCCTTCTCTGATTAACCATATTTATAAGATTTTTTTAAATTACAGAAACATCCTTTCTCAACAACTATCCAGTGCTGAAAGAACCCAGTTTATTCCAATAACTAATAAATGCAAACCACTTATTTGAAAACAAAATATTTTTTCTCTCCTTTCTCCAAATGTATTATCTTTACAATTACAACCACCTCCCATCTATTCAAATCATAGTGAATGTAGGACTTTTAAGTTTCTGGAGACATACATTAGTTCAGCCTTCCTGAATATGGACTACAGATATTTTGGACTACAACTGCCATCATCCCCCCACCCAATTGCCATGCTGTTTGGGATTGATGGGAGTTGTAGTCAAAAACACCTGGAGGGGTTCTACATTGGAGAAGGCAGCATTACTTAATCTAGTAAGTAATAAATATTGTCTCAATTCTCTTGTCCTGTTGACATTTCCAAGCAGTAGCACTCTGGGAATTTCATGGAGATCATCATAAGCAGTAATTTCCTTATTTTTTAAAGCAGAGATGAAATAGGAAAACACATTTTTATCCTACAATTCTTCAACACATGGCATATTCAGGTTACTTCTACTACTATTGGATGCAACTGTGGAACAGGTCTGCCATCCAAGTGCTTGTCTCTTTAAAACGATAGTATCCTTGACCAAGATAGCTAGCATCATTTGCTCTATCTTGACCAGATTCACAACAGAAGCCTTTTTATGTATTAAACCTGTTAGAGACTGCCAGAGGAATCTGATTTGAATTATTATATAGTCCTTTCTGAACAATTCTGCACCCAATTCACCCTTAGCATGGCTGGGCTCACCAACGGCAGGGAACAGATTTACTTCCCATTCCCATGGTGCTCCACAGGGCACCCCTTTACTTTTTCCTCTATGAATAGCTCCCATTCATTGCTATGGAGAAAAGTAAAGCATTATACTTGGGAACGTCAATGATGTAAGAGCAAAATTTGCCCTTCAGCTTTAACACGGTGGTTCTCCCTCCAAGACAGGGATACTATATGTACACTGCACACACACACTGGCCTGGTTGTATAACGCAACAGCCCACCATGAGTGAATTTACCCATAGGGCTATCAAGCCGGCTTGCTGCGGCTTGTCATGTCATGCAAACCCAGGCGACCGCAGTTGTTTGAAGGTCAGACAACCTTCAAATAACCCATGGCTTGTTTTAGGGTTATTTGAGGATTGTCTAACCCTCAAATAACCCCTGCTGTCTGGGTCTGCACGACATGACAACTCATGCAAAAGTGGCACTCACGAGCACCTGGCATAACGCAACAGCCTCTGCAGGTAAATGAAGACACAGTGGGCTGTCACATTGTGCAAACTGGTAAAGTGCCTCAAAGAGGTCTTTTCAAATATATATTTGCTTTCCCTACACATACATACAAATAATGACAGCAAGTATTTTTAGTTCAAAATAAAGTAGAAAACTTGGAAAAACAAACAGTAGATCAAGTATCAGTACCTGCTTCTTTCCTACCACGTCCTCTTCCTTTTGTCTGGACTATAACAATTTCAGTTTCTTCCTGGGTCATTTCAGAAATTTTCTGTAGAAAAAGTTTTTCTAGAGCTTCTGCCATTAAAACAATATCATCCCCTGGCTGAACAAATAAGAAATTAAAGAAGTTACTGATTATTTAGAGATATCAGCATGAGCACAGAATGTAACCTTTTCTGGATCTGTGTGGCACTGTAAAAATATAGTTGGACAAGTGGCAGCTAATTTGCCATCTGCATTTGGAATATCATAAATGTGTTGGGAGACTGTAGTGATAATGGTGCATTTATTGCTTACTTCAAACTATTCTGAGCTTTTAGCATATATCACTATGCATTTGTAAACAGAAGCTGCGATTCCTTTAGAAACCTGAGGTCTCCGGTTGCTTTTCATTGCATCCTATGCTATGCTCAATGTGGTCACTTTTGGGTTCTAGGTTACTTTCTCCAAATCGAATTTGGTCAATACCTGACTGAAGTACAGAAACATTTCACTTACTAGCCACAGAGGGGATATATGTAGCATAAAACCTCCTACCTACTCACTATGGGCCGTTTCACACATCACGAAAAGCCACCCTGAAAATAAGCTACAGTGGGTTGGATGTTCCCTCACTAATCCACGTTATTCTTGATAAGACGATCAAGTGCTCTGAAGTTTGCTGTGACTTATTCTCCCATTAGTACTTCCACTCACTCCCATGACATATCCCATGAGTCCCAAATGCACTCATTAGCAAAATAAACTTTATTCTGTAATTCCCCCCCCCCCCCCAGTTTTGGGGAGATTTGCACATATTTCACATGGTTTAAAAAAACAAAAACAAAAACTTCAGAGAGAGTTCCACATATTTAGGTAGGAAATTTTTCTGTTACTGCGCATTAGTGAATGTTCAGAAATTTCCCCTAAAGTTAAAAATAATTAAAATCAGAGTTGCGCAATTCTAGAGGGAAACCCCCCCAGAAATAAACAGGGGCAGAGGGTGAACAGGTTTTTCCCCAAGGACAGGTTTGTTTGTTTTTTCTGAAAGTTCAAAAGTCTTGGATTCTATTTTTTTTAATTTAAGATTTTTTATATGTTGTTATTCTGCCTTTACGCCCCCCCAATTGATTTCTAAAACTATGTAATAAGAACACTTTTATATAAAGACTAGAGATGTAAAATGTCCAGAAATAATGAAACCATGATTGAAAATGTTTTTAATCCTCTCTGTAAGATTCCCAGCACAGTAATTCCTTCCAATGCTTATTAAAATTATTGATCTAATGTATCTTTTTACTGATACATTTCATATCCATGACTTGTAATAGGGGTTGTGGCATTGGTAAGGAGCCAACCATGCTGTGCACTGAGCCGGGTTTAGACGACACGGCAACCCACACTGCCTTGTCAGTGGCAAATTGTGGTTGTGCATGGAGCACACGTGGGGGCAGGGGAAGAAGCCAATTTCCCCCTCCGTTTTATGCCCTGCCATGAGATTTGCACAATTTTCTCCTAATTTTTACTGCTTTGCCATGAAATTTGCGGCTGTGCTTACTTCCACATAAAATGAAGAAGCCTTTAAAAATAAAAGGTGTTCGCTAGGAAAGGAAGCCTCCTTCTGCAATTGGTCCACTGCAGTTGGCGGCTGACTCTTCCACAACAGATCACAAAAAGGAAATAAAAGCAGTGTTTAAAAATAAAATGTCTTCGCTAGGAAGGGAAGTGCCGAAGTCTGTCAGGAGTAAGGGCTAAGAAACCCACCCATCATGGCTTCTTCTCAGGGTGGCTTAGCATGATGTGAGAATGTGCCCATTCTTGTGCCAAACACCCTTTTACCTATACATTTTCTCTTCTAAGTTATATATCCCATATCATTCGTTTAAAGCAGGGGTTGGCAACCTGTTAATCCTCCAGATGTTGTTGGACTCCAATCCCCATTATCCCTGAGCCCTGGCCATGCTGGGGCTGATAAGGATTGAAGACTACCAGCAACTGGAGAGCCATAGTATGCCCACCCTGGTTTATAGCCTCCCAATGCAATGTTGCCTCAAAAACATTTCATTTTGAACACTGCTATAATGCAAGAACAAAGGCCCACTCAGGAATCACTATGGCACTTGTTGAAACTTTCATTCTGCAATAAAACTCTAAAACATGCATTACCACTTTCTCTTTCAGAAACTATCAATGCAGTGAACTTGCATTGCAGAACCAATGTTTTCTAATTTTCAACCAATGTGATGCATTAACATTACTCCATGTAAAGGTTTACTCAAGGCATTTGCCAAGCAAAACTGTTATTCCTTAATTTTATTTCTAACCAAAACAACAACAGGGAGGCATTCCAATCCAAAAGAAAAAGAAAAACTAGTAACTGAGTCACAAATCTCCTTCTTCAGGAGCTGCCTGCAAAGTAACAAAATATAGAAATTTAAAAACACTCTTGCATAAAAGCCAAATAGCATATAGCACAACACCACAGACAAAATGCAAATGAATACATTTGTATCTACAGATTCAAATAAGAATAACATTCAATTACCAAAAGCATAGAAACCACCCTGCAATATTAAACATGCCAAACCACCAAACAGTTTTTACCTGCACTATCCATACCAACTTCAACAAATGACCATTAAACCATCTTTATATCTCCTGCCCACAGGTGCATTTAATCAACATCCACGGCTCTTCTCAAAAGTCAAGCCAAATCTTTCACGCAGTTTCCCAGGAACTATCTATCTCTAAGAGTCATTTAAACAAACAAAAAACAAATCACACAGAAAAGAAAAAACTCACATCAAACGAAAGAGTTGTAACTTCTCATTCAACCGTTCTGGAGATTTTTGGAGAAACAATTCCAAAATCCACTTCATTTCTTTTCTTAACAGCATTTTTGTTTCATTTTCACAATGCATTCTTTCCACTGCCTCAAATTACAGATCAGAAATTGTATGATTTTTCTCAAGAAAATGAAAAAAATGCTCTTAAAAAAGGAAATTAAGAGTGCAATCCTATGCATGTTTGGACAGAAAAAAGTCCTCCAACTCCCAGCATTCCCCAACCAGCATGCCAACACGATGTTGATTATATGCACGTGTAAGAGTGAGATACAAAAACGACTGGGGAATTTACTAGTGATGGCTTAATGGTCATTTCTTGAAGTTGATGTAGACAGTGCAGGTAAAAACTATTGGTGATTTGGCATTTCTAACGTTAGAGGATGGTTTTATGTTTTTTATAATAGAATTTATAGATGTGAATGCATTTATTGTATTTATTTGTTGTGCTATATAAGTTTGGCTTTTATGCAAGAGTATTTTTAAATTTCTATATTTTGTTACATTACAGGCAGCCCCCGAAAGAGACTTGTTCACCGAAAAGCTGGGTAAGCACAAAGTAAAACAGACACTATTGTAACTGAGTCACTTGTTTTTCATTTCTAAAAGTAAGCCACACATTTTAAGTACAAAAGACAGTAGCCACTGAAATACTATTAATAAAATAGAGTTGACAAGTAAAGAGTTGTTTCATCCTTCCTAAAGTCTAAACTTCAAAAGAAATGTTGTTTATCGAAATTTTAATTAAACAAAAAAAGTGAAAATGGTGGCCCTATATGGTAAATTCAGATATGAATTTGGCAACAATTTAGGAACACATCATTTGCAAGCCCAAATCTATGAAGTCAGCTTACCTTATTGTAGATGTAACAATTTGTAAACATTGTATTGAAGTCCTGGATACATTCTTGAGCATTCCAGTAGTAGTTATTCTCCAAGCGTTTCTTTATTGTTCCCATGTCCATAGGAGTTTTAATAATTTTATAATAATCCTGTAGGAAAGGAAATTAAGTATGGCAACTGAAGACTTCATCAGGCCTACGACTTAAAACCTTTTCAGATGGCAAAATGTAAAGAATAGAATTATTATCTGTCCTAGCTTGAGTCACTAAAATGTCAACATATTTTTATAGCAATGTCTGAAAGATAATCAGTTATAATCCAATAGGTGATGCTTAGTAATTACACAGAGGGTGTGTTCGGACAACACTTTAGACAATGGAAGGGTTAATAACGCACTCACCGTGCGTTATTTTGCCGGTGCGCGCAACACATGTTGCCCTTCTCCCATCGCGTGGCTGAAAGTCCCGGCGTCCTTCTGGGCTGCTGCGTCTCCTCCCTCCCCCCTCCCGCAGTCGTATCCCATCATGCAACACAAGTTCTGCCGGCTGTATAGGAGTGGCAGGGGGTTTTTTTGGCTGTGCCTGCCAGTGAACTCTATGACCGAGTGGAATAGTACACAGAGAGAGGGGAGTTCCCGACACACCACACTTTAAGCAACAGATTTCGGGATAAACAACTGAGCAGCCCGTTGTTTTTCTCAGTTGTTTAATTGCCCGAAATAGCGTACCGTCAGTTGTGTGTGTGTTGTGTGTTGCCTGCCACACGACACAATAAGCAACATAACTGGTGGTTGCCTCTTCCCCCCTCCGTTGATTATCATGTCGTCTGAACTGAGCCAGACTGTCACTCTGGTGTCTTATTATTCTGCAGGCAAAAATAACATCCTTTACCCAAAAATCTCTTGCTGGTTTTCCTAACAAATAGTGAAGATTAGTGGGGGGGGGGGGGGTTAAAAAAAGGTCTAAAAGCACCCACACTGAGGAAAGATTGGGTATGAGCTGCTTGGGGTTTAACCTTCCCCACACTCCATGCTGTTTCTCCAAAGGATACCACCCCCACCCCATCCATATTATACCTCTCTTTCCCCCCTGCTCTGTGGCTAATAGCAACCTCAGGGAGGTGGGATTTCCATTGGGGGAATATGGCTCCCAATTCAACCCCCTTGCCCCTCTGTAGCTGCTTTTAACCAAAGAAAAAAACACTGGGAAATTTGATCATGGATTCATGTCCCATCTAGTTTGGCCTTCAAGTCCTCTGCCCTCTTGGATTTACAACAGTGTTTTATATGAGAGACAGAGGTAGGTCAAATTTCGGAGTGCAAATTTAAAGAATATTAGTTACTTCATGGATGAGAAACCAGTATTTTGTACATCAAATGGCTCTGCTCTAACAAAATGTGAAATCTGCAAGGAGTAAGTCTTTATTTCCAAGAATATTTTTAATTTTGGGAAATATTCCAGCTTCAGGCCATAATATCTTCCAATAGCTTTCCTCCTAGACAAACAGTTAAATTAGCTGGTCAATTATCTTTCCTGCTGACAATCTTTAACAACAGTAGGCTACTGATGCTGTTCTTACTGCTGCTTATTGCACTAGCCACTAGTTTAAAAAGGAAAGCTTCTCCTTGGGCTAGTCTACTGCCACTCTACCATAATTTTTAAGTGAGGAAAATCCAAAGATTCCTTTGTTGCCAAGACCAAAAATATTAAAATTCTAGATTAGAATGCTTACTCACAAAACAAATGAATAACCCAACACAACCTCTGGTTGCCTTCCAGCCCTGTTGCATCAAAACATTTGTCTTAGTAGTGACCCCAGACTCAGATCACAGAGTCTTTGTAATACTGACACAGTACAGCTCCTACCCAGGGGGTTTGTGATCTACATCAGACAGACATGGCTGGGAGAGAAGTCAGGGACTGGCAATGAAGAGTGGAGATATGGATGGACATTTCAAATAGCACTGCTACTCCACCTCCCAGTTCTACCAAACAACTGTGAAATCCATTCCCACTGAACATAACACATACTGCCCCTTTCCCATTCTTCATTCTCTTTCCTCTGCCTTCATTGCAACTCTCACTTTAATGTGGATACTCTTGCTGTCCTCTCTTTTCCATACTGTCCAGTACTTCAGAACCTTGGATGACTGCCATGCTTTCTCTATTCCTATTCCCAGTCTCTTGAGAACGCTCTGAAGGAAATCTATACTCTATGTTGACTTTATCCACTATAATTCTACTCAGGCCTTGCAAAGCAGTGTTTCTACTCTTCTCCTGTTGATTCCCAAATCAGAAATCACATACATTATTTTCTATTTTCGGTTGGGTCATTAGAACCTCCCATCCTCCATAACTACCCTACCCCTTGCTCTCTCATACCACCAATGATTGAATACATTGCTTTCCTTCTCTTCAGGCTATACTTACAGGGAGGTTTAGTTTGACAGCATCCACAGGCTGCTGGAAAGGCCATGAAAACTGGTGTTTCCATAATGTCTTGAGCACCACTTTGAGCAGATATTGTAGTTGGTTGGTCATGCGCTTGGGTTTGCTAGGATTTGAGGTCTCTGGTGGAGATGGGTTAAGGGCTCCCGTACTACCTTGTTGGGGTTGGGCCTGTGCCTGTGTTGTAGACATTTGTGTAGCTTCTAGTCCATCCCCCATTACTGTTAAATTTCTCAGTCTTGTCCCAGGGCCACTCTCTGCAGACATGCTATTGATCCCATTGCATTCTCCACCAGGCACTCTGCAAAGGAAAAGCAACAATATTAAAGATGTGGTTAACCATCTGTGTACAGAACAGAAAGGAGATCACTGCATGCTTTAAATTGCCCAGAGTAAAATATGTGCCCATATAAATAGCATGTAGCTTAGATTACCCCCTTGATTTCCAAAAGCATAAGCTAGCTAAATGATTGCACAGTTGAATATCATAAGGCTGCAAATCAGATGTGGAATCTCCAGTCTAACCTAGCTTTTTTTCTTCTCCAATTTTTACTAAATATTTTTCCTATTATTTATTTACAGTAGTTTCAACACACTTTTAAGCCAAAAAGGCTCCAAGACCAGCTTACACAAAATTATAAAAATATGGCAGCACCTGCCCACAGGCTTACAATCTAAAATATATGATATGAAAAGAAAAAGGGATGAGGAGGGGAACAAGAAAATACACACACACAGGCACCAAATCTTAAAAGTTAAAATGTGGTTCTTATTGACCAGCTAGAATGTAAACAGTTCAGGAAGAGGAGGAGCAAAATGGATCTGGTCTCTCAACAAAGCTCTCCTACCCACTTCTCCCTCTACTGAAGCTTTACACTTGGATTGGCCAATAAATAATATTTACACACACACACACATCAGCCCCAATCTGAGAAAATGTGAGGTGAGGGGGACTTGGCGGCAGACAAAACAGGTTCTGCCACTAGCCCCCTGGGAAAAACCACAGGGGAATGAGGGGGGGAAAACAACTCATGCTGATCCAGATTGTCACAGGCTCACCATGGGTGTTTGGACAACTCACACTGTGTGAGGGCTGTCTTGTCATGTGAACTCAGCCATATGCAGATAATTTAAGAGCCATCAAGTACAGGTGTTCACTCATTAAGAGATACAGATACTCAAAGTTTGTTGGGATTTCCCTCAGGGGTTCTGCCCAATCAGACCAGGTATTCCTTGGGTTTGGTAGGCAGCATCGGGCATGTAGAAGAGAAGAAACAAGATGCATTTTTTCCTGAGACACTCCTTTTGCTTAGGGAGAATTCGAAAAGAACTGATGAATCATACTGCCTCCAATAGTGTCCTGTAGTATACCTCTAATGCAGGTGTTGCAGAAACTGAGACAAGATAGAAAAGTCAGCTGGGCCCATCACATAAACCTGTCAGTGCTTCCTGGCACCGGGATCTGTGCGGGGTGGGGCACTGAGCCCCACTGGGGGAAAACTGGAGGGGGGTTGAGCCCCACAGTCCCCCTGAAGTTTCTATCTTTGGATGGGTGTGTATTAATGAATGGATTTATGGGGGGGGGGAATGGTTGGAGTGTGTGGAAGGTTTGGATGAAGGACTCGACAAATGGAGTATATGCATGAAAGGAATTCAAAAATCCTTATTGCTGTAATACTTTCATGGGTTACAAAATACTGTGCAAGCTTTAGAATACTCCAAAAATCTTCATCGGGCAAGACAGTAAACAAGGAAAAAAGAAAAGTAAAGGGGGTGGGGGGCAGGGTGGGGAGAGTGCTGATATTCAAGCCATGGAGTCTGCATTTAGTTATAGCCGTAACATAGAAAGTGGGAGGAGACTGCAGACATTCAAATTAGCTTCTACACTACAGAAGTAGGCAACCTGGTGCCCTCCAGATGTTTTGGACTACAACTTCCATAAACGCTGACCAATGGCTGGGGCTGATCTGGAAGTCACCAGGTTGCCTACCCCTATCAATAACTGAGATGGGTTTCAAGTTGTACCTGGGACCCTTCCAAAGGTAGCTGGGAAGAAGAAACAAACATTGGCTAACCCTCCATTTAGCAGATAATTAAAACATCATAGTCAGGTAATGTCAGTTAATAAAAAGCCTAATTGAACAAAACTGTCTTCATCAGGCAGTGGAAGCTAAAAAGAGAGGGGGGGCAAATGAACATACTAAAGGAAAGAATTCCATTACTGAGGTGTGGAAAAGGCCTTTCCCCATGTTCCAAATAACCTAGCATCCACCCATGCTGAGATGCAGAGAAGGCCTTCTCCATCAGTTCATAAGGCACAGGGAAGGATGATATGGGAGGAGATGGTCCTATAGTACCCTGGATTTAAGCCGTTAAGGGCTTTATAGGTAACAAAAGCATTTCGAATTGTGCTCAGAAACATATTGGAAACTTGCAGTTGTTCTAATTTGGGTGTTGAGTGTTCCCACAAGCACCCTAGGTAATGCATTCTGGATCAACAGAAGCTTCTGAAGACTCTTCAAAGTAACCAGATGGAGAGCACATTACAATACCCGGATCTTGATATGACCAAGGTCCAACCTTTCTGAAAATGGAGTAGTTGGCATACCTGCCTAAGCTGGGCAAAGAGCCTCCTGACCATGGCTGCTATCTGAGCATCCAAACAGGAAGGCCATATCCAGAACTCCCACTAGACTGTGAACCTTATCTTTCAAGTGGAGTGCTGAAACCCTTCATCAGAAGCTACTCTCTTCCCCGCCCCGCCTCCACTCCAAACAGAGCACCTTTGCCTTCAATTTGTAAGATCTCATCCAGCTCATTACCGATTCAGGTCAGCAACTACTTCCTTGGAATCAGAAGGACAGATTGAGCGGTGTGTCAGCTACACACTGATAATAGTAGGGACTGGTTAAATAGTGAAGGGTCTTATCAATGGCTGTTCAGAGACAGTAGGCCAGTTTGCACATCACAATAAGCCATGCTGAAAATAAACCATAGCGGGCTGGTTGTTCGCTCACTAAACTATGTTATTTCCAAAGACAACCGAGTGCTCTGCAGCTTCCTGTGGCTTGTTCCTGCCTTAGTCCTCCAACTCCCACCCAACATGTATCCCAGGGGCCTTCACAGCAGAACTCTATCCTGGGAGTCTTTGTGGGAAACACTGATGACATTGCAGATTTTTGTCACTGGCCTGCTTAGTGTGCTTGGTGTATTTTGTTTTGCTGGTTTTTGTCGGGTGTAAATGTTCTCCGTTCATTGCCCCCGGCTCCATAATCTGTGATCCTACTGCTATGCTGGCCTTGCCGGGTTATTTTTATGCTCCATCTTCCACCCACTTCCTGCTTTCACAGACTCCGCTTCCCCTAGTGGGTTACTTTTATGCCCCCATCTCCCCAACCCCACATCTACATTCACAGACTGTTTGTTTTAGCGGTTAACTTTTACACCCCATCTCCCCCCTCTGGCTTTCAGCATGTTCTTTCATTTTGACTTTTTGGGATGGCATAGACAGAATCTCTATTACACAGCTCTAAGAATCACCTGGAGTTCACTTGGCTCTCAATCCTGATCCTCATGATTCTTTCTTGGAACTCTCCTTGATTTACTCTGATGTTTAGCAAATGTTTCCAGGGCCAGAGTTCTTCCTCCCTTTCATTTGAACCACCTTGCTGTCTTGTTTGTCCCCAGACAGATCTGTTGTCTTGTATATCCAGATAGCACTTCCACTCCATGTGTGGAAGCTATAACTAGCTTTCATACATGGCACAGCCCACCCTGTGATTTCATTGTATGTCTCTACATGTGTACTGTGCCTTATAAGAACTATGACCCCTATATGAGATGCTGATTTTGAGTCCAATGGTGTGGTGAACAAGCAGGGAGTCTTTGTATTGTGGTTGTTACAAGGGTCTAGAGTCAAATGCAGCCACCTGTGTACCCACATTTTAAAGTCTATTTTTGCAATGTTGTTTTGGCTTCAGGCCCCTCATAACAGTGTAGCCATTCATTCAGTTACCTCATTCAGAGCCTTTGCTTGTATCAGACCACTATGTACATCATGGTCTTGTATCCAAGGATGACTGCCCCATTTTTTAATTTGTAATCAAAAGCTGAAATCTGAAGGAAGCCTGTGCTCTCTGTGATTTTCCAAGAATCTGTGGCTAACTAGGATGGTTCTATATCCTTCTCTTTCTCTTTAGATTTCTATGGATCTATCCATTCTGTCCCTTAAGTGGTCTGTAGTCACTCATGCTCCATGTCTACAGCTTCCCAAGCCCTGTCTCACCATTTGCCTCACATCCTCTCCACAACTTAATTAGCAAATGGCGATTCCCTTCCTCCAGTTCTGTTATTGGTATTAGGAATAGTATACCAGTGTATTAGTTAGGGTAGAAGGAGGCAACCTGATGCCCTCCAGATGTTTTGGACTACAACTTCCACCAGCTCCAGCCACCATGGCCAATGGTCAGTAATTATGGGAGCTGTAGTCCAAAACAACTGGAGGGCACCCCATTGCCTACCCTTGTTCTAGGGGCTTGGAATACTAAAAAAGCAATCTTTTTTTCTGTAAAATAAAAACTGAATCTTTTATTCTTAATACTTGTTCTCAGTTCTTGAGCCAATTTTCTCCATTTTGTTGGAGTATGGTACATTATCAATAGTGTGCACACCACACCTATGGGAAAGAACTCTATAATCCTGTGTTTGTTATGACACTTGTAAACATACAAGGTCACATGAACATGTGAATATAAACATGAGGAAATATTACCACATTGAACTTAACCAGATCGGAAGTCAAGCAGCTACTATTGCCATGTCCTAAAGTGGCATCAGTTGTGTGGGAACAGTGACAAAAGAGTATCATCCCAATTCCCCCACCCTGTGAGTAATCTTGCTGGTGTTCCCTGGCACAAAAGGGGATCACCGTCAACTATGCTGTTCAGTGGAAGACTAGCCAAATGGCCAACCTAGTTGCAGACCAGGGTGATAGAATTAGTGATAACCTTATTACTGTGTTCCAGGTGGAAACTTAGTTCTCATAGACTTGTCCAATAGATGAAAATACATGGTCCTCCTCGAGAAATTTGTTCCACCTTAGAGGCCTTTCTCTGTACCCCCTCACTGTTTGACGTGTGGGGGCAGGGTAGACACCAGAGATATGGCCTTCCAAATTATGGCCAATGGAATTTCAACAACTGCCTTAGAGAGCTACATATGAAGCTATCACTACCTGTTTTTAGACAAGTAACAAAACCAGTTTTATTTCAGCAGTTTTCAGGATATTGTTTTTAAGGATGTATTATTGTCAGTGCTTTTAAAGTGTCACTGCTCTCTGGTTTTTGTCTGAGATGTTATTTGTTACTGTTTTAACATGTGTATGCCGCATGTTAAAACAATTTCATAAGCAACAAGAATGAACAGTGGAAAATATTAAGTTCTCAAAACCTATTATCTCTAGTTTTGTTTAGGTACTGCACTGTAACAGTCTTCTTCCAAAACAGTGTAATACATGAGCATAGTCAGGAGAGGGTGCTAAAAGACAGGAAAACACCACAGAGGATATTCTAAGTAGCTCACATTTCAAAAATCGATGGGTATCACATGAGCTATACACCTAAGCTCTAAGTTATTTTAAATAATGTGCATTTGAATTATGCCTGCTAAATGTTAGGGAAACAGCTATCTTATCAGGGAGCACCATTTCTAATAACGAATAAGTACATTATTTAGTAGCAATAATCGTGGAACAAATCTGGGACCGAAGTGGATATGCACTGATCAGTGTGAAACTGATAGGAACTGAAGTCCAAAACATCTGGAGAGCAGCAGGTTGAGGAAGGCTCCTTTAAGCCTTCTCTATTTGTGCCATGAAAATGTATCAATAGCGGCCTGTCAAAGCCTGGTGCTCTCCAAATGTTTTGGACTGCAACTTGTATCATCCCCACCCAGCAAAACCAATGTCAGAAAAGCTGGAAGTTGTAATCTGGCAGGCACAAGGTTGGGAAATGCTGATCAATGGACTCCCCTCAGCCTCCTCCAACGAATGCAATACAAAAAGCTATATAGCCTATCTTTTGCATTAGTAGGGCTGGGATCTTCATTTGTGTTTTGCAAGCATCTCCTTCACTATGATCTTCCATCAGGAACTTTAAACTCATTGTGCCGCTTAGGGGCCTATTCCTTCACCTTCCTTTATTTTGATGCTTGCTTCAAAGTTTGTGGATGAGAGAGAACATTGGGAGTTGATTTACAGTGCAATTTTATATAACTTTACTTAGAAGACCCAAAGATGTTCAATAGGGCTCAGTCCCGGCTAAGTGTGTACAGGATTCTAGCCTTTGAGTGTTAACTATTTCTAAGAGACTGAAGGAACTTCATTATGACTAATTTTGGGGAACTTTTTAAGACTGATAATTAATGTACTTCCAGCCTATCTTAGCATAGACATTAGAACAATTTACATCCAGGAGATGGAAATTATAAGGTAGCTTATATAGTGATTTTAAATGTATGTGCATATTGTATGTTTTTGCAATTTTAAGTTTGGTATATTGTTTTTAAATGTTTTAATCTTATGTAAATTGCCCAGAGAGCTTCGCCTATGGGGCGGTATACAAATGTAATAAATAATAATAATAATAATAATAATAATAATACTCATTCTAGTTCTCAAAACATGAAGCAGGTCTCCCTGAGGCAGCACAACTATAAAAGCTATATGAGTGGCTATATAATTGTTCCCCTATCATTTTTCCTTTCTTCATGGACCTTTAAAATCATGCTATAAGCCAAAGCCATAGGCCCACTTTTTATCTTGGTCTGCTTAGCGCCATATCTGAACTGATAAGGATTGGACTAGTTTAATTGATCTCATCAATTTCATCAAATTTTGGTTAGTGGTTTTCCCATTGTTTCACTCATTATGAAAAGAAAACCATCTAAGGGATATATTCCAGACTTTTAATATTATTTCTTTCTTAGAATGTTTTAATGTAATGACTCCAGCAAAAGCATCTGCTTTTGCTGGAGTCATTATATTAAAACATTCTAAGAAATGTTCCATTAACTTCCTTCTAGGAGATGCTGACTTGATTATGGAAAAAATACGCAAAGGGAAACCCCAAAACAGACACAAAAATGAAAGAACAATGGTGTAAAAGAGAAAAAATATGTGTGTTACAGTCCAACGTGTTTTGGCCTCTTAATAGTCTTTTAGCAGGGAATTTTGGA
Source organism: Anniella stebbinsi (assembly GCA_029215795.1). NCBI lineage: Eukaryota > Metazoa > Chordata > Lepidosauria > Squamata > Anniellidae > Anniella > Anniella stebbinsi. The sequence continues at coordinate 64,316,573 of JARDYH010000005.1, read as the reverse complement.
AGGAAGAAAATTTGGGGATGCTGACTTTTCACCCTCCAATGACTCCAATGACAACTCTGTGTAGAGACAACAGTCCAAGAATACAGAAGTTGACCATTCTGGCTTGAAGCTAAGAGGGGAGGAGTTACTTGAATAATTCATTTGATGGGGGCAGTTAGTAGTCATGTTCCAGCAAGGTTACATTGAACTTAGCTTGTCATGAAGATCCAACGCGATGTTATCAAGTGCTGGACAACAAATCATTGCTCAGGCACAAAGTCTATTGGGTGATCTTGGGCCAGTCACAATCTTTCAAGTTAATCAACTTTACAGGCATATTATGGAAATATATAGACAATGCCATGCTCCTGAGAAGAATGGTAACTAGTATTAGATCAACATATTCCCTTGTACTTCCATAATACTGATACCATGATGGTAAATCTTATATATTCTGGTATCATTTATTATCAGGCTTCATCTCCTATTGTGTAACATTCCTTCAAGATGTGTTGTAAGTACATAAGAAGAGCCATGCTGGATCAGACCAAGGGTCCATCTATAACAGCATTCTGTTCACATCTGATGCACTTGCCACTTCTATGATAAGTCCACTACGTTGTTTCTTCCCTTTTTCCTTTCACCCATCATTTGATTTTTGTACTAATATTCCTCTTACTCTCACAAGACATTTAGTTATTGATGCCATGCTTGCATTACCTCAACAAAAGTTCTCTATTTTAATATAACACTAAAATGCAGTGTAAAACAATACAGCTATTACACATAATTAAGAACATGGGGTAGTATCCAATGTTATTCCTACTTAGAGTAGACCCATTGAAATGGATAGGACTTAAATTAGTAATGACTAACCAAAGTCCCATTCATTTCAATGGGTCTTCTCTAAGTAGGAATAACATTGGATACTACCCATGGAATTTTAAACGAAGAGCCCCAGGCTAAAAAGGAAAGGCCTAGATAAATAAAAAGTTCTTCACCTGGCAGCCAAAAACCTTATGATTGCCCCACGATTTCCCATTCTTTAGCAACCTCCTATTTAGGTTATTGCAGTGCAGTGCATGTGGGTCTGCCTTTTAAAATGGTTCAGAATCATAGAATAGGGCTGCAAGATTATAAACTGAAACTGTTTTTTTTAATCACATTATGCCTGTAGTTTGTCAGGTGCACCAGTTTCTACTCTGTTTCTGAGTCCAATACAAAGAGTTGGTTTTAACTTTTAAAACCCAAACAGTTTGGGACAAGATTTCCTAAAAGACTACTTTCTCCCAAGGTTAAGAAACATATATGTAAATTCAGTGACATATATATTCTCTCTCATACTTGCTAGGGATAATCACCTGAAAAATTAATTGCAACTTTGAAACTGTCAAGCTTGTCTAATATTGTATTTGCAATTAGCATAAATTCATTTCTACTAGTGAACTTATGAAATGGGAACTTTTCCTCAGAAAAATAAAGCACAGAAAAAAAATCTGCCCCACATAACTGGAAATGGTATTGAAAATCGCTAGAAGGTCCAGGGAATCAACATGGTTGCACTCCCCCTTTCTCTCTCTTAACGATGGTCATTTTACAGGGTAACCGAGGCAGTTTCTGTTCCAAACCCTGGTCTAAAAACGGAATGAAACTGACCTAGATCAGGAAGTGGGCAACACATTGCCTCCATGCAGGTTCCACCATCCCCACCAAAGGGTAGGGGAGGGGGTAATGAAGAAAATGGCACCCAGGGTGAAATTTGCAAACAAGCAAATTTCTAAACACGAACCTTTTTTGTGCTGGGTAACACTATGGGATGTGTGGGTCCAGGGTGTGGTGGAAAATGTTCCCTGGATCTCTCACAGATGCCCACTCCTTATCTAGATAATCAGTTTAAACATAGTTGTTAACATTGTCTGGATCCAGACTAGGTTCAGGAGTGGCAGAATCACGGCTTTTTAAAAAAGAAGTTGGAGCTGCTCTCTCTTTCAAGGAGGCATTCACAACCACCAGGACTCAGCCAGATGTCTCCTCTTGGTAAGCCCTAAAGAGCAAGGGTCCAGCATACAAGTGGTCAGCCAGACTAAGCACCCTATCTACATCTTCAGGCTCCAATTACTGGAAGTCATCGAACACGAGTGGACCAGATGGTGCTCTGAACAGCTCTGCATTAATTGTAGAGTCAAAGTTATGATGGATATAATCAATTTCACCCTGGAGGAATGGCAAATGTGATTCAGTGTAAACAAGTGTAAAGTGATACACATAGGGGCAAAAAATCTATTTCACATAATACTGATGGAATCTGAGCTACTGATGACTGATCAGGGAAGGGATCTTGAAGTTGTGGTGGATAACTCAATGAAAACATCAACTCAGTGCATGGCAGTTGTGTAAAAAAGTAAATTCTAACTTGGAAGTTCATTTGGAAAGGAATTAAAAATAAATCTGCCAATATCATAATCCAAATCTTCGATGCAATCACACTTTGAATACTGTGTACAATTCTGTTCACTGCACTTCAAACAGGATATCGTGCAGTTGGAAAAGGTGCAAAAAAGGGCAACCATCATCACTTCGCCTCCAGTTTGAGATCAATTTTAAATATCCACTCAAACTGGTACTGGTAAAGAGGTGGGTCTTTTAAACAGAACTGAGGAGCAAAAAGGGAAAAAGCAACTGAGTACAGTAAAGATGTTTTCTGTAGCATATGGTAGGGTTGGGCAAACAGTAACATGCAGTTTATCAGTGGACCACTGGCCAATTTCTGATTCTTCCAAAAATGTTTTAAGTGATCCTGAGCATGCATTCTTGTTTTAAAATGTAATAACTGTGTTGTTTGATCAGATCCATGGTTCACCTAGTCCATGGATCTGATCAAACAACACACTTATAACATTTTAAAACAAGAATGCATACTCAGGATCACTTAAAACAGATTATACCTTAATAGTTGAGAAATCCAGCATATGCACTCTTGTGCCGTAAATCAAACACACTGGCAGAGCACAGGGAATCTAGTAAAAAGAAAATAAAAGATTATTCCAGACTGAAGTCAGGCCATCCAGATCTAAGGGAGTGTTGGTACTTGACCAGTCCAACTCCCTACACCCTCCCCCCCCCCCACGAAAACTAGATCACTTAAACACTCAAATGTTAAAATTCTGTCAAAATAAGACCAACTATAGAATCACAGAATAGTAGAGTTGGAAGGGACCTATAAGGCCATCAAATCCAACCCCCTGCTCAATTCAGGAATCCACCTTAAAGCATGATGCCAATAGATTAATGCTTTAAATAGACAAATACATTAATGACAAACACAGTCTTCATTGTAAAGGGCATGTTTCACCATTTCCTGGAGTCTGTGAAATCTTGTCTCCTGCACCTTGTCCTTACTACCTAATAGCAAAAGTGGTCCCCAATCACTACTCTGCCTGAAAACGAGATGGCAGGTTGTAATTCAAAACGGGCAGGGGGAGACTTGTTCTCTACTGTGAACTGGTTGGCTTTTCCGTGCAACATTTAAGAGACAAAAATACAACATGAATTTGGCCCAGTTCACAAACAGCACTGCCAGGATTTAGCACGATGTGGACAAGCCTCTTCAAGTCTGAGTGAAGCCTTAGGCTTGCATGTTTTCCTCCTCTCCAACCATGGGGCCAGGAAACAGACTCCTGTCAAGTTTAGTTTCATTTTCCTTGATTCCTGGTTTGTCATTACATATGAACCAGGAATCATGGTTTAAAATAAACTCTAGCTTAATATTATTCTTTATTTTATTTCTATACCGCCTAATAACCAAAGATCTCTAGGCAGTTCACAAAAATTTAAACCACAAGTTACAGCATAAAATCTAAAACATGGAAGCTTAAAACCACAGTATAAAAGTAAAACCAGAATAAAACCATGCAGCAATGCAGAGGTTTAAAATACAGATTTAAAACAGCAGAGCTAAAAGACTAGGCTGTTAAAATGTTGAAATACTGGAAAAATAAGGAGTACAACGTAGGTTCCAGGCAAACCTCTCTAGGGAGCTCATTCCACAGCAGACAAGGGCCTCTTCCTGGCAGCCACTCGCCTCACTTCCTCTGGCAGGGCTCACAGAGAAAGACTCCCGAAAATTATCTTAGGGACTGTGTAGGTACATGTGGGAAGAGGCGATACTTCAGATAACCTGGCCACAAGCCATTTAGGACTTTAAACGTTAATACCAGCACTTTGAATCAGGCCCGGACATGAACTAGCAGTCAGTGCAGCTGGAAAAGCACTGGTGTAACATGAACTCATTGGCCAGTCCCTGTTAATAATCTTGCCGCCCGGTTTTGGACCAGCTGAAGTTTTCAGACCGTTTTCAATGGCAGCCCCACGTATAATGCATTGCAGTAATCCAGACAAGAGGTTATCAGAGGATGGATGATTATAGCTAGGCTATCTCTGTCCAGATAAGGATGTAGTTGGTATATCAGCCTAAGTTGATAAAAGGTGTTCTGTGCCACCAAGAGCACCCACAAACTACAAACTTGATCCTTTAGGAGGAGTGCAGCCCCCTCCAGAACGGGTTGAATATCACCTGGCCAAGCCGAAGAACCATCCCACTAAGAGTACCTCCATCTTGTCTGGATTGAGTCTCAGTTTGTTGGTGTTCATCCAGTCCATTACTATGCCCAGGCACTGATTCAGAACAGCTACTCGTTTTAGCTTAATTAATGGTTTAATTTGTTTTTAGCTGTGTATATTTATTGTTTTATATTGTTTGTATGATTTTATCTGTAGACTGCCCTGAGATCCCAGTGATATAGGGCGGGATACAAGTGTTTTAATAAATAAATAAAATAAATACTGCTTCACCTGGGTCTGATGAAAAGGGGAGGTAGAGCTGGGTGTCATCTGTATACTGATGACACCTCAGGCCACATCTCTGGATAACCTCCCCCAGCAGTTCCATGTAAATGTTGAACATCATAGGGGATAAAATAGAGCCAAGGAACAGAGCAATGAATCTCCCAGCACCACTTTCTGGAATTGGCCATCCAAGCAGTACCAGAACCATTGTAGTGCAGTGCCTCCAATTCCCAGCCCAGAAGGATACCATGGTCAATGGTATCAAAAGCTGCTGAGAGGTCTAGGAAAATTAACAGAGTTGCTCTCCCTCTTGTGGCAAAGGTCATTCCACAGGGCGACCAAGGCAGTTTCTTTTCCAAAACCAGGCCTGAAGCCCGATTGAAATGGATCTAAATAATTCACTTCATTCAAGAGTGCCTGGAGTTGAACTGCAATCACCCCACTCAAGCACTTTGCCCTGGAAGGGGATGTTAGCCATCGGCCTATAGTTGTTAACATCCTCCGGGTCCAGATTAGGCTTTTTCAGGAGTAGCCTGATTACTGCTTCTTTTAAAGAGGCCATCATCTCTCCCTCTCAGGGAGAAATTTACAACCTCCTGGACGAAGCCAAATATCACTTTCTTGTTCAACGTGATAAGCCATGAAGGACAAGGGCCAAGCACACAGGTGGTTGGCTGGACTTGGACAAGCACCTTGACCGCATCCTTGGGCCTCAATAACTGAAACTCATCCAATAAAACTGGACCAGACAGTGCTCTGTATGCCTCTACTAATGGAACTGCATTAATTGTGGTGACCAATTCATAATGAATCTGAGCAACTTTATCTTCAAAGTGCAGTGCAAACTCATCACAGCGTGCTACTGAGGGTTCCACAATTTCTCTCCCTGGCCCAAAATGTAGCTCCGTTGGATGACACTAAGATGCAATGCTGGTGGGGAAAAAACTGACTCTTTGCTACTCTTACTGTCTCAGAGTAGGCTTAATATTGGGCTCTATTCCGTATTCAATCAGACACAGAGACCACTGCAGTTAAACAATAGCTAGTTGGGGAACGTAGGACTTAATTAGGAACACGGAAGGCAGAAACTTCAAAGAGTAGGCTTATTCGTAGGGCAGGCAGTGGTAGCTCCTACATAAGGACTGTTATGAGAGACTCTGGCTGGGTTCAGTTATCAATGGGGGAAACAATGCTGCGTTGGTTGTTTCCCATGCCCCAACGTGTGCCGGACATGCAACCAAGATTATCCTAATTACCTGTGCCACGGATTGCCATATCATCTGAACCCAGTCCAGCTGTAGTAACTTTTCACCCACCCTACAACCCCAACTTGAAGCCATGGGTTATAAGGTGGGTGAAAACTTACTATGCCTGTGCCATGTTCAAATGACATGGCAACCTGCACTGCAGCATACTTAATTAGGTAATCCTGGTCATGCAACCAGCACATGTGGAGACAGGAGAAACAACCAAGACTGCATTGCTTCCCCCTTTGATCATCTGAACCTGGCCTCTGTTTCCTACAGGGCTGGAAAATAAAGGGCCCTTCACGACTGCTAATGCTATCAAAATACCCATTATGCAAACCACAAAGTACACTGCCGCTTACTAAAGAGTATTCTAAACTTCATTTAGTATCTGGTATTTGACTATGATCAAATTGACCAGTAAATTAACTAGCATCCCACCTCTAGTCTACATCATTTCACTGGATCTTGTGTAAACAAGGAGGAAGATGATTATCATTGTGTATGTATCTGAAGAAGTTCCACTCAACCCTACTTTTAGAGACAGGATCAACTAAACAAATTTTATAAAATATGGAAAGATAAATTATTCTTTCATAATGCTGTAACAGAGTTGTCTAGTAAAACTGAATACTAGTGGGTTCATAACACAGAAACAGCAAAGTGTCTTTCAGCACCTTAAAGACTAATAAATTAGGTAGCAAATAGAAGGTGCCTGGGTATGTCCATATAGATTTCGTTCTGCACAATTTGGTTCTAGAAGGAACTACACAGCCTGATAAAGGAAATTCCCACAAATGTCCAAAGCCAAGTCATATGGGCATGTCTTAGGAGCTTCAAACAGGCATGTTCTACACAGACATCAGAACCAGGATGAGATGCCAATTCTGTCCCCAGGTCTACACTCTGGCAACATAAACCAGGCAACCCTGGGCCCCCACAATGTTTTGGCCATTGCTACTATCAAAATTGGGGTGTCTAGTTATTCTGGACCATATGCCATCAAAACTGAGAAAGGCACTGACAAAGTTCCACCAGGATGTCTGGAACTTTCTCCCCACTATCAACCTAAGCCTTGATCAGTCCACGCAACAGGTTCATTTTCTGGATACAAGTGTGCAACTACGTAATAGGTATATTAACACCATCTTATATCGGAAACCCACTGACAACTACATATGTTTCTATGCTTCCAGCTTCCACTCAAACCATACCACAAGATCCACTGTCTACAGCAAAACTCTGCAGTATAGTTGCATTTGTTCAGATTAATTGAAGAGAGACTCACAACTTAAGGATTTAAGTCAGGCAATCCTCAGACTACAATATCTATCCAACAAAGTGAAAAAAAACAGTTCAACAAGTCCAGATTGGTATCAGGAACAATATATTATAGGACAGACACAGAAGAAAAAGCAGACCACCACTTGCTGTCATCTACAGTTCCCAGCTAAAACCACTGAAATATCCACTCAAACATATCAATGATCTACAGCTCATCCACATGACAGTCTCACAACCTAAAACAGTTACTCACCCGCAAAAGATTACACAACAGAGACACAGACATGGGAACCATAGCCAGTGCAGAATGAGATGAGATGCCAACTCTGTCCCCAGGTCTACTCTAGCAACACTATTTTCGGACATAATATGCCATTTATAATATCAAAGATTTATACACATGTGATATATGCCACTATTTAGTGCCCTTCTGCATTCTACATAGGACAAACAAGCCAATCTCAATGTAAAAGAATGAACTGACACAAATTTGTTATCAGAAATAGCAATATTCAAAAACTGGTGAGGGAATACTTCAGCCTCCCAAGATACTCTGTTCATCAACTTTAACATGGCCATTCTTGAACAAAGGAACTTCAAAAACAGATTTCAACATGAAACAAGTGAGCTACAACTCATCAAGAAGTTCTCTCTTGTGGCTTCAATAGGAACAATCCAAAGACCGAGTTTGCATGTAATGACAGCAAATTGTGGTTGAACTGTGGGTTATTGGACTAACGATCAACACATTGGCTCAATTCGGATGACACAATAAACAACTGGTGTGGGGGAAACAATCGTCAGTTGTTTTGACTATTGTGTCATTCCAATGCTGCCATAGTCAACTTAGCGCTGATCCTAATCCACACCACAGTTGATTATTTATTACCATGTTGTTTGGGGAGTACCCCCTAGGGTTAGGGTTAGTCAACCCACCATTGACTATCATGTCGTCCGAATTGAGCCAGTGTGTCCAGGTTTTCATGTCAAGGAATAACCTCTGATTGGAGGTTGAATATTCAAAATGCATATTAATTAACCAATGATTTGCTGGGCTTGTGTGCTGCCGCCATTTTGAATATGCAATCTCCAGTCAGATGTTATTCCATGATATGTGAACCCAGACAGTATGTGTTAATGTGGGTTGAACAACCCACAGTTAACCTAATTGTAGGTTAACTGTGTTGTTTAACCCATGATTAACCAATAATGTGCAGGTTTGCATGTCACAGAATAACCTCTGATCGGGCTGCCACTATTTTGAATTTTCCACAGGGCATCTGGCTGGCAACTGTTACAGAACTTTGGACTAGAGGACCTTTGGCCTAACACAATAAGGGAATCCATCATGGAGTGGGGAATGGGAGGAGGAATATGTGCTCAACAGTATGACCTCGATAGATAAGAATGCACAAATAACCCCAGTAATACTCAATTTACATGTAACAACAACCCACAGGTTGTTATGGCCACAGAAGAGCATGCACGCTGCCTCCTGCCCACTCTCCATTTCCACATGGCATCCAACTTGCATCCTTGTGATATGTGAACCAGAAACTCTGGGTTGTTGAGGGAGAAACAACCCATGATTTGTTGGCTTCAAATTGGAAGCATAAAGCCCCATCCTAGCTATCCAAACCATTCTTATGTAAAACACCTAATCAAACATCCAAAGTACTCTACATTATATTGCAAGAATTCAAATCCCCTATGCGACAAGAGCCTGTGGGAGATAAATGCAGTTGAACTATTTTCACTATGGACCAAATTGGAAGATGTTTAAAAGTTGTCTCAATAAGCAGATGCCAACCCAAATATTGTTAGCCTTCATAGTAATTTGGTATCTCTCTAGTTGGGGACGGAATGGGAAGAAGATTGTCGAGTTCTCTTCAAAAAATGAAACAAAAACACTCCACACACATACGCACATGCTCTGCAAAATGTACATACGCACATGCTCTGCAAAATGTACAGTTAAGTGTACAGTTATGGCATAAGCTTCTGGGAAATTGTGAGCTCTAACAACACTACACAAAGTGTCCAAATTATTCCCATGGCATGCAAAGAAAACGGGCAGTTGAGAGCTAGAAAGCCAGGTGCCCTCACATCTCTTACCCCTTTACTCACAGACCTCTGAATAAACCAAGACTCAACCAGAAGGTATATTTAGAAATAGAGATGAGAGCAATAGTGCCAGAACACGTGAACAGTAAAGCAGATAGAGGGAAAAAAACAAGATGTTGTTAATTTTCTCTCTAATTTAAAACAAAGAAAAAAGTTACTATAAATATTTCATAATAAACTTTTATTTATTTAATTTTATTATAATAAATATGATTACATGTTTTACACATTTAAGTCCACATTTTTCACATTTGAGGTAGCAATAAATCATACATGTTTTCAACAAAAAATCCAAAACTAATAAAAACTGCAAAATAGTAATATTCATTTTAATTATGAAAGCAAAATCCAATCTTTAAATAAAAGTTAAAATGTCAATCTGTTTTCTTGTATTTATGTTAACATTGATTTTCTCCTCTGCACCGGATTTACAGGAACACTGTTTCAAGGAGTAGATTACAAATAATCTTCATTAAATGTTAAATATTGCCTGAATATTTACACAAGTCGGGGTAAAGAAAGAGACTTCATAAACTTGATTTAGGTACAGTCATGTAACTAATGCAACAAAATCAACACAACAAACAGTAAATCCAGTACTTATCAGGAATCCTCACAATCCTAGCTCCCATTTTTAATAAGATGTTTCTGGTTATTACAATTGCAGTGAAAAAGCTACCTAGCATGTACAGAACCTGTTCACATGTAATGGTGGCAAAACATGAGTTAATTAATTGCCAGGTTATGTGCCACGTGCAAGCTGCTTCCGATTTGAATATGTAACCTCTGATCATCCCGACTGTAGGTTGTTTTGTGACATAAGAACCTGACACTATGTGTTATTCATTGGCTTAACAATCCAAAATTAATTTAAGAACTAATTGTAGGTTAGCTTTGGATTATGTAACCAATGAACAACCCATAGAAAGAGTTCATACATAATGTCAGCAAATTTGCCAGGGTCGCATGCCACCGCCATTTTGAATATGCAACTTCTAATTGTCCCGATAATAGGTTATTCTGTGAATTGCAAACCCAGACATTATGACTGTGTTCAGACAATCACATAGAGATAAGGAGACATTTTTCTCCTTCTCTCATAAAACTAAAACTCGGGGTTATCCAATGAAGCTGATTGGTGAGAGATTCAGGACAGATAAAAGGAAATACTTCTTCACACAGCACATAATTAAACTATGGAATTCACTTCCACAAGATGTTGTGACAACCACTAATTTGATGGCTTTAAAAGGGGGTTGGATAAATTCCCAGAGAAGGTTATCAATGGCTACTAGTCCTGATGGCAATGTGCAATTTTCAGTATCAGAGGCAGTAAGCCTATATAAACCAGTTGCTGGGGAACATGGGTGGGAGGGTGCTGTGGGTTCCTGGTCAACAGCTGGTTGGCCACTGTATGAACAGAATGCTGGACTAGATGGAACCTTGGTCTGATCCAGCATGGCTTGGCTTATGTAGAGAGAAGAAACCATTGTGGCTTCTCTCTCCGTCCCCATCATTTATATAATAATATCCCACGATACAGCGCAGGTTGGTGTGTTGCCTGAACCCTTGCAGTAGAGATTGTAGAGTGGATATGAAGCTACCCCACTGTGCCACATGCAGGGTTCAGACAACCCGCCAACCTGCACTGCATTGCAAGGAACTGCAAATAGCAGTGGCATGTGCAACACGGGCAGGAACAGAGGCCACAATGCCTTCTCCTCCCTATATAATTGTCCAAACACCCCTATGAGTTAATCATGGGTTAAACAACCCAGAGTTAACCTATGATTAGTTCTTAGGCTAATCCAATGAAGCTGATTGGTGCGAGATTCAGGACAGATAAAAGGAAATACTTCTTCACACAGCACATTGAACATCACATAATGTCCTATGATTGGCACATTGTGGGTTAATTAATTTATCCACTATCTGCTGCTGCTACATGTGAACCAGGTCTTCCTGTATGACTTCACATGTCATGAAGCAAACTATGATCCAGTAAATTCAAGTTGGAAGCAGCACACGACCTTGCAAATTGTGGGTTAATTGCCACTGCTTAGGCATGAACCAAGTCACATTCTCAGTGTTCCCTAGTACACATCTCGCAGCTATGTTTCGCTTCATCTTTGAACTTTTCCTTGAGTCCTAACTATTCTTTCTTAGTCTCTCAAAAGTTTTCTATAAAGCTTTGACAATTCAGCTTGGATTCTAAAAAGCGGATTTGACCCAAACTTGTGCCTCCACAAATAAGAAAGCCTCCATTTGTTTGCAGAGAGAACCAGGATTCAGCAAAGATTTTCTGCTGGAGAAAGGGGGCATGGTCGTGATTTTCTCCAATTCTCCCTCCCTTTGCAGTCCTCAGCAGTTCATGAGGGTCCCCCCCAACCCTCTGGAATAACAGGTGGTGCTGCCCGAAGAATCTGAAAAAAATCGTTGTTCTACACCCCTTCCTCCTACGACAATGGAATTTCCCAGAAAGCAAGTCTGGATGCAAGCCAAGGATTTTTGCCCATACATTTGTACATGTATTCTGCCAAACTACGTTACCAAACTCCACACCAAAATGATGAAGCTATACATGCAATGTTGGACTCAGACTTCCAGTCCATGGAAGGGCTCCTTGCATTTGTGGAGAGAACCAAGAGCCAACGCTGAAGGAAAAGGATCAAGACAACAATTTTCTCTGATTCTCCCTTCCCTCTGTAGCCCCTACTGCCATTTCATCCTCCAAAACAGTGTGGGAGGTGGCACTGCGAGCTGACGAGACAATAGGTGAAAACTGCTGCCCCACCCTCTTCCTTCAGCAGAACTTGAGTGCAAGTTTGGATCCAGCTCCTTATACAAGAAACACACAAAAGATACAATTGAGAAACTGTTAAGAAAATACATCCAGTTATCCAAAATAGATTCCAACTACAGAATTTTATTTATTACATTTCTATACTTCCCAATAGCTAAATTCTGGATCATATATCCAGAAGCCAAGTGAGTTTACACAATTTTTAGGACAGAATTCCAAAAATATTGTATACTGTTTATTTAAGATTTTGTTTTGCATATTGTTTATTTAAGATTTATTCTTTCTCTAAATGACAATAAGCAATAAATAAGATACTTCAGAACTGACATTACTAATGAAGATCTATCTAGCAGGTCTGTTTCATTTGGTCCTCCATAACAATGAGAATATCTTCTTGAAAAGTTTAACCCACATTGTCCAGACAACCAGATTAACTCAACAAAGGCATCTTCTCAACAAGAGCAGATAATGGCTGCATTTGCACAAAACATTAAGGCAGAACCCCTCAGAATCCTGCCTTATTGTTGTGCTGATGCATGTTTCCCAATTCCTCCCACTTGGTTCCTGCAAGCAAGAGTGGGTAAACTAACCAGGTACTTACCAGGATGCAAAAGTTTACGGGACTCATGGCTTGTTGCTCCTCTAACAAAAGCCAGAGTTTGGGTTTGGCTTCGGGATCCATGCTCATTAGAGGAGGACAAGCCAGTGATTGGGTTTGGACAGAATGCAAAGCTTTTCCACCCTAGTAAATTCTGCTGGTGGCGTAGACCTTGCTGGCCGTACCAAATTTTAATCAAGGTGGGACAAAATTGCTTCTCATTGTTTTACTGTAGAGAAAATAAAAATGTTACTGTTACATTCCTCTACTGGATTTTGGCTGTATTGTGGGTTATATCTAAAGGCATGTGCTTCTTAGCTGTGAATCCCTTCCTGTTCGAAGGTACTATTTTTATAATGGAGCCAGGTAACTGTGAGATAATTTTTGCAGCAAAACATAAAGCCAGATCCTGAACTATTATGAGGAAAATAGAGTGGTTTAGACTTCAGACATTAATAATCTGTGCATTTTTGTGCAAATGTGGCAATATTGCTTTAGGACTCATGTCAAGCCTGTAGGCCACCCATTACTCATCCCTGTTTTATGTTCTCCAAAGTGGAGAGAGAGAAAAAAAAGTTAACAAAGGCTAATGTGAACACTTAAAATTTATTCATTCTAGCATACTATTTTATCAAAATGTGACAAGGTAGTTCAGTTTGTTGTACATTAGATAAATCAAGTTAAACACTATTAAGTATGAAAAATATGGAACTGTTGACTATGAATGTAGAGTTGTAGACCACCAATCCCAGTCCATTTGGCCATGCAGTATTCTGTAGAAGAAAATCAATTTGGATGTAGTAGATAAGTCATTTTCTTTCTTTCTTTCTTTCTTTACACAAATACAGCCAACCACAAACACTTACTCTTTACCCTATAGATTAATGCACATCACCAGTTCTATTAAATTAGATGGATTATCAGCAGTTTAAAAGACTCTTCCACTGAAGCAAATTAAACTTTGAAACTTTTAATGTGGCTCTTCACCTTGGTTACCAACTAAGGCCATCAATTTGCTTCAGGTATAGCTTACCAAGTTTTCCCTTCGTATTTTAGAAGAGTATGCCAATATATTATTTAAATTGAACACCTTATCTGCCAATTATCATTGATTTTCAATAGTTTTCCATTTTCATGGCAAAAAATAGCCATTCATCAGCCCCACTGTTCTAAAAGATTTTCCTACTTTCAACGTCATCCCTTTCCCCACCATACCCCTGTGCCAGGCCCCACCCCATCCATAAAAATAATAATCCAGAATTCTCTGGCAATTTGAATCTCAGAATTATTCATAATATATCCATGCAAATGTATTTGCATAATTTATACTCCCTTGCCTTAGACTGTGGATTTTATTATTTTTGTATTTAAAAAATGTATGTAGTCCTAGCAGACAATGCAAATTAACATAGAAAATGAAGGTTACTCCACTAGATTAAGATGAGTCAGCAAAATCAAGCCACAGAAATAAATGTTCATGAGAAAAAGAGTAATGAATCAGCAACTTGGGAGTTACAGAAAGCATTTCAGGTGGGATGAGGAGTGAAAGAGATAAGGGAGGAAACTCAAAGGAACTGCAGTAAATGGAGCAATTACGGGAAGACTGATCACGAATTTAGCTGTCACAATAGAGAGTAGTGGTGACTTGGAATTCGAGATGAAGAGTACAGAATGAAATGAACCATGGATAAAATAGGATCTGAGAGGATTTTTAAGTGTCCTGTTAACATCCCAAGCAGTTACAATTTCCTGAACAGTACACTTGCCAGTAAGTTAAAGAAAAATGACAATGTACCAGGGTGAGCCATTCACCAATGTTCACTAAATAAGATAACACTGAGGAATATTAGATGACTAAGCAGGCCTGGCTCCAAGTTTTGGGGAGGGGGGCTCAGTAACACCTACCCATATGACTTACTAACCGGAAAACAGGCTGTGTGCCTGCCTGCCTGCGGAGGTGGCACCAAGCAGAGCTCCACATACGCATGGCATGCATTACCTTGCTGGTGTTGCCATGTTAAATTACATCGGGTCAGTGTTAATGAGTACAGATGCATGGCCCAGGTGCCCTGTTTAGCAGGCCACCTCCTAATCCCTGCTGGGCACCACCATGTTAATTATGCCATCCTGCCCACAACATATGCATATTGGGAATGGTGCAGGCATAATTAACATGGTGGTACTGGCACATTAAGGTGCACTACATACGCGTGGCTGAAACTTGCCAACTGTGTTGGTAATGGCAGCAGTTGAGGAGTGTACCAGGCCTCCAGCATTTGCTGTATGCTGTATATCTTAACGGAAGCTCTCCCAGCAGCACTCCTATAAAAAGATACCTATCCTATAGGAACTTATACAAAACCAGGTGACTTCTCCATAAATATTCATAGGGTGTGCCTTAACAAATATCTAAAGCAATTGTGCTGCACACAGAATATGGAAGTATTGCTGTACGTTGGCACATACAGAGAGTGCTGAATTGCTGCACCTTATGCAAGTATTACCTGAGTATTTCAAAGTGCAGTTTTCCCTAGAGTATGTAGTGCAACAGAAGTCAAAGATGAAAACTGCTCCAATTTGTGGTCAATGGCAAGCTGCTGAGAAGGCTAATGTGGGTCCATTATTCCAATTTCTTTATTCAAAGGAAATCATCAGGACCAGAAAGTTTTAGGACCTGTTTTAGGGGAGACTAATTTTGGTCTGCTATGCTCTAGCCAGGTGTTTTAAATTTAATTCCAATTAGAGCTGTTCTTCATTCAAGGTTGTTTAGTCCAGCCACAAGCAGTGACATGGGGCAGAACACTTTCCAAAATGGAAAATTTTCCATTGCTTTATTTTTCCATAGAATTTTTTCTTTTCCATAAATTCATTAAAAATGAAAGTATGCCAATTGCAAATACAGTATTAGGCAAGCTAGACAATTTCAAAGTTGTAATTAATATTTTTCAGGTGATTATCCCTATGAAATATGTGAAAGAAATGTGTATGTGTGATTGAATTACATATATGTCTCAGTGAGAAACTGAATTAATACAAAGTGTCAGCAAAACTGAAGGTGCCCCAACAACTTTAGTTGAAGACGGTTGAACTGTTTGGAAACATATGAGTGGTTATCAGCATTTCATGCATAGTACGTTGGGCTGCTAAAATTAATGTGTCAACAGTTCAATATTTTTGTTTTTTCTTAAATTTAAACAATTTAAGGGAAGTACGTGTACAATATTGTCTCAATATTTTTGTTTATTTTGTTTTTTCTTAAATTTAAACAATTTAAGGGAAGTACGTGTACAATATTGTCTTTACATTTTTACAAATATCTAATAAATTTTGTTACATAATGTAACGACAACCCATAGGTTTTTAAATGATTGGTTTAAGTGGGAGAGAGCAACCCAACAACAAACCATGGGTTAACCACTTGGTTGTTTAGCCCCTAAACCCAGCAATCTGCGTTTGGATGTCACGCTCAGCAGGAGCCAATTATGGATTGCTGAGTAAAAGTGGAAGGGGCAGCAGCACACCCACTCTCTCCTGCTCATGCATGACAGCTCATTGGTTTTAAACCAATGGGGTTGTTGTTATGTGCAAACCAGGTCACAATAGTGTTTAAATCACAGTAAATATGTGTTAATTTCCCCCTTCAAATATTTCAGATCAAATACTTGTATATTAGTACAAAAATGTACAAGAGAAACGTCTTTGTTAACTTTGTACATTTTTTTAGCTTTGTTGTTTACTAAATACTAGTAAAATAAACATGCTTAGTTAGATCCCTCTAGGGCAGGCAGGCACAACTTGTGGCCCTCCAGTTGTTTGGGCCTATGGCTCACATCAAGTCTAGCCAATATACCAAATGGTGGGGATGATAGGAGTTGTAGACCAAAACATCTAGAAAGCCAAAAGTTGCCTGACATTGCCTCAGGCATCGGAACATTTTCCAATGCAAACTGAAAATTTTCCTATGCAAATGACCCTAATTTGCTGAAAATATTTCCAAATCAAAATTCTGTGGAAAGTCCACATCAATGACCACAAGTACACTAGTTACTGGAATGGGATTATGGAGCTCTTCTCCCAAAGTAACACGAACCATGGTTCTAGTCTCACAAAAAGTTTCATTTTAAGCCTTAGTTCCCAACACAAACTGAATGAGGATGTCATCTGAACAACAGGACCCATCTATTCCCATGAATTTTACCTAAACTCAGCTCTTGAACAAAGGTAAGCCACTAGTTGAGTATATTGGTTTTAAAATCCTCTGGGCCAGGTCAAGTAATTAGTAGGGATGTGCACGGACCCCCCGGATCGGATCGGGACCCGGATCGGGACCTCCAATTTTGTCATGGATCGGTTTGGACAAAATCGAAGGCCCCCGGACCGGATCGAGTCCGATCCCGATCGAAAAATCGGAAATTTTTGGATCGGCCGCCATTTTTTTCCCCGCTGTCCACTTTCATCAGCGGGCGGCCACTGGCGCCGGCCAATGGAAGCGGCGGTGGGCGCCAGTGGGCGCCTGCCGATCCGCCGAACCGGTTCGGAGCCTTTTCGGACCGGTTCGGATTGGATCGGCCGATCCAGCTGTCGGATCGGAAATCGGATAATTTATCCGATTTCCCACTGGACCGGACTCGGATCGTGGATCGGGTCCGATCCAGTGCACATCCCTAGTAATTAGTACAGGTAGCTGAATGCCTCCTTCACGTTAAATGCCCCAGTACATGCCCAAGATTCAGTGTAGGCCTTGCTATCACTCACGTTGCTATGTGCAAAAACTGCACCCAAAGATTGAAGGACATGAAAGAAAATTAAACTTAACATCAAAATCTTACAATGTGAAATAATAACTTGGAGAGAGTTCCAATGGGCAGAATCCACTCACAGGTTGTTCTCACTGAATTGGATGGGTGGGGATTGTTTTCACTGATTCCTCCTTCCCCAAGCAGCCACCTGTGTCTCCTGAAAATGCTGCCCCACAGAATTGAGGGTACCCTCCAGGAAAGTGTGGGAGGTGACACTGGGGGGGGGGGGCTGCAGACAGAATAAGTGAAAATCCCCCCCCCCCCCCGGCCATTCCCTACATTGGAAATCGGTCTTTCTGCAAATATAAGGAGCCCTTCTGTTTGTGCAAGAGGCACTCTGGATTCAACCCACAGTATTTAATGTAACAATCAGTAGAACAACACATGTTAACATAGTGATTATATTATTAAACATAAACCATTCTTTTCAATATTTATTTGGTAATAGTTTTAACTTTTCAACCAGTTAAAACCATAATGCACAGGAGCTCCAGACGAAAAGTTGCAATATGCACACACAAAACCAGAAAGCCAAACATTCATATATTAAACACACATGTATCATATACGAACAGGGGGAAAATGACACATTACCTTAATGCAGAGTTTATCCTTCTTGATTTTCCTCCAGTTATTACTCTCTAATCTCCATTTTTGACACTGAACAGAAAAGTGTCAATCTGTAAAAAATAAGGTATTAGATTAGCATCAAACTAAAGTGCCAAGGAAAAAAATAGCACTGCTAGTATCTCAATTTCAGCTTATGAAATTATGCTCCATCTTTCACATTTGAATTTATCTCTGTGAATTTTGTTTTTTAAAAACCTGATTTCTAAAAATGAAGTTTTAAACATAAGAAATGTCCTCCTTGGTCAGACCAAATGTTTATTTGCTACCAATAAAGGCCAGACAAAAGCCTCTGGAAAGCTTATAAGCAGCCATTAACGCATTATCCATGATCCTGATTTCCCCCCCATCATCAAGAGTTGAAACACTCTAAGTATAGAAACTTATTTCATTTTCTGGCTAAAGGGGGTATATGGACCAATCCCCCTACGAATGTTGTTTTAAAAAGTAACTTATTTCCTGGCATTATTTCATACAGTGTAAGATAACCTTTCCCAACCTAGTTCCCTCCCAAAATGTTGGATTACAACTCCAATCAACCCCAGCCACCATGCCCAATGACCATACTGGCAGGGTGATGGAGAGTTGTATTCCAACACATAAGGAGGGGACCAGATTAGGGAAGGCTGGTATATGAGAATACTACATTGAAAATGTTGGTTATCTGGGTCAATTCAGAAGTTTCTGTTCAACAACTTCAATTAATTTCTCCATTTTGATAGCATAGGCTGAAACTACCAAGGACAGCAGCTTTAAAAAAATCTTATTTACTCCTTTCTTCAATGCCAAATAGATCAGCAGTGGAGAAAATAGGAGAATACCAAACAGGAAATCCTGAAGGCCCACTTCCTCCTATGAAATTACAAAAGATATTGGAAAAAGGGAGGCAGAAACACAGAGGCTCAGTTCAGACAACACATTTCTCAACTGTGGTTTTAGAATTCCACAGTGGAGTTGTTACATCACTGTTGAGAAATGTGTTGTCTGGAGGGAAAACACTCCATGCAGATTATCAACACTGTGCAGAGGAGCGTTTCTGCACAACGATTGTGTTGCGTGTTGTGCAGCAGGTTCCGTGGAGTTTTCCATTGCATTGGGTTGACTTTTCCCACTGGCTACGGAGTTCCCTGGCAAGAGCACAAAAGGAGTGTTGTGCCACTCTAGGAGAGCTGCCCAGATTTTTTGCAGCAATGGTTGATGGGATACCATCAGGAGGACCAGGTGAAGAGAGAGGGCAGAGGAACTATCAAACATCATGATGGAATTTACTCAACTCCACAGTAGCCCACAGTCACACAATGGTGGAGTTATTAGAATATGTTGTGTGGGGAGTACCCTCTAAAAACTCAACTGTTGAGTGGAGTTTTTACACTATGTTGACTAATGTGTTGTCTGAACTGAGCCAGAGAAACCCTTCTTGCATATTGAACATTATTTCTTAGCTTAGAGTATTTTAGATGGAAATAGAATTATTTTTTTGATGTCTGCATTACCATAACGTTTTAAAATATTTAAAAGTAAATTCAGTTAGTAAATATATAACTGTTTGAATAAACTATATTTTTAGATTTCATGCACCAACTATGATAAAAGCAGACAGGGAGGCAGTACTCCACTCACACCCACACAATCCCAACTACTCATGGCTTAAACAACCCATGGGTAGTCATTATGTGCAAACCAGGTCATTGACTGTTACAAAACAAGCCCAGAAACAAAGGACTATGCAGAACAAAACTCACTGTCAAGATGACACATTTTCTTTATATATTATATGGTGACACTTCACATACTGGGAAACTAAGCAAGATTTGGAGTGTCTCTAAATGTTGACAAGTAACGTTTTTAACAGGTATTTTTTATATCTCTAGTCTTTCTATTATGCAATTTTATAAATCGGTTTGGGGGAGGAAATGATGGGTAGCAATACATGGAACACCTTCTATTAAACACTTTATTTAGGATTCTAAAAGAGTATTTCATAATCCAAAATTGTTCCTTTTTCCAGAAAAAAGCAAAACCTGCTTTTTCCTAGATTTTCTTCCTGAGCCTTCACATCTCTAGCTTTAGCGGATTGCGAGGGAGCTAACTGATAATTTTGTTGCGAAGCATTAAATAAATAAAATACAGTTTGGGAAGAGTACAGGGGACTGCAGGTGAAGAGGAGAATAGGATGATGTTACATCCCCCCCCATTTTTGTTGTTTTGTAAAGAACAAAACAATGGTTTTCCACTAATGGAAAACTATTTGGATTTACTTTTGAGGAATTAAGTGAAAAAAGGCAAAGAACAAAGGTAATAAAGTGGAAGTTTGTGTGTAAATCTCAAAAAATGCTGTGATACACTTGTCAGATTATAATCTTAGGTGCAGATATACAACCCTTGTGATTTGCTAAAATATACCTCAACCTATTTTTTTTAACTAGAAGACTGCTATACAAAAGTGTTTGAAAAGGCTTGAAATCCAAGGAAGCTGATTTGCTGCTTTTTTCTAGTTCTTCCTCCTAGATTTCTCTTCAAGAATCCAATACACACACACTGTTCATATATAACAGGCTATTGTATGTTATTTAACTCACAAATTGGTGGAGATGAACAGGACAGAGTGTGTGTGCTGCCCCTAGTATGCTTCTCACTTTCATTTAACATCATACAATCGCACTGTTCATATGTTGTTAAGCATTATGTCTGAACCTGAACACTCTGGGTTGTTTATGGGTCAAACAACCCACAGTTAACCCAACAACAAACCAAATATTAACTCCGGATTGGGATGTTTATGAGTATCTGGGTTGGGATATTATGTTAACAACCTACATTCATAGATTGAACAAACTGGAAAGGGCTATCATGCTCTGCACATACCTAAAAATTTGGGGTTAACTCATGATTTGCCACTGTGATGTGCAAACCAGGTCATTAAGCGGATTGTACAAGGGAAGAGGCCATGGCTTGGCATTCATTATATGTGAACTGACCCTATGTGTTTGATTTACTACTTCAAAGGTTTCATTTATTGTATCTTTTGAGTTCCCTCAAGCATTGAATATTCAATTATATAAAAGATGTAACCAATTCAATATACATTTTAAAACCTAATGAGAACAGAAAATCTTAAATATTTACAAGTTTCAACCCTCCAAAACCATTCCATGCCTCCTCTAAAACTACCATCAATTATGCAAATAAATTTTAAAGAGTTAACTGTATAGAATCCAAAGATTAATCTTAAAAAAAAACAAAGTAGTGTTACTCACGTACGCTTACCAATGTATAAAGTTTGAGAGAGTACTAAGACAAAAGAAAACAATCCAAGGCAAAGGAAAAACTAAGAAACAATTTAAAAGTAGGGATAATATATTATAATCTAATTATTCTTACTCAATTTACTGCCACATATATAATTCAACATTTAAAAAGAAAATTAATGTATTTAACATTTGCAACATATTTACAAAATGATATCTTTATTGTGAGTCTCAATAAGACACCACGGAAGTTGCAGGTTTTAAGAAATTCATGGCATCCAATGTTTTAAATCATTAACAGCTTGCCATATAGTGAGTAATATGACTTATAAGAAATTACTAGAAATTATTTTACCAAGATACAGTAGGTTGAGACATGGTTTCTTGCAAAGTCATGTGTGTATTGTTTATCATTCTTCAAGCTTACTGGGAAATTAAATGTTGTAGTACTTGTTTTCCACACTAGTACTATTGCTATATATTTCATCATCTCCTCAATGTCAATCCTTCGGTACAATGCTGAGCATTAAGTGGACAACTGAGAATCCTAACGGTGACCTGCTTTGCTAAAGAAATGAAAAACTAAGCCTAAACAGAGGGCAATCTTTCCTATACAAGTGTATTACCCATGACAGCTCCCCAAAGGCCACAACAGAGCCCTATTTGCCCACCAGCACTCCAGCACACATAGATAATGCTGATTAAAGGGAATGGGAAGCCTGTATGAGCCTCCTGTCTTCCTGTTCATTCCTCTGCCCCCTCTTGCATTTCTCAAGAATGCACAGGCCTCACATTATTCATAATAGCCTGCCCATGAATACCACGAGTGTGCTGGGGAGAGGGGGGGGAGATGGAAACTAGGGATCTGTTACATAAGCACTGTGACTGGATGGGAAGAATTATGCCCAATGTATCAGAACAAGACTTCACAGAAGTTTCTGTAGCTGATATTCAAAAGCCAATGCTTTCCCCCCATTTATCTCAATACTTGTATATAACTAGCATTATATATTTACAAATGAGCATTTGGTTGTAAAATAAGAACTAACTTGGGCTGCAACTCAATGGAAAAAAAATAATCAATTGCTCTCTAGGGTTTTAGTCATTGATTAACTAAATGGCATATGAAGAAAATCAAGAATTCTGATGAAAAATTATGTTTATTCAGAAAAATATAAAAAATACTATCGAGCAGCCACACAAAGGGACAGTTCGCATGTAACAGCCCATGAGTTAAACAATCCATGAGCAAGTGGATGCACTGGCATGCAGTGATCCCTCCATTTCCATTTTTAATCAACAACCTACGATTGGCTTGTTTGTAAGTTGTCAAGCATGACATGATGTATGAACCTAGATCGATGGATTGTTTAGGGGCTTAACAACACAGCAGTTAAACCAACAACAAACCATTAAGTGGCCACTAGGAGGAGGGCTTTCTCCGCTGTGGCACCCCAGCTGTGGAATGAGCTCCCCAGAGAGGTTCGCCTGGCACCTACTTTGTACTCTTTTCGTCGCCAGGTGAAGACCTTTTTATTCTCCCGGTATTTTAACAGTTAAATTAACTCAATTTTAATCCTTGCTGTTTTAAATTTGTATTTTAATCTGTATTAATTCCTGCTGCTTGGTTTTATTCTGGTTTTGTTTTTATATTGTATGTTATTCTGTGTTTTTAGATTGTGCCTTGTTTTATATATTTTAAAATGATTTCATGGTTTTAATTTTTGTGAACCGCCCAGAGAGCTTCGGCTATGGGGCGGTATAAAAATGCAATAAATAAATAAATAAATAAATTAACTTCTACCATCAACAATCTATGAATGAGCAGATTTTAGGTTGTGCTCACTCTCTCCCATTTGTGCACAACAACCATGTTGTTTAAACCATGAGTTGTTGTTACATGTGAACAGACTGTAATATCAATTGTCAAGAAAAGATTAAGGTATAATGGCCATAATTCTCTACTGTTTCTATCCAGCACCTCAAACACAGAGTTATACTGCTTCTGAAGGTCTTTGTGGTTATGCTAATTGGTCACAGTAAAGATGATCTGGGTACAGCATCCCAACTATTGTAAACCAGATGCTTCGAAGAAGACAACCCCATGAAAGGACTAGTATGGCAAGTCCAGGAGCTATTAATACCACCACCCCAGAAACCCCCCTGAGTGCAGATTTTTTTCCCCTAACAATGTCCTTCATGGCTACAGAGCACCAAATGGTTCAAAATTAGCTTATTTGCTATAAGGGTAAAATCCTTGCCTTTCGCAGCTCTCTAGCCACTGCATCCACCATCTTTTCTCTGTCCCCTACCCCCTTACAAAGAATTGTTGTATGCTTAGCTGCTAAGCAGAACATATACAGAGGGAGATGAGAAGCAATGATACCTCCCCAAGCAGCCAGCACAAATCCTGTTCCCAACAATGACATGGAACAAGTGCAGAAACTTGTGTTGCTCTTCAAAGCTGCTGCCTCTTCTATCTTTACCTCCCCACCTCAGAATCAGCATTGCTCACCTTCCAAGAAACATGGTCTCTTTAAAGGCACAAGAGGCACCACCAGCAGAGCTAGGAAGCTAGAGTGTACACACTACACAAGACTGTTTTTCTTTAAAAACAAGTCCTGTGGTGGTGGCGGCTTGTCAGTTCTGGCTACAGAACCAGAAAGAGAGAACTTTTCCACTGATTTAATTATGTTGCAACTGTAGTAATTATACTGTATCCAGTGAAAGTAAAGTACCACTTTCACTACCCAATCCCAAATTAACCAATTTCCTGTATTATGCAATAACTTCATGATTCAAAACTTGTACAGTTTTTCTGTGCATCATCAGATGTGTAACATTAAAATGGTAATTTCATGAGACTAAGTAAAAGTACACTGAAAAGTTGCAGAGCAGACAGTCACAAAGATTGAGAAGCAATAACATTAAACAATAAAAGTTATGTGTCTGTGAGGGTGTCATTAAATGGGCTGCATGATTATATGTGGCATGCATGGATTGTATGGGGAAGGGTTAAAGGGCTGCATCTTTCTTTACTGTTATAATTTAAAGAAACTTAATAAAATTTAAATTTAAAACTTCTATGATTTGAACTAACTTCTTCATTGCGTTGATGACCTTTGAAGAAAAGTATAAAGTCCATTGCAAATAGATTATGTTGAAGTTACAGACCTAAACTACAGAGAATGTACCCTTCATTTTTCGAACTTGACCAAATGATTTTGAGTTGTTTCAGGCCTGACAAAAATGGTTCGATTTTGGAATACAATAAAGAATAAAAACAGACAAAACACAAACATACACGTGCCTTATGTGATCTGACCTTGTGGTCAAGCGTTGATTAACTTTCATTCACTTTGGAAGGCAGCCTTAATTTCAATGGCTTTTGAAATCAGTATCACTGATCTGTACCACAGTTTGAGGCATTAGTGCAGTAACTGGAGAAAGGGAGGGAACTGAGTGTGTAGTTTACGAGTATGAAACACACATTTCTTTTCTAGTATTGACAAACTTAGTAGGATCCAACTGTCTTCTGATACTATGCCCAGGGAAAGAAAAGTTTTGAATATGAGGTTAGGGAACTAGTTAGAGAGCCTTTTGCTCAGGCTTCCCTCCACTAAATACAAACTGATGGGGGAGAATCAAAAGAATCAGGACCCTAATGTTTCCTTCTATTAACTTGAAATTTCATTTTTGATAGGAGGAGAACATGTGGCCCTATAGACATTACGAAAACCCAGAATTCAACAACCCATACCATGGTGTAGCATTATGTGTGAACCCAGACACTATGTCACAATAAGTAATGTTGAATGGAAAGTTACAAGTTTTCCATTTTTAGAAATTAATTGCTTCATAAAATTAGTATTATAATTAATGCATACTATACAAGACAAATTGGGCAACTGGAATAGATGCAATACTAGTCAAACCTAAAAACAAAAAGTTGTGATTTCCTTAAATCTAAATTTTGTAGAGAAGTATGCCTTTGAAATATTTAAAAATTCAATAAAATTAATCCCAAGAATTTTTTTTAATTTATTTTAATATCGAATTTAAACCACACTAGATGTTGTGGCCCAAGTGCAACACTGCAGTGGGCCTTACAGTTTATAACCAAAATCTGATCAGAAGTAGTTTGGAAGGGGTTTGGGCCTATTCAGCCTGCGGAATGTTGGAATCAGTGAGAGCTTATCTCTGTCAGTGTTCTCAGAGGAAAGCAGGCAGGAGTTAAGTTACTCCCATTCAGCTGCTAGCTTCAGCCTTGGAGAAGAAAGAGGATGGCAGCTTCTCTGTGAGAACCTAACAGGAGAAGTGGAGAAGGGTTAGTTTTTTTAGAGATGTCACTGCTGAAGGACAGAATGGAGATACCCTGTTTGGGCAGGGGCACCGTTGTTGGGCTAATATCCCTTGTCAGTTGTTCAGGAGGAGGGCTATCACAGCCAAACCTTCGTTTTTAAGCAGATGCCTGGGTTGGGAATCTTTGTAAGGAACATTTTCTTTACTGCCCAGATTCCTCTCTCTTTAGACTTACTACTATCTGGGTCTCTTGAAGAACTGTTCACATGGACGCTTCATCCAATTTATATATATTTTTTAACATGGTGTTCTTATTTTGCTGTTCACCGCTCCAAAATCTTTGGATGTGGAACGGTATACAAATATTGTAAATAAATAATAAAATAAATTTGGACTCTTGTTTCTTTGAACTTTGTATTGTTAAGAACCTTCCATGAAAAGCACTGCTACCCTTTTCATAGACCTTAAATTCTTGTTTGCTATGGATTTGGAGCCATGTAGTATGGAGATATCAGAGTGGAAGCTATGATCGCCAAAATCTCTGCATGTGTTGGATTATCTGGATTTACTCTTTTTTTTATGTAAAACTTTTTAATTTTCTAAACATAAAAAACATTTAACATATACACCTTACACCCATAACAACAACATTTGCACAATACATCGACACTACCACATACAACATTAAAATGGACTTCCGAATTTCTGTTTTTCCCTAACAATTTTTCAAAATATGCCAAAATTTCCAAAACTGGTGAGTGAATTTCCCGATTTCTCTATCTTTAACAGATGTTATTCTTCCAGTTATCTGGATTTACTCTTGAATCTGTCTTGACTCTTGGATTGTATAGGCTACTCATGTAGCACTGAAGTTCTAATGAAGATTTCAAAGTACGACTAAACCTTTACGTGTGTGGATTTGTTTAGGTCTTTTTCTAGAACCCCTGTCTTGGATTGCCTGGGATGGATTATACCAAAAATCTTCTAAACCCCTTGCCCTGTATTTGGAAGCCCTTGTCTTGGATTGCCTGGGATGGATTATGGCAATTATCTTCTGAGCCCCTTGGGGAAACCCTTGTCTTGGATTGCCTGGGATGGCTTACGCCAGGAATCATTTGAATCCCTTGCCCTGTATTCTGTGAGGTAGAGTTTGCAACAGGGAAACCAAGTTGTCTGGATCTCTGGCACACTTATAATTATTAGCTTTGGAATGTTCTGAAATTACATGGAGCCTATAGCTAATTGTCACCAGCTATCTGATTTCTGAAGAATGTAAGAATTAAGTTTTTACTGTGGGATTTGCTACAATAAAAGAGTCTCACCGATTTGGGGTGTTCTGTATCAGTATGACACAGTGTGTGCCTGACGCTAGGTGCACTTTACTGATTTTTTCCTAATGAAATACTTCAGTTCAATTGCTATTAGAAAAACGTTTGAGATTCATAAAGCATGTAGGATTAACATGGTGCACTTTTAGCTTTGTTTACTAAATACAGGTAAACATGCTAAATCAGATTTCAGTCAATTTATGACTGCAGAATGTTTTCCAACTCAAACTTTTCTGGAATTCCAATCAATGGTGGCAACAGTCTGATATGCCATTTGTGGGACTTCAAAGGAGTGGTACATCCTTGTACAGTCTCTGTTCCTTCCTATCCAATTGATCTCAGAAGGCCACGTTACTGAAGTATTACTCTGACTCTGAGATTTGTCTTGTAAAATTCTTCAGTACTCCATTCTGCTCTCCATGAACACACTACTGTTTCAAGTTATTATTAGTGCAGAAAGGGGAACATGTTCCATGGATGGTTTAGCTCCAAAACATGCCCCCTCCTTTTGGTGAATTTTTGCAGACTTTTTCAAAAGAGTATGGAACTGTTTGCAAATAGATGGGTGTCAGAGAGAAGAGCAAGTATGTTCCCCATACTCAGGCAGTTGTGCTGTTTTCAATATGCAATCCCCAATCAGGACTACTGAGGGTTGAACCATGTTGTGCAAACCCAGCCATCATGGGTTATTTGAGGGTTAAACAACCCTTGCAAAAGCCTCAACTATTAGTAAGGTTATGTGCCACATGGTAGAAACCCTCAATTACAGGCTGCGCATTCAAAATGGCACCTAGCATGTACTGCAGCTCATCATGAGCTCAGCTGACTGCATTGTGCAAATGAGCCCATTATTTTCAATAGGATGCACATTCTCATTCTACCCAACTGATCATGCATAACTATGTGCAACTAGACTTGAACCAGAGTAAATCTTGCTGCACAACACTAGCAGTGAATTCAACTGGAGTTGTTCTACCACGATGGGCTCAGTAACCTGTACATTCCTGTACAAAGGTTGTTTTTACAGCAGGGATCTGAATGCCCTTGGGTATCCACTCCCATCCAAGGGGACACCAATAGCCCAAATAACTGGAGTCAGCTTCTTATGGCTGGCCTTCAGCAGCCAGGATGGACACACAGGTCCGAACAACACACAGTGGCTTTACAACACAGCCACAGCCTTGAGAAAAACAGATCAAAATCAGCTGTAAGCCAAACTGGCCATTCCGTTACACATCTGACTTGGATTTCTGTCTTAACTACAGCATCCAAGTCAGACTAATTTTGAGCAACTTTACCATCAAAGGATCTAGCAGAGACATCAAAGCAAGTTGCAGATCATTTACTCTATGGGTCCGCAAACCTAGATTATTATACCCTATTAGCCACTTAAAACATCTGCACCAGAGAAATTTAGCCAATATCAATCTTTACTACCACCTCAACGGTCTTCACGCATGCTCTGTGTTCTGTCAGATATAGTTTGACTTTTCCACCACCTACATTCAAGCCTTCTAACTGTTTCATGATCTTCAGTTCTAAGAAGTCTCCTTAAAAGGAGTAGAGGCTGATAGAAGTGCAACTGGTCAACTGCTTCAGCTACTCTACTACTGAAGTATTCAACTTACCAACTCAATAAAGTGGATATGCCTTAGAAACAGCCCTTTGTATTCTATAATATTTCCTAATAAATAGCTTTGTTAATTCAGATGCTTGGAGATACCTCTTTATGTGAATGTAAAATAACCACAATTGTAGATGTAGTTACAGATAATCGTGTACTCTCTTGTTAGGAAGTGGTTACCAAAATGAAAGGAAACAGATCACCTCTTTTTCAATTTTTCCCAAACAAGAGCAATAGTGAGATATTTTTTATAAAGGAATAAACTGAATTTGAATTATTTACAGTGGTAGAAAATACAAAAGGGATCACTGGAAAGATTGATTCCCTACTTTCAAATCTAATAATGCACAGGATAACTTTATAAAAAAAAGGTCTAGAATATAACCTCTCTGAATATCAATGTACAGCAGCAAAATTTTGTATAGTTTCAAGTTGGGAAATGATCAATGCTCCATCAATCTTAGTGGAACAAGGAGGGAAGGGAGCACCAACAAGCTGGAGAAAAAGGAGAGCAAAGCTCTGGTGCTGTGTAAAAATATTTTCCTTTATTTCTTTTAGTCTATCTTCTGTCTGCTCGACGCGTTTCGGTTACAAAACCTTTGTCAGGAGCTACACAAAACAAATATAGCCACATTTTAGCCAACTCTAAAATACAACGTAAAATCATTAACAATTATCTTAAGCAAGCACAAAACAACACCCATATCAAACTGAAACACATCTTAGTTTACATTCCTTTGCTATCAAACACGCCAAAAGTATTAAACGTTTACACATTCATATGAGAGATTTTATACATTGACCTGGAGCACTTCTTTACAATTTGTGATTGTTATCACGACAAGCTGAATGCAGAATAAGAATTCAGGTCAAAGTTTTTTGCTCATGTATTGTCCCGATAGGCTCAGTCGTCTCAAAATTCTGAGCTCAGGGTCAGTTTGAAAGCAATTTAAATCATTTCGTTCTACAGCTGGCAGCCTTGGTTGCCTTATGACTCAATGATCCAGTCAACACTCTGGTAGCAGTTTGGGCAAGTTTTTACCAATCTGCTACTTTTTATGCTGGAACCTTACTGTAAAGTTTTACTATTGTTTATACAAGGATAAATCTAACAAATCATTTAATCCACTGGGTTCCAGGCTTTTTAAGACATAGTCTAAGACATAAAAAACCAGGGGCACCTCTGGTGAAGCATTTCACAGATAAAAAACATGGGCCAGAATCTTAGGTTTTTTGGGGAATAGAAAAGGTGAGAGGGGGTGAGACAGCACTCAGTAAAAGAGAACTTTTCTGGATTCTATCCTTAAAACGTCTGGAACCCAGTGGATTAAATGATTCGTTAGATTTATCCTCGTATAAACAATAGTAAAACTTTACAGTAAGGTTCCAGCATAAAAAGTAGCAGATTGGTAAAAACTTGCCCAAACTGCTACCAGTGTGTTGACTGGATCATTGAGTCATAAGGCAACCAAGGCTGCCAGCTGTAGAACAAAATGATTTAAATTGCTTTCAAACTGACCCTGAGTTCAGAATTTTGAGGCGACTGAGCCTATCGGGACAATACATGAGCAAAAAACTTTGACCTGAATTTTTATTTTGTATTCAGCTTGTCGTGATAACAATCACAAATTGTAAAGAAGTGCTCCAGGTCAGTGTATAACCGAAACGCGTCGAGCAGACAGAAGACAGACTAAAAGAAATAAAGGAAAATATTTTTACACAGCACCAGAGCTTTGCTCTCCTTTTTCTCCATCAATCTTAGGCCAGTTTAAGAAAATACAGCCACCAGCATTTATGACTAAGCTGCCACATCTTGTGAACGTCTACAACCTCTTAACAGTTTTTTAAAGTGTTAGGCTAATTAAGGAAAGTAACGGAAGAAAAATAACTGACCTGCAGAAGTTTATGTTGTAATTAAAGGGCCTGTTAAACAGATATACTAACTTACTTAAGAGTTGGATCTAGAGATAGACAAACAGAAATCTGCTTGCACACTGTGACTTCTGTGGCTCCTCCCACATGCCCCATAGCCTTCTTCTCCCAAGGATCAGAGGACCCTCTGGAACAGTTTCCCATCCTATAGTAGGACAGGGAAAATGGGAGAATTTGGTGGGTCTGGCTTGTGCAAATGGAAATGCCTTTCTGCTTCTGCAAAACATCTCTGGGTCCCTCAAAAATTTAGTGAAGATTCACTAATATCCTGTAGATTAGTACAATCCCCCACCAGAAAGCTTCCAACAATAGTATATATATATATATATATGACACTAGGGGGGAGAGAGAGAATGATTGAGGCAGTTTTCATGTTAGTCATCCTTATTAGTAAGCCCCCCTCCCCAGGTTGCTAGCCCACAATTTTTTTACTTGCTTTTTTTTTTTAACTCATAAGAGGGTCCCTCGTAGAAATAAAAACCTGGTGAATAACACAATGGATGACGAAGAAGGAAAAGCCTGCTGTGTCCCTAGGCTACTTGGCTCCTCTATTGGCTGAAGAGGAAAGTGTTTTACTTCTTCCACAGCCAGTATGGAAACAGAGCCAGCTGGTGAAGGAGATCATTCACTCATCTGGAGGAATTCCACACACTCACCTACATGAAATTAACACAAAAACATCGGAATTAACTGCAGATAACTGGACATTAAATTAGTGCTGTTAAACTATTTGGAAATATTAGGCTGCACTTACAACCCTCTTTCAGAGCTTGGCACTATTCATGCCAAGGTCTTTAGAAGAGCTTTAAAAATTTTCCCAGAACTTTTCCCATGCTTTATTTTGCTGTGTAATTTTTTTCATTTCACAGGTGCAATAGTAATAATGAATGAATACCAATTTCAAGCACAATATTAAGCAAGTTTGGTAGTAATTGTAGATGAGCGGTCAGCATATCTTGCTCAGTTCTTTGGCTTGCTAAAATGTATTAGTATACTAACAGGGATTTTTTCTTGAATAATGTAAAGGGAATGCATGTTATTTTCTTTAAATCTTTACAATTATACCAATGAAAAGTATATACGTATGATTTAAATGTTATAAAATGTGTTTTATTTTCTTCAAGTATTTCAGGTCAAATACTTGCATACAAATGTGTATCTTGAGAATGTGTGCAAGTTTGTACACATGTCTAGAAGAATACATTTGGTAACAGTTTTCAGTCTTCAATCTCTTTGCAGTGATTCAGTTTTAAGACTTCAAACCACTAACTTGAATTGCAACCCCTCAAAGATAAGGAGAGGTATGAATGTTTTAAGGTTATATAAATATCCAACTCTTCATAAATCAATGATTTTATGAGAAAGATAGTTAAAGACCAAACCAAACACTACTTTTTAAGAATGAAATAGAGGGCGGGGGAGGGAATTTCTCCTCTTCTCCTTCTACTTGACATTTTGTCACAAATCCCACTTGTATCCAATAATAATAATAATAATAATAATAATTCATATCTATCTTTTCCAACTAATAGCTTCACAAGCACACAATGGAGAGTTACTATTAGAAAACCAAGAGGAGGAGACTGTAACATGGTGTCTTTGGGGAACAAGTTACCTTTCACCTTGAGGCAAAGCCTCCAAATGCCCCAAACTGTCTGGGTATAAACCACTTTAAGAGAGTCAACGGCCTTTGAGACATCAATAGCCATTAACCTAAACTTTACCCTCATGTCAAAACTAGTGTGTTCATACTGGTAAGTTGAAAGGTTATCTGACAATGAACTCATCCTAGCTTCACTACACAAAGGGACAAATAGTGACATGCTGTACAAACCTGGAAACAAAAAGTCAAGAATAAATATGAACACAGAAAGATAAACCAGCAGCATAGCTACTGTCTGGAAGAAGTTGCTGTGCAGGAGTTGAGGGAAGCAAGGGCATTTTTGCCATAGTATTTCAGCAAACAAGAGACCTCTGCTCATTACACAGGATTCACCAATTTCCAAAACCAATTTCTGTAACAGTCACACTATTTCATGAACTTTTTACACTAACTTGGCCACAGAAAAAGACTACATCTGACCAGGACTAAAGGAAATCAGAGGAAGCAGGTATCTGAGGTAAGAGTGCAGATGAGGCAGCAAACTGAGGCAATGAAAAGTGCCACAAAGCCAAATGAGATCAGGGAATGGTGTTGGCACTTGCTGGGCCACCCTACTGCTACAAACCATCTATATGGCCACAATTCCATACACATGTCCTGGTAATATTTAAGACTATAAAACTGATCTCAGAGGTCAGCTAGCAGGGCAAGCTTTGTTTTTACATTTCATGTTTTTCAAAGCCCTCTATAGTTATGCGTCAGTTCTCTGTGTGAAGCATACTACACCCAACATGTTCCTCAGCTCTCTGTAAATAGTGTCTGAGTCAAGCAAACAACCATGTATTCTCTCTCTACAATGAAAGGTCTTCAAAGGAAGGCATCAGAATCCTTCTGCACCCAAATTTTAAAATATATTGACTAATATTAAAAGGTAGTAAAGAATTAGTCCTCATAATTTTTCAGATTCCATTCTTGTTCCATGCACTTTATATCTAGTAGTCTATAGTGTTTGTGATTACATATTAAACTGCAATGAATTATAATCCAGAAAACCTTTTGGAATCCATAGATATTAAAGAGTGACCTGCAGCAATTCAGCAATGACTCATGTAAAATTTTAAGTTCAACGTAGATTTGAAATCATAACGAGGAATGCAAATTAAGATTTTATTAGAGAATCATGCTGTAGCTCTTCAAATAGTATTTTATCAGGGCAAAACTAGCAAAATGTGTGAACTGAACATTGTCATTTTCAATTTGCATCTGCACTACATCTCCTGAAGAAAGCCAGACAGCCAAAATGTTAACACTGACATCCTGATTAGCCTGGAAGTTGATAAGTGAAAACTACCAGTCATGGATCAGTATCAGCCACTATGGTAGGGCAGAAAGGTGATATTAGAACATAAGAATGCTGATGCTTCATCAAGTCTGGATTCTGAGGAACAAAACTAAAGAAAACCTCAGTTTAACTCAAAACAGAAATAGTGTCTTTTGAAACAATGTAGACCAGCCTTCACCAACCTGGTGCCCTCCAGATGTGTTGGACCATAATCCCAATCAACCCTAGCCAGTTGGCAGGGCAATGCTGATATAAATACAAAGACATACACAACCACATATGCCTTGCAAATGTTCTCTCATCTTGTCAACTACGTGATATATCGTTTAAGCATTTACCTTCTTCCAATTTAATATTTACTACACAACCAGCATAAATGCAAGTTATAGATTTAGCACAGTAAGAATCAGCTGTTTCCAAGACTACATTTGGACAAAATACTTATTTTAAAAATCCTTTGAAACAGATTTAACACATTTAAATAACCCTGCCATTTTTGGCCAAAACTGAGAACATTCTCCTGAAGCTAACATGCTTTAAAATATACTGATATAGGTAGTATTCCAATTCCATACCAAGGCTTCCGACAAGGAGGTCTAAGATAAGCAATTCCTGTAGACTAAATAAAGATTAAGTAAACACAAATACTAACTCCTCTGGTGTCAAACTGATCCGTTATCTCCTTGTACAGACAAGGCAGATATTTACAGAGACTGAAGAGGCATCTGTTGTCTCACCAGTCACACTTTATTCAGTAATCCACTGACCTGAGGGCTTTGATAGCAGTTCATAGTTGCATGTTGTAGCCTCTCTGTATGGGGACGGCTTTGAAAAAAAGCCTCTCTGTATGGGGACGGCTTTGAAAAAAGCCATGTGCAGACACCCTTGCAAGAACCTACTTTCAGTCAGTGATACGAAGTATCTTAAAAAGCATGAGAACACTGTGTGGGGAATAAACTATATCTGAGTCACCCTACAATGAATACGAATGCATCACAAATCAAGCCCTTCCCTAGTTCTTAATTCATCCCGCATAAGAAACTTGTGAAAAACATTTGGTTGATTAGTAGAAAATAATTATTTTGGGATTGTCTAATCAAGAGAAATCTAGTCCCACAAAACAAGACAGAATTGCTGTCTCAGTACCATGTCAGACAACCATTCTTGCTCCTCCTTAGGAGGCTTTTGTTTTTAAAGAAGTGAATGGCTACACAAAGCTAGAGATAAAGAACTGGCAGGCCTAGGCTACATTATCAAGCAGCAGATACGAAGAACTGCATTGTTGCTAATAATGAAGCACAGAGTCAGCTGACTTGAGGAAAAAAGAAATGCTCACCTACTCACTTGAGTCACAAACTCATTCAAGATCGAAGTTCCCTTTTATGAAAAGGGAAACTGCCATTGGATTTTGGCATGAGTGACCAGCTCCCACCTTACATAGCTTATGTGAAGGGGTGGGGAAAGTGCAATTTGTCCCCAGTGTATCTTTGGAATCAACTCAGTTGTTTCTAGGAGAAATTCTGTATTTCTAGTCTTCCGCACTAGCATTTAGAGCTTTTCGTGTAGTCATGGCTACCCCTTCTTACACTCTAAAAGGAACAAGAGAGCTGAATGGCCCCTGAAATTTTTTTTAAAAAAAATGGAAGTGCCTGTCCTGGGAAGTAAGAACCTCACTTCTGATGGTGATAACAGATAAGGACAATTTCAATTTATTATGCAGGGACGGGAAAAGCCTATGTGTCTTGCTAATTCAATTTAAACTTTTACAAAACGGAAGGCTGGAAAAAAATATTTCTTTCCTAATCCAAAAAAAACAGGAAATAAATAGGAAGGGGGGGACAAAGAAAGAAAAGAGGACAGCTTCAAAGCAAGCCCAGAATAGCCCTTAATCTAAGGTTTTAGGAAAAACCACCTCAGGCAAAGCTCAGTGGCTAGAAAGAAACATGAGTATAAAATCTGACAAACTCAGTCAAAAATCTTAATTCCTACAACCACCACTAAATTCTCACATACAACTGCAGAACTGTTACACTCTTACATAGCCATTCTTTTTACCATGAAAAAGCACAACAGTATATCCTGTATTTTGAAGAGTCTTAGAGTTCCAGATGAATATGCTTCCATAGCAGAATGAGTACAATTAGTAAAGATTTGCTTCAAAGAGAACTATGCAAGAAACAACAGAGGACAGCTTAACAGATAACTGCATGTAATAAAGATTACAGCATTAGGAGTCATGAACATGTGAAAGGGTATATTTTAAACACTTATTTTCTTCCTCCACTTATGCCCTTGCAAATTACTAAGATTTTAACTACTAAGTGTTGACATAACAGATCCAACTACATCACCACCTGCATGTCAGAAGCCATACTAATCCCAACTATATCACTGCCAGCCCTTTGCACTAGACTAACATAACGAACAAGAACTTCAAAAGAATGTAAGTATTATGTGCTAATAGTCAACATTAGAGTGACCAATCTCTGGGGGAAAATATAGAAGAGAGGTGTTTGCACAAAGTCAGCGTCACAGATTTGAACCACATTACGCATCACATTATGCATCTGAGGGCAAAAGTATCTTTACCTATATCAAGTCTGCTTCACACTTTATACCTTTCCTACATGGAAGTATAGACAAACCACATACATTGCCATATGTGAAAGTCAGAAATATATTTTGCTTTATGTATGTTTGAAAAATGCAAAACACAACAAATTCTAAACATGTGTACATAAAGTAAAAACATGCAAGACAGTGTACATGTTTTCTTTCTTACAGTTCTGTAGGAAAAGGTTGTGTGTGAAGCAGCTTTTAGTTGAACCACAATAAATGACAGAGGAAATACTACCTTTGGTTGGAACCTTGCAGATGGAGTAGAGATCTTACAGGCAAAGCTACTTGTATGACAAGATAGATATTATGCTTGTAAGAACAGCTTTACTCTTGCCACTCTAAGGTGCTCTTCATGACTATTCACTTGCTCCATGAAGTCTAGAGAACAATTTTAACCATCATAATTGGCCAATCCACATACTGGAATAACATTTTCATGAAAGCAGGCAAATCCCTTCCACATCCTAATTACATTATCCAAGGCAGCAGCTTCTTTTTCACCAACTTGAACTTGCAGCCACTGGTCCTCCAACA
This sequence comes from Anniella stebbinsi, assembly GCA_029215795.1. Taxonomy (NCBI): domain Eukaryota; kingdom Metazoa; phylum Chordata; class Lepidosauria; order Squamata; family Anniellidae; genus Anniella; species Anniella stebbinsi. Next base: position 64,279,735 of record JARDYH010000005.1, on the reverse strand, counting down.
TAGTGCACCCAAGGTTCAACAGATGCCACTGGCAGCAGCAAACTAATTTGAATGTTTCATTTAAACTCATTCAACCCTTTTGCTACTATAATTTCTAGTGGGGGTGGGGAGGAAGAATTGAAAACCACAATACACTAGCTGGGTGGTCCTATTACAGGGATAGCTGCTTGCTTCACAAGCATATCTGAATCCAAACCTCCTTCAAGCTGAGATTGTGGCAGCTGCTGGGACCAGGGAGCATTCCGGAAGTTTTATAGCACAAGCTACTCTTCCTATAGAAGAGACAGATGTCTCCTCAAAACAGAATCCTCTAGTAAAAATCAAGAGGGCCAAAGAAGTCAATCACTATCATACAAGGTTAAAAAAAAAAACTCTGCAGGAGAAACATCCCTGCAGATCAGTTTGATGCAAGACACTGCTATGGGTAGGAGTGCACAGGAGAATGATAGTGTGTTGCCTCCTGACAGTTCACTGCTTCTGCTTTGCTTTCACTTTGCAAAACAAACCAGAAACTGGGTTGTGCTCTATTATGTCCGAACCCAGCACTCTGGGTTATTGAAGGAGAAGCAACCCAGAGACCTGGTTCATATGTAGCAACTAGCTAGAGATTAAACAACCCGCAATTATTCGGGCCACGCTGGAGCAAGCTCCCTCCTGTTCGCCACTTCTGCTTTGCTTAACAACTGTTCCTGGGTTATTTGTTTTAATGCGTGAACCCAGAACTCTGGGCTATTGAAGGAGAAACAACCCAGAGTTCTGGGTTTGCATATCACAACAACGCTGGAACAGGGAGCTCCTGGGGTGCTTACAAAAGTAGATACAAAACAAAAGTGGTTAGCAAGTGCAAGGCAGAGTGCTCACATGCATGTTCCTGCACAGCCCCAACTAACTATGGGTTGTTTAGTTTGGGCAGAGTTTTTACCCAACAGCAACTCATGGATTAAAATTGTTGTTTCTCCCAGTGTTGGGTTCGGCATTATGGCACACAACCCAGGAATGGCACATCCCTGGGTTGTTTTGCAACACTGACAAGAAGCAACAAGCTCACAACTACACATGGTTTAAACGACCCATGAGTAGTCGTTACATGAGAACCAGATCTACACCTACAGCCAGTGAAACCCAAGTGCATGAATTGAATATAGCAGGTTTCACTCTTTAGTTTTAAATCAATACTTATTTAAAACTGAAGAGTGAAACCTGCTATATTCAATTCATGCACATGGGTTTCAGGGCTGTAGGCGTAGACCTGATTCACACAGCATTTTCAGGTTTATTCTGTTATCACTTAACTAATTAATTATTTGCCATTTAGCTAAATACGTTACTTACAAGTTAAAGCACTGATTTGCCCGCAAAACAATTTATAACATTTAGTCCAAAGGACCCATTAGCAATATTGGTCAAAGTCTTTGGAAGAAGTTATAAATTGTATCAGCTATCTAACACTGCAACAGCACAAAGCTTCAGGTAAAATGAAACAGTGAAAATTGTTCACTAATTTTATTGTAACATAATAACACTAAGATTATGCACATTACAAAGGTCACCGTTGCCCCACATTATATGTTTATTACATATCTCTATATACAATTATTAGCAAGTGGCCTAAATAAAATGAGATGATAATTTCACAAGCTTTGTGATTTTTCTAGCAAGTAATAAAGCAAGTTCTATACCAGAATTTCAACTTCTATTCAACAAAAGTTCTCTACAAGATCTGCTAAAACTGCTGCCCTTTAGAAGTTAATGAATGCCAAATGCTCCTTATTTAGCTCAGTTTCTACTGGATCCTCTTCTAGAAAGACATGGGAATTATAATCTCTGTCTACATTTAGATCCCACTGAACTATAAAGAACTGCTTTCAAACTAAGCGACTTTCCTGTCAGCAAAGGTATAGGATGAGAGAGACCGTGGTTCCATGTGATCAACTAAAAGAAGAGATACTTCAGGGGAGACAAACAGGATCTTAAAATGAACGGCTAAGGGGCCAACTCCTGGCAGCGGTCCGAATTTGGTCACAAGATCTGTTGTTGTTTTATACAACCGACTGCGGCCTTGCTAGGCGCGATACCGTTTGCCGCGCATCCTTCGGCCTTCCTTATCAGGCTACAAAACAAGAGAAATGTTGGAAGCCAAAATATGTACCAGTTCGAGCCAAGAAGCCAGCCAACAAGGCCTCCACTCGCAGGGAATCACTGGGAGCCAAAGCACAGCCAGAGCTGCTCCTGAAATACCAGGTGGGGGCGGCGCTAGGGTAGGACCAGCGGTCGACCAGGCCTAGAGGAACCGCAACCTTTGGCAGGCACGGAGCGAAGAGGCGGAGCCGCCTGGTGCGCGCTACTTCGAGGAAGGAAAGAACCAAACACAGTCAGTCCCCTCCCAAACGGCTGCTGCTGGTGCTGCTGCCTGCCTAACTGGCCGCCCTCCGTACCAGAGCCGCGGCCGCTACTACCACTGCTTCCCCTCCTGCTCGATGACAAAATGGCGGCGGCAGGAAGTACCATCAGGACCCGCCCCGCCCAGGCTCGCTCACTGCGCCACCCGCGCACCGGAGCCGGACACCCCTCGCAGAGACGCTGGGCTATTCTCCCTCTCACACGCACAGGCGCCAACACTCCGAATTCGCGGGGAAGGTGTGGAGCGCGCCCACAACGTACGCCGGTTTCATAGCGGTACGCGCGGGGGACACAGACATACTTACGGCAATCACGTACCCTACAGGGAGTAGCGAAGACGCTCCTACGCAAACTCCGCAGCCACCATAAACCTTCCACACCACCTACCGCAATCCGCGTAACCGTGCAAAATAGCGAGCCACATCCTACGCAATAACCCGGCGCAGAACTTAACAACTGCGAAATATACGTAAAAACAGTAGGAGAAAGATGAGCCCTTCAGTAGCACGGGACACTAGGGAGAATCCCCTCAACAGAAAGCGTAGATTGGAAAGGTTCGCCTAAGACCTTTGCGCAATAGGCCTCCGCGCAAAATGCGTAATCTGCCTGACGCAACGGTCACATTACGCAATGCGGGTTACGCCGGCAAGACAACGTAACTGAACAAGGAGAATACCAACCCCCGCAACCGCTCCCGACCCGGCCCAGCTCTTACCTGACGCCAAACGAAGAGCCGGACCAGGCCGTGTTGTCAATAAACTCCTGCCAGACCAAATCCTGGAAAGCCCTGGCTTAAGAGAAAGCGCCGCGCTACGTAGGGAGGTTCTGGGACCACAGCGAGCCGAGTAGGGCAGACGGAGCGACGGGCAGCGGGACCAGCAACGGCGGCGCTACACTGACCTCACCGCGCGACGCGTTACGTCACCGCGCAAGAAGCCGCGCCTCGCGTCAGGTTCCTTATCTCCGGGCCACGCCCCCTTAAATGAGAAGCCCTGGGACGGGAAGCGGGCTGGAATTTTTCCCAGTGTCATCGAGAGGGGGAGTGAGAACGCAGTAATCCAGGAGGGCAGGGGAAGGAAGTTGAGGCGCTGCAGCCCCAGGGGAAGAAGGACGCTTGGAACGAGGGATCTCTACTTCCTTCCAAAAGCGCCGTTTCTCAAGACTGGAGGAGCTGCGCCCTGCCCTCCCTCCTCTTCTCACGGAGCAGACTCCCGCTACTTGCCAGAATGCATCACCCCTCCCTCGTCCGCTTCTGCTCTCGAACCCCTCCTCAGCCCACTTGTCCCGGAGAGACACCAACACCCACATTCGCGGCTGCCGAAACAGTTATGCACTTGCCCGGAAAAGTGCATGGGTCCATGTGTCACGCAACTCCTGCCGCTTGTTAGCTCGACGCTCACCATGTCAGCCCGAGCACGTCGTCGATGCTCAATCATCAAAATATTTGTTCCTCACGGTCAAGTGCCCGGAGGAGTTTCACTTTCCCCAGCAGCACTCGTGGAAGTGTGTCACTATGACACATAGACAAGGCAAGACTCTCGGGGGGGGGGGGGGGAGAGAACGGCCGAAGTGCAATTCCAGCCTCTAAAAAGGTGGGAAAACAGTTTTCCCCAACCTAGTGCTCTCCAGATATGTGAGACTACAACCCTCATATTCCCCCAGAGAGCAGAGAAAGATGCAGATTATGGGAGTTGTAGTCCCACACATTTGGAGGGCGACAGGTTGGTAAAGTACACTGGGGAAAGGAGGCGAAGGACAGTTTCTGCGGCCCAGCGCGCGCACACCCCATCCGCGCGGAAGAAGATCGTCCGTGTGATACGCCATGCCCTTGTTCTCCCCGCTCAATCACTATTCTTTAATCAGGGCGCAGACCGGAAAGGAGGTACGGGACGGGAGGCGGAGCCTTTGTTCGCCTCCTGGCGCGGAGGACTTTGACCAGAAACGCTCGCTCACCTCCGAGCCACAGCGGCGGTGGCGTAACTGGCGAGGGGCTGCGCAGGCGGAAGTACATCGGGGGGAAACGCCACGCCTGCTTTATCCTTGACATTTCAGACCAAGGTGGAAGAGGGTTTGGGGTGGGAGGAGGATAACGCTCGACTTTAGGCAGGGCCACATCGCTCAGAACTCCCCTTCTCTCCACCTATTCTGCTCAGCAAGCCGTACCAAAAGAACTCTCGCAAATAAACGTGTCTGATGGTCAGCACAATTCATTTTACCGGTGATGACTATTGACAATAAAGATCTTTCTTCCGCTGCCTAATTTAATGGACAATGCGAGCTAAGGAGGAGGGGGGAAACTTGACTACGAAACAGAATGGTGGTCGTTTCGCAGTGGTAGCAGGGAGCCACAATTTTGCCTCTAAACAGAGTTATAAGCACCGTAAGCTACAGAAGAGAAATGGGGTATGACTATATACTAGACTGTGTGCCATTCACAAAAGGTGGAGTCTGGGCCACTTTGCAAATGACAATTACAGCAGCCATATCTTATGCAGAAGTAACTGACACCTTATGCAAATTAGTTATTACATTTTAAAAACAGTAATATCACCTTTTTATTTGTATGTTCAGCTCCATCCCAGGGGATGGAAATACATATGTGAAGGAGGCAGAATGGTGTCTACAGGCCTGGAACAACAGAGTACTAGTACTATCCATCATGTCTATTCACAGTTCTGCCCATCCAAAGCATACCTCCACTGTATGAGCTTCACAAAACCCTGTGGCAGGGATCCCCAGCCATTTTAGGCCAGTGGGCACATTTGGAATCTTCAAAGTATGTCATGGGTGCTCTCACAAAATGGCTGCCAAGGCAGGTGCGGCCAGTCTCAAAACACCTATTTCCCAGAAGGCAAAGTGGTGAGGCTCAAACAAAAGAAACTTGCTCCAAAAGCTAAGTATAAGGCAGAAGTGAGGTCTGAGACCCTCTTTTGAATCCACAATTTTCTGTTCCAAGACCCATTTCACAGAAATCAAATTGATGAGGCTCAGAAACCAACAACTTGAGCAAGAAATTGAGTACAAGGCAATGATGGGGTCTGATCCCCGAAAGCTAAATCACTTATTCTCCCCCACACAGCACAACAGAATAACCCATTTTATATAAGGCAAACTGGTGATGTGACAAGAAACAGGCAAAACAGACCCCACTCACCCCTGGCCTCCTAGCATTCCTACCACCTCAGCTTATCTTTTATTTTCTAGGAATGCTTTTGTGGCTGGCACAGAGGCATTCTTGGAAATAAAGGTAGTTGAAGGCTGATGCTTTGCTGTATGCCAGCCTCCCCCCACCCCATGTTTTTAAATCATTTTAAAAAATCAGTAGGGGCAGGGAGCCTGGCAGGCACCAAGGGAAGTCTGCGGGAACAGTAGTGCTGATAGGCATCCAAGTCCCATGGGAACAAGTTCTATATATTACATTACATATTGTGAAAATAAATTTTGCCTGTAGATTTTAATTGGGGAAAGGATAGATTGAATTTGAAGCAGTTTATTAGGGATGAACCTCAGCACCTGTTTTCAGTATCAGGGTTCAGCCCTGAAACCTGAACAAAGAACAGAAACTGTCTTCCTTCTTCCTTGAATAACCACAGGTGAGACCCAACACAGGTAGGATGAGACATAAGGGCACTGCATCCAAGCAAATTTGAGCCCAAGCACTTCACTTTTTAGGAAAGCAAGTATTTTCTCCAAAGCATTGAGATAATTCAATTATCATATTTCATTTAATTTATATCACCCCAACTGCAAAATTAAGGCAGAATATCATCCCAAAGCAATTAGAGACAAAGGATTTGTATTTACATGTGAATTTGTACCCATTGTTTGCAAGTGACCTATTATACACCGGCTTCTCCCAGCAGAAAATGCGCCCATATTTAATGTTTTATTTATCCTCTATTTATTTATTTATTTATTTTCTAGACCAGATATCCTGTCCATTATCACTCTTTTTACAAAACATGCCTGTATTGAAAGAAAATTTCACCTAACCAGTGTTGTCAAGGTAACAGGTACTGGGTTTTTGTGGTTTATGATTTTTAATAGCACACAACTATGTACAGATACACACATGGAGCTGCTACTGAAGACTAGAGATTGTAGTGTACCATATATGGTAGATGTCACATGATTAAACAGTTTGCAGATTATGACAGAAACAGGTTTTGGGCTGTGTGAGACATGAGTCACAAGCTCATAAAATGATGAATAGAAAAATGCTTTAATGTTAGGCTATGTACTGATAGGCATGAAGTCAATATGATTGGACTGTTCCCCTACTCTTTTTTCCTAGTAACTAAAAAGTTTTTTGTTGTGTTTAATAAATCTGTGCTGATCAAAATTAAAAGCAGACCTAAGGCAAGGTTAAGAACAGAAGAGACTGGTTTGCATAATACTATACAAAATGCATTCCAAATAGTGGCACATCATGAAAGAGTAAAGTTAAAGGAATGTCCTGTTCTTAGGTAAGGAAAGGAGGAAGAACGATTTTCAATTTTCCACCAGTAGGGGGAACTTGTTAATAAGCAATTAAAATAGTATTTAGTCTACAATAAAGAGCTACTCAAAAGAAGTTAAAACATTGCTAGATGCACTTTTAATCACCCATTGTACATTAAGAAAGCATTAGTGGGGGGGAGGGGAAAACTAATCTCAAGCGGAGAGAATATAAAGAAATGATTCCAACATGACAGCTAAACAGGAATCACTTTAGGCTTGCAAATAGTATATATGTAGAGGCTAGGGCAGGTTCCTTAGAGCACAAGCTGATTTGGTAGTGACTTGTATTTCTGTACACACTTACTATAATTATTAAGCAATGGTAAAAGTCAACAATGGGAAGCCACGTGAATGGATTCCTACATAATACATATGCAATGAGGCTCAGAAACAAGACCGAACCGAACCACTAACAGCAACCCTGGTCCATAGTACAGTTCAAAATAGTAGCCCATTAATTTATTTCCACTTCAAACTAAGGATATTTTTATAATCTTCCTTAATGGAAAACAATTTCTGCGTTTATAGTGAAGTCTTCTTTTTCTATTTGGGAATAAAGCACAATTGTATTCTCATTCCTACATATAAAAGTTGTATCTTAACAATGGACTTCATATGCAGCAACTTTATGGATGTTCTCAGTAGTTGTATAGAAAGCTTTTTATCAGGTCAGAGTATTTGCCCATCTACTTCAGGATAGTCTGCTCTGAGTTCAAAAGCCCTCCAGAGTCTTGGCAAAAGTCTTTCCAATGGGGAAGGCCACACGACCTACTACTGGCATTTTTTAATTAGTTGTCAGGGATTGAATTAGAGCATGTACAAATCAGGTGCTCTGCCAGACCGCCAAAGACCAGTATAAAATGTAAAAAGAAATCATCTCAAGTGTTAAACCTGACTAGTAAGGTATTCACACACCAAAGCAAAAAGTTACAGCAACTGTGAGGCACAGTCAGTAACTTGTGGACAGGGCTGTGCATATATGATTCCATCCATGCAGAAAAAGTGTAAAATGCTGTAATATTGGCAGCACAATCTTGCTTCTTACTATCTCGGCTTTAAGAGAAAGTTGCTTACCCTTTGGCTTACCAATGGAGTAATACATGTTGAAATTACAAAAAACAGAAGAGTGACTAAATAAGATTTCTAGGGCTTGGGTACAGCTTCCATCCTTGCATAATTCTTTGCCCTCCCCATGACTAACAAAGGTAGAATGTTATGTCAAGAGAATAAAATTATCCAGGTTTGCTTAAAAATGGAATATAAGCACCATATAATTTATTTTTTCTTGGCATAAATTTTGGGTTGAGGGTTGTTTTTTTAAGAGTACAGCAGGAAATTCTAGACTCCTTGGTTATTAACATCTTTGGTTGCCAGCAACACAACATTACTGAAGAATTCTTGATTGTCATCTGAGTCAATTACCCTAACAAGGAGAATAATGTTTTATTAATATGTATTCCTGTCTTTCCTCCCCACCACTTCACCTGCCCAACAGAGAATTTCTATTGAGTAACAGCTCAGGTATTTGGGGATGGGGGAGAGGAGTGTGCATCCTTAACATCCAGAGATTTGACAGCTCTTCTAGGTTGAGCAATGTTGTGACAAATTTACAGTACATATTTTGGAACCAACTACATTAACACCAGATAATTTTGAGTTTCAGAAATTTATTTAAATGCTAAGACAAATGACTTTGTAGCTATTCAAATTAAAAAGGTATTCATTCCACTTTAAAACATTATGCTATAAGCATCAATCATAACACTAACAAATCCACCCTAATTTTGCTGGCCTTGGTGCTGATCCAGTGCTTCCAGGGCATTATTTGGCAATCTACTCCGTGAATGATACTCCTGTGACTTTGATGAGCACGCAGGTTTTGGTGGTGTCATAACTTTTCTCCTTCAAGCTATGTCTCTCTTCCAGCATAATATACAAACTGCAGTTTGCTATCCAGAAAATATGAAACAGTGCACAGTAGAAATGATGACCCCAGTGTGACACAATCAACATGGTGCTTAAAAATTATATAGCTACAGATCATTTTTTTTTTCATGCAATCCTGCAAACTGAATAAATGAAGATTAACAGGCATCATGGCAAGTCCTTTCTCTAGGAACTTAAACAAGCAAACATTTTCACAGGAAAGAAAACAAAATTATCTACTCCCTCATTAACAAGAGGGTCAATTTAATTTCAAAATGAAGTCATGTTTCCTCACTATTGAAAATTTAAAAGCAGATAGGAGCTGAATGATCAACAACTTTGTTTTTCAAATAGTGCTATTCTTTCTAAAATACAAGGAGATTAGAGCTTTCTGAGCTCTCTAACCTAAAAGTTTAATAGACTTGCTGATTTCCATTTTCTACAACAATAAAGCACAAGACTGCTTCCATAACAGAATAATCAAATCTCTTCCTTTGAAGTAAGAACAAAACTGGTAGCACTCCAGCAATGCACAGACATGTACTGTAAGGTTGGGGTGGGAGGTGGGGAGATTATACAGGTAAGCAGGACAAATCACATTCTCACAATCATTCATATGATAACTCCTATGGCACCTCGGAACTTGCTACCACAACTGGTTCCTCCACGGTGTCATTGCTTTCAGCTGTTGCCATTTCAGAGCAATTCTCCTCTCCTGCCTCCACATGCTGTTGCTCCTTCACTTGGTCTTCTGCTGCTCTCTCTTCAAGATTTCCTTGAGGAGGGGCAGACCATTCTTCTGTTGTTCCTACTGCCTCTGTTTTCTCTTCTGCCTGCTGCTGCTGCTCCTCTACTGGTTCATCTTTAGAAAAACCTGATGCAGAGGAGGCTTTCTCATCCCCTTGTAGTTTAGAAGTTTCACTGACCTCAGTGGTTTCGATTTCATCCCCAGTATTCTCTTTTTTCTCTACAGTAGAACTTTCTGTAGCCCTTTCACCATCTGCCCCCTCTAAGGCTTCAGATTCATCAACATCTTGGTCAATGTTTTCATCTGTAAATGGGTCATCACCCTGATAAAGGGAGGAAGCACATTATCAACATTGCAGAATTATCTGAATCTCTTTTAGAAAGCCTCAGACCTAGAATGTAGAAGTTTGCAATTGAGTGATTAAAAACTGAGCACCTTCACTTCAAAGCTAAATAGTACCAGTTCCTCCTTTGCCTCAAACTACTTAAGCAAATGGATTATATTTTTACTTCTTTACCTGCCAGCATTCTAAATCCTATGTCACTATGTTAAAGCTGGCAAATTTTCTGCCTCACAGGAGTAAGAATGGAATGCAATTTTTGCTGCAGTATGTTCATTGTAGCATCAGAGGGGCAATTCTTTAATAGGAAAATGAAGTGAATCTTAAGCAAAATGCGGGACTGCTCATTTCTCAGCTTACTTTTGAGCACTCAAGCTACTGGCAGGAAATGCCCCCTTTAGGAAATGCCCACTTATCTCAGCAGCTAAGATGAGTTCAGCTCTCTCAACACCCTATTCCAGTATTAGCAAAGTCCAGATGTCAACAAATGGCTGTAAACCAATGATAGGTCCTCACACGTTTTGGCGATCTCATTAAGAAGACTCTGTGTTGGGGAAAAAACCCTACATGACGACTATACTGGGAATTGCTCATTCAGAAATTATACTAACTTTATTCAGGCTGAAGAGAAGGTTTGCCACTGTCCGTAATAGGGACAGTGCTCTGTTTTGGCTCTGGCTAGGATTTCTCTTCTCTATTAAGGAAAACAACAAATGAAAATAGCAGACACACTAGTGCCGCTCTGTTGGCTCTCAAAGCCATTGCCTATTCTATATCATTACTCTTTAAAGTCATTCTCATCCCACACCCCACTTCTTGTAGATTACTCATGTATAACTGACCTGCAACAGATGTACAAGGGAAGGAAGCTGCATTCCTGGGGCATAATCTGATGAAATAAATGTGTGTAACAATTTCTGAACTTCAGTTCTGATGAAGCACAGGAGGTCAAGAGTCTTGTTTCTCCTTCTATATCCATGGAGTCCCACCCACAAACACTGGGCTGGATAGCACAGTCAAGGATTTTTGCACCCAAAAGCTAAGTATTTCTGTTTTATGACCCAGCTGGATCAAATTCAGACCAGACTAACTGCCTCTATGAAAGGTGATCCATGCAGGTGAAAGACAAGTAGTGTCATCTTCTCTGGCTGAAAATCAGCCAAGCAGCTTTATTTACTGATATTCTGGAGTTTCAGAGAGCTCTAGGCTCTACACTGCGATTTGGATTTGTCCATTAATCGCTAGTAAAAAAAAAGGGGGGGAATTCAAAGTCCCCAACTGGTGGAGACTGTCACCGGCTTCCTCAGGAAGGGCAAGGTGCCAGCATCCTTTAGGGGAGGAAGCATTAGGCCAGTGTTCAAGAATCATCTCTTGATGCCAACAGTCTCACCCTGCCTTCATCCTTCCTTTTTTTGGGAAGGTGCTGAGAAGATTTTTGATGGGGCAGCTCTGGCATTACCTGGAATCCTCAGATTTCCTTCACCCCTTTCAGCTTGGTTTTGCACCTGGGTATGGTACGGAGACTGTGCTGGGTGGGTCGAAGATCTCCTCCTGCTGATGGACAAAGGTCAGGTGTCCATGCTGATTCTGTTAGACCTGTCGGCAGCCTTTGATACTGTTGATCATGAGGTGTTGCTGAGGCACCTGCGGACCCTAGCAGGGGTAGACGGAGTTGCGCTTGAGTGGATCCATTTTTTCCTCCGAGAGATCCCAGAGGGTGGCACTGGGCAACTGCTCATCTGCCCCAAGGGCTCTCTCGTGTGAGCTACCGCAGGGTTTATTCTGTCACCCCTCTTGTTCAACGTGTATGAGAGGCCGCTAGGGGAAAACAGCCTCAGTATATAGGCCATCAGTGCCAACAACAGGCTGATGTTCTCAGCTCAAAGTCTTTCACTGGACCCAGAGAGCGGAGTCTCAGTTTTGCTAGTCTCTGCCTAGCAGAGACTAGGTAATTGGCAGATGGTCAGTGTGGATAAGACCAAAGTGTTGCCAGAGGGACAAGGGGAACATGTAGAGGAGATGGCAGATGCAAGATCTGCTCTCCCATTAGCCATGTTAGCCCCAATAGGGTCCTGTTGAATCGTGGGTTGCTCCTGGATTCCCAGGGCACAGTAGCAGCCAAACTTGTTTCTTTTCATCTTCACCTGGTCAGATGGTTGCAATCTTTCCTCTCAGAAGTGGAACTCACCAATTACACATGACCATGTGTGCCGCATGAGCAAGCTCTTGATGGTCACATAGAAGTGTCCACATGACCTGCAAATGCTCATCTAAGCTAGCATTGTTCCCATTATGGGCTTTTCATACTCATGCTTTTCAGTTCTCACCAGGCTAAACTGCTAGTTTCACCTGCAGAGCCATTCCCAAGTATTTTGGAGGCCCTGACTCACCTCATGCACTCTCTCTGACAGCTGAAATCAGCTCAACTGATGTCAATTGCCTCCCACAAGTGATATTTGGGAAGAACATAGGGAATAGCAAGTGCTCTGACATTGGAATGTTATCGCCAGGTTAATTTAAAACATAAATAAACAGAACTTCCAACTTGCTAGGGAAATCAAAGCAGAGCCTACCTTTTCACTCAAGAGAAAGTTCACCCCATGCTGAGAGCAAGAACACAATGCTTTATCCCCAGTTATATTTTAAGCAATGCTTAAGTTGAAGATTAAGTTCCCCTCTATACAGAGTATTTTACAACATCGTTGCCAGAGGTTAGTCTTGAGGACAACAGCATTTCATTTGCTAATTTGTCAGATTTAATGTCGGTGCCACTATCTATAAACGGCTAGAGATTTCTTATATACAGTCTGCTAGTGTGAGTATTTAACACATCTGGATAAAAAGGGTGAACTGCTCTAAGGTACACACTACTCTAGACTCAGACTATGCATAAGAAAGTGAAGCAATAACTTTGCTTCCCTCCATCTGAAATGAAAGTCACATGCAGCACAATCAGCAGTACAAATGCAATGCTCAGTTCAGACCAAGTTGGAGCTCCTGTTCGCTTCCTCTTTAAAAAAGTGGAACTTAGCGGCAAACATCCTGCTTACTTACCTTGAGGTACTTTTCTAGCATTTTCACTATGTGCTTGCTATTTAGGACACTCTTAGCTACATGGAAACTAGCCTTCTTGAAATGCTCAGCTGCCATCTGGAAAGAGTAGATATAAAGGTCATTATGAAGATTAAGTACAAAATAAAACATAGGTCTGATACAGAAGGCTACATCCCTGGTTATTTCTCTTATTTCAGGGCATCATCCCAGTGCTAGTAGGCACTCATGGTCCTACAAAATGCAAACACATAAGAATGAAGATGCCTCATGAAAGCCTCTTGTCATAAGACTTCTTGATGAAGCTTTTGCCTGGGTGTCTTCAAATCACATGCATTTGGATCCAAAATTCCTCTAAGTTCTCCACCCAAAGGAAACTCCTGAAGGAGAAAGAGGTGGGGAAGAAGGTGATTTTTATATACCTCCATCCCCACCCCACAGCCTCATGTAGCTGCCTGGGGGATCCTCTGGAACAGTGGGGGTCCCGGGGGGGCTTCAGGGGGAAACAGGCAAAAATTGCCTTCCCGCTCTTCCTCCAGCAGAACACTTTGCTGGATCTCAGTCCCTTTCATTATGGAAGAGATCCAACACATGAGCACCAAAACAAAGTAAGCATTTATAGAAGGTGAATATAAAATAGAAACAGAAATTTGTTTGTATGAAGCAATAGATTTTGTAGCAACTCTACTGTCAAAATGGCAGTTCACTATCAGTGAAAACCAAACTGATGTTTCTCCTATAGTACTTTTGTTTATTTAATCATTCCTGTTTTCCTGACTACCCTTATATAGATGCTTCATAGGGGAAGTATCGCTCCCTACATAAGAACAAAAATGTTAACCTTTTCCCATAAAGTTTATATTAAAATAAGTAAGATCTAATTTTTCTCCAGTATGTCAACATTTCAGTTGCAATGACAGGGCAAGTTGCACATGTGTCACTGAAATATGAAAGCACAATTATTAAAGCATCAATGTGGTGTAAGTATTTGTATTTTCTGTCTATCAATTATGAAAAACTTTTTCTGGCTCTATAACAGGAAGGAAGTCTGATAGAGTGACAGGAAGTATCTCGGGGGGAGGGGGGGAACAAGTATAGGAACCTGACTCATACGCCACACAAATCTATCTTCTTTGTGAAACACAGTAAGGTTTGTAGGTTTAGGTCTCCATTATGTCCCTCATAAACTGAAACTACTACCGTATTTCTTTGATTGTAAGACGCCATCGATTGTAAGACGCACCTTAATTTCAGTACTACCAACAGAAAAAAAGCTTTGATTCTAAGTGTGGGGAAATCGCCATCGATTCTAAGACGCACCCCATTTTTAGATACATTTATATGGGAAAAAAGTGTGTCTTAGAATAGAAGAAATAGTGTATACACATTATTGGCACTGATTAAAAGTTCAGTCCTCACAGTAGCCATCTTAAAAAGTCTAAGAAGACATTTCTGACATTTTTAATCTGGGAGTGGGTGGGAGAAGTAGCAATGATCCTGAACCAAATGTCTTCTGGGTGAGAAATTACTAACAATAACACATACTTGTTCTTCCTATAGTGAAGTAACTCCTGGATTGAGTCAACTTTTCTGTCCCAGAGATAAGAGCATTTATTAGCAACCAAGTTAGCAATTACTCCATACATGAGTTTTCAACTGTAAAGAGACAGATCCCTGACTGATGTAGGGATCATGTATGGAGAATCTAAGAATTAGTAAGTAAGGCTGTAATCCTAAATCTGCTTGCTAAGGAGTAAGCCCCACTGAAATTAGTGGGATTTATTTCTAAGTAAAAATGCACAGGATTGCACTATTAGATTGAAATCGTCTAGAATTATAATAATCACCCAGAAGGCACTAACTAGTATTGCTTACCCTGCGATTCCTATTATGATCGACAGACCTCAAGTGTCTCTGAAGAAGATGTTGCTGGGCAGGAATTAGCATATCACAAGCAATGCAGTGAGCTGCTTCTATCTTCTTAAAAAAGTGCTCCTGACCAATTCCTGAAAAGGTACTAACAAGAATTAGGTATTGTCCACAACAGCCGAACATAAACAGTTCTAACACCATTACTCCCAGCTGGCTACATTAATCATTTTAAGCACAAAAACTAAGAAATTACAGTTCATGCTGTTAGAAAAAATGTTGTCAGTTACTCCAACATCAAAATCAATACACAAACATTAGTTCGCTTGCCCCCATAATATCAAGGGCAACATGATCCAAACATGGGAAGTTAACATCACAGCAATGGCTACAATTTGAATTTCTTGTACAATCTTCTCTGCTTCATACTGGATACTCTCTGGCTCAGTTCCAATAACATGTTAGTCAACGGTAGACTATTTAATCAACCGCTAATTAAATAGTTCACCATTGTCTAACGTGTTGACTGTTGGGCAAAAACCAGACAATAGTTGGTTATTTCCAAAAAATAACCAACAGAGATAACCAATGGTTTCCAGAGTTGTTTTTCTGCACAACCTTTGGTTATCATGTCGTGTGGTGGGCTCCGTTGATTATTTCACCTACCAACAGAGTCGCAAGGCGAGAGCGGCAGAAACCCCAGCCGCTCTAGTCCAGCAGGGCTCCATCGGTAGGGGAAATACTCCCGTATTGGCAAGCGTTTGGGGAGTCCTGATTGTGCCATCCCTTGGTGGGGCAGCACGATCCTCAGCTCCCCATGCACCTCCCAGCATGGGCACATACCATCCTTGAATGGGGCACCACTGGTCACGGCATCCCACGTATTCCCAGGGACATGCACATCCCTTGCCACCATCCCCACCTCCGATCTGTCTGGAGATAGGCTTGAAACCGTTCTGAAGCCCCTTGCTTCTATGGCAGGGATGGTGTGTGTTTTTCTGCAGGCTGTCGCCACAGAAGCAAGGGATATCGGAACAGTCTCCTGGTGTGTCAGGGCACATGATCCAGCCTCCGGCCAAGGACGCATCAATGCTGAGCGAGCGATGTCCCCATCGCCTCTCCCTCTGTGCCAGGTGCGACAACCCACGGACGCGTTGCCTCCCATGACAGGGGAGACGTGGTGCATCTGTTGCCGAGCGACAGCCACAGCAGCAGAGGAATCCCACCTCCCGTCAAGAGGAGAGAGGGCTCCGCTGGGGCGTCTTTCTCCGGCAACGGCCACAGCGCATCTTTCACATCACCATCACTGGAGAAAGAAGTCCCGGCAAAGCCCTCTCCTCTTGACAGGAGATGGGATTGATCCACCGCTGTGGCCGTCACTCAGCAATAGGCAAGCCACGTCTCTGTGCAGTGTGTCTCTCCTCCGCCCTCCGGGTGGAATGGCAGTGCCCCGGTAAGGTAAGCAGTAACCATCACTGCCATTTTGTGGGAAGGTCCGAGAAGTGGGGGGGAGAGACAACTCCATGGAGTGGAAATAGCCCACTCTATGGAGCAGCACTTGTCACCCAAAGGCACCCTGGCAGTAGCCATCCATGGGGTGGACTATTTCCATTCCTTGGACTAATGTGTCTTCTGAACACGCTCTCTGTCACTGCAAGTCTCAACAGGCCACCATGAAAAAGTCTACCTCCTGGCATTATTAGCCAATACATGTCCGAAATCACCTACACAGCTTTCAAAAGCAACATCATTAATCAACTATCATTCAGGAAATCTGTATTTTCCAGGACTATCACAGTATGCCTCTAGTCCTTTAGGACATTTGAGTTCTACATCAAGAATTGTCAATTTTGAAGGGATCCCCAAATTCTAACCACAATATCTCAGAAGAAAAGTATGCCAAAGCCTAAGTGGAGCAATTGGGATGGAGGGGAGAGTGGATCTTAGGGCAAGGGGGTACTGGACCTTGTGTTAAAGAAACCACTCCCCAATTCCTGCTACCATTTCTTTTTGCCCATTTCCAGCTATCATTCCATCCAACAGCAAACTTAACTGGTGCTTGCCAGCAGGATTGTAGCTACAACAGGGTCAAAGAGAAACAAAATGGAAGCATCAACATGCTCGGAGGAACCCTGATGTTTGCAGAAGTATGAAACATTTTTAACCAAAAAAACCAAAGGAGCAAACAAAACAAAACAACAATACCCCAGATCACAGCCCAATAAGAACTGAACAAGCTCAAAGGCCAAAGAATGTTGAGTGTCTGTTGGGGGGTGGGGGGACAGTGAGGGAGTCAATTATCCTGAAAGTGGTCTTGCCTGGCTGGTCTGACACACTGAACAAGAGCACCCTCCACTGCAATATTTTGTTGCAGGTCTCGTTTATGAAGTTTACTGACAAATATTTGGTTCTAATTCAGGCTTCCCCATCTGATCCCCTTCCAGATGTTTTGAACTTCAACTCCCATCAGCCCCAGCCAGCACAGCTAATGGCCAGGAACACTGCAACTTATAGTCCCTGTTCAGAAGACACCTTAAACCATGGCTTTAACTATGGTGACTAAGGCTTTTTGCCGTAATCACTGTGGTTAAAGCCGTGGTTTAAGGTGTCTTCTGAACACGGCCATAGTCTCTTCTAATACACAGAACTGAGTAAAACACAGCCAGTCAGAACTCCTGTCACAAGCAAGATGGCTATATGAATCTCGCAAAATCCTCAAAGGAAGCCTTTGTAACAACCCTCTAATGACCTTAGATTCCTATACTCATAACTGAACGCCCCCAGAATAGGAGAAACCTGCAGTATTATCCAACCCTGGTGTCCTGAATAGCCTAAGGGTTCTTTTTCAAAACTCTAGTTATAGCTTAAAGAAATTAAAAACCATGCACCTGGAACTGTGAAAATAGGACTGAGTGTCAAAAAGTAATCCTGTGGGTTTTCCAGAAATTTTTGAAATGGAAAATTCCTATGCTAATTATTAATCAAAATGGAATAACCACATGTATAATGCCCTGAATTCATGATGGGAAGAATCAGATACCCATGTGAAACATACAAAGCAGGTTGTAAGAGATGTCTAGACTCTCTTAACCCCTTTTTTGCTGTCCCTCGTGCACAATAACACATTTTTACCCACTTCTTCCATGCTGCCTGATTAAATCCTGCTAAAAAAATTATGAGCAATTGCTTTTCTTGTGACATAGACTGTCCCAAGTATTACCCATATAATGAGATTCAAGAATACTGCAACACTGTGTACTCTTTATGGTGGTACTTCTTGAATTACTGATAGCGTTCTCCTTTTAATTATGTTCCACTTACCCTTGAAAGGGTCTGGCTTTGGTTTTGTGCCTTCTTTCTCAGTCAGCTCTTGTCGACGCTTCCCAATTTTCTTATTTCTGTTCACAATATATTTCTGGGGATTGGGAAAGAGAAAATCTCCATAATACAGAGCCAGTGTGGTGTAGTGACTAAAGTGTTGGACTGGGAGTCAGGAGATCCGGGTTCTAGTCCCCATTCGGCCATGGAAACTCATTAGATGACTTTGGGTCAGTCACAGACTCCCAGCCCAACCTACCTCACAGGGTTGTTGTTGTGAGAATAAAAATGGAGAGGAAAAGGATTATGTACGCCGCTTTGGGTTTCTTGGGAGGAAAAAAGGCAAGATATAAATGCAATAAATAAATAATAAAAATCTGACAGGAGGCACTGTAACTACACATGACACATTAGTCACTCAAATTAATGATCACAGGTCACTCTGTTTTTGGTCTCAAGCAGAATTAGATGACTTTTTAGAGGCCTTTTTCCTTCTTTTTGGATTCCAAAGAATGGAGAATGGCCTTCTTAGTAAGCTTTTTGGAAATGAAAGTGTTAGTGACTGCCCCAGCACATGGGTGTGGGTGGCATGTCTGCTCAGACATAATTGAGTGAGATGTTGAGGGGCTTTTGTCTCTGATAGGCTCCAGCACAGCAGCGAATACCCACAAATGGGCTATCAGACAATTGAGCCATTTATGACTTAGGCTCCTCTTCTGCCTCAAATGCCTCAGTTCCTTTTCAACTACCAGAACACTGCCTTCAGGTGATTAGATCGATTGCACTTAGCCTGTTAGTAAAGGCTGGCAATGTGAGCAAGACTCTACGATGTGCCCTTCTTCCTGGCAGAATAGGCAAAGCGAGTGCCCATCTGCTGGGAGCATGTTGCTCCCACAACAGACACATTTATAAAATGGTTCCCCGAGGTCTATATGCCCTTCAGGCGATTGCTAGATGGTGAAAGAAAAAATAAACAAAACAAATTCAAACTGAGACAGATTGAATAAAAACCTCAGCTTTAACAACAGCTATCGATGACCTGATCTCAGAAAAGTTCCCTCACGAGGCTGAGGGAATTGGTGGGAACCCGCTAGGGACATGCGCACTAGGATAGTGAGGGGGAAAGGTTCCCTCCAGAACTCCTCAGCTATAGATGTTTCCTGAACTCACGCAGGCGCAGAGCCCATATGTGTGATGCATAGAGACCACGAAGAAGAACAGCTCTGGACAAGCAGTGCAATCGTTTGGCAAGTGATATTCAAAACCATGATACATGCTAAAATGATTTACCAGTAATTTAACAAACCTATTTTTAAACAAACCGATTGGGATTATTTTAATCCGAATTAAAACAATCCCAACAAAAATACAGGCGTTAATGTTGCCCAATAGTTGTCTGCTATCCACAATTTAAGGTTTTAAGATGACATACCTGCAGGAATTCTACAGTCTTGTCAGGCAGTTTGGTCCCAATGTAGCGCAAGACCTCTTTGTGAAATTTGCTCTGTAGATGCTTCTCCATTTCTTCATCATCAAAGCTTCGGAATTTACATACAGAGCAAGCAAACTGGATTCTGAAGGAAGAAAACTTAGTTTGATTTGTACTGCACACTATTCCAAAGTAACTATTTATGAAATTCAACTCTTTAACAAAAATAAATAGCATCAGAAATTATCTTCTGTCTACACAATGCCTTTGCCAATCTGATCTAGTACTGTACTGTTTGCTATGCTAAAGTATATAAAGCTTTGCTGCAATTCAAAAGTGTATCTCAATGTAGTCTCATCTGGAGGTTAGTAAGATTTTCAAGTTCTTACTGCTACTCTAGAAAAAAACATAGATACCACAAAGCTTACTGACAAAGATACCCTCCTAAAGGAACAGCTGTGTTACATTACATTTTATAAAGTACACATAATCAAAAACACATCTGATCCTCCATCTTATCCCCCGATTGACCTATGGAACATACCCAACATTCTTCTTCCCCCTACATTCCCCCCCAACCAAATAAAAATAGGGGAAATCTTGACAACTTTCTTTCTCTCCCAACCCAAGTAGTCTCTACTGAGATGACCATTTTCCCACTGCTACTGGAGATGGGGGAGAAAGCAATCTCAAAGGGATTATTTTCCCCATTCTTCCTCTGAGAGTGCTGTTTTTTTGCCTCTAGTAATCTCACTGGAGGCTGCTGGGGTTAGAAGACGAGCTCTCCCAACCCCGAGTGATCTCTAGATCTCTAGATTTTAACCTCCCCATCCTTGCATGCTGAGATCTCTCTGTCTGGGAGGGGACAGGGAACTGTGACTGTGTGCATGCACATCTGCTATAGGGAATGCAGTCTGAGATGTCTTGAAAAGTGTTAACTAAACCTAGTTTTGGATTACGTCTATTTACCAAACTTGTATTTTTGACCTTATTTTTTGTAATTAATTATTGTAAGGTGCCGGGGTGGGGAGGGTCCATTAGGTCTGAAAGTCAGGGTATTTGGAAAATAAAACAGAAATAGGTTGTGGAAGGAGATAGATGAAATCACTGGCAGTTGCAAGACCTATGGGCCATGGTTACTAGTCATTTTAAATTTTGCTCTCAAATCTCTACATCTTTTCAATCATGAAGCCCCAAACAATTCTCAATAATAAATAATTGTCAACTTATAATGCAAGTCAGCCTTTCCCAATGTGGTGTTTTATAGATGTTTTGAACTATAACTGTTATACTCCATGACCATTGGTCGTGCTGGCTGGAGCTGATGGGAGTTGTAGTCCAACACATCTGCAAGATAAGATGTTGGGGAAGGCTGATGTAAGTCAACAGCCTATTCCTTAATATTTTTAATGGCTTATTTTCTAGGAACACAGATATGAAGCCTTTTTGATGTCTGTAATCTGACACTAAATCTCTTTGTAAACCCCATTCCAAGAATGTGACATTTTCAAATTCTTACTATTTGTACATTTTTCTAGATAATCAAAAGCTAATATGAAATTAAGTGCTCTAAAGCAAGAGTAATTTATTTTCCTTGAGCTGTAAAGTTCCTATGATGCAAGCAAAACCGTTAAATTCACTGTTATAGATTGGAGGCAATCATAAAATGAAGACATAGCCCAGGTAAGTTCCAACCCTGAAAAGACATGGAACACTATCTACAACCTCTGTCATGTATTCTAGACCTAGATATGACATGGGATCTATGATATGAGAATCTTACCTATGAAACAGGAATTGAAGTTAAAACGATCTTTTAAAAATCAACTATATTTAAAGATGCAAATTGCTTTTAATTTGTTTAGTTACCTGTCCATAGCACGGTCACGCATTCGATCCTTTTGTCTCTGTTTCTCTTTTCTCTGTTTCGTCTCTTCATCATCGTCATCACAGCCATCGGCAGTTGCTACAGAAAGTCATGTTAACGCAGTTCTTGAAGAGCCAAGGCGCATTTGCATTAGGATGCTTTGGATGGAAATATTTTACCTTCTGATATTATTTCTCCTCTTTCCTTGACTTACTTTACAGATTTGATATAAACATCAACAAAATGCTTACTCTGTCAGTGCTCCATATAGCAAAGATAGTTAATGAATACTGTAAGTCTTTTCTTTTAAACTAACTGACTTACATAATTTTGCCTCTAATATGGCCCCCCATGATATACAACATTAGTGTTAAGGCTCGCATAAGGAGAAAGAGTGCTACTTGCTCTATGAGAAGTATTTACATAGTAAAAGTGCTTTTGAATAACCTCCATGTGGGGGCTGAAGAGGTTAGGTCAGCCCTCAAAACAATTCTAATCTAGCACAGTGTAATAGTGTTGGGTTTAGAGGTTGGGGAGAGGAGAATCCAGGCTCATATCCTTGCTCAACTATGCAGTTCACTGGATGGCCTTGGACAAGTTAGTCTTGCTTACAGGATGACTGGAGGCAAAAATTCCTCTGAGCGCCTTAGAAGGAAATGCAGCATACAAATGTAATAAATTACAACAAAAGCAGAAAACCTGTAGTCTCAAAATAATACCAAAGAATGATTCAAAACACACATCCAGAAGAAATACTTCCAGATGTGCTCAGTATCACCTAGATTATTTCATGCATCCCTTCCTCTTCTTCTTCCACGATACTAGATAAACAGCCCAGGGAATACACATTGGTTAATGGGAAATAAATTAACAAGAGAATGGCATGAGATTCAGTCTAAGTGCAAAATGATGGATGCTGGATTATTTTCACCCTCAGACCGTGCTTGTGAGCTTCCAGATCCATCTGGCCAGTCACTCTTAGCATTCTAGATTAAAATGGTCCATGACCATGGCCTGAAGAAGGAAGGCAATTGTTATATTCTCTCAAACCGAGTAATATCTTATTTTTACACAAGCAACTTTCTAGTGACAGACACCACAGCTAATTGTTCAACACAGGGATATACATGTTATCTCTATATTAAGAACATGCATTCTCAGGAAGAAAAAACATGAATGTTACAATACTAAACTGAAGAAGTGATATTAATAGCTTTTGGTTTAAGTTAATTTTAGATTAAACAAAGTGAAGGAATGGAATATAGGCTTAATAACTGAACGTCATCCTACCTTTCCCCTTGAGAACTTCACTGCCTCCCTCATGCTCCTTTAAAAAAAGAAAAGGGGAAGAATCACACAAAGCCATTATTTCTACATCACTAAAGTTTGACATAAAATCTGCTGTGTTGCAATGGTTAAAATATTAACCATTTTAACCAATTAGTTTTGAAAATTTAGAACTAAATACAAAATTTGTAATACTATTTACTAAAGAAATGTTGGCATATGAATGAATTAGATCATGTCGATCCAAGCATAATGGGGATTCATTAAAAATTGTTTTTAAGGAGGTAGCCTCTGGTATGCTGGGGTTCAGCACCTGGGCCACTAACCTCTTCCCTAAACCATGACCCCTCTCCCCACATGCAAGGGCTCTTATCTCCGATTAGCTACTGATTGGAGGGAAGAGCTTTTCCATGCCAGGAGAGGGGCAGAGTGGGGCTGTGGGAGGAAGCTAAGTGATTCATTCTCACTTACTTCTGAGCCTTGTCCTAATTACTTCTCAGGCTTGCCCCCACTTACTTACAAGTATACATGTTGATCACACTTACTTGTGAGCAGAGGAGACGTGCAGAGGCTTGGTGTTTGGATACTAGCTGAAACTGCTGCTGAGTAATTCAATCTTACTTCTTTCTAAATAGACATATACAGCTTTCTTCTGAATAGGCTTAAAATCAGTAATAATCACATTTTGGGGCCATCCACTTTGCGTGACTCCCAAGAAATTTTCAGATTGGAACTTGGCCCTTAGGCTAAAAATGATTTCTCACCCCAATTTAAGGCAGATGCAAATTCCTTCCAAGAAATATTGGAAAGTTGTTGCAAGTCAAAGGCAAGATATGCAGCCCACATTTCACGAATCTGAAAGCCTGGTCACATATTATTTTGGTAGTCAACATATTAACAAGAGTGAGTTTCGGGATTCACATGCGCCCTTCTCAAACTTGCTTTATTGTATGTATAAAATTAGGAAAGTACTACATTTATATTTTCCTTGATATCATTATCTTGTCACTGGGTTGAAAGAGAAGAAGGATAAAGAGGTCAAGAGGACCATTAATTTATAAAACACATTACAGCTTGGATTGAACATTATGTTTCCTGTCCTGTGTGCAGAAAAATGTCACATACAATCCTGAGACTTGCTCTCTCCATTACCACACCAACTTCCTCGCTAACCAAGTAAGGTCTAAGGTGCCTCAATTATGGATTAGCTTTCATACTGTCCCTAAAATTAGGACTGCAGTATAAGAATAGAGCAACTTTAGTTTGTTCTTTGTGCTGTTAAAACAGGTAACTTCTCATTTTAACCGCATTAACATTCCTGGGGATTACTTGCTTTGGAAACAATACCAGAAAAAAAATGCCACAGTTTAAGAATAGAGTTCCATCCAATGTCACATGAGCAGACTTCCACATGCCCAACACGACTTCCCCTTGCTCTCCTCTACCTACCCCCCCACAAATCTGCTCTGAAATATCCCCTAACAGTTTTCATCCCACTGGGGGACAGACAGGATGGATACCAGCCATTGCCATGTTTTGCACATCACAACAACCCAAAGTTTTTCAAAACCTGAGTGAAGCGGGAACAAGGATACTGCTTCTCGCCATCCAACTGATTCAATTGTAGTTGAGTAGAGCTAAACAACTCAGGGACACCCCATCTCCAGGTTGATTGTCACATCTGAACCGGTATTCTGGGTTATTGGAAGAAGAGACAACCCAGAGTTGTAACCCAAGAACAAACTATGGGCTACAATTGTGGGTTGTTTTTCTCTGAACAACCCAAAAATTCCAGGTTTTGACATCACAGTGTATCCCTGGATTGTTTAGCTCAGTGGGAACACAGAAGGCAGCATGCTTGCTTGCTCCTGTTCATTCACATCTACCCATTATTTAAACAACCCATAGCTAGATGTAAGCTATTTTTAAATTAGCCTCAAAGACAAGAGAAAAGTATCAAATTATTATATGATCTATTTTCACTCTTAGATGGAGCTACTGTAATTCAGTCATCAAGAAACCAGAAGACACACTGGAAAAAGTAGGTTAACTCAAAGGCTTTGGGGAAAGTTACTTACACCTTTATCTCCATCATCTCCTGATTTGTCTTCTCCTTCGCCATCATCTGTGAAGCGCATAAGACACCATTCAGCTACTGTAGAAATCTACTTCCCTTTGTTGCTGTCTTAAACAGCAACTGTGTGTGCCCTGGCCAAGGGCCTCTGAGTTTTTAAAGGTATATCAAGGATTCGATTGAACAAAAGCAACGTTTTCTTACAAAGGAGACAAAAAAATTATTAAAGGTAAACTTACAGCATGACAGGCGCTACCCAAAATAGACGGCAGACAACAAGCTGCCAAACAAAACCAAACAACCAGCCAGAAGCCCCCCCCCCCCTCTCGGGGTACAGAAGCAATGGTTATACTGTTCCAAAATTGGCACAGCAGCCAAGTTTGGGGATGATTGATTACTACGCTTAATAACAAAGTGCTCTTTCTCACTATAGGATAACATAGGCTGCAGATAAATGAGACACTTCTTTACGTATACAAGTGCCATCTTGAGCTCACTACTGGGCATAATTGATAGATGTTGAGCTCATAGCTTTGGAATGTGTGCTTGTTAAGTACTCAGATAC
This sequence comes from Anniella stebbinsi, assembly GCA_029215795.1. NCBI lineage: Eukaryota > Metazoa > Chordata > Lepidosauria > Squamata > Anniellidae > Anniella > Anniella stebbinsi. The sequence goes on along the minus strand of JARDYH010000005.1, from coordinate 64,254,361 downwards.
CGTACCAAGCTTATTAGGCTTAGCAGATAAGAAAACAGGTGCTTGCCTCCCTAGTAATTCACAGGAGATGCGCCTTTTACCAGCGTTCCCAGATGCTTACGCAACCATTCAGCTAAACTATCAGGCTGTAGCAAGCCTTTCTACCCAGAAGACTTTGAGAGCTACCATGGGTTTCAGGCTGATACAGCAACACTGTTCTACAATGGAACTACTGTTCAGGAAGAAGCAGCTCTAAAATCAGAAGGCTCTTTCTCAACCACTTATAAATTAAGATTACTTGCTTGAGTATTTTCTCCATCTTACTACATGGATTCAGGGTACCCATTTCTTTGGTAAACTGACAGTGCTGTGAAGTACTGTATTTCAAAGCAGCACTTCAGTGGAGGTGGATTTTATATTGGCATATTATAATAAGTAATTAGAAGCCAGATATGTTGGCCTCATATTAAAGAACATAAGAGCATGCTGGATCAGGCCAAGGGTCCACTTGTCCAGCATTCTTTTCACACAATGGCCAACCAGCTGTTGATCAGGAACCCACAAGCAGGACGTGAGTGCAACAGCACCCTCCCATCTATATTCCCCAGCAACTGGTATTATAAGACTTACTGCCTCTGATACTGGAGGTAGCACATAGCAACCAGAATAAATAGTCATTGATAGCCTTCTCCTCCAGGAATTTATCCACCCCCCCATTTTAAAGCCATCCAAATTGGTGGTCATCATTACATCTTATGGAAGTGAATTCCATAGTTTAACTATGCACTGTGTGAAGAAGTACTTCCTTTTATCTGTCCTGAATCTCCCACCAATCAGCTTCATGGGATGACCTTGGGTTTTAGTGTTATAAGAGAAGGAGAAAAAGGAGAAAACAGCACAGTAAAGTCCCTATTCAACCTCTCAGAATAAAATAAAAGCTTTACCATTATCAGAGTCATCTCTTTCACTTTCGGTCTTTACTTGCTTGCTGTCTGGTTCTTCTCCGCTTTGGGACTGTTTCCGCTTGCGTAATCCACCTTCATTATCTGAACGCCCACCCAGACGACCGCGGAAAGCTCTTCTCTTGGGCTAGAAACACAAATTGAACAAGACATGCTAGACCAGTTTATCAGTACCAACAAGGGATCACAGTATGTTTCAAAGCTTCCTGCTGTAAATGTACTCTTTCACAAAACCCTACTTGACACCATCTCCTCAGGTAAAGGATGTAGCCTAAACAACATGCATGCTTCCCTACCTTGTAAGTAGGCATTCTTTCATACAGTGATAATCAGTCCCAATGAAACATACAACACAATGGAAGAACGCTATCCTGTCAAGATCACTTCTCAATTATTAAAAAAATACAAGTTGCTTTTCATTTAACAATAACTTACATAAAATTATGGGATATCTCTCCCTTCGCAATCTAATTTTACAAAGAGCTACTGTTGAAATAGGTATAAATGTAAGTTCCCAATGTTAGCATGCTAAACTTACTCTGCCACGTGATCTGCCGAAGCCATACGGAATGTTCCCAGGAAATCTTCCCATTCCCTGCATTCCCATCATGCCGTAATCATAATCCCCGTAGTTGCCATAGTCTCCATAGTCACCATAGTCTCCGTAATCACCATAGTCTCCGTAGTCGCCATAGTCTCTATATTCAGGGATGAGTGCTTGAGAAAAGAGTGATGGAAGCCTGTTAGGTCCAGGCCCTCCCATATTCCTCCCGCCCATGTAATTCATCTCATTCCATCGCGTTGACAGCCGTTCTGTACTTGATGGCATGAAGCGATCTCGGTTGAAAGTGTTAGGGCGCCCTCGATTCTGGACCCTCCCTCTAACAAAGCCATAGTTGTTTCCTCGGTTGCGGGGCTGATCTCTGCGGTTTCCAGCATCATCATAGTGACTTCCAAAAGAATCATTCCGATCTGATCCAACTTCATTATAGTCATAGCTGACCCTGTACAGGTCACGGTCAGGCACTGAGGCTCTCGAGTCATAGGATTCAAAAGACTCAAATCTGAAAGAGCTGCATCACAAGCAAAAAATCCAGTCAGTAGGTATAGAGGGCTTGATTGGTAGTCTGACAAAAGACTTGACAGAATTTATTTACTTTCCAGAAATTATTCAGAAGCGTGAATAGCTTTAGAAAGGTGGAATACATGATTTGCATGCAGAAGGTCCCAATCCTTGGCATCTCCAGTTAAAAGGATCTTAAGAAGCAGAGCTGGGAATATCCTCTGCCTAAGAGTCTGGAGAGATGCGGTCAGTCAGAATTGATAACTCCGGGCTAAACAGACCAATGGCATGACTCTTATAAGGCAGTTTGAAATATTCAATGTACTGGAAATTAGGAGCAATGCACCCTCCAACAAAAGTAGAAAGAGAAGTTGCCAAATGGAAGGGATATGTAAATTCTGAAAGCCATGTAATATCTTTTTCTATAAAATATTCATGCAGTACGAAACAAAAATAAAAACGGCTGGTTCAGTAAGCTATATTGCTTACTATATAAAGGGAAAAAAGCACCAGTATGAAATCCCTGTGTGAAAATATCAATATAACAGTGTGTCTTATCATGCATGAACAATAAGCTATTTGAAACATATATTCAAATGCATCAAGATACCTATGTTTTGAGTTATTAGGTATATTCAAAGAATGAATCCTATGCTACCAGTTCTAGTACTTCAAGAATTCAAGTTCAATTGAAAATTAAAATGGATTGATAATAGAGAAACTTTAGTCACCTTCCCTGATCTTCCATGCCTTCTCCAGCACCACCACTGCTTTCCTTTGACAGCATATCCAGACGCTGGTTTATTTTTGCTATAATTGAATCAGAGTTTTCTGTGCCCACGGCTCCAGTGCTGTAGTTAACAACTGGCATATTAGTGCCCATATCAGCACTCATTGTCATGTCGGTAGTTTTTGAGGTGTCCCAGGTAGTTGTAGCAACAGCGGCAGCATCATAGTTGTATGTAGGAGCTGTAGCAGAGTTGCCGGTTTGGGCACTGTAATAATCATAGCCTTCGTAGCCTGGCAAAAAGGAACGGCAAGTTACAGTCAACAAAAATCCACAGCAAAAGGACCTAAATTCTCAAACTTTCACCTCATTCTATGGAAACCATCTCCAATTTTTAAAAAGAGCATGTATACCTGCAAAAATAGTTCTCAGACACAAACATGTATTGGGCTATTACTATCCATTGCCATAAGATTAGTGAAGAGTTACTGCTTCAATGATGTGCCCATTCTTGTTACGTTGTCGTAAGAAGCAAAGACTTTAGGTTCTCTAATCATTACTCTCTCTTTTTTCCTCCATAAAAACAAATTCAACCCACCCGAGCTCCTTGAAAGAGTGCAACATGAATTATAAAAAGCAGTACAGCACCATCTACATCACACAATGTATTGTATTTTACAAATGGGACACTGCAACAAAATGTTTCAGTATACCTCTAATGTGCTGGCTTGCCCAACTCTGTGGTTGAGAGGGCTGTTGACTCAAGATTAACAGAGGTAGTTCTCCCTTTGTGGAGGACAGGAACGCACAAGTCCCCTCATGAAGGGGAAAGTGTGCCTTCTCAACAGACTATGGTTCTTGTTTTCATAGGAAAACTATAAGCCACCTCATTGACTCTCTCCTCATCTCAACTGCCACTCGTTCAGCCTTTTTTTCTCCCCTCTTCCTCTGTTTTTGCTTCCCACTTTGTCCTTCTCTCACCTTGTAATTTTTTGCTTCTTGTTCCTTGAGTTTTGCTTTCCTGTCCCGTTCCCCACCTCAAGTATAGCAATATGAAAAATGTTGGATTTCTCAATTGTTTTCTATAGACAGCCCTCACTTCCATTGCTGGAGACATTTAAAAAATGCTTCTCAATGTTAATCATAAATTCCTGATCCATACAAAGATGGTTCTCTTTGTTTTTTAAATATCTATGCTGCTTTAATTATTATGTGGCTCTTCCTCCTCTTCTGCTCCATTTCCCTCCCATTGTCTTCATTCTCTGGACAGAGGAGGAGGAAAGGGGAAAGACAAAAATGGAGCAAACGAGAACAGAGGAAGAGACACAAAGATATCCACCCACCTTCCACTCTCTTCCTTAGCCCCTCTGAATTCCTTGCCTTCTTCTGCCAGTTGATCAGTGGCATTTTGAAGCCTCCCAGGCTGCCATGGCCACACCTCCTCTTCACCAAACCCTTCCATTCCCCTGGTTTTCTTTTCCAACTAACTCTCAACATTCCGCAACTATCGAGCATGCAGAGGCTTCACTGGGCCTTTTGGAAGGTGGACTCTACCCTTAGGTTTGATTTTTTAAAAACACTTTTGTACTTCTGCAAACTTCTGGGTTACTCCAAGCATATTGATACTTCCCCTTTTGTTGCTCAGTGGCCCTTTGTAGCTTGCCTACAAAGTTGTCAGCATTCTGGGACTGCACTCAGCACCTGAAGGAGCAATGTGAATTCAAATACTACTTTACACAGTTAGAATGCCCCTGTCAATTCTTCTTGTTAATACTGAAAAAGCTGGCAAAATACTCAACATAGTATTTTTGCAAGCACGCTTCAAAATACATACCTTGCCAACTTGCTGGGTTTGTGGCATAAGCACCTTAGCAGAACACAAAGAGACAAAAGTTTATTTCTACATTAAATAAGTCTAACAAGGTAATGTTAATATACCAGAAGAATGAGGTTATTCTTTTGATTTTCACAAGGCAATTACTTCAACATAAGCAAGTTATAGCATTTATATAAGCCTATTTAGAAGTAATCGACAGATGGATTAAAATCTGCATGACCATCATACAAGTTCTTCCATAGCAATGCTATGGGCTGGTTTGCACATCATGTAGGCTGACCATATGAAAAGGAGGACAGGGCTCCTGTATCTTTAACAGTTTCATAGAAAAGGGAATTTCAGCAGGTGTCATTGGTATATATGCAGAACCTGGTGAAATTCCCTCTTCATCACTAAGTTAAAGCTGCAGAAGCCCTGCCTTCTTTTGTACATGGTCAACAGACAGGGCCCCTGCAACTTTAACTGTTGTGATGAAGAGGGAATTTCACCAGGAACTAATTGCATACAAATGACACTGGCTGAAATCCCTTTTGCTCTACAACTGTTAAAGTTACATGAGCCCTGTCCTCCTTTTCATATGGTCAGCCTACATCATGGTAAGCCAGAATTGTTGAGAATTCTACTTTACTGATCATAATGCTCAGCTTATGATCCTGGCTATTTAGGAGAGCAACAAGCCAAAGATTCTGGTTTCAACATAATGCTAAACAAACCACAGACAGAGGTTCCCTGGTTTGTTTAGCCACTGCCATTGGTAGGAGGAGGCAAGCAGGGGCAATCCAACAACATGCATAAGCACACTTGCTCATTCATGTAAGCCAGAGTTCTCAGCAATTCCGGTTTACTATGACATGTGAACCAGACTAATAAAATACAAACAATGCATTTCAGAGATTAAAGTGCAGTTATCAAGACATAGTTGTTGTGTTTAGTTTTATACAAGTCAGAGCTATGATTTATTCCGTTCTGACATATAAATTCATAATTAGAGGAGGGGAAAGCTATAAATAACAAGCTATTCACTACTAAAAGTCCAAAATAAAATTATATTACTCTTAATTACTCCAGAAGTAAAAGTTAATTGCAGTTCAATGCACTTCCGAAGTTTAATTATTCATGATCCAGGTTTATGCTCAACATTATCAGCCCCAACTACTATTTCTTTTCTAAACCTTTTATGAAAGCAGAACTACAGCTTACCTTGAGTATTGGTGGCCTCAGTACCCCAGGAACCATAACCTGTAAGATAAATATTTAATAGCTCATTCACTAAAGTAAAAATTCCACAACTCGCTTCATTTCTCCAGACCTGCTCTATATCACTTTTTCAACAAAAAGGTATTGGATGTTAACTTATACTACAGCTCTTGTATTATTATAGCATACAATCTCTTTAGCCATTTAGAGGTTTGTTTCCAAAGTTATCTCTGTCTATCTGATGGGTGCTAACTTTCCATGAACATTGCCCTTAATAAATGGCACTGCTACTGATGAGCTATATCTTCCCACAAGCATATGAATTCTGAAGTATATTTTGTCCAGCCTTTTTGCAACTACACTGGTTCTGAGGTCCACACTACTCATGAACTACAAAGCTGGTTTGAATGCTGCACAGAAGAGAAAGCAGAGTCATAAGTGATGCCTACAAATCTCAGCAGCAATAAAATCCATCGAAAAAGCTATTTGTTTACTGTTGGGGGGGGGGGGGGGTCAGAGAAAAAAAGACCATTCCAAGGACCAGTTAGATGTTCCAAATACTGTTCTCTCAACCCCAGACTCTTATAACCCATCTGGTACAGCATGACTTATACCCTGGATGATCAGACTGCACTGTTTTACAGCCTGATCTTATACACTCTGGTCTTCAACAGACACTTCATAAGCCATTTTACCAGCATAATCTATGCATGCTAACTTGGAAGCAATTCCCACTGTATTCAATGGGTCTTATAGATGTGAAGGCCTAGAAAAATAAACAGGAAAATTCAGGAAAACAAACCCTGTTTTTCCCTGTTTTTTTCCCCTGATGCCTTTTTTGTTTTTTTCCCAAAAGAATTGGGGAAATAAAAAAAAATGAAGAAAAAATGGATTATGGAATGTTTTATTTTAGCATGATGAATAAAATGTTTAAGACAATGTATTCATATATTTACTTCTCCAAATAATTTCTAAAAATTTTTTATGGCAATGGGTGCTTTATGTCTGCTTGACACTGTGGGGAACTAGCGGAGACATAAATAATTTTCTTTGTTACTAACGTAGATGGTTTCTTCTGTTTGTTTGTTTCTAAGTTGTTTTTTGCATGCTCCTCATAAACTGGCAAAACCAAAGAGGTTCCTTATAGTTCAGGCATTCCTTACTGTTTAGGAGCTTGTAGTTCCATTTATTACAAAAAAACCTAAAAGTTTAAAAATGAAAATTCAATTTGTAATAACTGTTTGAATATACTGTACTATTAAAATACCAAATGTGATAATTTTATGCCAAATCAACTTGTACATAATTACATTTTATGTTCCTAAAGTGACTATCAATCTGTAAAAAGTGCTAATATTGCATTTTTTTTCAATTATTCCAAAAAAATATGTTTCTTCTGAAACCCCCCAGGAAAAACTGGTTTTTTTCCATGGCTTCAAAATTTTCAGAAATTTTACATAACTAGTCTTACTCATAGGTAAGCGAGCATAGGATTGCAATCTCAAAGAGCCTTTACAACTGGACTCCTGATATCTCACTTCTCCAGTCACCAGTGCCTTTAAACCTATCCGTGCTGTTTCTGTAGGGCAGGGGTAGGCCACATGTGGCATCCACTGCGGCCTGAATTTTAAAAAAGGTTTACAAAAAAATAGCATCTGTCATGTCTACAGAGCACCAAAATAGCCAAATTTAGCTTGTTTGCTAAATTACAAACCAACAATACTAGCACTCTGTAGTGCTATGGAGCTGGTCAGTTAGGCAGCTCCAGGGGGTGAAAATGCCCCCCCCCCCCAGACTGCCTGAAGTTGCTTTCCCTTGTTGTAGGGAACAAATTTTTATTTATGAGGAAACATGACAGCTAGAGCTGAGATGTCAGTTTTCTGTACATGGAGTAATACCCCAAAGGCAATAAGATACAAAGTAGGGGGTTGGCTCATCAATAGCCACTTTTTAACATCACATCCTAAAACCTTTTCAGTCACCATGAAACAAAATCTTCTTTGCCTTTAATGCTAACAGATTTTATTATGGTATAAACCCACTTCATCAGATGCTGGTCTGGCATATGCCAAATGTGTGGTATGGAACACTAAGGGCGCAATTGTATGGGAATTGTAGGTCTAATTTTGTTCAAATGGACCTGAACCTGACACAAACCATTGCAAGAAACACCTAACCATTTGCAGTTTTAACAGAAAATACGACGGCCGCAGTGTTGGTAAAACCTGTTCTATGCACCACTGCAGCTCCAAGATCAGAACCATGTTTGAGAACGAACCTGGGGGTTGAATTAAGGAAACTGAAGATCTAAAAGCCTGGATACATTGAATCTTCATTAACGCAAAGAGATGCTGTTTAAAGTACACTGCTAAAGTAGAACTGCTTCCAACTAGAACAGAATTATTGCTCATGAAGAAAGCCCAAAGAATGGCACTAGAATTACCTCTGCTGTAGCCCTAAGAATTAAAGGAAGAACGCCAAACAGGAGTTCAACTTGGAGACAAGATATTAGTGCTGCCACTGTTTTTTTTCTGGCAGACCTCCTCCTCCGTTATTTTTACGTTACATGGCAAACAGACATTTTAACAGATTAAATCCCCTTCCCTGATGTCATTCGTTTGCTAGAAAAAGTTTCCCTGTCACAGCCAGGGAGACACAGGAGCCCCGCAACGGAGGGGGAAAGGGTGGAAACCTAGCAGATGTGGAGGGAACTTTTCCTCTATAACCAAGGACTACGCTGGAAGCAACGGGACGCTGCGAGCGAATGGAAAAAGAGATAAAGGCGGCCCGTATACGCTACTGGCTACAAGGAACAATCGCTCGGGGACAGGTACGCCCCGTGAGAGACTAGGATGGGGAGGGCGGAGGGGGAGAGACCACTTCGACGCCATTTTGTGTCGTCTTTGGAAATAGGCCCTGGACCCGCCTTCCTCATAAACCAGAGGAACTAAACACTCCGCCCCGCTTGCCAACCAGCTCGCCAGTTGCCAGTCGCCATTCAATAAGGGACAAGTTCAGTGTCCAATCAACGTTGCCGCTGTCTCAACTGAGAAGGCAGGCAGATGGACCTAGGCTCGGCGGCAGTGTGAAACGCAGCCACGATGAGATAGCGGTTCTATCTGCAGGAACCCTTCCCCGCGTTTTCCAGAGCTCCCTTTTCCCCTTATGCCTTCACGACCAACACTCACCATAACCCTGATCCATGGCTTCCCTCGCCGTCAACCACGCTCGGTGACCTATACCGTGACTGCGCGAGCGTCACAGGCCGCCACAGATTGGCTAATGCCGCCGACTCGCGAGCGTCTATTGGACGTCATCCGAAAATCCCGCCCATTCAAAGTCCCACAAATGACTGCTTCTCCCGCCTCCTTTTCTCTCTCCTTTGGAATACGCTGCGCCTTTGCGCATCGATGGAAAGTTGGGCTTCAGTTGGGGGAGTTACTATGATATTAAAAACTGGATAACATATAGAACGGCCCATTATTGCATCCTCCATGAAAGGCTGTAGCGTTTAACAATGCAGGAATCCTCCACCCCCCTTTTTTCAACGCTGTTTGCGCGCGCGCATAGACCGAAAGGATGCTGTTTTCGAAGCACCGAGACAAAGTTATTCTGCTGCCTTCAGCAGGCGAGGACCTTCGCTGCATCTCCATCTGTTGAATTCCTGCTTCACATGCATTTAGAAGCACAGAAGCTCTCGCTTCTTTTATAGCATTCTACCCACTGAAACGGGAACTGTAAATCCCTCTAGCGAGCCGTTTCAGTTGCGACGACAAAAAGCCTTTCTGCCTCTAAGCATATATATTGTAGCCCCCTTACTGCTGTAAACTTATTCCAATATACCCTTAGTACAAGTCTGCTTTGGTCATGACATGTTGCAGCTGCCACATGTGCATTCTGTTCAATACCCTTTTTTAATTTTCTAGCCAGTTATATATTTCCCTTGTTGCTGTTCCTCCTAGTTTTAAAAGCCCAATTGAAATCGTTTTCCTGTCAGTCTGGGAAATCACATACTCTGAATTTAGCCCAAGTATTTCTGTAAACTCTGCCTGCTGAGTAGGATTACTTCAGGGGTTGGTAACCTGCATCCCTCAGCCCAATTTCATGCACGCCTCAGCCTGGTTTCAAAAATCCTCTAGATGTGATTAGTGAGGAATTTGTCCCTTCCCTGGGAATCCATTCAATAGGATGGAAGACGGAGAGAAAAGGGGGTAAGCTATCCAGTTTTGATTCTGGCCCTGCCCACAATTGGCTTTGGCCCCTCCCAATGCTGACATGCGGCCCCTGACAGATTATCCGTGAGGGAACGTGGCTCTTGAGAGAAATAAAGGTTACCCATCTCTGCATTACTTGGACTGAAGACGAAGGGGCACTGTATTATTATTATTATTATTATTATTATTATTATTATTTTAGCACACCCTTTATAACAAAACAAATTCAATTCATACACTGAATGCCAGCTTTTAACTTCTCAGCTGTTTCCTTCCTTCCCATGCTCCCCAATTACCTTTTATATTAAAAACTTATAAAATGTATTCCAGCTGCCAGTGAGAAAATCCACTCATCCAGTGACTAAACACTCTGGGGGGGGGGGGGGTAGAGAGTATGACTATTTCAAAACTCTGTAATGACAGGGAGTCTTTAAGGGCACAATCCTATGCGTGTTTAGACAGAAAAAACACTGATGGCTGGGGAATGCTGGGAATTGTAGAAGTTTCTTTTCTTCCCATTCTTGCTTTATTTAGTTTTATATGTGTTATGTCAGTGATCTCCATTATTTTTCAAGGAGGAGCCACTTTGGCTCTAGGCACCTGCAGGGGCTATTCCTGGACATGTCCACATGGTGCTCTCTCTCACCTGCACAACTCCTCTAGCAGCTGCACAATGCATCACTGCAGTTAGCCAATCACATTGCTCTTTGCCTCTTGGGCTCTCCCCCAGCACAGCTAATTGGTCGATTGCTCCTGCATTTGCTTCTCTAACTCTACCACCTTACAGTCGATAAGCAGCAGATCTCTTCACTCCCCACCCCAAGCCTTCTCTGGTAGCCCAGAGCACAGTAGTCAGTCCACTGCTAACACAAGCAATAAGGCAAAACTAGAAACTTAAGGGTGAGCAACTACTGCAAAAAGAGAGTGAGTGAAATGGAAAGAGCAGAGAGTCACACTTGAAGTGACTGGTAGCTGCCAGTTGCAGTGAAAAACAGTTTTATGTCATTTAACTTATCTTGGCTTGCCCCTGGGGGTTTCTGTCAGAATGAGGTGAGAGCTGTATGTAACATGGGTTAGATAAATTCTAAGAGAAGGCTATCATCAATGGCTACTAGTCTTAATGGCTATGTGTGCCTCCAGTATCAGAGGCAGTAAGACTAAGTACACTAGTTGCTGGGGAACATGAATGGGAGGATGCTCTTGCACTCGTGTCCCACTTGTGGATTTCTGGTCAACAGCTGGTTGGCAACTGTGAACAGAATGCTGGACTAGATGGACCCTTGGTCTGATCCAGCATGGCTCTTATGTTTACATTACAAGAGCCTTCTGCAAGGATGCAGATCTATTTTTCAAGGAACCTAGGAAGCTGCCTTATATGGAGTCAGTTCAATGATCCACAAAGTTCAGTATTTTCCAAAATGACTGGTAATGGCTGTCCTGGCTTTCAGACAGGAGTCTCTCTCAATCCTTTTTGGAGATATCAGGGACTGAACCTGGGATCTTCTGCATGCAAAGCATGTGCACTACCACTGAGCTATGGCCTTTCCCTCAGCCATCATTGAAAGCTAGCTTGTTGTAATTGGCTGCATCAGAGCTGATGATTGAACACTTTGAGAAAGTAAACAGCCATTCTGAGAGAATTGGTATTGGTATAAAACAATATAAATGTTGTGAGGCAGGGAGTAGCATCTCAAAGTGCTTGAAGAAAACTATTTAGGATACATATGACAACATGTCTGGTGCCCAACATACCAAGGAAGGCCAGTGGACAAGAGACCCTAACAAGTGGCACCATTCTCCACTCCTCTTAACTCCCTCATTAATAACCACAAGGTAAACTGTAGGGTCATTTAATATAAACCTAGGAACTCTTTAAATGCAAAAGAAATTGCTCAGAAATTGGCTAAACAATATTCTTGATGGCTGAACAATATTCTTGATTACTCCATTATTAAAGATAAAATTACCAAGCATACATAAGGACAAGTCCTGCTGAAAAAGAATCAACATGACTTCCACAAAGCTATGTCCTGACTCACTAACCTTTGAGAGTTCTTTGAGAGTCGATAAACATGTGGATAGGAGTGATCCAGGAGACATTGCTTACTTACGACTTCCAAAAGCCTTTTGACAAAGTCCCCCCGTCAAAGACTCCTAAGCAAACTTAATAGTCATGGAATGAAAGGAGAGGTCCTCTTATGGTTTGTAGCTAACTGGTTGAAGAACAGAAAAGAGAGAATAGAAATAAATGGTAAATTGTTACAATGGAGTGATATAAACAATGGGGTTCCCACAAGTGCTTTGTAATTTGGTTCATAAATGGCTTGGAATTAGCAGTGAGATGGCGAAGTTTGTTGATGAGACCAGAACATTCAGTGTGGTTAAAACAAAAGGGATTGTGGTATCTCCAAACTGGGAGAATGGGGATTAAAATGTTAAATACAATATAAGTAAGTGTAAAGCGATACACGTGGGGCAAACCCACCCACCCCCAACAACTTCAAGTTTACACTGATGGGATCTGATCTGGCAGAGACTGATGAATAAAAGAGATCTTGAGATGAAAATGCTGTCCCAGCATGTGGCTGCTATACTAAAGGCAAATTCTATGTTGGACATAAATAGAAAAGGAATTGAAAATTAAACTGCAAATATCATACTGCCCTTATACAAATTTATTGTGCAACCATACTTGGAATAGTGTGCACAGTTCTGGTTACTACATTTCAAAAAAGATACAGAGTTTGAAAAGTTGCAGAAAACAGCAACCAAAATGATCAAGGGGATGGAAAAACTACTCAATGAGGAAAGCTTGTAACATCTGGGACTGTTCTGCTTAGAAATACAGTGAGTACAGGAAAACATGACAGAGGTCCTCATATGGAGCTGAGTGGTGGGAGATTCAGGACAGATAAAAGTACCTCCTTACACAGTGCATAGTGAAACTGTGGACCTTCTCTTCTGCCGCTCCCAGGCTGTGGAATGGCCTTCCGGAGGAGATTCGACAAATTAGCAGTCTTCTGGAATTTAAGAAAGCCGTGAAGACTGTTCTCTTCCGGCAGGCCTATCCAGTTTAATTTTAAGATGTTTTTAATAATGTATTTGTTTTTATCTGTTTTAACGGTTTATCTATTTTATTGTTTTATATTTATATTTGGTGTTGTTCCCCGCCTCGATCTAGATGGAGAGGCGGGTTAGAAATGAAATAAATAAAAAATAAAATAAATAAAATATGGAATTTGTTACAAAATGTAGTGATGGTGACCAACTTGGATGGCTTTAAAAGGGATTAGACAAATTCATGGAGGATAAGGCTAGTAGGCATGATAGCTATATATTCTCTGCAGTATAGGAGACAATATGCATCTGCATACCAGTTGCTGGTGAACACAAGTGGGAGGGTGGTATGGTAGTCATGTCCTATTTGTAGAATGCTGGAGTAAATAGGCCTTTACTCTGATTCAGCATAGCTCTCATGATCTTTAGTTCTTCATTCTGGTTTCTTACCTCTTTGAGAAGTCAACAAGCATGTTTTCTAACTGCAATCCTGTGTACACCTACTCTGAAGTCAGCCTCAATTCCTATTGAACTTCTCACAAGCAGAGGAATGAGCTATTAGTTAGTGTTCCTAGTCCCCATTTGCCCTGTAGTTAAGGGCAACAACACAACACACAGATGTTTTTAGATCTAGACTCAGGAGCACTCCTTCAGGGCTCCAATATCTACAGAGCCTATACACCACCTATTTCACTGATGAGTGACAGTGGACAATGAGCTGCCCATATCTCATTTCTGAACTAGGGCATTGCTACTGACATCATATGGGAATCAATACAGATACGTGGTAGCACAGCATAACCATGCTGAAAATAACTCTCCTCTACATGCAGCAAAGACACCAGATGTTATGATTACATCTTTGTTTGTCATAGCGGCTCAAAATTTAATGTTTTTTTTAAAATAGGGGGATCTTCCTTTTTTTTAGGATACTTTATGCAAATCTGCAAATTCAATCCCAGTAAGAGCATTACCTGGGAGGATACTGACAACAATTTATTTGCTTTATTTAAAGAAAGAAGGGATAATTGCTTTAATGTTTGTGACATCCAGTTTTGGAAACCCCTCTTTTCCCTGCAAAGCCACAAGAGTCAGTTCACTTTTTCTGATACAGATAAATAGCTGGACTGATATTTATTATATGGACGAATACGATATGGGATCAGGTTTCCCCAGATAATGCTGCATCAAATGCCATGATTACACCAACTCCCATTACCATGCTGTTCATCTCTCTAGTCCCATTTCATGCATTTGCCCACATGAATGCATAGCTCATGATAATTAGATCTGCTCTTGTGTGAAGTGCCTCAACAGCAGGAAATACAGTCAGACACAGATAACAGTATATAGTGGTGGATATAGAGGTAGGCTGGAGAGCCAATCTAAACCTTATTCATCTCCTCTGGAAATGCAACTGGACAAATTTCAGTTGGAATAGAAACTAAAGTATGGCTATGCAGAAGCCATTTGCTCCCTAATTAACATGACTATTCAGAAAGAAGTTGAGGCTCTCTGCTTCAGAAAGCACAGGAAGAGGGCAAGAACTGAATTCTATGGTGCAGAAAAACAGCAAGGTCAATAATACAGAAGCAGACTACAGGGCTTATAACTAGGTTGTATAGTCCATCTATCCAGTAGATATAGCTAATTTTTTTCTTAAAGTTTACACTGAACACTGCAGGTCAGTAAAAGCAAACGCTGCTTTCCAGACTCAGCAGAAGCTTTATGGGATTCAACAAACACACAGCTGAAGCTGTAGTAACAAATGCTCTGGACATTTTTTGAATCACTGCAGGGCAATCATATCTTGATTTAGACTAGTTTTATATAGACAGAACACTATAATTCATGACAGAGTATAACGATTTTAAAAACAAATGATGTACAAAATTGACATTTGGTACAGCAAGACAGTTAATGACATTCAAGCAGAAGGCTAATTTGTACAATATTTGAAGAGTAAGAAACAGAGGCTTGTACATATATTATGAACAACACTGAAGAGGAGAAATTGAAAGTGGGGGCAGGCCCAAATTCAAAGGCAGCTCTTGTGTTTTAAGAACTGCACAGAAAGGAGAATTTCACCAGGGAGTTTTTGACAGGAAAAGCTGCACATGGTGAATTTTTCCCTGCTGTGAATCTCTTGCAGGGTCAGAAATATTTGGCTATGATGTTAGTAAAGAAAGGTATAGATATAGGCAGGGAAATTGCACTCATCCCCTACAGAAAGATGTGATATTCTGGTATACTCCTTAACCCACTGTCTAGTTGCCCTTGAAATTTAGTTCCCTACTTAGATTGCCTAAAGGGACAGACCGTTCTTCCTCCATTTCACTTCAACAATGAATACCAATATCAGAGTGTGTTGAATGGGAGAGTGAGATATAGTAAGAAGACAGTATCTATATAGGGGATCATATTTAATGAAGTACCAATTTGAGGTAGGAACAAAACCTCTCCCTCAGATCTTCTGTCCCAGGAAAGCTATCTGCATAAAGGATATAGCTCCAGGAGAAATGCTGGTGCCATCATTCATTGCCTCATCCTTCACCTCCTTATAATAGCCCTTTTCTTCTATCCACAAAATCTGAGTAGCAGTATGGCCTTCTATTGTCCTGGACCTCTTGTCTGTCTGTCTGCCCTGTCACAGATGCCCCACAGCCCGCAACTAAACAGCCTTGAAACAAGTAATACTACAAAATTATCTAATTAAAGTCAAACTAAATGTAACAGGGAGATCCATGACTAGAATCTCACTTTGTTTTAATTTTTACTAATTAACAGCTATTTTGAAGATTGTAGAGGTGAAGCTCTGGGAGAAAATGTTTAATCTTTCCCCCCAAAGTGACTCTTAGCTCCTCAGAAGGAAGAACAGAAAGGTTAAGTATAATGTCTTTAGCCCTAACATATTTTTCACCCATTTCTTACTACATATAGTAAGCTTCATTCCCCTAAAACCTGTCAGTTAGACTCAATTCATGTTGATTTAAATTGTCATATGCATTTAAGAAGTGTATAGAAGGGAGGTTTTTACTCAAAGCTTTTCCTGACAGCTGACAGAAGAAACTTACTCAGTATGACATTGTAATTTTTTTCTACTATGTACAGAAACTTAGAATCTGGACCTGAAAATCTAATCGAACTCCTTAAGATATAGAAACTACAGCTCTGGAGGGTAGCATAAGATAGAGACTGTAAGACATAGTGGTGCCTATTGCTTTCATGCTCCTACAAATAGTAGTTCCATGATTTTAGAGCAATAAGGCTCTAAGATAGCTAAAGGATTTCAAAGTTGTGAGGGCAATAATCCCAGATAAGTACTTTTGAAATCAGATTATCATTTGAAAAGCCCATCTCTAAAGTAACTATCACACATTTGTTCAATACCATATAGCAACAATTATGGATAGTTTATCTAGTTATAAATCCATGAAGGAAGAAGGGCTCAATCCAATTGTTATGTAGGAACTTGGAGTCTGACTCTGTACAAATTTACTCAGAAGTTTCATGAATTGAGTTTTACTAATATGTGTAGATAAGGTTGTAGCCTAAGGCTGCAATCCTTCACCTATGTAACTAGGGAGTAACTCCCATTGATCTCAGTGGCACTTCAAATAATCTTGTACAGGATCAGGCTTTCAAAAAAGTCTTAGGCAGAACTATGTAACCCTGGCAAACATGGATACTCAAACCTGTTTGCTCCATGGTAATGTAATTGTAGGAGCAAAGGGCATTGCAGATAAGAATCCTTCCCTCACCCAATTCTTCCCCAAGGCTGTTTTCTCTCAGATGGACTTTATATGGAGGAGGGAGGGGAAGGGAGAGAACAAGCCTGGGGGAGGGACTATACGACGAAAGTAGCATGTGAGAGAAGAAGGATCAAGCATCCCTCACGAGTGCCAACTGCCCCTTGCAAAATGTCCCCACCTGTTTTACAGCTATGAGACAAATATGGGTTTGGAAAACCCGTATTTACCTCATAGTGTGTAGCTTCATGCCAAGGCTGCAATTCTAAATTCTCAGTGTGACTTATTTCTGGGTAAACGTGCTTGCAGGGAGTGTTAGTATAACAATAATGGGGGAATGAATACTAGGCTACTAAACAGTTTTTTGAGGAATACATATAAACCTTATGATGAATGCCACTCACTTGGGGTTTAACAAGTTGTCTGGTACACGCTAAACAAACTGATATAAGGAACGTTGGGATCTTTTTTTCAACCCACATTTATGCTACTAGAATGTACTTGCATCTTTTTAGACATGGTCTAAAATGGTTAGAAGAAGGCAACATTGACTATTTAGGTACTGCCAACCTGTAAGTATTATGGCAATTACTGCCAAACAATGTACCTTTCCGTAGCATCTAACAGCTATTCTAGAATTTGTTTTCTTCTCTCACACAGCAAAATTTTTTGAAGATACCAGCTCAGAAACATAGATATGAGTTAAATACTGTATTTTCAGTACTCCCAACATTCATAAAATTTATTATAAGGAACATCTACAACTTGATTGGGTACAAGACATAGCTACTGTTATGAACACTTGCATTGTTACATATTTTTAAGGGTAAACTATACTCTGAAACCTCCTTCAATGTTACTATTTCTGTTGGTTCAATACGCTGCCTTTTCCATTTTGTTCACTATATTTTCTTCCATATATCTATCATCAGATGCTAGGTATTCAAGAGCTTAAGGCAGCAGGAGTGTTAAAGGGCAGCAAAACCTCTATATCCTAGTTTGCAATGATTCCTTCACTCACCCTTCTCGTCTGATGTAGCAGGTAGTCAGAAAAATATGTCCTTTTCCAGTTCCTTTGCTTGATTTCCACTGTAAGAACAGTGCATATACATAAAGAGAAACACAAGATAATAAATGGAGAACAAAGAAGAACAGCAGTAGCAGCTGTTCCACTACTGTTTTTGGGAGGGGGACGCTAAAACAATCCTATAGCATTATTGCTTGACATTCTTTTATCTTTTTCTTTTTTAAGTAAAATGAAGCAGGATTTAGAATGAGACAACTGCCAAGAGCTTCATTGAAGGGAATATTTAATGTTTCTGTAACACCTTCATCAGTAGATTTCATATGAGCTCCTATAGCCTTTCTTTACAGAATAGCAAACTAAGGCAAGCAGGGTCAATGGCATCCCCTAAGCAGCATCATGACAAACCCCAAATAGAGCAATGCTGAACTGCCTTTTAAGAAGGGGCCAGGATGTATTTATCCCTCTTTGAGGCTTTGTGCACAGCCATCATTTTACTGCTTCTTCCAGAAAACCACACACATAGGTAAGTCCTAATATATTGTTTTATCTCCAATCACTGGAAGCAATCACTCTTAAATAAAAGCACTGCAAAACTATTGTGCTGACCCCCAAGTATTACCTTTGTATATTAAAAGTAAAAAGAAAGAATAGAAGAATGCTACAGTTGCATGGAAGTTATTCCAACTGTGCAGAATTTAAAACCCAGAATTCTGCTGCTCACATTTCCAGACAAGGCTAGCTAGGGAACAAAAAACATTTTCAACTATATACAAAATTAAAGGGAAGGAGAATCTTAAGAGGACATTTACCCCCACCCCACCCCAAGTTGTAGCATCGTACAAGCTAATTAACAAAGTTTGGGTTTAAGTATTTACTCCAAAAAAAGAAAAAAAGGTATTTTTCCTAGTACAAAGCCACTTAAAAATCGTACTGCACAAAACCTAGCTAATACAATGAAGATTTGGTTAAAAAAAGCTATTTCCAAAAACACTTTACAGATAAAGGCTTTTAAGTGCTGTAACTAGGTGAAAGTGTAGTCAATGAGAATCAAAAGCCGCGTGCCATGTAGTGTCACAAATACAGTTATGGTTTTAAAAGTTTTAATGCAGAGTCTCAAAATGCTTCAACCTTCTTTGAAAGTTCACTCATCAGGTGGCTCCATCTCCTCTGAAGGTACAATTCCTCTTCTTTCTTCTTCTTCTTCTTCATCTTCATCTTCATGTTCTTGCTCCTGCTCAGCAGCAAGAGCTTCCTCAGATGCATTCAAGTTCCACTCTTCCGTTTGGCCTGGAGGTTCCTCTCCTCCTTCATCACCTTTGTTTTCTGCACTATCTTCTTCAACTGGATTTTCCTCAG
This sequence comes from Anniella stebbinsi, assembly GCA_029215795.1. NCBI lineage: Eukaryota > Metazoa > Chordata > Lepidosauria > Squamata > Anniellidae > Anniella > Anniella stebbinsi. Next base: position 64,235,193 of record JARDYH010000005.1, on the reverse strand, counting down.
CCAGATTGTCACCACTTGTAGTTTTCTCTTCAGTCTGGTTTCCTTCACCTGCTCCCTCCTCCATGTTACTACTTGTTCCTGCCTCACCTTCCTCATGTTCCTCTTTCTCTTCAGGATCATCTGTGAAGGGATTCTCACCCTGCAAGACAAGACAGAACCATACGACACCTAGCGTTAGGCTTTTTTTTGGTCAGACATTAACAATACCTCACAGTGTAAACAATTGTGCTCTATGCAAATAAATAGTTTTACAAGCAAGTTTAAACTGATGGAATGGGACCAGTGCATGAATATTTTTTATAAGGTATGGAGTATTGTATCAAGACGAGTTTCTTATTGCTTTAAACTACAAAGCCTGAAGAAAAACACCCACAATACCACACAGGACATTTCCCATTCCTGTTTTTTCACCAGTAGAAATAATAAAGCCTCAAATTCAAGTAAAAGTAGATTGATCATGTTTAGGAACAATGGAATTCCACCATTGTGGAAGTAGCTTGACAATGTTCTGTAACTTGACAATGTTCTGTAATAGGGGTTTTGAGAAAAAGGAAAACGTACTCTCCATTAACAATCTGCATTATGTGGCATACTTTTTTAAAATTATCCCACTCTCACAGGCAAACACATATCATTTTACTGAGAGCGTTTCAATACACTACAATTTAAACAACAGTTACTGATCATTTTGGAGCTAGAGGTTGAGTAGGGTAACTAGAAGTAAAGAAACACTATCAAAAACACAAAAGGACCCAGACTTTCTATTGAATTTGGAAAGCAAATTTCTGCATTCTCTCAGATTAAACTCTCTCAATTGTTGTTGGCTGTAAAGTCTTCAAAGAGTATAGCCGTGGTGTGCCCAATGAAAGGACTGAGGACTCATTGTGGTTTCTTCCTCTTTGTTTACAGTTTCCTAAAGACATTCCAGATATCTATGGGTTGTGATACTTTCCCATATCTTTGTAGGAACTTCTAAAATGGGTGGGGAACAGTTTGGGGGTTTCAGGTCCCTGGTGAAAGTGCAAGCTGGAGATCCTCCAGCAGGCAATTCCTCTGGAGAGCCTGCTTCATTCCACCCAGGCTTTCCCAGCTAGGGAAAGCCTGGGCAGAGTGCTGGCTTTGCTACTCTCTTGCATTTCCCATGTGGGGAACAAGCCGACTCAGTCCCTTTCTGATGGAGGAGTGAAGGAGACTGAGGCAGCTTTGCTCCTCCATGGCTGGAGGCCTGGTTTCAGTGTGTGCAGGCTTTCCACTGCCAGTGAATTCCTTGTGCACCAAAGCATCCCCGGCCAAGGCACCAGGTGGAGCCCTTCCATATGGCACCTTGGTTGGGTCAGCTTTGCTTGCCTTGTGCTTTCCCCCTTTGGGGAGGATGTGGGGAATGCAAAGAACTCAGCACATCACTCCCGTTCCCAATTGGGAGGACAAGCAATGCACTAAGCAGAATCCCTGCTATTATCTTCAGTCACTGGTTGGAGATAGTGAGGATTCTTCTCCCCACTAGCCTTCAGGGGCAAGGGCTTGCAGAGGGGGCAGGGCTTGAGGAGGGAGCCCAAGCCCCTGAGGGCTGGGTGAGGAACCTTTGTGGGCCAAGGTTCCCCATCCATGTTCTAAAACGTGTTGAAACATTTCAAGCATGGGACTGAGAAGGAGAAAATTGCTGCACTGCTTCACATCTTCCTGGATTGAAGTGTATATGATGGATTGGCACTAACTTTTCCAACCTGTTTCAGCCAAACAATCATGCTGCATGCTCTGCCTACATCTGTGGCCCTTTCAATGGTGTAAATTTTGAGGAGAGTTACTGCTAAATTCAGCAAACAGCAGTAGTAGAGTATGGAGAGTAGGGAATAGAATAGGACACAAACAGTAGAATCCAACGGTGCACTACCACTATGGCCAGCACTGCTGATCCCGCATGCATAGCCCCTACAACTGGTAACAGCAATGTAGCACTTCTGGGGGGGGGGGGGGGGGGTCAAGCCCCCAAACAACCAGAAACCCTATTTTTTGTAATGGGCAGGCTGTGCCTTACAGAAATTTGCATTTCTGGTTGTTTGGAGGGGGTTGCCCCCGGAAGTGCTACATCGCCAGTAGTGGTAGGGGCCAGCCATGTGCGCACTGGAACCAGCAGTGCTGGCTGCCAGTAGTAGGGCACCGTTAGATCCTACACAAACAAAGCAAACATAGAGGAAAATAGAAAAAGAGGTGAAGTACACAGAACTGGGGTGCAAAGAGAATAGAGCATTGTGTGGTGCAGAGAGAACTGTGGGGTAAGGAAAGATGTGGTAATGAAGAGATGGAAGTACAGAGCCACCTTAATAGTGCAGAGAAGAAAAAGAAATGGAAATGCAGAGAACCCTGTGGATGGGGAAGCACAAAGAGAGGGGTTGCAGTGTGATATGAAGAAAGGGAGTCAACAAGAAATTGAAGATTTAGAAAGAAGGGTTGACAGAAGTACAGAGACAATGATTTACAGAGGTGCACAGAAATAAAAGGGGGTTCGATGTAACATGGATTAAAAACAATTACTATTGCAACAAAAATACATTTCCATGGTTATCATAGTAATATGATAACCATGTTTTTGAGTTAGTAAAAATGTAAGAGTGCCCCTCAAATCGATTGGAGTTATGCACTCCCTAGTACAGGCGCAGAATTATATGGATGTTTACCTTCAGATACCGCTCCAATTTCTTGCTGATAAGTTTATTGTTAAGAATGCTTCTTGCAACTACTAATGATGATTTCTTGGACTGTTCCATCATAGCCTAGAAGACAAAACAAAGAAACCATGGTCTATACAAAATTTATTTTCATTTTATTATTTCTCTTACACACACATGAAAAAGGCTGATATCAAGAGCGTTTCCAAAATAAAGATAACTTCACAAATTTAGTTTATGAACTATCCAGTATTGTCTTCTTTGATTAAGCAGTTGAGTCAGTTTGGGCCATTGGGTGTCTTGGAAGACAGCAGTACAGAGATTAGAAAACCCTTTCAAGTCATACCTGGTTGTACCAAGATGCAATCTAAGGCAAGAAAGGGATGCTGAAAGGGAAATCAATTAATTTTCTGACCTGTCAAGCACTGGAACCTATCCTTTAGTACTCTGTAATGTTAGCATCCAACCAGATAAGCATCTACGGGCAAATTCATACCTGATGAGGCCATTCCATTTGTGACAAGTACACCACACATCTCCCAATAAAGAGTGGGAAATGCAAAGATAAGACACACATGCTGAGTGGTGACCGCTGGTCACAGTTCCCTGTAAGTATCCACCATATGTTATGAGCTATATATATCCCTTTCACAATTTAGCTTTGTCAGCAAACACATCTGCCACATAAACACTTAAATATGTTTTTTATTTAGCTTCATGATACTGAATTTTGACAAAACTGAGTTGTAAACAAAGACTAAATTATAAATAAATGTAGTCTAGTAGACATTTTACAAAAAGGGACAAGAGTTTAGAGTGGCATTAACAGTCAAAGAACTGCAAAAATTAGGAGATGCCATTATTGGCTATATTACTGCCCTGGGAGTGATAATACTGAGATGGGATAGAAATCTTTTAAATATGTAAGTACGATAGCCTCTTAAGAAAGCTGTCTTTAAATTATTTTATACAACAACAAAAATCAAAAAATCAATATGCATATTATACAATCCAATTGTTTTAGCACACATTTGCTTTTGCTGTTAGAAAGTTCAACAATTTAGTGATCATTCAACCCTGCTACTGTGTTGGTTTGGTTAATAGTCAGTACAGCAAATCCACTCACTCTGCGGTTGTGATTATGATCAAGTGACTTCAGATGTTTCTGGATAATTCCATACTGCATTGGGATGAAGAGGTCACAGGCAACACAGTGAGCAGCCTCCACCTTTTTTACAAAATGCTCCATACCTATGTCTGATGAAAGGTAAGAAAGTCCACATATTACACTCTGTAGAATATGCACTACTTCACAGCTACCAAGATTTTTCAAGACAGAGGACTTGACCATCTAAAGAGACTGGGAACGTGGCAGTTTGCTTAAGCTTCCTGCAATACCAGCCAATAACCTGGACACACGTATATTGATGGAATAGAATAGTAAATATTCTAGTAATGGAAAGCCATTGACACAAGGCAAGAATATAGGAGAGAGAGACAGTAGGTTTCAATCCCCCAAGGGTAATAAGGTAAAGATTCTCCCCTGTACCAAATAAATGCTTCCTGAAAATGAATTTCTGTCATACAGACTATTACATGACTGTTTGTGCACACATACACCCAGGAGGATTTAGTAATACAATGCTGTGACTGTCCCAAGGGGACAAAAAAGATCGGTTAGTAACACAGACAATTTAGGGGAAACGTTCTCATTTGGCATTTACTATTGCATATTTCTTCAAGAGCACCAAACGTTTTTACCCAAGAAAACCAGAACATGTTTCACTTCATAACTGAACTTTGAAAACAGCTTCAACTCTGCACCACCGGGAGGCTAATACATACCCTGGGTAAGATCTTGGTCTTTGTAGATCTGTTGTATAACTGCGTTAATATCTTCAATTGCTTTACGGCGTTCTTCTGTCTTTTTAGTTTTGTTAGCAACATATTCCTGCATTGTAGAAAAGCTTATGAACACTCAATGTGACACTGGTGAAGTGCAAAATACAGAATATGCTATGATTAAACCACAATCAAAGTTCTGCCCTCCCCTCCTCTTTCTCCAGCCCGCCCAATGTATTTTCATGTCTCAGACCTTTTCATCAGTTTCAGTTCTTCCTAAGTATTCAAAAGCAAGAATTAAGACTGGGGTCCCCAATCTGATGCCCATGGGAGGCAGGCATGCTGTAAAATGAAGCGCTGGGTTCCAGTGCCATCTTTATTTCCAAGAATGCCGCTGGCATTGAGAAAACAAAAACTGTGAGTAGCTGCAACCCAGCACTTCATTTTGAAGTGTGCTCAACAGCCCAGAAAAAAAAGTAAGCTGGGGATGGTATGGAGGATCCTGGAGCGCTAGAGGGGAGGTGTTTTGGATGTGCTGTGTATGTTTTGTCTTTTAGAGAGGCAAAGTGTGGCACATATGTTAGCTTGTTTGGTTTGGATGAAATGTGTTTTGCCTGGGTATAAGTATTTGCTGGGGGGTGGTACATGTGAGTTTTGTCTAGTTTTTTGTCTGGGTGCATGACTTGCCTCAATGTATTTTTTTTCTGAGCACCACCCATTTGGCTTCTGTTAAATGGGTATTCTGTTATGTTTGTGGGAGCAAAAATGTGATTTAGCATTTGAGGCTCAAACTCCACTTGTGCCTTTTACTCAGTTTCTTGGCCAAGTAATTTGTCTTTGAGCATCATCAATTTGTCTGCTGTGAAACGGGTGTTGGAGCAGAACACTGGTTCAAAAGAGTGGTTTTGTATTTTATAGCTCAGATCCCACTTCTACTTTGTACTTAGGTTTTTGGACAAGTTACTTTTCTTTTAGCCTCACCAGTATACATTCTGGAAATGAGTATTTTGCAGCAACCATTATGGGAATGAGCAAGCCCACACCACCACCAATGGCAGCAATTGTGAGAGCAACCATGACACACAAAGTTCTGGCCCAAAATGGTTAGTTCATGGGATAGATCTGTAGCATACTGAAAAATACAAGCAAGGATAAAGTAGAACTCTGAGGTATGCTAGTCTGACTGTTTTTACCAATATTCATCCAAAAAAATCATTTTCTGGCCCATTCAAATAATACTTTAGAACTCAGTGATTGGAAAATATAAAAAAGAGCCCCATATAGGTCTGTATGCTAACTTCTTAAGGAAAATGCTAGGGAAAAACCCACCTGAAGGAAATCAGCTGTCTGTTGGGGAAGCTTGGTTCCGACAAATGTAAAGTGCTCCTTGTGAAATTTGCTCTCCAAATGATTGGTCATCTCATCCTCATAGAAAGTGCGATATTTGCACAACGAACATACAAACTGAATCCTGTTAAGGCACATCAAATAAAATAGAAAGCTTCAATATAGAAGTTTGCTGCTTCTTGGACAGACGAGAACTTCCACTTTATGTAGTCAAATTGATATATATATATATATATATATATATATGTATGTATGTATGTATAGTTTACTGTAGTACAAGAGGAGATAGCATATACTATGTGTGTTTTATTTGAAGCCTTATTCCCAGCTTATCTTTCTAAATCAGCTATCCTCAAACCGTTAGTGTAAAGCCCATGTCACTATGGGTGCTAGTAATTCTGCTTCTTTCCCATTTTTTTTGTCCTTCAGTCCCCTCACCCAGAGGGGCTCCTGAACAATGCAAATGTGGCTCATGCTTAGTGAATCCTTGCTCTGAAATTTGTAGGCGGCACGGCCCCATCCCCTCCCTCATACGTCCAAAATGGACCCCGTTATCTCCTTCCCCAGCGGCAACAACAGCCTAACTGCATGGCAGCACTCAGGCTTCCTTTGCACCACAATTATTGGCCAAGCAAGGCTGTCATCTCGCTGGTGGAGGGGAGGCCCTGCCTGTTCGGTGCTAAGGAAACTAACTGTTATTAATACTCGAGCTTTGACATTTTTTGAACTTTCAACATTTTTTGCATGTCTACCCTGTTCAAGAGTCAGTTTAAAAACAAAAATGAGCAAAACTGGTCTTGTAGAAGCCTTACACTACCATATTCTTATATAGATGGTTTGTGAACTATTGGGGCCATCCATCCTCCGACCTTTAAATCCCTCATTCTAGCCTTGAAGGTGACCCACCCCCAAACTGAACAGGATTCCAGTCAGGAACTCAGCAGTGATGCAGAGAGTTGGAAGGGTACTGGTTATTTTATTTTTTTTAAAGGATGGCTTTCTTCTTTCTTCAATTACCCTTGCCTTTTTATGTTGTACTGTCAAAAGTTTACAAAAGTCAACCTTCACCAGTTTGCCAATGTTATTTTACATACTAAGACATATAAATATAATGATTTGTACTTGAAATCCAAAAATACATCACATTATCCCAAGCAAGGTCAGCTACTAGTGTACCCCCAAGTCTTCTGGAGAAAAGGCTTACCTTTCCACCATCCTATCACGGTATCTTTTTTTTTGCCTCTCCTGAGTTTTCTTACCAGCTTGCAATTTGCGCTTGATCTGACTGATCTCTTCTTGAATTGTCAGAGCTCCTACATATAATAAAATAAGTCTATTTTAAATGACACTGACTGATGGGCCCTATTGAAGTCAATTGTCCTAGATGAGATTGTAAAGGTTCCCAACATTATCTCCCTGAGCAGAACAAGTATAATTCACACACAGTGATACAGATTCCTAGAGTCCAATCAGAGCTGGAAGCATAACCACAACTTCAAATTTTTCACAGGCTTTAAAGTGATTATAAGGTTTGTTGGAAAAGCACGTATGAGCTATACAAAACATAGGGCCTGTCTGCATGTAAGGGCAGCAAATTGTGGATTAATTATTGCCAGTCATAGGTTAACTTTGGATTGTTTAACCCACAAAACCCTATAATGTCCTGGTTCGCATGTCACGAAGTAACCTATAATCAGGCCAATTTGGAGAGAGTATATTCAAAGCAGCAGCATGCATGCAACCTGACAAATCATGGGTTAATTAATTAACCCATTATTTGCTGTTGTTACATGAGAATTGGATCAAATTCTTCATACAGATGTGGAAAGTAATACATATTAATTAGGAATCGGTCCTCATGGTTATGAGTGAAGAGAAAACTGGAGTTAGAGTTTTAGATTCACTTTGGGCTTGATTCTATTATTTCAAAATAATTTCATTGTCTTTAAGTGATGTTCCTGCATATGCTGGAGGCACAGAACCTAAAAAAAAAAAGGAGGGGGGAAGTAGTCCGGGGTATTACTACAGTTACCATTCTACCAATATAATTCACTAGTCTGCTAACTTTGTAACTAAAAGTATTTTGATCAAGGTAAATTTAACTAATTACCTTGATCAAAATACTTTTTAGGAAATAGTAGTTAGGGTCAGATCCTAATCAGCATGTAAATACTAGGTATTTATTAAAGACTTCTAAAATGGCTCCAGTAATACACATCTACTGTAATATTCCACACAAAGTTCTTCCTATGAGCTACTTAACACATGCACATTTAGACTTGCCTTTCTCAGAGTCGCCTTTTCTTTCTTCATCTTCACCGCCTTCCCCTTCTCCCTCCTAAAATATAATTAAGGACACTGAAGCATAGAAGTGCATTTGCTAACAGTCAAGGTCACAGCACATGCAGAAGCGAGCTTTTACATCAAGTAATCAGAGTGTTGCTAGCTACCAAAACTGGGGTTCAGACAAAGAAACATAACTTCATAACAACACAAAAGTACTTTTTACTATATACACTAATAGAGTGTGTTTTTATGAATACATTTTAGCTGTCATTAAGAAGAGGCTCACTCTGCACCAGTGAACACTAAAAATGTTTTGTAATATTGATGCTTCAAAATTTATTAGTCTCAAGCTCTAAGAAACCTTTAAAATCGTAAGAATTGCAATTACAAACCAAGAATTGGCACGAACACTAAATTTGGATAGGAATAAAATAAGTGTATGCAATTTACCTTTGGACTGAATATGATTGTACTCAGTTCTATATAAATCAAATTCTATGCCCTCTTGTTAGATGGAGGAAGCTCTTAAACATAAGGAGACATCGTTTTATGGTGCGATTGTTCCCAATAATCTGCTCAGGAATAAAGTGAGCACTAACACAAAAGGCTAATGATTTTCTGGGCTATTGACCCCACCCATCAACATTTCTTTAAATGCTCCTTTTGCTTTGTGAAAAAAATATACTTCATATGAATCAAAGCCTTGTACAATGTAAAGCTACTAATGTCCCCAATCATTCAGTCAGTACTCCCCTTCACCATGTATTTTAACCGGGAGGTAACACCGCAATCTTCACTGTATTCTTACCCTTTGATTGCTCAAATCAGCTATTCGGTTCAAGAGCTGTGGGGTTATACGCAATTCTATCAGCATCAAGATCCTTTTCACTAGGATCAATAACATTTCACCAGTTGAATCAATAAAAAGGCAATTGCCATTATTTTATGTACTTCCTTCAACATCTACAAAGCATTAAAATGTTCTTTGAGCCACAGTGAACCAGGCCCTTTCCTTTTTAATTCTTTAACAATTTAAGGAGTAAGCCGATGCCCCCTACACCTCGTCTGGGGGAACATAGGATTGTTCTGTTTCCTGGCTCCGAGCTCATAGACAGGGTTCTGAGCTGGGATTCAGGAAACCATGCTCCCCTTCCCCTTATAGCTGGCACAGAGAGAACCATGCTGGCTACCTCTCTGTGCTTTCAGAACAGGCATAATCACTCATCTAGCAGAAATGCAGGGTGGGCTGGAGCGAGAAAGTGAAGAGCGCCTCCGCTTTGATCCCACTCTGCGTAGGATTCCCATCAGCCTCCAAGTTCGGCAGTTGATAGAAAACACAATAGGACTGCGCCCTTAATTCATTAGTCTTACAAGAATTAGTGCCAACTATGCAATACATTAAAATAGTTCTTTTTAAGCCAATGTATTTTGTAACAGAGTCATACCTTGCATTTATTCAATAAACTGGAAATATAGCATAGTTCTCACACCAGTTCTATCCTTTCAAAGCCAGAGCTACCATGAGGCATATCAAGGAAGTTGTCTCTGGCCGCATCTTTTGAGAGCCATTAAAGCAACTGTAGTCAGCATTCTGGGCCTGTGGCCACATTTGGAAATTTGAGAAACTGTGTTGGATACAACCATAAGAATGCTGCCATGGGTGGGCATGGCTACTCAAAGGACAAGTGATCTGCCCAGAAGCATTCATGGAAAATTAAGGTGGCAGCAGCTAGAGGCTCCCACTTTGCTTTGACGCAATGTAGCTGCCAGTACAAAATATACATATAAATATTTTTTGAAATAAAAATTAGGAGTGGGATGATTCAGTGGGGCATCAAGGAAGGTGTCTGGGAACACATTGGTGCCCATGGGCTCTACATTGCCTATCTCTGCATTCAAGGCTATCAACAATTTAAATTATTATACTTTTTACTATGTTGAGGGGTTCAGAATGTGCCTGTGCCTACCTCTGGAGACACCTTTGTCCTTTAAACATTCCTTCATACCTAATCACACTAGCCTCTTGTCTTTGTTCTTTGACCAAAACAAAAAAGGAGCAACATGTAGTTCCTCCCTGCACAGGATTAGCACTGCACGGCTTTCCAACCCTTGTTTCTTATATTAATAATCAATGGAATGTAAATCTTTGTAGTAAGACTAAATTCAGACTCACAATTTTAGAACACTTCTCAGCAGCATCTCCTTCAGGCCCCTCTTCTGAAAAGATCAGATTATAAAATGACTACGCGTAATACAAAATGACTAAAATGTTTAATGAAAAATATTGTTTTAACATTGACAAAGTAAAGATGCATTGAAACAAAGACAGAACTATCTCTCAGACTAGGTAGACTTTAGTAGCAGGCCCTTACCATTATCAGAGTCTGAGTTGTCAGAGCCGTCAGTTTTTGCTGTCTTGCTGTCAGGCTCATCAGAACTGTTAGCCTGTTTCCGCTTATTAGCAGTTGGTTCATTCTTGATTCTTTTTTTCTGTGGATAGAGAGACAAGGCTATTTTCAACCACATGCACAATCTGAAAGTTTTTTCATCACCAACCAAGTAATGTACATTCAACCACAGTCTAAGTTCTCTACATTCAATTAAACCATAGTTACAGAAATGCTCTCCTAAGTCATGATCTAATTCATACAAAACTTCCCAGCCAATCTCAGATCATATTTCCTAGATATCACTAAAATTCAGTGGTTAATCTTGATACTAAAGCAACTTACTGGATACTATGAGACTTTCCTACAACAGCTTAAAAACAATATGTAAAGCAAATATCAGACAGAAAAGTGTTTTCCATAAGAACATGATTTAAATTACAAAGCAGACTCCCTTTCACTCAGTTTTAAGCAGTGTCTCTTGCTGGACAGTGCCCTTTAAAAGGGGGAAGAAAACAGGTGGAAGAAGATTGTATAGGTACTTACTTTAAAATCTGCGTCCCACATTTTCCAGTTTCTCCTCATTCGTTGTTTCATGCCGCCGCCTCCAAAGCGCATGTTGCCAGAGAAACCTCGCATTCCCTGGAACATGTTGTATTCAGGAAATAGTTTATGGGAGAAAAGGGATGGGGGCCTATTGGGGCCATGGCCCCGTCCTCCCATTGGCATTGGCGGTTCATTCCACTGTCCGCCCATGCGCCCAGAATATGCAGATGCCATGGGTCTGTTATTTCGCCCGTCTCTGGCCCAGTTCTGACCCCGGTGGCCAAAGTTGTCACGTGCTCTGTTGTGGTACTGGTCCCTGCGGCTCCCATAGGAGTTGTCATAGTGGCCTTCATAGGCATTGTCGGTGTCATGTTCAGCCTCACTGTAATCATAGCCGGATCTGTACAGATCACGGTCATTCAGTGAAGACCTTGAGTCGTAGGACTCATATGTATCATACCTGAAAGAGTTACACAGCAAGCAAGGAATCTAGTAAATAGCATATAGAGCACCACATGAAAGAGTCTGCCAACATATGGCATTTAAAACAGGTTACAATAAAAAAAAACCACCTCAGAATTGTTTTAGATCCAGTTAAGTCAAAACAAAGCTCAGCTAATGTTTTAACTCAACATGAGAGATTTTACCTTTATCACTGAGGAAGGGCACAGGGAAGATCATCAGTATCAGAACTATATGGAACAAGAATTCTGTTTAGCCTCAGCCAAACACAGAAAGAGTACAGCATTCTGATCAGACTGAACAACATGCCTTCAATTTAGAAGCTAATACAAATTATTTTGCCTTTTACTGGTTAACACACCAGTCCCCTCAGGTATTCATCTATGCTAGACAGATGAAGCTCCTGAATGCAACTTTACAAGATCTGCAAACAACAATTATTCCAAGACAGAAAAAGAACGTTTTTAAAGAATAAAACAAGCAGTGATTATTAGCTATGTAATAAGAGATGCTTCACATATGACATTTTGCCTGCAATTATCTTTGCAGGAAAAACTTGTGAGCAGACCTAATAATCCCATCTTCTATGGCCACTATAATGAGTAGCTGAGACAAACAGGTTAACTTGAATATTTTTTTCTATAAAAGTCAGCTTTATACCAGCACAATTTCATAAAAGGTGCCAAAAGCTGCAGAGGAACTTTCGGCTTAAGCTATACAACATTGGGCCAGTTCACGTGACCGAACAGCTCACCGCGTCTTATTTAAGCCATTATAAGTTGTGGCACGTGCCAGCAGCCATTTAGAATATTCGAGTCTTTGATTGTGGCTTGTTGTGTTGTCTAAACCCAGGGATTGTGGGTTATATGGGGGTTAAACAACCCTTGCAGGACCCTAAAACAAGCCATGGGTTCTGCAAAAGTTGTTTAACCATCACATAATCCATAGTTCTCAGGTTTGGATGACACGCTGTAGCATGAATATTCAGTATGGTGCCCATGGGTGCTGCGGCTTAACTGAGGTAATCGTGCGAACCCGGTAATTGTCATATTAAAGTGTCTGCATCTTAATAAGCACATAGATTTTGTGACAGAGATAACACAATTAAAGGCTGGAGTCCACACTATTCTGGATAGCATGTTGCTTTGACTGCTGTGGCAGACCAAAACAAAGCTATGCGCACTTAAGAAACCAGCACTGGACACAAGTGCACAAATCAACAGTCATGCTTTGTATCAAGGATCTGAAAGCAAGGACATGGAAAGGAAACAATGGCTGAGGAGGAGACTTTAAAAGCTAACTCAGAACAGGAAATGTCATTCTAAAATGCATCAGGGCAAGCTCAATTACCCCACCTACCAGCTTCACTATTCTCATGCCAATTTATAGAATACTACAACCCTCATTGCTGTAACTGTGCCTTCTATGATGTTTTCTAAGATATAAATCTATTTCAGCATCCTGCTACTTGCTCATCTGGGCTCATTACATTTAATTCAAGAGAAAGTGAGGAAGTGTTGGGTTAATATCCTCTTATTATGATGAAACTAAAACTTGAGAGAGACATGTTTACTAAAAAAAACCCTCTCTGTCTTCAAAGCGTGCATAGGGTTGCAGCTTTAGCCATGCTTGATAACTTGGATCAGCATCTGCCATGTGGAGATTAAACTTTATGCTTCAAAACTCTTCCAGCACACGAGGACTGAAGTCTAAAAGCAGAAAGCATCTTTCTTCTAAACTGCCACATAACTGTCTGCAACAGTTCCTTTCTCGAGGTAAGAAATATTGTTTGAATGAGTGCAAAGGGCAAATACACTACACACCAAAAATTGATACAAAGTAAACCCATGAGAATTTCTATAGTCACTTATATCTTCATTTTTTATGATAGTGGCATAAGTTGATAAATGACACAGTATGGTTAGACAGCTATTGAGTTGGGGGGGGGGGGTTTAAAATTTTTTAATGCCCTGCAATACTGTAAGCTACTTTAGAAATTAGTATATGAGCAATGTCAACACAACAGGAAAGCAATACAGAATGTTATATCTCATTTAGCACTACAGTGCTTTCATTCCCCTAAGCTGTGTGAAATTAAGCAAAACAGACTTGAATATAGTGATTGCTTGACACTTCTTAAGTATAAAGGTCTCTAAGCAGAAATGAAACATACATTCTATTGATACCTAACTAATTTTCACCTAACCTCTAGAAATAAACCTACAAAACAATTTAATGTCAACCCATAAAACCGTAAATATAGCCATTCTAAAATGTTAAGTATGAAACATCTGAATTAATATTGTTTTTAAAACCCTTAAACTTCAGATTTAAATGTTAAGCAGGCCTTCCTTTTAGTCTTTTTATTGACATCTTTACTGTACCATATAGTCAGTTTGCCAGCAAAAAAACCCACTTACTTCATCAATCCAAATGTATGCTTCCTTACATATGAAAAATGGTTTAAGTGACTTATCAATGACTTTGGGAGATAATAGATACACTAAGTTTCTATCCAATTCCCTCTTTACCCCTTTTTCTGTTTCGGTTGCTGGGGCAAATCCAAAGAAATGTAAGCTATGGTGACCAGTTAAACACGTATCCCATTAATTTCAATGGGACATGGTAGTGCACTCTCTGGATAGGTTTTCACAAGTTATATAGTGTGCCTAAAACCCACTCTAATTTCAGAACAGTACAATTCACAAATAATCTACTACAGTATTTCCTTGCTCTAAGTCATATGCAAGCACCTTATTTTCAAAGCTCAAGCAGAAGAAATACAACTTATCCAATTATATTTTTCCCCTAACAGTTCTCTGTAAGCAAGAGTATAGATATGAAGCAAAGAGCAATTCTATTAGTCAGAGAACAAAGGGAGCAGCTATTAGGCAACAGCACAACATTTGATCAACACACCTTTCAGAAATAGAAACTAGCCTGGTCTATGACTATTACTGAACCTTTTCACCTTTGTCTCTACACTCACCTGTCTCCACCTGAGCCATAATGTCCTCCTTGCATCGTGTCAGTTTCTAGATGAGATACCATATCTAAGCGATGGTTAAATTTTGATATTACATCATCAGCACTGGTGCCAGTGGATGCGTTATAGTTCATGTCTGTATCTGAATTAGGCATTTCCCAAGAGTTTGAAGTGGCCATACCATACCCATAATTGCCAGAGTTATCCTGACTGTATCCATATCCATAACTATAGTCCTCGTAACCTGAAATGAAAAGCAGTCACTGAGTTTTCCATTAAGTGTAGATTGCTATACATGAGCATGTAATGCAAGACTGTTGGCACCAAGAATACTCTCACTGTTCAGGATGCAATATCTGTGACCAACAGTACAATTTTCGGGACAAGCATTTTCTGTAACCCCTGCCAATGTAAATTTAAGGACTAACTCCCTTACCTATGTAGCAACAGTGTATAACACATTTCTTGCTAAAGCCAACTCTAATTTTAGCCAATCTAGAATAGCCCCAATAGTAAGTACTACCTCCAACTACAGTGCTGACACGAAGCAGTGTAGACCAATATTAGGACAAGACCATAGGGGGCAAAAACATAAATAGCACACTTCATAATGCCTTGAGGTCTATCCAGATGATCAGAAAGGACTACGGTAGCAGTCTGAATGGCCAGTACATATTGAGGTTTAAACTCTTGGCAGTCTTTCTTCTCTTCAAGAGTAGGGGACCTATTAAAATGGGTCCACAGAAGTTAATGGATTCCAAATGGCTCTGGGAGGATTTTCCTGCTAGTATGGCTCATGCTCCAGTCAAAGCCCTGGTCACTCAGCAGAATGCAGAAATGACTTGGGCAGTTGATATGATCATACCCAACCACCCTCTTCTCTGAGGAGAGCTCGGGCAGCTCTTCGGAATGCAGCAGAGCTGAAGGCAATGAAGCAAGAGAGAAGATTGCTAGAACACAGGTGGAAGAAAATTCATGCAGAATCTGACCAAACACAAGTTGAGCTCATTATTTAATCTATTTTGTAACAGTGTTAGTGATAAAGAGGGAGTTCTTTCCCATCACCACTGCATCTTCTTAGTGTCATCCAGCAAAACTTTTCTAACTGGTATGCAACCTGCTGCAATTTGAGCCAGGGAGAGATGTGATGGAACCCTTGGTAGGATGCTAGGATAGGTCTCTGAGACACCTTGACCATAAGATTGGTCACATCCATCAGAACTAGTACTCTACATTTAATGCAAACCCATCAGTAGAGGCATCCAGAGCCTGAACTGAAGCCTGAGGATGCTCGGCCAAGTCCAGTAGACCACCTGTGTGCTTGAGCTTTGCCCAATATGGCTTATTACATCTAATAATGAGAGCCAATGTGATATAGTGGTTAGAGTGCTAGACTGAGGCTCAGGCAATCCATGTTCTAGTCCCCACTTGGTCATGTAGCTCATTGGGTGACTACGGGTCAACCTACCTCACAAGGTTGTTGTGAAGATAAAATGCAGAGGAGGAAGATTATGTACACTGCTTTGGGCTCCATGGAGAAAAGGCGGGATATAAATGTAACAAACAAATAATAGGGAGGGGATGTTAGTCTGAGTCCAGGAGGTTGTACATTCCTCCTTAAGGGAGGGATTGATCCCAGCCCCTTTAAAGGAGGCCGTATTCAGGCCATTCCTGAAGAAGCCTAGCCTGGCCACATAAGATGTTAACAACACTCCCTTCCTGGGCAAAGTGCTTAAGTGGGTGGTTGCCAGCCAACTTCAGACACTCTTGAATAAAAGCTATTAGCCAGGTCCATTTCAACTGGGCTTCAAGCCTGGTTTTGGAATGAGAGCTGCCTTGGTCACCCTGTGGGATATTTGCCAAATGAGGGACAAGGGGAGTGCAACCCTGTAGACTCTCTCAGCGGCTTTTGATACCATCAACCATAGTATCCTTTTGGATAGGATATCTAGGTTGGATGTTGGAGGTACTGCACAGCAGTGGTTCCATTCCTACATGTTTGGCTAATTCCAGAAGGTGGTGTTGAAGGAATATCCTCTGTCCCTGGACAGATATGCTATTGGGTTCCTCAGGGCTCTATTTAATCCCCCAGGCTGTTCAACATATGCATAGTAGACTGAAGTATCACCAACATGTGGATGACACCCAGCTCTCGCTGTCTCTCCTTTTCATTAAATCCAGATGAGACAAGGGTTGTTCTGAATCAATGCCTGGGTGCAGTAATAGACTGGATGAGGGCCAATAAACTGAGACTCAATACACATAAGCGGGTGGTTCACCTGCTTGGTTGAGTGATGTTCAATCTGTTCCAAAAGTGGTCGTACTTCTCCTAAATGAGGGGTGGGCAACAACAGTAGATTGCCATCTCCCATGGGCTGCATCCTGCAGGGCACTGTGGATTTTTAAAGAATTGCTACTTCCAAACTAGGGCAGTGAGACAATTGATAAACTGGCCAATATGATATTACAGCAATGCTTAATTATCTGCACTGGCTTCCAGTACATTTCTGGGCTGATATTAACCTTTAAAACCCTAAACTGCTTGTGTCCTGGTTATATGAAGGATTGTCTCTTCCCATATATACCTGTATTGACTCAAAGATAATTTTCAGAGTCCCTTCTCCAAATGTCCCTACAAAATAAGATGAGAAGATACTAAGAAGGCCTTTTCAGTGGTGGCATACCAGCTATGGAATGCCCTCCCCAGAGAAGCTCACCTGGTGCTAACATTGTGGTTTTTCTGGCATCAGGTGAAGACCTTTTTATCCTCCCAGGTTTTTAGTCCTTCCATTTTAAAAACTGTCAATGTATTTTTAGATCTTTGCATTGCTGCTGGCTTTTACTTTGCTTTAATTTTTTTGTTTTATTCCATTGATTTGAAAGCTTGAGGTTTTTATATTGTGCTATAGCACTTTTATGTTTTAACCTTTTTTGTGAACCACCCACAAAATGAGCTGTATAGAAATGAAATAAACAGTTATGTTAAAGAATTATATCATGGCCTTGTGGTATGCAAGTTGATGCATTAGAAATAGCTTTAGAAAGTCAATGTCTGCAAGCTTATCTCTGTCAGTTTCTCACGGTAGTAGCTCTCTCGTTCCCTGTTGTGGCCTTGCAGCTGTAACAGATTTCTCTGAGAACCTGGATTTGGTACAATGGAGTGGGGGCAATCTTGGAAGCTGTCACTCAGATTGTAACATCATCGTAGTGGGTGGAGCAATCCCGCCCTGCTGGCGCATGGGCATGGTTTACAGGTCAGAGGACCTGTCTGTCAAGTGGCTTTGAATAGGCCAGGCCTCCAGTCTATAAGAGGGGGGAGCAAGGCTGAAGAGCCTTGCTACAGATCATCTTTCGATACAAGGCCTGAAACCCCTCCTGTTGGATTCCATCTGTTTTGGGGGCTTTGGAAACACTCTGCACATGCTCTCTCTCTTGCTAGTTGGACTCTCCATTTTTAAGGATTGTGCCATGGAAAGTACTGGGAGGCTTTTCATAGATTTGAACTTGCATTCGCTGTGGATTGTGTGTTTGTGGCCAGACTCAGGTGGCAGGGAGTTGCCAGTCCTTAGCAGAAGGATGGGACTCCTGGGCCTGAAGTTTTAACTTCCCTGCGATCATGCGTACTATATCAGCTCAGCATTTGGCAGGCTGTGTTTGATGGAGCGTGATCTTTCATCTCTGCCTGGCTCTGGTGTTTCCCCCTCCCTGGGATTTTGTTTAGGCTTTGGCCATGTCCCTTGGGGTGCCACCGTATGCAGCATCTGGAGAAGCTGAAATTGGATGGTGGCTAACCCTAACCGCCCCCCCCCCCGAGTGATTGCCAGAAGAATCGTATCAGGAAAGAAGCCTAAAGCTTTCTAAACATCATTCAGCTTTAAGTGGTGTTGTTTGGAGAATGTAACCATTATGCTTTATACCGTGTGATTTCCTCAATAAAAAGAAGACACACTGACGTGAGTGTCTCGTGTCAGTTTGTTAGCACATGTGAATGCCAGAGGGAAAGGGCACGCTCACGACAATCATGTGTTTGGTGCCAAAATTCTAATTGGAGCTTATAGGACTGATTCACCTCTCTTCAGGAAGTGGGGAAACATTTCCATGGTAGGCTTCTGGAACCTCCCCCACTCTGTAGTTATACATTGACATAACAAACAGCTGAACTGGCAGAAGTCCAAGGATACCCTCCCAAGTCACTTTCAAAACTCTGGCAAGTGGTACAAGAGTGTATATCATCAAGAATAGAATGCAAGGTGCCATATTTCAGTTTAACACAACACTAAAACCAAGGAACTAAAGCTTATAAGTAAGGAAAGGCAAATTCATCACAGCCAGTAAAATAAAAGTTATTAAAGCTAGCAGTTCTGGGACACCCAGTCACTTGGACTGCAGAATACTCAGCATCATTTCTGAAGTCCAATTTCATTTGCAACTATTTATAACCACCCAAACAAATGCAGACTTGGATCAGCAGCATGCCTTCCACATGATTTACATGCTCCCATTGTTTTGTACTGTCTCCAAAAGATGTACAGGAACATATGTTATGTAATCTATATCACATCACTTCACATTAAAAGTCAGTGCAATCTTATGCATGTTTACTTGAAAGTAAGTCCCACTCTGTTCCATAGGACTTACTCCCATGTGCACACAGGATTATAGTCTAAGAGTGAATTCTCATGAAACAATGATCGCTAAGAGTCCATGGTGCTTATTATACATTTGGAGAATAACTAGGCAAGCAAGCAGAATTTGGTTTCAATCCTATGCACACTTTCTTGCAGGTAAGTCCCACTGAAGGAATTAGGACACTTTTGAGTAGACATGCATAGGATTGGATGGTTAGTATTACTTGTTAGATAGCATGGAGGAAGTGGTAAGTGATAAACCGTTTTCCATATTCAATATGCAGATTATCAAAGATCAGTCATTCATAAACATTTACAGTAGTTTTGCTGGCAGACAAAAGCAATTATTGCAATGTAAACCTAGACCCAAACAATGCGGAAAGGGTGCATAAGTAGCAGAAGCAGATATTAGGATAAGAAAATACATTGAACCTGTATTTCAGAATTACTTTCTGGCTACATAAATTTGATTTAGTGGGGTGTGTATTAGCATTTTGTTAATATCAATGGTACTTGCCTCTATTTGTGCCTGAGTTCCAGTTTCCATAACCTAGAAAGAAGATACCAAACTAATGTCAAAACCTGTGTTATAAGGGTATTCTAGATATAGCCAAAACAAAATATTATTCAGCGGTATTATTAAACAGATGAGTATCCATTGAACAACAACTAAATCAGGAGATAAATCACAACAAAAAACTCAGTTGATATCAGAACGTTATACTTCTTTCTTTGTTTTTTTTTAAAAAAAGCTTACAAAGCTTTGACCTGCAGAAAGGAAGAATATAGAGGGGGGAAAGGGCTAGCTACACTGCCCATTGTCTAAGTCACAGGCTACAATATTATGTAATCCTCTTCTGGGTGTATTAATCATTGCTCCTCATGTTTGTCTAACTTGGAGGTTACAAATAAATGGTTTGCACATAATGACTACCCAGAGTATGGGTGGCTTAAAAGCTGTTGTTGAATTGTGGGTTACTGTGAATTGTAGGTTGTCATTGGCTCAGTTCAGACAACACGTTAGTCAACACAGTGTGAAAACTCCACTCAACAGTTGAGGTTTTAGGGGGCACTCCCCACACATGTTCTAACTCCACCGTTGTGTGACTGTGGGTTACCATGGAGTTGAGTAAAATCCATCACGATGTTTGATTGACAGTTCCTTCACCCTCTCGGTCCTCCTGATGGTATCCCATCAGTCATTGCTGCAAAAAACCAATCCCGGCAGCTCTCCCAGAGCAGCACTTGCCCTTTCGCCACTCTTGCCAGGGAACTCTGAACCCAGTGGGAAAAGTCAACTCAACGCAACGGAAAACTCCACAGAGCCCGCAACACAACAGTTGTGCAGGAACTCACCTCTGCACAGTGTGGATATTCTGTGTGGAGTGTTTTCCAAAAAACAAAAAAACAAACCACTTCACCGTTGTGTGGAGTTTTCCCGCCAGACAACACATTTCCCAACAGTGGCATAAAACCCCCACTGTGGAGTTCTACTGTGACCATTGACTAACATGTTGTCCAAACTGAGTCATTATGTGAGAACCCTGTGTTATGGTTTAACTATGGGTTGTTAACTACAAACAACTCAGGAAGAGAACCCATGGTTTGTTGCTGGGTTGTGAACTCTGGGTTTAGAGATCAGGAGCAGGTCATAGGATCACCTGCTCCCTGTCACTCCCCTCTCATGTAGGAATTCCCACACACACCTCATCCTTTTCTGCTCTCATTCAGGATTGTGTATAAATGTTGCTAATCTATTTAAGGGAGCTCTTAGACATGGTTTCTTAGGAGCATTCATTACTAGGGTTACCAACAGTTACACAATACACTGAACAGTAGTAGAGGGGGATAATGGGGAATTCCAATAAGGTGTGAGGGGCAATGCAACCATTTACATCTTCTCTATAAACCATAGCTTTATATTACACTATGTTGACCCTAATAATGGCATTAACTACTAAGTAAAGATATAAAATTTCCAGACATTTTGAAGCCATGGGGGGGGGAAACATAGAATTTTTGAGGAGAAATGGGAATATATGCAATAATTATTTTCTTAAAAACTAACAGATTTTACTGCTGTAAAATGCTTCATTCATAGCATAGCTAGTATATAAAATGTACTATTTGGCACACTTATGCAATTTACAGAATAAACTTATGCATATTTGTTCAGAAGTAAAGTCCATACGGTTTAATAGAGCTTGCTTGCAGGTAAGTGCACAGAGGACTGCAGCCGAAAAAATATAGATGCCTTAGTTTTGTACAACCAAAATGCAAATATACTCAATCTTAGAGAATGGAGGTGAGAGAGAGTGTTGCAAACTGCTACACGCTATGCTACCTAAGTTTTTAGCATTTGAGAAACAGGGAGGGAACCACTGAAGCCACAAAATTTATAGTAAACAAAACTAAGTGTATTATTTGGATAGAAACAGTCTCATTATTAATACATTTTGGATTTGAGTGCTGTATATGTCTACCGTATACACAGAAATTATCATTCTCTAATTTCAATCTGGGTTCAGGTGCAATTTTGTGACAGAAAGCGCCTTGCTGGATGACCTACACCCCTACTGATTCTGCTAGATGTCTCAGCAGCATCTGACACAATTGACCATTGTATCCTTCTAGGACATCTATAGGATAGGAAACTTGGGGGACACCATTTTACAGTCCTATTTGGCTGAGCATTCCCAAAAGGTGGTGCTATGGATGTATTGCTCAACACCTTGGCTTTTTATCTGTGGGGTTCCTCAGAGCTCTATTTTGTTTCCTATGCACTTTTAACATCTACATAAGGCCACTGGAGTAGGTAATTCGGAGTTTTGGGTTTGGACTTCATTAATATGCTGCTGATATTAGAGATGTAAAATTTCTGGAAATTTTTGAGGCCATGGGGAAAAAAATTCTGGAAAAATTGAAAAATACGCAATAGCTATTTTTTAAGCACTCTTTACAGATCTAAAGTCACTTTGATGCTTTAAGACAACCTTCCTCAACCTGGTGCCCTCAAGATAGTTTGGCCTTCAGCTCCCATCAGCCTCAGGCAGAATGGCCAATGGTCAGTAATGCTGGGCATTATAGTCCAAAACATCCAGAAGGCATCAGGTTGGAGAGGGCTGCTTTAGGACCATAAAGCAGCATTCCTTATTTTATTGATAACTTTGTTTGCTCATAAAATTATTATATTTTAAAACTTTTAAGAGTAATCTCAGTTAATAACAGAAAATTCTAAGGGGGCAAATTCATAACCTAAAGCTGTCCAATTTTTTGGAAAAAAACAAAAATGGTCCTCGGGAAAAAAAAGGGGGGGGTCTGAATTTCTCCAATTTTTTCCAAGCCTTCACATCTCTAGCTGATGCCCAGCACATTCTCTCATTTGCATCTGATGCCAAGGATGCTGCATAAATCCTAACCAGTGCCTGAATGCAGTGAGGCTAGGGGTGAACGAACTGAAGGGCAATCTAGACAAGAAACATAGGAAGCTGCCTTACACTGTGTCAGACCACTGGTCCATCTAGCCCAGTATTGTCGACACTGACTGGCAGCATCTCTCCAGGGTTTGAGGTAGGATTCTTTCCTAGCCCTACCTGAAGATGTTGGGGATTGAACCTTGGACCTTCTGCATGCAAAGCAGATGCTCTACCACTGAGCTTTAGCCCCTTGCCCTAACCTGGGATTGTAAATACAATCTGTTCTGGATGAGAATGTGGACAAGACACTCTCAACAGTTCAACCAACAACATACCCTCTTGATGCTTGCCCATCATGGCTAATTTGAGCTAGTCGAGGGGGGTTGACTGGGTGGTCCAGGAAGTGGTAAATGTACCACTGTGTGATGGAGTGATGCCTACTGATCTAGAAGAGGTAATGTGCCAACCACTCTTGAAAAAGCTCTCCCTGGACTTGGAGATTCATATCAACTATCGCTCAGTCACTAATACTCCCTTTCTGGGCAAGATGCTTGAGACTGTGGCAACAAAAGACTCAGCTGCACATGTTCGTGGAGGAATCAGTTTACCTAGATGCATTCCAATTTGGGTTCTGGCCTGCATATGGGACAGAATTAGCTTTGGTTGTCCTGAAGGAAAATTTTATCAGAACAGGGACAGAGGTAAGAGGAACTTGTGACTCCTGTAGAAGGGATGGGGAACCTCCAGCCCACAGGACTAACTCAGCCTGCCAAAGTTCCCCATCTTGCCCATGGAGGCTTAGACTCCCTCCACAAACACTGCTCCCTCTAATCCCAAGCCCTGCCCCCTCTCCTGGAGGGGGGCTTGGGGAGGAGGCAGGGAAATAAATCTTCTTCTGGAGGAGTAGCATGCTACATTCCTGCACAGAGAACAAGATGTAGGATCAAAGCTAGCTGCAAATTCTGCTGGCGCTTGCAGGAGCTCCCATACAGTGAATGCAAAGAAGGAGCAAAGCCAATACCGCAGTGGGCTTCACTCTGTGCAGGTTTTCCCTGCCCAGAGCAAAGATGGTGCCTTGATTGAGACACTAGCTGGTGGCCCTGCCATAAACATCTTGGAGTCAAACCCTGTAATGGTCGTTACAGATCTAAAGTTGCTTTAAGACAACCTTCCCCAACCTGATGCCCTCCAGATATTTTAGACTACAGTGCCCAGCATTCTTCATCATTGGGCATGCTATCTAAGGTTAATTGGAGCTGAAGTCCAAAGTATCTGGAGGGCACCAGGTTGGGGAAGGTTGTCTTAAAGCAACTTTAGATCTATAAAGAGCGTTACATAAATAAGTATTACTTATTTTTCCATTTTCCCAAAATTTCCACTTTTTCAAACACCTCCCCCGTGGAAAACCCCCATTTCCTCCCACCCATGGCCTCAAAATTTCTAAAAATTTTACATCCCTAGCCCTACTTTTCTGAAATGAATGTCTCTACCACCAAAATGAGCCAAGAAATTAATGTCTCTACCACCAAAATGAGCCAAGTCCCCCAACTAGCATTCACCAGCCACAAGGAACAGGGCATCACAGTGGGCAATCTGCTATAGAGAGAAAACTAACTACTCTCAGAAAACAAGGGTCCTCTGAAGCCTAAGACACAGTCTTGTTACCAGAGATTAGAACATCAATTCTGAACAACTTAACTAGTATAATACAAGATCTCTTTATTGCAATATAAAGTAGACCCTGCAGGGAATTGCAGAGTGCCCAGATAAAACAAGACGGAAACAGCTTCACCAGATAAGACTTTACAGATATTGTGAGAGATGGAAATTAGCTGACACAGAATAAAATTTTGAATATTTTTATGCAAAAATAATCATATAATTTACCATTACCATTTAGTTTGGTATCATTTACAGTGGGCAATTTGTGGTCCTCCAGATGTTTTGGCCTACAACTCCCATGATCCCTCATCACTGACTATGCTGGCTAGGGTTGATGGGAGTTGTTGATCAAAACATCTAGAAGGTCACAAGTTGCCTATCTCTCCTTTAGTTTAGTTCATTATCTAAACAGGAGACATCTCTGGACTATCATTAGTTAATTTCAGAGTGAAGGTAATGGAACAAACTACATAAAAGATACAGTTTTCACATTCCAATATCAAGACCTCACCCAAATACCTGAAGGCTAAAGTATAACTGGGGTCTGGGTTAGAAAAATATTGACTATGGCTTCTCAGAACACATGCAAAGCAAATGGCATACACAGGATTGTGATACATAGGCCTCTTCTCTACCTGAGGAAGAATTTGTATTCCTTTAAAGTGCACCTAGCAACTCAAAGAGATTGAGCAAATTGCTTTCTTTAAGGCTTTTAGATGAAGAGGCTGAACAGTCAGTGAAGATAATTTTCAGCATACTCTATTATGCTTTGGGGCACAGGCACTGGACTCTTAAGACTCCATACAAGTCTAACATCTGTAGTCTGGCAACCATACTGACAACAAAAATGATACTTCTTTTTTTGCAGAAGATTTGGTTGAACACATGCACAACCATGGGGTTAGAGAAGCAAATGCTGGCACCATGTGTATGCAGAAACAGGTAGCATTCCAGCAGAACACAAAGGTCACGCATATTCCCTCCATCCTGCTTTAAAAACCTAGCAGAATAGGAGTCAAATAGAAGCTTCTCAGATCTGAACATAGGCAACTCGGGTATGCGCACCAGAGCCATCTTTCTCCTGGCTGTTAATAGATACATTATAGGAAACTCCTACTTGGCAGGTACCCATTATAAATCCCCCAAAAGATCTAGGGTGGTGGATGGGATTTAAGAGAGGGAAAACAACGGCAATTATTCTAAGGGGAGCCACTGATCTGACACGGGGATATATTGCGCCACCTTCGCACACCCACTTGTATTATAACCGCTCACAGAAATCCGAGCAGTGAGGTGCGCGTGTGCAAAAGACAGATGTGCAAAGATACCCGCCCCCACCCTTGCTCTGAGGAGGCCAGCGCAGAGGAGCAATACCAACATCCAGCCCCCTGATTCCGTTCACAAAATGGGGGCGGGGGCGAGGGGCGTTCTGGCTGGCTCGCTAACTTAGGTACGGGGGGGGGGAGACCAGGGCGGCGCATCGTGCCTGCATTGTCCGAAGACCAACAAGACGCCTCCGCCGCTCGTCTGGTAGTAGAGAAGAGCAAAGGACGCTTAACAAGCACTTCAGCACCGAGCCATGAACGGGAGGGATAGGGCCGCGACAGCAGTCCCTGGAAAAGAAGGGAGGGCGGCGCTGCTGACCCCACCCCCCGGGATGTTGCCATGAGCTGGGCCTGGCCCTCCCTTTAGTTCACTCTCGGGGGAAAGCGCGGCCATCCCTCACACTTGAAACGCCCTTCCTTTTCCCTTCCGCACGATGCTCACCTGGATAGCTCATGATGGCGCCGGCGGCGGTTGCTGTACACCCCAACCCCGCTCCTCACACCCGTTACCTCCTGCGCCAGACGGCAACGGTAGCTTACTGACCCCGCCTCCCGACACTGTTGGTCGCGCTCACTCCCCTAACCCTTCAGCCATTGGCAACCGCAACCATTAAGCCCGCCTCCCCGGCGCGCAATTGGGCTGGAAGCTTTAAGTTCTCACATTTCATTAGATGTGAGAAACATCTATTAGAATCACCCTGGTTAACCTGTGGGCTATGACAAATGCCAATCAAATGCTGTCAGCAAATACCAGCATCACCGAGAAATTCCTAAGCGGTCATTGGGCCTAAGTGCTTGTCACTCTCAAAGAACCGGAGAGCGGCAGCCAATAACGTGTTCACATTGTCTCCGAGGTTGCAGCGAGGCTGTTTTCTCTTGTTGGTCTTTCAGTAGGAGGAAGCACCAGCTTCTCCGATTGGTCAGAAATAGCGAGACTGAGCCCGCCTTTTATCAGCGAAGTGGGTAACTAAACGGAAGGGATTCAACTTGTTCAGAATCCGACAGGGTGGGTGCGTGAGTGAGTAGGCACAAGACTAGCAGGGTACTGCTTTCATATAGAACATCTCTTCCTCTCTTTCCTCAGTCCCTTCTGCTGCTGTAGCATTGTGCCTTGTACTGATACAAAGGGACAGTAACTACAGTATATTCCATTATGATCAGGAGTGGGGCCTGTGTTGACTCTAACCCTCTATGAGAATTGTATCAGTTTGTCTGCTGACAGCTCCACCACTTCAAGGGTTTTCCTCCACAGAACAGCCCACAGACTGTCAAAGCAATTGCACCTCGCCTGTTTTATAAAGACTTGACAATGAGTGCTCCTCTTCCAAGTAGAAAAGACGCGCAACGGACACTTCCAAAATGGGGTCCTCATGGCCACACCCCATAGGCAATCATGGGGATTACAAACACAAAATAAACAAAATCCAAAACAGTAAAAGAAAAACAAGAGGGCAGAAAGACAAAGCTGAAGAAAAAACACCTCAGCTGTTCTACTACAAACTGCAAGCGATGAGAGAAGTTCCATACCAGGCTACTACAATGGCAGTCGAAAGTAAACTGAGGAAATAGGTGGGAACTCTCTAGGGATATTGCACTGGGATGGTTGGCATGGTTTCCCACCAAAAATTCCTCAGCTGTAGAAGATTCCCTGAATGGGGCTTGGAGCAGCTACAGAGCCCGTATGTGTGATGCACAGAGACCACAAAGTACTAGTGTTCCATCATGGTCTCAAATGGGGCCTGTATTGACACTAACCATCCATGAGCCAGAACCTTCTGGCTTTTATGAGGGTGCAGGAGGGAAAAAGGAATATAACACAATGGGGTAATAAAGCACCACCAGAAAATACAGGTAGGAAGTCGTCTGCTTCCCCTCGGTATCAGCTCAGCACTTCCTACTAAAGAACGCCAGTGTGCTTCTTGGCACAGAAAAGTTTCCTCCCAAGAAGAAAGAGCACAGGCAGGATCTCTCTCACCCACTCTCTCTCTCTCTCTCGCACACACACACACACACAAAATCTGACTATAGATCCAGTGCAACAGTTTGTATCCAATTAAATGGACATAACTGGTATGTCCTAATGCAGATTTTATAGCAGCTTGTTTAATGCAAAAGCACAGCTAAAGTCGTTTTAAATTTTTGTTGCTGAAATACAAGAGTGCTGACTGAGGTTCAAGCCTATTTACGTATCAGTCCCTTCAATATAGAAGCCATTGGCTCCTTCACTGGTGTAATGGTTTAGCGTACCAACCACAATGTATGTAATAAACAAAGCCATGGCATTTTCTGACTTTTCATTAGGTGGTCTCTGCAATGCAGTATTTTTCTCTAGAAGTGTAACCATCCAGAAAGGGGATGGGCTATGTTTCACTGAACCAGATTTCAAATGAAGAGCAGGTGGTGCTGAAGTGTGAGCTAGAAGCCCTTGAACACTGGATGTTTTCTTACCTCAGCCATGAATGCACTGGGTGACGCTCTCTCCCCATCTCTCAGCCCTATAGTTGCAGTATGATAATACTGACCTGCATTGCAGGGTTGCTGTATTATTAAAATATGTTGTTTTGATTCATTAATGCTATTCACCATGAATTTATACAGCACTGTATAAATGCTACATAGTATTGTTAGCTCTAATTCAAAATATTATCTAATCAAGATACTAGTTTGATATAACAGACAGCCAAGCGGTACTTAATCTTGGATATCTACCCTACATAAAGGATTCCTTTAACCCTTTAATTTTTTTGAGAATCATTAACTGTAGGGAATCAAGAACTCCAACTGTGTAAGTCTAACAAGTAAAACATTAAGGCTGCAATCCTATACCCACTTACCTGGGAGTTAACCCCATTGAAATCAATGGGACTTACTTCTGAGTGAATTAACAACTGAGTCTCCAACTGCTAATACATCTGTAAAGTTGAAATGCTTTGTTCACTTACCTGCAAATAAGCCCCACTGAATCCAGTAGGATTTACTTCTTAATAAATATGCATAGGATCAGGCTAAATAAGAGTTCCTTTTTGCCACCACATTTGAAATAGTCAGTTGCTTTGCAAAAGCTTGGGAGTTTAATAGTTGGTACTTAAAGCATCCCAAATTCTTGGACTGTGCATTCAAAAGACAGTGAGCTTTTTGTTTTCACGAGCTCAAGAAATGGGGATCAGAGGGCTATAGTAGAAGAATTTACAAGATTAAACTATGCAATGGATAATTGTTTGGTGACATTTGATTCATCAATTCTATCACATCCAGAAAACAATGTTTTGCCTTCAATCTCATTATTTCTTAAGACTTGATAAACAAGGCTCATTTGTGCTAAAACTTGAGAATTGGAACAGATTGGATATCTTTGCCAATGTAAGTTGGTTGTTCACGCCAATGTGTGCACGTTCGAGCAGTGAAGAGAGCATCTACCTCAGCATGAGAGCAATGGTGCTCTTGAAGAAGCTGTTAAGTAGCAAAGGCTAAGCTGTGGACTACAGAACCATAGCTTTTGAAGAACTTACTGATTAGCAAGGTAGGTCTTGTTTTATAAGGTACCTTGTTTACAATTTTAGACCCTTTTGTACACTCCATGCTTGAGCTTTGCCATAAAGCTATCTCCCAGATACCATTTCTTTCTTTACTTGTTTTAACATATTCCTCATTTGCCTGCTCTATCTTGGCTGTATCTTAATGTTTCGGTATACTGGCTTCTTCCAAGTTTTGATTTTAATTCTTTGCCCTATACTTTGATCATTGTTTAGCTTGTTGCTCGATTCATAACTTGAACATGGTGTTAGTCAGGAATGCTAGTGGTTATATCTGTGTCCTGAGATACAGTATGTCCATTTAAACCCTGTTCTGCAAAAAACAGCCTCACCCACTTTTATAGAGCCAAGTATCAAAAGAGATACCTATGATGTTTTGCTGTTTATTGCTATTTATCTATGATGTAAGTGCTGTTTGGACTTCAAATGGGAAGGATGGTAAGTGGTTAATTCTGTTGGGAGGGGAAGTGAGTGCATGAAATGTTGGAGTGAATGCTGATTGGTTGTTGGATTCAAGTGTTTGAATGACAGTTAGCAGCGAGAAGCAGGCAGCATTGGGATGACAAGATAATCAACGGAAGGGGGGGAAACAATAGTCCGTTGCGTTGATTATCGTGTCGTCCGAATGCTGCCAATAACTTACTGTCCTTTGCCTCTTCCTCCCTCCGTTGCCTAAAATGTCATCCGAATGCTGCTGATCAGCAACACAATGGACCATTGTTTCCCCACCCACCCCCTCCGTTGATTATTGTGTCGTCAGAAACAGGCCGCAGTGTTGTGTGTAGAGTGTTGACAGTGAGAGTCTGGGTTTATCTACTGAAGGGACTAGGATCAGAGTAGGATCAGTGTGTTATTGTTTTGGGAATAGGAGATAGACTGGACTAATGGGTAGAGTACGCAAGGATACATGGGATATTGTATTGTAACAAACAAACAAGTATTGTAACAATGAAACAGCAAGATTGATAAACTGCATGAACTTATTGTTAAATAAAAGTTATTTTGTTTCATAGACTGGATTCTAAAGTACCTGAGGTACAGGGTTATATGGTGGCAGCGGTGAAGTAAAAGGGAGAATAGAGTGGGGCAGAGAGTGCTGGGTTGGTTACTGTGGGGCCAAGAAGGGCCAGTGAAACACAGAACCAGTGAGCAGCAGTATGCCGACTGGGTCCATGGTTGGGATCCTTTTATAGAGAAAGGTAAAAAGGAGACCCAAATGGAGTGGTCGTGACAATAACAAATTCATGCATAACCTTAAACTGCGTTCTTTAAAACACACACAGACACACACACCAGCACCTCAATTGCTCACTTGTTAGACTATCCCTGCATGTACTGGATAAAAGAAAAAATCCTAAAGCATTAAAAACAAATTGGTCTCTGCATAATCTATGGCAGAATCAATTTGCTTGGGACTCTATTAATTTGAATAAGTGTTTGTTTCATCCTTCTACTACAGGTCCTACAGCAAATGGCAAAATGGCATAATCTGGCCCCAGTGAAGAGAGGTAGATGGGGAATTAAGTCTTTTTGTGTCTCTTCATTTATGTTCGGTTTCCATTTCATAAATGTATTACTGGTAGAAAATTACAGAAACTCAGCAGTGGTGTGTACATGACCCCCAGTTGCAGCCCAGCACCAGAGATTTTTCTCCCACATAATGCACCTGCTGTTACAGGAGTTTCAAGTTCTAGATAAAGGAATTCTCCACACTTGGGAATTCCCCCCTCCTCCATTCCATGTTAGAGCAATAATAAATACATTTAAGGCCTCTTTCTTGGCTATCTGGGTCTTTTGGTCGTCGAGCATGTTTAAGGCCTCATTGAAACTTGTTGCTTCATCAGGGCATTTGTGTGAGGACATTCTCTGGTTTCTAATAACATGCAACCCTTAGCTGAAAGCTAAGTCTTGCCACACATTCATTAAAAAGTCCCCCTCCCCTGGTGGATTTGATCATAGAAGTTGTATAGTTTAATATCATTAATGTTGCTTGAATCAGAAAGAACTGCACTATAATGTACTCTCAAGTGCTGCTCAGTCTAGACCTTGATTAGTAGTCTCATTTTTTGCTCAATTTCACAAGACGAAAGAAAGCACAAAATGCATTATCGCAGTGTTTGAAGAAAATGAAATAAAAGAACTCTTGCCAAATGTTTTGCAGCAAAACCAGATGTAGGTAAGTTACTTGAGGGCCTTGAGAAATAGCCTGACATTGACTATACCTGTGATAACTGACTGCAGGGAAAGAAGGATCATAACACTGTCACAGCTTACCACCACACACATGGTAGTGCCATCTCATCCTTTTCAGAAAACCTAAGTTGTCCTGAATGGCCCTGCAGAAAATTCTGTATTTTCCTATTAACATGCTGCCTTGCCCCCACCATGTAATGCTGCATAGCCTATACTGGAACCCATATTTTGAGGTTTTGCCCTGTTAAACTAAGGGATTCAAGAGTTTTACTCTCTAATTTGTTAATAGGTTGAATAGGTTTTGGGAGGGGACAACAAACAGCATAAAGGGTGGTCTACTATTAAAAAAAAATCACCCAAAAGATATAACAGCCATAACATCTTTCCCCACTGCAACAATAAGTTTCATTAGTGAGGCACACTATCTCCAGGGAACAAATAGCTGGCTCAACTCCAAAGACAGAATCTCAAGGAATCTTAACAAGGAAGCTCCTTCTGATCTTAATGCCTATGAAGATGCACAAGGGAAGAGTCAATTCCAAAAGGTAACAAAGCTGCAAAACATTCTAAACAGGGTTGCATCCCAATTTAAAGGAATTTTAAATCAATTAATTTTATGAGTTTTAGTTGATCAATTATATTTGCAGATGGGTAGAAACAATATTCTTGAAGCAGGAAACATACTTTGTTTTAAAGATGATGCATGCATATGTCATAACAAGCATTTTAGAAGAGACAATCCTCCCGGATGCAAGAGAAGGGGGAAAGCCTCTTTTAAAATGGTGCTTGCCATCTGTATTTTTTCCTTTTAAGAGATGTATTAAAAGTATTTCTTCCCTGAAAATGGCTGCAGGACACACAATTCTGCCTACTCCCCGTCCCAGGTTAATTCTTCCTCAGTCCAACCACATGAAGCTGGGTGGAAAGTTAAGGTGTTGCTGATCCTTAATTTAAAGTGATGGCAAGAGTAACAATTTATCCTGCTGCGACTGCACCCTCCCGGTAGCCTTGAGAGGACTGCTCTTAGCACAGAAGAATAGGAAGTTACATGGCCGTAGCTAATCAATGCAATGTTTATGACTATGTTGTCACACTAGCCAAGCTACTGGAAACTGGCACTTATATACTATGAAGATTTCCCTCACCACTGCATCACTCTGTGCTGTGAGATTTCCACATACCTTTAGTTGGATACCTACACTGAAATCAAGGATCAAATCCTGCTTCAGTCTAAAAGAAACTTGGTTGAGGAGATCATGCTGGTTTGTGCTGGGGCTTCCTTCTGTATTTTAGGTGTTTGTAGAGAAAAAGGCTTAGTATAGTGGCTTTGATTTCATAATGTGACAATGCTGCTCTGCCTGCTCTCAGAGGACACAGTTTATAAAAGGATAATTATTTTAAACATCAGAAACAGAGGAAGAAGTTGCATATGGCGAAATACGTGCCCACCTCTGATGATAGTGAGCCTTCAATGAAGTCATCACACTTTCATGCAAGGCCTTCGTTATCTGTTCTACTTTATTCCTGTGTGGGTTTGGTTCAGAATTTATTGCCTGCTGAGAAGGGAGAAATACTCTCAACACTGTGAAAATGAAAACATTTTTTTAAAAAAGCATAGTCTTCAAAAACACATTTACTACAGCATACTTAAAAACAAGTGATACTGCCAGTTTCCACGTATACTGGATATTGCAGCCTAGGATTTTCTTCAGGAAACAGCTTCCACATCCACTGGTAAGGCTCTTAGATTCTGCTCTATGGAGAAACCACAGTACACTTTCCATCTCCCCCACATTTATAGAGAATCAGAAAGCACACACTCAAGATTCTCCATTTTTGTTTCCAGAACAGAAGTTTAATCTAATATACATATTCCTAGGTACAGTAATAACCAGAATATGCCCATTGAAAAAGTTAAAAGGTAATTTCCCTCCAGGCTCTGCTCAGCCTGGGTTCCAAATAAAAACGAATGCTTGTTATTTCTACACAAAACTAGAGTTTAAAAAGTTGAGGTTCTATGAAGAGAGAAAGAGGAGAGCAACAGTGACCAAGAACAGGAAAACAGAAATTCCAGTAGGACCTACTGTTGCTGCTTTGGGAACTGCACCAAGTGCCTGTGAGAAAGGAGAAACGTAGCATCCCTCCATCAAGATATCCACAAGACCATGCTGCCACAAGCCCTTCAGGTACTCTTGGATAAACTTGCTTACCCAGAGTTGACCAGAAGGACATATCATCCCTGATTTCAGGCAGAGGTCACCTATAGGACATCATTAGCCATTCTTAAGCCCAAGGCTAAAGATAGGAAACAACCATACACCTCTGCCAAAATCTCACTGCCACAATATGGCAGGGTTGGATTCCCTACAGGGTCCCAATGAAATGGACAGGGATAGCCTCAGGAAGAGAGGAAATGGGGAAATGTATATGGTCAAGGAGTTCATGATTTCCCCTTTAACGTAGGTGGTACTGAGACCCCTATTACACATAGGTTAGGGGATGTGAACATGCACAACAGGATCCAACGTCTACAGAAACTAAAGACCTGTCACCTAAGGAGTCAAACAGACATTAACTCTAGGGTCACATACAGAATCAACAGCTTTCCCCACAGAGCAACATAGCTCTGCTTCCACCCTCCCAGCTTGAGTATGCATGGCCCCAAACAGACCCTCATGTTCACGACTTTCACTAGAACCTCATAATCACGACTCTCACCATCACATCTCCCACACTCTGAACTGCAACACAGCGAGTGTATGGTTCCTCCTTGTAACGAGAGTGTGTCTTTGGAGAAACAGCATTCACTGGAAGGACAAGGAAATTCCCATTTTACTTTGTTCCACACCCTTCCCTCTGTGCAGACAGAATGCACGCAAGCAAACTCCAGTCTGGAATACCACTGCTGTCAATAAGGAGCATCTCCAACAAAAAACAGCATGGTTTATTTAGTGCTCAAACTCTGGGACTCTTCTCCCAAGCCCCCCAAAGTCCAAGTAAGTCTACAGACACCTGGCCTCTAGCGAAGCTGTGGAACCCAGAAGGTCAAATACTGCTTTCACCCCTGTTTGTTAACCATTAATCTTGTTCATTTGGAAAGGTGAGGGAGAAACCCTGGAATGATGGTGCTTCCTAAGAGTTTTGCTACTGGGCCTCAGCTACAGGTGGTGCCGCAGGCACATCGGTCCCACTTCGCAAGGCATCTGCCTTGGAGAAGTTAGTTTCCAAGATGTGACGCTGGAGGTGCCGCACCCACTCCTCTTGGATGGAGAGAGGCCCCTGGAACTCCACTTCACAAAACCTGCACAAAGAGAACACAATGTCTATTCAAGTCAATTTGAAGAATTATTAATCACAAAGTACATAGTGATTACCTCTAAAAGGATATAGAAAGAAAGGGAAGAGAGACTGCCCGTTCAATCTCTTGGCCAGCCTCCGAGAGGCCTGGAACAATAGGGACTGTCCTCTGTAATACGTTAGAGATCACACCATATACAATATAGTCAGAGATACTGCCCATCATTCAAACTTCACTACAGACAGGGGAAATAGCAAGATGGCACAAACCTGCATTTTAGAGTGTAG
Source organism: Anniella stebbinsi (assembly GCA_029215795.1). NCBI lineage: Eukaryota > Metazoa > Chordata > Lepidosauria > Squamata > Anniellidae > Anniella > Anniella stebbinsi. Next base: position 64,200,329 of record JARDYH010000005.1, on the reverse strand, counting down.
ATGTTGCCTACAAACTTCACCAATGAGGTCTGTGGTGGCCTAGGAACCAAGGAGGGCACAGGTCTTACTCTGGGGGGTGGCTGGCGGACCTCTTCAACCTTGTGCTGCAAATCACTGGTCTCTTCTTCCCGAGGTGGAGGAGGTTCAATGGGCTTGGCCTGCCTCCGCTCAAACTCTAATGACAGAAGAAAGGTTAATCTGAGACAGGATGGTGCAATACAGCAAACAGCACTGGCGGGAACAGAGTCAGGATGAAAATTAGTTTGATTTAGAAAACAAAGGCCGGCAGGAGGGGGGGAAGGGGAAACCAGGATTTAAGAAGTTAAAAAGGCATGCAGAATTTCCTAAACAGCTTTGCCTGCTCAAGAGTAGAGAAACTAGAGGAACAGCATTGTCATCCTGTCTCCACTATGACTAAGATCTTAATGTACCATTAGGTAGCTTCACCAAAGCCCTTTGCTGGAACTAGCCAAGGCAGAGATCCCAGTGAGGGATTTGGGAACAGTGGGAAATCAGATCTTTGTCTAAATCCCCTCCCCCGTGAGGAAGCTAGTGCCTCCTTTGCCAAGGCCTCCTCTGACCGTCCAGCAAGGTATGTGATGGGCTCTCTGCAGGCAATTTGGGACCAATGACTCACTGTTGATGTTATGCTGCTGATGCTCCTCCACCTTTACCAGCGATAGAGGCGACGTGACTGCAGGTCGCTCACTGCCGTTGCTACTGCCACCGCTGCCGCCGCCGCCGCCACCGCCACCATCCACAGATTTACTGGGCTCACTGGGCACCATCTCCCCACCTAGGCTTCTGCTCACCAGTGGAGGGCTGCCTGCCTGCAGGCTCAGGGGAGCTCTCTTTCCAGAAGCATCATTGTCACGGACGTGAGAGGCACTGCGGAACTTCTTGGTGAAGGGCCGCCCACCTTGGATGTAGCTGCGATAGGCTCCGGCTTTCTGGGGACGATGCTTGATCCACTCACTCAAAGTCTCGATTGGGGAGCCGTTCACACACCATTCAGTCACTCCAAACTGTCTGAGGTGTGCACGAGCATGGCTGGCCAGTGCCTTGCGGTTTTCAAAGTAGAGGCCACACAGTTCACAGCAGGCTTCACTGGCTGGGAGCAGAAATGGTAGGGAGCTAGACTGAGCAAAATCCTCAGTAAAGGGCTTAAGCAGCAGCAGTTCAAGAGTGGAGCAGTAGGTTTTATTTGCTCCATGTCCCTACTTCTATTTCCCCATAAAACATCCTCTGGGATTGAGACTGGCAGACTGAAAGGCCCACTTTGATACTCCTAAACCCCACAAGCCAAGCAAACTAAATGTCACAATCCTTTGCACATAAATAGGCAAGTTGCATATCTTTGGCCACTTGTGGGCCTAAAGCTCAACGCATGTGGGTTTACTCCATTTATTGATTTACCTGATGTCTGAATCCCCAAAATGGTGAAATAACTCTTTGTCAGCCAGAGGCTGTGTATAGACTAATTAAACTTATACCAGGGAAAGAGGAGAAGCAATACATTACCCAGGGTTATTGGCTGATGCCCACTGATGTTGGCTTGCATCAAAAGCCTTCTCTAAAGATTGCAGGGCACAATTTATTATCTGAAATAACTATGTATACTGCTGCACCTCCCCTCCCTTTTCACCCACAACTCCAAGCCAGAAAGCAATTCAATTTCACAAGGCCCTGCAACAGAATACCAAGTTTTCTCTGAATCCCAGCCATATCCCCTCCCATTTCTGAAGTAGCACTTACATGTATGAGTGGGCTTTTCATGCACATGCTTGGCTTTGAATGGCAATTCGGTCTGGATGTAGGTTTTTTGCTTCACTTCACCGTGGCTACTCAGCCGTTCATCTGATAGTGGGCGCTTAGCAGAGAGTGGTGTCAAGAATCCATCCTGTGATTTAAGTGGAGACAGAGAGACCTCCCGACCAAGGTTTGGTTTCCCAGTCCTCCCGCCCAGCGGGGACAACGCCATAGGCTGCAGCATTTTCCCAGGGGATTTAGGGTCTACTCCATCCTCCCCCATGGGCTTCGGAAGTTCAATGCTCATTGTGTTTGGCTCCTTCTTTATGAAGCATGGCTTGTTCTTCTTCTTTATGATTTCTCGTAGTGTGTCAATGGGGGAGCCATTGACTGACCATTCAGTTACTCCCATTTGGCGCAAGTGAGATCTGGCATGGCTGGAGAGCCCCTTCCGGTTCTCAAAAAACTCGCCACAAAACTCACAACGAATATCCCGCACAGGGTCAGCACGAGAGGCTGCAAGGGACAGACAAAAGTGCACAAAAAATACTTAATATCCAAAGGCAAGGAATTAGCAACAAGTCATGCAACCCTCTCAAAATACCCTTGTTTAATTCTGAAGCACTTTTCCATACACAAAAAATGTGAAGTACTAGTCACAGTTTTATCTTATATATACTGCCTTCTCTAAAGCCACCCATCAAACTTCAGGGCTAAACTGGTTCTACACTCTCGTTGCCCAAGCCTGAAGCCAGTATACTGCTCAAAGCTCCACTAGTTCCAGGATGACTGGGCATTTGTAATTAGGTGCATCTAGACACCTGTATTTTGCCAAATAGGACCTGTAAAGAGGTTCTCATTGTACAAAGAAGGTGCCAAATACTTAAGATTTTAGCCTCCAAACATTTTATAAACAACCCATCCACCACAATTACAAGTTCCTCAGATCTATAGTGCAAAAACAGTGTAAACACGTGCATATGCACACACACACACAGAGCTGTTGGGTGGTGCCCAGGGTCTTAATTACCAGGCATTGCCCCTTTTTTTTTTAACTGAGAAAATATCCATGGGCCTGATCCCCAATTTCGAACCTATTCCAACATGCATTCTTGCCTATACCAAAGCTTTAAATATCCAATCCCCATTAGCAGTGCTTACAGAGATTGAGTGGGGACATCTCCTCTCGTGGCGACCAAGCTCTGTCAGACAGATGTGACTCATTGTGAAGTCCCCCAGACATCATTTCCCGCTTGATTTCCATGCGCAATTGGTCTTGCTTCAGTTTCTTGTGCAGAGAGGGAAGCCCCGAGAATATTTTTCTAGCAGTTGGAGGAGAAGAGGTAGGAGAGTGCCCCATGGGGCTCCCTGTCTGTTGTGCCTTCTTAGGGATTATAGGCACATGGCTCTCCCCTGGACTGCGTGGCTCCAGAGAACCTCCAAGAACAGATGTGGCAATTGATTTCTGACCATGTGCTGGGGAGCTGGAGGTACTGGTCCGAGGCTGGGCTCTCCGTTTCAGAATTTCTCGGAGTGTGTCAATGGGGGAACCATTCACATACCACTCAGTCACCCCCATCTGACGTAGATGTGATCTGGCATGGCTGGAGAGCCCTTTCCGGTTCTCAAAATATTCACCACAGAACTCACATCTGATGTCCCGCACAGGTTCTGCTCCAGAGGCTGAGGAGAAGGAGAGACAATCAATTATAGTTGCTGAACAAAGTATCAGACAGACAGCAGGCAGTGATGTGGGCACCAACTAGATTATTCCCCTGGGAGGCAGTATGAAGCAGGCACATAGCGCAAGGGTTTTATAGAAGGCAAAGTTGATACCTCAACAAGCTTGGCCAAAGGAAATAAATTAAACCACCAGCAAGAAAATTAAATCACCAACAATTCCTGTGAAGCATGAAAGCTGGGATAGGATGTAAAAGCAGGGGACACCGGAGACATGGACAAGAGACAATGAAGAGCAGGCACTGCCAAATAAAAATATGTCTGTTCCTATGTTATGAGATTATCTCTCTAGCGATTAGGTAGTACAGAAGCTGTAAGCTTTTTCTCCCTCCAAACTCCATCCAACTTTTGAAGGAAGAAGTCAAGGTGTGTACAAAGGAATCTAGCATGAAGGCTAGATCTCCCCCATGACAGCTATCCCGCAGTCTCTTTCAAAATACATCTGGATCAAGCACACTGGCTAGCTGTACATCTCAACAGGTAATCCAACAAAGGAAAATGCTGAATACCTTTCCCATCCCAGAATGCATGCCTGCTTAATTCTCTTTATCATGATATTCAGAGGAGTCTCACTTCCCAGGGTGCAATTGGGGAAGAACCATCAAATGTTCTGTATGTGCCACCATAAGCCGGAGCCATGCAGCTTCCTTTAGGTAATGCAGAACAGCCAATGCAAAGGAGTGAAACACACCGTTCAATAAGGGAGTGCTTGTTGCTATCAAAGAGCTTTAAATCACTGGTACGTAGATAATCCTTTGCCTGGTCCCCTCTATTCTCCCTGCACTGAGGGAAGGAAATAGCTGAAATCCCATCACCTTGTGGCAACTGTCTCCTCCATCCCTGGAATGGGGTGTACCATCAATTTAAAGCCCTGCTGAACTTGTAAATAGCAAAACAAGAAGGAATCTTCTTCCTTGCTCTGTGACTGCTACAATATTAAATGCCAAGGAGAAAGATACTAGTACTGAACATTCTGCAAACCCTGAGCAAAGTCAATGAGCACTCTAGAAAGTGTGAGAGCCAGTGTAGTGTAGTGGCTAGAGTGCTGGACTGGGAGTCGGGAGATTCAGGTTCTAGTCACTCAGCCATGGAAGCTCACTGGGTGACTTTGGGCCAGTCACAGACTCTCAGCCCAACCTACCTCACAGGATTGATGTTGTGAGGATAAAAATGGAGAGGAGGATTATGTGTGCTGCCTTGGGTTCCTTAAGGAGGAAAAAAGGCAGGATATAAATGTAATTGATAATAATAATAATAATAAAAATAATGATGATGATGTAGCTGTCAGAGTCCAACCAATAGCCACAAAAGGGCTCAGGCTGCATGAGATTGCATACTCTTCCCTTCAAATAGCAAGTCTGTTGTGTCCACACTTTTCTCGTGTTACTCCTAGCTGTGCAGCAACCATCCTATCTGGGTCAGGGAGATGCCATCCATTTGGAGCAAGGTGCAAGCATGGAGCAAATGCCCAGACAGAGAAGGAGTAACTTCAGCACACACAGAGGCCAGCTGGGAAAGCTGCATTATAGAGTTCAGAAAAAGCTTTGCAGAGAAAGGACAATGGAGTGTATGTAGGCCAAAGGGTTTGCTTCCCCACCCCTTCACTGTTTATCAGACATATGGTAGGAAATGGCAAGGGCGCTGGATTTCTAGGTGTATTCTAGGTGTACAGCTCCATGTCACATAAACAAGACTGGGAAGGGAGAGGAGGAGGGGGACAGGAGCCAGTGCTGATAGAACCTACAGAGATTGAGTGGAGCCATCTCAGCATCAGATGCCCAATACGAGCTGGAAGAAAGACCCTGTTTCCTTTGCAGACTGGCCACAGCTGAGAGCCTGTGGCCATGTGGCTTCAGCTTCTTGGATGGTGGAGGGGAGTGAGGTGATAGTACAGATGGCTGTTTGCCCAAAGGCCTTGGTGAGTGTGCTTGTTTCATGCCTGTAGCAGGCGCTGCTGTTGATGTGCTCTTTGGGCTGGGTCCATCAGAGCGCCCAGGCTCCCCTAATGATTCTCTCTCACTAGGGAGGAGAGAGGAAAGACGGCCTTTGAAGTCTTCACTTTTGATGAGATCATTTAAAACATCAATAGGAGATCCTTTAGCATCTGGATCGCTCACTCCCAGGTGTCTCAGGTGGGCTCTAGCGTGACTCGACAGCCCTTTTCTGGTTTCAAACCAGGCACCACATAACTGGCAGTCAATTTCTCTGCCCGAGTCACTATCTACAGCTGCGGAAAAAAAACACACATTGATCACAATAGATACGACCACACAGAGAATGTGTCTCAAGCACCTGTTACAGGCAGCCCGAAAGGAAGGACGTGTTATTCACCCATACACTGTTGCTGGCTTAATAGTTAAGCAGAAATGCCCGCAGAAGACTTGTGTTTAATCAGGTTTCCTTTAACTGGCCCAGGTCAAGTTTTCAAACAATCATTCTCTTTCCTGAAAACATGATGCTCAAGCCTTTTCCATCTCAGCTTAAACCACCAGGCATTTGACACTTGTAACTTTTAAGAATGGCAATATGAAAAGCTAGCCGCAGTGTCAGATGGCACTACTCCCAGATTTAGCAAAGCTTCCAACTGGGCTCATGCCAGAAAAGCAAGATGGCAAACAGAACAAGAGTAAAGATTTAACACAAACCGTCAATTTAAGCGGTACAAAGCATTTGCCAAGCATTCCATGCCTTCAGACTGAAGAATCTTGTCTACACAGGAATCCCCCCGACAGTAGCACAAAGCTAAAATGAACACTTTCTAAAATGTATTCATTGCCTACACCTGTAGGTTTCTAGAAACATCTTCAATCTAGTGTTAAACTTTAGATTTGATTTCAAAATAACAATCGACTTAGAACGGCCCTGTCATAACTCTTACATAACTCTTAATACAACATATTAGTCCACCAACATGTGGTATAGCAAAAATTAGCCAGTATTGGGCTGACATCAGGACTGACAACTATTGTTATGCAGTAAGTGCAGAACTGCTACTTCAAGAGCTTATTTTACTTCATGCAGATTTATGCCAATTTCTGTCACATGTAAATTCAAACTCTTGTGAATGGTCACAGAAGCCAGGTAAACCATTTAAAAAATAGAACGTTATTGATTATAAACCTCATATTTGGTATACAACAGGCTAGATAAAACAAAGTTCAAAATCTCATCAGCCAAGACAAAGCCAACTAACAAAGAACAATAAAAGCAGAGATTTTCGCAGTGATTTTTAGAATATGAAGCACAGGAAAAATATCTAGTCCTGGGGTAAAGACTTACATCTAGAGATGGACTGCAAAATGGGAGTGGGAAAAGTTGTACAACACCTTTTCAATGGTATAATTGAGGCAGAATTGCAATGTATCTAAGAACTCCAGTCCTCAGTTTAAATTAAGATATAACATTAGAACAATAGTCTGTTGCCTCCGATAATACACTTTGATCAGCACCGAACAGGATTTGGATTTTTTTATTTTAATTGAAGGTATAGGATTCAGCTGTGCTGTGGATAGGTTGGTATAGCATCTGACATTTTCTATACAACTGGTGCTGTGTTGAGACAACAAAAGCCTCATGCACTGTTATTTCCCACTGCCCGAAGGTAAAGGATGGCCTTGGCACCCTTAATCAAACCCACCAGAACCCCACCCCCCTTTTAAGGTTCTACTCACCTCTGCCTAGACAAACCAAGTGAGAACACACTACTCCTTCACCAGCAACAACTGCAGAGCAGCTTAGAAGGACAAAATCAATGCTAGAGGCATTGATTTCCCATGATTTCCCTTCCAGGGCAAGAGAACACCATGCAACACAGAAGTAGTGGTACTGCACCATTTCTGCCAGTTTTCAGAGAACATTGCTGAACAAACTAAACCCTGAATACTAGAGCTCAGAAGAAGGCTCAGAACACAGGCTATGTTAGTCTTCAGGAAAACTAAAAAGCTCCAGCAAGTCCACAAACCTTACCAGAGACACAAACAAGGAGAGAACACAGATAACATGCATGTTTGTTATTCAATTGCCTTGAATTGGGAAATCTGAGGTACCAGCAGTACTAAACTCCTCACCCTTTATTCTGGAATATTATAGAAATTTTCTTTTAAATGAATAGCTATCCCCTGGTTCTCAGAAAGTGCCTTAGCCTTTTCTTTTGACAAGGAGTAGCTTTGCTCAAGACTTTGGGAGGAAACAGATGGTGTTTACGGCTGCAGTCCCTTCAACGGAGAAATATCCCTCTTTTCCAATAATGACTTAATATAGTCTCTGGACACAAACCAAAAGAACACATTGAGAGGCTTTGTGGTACATCCAAGGAATAATATAAATATGACTAACCCTCTCAAAGTTAGGCTGGGACAGAAGCCTTTTGGGAAGAGAGATCTGTTAGATGGATGTCTAGGAATAAAACGTGGGCAAATCCTGCTTACACAACTCATAAATTGAACGAGGCCCCTCTGACCAACACCAAAGAACCATAGTGACAAACTCAGCAATTCTTCAAGAATTAGAAAGGGACCCTTTCGCAGGAGTTCAAGCATATCCATTTTGTCTTTTATGACCTTCCTTTATTGTGGTGTGTACAAGATATGTGTGAATGCAGCAGCCTGTGCAGAGCCAATAAATGTAAAATGTGTCTTGTGTGTGGGAAATCCCACACTGGGTCACACTACAAGGTAATGCGAAACACAATTGCTCCCTGCAAACTGCAAGCCAACTCTCCTGTTTGCAAGCAGCATCAGCATCAAACAGACTCACTTAGATTTAAGGGACCTTCTTCCTCCGGCTGTGGCCACTGTGCTTTAGGAGAACTTTGCAGAGGGCTCAGCGGTAGCTTGGGGCTTTTGTCGTCAGGGTTCTTTGGTAGAGGAGAACCAGGCATAGCAGGTGTCACTTTCTTGAGTATGGGAGATCCTGGCTGGGCAACATTCTTGGGGGTGAAACCTGGAGGGGATTTGATTGCTTTGTTTATTACAGGTGGCTCTTGTGGCCGTTCCGTAGCTTTGTTGAGAGGCAGCAGTGTTGGCCGTGAGGACCCTGCAGTCCCTTCTTTGGGAGAAGCAGATTTTTTGCTAAGACTTGGAGAGATGGGGCCGCTGTCCACTTTGCCCTTCTGTTTCATCAGTTCATACAGTAAGTCGATGGGGGCTCCACTGCTCTCAGACTCAGCCACGCCAAGCTGACGTAAGTGAGAACGGGCATGGCTGGACAGACCCTTGCGCGTCTCGAAGCAGGCGCCACAGACCTCACATGTCGTGAGGTTTGGTGCTGGAAAGAGGAGAGTGACTTATTGAGACATAGTTAAGCTTAATCCCACACTGTCTTTGCTACCAGTCAGTAGACCAGAGATGCACACTATCTTATCTTGATGTACGTCCCTCTCCATAAACCAGCCAAATATCACAAATTCAGTCTTGGACTAGCTAAATATATTGAAAACTGTAGTCTATTTTGCAGTAGATGAATTCAGTAAATATTAGTCAAAAATTGTGTTTTGCAGTGAAATTCCTTCAGCAAAAAATAAATAAAAATACCAAACTTAACTACTACTCAGCCAGGCAACCACCCCTATTAACCCTGTTCTCATATACAATTGCTTTTATGTGTTCTAAGTTAGCCAAGCTAATGAAATCCTCTCAATATCAATACTCCCCATCCCACCCGGCAGCCTCATTCTTAACACAACATTACAATTCTTATTTTCAAGCATATTTCAAATATACCTATCTGTTACTACTACCCAAATACAATCAAGCAGTAGGAAATCTATTCCATCAGGCAGCAGAGGGAGAGATGGGAAGCAGAGCCACTCCATCAGCTCTGCTGAGAGATCAGTTCCATCAGAATCCTCCTTCCCTCAACTGTCACTTAGCAGCGGCCATTCCATCAGGTTACGGCAGAGGGAAAGATGGGAAGCAGGGCCAGTCCATCGGATCTGCCGAAAGACCAGATTCATCGGGCTCCTCCTCTCCCTGAATTGTTTCCATTCCAGCTGGTCATTATAAGAACTGCTATGTAACTTTAAGAACTGGTGCCTGAGCTTACTCATTTTTCATTTCCCTCCTGATTTCTTTTCCTTTGGTGCCATGTCTTTTAGGTTGTTAGCCTGCGAGCAAGCTTTTCTGTTTTGTTTTTATTTATCTTCGTAAGCCACTCTTGGAGCCATTTCGGCTGAAGAGTGGGGTAAAAATATTTTCAATTAATAATAATAATAATAATAATACCGATCCACTACTTGTGATTATCTTAAAAGCTGAAACCAGAAAGTATTAATCTTTTCTCAGTTTCAGGAACAAATACAACCCACACTCAGAAAGCTAGGAGCCCTCAGAGGTTGTACTCCACATTTCCGTTAAAATGAAGATTAACTGCAACAAAGGTATTTTGTTTACATCATAACAAACAATGGGAAAATAACCCCACACCCAGCCAATAATGGTGCATACTGTTGCTGGCAGATCATATTTACACAAAGGTCCATTAGCTAGCTGTCCTTCACCAATGTAGCTTTTAAATGATTTTTAAAATGATACATACTATGGAAAACATTGTAGAGTTTCACTGCTAAATAGCATACACAGCATATTGGGGGAAAGATATTTTATTAGACCTTCAGTATCTAACAGAAATAATGCAAGCTTTGGATCTACACATAATTTTTTCTGTAAGCTTTTTAATGTGAACAATAGTTTTGTTGGCAATGAAAATTTGCAAATTCTTTCACCAACAGACAAAAGAAAATTAAAAGCATCCTTCCTTTATAAAACAGGTTATAAGAAAAGAGCTCAGATCTGCAGTGTGAGCCAGCTGAGGGGGGAACTTTCAGCACCTCAGATGCCACACACAATTCTCAATAGCAATCTCAACAGAAGACAGACTCACTTTTGGAATCTTGGGAGTCTGCCTTGTTGCTTGACGGTTCAGGAGACAGTGAACTCCCTATCCTGTTTGGAATTTGGTCTAATGACCCAGCCAGAGAACTCTTCTTCTGGAGGGGTGGTGACCCCATCTCTGCAGTAATCATCTCCTCTTCCTCCTCAGAAGCCATAACTACCAAAAGACAGGAGGAAAATGGGTCTTGAACTGGAAACTGGAAAATTAACAGCGCAAAAAAGTTAAGCATCAAGCAAATTACTCATTTGCCTCACAATGCTACTTAAGAATCACACTAGACTAACAGGGCAAATCCTACGTGTATCTACTTAGAAGTAAGTCTCACTGAGTCCAATGAGACTTACTTCCAGGTAAGTGTACATACGACAACAGCCAGAAGTGAATTACTAAAACAACACTGACAACAACCTTGACATTCAAGGAATAGTGAAGATATTATATTCACAACTAAGCCCTTACTTTTGCTTAAAAGTAAAAAAAATAGGTGTGAGATTACTGACAATAAAGGAATTTTCCAGAGTATTTTTTAAAAATACCAATCAATAACTGAATAGTAAATCATATGAAAATATAATAAGTCAAGCCATATATCTGTGCTGGAAATACACAACTTTACTTATCAGTATGAAAGACAAAAGTCTGAAGGAAGATACAAAATGCAGATATGGATAAACATTACCATAGAGGTAATGAGATCAGACTTTAATGTCGGAAGGTGAAAAACTATGATAAGCCAATCCGTCTTCCTAGATAGTAGAACATAAAATATTTGTTACTTATTATCCATTAGATGAGCTAAACAGAATCCTTAGGGAAAGATAATAAGAAATAATCCCATCAGCCAGCCCATCAATTGCTTTTTAATTACATGCTTTTTAGTTACATGCTACATTTCCATCTTCAGTTCAGCAGGCCATTCCTTACTTGAAACACAAAGCACCACATTGGCATTTATGCAAGAACACAGCACAGATGTAAGGGGAAATTTGTACTAATGAAAAGAGCAGCAATTACAAACAAACAGAAAATGGCTGTCAATATTTTCATTACAAAGGAAACAGTTCTGCCAGAGTAGAAAGTGAAAGAATATTTTGCAAAATTGTTTCTGTTAAGATGTAGAGCATAGGCTTATCTGTTATAATCCAAAATGAAAGAAACAGCAACAGAAGCATTAAGTAATTTAGCCAAAAACTGGTGACAAGGATTAATAAGGGCACAATACACACTTATCTGGGACTAACGCTTATTATAGAGCAGCATGGTGTAGTGGACAGAAGATCCAGGTTCAAAACCCTACACATCCATGAAGCTCACTAGCTGACCATGGGCAAGTCAATATTTTCAGCTTAATCTTCCTAACAGCGCTGTTGTGAAGATGAAGTAGAAAGGGCAGGGATACCACCCAAGCTCCATGGAGCAAGGGACAGGATGTAAACATAATAAATATAACTTAATAGGATTTCTAAATAAACACATACAGGCACACTACAAAGATGGAGATGGAGGAAGAGAGCTCTTCTAAATAAGACTTATTCCAACTGTTGTTTGCTGGAAAAATTCTTTACAATTTAGAAATAATTATATCAGCTACCTAAACATTATAGATATGTCGGTTCTATAAAATATCTTCAACAAAGAACAAACAGGAAGCTGGGCAATGGGACAGGCAGAAGATTAAAGTAGAACTACTCTCTGTTCTATATTGCCTACTACACTGGGGAGTTTAATAGACAGAAGTCAACCATTTCAAGATGCACAAGTTTACATAATCACGCAGATACAAGACAACCTTTTGTATTTAAAATTGCAGCACTGCCAACATTCTATAGATTTCTCATAGTACACGAATTCCTTTAATATTAATTTGAGTTTTAGACTAGATCAGCCAGTATCCAGTAAGAAGTTATTATCCAAAAAATTTTCAGAAATCCACTTTAGAACTCATATTAATACGGACGACTGTTATGCTTAGAAGTAACGTGGTTAGAAAGTCAAAAGAACCGAGAACTATTTTGTTTCAATGTGAATTATCCCGCTTTTCTGGGCGGACAAAGATGCTTTAATAAGCAGCCCACTTTTCAATTACTAGCTGCTACCAGAGACAGTGACCAGGCGCATAGGGCGCTGGCCAAATGCTCCGGGTGCTGCAGACTAAATCAAAGGCGGCTGAAAGGTTGTGTGGACAACCGCTATCAGTAAGAGGCGCGAGAGACCGAGCTACTCGGAACGGAGTAAAAGAAGGATCTATCAGGCCTTGACAGGAAACATTTTAGGGACTCCTCTAGGGCAAGCGCAGAGAAACAGGGCGCTGCTTACTGTCACCCAACCCAATCCCACACCGCCTTTCAGAGGAACAGGCGCAGCACTCCCTTCAACTACAGCCCGGGTTCCCCCAAAGGCGGGAGGGGGACTCAAGGAAGGAAAAGCGATATTGCGTCCTGACACTCCTGGCTCGACTTTCCTACCCGATGGGCCGAGGCTCCCCTTCCCCTTTTCAGAGGCTTACCGGCCTCGGAAAGCGGCCCCACGCCCGCTTCGTCGTCTCGGGGCTGCGGTGCCGCCACTGCTTTTGTCGCTTTAAGCTGCGAGGGGGTGGAGGCCGCCATCTTGGGTCCGGCACATGCGGGGCGGCAGCCAGGCGGGACGGCGGAGTGCCGAAACTCCAGCTGAGCCCGAACAGGTGAAGCAGTCGAGCGCCGAGTTAATCCAGAGAAGCCGGCCCCGGCCGAACCAGAATTCCACAGGCCCAGAGCAATGCCGGAGAGCACGAAAAAAGGCAACGCACGATCCAGACAGAACAACTCCAGCACCGAATTACTGATTGCTGACGCGCCTGTAAGGCTGGAACCTCGGAGCTTAATACTCAAATAGACAAAGCCAGTAGAGCGCCTAACTCGCTTAAATACAGTTTGAGGGTTCCTGCAGCGTGGCAAGCTTGGCCCAGGAGCGATTTGAGCAAAAGGTACACAGGAGTTGGTGAAGGCGGAGCAAGCCAACGGGCAGGTAGAAAAAAAATGAGATTTTCAGGTATCCTAGAGAATATAATGTTAAACAATTGGTACTTGTGTGTCCAGTTCTTAATAGACGGTAAGTCCAATCACAACCTTTATAAATAAGCAATTATCCAGAACTGAGCAACGGTAGCAATCTGAGGTTTCTGGTGAACATATCTCATTGTGAGAATGGAAAAAAGGCGATAAAAGATTATGTCCTTTCTTTTCTGGCATCCCCTACTACAGCATATTGTATTTCAGAATCAGCATTATGAAAGGAAGTCAAGAAGCTAAGGCCCCCTCCACAAGGATGCGCTTTTGCGCCCGGTTGTGAGATTATGCGCACTATCACGGAGGCACATTTACGCCTAATCCCTCTGCACGGGAGGCAGCGAGAGGCGGCGAAGCACATTAATTGATGTCCAAAAAGCGCTTAACAAGAAGTTAATGCGCATAATCGCTTGTTCACATGGGGAAAATGCGCTTTAACGGCCGGAGCAAAATAAAACTCGCGATTTAACGCGCATTCGATAATGCGCATAATCCGGGAGATAACGCACCTCTACGCCCATTTTGCGCTCCGCTGGTGTGGAGGTAAAATTTATAATGAGCCTTCAAAGAGCATTAAACCTCTCTTGTGGAGGTACCCTAAAAGACAAAATGGCCAGTGTTTTAGTCTGGCCAGTTCATTTGAACAGTGCCCATGCCACCTTGGAATCTTCAGGCTTCAGGGCATATTGGAAACTCAGCAGCAGAGGAGCATTTGAAGGACAATCCTCCAAAAATATCCTTGACCAGTGGAAGTCCCTGGGGTGACTAAGAAAGCATGGCAAAAAAGTACCATTGTCCATGGCCTTCCCAAAGGCTGCTGCTTAGCAAAGATTACAGAGAAAGAAAGAGGGATAGAACAAAACTATATGTCTGCATTTCTGCCACATAGAGGGAGGAGATGCCAAAAAAGCCAAAGGTGTGAAACTAAGGATGTGATTTTATTATAAATCAAGATCCAACGCGTTTCAGACCCTAAAGGTCCTCCTTCAGGGTAATCTATATACACACACACACACACACACACACACAGATAGACAGTCACATGGTCATCACAATAGTTTTGCCAATGTGCATAAACATATTATAAATGGTTATAAATGTGCAGTTTTTGAAATCAGCAAAAAACAAAGATGATTTTGTAAGATTACAAAATGAATTTGATTTGAACCTATGAGGAGTTCAAAAAGGAGGGGGGAACACACCTTGCTGGGGGGAAATACTTCCTCCCCATTATGAAGAATCTAGGTAACAGACATTTTAAAAGATTGTTGTGTATTGTATAGTTGCAAGCATTAATTGGTAGATTAAACAGTAGAAACTCAAATTAAATAGGTACATTGAAAGCAATTTTAATCAACCAATTTTTAATTGCTGGGGCTGTGAGTTAAGGTCACTGTCAGTGCAATCCTTTGCATGTCTACTCAGAAGTAAGTCCCACTGAGTTCAACGGAACTTATTCCCAGCTAAGTGTACACATTGCAGACCCCCTTTTGAAGCCTATTTTGGTTCTGGCGTGTTATTATAATAGGAAATAAAAAGGATAATATTAAAGAGTCTTCTTTCTTATAACAATAAGGGCTAACATAAAATGTAAGTTCTTCAACCCTCCCTTCAGTTTCCCAAGATAGCATCTATATTGAAGTTTTAGTCAATTTACACACACACACACTCCCATTGAATTCATGGGGCTTACTTCTGAGTATACACTGAGGATGATCATTTAGGTGTCATCTATCAGCACTAGCTGAGCATAGCTGAAGATGGTGTGAGTTACGGCCTTCCAGACGTTTTGGCCTACAAGTTGCCCACCCCTGATTAGGAACTAAAAAAAATAACACTTAGGTTGTGTTTATTCTATTGCAGATTCTGTCCCAACTCTTTGTTTTCAAAAATGCATGTGGGGAAGATTAATATTAAGACATTTACAAGAACTAAGATATTGGTTCCAAAGTTTCTAGAATTGCTCACTTAACTGAGAACATACCAAGAATTCAATTAGCAGTTTATCCCCAGATTTATAATGAACTGGCTACTCCAAAAGGAGATTCTGCAAGACCTCCAAATTGAATAAAACTTTGTCAGCAATGTAATACACCCTCTACTTTCTTGAAATAAAAATCACCATTCACTTTGTCTGGATGCTTGGCTTTGATATAGAAAATGCTGCGATGAAACTACTGATACATTAGAAAGGATATAAAGATTGACAGAGTCCCAAACATTTGCGTTAAGATAAGGAACAATTTTGAAAGGTTTATCTTATTTTGCTAATGGCAAGCAAGTACTGGTTTCAATTCACTGGCTTTTGCCAATAGTCATACGAACCAACTGTTCATCCAATACTGAAAATACACCTTCAGATAAGGGAATAATCTTGCATTTTGAATGAGAAGAAACAAAACATTCTAAAGCTGTATTTTTTACTAACATCAAGCACATCATTCCATTCTCTAGCACTGCAGTCCTTTTTATGTCCATATTTTGCAGATTAAGTTATAATGTAATATCTTTACTTTCTAAAAATGTTGCCATTTTGTTCTGTGCAGTTAAGGCTAAACAACTTTCTGTATAGCTGTTTGCACAGGGGCAGCAGAGCTATACAGAGCTCTGAGTTGTCCTGCATTACATCATTTATGTTCTTAGAGAGATACATTCTCAGACAACTAAATTCTTGAGTGACAACTTTTAATTATGATTGCATTTACAGCCTGACTGAGGGAAGAACCAGAAGTTACAAGAGGCATAGCTGATGCCATTCCTCATCTCTCCTCCACATTTCTCATAAATTCTATTATAACACATGATATGACATATTATTCTGCGTGGTGCCCTGGTCCCTATTCTTATCATTTGCTCCTGGGGACGGGGCAATTTGCAACATCATGACCTCACATCACATCTTCTATTAAGCTAGGCATTCTGAGACAAGGCAGGAAAAGAGACAAAAGATCAGTTCGTATGTCACAATAACTCATACTGAAAATATGCCACGGGGATATATTGTTTGCTTGCTAAACCACATTACTCTCAAAAGACGACTGGGGCTCTGTGACTTCCCATGGCTTGTTCCTCCCTTAGTCCTCCAACCCGCACCCAGCATGTATCCCAGGGGCCTTTGTGGCACAACTCTATCCCAGGAATATTTGTGGGTAAGGCTGATGATGTTGTGGCAAAGACCTTTTTGCCATTGGTCTGGTGACTGTGCCTGGCATGTTTTCTTTTGCTGCCTGTAAATGGAAAGCTGTTGGTGTAAATATATTTCCCCCTGAAACTTTTACCAGTGCTTCTCTGTCCTGAACTCCATTGTGCTTTCCTCTATGCTTGCAGCCCCTGTCTGCTCGAAATGTGGCAATCCTTCACCCATCTTATGCACCCTCCATTCTCTGTTCACTGCCCCTGTTCCATAATCGGCAATCCTTCACCCTCCTCCTTCCCTTGCCTTAGCGGGTTACTTTTATGCCCCACCTCACCCCCACCCTGCTTTCACCGGTGAAGAGGAGAGCCATAGTTTTCAGGATGGTTTGAAAACCACTCCAGCCACACACTCCTTGCCAGGTTCGAATGTCACAACAATCTGAGCCCAGTGAGGGTAATTATGCTAATTCAGTGTCTTGCAACCAACACGCTTGGGGAAGAAAAATAAGTCACCGTGGCTTGTTTTCCCTCTGTGATTGCGAATCGAGTTGACCCTACACGATAAGCCAGAGTGGGTTGTGAGCCATGTTTCAGAGCAGTTTGTACTATTGTCTAAACCCAGCAGGGTAGCTTTAGAATAGCTTGTTGTTAGACTGGTTCACATGTCATGCCAAGCCATCCTTAGAGTAAGCCACCATGGGTTGGTTGTTCACTCACCAACCCAAAATATTTTCAGGTGCTTTGCAGCTTTCAATGGCTTGTTTCCCCACTCAGTCCTCCCGCTCACTCTAGACATGTGTTCTAGGTGCTTTTGTGGCAGAACTCATTTCCTCAGTCCCTACATTAATACCCTTTCTGCAATTCATCTGCTTTTGTTGCCCCTACCAAGGAAAAAACCCACCCCCTGCATGAGTTCACCAAATGGAATTAATTTTCTGAGCCCTTATGAACGTAGTAATACATTTGCAAACTTTTTTTAAAAAAAGGGTCTTGTAAAACTGCACAAGAGCACCTGTCTGCTATTTAGCCAAACATAGGGATATCCCCCTCTTGTCAATTTCATCCTCCATTTCAGGGCTTGTCTTGCTAGCCAACACCTTTAAAAAAAAAAAGACTGCTTCATGTACTACCAAAGACATCCGCTCAAAAATCTCCTTCTTCTGCAGCCGCCAGCCACTTTTGGCTGTCCCTCCCCTTTTGTGCTTGTTGCTTCCCTCCACCAGTCTCCAGTGTTAAGCTGTCAGATACACATATAGGTTACAGAGCAGTGACAAGGATATGTAAAGATGCACAAATTTCAAAGCAGAGCAGGTAGTGAGAGGAATTGGTAAAGATACGCAAATTTCAAGGCAGACAAATGAGGAAGATCGGTAAACATATACAAATTTCACGGCAGAGCAGTAAAGCGGAAGAGAAAATTACACAAATTTCATAGCCATGGACTTTCAAATGTGCACACTTGCGCAAGACCCACCCCCCCCCCAAAAAAATTTTTTGTTGCAAACGCATTCAATACACTCTCAGGGGTCCTTTCTTCTTAACTTTTAGGAGCATGGGGCAGAGGGCTCTGAGAAGGAACAAGGAAAGATGGAGGCAACACTAGTGAGATCGCAAAGAGTGCCAGTGGTTTTCGCTGCTCTTGCGAAACTGTTCTTTAGCTGTTCCTGATAACCGATAATGAAGTCGCTCTGCGAAGTTTGGACATCTTGACAAGCCACCCTGAACAAGCCAATAACAAGCCATGGGTACTCCGGCTGGCTTGTTCATGAATTTTTTCCCCCACTGGGAAAATGTCTCAATTGCTCATGAGGGTGGGGGGATTCCAACATGAAAACAGGAGTGGTAGAATTTAAATCCCCCCTCTCAAATTGCCATGGTCCCAGACAGGGCAGTGTGTGCGTACCCAAATGTAAGTTAATCAGGAATACATGCATAGCTTTGCTAGGAAGAGGAATATTACTTGTTCCCTGCTGCAAGGAGGCTTAAAAAAATAATCAGAGGGTAGCCAAAAGCTTTTAAAAAAAGAAATCACACACTTGGAGGAGGGGGCTTTACTTTTATTGATCAGAAAACTCTTTGCAGGTGATGGAGGAGGAGAGTGAACGAAAGCTACTTCTCTGGCAGGCTCAGAAAAGGCTTTAAACACACACACACACGGTTTAACTCTTATTTCTCACAAATGTCTTTGCAGGTAGCAATATGACTGGGGCAGAGCATGGAGGGAGAGGAAAGGTTTCTCCCCAGAGCCAGCAACAGCAAAACACATTCAAGCACACAAAGCGTACCAATAGTAAAAAGGCTACTAATGTAGTGAAGCCAAGAGGGATGCTGGTATACATGCCACAAGCAAGCAGGAGGACTAATGGGAAAACAAACCATAGCAAGCTGCAGAGCTCCTGATCATCTGTTGGGAGTAACATGGATTAGCATGCAACCAACCAACCAACCCACAGTGGATTATTTTCAGCATGGCTTATTGCGAAGTGCAAACCAGCCCAAAAAGTGGCAGCAGATCTATGGATCTCATAACATCTAGTTCCACCCTACATAGGCTGTGGCAGTCACTTGCATCTTTGAGATGAATGATACATGCTTTGATCACAACTGCCAAACTTGCATGCAGAACTTCCACTGATATCTCTTTTTATAAAGATTGGTGTAAAGCCTTGCTCACTGTGACACTATTTTGCCCCAAACCTCATGCTCTGATCTGGGGGGTGGGCAATGCCAGCTATAGAACTGGGTACAGAACTGATTGCCCATCCTATTTCCTATCCTTTTCAGCCTCCTGCACCTGAATAAGACCTTATTTTGGTATAGAGGGTTGAAATACTGATCTGTAGAGATCTATTTACATAGCATCTACACATATGTGAGAATGCTCAAATTACATATAACACCGACATCTTTTCCCCCATGATACACAAATACAATCATTTTTGAGATCCACACTTAAAGACTAATTGTTGTAAAGACTACCCATCACCAATCACTTTCCAATCAACACCTAAAAAACAGAAACATTTCAATTTATGTTTCATATTTTATAATCCACAAGGTGTTTACACTACCGGTGTAACTTGGGGTCAGCCAATAAAGCTCAGTGGTGGGAGATTCAGGACAGATAAAAATAAGTACTTCTTCATACCATGCATAGTTAAACTATGGAATTTGCTGCCACAAGTTGTAGTGTTAAGAAATTCATGGAGGATAAAGCTAACAGTGGATACTGATCATAATGGCTATACATTCAATGCCTCCAGTATCAGAGGCAATACAGATGCAGGGGGACAGTGTACTTTCATTCTGCTTGTGGGCCTCCATAGGCATTCACAGTTCTGAATGTGGATGGCCTTTTCTTAGAATAAAAAGCGCACGGCACCATCTCTGTAAGTTGCTTTGTGTCAGTAATTCCAATCCCATTGTAGAAATGCCCACTGCTTAGCTTGCATATAATGAACTGATATATTTCTAGCTGGTGAAGTTGCAAATGGATTATTTAGCACACTTTTATCTGTTCTTCCTTTAAATAGCTTGGGGTGGCTTACATATGGTTCCCAGGCAGTGACCCATCTAGGCAGTTCACAGGCCCAGAATTGTTTAACTTTAGCAGTGGTGATGCATCATGTGCCAAACTGCCCATTTTCTGAGCCAATCATGTAACATTCCTGCATTTCACAATGTAGCAATGCTTGCAACATTCCCTTTGAATCAGCCATTCAGCATCCCTTGCACTTGTTTCAGGACATTCCACAGACAGGGGGACTCCTATCAACTTATTCATAGCATCAAAGCATTGTGTTGCAATTCACACCTGCACCTTCCCTTGCAGGCTTCAACAAGTTGCACAAGCAAGATGACTGGCACTATTAAAAATGGCCTTTTTCTATTGACAGAGAGAGAGAAAAAGAGAGAGAGAGAGAGAGAGAGAGAGAGAGAGAGAGAGAGAGAGAGTTCTCTATAGAAGTTCTGACTTCTGTATCTGTTTGCCATTGGAAAAGGTATCATACCGTCCATTATATAAGCTGTGGAGGGCACACCCCCCCACACCCATAGACTCATAAGCCTCGTAATGTTTAAAAAATGAATCTCGGCTGAATATGGGGCTCACATCAGTCAAATATACATGGGTCAACTATACCCTGAAGTAACTAATTAGCCTTTTAACAAAATGCTAAAATGTCTCTTACATGTCAAAAAAGCAATGATGCATGTGTTTGAGTATAGAGTGCATTAGATTATTTTGTCTTGCATTTACATCACTGTAAGATACATACATGTCTAAATTAAATCTGAACCCTCTTGCGTTAGCTATACAAAGTGCATAATAATTGCTCATAAGCAAGCCATTTGAGAGCAATGGGGTGGGGCAGTAACTTCAAGGCACTAACAGGTAACAGGCAAAAAAAAAAATACAGCCCTATGTGGGATCAGAAATGCAAGCCACAACTAGGTATAGCAACCAGATCAGAAATGTGTCACTTCCGAATACAGCATGTCTGTGTGTCTAATAGAACCCCTTGATTCCTCTAATGAGATTCAGACTGCTGACAGCAAATGGTTAAATACTGCGGGTATATAAATAGACTTGCTCTTTTAACATACATGTACAGTACAACGTGATGTTGCACTAGGAATGGGATGAAAATTGAAAGTTCCTATCTGTTTTTCCATATACAAATGTGTACATGAAGCAGCTTATACATAAAATGTGAAATTGTGGTCTACCCCTGTCCCATGGATGTTTATCCATTGGGAAAATGCCAGAGCAAGCAAGCAAACTTTATGGACAAAAACCCCTAACTTAAACTGTCACAGTTATAAACAAGATAACCTAAGTCAGAATATGCTGGCCTGAAATGTGATTCATCAAAATTTAGCCAAGGAGATGGCCACTATGATGCTTTTTCTTGTTCTAAAGTAAGCATCAGATTTTGAGGCAAGTGTCATGCAACGACTGGAGGAAACAATGGAACACTTCATACAACAGATGGAGGAGAGACTCCTCACCACTTCCAATGCTCAAACTACCTTTTCATTAGAGGTGCAAAAATTTGGGTACTCAGTAGCACTGGCTACTTAAAATGGGCCTTATGACTTCCTGAGGACGGCAGGAAGCAGGTTTCTTACCCCCCCATCCTAAGAATGCCCCACATGTTTCTTGCTGTGTGCTGGACCCAGTCCCCACCTCTGCTTTCCACAGAATCCTTCTTTTTCCCCTTAGGGAACAATCCCACAAGGATGACCATAAGCTTCTGAATTTGGATGACCATCCAAATCAACATGGGAGGCACAGCAGAAGCAATTTTCGCCTCCGCTTTCCTCCTGCTCTGTATTTTTGCTAGATAGGCTTTTTCGCACATCTAGCTGAGACATCGGGGAAGGGGAGGGAAGGAGGCTGGGGAGGCCTGTGGATAGAGTGTAAACCGTCCCCTCCTCGCCCACTGAGATCTCAGAGAGGCATCTGGCACGATTTTCTCAGCAATAGCTGTGAGGGGAAAAGGAGCACAGACTCCTGGGTCCAAGGTTGGAGTGCTGTCTCTAACCTCGGATCCAGGAATCTGAAATATCCTATGCCCCTCCACCCCCGACTCTATCCAGGGGCCATAGGATTGCTCTCTTAATGATTCTTAATTTCACTACTTTTTATTTTTTATACATTCCTCTTAGATTGAATTATTTCTACTCTATTCTTTTGTTCTCATTTCTACCCAATATTTTCACTCTCATTCCCATTTTAGCTTTTCCACTTTTGTTTCCTTCTCTTCTCTCCCCTCACTTAAAAAACAAACAAAAAACCTTTCCCCCTTTCCTTTCAAAATCCTTTCCTGAAGCAGATCTAGACCGAGCCAGGGATTGAACAAGCCTATAAGACTTCCAGAAAGTCTTGAGCTCTAACATCTCTCAGTAGACACTACTTGGAATAGGTGTGGAGTGGGGGGACAGGGACTGGGGAGAAGATAGAAATTAGAACTCAACAAGGAAAACAGACCCTCCCACTAGCACATTCAGGTTTCCATTTTTTCCCTCTGTAGGCTCCTTCAAAATGTCTGAATCCCCTGTTTTACACACACACAAAATTGCACCTCTGCTTATCACTATAATTTCCAACATGCACCATCATTTCATTCATGTTGTTCTGTAAAAATTATAGGGAGAGTAAAAGAGGCAGAACGCTTACTTATATTAGCACTATTTCCAGGATGCCCATAAAGTTTAAAAGCTGCTTACCATCTCTGAAGGACTGCATGGGCTCATCTCCCCAGGAAAGAGGGAACGGGGAGAAAGGTGATTGTGAAATGCTGCATTCAGATATGGGGGTCGTACTTTTGCCAGGCCTAAACCCAAGCATCTCTCTCTCTTGATTTGGAGATGAAGGATCTATTCCTAGTGCAGACTGAAGCATAGGGTGTTCTGATGAATTGGCTAGTAGCTCCTTCAAGATGTTAATTGGAGAGATGGTAAGCTCCCAGTTGGTGATACCAAAATCCCTCAGGTGGGCCCTGGCATGGCTGGACAACCCTGCACGTGTGTCAAAGCCAGCCCCACAGAATTCACATCTCATTAAACTGAAAGTACTTGGATCAAAGTTTGCAACTGTGGGAAAAGAGAATAATCGGTGTCATAATAAAGCATGAAGAGGCAATATATTTTCAGAAAACCAATCCCCCCACCAGATCATGTGATTTAACACATAATACTATGACCACTAGATATTGCAAGGATGCTATAACATCTGTTGTTGAGAGAGAAAACGGGAACATACATACCCATCTTCAAGGGAATGAAAAATATTAGAAAAAATGAAAAAATTATAAATTGAATACATACTACCTTTTTTCTTCTTCTTTTGGAAGGAAAATTTTTGCTCAATAGCTTTCACTTCTTCTGCAGAGATGAAGTGACGGACATTGTAGCTCACACCCACCCTGTTCAGGTGGCCCCGCACGTGATTGGCTAGGCCAATCCCATTGTGGAACCTGTCAGGACAGTATGGGCATTTCCTCTCCTCATTCTTCAGCATTGACGAATCCGCATCCAGTAGATCATCCAGCTCTAGAGATCCCTCTAGAGAAGAATCTAATAGGAAGACACCTAAAGGAAGGGATTGATCCATTCCAAACTCTTGGGAGAGAGGCGACAACCTTTTCTTGAGAATCTTCATCTTGGGTCTCTTCATCTTTCTGGGATAAAGATTAATCTCCTCAACAAGAACAATAGGAACCATCTGACGTAACTGATGCTGCTGTCCTGCGGATGCAATTGGATAATCCGTTGCCTTCAAGGTACCTCTGAATGTCCTTTTGAGGTTCAAGGCAGATTGAGGAAGAATGAAGGGCCTGAAGTATCTATTCTCTGTTAATTCTATTTCTGTTGCTAAGGGGAATTCTTCTTCCATACTCCTAATATCATTTGCAGGTAACCATTTGTGCTGCAGTTCCTCTAGCCCACCTGGATGGCTTTTGGCATTCTCTCTCTCAGCCTCAAGTAGCAGTGCTGTGCTTTTATTCTTCATTTGTTTCAGGGCATATTGAGAATACGCTTTTGCTGAGGTAAGAGGAGACATCCCCAAGACCTTATGTGAAGAGCTGTAGGGAGCTCTTTTCCTAGCCCGAAACCCAGGCATGGGGATGTCTTTTTTATTAGTGCTATTGCTTTTATTAAGTCTCTGGTGGCCCAGTGTAAAATCAGGGACAGACTCATAGTGGGGCATGGTTTCACAGTGGGACTGGGGAAAGTGTCTGTCTGCTTTGTTCAAATAATCATTTTCTGAAAGTCGGCCTGACCTGCTGGGGCTATATGCATCCCTACTAGTTCCAGGCTGGTTCATATCCGCGTCAAAAGCCTCTGTGTTCCAGGATGGGTGGGAATGAGCATATTTCATGTGTTCTTTTAAAATGTTTTCATCTGGGGCAGGGAAGCTGCAAAGCATGCAAGTGCTAAGACCTTTGTTGCTACTGTGTGCATGTGTCATTTGAGGTACGTGCTCATTTGGTCTGAAGTGCCTATATACGTTGTGCATGGAGCTGTCCCGTGGTTCACTACCACCAGAAGTGCCAAACAAGTTCACATTCTTCAACCCCTGGCCTTTCCTCTCCCTGACATGCATCTTTGCATGCTGGACAAACACCTTAGAGGAGTTGGTGCCAAACACACATTTCGGACACTGTAGCCTGGCATCACGACCTTCATCTGGGAATTCATTGAGCTTCTGAATTTCCTCAATGATTTTTTCTCTCGACTTCTGATGGAGTCTCCTGTGCTGCTCTAGAGAACCAATATCCCCAAAAGCCCATCCACACTCATTACAGGTCAACTGACACTGACCTCCAATGCTCTCTCTGCTTTGATCCAGCCCTAGTCCCCTGTTATGTTGAAGCATGTGATCCATCAAGTGTTCCTTCATCTTAAAATAGATGCTGCATTCAATGCACGTGTACACAGTTGGGTCCTCTTCCTGCCCTACATCATCTTTCCCCTGCTCTTCTAGCAGGACATTGCACATATAGGGCCTTGTCTCATCATAGGTGCTGCAGGAAGGAGATTCCACAGACCTCAGAGGAATACGTTCCATAGTGTCTCTGGCACTAACAGTCCAAGGACGCTTACGGGCAGCAAGGTCCGTTGCTGTCTGGAGCGCTGATTTCTGTAATGGCCACTCCGCTGTGTTAACAGAACTTACTTCGCCTAAATCAGAGTCCACTGCTTGTCCCTTCCTGGAGGAAAGTGCACTTTCAGCAGTCTTTGCTTGACTTAAGTGAGGATTTAGCATTTTTCTAAATACTGGCAGAGCCAACAAAGAAGCTTCTCGTGCAGATTGTCCCCTAACAGACAGGTTTGTTGCTGCGTCGGCTGGCTTATTCATGTCTCTGTAGGGAGGCCCAAGCCCTTCATTGTGCTCAGAAAGCCAGTCAAACCTCTGAAAGCCCTTCTTGTTCAGCTCTTGCCTTTTGTCTAAGTGCTCTTTGCTGCAGGCTTCTAGCTGCTTTGGTTCATTGCTATGGTATCTTTCATCCCCAGCAACAGTCTGTGCTCCAGCAAGGGGTGGAGAAGCTTCCCCTGCTACCTTGCCAGGGTCTAAGTGCTCAAGCTCCCCTTCTAGCTCATCAGTATTCATTTGCACAGTTTTCACAATGTTAGGTTCCATTGCAGATGTGGGCTCCTTAGGGTAAGAAGGATTTCTCCGTGCCGCTTCCTTAGAGTTCGCTGAATCCTTCAAACCAGGGAGTCCTTCTAAAGTGCTTTCTTCTTTGGAGACACTACCCATTGTCTCCTGTGTAGAGCAGTCCCACAAGACAGCTGTGCTTCTTTGATCTGTGGGTCCCCTTGAATCTGCTTTACAACAGCCTTTCCTGAACTTTTCACGGCCTTCTGTCTTGGTGCTGAAAAGAACAGTCAAAACACATTTGCTGAAGACTCTATATTGAATTGTTGCTTTACAAAGTTAAACATAGTTATAATCATGGACTTTGAAGAAATTATTGCTCTAAGTCAGAGTTAGGATAATGCACGCTACTCACCCCCCATCTCCCCTTGGTGCTGTGTAGAAAACCAATGTGTCAGCACATTTCAAATGCCTGCTCCTGCACACTTCTATCTATATATCTACTAACATTTTTAGAATGTATTTATTTATTTCATTTCTATACCACCCAGTAGCCAAAGAACCATTCTTCCTAGCTACAGCAGCAGGAGTCGAGATACCAAAGCCTGCTCCACTGGCTCAGCCAGCTGGGACTAACTGCCTCTTGGTGTCTCTTCTCCCAGAATTATCATCTCAGTGGCCATTCTACCTGGTCATTATGTAACCGGAAAGTTCTGATATCTAAATTTGCTTTTTGCTCCTCTTCCTTCACATCATTTGTTTCTTTTTGTATTGTGTCATTTCAATTATACACCTCAGGACAGGGCCAGTGTCATTTTTTAAAATCTTTGTAGAGCTCCAAAGCAATTTTAGGCACTTAATGATAAATCATCATCATCATCATCATCGGCTGCTTATTATCTAGCTCAGGGGTGGGCAACTGCATGAGCTCCAGGGACTATTTTTGTCCCCCAAACCCTCTCCCCATGGGCCACACCTCACCATGGGCCCTCCATGCTCCCCCAAAACAAAAATCAGTATTTTGCCACTGCAATTCAGCAGTAAACCACTCTGTAGTGCTACAAGAGTTAAATTTAACTGGTGCAAGGAAGAAAGAACAAAGCTCCTCTCCCCATGCGCCATGGTCCTGATTCAGACTGGGCCTCTGCATCCTTTTTGACACAAAAAAGAAAGTGACCAGTGCCAACCATGCTTTTTAAAATGTGTGCTTAATGTAACTTGTAGTTTGTCCCTCATGCTCTTCCTCCTCCTGGCCATTGTCCCATCCTTCCATCATCACTGGAACCTTTTTTTAAAAAACTGTAGATTTGTATAATTGCACCTGTGTACCCCACTGCACCTGTGTTAATTTCTTTTAGTAGAAGTGACATGTGGACTGCTTGCTCTCTAGGATGAAAGAATAACAGGCCTGCCTAAAATGAATTATAAACTTCATTAGATTTTTGAAATGCAAGCATATAATTCCAGTTCCTTGGCCAATATTACTTCAGATGCAAGGGGGGATACTTGAGTAGCTGATGGGACCTACATATCCTCCACCAAGCCCATGTGACATTGAGGACTACAGAAATCCACGGGTGAATTGTTGAAGCATCGTGCTATTTAAAAGCTTGAGTCTAGAGGTGGGACTAACACCCCCAACCCTATATGCTTTTACTTGGCAGCAAGTCTCAATGATTTCCACAGAGGTTATTTTCAGATAAACGTGCCTAGGACCAATGATCAAGTATATGCTATCAATTGATCCAAAAGCATTTCCGACTTGCCTATGACCCACTTCAAAGAGAAGCAAGGGAAATTTTCCAGGAAGGATTACATGGGTGAGGGTGCACATGTTACATTGAATGGTATTATACTAAGCTTGATGTTCCAGTACAAATGAAAGGCCTTGGGAACTGGCCCATAGAGATTAAAAATTGCCAACCACTGTAATTCTTCCTCTAGAAATTTCAACACTTACCAGGCTTCCTTCCTGTGAGTTGTGATAGAGACAACACCATGAGGCTCATCTGCAAGAGAGAAAAAGAAACATCACAGGCCTGACTTCTGAATACAGTGTAATTTACAATCATGTAATTTTAAAGCTATAAAGCTTTCCAAGCAGATAAACCCACCCAGCTTGTGTGCCTTCCTGGGGGTGATTTTGGATTAGCATGGGATTTCTAACCCACACTATTTAATCCTGAGCACCAACAATTTGATATATAATCATTCCTTCAGTTAAGCAGTTTAAAAAAAAATTAAAAGATAAATTTGAAATAAAGCATGCCCAAGAATCTTTCCTATAAGAAGTCAAATTATTCGATTGCGCTAAGTTTTATTTGAACTATGCCATAGAAATACAAACTTGCTCTCTGTGTAAAGTGAGAAACAACTTTTACACTATATTTTACACTATAATTATAGTGATTTGCCCTGCCTATGCTCTCAGAGAAAAAGCTACGCACGCACACACACACACACACACAATATATCACACACTTAAATTATACTCACTTTTCAGACCCGTTAGAAAGACTAAATTTCCCATATTTTTACATTTTGAGGAGACAAAAACTATTGCTCATTTTGAAACATTCTCATCAAATTTCAGCAATACAGCGACAACCTACATTTTGGATTTACTCTCAAATGAAGCAAAAAACCCACAAAAAACAGATTTTCACAAATGACTCACAAAACTCCTTGTTCTTCCCACATCACTCATCTCTAACCTAATTGAGTGGGCTCTATACCAGAAGGTAGATCAAGATGTACTGGTAGAGCTCCAGGTTTAATCACAGCAAAAACAGAAAAACCTTTTCCTCTTACGTAAGAAAGCTTTGGGAAAAGCAGGAGTAGATGTGCATGGAAAGGATTTGCATGCAAGCTCCAGTTCTGGTAGTGAAAAATTCCTGGGCCGAGCATGTGCTTAGAAGAGGAGCATTGTTCCTCAAATCTATGTCCACCTTCCTAAACCACTATTTTGCACCTGGCTCTGATTAGTGAATCTTGGGGTTTCTATTGAAAAATGAACTTGATCCTGCAAACCTAAAGTCTGCCCACCCCTTTATCCTCCTCCTTGCAAATGTTTCCCTTCAAATTCTCTGGAAGTGTCTCTTGGAGGTAAAATCACACATAATAGTTATATGTAAACTGCTTAGGTTCAGCACAACATTCCAGAGACTAATGCAATAATATATTCTGGGAATAAACACAGACAATTTGGCTTTCCTTGGTGCAAAAACAGGACTGGGGGGGGCAGAGTCAGACTACACAAAGCCCTGTTTTTAAAACAGGAAGGCTGTGCTAAAGCACAAATTATGCATATCTTGACTTTCTTGGCCTTCCAATGACTGCTTTAAACTATGCCCACTATCTGGTACTTCCAGGTGCTGCATGGAATGTCTTCTATTATTTTCTCAGCCACCAAATGTCTGGCCAAGGCACTCACTAAAATCTTCTGGCTCTGGCTCTGTGCTGAAGTGCATTGTCATTTGGCTGCATTCTACAAAATCCCAAGTGAGATGGCATGCAGTGGCAAACCGTATTCTTGAGGAAACAGACTTTACTTTGCCAGAACCTGACAGTTTGAAAAATGGCTTAAGGAGAGAAGCATTATACAAGTTCACCATAATCATATTAAAGCCATCTTTAATTTAAAAATTTGCCCAACTCGGCACATGCCTTTCATATTCATACAGTCCAAAATGGTGGAAGCTTCAATAATTTTCAACTACTGATCAGAATTTAGCAATACCTCATTAAGAACGTAAGAAGAGCCATGCTGGATCTGACCAAGGTTTCAATGTAGTCCAGCATTCTGTTCACAGAGTGGCCAACCAGCTGCCCACGGGAAACCCACATGCAGGACATGAGTGCAACAGCATCTCCCACCTATGTCCCCCAGCAACTGGGGGACATAGGCTTTCTGCCTATGATACTGGAGGTAGCATATAACCACCAGGACTGGTAGCCATCAAAAGCGTTATCATCCTCAAATTTGTCCAATCCCCCACTAAAAGCATTCAAATTGGTGGCCATCACTACATCTTGTGGATGTGAATTTCATAGTTTAACTATGCGCTGTGTGAAGAAGTACTTCCTTTTTTCTGTCCTGAATTTCCCACCAATCAGCTTCATGGGATGATTCCAGGTTCCAGTATTATGAGAGAGAGAAACATCTCCCTATTCACTTTTGAAACACCATGCATAATTTGTATACCTCTATCATGTCCCCTCCTTACTTGCTTTTTTTTATAAGCTAAACAATCTCAGCTGCTGCAACCCTTCCTCATAAAGGATTTGTTCCAGCCCCACGATCATTTTAGTTGACCTTTTCAGCACTTTTCCCAATTCTACAATATCATTTTTTAGGTTCCATGACCAGAACTGCACAGTATTCTAATTGTCATCACACCACAGATTTGCATAACAGGAGCATGATCTTTGCAGTTTTATTTTCAATTCTTATCCGAATTATACTTAACAAGGAATGTTCCTTTTTCACAACTACTGCACACATTTTCATCAAGCTGTCCACTACAACCCCAAGATCTCTTTCTTGGTCAGTCACTGCTAGCTCAGATCCCATCTTATGCATGACACTGGGAATTTTTGGCCCAATGTAAAGTACTTTGCACTTGTTCACACTGAACTACCTTGCCATTTTGATGCCCATTTGGAGAGCTCATTTTACAGCTCCTCACAATCCCATTTTGTTTTAATTACCCTAAATAATTTGGTGTCACCAGCAAACCTGGCCACTTCCCTGCTAATTCCAGATAATTCATGAATAAGTTGAAAATCATTGGTCCTAATACAGAAGCCTGTAAGATCCCACCGTTTATATCCCTCCATTGGAATAATTTTCCATTAATCCTACTCTCTGCTTTCTGTTCTTTAACCAGTTATTGATTCATAAGAAGACTTCTCTTATTCCATGACTGCTAAGTTTGCTTAGCAGTCTTTGGTAAGGGACTTTGTCAAAACCTTTTGAACGTCCAAGTAAACAATGTCCACTGAATCACCACTGTCTAAAACAATAAAAGGCTGGTGCAGGGGGGACTTATCTTTGGGTTGATTCTTTTTCAGGAGGGCTTGTCCTTCTATATGCTTACTAACTTCATCTTTAATAATGCTTTCAACCAATTTATCCAGAAGAGACATTAAGATAACCGGCCTGTATTTTCCTGGCTCCCCCTGGATCCCTTTTTAAAAATTGGTGTTACATTTGCTATTCTCCAGTCCTCTGGCACAGAAAAGGATCGTAGGGACATATTGTATATTATTGTTAGAAGATCAGCAATTTTATAATTGATTTCTTTAAGAACTCTAGGATGAATACCATCTGGGCCCGGTGTTTTATTCACTTTCAATTTGTCAATAAGGTTGAGGACGTCACCTTTTGTCACCACTAGGACACAGTCATTTAGGGCATTGATAAATTTAACCTCTTTGTCGTGACAGAATATCCATTTATCCAGTCAATGTGGGGGTAACTGAAGTCCCCCATTATTAAAGCACTTCCTCATATGAAGGTCTCCCTTATTTTGTTTTTCATCTCAAGATCACCCTGAATTTTCTACTCTGGGCAATGATAGCATATACGTAGTACTAAATTAGTTTCAGAGCCCAGTATTCACCCACAGTGTTTCTGTGGAAGAATCTACTCAACATTCTACACTCTCTGTCATACAGAGCAAGACCTCCTCCAGTAAGCCCTTCCCTGTCCTTCCTATAGGGTTTATATCCAGAGATAACCATATCCCACTGGTTCTTTCCATTCCACCAGGTTTCCATAATGCCCACTATATCAAGGTTTTCCTTTAAAACCAGGCACTCCAATTCTCCTAGTCCGGCTTGGAGGCTTCTAGCATTTGCAAAGAAACAGCTACACATGCTATTCCTCCCCAGATATCTCTGGCATGTCCGTCTTCTGCTATGGCATTCAAGCCTCTTTGACTGGCTGTCATGTTTCACTATATGCTCATGGCCTATTTCCTCCCCTTTTACATTTGAGCAATGGGAAATGTTTTCAGCTTCATTCCCTGGAGATGATTTAACCTGAACCAGATGCTTCCCAGCTCCTGTCAGCTTTTCCCCAAGGTTCAGTTTAAAAGCTGCACCTATTTTATAGAGCACCAGCTAAACATAACTCAAATGAAAAGGAGAAATTGGAAAGAGCACAAAACTCATCATGCAAGCACTCTAGGTCTGGTGTGGAGCTCTTTCCTGGATAATTAGGGAAGAAAACACAGGGCTTGGGAGCACACAGTGTTGCATACTAAGAGCAGTGTGGTGTAGTGACTAGAATATTGGGACTAGCACTGGGGAGACCTGGGGTACCTAGAGGCTTATTTGTGCCTCATTGAATGCACACTGGCGGTATTTCGGACAGGCAAGCGGGGCGCAAATCAGACGTACATGCAATTTAAAGGCTCCGGTAATGCGCATTTTCGAGGTGTCGATTTATCGCGACTTTAAATTTTTCTCTGCAGTTAGAGCACAGTTTTATAATGTGACCAATGTAGTGACCATTCAGTTTAATGCCAATAGTGGGCGTAGTTTGGAGGGCAGGGCTGATGATGTCATGAGTGCATGACTGCCCCTTCTCTTCCTCTACCTGGCTACCCCTCCCAGTTCTCTATCCACTTGTTGAGCTCCTGCACAGAGATATTTTTTGCCTTGATACATCGTTGACCATTGTGATAGAGACTCTTGTGAAAGGAAGGGGAGTTTCTTGGAAAAAGGATGTTCGCTGTTCAACGATTGCGTTGAAACGATTACATTTTTGGGTATAATTTGAGGTCCGCTAAGGGGTTTTTACCATTGACTTCAATGGGAGCAGGAACATGTAGCCCTAAGAACACAATCTTCAACGCTCTAATGAGCCAAATACGACCCTCAGCCTTAGCTGTGGCAGCCTATTTTGTTTTCAGCTAGGGGGTGGGGGGTGGATACTGGTTCCAACCTTTCTTCCATCATTCTCTGTAAAGTCTTCCATTGTACACACACACACACACACATTCCCATCATAGCCACTGCAGGAAATGGGAGCATGAGATAAATCGGGAAGAAAAGGACAAGGTCGGGGAAGATCAATTGGAGACCTGCGGCTGAGGACAGAATGCAGAGACTACTCCAGTAAACCCTATTTTCTTCTTCCCTCCCCCCTCTCTTGCTTTACCAGTTCCCCCCCCCCCCCTCATCTCTTTGAAAATGGGCTGTTTATTGCTATCCAAGAATTTTGTACCAATTCTCAGTAGCGAACAACAATAAAAAAATTTAACAAATGTCTCCATCACAGCAGGGCAAGTATGCACGTCCAAGCTTTAGAAATCATGTTCACATGTGAAGTACCGCGAGATCGTGATAGTGCAGTGGTAACAGGTAACCAACGGCGGGAAATGCAGGTGGGCAGTACCAAAAGCCACTAGGGCGGTGCTTTCCTCACTCAAGGATCAATCTATGCTCCATTTATGCTGTGAATCTACGCATATAAACAATTGTAAAGCGCATTATATAGAACCAGTAGTTCAACTTCACGGCTATTGGCTATCGCTAAAGCCGTAAATTCGAATAAAGGAAAATGCGCATCTTCGGAGAAACAGGCATCAAACAGCTGCCATATAGAGGTCGCCCTGGTTTCAAATCCTCATTCAGCCATGAAGCTCACTAAGTGATTTGGGGCAGATCATGATCCACCAGCCAAACCTGCCAAACCTGCCTCACGGGGCTGTTGTGAGGATAAAATGGGAGTGGGGAGAATCATGTGCACCATCTTAAGTACATTGGAGGAAAGGTGGGATATAAATGTAATAAATGTGTTGTGATGTTAAATTCATACTTGCATTTAACATGCAGGATTAATGCAAATAGCATCAACTGGGGGTGATAATTATTGGGTTCACAGCAGGCATGGAAGGAGGAATTGAATCCTTTCTGCCTTTGCAGCAATCCTGAGGAAAACCCTCACTCTGAAGTTGGTACTAACTTTGGGAAGAAATCCTCCACTGATGTCAATGTCTAACTCAGCAGAGGATTTGCTGAGACACATCTACAATTCTGCGAGTGCAGACAGCAGGAATAATGGCAGACTGTTGACATACATTGCTACAGATTAAAGGTATTTTAATATGTGGCTTCAGCAAGAGTTACAATGAGAGGAGAGCAGTAACGTGACATCTGAGCTGGCAGGAGGAACCCAATGCTACTGGAAAACATAGGACGGGAGTATCGGGTCTTAACTGAAAGAGAGCTTGAAAATGCATTGTCATTTTTGTGGTTGTACATTCCTATATCTGAAAGCATTCACAGAAAGGAAATGTAGTGTCAGAGACTACAAAACATCCCCAGTTATGGGAAGCATTGATTACATTTGCAGTGCAATAAAGATAAAATGAAAGAAAATAAATTTAAAGTAGCTGCAGGCAAGATTTACAATTCATTGTAGTTTTCTCTCACACAATTAACCAGGGAAAGAAAAGTTGCTAGTGTCATCTCAGGATGAAGACAGATGTAATATTTTAACCATACAAGCCTGCCTTTAGCTCAGTTTCACACGTGCAACAGCAAGTCAAATTATGGTTCAGTTAGCAACCTTGCCCCCTTTACTTTACATGGGCTATTCTCCCACTTTTTAAAAAGCACGTGTAGATTTATATGTTCACCCTTTTCCTTGTAAAAGCAAATGCAAAGAATTTTTTTTAAAAAAACAGTCATAGGACTATTCCAGAGTTTGAGAAGGAGGTGTGTTAAAGGGACCACCTATATGGCCTCAGGTTGCCACCACAATAAGCAAAATCCTGCACTTTTGCTGCTTCAGGTGGTAGCAGCTAATCCCGATGCTGCAGCAAAAGCATGGGGTTTCCAGCAGCCGGGCCCATCCTCTGCCCTGGCGAACGGCAACTAATCAGGGCTCGCCATCCACCCAGTCATGCTTCCACTGTGACTCCAGAGCGAGGAGAGATGGTGGATGCACCGTACTCACCTCAATCTGGAGGAAAAAAAGTCAGGTTAAGTCCCCAACTTTTTTTCTTCGCAACTTCGTAGGAAAGCCCCAGGGTGAGTGTGTGATGGCTTGCACTGACTCGGTTTTATTTATTTTTTTGCTTATAGACAGCCCCAGGTTGTAATAGGAACTAGCCAATCAACAGCATTTAGAGATGAAATTTTCACATTTAAACTGAAACACTTCCGAAAAACTGCAAATTTGTTTAACACTTGCCCCAAGAGGCAGAGAGCAAAAAATATACATTTGGACTAAACAGATTGAACGCTCTTCCATGCCACTCCTTTTATAATATACGATACATCTGTGTTCACCTCCACATTTTGACACAAGGCACAGCTGTGCTATAATATGGATGCTTGCTTCTCAAAAAGTGAATCTTTTTTTAAAAAAAAAAAGACTCTGCTTCAATGTGTCATGTCAAAAGACAGAATGAATTAATCTAATTTTTTTATACACCACTTTCAAACCAAGACATGGAATGGTTCCAGACTTTTGTTGAAAGGCTGATGAAAATCCAGGCCAGAGGATAACATCTGTGAAGTTTTAGAGAATGATTTCTCAGTTCTTCATATTTTTAAAAAAGTGTTTTGCAAGAGAGCAAAAATGAACTTGATCTCTTGGTAGAGAAATAGCAGAGTCCTATTTGTTCAGAAAAAAAGATACTGAATAGGCTAGCTCCAGTTGCAGGGAGGGAAAAGTTGCAGAATTACTATCTTTATGAAGGGACAAAGAAAGGGACATTTTAGAGTATTAAAACATGGAGCTGTTCAGGGAAAAGAGCAAAAGTACAGATAAAGAGAGAAGGACAATGGCAGAGGTGGATCTTACGAATTCTTTTGTTCGTGGGAGCTCCAGCATGTTCTATTTTTAGAAACCATCTCCTTTAGAGGAAAAACAGCGATTTATCTTCCTTCTGATGAGCACAAAACTGTACTCTGTGCTGCAAGACCTCATTTCTTGGAAACAGCAAGAGATGAATTTAATGTCTTGAGATTAGCAGACTAACATTTTACCCTCTATGGAAATCCAAAATAAACTGTGCTTCTGAATGGTAGACATGGGCTTTTAGAAAAGGTTGAAAAATATACACAGCAACACCAGGTTCTCCCCTTAGCCACAGGTTCAAACATGCTGCTATATTCAACTAGGAAAGCATCCTCATCAACTAAATAGAAAAATCTGATACATTACTCAAGGAAGGAACAGTTATGATAATCTAGTTTATTATCCAACACAATAATTTTTCATTAATATTTATGCAACTACTATCCCACCTTTATGATACATTTATGTGTGGAGCAAGTCGCTGACCTTTCCACTAGCCTTCTTCAAAACTTTGCACAATCACACTGTCACGCCTACATCACATTCATAGTCTTGAGCTGTTCATAACCTCGGTCCGTGGCGTTTAAGAAAAATTATAATCCTCACAGCATTTCCAAAAGATTCTCTGGCACCAAACACACTCCAATTCCAGGTGTACCTTCTCTGACAAAGAATTTTAAATCTGCCTGTATTGCTTTGGACTTTATCCATCCACCTCATACTGCGTCAACCTGCTTTCATTTCATCTGGTTCCAAGTGCTCAGAGAAAACCGGTTCTCATTCCCCGTTTTCACTATGCAGACGAAAGGCATCAAGGTCTTATAAACCCAATAACATCAAGTTGGTGTAAGACAGCTCAGTGTTTTCATCAACACCTTACTCTCAAAGACCAGTAGTTGCTTTGGCTCCCTCTAATTATACTTCATAGTCATGAATCTGAAGTGGTTTCTTTGTCAATGGATTATACTTTTCACGCCTGTTCATTTTCCTAAAATCTATACTATAATCTATTAAAACTATCTATCTATCGTTTGTTTTATGTCTTTACTCCAGTCTTCCCCAACCTGGTGCCCTCCAGATGTTTTGGACTTCAACTCCCATCAGCACCAGCCAGCATGGCTGATGGTCAGGAATTCTAGGACTGCTAGTCCAAAACATTTGTAGGGCACCAGGTTGGGGAAGGCTGCTTTAAGTCCAGTGGGTTTAATACCCTTGTCAGATTTTTCACAGAGGGTAATCTGGAAACACAAGAAGCTTTTCCCCCACCACTTAACTGTATACAGATGTCTAGTTTACATAACTCCCCTGCTATTTTCATTACAGCTACTCTGACAAGAGGACAGGGTGTCTCTCTGTCTTCAAGTCTTAGATACATTATTTGAAAATAATAAAACAACTTAAAAACTACTTGAAATTAATATGTTAAGAATTAGGATGGAAATCTAGTTATTATGGAAACTTTCCTCTCTAAATTACTACACTTCCTTTTAACTTGACACATTTTTCAAATTGTTATCCTAAGAGGACTTAAAATTATTATTTTTAATTACCTAAAACTGGCTGGGACTTGAAACATAACCTGGTTACCTCATTGTTAGACTTCCATAAGATGATAAAGAAGAGATCTCATCCAGGCCTAATAAAGACTTTGAGAATCTACTCAGTGGGCCAAACTAGAATCTAGCGGTTTTGTGTGCTTAAAACAGAGCACAGCCCAATCTCATAGAAAGAGTGGGATAGAGCTCTGATTTTAGAAGCAAAAAATAGGGTTGCATGGGTGAGTGCAGATTTCCCTCAAGACGGTCAACTTACCTACACATACACATGCACTCTCTCTCTCTCTCTCTCTCTCTCTCTCTCTGGAAACATTTTTCCCTGGAAAGACCCCAATACCAGCTATTGCCCAAAAACAAAAAGTACTTTGGAGAGGGACTACAGAGTGGCAAGCCATGGCAGGGAAGAAGATTCAGCTCTCTTTTCCGACTTACCCCTTTTGCTTTCAAAATTGGATTCCCCATCCTACTGTTTCTAAGTGACTCGGACTGTTCCATGGTTAAACTACACAGAATGCTGCTGTCACCTCTAGCTTGTCTGAATCTATCATCTGCCAGACATATAGCATGATCCTCTTTAAGGGAAATTGTTGCCCCTTGTTATTTTTTGTAAGTAATAACAAAATACCTCTATAGTGATGGCTATCTATCTATCTATCTACAGGCACACATACACACACACACGAGAGAGAGAGAGAGAGAGAGAGAGAGAGAGAGAGAGAAAAGCTATATTAAAAAGAGGATAGGATAGATTAAGGACTCAGTCCAGTCATTTGGTATCTGCTCTTCCTTCCAAGCTTTCATCAGCTGTGCAAGCATTTTTGTACCACTTTTCTTCCATATTGAAGTAAGTCTGCCAGTATACTAAAAGCAAAGGTAGCTTTGCTAGCTATAAGAAAAAATCCAGTAGATATGGTTTTGTTGTATTACACTGCAAGTAAAATAGAGTATCACAGAAAAAAGTGCTATGATTTGGAATGCAAAAAATACTACACACGTGTGCACGCACACACGCACACGCACGCACACATACATATATATATATATAGACAGCAGCAGAAGCAGTTACAGAAAAGCAGTCTCAGAAATGGGATCTCAGAAATGGAATAAGCATTACAAAATAAAATAACAGATAATTCATTTTGACTAAATGTTGCTGTTGGTGAGATTCTAAAGGGATGGAGGGCCCAGATTGGTACAGCTAATACATGTACATGCCATTTGATTATTCAGCACTTGCTAACCCACATCTGACTGTGTGACTTGAATCCACCCAAAAAACTGAGGTGAAAGGAAAGCTTTGATGTTTGATCTATGATGGATCACACCGCTTAATGTTGTACTAAGTGCTGAATAAACGCACTGAACCTATCGTAAGGCTGAAGGGTTAAGTGGTTACCATAACACTTAATGAGTTATCCAGATAATCAGTCAAAGCATGATTCCAACCACATTGTATTTTAATTGCTTACTTTTTAGAACTATAAGCTGCTCCCTTGGTGTGCCTGGATACAGACTATTAAACAATTAAAACATTATGGCACTCATGCACTAGAGCGCTCCCTATCTGTGCTGTTACCTTTGAATTTAGACTTGTCCACCTGCCCAACATGGGCTAAATGTGTTTGAAGTTAATAATCTCTTGGTTTAGAGATACAGTTTCTTTTAATGTTACTTTCATTTCATTGTTATACTGCTGTTTTTATTGTATCCTTGAGATAATCTATAGATCCCTGTGTGGCTTAAGACCAGAGTCCATGTCACCAGTACTCTAAATTGCACCCAGAAATGCACAAGCAGCCAGAACTGTTTTTAAATGGGTGACATGTGATCGAACTAACCCATGCAAAAAGCAACAGGACAATCAGCTTTTGAGTAAAACTAAATATGACATTCAGAGATCTGCAATTGGATTTCCCATCTTTTCCCCCAAAGGAGGCAGCTGCAGATGGAGGGGGAAAATCTGATCAGAACTGCAACACTAGGAAGTTTACATCTTTTCCTCCATGCCATTTTCCTGATCTGTTCTCCCCCGCCCCACCTCCCTAATCTATTTGCCCCAGTGGGAAAACCTCCTGTCATCAGGTATAAGTTGACCATAAGGAAGTAAAGGTATGTCATATATGTTTTATCTCCACTTCCATTATCATTAAATAACCTCCCTCTTGATTCTCCCTTTCAACTTCCTTTTAAATGAAACCTCTCATTGTTTTTTAGATGTTTCTTCTTCAGAAACTACATGCTGGCCGATCTTCCATATATATATGTGTGTGTGTGTGTGTGTGTGTGTATGTGTATGTGTATGTGTGTGTATATATATATATATATATGTGTGTGTGTGTGTGTGTGTGTGTGTATGACAAGTTTGATTGCCTGATGGTGGTCACTGTTCCAGAGTGGTTTAATAACACTTCCATCTTTCACCAAATACAGGGCACCGCTCCATATTAAGTCCATAGTCTCCTCCCCTCTGTTGGCTCCATGACTGCTGTGCTAGGGCAGAATCATTTTTATAGACATCTTGTCTAGATTTCATTCTGAGCTTGGAGGTGAGGGACAGGAGTTGGGAAAGAACTACTGGAGCAGGATAAAGTAGTAGCAGAGCTTGAGGTGAAGCATTTGAGTAAGTAAGAAATTAAAATAAAGTGGTATTTATGGCTCTCAGTCACATGAGAGTTTGTTATGTACCTCTGAAGTTTAAGAACTTTGGCTATTCTCTTGAAGCCAAATTAGAAAGGCCTTTCTTCCTCTTGCAAGGAACTCAAGGCAGCTTACATAGTCCCCCTCCTCTCCATTTTATCCTCACAACAACCCTGTGAGGTAGGTTAGGCTGAGAGTCAGTGACTGGCCCAAAGTCACCCAGTGAGCTTCATGGCAGTGGAGACTAGAACCCGGAACTCCTGAGTCCCAGTCCAACGGTCGAATCACTACACTGGTTCTGAGATGTGTCCTTCCTTCCTTCTTCCTCCTCAACTGAAGATACGGAAGGCCTGCCAATTTGAACAGATGAACAATGGGGGAAGGACTGCTTAATCATTTCCCTTCTAATAATAACCCAGCACCACACTGCTTTTCAGCTATAGAAGGTAAAAAGTGAGTACCCATATATTCCCCCACAGATGGGAAAGCAGTGTTTGAACAGAAAAATAGCCGAGGAGGAAAGGATTCAATAGCCTCTCTCCTGCCATTCCTTCACTCACACTTGCAGCTTCTCATGGCTGCTCTTTATTTCTTTAAGAATTCAGAAGTCTGTTGCACACATCTTCCACATAAAGCAAAAGGTTATACCAATAATGCCTTTGTTTCTGCCCAAAGTCTTTGTCATAATTAAATGCACTCCAAAGATAAACAAGAAAAAAGAACACATATTAAGTGGAGGGAATGGCCGTGTTCGGACGACATGATAGTCAACCATGGGTTAATAGTCAACTCCACAGATTACTATTTAGGGGTACTCCCCACACGACATGATTTAAGTCATCCTTGGAGTTGACTATTAACACATGGTTGACTATTGCCCACCCCCATCCCCTCTCTGCACTCCCCACCGAATAGCAGCGCTCTTTTGCATGAGAATCCCCATTCATGTCAGGTCCCTCCACTGTCAGGACCCAGCATGAAAGAGGAATCTCATGTGAAGTGCCATTGCTGGGTGAGGCGCTGAGAACGGGGAGAGAGAGCCATAAGCATCTCTCATGCAGCTGTCAAGACGCTTGTGCCCCGCCCTCCGTATTTTCCTCAAAGTGGTGGTGAATGGGGATGGGGGTGCAAGGATCTCTCCTGCTTGCGCCCCCCATCCCTATTCTCCACCAGTTTGGGGAGAATGGGGAGGGTGGGGCACGTGCCTTGACAGATGCAGGAGAGACGCTTGTGCCCCGCCCTCCCTGTTCTCAGTACCCCATCCAGGGACAGGACGTTCAGGTCCCTGGGAGCAAGTGGAGAGGTGCTGATCACAATGCCCTATCCAGGGGCTGCCATGATCAGTGGCTCCCCACGCACTTCCTGAGATGGCTGACACAAGCCTATAGAGTCCTGCTGGGCAAGAGTGGCAGGGGTTTCTGCTGCTCTTACCTCGCAACACTGTAGGCATGTGAAATAGTCAACGGAGCCCGCCACATGACACAATAATCAACAGTTGTGCGGATAGTCAAATCTGCATACCATTATTTGTGCTGGTTATTTTGAGGAAATAACCAACCATGGTGTGGAAAAGGCTCACCAGATGACACAATAGTCAATGGTTGACTATTTAAGCAGCGGTTGACTATTTAAGCAGCGGTTGACTATTGTGTCATCCAAACCCAGTCACTATTATTTTTCATACAGGTGAAATCAATCAGAATTAATGGAAATGTGAGAATTTAGATAATGATACAGCTATGTCTAATGTTGTGGAAAAAACTTTTCAAGATGTGGTAGATAATATTATGGTATCAAAACAGACAATATGTCAGAATTATTTGAATAGGGACAAAACTATTTTCAGATGCACTCCCCTCAATAAACTTAATCTATGTCATATTTGCTTTAACCTATAGGAAGCCAAACACAAGGCACAGAAACAGAACACTTGGATAAAGTTCTTTGCTTCTCTCTGCATTTCTGCGTGGCACGTCTAAATATCTAAAACTGAGCATTGGAATAAAGAAGATAGCCCAGAAGGTTTTTTTTGTAAGGAAACTAGTAAGTTGTAGAAGATAGTACACACACTCCAGGTTTCCATAATGACTGAATATAAATAATGCTTCTTATGGCGGCATTATTACACTAGACTTCAAATGATAGCGTGTCAGCAGGCAATGCTCATGTAGGAAGGAACTATGTCAACCATGGCGTGTCCCCATCCATGGGGCTCCTTTATACCAGCCTGCATCAACTAACAGGGCCATTCATCATGATGGCTGGGGTTGATAGGAGCTGAAGTCTAATATAGTTGGAAGGTACCAGGTTGAAAAAGGCTGCTTCATACAGATGTTCCTACACCATTGTCAGTAAATGTGCACTGGCAAATCAGCCAAAGCACTACAGTACAGCAATGACACTAAATCACTGCAGCAGTTTGTGAAGAGATAAAATACTGAGAAGAGTTCTTACTCACAAAAGAATCAAGACAGACAAACATTTAGGAAACTGCAGAACCCATGATGGAAAACAGAAAGGATTAAGCAGTGGGAATAATAATTATGCATCATGAGCTGATGTCAACAGCAGCAATGATGTCCCCCAGAAACATCATATAAGAAAATGGGGCAGTTTTTGTCAAAAGCACAAGATCTGTTTAGTGTTAATCATTGTGTCAGCAATGTTTGATAATCCAGGCTATCATACATAACCTATAAGAACACACCTTCCCTGCCTAAGGGAAAGTGCAGAGAGAGCATTGCCCTGAAAGGGCACAATCTGAAAGCATATCACCACTGGAGCTCGTTCTGGTATTTATTTGTTTATTTATTTACAATATTTATATACCGCTCCCCAATTTCGGAGTGGTGAACAAATAGAATAAAAGAATCATGCTGATTGTGAAGAAGGCACTTTCTTTCTGGCCCAATAAGAGTATTTAGTATTTGCGCAAAATATTTCTTCTCTGAACAACACTGAATATTTTACAAAGATAATGAAAGGAGCCAAGGGAACTGATCTAGTGGTGGTGGGGTGGATCCATATCTAAACAATCAAAATGTGCTCTGGCTGCACTTCACCATTTGTGAGATGCATAATTTATACTATAGG
Organism: Anniella stebbinsi; assembly: GCA_029215795.1. Taxonomy (NCBI): domain Eukaryota; kingdom Metazoa; phylum Chordata; class Lepidosauria; order Squamata; family Anniellidae; genus Anniella; species Anniella stebbinsi. Next base: position 64,157,558 of record JARDYH010000005.1, on the reverse strand, counting down.
ATAAGCTTGATTGAGGGGTAGAGTGGGGGACCAACAGCCTTGTAGCAACGTGAACAGCCTTGGCAAAGCATGTGTGTGTGTGTGTGTGTGTGTGTGTGTACACAGTGTGCACACTGTGCACTGTGTACTTCAATATCAGACAGGTGGAGCACTAGAATTTAAAAGAACAACAAAATTTGAAGAAAAGGGCTTCTATTTGAGTAGGGACAAGAGAAGAACACCAACAAGGCTACACAAGCAGCCATGCAAAGAAAAATCTAATCCAAAATAAAACAATGCTACATTCATTTGTAAAGGCAAGACCACGGTACAATAGTTGCCCGCAAGACTTAAACAAGTCCACTCAGCACTGACTATTGCAAAGAAATATTGCATTCCGCACACTGTAAAAAAGTCATTTCCCCACAAAAGTGCTCTTTGAGGAAGGACACTTTGATCCTACACAGCTAATACAAACCACTTTGCAGTCATCTTTTCAAAAATTGTGTAAGTCCAGAGAGCTGAATGTGAACCAGGGCCGTGCAGAGGAGGGCCAGTGGGGCCAGTTGGCCCAGGGCCCAAGATTTTGAGGTGGCACTCCGACGAGGAGGTTTCCCCCCCCCCCAGCTTATGCTACTGCTTCCATAGTGTAAGTGGCCCATCAAGAAACGAGGAGCCCGCCTTGCGGAAACAGCGCAGAAGCCGTCCATCGTGAAAATCACAGTCAGACTACAAGCTCCAGAGGGCCATGCCGCATGCGGGGCAAGGATATATGTGCCTTGAGGTGTTGTAGAACAGGTTTAATATGAAGGTGTTATGTAGAACGGACATGTTGGTGGGCATGTCCCTTTGGGGTGGCCATGTTGCTCTCCTTTTTTGAAATGGGGGGCATACACTTCCCATCTGGCCTGGGCATATTACCAGCTCTGCACGGCCCTGATGTGAACACATTACACTCACACCTCTAGAACCTGCTGGTCTGAATTATAGTGGAAACTTATTTAACTGGTATTACAGGTCAGACTTAGCCTCTCCTGAAAGTGTTGGCCTTCAGAATAACCACTGTGAACAGACTGAGATTTCTTCTATCTGCCGAATAACTTTCCATTCACAGAACTACATTTTGCTCAAGGTAATTTTCCTGAATGTCATGAAAGACATGCAAAAATGCAAACAAATCCAACCTTTAACCAAAAGCCCATCCAGCATTTCACCATCATCATACACAAAATAATTTAAAGCTGTACAACATCTGCTATTAAAACACTATTAAGGCCAATGATGGATACTGATGAACTATTTTTGCAACTAATACATTACTGCAGATATATGACCATTCTTACTGCCCTAAGGTTCTGGCTTGGTGGGTCTACTGTTCCATGGCTGCTCAACTCCTGATCTCCACTTCTCATGAGCTTGGATTACGCAATCCTGATCATGATCTCAGATCATGAAGAAACCATTATATCTTGGGACATTTCACTAATCTTTTAATCTTGGGGGTGCTCCTGGATCCGTCGCTCCAAATGACAGCCCAGATAGATGCGACGGCCAGGAGTGCCTACTATCAGCTTCGGCTGATACGCCAGCTGCGCCCCTTCCTAGAGTTGGAAGACCTAAAGATGGTAGTGCACGCGCTGGTAACTTCGAAGCTCGACTTCTGCAATGCGCTGTACCTAGGGCTACCTCTGTGCCTAGTCCGGAAACTTCAACTAGTTCAAAATATGGCAGCCAGGTTAGTCACCGGTACATCTAGGGGTGACCATATTACGCCAGCTTTAAAATCGCTCCACTGGCTGCCAATTAGTTTCCGGGCGAAGTATAAAGTGTTGGTTATTACCTTTAAAGCCCTACATGGTTTGGGTCCAGGTTACCTGCGGGATCGCCTTCTCCCATACAATCCGCCCCACACGGTCAGGTCCTCTGGGAAGAACTTACTGCAGTCGGCCAAGACTAGGCTGACAATCGTTACCCAGAGGACCTTCTCTTCTGCCGCTCCCAGACTGTGGAATGACCTGCCGGAGGAGACTCGTCAACTTAACAGTCTTTTAGAATTTAAGAAAGCTATAAAGACTGTTCTCTTCCGGCAGGCATATCCAGTGGAATTTTAGAATGTTTTAAGGATGTTTTTAGGATTTTAGGATTTTTTATGCAGTTTTAATAATATGTGTCATGTTTTAATCAGTTTTATGTATTTTATCATGTTGCTGTTCCCCGCCTCGATCCAGACGGAGAGGCGGGTAAGAAATAAATTGTTGTTGTTGTTATTATTATTATTATTATTATTATATCACCATATTTTGGCAGGACTCCAGGGGGCTGTCTTCATGGTGCCACATTGGCACCGCCTCCCTCCTGAACCCTGCACTTTCCTTCTCCGGGGGCAGCATCAGGTAATCCTGACACTGAGGAGGGAGTGCGGGGGTTTTGGGTGGCCATCCAGATCCCAGAGCTGTCCCCCCCCTCTTCCTGGTGGAAGGTGACCAATTGCTGGTTGTCTTGCACAAGGTTCTGACCTTAGGTTGGCCCTGGATTGGCCGCAGAGCGACAATACACGGCGGAAGCACCATGTTGACGTTGCTTCCTTTGAAGAAGTCAAGGTAGTTCCCAACTGTTTCAAAACACACCATCATGGGGAAGCCCCGCAGTGGCTGCGAAACTGCACCTACATCATCTAACCAATGGGGCACAGATTCACAACCTCCTTGGAGTTTTCTCCATGTGTACATAGCCCTCAGCTCTGCATCTGAACAATTTATAATCAAGCTAAACAAAAGCCCTAACTATATTTGCAAGATCTTGCATAGTATAATTATGGGAGACTTCTAAAACCCCAATGGAAAAAATACAATAGTACCAGGTACAAGGTAATTGTGTGGACAAGACTGAACAATCAGATCCCAAATGATTAGTAAATCTCACTTCATTTTGTCTCTGCATATAGTTATTCATTGTTAAAGACTGTAGGCTTTCAGAAGTGAATCCGAAGGGGCAGAAAAATATTAGGGGGCAGTCTCTTCACATTCTGAATCCATAAGAATTCTTCCTAAAACGTACATTGCTCATCAACTCTGGGTAAATGGTTTGCAGGTTTTTTTGGGGGGGGGCATCTGGAGATCTCCATTCCTGCTGCTCCACAGTCAAAGAACGCGTCCTTTGTCAGATTTAAAACTTAAATATTGTGAACTCAGAAACATAATTGCAAGTTCCCCACAGAAGGAAGCTACAGAGACAGCTGCTAAGAAGAAAGAGCTGCAGGTTTATGAAAGCGATCCTTGTGTTCTGACAGTCAGAGTCTTTAAGATGCTGGCAGATCAGAAGCAGACTCAGTGTGACATCAGGATAAAAGCAAGCAAGTTCTTTCAGTCAGGAGAACACATATCATGAGACCACTCTTCTCACTTCAGCAAGCTAACCTGAATACCTCCCTCTTTATCAGACTGAAGTTGAGACTCTTCCATCCTTGCCTGCGATTACTGAGACCACGTTTTGGAAAAGTAGATGTACTACCAGATTCTGCACTTCATTTCCTACTTTATTTAGGATAATGTACTGGTTATGATCAATTCCAGGACCAGTATTGTTCACATCTGTCTCTCTACAGTATATAACACATTAAATGACTCCCAAAGCTCTTGCAAAATGAGCTTGCAACTGCATCTCACTGCTATTTGTATTTTTCAGGTACCGATATAAAGCAAATGTGAGCAGAGGTGGCTTTGGCTATTGAATGGTATAGAAATGTAATAAATAAATGAAAGGAACGCCACCCTATGAGACTACAAAAAGGTGAAGATGGGCCAAGAAAAGGTATCAAAATCTTCACTCTCGGCCTCCCAGGTAGATGTTCAGAGGTTATCTAATTCTGCACTGGATAGAAAACAAAACTTGCAGTCAGAATATATCAGGAAATTAAAAAGATAGGCACAAGACCTTTATGACACCATTTGGGGATTTTATATAACTAAAAATTAGGGTAGATAGTGGAGCTCGACAGGAAAAGGAGGGGATATTAACTGTATTTCACTTGGGTATTGGTACTCCACTTTTCTTTTTCTTTTAATTTCTTTTTTTATTGATTTTCAATATTAAAAAAACTTTATAAACAATTTTAACTCAACTTCATGGGTAAGTACACCAAATCATACATAATATAATACATTTCATTATGATGTTTTCAACTTCAGCAATATACAATTATTTTTTTGTTCATGCAGATAAGTTCAATTTATTATCAATATACTTTTTTCTTATTCATTGTAACCACAAGTTTTGAAAGGCAGCTGGGACTTGTATTGTTGCATCATCTTGATTTGTGTATTTAATAAAGTGCCACCAATCAGCAGTGAATGTTTCCCTTTTTTTGTCGCCTTGACAATCTTATTTTTGTATTAGTTTTTTTGATAATGCAAGCTCCCATACTATATTGTACCATTTTTGTATCATCAATCCTGTTGCATTTTTCCAGCACCTGGTTATCAATAATTTGGCTGCTATCAGCAAAAATCCTATTAAAGTCTTTCTTAGTAAAAGTTAATTGGTATCTTTGAATATGTGCAAAAGGGCTAATTCCGGGGTCAAATTAACTTTTGCTCCAACTATAGTAGAAATTTAATGAAAGACCTGTTGCCAGAACTTAGCAACTCCTGCACATCCCCAGCACATGTGTTGAAATGAACCAACCAATCCACACTTTCGCCAGTAGAGCGGTAATGAGCTCTTATCCATGCAGGCTAGCCGTACTGGCGTTAGATACCACTTTTGTATTACAAATTTTGTATTTGTATTTTGTATATCTCTTTACAGCGTGCTAAGGAGGCCTTATATGGAAATTTACCCCATATAGCAAACCACTGTGTTCCTTCTATTTGTAAATTCCAATCTGTTTCCCAAATCTTACGTAGACTTTGGTGTGATCCAATATCTTTTGAGATTAGTCATAAATATAGTCTCAGTATCAGTCCCTTTTCTTTTTCATCCATGTTTATCAATATTGTTTCAAACTGTGTTAGATTTCTGGTTCCCTGTTGTAATATTATTGGTTTTCTTATAAATGTGCTAATCTGATACCAAAGAAGCGATTAGTTTGTCTCTCCATAAATCTCATAGAAGAGGTTGTGCGATTTTGTAATAATCTCTTAATCTAAATAATTTTGCCTCTTTTAATGTTTTTTTATTTACGGGTCTGTCATTCTTTTGAAATTGGGGATGGCCATGAAGAGGTATCATTGGTGAAATTCCAGGCATTTCTATATTTCCATATCTTTAATGGTGCTTTCAGAAGTGTATTTTGGTTTTTCAAGGCATTTCTGATATCTTTTTTAATAAAGAGTATAATCTGTGGGTCCGGCTGTTTAAATAAAGATCAGTCTATTTGTACCCATTGCTTTTCTTGTGAGTCATTCATAAAAGACAAGAACTGTCTAAATTTACGCTTCATAATAAAGTTTAAGATTAAGAACCTCCAATCCTCCCTCAGCTAATGGCCTGTATCTTAACAGTTTTAGAGTATGAAGCTTCTTACTTTTAAAGATAATTTTTTCAATTTTGGTTTGCCAGATTTTAAGATGCTGTATTGGGACTTCTATTGGTAGGACATAAAATAGATTAAGTGAATTTAGGAATTATCATAATTTTAACTGTTGATTTTCTATTTAGTAATGAAATGTTTAAACAATTCCATCTTTTTAGGTCAATTTGCACCAACTTCCAAATTTTACCATAATTATTACTAAAGGATTTATTGATGATTTTACTAATTTGGACTCCCAGATATCAAAAAGATGAGTTAACTAGGGAAATGCTCATTATTTTAGAAGTAGCCAATTGTGTGTTGGGGTTGACATTATAACAGACTAAATCAGATTTAGAAACAAATACTTTAAGGCCAGATACATTTTGGACTCAAATTCTTTTTTTATGGCTATTGCATCTTCTTTAGGGTGTTCTGTTACTAAAATTATATCATCTGCATATAAACTGATTAAATGAGTTTGAGCATTAATTTGCATTCCTTTAATTTGAGCATTACTTCTCAATTTGTCTGCCAGAAATTTGATAACTAATGTAAAAAGTAATGGGGAGAGCGGGCAGTCCTGTTTTGTATCAGCATGGATATCAATCTTACGAGTTTTCCAGTTGTTAAATCTAATTGTAGCTGTGGTTTTTGCACAGATCAAATTCAGAACATGAAAGAATTTTTGGGCAAATTTAAACAATTTTGTGGATTCCAAAAGAAAGTCTAAATTTACACTATCAAAGGCTTTAAATAGGTCTATTGCCATGATAGCTAAATATTTTTTAAATGTCTTGCAAAATTTGATTATGCTATATATTCTACAGATTGGATCTGCTAAGTAACGTTTTGGTAAAAAACCAAATTGATTTGGATGTATTACAGATCCTAGCACTGATTTTAATCTATTAGCCCATATCGAAGTAAATATCTTGTAGCATACATTAAGAAGAGATCTAGGTCTATAGGAGTCTGGATTGGTTGATTCCTTGTTAGGTTTAATATTAGTACTATTCTAGGTTGTGAACAGGTATTGGGTAGGGAGGCTACATTCAGAATAGTATTAAATATTTTTAAATGTGGAATCAGTAAGTCCTTATAAATTTGTAGTATTCTCCTGTATACCCATCAGACTCAGGAAAGTTAAGTTTTTTTAATTATTTCTTTGATTTCTTCTTCACTGATTGGTTGCTCTAAATGAGCTATTTGATCGACTGAAATGGCTGGGATTTTAGCTTCTCTCTGATACTTCTCTATTAATGTGCCATCTTTTTTATTTTTATATAGTTCTTCAAAATAATTAGCAAATATGTCACCCGTTTCCTTTAAATTATGGATTATTTCTCCCTTCCCTGTTTTAAAGCTATTCTTCTTTTGTCCCTTCTTTTCTTGACTCTGTTTGTTAACAATTTGGATCCCTTTCTGTAATGTTCATAGGATTTCTGTTTCATGTACAGTAGGTCTACCATGGTCTTATCAATATTTAAAAATTAAATTCAGTATTTTTTTCTCCATTTGTTGTATTATTTTTGTTGAACCTGTTTGTTTGTATTGTGTTAGCAGTTCTAGGTCTGATTCTAATTCTGATTTCTTAAATGTAGTTTGTCTTCCTATGTAACTCATTTCTTTAATACAAATTCCTCTGATTACTGCTTTCATTTCTTCCCAATGAATAGTTTATTCCATCTTTACAAGTATGTATCACACTGTTTATGAGGGATTATCTATCAAATTATAGTTTTGGGGGGTCAAGGAGTTCAAAAAATGTGTTATTTTAATTGTCAGAATATTCCTTCTACCATTTTCCAAGATGGTGCTGAAATGTTGTCTCATTTTCTCATTTACTTGACAAATCAACATACAAATGTAATTTTGGCTTTAAACTATAGTTTTTCTGGGTCAAGGAGGTCAACATGGCATTAATTATGATGAAAAGGCAGTCCTTCCACCATTTTTTTAAACGGCGCCCAAACACTTATCTCTACATTAGGCCTTTTAATGAAAATGTGTAGCTTATATGGTCATTTTTTCATGATGTATGCTAAAATATTATGGTTTATTACATCATTAATTATATCAAAAAAGAAAAAAATGTCAGACACAATCTCTAAAGTAAAGTTACCATCTTTTGCTAGAAAAAGCATCCCACAGCCTACCACACCCAAACTTATAACTAAGAAAGTAATCGATCAAGCACATAGAGATATGGAGATTACGAAAGAAAGGGGGACTCAATAGAGAAAATTATGGAGCATGATGTACTGTCAACAAATATGTTGTTTGATGGTAATGCACCTACAAAACCAGCAATGCACATTCTCATAGCATAGCTCGAGAAGCATCTCTACTCTGAGGATTTTGAATTCACCATTGAAAACAACTGTTGTAGGCGACTTTATGTCCCAAATATGAATGGTTAAGATGTCAGCAATGAAAATCTTTGGAGAACTTGTTAACAATGTAGTCAAGGGATCAACATCCATATGTTCTCTTCAAGAACTTCATTTTGTTTTCGACAGCTATTTGCAGCTGTCAGTAAAGGAATGCAGAAGGATAGAGAATCTACCAGTGGTACAGTAGATCTGGCTGTAATCAAAAGCGATACACCAATACCTGTCAGCTTGAAAAATTCTGGTCATCTACCTTAGACGAGACAAATCTGCAGAAATTAGCATGAACAAGAGTGCAAGAGGAAGCAGGAAAAGCTATATTTCCACTGATATCTAGCGGTTCAGTCATTGATGATGTGTTGGAACCTGCAGTTCAATTCAAAGAGAAGGGACTCATGTTCTTGAACAACTAAAGAATACATTGGAAGAAGCTGACCTTAGAATTGTTCCACATGTAAACTGGGCAGTTCACAATGGTACAAAGAGAGTTGTTGTGCTTTTGAATTATACTGATGTCATCTTGCTTCTTTGATTTATGACCAGTTGGGTTTCCAAAGGTGTACCTCAGTTATGGGTATGTTTTGGAATAGGGAAGAATTGTCACTCCATTCCAGTTCACTAACTCTTCAAAAAGTTAGGTCCACAGATGTCAAGAGTGATCATAAAGGCTCATATTCTAACAGGAGATGATGAAATGAGTAAAATTGGGATGAAGGTTAGAGCTCTAAGTGCCGAACCAACAAAATACCTTACCAAATTTGGGGAAACACCTGATAACTGTCATTTTGAGAAAGTGGAGAAGTACCTTGCACGTGTCTGGAAACTTCAATCAAAATGTGACACTTTTAACAGTCTGTGTTTCAGTGAGTATAAAAGATCTGTACCAATCAGTGAGCTTCCTCCCACATCATGCTCTATAAGAGGGCATATCACAAGAGCATTTTATCTGGTAAGAAGATGTATATGCCTCTAAGAGAGTGTTCATCCAAAAGTAGACACATGTGATTGCATTTGGGAAAATGATAATGATGTCCTACGACCAAAAAAGTTCTTGAACTTCCTGCCAAGTGATTTTTTATGTGTATGTAACTGTAAGGTTTGTGGTACAATGAGATGTCCGTGTCAAAACACAGTGGTCAAATGCACACATTTTTGTAAATGTTTGGAAAATAACTGCAAAAATGTTTATGTTAAACTGTTTTAATATTTCTGTATTTTTTGTTTTAGTAAGTCTTTATATACTATGGGCCTGTTTAGAAGACACCTTAAATCCTGCTGGTTAAGGATTTTGGTTAAGCAGCAGAGTTTAAGGTGTCTTGTGCAATGTGTTTTGCTAAACCCTGCTCACTCAATAACCAGTCAGACCATCTGCTAACCCCAGAGAACCACAGTTTTGTTAACCACAGAGCCTGAAGTGTCATCTGAACAGGTCATCTGAACAATGCTTAACCATCATGGTTTAACGTGTTGTCTGAACAGGTCCATTGTTGGCTTGCCAGGCCCTATTCCACCACAGCAATTCTGAAAGAACACAAGAGCTGTATCATGCGTGCCATGTGTCCCTGATATTGAAGAGTTATCCTGGAAATCAAAATTATCAAGAGAACACTAGTTCCAGCCTTTTCAGTCATAGTTTCATATTTTTCATTTCACCAAACCTGAAAAGGGAAGAACCCATTAAATATGATGCATATATCAATTTATTTATTTATTTATTTATTACATTTGTACACCGCCCCATAGCCGAAGCTCTCTGGGCGGTTTACATAGGATTAAAAACAATTAAAAACAATATACAAAAATTAAAACAGCAAAAACATACAACATACACACAATCTGTACATTTAAAAACCACTACAACACTTCAAAAAAGCTACAAAAACAAAACAAAACAAACCCAGGCTCCTCGGATATTGCCAAATGCCTGAGAGAAGAGGAAAGTCTTAACCTGGCGCCGAAAAGATAACAATGTTGGCGCCAGGCAGGCCTCGTCGGAGAGATCGTTCCACAATTGGGGGGGCACCACAGAGAAGGCCCTCTCTCTTGTTGCCGACCTCCGAGCTTCCCTCGGAGGAGGCACTTGGAGGAGGGCCTTAGATGTTGAACGTAGTGTTCAGGTAGGTTCATGTCGGGAAAGGCGTTCCATCAGGTATAAATGTTTGGACGCCATTTTTAAAAATGGTGGAAGGACAGTGTTTTCATCAAAATTACTGCCAATTTTGACCTCCTTGACCCCAAAATCCTATAGATTAAAGCCAAAATGACATTTGTGTGTTGATTTGTCAAGTAAATGAGAAAATGAGACATTTCAGCGGCATCTTGGAAAATGGTGGAAGGAGTACTCTGACAATTAAAATAACATATCTTTGAACTCCTTGGCCCCAAAAACCTATAATTTGATACCAAACACAAGATAGTAACTTCTGTGGTTGATGAAAGCAAGCGATCTAAAGAAAATTGTCCACCATTTTGAAAATAGTGTCTAAAAAGTTTCGAACAAAAATCAGACTGTCTACCCAAATTATTATGTTAATCCAATACCTCAAGATCACATATCAGCAGAGAAAATATCTGGACCTCAAAAATCTTATGGGGGTATATTGTGGAGACTGGACTAAGGGAACTGTCTGACATCCTATGCCCCTTCTCTCTATCTGTTCAGGATACTTTGAGCTCAGATATTACTTCGGACAACCAAGTAACTAGGAAGTTGGCTGCATCTCAACCTTCTACCAATTCTGCTATCAGAGAGAACTGGCCCCAGTTTGGGGAGAGCTACTGCCTGTGACACTGATTCCGACTCTGTTCTACCAGGCCTCCCACTGGCTTACAAGCCAGGAGGGGATGAGATGCAGGACACAGATACGGCCTATCTGCCACAGCCGGGAGACCTAACCTTAACGGAGGCATCTGCTTCTCAAACAGGGATGTCTTCTATATGGGAACAGGACAGCAGGAGGAGGTCTGTGCAGGAGAGGGTGTTTCAGGGGTGTCTCCTTTAGTACAGCTTCAACTAAAGAGGGCATTTCCGAGGCATCCAGTGAGGCGCAGCAACCGCCTGAGAATCAGGTTTCCCTGCCAGGAGTGAATATCCAATACTGGTCTTTAGAGGCCACTCCACTATTTTTAAACCAGAGCAACCAGACTTTACTGGAAGCAATGTTTTGATAACCTGGAAAGCATCTCTGCTTTCACTAAAACTCTCTGAACCTATTTGGATTTATTCTATGTGCTGAATCCAAGCTGTTTGTGTCGTTTGTTGTGATGCTTATGCACTGATTCTGGACAAGGACTTATGTTGTGATCTGTTAACTGTGGATCATTACTGGGATTGTAAAGCCTTATAGCTAATTATCGGAATTACTGCAATAAAAGTTTTTACTGTGACTTGTGCCTCGCCTCCGGGAAGTCAGGTTATATTCCTGAAATGGATATTGAGTCTGCAACTGTAGTTTTCCAATGACTCAATATATTGCTGTAGCTCATTGTTTTTTTTTCAAGCCTAGTATAGCCCTGGGTTTTTTTTTGCAACTGCAAATCCATTGGTTCATTAGCCAATATTGCTAATTGTACCACATTTGGCAGCAACTTCGTCTATTTCTTCTTGAAGTAGCTGTAACACTTTAACCCATTTCTCACAGAGGTTTTGTATTTTACTTATTTTTTGTAAGGGGTTCATGCCTTCTTTTGTCATCTTAGGTGTTCACACCATCATAGGCCCTTCTTCTTTGTCTAAACCAGAGTCTGGAGCAACATTTTTTGCACCAAAATAGGAGCTAAGATTTTTGTTTTTATTCTGTGATAACCCTTAAAACATCTTCTTACAGGGTACTCATTTTATGACTTTTGCAGGCCTGCTATTTGTTATCTGTTTTTATTATTTTACAGTGTCAATACAGAGCTCAGGGATTAAGTAGCCACCTTGGTTGCAAGCTTACTTTCACCCACAATTACCTTTGTATTTGAAACATTGGTGAATACTCAGTGGAGAGTAGCAGTGCTTTTGGCAGGGGAGGAGAAATGGCTATGCTTGATCAGGGTCTGGGGTTCTAGAGGAGTCTGGATTTGGGGTTGCATTTTTCTTTTCATATCATTATTAGTCACTTTTTATATTCGCTAACACAACACAATGTTTTGCATGACTAATTTTTGAAATGCATAAATGTTCTTTTGGAATTGCACATTTTTTCTTTTTAGAACTACACATTTTATGTCTTGCAAAATAAATCCTTAGGACAGGGCCAGGCAACTTTGGGAGGTCTAGAGGCCCCTTTCCATCTCCCCTGGACCACAATCCTGGTGGTGGTGGTGTGGTGGCAGCAGTAAAGAAAATCAGCAGTTCGACCAGCTAAATTTATCATTTTTAAGAATCTGAAGTGGTTTCATGCAGATTTATTTATTTATTTTGGCATCAACTGGCAGGAGCAATTCCAGCAACATAGCAGAGGCCTTAGAAGAGCTGCTTGTGTCAGCCACCTCTGCCTTTTAGACATCAGAGACTGTATGGATGCTCTGAGAGGTGGGAAGGTGGATTACAGAAGAAAGTTGGGACCATCAAAACTTGAGCAAAATTTGGCTGATGTTTATTACTGAAAATTTTAGCTACATCAGGATGATGTTGATGAGGCAATTTAAATAATTGATTTCTATAACTAAGAAAAAGGGGAACTTAAAATCAATGTTTTAAATCAAGTTTCCCATTCTGAATTAATATATTTCCTGAACAAGCATGTGTACAAATTAGCTACTACAATAAATAAAATATTCTTGTTTGTAACAAATAAAACCTAATACAATTAAAGAGAACTATCCAAAACCCACATGCCATTTATATTTGCAGAATGTATTAGCTAAGAGAACAAGAGACAGATTTCTATTTGGCACTTTTTGTACACATCCAAGAATTTAAGCAAGATACTTACTTGAAAGCAAAAGATGTAATCCTATGTGCAATTATTTGGAAGAAAGTCCCACTGAACAAAATAGGATTCGTTCCCAAATAAACATGCACAGGATCAAGCGGTAAGTGTCCTGAAGTTTGCAAAAGCAAGGGATAGCAGTTAATGTTCAAAACAGTGCTTCTCTGTGAGATGGAAAATAAGTGTCCGCACTGTCTGGTTTGTACAAACATAAATATTCATAATTTGAAACTGAATACATTGCTGAGCTCGGGAAACTAGAGGGCACAGAGTAGCAATAAAAATCAGCATTAGGGCTCAGTAGATGATCCTGGTGTGATACAGGGTGACATCTCCTGAATCTACATACTTCTGATACTATGCTAGTTTCTTGGGACACCAGGAAAACCACATTATAATACAAAACTTCCAGTATGAATTACAATGCTTAACTTCAGAAGTATTTTTAAACTATTGTTCCCTCTTTTACTCAAATGTTTTATTCTGCAATTTATTATTATTATTATTATACTTCCACCAGGACAAAATGAAGAAGCAATTTTCTATTTTCCCTTCCTCCTGCATCCCCCATTGCCACCTGCCTCAAAATTCCAGAGCATCCCCCTGCCCTCCAGAGCAGATTTTCAAGAGGCATAAGGGGCTGCAGAGTGAGGTGGGGGGAATTAACAAAAAGCACATCCTCCTCTATTCCATTAGCAGAAATGCTCCTCAGGATTAGAAACCTCCCACAGACAAAAGGAGTCTTTCCATCTAAAGGAAACAAACGCTGGATTCAATCCAGTGTTTTCAATAAATGGTCATAATTCAGTTTTAAGAATTCTGTACAAGCTCAACATTTTTGGATTAAATTCAGATTTCCTTTTAATGAAGACACTATAACTGATTTTTTTAAGCTGTCAATTTTCTATCCATTCCGATGACAAGATGCTTTGCATAGTATGTTTGTTGATTGCACTATTTTTAATATAATATGAGATTCAAGATCAAGTTTGTTTATACTCTCAACAACTGTTTAGAAACCGTTATGAAAGCAGATCATAATGGTACAGAAGTAACTTAATTTCAAGATTATTTCAATAAAGGCTATCACAAGAGTATGAGAGAAAATTACTAAACTTGTCACTAGAATTAGAGGAAAAACAAACACAAATGAAGTGTGACAAAGGTGGGCACGCTGAAGGTGGGCACGCTGAACTATTTCCCTCCTCATGCTGGTTGGGGGATGCTGGGAAGTGTAGCCTTACATCTGGAAGGCACCAGGTTGGGGAAGGCTGCTGTAACAACTAACCAATCACATTCAGTGCATGTATGCTGTTGCATGTGAGGGATGCTGTAGTTTCTTCTCTCACTCCAAAGATCTAGCAGCTATACCCAACAGCTTTACCAGTCAGTGAGTGCAAAGCAACAATCATCAGATAACCATCACACAGACCTGCTTCCTGCAAGCCATCAATCTCTCAACAATAAAATGTTTTAAGCTGCATTATCTTCCCAATGAAGGTTCCCTTTCCAGAACTATTTTTCTAGGGTTCATTTCATACTTGCTCTCCTGGCTAAACAAAACTACCTGCTATTTCCCTCTCAACAGGCCCAGCTCATTATGCATGGCCAAATTATTTTTCAGCTGCCCTAACGAACTGAGATGCCATATGAACTTCATAGGACAAGTAGCACTGGCTACCATCAGGACTTTGACAGAGGCCCCTTTGCAATATTTACCTCTAAAATGAAGCTATGAACATAAGTTATCTCCTACGAAGGTCAGTGGCACAATGTACTGTGTTCCTGAGAGGAGACTGGACATTCAGGAGCAGAGGAAATTATAGTCCCATCCATGCACAAAGCCAGCTAAAGTTCCTGCGTAGCATGAGAAGACGTGGTAATTATTATTATTATTATTATTATTATTATTATTATTATTATTATTTATAACCCGCCTCTCCCTCTGGATTGAGGTGGGGAACAACAACAATATAAAACACAAGGGAATAAGTCCCATTGTGCACAGTGGGACTTGTGCCTGAAACGCACAGGCATAGGATTATGCTGTTAGAATCCTTACCTCTTCCATCTTTGCAAAACCCTGGGTAACTTAAGGATTCTCAAGTTTCCACAAGACAAAAAGTTTACAATTCAAGTATTGGACTAAACAAACAGGAACAGTTTGCCTGGCAGCATGGTCTTGTTCTCAGCATGGAGAAAGCAATCCAATAGCCTTTTCATATGCTCACATCAAGTTGTCTCAAACACACTTAAGCCCCTGAATGATATTCCTGTGAAAAAAGGGGTCAGGAAGGCTACAGTCTGGCGGGGATTGGCAGGGTGGCCTACATTGCAGGACTGGGGCCTTGGCGTTGGGAGGGGGGAAATCCCAAGGAGGAATGTTGCAAGACTTCAAGATGCTGGTTCCCAGCACCCGCACTTGGCCATCTTACTCTTATCTTCGGAGGCCCAGCCAGGGCCGAGCTTCAAGGGCAGAGTTAATTGGAAGTGAGCTACAAGAGCTTCAGCTGTGGGAAACGGCCGTTTGCAGGGAGGGGGCTGATGGCGTGAGCGGGACGGTCAAGGATTGGTTTCAGCTGGTCATGCTACCAGCTAACCCAAAAAGGGAAAAAGGGAATACCCACTGGGTGGAAGCCATCTTCTCCTGAACCAGTGCGTGAAGGGAGGGATCCCTATTCAGCAAGGTGATGCTGGGGAATAGATAGTTTTATTGTTTTCAGGTCTGGTATGTTCCAGAGAAAGGCTCATCACACTTTGGGTGTGATTTAGAGTGGGTTAAACTGCTTTATTGCTTTCCTGTTGCTAACTTCTACCTCAAATCTCATTCTACCCCCACCCCACTCCCCGCTGCCCTCCTTTTCATTCCTGGCTGCATTTTAACGGCTTATTGGACCGACTGGAGCCTTACACAGTTAGCTATTAGATTCTCAATAAATCGCTTCAGTCCTTAACCTGTGTGTTTATTTCCGACGGCTGGCTTGGGGCTATATAATAATAATAATAATAATAATAATAATAATAATATATATTTATTTCTTACCCGCCTCTCCCTCCAGATCAAGGTGGGGAACAACATCAATACAGACAATATAAAATACATAAAACTGATTAAAACATATAAAATTAATACATTATTAAAATCAACCAAGTCTAAAACCCAGATGAATTTTAAAGTGTTTTATTGGTGTTTTATTGGTATTTTAATGATGTATTGGTTTTAAGCGTTTTAATCAGTTTTGTATTTTATGTTTGATGCTGTTCCCCGCCTCGATCCATTGGGAGAGGCAGGTAATAAATAAATATATTATTATTATTATTATTATTATTATTAAAATTAGACTGGGTAGGCCTGCCGGAAGAGATCAGTCTTTATAGCTCTCTTGAATTCTAGAAGACTGGTAAGTTGGCGGATCTCCTCCAGCAAGTCGTTCCACAGTCTGGGAGCAGCAGTCTAGGTAATGGTTGTCAGCCTAGTCTTGGCTGAGTGTAGTAGATTCTTTCCAGAGGACCTGAGCATGCGGGGCGGATTGTACGGGAGAAGGCAATCCCGCAGATAACCTGGACTTAAACCATGTAGGGCTTTAAAGGTAACAACCAACACTTTGTACTTCGCCCGGAAACTAATTGGCAGCCAGTGGAGCGATTTTAAAACTGGTGTGATATGGCCAACCCTAGGTGTACCGGTGACCAACCTGGCCGCCATATTTTGAACTAGTTGAAGTTTCTGGACTACGCACAGAGGTTGAGCCTCGAAGTTACCAGCGCATGCACTACCATTTTTAGGTCTTCCAACTCTAGGAAGGGGCACAGCTGGTGTATCAGCCGAAGCTGATAGTAGGCCTTGGGATAGGGAGGTGGACTTGGGGGGAACATGGTTCCAAGTCCGGCAGGCCTATCCAGTTTAATTTTAAGATGTTTTTAATAATGTATTTGTTTTTATCTGTTTTAATGGTTTATCTATTTTATTGTTTTTATATTTCGTGTTGTTCCCCGCCTCGATCTAGATGGAGAGGCGGGTTAGAAATGAAATAAATAAATAAAAATAAATAAATAAATATGGTTAAAGAGGTCTGCGCCTACCTAGAAGGAAAGGGGTCTCTTTCCTTCACAATTCCTACTAGTGACTTTGCAATGACAATATTGCAATATCCCATCCACATCTAGAACAGATCATGGCTATAGCCTTTGTGGCTACCTTTCACCAATTGGGAATTTTATAAAATCCAGCTAGATTTACATTCCTATCCCAGGTGGGTGGGTGGCAAGGGTACACAGCAGGAGTGAAGGTATTTCGCACAAAAGCAGTAGACACATGAGATCTAGTTTCCTGTGGCACTGTTTAGCACTCTGAAGATTGCAGGTTTTATCTTAAAAAAGAACATGTTTAAAGTCCTTCTAGCTGTGAAGATAGATTTTAAAATGTGTGGGTGATGCCTGATGAAAACTCACAAATCCCAGAAAGATTCAGCAGGAGTTTATTTATCAAGATTGGAAGTGCATTGCTTCAGTGCACTGCATAGGTCTCTGCCCTTCTTCTTGACTAAACAAAAAAACCTGGGCAAAATAAGACAACCCAGGGAAATTTATGGATTTCATACAAGTAGTAGAACTCAGCTTTTCTTGGCATACCAGTCATGTAACATTTGAGCAGAATCAAGCAAGTATATACAGATGAGTATTCAGCCTCCAACTACCAAAATGGCTCACAAAACAGCAGGCGCAGTAGCTGTCAAGATGTTATGCTGCTCATTATTAACAAGTTAGTACCTCTGGTCCCCTCTACAAGAATTCGGTTTGATGCTCAGTTGTCCGATTATGCGCAACTTCTTGCAATCGCTTTTACGCTATACTCCCTATACACGGGAGACGGTGAAGCACATTAACCGTTGTATGAAACACGTTTTAAAGATGTTTAATGCGGAGAATCGCTTGTTTACATGGCCATAAGGTGCTTTAACTCCCGCGGTAAATTAAAACTCGCTATTTAACGTGCATTCAATAATGCGCATAATCGGACAGAAAAAGCGCCTCAACCCCCGATTTGCGCTCCGTTCATGTGGAGGTAAAATCGGTAATGCGTTTTGAAAGAGCTTTAAATCGCTCTTGTGGAGGCACCCTCTGACACATTCCACAGGGCAGTCACAATAGCAATGGATGGCACTAAGTGGGGGAAATACTGCATTTCCTCTGGGTACAAAATACTGCACTTTGAGCAATTGGAAGATGAAATAACCTCACAACAAAACTTTAGAGCATTTACATTTTATGGCATCCCTAGGAAATAGAGCAAGGAAAGCAAGTGTAAAAAACAGAGCCCTCCAACTGTCAGAATTTGGGAGCTTTTCTGTCCTAAATAGATTTGGTACTTTCCCTTTCACAGAGTCATATTTATTTATTGTATGCTTACTCCTCAATAGTGTCTGTGCTTCACATTTCTGTTATTGGCACCCCAATTTTGACAAGCTTAAGATGTATGTACTGCAGAGGGTTCTTCTGGGCATAACAAATTCAGCAACAGTACTATGCACAATTGAATTCAGATCCCTCTCTGGTGTGCAGAACTCACAAGTTGTTGAACTTTGAGGTGCATTTTGATCCTGTTCCTGGGGCTGCCTGTATG
Source organism: Anniella stebbinsi (assembly GCA_029215795.1). Lineage (NCBI taxonomy): Eukaryota > Metazoa > Chordata > Lepidosauria > Squamata > Anniellidae > Anniella > Anniella stebbinsi. The sequence continues at coordinate 64,139,132 of JARDYH010000005.1, read as the reverse complement.
GTGCCAGGCTGCTGCTGCCTTAAGAAAACCCCATGCTTTCTCTGCAGTGGGGTGGCAGTGGCGAATCCCGATGAAGAGAGAGGACGTGGGGTTTCCTGCCCTCTGCCCAGGAATGCCTCTGCCGTGACTCCAGAGCAAGGATAGACGGCATATGCGCCATACTCACCTTGCTCCGGGGAAAAGAGTTGGGGTAAGTCCCTGACTTTTTTAAATGGCAGCTTCACAGGAATGGCTGTGAGGTAACTGCTGCATTGTATAACTGACGCAGAGACACCATGCACCCACCGCGGGGCTTTTGGACCATCTAGACAGCCCCTTGTTCGTCTCAAGCAAACATACAAAAAGCGACTCCCCACATTATGCATACTTACAATTTAGATCCAATTAGCCACGGCACCAGAACTGGGTCACTTGCCTTCAGACCATTATCTGGGTTGACATTTGATTTGTTAAACAAAACTTTCATTATCATCTCAAAGGCTTGCCTGGCCTCTACTTTATCTACCTTGAAATAAATAAAACCTTAAAAGGTCTTGTTTTGTTGTTGTTGTTGTTTTTTTAAAGCGCCTGTCATTACAAGACATAGAACTTACCTGTCATGTCACTGGCTTCCAAAGCATCAGCTGGTTCTTGATGAATGAATGGTGTCAAAAAGCTGGGATCCTCTTTCCGGCTACACATCTCAGTAGTCACTTTCCCTTCTCTATTCATTGCTTCTAGCTTTTCTGAAGAATTGGGGGCAGCCTTCTTAAGACCAATCCCCCCTTCCTTTGATGGCCCCAACAGAGCTGCACTCTCCAGAGACGTTTTCGCATCTTTTAAAAAGGCAGCGACCCTCTCTTCACCTTGGGGGCACTCAAGGGCAGCAAGATCCTCTTTGTTTGACCCCAGGGACATTGGCACAGGTTTTTCTCCCTCATCCTCACACTCTTTCATCCGTTCTGATAAAGCAGCAGGAACAGCTTTCTCCATTCCTTGTGGAATCTGCTGTGTCCGTTTTACAAACTGGACATCAATGTTTTGGAACAATTACTGCCAGACAACCTGTAATAAAAAAGGTGTCAAAATGTCACATGTTCAGAAGACTGAATTTCATACAAGCTTTCTTCAGGCATGTTGGTTAAGATTTAGTGCATGCACAACTTCTAAAAATATTCATTATATACATTCAGAACTAATGCCTCCTACCTAGAAACAATGTCCATGTTTGGAGCACAACAAATCTTGTTTAAATGACTAGCAGAAGTCAAGAAAATGAAAAATGTTTCGTGTGCCAATGGGTGGCCAACCTGCAGCATAGATATCATAAGTGCTACAGGCAGAAGGAGGATGTAGGATGTCCAACTGGACCGGGAGGGTGTCTATCCTACCTGGGGCCCAATGCAAGATTTGCATTCCACCCGCACTTCCAACCAGGTTGTACCTTTCTAGAAGCTCCATCACACCTAATTTCTCCCCCTGGTTTGCCTCCACATTTTTTTACCTCTGATGCAAAATCGCATCAAGTTTATGATCCCTTTCACCTGAATAGCTGCACCTTCGCTCATTTTCTCTTCCACTCCACTCCACTCCGCCCCTCCCCTTCTCTTTCTCCCTCTGGTCAGGTCCTGTCAGATGAGCATTTCAACAAGACTGCTTTTCTGCCAGGCAAAAAATGGAAGACCCTTTAGTCTGGCTCTTTGGGGGCATCAAGGGAGTACAATCCTGTCTCTGCAGAGATTCAGGCATTGTATGATTTTAAAAAATGCTTTTGACCCTGGGATGCAAGGTTTGGGTTTTATATTGAGGCTTGGAGCCGGCTGCTGGGAGAGATCGCTTTTCCCTGCCAGGACCTGATGCAATCCATTCAAACCAACAGCAAGACTCCCTTCATAGCACACGCCCCCAATTCGTTTAAAACTACACAGAGGCTTAGGGTGCATTAAATGCACTTAGGAAAAATAATCCAGACTTTTAGCATTCTAGGAAAAAAACAGAAAAGGCTAGGGAAGAGGTGGTGTGTCAGCAGGATAGGCACAGCATCATGTGAGTACCATGCTGCAAATCTGCACACCAGGCATGGCAAGAGTTCACTGAATCGCTGGTATGATGTAGCTCTAGGCATAAACAAAGTCCCACATCAAAGACTCCTGATCAAATTTAACAGTCATGGAATAAGAGGAGAGGTCCCCTTATGGAGCAGTAACTATCTAAAGTACAAAAAGCAGAGAGTAGGAACAAATGATAAATCCTCGTAATAGATGGAAGTAAATGCCACAAATTATGTAGTCGAGTTTCCTGCATTTGAGGAAATCACAGGGGTCAGCACACCAGGAGTGCAATGGATGAGCCTCACCCTGGGAAAACCACCTTCATGATCATGGTGTCTCCCATGCCAGGTAATAGTGGGATCCCATAGGGATCTGTATTGGGATCAATGTTTTTCAATGTTTTCGTAAATGATCTGGAATTAGGAGTGAGCAGTGAGGTGACCAACTTTGCTGACGGCTCAAAATTATTTATGATGTTTAAAACAAAAAGGGATTCCAAAAGGATCTCTCCAAACTGAGAGAATGGGCACCCAAATGACAAATGTGGTTCAGTGTAAGCAAGTGTAAAATTAAGCATGTCAGGGCAAAAGTATAACTTGATGGGATCTGATCTAATGGTGACCAACCAAGAAAGAGATCTTGGGGTTGTGGTGGACAGCTCAAGGAAAATGTCAACCCGATGTGCAGCTACTGTTAAAAAAAAGCAAATTCCATGTTAGGCACAATTAGAAAAGGAATTGAGAATAAAACTACCAATATGATACTGCCTCTATGGTGCAACCACACTTAGAATACTGTGTACAGTTCTGGTCACCACATCAGAGCTAGAAAAAGTGCAGAAAAGGGCTACTAAAATGATCAATGGACTGGAAAATCTCTCCTACGAGGGAAGGTTACAACAGCTTGGAAAAAAGGAGGTTAAGGGGAGACATGATACAGGTGTACAATATTATGCATGGTATGGAGAAAGTGGATGGAGAAACATCTCTCTCTCTCTCTCTCTCTCTCTCTCTCTCTCTCATATATATATATATATATATATATATAGAACAGGGTCATCCCATGAAGCTGATTAGTGGGAGATTCAGAACAGATAAAACAAAGTACTTTTTCACACAGAGCACAGTTAAACTATGGAATTTGCTACTACAAGACATAGTGATGGCCACCAATTTGCATGGCTTTAAAAGGGGATTAAAGAAATTCCTGGAGAGGGCTATCAATTGGCACTATTCCTGATAGCTATGTGCTACCTCCAGTATCAGAGGCAGTATGCCTATGAACACCAGTTGCTGTGGAACATGAACAGGAGGGTATTGTCACACTTATGTACTGCTTGTGGGTTCCCAATCGGTATAACTATTGTCCCTACAGATGGGTTATACTGGTTTGTTTTACTGAATTATGTGAAATCTGTCTACCAGCTACTATAACATTTATTGTCATCAATATTTCTTTTAGTTTCAGCCTTAAAAAACTGAATATCTAACCCCTTATAAGGAAATTTTAATATATGATATGATATATTTACTTGTGGGTTCAGACAATTCCTTCAAACTGGCACTGTCATGTTAGTCTGAACGGCAGCCAAAGTTATTTGTCATTCATTATTTTGGAAAAAATATTTGAACAGAAATATTGTAGAAACTAAATTGCACCACTTGCTCAATCTCTCAGCTGGTATCAGAACTTACTGAAATCAAAATGAAATAACTGAACTCTGTTTGGAAAAAGGTAATTTTATACATTATGTATTTTTTCCATTATACATTTCTATAGCTGCTCTGTGTTAAACACACTGACATTCATAACAGGAATGGACATGCTAAACTTATGGCAACCTATTATGAGCCTACACAGTCTATTATAATCATTATAATCCCAGAGCTAGACCAGGATTTATGTACCCGAAGAAGAGTGCAAAAGCTTTGTGAATATTTTTGTGTGCAATATTCAAGTGGTGGGGGGCTCCGTGATGTCATCAATATGGCTGCCGCACTATTATGTAGTTGCCACATTTAAATATGCATAACTTCTCACCCGTTTATGCTGCAGAGATAATTTTTTTCTGAAATGTTTCAAATTTAATGACAAATACTTTTTGTAATTACACATTTTTGTTAACTCAATTAGTTTTTGAGATAATTTCATTTGAACGTATAAAATCAGGGTTCACATTCGTTATGTGATGTTTAACCATGATTTCCTCAAAAACTATACGACTTTCGAAAGAATACTCAAGAACAAAAAAGTTGCATTTTAATGAGGATTATGAAAATGCATAATAACATGGGGTTTACCCCAACACTTAGGGAATTATGAATGATATTTCATTATATGTCCACTTTCTCAGGATTGTATGAATCAACTGAATCAATACCAATGTGGGCTGGGTGGAATTCCAAAGTTTTAGAAGATACATTTGTGAAACAGATGATTGGTTACATGAAAAATATCACTTTGTCCCCTACACAGAATGATGTGGTGATGGAAACTATGAAGGTATCACAGCAAGTAGCTGCTGAGTGTGGAGAGTCTTCAATCTTGGTTCATTACAATCTAGCTGTTGCTAAACCTACAATTGTGATCCAAAATCAAGAAAGCCCTTGCTTTGACAATCTCTTCATTTGCTTTGGATCATTCCACATAGAGTTAGCCTACTGTGGAGTTCTTGGATACTATCTTGAAGGTTCAGGGATTCAACATATTCTTTCAGAGAGCGAAGTTCTGGCATCTGGTTCAATACAAGGATTTCTCGGAGGAAAGCATTTCAACAGATGTAAACGAGTACACATCTTACTTTCCCTGTCTCTCGAAAGCTGCCTTTTCCAGAAGTTTATAGAACAGTTACAAAACAGTACAACATTAGAAGAACTTCAAGATCAGGTGAAAAAACTGAATGATTACCTTTCTCAAGATACTTTAGAAAAGTTTATTGAAAGCTCAAATATAAAGCAAGTGCATGATGAGTTCAACGAATTCAAAGCAAAAACAAGATCAGGATTTCAAGGAAAAACAGCTCAGTTCTATCAACATCTACAAATTCTTCAGCAGAGCCTATAGGACAAGTAACCTTGAAATGTATACGGATGCCCAAGAGAAAATGATTCCAGCTTTTTTCTCAGGCAAGAGGCTGAACTATGCTCAATGGATGACGGTATACCTCCTGAAACTTCTCAACCTAGGAACCGAATAACTAGAAGTCATATTTGCACTTTCTCAAGGTGGTCTAGGCATAAAAAGCTCTAGTAACTCATTCTCTAGGGTACCAGTTGACATGGCAAATGCTGCAAATGCTGACGCTGCTTCAAGGTTCATAGGCATCACGGCATTTTCAAACTCAGAATCTGTTAGAGCCCGATGGATGATCACAAAGTCACTGAAAAGTGAGATAGTGAGCAGCTTACTTGAAAGCAGTGGAATTACAAAAGCATGATTTGCAATAAGGACGCATTAAAAAAGATCACAGAGATATTGAAAAAATAATTTCAACCCTGAATAGTTTTTCAAACCCATTTCAAGAATTGGATCCTCAGGCACCTCTGGACAGACAATCAATGAGAAAGTCACACTGGATCTTCTTTCATTTTCTTCTAAAGGGCAAGAAGCTACTGAAAAGTTCAAAAAAATGTACCTGCAAGATCCAAAGAATGTTGAAAAGCCCATACCCCGAAATTTGGTAGCTAACTGCGCATCTTCTATTGCATCCAGTAACATGAAAATGGAACGAAAGAAACTAGAGGTTGCCAAATTGTCGTATTTACGACTCTTAGTATAGGAAGCCTGCCAACTCCCTTATCTAAGAATGTCTGGGAAAAATGCCAGGCCTTTAATGGTTTAAAGGGTTTATTTGCAATTCCAAAATCCAATTACCAATAGCCAAGGTCACGCCAAAAGTTCAGTCCGTCCGAATGTCAAGCCGAGGGTCAAACCAAGTATTAGAGCAGTCCAAAGTCCAGAGCCAAAATAGTCAAGCCGGTTGTTCAGTCCACAGGTTCCGATTCAGGAGTATGCCGGGCGTCAAGAGCCGAAGACGACGGTTGTTCTCAACGGATCTTAGCTTCTGACTTCTTTCTCCTTTATAGTTGCTTGAGCCTGTTCACAGCTGCGTGCAATTCCTTCGTTATCTTACTTAAGGCTTGCATCAGCTGTGCTCTGTTTTCTCAGTCTCATGCTTCGCCTTGTGGGCTTAGCTTTCTCCGCCCGTTTGAGCTGCCGCCTTTGCTGGGGAGTTACTGGACAAACTCCTTCAGGCCCCAAGTCTTCCTCATTAGAAACAGGGGGTGGGAGAGGGTGGCTTTCCTGGGGCTCTTCAGAGGAATCTCCCTGCTGTTCCTCCTCCTCCGGTAAGTCCTGGGGAATGGGTAAAGCTGCAGTCTCTGCCACTTCTTCCTCCTCAGAGGAAGATTCTTCAGACTGCCTCATGACACAAATGCACTTTAGATGCTTTCGGTAAAGTAATTCATATGGCAGCTGTTCAAAAATGTGATGTGAAAAAAGTGATCGAGTATCCTCTAACTCCCGTGCCATTCTCTCTTGCTCAGATTGGTGGATCAATGAATAAAACAGACAAAAGTAAGTTGATGCACAGGCTAGAAAAGTACCAGAATTTAGACAAGAAGCATGATATAACTACAGGTCAACCTCACATAGATGTGGCTGTATATGATGCAATGTTCGTGTTACACACTTTGAAGTTCCCGGAAACTTACAGAGCTCTTGCACATAAATTACTGGAGCACATTACTAGTAGTGCACCTGGTGTTTCACACTTATGGGTATCAAAGTATAAAAGATTGTGAACATGAACGGCGAACAACTGTATACCAAATAGTGACATCAAAGTATCAGGTGCAGATCAGAAGACCCCAAAAAAGGCAGTTGATGCACTTCAGAATGAGCAGTTTAAAACATCACTTACATCTTTCCTATGCAATGAGTGGAAAAATCAGAAGTATGCTTCACTTCTGGCAGGCAAAATTCTCTTTGTCGGAGCAGAGACTGTGTGTTACAAATGCACCAGCAAGGATGTCAGTGTTGAGGCAACAGAGGTGCCTGATCTTGTTTGTCATAATCAAGAGGCAGACACAAGGATTATTTGGCACATCCAACATACATCACATGGTAGTGATCAAGCAAAGAATATCCTGGTTAGAGCAAATGACACTGATGTGTTGGTTCTGTTAATTTACCATCAAAAACACTTCCTAAACTCTTGGTTTTGGTTTGATTGTGGTGTGTCTTCTAACAACAGCAGAAGGACGATCAATGTAACTTGTATCACAGAGGAGCTCAGACATGATCTGGTAGAGGCCTTGTTCGGCTACCACACTTTTACAGGGTCTGATTTCACAGCTGCATTTACAAGACAGGGAAAAGTTAAACCATTTGAAATCATGAAAAAGGATCATGAATTCCAAGAAATTCTCAGCCAGCTAGGTGAGTCATTAACTTTAACCGAAGAAAAGATAGTGGGTTGGAGAAATTTGTCTGTGCCAGGTACGGCCACCCTAGATACTCCTCTGTGAGTGAAGTAAGATACAGTCTATTTATGAAGAAAACAACACCTAAGATCCAGTCTAAGGCATACTCTAAAGTGAAAGGGATTGACCCAACAATGCTGCCTCCATCTAAATCTGCATTGATCCAAAAGATGAAAAGAAGCAATTCAGTGTCATGGCTGTGGAAATGAGCAGATTATAGAAAACCTGACGACATGCTTGATCCTACTGAACACGGCTGGTACTTGGAAAATGGCAGGTACCACATAAAATGGTACGAGATTAGACAAATTAGCAGTCTTCATGAATTTAAGAGAGTCATGAAGACTGCTCTCTTCCGGCAGGCCTATCCAGATGAATTTTAAGATGTTTTTAATAATGTATTTTTTTTCTTGTTTTTAAAATTTTAACTGTTTTGTGATTCTTGTGTTTTATATTGTTGTTGTTCCCCGCCTCGATCCGGAAGGAGAGGTGGGTTATAAATAAATATTATTATTATCATTATTATTGTTGTTGTTGTTATTATTATTATTATTATTATTATTATATGGTCCAACACTACCAGAAAATCTTGAAACGGCCACAGAAGAGGACAGTGAAAACGAAGACAAGGAAAGTGATTTTGACAGTGATGATAGAAGTTTCAATGAAAGGGAAGAGGACATCCAATGAAATGTATTTGTTAACCCTTCTCACAGAACAAAGGTTTTATTTTGCGAATTGTAAATTTTTGCTGAAGATTTTAAAAACAATTGTTAAAAACAATTCAACCTAATAAATTGTCTTTTTTTATATATCATCATACTCGTCCTGTTTGAAATTTTGTAAAGAACATTTGAACATGTTCAACTGTAAAAATCACAGTTGAACATGTTCAAAATTATCTGTGCATCAGATCGCGAGTTATTTAGGGTGGATACTTTTCAAATGAAATCCCTGTATGATAAACTGTAAAATCATATAATGCTGAGAAAGTGGACGTATAACAAGATATCACTCATAATTCCCTAAGTGTTGGGGTAAACCCCATGTTAGTATGCATTTTCTTAATCCTCTTTGAAAAATGCAACTTTTTTGTTCTTGAGTATTCTTTTAAAAGTTGTATAGTTTTTGAGTAAATCATGGTTAAACGTCACACATAACAAATGTGAACCCTGATTTTATACGTTCAAATAAAATAACTAATGGAGTTAACAAAAATGTGTAATTACAAAAAGTATTTGTAATTAAATTTGAAACGTTTCAGAAAAAAATTCATCTCTGTAGCATAAACGGGTGAGAAGTTATGCATATTTAAATTGGCAACTACATAATAGTGTGGCAGCCATATTGATGACATCATCACACAGTCCCCCCCACTGGAATTTTGTAAGACTCACTTTTCTAAGACACTTCTGTCATATATAAACAAAAATATTCACTAAGCTTTTGCACTCGCTGGAGTAAATAAATCCTGCCTGGCTCTGGGACTATTAAGCCAAGCTGTGGAGCCAAAGATATCTTGATATATGACAACACAATCAGGCTTTCAATTACAGGCATTCTCCATCAAAAACCTTAATAAGGACTTATATTTAAGCACTAGCTAGATAGCCCTAGGTGACAAGAAATTGCATCCAGGCAAGTACATCCAGCAGACTGCCAAAAGATGGAAGTCCCCTCCAGTGATGTGAGTTTTCCAGAAAAAACTGAATTGGCTAACTGAATTAAGGTTATTTGCATAGGGTCATTTGCACTGTAATATTTTCAGTATGCATTGGAAAAATTTCTGGTGCCCGATAAGGTGATCTAATTTCGCATGTTTATTTTACATGTATTTAGTAATCAACAAAACTAAAAAAGTGTCCCATGTTAATTTTTTTGTCTCAGTACCCCACAGGCATTTGATCTGAAATATTTGATGGGGGAGGGATTAAAGCACACTTAATGTGATTTAAATGTTATACTACGTAATACCATGATGTACTTCCCTTACATTGTTTAAATTTAAGGGGGGGCAGACAAAGATATTGGAAACTATTGAAACACTAATCAATTTTAGCAACCAAAGGACTTTGCATGATATTCTGACATCCACTCATCTATTTCAACAGAGTTCAACTCTCTTCCACTGAGATACTTGGGGCACCTTCAGTTTTGCTGTCATTACTTATTAGTTCTATTACACACTGAGCCATATATGTATTTCAATGACACATATGTATTCTCTCACATATTTGCTAGGGATAACCACCTAAAATATTAATTGTAGCTTTGAAACTGTCAAACTTGTCTAATATTGTATTTGCAATCACCATCCATTCAATGGTATTACAAACACATAAAATGGAATTTATTTCCACAAAAAAATAAAGCCCTGGGAAATTTTGTTTCAGGAAATTTTCCATCCCACATCACTGCCCCCTCCTCTGCACCCAACAGGTGGTGCAGAGAGGGGTACATCTCTCCATTCCTCCTCTGACAGTCCCTAGTAGATCAGTAACTTTTGTAGGTTTATTTACAAGGGTGGATAAAATCATACATCTAAAACAGCATCATATATAGCTACAAATGTTAATGAAGACATTTTAGACACATCCTACTAATATAATTAATATATTTATCAGTAAGAACCCCTATTTTGTTTCAGAGCTATCCAATGTGATCTTGAGCACAGAAGCCATCTTTTCTCTTGAACTGGCTATATTATTTAAAAGTATGTGCGTATTATATTACACACATAGACAATTTTGTTTACTATAAGCTCTTGTAATTTGGCCTATCAGTTCTATTATCTCCTCACCCACCCCACCATCTGCTCAAGTATATTAACTGCTAGTTTGATATAATTTCTTTCTGCCCAAATGTGGCAGTTCAGTTGTTAACATTGTATCAAGAATGGAGAAAAAATCATACAGCAAATATATAACTTTTTCAAAACTACAAAACTAATTTCCAAATTTGTTAACAGCCAAATCCTACACATTCTTATTTAAGGCCCATCGGCTTCTTCCATCAAATGCCTTCACAGAAGGCATTTGATCCAGTGCTGGTGGAAAGTTGGGACTCAAAGCATTTCCCCCTAATTCCTTCTCCCTCTGCACCCCACCCCATTTCAGGGTGCCCCCCAGCCCCCTGGAGCAGATGGGTGGGTGTAAGGGGCTGTAAAAAGAAGGGGATATTGTTCAAACTCACTTCTCCTCTTCCACTGGCAGGACATTCCACTGGCAGAAGGGAACATAGGAACCTAGTCATTGACTTTATTGGTACTTATTTGCAAATAACTGTACATAGAATTACAGCCTAAAATTATAAATGTATAACTTTTTATTTCAAGTTTTGCAGTATCTAGTAATGTCTTACTTAATTTGAAGAAAACAAGTTAAAGCTCAGCCTGAAAGATAACAATGGAAAGGTTGAAGTGACTGCACTATGCTCCCAGACTTTTTAAGCAGTCAAATTAGACATGACTGAAGTCAAAACAAACCTATTAGCCATAGTCTTATCTGTGTGTCCACCTTAAGATTTTTAGCATACTTGGTTGACCAAACCTTTATTTAAGAATATACTAACAGGGCAACTATAGGAAAGACCTGGAGATAAATGTTGCTTAGTCTGCAGGCACTGGGAGCTAGTTCAACTAGACCCATATTCTTCTCTAAAGAATCATGATTCAGAGTGTCCATTTGGAACCGAGAGAAGTGCTGCTGCTTAACAGAGAGACACAAGCAATGAGCAGCGTGCATAGGCCAGTGCCAGCAGAGAGCAACAAATCTAGTTACCACTAGGAGGAGATAGATGCCAAAAAGTGATGTTAAGTGAGGCTATGGCTGTCTGAGTAAGCACACAGAATTGGTAGATGAGGGGTGCTAGATGAAATTCAGACAACAACAGCTTGGCAAGCTTTTTACCCCAGGATGGCACACTTGTTGCGCCTTTCTTCCATGCAAGCTGTTCCTGGATGACACACTCACCAGACAAACTACAACAGTCCCACTGAAATGCTTCCTCCCAATCTGTTATGCTGCGGCATGTGCCAGGACTGACCTTGTGAATACCATTCGAGTTCACAAAGATGCTACACAAGAACAGCAGCAATAAAGTCATGTCTATTCAAGCACTTTCCTTGGAATCAATACAATGATGAGAGATGATTTTGTTCTCAAACATCCTGTTCTACCAGAGCTCCAATAAGAGTTTACCTCTGACAAATGTCAACTGCACGGAGAGCACTGGCCATAGTGAATTGATGCACTGCCAAGGTTCCCTTGGCTATGTACCTTTGCCAGAGGAAGGCACAGCAAAATGCTCAAGGAAGTAATTACTGTGACAACTTCTGAGTTATTAATTCATCTCAAGTGGTAGTTATTAAAAGAGCAATACAGGCACACAGATTGCAGCTCCACAGCATCCTTTTACAGGAGCAAGTCTAGATATATAAGACAGAAAACTTATCATTTCTCACAGATGCCATGGAAAAAACCATAGAAACAGAAAGGAAAATGACATTAGTTCCACAAGCATTCCCAAAGCATCATCAGTTCTCAAATTAAGATTATTATAGTGTAGATACCCTTTCTTGGAGAGCCCTCAAATGATCCACTAAAAAGTGTAGAGCAGTATGATTATAACCACTTAAATGAAACTAACAGTGCAATCCTATGCATGTTTACTCTGAAATAAGCCCCACTATATTTACTCTCTGAGAAATGTGTGTAGGACTGCAGCCTAAGACAAAGAAAGATACGCCTGCTTCCAATAACCAGACCAAAGTTATACATGTATAGCTTCCTGGTTAGCAGACACAATATCCTTTATTTAGTTACAAGGGACTTCATTGGCATATCAGACCTTTGCAACTACAAAGAGAAAAATAAACCTGACTGACAAAATCTATATAATGCTATCAATATACATGTCAACAAAAATAGTTAGAACATGCTATCCATGTGCATGGTGCTTTACGAAGTAATATAATAGAAAACACAGGTCTCAGCCCCAAGGAGCTTGCAATCTGAATTTCAACAATGGAGTAGGCAAGGTAGTGAGAGATAAGGATAACACACAGAACTGAGTAATAGAACAGTTGTAGGTTGCTTTTAGCAGAAGATATTTCCCTCCATTGGAACTGAAGTAAGATGAGGAGAAACAGATCATTGGCAGTTCCTAGGAGGGTTTCCTAAAGAAGCAATCCTACACATGTTTAGACGGGGGGGGGGGGGGAATCCTCCATTATCTAGCCAGCATTTTTATATGGTTGGCTGGGGAATTCTGGGAGTTGGAGGACTTTCTTCTGTCTAAACATGCATAGGGTTGCACCCTAAGACTCTTTTCAGACACCTTGGCCTTTGCTCTGCAATTACTTCCACAAAGGAAAGTTTTTGCATAACCACTCTCCTTTCTGGGCTCTCTTCCACTGGCACCACAAGTAGAGTCAGACTCAAAGAAACAGTTCCACATATTTAATATGCTAATTTCATGGATGCCAACAATAACAACACCAATAGCCATGCCTACATTGTCATCCAATAGACGCAGTGCTGCATTTGGGCTCAGACACTCGGGCCTCCTCCACACGGGGCGTTTAATGAGCCTTGAAGGCTCATTATAAATTTTACCTACACACCAGCGGAGCGCAAAACGGGCGTACAGGCGCGTTATCTCCCCGATAATGCGCATTTTCGAACGCGCGTTAAATAGCGACTTTTATTTTGCTCCGGCCGTTAAAGCGCATTTTCGCTGTGTGAACAAGCGATTATGCGCATTAACTACCTGGAAAGCGCTTTTTGGGCATCTTTTAATGCGCTTCGCCGCTTCTCGCCGCCTCCCGTGCAGAGGGATTGTGAGTAAATGCGCCTCCGCGATAATGCGCATAATCGCGGAACCAGGCGCAAAGGCGCATTCTTGTGGAGGGGGCCTCATCTTCACCATAAACCGACTGATAGAGCTATTGTAAAGATGAATATGATAGAAGACTCCAAAGCATATTAATAACTCCATAATGAAAAGGCTTGCATTCCCTCTTATGGCTGCAACCACAAGCCTTCAAATACACAGCGCACATTGAATCAATATCTGCCTAAACATGCAAGCAACCAGAAACAATTGTTCTACATTTAATAAAGCAGACCTTTTATTTTAGAGGAAGTTAATTACTGGGGTTCAGTGCCAAACACATGCATAATTATCAGCTATCAACAATCAGTTAATAAACCTTCCCATTACATTCATTTCTAAGGTATTGTATGATGGAGAAACCAGTCAACCAACAGTTACATGGACAAGGGATGGCACAAAAGGAATTCACTCTGCCATGCAGCCACAAAGTCTGCCGTTCACCTGAGGCTAGTAGCAACCATCCCTGCAAGAGCAGTCAAATGGCAACCTGTGCTTCTGCCTGTCCCCACTGTATTATATTTTTAAAAGATCTTTACTCCACACACCAATTTTTACAAAAATAAGAAAGTTTACAAGCATTAAAACTATATACTAAAACAACAGCAATTAAGGCAGTATTAAAACTAACCCACAGAAACAATATTGGCTTTAGGAAAGCCTCTTTGTGGGGTGCTACAGCCAAGAAGGTCCTCTCTCCCGTGCCCCTCTCCTCTCAGATGGTAGGGGGCATACTGAGGAGGGCTTTAAAAGTAGATTTTAACATATCAGCAGGTTGATGTGGGAGAATACATTCCCTCAAGCATCTGGGTCCCACAAACCCAAAACTTCTAACACTAATTGTCAGAACTCTCACCTGCCTGCCTCTCTATTAGAATTATGGAAACTATGAGCAAAGGAATCTGGTAGCTTACTCAACTCTGTATGCCATAGCTATGGTTTTCATTTCTTAATTCAACCTAAAGCTGTAACTAGTAGGATAGAGAATTACATGACTGAAACTAGGGAGATTTGGGTCTCTGGAGCCACTTTACAGCATAGGTCTAATGGGAATAACAATATAGACACCAGCTGATTTGTGGGAGATTCAGGACAGATAAAAGGAAGTACTTCATCACACGGTACATAGCTGAATTATGGAATTAATTCCCACAATTTCGCCACCAATTTGAAAGGCTTTAAAAGAGAATTCGGCAAATGCATGGAAGAGAAGGCTATCAATGGTGACTAGTCCTGATGGCTATGTGTTATTTCTACTATCAAAGGCAGTATGCCTATGTACACCAGTTGCTGGAGAACATGTGTGGGAGGGTGCTCTTGCATTCATGTCCTGCTTGTGGGTTTCCCATGGGCAGCTGTGTGACAGAATGCTGGACTAGATAGACCCTTGGCCTGATCCAGCATAGCTCTTATATTCTTATTATATCAAATCTTTACCTATTAGATGTCCCATAAAGTGCTTGGGGATGGAGAGTTTTTATTCTTTTAGTGTTAGGAAACCCCTTTACCAGCCTTCCCCAACTGGATATCCTCCAAAGGTTGAACTACAACTCCCAGATTCCTTACAACTCAACTGGTCACACTGGCTGGTGCTGATGGGAGTTGCAATCCAAATGTCAGTCCAAATCAGATGAAGTGAACTTTAGTTTACAAATGTTTATGCCATAATTGATTTGTTAATTTTAAGGCGTGGCAAGACTAGTTGTTGCATTTTCTGCAACAGATTAATACAACTATATCTCTGAAACTCATCTAAGATTGGACTGGTAAACACATGTAATTTAGTCTAGTGTGATAAACTTAACACATTTTAAAGTATCAACAGTTTCTCCTTCGAATCTTGTGTTTTGAAACCTTTTCTAAATTCCAGTAGCCTTCCATGAGGCTTCCTTCAGCCCATATTCAGCAAAGTAATCCTTTGCTGCAGGAACTATAGAAGTCTCATCTTACTGCTTCCTTAATGTAAATGTGAAGAAAATACAGGACTTTGAGGTACATACATGGTCTCTCCCCAAATCCCAATATCACTGGTGCCTAATATCACCAATATGCCTTCCCTTTTGTACTCAAATCAGAGCTCATTTTGCAGTTCTACTATCCCTTAATTAAGCTTACCTTTACCCCACACTCCACATCAGTACACATCCAAGCAGCAGTTTGGGTACTACCGGTTCTATTTTACCTTCAGCATCCCACCGGATCCTTTCCAATGGATAGCAGCAGCACAACATCACAAAACTCACACCTGCAAATCTGTGCTACATGCTCACTAATACAGGCAGATATTTAGGTATTGGGAAGATAGATGCCGCATAAGAACTGGAACAGAAAATAACAGATAATGCTTTCCTTCCGATTAGCTCCAAAACATTCTGGTCTCAGAATTGCTGTCAAGAATTCTGCAACGCCATTGCCCAAGGATTCACATTCAAGGATTCACTTGATCCTAACCAAGTTTACTCAGAAGGAAGTCCAATTAATTCTGAATGGACTTTCTTCCAAGTAAGGTTAAGGGTTGTAGCCTTAAGCACTGTCCTAACTGACTCATTTATTAGGTGTATCAGCAAGTCACTGACAGATTAGAAACTAACAGTACGATTCATACATGTCTACTAAGAAGTATGTACCATCAAGTTCACTGGGGTTTACTCCCAGGTAAATGGCATAGAACTGCAGTCTTAAAAGGGCAGTGGGGTGGGGATTCCGCACAAAGCAGATCTATCAAAGACAAGACGCATCCATGAATCCTTATCCAGAACAGTGCAGCAGTTAATATGCCTTGGGTTAATGGAACTCGTCATTTCTCACACAAATAACTTCGATATCATGGCAACACCTAGAACTATGCTAAAAAGAAGAGCTTGTGGGCAATGTACAATTAAGCTCCCATACTCTCATTGTGTCAGTCAAGCAATAGGCAGATTGTGCCGTCCACCTTGAAGATCTTTTGCTCTCCCCCAACGGAACACTTACCCACCCACCCCTTGCTGAAGGACCTCGAGAGCACTTCACACCCCACCCTAAGTATCTCCAGCTTCCCCCTTCCCACTCCCTCCATGAGCATCCCCCTCAGTTTGATGCCGAATGTCATGTTCAGGTGCCCATCACTCCAGGAGCACTTCTGACCTGCCTGCCGCTTGGACGCCCCTTCACGGGCGTAGCGCGCCTCCTCCCCCACACCTGTCCTGCTTCATGTGCGCTCCCAGCCACCTGCAACACCTTTTCTGTGCCTCGTCCAACCATCCTGGAGACCTGTCACCTGTCCCATTCGGATGCACCACCAGTGCCCCCCACCTACCCCCTTCCCCTACTCCGCTTCCCCAGCAAAAGGAGCCGGACCCTCCACCGCGTCCATGGCCTACCTGTCACTTACCTCCTTGACAGCCGGGCTCGTTTCACGGGCACCCTCCCGCCTCCCTGTCACTTGTCCCCCTTCTAGGCACCGCCTCCTCGTCCCCTCCTGGCTCCATCCCCTCCGGTCAGGTCCCTCTACCCGTCTCCGCTCTGCTTCACCGGGGTGCACTCACCATCCTGAGCTCAGTGTCGCCGCCCCCCCCCCCTTGAGTGCTGAGGGCTGGGTCGACTCGTTTGCTCCCCTCCGGCAGCCTTGCTGCGCCCTCCTCTTCTGTCCCCCGCCCGGCTCCGGCCTCTTCAGCAGCAGCAGTCGAGGCCGCCGCGCCGGGGACATAGCTCCTTTAAATCCCCCCCCCTTTCCTCCGCTCCGTCCCACAAACTCCCTCCTTCTCCTCCCTACCCGGCCAGCCCAGCTGCCTGCGCCGATCCGACCGCTACCCCTCCCCTCCTCCTTGGAGTCGCAATCAGAAAGCGTCTCTAGCAACGCGACGGCCCCAGCGCCATATTGGGAGAGGCAAAGCGAATTCTTACTATCCCCTCGCTCACGGATGACGTCAAGGGCCAGGGTAACGGCCTCGGGCACCATATTGAGGGAGGCCTGCGGCCGGGAGTTGTCCAGGAGAGAAGGAATGACGCAACTGGCCCGCCATAACTATACTCCAAATGGTGGCAACGTGGCTTATCCTTTAGTCGCCACCTGTCCGCGGAAAAGAAAACTGGGACGGGGGGCGGAGCAACGTTCTGTGCAAAAGCAGGTGGCAATTAGAAGGAAGGGAGGAAACTATACAGGTGCATTGGAGCCTCTTTCCTGGTTTTCAAAAGACTAGCCGACGCCTTGGAGTGAGGGAAACCTACAGCCTGAAAGGACCGTTCCTACTTTCACCAGTCACCTGCTCTTGTCATGCGACGTCAAGCGCTAGCCTTGAGTTGTTGAATACTCTCACTCCTTCAGACTCCAACGCTGATCTAGCACGCATGTCGGGAACAGAGAGCACCCCCTATTGGAGAGTTCTATTGCTACCCCCTGAACTTCCCAAAATGGGCGGGATGGGCACCAAAACAATACATAAAAGTTCTTCCGAAGGATTCAAGTGGGAAGGCAAACCTAAAGGGTAACCATCCACGAGAGGAAACCATCCAGACGCGGACATGCAGACTCTGTGAGTCGGATGATTCACACACAGACCACTGCAACCACGCGTAGAAATTGCGGTTGCAGAGGGAAAATATGCAGGACATCTCTACCTACTCTGCAATACCAAGCAACAAGAGTGATATAATGAAAGTATATTTTGTTCTTCGAGGCCAAAGGAACGAGAAGTTTTTCTTTGAAGCTGTTGGATTACCCATCCATTTGCTTTTTGTTTTTCTTTCGAATAATCCTACCGCATAAAATGGAATAACATTAAACAGGTCTATGCAGATCTATCCTGTGTGTGCTTACTCGGAAGTAAGTCCCACCCGGTTCATTGGAGTTTACTTCCACGTACGTATTACATAAGGTTGCGACTTTACTATTAAAGGGGGAAAAGCATGCCTGGTCAGATGACAATCTTGGGACCAACATAATACAATCCCTGGAGCTTGTTCCAATAGGCAGGTCTCTGTCCTGAGAATTCTCCACCCTCCAGTATTTTCCAAATACCTACTCTCCTATCCCCATGGAGATTTAGACTGCAATCCTGTGCCCACTTCTATTGAACTCGGTAGAACTTCTTCTTCTTATTATTATTTATTGCATTTTTATACCGCCCGATAGCCGAAGCTCTCTGGGCGGTTTACAAAAATTAAAAACGTTGAATATTAAAAAACTGATATACACAATTTTAAAAGCATGAAAACAGATTATAAATACAATATCCATTTAAAACAACTTACTCCTGAGTAGACATGCCTAGGATTTCACTGTTCTTTTCCAAATGAATTCACAATCGTTGCTAGTCCAAGCAACATAATGAACCTGTAGCAGTCAGCTTTGATTTGCCCTTTACGAACACAGTAAGGCTCTAGATCAACCTTTTCCAATTTGCTGACTTTGATTCCCAGCAGCCCCAGCAAACGTGGGCAATGGGCAGGAATTCAGAGAGCTGTAGTCCAAAATATGGAGGGCACTTGGGGAAGACTGCCCTAGACATACATTAAAATATATTGAACGAAACACACAAGCAGTACATACAACAAAGCAGCATATCTATTATATGGTTTTCTGTTTAAAGGCAATGTGAAGGTCCACAAATATCTAGGAACAAGGGTTAATAGTTATTGGGCAAAGCAGTTTATTTTCATGAGATTAAAGGAAATGTCTAAGTTCATATTTATTTCATAGGTAGAGGGCAAATATTCATACTCTGAGAACTGAGCAAAGTAGTTCATAATTTACATAGAAAAACAACCTGGCAGGGATCCAGCTAAAGTTAGTTGTGATGAATTAAAATGAGCTATTAAACATCATCACAACTAAATTGGCCCATTACTTTCAATTGCATTTATATCATAACTAACATTATTTGGATTGGAGCCAATGCATCTGGTAGAAAGTAATTCATTTTTTTAAAAAAAAATTATAACTTGGTTTAACGTGCTTGTATTTAGATTTAATTTTAACCAAATTGTTTTTAAAAGAAAATGCTTTAAAAAACCTGATTTAAATGAAAAACATTAGTTATCTATTTGTATCCACCCTGCTATATGATGAGCTCCCAGAACCCATCGCCTCATGTTCGAGCTTTTCTCCCTCCCTCCCGTCCGCCCACCCCCATTCTATCTCCATCTCCCCCTAAATATTTAGTTATTGATTTATGTATCACATTTCTATACTGCTCACTAGCCAAAGCTCTCTAGGCGGTTTGCAACAAATAAAATCACAAAATGCATAATAAAATGCAATATAAAATGTAAAAGCTTAAAACTACAACATAAATAGCAATTATATGACTACTCACCCCACTTCAGCCCCTGCCACACCTGAAACCTCCACTCCTTTGGCCTCACCTCACAAGCAGACCCCTTCCTAAAATCCCTCTGGTTTGACCAGTCATCCCTGCCACCATCTTTTTTTCCTGGTCCCATTCCCAGCACATGCCTCTCTGGGATGGCCTCTTAAAGTGGAGTTAAAATAAATAGATGGCTGCAGTGCTTGGAGCAGTGGAAGGGAGGCCTAAAGCCAGAGGGCAAAATTGTGTGTTATGTTAGCTACAGTGTGCTGTTCTCTTTGACCCTGTTCTGACAACATGCTAAGCCATGGTGGTTAAGCATTTTGAGCATTACGGCTTAGTATGTTGTATAAACCATTCCTAAACATGGTGGCTTAGCTACAGTTTAATCACACTAACCGTTTGCTGCAAAAGGGGTAGCAGCCTAACCGTGGCTTAGCATGTCATCTAAGGCCCTTTCTGTTTTTATTTTACTCAAATATAACTGTGGGGCTCGATGGGAAAAAGATCTAGGCAAGGCAATTGATGAAACTCTGTGGAATAAAATCTGGGATAAAACAGCCTTTAAAACAACTTCTGCACGAGTCCAAGAGAATGCTCTCAAGGTTATCCACCAATGGTACATGTATCCACAACTTCTCAGTAAAATTTCAGTATCTTGTTGGACGAATTGTAGTAGTAACATTGGTTACTTCCACATGTGATGGGATTGCCCATTAGTCTCTGTATACTGGGGGGGAAATCTTTCATGAGGCTGAACTAACCAAACTGTTCCACTCAATCCTAAAATTGCTCTCCTATCCATACTTGATGGGACGGCACTAAATCTTACCCAAAAGGGCCTTATAACTCACCTGATGACAGTGGCAAGACTCACTGTAGCCAAATGATGGAGATCCCTGGATGGAGATTTATTTGAAATCTGGCAGGCACAGCTTTGGGACTTAGCTCTTATGGCCAAATTAACAAATGAAACCCAGAACTGAAGAAGCAACACAACCACCACTTTTTATAAAACTTGGTTTAATTTTATTTCCTATGTGGTTACTAAGGAACATGGATATCAACCTCCAGCCACACATGGTGATCTTTGGAACAGTATTTTTAGTGTTTAGGTGGAAGACCCTTTTTTCTTTTGCTACTGTAAACTTTGTTTTGTTCTTGCTATCCATATTCTTCAGTGGTACTCTCATGTCGGTGGTGCAGGGGAGAGAACTGTTGTGTATTTCTATTGTTTTACCTAAAATAATAAAATACAATAATAAAAAGTAATTGTGGGGTCCAGATTGGGACTGCAGGACATATGGAAAAGGAGTTTTTTTTTTCTTCCTTCCCCAGCACTCCATCCCCACCCAAATCAGGGCCCCTGCACAATAGTTACCAATAGTAATGGAAAACCTTTAACAGGGCCCAAGCCAGGGGGGAGGCAAAATGGATATACATGACCAGGGCCCAGGGAAGCCTGAAAAGACTTTTGCAAGCAAATCCATTATCATGAAAGAAAAACTGAAGCAAAAATGTATAGCCCAATCTTTATTTTCTCTTGTGTAATCAAAAAGTTGATAAGATCTGGTGCATGGACTATTGCATTTCAAGTTGTGGCTGCTGGATAATAGGAGTAACTCTGCATGCTTCCAGACACTAGGGGACAATAGAAAACATGTTGCATCAAAAGCCACTTGTCTTGTTCATCCCCCTAGTTTTCCTGTAACTTGATTGGTTCCGTCCTCCTACTCTCTCCCCTTCTTCACCTCTGCAACAGGCAACATGTACTGTCTTCCTGAGGGAAGCAAGTAACTATATGTCACGCCTTCACTTGCTTATACTCACGCACCCAGCTTTAGGGGGTCCTTGTAGGTTTTTTTAAATTTTATTTTATAAAGTATTTTATAAAGTATAACCAAAAAAGCGAGGGGGTCCTTGTAGTTGAACAGCTTTCTACGATGATGTGTATAAAAGCACTAATAAAGTAAATTGCTCTGAACTTCTAGCTTGCATTTATTGCCATAAATATTAAATGTTATATTACCACACTTTCTTTATATAAGTCCACTGTGCTGTAAGTCACACCAGACTTTCCAAGAGTGACATTACACCATCACAGCAAAATACCCAGAATGTTACACCAGTGAAGCCACTCATGATACTGCAGAATGTAGGAATGGGGGAGACATTTGTTCTTTTTGAATTTTATGCAAACACACCTAGTTTCAACTTTTGAACCAATATGCTTGACAAAACTCAGCTATCCCTTGAAGTTCACACTTTTCCAGATTTTGCAATGGAGTTTCCCAATCAAAAGTGCATACAAAAATGTGCATACTAGAGAAAAGTGCACATAAAATGTGTATATGAGTGAAAATAACATTAAAAAACAAATTATATTAGGAAAATTGCTTGCAAAAATATGTACATTAAGCAAAAATTGCATACAAAAATGAATGTATTTGGAGAAATGCATGCAAAAATGCATACAAATTTTCATACAAACTTTTTAAAATTCTCAAATTTGGGGATGAACCTCACAACTGGAAAAATTAGAAACTGAGAAAAACAGAAATTGAAATATTTGCCCATCGTTTGCAGAAGGACCACAGGAGGGTCAAGATGAAGGAGAGACAAAGACACTATGCACAATCCTAACCACATCAACAGAACTAGGGACCCTTTTGTCCTGGTGCAATGTTGAACTCACAAAACATAAGTATTAGTTAAAACATCTTAAGTACTGAGACCCATAGCTGATACAGTTCGCACATAGTATAGCAGGCACACAAGTGACAATGTTATGCCACACACCAACAATGCAACAAGCGGCTGCAATAGAATATTCAAACAGAAAACAAGATTCCACCCCATTGACATCCACACGCACCAGCTACAAAGGAAAGGAGACAGAGGTGGTGAGTAGGGAATTAAATAAATAGCACAACAAATGTTTGACCATCACAGTTTACAGAATGCTGAATAACAGGATGCTGACTTGCACAGGTCTCTAGTGCCAGTAGCAACAACAGCCCTCTGCACACAGAGAGGCTTGAAAGGGATCAGTAAACACAGTAATGCTGCCACCAAGTGGCTGCCCAAAGACAGTTACATTCATAAATCAGCAGTGGTATTGACATATGTCAATCTTGCTTTCCTCTTCACACTCTTATCTGACATACCAACTTCGATGTTGCTTGAGGACGACAGTTTGGGACTGTTTCCATGGCCACCTGTCCTGATGTAATTCTTCCTTAACTCTTTCCAAATATATTTAAACAATTAAGGGACAAACCCACAGACAAAAGTGAGTCAAAGGTAAGGACATCAGAGATTCTTTCCTCACTTCCATTGTTATCTCAGGTTTATTCATCAGGGACATTGCTAGGCCTGGGCCCATGGGGCCACCACAGTCCCAGATCTGTTCCACAAAGCCCTAAGTGTCCATTGGCATCAATGGACTTCCTCCCCCCCCCCCCCCCACAGCTTGCCATGCAGGGAGAAATTTTCAAGGGGGATTGCAACTAGGGAGGGCAGAGTTAACCCCCTCCCTGAACACTGCAATGCCCCCCATTCTGGCAGGGAAAATCTTAGGCAGGAGTCTTCCTTTGATGCCAATGGAAAGACTGTGCCCCAAATATTTTAAGTACCTAGCAATGCCAGCATTATTGATCACATGAACAGATCCCATGTTGACTACCAGTATAGCAGGAAAGCAAAATTCCCTTTTCTGGTCTGATGTGACATAGCCATGTGGTGGGAAAGAGACAATGAACTCACTTTAAAAAAAAAATCTTGAATATTTATTTTAAGCATTAAAACTTACATAGAAGTTTGCTTTTAAATTTAATTTCTATTGAGCCATTACTCCAATAATGTAGTTAAATTGTTTAAAAGTAGAAGAAAAATAAACAATGAAAAAATAAACAATGATAAAACAACACCAAGAAGAGAGTATTTTAACATCATTTTGTTAAACTATACTGAAAATGCATTTTAATGTAAGTGCTACTGAATGTGTATTTTAATAATTAAAAAATGTAGGTGGGAAAATACAAATTAAAAGGTTTATTTAAAATGTGGCTAAAATGGCATCAATTGGAAGGGTAATAGTGAATGTGTGCCAACGTATAGATTCTTGCCAATAAATTCACCTGCCTAATACATTTGTCAGAAGCTGAGAGGGCTCAGAACTGCAGGCTGTTTAATCTCAGTGCAGCTGCCCCATGTGGTGAGCCCCAGAACTGCAGGTTGCAGCATCTGCTTAAACTGAGGGCCATTCCCCCCCCCCCTCCCAGACAGCACCCACCCACCCTCAGAGCCCATACTTGCTGCTTCCCCGGTGCCTTCAAAATTCAGTGAGTGGAGGCAAAACAACAACAAAAACAGCATGGGGGCTTAAAAGGGACAAATTTAACTAGTTTTCCATCTAAATTTGCCCCCTTTAAGTCTGTTGTGATTTGCTGCTGAAATTTGGCAGCAAACCACTGGGATTTTTGCCACCACTGTTTTGTTTCCAGTTCACTGAATTTTGGCAGTGCGGTGGTGCGGGCTGCATTAGAAGCCAAGGGGAGGCATAGAAGCTGAGGGGAGGCATACACCGTCGCCCTGAAATCCTAGTGATATAAGGCAGGACACAAATGTTTTAATGAATAACACAAAATAAAATGCAGCCTGCGAGAGTTAGTAACCTCACATCCTTGGATTTTCCCTGCCCATCAAAGCTGGCCACTGGACTTACCTGGACAGGAAGGAATATAAGAGAGTTTCCTGTTGTAGTTTAGTTTTGCCTGAGCAACAAGAACCCCCCTGTCACACTTGGTTACTTTTTGGTCCTGCCTCCTAGTTTGTGCTTCTGTCCAGACAATGGTTGATCCTGACTCTGATTCCAACTGCTCCTTGATTCTGGTTTCTGTTCTGCTCTGACTCTCTAGCACAACTCTAGTTTCCCAGCTCAGCTCAAACGAATGCCAGTACCGCATCCCTGAGTATCTGTCACGCTGCACACTGAAACCACATCACTTGGGAAAAATGAAAGAGTAGCGTTGAAGTCAATCACACATCACTATAAATTCCATTCAGTACTGTTTTCTCCAGGAAAGTCAAGTTTTCTGTGGAAGAACCACAAGGAAAGTACAGGAAAATAAATTATATGATGGTAAAAAATGTAGATACCCTGTGACATAGAATCATAGAACAGTAGAGTTGGAAGGGGCCTATAAGGCCATCAAGTCCAACCCCCTGCTGAATGCAGGAATCCACCTTAAAGCATACCTGAAAGATGGCTGTCCAGCTGCATCTTGAATGCCTCTAACGTGGGAGAGCCCACGACCTCCCTAGGTAATTGGCTCCATTGTCGTACTGCTCTAACAATCAGGATTTTTTTTTCTGATGTCCAGCCAGAATCTGGCTTCCTGTAACTTGAGTCCATTATTCCGTGTCCTGCATTGTGGGATGACTGAGAAGAGATCCTGGCCCTCCTCTGTGTAATAACCTTACATGTACTTGAAGAGTGCTATCATGTCTCCCCTCAGTCTTCTCTTCTCAAGGCTAAACATGCCCAGTTATTTCAGTGTCTCTTCATAGGGCTTTGTTTCCAGACCCCTGATCATTCTCATTGCCGTCTTCAGAACCCCCTCCAGCTTGCGAGTGAACAAAGCATTGCTATTCAACAGTAAATACCTAGTGTAGAAATACCCCAACTATCAAACATAGGAAGTGCTGCAATTTCATTGTTGTTGACTGCTCTCAGATTTGGCTGTTCTATTAAGGTTGCAATTCTATATACACTTACCTGGGAGTAAGCCCCATTGCACTCTGTAGTGCTTTCCTCTGGTAGACATGTATAGGATTGCACTAAAATGTTTTGTTTATGCAAAAATAGATAAAATGCTGTAATTTCTATTGATTTGCTTAATATAGTTAAGTAATGCAATTCAAATGGATGGGTATTGGGATGGGGAGAGAGTATTCTAAAAGAATTATTAGTCTTTCTGAGATTGCACTCATTCATGCCCCTGTTACATTGAGCATAGACTACTCTCTACATGGGGCTGCCATTAAAGACAGTTTGGAAGCTTCGGCTTGTGGGAGCTAAACAAGCAGAGTGTCTAACACCAGCAGTATTAGTCACACTGGTTTAAAGTGCTTGTGCGTACCTTTTAAAGTCCTTTATGGCTTGGGACTCTGTTATTTGAAAGACCAGCTACATGTGGATCCATCTGCCCAAGCCCTATGGTTGGCCATGGACAACCCTGCTCATGTGCCCACAGACAACTTACAACAGACTGGCAGGCATGAAAGACAGGTCCTTTTGTGCGATGCCCTATCCCTGTGGAATGCCCTTTTGCAGGAAGTATACCTGGTCCCCTCCCTGACTATTTTAAATAGACCTTAAATACTTTGTTGCTTCAGTCAGCCTATATTTCATATTTTACACTATGATTTTAAAGGTTGCTAATATTTTTATTTGTATTAGAATAGTATTTGAATGCTGTTTTACTTTGAGGTGTGTGTGCGCACGCGCGACTGACACACACACAACTTTTTCATTTTGTAAAACATCTTTAGGTTGTTTAACTTTAAAGGTGGTTTAACTGTTATAAATTTAAAAACTATAGAAATGGCATTTCTGTCGAATGTATTAGACACCTTAGACAATTAAGATGAGACACACGCATATTGCATTTTATTATTATTTTAATAGATGTTTTCACAGTTGAGCATATATAGCAATTTTCATATTAATAATAGGGGTAGCACGTGAAAGTACTTAAGTGCTTATTGCAAATCACATAGATTTCAAGTTGAGACTGCTTCTTAACTTGCCCTTGGCTCAGTTATATCACGTGATTACTAGCCTTTGAAGCACTTGCCAACTCGAAAACGGCCTAATCTAGCCTCTGAAGCACTCTCCCGGGGAATTGCAGATTGTAGTCCATCGATTTAACTTCCCTATGTTCCAGTGCCAATTGTTCTGCCTGCTCCACCCCCAAGGCCGTTTTCTGTATTTACAAACACACTCTGCCTAGGTCACTGCCCAGACACCTAAGAGGATGATGTCATCTGAAAAGCACATGTCTTGCTGCAGCACTGAGGTTTGTTAATTCCTCCCAGAAGGGGGCTGTCCAAAGTGCAGATTGAACAGAAAACACCAGGGGTGTTCCCTTGATCGTGGAGTAATTTAGTTGTATATTATTCAGCACACCAAAATTAGATAATTTAGTTAATCGGAGATTATTGCTCTGCACATTGCAACATCCATAAGCAGTTTGATGCTCAGAGCATTATGGGTAGCATGGTTTGTAAACCAACTGCAGACATTTGTGTCGGACTCAATAACAGGCAAGGATTTTTTCAGATTAGTGGACTGGAATTTGCTCAGCATTGGTAGTTGTGGCCCTGGGTACTTAACACAGAACACGACATGATAAATTATAATCTGTAATATATTTTAGAATTAAAATGCCTGTACATTTTGTGAGCTAACCTCAGATTTTCAAATGTACAAGTGAACTCATATGCATTCTATCTTAATACAGATAAAGGGTCATAGGTCAGTGGTGGAGCACATGTTTGCATGCAGAAAGTGCTGTGTTCAATCCTTGTCATCTCCATTTAAAAGGATCAGGTAGGAGGAGATGGGAAAGGTTTTGCCTGAGGCTCTAGGGAGCTATTGTCAGTCCAAGGAGATGATACCAGCGCTAGATGGATATATGATTTGACTTGGTATAACGCACCTTCTAATTTTCCCTGCTGTATTTTGAATCCAATTATCAATATATATGAACTTTATTTGATAAAGATTCCCATTTTATAACTGGTTATTCCAAGAAAAGAAGCCATAATATAACCACATAAAAATTGAACAGACTTCTCTCTCTGTGTGTATTTGTCCAATATTAGTATTTTTCAAACCTCACCAACTCATCCTGATAGAATTAGTATTGCTTTCCTCTTCCAAACATACTTTACTTTACATGTCATGCTATTTTGTTTTAGCACAAATTGATAATGTTACAAAAACCTCTCTGCAAATAAACAAAAACTAATCAAACAATACAAATACATGTTGAAAGTAGTTAACTCACGAACAACTAAAATGGTGTAGTAATATTGAAATGTATGAGAGTACATTTCTATATGTGACTGATGCATTAATGTTTAGGCTGAGTTGTATTTTTCCAATGTTGAGAGGTGATTATATCATATTAAAGCAGCTAGTTCAGAAGGATTGTGGGCAAATGCAAATTCAGTAGATTACCACTTTGGTTCCATGTCTATTGGACACCACAACTTCTCTTTAATATGGTATTATTTTATTGTCGTGGGCGACATTGGTGGGGGCACAGGCATCATGGTGCCCATCGGCGCTGTGGTGGGGACCCCTGATTTTTGTGGTCAGATTTGTGATGGTTTCTGCAGTTTGCAACTGGCAATGAAAGTCACCACGTTCACATGTTCATAATCTAGAAGAGTTAGTTGTGGATGCTGGACCATCATCAGTAAGGGCTTTTCCAGATGATTTTTTAAAGCCGGAGTTTTATAAACATTTCACTTCTACTATCACCAATTCAGTTCCAATAGTTCAATATCCAATCCTGCTACAGGGAATTAAGATGGGCTCCCCCCATTTAAAACAAGGGAATATGGACCCTTTAGCTCCCAAGAAGTAGTATTCAGCAGATGACAACAACCACATTCCATTTGCATCATTACGGTCACTCTGGGTGGATGGGCAAGCATTTTCCCACTACCAAAGCATTGTTGCAATGCTGGGGAAATGTAGTATCCCAGGAACCACTGCAACTTAAACTCTGCAAGAGGAAAAAAAGCTCATCTCATGCAATGACTAAGTAACAACAGGGCAATGACTGCACACAAAAAGGGCAGCTCTGAGAGTCTTGAGGATCTCCAGGGTTTGCTTGGAAAACTAGCATTATCCAGTCTACTTCCCGGTGTGGCCCTGGACTTTATGAGTTTGGGTTAAATTCAAGGAAAGTATGTGAGGCTACAGGCATCTTTATGAAGCAGTATATATATTTAGGTTGCACCATACTTTATCATGAACCTGTTAGTAAAAGCATCTCTCCCAGATTCTGAATTGCAGTGTGCCTTATGAGAAAGGTGGCAGGCAACCTTGGTGTACCAGTGCCTGGTATGCTTTTCCTGGTTATACCCTGGCAATATTGGTGTGTAGTATTCAACAATCATAACAGATCATGAACTGCTGTTTGAAGTTTGGAACTGTTCTTCTGCTCTGTATTTGAACTTATGATTTTAGGGTGAACCTAGGCCTTGGTTTTTGTTTTGAACTAGAACTTTAAAAAATGAAATTCAGTATAAAGTTACACCCAAAGAATTCAGATAGGGTATAGGGTTCTGAATCACAATTAAAGGCTACCAACTTAAATTCTAGAAGTAACCAGTTAATTGTAATAAACAACACATAAGATGCTTTGCCACATTAGTTTCAAATGAGTTCAAATATTAGCAATGTTTAAAAAATTTTGGCCAGATGTCTATTAATCCAATCCTCTAACACAATTTCACAAAACTCACCTATCAACATATGCTACTATAAGAAATTAAATATTGGCTCATTTGATTCCACTCCAATTAAGACATGACATATTTTATACAGAGATTGTATTTTATACAATTAAGACATTTATTGATGGGATTGTTTTAACTATGTTCTACCAATGCTTTGTCAGGGCAGGTACAATCTATAGACCATTCAGGTTTGAAATCTTTTAAAAACAAAGCTAGTAATTTATGAGTAGAACTATAGAACACAATTGTCTGCATGTTACTCAGATTTAAGTCTTACTATGGGACTTAACCCCAGGTAAGTGTGCATATGATGCTTTCCCCACAATTCCACTTTTAATGGCAGGGGATGGGAAATTAAGTGCAGGGATAATTGTAAGTTTTATCTGGAGTAACAGAACATCACAGCCACTATCCACGACTTGAAAGTTATTACCACAGACTGTTTTGCTCAATACAAAGATTATCTAATTTGGCCAGAAAATTTCCCATTCCCTTTCCTCCAAAGTGGTAAAAGGGAACACTTTAAGAGTGGAAGTTAATCCTACACTTGAGCTGGAATTTCATTGTACAGGTAAAAACTGAGTGTTCAAATCTATCAAAAAATATTTAAAACTTCAATACTCATAGTACATAGTGCAGTACCATTACTGCAAAATTCAAAAGCTAGGTTACTAACTGGGACTAGAACTGAAATAGCTGCACTAGCTCCCAGTCCAGTTCCCAGCCCAGTTTAGCTCCCAGTCCAGTCTGACCAAGTTTTAAAACCCCAAATACCTTTGGATCAGACTCCTCTCCCTCAAAGCTGCGTGGTATTAAGATCCTCATCAAAGGTTTGTGGGTTCCTAACGTCAAAGGTGAGGTGGGTGGTGGCTTTCCCACATCTTAAGTGTGCTCCTCACAAAGGCTCCCCTAGAGCCAACTCCTTATATTAATGGTGCCACCTTTTATTCACCTAAGTTTTCAATCTTGAGCTGGTGGTTTTAAATGGTTTTTAAATGTATTGTTGTTGTCTTATTTTTGTTTTCATTGCACTGGTTTTTAATTTATTTTTCTTTGTTTTAATATTTATGTTAATCACATTAACCAGGTTTATGCCTGAAAAGGGATGCATACATGCTTAATAAACATTTTAAAATAAATAACAGATTTGGGCTACAGAACTTTGATCTTCAGCAACCTATGGCCCCCTCCACAAGGATGCGCTTTTGCGCCAGGTTCGGCGATTATGCGCATTATCGCTGACGCGCATTTACTCCTAATCCCTCTGCACGGGAGGCGGCGAGAGGCGGCGAAGCGCATTAATATATGTCAAAAAAGCGCTTTACAAGAAGTTAATGCGCATAATCGCTTGTTCACACTGCGAAAATGCGCTTTAACGGCCGGAGCAAAATAAAAGTCGCGATTTAATGCTCA
Organism: Anniella stebbinsi; assembly: GCA_029215795.1. Classification (NCBI taxonomy): domain Eukaryota; kingdom Metazoa; phylum Chordata; class Lepidosauria; order Squamata; family Anniellidae; genus Anniella; species Anniella stebbinsi. The sequence continues at coordinate 64,108,487 of JARDYH010000005.1, read as the reverse complement.
TTTGAAAATGCGCATTATCGGGGAGATAACGCGCCTGTACGCCCGTTTTGCGCTCCGCTGGTGTGGAGGTAAAATTTTTAATGAGCCTTCAAAGAGCTTTAAACGTCTCGTGTGGAGGCACCCTATGTTTGTCAGGTGCCATTGAAAGGACTGGAACATCTACATGAGAACTGGTGTATAGCAGAGCTCTCCAGGCTTTGAAGCAGTTAGGAGATGCACAGGATTGAACCTGGGACCTTTTTGCACGCAAAGCATGTGCTGTATCACAGAGCTACAGCACTGATACTGGGTAGGTTGGGGAAATATGGTAGTAATCTTTGTAGATTGAGTTACAAATAATCCATTTATTCACATTTTTCACTGTAAGCAATTAGAATGAAGATGGAACTGAGGATGGCCTTAGCAGCTGCCTTTTTCCACGTGTAGAATACGATAATTCTAAGTGGAGGGTGTGAGGGTCATGACAATGTGAGTATTCCTTTAGTCTGGTTGCTTGGTGCATATGAAGTTGATAGCTACCAATGCCACACGGTCATATCCTACCACTAAAAATCTGAGGGGCTATTGCTCCTGATAAAACATAGGCAGAACGTTTTTGCATGTATGTAATGGGGGATAATATATTAAATTCTTCCAGTTATTGGCGTGTACGTCTGTGGAAGTATGTAGAATTTTTCAGTTTTTTGGGGGAGACCAGTTCCTGCAGCAAGAAGTTGTATGTCTGGCCGTTACCAGCAGATTCTCCACCACCCGCTCCAAGTTATTAAAAATTCCAGTCCGCATTTCCCCCTCATCTGGCAGCCTGTCTGTCTCTTGCGGCACAATCTATCTTGTTGCCTTCTGATGGTCCCGGCACCGCTTGTGATTGGCACGTGCGGAGCCGCTCCATGGGCGTGCAGCGCGCCCATTGGCCGAGCCATCCGCCCGTCTAGCGGACGTTAGGGGGGCTGCGTGAGTGTGGGTTGCACGGTGGCGCTCTGCTGCTGTGTCTGTCGGTGTCTGGGGCCGGGCCGGCGGGCGGTGTGGGGAGGCGGGGGGCGCGCACGCGCGCGGGGGGGACTGAGGGGGGCCCCGCTCGGTCCCGCGCGCTGTCTCGGCCAAGATGGCGGCAGGGACGGCGGCGGCGGCGGCCGTGGCACGGCTGGAGGGCCGCGAGTTCGAATACCTCATGAAGAAGCGCTCGGTGACCATCGGCCGCAACTCCTCGCAGGGCTCGGTGGACGTGAGCATGGGCCACTCCAGCTTCATCTCCCGGCGGCACCTCGAGATTTTCACTGCCCCGCCCGCCCAGGCCGCTGCCAACAGCAGTAGTGGCCCCGCCTCAGCCATTACCGGCGACGGGACCGGGCCCCACTCCCAACCCGCCGCTGTTGCTTCGTCCGGCGGCGGCGATTTTTATTTGCGTTGCCTGGGCAAGAACGGCGTCTTCGTGGACGGTGTGTTCCAGCGCCGGGGGGCGCCACCGCTGCAGCTGCCCCGAGTGTGAGTGTGAAGTGGAGGGAGGGAGGGACTACCGGGAGACACGCGCTCGGGCGCTGACCTCTTTCTCTACTCGCTCCCCCCCTCCCCCACGCCTTCCCGGCGTGTCAGTCAGGGGGGCGTGCGAGGAGGGCGCAAGCGTTTCAGGCCTCTCCAGGGGCTCCGAATAGCGGTGGACCCCACGCCTTGAGGCTCTTTCTAGTCATAGCACCCGCGCAAGGAGGCTTGAAGGGTGTCTGCAGCACATGAGCCCGACTTCTTCAGCCAGGCTGGCCTAGGCATTGCATGTGGTCGCTCCCTGCTTTTCCCAGTGCTGGAGGGGAAACCATTTACGTCCCAGTCCTCAGCATTTTCTTGGAAGGAACTTTTTCTGGCTAAGAGCTTAGTTATAAGTAAAGGCTACAGTTCTCGTTAAATACCCATGTCGTTTCATGGACTTTGTTCAATTGCTTTCTATCGGTTTATGTTTCTTTAGTGGTGCAGGAGGCCCGGCATCTTCAACGAAAAATGAGGCGCTGTAGCCCTCCATTCTGTGTTTTAAACACAAGAGTGTGCTTTGTTGCAAAATGTCATTATATTCCTAATTTTTAACAAGTGTGAGCTAGCTTAGAAATGGGCTACTTTGAAGATACCCTATTTGTGGGGAAATATTAATGAACCATTAATTTCAAAATGCAACTGTTATTTTCAGAGGCATTTTGAAAAACAAACCACTTCTTACTGACATTTTAAAAAATTGTTTTAAGTCAATACTTTCTAGGCACCTTCATGACTATTGCTTAGTGCTGTGTCTGTTTATAATGCCATATTGTCAGTATAGTTGAATGACTTGTTTGACCTCTAACAACTGCAATTTCCATTCATCCTGTTGGCAGTGATACAGTTATTATGAAAGAAGGAAAAGCAAATAATCTGCCTTGTTTCATTGATTTTTTCTTTCTGAAACTGAAAGTAATCTGTTAAGTAGGCAATTTTAGTAACCATGATTGTGCTTTATCTCATGTGCTTCCTATACTGTAATGTAACAGAAAAATCAAGCTCTTGAGTGTCATGACAACTAATTTTAAAACAGATAAATTTTAAAAATTTCTCAGTGAATCTGAATGGTCAGTTATGAGGCAAATCCTCCTGGAATCTGGTGCTTTTTGGTTTGTCCTATTGTCACTTTGAGAGACTGCTGCACTTAATTTTGTTGACATATGGATGAGGACATTGTTCTGTGTGAAGTTATTTAGTATTTTTGGAATACAGGAGCAGTTAACAAATGTGGTTTGAAGTAGGCTAGCCTATGAATATATCTTTACTATTTATAGTGTTATGAATGTATATGCCCTTCCTCAGAATAATGTATGCATGTATAGCAGGTTGCTGCGCGTGCCCCCCCCCCCCATTGGTCTAAATAGTTTACAATTATTAAATGCTTAGATTGCCCCCCAAGTTAAAAAAAGATCTTCAGGGTTCTCCAGTATTAATATGTATTGGCTTCAGACTGTAGGTATGCCAGTGACGTGTCTCTTCATACTGGTGTGGCTTGGAATGGTAGAATATTGCACCTACTTTAGGTTGGATCCAGATTTAGGCGCATGCAACTGGACTGATGGAAACAGGCTTTCCCACCCCCTCTTCTCCACAGCAGCTCCTCCAGTCCACTGAAAATGCTACGCAGAGAATCTAGACACCCTGATAAAGGGGTAGGCCGTGGTGTGAAGAGAAGGGGATCCTCCACTGTTTTTGGAGATTCCCCCTTCTCCCTGCACCACAGTCTGCCCCATTAGCAGGGTCTTTTGACGCTGTCTTTGAGAAGAGGGGCAGAGAAGTCTGCTTCCACCAGCCCAGCTGCATGTGTCTCAATTTGGATCAAACCATTTGAGATTTCTTTTGCAAAATAGATTTTGGGATAATTTGCAACTCTTGATAGCATTAATCAATAAGTTACTGAACCAGCATCCTTACTGAAATACATAGTTATTGATTTATACTTTGCAATTCTTTTGAAATAAAAGCGGAGATGTTTCCGTGCTTAGCTAACCAACTGATCCCGAACTTACTTAGTTGGAAACACATTTTGGTGATTTTGATGGAACTTCCAAACAAATGGATTCAGAATTACAATCAGAATCTGTTAGAATTAAGCTATATGCTTAGTTACTTTCATTGTGAACAGCTCAGTTTGTTTGGAATTTACTACAGTGCTATTGATCCTCATTCCTTTTTAAAAGCCATTTTCTAATTTCTTGCTGTTACTCATATTGAGTTGAAGATTTCCAGCCAACAATGTAACATCAACCCTTATATAGTACTGGACAGAATCCTGGAATATTGTAAATAATAAGGAGTCTTAATGTTGTTTGTTTAATTTCTGAATGAGTGCTTAGGTAAACTTGAGATCTGTTTACCTAGGGATCTGGATTGAAATTCCACCCTACTGAAGTTAGTTAAGAGCTTTGCCAGGGTTTCATCAGTGGTGTTTACTGAGGCTTTAAAAAAAGTCCTGTTTAACTTTGAGCAGTTTGTCCAGCTTTCAAGTGGGCTCAACAACGTTTGATGCCTTTATTACTCTGATTCTGAAAGATAATGTGCAGAACTTCACTGATATTAGTTGTACAAAATAGTCCTTAAATTTCATTGGGATAGTAGAGTGCATGTTTCACCTTGTAGGGTCAATCTTATTATGATGTGAGGATTGTAAAGAAAAGAAATACTGAATTCTATTGCCTAGAAATAAGATTTAAATCCAAAGTTGTATGAACGGTAAAGGTGTATATTGATATTGTGTAAATCTAATAATAATTGGTTTTAAAAACATGAAAATGAAGCCCCAGATCCGTAACCTTGCATGATTTCCAAAAGATGTCTTGTAGTTTGATTCTTACTAAGTTCTATGGATTTTAGTATTGGTTACTTCCACCTTCTATTCAATACAAAGTAATATTTTGCAGCAGTGTAGTACATGCATCAAGTCACTCTACAGATAATAAAACTTAAAATAACATTGGTAAGATGTCTGAATGTATTCTTTAATATAAAGGGTCATATTGAAATGTTATTGTGAACCCAGAGCACTGTAACTTGTATAAGTTATCTACAGAAATTATATGAAATTTACATTGGCATTCTGTGATACAGGCTATAGTGGATGTTCTGTCCTCCAAACAATCTCTTCCTCCTCCCCCCACTTTATGGAGTTGCCTTATATTGATATAGTGATTGTCTCAGTCACTATGTAGTTCCACAGTCGCAATGTTTATTTTCAAGTATATGCGCTGCCAAAGAGCAGTTTAAAATTGGCATTGTGTCCTGTGCCAGAATACTAGTAGAATTTTATAGCAGAGGTTGTTAGTGGTATATATTAATCTTATGGGTAATTAGCAGGTTGGGTAAACTGAGAACTTTGTCTCAAATTGTAACTGCAGTTGCTTCACATGGAAAATTTGGCTTTTGACTTGTGTGATGTTTCACCTTGAGGAAGCAGTTTAGCTTGTTGACAAATCCCTGACCACCAACTGAGTTTTTTCAGGCTGTTCAGTTAGCTAAGAAGACTAGTTTTGGCAACTTGAAATAGTTTCTCAAATTTTCCCACATTAGTTTTTCAGAACGATAAGGTAGGCTTGGAAATTAAAAGACTTCAGAACGTAATGTATGTACCTAATATCAGCCTCTTTACCAGAGGACTGGGGGAGTGGCCAGTGCAAAGCCAATTTTTTGAAAAGGAGTCCAGGGGGGATTCATGAAATTACAGGCCAGTTAGTATCTGTTCTAGGTAAAATGGTTGGAAGCATTATTAAAGATAAGTGTGTAGAAGGAGATGCCCTGCTGAAAAAGAATCAATATGACTTCAGCAAAAGTAAGTCCTCTCTCACTAACCTTTTAGAGTTCTTTGAGAGTGTCAATAAACATGTAGACAGGTGTGATCCGGTAGACATTGCTCACTTAGATTTCCAAAAGGCTTTTGATAAAGTCCCTCGTTGTTGTGCAAACTGTTGCACTCATGTCCTGCTTGTGGGTTTCCTATAAGCACCTGCTTGGCCACTGTGAACAGAATGCTGGACTGGAAGGACCCTTATTCTAATCCAGCATGGCTCTTCTCATGTTTAATTCTTGTTTTTATTTTGATGCTGTTTAATTTTTTTAAAAAAATCTTACGTTTCTGTTTTGTTTTTATGTACACCGTCCAGAGAACTTGTTAACTTGAAGTATTAAAATGCTGTTAATAAATAAAAATCACAGATCACCTTAATCTACTATGTAAGTTTAGATTTATAACCTCTTTAACTTTACATAAACTTTGTTACTGGTGAGGAGGAGTTTAAACAAGGTTCTGAAGAGTGATAGATTCTTCCCCCACCCCAGCAGGATTTTGGAAAGTCTCTTTGGTTTATTTACTGTTTTTATGACAGGGTTCAGACAACATGATACGTTTAATTAACCCATCATGGGTTAATGTGTCATCTAATGGCAGGGTTTTTTTAAACCACGATGGTTTATTTGGCCAAAATAACCCACGGTCTGCAGAGTGGGTTATTTAACCCATCATGTGTTATTGTGTCATGTGGTAGTCACAGTGGGCTATTTTGGCTGGCTGTAGAGCTGTGCGGCAAAGGCAGTTAAAACAGCTGTCGCTCTGCTGTTAGCTGGATTACTGATTAGGAACACTTTAAAGGGACCAAGCCAGTAGTGTAGAGGAGGTAGGCTATGAGGTTTGGTCTTGATTCTGCAAACACCCAAGTTGTCATAGCCATCTCCCACTTTTTGGTGGACTTGGGATTTTCACTGCTTTCAGACTTAAAATGCTGGGATTTCATAGTGCATTGAGTGCTTCCTTAATGAGGCTGGCTATGAGGTTTTGTCCCAATCCTACAAATCCCTAAGGTTTTCTAGCCACTTACCACTTTGGGGGGCACTTGGAGGTTTTGCTTCTCTGAAGTAAATGTGTAGGGCTTTGCTGATGGGTTGGGTGCCTCTGAACTAGGAGAGGCTATGTCTGGTATGTGGTCCTGATCCTGCAAACCCCCAAGGTTTTCTAGCCATTCCCCCTTTTGGGGGCACTTGGATTTTTTGCTCCTCTGGAGTAAATATGCAGGGGTTTGATGGTGGATCGGGTGCCATCTAACTGGGGGAGGCTGTGTATGAAGTTTTGTCCTGATCTTGCAAACCTCCAGCACTTCAGAGATGAAACAGCGCTACTGCTTGGGCAGGAGGACTGCAGCAGGGTGGAGGAGTGAGTCAAGTCACACACAGTAGCTTATTTGTCTGATCATGTGGGGGATAACAGTATCTTATTTTCAAAATAAGATACTGTGAGTAGCTTATTAACCCATCATGGCTTAAAGAGGGGCTTCCAGGAGTGCATTAATATAGGGGTTAGAACATACTTAACTTAACAATAAGAAGAAAAGGCAGAATAAAATTGCTTGTATTAATAAAATGTGATATATTTTTTTAACACAGTTAGAAGTAAAATAGCCCAAAACAGTCCAGTAAAAACATGAGAGGTTGTGGTTACTTATATAGCTAAGGCTACGCATGAAGGATTAGTATCATAAAATATACAAATTTGGAGAAACCAAAGCCAGCAAAAAGAAGTGTTACTGATCTTGGATTTTAGTAGATGCTTGCAGGTGGATTAAAAAGAAATTATAACAGAGGTTATATCTAGCTGTAGCTCTCTGCATTGTACTATGCCACATGCTGACAAAAGCAAACCATTATCCCACTTGATTTTGTAGACTTTTCCATGCATATGATTGCGTTGTTGGATTGTTGTATGCATATCTTTCAACTAAAAGTGAATGGAACTATAGTAGTCACATGCACTCTTCCCATCAAATTTTGTCCACATTCATTGCATAATTCATTTTGTGGGAGAGGCAGAGGCATTGTTATTTGGCAGAATAACATACGGATAAAACACAAACTGGAACATGAATTGATAAATTCTAATAAATTCGCAAGTTATTTCTGTGGTGGCAGTGGTTTTTCCCCAAAGAAAGAAAAAGTGATATTAGTTCTGTTGGGATATTGAAACAGGATCTGAGAAGGAAAAAGAGAAGCAGTTGAATATTCATCTTTATTCTTCTCTGTTGGTTATAAGATCCTGGATTTGTATTTATTGGGACCATGATATAATAAAAGTAGATATTTGTCACCTACCATCATCTCTCCAAATATTGTAAATCAACATTTCAACACAAATTTGAGCACCTTTTAAAACTGTGTTATATCTTGTCGTTTATAGTTTTAATTGTGTGAAAGCAACCAAATTCTGCTGATGATTCTGTGGTGCATTTGCAAATATAAACATTAATTTGCTTTGGAGTTTGTCTGTTTAAGCTGTTCACAGAAACCAGTAAACTATGAAGCATGAAAGCATATTTACTCAGAAGTAAATGAAGGTAAATAAAGTTTATTTTTTGGTGAGTGTGCCTAGGGTTGGAGCTCAAATTTGGTAGTAATGTAAGTACATTTTCTGGAAAATTTTGAATTGGATTTTTTTCTGGAAAGCATTTTTATTCTAATTTACATCGTGTAATTTGCATCTGATAATGTTTGTTTTGCACTAGAAAATTTTATGATTTCCAATTTAGAGATTTCCTGAAAACCCACTCTATTAATGTAGCAATGGAGGGTGGGCAAGAGTGCAGTTCCTGGTGGGTCTGCAGAGCATCGTGGCCCTCAAGTCCTGGAAGTTGCCCACTCCTGCCATAAACAGTGATCTAATTTAGCAGGTTTATTTTACTTGTAATTTTTTCACTAAATAGGCCTTTGAGCCCTAGTGGAGGCACGTTGGCAGGGGCAGGGCTGGAGAGCCTATAGGACAGAGTGTAACCTGGCCAACATATTCCCATGCCTGCCCACCAGAATGCCCCCTTTTTCCTCTCCCAGAAGTTGCATTTGTCTCCCTCCCGCGGTCGTAGCAGTGTCTACAGTTTCACAAGGGAGACTAAAAAAATTCCTATAGGCCCTGGGATGCACTCCCAGGAACGTAGGATTGTGCCCTTAATGTGATATTATGTAAAAAAAATTCATTGGAATACTTATTGGAATAAATCTAAAGACACTAGCACATACTTCTCTTACATTGTTTTTTTAAAAACCAGTGATACAGAAAATCGTTGACACACAATAAATTTCAGCAGCCCAAAAAACAACAATATGTATTGGAGACCACTCATCTACAACTTTGAAAGTGCCAAGCTTGCCTAATGGTATATTTGTAATTGGTACCTATTCATTGTCACTAATAAACTTATGAAATGGATTTTTTTACACAGAAAAATAAACACTGGAAAAGTTTTGGGAAAAAATCTATTTTGCAAAATATTCTGTCAAATTTTCCATCCCACATCACTAGGTTCAATATGATTTGTAGGCTAAGAATGTTTTTGTTTGCTTACAATTGTGTTCTTCCATATAGCAGCTTTGTAAGCAAATGCTGTGTTCTAAAGTATTTGGTTTTAGTGTGAACTTGGAATAAGTTAGTTATTCAGAGAGTCTTCAGATTTTAGTTCTGTTGCAGAATTGTTCATTCATGCCTTTAGATATTGCTAATCCTAACTGGCTGTAGACCTGTACACCACAGTTACGTTTGTCAGTTGAGATAAAATGAAAATGCCTGTTCAGCTAAGTGAGCAAAAGATCCACTAGGTTAAACCACAGATTAATTTAATTCTTCAGAAATGACAGTTCATTTATTTATTTATTTGTTGCATTTGTATATCATCCCATAGCCGAAACTCTCTGAGCAGTTTACATAAGATTAAAACATCTAAAAACAATATACAAAAATTAAAACTGCAAAATCTACAATATAGAAATACATTTAAAACCATTATGATAACTTAAAAAGCTATAAGCCTAAAAAACAAAAACAAAAAGACCCAGGCTCATCAGAGATTGCTAAATGCCTGAGAGAAGAGGAAAGTCTTGACCTGGCGCCAAAAAGATAACAATGTTGGCACCAGGCGGGCCTCGTCGGGGAGATCGTTCCACAATTTGGGGGCCACCACAGAGAAGGCCCTCTCCCTTGTTGCCAACCTCCGAGCTTCCCTCGGAGGAGGACCTTAGATGTTGAACGTAGTGTATGGGTAGGTTCATGTCGGGAGAGGTGTTCCGTCAGGTATTGTGGTCCCAAGCTGTGTAAGACTTTATAGGTTAAAACCAGCACCTTCAATCGGGCTTGGAAACATATAAGCAGCCAATGCAGGCAGGCCAGAATAGGTCTTACATGTTCGAACCTTCTGGTCCCTGTTATCAATCTGGCCGCTGCATTTTGCACAAGCTGCAGCTTCTGAACCGTCTTCAAAGGCAGCCCCATGTAGAGTGCATTGCTGTAATCTAATTTAGAGATTACCAGAGTATAGACAACTGAAGCCAGGTTATCCCTGTCCAGATAGGGGCGTAGCTGGGCCACCAACCGAAGTTGGTAGAAGGCACTCTGTGCCACTGAGGCCACCTGAGCCTCAAGTGACAGAGATGGTTCTAGGAGAACCCCCAAGCTACGAACCTTCTCCTTCAGGGGGAGTGCAACTCCATCCAGAACAGGTTGAAGACCCTCCATCTGGTCAACAGAACCACCCACTAACAGCATCTCAGTCTTGTCTGGCTTGAGTTTCAGTTTATTAGCCCTCATTCATTGTCGCAGCCAGGCACCGGTTCAGCACATCCATAGCCTCACCTGATGAAGATGAAAAGAAGTAGAGCTGCATGTCATCAGCGTACTGATGGCAACACACTCCAAAACTCCGGATGACCGCACTCAACGGTTTCATGTAGATGTTGAACAACATGGGGGACAAGACTGACTCCTGCGGAACCCCATACTGGAGAATCCACGGGGCTGAGCAATATTCCCCAAGCACCACTTTCTGGAGCCGACCCACCAATTAGGAGTGGAACCACTGCAATGCAGTGCCTCCCACTCCCAACTCAGCCAGACATCCCAGAAGGATACCATGGTCAATGGTATCAAAAGCCGCTGAGAGATCAAGGAGCAAGGCTGTTTCTGTACCAAAGCCAGGTCTGAAACCCAACTGAAACGGATCTAGATAATCGGTCTCATCTAAGAGTGCCTGGAACTGATATTTCTGTTTTAAAAGAAAATGGAGACTTTTCTGGAAGCTGTTAGGGCATATTGAGAACCGAGGTGATGAACTAGGAAGACAGCTAGAACTAAGTGATGGAAAACTCTCTTAAATCTGACAAATTAAGGGCTCATTAACAAGCCTTCTTTGTGGCAGTGATGTTGTTAAGAAGTAGTTCTTCTCTGCTCCATTATATCCTTGCAGTGCTGTCTGGTGGAGCCTTTCCAAGTGGTCCATGGCCTGTTCTAATGTGGATCTGTGGAGGATGTTAAGTAACTGTTGGAGACATGCTGTGACTTGTTTGTTGAGCAATTTGAAGATAAAATTGCTCATGTGGGCTGCAATTAGACATTACTGTTGCGTCAGTAGGGGCAAGTCAGTGGTTATTGGATGAATTTCAGTTGCTGTTGCCTAATGTGGACACAGTTTATGTAGACACAGTGTGGCCTATTTGTTGTATGCTCAAACGTTGCCCTTTCTGGATCATAACATTAAATGGGGAAGGATTGGCCAGATGGGTTGAGAAAGTGATAAATGCTTCATTTTGGGGAAGAGTGGTCACAGCTGTCTTGAAGAAGATAGCTATGTGGCCACTACTACAAAAGCCCCCTTTGGATCCAGAAAATTATAACAATGAGCAGCTGGTCACTAATATTCTTTTCCCTTCCTAGACACGGTGCTTGAGTGAGTGGTTACCACACAGATCCAAGTATCTCGGATAAGACTGGTTTAGGCCTGTTTTTGGAACAGGGACAGCCTTGGTCACCCTGATGAATGATCTGTGCCAGGAAAAGGACATGGGGAGTGCAACACTGATAATTGTCCTAGATTTTTTAGTGGCTTTTGATTCCATCAACCATGGTATCCTCGATAGGCTGTCATGTCTGGAAATCAAGGATACTGCATTACAGTGGTTCTATTACTACCTGGATGGCCAATTCCGATGGTGGTGCTTAGGGACTACTGGCCTAAATCCAAAATGAAGTTAGTCATGCTAAAACAATTGAAACCAATGGACTTAAGCATGCCTAATGTTGTATTTGATTTAGGCAACTGCTTGATTTCATGGCATTTAATCTCAGGGACTATGCAGTTCCATCTTGTTCCCCATGCGGTTTACCATCTGCATGAGCAGGGACGTCATTCCTAGAGCATTCCAAGTAGGCAGAAACCTTCAACCACTGTTTCCTGGGATGCTCTAAGAACAATGGTCCTGCTGTATGGCAGAAACCATAGAGATTTCTCTTAGAGAGCTTTTTCTTCTCTCCCTTCCCCCTCAATTTTTGGCAGTTGTAGATAAAGGCGGTTTATAGGGCTTGGGGACTGCCTTCAGGCCTCATTTTTTGCATTCCTGGGGTACCGGGTGGACCTAGGTGAAAGACCACCCTCTACTACCTTATTTGCCTCCTTGATCTAATCCTGTATTGCTGAAGTTCTTCACTTATTTTGAGACAGGCGTCACTAGACCTATTGCCCCCCCAGATAATTTTCCAGTTGCTGCATTCCATCTAATTTCAGGATCAGCTTATTTGATACTGAGAGAAATGTTTAAATTAAGTGTCTCTTGGAAGAGCATCTTGCTTGGAACCAAGGACCACTATGTATCATTTCCATAGCTTTCTTGAGTTAGATGCGATTAACATAATTTGTATGGGTCTGTTGGATGCCATGCTACTGCTGACATATGTTGCATGTAGTCTATGGTGTCCTAAATAACAAATCTTGTGGCACCTTAAAAACTAACACATTTATTATAGCATAAAGCTTCATGGACATTAGCCCAGTTCATCAGATGCAGTATGTTAGATATGTGGCTGAAAAAATATTCAGATTCCTAGGTTTTGAGATGTGTAGGTACCACCTTTGTACTAGGCTGTAGAACTTTTAATTTTTTAGGCTCCAGCATCAAATTTCTAAGACTACAAGCAACCAAGTGCTAATAACCAAAGGTACTATGTGAACCTTTGTGTGTTTTGGTACACAAAGTTGAATTTGTGTACCAAAACACTTGCATCCCATTATGCATGGGAGAGTGGATCTGAAGGACAAGAAGGGGCATATGATTCCTGTCTTTTGTATATGTTTAAAATTGTTTGTGGGATTTTATAATTTAACGTCGGTTTGTGTTAAGCTAATACATAGTTCAATTATATCATGTCTACATTTTATCACTTTCCATCAAGTAGTCTAGTTTTCCAACTTCTACCTTCCAGCAAAAGTGATTTTTTAATCTTTATGTATGTATTAAGAAGTAAAACAGTACTTCTTAGATTGCAAGCTTTCAGCAATTTTTATCTTTATTTATCAAATACTTTATAAAATTGATTGTGTGCACACAACTATGTTGTTAAAGAAGAAAAACAGTAATCCTTAGCAAATTTCAGATGGTATCACTTATTTGTTTTTAAAACCTGATTTCCTTGTTTGATATTGTGAGAAGTTGTCATTAAGATAAACATGAATATTGTTTACTTGAAATCTTAATGTTTTCTGCCAGAGAGTTTTCCATTCCCTCCTTTTATCTTCTCATGTTAATTCTTGGATTGTGCTCCAGGAAGTATCTTGTATAAATAATACTTACCTCCCTTTTCAGGAGTAAACTAAAGCTTGCTTCATTAACCATCTAATGCTTAGATTCTTTTAAGCTGATTATTTGGGAAGCAGTTCTTAAGATTAGGTGCAATTCTCTATATCACCTCAGAGGCACAAAAGGTACTTAGTAATATGCTGGGATTTTACCCTAATTCAGCCACGTTATCAGTCAGCTTCTTTTTGCAATTGCATATCAGCAGCAAGTCTGCTGGTGTGAAGGTCTAGCAGAGAAAGAAGCAGTTCTCCTTGTGCTTCGTTTCTTGACATTGTCAGGTTTTGGCTCATAAAACAGTGTTTCTCAATCTCATATTGTGGGATAGGCCTGGGAGGGTGTGTATGTGAAGTTCCAGGGAGGGATAACATCTTGAGGCAGGTGGGGAGTTCATTCCTCCCCTTGCCAGCCAAGACATGAGTGAGTTAAAAGGCCTTCTAGTGAGAGAATTCTTGGTGGTTATCACTGGATTTGTGGGAGTCACTGCTCCCTCATTTGACCCATCATCCTGACCCAACCTAATATGGGATGAGCTGCTGCTTTGTTCTAATTATGTTTTCCTGTATGTGGTTTTAGGAGGGATCAAAGATGTCTTCTTGCGAATGCCAGTTTTGGATTAGTACCCAGTCCACAGATATCTGCACACAGCAGCAGGCTACATGCATGCAATTATATGCAAGGGTCTCTTCACACTCTGTTGTTGAACAAATGGTTGGTCCTGGATTTGGAATAAGTATAGAATGTTTGAGAGACATGCCTGTAGGACAGGTGTGTCAAACTTCGCCAAAAAACTGAGCATAACTCGGGTGGTGTGTCACTTTGAGGAAAAAACATTATTTCGTGATATTTATAGTTTAAATAACATAAATGTATAATTGTTATATATAATTGTATTTAATAAACCAAAAACTAATTATTTAACTTACCTGCTTAGTGACTTCTTTGTTCATCCATCAGTCGGTTTCTTTTGTTGGTCTTGATATTATTTAGCTTGTGTGGGGTGCCGTGAACTAAGATAAGTGAGGGGGAGGGGGAATTCTTTAACGAACCTGTCTATTAGTGACTTTTTTGTTGCTGAATTTCATTGGCTAAATCTTCAATTGAAGGTTGGTATTTTGTACACTTCAGGCCCAAGCAAGCGCTACTAACTTCATCTGTCAATCTGTTTCTTTTGTTGGTTTTGATATTATTTAATGCTGAGAATAAGGCCTCACAAAAGTATGTAGAGGGAAAAAATGTGAGTAAAGCCATTGCTATATTTTTCAGGGCGCTAAAAGTGTCTGGTAGTCGGTTCCAGGCACTCCAAATTTCCTGTTTGTAGTGGCACTCCTCTTGATTCTCCAAGCGGCACCTTTCCAGATTCTCAAGCTTTGACCTCAAGTCGACAAACACCTGAGCCCAGATACTGTCTTGAAATTCTGCAAGTTGCATCTCCAAATCATCAATTTGCATCCATTGGAAACCATTTAATTCCAAACTACTGTAGACTACTACATCAGGATACTTAATTATTTTCATGGTCTGTTCTAGACTTCTAAATTGACTAAATCTATCACTAAACTGGTCAAGTAACGAGTCTAAAACATGCTGGTACTTCATATGCAAGAGTTCCATTTCATTTTGTACAGCTGCACTGGCCTTCTCAAAATACTTTTTTACTTGAGGAAAATACTTATAAGTTTTAGTTTCTACATCTCGCTTGAAATTTTTAACTTTACTTTCAAAAGCTTTTATGTATCCAAACATAACGTCAATACTTTTGCCAAAACCTTGTAACTTTAAGTTCAGTTCATTAATATGAACAGAGAGATCTGTAAAAAACATCAGGGTGTTGACCCACTTATCATCATTAAGCTGAGGAAAGTTTCCCAGATCCTTATCGTCAAGAAATACCTTAATTTCTTCAAAGCACTCCACAAAGCGCTCAAGAACTTTGCCTCGGCTCAGCCATCTTACATTATTGTGCATCAGCAGTCCACTGTAGGTGGAATCAACCTCCAGTAAAAGTGCCGAAAATTCTCGCTTGTGAAGGGGGCGAGCAGCTATTAAATTAACTATTTTTGTAACAACTGACATTAAGTCGTTTAAGTCGGTGAATCCTGCCTTGGCACATAAAGCCTTCTGATGGATAATACAATGAAAAGGCACAATCGGATGTCCAATAGCTTCTGTAAACAATTTGACAAATCCGACTTTTTTCCCCACCATATTTGGTGCCCCATCTGTCGTCACTGACACAACTTTAGAGATATCAATGCTTAGGTCACGAAATGTTTGTATAACAACCTTACATATTTCGCTTCCTGATGTGCTTGTTGGCACTGATACTAACTTTATCAACTCTTCTCTCATTGTGAGACCATCAGAATATCGACCAATAATGGCCAACTGAGCATGTGATGTGACATCAGTAGTTTCATCAAGAGAGATCGAAAAATATTTACACTTCCTTATGTCTCTCTTTAATTGATGTTGTACGTTTGTGTTCAGTCTCATTATTCGGTCTTTTATGATATTTCTACTGAGTGGTAACTCAGATATTCTCTTAATAATTGCATCTTTATTCTGCATATCGTGAAATAGAACTGGTGCACATCTTAGGAGAGTTTCTTTAATAAATTCTCCCTCACTGAGCGCTTTTCCATGCTGAGCTATAGAGTGAGCAATGCTCAAACTTGCAGATGTTAAATTTGTAGAGCCTTTCATAAATTTAAGGATGGAATTAGATTGGCTCTTATAAAGGTGTAGCTGCCTGGAAATGTATTCCTTTCTTTCATCCTCACTTTTTTCCAAGAGCTGGGAATGATTAGTTTCAAAATGTCTATTTATATTCCACGTTCTGCTTACTACCGTTTCAGTACATAGAATGCAAAATGATCTGCCATTTTTTTCTATAAAGCCATACATCTCGGTCCATGTCTCTTGAAAGGGTCGGCCACTGCTACTACCACTTCCTTTACTTAACCTTAGTTTTTTTATTTTTTGGGTTCTCCATCAGGGGGGCAGTGACAGAAGATAGAATTATAGATAGCTTGTTAGGCCTGCAGGCAATTAGGGGTTAACTAGCTTAACTAACCACAAAATGGTGCATGTAACTGTCTTTTAGGAAAGGGCAGGGGTAATAAGCAGAAATAGGGGTTAATAAGGATGCACAACAGTAATAGTGGTGAAATGGAGTCTGCACTATGGAGCAAGATGGTGTTCCTTATGTGAATTAAAATGGCTGCCGCTATTTCTAATGGCGGGAAACGGCACCCATAGCACGCCACAGGCCCTCGCCTCTCCCAGCCTCCCCCTCACTTATCTCAGTAATGATGGATTAGAAATCCATGACACCCCAGAACAGTAGATAATGGTTGCTGTGGTTAACTGTTATTTGGTTACTGGTAATGGCAGGGCCCCCAGAGATGCGTCCCCCGCTGCGTTCCGCTGCTCCCTGCTCTGCCGGCGGAAGTGAGGGCAAAGATCCCGGCTTAACCGGAAGTCCCAGAACTAGACGCTCTGTGCCGGACTTCTGTTGTTTTGGCCTACAGACCTCCGGCACAGAGTGTCTAATAGGGGAGGATGAAACATTTGCAACTAGAGTCCAACTCTAAGACTCTAGTTGCAAATGTTTCATCCTCAGGAGCAGCAAATGTTTCATCCTCGGCTACTCGAGGATGAAACATCCTTCTTGGCATGCGGCCGCCTCAGCGGCCGCGTGTCATCAGAAATGGCTACGCGTGTCAGTGCTGACACGCGTGTCATAGGTTCGCCATCACTGCTATAGGATATGAGAGGCTGCTGAAAACTGGTGGTAGATCTGCTCTGCTTGTCAGGTATTAATCAGACTTCATTTGACAGTGGAACATCTTCTAAATGTGTCAAAGGAGCTAGTAAATCTGTAGAGATATGACCCAACACAGGCTGTAGGAATGTGTCCAAAATGATGGACTTAGAAAATTATTCAATGGTACTCTTAATAGTTACTCAAGCTCCTTATGGTTAATGTGAAGAATGCATAGGTGCATTACTTTATGGCTTGTTAAGTTTAAGTGATGTGTTGATCTTGTTGGACCACATCATAACTAGGCTTGTTTAGGAAAGTGAAGAACTAAAAGGTTGCAGATTAACTAGGGTTTAAACTGTTGTATAGTCTTGCAAACAATCTGCTTTCTTGTTGGTTAGGTCTCTGCAGCAGCTTCTATCATTTCTATATTCTTCTTTCAGACTTCTGAAGTAAGAGTTCATAAAATGAATTATTTCATGAATTGCAGTGCTTTAAAAATATAATGAAAGCTATTCCATACTGAAGCTATGGTAAACATTGTGTGTGTCTAGCTAAAACATTGGGGCTATCTGGAGATAGCATTAAGGGCTAGAACAGATGAGTAAGTGTGAAACAGACTTGTTGGTTGATACATTTCAAAAATCAGAGAAGAAACATGAAAACAAATATGGCAGATTGCTAGACAATCATAGTGAGGAAATGCATACAATTTACTTCAGGATATAAACCATGACTTCTCATTCTTGGGCTACAGTCCTGTAGAAATTTATCTAGGAATAAATCCTATTGAATTCACTGGAGCTTACTCTTGATTAGGTTTATGTAGCATTGCATTGTAAGTAAATTAGGTGAATATATGACTAAACTAATATTGTTAAACCATATAGGTATCCAGCTACTTCCAAGTAGGCATTTGTTGTGACTTCAAGCGTGATCTAACCTTTGTTAAGATTGTCTAGCTTTGTTCTACTAGTATATGTGAGTAGTTATAGGCCCTACTTGCTGTCAAAATTATGCAAATGAGGTCACGTGACCGGAAGTAAACAAAGCCATGCTGCCGGAATTGCCATCACCACCTGTCAAAACAAAACCCCGTGACCGGAAATGACGTCATCGCCTGTCAAAACAAAACCCCGTGACCGGAAGTGACGAATGTAAACAAACGCCATGTGGCCGGAACCGGAAGTGACGTAGGTATGCAAAAACACATTTACACAGACACACCTTCCCAAAACGGAATGGCACGTTTTTGTTCTGGTCTGCCTTTATCTCAATAGTGATTGTGTCGATATGGTGTTTGCTCACCAGGATATAGTGTGGCTTGTCGTAAACAATGTTGACACGTTCGTTGTTCTGGCCGCGTACAGGTACATAATAGTCTCCCACTATCTGGTGATTCACAATGTCTGTGTAAATGTATAAACTGTTAAAACCTCCAGTAATGTCAGCAGGAAAAGGCAATATTTCAACATCCTGATCAGGAAACAGGCCTAATATGTGGGCCAGTTCTGCACTTGCTCGAAAGGTATTTTTTTCTGTTGCTTGCAGGCTGATTTTTCTAGACACAGCGTCATAGTGCAGGGTCGCTTTTGGACCACCACGTATATGGCTGTTCATGCTTTCCACCAGCTCAGGAATGCTGGCATAATAGCCGCGGCGCAGAAAAAAACGATACCTACGTACCCTGTTAGAAATTTCAAATCGTGCATCAGTAGTTAGAGTGTCCCAGCTGTGGGCGTATTGAGTTTCAACGAGGCCCACTTCCCATGCGCCTGGAAGATCCAACGCTCTTGCTAATTGTATAGTATATGCCGAACTCTTGTTTGGAAAAACCTCCGCACAAGCGTTGCTAGGCAGGGTTATGTAAAAACCACTCTCATCCATTCTTCAGCTTTGTAGGTTCGCAAAGATCAGAAGCATGTACCCAACTGTTGAATTTGCTAGGCCAACCTAGCCATTTAACCAAATGATACCTTTTCTTACCCCTGCCTTTCGTAGATAGTATTTTTTCAATCCTGTACACTCGGTCTTCCTTGGCTTTAACCTTCAGCATTTCTTCGGCGTAGAATGTTCCAACAACATCCTCCCCCTCATAATCTTTTAACCTGTACACAGGCCTTTTTGTCTTTAGGATGACTTGATCCACAATAAACAACTCTGTGGTGAAATTCTGTTCGTAACCCTTGGTAAATACCCCCTTGCTTTTAGATATCCGAACGTGGTCTCCTTTTCTGAACAAAGGGACCTCTGCTTTTCTACTAACACTGTCTCCATAGACTGTTTTCCAAACCGCAAGTGAGTTAGACTGATTAACATCCACAGGCCGGGCCCGGATGGTTCTGTGAAAGCTGTGGTTATAACTTTTTAGGAGGCGTGGCAGCACATCGATATAGTTGAAAGTATTATTCGCTGTAAAATACCTCCACATTTTTGTTTTGAAAGTTCTATTAAACCGCTTTGACATCATTATTGGTGACAAAATGATGAATGCCATGTTGTTTTAACATCTTGTTTACAGACTGATTTAGAAACTCTTTCCCTCTGTCCGTTTGCAGTTTGCCCGGCTTTCTGGAATCTTGTTTAAAAAGGGCATTAAAGGCCTTGGACACTTCTTTGCCTGTCTTATTTTTTAAAGCAACAGCCCAAGCATATTTAGACAAAATGTCTATCACTGTTAAAATGTACTTGTAACCCTTGTTGTATTTAGAAAACTGCTGCATATCCACTAAGTCAGCTTGCCACTAGGCATCCGTTCCAGACACAATTGTTTTGTTTCTTTTAAAATGGAGTCTGACCGGCCTATGCAGCGTGTAAGCATCCTGGTCTGAAAGCCATGAGATAACCTGCTTTTTAGTCACCTTTTCATTCTGCTTTTTGGCCTCCTGAAATAGAGGGTCCACACCTCCAAAGCTCCCGGCCCTCCCGGGTGTATAATAAACATTCCTTAGCATCTCTTCAAGATCTGCCATATTGTAGGTTAACGCAAGAATGGAGGCGGAAGTTTACAACAAAATGTTTTTATTGGTGCAAATAACAACAGAAACTTTTTATTACTATTTTTCAATGTCCATGCCTGGGGAAATACACGAAATGCAGGTAATCTTGACAGTCCGTGAAGTGTCAATGTTCAAGTTCTCAAGACCAACACACGTACAACGCTCCTATGTAAAACAAAGACAAGATTTTTAGTAATCTACAATCACCCTCAACATACTAGTGACAACAAATTTAATATAAAAAATACTTACTGGTGCTCCTCCTTTCTCGGTCATAACCTCCATCTCCTCTTCCAGAGTCTCCAGGGTTGGTTGGTAAGTAGAACTGGCTGTGTCAGGATCTCCAAGCCCCATTTTCTATATAGACAGGCTGGCCAGTTTCCTAAGTACACCCCCATCCGCCTCCTCAGCGATGCTGGTGAACTCCCCAAGGCTGTCGGAAGTATCCGTAAGCTCTTTCTTTAGCAGCATCTTGTTCAAACCACACACCGTATCAGGCCATTGATCGGTATAATCCATTCTCCAATCGACCCCTGATACTGTATCAGCCCACTGATCGGTACAATCCATTCTCCAATCGAACCCTGATGCGGTTTCAGGAAGAGAAGACTGTCCCGTATTCAGCTTTCTAGGTTGGAGCTTCAAGGGTGCCAGTGGAAAAGAAAAAACACAAGGCCCCACGGATAATGGTTTGCTCTCGGCTGCAGCAGAACTGTTCTGAGGATCTGGTGGATATGATAAAGACCGAATCGTACCCTTCTTTCTGGGTTTAGGCCTGCCTGGCGCCATCGGGGTAGAAAATTCCGTAGGCCTCATTGGGGTGCTGGGGGATTCCATGTTCTTCCAAAAATCAGCAACTGTGACCGACGGCTTGCCCCGGCTGTCTGAAAAGCACAGCACGCCCTATCCTAGTGTTGGGGGCTCTGAAACCTCTTCCTATTGGCCGGGGGGCAGGTCACGAGCTATTCCTTAGCCAACCGCTGAGGGGCTGTGGGGAGACATGCCTGGGCATGTTCCTGCAGATGTATCACCCAGACGGCCCCGTGTTATTCCTTAGCCAACCGCTGAGGGGCTGTGGGGAGACATGCCTGGACATGTTCCTACAGGACGTGTCACCTAGAGGGGCCCGTGTTACTGTTGAACCGTTTCCGGCCACCTGGGTTTTGTTTACATTTGGCACTACCGGTTCCGGCCACATGGCGTTTGTTTACCTATGTCACTTCCGGTTCCGACCACAAGAGGGGGTTGCATACCTACGTCACTACCGGTTCCGACCACATGGCGGTTGTTTACCTATGTCACTTCCGGTTCCGGCCACAAGAGGGGGGGGGGGGGGGGTGTTGCATACCTATGTCACTTCCGGTGCCGGCCACATGGCGTTTGTTTACATTCGTCACTTCCGGCCACGTGGTTTTGTTTTGACAGGCGATGACGTCATTTCCGGTCACGGGATGTTTGTTTACTTCCGGCCACGTGGTTTTGTTTTGACAGGTGGTGACGTCACTTCCGGCAGCATGGCTTTGTTTACTTCCGGTCACGTGGCCTCATTTGCATAATTTTGACAGCAAGTAGGGCCTATAACTACTTATGTGTGAGTTAATAAACAGAGCCTCAGATTAATCTTTCTATTATAAGTAAAACCATTCCTTTTAATACAGATTCAAGTTTTCTTATGCAAATATAGCCAAAATTGTATTACCCATGCATAAAAGGGAAGTATCAGTACACTCAGGGTAACCGTGAGCTTTGCAAGAGATCAAAAAATCTTAAGGGAAAAGGCATAAGGGGTGACCTCAGAGAAAAGCCCAGTGATAGCTGGAATGTTAACAGACTGAGAAAAGAAAAGAAAATAACTTGTTGGAAGGGAAAATGCAAGGGAGTGGTTGGACAAGGAGAAGAAAGTCTATATAGAGCTAAAAAGGACAGAATAAATTGTGTTATTATTTGAATAGGTTATTTCCTGATTCACAGGAATGCCCCCGGAGACAAAGTTAAATGATACTTTAAAGGTGAAATGAAAGGTTTAAATGTAGCTGGGCTTAGGCACCAGTATATTCACTCCAACCCCAGATACCCCCCAAAATAGAGAAGGAACCCTGAACAGAAGCACTCCACACTGCAACATTTTGTTGCATTGTCCCACTTGTCTTAGATATAGTTGATGGCAGTGTTTACTGTTTCCCCAAGCTGCTTCATCATAATGTAGAGATTGGGAGATCTTTCTGGGAAACTCTAACCAAAGATGGCAAGGCAAGTATCTCATTGACAAAACAGTAACCCCTGGGAGATACCTGCCTGTTGCTGTGTGCTCCCATCACTTCTGCCTCCCTGCCCCTTGGAGGCCAATAAGCACTAATCTCCAAAGGTAGTCTTGTTTACACCACTATATGTGATGCTGAAAGTTTGGTGAAAGTAGTCCATTTCCAACCTCACCACAAGCCAAATGTGGTCCCTCTTTCTTTGGGAGAGTTAAAACAAGCTAAGCAACTGAATGCTCGGTGGCAGTGGGAATTTGGAGATCAAGTAGCCCATTTGGAACTTCCTGTTTACAACCTGCCATATTGGGAGAAACACCTTATTCCTAAGACCCATCTGCAGCTGATGAGGACCCTCAAGATTCTTAGGTGTCTGCTTCTTAGTACTGGCAACAGAAGCAGTCCCAGAGGTTGCAGGCCATATTCTGGACCAGGGAAGAGGTGGAACGTCTTCCATCACATTCTGGATGAGCCCAGAGGCTTGGCAGGAAATCCAGAACACATTCCAGAATGAGGCTGTCCTAGCATGTATGAGGAAATTTGCTTGAGTGGTTTCCATCATACTGTTGCCCAGCGCAGGGAGGAAATGAAGGCCTTGAAGAAATTCAAGGAGGTCACTACCCATCACAAGCAGTCTGGAGTGGAACCTTGCATCATGCTCTTCTATAGGAGATTGACAACAATACTTTTGGACAGGAGACATATCACACATGGTTATATGACAGGAAGTGGCATTCCAGTGGGTGAGCAGTAGTGAGTGACACCAATCCAAGCAGGCATGCCAGTCTTTACCAAGGCAGACAACATCACCCATTCCCAGGACATCTTTCAGGTCCACCTCTGTACCAAGGCCTCAACTGTCAGAACCCCTACTCTGTGGTCTGCACCAATAGCCATTACATTCATGCTGCCAGCTTGATCACAGCCCTGCACCAGACAACTTCCCTGTCTGGTGCAGAAGAACGTTTCTTCTGGAACAACTGTGGTGCTTGTAGTCGCTACTCCCCAAAAGTGCCTGCGACAGACCAGTAGCCCCATACCTGTGCAAATGGAAGCAATCACAACTCCGCAGTCACACCCACCACACACCAGCAGCCCCATGCTGATGTAAACTGTAGCACCTGGGACCAGGCCCCCAACAACTGGAATTGCTTGTTCTCACAACCCAGGAGGAAAGCAACCAAACACTAGTAGGGTCTCCACAGTGCTGTCCAAATATCTGTGGTCCACAGGGCTGATGTTTATTGACCTGCTTCTGGAAGTAAGTGCTTCTGTGCTGCCAGACGTCTCATGGGAATGTCCAGTGGACTTCGGGCGACAACCTTCACAGGGAAATGGTGGGATGCAGTGACACCTTTCCACTTGATGTAGGCCTGTCCATTGACGCTCTGATCCCTGGAGAGATAGAAGAGCAGCAGAACAGTGTTGAGAAGGATTCTCCTTCAGTTACCTTGGTGTTGAATTCTCCTCCAATTTCTGCGACATTGGAATGTGTCTTTTTCTGGAATGGTTTGACCTTCTATGGATTTCTACATGGCATTCCTCAGCATGACAGAACTCAGTTGTATTATTCTCAAGGTAAAGGTTTCCTTTTTTTAAAAAAAGGAGTATTCACAATAGCCTGAGAGAGCAGGTAGAAATAGTATAAGTCTATAAAATGGAGTGTGCCGAGGAGTCTGACAAAAGGCAGGGTAAGATAAAATACTATGGGGTGGCCTAACTTTAAAAGTAGGGAACTGTAATTTAAGGCGCAATCCTATGGGATGCACCCTGGCTATTCATAAACCTCCAAACTCGGAGGCTTGCAGGTATTCTTTTTTTTTTCTTCCTTTTTTTTATTGTGAATTTCAAAAAATACAGAACAATAAAAACAAAAACAATAGTGAAAAAAGAAAAGAAAACATTACATATACAGCGATGTCATCATTTTTCATCGAAAGTTAAAAAAAAGAGAGAGAATTATAAGTTTCAAAAAAATCAGACCATATAGCCATATATTTATCCATTCGCAAGTTGCGCCTGTATATCACCAGTTCAAATGTTGATAAGGTTATTAATTCCTCAATCCACTGCATTATGGGAGGTGAGCATTTATCCTTCCAATATATTAGTATAAGTCTTTTAGCTGTCATGAGGGCTCTGAAAATCCAGTTGCGCTGACCCTGTGTTAGTTTCCAAGAAATCAGCAGGTAGTTTAGAAGGGCATGAACATCCTTCCATATTAAAGATTGATTCAGGACAAGATTTATCCTTATTTTAACCTCCTCCCAAAAGGAGGAGACTACTGAGCATTGCCAAAACATATGGGTTAAAGAAGCATTAGGTGCATTACATCTCCAACAATTATGTAAATTAGATAAACCCTTGTTGGAAAGACGTTGTGTAGTCCAGTAGACCCAAAGAGGATTTTTTGCTGAATAAGACATAGCCTAAGATCCATAGAAACTTCAGATACAATCTCTAAGGCAACAGTCCATTGATTGGGCAAAATAGGACACTACAATTCTCTATTCCAATCTTGTCTTAAACTATGAGTATTGTATTTATTTACTACTGCTAAATATTTATATATATGAGTTTGTTTATTTATTTATTTATTTTATTCCATTTATATACTGCCCCATAGCCAAAGCTCTCTGGACGGTTTACAAAAATTAAAACATTGAACAATTAAAACACCGA
Organism: Anniella stebbinsi; assembly: GCA_029215795.1. Lineage (NCBI taxonomy): Eukaryota > Metazoa > Chordata > Lepidosauria > Squamata > Anniellidae > Anniella > Anniella stebbinsi. Next base: position 64,083,642 of record JARDYH010000005.1, on the reverse strand, counting down.
TATACAAAATTTAAAAGCATAAAACATAAAAACAAGTTAAAATTACAATATCCTTCTGGGTCAAAGCACAACAACAACACAAAAACACAAAACCCCTCATCATATGCTGTTAAATGCCTGGGAGAAGAGGAAAGTCTTGACCTGGCGCCGAAAAGATAACAATGTTGGCGCCAGGCGAGCCTCGTCGGGGAGATCATTACATAATTGGGGGGCCACCACTGAAAAGGCCCTTTCCCTTGTTGCCACCCTCCGTGCCTCCCTTGGAGTAGGCAACTGGAGGAGGACCTTCGATGTGGATCATAGTGTACGGGTAGGTTCATGTCAGGAGAGGCGTTCCATCAGGTATTGTGGTCCCAAGCCGTGTAAGGCTTTATAGGTTAGAACCAGCACCTTGAATTGGGCTTGGAAACATATAGGCAGCCAATGCAAGCGGGCCAGAGTAGGTCTTATATGCTCGAACCTTCTGGTTCCTGTTATCACTCTGGCCACTGCATTTTGCACAAGCTGTAGCTTCTGAACTGTCTTCAAAGGCAGCCCCACGTAGAATGCATTGCAGTAATCCAATTTAGAGATTACCAGAGCATAGACAACTGAAGCCAGGTTATCCCTGTCCAGATAGGGGTGTAGCTGGGCCACCAACCGAAGTTGGTAGAAGGCATTCCGTGCCACCGAGGCCACCTGAGCCTCAAGTGACAGAGATGGTTCTAGGAGAACCCCCAAGCTATGAACCCACTCCTTCAGGGGGAGTGCAACCCCATCCAGAACAGGTTGAACACCCTCCATCCGGCCAGCAGAACCACCCACTAACAGCATCTCAGTCTTGTCTGGATTGAGTTTCAGTTTGTTAGCCCTCATCCAGTCCATTGTCACAGCCAGGCACTGGTTCAGCACATCCACAGCCTCACATGCTGAAGATGAGAAGGAGAAATAGAGTTGTGTGTCATCAGCGTACTGATGACAACGCACCCCAAAACTCCGGTTGACTGCTCCCAATGGTTTCATGTAGATGTTGAACAGCATGGGGGACAAGACTGACCCCTGAGGAACCCCATACTGGAGAATCCATGGGGCCGAGTTGTGGATCGACGTGTCTGCTCAGCTACTATTAAGTGTTTCTAACAGTAATGGAGGCTCTGAGGCTGTAAAAGCAGCTTGCCTAAACCTAGATTTCAGCAAATGTTGCAATTGTAAATATTGCCATTCAGACTTAGCAGGTAAATTATATTTAACGCGCAAATCAGCAAATGGCATAAACTCATCATCTGAACCTATAAATTGATCCAAAGTAAAGACTGCCTTATCCGTCCATGTCCTCCACAACAACATTTTTTTCCAATTTTAAAATCTGGATTTCACCATAAAGTCAATTTTGCTTGAGAAAATGGGTCAAACTGCAATTGATGGGATAATATGCGTCATACGACTCTAGCAGCCAAGATTGTAGGAGGAGGATTATTTAATCTAACATGTTGAGAACCGAGTGACATCCATTTAGGAAGCGGTTCTAACCATAAGGATTCCAAAACTGACCAGGGTGGCATATCTAAGCAAGCTGGAGAAGACCAAAACTTAGTACAGATCAATAAATAGGCCCGATGATACAAAGCTAGGTCTGGAAATCCAAACCCCCCTTCTTTGATCGGAAGTTGCATGCGTTTCAAAGATATTCGAGGTGGGGAAGAACCCCCCAAAAATTTACGAAACAAGGCAATAAGTTGTTGAAAATATTTCCCAGGTATAAGTAATGGAATCCCACGTATAATATAGAGAATTTGAGGTACAATATTCATCTTAAGTGTGTTGACCTTACCCCACAAACTCAATTTTAATGGTGCCCATCTGTCTATATCACATACAATCTCCTCGATTAACTTATTCAAATTACAGGTATTCTATGCAGAGTGGGAGGCGCCTTGCACCCCTCACTGTGTATTTTAGCTAAATGGGCAATTCCACCCATCTAAAGGAGGCTTTAGGGAGGGGATAAGGCGAAGGCAGGGGATACTTCGTATTCCCACATCCCCAGTCTCCTCCCCTCCCTGCCTGCAGAAGCACCACCTTTCACCTCATACAAGTTCGTGTTTGCAGGCTCGTAACAACAGCCAGCACAGTTCTCTCCTCACTGACTGGGAGGGGGAGAGGCAGGAAGCAGTTTCCTGGCCCTGAGCCCAAAGCCCTGTCTCTGAGCTCAGAGCCAAGAAACTGAAATATTCTGTCCCCCAGACACTTTCTAGGAGACATAGGATTACTCTTTAAATTACAAATAATTGCTCCCTAAAAGTCCTTGCATTTCATTCTTTCTGGGGTACAGAAGAGTTTAAAAAGAAAACATGTGGAACTCTTAGAAGGAACTGTTAATTCTTTGGCGTACAAGGCTGGGAACCTATAGTAAATATGTGTACGGGGTGTTCTTCTGAGGAGGTGTTCCTACAGTTTCCTTTAAAATGCTGGGAGGGATAGTTAAAAGAGGAGGTCCAATTATTTCCTTTAAAAGCATGGTGGACATATTAAAAGAGGAATGCAGCAAACTTCCTTTAAAAAGGATGGGGGACAGTCTTATTTCAATGAGAAAGAAAGCAATAAGCCAGCCTAAAATTGGATTCCCATTCCTTTTGGTTAAAGTTGTATAGAGTAATGGAAGGGGATCTTGTATGTTTCAACATGGAAATTTTAACAAGTAAATTAAATGAGTGCCTATGAAGGCAAAGGGTAAATTGTGCTTATCTCCTTTTTTCTTACTCTACAGTCAAAGAAAGGCAGGAGGGAGTAGAGGTTAGAATGAAGAGCACGAAGGAAGGAATGGCAGGAGAACCCTGAGAAGACCTCCTCCAGCCACAGAGTTGGAGCAAGCGGTGCCTCATACCAATGAGCAGAGGACAGCTAGGCTTAGAAATTAAGGGGGGAGGAAGCATGGAGTCCAATTTTCTAAATGCGCAATACTCTGTACGAGTTAGATGCTAGGGAGACTTGGAGACGAACAGAGAACCATGTTATTTCAGTGTGGGTTACACAGCATGCTGAAAGAAGCATCAGGGAATCAAGCCAGGTCATGGCCAGAGTAATGAAGGACTCCATGCTTGCCTCCTTTGAGTTCGACCAAGCTGCAAGAACAACCGGCATTGAGAGGAAACAGACGTTTTGCAGCACATTGCAGAAGCAATACTTGGCTGACTTGCAGGCCTTTATGTATCGCCGCTGTGTTATCCCTTTTCCTGCCTGTGGGATGTTTGCACCAAAAGTACATGCATGACCACTCACAACATGCACCAGGGAAATTTCAATTTAAGCATTACCAAGAAGCTCGACATTTCCAGCAGTCCAAAATCCTAAACAGCTTAGGATGCTAAGATAGTCTTCAGAAGCTCTTCTCTGGATGCCACCGTACACAATGGTACGACAGGTAACGGAGGTGGGGAGATATGATAGCACTCATCAAATACTTGAAGGTTGTCACACAGAGGAGGACCAGGATCACTTCTCAATCATCCCAGAGTGCAGGACGCGGAATAATGGGCTCAAGTTACAGGAAGTCAGATTCCAACTGGATATCAGGAAAAACTTCCTGACTGTTAGAGCAGTACGACAATGGAACCAATTACTAGGGAGATCGTGGGCTCTCCCACGTTAGAGGCATTCAAGATGCAGCTGGACAGCCATCTGTCAGGTATGCTTTAAGGTGGATTCCTGCATTGAGCAGGGGCTTGGACTCAATGGCCTTATAGGCCCCTTCCAACTCTACTATTCTATGATTCTAGGTTGTCAGGGAAAGAGACTTTTCTGTGGTGGCTCCCTGTCTGTGGTATGCCTGTCCCAGGACAATCTGCATGGCGTCTTCATTGTATATATATTTAGATACCAGGTAAAGACCTTATTTTTTAAGCAGGCGTTTAATCTTTAATCCATTGCTTAGTTATTCATTTTACTGCTGGCTTATCAATGTTTTTAATATTTTTAAATGTTTAATATTGTATTTGTTGTTACTTTGGTGTTGTTTAATTTTATGATTGTAAACCACCTGGAGGGCATTTGCTAGTTGGGCGGAATACAAATCTAATAAAAATATAGATGGATGGATGGTTGCATACATATATAGAATAGCCAGTAGCAGAACATATCCATGCAGCTTTGGCAGTTAATGGTCAAATGTAGGACATCTGCCCAGAGACTATTAGGTAGTTGAGAGGTTGAGGGGTGTGTGGCAGGAACACACAGTAGATATGTTTTCCCTATGCACCAAAGACGTATCTGTATTAGAAACATTACCATTGGGCAAATATATTCCAAAACAGAATTTGGTTAAGTTTAAAATGGTAAGAAGAGTCTCCCAAACTTTCAAGCTGTTACTTGAAAGCATAGTACTTTTCCTCTGAGAAAAGTAAAGGAGACAAATGTTGCGTACTTTTCTTTATGCTTTATAGCATAACAACTCCCCAGCTAAAGCCCCTCCTGCAAGCCCCACCCCTTCAGGACTAGCAGGGAGAAGAATCCCGCTGTTATCTCCTATCATGATCAGAAATAACAGCGAGGATTCCCCTGCGCACTGGTCACCCTCTCAATTGGAAAGGCGAACAGTGCCCTAAGTTTTTTACCTGTCTCACTGTCCTTCCCAGTAGAGGAAGGAGAAGCTGGATCCCTGACTGAAGCTTTGGGTGGAGGAGGTCCAGCTGGTGCTTTGGCTGGGAACCCGTCATCTACTCTACAGAGGATTGTGTGGGAGAGTCTTCCAACCCACCACCCACTACAGTTCCCCACCTCTACCTTACAATTACTTCTGCAAATGTTTAATGATGCAAATAGCTCTTGAATGTAGTGCTCAACACTGAAAAGAATTCCACACTTGTACCTTCTTCTGCATTATTGGTTACAAATAAAGTATTTTTTGAATGAATTCTTGTAGCTGTGAAGTTTGTCATTAGAGTCCCTCCAAGGAGGGAGATAATAGATCCCTGGTACCCCATTCTATGATCAGCTCTGCACAGACAAAAGATGCCTTTCTTTTTTTTTTTGAAGGCTCATATCAATACAATCTAGGCCTCAGACCATCACTAACAATTGGGTAGCTCAGCACCCTAATTGGGTAATGGACAAGGATTGGGCCAAAAACGCTTGGTGAAGAAGATTCACATCATGGTATGCAGAACACTAAGGTTCAAAAGGAAAGGTTTGTGGCTTCGTGGATATGTGTTGAAACCTGTAGTGACCATCAGTGTGATTGTGGTTTAGGGAGGAGGAAATATTCTCCTGCAAATGTATGCAAGTCTTCCCTGCTAAAAATAAAGGATTTTTTATGCTGTCCTGTGGGACCATATGGCACCATAATCCAGGGTTGCAGAGCAAAATCCTGGTTTTACATTTTCTTGTCTGTGATTTGAGAATAGAAGGGAGGGTAGCATCATTTCCCCCCATTCCCTCGCCCACCTCTATTCCACCTGGCAGTCCTTCCTCCTCCACCCCTTCATTGTCCACACCACCCCTCCTTGATTCAAAGAGCCATCTCACATGGGACAGTTTCCTTTCTGACCTATTTAGATTCTGACTTAGAATTGGGAGGCTGTCCTATATGCTTGCGCTGTGCTTAGCAATCATAATAGCATTTTTGAGTAGGTGGCTCTTTCTCCAAAGCACTCTTACTAATTTGTAGGATAGGTTTGTTAGTGGGAATTAGATGGGGAAGAGTAAGAGGTAGGCAGAAAAAGGAGACAGGAATACTAATTAATACTATATTTTTCTTTACAATAGCTTTTCCCCCTTCCCACCCCCAAAGGTGTTGGGAGGTGAGAGTGATCTGCTTTGCTTTCCCCCTGTTCACCTGGGATTTTTACTACACTTTCCTCATGGTTTCTGATCCCTGGACTGTTTATGTACTGCTCTGCTTGAACTCAGCCCTGTTATGACCAGTAGCTGATGCCATAGGCTTCCTTTTCCTTTCATTTTAGTACTCCTTCAGTTTTGGTAATTGCTCTCCCCCCCCCCCCCCGGCCGACTGCACTGCCATTGTGCTGCAAAGAGGAGGATAACAAATGGGGTAAACAATCTAAATTTGGCCATTCTAAGCCTCCATAGCTGCAGCTGCTGCCACTCCTGGAGAATTTACTCGGGGTGCTGGATCAGCACAGGTGAGTGGCTTGTTTGGGAAAAAGTAGATGCTCAAGGAACCTCAGGTCCTCATGGCCCCTTTATTGTGGTGGGTACACAGCATTCCCTTCCCCCAGGTAGAGGAGAGAGATTTTCCAAGACCAATAACTTTCCTGAAGGCTTCCGATACAACTGCCAAATAGGCGGAGTGTGAAAAGCATGCAGGAATGGCACAGGAGCCACTATGGAGTGGCAAAGATAAACATTTTTCCTTTCCCTGCAAAGTTAGAAATATGAGCACTCTATAGACTATCTTGAAAATCCACAGCTGTTTGTGCAGTCAGTCTTTCAAAGCTAGGAGAAATCTCTTCCATGTTGCAGTGATGGCAAAGATTCCTGAAGTCAAGGCCCCTGGCAGTGTGACTTGGAATGGAGGGCAATTTTCTTGGCAAGAACCTTTCTAAGTGGTGCTGAACAGAGCTGAGAAGATTTCTATGCCCTGTTGGTGCAGTAGCCCAGTGATAAGCAAGCAGGTGATGAAATGAAGTCATTCCAGTACTACAGCACTGTGAAGCAGAGACAGGAATGGGGCAAACAAACCCAATTTGTTTGGTTGTCCGTAAGACAATTCATGGTTAAAGTGCCAACCCATAGTTAACATAAAATGCAAAAATGCAAAAGACTGGATCCAGATTAAGTTCTGTTGAAATCAGTGGAAAAAGTTAATCGTGACTTGACTTAGCTCCCATTGAGATCAGTGGGAGCTAAGCATAGCTAACTTAGTCTGAATCCAACCCAAATTGTTTATATCGTTGATACTTAATTTTCTGGTATATCTTTTGCTGACAATATGATTAGAAATTAAATGGTGGTACTAATATGCACTGTTAATATGGTAGTAAATGCTTTGGGAAAGCCACAATTGCAGATCATCTGAGCTTAGACCAATATTATAATGATTGCATAGGGTCCATGCTCCCTAGTTTGGTGTACCTTCCAGTGTTCTTCGTTATGCATGTGTTGCCTCAGTGCCCATGTTTTTCTATATGCTCACTGAACTTTTCTGTGAAATTAGCCACTTGATCTATAATGTACAGACTTAGCTTTGTTTCCAAATGACAATGTTAATTTACATGCCTCCTTCTCATTTCTAAAAACATTTAACTGCTCTCTTTCTGATATTAGTGGACGTGATTGCTGACAGCATAAAGTTTTAATGTAGATTCATTGGAAAGTTAAAATTGGCTGCTTGAAATGTATTCCAGTGATAGGCTCAGTATAGCTTAAATGCTACTGCACCAAAGAAACACTTACTTACCTACCTACCTATCTGCACATACAAAATAAAAGTTGCTGAAGTGTCTAAATACATGAGCAAAGCTTTTTGTTATTGGTGTTGGGACTCCCATTTGGAAACACAGGCCTTTACAGCTTTTGTAGCAAGAAAAAAAAACTCCTATCTGTTCTGATTATAGCATGAACTAATTTAACAGCAGGAATTACTTCTAAAGTGAAAGGGGGGAAATTGGCATGATTCAGGCAAAACTGTTGTATTACATCAAAGTGACATAAGTTGTATAAGATGCTGAAACAGCCATTTGTAAATCTGAAGTCTTCTTCCAGACGAATTATATTCATTCATGTTCTTAAGATTGAAGATGAAATTTAAAGACCACACAACCAGCCTGTGTTTAGTCTTTGTGCTGAAAGATGCCAAATACTTGAGGTGCAGTGTTTCCATAGGCAGAGTTTCTTTTGTGCTCACAGACGATGGAGCCTCAAATTCCAGAAGCATTACATGGGTAGTTTTAATGAATTAGTGTCTGGTTTTCCTGCAGCTGATGTGACAAGCAGCTTTATAAGCTGCTTCCCATTGATCCCTGCTTTCCAGCTCTTTTGTGTCTTCTGCTTGAAAAACAACAACGATGAAGAGCTTGGTTTCTACAGTAACTGCTGCCTGCAGGCAGATTTCTTTCAGTGTTCCTTTTAGTCTGTGCAAGGATGCTGTGTATTTGGTTTCTTTAGGGCTTTTTTCTGTGTTCATCTTGGAGGTTTAAATTTTACATGGTTAAATGCTGCAAAGGATGGTGGGATTTGCACTTGTGAGTGAAGTATGTTTCCCAGACTGGGCTAAAGCTGGAGCTAGTTGCTTTTGGCCCGTGCCTTTGTATTGCTGATAGACGAATTGATGTAAACTAAAATTGTGGGATGATACACTTGCAAACAGTACATAATTAACCAAATTAATGGAGGGGTGAAATTCGCATTGTGCAAGGTGGGGCTGGTGGCTGTCTTGTTTTCAGTCTATAATAACTACTTCACTCGCCTGCATCAGCCCAAAGGTTCACCTGGCCTAGTATTCTGCTTCCACTGGTTCGGAATTAGAAGCCTTTAGGAAGTTCATAAGCTGAGCACAAAAGTAACTAACTTCCCCTCTCTGTCTCCTGTTATCTGATATTGTGCCTCTGAACCTGATGATTCCATTTAGCTATCATTGATAAACGTATTTTCCATGGATTTGTCTAATCCCCTTTTAAAGCCATCTAAGACTATGGACATCACCACATCTTGTGACAATGAGTTTCACAAGTTAGTTAGACGTTGTGTGAAGAAGCATTTACTTTTGTCTGTGCTGAAGCCATTCCACTCCATTGGTTGACCCAGAGTTCTGGAGGGAGAAAATGTTTTCTGTGTATACATGATTTGAAAACTGTTGATATCTCTCTTACCCTGCCCCTGCCCAACAGCTGAATAGCCCCAAATGTTTTAGGATTGGAAGGTTGCTCCAACTCCTGGATTGTGTTGATTGTCCTTTTCTGCACCTTTTCTTAGCTCTACAATATACTTTGGAAATATCCTTTTGAAGCAAATAAGTATCAAGAAATAAAGAATATAGACTCTTTCTATATATTTGTTCTCTTTTGTTCTCTTGGCTTTTCTGTGGCAAAAATGATTAACTGTTTGATCATTATTGCTGCAGAGGCAACAGGGAAGGGGAGATTTAATAGCGCTCTTCAAATACTTGAGAGGGCCAGGATCTCTTCTCAATCACCCCAGAGTGCAGGACACGGAATAATGGGCTCAAATTACAGGAAGACAGATTCCAATTGGACATCAGGAAAAACTTCCTGACTGTTAGAGCAGTATGACAATGGAACCACTTACCTAGGGAGGTCGTGGGCTCTCCTGCACTAGAGGCATTCAAGAGGCAGCTGGACAGCCATCTGTCAGGTATGCTTTAAGGTGGATTCCTGCATTGAGCAGGGGCTTGGACTCGATGGCCTTATAGGCCCCTTCCAACTCTACTATTCTATGATTCCAAGGTGTTTAGATTGTGATCATGGTTTGAAACTCCCTTCAGAAACAAGGGAAAAGGTAATAATTTTTAAAATTGGGATTTTATCATATGCCCTTGTATCGATTAACATGGATAGTTGCTTAACATGTTATTTTAAATGTATACATGACTGATTCATATACAGCCCTTCATGATTCTATGCTGTTTCTGTGACAGTGTGCAATTTTTGTCCTTTATCTGTGTGTGTTGGTTATTATTTTACTGCAAGTAATAATATGCTTAATTTGTATCCTGGTGACAATTACAAACACTATTTAAAATTTGATTTTACATTTGATTAGGGTAAAGTAGTGTTGATGAAATTATTTAGATAATATTGTATAACCTTCCAGTTAATAAGTGTGTATTGTTTTTACTTTTCAGATGTACATTCAGGTTTCCCAGCACAAACATCAAGATAACATTTACAGCTTTATCCAATGAAAAAAGAGAAAAACAGGAATCCCCACAGTCCCCAGTGAAACCTGTACAACCCCAGATCTCTCCCCTAACAATAAACATTCCAGAAAACATGGCTCACCTGATCAGCCCTCTCCCATCTCCCACAGGAACCATCAGGTATTTAGACTTTGTGGTACTGCATGCAGGATTAATATAGGACTGCAGGATGTAATACAAAACTATAGATCATCTGAAATTTTCAGTTGTGCAATTGAGCTTGCAGCTTAGCTCAGCCTAGAAGTAAATTATAGCTTTACTTGTTCTCTGTAGGCACCTAATCATGCTGGTCTGGCTTTAAATTTAAAATTCCAGTGATCATTAAAAGACAAAGTAGAGGTTATCATTGCAGACCCATCTCTTTCAATGTGGGTTTGCCTCAATTATGTATAAAGCAGGTGTGTGATGATCCAGTTTCGAGAGCAAGAGAAGCATGCAGTTAAGGGGCACTGAAGTCTTCCTATGATTATTTGTTAACTTCCCACAGCCACAAACACCACTACTCTGGTGCTTTTTTCCCATCCAGTTTCACTTTCCAACCAATGGCTGAGAGAAAAGTAATTTTGGGGGCAGCAGAATGCTAAAGTGGAGGGGGGTTCCAGAGTAGTCTTGCTAAAATCCTAAAATAATTAATTTGGCTTCTACTAACCAAGTTAAGTTTAAAAGGCAGTAAAACAATGAATTAAACACTTTGTTTTAGAATTATGTGTTTTGCGTGCAGCAGTATGTTCAATGAAAAATGAAAGTTGGTTGTTTAAATGTAGACAATGCTGTTTCTCCATAACAAATAACAAATGATAATGTTTCAGTAAATATATGACTATTGTTTTTATGTTGCCTTGGGTATAGTAGTTCCTTTACAATACTTTTCTGATGTATAGCATTAAAATGAATGGCAATAACTACTTAGAAAACAACTTGAGAATAGGCTAGGATTCCAAGGGCCATTCATACAACATCCTGCGCAGATACTGGGATGTTGTAGCTTTCCCATTCCAGCCTCAGTCCCTCACACCCTCTGAAAGCCACTCCTGAAGGTTTCCCCTCAAGTGGCAATGTAATTTGAGGTTCTGTAGGCGGTGGAGGAAATATGTAACCACTCTGTGTGATGCTTATAGGGGTTTTCTTTAAATTAGCTATTTTGTACATGTGATGGTACTCCTTAGAAGTTTAAGCATATAATATATTAAATGCCCAGGAATTTCTGATCATTTATATTTATGTATTTGAATTTATTATCACACTGAGGCTTCTTGGTATCAAAACAAACATTCTTCCAGGCAACATCTAAAAATGTCCTTTCCTATCTGAACAAAACATAAACAGCATATCCCAAGAGAAGTAATCTTTCTCATGGGATAAGTGACTAGAACTTCTGCATGTTATCCTGTATGCTCGTATGAACAAGATAAAGGAGGATCCAGAGATGTTATTTTTGGTCATATAACTTTTAGCTCAATAGTAGTACTAAATGTTCTGTGTTTAGAGAATCGAACTATAAATTATACAAGTTATACAGTTCATATGATACCATATATGCAAGAATCCACTTGTGAAAAAAATTGAAAACTAATTCTTAGTCACTTATTAGATCTCATTAGGTCTTAATTAGACAATCCACAATTAAAGAAAAACACATAAATCGGTTACAGCATCTGTTTTATTTTGGAATGACAAAACAGAACTAACTTTTCATAAAACCATAATTGTTTACATATCTTTAATTCCTCAAAAGGTAAGTTATCTTAGACATAATCACAATAGGCCATAATCTTTTAAAAAATGATTAAAATATACAGCTGAAGTAGAATACCACCAACAGCAATCATCATCTGTGTGATAAATTTGACATCTATGAACTGTAAGATATCAATGATACTGTATCTTGCAGAACTCTTTCTTTAAACCTACTGAGATCAATCTTCAAGGTGGAGCATTCTTACAAATCCAAACCCATTCATTTTACAGAATAGATTGACCTACATATCTTTCCTATTTTTTCTTAAACTAATAATAATAATAATAATAATAATAATATACCTATATTTTACTAAGAAAACCAGAGGAGATGCCATTTCTAATTCAAAATGAGTTTTCAGATCTCATTCACCTAATTAATGTTTCAGATGAAAAAAATGGAATAACGGTAGTCTAATACCACGCAATAGTTCAATAATTTCTTATAAAAATGGTCCATTATTTAAAAAAAAATAAAAAAATTAGTAAACAATATCGTAGACTTTATCCACAGAGGTAAAGACTTTATCCAAAGAGATATCCCCCACTGAAGAAATTACTTATTCACTCTATAGAATTGAAGTAAAGGATGATAACCCTGCCATGTCTGTAACTTTAAAGTTGGGAAGAAGGCAAGCCGTGTATCATTGGCTGTGTTCTGAAAGCACAGTAGTCAATGATGGATTAATAGTCAACTCCACGGTTGATTATTGAGGGAGTACTCCCTACACTACATGATTATAATCAACCATTGTATGGATTAAGGCCAGTGTCAAGTTGACTATTCATCAACTGTGTGTTTGACTGACACATCCCCCCTCTCCCCCCCCCAGTCCTCCAAATAATATCCCATCAGCCATTGCGACTTCTGCTGGCTGGACTAGAGCGGCAACTGCTGCTTTGATCATTCATGCCAGGGGACTCTAGTCGCTGAAAATAACTATTTCATGTGACGAAATAGTCAGCGGTGCCCAACACGTGACACAATAACCAACAGTTGTTCAAATAATAAATTCTGCGCAGCATGGATTATTTGCGTTGGTGATTTTGGCCAAATAACCAACCGTGGTGTGAAAAAGTCCCGACAGACGACACAATAACCAGCCATTGACTATTTAACCCACCATTGGCTATTGTGTCATCTGAACCCAAACATAGTTGACAGAGGGTGATGCCACGCTTGCTGTGGTGAGCATAACAGGAGAATTTGTTGAAGCCTGTCCATTGCTGAGAAACCCTTATGTAGATTCAAACTTTTTCTTGACCTCAGCAAGGATCTTTTAATCTGTATTTAAAGCATGTGAGAATTCTGATGATAATAGGAAAATGAAGTCTGCCTCTTTGGTGAATTGGCAACTTCGGCCTCCAGATAAGAACATAAGAAGAGCCAAGCTGGATCAGACCAAGAGTCCTTCTAGTCTAGCATTGTGTTCACACAGTGGCCAACCAGCTGTGCACAGGAAACCCACAAGCAGGACATGAGTGCAACAAGCACCCTCATGCCCATGTTCCCCAACAACTGGTGTGCATAAACATACTGCCTCTGATACTGGAGGTAGATGCTTTTTTTCCAAATACTGTGTTCTGCAAGAGAAACATGATTTGATAGAATGATCCTTTCACCTACTTTGTTGAGACTCCTCATTCCACCACAGTCAGCGAGCTAGTTGTATGACTCATGTATTTGTCTGAACAGCTGCTTGTATAGTTCTACATTTTGAGGTAGAACAGTGTACGGCTACTCCTGCCATTTGTTGATTTAAAGCTCATCCATCCGTCTCCAGAGATACTATTGTGTATGTCAACTATTAAGTGAGACATTGGCCGTTAAAGAGTTGTTCTCTTAAAAAACATGTGCATGTAAGTTTGGTTCCTTCTTCGAGAATTCAAATTAATAAAATAGCTGCTATGTTTATCTTTGAGGAGGAAGTCGCAGTGTGATTCCCCCCCCTGCAAACATTAAAATTCATTATACTGATTTTTTAAATAAGTATCTGAATACTATGGCAAACGCTTAATTGAAGGGTTTGTTATGTAACCAGGGGTGCTTGATATACAACGTGGTGATGATATTCTCTGTAATGGAATTGTTGGCTCTTCTCTCTCTCTCTATTCCACAGTGCTGCAAATTCCTGCCCGTCTAGCCCTCGTGGTGCAGGTTCTTCAGGGTACAAAATGGGTCGTGTAATACCATCTGACCTACATCTAATGGCTGACAATTCACAGCCAGAAAATGACAAAGAAGCATCTGGTGGAGATAGCCCAAAGGTAAGTTTTGATTAGAATACAAACTGTGAAATTGATTTGTGAGTCCACTACTATACTAATGGAAATATATTGGCTGGAAAAAGCAAAAGTAGCAATAATACCTTGATGTGGTTTAGCAGTTCAGAATGAAATACAACTTGGATTCTTAAGACATTCTGGAAACTACAGAATGCTAAGAAAAAGACCGTCCTCTACATATAATTTGTCGGATCTGTCCCTATTTATTTGCTATTTATCTTTTCACCCTTTTCTTTTGTTGTTGTTGAATATATGATTTTGGATATACATTAGTTTCAGTTCATATTCATGCTATATGCTGTAATGTTGAAAATGCCGAAACTAATAAAAATAGTTTCAAAAAGAAAAAGAAATGCCTTCCAGTATTTTTGGATATTTTTAAGCTTCCTTATGTATTATAATACACAATTGCTCTTCTGTTATTAAAGGATAAGCTGTTTTTGTTATGGAAATATTTTAATTTTTTTTCTAGGATGACTCAAAGCCACCTTATTCCTATGCACAACTAATAGTACAAGCAATTACAATGGCACCTGATAAGCAACTTACACTAAATGGAATTTATACGCACATAACTAAAAACTATCCTTACTACAGGACAGCAGACAAGGGCTGGCAGGTAAAAGTAACTAGTGTACTTTTAAATATAATGAGTAAAATAAAGGCTGACTAAATGCTTACTTTGGCCACAGTACCCACAGGGTTTTGTTTCCTTCTATGGCAGGCTTAACTTTGTAAAATAGTTTTTTTAGAGCTTTAAAAAATAAAATCTGAGTAGCTGTTTCAGATTTCTAAAATGGTACATTGTGGTTCTCTGTGTGTGTCTGTAGAATTGACACTTTTGTAGAGTTTCCCCTCCAAAACAAACCTTATACTTTACAGTTTTAGTGATTTCTTAGCTGCAAAGAATGCCATTTATACTCCACATATAAGGGATAGTGGCAGATGTCTTTGGGGAGAGAAAGGTTAACAAAACTGAAATCCACAACTGAGAAATCCCTACATGTCTAGTAGAGGAAATATGTTAAAAAATAAACATAACTAGAAAAGCTGTCTCTGTATGATAGCTGGAATCAAACCAAGTGCTACTACCAGAAATTCCCAAACTGACTAACTTGAATTCCAGTCTGAATGTGCGTGTTTAGGGCTACATCCACCATTGCATGTGCAAACTTCTGCTCGTGCTGTGGAACTTTCCCATCCTTTCCCTGCAGACCCTCAAAACCTTCTCTTGAGGGGCCCCCAACCCTTCAGAGCAGTTTTTGGGAAGATAGGGATTCACTATGTGGGCGGATGCTGTTCTGTCAGCAGATGGACTAAATTGGATGTTGCCCTAAGTCTTTATAATTTGGACTATTGGCATCTGTTGTGATGTTGCTGAACTTGAGATTTCCCAGCACAGATAAAGTGATGCAGGGGATGGAGAAGAGATGAGACCAGATTTTTAAAAAATGATACATTGAGGAACGGGGGAGGAGCATCAAAATTTGTGGAGAATACCTTACGACAAAAGTCCATGGCCATCCTTGTGTCTTGTTCATGGTGTGTTAGAATATGTTGCTTGCATATTTGCAACCGATTCTAGTTAAGAGAATCTCGTCTGATTCTATGGCAACTGTAAAGCATTGCTTTATCCATGCCAAGACTTCAGTGTGAAATGAGAGCTTGAAAAATAAAGTGGGGCAAGACCATGGGGACTTTGAAAGCATAGATTGGGATGGATGTGCATTGGTGAAGAGGAAGCTAAGGTTCTGGTGGGATTTGAGGGGAAAGCCTTGATGTGGAAATACCAAGCAAGGTGAATGACTTTTCATCACAGGAGCTTTAAAGCTAGGTGGTTGAAAACAGAATATGAATACTTAGGCAAGAGTCAAAGTAGGAATAGAGTTGAAACTCAAAGGGGGAAAGTCTAAGTGTTAAGATGGAAGAAATTGCAAGACTGAAAACCTCGTGCATTTGTGGGGGGTATACTGTGTCAAATTTTGTATACATTGCCCCTTCCCACCAAATCCATTACAGTGAAAGTCTGTTGCCAAATGTATATGTGGTGGTTGGAGATTGATTTCACAAGGAGTTAGACCTTTGCGTTAGGCCACTTTCCAGCTTGATACTGAAGAGATGGATGATTTCTATATATCTTTTATATCCCATAGAATTCAATACGTCACAATCTCTCTTTGAATCGTTATTTCATCAAAGTACCGCGTTCCCAGGAAGAACCAGGCAAAGGCTCCTTCTGGAGGATAGACCCTGCCTCTGAAAGCAAATTGATAGAGCAGGCTTTTAGGAAAAGGCGGCCGAGGGGAGTACCTTGCTTTAGAACCCCACTGGGACCTCTGTCTTCTAGGTAAGGAATTAAAGCTGGGGACTTAAAACATATACTTTCAGAGGCTTCACCTTAAGTGTAACTCAAGTTCTGTTGGGCATAGGATAACCACAGTGCTAGCAGTATTGCTAAAGCAAGGTTTGTAACAATAATGAAGACGTTTCCTAAATAGAGAAGGGATATTGGGTGTGATCGACCTACACTAAGGAGCTATTAAAATTTTTGAGGAGGCTTGGTGGGTTTTGTTTCATGCTCAGGATCTGATTGCCTTATTTGGGACATGAGATTTCCCCCCCTTCCCCAGTTGATATTGACTAGTAATGCAGTTTTCTTTCCAGTTGTGTACCCCTTTTGAAAGTGTAACACACTGCATTTGTCAACTGCCTCCAAGCAGTAGCTGTGGGGGGGAGGAGTGGAGGGGCTTGCTTCACACAATCCAGGTATTGTATTATCTTGCATGTTGTTGGCTTGCATTATTGGTGTAGCAGCTACCAAGCTGCCCTTTTCCACACATGGTTGCTGCTTAGGGATAAAGTCTGACAAGTGTGTGCCTTCTTTTACTCCAGTTGATCTCTATTTGGTAGTAAGCAAGCACATAATTTGACATAGCTTTTTTTGAATTTTTTGCCATTGGCTCGCCCCATAGCTTGAACCTCCTGGAGATGTCTACTCTCCATGTACCTTCTGGATCTATTTCATCTGCCAAGTAACCTTTCTAATTTAACCAGGGAAAAATGTTGAAAGTGCAGAAACTGCAAGTTGGAGGTGTACTTTTTTCTTTTACTTGCTGCTCCATGCTCCAAATTACCCTTTCCAAGCTGCTTTGTCCTCTGTGGTAGAATATATATTTGCTCTTGCAAGCACATGTGTGGAACCACAGAGTTGAAAAGCTACTTTATAGTAGGCAGGGGGAGAATCAGCAGGCAGGGAGAGGGCTGAGCAACCCCTCACCTCTGCTCCCTCTTACTCTATCCTGAAGCTGTTTGTCCTGTTAAAGGCCACTAGGGTTGTGTTACATCAATTTTGTGTAATGAATACTTGTCCTCAAACAAGATGCAGTGAGAGAACAATCCTATGGTCCCTGGAAGAGTGTCCTAGGGAACGTAGGATTATTTAGAGCCTCCTCATATGGATGTAGAAACTACTTGCAACCTTGGGAAAGAGACTCTGCATTCTGATCCTCCTCTCCTGCCCCCTCACAACCTCTGTGGAAAGACCCGTGCCAGCTGCTTATGAAAGTTGCAAATGTGGCCTTCAGAGGTAGGAAAAGGGGGCTCTGTGGTGGACTGGGAGAGGAGAGAAGAGGTTGGGTTACAAGAAATCCTGTGGCCTCTCCAGTCCCTGCCAGTGTGCCTATATAGAGTGGGGAAATGTAAAAAGAAGAGCAGAGAGGCGAAAATCGTTTCCATCTTCCTTGTGCCCTGCCAGCAACAGCCTGGCAAGGCATTGGATACTTGGAAGCCTCCAAGATCGGATCCTTCTGTTTAATAAGAGTACAACTCATAGGATTGCATCCAAAGTCATGTTTTCTGCTTCTGGCATCCAGATTCTTTGCCCTAAACGTTAGGTGAAGGGCATGAACTTGATGCCCTTTGGGTATTTCTCTGCCCTGACCTGGGAACAAGACAAAAACAGGCCTACAAACTTCTGGATCCAGACTTAGTTATGACTCAGTCTGGGTGCAACCCAATATTTTTAATCTCAACTTGGAAGACGAGTCCCCTTGTACTCCCCCCCCCCCCCACTGCCTGGAATCACAAAATATGAGTGGTTGTTTGGGGGAAGACTTGAGCAACACACGTTTTGAAAAAGAATTTTCATTAATAGTTTAATCTGTTCCAGTATTTAACTAGAATCATAATGGCTGGGTATTAGTTTAGGTACAGATATGAAAAGTTAGTAATTACCTAAAAGGGGAAATACCTGTTAAAGGGCTTTAATAATACAAGAACTCCTCTTAGAAAATGCCAGCTCTGGGGTTATGTAAACCGACTCAAATTTGGAAAGGTCTGCAATTTATTCTCTAGGTATTATTGCAAAAGTAATATATCTAGGCAAATAGAAATTATAAACAGTTCCTGTATTTTAGAGAGGAAAGCCAGAGTGGATATGACGGAGGAACCAAGGTAGGGATAGTTCAGTTAGGGAATTCTGTATCTAATGATCCTATAGAGCAGATGGTTCTGTTACTTGAAGAGCTCATTCATTTTCATTCTCTTCCATACCACCTAACCCCATTCCCCAATTCTCATTCTGTGCTTCTCAAGTTGGGGTGGGCAACTTGTAGCCCTCCAGATGTTTGGCCTACAACTTGCATCAGTCCAAGTCAGCACAGCCAGTGGGGGGGTGATGAGAGTTATAGGCCGAAACATCTGGAGGGCCGCAAGCTGCCCACCCCTGGTCTAGAACAATCATCTAGTCTGTCTTTGAGTTAGGTCTGCAAAACTTTATACAAAATCAAGAATATTTAATACTACTTAAGCAGCAAAGAGCTCCTCCTTGTGGAAAGTGTATGTATTAAATGCTTTTTGAGGCAGTTGTTTCATCATAAACATTCGTAACTGTCAGTCTAAAATGTGGATGCTTTTATTCTTTATTACAGAAGTGCCCCAGCTTCCCCTAACCATTCTGGAGTCTTATCTGCTCACTCGAGTGGTGTGCAGACCCCAGAAAGTCTGTCAAGGGAAGGGTCTCCTGTCCCGATGGAGTCTGAGCCAAGCACTATCCAGCCAAAATTAGCAGTAATACAAGAAGCACGATTTGCACAGAGTGCCCCAGGTGAAATTTTCAAACAGTTTTTGTGTATTTAATGTGTGTGTCTGTGTGTCTGTGTTAAAACTATACAGATCTATGAAGAATATAATGTTGGCTTTGCTTAAAAAACCAGGTCTGTTTGTATATATATATATATATATATATATATATATATGCGCTAGATTTTGTGAAAGGCTAGTAGAACCTCCTGATCACCCAAGGTACATTCCAGTATTCCCCAGGCAGCGTGAGAGCTACTGTCACATAGCTTCTTTGCATGTTGCTGGGATCATGTCAGAAATTCTGGACCATATGGGAAGACTTTGTAGCGTGGCTCCTTCCTATGCCACTGTAGGCTCAGCTTCAAGAGGGGCAATAATGCTTATGTGAGTGGTTTACATGTGTAAGTAGTATGAACATCCAAATAGCTTATTCATGGAAGACATAGCAGCTTGCTGTGTTACAATTCTTTGTTTTATGGAAGCAGCCACTTGAGTCTTTCACAAATGAGTTGCTCAGGTGTTACACTGCTCAGAAAAATAAATATGTGCAAGTATTCACATCTGAATTATCTCTAAAAGTAATCAGTCATAATCCTGATTCCCAATTTTGACATCTGTCTCTCAATAAACCATTGATGATGCAGAAATCATATGCATGGGTAAGATATGCACTTTAATTTAAAACATCCTACAAATCAGAGGTGAGCAGTTTTCACTCCTGCTTTATAAAAAAAATCGTTTTTGTACCGCCCTGTGGCCGAAACTCTCTGGGCAGTTTTCAACAATTCATAAAAAATACAAAATACAGCATAATAAAAATAGTCTAAAATTTTTAACATAGAGAAATTAAAACAATGTAAACAGCTAAAACAATTTAAATAAATAATGTTTTTCCTAATAGACCTGTTCTAAAACAGCGGATATAGATGCCTCATCAAACTGCACTAAATGCTAGGGAATAGAGGGTGGTCTTCACCTGGCTCTGAAAAGATGACAGTGTCGGTGCCAGGCAGGCTTCAGTGGGAATTTGCTCAGCAATCAGGCTAAAATTGTAGTTTCAAGATTGACAAGGCAGTTACTATTCAAGTTTTTTTTCCAAAGTATATTTTTGGAGAATGTGTTGCTGTTGCTATTTTCATACTTCTTAATAACCGGAAATGTAGATGATTGCTGAGAAATAACACTTTAAGCCAAAAATACAACTGCCCTGCCTTTATATTGGTCCTGATTATTATTAATATTGTACCTAAAAAAGAGGACAAACACCATACTTGTACATGAATCATTACATACACCCCTCCAGGTGTCTTATTTATTGAAGCCTCTTTCTGGCTAGTGGGCAAGAACTTGCAGCACAAAGCTGTGGTAAAAGGATAGCTGCATGAGACCTCAAAAATCCAGCAGTGATTTCCCCTCCAGCTTACCAGCATGTGTACTGTATCTTTGGAGGCGATACCGGGCACCTTGTATGACCGCCACCACTTTTTTCTCCAAGTACAGGGACTGCATAGTAGCGGCTGGGTCGGGTAGGCCATGCTGGTGCTACTTTATGAGTAAGACAGGCAGTAGCTGAATTGGGTGGGAGCTAATAATTGCTGCGGTGAAGGCAGCTTTGGTCACTAGATGCATGAAGTTTGAAAATGGCATCAGCCACTCTTTCCTTCAACCATAGCTCCTCTTTCCCTTGAACATAGCATTTCTTACTCACACAGTGGCTCACTGAGACCAGAAAGAGGGAGGAACCTGCTAGGGGCTAGTACATGCCCTAACGTTGGCTACCCATCTGTTTTGAATCTTGGACTGTTTATTGCTACTAGAAAATAGTGCAAGATTTGGTGTAGCAGGGCAGTCGTTAGGAACCAGCATCTTCCTTCCAGTCTTCACATGGGCATGCTGAGGGGGAGTTGTGGTTTTCTGTAACAGGATAGTTCAGTGCTTCTGCCGCCAGCACTTACAGAGGACAAGGTATTTATGTCTTCTGCTATACAAACAGTAATGGTATCGATTCCTTCCCTTTTGAGGATGCTGCTGGCAGAATCTTGACACAGAAAAAAAAGATTGGATTCTAACTTGCCTTGGCATGGTCTTTCCAAGCTGGAAAGAGGGAAAAAGCTAATGGTGCACCAGGAGTCGACCAGCAGTCAATGTGAAGACCACAATCTATGTTGTACCCACCCCTGTAGTAAAGCGGAGTTAATAAAAAGTAGAGGTGATTCTCCACACTGCTATGGAAATGCATAGTTTCACTTTGTCATTGGTGGGGCATGAAGTGAAGAGGTCTGCAAATCAAATAGTTTATTTTGTAGTAAACTGACTTACAACTAGTAGTATTTTGTAGTAAACTGACTTACAACTAACTTACTAGTTAGACAATTGGTTCATCTTGTTCAGTACTGTCTGTGCTAACTGGCAAGTGGCTCTCTAGGTTTCAGACAGAGGTCTTTGACAGCCATGCCCGGAAATGCTGGGGATTGAACCTTAGGCCTTCTTCTTTTAAAGTATGTGTTGTGCCATTAAGCTATGGCCTTTCAGCACTTACATTTTATGCATGATTTTTTTTTAAGTCCGATTATATTGTCTTTACTATTGGCGACAATCGTTATAAATTTCCGTTAGTAATATAGATTTTTTTAAAAAAAAATATATGCTATAGCTGGGAAACTGTTGAATGGAGAGAGTTAGCTCTCTTTTATTCAAGGATACAGGTTGAATGGGGAAATGATATACCAATTCTCTCTGCTTTCTTGGTAGGATCACCCCTATCTAGCCAGCCTGTTTTAATTACTGTACAAAGGCAGCTACCACAAACTATGAAACCTGTCACGTACACTGTTGCAACTCCTGTGACAACATCAACATCCCAACAGCCTGTAGTACAGACAGTTCATGTTGTTCATCAGATCCCAGCTGTGTCTGTCACAAATGTGACTGGATTAGCACCAGCAAATACTTACACTGTAGCTGGACAAGCGGTGGTTACTCAGGCAGCAGTGGTGGCCCAGCCTAAAGGAGAACCTCAAGAGAATGGAGACCACAATGAAATCAAAGGTAAGGATTTGGTTCCATTCACCCTTGAACTAATTGAGTCCAAGTATTTTTCTCTTCATTTATTATGTAAAGAGAACAGCTAATATTTTTATTTCCTACTGATATATTTTAAGATATGCTGAATTTGACTCATTACCCACTAATTACTTGATATTATTTCAAACTTTTATCTTAACAGATCTTTATTCTTTTCCCAGTTAAAGTGGAGCCTATACCCGCAGTTAGCCATACAACTATCGGAGCTGCTAGTCGGATCATTCAGACATCTCAGACCGCACCCTTACAGACGGTTACTTTAGTGCAACAGACACCTCTAGGTCAACACCAGCTACCAATAAAAACTGTAACTCAGAATGGAACACACATAGTACCCATCACCACGGCAATTCAAGGTCAGGCCAACACTGGTAAGCATTTGTAGTGGTGTCTTTAATGCCACAAATTTTGTTTTGTAAGAGTGATGTCTAGAATAAGTGGATTACTACTTATCAGATGGTTACAAATTCATTCTTAGACTTCAGTTTACTTGCAGGTAACTGCTATCTTGTTATAATAAGTTTAAGTCTATATCCTTTCCCTTTTAAGTTAAGATAGGAATTGGGACTCAGATCCAAAAAAAATGTAATTAACTCTAACTGTCAAAAAGGACTTTGAGTCTGTATTTCTGGAGGGATAGCTCCCCATAAAGTGGATTCCTGCATTGAGCAGGGGCTTGCTCCATGGCCTTATAGGCTCCTTCCAACTCTACTATTCTGTGATTCTGTGCCCCATGGCAAACAGTTTTTGAAATTGAAGGGATGAAACTGTTGGAGTGGGGAGAGGAAATCCAAAATACGATGTTATGCTGAAGTCTTTGGGAGTGCCTAAAGTAGTTGTTTGGAACCCATTATTGATCTTAGGTGCAGAAGGCTATGGTCTTCTTTAGCATTATGAGAATGATGGCAAAGCCATGAGAAGGTGTTTGGAATCTTTTGCTACCTTTTTATATTAATTGCAGTTTGTCATGTCATTGAAAACTGACAAACCATGATTTTAAAAACTGGCTTGTTTCCGCCAAACATAGTTCAGATTAACTACAGTTCAGGTTTCCGATGACATGTGAAACTGCTAGTAATCTAAAACAGATGTAGAAGCTTCGGATCTCTGCATAGCTGTGTCAGGGTTGTACAGAGAAGTGTATGAGCCCAAAGCTTGCTGTGACTCATTCTTGTAATGTTAAACCAGCCTTGTATTTAAGATGGTTTAAATTGTTGACAGTTGGTTATTTAACCCACCGTGGGTTATCGTGTTGTGTGGAGAGAGTTTTTTAACCAACAGTTGGTTATTTCGCATAAATATCCAACACAAATAACCAATACTGTGCAGATTTGAAACCACCATTGGTTATCGTGTTGTGTGAAGGGCACCTTTGGTTATTGCATCAGCCACCATTGGTTATTTCAAAGGCCACAGAGTCGCAAGGCAAGAGTGGTCAAAGCAGCAACGGCTGCTGTAGTTCAGCCAGCAGGACAGATTTTTGGCAGCAATGGCTGATGAGATAGATACCAGCGGGAGAAGTGGGGGGGGGGGGGGAGAGAGGGGGGGATAAGTTAGTTAACTCAGTGTGGTCTAAGAGTCAACTCAATTCTGATCCTAATCTACACCACAATTGATTATTATATTTAGCTTTTCTGTCTTCTTCAGAGCCTTGAAAATGTAATTCTTTAAAACATAGCTATGGCTTACTCTCGCTTATAGTCTTTTTGCTTCCTGGTCAGGGCATTTTTAATCTAAAAAATTTATTGTTGGATGGTATATAATTACTGTAATTAAAATTAAATTAAAATGTGCAGCCTGTAAAGCAACAGGTTTATCATTAACAACAGCAAGTTATAAAGAGCTTTGGTAATTTTCCTAACATACTAACATTTTCTGACAGGAGCAATGCATTTACTGCAAGATATAGCTGGCTAGTTATTGCTTCTTAGTGGAGGAGTAAAATAGCTAAGCGTGGTCCATTTTTCTTTGTTGAGAATTATTTCTATAAGAGATATTTATTAGCATTTCAGCCTGTGCTCTGCCATAACTGCTAAATGTACATGAATCTGTAATCCAGGCTCTTTTCTAGTGTATATGTTAAAGCACTATATGCAATTTTGGACATCATCTATTTTGTGTGTGCCCTGCTTTGTCCTATGATCTTTGACACTAAATCGTTAATGCTGTTCACACTGCATGTACCGTCATCCTGAAAAATTACTTTTTGCTAAGTAACCGTTTCACGTACTACCCAGTGACAAACATGGTTAATTGGAGATCTGCCTAGCTATGTAGAGTTTTTAATGAACTGTGCTTATTAGAGATGCTTGACTACAATGATACATTCTTGACAATTTATTGAGGATTGGAAAACAAAGGCTTACATTTTTATAGTAAGGTGAATATATGTGCTGATAACGTGCCCCTGTAGGGATATGTTTTTTGAAATGTGACAGTACTTATACATTTTTTTTTAAATGGTACTGATGCAGCACATTAACTTGAAGAATTGCTTGGAGTACTTGAACAGCAAAGGAATGATGGCCTCTAGGATAAGGCACAGGACTGATTCTTTGTCAGGATTGCTACATTAGACCAGTTTCCTTGTACAGATTTCTTAGGAAATAGATAACTGGAGGCAGAAATGCCTTAGGGCTCCTAACATAAAAACTAAAATGCTGTTCTTTGTGGGATCTGTATAATCCTGTGGGAATGTGCCTGCACAGATCACAGGTGGGACCTTCTAAAAGGCACTGGAAGATGATGAGCACTGGCCCTCCTTCCCTTGTTCAAATAAGGTGAGCAGGCAAAATTATTACCTGCTTATTCGACCCCTTTCTGATTTCACAGAGTTCAACAGGTGGGGATATCTCATCTAGAGAACTCTGTAAGTGTGGCTTCTTTGCCCTCCGTGCAGCTGCACTGATTGCAGTCTCTTTTTCTAGTGAATTCTTCTACCTCTTGAATATTTTTGTCCTATTATCACCTCTTGCCCCAAAGTACACAAAGACCTTTTGAAAAAAAACACTGCAATCGTGGGGCAAAATCCCTGAATCAAAATTCTACCTTGGGCAAAAGCCATATTTTTGAAATGTGAGGCATTGCTAAAATCTCTGCAGAAAAGCACATTAATCAAGTGATGGTTCCTCTAAGCCATTTTATGGGGGAAAGCCCATTCACTCGTAGATAGGACTATTGGATCTTCATACAGCAATTCTCTTGCCAGGCATTCTTATCTCATATCCTTGCCTTCAGTGTACATTTCACCAGTGTATAGTTCCTGCTTCACAGTCTATGGTGTTCCCTTTGTCTCCATTGTTGGACAGTCAGGCACCTATAGCTCCACAGATGGCTACATAAATCCATCCATCACTTCTTGTCTCAAACTTCTCTGGCTAGGGAGATGGATATTCTTGGGAATCTTGAAATGCCCAGTGTTGCCATACATGGTTTCATGTGATGAAACACTAGATTTCTCTACTAACTTGGATGGTGATGCCAAGGCACCCTTGGAAGCATCACCTCAACCATCCTCCCCAGTGGACGATGTCAGAACAGAGCACACCTATTTGGCGAAAAATCCCTGAAAGAGATTTTGGTAAAGATTAAAGACAAAAAGAAGGTTATGCCTTTCTCTTCTAAAAGAAAGAAACTCTTCAGCAAAACCCTACTCATCCTTTCACTCCTTTTGTAACACTAACCAATCTTCCTTTTATTCCAAGAGCTATGGATCCCCCTAGCCATCTTCCAGCCCAGAGGCACCACCACCACCTCCTCCAAACTTTTCACTCATTTCCATGCTACCAAGACAGGACCTGATGCTGGAGTGCCCACTGTAGGTAGAATCCTTCAAAGATTCCTTCCAGCCTGGGAAGCCTTGGCCTCAGACTGCTGGATGCACCATACAATCCTCAGTGGCTACTCCATAGAATTTCACAGCCGCCCTCCTCATCGCTTCCTACCATCACCTATGTCATGATCACTCACCAAACACAGCATTGTAGCCCAAGATATCCAGCACCTTCTAGAAATCAATGCAATTCAACACAGGTCTCCACAAGAACACTTAGGCATGTGCTCAGTCTTCACACTAAGGAAGGACAATGCCTGAAGAGTAATCTTGAACCCCAGACATCTAAACAAGTGTGTCAGATGCAGAAAATTTCACTTGCACACAATCCAAGGAACTCTCCACAAGGGAGAATTCCTATGCTCCATCAACCTCACAGAAGCCTACCTCCACATTTCAATAGCAACACAGCACAGTTCCTAAGGTTCATCTATCAAAAAATACATTACCAATACAAGGTCATGCCCTTTGGCCTTTCCTCCCCCTGCCCCCATCTACGTATTCATGGTCTTCGCCTCAAAGGAGTAAACATCTACCCCACTTCGATGACCTTCTCATCAGATCGCCCTTGAGAAAGAAAGCCCTCGCAAACCTGAACCTCACCACTTCTTGCCTACAACAGCACAGCTTTTTAATCAATTACAAGAAGAGCCACCTTCAGCCCACATAGACACTTACATACATACCTACTAGAGGCTATACTAGAAACAGCCAAAGGCAATGTGTGTCTCTCTCTGGAAGGACAGCCAAGCTTCAATACCAGACAAATAATCTTTAAGCCAAAAAAACGGCAGATCTGATGGGCCTTGCCCACTTACTGGGCCTCATGATCTACAGTCCAGCCCTCTCCAGTGATTACTCCTCCTCTTCCAGCTACAGATCGCCACAACATTCTGTTCTTGCCTTAGTTCTCTCCTCTCTAGTGGCAATTACCAAAGACAGCGCGGCATGCCTGTTCAAGAACCAATCAAAATCATAAATACACATTAGTAGGCAGGTGCAACCTAGCATCCATCTCAGTCTAACACATTTAGAGAAAGCTGAGCCACACAGCAGACTACCTCAGATGCAAACAAACAGATCCGGGGGGGGGGGGGGGGGTGGAGCCTTCACCATTGTCTTTCATGACATTCAGGCAAGGTTTGGACCCCTCATGATGGACCTCCTGGCAACTCATTGCAACCACAAACACCCGAGAGTTTCTTCTCCAGTTTCCACTCCTACAGGGCAGATGCCATGGACACTCTTCAGTTTCTTCAGTGCTATACATGGCTTCATACTTCCATCCTGCAGCAAGACAATTGACATTGGACAGAAGAATTTTCTTTGGACTCCTACTCCCTAGAAGGCAGAGAATTCTGTGACTTAGGGTTTTTTTTTGTGCTATGTCCTCTCCAAAGAAGCTCTCCCCCCAATTCTCTTTGCCTTCACTGGAGCAGATGCAAAGAAACCACCCCACCCTTTGTTCTCTGCTTCGGATTTTTTTCTTCAGGCAGGCTTCCTCTTTCTCTTCCCCAAGGAAAACCCTCTGCCTCCTTTTTCTTACTCTAATTTTCAGAGCCTTCCGATCTTTTTTTAAAGCCAGTTTCTCCTTTCCCCCTGTTCTCTCTTTTTTTGCTTCCGCTGCACGAGGCACCAGCAGGGAAGCATCTTTTGAGCCTGCTTTCCCCAGCCTTTTGTCCTCCAGATCTTTTGGACTTAAACTCCCACCAGCCCCAGCAAGCATGGAGGGCACCAGGCTGGAGGAGGCTGAGAAAATATGCAAAGAAGAAAACATCACCGGTTAGAGTTGTGAGAGGAAAGAAATAAATTTGGGCCAAGCTGCTAATGGAACTCCAGGTGTGAATCTTCTAAGCATCATGCTAGCAGAACAATCAATTTGGAGCCTGCTAAAACTTTCCATGGGACAGCCCCCTCAGAGATATGGAAGGAAGCTTCCTTCTACTTCTGGCACAGGCATCCAGTACCAAGCATAAGGTAGCACCCACGATTCAGCCCTCCCCAATTCCTGCTGAAACATTCCAGCAGAGTCAGTGGTTATTCTTACCAAAAAAAATTAAAATTCTCTTACAAGCCACCAAATGGTGGCATAGAGTACTAGATACAGCCCTTATAACCTCCAAAGTGGCTGAAATGGTCATGAACAAAACAGCAGCTTCATAAATTATTTTCAAGAGCCTCCTTGTCAGGTAACTGCTTCATCAGGACACCTTCCTCCTATAATATTGTCATCTCTGATCTCTCTCTCTTTTTGGAAAATGAGGTTGTTCAAAAAGCTAAAATAAACATGACTATACTAGCCAACTGCTGGATAAGGGGATCAAAGTGTTAAGAGAGGGTAGGACATGCATAATTGCTCAATCCTTCTCTGACTCCCATTTCAAAAGGAAATGTTTCAAGACCAGGCCTAAGCCTAGTTAGACTACTGTTACTCTTCACATTCTTTTGAAAAATCTAGCAGTGAATCAATCCACTGATAAACATTACCTGCCCTCAGGAAATACTCTTTAATCTGTGAGATAAAAGGATAAAAGTTTGAAGCATGAATTAGTTAGATATATAATGCCTTTCAGTAAAAATTACTGACACTCCCCACTCACATAAGGAGAAGGATTTGAATGGTCTGATGGAACTACCCTAGGAGAATCACAGACATCTAGGTGGTTTCATAACAATGACTTCTTACTTCTCCTTTCCAAGGCTATGTCTTTATTTGGTTTACAACTACCAGCCAGGACTCCAGTTCTCATCACACAGGTTCATGCCTTTCCCTGAATCATTCAATGAGGTAGTAGCAGTATATCACAGAAACATTACTACCACAGTCAGCAGTGGACAATCTCAAAGCCCCCCTGATGGATGCTCTAGTTACTGCACTTCTCTCAGGAGCCATTATTCCTGTGTGTGGAGACAGACATGCCCTTACAGACAGATGAAAGACGCTCAGATTTAGCACTGAGAAGAGCTCACAAGGCACCAGTTCTCGCTCTCAGAGCAGCTTCATAGTCTTGTATTTAGCTTATTTCATATGTCTAGAGTACCTCATTCAGGACCCTGGACCAGTTTAGGCTCCTTAGATCTTGCTACTTTTAAAGTAAATGTCATGTTGGCCCCAGTTCAATTTTCAGCCACATGTGATTGACCTCCCAGTTGGATGAAAGCCACAGCACTTCCTCCATGCTTGAAACAGATCAGTGTGTCATTAAAAACATCAAAGAGGACTGCAGCATAGTATTTCAATACCCTGGAAACAAATTGTGTCATCCTTGACCTCCCAGTCTTCATGGAAGTAAAGAATTGTTGAGTTGGCTATCTCCTACTTCCTCAACATTGGAGCAAAAAACTCATTGCCTTCCACAAAGAAATTCTTAGATATGTATTCTGTTTTCTTTGTCATCCTCAAGAGGGAGAGGATTGAAGAACCAACCATACCTAAAGTACGAACTCATATAGTGGAAGGGGTGCATGAAAACTTAATCACAATCAAGGAAGCTTTCCAATTGGGTTTTTTTTTCTAGTGAATCTTCAACTATGCTCTTCTGTATAGATACAACATCTAGAAGCCACCATAAGAACTAGTGACCCTTGCTCATATTCTGGGACTCATTGATTTTATGTATAGAGAGCTCACTTTGGTCATGATTCTGCTCAAGTCCCATCAATGGCTCCAGTTATCATTCCAAAACAAAATAGCCAGCAAACCCTACACTTCCTCTAACAAACCCTACACTTCCTCTAACATTCAGTGTAAAGAAATCTTTTAAATGGAGGATGATTCCTGGCAGTCTCACCAAGGTAGTTCCTCTGAATGATCCCTCCAGGATGCTAATGCCCACAGATGCCAGCCTATCAGCCTACGGGCCAAGTAGTTCAAGCAACCTCAACAAGCCAGGAAGCCATTTACAGCATAAACGTTTTTGAATTTTGTGCAATCAGACTACCCGTCTTGTCCTTCTCAGACCTCTTTTGACAGTCTCACATCCTCATCAAGAGTTCAATACCACAGCTAAAGTCTGAATCAAAAAGTAAGAGGGAACCAGATTCCATTCCCTTCACTGGAAGTGGACGTTGCCTTGACATGGGCAGAGGCTAACCTCAAAGCCATCACAGCATAATGTATCAAGGGGATTTGCAAGTCAGTAGCAGGCAAATGAGCCTAGATTTGGGAGAAGGGAGTCTCAATCACTCTTAAGTTCATAGTGACTCTGAAACAATTCTCTCCCCTTTTCCTCACTGTAGATGTTTCCCCAGGTTCCAAATAGGACACGAAGGTATGGATGTACTGACATCACCTTGGCCCAAGAGTCTGATGTAGGCATTTCCTCCACCCTTCCCCACTGGTTCTGAATCTGCTCCACAAAATTTGAATGGAGAAAGCATTGATAATTCTGGTAGCCCTGTACAGAAACCAAGGAGATCTTGGTTCTCCAAAATAAATAATCTGGCATCATCCAAACCATGCTTCCACCAGATAGAAATTTATCAACGTAAGGTGCAATCCAGTCTCAACATGGATATGCCATGAAAACTGAGAGGAGGACCTAAAACTCAGATACCCAGGAGAACTGATAAAAATGTTTTACATCTCAAGAAAATGATCCACTATTTGCATATACGAAACATCCTGGAGGACATTTACCAGATGGTGCAGAAATAAAAGGATCAGTTTCAGGATACTAGGTTCAAAAAGCTACTAGCCTTCCTGCAGTTTGGACTTCACCTTGGCCTTAAATCAAACACCTTGAAAAAGCAAGCATCCACCCTTTCTTCAGTACTCTCCAGGCCAGGATTCCACCCACTTGGCTCGCATCCACACCTTAAGAAATTCCTCCAAGGAATGTCATTGGTCAATCCACTGGAATTACACAGCTTTTCATCCTGGAAGCTGAACACCATCCTTGCAAGCCTTATCAAAAATCTCCATTTGAACTTCTTAAGGCAGTGACACTGAGACTTTTATCATTCAAGGTAGCCTTCTTTGTAGCCATAACCTAAGCCAGAAAGGTTATCAGAGATCAATCCCTTATCCATCAAGAACTGATTATGCATATTTCATAAGGTTAAGGTAGTCATCAGTGTGAATCCTTCCTTCATTCTGAAAGCTAATCTCCTCTTTTCACAGTAACGGGCTTATTTTGCC
This sequence comes from Anniella stebbinsi, assembly GCA_029215795.1. Lineage (NCBI taxonomy): Eukaryota > Metazoa > Chordata > Lepidosauria > Squamata > Anniellidae > Anniella > Anniella stebbinsi. The sequence goes on along the minus strand of JARDYH010000005.1, from coordinate 64,052,610 downwards.
ATCTCTTTTCTCTAAATCATTCTCACCTTTCTGAACATACCTGGCACAATTAGGGCATAGGTAAAGCACTCAAAATTTTCATCTACTGTACTGCTACTTTTTGACGACCAGGCAATCTCTTTTTCTCTTTTCATACCACTGACACAGAGCAAAAAGTATCCATGCCACAGTAACATGTTGGATCAAGGCCTGCATTGCTCTATCCTACTAGGCACAGCATATTTCAACTCTTTTTAATATCGCAGCGCACTCTACCAGAGCAGCAACCACGTCAGCAGCTCTGTCAACAAATGCACCAGCTGTAGAAATATGCCAAGCCACCACCTGGTCCTTGACATGCACACTCACTAGCCACTGTAAGCATGATTTCTTCTTCGTGGTCTCTGTGCATCACACATATGGGCTCTGCGCCTGCGTGGAGCCTGTCTCGGAAACTTCTATAGCTAAGGCAAACGTTTTTGGCAGGAACCCCTCCCCCACTATCTACTGACTCCGTGTTCCCGCCTTTCTCCTCAGTTCTTTTTCGACCGCCTTGCTGAAAGGATGTCTTGTTGGGAACTTCTGTCTTTCTCCTGAGGAGAAAGCTTTAGAGTGCTAAGGTTTTAGTTATTTTACTTTCTTTTTAGTTCATTTTTAGTCTTTATTTATTTATTTATTTATTACATTAGTATACCGCCCCCTAGCCAAAGCTCTCTGGGTGGTTTACATGCGGTTAAAACAATTAAAAACAATATACAAAAATTAAAGCAGCAAAAACATACAATGTACATTTAAAACAGTATAATTTATTGTTATTATATTTTTAGATATTTTATTCTCCAGCGATCTTGGATCGTGTTGAGGGGATCGCACAGCCATTAAGGCCCCTTTTCAAAATGTGTTAGGTGCGTCAGCAAGCTTCCCCAGCAGACAGACTTTTCTCTGTTTAATTTGTTTTGGGAGAGGTTCAGGTCATCGAAACCTGTCGCTACTGTATTATTATTATTATTATTATTATTATTATTATTTACATTTATATACCACCCCATAGCCGAAGCTCTCTGGATGGTTTACAAAATTTAGAACCATAAACATAAGACAGCTGACATTTAAAACATTTTAAACTGTTAAGCCTGGCTACAAATTCAGTTAAATCCTCAACTTAAGCTGTTGAAATGCCTGGGAGAAAAGTTTTGACCTGGCGCTGAAAAGATAACCGTGTTGGCGCCAGGTCTGTGGATAAAAGCTCTAGAAGCCATGGTTTCTTCCAGACAATCGTTACACTTATGGCACAGGCTCCTCGATCTACTGGAGACATGGCCGCTTCATGCCTCATCCGATCTTCCAACATTTGGACGCTCCCTAGCTGTATCTTCAGCAAGAGGGATATCTAAGAAGGTTGGAGCCTTCTGGGGCTGATCGCATGGAGCGATTCTACGGAGGAGAGCCCCTCTGCGTCTTTGAACCCTGACTCTATTTTGAAGAGTCATTCCGATCTTCCAACATTTGGACGCTCCCCAGGCTGTATCTACAGCAAGAAGGATATCTAAGAAGGCAGGAGCCTTCTGGGGCTGATCGCATGGAGCGATTCTACGGAGGAGAGCCCCTCTGCATCCTCGGACCCTCTGATAAGGGTCATTCCGATCTTCCAACATTTGGATGCTCCCCAGGCTGTATCTACGGTAAGAGGGATATCTAAGAAGGCAGGAGCCTTCTGGGGCTGATCGCATGGAGCGATTCTGGCTCTTTCAGTACTGAGGTCTAAGCTCTCGATACTGGAGCTTCTAACATGCAACTTCGACGTCAAGATGAGACATCTAGCAGGCAGAATCAACATCACAGGGTGAGACTCAACTGCCTCCTTCGGTACCGAGCGCCATGGTGCCAAGCGCCATGGTGCCAAGCTCCTCGGTACCGAGCTCCTTGGTATCGAGCTCCTTGGTGCCGAGCTCCTTGGTACCGAGCTCCATGGTACCGAGCTCCTCGGTGCAGAGCTCTTGATACCAAAATGAGATGTCTAACATGCAGCTTTGACGTCAAGATGAGATGTCTAGCAGGCAGAATCGACATCAAAGGGTGAGACTCAACTGCCTCTTTTGGTACCAATCTCATGGTACCAAGAAGAGACGTCTAACATGCAGCTTGAAGTAGACATCTCTCCACCAAGTTAATTAGCACAGCCATTACAGGCTAGCTGCCAATTACAGGGCTGCTCCCTAGAGCTGCTACAATTGGAGTGCTATGATTTCAACAGAGAGAGTTTTTATGCCTGTGATGTCTAGGGGCATCATTCTCGGGTCCCTGTAAAAAAAAAAAAAAAAAAAAAAGAGGGACAGAACTTCAACTGGGTTTCCTCCCCCGAGAATGCCATACCAGTACAGAGATTGGCATCTGTTATGAGAGGGACACCTCTTGCAATGGACCCGTAACAGGCATCGATACCAACTTCTATATTGGTACATATGCCTTTCTCGATACTGAGCAGCTCCATCGGTATCACGATTGCCACTGGAGGAAGTTTCTCGCAACTCCCTCTAGCTCTACCGAGATCACTGTCATTGTGACCTGTCCACAGGGCTCAACCATTGACTCATGATACCGTCGTGAATGCGTCAGTACGTCCACCTAGCTCTTCTCCTTCCCAGCCCCACTCTGTGGGGTGTCAAAAACTTCAGCTTGGAGAAGATGGGTTTAATCATAGAACTAAACCTGATTCCCCTCAATCCTTAGAGAGCTCTCAGTCGGACTCAACATTCTGTCTTTTGCATCGCCTATTGATGGGGTAGCTGTACAGAGTGGAACCTCCTTTGGAAGACCTATATCATTCTCTGATTTAATATTTGGTCCACTCCTCTACAGATCTCTTAAACCTGTTCTAGATTTGAGATGGTTCCATACGTACATCAGAACCACAAACTTCTGATGACACATAAAGCCCTGCCCCAGAGTATTTACAAAATGTATGGCACTGGTCCTTCCGTTCATTTGCCTTCAAGGGGTAGAAATCTACCCATATTTAGACAACTGGCTTCTGGTGGCATCCTCGAAGGAAATGCTATCAAAGGCAGGGTGACTACTCAATTTATTGAGCTCTTTGGGCCTCATAGTGAACACAGAATCCAGACTCACCCTGGATCTAACAACCCTACATCGGTATACTTGCACAGACTATTTGCTACGAGGCATGCGTTTTCCCACTTCCTCCCCCATCCCAAGTCCTCATACAAACACTTTCCTGTTAAACTGGGAATGTCTTTGCAGCCCTCATTTTTCCTCTCATTCCATGAGTACTGTGGTATGATAATATTAATATTGTGTAGTCCACACAGTCTCCATCATAGTCATCCCTTGGTGGCCGAGACAGGTGTGGCTCACTCTACTTCTGAAGATACCAGCCAATGGCGACCAATCGGGTTACCATCAGCTCCGCTGCAGCTCCGAAGATAAAAAAGTCGTGGTAAGTACCCGACTTTTTAAAACCGGAGCTTGAGGGATTTGCTCCTGGATGGCTTTGGGATGCCAGCTGCATCATATAGATGACCTGCTGCCACTCCGGATACACCCCGACCTGGGGCAAAACTCTTATCAAAATGTACCCAGACTGTAATTCCTAAATGGGCAATCTTTTGTCTTACAGCACCTGAGTGGGTAGAAGAAAATGAATCTGGGGAAGCCTGACCCTGACACAACAGGAGAGTGGCTTTTGTATTGCAAGGAGATCTGCTGGGCAGCTGATGAGGAAGCAGGATGTGCTTGGATGTAATTTAGACTGCCTCCAAACACATAAGAATACAGACAACTGGAGACTGACTGAGGAATCTGTCAGTCAAGCTGTGAGCTTACTGATGTTACTTGGTTGGGCATTGCCCCCTTTGGGAAATCCCGGTGGGGGCATTGCCCCCCCCGCCTCCCCCCCCTCCGGTAGTTTACACCCCTGCATATGCTCAGACCCATGGCATGGGGTATCCCAATACCGTAACAATTTTCGACATGAGGTCGATTCCATTTTTTCATCCAGCCTGTAGCCTGGCAACGAAGAAGTCATATACTGCACAATGGGATTTTTTTCTAAATACATGGATCTTCAGGGCCTCAAGCCCCATTCAGCCTCCTTAACAATGTCCTTACACTTTACACCCCCTTTACACTATAGGGCTAAAATAGTTGTCGATATGCGGGTATTTGACTGCTTTACCTGTTTTTGCACCAACCCTGTTGTTAGGGGGCTCCTCTGGGCATTACGAATCTGGCTCCTCTAATTAGGAGTTTCATTCTGGCATGGAGTTTCTCTGTCATGCCACAATCTCTGACATTGAAACCAGCTAAACCAATGGCACCTTCAGATATCACATTAATTTTCTTAGAAAGTTGTTTTCTGATGGCTATATCAACACTACGCAGATCGAGTGAATTAGCTGCCTCAGTATTGATGCACCCTACCTGGGCTTCCACACAGGGCTAGAACTGACAAATTTCATAAGACGCAAGAGTTGCAGTGACTCGCGGAGTGGATTGTACATGCTATTAAACTGCCCTACGAGTTGAGGGCTTGCAACTCGTTGGTCCGGTAACAGCTAAGTCGATGCGCAGTGCATCGAAGTCCGTATCTTTAGCAGGGGATTGTCGATCCCGGACTTATGTAAGGCAGCTATTTGGTATAAGTCCTTTAACTTCATTACATGCTACCACTTGATTGTTTGTACTAGGACAAACTGCAATTTGGGGCAAGCAATTTCATTGTCTTGTGAGGGAACACTGATCTACACCTACCCTCCACCAGGAATTTAGCTTGTTAATCGCCCATATGTGTGATGCACAGAGACCACGAAGAAGAAATGCAGGTTGTTTACCTGTAACCGTAGTTCTTCGAGTGGTCATCTGTGCATTCACAGAACCCACCCACCGTCCCCGCTTTGGTGTCGATGCAAATGTACTGTCGATACCGAGCGGTTTCTTTCCTAGTTATGGGGCCAGCAAGTCGGTCTCTTGGAACTGAGGAGAAAGGCGGGAACACGGAGTCAGTAGACAGTGGGGGAGGGGTTCCCGCCAAAAACGTTTGCCTTAGCTATAGAAGTTTCCGAGACAGGTTCCACGCAGGCGCAGAGCCCATATGTGTGAATGCACAGATGACCACTCGAAGAACTACGGTTACAGGTAAGCAACCTGCATGTTCACGTCTCCATAGAGGCAGCCTTGAAAGGAAAATAGTGCAGCCATGTAGCTTACCTAGAACATTACATAGGTTTGACATTTCCCACTTTGCATACCTCCCATACCAAAGATGTTGTTTTAAATTTTGTAAAACGCCCAGACAGCTTCTGCTATTGGGCAGTATAAAAATTCAATCAATCAATCAATAAAACAAAATATTGGTACACACCTTGAAGGTTCCTTTAGCTGGTCTGTGGAGATCTTCTAACATTTGATGGCTCTCAATTGTAGATTCACACCTTTATGGCCAGCCATATCTTCCATTCACCATTGCATCACAAAAGGCTCTCACTGATTTCGTGCCTAGGTATCAGATCATTCTGTCCATGTATTTTGTTCTTAAAAAAAAAAAAATCCCCTCTAATGCTTGGCTATGGTACAGAATTGGGGAGGAGATTCCTGCTAGAGGATTTAGTATAAGTCACATTCCTGTATTATGAGTGAAGGAGGAGTTAATCCACCTGAGATACTTCCACATGCCAACCAGAATGAACCTTCATGTTGAATACCAATGTTCTGATCTCTTACCATTATTATGGCCAGTCTTTTTGTGCCCACTGCACAACAGCTTCAGCAACATCAGGTGCCACCTGAATGCCATTTTCCTAAATCAAAACTCCTCCTATACTGATCAGTAATCTTCAAAACATAACTGTTGACTTGATGTTGTCACTCCTCCCCTTTGTTATTGTTTCCAGATCCTTACTTTGGTTATTGATTCTGCCCCTTTCTCCCACTCTGGTGCCAGATGACAGCAGACCAATGAGTTGTCAGTCATTCACTATGGCTATATTACAGAATTTCACATTGTAAATTCACCCTCAGTCAAACCACTGAAACTGTCCAGATTGTCCCTTCCTTACATCAGAGGTCATATGTTAAGTTTTTTAACTGACTCCTGGATAGTTGAAATTATATACAGTTTGTTTTTATGCTTTTTATGCTTTTAAATTTTGTATATTGGTTTTTAAATGTTCAATGTTTTTAATTTTTGTAAACCGCCCAGACAGCTTCGACTATGGGGCATTATATAGATGATGATGATGATGATGATGATGATGATGATGATGATGATGATGATCTCTTTAGAAAGGAGGCCAGTGGACCATTGTGTCAGCAGTAGCATAACCAAGGTTTTTGCACCCAGTATTTCACAGTGGCCAAGCACGAATGTGGGTGTTGGATAATTTTGAACCAATATTATGTTGTATAGAAGTTTGAGATGCTTTTGCTAGAAAAGAGTCTCCCTAAGAATACATGGTTCATCTCCATGGGCTCCCATTTTCAGAAATTCTCAATTAGTTCTAATGTGCTGTCATTGCCTTTCAGCTTCTGCACAGACCCAGCCTTTCTTGTCATTGTTGTATATTTCCATCTTCAGAGGCTTCAGGCTTTTCCTTATATGGATGAATAGCTTCTAGGACATAGGTTCCTCACTTGCCTTTAATACAAGTGCTACTACTACTGCTGCTTCCCCCACCCCAGATGACCAGTTCCAAGCTTCGGTTTCCAACATGTTTTGAATCTCCCAAAATATGAACAAAATAGCTTGTTATCTTGTCAAAAAACCTCGGGAACTCATGTCATCTACAATATTTTAAATTGCAAATGATGTATTATGAATGTGCAGTCTACAGTTTATTCTTTTATTTGACATAATTATAAATCACTCCTCTGCCCACTGGACATTTGAAGTGATGTACAAAATTCAGATAAAATCAGCAATAAAACAGAATAAACCTAATGAAACTAATACAGTCATAACAAAATAAAAACAAGCTGGGGCATTCATCAAACTAACATCAGAAAATAACGTTTAAAACCATTAAAAAGTTGATGGAACAATATAGTCTTCACTGCCCATCTAAAGCACAATTAAGTCTGACCTTCCTAGGGCGGGAGTTCCATAGTCAGAGTGCTGCTACAGAAAATATCTTGTCTAATCTAACTTCTCTAGGACATATAATAGCAAGAATTGCAGATTATGGGCAGGTTCATGTGGAAGAAAGTGGTCTTGCCCTTATAGTGGGTCTTGCCCTTGTGCCCCCCCCCCCCCAAGCCTTCTGGAAGCTCTATTCAAGTCACAATGGACCCAGTGTTGTTAAAGGGTGTTTTTGAAAGTGGAGGTGGGAGAATCCTGCCTCACTAGCCTGGTAGTGAACACTAAGCACTGCACTGTGGCATTTAGTTTTGTAGCTGCTCATGTCTCTATAGTCAACTCTGTGCTGGGTTCTCTCAGCTATTTGAACATCATCTTCATGTCAGTCTTCCTCTACAATGAGGAAAGGACTGATCACTTTCCTCTTTGGGAGCTGCCAGAGATTGGCCTGTTCATCACTGCAGACAATTGCAAATGTCCCTGGTTATATTGGTGACTTAGGTACCCTTCCTGAATAGCAGATGCTTTCACCATTTCATGGGAATTGAGGGTGGCTTGGGCATCCTTTTCCCTTTTCATTGATTCTGTGGGCCCTGAGAGAGGTAATGAATGAAGGGACATTTTGTTTTCTTATTGCCCCATATTTTCCATAGTTTCCAAAGTTCCTCAGTTTCATCAGAGGTCTGGATCATCCACTTCCCATAATACCAGTTCTCATCTCTCAATTGGAGAGTTAAATTCTTCACCCAAAACATCCTGTGTCTCTGAGCTTGGCTTCTCCTTAATGAAGCATTATGCCCTTGATCTGCAGATGTGAGTCCCAGGTGATTGACTTTTTATATTATGATCTCCTACTCCCACCCTCTGAGTAAGTGAGCTCAGCAATCTCCCATATATGGGGCAGCACAAGACCCATGACTAAGGAAGCATAGCTTCTCACTTGTAAATGTTCTTTACTTTTTTCCATCCCTGCAGTTCCAAGATTGTCTAAAGTGGGCATTCAGATAGTGCTGGCTCAGTGTATGGGAAAGTACGGGGCATAGGCAAGGGGAGGCCAACACACTGAATCTCCAGAGCTTTCTAAAAAGTTCCACCTGTGCAGATGCATTCCAATACTACCTTGGAAGAACAGTTGCAGATAAGCAACTCTGTTTATCTCTGCAAATGTACTACTGGTGCTTCTGGTTCCTCTATCTGTGGCATTGATTTAATACTTTCTTCACCTTTAGCCAGGTCTTACAGGTAGGCTGAATTCGGACAACACGATAGTCCATGGTGGGGCAATAATCAACTTTACAGTTGTTCATCTAGGGGGAACTCCCCACACAACATGGTAATAAATAATCAACTGTGGTGTGGATTAGGATCAGCACTGAGTTGACTATGGCAACATTCGGACGACATGATAGTCAATACAACTGACGATTGTCCCCCCCCCCCCCAGTTGCTTATTGTGTCATCCGAATTCAGCCGTATTCTCATCATAGCTAGAACAGCCTAAGGTAGTTCTCAAACATGTGGCACTGCACACTTTCATGTAATATTAATGCTAGTCATGAAGTCAAACTTGTTCTTGCTTTGTCTGTGTTTAATGGGTCTCCCAATTCTTTTACAGCTGCTGCAAGTCCTTTACACATGTTAGCAACTCATGCATCTGCGTCAGCTTCTCTTCCAACAAAACGTCAGAATGGAGACCAGTCTGAACAGCAAGAATTGAAACGTATCAAAACAGAGGATGGGGAGAGCATAGTCATAGCTGTGAAAGTTGAAACCCCGCCTGTGGCAGTGAGTGAACAAGGCAGCCAGAACTAGGAACTTGGAGGAATATTCCTTTTTAAAATAATGCTCCATGGTGCCAAAAGGAGTCATTAAAACATCTAAAATATTGAACATGTTCTCATGGTGGGGAAAGGGGCCCTGTGACTTCAACTTTCAGCACTGAGAAACACAGGTGGCCTTAGAACTCCTTAATTTAAAAACAAAAAAAAGTGTAGAACATCTGTTCCAGAGGCTGTGACCCCTCTCCCCCACTCCTCCTTGCTGTTCTGAAGTGACTCTTTATATGTTGAGAGATACAAAGTTGGGGAAGACTGCAACTTTAAAAACCTCTATTGGATTATTTTAAGGATTGCGTATCTGAGTATATCACAGCATGATAAGCGCTTCATGTGACCGGATTTCAAACGATTGTATATTCCTCAAAGGGAACAGAGGCAAGGAGCCATTTCCTACATCTTGGCAGCTAGCCTTTCATAATGACCTACCCAATGCAGTTGTTGGTAGATATGCAGTATTTTGTTGTTCACATGTGGAATTAGAAATTTTTGATGTGTACTTTCTTTTTTCTCTCAAAATAATGGGGTCTTTGACATTTCAAATCACTCCATTTCTACTCCAGAAACTTTGGAATCACACAATACTTTTCATGTGAAATTTCATTTGGTAAAACTGAATGTAGGGTTTTTTAACCAATGGAATGATTTAATTTTGTCCTGTTAAAAGTTCAGATAAAGCTAATTTGTTACATCTGCAAATTTTCATATTTTAGCAGTTGCCTGATAAATTTAATCAAATTTTATTACCTTGTGTAGTGATCAAATGCTTCTTTGGGCTTGCATGTAACTGATTAGAAATACAGTGTAAATGAGCCGTTAACTGACGTAAAGAACTGCTATGAATTTGACCAGAGCTGCACTTACCTGTTTCTCTTTCTTGCTACCTTTTGCTGTTTGTTACTTTGTGTTGACTTTGACTGTCCCTGGCATATTTTTCCAGTCTAAAGTAAAACAAGAGTCTCGCATAATATTGTGTATGTTTAAAATGACAGACTATTCTTCATTTAGAAAAGATAAAATTCTTTATCAGAAGTCCTTTTAAAAAGAAAAAAATATCTTGTCAGAGGTATATTCAATATTTTTAAGCATAAACACCCACCAGTAGAAATTAATCTGACAAGTTTATCCTTAACTTTTGATGTCCTACACAGACCTTCTGGGGTCTTCATTGACAGTAGCTATTGTGGTTTTCTAACAGTGGCTACCATACTATAATAAATGTGTTGTTTTTTTAAAAAAAAATACATATATGTGTGTACGGCAGTTGAACATTTTAAAGGTTACTTCTCGGGGTTATGGTGATAAAATCCACCTTCAGTTTCAGAACTGAAATGAACTAAAAGCTAAGATTGTTCTTTTTTTGTCTTTATGCTGTCTTGTCCCTTCACATATTATAAGGTGAGTTAAAGGTGAAGACTGGGATTTAACCTTTGATTTGTCCTTTTTTCTTCTTTTTTTTGCTATACCATTATTTATATTTATATGTTAGTTTGTTTTTCATTTCAAGAAGAATCTGTATTTTCATGATGGACTGAAATAGCTTGGAATGGCTTATATTTAGTCAGTTTTTGGAAACTGTTTTATCTGAAGACCAAATACAAGAAATCTGTACCAAGTATCATGTTAACCCACACAGTAGAGCTGTCACAGTGTCAATGCAGATAATACATATTAAAAAGATTATGAAAAGTTGATGTACACTAGCTGAATTTGTAAGAGCCACTATAAGCTGGGTAAAACAAAACAAATTCTGTATCTGCAGCATTCTACTTCTTGTGCTGTAGTCACCTAATTTAGAAGTAACTATATTATTGGCAAAACATTTGATTAAAAATTATTTCATGAGTACTAGGCAAACTGCTACAAAATTTTGAATAAAAAAAACTGGTGAAATTCTTTTAAGTCAGTCAAAATTATTCACATGTGAAGTTCACTAATTACACCTACACTAATTCGACCTATCATAATTAGTGTAGCTTGAAAGCTAGATTGAGAAGACATAAACTCTAGGATCAAGAGGATTTAACCCCAAGACTGTTAAACCTACTTGTTTCTATCTGCCTTTATTTCTATGGGAGGAAGTTAAAACTTGAGCAAGATATTCTAGAAATTATTCCATTTATTTTCTATAAACTGGTCCTAAGTTAAATATATCAAAATGCCAGTTGTCATGACTAAGTGAGAAAGATGTTTATTGGTTGGGCACCCAATATGGTTATAAAGCTCCTATGTGCCTGTTGTATTAGGAATGGATGGCAGTCTATTTGTGGCCTGTGTCAGTTTCACATGTATTCGATCAGAAGACCATTCTGTCCAGTTTCTATATCACTTTGGGATTTAAAAAAAAATAATGAAAATTTGCATTTTCATGTGTAATCTCCCTTAACATATATATTTTGAACAGAATTTCCCTTAATATAGCATTTTGGCACACAACTTTCCCTAACATGCACATGTTTGTATACAATGTTTGAGCGGAGAGTTTCATCACGTCATTTAGAGAAATGTGCATTCTGAAGGATATCTATTCTAATTTGCATATTGGTCTGAGAAGCGCTAGTAAGATTGGTCCGTTCAAAATTGTGGCTCAAAACAAAATTCCCCCCAATCCTACTTGACATTTAGAAACATAGTACACTCTCAGGTAGCCTCTGTCAGTAGAGGCTGGCCAGACCAGGGTCAAGAGTGACATAACAGGTTTTTGGCCCATTGTTGTATCCCCAAGTGTGATGTTTTAAGCAGTGCTCTTGTTTACTCCTACCTGGCTTCAGTTTCTTTTTGTAATAAACCTTGGGTATGCTTTTCTACAATTTATGGTAGTAGGAGACCAACTTACAAGATCTGTTTCTAGGCATGATCAGTCAGCATGAATTTTGATTAGCTATAGTACTGGATATTCCTTAACTATACAAGGATATTCCTTGACTACACACTGTTAATGTGTTACTGTGCATACATGGCAGATCTTAAGCAGTGGATATGAATGCAGCGCTGATGATCTTCAAGGTACTCTTCTCTGATGGGTGGACTTCTGTTTGAGCCATTTGTCTTAGCTTCATTTTTCAGTATTCTCCATCTGCTTGGTAGTGACAAGAGCCTTTACAGCCTTACAGTTTGGTGCCCTTGTTTATCTCTGTTGAACATTTGCACACAAGTGGCTTGTAGTAAGTAAATCTTGAGATTGTTATAAATCCTTAACTAGTTTAATGTTGCAACTGTTTTGTACAAGTTGAATGGCAGGATGGTAAGAACTAAGAAACATGCAGGTTCCAAGAGTGGGCTCAAGGTGCTGTTTAAACCTCCCACTAGTGCATGGGAAACACTGTTCAAATTTCTGAGGAAACACTGACAATTAATCAATGTAATTTTATACTGAAATATTCAGATTTTATTGACATCCTGCAGGCTTGTTTAAAAATGTATTGCTGGTACACTAAGAAATATTAAATATGCCCAAACTCTTAAAAGCCTTTACAAAGCTGGAAAGTTTTTACACAAATACTAGTACTTGCTTGAAATATATTGTAGCTGCCAGCTGTACTTCTATGTGACTGCTACTTGAGAGCAATTATGTAATTGAAATCCATTCTTGTGAATGACAAAAGTGGACTGAAGGATGCAACTTCATATCCATAGATGCATCTTGTCCAGTCACCATTTCCTAGGAGCAGTTTGATTCATATGTGCAAGTTGCTGCTAGGAGGAAACCACACCTATGACATAGCTCTTACATCCTCTACTGAGCTATGCTCCATAGGCAGCTCTGGGTAGAGTAACTTCAAAATAGCTAGACCAACTCTTATGAGCTATACATGAAAAAAAATTCTCATAATGCAATGCTGCTTTTTGTGAGTGCTGTATGCGTCTTTGAGGTTAGCTTATATAGCTATAACATGTGTGTTTAGGATATTTCCTGTTGAATTGTAGCACACACATTACTATAGCTCCTGAAATGGTTTTCCTGTTAGTTATCAGAACATACTTCACCTTTGAGTGAACTGTTACTATTCTAATCCATTTTTTCCTGGTCAAAGACAGGTACATTGAATTTCACCCAAAGTTGTGCCAAAGAGATTCTCCTCTCCTAGCCCCACTGCATTTCAGCTTACAAAACTTCATGTAATAATTTTAGATTCAGTAGTACTGTTGTACATACTTCCCAAGTCCATGTGTATATGAGTGGGTTATTAACGAAGTGGAAGCCTACCTCTACTTATTCAGCAAGTCACTATCAGTGGAAAGAGAGGTGTATTTATAGCATTCTGGCAAAAGTGGAGCAAGGAGAGCCTTAGCTTACTGTTTCTTATAAAAGGATGGAATAGGTAGAAAGCGCAATCGCAGAACTTAAGGCACTGATAGGAGCTGAAAGTCAGATGCCATAAGTGTCAAAGGAAGAGAAGAAGAAGCTGATGGTATAAGGTAACAAGCCAGTAGAAGGTTTTAGAGAAAAGTTAAAGTATGGTCCAGTAAGGCCCTTCATTTAGAGCAACAGTACTTCAAAATAGTACATTGTATCCAAATGTAGCTTGTGGAAAGGCACTTCTGCTTATTAAAGGCACCCTCCCTGAATCTCATGAGTCCCCTGCCCTCTGGGAGCTGTCAGAAAAGCCCCACTGCATGAGTCTTGTTCATAGTTCTCTAGCTCCAGTCTATTAACCTATTTGCAGTATAATGGTGTCTTAATTTTCTCAACTTTGGAGGTGGGCATGCTTTGTAAATGCTAGGATGTCGATCGCAGCCCTTTCTTTTTTACCAGTCTACTGCTTGATCTCTAGCTACATAGGCAGTAGATATAGAACTCCAGCTAGAAGTAATGCCTACTTTTTGTTACTTAAATGAGTACAGTAAATTAGTCACTTTAATTGAAGAATATTACAAAAGATGTGCAAAAAAATTTCCATGATTAAATACACATTTAAAAGCAACATGCAAACTGACATTTGAATATAGGTTTTAGTTAAATGACAACTTGGTGAACTAAGACTTCAATAAATGTTTAAGCATGTGTGAAATAAGGGAACGAATAAGTAAAGTTGTGCTTTAAAGAGGTGATGGTGGTAATTTCAAATTAAGAGTCCACATACTTCATTTTCCAAAACACCTGAAATATAGTTGTGTCACCGTTTTGATCACTTTCATTTAAATAAGCAGCAGCTTACTTTGTTTTGAATACAGTAAGCTTCTAGGATAGTAAAGGACACCTTAGGAGCCTATACAAGTACAGAATACTACCACTTACTCATGTCAGATTGGTTGTCAGCTTTTCCTTGCACAACGTAAGGGCCAACATTAATGGAACAAGATTTCAACTGTATGGAATGGTTACTTCCAATACCTAAACAACGTTATCAGCTTCACAATCCCTCACCATTGTCCTCTGCCATTCTGCCCTAGAGAATGGTTATTTGGATCAACAGTACATAATGCTGTTTGCTATAGGATATTTATTTTGGCACCTCTTGACAAATGACATTAACAAGTTAATACCTATTCACAGCAGTACGGAAACAAAGACTTGAGCATTCTATCTATTCCTCAGCAAGTGCAACTCAGAGCCAACTTGCTATGATTCCTTTCTGTGTATTAGGAGAAAACAAGACATTTGTAAAGGCAGAGAAGCTGCTGGTATAAATATTCCAACTTGTCTGGTATGCCACGCCCGCCATGCCCACCACCCCCAACCATAGTACTAGAAGTCCAATTTTCATTTGTTTGGAGGAATCCATTAACTGCTTAAAACTTTAATAAACTCCCTCTCCTTCAGCCTTATGGTGTGGCAGGTACTAAGTTAACTACAGAGAGAAACCCAATGGGCACAGGCAATTGAAACTTTTAAGAAAACTGAAGGAACAGCAGCAGCCAAAACTAACATTTAAAACCAGCTGTTGAAAGTTAACATATTAGTCCTCTGTCTTGCAGCTTGCTCCAATCGTATTGCTTGGGCTTCTTAAGATCATCGGTCCCATCTTGAGCAGCACTGTCGACTGCTGGGTAGTCAGAGGCTCTCTTCAGGAGAGGGAGAATAATCAAGGGGGGAGCCAGGCATCCTTCCCCACTACACACTTCTCTCAGTTCAGTCAAAGTTTGTCATCAGTCATTTCTAAGAACTGAGCGTAGACATCCCTGGAGCATTCCCCTTTTTGATTGAATAAAAATTTGTAGTAGCTGCCATCTGCACAGATTGCTACGAGAGAAAGAGAGATTATTTTTGGGTTAGCAGGTAAGTGTTTACATTTTGCTTCTCTGTGCAAGTGGGACAGCACCAGAAGGTACTGGGACAAGAACAGCTTTTCTACATAATACTTTTGCCACTCACTGATCAGGGCAAGGAACAGGAACCAAGTTAATTCTTTATATAGTTTAAATTTAGCTCAATTCTAGGGCATGGCACATGCTACCCCAGATAGGTTATTTAGCTGCCCTTCATGGTGGGATCCTAAGAAGCAGTCTGAACCCCCCAGCTTCTGCCACTCTGAACTTCAATTATGTTATTGCCTAATTCTATTCAATCAAATGCAAATTAACCCACCAAAATAAATGAAATTACTTCAATGAAACGAGAGTGTGGTGCTATAAGAAACTCATTTCAGTAGCCATAGCTGTTTGAATTCATGGGGTGGGTTTTGTTTGACTTACCTAGGACAGAATTTGGCTCTGTTCCAAAGGCACAGATGCAGGGAGAGCCTGAGGGAACCTGAAATTTGGAAAAACTCCATTTGGAACTGAAGTATTTGGGCAGGAAGCTGGCTGAGGCTAAACTGAAAAGAGAAATGAAAGGAAGCTTCTTCACTATCTGACGGCAAGACTCCAAGCATTGAAGCAGACTAGTACCTAGGCTAGCAGCAGCTAATAAAATTCACAGTTATTACAGAGATTGGTTTATTGCCAATTATAAAGTTATTTCCTTCATATCCTGCATTTCCTCTACAAATAGTGTTCATGGTGGCTAACAATAAAATACACGCTAAAATACAAAATTCTAATAAATATAAAAGCAAATCCATTTTAAAACACATTAAAAATTAAGGAATAAAGAGCACCCACCACTTGAACCTACTTCAGCAAAGAAGTCAGCTTAAAAGGCAAAAACCTGTGTACAATGAAACATATTTGCCTGCTGGCAGAAGGAACCTTAAGAAGACCTCCCTGGGTAAGGAATCTCTGAGGCAGGAAGCTGCTACTGAGAAAGCCCTCTCTTGTGTCCCCACCAAATGTGCCTCTGATGGAAACAGGGCTGAGAAAAGAGGCTCTCTTGAAGATTTACAAACCCAGGCACACTCCTATGGGAGAATGCAGACTTTCAAATAGCCTGGTCCCAAGTTGTGTAGTGCTTTATGTGCCGTAACCAATATAAATAAATAACCAGCACTTTGAATTGTGCCTAGAGAGTGATAGACAGTGAAGCTATTGTGACAATTGAGTCACATAATCCCTTCGACTATGATTGAAGGCAAGAGTGACAAAATGAACACATTTCATTCCCCCATGAGTTCTGCCATTCTTGCCTTCAACTGTGTTTGACTGAATAGAATTAATTGTATTAGTCAATCATATTCAAACTAATCCATTGCAATCCGAACACATTTTGCCAATGGAAGGAATGGGATGTACACTTTCTTTCCATTCTCTACAGCCCCCCCGCCATGCCCCCTGCATCCCCTGAAGAGGGGGGCACAGAAAGGGGATGGAAAGGGGGAGGAGAGAATAAAGAGACAGGTGGATATAAAGTGTGTTTCAGTAGTCCAAATGGGATGTCTTTAAGGTGTGTCACTATGGCCAGATCCAACATCTGCAGGAACAAGAACAGTTGGTGCATAAGCCTTAGCAATGTAAACGCACCCCTGACCACCGTTGAAACCTGAGCATCCAGATTCAGGGCCAAATTCAAGAGTGCACCCAAATTGCAAACTTCAACCTTCAACCCCATCCAACACAGGTTGGTTCCCTACTCCCCAGTCTCTCTTTTGACTGACCAGAAGCACTTCATTTTTGTCTGAATTAAGCTTCAATTCATTTGTGCTCAACCAATCCATTACCGACATCAAAACTGATTTAGAACTTGAATAGCTTCCTTGGATTTAGCACCACCTTCTGCAATCACCCCTTCAAGCAGGACTGGAGTCACCATAAAACAGTGCCTTCAAGTACATTCCAATCAAGTGATCCAGAAGGGTACCACAGTCAATGAACACCACAATGCAGTCCTAGCAGAAACAGTAGAGACACGCTCCCTGTCCCCAACATAGATCACCAAAGTAGTTTCTGTCACATAATCAGGCCTGGAACCAGACTGAAATGGATCTAAATAATACACCTCATCCAGAAAACTCTTTCTGAGATGCAACCATGTGCTTGAACAGCTTGACATAGACTGGAATATTGGAGACTGGCCAGCAATTATCTAGTATGGTGAGGTTTCGGGAGGCATTTCCTGAAACAAATGTCTCCTCATCCCCTTTTTAAGGCAAGATAGAATCACACCTGTTGTAAAGAGGCATTAATAACTATCCTTGCCCACTTGGCCATTCACCAGCACCACCAGTCACTTTTATAAGCCAGAAAGGGCAAGAGTCAAGCATATACATAGTACAACTCTCCTCTCCAAGAATCCTGTCCATATTCTTGGACTATACAAATTCAAAAGTATTCATTATAATTGGAAAAGCAAACTATCTGAAGGGCATATGGAGCTGCAGGGGGAGGAGAGGGCACAGAAATCCCATTCTGCCAGTGATATCTTTCCACCCACAGAATGTTGATGCTAGATCCAAGCCCAAGAGTGAATCCTGCCAAATGAGTGGGACAGACCCACATGGAAGCCTCAAAATGTACATTGAAGTCCAGTATGGCTAACTCATGAAGAGCGACTGTTGGGCTGACCAGTATATCAGTAGAATTCCAGATGCAGACTCAAAACTGGGAGATGGGGCACCCAATCAGGAAGAATAGAATCACAATAGACCACTGCAACTCTGCCTCTCAGCCCCCTGGGTCTCATCTGCTGCTACATGGGTGGTGGCCCAGGTGAGCAAAACCAGGGAAGATTCATACTCATTCCCCAGCCTCATGTTATAAGCCATCTTGGTCATCCAGCAACATGTTTTCCCATTCACCAACATGGCACTCTGCAGCAGTATCTTCCACCCAGAGGGACTGTCACTAAGGCCTCTAAGGCTCTGAGAACTGAGACACAGACTGGGAGCAGCCAACATCCTATTGCATCCCCTTCCCTAAAACCCTTCTCATGGACAGAAGATAGAAATGCAAACACTCCAGCTCAAAGAAGGACCGGGTGGCAAGAGACAGAAAAGATCTCTCCCTGCCTGAGACCCTTGAGACCTGCTGCCAGCCAGCCAGACTAGACAATATGGGACAAGATAAGCAGCAACTGACAACATGCATGAAGATTTCATTTCATTGTCATGGCAAACTACTCTTCCAGGAATGTGTGCAATCCATTTTGACTAGGCTCATCATGCTAGTTCTCCTCACCACACCCCGACTACCCCCCTTACCTCGACTGCTTATTCCTTTTGGGATCCTCCGCAGCAAAAATGTGCACTGTGGCATGGTCGCTTGACACACAGATGAGAGAAGCATCTTGGTTGAAGTTGATGCTAATGGAGAAGAAGTCAGAAACAAATCTGTGTATGCCACCACAATCATGGAACAAGTTGTTGTTAGTTAAAAAAACAAAACTTCATGGGTTGGATCCAGCATTGTGAGACCATGAGCAGAAGAATTGCACTTGAAGAACAGGACGTCCGCACCGTCTCCTCCCCCTGCAGTCCCCACATGCCCTCCAAATCTCCGGCAGGGGGCTGCAGTGCACAGAGGACGGGGAGCTGTATCCTTCCACTTGTGGTATCACGAAGCTGGATCTAACCCTATGTGTGTAAATGGAACTTTTCAAAACATTTTTTAAGAAAAGAAAGCAGATCATTTGAGGAAATGACAAATATGCAATTTTCTTCATCAACTACTCTTCAAGTAGTAGGTTTTCATCAAGAAGTTACTCCTCCGCCCAGGAATATTAGAACCTCTTAAACTGCAATAACTAAGGAGGTTATCTAAAGCAATGTCACTTGCAGCAAAATGGCCAAGAGTAAATTAACAGATATCCAGTGAATGAAAGCAGGCTAAATGTTTCGCCTCAACAACTGAAGCAGAAGGAAATGAAAGAGCAGGCACACCAGAAGTAAACATCATGGGAAAATATATTAATACTTTTTAAAAAATGTGAAATCCATAATTTATGTAGCTGACAAAAGGACACACCTGGTGGTATGTAGAATGCAACTATTTCTTAGTACCTTACTTCCAGTCAATACCAACCAAGCTCTAGGAATAAATATATGGGTGCTACATTATTTACATTATTTACATTAGTTACATTATTTAAAGGGGAAAAACGTTTAACTTATTCAGAGTTGATCCTATATTTTTTGGGGCCCCATTTTGTGCAAATGTTGGGGTGCAAAAAAGAAGACACTGCAAACGTGACTAGGGTCACCACTGGGGCAGAGAGGGGGACTTGGTGGCAGAAAACATGGGTTCACCAAGTCCCCTAGGATACGTGCTGGAGCCGGCGGAGGACCAAAGGGGAAGAAGAGGGAGAACAACCCAAAGTAAGCCCGATCATCTGTCAAGCTCACCATGGGTTGTTCCGGCAACAACCCACACCACGTAGCTTATTTCAAAGGGTGGGTTGTCGTGTCAGGCGAACTCAGCCAGTGACAAAAATGAGGGGGAAAAAGATTTAAATAGCAAATCTTTCTCTTAGCTACAAAAACCCAGGGATAGTTTTGAGGCATGAACCTCCCATTTGTGCAACAACAATCACCCATCTCCCTGATAACTTAAGGTTAAATGTGGTGGTGGAGGCTCATGCAACCCAGAAGCAAAACAAAGCTTACCAGTAGATATTGGCAGCCTGAGATCCTCTGCGCAGCTCCTGAATTAAATGCCCAGATGAAGTGTCAAATATTCTTATTAGGGTCCCCTTGGGAAGCAAAAACACCCAGCTGTAAAGATGTGGAGAGCAGCACTAGATCTCTGAAGAACAACCCATAGACAAAGAGTAGCTGCTTGCTTAAACAGATTATGGCTCTTTAGTTTTTTTACCAGTACCTCACACTTTCAAAGCTGCACTACTTTTCCTTTCCCACACGGAAAGCTGGTCTTAATTTCCTCTTCCTCTCTACCACCTTGTCAAGTTGATCAAAAGCATTTTGATATCTAATACTATCCTCCCAGTGTGTTTGGAACTCCTCTTAGATTTGTTTGCATAAATATACCCATGTTCAGTGGCAAGGAAATTACTATTGGGGTTGAGGTGGGGAATCTTATATAAGTATATGGTAGTGTAATGTTTATTACTCGAGAGCTACCAGACTGATTTTGTACATTTTTGTTTTAAACTGAAGCTTCAGCAGTGTGGACGTGCAGAAAATTTAGGAAGTTTGAAAAAGTTCAAAGCTCAAGCTTTAACAGCCAAACAGTAAATTTCTACACCCTGGCCGTGAGCCTGAGGCACTTGAGGAACTACAGTTCCCACATAGCTCTGCATCCCGAAGGCATGTAGGAGAAAAAACACAAAGGGTGGGATGGAGGGTGGGCCTTGACGAGTTGAGCCCACTCATGAAATGGCCATATTGAGGGTAGGAATATTGGTGAAGGTGTCATCGAATGCTCTGAGGTGGTGGTGGCAGAGGAAAAGAAGCAGCCCTAGGAAAAGCCAGGTCTTAAATGTGGGGGGAGAGGGAAAGAGATGGGCTTGAGGCCAGAGGGGAAGAAGCCTCAGTAGCGATGGGTGTGCGGAAGTGAGAGCCGAAAGTCCTCACTTGGGTTGAAGGAAATAACCTCCATACAGTTTCTGGAGAACTGACATAGCAGTAGCCAAGAAACAGTAAGTTTTGCCCTCAGATTGCTAGCAGCCATAGGCTTCACACTTGTTGAAAAGGTGCAGGACCTGGATCAATCTATACCAAACCCAGTACACATACAAACACATAGATTCTCAAAAATTCTGGGAACACAGGCAGTAAGGTGCAAGGTGCAAGTGAGTAACAAACAGCTGGGGAACCTCTTAGAAGTTATGTAGGAGGGACAGGTTGCTCTCGAATGTATAAATGTTCCATCTCTTGATCAAAGTTTGCAAAAACCACACGCCTATTTCCATATGCATCATCACAACAGTTAGATACTTGCTTAATGTTCACAAATTTGAGTTGATATAGTCCTCCCAATAAGATTAACAGCAGACCCTTATGAAGACACTCTTCAAGATTTGTATTAAACCACTGAAGATTGCTATGTGGTTTTCCAGCCAAGTGTGTAGTACAACTGTTAGCTTACTTTTTCTGATGCTGTGGCAATTCTTGTTCCTTGCAGGTTTAGAGCTATGCAACTCAAGACTCCTTCGTGAGCAGGTATATCTACCGGAGGTTTTTCTGTATTTGCCAGGTCCACTATCTGCACATGTCCAGTATGTGTTCCAGGGAATGCGAGTAGGGAATTATTACTGTTTGGGCACAGGACGCAGAGACCTGAAATACAATTGAAAGTTCTGAAGAGTAGCTGTGTGTTTTTTTATTTTTACTACTGCATTCCTCCCCAGAACACCCTGCTCCAAAGCAGCTCTGGGAGTTCTTGGTGCTACTCCACTATTTTGGAAAGCAATTTAAGCTTTATATGAGCAGAAAATAAGTTTGCAACCTAGGTAGGTTCATGTTATCATGTAGCCAGAAGTGTCAATGGTACTAAAATGCCATATTATAGCTGCATTTTCTCACAAGATACTTTTCAGATCCTATGTGTCAGCACCAGAAAGATGGAAGAGAAATGACTTCATAAGCTTTGACAAAGCATGGTGCAGATTGTTTGGCTCATTAACACAGCGCTTGCCTTGAATTTTAAAAGGTCCAAGTTGTTTTTAAAACACTGAAGAAGTACGATATGTGAAATATACAGCATCAGCATCCAACGAAGCAGAACAAGAACAATGCAAGGTACTTCTTTGTCTTTCTTATCATTTTTGTAACAGATACCACTTACCTTTAGGGTTGTAGCAGGTTTCAAAGACATGCAACTGGTGAGGATTGTGTGTGAATGTAAAAACTTTAATCATGGAATCCAAAACTACCACAATTCTGAAAGAGAAAAAGTAATGGTACACATGCCTATGTTGCCAACAAACATTACGCCCAGCTAAATCTGATCTAACACTATAAACATTTTTCTGCAATTGTCCAAGGCTGCAGTAACAGCAGGACTTGCAAAGCGACTTCAATCTGACTTCAAAAGACAGCGTTCATTTTGCCGACTGTATGAACATCCACCAGTTTCTTCAGTGCATGGCCCAGCAGAAGACTTAACATGAGTAGTCACAGGAAAGACCCAACCTTTTGCTATACAGCGTCACTTCTGAAGTTTGACTACACATGGCCAATTTTAAAGATATATGTTCACACACACAACCATAATTAGGGGGAACTCAAAACACATTTTTCTTGTATTTCTGATTCCTGAGCTTCTCAAGACTTGCCCAAAATCTGTTGTGTGCACCTCTCCACGGGAGGGAAAACCACAAGTTACCGGTACAGTGGGAAATTGCATACAGCCCTGCCAGAAGAGGTGTGGAAGACTAATTTCAAATTTAATAGATATATGTGGAACATGATGCACAAGTCAGTTGCTTGTTCCACCGCTCCTTTCATAGAACCTAAATCAGCTCTATAAGATGTTCCATTTGCTAATATGCTATAAACCCCCAAGGCTTTTTCCTTTCATGAAAATTACTGAGGCCACAGAATAAACTTCACAACTGTAAAATGACAACTCTTACAACAAACTGTGACCAGACTCACCTGTCTCTTCGCAGCTTCACTGCTTTGACTTCAGTGGAGAACTCTATTTCAATGACAGTCTTCTTTTTCAGATCATCCCAGATCATCACTGCAGCAGTGGAAATGCCCTTATTAGTCTTAGAACAAGAACTGTCAATATTATGCAGTGCTTGCAGGGATGCCATTTTGAAAGTCTAGCTTCACAAAGAACAGTTACATCTCAAATTACCCAGTGTGCATTGGTTCACTTAAAAAAAACACAAGGAAAAAAAGCACATGCCAAGTTTTGATCTCCAAAATTATATGTTTTACATGCTGGGGTGGGGAACCTGTGTTCCTCCAGATGTTGTTCAACTCCCATCAACCCTAGCCAGCATGACTAGGGATGATGGCAGCTGTAGTCAAACAACACAAGTTCCCCACCATTTCAGTTGTGATTAAGTTACTTTTAGCTTCTCCTTTTTTTTATATATTTGAAAATTTTAAAAATGTTTAAAGTTACTTTTAGCTTTCCCTGCTCCATTCTGACAATATCAGCTACATCCAAACAAGTCTTACATTAGTCTCCCCAACCTGGTGCTCTCCAGATACTGTGAACCAAAACTTCCATCAACCACAGCCAGTATGGCTAATGGTCAGGTATGACGGGAACTATAATCCTAAACTTCTGGAGGACACAAGGCTGGTGAGGGCTCTCTCATATGATTGTCTCCTGAGACTGATTCCATTCTCTCCTTCCCACCCAGATAGCACCATTAGCATTTTATTCCTACTGGGGAGGGGGGGGGGTTGATTTCATCCCTGCTTATCTAAAAATCTGTTTGTCCTTTGTATTCAAGACAGATTATTCCAGTTGATCACAGAAACATCAGGACACAGACTAGTCTACCTAGTGACTGCCGCCAAGAGGAAATGATTCCTCATGGCCCTCCTCTAGACAGGCAACAGCTAAATTCATATTTGTTCAAATTCTAAACATTCAGACAAACCTTAGATAAAATCTGCTTGAGCATCAATTACAGTTAAACAACTTGGAAAGACTTCATGCTGAATCAGCATTAAATTATTCCACTTACTACTCAATACTATACCTTTATTAGGTGGATATTTGGGCTTTTTTCCTCCACCAACCAAAGCTAAATAATTGCAGCGAAACAACATTTCAACATGGCCAACTCCTCCTTCTAGAAATTCTGTTGGGAAAAGGGCATTTTACGGTAAGCATTCAATGCAAAGGCTTATTAATGTTGGAACTTCATTACAGATGAAAAAGAATCTCCCTTAAGACTCATGTTAAAATGCAGCTGAGGTCAAGCCACTTTTATTTTGCACTTTTGTCTTGTTTCAGACAATGCTTCTCGTGTTGACCATCAGACAAGTGTGATCAGGGGTCCACCTCTGACTACTCATTATGTGCACAATATTATGGGTTAGGAAACACTCCTAACAAGAGAATTAATGGGAACTGCCCAAAATTTTAAAAAATTGCCTTCAAATTCAGGCAAGTCAAATCTCCTAAAGCTGCAATCCCATGCACAATCACTTCAGAGTAAAACCAACTGAACTCAGGACTCACTTCCAAGTAAACATATGTACAAGATGACATTGCACATGGATTATTTAAAATGAAAAAAAAAACAGCACAGCAAAGCAACCATGGGCAACAAGGAACCATCTCACCTTGTTTCTCCTTCTCTTTGAGTGGATCTGCATTAAATACTCTAAATCCATTTTCCATTCCACACGCAAAACACCCTAAAGGGAAAAAAAAGATAGGATTACCACCTCAGACTTTGTATTCATGGGGATGAGGACCATTGCTCAGTGGTCGAGTACATGCTTTGCATGCAAATGATCCCCAGGTCAGTTCTTGGCAACATCTCTTCAAAGGTTCAGGTAGCAAATGATGGGAAAGGCCTCACTTTGCCTGAGGCCCTGGAGAGCCACTGCCAGCTAGACTAGACAGTTATAGGCTAGATGGACAAAAGGCCTGACCTAGTGTATAAGGCAGCTTCCTATGTTCTAATGAAAAGTACACCTCTGCAGGTCTCTCCAAGAGAGTGCTCATCTTTTCAGGAGACTGGAATGGAAATTAAGTCATCTCCCAGGAGCTCAGGGCCAAGCACCCAGAGTTGCCTCCTATTTTGTCCTCATAGCAATCCTGTAAGGACAGATTAAGTCACTGTCCAAGTGCTTGGCCCAAGGTCAGCCAATGATCTTCATGATGAGCAGGGGCTCGAACCTAGGTTTCTATGGTTCAAGCCCAACACATCAATTCACCAAAAAAAGCTTCTATAGCACTTTGAAAGTGCAAAGGACTTTTTAAGTCTTACAAGAAACCTTAGGTCTTTGCTATTCAATAGGCCCCATTGAATGCTAAGGATGACAGGCAGCCCCCAAGGCCTTCAGCTACAGTTTGGCTAATATGAACATAGGTAAAGATCTAAAGCATCATGCTGGTTCAGCTGCCTCTGTGACAAAAGGCTGCCATGCCTTCTAAAAAAGCCATTGGCACTAAGAAGCTGAAGGATTTTTGGAGTTTAGATCGGTACAATTTCCAGCCATTTTGAAGCCATGAGAGGAAGAAAAAATTAAAGAGGGAGGAGGCTCAGGAAAACAACATACTTACATTGAGAGCATTATCAACGATACAATTCCCGTTCCTGCTAGTCAATGACAATTATTGGAAAATATAAATATTCTCTTTTTCACCCTTCTCTATCTTGAGAGAGCCTCCATGTTATGTTTCCACTTATTTATCTTCATGAAGCATAGACCAGGTCATCTGTCTACAGTAAAGACTTTTCCTTTCAGCCAGCCCAAGTATTTATTTACTCACTATAACATTTATATTACATAATTTCACATAATCTGTAAGTATGAAATCTGGTGAATGCCAAAACACCACACCAGAATCTGTGGCTAAAGTGCATTCAAATATACTTCTGCAACCAAAATAGTTCAACATTTTTTGTAATAAAAACGGGAACTCCAAAGATTCTAAGAGGAGCCTACAAACTGCAGCCTACATCTAAAGTCATGCAAGTAGATTTCAACTTGCACAAGATTACTTCCTTTCCCTCCCCCTGCATCAACCCCCACATCTGCTCCAAAAGGTCTTCCACCCCTCCAGAGCAGATTTTGGGCACATGGGGTGGCTTCAGGGTGAACAGGAATCTGTTCCACAAGCAGTGGCCACTCCACATAACCCATACATCACATCATGCCAAGTCAATGGGAGGAATATTTTAGTAGCTTGCATATTTCAAGCACTATCAAATACTCCTGAGTGACCTCTCCTGCCAATTGCCAACACTGATCCTGGATGCACTAACTCCACCTCAGTAGCCATTCCTCACCCTCATTATTTATTGGATTCTGCAAACAATCCCACCATATGCAGTCCTGCTTCAATTACACTCATTTTCCCCCTGGTGCTTATATCCTTGTTGCTCTTGGCTTTTACCCTTCTTAGGGTCACTGTATATTTGATCCCCATGCTCCTGGTTTGGCACTCAAATACTGAACTAGAAAACAAAAGCTGGTACAATGTGACATCTAAAGACCTGCACTGATGTTACTCATGTAGTGCACATTCTGCACATCACAATGCACATGAACTGGGAAGCAACACAAGCAAAGCCTGGGCATCTTGCAGCTCAAAAACAGAGATGATCTTTAAAAATTCCTCCTTGCAAAAATTGCTCCCTTACAATCTCATCTGAAGCACTTTTACTCAAAGGCTCTACAGTGCTCAGAGAGCCTTCCTCATAGGTAAAAGCACATACGATTACACTCTGACAATCTGAACCTATGCAGATCTTGGCACACATCTATGCGTATTTATTTCAGCTACTTCTATGTCTGGAATCAAATTTGTTTTCCCTCACTCCTGACTGCAGGACCAAAACCAATGGGGTCAAATATTAAGAAAAGGGAACTTCCTGATGGTACAGGCTGTTTGACAGTGGAAAACACTGCCTCTGAAGTTGGTGACTTTGCTTCATTAGAGGTTTTCAAGCAAAGGCTGGCTAGCCACCTATCAGAGATGCTGTAGAAATGGATTTCCTGCATTGGCAAGGATCTAGAGGTCCTTTGAGATCCCTTCCAATGCTAAGATTCTAATATCAGCCCTTCCCTTTTCAGAATTTAAGTGGCCTGCTGAATCAGACCAAAGAGCCCTGCTGGATCTAATCCAGTATTCTGTTCCCACAGTAGCCAGCCATATGCCCATATATTATACCTCCTCTTCTGAGTCAACAGTCTGGGCCAGCAGCAAGTTTGGGTGTGTCTGTGTCTACAGGAGTGGACCACAGAGATGTGAAGGCTTGGGAAAAACACGGGGGGGGGGGGGGGGGAGGAGGGAAGGGGGGAACCAGAAAAAGAAAAAAAGTGATTCTCTGCCCCAAATTCAAAAATTCCTTGGAGAAAAACAGGGCAGATTTGTACCCCCACTTTTTTCTGTGGTTTTCCCTAGGTTTTGACATTTTTATGCTCCCCAGTGGAATAATGCTGTTACAATTATCACAGTTGGAAAGGGATGCTTAGGACATAGAGTGAAAAAGATTATGTATGATTTCACAAATCAAGGTTAGAAAAAGGGGGCAGATACACTACCATTTTATCCGTCTTTTCAGTTTTAGATTGCTACCAGTAAACATCCTCAAGTGACAGAATAGCACAGGACAAACATTTCTGGAGTGGAAGTTACTGTAAGGAAATTGATACATCCTAATTTGCACAACCCCAATGGTTCACTGTGGTAGTAACAAAGAAAACCACACCTCCAAAACAAACAGTAGCTAGGATAACTACTTTGCTAACTTATCAGGCAGGCAGGGCCACCTCACATATTTAATTGTTAGAGGCACATATAAAATGTTAAGTGTACACCTCAATATGTAAACTAGCCTTCCCCAATGAGGTGCCCTCCAGATGTGTTAATAATAATAATAATAATAATAATAATATATTTATTTATTACCCGCCTCTCCCAACGGATCGAAGTGGGGAACAGCATTAATTAAACATAAAATATAAAATTGATTAAAAGCACATAAAACCATACATCATTAAAATACCAATAAAACACCAATAAAACACTTTAAAATTCATCTGGGTAGGCCTGCTGGAAGAGATCAGTCTTTATAACTCTTTTAAATTCCTGAAGACTGGTGAGCTGGCGAATCTCTCCCGGCAGGTCATTCCACAATCTGGGAGCGGCAGAAGAAAAGGTCCTCTGGGTAACGGTTGTCAGTCTAGTTCTTGTTGACTGTAGTAAATTTTTCCCAGAGGACCTGAGCGTGCGGGGCGGATTGTATGGGAAAAGGCAATCCCGTAGGTAACCTGGACCCAAACCATGTAGGGCTTTAAAGGTAATAACCAACACTTTGTACTTTGCCCGGAAACTGATTGGCAGCCAGTGAAGAGATTTTAAAACTGGTGTAATGTGGTCACCCCTAGATGTACCGGTGACCAACCTGGCTGCCATATTTTGAATTAGTTGAAGTTTCCGGACTAGGCACAGAGGTATCCCTATGTACAGCGCATTGCAGAAGTCGAGCCTCGAAGTTACCAGCGCGTGCACTACTGATTTTAGGTCTTCCAACTCTAGGAAGGGGCACAGCTGGCGTATCAGCCGAAGCTGATAGTAGGCACTCCTGGCAGTCGCATCTATCTGAGCTGTCATTTGAAGTGACGGATCCAGGAGCACCCCCAAGCTGCGAACACAGCCTTTCAGGGGGAGTGTAACCCCATCCAGTTGAATTATAACTCCAAGCATCCCAGAGCAAATATATCTGAAGGACATCAGGTTGGAGAAAGCTGACATAAATTGTAAATATGGCAATCACCCACATCATACAGGATTGCCTGATATTCCCTGTTTTTGTCTGTGTAATGTGTAAAATGGCTTTAGAAGTCAAACTGGGAGGGCATGGAAAGACCATCATAAGAAGCCCTTCTCCTGTTTATAGACACAAAAACACACTTTCTGAATTTTCTTAGAACAATTCTGAAATGAACAGGAGCATGAGACAAATACATCCACTGCAAGACGAGTGGAAGCCCACGCAGAGGCATGCATGACACTAAAAGTTTTTTTTTCTTTCTATATAACTATGAATCTATTTTTGCTTAATTATTTTATTCATAGACTCAAAACCATTACTCTTTAAATACAGGATGATATGAAGAGAAGAGTGGGAAACCTAAAGGGGGGGTATATGGACTCGGGGCTGGGCAGGACGAAGGAAATATTTACTGTATGAATTGTATTGAAAAATGATTACCCCCCCCCAATAAACAGTTAATAACACAAAAAATGACAAATGGCTTGTCCATGCTACTAATTAGGGATCATTGCAGGCATTACTATTCATCTCTCCTACAGGTCACAATTCCTTGCTCTCTCTTCAAAAGCAGTACAAGCAGTATATCTATGTGCAAGTTCATATGCCTCTGAAAGCAGGAAATGACTGCATTTTTACAAGAAGCTGATATAAGTATTCTGAGATACAGAATGACTCAGTGCATGGCAGGGCAAAAGCCAATGTGACCCTCAGCACACCCTCCTTGCAAGAGCGAGGACAGGCTAGGAGTCTCTTTGGAGCTGTGCTTTAGCAAGCCAAATCCTAATAGACACATAGGACCAGTTTTGTTGTCTGCTTGCTGAAGGATTGTCTGAAGAAGAAATGGCCATGAACATGAGGGCAAGCCCAGCAAACACACGCTTAACACCAAGGAGCTCAATATATGTAGCTTCTTAAAAAGAAGAAGGTTAAGGGGGAGCGGGTTTGGGTCAGGGGAATAGTTTGGCATAACAAAACTCGAGGAGGGAAACAACAATGCATTTGACTAGGCCAAGTCCTCTCGTCTTGCGAGGGAGTAAGGCTTTGCATGACAGTCTGAAGAGACAAGCACATTCAGGTAGAAGAAGGCAGATTGGGGGCGGGAGGGGGAGGGTCGAAGGAGGGCAAAGCTATCCTGAGACGCTGCTTAGCTGCAACCCCTATCTAACTCTGCTGTTTGCCCTGCGTTGAATTCTAAATTGCAACCCTACGAAGCAGGGACCTCCCCTCCTGTATTTTGCAAACCGCCATGCACAGTACCGGCATTATATTCATAAATGCATACATACAACAGAGGAGTGGGAAAGAGATGAGGAGCGATGGGGGGGGGGGGGGGAAGAGAAGCATCAATTATACATCTTCCGCTCAACACACATTCAGGGGCCATGGTAGGGGAGAAAAGAGTGCGCCAGAGACCGAAGGAGACAGCCCGCTCCCTCCCTCCGTCCCTCCCTCCGCTTCATCAACGGCAACAGAAAGCGCTCCTCCTCCCGCCTCTCTTGGTAGTGAGAAACGTATCTAGGCTAACCGCGGGTGGGCTCAAGCCAAGTTTGGATGGGGGGGAGGAGTTGAGAGAAATAAGGCATTATTCCCTTGACCCCCCCCCCCGCAGTAGACGCCTCAACCGAGGGGAGAGAAAAGACCACCCAGATTGGAAAAGAGAAAATGAAAGGGGGGAAGGCAGGATGGGGGGCGGGGGAGGGGGCGGCGGCGGTCAAGCCCGAGCGCCTCTCTTGCCTCCGTCCACGGGTGGACAGGCAGGCGGAGGACCCGCCGCCCCGCGAGTTACTTGCCGTGGTCCTGGTTGAAGCCGGCGAAAAGCAGCCCATTGCCGTGCGGATTAGCCGGGAGCAGGTTCATGGCGCCGGACTGCGGAGACGGCCGCGGCCGGGGCCCCTTCAGACCATCGGGAGAGGGTCAGCGGCCTGAGGGGGCGGCAGCGCCACGATTCCTTCCGGACTAGGCAGGCGGCTGCCGGAGCACAGAGCGCATCGAGCAGCCTGCCGAGCTATCGAGTGGGAAAAATGCCTCCGCCTCCTTATAGCTCCTTCCACAGCGGGGCCTTTTTGCGCTTCCAACTCGGCGTCCGTCTGCTCTTCTGTGCTCTCGGATTCACTCCCCGACCGCATAGCAGCAGCACATCGGTCAAGGCAGGCCTCTCGCCCGAGCTAAGGGGGAGTCTGGCCCTCCCCTGGCTTGCCTATCTCAGGAAAGCTTTGTGATGAAGGCGATGGCAATGCTATACGCCAAGGGTAGGCAGCATGGCGCCCTCCAGATGTTTAGACCGCAGCTCCCATAATAGGGTGACCATATGGAAAGGAGGACAGGGCTCCTGTTTCTTTAACAATTGCATATAAAAGGGAATTTCAGCAGGTGTCATTTGTATGCATGCAGTACCTGGTGAAATTCCCTATTCATCACAACAGTTAAAGCTGCAGAAGCCCTCCCCTCTTGTATCTTGGTCAAGAGGGCAGGGCTCTTGCAGCTGTAACTGTTGTGACGAAGAGGGAATTTTACCAGATGCTGCATGCATACAAATGACACCTTCTGAAATTCCCTTTTCTATACAACTGTTAAAGATACAGGAACCCTGTCCTCCGTTCCATATGGTGACCTTACATAAGCATGGGCAGTGGACGGGGATGATAGTTGTAATTCAAAACATCTGGAGGGCACCATGTTGCCTACCTCTGCTATATACTTTACCTTGGAGTCAGCCCTGTTCAGCATAATGAGCCTTCCAAATAAACATCTGTAGAATCGCACTGCACCGAGCCCAGTGGGATGGGGATGGAGCGATGGTGGTAATGGATGGAAGGTGTAATGTTGGCACATGGGCTGCTAACATGGAAATTCTGGAATAGTCAAAAGTGGCAACAAGGAATCTCACTAGTTTCAACGACAAGCTGGCTGAATTTATAAAGAATATATTGTGATTTTTATTCATTTGTGACTCACTCTGGTTAGCAATTTCCTCCTCTTTTTCTGCATCCATCCAGGTCTATCTCAATTAGGATCATAATCCTGAGCAGTATGGAGTTGCACTTGGTAAATGCGTTTTGGTCATGCATAGCAACTGGGCAACCATCTGTCAGGGATGCTTTAAGGTGGATTCCTGCATTGAGCACGGGGTTGGAGTATACAGTAGCACCTTAAAACAAGGAAATATATTGTAGCTTCCATGAGCTACAAAATGTAAGATGACAACCCGACTGCTCTCTTCTCATGGTGCTGTAGATCTGTGGTTGTAGTTGCATCTTGTCCCTGTTCATCTTGGAAGGTGGGAGGGGGAAGTTAGGGGGACAGGGAGAGCTTAGAGGGCTTTTGTTTGCTTCTATTAAAGTTTTGTGTAATTAAAAACCTGCATAAATATTGAATCACCTATTTGGTATTTCCTGGAACAAACACAAGCAACAAGATTCACACTCAACCTCCACCTTATAACTGTCAAGCATTTCCTCTCTACATGTATGCTTTTAATTGTCAGCCACTCTGAGAGCCTTTCAGCTGAAAAGTGGGATATTAAGTTTCCCAAAATAAATAAATATTCTCTCTCATGTCACCATACCTTCCTCCTCCTAAGGAAGGAGGACAGATATTCTTCTCTAGAAATACACACTTTTGCAGGGATTTATTATTTTATTTTAAATAATAGTGTCCTTTCCTGATAAAGCAGCTTTTCAAATGACATTCTTCCTACTGCTGTGGCAAATACATCTCAACATCTTTGGCTTTCACTCGCTATATTTCTCATCACTGAACATCCAATACAAAAATGTAGATTTACCAGAAAAATAAGTATATAACCAACAGATTAATCCCTAACAACATAGCAAAAACTTTTATCAAATGTTTTATATACATGGATGGATAAAATCTTGCACATATTGCATATACACACCTGTAGCTTAAAATCATCAAAGAAACTGTACAAAATCATAATCAGATGCTTTACTGCAACATTACTAGAATTATTTTACTACTTGTATTCTTTACAATGTATAGAATACATTTTGGTTAAAACCTCTGCCTGAATCTACAGACCGATCAATACACATTCCTATCTAACTGCAAATAAAATGGTGTGACTGGATATGTAATTTAGTAATTAAAAATGAGATATTTCTGAGATTTAATGTTACTGAAAGCTCAGTATTGTGATAAATTATTTCCATTTATAAAACACAAAGTCTTCATGCACATCAAAATTCTGATACATATAAAAAATCCAACAGCAAAGTTTCACATCCCTTTGTTTGCACAGAGTGCATCACATATCTTGAAGCAGCATTATTAAAAACAAATGATTCTAAAATAACAATTTTCTTTGTTCTGTTTCTGTAATGCAATACACATAACAGGCGTGGCAACTCAATTAGTCCTTGTGTTAAAGACTCTCGCTGAAATTTCCCGATGCTTAAGAGATTTTACAGCTATTTCTGGTGCAGTGTTTTGGAGGGCTCTGGAGTGGATGGATGATTTTGGCTTTCTTCAGACTGTTCCTTTTGTTGTTGTTGCTGGCAGTGAGGGAGTAGGAACGGCCATGCATCATCCTAGCATTAAGGCCATTGGCCATAGAGAATGATTTGAGGTGGCTTCTTAAGGCAACAGGGAGTGGAAGCTTGTCCACAAGGTGCACGGGGGTGCATGAAACTATGGCACGGCAACAAAGGTCTTGCAAACTCAGGACTTAAGGGAAAAAAACAAAAACAGTAATTAAAGTAGTTATATAATGATACTTAGCCACATGATGGCAGCATACACAAACAAAATACTTCAATGCAGTTTTCAAAGCTCTCTATCCATTTTCACTGTCTCTGAAGTTCCTTCCAAATCCTATCTCCAATCCTTCCCATAACTATAGTTTGACTTCATGAATAAAATCTGACTTTCATGTTTTTTGAGTGGAGGCTTCTTGAAATGTCCAAAAAGGGATACCTGGTAAAATCAGCCTCTAATCTGCATACATTTTGAGCCACTGGATCCATAGAAATGCTAAATTTAAATGTTCTCATTCAGATGATATGTCATTCATCTCCACAGATATTACAAGATGATTGCACTTCTGAAAACCTTTCACTTTTATTTCTCATTTTATTTATATAATTCGAGGCAGGACCCCACTGAAATGTTCGCAATGTTCCATAAATATTATCTCAGAGTTGGGCAGCATCTACCCTCTTCACATCCCCTTCTCTTCCTCCTCCAAACAGTTGTATATGGTTAGCACTGGTACAGATGTAATTCTAAGCCATAGTTGAAGCAGAGGAGGGAAGTGTGCTGGAAGTGTGTTATGAAGACTGGCTACCAGATTTTATATTTTTTTACGTGTATCCAGCATTATATCAGGCCTCAGTAAAAGACCCAGCCAGGTTACTAAAAAACTGGACTTCTGTGATAAAGATGTTTGACATCAACTGACATCAAAAGCATTTATCAAAATATTTGCTGTTAGTTTTCATTGTGGCAAATTCTGATGTGTAGGAATAAGCCAAACACTTTTTGCATCGCTTACCTTTGTTTGGCCTCCATAGTCGGTCCATTCCATGTCTCAGTAACACTATCCTTGCAAGTTCCATAAAAGATTCTGTGATGTTGAAATTACAGAGTGGGCTTACTTCAAAGAATGTCATGCCTATTCTTTCAGCATAGGCCTGTGCTTGCTCGGTAGATACCTGCCGCTTGAAGGCTAGATGCAGGCGGTTGCCAACCAGGATTTTCGGTACACCAGGAGCATGCTGAAATAAGAAAAGCAGCAAAAGATTAGTTTCCAAGTCCATAGCCCTCTCCTTCAACAAAATATCATGGGCCAATACGGGGGCAAAGAAGGGAAAAGTGCTGGAGGAAACATTGCTTTCTACGCCCAGCTGAGTTCATGACGGTAGGGCTGAAAGGGGGAGGCTCTGCATTTCTCCATTTTATTTGACCTTAAAAAAAGACACTATCCCTTCCCATTGCTCTCAATGGGAGGAAATAAACTTGACAGCTCCAGGGCTGGTGAAGTTCCCCTCTTTCTCTTACCCCATTTTGGGTGCATGTTGGAGTAACAGGAGGCCTTTTGACTTTGTTAGCTGAAATCAATCTCAAGCCACAGAAACTGAGGATCTGTCAGAAAGCCCCACTAACCCTTCTCCCCAGAACATCCAGTTCTGGCTCCCTAAGCCCTGTTTTTGCTGAAGCGGCAACCTGAATACAACCTTTCCCAATGTTATTTTTTCTGCAGCAACAGCGGGAGTTTCCCCGCACCCCAGATCCATTTTGAGGTTGATCCAATGAGATCCCTGGAAAGGTATCTTTCAAGCCCTGTTCCATTTTTCTGGAGGTCCTTTCCCTACAAACTGTAGCCTCCAGTCCTTTATTTACTGCTTCTGTCAAGTGATTGTGAGTGGGTATGTGTAGTAATTTGTTACATCTTTGAACCAGCTCTAGACCAGAAGCCTGGCCACTTTAGTGCAGACTCTTCCTGGTAAATCAGTGGGAAGGATCAAGGCCAGGTTCCTGTTTTATAATATCTCATTTCCTTAGCAAGCCCCATTGTGGTTGCAGAAATCCTCTAGAAGAAACAGGAAACAGTAACGTAATCTAGAGTCTTTGGGAACTCTGGGGTTCACAACAAAAAGAGGAAGAGGGAAAAAAAACAAGCAGAAGTTGTTGGATATGGGTGTGCCAAAGTTAGTCACCCTAATTATCAGGCTTTCTCCTTCTGGCTTTGTGCGGGGACTAGGTGCTGCACTCCATCCATAGCTAGACGCAAACTGCTGTGGGTCTTCTTTTCCTCTCTGAACTCACCACCCTCCACCTGCCTTTTCCCTGTTTTATCCCTCTCCAGAAAGCCTTAGGACCCATAAACACAATACAATAATCAGCACAGGAAAGGGGCTAAAAAGTAGGGTAAAACCAAATGTATGTTGCAGACTATTAAAAGAAAAAAAATTCAAAATAAAACTAAAGATCTATAAAAGCTCCTGGCTTTGTACCTTTTCCTAAAAAAATAGAAAGCCTGTGCTCAAGCAGGTTGTCCCAAGCTAAAAAAACTCAGTATATCACTGAGAAGAACCTCATACACCCCTGCCTCACTCTTATTGTCCAGCAGTACCTCTTTTGCTGATCCCAAGAGGCAAATGGGCTCACATAGTGGTCCATCAATTATGCTTGGCCCCAACAACATAGGATCTAAAAATGAACATAAGGACCTTGAACTGGGCCTAGAAACTGCCCAATTAAATAAACCCAAAAATTGACAAACAGGCTCTCTTCATGCCACCATATATGCCAGCACCATAAAGGGTAACTCTTTATAGAGTACACTACA
Organism: Anniella stebbinsi; assembly: GCA_029215795.1. Taxonomy (NCBI): domain Eukaryota; kingdom Metazoa; phylum Chordata; class Lepidosauria; order Squamata; family Anniellidae; genus Anniella; species Anniella stebbinsi. The sequence continues at coordinate 64,016,698 of JARDYH010000005.1, read as the reverse complement.
ATAGTTGATCCTGGACATTGCAAAGGCATGGATAATGGTTGCCGGATCCTTGTGCGTAAAGAAATTCAACAGCTTATTTAAAAAATGTAATGAAAAGAAGGTACTCCTGGTCAAATACCAACAGAACATCCAAGTATAACATTGGATCCAGGAGCATCCTCAGAGGCAGGGACATCCTATCAATGACCAACAACCCAGCATCCCCTAGACCATCTGGGCATCCTATTACCATAGCTTCTATTATGTCTGGAGAAATCTAGTAAACCACAGTAATGAAACCCTAGAACAGAACTGAAACCACTGTTCCTGGATAGTAGAAAAAGAAAGGTGAACCATGTATAATCATCATATGACACTGCAATTTAAACTTCTAGATGATCTCTCCCAGTGATTTTACATAGAAGTTAAAGCATACAAGAGAGAAGAGACTTCCTCATAGTGCCCAGGCAAAAAGTAATAATTTACTGCAAGGCTGTTACTTGCAATCCTATTTGTTTCAGTGGATGACTTAGCAAAGTTTGGTAGCCCACCATATGTCAAACACCTCTGAGAAATACAGAAGTTTATGTAGTGTGGAGCTACCCTAGCTACCTACAAATGAAAATCATCCACCAACGCAACTAAAGCAGTCTTGATCCCAAAACCAGGGCACAAATCAGACTAGTAATGGCCAAGGTAGGTTGTGTCATCCAGGAATGTTTCCAGCTGTCCCACAGACACCTACTCCACCTTAAGAAAAGAAGGTTCGAAACTGGAAAATAGTTACTGAGGTCATTCATGGCCACCGATGTTATTTAAAGAAGAGAATGTCTCAGGGCAAGCTGCAACTCCACCATTCTCAATGACACTCTTACCTATCCCCTAATCACAGGTCTCAAAAAGCTAATGGACAAAAATCTTAACCTGTGGAAAATTTATTGGGTTCAGACAACACGCTAACCCATGGTTCAAAAACAACTCATGGTTTAAAAACAAACAACACTCAACCACAGAGCGTGGGCTAGTGTGTTGTGTGAACCCAATCAACGAAACAGAGTTCTGCCTGAGGTTTCAACAGTGGCCTAGTTCGCACAATCACCGTACCCCACCATGGCTTATTTCAGCCATGGTGGGTTGTGGAGCCTCTGGCCACCACTTTGCCAATTTATGGCCTCGCTGCAGCTTATCATGTCGTCCAAACCCAGCAAGGGTGGCTTGTTGGTTGGGATGGTTAACAAACCACTCCACAACCTTGTAAAAGATCATGGGTTCTGGATGGTTTGATAACCATCCCAACAAGCCACATTACCAGGTTCAGAAGTCATGAGAGGCAGTGCCCAGGGAAGGTAATTAGGAAAATGAGCTGACATGCAACTGACACATGCCGGGGTGGTTAACAAGCCACTATGGCATATTAACCACACTCGTGTCATGCAAACCAGGCCAGTGATATCTAACATGTACTGGATACAAATGACTTTACCTGCAAAATGTCTCACAAACATGTCACAGCATGCTGTCAACAAACTCTAGGTATGTCAGAACATGGGGAATAGCAACCCATTTGCCACCTGTCGTATCAGAAGACCTACATCAAAGCTACTCGTGGGCTTATTCCAGAAGCTTCAGCTGGTGTAGAAAGCAGCAGCAAGGCTGCTAACTGGGGCCTCTCTCTGACAGCAAGTTATACCTTTGCTAAAATAATTACACTGACTGCCAATAAGCTATCGGGCCAAGTTTAAGGTGCTGTTGTTAACACATAACGCCCTAAACAACTCGGGACCAGGTTATCTTGGAAAGTGCCTCCCCCCTTATGTCTCTGCCCAATGTATGCAATAATCAGAGGAAGCACTCCTGAGAGTGCCACAGGCTCCTGATGTTCGCCTCAAGTGCACTTGCAGTGGAACATTTCGTGTACCGCAGCACCCACCCTTTGGAACACATTACCAACTATCATTAGACAGGCCCCACAGTTCTGATGTTTAGACTTCTCAAGGCCCATCTCTTCACACAGGCTTTCCCTGATGTGTGACCGAGCCAGCTGTGGTCTGTAGCACAGTCATGTGGTGTTCTACTACTAATAAATATTTTTATTATTATGTAGTTTTATCATTATATTTATTGTTGTTTTGATGGTATGACATTGTATGTTCAACTGCTTTGAAACTTTGTGGGAAGCGATAGAATAAATGTGAAATAAATACGTAAGATAAGACACTGTACGGATGAGAAAAGAACTCTTTACTATGGCAAAACTTTTCAGATGGGCTTTATGCCATCTTCAGTTGGATTTGTCATGCATTTTCAGCCACTCACACTCTAGTCATCCCTATTAATTCCCTTGCATACCAGGCAGAGATCCTTTGACAAAGAAGGAATAGTGTTCATGTAGTTTATTCATTTCCTTAGGTATTATAAGCAACATTCAGAGATGTGCCTCACCTCATCAATCTCCTTTATCCATCGATCAATGCCATCAAATGACCAGCGATTTGTTATATCATATACCAGTATCACACCCTGTGTGAATAAAGTTAATCAGATTAGCCTGATACATAGTTAAGGTATGTAGTGCATTGTATAATCTCAAATAATCATCTTTGTATTTAACTAGGAGGAGATGCAAACTAAGGACTAAACAAATATAACTATTTCTGTAAAATAATGCATTTCTGGCTGCTCAAAAGATGCATCTTGCATTCGGCAAAAACTCTGTATAGATTTTTTTACAAGTAGTATAATAAATAAGATTCTCCTTATTGTATCTCTTTCCCTATCAATTCCACATCAGTTTGTTCTGCCACAATGACATATTTCAGAGATGTGCTTACCTGGGCTCCTCTGGAATACGAACGAAATATAGTGCAGAATCTTCCTTGCCCAGATGTGTCCCTAAAAAAGATACATCAAAGATTATTTAAAAATACATAATCTTTGAAAGCTCTGGTGCTTTTAAGCACACATCAGTGCAGATTGTGCAGCCGTCCCCTCTATAATGTGGCAATAGAAAACACCATTAAATAGAAGAAAGTTATTGTTTAGATCTGCCTTGCTCATTATTTGGCCCTCTTTATTGATACTCTATACTTCATCCCAATTAGAAAATGACAACAGCCTACCTGACATCATATAGTTCACGCCATAAACTAAAATTACATATGTATATATATGAAGCTGCCTTATATCAAGTGTGACAACTGTGTCTATTTAGCTCGGTATTGTCTATTCAAATGCTGACATCAGTCAAAGGTCTTTTCCAACACTCCTCTGTCAGATCGTTTTAACTGGAGATTCCAGAGATTGAACCGACATGCAAAGAAAGGACTCACTCCTATGCTGATAGTTCCTCTGATGTTGTGGAGAACAAGGGCCTTAGCACAGGAAGGAATTGTCTGATTTCTGTGACACATGATGTATTAAGAAATTGGTATGGACTGGTTAATATTAGCTTTCCATCTTGATGACAAGGTGCCTAACTGCAGCTGTATGGAGTGGAAATTATAATCCAGCACAAGCCAAATGCCCAGATCCTATGGATCCGCCTTATCATGCAATAGGTTCTATACTTGTGGAAGGTATGATCCTAACATAGCCAATTTAATAAGATCATTCAAACTTCTAACCTGTGTTCCCCACCCATTCTGTATCATTTCGAAATCTGATATTTATAGTATGCTATTTAAAGCAAACAAAATACAAATATATGTGAAATCTTTGAATCATGAGCAACTGCAAAAATCTGCGTACGGGTGCTAAGGTGTGAGATGGTATTCCTATCTAAAGTAGCCAAGTACATCACTAATTTAATGGCTAGCTCTCATGTCTAAACTCGGTGTTTTTATTCTGGCTAATTTTATTGAAAACCCAAACGCTTCCACAATTTTACACCTAGAAATTATCTGAAAACGGTATCTGCTCACACCTGAAATATGAGCCACACTTATAGAGAATGATATGCTTCCAAGTAACATGGATAAGAAGCGATATAAAAAAATAATCATCGAATTTTAAAATTGAATTTTAAATGTTTGTCTACATTTCAATGGTAGTAACTATCTCTTTAAAAAAATAAGCGAATTTATAGTAAAACCTAAATTTACATAGAAACAAACATATTAAAACATACAGTTTTCTCTTAAATTTTACCTATGGCCCTCTATTAAAAACAATGAGCTATAAAGACCACAATTTTTATGTCAAAAGAGTCAGGGGAAGGGAGGAAACTGACTCTGGCCACTAAACATTACAGATATAATAAGCCATGTATTGTGTCTGCTATTAAGGGCCTCCCTACTGGACCCAGGAGTTGGCATCATGAATTTCAGCAGGACCATCCATCAAGTCTATCTGGTTGTATTGCTATTATACCCTCTAATTACCAAAGGCTGTGCTCCTACATACACAAACAAATGGGGCTTACTTCTAAGTAGACATACAGAAAATTGCACTTTAAGTTCTGCAATGTGTTCATTTTTGAAATTATGAAAAAGTATGACTTTACCTAACAAACGGCACAGACATTTATTTTCCATTTCAGGGAAGAATTGCCCAGCAAATACTAGTCTTTGTTTCTGAAACATTTTGAGCACTTACTTGAAATCTAAATGATCTTACTTATATTCCTTCCACATGTACAGAGAGAGACAAACATAAATTCATTACTTCCGCAGTTGCCTCTCTTGGCTCTTACCAAGTGCAATACAAAAGACGTGTGGGCTGTACAACTAAAGGTTTTGAAATAAGTTGTAAACCAATATATCTTATTTGTTAGCAGGGCAACCTGCTTCAAGCAGCACCATGGGGCGGTGGGTTGGAGAAAGATGAAGGCATGAATGCATGCCTGAGAGGTGAGGCAATACTTTTTAAAGTGTTGACCGTAGTGGTGGTGGAAGATTCGGCTTCCACATCAAGTCACCAAATGTCTTAGGCTGCCATGGATTGTTTTAGCAACCACTTAGTATATACATTTGTTCAGAAATGTATATCAGTGATTTAAATTCCTTTGATTTAAATAAATCCACCCAACCCTGGGGTGCTTCCGGACAGACAGGTCCTAGTGCTACCATTCAGAAGGCATTGTTCACCTATTCTGTCTTTCCCTCTTTAATGGATTTCTTGGGGGGGGGGGGGAGTCAGAGGAAACAATGGAAAACATCTTGATACCACCCCCCATAAAATTTCATAATAAAAGCCTCATCTGGAAGCACCAAAATAGCATCAGGATGTCCTTCTTTCATTATCACAGACCAACGTAGTAGGAATACTCTATACTACCACCTGAGTCTTATGATGGACAGCAAAAGTGGACACTTCAAGCTTAGAAGGACAAACGTGCTCCAACACCCATTCAATGATCTTACTGTTCTTGCTGCAGCATTTGAAGGTATATCCTACAGTTGACAATTTCATCTGGATGCTTATTTAGATGTATGGACTACTTATATTAATGTATATATTTTAAATAAAAGTGTAAAATCTTCCCCCACACACACACACCCTTTCCCTTTCTTTTTATTAATGGTGTTGTGTACAGAATGCTTTTTTTGTTCTTTAGATATTTTTTCATTGCTGTCCGTGCCCCCCTTTCTTTTTGTTTTTGTTATAACAATAAACATTTTTTTAAAAAGAATATGAATCTTATAGCTTCAAGACAATCCTACCACTCTTATCCACCATAATTTATTTTATAAGACTTCCCCTATTCTTCCATTTTGTTAGTATGAAATGTTCCTAGTCAACTTTTTAAAAAAATAATATGACCTTACATCCCAAGCAGCACCGCTTCCACCATGAATTAACTGTTTTTCAAAATACAGGAACATAAAGTACATCACACAAACACTTACCAGAGCTGCAGCTTTATTCGTCGGCCATCCAGAAGTATAGTCGTTGTTTTGTAATCAATACCTGGGGAAAGGGTGAGGCAGAATTTTTAAAAAGTAAAAGTGACTGAAAGATTAAATTCTTGTGTTAGTGTTCTGTAAAAGTACTAAGCTGGGTTGTGTTGTTTTTAAAGAGCCCAATCCTATGCTACAGATGAGGAATATCAAAGAAATCCCCAAGTCTTTCAGGAGCTCATTCAGATCAAAGTGTATATTTACCACATTTTAGTTTTTGTTTAATAGTCCTGCTAGTCCCAATTTTAGCTTGCTGACTGAGGCTCCCTCTACAAGGATTCGCTTTTGCGCCCGGTTTGGCGATTATGCGCATTATCGCAGACGCGCATTTACTCCTAATCCCTCTGCACGGGAGGCGGCGAGAGGCGGCGAAGCACATTAATAGATGTCCAAAAAGGGCTTTACAAGAAGTTAATGCGCATAATCGCTTGTTTACACGGGTAAAATGCGCTTTAACGGCCGGAGCAAAATAAAACTCGCGATTTAACGCGCATTCGAAAATGCGCATTATCGGGGAGATAACGCGCCTCTACGCCCGATTTGCGCTCCGTTCTTGTAGAGGTAAAATTTTTAATGAACCTTCAAAGCGCATTAAACCTCTCTTGTAGAGGCACCCAGATTGAGAAATTCAAAAGCTCAGAGAGCCACACCTAATGAGAGCCAAGCCACACCTAATGGATGCGGATTTCTTTATTGCAGGAGACAGACAGGCCATTTCCCCTCTCACTCCACCATATATTTTTTTTAAAGCTGGAGGATGTGACTGCAAGAGGGAAAGTGCTCAGCCTGCAAAGAGCTGACTGGCTGTATACAGACTTAATGTTTTTAGAGAAAAGGGGTAGTAACCATGCTATCATGATATGCACAGTACATATGTTCCCCCGTTTCTGCTCCATGAAGGCTTCAGGCAGATTGGTTTTGATGGGTTTTTGTTGGCAACCTTAAAAATAACATATTGAGAAACTTCAAAGCAGCATACAGAGTGTGCTTATATGAACACAGCTATTTATTATTTCTAAGGCTTATTAGTCACCTTCCGAAAAAGAATGTTCCAAAGTGATGTACGCTGCAGGTGCTTACTGGCTCATGCAAAAAGCAATCTGAAGCCAAGTATCACACTTGTCCTTCCAATCTCTGGAGCAGTTTTGCAACTATGTAGGTGACAGATGCATATATGGGTCTTTTAAAAATAACAAAAAATCAACAACACAAGACTGCCCCTTCCCCAGACACACAATAACCTGCCATTTCAAAATCCTTTCCTTATTCCTTAGAAAGGATTTTTCACTTAATGATGTGTCCCCATCTCCAGTAGGAGTGGCCAATGTGCCCTGGGTTTCAAAATCCTCATTTTAAGGAGAAGAAACGTTTTATTCCCTGAGGTAAGGTTGTTTTTCCCTTCATCCCAATCTGGAACAAGACTACTACTCTCTTTCATGTCTATATGGCTATCTAACTGCTGAGGCAGGATTTGGGAGGTAAGGGCCTCTAGTGCAGTAGAGAGGTTTTTCCTGAAAAAGTTGCATCTGTATAAAGCCATGATAGATGAATGACTAATTGCATTTTGTCAGCTTTACCTCAGCAATAAACCCAGCTAAAAAGACAAATTGTGAAGTCTGGTTGGTGGGAGAGGTTTTACTGCCTTGAGATTAGCCCATTTCAATTCCCATTCAAGACCCTCTGTGCAGGCTGAGTGCTGGCATTAGGTTCACAACATGCATATGGGAGAGGGAGTTGTGTCACATCATAGTGAGAACAGTCTGGATTTCAGTAGCATCACTATGTGGGGAACGGAATAATTATTTCCCAAAAACAACATATTATAGTTTATGTACTAGGAAAATATGGTATCCCAAAGCAAAAGTTCTTCCTTGAGGAAAGAAATTTGGATTATGTGCAATAAATGAGCTACTAGCCATTTGTGATGCTGTCAATTAATTGTCTGGAAACGCTAAGGGATGGAGTGGGACTATTAAGGGCTCTTATGAGATTCTACTCAGCCCTTGAGAAATTCGTATTTCAAATCTGACCTCATAGGTCTCTCTCTCTCTCTCTCTCTCTTTCTCTCTCTCTCTCTCTCTTACAGACCCACCCACCCACACAATTTGATCTTTTAATTTGCCTCCTTGTTGAAATTTTTATCTTTTATGGTATTGTTATGCTCGTGCACCCTTCTTCTGAGAGGTGAGAAATTTCAGAGACTCCAGTATTTACTCAGACTTCAGCTTCCTGGGAAGAAGGACACTGGAGTCTTGTGGCATTTCTTTCATAAAGGGTTTATTTACACTGAACTCAATATGAGGGTCCACAACATTACCAGTCTGACAAATCTCTGCTCCCCCTCAGCTGTCGAGAGATTTACTGCAAACAGCCAAAATCAGCTCTCTTTTCCACCTTAGATCAATTCTCTATCAGCCTGATTTCCTACTACACCGCAGGCTTCACTTTGCCCTTCCCCTTGGCCTAATAGAACAAAGTTTACCAACTCAAGAGTTACAAAGTTGGGGGAATCTGGAATCACTCTGTAATCAGAGGCACTGAGTTGAAAATGGGCACTGAAAAGTAATTTAGACTAACCCCAAGCACACAGCTGTATTGTTATTATCACATTTTTAAAATTCCAAAAGTGAAATAATTTTTTTATATTCTTATGAATTCATGAAGACCCCACCCCAAGATCACACAAAAGTATCTCCAGACTTGTATATCGTTTATCCCTGTAACTAATTACTACAATATAAAGGATGAGTCTGCACTAGTCCTGTTCCTAATAATACATTGCATTAGCTTATATATTTGTATTTGGTATTTCATATCACATTCTGATATTTTTACATAATAAATCTTATATCACATTTTATTCCTCCTTTTCTCATGTTATGAACATTTCTCCTTTTCCAAAAACACACAAATTCTCTGTAAAAAGAATCTAGAGTCCTGGGTAGATATTACTTAAAAACAGATGAAAGGTTGCTTGCTCGTTTATATTTAACTTTGCTCCAAACAGGTTGCATTTAATTAAGACTCTTAATATGGATTAGCAATGCCTACGCAAGGGGCTGATCTGTATTAACTAATCTACATTTAATTAACATGCTGCAGAAAGCTACCATGTTTTCTGATTGCAGCTGGCCCTTGAGAGCTGATGGGATTGTGTGGGAGGGAAGCCGATGGTGGCTGTCTTCAGGGCAGAGAATAATTCCATGTTCGCAGTTCATTTTGGCATATGTAGCATTTAAGGAGTTGAAAACTAAAAAGCATCACAGCAGGGGAGGGGGGGTCCATACCATGTAATCAACATAGCTTTTCTCTAGTCCAGATTGCTAGTTTCAGATTGCGTTTAAGAATTTAATACAATAACATCTGGATTTTATTTCAACATTAATGGTAATATGTCTATCTATACTTTTCTATCCCTCATTTTGTAACTACCTAACAAAAAGCTAACTGTTTTGCAGCTAGCAGGCAAACACAGTTATTAACTAAACAATTTAACATATACTTTGAGCAGAAAACCAACTGTATGAAATGAAATCCTATTGTTTGGCAAACTTATTTTATCCTCCCAAGATTTCCATCAACTATTTGTTTATTTCCAGAAAGCAGGGAGAATAACACTTAGTTCTGAACAGACTTTTCCACTACTGTGATGTTTGCCAATCAAAGTTTAAAATGCAGGATGTTTTAACCATTAAGTTCGCATCAGGAAAATAAAACAGAATCAGTAGAGCCTAGGTTGACTAGCACAGATCTCTGCAATGCCACATGTCGTGCCAATTTTTTAAAACAACAAAAGTGCAAAGGCCTTGCTGTAAGTCAACAGGGATGTTTAATAATATTCCACCATCCCTCCTTGCTTGGGCTGTTTTTTGCAACAACAACAAATTGGCCAGAAGATCCAGCACAGTGCCAGATCATTCCTCTATCTGCTTCCTTGGCCTACACCCTAAGTCTCCCTGGGCCTGTATAAATATTTATGTTTGCACAAGGGGGTGAGACCTCTGATTCACATGAGTCCAGTGCAAATCCAAGAATTCTAGGGCCTCTGCCAATGCAACAGGAGATAAGCTGTTTTCAATATCCAAGTACACACATAGACACTGACTATGTTGGTTCAACCATATTCAGAATGGGTTGTCCTGCAAGTAGATAAGGGAAGACAGTGATTGAAGGGAAAGCAGCTAGCCTCATCAATTTGACCTGGCAGAAAGTATGACTATAAACAGCTTGAAAATACATCATAATATCATGTAAGGTCCTTGAGATTTACATTGAACTAGTTGTCTAAAGTACTACATTGTTATTCCACATGCCCTTTTAGAATGGGCGTTGCATTTCAGCCTCTCTCAAAGATACTGTTATGTAATAATTCACAGACACTCTAAAAATACTGTGGGATTAGCTTTTCATTAAGCAGTTTTAGACTATGATCTTTACACCTATACCTCAGTCTTAGACCCCCTCTAGATGGATTCTGTTTGACGCCTGGTTAGCCGATTATGCGCATAATCGCTGAAGTGCTTTATCGTAAATGCTTGTACGCAAGATGTAATTGAGCGCACAACTGGTGGCCTTACCGGTTGTTTGAAATGTGCTTTACAAGTAGTTAATGCAGAGAATCGCTTGTTCACATAGGCAAAATGCGCTTTAACGGCCGGAGCAAAATAAAACTCGCTATTTAACGCGCGTTCGATAATGCGCATAATCGGAGAGATAAAGCGCCTCAACTCCTGATTTACGCTCCACTCTTGTAGAGGTAAAATTTTTAATGAGACTTCAAAGAGCTTTAAACGTCTCGTGTAGAGGCAGCCTTAAAAACATTTCCCTGGAAACAAGTCTAAATGATTTCAATAGGGTGACAATCAAGGAAGTAACTTATTACCAAAGTAAGAAGATCTGATAAAATGGAAGGAGTAGGGGGAATATTACAATCAGAAGAAGGCAATGAGAAATGAGTCACATACATTTTATTTTGTTGATCTGATCTGTTATTCATTCTTCAATACTTCCCTTTCCTTCCAATTGTAATTATTCCTCCTACTCCTTCCATTTCCCAAGTATGTCTTGTTTTTCTCTTTTTCCTCATTTCCTCATTTCTGCCTCTGATGCTGTTTCTTTTCTTCCTTCATTTAAACCCACTTGTCCTCTTGATCCAATTCTGTTCATACATTATTGTTCTGTTCTTTCATCTTTTTAACCATTTCAAACATATCTTTAACCTCTGTCAGGTGTTGTGTTAGTTCTCCTACTTCTATAAAACAAACAAACACTGCACCACCAACCATTAGATTTGCATCTCCTCTCCAACTATTGTCCTGTTTGAATTATTCCTTTTTTCTTCAGATGACTTGAGCTGCTTTTCTATTCTCAGTTACCAGGTTTGCATGATTGGAGAGGGAAGATAAACCACCATGGCTTATATTCCCGCCCAGCACATGCCAGTCACACGCCGCCTAATTACTCTTGTGAGTTGCAGCTTGTTCTGACATCCAAACCTGGTGAGGGTAGATGGCACGGGTAGTTTACAAACCATCCCACAACCCTAGAACAAGCCATGGGTTCTGAGCTGGATTATTTCCTTCTCTTAAATCTGTATATATGCTTTTTCTAGACATTCTGATTTATTCTTTTTACTTGCAATATCACTGTTCCACTGATGACATCCAGTTGTATATTTCTGGCCTTCCTTCTCCCCCTCTATTCTTACCAATATTTGCATAGGCAGGACTGAGAGACAGCCAACAGGAGTGACAAAGTACCATAGTAATCAGAGACACAGAGGTTCATCAGATGAGCATTTTATCACACGCTTGCTACTGCCCACTTACAGATGTGCGCGCATCCTTTAGATGCTGCCGTCCGCCTCCCAAGCACTTCCTGCTCCTTCCTCTCATTTTTCCATTGTAAAATAGACCCCTTTTAATCTGACTTTAAAAACAAACAAAAGGGATGTGCCATGATCTCTGCTGTGTACAAGAAAAGTGTCGCGATAAAAACGGTCCACGTGGTCTTTGTTTACTTCCTCTTTCCCCTCCAGGAAGAAAGAGGAAGTAATGAGAAACAAAAGTGGGGACAGAGAAGCGAAGGTAAGGAAACACGATTTTCCCCTGTGTGATGATGCTCATTGATCCCAGGGAGAATGAGAGCTCTGAGCAATTGAAAAACAACAACCTTCACGTCAGCTTTAGGAAAAACAGCATGAACTACCCCCACTTACCTTGTTAAATGGAATTTGGGGGGAAAACTCAACTGCAACTAATTTTCAGTGACTCGTGCATAAGTTTATTGGAGAAATCAGCAACTGAATCAAATGAGTTCAAATTTCTATGAATCTGACCCACAGATTCTGCAGTGGAGTGGCTTTTCCTGAGTCACATAGATTTCACAGACTTGCAAACCTTTTTTATTATTATTTCCCAGAATTTTGCATAAATGTAGTCATAGAAAAGTACATTTTAAAAATTGGCCAAAAATGCATATTTCCCCCATAGGCTAAAACATGAAAATGCATATTGAGGAGAAAGGAGAGTGAGTCCTTGCAAGCCCCAACCCTGTGCATGTACAGTCCAAAAAGGCTTTTGGAAGAGAGTCTGACAAAATCAAGACCCATACATGCACAGTAAAGACTAGTTTTTCTGCATGGACAGTAAAAAAAAGAATGTGCTGTCTTTTTCATAGTAACGAGGGTGATAGATTATTGAAATTTATGTTGTTCCTCTCTCTATAATAGTTGAGGTGGTTTAGCCTAAAAGTATGAGAATGATCTCATAAAATATATTATAAAACACATAATACTACACAGATAACCATCTTCTTCTGTCCTCTGTTTAGTTGCACATTAGGCAAGTATCCATGCTCCACAGCCCTACTTATACTACTAGACATTAAGCTATGATTAGTACTATGGCTTACTAGAGAGAGACCTCCCTCTCCTGCTGTAATGAGTTTATAATATACAACTGATCCTATGATCTACTGTTGCAGGTACCAACTTGTTGATTAGAGCAGTAAGATGATCATAAGGAAGACTAGTTATGGCGGCAGCCAATGTTCCATCCTTAACAATAACCAAATCCACTGTTCTAACACACTTTATGACAGAACAGGGTATTAATGTTTCTCATTCCATGTTTTCTCATTCCATGTTGTCCATTTTCAATCTCCAGTAGTTTAAAGTTTAGAGACATTGTGGAGCAGCCAGATCCTAAGTATGGTGACTTAATAGTAAGTCCCAATGATGTCAATGGGACATATTCCCAAGTAAACAGACTTAAGAGGATCTCTGGACTATACCTATATGCCCATTTAACAGATGCATGAATGTATTAGTCCTTCTATTAATTCTGTTATACCATTGACCACCTCTGCGTCTGATGGCAGAGATTTTACTGGCCAGCTGTGCATAGTATAAAGCAATATTTTCTTTTTATATTTAAAACTGACATGTGCCATTTCTGTTGTGTGCTTTTCTAATTCTCATATTATGTGAGTTGTTCTCTCTTCATGTTTTCAATTCATTAAAAGTAATGTAAATATCTTTCCCACCCCCAGACCACAGTGACCCTTCTTTTCTAAAATATAAAGGTTTTTAGAAAGTATCCCCTTATTATTAGGTCTCTCCTGTACTATATTTTTATATTTTCAGAGACATGATAACTAGTAATGCATACTGTATCAGTGTGGCTGCATCAGTAAAAGACATTATGATTTTTTCCATTATTTTGCTTTTTAATCCTGTGGGCCTTTTGAGATTAAAAAGAACTCTCCATAATTTCAATATCATCATCACTGATGATACATTGTTCAAAGTAGCAGGGCATGTTCTCACAATCAACCAATTTAGGCTGCAATCCTAAATAAAGAGCATCATCACACAGGGGAAATCGTGTTTGCTTACCGTCGATTCCCTGCCCGCACGTTTATCCCTCATTACGTCCTCTTTCGAAAGAGTAAGTAAAAAACTTGTACGTGGCTCATCCAGTAGGCCATTTTGAACCCAGTACTTCTCCTGCACACAGCAGTAGATAGCAGCAACTTCTGTCTTTAAAAATAAGTCGGACTTACTGAGGTGTTTTTTTGTCATGCGAAAAAGGCTAGAAGGGGCGGGAGGTGCATGGGAGGCAGACGATGTCGTGAGAGGGACCTGCGAAAATCCATGAGTGCCCAGTAACAAGTGTGCAATAAAACATTCGTCTGATGGAGCTCAAACTTTCTGGAGAGCAAGTCCCATTGAGGACAGTGGGACTTACTTTAAAGGTATGCTTTAAGGTGGATTCCTGCATTGAGCAGGGAGTTGGACTCGATGGCCTTATAGGCCCCTTCCAACTCTACTATTCTATGATTCTATGAAATAGGCATTGGATTGCACAGGTATACTTTATCACATGGAGGTGTTCTGTGCAGATGGTAGCTGCCTACCCTACATCTTAAAAGCTGCTTTATGATGAACATAGTAGAAAGCATCCTGTTATGTAAAGGCAGTAATCGTGGATTTATGTAAAGGCAGTAATCGTGGATCAAAGGGTAATTGCTTTGCCTGTGGTCATGGCCATTATGAATTTCTTGAAAGATTCTGAACAGGCTTAGGGAAAGAGTGCAGGTCATCTGCAATGGGGATGATATCCAAAAATACACATTCTCTTCATATGAAATGCATGGAGCTTAAAAACTGATGATTTACTTACTGCCATAGTAAAAATCATTGCGCTTCCAACAGCAGGGCACAGGCACAGGCATGATATTTTTAATGAAAAATAATTTTGCTAGTTACAACACAGCACAAATCAAACACCTATTTACTGCTCATCTGTTGTGCTGTGTTGGGTGCTGCAAACTATTACAGATGCAAATTGTCTCATACTAGGCATAACTGCCAAATGTTGCAGAATTTTGGAATAGGTACTATGAATCATGCTTAAAATGGGATAATGACTAATAGCTTATGAGTTCAGGGAAGAGAATAAAACAACAGACCATAAAATCTATGCCCAATATTTGAAGGAAGCTTAATCTAAAAACCAGGTCTTTTAAATAAAATATATTCCAAGTAATCTCTGGAGGAATTTTACGTCTTGTTATCTGTCTTCTTCTTTTTTTAAACCACGGGAAATGTTTGTATATTTGAGACTGTTAAAGTCCAATTCCTATTCCTCTTTCTAATAGCATAAAATTCTCTTCTGGAAAACTAAGATTCTAAACAAACTTACATCACCATTTGCAAGGTTGTGTACAGAAATAAAACACAAATATCTGCCTAGAGGCTTACAATAATAATAAAAATCCTGCAGGTGAAAGAGGAGTTGTAGAGAAAGGGAGAAATGCACTAACTCGGAGACGGTGAACAAAGGAAAGGATTAAAAAATAAAATAACTTTAGAAATAGGAAAGCAAAAGTCAAATAGTATATTAAGAGGGAAATACAAGGGAGAGGATAAGTTTTAATGGTTTCTTAGTGAGACATGGAAGAGGCTAGGCAAACATCTTAAAGGAAAAGGGTGCCACATACAAGGGGACATAAGAGAGAAGGGAGACAATAAATAGTATCAGGAAATAGAAGGTTTAATAAAAAGATGAGCGCTTCATGAACAGAGGGGACTGAGGAAGAGACTAATGAGAAAGCAGCGAAGATCAAGAGGGGGAAAGATCGTGAAGAGACCTCCATCCTATCCATGCTTACTTGGGAGTAAGTCCCACTGAAAATAATGAGGCTTAGGTCCCCTCTACAAGGATTCGCTTTTGCGCCTGGTTAGGCGATTATGCGCATAATCGCAGAAGCGCATTTACGCCTAATCTCTCTGCACGAGAGGCGGCGAGAGGCGGTGAAGCGCATTCACGGATGTCCAAAATGCGGTTTACAAGTAGTTAATGCGCATAAGCGTATATTCACACAGTCAAAATGTGCTTTAACAGACGGAGCAAAATAAAACATGCGATTTAACGCGCATTCGATAATGCGCATAATCGGAGAGATAACACGCCTCTACGCCGCATTTGCGCTCCGCTGGTGTGGAGGTAAATTTTTTAATGAGACTTCAAAGAGCATTAAACCTCTCGTGAAGAGGCACCCTTACTTCTAATTACACTGCACAAGATTGAGAAGAAATTTAAACTTAATTTAAAAAATACAGGAAGCTGTTAAATATTTAGGATATAAAATGATTAAAGAGAAAAAATAGCAGAAGAGCTGAGAACAGAAATATTGGAAGACCAATGAATGAAACATTACAGTAGTCAACACAGAATGAGAGTATGTACACATTCACGCCCCCCACAAAGCAGGAAACAATAGCTGCAGAATCAGGAAACAAACCTTTAACAACACAGATAATTCCTCAGAAGGGACAGAGCCAACAGCAGGACCAGACCAGCAAGTCTTCCTAAGGCCTTTGCACTCTGCTGGGGCAATAGCTCTTTGTGAGTGTGAAAATGCTCCTGCCAGGACTTTCTACAGTATTCTGTCCAGGGTCCCAACAGTCTCTGTCTTGCTGGATATGATCCTTCTCTTCCAGTAACTGCCTTTGCTACATCAACTTCCCTTGAGCCTCGAGCCATGACAATCTGGCCTTGTCTAGGCATGTTCTCATACCTGTATACTTCTTACATTACAGTTTCATACATGAAGAGTCTAACCAGTGTAGGGCCATACATGCAGTCTGTAATGCAAGACTAGATGCAGAATTGCATGGTGTATCGTTTTTTGGCCCAATACACACATCTGAAAGCAGAAGCAACCACAATTTTCCAGGTGTATAGGACCAAACAAACAACATCTAGGACCAAAAAACAACATCTACTCTCAAATTACAAAAAATACAACTATCTTCATGCAGAAGTGCAGACCTGCCTCAAATTCAAGAAAAGAAGTAATCCAAGTCATAAAGACTGCTGAACAATTAGCCTTTTAAAATTATTCCCTGGGTTACATTATCAAAAATGACTATGTACCAAACAGGACTATGGCTGAAATTATATGCAATTTATCTAAACACCGTGGGACCTACTTTGAGTAAACTTACATAGGATTGCCCTGCAAGTTGCTTTTAAAAATGTTGCATGATCACTTTAGGACTGACTGTATAAGAATATGTCTCAGATACAACTACCAAACCAGTCTAAAATGAACCTGTAGCAAACACACCACAGTGCACCTTCATAGGCTCCTGTTATAATGGACTCTTACAATCTTTGGCCAGGGAGCCAAGGGCCACTGGGAGGCTGCACCCCTGCCTCCTAGGAAGAACATCACTGCAAGGGGAAGACCAACCTCTGACCCTGTCCAGAGGGAGCAGCTGCAGGGATTGCTTCACCCATTCCTGCTAGAAGGAACATACAGCTTCAAAGGACAGTTCCTTGGGACTACAGACTCTGGCCTTATTCATCAGCCACTGGGAGGCTGCAACCCCACCTCCCAGGAAGAACAACACAGCAAGGGAAGAGACCAACCTAGCTCCATACATTAGCCAGAGAAGGAACAGCTGCAGGGAGCCTGTTTCGCCCTTCCCTGCCAGAAAAAACACCTATAGGAACTTTGAAACTAAGAACTGGTGCCTGAGTTTTGCTTTTTTCCTCTTCCCTAACAATCCTTTTGTGTCATGTTTTTTTCAGTTGTAAGCCCAAGGGCAGGGACTATGTCATTATTAATTTTTGTAAGCCATTCTGGAAGCCTTTCTTGGATGAACAGCAGGGTCAAACACCTATAAATATATACATACATACCTAAATAGATTTACAGCACAATCCTATCCTTGTCTCTCCAGAAGTAATTCCTATTGAGTTCAATTGACATACTCTCAGGTAAGTGTGTATAGGATTGCAGCCATAACTACTTGCTTTAATACAGTTCCTCAGATAATGTACATAAGACACTGACGCACAAGGAAATTTAGCAGCTTGCAATCCCTTTTCAACCCCTTGGTGCAAGACCACTAGGGCCATCATGTAGAAAGCCCTTTTCACTACAACTCCTTGCAATATAGTTAGCTGTCTCATTCAGAAGACACCTTAAACCATGGCTTTCACCACAGTGAATAAGGTTTGGATAGTGTCAGACTTGGATTCAAATTCTGATTAGCCATGGAGCTCACTGAGTTATCTTGGGTCAGTCATTATCTCTCAGCCTAACCTATTTTTACAAAGTGGTTTTGAGGATAAAACAAGGAAATCCCCATATACATCATCCTCAGCTCCTAATGTGGTTACTAATGTGATAAATATCCCAATTACTTTAGAACTCCCTGAATCTCAAACTGCCCAGAGAGCTTCAGCTACCGAGCAGCATAGAAATGTAATAAATACATAAATTTGGAAAGTGATGGCAGGGACTGTGTGCATGTGCATTTACATTAATGGTTTATAAGACATGGTAAAAATAATTTAATAGCTAAAACTCAATGGGACTTATTTTTGGAACAGACAATATATCAGATTGCATTGTCAGTCTAATTATAAAATATCTGTATGAACTCATTGCACTTGAAGGGAGGAACATGCATTCTCTGAGGAGTGGATTTCCCTTCTTAACTCTTAAACATGACTTAAGAGTTAAACCTGAAAAACCTGCTAATGCAGTCTAACATTTGATGACAATGCACTGTGTGTACCAGTTCTGATAACGGTCAAAGATTACCACATAACTTACACAGGTTCAAAAGTAAGTCACCCACAAGAAAGCAAATGTGGGATTTAGGTGACAAGTGGCTGTTGCATAATAAGCACTGTGAGGATGTAGGCCTAAGTGATGTCTGACATTTTTTTTTTGTTTCTTACCCAAAGGCCAAGAGCCCAGCACATATCCCAACTGAATTTTAGCCCAGCCTTCCCCAACATGATATCTTTCAGATGTGTTGGACTACAACTCCCATCAACCCCAGCCAGCAGGGGTTAAAACTAAACCAAAATATCCCAAAATAAAGAAATGGCTGAAGTAGGCTTACAAACCATGGTGAAGGAGATCTCCATTAGTGCTACCCATAGTTTGCCCTATGACATCACAACAAACTCTAAATTAGTAAATGAGGAATGGGACGAGGAAATAGCATGCAAAAGGGGACCTCCAAGCCACCGCTAAAATGACCCCTCAACTGAGTCACTGTGGACAAGATTTTGTCTTCAATTCCCTAATACACTGCTCCAGATACAGATAGATAACTCAATAAAAATGTTCATCCTGGTTGTGCATGATGTGCATATTTGCTGTCTATGTGCTACAGGAAGCAAGGCATTAGTGCCATCTTTCCCAAGCATCTCCACCCTAACCTTATCATTGCCCTATTCCCTGAAATCTTCTGGCAAACAATTGGAAGTGGGTGCATTAAAGAAAATAATTATCAGCTTTGCCCTGAATAGACCATTATAATTACTTCAGTATTTAATAGTACAGACAACATTTTCCCCCAAGCATAAAGCAAATGAAAGCTTCCCTTTGAAAGGAGATTGGAATTGTCAGCAAAACAAAGGTGTACTTCCATCACCTTTTTTTCTGATATAGCAACATCATAAGACGAACCCTGCTTGATCAGACAGAAAGCCTATCTGGATCAATATTCTGTTCTCACTGTAGGCAACCAGATGCCTATGAATGCCCAAAAGCAGGACATGAGTGCAACAGTACCCTCCTGGTCATGTTCCCCAGTAACTGGTATTGGAAAGCATACTACCTCCAATACTGGAAGTAATATACAGCTATCATGACTAGGTAGCCACTGATAGCCGTATCCTCCATGGATTGGTCTAATCCCCTTTTAAAGCTGTCCAAGTTGGCATCAGTCACTAGATTTGTCCTGAGAACTGCTGGTACAGTTTGCACAAATCCAGGACTAAGTAACTGCTTAGTGCTTCACTTCCAGGGATTCACCTCCCCATGGTGTCTCTCAGCAGCAATAATAAGGGACAAGAGATTTACTCCCAATGAAAATCCACAGCATTGCAATTAGCAATGGAGTCCTTTTTGGCTTCCTGCAGATCTGGTAAAGCTGCCACAAGAACAACTGGATGGGAAGGACTCCATTTCAAATGCAGGCTGAATCTACTCACAAGATACTCTTGCACTACACAATGCAGATGTGAGCTCAGCACATGCAATGAGAATGAGAACCATGTTCTGAGAAGAATGTCAAAAAGAAAGAGCATATGCCTCTCTCTCCTGAAAAGAAGTGAGGTACTTCTCATGTACCATGATGCTGTAGTTCTAAGCATATTTCTGAGGTTAATCCCATTACTTAAGTAAACATGCTTAGAATTGAAGTGCAAGGTTGCAATCCTGTTCTTACTGAAGCCATGAGTAAGATTTTGATGGTGCAACCAGTCAACAATAAACTAGTTTTTAAAGAGTTTGAAAATGGAATCATATTCTGAGGAAATTAGTTTTTAACTTGATTCAGAACAAAAAAAACCTTCTTTCCTCAGAATATTATTTCATTTTGCTAAAGTTCTGGTTTTCAGATGTATCTGATATGGTTTGAGCCTCTCATTCCTTAACAGGTTAAATGAAGGAACAAACTAAAAATAAATGTTCCAGTGTTAATGCCAAAAATACTCATCCTATCCATATCAGTTCTTCAGAAACATTTGGTAGTGCTATTACAGTCTTGCGCCATACTTATTTTTGTGTTTTCCATATATATATATATATATATATATATATCAATCATTCAGACTCTTACTCATCTTTACTGCTTCTATGGGGGTGTACAAAAGTCTTCTGCTATTCTAATCATTTTGGTCATCAGCAGGCTAAAAAGAAGCATTTCTCTAATAACATTTATGTGGTGAATTCTTCACTCTCTATTTGTTCTGGTATTATCACTCAGAGCTTATGTTTAACCCCCAGTCATCACATTTACAGCTACAAGAGATCTATACTATGTGTTTTTATACTGTGTATGGTCATACATTTCACACTTTTAAAATAGCATAGGCACACAACCACCTGCAAGAACTCAAGAAGGGTTCTATTTTTCCCTGATGGAAAATCTCCACCAGAAGTCAGCATTCCCATGGTCAATCTAAGCAAACTGACAGAAGCGCAGATTTGTATAGCAAACCTTTCCACTCTCTATTCCTAACAAAATCTGTTCTTTAACAAAAGCTGTTCTTTGCTACTAGTTCCAAAGAAGTGACTTGCTGGCAAGGAATTGAAAACCAAAACAGATTATTATGTTTGGCTTCTTCAAGGATGTGTGCAAGCAGCATGTCACATCTCCTCCCTTTTGCATATATTCCTTCTATTATCGTGTTATGTGTACATCATTGCCATGATTTCAGGAAAACTAAGTGGTAGCAGCAATTTATTTTAGCATTATTAGTTTTATATCAATTAATCGGCAAAATTTAAGATCTCAGCTACACGACACCGTATTCTTTATTTCCTATTCAGCCAAGATGCCTGAAGTGCCTTTAACAGTGCAATCCTATACATGGCTACTTAGAAGTATGTCCCACTGAGTTCAATGGGACTTACTCCCAGGTAAGTGGGTACCGGATTTGGCCTAACTAACATGGTTTTGCATTGACCCTGAGTTTACTCTTGTTCTCCTTGGGTTGTGGTCTCCTGTGTCTACAAAAGAGTCTTTCACATAATTCCACTAGTCCACTGTGTCCATTACATCCATCTGACAACATACATTTTCTAACCCACATGCCTTGGGCCACAAACATTGTAGTAAGGGTTGATAGGGATTTATCTTCCACTCAGAAATGCACTTCATATGAATGCAAAAGCATTGGAGGTGTGTGAAACCCAATTTTTAGTAATAATGCAAAGGGGGTCAAAATCAGAAGCAGAACATAATCAGTGCTGACAAGTTTGCCAGCAGTTAATGGGCTTCCCTGCCAGCACTTTATTTCTAAAGCAAGATGCAGAGCTCAAGGCGGCTGGTAAGACAGGTTCTCCACCACAGAAGCCCTACCCCATATCTGCTAATATGTGTGGGAGGTGGCTTGGTGACTCAGTGATCAAGGAAGCCTGGTCCTAGGCAAGCACTCGCTTCTTCTCCCTGCAATCTACAGGTGCGATGGGGGTGGGGCAAGAGAAGAGAAATCCCTGCTCAACGTTCAGGTTCCAGAGTTTGGCACCTGTACAAGTCCTGCTCGGTGTGGCTACTTACTTACCCATATTGTATCCATAGGGCGACTCTGTTGCTCCATCCTCCAGGCTAGCTAGTATCTCCCCCTTACCCACGTCGCTGTCCCCCACCAAAAGGAATTTCAGCAAGAAGTCATAAGCTTTCACAGGGCTGCCCACGTGGTTCATCCTTTTCCACCGCCGCCGCCGCCTCGTCCTCTCCAGCCTCACAGAAGTATCTGCGGAGAATCAGCTCCCAGCGCCCATGACGGGCACCGAACGACCAGATGTGGCACCAAGGGCACGGGATGATGAAGAGCAATTACGCAAAGGCATGTTCAAACCCCTGAGGGCAGTCGATCTCACCACACTCAGGTTCGGGTTGGCGGCAGCAGCAGCAGCAGCAGGTGAAGCTGAAGATGGGGAAAAAAGTCGTCGCCTCACGGTGTCAGAAGGCGGAGGCAAGAGTGAGGGGATATTGCAAGGCTGCCCCGCAGCCGTGACAAGCGGGGAGTTTTCGATGGCGCCATCCGCGTTAGCGCACCCATACCGGCATGTGCCGGGTTGGCTTTTGCATAGCCACTGGCGGTTGTGGCGTCCAATACGCCTGTCACGACTGGCGAGGCGCCGGTGTGACAAAAGGCCACACGCACTACGCGACGGGCGGGCAACTGAGGCAGATTCTGTTCAGAGCGGCGCGGACGGGCTCTCCCGGCTCCTGTTGCCACAGCTCTTCCTCGTTCGACTCCCTTGCGAGGAGCTACTGCGGCTGTTGCTACCAGGTCGTCCTATAGCTCAACACCCTTCCACATTGCTCCAACCAACACCCACCCCCTGTTCCCATTGGGGCGCGGCTCCTTAGGCCACGCCCCCTTCCAATGACATTGGAAAACAGCAAGCTGCTCTTTTTCCATTGGTACAGACGGGATTCAGGACTCCACCCCCTTTGAAGGTATTGGCGGGCCCAAACCCACCCCTCGAGGTCTGACAGTTCAGTTGCTAGGGTGTTTCTTTCGCATTATTGGCTGGGACTCATGTCCGTCACAGTGGCGCGGAACGGCTGTGTTTACACATCGGAGGATGAGGCATGTGCTGTGCCATTAATTACGTATGAGCGCTGTGAAAGTCATCCTTACGGGTTCGAGTCCAACCTCCAGCCCCCGTTTATCGTACTGACCGGGCCCCAGGATTATAGCAAAAGGAACACAATAACGCAATAAATAAATAAAATTATGTTCTTTGGATTGGGTTGGCATCTGGCAGCGTACAGACTGAAATGGCAGGCAGAAGAATGTATTTGTTTTTGTTTTGTAAAAGAAGCTGTGTGGGTTCATCCACACAACAATCCTGCCAGGCGAAGCGCATCTGGTTTGTTTGGACACTGAATACTAGGTGAAGGGATCTTTGCTCTGATTCAGCAAACTATTTTTATATTCTTTGGAATGACGATATAGCATGGGTTAATAACAAAATTGTATAATCTGCACTTTATTAGCTGTTGTGCATAATTTGCTATGTCAACACTAGCCTTAATCAATATCCTAAAGTTGCTTTAGGTCATTGACCTTGAACTTTACCGGTTTGTTACACATGTATTACTTTGTAAGCACCAGAGAACCACAAACAGACATTTGAATGCACTTTCTTTCTTTCCCTTAAATACTGCTTTGTACACATCATTGTAAGAAAGGAATGTATGTGCAAATTAGGAAAATGGCTACCTATACAATACATCAGGACAATGGTTGGCTGGGGAATGCTGGGAGTTGTAGGACTTATTTCTGTTTAAACTTGCATAGTATTGTGCCCTAAATGATTTTAAACACATTTTGAATCATTGTTTACATAGAAATGAACTTCATTGTATAATTGAATTGACAGGAAATATCCCACATAAGAAATACAGAAAGAAAAAAATACTTAATCATCAGTAACATAGCAGATATTCTATGACATTATAATTATAATTATTATTATTATTATTATTTATTAAAAACATTTGTATTCCACCCTATATCACTAGGATCTCAGGGCGGTGTACAGATAAAATTATACAAACAATATAAAACAATAAATATGCACAGCTTAAAAACAAATTAATCCATTAATCAAGCTAAAACCAGTATAGAATTTAAAAGCAGTAAAAACCAATTATAACAGTTAAAACAATGTGCAAGCTTGGTGAATTTAGCCATCAAAAGCTTTGTTAAAAAAACATGTCTTTACTTGGCACTGGAATGAAATCAGCAGTGGCGCCAGTCGGGCCTCCAAGGGAAGGGCATTCCACAGTGAGGGTGCCACAACAGAGAAAGCTCTCTTAATATTAAACAACTCTTTTCTCATTATGGTTATAATTCCAGGTTTCTTGTGCTCAATGCTTAAAACTACACTATTCCCTAGATCAGTCTTTCCCAACCTGGTATTCTCCATATTTTTGGGACTACATCTCCCATCAGCCAGATAAGATATGATGGGAGTTGAAGTCCAAATATATCTGGAAAGCACCAAGCTTGGGAAAACTGCCCTGGATGTAGTATTGAATTGTGTTACTTTCTCCAAAATACGCTATTATGAACATAAGTTCAAGCAGCATTATTTTTAATGAACAGTCAAGGCTGAGCGATATTCAGCTATTCAGTGGAAGCCAGGAGCCACACAAGGGTCCCCTCTACAAGAATTCGGTTTGATGCCAGGTTGTCCGATTATGCGCATCTTCTCACAATCGTTTTTATGGCAAATCACTATACGCAGGAGGCGGTTAAGTGCATAACAGGTTGCCTTACCAGTTGTATGAAACGCGCTTTAGAGGTGTTTAATGCGGAGAATCGCTTGTTTACATGGTCATAAGGCATTTTAACGGCTGCAGTAAATTAAAACTTGCTATTTAACGCACATTTGATAATGCACATAATCACATAGAAAAAGCGCCTCGACCCCCGATTTGCGCTCCGCTCTTGTAGAGGTCAAATTTTTAATGCGCCTTGAAAGAGCTTTAAATCGCTCTTGTAGAGGCACCCAAGGTTTCATGCCAGGAGCTTGAACAAGCCAAGGAACACTTATTATTGCCCAGGCAAAGTTCTACTGATCCTGGGTAAGGGGAGCCACTCTGGTTCTTAGGAACTTTCACTTCCAACTATAACTGTGATGACTCACCACACAGAGCAACTATATACATGGAGCCAGAGGTTCCCAGTTCTAGCCTTACTAGCTCTGATACCAGGTATAATCATGTTGTGTAAAAACCAATTTCAACTTTGCACTGGACTTTGAACCAGGTTTATTGAAATCAAAGTACAATGTAGCCATTTCTGTTGTGCAAAACAGTATAACTAATGACATGCTGACTACACAGGACATCAACAAAGCAATTTTATTCATGTTTACTCAGAATAAACTCCCACTGATTTCAATAAGACTGTCAGATGTGTGTGTATAGGACTGCATCCAAAATGTACCTTTACAACACATTTCTTTACTTGTTCTGCAACATGTACCATCACATATCACATACTTAATTCTCTCATTTTACTAGTTTCTGTCCCAATGGGCCTTCACTTATATATCTACAGTATCTCCCTGTGATTATAATAGATCTCTTTCTTAATAAGACCTTGTTTCATTATTTTTAAGAATGTAATATTTTCAGAACTATGTGGTACTATCTTCAGTGACAACTTGAGTTTTTGTCTATTGGTTCAGTTTTGTAAGAGAATGCACATACTTGAGTGGGTATACAAGGTAGCTATGCTTTTCCTCCAGTTCTTAATGTTAGACATCAAAAGGTTAACAGTGTAATTGTGTGCATGTCTATTTAGAAGTAAGTCCTATTGAGTTTAACTTATTAGTCTTACTCCCAGATAAATGTGTATAGGGTTGCAGCCTAAAAGAAATATTAAGGTGCAATCCTATGTTGTCTAGACATAAATAAAACCTACATTTCCCACCACCCCAGCTTGCTGGGTGGGATATGCTGGGAGTTGTAGGACTTTTTTCCTGTCTAAACATACATAGGATTGCCCCCTAGTTTATGTTAGAATGTCTGTCTCATCCTTCAGTATTACTATTTGCAGGGAGACTAACAAACATATAAATAAGAATAATCATTCAAATAAATTTAAAAAATGATAAAATAAAACAGATCAGTAAAATCAGATTTCATAGAATCATAGAATACTAGAGTTGGAAGGGGCCTGTAAGGCCATCGAGTCCAACCCCCTGCTCAATGAAGTCTGGTAAGTTTAAAAGGCCTGGGGGTTTCACTAGGGGCTGAAAAGATATGAGTGGGTGCCAGGCAAGTTTCTTTCGGGAAAGCACTCCAAAGCTTCACAACTGGGAAGGTCTATCCCTAGTCATCACTCGAATGTAGGTCTTTGTATGAAGTTTGGTTCTTGCAAGTGAACTGCACAATGGGATTGGAATGATGTATGTGCCTGAATGTGCTGTAATGCTGAAACTGCTTAATTGGAAGGAAATGCTTAATTGGAATTTCTAACTGTCAAGACCTTTTGATATAGTATAAGACAAATAAGCTAGCTTGATAAGGAGGACTGACCATCCAGGTCAATCTGACATTGCTAGAAGAGTTATTATGGGCCACCTGTTGATAAGGTATAATGAAGAAGTTTTCTTTGATCTGTCTTTGTTTTGCTTTAGAATTTTATGAACTGCTGATTGGTTAAGAAGATATTTCACACTGCCAGGAGATAAGTTCTTTGTCTGTAGGACCCTCTTCATGAAGCTATTACACTCAATAAAACAGAGTTGCCTTACAACCAACTATCTTTGACAGTGGTTTTTGCATTGGACCATCATCTGTGAGTCAGGTGGATTCTGTGGATTTACTTTGGGAGGGGGGGGAGGTTTCCTGAAAGTTACACAAATTAATTAATGGGGGGACCAAGTTAGTTAAACCTATGATAATCTATATGCCACTTTTACTTTAAATGTTATGGAACACACGTAAGTTGGCATGAAATGATGTACCTTATTTTTTTAATGTACTTTTCAGAAGCAATAAATAAACCCAGTTCTGGTGATGAACAAACACAACAGCACAGACAACTCCATCCAATCCACACAGCTCAAGCAGGATGGATTCAACAAAATCCAGACATTCCTAGTCATAACCCATGTCAACTCAGAAGGTATGGGTACCTGAACATGGACTTCTGAATAGAACAACAGTGTATGGGCAGGTTAATGTAGGATTAGATGATCCTTCAGGACCTTAAAGGTCAGCACTATCATTTTGAATCACGCTGGGAAATAGATTGGCAGCCAGTGAAGTTATTTAAGTATTGGAGAAAGAGGTTGTCACTGGCTTGTCCCAGTTAGCAGCCTAACTTTGCTTGAAAACTGTATATCTGTAATTACCAAACAGATAAAACATAGAGCTATGCCATATTTTAAACAATGTCTTCATGGTTAATTTAAAAAATGAAATACTTTAGAATCCTAATATGGATTAGGTAGGAAGAATAATGATAAACCATTTTAAAGAATTTCTGAATGAGTTCCTCTTTTCACATCTCCCCTGGAGCTCCTGTGTTGAGTTGCTGAACTTTAATCATATTTCCAGCCAAACAAAAACATAACATATGGATAGCCAACTTTTGTGATGATGAAACAAGCATATTTTTTAAATATTCCACTGAGCGATCATGTTGTTTTGCAGAGTATTCCTTGGATGCTGTATTTTTCTATAACAATTAGAACCATGT
This sequence comes from Anniella stebbinsi, assembly GCA_029215795.1. Classification (NCBI taxonomy): domain Eukaryota; kingdom Metazoa; phylum Chordata; class Lepidosauria; order Squamata; family Anniellidae; genus Anniella; species Anniella stebbinsi. Next base: position 63,989,043 of record JARDYH010000005.1, on the reverse strand, counting down.
AAAAATTACTAATAGCAGATATTTTCATAATAAGCCAGAAGGCTTTGACAGGTCATGGATCACCATCCTAAGTATAGCTATGTGGAGGTTCTACCGCTTTAATAGAAATTGGCTTCTAGTCAATTCTACTTAAATCTTTTTATTCAAAAGAGTTGTCTTTAAATTGTAGTCCCATATTTGTCTTTTCAGATGTCCTTTTTATGCCAACAACCATAAAACATTGGAATGTTTCCTTTTTCCGGAGTTATTTCAACTTACCTTTGACCTTTACTTGGAATCAGTTTGGTTGGAACATGTGTTTGAACCAAGTTTAGATTTGTTTTCCAGGGCCATTCTAAATTATGCTTCAGTTTAGAATACACTTGCAATGATTTAGCCCATTTAGATGTCCAGGAAGATTTAAATAAGGCATCTACTTATACCCATTTTAGAATCAGAATTTTCCATCTGGCAACGAAGTTAATTGTTTTAGCAAATGGGATGAAAAAGTAATTTTCAATCCAAACTATTTGTTGCTCATATCTTAACCTAAAGCAACTCATAATCAAGGCAGAAAAATAAACAACCTCAGAAGACAGAAGTGACTCACTCATCCTGGGTAAAATGCAGCATGCAGTTAGATTATGTTTAATTATAGTTGATTAACTTCTTCTGGATTGCTCTCTGCCCTCTCTTTTTTAACACTTCCAGAGACCTTTTAATATGCAGTGTTCTTTATGGCAACAGTAATTAAACCTACTTACACTCTTGGAGGTTGAAGCTGTAATCCTATGTTCATTTACCTGGGAGTAAACCCACTGGATTAAATAGAGGCTACTTCTGAGTAGATATGTGTAGGATTCTGTTGTCACTCAGGCTGCAATTCTAAATCAATGTACTATAGAGCAAGCTGCATTAAACACAGTAAGACTTACTCCTGAGTAAACAAATATAGATTGGTCTGCATGTAATTGATATTGTAATTTTGTAAATAGGGAAGTGATCGTGCTGAAATAGGATCTCTTTAAGGGAACTGGGGACCTTTGAATGGATGATAGACTTGGAGCAGAGGTGGAACGGTATGGATAGATTTAAAAGAATGAAGAATATGCTATAGAAATATATGGGAAGCCAGTGAAGTGATTTGGAGAAGAGTATCATGTCTTCAATGCAATGGAGATACATACTTTTGGCAGTGGGATTTTGGGTGGAGGTGGGGGCTGAGGTATGAAAGAGGAAGGCCATACCTCAGTCAATGCAGAAGATGACCAAGCATGAACCAGGGATGAGATAGAGAGGAACAGTGTGGCTGTATCTGCCATATTATAAAGGGAAAAGCAACAAGACCTGGTAACTGCATGAAGAGGGGGAGCAAAAGAGAAGAGAAGAAAACAGAGATGATACCAAGGCTATGCCCCCTATCAACAAGGTTAATGGTGATATCAACAGATGAAGAGTAGGGTTGGGGAGAGAAAGGCTTGGAAAATACGTTGCTTGGAAGATACATATTAATTGGAATAATGCGCATAAGCACTTGTTCACATAGTCGAAATGCGCTTTAACGGACAGAGCAAAATAAAACTCGCTGTTTAACGCGCATTCGATAATGCGCATAATTGGAGAGCTAACGCGCCTCTACGCCCGATTTGCGCTCCGTTCTTGTAGAGGTAAAAAATTTTAAGCGCCTTGAAAGAGCTTTAAACCTCTCTTGTAGAGGCAGCCCCAGACACACGGAAGAAAATAATACTCAAACACTCTGGCATGAACAGCACTGAGGGGCTTCCAGACTAGAAAGATAAGTTATGTTTTCCATTTACACATCTAAACCCAGCACATAAAAGGGAGCACATACCAATTACATTCTCTTTTTTAGCAGATATTGTCAGTCAGTACACAGCTGCTGTCCTTTTTTAATTTGGTATGTATATATTAACTGATGACTCACCAAATAATTCTAGTGCAAGAAGCCAGCTGCTCTACAGAAATAAACCTTAATTAAACAGAAAGTTTACCACTAAGGGTGTCCCTGGAAAGCAAGTAAGTACCAGAAAGACATCCTCATTAGGGTGGAGAGAAGGTGGTGATAGAATGTATTCCAAATACTAGTCTGAAGCTCAATACAGCAATGAGTGGTGTGTATTTTGTGTCTCTCTGTGTGTATGCATGCCAATAAGTAAGGGAGAGAAATTGTGCACAGGCGGATGCTCAGCGCCTTTCCTTACAGTTCTTTCCAGAATATTTGAACTAAACATCCCGGAACTGTAACTGATTCCTTATGCTTCCTAGTTTATGCCTCCTTAACCTATTTTTTTTTGTCAATTTTGCTGAATACGGTGTTTAGCACACATGAGGTTTGATGCACACCCACCGCGACTTTGATCCACTTTTCCACCACTGGACTCACATGACGTTGTCCCCATCATGCTGTTCTCTCACCCTGAACCCACAGTTGCTCGTTTCCCTTTTGATTTATCCCTGAATGGTCAAAGTCCGAAACGCAAATTTGGAACAGGCCAAGCTGAGGTATCACAGCAATACCAACCATTGGACTCACCGACCTCCCCCCACTCTCCCTCCACAGTCCGCGCTGCCATTTGTTGCTGTCCTCTGGTGTCTGCTGTACTGAGAAGCAGGCCTCATGGCCTGGTTTCCCAGTAGCGCGCCTGCGCGCCGGGTGACCCAGCGTGCTGACACTCTACTGAGAAACCAAGCTGGGAGGCCTGCTTCTCAGTACAGCCAGCGGCAGAAGGCAGCGCGGACTGCAGAGGGTGAGTGGGGACCCCCCTCCCTCTCCCTCTCCCCCCTCTCCCCAGTGGCGGATGGCAGCACGGATGGCAGAGGGTGAGTGGGGAGAGTGGGGGGAGGATGGTAAGTCCTTTTCCCTATAGACTTGCAAGTCTATGGGGAAAAGGAGGGTCTCCGGATCTCAATCTGGAGACCGGAATCTGGTTCCCAATCTGGTTCCAAACCGGATCGGGGAGGTCCAGATCGGACCGGAGTGGATTGGCCCGATCTGGATCGGCTGGATCCTGATCCAGATCTGGTTCGTGGGGGCTGCACGGCCCTAGTTTTTATGATTTGTATACACCACTTTGAAATCTGTAGATGTAAGTGGGTTATAATACTCATACATGTACAAACAAACTTGCCTATTTTGGCAATAACTGCAAGTTACTGAGCTAACTGACAAGCACTGACAAGGGGGATGTCTATATGGGTTAAAAGTTCCACAGTGGCTGCAGGGTGGCGCTGCGTCAGTTATACGATGCAGCAGTTATCTTACAGCCACTGTGGGGCTTTCCTGTGAGTTGCACACTGGAAGAGTTGTTGACTTAACCCTGATATATCATGACTGAGCGATGTTACTACAGCTCTTCCGCCGTCTGTCCTTGCTCCACTGTTGTGCAGGGGTGTTTTTGGACGGAAGGCGACCTCTCATTGGTCACACAAGCTGGGCATGGGGCAGACCCAATGAGCTAAATGGCCCATGATGCCATCTCTTCACTGGCTGCCAATCAGTTTCCGGGCGAAGTACAAAGTGTTGGTTATTACCTTTAAAGCCCTATATGGTTTGGGTCCAGGTTACCTATGGGATCGCCTTCTCCCATACAATCTGCCCTGCACGCTCAGGTCCTCTGGGAAGAATTTACTACAGTCAACAAGAACTAGACTGACAACTGTTACCCAGAGGACCTTCTCTTCTGCCGCTCCCAGATTGTGGAATGACCTGCCGGGAGCGATTCGCCAACTCACCAGTCTTCAGGAATTTAAAAGATCTATAAAGACTGATCTCTTCCGGCAGGCCTACCCGGATGAATTTTAAAGTGTTTTATTGGTGTTTTATTGGTATTTTAATGATGTATTGGTTTTATGTGCTTTTAATCAGTTTTGTATTTTATGTTTAATGCTGTTCCCCGCCTCAATCCGTTGGGAGAGGCGGGTAAAAAATAAATATATTATTATTATTATTATTATTATTATGCCACCCTGCTGCAGCGAAAGCGCTGTATTTTTCTAAAAGCAGAGGCAAGCCGGTGCCATCAAAGTAGCCCCCAGGCTCTCTAAAAAAACCCTGTTTAAAATAAAATAAAAACATTAATATTTGATGTAATATTTGGCATTTAAAACACCTTTAAACACTTTGGCCACCCATATTTACTTTCTAGCTATTCTACAATTATTAGCATTTAACTCCCACCCCACCCCTTAGGCCCTCTTACTATATTACTGGCAATCAGCTCATAAAAGGGTGGATGTTTGTAAGTTTATAGACTGAAGTGGGGATTCAAATATGTGTTAGTGATCCTCAGTACAGAACCAGGGGGTGCTTGTTAACTCTGGATTAACTAGCCCAGAGAGTACATAAGTGATTGTGTAGCAAGGCCTTTGGCCAAAGAAATTAGCCCCTTCATTTTGTGATTCAATCTGATCCTCTAGCAAAGTTGCACTGCCATACCAACTACAATAGGATTGTATTCAATGTTAGTTTGTTGGACTAACATTGGGTGGAACCCAGAGACCTGAACCAGAAGTTAGGAAGAGAGAGGACACTTTAGGCAATGGAGGGGGGAAGTGGCAACTATCCGTTGTGTTGATTATTGTGTCGTGGGGGAGGGGGACACAGAACGACAGTTTTATGTAACAACGGGGAAAAACAACTGGCTTGCTCCATTGTTTAATGGAGACCCGTCACTTATCACGAGGCCGGGACTTTTAGCCTTGCAACAGGGAAAGGGGCAACCTGCTGTATGGGGAGCACCGCAAAACATAACGAACTGTCAGTTGCCTCTTCCCCCCTCCGTTGCCTAAAGTGTTGTCCGAACTCAGCCAGTGTAAGACTTCCACTTTTCCTCCCCCGGCACAAAGAAGCTGCAAGCTGCTCCTTCGCACGCGCTATCCTCAGTCTGTTGTATCCAATGTTAGTCCTATGAAGAGTAGACCCATCGACAGTAATAGGGGCAGGATCTACACTACTGGTTTAGTATTGACAGCTGTTCAGGCCCAGGACACATTGCATATGCTGTTTTCAAAGTGTTATATATATCCTGCCAGGATTTAAGTCAATCATGAATAGCTTAAGCCTTATTCATTTAAATAGGTGTACTCTACATAGGCTACTACCCGGATGCGAGTCCTTCTTAGAGTAGTCTCATAGAAAATAACAGGATTTAAGTTACGCTCCATTCCTTTCAGTCAATGGGTCAACTCCAAAAAGGACTTCCATTGGATGCAACCCTCAGAGACCGGCCCACTTTCTTCCATGAGGCGCTCGGCGCCGCCCTTTCATTCCAATTGGCCGAGCCAGCCGAGAGGCCTCCCCGAGTAGCGCCGAAGGGGTGGAGATTGCACTCCAAGCCTACTCGTGCCCTGCGTCTGAGCAGAACGGGCTGTCGGTCGGTGAGCGACCGGCCGCCTGGCGCGATGGAGGAGGCGCTACGGCGGGAGCTGGGCACTTCGGTGCTGCGGCCTGCAGGCCACTCGGGTGGAGGCTGCATCAGCCACGGCGAGAGCTTCCACACCGACCACGGGCGCGTCTACGTGAAAAGCAACTCCCGTGCCGAGGTGGGGGGACGGGGAGAAGAGTGGGTGGGGAGAGTTTCCGGGCGGGAGGACTTCCAACTGAGAAGGACGGGGGAGATTCTGTGCAAAGCGTCGGCGCGTTCGTGGAGTGGCTTGCGAGAGGAGTAGGGAAGGGTTGTTGTTGTTTTTACCAGGCCACACGCACGATGCACCCCGACATGTCCCCTGACAAGCGAGGTTTTTGCTGATTTGGAGATGCAGTGATGGGAAAAAGAGGTCGCTATTGAATTCTTGCTTGTCGAACAGCTATTAAAAGCATAGGCGGTTTGGGAGAAAGACCTTTTTGTAGCGCCTCTGTGTCTGCAAATTAACACAGGCCGTTGGACGATGGTGCCCAGAGGTTGTGTTTTCTCATAGTCCTGCTAAAGGTAGAATTCCAGGGCTGGAGAGCAGCTTCCTGCCATGCCCGCAGGGCTCACCACTGCAGAATCAGGTCGACAAAAACTGTGCAAGACATCTTGGCAGGCACTCTTGAACTCTTTCTCTTCTCATCTTAGAGAATAGCCATTAGCTTGAGACACGGTGGGGGGCGGGCAGAATGATTAGCAGAGGAGTGATAACTAGTGTGTAACAAATAAAATGGGCAAATGTGACCTGGCAGTTTGCTAAAAAATAGCTGCTGTGTTCTGCACCATTCCATGCTTGTCCTGATTCAAAAGGCAGACTTGCCCAAAAAGAGCTGTGTGTGCAACAACGGAGATGCTGATGTCTCCATATATGCACACTCCTTTTAGTTTGGTTTCCTGCCTTTCTTGTCTCCTAAGCTCATTCTTTTACATAGGGGATGTGCTGGAATATTCTGTAAGCAAACCTAGCACTGTAAAGTTTGACCTGTGGATTTCCATTCTTTTATTTCAAAACATAACATGTGAGGGAGAAAAACACATGTAAGGAATTGTTGATTGGGCATAGTTCATTTTAAAAACATGTGCTTGTAGTTTTGCCAGAAACTAGGCTGACCATATGAAAAGGAGGACAGGGCTCCTGTAACTTTAACAGTCGTAGAGAAAAGGGAATTTCAGCCAGTGTCATTTGTATGCAATTAGTTCCTGGTGAAATTCCTTTTTCATCACAACACTTAAAGTTGCAGGGGCCCTGCCTTCTTTTGTATCTGGTCACTCTAGTATAGTGCCTGCAACTTTAACTGTTGTGATGAAGAGGGAATTTCACCAAGAACTAATTGCATACAAATGGCACTGGCTGAAATTCCCTTTTCTCTACAACTGTTAAAGATACAGGAGCCCTGTCCTCCTTTTCATATGGTCAGCCTACCAGAAACTAAGAGCTAAATTGCCCTTTCATATTTGCTATTTCATAAGGCTGCCCAGTTGGCTTCCCATGTAAACTAGGGAGGGAGGGAGGGAGAGGGTGTCCACTTTTTACATCAAAAAGGATATGTTGAAACTTACCCCCACCCTTGCCTTCTCTTCATAACTCCATTGTTTCAAACACTTCCCCCAAGTTTTGGTACTGGAAATAAGTTAGTCTGGGAGAAAGGTGCCTGAAGTGATGGAGTGTGGGGAGCTCAGATGTGTTTGTGTGTGGGCCCGGGGAGTGTTCAGCTCCCCTCACTTCCACAACACTTTTGATGTTTAAATGAGACACATGAATAAACAAATATGGATGCCCATCATGTCTAGTGTTGCTTTCAGTAGGTGACCTTGAACAGTAGGCAACTATTGTAAGGGGGGTGCGGAAAGTGTGGGATTCAGCTCTCTCACTAACCCAAACTGGCATTGTATGTGTGGTCCCACTCCGGTAACAAATGTTTGCAGCTCTGGGGCCTCATCGACAAGAATTCGGCTTTGCGCCTGGTTAGCTGATTATGCGCATATTCGCAGAAGCGCATTTACGCCTAATACCTCTGTACGAGAGGCGGAGAAGCGCATTACTGGACTATCGAAACGCGCTTTAAACTGTTGACATGCGGAGAATCGCATGTTTACACGGCGGTAAGGCGCTTTAACTCCCGCCGCAAATTAAAACTCGCGGTTTAACGCGCATTCGATAATGCGCATAATCGGAGAGAAAACGCGCCTCTACACCCGATTTGCGCTCCGTTCTTGTAGAGGTAATTTTTTAATGCGCCATGAAAGAGCTTTAAATGCCTCTTGTAGAGGCAGCCTGGGTCTCTGTTGATGCAAGAATCCAGAAAGGAAACTGTGTGCACAGAATCCTTCGGTTTCCGTTGGATGCAAAATGAGATTCTTTTGAGTAAGGCTCATCCCTGTTGGATGCACTGATCCAGAACGATGCAGTCCACAGTTAATTTTAAGTTAGTGACAAATATCCCATAGACTTTAACAGTGCTATAAAGATACTGGTAATTCTAACAGTTATAAATGCTATTGAGAAATACTACGATTTCTATCCATCTTGAGGCCTATACCTCATGGAAATAGTTGATGTTATTAGTTTCTTAATTTGTGTATGTAGGGACTACACAATGAGATTTAAAGAGAGCTGCAATAATCAGTTTTCTCATGTTTGGACTGTCTTTTGAATTGCAGCTCAACATGAGTCCAGGTTCAGTGAAAGCATAAAAAGAGGCAGTTATGTGATGATGTTTAGTGTTTTTCTTCTTTTGCTTGTAAATGTATGTATATGCTTTGATAAATGTATAACTGTTGGATTTGTCATGCTGTTTTTAATAGGCTGTATTAGTGGGAGAAGTAGGGAAGTCTTGTATTTTAAAGTATGTTCATTAGCTTTTTCCTATTATATTTCACAGGCTAGAAGAATGTTTGATGGAGAAATGGCCAGTTTAACTGCTATCCTGCAAACACGGACTGTAAAAGTTCCTAAACCTATGAAAGTTATCGACCTGCCACCGGGTGGTGCTGTATTAGTGATGGAGCATTTGGATATGAGAGGGTTGAATAGGTAGGTTTAGGATTTCTTAATTTCTTGCTGTGATTCCTATTTGAGGAGAAAAAATAGTACTGTAATCCATCTTTGTAGAAAACAAGTTGATACTAAATCAGATTTAATGTTCGTTTATTCAGTGGTGTAAACCAAAACTGGATTACATATTAGCCCCCTATTGTGTAGCCTTCTGAATAGAATGCAGAGGATCTTGGCTTTCATTGAAAAAGTTAAATTTTTGGTCCATTTGCTTCAAACTGTTGAAGCCTGCATGCCACCACATACTTTAAATAACCCAGTTTTAATGGCTGCATGTCAGTCTTAAAATGGGAGAGGAAATTACCCTTTCATATTGAACTCTCTTTATAGCACACACACAGTCTTACCAACAAAACTGATAATAAATTTTGAAAAAGGAAAATTTTGCACTGGACCTTTCATGTATTTCATGAGTTTTAATTCACCAAATTAAATTCTCTATGCACTTATGTGTGTGAGTATACTCTGACTTCAAATGCATGGCTTTAAGTCAAAGGTAAGCAACATTTTTACTTGTGTGGCAAAGGGTGTAATATTGTGTACTTGAGTGTGCAGACTTGAGTGCCTTAGTTTGATTTTGCCTCTAGTCTACTGAGCTAAGGAGCAGGCAGTAGCGTAGGACTGGAAAACTGAGCAGGAAGGTAGATTTGACCCTGTTTTTAATGGCAGATTGCACGAGCAGGAGTGAGCAAGTGTGCTGTCTCCTATGCACTCCCCACCTTTGCTTTTAATTAACATCTTACGATTGGTTGGGCTGTAGGTTGTTGAGCGTGATGTGTGAACCCAGAGTGTTGGGTTGCTTAGGGGCTAAAGGCTGCTCTGTAGATACTTGCAGAATGTGGCTTAAGAGCCAGCAGTGGTGAGGAACTGGCACATAAAGGGAGTCTCTCCTCTACTTATAAAATGCCTTTCAATATCTTAAGCCTTTCTTTTACTGGGGAAAAAATCTCAGTAGAAAATCCCCACATAACAATGAATTGCCTGTTTGAGCTCCCAAGAATGTAATTAAAATTTAAAATATTTCTATCCCATATTTTGGTAAAGACTATTAACAATAAGAAAACAATAATTATATAAGAGTTTAAAGGAAACAATAATGCAACCACAGCAAAGTTATAATGCCACAGAATATAAGACTACAAAACATAAAACCAGCAAGAAGCAAGCCAATACATTGATCAATTTAATATAAACCAAACTGTTACTGAATATAGTTGCTACTTGCCACTAAAATTAACTTATTTTGACTTCTTAGACATGGAGAAAAACTTGGCACACAGTTGGCTGATCTCCATCTTCATAATCAAAAACTTGGGGAGAAGTTGAAGAAAGAGGCAAACACTGTTGGTAAAGCACTTGGTTGTTTAGTTTCTTGTTAAACACCATTAATTTAAGATTGTAGTTGGTAATGTTTCCAACTACTTTGCCTGCCCTTAGAACAAGACCTCTAGAAAATTTCCATTATGTGAATAGAAAGATAATCCCAATAGCAACAAGCTTATTCTTTGTCTATATAATTATAATAAGAACAGGCTTTTCAATATGCAATATTCCTTAGTTTTGGATATTTCATTTCCTAATTATGCATGGCTCATAGAAGCTGGAAAGCCATAGTCACACTAGTATACTACACATTACTCAGGATGAACTAAGCTTCATAATCTCCATTCTTTTAGAAATTCTATTTACCCTGAAGTTATTTAACACAGATTTATAATGCAGAGTGTAAATTAAGATGAATAGCCTTTTATCTTTCACCATGTTGTAAAAAAGGCAAGGAATATAATTTCAAACAGTTCTCTTCCCACACTTTATTTGGAGGAGTGTCCATTAAGAATATAAGAGTTGCTGCCTGGATCAGACTAAAGATCCATTTAGTTCTCAATTGTAGCAGTCACTTTGTTGTAATGTCAGAAGCAGGACTTGGAGGCTCAGTCATTTTGTTCCAGCAAATTACCAAAAATATAGAAGGCTAGTCCAAGCTGAGTATATTCTGTAGCTTCTTAAAAAGTTTGGTGAAGCAATTTGTACCATATCTGTGTGTAAGATGCTGCTATGTTAGTGACAGCTATAAGCTAGTTAGGACTTACGCTTTAAAATAATAGCAGTGTTATTTTAGTGTACTATTCTGTTCAGAGTAGTCAATCACCACCTCTCTCTTTTTATTTAAGGTAAGAGTGAGGAACAGACAGATGTCCAGTTTGTGGAAAAATTTGGGTTTCACACTGTCACTTGTTGTGGGTATCTTCCACAGGTAAGTGCTGCAGATTTGCCTCTCTGCACTAGTGACATTTTTGCACTTTTTGCTACTTTAGATTTTCCTAATGATTTGAAATGGGAATAAATGTGATATTAGTAAATTCACTTAAAGAAATCTAAGTGGGTATAAAGGCTCCAGGGCTAATGTCATGAGCATCTCTCTGGTACTGGTATCTGATCTTTGGCAATAGCAGATGTCAGTACTACTGCTGCACCAGTGAATGCCCCTGAAAATAGCTGTACCCTGCAGTGTCAGGGCTGGTGCTAGTAATTGCTGATTAACACAGCCTGGAAGCCAAAATTCAGTGCAACTCTGCCAGTATTTTCTGTATTCTCAGCAAGTGGTGCATAGCTGACCATCTCAGCATAACGTGTTTAGGATACTGTTTAGGGTGCTAGTTTACTTACAGCAGTGCAAACTAGTGACACTACTAAAGTAGGAAGATAATCACATTCAATTGGGAAAGGAGCAGTTGGTGGACTTGCTCACATGTGCGTTGTGTGTGTATATGCATGCATTGTGAGCTATGTAAACAGAATCTGTTGACTTTCAGGCTCCTACTGAGCCTCACAGGATCATGGGAGCCAGGAAATCTGCATTTATTTGGAGTGAGGAACTTAAAAACAACCACCAAAGAGCTCTTCTGTAAAAAGTGTATAGCTTTGTACTTTGTAAAGTCTGTGGTACTCTGACAGTCTGATCCACAAACTGCTTAAGCCAGTTTTAGTACCATAGAAGTCAGTAGCACTAGATGAGTTTAAATAGAAAGTTTATGATTTAGGGAGCAATCTTGAGCCCTCAATGATTGTAACCCCCTCAAACTCATCCTATGCAGGATGGGAGGAGCAGCGGAGACATCTTCACTTCCCAGCCTTCCTGCCCTGAATTTGCTGCTAGGCAGGCTTTTTTGCCCGATTAGCTGGGGTGCTTTGGAGGAGGCGGGAAGGAGGCTGGAGAGGCCTCAGGATAATTTTATCCTGGCTTCTCTGTTCTCCTCCTCTCCCCACCCACCGAAACGCCCCCTTCTCCAAGGTGGAGTTCACAAACCCAGATAGCAACCGACGCAGTGCTTTTTACACTGACGGGGAGGGAGGTGGCAGAGCGCCGTCTCCAACCTGGATTCATGGGATCAGAAATAACCCTTGGCCCCTCAGAATTTGTCTAGGGGCCATAGGATTGCTCCCTTAATTGATTTATGAATATTCTGCCTATTTCTCAGTTTTATCAAAGGACCTTCTTCAAGATGTTGCCTTCCTATAGAATGAAACTCTTGCTCAATGTTTGGCTGTTCATTTGCAGGTGAATGACTGGCAAGAGGATTGGATGACTTTCTTTGCTAGGCAGCGAATTCAGCCTCAGATGGACATGATTGAGAAGAATTCAGGTGACAAGGAGGCAAGAGAACTTTGGGCACAACTCCAGGTAGTGATGTTCCATGAGAACTTTAGAGCTCATGCTCATATTTGTAACAGCGCTGGGTTTCTTTTCAAAGTAGTTTTCATACTGCCTTTATTATCTGCATAAAGTCCTTGCCAAGTGAACTTCCTTCTTTAGTAGAAGTCAGTCTATCTTAAGAGGGTGAGAAGAAGTGAAATTGTCAAGTGGTTCAGTTTTAAGCTCTAACATACCAAGCCTCGTAAGAATTGGGGAGCCACATCAATAGGGCTTTAAAACTGATGTACTTGAGCATATCTACACTACAAATCTTTTTTCCAATTCATTTTTTTAATTTTCAAACAAAGATAAAACTTGCAAAGACAAACAACATTTAAAATGGACCCCCTACCTTCCCCACAGCAGTTATATAAATTCCATATTTTCTCTTGCAGAAATTTTCATTCACAGAAAAAGAAAAAGGAAACTTCCCCCCTCTTGCACAAAATAAAATAATTTTCTTTACTCTCTTCTTTTTATGTTTTTTCCCTTCTTTCTTTTAGACAATTTTTTTACTTGAATCCCCAGTTGTTCCACTCCTTTTATAAAATAATTACAAATGCAAATTACATTTATTTCCTTATTTAACATACCTAATTCCCTACCCTCACAACTCCTGTTCCCATATCCACCTTTTTTATTTTCCGACAACGTCAAACATTATTCTTATACATTTCTTACACTACAAATCTTAAACTGGTTTAGCTATTCCCTATCCTTAGGGAACTCTGAGAGCATAAGTGTGTTTCCATCTATTGAAATCATTAAGCTTTGGCATGTGTCTTTGCTCAAGGTTGGGCTATTAGATATCGACTACTAAAAATAAAAAATTAGAATCCGTTTTTTATTCCAGTTAATTTTGGCAACTCTTATTTTCTTTCCTAGCTGAAGATACCCAGTCTATTTGGAGATATGGAAATAGTTCCTGCGCTTCTACATGGGGATCTGTGGGGAGGAAATGTAGCTGAAGATGACTCTGGACCAATTATCTTTGACCCTGCATCTTTTTACGGTCACTCTGAGTATGAGTTAGCAATTGCAGGAATGTTTGGTGGCTTCAGTGGTTCATTTTATTCTGCCTACCACAGTAAAATCCCCAAAGCACCAGGCTTTGATAAACGGCTCAAGCTGTACCAGCTATTTCACTATATGAACCATTGGAATCACTTTGGAGGAGGGTACAGAGGTTCCTCTATCAATATAATGAAAAATTTGGTCAAATGATTTCTCATCTCAAGGTTTTGTCTCCCTATTTGGAAATATGCATACGCCTGGGTGTTTCAGCTGCACTAATGTGCATATGTTATAATAGATCCTGACCTTGCACCCTCTTTTCATAGCTGAAGGTCAAACCCTGCTGCATCCCAGGCCTGGTGTCCCTTTCTTGCAGTTTTATCAAAGAGCTATCTAAGGAGGTAACAATTTGCATGGAAGAGTTTTTGCTCTTGAGGTGATGCTATTGATCTGTCTTGGTAGATTGAGCCTCTTGAAATAATAATTTGGGATAAAACTTGTTACCAAACAAGGATGAAAAAACTAAATAGGGGTTTGGATCAGGTCACATATTGCCAATTATGTTTACATACATATTCAAAGAAAAATTGACAGTCTCAGTGAATGGAAAGATGCCTTTTCCTTCACAAGTGAATGGAAAGATGCTTTTTTCATGAACATTGGGATTTTTCTTGTCCTTTAACTAGATTACTCTCAGCCTTGTATTTTAGTGGTGGTCTCCAAAGATATGTAGCAGCCCCATTTCAACTATATTTAACTGGAAGCCTGTCCTGCTAAGTCCCATAGGACTTATTTCCAAGTAAGAGTGTATAGTAGTTCTCTGTCACTGAACATTTTCAGTATGGCTTTAGTGGTTGAAGTCCATGTCTGCAGCATCTGGACTCTGCCTTGCTCTTTTGTATGTACCACAGTTTGTGGAGACCTGTTCCAGGCAGTTATATTTCTCCTTTGATAAACCCATTCCTAACCAGCACAGTCTTGACTTCCAAATTAATTTCCTGACCTATAATATTTTTTTCTGTCACTGATGGCTAGCTATGTTTATAGGAATATATAGCTGTCTCACTTATTTTATCAAGGCAGCTTGCTAGAATCCATGTTTTGAATTAGTTCCTTATAGTTTTTTGCACTGTACACTGAGTTTTGTAAAATTAAGCAACTTTCATGCTGGAAAGTGGTAACACAAGGAAAAGGCATTCTTACTAAAGTATTTTTACTTCAATACTGCAAGAAAGTTAACACAATTGATTAAGGATGCTGCTCTCCATTTTTGGGACACTTGTGTCCTGTAATGACTGCCTTCCAACTAGGATTACCAGCTCTTTTTTCAACTGGGTTCCCATGCTTTTAACTGCTGAACTACAGGCAAAAATATGATGAATCTTTCCCCAAAACAACATCTCTCTGCTGGGGAAAGTTTTGCTGGTTAAGCTTTTGCTCATCAATTGGCTGTTAAAGCAGAAGAGCTCAGCCAGAAAAAAGGTGGCAGCCCTAATTCTAAACCAGATTCTGATGCAGCACATTCTCCTCAAAGTAATCTTTTAGAGTATTCTCTCTTGTAATTGTCAAGCAGAGTCTTACCATTCCTGACTGATAAAGAGTTTACTTTCAGTACTAATTCTTTGTCCAGCTTCCTTCATGCTGGTTGTGTGATGGAGTGCAAACTTGGAAGTGGAGGCAGAGGTACTGTTCTGCTGTTGGTTACTTGCTTGGATTCTAGTAACTGCATCAATCCTGGTAGTTCATTTGGATGGGTAATGTTCACTGCAGGTATTGTCATGACCCCTTTCTGTCTTGTGGCTGGCAGACATGCTGAATCAGCGTGCCCAAAACTCTCCTAGAAGTCCCCTAAAATTGTGCTTGGGAAATGGTTCCACCTTGTGGTGGCCATTTTGTACAAATCAGTTAATTCCCTTTTTCTCTTATGTAATGATTCAGTCTTCATGTTGCAGTAGAACAGTGTTTGTGAATGTAAGAGCTGTACAAACAGTGACAAACGAATTCAGACCTCCTTAGAGATATCAGGATAGAGTAGTACCTAGAATCACACACATGAGAAAATGCTAACCTTAAAAGTCATACCATAAGATTTTCTTTTACTGACGAGAAGATGTGCTTGAAACAAGCAACTAGAATAACAGTTTTGCACTTTCAGATGTTTTCTGTTGTTTCTCTATTCTTAAATCACCAGGTAGGTAACAGGTATGATTCCTAGAATGCATGTTCATGTGGAACTTAGAATATGTTTTGTTGGCTTTGAGTTAACATTCCACTGTAGCATTTCCTGAAAGTTCTGAGTTTTGTTTTACAGTGAAAAACAGAAGGAGTTGCAAGCTAATTTATTAATTTCAACAACGTGTGCTTTTTTCCTCTCTTTTCTAATTTTAGTAGTAATATCACTGGCTGTTAATGCCAGGTTTGAAGAAAAAAATATTTCTCATGAATGTGGTTTGAACTATTTCCTTGCCATTTAAATAAAATATTATCCTGACTGATTCACTTTCTTAATCTAGTTAGAAAACAAATGGGATAAAAATTCATTATTACTATCCAGAGTAGTAAACTCATTAGGATAGAACCTCTCCTTATAAACATCTTGGAAAAATGTATTAATTATCTAATACATACTATATTGTATCATATCCATAGTACAATTAAGCCATGTTCCTCTGACTTGCATATTAAACCACAAATGCAAGTCATCAGCTTTTACCATTGGCAATGCTGGCTAGGGCTTAAGAACATAAGAGCCATGCTGGATCAGTCCAGCACTCTGTTCATACAGTGGCCAACTAGCTGTTGACCAGGGACCCACAAGCAGGACTTATGAGAACTGCAGTCCAACAAAACCTCGAAGGCCATAAGTTGCCCACTCTTGACCTATGGTAAGAGCATCCCTTTGTATGTTGTAGATGTCCTGCCCTTTTCTGTTATGGCCTTTGGATGCCTAGCTTCCCTTGTCCAATTGGCTGCTTACCTCTCTTGTATATTTGCCCATTGCTTACGTCCCAGGGTCTCTTTTCCTATCAAGCGTTTGCCCAACTGTTACTGCTTATGATACTTTAATTTCCTTAATCTCCCTGAGCCTCCTTGGGGACAAGCCTTCAGCTATATAGGTCTAGCCCTAGATTTAGGTAGCCTAGATGTAAACCAAGAAGAAGATATCCTCCCTTTTCACCTGCAAGCAAATCTATTTGTAAATACCATGGAATAGCTCAGCACTGATTATATAGAAAAACACTGTGTGCATCACACCATATTCTTATCTGTGCCACTATCCCATCTACACAAAGTTGGCCATGGGTAGTCCATGGTCTTTTGCAATTAGGTTCCTAGGAGTTGGAAGATACCCCAGTAGTCCCCTGGACCAATCTCAAGATACTTTTTAGATAATATCGCTTGAATCCTTTCTGACTCCATATTAACAGAGTCCAATAATATGCCTTCTGCAACAGCTTGTCCAATGATTTTGTATTCTTTTCAGCTTATGCAAGCTGAAAATGTGGGCAGGATTCTTGGATCAGTGAGGTCAACTATGCACATGTTTGACACTTGCTTATCCTGGCTTGTAAAGGCAGCCAGTGGTGGACTGGTTGATTGCATGGTGGAAATGGTAAACTCTTCTTTATGTGAAGGTTCTATTCCATCGTGTCTAAAAAGGGCAGTAGTTTGTCCACTGTGAAAGAAATAATATTTGTATTCTGCTGTTTTAAATAATTAACAGTCAGCATCAAATATTCAATTTTTGCATAAGGTGCTTGATGTGTATTAGTAATTGCAACTCCCAAGATTTCCTGGATGAGACTGATTATCTGCATCCATTCCATTCTGACTTAAGGCCTGGTTTTGGGATGAAACAGTCTTAATCGCCCTAATAAATTATCTTTGCCAGCAGCTAGACGGAGAATGTGTCCCTGTTAGTTCCTCTGGACCCCTCAGTGGCTTATTTAATAAATTTATACCCTGCCTTTCCACCCAAAAATGGTATGCAAGGCAGCTAGCAAATATAAAATTCAGCTTAAAAACAAAATCTTACAACGTAACATAAAAACACAATAAAAGAAGTAGATGGCCCCCAACCAGTTAAAAACCCTTCAGCAACAGATCATTTTACATGCCAAAGGCCTGCCTGAATAAAAATGTATTTGCTGCTGGTAGAAGGACAGCAGAAGGTGCAAACCAGCTTTCTTTAGCGGGAAGTTCCAGAGTATGGGAGTGGCCATATAGAAGGCCCTCTAGCATCCCCACCAAATGTGCCTCACTGAATGATGGAGTGACTGAGAGAAGGGCCGCCCTGACAGATTTTAAAACCCAAGCTGGCTTGTTTTGGAGAATGCTCCCAAGTTGTATAGGGTTTTGTGGGTCATATCCAGCAGTTTGATTTGTGTCCAGAAGCAGACTGATAGCTCATGAAGTTGGTATAACAAATATGCGTGCCCCACTCAACAATCTGGCTACATCATTCTGGACCAGATGAAGTTTCCAAACTCTTTTCAAGACAGCCCTGCCTAGAGCCTGTTAAAGGAGTCCAAACGGGATGTAACTAAAGCATGTGTCACTATGGCCAGATCAGACATCTCCAGGAACAGGCACAATTGGTACTCTAGCCTCAGCTGTACAAATGCAGTCCTGGCTACCACTGAAACCTGAGCATCCAGGTTCAGGGCAGAATCCAGGAGTATACCCAAATTGCAAACCTGAGCCTTCAAGGGGAGTGTAACCATCCAGTACATCCTTATTCCATTATCTGATTTTGACTAACCAGGTGCACTAGTCTTGTCTTAATTATGCTTCAATTTGTTTGCCCTCTTCCAGTCCATTACCAACATCAGATGCCACTGATGTGAGGCAGTGTGATGTAAATAAAGTATTGGACTGGGACTCAGGAGAGACAGGTTCCAGTCTTCACTTGGCCATGAAGCTCACTGGGTGACTGGGTCAGTCACTGATGCTCAGCCTCACCTACCTCATGGGGTCGTTGTAAGGATAAAATGGAGAGAAAGATCATGTTAGCCACTTTGGGTTTCTAGCAAGAAGAAAACATGGGCTAATAATAATAATAATAATAATAATATTTTAAAAACAAAAATAAATTGAACCCTTCAAAGCCACTTTGCTGGAATTGAGCTGAGGTGGCTGCTTTGCAGTGGCTCCAGTCCTTGTGGTTAGGTTACAAAATGTGGTGCTGGGAGACTTCAGCTTATGTATCTGTGGAACTCCCTGCCCCAAAATATTACCTATCTGTATCCCAATAGCAAGTGAAGACATTTCTCTTTAATCAGGTATTGATTCTATCTACCATTGCTTAATTTTACTTATTGACTTAGTTGTAAATGTGTGTTAATGATTGTTGTTTTTATGCCTTTGTGCCTTTTCTTTTTGGGAAGGAAAATCCCAGAATATAAGTAAATTTATCTCCTGTAAAATGCAGTCTGCAAATTTTGAAAAAAAAGTTCCAACGGGTACAGCCCCCCCCCCCCCCCCCCAAGATGCCTACAGTCCCTTAGCTCCACTAAGAGTGCATTTTGGTCTGATACTTTTGATGAACTGGGCTTTTCCTGCTATTCCATATGCCTTTCCTTTCTTCTGGTGGTAGGTAAGAGTGTTTGCTGGGTAATACACTGTTGCTACAAAAGTACCTATACTGGCTGTTGAAATACAGGTTCCTAAATACCTGTCAGCACAATGAATTGTCAAGCATTCTCTATATTTGCAATTTGTGCCTCATGCTTTGTCTGTTTTCAAGAGACCCCTGGGGGCCATTTTGTTTTGTCAATCAAATTGAACCAAGAAATGGTGCTCATCTTTGGGGGAGGAAAGTGCTAGTAAGCCCACCAATCTAGAGACTATGGTCCAGAACATTCCATAGCCAGGATCAAGTGAATTGTATTTATAATATTATACTGAAATTGTGTATCCATAGCTAGATGCTAGAAATGACTTGTCAATGAACCTCGATGCTAATTATTATAGACTTCATTAAAAGGTTCAATTTTAGTCATGTTTTGTGTGACACAAACCCTATCGAATACCCCCCCCCCCGCCTCCGCCAAAGTACTTAATATACGTTTAGGGTGCTATGCTGTTAACTCGCTTTGCTCCCTCTGAGGCAGAGGAATTTCTGCACATACTCAAAAGTGTTTCTCGAACCAACTTAACAGACGTTAACTGGTGACTAAAATAACACACTGTAGTTTTTTTTTTAAAAAATCGAGATGTAGACAAAGTAAGGAGAAAATCTCAATGCTCATAAATGTGGTTTTGTCGCAAACTTAGTGACAGAAAACTAATAGACTGACATATATCTAGTCTAAGCCTCCAGTTTAAGTTGAAAGCCTCCTCTGGCCATGATTCTCTGTGCAGAGTGGAATCCCCACTCTGTCCCTGGGAATCTCCATAATGAAAACACTTCAGGAGTATACAGTTTACTTCAGACCGGAAATGTGAGTAAGGATAGTGATGGACTCGGAAGTCCTTTCTCTATGGTCGCAGCTGCCTGGATCATAGAGATGGCAGGGAGGAGCGGGAATAGTCATGGTGTCTATCATCATATTAAAAGTCTCTATGGCCAGGACTCTGTCACGGGGAAAGGGTAAACCAGACTGCAGTTCCTATTGGCCAGACTGTGTAACATGATACAAGAGTAGCTTTCTGTCTATTGGCCGCCGCGACTTAGAATGACGTACGCTTGTGGAGGAAGGACGGGATTGGTCCGGGAGCGGTCAAGTGGGCGGGGCGGAGGCAGTGTGCCGGAATCGTTGGTGTGCCGAGTGGGGTCCGCGCGTGTGTGTGTGTGTGCATCTGGTAGCGGCTGGATGTGGAGACGGTTGCTGAGGGTGACGGTCAGAGCCATGTCTGGCGGGGGAGCTGCCCCCGCGCCCCACCGCCAGCGACCGCCGAAAGATCCGTTGCGCCACCTGCGCTCGCGGGAGAAGCGCCTCGGGGCCACGGGCGCTTCTGAACGCAGAGGGGCCGCTACCGTCTTCGTGCAAGTGGCGGCGGCGGGGACGCGAGATGCGGGAGCCGCGGTATACGTGTTCTCCGAATATAACCGGTCAGTGGGGTTCGGAGGCCGTGGCCCCCTCCTAAGAGATGCTCTCTTCTCCTAGTTCTGGCGGGCCGTTTCGAAGAGGCGTGACTCTGGTCTTGGTGCAATTGAATTGCCAAATGGGCGGCAGTGTCAGCTCGTGCCCTGCTTGGGTGGTAGATTCTCCGTCCAGGGGTGCCTCCAGTCGCCACGATTTCCTATTTATTTAAGATAGACTGTTCTCCATCATTCCCTGCTTTATGATTGGCTCACTCCATACCCAGTTCCGTAGACACCCTGCATTAACTTTGGGTTGCATCCTGTATTAGTCCTACTTAGAGTAGACTCATTGAAATGAATGGAACTTACGTTAAACTAAGTTTGGATAAAAGCTAGGTTCTTTGTTGGCTTTTCCAGATGAGCTCTCATATAATCAGTAGCAGAGGTATACACTCCCACTTCGCTAGGCATTACTGGAATCCTCTGCAGAATTCTCTCTGTGCTTCAGACAGTCCCCAGTTTCTTAAAACAATCTTTATGATTCTGGCTGCAGTTGCAAACCTAACGCTGTCTAGTTTTGCCATGAGAGTGAGTGAAAGTCTAGGGGTGCTTCCAGAGTGAGGGCTCCTAGTGCTACCAATTAGAAGGCATTGTACAGCTATGCTGTCCTTTTTAATTGATTTTCTGTGGTAAGAAAAAAGACAAAAGAAATGGTGGGAAAGCACAAGTGGAAGGCTATGAAGTTTCGACCTCTGTAAAATTAAGTGAATGAAGCACGATGACTGCATAATGAAAGCCTCATCTCAAAGCACCCAAGTCAAGGACGGGGTTGGTGCGTGGGTAAAAGATAGATTGAGGTCAACTGGTAGATCTCTGTATGATTTGCGTAGATCACCAAGTTTTTCTAACTCGCTATGTAACAATGGCAACAATGTAAAGATTTCTTTCCTCACTTTTAAATTAGGCTGCTGTGATGGAAGAGACTTTGGGGGAGGAGAAATCAGGAGTAGATATTTGTGTGACTGGACTGTGAGTTCAGTTCTGGTGCTGAAAGGAAGTTTGTGGGTTGAGCATGTCCTCAGAGGCACCTTACGATATGTTTTCTTTATCCTAAGTTACTGTGTCGTGCCTAGCTCTGGATGGCGGAGCTCAGCATTCTAGTGAAAAGCAAAGAGATCTCGCAAGCTTGAAGTCTGCTTGCCCTTGATCTAAGTCAAGAGACAGAAAGTAGATCTTCAGATGTTTTGGACTTCAGCTCCCAGCATTCCTAACCATTAGCTTTGCTGGCAGGGGCTTCTGGGAGATGAAATCCAAAACATCTGGAGATCTACCTTCTGACCTCCTAATCAAAGTCTTTTAATGACTATAACTCTGAACACGGTTCATAGTAAAATATTTCATTTCAGGTATCTGTTTAACTGTGGAGAAGGAGTGCAGCGCCTTATGCAAGAGCACAAGTAAGCAAATTTAAACACTGAGGTTGGGTAGTCAGATGACATGAAGGCAAGTTAGCCTAATACAGATAAATTCAATATCAAGTCTTGTCTTCACCACAGGTTAAAAGTGGCTCGCTTAGACAATATCTTCCTCACCAGAATGAACTGGGCAAATGTTGGTGGTTTGTCTGGTGAGTTCAATCACTGAATATGTTCTGTATGGTCTAATTAGGCTGCCTTGAATTCTGTACAAATGGCAATGCATAGCCAGTTTTGTCACTGACATCTATAGTGTAGCTATGTTAGAATAAGGGGGCAGGGGGATCCTTTTTATTCCTTTATTTATTTTAATTTTGGTTTGTAGCATCTGTTTCAGGGTTTAAAACTATTTTTGGTTTGATTGGTTCCATGATATCATGTCCATGTGGCAAAGCTCTAAAAAAATGGTGGTAGTGGTGGTGGAGCAGCAGCAGCAGCAGATCAAAGGAACAAAGGTTGGAAATGCAATGCTACAAGAAGGAGATAGGATTTTTCCCTCCTAGATTCTTTGTCACTCTCTTGAAAGCACACTTCTCACTTCAGATGTTTGGGGTCAAACACTTGAAGCAGCTTTACTTAGTTTGTTGGTTCTCGCTCTTAAGATCAGCAGGTGCTTGTCAGCCCTACCGCAGCTGTCTCATCAGTTTAGGCATGTGTTTGGCACTTCAGATTAAGCATTCTTTAAAAAAAAAAAAAAAAAACCTCATGACTCCTGATTGCCCATGATATAATGTTGTCTCAGAATGCCATTTTGACTGGCTTAGATGATTGTTTGTTTCCAGTGAGTCTGAAGCAAAACTTCCCCAACCTGCCCTCTCCATGGATTTTAGAGGTCACCCTAGTT
The DNA here is from genome assembly GCA_029215795.1 of Anniella stebbinsi. NCBI lineage: Eukaryota > Metazoa > Chordata > Lepidosauria > Squamata > Anniellidae > Anniella > Anniella stebbinsi. The sequence continues at coordinate 63,966,526 of JARDYH010000005.1, read as the reverse complement.
CATATATATCTTCAGGTCATCAACATCATCTGATGCTCCAATTTGTGATGAAGGTTCTCCACCCCTGGTGCAGTGGTTAGAGTATCAATCTAGGTCTGGGGCAGCCAGGTTCAAATTGCCATTCTGTCATGAAACTGACCCTTTCAACTGATCTTTTTAATATTTTGTGCAGCAGATATATCTTTGCAACAGCACCATTTAACTATTTTGGAGTAATTTTGGCAAAGTCAATCAATATGTAGTTAATATATTACCTTTTTACATGTTTACCTTCCTCTGGTCATTTGCTTTTACTCATTTTATTAGCACATTAATCCCGTGAGATAAGCTAGGCTGGCAGGTAATGAATTGTTAACATTCTTCCAGTGAGCTACAGGACTACGTTGGGATTTGAACCCAAGTCTCCTCCAGTACAAGTTCCAACCCCCTCCATTCAGTGCATGAAACTAGCTCTTTTCATGTTGTACTCAATGAAGAGAGCAAGCATGGCTAGAGTTTCAAACTAGGTCTGGGCAGCCCAGGATGAAATTCCCCACTCTGCCTTGAGGCTTACTGGATGATGTAGGGCCAGTCACCATCGCTCAGCCTAACCTACTTCACAGGATTCTTGTGAGGATAAAATGTGGTGGCAGGGGCAAAGGGGAGAAGAGAAAACCATGTGCAATGCTTTGAGCTCCTTGGAGGAAGGGTGGGATAAAAACATGGTAATAAATAAATGTATCATGTGCAAAGTTGAAAAGTATTTTTAAAGCTTACTAATTTCTGTAACTTGAGCCCCTTTATTTGTGCTGTTGCTATATAATAGCAGGTCCTTTTTCACACCTTTCAGGGCCCTTCTGCAAATTCAGGTGGAAGACAGTTTTTAAAGTCAAGTTTTTGCTCTTTTCCAGGAATGATCCTTACCTTAAGGGACACGGGGGCTCCAAAGTGTGTGCTTTCTGGACCGCCACAACTGGTGAGTGCTGCTCTTTCAATAGTGCTCACTTGTGAGAATGTTTGTTCAAGAATAATAAAATGACTTTCTGTGATAAACAGCGCTAACTAATGCTTCCCCTGCAGTCCCCTGGATATTTCTGGGTTAGATTCATATTGTTAATATCTAGGAAGATTCTGGGAGTTCTGAAGATGTGGCAACCTTTGAAGTATTGTGTCTATTTATAGACTCTAGGATGTAAAGCTTATTCCTTACCTTTAGGGAAAATGGCTTTCTTCTTAAACATTACAGCTTGAACTATGATGACATTCTGAATTTTTGCCGTCTGTTCCCCCACCCCATTTTATAAGTTACAGTCTGATGTGCCTTCCTTAAACTTCTTAAGGTGCTGTTTGCACTCTGGAGTGTGTGTGGCAATGAAAAAAAATCAGTTTTTCTGTGTGTGTGTGTGTATGTAGTGGCTAAGACTGAGCCACGAATCAGGAAAGCCCTGGTTTGAATCTTGTCTCTGCAATGAACTCATGTGAAGCGTTTTGAATGCCCCTTGCAAATGTTAAGTATTATTATGTGTTGTGCCCTGTTAATTGAGCGTGAAGGTGTATGCGAGTAATCATGCTACTGTGCTGCTGGAAAACCTCCCCTGAAATTCTGAGATTTTGTCTCTCTCTTTATACATTCCAGCAAAACTACCTGGAGGCAATCAAAGTATTTTCTGGGAAATTAACAGGAATAGACTTGGGTAGGTACTCCAGTTTGATATGTGCTTCAAGTCTGTAATCACTGGTGTCTGATGCTCATTCTTATTGATTGGGTGGCAGACTTATTTAATTAGACTACATATTTGCTGTTGTCTTTGGTGATTTGATGATGTGGCAGCTTATTTCATGGCTGCTGACTACACCACCATGTTTGGAGGCAGCATGAGGATTTCATTTATTTTCAGTATCTTTTTATTTGTCCATGTAACTTTATCCAAGCTCACAATATTCTTGTTTTGTTATATTCCTTTAAAAAAGAAAAGAAAAATGTGCGTTAACAAAGTCACCCTAATATCTAGTATTTGATATGTTCTGTTATGTTCTGTTACTAGCTGTGCGGCCCCATTCTGATCCAGAATATCAGGATGAAACAATGGCTGTCTATCAGGTTCCCCTGGTAGGTGAGTAAAGATACCCTTATTTTAATAGTAAGGAAAGGTTGGGTGGAGCTCAGCTTTACAGAGACCTAAGGACAATGGTGAATTTATCACTTCTGACCCTGAAGGTAAAATTCTGGATAAACTAGTGACATCTAGAACTTGAACATGAGCTAAGAACAGACTTGTGCCTCTGATCTGGCTATGAGAGGTTTTGCTGAGCTCCAGCACTCTTTTCTTTCTATTCCATAACTTTCACTTCTTGGTGGTGAATGGCTTTTTATAGTACAAAGTACTCCATGGCTTCTTATTTCATTTACCGTCACAACTTCCTTCTACAGGTAGGCTAGGCTGAGATCGACTTCCCCAGGCCACACAGTGAACTTTATGACTGAAAGATGGGCTTGAATCTGGCACTCTTGTTAAACCAAACATTCTTTATACTGTGTCACATTGATGTATGCCTGATGGTAAAGACTGATCCACTGAACATGCCTTCAAGAGAGGAACTCTCTGCCTTTTGTCGGCCTTTACATCCAGATTTAAATGGATAGTTGTAGTGATAACTGAGAATCCAGATATTTTGAAACCAGCAATATGGTTATGACATAAACCAATAATTAGATTTGACTGATAGTATTTAACATCAACTAGCAGGCTGCTCGCTGAATACCATGCTTTTATATAAAGAATTTCATAAAGTCATATGAAAACAATTAAACAAGGTTGAGGCTTCATTATTTCCTGTTAAAATAGTGTCCCCAAGGCAGAGTATATATGTGTGTTCTCATCTTACCCCTCCCCCATTTTTTCTGAAACAGGCAGAAAGCCAGCAGATGAGCAAAAGCTACCTCCGAGCTCTCCATCACCAATAGGTGGGGCTGATCAAGAACATATCTCAGGACCAGGATCTCCTATGGAACAGCAAGGTCTAAAATATGACAGGAGTAAAGAATCCCCTGATAAAATGGGTGAGGGAGCCTTGCTTCTTGTTGATTCCAAAAATGGTTTATTATGGCCCACCAATGAGCTTCAAATATCTTGAAGGAGAGTTGCCAGGCTGGCAACTTTAAGTTAGAGGATATTGCAGAGCAGAGTTTAAGAATCTACCCATCAATTTCTTTTTTGTCCAACTTCAGTGGTGAATCTTCCTTGTGAAATATTTAGGAATTTCTAGCATAACTAATGTTAAACTAGATTAAGGTGTGTATGTGTGTGTCTGCCGTTTGTTTGATTTCTGTTCTAAGAACATTAGAAGAGCCATGCTGGATCCAGCGTTGTGTTCACACAGTGGCCAGCCAGCAGCCCATAGGAAACCCATAAGCAGGACATGAGTGCAACAGCACCCTCCCACCCATGTTCCCGAGCAACTGTAGCATATAGGCTTACTGCCTCTGACACTGGAGCAGCATATTTTGATCCAGAAGAATCCTCAAGGTGACTTACATAAAATACATTCCTATAACACTGAGGCTGCTATTGTCCTCTCTAGCATATGATACTGCTCTGGGGTAGCATATCCTCCTGCCCTCTTCCAGAACTGTAAGATTTTTTTTCACTGCAGAACAGAAAGGGAGGGGTCCTGGCAGTAGCTGAGCTTCAGATTCTCCAGAGGGGAATAAGATAGTTAGGCCTGCAGTATTGGGGGGCTATATCAGCTGAATACCATGGGGGCCATTTTCAAGGTGATTGTTTGGCATGCTGGCTTATTGATTTTAGCAGAAGATGGATCTTCATAATGTTAAAGTTTTGCAAACTGCTTGATTCTAAAGTACAGGGTTTCTGTGTTCTTTGTTTTTTAAGATGGAAGTTTGCAAATTGGTCAGAGGGACCCATCTCTTGTGGTTGCATTTATTTGTAAGGTAAGATGTTCCCTGAATAAATGTATCCGTGGCTATCGTGCATCCTGCTTCCGTGTACAGAATGACATAGAATGTCTTTGGGCCTCTGCTTTAATCGTTCAGAGCTGGCCAACAATTTAGACTGAATATGAGTCTGGTGCTTTGCTTATCAGATTAAGTGAGCATTTGCTTTTCTCATTCTTCCAGCTTTTTTGAGTTGGAGAAATGCTAAGATTGTGATCCTTCTGAATAACCATTTTTATGATTGTGATGCACTGGGGTTTCAATATATATATATATATCTTACAAATCAACTTGTTTGTGCTTGACTTCATATCTCATTTTGACTAGTAAGTAATTTTTATTGTGGAACATCTAAAAGTGGTGATCATTAAAATACATGCAGCGCCATCCTATCCCCAATGCTGTTTAACATCTACATGAAACCGCTGGGAGAGATCATCTGGAGGCATGGGGCGGGGTGACACCCAAATGTATTTCTCTATGCCTTTGACAACAGCATCAGCTAAGGATAGTGTGTCTCTTCTGAATGAATGCTTGGAGGCGGTAATGGGCTGTGTGCGGAAATCAAACTGAAGCTGAATCCAGACAAGACAGAGGTGCTTACTGTCAAAGGCCCTAACTTGGGTTTGGAGGTGTGTCAACCAGTTTTGGATGGGGTTACATTCCCCCTGAAAAGCTGTGTTCGCAGCTTGGGGGTGTTCCTGGATCCTTTGCTCCAAATGACAGCTCAGATAGATGCGATGGCCGGGAGTACCTATTTTCAGCTTCAGCTGATATGGCAGCTGCACCTCTTCCTAGAGTTAGAAGACCTAAAAATGGTAGTGCATGCGCTGGTAACTTCGAGGCTGTACTTCTGCAATGTGCTGTACATAGGGCTACCTATTTGCCTAATCTGGAAACTTCACCTAGCTCAAAATATGGCAGCCAGGTTGGTTACCGGTACACCTAGGGGTGACCATATTACAACAGCTTTAAAATCACTCCACTGGCTGCCAGTTACTTTCCGGGCAAAGTACAAAGTGTTGGTCATTACCTTTAAAGTCCAGGTTACCTGCGGGATCGCCTTCTCCCATACAATCCACCCCACATGCTCAGGTCCTCTGGGAAGAACTTATTACAGTCAGCCAAAACTAGGCTGACAACCATTACCCAGAGGACCTTCTCTTCTGCTGCTCCCAGACTGTGGGACGGCCTGCTGGAAGAGATCCGCCAACTTAACAGTCTTCCAGAATTTAAGAAAGCTATAAAGACAGATCTCTTCCAGCAGGCCTACCCAGTCGAATTTTAAGGATTTTATTGGTATTTTAACAATGTATTAGTTTTTATATGTTTTTAATCCGTTTTATGTATTTTATATCATTTACTTTTAATGTTGTTCCCCAACTCCATTCAGAGGGAGTGGCGGGTAATAAATAAATAAAATTATTATTATTATTATTATTATTATTATGTGAGACCCACTGTGTTCAATGTAGCTTACTCTGTAGTAAGTGTGTCTAGGATTGCAGCCTTTGGCTGCTTTCTTGTGGTCCTGCCTCAGTTGGGATGATTCTTTATATTTAGATATCTCTCACTTTGTACTCCCAAGTGTTTTCTTCATTCCTAGTAAGATCTTTCACCCTTTCAGTTCTTGTTTGGATGCATGCCTCTCCTTATAATATTAGGCTCAGTTTGTATATAGGTGTTTTTAGGGGCTTTTCTGATGTAATGTCAATTTGTACCTTTGCCATTTGAATTTAAAGCATTGCCAGAAATATGTGACTAAGGGAGTTTTATTTATTTGCAGCTCCATCCAAAGAAAGGGAATTTCTTGGTGCTCAAAGCAAAGGAGCTGGGCTTGCCTGTGTAAGTGCAGAAGGGTTTCCAATGAACCTTTATAGACCGAGGCATTGCACATTAATCCAAGATTAGATAAATTCTCCCCCCTCCTTTTTTTTTAGTGGAACTGCAGCAATTGCTCCCATAATAGCAGCTGTGAAGGATGGAAAGAGCATAACATTTGAAGGCAGAGAGGTATGACTTCTTGGATTATCCTTTCACTCAGGCCTATCTAGACATTCTCCTATCTGTAATTCACAGTCTTGTAGATGTAACCAAGCAGGGCTTCTCATTGTTTGGGCTGGGGGATCACAACCTAAAATGTTTATTGGATCATTATGTTGATTAGTGAGAATATCTAAATCGATGAGGCTGTGCTAAATATTGATGACTTGATTTGTCCTTGGAATTTAGAGAGGAATTGGCCTTACAAATTCAAAGGAAGATTTTAAATTGTTTCTCCTGGCCAACATTATGGATGGAAGTGACTGTCTCTCTGAGCCCAATACACCTGTGAAGTACCTGCACAGCCTGCAATATTTTTTTCCTGCTGTGCAGCCTTTGTCTTTTTAGAGATGGACTTCCACTTGCCAACTTGGGATGCCAAGCATAAAGTATTTCGATTTAATGTCTTCCCATAAAGTTTAATGGCCCATCTACCCAAGTGCTAGAGCATGTGTTACTGCAGATTCTAATAGCGCATATGCGTAAGTAGTGTGTACTCATATGTGTGCCTTGTTGCAGATCTTGGCAGAAGAAATTTGTACCCCCACAGACCCAGGTGCAGTCTTCATCATATTGGAGTGTCCTCATGAAGGTTTTATAGATGCAATCTGTGAAAACACCACACTGCAAGGGTATGGTTAAGAATGGGCATGTCTGCCTTCATAGTCCGGATTTGGGGAGGGACTTCCTTCCTGTAACTGGCATTTGCTGCCACTTGTGCATTGGAATGTCTGACTTCTTTTTGATATGGCCTACTCTTGGCCATGTGTAGTAAAGCGCTCTAGCAGATTTCTTACATTTGCACATAAGGATATATCAAAGTATTTATTAGTAAAGTGTTGCGCACGTCACCCCACTGTGTCGATGGCAGCTGCAAAGTTCCCATTAATGCAACCCTTCTGTTGATGGGGCCTTTGTGGCTGGCAGTGACACAGTGGGGTGGGGTGCGCAATTTCTGGAGGGTGCTGAAATTGCTCTCTTCCCCCACTGCATAAATGGTGGCTGCCATTGACACAGGGGGCGGAGGAGTGTGATTTCGGCATCCAAGGTGGGTGGCAGTCAAACCCTCACAGCTGTGGGTCTGCGCTTGTGCCGAGCATGCCCAACTGGGTCCAGGGGGCCACACGTGGGGTTCCTTAGGCCTCCCAGACCCAGTTGGGTGCTCACAACAACCCCACATAGCATCAAGAGACTTAAAAGAATTTCATAGACAAGATGCTTGTAAGTTTTTACAGATATTAAATCCACATTCAATAGAGAAAAATATTCCTAAAGATGTACAAGGGCCCACTCTCAGCATGGCCTTTCATTAAGCATCATTCTGATAGGTTCAGCCATTCCAAATAAGAACTCTTCTGCAGCCCCAGGATGCCTTGGGGTTTTGGATTCCTCTGCATTTTGCATTACATGTTATCCATTAAATGGATATTAAACGGATATTGTATTTATAATCTGTTTTTATCCTTTTTGTGCTTTTTAAATTTTGTATATCTGTTTTTTAATGTTCAATGTTTTTAATTTTTGTAAACTGCCAAGAGAGCTTTGACTATGGGGCGGTATATAAATGCAATAATAATAATAATAATAATAATATAATAAGTAGTAGTAATCAGGCTGCAGTAGGAGAGTGTTTTGTTCAATAAATGCACAAGGAATCTGAAACCACAAGCACACGTATTTTCAAATGGACGATACAAAAAATGCAGATGGTGCTAATGTGGATTTAAACCGTTCCATTCTTGGAGCAATCAGTGTGTCATGTGTATTTCTTAAAGAAAGTCTGCTCCTCAGTTTGAGAACCACTGCTTCAAATGGGATGCTTTTTGCAGGTATCAAGAAGGGGATCCTGTGGCTTTAGTCGTTCATATAACGCCAGAACCTATTCTGCAGGACAGTCGGTATAAGCAATGGCTGGAAAGGTTTGTGTTTTTGCTGAAATTGCACACTATCCATGGTTTGAACTGATGTGCATGTTCCCCTCTTATCTAACACAAGTGGGATTGGGTCTGAGGCATGTACTGGACTTCACTGGCATTCATTGACTTCCTATTGCTTTGTGATGGCCACGGTGCTGACAGGCAAACTAAACAAATCCTGTTCTTGCATCCTGAGTGACAGGCCAACTGTCCTCATAAAGGAAAGATGTGTTTAAAACTGGGAGCATAGTAAGGAGTAGACCGTGGAAGGCAAATGCATTGTGAGTAATGTGAACCATGGTTGCGCAAATGATGGAGAGACCCTAATTAGAAGGCATAATTCTAGTCCCACAGGGAAACACACACACACACACACACACACACTTGCTCTTAGGATGTCTAACTTGAAGTGTTAACATTTAATAAGGTGTACTTGGTTTCTCTTATCCCATCAGATTTGGACCAAATACTCAGCACTTGATACTCAACGAGAATTGCCACTCGGTGCACAATCTCCGCAGCCACAAGATTCAAACGCAGCTCAACCTCATCCATTCAGAGATCTTTCCAATGCTCACCAACTACCAAAGCAAGGTGAAGTCTTTGCTTGATTAGAAGGGCTCTCTCTCTCCACCTCTCTTAGCAGGCTGAATAGCACCGTTCAATATTTTTCTGTCTACCTGTTAGGAAGAAGAGGCCATGTTCAGCGTGCCTGTTACGCGAGGAGCGTGCCTTCTGAAATACCAGTTGAGGCCCAAACCAGAATGGCAGAGGTTAGTGGATACTTAAGCTTGTCCCGACAGGACTAAGGACTGAAGGAACAAAGATCCGCCTCTCCGCTTTTTTGGTTCCTAGACACTGAGAGGCATGAAGCTGCTACGGTTCCATGGTTTTCTGCTCTCTTCTGCATAAACTCAACATTATTTTAAAATTAAAACCCAATTTTAATAGAAACATGAGAATAGTTTGACACAGTGCCTGACATGACGTTGTGCTATACTCACCCATGTCCCACATTATTGGCTAGTGGGAATGTAATTAGGTAATGTATTAAACTAGACATTGCAAAGATAATGGGGGGAGATAATAGAAGAGAGATTTAGTAATGGCAGGTGCAAATCAACTAGCATCTATTTCTGCCCTCAGTGGTACTTGTAAACCATAGATTGCTCTCAAAACTCTGCGGCAAAAGTGAGGAATGATGACTTGTGAGGTAGGCTTGTTCCATGAAGAATTGGTTTGGAGCGTTGAAGTGTAGATGGCTTGAAGAGTGAATAGTTTGAAAGAGCACCTTTGTTTCAAGGTGTTACTTCTTTGCTGTATTGACTGCTGAGAGATTGGGGTGGGTGGATGGGTGAAATGAGTACATGCTCCCTTAAGGTTGGTGGATTATGCTAGGTGGAAGGAGCATTGGGATGCTGGAAAAAGTAATGGGGTGATTTGCCTTGAAAATTAAAATGAGTGTTAATTTTCTGTGGTTTCTGGCAATCTGTTCTTTTAGGGAGGCTATTACTGCTTGTAATTCTGCTGAATTTGTAGCTGAAGCCTTGGAGCTCCCTGACTTCCAGGATTGTGTGCAGAAGTGCAAAGAGAACTTACCCGTCCAATCGATTTTATCAGGTGAATAAGCTGCTTGTAGTATATTTGAAAGGGCTAACAAGACAGCTGTATTTGGAAAAAAAAGTGGCCTTGATTTTTTGATACATTTTGAGGGCTACACATAAGGGATATAAACAAATAAAGAAGTTGTAATTTGATCATCCCTGACACAATTATTTGAAAAGTTGGGTCATTGTCTTCCAAGGGATGCTAGAAAGAAGTAGGCTCCAACTCCCTTCCTTTTATATAAAGTTTATATTCTTTGACATATTCTCAGGGCAATGATCAGCTGGACTAGCAGAAGATGTATCCTTCCCTCCCTCCCTCCCTCCCTCCCTCCCTTCCCCACCCCACCCCACCCCAAGATGTCTTGGCTTACTTATATACTCTTACTTATATACTGTTATGGGACTTTTTACTGGAGTACTGGAACTTTTTTCAAGTGCTTTGGGCCCTGGTTATTAAGAGTGTAGAATGGGTGGAAGTGCGTGCCCCCCCCCCCCCCCAAATACATTTCTATATAGGGTACCATTTCAGTTATATTCTCAGGACAGGTTGTGTTTCCAGTACTGAAGAAAGGAAGGTTTAATGGGGGAAGATTTAAAAAAAACAATGATACTGTTTGTTCATAAGAAAGTTATACCTTCTGAGTTGAAAACAGCTAGAGCCCAGTCTCTTTGGCACCGTTGGGATATTAACGAGTGACTGATTCATGCAGCTTGTTCCTTCTGGGGGTTCCACATTTTGCTTTCCAGGTTCAGCAGAGAGAGGAGGAAATGTGGTTTCCATGTGATTTGGATTCCTTTCAGTGGAGCACAGTTTGGTCAAGTAGCATGCTATAAGCAAATGAATCCTACCACCATGCATTTTACTTCTCAGTTTGAATGCCTGGGTCTGCACAATGTGCTCTCTAAGAAAAAGTATCCAAGATAGTTTTGCTAGAAGTTAAACATAACTTGTCAGCATGCCCAGAAGGGGGAGAGTGTGAGTGGTAGGAGGTTCTGTTTCTGAATTTTCTTCTGTTGATGGGATTTGTGGCCTATGCGTGAGAAACTACATGTTATGATTTGATGGAGAGAAAAACCAATGTAAAGCAGTTTCCCACAATTGTAGCAAGGTGGGTGTGGATAGTTCAGTCGAGTTTGTCTCATAGCAGTTTTCCTCCTGATAAAGGCTTAATTTTTAAGCTGGAGAAGTGATGGTAATACCAGACTAATTTGCAGAGATTTCAGTGCTTTTTGCTCTCTTTCTAGCAAATATGAAGTGCTACCCAGAAGTTGTATTCTTAGGGACTGGCTCCGCAATCCCAATGAAAATCCGGAATGTTAGCTCCACCCTGATAAACATTAGGTAGGTACCAGAGTTTGGCATGCTGGGGTGGGGTGGGGAGGTTCTTTTATAAGGAGGCAATGAACTGATAACATCAATGTGAATGATGGTGGCTAATATATGTTTTAGCCTTGTTCCCTGCCATAGCACTATCTCAGAATATCTCCACAGCAGAAGGCCTCAGCCTTCACCTGCCCATAGAGATATTTGATTTACGTGTCTGCTATTGCACTGTAGGTTTACCTCCTCCCCCCCCCTTCCTGCTTTGAAGGTTACCTCAGACTTATCATCTATGCAGAGATATTGGTAGTAGACGGTTCTTCGGTATGTGACAAATAATCTGTCCTTCGAACATTTCTGTTTGATTTCCCCACTTTGTCTCATACTGCTTGCTCTGTTCTGAGCAAGCTGTATGTGAGTACCTTTTTAAATGTAGAAAGAGCTAAAAATAAAAAAACAAGACAAGCAACAGAGGAGCCATGCATATTAAAGTTGGGGATCGGCCAGGCCAAAGGCCTGCAGAAACTTTTAATTTCATCGTTGACTGAAGACTCTTCAGGAGGGCCAGATAGATCTCTCCAGGATAGAGAGTTTCACAACTTAGGAAGAGTAGTGAAGAAGGTCCTTTCATACGTTCCCATCAGCTGGCGTTCAGGTGGTGGCAGGACATTTGGTGGGTCCATTGTGGCTGATCACTTAGTTCTCTCTTCCATGGAACGGTATCATGAGAGAAGTTATATCATGTCAGGATCACAGTTTCTGAAAAGTGCAGTCCTTTGTCTATGTGGATACTGGACAAATACAGCAGTATAATTGACACCAGTAGATGTAAAAATGTATACCCACTCTTCTGCCAGCTCTACCCAGTCTCTGCTTCTGGATTGTGGAGAAGGAACATTTGGCCAGCTCTGCCGCCATTATGGAGATGAAATTGACAAAATACTGTGTAACATTGCAGCTGTTTTTGTGTCTCATATACATGCTGATCATCATACGGTGAGTATTGTAGAAGGGTGGGCATTATAGCTTTATTTTTCCATTTTGTGTTAAATTAACATGCTCAGGAAAGTGTCTGGTTTTCACCATACTTCTCCTCGCTTCTACTCCTTCCATCAAAACATAAATATGTCAGCTATTTTTTCTCAGTGGCAAACCACTATGAAATGATCACAGTATTCAGCAGCTAAACAGCTGCTCCAGTTTGTTTACCTCATCTACCAAAGGATAAATGATATTTGAAAGCAGCCCCTTGTCTCAAATTAGGACCCTAGTAAATTAGAACACTTCACTTACCTGGCAGGTATCATTGGGCAAAGCTACCTGCTTTTCATAGCTTTTGAGAGTGAAGGTACTTTCTGCAGATGAGGTCATTTATTTCTCCCCTTTTCACTTAAGGTGAAGTTCTTTAAGGAGAAGTGTGTAAGAGACTAGTTGCCATCTATTTACAATGGGCTAAACTTCTTTCTCCTAGGGCTTGCTGAATATCTTGTTGCAGAGACGTCGTGCTTTTGTAAGTACTTTGGCTTTAAAGTTAATATTCAAACTCTGTGATGTTGTTTAAGTGATCCAGTACTTACGTAGCATGCATCAGAGCCTGCTCTTGCCTTGCTTCTGATGCATTCTCTCAGTTTACTGATGCTTGCAAAATCTCCGCCCTTTGCTCCTTTCCACTTTCAGATGACCCTGGGTCAACCCTATAGCCCACTGATACTGATCACACCGACGCTAGTCATGACATGGCTGCACCAATACCACGATCACTGCCAAGAGATCTTGGGGCACATCAAGTGAGTAGGTACTCCTAAATGGTTTGTTTCAGTGTGAAATACTGATGTATCCTGCACCTGTCAGATAAAGCTGCTGCCATATTTGATCACACTGAATGGCATGTAGCTGTAAAAATGGTATTTACTGCCCTATGCTTTACCTTATCACAAAGCATTCAAATGTCCCTTCCCCTTTGGGGGATTTGAACCGGTGTCTTTTCTTAAATTTTCTTAATTGGGTAACATTTTTTTGACAGTGGTCAAGGTTGGACCAAAGTACCCAATTTTACCATTACGCTTAGAGCTGATCTACACTACTGCTTTATAACAGTTTATAACAGTTTTAAACCAGATAATAATCATTATTAACCAGTTTAAACCTGTTATAAACCGTTATAAAGCAGTAGTGTAGATCGGCTCTTGGGTTAGTCAGGTTAAGAGCAAATGCTATTACTCATTATGAAATATCTGTTGGCACTTCTGTTTGCCTAGACCTCTGTCCTATAATGCGGGCTCATTTATAAGACAACATCAGTTGGACGTCAAATCCTTTTCTTCCTCAGAAAATGACACTTTCTGCTTCTCATATTCTCTTACCCATGAGGGACAGGGAATCCAATTTGGGAATAATGGAACATTTTACATGCTTTACTGAAATAGGGATTATCATGGGTAAAATCCAACACAAGTCCTATCTAGAGTAGACCTATTGAAATGAATGGGGCTTAAGTTCATCATAACTAATTTAAGTATGATTCATTCTAGTAGGATCTATGTTGATTTTTATCCCTTGTGTTTACTTTTCCGTAGTAACTAGGCTTTTGAGCTCAGATTTTCCGGAGTCTTGTAACTTGCACACTTTCTTAGATTGTTCAATAAGAACTAAATGTTACATATTCTAGAGAGTACAGCAGATTATCTGCATGTTGAGTGATCTTTTCCCTTAGTTTTAACATCTAGAGTCGCTTAGGCATGGATCATTACCACTGCATGGGACACTGTACCACCATTGAAAGTTCCTGAAGGTAACTGGTGGAGGTACAGGGACTCTCCAGGTGATGGTGGGAATCCATGTCATAAACTACTCCTGACACCAAAACTACAGGCAAGGACAGCTCATCTTGAATTTCAGTGTCCAGTTGTATGGTGCACCCCTGAATTCGGTGAGTGATGCAACCTTCGACATGAATTGTTCCCCATGTGTAGGCTGCATCAGTGTTTAATCAGGTTAGATTATTTTTATTTATTAGATTTATATCCCATCATTCAGTGAAAGAGATGAGGGCAGTGTACATGTCTCGTCCCCCCCCACCCCATTTTGTCCTTGTAACAAACTGTGGTATAAAATAGGCTAACGGAGTGACCTGGTTTGCATGATCACGGAGGGGGGAAATGAGCCACAGTGGCTTATTTCTTCTGCTGCACGTGTTGGTTGCAGACCGGGGGGGATTTACATAATTACCCGTGCCGGTGCAGCTTGCAATGTGGTGCGAATCTGGCGAGGGTGGCTTGTTGCTGTAGTTAACAAGCCATCCAGAACCCATGGGCTGGTATAGCATTCTGAGGTGGCTTGTTAACCACAGCAACAAGTCACCTTGCTGGGTTTGCATGACACAGCAAACCACACTTGCCAGGGTAATTACTCAAATCCCCCTGGTACGCGACTAGCTTGTGCACCAGGGGAAATTAACCACCGGGGCTTATTTCCTCCCTCCATGATGGTGCGAACAGGCACAGTGACTGGGTCAAGATCACCCAATGAGTTTCCTGTCTTAAGTGGAGATTTGAACTTTGGTCTTCCCAGTCCTAGTCTGACACAACTACTTTATGTTGGTGTTTAGCCATGAGCTTGAAAAAGTTAGTGATCTGGGACAAAAAACTCCATGGATGATAATTTTCAAGGATGTTTCTGAAAGACATCCTTGAAAACTTACACAGGAGACAGAGAGAGCATCTCATTTCTCCATTGGGGCCTTAATTTCTGTGCAAGAGGAGATTGTATAGAAGACGCACCCCATATAAGTTTGATTCAGTTTGGCAATTAGTTTTGAATGGTTGCGTATAACCCTCCAAAAATAAACAGGGCACTATTACATAACATTCCAGTCACCACTATCTCCCTTCACCCTCTTTCTAACACTGTTTGCCTTTATCTAATGTGTTAGATATCCAGGTATACATTCTTACCATATTGACAATGACTTTTCTAAATTTTACTGTGTGGAATTACTCATTGTTAACTTTTAAAAATAAAAAGAGATCCAACGTTGTCAGCTTTGAGGGATTTCAAGCAATGGAGCTTAGTTCTTTCTTTACAGAATCATAGACCGTACATAAAGCAGAGAGTGAAATGAGACACTGGGCCTGTTTTTGCACAGTGACAGAGAGGGGGCGGGAAATAAGCCACCATGGCTTATTTCCTTCACCATCTGTGCCGAGGGGGATTTTCATAATTACCCTTGCCACTGCAGCTTGCTGTGTCATGTGAACCCAGCGAGGCTTATAAGCCACCATGGGTTATTTACCCTTCCATGATAATGCAAACCCCAATCACTGTGTTCCTGTAATGAAATCTGGTTCTAAAGTGATGTTTAAAGGCTGTACGAGAGCAGAAGACTTCATTGAATATGGGAACAAGTGTCCAGTTGGGGCTTGAGAGGATAGATGAGTGTCATAATGGATTATGCTTAGAAGAGAGGACGTGCGCTTAAGAGGTTATTCCAGAACCCCTTGATGACTGCCATTATCCTGCTTAGTAACTTTTGAAAATAATAATAATAATAATAATAATAATAATAATAATAATAATAACTTTGACTTAATCATGGTCGTTCTTCTTGCTTGCAGTGTGATTCCTGCCCAGTTCTTAATGGAAGGGTGTGATGTCTTTAAACCTAAAGCAAAGGCTTTCATTAGTTTGCTTATGGAGAAATACGACTTTGCAAAGGTAAGACAGGTATGGGGTGATGTAGGAAAGAACATGTGAAGGAGATCTCAAGCGACTAACATGCTGTGGTACTCAGTTTCAGACATGCAAGGTCCGGCACTGTAAGAATGCCTTCGCTTGCTCCATGATCCACAGATCTGGATGGAAAATAGTTTATTCTGGTGACACTATGCCCTGTGAGGCTTTAGTTGAAATGGGTAAGTGTTTTATATACTCCTGGGTTGTTTCCGTTGTTGGGAGTGCTGTGTGGAAAGCCAAGTGCTTTTCCCTCCACCTTTAAATGATGGGCTTAGAAAATTCTTTATTCCCCTCTTAAGATGTGAAAAATATTGTTTTCACAGGAAAAAATGCTTCTCTGTTGGTTCATGAAGCAACACTGGAGGATGGCTTGGAAGAGGAAGCTGTAGAGAAGACGCACAGGTAAAAAAATATAGAAGTGGGGCAATTTTGCCCTTTTCCTAGAAGAGAGAGGCATAAAGGAAATTCAAAGGTAGCACTCTCTTGAATCTAGCCAGTAATAGAAAGCATCTCGAGGTAGCTTGTGTTCCTCTAGTATAGACTTCCCCAAGCTGGTATCCTTCAAATGTGTTGGACTAAAACTCCCATCAACCCAAGATGAGGATGATGGGAATTGTAGCCCAATAACTAGAGGCCACCAGGTTGTGGAAGTCTGGTCTAGTAAAATTGTAAGATTGGTGCAGAAAGTAGCTGTCTTCTGCCTTTGGTACTTTGATTAGGTCTGATCCCTTAAATCCTGTGAAGTCTGTTTTGTGTCATAGGGTTGATTTTGTTAGACCTTAAAAAGTCGCAGCTTTTCTCAGTCTTTAGCAGGGTATCTTGTTAATTTGAGGCCAAACAATATGGAATGACAATCTGTTCCAGAGCATAACTTGGTGGTGGAGTTAGGGCAGGAGCTCTGGGCTCCTGAGAGCTGAAGACATTTTCTTGCATGTTGACACAGATGTAGAAATGCTTAAACTCCAGAGAAAGCTTTAAGACATAAATGATAGCTTTTGCTATTACAGTGTTATAATTTGGTTTTCCACCATTACCAGCACTTTCTGTTATGAAGGGTATCTGCTATGATGATGTGGGAGGGGAGCCTATTTCATTTCACATTGTGCAAGCCCTGTGTATTTCCTTTGTTCCTTACTGTAGCACTACCTCCCAGGCAATTGAGGTTGGGATGAGGATGAATGCAGAGTTTATTATGCTCAATCACTTCAGCCAACGTTATGCTAAAATCCCTCTATTCAGTGAGGATTTCAGTGAGAAAGTTGGAATCGCATTTGATCATATGGAGGTGAGTTAAGAGTTTAAAGAGAGCTCCATGTGTTCATGTACTCAGTTATTCCTTCTGGGTATGGAGCATTTTGGGAAGAACAATTTCTGCTAAGTCTTCTAAATCAGGCTTTTGACAAAGGCAAAAGGGGGATTGAATGGCAAAATGGGGAGGGGGGATTGAATGGCAAAGTGGTTTTTCCTCGCAGTCAGGATGGATTTGATTTAAATCACGATTTTAATCACTACTCAGAAAGACTCGGTTTAATCATGTGACTCCCCCCCCCAGTGCACTTTTCCTTGCTCTAAGCTTAATACATATTTTACACAACTCAGAGTTACCAAAGACTCATTCTTGCTGGTATAATCTTAATATTTTCAAGCAGATGCAGGTTTCATTTTTAGCTTCTTGTGCAGATCTATTTCACTCCCAACAATCTATTCATTGAATTTTTTGAAACTTAGCACTTAAGAGGTAAGGGGTTGATTCTGTGTACATAGATTTGCAAAGGAACAATGGGATTATGATCTCTGCAGACACAAATTCACAGTTTTGAGAACTGTAAAACCAAGCATCTGTGATAATATCTTCTAGATAGAAAAATTGCCCAATAATCTTACAGAAACCTCTGGAAGAGCATGACATTGTGAATGGATTAATGGAATTCATTTACCAAAAAATTTAAACTTTGCATGAATATACATCCTCACACTACATAATTAAAAACGAATCCTTATTTCATGATGAATAACCTTTGGACTATAATGTATCTCAGAAAATTATTTTTAGATAGATTTTTCCTCAAAAAGCATTTTATAAAAAAAATCCATTTTAAAAATCCATTTTAAATTTAAAAAATCAGATTTAAATTTTAAAAAAACTTTTTTAATTAAAAAAAAATTATTGATTTTTATTCACCCTGCTTGCAGTTGAGGGTGCAGGAGAAGAGCTTGTAAGTGGGATTTAATCTACGTTATCTAAACCTGATCTAGTTAGTATGCCTCAGCCATATTTTAGCTCAGCTTTCCCCAGTCTTGTGCCCTACCGATGTTTTGGCCTACTGATGTTTTGGCCTACAACTCCAATAATCTCTGACCAGGCTTCCACAATTGTGGTCACGATGCTAAGCATGGTGCCATCTGTGACAGGCATGGCCAGCACCTCCCCCAGCCCAGCCTCGGAAAGACCAGGTGTGTTGGGGAGTTGGACGCTACTTCCTGAAGGCGCTGCATGTTCCTGAAGGCGCTCCATGGGCAGCATGTTCTTACCACCCCACCTTTCCCTTGGGAAATGCCAGGTGGGGTGGCATCCAGTGCCACTGCCTAAAGTGACACTGGCACCCAAGAGCACATGCTTTCCTGCCCTCTCCCAACCCCCTTTTCCCATGGAGATAAGCTGGGAGGGGGAGCCTCTCTCCCATAGAGAGGAAAGTACTTTCAGCCGATCCTCAGGGTTGGGGCTGAAGGCAACACAGAACACCTTCAGGTAGAAGCGCCACAGAACACCCACTTCCCAGGCTACTTTCCCCGCAGCCAGGCAGTGGAGGCTGTCTTTGGACACAGTGATGTGTGTGTGTGTTTCCCTCTCCCTACTGGGAAATGCCAGTGGGGATGGGACTTGATTGTGGGAGCTGGGAGCTGGCAACTCTCATTTCTGGCTTGGTCTGCCAAAATTTGTGGACTGCACTCCCCACCCATTTGTCATGCTGGCTGGGACCAATAAGAGTTGTAATCCAACTTGTCTTCAGGGCCCCAGATTGAGGAAATCTGTTTTAGTTTTTGAGGGATGGTCCTTGCTGGTGGACACAACTTTTTATACATAAATGAGTTGGAAAAGTCAGTGTGATGGCACCGGAGGCTGCAATTGTCCAGCAACAGGGCCGTGCTTTGGCCTGTACTGAACTTCCCCTCATGTGCTCTGCACAGGTCAAGGGGAACTGAAGGTTGGAGAAAGGAACTCATGTTCGTCCAGCACCCAGAGAACTCTTACAGCATGTGCTGTGCACATATCTAACTCCTATGTAATAAAAAATGTATAGGCTGTGGGTTGGCGGAGGTTCTGAAGAATTGCTGCTACTTTAATATTAGTTTTTGTCATCAGGTGCGCTTTAGCGATTTTGCTGCTATTCCCAAACTGATCCTGCCCTTGCAAGCCTTGTTTGCGGGTGACATTGAGGAGATGGAGGAGCGGAGGGAGAAACGAGAGCTGCGTCTTATGCAGGAGGCAGTGAAAGCTTCTCAGGCTCAGACTGTTGGTGAGAAGAAGGCACCGGCCAAAACGAAATTGGACCACGCGGAGGATTCTCATGAAGCACCAAACAAAAAACTCAAAACTGCCAATTGAGCAAAGCAGCAAATCGCTGCCCCTGTGCCTTTCTACCAGGGAGAGTGGCTTATGCATGACAGATGATGTGCACAGTACTGAGGATTCTAGGAGGCATCTGCACGTCCGAGCTTGGCCAAACGGTTGTCCTTCTGGTAAATTACCTGTGCTGCTTCTACAAGTGGAAGTCCTACTGTGGACATATTGGCTGCACAGGTAGCAAAATGTGCTTCCTGGCTGCAAGAACCAGAAACATGGTCTAACCTGATGGGAATACTTCATTTCTTTCCTTCTAGAATCTGAGGCAAGAGTGTCAAAAGTATGATTTAGACCAAGGGAATTCAGGCCACTTCAACAAGTGGGGATAGGATCCCACAATAAGTGAAACTGCTTCTTAGGTTGGGACTCCTTAAATGTTTATTGATATTTAGGGGATGTGTATTTCACAATACAAGAGGATGTGTTGTGTTGTAACCATGCATGCCTCAAGTTAATACTGGATATCTAGGAATCTTAAGATGAATATTCCAGTATTCCTCCCTACTTTAGTATTTGCAGCATAATACTGTAGGTACTCATTACATATATATATATATATATTTCAGGGAAGCAGTAAATAGAATGTACTGAATTTGTACATTATGCACATGTGCCAGACTACTTAATCAATTTTATCACTGTAAGGCAAAAGATTTTAGAACTGTGCTAACTTACCATCCTGCCTTCCTAATTTATTACAAAGTCAATCATATTTTTTTCATATTATCCTGGGTTAGGGAACCTATGGACTTCCAGGTATTAGGACTCCAATTCCTCTCATGTCCAACTGTCATGATCAGTGGTCAAGGATTATGGGACTTGTAGTCCAAGGGTGCTTCTGGATGGAGCTTTTATTGTGCAGTTGTCCTGCTTCAGACACAGAGGGCTGGTTCATATGATCAAACAGCACAAGCCACAGGCTGTGGTGCGCGCGTGTGGCCATTTTGAACATTCAAGGCACAAACACAGTTTGTCGTGTCTGAACCCGGTGGATAGTGGGCTGTGTGAGGGTTAAACAACCCTTGCAGAACTTGTGGCCTGTTTTAGGGTTATGCGAGGGTTGTTTAACCGTTGCAAAACCCATCCCCACCAGGACCGGATAACACGACAAGCTGCGGTTGCAGCTTGAATATTCAAAAGCTGTCTGGAACTCGCACAACTCACCACAGTGGGCTGTGGTGATCATGCGAATCAGGTCAGAATGTTGCAAGAGGTCCAGATGATATTATCCTCCATTTGTAAATCTCCTGTGTTTTCCCACCACTGCTTCTGTCATCTTTCTTACCACAAACAAATCTTTTAGGGAGGGAAAGACAGAATAGCAGTACAGTGTATTTTGGTTGGTAGCGCTAGGAGCTGTCTGTCTGGAAACACTCCACTGACACCTGGAGGACTACAGGTTCTGCACTCCTGCATTATGCCTTTCCCCTTAGCTCGGATAGGGGGGAAAATAAGTGAAACAAGATGCATCTTGTTTCACTTATACCAGACATGTAGTCATGGCAGCATTTCTGTAAAACCTTTGCAGGCAAAAGCCTTACGGCTGGTCAAGCATTTTAATTAGAGAGCAAACATTGCTGATAGTTCTCAGGTAAGGAAAAGGTCACAAGAGGATAACATGTGTTCCTATGCACCAAATGTGGGTTTTTAGTGGGGGAGAGCTTATAAAGAGCAGCCAGGAATTTCTGGGAGGTAAGAAATGAAGCTGAAGCGTGGCTTCTTTTACTGATGCGGTCCCACAATCACTGTCGTTGGGAGTGTGGGGAAGAGCTAGTCTGCTGCTACAGCCGTAATCCCCCTGCATTAATTGTGAGCATATACAACAGATGTAGCATGTCCCTTAAGCAGAATGTAGGAGCAGCTGAGGTGTGCCCTGTGAGAGATGTTCCTGGTTTGGCAAAGCAAATTGCAGCTGAGAGAGAAATCGAACAAAAAGCTGCTGTAGCTGGTTGGAGGTAAGAGGAAATCCCTGTTCTTCCTGTAATGCCATCCTGATTCTTTAAGAAATAATAATAAAAAAGATTTTCCTTCATTCTTGTAACTCACTTCTAGCATTGTTGCACAAAATGACCAGCAATGTGTACGTTGCTTCAAATTGCTCTTCCCTTGGCAACCTCTTGGGAACTCTCCACAGCAGTGCTGTGGTGGAAACTGCCAGGCTTGCTAGGTGAGCTGCTGCCTAAAGACACCGTCCCCAGCTGGCATATTGAGTTGAAAGTTGCAAACATAAGCCTGCTTACTTGCAAAATATCTCTTGGGGTCGCTTTTGAGCTAATACTAGGTTATGAGAGTGTTGGCTGCATGCTACAGATGAAACAGGCAAACACACCACAGCTACCTTTTAAACTAAATGGACTGGTTGCTTTATGTATCCCTCATGCCCTTCTAGCAGAGTATAATACAAAACTTAGAAGCATTTGCTCCCTCTGTATTCCACAACACGGCTGTGGTAGGGAAGAAAACCTCCAGTGCCTGTCCTAGACACTATTTAAGATTAAATGGCTAAAATACAGGTTAGTGAATTTGCTTGGGGATATAAATGTATGTGATATTAAATGTATTGAAGGAGGCTGCTTAACACTGCCTCCCCCCTTTTTTTAAAAGGAAAGGCAGCCAATTGGGGAGGAGAGGTGAACAAACAGTAAAGAATGAACTGTCCACTCTGCACTGCAGCAGAGGCAAAGGGACTCCCACAGCTAGGAAGCCTCTGGAATCTCCCTCCTGCGTGTGTTGTATTCTGACTTTTGCTGCTCTGGGGATGGGGGAACAAGGCATGTTGCATGGAAGGTAAGACAGTGGCAGCTTGTGCTCCTCCTCACTCTCTCTGGATAGGGAAGATGGGTTTAGGGCTGCCTAGAGGCAGAGCATGAGCAGATGCCTTTTCCTGCTTGCTTTATCTCTCTGGGTGGAGCAGGACAGAGGGTTGGTCATAGAAGAAGTAGTCCCCTCCCTCCCTCCCTCTCCCTCTCTCCCTCTCCCTCTCCTTCTCTCTCTCTCTCTCTCTCTCTCACACACACACACACACACACTTACCTGCACTTTCCTTGTAGCATGGTAGTGGGGATTGGGCCCAACTAGCCCGATTCTTTACACACACAACCTGCTGAGGTGTGAGCAGGCAGAGGTGGCAGCTTCTCTGGGAGCAGCCATCACTTGCTCCCTCACTTCTGTCCTACCTAGTGAGGGAGGGTGAATGAGCAGGCTATCCCCTTCCTTAAGTCTCCTTCCCGATAGCCCCCATGAAGCCTAATCCTTCCTGCTGAATTGGCTGAAGAGAGAGAATGAATGAGCAGGTATAGTACTGCTCAGGGAAATTGCAGCTGAACAGTTGGGGACAGTGGCAACCATTATTTTGCTCAATTCTTGCTGCTGAAAAAGAGGCTGAGCGAAACCCGAAGCTCTCTAATACTCCATGCATCTGATGAAGTGGACTATAGTCTACAGAAACTTATGCCGGAATTAATTTATTAGTCTCTGAGGTGCCACAAGACTCTTTGTTGTTCATGTAGAAGTAGTGGCTGCTTGCTCATCTTTCTGGATGGTACATGTCTTAAATCTGGGGCCAGGTCCACAGGCTAAACAGATTTTAAGATGCCAATTTGACTCAAGTCCATTCAGGTGAAAGAATGATGGAAAATGGATGTAGAGGGTAAAAACAAAGAAAGCTTACATGTCCTTACCTCTCAGTTCAATCACTCCAATTCCCAAAGAAGTGACAGATGCCAAGCAACGGGGTTGGTTATCTGGGCTGGTAGAAATGTACTTAGAATTAAAGAAATCTGAGCTTACCCCAAACTTTATTTCAACAGTATAATTTGGGGGTGTAGGGGAGAGAGAATAATTTTGTTGTTGCGATAGTTAAAACAATTGGGAATTGGACATCCTTGCTGATTTACTGCAAAGCATCCCAGATATCTACTTTCTGCACATCCCTGTTCTAGGCTGTACCATGGCCCCAGTCCAGCCTGCACCCATAGCCAGAGAGAATATGACTGAGGAGGGAGGAACAGCTGCTGCCTTCTCTTGCTTACATACTTTCTTGCCTGCTTCCAGAAACATGGCTGCAGAAAGAGGATGAGCTGGAGGAAGCAGTGCCTCTACAAGCATGGGCAGCTTTAGACCCTCTAGTTGTTTTGCCTTACAGTTCCCATGATCCATCACCATTGGCTCTGCTGTCTACGGCTGATGGGAGTTGCAGGCCAAGACATCTGGAGGGCCACTAGTTCCCCAGCTCTGTCTTTACTTTGCATGAAATGTTGGGCAAGTGCTAATAACCTAGGGTGACCATATTTTGGAAACCAAAAAGGAGGACAACATGGCCGCCCCAAGGGGGCATGCCGACCAACATGACCGGCTCCCAAAGGGACATGTCCACCCAAAGATGGCCTTGGTCACATTTCTGATTTCACAGCACACAATTAAGGCAAACCTGTTCTACATAACATCTTAATGTTAAAATCACCGAGACATTCAATGTATTTGAAATTACCTTCACTCCCACTTTTGTAGCTTTTGCTGTACTTTAAAGATTTTGCTATACTTTGTGTGATACAGTCTCCCTTTCCCTCAAATATCTTTTCTGACTGCAAATCCTTCATTGGATGACCATAGTCTCACCTTTCCTAACATTTAACACTCTTTCTCCATCACTTTTCTCATATTCATACTCACAGCTTCAGCATACTGCTACCACTGAACAAATGAAGCAGTTGACAAGTACAGAAAAAGCTAGTACAACAAACTAGCAACCTAGCATTAAGAAAGAGTATAAAATACTATTACCCTGCAAGCATTAGCCATGGAATAAAATGGACTAAAGGGTTGTTGTTGTTGTTGTCACTTCTCACTAGCACCTCTTAGCTGTTTCAATTTCTGATTTATCAATGAGAAACTAACAATGTGTCATTATATCTCTGGTTCATTAGCCATGTAAACAAGACCATGGTCAGTAGCAATACAAAGAAAGGCCAGAACAGATGCCCATTATCACAATGCTAGACAAATATCTCCTGAATTTACACAGTTTCAGTGTGCAGAGAACAGAAATCTCAATCAGGGACCCAAAGAAAACTGCCCAAAGAAACCTCAGAAACAAGTCCCATTGATTTCAATAAAGCTTACTCCCAGATAAATGAATATAGGATTGCAGCCACTTCACATATGTTCAGCTTACTCTAGCAAGTGCAAGGCCCTCCTGTCAAGAAGAACTATGCACTCATGAGAACCTGGCCTCATGGATCATGCAACCAGCAGGTGCTCTCCAGAAAGACGCTTTTAGAACCTAGGAGATCCAGACACACTCAGACAAGCCAAGACAAGCCACACTATGCACTCACATGTTATCTTGCTGGGACAGAACAATTTTGGGAAAAGACAATACTTTGTTATCGACCAGACATTACAGTAATAAACAAGAAAAACACACCTACCTCATTGATTTAGCAATACATAATGGCAAAAATGTTGCAGAAAAGGAATAGGAAAGGAGAGAAAAAAATAGCTATGGAAATTAAAGAACTGTGCAGCAGGAAAAGGTTACAATTATTCAGTTAATCACATCAGTCACCGGCAACACACACACACACACACTACAGAAAACCTTCAGAAACTGGGCCTACCAAAATAAATCCACACCAACATCCAGAAAGCAGTCATACTTAAAACATTTTTAAGAAGGATGAATAAGTATCAGCAATTGTTACAAAATATACATCATGCCAATTATCTCAAAGCAAATTGGAGAGGAAGGTCTATGGGTCAAAATGCATTATTAAAAAAATGAATTGCTATCTTCTAGCACCAGCTAGAGACCCACCTCTTCCTTTGCACTCTGGAAGCAGGTGAGCACAAACAACTCAAGCAAAGTAGGTGTCAGCCAGACCTCTCTGTGGACAGTATTCCACAACAGGGGGCTATTACTGAAAAGTCCCACTCCCAAGTAGCCCTGCACCACACCACAGTGTATGAGGGCACTTGGAACAGGACTTCCAATAACCACCAAAGGTAGGATGACCATATGAAAAGGAGGACAGGGCTCCTGTATCTTTAACAGTTGTATAAAAATGGGAATTTCATTTGTATGCATGCAGCACCTGGTGAAATTCCCTCTTCATCACAACAGTTAAAGCTGCAGGAGCCCTGCCCTCTTTTGTATCTGGTCAAGAGGACAGGGCTCCTGCAGCTTTAACTGTTGTAGTGAAGAGGGAATTTCACCAGGTGCTGCATGTATACAAAGGACACCTGCTGAAATTCCTTTTCTATGCAACTGTTAAAAGTTACAGGAGCCCTGTCCTCCTTTTCATATGGTCACCCTAGGGAAGCCCCAGCAGGTAAGTGCCCAGCAGGTAAGTGCCCCACCTGCCCAGCGCTCCTTACCTGCTGCTGCTGGGGCGTCCGCTTCCCTCCGGTGCTCAGAATCTACTGAGAAACAGGCTTCCTGGCCTGTCTCTCAGTAGCGCGCCGAGTGATGACGTAATCACCCGGCGCGCTACTGAGAGACAGGCCGCGAAGCCTGTTTCTCAGTAGATTCTGAGCACCGAAGCCCCAGCAGGTAAGTCCCTCGCGCGCCCCCCCCGCGCGGCCTCCCCGCGCGGCCCCCCACCCGCGCGGCCCGCGCTGCGCTGCCCCACCCCCGCGCTCCTTACCTGCTGGGGTGTCCTTCCGCTTCCCTCTGTGCTCGGAAACTACTGAGAAACAGGCTTCCTGGCCTGTCTCTCAGTAGCGCGCCGAGTCATGACGTCATTACCCGGCGCGCCACTGAGGGACAGGCCACGAAGCCTGTTTCTCAGTAGATTCCGAGCACTAGAGGGAAGCGGACGCCCCAGCCGGTAAGTGCCTCGCGCCGCCAGCCTCCTGCTACCGCTGCGTGACCCCCCGCCGCCCCGGTTTGCCCCTGCCGCCCCCCGGCTCACCCCAGGGCCATCTGGTCACCGTTTTGGGGGGCTAAATTTCCGGATTTGGCCCCCCAAAATGGTTTTTCCGCCCGGATGCGGATTTGCTCCCCATTTCCCGGGCATGTCCGGACAAATCCGGGCGTCTGGTCACCCTATAATAACCACTCTGATTGCTGACCTACCTCCTTCTTCTGGAACCCTCTTATCTGCTTTGTGTGGCATGATGCAATGGGAGGAATTGGACTTAGCTACCCAGAGCGCAAGAGCCAAAGAAAAGTGGCAACTCCTTGGCAGAGGAGCCTACACCTTTGTCTGCTGAATTGCCACCTCTTACAGGCTAGGGTAGAGGACTGCGGTAGTTGGTCCCAATCCCCATGAGGGTGTATGAAGGCCAGAATGAAGTGACTCCTCCCCCAGCCTTTTCCTCTATGTTGCCCAGCTAGCTCAGCGAGGGAGAAGGGGTGAGCACGCAGACAGAGGGCTCTGCCTCTAGGTAAGACTGGTAACCATAGGCTTGCACAGCACATTTCATTAGGGTGTGCACCCAGGTAATTTTTTAAAAAGGCGAACATTTATTGAATACTTAATCATAAAGGACTTTTAAATTAATGTATTTATTAACCACTGTAGATACTGATGCCCCACTCCGCGTTCGGCTTGCCTGACCGGAGGACCATTGAAGGTGGGGGTGGAATGAGATGCTCTCAAACCCCAGCACTGGTGAGGCTTTGTGGTGACACTGCCTGGAGGAAGGGCTTACAAGGGATGTGAGCCTTTGGGGGCTCTCCCCCTGGCCTCTTTGAAGTGTGGCTCCCGGTGGAGAGGCTCCTGGCAAAACAATTCCTTTTCGCTCTTGCTGCGGGGAGCAACGGGGAGCTGGGAGCTGTTGGGGGTCAGCAGCAGTGGAGCAACTGGAGGACCATTCCTGCTGCATCTGGATTCCCCTTGGTATCCCTATTCAATGGCCCCCTCAATTCCGTGCTTATTAGGGTGTGCCTGGGCACACCCTGAACACTCCTTGCGCACACCTATGCTGGTAACCTAATTCTTGTAGCTGTTGCCCAGAGACGGAGAGTAAGGAGAGGAGGCCAGAGAAGCCGCTGCCCTTCTCTTGTCGCACGTTTCCCTGCCACCCCTAGACTCGCAGAACGAGGAGGAGGAGGAGGAGGAGGAGGAGGCGGCGGGCAGGCACCTCGAGGGGAGGAGGAGAAATTGCTCTTTGCTGTTGAGTGGCTTTCCAGACACTTGTCTGCATTTCCTTTGAAATAAAAGAGGCAGCATGGAGCATTTTTTCCTAATATGTATTTACTGTAGCTTGGCCCTACGAAGTGCCTCTCGTTGTGAGTACAATAGTGTATCATACTTAGGGTGACCAGATAAAATCCAGGTCAGGGCTCATGTAACTTTAACAGTTGTAGAGAAAAGGGAATTTCAGCCAGTGCCATTTGTGTGCAATTAGTTCCTGGTGGTATTCCCTCTTTATAACAACAGTTAAAGTTGCAGGCACTAGACTAGAGTGACCATATACAAAAGAAGGCAGGGCCCCTGCACCTTTAACTGTTGTGATGAAGAGGGAATTTCACCAGGAACTAATTGCAAACAAATGACACTGGCTGAAATTCCCTTTTCTCTACGACTGTTAAGTTACATAAACCCTGACCTGGATTTTATCTGGTCAGCTTAATCATACTTGGGATTCCCCTTGCCCCTCCCCCAGTTTTAAAAGAGTGGTCTAGAAAAGAAGTAGGCTCTCCAGTTGTTTTGGACTACAACACCCACAACCCCAACCCTTGCCCATGCTGGCTGGGGTTTATGGGAGTTGTAGTCCGAAAACCTGGCGGGCACCAGGTGGCCTGCAGCAGCAAGAGTGCCTGCCAGCGAGCCAATCAATCACTCTTCTCTCGATCAGGGCAGAGCGGCTCCGTCCCGCCCCTAGCCGATCAGAAGGGGCGGGGCGGCGTCCTCCGTCCCCAAAGCAACAGCGGCTCCGCCCCAAACACGGAACGGAGGACTCCGCGACGGGCAGCATGGGTGGCGCGGAGCAGGAGCCCGACCCAGACCAAGAGAGCGCCCCCGAGTCGGACCCCCGCGCTCGGCTGGTCGGGGAATGGGTGGCGCGCAGCCTGCGGGTGGAGCCGGACCGCTGGACGCGTTGCGCGGGGAGCGCCGAAGCGTGGCTGCTGCTGAGCGAGTTTCTCGAGGGCGACCCGGCGAAGCGGCTGCTACTTGTCACGCTGGGCGCAGGGGGCCAGTTGGCGCTGACCGAGAGGTTCGCTTGGGCGCCTGCGGCCGGGCGCTCAGGCAAGGGGGTCTTCCTGCTGCGTCTCGCTCCGGGGCCCCTGCGCTCCCCGCCCGCTCCCGGGCACCTTCTGTACGGAGACTTGGCTGCAGCACCCCTGGACCAGCTGGCCACTTTCGTGGAAGAGGTAGGGCCGGGACTCGCTGGGTAGCCTCAGAATTCGCCTCAGAGAGGTTCGTTTTGGCACAGCTTCCCCCCCCCCCCCCAATCCGGAAACAGCGGCATAATAGACAGGCTTCCAGCTGATGCATCTTTAATGGGGACATCACCGTTGTATCTCGCGCTGCTGAGTAGAGCTTTCCATCCTAGGTCTCTCCTCAGTTTTGTTTTGGGGTGATGGTGGTCTGCTGTAACTTCTAAAGCCTTTTGTGTTGTACTTTCTGAAGAAAGAACTTACGATATCCAGTGGCATGGGAATACTTTAAATAATAAGATAAGGTAAAATCCTGCCAGGAAAAGGGTGGCAGCTGGGCTCTTCTCAAGCAAATCTGCTCTTAATGCTAGAACTCAATCTGGTAAGGTAGTAAGAAGACAACAAGGACCACTGAGCAGGGGAAGGGCCCCTATATTCCTAGAGATGGAGCACATGTGGCCCTCCAGATGATGTTGGACTGCAACTCCCATTGGCCTTAGCCAGCGTAACCAACGGTGTGGGACAATGGGAGTTGCACGCGGGGGGGTTTTAAGGGTCCTCGGTGGTTTAAATCCCAGCATTTTAGGTAGCCAAGCTGGGAGAGACCTCTGCCTCAAATCCTGGAGAACTGCTGTCAGTATTTTGGAGCTCTGTGGATCAATGGTGTCAGACTTGGTATAAGGTAATTTCATATGTTTATGTTGATAGTGTCTTTCCTTCACCTTTGGGTAGCCATGTAGTGGAAGGGGAATGTAGGAGAGCACAGCTCCAGGATTACTACTTTATTTGTCTTAGAGCAGGAGCAATGGTATAAGTGATGGGGACTCCTTCCTCTGGGAAGTGAATGAGGTAATAACAAGGCTTTCAAGTTTTACCATTGTTTGTGACAGATTAGCATAGAAGAAAATAAGCAAGCAGAGGCTGGATACACCTATTTCACGCTAGCTGTTGAAATGGTAGCACTTCTTTGCAAGATTGTTTGTGTTTCTCTTTAAAATCGAAGGGTTGCATTTTATCTGATTGAAGATCTTTTGTTAAAGCTCTGTGTTAAACCTATGTGGTCAGTATTTATTTATTTGTGATTTACCACTAAATATAATAAAGTCCCTAAGGTAGTAAGCACCACTGAATTTAGTGGCGCTTACTCCCAGGTGGACTGTACATAGGATAGTAGTCGTGCCGTAGGACTATTCCATGAAAATCTGGTCATTCTTTCTTCATTTTTATAGCAATATTTCTTTGGCAGAAAATCAAAATAGATGTCTTACTGGCCCCCAAACCACATTTCCATAATTTTATCTTTGTAGCAGAAAACAACAATGGCAATGTTTGCTTTTATATATAGATTAAACACTGCTGCCTCCATATATATATATTGCTCTCCTCTAGGGGCATGGCATGGGGATGTCATGTTAATCACACCACTGCCTTTTTCTCTCTTCCAAGGCACCCAAGGCGGCATAAACAATGCTCATCTCCATTTTATCCTCACAACAGCCTTGTGAAGGAGGTTAGATGGAAAGTTAGTGTCTGGCCCAAAGTTATCCAGTGAACTTCATGGCTGAGTGGGAGCTAGAACCGAGATTTCACAAGTCCCAGTCCAACACTTGAACCCATTAAACCACATTGGCTCTTAGGCTTGTCTTCCAGCATTCCACTTTTTTATTTTTCCTGAAGAGGGAGGAACAGTGCTAGGTTAGTGGGTGGCCAGCCAGCCAACCAGCCCCTGGCTTCTCTTCTATTCCACGCATGTTTGGTGCCTGGGTTTGCCCTGGTGCCATGGTCCCTTTTACCTGAATACACTGTTCCCTCGTTCTTTCGCTTGTTTGCTCTTCCACTCCACTCCGCCCCTTCTCTTTCTTCCTCCAGTTCATTGGTTGCTCCTTCCCCCCCTTTAACAAGACATATTCAAGGAGATCCTGTCAGATGAGCACTTCAACCAGACCGCTTTTCTGACAGGCAAAAATGGAACAACCCTGTAGTCTGGCTCTTTGGGGGCATCGAGAGAGTACAATCCTGTCTCTGCAGAGATTCAGGGGTTGTATGATTTTAAAAATGCTTTCGAGCCTGGGATGCAAGGTTTGGGTTTTATATTGAGGCTTGGAGCCAGCTGCTGGGAGAGATCACTTTTCCCTGCCAGGACCTGATGCAATCCATTCAAGCCAACAGCAAGACTCCCGTCACAGCACACGTCCCCAACAAAGGAAAACGTGAGAGTACAGCACTACACAAAGTCTTAAGGGTGCATTAAACGTGCTTAGGGAAAATAATCCAGACTTTAGGCATTTTAGGAAAAGATGGAAAAGGCTGGGGAAGAGGCGGGGTGTCAGCAGGACAGGTGTGGCGTCATGTGAGTACCATACTGCAAATCCACACACCAGGCATGGCAAGAGTGCACTAAAGTGCTGGTGTGATGGAGCCCATTATCCTCAGGTGGCTTCAGGATTTCAGTTTGGAGGGCACCAGGTTGGTGAAGGATGTCACAAACATAAAAGCACATTCTCATGATGGTGGTGAAAACAATTTGAATTTGAGCCCCCGCATATTAGTACTGGGAGAAATGCTGTCACCAACAGACATTGGGCAGTATCCACTGCAACACGAAATGTGCTAGTGTTGTTCTAGGGCAACACCAAGAGTATTTGGTGGTGACATGGACTTCCCTAGTAAACTCATTGCACCACCTAATGCTATTGGTGTGAAGCTGCACTCCCTTATGCTTCTGCAACGTAATTTATATTAGTGCTCGTATAACATTGGATACTGGCCATTGTTTTTGTGTTTGTCTTTGAAAAGACCTGACATTTGTTGGTAGTAATAAGGTTACTGACAGTACAAGATTTTTTAAAAATTAATCTTTAAGTCGTTTTCTTTTGTTGTGAAAGTTGCTGAGGAACAAGAATACAAAACTCCACTCCACAAAATGAGGAAATGCACCCATCCAAATTTGTCTGTAAAGGGGAGGAGCCATAATGCGGTGGTAGAATACATCCATTTGCATGGATGAAGTCCTGATTCTGGAGAGCCATTGCTAATCAATACTAGCCTTAGGGATGAACCACCCCTATGGTCAAAAAAGAAGATGACCACACATGTCCTGCCCACAAATCCCTCCCCCCTGACCAAGATCAAAGGTGGGGAAAATTATTTTTGAAACAGGTTCTTTATCGCTAGATTGGAGCTCAGTGGTGCATGGGAACTACAATCGCCGGGTGAGGGGGGAAATGATGATAAAAGTGGTCTGGGGAAAATGGAATATTGGGGAGTAGTAGAATCAGGACAATGGTTTGGGGAGTGTGTTGTGTCCTATGTAAGTAACCCAGATATTACTTGCATGGGACACAACACAGTACCAATTTTTAAAAAACCTTTAGTGTAGATTGGCTTTTAGCCCCCCGTTCTTAATGGATACATGTCTCCCCAGAACTCTTTCCTTGTTTGTGCAATGTCTCACAGCATAATCTGAGATGCAGATTTCGGGTACTCTTAGGTTGTCCGAATGACCCGTTTCAAGTAGTTTTCAGAGAGTGACAGCGCAGCAGTCTCTCAAGGGTACAGGAAACAGTATGTGACTATAAGGTGCTTGTACCATCTTGATGTGGTTGATGTGACCTGGCTAAAGCGAGAGTCAGGCAGATCAGGGGCCCTGAATCTTTCTTCCTGCTTTTTCTGTATCAGTTGTTCAAACAAATACATCTGAATGCTTATTGTTCTAGGTAGTGGTGCCTCTCCTGGGAAACAAGAAAAACCATCACAGCTGGCCCCATGTGGTGTCACAAGATGTTGTCCACCATGTCTCCACTCTGAAAAGTAGTGTTTTTGTGGTGGTTGGTCAAGTAAAAGGCAAAACCTTTCTGCCCCTTCCTGCTGGCCCTGAGAGAGATAAATATATAGATTTTGACAGCGAGAAAATGTAAGTAGTAATATTTTTGATATTGACATAAGTAGTCATTTTTTGAAAATATTGACTGATATGTTCCTTTTCATTCTTGGCTTTGTGCTATGAAGCAATGAGTTTTTATTAAATAGCTGATCTTTTTGCTGTATAGTATCTTTTTTCCTCCATTAAAACCACTGCATGTGTTGTTTTGTGTGTGTGTGTGTTTTGTGTGTGTGTGTGTATTTTACTAATTAGAATTCAGTACTTAGAATAAATACTTTTGTAGTATGACAAAAGCCATGAAATTGAACATTATAATTGTGCATCTTGTCTTCTCTTCATTGACGTCATCCAAGTTGCCAGTTGCTTTTTGGCTTCAGGTTCTGGGGCTTTTGCTTATGTTTTTCTTTAGAGCACAATAGCATACCTTGTCCATTCCATGTCAAGACTATGAGGCTATTGCTGGTAATAATGCTGTGCTGGATCAACAGTGGTGAGGTGGCGTATTGAAAAAACAGGGGTGGGGAGCCCCTGACCTGCAGGGGTTCCCCATCCAGTCCACTAGCTTCTCTCCCTGGCCTCACCCAATGGTCAGCACTAGCAAGAGGCTGCCTTTCTCTAACGCTGACAGGGGGAAGACATTCCCTTTCTCCATGTACCGAGAGACATGGAACAATTGCTGTACATTGAGAAAAAGACTCCAATGACTTCAAGGGCAGGGCTTCAGGGAAAGGGGTGGAGCTGACATCATCTGACCCCCAGGAGTGTCCTACGAGGTAATCCAGCCCCCAAGGCTGGAACAATTCCCCATCCCTGATCTAGAAGTTTCATTACAGTATAATGACCATAATAAAGAGAAGCATGGAAATGTAAGATGCAAAAGAATAATATGTGTTGGTAAAAGTGATACTTAAGTTTAGATTGGTTTGTGACAAGTCTCTTATTGCTTCACTTTAGTTCAGATTATATGTTTACATATCTACCTCCAATCCACCAGTCTTTCAAATGGAAAACAAACTGACCTGCTGATATTCTTGCTTTCTGCAGCACTGAACTAGTGGATAAATCTATTGTGCATGCTATTGAATCAGCTGTTATTGAATGGACCCACCAGATCCAGGGCGTTCTGAAGAGAGAGTCATCAGAGCCACTTTTACAAGGCCAAGATCCCAATCCAAAGGTGGAGCTGGATTTTTGGAAAAACAGGTACATTGTTGATCTCATTCTCTGTTGAATATATATACATGGATAGGCAACCTTTTGGGGCCCATGTGATTATTTTTTGAGGGGCTGCAGGCACATGTGACTGTTTTTTCCCAGGCCTGCAAGCACATTTAACATCTTTGGGGGGCCTGCAGGCACATTTCCTTGCCCTCCCTTCCTGGATTCCCACTTTTCTTGCTCCCTCTTTCTTCTTCCACTGTACACAGGGCAACAAGAGCAACTGCTATAAGAGGCCAGTTGCAGGACTAAACTAAGGTGACTTTCAGACGGGGAATCGTGTTTTCTTACTGTCATTCTGCTTCCTGCTTCTCTTCCGCATTTGAAACAAGCTGAATTACATGGGAAGAGAGTAGCGACCACTTGGCCTATAATTTAAAATCTTTTAGCCCATATAGTTCAATGGGACACTGCCCTCTAGTGGGCGTTTTATAGCGCAACTTTGCACATGGCAGAAAAGCTCTACATTTTTCAGAAGGATTGGGCTTTCTGAGGTTTATTTTTAAACCTGGGGTTAACTGGGAGAAGGAGCGGGAGACATACAGGAGGCTCACAATGTCACCAAAATGACCTGAAGACTTCCGTGAGTTACCAGTCACGAACGTGCTATAAATCACTCATTTAAAGAAGCCCTAAACTATTGGTTTGCGCTGGATTTTAGTTGTTGTAGGGCAAGAAGATGGGAGCACCCACTGGTATTAATTGCACTAGATGTAGGCAACACACAGGGGGCATGTCTTTTTTGTAGCCTCAGCACTATGTCCCTATGAAAAATCTGCAGTTTGCCACCAAAAAAGCAGGCAGTTTTCTGCCAAAATTAGCCAGTGCGATGGTGAAAATAGCCTCTTTTTTTGCCACTGCGCTGCCAAATTTCAGGGGCAAACTGCCAGTTTTGTTGTTTTTGTGCCACCGAATTCAATGGCAATGTTGGTGACACAGCAGCAGCATCAATTTTGGTAGCTGGGAAGGGTGCTGCCCTTAGTGGGGGAAATTGGTCCCTAGAACTGCCGAAGTTGCCCACCCCTCCACTAGAGACATTTTAGTTTTACAGTTGTTTACTTTTCTGTTTAGCACAAGAAATGACATTTCCTCCCTGGAATCTATTTAGCCTGGGAATATCCTGAGAGCTGGTGGGTGCACAGACTGTTTTGCTGCAAGGGGGAATATGTTGCCTGAGTATTTGAAGCAGGATGCATCTTTGCTGACAGCTTCATCTTGTGTTTCCTTTAGATGTGAAGATCTACAATGCATTTACAGCCAACTGAAAGCCAAGAGGGTTTTGACCATGGTGGAGCTGCTAAACAGAGTGCAAAGCACCTACTTCCCCGCATTCATGTCAATGTTCAGAGATGTAGAAGCAGGTGAGGTTTTGAAAACTGGAATTACAGTGTTTAAACGTGGATCAATACCATTTCTTAGTTGGCCACCATGGAGATCAGCTTCGTGAGTTCTGTTGTTATTTATTGTTTGCTGAAAGCTTAGAAAGTTTTTTACAATGAAAGAATTCTCCCTAGTCAAATTTACTGTTGCTGATTCAGGACAGAGGACAGTCAGTCAGTCTTCATTTGCCATAATTCCTCCACCCCAGCCCACCTTTCAAATCACTGAATTAGTGGAGGATTGTGACAGGGTATAGGGTAAAGTTGGATTTGTGTTAAGTAGCTTTAGGTTTGCAATACACCACCTAGCTGGCATGGAACCTAAAGTTGCAAAATTAATTATGGGTTGGATTCGTAGACGCAACTAAGTCCCATTGATTTTAGTGAGTGTACTCTAAGTATCACCAAGCCTGGATCCAATCCAATGTGTTTATTAGATATTTTTAAAAAATTACATAACACATAGTAAACCAAATAACATATTAAATTAAATTAAAATAATAGTAGAATAAAGGTAGAAGAGGCTTTTTGAAGGGCTTTGAAGAACAGCAGAAATCACGTATTTTTTAAAACTCACAATGGACAGCTGTCACATTTGGTTGCTGTAGTCTTCAGTTTCCTTTTTCTATGTCATTGCATTTAAGAAGAGTTTCCAATTTTCAGATTTCAGATTTTGTCTTGTGTTGTGTAACTGAAAGCCAAAAGGAACTCACGTACGCTGTAATTCAGAGTGCATATACTTTGAAGTAAGCACTATTGAATTCAACAGAATGTGCTTTCCAAGCAATTGTTTTTAATACTATGTCTTTAGTAATATACAGGTTTCTTCTTGTATGAAACATATCCTCTTATATGAAACTCCTTTCTTTGTTTTCAAAAATCACAGCTTTGGTTGAGGCTCAGGATATAGATATGCACCTAAAGCCCCTGCAGCGCCCTCTAGAAGAAATAGAGAATGTGGAATTTTTTGAAGTGAAGCCATTGCTAAACCATGTACTTCATGCGGTGTGTTTAGTCTGGGCCACATCCAAATATTACAGCATACCTGCAAGGATAATTGTGCTGCTTCAGGAAATTTGCAGTCTCCTTATCCAGCAGGTAGGTCATGTAGCAGTTCTAACCTTTGACCAACATCCTTTCTGGAAAATGGAGAAAATAATCTGTTGGTGTTGTTCCACGTGGTCATGTTATGAGTCTTACAAGGCATGATGGAACTTTCCAAGGGAAGCTTGTTGGCTAGCATCACAGCAGCTATAGTCACAGTAGGTACTTGTTACATACAGTAGAGTCTTGGGGTGGGGGGTGTCTATACAGCCTATTTAGCCTGTCACGGCTGCACAGCAACGCTGCATTGTTTATATGACGAAGCCGCCAACTCACAGCCAAATTGGGATTTTACCCCTGAAACTGCTTTTACCATGATTAGGTTTATTGCTCTGAGGTCACCATGTTGTTTCTTCATCTGACGGTGGTGGCCTTGGTTTGGGATAAGCCCAGTGGGTGTTGCTGGGGAAGGATCCAAGACCAATGGTGATAAACTGCCCCCCCATCCAGGGTAAGCATGAGAACATGGGGCAGGCATGATGAGCCAAATGGCTGCCAGCGCTGCAGTTTTCTGGCCGTATAGCCCGCGCTCCCTTCTGCTGTCTATATCTATCAGTTCCACTTTGCAACAGTAATGCTGCAGCGTTTTGAGGAGAATTGGCTACAAAGCCACATCGTATAAACAACCCCTTAGTAGATATAAGCCAAAGAGAGTTTTCCTATAAATATGGAAGGAGCTGGTGACCTGTGCTCCAGCTTCTCCACTCCTGTTCTCCCAGTATTTACAGGGAAGCTCTGCAAAGGGTGCTGTAACCACATTTCATCTGAATGTTTCAGACAACTGGATAAACCAG
The DNA here is from genome assembly GCA_029215795.1 of Anniella stebbinsi. Taxonomy (NCBI): domain Eukaryota; kingdom Metazoa; phylum Chordata; class Lepidosauria; order Squamata; family Anniellidae; genus Anniella; species Anniella stebbinsi. The sequence goes on along the minus strand of JARDYH010000005.1, from coordinate 63,929,646 downwards.
GATCAGACACCAGGATAAACCAGGATAAACCAGGATTCCCAGTTGTGTGTAACAGTGTAAGCAGGTTTAGCCAAACGTGCTTACACTACCTTTGCAGACCCTCCCTGTAAACACTGGGAAGTCAGGTGGGGGAAGGACAAGAGCACATATCCCCTGCTCCCACCTTGCTTACAGGAAAGTCCTCTTTGGTAAACTATAGAGGGCTATAGTCGTATCAGGAATAGTCATAGAAAATAGGGAGATGTTGCCTCAGCAAGATGTTGGAGCAATCTGAAGCCTCAGGAAAGCAGATCTGTTCTGCTTTAGGCTCCACCCCCTTGAAAGAGCTGGCTGTACTTCTTAACGGGGTTTTGCTTCATTTTGTAATCTTTAGCTTCTGTGAAGCTGGGGAGATGGCTGTGTGTAACTCGGGATAAGGCTTCATCCTCTGGTTGGGAGGCAACAACCAAGTTCCCAAAGGGTCCCTTTCAGGGATGACATCCCTCTTTCTCCATGCTCTGTGAGACCCCAGGGCTGAGGGTCATGATAGGGCTCCAGTAATACTTTGGAGGTCTACAAATTGCAGCATTCACTTTGCCACCGTAAATAAAGTTTCAGCCCAAGGCTTTGGTCACCCTCAGCTGGTGTCTGTCTGTATCTCCCACTGCTGCATTCCAGTGCAGTAAGGGTGGGGTGGATACCTTGAAAATGTGCAGTATTTTGTCATGGGAGAACCTCGTGAACATGCATGGGCATGATGTAAGTGGAGCTGTTTCAGAGATATGCAGGGACGTGCCCCCTGTTTCTCTGCAAATCCCAACACGTGCTAGAGGTTTAAGTATACAAATACTGTCTTTTCTTTACAGAGCAATCCCACCAGTTTTTTAGACAGATTAAAAAAAAAAACAGCCACAAAATTTCAACCTATAGAGTTAGGCCCTTCACATATAGAAATAGGCTCAGTTCGGACGACACGTTAAGCAACGGTGGGTTAATTAAACAACCGTCAGTTGAGTTGATTAATGTGTCGTCTGGAGGGAGGCATACAACGCACACACAACCCACAGTACGCTAATCGGGAGAATTAAGCAACAGAGCGAAACAACGGGCTTGCACGTTGTTTAGGGATTAGTCAATTGAGTAATACGTCGTCTGGAGGAGAGCGTGCGTTAAACCCCTGCATTGAGTACGTTAGCACGGAAGACCAGAGAGGTGAGCGGCAGAATGCGGGCGGCCGCTCCGGCATGCCCACAACAGATCCCCGGGCTCGCCGCCATAGTAACCAAGGACGCCCGCCTCTCCCACCAGGCAGCCGGCATGGAGCGCAACAAGGGGCCAGCTCCTGCAAGCACGCACGCCGGGTGCCCAGGCAGCCACCCAAACGGAAAGGGAAGCGCACCAGAAGGGAACCACGGCAAATGGAGGGAGGCTACGGAAGAAGCAACACCCCCAGGCACCCAGGACAAGGGGCAGCCCCCCCACTCCAACAGGGAGCTCAACAACCCACCCGAAGCAAACTCCCACTGCACCGCCATCTCCACTGTCGAATCACCCAGAAGGACGAGGGCAGGGGAAGCGGCGACCGCCGAGCCCCCCCCCCATCCGCCCAACACGGCTGGACAGCGAGTAATGGCCGCGCACATCCCCAAGACACAAGAAACGCCAAGGCAAAGGGTGCCCGTGGGCGACAGCCAGCTACCTGCAGATGTTGTGGAAAACAGCCGGAGGTATGCACAACAATCCCAAGGACACGAAGCGGCCCCGGCCAGCAACGACAACAACGCCTACACACAGGGCACATTCACAGCAAGCACAATGGCCCACCAGCACCCACCATCACACAAGCACACGGGATGGGGAAAGCCAGCCCAGGGCACAGACGACCGTCACCACAGAAACACACCCACCGGCAACATGGAGCCAGAGGGAGAGGGGGCCCGGGGCGACCCGGCCGAGGACACTGGCTCACAAACCCCAGGAGAGGGGAGCAGCCAAGACCCCCCGGAAAGACACAGAGTGCAACACTGGTCCCAGGCAGAGATTGGGCACTTCATAGAGCTCTGGGGCAGCCCGGAAGCCAGGATCATGGCCACAGCCAGGCACGATCAGCTCTACCCCTGGCTCGCCAAGCAGATATAGGAACGGGGACACAACCGCAACGGCAAGCAGTGCAAGGACAAGCTCCACGGACTCAAGAGGAGGTTCAAGGAGATCGTCACTCACAATAAAAGAAGCGGCGTCCAGCCACGCACCATGCCCTTATACGACGAACTGGCATGCCTGCTGGTGGAGTGCCACGACGTCGTTCCGGGACACACGGCAGGCAGCAGGGTCGCCACCAACGAGCCTCCATGCACACGACAATGAGCACGGCTGGCCCAAGAGACACAACGGGAGGAGGGCCCCACTACACGGGAACCGCAGCCGCTGGCACGGAGGGATGCCCCACGCCCAACCCCCACCGGCAAGAAGGCCGTGAGGGCATCAGCCGAAGCATGGCCGGGTGCGGCGAAGCTGAGGAGCCGTCCCGCGGCATCCCAAAGCCCATCGGTGCTTGCGAGGCTGCCACCCGTGCCGCCTAGGACAGCCAGTACCTCAAGGAGCGTCTCCCCCACGTCAGCCTCCTCCAGCAGCAGCAGCCTCATGGCCTTGCTATGGCTCCTCTGTGCAGACATGCAGGTAGAGGATCCCGCACCCGACCCGCTGGTGCCAGAGATCCAGCAGGAGGACGAAGCCATGGAAGATTGCGCCCAAGCCATACGGGAGGCAGGAAGGGACATGTGTCAAGGTCTAGAGAACCATGTCAACAGGATGACCGAGGCCATGGCGGCCACCGATGCCATCATCGACCGAGGCATGCGGGAGCGCACAGCAGCCATCGACCGCCAAACCGAGGTGCTCAGGGAGCTCTCCCAATCATTCCGGGGAGCCTACCATGGGCCCCCGCAGCCCGCCCCCTACATGGCGCCATACGGATACATGCCGCCGCCGCCACAGTACCTGCTCCCACCAATGACCGCAGCATATCAAGCCTCATGTGCTGTGCTGGCAGCAGCAGGTGCCTCAGGGAAGGTGGGGGGGATGGCTGGAGGGCAGGAGCAGCGGTGCGTAGGCAGCCGGGCAGAGAGGGGCCGTGACATCCCACGAGAATCTGACGAAGAGGGGGAGGGGGAGTAGGCGGAGAAGGAGGATGAGGAGGGGGCAGAGAGACCCTCCCAGGATGACATGGCCTAAGCCACGGTCGCCCTTAAGGTCCCTAGGCCCATCCGCCAAGGGACCATAGGGGGATACAGTTGTTGATCTGCCCCCAGCCCTATACTCGATAAGGCCCCTTTACATCCCGTCCCTCTGGCCGGCGCCTCCCTCGGCCTGTTCTGGATGCTCAAGGCCATGTCCATCAGCATCCCTTTGCAACATTGTAGCACACCCTGGATGCCTCTCATTCCCGGCCCCATTTCCCCTCATTGCAGCCAACTCCAGTCAAGATGGCATCACCCTACAGGTCTGAGGGGCTCCGCACAGGCCGCATTGTCTGACGCTGCAGGGCCCTGCGGCTCTGGCCTCCGTGTCACTGATGGTTGTTCCCCCCTCCCCTCCTCCCTTCTGTTCTCACCTCCCAGGGAAACTGCGTTCCCTCCGCTGTGCTGTCCGCAGAAGGCAGAGGGCCCAAAAGGCACGGCGTCTCCACGCTCTGGAGCTGGCCCTGGGAGAAGTCATCCGTCGCATTTGACGTCTGGAACAAAGCATCCTGCGTTTCCGCCGTCTGATCAACGGCCGGCTGTAGGCCCTTCCGCCGGCATGGAGGCCCTCGTCCATCCCCCCTCAATCGTAGCTTTGCTTTGTCCTGCTGTGCCGATTCCCCTTCGCGCACCCCACTCTGGCCATTTCCTTTCACTCCCCTCTTTTGTAGGTGTGCTTCAGCAAAAACAAATCCTCCTGCCCTCCCATTCCCACATTACCGTAGTTGGCAGTCCCATGCTGCCAGCCTTGCCGTACCTCCCTCTGCCCTCCTGCTCCTTCACGCCCACCGCTCCTCCCATCCTGCCCGCCTCTCCTCTGGCCACCCTGGCACTGGTGACTATGGAGAGGAGAGGGCTCGCCACAGCCTGCTTGCAGGGGGCGATCCAGGCGGCCACGCAGAACGACGGCGACGAGGAGGACTTGTTACATGCCCAGCTGAGGTGCCTGAGTGGGGCCTTGCCCGCGGAGTCAGTGTTCAGAACAGAGGCCCTCCGCTGGCCCCTTGGCGCAGCGGAGGCCATGCCTTGTCTCCGGGCTGCCATCCTGCTGGTGATTCGCCGCCGTGAGGCAGCCATGATGATAGTGGAGACGCTGGCCGGAGGCACTGCCGAGGAAGCCCTGCACCACGCACCCCCCCCTGTCGACGTTGGCCGAGCTTCTTTCTGAGTGCGAGACTGTCCACCGCTGGGTGCTTCCCCGGACGGATGCCGTGTGGAAGGAGATGCAGGACTTGGAGGACTGGGAGGACGAGCGCTTCCGTGGGAGCTTCTGCATGTCCTGTGCGACGTTCGAGGTGCTGGTGTCTGAGATACCAACATGCGGGAGTGTACCAACATGCGCCTATGCATTCCTGTTTCATGTCACCTTGCCCTGATGCAGTACAAGCTGGTATTCAACGTGGGCTACCCGCCGCTGTTGACTATTTTCGGGGTGGGTGTGTCCACGGCCTGCGAGAACTTCTGTGAGACGGTGAGCGTCCTGAACGAGCTGTATCTGGCCGACGTCATCTGGGTTGGGGACGAGAAGGAGAACATGCGTGGCTTCCGTGCCCTGGTCTTCCCGCGGGCGGTGGGGGCAATGGACTCGACCCACGTGCGCATCCTGCCCCCCCTCCCGTGGTGAGGAGTACTACAACTGCAAGCATTTCCACAGCATGGTTCTCCAGACGGTGGTGGATGCCAAGGGCCACTTCATGGACATCTATGCGGGTGTGTCCGGGTGGAGCCACGACACGTCTGTCTTCTGGAACTCCCCCTTGGCTGCCAAACTGACATCGGGCCACTTCCTGACTTCCAGGCCCGCTTCCGTGTGTGGCTGTGCGGTGGGTCCACTCCTCCTGGCCGACCAGGCGTTCACCCTCCAGCCGTGGCTGATGGCCCCGTACCGTTACCCCCGCACCAACGTCCAGCGTAAATACAACTGCTACCATTGCCGTGCCCGCCTGCCCGTGGAGCGTGACTTTGGGCGTCTGAAGGAGCGATGGCGCTCCCTGTTTAGCTTGCTGGACTTGCAGGCTGACATCATTCTGGACGTGATGGTGTCCAGCTGCATCCTGCACAACATCTGCGAGTCCCGTGGGGATGTGTTACTGGCCGAGCACCCCGACCTCCTCCGGGTGGACGAGGATGCCGACGCCATCGCTGTGGACGGGCGGGACATTGTGCCGTTGCCGGGCCCTGAGAATCCCATTGGGGAGCACCGCGCCCGTTTGGAGGTATCACGGGTGCATGAGAGCATCAGTGCCTGGATCTGGCTCCGCTACCCCCACCCTCTGTTAGTGTCACCTGTGGGGTTCCATTTGTGGACTGGCATCTCTCCCTGCTGCCCCTCTACACCACATCCCCTTCACCCGTTCCGTGGCTGGCTCCCTGGGGGTGTTGGCTCAGCTGTCCCCTCTTCACCGCTGTGCCTTCCAGCGCCTTTTCCCTTCCCGTGGCATCTGTCCTTTCCGTGGGCTCTGCCCTTGCTTTGTAGTGGCCATGTGCCTTATTGCCCATGTCTGAGCTCCCTGCTGAATAAAGTTTTCCAAACCGCCCCTCTCTTGCCTTCTTTTCTGTGTGTGCGGGTGGATGCTCTGGTGGGGAGGTGGTTGTGGCTGGGGGACATGGGTCGCCCTCGTGGCTGCCGAGTCACTCGTGTAGGGTGGGCAGGGGTCGCTCTCTGGGGCGTGGGTGCCAGCGTTTGGGGTGCAGTGCTAGGTGCGGGGTGCGGCCGCTGTATTGGTGCGGCCGTTCCTCCTGGCTGCCTCTTTGCCCGAGGCTGTTGTGTTCTGCCCATTCCTGAGGCGGCCAATGGGGTTTGGGAGGCGTGTCCTGCATCGGCTTCAATGGCATCGCCCATGGGGTTTTGGCCGCAATATGTTCTGGGATGCCTGCGGGCGGACTAGTGGAGGTTGGTAAGCGGAGAACATGGCGGCCGAGCTGTCAGTCAGAGCCGCGTACGTTATTAACAACTGGAGTGTTTGCCGGTTCTGAGCGGCGCTGGCTGCAGTGTGTCGTCTGTGGAGCTCTGCCTGCCTAACGCACCGTCAGTACGTTATTTCCCCTCCGTTGCTTAATATGTCGTCCGAACTGACCCATAGTCTCTTTGTGCAGGGACTGCAAAACACCTCATGCATCATTCATTACTGTTTGTCATTATCTCATCTTTCTTCCCAGGAGTGCAGGGTAGATGTATAATTTTATCTGTATGCCGCCCTGAGATCCTAGTGATATAGGGCGGGATACAAATGTTTTAATAAATAAATAAATAGCTGACGTGCTTTCCCTGATTTTTGTCAATAGCCGACCCGTTTGCCTGTTTCATTGTTTGTTCCATTAAAAAAATGTACATATGAACTCGCAAAGCTTGATTTTGTTTTCCTACTTTGTCCAACCAGGCCAGGAATGACCTCAACCCAGAAGATCTGCTTAAAGGGGAAGCAGAAGAGAGTCTGGGCAAAGTACAGAAAGCATTTGATATTTTCCACTATTTCAAGCAGACCTTTGAAGAAAGAAGAGAAAACCTCAGCACTTATTTTCAGCCAGGCCAAGAGGCAAAGGACTGGGATTTTCCTTCCATAATGGTTTTTGCTCGACTGGATAATTTTCTGGAGAAGCTTCATGTGGTAGATGTAAGTATTCGGCGATAAAATATCACAACGGGAAACTTATGCAGAGAACAATGTATTTAGTGTCACCAATAATGATTGATTTGATTTATATACTGCCCAGCTGTCAAATGACCGTGGGAGGGTTTACAATCAATTCCAAACCTTTTTGTAACTCGTTCCCCTTGCAAGCATGTTGCCCTTGACATAAGAAGAGCTGTGCTGGATCAGACTAAGGGTCCATCTAGTCCAACACTCTGTTCACACCGTGGCCAACCAGCAGCACTCTCCCACCTATGGTGTACATAGGCTCACTGCCTCTGATAGTGGAAGTAGCTTATACCTACCAGGACTAGTGCCCATTGATAGCCTTCTCCAGGAATTTATCCAACACCCTTTTAAAGCCATCTAAATTGGTGGCCATCATTACACCTTAAGATAGTGGATCCCATAATTTCACTATGCGCTGTGTGAAGAAATAAATATGTTACCACACTGAGGTCCTTTGAAGAAAGGTGGGATACAAATTCTAAAGCTTTTTGTAATTCGTTCCCCTTGCAAGCATGTTTCCCTTGACTCTTTTCTTCAAGTCTTAATTAATATTATGGCTTAAAGCATGATTAAAGTTGTTCTTGATTTCTCAAGCATTTGTCTGACCCATGCAGATTTCTGCCATAGGAGATTGGAAATAGGTGTTAGGATTTCTGAGCAAGAGAACAGTGACTCTCTAGATGTGTAGGCTTCCTCATCCTTCATGTTATCTTTTAGTATAGCGAAGGTTACACTGATAAAATGGGACTGGATACAGATTAAAAGATCCCGAGAGTGGTAAAATGCAGTGAGTATTTATAGGGCATGCCTCCCATGCTTAATCAGAATCTGCTTTCTTGTTACACTGGCATCTTGTTCTGCAGTTTTTACGTTGGGTGTTGATTTTTTTGGGCATGAACCAATCCGCCAGGCTCAGTTTCTCTTGTTGGAAGTAACATGTATGTTTCCCTCTCTTTGCTAAGGTAGTAATACATACATTGGAGGAAGAACATTTTTAATAAGCCTAAGTCACGTGCCATCTTCCTAAATAACTCCATTTGACTCTGAGCTTTATTTATCTCTATGGAATAGATACTTCCTGTGTATGCATAACCGCTACTGTGTTAAAGAGACAATAGTGGTATTGTTCATGGGGTTTATGACATAACGACAGCGAGGACATAATGGATTGGATCTAGAGATGCACAAGCGGACGTTTGCTCATGCAAGCTGCCTCTACCTGCTTTTCACAGACTCCAGTTGCAGCCTTCCCCTCCCCCGCTATTCCCAGACTTTTCCTTAGGGTTTCCCAGTCCCAAAGTGAGGTGCTGGGGCAGCACAGGGGGCTGCAATGGGGAGGAGGAAGAGGAGGAAGCCCCATTGCATGAGCGGACTTCCATTTGAACTCTGAATCCATCCCATTGTTTAATTTTTGTGGTTAAACAAGCTGTAGATCTCAACACTATCAACAGTTAAGTAAAATATATGTTGGACAATATCAATGATAAAAAGTACTGTGTTGTACACCAGACTATTCAAAACCAGTTAATACAAATAATTCCAATTTAATCATTTTTTTTAAAGTCGTAATTCAGAAGGGAAAGCCTTGTCCAAATTGCTGTATTTTAACACTAAACTGGATGTATTTATTTAAGAAACGTATACCCCACTTTTCTCCTCCAAAACAAGGAGTTGCTCAAAGCAGTTTACAAAACATAAAACAATCATTAAAACACATTTATAGCGGGGGCGTGGCTTAGCCAAGCATGGAATAGAGTCGCAACTCATCCGCTCTCCGAAAGAAGCAGTGATTTAATTATAAATTCCCTATCCTAAAATGAATGGATTGCTATTCAAATCTTGCTATGGAGAGAGGGAAGCCTGCTGTGAATGAGATTGCAGCTGGAAGGAGATTTATGGCTTTATAACCGGCTTGGCAGAAGGGAGGAGGACCAGACCGGCAGCGTTGATATACATCTGGCGAAGGTAAATAAAGGATTTATGATTGCTGGCTGATTGAACAGGCCGCAGGGAGGACAGAGCAGCAGCTATTATTTGGAAAAGAGACTTTTAAGCTTCTGTGGAAGAATTGTTAGCTGCATAGCTGGGAGGCGGGGCGAAGTCTGCCCGGTGAGAGGAAACGAAACTTAGCTCCGACAGCCTTGGAAACAATTAAGGAGAACAATTAATGGATTTATAAGTGATATAAAGGCTGATTGGGAGACGGAGGTGCCAGAGGGAGTGATTGAGTTGAAGATTTATGAGAAAGAGACTTTTGATTCCTGGCTAGAAGTGGCTGTGTGCTTACCGGACAGGCTTGAAAAGAGCGCGGCTAAGAATTGAGTGGGCGACTTGGAAGAAAATATCTTCTTGGAGTCGACCTATGGGAGATCGGCCGTCTGATAGGAGTTAAAGATTGGTTCGGACTGGAAATATGCCGGACAAAGCTTCTGAAAAGACAAAGAAGGTCTCTCCCAGTCATGCCGGAAATACCAGCGATAAGGCTGGAACTAAGCCAGGTGCAATTCCTAAAACTACCACAGGGAGTCAGGCAGACCCAACAGATGAGCTGACTCAGAAAATTCAAAAGATGCTGGAAATGGCTATGATAAAGCAGGAAGAAAAAATGGAGCAGGCATTAGCGAAGCAAGAGGACAGATTAGCAAAAAGAATCACAGAGTCACAAAAGGAGCTTATGGCAGGCCTTCAACAGGTGGTGAAAGAGGTTGGAGTTTTGCAGGAAGAAACTGGAGAACTAAAGGATCTATATAAGAAGCAAGAAGAGCAGCTGATGCAACAGGACTTATGTCTTATAGCTATGGAAGATCGGGACCGGAGGGCAAATATTCGAATAAGATCTTTTGGGGAGCAAGAAGGGGAGACCCTTAATAGTTTAAGAGAATTAATTTTGGTATGGGTCAAACAACTGGAACCACAGGAAGATTGGGGAATGCCGGATATTGAGAGGGCCCATAGGGTGGGGTATAGAAAGAGAGAAACGCTCCCAAGAGATATTATTGTCAAATTTGCTAATTACTACAAAAAAGAAAAGTTAATGCAAGCAATTAGACGTCAAGGTCAGCCAATGCTTCAAGCCACACCAATCGAGGTTTTCCAGGATTTATGCCCTCAGACCGTGCAGTGGAGGAAGAGCGTTAGAATCTGTACAGGGGCATTGAAGATGAGATCGATATCCTACAGCTGGGGATACCCAGTCTTTCTGAGATTTATGTGGAAAGGGAAGCAACAAAGAATAACATCCTGTGAGCAAGGAGTGGAGCTACTGGAGAAGTTGGGCATAATGGATGCCACACTGGATGGAGGAGCAAAGCAAGATGAAGGTGCTGCAGGAGGGAGCAGCCAATAGACATTGACATATATTGTAAGAGGGATAAGGGGAAAGAAGAGGTAAGGAGGGGAGGGTAGACTTTATTCCGGAAGGTTGGGCCGAGTTCCCCCCCCCCCAAGAGTTCTAAGATAAATTGGGACCAATGCCCAGGAAGCTGGTGAGGAGGGGTGTGAAGATGGGGGTGAATGTGGGGGGGAGGGTTAGGGAGGGGAGGGTAAGTGTTACACAGAGGGAGACCAACTTAAAGATTTGTGTGAAAGAGAGAGATGGAAAATAAATTGAGATTAGCAACACTAAATGTTAAAGGGCTAGGAACGGTAATCAAAAGAAAGAGGATTGAAATGTTATTAAGGAAAAAAAATAGATATAATCTTTTTGCAGGAAACTCATCAGGCCAAAGAGGGTGTCAATGAGCTTCGAATGAGGGATGTGGGCGTTTATGAAAAGACATATGGAACTTCTAAATCGAGAGGGGTGGCAATAATAATTTCAAAGACATGTGGTATTAATATTCAAAGTGTAAAGAAAGATAAAAATGGAAGGTTTATTATTATGTTCTGCAAGTTGGGAGAAGAGGAATATGTATTGATGAATGTATATGCTCCAAATGGGAAACAAATGGATTTTTTTGATGAAGTATTTAATGTGTTGGGAGAGGTGGGTAAAAAACATATTGTGATGGCAGGAGACTTTAATATGGTACTAGATAAAGGGAAAGATAGGGATAACATATTAAAAGATATCAAGAGGGAGGGGAAGACGGAGTTAAGCAAATTAATGGAAGGGAAAGAACTAATGGATGTGTGGAGAGTATTAAGAGGGGAAGAAAGGAAATATACCTTCTACTCACCGAGATTTAAGAGTTATTCAAGGATTGACTATATTTTTGTATCAAAAAATATGTTACCCAAAATCATAGATTGTGACATTGGGGTTATTAAGGTCACTGACCATGCATTAATGATAATGGACATGGAAATTAAGAAAGATTACAGACAAGCGAAGAGATGGAGACTGGATATAAGGTTGTTGAATAAAAAATACATAGTGGAGAAGATAAAGAAAGAAATACAGGAAATTTGGGAGATTAATGAAAAAGAGAATAACCGGCAGGACATATTATGGGATACAATGAAAGCTGTGGTAAGAGGGATTTGTATTAGGGAAAGGTGCACTTTAAAAAAACAACAGGAAGCTCAAAATAAAAAGATTGAAGAGGAGGTAAGGAGTCTAGAAGAAAAGTTAAGGGAGACAAAAGATAAACGCCTAATTGCCCAAATTCAAGCTAAGAAAAAGGAATTGGAGAAAGAAGAACTAGAACAAGTCCCAAAAAATTTGTTATATTTAAAAAGAGATTTTTTTGAATATAGTAATAGAAATTCGAAGATGCTGGCTAGATCCACTCAATTGGAAAAGGCTAAGAATATGATAGGGACAATTAGGGATAAGTCAGGGAATAGTTGCAACTTAATGAAAGATAAATTAAATATATTTCAGGAATTTTATAGTGAACTATATACATCAGGTTCAGGGCCACAAGATAAAGTATTGGAATATGTAGAGAGGAATTGGAAAATAAAATTGCAGAAGCAGGATAGGGATTATATGGAAGGTTTAGTTACTGAGAAAGAGATAGAGGGAGTTATTGATAAACTAAAAGGAGGGAAATCTCCGGGGATGGATGGTCTGGGGCCGGAATATTATAAGCTTTTCAAAGGAATTTTAATACCAAGATTAAAGAAATTATTTAATAACATAATAGAAGGGGGGAAGACCCCGCCATCATGGGATCACTCCCTGATTATATTAATTCCGAAACCAGGTAAGGATTTGACGGACCCCGCATCATATAGACCAATTTCCTTAATAAATCAAGATTCCAAAATTTTTACAGCAGTAATGGCAAAAAGAATGGGTACATTTATTTTTAAATATATTAAAAAAGACCAGTGTGGATTTATTCCGGGTAGGCAGATGCCTAATTTAATGGGAAGAGTTTTAAACATAATTAATATCATAAAAAAAAGGAATTTAAAAGCAGGCTTATTAGCATTGGATATATTCAAAGCCTTTGATTGCGTGGAATGGCCAGCACTTAAAATAATATTAAAAATATTTGGGTTTGGAGATAAATTTATGGGAGTGATAGATAAGTTATATAAAAACAACAAAGCTGAAATAATGGTTAATGATGGGTTAACGCAACAGATTACACTAGCTCGAGAAACTAGGCAAGGATGTCCTCTTTCACCGATCTTATTTGCAATAGTAATAGAAATTTTGGCAAATGCTATAAGAGAAGATGAAAGAGTGAAGGGGATAGGAAGAAAGGAGAAGATTAAAATGAATATGTTTGCGGATGACACATTACTGACAGTAGAAGATCCCCTGGAGAGCGCAGAGGTGATTAAGAAGCATTTAAGAGAATTTGGAGAAATTACGGGATTAAAAGTAAATTGGGGGAAGTCAGAAATGATGTTATTTAATTACAATAAGGATGAGCTGGAAGAAGGTAAGGTTAAGTTGGGTCTTAGACTTAAAAATATAGTACGTTACTTAGGAGTTAATATTGATAAAGATTTAGATAGGCTAGAGGAACTTAATTTGGTAGCTTTAAAAAAACAAGTAGGGGAGAAATTAGAAGTATATAAGAAATTAAAATATTCTTGGTTTGGTAGAATAGCAATTATTAAAATGAAGATTTTACCTAAGATTAACTTTTTGTTCAGAATGTTACCAATTAAAATATCAGATGTGGAGTTGAAAAGTTGGCAAAATATGATTAATGCATATTGTAATAGGGATAAGAGAGCTAGGATTAATAAAGGGTTATGGTATAAGGCTCAAAAGAAAGGAGGTTTAGGACTTCCAAATATTAAGTATTACTATATTGCTAATCAGTTAAGATATGTTATAAATTGTATTTTAGGGGAGGAAGACCTTGAGTGGTTGGAAACGCAAGCTGGGGAAATAGATTATAAATTGGAAAATATTTTTTTTAAAAAAATTCAAAAGACAGATTTAAAGGGACTGGACAACCCTTTGATGAAAAATATTGTGGAGATCTGGGAGAAATTTAGGGGGAAGTTGATACCAGGAGATTCACCACTTGCCCCAGTGGTAGTAGTGGAGAATTTCCCAAGGGTATTAAAAGTGGAGATAGAAGCGAGATTGAAAGATCAGGAAATAATTAAGTTAAGGAAGTGGATGGAAAATATGAAGGATAATGATCAAATTAAAGAGGTATTAATAGGTCAAAAGTTAGTATGGTTTAAATGTATACAATTGGCGAAATGGAATGGAAATTGAAAAATAAAGAATGTAGAAATAATACAAGATTTGAAGATTTAATTGAGTTAAAAGGAAGGAAAGAAGAAAATAAAACTAAGAAAGGGTTGACTAGTGAGATATATAAATTATTGATAGAGGAGGAATTTCAAGATTCACTTAAAGCAATAAAAAAGATTTGGGAAGATGATGTAAAGGGAGAAATTAATGAATATAACTGGGAGAGGTTGTGGAATGCAAGAATGTTAAAGCTGTTATCGATTAGAATTAAGGAGAATTTTTATAAGATACTGTGGAGATGGTATCTAACACCTGTTAGATTTCACCAGATTGACAAAAAAGTATCTAAAAACTGTTGGAGGGGATGCCAGGAGGTTGGAACCTATTTTCATATGTGGTGGAGCTGTGAATACGTACAAAAATTTTGGGAAAGGGTATTTAAAGAAATAAGTGAAATAATTGGAAGTAAAGTGGAATTAAACCCAAAGCTCGCTCTACTAGCAATATGGGATAGAGGGAAAGAGAATAAAAATAAGAGAGAATTGATAAACAACCTCCTGACACCCGTTAGATTAATGATTGCAAAAAATTGGAAAGGACAAGGAAGCTATACAATAGAAGAATGGTATAAAGAAATATGGGATATGGCTTTGAATGATATGCTGACTTGTAAAATGAAGTTAAAGAGGGGAATGTCCAGTAAGAATGACTTTGGGGAAATATGGAGTCCCCTTTTGGAATATGTATTAAGATCGGGGAAGGGACAAAAACCTTCAAAAGAGTCGATAAATTTCTGGATAGATGAAGAATGATTAAGAGGAGGTCTCATGGGGTGGGGGTGCACAGGGGGGATTGTAGAGGATTATGTATGTATTTTATGTTGTTTTTATGTTGAAATCAATAAAAATTATTTCAAAAAAACCAAACCAAAACAAAACACATTTATAGCCACTAAAACAGCAGTAAAGACAAAAACACAAAGAACCAAAACTAGCAGTCAGTAAGTAACATTAAACATCAGAGTACAACACTTGTTTAAAGGGAAAAATCTTCAATTGCTAATGGAACACAGATAGAGGAAAGTGACGCCAAACCACATGCAGGGTGCTGCCACCACCAAGAAGTCTCTCTCTTGCATTACTACCAGTTGTGCCTCCAAGAGGGGTGCAGCGGCTGTTCTTAAAGGATGGGCAGGTTCTCATGGGAGGAGATTGTTCTTTAAGTAACCTGGTCCCAAGCCATTTAGGACTATAAAGACAATGACCAGGCTGTTGAATTGTACTTGGAAATGAACTGGCAGCCAGTGTAACCAATAAAATAAAGGGGTCATATGAGCAGCACTTTTCTCCAGTAAAAATTGTAGGAGCACGATTTTGCACTAGTTGAAATTTCTGACTAGTTTTCCGGGGCAGCCGCTCTTAAAGCATATTATATTAATCCAGTCGAGACGTGACTTGCATGCAGGATCATGGCTAGGTCTGACCATATCAGGAATGGATGCAGCTGAAATTGGGCAAACACACCCTTGGCCACATCATCCAATAGCAAGGCTAGATCTAGGAGAATTCACAAGCTTACAAACCTGATCTTTTAAGTGGGGTGCAACTGCATTCAGAACAGGCTAACATCTTATTCCTGGACTAGTAGGCTACCTAACCAATAGCACCTCTGTCTTGTCTGGATTTAAATTCAGTTTGCCTACCCTCATCAAGTCCATTACTGATTCCTCCAAATGTTAACTAAGAACCTCCCCAGAATATAATGGAAAGGAGATATAGAGCTATTATCAGCATATTGATGGAAACCCACTCCCCAATGGTTTCATGTAAATATTGAAAAGCATAGAGGCCAAAACTAATTTTGTGGCTCCTGAAGTCCAAGGGATCGAGCATGGATCTAATCCTCAGCGTTACCTTTTCTACCTGCAAGGAAAACAGTCCCACTTCAATCCCCAGCAAAATGGCCCCCAAAGATACTATGGTTGCTGGTATTGAAAGCCACTGAGAGGTCCAACAGAACCAACAGGGATGCAACCTTCCGTCTAGCTCCTGGTGAAGATAATTTAGTAGGGCAACCAAAGCCATTTCCATCTTAAAACCAAGCCTGAAGCCAGACTGAAATGGATCCAGATAATCCGCTTCATGCAGGGATTTTTGCAGTTCTCACACTATAATCGATACTGTTGAGAAGCCCATCATGCACTCAAGCACCTTACCCCAAAATTAATTTTTTGACATTGGCTGATAATTGTTTAAAACAGTGGGCTCCAAAGAGATTTTTCACAGAAGATGTATTATTGCCAATTTTAGGCAAGATGGAATAGAAGCCTCACATAAAGAGAGTTCACAGTTTTGTCCACCCAGTTAGTCAGTTCACCTCTGGTTGCTTTCACAAGCCTGGATGGGTGTGCCAAGCAGAGTTTTGGTCAACCTCACTGATCCAAGAATCCTGCTTATGTCTTGAGGTTGCACAAGCTGAAAGGAATCCCTAATCGCTAGAGAAGCAGCTGCAGAAGGATTTGTGGGGGTGGGGGGTGGGTTGCACCCAAAACTGAGAGCACGGCTCTGTGCTATGTTCTGTCTTACATGGAGAATGTCATCTCTGCTGGCACAATTCCATTGCTCTGCCAGGTAGACTGATACGGGTTAGCACAACTGGATGCGATTTGCAGGGATTTGACACACTGAATTAGCACATCTAGATTCTGACAGAAAATGCAATGTTGACCTGTAGTTGACAATGTGGTAGTTGTGGGGAATGCTGTGTGTGTTTGGCTTTGCACAGGTGTCTGAATCTCCCTATGAAATGTACAGAAGAATGGCTGCTTTGGATTTTTGGTTTATGTACCTTTTGTATATAAGCAATATATTCTCCACTTGCCAGATTTTCTCTTAGTTTAAATGGCCATCACATCACTAGAATTCACATGAGACCTCCTAATAAGAAAACCTTTGGCTTGCCCCAATTAAAAATATATCTGTCTTTCATTATTTTCCTACTCAAAACCTAAGGGCAGCAGAAGTATAACACAGGCAGCTAGCACATGCCCCAGTTCACCTGAAAAATGACTTCAATTAGGATTTTTTAGTCTCTGTCTCAGAGCACAAAATTTCAGTTGAATGCAAAGCAGTATTGATTAGAGGTTACTGCATTTTTATACATCCCTTTAATTAACCTTGCAGAAAACACAGCAATCATCAATGTCTTTTTAAAGCCATGTTGATATTGTTCAATAAGTTTTGCTAGGAAATAAACTAAATTGTTGTAGCCGATGCAGCTACGGATTTAATAAGAGGAATGCAAACAGAGATTAGTGATTATGTTTCAAAAGGACACACATTTCATAATATGTCCCACTTGTAACGCATTACAGTAATCTAGTCTGAATATTGCAAGGTCGAGAATAATTTTGGCTAGGCTACCTCTGTCCAAGAGGAATTGTAGCTGGTGAAAGGCTTTGTATGCCACATGAGTTGCCTCAGTAGCAACATCTGTCACTTAACAGTTTTTTTAAACCATCAGATTGTGTGCATGCATGAGAAAGAGAGAAAGAGAGATAATGAGTTGAAAAATAAAAATAATGAGCAGAAAAATAAAATAACTTTGTCTCAGGAACCACTATGTAAAGCAATCAATGGCCTGGCCTGGCCCAGTTGTTGGGAAACAGTGGCTTTAATTGGTTTGGGTTTTAACTATGAATTGTCCATGTCTGTAGGAACTTCTAATGACTGTTTTGGACATGGAGAAGCTGGAGAAACTGGAATTCGGTGGTATAAAAGGGAAATCTCTGAGTCAACAGGTCCTGAGCATGCACGAAGAATTCCAAGAGGTGTATAAAGTATTTTCAGACCGTACATATGACTGCCTTGATGTGACCAACCTGGTAGGTGGTTCAGGACAGCTAATCTTGTGTTCTTGCTCTATGTTTCTGCCAGCAGAGAATTTTAGGAGTGGATGTTGAGGGGTCTGGTGTTCAGAGAGTATAGTTTCAAGGGTCTGCTGAATCAGCTGTGATACTGATTGATATGGTTGTTCGCTTGACTCCTTTAGGAGTTTGAAAATGATGTGTACGATTTTACGGGAGCAGTGGAAGATATGGATCGAAGGCTGGGGAACATTTTTGGCCAGGCATTTGATGACGCAGCGAGCGTGGAGCATGCATTCAAGGTGTGTTATTTGTTACGTTACAACACTGCCCCGTTCTCTTATATATAAAGCTTTTCCCTTTTACAAATTCCTTGAAGATGTTGATTTCAGCCTGATACAATTAAATATCTTAGGCAGTTGCATATCTTTTACTGTGTGAATGGACCCTTGTCTTGAATGCGGACCTTTCCGCCTTGTGGGGTTCAAATTTCAGTGTAGACTATACAGAAAGATGCTACAAAAATTCTATAAATACTTCAGCTCCCTGTCAGAAATTGCATGCATTTCCTACAAATATGTCGTGGTGATTGATCGATGTGAAAGATAATCCTATATGATGATCTACATGCAGAAGGTGTACAGTTTCCTTCTGGAAAAAAATACTTATGTACAACGTTTATATATTGCTCCACATCTAAACAGATTCTGAAATGATGAATAATAAAGATAAAAAGGATAAAACACCATTTAAAACAAAACAAAACAAAACAATACCAATAAAAACCATGGGTGGTCAATCAAGGGAAGCTTCTCGAAATAAAGATGCTTTCAGCAGACATGGAAAACAGCACAATATTGGTGCCTTCCTGACCTCCAGAGGTAGGGAGTTGCACAGAAAGGGAGCCACCACGCTGAAGGCTCTTCCCGAGGTGGAGTCCAACTTGGTCAGAAGTCCATGTGAGAATACCAGGAGCATGCCATCTGATGACCTCAGTGAAAAAACTTTCATTGAGGAATTTATGATGTGTGAAATGTCTCCTGCATATTGTGGGGTAAAGCAGGGTAAAAAGGCCTGTTGCCTTGATCCAGAGAGCTGTCTTGAGGGCCTGGGTGGATTGCATGGAGAAATACAAACAAAAATCAATCTGCTTCTTGGGGTGCTTCCACATACAGGGTTTCTCATGCTACCAATCAGAAGGCATTTTGTAGCTATTACATTGTTGCCTCTTTAACAGATTTTCTGTGGTAAGAAGACACATGGAAGAAGCAGTAAGAAAGCACGGCAGGACTGCAAATGGAAGGCGATATCTAGACCCCCCTGTAAAATCCTATGAGTGAGGCAGGGCAATGGTGCCATAAAATGGTGCCATCTGGAAGCACTTTGGGTTGAGAACTTCCACTCATGATGCATACAGTGCCTGGGCATATATGCTGGTGCTTCTCCAAGGCCTTCCTTACAAAGAGAAAGAGAGATGATTGTTTTTGGAATCTGAACTAGATCTAGCTGGATCTCAGTGAATAAGGATTTCCTCCTTTCCCTTCCCTGTTCCATTTTATTTTATTGTCACCACTAAGGAGACTGAGGGTATCTTTATATTAAAGATCACCTCCACCGCATCCTTACTGAGCTTTCTTCTTCCAGAGTCTTTCTGGGTTTACGCCAGGCTCCTTTAGAAGACAACCATGTGATTTTGGAAGGGAAAACTTTCCCTTTTGGCAAGGCTCTGTGTGTTCAGTGAAACAGCACCATCTAGTGGCTATATTACAGTGCAACACCAGCTTTACACACTGCAGATATCCCGTAATAATTTTAATTACTGCATTACCTCTGATCTTTTTTAAAGCTACATTGACGGGGGAGGGGGAAGTGTGGGAGACATTCTGTAGGACCTGCAATCTTCTGTGAGTAGCCAGTCACGAGCGTGCAATGAATTGCACATATAGAGAAGTTCTGAGAGGGGTTGGTTAAGTATGAGTAAAGGAGGAAATGTGGAACAGATAGTTGAAAAGAAGGGAATACTAAAAGACCAAAGATGTTCCCAGATAAGGCTTTTACTGTGCAATCATATTGTCTCAATCACGGAATTTTATGGGAGTCATCAACTTCAATTTGTAGCCCTCCTGCATTTTCCCAATGCTTCTTCTGTATTTTTTCCTGCCCGAAAAATAATGTTAAGGGGAAAAAAGGTGGAACAGCTGCTCGATGCCCTTTTAATGTTGGCACTAGGAGCCCTCAATGTGGAAGCATGGTAGGAGAGGGAAGCTAAGGGACATATCTGCTATGAATAAGGCTGATTAAACCCCCCTCCCCCCAATTCCATTCTATCTTTAAATCTGGGAAACTAATACCAGAATGGAGCCATTCCTTTCTTTCAGAAACAAATGCCTTGGATTAATTTTATCAATGGATATTGTTAACCGATTGCAATGATTAAAATGTGTTTATAGTTTCATAATACAAATTGCTTCATAGTTGGGTCATGGAAGGTGGTATGTGGGTGAAGAAGACATTTCTGGTCTATATATACCATGGCATGTACATGACATCACAGATGTTTCTCATTTCTTTCTGTGTGGTAGCTGATAGACTTATTTGGGAGCCTGTTGGAACGGCCATTGATAGCAACAGATGCCTATGCTAAATATCATCTTCTCATCACCATGTTCGACAGAGATCTGGATGATGCTAAACTGATCTACCTGAAACATATTCAGGAGGAGATGGAACTAGGTACATGTTAGTAGCTCCAAAATGGCCTAACAATCAATTAACAAAATGCCTTTAAAACACAAGGAAACATAAAATGATGTTAAATGTTTTGTTTGATTTGTTTTTACAAGGTCATCAATCAAATCCTTACCTTAAGTAGCATAGCTTTTCCCTTTAGATTTAAAAATATGTATAAGAAATTGGTGTGCCAACTACAAAATAGTGTGGATTATTACAATATCAGGTCATTCAGTGGGGTTGTATTGAGTATCTAATCCCAGCCAAATTTTGGGAGGAGGGCTGTAGAGTACCAAGCCTGTTCAACCAACTCCCATAATTTTGCTGTAGAGAAAAGAGGTCAGGACAGGACAGTTGAGCACCGGAGATTTAGTCTAGAAAAACTCTTTTGCTAGGAATGCTAACTGTCCAATGCCCCACTCTGAGGTTGACAAATTCTGGTTGGCCTTGCTAGCTGATTATTATTTTCTAGTAACCAGCTGTGAAGTCTAGTTCCAACATCATACTGCAACATGACATGTGTTTCCAAAACAGCTATCAGCTTTATCAGGATGCATTAAGAGAGGGTCTGAAGGACCATAGGAAGCAGCAGATGTCCCCCCACCCCCGAAGCCAGGGGCAACCTTGGAGGAGGAGATTGACTTTATCTCCCCTCATACCCCCAAAGCCCTGGCCAGCCACTGCAGAATTCTCCACGGTGGCCCCCGCTTCCTTCGGTTGGAATTCCAACCGAAGGAAGGAAGGAAGGAAGGAAATGGGTGTGTTGAATCCCACAGCTTCTCAGCCCCCCCCTCCCCGCGTTCCTCCCCCAGCAAAGCAAGCAATATAGGCAGGCTAAAGAGGCTTGTAAAATGCTCAAACAGAGGATGGAGAAGCAAAAATAACCTCTGTTGCTCCTCCCACCCTGCTGGCAAAAGCCCAGCAAGGCTTTGGATGGATGTAGGCTAGGAAAAGGGCTCTGAGATTGGAGTTCTCCATCGTTTAGGCTGGAAGCGTCATTAAACTGGCCGCTTTTATTCTGACAACAAAGCAGCTGTGAGCCCCAGATCTGGAACAAGCTCCCAGTGCAGAATGGGGTCCTATGCTAGTTTCCTGCTGATAATAATAATAATAATAATAATAATAATTATTATTATTATTATTATTATTATTATTTCTTACCCGCCTCTCCCTCCGGATTGAGGTGGGGAACAGCATCAATACCAACAATATAAAATACATAAACTGATTAAAAGCGTATAAAATTAATACATTATTAAAATCAAAAAGTCTTAAAATTCGACTGGGTCACCCCCTCTTTGACTGCTAATTGCCATCAAAGGTGCTGTCTGCAGTAAACAGCACCTCTGGGGACACATAGCTGCAGCAGAATGTTTTTCAGCAGGAAACAGGTCCCCATCTGGATTAGGAGTGTGTTCCAGATCAAAGCCTTATGGCTGCTTCCCCCGTCCCCCATCCAAAATAAGCAGGAATATCATAATGGGCAGTTTGGCTCTGCATAAGTATGCATAGGATGAGGCTGTAAAAGACATTGAACAAGTTGCAATGAAGGCTCTTCTCCCAGCTGTAATGCAACCATTGCATTTCTAATAGCAAGCTAAATGATCTTACAAAGAACTATTTGGAAAATGCTTGCTCTATTCTTCTGCCAATATCCCAGCTACAGAACCAGAGCTCTCCATACTGATTGCCTGGGCTCCTAACCAGCAATCAGCTCCCCATCTCCCATCACCCTCAGGGCTTCAGGAACAGAGGAAGAGGCAGCCAAGCAAGAGCTTCAGGCTGTTGGCAAGTACTTGGCTAGAGGCGCAAAGCTACTCCTGATGTGAGATACTTGGGAGAAGAGGAAAGCCAGTGTAGGTACCTGGCTTAGAGCCAGGAAGGGGTTGGAACCTCCAGCTCCTACATAACCTTTCAGTCTGAGCCAGGCCATTGTTGGCACAACAGCTGCCTTGGGGCTCCTAGCTAGCTGTTAGGTTCATAGGAGCACAGGAAGCTGTCCTATATTGAGTGAGGCCATCGGTCCATTAATCTAAGTCTTGTCTATACCAGCCATCCTCAACCTGGTGCCCTTCCAATGTTTGAGACTATAACTTCCAGAATTCCTGACTATTAACCATGTTCACAAGGGCTGATGGGAGATAAAGTCCAAATAATCTGGGGGGCACCAGGTTTGGGAAGCTGAGATACACTGACTGGCAGTGGCTTTCAAGGGTTTAGATAGGCGTTTTCCTCAACCTGAAATTGCCTAGGATTGAATCTGAGACCTTTTTGCATGTGAAGCTATTGTTCTTCAGAACCAGGGAAACAGATAGCTGCCTTCATCACCACACCCTTAGAATAATAAACTTTTTGAAGCCTCTCTGAGTTGCATAGTTATTACTTCATTCAAAGGAAATGGGCACTCATTAGAGTTGGGGGGGGCAACCATGACTGTTCACTACTATCCACAACTGTTCACTACTATCCACAACTGTTCACTGCTATTCATCATACAGATGACTGCTTACCTCTGTCCACATGTCTCTCTATGGAGTGGGAAGGAGTTTGAATCCCTAATAACCTTCTCTCTGTGTTTTAGTCCTGGTTATAATGTCTTGCTGGAGACAATTGGTGATTAGATGAACTTTTCTTCTGAACCCATTTTGTACTTCCTCATGTGAAAAACCCTCCCAGGATATTTCAGCTGCACCTTGCATTGATCAAGGGGTTGGACTAGATGATCTCTGATGTCCCAACTCTGTGATACTATGACAACCCTTGTGAACAGAAAGCTAGCACATCAGGGAGTCTAGGCTAAACCTCTTCTCAACAAGCTTTCTATGTGCAGCAACGTTTAGGTGCACCATGTGGGAACATTCAAAGATATGATTTCCCTGAATTGACTGAACTGGCATGGTCCAGGATGACTATTTTTTTGCACATTTTTAATTGGCTGTTCTGTACTATTACTTTGTTGTTGAGTCAATCTTGATGCAGTTTTTAGCAGTTCACTGGCTTGCAGTTCCCACTTAAAGATGAGCTTATTTTTATCAGGTTACTCACCAGTCCACAGGAATATGCCGTTAGTGGCCGGAGGAGTTCGCTGGGCTCAGGAACTAAAAGACAGGATCCAGATTCCATTTAGTAACTTCAGGCACCTCACCCATCTGTGAGTATCTTTATTCCATCTAAGCCATCATGCAACATTTTTTCATTGATTCCCCTGAGTCAGTGTATTGCCTCATTTGTGATATTATGGAGTTGTTGGGGCTAAAAAAAGAGAATGAAAAAAATTGTCTCCATATCCTTGAAAAGTTATGTTCTGACATTTGTAATCCTAAGTGAGTATGTCTATATCCTGCCCTTTCTCGGAGAAATTCAGCACAGCATACTTGGAATCCCCAGGCATTTTACCATCAGAGTGCTGGTTAGGTCCATAGGTCCAGACCTGATCAGTTTCAGTCTAAGTGCCTCGAGCAGGAATGGGGAACCTCTGGTCTGTGAAGGTTTGGACTCTAGGCTTTGCCTACTCCCTGCCCTAAACTCCACCCCCTGACTTGGAGGCTTTGGGAAGAAGAGGGGAACGGAATTCCCTTGTGATTTCCAGTCACAGATTGGAGATAACAAAGGGATTCCTTTACTCCCCCCTCATTTGGGAGGGAGAGCAAGGGACTTAATGCTGTGCACTCAGTCAATATTTGCAGGAGTTCCTGCAAACGCTGGCCGAGTGCACTTCACTCCCCCTTCTCATTTCATGTGCAGGGATGGAGGAGTATGAGTGAGCTGGCTGCATGCTTGGCCAGCACTTACAGGAGCTCCTGCAAATACCAGCCAAGTGTGCTTTGCTCATCTTTCACCTTTTGTGGAAAAGGTGAAGGACAAGTGAAGCTGGCTCCCCAGCTGAAGGGTTGATGGCAAGAGCTCCAGCTGGCGACCCAATGTCATCTGACCATAGGGTGGAGTCGTTGCAATATGAATGGAACCAAAATGGAAGAGGCAGAGATGAGGAAGCAGACATAAGTTGAAATGGTACAACTAGCCCTGGAGACAAGATGCTCAAATGAGGACTCTGCGAGAACAGGAATTTATATACTCCAAAATATCTTGTTATATATTTGAATAAATTTTAATCATAAGCCACTTTGGGAGCCAATTTTTGTTTCAAGGGAGAGTATAAATGTATAAAGAATAAATAGATAAATAATGTTACTTCAAATTGGCTCCAAATGTGCACATTCTTTAGAACAACAGTTGACAGACATTAATGAACCTGAAGGTTGCTACTTCAGATGAAGCTGAGCTTTGAGTAATTGGAGAAAAAAAAATACAAAGTTAAAGACAAAACAGCACATGAAGTAGGGCTTGATCTCAATCAGGGGCCCTACTCTGGCAATTTGTGATACATTGCCCTTACTGCAAGCTTTCTTCTATGTGATTAAGAACACATGTAGTTTGGCTGTCAGGCAGAAAATGTTTGACCGGAAAGGTAGATGTATACAGTTTGGCATTTCATGGCTTTCAGACTGGAAAAGAGCAAGCACGTGACACAAACATTTAGAAACTAGCTATAATAAAAGAGACTGTCTGCTGCATTGTCAAGTCATAATTGTTATTCTGATGTGTCCTATTGACAGTTGCCTGGACTCTGCTGAAGGCAAAGGAATGGTGCAAAAGTATGAAGATTTGATGCAGTTGCTAGAAAAGTAAGTCTGTTTTCGTAGGACAAGGGTGGGGAACCTTTTAGCCCCTGGGGGCCAGATTGCTCTCCTGCACACTCCCTGGGAGCCAGATGACATCAGAGGATGGTCCCTCCCTTGAAGCCCCATTTCCTGACATTATACTACAGTTTATGTTTGCAGAGAAAGGCATGAATGTGCATCACTGTGCATGGAGAAAATGCCTTTTTCCTCTGTGCAGACACAGGCAGGGGTCACTTCCTGCCTGTCTATGCACAAAGGAAGCTGCTTTTCCCTCCATGGATAGGCCATCTCTCCCTTCCTCTTTGTACACAGAGGAAATGCTTTTCTGGCGGGGAGAGGAATCTCCACTGTTATCTCTGATCAGTGAGCGCCCATTCCCCTCTCAATTAGGAAGATGAATGGGACACTAGGGAATCCCCACTGTTAGCAGGGATTCCTCTCCTGGGAGCTGTCTAAATGCTCGGAAAGCCCCGGGATTGGTGCATGGTGGTGCGGCATCGATTATACAACGCCAAGGGCTTTTCGCCGAAGCTGCAGAGAAAAAAAGTTGGGGACTTACCCCAGCATTTTTCTCCTGAGCAAGGTGAGAACACACAAGAAGGCATCAAGACAGCCCCAAAGCCTCGCTATGGAGTTGCAGCGGAGGTGTGGTAGGGTGGTGCTTGTTAGAAGGCGACCTGCAATTGGTTGCCTTCCACCAGGAAGAAGGTGGGGCTGGCTCTGGCCCCCGGATGGCTGCCCAGAAATCCCTCCTCAGTTTCAGAATTACCCGATGTCACCCTAGGGGAGGGAAAGTGTGAGGTTTTCGAGGGATGCAGTGCCAACCCAGCGCTGTGAAGATGCCCCCCCCATGCCTCCTTCCAGGGGTAAGGGCTGGGCGGGGGCCTGGGGGAGAGGGCCATGGGCTGTACGGGGAATATCCATGGGCTGGAACTTCCCCCTTCCTGCCTTAGGATGTGGTTTAAGCAGATCTTAGCCATCGCTAAGCCAGGTTTTGTCCATTGTTTCTCTGTAGCTTTAATGGATTCAGGCAATGTGTGGCTGACAGATGTCATTGGATTAATTTATTCTAAATGTGTCGTTTCCCTCACTTGCATGTGTTGGTTGTATTCAGTATTTTGGAAAGATTTTATATGCAACAGGATGTCGGCATAGTAATACATTTCTACTTCAGAGGAGGGCAAGGCGGAGCTTGTTGCAGTGTGCCTATCTCTAAAACTGCACAAATAGCTGAAACATGACAATTTGCTCTCCAGTTTATGCAGTTATCATAGCTCCCTTGTTTATGTGCTGTTTTTTGCCTTGTTATTGTAGGGCCATTCAGTTGTGTACATGTTGTACCTTTTCGCTTCTTGGAGCAGCTACTGTGCACCCTCAACTCAGTAACTAAAGCAATGGAGCTATCCACCCACCTTCATAGAACCACAAATGTTCCGCTAATTAAACTAGACACTTTAGCTTACACATGGGAAAATGGTATTTCACGGAAAAAGTAAGAAATGTCTTCCTGTGATGTGAAATATTTGGTGTCTGTTTCTGGGGTCCAGTTTCCATGCTCAGAAAGGTCTTCACTGACACCAGTTAAAATAAATTGAAGGCTCTTTTCCATGTTAAGTCAAAATGTAATGTGTGAAGCTTTACAGATAAGTCAGACAGGTTTGTTGAAAACTCCTGGACTTTTGGCATACCTGTACTTGAGGATTATTCAGGCCTACTTCGTCCTGGCATCACGGTTTTTACTGGGGGCCCACACCTTAGTGGGGCTGCTCTGTATGGTTAGCTGCTTAGGTGAAGCAGTGCCGCCTTAGCTGTCCCTCATTTTTGGTTAGCTTCGATTGTGAGGTAAAGCTAGGGTGACCAGATAAAATCCAGGTCAGGGCTCATGTAACTTTAACAGTTGTAGAGAAAAGGCAATTTCAGCCAGTGTCATTTGTATGCAATTAGTTCTTGGTGATATTCCCTCTTCATCACAACAGTTAAAGTTGCAGGGGCCCTGCCTTCTTTTGTATATGGTCACTCTAGTCTAGTGCCTGCACCTTTAACTGTTGTGATGAAGAGGGAATTTCACCAGGAACTAATTGCATACAAATGACACTGGCTGAAATTCCCTTTTCTCTACTACTGTTAAAGTTACATGAGCCCTGACCTGGATTTTATCTGGTCAGCCTAGTAAAGCTCAACCAAGCTCACACAGGTGCTGCTTCCAACAAGCGGCTAGCCAAATGGAGCCACACCCACATGATTCTAGTCTCCAGCTGCACCCATATTACCAAGTTAACATAGGAACTGGACCTCAAACCTAAAATTGATGTGCATAATATGTGGCTTGAATAGACTCAAGCACAGTAAGGCATGCAGTGAAGCAGGATTGTAATTACTTCATCACACAGCCTATTTCACAACTCAACCCATGTTTGTCATGTTACTACAGCAACATTGCTGAAAAGGTGATTGAGCAGCCACCTCTGAATTTTCTGGGGGAGGGGGGGAAAGGTTGACGAATTCCCTCTGTCTTGGGGAAAGACCAGCACCTGCTTCTCTGGAGTGGGGAAAGATATTTCAGCCATTACCTCCATGAGAATAGGGCTGCAAGAATCCCCAGCTGTGCTGCCTTTGGCACCCATAAGTGTCTTAACTTCAGCTCTGAATATAGCCAGGAAATCTATTCCAGTAAAGAGATTTGGGCAGTTGTCTTGACAGTTTACATGGTGCTTGTGGTTTTCTGGCAGGTATCAAGAGAAGCTTTATAAGGAGTGGATCCAGACTGTGTCTGAAAAATTGCAGTATAATCTAACTCGGCCACTTATCCGACGAGACTTGGAGAGTAAACTGATTGCAGTCAATTTTGACCCTCAGGTAAGATGAAAGAATATTCCTCTCTTCCATGGAGGCTTCTCCTTTAAATCAGCTTAGCCAGGCTCAGGAGTTTTCTTGCAAAGTGAGAAGCAGCAACAGCTGCCCTCCATAGGAGGCAACTTTTAAGTCCACAGCGCCGTATAACAGCAACTGTTGGAAAGATGGAGGTTTTGCAGGACAGAGCAAATCTGTTAAATAATTAAGAACCCACACATCCAAGGTACATTTGGGAGATAAGCCCATAAGAACACAAGAAGAGCATTGCTGGATTAGCCCAAATGCCCTAGTATCATATTTCCAGCAGTAGATAGCCAGATGCCTCTTGAAAGCTCACAAGCAGGTCATGAAAGCAGTAACTCTTCCCCATTGTTTGTGTCCATCATCAGTATTCAGAAGCATTCTAACTCAGAACATGGAGGCCAGTACCTGTTGATCTATAAGAGCAAAACCCTCCATATCCTGCTAACTCAGATATGCATGTGTGAGATTAAAGCTGAGATGACATAGAAAGAGCCAAAGCTGATTTCAGAGGTGCCCCATGTTGGTGGATTGTCAGTCCAAAGGATAGTCTGTAATTAACCCCTCCCCCTCTTTTTGACATTTGGGAAATGCTTGACCAGAATAAGATTCCTTTGTGAACTGCCCAGAAAGCTTCAGCTATTGGGCGGTATAGAAATGTAATACATAAATTTTAAAAAGGCAATCCAAAGTTTTGTTTGAATGTCTTGTTTTGCAGCTGGTGTCTGTTCTAAGAGAAGTGAGATATCTTGGGCCAGTTCAGGTCGTGAGTATTCCAGAGACAGCAGCAGAAATCTATTCTTCCAGGGAGTCCTTCCGGCAGTTGGTAGCCAATCTGGAGTTGATGGTCACTTGGTACAACAAGATCCAGCGCACAGTCCTGGAGGTGGAATACCCCCTCGTCCAGAGCCAGTTGCAAGAGATTGATATTCAGCTGAAAGAGGCAGAAGAGACATTAAACTGGAAAACGGAAGGTAAGATCTACCTCTGGGGTCGGTTCCTTGAAATATGTGGCAAGGGTAAAAATCTACAGATAAGCAAACAGAATAATTTCTGAGGCTCAGATTCCTAGTCTCTCAACCAAGCCTTGTCTTCTTCAAAAATTCCAACAGTCCACTTACTGAATCCTCTTTCCAGTATAGTTTTTCCAAATGGGAAAATTACTTTCCCCCACTTCCGCTTAATCCTTTTATTTTCATTAATCTCCTCCAGCATTCACAATTAAAGCCATAATTTAGATGATTTTAAAATTCCTGGAGGAGAAGGCTATCAATGGCTACTAGTCCTGATGGCTGTGTGGTACCTCCAGTATCAGAGGCAGTATGCCTATGTACACCAGATGCTGGGGAACACCCGTGTCCTGTTTGTGGACCCCAGGTTGACAGCTGGTTGGCCACTATGTGAACAGAGTGCTGGAGTGGATGGACCCTTGGACAGATCCAACATGGCTCTTCTTTTGTTCTTATAATGCTATGTTCATCCCACCATAATAGAAAGGATGGCCTAACTCTAATGTCAGGGAAATTACCTTCTTATAGGAGATAATTAGTTTTCCATTAAATGGGCAGATGTCAATTCAGCATCAGAGATGAGCTGTTTGTAAAGGAAAAATTATGAGGTATTGTTCTGGGGCTGGGAAGCCTTCATAGTTTTCATCTGTTTTAGGGTAACTTGAACAGTATAGGTAGGCAAGATCTTAACATTTCAAGAATAAAAAAAATGTAAAAGCAAGCTTAACTATGCATACAAAATTCAAAGGTCATAAAATGGCAAGAGAGGGAGGGACATACATAATTTATCGCAGTGAACTTACATGTGTTATCTATTTGCCATTATTTAAGCAAAATCGTACTGCACTCATGCAGCAATTATGTTGGGGGGGGGATGGGGAGGGAATCTTAATGGATACAATTTCCCTGTGGTGAATGTGGGAATGCCAACTGGATCTTCTGTGACAAATTAGAAATCAATGCACTTTTTAAATTCCGCGGTTTGGACACAAGTTGCCATTGCCCTTGTTCAGACGACATGCTAAGCCATTTTGAGCTAAACATTATGGCTTAGCGCGTCATGTGAACCATTCCTAACCATGGTGGCTACATAACTATGATTTAAACATACTCACTAACCATTTGCTGCAAAAGGATTAGTGGCCTAACCGTGGCTTAGCGTGTTGTTGGAACAGGCCTAATGTAAGGCTCTTCTTAACTTGTTTTCCATTTTTGCTGGTATTGGAAGGTCTTTGGGATCGTGTTTCACGAGTTGTTGATAGCGTTCGAGATCTTGAGCAAAGAATCCAGAAAACTAAAGACAACATTGAGGAAATTCAGAATATCATGAAAACCTGGGTCTTCCCAGTTTTTGAAAGAAAAGATGGGAAAAAAGAAGCTCTGCTGTATTTAGATGAGCGACATGAACGACTGGACAAACACCATCAACTCATCACAGTCTCGGGGCATAAAATTCATTTTCTAATCAAGGTATCGTGTGTGTCTGTGTGTGTTGACATAAGGAAGTTATACTAACTAAAGGTGACTAATGTCAAAGAGGCTGTCTGAGTTTTCCCTGGCTATAGGATGAAGTCAAGGCAATGACCTTGTTCAGACAGTACGCTAAGCCATGGTGGTTAAGCATTTTGAGCTATACTTTATGGCTTAGCATGTCATGTGAACCATGACTTAGTGTGTCATGTGAACCATTCCTATCCATGGTAGCTACATAACCACATTTTAAACAAACATACTAACCATTTGCTGCAAAAGCGTTAGCAGCCTTACCATGGCTTAGCGTGCCATCTGAACAGGCCCAATGTGTACACACGGTAACCATTTTACTGTAATGCAATGAGAATGTCTTGAGTAAGCTGTCACTTTAACATACATACATTTACAACTACATGCATTAACATACTAGTAATGGTGAATCAGAAATGGGGTAGCTGCTTTCACCAGACATGCCTGTGTTTGTTGCAGTGCAGGGATTTAACATGTGTGGTGAAAAGTCACTTTGAAAAAATAATATTTCACTCATTAAACACAAAGAGTCTACTGAGGAATTTCACACAACACGCTAACCCGCACTCCATAGTTGAATGTGGGTTGTTTTGAACTGTTGTCTAAATTCAGCATGTTTTTCGCAAGGTGGGTTATTGTGTTGTCTGAACACAGTCGGCTTGTTACTATGCAGTGTGGCTTGCTAACTACCCTGAACAACCCAACAACAGACTATGAGTTCTAAAGGTGGCTTGTTCAAGAAAATAAGCCACACTGCATGGTTAACAAGCCACCATGGCTCTGTTCAGACAACATGGTACCCACAGTTCAACAAACAACAGACGGCTCCAAATAATCCACACTCAGCCGCTGAGTGTGGGTTAGTGTGTTATGTGAATAGCCCCACTGTGACTTGGTGGATAGGTAGTTCTTTCTTTCTGTGTTTAAATATAGGTTTGTATAAGGTTCACCATCTTCTTGAGACATTCTAGACTACAGAGAACAATATGTTGTTCAGCTCAATAGGCTGTTTAGGTTACAGCCACAAATGCATCATGGGATTCTATAAGATGATATGAAAAGAAGGTGGTATATTATCTGGGCGTTGCACATAGTATTTCATGCAAGCTGTGCCATTGTTGACACTGTAGCACTGCCACATTGTGCAGGGATCTCTGGCCATCAATATCCTTTGAGTATCTGTGATCTGCTGTCTGAGATCTTACAACGGTGAAAGACAATTGGAGAATTAAGTTCCCCAGATGTCACACAGCAGAATCAAGTCATGCCTTGCAAATTGTTTTGAGTGCTCATATTAGAAAAAAAAAATAGCAGCAGCTAGCCCAGTGGGAGGCCATATGCAGTACAGTCTGGCTTCATACTTGTTGCAATGTCTGAAATAATCCCAGGTTTTCTGTCCTGAGTGGGTAGTAACCTCTGGAAAGAGACTGACTCTCTGGACAGTTCAGTAATACTTGAAGCCTGAGAGTGCAGAGGCAACCATACCATCTGCCTCCAACTTCACCTCCCACCAACGCTTTAAGGCCTTCCCACTGCTGACAAGAGTATCAAAACTTTCATTGTCCCTTTTGGCCAAAGCCATCAGTTCATTTGCCTCCAGGGTTACATTTTCAGGAATTTGGGTCTAGTATCCCAGATAAACTATACAAGGTACGTGAAGGATGTGTTGATGCAGGAGGATAAACTGTTTTATCTGGAGGGCTCCTAGTGTCATGGCGGAGCACAAACTTTGCATGCATGCTTAATCCCCAGCATCTCCACATGTGGCTCTCCAGGTGTTGCTGGACTGCATCTCCCAGCATCCCTCACCATTGGCTAGGCAGGCTAGGGCTTATGGAAGTAGTAGTCCAAGAACATCTGGAGGGCCACACATCCTCCATGCCTGAGTTAATGGATGAGGCAACTTGTGATAGGAAAGAGCTCCGTTTGGGTCATTGGAGAGCTGCTCCCAGTCAAAGTAAACCGTGTTTACTATCAGAATGTAAGCCTATGTGGCAGGGTGTTACTATTTTATTGTTTTACTGTGTACAGCACCATGTGCATTGATGGTGATATATATTCTGGGATAAATTGGCCCTTGGCCAGTTTCGGTATAAGACAGCTTCCTACGTTCGTATCTCCTGCCACCCTCATGCTGCAAAAGCTCAATCATGGCATTGGAAGAGACCACAAAGATCATCTAGTCCAACCCTCTGCAATGTGCAGGAAAACCAATTAAACCATCTCTGCTAACACTGCTACCATGTTTCCCCTCAGTCTTCTTTTCTCCAGACTGAACATCCCAAGTTTTTTCAGCCTGTTCTCATAGGGCATGTCCTCAAGTCCCTGTGTCATCTTTGTTAACCTCCTCTGAACCTGTTCTAACCTGTCAATGTCCTTCTGGAAATGTGGTGCCTGGAATCGTACACAATACTGCCGGTGTGGTCTCACTGCACTACAAGCCAGTTATGTTACAGTAAAAGAGTTTGTTTTGACAGAGTAATGTGAAGCTACCTGCTTTTCTTTCTTTTTTTGAGATCATTCTTCCTCAGACAGTGTACTACCCTCCAATTCCCTTTTCCCGAGATTTCATTTTTCAAAGTTTATATATTGAATTTCCAAGCAGTTTTTATTTTGCTCCTCTGCTCTGAAACAATAATGACTTTATTTTTAAAAAAATATGTATTGATTGACTTCTGTGACCTAGTTTGTATGTGTTAAGATCTCTTATGCATAGCTGC
This sequence comes from Anniella stebbinsi, assembly GCA_029215795.1. Classification (NCBI taxonomy): domain Eukaryota; kingdom Metazoa; phylum Chordata; class Lepidosauria; order Squamata; family Anniellidae; genus Anniella; species Anniella stebbinsi. The sequence continues at coordinate 63,896,787 of JARDYH010000005.1, read as the reverse complement.
CCTCTTACCACAACTGATGAGACTCCCAGACCTTTTCTTAGCACTGAGACATGTCCAGATCACCTGCCTCTTAATTGCAACTTCTTCTATGTTTAGGAAAACCTGAGACTTTTTGCAGCAGATCCAGCTTCTGAAGTTTGGAAAGCTTATTTGGAGCATGTGGATGAGATTGTCCTGGATGGATTCTTTAATGTCATTGAGTGTTCACTTAAGTACCTTTTGGAAAACACAGGTGAATTTGTGCTTGTTTAATCCAGCTCCTTTTTCATTCATCTTGGTGGGTTTTCTGCTGCTATATGTACAGTGGAACAAGCATAGTGGAATTGGGGACAGGGGAATGATGGACCTTTGTACTTTAATCTGGACAAAATGTATTGGTCATTGAATAAAACTAATAGGCAATGTGGTCTGCAAAAGCAATTCACCTGCCCCTGCGTCTTGATTTACTTTGCTGCAGGCGAAAATAAGACATTTAAGCAAAAAAGTATGTTTCTCTCATCAGTTGGTACTTAATATATTAGTGATTTCCATTGGAGAGGCTGGTGGAAATTGTCTAAAATCCAGTCACCTCATTTCCTGTTTTGCAGATTCCAAGGCAGGCCTTGCTCCCCTCTTCAAAGTGCAGCTGGATTTGTCTGTTCCTGAGATGATATTCCGTCCCTCTTTGGATACTGGTGCCAGTGACGGTTTTTATGATATAGTTGAGGCTCTTGTCAATGATGTATACCGTGTCTCTTCTCTGGTGCTCAGGCTCGCGGACCACAGCACCTTCCCTCATTACCAGGTCTTTCTCTTGGTCAACCACTGTTCTGGCCTGCATCTGGGTATGTGTTTTTAGTCCTGTTAGTTAGCATCAACTTGTGTTTTCTGACCTCTCCAGGATGACATGGAGGAGATGGGTGATCTTGCTGACATGCGCAACACCCTGATGGATCGTATCCAGAAGATTATGTCAGTTTGTTGTGACTATCGCAGATCCTTTGACCACTACTCCTATCTCTATGTGGATGACAGGAAGGAGTTCATGCGCCAGTTCCTGTTGTATAGTCACGTCCTGACTGCAGAGGAAATAGAGGCCCATGCTGAGGATGGTGTCCCAGAGACCCCTCCTACATTACAGCAATTCAAAGAGCAAATAGACTCCTATGAAAAGATCTATGATGAAGTGAGCCACTTGGAACCCATCAATGTATTTGATAGCTGGATGAAAGTCGATGCCTCTCCCTTCAAAACATCTCTTCTGGGCATAATTAAAAGGTGGAGCTTCATGTTCAAGCAGCACCTCATTGATCATGTAACTCACAGGTACCACTTTTTCTTTGATACATCACTTATATGTCTCAAAGGTTTATGTTAGTTAGGGAATGCAGTTAGAAGTTTGAATGTGGCCTGAGACATAGAACATCTGGACTCAGTTCTTGGTTCCCTTCAGTGAGCATCCTTCTTCTTTTAGCTTTCTTCTGTAGCTCATAGGCTGAGAGAGGGATAGCGGGAAGATTCGCCTGCGGGGCTTTGAATATATATACTGCAAATGGTTTCGCACACAAATTATTAGTATTAGTATTAGTATTATTATAGCACCATCAATGTACAGAATTCCATCTGGGAATTTTGAAAGCTATTCCGCTTTCGTTTGAGCTCTTCTCTCGAGTCCCGAAAAAGCATCCCTCCATAAATGCCCAGGGGTGGATTAACACAGAATCAGTGGGGTGTATGTGTGTGTTTATGTGGGTGAATGGTTTGAGGAGGGAAAAATAAAAACAATCATAAACAATCAATGGATGAATGTATCTGGTTCAACTGGGCATGCTTAAAGCCCTACTTAAGAGCTATCACCGTGCCAAGTCTCATCTCTTTATCTTTAAAAATGAGGGCGCTGTAAGCATTTTGGTTCCCATCGACTGTAATTTCCTGGCGGAAACTGTCTACTTTTACAATGTTTTATTGGCTGGGTGCCATTTCTGTGGATAATGAGGGTGGCGTTGGAGCAGCAAAAGTCCGTTCAACCGACTCAGCATAAGCCTGTGTGCTGGAGAAAGAGAACCGCCCCGCCTTCCTCTTTCGTCAGCAAGCACCCCCCCCCCCCCAACAAAAGACATGGTGCAAGGACAACAATACAGAGGGGCAGAAGAGGGCTTCAATCCTGCTTGAAGGAAATAAACCAGACTTTCCCCGCTCTAGGAAAACACAAAAAATGGAGAAGAGGCGGGTTGACTGCTGGACAGGCATGGCTGCAAACCAGGCATGACGAGAGTGCAATAAAACACTGGTATGATGGAGCTTGCTATGTTCTTTACAGCCCCACTATAAGGCATCTCCACTGTGCTTGATTTAATTTCTTGGAGGTGTCAGTCTCATCTGTGTCTTGGTCAGGGTGGGCAAAAGGTAGATCTCCAGATATCTGGGACTTCAACTCTCAGAAGCAGCTGCCAGCATGGCCAGTGACTAGGAATGGTGGGAGTTGAAATCCAGAATACTTTCTGCTCACTCCTGCTCTATGTTCCTGCAACAAATCCTGGTTAATCAGGCTATAGCCCAAGGCTGCTTAACCAAAAGCAAAGCCTGATTAATCAGGCTTTAGCCCAAGGTTGCTTAACCAGCAACAAAGCCTGGTTAATCGGGCTTTAGACCAAGCCTGCTTTTCATCTGTGTATGGTTGTTGTTTCAAATATGAGCAGCTTGTCACAAATCATACTTTCCCCTCCCACTGAGATGCTTGGGAAATAATAGTATTGGTTTGCTCCACAGACCTTATTTGGAATACTGTGTTCAGTTTGGGCAGCACAGTTGAATAAAGAGGTTGACAAGTTGAAAAGGTTTCAGATGAGGCTTTCAGCGATAATAAAGGGCCAGGAAATGCAAATCTTAACAAGTCAGCTGAAGAAACTGAATATGTTTTGCTGAGAGAAAATAAGAATAAAAACAAGGAGGCTATCTTGTCAGTTTTTCGATATATAAAAGGTTCTTAGGGTCAAATTAGATGTGACTGGGTAACCATCTCTGTTCACATATTAAATTGGGGTGGGAGCCTGTTCTTTACATCAAAAGGAGCACATGGGGAGAGGAGTGAAACCTGTCTATGCACCTTAATTTACTGAATGTGCTCCCTTCCTCCCGTTCCCTGGCATACTGTGCTGCCAGATGTGATGCCAGAAATGAGCTGGGTTGACTATTTAAGCCAGCTTTCCCCAACTTGGTATCCCTCAGAAGTTTTGTGTTACAACTCCCAATATACGTGACCATTGCTCATGCTAGCTGGAGCATATAGGAGTTGCAAGTCCAAAGCATCTGGAAGGCCCCAGGTTGGGGAAAGCTGATATATGCAATGGAGCACAATAATACAAGGTTTCACTCCTCTCAGCAGCATGCTTCTTTTATTGTGGCTGATATCGGAATTGGTGTGTGTGTGTGACAGGTGGATAAACAGCATGAGGCCATTCCATTACATCTAGCTTTGTTATAGGAAGCAGAGGGATGAGTGTTCATATTGTGCAGGTTTGCACATAATAATTAGCTGCCATGGGTGAATTTCCTCATGGGGTTTTTCATTACAGTGGCTGCTGCCATTTTGAATACTTGAGCCATGGAGGTGGTGTGCTGTAGCTTGCCGTTATGTGCGAACCAGCGAGGGTGTATTGTTGGGATGTTTAACAAGACACTGCAACCCTAAAACAGGCCATGGGTTCTGGCTGGCTTGTCAACCAATCCATGTCCCTGCAGCATGTCCCTGCAGCAGCTCAAATATTCAAAATGGTGGCTGCCACCACAGTAAGAAATCCTGTGGGGAAATTTACCCATGGTGGCTTCTTGTTACATGTGAATCAGGTGAATATCTGTGGCAGTTAGGACTAGAAGCAATAGTTTTAACTACAGGCCAGTAAAGATATAAGTAAAACGTCAGAAAGAATATCCTAATGGCAAGAACAGAACAGCCCTAGAACATACTGCTTAAGAAAATTGTGTGTTCTGCTTCCTTGAAGCTTTCAGAAAAAGTTGAGCAGACATATGGTAATGAATGGAACGTTTTAGGTAATTTGACCTATATTAAGCATTGCCTTCCAACCCTATTTTTAAAATATTTTTATTGCTTAACCAAAACACAAAAGGAGAGTTTTTGCAAGAGTAATAATATCAAAGTTTTTAACATTTGCAATCTAATATAATTCTTTTCAGAAACTGAGAAACATTAACCAATTCTAATAAAAGTTTAAATAATAGCAAACTATATATCTAGCTGAAGCTTTATTTCATTGTAAACCCCAAAAATAGAAGAAATAAATAATATATCACGCATATTATATATTTTTAGAAACTATAAACATACTTGTAAATTATATTTTAATTTTATTAGTATATACATTATGAAAACAGGATTATATATCTGAAAGAGACCAACCATACAATTTTGTGAAAATATAACGTGAGAACAGGAATAGAGTTGTCTGTATGAGGACAAAAGACCTTTGAACTCCAGAGCTGTGTCTGTAAAGGTTTCTTTTATAATAGTGATATGGGATTAGGGTTGGTCTGGGTGATCTCCTGAGGATCCCTTCCAGTATGGAGGTTGTTGATAAGAGAAGGTGGGCCTGAAACCTTCCCGGCAACTTAGGGCCCAGGCACAACAGCTGGACAGACACATTCTATTGTCAAGTAAATTAGGGTGCAATCCGATGCATGTTAAAACAGAAAAAGTCCTGCAACTCCCAGCATTCCTCGGCTAGTCCTAGAGGTGATAGATTGCTGTTGGAGCTCAATAGTTGGCTGATGTCTTAATGAATATCGAGATGAGATGTCTCTCCCCATAAGAATTGTGGTAATTCAAGTACCTGTAGTTTTGGAGATGCAGGCAGACTGACGCTGGGCTGAAAAAGAGGTAGAGATAGCTTCCTTTCTCTTTGCAAGCATCTGAAGGTGCAGGTTGCTCCCTTAGAAATCTGATAGGGGAGCAGTGAACTTCAAAGTGTTAAATTGTGAACCTCTCCTTATGAACAACCTGCTCGTTCCAAAGGAAACCATATTCAAGTAAGCATTGAACCTCTGAAACTTATCATCAGTCAGAGAATTAGGAGTGTACTTGGGGGTAGTCTTCACTTGGAGATAGTAATGCATTCTTATTTTCATGCTTTATTTTCCCATGCTTTCTGACACGGGGCAACATCCATATATCTGAATGTAATAAGTAAGATGTTCCTCACTTGACCAAAGATGAAACACTTTACCCACAGGTTCCAGAGGGGCTGCCTGTTCATCTGTTGCAGCAAAAGCAACAAAGAGTCTTGTGGCACCTTGAAGACTAACACATTTATTCTGGTATAAGCTTTCATGAGCACTATCCACTCCATCAGATTCACAAAGATCCAGCTGAATTTGCTCCAATCATGTTTACAATGATTAAATCATTAGCAATTGATTTTAGTTTTGCTTCAACAATTAGCCACGGCATTTCAAAGCACAATTGTGAAAGGGTGCAAAAAAAGGAGGCATTTTAAGCCAGCGTTGGAACTATTTAATGGCAGCTTTACTTGCCAGTTATGTAATGGAATTATGCATATGGCCAGTTCCAAGAAAAAGGTACAGCTAGGTTATCAGAACCTCTCAAGAAATGTTAGCAAGAATCTGCAGAGTTAACCATCCTTTTGCACAATTTTGAGCATCAAATAACTTTTCAAAAAGAGTGATCTTTTCCAGTTTTCACTGAGAGCAGAGAGGGTAAATTTTGTCAGATAAATTATTTATATTGTTTCTTCACTACTAAAAAGATAAAGGGTGATGGTTCCCTGCTGTGCTTTGGAAGGATGTTAGAATGCGTGATTAATTCATCTTTCATTTCTTCAGAACATAAGAAGAGCTCTGCTGGATCACAGCAAAGGTCTATCTACCCCAGCATCCTGTTTCCCACAGTGGCCAGCCAGAGGCCCCCAGGAAGAAGCCCACAGGCAGGGCTTTAAAGCAATAGCTCTCTCCTGCTGTTGCTTCCCAGCAGCTGGTATGCTGTGGCCTACTACCTCTGAATGCTGGGGGCTTGTTTAACTATCATGGCAAATAGCCATTCATCCGCCCTCCATTAATTTGCCTATTCCCTGTTTAATAACCACCACAACAGGAAAAACAACCCATGGAGACTTGCAAAACATGATTAAATTCGTACTTGGATGGCACAGTGTGTAGGGACTTAAGATTGTTTAGAGAAGTGATTTCCCCACCAAAGAAGGCACACCAAAGGGGGTTTATTCAAAACTCAAATTCAGTTCCAAAGCCAATTTGGACATGATTTTCTTGTGGTTATGGGTTGAATTCAACCCATGTAGGATTTGATATGGGCTGAAGAAGTTGTGTGAGCAGGTATGGGATGTAGTTTAAGTGGATGCATATAGAGCTTCAGCCTATGACCAACCCTACATTTATCACATCACCAACAACCCGCAGCTTTATAGTGGTAGGAGAAATCTGGTTGCAGTTGTGAGATCAGCATTCACGTGGCTGCTTCTGCATGTGCTGAGCTCTGCATGGATTCTCTTAACCTACATTCAAAATACACCAGACCTTAATAAACATGTGCTTTACATGCAGTGGCTAAATTCGGACAACACGATAGTCAATGGTGGGGTAATAATCAACTTTACAGTTGTTCATCTAGGGGGTACTCGCCACACAACATGGTAATAAATAATCAACCATGGTGTGGATTAGGATCAGTGCTGAGTTGACTATGGCAGCATTCGGACGAGATGATAGTCAATACAACTGTCGATTGTTTCCCCCACTCCAGTTGCTTATTGTGTCGTCTGAATTCTTCCAGTGTCTCAGTAATCTGTATAGTTATCCTGTAAGGTCAGAATAAATGGACTGAGACCAGGATACCTTAAGGACCACCTGGTTTGCTTTGTTCAACAGCTGAGGCCCTTCTGAATCTTTCCCCACTCTCTGATGTAGAGAGGGTGATGAAGTATGACAGCTACCTCTTAGGTGGTGGACCACTCTTCAACCCTTTGCTGGCCTTTTGATGTGTGGCCAAACTCTTGATTTTTCAGGAAAGCCTTTGGGCTGATTTAACATGGCTTGTACTAAGACTCATTTTTCTGTATATTGATGATATGGGTTTAAGTTATGTTATTGTAAGCCACCTTGAGTGTCCTAGTGGAATATTAATATTTGTATTAATAAATATGATAATTTTCATGTTGCTGAGATTGAGAAAGAGTGGCTTGCCTAAAGCAAGGCACTGAGATCATGGCAGACAAGATTTGAACCAGGGTCCTGCCTGGTTCACAACTCATTCTCTTAACCACGTTTTATTACAGTACTGACACCCACTGCTTCCTCCCTGGGGACTCACTTGAAAGACCCCATAAATCATTAGTGAATCCCAGCACACTGTTTTGGAGGAAATATAACCTAGAATTCTTATATTACAATTTTTTCAAGCTTAAAAGACCAGAAGTACCAAAAAAAGCAAGAAATTCAGAACCCTCTTTTGCTCTGCACCATCACAGTTCTTGTACACTTGTACCTTAATCACACGTATGTTTTGAACTCGTCCCTTGTGCTTCACTGGTGAGCTCCATAAGGACATTTGGATCCCTGTGGAATGTGGATTTGTGGAATCCATCCTCTGGATTACAGGCAATGAAATCTAAATGTAGTCAGAAGGAGAAAGAAATTGAAAGTAAAAACTAAAGAAATTGACAGTAGTCAGAAAAAATAATGTCAGGCTGCTCACATTAATGATAGTTTATTTCAGAAATTAGGAAAGTGGAGAAAACCTTGGATGTCACTCATGGTATTATAAAGACCAGTCCTCAACAAAACCATAATGGTTTTGTAGGGTGAAACCCTCAATTTTAAATATAAATTGTAACCCCATAAAAACTACCATTAAAAAGTACAAGGATAAATGCTTAGCTAAGTATCAATTGGGTTCATTTGATAAATGTTTTAACTTGGTATTTTGGTTAAAGGATATTGTATTTTCTTAGTCATAATACATACAAATTAAAGGCTAAAATTACAAGTTGTATAATCAAAAGTAACAGCCTTATCTCATCTTCAAAAACGAATTCTTATTTTGAAAGTGTGACAAAAGTATTGATGGTTATGTTGTGCAAAGTGCTGTACCCATTTTGTTTCGGCTGTGAACTATACATGTGATACAAGGCTGTAAATAACAATCCTAATCCATCAGATAGACATCTGAGGGGGATTAGGATAGGGTGGAAGTGCCCCTTCACTGAAAGAGATGACCTCCACTAGCAGGGAGGCACAACTTCTGCAGAGGCCCCCAGTATGTCCACGGAAAGCTCCATGGGCATAAATCTACTGTCAGCCTTGTTCCTGCCAGTGGTAGGCCCCCTCTACAAGGATGCGCTTTTGCGCCCGGTTGTGCGATTATGCGCATTATCGCAGACGCGCATTTACTCCTAATCCCTCTGCACGGGAGGCTGCGAGAGGCGGCGAAACGCATTAATAGATGTCCAAAAAGCGCTTTACAAGAAGTTAATGCGCATAATCGCTTGTTCACACGGGGAAAATGCGCTTTAACGGCCGGAGCAAAATAAAACTCGCGATTTAACGCGCATTCGAAAATGCGCATTATCGGGGAGATAACGCGCCTCTACGCCCGATTTGCGCTCCGTTCTTGTAGAGGTAAAATTTTTAATGAACCTTCAAAGCGCATTAAACCTCTCTTGTACAGGCACCCGTAGGTCCCCAATGGGGCTTTCTGGGAGTGTGTCAGGGCTGTGTTGGAGATGGCTTAAGATCCAAAGCCTCTTTGTTCCCCTGTGATACCCACATTCAGGCTGATCATCTATGCCAGCCATGGTTAATTCTCTCCCATTAGTTTCAGTTTGAGTGTGTGTGTGGGGGGATCCACTGGGACTCTGTATTAGGAATCCTGCTCCCACACCAATTGCCCTGGTTAGCGCAAGCCAGTAGACCTTGGGCAGCAGTGGATTATCTGCCACTTCATTGTCCCCACCCTCACAACAAACACATTTAGGATTACTCTGCTACCTCTCTTTTTGTTGAATAGGAAATCCTATAATTATGGCCAACTTGGGACTTCTTCTGCTGTAGGAAGTGGACTTGTCTCAAAACGACTTTCTTACTTTGTTTATTCCAGTTATTTGCTTTAGGGCTTGTGAGGTTGGTTAATTCTCATTGTTCTCAAAATGCTCTTCCTGTGTTTTTTATCTCCTTGCTCGCTTTTTAGTTTGGCTGACCTTGAAGAGTTTGTAAAAGTTGCTGAGAGAGGTTTGAGCGACAAGGTGGAGAAAGGAGATTATGTGGGCTTGGTGGATGTTATGGGTCACCTGATGGCTGTTAAAGATAGACAGATCAGCACTGATGAGATGTTTGAGCCCTTAAAACAAACAATCGAATTGCTGAAGATCTATGAACAAGAATTGCCAGCAGATGTTTATAGGCAGCTGGAGGTGGGTGGAAACATGTCACTGATGTGTATATATGTGGACAGGTAGAAAGCAGAAGTCATCTCAGAACACAGTTATCCCCAGAACACTTGCTCATTATGCATGCAGAACATATAAGAAGATGCCTGTGATAGGTAGAGGATGCAAGAGACTGGAGCTGCTAGTCAAATCCGGAATTCAAAGGTTAATTGAGATAGTTCCCTGTACATAGAACTATACAGCTCGGGTCCAGGTTATCTGAAAGACCGTATTCTCCCATATGAGCCTGCCCGTGCTCTGAGATCTTCTGGGCAGGCCTTTCTCTCAGTCCCACCAACATTCCAGGCATGCCTGATGGGTACGCAGAAGAGGACCTTCTTGGTGGCTGCTCCAAGGTTCTGGAACTCCCTTTCTAGAGAGGGTAGGCTAGCTCCCTCTGTGATACACTTTCGGAGGCAGGCAAAAACTTTTATATTCCTGTAGGCTTTTGGAACTACTCTGGACCTGTGTAAGGTATTGGATTTTTTTTTAAAAAAAGTATTACTGTTTTTAAATTTTAAAAAATGTTTTTAGTTTTATTGCAGGTTTAATTCAATTTTAACTTTTGTAAATGTATCTTTATATGTTTTAATTGTATGTGTTTTAATCTTGTAAACCACCTTGAGTCCCCAGCTCTGGGGAAAAGGCAGGATACAAATAAATATAAGAATAACAATGGATGGTTAGGGAGTATAGTACTGATGAAGCTAAGTAAGTGTGGAACTGGTTGGTGCCTGGATGGGAGATCAATAGGTGGTCCCATAGAAACTACTGTGAGCTTTCTAAAGGAAATATAAGTTTGTGCATAATATACTATAATATATATGTATAATTATATTTGCATACCTCAAAGTGATTATACCATAGAGTAGGGGTGCTTTCAGACAGAGAGGTCTCCTAGTGCTACCAAGCCAAAGACATTGTGCAGCTATTTTGTCTCTTGCTTCTCAGTGGATTTCTTGTGATAAGAAAAGAAGATGGAAGAAGTGGTGGGAAAATATAGAAAGGTTACAAATGTTGCTGTCTGGACCCATTCTAAAATTCCATGTTTAAGGTAGGGCAGTTGAGCAGTGACCCTGTTAAGATGACATGCTAAGCCAGAGTGGTTAAGTATTCTTAGCGTGTCACGTCAACCATTCCTAACTATGTTTCCTACATAACCATGGTTTAAACACGCTCACTATTTGCTACAAAAGGATTAGTGGACTAACCATGGCTTAGCATGTTGTCTGAAGAGACTCAATAAAAGCCTTGTCTGGGAGCACCGTAGCTCCACTAAAGTCTATGGAACTTTTCTTGAGTAAGCAATTTGAGTATTGCACCCTAAGGATGAAGTTCTAAAGCAAACTTGCTTGGAAGCAAATCCCATTGAAGTCAGTGGGATTTACTTCTAAGAAACTTGGACAGGGATGTTTTCACTTTTCATCCTGCATTTAATGATCACTTAATTTTCTTGCACTGAAATTATTGAACTGCTAGTTTAAACTTTTCTTGAGATTCCTTTTGTGTAGACCCACTGCTGAATTTTAGAGCAGGTGGATATTTTATTTTTATCCAGTATTCTTCTTGGAAACACCTCCTTCACCAATTAGCAATCTGACATCTTTTACGAAGGTTGGTATTAGAAGCTTTAGTTGTAGTGTGAGGGCATCCCCCATCCTTCACTAAGGTTGCTAAAACAGTCCTGTGGGCTACTGATACATGACCGATGTCTCCCTAAACCGGTAGAATGAAGGGAGAAACAATCTCTAATTAGGAAAATGTCTAATTAGCAAGGAATAATGATGCCAATTTATATCCTGGCAAAATAATTATTATGGTCAAACTGCTGCCAACAGAAAACCTGGTGTGTTTCTTCAGCTTATACACTATACTGAGGCTGGATACACATTAGGTCAAGTTGAGGCTACTCTGCCAGTGTCTTGCTTTGTTTGTTTTCCTTTGTCCTCACTTTGCTTCCAGGAGCTGCCAGAAAAATGGAACAACGTGAAGAAGCTGGCAATAACCGTGAAGCAGCATGTGGCCCCGTTGCAGGCCAATGAAGTGACAGTTCTTCGCAGGAAGTGTGCTGTGTTTGATGTGGAGCAGCACAAATTCAGAGAGAGATTTCGCCAAGAGGCACCATTCAGGTTGGGCAGATAGCAGATGTTATCAAGAGGAGGAGGGCTTGCATGTTTTATTCATTTTTATTTATTTAAATATTTCTGTACTGCGTTTCTGGGAATCTAATCAAGGCGGTTTTAATCATCATCATCATCATCAAAAAACAAAAACCACAAAGACCTAATAAAACCTTTAAAGAAACCTTTAAAACTATTAGTGTAAAGTCCATGTCACCATGGGCACTAGTAGTCCTTCACCTTTTTCACTTTTTTACCCCTCAGTTCCCTCACCATAGAGGGGTCCATGAATAATGCAAATGTGGTTCATGTATAGAGAATCCCCCCCTGAAATTTGCATGCGGTGTGGCTCTGCCCCCTCCCCAGTGCCCCCTGATTGGCCACCTATTTTTAATAGGTGTACATATTTTTTAAAAAAGTAGGAGTGAGTGGGGGAAGGTGAATCAGAACATGAGAATTTGAGGAAGGCTAATTTCAGAGGTTAATCTTTCCTCTCTTCGCAGTTTGTAGTTGGGCACGCCTCGTATTTTTTATTTCCATTTCATTGCATGCCTACTTGTTAGTGTTTGGAGATCCAGTGCATTTATAGTGGGGGATGAGGGAAAAATACAGTAATGATGATAGGAAATGTAAAATTTGCTTCCTAGGTTCGACACAACAAATCCCTACCAAATGCTGGATGCATCCCACACTGAGCTTAAGCAAATGGAAGTTACCATGGCCTCAATTCATGAATCGGCTGATTTGTTTGAAGTCAACGCTCCGGACTACAAGCATCTCAAGAAGTGCCGGAAGGAAGTGTGCATTCTTAAAGAACTCTGGGATATGATCTCTGTAGTGGCGTCTAGGATGAATGACTGGGAGACTACCAAATGGAAAGGTATTAATGTGGAAAACATGGAATTGGAGTGCAAAAAGTTTGCCAAAGACATCCGGAGCCTGGATAAAGAAATGAGGGCTTGGGATGCTTTCTCTGGGTTGGACAACAGAGTAAAAAACATCTTGACATCATTGCGAGCGGTGTCAGAACTACAGAATCCTGCCATCCGGGAGAGGCATTGGAACCAACTGATGCAAGCAACAGGTGCGCAGTTCACGATGGATTCAGACACCACCTTGTCAGACTTGCTCAAACTCAACTTGCATAACTTTGAGGATGAAGTTCGGAGCATTGTGGACAAAGCCATTAAAGAAATGAGCATGGAGAAGGTTGTGAAAGAACTGAAGACAACATGGGCCAGCATGGAATTCCAATATGAACCTCATCCCCGTACAAATGTCCCATTGCTGAAATTGGATGAAGAACTGATTGAGACCCTGGAAGACAATCAAGTCCAGCTGCAGAATCTGATGACATCCAAGTACATTGCTTTCTTCTTAGAGGAAGTCTCTTTCTGGCAGAGGAAGCTGTCTACAGCAGACTCTGTAATTTCCATCTGGTTTGAGGTTCAGCGGACCTGGTCTCACTTGGAAAGTATATTCATTGGATCAGAAGATATTCGGGCACAGCTTCCCGAGGTAAAAAAAATAATCATGGGGAAAGTGTGGTGTGATTCTTCATCAACAAGAGAGCACATACTTGTGGGAGGTGGCAGTTCTTTGGATTACTCAGATCTATGGTTATTCAAGGTACCTCATGGCATTGGGTTCCAAGACATGCCCAATAAACTGAAATTACAGATTTGGCTATGCTGGCTAGAGATTATGGTAGTTACAGTGCATCACATCTGGAGAGCATTGGTTGGGGAAGGCTTCTCTAGAGTCATGTGTTGACCTGCTGCTGTTGATTGGTTTAGGGAAATCCACACTAAAGGCTTAAACTGGTTGACAGGAATACTGGTGTTTTAGATGTGTGTGGAGTCTATGGATCTCAAACACATAAATCTTAGCATTTCACTAAAGTGAAATTCCCAGGAATCAGGTTCTTTGGGGAAAGCAATGACAGTTAAAGTGGTATAAAGCTAAAATAAACATAGCATAGAACAGTGTTAGATAACCTGGTGCCTCCAGACATTTTGAACTATAGCTCCGATCAAACCAGCCAAGCATGGCCAATGGTCAGGAATTATGGGAGTTGTAGTCCAAAACATCTGAAGGATGCCATGTTGCCTCTCCCTTGTATAGATAGTCCTACCAGATAAAGTGATAAGAGTGAAGGATGGGCAGCAGCGAGCTTTGCAGAAATGCTCTTTGCTACTGTGACATGGCTGATGCAAGAAGACTTTTGTAACCAGATATCCATCACCCACTCTCGGATGGTACCAGGGAGCATATTTAATGTTATGGTGCTCTCTATACCCTATGGCTAGAGAGAGGGGGGATACCTTCTACTCATGTAACACATCCTGTTATACTTTTGGGATAGGGAGCTCTGCTAAGAGGTTTTGGATATGGAAGATGAAGGAGCAGTTCTGGGAAGGTGAGGAAAGAACCCCTGTCTTTTCATTTATAGGATTCCAAGCGCTTTGAGGGAATAGATGTTGATTTTAAAGAGCTGGCATATGATGCTGAAAAAACCCCAAATGTAGTGGAGGCGACCAATAAGGCTGGTCTTTATGAACAACTGGAAGATATCCAAAACAGGTGGGTGAGACCTACATGCCTGAATCTTGTGCAATGCTATTTCTGGTTAGGATGCCTTTACTTGTGGTTGTTTCTTCAGGTCCCTTCTACTTGTAAATAATGCTGAGCCTGGTTTTAGGCAATGGGAAATGTTTATTTATTGTTAAGAGCCATTTTAAGAACCTACAGGGCTCTTTCACATGTTTTCTTCTTAAATTGTGCAGTTAAAACTTAATGTGTACTGTCAAAGATATAGTGGGTGTTTTCAGTTGTGTGTGTATTAAAAGTACACATCCTGGAAAGCAGGGATTGGTTGTAGCTCCCCACTGCACACATGGTGGAAAATACGTACTTGTAACATGTGATGCGACTAAAACTATCCTAAAGAATGGGTTAGAAAGAAAAACTAAGTTCTACTTGGAAAGCATGTGTGTTGCTTTTTCTCTACATCTGTATGTTTAGTGGGTCTATGTGTGCTTGATTTTGTCAGATTGTCTTTGTGTGAAAAAGCTTTGGCTGAATATTTGGACACTAAGCGGTTGGCCTTTCCCAGGTTTTACTTTATTTCTTCTGCCGACTTACTGGATATTCTTTCAAATGGCACCAACCCACAGCTGGTAAGACACCTCAATTCCATTTCTAGTTATTAAAAATGGCTTTTTGTAGAATGCACTTGATTCAGCTCCTAGACACTTGCTGTAGAAAGAAGGCACTGTTCTTTCAGTGTTGTGACGTTGGCCATAAATCTTTCCATTCAAGAAGCGTTGGATTTTTGAATCACCACAAGATGGCAGCCTGTACACCTTGTACTCCTGTCTTCATAGAACTCTTATTGTGTCTAGTCAGCAGCATATACTTTTCACAAAAGGGAAAGGGAAGGGGCTTACCTGGGTGTAAGGGTGCATTCAGATGAAGGATGTTTTTTAGTGTGTATGTTAGGCACAATGATTCACTAGCCTAGAGAGGCTGTGCTGTAGGGTGACCAGATGTGAAAGAGGACAGGACTCCTGTACATTTAATAGTTGTGTAGGAGGGAGAATTTCAGCAAGTGTATCTTGCATGACAAGCTACACCTGCCAAAATTCCCACTTCTGCACGATTATTAAAGGTGCAGAAGTCCTGCCCTTTTTTACATCTAGCTGCCCTGCCCCAAGCTGATTGCTATTAGTCCAGCACAGTGGAGTCCAAAACAGGAACTATTCTGCAATTCTTTCCCCACTTTTTGCTATCTCTTAGTTATGGTGCCTTCCTCTGCTTCATCAAGGTTAGTGCTGTGGTTGGGGAAATAATTCTGCCTGGACCAGATTAAAAAGTTCACTGAGGCTGAAAAAGCAACAACTGTTCTTTATAAGGTCTTAACCCCACCACTCACAACAACAACCGTCAGAACTCAACTTGTCTTTAACAGAAGGAACATGATTCATTTTCTTTTTTCTTTCTTCTTTTAAACCACCAAATCCAAGTTTCCCCTTCTGCTTCTGGTTCCTAATGTGCTGTTTTTATTTTCTTCCTTTGGTAGAGATCCTGTTTCTAGAGCAGGTTAGCTTTGAGAGACAGAAATAATGAGCAAACCCCATTCACAAATTCATGAGAGATACGTTAGATGCTTCCAAGGGCATCCTTGGACATTTTGGCGCCTGGGCAAATCTCGGAATGACACCTTTGCGCTGGTCCACTGCCCTTTCTTCCTCCCCTGCTAAATGCTGCTGGTGTTCGCTGCCTCTGTACTTGACAGTGCTGGCCGGAAACCTCCTTTCACCATATTTTTTGTAATCGTATGCAGCGTATGCATAGTAAGATCCCATGTCGGAAGGTGCAGCAGGGCCTACAGGTGGTAGGAACTCCAGTGGTGTTCCTACCACCTGTAGTAGGAACTGTTGCCACTGTTGACGGCTGCCAGAATAAATATAATAATATCAGTTCTGGTGGCATTGCTCATTCCCCCAGTGTGAGCAATGCCCACAATGTCGTATTTTAGATTGGAGGAATTCAATATCCTCTTTTTAAGCAGGATGTGGATTGGAGTCTCAGGGGTGTTTCTTAAGATCATAAGAAGAGCCCTACTGGATCAGAACTGGGGGATCCATCTAATCCAGCATTCTGCTCACATAGTGATCAACCAGCTGTTTTGGCAAATCCATAAGTAAGACATGAGTACAATAGCAGCATCCCTCCAATTCTCTCTAATGCGGTGGGACCAACTCCCATCAGCCTCAGATGCGGTGGGACTCCAACTCCCATCAGCCTCAGCCAGCATGGCCAATAGTCAGACTTGGAGTCCAACAACATCTTGAGGACTCTTAACAGGTTCCCCAACCCTGTTCTATAATGTCGAGCAAGTGTTGACTGTGTTGAGATACCACCTGTTCAGGAAAAGGTTGTTGCTTGTCAATAGGTAAATAGATAGATAGATGGGGAAGAATGGCAAAAAGAGCAAAATGTAACCTCCTCTTTTGCAAATTTCCACCCACTAATACCATAAGAGCTTACATACGTCTATCCATAGGCCTAATCACTTGTTTTATTTTCGAATAAACCTCTTCATTTCAAGCTAATGTGACCTTTATGTAACTAATTGCTTTTGCAAACACAGAAAGTAAAAAAAATGAGACTGAAAAAAGAGAATTGATTTCTTCCAGTGCAGAATGTTTCTCACCTATTTATTCATTGGGCTCAGAACTTCCCATTTGATCAATGCCTCAGAACACAGCAGAAGACATGGGAAACTCAAAGAAAAATGGTGCCTTGAAAGGCTCACTGGTATAAGAAGGAATTCTTTGAGCTGTGTCTGTTATTCCTATTTAAAGCGCTTTGCTGTAAAATCAAAATAAATGTCAAGTAGAATCAAATATGGATAAACCTGTGGCCTTTCCATTGTTGTCTCTGAGCTCTGTCTGCTGATTCCAGGAGGAGGATTAAATACACAACAATTTTATCTTAGTGGGCCCAGTATTGAACTTGCAATGATTTAAGTGCAATTGAAAGCTTTAGGGGACCAGTTGGTGAAGAATGAGAAGGCTTTATATACAGTTTATCAAATGGAAGGAGGGATGTTTTGTACATAAAAGAAGCTTTATTTCAGGATTGCAGAGAGCTGGTTCTGTAAGCTGCTGAATGCCAATTATGGCTGCAGGGCATTTCACAAAATTTAGATCTCTGAAAGAAAGAGCATAAACTAAGAACAACTGACAATAAATGGAAGTTATCTTTCTCTTTGACTCAGGGGTCTGACAACCGTAGTATTATTTGAGGTAATAGCAGAGGGTGGGGGCTCATGGCATCTTAATAGGGATCCCTTCTTCCAAACTGCAGTATGGGAAAGTGCTGCTTTGTGCTCAGCCTTAGTTCCTTTTTGCAGGTTCAGCGCCATCTTTCAAAACTCTTTGACAATATGGCCAAGATGAAGTTCCAGGTGGATTCTGACCAAAATCCGACCAAGCTGGCCTTAGGGATGTACAGTAAAGAAGAGGAATATGTTGCTTTTAGCGAACCCTGTGATTGCAGTGGGCAGGTGAGGCTATGTCAAGAAACCATCCAAAAAGTTATTTTAAAGCTCAACCTTATTTTTACTGGATTATAAGCTATTTAGATCAGTCTTACCCAACCTGGTGCCCTCCAGACATTTTGGACTACCACTTCCATCAGCCCTCACCAACATACCCAATAGCCAGGAATGCTGGGAATTATAGTCCAAAAAAAAATCTGGATAGCAAGTGGGGAAGGCTGGGCCAGTCCAAAGTGTGCAGCGATGCTTGGGTTTTCTGTTAGTGACGTTGGGCAACAAAATTGTTTTGTAGATCCAGGGAGGAAAGATGAACCATCTCCAGGGAGAGGAATATCAATGGGAAATGTCCAGTTTCTTTTTCTCCTGTAGGTGGAGACTTGGCTGAACCGTGTGCTAGACCGCATGCGGGCCACTGTGAGGCATGAGATGACAGAGGCTGTGATGGCTTATGAGGAGAAAGCCAGGGAACAGTGGCTTTTTGACTACCCTGCGCAGGTATTGCACTGTTTCTTCTCGACTAGAAAGATCTACTGTGTATGGGGTGCTTCTGGGGGAAATCGAATCACTGTCTAATCTGGAGCATCTGTCACCTCTGCTACATGTGATCAGTCTTCCAGTATATGACCAGCAGTAGTTCTGATCAGTGGGATTGCTTATGAAGAGTGGTGCCCAGGTACCTTTGGTGCCTCTGAATGTTAATATCAATGCCTTGCTTGATATTGGTTTGAGTGCTGGAGTTCAGAGATCAAGAGCAGCCCAATGGATCACTGAGGAGCAGAGTCCAATGAAGGTGATGGAATGAAGCTTCTGTAGTATTTACTGATCTGAAGCACGTGAGCCTTGCTAGGAAGTGAAGCCCAAGGGAGAATCAGAAACGTGCATAACTCAGAACTTTGGAAAGTGGATAAAAAAATGCAATGCCAAGCCCTGGAAGAATAAAAGGCCAACAGTAAAGCATTGACATTAATAGTTTTGAAAGTTCTTTCAGTCTTATTCCCCCCACCCAAAGGAGCAACACAGTCCTAGTCTGTGCTAGTGATGGGGAGAGAAATCCTATATTATATATGTAATAAGAGCTCTCTTAAAAAGGCACATAGAATATTTTATCACATTGTAGTGTGAAGGATAATTAACATGGTCTACATACCATAGTTGATCCTTCGTACTCTTGGAAAATCTCCACTCAAGGTGGAATATTTGCTCTAGTCCACAGTTCTGGCTACAGCTTATTGAGGGTCGTTGGCCAAATCGCTTAATGGACCCCCTTCCTCAGCAAGTCTACTTTCCCACCATCATTCTCACCAGCTGCGATTCCTCCTCGTCTTCTTTCTCATAATTAGCATTTGCTTGACAGGCAGAGAGCCAATCAGCAAGAAGGCAGTAGCATTGACTTCTCAGCACATCCGTTGTCTGGGCCAGAGCGAGAGGAGGATGAACAAGCAGGCTGCAATGGGGAAGAGGAGGAGTGGGTCCAGGGGACTCGTGTCAGTGGGACCCTGCTGGGGTGTGGGCCCTTGGAAGTTGCCCAACTATGTCTACCCTTGACGCTGACCCTGTAGTCCACATTAGGAACTGAAAGACTCTGAGGTGTCCAGTAATTTGAGTAAAAGGAACATGAGCACAACCCAGTTCCTGCACAAATATTTTTTCCTCTACAAATACTAGCTCCAGTTTAATAGCACTTGAGCCAGTGCTTTAAGAATTAGGTTGCCAGTGACTACAGATTATCAGATGATTTTACAGCTCAGAGGGTTTTTGTTTTGCTTTTAAAAAGAAAAGAAAGGAAAAGCCATTTCCTCCAAGCTTGTAATTAATAGAAGCTTTGGGGGAAAAGACTCCCCTTTTTATAATATATTGAGCAGAGGTTGTGTTTCTAGTCTTGCGATCTAAATTTGATTTAGATTTTGGATAGTGGAAAAAATGGCAGTGGGTTCTTTTTCATATTTTCCATATGTTTAGAAATATGGAAAATATTTCACCTTCTATTCTGCTTTTTCTCATGTTTAAATAATTACACCCTCCTGATGATTTATGTCAAATTACAGTATTTGTGAACCTCCTCTTTCTATTCTTTGACATATAAGAGGCAATAACTCTATATCTCATGCTACTTATACACATTTTTAATGGCTTATCATAGATTATCTGACACAGGTGGCCAGCGGGGGATATTATTGGGATCAGCAATGTTTAAATTCCAGCTTTTATTTTATGCCCTGACTGCTTGATCTTTTGTGACTGTAACCTTGTGGCGGGGATGGTCTTTGAAACATCTTTTACTTTGGGGTAATTGCTTTTTATCTTCTGACTCTCCTGCTGTGGATTTTTATTTGATAATTTGCCACCCTCTGGGAACATTTGCCCATTAAATTGGGAAAAACTGGTTATCACTGGAGAGGATGTAGTGCCTAGTAAAGGCAGGGTATCCCAGATGAACTGGGGAAACTTCCTGAAGTATTTCTGTAGCATTTTAATGACAGAAAACTTGTTTGGCAATACATGAGTAAAACTTCAGTGTACAGCATCCATGTAGCCATTGCAGAAATTTCCCATGAACAAAGTCTCCCATTCACAGATATTGTCTTCAAATATGTGTCCTTTGCATTCTGACATCTTTTCCATGTGTTTCTTCATGTGGGTATTCTTCTATGAAAGAGAAGAAATCACGCTGGCCAAAAAACCTGCATCCATTATTGCTGACTTTGCAATGTTTACTGAGTTGCTCTCCCTTTCCAAGGTGGCACTCACCTGTACCCAGATTTGGTGGACCGCAGAGGTTGGGATTGCCTTTGCCAGGCTGGAAGAAGGCTATGAGAATGCCATGAAGGAGTACTACAAGAAGCAGGTGGCCCAACTGAACACCCTCATCACCATGCTCATTGGACAGCTCTCCAAGGGTGACCGGCAGAAGATCATGACCATCTGCACCATCGATGTGCATGCTCGAGATGTGGTGGCCAAGATGATTGCTCAAAAGGTTTGCTGTGCAACACCAGCACTGGCATCTTTTCCATATTATTTATCTCGGGATAATTGCAGCCTCCTTTTGAGGAGGTTGAGCTTTACGAGGGAAATGAGTAGCATGTAAACTAGCAATGGGGTTGCTTTCAAGGAACACTTGTTCTGCACATGACCTTACATACATTCCGACTCAAGGGTTCTTGGGGCCAGTTTTGTTATATATAAAACTGTTGAAGTTAAGATGGTGATAGACTGATGTTGTTCTGGAAAGGGTGGGTGTTACACTTTTACCAGGCTCTTACTACCTGAGTAGACCCTCCCACTTGAGAGGAAAAAATTCTTGATAACTACTCTAAGGGTCTGGAACTCCTTGCCAAGAAAGGCCCATCTAACCCAGTCTCTGATAACTTTGTGGGTTGAGGCAAAGGCCTTTTTTTTAATTAGCCAGAACTTTGGTCCATAAGCTGACTTGTAAATATGTTAAAATTGGTTTTAACTGGTTATTAATTATCTGCCTCAGTTTTATGTGTTTTATTTTGTATTTTATCATCATTTTATTTCATTTTATTATATTTGTACTGATGTTGTGAGATGCCTTGAGCACAGTAACAACCACAAACACCACCAGAAAGCGGTAATACTTAAAACATCCTCAATTGTCAGGAAATTCCTGAATCAGTAAAAGACAGCATGACCTGGCAAAGCCCATCATGTCCATCTAGAAAAACTGCCATGAGCGAGAAAGAGAAATAATAATAATAATAATAATAATAATAATACAGAAATTCAAATGACCTCACATCTGGGGGGCCTAATAGTCAGTAGCCAGAAAAGAGAATTAAGTTTATAGGGCGTCTAGCAGTCATACAGACTTATCAAGTGAAGAATTTTCTTGGCAGAAGGCAACATCTGAAGGCCAAAATTCAAAGAGCGGTTTCAGGCAAACCCATGGGCTGGAGCATCCTCAGTGAGATCTTTGACTTCTTTTGTTTTAACAGCAGGCCTCACCCTGCTGTTTCTGAATACATGCTTTTGAATGTATTCTCAGTTTTAAAACTGTCCATCTCCCTTTGGACATGTGGAACTAGTTGCACTGTTTGTTTGTTCATGTTCGAGGCCTTCCAACTTTGCTTCTGATCCATTTCTCCTCTCTGTTCTGTAGCCCCATTGTTTTGGCACCTTACTTCACCTCACCTTTCTTGCATGGGCAGGTACCTCAAACTCTACGCAAGGGGAAGTTGGATGAGGATGGCAAATATAGGAGAGAACTTGGGCTATCCTTCTGGAGCTAGTACCTTTTGCCCTTTCCCTCACTGTTTTATATTGATTTTCTGCTCTGCTGTGCTCTTGAAGGTGGACAATGCACAAGTATTCCTTTGGCTATCACAACTTCGGCACAGGTGGGCAGATGAGGAGAAGCACTGTTTTGCAAACATTTGTGATGCCCAGTTCTTATATTCCTATGAATATCTTGGGAACACACCACGCCTGGTCATCACTCCCTTGACAGACAGGTAGGTGCTTTGAAGGCTTCACATGAGAGAAGGTGGCACTTAAGAAGTAACTTAGCTTGGCAGTTTGTTGCAGAATCTGCTTTTCCTTTTTGCAGAACTGTACTATTTCAGATGTGCATTTGGTTTTACAGAACCAGTGATTCATAGGGAGGGGATTCAGTTCAATTCCAGCAATGTTCTTGCTCAAATACAGTTTCTGTTTATTAAGACCAGGAAGAGGAGCAATTGCAGGAGAACACAATATACTTGTGGTTTTGAAGTTGGGTTTTCATGCTTTGGGGTCTTAAAGAAGTCACCTGTGGGACTTCTATACATTGAAAATACAAGCTGCTTCCAGAGGCCCCTTTATGGAGTTGTCTATACACAAAAACTTTCTCACTATTTCAGATCTCAAAATCAGAGAGAGAGAGCCCTGTAACAGATGTGGCTGTAGGGAACCCACCATGTTCCTGAGTGGCTGCTAATCAGGGGTGGCCAATATGTGGCCATCTAGATGTTTTGGCCTAGAAATCCCAGCAGCCCTCACCATTGGCTACGGTGGCTAGGGTTGATGGAGAGAGGCCAAAACTTCAGGAGGACCACAGGTTGCCCGCCCGTGCTGTAAATGATCCACACTTCTATGGTTCATATTGTCCCAGCACTATCACCCACTCTTACCTCAACATTGCATGATCAGCATAGAATCTACGTTGTCCCAGTCCAAAGATGTGTAGGAGCCATTGATGTGTTCTACTAGAACACAGGTGTTCAACCTCTTGCAGCCCAACGGCCAGATTCCATTTCAGAGAAGGTCTCAGTGGCCACATCTCACTGAGGGGAGGGGGTGAAGGCAAAAGGGGTGGTGCCAAAGTGCCGAAAATACCGGCATATTTTAGCTTAGAACTCTTACTGCCAGTAACAAAGCCTTAGAAGAGGCATCTCAACTTTTAAGAATGGGGGAAAAACTGTACAAAAACCAGGAAACTACCAAACTATCGGTGGTAGGGGGAAAGAGTGTGGGGCCAGGGGAAGGGACCATGACCATCTGGAGAACCATGGAGTGCCACTTGGGAACCCCAGGCCTGAGGTTTTACACCCCTGCCATAGACATTCCTGTTACTTGCTTGATTATTGAGTTGGGAGCAGACTGTGTACATCACCAACTTTACTCCTTTCCGTTTTCCTTCCTCTTTGAACATGGAAGATGCTACATCACCCTCACCCAATCCTTGCACCTAACTATGAGTGGGGCTCCTGCAGGGCCAGCTGGTACTGGGAAGACTGAGACAACCAAGGATCTGGGGCGGGCTCTTGGCATCATGGTGTATGTTTTCAACTGCTCAGAGCAAATGGACTACAAGGTAATTGTTCAGAAACAGTTAAAAATAATAATATGATGGGAACCATCTAGGCAGAGACAAAGAGAAACTTACTTAGGCACTTCTTGAAAAGTGACAGATTTCTTACACTGTTTCAGGTTTTTTTGAACACACCTGTAGGGGGAGAACGAAAAATCTAAAACTTCACAGAAATCTAAATATAATTATTGCTACATTTGTTGAGTGGGGCACAAGTTGCATCAAAAAGAATGGGAGCAACACAAAAAAAATGATAGTGCTCTAGTGGATTATGGCTGTTATTTCTGATAAAACTTAATTCTGCAATGCTTCCCCGGGAAGATTTATCTTCTGTGCTCTCTTTAGTTCCTTTTCCCAAATGCTAACTACTTACTTTCCCTCTTGTGAGAAAAACTAGCTGGGCCACCTTATCCAGTTCTTTGTTTTAAGAAGGTGGTTCCCAAAGTTCTGAAACTTTTAGGTTCCACCAATGGAACTGGGGAATTTGTGAGAAAGTTATTTTCAGCATCTGACCAGAAAATGAAACTATGTTACCTGCTTTTGCTATATTGTTGCCATTACAAAATGCAACCAGGTAACGTACTTTCAATGCACCTGTGACATACCGGTGGTCCTGTCCTATTATTTGGACATCGGTGCTTTAAGAGGCAATTTATTGAATTGTCTAGCCGGACTCATTTGATCCAAGCGAGCAACTCCAGAATTTTTCCTTGATCTACTTGGGAGGCCAGTCAGCGGTTGACCAGTACTAATAAAGTTTTAAGGGGGTATTGAACATACATAATAAAAATGTACAGCTGAGAAACTCATTCAAGTTTATCATTGCTCTCATTTGCTTTTGTCTTCAGTTCTCTTAATAAATGCCTACAAAATTCCTTAATTTGCTTATGAGGTTGGAAATAGATTGCACACTTTTCACTGAAACTAATTCTCTGGGTAATGTTGCTGTTCTCTCTCTCTCTCTCTCTCTCTCTCTCTCTCTCTCTCTCTTTTGCAGTCTTGTGGGAACATTTACAAAGGTCTTTCCCAGACTGGTGCTTGGGGCTGTTTTGATGAGTTTAACAGAATCTCTGTTGAGGTTCTATCAGTGGTGGCTGTACAGGTAAGTAACAAATGTCTTATAAATTTAGCAATAAAGATGGGGAGAAGTGTGAGCTAGGGTCATGGTTTACCATGTACCTTGAGATACGTTTTATTTTATTTATCATTTATTTATTTAAAATGTTTATATTCCACTTTTTTAATGATCAGTTTCCAAGACAGTCAAAATTTAATAAAAGTGGATTAACCATAAAATACAGATACAATCCAATGATAATGTACATGTGAAACTCTTAATAAAGGTACTACAGCTAGATTTTTTTTCTTTTCTCTTTTTTACTGTTGAAGTTTCAGTCTTGAGTTCTTAATGTTCACAAACAGTATTTGCAATTATATTGTTAGTAGATAAAAAAGAACAACAATGATAGGGGCAGTCCAACGGTCAACCCACCGAATGCTGGGGAGGATAACACTTTGCCTAAAAGATAAGAGTTAATGCCAAATGAATACGTCTGGAAAGGTTTTTCCTTAAATGGGCTGCTACCACAGAAAAAAGCCTTCTTCATTTCACTGGTGATGGATGGATCACTCTCTTCTCCATCTATACCAGTTTTGCATGTGTTTATATTCATACGTCTATTTCATCCTGTCTCAACCTGCAAATTAAAAAAAACAAAAGTTTCAGAAATCTTCATATTGTGTTTGGATATATTCCTTTTACAAAATATGCATTGTGTATGCCTTTTAAACTAAAATATGTATTTTAATATACATTTTGGTAACATTTTGAGCCAAGAACAATATCCCAAAATTCAGAGGTGTAAAAACTGAAGGATAGCTGTGTTCCAATCCGCATATTTGTTTTGCAAACGGGAATCAGGGCAGTTCGCTTAAGATGCAGACTGAACACAAACCTCAAGCATCCCTACACTTCACTCCATTCTGCATCATGAGTTTGCGTTTGTGTGGGTGGGTAAGCTCTTGTAGAGGCTTTTGCTAAGTTGTTAACATTCATTCGTACTAAACTGCATTGTTTGCTAACTCTTCTTTACCCTTTATTGTGGCTACTGCTGGAGAGGTGCATTTTGCTCAGTTATTTTTTATAAGATCAGTAAGGTGAACCTGCAAGCTATAGGATAAAGGGAGGAACAGTAATGGGTAAGCATATGATCTTGCTACAGGGTTATTCAGTAGAAATAGGGGACATACTCTGCTAGGGCAGTTGTAGCATTGCTTCTTCTAGACGGTACAGGACATGTTGAGGTAGTATCAATTCATATATATATCACAAGTTGGCTTTTTGGTGTAGTAGTAATTCTGAAGGCATTTTGTTTTCTGGCTCAAACTACATTTCAAAGAATTTCTCGGAGATTACATTCTTGAGGATGTGTTGGAACATTTGCAGAATTGGGTTGCTGCTCATAGTGGTGTTCAGCATATAACCAACGTTTAAATTGTTATCTGAATTGGCTCTTACATTGACTGGCTCCCTGATCCTGAGATGTGTAATAAGAAGAATGTAATAGCAGGCGTGCTCATGTAACTCCTCAAGGAAGAAGTTTCAGGATGCATCCTCATACTGAAGTCAACCGCCTGGGCAAAAGTACTATGGGACAAATGCTTGTATAACTCTATGTAGTGATAATTGAACTGTGTTAAGTTTGTTAATATACTCAGTGTACATTGACCAGGAAGAGCACAAAAGGTTGTATCTCATTAAAAGAGAAAGGATATACTCAGACAAAGAGTCCCTAGTTGATGCAACCTTTCATGATTTTTATTTATTTAATTATTTACAATATTTATATACCGCTCCCTATCCAAAGGTTTCGGAGTGATGAACAAATAGAATTAAAAAAATAAAACCAGAATAAAAACAACATTGAAAATTACATTTTTAAAAGTGCAGATAAAACCGCAGCCAGTCATATAGGTAAAGCTTCCTGGAAGAGCGTTTTCAGGAGACGCCAAAAGCAATACAATGTTAGTGCCTGCCTGACATTCAAAGGCAGGGAATTCCACAGGAAGGGGGCCACCACACTGAAGGCTCTTCTCCATTAGTTAGATCAGCCTTTCCCAACTTGATGCCCCCCAGATGGTTTGGACTTCAATTCCCTTCAGCCCCAGTCAGGATGGCCAATGGTAATAGATGCTGGAAGTTGTAGTCTAAAACATCTAGAAGGGGCTAGGTTGGAGAAGTCTCGTTACTTAGACTATTGAAATAAAATTAGGCTATTGAAATGAAATTAAAAATCCATCATAATGCTTTTAAATAAATTATTTGGAATGTAAATATAGAAAAAATCAATTTGGCTCAAGTTTTTCTTGTATGAAGTATGAGTGTCTCGGAATTGTAATTCATTGTTTGTGTTTGAAGACAGCCTATTATTATTGAGATTAAGCTAAGAAAATGGTGTTGATCCTTTCCTTCTCTCAGAAAATAGCCCAATAGGGAAAAAATGTTCATGAGATTATTCTCTCCATGGATAATAGTCACATGGTACGTTTGTGGTCATGGGTATGAGCTGCTCAGCAGGACGAAACAGGCAAGGCCTAAAGTTAGTGAGCAAAGGGAAATATGCATTGCTCTTGCCATTCAATATTCAAGGCAGCAATTCACAAAACTTCACTTAACTTTTGGGTCAATGAATGACTCTATACAAGTAGCCCAGTCCAGGCTAGTTTGGAATAGTCCTGGTCTGGGATCTGACCTTGTGATGTCACCAGCTTCCTCATTCCTACCTCTACAAACCCAAGCTGAGTTTTGCTGCTGGATTTTCCAGTGTGAGTATGGCACTTTGGCCTACTTTTTATGTTCAAGCAACCACATGCGTGGTTGCTGGAATCGCAGTTGGGTAGAGGCAGACCAATATTCTAAAGCTGTTAGTAGGAAGTGGCTTTCCACATGGCTTTAACTGTGCTAGTGCAACCCTCCTCATTTTCAGGGTAGCTCCACATAGAGCACATTGCATGAATCACTGTGGTTAGGCTATCCAGATCCAGGAAGGAGCATAGTTGGCATACAAACCGAAATGAGTAATGGGTGCTCCTGGTCACCTAGGATACCTCAGCGTCCAGTGATAAAGATGGATCCAGGAGCACCACCAAACTATGTACCTGCTCCTTCAGAGAGAATGTAACCCCATCCAGAACATGCAACAGCCCAATTCCCCGACGAGGAAATTGCCAGCCCATAGAATCCCTGTTTTATCGGGATTCAGTTTATTAGCCCTCATCCAACCCATAACTGCATCCAGGCACTGTTCAGAATGAGCATGGCCTCTCCTGATTCAAATGTCACAGAGAAATAGATCTGGGTGTCATCAGCATACTGGTGACATCTTGCCCAAATCTCCTGATGACCGCTCCCAACAGCTTCATATAGATATTAAATAACATTGGGGACAGGATGGTGCCCTGTGGTACCCTACAGTTAAAATGTTTTAAAAAGGCCAATCGGTGAGGATTGGAAATATGCAAAATTCTCAATATTGGGAGTAAGAAAAAGGATCTATATTGATACTGGTGCTATTTAATATTTATAAATGATCTGGAGTTAGAGATGAGCAGTGAAGGTGGTCAGGTTTGTGAATGACAAATGATTCATGATGGCGAAAACCATAGTTTCAACCAACAATTAAGAACTCTAAAAAAATACCTCGCCATCTTGGGCAAATGGGCAACAAAATGGCAGATTACATTTAATAGGTGTAATAAGTGTACATAAGTGTAAATTGAAGCACATTGTGGCAAAAAATAAAACAACATAAATCCTAACCATGCGTAACCTGACAGGAAAGTGGTCTTGGGATTGGTGGACAGTTCAGTGAAAATTTCAAATCAGTGTGCAATGGTGGTAAAAATAGACAATTTTTGCATTAGGCGTTATTAGAGGCAATGCTAAAAATGAAAGCAGGCTGTCGTCTTTGCACTCTACTTCTTGGCTTCCTGGAAGCAGCTGGCCGGCCACTTTTGGAAACAGGATGCTGGGCTAGATGAATCCTTGGCTTGATCGAGAAGGGTTTGATCCAAGTACATTGACAAAGCCTTAGAGCAGCCTTTAAAAAGAGAGAGAGAGAAAGAGAGAGAGAGAGAGAGAGAGAGATGGAAATATAGTCCAAAGCTACATAAAAGCAGGGTTTTTAGTCATAAAGTGGCAGTGCAGGTCCTCTCAACTAGCAGCATGCATTTTCCAGCTATGATACGCTGCAGTGTAGACTCATGCTCAGTCCTCATGTGCACCATATTGGCTCTTTTTATAAAGCTTTGGCACATTTTGTTAAATCTGTTCTGCTGGTTTGCTGTAAGGGGTGTGTGGGTCTTATGAACAGCCCCATTTTCTCTCATTTCCAGGTGAAAAGCATACAGGATGCTATAAGAGACAAAAAGCAGAATTTTAATTTCCTTGGGGAAGATATTAAATTGGTTCCTTCTGTTGGCATTTTCATTACCATGAATCCTGGTTACGCAGGTCGTACGGAGTTGCCTGAGAATTTGAAAGCTCTTTTCAGGTAAGACACAGATCGAATTCTCTTTGATATTATCACATTTCTGACTGTAGCTCATTGTAGTATGTTAAAAGTGTTTGCCTCAGTTCCCCCTGCATTAGTCCTATGTGGTAAGCCATTGTTTCCATTTTATGGAAGGGAAACTAAGGCCGAGAAGTAGTAACCTGCTGATTTGTCGTAACTGCCATGGAAATTAGATCTGGATCCTCTTGCTCCTCATACCTCACTGTTGATCACAATGTCCTACATAGGGATCTTTCTCCACCATAACTATTCTTCCTTGGCAAGAGCAAGGGAAACAGGCAGTGTATACTGCTCCCAGGGTTTAGCCCTTGAATGAAAGTAGCCAATCGTGGATGGGTCTGCAGTCCATAGGCTATATAAGTTGTGCTTTCCTTCAGGCCCTGATCATGCAAGCCCATAGGGCTGTTGCTTCTCTCTTTACATTCCAAGAAAGACTTAGCATGACTATTATGACATCGCTGATGTTGGGCAAGGGGAACAGCTTTAACAGAGTTAAAAGTCAGGAGAGTGATATGCAGAAAATCCTGAGAAAGCCATATTATCACTTGAATATTTATTCACCATCAGGCTGCTGAGCTGGTATAAAATGTTACTGGAGCATATCAGTGGACTTCTTGTTCTATCCAAGTCCTCATAAGCTAATCTGTGGTGCTTGATGTTTCAGTTTGTTTAATATTTTGGTAAAATCCAACACAAGTCCTACTTTGAGTAGACCCTGCTTGTTGGTTCCTGGTCAATAGCTGATTGGCCACTGTGTGAACAGACTGCTGGACTAAATGGACCCTTGGTCTTATGCAGCGTGGTTCTTCTCATGTTCTTAACTTGTCCCGTTCATTTCAATGGGTCTATTCTAAGTATGACTTACATTGACTTTTACTCTTTGGTCCAATGCATTGAGAGTACAGATATAGGGGAGAGATTGTATAGCTCAATGGTACCACGCATGCTTTGCAGGCAGAAAGTTCCAGTTTCAATCCCTGACACCTCTCAATTTTATGAAGAGGATCAGGTAGCTGGAGACAGGGAAGAGCTTTCTCTGCCCAAGACCCTGGAGAGGCACTGACAGCCAGAAGCAACAGTACTGGGCTAGATGGACAGCTAGTCTAATCTGGTATAAGGCAGCTTCCTGTGTAGTTTGGTTACATTTGCGGGCTTTTCTCTTAGGCCGTGTGCAATGGTTGTGCCAGACTTTGAGCTGATCTGCGAAATTATGCTGGTGGCAGAAGGATTCATAGAAGCCCGGCTGTTAGCTAGGAAGTTTATCACCCTGTACCAACTCTGCAAAGAACTGCTTTCCAAGCAGGTAAGTAGATTTCATTAGTTGTACAACATCAGCTAACAATTCAGACCGGCATTAGCTCTGTCACTGGCTCATTTTGCATACATTTATATCTTTCCTTTCAAAGGAATTTTAGGCTGTGAAATGGGAACAGTGGTTCTCCTTGATGTCCTTGTTCCTTTGTGGATTACTTTCCTTTACCCAGTTCGTGGGAACACACAGGAGATGGACCTGTCTGAGTCCTGCTGTTCCTAGAGTTGAGATCTTCCAAGCACAACTCTAGTTCTCAGGATTTCTGGGTCAGGCCTATTAGGATTTCATCCCTTGCACTTCACTTCTTTCACCTCATTGGTTCAGTATTGATTGATTTCTGCCTAGGGAGGTTGGGCTTTCAAGCCCTTCCAACAGGAAGCCGAGGATCAAAGTAAGAATAAGATGAGGTTAGGTTCTGCTCCTTTGATAGCCTGCTGCAATCTGCAGGTACTCTGCCAGGATTTGGTGTGAGGGCTACGCACAGATGAATTATCCTCTTCTCTCTCTCTCTCTCCCGCCCCCAATTAGGATCACTATGACTGGGGGTTACGTGCAATTAAGTCAGTCCTCGTTGTTGCTGGATCCCTCAAGAGAGGAGACCCGGACCGCCCTGAAGACCAGGTGTTGATGCGCTCTCTTCGGGACTTCAACATTCCCAAGATTGTGACCGATGACATGCCCGTGTTTATGGGTTTGATTGGGGATCTCTTTCCTGCTTTGGATGTCCCCAGAAAGCGAGACCTCGGTTTTGAATCCTTTGTCAAACAAGCTGTGCTGGAACTCAAACTTCAGCCAGAGGACAACTTTGTGCTCAAAGTAAGCCCATGATTTTCAGACTATAGCCAGAGCTTTGGTAATTTCTTACTTATCTTGAAACTACCCCCTCTGTCTGTTGTAAAAAAGGCGTCTAAGGCTGAATTCGGATGGCACAATCAGCAACTGGGGAGGGGGAAACAATTGTCAGTTGTATTGACTATCGTGTCATCGGAATGCTGCCATAGTCAACTCAGCGCTGATCCTAATCCACACCACAGTTGATTATTTATTACCATGTTGTGTGGGGAGTGCCCCCTAGATGAACAACTGTAAAGTTGATTATTACCCCACCATTGACTATCGTGTTGTCTGAATTCAGCCTAAGTGTCTGTGTGCATCTCTGCTGCATTGTCATTTGTTTAGGTTTGTCACTGTTGGTCCCTTAGTGCCCCTCTATTGTTACTTGAGGGCTTTTCCTATCCAAGCTTTGTGGCCATTCATATTCCATGTTGTGAGGAACCATTTTGTTTCTGCCAGTGTTGATAATGGGTGGCCCATTGTGGAATGCAGTAGTTCAACTTTAGGATTTCTTTGTGTGGTTTATATATTCTGAATTTTTCATTATGAGAGGGGTCATGTATGGTTAGTAAAATGGGGTGCTTTGAGGCTGCTTTTGTCGTGTTCTTTCCTCATTGACATTTTGTGCAGGTGGTGCAGCTCGAAGAGCTCCTGGCAGTCCGGCACTCTGTCTTCGTGGTGGGCAATGCAGGCACAGGCAAGTCGCAGGTGCTAAAATCCCTAAACAAGACCTATCATATCATGAAGCGGCGACCTGTTTGGACCGACCTCAATCCAAAAGCAGTTACCAATGATGAACTCTTTGGTATCATCAACCCTTCAACGAGAGAGTGGAAAGACGGTAAGAGTATTCTCACATTTTAAAAATCCGATAGGAAAGGCATTATTCATTCATCTTGCAGAGTACTCAACATGTTTTGCTTTGAGAGGGTTTTTTTTTTCAAGTGCAAGATATTTCTCATAATGAGCTAGAGCCTTTCCAGCATTTTCTCTTGCATGTCTCTGGCTCTTTCTGTTTCCATAGATGAGGCTCTCATGAAAAGTAATAACTCTGTTGTTCTCTGGTGTGTTGGTGCAGCGTGGCTGCTATTGGTCTAGCACACTTTTCTCATCTGAACTTTCATGCAGACTCTCCAGAGGTGTTTTTCTTTTCTTAATTTGCTTGCATTTGATAACTGCTTCTCTCCCCCCCCCAACCCATTCCACAAATCACTCACTTAACTTTTTTTTCTAACAAAAAAGGACTTTGCCCATACAGCCCTACAGTTTCAGGGCCTCTGCAATGTAAATACGACAAGAAAGTGGCCTCTATGACCTGAAAGGAGGGTGGGGTGGCCGCAGGATGCAACCTCAGCCCGTGGATTAGTATGTTTTTGATCTAGCTTGAGATCATAGGGTGGAGGGAGAGTACATCAACTTGCAATCCATGGCCTTGGCTGGTCACATCTTTGCTCTCGCTTGTGAGCTTCTACTTAGTTATGGGACGTGGAGCTTCCTGGCCACCTCGTGATCTCTTCTGCACTGATTAAGCATTTCCAGATCCACTTCAATCCCACCCACGAGTCATGCATATTTTGGCATTATGATCTCTCACTTCCGTCGCTGGCTTAAGATATTCCCCTGGACCAATTTCACTGGGTTGATCCTCTACGTTTAAAGTAGGTTGGGAAGAACCCTGAGTAATAACCTTACCAATTTGGCACCCGCCTTGAGCTGTGGGACTTTGAAACTCCAGTACTCCAGCCCCTGGCTAGCGAGGGTGTATCAGGTAGGGATGGCTGTTGTGGGGAAACCCGGCCCTTTTTAGGCTCGCCAGCTTTCCCTGGAAACCCTGTCCTGGTTTGCATTTGTGAGCTTTTGCCCGAAATCCAGGAACTCTCTTCTTGGTTCCCCCCTCCCTTAAATTTGTGTAATTTTTTTCAATTTTCAGCTGTAATTTGCTTAATTTGCACAAATTGTGGCTTCAGTATACTTAATTGGTGCAAATTTGTGTCTGTGATTTGCACAATTGCAGGCTGATAGCTGGGGTGCGGGTTCAAGTTTTCAACTGAGGTTTCCATGAGGAGAATATACATGTCTATTTCATTTGCTTTTGGGGTTCACAATGAAAATATAGAGGAATTCAGGATATGTATGTAAGATTTTCTCATGCCCAATTCCAAGTAAATTTGCCATCCTGGAAAGATAACATACCTAGAAGATACAGCGAGGGCAGAAATTTACAATGGCCCTGGGCTGCATCAGATGTTAAATGTAGACGTGGGTATATATTGACATTTCAGCTTGGATCCGTTCTTGTTTTGCCAATGGAACGAAAATGCACTCCCCCAAATCTGGGGGACCCTCTGGAGCAGATTTGGGGTGCACATAGGGTTGCAGGAGGGAGGAAAGGACAGGGAAGTTCCATTGCATGAGCGGACATTGGATTTAAGCCTTCACGAGTATCTGCTTGTACCATGTCATGTATGTATGCTATTGGAACACACTGTAGGATAGATACAGATATTCACTAGATAGTTAATGTCCTCCGTACCCAAGCACTTCAAGTGTACCAGCAGAATTCACAAGGGATTTTTCAGAGGAATGAGCATGTTGCACAAACAGAAAGTTTGTGAGCATGGAGCTATGTGACTCCTTTGCAATCTAAACTTGTGAAACTTTGATTATAGTTATGTTGTGTCTCTGAAGGTATTGTCAGTTTTTGGGAAAAGGGGTGAAGAACAAAGTCATAGTAAAATGCTTTTCAAAATCACTGCTTTCTTTCCCCTGTTATTCTGAGAGACGTGCCCAGAGTTTGCTGTCTCTGTTATATTTTTGTTCATAATCGTTCCCAGCAGTATTAAGCAGTGTGGGATTATTTTCAGTGAGGTTATTTTGCCACATTTATTAATTACTTCAAAAAGGAGATTCCATTCGTATCCTGTTGCTTTTGTAATTATCAGATTTAACTAACTGCAGTTGGTTTTTGCTTTGCTCATTTGCATGTAAGCTGAATAAAAATCCTTGTAAATTATTAAAGAGTGCGCACATTGGTTCCTTTGAGAATTCGAATGAGTGCCTGTGATCTCTTTAGGATTGTTCTCATCGGTTATGCGAGACTTAGCTAATATTACACATGATGGCCCAAAATGGATTGTGCTGGATGGTGATATTGATCCGATGTGGATTGAGTCTCTCAATACTGTCATGGATGATAATAAGGTAAGACACAGGTACAAAGATAACAACTGTTCTTGGGTACATAGGATAACCTGCCCTTTTCAAAAATGCAGACAAATGTAAACTGTAGAATCAAATTACTGTTGAAAAATCTTCATAACTCTCTCTGTTTCAATAATCTGGGGAAAAACCACAATTTCAGGCACAAGGAATTATAACCAGAAAATGTTACATTTGTAAGCTTTCAGAAGAATGTCTCCAGATAGTGCAAGAGACACTTTTGCTGTTGGAGGTGATACTGAAATATGCAAGTGTTCTTTCTGGGATTCCTGTAGGAGGAGAAGCAGCAAGCCATTGGTCATTTGTTTCTGGTGAAGTTGAACTCCTGCCAGAATCTACAAAGGGCATAGTATCTACAGGGTTATGCATAAGGTTGAACCAAGGAGGGGTTGGAGAAAGCTTTAAAATTTTCATTCCAAGCGATAAGTTCCCTTCCATTACTTTTTTTGGTGTTTTAGGGACTACTGCAGTGCACTCTGCGTGGGGCTGTCCTTAAAAACCACTTCGAAATTTCAACTTTTGCAGAATGCTGCTGCTAAAATTTTTGTCTGTGGCAAAGTACTGAGATCATGTGACCCTTATTTGCATCAGCTGCACCAGCTGCCAGTCTCTTTCCAAGTGCAATTCAAAGTGCTGGTTAATATCTTTAAAGCCTTAAATAGCTTGGGACCAGGCTATTTGAAGGGCTGGATCCTTGCATGTGTATCTGCCCATCCTCTAAGATCAGCTGTTTTGCCCCTCTTGCATAGGCTATTGCCTTCAGTGGGACAGCTGATGGCAATGCACAAGAAGGCTTTCTCTGTGATGATGATGGCCCGTATATGGAATCCCCTATTGCAAGAGGTCAGCTTATCCTGCTCTCTATCTGTGTTCCCCTGGCAACTGCAGACGTTTCTTTTTGCATAGGCATTTCATTCTACTCTTGCCTGATTTAATGTATTGAAAGCTTTAGCTCTTGGTGTTTCTGTCTTGATGTTGCTTTTGGTTAGATAATTGTGTGTTAATCATGGATTATTGTTGTTTTTATGACTCCTGTTTGGAGAGGCAAAGCAGGGTATAAATATTTGTATGAATAAATAAAATGCCGACCTGAGTTGCTAGCATGTTTCATGGAGATCGGTGTGTCTCACATTGCTCTTTGTGTTCCCAGCCTAACTAAATCTACCCTTTTGCAGGTGCTGACTCTAGCAAGCAATGAAAGGATTCCTCTCAATCCCACCATGAGGCTGCTGTTTGAGATCAGTCACTTGCGGACTGCCACTCCAGCCACTGTCTCCAGAGCAGGTAGATGGCAGGGGAGAGAAAGAGGGTGGCATTTCCTTTGGTTTGGTAGAAAATGAATGGGTTTTCCCTAACCTAAGCCTCATGAAGGCAGCATCTAAGGCAGCCTCTACAAGAGGCATTTAAAGCTATTTCAAGGCGCATTAAAAAATTTACCTCTACAAGAACGGAGCGCAAATCGGGCGTAGAGGCGTGTTTTCTCTCCGATTATGCGCATTATCGAATGCGCGTTAAATAGCGAGTTTGATTTTGCTCCGGCCGTTAAAGCGCATTTTGACTATGTGAACAAGCGATTCTCCGCATTAACTACTTGTAAAGCGCATTGGTGCTCAGTTACCTCCTGCATACAAGCATTTACGATAAAGCGCTTCCGAGAAGATGCGCATAATTGGAGGAACAGGCGTCAAACGGAATCCATCTAGAGGGGGTCTCAGGCAGGAGTGTTCACCACACCCCCTATCCTACATCATCAATTGGTTCCCGTTTTCCCCTGCCCCCAAGTGTTTGGCTCTGGCCACCAGTAGAATGAGCTTTTCCAAAACTAAATTCAACCCTCAAGCTGAAAGAGTTTCTGCATACCTGATCTAAGATGGCAATGCACAAGAAGGCTTTCTTTGTGATGATGCCCCGTATGTGGAATTACCTATCGCAAAAGGTATTCCTTATCCTTCTTTAGCCCTTTTTCTTTCATAACATGTCCATTAGGTTGTGAGCCTGTAGGCAGGGCTTGTTTTGTCTTTTAATTTATGTACAGCATTAAAAAAAATGGACACTTAATAAAATAATTATAATTTTTTAAAATATAGTCATTTCCTTGCCAATTGAGATTTGAACATTTGTATATTTTTTTGTACACTCCTCCTCAATTCCTGTCCTGATCTTCATTCTTCTCCTTGCCTCTAAGAGGCAACAGTGAATACAGGGGCTGTCTTTCTATATGTGATCCTTGAGTTTTGCATGAAATTTGAGTTTTTGCATTAAGTTGCCTGCCTGCATAGCATATTTCCTAGCTTGTCACTGCTCAGCAATGGAGCTCTTGCCTGAGAATCCGTGGATTGGTGACTAAAGCAATAATGATGTAGGATGCTTTTTCCTGTATTTTTTTCCAGATAGTTGTTACCTGTTCTCACATTATAGAGGTTCTGGAGTTATCCTTGGTAGATTCCTGCTTTATTTCTCATGAATGGATTCAGGTTCTTAGACAAGCAAAAAGCCACATTGTCCGTGCAAATAGTCAATTGAAAGATAGAAAAGCAGGCAAGGTATCCAGCTGCCTCCATTGCACTGATTAGAATAGGCTAGATGAGGTAACATTGCCAAGAGAATGACAGGTGGCAATTTTATTTGGTGCACAAGGTAGAATTAAATAATGATCAGTTTCTGGGCCAAAGGGAGATGCCTTCTCCAAAGGCACAGGTGATATTGTTCCTGCATAATCACTGTGATAATTGCCTTTTAGTTACCTCTAATTTAGATGTGGAAAAATGGGCAAGTCTGTTGCTAACTTTGATGCTTTACATCTTCAGGGATCCTTTACATCAATCCAGCTGACCTGGGATGGAATCCTCCTGTGAGTAGCTGGATAGACAGACGGGAAATCCAGTCAGAACGAGCGAACCTGACCATTTTGTTTGACAAGTATTTGCCAGTTTGTCTGGACACCCTTAGAACCAGGTACAGTTCCACAGCGCTAAGGGTGAGTTGACACAATGGAAAAGCCACATTAGTTTGTTTACTGCATGCACATCCCACATGAGCCTTTAATAATTTGTATTAAAGCATAGCAATGCATGTTTGCAAATGCCTCCTGTGGTGTGGCTGATCTGCTCTAGTTTTCCCAGATAGTTTCTTGTTTACATTCAGTGTCATTCCTGTGGGATTAGAGAACATTCTTCCTCCTTGTCACAGAAAATAAATGAAGAATGGCTGTCTCCAAAGGATGTCTCTTTGTATGGATATAAGCTCCTCCAAGATATTTTGAGGAAGGGTAGAGTATAAGCTTCAAAAGTAAATACTAATTTGCAATTAGCTGCTAGCTGTGCAGAAAAATCTTACAGCAGAAGTACTGTATTTTCCGGCGTATAAGGCGACCGGGCGTATAAGACGACCTCCAACTTTTCCAGTTAAAATATAGAGTTTGGGATATACTCGCCATATAAGACTACCCCTCTTCCAACGCACACCAAATAAAAATTAAAAAAACATCAGATTTGATTTCAATATGGTAATTTACTAGGGGTGTGCACGGACGTCCCTGAAATAATAATAATAATAATAATAATAATAATAATAATAATAATAATAATTTATAACCCACCTCTCCCTCCGGATTGAGGCGGGGAACAACAACAATATAAAACACAAGAATCACAAAACAGTTAAAATTTAAAAAACAAGAAAAAATACATCATTAAAAACAAACAAACAAAAATCTAACCTTTGAGGTCAAATAAGAAGTTTAACACAATAGGTCATAGACATTGTACTTATTATTGTGCAAACTATGAATATTGAGATTATTAACTACAGTTGCAACATTTAGTAAATAAATTAGGTGAATTAAAAAACAACATTTCGACTGACTAAAAAGGTGCTCACTCCCAGTTAATCGCTCAACAGTTTTACAAACTGTAGTCATTTTTAATACAAGTATTTATAAAAAACAGAGATGGCAAGCGCCATCTTAAGAGAGGCACTCCCTTCCATGTGAATGAGAATAGCAATGCCTTTCAGAAGATGCCTGTTGCAATTCATACGTGCATCACCACAATTGCATGAGGAGAATGGACTAAAGGCTTAAATTTGTTCAGGTCATTCTCAGCCTTATCCCATTCTCCTTCCATGACATGATTGCGGAACTCGGTAGCAGAAGGATGTTCTAAATGACATCCTGACTCTTGCATGAGAAGATCAACAGTCTGATTGAAGCCCAGCCCGTGAAGGTGCTGCCCGATCAGCCGGATCACGTCCTCATCGGACTGCGATAGCCGCTTCTTCTTCTTCAGGGCGCTGCCGCCGACACCACCAACGCTGCCTCCCTCCATCTCGGCAGAGGATCCCCCAGGGGCCGAGACCCTGTTGTTGACACTTGGCCCACCGCCGCCGCAGCCGTTGTTGTTGGCCGACGGCAGCAACCCGTTGGCGTGAGCCAGTTGCTCCCCAGTGGTCGAGCCCGACGAGGCCTCGCCATTTTGAGCGCTGAGGCAGCCCAGCTCCGGACCCGGCGGTGGCGGCGGCTGTTGCTGCTGACTCCCTCCTGCCCCGTTAGTCTGCATGGCGCTGCCGCTGCCGCTGCCTCTGAGGGGGTTGGCAGCAAGAGGGGTGAGCCCGGCGGAGAGCGAGGGGGACGAAGTGAGGCCTGCTCTGCCCGCGGAAGCCCCGGGCTCTCCTGCTCCCTCCGCCGGCGGCGGCGGCGGGGAGGCCCGCGCTTTCTTCCGCGGTGGCGGGGAGGCTCCGCTGGTGTCCGAGTCGGAGGAGGAGGAAGCGGAGGCCAGAGTTTCCTCGCTGAGAGTGGCCGCTGAGAGCGGCCGTGGTGGGAAGCCGGGGGGGGGGGGGAAAGCGAGGAAGGGGAGGCGGGGGTAGGATAGGGTAGGATGGGGGGGGAGGTGGCGGGGAAAGGAGCGGGGGGGGGACTGTCCCTCTCCCCGAGGTCCCTCACACGACGGCAGCCGCCGCCACCCGCTCTAGGGTCCCTCCAGCGAATGCTGCCCGAAACACCCCCCCCCCCCGCGCCTGGCAGCCCCAGGCGCCTGGCCCACTTCTCTTCACTAGCTGCTGGGTTTGTTGCCCCCCTCCTCCCCTCCGTGTGCCCCCACCTTCTCTCCGCGCGTCCCCTCCTTACCTTTCCAGGACGCCCGCTCCCGTCCGGCGCCGGCGGCTACTGCCAGCGGGCTTTGCGGCCTGCTCTAGAGTAGCGCGCCGGGTGATGACATCACCCAGTGCGCCACCCTGGACGGGAGCGGGCGTCCAGGAAAGGTAAGGGCCCCCCTCCTCCCCTCCGTGTGCCCCCCTCCCCTCGGCGCGCCCCCTCCTTACCTTTCCGGGATGCCCACTCCCATCCTGCGCCGGCGGCTACTGCCAGCGGGCTTTGCGGCCTGCTCTAGAGTAGCGCGCCGGGTGATGACATCACCCAGTGCGCCACCCTGGAGCATGCCGCGAAGCCCGCTAGTAGTAGCCGCCGGCGCAGGACGGGAGCGGGCGTCCCGGAAAGGTAAGGGCCCCCCTTCTCCCCTCCGTGCGCCCCCCCTCCCCTCCGCGCGCCCCCTCCTTACCTTTCCGGGACGCCCGCTCCCGTCCGGCGCCGGCGGCTACTGCAGCCCCCCTCCGTCCGTCCTATACCCGGCGTATAAGACGACCCCCGACTTTAGAGATGATTTTCCAGGGTTAAAAAGTCGTCTTATACGC
Organism: Anniella stebbinsi; assembly: GCA_029215795.1. Taxonomy (NCBI): domain Eukaryota; kingdom Metazoa; phylum Chordata; class Lepidosauria; order Squamata; family Anniellidae; genus Anniella; species Anniella stebbinsi. The sequence continues at coordinate 63,856,716 of JARDYH010000005.1, read as the reverse complement.
CGGAAAATACGGTATACTATACATGCAGGGTCTTGTTCAGTTGACCAAGAGCGTCATCACATGGGGGGAAATCGCGTTTCCTTTCCGTTGCTTCTCTGCCCATGCTTTTGTCCCTCATTACTTCCTCTTTCGAAAGAAGTGAACAGTGTGCACGTGGCCCATCCAGTGGGCTGATTTGATCATGCTGCTTTTCCTGCACACGGATTTACCAGGGTCTTTTTTTTTGTGGCACGAAGAAGGCTCAAAGGGAGGGAGGCGCGTAGGATGCAGACGTTGTCGTGGATTGAACCTGCGAAAATCCGTGAGTGCCCAATAACGAGCGTGCAATAAAACACTCGTCTGATGATGCCCCAAGTAATGGAGTGGCAATCCCAAGAAAATCTCATAGTGTGCTGTCCACAACCTATGTCCAGCCAACTGTTTGCATGCACCATTCGCAGAGAGGGCAGGGAAACCCTGTAGAGCAAGGATGGGAAACTTCTTTTGGCCCACAGGCTGAATAGGCTCCAGACAAGCACATTGGGGTGTGTGTGTGCATGCCAGGGGTGGGTGGAGCCTGACGAAAGTGGGCCAGGCCACTCCTCCACCACCACCTCTGGCATGCAGCCCCAGTGTGAGTTCTTGCTGGGAATGGTAAGGGGAGCTTGCGTTGAGCCAGCTCCCTCAGGGCCTGCCGATCGGAGGCTCCAGGGGCACCTTGAAGTGGTGGCTCCTGAGGAAGCCAGTTCTGCATGCCCCTTGCTTTAGGGAAAGTCATTCCTTGCTTTTCTAATTGGGTAACAAAAAGTACACGTTTGTTTTCACACAATGTCACTGGCCCTGAAGCCATGACTATTGTAGGCAGAGGGGAAAGAGCAGACTGATGCCTCATGCATGTTTCACGTGGAGCTCTTGGGATGAGCAGCAGATGGCTCCAAAACAAGTATATTTTGTATAACCGGCCCCTCCAATAACTATAATTATTTTTAGCAAACTGCAGGGAGCTTCCAGCTTCACATGTCTGTAAATGTAGCCTAAACCCATGTAAAATATGAGATGAAGGGGCTTATTTTATTACTCTGTTATTTGACCACTTCTGAACTCATTGCGTTCATGGCAAATCAGTGCCCTTAGCAAGGCTTCCATTTCACTTCTTTCAAGAGGATCAAAGTTTTAAAATGGCTCAAACTTATGATTGCAGTTATTAGTTTGCTGCGTGCTGATGGTATTTTATTCCTCTCTGTAGCAGTGGATAAGAAAGATATACACAATGAAAGTTTAAAAAATGTTAATGTTCGGAAAGTGGATTTATATGCCTATCTCCTTATATTATTAAATGACAGTCATGCTAAATCCAATTAAACTTCATAAGTTTTCAATTCTCCCATTATAGGTTTAAGAAGATTATTCCAGTTCCTGAGCAGAGCATGGTTCAGATGTTGTGTTATCTCCTTGAATGTCTCCTCACTAAGCAGAATACCCCTCCAGACAGCCCCAAAGATCTCTATGAACTTTATTTTGTCTTTGCTGCTATCTGGGCCTTTGGTGGAGCTATGTTCCAAGACCAGGTAAGAAGATATTTTTCCCTGACAGCAATGTAGCTCATTAATGTAGCTTCCCGTTTTAAACTGGCAACTCACTAGAGTCTCTTCCTCACCCCGAAATTTAGAGGTGGGTGTGTTGGTGCAGAACCTTAGCAAGTAGTGACAGAGAACTAAGCTGATCTGTGTGCCACATTAGAGGAATCCTGGTGTGAAAGGTGAGTCTTACTGGGAGTTAGGGAGATGTTGCCCAGTGAGAGGAATGCCCCTTGTACAAGAAGAGACTAGTGGTCATTTGTAAGCTAGTATTGTTAAAACTCTCTTATTACCCCAGAAACATCTTCAGGGGGTTGGTTTTTATTTTGTTTTGTCTTAGCAGGAACTTCAAAATTAAGATGAAATTTGGTGGCCACTCTAAATTTGCAACCATATTAAGCATTTGTAGGTGCTAGCTGCAGTGTAATACAAATCCAACCATGGTTCTGCATTTGCTAAACTTAATTAGAGTGACAGGTCTCTTTGAGTGTCAGATTGCCATGGCTTCTATTTAAGGAACTTCCTGAAATTTGGGGGTGGCTTGCTTTTGAATGGGTAGTTAACACCCAAGTGTTTTACAAAAGATTTGCTTCTAGCAAATGAACTCCTGGAATGGTTTGTTGATATGGATCAATGCAGTTGCCTGCAATTTTGGGCTCTCCTTGGGGATGTGGCTATGAGGACTTGTCATGCTGAGTGCTGGCACTTCAAAATTTACCACTATGCCACTGATAGGAAGAAAGTAAGCGTTTTTTTTTTAACCTTCTGTTTAAATCCATCTAGGGGCTGTGAAACTCTCCTGATTTTGTTGCCTCTTCGTAGACACAGGGGAACAGATTTTATTCTTCATGGCTTGTTTTGACTGGTACAATGGAAAGAGGGGATTTCTTTCCCATTTTAATTCTGCATCTAAATTAGTCTCCTTATCCAATTATTTATTTAATCCTGTTTTTCACCTCCGTTATTTAGTCATTAATTTAGTATTTCATCATATCATTAATGCAAGCCTGAAGCTCTCTCCTCATTTCTGTATTCATTTTCTCAATTTTTGATGACAGGCCTTAGTGATGATTAGTGTTTCAGTTGCTCCATAGTTTGCTTGTTTAGAAGGAATTTCTAATGGAGAAAGGTTTTCATACTTCTGCAGGTTCCCTGTGTCTCAGGCTCCTGACTAATATAACTCAAAATCCACTGGTAAAAGTGCCTGTGTGCTTCACCCAGGGTTGAAATATGTCTTGAGTAACAGCTGGATTTGATATGTTCAGAATGGGGGATCCAACATTTCTCCGGTCCTTATTCCCAGTGACCCTAGGGGCAGCTCCAGGTCCAAACATGTAGCTATCACATGACCTGCAGAGCCTAATTTGAATGTCTGCAGACCTCTTTTCTCCCCCCCCCCCGCTCCCACTTCACCTTGGGACCCTGAACATGCAGACACTACGATTTCACTATCAAATTAGATTTTTCTTCTCCCCAATCCCTCTCCCACCACCAAACATCTTTCCTGTTAAGGAGATCTGGAGATCCTGAAACCTTTCATGCTTTTTGTGATCTTTTTGGTTGGCCTAATAAACATATTACACTAATATGGATTTTGGAGTTTTTTCCTTATGGTCAACACAGCTAACTTTGCTTTTTTGGGTTTTATTACAAAATACTTTGATTCCTTCCAATCGTTTTGACTTCTTTGATTATTTCCAGAGGGTGATGACTACCTTCCATGTCTCAATCCATTTACAGACATGCGCATCGTAATGCTTTCATTTTGATTCATTCACCTTTTCATCTTATTTGTCTTTGTAGGGAGTGAGAGTCTACTTCACTTTGTTTAAGCTTTGGTCTGGCGGGCTACTGTTTATTGTACGTGATAGCTCTCTCTCTTTCTCTTGATGGAGTTTTTGGTCTTGTTTATGGTTGCACTCTTGAACATTATAGGGCATTTTTTATTAATTCATGTTGGGTTTTAATCTTTCCAGCTTTCTCATTTTTTGCTCTACTACGTGTAGGAATACAGTATTGTTTGGAATCCCAAACTATATCTTCCTTTCTCTTCATACTGGAGTTTCTCTAGATCCTTAATAACACTTTGAATTGTTTTCTTAAAGCCATTTCCACCTCTTTGTTCCATGCTTTTGTCCAATCCTTTAACCTAGAGGCCATCACTACATCTTGTAGCAGCATGAGAACATAAGAATTGGCTGTCCATAATAGACTAAGATGTAACCTGTGGTTTCTTGTTTCATGCCTGTGGTTTCTTGTTTCATGAATGACTCTGTATGAGCCTTCTGTGGCCATGAGGAGATGACAAGTTTTCACATCTGTTTTTAAAGAAACCACAGTTACCCATTTTGCCCAATTTGAGGGGCTGTGGTTTGTTTAAACTGTGGTTTAAATCCTGGCTTCTAACAAAGCACAGTTACCTGTGTTCAGATGTAATAGGGAATCCTGAAGGTCCATTTAGTCAAGTATATCTCTCACAGTGGCTGGACAGATACCTCTGGAAAGTTTATAGTGGGGATTCCATCCCACCCTGTTGTTTGTCTCCAGCATCTAGTAATCATAGAGGCACAGTATCTCGACACGACATGGATGCTATATTTTTACCTTAACCCTGACCATATCATAAGCTTATAGCCATTAATATCCACTATCCCAGGGCTACTTTCTCTCCATAATGGAGAGAATTTAGCTCCTACGATAGTGGATATCAATGGCTATGAGAGGTAGTGATTGCCACTCGCCAATATTCATAGGGTCTGGAGGAAGGAAACAACAAAGCAGTCCCAAGACACTATACTCTTTTGTATCGGGTGTACTTTACTCCATAATAAAGCTGAGTTGCATTTTGAGTAGCCACTGACATTGATCTGCCCTTGATGAGGCCCAATTAATTTCCTTGAATTCATAGTGTTCATTTAGAACCCTTAAGATATGTAAGTTGATCGGCTTTTCTGGTTGAACTTGTTTTACACTGTTGGTAATGTAGATGAAGCCATCACTTTTATTATATCCATTTTGGTTGTGGAGAGCAGCTAGGCCTTTGAGCTTTGCAGAGCTTATTCTTTAAGCAGAAAAAGAAACACAAAGGAAATTCTAACCTTGTGTGTACACTGTGAGATTAGTATGCAGGTTTGAGAACTATTAATCACTTCAAGTTGTAATGTCTTAATCACAATCTTTTACATATCAAATGACTGATGGGAGTTGTTTTTGTTAGCAAGCTCTGTGTGTGAGAGAGTGGGGGCGGCTTAGATGTAACAGGGCTGTTAAAACTATGGCTTATTTGAGCATGCATGAGTGATGAGCACTCGCTCCTTCCCTCTCCCTCCTCCTCTCACCTTCCCATCTGCAGAGGAGACTTCCTGGATTCTCTTAATGCTTTCCCACTTTACCTGAACCAGGAAATTAGTGGAGGGCAAATGCGGGGGAGCAAAGTTCGAGGGCTTTTTTCAGAGCAGGAGTGACGGCATCATCTGCCCGGATGCCAGAGTAATTGATAGCCCTGATTCCGTTTTGAAGAAACTCTTGGGGACCACATTCCAGTGATGGGCCTGGCCACAGACAAACGTAGTCAAGGCTAAAATTTGTACACGCTTCCAAATGTCATTGTTTCCAGTTTATAATAGAAAGCATGTCTACTCAGAAGTAAGCAGGAAAGAATCACCCAGCAGGATTTTCAAATAGCATCTCAAATATTAAGCCTGTGCATATCTACTCACAAGCATGAGCATCATGTCTATTCACAAGTAAGCAGGGCATCTACTCAGAAGAAAGCAAGGCAAGTCTCTGCAAGACAAGGCTCAGAAAGAAGCAAGATTGAATCACTCAGCAACATTTCCAAATAGCATTTCTACCCAGAAATAAACATGAACATTATTTCTACTCAAGAGTAAACAGGGCAAATTTTGGCATAACTACTCAGAAGCAATAGTAGGTTTTTAAGAAAATTTTGAATTTGAAAATTTTGAATATGAAAATTTTTGAAAAGGGGAATTTGTACTTTGTAGCGGATTTCCCCCCAATGCAGATTAGGTTAGTATTGGAAAATGTCTGGATGCTAAAAAAAAGTACCCTATGTTAATTTTTGTTCCACAAGTATTTGACCTGAATTATTTGAGGGGAAAAAATTAAAGCGTGCTTAAGCCACAATCCTATGCATATTTAGACAGAAAAAAGTCCTACAGCTCCCAGGATTCCCCATGCTGTTTGGGGAATGTTGGGAGTTGTCAGGTTTTTCCCCCCTGTCTAAACATGTTTAGGACTGCACACTTAATGTGATTTAAATGTTATATTATGTTATATTATGTTTTTACTAGAATATTTGTAAACATTTAAAGTAAATAACATATGCATCCCTTACATTGTTTACATTTAAGGAAAAAAGGAAGATACTACAACTGTTGACACATTAATTAATTTTAGCAACCCAAAGAATTGTGTGTGATATTCTGACAATCACGCATCAGAATTCAGCAGAGTTCAACTGTCTTCCGCTAAGGTTATTGGGGCACCTTCAGGTTTCACTGTCACTTCTTATATGATCCATTTCAGTCTGTGACATACATGTATTTCAAAAACATATATGTATTCTTTCATATACCTGTTAGGAATAATCACCTGAAAAACGTTTATTAAACTTTGAAACTGTCAAGTTTGCCTAATACTATATTTGCAATTGGCAGCCATTCATTGTCACAACTTAGGAAATAGAAAACTTTCTGTGGAAAAATGAAGCACTAGAAAATTTTCTGGCCCACAGAAGGAAAATAAAGGACTGAATCACACAGCAGCCTCCTCCCCTGTCCTTGGCCCCTCTGCCCCACAGGAGAAGCCTCTTATCTCTGATCAGCTGCTGCCTGTTTGGAGATAAAAGCTTTTCCCTCCATGGCAGAGGGGGCAGGGATAGGGGAAGGATCTGCGGAGTTGGATGGGGCCAGCATCAGGCCTGTGGGCCGGAGGTTCCCCATCTTTGGAAAAAAGGAAGTCAGAAAGTGAGAAAAATAATCAAGCAAAGCTGGATACTTATTTCCTTTTCTTTCAAAGAGTTCATACTTCACGCTAGCAGTTTAAATGGTAACTTGTCTTTGCAAGATTGTTTGCATTTCTGATTAAAAGCTAAAGGTTACATTTCAGCTGGCTGAAGATCTTTTGTTAAAGCTCAATGTACTTTACAATTTGAGCCCATGCAGTCTGAGGTAAGCAGCAGCGCTGAGTTAAATGGAACTTGCTCCCATAATTTTATGCATAAGATTGCAGGCATGCCCTGTAAATGTAATTGTGATTTTTAAAAAAAATAAAAAGGGTTTTGTTTTAGATACCTTTGTTTTATGACAGGGTTGTTAACCAGATTATTAGCTCCTTTGAATATAAATGAGAAAAAAGTAGGATGTGTGGGTGTGGGTGTATCTGCTGGGGGTGTGACTGTGGTTTCCCCTTGGGAGTATGGCTAATGGCTATGAGGGGAGTGGCTCTCATGATTTACCATTATACCACTGCAGGAAATTATGGTTTAAGGGCTTCCTACAGGCAAGGATCCTGGTCTGCAATCTTTGTTTGTAAGCAGCCCTTACAGCACACTTTACCAGTTTGGATATCATGAGAAACTGATATAAACAATCTATGTGGCAGCCAGGGTAGGAGCAACATTCTTCCAGGCATATGCATAAAGGGACATGCCTGCCCCCCTTCCTCCTAAGGACTGCTTGGTTTTGTCACAAAACGATTATCTGGACATTGGATAATTGCAGTAGTTCCACCAAGTGCAGATAATATATATAATAAATAAATATAAAATAAATTATATATATATATATATATATATATATATATGTTTAACTTATGTGTGTGGGCTGTTAACCAAGTTTGGGCTAAGCAAAGAGTATTCTGAATCTTTCTCCCCATACATTTTGTGTCTTTAAACAGTTAATCTGTTTCTCAGGATCATTTTCTCTGGATCATTTGATCAGAGGTTTATTATCCAATAAAACGGAAGGAATCAGTTACTGGAAAATGAAGCTAGAGGCTTTGGAAACAGCAGATAGAAAGAAAGTATAAAGATGCGTCTCTGCCTTAATCAGAACTGCAACCATTCATTGAAATTAGTTATATTGAGGATATATTTAGATGATTCATGGATATCTTTGAGCTTTTTCTACTGTACCCAACCCTTTTTTAAATTCAAAAACCTAGCGAATCAGTATTGCTTAATTGAGAGGAATTTTCATTTAGGTCTCTCCTTCCATGATATTTCTGTGATATTTTCCAAGTATCTGTATGGATTTCTGCTCTGTCAGTGTTAAAGGAGTGTTCTAAATCCTCTGAAAGCATCCATCTTCACTGCAGGACTATTCTATAAGGTCTGTTTGGAGTTCTGATCAGACAAACTTTCCCTCTGCAACATTGCTCTTGACAGTGAACTCCATGTTTCTTTCCCTGCCTCTCTGTAAATGTCACAGCTAAGGATTCAAAGTGCTGTAGTCTGAATAAGAACAAGCAAAGATCTGGTGAAAAATGATCCAATATAAAATCTGTTTATTGCTCGCCATAGAAATTGCCCTTAGTTTTGACCTTTTGCTGCTGAAATGTCAGAATAAACAGTATGAATGCCTTCCCACTATTGCAAGCTGGTAGGTGGGCAGCAAGGTCCCTCTCTAAAAGGCAAGGATGGAGGTGAAAGCATTAAAATCAACAAGCCTCTATTACGCGAGCAGCTGAAATTTATCACTGCTCTGGCTGTGTAGGTTGCTTGAATTCCTTCAGTTTAACATTATTTTAGTGCAAAAGGATAACCAGTTTCTCTGAGCCCTCTCTTCCTGTAACAGCTGCTTGTTTTTGTACTCTACCAACTTTAAAAATTTCCCTTTTCTTTTCCCTATTTTTTGGTGGCCTAAGGTGTGAGGAAGGGGAGGGGTTATGTAGGCCCACCCTGTTGGTGTTTTAAAATAAAACCAATGCAAATATTAATAATGGTGATCAAAAAGGCAGTTGGAGAGGTGGGCTGAGAAATGAGCTGCAACAACAACAACAGTTTGTGGAAAGGCTTCAAGTTTAGAGCTCTGTTAGACTGCTTGTTTCTTTTAAAAAAGAATAAGAAACTTGCATCTAATACAAAAATATTGAAGCCATGTAGAAGCTGAGAATGAGAGTTACTATAAAGCTAATGGGTTGTATCCAGTGTTAATCCTACTTTGAGTAGGCCCATTGTCATAATTGACTTAACTCCCATTCATTTCAGTGGATCTACTTTAAGTAGGATTAATGTTGGATACAATCCAGTGGAAGTATGAATCTGCAGAATCCTTAACAATCTGAAGAACACTCCATACACCAAGACTGTCTAGAAGGAAAGTTAGAAGCCGGTGCAGGTTAGCTATCATTAAACAAATCACTACTCTCTAGTGGAAGTTGGATAGCCTTGGTGAAATGAACTCATGACCTCCACTGACTTGCTCTATTGGAAAAGTGCCTGAAGCCAATAAACCTGGGGAATATAATCCATAAAGAATCCAGTGAGGGTTGGAGATTGGGTAGGCAGTTATTTCTGTGTCCGAGTGTTTCATTCAGCTGAAGACGGACACCAGGATAGGTGGATTTCTCCTTAAAGCCCTGCTGGGGTGTTGGGAGTGGATTGGTGGATGGCAGCAAGGCTGTTCCCTGCGCTGAGTATCGAAATGCATGCATGTTGCTAATTTGATGGCTGCAGCATTCATTTACAAGTGTGAGTGAGCCATCATAGCGCAACCACCACAAGAAATAACCCACAATGAGCCCCAGCGTCAGTATGAGGCAGCTTCTTATTTTAAGTGAAGAGAGCCAATAGGTCAGTAGTGAAGCCCCTGCTTTGCATGCAGAAGGTCCCAGGTTCCATAGGTGTTGTGTTGTGTGAAAAGGCCCCTCCGCCTGATGGATGCCTTGCCAGCCCTGCTCCCAGTGCTGTTCTCTCTCTCTGCTTGTCTTTCTCCCCACACTGTGAGAGCTCATCACCACCTCCCTGGACTGATTCCGCAAGCTGGTGCTTGCTTCTGATGGCATATGCAGTGCCACATGCTCGTCCAAAGGAGACAAGGAGGCGGTGGCCAGAAGAGAGGAAAGGAGAGGGACAAGGCAGGATTGCCAGGGTGGCAGAAAAATAGTCTGAAAAAGGACCAGCAATGTCCTCTAAAATTTTGGGCATCTGGGTGTGCTGTGCAGCTGTGAATTATACTTTTTGGCTGTGCTTTGCTCAATTATGCTACTGTGGAGGCTGGCTGGCTATCTTACTAGGGCTGGCAAGGAAGAGGAGAGATGGAGGAGCATAGGAAGATGCCTTCTAATGAGTCAGACCCTTGGACCGTCTAGCCCAGCATTGTCAACAGTGAATGGCAGCAGCTGCCCAGGGGTTTCAGGCAGGGTTTTTTCCTAGCTCTACCTGGAGATGCTAGAGATTGACCCTGGGACCTTCTGCATGCAAAGCAGAGGCTGTGAGCACACCTCTCTTTCACATGGCAGCAAAGGAGAATAAGAAGAGTGTTTTTCACTTCCTTCATGCTCTGACAAGTGGGAATGTTGACATGCTACTGACCTAATGTCCAATCTCTCTATGCACTACTGTACTACTATGAGACATACCTTTTGTATAGCAACTACTGTCTTCTTGTCAGAGGTGGGTAGGAGATATACATCAAATCATATATACACCAAAGATACATAAACAGGCAATGCCTTTGTTAAAATGTTATTCTGTATTCCACCCCCCCCCCCCATTTATTTATAATGGATGTATTATTCTGTGTAACTTTAGTTATTTAGTAGTTGGTGTAGCTCCCACATGGAAGATCTTTTGCCAAAATGGCTCCTGCTTGAAAAATTGTGAAGATCAATGTGTTTCATTAAAATCATATGTAGAGATGCAGCAAGTCTTAGGATTAGGCAACAGAGGTGTTGTTTTGTATAGGATACAAGCCAACCAGCAATAGGATAGGTCATGACACTTGCAAACTATCTTCAGGATCAATAGGGCAGCCCAGTGGCACTTCCACGCTGCTTTGAGTAGCAAGTGCCCAAACTTTAATGCCACACAACAGTCAACTCGTACTCCTTGTGAAGATATCTTGTGTGCATTGATGTGCAGGGCGCATAGAAAATGGTGCCCTTCTCCTGTAGACAGGTTGATTATTGTTAGACTGGAATGTGCCTCTTGCTTGTTGTAAAAATCATTAAATTTTACAACAGCTGCAACATTTGTAAGCTAGTTAGGCCTACACTGTCAATGAAATAGAAGCTTGCAGCAATTGATGGAGAAAGACTTTGCGATGCCTAACGTGATGGGAGCCTCCTGCTGTCTTTAGCCAATCAATTGGATTGTCTGATTGTTTACACAAGTTTAATTAAGTCTGATAGATCTCGCATCAGGTGGTTTCCATCATAGATACTTATTTGTTTAAGGACATCATAAGGGTACTTAAATAAAATTGGGTAGGAAATAATAGGATCTTAGGCTTTTCTGTGTCCTCCGATGATTCCATATAGAGAAACTTAAACAATTATTTGTGCAGTAAAAGCATTTTTCTTCAATGTTTTGCTTGGCAGCTTGTAGACTACAGAGTTGAATTCAGTAAATGGTGGGTGACAGAGTTCAAGACCATCAAGTTTCCTTCCCAAGGAACGGTCTTTGACTTTTACATTGACACAGAAACAAAGAAATTTGAGCCTTGGTCCAAGCTCATCCCTAAATTTGAATTTGATCCAGAAATGCCATTACAGGTAAGTACTGTGCTTCCGTGTGTGTGTGTGTGTGTGTGTGTGTGTGAGAGAGAGAGATGAACAGAGGTATCAGGTAAGAGTGTGCATACATATTGTGTCTTTTAGTTTGTCTATTGGTTCTGAAGTGGAAAGCAACTGCATTTTATAAGACTAAAACGGATGTTATGTAAATTAGAACAGTCTTCCAATTAATTGCTATGGAAGTGGTGACCAATTTGAGGCTGCTGTTCATCTCTTCCTTTCTCCCCTGCATGTCCCTCTGCTTCTCCCTCTTTCTGCCTGGGCTATGATAATTGGACAGTATTCATTGAGGAAATGTTTTTCAGATAGAGCATCCCTTCTGCATGAAGGGTGGATGAATGACTGCCCAAAACACAGAAATCACTGTCAATTTAAATCATAGTGTTCTGTAATGTGTATTTCTAGCCTCCATCTGTCCCCCTAGATGTTGATGTACTCCAACTCCCATCAGCCCCAGCCAGGATGAAATTACAAGCAGAGAGTGTGACCATGATCCCTGTTCCACATAGCAAGCTCTTCCTTTTCTTTCGAGGTCCAACTGTGTTTCATGAACTGTGCTTGTCCATAAGCTCCAGCAATTGATCCAAGCCAATGCTGAGTCTCAAAGACTAGTAATACGAGACAGGTGCTGCCAAGATTCTGTGAGGCAAAAAAGCATAATACAGTTCAATCAGCTCTGCAACCTTGGCCCTTCCTCACAGTGAGCACCTTGGAGAGGTTTTGCAAACCAACCAGGTCTATCTGAGAAAGTACTTGTAAGCATTAATGATCTAGCCCAATCTATATGTTGATCTTTGTATTTCCAAACTTCACCATACACCTTCTCAACAATCTGTTCATGCGTGCCTATATGGCTTGTGTCTGACTTTTCCCATGTTATAGAGAACCTATCTACACTACTGCTTTAAAACGGTTTATAACAGTTTTAAACCAGTCAATAACGGTTATTAACCGGTTTAAAACTGTTATAAACCGTTTTAAAGCAGTAGTGTAGATAGGCTCTGTGACACACATCTCTTGACATTTTCTATTTGCTTCATTGCCTGTATTTTGAAAAATATGTTGTGTTGGAAGCAGCTGTAAGTACAACAGTATAACCATAGTACCGAGAACTAAACTACACTATTTACTCTTTTTTTAGCCCCTGTGGGGGTGGGGGAAATGGCTGCGTGGGAAGGTTTAAACCTCCCCATCCTGTGTCCAGTGGGTCTGATCTGAATTGGGCTTCCACATGCTTACTTTGAGGTAAAAAAAATGGTGAGGGTCAGATTTATGCTATGTATTTAATGTGGCATGTAGTTTAGTCCTGAATGTCCTTATTAGTGTAAGTCATGGCCTGGGGGGCAGTTTTTGGAGGATGCCACATAGGTCTTCTCTAAACAAGTGATTTATAGCACGCCGCTAACAACTGGCCAGACTCAGAAGTTTGTGGGTTGGTTAATGAAGTCGTCTCCAGCCAGGATGTCTCCTGCACAATCCCCCCTAATCCCGTTGTCAGAAAACACAGAGATAATCAACTTTAAAAAAAGATCCCACAAAAACAGCTCTGTGTAATGTTGGCATTGTGTTATAATTCCACCACTAGATGGCAATCTTTTATTGAGTTCAATGGAGGATGCAAAGATAGGAAGTATTCAATCCAAACCATGTGGCCACCTGTGTAATTGAGCTGATTGCAATCCCAGAACGGAAGCGGAAGCAGAAAGCCCTGGTTAAGGCAGTGGTTTTTTGTTTTTTAAATGTAGAGAACTCACAGTCCCACCTACCAGTAATGTAGTTCTAGCTTGTCTCCCTACCTAGTTTGAGGGTGTTCGGAGGATCATTATTAATGCCTCTCACTCTCTTCAGGCCTGCCTGGTACACACCAATGAAACCATCCGGGTGCGTTTCTTCATGGATCAGCTCTTGGAGAGACGCAGACCAGTCATGCTGGTGGGAAATGCAGGGACTGGAAAGTCCGTGATTGTAGGAGACAAGCTGTCTTTGCTGGATTCTGAGGAGTACCTGGTGAAGAACGTTCCCTTTAATTACTATACCACGTCTGCCATGCTGCAAGGTAAATCAGCAGGCAAGAATGGAGTAAATTGGAAAGGCAATTATTAAGGTAGAAAAATAATTGCGCTATGAGATATTCAAAATAAATGCTTACTCCAAATGCAAAGGGGTCAGAAGAGATTTTTGGAAACCTAACATGGCTGAGCAGAAGTATTGAAAAAGTTGCTGTTGTTGTTTCTATTGGCTTTTCTTTTTTAAAAAACACACCAATAAATGGACCATAATTATTATAACTCATAGAGAAAACAGTACCCTTTATCAAGTGGAAGAGTAATGCAAATGTAAAGAAAGGAGCAAGTAAATTCTGGCAACATGTTTCATTCTAAGTCAGGCTGCAGAGAACCTAAATTGCAGCTATCTAAACTTGAAAAACTTAAAGGAGGAGTTTTGTTCTAAGAAAAAGTTGTATAAGCAAGGAACATGCCATAGAATTAGTTGGACCCTTGGACATCATGTCATAGGGTGCATTGAGATGGGGCTTTGAATGTGTGATTGCCCTTCCTCCTTTATGGAATTTTATGGGAGATCCAGATACCATAGTCTTCCATTCGTAGCTCTCCCTTGTTTTCCCACTATTGCTTCCATCTCTTTTTCTTACCAGAAATTTCAAAACAAAACAAAACAATGCAGAATAGTTGCATAGTGCCTTTTCAGTGTTAGCCCTAGGAGCCCCTCTGCCTCGAAACACGCTAAGTCTTAAGGCATCATAATGGTCAATAGTAAAATTTTGTTTTAATAACGGAGTGGATAAATTCATAGGAAGTTAGTAGTCTTTGATAATCCTAAAATGGTCAGGTCATGCATCAACTTAGCAATGATGTTTTGAAGGGGAATGGTTACTATGTCAGTACCTCTTTTGTTTCACCTAATTTTCTCTCTAACAGTAGCTAAAGTCAGTGAACCACTGAACTGAGCCAATGAGGCAGCTGTTAAACTATTCTCTTAATGCATTTGAAGGTGTCTCATGAATAGCCTTCAGAATGCTTTAATGTCCATCTGCAGTGCATATCGGCTTGGTCTACATCACTGTAATTTTGCCCTAAATAAGAGACAATTTCCTCATTGTGTCACCATACACTTCAGTGGTGATGTGGTTGAAATGAGCCTGAAGGAACTGTGTTGTGTGCTGCTTCACACAAATGGCTCCGCATGTGGAAAGGCACTTATTTATGTGGCTCACCGTTTCCATGTATCTAGCACTGTCATGTTTGAATTGGGCCTCAAATATTGAGTATTTTTAGCTTTTCGCAGCACATTGGTTTGGCTTTAATTGAATGTGCTAGTTAAATATTTGAGCATGAAAGCTAGCGTATGTGAAAGCAGGCATGCCAGTAGTTCATACGTTTTGCAGCATCAGAATAAATAGTTCTAGCTAGAAATATTTAGGAATGGAGAATGCTGCAGGCGAATTGTCACTTCTTATAGCTTCCTCCATCCCTTAATAATCCTGTCTAGAAACCTGGTCACAGTTTAATAAATGCCGTAAATAAACAAGGAGATTTGAGATAGGGAATGCATATGTGAAATGGCCTGAGGGGTCTATTCATAAATACCTCACCCTTCCAGGGTTCATATTACTGCAGTCTGTTGTATATATTTGAACTATTCATAGGGGGTTGCCTGTCTTAATGTGCTTCGGTGCATTTAGGACAGTTAGGGTTTAGCATACTGTAAAATGGGTAGGGAACCTCAGGCCCAAGAGCTTAATCCGGCCCTCCTGGCATCCCAATCTGACCCTCCAGGGTTCTCCAGAGGGCTACATACCTTTCCCCTGGCTCCACCCCCTTTCCCCAACCACTGATAATTTGGTGGTTTCTGGAATTTTGTGTAGTTTCCCCCCATTCTAAAAAGTTGAAATGCCAATCATAAGACTAAGTTTCTAGTAGTAAGAGTTTTAAGTGACAATATGCTAGGTTTTTGTGGGTTTTTTTTGTATTTTTGGCCCTTGTGACCCCAAGAGCTTTTCCAAAATGGAATTCAGCCTCACCCTTGCTGTAAAGCCTGGGGTGGTGGTAGAGACACAGGACTTGTTCAGGCTATGCTCATCTCTTGGAAGCTGTAGTGTTGTTGTGGTCTGGATGGTTGGATCAGGGAGATCCTGCATTTAAATAAACATGGCATCTCCCAGTTGTATGGGGGAAGTGGAGAAGATGGACTTAAGCCTGAGACCTGGTCATAATCTCACCATTCTGAAATGTGTGTGTCATCTGAACAGGCCCAGTGTCTCCTACAATATTTGAATATTCCTGCAGGGGTGATTTCCCCCTCAGTAAAGTACTGTACTGTTAGGTAGCTGTATGAATGTGGCCTGGGGAACAAATATCTGTTAGCTCTGGAAAATACTCACCCTTTGTTGTTTGGGTAAAATTTGATCCTCATTGGAGGCAGAAGAAAAGTGTTAATTGCCGTTGTTCAAGCACTGACATGCCCAAGAACGAGGCCAAGCCCATTAGTGTTTATGACTAGGAGGATAAGAGAAGCCTAACATACATTTATTTCAGTGCTTGCTATCGAGATGTATAGAAATAAATATCAGCAACGTTTTCATATTTACTTGGTCTGTTAGCTATGGCTAGAGGCTGGGGCAGGGAATTAGAATAAGTTATCTACAGTGTGGTTAAGTGTGAGAACCTGCCTCAGACATGGTTGTTGGAGTGTGCTGGTGGATATGATTTATATTCCCTGCAGTTATGCTGCTTAGTCTTTAGATTTACCTGGTTCTGTTTTGTGGTTTATCATTTAGCAGCTCTTTCTAACTGGTGTTTGTTTCACTCTTTTAAACTTAACAACAAACCAGAATAATAAAGGACTTTCCAGAGAGCTTCAGAAATGCAGTTCATTTGGCCGGCATCTTTTGGCATTTTGGGGAAAGGGAAAGGCTAGCCCATATCCACCTACTCTACTATTTTTTAAAGTGTTACAATGTTGACCTGTGGGAAATGCAATCCACAACCCACGAATCAGATTGATCCACTCTTTCTGCTCTAGACTTGGAAATGAGAGTTTAGTTTCCTGGTGGCTTCTTCTGCTTCCTGTAGGTCAGCACTGTGGTATGATGGGAAAGTAGTAGAATTGATAGGTATGGCTGCTTCTTCTGGATATATTAAGACTAGGTAGAACCTTGAAGCAGGAAATACCTCTCCTCCCATTTCCTCACACTTTCTCCCATCCACCAAACACAGTTTTTGTTAAGTTGGATAATCATAATCATCATAATCATAATCATCATAATAAAGAATTTATTTCTTACCCACCACTCCCTCTGGATCGGGGTGGGGAACAACATTAAATACAACAGTACAATATAAATCAAATACATAAAACTGATTAAAAGAGCATAAAAAACCAATACAATATTAAAATAACAATCACGACATCTTAAAATTCTTAGGTTTAAAATTCATCTGGGTAGACCCGCCAGAAGAGATTAGTCTTTATGGCTGTCTTAAACTCGGAGAGAGTATTAAGTTGTCGAATGTCTTCTGGCAGGCCATTCCAAAGTCTGGGCGCGGCAGAAGAAAAGGTCTTCTGGGTAACTGTTGTCAGCTTAGTTTTGGCTGACTGGAGTAAATTCTCCCCAGAGGACCTGAGTGTGTGGAACGGATTGTACGGGGTAAGTGGCAAACTGTAGATAAAACTGAGGTGGGGAAGGACAAGGCAAAGCAAAGCAAAACTGATGTTCAGACCAGTGACTAAACCTTATCTGGAAGCTTTTGCACAGGTCAGGCAACATCCATGACTTGGTCTGGTCTATTGTTTAGAACTGGGGTTTTTTTGTGCTGGTTTGGCTGATTTTTCTGTACTGCATTCTCTGGTTGCTGCAAGTGTTCACTTGATTGCTGAGTGGCCATCTTTGGGAGAGGGAATTTGGAGTGGAGAAGCAGCATGGGGTACATGTATTTTATCCTCTCCCTACGTATAGCTTCTTCACTCTAAGCTCCACTTTACTGGGGTTCAAAACACATGTTTGCCCTTTCATACAAGGAGATTGAAGAGGAATTTGTTCAGTTAGCATTTTAACACCAACCTACCTATTTTGCAAACCAATCCATGAACCAAAATGCAAAGAGAACAATTTTTGGGATGTAGTTAGCCCCTTAAAATAAAAATGAAGGTTCTCAGGGTTTCATACATGGCACTAGGTTCTGTGTTGAATAATTAGGAGGTTCTATTTAGTGTCATGTGACTACAATAGTGTCCTTTTATTATTAAGCATCATCATGGCCTGATGTGTGCTGAAAATTGTTTGTGGTGTCCTGCATAGACATAGTGCTTAACAGATTTTCAGATGCAATTAGTTGTAGAACATAATGTATTTAATCCTGGAAAGATTCTGCAAAAGGCCACTGAGCCATCTAAATCCCATTTCAAGCTATAGAGCCTTGTGCAAGGTTTCTTCATGTGGCAAATTTGCCCCCAGAGAATTCCATAGAAACGGACGTCTCTCAGCCCATCAGCCTCTGGGCAGCACAGCAGATGCTTAATAACCCTAAAACAGTGTGACTGTTTAAGCCAGTATAATTGGGATCTGAGTATCCATGCTAGAGAAGTGTGGCTTTTGGTATTATTGTGAGAGACGTTCTCAAAATGCTGCTTTTACGAACATGTCATTTGATCTCTCCATAATTGCATTTCAATTTGATATATCTCTTGCATACTTGTTAAATCCCTAAAAGGGATGTTTTCTATGTTAATTAAGCTCTAATTAAATGCTTAAATGTATCTCACTTCCAGAAATTTCAAATTTTGTGCAGAGGGCGGTGTTGTTGTTTAAAAAGAGGAACATCCTGCACAGGCAGAGGTGTTATCTTTCATCCAGCACTTTAGCTTCCTTTGTGCCACAAACTGTCAGAAGATAAGAAATCAGATGGATTCTTAGCAGTTGGTGCTAAATGCAAAACAAAAAGCATTTTAATTACCTGTAAATATGTAATCAGTGCAGTGAAAAGCAAATGATAAATACCCTTTAATAGCTTGTGATTATTAAGACGTTGATAACTCAATTGAACTAATGAGTAGAAGGTTGATACATACAGCTGCTTCTTGATGCTTGCACCCGTGGCAAATAATACACTTGCACTGTCATTCACACATTAAAATGTACATGCTTTTGATGACAAAGATTAATCTGTCAGAAGAATGAATAGGTGAAATGGCCTTAATGTTGAAGTGACATGCCCACTGAAGACAAATGCACAAGAGAAGCAAGCCTTAACCTTTTCTCATAAGAGTTGATCATTTTAAACAAGTACACATCCACATGCCTTTTGCATGTACCAAAAACACAGGCACGGGCATATGAAACCATCCAAGAACTTCTTATTGTTGGCTTTGTCTTCCCTGAAGCTCAAACTCTCCTTTGGAGCATCGCATCCTTTAATCCAGCTCTTTCTTTTCTTAATAATTCCCTCCACTTTTCCCAGTTAGGTGTAATTCACACAATATGGGCAGGGAGGGTTACTCAATGGGCGAGTGTGCATGCCATGCCAAGTCACCCTGAGAATAAGCCACCATGGGTTGGTTGTTCACTTGCTAACCTGTCTTACTCCTGACAGACAATAGGTGCTCTGTGGTTTACCATGGCTTGCTCCTTGCTCAGTCCTCACACCAGTTCCAAGCATGTATCCTAGGTGCCTTTGTGGCAGAATTCCTTGTAACCAACGCCAGCACCCTTCCTGCAGTTGGTCTGCTGCGGTTGCTGGCTCCCGAGGGAAACTTCTCCCTCCTGCATCAGGTCACCAAATAAAAATAATTTTCTGAGCATTTAGAAACACAGTAATGCATTCACAATCTTTTTTTTAAAAAATGTTATTTTCAAGGGCTTGCTCAAGTATACAAGAGGCCAGATCGCCCACCTGATGTTTAGCCCCACATACCGATATCCACCTCTTATCAATGTCCTTGTCAATTTCCTCCTCCACATCCACGCTTTCCTTGCTAGAGAACACTTTTTTTAAAAAAAGGCTGCTTCACGTACTCCGGCTGTTATTACATCGGCCCCAACAGCTCCTTCTCGTGTAGCTGCTGGCTGCTTTCAGCTCCCCACCCAGCCCCCCTTCGTGCTTGTCATTCCCTCCAGTGGTCTCTGTTGTTAGCTGTCAGATATACATGTGGGTTACTGAGCAGTGAATCAGATCAATAAAGCTACGCAAAGTTCATGGCAGGACAGTCAAGCTGAGGGAAAAACAGCGCAAATTTCATGGTACAGCAATGAGGAAGATAGCTAAAAATACACAAGATTCATGTCAAAATTCATGTCAGCACAGTAAAGCTGAGGGGGAAATAATGCACATTTCATAGCAGTGGACTTTTGAATCTGTTCCCTTCCACAAGACCGAAAACGAAAAATATTTTTTTAAATTGTTGCAAGTGTGTCTGGGATACTCTCTGGTGTCATTTCTTCTTGATGCAGAGGAGCACGGGGTGGAGGGCACTAACAATGGATGAGGGAGGATGGTGTTGGCGCTAGTGAGATTTCGAGGAGCGGCAGACCTTTTCGCCACTCTTGCCAAGCAGCTCTCTAGCCATTACCGACAAGCCACTTACAAGCCATCCTGCTGGGTTTGGACGTCATGACAAACAATGGTGAAAATAAGACACCCTGAACAACTGAATAGCAAGCTAAGGGTTCTCAGGGTGGCTTGTGCGTGGTTAACAAACCATGCTGGTTCAACAGCACTGGGTTTGCACACCATGACAAGCCACCCTGAGCAAATAAGGCTCACAAACCACCATGGCACATTGTGTCATGTGAACCAGATCAATGTGTTCACCTTAGTTCATGAAGATAGTGTTCGTGGCCATGATTGCAACACAAAAGTAATCGTGACCTAATTTATATAATTCATATTGTTCCAATAAAAAAATAGGATAAAAAGAGAGTAATCCTGACTAATGCTTAGTGCTGGATGTCATAGGTGCAGGGACTGAAGGAAGGAATTATTTATCCCATGTTACACTATACAAAAGAAAATGTGGCGTTCATTTGGGTGATTTCCCCCCTATCGTTCTGTGTAAGCCTCTAGATTGCCCCCGGCACCTTTCTTTGACATCAAGCCACTTTCTGTTTCATTTGTTCATGTGAGATCTGGCATCTTTGAGTGATGACTAGCAAGAAGCTTGTGTTGTACAACTTCCAATTTTGCTCCGGACAAAGTGACACCTTTTGGAGACCCAGGGCTTCAGTTTGATGAATGTTGCTCAGCTCAAACTACCCCTTCATCTAGTTTATAGCATACTTGGTTACTGGCTTTGTACAGTATTTGTCCAGGTTAATCTTTCATTTCTTCAGTTGACTTGCTGTGAATTTGAGTAGTCTCTACATGGCCTCAGACAGCTTGTCACTGATCAGGTGGGTAATAAGTAATGCAAGCAGATGTCCAAATACCAGAGCATCTAACTCAGTCATCATCTTACTGAAGAAATGTGGTTGTGTTTCAAGCCTTTGAGAGAAAGCTGCTTGACAGTTCTAGCCACCCTAGAAGATATAGGCTTTGCCATCCTTTCCAATGGCTTTCTTCTTGTAAGTGACTTCCCGCTGGTCTGATAGTCCAAAACATGGTTCACAGGCCAAGGATAAAGAGATCAATACCTTGGATGAATGATACTCTGTACCGCAGGATCGTTACAGCACTGAAACATACAACCATTCTGCCAAAAGTGTTTTATTGAATAATTCCAAATGAGCTTTTCACCTCCGCTTTTCTACCTTTACCCTACCTTTCACTACAGCCTGTTTCTCTTTCAACCCCTTCTCCCCCACCCCATTCTACCCTGAGAGATGTGCATGCAGCAAGCATGAATGACCAAGCCACATTTTTATTACAGATATATATGCCTGGGAGCCAGGACTGGCTGCATCTAAGGGTGCTGCCTAAAGGCAGATCTAAGCCTGATGCTGATAATAGAGTTGCTGCACTCTGTAAACATGGATATGGTCCTGGCTGCCAATGGAAATTCTTCCTCTGTTAATCCAAGGATTGTGAAAGTGTGTGAAAGGGGAATTTCCCATGCTCTTTCTTTTTGTTACCTAATATTTTGTTACTGTAAATTCCCTCTCCCAGGCCAAGGCTTGTTTAAATGTGCCCAGGTGGAAGTCATACATCCCCGCATTCTGCGTAGGGAAGGTGTGGCCTCTTAAAATCAGCTGTCCTGAGTTCCAGGCCTTCTCTTTGCATCCTTCTTCCTCTTCTCTTTATCTTGAGTACCTATATTGGGGAAAAAGGCAGGATACAAATAATAATAATAATAATAATAATAATAATAATACATAATCCTATGTATGTAATGTTTCTTTGTTTTTCTTTTTCACGATTTATTTTTTGTTCTGTTTTGTTAACATTCACAATAAAAAAAGATATAATAATGATAACAATAGATCTATCTCTTTTGATTCATCTTCTAAAGATTGTGCGTTGGGTGATGAATTTGTTTCTTCCTTATCTTTCTCTTCCCATATTCAGTCACTTCCAGTTTTTAAGCCTTGTTAACATTTGTTCTCTTTTTGCCTTCATACACTGAGCGTTTCCGGACGAGGCTTTCATGGCCTTGTTGCCCTGCCTCACTCATGGATCTTTAGGTGGATGTGTGTGTCCAGACATCATGGTCTTCTACTCATCCCTTCTGTGTTTTCCCACTGCTTCTCCCGTCTTTTTAATTACTGCAGAAAAACCGTTAGGGAGAAATAGATGGAATAGCTGCATAGTGGCTTCCAATTGGTAGCGCTAGGAGCCCTCCCTCTGGGAGCATCCACTGTTAAAACTTTTGCTCATTCCTTCATCATTGTCCGTATGAGCCATTGCAGCCCTCTAATTGGCTGTACTCATCTTCATTCTCTTGTTTTCTGTAAAGAATGGTGAAAGTGACACAGGCATCATTTTCACTGCATACCTGAATTGGCATAGGTGTGGTTTCTCTGTCACAGACATTTGCCATTTTATAGCTGCCTTACAGTTCAAAGTAGGTTTGTTAACTATCTTGTAACACTGAATTAAGATTGTGACTACTAGAATTCTGTGCCTTTGTTTTCTCACAGCTGTTCTTGAGAAGCCACTTGATAAAAAGGCTGGGAGGAATTATGGCCCTCCTGGCACTAAGAAGCTCATCTATTTCATTGATGACATGAATATGCCTGAAGTTGACACCTATGGAACAGTTCAGCCTCATACCCTGATTCGGCAACATTTGGACTATGGGCACTGGTAAGCTAGAGATGGGTGTCAGCATCTCTCAGAATGAGACTGGGTTCACACAACAAAGATTGAGTATGGGTTGAGTGTGGGTTGTCATTGAACTGTGGGTTGTGGTTGAAATGAGAGTCATTGGCTCAGTTCGGACGACAAGATAGTCAATGGTGGGTTGACTAACCCTAACCCGCACGCTAACCCTAGGGGGCACTCCCCACACAACATGGTAATAAATAATCAACTGTGGTGTGGATGAGGATCAGTGCTGAGTTGACTATGGCAGCATTCGGATGACACAATAGTCAAAACAACCGACGATTGTTTTCCCCACACCAGTTGTTTATTGTGTCGTCTGAATTGAGCCATTGTGTTGTCTGAACCCAGCCATTATAGCAAGCTGTGGTTTGTTAACCATGAACAACTCATGAAGAGAACCCATAGTTTGTTGTTAGGTTTTGAACTGTAGGTTGTTGTTGGTTAACAAACTATGTTATCAAAACTGACTTCAAACAACACAATAGCTCACATTTCAACAACAAACCAAGGTTCAACAACAACCCACATTCAACCCACACTCAACCCTTGAATGTGTGTTATTGTATTGTATGAACCCAGTGTGAAATTTCCTTCTTTGTCAGACCCAGTTTTGTAAGTCTGGAGCACCAGTGCAGTGTAGGGCTGCTTGTAGGAGCCCAAAAGCAGACTTTCAGCAATTGCTTTGAAGTAATTTGCAGTAGTAGTTATGAGCGTGAATCTTGAGGGGTCATGGTAACTGTCCAGTTCTGCACCAATGATATAACAAAAAAATTGTTTGCTGAAGCAAAGAAAGCTTGGGGTGCAGGGCAATGGGGACATGGCTTAGCGTGTTGTCTGAAGAGGCCCCCCAAACCCCCAGAGGCCTCCTACTGCCCTTGAGCATCACATATAAGTACTGTAATGGAAATGTAATGCTCTACCTGAGGTCAAGTCTCTGTTGTACTAGGAGTTGCGCAGGCATATGTGAAGCCCAGCCTCATTCCCCCAAATGGTGCAGCCTCTGTTGGAACATTAATTGAAAACAGCTGGGATACAGCAGGTGCTCACCACCCATCCAACATGCTACTTGAGACCTGGCAATGTCCAGCAGGCACGCTGCTGTTTGTTTGTCACTAATAGGCTGTGATTAGGATGATGCATTCTTTTTTCTTTTGGCAAAGGTATGACAGAAACAAGCTGTCCCTGAAGGAAATCATGAATGTGCAGTACGTGTCATGCATGAATCCCACAGCAGGCAGCTTCACTATCAACCCACGCTTACAGGTATTGTATGTTCACCTAGCTAGGAGAAGCATAGTGCTAGTTTCATTCAGTCTCTGGCAAGAGTAAAACAACAACAACAACAACCCCCTCTTTTCAAGCTAGGTTAGAATGTGACCAAATGAAAACTTTGAAAGAAAATTAACACAAGATTTGTCACCAGTAGGAAAGTAAAGACTGGGTACCAGAGAGCTTCAGCTGTGGGGCGGTATATAAATGCAATTATTATTATTATTATTATTATTATTATTATTATTATTAATAATAATAATAGGAAGACTGGGGTGAGAAGATGTGGAATAAATGAAACTAGAAAACTACAATGGAGGCAGAAGGTTTTTCTGGTGTGAGCAGAAAAACATTAGAAAACTATTTGGGAACCCCTGTGTTAGGCCAATCAGAGTCTGGTCTTATACTGCAATTCAAACATAATGATATTTCAGCACCAAGGACAGTAGCATTTTTTTTCCTTTTTGGCCTTGGGTCAGTTTATTCTGCTGGAACGTTGAGCAGTGCTGCTCCCTTGTTCCTTAGCTTTTGCTTTTCTGCCCCTTATTTTCTAACTTGTACGTCCTCAGAGCTTTACCATCTAGCCAAATCCCTGATTATGCCTCCCATATCGATAGGAAATGAGCTCTTTGCATATGGGGGATTGTTGGTGAATTCACAGATGAAATCAAAGTAGGCATTAGACAGCCAAGTAAGCAGTTGCAGTGGGTGCCTTGCTATCATGAGGTTCTGTCCTCCTTGCTTCATAAGAACCTTTACAAGAGGAATCTTGGGAATTTTCTGGTTTTTTTAAAAAAAAAACACCCCAAAAACAATTCAATACTTCGGTGACTTAAATGTGTAAGAGCCAGTCTGATTTTTTTTTTAGGGAGAGGGATAAAACACGTGAGAACTAGCATGGGGTAGTGCTTAGTATGTTAGCTGGGAGGTTTCCTGTTCAATTGCTGAGGTGATCTTTGACAAAGCCACTGTCTTTTAGTCTCAGCAATACCTAGGGTATTTTGTAGATAGCGGGGGGTATAGATCGAATGAACGAACGAACAAATAAATAAATAAATAATTCCTAATCTGCAATATGAAAATTATAATAGTAATGTCAACTTTTCTAAGATAATACACCTGAAAAGCTCTAACACTCTTAAAGCATTATATATATGTTATTTATTTATTCTTAATGTTATGCTTGTTATTACTAGTACTACTGTTGTTTTAGCTATCAGGTAGGCAGGCAGAACTATCTGGTTAACTATCTAGTTATTTTCCTGGTAGATTTCCTGGCTGGGGGCTATGAGGTGTGTATAGGTTATGAATTGTCAATCGCTGCTCTAAATCTGGCATTGGACATTTACCTTTAACCAGCATCACTATCCACACCAGTGTTTTATTTACTAGTTTTACTTGGGGAGGGTAATTATGGCCCGTTGTTTGCAATTGATCATCCCCTGCTCTGGGGATAGATGTGTGCAAACTCTCGGGCACTTTTAATTTCCAGGTCAAGGGAAATCTTGCACCAGTGAAAGGTTTTTTTTGCCCAAACTCACGTTCTTACTGTTACATGTGATGGCTGCCAATCTGAACTGTGTTTTCCTTCATGCAGCGCCACTTCAGTGTGTTTGCCCTCTCATTTCCTGGGTCAGATGCTCTGTCCACCATCTACAGCACCATCCTATCTCAGCACCTGAAGCGGGGGAACTTCCCTGGGGCTTTACAAAAATCATTTCAACAGTTAATAAACCTGGCGCTTGCCCTGCACATGAAAGTGGCAGCAACATTCCTTCCAACAGCTATCAAGTTTCATTATAACTTCAACCTAAGAGATTTCTCCAATGTCTTCCAAGTAAGTAGTTTTTTTTTTCCATTTGGGAGCTCACTGCTTATTCCTTTGGGTTTGTGCTCCCTTTACTAGATCAGGCTTTGAAATTAAAGGGAATGATACTGGCTGTATATTATGTTCTTTCCAAATATCTTTCCATAGGGCGGCAAAATAAAAATGGTGGGACACAATGTCTACCAGAATAAGAGTCCAGTTCTCTGTTGATGAGTTCAGTTCCTTTCCCTGTTGTGTGTGTATGAGTGCAGTTTCCTTCTGTTAATGGGGAAGGGAGATTGGGCAGCTGCTCCCAAGTAAAATCAGCAATGACCTGTGTAGTTCTTCCTTTGCAAATTGTGTAGATATTCACCAGGGTGGCACGAACAGGAAAATGGCCTGTGAGATTCTGTTGGCCCTGCCTAGGATTAAATGGGGCACTTGGTCAAATGGAAACTTATCTTCCCCAAATGAGTGAAGAGGCACTTCATTGACTGGAAATTGTCAGGTGGATTTTTGCCCACATATTGAAGTATACAAATGGGATAGAATATACAAGGGTATGTGAACCACCATGATGCTTTATTCCAGCTTTTCCGTTCTGCAGTTTACTTAATTATCCGTTGATCCTTCCCTGAAAATGCGTAAAATTCTGTTCCTTGTTACCTGTATTGTTGTCCTAGGGATAACAAATTGAAGGTATTAGAAAGAATCAACAACATTTGTTTGTGTCATAAAAAGCTCTGCTTGTCTTTCCAGCTAGTTACTTCAAGTACCTCTCATTTTCATGCTGGCAGCAAGATAATGCAAAAATTGGTTTGAGCATATAACTTTCTTTTTGTAATTTGCTTGGTGCTAGATATCAGAAACTCCTTTTTAACTTCTAATGTTGAAGTAAATGCAGAAACATTTAGAGTAGTGGCCCTTTAACATCCTCTTTAATCCTAGGCAAGAAATCAAGAGGTTCACTGTTTAATGGCGTTGAGTATCTAGGGCACTTGAGGATGGCTCTTAAAACTGCTATTTTCTAGTAGCCTGAGTTGGTCACAATTTATTCACACATTACATAAAATGCATGCAAATTCAAACACTTGAAAGTCAGCACCCTGTTCAGTTCAATTACCTGTGGTATTTCCCCCACATCTCCGTTGTTTCATTCGTATTCTTGTCAATATGAGTAACCGGAATTTCTTTTGTGATCTCTCCCAGGTATTAATTCATTATTTTCTCATGCTGAATCTACACCTTTAAATAATTACTTGCAAATCCCTCTCATTTTCTGCGTCAAAAGAGATTTCTGTGTTCTATTTTTTTAAAATTCTCCGCACATTGTTTTGTATGAAGTAATAATTTGTTAGTATGTATGCAACAGCTGTTGCATGAGATTTCTCCCTCACTCTGTAATCATCTCCCATCTGAAAAAAACACCCAGGCTTAGTTATTTTAGTTGACAAGTTACAAATTACTGGGGATAGAAAGCACTGACAGTATAAAGGAAACCTGCTAGATAGAGTTTCATTTTGCACACCTGATTGTCAGTGGTATATGTGTGTATGTGAGTGTGAATGAATGTGTCTTTGTAAAAGCAAAGAGTTAAGAATCTAAATTTCAAAACATGGTCCAGCCTTTATCCCATTCCACTGAATTGCACACAAAACCTACTGAAATCCTATGTATTTGCTCTCAGCAAGGGTTGCCAGTGACTGGCACTTATGAAATAACAATCAAGGTTTAGGCCAAGTGCAATTATAAAACGGGGAATGAAATGTGTGGATGCTATTACATTCTGTTATTCTGGTGTACTTTGTATGGTTACATTTCAAAACCATACTGAAAAAACACCAGGTGGACTATGTTTTGCTTCTGACATATAAACTGAGAAAACCTTGGTATGATGAAACCCATAATAAAGCTGCATGAGATTTTGTGAAATAAGAGTTTTCATCCAAAATAATTATACCTTCCTTTTTTCTGTTTCTTTTCTTCCTTGATTTATGCAGTGGCACAGGTTTGTTTATAGAATTTCTATACCACTTTTCTGTTAAAAACAACAACAACACTAAAAACAATGGTCAATAATAATCAAGCAGCAGCAACTTAGCTGTGAACATCAGAAATAATGCAAAAACAAACTCATTAAACAGGACCACTTAGCGATACTATCATTGTGGTCTCATAGCAGAGAAGGCCACTTTCTGTGTGTCCAGACTGAAACTTATGTAGGTTTGGAATTCTCAGCAGGGCCTCCTGGGCAGTATTCAACAGTGTCATTCCACAAACTCAAATAGTGCTAGCAGAGCTCCACCAAATCTTTCCATTGTGTAAGCAGTTGCCCATTATGCTTGCACAACTGCTTGCTCAATAATCACTTGCACAATCATGCTTGCGCAAATGTAACTTTAGTTGGATTCTCCTCTTGCACATAGTTCAGAGCAGAATCACACAGTTGGATACTGCCCCCTGTGCCATAGCTAGAGAAAGTTCATATGGGAGATGGTGCTCCTTGAAGAATGTTGGGCTCAGGCCTTATAGAGCTGTGAAAGTCCTTGCTGGTATAATATTGGCCCTGCATTGAACAATTAGGTGAATATTTAAGACAAGTGTGATTAATCTGCCATGCTTTTTCCTGTATTTTGATGACCTCTTGTTTAGAAAATAATAATAATAATAACTGAAGTGTACTTGGCTACTGCATTCTGAACCTGTTGAAGTTTTCAAATAGATTTTAAGGTTCTTAATTCCTTGTGTGTGAAAATAAAAGCTATACTTAACTTGCAGCAGATATGGTTATCCAGTTCCACATGGTATGGGGAATGTCTCGGATATGTATGTGCATGTTTATTTTGTATCTGTGTAAAACGAAAATGGGAAATAACCATAGAGGCTTCTTACGTCTGCTAAAGCAAAAACCTTGACACTCTCTTAGATTTTCCATATTGTTTCAAAACTTGGAGGAACAGTAAAATATATTTTTGCTGTGCATCATTTATCATATTATTCAGCTTCATTGCACAAGTTATATTGCCCACTAGGCCGGTAATTATTATACCACTCAGTAAACTGTTGTTCCTCTCTAGCAAACCTTATCCCAGCTATAAGTATTTTTTAACCAGTTTCTCCAAAGGGTCATGCATTCTGCTTTCATCAGTTTGCATCTGGAGAGGAAGTGCAATAAAATGTTAATGTTCCTGGCAGCTCATGTAAGTGAGATTGCACTCCTGGACAACCTTTCTCTGGCTATCCAGAAAAGTCAGTTTGGCTTTTGGCAGTTTACTGCATTGTAGCAGTAAACAGAGAATGGCTGTTTACTGCTACAATGGTTGCTTGGCCATATTTTGCTGAACATGCAGTGAAACTGTTAAGAACACCAAAACTGAAAAACAAAATTGGTTAATAGGAAAAATAGGGAACCCCCATAGATAAAGATGAATTGTCAAAAAGAGTAATGCATTTTTTAAAAAATAAGTTTGCAGTATCAGCAGACTGCCACTGTTTTTTCTGTTAATAATAATAATAATAATATATTTATTTATTTATTTATTTATAACCCGCCTTTCCCTCCGGATTGAGGTGGGGAACAACAACAAATATAAAACACAAGTACCACAAAATAGATTAAATATTAAAACAAATAAAAACTAATACATCATTTAAAACATCTTAAAATTCAACTGGGTAGGCCTGCCGGAAGAGAGTAGTCTTCATGGCTCTCTTAAATTCATGAAGACTGCAAATTTGTCGAATCTTCTCCGGCAGGCCATTCCACAGTCTGGGAGCGGCAGAAGAGAAGGTCCTCTGGGTAACACTCGTCAGCCTAGTTCTGGCTGATTGAAGTAAGTTCTTCCCAGAGGACCTGAGTGTGCGGGGTGGATTGAAGAACTTGAGGGTACATGAGAAGAAAATGGTTTTTATTTGAACTAAAGGAGAATTACGCCAAAATTAGCCGACAAAATACCTCTGATTTGAATGTCAGCATTTGATTTGGATGTTTGCATGTGGGTTGTGGAAACAACTTTCATTCAGTTGATATAATCAGTTTGAAGCACTCATCATTGGATGACTGGAAACCCCAACCCATGAGCCCAACAGAAGTATGCATCGCAATAAACCAGGGATATTCTGGAACTCTGGGTTCTTGGGTAGCAGCAGTGTGCTTGTACACACTACCTGATCTCTCCCCGTGCAAGCAGGAATAGTAAACAAACCACGCTCTAAGATGTTACTCAAAAATAGAGATTCAAAACTGGCCAGTAATTCTTCAAGTTGGTGGGAGCAAGTGATGGCTTCTTCAATAAAAGTCTTACCACAACCTCCTTTAGAAAAGCCAGAACACTGCCCTCTTTCAAGGAGGCATTAACAATCTCCACCACCCAATTGGCCAATGGTCTCCCCCACCCTCACCCCGGGCTGCTCTTATAAGTGAGAACAGACATGGGTCTAAGGAGCACATAGTTGGAGGGAAGCCTCCAAACAACTTGTCCACCTCCTCAGGCTGAACAAACTGAAACCACCCATCAAACTTGGACAAGCAGCTGCCTCAATCATCTCATCAGAGTTTGTATTCAATGTGGAGTATAAGTTGGGGCAGATCCAAGCAATTTTGTCATTGTGCTGATGAACCAGAGGCAGAGAAAAAAAGACTACTTCACTGCCATCATTGCCTTGGAATGGGCTCTAACACATGTTCAATCAGATTTTTCTCCATTGTCACTCTAGTTTACTCATTCGCTTCATTGCCTTGAGTGCCTCAGAACACCATGGAGCTTGGGCTGTACATCCTGGAAGAGGACACCTGGGAGTGCTTGTATCCATGTCCCTGGTCATCTCCCCATTTTACAGATCAACTAGGGCTTTGACAGGATCACCAGCTCTAGTATAGGAATTGCCGCTCTAAAATGTGCATTGGGCCATTTTTTTTAGGGAATTTGATGGAGAAAGGGAAGGTTGGATATAGGCTGATAGGAGTTGTTTGCAATAAACATATTATCTGTGGAATGAAGCCCAATGCACTTGAGACTAAGGATGGCTATTGGTTTCTTTGGGAATTTATTGTGTTTAGGATGCAGTGAACCAAGACTTATCGGGGCTTAGGCCTGGACCCTGCTTCAGTGACTCAGCCTTAAGCTATGTACCACTATCTATACTGAGATTACTTTTCTTTTGCTGCTGAGCAAACACAAACGATCCTAATGTAATTTGGATTAGGGAGGTAGAATTCCAGGTCCGGTGATGTGTGACTTCATGGCACTTTTCTTTTAGGAATTTAAGTCTTGGGCTTGCCTGGGAAGAGCTTTATGGTCTCATGCACAAACCACCCATATTCTGGCAATGCATACTTCTGTTGGGCTCGTAGGTTGGGGTTTCACAATTGTGGACCTTATCCTGTCTAGTTCCAGACTAAGAAAAAAAAGGCTGTGCATGCCATTTGGTTTGTCTGCAATGACATCCAATAATCTTTTCTTTTTCCAGTTAGAATTGTGATAGCACATATTTTTGAACTTAAGGTTGCCAATTTTTTTAAAAAAATATATTTTGGTTGAAGAAATCCTTGGTCGTTTACAGTCATACTTCCAAACTTGGGGTAGCTAAAAGAAGCATGGCACTTTTGATTGCCTTTGAATGCACTTTGGAATTTCTGAATTAGAATTAAGAATATTGTTTTAATTTTAAATTCCTGTCATTAAACCCACAGGCATTGTTAATGGACTTAATTAAAATTGATTTCACTTTGAAAGTGACACCTCCTTCTGCATTTTATAAGGGTGTGTTGTAAACATGCTACAATTATCTGACAGCAATTAATATTTTCTCTAGGCAATATCTGCCTCATGAAAGTCTATTAAAAATAGGGTTATCACCCAGTCTGATTTTGAAATTGTTTTCCCCCCCTACAAACTTGTAGAAATGGGGGTGATTTAAATTGCAGGAAAGACTGAATTTGAGGCCGTGGTGAGGTCCATATTTTTGGTGCAAGTGCATGAATCCCAGTCAAATCGGAGGTCATTTCTGTGCCTACCTTATGATAAGATGCCACTTCATGTGTGGAGTGGACCGAATAGAATAAGGTCCATCTTCTTTTCTGGGAAGTGTAGAGTTTTGAAATGGACTTTGAAATCTTGCGGGAACAACATTGTCTTTTTTCATTTTGTTCTCATTTACAGCTTGCTCCTGAGCAAGGAATTCAATTTACTGCTAATGAGTCTTAGCTGAAATGTAAAATCAGCCATTTAAAGGTAGCTGATGCTAAAGTTTGAAGCAGTGTAAACATACAAGATTAGTTCACCTCTCAACACACGTATATTAAATCATCGCCTTGGGTTGTTCGTGTATTAAATAACCCAAAGTTAACCTATGATTAGTTGTTAGGTTAACTTTGGGTTGTTTAACCCATGAATAACCCAAAGTTGTCGTGCAGCTACCTACGATCGGGCCAATTGAGGTTGCATATTTAAAGAGTCAGTAGCACCCAACCTGGCAAATCTTGAGTTAATTAATTGACAGTTTGCCACCATTACATGCAAACCAGCTGCTGAGTTTAACGTTTTGGAATGAGTAGTTGCTCAAGAAAAATGGCAGTGGAAATAGTAGAGGAAAAAGAGGTGTACACTCCTTTTGTCATATTTATGCATCTTGTGTATCTGCTGCATTGTTTTTGTTGTTGTCTTTATTCATGAGTGGCCAGCATCCACAGAACATAACCTGAAATGAGAAGGATTCCCAGATGGTCTGTATCATGCAAATCAAGCATGGTATGGAAAGGAATAACATGGGAGTGACATTGCCACAAACACAGCAAAAGCACAGGCTACCATTTGGATTTCTCATTTTGGTTGCACAACTACACCTGCAGATGTTTTAATGCCCAAACAACCTGTATGTCACATATATCTTCTGTATCTTTCAGGGTATTCTATTTTCAACTCCTGAATGTTTGAAGACTCCCCAGGACTTAGTAAAGCTGTACCTGCATGAATCCAACCGTGTTTACCGTGATAAGATGGTTGATGAAAAGGACTTTGTCATCTTTGATAAAATGCAGACAGAGGCTGTGAAGAAGTTTTATGATGTAAGTGATGTAGGCCCAGGCTAGTTATTTACCTGAGCAAAAGTTCCTCTCCGCCATCATTAAAACAATGCCCTGGTTAGCACAATCCCTGGAGCCCACTGTGACTTATTTAAGCCACTGTGGGTTGTGGTGCATGCTTGATGGATTGTGGCTCATTGCAAATTTTCAAGCTGCTGCAGGTGGTTGCTGTGAATTATAATGATTTTATTTCTTTATTTGTATTGCATTTATTTGTATAGCACTCCATATCTATACAGGTTCTGGAGCAGTGAACTTAAAAGGTACAATGGTACAAAGGTAAAAAAGATTAAAATACAATATTAAAAATTATTAAAATAATCATTTTTAAAAATGTTGTGTGAACTGGGACAGGGTAGGTTGTTGCTGTGGTTAACAAATGACCCACAACCCAAAAACTTCCCATGGGAAGTGGCTGGTTTGTTAACCAGAACACACCCTTTCTGGGATCGCATGTCACGATAAGCTGTGATGACAGCGCACTGTTGTGTGAATACACAAAATTGCTGCCAGAACAAACAGCAAACAACCATAAGGTGCGGTAGGCTGTGGTGATTGTGCAAACTAGCCGGGCCACCAGGAGACCTTGCATAATGAATTTTAGGGCCTGGAGTTCAGTTTCAGTGGTGCTTTAGATTTAGGCTCAATGCTCAGATTAGGATTAGGGGTAGGGTTGAGGAGGTATGGCATCCCTGTCTGGAACGGAGCCTTTGGAAGAGCCTAGTAGGGCTTGAGAGACTGAGTGGGTCACCGGGAGACCTTGCATAATGACTTTTAGGGGCTGGAATTATGTTTCAGTGGTACTTTAGGGTTAGGGTCAATGCTCAAATTAGGATTAGGGTTCAAGAGGCATGGTATCCCTGTCAAGAACATAGCCCGTGGAAGAGCGTATTAGGGCTTAAGAGACTGAGTGGGCCACCAGGAGAGCTTGCATGATGTTTTTAGGGGCTGGAGTTAAGTTTTAGTGGTGCTTTAGGGTTAGGGTCAATGCTCAAATTAGGGTTAGGGTTGAGGAGGCATGACATCCCTGGGTTCCATGGGCTCCGTTCCTGACAGGGATGCCATGCCTCCTCAACCCTAACCCTACCCGTAACCCTAATTTGAGCATTGAGCCCAACCCTAAAGTACCACTGAAACTGAACTCCATCTGCTAAAAGGCATTATGCAGCACTAACACTAACCCTAAAAGTCATTACGCAAGGTTTCCTGGTGGCCCACTCAGTCTCTCAAGCACCACCAGGCTCTACCACGGGCTCTGTTCCTTACAGGGATGCCATGCCTCCTCAACCCTAACCCTAACCCTAATTTGAGCATGAAGCCTAACCCTAAAGTACCATTGAATCTTAACTCCAGCCCCTAAAAGTCGTTATTCAAGCTCTCCTGGTGGCCCACTCAGTCTTTCAATCCCTACTAGGCTCTTCCTCAAGCTCCATTCCAGACAGGGATGCCATGCCTCCTTAACCGTAACCTTAACCCTAATTTGAGCATTGAGCCTAACCCTAAAGTACCACTGAAACTGAACTCCGGCCCTGAAAAGTCATTATGCAAGCTCTCCTGGTGACTTACTCAGTCTCTCAAGCCCTACTATGCTCTTTTACGGGCTCCATTCCTGATAGGGATGCCATTCCTCCTCAACCTTAACCCTAAACCTAAGTTGAGCAATGAGCCTATCCCTAAAGTACCACTGAAACTTAACTCCAGGCCCCTAAAAGTCATTACGCTAAGTTTCCTGAGTCTCTCAAGCCCTACTAGGCTCTTCCACGGGCTCCGTTCCTGACAGGTTTGCCATGTCTCCTCCACTCTAACCCTAAGTTGAGCATTGTGCCTAACCCTAAAGTACCACTGAAACTTAACTCCAGCCCCTAAAAGTCATCATGCAAGCTCTCCTGGTGGCTTACTCAGTCTCTCAAGCCCTAATAGGCTCTTGCATGGGCTCCGTTCCTGACAGGGATTCCATGCCTCCTCAGTCCTAGCCCTAACCCTAATTTGAGCATTGAGCCTAACCCTAAAGTACCACTGAAACAACTCCAGCCCTTAAAAGTCATTGTGCAAAGTCTCCTGGTGGCCCACTCAGTCTCTCAAACCCTACAAGGTTCTTCCACGGGCTCCGTGCTATAACGTGTAAGATGGGCTCTCTGAACAAAGGGAAATATACCTCTGCTCCTCCCATGGGAATCGAGTCTTTGGGCTGGGTAAGCATTGTATTGTTTTGAATATTAGTGTGTGTATGATTGTCAGACTAACAAAGGATTAGTACAGAGATATGTAAAGGTAAGAAAGGGGCTCGTGAGGTGAATGGGTTGTAGGGTAGAGGGAAGGGCCCTGGACATTAGCATTCTATCCTTTCACTTCTTAAGAGCCAGGAGATTGCATTGGCTAGTGACTTGTTTTGTTTGCTTGTGTTTTTGCTCATGTTAGACAGGTTTCATCTTTGCTGAAATGGATAATTGTTTTTCACTTCTGTTCTTTCTAGGAAATAGAGGAGACCTTGGAACAGACTATGAAGATGAACATGTTTTGCCATTTTGCAAAAGGGGTAGGGGAGCCCAAGTACATGCCCGTCCAGAGCTGGGAATCCCTGAACCAAATCCTAGTAGAAGCTTTGGAGAACCACAATGAGGTCAATGCTGCGATGAATCTGGTGCTGTTTGAAGATGCCATGTGCCACGTGTAAGGAGTATTTTGTATTTTTGGAAGGGTTGTGAGCTTTACCTTCCTTGGGGATGGGGAGCATATTTGCAGATCTACCCAAGAGGGAATGAGCATCTTGGGTGAAGAATCCTGAAATGATTGTTTTTCAGCTTTCCAGCTGTTTAAAATGAAGGCATTCATTTTTTTTCATTCATCCTTGCAAAGCTCTTGGAATTCTTCAGAGAAAGGCCAGTGTAGGAGAACCAGTGTGGTGTAGTAGTTAGAGTGTCGGGCTGGGAGTCGGGAGATCCGGGATCTGGTCCCCACTCAGCCATAGAAATTCACTGGGTGACTTTGGGCCAATTACAGACTCTCAGCCCAACCTACCTCACAGGGTTGTTGTTGTTGTGAGGATTAAATGGAGAAGAGGAGGATTATGTAGGCTGCCTTGGGTTCCTTGGAGGAAAAAAGGCAGGATATAAATGCAATAAAATAAATAAATAAGAGGACCTATGCTTGCAAATGAATCTGCCTGAATGAGGACTTATATAAACCTTTATTTATTTAATTAGCTGCATTGCTCATCAACCTCTGGGACATCGGGAAGGCCACATTTTGAAAACAACTCACTGGCTCAATTCGGACAACACAATAAACAACTGGTGTGGGGGAAACAATCGTCAGTTGTATTGACTATCGTGTCGTCCGAATGCTGCCATAGTCAACTCAGCGCTGATCCTAATCCACATCACAGTTGATTATTTATTACCATGTTGTGTGGGGAGTACCCCCTAGTTGAACAACTGTAAAGTTGATTATTACCCCACCATTGACTATCGTGTCGTCCAAATTGAGCCATTGTGAAACAGGCACTTCTAAATATTCCAGGTGTGAGAGGATGGCTGGATAGATGTGTATCCTCACACGTGCCGATTACCAAAATGCAGTGACTGGTTCTCAGTTGCAAATGGACTTTGCTTTCATTGCCCAAGAAGCGACTTTACTGAGACTGACTCAAATGGGCGTGCTTCAGATCCCCCCTTTCCCAGCTGTTACGCAATGAGACTTGTTTCATTAGAAAGGGGTGGGAGGGGCAGTCTAACTGTTTCTCCAACTCCAGGCAGCAAATTCAATCACTGTCACAAAAGCGAGCAATGCGTACAATCCTTTAGCTCTTGCTGCTTGTTCCTTTGTGTTCTGGGGAGTGTAGCATCCTTTCATTTCCCGCACCAGAGGGCCTTGATGTTTAATACAATTGTAGTGGCGTTGCATGCCACAGTGCTTTTATTCCATTTGGTTGCTAGCGAGCATTTTATCTTTGGTGGTTTTGTGCTGGCCAGGCTGTACTAGGATTTGGTGTTCGGTGCACAAAAGCAGACGCCCTCAGTGCCTTCGTGTTTCAGGCTTTCAAAAAGGTTCATTTCAGAGGCTCTCCATACGCGAGCCAGGCGCCAGGCCTACTCTACTCTTTCTAATTGTATCGTCTCCAAACCAGAGTGAAGAGTCCTTGTCCACCCTTGCAGAGCCAAAAGCTATGATTAAGATCCCATTCTCACAACCCCTTGGGGCCTTATCCTTCAATCCGGGGTTTACGGTTTTTTGTTTTGTTTTTGTTTTTTAATTTGTTTTCATCAAACAAGTTGAATTTGTTTTCATCAAACAGATCATATGAATCTGTCCTAATCGTTCCATTACAAGCAAGAGCTATTGATGCTTGCACAATGATCCAGAGAGACAAGAAATA
Organism: Anniella stebbinsi; assembly: GCA_029215795.1. Lineage (NCBI taxonomy): Eukaryota > Metazoa > Chordata > Lepidosauria > Squamata > Anniellidae > Anniella > Anniella stebbinsi. The sequence continues at coordinate 63,819,587 of JARDYH010000005.1, read as the reverse complement.
TGAACTCACCCCATCACATGCTGCATGCTAGCAGTTGCTTATGCTTGTATTGAATGGCAGAAGGCAGAGGTATATGACCAGGGCTTCATCTTGACAAGCATAGGAGGAAAGCATATTGCTCTTACTCTCTGCAGTGTGATGAAATCGGCTCTGCTCCGTCAAAGATATATGGCAGAGCAGGCTGTCCCTAAAACCTGGATTTTCAGTGCCAGGAAAAACATACTTTGGGGTGGGGGCACAGGAGCAATATCTCCCACCCGTCCCCCTATTCTGCCCACTGTTCTGAGAAGAAGCAAAAATTCCAAGTTATCCAGGGCAGGATCTGAAGGGAGGATCTGCACATTTGTGGAGGGAGCGTTTATCCTTTACTTTGCTGATGTGCAGCCATGCATTTCCAGTTTATAAAAAGAGAGATCCGCTGAGTTTCCTGACAGTTTGTTGGAATGAGGTGAAATGGGGTTTGTATGTGTGCTGTCCCTATGAGAGCACCCTGGCTCCAATTTTGCCCCATTAGAGCAAACTGTCAGGGAATGCAGCAGGCCTTTATTTTTATAAGCTGGAGATGTGCAGCTGTGCACCAGCAAAGTTAAAGGATAAAAGCACAAATGCACAGTTTTGAATATAAAATGGAGTGAATTAACGCAGCATCAAAGAAGTTAATTAATGCAACTCTGCCTGGCTTCTGGCAACTAATCAGAGGTTATCATCCATCCTCGGATCCACCCAGGAGCAAGGTCACATGGCGGAAGGACCATGGTGACCTCGCTTTGAAGAAAAAAGTCAGAGTATGTTCCCGACTTTTTTTACCATGCAGCTTCAATGAAAAGCCCCACAGTGGCTGCAAGTCAGCAGCTGCCTTGTATAACTGACCCAGCGCCACTGCGCAGCTACTGTGGGGCTTAGAAGACATATAGACAATCCCCCAGGTTATTATGGACGCATTTAATGCAGACAAATTTTTGCCTGGATTAATGAACAAGGCTCCTACTGTACATTCCAGGGGGCTCTCTACACATGGGGAAAGACCCGCGGTGGCTGTGGATCTGCACCCCATCAGTTAGAAGATGCAGGCGCAGCTTCACAGCCACCATGGGGCTTCCCCACGATGCTCCGATTTGAAAAAGTTGGAGATTTACCCCGACTTTTTCAAAGGGAACAACGTCAACATGGTGTTTCTGCTATGTGATGTTGCTTTGGGGTCAACTTGGGGGCACAACTTGGTGGAAAACAACAAGCAATTGGTTGCCTTCCACCAGGAAGAGGCAGGAGTGACTCTGGGACCCGGATGGCCGCCCAGAAACCCCGTGCTCCCTCCTCGGCATCAGGATCACCTGATGTCGCCCTGGGAAAGTGAAAGTGTGGGGTTGAGGAGGGAGGTGGCACCAACCCAGCATCATGAAGACAGCCCCCAAACCTCTCTCAGCCCGGGGGCTAAGTTCTATTTTGGAGAAGCTCTCTGAGGCCACAATCCAGTGGTGGGCGGGGCTGAAGGCAAAAGGGGCAGGGTCAAAAACCACCAGCCTAGTATAGCTTAAAGCTCTTACTGCCAATAACTAGGCCTTAGGAGAGGCATCTCAACCATTTAGAATGCTAAAAAACTGCAGGAAACCACCAACCAATCAGTGGTTGGGGGAACAGGGCTAAGGCTAGCGGAAGGGTCATGGCCTTCTAGAGACCCCCCAGAGGGCCAGATTTAGCCCCTGGGCCTCAGGTTCCACACCCATCTTCCAGGCCCTAGGCAGCCTGAAAAGCCACCCTATGAGCTTGCCTGCCCATTTAAGGTTTGTATATCAGACTCTTCTTATAGTTCCCTCCTTTTAAGGGGCTATATTTATCTAGATTGGTCTGTAGATCCAGTGCTGGGCCTTTTTTTTAATGGCAGCTCCAGACCTCTTGTATTCTTTACCTAATCAGACCCATCTAAATCTGTCTTTGCAGTGTTTTTGGGAGAAGTAAAAATATTTCTCAGTTACCTTCTAAAAAATATGTATTCAATATGAATGTCTTTTAAAAAATCTCCCACATCTTGTTTTTAACCTAGCGGTCTGATTTTATTTCTTCTGCAGACAGCGTCAGCTAGTTTATGATCCTTGGTTTTACTGCTTCTGTATGAGTGTGTGTGTGTGTTTTATTTTTGAATATTGGTTCATGTAAATGCAGTCTTGAATGCCTTGGGTTATAAATATATACCTTCACCCTTATCAGATATGAACTGAATGTTAGATATACAAGAAACAATATATTTTTTAATAGCTGTATCACTAGCTCAGAAGTTGAAATCCATCTTTGCTAATCGCTAAAGCTTTTGACCCCCTCCTACTCATGCCCATAACTTTAATAATTGTTGGACTTTGTCATGTTTGCTCAAAGAATAACTAATTGCTTTGTTATTCAGGCAGTGATCAGTGGTGCCATGTGCTACAAGAATGGCAGTGTAATCACATGAATGGAAGGGATGATTTCTTTGTGATCTTTACTAGTATATACTTGATATATCTTGGAGTCATAGTGACTGGGAAGCAGCAAAATGTAAGGACCATAGGGAGAACAATATATCCCAAAGACAGAATGCACTGCATGGGTGACATCACACTCAGAATGTACCAATACAGCAAGCCACTTCCATATCTATGAATAAGCAGAACACCCTATACCATTACACAGGAATTTGGTTTAGACATAACACTAAATTATGGCTTAGTGTTATGTGCATGAGCCTCAGGCTCATGTGCTCCCCTTTCCTCCCCTCCTTTGCCATGACTGAGAGATCTCGCTTCCATTTTCAATGGAACAATAACCATGGTTTATCATTATGTCAGAACCTGGACAGTTAGTTTTAACTATGGTTTAGGAAAATAAGACAGGACTGTACACCAGAGTTTGAAATTGGTTTGTTTCCCTAAAACATAGTTTAAGACCAACCACATTTTGTCCATGTTTGGACATAATGATAACCCACATTTAATTAAAAATTGAAGCAAAAGCAATGGAGGCAAGGGACGGGGATGGGACATGAGGCTTGTTTGTGTAATGCTGAATCATAGTTTAGCATTATATCAAAATGAAGCCAATATCACACCCTTGGACCATTTATACGTTTCCCTAGGTAATACTCTTTAAGAACCTTTGGAGGGTACAGCATGCAGAATTCACAAATCGGTATGGGCAAGATTACTGGACTGTTGATGTTGTCCAGAGACACTATCCAGTCTGCTGGATATATGTGATGTCTGAAAATATGTTCTCCCTTTGTGGCTTGGAGGACATTCCTAGACTGGTTACTAGATTCTCTCTAAGGCTGGGGAGGCAGGGCTGAACAAACATTTCCTGAGAGGTAAGAACTACCCACCAATGGCTAAGCAACAAGTCAAAAAGGATTTTTCTTACTGTTTGTTTAAAATTGTTTCAGATTTATGTGTGTCTATCTGTCTGCTGTTTATTTATGTTTGTATGTAAACATTTTTTGAAAAATGTATTTGTAAGGTTTCAATCTGTGTAAACCGGTCAGAGAGCTTTGGCTATTGGGCAGTATAGAAATGTAATAAATGAAATGAAAATGAGAACATTTGCAATAAACACAGAAACTATAACAAGATGGCCAAGACCACCAGTGAATAAAGGAAAGAAAATATATTGCTTTCTTATGCTCACCCCTGCACTGCCCTCCCCCAACTGTTCTGAGAAGTTTTCCAGAAATCCTACCTCTCTGTTTTAGGCAGGAAATCAAACTGGGTATTGGTGGGTAGTTCTAGCCTCTCAGGATATGACTTTTCAGCCGTGCCTTCCTGGTCCCAGAGGCAGGAAGTATCCCATCTCAAAATGGCCTTCTATCCATGAGAAGAACAGTTCTTTACCTGGTTTCCATACATTTCAGACTCCACATGATACCTCAAATAAAGGCATGACAGTGCATTGGTTAGATATAGATTATGTAGATATTGATACATTTTTAGATAATTGTCTTATGTTTACAAAGAAGCACAATTAGCTTCAGTCCATATTGGAGAGGTGGCAAAGGCTGATCTAGATATAGCCAAAATGGCTATATCTAGAACCACCTTGAAGAAAAGAGAGTGATCAAAGAGAACTCAGAATACCAAAAAGTGGATATTGATAACTTGTGTTTCCTTTCAGATGGGTTAATAGGTTAAGATTTTGCACCTAGTTCTGAATTGAATGGATTACTCCCTTTGCCATATACTAATATGTACCAGAGAGGAAAACACTGACTACACCCCACCCTTCCTTCCAGCTGTCCACAATGTGTAGGGGAGTGGCAATTTCTGTTGTGCTGGGCAAAGGGAGATATGGCGTTGGCAGGGCGATGTGCCGTTACAGGGGAAGGAGAGATAGTTATCTAACACCTATCTTACCTTCCGATTGCTCTGCTATCCCGGGGAACTTGGAGAACGAACCAGGCCACCCACAGAACCTCTTCTTGCTCCTATGTAATGCCAGGTCAGTTAAAAATAAAACACATGTCATCCATGACCTTCTTTCGGATGAGGAGGCTGACCTGGCATGCTTCACTGAGACCTGGTTGGGAGATGATAGTGGACCGACATGGGCGCAGGCCCTCCCAGCTGGGTACCGTGTTAGTGAGCAGGTGAGGGAAAGTGGGCGGGGGGGCAGAGTAGCTGTGGTCTACAGGGATAATCTTAACCTGACCAGACTTCCTGTTCGTGAACTGAATTACATTGAGTGTGTGTACCTGAGTCTGAAGACCAGGGATAGACTAGGGATTCTGTTGGTGTACCGGCCACCCTGCTGCCTATCAGACTCCCTGGCTGAGCTCACGGAACTGGTCTCGGAGCTGGTGTTGGATTCGCCCAGGCTTTTGGTCCTGGGCGATTTCAACATCCCATTCGAGACTGGTTTGTCAGGTGGAGCTCGGGAGTTCGTGGCATCCATGACAACCATGGGCCTATCCCAATTGGTCTCTGGACCCACACATTCAGCGGGTTATACCCTCGATGCTGTTTTCAGTTCCGAACAGACGGATCTGTGGGCGGAGGTAACGAATACCTCCGTGTTGTCATGGACAGACCATTTTCTGGTTAGGGTTAGTATCACAGCTACCACCCGCCCCTGCAGGGGTGGTGGACCTATTAAGATGGTCCGCCCTCGAAGGCTGATGGATCCTGCTGGATTCCAGAAAGCCTTGGAGGGTTTTATGGCTGGTATCGTCGACGATCCTGTAGAAGCCCTGGTTGATAGATGGAATCAAGACCTAACTAGGGCTATCGATACGATCGCCCCCAAACGTCCTCTCCGACCCGCTTCTAACAGGGCGCCCTGGTATACGGAAGACCTCAGGGAGTTGAAGCGGAAGGGACAACCATTGGAGCGCCGATGGCGGAAAACTCGACTTCTATCCGACAAGACACGGCATAGAGAACATCTTCGTTTCTATGGGGTGGCAATACGTGCAGCGAAGAAAGCTTTCTTCTCTGCGCGCATTGCGTCTGCGAATTCGCGTCCAGCGGAACTGTTCAGGGTGGTGAGGGGTCTAACCCGGGCACCTTCCCCCCTGAATCCGATTTTAGAGCCTTCGGCGGTTCGCTGCGATTCCTTTAATGATCATTTCACAGATAAAATCTCTCGGATAAGAGCCGACTTAGATGCCGTCGTTATAGCAGAGGCTGACGATGGAGTGTCCAGTGACTCCGCGAGTAGAATTATACTGGATCAGTTTCAGTTGGTGAGTACCGAGGACGTGGACAAGCTGCTTGGACGAGTGAGGGGGATGACTTGCCCTCTCGATCCCTGTGCTTCATGGCTGGTCATCCAGGGAGGAGATGTGGTTAGATCGCAATTACAATATATTATTAATGCATCTCTCAGGGAGGGGAGTTTTCCATCATGTTTAAAAGAAGCGGTGGTTCGGCCACTTCTAAAGAAGCCCTCCCTGGATCCCCTGGACTTTAATAACTACAGACCGGTATCAAACCTTCCATTCTTGAGCAAGGTGATCGAGAGGGCGGTTGCCTTTCAACTCCAGGTAGTCTTGGATGACACTGATTTTCTAGACCCATTTCAAACTGGCTTCAGGGCAGGATATGGAGTTGAGACTGCTATGGTCGCCTTAGCGGATGATCTACACCTGGGTATTGACAGGGGGAGTGTGTCCCTGTTGGTACTTTTGGACCTCTCAGCGGCATTCGATACCATCGACCATGGTATCCTTCTGGAACGCCTGAGGGGATTGGGAATCGGGGGCACTGTGCTTCAATGGTTCCGGTCCTACCTCTCGGGCAGGTTCCAGATGGTGATGCTTGGGGATAGCTGCTCTGCAAAGAAGGAGCTGCTGTGTGGCGTACCGCAAGGTGCCATCCTTTCCCCAATGCTGTTTAACATTTATATGAAACCGTTGGGAGAGATCATCCGGAGGCATGGGGCGGGGTGCTATCAGTATGCTGATGACACCCAAATATATTTCTCTATGCCTTCGACAACATCGTCAGCTAAGGATAGTGTGTCTCCTCTGAATGAATGCTTGGAGGCGGTAATGGGCTGGATGAGGAAAAACAAACTGAAGCTGAATCCAGACAAGACGGAGGTGCTTGCTGTCAGAGGCCGCAACCTGGGTTTGGAGGTGTGTCAACCGGTTCTGGATGGGGTTACACTCCCCCTGAAAGACTGTGTTCGCAGCTTGGGGGTGCTCCTGGATCCGTCGCTCCAAATGACAGCCCAGATAGATGCGACGGCCAGGAGTGCCTACTATCAGCTTCGGCTGATACGCCAGCTGCGCCCCTTCCTAGAGTTGGAAGACCTAAAGATGGTAGTGCACGCGCTGGTAACTTTGAGGCTCGACTTCTGCAATGCACTGTACATAGGGCTACCTTTGTGCCTAGTCCGGAAACTTCAACTAGTTCAAAATATGGCAGCCAGGTTGGTCACCGGTACATCTAGGAGTGACCATATTACGCCAGCTTTAAAATCGCTCCACTGGCTGCCAATTAGTTTCCAGGCGAAGTATAAAGTGTTGGTCATTACCTTTAAAGCCCTACATGGTTTGGGTCCAGGTTACCAGTATCGCCTTCTCCCGTACAATCCGCCCCGCACGCTCAGGTCCTCTGGGAAGAACTTACTGCGGTCGGCCAAGACTAGGCTGACAACTGTTACCCAGAGGACCTTCTCTTCTGCCGCTCCCAGACTGTGGAATGACCTGCCGGAGGAGACTCGTCAACTTAACAGTCTTTTAGAATTTAAGAAAGCTATAAAGACTGTTCTCTTCCGGCAGGCATATCCAGTGTAATTTTTAGAATGTTTTTAGGATGTTTTAGGATGTTTTAATGCAGTTTTAATAATATTTGTCATGTTTTAATTAGTTTTATGTATTTTATCATGTTGTTGTTCCCCGCCTCGATCTGGATGGAGAGGCGGGTAAGAAATAAATCGTTATTATTATTATTATTATTATTATTGTGTACCTTCATATTTAGCTGCCGGATCAATCGTATCCTGGAATCTCCCAGGGGGAATGCACTGCTGGTTGGTGTGGGAGGAAGTGGAAAGCAGAGCCTGACCAGATTGGCAGCTTTTATTAGCTCACTGGAGGTTTTCCAAATCACCTTGAGGAAAGGCTATGGGATTCCAGAACTGAAGGTGAGAAGCTCATAAAGGTGGGGATAGGAAAAGAAATTAAACCTGCTTGTCTGTTAGCTCATGCTTACAGTTAGACTTTTATTTGAAATAGTAAAGTATTTCATTTATTCCATGCAAGAGAAGCCACTGACCTACGCTAAGGCTGAATTCAGACGACACATTAAGCAACTGGGGTGGGGAAACAATCGTCGGTTGTATTGACTATCATGTCGTCCGAATGCTGCCATAGTCAACTCAGCGCTGATCCTAATCCACACCACAGTTGATTATTTATTACCATGGTGTGTGGGGAGTACCCCCTACATGAACAACTGTAAAGTTGATTATTACCCCACCATTGACTATCGTGTTGTCTGAATTCAGCCTAAGTCTTGTTAGTTATGCTTTTTTTCACTTTGGGTTTGCAGAAGCCTACCTTTGGAAGTCTTAATAACAGTGATATAATGATAGCATAAGCTGATCGAAAAGTACATGCAGGCATGTACAACTGTGCAAACCCAGAATGCACATGGAGGTTGTTGCTTGAAAGCACAGCTAAGTAAAAGTCTTCCTGCATGTTGTAAGCTCATCTGATCAGAGATCGTGCTAGGCTGGAGCCTTTCCATTTGGAGGGAGCTTTTTGTGTCAGGGTGCTTTCAAATAGTCATTGCCCATGCCCTGCATTCTGAGGCGGAACAGTTCATGGAGAAAACCACAAAGGCTGGTTGAACATTTGAATCTGCTGTTAGAAAGATCAGTCAAGGAAAGTTTGCCATAGAATGGCAGGATGAATAATAGGAAAATTCAATTATACATTCCTTTTTTCTTTTTAAACCCTGAGGTTTTAGCAGAGTGTATAAGAAACAAATGAATATTCGTGTGTGTGTGTGTAGAAATAAGCCTCCATTAGTAATTAGTGATCTTCCAATCAAATTTAGTTTTTTCGTTTTTGCAAAGAATCTCTAATGCATTAAAGTGACTTGTACAGTAATGCTGAACTTTGGTGTTGTTTCTTGGGCTAGAATCTGAAGTTACAGATTTCCTTCATGTGGCTCTAGGCACTGTTGTGTACAACAATTAAGAATAGGATCAGCACTATAATTAGAAATGTATGTTCTTGACTCTGCAGAAATACCAATGTATTTGGTTGGATTTTGAATTTAGTCATCAACAGGGCTGGAATTTCCCCTTATAGCAGAGGACTAAAAATGTAGTGCTTAAATATAAATGCAATTTCCATTCTTGTCCCTACAGGCAGATCTGGCAGCACAATACATTACAGCAGGAGTAAAGAATGTGGGCACTGTCTTTCTTATGACTGATGCCCAAGTGGCTGATGAGAGATTCTTGGTTCTGGTAAATGACTTGCTAGCTTCAGGTATGGATCTCAGCAATTTCAGTTTCAAATGCAGACAACAGCAAATCAAAATTATGAAATGTTCCCCAGAGAACACATATGATGGATCAATTTGCAACCCCAACCCTCTATTCAGGTACCAATATTTGCCAGGAAACATTTTCCTTTAGAGTCTGTCTCTCACTTGTGACTTTTGTATGTGTTTGTGCCCACACTCCTATCTATATATTCTTGTGCACTCCTGGAATGTGTGTATTAATTACTGCAGAATGCCACTGATGGTAAATGTCCTGGCTATATTGTAGATCTTACCCTGGTGGCTTTCTGTGGTCAGATTCCAACTTGTCAATAGCTGATTGAACTTTTTGCCATACCCCTATGGATCCCATGCCTTCCAGATATATTTTTTCTTTCCTCCTTAGCTTTAAAAAAACACTTGAAGGCTTTTATTGCCCTAGGGCTGTTGGGTGTGCCTAAAGTTTCCTTCACCTCCCCAATTATTGGCTGGGTTCACACATCACGCTAACCCATGATGAATGGCAAACTGTGCTGGGTAGGTGGGTTATGCAAACAGCCTACTGTGCTCTCATCAGATGACCAGGCAAACAAGCTACATGGAGTAGTTTACTTCATCTCCCCTCACCCCTCCTCTTCGTGTAGTCTTTTTGCCCATCCAGGCAAGTATCCCAATTTCCTTTGCAGCAGGAATGGAGATCCTTTGAGTGGCAGCAGCATTTTTGGCTGTTCTTGCCAAGCAACTCTGTAGGTGATCTCCGTAACACACTTGCGCAACAGACAATACACTAACCCACCATAGATAAAATAATCCTTACTGCAGAAACCATGGGTTCTCAGGGTGGCTTATTTGTGGGAAACAACCCACCATGTGGGGTGGGAAAATGTCCCATATACAACATGCTAACCCATCATGGGTTGTTCTGGAAATTAAACCATCATATAGTTATGTATGGACCTGGGTTAGTGGTAACTATGATTTGTGTGGAGCGGGAAACCACTTTCAAACCAGGAATTACAATCCTGGTTTGTTTCCCTAAACCAGAGTTAACATTAAACACAGATCTTTATTGGGGCAAAGCAATTAATTGTGGTTAGTTAAAACATGGCTTGTTAAAGATGAAGGCAGAAAGCTTTCAGTCTCCTCCTTGCAGCCACACTGAAGGAAAGGGCAGAACTCATGAGCCCGACTCTCACCCAAGCTCATTCATGTAATGATTTGGCTTTATGCAGCTATAGTCCCTATATAAATTTATGTAGTAGCTGCTGTTGATGGTGTTCTGTTGTTGTTTCTGCCTTGGCTGAGAAGAATTGGTCACATCTGGGATCTGGAATAATGATGAATGATTATTCCTGTTACACTATGTTTTCATAGTGCCACACTGCTGCTGCTTTTATTTCTTTGCCTGGGGAGATGTTTCCCCAGGTGGTTCTCCTGCAGAAATAATTCAGGCCAGGAATAAGGATGGTGGTCCCTGTAAGCTTAGCTAAAGACCCATGGAGATGAAAGAGGAGAGTTCTTTGCTGTGGCTTAAGCAATACATCTTGGGAATCTTTCCCTCTTTTACTCAACAACAGCTCCATGCAGACATGCAGTTTTGTATTAAAACCATTGTGCCAATGTTTCAAAGATCACAGTGGCCAACATGATACCCTTTGTTTCTAGGAGAAATTCCCGATCTTTTTCCTGATGATGAAGTTGAAAGTATCATCAGTAATATGAGGAATGAAGTAAAAGCCCAAGGATTGATGGATACCCGGGAGGCCTGTTGGAAATACTTCATTGATCGGGTTAGACGGCAACTCAAGGTAGGTCGTTGATCCCCAAGGAGCAGGATCTTATGTGTCTGACAGCTCTTTCTGATGGCAGGCTTTTTTCAATAATTTTATTAAGTATTTCCTCCCAAGGATGTTCACACAGCAATGAAATATTGTCGTTTGAGTCCTGAGAAAACATTGTATCTTTGCAACAGAACATTTTCCTCGAGGGAAGTTCCTGAATAACACATGAGTAACAGCCACACACTTATTCTGGGGGGAAATTACTATATGGAAAGGCCCTTAAGATAGTGTGCTTTACTTTTTCTGTGTATATTTATTGATCATGTTTTTTAAACTTCACAATGGCCAATGTTCTCTGGGTGTGTACAAGCTAAAAACAAAGTACAAAGTAAGTCGTTCTGAGCTGTGCATTTTTTGAGAGCTTTTATCAGTCAGAGCTTTTTCTAGTGTCTTTTGAAAAGGCGTAAGGCAAAGTCTTACCTCCAACACCTTTTTTGGCCTGGCGTTTTTTCCTTGTTTCTCATTGCATGTTTCCCCTTTCCTCAGGTTGCTCTCTGCTTTTCCCCAGTGGGGAACAAACTGAGAGTCCGCAGTCGGAAGTTCCCAGCCATTGTGAACTGTACAGCAATAGATTGGTTCCATGAGTGGCCTCAGGAGGCCCTGGAGTCAGTCAGCCTGCGCTTTTTGCAAGGGACAGAAACGATTGAGGTAAGCAGTTACTGAAGGGCGGCTTCACAGATTACTGTTTCTGATGCCAAGGTTCGTTGTCATATTGGGTGATGGTTTATTTGGTTATGGCACTCGCGAAGCATTTCGGGCTGCATGCTGTACATGCCTTGAGGAGCCGCCTCGTTTGATCGGCTCCCCAAACGGCACACAGACTCCACACGCTCCTTTTGGCATGCTCTTTTTCACCTGCCAGGCTGGATTGTTGGCTCCATCTGTGAGGCGATGCCAAAGTTACCACTTGAGGTGTTTTAGCACTCGAGCCGCATGAATTGGTAGGAGCTAAGATCCAGCGCGTCACCACCTGAGGCTGTCATTTCAGTGTCAGGTTTATGGGGCCATTCATGTGTACAATGGAAAGCATGATGGATCCTAGGATGCATCTTCAGGTGAATGTGTGAACAGCTGCCAAATTGTGAAGGCTCCTTCACAGCCTCGAAGGTTGTAATGGTAACACTGTCTTTTAAAAGTGCTGGAAATGTGTTGAGGAGAGTGCTACCTGTTATGGGTTCTGAACATCTGACACTGAAGTTGTGCTGTCTGGTCTCAATATTTCTGAAAATAGCAGAAGTGAGAATGTGCCTGTTAAGCAACCCAAAGCAGACACAGCTTGCACATGGTTACAAGCCCCACTAAAATGGGTGTGTGTGTGTTGCACCCTTTTGTGCCACCTAGATAGGAGCCAGTTTTGATGGGAAGGCAGGGGGATTCCCACCCATTGGTATTTATCCTGCAGTGGTAGGGGAGTTTCTACCGTAACGTTGTGTCTGTGTCTGAGTGCATGTGAAGGAAATACATTTTGGTACTCTGAGTCAAGTTTCAGGTAACAATATCAAAACCCAAGGAAGTTCTTCAGAAGGTAATTCATGAACAGTCCATCCTCTGGGATGTCATGTACTGCATTTTGTTACAGTAGTGAGATGTGATAAACAATTTGCCTTATTTAAGGCATACCCATGGGGCATTTAGTCTAGCTGCTTAGTCATTTGACTTGAAATATTTTCTCTTACTTTAAGGCTTCCGTGAAAGAATCTATAAGCAAATTCATGGCTTATGTGCATACCAGTGTTAATGAGATGTCCCATTCTTATCTGAGTAATGAACGCCGTTATAACTACACCACCCCCAAGTCGTTCTTGGAGCAAATCAAACTCTATCAGAATTTGCTGCTTAAAAAGGGGAAGGAATTGACAGCAAAGATGGAGCGGCTAGAGAATGGCCTGCAGAAGCTCAGCAGTACATCCGCACAGGTAAGAAAACCCTTGTTCCTAGGCAGGATGCTGGAAAATAGTGCAAATATTATGAATGGAAGGCATGTACACATGTATATATATTCATGCACATCATCAATAGAAGGTCTTACATTTGCTCCCAGGTAGGTAAGAAGAGAACTACTAGTTCTCAGTTGCACAAACCCTTGTTGGGTTTGTTGGTCCCTTTCAAAGAGTTGTAGTGAGGTCTTCAGGATGGAGGGCCAATGCATTCACAGGGCAGTTTGCCTCACGCCTGCCATTGTCAAGCGCAATAATGATTTTTCTCCAGAAGCATTGCATGCTGCTGCTTTTACAAAGCAGATAGTGAGGTGGATGTGAGGTGGATAGACCTGTGGGCTGATTCAGAACCTGGAGATGTGCCAGAATGTAGGATGGATGCAGTCCCTGTTCTACCTCATCCTTTTCTTTTTACTCAAGCAACTACTATGTTCCATGAGTAAGGGGATTACCGAGAGCTTTTACAGGAATATTTCAGCATCTTCCATGGATAATGGGTGAGAAGATTTTGGGGACAGTGGCCTTCCAAACATCTGAGGGACATGGCTGGTTTATTACAAGCACCATGGGCTGGGGGCAGACTGCCAGAAAACATATCTCAAGCAGCTGTAAGCCCTATGCGCATCTAGAAATTTGTTCTCAGTGGCCATTTCCTCCTTTGGTGATTCTATTAGAGCTGCACTGTTCCCACTGTAAGCAGTTGTTTATTTCATGATGAAAACCTGCATATTTCATGACACATTGTCCTAAAAGTAGATGTTTTACAATTAATCCTAAAATATTTATGAAAGTAGAAAAGTAGCCTTGTGGCCTTATGTGAATTCTTTATCAAAAGAATCTGCAATTGGCTAGGATTGAACTGGAGCACAGAGCCTCTGTACATAATGTTAAAGAAGAAGCTGGATCTTCTCAGGCTGGGTTAAAGTTTCAACACTTTCGAAAGAGCAAAGTAGACATGGCTTTTACAGTAGAAGGCAACAGGATACCCTTAGGCCAAATCTGGACTGTGGGAGGTATTTTCTGGCTCCCCATTTGGCAACATAGAGGCCAAAAAGGTGTGTGTGTTGGGGGGAAGTGTGGAAAAAGAATATGACAGCAAGCAATTTTAAGGGGTATGAGTTGAGATGCTGTTCACCCATTGTTCTTTTCTCAAAGTGGCTCTCCAGGAAAAATAATTGCTAACCAAAGATGTATATGGGTTCAAGGGCTACTCACTTCTATTGTTTGCAAATGTAACTCTTATTTTCCCATGGAAAGGGAAAGATTTGGCTGGGTTGAAGTTGGGGGGATAGGGCTAATGGCAGAACCATGGTACCAAAAGAAAAGAAGTCTAGGTGTTCTTTTCTTTTCAATGGGCCTTTCTTTGGGAAGCCTTTATCAGTAGGCTACTGCCCTTGAAACGTCTGACAAGTTTCAGGGCAGCTTGCAACATGCAGGTTTTCTGAATGTGCAACCAAGGAGCTTATTCCCCAATATTATTTGCTTTCCCCTGCTGTTCTGTGAGTTTGTTGAATATGACCCATCCTTGGATGGGATGTTGGCTTATCTTGGGACCATGCTGCTGCTTCTGTCTTGAAATGTTGGTTCACTGCTTAGCTTCTCTTTTAGCTGTTATCGCTTCAAAATCAGGATCTCACCCACCCACTCTCATTGTGTTTGAAAAACCCTTGGCCTGTCAAAGGAGCACTGCTCCTTTTCAAGAACTTTTGCTCACTTGCCTCTGTGTAAAACTTCTATGGAAGCCCTGTCTTCCTTGTTTCCAGGAATTGCACCCAGCCACCCACACTGTTATTCCAGGAACAATCTGGGACGGGCGAGGCAGAGGGCATCCATTTTACTCTTCTCCTGTGAGGAGAGGGTTGCATTCTATTCATCGTCTTGTGTCAGAGATAAACCTGTTAGCATTGCTTTTTGTTAAAAGTGATTCATTGATTCTAGACTTTGGTCTCTCCTGCTGTAGCAATTAATTTCTGACCTTTCTGATGTGGTGTGTATAGTCCTGAAGCCTGGCACAGGCAAATGGATTAGAAGAACCTGCTGGGTGCCTAGTAGACAGGCTCTTTGGCCTTTAATGCTCGTACTTTTCATGCAGGGTTTTTTCCCCCTTCTGTCACCTAGGAGTCGCAAAGCGCTGGCCTTCCTTGAGTCTGGCTTGCTTGCTTTGTTCTCCTTCCCATTGATAAATGCAAATCCATCAAAGGGATCTTCAAAGTTGATAAATCTTCTCATTTCTTAGTTGAGGTGGAGACAGCACATGCTGATTAGTTGGGCTGTTGATCTGTGCTGAGGCAAATGGAGATGATTTGTTAACGTGTTGGTCTTGTTCACCTCAACCTTGTCTGCTTGTATAGAAGGGAAGGAGCAAGCCAAAAGTATATCACTGGGATGGTCGTGATTATTCACTCCACTGTTTTTCCTTGCCATGTATTTGTTTGATTTCTAATCATTTCTTCCAATCTTGTGATTTTAGGGTCCCAACTTGTTGTTGTTTTTTTATCATTGGTGCAGAATATATTCTAAGGCTCAGATATCATATTACATACATTTGCTTGACAACCCTTCTAAAACAAGACTAGTTACTTTGAGTGGTGGTATTTATGCATGGAGAGGAGGGGGCATTTTCATGCCCAACATTTCTCTGTTCCAAATTGCACCCCCCCTCCCCGCAGTGGCATCAAATGCCTATTTACAAGGACAAATAAGCATTTGAAACCTCATGTGGGGGGGGGGGGGGAAGCCACTTTGGACAAGGGATTATGAACAGGCAAATGGGTGAGCATGAAGGTGTAAACTTCCCCTTCCCATGCTGCTTCTCTACTTACAGATGCTGCCCTCTGAAATAACCATTTCCTGTTTTAAAAGTGTGGCTAGGATATCGTCACACACTTTTGCATATACTGTGTTATTTGGGCCTAAGTATTAAGATTTTCGGTCCTCGCTTTTGGTGAATGATGAAGATTGTTGTGTTTAAAAAAGTTTTCCTTCTTTAAACACAAGAATCTTTGGACAGGGACAATTGTTTTCTTTCAAATTTTATGCGTTCAATTTGGTTTCTTTCAAATGTAACCCAAGTTCTTAATATCCTGGGCCTATTTTGTTATCTGTTAGTTCCTCTTTATTGCTTTGTTGTCGTTGTTAAGTCTTTAACCTTCAATTACTGTTGTATGCGCTACGTCTTTGCTCTACCTTTTTAAAAGAAGGTTTTGTCTGGAAATTCTATTGCATCTTACAATGAGAGCCGTTGGATTGCATTTATATCCTCTCCTTTTATGTAGCTGTTATGAGGATTGTGTAGAGCTTGACAAGTCAATCCCTTGGTTACCTCGTCAGAGCACTTAAAATCCGATAAACTTTCTATTCATACATGTGTTCAGTACGCAATTACTCACCACAGACTGAAGCCATATCTAAAATCAGCAGCAACAACGAAAAGCAAAAAACAACAACAACCCACACCTCCTTCAATTTCCCCAAATCTCCAAAGATTTTTAAATGAACAAAAAGTTGCCACTAAGTTTTGCTGATCAAAGTGCTTCTGTTCACCCCCAGCAAGCCTAGAGTAATTTTGTCTCCCCCAGCCAAACACCAGGTGATGAAAGTGGATTAGCCATTCAGCAAAGGCATATACAAAAGGGCAGGACTCCACTCAGGCTTACACAAAATGCCTGCTACTTTCTTTAGGCGATTACAGGGCATTTTAGAATCTGTGCTGAAAATGGCATGGAATTCCAGACCAATTATATGTCTGCCTTTCCCTACTGGCAAAGGTGTACCTTGGGGCTCTAGACTTGCAAGTTAAATGGAAAGATGCTTTGTTCCATATAGCGCCGTTGTGCTTTTGTAAAGGAAGTGAAGCTGGCGCTTTCTCGAGGTCTGCAGGGAACTGTTCATTTTTAAAAACAGCATGGCTGTGGAAAGCTAGATCTTCATGCCTGAAACCAAAATATGTCAAAAGAGATTCTATGGCCCAATATTCCTCTCATGCCAGACAGTGCATTATCAGCCCCACAGAAATAGGGAAGGGCTTTACATGGCAGATATGTGGCATGAAGGGAAAGGAGGTTAAAGAATGCTTCACATTGGCGAGGGGGGAGGAGAGAAGAGCTCCCAAATTGCATGAGAGCTTGGTGCTAGAAAGCATCTTAACATAAGAAGAGCCATGCTAGATCCGACCATGTGTCCAGCATTCTGTTCTCACAGGGGCCAACCAGATGCCCACAGGAAAGCCACAAGGAGGATGTGAGTGCAACAGCATCTTCCCGCAACATGTTCCCCAGCAACTGGTATATACAACCTTATTGCCTCTGATAGGTAGCACATAGCCATCAGGACTAGTAGCCATTGATAGGTTTATCCTCCATGAATGTGTCTAACCTTCTTTTAAAGCCATACAAATTGGTGACCATCACTATGTCTTGTGGTAGCGAATTCCATAGTTTAGCTATGCACTGTGTGAAGACATACTTCCTGTGATCTATCCTGAACCTCCCACCAATCAGCTTTATGGGATGACTCTGGGTTCTAGTATTATGAGAGAGGAAGAAAACTCTTATCCTATCCACATTCTCCCCACCATGCATAAATTTGTACACCTCTATCATGTCTTCCCTTACCCTCCTTTTTGCCATGCTAAACAATCCCAGCTATTGTAACCTTCCTTCTTAGGGGAGATGCTCCAGCCCCTTGATAAACTTAGTTGCCCTTTACCCCCATGTTCATCCTAGGTGTCTAATGCTCAAATCTCCTACTACCACAAGCCCCCTCCCCCCGGAGGCACATCCTCAGCACAAAAGAACATTTGCTCATCTTCCAAAGAATGGATCCCTTCTAAGGGATCATTTCCCTCCTACACTGAGACCCTATTCTCTGTGACAGCAGAGGATCTATTCCCCATGGATTGGGACACCACTATTAGATCGCTGGAAGTCTCATCCACCAACCTTTCTTAGCTTCTCCTTGGCTTCAGGGGAACAAATTTGTTTCCTGAGAGCCAGGAGCTCATTACACTGAGCACACACCCATGACTTCTTGCCAGCAGTCAGGTACATGTGGCACTCAGTGCAATCTTGATCTATAGTAATGTTTTCTAGAATGTAAAAAGTCAGCTGAGAGTTGAACAGTAAAAAAGGGAAAAGTCACAATATATCCCCATCCTGTCCAGATAGCGTTGTGGGAGGTTGAGCCACTTTTGGAGATGGAAGGAACAGGCTGCCTCCCATCTCCAGATACGGAGGTAAAATTCACATACTGCTTATGTTTGCTGAGAAAGACTGTCTCAAGGCCTCTGTGCTAGCTCAGTGATTGCACCTGGAGAGTGTCGATACTCTATATGCACCAGCTACGCTGATGGTACTTCTACTTCTTCTTGTTCTACAGAATTAAGCTTTCAAGATTTTCAGCAAATGATCTGAGTTACAAGGGTGCAGTAGTACTGTAGTCATATACAGTAGCTTCTTTTCCAGTACAATGAATCTCTTCTGAGGCTTGTGAGGGACAGGAGCTTGCAGGACCTCATGGGGGAGGATTATGTTGAAGTTGGAGTGGGTTGCCCTTAAGTAGGGGAACAGCAGGAGGACTAAATGAAAGTCATGTGTCCAAAGAGGGAGTACCAGTAATGGGGAGAAGGTGTGTTCCTGACCCTTGCGGGAACACACACTTTTTCTGGCTTAACGCCCAGAACCCGCTCTCCTGATGTTCCTTAATACACAACACCACATGCAACAAAAAGGAAGAGCATTGGCGAGATGTCACGTCAAAGCCCCAATGGTTGGCTATTTACTTTCTTGTTCACCAAATCCAGTTCCCAATATGTAGCTATTCAAAATCCAGAACCAGTGACTGATTCCATTTGTTGTCCTCCATCCATATGGGGATTGAATCTATTGGGTCTAGATCTCTTGGGAGCTTTTTCTCCCACCCTCCTTGCCCCCTTCGTACCTTTCCTATGTTACTTTTGCTTTCTATGTGTCTGGTGGTGCTAATTCTGTGTCCTGTTCTTTGCTCCAGGTGGATGATCTCAAGGCAAAGTTGGCAGCTCAGGAAGTGGAGCTGAAGCAGAAGAATGAAGATGCAGATAAGTTGATCCAGGTGGTGGGCATAGAGACGGAAAAAGTCAGTAAGGAGAAGGCCGTTGCTGATGATGAAGAGCAGAAGGTGGCCCTGATTACGCAGGAGGTCCAGCAGAAGCAGAGGGACTGTGAGGAGGACCTGGCGAAAGCAGAACCAGCCCTTGCTGCCGCCCAGGAAGCGCTTAACACACTCAACAGGGTACAGACCACTAACGGGCAGCGGGGGAGAAGACTCTTCATGCTATGGCTGGAGTCCTGCATGTACTTACCTAGGTAGAAGCCCCATTGAACACAACTGAGGCTTACTTCTAAGACAGCCTTCCCCAACCTGGTGCCTTACAGATGTTTTGGACTACAACTCCCCGCTTCCATATCCATTGGCCATGCTGGTCTGGACTAATGGGAGTTGAAGTCCAAAACAGCAGGAGGGCACCAGGCTACAGAGGACTGTGCCAAGGAGACATGCATAGCATCAGACTGCACATTTCTTTTGACTTGTAGCCACACACCTCTGTGAGAGAACAAGGGAAGTGGACGTTGTTTATCACTCAGTCATGAACTCATAACGGTGACTCACTTTCACTCAGAAAAAGCTTCTGCTTCCTTTGGTCTCTTTTGATTATAATGTTTTTCGCACAGAAGCTTTGTTTTAAAATAATCCTGTGAGTGAGTACATGTAGGAGTTGATGTTCTCTACATCATTATTCCAGAGCCAAACCAGTAAACAGGATTTGATGTAAGAGCTAAGATCCTGCTTGGAGTTATCTGGGAAAGGTTTTGAGGATAATCAATTCCCACGTGAATGCACTCAAAAACATGAACCCATTTGAGCAAATTATTGGAAGCAACCCCTTGCAGTGGTCTCAACCTAACTGAGGTGGAGGTGCGGGGAAAGGACCCTATCCTATTGTTTGTTGCTTTAATGTTTTAAAGTGTATGCACAGACTAAATTGTTCCTTGCCTTGTGTGATGGCTAGGCTAAACCAAGAAAACCCCAGCATCTAAAAACAAGCAAATGCAGGTAGCCGTTGACTATTTGATTCCATTTTTAGGAAAGCCACGGTGATTTTTTGACAGGATCTTTGTGCCTGGAAACAAAATACTCATGCAACAGGGAAATGTTTGGATCCCATCAATTCAGGTTTCATGCTGAAACTGTACAATGTCTTATTAAGAGAAGATTAATGGGAAGCCTGGAACTTCCCTGGAAACTGGCAGCAGCGTTTACAGAGCCTTGTCAACCTCCTCCTCCTCCACCTCACCTAAGTCAAAGAGTTAACCCAACCGTTGACATGAATAATTGGTTCTATTTGTTTGCTTATTAATAAGAAATTACAGCGAGTAATGCAGATTCATTTACATTGTGTTTTCATATGAAGCAGTGGCAGGCGGAACCATAAGCATACATCTTTAACGGAAAGCAGTAGGAGATATAGATCGCCAGGCAAGGGTGGTGGTGGTGGAGGAGGAGGAGGATCAGTGGATGTCAAAACTTATGGCCTTGTCTTTGCATTTCAGTTGTGTTGCTGTTTCAACTATTTTAGTCATGAATAGCTCAATTAGAAAAAAGCTACCTATCTGGTATACTTTCTCATTAATGTTCTGGTGCTCAGGAGTATCAGTTTGATAAGGGACTTTAAAAATAAAGAGGGGGAGAGAGAGAGAGAGAGAGAGAGAGAGAGAGAGCTCAGCTGTCTCATATTCTCCATCTGGCCTTCAAGATGGTTGGGCTTGCTGAGGAAGAATATTACTTTGGAGCTCTTTGGACATTGGCCAATGCTGCCCTTCTGCTCTGATGGAAACATCTGCCCTTTACATGCTACACAGTACAAGTTTTCTTCCCCGAAAATGTATGGCAAAGATTAATACAAGATTCTTAAGACCTTAAGAATGGCTTGCTTGGTCAGCCTAAGCCTGATCCAGGGGTGCCTCTACAAGAGCGATTTAAAGCTCTTTCAAGGTGCATTAATTTTTTTACCTCTACAAGAGTGGAGCGCAAATCAGGAGTTGAGGCGCTTTTTCTGTCCGATTATGCACATTATCGAATGCACGTTAAATAGCAAGTTTTAATTTACTGTGGCAGTTAAAGCGCCTTATGACCATGTGAACAAGCGATTCTCCGCATTAAACACCTTTAAAGCGCATTTCATACAACCGGTAAGGCAACCAATTATGCGCTTAACCGCCTCCTGCGTATAGTGATTTACCGTAAAAGGGCTTGCGAGAAGATGCGCATAATCGGACAACCAGGCATCAAACCGAATTCTTGTAGAGGGGACCTAAGTTTCAAGACTGATGCCTGTTGAAACAGGACAAAAAGGTGATGGCCATGGCCTTTTATTTGTACCCATCATTTGGTATTCAAAAGTATTCTGACTCTGTACATAGAGAAGTTCCACTTAGCTTCCTGTCTAAAATGAACTTTGATAGATCTTTCCTCCAAGAATTAGTTTGCAGTTCTGTTGGGCTTGGATCTGAGATCTTGCACCAGCTCAGTTCTGAGCTCACTTGGAGGTTTTGAAATGATTCCTTTCAGTTACTTATCTGTAAAAGGGGCATGGTAATTATGGGTCTCTCAGCATTCTCATGATGTCATCCATACTGAGCCATAAGGGCACGATGAACAATAAATCTGATTAGGGGAATGAGCATATTTCAGGGGGAAGGGAAGAAATGTATGGCCAGTTCAGATAAATGTGCGTAGTTAGTATGAAGGTTGAGTGAAGTGCTTTGCAGCTGGGTGCTTCAGCACTCATCCAGTTCTTTGTCGTGTGCTGATTTGAGGGCATGTTGAAGCAAGGAAGTGACTGATTTGCCACCCATCTAGTTGCAGTGTGCATTCTTTTGGGCTTAGATTCCTATGTGGTTAAGGTTGTGTGTGAACAGGCCTGTAGAATTTCCTCTAAATGAATGTCATATCAATAGTTAATAAATTTCTCTGTCTCTCTCTTTTCTCCACGCTCCTCTTTTGTCTGTTACCCCAAGCCCTTTTTTCTGAGATAGAATTCTGCAGCGGGTACCCCTCCCTTCATATTGTTAATCCATTTGCAGAATAATTCAAAACCCAAAGCACATCAAATGCCTGTCTTTGTGGCCTTAAAAGAGATGTCGGTGTTCCTAACTAGCAGCTAAATGAAAGCTGGATTTCAGCTGCAGGTAGGCTCTGCTGTCAGACAAATCATTTGAACCTTTGTTCAAGACTGGCATTGCCAGAAGGGTTTAGCTGAGGGGTAACATCATGTCAACGCTTTGCAGCTGGAGCCCCTCCTCCCCACAACAGTGGGGGTGACAACGCAGCTGAAGGAGCTCCCACTGTAGGGCTTCCTGCATTTACTGTGAGAGTGACAGAGGCATGGCTTCGCAGAGCGACTTGAAACAAATTCAAATAGAGTGTATTGGGGCCTGGAAGCTGGTTACCCAGTTTGCTCCATTTCATGCAGATTTGCTGATCCTTCTACTTGTTCTTATCCAGCATATAAGAAAGGCTGGATAAGACCAAAGACCAGCATCCTGTTTCCCACGGTGGCCCATGGTGGCCAACCATGAAGACGCCCACCAGCAGGACATGAGGGCAAAAGCCCTCTCCCGCTCATGCTTCTCAGCAACTCTTATTCACAGATCTGGTTTGGACGACATGCTGCAGCTCATCATGGGTTATTTAACGTTAAATATCCAACCCTTGCTTGGGGGTTGTGTCGTGCAAACCTGGGTTATGCAAGGGTTATTTAATATTCAAAATGGTAGCCACATGCACCTCAGCCTCTTCTTCTTAAGGTGCCTTTTCCTATTGGAAGTTAGCTATCATTACAGCTATCTTTGTTTTTGACACAGCTGCTCTTAAAAATTGTATAGAAGTACAGTTATTCCATTCCCTCAAGTTCTTTAGCCATGATGTTCATCTTCTTCCCACTGATCTTCTCCCTTCAGCTTTCCCTTGTATAGTAAGTTGGAGTATGGTGTATTTTTCTGCTCAAATAATATGACCAAGATATTGTAATTTTCTTCTTTTGATGATATTTATTAATTCTATTTGTTTGTTTACCCCGCGTAGTACGTCCTTTTTTAATTTTCGTTTGGTATCTTCAACATATGTCAGTGTATCCACATTTGGAAAGGTTTGGTTTTCCTCAAATTGTTCTTCTTAACTGTCCAAGCCTCTACTCCATAAAATAATATTGAAAACACGTAACATCTTACTATCCAGGTCCTTCGTGTAAGATTGAGATCCCGATTAAATAGCACTTGTTTCATTCTGATAAACGCTGTTCTTGCCATCTCGATTCTTGCGTTTGTCTCTTGTATTTGTTCATTTATTAAACCAAGTTCCTGGGTATTTATATTTTGTAACATGCTCAATTGGCACACAGTTTATTGTAATGTTAGATATAGTAGAAAACTTGCTTGCTAGAAAACCTCAGCCTCACTATGGGTTAAATAACCCATGGTGGGCTGTCGTGTCATGCGAAGAGCCGCACTGTCTCTGAACTTGGAGGTTGCAGTGCTGAGCTTTGCAATCAGTATCTTTCCCCAAAGCACAGCCCCTAAAAAGAAGACAGGCTTATTTATATAAGAAGCATATGCAGGCAGAACCTCTTTTGTTGCTCTCCTCCATCGCTTCTGTTCAGTATAGGACCCCGATTGCTGAATCTCTACGAATGTTATGTTCAAGCAACAGCTGTCGCAATAGCTGGTTTGATGCTGTGCTCAGACAGAGGTATGAGAAGAGTTATGTGGCAGGTGCTGGGCAAAGGTGACAAGTAGCATTGGGGGTTCTAGGATAGTGGCTTATTTTTATCGTAGCAAACTCACTGAATGGTTGCCAGGTGGCTTCCGTCTTGTTTGTCTGTAGCTGCCAAAATGCCAAAACCTGGCAACAAAAGACAACCAAGCTGAACTGTTAGGCTCAGCCTCCATCTTATATAAGTGTAATATAATAATAATAATAATAATAATAATAATAATAATAATCTTCTATGGAAATGGGAAAGAGAGCCTCTCAGGGTACAATTGTATTACTGTTTATGCATTTTTTAAAAAAGTCCTAGCATGCTCCAGCCAGAAGGGGAGGGGGAATCCTTAGTGGCAGATTAAATCCATATAAACATCTCGGGCCGTGAAGGGCATCCAATTGGGCAAGTGCACAAAAATCCAGGGGAATCAGGCATTTCCCAGGGTTCTAGTGGACAGAAATGTGGGAATGAGTTGCAAAGATGAGCATCCAACTAGAAGCTTCAGGAGAGCACTGTGGGGGTCCAAAAACAGTTATCGTATTAGAAAATAAAACCAAGGGTGTCTGACAAAAGGGTCTGGAGATGTCAGAGTGTTCTTTGAAAAGAGGAAATTAGATGCTTGATGGATGGGTTTGGACTTTTTCCCCCCTGTCTAAACATGCTTAGGATTGCTCCTTTAAGCTAAGTGTCCTGGGCCATAGAACTCTCAAACATTCTGACCTAGTCTTCACTGCACTCTAATGCAGGAGTGGGCAGAGATGTTTTGGACTTCAACTCCCAGTTTTCCTGAGCATTGGCCATGCTGGCAGGAGCTTCTGAGAGTTGAAGTTCAGAACATCTGGAGATCTACCTTCTGGCCACTCCCGCTTTAATGCAATCAGTGCAACATCTTGTCACACATTAATAGGCCATACCAAAACCCCTGAGTCTTTTTTCAGACCTCTTAATACCAAACATGCCCATCCAGCATCTACCATCCCCTTTTCAGAGAACACCTGGCATCATCCTCTGAAAAAACACCCTTTCGTCAGACACCCTTGGTTTTGTTTTCCAATACTAGAGCTGCTTTTGGACCTCTGGATCCCTGGACTAAGTATGCCTTGCTGGCATCCATGCTTTCTACATGGTCTCCTGAAGCTCCTGGTTGGATGCTCGTCTTCACAGCTCATCCCCACATTTCTGCCCACTAGAACCCTGGCAAATGCCAGATTCCCCCCAGATTTTTGTGCTCTTGCCCATTTGGATGCTCTTCCATGGTCTTGAGATGTTTGATTGGATTTAATCTGCCCCTGAGGATTCCCCCTCCCCTTCTCCATTCATGGCTCACTGCCCTCCATTTCTCGCCAGTCTGCCCACCCTCTTCTCTCTCAGTGCAGCCACCCTTGGTTCACTCACATTCTCCCACTCTCCTTCCTCCCCTTCTTGGATAGCCTGCAGTAACTTGACTGGTTTTGTATCTTATTGCCCTATGAATAAAACTCTTTTCTGGATTAAACCCCAAACTCTTGGTTCTGTCTTCTCTCCCCAGGGAACTTTATTGGAAACTCTGCTAAGTCACCCAAGTTGTGCTCCTTTTAATTGAGTAAAATGTGCTTGTTTCTGAGCCAGCTTTACTAGACTGACAGCAACCTGTCATCTGGCTGCCTGTAGCCCCAGGCTCTAGGTTCCCCTAGCACCAGACTTCATTGCCCCAGTCATTCATTATTCCTGAGGGGCTTACTCCACAAATAGGTTCAGACATGTGTTAATGTATGTCCCACTCAGGTACACATCCTTCTAGTCCAGTTGGACTAATAAAAGGCATGCACAGGCATCCCTAAGAAGAGGAGATAGCGTAGGGTTTGTTTGCTTCCCCCCTTTATAGGGTAAGCCCAGCTTTCCCCTATATTTGCCCTGCAAATAATAGAGATACTTGCCACAGATTCTGATTGTTCTTCAGTTTCACTCCTCCCCTATGCTTCAGGTAGACAATATACCATTTAGAAATGGTTTAAAGCACTGCTGGTTAAATGCAGTTAAAAGTTAAATGGGTGCTTACATATATTGTTTTAACAATTGCTCAGGAAGCAAGGAAAAGGGGGATTTATGTTAGCGCCCGTCGCAGCAAGTCAGCCCTGCACCCAGTGGGCTTCTGTCTGGTTTCCCCCAAGCTCAATTCTGCAGACAAGCTTGCCTGTCAGACCAAAATGGATTGAGGGCACTTCCACAGTAGTCCCACTGCTCAAATTGTGTATGTCTGTTCACACCCAGAGATCAACGTGGGGATTGTGACAATCCCCATTCTAGCTTCATGGATGATATGGATTCACTGAATCATTGCACCTGACACCTGCCGCAGCATCCCAGAGGTGCCTTCAGGATGTCCTCACAAAGTGGCCATCTCTTGGCTCTTTTATATCGGATGCTTCCCCATGCCCTGCTGCTCACCTCCTCTGTTGACTTGTGTCTTCGGGGTTGATTATGTAAATAGAATGGATGTACCAAGAGATTATCAAGGCAGGAATCCCCGGTGTGGAGTACGGTTTGCTCTGACAGGGATCTCACATTTGCTATATGTCAGCATGACACACACATTTCTTCTCGGTTTAATGTGACAGATCCTTGGCAGGATTGCTCCTCTGGCACGAAGCCAAATTCATTCTGTGCGTTTCTATCAGTTACAAAAATCTCTGGGTTCTGGAGGTTGCCTGCTTAGCAAACTGTGCTATCAGTCCCAGCAGGGTGGGTGGAATTCTCCTTTAGAATTAGCCTCTGCATGACAAGATGAGTCTTATATTGGCAATGTCCAGCTCAGTTTTTTAAAAATAGCTTTGAGGAAATGAATGGACCAGTTAATGAGAATTGGGTATTATGCAGTGATTTTGAAATGGCACCCCTTCCATAGTTTGGCTGGATCAATGAGAAAAAAAATATTTTCTTAGTGTAGAAATAAAACCATGTTGTTGTTTTTTTTAAAAATATTTTGCTCTCCCATTAGGATTTTGTATGCTGCTGTTACATGAATGTACGTGCATGCGCGCACCAGAAAGATTCTGTGAAGGAAGAGAAAAGGCTAAGATCACTCTATTCTCACAGCATACGAACAGAGAGCGTGACTCAGTCAAATTAAGCACGTTCAAACTCTATTGATTTCCGTGGGAGGCGTCAGTGTATGCTTAAGCATCTCCCACTGAAATTAGTTGGGCTTAAAAAAAAAAGATTAAAAAAATTAACTTCATCTGGATCATGCTTACGCACAGCCTCAGAGTGTATCCAGGATCCCAGCAACCCACTCATAGACAGTAATAATGTGAGGGTGGATCCAGATGACACAGCACCATGTGGCAGCCTTTCATTGTCTTGCCGATATTCACACGAGGGGCCTGGTTGTGTCTAGTGACTGGCCATGCTGTAGAGCTGACCTCCTTCCCTGGCCACCCTCCCCTCATACCACATGAATGAGCTCAGCTTCATTGTGTGGCTCATTGCTATGGAGAATTGGCTCCCCATGTTGATGCAGCCATCGCACTGCAAGATTGCAAGAGGCCGCCACGTGGCCCTGTATTACCTCGATCCACCCTGAATTAAAGAGGATGAGGATGTATAAGGCAATCATCTTTATGAGGCTTCTCTTTTAGGAGCCATATTTACAGCCCTTCTGCAGCTCTGGACACGCACAGTTGGTTTTGGGCCACACTGATCTTTTCCTTGGTATGTCTGTGTTTTCAGACTGTGTAAATCTGTAATCTAATTGTGCATTTTTAATGGCTTGGTTGGTTGAAATGCTGAAGGACTGCGACTGGCTCTCATCTAACAAGCTGGCGGAGGACCCTGTGCCACTAGAGGGATTCATTGCTTTATGTTGGATGAGTCATAATATTTAAAATTCAGAGTGCTGCTCCTGGCTTCAAAGCTCCTCTGTCAGATTGATAGCTCTGGAGCTTGACTCCATTACCAGCAAAGTAAAAAAGAAAACCCATTCATTTTCATTTAACAACCTTGTTTTCCCCCCTTTTCAGAACAATCTGACAGAACTGAAGTCATTTGGATCACCGCCTTCCGCTGTCAGCAATGTCACTGCTGCCGTGATGGTGCTCATGGCTCCAGGTGGAAAGGTGCCCAAGGACAGGAGCTGGAAAGCAGCTAGGGTGGCCATGGCCAAGGTGGACAGCTTCTTGGACTCCTTGATCCACTTCAACAAAGAGAATATACATGAGAACTGCCTCCGAGCCCTACAGCCCTATCTGCAGGATCCAGACTTCAACCCTGAGCTTGTGGCATTCAAGTCCTATGCAGCTGCTGGCCTCTGCTCCTGGGTCATCAACATCGTGTGCTTCTATAAAGTCTACTGTGACGTGGAGCCCAAGCGGCAGGCTCTCAACAAAGCGAATGCCGAGCTTGCCGCCGCCCAGGAAAAGCTGGCTAACATCAAGGCCAAAATTGCAGTAAGTCCCAAAGCACAAGGCAACTGGGAAATTGGATATACATTGCAATTAGTATGGTTCCATAATGCTCTGGGCGGAGCATAGGAAGCTGTACCAGGTCAGGCTGTTTGTCCATCTAGCCCAGCTTTACCTTCTGCATGCCAGGAATGTGCTGTCCCTCTGAGCTAACGTCCCTATCTCAACTCTCACCAGTAGATGGATGATTTTGCAATGTGCCATCCATGGATATTTTGGTATCCAGCTTTATGAAGTTCCATAGAGCCCAGCTCCATGCTGCTGTAGGAATCTATGAATACAGCTTGTTTAATACAAGTACCAAGAATTATCTTAAAACAATATGATACTGTTCCCTCGTGTCTTTGGCTTGACAGTACCTAAGCAGGTGGTTCTCATTTTTATTAGTCTAGGGAGATTCCCTGTTTTTTTATGGCTGATGAAGCTCTGTTTGTTTGTATCTGTTGCAAATAAATAATAATTTAAATCTCTTTAGTCCCAGTTAAACTGTTACAGTAATCTATATTTAGGCTAGCTTTTGAAAGATTGCTATATTACCCAGGAACAGTTGTTAAAATCTGTCTCTCTCTCACTAGCCTAGGGGTACCTCTAGATGGACACTTTCCGTCGACATGGCTTCGCAGTGGCAACAGTTGGGTTACATGATGCTGCCAGTGCGAAGCCATCTAGGGGCAAAGGGGCTTTGCTCCACATGAAAAAAGTCGGACATTTAGCCCAACTTTTCTAGGTTTGAGCGACGTGACGGCTTTTGCTGTCTGTTGTTGTTGCTCTGGAGCTTCTGGGAGGCCTGCCCAGTTTATGGCAACCACTGATTGGTCGCCATGGGCTGGGCAGGGAAGGGGGCGGACCAGCGAGCCATAAGCTCGCTGCACCTCCGGGCCTCCACAGCCCTCCCCCCATTTAAAAAACTAAAGTAAAAAAAAAAACCTAAGCTCCGCGCCTTCACAGTCCTTCCCCCCCCATTGGAAAAAATAAATTAAAAAAACCCACTTACCTTAGAGTAGGGGAGCCGATGCTCCCTGCTGCCCCTTCAGCTGCTGCTGGGTAGTCGTATGAGCATGCACGTGGCACCGGTGGCACCAGGAAAAGCCACTTTGGCATTCCTTCAAGTGTAGATTGCCGGAAGGAGCGCAAATGCACGTTGCACCTCCTGCCACCGTGACGCAATACGGCCGCCGTGAAGAGGTGGCCTAGGTTTTGCATGACACGTGACTAGCTCTGAAGCCATGCCCCTTAATGTTACAGTCTGAAATACTTAGCCAGAACTGGTTCCTTAATGTTTCTTTCTAGGCTTGTCCGGTGTCAAGCCAGAGATCCTTCTTAACCTTTTAAAAGTTTCAAATTAAGTGAAGCTGCTGTGCCTCTTGCTTCACTGCTATTGCAGCAAGTGGAGCATTAGTTTTGCTCCACAGCAGATACCCACATTAACGTTTAATTAAGATGATGGTATTTTGCATTTGCATCACTTGGATGTGCAGAAAATTAAAACAAACAAACTTTGCAATCCATGGGTTGCAAATAGTCACTTTCCTGGTTGCCTGTTATGAAAGAACTTCTTCCAGGTAGAAGAAGCTATTGTAATCTGTTCGAGAATTGTTGATTTTGTTTCTTTCTGGCTGTCCACGAGCCACCACAAACAGATTGACAGATTTGTGTAGGCGGGCTAGTAAATTGAACAGGAGCAAGGCTACATTCATTTTGTGGGCAAAACACTTTGGAAACTTTAGAGCTTTGTCTCAATAACGTTTCCGTGTGTTCTAACAATTCCGAATGTCTCTCTGGCCATTCCCATGAACAGTGCTGGGCAGCGCAGTCCTAAGAATGTTTCTTCGGAAGTAAATTCCATTGAGTTCAATGGGACTTGCTTCCTAGTACTTGAGTTTAGGATTGCGACCTTGGTTTCAAAGAATGGTGAGCATAGTTCCCTTTATAGAATGATCCCTGAAAAGCCTATCTTGATGAGTGGGAGTCCCCAGAATATCATTCAGTGCAGCATTGGAAGCTGCACTTGCAAAATGAGAATTGACAGAAATCAGAGACACACACACACACATTTTGTGCAAGCAGAATGTGCTTCTGCTTGGCCTGGGATTCCACTGTATCCAAGCTAATGGTTTGTGTACTATATCCCTTTCACTAAGTGATTATGTAATCCCCTTGTTTGTTGAAAATATTCATCTTTAAACCAGCTTGCTGGGCAAAAAAATCCCAAACATTTAGTAGTTCTTGCACACGATTGTTTGAATTATTAATAGTTCTTTATTATTTGATTAATATTCATAGATGTAGCAATCTTCTCCACCTTAGCCTGAATCAGGTTCATAAAACGTGGAATAGATTTTGTTTTTAAGAAACTACTTCTACTTTACCCATATATCACAACATAATGCAGTGTAGAATTGGCAATGCTGGAAACTGCCAATTTAAACTTTATGCTTTAGCTAGGAAAACCTTCGGATGTGTACCTCAGCATATTTCCTGACAGTTTACAACAAAGGGACTAAGCTTGCCAGTGTGTTGTAGTGGCTAGAGTGTTGGACCGGGAGTTGGGAGATCTGGGTTCTAATCACCACTCTGCCATGGAAGCTCACTAGGTGACTTTGGGTCACCCTCAGCCCAACCTACCTCACAGGGTTGTTGTTGTGAGGATTAAATGGGGCAAAGGAGGATTATATATGCCATTTTGGGTTCCTTGGAGGAAAAAAGGTGGGATATAAATGCAATAAATGAATGAATGAATGAATGAAAAGCTTGGGTGATTAAAATCCAACATAAAATGATAAATATGGTGACAATGGGCAGTTGACGAAATCATTTCTATATCCTTTTTTCAGATTATCTCATGTTTGAAAAATTTCAAACATATAGGCCAGTAGGGAAGTGCAAAACATGTGTCGTATGTGCAACAATCAATTTATTATTTAATTATATTTTATACTTTCCTTTGGGAAGGTATTACAGTCTTCAAAACCTGTATGCTTATAGGAGAGGTGTATGCTTATAGGAGAGAAGGTCATTAACCATTTGCACATTGTCTTGTCGCTTGTTTTATAGAGAGGGGCTCTTAAAATTTTCATTTATTTTCATTTTGGTGTGCATAATCTCAGCGTGAGCACCTGTAACAACTTCATGGCAGGCACAAATTCAGCCAGTGACTTTGACCCTAATACAGTGATGGGAAAAGGCTCTGAATGTTTGTCACACAGCTGTTAAAGGCATACAGCTTTTGGGTGAAATCCAGAAGTGTTGATGTGCCAGCAGAGTGGACACTCTTCACAGAACGGATTCCCCCACTTCTCCCTGTAGCTACTCACACACTCCAAAAACTTCTTCAGAGCAGATTAGGGGGTACAGAAAGGGGAAGTCCCATTGTGTGAATGGATGTCCACTCATGCAATATTGGATGTTGCCCAATGCCAAGAAAAAAAAGCAATCCTGTTTGGCCACGTTAAAACCAAGATGCTGCCTTTTCATGTTATTGTACAAAACAATGAATAATGAAAGTGGTGAACCACAAAATAAAATATGAAGTTTATAATTGCGCACACAGACACACACCCTTTCAGAAATGGAGGAAAATGTAATGTACAGAAGTTATTTTAAGTGTTATAACTCTGGGGTTTAATGACAAGCAATGTTTAAACAGGCTATATTTTGAATTCTGTGCCAGTATTTGAACCAATAACTCCAGATGCCACAACAACAACAAAAATCTTCTTTTCATATTCGGGTTTATTTCCAGTGTAATGTTCAAGTAGTGTTAAAATGATTTAGAGGCACTTAGCTTTAAGCTGTTTGTGCTGGATGCAGATAAAAATCAATTGTTAACTTCACTTCTTTTGTCACAGAAGTAAAATGTTTCAATAACTTTGAAACAATCTGGCTTTTGTTTTACAGTGAAGTAGGAAAAATGATCAGATGTGGATTCAATGATTGGATGGCCCTTGTGAAATCCATTGCTAGACCACTGAAGCAAAGCTAAAAGGGGCATTTGTGCATGGGCTTTTAATCGTACTCTTCTAAATAACCCCTCTCTATAGCTATCACAAACTCAGTCTTCCACGTTCGGGATAAACAATACTGATAAATAAGCATTAAATCTAGAGGCAATCACCTCAAGGGCAAGAAGCCCTAAGCTTGCAAGAAAGCAATTTTCCTCTCCATTCTGTGCTTTTTGTACGGCAAGATGCAAAGAGCAATGGATCTGCTGTACCTTTAACCATTACCGGGAGAAGGAATTTTGGCAGAGGCAGCTTTTCTCAACCCTGCATGGCAAGTTCCTTTCTCTTCACAGCCATTAAGACCACAGGATGGCCCCGTCTCCTTTGCATCTATATCCAGGAGTGTTAACACACCAGTCAGTGTCAGGTGTGTTAAGCCAGTAATAATGGCACTTTAGGATCAAGGTTGAGAAGTTAAAAATGAGTGGGGAATGTTGGAAGTGACTAGCTATTATGGGGTGGAGAATTCCCTTAGAAAACCCCAGGATCAAGCCCAGATGGCTCACAACAACTCTTTAATAGGCTTAGCCTTTTTAAAAATTGAATTTTTTATTGTATAATTTCAACAAAATGAAAAAAGCAGAAAAGAAAAAAAATGGTGTTTACATAAATTTCAATATATCATTTTCAATGCATGCATATAAAGTGTGTGGGTGTGTGTATATATATGAAAATAGGGCTTTCTTAGGGTGACCATATGAAAAGGAGGACAGGGCTCCTGTATCTTTAACAGTTGCAGAGAAAAGGGAATTTCAGCAGGCGTCATTTTTATGCAATTAGTACCTGGTGAAATCCTCTCATCATCACAACAGTTAAAGTTGCAGGCACTATACTAGAGTGACCAGATACAAGAGAGGACAGGGCTCCTGCAGCTTTAACTGTTGTAATGAAGAGGGAATTTCACCAGGTACGAATTGCATACAAATGATGCCGGCTGAAATTGCCTTTTCTCTACAACTGTTAAAGTTACATGAGGCCTGTCCTCCTTTTCATCTGGTCAGCCTACTTTCTAAGAATTATACAAAAACTTCAACAAAATCAGACCAAATATTCATACAGGTATCCATTCACAACTGGTGTCTATATACCACCAAATGTTGAAAGCGTTGTTAGGTCTTCAATCCATTGCATTATAGGAGGAATATCAGTCATTTCATTGTCAAAAAGGTGTGGAGAATCCATTTGCGCTAACCATGCCTCAACTTTCAGGAAGCGGGAAGATAATTTAAGAGGCCATGTACATTAGTAAATACTAAAGGGTGTTCCAATACAAGGTTTATCTGTATAATAACCTCCTCCCTAGAAGAGGCAACTATTGAGTGTTGCCAAAACATATGGTAATAAGCCTAATCTACATGCCCCTCAGATGCAGCTAAGAAATGCATGGGGGAAAGAGTCGACCATGTAGGCCTTTCCGATGGAGCTGATACCATAGTGACAGCCGAAGGGGATTCAGTGGGATTATGCTTGTCAAAGGTCAGACTGGGCAACTGCATATTTCTGACAGTGTTGACTTTCATCTATTCTGTTGTGTGTGGCTCCTTGAAGAACAGTGGGTCGATGGCTGGCTGGCTGAGGATGTCCTCAGGCTGGTCAATATCAATGCATATACATGGACTGTGTTACTTCAAGCATCTTTTCCTTGAAGTAACAATGGATTTCTTCTTTTCACATTACAGCACCTTAATGAGAACCTGGCAAGGCTCACAGCCAAATTTGAGAAGGCCACAAAGGAGAAGCTGAAATGCCAGGAAGAAGCTGAAGCCACCGCAAACACCATTTCCCTCGCAAATCGTCTGGTGAGCATAGCTGGTGTATGGACTCTGGAAGGACTTCCTTCTGGCACCCTCCAGATGTGTTGAATGACAACTCCCAGAATCCCCAGCACTGTACCTGTGCTGGCTTGGGATGATAGGAGTTACAGTCCAACATATCTGGAAGGCAGCAGTTGGGGAAGCCTGTTCTAGTCTGTGTTTTGTGCTGTAGGGAGATCTGGAGCGCTTTTAATTCTGGTTTGTACAGATCTAGCTCTAAATTAATGCGAGATCTGCTGTTGGGAACAATTAATCGATACGTCCTAGAATGGCCCCTTCTTTATTGGCCTCTGTTTTCTCTTGCTTTTCTAGCGATACATGGGATGTTTCCCCTGTGTTTAGCACTGATTGGGAGAAAACCAAGGGAGAACCAGGGTTCATGGCTTCTCCAAGGAATGGTGACATGTGAATGGAATTAAGTGATCAAATTAGTGGGTTTGTGTGGGAATAGTTACGGCAGGAGTCACTTACTTTGCATTAAAAACCTGGTGCGTTGGCACTTAGTGCGAGCATAACAGTTCTTGACTGTTGACATGTACATCTGATTGGATTGCTGGACTAGCCTTACGTGCAAGAGGGCACAAACGCACAACTTCACCATTCTATGCCTAGCCTTGAAACCGTCGAGCAACACATTTCTTCAAATGCCGTAATCATTCAAATCAGCATGTGTCTATGCAGTCTAGTTTTGTGAATGAAACATGGCTGTCAGTACAGCATTCGTTCACTAGCTCTAGCTAATACGAAAATACATTTGAATTTGTGATTATAACGAGCATATGGGATTTGAATGAGCGCTATTTCCCTTTAACTTTGCAATAAATCTCTATTCAGGGTGTAGGTCTATAGTATAATATTGTGCAAAAGGTCTTCCTTACTTATTTAGCAAGAAGCAGTATATGAGGGATGGTTGGTTGGGTGTTGCAGTGGGGTGGGCTGGTTTCCAACTCTTTAGAGCCATCAACGATCCTATAGAATCACTAGGGCTGCAGTCCTCGAAACATTGACTATACATCAGTATCACTAAACCAGAGGACGTGTTATTGGATCCCAGCTGATAGCTATACATGAATGTCTATGGACACTTTACAGGTCTGCGCATAATCACCTTTTAATATTTATTTATTTATTTATTGCATTTCTATACTGCCCAATAGCAAAAGCTCTCTGGGTGGCTTACAAAAATTTAAACCATGAAAACCATTTAAAATATAAGACAAAGAACAGGTAAAAACATAATATAAAATACAGTATAAAAGTACAACCAGGGTAAACCTGAGCAGCAATGCAGAGATCTATACAGTTTTAAAATACAGATTTAAAACAGCAGAGTTAAAAATTAAGCTGATAAGCTGTTAAAATACTGAGAAAACAAAAAAGGTCTTCACCTAAAACAGTATAGTGTAGGTGCCAGGCGAACCTCTCTAGGGAGCTCATTCCACAGCCGGGGTGCCACAACAGAGAAGGCCCTCATCCTGGTAGCCAGTATAACTGAGCCAGTACTGCAAGAGCAGTGGCTGAAGTCGTTTATGAAATTCACTGTATGTGATTTAAAGGCATTCTACAAACTAATATTTCCTTCATTATTTCTAAAATACTTCAAGATATTTAGGCAAAGTGGAGGAGGGTGTTTGTTGATGTACTGGAGCCAATCTGCCACTATAGCTCAGATTTCTTTCCTCTACTGCCATAAATGATGTCATGGCTAATTTAAAATGAACGCATTCATTCAAAGTCTTGCCTCATTAAAAAGCTGAACATAACATTCCACACAGTTGAACACTGCATCCTAGAACAATTAACGCAAGCTGTAAGCAGCAAGTATGAGAAACCTTTCCCATCATGCTTTTCTAATACAAAATTTTGGACTGTTCTGCATTTTCACCAGCAAGTGGAGCTAGTAATTTCCACATCCCTGTTTGCATTTATTTACAGAGAGGAGTGAGAGTTTAGCTTTGAGGCTGTTACCCAAGAAGTCACTCATAGAGGAGCCAATTAAAAAGTGCAAGAAGGAAAAGAGCAATAACAACTAATTAGCATGGAGGGTGATCTCTTAATTAAGATAGAAATGGGTAAAATGAACGATTTTGTTTTGTAGCCCAGATGTAGGACTTTTTTCCAGTCGTAGACTTTCTATTTTTAAGCATGACTTCTTGTCCTGCCTTGCATCTGTGTATGATTTATGCACTTTTGGACTAATTTGGTCAAAATGAGGGTGTTTGCCTCACAAGCACAGCAGAAAATCAGAGACATCTTCCAGGAACTACCCTTGTGTACATGCAGAGCAGAAAGCCAAATCCTAGTCTTAGCTTCGCATGGTTGGCAGAAGGGAAATACTGGAGATGGAAATCAATTTTAGTTTTATATTTCTGGAAGCAGATGAAAAACTGGTATTTTAACTCTTCTTGCCATGACATGTTCCCGTTTCTTTTTCTAGCCTTAAGAACCTCACACAACAGCACTTGTTCATCTTATATATAACAAAAGTCTTAACCATTTTGGCTACTCTATTCTGGTCCAATTACTGAATACTCCAGAGGAGACTCTTCATCTTTGCAAAGAAATGTAGAGTTCTTTGATTAGAGCTTGCGCTCAATTCTGCAGCTTGTGTTTTCTGCATTTGAGCGTCAGTCTTGAAATAATAATAATAATAGTAATAATAATAATAATAAAAAACAAATATACAGCACTGGCCATGGAAGTCAAAGAACTATGGCAACAGGAAAACATCACAATTATTCCGTTAGTCACCTCAGTCACTGGCATCACATCAAAAAACTATACAGAAAACCTTCAGAAACCGGGCCTACCAGAATACATCCACACCAACATCCAGAAAGCAGTCATACTTAAAACATGCTCAGTTGTCAGAAAATTCCTGATTCTGTAAAAGCCAGCATGACTTGGCGAAGTCCGTCATGTCCGTCTAGAAAAACTGCCACAAGCGAGAAGGAGATGAAATAATAATAATAGTAGAACAGAACTCTGAGCGTGTGCTGAGTATATTCTTTCCACATTATGTCACCATACCCTGCCTTCTCTACAACTGGCGTGTGATATGTGCTATTCTATGCTTTTTTTTTTTTTAATTCAACTTTACCAAAGCACAATCATTTTTGAAGAACCAATCCTAAAGCTTTCTGCCTGCCAGACCTGATTAAGTATTGTTATCCATACAGATACTTAATAGAGTTCACATATCTTGGATACTGCTGTTAGGCACACCCACACCCACACACCTACACCCTGATGTGTTAAACCAGGAGTGGGCAACTAGTGGCTGGCCTACAATTCCCATTAGCTCTAACCAGCATAGCCAATGGTAAAGGATGATGGGAGTTATAGGCCAAAATACCTGGACAGCCAGAAGTTGCCCACATCTGTGTTAAAGCAACTCCTAGTCTTTTTTTAAAAACAAAACAGAACAAAACAAAAGGGGGGGGGGGAGTGACAAACAATAACATCAGTAACAGGAACATTAAAAAAACAAGAATAAAGCATATCCAACTGCAACAGCATTGATTTAAAAACAACAAACAAACAAAAGTTTTGACACTCCTGTTTCAAATATACTTGTTAATATAAGCAGAAGCCGCATGTCTAAATGAACGTCCAGACAAAATTGATCACTGTAAGATATATGGCCAAATGCAGCAAGAGCAGTAAGATAGTCAGTCCACTGAATAATAGGTGGTGGATGTTTAACCTTCCAGGCTTAGAGTATAATTTTCTTTGCAAGTATTAGGGCTCTCAGAGTCCACTTTTTCTGTCCTCCTGTAAATCCCCTCATCATGGGAATATAATTTAAAAGTGCGTGAGCATCCGCAATTATCACAGATTTTTCAAGAACAAAATGTATATGGGCAATAACTTCCAACCAAAAAGAAGTCACCACAGGACATGCCCACATCATATGCCTCAGCAATGCATTATCTGCATTATAGCACCAGATTTTAGCAGAGCTAGCCGGAGGTTTCCTAACGAGACTCTGTGGTGTCCAGTAGACACGAAACATCATTTTTTTGTTGAGTGTCTCAGTTTTCAATCCACAGAAACAGTACTTATGGAATCTAAGGCAACTTTCTATCGATTAGGCTGTATAGAGCATTCCGTTTGAACACCCACTTTATTACATTCCGAAAGGCATTTATAAACAATGATTGTAGGCTTAGCTTTCTGTAAAGCGCCAATTAGTTCCTCTAACAGTATAGGAGGTGCAAGGCACTCATTGCTGATGACCCATATAGAGAGCTCTATCAGACGGGGGAGGGGGGGAATCACACTTGCCTACCTTTGCTTCTCTGCCCCTGCTTTTGTTGCTTGATACTTCCTCTTTCTCTCAGAGAGAAGAAAGAGGAAGTAAAAAGTGCATGTGGCCCCCATTCAGGGGTCGTCTTTATTGCACCGCTTCTCCTGCACACAGCAGGAGATAGCAGCAACTTCCATCTTTAAAAATAATACAGACTTACCGGGGGCGAAGAGGGCTAGGAGGGGCGGACTGTGTGCAGGAGGCAGAAGATGTCATGAGGGGGACCCTCGAAAATCCGTGAGTACCCAGTAATGAGCGTGCAATAAAACACTTGTCTGATGATGCCCATAGACCACCAAAAGGTGCTGTAATTGAATATATTGCCATCCAGAACTAGTTGATAAGTGATGTCTACTCCTCAGTATTATCTACTCCTCAGTATTAAAAATTGTAAAAACACATAATCCGATCCTACTAGCAACTCCTAGTCAATAATGATCCCAATAATCTCCAAGGTTATTCTTAAGGATGTGGGTTTTTCTTGATTGGGATAGTAGCAGGTGATACCTGCTCGGATTCCCATTTGCCAGGTTTATGACGAGCTTGCTTTGACTAACCCAACCCCCTGAATAATAGAATAGTAATTTAAGAACTTCTGCAAAGCTAAGTACCTTGTCCTGACAGCGATTCCAAATACATCAATCACAGTTTTATCTAATTTGGCATGCTATTTTGTATTTATTTTCTTATATGCCTGACCTTTCATTCTATTCTATTTATTCCAAAGAAATAGTTTATTTTTGTGTAGGATTTCTCTTTTACCCAGTTTTTGTCCTGAAGCGTTAGTGTGGCAGCTTCTTCTTTCTTCTTAATTACTTTTCCACTAAAGAGCTCAAAGTTAAGGATCAGGTTTTTAAAAAGAAATAAATAAAAATGATTAGGAAAACATTTTTTTAAAAAATCCAAGAAACAAACAGTATAGGCATCAGCTAAGACCCTAAAACGTTTAAGAATTAAAAAAAAGAAAGAATGAAAACCAGAAATATTAGATCTGACCTTCTTGAAGATGAAAATTCTATAATGATAAATCAAAAAATAGTACTAATTTTACACAGGAGATTCTATACATAACAATAATTTATAAAACACAGTTAAAACCTCACAACAAAAAGTACAAATATAGGTAAACTGGTAAACAAAAAATGAACCAGTTTTTAGAATTCATAATGATATGCAAAATGTGTTGAAATCAAATGTTTTTGTTTTTAGGCTTATACATGTATAAGTATACATGTATGTTTTACATGTATTTGTATATTGTATGTTTTGCAGTTTTAATTTTAGTGTATTGTTTTTAAATGTTTTAATCTTATGTAAACCGCCCAGAGAGCTTTGGCTGTGGGGCGGTATACAAATATAATAATCATAATCATAATCATAATCATAATAATAATAGATAATATAACCCTGTTACAAATTTACAGTTTCAGATTAAAAGGGCAGTCTACTAAAGTTAATATTATTGTTTGCCAAACACGTTTCAATGTCTTATTCGGGGCAGGTTTACAAAACTTCAAATGACTGTTTCAGCATGGCCAGGAATATTATTTCTTCTATTTGACCTTCTATAATGATAGATGCAACTAAAGAAGGCAGTACCATGTACATTGCCAGGACATATAACTAGGCTTCCATTTGCTGTTCTCAAAGAACAAATAGGTTTCTTTACTACACTATTTGGATTTAAATTTCTGAGGAAGGGAACAATGAGGTTGAAAAGCCACTGGGTTGGAGTAGTACACAGATTCCTTGTCATTTCCAGGTTGTTTTTGTGTAGTGCGAAGTAGAATTTGTATTGTTTTACCCTGTTAATTAAATATGAAGGACAGCTCAATTGAAATGTAACTCGAAGGATTCAGCAAAATGGGGCCCAATGATTTAGCAAAATTGGCTGTTATAGAGAGGATAAGTTGGAGTATTTTTCAGAGACAACTCGAATATTTTTCGGTTCATGCAGTACCATAATGAATATGCAAAAATGTGAGTCAAATATGAGTTCCACACATAACTTGAATAATCTCTAGAAAGGTGTGATATTATTTGTAGTTGTGTGTGTGATGCATATATAAATAGAGTGGAAGGTTTCCTTTAACAAACATTGTGTTCCTAGGAAGAGGCTCATTTATCTCTTTAATCAGAAAGAGCCACCTGTAAGGACATACTGTTCGCTGACATGTGCTGCATAGAGCAAAGTTTTGACAGCAGTTCAGCCATGGCTCTCTTCCAGGATATAAATACAGTCCATTTCAAACTGTGGGCATCATCAGACGAGCATTTTATTGCACACTCGTTACTGGGCACTCACGGATTTTTGCGAGTCCCTCTCACGTCGTTGGCTGCTTCCTGCCCCTTATAGCTTTCTTTGCGCGTCAAAAAAACACCCCAGTAAGTCCGACTTATTTTTTGAGACAGAACTTGTCGCTATCTCCTGCTGTGTGCAGGAGAAGCAGCATGATTAAAACGGCTCACTGAATGGGCCATGTGCACATTGTTTTCTTTCTCTTTTGAAAGAGGAAGTAATGAGGGACAAACACGTGGGCAGAGAAGTGATGGTAAGGAAATGTGATTTTCCCCTGTGTGATGATGCTCTGTGTTTTATATTCCTCAATTTCATATTTGGGGAACAACCACTCTTTATCCTGGTCCTTCTGGGCCAGAAACCTACATTTGCAGCCTCTTGTCTCTCTTCTTGTCTGACTCTCTGGATGTCTGTCTCT
Organism: Anniella stebbinsi; assembly: GCA_029215795.1. Classification (NCBI taxonomy): domain Eukaryota; kingdom Metazoa; phylum Chordata; class Lepidosauria; order Squamata; family Anniellidae; genus Anniella; species Anniella stebbinsi. Next base: position 63,778,771 of record JARDYH010000005.1, on the reverse strand, counting down.
TTCTAAGAAGTTTCACATCTGAAAAGGTGGAGTTGGGGGAAGAAAGGTCAGCCACCAACGTGCAACTTATGTTCTCCAACACTCCTAAAATGTAGTGACCAGATAGTTCCATTTTGACTATAAACATGTGCTAGAGTAATACTTTTGATTAAACAGCAGTGTATATTATTTATTTTTATTTAAAATATCCATTGGCTGCTTTTCATGGCAAGAGCCTTTCCAAGGCAACATACAACAATAAAATTCACATAATAAAAACTGTGCAGTAATAAAAAAACTGCAAATATTAAAAAACAAAACAAAAACCAGATACCAGCATAAGATAAAACTAACAACATACAGTTGCAGCTACAACCCAGCTTGATAAAACATAGAGTTCTCTAAATTAGTGATTTATTGTCTGCTCTTGATTGGCCACTCACAGAAGCTTGCTGTCCATGATGCCATCAGCCTCGAGGATGTCTTCCACACCTCCCCCCATTAATCTTGCTTTTAAAAAGATCAGAAATAATGCACTATTTAAAATTATCAGGGATATCCTGAGTTTGTAAAATTGGCGTTGTGCTGTTTCATTGAACATTATGGAGAATTGCCGAGAGGAGAAATTTTCAACTACAAATCACGTGGCCACCATTGGTCGCCATTGGAGCCTATAATAAATGTGGAAAGACCCCAGAAGAAGAAAGCCTGGTAAGGGTGTGGGTTTCCCCCTCTTAAAGTAGAGATGCTCATAATCAGGACAAGGTCAGAGAAATAAGTATGTTTTCAGGACCTTCCTAAAAGCCTGCAAGGATGGAGCCTATATAAAACACAGTTCTTCCTCTCCGAAGGATGGCTGGGACCCCAGGGCTGGATCCCGGAATGAGAAGCATGCTGGGTCAACTAGTCTAGGACCATGATCAATGCCAGAGATAAAGACAAGTGGTATTGCTTCCACTGGGGGGCAAGGGGAAGAATTGCTGCTAAATATTTCCTTACCTGCACTTCTATGTTTCTAACATTGAGTTTTACTGACACCTATTTCTTTACTCAGTTCCAATGTGAAACACAGGCATAAAACTTCCTTCTCAAAAACAAAAGGTGCAAAAGTGAAAATAGGTTATGCTGCTTCACCACATCACTCATCTCCAACATCAGTGGTGTGAACTAGGCCTCTTTACGGAGATATCAACAGTATCCATTGGCAGTATGAGCTATTCTCACACCCTCCCAGCAGCTGTCTTGGCTGGATAAGGAAACACATTACATTGCAATTAAATTTAGTGCAAGTCTGTACCATCTAATAGCCTAAACTCTCTAGGCAGAACTTGATAAAACATAATATAAAACTTTAACATGCAAAATTTTAAAACATTTTGAAAAGTTAAAAACAATGTAAAAGAAACCACCAGGACCCAATTTTAAAAAACAAAACCTTGACATGAAAACGTTGCTCTTTGCTACTTCCAAACTACTGTCTTAGCAAAGGCCAATATTCTCAGGAATGAAAAATTGCTGAAAGCACAATTTATTTCTCTAGAGTTTTTGTTGTTTAGTTTCTGTTTCTTCCCCCATTCCCACAATGTAGGAATTCCTATCATGGGTCTTGGTCTACAATTCTGTACCCATTGACCTGGGAATAATCAACATTGAACTCCAATGGGATTTGCTTCTGTGTAGCCACCTTGAGTGGCATTTGTTTTGGTGGAAGGCAAGGAATAAATAAATGAATAAATAAATAAATAAATAAAGGATTGTGGTATTGTAGTGAGAGTAATGTGTAGATGAGACCCAAAACATCTGTTGCAAAGTGGCTGAAACATATGGGTGTACAATCCCGATGAAGAGATGCAAAAAAGCATTTTGAAGAGCCTGTTGCTAATAATATCAAGGCCAATAATAAAGAATTCTTTAAATATATCAGAAGTTGGAAGCCAGCTAGGGAAGCAGTTGGACCGTTGGATGACAACGGAGTTAAGGGAGTACTAAAGGAGGACAGGGAGACTGCAGAGAAGCTGAATGAATTCTTTGCATTGGTATTCACTGCAGAAGATACAAGACAAATGCCTGTGCCTAAACTGATGTTTTCAGGAAGGGAGTCTGGGGAACTGAGGCAAATAGTGGTGACAAAAGATGAAATTCTCAACCTTATTGACAAATCGAAAGTAAATGAATCACCAGGCCTGGACAGTATCCATCCTAGAGTTCTCAAAGAACTCAAATATGCGGACCTTCTGACAAAAATATGCAACATGTCCCTAAGCTCAGCCTCTGTAACAGAGGACTGGAAGATGGGCAATGTAACACCAATTTTTAAAAAAGGATCCGGTGGGAATCCGGGAAATTACAGGCTGGTTAGCGTGACATCTGTTCCACGTAAATTGGTTGAAAGCATTATTAAAGACAAAATTAGTAAGCATATAGAAGGGCTTGTTCTGCTGAAGAAGAATCAACATGGCTTCTGCAAAGGCAAGTCCTGTCTCACTAATCTTCTAGAATTCTTTGAGAGTGTCAACAAATATGTAGACGGGGCGATCCCATGGACATTGTTTACTTGGACTTCCAAAAGGCTTTTGAAGTCCAAGTAAACAATGTCCATTGCCTTTTGTTCAGGAGTCCTTCACCAAAGACTCCTGAACAAACCTAGCGGTTATGGAATAAGCAGAGAGGTCCTCTTATGGATCAGTAACTGGTTAAAGAACAGAAAGCAGAGAGTAGGAATAAATGGTCAATTCTCTCAATGGAAGGAAGTAAATAGTGGGGTCCCACAGGGATCAGTATTGAGACCAATTCTTCTTAACTTGTTCATAAATGATCTGGAATTAGGAGTGAGCAGCAAAGTCGCCAGGTTTGGCAAAGGGCACCACATTATTTAAGATGGTTAAAACAAAAAGGGAATGTGAGGAGCTCCAAAAGGATCTCTCCAAGCTGGGAGAGTGGACATCCAAATGGCAGATGTGGTTTGATGTAAGCAAATGTAAGGTGATGCACGTTGGGGCAAAAAACCCCAACTTCAAGTATAACCTGATGGGATCTGATCTGGCAGTGACCGAACAAGAAGAGATCTTGGGGTTGTGGTGGACGGCTCAGTGAAAATGTCAACCCAGTGTGTGGCAGTAAGCCTGTGTGCACCAGTTGCTGGGGAACATGGGTGGGAGGGTGCTGTTGCACCATGTCTTGCTTTTCTGGTCCCTGGTTGACAGCTGTTTGGCCACTGTGTGAACAGAGTGCTGGACTAGATGGACCCTTGGTCTGATCTAATGTTCTTATATCCTTAAGGTTTTTTTTTGTCATTTTAGGTTGGGGGCCTAGCCTCTGAAAATGTGAGATGGGCTGAATCAGTGAAAGACTTCAAGTTGCAAGAGAGTGCGTTGTGTGGAGATGTCTTGCTGATAACTGCCTTTGTCTCCTACCTGGGTTATTTCAGCAAGAAATACAGGCAGGATCTGATGGACGGTGTGTGGAAGCCATATTTGCGCCAGCTAAAAGTGAGCACAAAATCACCATCACATTGTCATGTGCATCTCTGTTTCATGCTATGAGCTTCTGTTCTGCTGTGAGTTTGAAGCTATTGTCAGCATATAATTCTGTGGAAACAGCTCCAGGATTGACCTTTGAAAGTGCCTCACCAGTTGCTGACTGCGATAGCCTTTGGGAAACATTTCTTCAAAAAACAAAGCTTGCTTTGAATGAACAGTTACTTGTATTCATTTTTTACACATGGTATTTTGAGCTGGAGTATTGTTTCTTCCTTAGCACCCATTTTTAATGGCTTCTGTCCATTTCCGTTATGACTTAAAGACCCTGTTCAGACGATATGCTAAGCCACAGTGGTTAAATGTTTTGAGCTAAACATTATGGCTTAGTATGTTTTGTGAGCCATGACTTAGTGGGCCTGTTCAGAAGACGCCTTAAACCCTGCTGGTTAAGGCTTTTGGTTAAGCAGCAGGGTTTAAGAAGTCTTGTGCAATGCGTTTTGCTAAATCCTGCTCACTCACTAACCACAGTTGGACCGTCTGCAGCAGGGTTAGTGACTCTAACCGTGGCTTAAAGTGTTGTGTGCAACAGCACAGCTTGTGGTTAGTGCTAACCCCAGAGAACCACAGTTTTGCTAACCACAGAGCCTGAAGTGTCATCTGAACTGGCCCACTGTGTCATGTGAAACATTCCTAACCATGGTGGCTACAAACCATGGTTTAAACACACCCACTAACCATTTGCTGCAGAAGGGTTAACGGCCTAACCATGGCTTTGTGTGTTCTCTGAACAGGCCCACTATCTCCAAAAAACAACATCTCAATAATTATCTATTGTTTCATTATTCCTACTCTTATTTCAATGAGGAATCGTGCTTTGAATGAAAACCTCGGATGTATCCTTCGTGATTCTAGTCCCAAGCTGAGCTCAGCTGGCTCCAGGGTGGCCTGGCATGTAGGATGCATCTTGCTAGGATTGTGAACACTGCCTTGCAGCACAACAGCTGACATGTGAACGTGTTAATTACATTCTGCAAAAGTACAAGGTGCAATCTGATCCTGTTCTGTCAAGCTGTCAGCTTAGCCTGCTCCAGGCCTCATTCTTTTGAGGTTTCTGTGTCATTGGTTTGTTTTTGTACACAAAAGGGCATAATGAAACACTGAGGCAGGAGAGGGGATGTTGCCTGTTAGTACCCAGCCGATGAGCTCATTCCATGGACTCTTGATAAAACTATTTTTTTTCTGTCTAAACATGCATGGCTTAGTTCCCCCCCCTGTTTTCTTTCATCTCCCTTGTATTCCAGATGAAAACTGAAAAATTCAAGCATACAGATTCTCTGACCCATTGGCTCCAATATCAGAGGGACAAGCAGTTGATTTTCAAATCTTATGATTTAATTTGGGATACTCATTCCTTTTAAGTACATTCAGAGGTGTTCTGTGCAGCCCACATAGGTGCCCAAGCCGCCGTAGCCATCAGATGTTTTGCTACTGCGCAGCTGTTTAGTAGTCTGTTTGGAATGGGAAAATGAAGGGGAAGATGGCATGCAGGGAGACCTCTACCTGCGTGCTGCCCTCTGCCATCATAATCGTGCCCTGCCCTGACCACCCAACAGATGTGTGATGGGCTGCATGGATTACCATTATGATGTGGTGGGCAGAATAGAGAGAGAATCCTTCCCATATGCCATCCGCCTCCATTTAAATAATGTGCCTCCCTGCCAGCTGATTAGCACGGGGAAAATATGTTCCCTCAGGAGCAAAAAGGTTGTCCACCACTCTCCTGAAGGATTTAACCATTTGGGTATGGCACTATCAGAGACCTCTGTCACTTCAGGTAGCTGGGAACCTCATGCCTTCTGCTGTTAGTGGGCCTGTTCAGATGACACACTAAGCCATGGTTAGGCTGCTAACCCTTTTGTAGCAAATGGTTAGTGAGCGTTTTGAACTGTGGTTATGTAGCCACCATGATTAGGAATGGCTCACATGACACACTAAGCCATGGCTCACATGACACACTAAGCCATGGTTCACATGGCACACTAAGCCATAATGTTTAGGTCAAAATGCTTAACCACTGTGGCTTAGTGTGTTGTCTGAACAGGGTCAGCATCTCATATCATTCCCAAAGGAAGGCGCACGAGTGATCCTTGAGAGCAAAAACTATGGCACAAAAAGATTAACCCTCTGCCAAAGCCTTGACCTGCTTGGAATATTGTACATACCCTCAGATGTGGACCCCCGTAAAACAGTCTTCCCTAATTTGGGGCACTCCAGATGTATGGACTACAGTCCCCATCATCCCTAGCCAGCATGGCTAATGGTGTGCTGACTAAGGATGATGGGTTTGCACTCTCAACACATCTGGACAGCACCAGGTTGGGGAAGTCTGCCTAAAATGTTGTGCTCTCTTTGGATGTATACGCAGTGAAGAAAAGACAGTTGTGCACAGCTTTTTGATAAAGCCGTGGGTGATTTCTCTTTCTGGAATTGGGTTATGAAAGAAGATGTTTTTTATATCTAAAAATTGGGGCTTTTCTTCACAGATGTGTATCATGAAAAATGTGGCACTAACACGCGGCCCCAAGGCTGAGGAACCAGCAGATAAAAAGAATTCACCATTTTAACATTTTAAACTTTTAATTGGTTTTAGATTTTTAAAACAACAGCAACACCCTCTTGGATGCTGGGACAGTGTTCCTCCCTTTTCACTTTGAGATTGTTACAGTAAATTAAATATACACCTGAAAATATCATATGATCCTGTGATGTATTTCAGTTCATGAAAAAGAAATGTTGAAGATATGTATGTGTGAGCGGCAGAGATATCATGAAGAAATGGGTCTGGTCTGAAAAGTTTGAGTGCAGCTGTCCAAAGGGGAGTGGGGGTGGTATCATACCTTTGAACCCGGGCTGCAATGGGGAGCAAGGTGGAAATGCTTACTGGTTTGAATGCTGCGCTAAATAGCGAGTATTTGCCATGCAATTTCTTTTCACTTGAGAGCAAGACATAGAGTTCCATACATGCAGCAGAAAATGTGAAAGCAGTTTTGAGTTGTGTCTCTCTGCTTAAAACTTCTAGGTTTAAACTATGTTTTTTTAAAAAACAAACAAACAAACAAACAAACAAACAAACAGCTGGAGGTCATAGAGACTGACTTGCTGTTAAATAATAGAAAAGGCAGCACAAACTCAGTTTGCCTGTACTGGGAACACAAAGGCATTTGCTATATTGTATCTCGAATGGGAGATGGAGGGCCCATAGTTCAGTGGCAGAGCACCTGCTTTGCATGCAGAAGGTCCAAGGTTCAATCCCCAGCATCTCCAGGTAGGGCTAAAAAAATTCCTGCCTGGAGAGCCACTGCCAGTCAGTGTCGACAGTCCTGGACTAAATGGACCAAGGGCCTGATTCAGTATAAGGCAGCTGCATATGTTCCTACTGTTGTCTGACATTATGTGCCTTTTTGCTGTTCCAGGTTGCAATCCCTGTCACTTCCTCGTTGGACCCTCTGATGATGCTGACGGATGACGCTGATGTAGCAGCCTGGCAGAATGAAGGGCTACCAGCTGACCGCATGTCCACCGAAAACGCCACCATCCTCATGAACTGTGAACGCTGGCCGCTCATGGTCGACCCCCAGCTCCAGGGCATCAAGTGGATCAAAACCAAGTATGGTGAAGATCTCAGAGTGACCCGGATTGGCCAGAAAGGGTGAGCAGGCATGATCCTACAAAGCTGCAATGAAACACAGCGGATGCACATGACAATTGTGGTGTCAAATTTGATGTATATACTGCTTCAGTCGAAAGATTGTGGGAACCGATTACATTTGCAGGAAAAGCTCTACAATTTGGCAGCTATGTAGAACTTCTGTCTATGTAGAACTGCCTTTTTTATTACCCAGATGATAGAGATTTCTGATTAAATGGGGAGGAGCTGTGCAGAACTTGGCATGGTTGTCATAGAAACCTCACTGAAACTGAGTGTACAAAAGAGGAGGAGGAGAAGGAGAACGAAGGAGGGCTGGCTGCACTCTGGGTACCAACTCGTTGTGTGTCACACTGCAATTTTCAGTGCTGAGGATTTTGAGCCTATTTTACTGCTTCATCTTTAATACTTGGCCTTCAAGACTGAGATCTCCAATGGGACAGGGATCTTCCAGGCTGTCCTCAAAAGGAAATTCTTTTATGGTAGCGGTGGGAAGATGAAATGACACTGCTGTGTCCCCCCCTGCTCAGACAATTGCTTAAGGAATTATTTACTATTGAGAGACATGCAAGGTTCACGTGGGAAATTGTTTTTAACTTCATCTTTGTTATCTGTCAATGAAGAAAGCTAGTTTAGTAGAATTCTCACAGGTTTTGAGGATGCTGAAGTCCATAACCTTCTACCTGATGATATTACCTGGAGTTAGAAGCGATCGAACCTGGGATTTTCTGTATGCAAAGTACAGGTGCTATAGTTCTTCACCACGCTGACATCTCCACAAAAGGGGAGAACCTTTTTACAGGCTGATCAGATGTAAAGGAAGGCAGCATTCTTGCACCTTTAATAAGTGTGTAGAAAGGGGGATTTTGGTAATTTCAGCTTTTGCATGCTGGTGTGAAAAGCTGCACATGTGGAAATTCCCACCTCTAGACAACTATTAGAGGCACAGCAGTTCTGTTTTCCCTTTTATCTGGTCTTTCTACATAAGAATAGTTACTTGTAGGGTATATTTTGTGTGTAATTCATAGTGGTCTATGATGTCCCTACAACTGCATCCTTTAGACCATCTCAGATTTTTGACTACCTTTGACTGATTTTACTATTTCAATCCTATGACACCTAAGAACAACACAAGCCTAAATAGTTTGGGTCATGCTTTCAGGATTATCTTGTACTTCTGTAACTGGTCAGGGTTATGGGATCAGCACTAAAAAAGACTATGTGTAACTCAAAGGAGCAATGTACAGACGTGTTAAGGTGTATACGCTACATCAGAGATAGGGTGAATTCAGACGACACAATAAGCAACTGGTGGGGGGGAACAATCGTCAGTTGTATTGACTATCGTGTCATCCAAATGCTGCCATAGTCAACTCAGCGCTGATCCTAATCCACACCACAGTTGATTATTTATTACCATGTTGTGTGGGGAGTACCCCCTAGATGAACAACTGTAAAGTTGATTATTACCCCACCATTGACTATCGTGTTGTCCGAATTCAGCCATAGACTAGACATAATAGGTTAAAGTGTCCTTGGAAAACCATTGCATAGGAAGAACTTGGGATGTGTCTGTTTCCCCACTACTTACAGGCAAAAAATGTGTAGTGCTGGCCATTCCCTGAACCCTATGAATTTAGATAAACTTGGTGCTCTTAGCATGCTTCTAGGTAGTGGAGAGCTGTCCTATCATACAGGTCTACCAACCTGAAGAAGATACAATCATAAATACATAGAGTGGGCAAGATGTTCTTTGTCTTCCACAATAACTGCCTCCTCTCCATCCACCCCACTGCTTTCATAATGTTCTCGTCCCTTGTTTTTCTCTGGGACTGTTTTTCCCACTCTCTCTTTCCACTCTCTATGGAACGGCACAAGTTCCTTGCTGTAATAAGCATTACTGGTTGTTGTTGCTGCTACATGTGTCAGGCTAATTCTATCTTCCGTAGGTATCTGGATATGATAGAGCAGGCCCTTGCTGCTGGTGAAGTTGTTCTGATTGAGAACTTGGAAGAATCCGTTGACCCAGTCCTAGGTCCACTGCTTGGTCGAGAGACTATTAAAAAAGGAAGGTGAGATGGTGTTGGATGAGATGGGTCCTTGGATGTCATCACCCTCTGGAGAATTGAGCCAGTTTGTGTGTTTTCTGGTGGGAGCTGCTATCCTTCCGAGTGTGCATATTTTTTTCTAATTTCTTGTGAACTTTCTCAGACTCTGAGACTCTCGGGGGAAACTCTGCTCCAAACGCTTTATCTAATAACCAAAATCTTGCAGCTAGGAGGTACCTTCTCAGTCCTTTTAGCAAAGTTATGGAATAGCCTCCCCAAGGGGATGGTATATCATTGTCCAATTTTATGCAGTTTTTAAAAACTTTTTTGTATCAGGAGACTTTTTTAAATGGTGTCTGGTGTGGACCTTTTTTTTTTTTTTTTAAACCACTTCCTATTTGCCATTACTTTTGTATTGTCGATTGTTATTTTAAGGTGATATTTTAATATTTATTTTGAAATTATGTAAAATGTCTTGAGTATTTTTTTGGAAGATAATTCTTATATAATAATATATGCTGGTCTTATGACCGTAATAAATATTTGATATATAATAATACAGATAACACTAATCATGTGTAGAAGACCCAAATATGGTTTCCTTTAGTCTTAATTTGAAGAGAGAGAAACAAAATAGAAAAATCTCATGGACTTCATAGAAGAAAACAGTAAACAGATCTTTTTATTTTAGTATAATGACAATGTACACATTTGTCAACTTCTTCATTCTGATATCCAGCTGCCCTTCTCCTGTTGTACTGTCAAACTTTCCTTTCTTTGATTCTTCCCAGCTTTCACTTGCCATCCCTTGTTAGGACCCCCTGCTGCTGATGTGGAGGTATTTTAATTGATGGAACCAATCTCTGTGACTAGCCATTAATATATGTTATTGCAGCCATGTGGAGCCCTGGACATAATTGCCCTACAACCACCACATATAAAGTGGTCCATGACTGGGTTCTTGAGGTGCTCTATACCTTAAAGGGTTGTGCTCTTCAATTATGAGATGTACAGTGTATGCCTTACCCCATTCAGTATTGTTCTATAGTAATGTGGCACTTCCTTTTATTGAAACATCAAGTAGAGCATTATAATGATGTCTCAGAATCACCCCTTCCCAGAACACTATGGGAAGTGTTGTGGGAAAGTTACGGGAATCTAATGAATTGTGTCAATGTTGGCCTATGGGCAATGCAAGGGGTAGTGATGACTCTTGCATTTCTTTCAGGTACATTAAAATTGGAGATAAAGAGTGTGAGTTTAAACCCAGTTTCCGCCTAATTCTTCATACGAAGCTAGCAAACCCCCATTACCAACCAGAAATGCAGGCACAGTGCACCCTCATCAACTTCACAGTGACTCGGGATGGCCTGGAAGACCAGTTGCTGGCAGCGGTTGTCAGTATGGAGAGGCCAGACCTGGAAGAACTAAAGGTAAGTGGCAAGACTCCCAAGCCAGAGTGAAATCCTTTCCCTTTGAGCCTTCCCTGTTGAGAGCCGTGATGCCATTCTGGGTCCAATCAGAACTAGCCAGAACTCTAAAAGAGCTATCCAAGGTGCTGAAACTGCCCCTAAAAAGGTTCAGCACTTTGGATAGCTTCTTTAGAGTTTGTTCTGGTTCTGACTGAAACCCAGGATGGATTCACAACCCTACCAAAATCTGAAATCGGAGCCACCAGCCTTTCTGTATACTCTTTCCTTCAGATAAAATGTTTAAACTTTTGTGTCTGCCGCAAGGTGAGAAATTGCCTGTAGGGTGAAAGGGAATCCATTTGCTTAAAAAGAGATTTCTCTAAGCTCAACCCTGTTCACCAACAATGGAATTAGCAGGGTTTCCTGGCAGACATGCTTTGCGAATTTTATGGGTTGGATCTAACCTTTACGTGAGTGGAAGTCTGCCTATGCAATCGGACTTCCACTTGCAGAATGGGGCTTCCTTGTCCTGTCTTCCCCACTGCCGCCAGCCCCCGTGTGCATGCCCCAGATCTTCTCCTGAGGGCCTCCCAATCCTCCAGAGCAGATTTGGGGGAAGCATGGCTGCAGCATGGCACCTGCAGTGAGCACATTTGATTGTGGTGTTTCTTTCTCTGATCTCTTTTTGGAAAGCTTTCACTGCCAAGGACATATGCTCAAGATTATGTAATTACGTAATGCAGATTACTTACCCCTTAGCATGCTTTATCTACCCTTCTGGAGGGAGGAGGTATTTTAGGGTTTATGGCTAATTTATGCCAGTATTATTTTTTTCTTGGTTGAAAGTGTGAGACTCAGTAGATCTACATATGTTGAGCTGGCCTCAGAAGCAGCGCCACCTGCCTAGGCTGTAACAATGCTGAGAGATTCAGTAGAATATTCACGGAAAACACAAAGTGAATGTGCAGATTGTTATAAGAGGTCACATTAATTGGCCTTCAGCCTGAGCATTACAAATTGGAACCATCCTCTGAATAGTTAGCAGACTGAGATGTCTTCACAAAGAGGCTTTGGGTGTGTGCTAAATAGTAGCTTTTAATTTCTGTCTAAGGGCTGGTCAAGAGGCTGGCACCATAGAGGCCACTTGCAGTAAACTAGAGCAACTTGTTTTATGGGGAGTTTCCATGCTATTGCTAGAGAATATCTGGAGATGACATCCATATTTCCCACACAATTGTGGCAAGCCATATATGTAAGAGCCACTGTGTTGAGTAGCTGTTTCTGGTAGCCTCCTTGTGTTGGCCATAAGATGTTAACCAGTTTCAAGGTGCAATCTACATTCCATTTGTTTTAATTATTGTGAATCATGTGCTCAAATGGCTATGGTTCACATACTGAATTAATTGCTGGATAAAATTAGTACCAGAATGTATTGAGGAAACTGGCTATCAACTTGGTTAGAACATAGTGCAGTGATAAGAAAGCAGTCATTTTAAACCTTTCTAAATAATGGCCCAAAGAAATCTGACATGGAACTAAAGAGTTAAATGCTTTTTTGGACAGAAAACCGCAGAGAAATGTTTCCTGCTGGAAAATGTAACCTTATTTGTTGTTTAATATTCAGACTTCATATAAATTTTATGATGTCATCTTCATGGCATGTCCACTGAAAATCTGTCAAGGACATAAAATTGTGTATCATTTTTAAAAGATAGCTTGTAAAATTTAAATAAATCTGTAATACTATAAAAAGCTGAAATCTCCAACGGCTATTATATGATCTTGTAATATTTTGTTTAAAGTAAAAGCTTTGTGCAAGCAGGCAAAATCAGTTCTGTAAATCCAACGTTGAAAGAATATTGGCGTTGAGAGAAAAAGGGTATTTACTAATTAACATGTTTGGAGTGCATATTGTCTTTCAAGGCTTACTTGCGCCTCTCCTCAAACCTAGGAGAGTGGAAAAGTCAAGAGGAATTAATAGATCTCTATCAAATGAAAAAGGACCACAGATGCTTCCTGAATCTGGGATTACTTTAAGGGTTCTAGTATTAAAATGGAGGAAAAGAGGGCGGGACAAGAAGGAGGAGGAGGTCTTGTGGCCCTTCAAGAGGAAAAGATTTATTGTGGCAGAATCTTTAGTGGACCAGAGCCCATTTCATTATATGCATGAAGTCTTATATTGCAGCTATTTACATAGGTATACAGGAGAGGCCAAAGCATTTTAAAAACGTAAGAGGGTACTGTCTGTGACAGTGCTATGTAAAGACAAGCGGGAAAATGGTACATTATTTGTCTAGGGCAGTTGTTTTCAAATTCTGGGAAAGCATGGAGTTCTGTGGAAGTTTATTAGTGCTTCCTCAATGGAAAGATCAGAAATGGCAGAGGCGGATCAGATTCCTTGAAAGATGGCTTGCTCACCATTTAGTGATCTTCCCCTGCAATGTGCAGGTGGTGCAAGGGAGGGGGAGAATGTGGTAATCCCCTTAGGCCCAGCTGGCACAGCTCATGAAATGGGCGAGCATTTACAGAATCCTCTGCTGTGCCCATGGGCTCTTCATCTGACAAATCAGTGTGGTCAGTGAGGAAGGGTTCTCTGTATAGTTTGAAAACCACAGTTCCAAAGATTTGATCCCCCCTGACCAAGAGTTCAGGTATCATAGAAATTTCAGTAGTGCAAGAGCCAGGGTTCTGCTGTTTTTAATTCAGAGAGTTGACATTACCAAGGAAGGAGATGGTAAAGACTGAGCTTACCATATGTTTTATTTTGTTAAAACTGGGGAGGGGGAAGCTTTCAGAATGTATACATTAAATCTATATGTGCACCAAACATGTCCTTACTAGGCAAAGAGGAAAAAAATCGAGCGAAGTAACTGGGAGAAAATCATTAAACCCAGAGAAGAAACAATGCTCTTTGGTCAAATTAACTCCCAGAGAACCATCTCTAGTGCGTTAAGTAACTGAAATAATAGCTTTATGGTTTTGCATTGTCTTTCTACAAATAAATCTGTGGTCAGTGCATGGCCTAAAGAAAACTTCGTAGTTAATTCACAATAGGTGGCTTTCACAAGAATAGCTAGAATCGTCTCTTTTTAAGCAGAGTATTCCTACCTAAACAAACTTGAAACAAATTCCATCTTAAGCCTTTCCACTAGCAAATTTCAGCTTTCAACTTTGACCTTTCTGCTTCCAAAACCAGAAACATTAAGCTTTAGGTGGAAGGTCATAGCAGAATGGTTGACACCTGCTTTGCATGCAGAAGGTCCCAGGTTCAAACCCCAACATCTGCAGGTATGGCTGGAAAGACTCCTTCCTGAAGTCCTGCAAAGCCACTGCCAGTCAGTGTTGACAGTACTGGACTAGAGAGACCAATGGTCTGACACACCTATGGTAACTTGGGTTATACATGCTAAGCTGGGTATCAAGTATGCTATGAGTGTTTAGTAAAATAATATAAATCCCAATCTGCATACTACAGAGAACACGTAAGCCTATATAGAGAACAAATAAGCCTACATGGAGAACGAGTAAGCCTGTATACACCAGTTGCTGGGAAACATGGGCGGGAGGATGCCATTGCACTGTATCCTGCTTGTGAATCCCTGGTCGACAGCTGGTTGGCCCCTGTGTGAACCAAGTGCTGGACTAGACGGATCCGTGGTCTGATCCAGCAGGGCTCTTCTTATGTTCTTATGGTCAGCTTCTCTGAAGAAAGGATTGCACACCTTCCTTCTGAATGTTTGAGAAAGCTTTGTTTGGATTGAGGAAGCAACTCTGCCACCTGGATTCTTGATCCATTTATCCGTAGCGTCAGACAGGAGATTGTGATCTGGTGTAGGATAGTTACGTCTGTACACACTTCTGATTTTACAACAGGTAGCCTAATTTGGCTATACTGTTGTAAAATTGGAAGTTTGTACAGGACAGGATTAAGAAAGCCAAGAATACTGCAGGAGGCTCTTTAAATGGCCCTGGTAAAGTAGTTGAGTATCCCTCTTGTTAGGAGGCTTATTGGCTGAATGGCTAGAAAATGCCTAAATGGGGGCATGCCTATCTTTCCCCACTCCCTGGTAAGGATGAGTTAGGTAATCCAGGTGCCTGTCTGAGAAAATAACAATAGACTGCAGTTTGGGTGAGATGAGAGGGTCCTTCCAGACAAGGCTTGTATCCTGCAATTGCTCTGCCTCAAAACACAAAATTTTATTGGGGTCTAGATTATGATGTCTTTTATTGGTAAACCTCCCATGTTTTCCCACCATTTCTTCCAACTTTTTTCTTACCAGAATAAATTTGTTGAGGAGTAAATGACGGACTTTTGATGTCTTTTGATTTGTAGCACTAGTCACTCTCCATCTGGAAGCACCCAGAGAGTTTCAGAGAGCTGGGTTTGTGCACTGTAACCTCACAGCATTTGGGGGTTTGGCTGACTCTCCCTGGAGATCTGGTGCGGGAGCAGTAAATTTTGGCTGCTGGGGTGTTTAAGCTGTGTCTCCATCTAAGCTCAACCTGTATATTTGTAAACAAAATGCAATAAGCCTCCGTTGACCTCCTTCCCAAGGAAATTGAACCCAGGTAAGCACTGTCCTCCTGGAACTTCTCATCGCTCAGAGAGGTGGGTTGAGTATAAGAATACATTAAATGTGTGATATGAATTTCCCCCCTTTAAAATAAGTTCCAAGAATTGGTGGGTTATGATATGCAGGAGAATGTAAGGGTGATCTAGCTGCGACATCTGTCACCCCATTGATCGCCAGTGTTGATTCGGCTGATCTGGCTGACAAGGCGGGTGTCCCCTTCCTCCCTCACTGCTCCATATGCATCCCTCCTAAAGCTGCACAATCGGTGGAAGAGGATGACCATTCCAGATAGAAGGAGTGTACCATTCTTCAGTTAACCATCCCTGCCATCACGATCCAAGCACACACGCCCAAACCTACAGTTCATCCCGGGAGGGAAGCTACCTTTGTCGCCTGTAGGAGCTTGGAATGGGGGTGGGGGGTGGGGGTGGACAGTGATTTCCATTAGGCCTGCAGTGTGGGGCAAAAGGGCTAAACCTCCATCCCCACGTGGCTCAGTCATGTTTCAGCAATAATAGCAGCCCCTCTAGTTCCTATTAAAAATTGTAAGACCAGATACAGTTTTGCTCTAAGTGTGTGAGCTGTACTCATTGCCCACAGGGAAGTCTCTGTTCCTCAGCTCCCCTTCCCATTTGCAGTATGGGAATAATAATCCTGACCATATGGGTTCCATATAGGGTTCCTCTAAGGAGTACTAGCTAACATATGTGAAATGCGTTAAGTGTTGTTGTATGTGAATTGCATTAAATGTTGTTGTGAACCCACCTCTCCGAAGTTCCAAGGGGACAGTACTTACCTGGATTGTTCTTGTTATTCACTCATGTGTGTGGTGTATGTGTGTGTGTGATGCAGTTTGCTGTTGCTTTCCATTCTGCTAAAAAAGAGTATCTACCAGTAGTTTAGGGAAAAGATTGCTGTAAAAATGAAGGCAATATTGATGTATTTTGTTTTTGGGGTCTGTACCTCGACTCTTTACAGTCTGATCTCACAAAGCAGCAGAATGGGTTCAAGATAACATTGAAAACTTTGGAGGACAACTTGCTTTCCCGCCTCTCCTCTGCCTCAGGGAACTTCCTGGGAGATACAGCCCTAGTGGAGAATCTGGAAGTCACCAAACACACAGCTGCAGAAATTGAAGAAAAGGTAAAAATACAAAAGTGGGTCTGAAGGAGAGGGGAAAACACCAGGCCCCCTTAACATATGAAATTTGTGTTAAGAAATACTGTGATTTTTAAAAAAATGTATCCCAGATCATGTTATATGGCAATTTGGCGAGCAGAAATCACTATAAAGACCCATATTCTTCCATTTTGGGCAGATCTAGGAAGCTTATTTCTTCTGACTGCATGTGCATTAAATGGGCAATTTAAAGCAAAGTACAAATAACAGCACTGGATTTAAAGACCATAAAACTTTAGCACCTATAACAAGATGCTTTAAACCATTCCACTTTAATACCAAGGGTTTTTATTTAACTTAAGTTATTTCAACACGCATTACATTTACTCAATTAAACTGGGGTTTTAGCAGAGACTGCATGACAGGATCCAGTGAAGTTTATGTGGTACAGATGAAATTGGCAGGAATCCAGCAATTTGGCATTGATACTGCTGCCCTGGGTGAGAACTTGGCTTTGAAAACCATCTATTTTAATAGTCCTAGATCATTGGCTTTGCAAACATTGGCTGCACTTTCACATACAAGGAGCTTTGTGCAGCCGTGGGAACACATGCTGCCAAGTTGTGTTTCTGTATAGAAATTCCCAGACTATTCATCCAGGAGAATCTCTGAGATACACATAACGTAGGATCTGGTGCACAAGTCCATATACATCTTCTTCTGAGACTCCCTTGTCACATATGTTTGTAAGAAAGCTAGGCATTCAGCTCTGTTTAAAGATGTGTGAAAGTTTAACATGGGAAGGAGAATACAGGTGCTTGTTTCTAAGAGCCTTGCAAAGGGAAGAAGGAGAACCTGAAGGAAGTCAGTTTCTTGATGAACAGGTTGCAGGTGAGATGACGATTTAAAAGTCTTTCCTTGGCACTTAGCAATGCTTGGGTTCTGCATTATTTGAGTTTTTTAAATGCAGGCAGGCAGAAGAGGCATGCTTGACACACAGCACAGACGGTGTCTAAACCAATCCATATATAAATGAACAAAATTTGCATGAACAAACATGGCTGTCTTGCATCTTCATGATTTGCCTTTACTTTCCTCCAGGTCCAGGAGTCCAATGTGACAGAAACCAAGATTAATGAGGCAAGAGAGCACTACCGTCCTGCAGCGGCTCGTGCTTCCCTGTTGTACTTCATCATGAATGACCTCAATACTATCCATCCCATGTACCAGTTTTCCCTAAAGGTACAGCATTTATGCATTTTAGGGGTCTCTTAAACTTCCTGGGCAGTTTAAATTGTGCTAAATCGTAGCACATTTTAAGGAAAACACCCATTGTTGTCATGAATCAAATTGTAGGAGAATCCGCTTCCTTTTCAAACATAGTGCTCACTGGATTTCTCTAGCCACGATATTTTTTTCTTACATTTTAAGCATTAGCATTTGGTCTTTAAAACCTCAAACATCCTGGAACCAGCATATCTCAAGAATATGAACCTGCTCAAAATCTTTAGTTTTTAAGACCCTTCTCATTATCCTCCTCCCAGCAGCAGTCAAGCTGGTGTGGAACTGGGTAGGAGAGCTGGGGTAGCAGATAGGATGAATAACTCTGTGTACAAGATGTGATTCTCTTTAGGTAATGCAGCGACTTAATTTTACAAACGCCACTTTAAACAACGCAAACGAGAGAGAGGGGCCATTTTGTTTGTGGCGCCTAAATGATCTAATAGCCTTCCAAGTCAGCTTTGTACAGACCCTCCTTTGCCCATTTTAAGTGTGTAGTTATTTTATTTATTTATCACATTTTTATCCCGCTCCTTAGCCAAAAAAGGCTCTTGGAGCAGCGAACAATCAATTAGCAAAGAAGACAGCCCCTGTCCTCAGGCTTACAATCTAAAAAAGTCATGGCACACAAGGAAAAGGAGTTGGGGAGGGAAGAGCGATGGATGGGCATTGTTTAATTTTAGCTATGGCCTGTTCAGACCCTGTTCAGACACGCTGAGCCACTGTGGTTAAGTATTTTAAGCTAAACATTAGGGCTTAGTGTGTGGTGTGAATAATTTCTAACCGTGGTAGCTGCATAACAACAGTTTAAACACACTGACCATTTGCTGCAAAAGGGTTAGCAGCCTAACCCCGGCTTAGTGTGTTATCTGAACAGGCCCTATGTGTTACTACTATTGTTTGCTGGCAGGTTTTATGGTTGCCATTTAATTGCTTCTTTTTGCTGTATTTTTCCATTTGTAATCTTTAGCTCATTTTGTTGTTGTGTCCTTAACTTTGACTGTCACTTTGAGTATATCCAGGTATATATAGGCAGGATATAGATATTGAAAGAATTTTCCTCTTTACTTCCCTCAAAGATGTTTTGCCTTGTGTAGCTCCTGAAGGCAGTCTCCCTATGCAGTTTTTCCAATTATGCAAGGAGCACTGGAGAGGGATCTAGGTAACTTGGTCTCAAACAGTTGACTCATGTGGATCAAGCCAAAGGGAAATTCTGGATTGGTTGAGTGGTCCAGAATTAACTTTTATACATTTGGAGAAAATATATGACAGAAAGAATCTTAGTATTTATTTACTCGTTTTCCTTGTATTTTTACAACGTTCAGGATATGACAACTTAAATAAGAAATTGCTTTGAATCAATTGATTTAGAAGACTTTAAACTTCTTGTAGAAATCTGCTGAATCAAAGATAAGGACCACTTTACAGAAGATTGGTGAAACACCGGTTTCAAAATTTATTGCATTAATCCCCCAGAAGAGATTTAAATAGGTCTTTACAATTTGCAGTAACTCAAGTTAGAGAAAGCTCTAAAGAACATTTACAGAAAAGCCTGTCCTATGAGTAATTTAGTAATATTGCATGTCTAGACATAATACTGCTATAAACTAGTTTATATATAATAGTTTAGATTTTTGCTGAGACTCTCAATCCTAAGAAACAACAATTTCCCAAGGGCCAGTTGTGTCTGGCTTGCATTTAACCAGTTTTTACCATTTTTTAATCAAACTCTGGCCATTCCCCCACCCAATAACGTTTCTGTCTTATTTTTTCCCTTTATGATGGCTTTTGAGTGTCTTTCTTATTTTGATCACATCTATTTGTCTTTCTGTTTCTGATCATCTCAATTTGAAAAAAAAGGCTCTCAAGGGGATCTTATATGAAAGATTTAATTCCTACAATCTGAGATAGCATGTGCCCATTGGTTTGGTTGCAGTAAATATGGAAATATTTTTTCTTTTATTGGAGCTTTATCTTTTGAGTTGCCTCTAGAGGGGATATAATGAAAGATGCATTTTCCCCATGGAATCTAGTGTCCTTCAGATCATCAATTTTGGAGGAGCCAATTCTTTTAGGAAAAAATGATATTTTGTTTGTCTACATAAACCTTGCGCTGGACATTATATGTTCATTTGCTTGTCTTAGCTGGCTTGAGAAAAACCAACAAAAGTGATACAGGATCACAAAGGTACCAGTTTATTTTCTGCCAACTTGCCCAGTGCTTCAGAGAATACTTGCTTCATCATGTTCTCTGCACTAAACAAAATTCCTTATCACTTATTCACAACTTAATCACAAGTTGTGCAAGTTGGCACCTGTGTGATCCTGTATCACTTTTGTTGTCTTCTGGCTACTTTTGGTGCCTCTCTGTAGTTGGCCCTAACTGGCTTGGGCCAAAAGTCTGTTCTGCGAACTCTAAAAGAATTGCAGTTATTGCATGTCTTGGGCACATGTAATTAATATAGTGTGCATATTTTCTTTCAGAAACATATTAATTTTCCATTAGCAGATGTGTTGCAATAGGTCATAATATTATGATTATGAAGTTGTTATGCTCAAATTTAATTTGGGTCATCCCTTAAGCTTTCAATAACTGTAGAGTAGAACCATGAGAGCCAGAAAATTGGTGAAAGGACAAGAGAGGCTTTATGAAGCTGGAAAAAGAAGAAGGCAAGAGTGCTTAGTAGACAGGGAGCTTGACAGGGTCAAGGTGGCTAAGGAAAGTGAGAGAGAGCAGGCAGTTGGCTGAAGAACAGAAACCTGATGAAACTTTGTGGATGTCTGGCAAGAGAGGAGTAGCCAAGAAGAAAACAGGGCTAGCATAAAACTAAAATGGGGCCCAGCAGTAGCAGGGGCTGTGATCAATTGGCAGGAAAAGAATGGACAGGCAAGGAAGCTTTGGAGCTTCAGGGATTCCTTACACTGAGAGTGCTAAAATGGCTTTAAGAATTGCATAGAAGAAAAAACATGTGGTGCGGCTTCTTCCATCGTTGTAACACTATAATAAGGAGGTGAAATTCTTGCATATGGGATCAGCCGCTTGCAAAGTCTGTTCTTCCCTTCAACCCTATTTCCTGTGAAAAACTTCCATTCAGAACTTTTAGCTCAGCACTACTTTGGACTAATGAGCCAAATTGGCTATAAAGTGAAAGAGGAATGGATGGATGCTCTGGTCCAGCTCCCATAGGATGGCAGGAGACCTTTCTTTAGTTTTCTTCCACTGCAGTGGCAGCTCTGTCTTCCATGAAGCAGAATTGTTGCCCTGGCGATGGTAGCAGGCCAAGCAAGAGAAAACTGCCCTGGCCCTGTGTAACTTTACCTTCCTTAATTCCTGTGTCGCCTGCAAACTACTGTGACACAGCCTTAAACTTCTTGCTATTACTTTTAGGGCGCAATCCGATGCATGTTTAGACAGAAAAAGTCTTACAACTCCCAGCATTCTCCAGCCAGCACTGGCTGGGGAATGCTGGGAGTTGTAGGACTTTGTTCTGTCTGAACATGCATCGGATTGTGCCCTTAAAAACTGAAAGTTGGAATTATCAGATTCTACCCAAACCCTTATGAGACCTGCAAGTGTCTCAGATAATTGCATGCCACTAGTCTAGCGCATGCTTGCTGGTGCTATAAGCCAACTTTTTCAGTTGCATTAATGGATACCAGAAGGACATTTTATATCAATAAGCTGTTTTGGTTTGACCATAATTTCCAAAGTTGGATGGAGTCAGCATAATATTATTAAAGCCAGGAATGTTCTGAGACCTATTGCAAAGTTCCCAACTCTCCTCTTCCCTCTTTGTTTCTCACCTCACACAGGCATTCAGTGTTGTCTTTCAGAAAGCTGTGGCAAGAGCTCCTCCAGATGAAAACCTGAAAGAGCGAGTAACCAACCTCATTGATAGCATCACCTCCTCTGTGTTCCAGTATACAACACGAGGGCTGTTCGAATGTGACAAACTGACTTACACAGCCCAAGTCACAATCCAGGTAAATAGCCGACACCCTAGCAGCACCCTTGTTAGCTCCTGTGCAATATGTCTTGTTCTTCCTTGGGATAGGATCCTGCTAGAAATATTACTTTTTGCCTGCTCTGCAGTTTTTTGGAAATTGTCATAGCCTCGTGCAATACCATCTGGGTTTGTTGTTGCAGATACTTCTGATGAATAAAGAAATCAATGCCATGGAACTAGACTTTCTGCTACGGTATCCTGCCCAGCCAGGAGTCACCAGTCCAGTAGACTTTTTGTCAAGTCAGTCGTGGGGTGGCATCAAGGTAGGTGTTTTAATTCCAAATAAACCTAAGAGGTATAAGCAGTGGATTAAAACGAGTATGGAATATAGCTTATTCCTCCATTTGTTACGAGTATTTCCAGTTATTTAGGCCCTTCCCAGACCTCAACTGCTAAGGCCAATATTTTCCATTTTTATGACAAATTCTTCCAGCAAAATTCAGAAAAAAATGTTCCTTAGCAACCAAGAATGAAGTTAGTTAAAAGTATTGCAATATATAACTCTAGGTTATCTTGTTCTTTGAGAATTGCTCTCTCTTTGGGTTTTTGTACTTTTTGTTGCTCTCCTGAAATCATACCATACTTTAATTATGAAACCTTCAGGGGAATTACTCCTTTTCCTAGTGCTACTCTACCTTTTGAAGCGTGAATTTACACACTGGTGTAATGTGGGCCTCTTCTTCTGCTTCTTTCCCTACCTTTTCCCCCTTCCTCCCCCACTTTCAATGATGGAGTTTGCATGATGCTTATAAAAGCCACGACGCCTGTGGATGCTGTCCTGAATATTCAAGCCATGACCGCGGCTTGTTGTGTTGTCCGAATTGGAGACTGAGTTATGCGAGGGTCAAGCATGTATCTTGGATTTCCAGAAAGCTGATTCTAACAAGCAGAGTGAAACACTAGGAGGGTTAAATGTTAACAAGTGACAAAGACCTCCTTCAGACGGGGAAATCCCATTCACTTACTGTGGCTCTGCTTCCTGCTTCTGTTCTGCTTCTGCAATGAGCTGTAATTACAAGAGGAAGCAACAGCAACCACGTGACTTGTACAGCCTCAATGCAGCTGAATGGGACAGCACCCTCTACTGGGCATTTTATAGTGCAACTTTGCCTGCACACGGCAGGAAAACCAACAAATATCAATATATCCCAGAAGAGTTGGGTTGTCTGAGGTTTTATTTTTAGTGCTATAACCGGAAAATGGAGTGGGAGACGCACAGGAGGCTGACATCATCGTCAGAATGACCTGTGAACATCCGTGAGTGGCCAGTAACAAACGTGCTATAAAACGCTTGTTTAAAGACGATCAAAGAGTAGATTTGAACCACCCAACTCTTATTTGCCCTACGCTTTCTCCCGAAAGGGGAACTGTGTACAACCTTGCATAAGTAGCCTCAGGTCTGATCTTTAGTGTATGTGTTTCCCAAACCTATTATCAGGGCATCTGCCAAATAGATAACAATATCTCTGGAATTCCTGCATCAAGCAGAGGGTTGGACTCTATGACTGACAAGGTCCCCTTCAGTTCTATGATTCTATGAAAAACTAACATCCTAGAAACGTGCTTAAACAAGTAACAAATGCAACACACAGTATTGAAATACAGTATTGAAGCTTTATGAGAATTCAAAACATGTGGGACATTTTGCAGATATGCCATTAGATCAACAATAACCTTTTACATTATAACAATAAAGCTGAATGCTTCCCCCCATGACTTGTAGAAATATCCACTTTAACAGCAATCTCAGCAAACTGTTTTGCAGTGTCCTCCACAAAAGGATAATGCAGAACCTAATGAAGCACAAAAGAGATCCATGAAAGCCAAAGTGGTCTTCTCTCTGGAAAAAGAACAACTGATCATCTTTACAATACAGACTCCAGACGTGCCTTTAAAAAAAGGGGGAGGGGGATATTTTCCTGCTTCATCAACTTCAGGAAAGTGTTTGACTCTATCTGACAACTTGGGGCTGAGCCTTAAATTGTTACAAAATGGAATTGGCAAAAAAATATACACACCCATCATATCTGTGTTCCAGTCCATCAAATACAGGATATGGATCGGAAACAAAGGCAATCAAACAACAGAGAGGTGTAAAATAGGGAAGCACCCTCAGACCGCCTTCCTTCAAACTACATCAGTGATGTCCTGACCACTTTGGAATGGTAATAAAATCCAGGGCTCTGCCTAAATGCCTTACAAGTTGAATATGCATTATTTGCATATGACCTAGTCCTACTGTCTTGCAGTCAGGATTGATGAGGAAGAAGTTTGCAGCTCTTTGAAGAGTCTTGAAATATAGGGGCAAAACTGAGAGGAGACTCACAAAAATCAAAACTAGCCTGAAAATCCAAGCTAAACAAGTTTCTGTTATGAAGCAATTAAGACTGAACATGCCTTTAGCTGAGCCTTTGGGAAGCTTGGCACAAACTATCAATGTTCTGCAGGGGAATGTTCTTGTTAGGGTTCCTTCTGTGTCATGCACCCCCTGAGCAACTCGTTATGGATCTCTGCTTTCTTAAGAGTCCCACCTTCCTTCTTTTACCTTCCCCTTCCCAGTAACATGGGGTTTAGGCTGCAGATGTGAGATGAATGGCAGACCAGACAGTTGAGGTTTAACACAACTAATAAACTAATATATTAAAATGAGGAAATTACAATAAGACATATTTAGTCAATAGAACTGAGTGGTACAAAGGCATTAAAATAAAAAAGCAAGTTCTTTTATCTTAGGCTGCATCTAGACTTCTTCAAGCTTCTTCTTTCTAGTCCTTCCTCATGCTCTCATCCTTTTCTGGCTAGCTCTCTCTTTTATACCCTCTTCTCCCAAAACAGAAAGTACTGTTCCCACTTTGAAGAAATGAAACTTAACTGGAGAAATGAAACTTAACCAGGGAATGAATCTTAACCAAAGAAATCTATTCCTCTCAGGGATGCCCCCTCCCAACGGAAAAACCCCAGGCCTCCAAGGCCTAACTTTAATACCTTGCCTCAGTAGGTCACAAACCTTCACAGTTCTGTTGGAGCAAGTTGCAGCCCCCACCATCTCCTGTCACAAAGAAATGGAGCCAATTTAGATGTAATTTTTCCCCTTGGGTTGTTCCCTAGCGTGAGATTGGGAGCAGGCCTCGTGGGCTCACCTTGCACCTTTTTGAAGGAAGGTTTAGTTTTCCAAATAATGATAGAGTATTGAAATAACTGGAATCTCACAGTCCAGTTGCTTACTTTTCCCTTCATTGTGGGAAATAGAGGACATGGACAAGCCAAAGACTTCTTCCAGTCCCTTTTCAGGGGCAGTCTCAGGGGAAATGTCTAAGCAACCCCAGAGAGACCTTTTGTGCTCTAATGTTCCCAAAGGGAGAAGCATGATATGCTCTCCAGGGAGACATATACTACTACATCAGATATTGGGGGTTTCTGTTCAATATTTGTTGAGAGAGATCTGATTGATCTTAGAAAAGCAAAGAGAGATGGGAGAATTGTTATGGTGCTGTGCTGTCAGCCACTGCATTAGAAACAGGTAGCTGTGAGTAAAAGATACAATGTAGCTTCAGACTTCAGCAGCAGTATTTGGACACCTTATGGGAAAGGGTAACACCTACTTTTTTCCACTCTTCTTTCCCCCTTTCTTTCCCCCTTTCTTTCCCTAATAACCTCAGGGTGTTTTCTTCTTTTCATACTATCATATACATTCATGTGTTAATTAATGAAGTATTTTGAATTGAATTAAGAAGTCATGTGTGAAGGAGAAGGTGGATGAAGCATATTCCATTGAGCGCAGGCCTTGAGTTCCTGCCAAGTTGTCACTGTGATTCTGCTTGGATGAATTCAGGCTGTCTAGCACTCTGTGTTTAGGGTTTTCCGGTTTTTAAGAATATTGTTTAGAATTCTGAGACTGAAATAACCTTGCTCATCTTTCTCCAAAAAAGATGTTTTGAAGAGAAAATGCACCACCTCCATTAATTTTTGGTTCAGCAGAAACTATTCTGGATATTTAGACAGCCACGCCTTTATTTTTAGCCTTTGTATAGGCAATTTAAAACATATTTCATGTAAGTTATGCAGTAGAAACCAGCTCAGGGCTTGACTATGTAATGCAGCCTTTCCCAGCCTGCTGCCCTCTAGTTCTTTTGTTTGGACTACAACTCCCATCAACTCCAGCAGGCCCAGTGGTTAGGAATGATGGGGTTGTACTCCGAAAGATCTGGAAGCCACCATATTTAGAAAGGCAGCATAAAACTTTTCTTTCTCTCTGACCCTCATACACACACAAACACACACGTACTGGTCATAAAAGTGAGGCAAGAGTTGCAACTCAGCGGATGAGGTCCACAGGGCTCTCTGAGAGTTTCTTACCAGATTGTCCTATAATGAGTGGTTCTAATATTCTTAATACTTACTTGCTTTAAGGCCATTCCTTTCTCTCCTGCCTTCGGTAGAAGCCCTAAGATATCTTGTCCTGCTACAATTTTACCTTGGTGTCAGCTTTAAAACTGCAGTCGCATCACTCTGCCTCAGTGCCTTCCCTCCTTCATACTCTTCTGCCTGTCCTAGTCTGGACCACAAAGGAAATCTCCCATTGAGTTTTAATTTAAGAAACATGCACAACATCATCAATGTTTGCAGTGAATGACCAGGAGCTTTAAATACCAATTTCTTGGCAAGGATTTCTCTTAAGCGATTCATTCGCCCGTTAATGAAACGAAACAAAAAACAAAAAGTGGTGCTTCAGGTAAGTTTGTTGGTTGTTGTTGAAATGAAAGAGCAGAAAGCTAAATCAGCTTTATGATGAAGAGTTCTCTGGAGCCTTGGAACACCAATACTGTTACTTTTCTGCATAGTAATACATGTAGTGCTGGGAGTATGAGAATACTGGCTAATGCTTCTTCTTCACATTCCAATTTATTCTGCAGTGGAGGATAAATCTTATTTTTCTCAAATCATCATTAAGTGTTTGCCTGGTATAATGCAAACAGTGGCCCGGTTTGCATGTTCGTGGATGGGGAAATAAGCCACGGGCTTATTTCCCCTGCCGTGTGTGCCAGCGGGATTAGTATAATTACCCTCAGCAGCATGGCTTGTTGTGTTGTGCGATCCCATCCAAGGTGGCTTGTTGCCGTGGGTAACGAGCCACCCAGAACCCTGCAGCAGCCAATGGGTTCTGGGTGGCTTGTTAAGCACAGCAACAAGCCATCCCGGCTGGGTTCACACAGCATGACAGGCCATGCTGCCAAGGGTAATTATGCTAATCCCATTGGCATATGACCAGCACATGCAGGGTAGTTAATAACCACCATGGCCTGAAATCATGCAAACCACGTCTGTGTGTTATATCTGGCCTGCCAAGGCTTCCCAAAGATTTGTCCTTCTCTCCCTCCCCTCCTCAAACAACCAGCCTATGTGGGGCTTAACGGCATTGGGGGTGGGGATGAGAAAGCCTTGACAGTCTGGGCATTGTTGCTTCATCTTATGTTATGTACCTCTGTCTTAGTGGTTAAATATCTTCTTATGCAGTCATTTGCATATCTCAGCCCAGACCTAGTCTGGCTCCAGAGTAGTAGGAGAATCTTCTTCTTCTTCTTCTTCTTCTTCTTCTTCTTCTTCTTCTTCTTCTTCTTCTTCTTCTTCTTCTTCCATTTATATACCACCCCATAACCAAAGCTCTCAGCGCAGTTTACAAAGATTAAAAACATTAAACATTTAAAAACCAATATTCAAAATTTAAAACCATAAAAACCATAAAACAGATTACATACCAACTATCCAGAGGTCACTTAAAAACCTCAACATATGCTGTTAAATGCCTGGGAGAAGAAGTTGAGCTCAATTTATTTTTTTATACAAGTATTTATAGGCCACCTCTTAGGACATAGGTCTTACAAGGCGGCTCACGTGAAAATAAAGGATCACAATAAAACGGAATCACAATAAAACTAGACAGCAGGACAAAAATCATTTTAAATATATGTCAGTTAAAATATAACAAATAACACACATAAGAAATAAAGATGCCAGTGATTAAAACTGCAAAGACGTTTGCCTTACGGCCGGCGTTCTGTCTTCCTTTCTTCCTCCCATCACTTTCTTCCTCCTAAGGTGGGGATGGGAGCACGGTCTTTTATTGTGCCAATGACAGATGCCATTCATTCATTCGTTCATTCCATCATTCATTCATATTTATTAATTCAAGTGCCAAGTTGGATTGACATGGTCCTGTACCGCTGCCTTGACTAGAGGGATAGCAGCATCCATAATCCATATACAATCTTTTCTCTGTTTTTTCCTCCCACAAACAAGGTTCCCATAGTGTACGCTTGATGCCTCTGTGATTGCTTGCTGAGGCCCCAGACTTTCTTAATCCTTACTACTTGCCCCCACAATCACACATCCTCTTATAGCCCCCTTATTATTGTATACTCCCCCCCCAGATGCCTGGATTCTATTTCCCAACTCTGTTTTCTTTTCACATAGACAGCTGTCTTATGCAGAGCCCGACCGTTAACCCATCCAGTTCAGTGTTGTCTACACTGACTGGCAGCAGCTCTCTAGGTTTTCAGGCAGGGAGATGGCAGGAATTGAACCTGGCCCCTTCTGCATGCAGAGCAGGTGCTCTACCACCGAGCTACAGCTCTTTCCTCCTTTCTGTGATGGTTTCCTTTCTGAATGTAAATGCCTCAGCCAGGGTGAGAGAAGCTGTTTATTATGAGTCGAGTATACACCTGGATAACTTGGATGATTCTCCTCTACCCTATGCACCCCCCATCCCAATCACTCTCATCTTCTCTTTCTGAAGAGGAAGGATTTTCATTATGTAGATATGAAAAAGCAACTGAAAAGGCATTGTTTAATAAATGTGGTGTTGAATAATGAGCTCTAAGTACTGGATTCAGCTTTCGAGAAGGAAAACGGCTGCAGAGACAAAACCGCATATTAATGCTGTATTTATAATTTTGCAGAATGCAGATGATAAGATTGTGTGTGGGGGAAAAGATAAAGGAGCAATTCATGTATTTCATATTGAGGAAAACTAGTATTTCTTTGACAAAGGAACAGAAGAGTCTTCATTCTCCCGTCCTGCGTACTTCAGAGTCCTGCAAAGTTTCCATTATTGTTGAAGATTGATTTTGACACAATCCACTGCATATGTGCAAGGCACATTGGATTTTGCTAATACTGTCACCATCTTTTGATTGTCTGATAAGACCCACCTACAGCTTCCTTTAAGACCCATGTTTAAAATATTTATGTGCTAGGATATCAGAGTGATAATTGAATCCCTCCCATTCTGGAGGTCTAAATTCTTTTTAGAACATCTCTGATACAATGCATTGATTACTGCTCCCCTGGACACTTTTATCTGTTGTCCTCTGCCTCTGTCCTCGAAACTTTATGATGTCCTTGATGGTAGGGATTATTTTGTTTTTGAGTGGGTGACCACACAGACATAAGGTATCCTAGCAATATGATACTCAACACAATAGTTGAAAGAATTGGAAGGGAACATTGGGGGTCTTGATGGGTGGACTTATGGAACCCCCAGGCATTTACAAGTCATATGTAAGGGAGCCTGCAGCTTGTTTTCCTCCATCAAAAAAGTGCTAAGATGTTACAATGTAGGTAGACTAATATTTTTTATGTCACTCAACTACAGCGGATTCTATCCTTTTAAAAATAACTCCTCTGGCTAGTAAAAGGCATGGCCTTTGGCAAGTACAGCAAAATCAGTTACAGAAACTCTGGCTGAAATGTGAGCTATAATCCACTTTTAAAGTAACTAACTTGGTTCGCATGACATGGTGCAGCTTGTCGTAGGTTATTTAAAACCGCTGAGGTGCCGCTTTGTATATCCAGCCCCTGCTCCAGGGTTGTGTCCCTCAAATTCAGAGAATGTGATTTATGAGAGGTTAAACAACCCATGCTGAACCCATGGTTGTTTTTAACCCTCATATAACCCATGCTTGCTGGGGTCGCACAATACAGCTACTTCTGAGCAGGGCTTGGATATGCAAAAGTGTGGCCAAACACCCCACGTACCACACAGCCTCACCCTACTGTCTGAGATTTACCCTCATGGAAAATTATCTGTGCAGTGCTGAAGCTAGGAGTATATGGAGCTCATGGAAGGATAGCTGGAGAGCAGAAAAGGAAAAAAAACATTCTGAGACTTACATAAGAAATGCCAATATTTCCTGTCCTTTTTCCTCATTAAAAGCAGTATTTGTTTTAAAAAATATATAAACAAGCAACAATAAAGATAGCCAAATAATGCATCCATGCCTTGCCCACCATGCCCCACTCAATAGAGTGGAGGGGAAAAAAGAAGGCATTGGGCTACCAGAACAAGAGTCCAGACTTACATTGGAAGAGAAAAGAAATAATAAAAGACTGAATATCAAAGAAGAAATGGTGGGGGTTGGGGGAGGAAAATAGGGAAGTACAGCAGCAGAGAAACCCCAGGGGCTGTCTTCACAGTGGTGAGTTGCGCCGCTCCGCTGCCAAATCTCATGGTATCACTGGTGTGGGGTGGCAGGGAGTAATCTTCATGAAGGGAGGCAGCGTGGGCTTTCAGGCAGCCATCAGGCTCACTGGTCCACCCCCTGCCCAGGCGGATGGTGACCAGTTGGGTCACCATCCGCCTGGCCATGCCTCTGCCATGACTCTGCAGCGAGGATAGATGGTGGATGTGCTGTACTTGCCTTGCTCTGGAGAAAAAAGTCAAGTTAAGACCCTGACTTTTTTCCCCTGCAGCTTCACCAGAAAATCCCAGGGTGGGTGCGCAGTGGCTGCTGCACCATATAATCGATGCAGCGCCACTGCATACCCACCCAGAGGCTTTCTGTGTATTTAGACAGCCCCCAGGTAATATTTCCTAGTAGGAAAGTAGTTGGCTTCCCATGGGAAATTTGTGGTGCATGAATTTTCTTGCAGATGTCCCCCCCGCCCCCGCATAGTTCAGAATTGACATGTTGCCATGCCCACAAAGTGCTGCAGTGAGGCTAGGACAGGGTATTCAAAATGACTGCACCTCGTCCACAAAATAGTGATCGTTGAAGAGTAATGTAGTAAACAATTCATACATCCCCAGCAGTGCACAGAGCTTCTGATGTGGCAGAGCAGTTTTCAGTGGTAACCACACTATGCAGGTACGTGTAAATCAGGCTTGACACTTTTCTTGAAAAACAGGAAAAACAGAGCAGTGTATGGATTAGAGCAGTGTGGGGCCCCTGTATATTGTTCAGCAAAGGTCACTTGGGGTGCAGTCCCGTGTATATTTAGACAGGAAAAAGTCCTACAACTTCCACCTATGCTCCCAATGCTGGGAGTTATAGAAATCAGACTTTTTCTGTCTGAACATGCATAGGATTGTGCCCTTACATACTTGAAGCAAGTGCTGATCAAAAGTACTTTCTGAGAGCTTCTTCACTTAAAATGTTAACTACTTTTTCATATTTGTATTATAAATAGTTATTGAATAAGTTGACCATGATCATACTTAAATGAAACATCACAAAAATATCTATCTTGGTTTTATAGCTATGGGTCACGGGAGCTTGTAACTTGGTCCTAGTCACGTAACAAGGTTCATATTTATTGGCAGCTTGTAAAGGCAGGGATCAAGGCTGGTATCTCCATCAGGATCACAACCAGCCATTGTCTGGCAGTGGAATTATCCTTTCCAGCTAGGGACCTGTTTCCTTTTGTTCCTCTTAAGAGTACCATTCAGTACCACTGAAATCCTTAGGGGTGGCAAGCCTTCTTCAGACAGCATCTCTTATGTACCTCTCCAGAATTCACAAAGAGTTTTCCTGAGTTAAGTGTTGCCCAGTAAGAATGCTTCTAAGACTTGCCAACTGCTGCCTGACAGAGCTATTCTCTAGAATGGGTCATGGGATGTCTTCAGAGTATCATATAAATGAATGATGCTCCGGCCATCTACTCTTTTTAGCATAAGAGAAAAAAACATAGTTGGAAGATAATCTGGGGAATGATTGGCAAGGGGCAGACTTAGTGAGCTTGTCAAATGCTATATTAGTAATAAGGGCGATTAAAATGTAGCTCTTGCATGACACGCTGATTGAAGTTTTACATACCCATCATGGCTTTATTTTTGCCTTCATTAGACTTGTGTTCATGAGTTGAATAATTCAGTTAGTGCAGCCAAACAAAAAGTCAACTCCAGCAAATGAATAATATAAAACAAAATGTAGCCTTGAAGAAGGTGGCAAATAATTCATTGCTCATACTGAACCTTTGAATTAACAGCTTGTTTCCTAAAAGGAATAATTTTCCACCAGTGTGAATACTTCACATACCAGACTGATACTGTTGCCTTGGAATTCCATGCCCATATGTACTTGTCCTTTCCTTGCTATTGGGCAGCTCCAGTGCTGGCTTTTGAGGGCCTTTGGGCAGGATACCCTCAATGGCGCCCCTCCCTCAGTGAGTTTATCTTCTCACCATCTTTGGTCATCAGCTGTTTTTGCTCTTTATCCTCTTTCTCATTTTTGCTACAATTTGTTTGCTTGACAGGCAGAGAGCCAGTGAGCAAGCAGGCAGTGGCATCTGTTCCTCCTCCTCCTCCTCCTCCTCCTCCTTCCCATTGTCTGGACCCGAGTGAGAGTTGTGTAAACAAGCAAATTACAATGATGAAGAGGAGGTGCAGCCCTGGGACTCTAGACAGTGGGGCACCTGCTGGGATATGGGTTCTTGGCAGGTGCCTGACCATGCTTACCCTCCACGCTGGCCCTGGAAGAGAGCTTCAGAGAAACATGCCAAGATATTGGAGAGGGGATGGGGATAGATGTTTTTTTCACTCTGTTCCTTCCACTGTATATTCCTAAGCTATAAGCATGGAGATAGATTGCAGTTTATGAACACCTGAGTCAGAAATACTGAATACCTATCCTAAATGTTTAATCAGTTTCTGCTGCCCTAGGGCTAAACAAATGTACATGGGAATAAGCGCCATTTTATTGCAGAAAAATATAATGCATTTTAAAAGTAAAAATAATAAAATCAGCATCTGTAACCGCTTGGCCAATCACCCCAACTATAAAATGTTGTTAAGAAGAAAAAGAAAGGAGGGATGCCGGGGCAAGCTGATGGTGCTGATGGTGGACCTCTTGTTACTGCCTAAGCAGGAACCTGCTGTTCTTTGGATGGTCATTTCGGTGCTTGTGTGTTGCTGGTCTCCTCTAGCTGTATCACTTCTTGCTTTTCCAGCTTGAGGAAGGGTGGGGAACGGCAGACTTTTTGCTTGATTGTGCTTGCCTAACCTAAGGACTTAAGGCTTCTCTACATTGAAGCAAAAATCCTGTACCCTTACCGGGGCTGCTTCTTTCAGAGTCTTTGTGGTATTGCGTTTGGCACAATACATGTCTATCCCCTGTTTTTGGCCATTTGCTTGTTGGGAAAGTTCCATATTTTTAATTTACACAGCCAGTAGATTGCATTTTCGGCAAATTAAAAACCGGCAAAATAAAGCTAAAAAACATCAGGAGAGGCACCGGTTGTGAAAAGGACCTGCAAACGTCTGCGAATGATTGACCATGAGTGCGTGATAAAAGCCTCATGTGAAGAAGGCCTGACTCTGTTGTTGTTCTGTGCTCATAAACATGCTTTATCCTCAGGATATAAATGTCATCTACCAGACACTATGTGTTTCCATCCTATATATTTCTGTGGGAAACTTCACTTTTATATGTGTAGAGGGTGACCCCACCATCTGAAGTAAGATGGACAGCTACAAGAACGGCTGTGAGGCCTTGCTTGAGGAAGTCTCTGCCCAGAGAGGTCTCTCTAGTGCTTCTGCTAATGTCTTTTGGGTGTTAGGCAAAGACCATATTTTAATTTTCCCGGGCGTCTAATCCCCACCCCATCCCCCAGCTGTGATCGTGTTTAATGCTGCTTTTTACTGTGTGTTCATTAGTTATTATAAATTGCCCTAGAAACCTTGAATGACGGGTGGCATAGATTTTTTAAAATAGCTGTATTTTACTTGGTTTAAATATAATCCTGGCTGGGTGCCACATGCCTGTAATGTTTTTGAAGGATGTGTTCAGGATTGGTCTGATTGCATTCTATTCCATTTCAGGTTTTCTGCTGGAGTGGTATATTAGAGGGTATTGTGGGAAGCAGCAGCAGCAGGGAGTACTGTAACTGTATGGATACTAGAGATGATCAAACTATCTGCTGTCTGTGGGTTGTTTCAAATAGGGATGCTCAGAGATTTCTTTAAGCAAACCAACCCAATTCACACTTTTTGGACCGATACACAGATCAGAATGTGGTTATCCTTGCGTTACAATTCTCAGCTCTCTAAGTGTACCAAAATGTGTGCAAAAATGCTATTGTAGGTTAAAATAATACCAAAATGTGTATCTTCTTTTTTTAAAAAAAAATGTATTTAAATGCAAATTTTCATGCGGTTTAAAAAATGATGAGAGAGAAATGAGATGGAATAGACTGGTCTGTCTATCCTGAGTTTCAAGCATTGGTATTTATTATTTCTGAGTGACCCAGTGCACAGATACACACAGCGCCAAAGAACCTTAGCAGGGGAGCAGCGCTCCAGGTATTGGAGAGCTCTTGAGGAAGATACCTTTAGTGGGGGCCCTCAGTGAGTCTGCCAGAAATGTTGCTAGCTGCTGTTCCTCTTCTCTCCTCATTGCTATCACCTTCTTGCTGGCCATCTACTGCTTGTTTGCCATCTAGGCAGTGACATCTACTGCTCCTCCTTCACGCCGTTACCATTACCTGCTTCATAGTGAGAGGAGAGTGAACTAACAGGTTGCAACAGTGAAGAGGAGGAGCCAGTCTAGGGGGCATTTATCAGTAGGTCCCCTGCTGGGTGGGGTGTGGGCCCTTGTCAGACCCTTGATGTCCAACTATGCTGGTCCTGTGTGTGTGTGTGTGTGTGCATGTGCATCTGCATGTGTGTGAACAAGATGAACTCAGTAAAGTAAGGCTCAAGAAGTGCCTCCTTCAAACATATGTAGTCCATTCGTGTCTCTAAGGGCATTGAAGTCTGACTTCAAGAGAAGAGGGAAGGGGGCTTCAGAAACAGAAAATGAAACCAAGTCCAGACGGAGGGTGTTGTATTTGTCAGTGGATAATTGGAAGGATATTTTTCTGAGGTGTTCGCAAGGAGATTCCCAAAAATTCTGGATGATATTAAAGAAATGTCATAGACCGCAGTACTCCTTCCTGAAAAAGGTACAAGATACTTTTAAAAAATCGGATGCAGCAAGATTGTGCTGGATATGAAATTCAAGACTCCTGTCCCTTGACTTTCCAGAAGCTACTGGCACCAGGAGAGACTGCCCAGTTCCAGATGTGTGGGGTTCCTGATTTTTCCACTCCTCTTTTTCCAGGCCTTGTCATCCATGGAACAGTTTCGCAACTTGGATCGAGATATTGAGGGTTCTGCCAAGCGCTGGAAGAAATTTGTGGAATCTGAATGCCCTGAAAAGGAGAAGTTTCCACAAGAGTGGAAGAATAAGTCAGCTTTGCAGCAACTGTGTATGATGAGAGCTATACGACCTGATCGCATGACATACGCTGTAAGGTAAGTCCTGTTCACAAGATGTCTGAGCCATGTTTTGTGCAGTATAGCGAAAAACTAGGCCTTTCAACAGTGTGTCCGACAAACGCCACATGGGTCATAGAATGGGTGCTGAAATGTCTTGTTCTTATGTATTCATGTTCCTGGTGCAGAGTGATTCATTTTCCTCCTTTTTTCCTACTCTCCACTTAATCAGTACAGACTCAATCAGGGACGTCCATTTAACCTCAACCCCATTCAGCATTGATTGCCATCTTCAGGATGCTGATAATGTACAATCTGTAACGGTCTTCTAGCTTGTCTCCCTTCATCCACCACAAATAAATCCTCTGCCTGCCTTTCAGGCATTACCTTTGGGTATCCATCCAAGAATTGCAACCTTGTGCATCCAGACTTTTTACACTTATGTTATCTCTTTTTGTATGGCAAACTGAAGTCTCAAAACATCCCAGAACTTGAAATTAAATAACAAATCGTGAAAGCCAGTTTGAAAAGTTTTATTTTCAAAAGTAACTCAAAACAAATTTTAAAAAATAATTTCAAACTGACGTTTGAATGTAAGATAAAATAATGTTCCTTTTCAAGTGTAAAGCAAGGTATACTTACATTAAATTGGTGAGGAAAAAAATTCTTCAAAACCATTCATTATGAATGGTTGATTTGTGTAAAAGATTTGCATATATTTTGACAATTGCTAAAATTCTCCTAAGGGAAAGAAAGTTTGCTCAGAAAAATAAATTCACATCAAACAATGTTAGCCATCATAAGTGCTTTGCACAATGAGAATCTAATTTGTCCTAATCAGGATGTTTTCTGTTGAACTAGTTTTTTTCCTGATGGTATTTGATAGAAGTAACTGCATTACCTTTGCCTTATTTCTCTTTTAAAATATACCTGGGGGTGTCTACACATCTTGTAAGTCCTGCGGGGACCTGCACATCCCTGGGAACACGTGGGTTGTGGCGATTGCGGCGCCCCACTCAGGGACAGCACAGTTGGGACTCCCCAAGCGCATCCTGGCATGGAATTCTTTCCCATGCCTAAAGAGCCCCGCCGGGCAAGAGCAGCTGGGGTTTCTGCAGCTCTTGCCTGGTGACTCCGTAGACATGGGAAAAACTCCACGGAGCCTGCCACACGACACACAACAAAATGGTTGTGCAGAAACGCTCCTCTGCACAGGGTTGATATTCTGCATGGAGTGTTTTAAATAAAAACCTCCACCATTTGTGGAGTTTTCCCACCAGACAACACGTTTCTCAACGGTGGTGTAAAAACTCCACCACGGAGTTCTAAAACCACTGTTGACTAACATGTTGTCCGAACTGAGCCACCGTTGGGAAAACTGGTTTTCTTTATTTTTTGGTTGGGGGCTGGGGGATTAGAATGGTTGAAGACCTGAACAGGGAGAAATCCATGCTGCAACGTTTTGTTGCAGGTCCCAGTGGTATGATAACAATGACCACAAAGTTCTTAAAACACTTAGAGGTTCTTTACAATTGGATATGAACTCTCATAGAATGGAAACCTACCTCCCATATTTTTGTGAACATGAGCCCTCATCAGCCATTTAATGGAACCACAACTGCAAGTACTTTGATGTTGTATTTTATGACTTTGACTGTTTTTTTTTTAAAAAAATTGTTCTTCACCGTGGTCTCTGTGCATCACACATATGGGTCTCTGCGTTTGCGCGTTTTGGCAAAAAAGGTAGTATACCATACAATTTTTAACACTCATAATAAATACTGTACTGTTCTCATTTATTTCACTCTCCTTGCCTGTTGCAAAACAAAACCCCTTTCAATTCTGTCATTCTTTTAAGGGCTTGTTTTATAACTTAATTAGAAATTATTGCTTCACCACAAACTGTTTCTGTAAGAAAGAAAGAAAAAAAAAGGTGCGGTCTATCCAAGGAGAAGAGCCTCAGTTCTTGTTGACTTCATGAATCGCAGCCTTCTGCATTCTAGCACTTCCTAGTGCAAGACACCTGCCCCCTGTCTCTTGAGTTTTAAGAATAAACCATTCTAGCAGAAATAAGCTCTATAATTTATTGCCATTTCAATTAGTAAATTGTGCCTTTCTTTCTCTGAGGCTGTACTAAAAAGCATGTCTTGTGGCATTAGTTATTCATTTCTTCTGGTGGGGGTGGGGGGGATAATAAAATGTACCTGATGTTCATTGTTGATGTAGTTATAAGTTATTTAGCAAAGCAGACCGAGCAAATGTAAATGTTGGGAAGGCATGTGAGAGTAGGACGAGTATGTCAAGAAAAGCAGAAGGTCTTTTGTTCCATCCAGATTTGTTTGTTGTTCAACATCTTAGGCTTCTTTTGGGTGACATTTGATACTGTTCTTGGGCCTGAAGGGTCTAATTTGGCTTTTAACAGCTACATGATCCCTATGGAAAAACAATTTTGTACTCTTGTAGAGTTACAAAGTTTGGAAACTGGATCAGATAATTCAACACTTTTGCACAATGAGAGAGTATGAGATGCCCAAAGATCAAAGATGGCCTGTCCAGGCTTTTGTTTTTGAAGACCTTGAGCCTATTTACACATGCAGGATAAAACACTTTGAAAACGTTTTGAAAACTGTATATGCAGTTTGTCCTGGGCCCCAACAGTTCTCAAAACTGTTATAAACCGTTTAAAACTGTTTTAAAGCAGTAGTGTAGATAGGCTCCTTCATTAGAGCAGATCTCACAATGGCTTCCCAATGCTTGCATTTGCAGCCAAATAAATGCTCAAGTTATACTTTACAAACAGTGGCATCCATAATATTGGCAATGAATTATGCTTAAGGCTACATCCCAGCCATATTTACTGGTTCTGTTTGAGCAGAACCTATCTCAGAATATTCAAAAACTTCCATTGGATTCTGGAATGTCAGCAGACAGCTGAAGAATGATTATACCTAAATGTTGGTGTGTGTTGATGCACACACACTGTGAAGAATCCAGGCTTTGTTTAGGAAGTTATTAGCTGGTAACATGCTCCATTTCGTGAGGAGGGGCTGGCATGCACTCATTAAAACCACCTGCATGCATTATCAAAGGTTTCTAGTCTCCAGGCCTCCAAGATCAGAGCTGAAGTTCTGCCAAAATTAGATGAACAAATATGATCTGGGCTAGAGTGAGAGCCTTTCACTCCCCCCTCCCCATCCTGGAAGCTGAGATAGTTATCCAGCCTGACAGGGATTGGCTAGGGAAGCTCACCTCACGCATGTCAAAGGCCTCTGTGTGTGTGTGTGTGTGTGTGTGTGTGTGTGTGTGTGTATAAAGATAGCGGGACTACTGTTGCCATTTGGTCTTCACCCGGGTCTGCACTCAGATCTTCATCTGTGAATCTGATCTTCAATCCTTTCCTTGTTTTGATCTCCAGTCTTCGTCTCTCAGCTGGCTTTTGGGCCTGGGAAATTTGGGTCCTGTCTTATAGGAATACCCTTTACTTCCATAAAGTATAAGATAGGATAGGTAGTATTTTATTGGTTTTGCCTGCAGCATTGTTTTCAAAGGGTTCCCCCGTTGGTTTGAGTTTCTTAATTTCCTCTGTTATTGTAAACCCCCCCTTTTTTACTAGTTTCACCCTTCTTTACTGTTAATAAACATCACATTCATTTTAAAGCTTGTGTGTGCTTTAATCCATTGAAGCCTCAGTACTAAATTCAGAGCCTTCTGCTTTGGTCCTGCTACTGTTTAGAATTCTGGGCTTGGGGTGCAAAATGGACGGTGTCAGCTTGAGCCCTTATTTCTGTGCCCCAAGGGGGGTTGTAAAAGGTCTGAGTGTCCCCTGGCTCAGGCTGGGTTGGATGTTAAGGGGTGGGGGCAGCCTACTGGATAAGCTGCTTGCCCGCTGTCCACAGAGCAGTGGGGAGTTGGGTGTTTTGGGGTAACGGTGCTTAACCCTCTCACTCTCCCCCCTCTATTCTTCGCACATACCAGGAGGCTGTAGCTACATGGTTCAGATAGGCAGCCTCTGCTGCCTCCCCAAATCTCCTAAGGGAGTCAAGGTGCCAAGGAGAGCTCAGGATGTACACCTACCGTAGAGCTTTATTGGTCCTGTGCATGCATATATTGTGCATGCGTGGTGCAGTAGGAGATGTACTGCATCATGGGAACAGTAGTGCAAATCAGGAGGAAAGTTAATGGCACGAGAACTTTGAATAGGGAAAATTAGGATGAAATAATAATGATATATTTATTATATATAAGAAATAGTTTATATATAAGAAATAGTTTAAAAGCATCAGCAGTATTTGCCTTTCAAACAGCTCTTGGCCAGCTCTCCAAGCTTGTGTGTATGTATTTCATATGGAGAGGTGGCATCTGTGAATTGCAACTTTTGCTTCTTTTCTGCCCTTTACTAAGCCTCATAGCGCAGCCTTCTGGATTGTGGCCAGGAGGAATTATGGTACCTTAGACACCAGATGGTTTATTATGGCATGCATTCTTTCCCCACAATTACCATTAGCCGCTGATGTTCCCTGGTGCTTTTCTCTTTCCAAGGTTTCTGTGCCCAATGCATCTGAAGATTTAATAGGTAATAATTATCTGAGTAGCTTGTAGTAGTAAGTGGTAGCAATATTGGTGCCATTGATATTGGCAATATTAAAGCCTCTTATTAAAACCATAAATATTTTCTAATCTAAAATACAGATTTTCACGGTTTTCAGAAGATCAGTAAGTTAGGTCTTATTGAAACCTGGGGCTGTCTGAAAATGGAATTTGCAGTGACAGCCCACCTGATTGGTCAAGGCAATGTTAAAGACCAAGGCTATCAACTGGAGCGCCTCAAGCCCTAATGTGGCCTGCTGAGATGTTATGTTGACCATTTGGTCACTTGTTCTACACCTCTTTTGTCTCAAGTCTGAGACTCCGGGATGTGGAAAGGGACAGGACCCCTGATTCCTGACCCCCTTCTCTAAGGTGATCATGTGATCATACAAGAGTTACAGATTAACTTTGATTCAGTGAAAATGCATGCTTAGTTTTATAGTTGTGTTTCCTGAACGTTAATCTCTTCCAACAGAGATTTTGTGGAAGAAAAGCTTGGGAGTACATATGTGATTGGAAGATCTCTGGATTTTGCAACATCATTTGAGGAGTCAGGACCTGCAATCCCGATGTTCTTTATCCTCTCACCTGGAGTCGACCCCCTAAAGGATGTAGAAAAGCATGGTAAATACACTGTGTCAATTGAATTGCAATTGGTTAAAGCAAATGCCATTTTGTTGTGGTAGCTAGCTAGCTGTACCAGGAAAGACACTTTCTCCATGGGTCCAGGGAGGGGCAGTCTTTACTCTTGGGAAGTCACCTTCTCTTGGTTAAAGGCAGGGTCTGCTCGCTGTGCTTGCATAACAGAAGCAGAATTCAGTGGCTTCTGTTAGAAGCAGAGTATAGGTAACTTCCCATAGATGTTAACATCTTACACTTTATTTCCACTTTATTTTATGACGATAAAATTTCCCCACTTGCTTTTTCCTAAAAGTCTTTCTCTCTTGCTGCTCTGCTTAATAAGGAGCCAGTGAGGAAGGAAAATCCTGATTTAAGATCAGTTTTTCCCCACCAGGCCTTCTCACCTTACTGAAATTGACTGTGCTTTTTATCCTCCCCACACCCACCCTGACACCAGGCCCTAAGCCAGAGCAAGGGCCTCTCAGCTGACCACCAAATGGTGTCTGGTAGCACAAACACCTGCAGCCATTATTTTTGGGTCGGACTGAGGAGGCCCCTGCTAGCAGAGCAATAGGTTGGATCCAGACTATTCTAAGTGTGACTAAGTCTGGATCCAACCTATTGACAGCAATATTGATCATGTCTAGGTCTCCTGGGGCTGATTGAATAATAATTAATAATAATTATTAAGAATAATACCCATTCTCACATATTCATCGTAATCATACACTGGTCGCACACTGAACTCGAAGAAATAAACAGACTCAGTCGCATCGAATTCATAAAACACCACATGCTCCATCCCAACTCATGCATTGAAAGAACAACAATCAGCAGGAAAGAAGGAGGAAGAGGTCTGCTAGACATTAACGCAATGCATGCTAAGCAGATAAAATCACTCAGAGAATTTTTCCACACTAAAAATACCCCCATTCATAAAGCCATAGAAACAGCAGATAAAAATTACACCCCACTCAACCCAGCACTACAAAACGAAGACCAAACATGACCACTCACACTTGCAGAGAAAAAAGAATAATGGGCACAAAAAGCACTACAACATAATACAGAACCCATGAATAAATAAAGAACAATCGTATGAGTGGCTCAGGAAGGGTGAGCTATTTCCAGAAACAGAAGGATTCCTAATAGCTATACAGGATCAAGTTATAGCCACCAAGAACGACCAAAAATATATTATAAAAGATAACAATGTAACAACAGACCTATGCAGGAAATCCCATCAGTTCCAAGAAACAATAGACCACATAACAGGAGGATGTAAAATTCTGGCAGGAATGGACTATACAGACAGACACAATACAGCTGCAAAAATAATTCACCAACAACTGGCCATCAAATTCAACCTTATCAAATAATCTACACCATCCTATACATACTCACCGAAACAATCTTGGAAAATGCAGATCATAAAATATACTGGGACAGAACAATTCATACTGACAAGACAGTACCCTGCAACCGACCAGACATAATGGTCATAGACAAAAAAGAAAAACACGCATACCTCATCGACATAGCAATACCGAATGACAAAAATGTTGTTGAAAAGGAAGAAGAAAAGAGAGACAAATAAACATCACTGGCCAAGGAAGTCAAAGAACTATGGCAACAGGAAAAGGTCACAAGTATTCCGTTAGTCACCTCAGTCACCGGCACCACATCAAAAAACTATACAGAAAACCTTCAGAAACTGTGCCTACCAAAATACATCCACACCAACATCCAGAAAGCAGTCCTACTTAAAACATGCTCAATTGTCAGGAAATTCCTGAATCTGTAAAAGCCAGCATGACTTGACAAAGCCCGTCATGTCTGCCATGAGCGAGAAAGAGATAATAATAATAATATAATAATAATATAATAATAATAATATATTTATTTATTACCCGCCTCTCCCTTTGGATCGAGGCGGGGAACAACATTAGTATAACAATACAATAAAAATCAAATACATAAAATTAATTAAAAGAGCATATAAACTAATACAATATCAAGATAACAGTCGACACATCTTAAAATCTTTGGTTGAGTACTTCCCAAAGGGAGTGCTTTTCCTGATCCTAATTATCAGGGGTTTGGCTGGACCCACTTTTCTTGCATAAAGTTCACCAGCTGATTGTGAAGGAGGTTTAGGGCTTTGTCTCCTCAAGACTGGCTGAGCCCAGGTGTGAGTATCCTGCAACCCCCTTTGGGGGTTCACAGCTCCAGCCTAAGAGAAGTTATGAAAAAGAGATGTAGTCCGGAAGATAATCAGTACCCACTTGGGCTGCTCAAGTGCCCTCACTGGAAAATTGCCCTTCAAAGCACATGCCATGCAAATGGATCCAGATGTCATCTGAAGAGCTGCAGAATATGAGCAAGATTGAGGCAAGCAGGAGACTTATCCGAGGTGGGCTGTGCCCACTTGAAGACAAGGAGTGATCACTTTGCCCTATATGCGCTTCAAAATCTTGCCCCATCCCTGTGAAGACTATGACCCAGGATTCTTTCCAGTCCCTGATTATGATGTGGCAGCAGCAGAGGGGGGGGGGGCTTTTATATAGTCTTTCCTATCAAAACTGTGAAGTTAGTTTAGAAGTTAAGGACCCATTGTGGAGCCCTGGGGAAAGTGATTCTATTGCAGATCCTTTATATAACTGCCCCTGAGTATGCAATGTCACACACACACACACACACACACACACACACACACACATAGCTTCAGTGTCCTATTCACAACATA
Organism: Anniella stebbinsi; assembly: GCA_029215795.1. Taxonomy (NCBI): domain Eukaryota; kingdom Metazoa; phylum Chordata; class Lepidosauria; order Squamata; family Anniellidae; genus Anniella; species Anniella stebbinsi. The sequence goes on along the minus strand of JARDYH010000005.1, from coordinate 63,735,684 downwards.
AGTATTGTAATCCTTGCTTTATCCTTCCTTTTATCTCGCTTGTTTGTTCAACTTGCAACTTGAGTGCCTTTGGAAAAAAAACCACAGTTTCCATGCCAAGCAGTGGTGCCAGAATTATGTCCTAGGTGTTAGCATATGCAAATCAGAACTCTAAACATACAAATAGGTTTGCATTGCAAATCCTTGCAGTTGTCTGTTTTTATGTGTGAAAATGCCCTATGGCTTATTCCCATTATTTTTCCAGGTACCATGACGGTTCACACTTCAAAGTTTTATTTTGATGAGAGAGCTTTGTTATTCAGCTGCAAAAGAGACATTTAGCTTTTTGTCATTCGAATCTAAGGATCTTAATGCAGGTCTGATTGGACTGCCACAGCCTATATGTATCTGGGGTCTGTGTGGGTGCTGCTCTTCCTTGCCTTCTGATCTCTAGAGCTTATGGCGTGAGGAGCTCTAAACAGGGAAAGCCTCGTTCTGGCTGTCTGTAGCAGATGCTTGCAGAGATGTTCTTTCAGCCTGCGCAGATTGCCGACTTCCCTACCTTCACAACTAAAGGGCTTCTGCCAGTTACCTGCTCCTTTAGAGTAGTGTGCTTGAAGTGAGGATAATAAAAATGCGTTAAAATAAAGGGATGTGTTAAAATAAATAAACACCTAGCCCCTGTAAATTCTGCATGGGACCATGCTCAGCCTGTAGAGAGTTTACTTTTGCTCGCTCTGCATGCACCCAGTGAATCAAAATGCCGACTCGGTCTCCGAGCATCAGACAGAAACAACATTCCACCCTAATTCCTTCGAATTAGCACATCCAGGTGTCTGCTGCTTGCAGTACTCCATGAGGATGTCCCATGGGTGGACCTCAAAAGCTGTCAGTGGAAGCACTGAAGTGAAGTCGGTAATTTCCAAGGAAATTGACAAAGGAATGTACTAATGCAGCCTGTAAATAGTGGACAGATGAGTCTGTTCAGTTGTGAAGGACTGGGGAATTAAATTTTTTTTGTTATGAACACATTTGCGTACTTGTGAAGCAGCGAAAAAAATGATGGCAAACGCGTTCAGGACATTGTCAAATACAGTGTCATTTCTGTATCAGTGGAGGGGCGAACGTCACGGATGAGGGAGGCTGGAGGCGGTACTAGGGAGAGCACAAGTAATGGATGGTTTTTTCGCCTCTTGGGACAAGTCATCGTGCCAGGTCTGGACATCATGAAAAGCCACCCTGAGAGCAAGCCAGCCTCCTCAACCAGACAACAAGACATGCACCTCAGTCCCAGTCTGGTCCTCTCCCTGCCACCTCCGCCCCCATGGCTGTGTTTGTCAAGAAAGAATTTGCCCAGTGTTGAGTAAGCTAGAAGAAACGTGGCACTAACTAAATATAATGAGAAACCAGTGTTGTGGCTCCCAGTCTACTGCGTGCTGCAATCTACTGCATGGACTGGGAGTTTACTATTTTGCAATATCTGGCTCCATACCAATTTTATTTTATCAGCAGGGGATAGTTCATATCTTTAAAAGTATTTGCGCAGATTTGCAAGGTGATAGCACCCTTAGAACCGAGGACCGAAGTACCGCTTTTGCCTTGTGCTGCAGATTAAAGAGATTTTGGAGAAACTGGAAACCTTTGAGTTTTTGTTTGTTTGTTTGTTTGTTTGTTTGTTTGTTTGCAAGAGGTGCTTTAGTAATAAGATAATGCCCTCACGCTGGTCGCCTTTGACAGCTACTCTTTCTGAATGGGGTTTAAATCAGGATGAGGTGCTGTGTGTTCCACTGTGTTGAAAACCCTGTTTTCCTCTTTCAGGGAAGAAACTTGGCTACACGTTTAACAACAGGAATTTCCACAATGTGTCCCTTGGGCAAGGCCAGGAGGTTGTGGCAGAGCAAACTTTAGACCTCGCTGCAGCGGAGGGACACTGGGTTATCCTGCAGGTATCTTCTTTTGTTTTTGTTTTGGGGAAAACTACCAGTTGCTTCTGAGTCATCTGTTACAGAAAGAAATGACATCTGTAGTGGTTGTCAGATGATTCTTCGCTGAGTGTTGTGGGAGTGGTGGTGGGCAGATTGACAATATAACAAGGTACTTCTCAGTAAGTCCCAAATGCCTGTAGATTATCAGCTACTGTTACAGTTTGCAAATTGGGCGATCCTGAATTTCCACAGAACAACAGCCCACTGGTGATGAATACTTTGTTGCAGTTGTCCTTTGATTTCAGGGTTTATGTTTCCCAAAAGGGATTCCTTTTGGGAAACATAGCACTGAACTATGACCCCAAGTGCCGGAGGGGTCATAGCTCAGTGCGATAGAGAACCTGCTTTGCATGCAGAAGGTCCCAGGTTCGATCCCCACTGTCTGCCTGAAACCCTGGGGAGCCGTTGCCAGTCAGTGTCATCATTACTGGGATAGATGAACTAATGGTTTGACACGGTATCAGGCTGCTTCCTATGTCCCTATGCCTGACACAAAATTCACTTCCTTGTTGAGAGAGATGCTTGTAGCCCATTCAGGTCATCCAAGTCCTAATAGCTCCTCCTGGCTGTGTATACTCTGTTCATGGACTTGCCCAAGCAGTACCCCGCTGGCCAGCCACTTGTTGAATGGGCCACTCATACAAGGATGTGAGGTGGTTGCTGAAAGGGCTGTGTGCCCATCAGTGTGTACCTCCACACTAGTGAAGTGTCAGCTGCTGCACACCACCCACCCACCCCTTGCACTGCATGCTGCTCTTATGAGGAAGCAAGGCAGCAGTGGAGGCTCTGCCATCGCGGAATTATGAGGAGATTCAAAAGAATGTACGGAACCAAAATCACGATCTCCTTGGTTTTCAGTCTGTACAAATATTCAGAGAGAGAGAGAGAGCACCCAGTGATGCTGGCAGTACATAAGTGCAGCTCTGAAGTCAAAATGGGAATTAGAAATGGAAAGGTGAGGGTGAGGAAAAGGGCACATGGAAGTTTAATGTAGTATAAACAACAACGCAGGGAGCACTTTTTGCTCTTCACACAGGGTTCAGGATAGGCCAAGGAGGGAAGAGGTAGGGCCAAAGTGGAGGGGTCATTAGAAACCTGGACTGGGGATGCTCTACACCAAGAAAGTTTCACCCCCTTTTCCCATTGCTCGCTTGCATGTGCCAATTCATTTAAATGTGTTGGAATTTAAAATTGCTTACTGACCTGTTTGGTAACTATTGGGAAAATAGAAGGGAAAATCCTCAGTAGTTTCAGTCCAGTGACTACAAGAATTTGCCAATTAACAAAATACTAGTGTTTGAAAGGTGGTTTTTAAAAAAAGGTAAGATACTTGTAGCAGGCTCTTCCTTGGGGCAATAGACATCTCCAACAAGATTCTTATCCACACCAAGCATAATGTCCCTTAGCACCTTTGCCATTCCTTATTCACTAAGCATCAATGAAGCAAAGGGCAGAGGGGATTCCAGCATGCACATATGTGGGTGCTCATGAGTGTTTAGTCACATGGCACACATGGACTCATCTCTTCCAGCTTCTGCATGGCATTGCAAGAGGCAGAGTACTCATTTCATGCAGGGTGCCTAGGGTGCTTTGGTCATTGGCAGAGTCATCATGTCCAAAAAACCATCTAAATCCCCTCCAAAGGCAAAAGTCTCAAAGCACCTAGCCCTAGAGCAATCACTCTTTGAAGCTTGGCCTGGTACCATCTTGGAGGTATGGCTCCCTGCTTCCCCCCCCCCCCCCCCCCAGCTCTGCCATGGGGAAGCAGTCAGAGGAAGGTACATGGGAGTGTGGGCCCTTCCAGTTTGTTCGTGCATATATGTTTCACTTAAGCGGCAACTTGTTTTACAAGTTGAGTGGCTTCATGATGCATTGTAGACAGATCAACTGTGTGTAAATTCTAGTCCTTTCTCTAACCATGAGTTTGAATTTGAGGAATGGCCCTTCTTTGCCTTGTTTTCCCTATTTACAAAGTGTGGATGACTTAATCACTGGTACTCTTTCCAGACTGCGTGTTTCTCTTCCAGCCCAATGGGCTCAGCAGAGATGGGAAATGAGATAGAAAAGTGTAGTATAGGTTGTCAGTGTTGTGATTACGGATAGCTTTAAACCTGGATCCATTGTGCGTTGGTGGCAGTGGGGTGCTATTTTTTCTTTCTCCTTAGGAACTCTTTTTTTCCTCTTATAAAGAATTGGCTGCACACTCCAGTGTCTCCTTCCCATCTTCACCCTAGTGGAGGCATGTGTCCAGCTGTAACTCAATGAATGTGTGCTGTTCAAAAGCACCCAGAAGGTCCCCACACCAATGTTGGAGCTGGGAAAGGAGCTTTAAACAAGGGAGTGGGCAATGTGCAGCTTGCTGCAGCCTCTCTCCCACTTAACCCCTGAAATTGTAATTACAAAACTGAAAGTTGTCCAGAGCAGCCATTTTGAAGCCTTTGATCCATGTAGTGAAAACAAACTAATTTTGATGCTTCTGGCCCTCCATAGGTGCTCTGGACACCATTAAAAAGCAACCACTTTACTTTTCTCCATGGAGGGGGTCAGAAATGGCCTTCAGACATTCAAAGTTTCCCACCTCTGTTTTAAGCAGAGTTTTCCCAGTTCATTCACTTATATTTTCCCTCTCTTGACATTTATTTTTTGAGCGTTTAGAAGGATTGGTGGTGGTGAAATGTTTCATCCCCTGCAGAACGTTCCCATCCCATTTGCAATCTGAGGAAAAGTTTCCTTATTTGGTTGGGGCTGCGATTGCATCACGCCTTAGGATGACTGATTGGGGCAGTCTGGAAATAGAACTTATTTCACTGGAATCCATCCACGTTTCCTGACACCCAGAATGTACCTCCTCTGTTTTGTATCTCTCTTGAAGTCCTAAGGACTTAACTTGAGTCTTTGGGACACACTTGTAGCTAGAACATAACCTTGGGCAACTTCTGACATGGCGTCTCTAACCTGGAAACCTTTTCCCCTGGCAGGTGGTTTTTTTTTTCTTTTGGAGCAAGAAATAGCAAATATATTTACCCTAGGTCTTCCACACAAAAATGATCCCCAGAGTAGCTTACAATAAAATATGATAAACTGCTAAAAACAACAATCAATATAAAAACAGTCAATTCTATCAGAGCAGAAAGGGGGGGGGGGAAGCAGCAAGAAAATGCAGCAAATGTCTACGGTTAAACAAACTTTGCAACTCTGCTTCCTATAGTAATCCATCATGAGCACAGCCCCTCAGCCTGTGATATGGTTGGTTTTTTTTCTGGTGTTCTGCTTTTATAACAATTCAGTGGCTGCCTGATAAGAAAGCAGCGGGATTTTTGTTCTCATCAGTATTCTGTATTCATGTCACTTGGTCCAGCACCCAATGCAAAGGAACTGGGGAAAGCTGTCGTAGCTACCCTTACATAGCTGTTTGTCATTAGTTTGGTGGAGTATGTGAGGTCCTGATGCCACATGTGTGCAGGGCTGTGCAGAGCTGGTAATATGCCCAGGCCAAATGGGAAGTGTATGCCCCCCATTTCAAAAAAGGAGAGCAACATGGCCACCCCAAGGGGGCGTGCCCACCAACATGTCTGTTCTACATAACACCTTCATATTAAACCTGCTCTACAACACCTCAAGGCACATATATCCCCACCCCGCATGCTGTATGGGCTTCTGGAGCTTGTAGTCTGACTTCGGTATTCACGACGGATGGCTTCTGCACTGTTTCCGCAAGGCAGGCTCCTCGCTTCCCGATGGGCTGCTTACGCTATGGAAGCACTGCCCCCCCACCTTTTGCACGGCCCTGCATGTGTGATGAAACTGATGCCACGTTTGGCCTTTGGTCTAAACTTTCTCTCCTTCCTTTAAACCCCTGATGCCAGTAGAACCACTGTCAGAACTGCTGCCAAGTGAAGTAAAACCTTGATTGGTATCTGTTTTTACCTGGAAGAGTCCAGGCTTCTATCCCATCCTCATTTAATCACAGCTTTTATCCATTAGTCAGAATGTCACCTCCTTCACTCAGCGATTGACTTAATTGAATTCCTGAGTGCCTTTTCATTTTCATACATTGTTGCTTCACTGAGCTGGGTTCATGTACTAAATTAAATAACAATGAGCTGCTCAACCATAGCAATGTGCTGATCAAAGCTTGGCAGAGATTTCCTTGTCTCATGTTAAATAATTGGATTACATGTTAAGCTCTTGGGGTGGAGGGTTAAGGAGTTTGTTTACACAAACAAGCCAAGGTACAACTTCTCTGTGCCATGTCCGACTGTGTGCTTATAAGAAGAAGAGCCAATTACTTTCAAGGTAACCTTGAATTATTTGCCAACTAAATTTGAATTCCATGATGTGCATAAATTAGGCAGATTAAATGCCTTTGCACATAGGTGCTCATTTTGCATAATTTATTCTGCTTTTGCTAGCCAGTGGGAGGGACAGCCAGCCATGCCTTTGAAAACGATCTGATCCTCTAAAACTGCACCAGGCACTGTTCCTTAAACATATCTTTGCATCTTTAAACTTGCTCGTTTTCAAAAATGCAAGGTGAGTTTTTCTGGATGCCTGCACCAGTTCCTGCATATGTGCAGTATAGTCAAATAACTGCAGAAGAATACACATAATCTTGTACATATATTGTTACCGATGAACATAAGAACATAAGAAGAGCTATGCTGGATCAGATGAAGGATCCATCTAGTCCAGCATTCTGTTCATACAGTGGCCCACCAAGAAGAGGAGATGAGTACAACAGCACCCTCCTGCCCATGTTTTTCTTCCTCTCTCAAAATACTAGAACCCGGGGTCATCCCATGAAACTGATTGGTGGGAGATTTGGGACAAATAAAAGGAAATAATGCTTCACACAGCACATAGTTAAATTATGGAATTCACTACCATAAGATGTAGTGATGGCCATCCATTTGGATAGCTTTGGATAAGTTCCTAGAGGAGAAAGTTACCAATGGCTACTAGCTCTGATGGTTATGTGCTACCTCCAGTATCCGAGACAGTAAGCCTGTGTGCACCAGTTGCTGGGGAACATGGGTGGGAGGGTGCTGTTGCACCATGGCCTGCTTTGTTGGTCCTTGGTCAACAGCTGGTTGGCTACTGTGTGAACAGAGCGGTGGACTAGATGGACCCTCGGTCTGATCCAGCATGGCACTTCTTATGTTCTTATGTTCCCCTGTAACTATTGTACATAGACTTACTGCCTCTGATACTGGAGATAGCACATAGCCATCCGGACTAGTAGCCATTGATTATCTTCTGTTGTGAAGTGGCACTTTCCCTGAGGCATTCCCACGAACTGGTAAACTGACAAGACACTCAGGTTGGTGAGACTTCTTTTTATTGAGGAAATCACACAGTCAAAAGCATAACAATTACATTTTTTGACACCCACTTAACGCTGAACAATAGCTAGAACACTTCAAGCGCCTTTCTTGATACGAACTTTCCAGGCAAGCACTGGGGGTGGGTGGGAGGGTTAGGCGTAGCCATTATCCTAGCTGAACTTCTCCAGATGCCGCATATGCTGGATGTTCAGAAAGACTTGGCCAGAGCCCAAACAAAATCCCAGGGAGGGGAAGTGCTCAAGGCAGAGGGCCGCCTTTGAGCCAGGCAGAGAGAGAGATCATGCACCAGCCAATCCCAGCCTGCCGAAACACTGAGCTGACCCTGGTAAGCAAGATCACAGGGAAAGAACTTCTCAGGCTGACACACACACAATCCAGAGAAAACGCAAGAGCGCTTTCCATGGCACAATCCTTAGAAATTCAGAGTCCAAATGGCAAATGAGCGAGCAGGTACAGAGTGCTTCCAAAATCTCCAAACAGGTAGAATCCAAACACGAGGGGTTTCAGGCCATGCATCGAAAGATGATCTCTAGCAAGGCTTCTTCAGCCTTGCTAGCTATTACTATCCAAAGCTACTTGACAGACAAGTCCTCTAACCTGTAAACTACACCCATGTGCCAACAGGGCAGCACAGTTCAACCTCCTTTTGATGACTATAATGTGAGCGACAGCTTGTAAGAGTGGGCCCCCTCCTTATCCAAACTTTTTTTTTATCTCCCAGGGAAAACTAGCAACTTCAGGGCTGCAGCCAGCAACTCCCGTGGGAAACAGAGACAGATGATAAGCTTGCAGAGAATCAGACTTTCTTAAAACAATCTCAAATTCTTCTCTTTCAATCCACAAGGCCTTGTGGTACACCTGATGCCTTCTCCTTTAGGAATTTATCCAACCCCATTTTTAAAGCCACCCAAATTGGTGGCCATCACATCTTGTGATAGTGAATTCCATAATTTAACTATGAGCTGTGTGAAGTTAAACAGTGGAATTCGCTACCACAAGATGTAGTGATAGCCACCAATTTGGATGTCTTTAAAATGGGGTTAGTTAAATTCTTGTAGGAGAAGGCTATCATGGCTAGTAGATCTGACCTCCAAAATCAGAGGCAGTAAGCCTGTGTACACCAGTTGCTGGGGAACATGGCAGGAGCATGCTGTTGCACTCCCCATAAGCTGTTCTCCCAGCAAATTAAATGCATGTAGAATGCAACATGCATTTCAGGGCTGTATGACATTCTTCTTCCCAAGGTACCTTTTGATCTCTTACACCCCTGTTTTAATTAAGAGAAAATCCTTTTAAAAAAGCCATAGCACAGTTGTTCGTATGTGCTATGTAGATCTGTAGACTTCACACGCATTAGATTCAGCTCAGCACCCCATGCTATCAGCTTGTCCTAAAGGAGGCAGTTGTGAGAGTTCACTGGAATCTTAAACATTTAATTAATTCTTGAATGTCAGTTTTCTGTAGGATAAATTGACTGGGAAAGATAATTTCTGCAGATTGAGGCCTTTCCTCATTAGGCCTAAGAACTGCACTTACCTTACGACTGAGGTGCACATGGATCTCATTAATTGGTTAGCCACATGCCCAAGTGTCTCACCATCGCATGCTCCATAGTTCTTATTTTCAAGCCTCTCTAAGCATGCAGTTGTAGGGCAGTGTAGTGAACCCACCCTTAAGAATGAGTTCCATGTAGCTTTTCACTGTGAGAGTGAAGACTACGTATGTGCCATCAAGGTAAATAGGATAGGGTACTTGCAGCAGGTTTCCCCTTTGCCCTGCATGACTTGCTGGAAACATAAACCAGGCTGTTACACCATTTCTCACCATCTATAGCATGTTCCTATGGTGAGAACTTTTTATGGGCAATCTCAGCTTTCAGATCTAGCGTGAAATTTGCCATGTATTTGTGTGCACGCACACACACACACACACACACACACACTGCAGATTACCAAGGGGTGAAGAGAGCTTCAGGCTACATTTTAAAAGCTTTTGAGCTGGAATGAATAACTGTTTTCATGTGGAGAAAATATTGGGGGGCACATACCAGGTGTGAGCATGGTCGAAGCCAAATGTTGGCAGGATCAGAGCTGGTTGTAGGCCACCCATTCCCCCCTCTCTCTTTCTCTGCTACTCCTTAGCTCTCGCCCCCTTTTCTTTTCCCCCCTTCTCTGACTCTTTCTCCATTCCTCTCTCACTCTTTCTCCCCTTATCTCTCTCCTGCCCCCAGTGTGCCAATTAGGCTTAGAGAAAAAGGGACCACTCACGCAAATGGGAGCTTTTTTTTTTGGTAAGTCTACATGCCTTGGGGGTGGGTGAGCATGGCGCATGGGCATAAGCTGGATCCAAAGGTGCTGCACGGCAGTGGTTCCCACCCCTCTTTTAGAATAATCAATAAAAAGAAAAACATACAGCTAAACTTTAAATGATTATAAGACTATAAGACTAGCCATGCTGGATCAGACCAAGGGTCCATCTAGCCCAGCATTCTGTTCACACAGTGGCCAACCAGCTGGTGACCAAGAACCCACAAGCAGGACACAAGTGCAACAGCACCCTTCCACCCATCTTCTCCTATGGTGTCCATAGGTTTACTGCTTCTGCTACTGGAGGTAAGACATAGCAGTCAGGACTAGTAGCCATCAATACCATGAATTTGTCCGAGCCTCTTTTAAAGCCATTCAAGTTTGCACTATCTTATGGTAGTGAATTTCATAGTTCAACTATGCACTGTGTGAAGAAGTACTTATTTTTGTCTGTCCTGAATTTCCCACCAATCACCTTCATTGGATGTCTCTAGGTTCTAATATGATGAGAGAGAGAAACTCTATCTACTTTCTCCGTATCATACATACATGTACACCCTCTTACTAACTTTTAGTCGAAATGAAAAAGACCCAAACAACCTTGCTCCCTGATCATTTTGATTGCTGTTTTCTGTACCTTTTACACCTCCAGAGTATCCTTTTTGAGAGGCCACGCAATCTGCATGTCATAGATGACTGCTCAGAAGGTCACGACAGAAACTTCAGCGAGGCCTTTCTGTCCAATCTTACAGGCCTCATAAGTTAAGCTTTTATGTTACGCTGCCTATTTGCAGAATGGGCTCCTTTCAACTTCGTGACACACTGTGGTCAGATGGTCCTGAAACTGTGACTATAGAATAGGGAAGAGAAGTTATGTGTAACTCTGCTGACGAGTGGGAGAGGATCTGTGATGAAGTAAATTGCTGGTTTGTACGGTACTATTTCCAGGAGTTACCATGGCAACTCCTACGTCTTTATGATACATGTTTTTATCTCGTAAGATGCCCAAGCATTATTTTCTTAAGGAAAATTCAGATGCCTATGCATAGTGTGTGTGTGTGTGTGTGTGTGTGTGTGTGCATGTATGCATGTGTGCATGTGTGTTATCTGTTATCCCCCCTTGGACTCTTTCCCAGACACTTACATATTCAGCCTCGTTCCTTTGATTGCTGTATACAAGCTGTCTCCCTGACAGGAGCACACTCACATATGCTCACACTCCTGCTCACCCACCCACCCCCACGGCTGCCCAAATTACACTTTTAATATTCAAAAGGAGGTGTATTTATGTGTATGTGTGTGTGTGTGTGTGTGTGTGTGTATGTGTGTGCATTTCGTGGCACTTTTCAAAAACAAAAGTCCAGAACAGACGACAGCTGTAGCTTTGCTGAAAAAGCCTGGAGTGGGAGTGGGGGTGGGAGTGGGGAGTTTCTGATGAATCGCAATGTAAACATGGCAGCCAGAAAGATTGGCACTGCTCACACATGGCAAGTAGCCATCTTGTGGGTTGCCATTGTGTTCAGCACTTTTTAAGCCTCAGATGGAGCAACATGCATTAGGAAGGAAGGCGAAGAAAGGGGAGCGTGGGCAAGCGCTTCTAATCTGAAAAGGCTGTTAAGTGCAAGATCATTCTCTTAACTCACAGAGGTCATAACGCTGTATGTTAGATCCAGTTTGCACATGGAACTTCTCTGTTATAAGCTATGAAGAACGGTGTGTGTTTGTATGTGTGTAGAGCACTGTCCATAACTGCTGGCTGCACACCTACAACTGTGGGTCAGAGGGAAGTGAAGGGGCTACATAGCAGGAATATTACACATTGGTGTTTTTTTTTTTAAAAAAACAGAATCTAGTAGGCTAGTGCTCTATCCTATGCAAGTTTACTAAGAAGTAAGTCCGAGGTAGCGGGATTTATTCCAAGGTAATTGCGTATAGGACTGTAGGGTTAGGGAAAGTTAATAAGGCAAAATTGTACTGAGGTTTAGATCCAGGATCTGCCTTCCATGATCAGAAGGGCTTTGTTTACAGAAGGAGCCTCCTCCACCTGATTTTTAGGGAGCACTCTTCCCACCCCCACCCCGTGCCTCCATAAGCACACCCACCCACCCCATAGCTCACCCCATTCAGCAGAGCCCCCAACTATCCGTCATTAAGGAAATTTTCCTAATCCTTGAGTTGAAGAATTACCAGGAACAGGCAAAGTCTGATCAATAGGTTTATTCAATACAATGTATGCAGGAGAGAGATGTGGCAAATGGGTAGCGCCAAAGCTCTCTGAATCACAAAGGCAAAACTGTTTCATTTTATCTATGTTTCAGGCTTTGATGTCACATACCACTCACCCCCTCCCTCCTGTGATGGACTACATGTTAATAAATGTTTCAACTAAACTATTTCCTAAACCATAATAAAACAATATCCCGGGCATTTGACGCCTCAATGTAATTTATTCCATCCTGATAACCTTCGATTACTGATACTTGGCGGTGTTTGGTTTCATCTAATGGCCAGCTTTTCTTGGGAAGAATCTGAAAATGTTTACATTATAGGTGCCATCTTGTCTGTAAGATTGTATTTGAGGGCCGTTGAGTCATGTTTAATTTGCAACACCATTTGGGGGATGGGCTTGTGAGACTTGTTATCAGGAAAGGATGTTTTAGGTTATGGTGTTCTGTGTTCTTTTATTGAAATGCTAGAATGTGAGGTGTGTGAACTTTAGCCTGGTATAGTGTTAAATGTCTCTGCTTCCTCTTGAAACATTTCTTTGAGGCTTGAGGGAAACCAGAATTTAGATTTTGATTTTATATCAATGCCCAGATCAAAAAAATCCTTATCACCGTGTAGCATTTTCCAGGGATTGGAGAAGGTGTTGTGGGAAGGAGTGGGTGGGGAAGTCTGCTTCAGCCAGCCCAGATGCACTCACCTAATTCTGGATCCAACTCAGAGACTTATGTCACTTGAAGATCTAAAAAGTAATTAGAGAAACATCCAGCTAGGACAGCTTTATTTTAGGTGGCCATACTGAAGGGGGCTGCACAGCTTCCAGCCCTAAAACAGCATGGGTAGGCAAAGCCCTTTCCTTTGATCTTTCATCCTTTCGTCCTTTGGCAATGGGTTGTTACACCCTTTCTGTAACAACCCAAACAAAGAATATTTGCTTATCCGTATGAGAAAATCCACCAAGTTCAACACTGTAAGTTGATGGGTGTTGTACCATGTTAACTGCTGGTAACGTGGCTTTAGCAGAGCGACGAGAGGTTTCCCGAGATCTGTGCGTGTCTTGACCTCTGAGCACTGGTAAGCTGCAAGGGTAGTCTTGAGGATGTGCAAGAAGTGTTGGCATCCAGACAACATTCATCAGTCACATCTCATCAAGGCAACTGAATCGAAGGATCTCTTAGTAACTCAGTGCAAAGGGAAGACGAGCAGCAGGTATTGCCAGATCATTATGATTAAGGCTGCATTCCCAAGACTGCTTATGAGAAGATAGCCAAAAAGCATAAGCTCCTAAATGATGTTGTCTTCATCATGCAGTGTAGGAGTGCCTATTGTATTCCGTCCAATTTTATCCTGAGAAATCTGGGGCTGTTCTTTGCATTTGTCTTCTTGTACCCACATCTCTCTTTCCTATCTTAATTACTGCATGGGCAGCAGCTTTAAGATGCCTGCCAATTTAGGGTCCTGATGGAGATCTTTTGAAGCTAGAAAGACCTTGCTGCACAACTGTCTCCCCAGTTCGCTTCATAAAGGGTGTTCTGTGATCTTCCTCCTGCTCCAGTTATCATTAATTGATCCAGTGTACACAATTCTGGGCTTATGCCCAGGATTCAGTCATGTGAACTGGCTGGGTATCCAGGCAGTGCACATGGCAAAGCAGCTTGTAACATTCTATATTCAAATCCTGGTGTTTTTTTAAATGCCTATCTACATTTTACTGTGCCAGCCATTGCCAAACGTGCTTGTACACCATCAGATGCCTTTGTGCTGACATTGTAACATTTTGGGTGCATATTAAAAAGATAGGTATACAGGCTTGCAGAGCAGTAATAGGTGCTGTACTATATACACATCGCCAGCTTCTATACAGTCCACCCACATGTCGTTGCAATCCCAGGATTGCGAATAAGTACTAGTGTTGCCAACCATTGGCAAAATAATAGCCTGGCAAATTTGGAAGCATTTGTACCCCTATTACTACACCAGATAAAGAGGAGCTATTTTTCTTGACTGTATCCAATATCCCAGTTATTTATGCCAAACCTTTTCAATCTAATTTGCTTTATGTTGCCCACGTTCAAACTTATTTGAGGATGGTTAAGACAGCAAAAACAAAATAAAACGTTATTTCTCCACTTCCATTGTATTCTCTCCCTGTTGTCCAGCAGAGCTTTTTAGGGTTGTTTGGGGTTTATTATATGGTGGCCCTAAGGAGGTTGTGGAACTATCAGATGGCCACTGTGACATGTTTGCAAGACATTTCCAGGATGAAATCTATTGCATTCACCAGGAGTTAGACTGTATTGCAAGCAAATCAGTTGAGGTATCCAGAGCGCAGTCTTGTTAGTTTTATTTGATGAGTTTCAATTGGTACTGCCTGAGGGCATTTACAAGGTACTTGAATAGATTCGTGCTGCCAGTTCCGTATTGGATCCTTGCCCCTTATGGCTTCCTAAAACTGGCAGAGAACAGACCATTTACGCCTGCAGTTTTGCATAAGTGGACCCTTTACGAAAAAGGGCTGAGCCACCATTTTTATGCAAAATGGCGGCTCAGTGAGGGAGCAGGAATCTCCTCACTTGCCTGACTCGGTGCGGGCATTTGTAAACTGGCAATTAGGAGTCCGAGCCGGCAAGAAATCGCCAGGCCTTGAGCCCCCCCGGATGCCCAAGACACCCCTACTTTCTCCCACCTTTGCTAAAGCTGGGGCTGACGTTGCCTGGCATAATAGCTGTCTCTCAAAATGGAGTCAGTATTGCTCACTCAAAAGAGAGCTACGGTGTAACAGGCATTTGATGGCACATGATGGGCTGTTTAATTCATCAGTTGAATTGTTGATGGTTGTTACTGATGTTTTAGTTTCTTCCTCCTTGACACAGAGTTGCCTTGCTTTGACCAGGATCTGGCCTTGCCAACTGGCACTAGTTTGACAATGCCTCACATTCCAAAAAGACTGTGACATAAAGATAGCCTTAACTTGTATTAGTGACAGGATTGTTTTGTGTTTTATTCTTGGATCTCCTGTCTCAGGAACCTCTATATCTGATGTATCCCAAAAAGCCACACTTTTAGTCTATATCTGAAAGCCAGCACACAACTGCCTCTTTCCCTTTTGGCTGTGAAAGGTCTTCAAAAGTCTTCACACATGAAAGGCCAGCCAAGATAAGGAATTATCCACATCTTTCAGTGGTTTCCCTTCACACAAAGACCTTGATTATTTAATTGATGGTTCTCTGCATGGCTTCAAGCTCCCCCTCTGATCTGTGGATCTTGATAAATATACCTTGCTGAAGATTTACTAAATGTCATGTTTTCGAAGTCTCTGGCCTTTATGGGATTTCTTTTTTTAAATCTTGCCTATGTATGAAGCACACCTGGACACAAACAATGATTGCTCATAAAACACCTGTTTTGGGTAGTCACAAGACACTTGTTACCTAGTGTCCCCCAAATTCTGCTGTTTTGGGAAGAAGTGACTTGTTCCTAGAAAAGGCTACTTTATTTTTGTCTTGGAGAAGGGCAGAAAATTAGTTCCTTTAGGACATTCAGACCCTGCACATCCCAAGTGAAACTACCTTACATGGCTCCTTACACACAACTTTTTTTTTCTGGTCAGCCCTTCTGGTTTTCCTTAATTCTTAAGTATTAACACTTGCAAATTTCAGATCTTGCCTAAGGGTGACAACCAGAATCAACTATCAAGAAATATTTTATGCTGATTTTTAACCTTACCGTTTAAAGTCAGATAGGAGGGGGGGAAATATTAGCCAGTTCTACTTTTTTACTGTTCTTAACACCTTTTGAAGCTTTGAAACCCTGAAATCCCTGATATTGACTGGGTTTGCATGATCATAGCGGGGAAGGTAAGCCACAGTGGCATCTTTACCGTTCCCTAGCACATGTGCCAGTCACATGCCAGAGAAATTTGTATAATTACACTTGCTGCCGCAGCTTGCCATATCCTGCAAACCCAGCCAGGGTGGCTTGTTGCTGTGGTTAACAAGCCACACAGAACCCATGGGCTGTTTTAGGGTTCTTGGGTGGCTTGTTAACCATGGCAACAAGCTACCATCACTAGATTTGAGTGACACAGCAATCTATGCTGCCAAAGGTAATTATACAAATCCCGCTGGTGAGCTATCAGCATGCGTGGCTGTGAAAATAAGTCACTGTGGCTTATTTGCCTCTCAGTGGTCATGGAAACAATCCTTTACCTCCCTTTCTTGTTCCAGAAAAAGCTAAAGAGCTTCCAGCACTCAAAAGTCAGCAGATAAGGGGAGATAAACCATTACACCCACTGTTTTTCTTCTTATTGGTCCATAACCTCTTTTTCCTGTTATTCCACCCGTTCCTGAACTCCAAAAATCCTTGGCTTTGGAGCTCCCTTTTGTTTTTTTAAACCTCCCCTTTTACTTTCTTCCAAATCTTCTGCATTTGTGCTATTCACCCTCCCCTCCAAAACGCTCTCACACTTTCCAAAAACCCAGGTTCTTCCCTATTCAAATCCCCCCAGGCTGGAATTTCTTTCTCCCCCCCACCCCACCCTTACCCGTTTTCCATGATCAGCGATACACACACACACACACACACACACACACGTTGCTAGAAAGGCACTCATGAACACCGATTTTCGACTGGCATTTGCCTTCCTCTTCAAGGGCTATTTTCATTTAAATGCTAGCTGCTCTCTTTCTGCTTAGTGCTTGAATTAAAACTCATTTCTTTTTAAAGTGCCACACTTCCATCACCCCTTTTTGGACGGACACACACACCACACACACACACACACTGTTACATATCCTGTTGCACCTAGCTTTACTAAGCATTTGATTTTCAAATGCTTATGTTTTGACCTCCTCAGTGTTAATGTTTTTGGACATATGATCCTAATTGCCCTGATTAATTTGGCATATCAGATTTTCCTGTGAGTTCAGAGTTCAGTTCTAAAAGTTCCACCATGTATGTGCTTGGTTTACATGTATGCAATATGCACAAATCCATGTAAATTAGAATATGTGTCATGACACCTTATATTTTCTGTCTTTCAGAAACAGATGATTGGGAATGTTTTTCTTTGCACCTGATTACCATCTAACCATTTGCCCTCAGTGCTGCTCTATATAGGAAGATGCCTCATACACAGTCAGACCACTGGCCCATCTAGCCTGGTATTGTTAACACCTAACTGGCAGTGGAATTCTAGGGTTTCAGGCAGGACTTTTTCTTGCCCTACCTGGAGATGCCAAGGCTTTCTTGAAATGGAAGTCGGATTTTGATTTCTAGATTTTGATGGAATAGTTTGTGCCTTCACTTAGTGGCTTTTACTGCAGATAAATTAAAATTTAGTGTTCAAGTAGCATAAATTTGCTTTGTTTTAGATCCATCTCTTATTTATTTATATAGGGAAAAAAATCCTGCTGGATTTCACCCATCAACATGGAATCACCCCAAACAGCTTTTATTTATATATATATATATATATATATATATAAAACACCCAATAAAATAGCCAATGATTGCTTCAACTATAGCAATCAAAACCCAGTCAGTGGATCTCTTGAAAGATGTGCTGGTTTGGGACAGTTTTCGAGCTATTACCTAGAGTTCCCATTCCTTCTGCATCTCCCAAGTTTTTCCAGTTGCTTTTCAACTTCAACCAGCCAGTATCTATAGTGAGGCAGGCCTGCTGTCAAGTTTTATTCTGCTCAGTTTCACATTTTCCCAACATTAAGTTAATTCCATCCCATTTCTGCTGTTTGTAGGGATGGGGGTAGGGTTCTATACAAAAGCAGCCGCACGAAAATTAACACTTCTCAAAACATACACATTTTTGCATATTTTCCTAAATAAATACATTTTTGTACACGCTTCCCCAAACATATGCATTCCCCCAAGCGATTTCCTCTAATATGCAATTTTTTGTATGCACATTTTCCTATGATACGCAATTTTTGTGTACATTTCTTCATTTGTGAACTCCATTGCAAAATTCCGAAACGTGTGGCTATCACTGTACACAGCGTTGTTCCAGACTGCCCAGCAAATTTCTAACTCATCCCTTCCCATTGCACCCTCCCGGGTTCACCAATGTACTCTCCTTTATGGCTTCATTCACCTGGAGGAATATGTGAAATTCCGATTCTCTATGGCTTTTCGTGAAATCGTGGGACAAGGATGTGACCACCAGCCGATAGGGTGGGAAGCATAGCTGCTGTGAAATGAGCAAGACTCCAGCAAAGGTGCCAGTACTACAAATTTGTGAAGACCTCTGCTGAGCAGGATGTGAAATGTGATTTTCTGGTAACTGCCTCAGATTTCAAGGGTGAATTATTTGATTGAAAATAATCAAGCAAGTTTATTTCAGCTGTCTACGGGAACTTTGTTTTGTCTGGAGGAAATAACATTACTTCAGTGGCAGTACATTATTCTAACAAACGGGATATCATTGTCCCTAAGAAAACAAACACTCTGAGCTGTTTCCTTAATTGCCAGTTATTTGTCTTGATTATTTTGCATTTCAAAGTGTATAAAATCCACATCCTTTTATGTGCAGCTAATGTCTGTGGAGTGAATTACAGGGCTGAGAGCTATTGGGCAAGGTGCTTGCTCTTGGAGCTGAAGGGGGTTGGGGTGGAATGTTTTTCACCTCCTGGAAGGAGCCTGAGCAGTGGTCATTCATTGCTAAAGTACAAGCCAGCTGCTATAACAATCCCTTTTCCTCCTGCTAGAACATCCATCTGGTGGCCAAGTGGCTGAGTTCCCTGGAGAAGAAGCTAGAGCAGCACAGTGAAGGCAGCCACCCCGAATTTCGCATCTTCATCAGTGCAGAGCCTGCAGCTTCACCCGAGGGCCACATCATACCACAGGGCATCCTGGAGAACTCCATCAAAATCACCAATGAGCCCCCAACAGGGATGCATGCCAACCTCCACAAGGCTCTGGACAACTTTAACCAGGTACTGGCCCTCCCCGCTCCAGAAAGATTCTGTGTTTCTGCAGCCGGGTAGGAGGTCAGACCAGCAAATAGCCAATGTACCCAGCAGCACATGGATACCTTTGTAGGCTTGCATTACATTTTGCAATTGGCTAGGAGTGGCTTTACACAAAACCCATTCTCATTCAGATTGAGTGCTGCACTGCCACTCCTGTGTAGGGTAGCTATGTGTGTTCCAAACCTCTCCAGCTTGAAGCCCGCATCTGGAGGAAATCCATGTCATACAAGTCCCCTTGTGGCTTTTCGTGGGAGGCATTTCCCTGTGTCCCTTAAAATGCTCATCCGGTACTTGTCAAGTTATGCTTGGGTGGTTTCCCTGGGGCAGGGGAGACCAGCAAGACGACTCTGTGGAAGGCTGCTGTGGTTTAATTGGTCCTCCTGAGTCTTCTTGCCAGGACAAGGATTTGGAAGGGAGTGAGTTTCTTGTGCCTATACGTCTGGACCAGCATAACATAGGAGGACCTGGGGCTCAACCCCTTGGTGGAAAGATGTGACGTGTTTCTGAGCACCATTGATGGCTCTTGCTCTTGCAGTATTCTCCAGGATGAGCACTGGAATCTCAGCTGATGTAGTTAGGTGAGGGTTAATGCTGGCACTCGGAAAGGCTTATTTTGTTCTCATATACTGTCGTTCATCATCCTGGATTCCAGGAGAGGGGAGGGGGTGGAACCTTCAAGATTTCCTCATTCTCCTCCTGCCTTTGCAAATCAAGCAGTAATTAATGTTCTCGAAACGGCTGGAGTCTTACAAAATGTCTCTTATCCTCCAAATCCTGCTGTAGGTGGGAGCAAATGGCTTCATACTTCATTTGGCTGCTTTGAGCTACTGTTCCGACAAATGCAAGACTAGTTCAAATGTAGCTTCTAGAGCGGAGTGGCAAAGAGCTTATTATCATATTCATTCTAAATAAAGAGTGCGGTTTGGTATTGCCATCAGCATTGTGTTGGTGTTTTGGGTTTGCAGCTAGAGGAATGTGAGGTCAAATAAGGACAGGGTGTGTTTGTCCTAGAATTTTTGTCTCACTTTTGCATCCAGCAGCCTGGAACATTTGGGAAAATAAGATTTTCAAAACTCCTTCTTAGTCACTTTTCCTAACCTACATGTCAAAATACGTGGGTGCTGGCAGATCATCGACCTGCTTTTTGTTTGTTGTTTTAGTGAATTCAGCCATGAAGAGCCAAGGTGCATTGGCCTTAACTGCACACCATGCTCCTAACCTTTTTCTTGAATTCATGGAATCAGACATCTATAGTATTGTTGGGCTAGAAGGACTCTGACAAGGTCAAATAGAGCAGCCCTTTCTGTTATTGAATGATTTGATTTCACTTAAATGTTGGTACTGGGTATAGATCCGGTTCGCACAGCAATTTATGGGTTGTTAAACCCAGGATTTATTGGGATAAGCATGGCGTGCAAGGTGTGCTCATCATTTCTGCTTTTAATTAATAACCTAGCCATTCCTTGTTTGTTTTGTGACGTTCGAACCTGAAAACCCTGAATTTATAGATTAAGAGTTAACCCAACAATTGGCCGTGATTTGTTGTTGGTTTAATTCTGAGTTGTTTAACCCAGAAACAACTCAGAAATGTGGCATTCTTATTAATTCAAAACAGAAATGACAACTGTATGCCTCACATGTTCCACTTGTCTCTGCAATTTCTGGGTTAAACAACCCAGGAATTGCCACCATGACATGCAAACCAGGTCATAGTAACAGAATGTCCCAGTGTGTGCGTTTGGTAATCTGCAATTTATTAGGTCTCTGCTGCAGACTCAGAATGATACTCTTTAAAAAAAATTTGATCTCTCTTTCCACATTTTCTTGCAGGACACCCTGGAGATGTGTAGCCGTGAGAATGAGTTTAAGAGCATCCTCTTTGCCCTCTGCTATTTCCATGCCGTGGCAGCGGAAAGGCGCAAGTTTGGGCCACAGGGCTGGAATCGTTCATACCCCTTTAACACTGGGGACCTCACAATTTCTGTAAACGTTCTGTACAATTACTTGGAGGCTAGTTCCAAGGTGAGCTGCATCAATTATACACCATGTCGTGTTAAAATCCCGTGCGTCTCTTTCACAGAGCTTCATTGGTGTTCATTGGCTTTTATCAACGTGTTACCTTTTCTCTCACCTCTATTCTGCTATTGTGATCCCAGGAGACAACACACCTTTCATCTTACCATCCCTGTTTTGGTAAATGCCCATTTCTGGCCTGTGTGTCTCCACCATGACATTTCTGTGAAAATATTTGGAAATGTTTGGCTGCCAAGATAAATGTGTTCAGTCAGGGGAACTGGGGAAAGACTTGTTTTAAGTAACAATCCTCCCACCCTTTCTCCCTTCCCCTTACTGTACATATACACATACACACAGTCTGTTCTGCAGTCTGGGCTTCTCTGAGTGGATCTCCCGTGTGCTGCATAGAGCGATTTGACTGCTACATTACATTCAATTTCTTAGGAAAAATGAACTGTTGAAAATGAAAGCATTCTCCGAAACATTGGCTTTTAAAGGCTGCGGGGCCTCTTCTGACATGCTCCCACCAACTTGCCTGTTGCTGCCTAGGTTCCCTACGATGATCTGCGGTACCTCTTTGGAGAGATCATGTATGGAGGACACATCACAGATGACTGGGACAGGCGCCTCTGCAAGACCTACCTGGAGGAGTTCATCAAGCCTGAAATGCTGGAGGGAGAATTCTTGTTGGCCCCAGGATTTCCCCTCCCAGGGAACATGGACTACAACAGCTATCACCAGGTAGCCCCACTGAACGCATTTTTATTCAGCCTGCTCAAGTTTGTTTCTGATCTCATAGCCGCATGAGAGAGCAAGTTGGGAATGCAGAGTTCCAGCACCAATGTGTCACTTTTGCTGGTGGGTGGTTCTTTTTTTCCCAGTTGAGTGTTCACAGTCTCCACTGAAGAGCCCAGTTTAATGATAACGTGACAGTTCATCATATACTCATTCAGTTCATGCATGGATAGAAGAACCGTATTTATTTCTCCAACCAGAGGAGACATAGTAGAAAAAAATTCACCCGTTTGCTCAAAAGGACTTTGAGGCTATAATCATATTCACACTTACCTGGGAGTAAGTCCCATTAAAATCAGTAGGGCTCACTTCGGAGTAGACATGTATGGGATTGTGCTGGCAGTGTTCATTTAGCTTTCCTTCAGTATGCTCCAGATCCTGAATAGCTATTTATTGATTCATCTTCTGTTTCGGAAGGGAAGGGAAGCGGGGGGAGATGCTGATGACAAGATATGTAGAGTGGGCCTGGTTTTGTTTTGGAAAATAACTGAACTTGGGACCTCTCATTGATTATTATTAGTGACAATTCTTTATTTCCTAGCCAAGAGCTGAGATTTTTATTGCCAAGGCACACACTAAACCAAGTAAAAAACAAAAAAAGGCTCCCTGTTGGAAGTTCGTAGCAAGGGCTGGGTGTAAGAACTGCTAATTTGAGTTGGTCTGGGGGTTGGTCTGATCATTCAAACAACATAATTGCCGTCTCCAGTCTTGGCTTCCTAGTAGCTTAGTAGTAGCACTGTGGGTGATTGAGAAGCGTGCGTCCTATTGACAGGATTGTGAATCATATCTGATACCTTGCTGAGTGCAGATACTCTTTTACTGCCCAGTATATCGATGATGCCTTGCCTGCTGAGTCTCCGTACCTTTATGGCCTCCACCCCAACGCAGAAATCGGCTTTTTGACCCAAACCTCAGAAAAGCTCTTCCGCACGGTTTTGGAGCTACAGCCTCGCGATACCAACCTTGGAGAAGGTGCAGGAGCCACCCGGGAAGAGAAAGTGAGTATGGGGAGCGCATTGGAAGCGGAGTCATTAGCATTTGGGTGGCATTGCTTTGTTTGATTTCCCTTTAGTCCAAACGCGGTTCTGGTCATGGTAAGCTCACACAGCCAATTTAGCTTTAGCTACGTGTTAGGCATCCTGAGAGCCATAATGAGTGGCAAGGAAGGCCGTGGAATTTTACCCATCTCGGACTAGAATTATCACCCTTTGAAGTCGTTGTAGGAAAAAATGGCCCGTGACCTCTGCTGTCATTCAACAGAAATAATGGTGGAAGTACATGGTGCCTCTCATACCGACACTTCATTATATGTATGAACTGGACTCTCTCTTGGAGATCACGGAGGGAGCTCATTCAGCAGGTGGCTTCTCGCTGTTCCAGTTGCTGCTGCAATGCAGAATGAGAATGGGGAAGTGTCCTAGGCAAAGGCAGGTACTTTTCCCCTGACACACCCTTGCAGGGAGCTCAGCCAGGCAGACCTCAAGACTCACACTGTTCCATGTTCCAGCTATGCAGGTCTGCAGAACCTAAACTGTGGGGGATGGGGGTAGTGAAACCATGCTCCCACCTCCCACAAAGGAAAGCAGTCATATCAAGCTTAAAAAGGAGATTTCAGGCATGCAGTTTTGTTCCCCTTTCCTATACATTCCTGAGTCAACTCTGCCTACACAGTATCAATCTGTTAAATAGGTTTCTGCTGAAATCTCTCTGTGTCTCTGTCTCTGTCTCTGTCTCTCTCTCTCTCTCTCTCTGCACGTTCCCTTAAGGGAAACTTTTACTTCATTAAAACTCCAGTCAAGGCCTTAAAAGGTGCAGGAAGGTCAATATTACAAAGCTGGCTACGTGCACCTTTTCGTTTAGTAATTCATGGAAGATTGAGGATCTGCCCATTATTTCCTGCTCATTATGCTCAGAAGCTAGAATTTAAGTGGTTGACACCACTCTTTGGCAAATTAATTCTTCAGCTTTTTAGAGCCAAGACAGTTCATCTTCTAGGTGGTAAAGGCTTTCAAACTCCTATGCGCATGGCCTCTATGACTACAGCCAAAATCAGACTGAGATGATGTACACACACGGTCTAAACTTTTTGGTGAAACATTCAAATGACTATGTATCTCACCCTGGGTGAAGATGGGTCATTTTAAAAATGGCATGTGAATTGGCTGACAGATTCCCTGAATTTCATACTTCAGTTATAGGGTCATGATATCAGTTTAGGGTTATTTTTTAGATTTTTGTTAGTACTTCGTTGGAGCTGCAGTTAAGTTGTGAGGCAATGGGATTCAGTACAGTCCCAAATGGAGTCTGAGACGAGGCAAACTGTTCACAACATGCTAACCCACAGTCAGGGATTGAGTGTAGGTTGCTTTGAGCCATGGGTTGTTTGTTGAACTATTTATTATTTATTTATTTTATTACATGTGTATACCACCCCATAGCCGAAGATCTCTGGGCAGTTTACATAAGATTAAAACAATTAAAAACAATATACAAAAATTAAAACAGCAAAAACATACAGTATACACATAATATACACATACATTTAAAACCACTGTAATAACTTTAAAAAGCTATAAACCTAAAAATAAAACAAACCCAGGCTCATCAGATATTGCTAAATGCCTGACAGAAGAAAAAAGTCTTGAACTGGCGTCAAAAAGAGAACAATGTTGCCGCCAGGCGGGCCTCATCAGGGAGATCATTCCACAATTGGGCCACCACATAGAAGGCCCTCTCCCTTGTTGCCGACCTCCGAGCTTCCCTTGGAGTAGGCACTCGGAGGAGGGCCTTAGATGTTGAACATAGTGTTCAGGTAGGCTCATGTCGAGAAAGGGGTTCCATCAGGTATTGTGGTCCCAAGCCATGTAAGGCTTTATAGATTAAAACCAGCACCTTGAATTGGGCTCGAAAACATACAGGCAGCCAATGCAAGCTGGACAGAGTAGGTCTTATATGCTTAAACCTTCTGATCCTAGTTATCAATCTGGCCATTGCATTTTGCACAAGCTGCAGCTTCCGAACCACTTTCAAAGGCAGCCCCACGTAGAGTGCATTGCAGTAATCTAACTTGGAGGTTACCAGAGCATGGACAACTGAAGCCAGGTTATCCCTGTCCAGATAGGGGTGTTGCTGGGCCACCAACCGAAGTTGGTCGAAGGCACTCCATGCCATTGAGGCTACCTGAGCCTCAAGTGACAGAGATGGTTCTAGGAGAACCCCCAAGCTACAAACTTACTCCTTCAAGGGGAGTGCAACCCCATCCAGAACAGGTTGAAGATCCTCCATCCGGTCAGCAGAACCACCCACTAACAGCGTCTCAGTCTTGTCTGGATTGAGTTTCAGTTTATTAGCCCTCATCCAGTCCATTGTCGCAGCCAGGCACTGGTTCAGCACATCCATAGCCTCACCTGATGAAGATGAAAAGGAGAATTAGAGCTACGTGTCATCAGCGTACTGATGACAACGCACTCCAAAACTCCGGATGACTGCACTTCATGTAGATGGTATCGAAAGCCGCTGAGCGATCAAGGAGAATCAACAGAGTCACACTCCCTTTGTCTTTCTCCTGACATAGGTCATCATACAGGGCGCCAAGGCTGTTTCCGTACCAAAGCTAGGCCTGAAACCTGACTGAAATGGATCCAGATAATCGGTCTCATCCAAGAGTGCCTGGAGCTGGCTCATGACCACCCGCTCAAGGACCTTGCCCAGGAATGGAACATTTGCTACTGGCCTGTAGTTATTAAGATTTTCAGGGTCCAGGGAAGATTTCTTTAAGAGTGGTCTCACTGCCGCCTCTTTCAGGAGGCCTGGGACCACTCCCTCTTGCAAAGAGGCATTAATCACTTCCTGGCCCAGCCAGTTGTTCCATCCCTGCTAGCTTTTATTAGCCAAAGAGGGGCAAGGATCCAATATGGAGGTGGTTGCACGAACCTGTCCAAGCGCCTTGTCAATGTCCTCGAGCTGTACCAACTGAAACTCATCAAAGAAAACAGGACAAGCCTGTGCTTTGGATACCTCATTTGATTCACCTGCTATAACACTGGAGTCTAAGTCCTAATGGATGCCAAAGATTTTATTCTGGAAGTGCCCAGCAAATGTATTACAGTGGGCCCCAGATGGTTCTACCATGTCCTTGGGGCTGGCGTGTAAAAGCCCCCAGACAACTCTGAAAAGCTCTGCTGGGCAGCAGATTGATGATTTAATAGTGGCAGCAAAGTATTGTTTTTTTTGCTGCCCTCACTGCCCCTGAATACAGCTTACCATAGACACTTACCAGTGTTTGATTGCATCCATCAGGAGTTCGCCTCCATCTGCCCTCAAGCCGTCTCCTGTTTTGTTTCATCACTCTCAGCTCCGAGGTATACTCTCAGCACCTGAGAGTAAATGCCATACAAGCTCTACACAGGAGAGGGCGCTCAGGAGCAATCGTGTCAACCGCCTGGGTCATTTCTGCATTCCACAGATCAACCAGGGTTTCGACATGAGAGCCAGCCCTATCAGCTGGAAAACTCCCCAGAGCCCTCTGGAAACCATCCGGATCCATTAGCCTCCAGGGGCGGACCATCTTTATGGGTCCCCCACCCTTGCAGAGAGGAAAAGGTGATCTGACCATGACAGAGGGGTTGATGTAAAGTCCCCCCACTTTCAGATCACCATCTCCATGTCCAGTTGAAAAAAACAGGTCTAGAGTATGCCCTGCTACGTGCGCCGGGCCGATGGCATGTTGGGACAGTCCCATAGTTGTCATGGAGACCATGAAATCCTGAGTTGCCCCAGATAAAGTGCCCGCGGCGTGAATGATGACATCCTCCAGAACCAGAAGTCTGGGGGATCTCAACAGTACCCCCGAGACCACCTCTGTCATCTCAGCTAGGGAGTCCGTTGAGTAGCGGGGTGGGCAGTACACCAACAGAATTCCTAATCTGTCCCATTGGCCCAACACAAGGTGCAAACACTCTAGACCAGGTGTCACATGGACAGGGAGCCTGCAGAGGGGGATGGAGTTCCTATAGACCACAGCAACCCCCCCCCCCCCCCCCCCTGGCCCTCAGGTCTACCCTGATGCTGAACCAAATATCCCGGTGGGCACAGCTGGGAGATACTGACTCCTCCCTGCTCACCCACCCAGGTCTCAGTTATACATGCCAGATCAGCTGCCTCATCCACAATTAAGTTGTGGATGAGGGAGGTCTTATTATGCACCGATCTGGCATTTAAAAGCAGCACCCGGAGGCCTGAGGACTGGCTGATAGGCAACCAACAAGTCTGTGGGTGTGAGGGGGGCCGGAACAAGGCACAGCTGTTAACTGTCTGGGCCGCATTCCCTTTACCTGGCAACTCCTCCTCACAATGCCATATCTCCCTCTACCCGTCACTACACTGATTGGGCACCCCTCAGATCCCCCCACTTGGCCCTGTATCTTCCCTCCCAGGCACATAGCTCAAGCCTGGGGAAGAAACAAACAAACAAAAAGACAAAACAAAAAGCAAGCAGGCAGCAGGCAGCACTTCCTCCTCCCTGGGCAGCAGGCCTCCCTCTCCTGAAGGCAATGGCTTTATGGGTTAGCATGTTGTCTGAATGCAGCCAGGGTTGCTGGTTAACCATACAATGTGGCTTATTTTCTCGAACAAGCCACCTTGAGAACTCATGATTTGTTGTTGGGTTGTCCAGGTTGGTTAACAAGCCACACTGCATAGTTAACAAGCCACCCTGGCTGCATTCAGACAACATGATAACCCACCCTGCGAAAAACGTGCTGCATTCAGGCAACACGCTAACCTATGGTTGAACAAACAACCCATAGTTCCAAACGTAGACTGTGGATTAGTGTGTTGTGTGAACAGCCCCATTTACACTTAGGGAGATGCAACTGCCATACCCATACTTACTGAAATTTCTCCCCACCACCACCCACTTTAAATTCCTCTTATGTTTTGGCAGAGGAGAATCCTCCAAATGTGACTTTCACTTTAGCTGAAATCTGGTAATAGGAGTGTGCTCAATGTCCCTAAGATACTTTGTGAGGGTTACAGAAACTCTCCCAACTCAAAATGTTTTTGCCATTTGTGCTCCGAGGAGGAACTCCAAAATTCACTTTGTATTTTGCTAATTGCGACATTTTGTTGCACAAGGAATGCCTAGTGTGTACCAACTTATGTGCTTAGTATGCAAGCTCTCATGCTAAGCTTTCCTCTTTTGCTGCCCTGGACTGTTTACCCTCCTCCTCAAATCATGGATGGAAATCTACCTGAGAAAATGTTAGCCGAGCCAACGGTTTGTATTTTGGTAGAGAAAGGGAGGTATTATTCCTTTCAGTGTACATGGAGCACCCTTTAATTCTGGCAGGAGGAAAACACTTGCTGTGTTTCTGGTTTATGGCTGATAGATCTGACCGATGACAAAAGGCAGGGTTGGGGAGGGAGGACCAGGAATGCATAGGTGCAGGGAACATTGTACATTGCATTGAGGAAAGGACCGGAGCTCCTTCTTGACTCGTTTAACTGATAGATGGATTAAATTATATTGATGTCCATCATAAGATCTTCCAAAATCTGGTGACAGTGCTGCTTCAAGGGAACCTTGAGAACTAATGGTGTTTTCTTTTCTTGTTTACAGTGTGCTGAGATAGTTCACTACAAGATTCCATTTAAAATAATCTGCTGTGTTTGTCAATAATACATGAATAAAATTGCTCATAAACGGTGCAATACAGTACACTCCGCTGTTTGATTTTTCCTTTATAGTTCCATCCATCTTACTGAACTATCCCAACCTTAGAACGAGGCACAGGAGAGAATCAAAAGCTAAAAAAAAGAAAAGGAGTGAGCTCCTGCATAATGTGTGGCTATTTCTAAACCATCTCTATAAAAGGGAGTCACTTTGAATGCTTGTAGGTATTTAGATGGGTTGATTTAGAGAAGCCAGGCTTGCATTGGCTCAGCTGTGCTTCAGGAGGAATAGGCTAACGTTCTCAAGCCGACTGTGACCTGTTGGTCATCTTTCCTGTCCTCTACAAGTAGATCTCAGCATCCCTCTGTCACCTCTCTTTGGCATGCAGGTGAAGGCACTGTTGGATGACATCCTGGAGAAGCTAACGGATGAGTTTAACATTCCTGAGCTGATGGCTAAAATAGAAGAGAGGACCCCATACATTGTTGTTGCTTTCCAGGAATGTGAGCGGATGAACCTCCTTACTAGCGAGATCAGGCGGTCACTGAAGGAGCTGGACCTGGGGCTGAAGGTAGAGTCTCTCCCCCGCTTTTTGTTGTGTAATTTTGAAATGCCGCCATAGAGATGTTGGAGCCCCCCAGTAGAAGGTGAGGGATCTATGCGATGAAACACAATGTTCTAAAAGAGAACGTGCTATAAAAGGATGCATAGATTGCAGAAAATAGAGCAAATAGTTTGCAATATCAGGATTTTTTTAAAAAAAACAAACCAAATGATAGGAAAGTATTGCCAATGGCATCAAATGATGTAAATGTTCAGGACATTAAATTTATTGCAAAATCAAAACAATATATAAACTGCTAGAAGTGGGCGGCCAAAGATTTGGCTGGTTGTTTCAAATCAATATGTGAAATAGGGTTCTATCCCTGCTTTTTTTCTTTTTTAGGCCAGTCGAAAGTAGCCAGGTCACAGTGTTGTGAGAATAATAGTAGGAGCCAAAATAGTTGAATCCCCCTGTCAGGGTCTTTAGACTGTAACAACCCTACGGCCCATTGGCTCTCTTCTGCCCCAGGGCCCAATGTGTGGTAGTGTTCCAATCCTGCTTTCCCCTTGGCTCTTCTCTATTTGGCTCCATAGCCAAGAATCAAGGAACCAGGCAAGGATCCAAAGAACCTGCCCTCAAGGGGCCTTTGGTTCTTCTTCGTGGTCTCTGTGCATCACACATATGGGCTCGCGCCGGCGCTGAGCTCGCTTCGGGAAACTTCTAACTAGCTAGGATTTTCGGCGGGAACCCCTCCCCCCACCGTCCTACCGCGCATGCTCAGGGTCCCGCCTACCTCAGTTCTTCTTCGACCGCTTAGCTGAACGCCTCGCGGGAGACTTCCTCCGTTGTCGGAGACCTGAAAGAAGGACAAAAAAAGTTAGTTTTTACTGTTTCGCTGTTATATAGTTAGCTAGGTTTCTTGTTTAAAAAAATAAAATAAAAAAAAATTAGATAATAGTTAGTCTTTAGTCGGATAGTCTGTTCTGCGGCCTATGGCGCAGACCGCGCTTTTTAAGCGCTGCTCTGGCTGCCGCGCCAAACTCGCCCTCTCGGACGGTCATTCGCTGTGCCTGGGCTGCTTGGGTGAAGGCCATATCACTGAGTCTTGCTCCCACTGCATGAAATTTTCGAGGCAGACAAGGAGGAACAGAGCCGACCGACTGCGCAGCCTCCTTTGGAGTAAAGCCCTGTCCGCCATTGACCACCCGTCTTCAGGCCGCATGGAGCAGAGACCTTCGTCCTCTGGGGAGCAGGGGCCATCGCCCACCTTATGCTCACGCCCAGCAACTCTTGACGTGCCCTCCTTTCGGGCCACGGTTCAGGCACCGTTGTCTCCATCTTCCCCTCCGCGTGAGCAAAAAAAGGGAAAGACGACAAAAAAGTCGAAACCACCATCGACTTCGACGAGGCCATCAAAAGCAGGGCCGTCGACATCGGCAGGGCTATCGACATCGAAGCCCTCGATACCGAAGAAATTCCCCTCGGTATCATACCCACCGACGAGCCCCACGGTACCGAAGAAATCCTCATCGGTACCGTCTTCGTTGCCGTCCGCATCCAAGACATCGAAACCGCGGAAACGTCCTTCGTCGCTACCGATGGGCCAGCCCTCGGGATCGAAGCGCCGTTCCCCTCCGCAACAACTTATGCCGGGACATTCGACCCCGCTTGCGGCATCGCCAACCAGGCTGCCTTCGTTACCGTCACCGGTACCGATGGAACTACCTTCCCGACCGGAGTTTGAGGACATTCCGCCTTTCGGATCGGACGTCCTCGTGATCGATGAAGAGTACTCCGACCCTACTGGTACCGAGGCCTCGGTACCGATGCTTCATCGTCGGTCACGATCACATTCCGTCTCCCAGGACTGGGACCGCGGTTCGGAGTTTTCTCATCACATGCCGCCGCCAGTGCCACCTCGCCGGACGACATCACTTCTCCCGGCGTCGACGCGCCGACGCACTCCGTCTCACTCCTCGTTACCGCAGCAGACTGTCGTCTCTCGGTACCGACACTCGCTACCATCGCCGTCTTTGGACGACTACGAGTCGGATCCCTCTTCACCTCCATCGCCAGCCCCGTCGGTACCATCCCCGACAGAAGAGGTCGCTACCGAGGAAGGGGCTTCACCGACCATGGAACTAGGGGGCTTTAATGAGCAGATGCTCCGCCTCGCCCAATCACTGGGAATAGATGTCCAACAGCCAGAAGAAGAGGAAGGGGATATCTATGATGTTATGAGGACTGAACCAACCCCTCAACTCACTCTTCCATTAGTTCGCACTTTGCTAAAGACAGCAAAGCAATCCTGGTCTAATCCAGCCACGCTAGCACCCACTTCTAAGCGTCTCGATGCTCTCTACAAGGTTAAGGAGACAGAAGCCCCCTTCCTGGCTACTCACCCTAAACCAAACTCCATCGTCGTAGAAGCATCCCAAGGGAAATCAGGCCGATCTCATGCCGCCCCCGTTGACAAGGAGGGCCAGAAACTGGACTCTTTTGGCAGAAGAATTTATTCGTCGGCGGCCTTGGTGATGAAAACATCGAATTACCAGGCCATGATGGCCAGGTATCAGTTGTTTTTATGGCAAAAAATCTCCAACCTGACTGATTACCTGCCAGACGACCAACGAGACTTAGCACGTGTTTTCCAGGCGGAAGCCATCCGCCTATCAAAACAACAGATGACCACTGCCAGGCACCAGGTAGATTCAGGCTCGAAAGCCATGATCGGAGTGGTTGCCCTCCGACGTCATGCGTGGCTGCGCTCGTCAAATCTCCCCATCGAGACAAAAAACCGCATCGAAGATTTGCCCTTTGACGGAGAAGGTCTGTTCAATACTCAAACCGACTCAACCATGGATACTATCCACAAGGCGAAGTTGACCGCTAGAAAGATGGGAGTCGGCCAACTTCCTGCGCAGACCTTCCGGGCCCGCAAGTGGTACAGGCCCCTACCCTATCAGCCCAGACAAGGCCAAGACCGTGGTCAACACTATCAGCAACCGAGTACGTCGACCTCTTACCAGCAGCACAAGCCTGCTCCTCGCTACTCTCAGGCTCGTTCAAAGCAAACCCAACAAAAACGTCGTCTTTGACTTACCCCTGCGGGACTCCTTTCTGTCAAGAAACAGGCTCCAGCCCTTTTTCCATACTTGGGCATCCATCACCACCGACCAGTGGGTCCTCCAAGTTGTTCGACGGGGCTACGCAATAGACTTCGAAGTCCTCCCTCCGCTAGGCACTGTAAAGAACACGCCTCCGTCGGAAACCCTGCGCCAAGAAACAAACGCCTTGTTGGAGAAGGGCACTCCCGCTACTTTACAGTGCACAAGAAGGACGGGGGACTTCGTCCTATTATGGATCTCCGAGGTCTGAACAAATTCATCAGGCCCCGGAAGTTTCGAATGATCACCCTTTCCACTATTCTCCCACTCCTCAGACGAGGCAGTTGGTTCACGCTGATCGACCTCAAGGACGCATATTTCCACATAGCCATCCTCGACGAGCACCAAAAATATCTAAGGTTTGCCATCGGGTCCCAACTCTACCAATTCGTGGTCCTACCATTCGGGTTAAAGACAGCCCCAAGAGTTTTTACCAAATGTATGGCAGCGGTTTGTGCACACCTTCGGTCCATCGACATCGAGGTCTATCCTTACCTGGACGACTGGTTAATCGTCTCTCCAACTCGCCACCAAGCACTAGCAGACGTCAGTACGGTGGAGTCCGTCCTCTCATCTTTGGGACTGCAAATAAATTACGAGAAATCAGTCTTCCAACCAACCACATCGCTTCAATTCATCGGAGTTCATCTCGACTCCATCGCCGCAAGAGCTTTCCTCCCCCTAGACAGATTGGAGACCCTGCAGCGCCTAGCTGTCAGACTGAGTACCCGCACGCGGGCCACAGCGCTCACTATATTACGTCTCTTAGGCCTTATGGCTGCGGCTATCTTCGTAGTCAGATGGGCGCGCCTAAGAATGCGTCCCCTTCAGCAGCTCCTATTAAGTCGCTATACACCACCCCAGGATCCACGCAAGTTGGTACTTACCATTCCGCATTGCGTAAAACGCTCGCTCCTCTGGTGGTCGCATTCAAGCAATCTCTCACAGGGTCTGCCCTTCGTCGATCCCGGCCCGTCCAGGGTTATCACGACCGACGCATCGCTTCAAGGATGGGGAGCGCACCTGGAGGACCTGTTCATACAAGGAAGATGGTCACCTTCAGAGAATTCCTTCCACATAAACAAACTAGAGCTCCTCGCTGTAAAGAAAGCCTTGAAAGCATTCCTCCCACAACTACGGGGGCACCACGTGCGGGTGCTCTCAGACAACACATCCGTAGTGTGGTACATCAACAAGGAAGGCGGCACCCGCTCCCCGCGTCTCCTCCACCTTACTATGGACATCTTACACTGGGCAATCACAAGAGACATCCGACTCTCGGCTCTGCACATAGCAGGGACGGCAAACGTCAGAGCGGACGAACTAAGTCGATCCTTCAAAGACACTCACGAGTGGGAACTAGCCCCTCGCATTCTGGATCGCATCTTCTCCCGTTGGGGCACCCCAACCATCGACCTGTTTGCGACCCAAGACAACAGAGTCTGTCGGGCTTATTGCTCAAGAGCGGGTATAGGTCGCGACTCCCTAGGAGATGCCTTCCTATGGGACTGGTCTCAGGGTCTTCTTTACATGTTTCCTCCTATTCCCCTGATAACGAAAGCTGTCACAAGGCTACGACGCCATCAGGCGAACGCTATCCTGATTGCGCCATGGTGGCCACGACAAGCGTGGTTCACGCCGCTACGCAGACTGGCTGCCCATCGAGTGTGGCGTCTCCCAACCTCTCCAGACCTTCTATCCAGAGACAACGGCAGGATATTACACCCGGACATACAAACCCTGCGTCTCACGGTGTGGAGACTCCTGCCCTCTGGCGAGGAATCGATTTACCTCAAAGCATAACGGCTATTCTAGATGCCTCTAGAAAGCCTTCCACTAGGTCATCCTATCTGGCAAAATGGAAACGTTTTCAACGCTTTGCAGCAACTAAAGGTTTCGATAGTGGTTCGGCTACTATTACCGACGTTATCGCCTTCCTTCACTCCCTCCATACGACTGGCTTACGACTATCCTCTATCAGGGTCTATCTAGCAGCTATTGCGGTTCACCATCCTCTCATCGACGGGACCTCGGCATTCACACACCCTCTTGCCAAGGCTTTCCTTAAGGGTCTACACAATCTCTTTCCACCCACTCGCCCATGCCTCCCGCAGTGGAGCCTCTCGCTCGTGCTCACCGCATTGTCCACTAAGCCCTTTGAGCCGCTAGCTACGACTAATGTTCGTTTGTTGACGCTGAAAACGGTTTTTCTTGTCGCCATCACGTCTGCAAGACGGGCGTCAGAACTTGCGGCACTGCTTGTCGACCCTCCATACACACAGTTTTTCCGAGACAAGGTCGTCCTTCATCCTCCCCCATCCTTTGTCCCCAAGGTTGCCTCCGATTTCCATATAAATCAGGACATTGTGCTACCTACCTTCTTCAAGGCATCTTCTGATCCGCTGTGCTCCACGCTACACGCTCTAGACGTCAGAAGGGCTCTAGCCTTCTACAAATCTCGTTCAGAGGACTTCCGTAAGTCACGCCAACTCTTTGTTTGTTTTGGTGGAAAGAATAAGGGCTTATCCGTGTCCTCGCAACGTCTCTCCAAATGGATTGTAGACACTATCGCCCTATCGTACCAACTCCTGGGCAGGGAGATACCCACTGGACTAATCGCCCACTCTACTAGGGGACAGGCGACCTCAACGGCACTCCTTCATGGCGCAACCATCCCAGACCTGTGTAAGGCAGCCACGTGGGCGAATGCCTCTACCTTTGTGAAACACTACCGTCTGGACGTTAGAGCGCGCCAGGACTCCTCCTTTGGCAGAGCTGTCCTATCTTCAATATGCCAATAACCATGCAGCGTGCCTCTCCCACCTCCGGTAAGTTGGCTTATTACTCGCCCATATGTGTGATGCACAGAGACCACGAAGAAGAAATGCAGGTTGCTTACCTGTAACTGTAGTTCTTCGAGTGGTCATCTGTGCAGTCACACAACCCACCCGCCGTCCCCTCTTGGCATCGCTTTTCTGATTGTCAAGTTGACTCCGCCATGCTCGTCTAGTTTAAGTGTTAATATAAATCACATTGCCTTAGTCGCGAGGCCTAGCGGTCTCAGGGAACTGAGGTAGGCGGGACCCTGAGCATGCGCGGTAGGACGGTGGGGGGAGGGGTTCCCGCCGAAAATCCTAGCTAGTTAGAAGTTTCCCGAAGCGAGCTCAGCGCCGGCGCGAGCCCATATGTGTGACTGCACAGATGACCACTCGAAGAACTACAGTTACAGGTAAGCAACCTGCATATTCTGTGTGTTCATAACAGCCGCCTTCTATGCCACACAACATACCCCTTTTCCATGCTAAGGGGTGTTTCAGAAACATTTTGCATGAGAGGTCTGGTTCTCAAAGGGAAAGGGGAATCAAAATCCCACTGGGCCCTTGCACATCTCCCTTCCACATTTCCCCCCTAGTGCATGGTCTGCTTTGAAGTGAGACATTTAGCTGCCCTGTCTCTTGACCAGCCTCCTTTCCCCCCGAAACACACACTGGGCCTGTTCAGACAACACGCTAAACCATGGTTAGGCCGCTAACCCTTTTGCAGTAAATGGTTAGTGAGTTACCCTTTTCATAGGGTAACCTTATGAAAAGGAGGACAGGGCTCCTGTATCTTTATATTTAGCACCTGGTGAAATTCTCTCTTCATCACAACAGTTAAAGCTGCAGGAGCCCTGCCCTCTTTTGTATCTCTTCAAGATTTAACTGGCGTGATGAACAGGGAATTATACCAGGTGCTGCATGCATACAAATTACACCTGCTGAAATTCCCTTTTCTATACAAACTGTTAAAGAGACCATGGTTAAACTATGGTTATTTTGCCACTATGGTTAGGAATGGTTCATACAACATGCTAAGCCATAATGTTTAGCTCAAAATGCTTAACCATCGTGACTTAGCTTGTCTGAACAGGATCATTATCTCCTGGGCACTGAACTTTCTTCAGAGCCCCTTTTTGCCCCAGGCAGCTTGTTGGGTACTGTGTGTACTCAGAGAATGCTTGACTTGGTCTGATCCAACAGGTCTCTTTAGATGTCCTTATGTTCCATGTCTCCTTGGTCCTTTTCCTCAACCTTAATTCTCCACTGCCTAGCCCTTCCTTCAGGCTCCTCTTTCTCAGTTTATTTCATGCTCTGCAGACACATACACATACATACACACACACATGCTCACACGCTCACTCACACACACACACACACACACACACATTCAATCTCTTTTCTTCTGGGCCACTTGTTCCTTATCTTATGAATTTTATATGCATACAGGGGTTAGCAACAGGAGGAATTAGGTTAAACGTTTTCAGTACTCGTAATACACATTTTTCTGAGTTTTTTTCAAAGTCTAAATATGTCTCTTGATTTAATTGTCAAAAAGGCTAATAAGAAGAACATAAGAAGATCCCTGCTGGATCAGACCGAGGGTCCATCTAGTCCAGCACTCGGTTCACACAGTGGTCAATGTCCTCCACTATTGTTTGCAAGATGAACATGAAAGTTTCTGATCCACTGCAAATCCTTCTAACCAAGATATCAGGACTGATAAATGTGCTTCTTTCACTTATATGCTGAATTTTGACTCATGGCAATGCTTTCTACCTCTTGTTCTTTCCTCTTACACATTTTTAGGGTGAATTAACCATGACGAGTGATATGGAGACCTTACAGAACGCCATCTTCTTAGACACAGTGCCTGAGTCATGGACCAGGAGGGCTTACCCTTCCATGGCTGGTCTAGGTGGTTGGTTTGTTGACCTTCTCAACCGTATCAAGGAGTTGGAGACATGGACAGGGGACTTCTTGCTGCCATCTGTGGTGTGGCTGGCAGGATTCTTTAATCCACAGTCTTTCTTGACAGCCATAATGCAGTCCATGGCCCGAAAAAATGAGTGGCCTCTGGACAAAATGACCCTGCAGTGTGACGTGACCAAGAAGAACCGTGAGGATTTCACCAGCCCGCCACGGGAAGGGGCATATGTCCATGGCTTGTTCATGGAGGGTGCACGCTGGGATATGCAGGTAAACATGAGTCTTGGAGGTTTGTTGCGACATGGTAAGTTGCCATGATAAGGGAATGGAACATTAACTGTTACTGTGAAACCTAATTCCAGGAATAAATTTCTTTTTTTTTTTTCTTACATACATAGATATTATAGAACCTTTGCATGACTACGTGATCCTGACTGTAGTGTGCAATTGGCTCAGGTTTGCCACTTTTCTGGGTATAATAAAACCTCACCTCTCGGAGATACTACAATTGCCACTCAGCCAGGACTGGGAATAGTACGCTAACAGGCTCACTCTACAAGTGCAGAACGGAGGCGTTCAGCATCCCGAGAGTAAATGCTTTCATTTCAAATAGCAATCACAAACTTCTACAGTTGCATAGAAAAATAACTTTGAAGTATGTGGAAAGCTTCTAGTTACATTGGAAGTGGGAGGTTGGGGTCGATCAGAACTTTCATTGGGAGAAAGAGGCGGTGAGAATGGACTCCGACGCCTTGCCAGCTAGCTTTTCCTACCTCTTGCCTTTGCATTTATATTATTGCTGAGCCGAAGTTACGTGAATTTCCTTTTCCATGTTGAAATTTGCATGTTTCATTGAGGGAGAACCTTTTTTTAAACAAACTGCATGAACGTCGGAAATGTTACACTGCTTTCCATCCGCATCCTTGACATTAAGGTGAGCCTTGACGGAACTGTGCAAAAATCTCCTGGGTTTTAAGGCTCCAAGAAATGGGGTGATGCCTCAGCGAGACCACAGGATGCAGCTTAGGGAACCTCCCAGACCTTGGGAGCCAAAGAAGCTGTGCAATCCATGTGGCTGTAGGCAGGACTGGAGGGTGAGGCGGTGGCTTGAGGGAGAATTTACAGACTGTATAAAGGGGCTGTGTCTCAACTTTAGCCCAGTCGGGTCAGGGAGCTTCCCCAAGTTTGATCAAGCAAGAGCAGGGATAGCACAGCACTTTTGCACCCAAGGCTGAGAACTTCCCTAAGCGGTATCCTGTGAGCTTGTTCAGGGACTGCACAGTTCCCTGGAATCTTAAAAATGTGACTCTGGGGGCTTTTGCAAACTTCTTTCTAGCATCCAGGACTTGGATGAAAAAGAGACAAAACGTGGAGGAGGCAGTCAAAAACACATCTGAAGAATGGAAGTGCTTTAAGACGCCATCCAAAATGAAATAAAAAAGAACTATTTTGGCTCCGCTCTAATTTATACATCCTCATTAGCCTTTTATTCCCCACCCCCCGGCAAATCCTGGCCGTGGGCTTTGAAGAATTTATACAATTTACTCTAATATCAGAATGTGCATTTCCGCAGTGTGTAGTTTGTGTTGCGCTTGGTGCGGAATTGGGATTTCTCCCACTCTCGTTTCGGCACAGAGCACCCACAGTTCTGCCAAAAGGAGCAACTGGTGCTGTCAGCCTTGAAGCTAAAAGGCTTATTGGCTCTTGTCCCATAATGAATGGCTTCCAAACCAATGGCTTTCTTTTATTCCCTAGCCCTGGTCATTTCAAAGCACCAGAGATCAGAGCCACCTCAGTGGTAGGTTTCCTGATCCTGCATCAGCCCCAGGGGAGAATGAACCTGGAGGGTGGGGTCAGAGCACCTGCAGAGTTTCCAAGGAGGCATCAGTGTAACGGCATGACTGGCACTGGGTGTGGCTCTCCTTTACCTCCCATTTTCCTATCAATAAAGCAAAATGTTTGTCTGTGCCTGGGAGGAGCTGTGCTGTTCCTGTTCCTGCCCAGCTATGGAAAGGAGGCATCCAGAAAGAATGCAGCAAATAACAGCTCGATAGAGAAGCAGAAGTCAGGCAGAAGACCAGCCTCCTCAGGATGGGGTCTTCAGGTTGTTTGGCTTGTTGGTAGCATTTTTCACAGAGAGGGCTGCACCCAGAAACCCTTTCCCTCAGGCAGCCTGTGCGTAGTTGAATCTAGAAGCAGCTTCCTCTCAAGCAGAGGGGAAGTCCACGTGAGGGAGAAGTCCACTTGGGGGATCAGAGGGTGGCTATTTTGTTTTTGAGCTGTAGCCAGTACATCAGCACAGGGGGTGGGCAGACTGCATTGCAAGGAAGCAGGAAGCAGGGGTCCCATCTGCAGGTTCCTCAAGGTCCATTCTTGCCGAAGGGCTTTGTGTAGCCTCTCTAGAGATGTGTGGGGTTCCAATGGAAGGGCTGGGGTCAAGGGGTCTCATGGGGTTTTCTACTTCGAAACCCTCATCAGGGGAGGAGATCCCAGGCATGACAGTTCCCAGGGGAGTGAGCATTTTGCACTTTTCTTTGGCCTCTTGTCTGCTGTTATTCCTCCACTGTACTTTGTGTATACCTTGGCCATGTGCACCTCCTCCTTTGGGACAAACAAATCCTAAAAAGTGACAGGGAAACGGGGACCTCTAACATGTAGGATTTAGAAGGAGTCAGGGCCGTGTAATGTTAAACTCATGCACCCCAAATTAAGCATTTTTATCACTATTTTGGTGTGGATATGCTGAATATGTAAAAATGTGGAAATTGGCTTGACACTGTCCAAGATGAAGGCAATTGTTGGATGTTTGTCCAGACAAGCATAATTCTAGGGGAGGGCCACCTTCAGCCCACAGGTCTAATCCAGCCCAAGGAGGTTTCCCATCTGGCCCATGGAGGCTTGGGCTCCCCCGTGAGGACTTTGTGAGGAGACAAGGAGAGGAATCACCTTGTTATCTCCAATCTGTGCTCAGAGATAACAAAGGGATTCCCCTGCGCGGCACTCTCCCTCCCAGTGGAGGACGAGTGGTACACAGGTGAATGCCCTTGTTATCTCCAATCATGGCTTGGAAATCATATACTCGTATCTACACTACGCTTCTCCCACCCGCCCCCGATCACAAAGTGACTAGCTTGGAGTCATCAGCCCTGCAGTTGTGGCAGCATGATATGGGAACTTAATTAGCATCTCAAACAAGAGCTGCAGTAGCTATTTTCCAATGCATTCCCATAAGTATATCTTTCTCTGGTGCAACACGCTATGCAACAATAATGGTATTCCCTCTCTGTGCCTGAACAATTTTTGACAGTAATGAAGGGAAATGAAGACACTTCTGTGTTGAAATGGGCCCATTGATTCTGCGTCCAATACTGTCAGTTAGCTACGTGTGTATTGTGTGGACAAATGCAGATGCCAGTATAAAGAATTATCAACTCTGCTATATGCATTCAGTTTTTCTGGGTTGCATATCCACGGAAAATTAATCCTTTGGTAAGAATATGAGCTCTGAAGTTCGGGGTAATCGCTTTGGGGAGCTATTCCACTTCAGAAAAGACATTCCACTGTGAGATGATGACTGCAGCTAAAGACGGTTGTTCCCCTACTGCCCTGTACTCAGATGAATCTTCTGTATTTATGTACATATCCATATTATTATGTGGGTGGCTTACATTTATGAAGCAATCTATAACTGCCTCCTATTTAACAAAAGAAAACTAAATGGATTTTACAAGGGCCTAAATTCCCTGCTAGTATAAATGTTGTTAAAGGCAGACGAATTATGTGTGCAGACAACCTTGCCCCGTATTGTAGAAAAGGCCTTGTTCCGATGAGGAATGGCTGAAAGATAATTCAGTTTGGCATTGACTGCTCCATTTGGACTTCTTTCCTCTTGTTACTTAGTTTTCCACCGATGGCAGAGAGCAGGATTTCTCAGGCAAGATGTTTTGGTAAAACCAGGCAATGGGGATTGCAGCAATGGCATTATAATGGGAGGGGGGAAGCTGTCCAGTGGATGACTCCACTTTCAGCTTTGCGAAAAGTATAAATAACATATGAGAACCTCCGGGAGGGAAAGTGTTGAATAGCCTAAACCATCTTGCTCCATATAGCATAATCCTGTCTGCCTAAAAGCCTGTTTCACGCAATATATGTTTGTTGGGTACATATAAAATCTATGTACTATTTGTGTACAACAAATACGAGTTTGCAAATGCACTTATTAGATAGGCGCATGCACCAATGGGCTGGGATTTTCATGTCTCCCTACCACCAAGGGTATGTGCATTGGCTAACATGCATTTGCTGACATGTGTGAAGCTGCTCAAGAAAGTAGGTTGTAGAGTGGGAGCAATCCAGGCTGACTTCTGCACCAGCTAAATGGTTAGAGTACTTCTAAATAGGTGAGTGCTTTGCCTCGGTCCCGAACCCTGAATCCAAAGCAGGCCGATTCGAGCTGAATCTGGTTTGAGACCACATTGGGCTGCCTCGCCCAAAGAGACACAATGGCTCAATTCGGACGACACGATAGTCAATGGTGGGTTGACTAACCCTAACCCTCACGCTAACCCTAGGGGGCACTCCCCCCACAACACGGTAATAAATAATCAACTGTGGTGTGGATGAGGATCAGCGCTGAGTTGACTATGGCAGCATTCGGATGACACAATAGTCAAAACAACTGACGATTGTTTCCCCCACACCAGTTGTTTATTGTGTCGTCCGAATTGAGCCAGTGTTTCATGCTAATTCGGCCCAATGGCCAGCTGCTGCCCCACTTCCCAGCGGGATTTATGTGTGCACCAGTGAGCTGCCTGTCCTCCATGAGCACTGCCCTGGCCTGGAATAAACTATGGAGACTGGAAACGGACTCCAGGTTGGCCTTGTGCCCGTGGACGCCTGGGAAATTGCAGTACCCTGCCTGCCTCGGATTTGTAACCGAGGCATCCCGAGTCAAATCTGGGCCTATTTGGGAGCTCTGAATCAGCCACTGAGTCAAATTGGGGAGGGGGCTATGCACAGCCCTGCAAGATACACCCATATGAAGCACTTCTCATGGCACCATGTGTGTGTCAACCAGTAAATCTTTTCTGTTAAGGGCAAGAAGTATATATTCATGTAATTCAAGGCATTCAGAAATCAGAAGCACGGAGAGGACACTGCCCCTTTCACACCCAACCTCTCCATACCGACCTTTCTTCAAGACTTTCCTGTCAACACAGGGAAGTCAGCAGAGGAGCCGGCAGGGCTGGCACCTGCATTCCTGTCTCTTCCCCCGGCTTTGAATTTCCAAATGCCTGAACAAGGCTTCAAATGATTGCTTCCTGTACAGAATAGCTGCTTTGGAGGAGCAGTTTGGAGCAGAGAAGTGGGGTTTGCAAGGATAGTTTTATGCCCATAACACTGCACAGGAAGGGAGGAAGAAAGCCATTTGGGAGGTAATTCTCCACACATTGCATATTTCCCAGTTCCAAACTGCCCCTTCCCAAAGCTTCTTTTGCCTACTAGAAGTGGGCGTCAGGGTTTAGTTAAAGACATTTGTGTGTACGAAGTAGTTCTTCAACGCACACTTGTGTCTCATTCCTCTTCAAAGGTATATAGTTACCAAAGTGTTCTTTCACTGTTCATCATACTTAATTTCTTTCAGGTTTCTTTCTTTCTCTAGCATACTGTGAGTGCATAGAATAGGGAGTGTGAAGCCTGTTGTCAGAAAACTAAACTGGCCGCATTCCTAAAGCCATGGGCGTTTGGGTTCAAATCCTCACTAGCCACGAACTTCATTGGATGACGCTTGGAGACTTGCAATCTCTGAGCCTAACTGGATCTACAAGATGGTTGTGATTCTGAGGATAAAATGGGGAAGACCTCAGGTACACCTCCCTGAGCTCCTTGGAGGAAGGGTGGAATTCACATGTAATATGAGTTCGAAGATCTGTTTCATTTTTGTCATATTGTTTGCATCCAGCCTTTCCCAGCCTGGTGCCCTCCAGATGTTTGGAATGCAGCATTGACCTGGTTGGGAATCATGGGAGTTGCAGTTCAACTCATCTGGAAGGCACCTGGCTGGGCATGGCTGTTTTAATTCTTTGCTATTTTACCACTTTGCTTTGTTGTTTTATCATATTTTCTGTAGTTTTGTTGTATGTTTTAACTGACAGTTTTATAATCTCTGTATTGTTAGCCACCTTGGCAAAGTTATGCTGAAAAGTAGGATAAAGATGTGTCAGGCCCTGCCCAAGAATTCCTTTGGGGCTGACTGATTATTTCAGCACACAGAGAGTGCATGTATGCAGGCATACATCTCCTTCCACACACACATATACACCTGTACATCACATATTTTCAGGCAGCAAAAACGGTTGTTTCCCAGCTAAAGCTTTCTTTGATCAACAGGGAGTTAAACATGCAAATAAAAACATGAATTAATGCCATGGAGCAATCTGAGAGAGATTGAAAACGTCAGTCTAAAAATAGAGGGGGGTGGGTAATACTTCATGAGCAACTGATTTCCTTTGTTCCTCTCAAACAACAAGGTAACTGCTCAAAAGACACTTTAAAAAAGTAAGATTGAACTGCAAGATGAAATCGGTAGCCAGACCAGCTCCCAGAAGAGTTGTTGTTGCAAGGATTATTTAATGTTTTCCTGCTGCTTTGGAAATCTTAAACTGTGTCTATCTATGATCAGAATTACCTTAGTA
This sequence comes from Anniella stebbinsi, assembly GCA_029215795.1. Classification (NCBI taxonomy): domain Eukaryota; kingdom Metazoa; phylum Chordata; class Lepidosauria; order Squamata; family Anniellidae; genus Anniella; species Anniella stebbinsi. The sequence continues at coordinate 63,692,225 of JARDYH010000005.1, read as the reverse complement.
GAACAGTGTACATATTGGTGGTGTTGTAAAGTGATCAAGATTGTTTACTATTGTATGTGCCTATCAGAATGCAAATTGTTTCCTTTCAAATAAATAAGCTGATCAGAAGGTTACATTTGATGTAAACCCCTCATCACTACGCAGCACAAACGTAAGGATATTAGGTGTAATGGGTAATGTGAATCTCCAGGGAAAGGTAACTCCTGTAGCACATGAAGGTTTTCTCCTTATTCTCTGAGAAAGGGCAGGAGAGCAGTTATTATGTTCTGGGATATCCTCTCCTATCTTCTACGAGGCAGGGCCAACATATGATGAATGACTCCTCCAGCCAGGTGGTGCGGTTTCAGCAGGGCTCCTTATGAGCCTGCTGATCTTTAAACTTAATGAAAAATGAATCTTATTACCAATAACTTTTTATTTTTCTCTTGACTTCTCTCCCCTACCCTGACGTGTCCTAGCCAGAGATGGGTCCTTCACAGGTTTTTGGGTGGGTGTGTTTCAGTAGTGCATACTGGCCACTAGAAAATACAGGTTGGAATCAGGGAGACCCTGCCTCTTCTAGCCCCCTCCCCTAAGCAGTTGTCCTTCCCCCTGGAAAGGCCTGGAGTGCCATGGAGGAAGCGTGGGCTATTTTAGGGTTGTAGGTGGCTTGTTAACAACCCCAACAACTCACCCTCATCGGGTTCCCACATAACGATAAGCTATAACCCACCCAGTGTACACGTCAGTTCATGCACATAAAGCTTTATAGGCCAGAATCAGCACCTTGAATCAAGCTTGGAAACATTCAGATGTTATTTTTATTCTGGTCTCCACTCATTTAGGAACTGCTGTTTGAGCCTAGCTCAAAGCTTGTTGCCTATCTTGTGTTTGTTCTATTATAATTACTTACTGGCCAGTCAGTTGCTGGTGCTGCCAACAGTGCCAAGGCTCTGTTTTCAAGATATACATAGCATGTGAAATCCATGATTGGATCTCTCATAGTTTTGATTTTGTGCTTAAAAGTAGTTTCAGGAGGCTCCATATCTGATCAGAGCAGCAGTGTTGTGGAGGGTGCTTAACCTCTTTCCTCCTGCATAATTTTCTGCATAATTTTCCTGATCTAAATTGCCTTCCCTGGAGCTGCTGTTAACCTCACTCCGGGGGGGGGGGGGGGGGGGAGACAAGTACCTGCATGTCAGGTCTGGTGTTGTGTACATAGGACCAAGGCTTAATTTTTTATGCACTTAATTGAGTTGTGATCTCTGAGAGGCAACTACCATTTTATGTGGCACTGTTGTATTGTATGTAGTGAAGAGGTCATATGATTGCTTTGCTGCCTGCTCAACTCACAGTTTACATGAACATTTACTAAGCCACTTTTAACAGATTTGCAATAGTGTTGCTTTACATGGAAAAGTCAGTATGTAGTGTCATTTGAACTGGGGCTTGGTAACTGAATAATTCAGCTGGGAGAAGGACACTGGTGTGCTTCGCTTTCTTTCTTTCTTTCTTTCTTTCTTTCTTTCTTTCTTTCTTTCTTTCTCAGAATGACCAGTTCTAAGGAACTGGCAGGAATTCAATTCAGGGTAGCAGACAAATAATAGATGGTGGGATATAGCTATTTCTGGGAAGGGCTGGGGACAGAGGCATGTGGATACAGCAGTATGGATACAAAGGTGGGGTTGGCAATGCCTCACATCTTTTCTTGCTATTCTTCACAGACTGGGTTAATTGCTGATGCCCGACTGAAGGACCTGACTCCATCAATGCCGATTATTTTCATCAAAGCCATCCCTGTTGATAAGCAAGACACCCGCAACATGTATCCATGTCCTGTCTACAAAACCCGCCAACGGGGCCCAACCTATGTCTGGACTTTCAACCTGAAGACTAAAGAGAAGCCTTCCAAATGGGTTTTGGCAGGGGTGGCACTCCTCCTGCAAATCTAGACTTGGGTTCAAACCTTCTTTCCCCAACAGACTCACCAGAAAAGTCATAATTTCTTAGTTGGAATGTTTTTGCAGAATGAATTCCTGTCCAATTCTGGTTCATACACGTGCGTACATCATTCAAAGAGTGTTGAGTTGCATGTGTAAGTTGAGTCATTTCAGATCACACAACTTTTAAATTTAAAAAGATTTTCACCCTGCCCTTCAAATTTACCAGGCTGGCTTACCTAGAAATAAATAAATACAATATATAACAGACAACATTTCAAAATAGCAGGTAAAGGAAGCATACAAACCAATCTGCTTTTGGTTGAAAGTGCTTAAAAGGCCTGGGGAAATAAAAAAGGGCTTTTGCCTGGTACCCAAAGGATGACAAAATAGGCATCAAGTGATCCTCCCCAGACAGAGCCTAGGCAGGGAGCCACCACCTAAAAGTCTGTATCTCCAGTTACCCCTCTCATACCTCCTTTGGTGGGTGAATTCAGAAAAAAGCCTTTAAGGAACGGGCAGGCTGATGTAAAGACAGGCTGTCCTTTGGGTATCCTAGTCCTAAGCCATGAAGGGCTTTAAAGTTCAATATCAGTACTTTACATAGTATGTGAAGATGGTATAGAACAGTCAAAACCTTTGTGTCATCTAAACATCAGCTCAGACACATTTTTCCAATGAAACCTGTTCCTCACATTAAACTGCAAGTCATCAAGTGTTGAGTAATCAACTGACATACAAGGATGTGTGAACTGCCATCAAGGATGGGTTTAGATAATCTGCATTTAACCACAGTTTCAAGAAATATATATCTACAATTGGGGCCACGTTTTATGAGAAAATATCACCATGGGACAATGCAAGGAAAAAGCTGTCTTGTGCTGGCTTTTTCTTACTATAAAATATTCTGTAAGCTCTTCCAAAGAGATTCTATCCTGAAAGTGAAGGGTGCAACTCACATTGCAAGATTGATTTAAAGAGACTGCTGAGCACTGACACTTTGTGGGGTTATAGAGGCAGGTGAAGATCCTCCATTGTACAAATGAGAGTGCTTCCCTTTACTTCAAAGGAATCAGTCATTTACGCTGTAGAATGATACACTGGATTCCTCACACACAGAGAGGATTAATTCTACTTCAGTAACCCCTGAAAGATGCTTATCTTGCGAGACAAAGTAAGTTAAAAGATTTGCCCTCACATCATACATAACATCTTGAGGCATAAAAGAGCCAAGTCTAACACCTTCCTTTACAGATTACAGAAGAATTACACTCTAGGAATGCTGAGAGAGAGTTTTCATCCAGCTATTAAGCAAAGTAAAACCTATTGTGAGGCAAGTAAACTAAACATTTCAGTGGTTTAAGATTCCTAATAAAATTGTATTTGGGCAGTATAGCCAGGAGATTGCTTCTGCCTCCCCTGACAATTGTACTCCTATTCCTGGCTGCTCAAAGTGTGTGTATGGGAAATGGGAGAGAAGAGTGGGTATTTATTTCTTTAATACATCCCTATCTCATCTTTCTACCCGGTTTGGGCCCACCAGCCGACTCACAACCATAAACTTTGAGACGGAATAATCTCAGAAATTACAAAACCACGATGCACAACAGTGCTAGTTGTTAAAGCCTGTCTTTTCTGACTATGGGATAGCTCACAGAGCTAATGTTTGGCAATGGTATGAATCCATATTTTGAATTTATTGGATACTTTCCCATGAATTTATCACAGAGAACCAAAAGCCTGTTTCAGGTTCTCACATCTGAGCTTAATAAATTGAGATAGGTGTAACCCTTTTCATAGCACTTCTATGATCATAAGAAGACCTATGCTGAATCAGACCAAAGACCTATGTAGTGTAGTACTATAGTGACTATTTCTAGTTGGTTCAATAATACTTCTCACGCTCCCTCCTCCATTCGTGACACATTGGCTCAATTCGGATAACACGTTTAACAACTGTGGGTTGTTGAAGCAACAACCCGTTGAGTTGTTAAACGTGTCGTCCGAATTCAGCCACACAACGGAGCAACAACCCACAGTTGTTAAAGTAACAACCAAGATGAACAACTCATTTGCGAGTTGTTGGGGGATTTGTCAGTTGACAAACGTGTCATCCGAATTGGTGCATTGTTGAAGCAACGCTCGTGAGTTGTTGAGAACGGAATATCAGAGAACGGAGCGGCAAGAGAGGCAGAAAGTGGGCGGCAGCTCAAGCACGCTCGCCACAGAGCTTCGGCTTCTCGCCGCCATAGCAACCTGGATGCCCACCTTCCCCACCAGGCAGCCAGCACGGAGCTCAACAAGGGGCCAGCTCCTGCAAGCACTCACGCAGGGTGCCCATGCAGCTACCCAAACGGACAGGGAAGTGCACCAGAAGGGCACTACAGCAAAGGGGGGGAGGGGGAGATGGAATAAGCAACAACCCCAGGCGCCCTGGAGCAAGGGGCAGCCCCCCCCACACCAAGAGGGAGAACAACACCCCATCCAAAGCAGACCCCCACTGCACCTCCACCTCCACCCTCGCATCACTCAGAAGGACGAGGGCAGGGGAAGCGGCGACCAGAGAGCCCCCCCCATCTGCCCAACACGGCTGGACAGCGAGCCATTGCCGGGCCCCGAGAATCCCGTTGGGGAGTGTCGCGCCCGTGTGGAGGCATCCCAGGTGTGTGAAAGCATCAGTGCCTGGATCTGGTTGCGCTACCCCCACCCCCTGTGAGCGTCAGCTGTGGAGTTCCATCTCTGGACTGGCATGCTGCCCCTCTCCACCTCATCCCCTTGGCACGTTCTGCGCTTGGCTCCCTGGGGGTGTGGCCTTGGCCGTCACCTCTTCACCGCTGTGCCTTCCGGCTGCCTCCTCCCCGGGGGCAACTGTCCTTTCCATAGGTTCTGCCCTGGCATAGTGATGCCCATGTGCCTTATTGACCATGTCTGGTTTCCCTGCTGAATAAAGTTTTCTACGCCACCCCACTCTGGCCTTCTTTCCTGTGTGTGCAGAAGATGCTCTAGGAGGGAGGTGGGGGGGTTGGGGGGCTGGGGCGTGGGTGCCAACGTTGGAATTGCAGTGCTGGGCATGGGGTGCGACTGTTGTATTGGTGCTGCTGTTCCTCCTGGCTGCCTCTTTGCCCGAGGCTGCTGAGTTCCGCCCACTGTCTGAGGCAGCCAATGGGGTTTGGGAGGCGTGTCCTGCATCGGCTTCAATGGCGGCGCCCATGGTTTTCGGCCGCAGTGCCTTCTGGGATACCTGATGGAGGACTGATGGAGTACGGTGAGCGGGGAAAATGGCGGCCGAGCTGTCAGTCAGAGTCGAGTAGGCAATTTGCAACCGGGGTGGTAGCCGATTCCTTGCAGCGCCTGCAGCAGCGTGTTGTCTGTAGATCATCACCTTTTTCAACAACCGTCAGTAGTTAACTCAACAACCGAGGCTCAGCGTGTTGTCCGAATTGAGCCATTGATTAAATTAGGAAGAACTTAGTTAACCATGATTTCCTATTACATCTGAAATGAAAAACTGGTTACCTGCTTTGGAACAAGCAAGGATCTTAAAACATGGTTTGAAGTTGGTTTACTATCTTGGCTTCTTGTGAACCTGGTAATATTTCCTAGTTTGAACATAATGTAAAACTATTGTTAATTGAATAGAAGACTTCCTGGTTTAATTGTGGCACACTCAGAAGGGAAATGACTGTGGGTGAAGGCAAAGATTTCTGTATATATTGGCTTACTATGCCAATTATTATCTATATGCAGGCAAAGTCCCTTAGAATGAATAATGCAGTGACAGAGTTCTCACAACACAATAACCAGACTCAGTGGTTGAGTGTGAGTTGTCATTAAACTTTGGGTTGTTGTCTGAACCGTGGGTTATCATGTCTGAAACCAGCATGTTTTCTATGGGGTGGCGTATTTCTCTCATCAATTGTTTTTGGGTTGTGAACTGTGGGTTGTTTGTGGTTAACAAGCCATGGTTTGTCAGTGAGGCTGGGGACAGACAACACAACAACCCAGGGTTCAACATCCCACACTCAACCCATATTAACCACTGAGTATGTTGGGTGAACCCAGTCAGTGTAATGTAAATGGCACAAATGGAGCATTCTTTTTGCTTGTAAATGAATAATTTGGAAATCTTGATATTCTTCTAATGATGTTCAGTGTATGTTCCTATGTGCAATTTGTCTTTTGGGGACTCTGTGGCCATCTTAGTTCACCACTTTTTGAATGCCTGGAAGATTCAAATGCTAGTCTTCCCTGTTTGATCAGAATGTATTGTAGTTTATCAGGAATCACAAATGCTATAAGAAATTTCATTACTATTGCTAAACTTTCTAAGACAATTGCAGCAAATGAAAGAAATTCCTCTTCCCTGAAATGATTGCCAAATGTGTCCGGAGGTGGCTGTACTCAAGTCAACTTCTCAGTTGATGGTTACTGCCAGCTGGCTATGAGTCAACAGCTATTGAAATCCATGACAGATGGGCCAATCCAAGGTGATTTCTTGGCTGCTGAGAGTCATCTGATAATTGGCAAAGTCATCTAGATTGTGTTTGTACTTGTGCAAATCCATGGGGCAGATGATGTGCACCCGTCTACATCTGACCTGTGGGAGTATTGGTGGTACAATGGCTTTGTTGGAATCTAAATTGCATTGTAAGCTGTGCTGGTACTCGGCCATTTCATAATACACCATTGTATACTTTGACTCTTCTTTGGTTAAGCAAGAACCACTAGTGCAGAACAACCTTAATGCTGTGAGAAGCCATTCCAGCCATTAGCCATTTACTAACAAAAAGAACTCTGGGGAAAAAAGCGGGGGGGGGGGGGGAGGAGGCAGGAAAATGCCTGCAGAGAAAGACTTTAGAAGCTCCCCCCCCCGTCTTTCTGCTCTTTCCTCTCCTGCGCCTTGCTATTGTAACGAGGAACAGAAGGAGGATGTGGGTCATCTGAGGAGATAGGGCAGGACACACTTATGACTGATTAAACCAAATGGATATGTGATGCACATTGTTATAATTCAATGATTTAGTGAAAATTAAATGGAAGTCATTAATAAAGGAACTCATAACTTAATGGTACAGCTTTATTCTCTGGAGGTTCCCCACCACAGTTCACCCTGAGTTTAATAGAAATAGTAAGATGCCTCCACCCCTCTATGTTTACCCCCAATCAGCAAACTTTTTAGCATGGTATATAACACTGTAGCATTATGAGTCCCCTGGAATTTTAATTAAGGAGACTGGAATATTAAAAGCAAGCTCTGACCTAATGGATTTTGATAGTTTTGGACTGCCAGCTTCTACAATGCACTCACGATATTGATTCAACAGAGCAGCACAATAGCAGGCTAGCAACGGCCCCTTCGCTGCGGAGGCATGCTCTTCTGCAATCAGTGCATGATGCCTATCACTGTGGCTCCATACAATCCTTACAATAATTTGACAATTGCTGAAGTCCTGTCCGCACGGCAAGGGCAAAAGTGGGTGGTGTTACTGTGCCAGCCATAGCAGTCCTGAGTCAAAACCTTTGAACCTTTGCTTTTTTCATGTATTGGTTGTTAATGCCTTTGTAGCGTAGCCCAAAAAGGAATTTGAGCTGTTTTCCAAATTAAGAAGAAGGCACGTACTGGCTGTTCAAAAGTAATGGGGGAGCAACTGTGTCGTAAGTCTCCTAACAGTGAAACTGCAAGCAGCCAATGCAGGTTAAGATTCCACTCATCAAATGTTGGGTGAGAAAAGGAGAGGTGGGAAGACTGAATGCCCCCCTCTCTCTCCTGAAGAGCTGATTTCTACAAGTTTAACCTTTTGGAAAGGGCTTCATGGGTGCAGGGATGATGGCGCCAGAGAAGCCAGGAAATGCAGGTCAAGGAACACCAAACGGCCAGACTTTATCAACCATGAGACCACTTGCTTCATTGACTACTTCTTCACAATGAGCTTTGTCTGCATGAAGATGCCTGAAGTCAAATCAGAGTGAGGGCAATTCAGTGACGTGGGTAAAAATGAAGAGAGAAAGAAAACACCCAGCACCACAGGGGAGGTTCAATGTCACTGCACCACGGCCACTGGTAAGTAGGGGAAACTTTTCAGGTCCCTCACAAAATTGACGAAGTCCCCCCCCATACACAATTCAGCCTTGCTTTCATCAAATATCAGTCAGGAAGAGGAGGAGGAACAGCTAGGACTTGGAATTGAAATCTCCAGTCTGCATGCTGATGCCTCTCATGAGCCAATCAAGGATGCAACAGAATGAATGGCAGAAAGGTCAATGCTGTTGAGTTCCAGCTCCAGCATGGCTCTATTACCATGACAACCCATTGGATGTTTTCTAATTTGGCCTAGCTATAAATGCTTCCTGGTAAGGCCTGGGTCTTTGGATGGGCCAGTACATCTTTCACATCTGGCCCAATACTGGCATGTATATTTCCCCAACTTGCCTGTTTCCTTGCTATTCTGCATCATGTGCCCTTTGGGCACATACCTCAGCTTCAACTCAGTCGAGTGGAAGAGCTATGTTTTGGATGTTCCTTTCTGCATGATGGCTTGGACCTCAGGATAACAACTCCTGGTGGCTGCTGTTGTTGCTGTTGGGCACTGCCTTGGCCACCTACAGTACTGACAATCTCTGATTGACATCATTGTACTTTGACACCATGGTAACCAGCTATCGTGGTGTCCAATTATAAGAAGCATGGAAAATTACATTATGGTAATGGCTCTGGTGGCTACACTCAGTGCCACATTTATGCTCCTAGATGTGCTTTGTTTCTCCAACAGGTGATTTAAGCTGTCTTCCTATACTTACTTGGGAGAAAGCCCCATTAAACTCGGTAGCACCTGTGCTTGAGTAGACATGTATAGGATTGCACTCTTGGTTCAATCGGCATTCACAGCCAGACCAGCAAAAGACACTGCAGCCCATGCAAACGGAGCTGACTGAAAATCTGGGCAAGCTCTAAGCAAATGAACCATTACGTCTGAGTGGGGGACAGTGGCACAAAAGGAAGCTCTGCTGCAGCATTGCATCATGTTGGAGCCAGGGGTTCTTTAGGGACAAACCGAATTTATTTCTTAATTTTCTATTTGGCACTCTCACATTGAAAATGGCTGTGGTTCCAATCCAAGCTTATTGATGGATAAATGCTATACATAATTTATAGATTATTTGCAACAAAACTCTCAAGCATGGGCATGTTTCCTACTGTGCAAGGGCGGGCTGTAGTGCCTTTATCCTGAAATTGGCTCTTAGACTCATGCAGTTTATTTATTATGAGTGGTTTATTAAATGTCTGTAATTGGTCGGACAATTCAGCACATGCATTTTACAAATGCACTTAATTTAAAATGTTTCCTGAATGCGTGAGGCCTTTTGTAGAGCTCTGAGCAGAGTCTCTATAGTCAATAATGCGGTAGTTCTCGTCTGTGAATAATGTGCTATAATGCTGCATTAATGCAGGCACTTGCTGGTATAAATGTATTAACCTTTAGGAACGAGGTTTAGGAAGCCAAAGTTACTAACATGGCAAAGTGTGTGATGTATTATGTGAATTGTGAACATCTATTTCTTTTACTAGCTTTTACCTTTCAGAATTTACCTCATTTCTCATATTCCAGTTTCTCTTTTTACTTTGGCCTGCAAACACATACACCTGCTAGGGTGAGCCTATGACCCGGTTCAGATGACACACTAAGCCATGTTGGTTAAGCATATTGAGCAGAACATTATGGCTTAGCGTGTTGTGTGAACCATAACTTAGCATGTCGTGTGTATCATGACTTAGCATGTCATTTGAACTGTTCTTAACCATGGTGGCTACATAACCACGGTTTAAACATGCTCACTAACCATTTGCTGCAAAGGGGTTAGTGGCCTACCTGTGGCTTAATGCTACCAAGGCAGATTGCTAGTCCATTTGTAAGGGATGTGCACCTACCTATCTATATGCTGTCAATATTTCATAGTTCCTGAACACTAATTCACAGGGCCATTTCTTTTCTTTTCTTTTTCTTTTTTAAAAAAAATGCAAGTAGATTTCCTTTTGCATAAATAAGGAATTCTTTGAATATGTAGAAACCACTACCACGTTTTTGGAAGGCTCCATTTTATTTCCAAATGGATATTTGACAACCCAATTTTGCTGTTAGATGGAATGATATCTGGTTTAATAGTTTTGATTTTGTAGGCAGAAATCAAAATATCTTCTGACACTAATTGATAATACTTTTAGAGATTGTAGTGTGTTCACAATCACTGTTATAGTCTAAGATCTTCTGTATAGATTTTGATTGAGGACATATGTTTCGTTAAAGGTGAAGAAGACTATACCAAGTACTCCATATGGAAACTTGGGAGATTTGCCACTCTATTTTTATTCCTCCCCTTTATTTATATTAAAAATACCATACTGGGTTTTTCCGGGAAGAAATACAAATCTTTTTCAGGCACTATGCTCCCCGTTAGACGTGGGTGGAATTTGGGTGTTGTTGTGTACACTTTTACTGTGCTCTGTGTACTTAATGAGCTCTGCAATTAATTACAGTAATAAGATTATTGGTAAGAAGTGGCAGATTTAGAGAAGGATGATTAGATAATTAGAGATAAATTGCTGTTTGTGGGATCTTATTGAATATGTACTGCAGATTGTCTAGCTTTGAAGAGATAATTGAGTCACTGATTAATGAGGATTTGGCAGCCACCCTGACTACAGCTCAACTCACCTGGATGTGGCTGTGACTGTCACCATGACAAGGAAACAGAGTCTGGGAGAAGGTTGAATAACTTTACTTTCAAACTGTAATGGTGGATGATGTAGATAAGATGTCTTGGACAGTGAGTTTGTGTTTTAGGATGCTAAGACATCTTTTTGTTTTCACTCCCATAGTTCAGCAGTTTTCAAACTTTCTCCATTCAAGGGGCTCTTTCCAAATTGTCATGTTTGCTGAGGAAGCCTGTATGCTGCAGAAATTTTTGGAATGCTTTATGGCCCATATTTGGATCATGTAGACCCAGGGGAGCCTCTCCATCACTGTGCATAAACTGATGGACAGCATACCATAGAAAACATCATGCACTCTTCTCTGTATCTGTGCATTGCAGGGCAGGATTGGTACGGGTGGGCACATTGTCTTTTGGGCAGCTTGTCCATCATCACTGATTTTCTTTTTCATGAACTTCTTGTAAATTTTCAAGTTACTCTAGGATCTGAAGACTACAAAATGATGCCACAAGAGATGGAGTGTGGACAAGTACACTTTACTTAACATTGTGCAACTCTTACAATAAGTACAACTGACCTCAACATGACTGTCGCTGCCTTATCCTTCAATTCTCTGCTGGTGTTCCTCAGAATGCTTCTCCTATGCACCCATACTTGGAACACACGGCTTTGTACTGTCACCATTTTAGAAGCCTTATTCTCAAATCACTTTGCCGTCTCATGTATCTCAATGACCTCAGTGAGGCATCTCAGTGTGACAGTGTCCAAAAACACCTCCGAAGTCTCTGGAGCTAAAGAGAAGCATGTTGTCGCCCACAGTCTGTTCTGAGATACATGCCTTGTAAATATAGATCTGTGATTTACTGGTTTGCTTGCAATGCCTTCAGGAGGAGGTAGCCTCTTCTTTTAGATTCAGATGAGTTCATTCCCAGCTTCTAATAAGCTCTTTTTGGAATTTCATGAAGCAACATAGATTCTTTTCAATTTGCACATGTGCCTGGCCAATTTGACCCATTTGTTTACATCATGTAATCCCCAGGTGGCCCTTGTGTGTGGCATCCAGTATTTCTTTCCATAGGTCCTTGCGGCACTGTCATAGTGTCATTTTAAAAGAAACAAAAAAACAACCAAATCCATCTTGTTCCTTTCAATACCTCTCTCTAGTTCCAATAACCACAACTATCTTCTGGAACTTTCAGTCTTATGTCAGTCCAGCCTTTACCAAATAGTATGTTTTATGGTTACAAAACTCTGTATCCTTTGCAGTAGCTGTTTGAAATTCCTTCCGTTTTGCTTCTGAGATATGAGATGTATAGTAAATCAGCACCATCAGAATTTACTCCTCCTTGTTTCAGATAGACCATGGTTACAGGATCGGCAGTTGTTAACCCTTTGTAAGGTCTCTATACTGTTTGCTGTAGTGAAGTCATCTTTGGATTCTTGGAGATACATAATATGGAAGTTTTCTGAAAATTGTCTCCAATGTTTTGTGGTCTGTTTCCATCAAACATCTATTGGATCATGCTTTGATTCACTTCTAAAGCTGAAGAGATACTGAACACAAATCTTGTAATCTGTACTTGTACTGAATGTACACAGAGTGTACCCTTTGTTATCCAAATGCTAACTGCCATCAAGGATATACGTAAATAGTTTGGCTGCTGCTAACATATTGGTAATTTCTTGTATGGTAGGCAATTGAAAATGTTCTTTTTGAATTGCTTTCTTGAGTTCTTGATAACTTATTTCTGTGGTTTTACATATGTTAGCAAATGCACTGCTCAAGTGTTAAATCAGTCACTCCCAGCAATCTGGCTTTCGTTCTGCCTGACTTTCACACATGATGCGATCTGTAATAAGTGATTCACACTGATCCCCGCTAAGAGCATTTAATCACTCACATATGGATCCTTACTTTCTTCTTGACTCTGAGTTGTAGTGAAAACCGTATGCCTTTCATATGTAACATTTCTGCTGGGTTCACCATGTGCTTAAAATGTATTAATCATAACTTGGTTCCTTTTCTTATCTGCATTGTCATCAAAATGAAAAAAAATGTATTAAATATACCTCTCTTCTTCAATTGCCACATGAACAATTCTGTATTGGTGTTCCTCAGAACGCTTTCCTCCATGCTCGCAGTGATGGAACACTTTCAGCTTCTTTAAATGAGCGATTTATAGCATGTGGGTCCTTTTGATGACGCCGTCAGCCTCCTGCATGTCTCCTGCTCCTTTTCTCAGTTTTAGTGTCACAAAATAAACCTCAAAAACTTGACTCTTCTGAGGTTGTGCTATAAAATGCCCACAAGAGGGCGCTGCCCCATGGAAATGTACAGGCCATGTGGTTGCTGCTCTCTTCTCTGTGTAATTGTGCTCATTTCAAATGCAGAAGAGAACCAGGAAGACAGGAACGGTAAGGAAATGTGATTTCCCCCCGTCTGAAGAGATGCTTTATTTCCTCACAGCCAGAAGTATACAGTTTGAATTTAGATCATGGCCTGTGCTTAGGGAGTGTTTTGGGGACCTTTCCAGATTGCTGTTTTTACCACAGCTATTATTTTGTTCCTTTGGAGGATCCAAACATATTTTCTTAAAGTAGTAATTCTGTTGCTGGGAAATTCAACTTCTCCTCAGTACCTCATGTGTAACATTTTGTTGGTGGAGAAATACCAATCTTAATTCCCCCTACCCCACTCCACCCACACCATATGTCTAGTGTGGAAATCATTGTCTCTGCCTTGGCAGAGTAAGCTCACTCTAGGTGAAGTGGGCTTTGTCTTTCCAACATGCACTGGGCTGTTGCCTGTATATGAAAATAAGGATCATTCAAGGGCAGAGAAGATACCAAGGAATCCCCTTGAATCACTGTTACAGGAGATGGAAGCAATTCTTTGTCTAAGTCAAGGGTGGGCAACATGCAGCTTGCGAGCCACATGTGTCCCCCAGTCCTCTTTTGATGCCACTGCAAAATCATCATCATCACATCAGTCACCGGCATCACATCAAAACACTATACCAAAAATCTTCAGAAACTGTGCCTACCAAAATACATCCACACCAACATTGAGAAATCAGCCATAGTTAAAACATGCTCAATTGTCAGGAGATTCCTGAATCAGTAAAAGACAGCATGATCTGGAAAAGCCCGTCATGTCCATCTAGAAAAACTGCCACGTGTGAGAAAGGAGATTAATAATAATAATAATAATAATAATATAATAATAATAATAATAATATCCATTTGCAAACCACTACAGAATCTTCAAAATGACAAATTTAGAGGCAACAGTTGGGTCAAGAAGGTGGGAGGGACCCAGAGAGTAGAAAGTGGTTCCTGCATCCTCCAAAATTGCCCACCCCTCCTCTACGTTGATAGTACTTGAAGGACCACCTTTTCCAGTATTGAGCAACCTGAGATTTCAGATTGGCAAGGAAGTCTTGTGTTTGTGGTTCCCTTGAAGAATGTGGCCTGTGGTGCTACCAAACTTGGCAGACCCTTTTTGGTGGTGACACCCTGACTATATAATTCCCTTCATGCTCACTGTGTATTTTTGAGGTGTGGGGAATAGTGATGTAGACCAGAGTGGACTGCAGGGTTTTGAAAATGCTGAATACAGCCAGCTGGGTGATTTTATTCTGCTCATCTCTCTGAAAGGCAGAAGCCAGTTTACATCACTTAATGTCACATGATCCTGCTGGGAAATCAACTAGGGCATGGCAGAGGTTGTGAGATGCCACAGAAGACTTGCCTGATTCACCAGCCTCTCTGGTTAAAATGGTCTGAAATTGAATTCTGTAGTAGGCGGAACCTAGAGCTATCAAGTCCCCCCACCCCCAAAGCAGGATTCCTTTTCCAGCTGCATGACAGGTAAAAATCCAGTGGGTGAAGTTTTTCTCAGCATGAAATGAGGGAAGAGCATCGCATACTGAATTTCATCCTGTCATACAGCTGTTAAAGGCACAGGAATCACTCAAAAAGAAAAGCTGGCAACCCTAATGGAACAATCAACACCCTAAGCAAAGCTGGATATAGGAAATATGGCAATGTAGGATTTTGCTCCTGCACTTTGGAATTCAGAAAAGCAGATTTTGGTAAGGGTTCTCCTGGCTGTCTCCTTTTCTTCTGTTTATTTTTATTAGTGTCTTGATATAGCTGCCTTTCCCATAATTGAAGCTCTCTGGGTGGCTCACAAACAAATATAACACTGAAATAAAGTATCAAATAATAACAGTGATTAACCATAACTAAAACATGAAATTTTAAATGGAATGGGCCAAGCTAAAAAACAGGAGTTATTTAAAAGACCTGGGTGAATAAAAGGGGCTTTGCCTGGCAGCAAAAAGTTCATAAAGATACCACCAGATGAGCCATAAAATCCAATCTTAAAATCACTCCACTGGCTGCCAATTAGTTTCCGGGCGAAGTATAAAGTGTTGGTTATTACCTTTAAAGCCCTACATGGTTTGGGTCCAGGTTACCTGCGGGATTGTCTTCTCCCGTACAATCCGCCCCGCACACTTAGGTCCTCTGGGAAGAACTTACTCAAGCCAGCCAGAACTAGGCTGACAACTGTTACCCAGAGGACCTTCTCTTCTGCCGCTCCCAGACTGTGGAATGGCCTGCTAGAGGAGATTCGACAAACTAGCAGTTTTCTGGAATTTAAGAGAGTTGTGAAGACTGCTCTCTTCCGGTAGGCCTACCCAGTTGAATTTTAAGATGTTTTTAATAATGTATTTGTTTTTATCTGTTTTAATGGTTTATCTATTTTATGAATTTTATATTTATTGTTGTTCCCCGCCTCGATCTGGATGGAGAGGCGGGTTAGAAATAAAATAAATAAATAAATAAATAAACTTTTAAAAAAATACAAAAAATCTTCCTAGTGGTTGCCCATTTCATTTCATTTGGTGGGGGTGCTCAGGGAAGTGCCTCTGAAGAATTTAGTAGGGTTTGGGTAGGTACTTATGGGAGAAGTGGTCTTTCAGGGCACCTGGTCCAAAGCTGTTTAGGGCCTAATTTATGATATAATTGATATGAGAGCAGCACCCCATTTTTCCAGCAAATCTAATGATCTGTTCATTGAGGAAGTTGATAAGTGTTGGCTGCAGAACAAAACTGCATTCAGGACAGAAACAGGAGGTATTTAATTGAAGTAAATCCCTGTCCTTCAGAGACACCCTGATGTGTTTTACTTGTTCCTTCCTGCTCTCCATTTAGGGCTGTTACATCCTGGATGTTGTGGAACGATCTTCCGAAGATGTGCAGGAATTGAGCCAGAGGACCTGATACCCATTTGAGTCCTGTGAGTCATATCTTCTGCTGGAAGAAGGGATGCAGCTCTGATTCCTGGATGGGACTGTGCATGGAATCAGTTTCAGGGGGATGCAAGGTCCCTCTGTGCTGTTATCGCAACCATTTTCTCTCCTGATGGGTAGAAGGGCTGAATATGTTTTTGGCATCAGGCTACAGTGAAGGTAATGTAAGGATAAGTCCCTCATCTGTTTCTACTGTTCTTCCTCCCTTTGCCAGCAATTGGGGAGGGGGGAATGCTGTACAAAATGTCCACGTCATGTCATAAAGCCCTGGCCCAAGAGAGTGAGCAATGCCAAAGAACATCCGCAAGCAGTTTGTAATGAGAGTCCAGGCGGGTGCCAGACACAAAATCGATGGGGTGTCCTTCAGGAGAGCAGCTCATGCAGGGTCCTGAGGCTTTTAACAGAAGATTTTGCTTCCTGCTCAGGATGGAACCTGAAATTCATGACCAGCTGTGGCAAAGACAGCCAATAGAAAGGCAGGATGATGCTACATGTTTGTATCAGGGATTGCCCTTTCAATGCAAGTGGGGCGTAGCTGTGCATGAAGGCACTTTGGTGCCTGTAGCTGTGCAGAATAAAGATATTTAACTCTTGTTTTGCCACTGCATCACTAGGACAGGAGAGGCTGACCTTCAACATTCTTCTTTCATCATAAGTTTTCAAGGCACAGACGCCTGATCATGTAACTGAACTGGGAAATCCTAGTTTTGTAGTCTAGTTTTCAGGCAGCTTTGAGTACTGGCAACCAAATTATGCAAGAGTGTGTCTATTTCATTCCCACATTACAGTCTGTGAAGTAGCTCTAGAAAAGTTAAACAATATTCATTAGAAAACCCTAACAATTATACTCATGCACACACAGAGATGGAGAAAGAGAGAGAGGGAGGGAGGGAGAGAGAGAGAAAGAGAGAAAGAAACAAAACCACCCCCAAATTAGGCAGTATCCACATCAGAGATGTAGACCACCTTTGACATATAAGGTAAGAGAAACTTGAAGATGGAGTGATAACCTGTGCAACCTAGATAGCAGCAAGCAGTCATGCTATTGTAAAAATATGGAGAATCAGATATCAGCCTATAATTGTCACTTGGAGATCAGTGATGGTGATAAATTTCAGAGCCCTGCAAGGACATAGAACAATTGTGGTTTAATGTGAAGTGTGATTTTTGTTTAAAAGTAGTGCTTGCTTTGCATTCTAATTCTGGTGGATTGGTTTTGTTTCCAGATACTCTACTTTTCTGATATTGCACAATAATGTTCCTGTGGAGCTCATTGCCAGGTATTCTTATGGCCATTTCTATAATTTAAGTTTAAAGAGATCTGTGCCCTCTGTGGCATATGCCCTGGTTCAGGGGTTCTTTCAGAATATGTTACCAGTATATAGGCAACTTTGGGCTACCTGATTAATCACACATATTCACAGCCCTTCCAAAACAAGAAACTGTCATAGAGCAAGTCTAGGACTTTACTCTTGATCTGACTGATACAGAATTCTATTTCTTAAGAAACATTCTCTCAGATAAGAGTTGTCTTTTTTGTCTTCTAACTACAAGAATATCAGCATAAAAGTGCTAAATACAAAAGGTTGTGGATGCATCAATTCAAATACATGGAACATTGAACACCATTCTAAACCAGGCTTCTAAGCAGAGTAAAGTACAATTGCTAGTTCTCAAGGATAACCAATATCAAGCTAACCAGGCTGATTCAACAGGCAACAGGTCAGGGAAGCTGATTGAGGAGCACAGCTTCCACTGTTGCATGTTCTGAGGCTCATTATTTACTTTTTGTATGCTATAAAATGTTCAAGTGATTTTTACTATTTATTTAACTTACTTATCTAACAATTCCAAAGATACACTTCTAACTTAAATCTTCATATGTCTAAATACGATTATTGAATTTCCAAGGTTCTTATCAAAATAAATGACTATATAACATATTTATACAAGCATTTTAGCCTTCTTTGATGTGATACAGGTGTGTTTGAAACACAAAAATATTTCCTTGATAGCATCCTGACTTGTGAGCTCGTTTTCTTATTACATATTGGTTGTATTCATGCTCTGGGATGAGCCTTCTGGTTACTTTATCTGATGGCCTCCCTGGCCTGGTTATGTAGCTAATTGTTTTACAATACCCCTTTTTACAATGCTAAGAAGAAGACATAGCTACAATTCAACATGGCCTTGGTCTTGATTCCTTTCTGATCAGTAAAGGGTGCCAATGACCAATTGCTGATGGCCTGGCATTCCTGTTTCTCATCTAGCACACCTCAGAGATGAGACATCTTGATTACCCATGAGTCAGGAGACCCACGCTGTGTTGCATTAGCCATTGGAACCTCATTTTGTAATTCCAGAGTTCTCTTGGAGGCATTTGATTATAGAATTTCCTAATTGGGCAGCAGGGGATAGATGATGCATATATGAAAGATTTGCCTGATCTGTCACACTGTGCTTCATGAAATTGTTTATCAATGTGCAAGGATGTGCGCTTTCAGAGAGGGAAGCTATTTGCAGATTAGCCTTTAAATGTTCTAAGCTTCATGCCATGAATCTTTGTCATTTGTCACATATTCCCTCTGCCCGCACTTTTAGAATAGCTGTTTTGACATTTTCAGGTTCATCTATGCTGCTGTTTATTTATGCAATTGCAGACCTGTACAGACCAGTTTGTAGTGCATAGTGAAAGCTGTTTGTGAGTGGCCATCGATATTCGACTGCTGTGTTGTACATTAGCTGGCAAAATGGCAAGTTCCCATTGGAAAGGCCAGTGCTGAAGAGAAGTCCACTCGACTCTTTTTTGAATGGCTCATCACCTTTGCACTTGCCTGTGTCTCTTTGGTTATTGGGAATGGTGCATTTTGTTTCGCTGGAGCTTTAAGTATGCAGAAAAGAAAGCAGACCTTTTACATCTAGAGTACACAAGTGTCACAGATTACAGAGGTCTTCTGGCTACAAATTCTCTTATCCCATGACGAAAACCTTAGACATTCCAGCTCACTTATCATTTTGATTTTATTATATTTTTATCTGCCTGTTCTGAAGTCACTTCATGTTAAATTAGGGTTAGGGTTAATTCTCAGGTTAGGCTGAGAATTAACGGGACAGGACAGGACAACTGGAGGCAGCCATAGCTGAAGAACTGACGGCGTGAGTGGGGGAGAAACAGACAGTGCAGCAGTCATCATCGCACTTCCCCCACCCCCTCTCTTTCTTTCTTTCTTTCTTTCTTTCTCTCTCTCTCTCTCTCTCTCTCGCGCGCGCGCGCGAGAGACGACGGGACAACTTAAGGCGACTGAAATGTGTCTGGAAGCACCAATATCTGTTGTGTTTTTCTGCAAAGCGACCTTTTCCCCTGTTTCTCATCATCAGAGTCCCTCACCCCTGTGAGCACCATGTGTATGTGACATGAAGCTAAAGAGTTATAGATCCGTGCCACACATCCTAATGAATGGGTTGCATGGCATTGCTACACAAGTGATTTTTAGCACACTTGTGACTAGCCTCTCGTGGACGTTAGTGGGTCAGTTACATGACATCATGAACAGCCAGGACATCTCCTGCTGTCCCCCCATCCCCATTCCGTTTCAAGAATATCAGATATAAGTTGGAATAAACCCTTGATGGTTCAAAATTGGCAGTGTGTAAAGCTGGCATTGCACTATGAACTGGCATTGCACTATGAACTGACGACGTGAGTGGGGGAGAAACAAACAGACAGTGCAGCAGTTACCATCGCACTTCCCCCACCCCCTCTCTTTCTCCCTCTCTCTCGCATGGGGGAGAGTCGACGGGACAATTTAAGGTGACTGAAATGTGTCTGGGAGCACCAATATCTGTTGTGTGGGGCAGAGGGAGATATGGCGATAGCAGGGCGAAATGCCGTTACAGGGGAAGGAGAGATAGATATTTAACACCCATCTTGCCTTCCGGTCGCCCTGCTACCCCGGGGATCTTGGGGAACGATCCAGGCCACCCACAGAACCTTTCCTTGCTCCTATGCAATGCCAGGTCGGTTAAAAACAAAACAACCATAATCTATGACCTCCTCAAAGAAGAGGAGATCGACCTGGCATGTTTCACAGAGACCTGGCTTCGAGATGACAGTGGCCCAACATGGGCTCAGGCTCTCCCAGCTGGGTACTGTGTTAGTGAGCAGGTGAGGGAAAGTGGGCGGGGGGGGCGGAGTAGCTGTAATCTACAAAAACAACCTGACCAGACATCCTGTCTGGGAATTGAATCACATCGAGTGTGTGTACCTGAGTCTGAAGGCCAGGGATAGACTAGGGATTCTGTGAGTGTACCGGCCACCTCGCTGCCTATCAGACTCCCTGGCCGAGCTCACGGAACTGGTCTCGGAGCTGGTGTTGGATTCGCCCAGGCTTTTGGTCCTGGGCGATTTCAACATCCCATTCGAGGCCAGTTTGTCAGGTGGAGCTCGGGAGTTCATGGCATCCATGACAAACATGGGCCTATCCCAATTGGTCTCTGGACCTACACATTCAGCAGGTCACACCCTTGATGCTGTTTTCAGTTCCGAACAGACGGATCTGTGGGTGGAGGTATTGAATACCTCCGAATTGTCATGGACAGACCATTTTCTGGTCAGGGTTAGTATCACAGCTACCACCCGCCTCTGCAGGGGTGGCGGACCTATTAAGATGGTCCACCCTCGAAGGCTGATGGATCCTTCTGGATTCCAGAAAGCCTTGGAGGGTTCTATGGCTGGTATTGTCGACGATCTTGTAGAAGCCCTGGTCAATAGATGGAATCAAGACCTAACTAGGGCTATCGACACGATCGCCCCCAAACGTCCTCTCCGGCCCGCTTCTAATAGGGCACCCTGGTATACAGAAGACCTCAGGGAGTTGAAGCGGAAAGGACGACGACTGGAGCGCCGATGGCGGAAAACTCGACTTATATCCGACAAGACACGACATAGAGAACATCTTCGTTTCTATGGGGTGGCAATACGTGCAGTGAAGAAAGATTTCTTCTCTGCACGCATTGCATCTGCGAATTCACGTCCAGCAGAACTGTTCAGGGTGGTGAGGGGTCTAACCCAGGCACCTTCTCCCCTGAATACAATTTTAGAGCCTTCGGTAGTTCGCTGTGATGCCTTTAACGATCATTTCTCAGATAAAATCTCTCGGATAAGAGCTGACTTAGATGCCATTGTTATAGCAGAGGCTGACAGTGGAGTGTCCAGTGACTCCATGAGTAGATTACACTTGATCAGTTTCAGTTGGTGAGTACCAAGGATGTGGACAAGGTACTTGGATGTGTGAGGAGGACGACTTGCCCTCTCGATCCCTGTCCTTCTTGGCTGGTTGTCCAGGGAGGAGATGCAGTTAGATCACATCTACAACATATCATTAATGCATCTCTCAGGGAGGAGAGCTTTCCATCATGTTTAAAAGAGGCGGTGGTAAGGCCGCTTCTCAAAAAGCCCTCCCTGGATCCCCTGGACCTTAATAACTACAGGCCAGTATCAAATCTTCCATTTTTGGGCAAGGTAATCGAGAGAGCGGTTGCCTTTCAACTCCAGGCAGTCTTGGATGACACTGATTTTCTAGACCCATTTCAAACCGGCTTCAGGGCAGGATACAGAGTTGAGACCGCTTTGGTCGCCTTAGTGGATGATCTACGCCTTAGTATCGACAGGGGGAATGTGTCCCTGCTGGTACTCCTGGACCTCTCAGCGGCTTTCGATACCATTGACCATGGTATCCTTCTGGAGCGCCTGGGGGAATTGGGAATCGGGGGCACTGTGCTTCAGTGATTCCGATCCTATCTCTTGGGCAGGTTCCAGATGGTGATGCTTGAGGATAGCTGCTCTTCAAAAAAGGAGTTGCTATGTGGTGTACCACAAGGTGCCATCCTTTCCCCAATGCTGTTTAACATTTACATGAAACCGCTGGGAGAGATCATCTGGAGGCATGGGGCGGGGTGCTATCAATACGCTGATGACACCCAAATATATTTCTCTATGCCTTCGACAACTTCGTCAGCTAAGGATAGTGTGTCTCCTCTGAATGAATGCTTGGAGGCGGTAATGGGCTGGATGAGGAAAAACAAACTGAAGCTGAATCCAGACAAGACGGAGGTGCTCGCTGTCAAAGGCCCCAACCTGGGTTTGGAGGTGTGTCAACCAGTTCTGGATGGGGTTACACCCCCCCTGAAAGACTGTGTTTGCAGCTTGGGGGTACTCCTGGATCCGTCGCTCCAGATGACAGCTCAGATTGATGCGACGGCCAGGAGTGCCTACTATCAGCTTCGGCTGATACGCCAGCTGCGCCCCTTCCTAGAGTTGGAAGACCTAAAGACGGTAGTGCACACGCTGGTAACTTCGAGTCTTGACTTCTGCAATGCACTGTACATAGGGCTACCTTTGTGCCTAGTCCGGAAACTTCAACTTGTTCAAAATATGGCAGCCAGGTTGGTCACCGGTACATCTAGGGGTGACCACATTACACCAGTTTTAAAATCACTTCATTGGCTGCCAGTCAGTTTCCGGGAGAAGTATAAAGTGTTGGTTATTACCTTTAAAGCCCTACATGGTTTGGGCCCAGGCTACCTGCGGGATCGCCTTCTCCCATACAATCTGCCCCGCACACTTAGGTCCTCTGGGAAGAACGTACTCAAGCCAGCCAGAACTAGGCTGGCGAGTGTTACCCAGAGGACCTTCTCTTCCATCACTCCCAGACTATGGAATGGACTGCCGGAGGAGATTAGACAAATTAGCAGTCTTCATGAATTTAAGAGAGTCATGAAGACTGCTCTCTTCCGGCAGGCCTATCCGGATGAATTTTAAGATGTTTTAATATGCATTTTCTCTTGTTTAATTTTTTTTTAACTGTTTGTGATTCTTGTATTTTACATTGTATTCCCCGCCTTGATCCTATTATTATTAGGCTTAGGCTTGAGGAGGCACGACCCCACTGGCATGAACCGGGGATGCAGAACAGTCTAACAGGTCCAGAAAGGATGAGTAGGCTACATTAAATCTTGCATAAAGAGTTGTATTTGCTGAAATCACTTCTCCATGGTAAATCTGGGTTAGGGTAAGTCTCAGGTGAGGTTTATGGTTGAGAAGGCATGCATCGAGGATGAAGAACATTGTATTAGGGCTGGAAAGAATGAATAGTTCACCAGGACGTCTTGCATAATGAGTTGCATTAGCTGGAGTCCCTTCTCCATTGTAAATTAGGGTTAGGGTTAAGTCTCAGGTTAGGGTTACCATTAGGGTTGAGGAGGCATGGCTCCACAGACATGAACCAGTGATGCGGAACTGTTGAGCAGGGCCAGAAAGGATTAGTAGGCATCAGGAGGCCTTGCATAATGAGTTGCATTAGCTGAAGTATCTTCCCCATGGTGAATTAGGGTTAGGGTTAATTCTCCTGTTAAGGTTTGGGTTGAGAAGGCAAGACTCTACAGGCATTCATCGAGTATGCTGAACAGTCTAGCACGGCTGGAAAGAATGAGTAGGATTCCAGGAAGTTTTGCAGATGGACGTTTCATAGCTGAAGTCACTTGTTCTGAGAGTATACTGTTGTCAGGCAGTATACTTGAGAGATGGCTGCCCAGTTGCATCTCAAATGCCTCTAGTGTGGGAGAGCTCACGACTGTTCCATTGGCTTTAACAGTTACGATTTTTTCCCTGAATTCCAGTTGGAATCTGGCTTCCTGTAACTTGAGCCCATATTTCTGCGACTTACAGTCTGGGATGATCAAGAAGAGGTTCTGGCCCTCCTGTGTGTGATAACCGTTCAAAGTGCTATCATGTGTCCCCTCAGTCTCCTCTTCTCCAGCTAAACATGCCCATTTCTTTCAGTCTGTCCTCATAGGTAATTTTTTCCAAACCCTCCTTGTCCTCCTCTGAACTAGGGCTGTGCACGGACCACTCGATTCGCTTTGGATCCTGATTTGTCACTTCTGAATCAGACTTCCCCAATTTGATTCGGATCGAAATCCGAAGCGAGATGCGGACCTCCGAATTGAGATTCGGATGACTCATTTTCCCCATAGACTTGCATTGGGAGAAATAAACGGCTATAACTTTTTCATTTTTAAAGATAGAAATATGAAAGTTGAGGACCTTGCAGATGGCGTATGGCAAATTTCAGAAACATAGGTGCAGGCGTTTACTTGCAAGGGATTTTGAAAAATGCAATTTTCCAGGCAATCCAGTCTATGCAAAGTGCTGTAACTTTCTCATTTTTCAAGATACACACATGTTTCTATCTTTAAAAAATAAAAAAAGTTATAGGTGTTTCTTTCCCCCAATGCAACCCTATGGGGAAAACACAGAAATGGCTACCGCATGGGTGAAATGATCATTTTTCAAAAATTCATAGCCACAAAACGCCTGCACCTCTATGTCTAAAATTTGCCAGACATGAGTAGCTTCAGGTCATTTGCAATGTGCCCAAGTTTCATGTTTCTATCTTTTAAAATAAAAAAGTTATAGGTGTTTCTTTTCCCCCAATGCAACCCTATGGGGAAAAACACTTGAAATGGTGTCTCAATCACCGAATCAATCCGAATCGATTTGGACCAAACCGATTTGATTCGGATTGATTCGGACCTTCCTAGATCCGCTTTGGATCTGTTTTGGGAGGTCTGAATCACCCCGATTCACTTCGGATTCAGGATTCAGATCCGAAGCAATGCACAGCCCTACTCTGAACTCACTCCAGCTTGTCTGCATCCTTCGTGAAATGCGGTACCCAGAATTGGACACAGTTCTCAATATGAGGCCTAACCAGTGCCAAATAGAGTGGAACTGAATAGAGTGTCCCCCTTGCATTTTATTCTCACAAACACTCTGTAAGGTAGGTAAAGCTGACAGACAGCAACTGGCTCATGGTCATCCAGTAAGCTTCATGGCTGAGTGGGGATTTGAACCTGGGTCTCCAAAAGCCTAGCCTGACACTGTAGCCCAACTTTCCCCAACCTGGTACCCTCCAGTTGTTTTGGACTAGAACTCCCATCAGCCCCAGCCAGCATGGCAGCTGTAGTCAAAAAGTTCTGTATGGCACCAGGTTGGGGAAGTCTTCTCTAACCATAATAACACAGGTACACATCTGAATGGGCTCCATCAAACTAGCGTTTTAGTGCACTCTCGTCATGCCTGGTTGGCAGTTTTGCAGCCTGGTACTGACATGACGCTGTGCCTGTCCAGCAGTCAACCCGCTTCTTCTCCTCCATTTTTTGTGTTTTCCCAGAGTGGGGAAAGTCCAATTTATTTGCTCCAAGCGGGATTAAAGTGCTCTTCCACCCTCATGTATTGCTGTCCTAGCACCATGACCTTTGTTGGGGGGGGGGGTGCTTGCTGATGAAAGAGGAGGGCTGGGCAGTTCTCCTTCTCCAGCATACCGTGTTGAATGAATGGGCTTGTGCTGAGTTGGTTGAACAGACTTTTGCTGCTCCAAAATGCTTGCAGATCCCTCAGTTTTAAACATAAAGAGATGAAACTTGGGACCATGTAAGCTCTTAAGTAGGGCTTTAGGCTTGCCAAGTTTAAGCTGTTCCCTTCGGTTGATTTTTAAAGGAGTTTTTTTTTAAAAAAAATCTCGCTCAAACCATTCCTTCTTCCCATAAACACACACACACCTCTGATTCTCTGTTAATCCACCCCTGCACATTTATGGAGGGAGCTTTTATCCTTTGCTGATGCAGAACTGTGAGGGACTATAAAATGTTTTTATTTCTTTTTTTTTCAGGGGAGTGAAGGTAGAGTGACCAGATAAAATCCAGGTCAGGGCTCATGTAACTTTAACAGTTGTAGAGAAAAGGGGATTTCAGCCAGTGTCATTTGTATGCAATTAGTTCCTGGTGAAATTCCCTCTTCATCACAACAGTTAAAGTTGTAGGGGCCCTGCCTTCTTTTGTATATGGTCACTCTAGTATAGTGCCTGCACCTTTAATTGTTGTGATGAAGAGGGATTTTCACCAGGAACTAATTGCATACAAATGACACTGGCTGAAATTCCCTTTTCTCTACAACTGTTAAAGTTACATGAGCCCTGACCTGGATTTTATCTGGTCAGCCTAGTGAAGGTGCAGGAATATGCAACACGGATGCTTGCCAAACTGGCTTTAAAGAGAGCCGTTTCTTTTTATTTCCCTCTGTACCTGAGCATTGTTCCCTGTTTTTTGTTCTGGATCCAGCGATCCAAAATAAAGAATTCATTAAAGGGACATGCCCATCAGCAAAGTAAAGGATAAAAGCTCCCTCCATAAATGCACAGGGGTGGATTAATGGAAAACCAGAGAGCTGTGTGTGTGTGTTTTTGAATCGCCCACCAAGACTTCCTTGAGTGCATGAGAACCATGGATGGGTGTATTGCACACCTCTCCTTTGAGAGTGTGTGTGTGTGTGTGGGGGGGAGATGCACATCACTTCCAGCAGTAGGGATGAGGTGAGAATGAGGAGAGTCATGCCCAGGGGAGTTTGGGAATGATTTTGATGGTAACTATTCTGAGCCTCCTTCAGGACAAGCATCAGTAGCTTTCTGCCCTAACATCAGGTTCTACTCTGGCTGGCTTGTGAGGATGGTGGGAAAGGGGACCTTACAGGGGTGACAGATTTCCAGAGTGATGTTCCCCCTCCCCCTTCCTCATGGCTGCAATGTGTGCCACTGCTTCCGCATAAGGAGCCATCCAACTACTTCGGGCACATGCTTTGTGGTAAAAGTTCAAACCTATTCACAGAGATGCTTTGCCACTGTGGTCATTCAGTAGGGACTGGCCGCTGGCAAATAATTCTTCATATGCAAGATGGGCCTCCCTGCACATTGTACTATTTGGCCCCAGCTGCCTTTAACCAGAGTTTTCTGTAAGCTTTGCCATCAATGAGCTTAGAAGTGGTTTGGGGGTGAGTCGTTATTCATTTGCTGCCCTTTTCTCCTAGGGACAGACTCATCCTCCCACACTGGTCTTTAGCAGCCCAAACGCCCTGTCGTGAAAGAGCTTGCCTTGCCTCTCTTTTCTGCTTGGGTTTTCCTGCAGTTGATTTCCAGCCTCTAGCAAGCAATCTGTATTAGTGGAGCTTGAATTACATGGGTCACAAAGCATTCGATCTGCTCCTGATCTGCACTCGGGAGCCTAATGAAGGAATTGGAAAGAGGGGGAAAGGCCCAGGGGCCAATCAATTAGCAAGAGTGGACTACCCACTCCTGCCCACAAGGACCAGCCCTATTATTTCTACCTACTTTGACCCAGAACATTTAACATCTCATTGCTTCTTTCTCCTCCACCCAGTTTTGGAAATCAGTGCTAGGCAGTGCTCATGACTTTGAGACCTCTAAAGCCATGGAGGCGGTGAGTGGAGTTGTGGCAACTATGGCTGAATTTGGACGACACAATAAGCAACTGGGGGGGGGGGAACAATCGTCAGTTGTATTGACTATCGTGTCGTCTGAATGCTGCCATAGTCAACTCAGTGCTGATCCTAATCCACATCACAGTAGATTATTTATTACCATGTTGTGTGGGGAGTACTCCCTAGATGAACAACTGTAAAGTTGATTATTACCCCACCACTGACTATCGTGTTTCCAAATTCGGCCTCTATCTCTCATTAGTCTTCCCATTCACGACCCTCTTCTGTCTGATACAGCCAACAGGACTCTCGGTTTGCTCCACAGCAGGCAGAGTAAGAAGCTATGTCAGAGAACAGGGGTGGGAATGGGGCAAGGGGCGCATTAACAGTTTGGACAAAGATATGGCAACCCAACTATTTCAGGTCTCTAAAGAAAGAGTAGGCAACCTGGTGCCCTCCAGATTTCTCAGACTACAATTCCCATCATCCCCAGACAGCAGGGCTTAGAAATTATTGGAGTTGTAGTCCAAGACATCTGAAGGACACCAGGTTGCATACTCCTACCCCTAGAATGCCTATAGTAGCGGCTACAGAGTCCTAAAAGGGTCAAATTTAACTTGCAAACAAGTTAAAATTGATATTTTAGGCATTCTGTACTACTCTGGACACCATTTCTTCACTTGAAAATTATTTTTTAAATTGGGGTGTAGTGGGCAGTGGGGTGGGGGAGTTGCATGGTGTCCACTGGCCATGCATTGTCCTGCCCTGGTCTATATCCTCATTTAATACCCGATACTCACCCTCTGCTATCTTAGATTTTTCTAGAATATTGTTGTGTCTATACATATAGGGTTCCACCACACCTACTTTTTTCCAGTTTGCATCCACGGTTTTCCCCTCTGTTTCCTTAGCGAGTCAAGCACTGGGCACTTTCACATCCATGCGCTGTTGCGCTTCATGTGTCTTTTCACCTGTAGAGCTACTATCCCGGCGAAATCTCCTGCCCTGCTCCCTATGTTCTCCTTCCCCCAGCAGTTCATTTTTATATGTTTTAATCCCCCCCCCTTGTGCAAATACAATAGTATGGCAACCTGAAACTGTGCAATTACGGTAAAACAACACACTATGCTTTCCCATAAGATCATGTTAAACAAATTCCGGGGAGAAGAGGAAGGGAGTCCCTTTGTAGGAAACAGGAGGGAGCACATGGGCCAAGACTGTTACTGCCTCTACCTGTTTGTATGAAGAGAGGACGGATAGCTTGGCTTGGGAAAGGTTTATGGGGGAGGAGGAGCAAATATGCACTGCAGCTCAGGTACTGGCATGCCTGTGCCTCACTCGATTTTTTTTTTAAAAAACAAGCCTTTAGCTGCGAAGCTTTGCAGTTCTAGGGAGGCATGGGGTGTACCGCCACCCCTCCATCCCCGGTGCACGCGTGCTTAGCTGGAGTTTCTTTTGAGTCCCCCTCATTTCTTTTAAGGCAAAAATGTACCCCTGGTCAGGAAACATAGACATGCCTACCCAGAAGTACGAACATAGAGTTGAATGGGACCAATACCCAGGCATGGGCGGCAACAGCTTCACACGCCATTGGGTACCCTCTCTCCCTCCCCCTTCACAGTTGGGTCAGCAAGACCGCCCTTCGACACACACGCCCCCAACAAAAAACGGGATGGTCCAATAAAGCACAAGGACAGCAATACACCGGAGGGAGCAGCAGCTTTATTCCACAAAGAGGGGGGAAAAAACAGACTTTCCTTGTTCCAAAATAAAACAAAAAACAGAGGGGAAGAGACGAGATGAGTGCAGGACAGGAACAACATCATGTGAGTACCGCGCTGCAAAACCACATATCAGGCATGGCGAGTGTGCGATAAATTACTGGTGTGTTGGAGCTCATAGACTCACCATTGCTCATATAAATGCCTTGCCATTTTTCTTTTCGCCAGCTTGGTTGATGGGTGTTACATTTGTGAGGTGGCTTTCTCTGGAAACATTTGCGTTGATGGAACGTTTTGCCCCTTAATTCCCACAGAAATGAAAGAGGCATTGGTGCCTTGCTATA
Organism: Anniella stebbinsi; assembly: GCA_029215795.1. Taxonomy (NCBI): domain Eukaryota; kingdom Metazoa; phylum Chordata; class Lepidosauria; order Squamata; family Anniellidae; genus Anniella; species Anniella stebbinsi. The sequence goes on along the minus strand of JARDYH010000005.1, from coordinate 63,662,881 downwards.
TTAATATTTTACGACCTTTTAAAACTTTTCTTTTGTCTTTATTTCTTCTCTTTCATCTCCCCTTCCTTTTGTCACCAGGGTTGTTTGGCAAGCACCACGGCCTTGACCTTCATATGGGCAGAAGTTAGAAGGAGGAACTGGGAAGAGACAGGAAGTCTTCTCATATTACTTGTAATCATGAAAATATTAATATATGGTAGCAATATTTCTTATAATTAGCCTATGTTTTACAAACACACTGATCTTGTAAATGTTGCCCAATTTTCATCAGAATACAATAAACTGATAATTTAAAGGGGGAAATTTTGAATTATGACAGACATCTTGTTATGGCTTCCTCACAGGATATATAATTTCTCATCTAATTAGGCATCATTTTATTTATGCTGTAAGCTGTATATTTCTTCCTGTATACAAATTACAGTATCCTTTTTGATTGCTGCACATTACTTACTTTGCTCCTTGTTGTTGTGTGCTTTAATGTTTTATTGCTGTAACCAGCAGCAATTAGTGTGCTTTCAAACTAACAAGCTAATTCTGTTGAGGCTTTGTTAATTTCACTTCCTCTGGCAATTTCACTGTGGCCACCTTATTCTTCACATCTGGACAGTGGTGGTGCCTTTTCTGTGTTGTAGCTACAGATGTCTCTTTGCTTGTCAGCTTGTTACAGGCTGGCTAGTGCTACACTCACATGATGGCTGTATTTCATTGCTGGTGCACCCAGATGTATGTTGTGCAAATTATACAACAGCAGCACTTCCAACGTGTCTAATCAACTGAAGGGACTAGCAGATTTTTTTTTGTCATTGTGGCAAAGCTGCACTTGCTGAAATTCCTTCTGTTACGAAATTGTTAAGGAAGCAGAAGTTCTTTCTTGTATAAGCAAAGTTTGACCAAACATGCCGCATATCACTTGATTCACTGAACACTCCATGGTTGGCAGCTCACTATGTGAACTGACTTTACTGCAAAGCATTGTATTTGAAGTGATACAATGTACAGAAGAATTGTGACCGTCCATTCACACATACGACCAATCACAGTCATCAAATCATGAGCAACACTCTGTGCAACGTTGGCCCTACTGTTAGACAAAGTGAGATGGTTGCCTCAGGCAGCGGTTTCAGGGAGGTGACAGCAAGATGTAGGAGAGAGTGTGAGCCATGCAGCCTGCCCTGCACCCCTCAAGATAGTCTTGTCCTTCAGGTATGATGGAGGATGATACACCATTGCCAGTGTTGAAGAAAGATGCAACTATCAGCCTAGTTGGCGGTTTTTGTTAAGTGCCAAGGGAGGGGGCGCCATCTTGTCCTTTGCCTCGGTCAGCAAAATGTCTTGGGCCGGCCCTACCATCTGACTGAAGCATGCTGAATCCCTTTAGGATCATTCCCCCAAAGTAGCCTTAGGAAGTTGATTATATGAATAAACGTCCATTCGCACTGTAGCCATCTTTTCTTGCTTAAGGGCCACACAACCATATTTTTACCTAGACTGACCTCACTAATCAACTCTGACCTCAATTTATTTCCCATAATGAGAAATCTGCCTTTCATCACGCATATTGTGTATAGGCCTCTTCTCAATGTATCAGTACAGTGACCCAGTTTGCATGACATGACAGCCCACCATGGGTTAATTTGCCCATGGAGACAGTTGCATTGTGCCAGGCATCCATGGTCACCTTTTTGACATGGTGACTGGAGGCTCCCGGCTTGTCATGGCTAGTCATGTCATGTGAACCCAGACGGCAGAGGTTGTTTGAGTGTTAGACAACCCTCAAATAACACTAAAACAAGCCATAGGTTTTGCAAAAATTGTGCCAGCAAGCACCCGGCACAACACATGACATCCCTCGCAGATAAATTAACCCATCATCAGCTGTCATGTTGTGCAAACCAGGTCAAAGAAGGTGGGGGGAATACTTAAAGAAGGTGGGGGGAATACTTAAACAATGATTAAACTTAATGGAATTCAGAAGTACAAATCAATCAACACTCTGTCTAGTAATAGCATGTTTTTCCACTTTCTGTTTCTTTTTAACTTGAACATGTTATTGATATATATTGACCTATAAAGAAGAACAATCCAGCCAGCCTTTTTTCTTGCAAGGCTTCTTGGCTGTAATAACTGTAAAATGAGCAGAAATTCTGCAGATGTAATTTTCTCTGGCATGCAGAGGCAGGGATGGAGCAAGCTTCCCCATCGGAGTTGCTGATGGTCCCCTGCCCAAAAAACCCCCAAGGCAGTAGTCTTAATCCATCAAGATTTGTCCATCAGAAAATTTGAAAATTCTCAGTAAATGACTTTCCTCTCTCTCTCCAACTCGTAATGGCAATTAAGAGTTTTCACTAACCTATTTCTTAAATAATACAATTGTGTAAGAGAAATATTTTGCACACAACCAGGTAGCAATGATCAATTGAAGCCCTCCCTTTAAAGCTTTTCTTCTCAAATTTCTGATACATCATGGAGGCTATTTGGGCTTTTGTCATCATCATCATAATCATCATCATCCTACACAGAGGCTACACAACATTTAAGGACAAATGTTTGAATGCCTGGGCTTGATTTATGTCTCCCTTATCCTGATAAGATTTCTTATTTCTTTGCCTTTAACAGTTGCATGGCAAGCAGGAATCATTCACTTGCAAAGAGGCTATTAGACAGCTTGTAATGTACACATTGCTGATTTTTCTACTGGTTGCTTCTCAAATGAGCTACAAACTTATCTGGATCCACAGCAGCATCTCTCCTCTGACATGTTTGTTTCACAAATCCCTTGGGGGGGGCTAATTCCCCCCCCCCCCCATATAGATGTTCTTATTGTGCCTCTAAGTATTGTGTATGTCATAGATAGTATAAAGGTTTCCAGACATTTCTGGCATCCTTAGGCAGTTCAGAACGTACTGCTCTGCTATACACATGGGATAATTCCAGTAGGAAGAATGCCATCAATAACAAGGAGTGAGTAGTGCATGCTACTCACACCTTGGAGCACAAGGCTAGAATGGGAAGAAATATTCAAGAGCTGGCCTGTGAAGATCAGCCCCACAGTATTCATGATCAATGTTCTCCAAAGCTGAAAGATCTACCAGAGTGATGGCCAGCCTTTCTTGGCAAGTCTGCTGTAAGTCAAGCCCAAACGATGAGAAAATAATTCTCTACTGAGTACTACAGTCATATGCAGCCTCCCCAGCCCAAAATCTAGCCTGTTGATCTGGGGAGGAGGCAGCAGTGCAATGCCAGAGAGGTAGGGAGGAATGTAGGCCTGGATCTATGCTTGAGCAAGGTCCCAGGGCCCTCCTGCTCATATCCCAGAGTGCCACAAATTACTTCTGCTAGTGATGTGGCTCCTGTTTTGCAAGTTGGCCACCCATGATCTATCAGGATTGACAAAGTACAAGTTTTCTTGTCATGGCATGGACATGCCCTAAGGTGACCTCACTAATGAATCAAGGTACCAAATTTAATGCCATACTGTACCAATGTTAGAAGTCATGAATGTAATATTATTTGAGTGTCTTTTGAACAGCCAGGCAACTAACAATAGAACAACCTTAGCCAAAAAGGAAAAGAGGTCGATGCCTGTAAATTTAAGATTGTCTAGGCCGTGTCTACACCAGCCAGTTATCCTGGGGTCGGCTCAAGATCATCCCAGTGTGTCGAAATGATACACAGGTGATCCCGGGGTCAACCAGGGATGAGTTCTCAGATGTTTCGGGATAACTGGGACTGAATTTGTCATGGTTTTTCCCGTGGTCCTGGGACAACCCCGAGGCCTGTGGGCGGTGTGGCGCTCGCTCCCAGGGTTGTTCCTCCTCCCTGTGAGTAGCAGGGCTCACCAAACAGGCACGGAGCTCTACGGGGGGGGGGGGGGAGTCTGTGCCCATCGGGGGTGTGGGGGGAAGCATTTTTGCCATCCCTGGTATGGCTCTTGGTGGTTTTCGGCACTGAGTTTCCAGTTATTGTTGATTTTTTAAAAACTTACTTTTGGTGCAGGATTGCACCCACACAATTGTGTAAATGTCTGCTGCTTTAAAACAACAACAATGCTGTGCTGGAATGTTCTTCTTCACTTCCGGGATGACGTGCTGGCATTTGACCTTAGGGGACGATCCCAGAAGCTGGAAAGCCCAAGATCCTCTCCCCCATCCTGGAAGACCTGCAGGTATAGATGAGCCCCTACTATCATGCCTTCCCCCCAAACAAACTTAGATAATATTAGTAATCAGGACCCCATGAATTACCCTGATAATTTGAATAGCCTTTCAGTAGGGGGGATGTGGGGTCATGCTCACTTGTCTAAGGCAGTGCAGATTTGGAAGGTGGTAAATGCTTCATGTCAAATTTTGAGACTATCTCTGAATTGCAGTGACAAAATGCTTGCCCTCTCTCTCTGTGTATATGTGTATATGTGTGCCTGTGTTGCTATGTGTTTACTGAAACAGTTTGCATGTATTTTCAACCTTGCTTTTGCACTGCTGCCTCCAATCCTGCCCCCCCCACCTTGAACTAAGAAACTAAGTGCAACACAACCATTTTTTGCAAATGTTAGCAAGTAAAATAAGGACACTCTAGAATTTGAAGCACTAGATCAGTCTTTCCAACCCAGTGCTCTCCAGATATATTGGTCTACAACTCCCATCATCCCCACCCAGCACAAAACATGTTGGCTGGAGAAGATGAACGTTTTAGTCCAACACATCTGAAGGGCCACTGGCTGGGGAACACTGCACTAGAATGAATTGCTACTCTCCAAACATGGACACATAAGCATGCATGCACACGTGCAAATTTGCACCCCCACACCGCCATGCATGCATTGTATGCATATCTCAGTCTCTGCTCATAATATTGGCAAAGGCACCCACAAAAGATGGCCTCTGGAGTTTCTCCAAAGTGTATCAAAAAGAAGCTGTGATTTTTTTTCTGTTGAAATTCCTTTATTTCTGAATCCATAAATATTTGTTACTGACAAAAGTGGAAAAAATCCTTAAGACTCTAAATTTTTACTAAACTGGTAATAGTTTTGTTTACAGTACCTACAGAATGTGCTTTTACAGGTAAGTATAACAACAAGGATATTACAGAGAAAAACAGTCAAATACTGCTGCCTTGAAGCTTAATGCGTAACCAAGAATCTGTGCAAAGATACAGATACAAATGTACTTCCTCATCAGAACTACTGGAGAATAAACATGGATTCCATAAACTGGGCTAAAGCACAAAGAGGATTGGACATTCAACCTTCCCCTCAGGAAACAGTATCTGGTTACAATACGACTTCGCTTGGCTTCCCCAGAGGAGAGAAACACTTGCTAAAGATTCCCTTGTCAGCTTGTGGGATGAAGTCTGGAAGCAGCGGCTGCTAAGCGTGTGGTTAGAGCAACAGTAAGGCGCGGTTCTGCACCAATGGTGAGAACGTCCACAAATCATGAAAGGTCACAAAAGAGACACCAAATGCCATTTTTGCTAACTAATGAGATAATGAATCTTTTATCCCCCCCACAGATTTACATAAATATTATAAGAACAGAATATATCTGTCTCTCTTCATTCCCACAGGCTTTCAGCAGCTGAAATGTAACTAATTCCACCTGCTGCCTCTACAACTCAGTGAAGACACCTCAGATATAACACTAAATTGTCTGGTTAGTAGTGAACATACAACAGACAGGCGACCATTATTGAGAACCAACCCAATCCCAAATTATTGCTAAGGCTTTTCTGGGGAAGCATTCCATTCAGCGGTTCCCAAAAATGTTAACCCCTATGAAACATTAATGTGGAAAATTGATATGCCTGAAAAAGCTTTCAGTGAAGGCCTGGTATGGTCCCCTGCTAAGGCAACTGAGGCCAGCTAATGAGTCCATATAGGGTAAAGCATTTGTCTTGTCTTCATTGATATTATTACTCAGTAACCTTTCCATACGGTCAAAGATAGCTAGGATGAGTGATTCAGGTGACGGTTTTGAATCAACAACCCTTGTTCGCCGAACAGAATAATTTTAACCAGAGTCCTTTGCTTTTAACCAGAGTCCATTGCTTCAACGCTGCTCTCATGTCCCTGCATGGCTGTAGTGAAAATGGGCCTCCACCCACCTCTATATGCCATAGAGGGTAATATTTACATTGTCACTCATCTCAAAATGAGCCTGTATCAGAAGGCTCATTATCCAGGGGTTCTTTTCGTTTGCTTTTGGCTCACTTCAGACTCTGATTAACATTTTGATTTAACATTTGATCATGAAAAGAAATGAGAAACCGACGTGAGTGAAGGGGGTGGTATCTCAAGAAAAGCAATTTTATAAAGAAGCCCGAAGAATTATGTCTCCACTTTTATCTCCTCAGGGCAAGCAGGGTGACATGCCCGCTGCCCCTCCAGTAACATGTCAGAATGGTTTGGCTGTTCAGTGGTCACTTTCTTTGCCGCAGTGAATGCTCTGTGTTGGCAGTTGGAGACATAGGGTTATGGCTGCCATTGGTACAGGTCACCTGGAAGTGCTGGTAAGTAGAGGAGGCATTCAAAATTACTTCTGAGAAGGGGGAAATGACTTTTACCCACCCCCTTTTAACCTTGCCCCTCGTTAGAGTGCAGTTTCAAGAATGGAACACTAGAATACGCACTGAATATATATTTTTGCATTGAGGAAATGCCACTTCCTGTAGACATGGATGATACGCAAGGGTCATTCAAATAGTTCGCTGTCTTCGTCCTAGTTATTCTGAGGATTTACATTCATGAGTTGAAGGGCTCAGCTTGCGCTCTCTCTCTCTCTCTCCCTCTCCCTTCCTGTTTTCAGTCTGATAAATACTTGAACAAAGCCCAGCAGAATATAATGCTGCTTTGGGCTGTGCACGGCTTGTTTGAACCTATAGGGCCTTTGGCTTGCCTGATGTCATTGGACTATGATTCCAATCATCATTGATCATTGAGCATGCTGGCTGAGGCTGATAGGAGTTGGAGTTCAACAATATCTGGAGGTCCATAGGTTGGGTATGCGATAAACACCAGAGAAACCAACATTGGCTGTAATCCGTGGGTTTCTTTGTACATTGGATATCCTTAAAGTATGTGTGGTATTCTTAAAATATTCTTAGAATATTCAATGTAGTGTCAACCACCCTAGGTTAAAACAAAAAACAAAACCCAAGTTGGGTGGGCAAATAAATAAATAAATAAATAATGTAAAGGCCAAATGTGAATGCAGCAAATACATCTTCCATAGAGAGACATTTCCCAGGAAGCTAAAATTGGTTATAGCTCTCCATCAAGTGTGCTCATGTTGGCCAACTTGAGCGAAGCTACTCAAAAAAGGTTGTGTCATTGAACGGTACATGCAACCACAGATGTCTTTGAACTGTGCATTGCAGTCACTCACAGAGCTGCATGGATGAGCTCAATTTTCAGGTAAAATGGATTTTCTTGTTCAGCTCTATAAGTAACTGTTGTACAAACCTACAATCCCACTTCCGGAATTATATGTGAGTCTCCCAGTGTGCGTGTGTCTTTGTGGAATTGCAGCCCAAATGTCCTGCTTCCTCCCACCATCGAAACCAACCATGCACTGTTACAGCATCTCTCTAGCCCACCAGTTGTCCGTCATCTGTTAACGTTGGCTGTGGAAGCTGTAGGCCAGAACATCTGGAGAGCTGGGCAGAAAGTAGATCTCCAGATGTTTTGGATTTCAATTCTCAGCATTCCTGACTACTGCTCATGTTGGCAGGGGCTTTGGGGAGTTAAATGCCAAACAGCTGGAGATCTACTTTCTGCCCAGCCCAGCTCTAGCTAAATGTTATCTAGAAACTTGAAGGTTAAAAAAAATGATCTAAGCAGCCATTTTCTTGTTCTTCTGATTGGAGTATTGGCATTTCTGCTGTTCCCCTCAAAGAAGGCTGAGGAGATGGTTCTGTGTCTGGCAGAAGAGTGTAAGGAGGAAATTAAAGGCATGAGTCATGAGTGTGGAACAATCTGTTTAGAAGAATGGGAGGAAAGATGTGTTTCCTTATCTGGGCATCTTCCACCAAGCTAAAATTGCTGATATTACATCTGTGCCACAGATCCTACTTGTCCTGCTGCAGAGCTGGAAAATGTCAGCAGTCTGACTCCCCCACATAGTGACTTAGTAGTGCTTCGGTTAAGATAAACAACAACAAAAGTCTGCCTTCTTATTTGTTTGTTTGTTTGTTTGTTTGCACTGCCTCTCAACCAGTGCCCACACTTAATGAAGTCTGTAAGTGAGAACTGAGTTTTCACATTTTCAGCTGGAAGAAAACATTGGAACAGGGCGGTGGTTATTCCATAACCATTTTTGAAAAACGTATTTTATTGTCCATCTTTTTTTAGATGTAAGATGTACAATTTAGGTAAGTGCCAATGTTTAAGTTTAACCTACACCCCTGCAACTACAGGGGACGGCCTTTGAGAAATGACTGGAAGCTTCTGTTATGCTGCTCTTATGACCGTAACAAATATTTGATTGATTGAATCTTCTGCAAAATGGTGCAGTGAAGGGTCTCTGTGGGGCTACTGGTCCTTTGGCTCATGTGACTGCTTTGCTGTCCCACTTGCACTAGGCACCACTTGGTTGCTGGGTTCAATTCAAAACGCTGGTTATTACTTTTTAAATACCTAATGACCTGAGACAAGAATGCCTGTTCCTGTACGATGCTCTTGGAGGTCAACTAAAGAGGTTCTCTTGTGTGTCCTGTCTCAAGCACTTTTGCTAGGGGTGTGGGAGAATTTCCCTGTGGAACTCCCTGCCTGAGGAGATTTGTTTGGCTCCCACCTTACTGTCTTTTTCACCACTTTCTTAAGACCTTTTTATTTCATTTGGCTTGCTGACTATTCCGTTGTTTCCCCCTGCTGTCTCTACTACACTGTTTTTTTGATCATATGGTATTGCTTTACTTGTTTTGGGTTGTTTAATTTTGTTTTTAAACCTACTGTTAGCTGCCTTGGGCACTATAGATCTGAAAGAGAGGGATGAAAATCTACTTATATAGGAATGAAAAAACCCTCCTTGACAGCACTTTCTTTAGCCAAGATGTAAAAGAGTTGGTATTACCAGCACTTGAAGAACACTTTGTCTACCTACACTGCTCACAAGGTTAGTGTATTAGTAACGCCCCCCTGCCCCCATCTTACATAGTGTGGAGCAGTAATAACAAATTTCACTGGGCTGAAGGGACAGCCATCTAAATATAAGTGGATCTGAGACTAGAACTTCAGCTGGGGTGCTCAACTTTAGGGCACCATTCTAAATGGATGCTACAAAAACAATCAGAGCTGCTCCACCTATAGCAACAATCCGAATACTTCAAACCATCATTTTCAAACATTACACCATATCCCAGACAGAGGTGACATTAGCAATATCACCACACTTTGGGTACCACTATGGCTCGAGGTTGTCCTCAGAGGGCTTATACAGAAGGATGTGCTGGTGAGTCATGTAGGACATATTAGCTGTTGAGAGAACAAGGCCTACTTTGCATTGTCTGTTAGCAACACAATTGCCACAGAAAAGTATAAGAATGTAAGAGCCCTGCTGGATCAGACCAAGGCTGCATCAAGTCCAGCATTCTCTTCACACAGTGGCCAACCAGGAAGGAGTGCAATGGTATCCTCCCACTCATGTTCCACAGTTACTGGTGAACACAGGCATGCTGCCTCTGATCCTGGAGGCAGCATATAGCCATCAGGACAAGGAGCCATCAATAGCTTTCTTTTCCATGAGCACCTCTGCAGGGGTGTAGCCATGCAACTGTCGTAATGTTACAGCAATTGAGTGGAGCCCCTGCCACACAGCAGCAGTTTCTGGTAGCAACTGCGGTGCTTGTGTCAAGACAGAAAGAGAGGAAACCAATACTGCTTTGCAGGTGATTGTGTCAGTGCAGCAGACCTGGAGATGGCCTGAAAATGGGCCAGACAAGGTTGGATGGGTGGGCATCTGTGTATTCCCCACTGGTGTGGAGCTCAGATAGATTTGCAGTGTGACCTTGAGGAACAAACAGAGGCAGGTGCCAGTGCTCCACATCAGCACTACATGCTCTGATGCTCCTACAACTACTTTGGTCTTGTCCACGCACAATATCCCAATTGCTCATTGCTTCAGCGAATCAACGGCCTGCGGCCCTTCTTTCTGCTATCTGTTTCATTCATGAAACCAACATAATGGAAACCTCAAAGCCACAGAATTGACATTCCATATTCAGGTGGCATAGGACTCTTAAACTTCTGGGTAGATATCATAGCAGTACCACTCTTGTAGGCAAGAAACCTTTTATTGTCCATATTGTGGGGCACCAGAGATGTTTGAAGACAGCAACACTGAAGATGGGAATAGGTACGAGTTACAGTGTGCGTCTCTCACACCATGCTGTGGCCTTCCTTAGATGCATGACAGTTAGCAATTACTACCGCGGAGCTCACGTCTGTTGCTTGAGAGCAGGGCATGAACAACAGCTGGATGGGACATGCCCATTGTCATCTTTCCTACCCAGCCCAGTTTCTGTTAACCAAAGCACGGGGGTTCTTATGGCTCCAGTCTGTAGTCTACAAACATAACATACCAGCATAAAACAGCCCTGAGGCTGCTTTTTACTAGTGCTGTAAAGAAAATCACATTACTACAAAGGGTCATCACTTTTTCATGCGTGTGCCTCTCTGAAAAATGCAGAGAGAAGATAAGTCCCAAGAGCAAAGCCACCCAAAAGAAATCTGATGAAGGGAAATTTCAGAGCAAGACATGAACGTCAGGAACTTTTTATCAAAGTACATGTTTAGACTGTTAAGCTCTGTGGGATCCTCTGCAAGAACTCCAGGTGCCGTTGCGCAGAACTGGCACGTGCACTTAGAATACGGGAATGCAAGTTCCTAATGGGATGAACCAACATTTCACAGATTCACATGGGCCTGGCCATCTCATTTAGTTGTTGTACCTGAGGCCTGGGCCAGGTAGGGAGATGGGAGTGTTGCAGTGTACGTGTCAAGTAGAATTAACATCTATTCCAACTATACAAAATCCAACAAATGCTGGACCTACAAGCATTTCTTTGAAAGACTTTACAGACACCCAGTGTCTAATTACCACTGCACAGTGGCTGTACAATGTGTCCAATTGGTATATGAGATGTGCAAGCATTTTGCCTGCTGGATGGGATTAGGAAGCAGCAAGACTTGAGAGTCCAAAAATGTTATGGGGTCATGTGGGGATGAAAAGAAACATATCAAGCTCTCTACAAAATTTTGTAAAATGGCTATTCTTTCTGAGGATCTCAGGAGGGTAGCTGGAAGAAAGTTGCAGCCTGGCAAGAAACCAACCATAGACTGCGACCAACTGTTCATGGAATGACAATTGGGATGCAGCTACTCCACATATCTCGTAACTAACAGCACAACCCTATGCATATCTACCGTACTCAGGAGAAAGACCCCAATAAGTTCAATGGGGCTTACTCCCAGATATTGCAGATGTGTCTATCTCTGGGGCAATGAGATCCTAGGCATGCTTTGAGTGAAAATGGGTGTGATTTTGGTGCCTCTTGTGGGGAGAAGCAATTCTGTCCTTTTCTCTTTACATTTTTATTTACATGTTGGGGATTCACATATATGAGGACCGATGGGAGAAGAGGTGGAGCTGGCAAACACACTTATCAGCAGAATTGTGCTTATAAACAAATCCATCTCTCTTCTTCTGCCATCCAGAGCATTGGCAATCTGTAGGCACTGGAATAGTTGTTTTACAGTTACATGTAAAATAATGTGGTTCCCCAGCCATGCCAACCATTGTCCCTAAACCTGTTAGCTAGCTAATAGTGTTTGCCACTGGGATTTCTCCAAAAACCATGCTTCCATGAACATGGGTTGCAACCTTATAGCTTATCGGATGGACCTCAGCTGGAACTGTCCTCAGCCAAGACTATAGCTGGGCACTTTGGTAAAATCCAACACCTTGCAAACACTGGGATCACAACTGGATCCCACTGTGCCAGATTGGAAGGCTTGCCAATCTTGCCATATTATGCCAATTTTGTGTGAGTTTTTTCCCGTTTGTCATGGTGGACGTTAAAGTCAGAGTTCAGCAAACACTAGAGCAGGGATGGGCAACTTGTGGCCCTCCAGATGTTTTGGCTTATAGCTCCCATGATCACTTGCTATTGGCTCTGCTGGCTAGTAGGGTTGATGGGAGTTGTAGGCTTAAGCATCTGGAGGGCCACAAGTTGCCCCCACCTTGCAACTAGAGAGTAGGTGCAGGCAAGCCCTTGAAAGGAACCACCCTCTTGTATGGCTTTCTTTGACAGAAACTGAGCATGTCAGGAAATCTTACCTGCATCATCTCTCCCTATTCAGGTTTTGTTTTTCCTCCTTATGTCAATAACATGTAGATGAATTTTCAAAACAACACAGACAGGACTGTCGGAAGAGTCTGTCTTTTCAGACATGGAATTAGAGGTTATCTTGGCCGTAAGGCCACTGCAGTGTAGGGCACTGAACCCACCCCCAGTCCAAATGGATTATCTACAATGCACAGTGTCTCTGATCAAACAGTCACCTCTGTCTTGCTGGCTGTGCGGTAATGGTGATGGTGTCCTGGAATATAGTGTAGCTGCTCCACTGTGTTGTGCCGCCGGGAGGCAAATGCTTGGCGCTTGGCAGATGTTTGGTTCATACTCAAGGTGTTGTACAAGTTATTTGAGGCACTGGGATGGGAGTGCATCTTAGTCATCCGGTAGCGATCCAAGACGGGTGTCGAAACAAAGACGTCTGAGTGTGACAAAGCCCGCGACATGGACTGCTCTCCAAAGCCAGAGTGGTCTGGAGAGAGCAGCGGGTCTTGGGAGTGGAGGCGCTCAGTGGATAATAGCTGTTCGTCAGAGAGGATCCGCTCATAAGACATGCTGAATTCCTCGGGCATGACCCGCTCTGGGGACAGCACCCGGTCCTGGGACATAGCCCGCATCACACGGCGGGGCCGCTCCCTTTGAGTGGTCTGTTTCTGGGATAGCTGGATGACATTGAGAGGGAGGGTCCCTCTTGCAGCTAAGTCTGGAAGGTGCCTCTTTCTTGAGTAGTATTCCTCAGCGTCCTTGTCAGCTACGTAGAGAAAGGCAACAGAAAAAGACAGCATTAAGGGTTTCAACTGTGGCAGACAAGGGTAAGACGGCAAAAAAAGGAATGACTTTGGCAATGTGGTACAAGCACAGTATAGATAGCGGAGGAAGCGGGAGCATGGCCATCATGGGCCATGTCAAGGGCTTTCCCACTCATGGCATGTGAATCAGTATCACATGTACGTGAAGACTGCAATGCATAATGGAGACAGGAAACTCTCCCGGAGCTGCTGTTATGCCAGTATTTGATTAATGTCTATTTATCATAATTTATTACAAAACAATTTAAATTATTTGAACAAAAAGCTGCAGAAGAGCATTATGTTCTCTCTGAAACTTTTCATGGCCTCACCTGTACTTCAATTTTAACAGTATTGGTGGCAAAGGCCTCCCAAGCATGTTCAACTCTGGATGGAATGGAAACAGCATTGTCCTACTGAGGATTTCAGACAGTGGCCTCTTGACTTAAATATATTTGGCTGATGGCTTTGTTTATTTGCTGATTCAAATGGGTTGGTTCCGGGATCTGCCTTCCTGAAGAAGAAGGGGTCTGCTGGCAGAAGGTCCCTCTATCCAATTTTTGGGGACTCCCACCTCACACATCTCAGCTCAACCCATTCAGTGTGGTCTCATGACTCTCTGTGTAGCATTTTCAGGAGGCTGCAGGGTTTGCTGTGGAAAGGAAGGGGCAAATAAGTCCACTTCCACCAGTGCATCCAACCCAATATATTTGGTAAACAAAGCTAACTATGTTACAAACTATATGGCTGCAGCCAAATGATTTGTTCATATTGTGTGAAATTCAGTGTCCTTCCTCCTTAATTTCTCTTGGTTAAAGAGTGTAGTTCAGGCTCTGAAAGGATGGGGATACCACTCTGTCATGTAAGTTTTAGGTATTTAGGTGTTCAAATTACTAGGAATCTAAATAAATTTTATGAAGCAAATTATAAAAAAAGTATGGAAGACTTTGTTTAGAGATAAGGAAGTGGAAGAAGCAGTTAGGCATTACAGATCACTTAATTGCCATTAAAATGATGTCAGTTTCAAAACTTTTATTTTTATTTCAAACATTGTCAGTCTGTATCCCCAAAAGCCAACTACAACTTTGGCAGAGACAATTAAATTCATTCTTATTTGGCACACACACACACACACACACACACACACACAAACCCCCCAGGATACGCAAATCACTCTTAGGGCTCCATCACATCTATTCCCTCACCCAGTCTGCCTCCATGTTTTTTTAACCTCTGTTTCATAAGCGCTGCAAGTGCTCCTCCCATTCCCGATGGTAGCTATACCGGTGAACTCTCTTTTGTTTGCTCTCTCACTGCTATTGCGCCAGCCCCACCCCACCCTTCTTCTTCCCCCTTCAGTTAATTGGTTCTTGTCACTGATGGACATTGTGATTGATGTGGCAACCTTTCCCCCTCGCTCATTGGAGCTCCTATGGGAATTAACTAAAATGCTTACATCTGCGTAGATGAAGAGATGAAATGGCATGGTGATAGCTCTTAAGTAGGGCTTTAACCATGCCAAGTTTGAATCAGATCAGTTCATGCCTTGATTTTTAGGAATTTTTAAAATGGAAATTAACCAAAATGCTTACATCTGTGTAATTTTTAAAGATAAAGAGATGAAACTTGGGACGAGAGCTCTTAAGTAGAGCTTTTGGCATGTCAAGTTTTGGTTCATCCCTTGATTTTTTAGGATTTTTAATTCCCCCTTAAACCCTTTCCCTGATAGTCCACCAATGCAAAAGTCCACCTGTTTGCATTTATGAAGGGTTTATTTTCCTTTACTTTGATAATGCGAAGCTGTGCATCTCCAGTTCATAAAATAGAGATCTGCTGGCTCCCTTACTCAAGAGTAAATCACATTGATTTCAACTGTATTTGCATCCAAGTCATACTAAATTCTGATCCAGGCTTACCCCACTGAACAGAGAGAGACTTACTTATGAGTAAATGAAGTAAGTCCTTAGAAGTAAGCATAGGGTTGCAGAGCACTTCTTTCCAATTTGCTGTTTTAGACTTTTTTTAAAAAAAAAGCTTCTGAGTGACCACACTATTAAAAGTCAGTTCTATACCTGTTTACTCAGAAGTAAGTCTTTCTCTGTTCAATGGGGTTTACTCAAAGGTAAGCATGCATTGGATTTTAGTATGATCCAAACCTGACATGTTATTATGAGGCTAACCAACTTAAACACATAATCCCTTTGATGGAAGGAATTATCTCTAAACACTGGGTGAAGATGGAAGGGATAAGGTGTGAGGGAGTTTCAATCAGTATTTGGCCATACTGGAAATATGAACTCCAGGGCTCTCTTACCATTAGTTCTGATGGCTCACCACCCAGCTTTTGAAGATAGATTAATGCAGTGGAAATGGCTAAGTGGAAATCCAAAGGGTTTTATTGCCTTATGGAGTTCTTTGAAAATCGGCAATTGATCAACCAGGAACAATTCATAGAAAAATTAGGCCAGGAGAAGGTACAGTGGTTAAAAATTGCATAAGTACATGTCTTTCTCAGCCAGCAATACAAACTGTGGCTACCAGGAATTCAAATGATGGCATTTGAATGGGAGGTGGCGAGGTATATAGGAGTAACAAGTGGATAGTAGCTCAGGAAGTTGGCATAAGCAACTCAATCTGGATGGTGTGGGAAACAGATTTTGGAATTTATGTAGAGGGGGAAAATGGAATGCATTGTGGGACAGGTGTCAATTAAAAATAAGAAATTAATGTTAAAATTGACTCACAGATGGTATCTCACTCCTAGGAAATTATCAGTGATGAGCCCAGGGAAATCCCTAGAGTGTTGGAGGGGATGCTTGGGCACAGGAACCTATATACACATGTGGTGGTCCTGCCCAACTATCTCCTAGTCAACAGCCATTCCATAAGTCTACTTGAACTGTTTCCAGCCTAGCTAATCATGATACAAAGTGCACCTTTAAGAACTGTTGCTTGAACTTGCTTTATTCTTCCTCCCTTCCTATCCCCTTTTCCTTGTGTACCATGTCTTTAGACTGTAAGCCTAAGGGCAGGAACTGTCTTATGACTTATATTTGTAAGCCATACTGGGAGCTTTCGGCTAAAGAGAAGGGAAGAAGGGCTTTAAGTGTTGTTGTTGCTACAGCTATACTTGTAAATTAGAACATGTACATTTTATGTAAATCCATTCCCTCTTTTGTCCTCCTTTTTGGTGATGCATTTCCTCAGTTTTGGTAATGTGTAAGTGATTACCCTTTTTTGTTGAGCAGTCTGGGCAAGCAAAAGTTATAATGCTGTGCTCTGAAACTTTGTCAAGACTTGAAGACTTAGTACAGGAAAAATCAATGAATACTTGAGGGAACATAAACACTGTTATCAGTGATGAGGTCAAAGTATTAATCAATAACAGACTGAGATACAGGTGTTGCGAGGAATACTAGATCCCATCATAGTTACACTTCGGTGTTAAGTAGGGCTCACCCTAACATTGCAGCCCCATTTGGAGGCTCCAAGGCTGAACCCCATTTTGTTGATGTGAACGGCTACAAAGGTGGCCAAGTTCATTCACTGTGCTGGGAGAAGGCAGAAAGGAATGCCTTCATCTGTTGCCTAGGCAACATGGGCATGTCTCCCTTCCCATGCTGGCCAATGGGGAAATGTCCCTGCATTGCTGGGGCAATTGGACAACTTCCCCAAACTTCCTGTGCTGTGTACTACCTGACAACACAGTGTTGGAGAGTCATCCAGTTGCCTAGGCCATGTGGAGACTCTTCCCATGCTGTGCTCTGAGCCACTTCTCAGTGCTGGCAAAAAGGGCTGTCCCCCTTTGTGGTTCAGGCAAATGGGCAACACTCCCTACCTTCCCAGCATATTGCAGGAAGGAAGGGTAAGCCATCCAATTGCCCTGGCAGTTGAATAATTCTCCTTGACTTCCCAGTCAGTATGTTGCTTCCCACTTCCTCTGTGGCTCAGAAATCTGCAGACAGTCCCTGGAGAAGCAAATTAAAGGTGCTTGAGTGAGGGGTTTGGGGTGGGGTGTTTCACACTTCACAACCCCCCCCCCAAATTTGCCCAGAAGTGTCAGGTTGGCAATATTTTGGCTCCAGCCTGCTGACCGGATGGAAGGTCTTCAACCTGTTCTGGATGGGGTTGCACTCCCCTGAAGGAGTGGGTTTGTAGCTTGGGGGTTCTCCTAGAACCATCTCTGTCACTTGAGTCTCAGGTGGCCTCGGTGGCACGAAGTGCCTTCTACCAACTTTGGTTGGTGCCCCAGCTATTCCCCTATCTGGACAGGGATAACCTGGCTTCAGTTGTCTATGCTCTGGTAATCTCTAAATTGGATTACTGCAATGCACTCCACATGGGGCTGCCCTTTGAAGACAGTTCAGAAGCTGCAGCTTGTGCAAAATGCAGCGGCCAGATTGATAACAGGAATCAGAAGGTTTGAGCATATAAGACCTACTCTGGTCCGCTTGCATTGGTTGCCTATACGTTTCTGAGCCCGTTCAAGGTGCTGGTTCTTACCTATAATGCCTTACACGGCTTGGGACCACAATACCTGATGGAACGCCTCTCCTGACATGAACCTACCCATATACTACGATCCACATCTAAGCTCCTCCTCCGGTTGCCTACTCTGAGGGAAGCACGGAAGGTGGCAACAAGGGCCTTTTCAGTGATGGCCCCCAAATTACAGAATGATTTCCCCGACGAGGCTTGCCTTGCATCAACATTGTTATCTTTTTGGCGCCAGGTCAAGACTTTCCTCTTCTCCCAGGCATTTAACAGCATATGATGAGGGGTTTGTGTTGTTGTGTTTTTGTGCTTTGACCCAGAATTGTTGTTTTTAAAGGATATTGTAATTATAACTTGTTTTTATGCTTTTTATGGTTTTAAATTTTGTATATTGGTGTTTTTAATGTTCAATGTTTTTAATTTTTGTGAACCGTCCCGAGAGCTTCGGCTATGGGGCAGTATATAAATGGAATAAAATCAATCAATCAACCAATCAAAAATAATCAGGTATCTCTTATGCCATGAAATGAATCTATTGCTCTGGCCAGGATGTTTAGCAGCCAAACTGCATTGCTGTGATCCTTGAGTGAAGAAATTAGTGGAAAAGTCAGGTGGCTGTCACAAGGAACAGGGCAAGCCCAAGACATTCTGCTGTTTGAGGTGAATGACAAGATGGCACCCACTCCCTATTCTATGTACGGAAGCCAGCTGGACTGGCAGTTGAATCTTACTTCAATATTAGCGATGGAATAGTGCCCTACACCACACTTCAAGCACCAGGCTCATTTAGGCCCCCAGGAAAAGTCGTGTGGCAAACGCAGCAAACAATTGGGCTGTGCAGGATGAACAGCTGAGAGGCTGTCACTGCTGCCCCCAGCATCTGCCGCCTGAGACAATTGCCTTACTCTGCCTAATGGTAGGGCCAGCCTGGCAACGAGGGACAATATTATGTATATGACTGGTAAATACAAAGAAGCCGAGAGAAGAGGGTGATGAGGCTATCTATCACCAACCAATGGATGGTCTCTACTCACAGGCTGACTTTGGAGGGAACGGACAATGAACTAAGGGTCACCCAGCAAAGATGCTTACAGCAAGAGAAAACATTTTGCTCTCACCCTAACCATGCACACCAAGCAGCAAGATAATGAAATGAGCAGGACACCTACTTAATCTCTTCAGGGAAGAATATTTACTTGGGTTAGTCTTGATCGCTGACTCATAGGATGGTGGGAGGTGAGAGAGGTTCTGGAAGGATCTGGAAAAGGACAGATCATAGGGCTCTGTGGCAGAGGTGAGGATACTGTTCATCCGTGGCTTTTCTGCAATAGAGGGAAAAAGAAGACTTCTATCGAAAGGGATACACAAGAACAGTGAAACAAGCACTCGGCGGACGATGGTTCAGTTGCACCCATCAGATCGCCCAGTCTTGAATTGTGCAGTAATTCAAGCTGACACTAGCCGAGCTGCAAACAAGAACCCCAGAGCCTTGTTTCTTCAGTGTCCATTGCAATTATTAATAAAGGCAGAGTGTGTTGATTTGTAGCCCACAGAATCAACACATGTAGGTGAACAAGCCATGGGCTGCTCATTTCTTTCTGCTTCTGGATCCCTTGTGAAATGAACATGAATGAACATATCTGTTGGCTGAGTCTGCCTTGAGGACCAGGTGCTTTTCTGCACTGTTCTCAACTGGGCTTTGTGTTTACTCTATAATCTACGCAAAACGCACGATCACAATGAGTGTAAAGGTAGCTACCCCCATTTCTTCTCCACTTGATAAAAGAGGACAATAAAGCATACATCTGCTAGTCTCGACACATTGTTACTGGTAACCTCCATCTCATCTTGGAAATCATGCCATTAAGAACAAACTAACTGGATTTGAAACAGGCAGAGGAATATTGTTCAACAAAAGCTTTTCATCACAATTTAGACAATTTCCTTTTTAAACGCTGTATAGTTTGCCATATTGAAGTTATTGTTCTAGGTGTCAGTCACCTGGTGCAGAATGTTTGGACTACAACCTCCATAAGCCCTTAGTAGCTTGGCCAATTATCAGGGATGATGGGAGTTGTAGTCCCAAGACATCTGGAGGGCACCAGGTTGGGGGAAGCTGCCCTAGTGCATCAGTGTCAATGGTGTCTGCTGATCCTGCCCTCATTCCAGAGGAGGCTCCTCACATCTCCTCTGTCACTGGACACGTCTCCAATTTTGTCCTTCTACCCACTGCTGAGAACCAGGAACAAACATATCTGCTTCCTTCATTTGAAATGCTTAGACAAATGGTCCTTCATTACTCATTCTTCAAAATTCATTATTAAACTATTATTGCTCTTAATTACAGTGATAATGACAATGATTATATCCAAAGGGAGCCCTCATGTGCTTTCACTATAGATTTGGTGCAATTTTCTATTAACGTGCACTGTAATTTGTCATCTCACCATAGAAGTTATTTTTAAACCAGCAAGACTACAGCTTTGCTGGGGGCATTGGAGAGAACCATAGGCCACAATTCAGCACAGAATGCATGGATTTCAACGGATTCCAGCACAACCAACAGATGTCTACTTAGAAGTAAGCATCATTGTTTCCAAAGGGGCTTACTCCCAGATAAGTGGGTGTAGGATTGCAGTCTTAAGCACTTGACTATGTTGAATAGTTTAGCTGCACATACAGAGTTTGGCTGGACTAAATACCACCCCCACTCTATTGAGAAAGCTTCCTATAGGCCAGGGGTGTGCAACTCCCATCAGCCGTAGCCAGCATAACTAAGGCCCTTTCTACACCAGAGAGGTGTAGAGGGCTGGAGGGGCGGTGAACCTGGAAGTGCTTGCTTCTGGGTTCGTCGCCCTAATGCACACTATTTTGTGTGACGACATGGGCACCATTTCCCCCTTTCACCTGGAAGGAGCACAGGGGTGCTCCTCCGCAAAATGTAAGTGAAAAACAACAACAATGCACGAGCACGGGCCCTCCTGGGGGTGGTGAAACAGGTGCCCATTTTGCAGCTGCGCGTACTCATGAGTAAGTGTGGCTGCGCCCGGGATGGGCAGGCACATTCTTCCATGGTTCCGGGAACCGTGGAAGAATCAGGATTTTTCTGGTGTGTTTTCCCAGAAACATCCCATGCCTGCCCCCTCACTGGGAGTCCCTGTGCATCATTTGGACTTACAGGGACCAGCCAGGGGACAACCGAGGCAAAAAGCCTGGAGTGGAAAAGGCCTAATAATGAGGGATGATGGAAACTGCAGTCCAAGAACATCTGGAGGGCCACAAATTTCCCATCCCTGCCATCGCCATTTGTATCAATCTTGCCTCTTCTTCTGTACCTACTGGAAGGATGGCTTAACTAGGGTGACCAGATAAAATCCAGGTCAGGGCTCATGTAACTTTAACAGTTGTAGAGAAAAGGGAATTTCAGCCACTGTCATTTGTATGCAATTAGTTCCTGGTGAAATTCCCTCTTCATCACAACTGTTAAAGTTGCAGGGGCCCTGCCTTCTTTTGTATATGGTCACTCTAGTATAGTGCCTGCACCTTTAACTGTTGTGATGAAGAGGGAATTTCACCAGGAACTAATTGCATACAAATGACACTGGCTGAAATTCCCTTTTCTCTACAACTGTTAAAGTTACATGAGCCCTGACCTGGATTTTATCTGGTCAGCCTAGCTTAACACATGTGGCAGTAGAACACAAATCTGAAGGTCCTCAGTTCTAGCCTCAACAGTGCCTGCCTTTCTTTCACCATGCTGGATCCTAGTACAAAAAGAGGACACCTGCTAAACAAAGGTTGCTGTGTAATAGCAGTTGTTTAGGGCCATGGCTCAGTGCTAGAGCACATGTTTTGCATGCAGAACGTTCCAGGTTCAACCCCCAGTGACCTCATTTAAAGAGATCTCACCTAGTAGTGCTAGGAAGGACATCTCTCTGAGAACCACCACCAGTCAGAGTTGATCACACTGGGCTAGATGAACCTGTTGCCTGTCTCAGTATAAGGCAAAATCAAGGGAGAATCATTGAGCTGACAGAAAGCAACTGAACTGGGAGGTACTAGAAGTCACACAGAGTTAAATTCTTTCTCTCGGAGCCATATGGTTGGGTCGGAAATATGACCACGATGATGCTGGTGCCACTGAAGAGTGTACCTTGACTGCTATGGATGGTGACACATCTTGCCCTGGGTTACTGGATCATAGAATGTGGGCAAGTGCTCCACAGATTATGTAAGACTAAGGCTGCTGATCAAGAGCATAAACAGTTAGCATAGGGATCCAAATCTGAGAGCCAGAGCACATGTTGCTTCAGTGTATCATTGTTTGGAAATATAAATGGCCTGGTCCCCAATCTGGATCTGGACCACAGCAGGTGGAAAGGATTAAAGGCCCCCTAGGCAGGGCCAGCATCAAGCGTAGGCATGGTTGGGCATCTGCTGAAGTCCCACAAACCAGCAGGACCTACAGACAAGAGCTCTGTGGAGTGGCTCCTCCTGTCAAACAAATAATTGGTAGCAATGATGAGAAAGAGGGTGAGGAGCAATAGCAGATGGAGACAATGGTGGTGGTAAGGTAAAGCCAGTGAAGGAGGAGCACCAGTAAGGGTGTCTTGCCCAAGGACCCTCAAAAACCCACAGCTGGCACTGCTGCTATCCCCCAAGCTATGAGAACATTCCAGATTGGGGGTCCTGCACTTACACTAGAGCAAAAAAAAATGTAATGTGTACTTCGGTTCTGAGACTGGTTTTGGTGGTGGATTCCAGACAAAGCAGGTTTCCAACACATGAGAGAGTGGCAGCAGGATTAACATATAGCGTCATGAAGAAGATAAAATGCTCCTGGAGCCCTTTGCAAGTCGTTCAGGGAACACATCATCCACAAGATTTCAGTATACAAGAGCTGGACCTGATGTTTTATCTTGAGCCATCTGTGTAGGGTCTTTGCCCAGAAAACTCAAAGGACATACCCCCTCCATTCCTGCAAATCTAGACCCGATTCAGCATTTTACAGAAGCTCTTAGGGAGGTGTGAGGAAGGGCAGTGGGAGGCTGAGGTCAGGATTGGGTAACTCTAGGGAGCCATACAGATTAACTACTCATTCTTTTTATTTTATGAATTAGATTTACATCCTTTCTTCCAATGAGCTCACAGCAACACACATAGTTCTTCCTCCATTAAACCTCACTGCTCCTTCATGAGGTAGGTAAGGCTGAGGTTAGGATTGGGGGGAGGGAGGGAGAGAGAGAGAGAGAGACTGGCCCAAGGTCACCCAGGGTGCTTGATGGCTGAGTGGAAATCTGACCCTGGGTCTCAACAGTTCTAGCCCAATACTTTAATCATGACATCACACTGGCTCTCTCCTTGCCACAGCAGCCAGAAGACCTTTCATACAACAGTCCCAGTGCAACATAGAACCTGGGAGGAAGATAGGCCACACAGGCCCTGCCACCTGAGCTGGGCAGGCTGCAGAGATTGTTTTGGTATTGAAATCACATCCCTTTGCTGCAAATCAGATCAAATGACTGAAGCTGGAGTTTAAAATCGTCTTTCATCAGCCCAAGCCAGAAAAGAAAGGCCTGTCAAATTATAACATTTCTATCACACCCAGGTGCTCAGGTATTAAAATAGGCAGAGATAAGAACATTTAAATTAGTGGCAGCAACTGACTGCTGTGAGCAAATCCTCAGATGATGGGGAAACAAAAAGGCCATGAAGGATGACTACAGGCTTGTGCCTAGGGCGGCCATGTGTCCTACTTTATAGAGCACAGTCCTCTATCTGAACATCTGTCCGAAGATAGTCCTCAATTTGAAGGGCTGCAGATTTCAAGATAAAAAGAACCATAAGAAATGGAGATTAGGGACCTTGAAGTTGCCCATCAACACTTAGGACTTTGACTGCACACTCAAGAGTTAGGTGCACAGGTCACCTGATCTTCCTGACTATGATGACTGTTCTGTAGTTCTATCTAAATTATAGTAATTATTTCTAAATGTGCATTTATACATATAAATTAGCACATTCAAATTTTATGCAAACCCATCCATGCCCTCTTTTGTGCTCTAGTTTGGTGATACTTCTTTAGCTATGTGCAAGTGGCCACCTTAGACTGTGATTGGTGGCACAGTGGGATTCCCCACTTTTGGGAGGCTAGGAATTAGCATGTGCATATTAGCGTGTGGATATTGATATTGCTGCTGGCAGTGCTGAGGGTATGTGCCACATGTGGATAACATGATCTGTTGAGCTTTTTTAACTGACCTTTGGATAGTTTAAATGATATGTAGTTTGTTTTTATGCTTTTTAAATTTTTTATATTGGTTTTTTAATGTTTAATGTTTTTAATTTTTGTAAACCGCCCAGAGAGCTTTGGCTATGGGGCGGTATATAAATGTAAATAATACTAATACTAATACTAACAATAATAATGTCTAGAGCCTGTGTCCCATATTTTAGGAGCTCCAGATTTTGTGAGCAAAATAAAGGATGTAAATTGCATTGTTCTGTATAAAGCTACTTCAACAAGTTTGGCCATGTGTGAGAAAACAGGAAAGGTGAGACAACATAGCTCCTAAAACACAGGGAGAAGGTTTAGAAGCCATGGAGAAAAAGTTCGTGAGGCACAGAAGCCTAGGTGCTATGACTACCGCAAGCCCTGCTCAGGTGTGAGTTTCTGAGGTTTAACACATACAACCAAATCAGCATAATGAAGCCTGAATGGATCTGGGTTGCTTTTGAAATGTGGGGAAGCTCACAAAATCCAATCTAAACACCCAACCTGCTTTTAGCAGCAACCAAGGTGGGTTGAATAGTGGTAAGTTGGATGTTCAGTGAAGCAATCACCTGCCTTTGTCATCTGGTGCCCAACTGGGGCTGCCGGACTCATATTTCTCTACTTGCCAAATGAGCAGGTGAATTGGACCTGACTTCTCAGCTGGTCAGCTCTTAAAACCTTTTCAGCAATGGTCCAAACATCTTCCTGCAGATGTTTCTCAGATTTAAATGTACAAATAGGATCAGCCAAAAAGTGCAGTCCAGGAAAAAAGAAAAGATGCTCGCATTCTTGGGATACCTAATTATTCTATGCCGGTTCTTGGATCATAGATTTTGATGTCCTGATTGTATGTGCATGGGCATGTAATGTGTGCCCCAACAATAGCCTTGAATCATACATTAAAGGCCAAGAATCTGGAGTAAGGGGAGAGGCATCACATATGGGAGAATGACTTGTCACACAATGTGAGGTGGAGTGTGGGCACAGACAATCAGGATACTGCAGATTTTCTAGTCTGGAGTGCCTCTACAAGAGCAATTTAAAGCTCTTTCAAAGAGCAGTACCGATTTTACCTCCACATGAACGGAGCGCAAATCAGGGGTTGAGGTGCGTTTTACCTCCGATTATGCGCATCTTTGCATGCACATTAAATAGCGAGTTTTAATTTACCACGGGAGTTAAAGCGCCTTATGACCATGTAAACAAGCGATTCTCCACATTAAACACCTTTAAACTGCATTTCATGCAACCGCTAATGCGCTTCACCGCCTCCAGTGTATAGGGATTAGGCGTAAAAGCGATTGCGAGAAGATGCGCATAATCGGACAACTGGGTGTCAAATTGAATTCTTGTAGAGGGGACCCTTGACTCACTTCCATCCAGAGCTAAGGGATGATGCTGGTTAGTCATGCAGGCTCAAGTGTTTTTCAGATCTAGCAAGGGTGAAGAAACTGCTCATGCAGATACAATGTACATAGCTGGCTGCCGCATGTAATTCCCTGTGGCATTTGGAGTATTTCTTTGGGTCTGGTGAGATGTCATTTCAAGCTGCAACCCCATTGCCCTGTACAAATCCCCGTGGCTTGCACTCACTTAAGAACCTATGCCCTGGATAAAGAGAACACGTGAGAGATGGAGCGAGAGACTAAGGCCTCATCTACAAGAATTCGGCTTTATGCCTGGTTAGCGGATTATGTGCATATTCGCAGAAGCGCTTTATCGTAAATGCTTGTATGCAGGAGGTAATTGAGCACTCAACGGGTGACCTTACCGGTTGTTTCAAATGCGCTTTAGAAGTAGTTAATGCAGAGAATCGCTTGTTCACATAGTAAAAATGCGCTTTAACGGCTGGAGCAAAATAAAACTCGCTATTTAACGCGCATTCGATAATGCGCATAATTGGATGTTTAAAGCGCCTCTACGCCCGATTTGCGCTCTGTTCTTGTAGAGGTAAATTTTTTAATGCGCCTTGAAAGAGCTTTAAATGCCTCTTGTAGAGGCAGCCTATGATGCACACCTGGATTTTCTCTCAAACCAAATCTTTACACATAGCTCCCTAGAACATGATTACTCAGAGGGTGCTTCTTGCTGCGGTGGAAGATACACTTCCAACAAAAGCCCCTTCCTTTGGAAGCTGTGATCCCAGCATCAAGAGATTCCAGCCCCTCCTCGGAAATTTGTTCTGCAAGCCCAGGTGTAGTCCCCCCTTCTCCATCCCTTGAATCTCTTGGGATTCTCTGCTTGGCCATGAACACATGTCAGCTATCTCTTGGCAGCAGTTTTTACAGTGGAATACCTCGAACACTTCTGTGCTACATTGCAGTGGAACTGGTTCTGCCTCCCAGATCAAGTGGTTCACCAATATTTCCTGGCTCATCTCCATGACACATTTCATGAGAAACAGGGTGCTAAGCCTGGTGCTTGCTGTGATGGGTCCCTATGCCCATAATACCATCCAGGAACAAATTCCCTCCCTGTTTCCTCTGCTCCCAACTACACTCCGCAGGTACAAACACAGCAGTAACTAAACTCAAAGTGACACCTGACTTCCTATCCCTTTGAATCTATGGATGGGAAAAAGGGTTGGGAAAACAGTAAAGCCCTCAGATGTAACCATATATAGGAACACAGAAAGCTGCCTTATGGGTTCATCTAGCCCCATATTGTCGACCATGGGTTCATCTAGCCCCATATTGTCAACACTGACTGTCAGCAGCTCTCCAGGGTTTCAGGCAGGAGTTTTTCCAGCTGTACCGGGAGATGCCGGGGATTGAATATGGGCGCTTCTGCAGACCAAGAAGTTGCTATACTACTGAGCTACACAGCAACAGCAAAAAATATTTTTCTGTCTGAAGCAGATCCCAAAGGGTTCCTTCCCCTGCTTGAAGTGGAACCTAAATGATTCCTCTCCTAAGGCCAATACTTCAAAACAAAAACGAACAACAACAACAAAACACCCATCACTGCATCACTCGGACACCAATTCTTGCCCTTCTGTCCCCCTATCAGGGTGAGGCCTGAAGAAAGTTGCTTCAGCCTGCTGCATGGGGAGACTTGCCCTGATATAGCAACAGTCCTGTTTCCCAATGACCCGTGTTGCCCTCTGAATATGTCAGTTCACATCTAATCAGACTGATTACATGACGAGGCTACAGTTTGCACTTACCGGGCCACAGGGGCCATTGATTGAACATTACACAGTAAACAGAGACTTTGGCAGCATGGGAGTGTTGCCTTTCCTCCAGCGCGTCGGAAAAGCATTATAATCGCTTTTCACCCAGATAAATAATCTGCATTGGGATTATTGATCATTCGAAACAGCAGTACCTTTCAAGCATCTGTGTCAATGTTGCAGTTTGAAAGCACAGTGGGGACACTGGCGGGTGGGTGTGGGTGAGAACAGAATCCTGCTAGAGTCCTCTGACAGAAAAATATGACAAAAGAAGAGCTACAATTGATAGGGACATCCCTCAGATATGCAAAGACTAAGGGGCAGGTCAGAGATGCATGTTCATAATTTAATGGGTATGCCACCAAGGGATGGTGATAATGGCGATTCACTACATTTCTTGGAGGCCTTCTTGGAGAAAAAGATCCAAGGTGTCTTACAAGAGGGAGAGCCAGAGTGGCATAGCAGTTAGAAAATTGGACTGGGACTCGGGAGATCCGAGTTCTACTCCCCATGTGGTCATGAAGCTCACTGGGTGACTTTGGGCCACTTGTTGACTCTCAGCCTCATATACTTCACAGGGTTGTTGCGAGGATAAAATGGAGAGGAGGAGAACTATGTAAGCTGCCTTGGGTTCCTTGCAAGAGGAAAAAAGGCAGGATACAAACATATAAATAATAAATAAATACATTAAAAATGAAAAAAAAACCCATTTATAGCCATTTAAAATGTTGCACGTGTGAATGAGCCATCACCAACAGGGAGAGGCTTTGCTCAGAGCAGAGGCTTTGCATGTTAAAAGGACCTCATCTAGCAAGACTGGGAGAGGTCTGAGTCCTTGGAGACCTGGATGCCAGTCAGGGTGGGCAATACTGAGCAAGAAGCTCTGATTCAGGATAATGCATCTTCCTATGTTTGTATCAATTGCCACAGAATAGGCACAACTTTCCTATCATCTCCATTTTAGTAGCGTCAGTGCATACATTCAGCTGTGCATCTTCAAGCGATGGGTGATCAAGTAATGCCCATGCAAGTAGGAACCTGCCCAAAATGTGAAACTGAAGGAGAGGTGATCATGAAATACACAGAGGCACATTCCAGGTTTTGGGACCCAAACCTCTAATAAAAGAGCCCGGGGAGTGGGGGGGAGCTTCCATCTCAAGCCAATGCTGAACTGCACTCCTTCAGGTAGATCCAGGTGGCTGTGGAAGCAAACACTGGCGATTGCTAATGACTGGTTATTGTGGCATTACAATTTTTTTTTTAAAAAAATGTGCCTCCTTTACACAAATTCACCAGCAAAACTAATCATGGTATGCGGAGAATGCTGGGAGAGGCAGAGCGTGCCCGGGCATGCGCCTGGGGTTTCTATTTCAAGATGGAGCAAGGCTGCTAATTGCCTTCTTTGCATGAAGCGGGTGAAATTAAGCACCCCACATTTATCTAACGGGCCGGCATGAAATCCAAGCAGCTCCTCACCATCTGTTTTGCCATGCAGTCAATCAGGAGCGAGGTCACCTTGAAACCTATCGCCCAATACTTAGCAGCCCCAAGGAATAAACTGAAATGGCTCAGGGAGTTGCTTGATGCATAATGTAGTGGAGAGCCAAGGTCAGTGGCGGGATAAGTTTCTGTGGGAAGGGACAGTGCAAGCATTTTATTATGAAGCTGCTAGGTGAACAGTGGGTTTTGTTCTCACTACGTGGGAAGTTCAAAAATGCCAATTTTTAAAATGATAAGCTCCATTCCTACTTGCTGGCTTTAATTTATGTCTAGCATCCTCGCTATCCCTCACGCCCAAACAGCACAGTCTTATGAGGTTTGCTTCCTCCCTCTCTCTCTCTCTCTCTCTCTCTCTCTCTCCCTCTCTGATTATTGTCATAATTATTCTTTACATAGTGCCACCAGTATTGCTTTATAGAGAAATCCAAGCAAAACCTACATGCAAAGCAGGGTTCATCATTCATCATTTTTATAGCATTTCTTTTTATTTCTAAAATCATTTTAAAAGTTATATAACTTTCTTTTTCCTTACAGTATGAATACAATAAAAGGATTTAATACAATAAAAGAAAAAGAAATAGAAACTAACCTAAACACTCGCAATGCTGCGATGGATGGAGCCCTTGCCGCAATTGTCTTTAAATTAGAATATCAAATGCACTCCTTACAGTCTTTCTTTTGTAGGAGGATAAAGCTACCTTGGATCAAGGCCACTGGGATTCCTCTTTTTCCTTCCTCTTATTTATCCTGATTTTTTTTTTCAGAACAGTATATGAACCCCATAACAACCCTTTGAGGAAGGTTTGACTGAAACACTCATTTGCCCAAGCCCACTCCCTGAGAGTCTTCTTGCAGATACAGATATATGTATTATACTCCTCCTGTTCTTTATCCATAGACTTTGACGTAATTCGCATCAGCAGTGTTGGCCCCAGGTTTTGAGGGCCCATTGGCAAGACACCCTCAATGGGCCCCTTCCCTCAGTGAGTCTACCATCTCACTGCTATTGTTACCAGCGCCTATTGCTGCACCTCCTCCTCCTCTTCCTCAACATCGCTCCCACTTGCTTGCTTGACAGGCAGAGATCCAGTGAGCAAGTCGGCAGAGGTCTCTATGGCTCGTCCTTCTCACCACATTCTTTGCCTAGGCCAGAGTGAGAGGCAAGTAAACAAGCAGATTGCAATGGTGAAGAGGAGGAACAAGTCCAAGGAGTTCTTGTTAGTGGGCCCCACCTGAATGGGGGGCCTTGTCAGGTGCTCAACCATACCTACCTTTCACACACAGGAACTGTGCCACCACACCACCTCTATGTTAGGCCCGGTCGTGAGCACCCCTTCTCAGGACAAGCGCCACCACTTAAATAAGCTTGAGGGAAGGGCAAAATAACACTCCCTTTTCCCTTATAGCAGAGGGGAAAAGGGTATTAAGGTTTTGAAAAATGTTCTCCTGTGAGCATGTTGGCTGAAGGTGTAATGTTATGAGTTTCTTTATAAAATAATAGAGCCGATTACGAAGCTAAGCTGACACGTGGTTTGTGGTAGCAAAAATAAAGAAAATGTTTATTGTTGTTTACAGTTCTTTCAAAATCAATTTCAAACCTGCCTATTCTTAATACTTCTAATAATATTACTAATAATCCTAAGTCCTTAAAGTATTCTATTTAATTTCACTTCATACACTCCTGACCAGAACACACACAGCTCTCTTCCACCTAACTACCCTCCACCCAACCAACACAATAAATAATACCAACCACTCTCTCATGCAATATATACTCCTCCCCCTCCCTTTTCCAGCATCATCAGCCACACCCACTCAGTCCAACATTCCGCACTCTCCAAACACACTAACTCAGACATACTTAAGGAGACAGAAATGTGGGGTATCGTCACAAGAACCTTAAAGATATTTCCATAGGGACACTTAATGGGAAGGAATACAATGTTTGGAGTTACTAGTAGGACTACCATTGCTATTGAAACATCAGAGCTCCCACTTCTTGGCAATCAAGACACCAAGCAGATTTTTTAAAAAAATTCTCTGCCAGGTCAGCCCAGTTCTTAATTGTAGGCAGGGCCTGTGTTTCCAGCATATTTGCAAAATGGAAGTGGTGCAGCACAGCAAGCTTATAACACCCTTACTGCAAAATACATTTGCTGGTGGTGCAGCAGGCTTGGGATTACTATCCCTCTGGAATTTTAGCTATAAAGCTCTAGTAGGAATTGAACTGAACCAAACTGAGTACAATTTGCTATAATCAGAGAAGGGAAGATTAGCCCATCTCTCTTCAGCTTTAGTCTCTTCCTTTACAGCCCAGTTCTAAGTATTCTTTGCTCACTTAGAGTGGTTCCACATTTTATGCAGCAAACCCAAATGATGTTTGCTGCAGCACGCATAGGAAGTTTAGACAATATATGCACAGTTCAGTTTAAACTTGTTTGGGAAAGCTGATGCATGCACATTTCTAGGCTAGAGCTACTTGTTGTGTTGTTCAGGTTGAGTTATGTGCAGAAGAGGAGTGAACAGATTAAATCAAACTCAAGAGAGCCACTGTCTTCATCAATCAGCTAGTTCAAGCAGTGGCTGCTTTAACAATACCCTTTGCAATGCCTGGGCTGGAATATTGTCGACTGCTTCTAAACGTTCAAAGCTTTAGCTCTGCAGAATGGAGTAAAAGGACCTGCTTCTGTGCCTGTGGCCATACGCTCCTTGGGACAAGTCTCTCATCATCCAGTGGTCTGCACTTCACCTGTCAAGCTTGGCTGAGGTTAGGTGAAAAGGGCCTGTGATGGAGGTAGCTAGCTGGTGAGCAGGTTTCCCTGGAGACGTGAGTGGGAATGGGACCGCTTTGTTCCAAATTTCCATTTGGCACAGGGTTGTTGCATGGCACTTCAACAGAGACCATCTGCACCTTTTACCCAGCAAGAGCAAATGGTATCACCATGAATGGATGCTAGGCTGCTGCTTGCTGCTCAGCTTCTGCTCCTTGTGGTCCAAGATTCCTCTCTTCTTGTTGTCCCTGTCATGCCCTCTTCTTCTTAGCCATCCTGAGGCACAAACAAGGAGAATGTTCCAAAAACTAATCTCAGTATGTGTTATCATTGGATTATTTTGCTGCTTTTTCCTGCATACTCATAAGAACATAAAAAGAACCATGTTGGATCAGATCAAGGGCCTATCTAGTCCACCACTCTGTTCACACAGTGGATAGTCAGCTGCCAACCAGCAACTCACAAGCAGGACATGGATGCAACAGCATTCTCCCACCCATGTTCCCCAGCAACTGGTGTATACTCTCGTATCTGGTGCCATGCCCTGCATTTCCCAGCTTCGTGTTGCATGCCTGGACTTGTTTTGACCTTTGGACCATATCCTGATCATTCTTCAGTGCTTCCCTGTAACCTTATTTTTGCCTGGACATATCCTGAACCTTTGGACTGAACTTCTGACAACTCTTCAATGTTTGTGATTCCAGTACTGTTACAAATCAGCTTGGACGGAATCTTCAGGCTTTCACCGCAGACAGATTTATGGATGCTTATCTCTGTTTCTTGAGTTACACTGCTTAATTTATGACAGTTTGCTTCCAGCCCTCTGAGCGCTGGCCAGACTTTTATGGGAAGCAGACTAATTATCAATTGCTGTCAGTTGGATTGAAACTCAGCCGGTCCCTGCCTGCTCCCATGAAGTGTCAAGCCCCCAACACTCCTAGGCTCAGCTATTTCCTCTTTCCGGTTGATTCTTTAATTGATGCACAACTGTAACATACAGCCGTCATGACTAGTAGCCAATGATAGCCTTACCCTCCATGAATGTATCTAATCCTCTTTTAACACCATCCAGTTGCTCAGAAAGAGTAGGGGCCAAAGGAATAATGGAAGGCCTTGTGCCATAGCCATTGAGAAGGCAAAGGATCCTAGCAGCATCAGAAGAGGTGGGAAGGAATCATGTGGAGTGTGCCAAAGGCAGAGCACAGCAGTAGCAGGCCAGTGAATGTTAGAAGCAGTGGTGATTTACCAAGAGTCATGAAAGGACGGGAGGTTCAGTTGTTGAAATTGCTGTTGCAAATGAGGCGTTCATCAAGGTATGGCCCACGGATGAGAAGGGACTGCTGGGCCTAGAAGCTTCACACTCAAGGGTGGTCAGTGATGTTTATTTGTATGCTCTAAACTCCTCGTGCCAAATTTCGTGTGCAAGATTACTCCACAAAACCCCTTAATATGAAATTTCAGGTTCATCCCAATTGCACATCTGCTACACACTCCCTCAGCCACCACATAGGTTTGTTGGAGCACTTCCCCCTATCCTTCATTCGCTTTTTCAATATCTCCTGAACATTTCAGGTAAAAACCTCTTATTTTATTTATTCATTTTTAATTAGAAACAATCATCTTTGTCATTTCCTTTTCATAAGTGCCTGTAGGCATGAGATATATTTTACATTTCCTCTCATTCTACTGATTTTTCTGAGCAAACAGCATCTTAAAACCAGGCCTAAGATTCACAGCAAATTGCTGGAGGGGGATGTCAAAAGTGAAGATACATTTTCTTACCTTCCGGGGACCTAAATTGAAATACTTCTAATCTGCGCTTAGACAATTATTTTCCTGGGGCTCCCATCTGCTTGGGAGGAGAACACATGTTTAAATATTCTTCTATATGAGAAGGGGTGGGGGGAAGTCCTCAATTCTCTGCACATCAGGGAGAAGCTTTCTCCCCAACATATTATCTTTTAAGTTGGTGCAGTTTGGGATTTAGGAAGTTTTGGATGTGAGGGAGAATTCAGTCATGAGGTCTTTGCTTTCTCAAGTAACATGTTCCTCTCAGGGCTCCTCCCACCCCCACCCCCACCCCCACCCATTCCCCTAGGCAGAAACACATAGGCAAGAGATCTGGGTCCCCATGTTAACATACAGTACTGAGGAGAATTTGATACCTGAAATGAAAAATGGGAGCATAGCTTGGGCCTCTATCTCACTTGCCATACTAAGAGAGCTACTTTCACTACACCAGCCTCTGTTTCAGTGCTGCAGCTGAAGCTAGGGCCATGCAGAGCTGGTAATATGCCCAGGCCAGATGGGAAGTGTGTGCCACCCCCATTTCAAAAAAGGAGGACAACATGGCCGCCCCAAGGGGGCATGCCCACCAACATGTCCATTCTACAAACACCTTCATATTAAACCTGCTCTACAACACCTCAAGGCACATATATCCCCGCCCTGCATGCGGCATGGCCCTCTGGAGCTTGTAGTCTGACCGTGATATTCACAACGGACGGCTTCTGTGCTGTTTCTGCAAGGCGGGCTCCTCACTTCTCGATGTGCCACTTACGCTATGGAAGCAGTAGCGTAAGCTGGGGGGGAACCTCCTCGTTGGAGTTCCCCCTCAAAATCGTGGCCCCCTGGCCATCTGGCCCCACTTCTGCATGGCCCTGGCTGAAGCAGGGCCCCTTGTTATTTCCATTCTGCAAAGAATGAGCAAAGGTCACTCGGCACTTCTAAGAGCTCCTGCAAGTGCTGGCCAAATGCGCTTTGCTTCTGCTTCTTGTTTTCCATGTGAGAAACGTGAATGAGAAGCAGGAACAAAACTGCTCAGGGAAGGGAAAGGATGAGCAAATCTGGCTGTGTTCTCAGCAAGCACCAGCCAAGTGCGCTTTGCTTATCCTTTGCCTCACCAGTATGGTTCCCCACTTCTGTGCTAAACTATGGCTTAGCATTTTGTGAATTTTCTCGTCCCCTGGCACAACCTCAAGGAGTTATGAAACATTGGCTTCCAGTTTTAGCTAACTGTAGTGTTATGTTCAAAAGCAGACAAAATGTGGCTAGTCTTAACTATGGTTTATTGAAACCATTGTGGTTTATGGCTTGTTTAGCCATAGAGCGTCATCAGATGAGCATTTTATCGCACGCTCGTTATCCCCCACTTACGGATGTTTGCGGGTCCTTTTGATGACACTGGTTGCCTCCTGCATTTCTCCTGCTCCTTCTTGCCTTCTTTCCGTCACAAAATAGAACCCTCTAAATTTGGTTGGTTTTTTTAAAAAGAAAATGTGCCGCCATTTCCTGCTGTGTGCAAGAAAAGCAGCGCGATAAAACCAGCCACTGAATGAGCCACATGGTCTCATAGTTTACTTCCCCTTTCTTCCCCTGTGTGAAGAAAGAGGAAGCATCATGGGACAGAAGTGTGTGTGTGTGGTGGGGGGAAGCGATGGTAAGGAAACACGATTTCCCCCTTGTCTGATTATGCTCATAGTTAAGATGAACCACAGTTTAGAGTTTGGACATTACACTAAACTATGGTAATTGAACCCAGGAGCAAAATATTTCAATTTCCTCCTTGCAGCCACTTTAGAGGAGAAGAGAGGAACACGAGCACAAGGTTTGAGCATGTAAAAAACGTTTGAATCAGGGCTCTATGTAGCTTTAAGTTGAATCAGAGAAAAGTCAAGCAGAGACTATGCAAGGAACAGATACAAAATGTTATAATTAGAGTAACAAAGCAGATACTTTTTGTGACTCAGACTCTACTCACCCTATCAAATATAGACAGTTATCTTTGATATTTGTCTTTATTAAATACTTGGGAAAGCACTTCTGCTCTCATCAACACGGTACTATTTGTCATGAATGAAAGGTTAATTTCCAAATTCTCTCACAAGCACATGACATATGCAGAACCACTAGCAAGTCACACACCTTTGACCAGCCACAAAGTACTGCTGCTTTCTAGGAAGCCAAACTGCTTACGCTCCCACAGACACCTGCCCCTTGGCATGCAGGATCAAAACAGGATGACCTAATTATAATTAGGGTAACAGCAGCTGGATAGATCAGATTAAATGCAATCCCCTTGTTAATTAAAAATCATCTCTTCATCAGAAATTCAAATATAAAACTGAATATGATCAAATATCAGCAGCCAGACTTCTCCCTTCCATGGGGAACAGCTATGCAAGAGGCTGAGGAACTGCTTGAAGTTTGGATGGTGATGCCTAGGAAAAAAAATGATTCTTCTTGTCCCTACTTTGGGGATAGCCAAATCTTCCAGGAGTATATGACTTGCTTCCTTTAATGCAGGACTAGGTAATGTGACACCTGGGGGCACAAATGTACTCTTGAACACTGTGGCTAAGTTTTCTGATGACACCAAATTATTTAGGGTGGTGGAAGATCTCTCCAAACTTGGAAAATGGGCATCAAAATGGCAAATGTGGTTCAATATAAGTAAGTGTACAGTGATGCACATTGGGGCAAAAAATTCGCAACTTCAAGTATAAACTGATAGGATCTGAGCTAGCAGTGACTAACCAAGAAAGAGATCTTGACGCTGGGGTCACCAGCTTGATGAAAATGTTGATCCAATGTGAAGCTGTTGTGAAAAAGGCAAATTCCATGTTAGGCCTAATTAGGAAAGGAATTGAAAATAAAACTGCCAGGGCCATATTCCCCTTATACATTCTGTGATGTGACCACACTTGGAATACTGTGTGCAGTTCTGGTCATCACACCTAAAAAGGTTATTGTAGAGTTAGAAAAAGTACACAAATGAACAACTAAAATGATCCAGGGGCTGGGGCAACTCCCCTATCAGGAAAGGTTACAACATCTTGGATTGCTAGCTTAGAAAAAATATGAGTGAGGGGAGATATGATAGAGGTGTACAAAATTAGGCATGGTGTGGAGAATGTGGGTAGGGAGACATTTTTCTCCCTCTCTCATAATACTAGAACCTGGGGTCATCCCATGAAGTTGATTGGTGGGAGTTTCAAGACACATAAAAGGAAATACCTCTTCACACGGTGCATAATAAAACTATGGAATTCACTACCAGAAATAGCATAATTTCTTACTGACAGCTGGGATAGCTTCAAAACAAACTGAGGACCTTCAACTGCTCCCATATTCTTTTCCCCTGAATGTCTCTGGGCCACATGTGAGGCTCAGAGATATACTTAGGAAATCAAGATGATGGGAGACTCCAGATGATGGGCATTCATCTGCAAAATGACTATTTTGTGGTGCTGCCCAGCAGGGCAGTTTTTCAAATTGCAACATCTGCCCATGGGCCCAAAACAGGTTGCCTAATCCTGTTTTAATATAATAAAACTGCTTCCTGATTTAGGAATTGGTCCAGATTTAGTCATTAAGTAGATTTCCATGCATTTAATCTAGGCATGATTAAATCTGGATCCAACCCTTAGGCTGCATGGGAATATACAATTACCTTGGTGTAAATCCAGTTAAGCTGAATTTCACTTATTTCTCAATAGACATTCATGGGATTGTGCTGTTAGTGATGCTTCTCCTTGTGTGTCCATGAATGAGCACATAA
Source organism: Anniella stebbinsi (assembly GCA_029215795.1). NCBI lineage: Eukaryota > Metazoa > Chordata > Lepidosauria > Squamata > Anniellidae > Anniella > Anniella stebbinsi. Next base: position 63,625,974 of record JARDYH010000005.1, on the reverse strand, counting down.
ACAAAGACTGGATCCACAGTGACTTCATATAATTTGTGAAACAAGATGGCGAAGCATACGACCTTGACTTGTTGCATAGAGTCTGGTAATGATAGATCATAATAGGAGGCACGTGCTTGATAAAAAGTAGAGCTTCAGTTTTTACGTGATTACTCAGTTAGATCAATTGATTAAAAAGAATATATAATTGAGTAAAAAGGTGCTGTCTCTCTCTCTCTCAGTGTGCAAAAATCCTTTGAAAAATCAGTGTTGAAGAAATAATTTTGGATGAAAACCCACCTTAGGCACAGGCATGAGAAAATGATTTAGGTGAGTTTTTGAAAAAAAGATTGATGTTCTATCAGGACTTCTTTCACAACCTTATTAATCAACACTAATATAAAGGAAGCACAATACACATTTCTTAGTAGTTGGTACATTACTCCTGCAAGGCTTCACTTCAAATGTCTAAACTATGGGCGTCATCAGACGAGTATTTTATCTCATGCTTGCTATTGCCCATTTATGGATGTTCGCGCGTCAATTAGATGATGACGTCATCCGCCTCCTGCGCACCTTCCACTCGTTTTTCCATCGCAAAATAGACCCCTTTTAATCCGTCTTAAAAAAAAAAAAACCAGAATGTGCTGCGATTTCCTGCTGTGTGCAGGAAAAGCGGTGCGATTAAAACGGCCCCTGAATGGGCTACGTGGTCTTTCTTTACTTCCTCTTTCCTCTCTGGGAGGAAAGAGGAAGTAATAAAGGACAGAAGTGGGGGCGGATAAGAGACGATAAGGAAACATGATTTTCTCATGTGATGACACTCTATGCTCAATATTGTTGGAATGGGTGTGGGCAGATCAGTTCATACTTCTATCTTTAGTAGGAGTTGTTCAGCCACTCAGAAGTTCTAGAACACAGTTGCTGAAAAGTTCTCTTTTTAGTCTGGGTTTCTTGTGTATAAAAAGTTTAGCATGTTCAGAATGTTCTGTAGTAGTAGTGGTTTCATTTTGATAGAAGTCTGGCCTAGTTTGCTCTGGTTTTTTTGGTTTTTTTTACTTCTGGCTGATTATGACTCAGTAAAGTTTGCTAATCCCTCCCCTTTCTGGATCAAGTTTGCCTTATTCAGCCACTTCTGCTAACAACCACAGCTGCACTAACAGTATGGCTATGGATAGATTTCTGATTTCTAAGCAGGGCAATATGACTTTTGTGAATAATTTGGGCTCTGTTCCCAGATGGTTTTTGCTGTCTTTGTCTTTTTGATGACTGCTGTGCATGGAGCTGACAGTTGTGAACTATTTACAGAGGTGCCCAAACAGTTTTTCTGAAGTGGTACAGACAGTCTTGTGCTGTGGATTTTCTTAATGCTGTTAAAAGAGCCATCTGATACATTCTAGATTTTGCTATGGAGCTGTACAGAGAGTGCTTTGCAGTTCTGGAAATACTGGGGTATTGGGAGGCCATTCACAAAGAGGCCCCAAAGAACCCATTTCTAACTGGATTCCCATTCAGTTTTGGCTCAGGTGGCTACTTTACCTAAGCTTACATTTGAACAGATAGCATGCTCTCTGCATACTAATTGGCACTGTTCTATGAGAAAAGCTTGCCTAAGTTCAGCCAATCTGTGAGTGAACCCACGCTCCATGACTCAGCTGCTCCACCATCCTTTAATCGTTGGGTACATGCCTGCAATAATAACGTAGCCTAGTACAAAGATGTTTGCACAATTATTCCTCACTTGCTCACCTACAGCAAACATTAGCCAATCCAATCATCTCATCAATAACTTCTATATAGCCTTTAGGCAGGCTAAATCAAATGTATGTATTCTTTGCAAAGAAATCATTCCACAGCCCTTTGTGAGAGTGTCATGAAAACACTGAACTGATAGTTACCAATAAAGAAAAGCACTGGAATTCCAGATCATGCATTGGCCACCCACATCCTCCATTGTTTCCCCCAATATGTTGAAAAAGCATGTGATATAAGCAAAATGAAATTGAACTCTGGGTACTGTTCCCTCCCTCCCTCCTCATGATAAACTGCTTGCTAATAATTCAGAATCAAAGTGAAATACTCTGGTGGTGGGATGATGATGATAAACAAACAAAGAAACAAACAACAGACCAGCTAGAGTCAATCAGAAGCAAGCACAGGTCTGCAATTTAAATATCTCAGCCTTTTTGCATATAGATAGAGAACATTTTGATGTAGAGCTGAAATAAATTTACCTCAGAAAATCTCTTCTAAATTTTCTTATGTGAATTTCAGTGGCAAATATTCTCCATACAAATATTCAATGAATGATGGACGTTAAGCATCAGTGGTGTGTGTGTGTGTGTGTGTGAGAGAGAGAGAGAGAGAGAGAGAGATGGATGGATTTGTAAACAGATTTTGAAATGTGAATTTTTGTTTCAGCTCTATTCCGATGCAAAATGGATTAGAGGCTCTGGAGGGCAGATGGTGGGGTTGAGAGAAGAAAGAGAGAGGGTGTAATCTGTATGGGAGAAGGAAGAATGGAAAGAACTCTTCTCCAAGTAAAGAGGAAGGGATGGAGACGGAGAGGAGGTGGGTCCTTAGAGCTAAGTTGGCTATTTTCTTCAGTATCCTGAAGGTGTAGAAAGACCAACAGACCCTCTAAGTATGGCGGAAGTGGTTTGAATACAGATGTTTTCAGTCCTGAGCTCAAATGTGTATTACACCACTACTTCCATACTTCAGACTGCCTGCCTTCTTTAAGTTGGTTGCTTCAGGGGAGCCATCAGATGCTGGAGAAGACAAACTCTTGGGCTCAATCTTAGACAACATTCTCAGCCTCCATACTGTTTGGGTCAGGATGCAGACCCTCTCTGGAGGGCTTCCTTCACCACTCTTTCTGCTCCAGGGCTGACGCTGTGGCCAGCTCTAGTGACCCCAGCTTGTTCCTCTTGTTCCCAACTGTAACGCCTTTCAGTCAGCAGAGCTGGTTCCAGGTTTGGGGTGGTCCTTGGGCAAGATGCCCTTAGGGGGTACTGCCTGTCTGAGTGTATTCCTCTCCTCCTTGCCATTGTCATCACTGCCCATGCATTCATGCTCTCCCTTTGAGCCCAATCGGCATCACTGCCCAGAGGGACAGTGCAAGGCAAGTGAAGGCTCCTTTCCCTCACACTCTCAGGGAGGGTGCGCGAACAGGCAGTGACGGCAAGGAGGAGGAACAACAAGGCCAAGGTGCTCTAGCATTTGCTTGGCAGACGTGAAGATTTGGCAGCTGTGTTGGACACATTTGTTCTGCAGTAACTGTGTTTTTCATATGCTCATTTGCTAAGCGCCATGTAACACAGTACAGCTGCCTTTTGTATAAGTTCTTTTTGCGTTCAGTATTTTTAAATTAGAAGACAAAACACCTTAATCTGCCTCAAATGACTAGACAAAAGCTAAAATTAAAGAAAGTTGATTGCTTTATAGATGAGGGGGAGTATCTGCAGCAATCACCATCTCTTCTTTGGTCTTAGTCCTCACTCAGGTAAGACTTCATCAGATTTACCACATTGTTCTAGGCTTCTTCATGAGAAAGAAACCACTTCCTATGACAATTTTAATCTATTTTTAAGAATGATTTCCTTCCTCAGAGTTCCTGATGGACACTTATGCTTTTGCCCAAGCTATACCAGAAGCAGTGTCCCATCCTCAGACTGCAAGACCTGGCTAGTGGAGTTCCTTTGGTCTTAATTCTGAAACACCCCCCCCCCCCAATAACTCTCCTCAATGAATGGTAATGTTGAACATTCAACAGATATTCCCTGGTTATCTAGATACCTGTTGAATATTACTTATTTACATTTCTGATTATTTATTTATCCTGCTTTTCCTCTAATTTGCTCAAGGCAGCACATCTGCTTCTCTTCCCCCCATTTTATTCTCACACAATCCTATGAGGTAGGTTAGGCTGAGAGATTGTGACTGGACTAAGGTCTCCCTGAATCTGATTATATTTCATTTCAACCTTTGATATTGGGCAGATGATATTAAACAGCATTTGACAGCTGACATGAAATGATATTTAGTATTTGATATCTGGAATATAATGGTATTAATATTTGATTGTACTGGGTGCTTCATATGTAATGATATTTAGCATTTGGCACTATTTTATAGCTGGTCGGCCATGATATTTAATACATGCCAGGTGACAGTTTAGAGGTCAATATCAAAAGAATTAAAGCCAAAAAGGCTATAACAATTGTATTTTGAATCCTGAGGTGAGTTTCAGTGTGATTAGAAAACTAGGAATTTGGTAAAATGTGTTCAAGCTCTGCTTGTAATAAATGCAATACATTTTAAAACAATGCATGAGACTGGGGTGGGGTGGGGTGGGGGATGGACCTCAGCCTAACTTGAATCTAAGAAGGTGTAAACTGTGCCCGCTTCTTGGTCCATCATGAAAGTGGCCAAGCTCAGAATAGCCTAGCCCAAGCCAACATGTCACTCAATTTCAAACAGAAACTTCATCCCTTACCATGTGTGCTACCAGCTGCAAAAACTACCTGGGTCAAGCCTGATCCACCCTTGGACTTGTTACTTTCTGTTTCTCTCTTCTTTGCTGCCCAATAGCTGTGAAAACTGAAGGTGCCTTTCTGAACCTGACATTTTTTAAAAAATGATGTTAAACCTTAGCCTTCCACATGTCCAATTTACTTCACACAGAGCATAAATATTTGGCCTTGCTGCTAGACATAACCCACCAATTTTGCTGCTGGCATTTTTTCTTTTGTTGACATTGATGGAAAGGACAAAAAAAAACACCTGGAGTTACCCTGTTAGTGAAAATGACCTGTTATTTTAGTTGTGGAATGACTATTGCCAATACTCAGCAATAAAAGAGATAATTTAGCAAAGTGCCAAGGTAACCTTTTCAAGGCATTTTGTTCTCCCAAGCCATCATGCTACAGAGGCACCAGTTTAAAATACAACACTGTTTCAGGTAAAGCTATCCTAGAGTTCTTCAGTGGGGATGATGTAGATAGCTATGTAGTTAGTTAATAAGTGCCAGCCTAGATAAAGAAAAACTTAGAGACACTATGCACTGACAGAAAAAAGATAGATATATTCATATGGTATTTGTACAAAGATGAAATGTTGACATTAACAACTGCATATTAGGACTATTGCAGACAGAAACAATGCAAAAATGACAATGGCTCTAGTGGCTCCAAGGAGAAGGTGGCAAAAGGACAGAGGAAGAGCAAACGAAGGAAGGAAGCAGGAAGGAGAAATAGGTGTAGGCAACAGGTAAACCAAGGCCATGGATTTTTGCATAGAGCACAGCTATAATTCTCATCTGAAGCACGTCAAAATAGGAGCCAACAGAAAAGTCTGAGGATTTGTGCTTTGTTTATGTATATTTCATTTTAATAATGATGATGATGATGATGTTGCTGAGGAAATAGCCAAGAGCACTTTTCTGTCTATAGAAGCAGTGGCTATAGGAAGCTTGAGAGCAATGAGTTGGAGTAGCCCAATGGTCATGGAAGGACAAAAGTCTCCAGTGCCCAGATGGTGAGTGAGGTCAAGTGTAGAAACAGCCTTAGATTGTGCAGGAAACATGAGAGACAAGAAAATACAAAGATTCAAGAAACAAAAAAGGGAAAATTGAGATTTGAGGTCTTAAGTCAGGACGATGGGATTCAATGGAAAGGTGAAATCTCAGAGAACCTCATTATATAAGAAGTCATTCACTGAGTTGGTCACACTTGTTACCTGGTGACTTGGCATTCTGGAGCTGAAAAGCAGGCACAGGAGGGTCCCAGAAAGAAAAGGACAAAGCCTACTACTGTGTGTGTCTACGCATATACCAGTGATGGCATGGATGGAATATTGTAAGGAAGCAGGAGTGTGTGAACAGGCTGTCTCCAGGCTCTGTTTCCCAAGCAGCTAGCTATGGACTTTGAACTTGGTTTTGATTAAATTTTTGGCAACAGCAGTAAATAAAGGAAAATAACTCAAATGACAATGGGCATTGAAGCATTCAGCAGAGTGCTGACATGTGTGGATTATATGGCTTTAAGACAAAACTCTGTGTCATCTAGCCAAGCAGGTTCTCATCTCACTGTATCTCGTGATGGCCAAGACTCTACAAATCAAGGCAGCCTGTGATACCAACTGAGGGAGAGGGAGGCACACACAGCTTCTAGACATATGAAACACAGAGCAATGCTATTTGCTGTATATGAGAGATTTCGCCATAGTTAAATTTGTCCATTGTTTGCATTATGATCTAACATACAGTACTATCAATATAATAAATCAATAGAATAAATATTTCTCCTACAAGAGACATTTCATGAACTATTCTATTGATATTGTTCTGGTTTTATGCCAGTAAAAGGATTACTGGCAGAAAGAGAGAAGTTACAGCATCAGTAACTTTGATCTTCTGTTGTATATTGTCTTACCATGTGAAGGTGTCTGGTTTGCAGGGCTTAATATCAGGTGGTTATAATTTTGCTCTTGGTCATCTGAAATTCAATAAAAAAAGAAAATTCCCTTTTAGGAACAGCTCGCCAAGGCTCTATGGACCTGCAGGTAATAATTACAGCTCACATTATTCATAGGAAATCTCTGCATGATTAAGGAGAAGAAAATGCTTAACAAAGCGGAAGTGTCTTTCATGTTACTCTCTTAAAATTTCAGTCACAAGAGAAACATGTTAATGAATAACAACACCCGTTGTGCTGAGACCACAAACTGGATATTCAGCAAAGCAAGAAACATATTCAAAGCATAAGCAAACCGTGACACAGATTTTGGCAGCCAGCTTATGATCTAGTGAGATCTTGGGCTTTCATAACCCAGAGAACAGACAAACCCTATTCATGGGTTACATGAGTGTAGGACACTGATGTGTTGAAGAAGAGAGCATTGTACTGCTGCCCTGGCCCCTGATGTTGAATGCCCAGCTAGCTTCACCCTCAATATCCATCCTTTGAGTGTGGAACTCTGAAAAGGGACTCTCTCCTAAGCACTGCTCATGGATAGAGAGTGCCTTTTAGATGTCCAGGCTCAATGGATAGATGTTGCGGTGGGGTGAGGCCAGCCCAGGTAATAGGCAGGCAATGTCATGGGCCGGGCCAGCAACACACTCCTGCTCCTTCAGCATGGGCATGCCCAACATGCATTCAACACATTGATCAGGCTATAATTTGATTGTGGAAACTGGTTCTTTTTAGGGATGAAGTCCCAGTGGTTGACTTGTCATGGGCACTACAGGGAAGCTGCTTTAAATCAAATGGCTACACATGGGAAACTGGATCATGTCGCTTTCTCCAAGCTAACCCTCCATTTTATTTCTCTCATTTGTGGTAATATAGGCTGACCAGATGAAAAGGAGGACAGGCCTCATGTAACTTTAACAGTTGTAGAGAAAAGGCAATTTCAGCCGGCATCATTTGTATACAATTTGTACCTGGTGAAATTCCTTCTTCATTACAACAGTTAAAGCTGCAGGGGCTCTGACCTCTTGTGTATCTGGTCACTCTAGTATACTGCTTGCAACTTTAATTGTTGTGATGAAGAGAGGATTTCACCAGGTACTAATTGCATACAAATGACGCCTGCTGAAATTCCCTTTTCTCTGCAGCTGTTAAAGATACAGGAGCCCTGTCCTCCTTTTCATATGGTCAGCCTAGGTAATATGGATTCAAAAATCTCTTTATCTGTACGATGGGCTGCTGCAAGAAAATGGCACCATAGTGCTGATTCAAAATGCCCCCTCCCTCCATTTCACTTTTCTATTTGTGAGCAGTGAAATGTGTGTGTGTGTGTGGGGGGGGTGGCGGCAGCGTGTTTTTGCAATTTTCTGGAGGTGTGGGAGAAAATTTCAGTGTGCAGGTGAACTTAACTTCTGGGATGAAGTTGTGGTGATAGTGGCAATGATAATCCTCTAGTTCAGGGATGGGCAGAAGGTAGTTTGGACTTCAACTCTCAGAAGCCCCTGCCAGCATGGCCAATGGTCAGGAATGCTGGGAGCTGAAGTCTAATTCCTCCCCCCCCTCGGAGATTTACTTTCTGCCCACCTCTGTTCTAGTCTAGACAGCTGTCAGCCAACAAGAGTATCTCTGCTGCCACTATGAAACATGGGGCGCAGCAGGAAAGACAATTGAAATGTATGAATGATTTTGTGGACCCTTTTGTCCTTGATACACCTCCCACTTCAGGCTGAAGCTTGCAGCCACCAGGTGGAGCATTTTAACGCAGTTTCCGTGCGGTAGTCATCACATATACACCAGCCCAAAGTTGCAGTGCTAGCTCCGGCAGAGAACCTAGTACACCATTTAGTTATCAACTGGGGCCAGATCTACACCAAGCAGGATATAACGGTATGAAAGTGGTATATAAAACGCAGGAGCCACACTACTGCTTTATAGCGATATGAAGTGCACTGACAACTGTTGGGGCCCATTGACATATACCCTATCCTGCTATATCCTGCTTGGTGTGGCTCCTGCCTTTTATATACCGCTATCATACTGCTATATCCTGCCTGATGTAGATCTGGCCGAAGTTGATTACGACTCTATCCCCACAGTGCCCATCCCTCTGTATGGGCTTCCTAATAATTGCAGAGTCCAACTTGATTTGCCTCCCTTTGCATACTGTCAAAGTACCTTGGGAACTTTGCCCATCCTAAATGGCTTCCTTGCCCTAGTTACCAGGCAACACAAGGAGACTGGGCACATCCGGCTGCCAACTGCCTCTCCTCCAAGCAGCACTATATTGTAGCACGATGCCTTCAGAATAACCACAGGAAGTGGTTGGTACCTTTCCCCTTGGGTCACTCACAAATGGAAAGGGAAAATCCAGCTGTATAAACTGTACTACCTCCCAGGTTCACGAACCACAGCATCCACCTTCTAGACATTACATTGATGATGAAAGACAAAGGATACTGGGTGCTGATAAGACAATCAGGGCCAAAATACCTGTTCAGTGGGAGATTGAATTGTAATTTTCTTCTTAAAACAGCAGTGGGGAGCCCTAATTTGGATCAGAAACCATGGGTGGGAGGAAAAGGGGTTCTTCTAACCCTTTCCCTTCAGACATTACAGCTATTCCTCCACAGCTGCTTTTAAAAGAAGAAAATTGCAGAGACACCTCCCCTGGGCCCTATAGTAGGCCCTCTGTTGTTTGGGTCAGTTATTGGGCAATCCTAGCTTGTGCTAAGCTACCTGCTAACTGCGAAAGTTGATGCAAAATAATATGGAAGCATTATATATAGCACTCTTTCAAACAGTGGTACTGGTAAGCTAGAAGCAAACTTTCTCACTAGCTGAAATGCAAGACAGGAGACGAGGAAGGCAGCTGGTACCATTCCTTAACTTGTATCTGCATAAGTTTGCAGACCGGCTGTAGCTAAGCAAGTGTACCCACTTGGGCTGAATCTCTGCCGCTGACTGTATTATCTGTCTGCAGAGTCTCAGGCTCTACTTTTAAGATGTCAATTTCTTGGCTCCAGACAGGTTTAAATTGCCCAAGGGGAAATAGTTCAATGCTGGTGAGCCAGATACCTTAGCAAATTTCAGATGTTATCTGGGAGACAGATGCTGATTAAATATATGTACACTTATATATAAAGTCACTGAGAAAATGTAAAGAAGATACGATAAAAATATATTCAGTACTAAGGAGCTGCGGTTAAGATAAGCTAAGTTTGCACCCAAAAATTCAATTTTTCCCCTGCAGTGCATCCACCACCTGTTAAGGAACAAATGGGCTGAGATTCCCTGAAGATCAAGATTATCCTGCCTGCTGACTGCAGTGTCAGTTAGATCTGAACTACATTTTTTTTGGGGGGGGGGGAAATTGGCCTGTGGTACTTCAGTTTCTCAAGCTGTGACTGAGAACAGAATTTGTGAAAAATAACATTCACTGGAGTCTAATAGTGAGCGGGGTCATATTTTTAACAAAGCAGGAAAGGATGAAGGGTGGCCGATTTGTCCTTCTTTGATTTAGGATAGAACATGAGAAGTGGGGCTCACAATTTCCTCCACCGTGATGACCTCTGGGGTTCACAGGTTATTCTGGGGGTGACGTCTCCTAGTCTCACAGTAATCAGACAAGGAAGAAACCTGAGTCACTCATGCGTCTTCTTTGAACGCATCAGCTGGCTTTCAGAACATGTGTATTAAACTTTAGTCAGCTGTAGCTTGCCTGACCCTGCAAATGCTGTGTCTGTGTCAGAAGATTGCGTCCAGGGTTGCCACATCAAAATTGCACACTTTAGAACTGCAGTGCCTGATCTGTGATAAAGGCAGCCAGCTTATTCTATGAAGGTGTGATGTCCTAGACAATAAAAGGAAAATTCCTGTATTTTTTTAAGTAAACGGCCTCCTGACATCTCTGATTATCAACAGATATGCAGGTGATGTGATGCGCATGATCTCCAAAAACAAAAGGAATGACAACTAATAGAGCATTCAGTTTATATATTTTTTTATAGATTCAAACATTTAAAAAATTCTAAAAATTTAAAATCTGATAGCTGACCCCTCTCTAATCTAGTTCACAGAATTGCGGTCGCTTAAAGCATCTCTTTCAAAAGGCATCCCTTCAATTAGTCCAACGTCCAGCTATTCCCATGCATCCGCTGCCTCTGCATTCTTGTTGCATTGTTGACCTCACTGCAGCACTTTGGCAGGCTCCGCTCAAGAGTACTAATATCCAGAAGTGGGAATAGCCATAAAGCATGCTTTAAAAATGGCAGCAGATCCTTCTGCCTCTTCTCAGGTTTAACGACATCATTTTGCTAATGGAGGCGCACTGGCTCGGCTTGGAGCCGGACAGAGAAAGGGGGACGGCTGCTGTGCAGCCCTACGGACGATGTGCCGGGCTCACATCTGTCTTCTGGGAAGCTCCATTAAGGAAATAAAAGATCAATAGGGCTCTTGGTTTTCCAGAGATAACAATACGAATTCTCTCTGGGTGCAGCTGAAGGGCTAGGCGGAATAACAATATCAAGGGAGGGAGAGAAAGCAGGGGAGGGGGAAGGAGGGAGCGATGTAGTCATTCAGAGCTGCCTGCTGCAGATCCACCCAGAATGCCAAGGCGAGCACAGCACAGAGTGTTCCAATGCTACACGTCACTTCCAAAGGGAACTTTCCAGAAGCTGGGCAGATAGGCTCACTTTCAAAGAGCTTTTATAGCTCTACCATGGAAGCTGTTCTCTTCTATCCATGTGGGGTGAGAGAAAGCGGCTCAACAGGTTGCATTCTGGCCCTTGTAAGAGCAATGACAAAATACCCTCCCCCTTTCATTAGCCTTGGGATTTTTTATTTTATTTAAATACATAACCAGGGGCATTTATATCCTTTCTCCTCCATCGCCTTTGGACATGGCTTAGCAGTAACAGATAACGGCTCAGCATAAAAAATTGTGCAATGACAGCCTCCATATACAGCCAGAGACACCAAAGCTATTCAGGTTGCTGTACTCTCTGAATTCACTGAGTTTTGTTTTCACAGGCAGGGGAAACCTAGGGCATTTCCCCCACAATCCAGGCGGCAACCTCAGGCCACTGTACACCAGCCACTCTAACAAGCTGAAGGAGGTGAGGAAAGAGCCCCTACCTGAGAGAGGAATTCTCAGTCTGAGGGCCAAAAAAGCCCTCATTCATGCAATGAGCAACTGGGTGTTGATTTATTAAAGGTTTTTATATATTGTTTTATAGACTGACTCACAAAGCAGTTTCCATTAAATCATTCAAACAATTAAATCAATAAAACTGTGCAATCAAAACCAAAAAAGACAAACAACTCCTTGTCTTGGAGAAGCTGATTCTGTTTCTTCTCCTCTCAGGGCAAGGTGGGAGTCTGCATGCCAGTAGTGCTACCCTCCATGTACTGGGGCAGTGTCCATAAGGTGCCTCATCAGGATATGAGCTCTGTGGCTGATTTTGCCTGCAATGGGGCAGAGAGAGGTCGTATCCCCCACACAAGCCCTGGGTGTGACATGCACCGGAGGAGTGAAAAAGTCTACGTCACATCAAATTGGAAGCCCTACACCTTATTTTAATGGGAGAGGTGGTTAATTCCACTTCCGATGAAAGTCCGACCCCATCCCTGGAAGTCCCACTTCTGGAGTCCTGCCCCGGAAAGAGGGATTACTGGATGAGGATCATGTGACTCCTAGATGAACTCATCATACCTCCATGGACCAATGGATGGCGGTGGAGGTCCCTGCTATACATGTGGGGAAATGGAAGCAACCCAGTAGGGGCCATTGTCAACCCCATGCCCAGAAGTCCAACACTGGAGGAAGGGATCATGTGATGAGGTCATGTGTTCTGTCCACAAACTCATCATGCCACCTCTTCCTATTCAGCCACAATCGCTTGAGGAGTTCGTAGAGGGATCACACAATCCTAACAGATAAACCCTCCATCCAGGGCAGGACTTTTGAACTGGAATATATTGGGATAGGCTTGGAAATGATCCAGTGTCTGCTACCTATCTTCCTGGACCTTGCCCTGTGATGGATGCTCTGTCCTACTGACCCTTGGACTTCTCTGTGACTCTACTTCCGGACTGTGTAATGCATGTGAATGCCTGACTCTGTTGTGTCCCCTGTCTACTATGTTGATCCCTCCTGACTAAGCCTGAACCCCAGTTAGGGATGTCGGGGGAATCCGTTTCGGGGGTGGAGCTTCACAAACTTTTGTCAGCTCAGCCTCCGTGGACTCCGTTATGTCTTCCACCAACTGGCCCCACTCAATGTGCAATGGGTCGGGCCAGCTGGTGGAATTTTCTGTTAAAATTTGTTTTGCCCAAATTTGGTTGCAAATTATGCAAATCTGCATAATTTATAGGTGAAATGTATGCAAATCCCTATTTGCACTAATTAAGCCAAGACCCAACCCCCCCCCCCCCCCCCCCCCGGTAAAACCACTTGGCTTGGGTTGCAAAAGCAAACCATGGCAAGCGTGCTGCAGAAGTTCAGCAAGCCCAAAAGGGCCGGATTTCTCGGAGACTGACATCCCAAACCCCTGTGTCTAACTGCTTCCAGTGCCCCACATGTATGGCAGGGGCAAAACATACAAATCCATAGAGGAGTCAAATGACCCCCATCAGGTGATGCCTCGATCTGGGATGCCCAGGGATGGGGTGGGACTTCTGGCAGATGCAGGGCTAAACCCCTTTAAATAAGGGGCAGGGTTTAGAGTCTGATGTGAGGTAGCCTTCTCAAAGTACCTTGACCTCTTCACTCTGTCTCCCATTGCAGGCTCTCCCAGTGCCGACTCCAAGCACCTTTTGTTGTGCCACATGGAGACCGAGATGATGGAGGAGGAGGGAGATGTTCCCTTGAACTAGATGAAGGGAGGGACATTTGTTGTGAATGCTTCCTTCCCTGAAGCTCTAGGAATGGTTTTCTCACTTGGGCAGGATCTACACTTCTGCTTTATAATGGTTTATAACAGTTTTGACAACTGTTTGGGCCCAGGACACATTCTGTATACCTTTTTCAAACTGTTATATCCTGCTTGGTGTAGATCTGTCCCTGGTGTCTGAACCAGGGGAAGTGGCGTATCCACATCCCATAAGAAGCTGTTGTTCAGGTGAAGATCTGTAGTACACATAGGCTTAAGAGTTCTTCAAGGGCTGCTGTCAGGTTCCGTAGTTTCGTGCTCTTGGTGGCTGAGGAACAGGGGAAGGTGGAGGTAGAGAAGGGCTGAGGCGATATTAGGTGTGGTCAACCTGAATCTGAATCATTCACAGGGGAGCCACCAATCTAGGGGGCAGAATACCTTCCCCCTCTCTAGGCACCCCCCCCCCCCCCATCTCGCCTGATTTGGTCCAGGCTCTGACTGATGACATACGTGAAGTTTCTGCATGAGTTGATGTGCCTGGACATGCCTGGACATGTCTGGAGGTTCCCGTGGGTGCTCTTCTAGATGATAATAATTCCAATAGTTCAGTCGTCATTGCACAAATGTAATTCCCCACTTTTGACGAATCAAACAGGTACAGGTACCCCACCAGGCAAGGTGGAAGGTCAAAGGACATGTGACCAAGGCTATGTTCACGTGCCCCCCCTTGGTGTTGGACACTCCCCCTGAGGGCGGATATGTTGGTGGGCAAGCCCCCTTTGGGGCCGACTATGTTGTCCTCTTTTTTGGTTTCCAAAATATGGTCAGCCTAGGAAAAGAAGGTCACGAGGGAGGAGAGAGCATTTAGGAGTGTGGGGGTATAGGCAACTAATGCCTCTCTCTGAAGGGAAGGAAGCCAACACCTCAGTAGCCTCAGGACAATTGCCTATGCTGCCAATATATCCCATCAGCACCCTGGTGCTGTGCTGAGCAAAGGATGCTTAAAAGCTAGTACTGCATTCTCTCAGCTCCTTTGCATGCCTTGTAGCTCACCACCTCCACCCAGCTATAATCTTCTGCCCTAAGCCTCAGTCTTACTTCCCTTTTCCCCACAATTGCCAACCACCGCAGAATGCTTCACCAGCCAGTTTATGGCTATGAAGATAGTCTGGAGTGTAGTTTCGGTGGTGACAAAAAAAATGGTAAAATTGGACAGTTCCCCCCTTTCTCCATTTCTTTCAAGGTGACATGATTCACCATTGTCCAGTCCCTTTGTGTACTGCATGCCTTCTCTGCCAAGCGCCAGTGCAATGTCCATGCCCATGAAAGCAACCGTCCTAGGTCCTCCTGAGAGATGCCAAGTCCTGGAGGTTTTTAAGAAGAGGCCAGACAGCCATCTCCCATGGATAGTTTAATTGGTTTTCCAGCACATTGCACGGGGTTGAACTAGATGATCCTTGTGGTCCCTTCCAACTCCAGAGTTCTATGATTATATGATTAATTCAGCAGAAGAGGCAGGTGTACAGCAGGCTCTGAGGCCAGTGCCAAACATGGGGCTCCAGCACCTTGCAGTATAAGGCCTTTAATTAAGCAACTCAGATCAGAATGTTTCGACAAACGTTGCGGGATCTGAAGGTGCCTGGCAGCCTTTCATCCCCATTTTTGACAGAAGAAGATCTTTTTGGAAGCTGACGTATTGATCTGAACTTTGAAAGCAGCCCTTCTTCCTCAAGGTTGAGACTGACAGTTCTAATTTGCAACATAAATCACTCACTGAGCCGCCCAATCCCAGGTTGTGGACTCCTGGTAATTGATGAGGAAAACGTTAAATAGCCCCAACTGCTTCTCATTTTACTTTCCATTGAAGGCTAATATTCCCTAGAAAACATCCTCTGCATCGCACCAGGTTACTTTCCAGCCTTCCTTTTCAGGCTCTTCGTGTGCCATCCATGTTCTCTAGAGCAATCCATTTTTTCAGCCTCAGTGATTTCCTACGTGTTGATAGCTAAACTGGAATGAAATGGATTTATTTTGATCCATAACAGAAAAAATAGCAAGTGTCAGTTTCTTCAGAGAAGGGGCTGTGTATTTTTGCGCTTTGTCTCCACTAATAAAGTCAACGAAAATAGAAAGCTGGAATATTTGCAGTTGTCAAATATGTCACAGATGAATGATGTGTCTGACGGCCAAATGTTATTTTCATTTGGTTTTTATGGCCCGTTCAGAGAGCAAATTAATTACTAGGGGAAAATACAGTAGTAACACTAAGAAAATAACATCCATTTGGTAACTTATTTTAACTTTCCTCTCTGCTTTGCCAATTCTCTGCCTGGAACCTCCGCCTTCAGTTTCCACATCTCTTTTATCATATGGAATTCACAGAGTAAGCAGAGGCTGAAGAAACAAAATTGTGTTTTACATCCTCAGATGGACAAGGTTTTCTTTCTGTAATG
Organism: Anniella stebbinsi; assembly: GCA_029215795.1. Classification (NCBI taxonomy): domain Eukaryota; kingdom Metazoa; phylum Chordata; class Lepidosauria; order Squamata; family Anniellidae; genus Anniella; species Anniella stebbinsi. Next base: position 63,610,203 of record JARDYH010000005.1, on the reverse strand, counting down.
TGCAAACCTGGAAAAACATGTGTGCAAAAGACAGGGGGTAATTCTATGTTTGTCTGAGTTGGAAGCTCAATCCATAAGCAGCCCCAGAGAGATTGAATACCATGGCCTATCTTTTTGTGGGGACTAGGGGAGAATGGATGAGGGAGGACCGAACCCAGGAAATTTGCACATGGGAGAGGGTTTATAGACATGCAGGTGATACAGAAGTGTTTAGTTAGATGCACATTAGCTTTCACAATGCATTCATCTGGGCCTCACTGAAATGCATCTTTGGAGCAGATGAGGTCATGCATTCCCATCCAGAGCCATAAGTTCTCATACATAACTACTTGTGAATGGCTAGAGCTGGATGGGAGCTAAACTAACAACCTGGGACCGGATGGGCAGCTGTTCTTTTGCACATACATGTTTTCCTATTGGACTGAGATGCAAAAGGTGAGAAAGACCATTTCAGAATCATTCCCAGAACATCTGGAAAAAACATAATAATACAGTATTGATTATCTATCTGTGATACTATAATCAGAGAATAGCTATAATCAGAGAACAGTATATAGATATAATAAGTACAATTGGAAAATAGCCTATGCACCATGATTTCCTTGACACTGGGAGTAGATGGAGGGCTCCTAGCACTAACAACCAAAAGGCATTGTACAGCTATTCCATTTTTCCTTCCATAACAGATTATTTTCTCTGTTAAGACAAAAGATGAAAGAAGTGGTAAGAAAACACAGGAGAGCTGAAAATGGTAGATAGCATCATTTGGACCCCCCATAAAATTCTGTGGGTGAGGTGGGCTGTTTGCACAGTAAAAGCCCTTGTCTGGAAGCATCCCCAAAACTACTTGTCATGGGACAATTCTGCACACAGGTATCATTTCTTTGAAGGAAAAAGTACACAATACTACTTTTATTTTATTTTTTTATTGTATACTGTTTTGCAGTAAAGCAGACTGTATGTTGTGTGAATTAATATGAATCAGTTGGCCCTAGCATCACCTCACAATGCTATTGGGAAGCTCTCAGTAACCCAGCAGGGTGATCATCATGCCTTTAAAGTAGATTCCTGCATTCAGCAGGGGGTTGGACTCGGTGACCTTATAGGCTCATTTCAACTCTACTCTTCTACGATCCTATCCTAGGCCCTCCTGTAACACTTTTCTCTCCTGTGTTTTGATCAACACCAGGCTGGGTCTGGGAGCCGCCATTTGCATTTCTTACAATGCGCCAGAGTAATGCTACACTGAGGGGGTGAAGGGAATTAAAATAATGGTGCCCAGCACTAATCAGAATGCTGCTCCTGCCCTCTACCACTGGGTAAGTTCACTGGGGCTCATTCACTTAGGAGAAGGGCTACTGATGGATGGGGACCCCCTCTGTCCTGGAGCCAACTCTGGAATAGAAGAATTGATTAGAGGAACCAAAGCTGAAGGGAGTGATACTGAGGGAATGACCGGAGTCCAGGTTTCTTATAACCTGGGGAGTGTTGATGGGGAAGCAGGGCACCAGCAACGTGCATGAAGATTGTGACCCTACCTGCTTAACAGTGCAATCCCATACAGGTCTACTCAGAAGTAAGTTCCTATTGAGTTAAATGGGGCTTACTCACAGGTATATGGGTATAGGATTGCAGGCTAAGTAACTATGTAACTAGCATTCCTGAACGTTCATCAATTATTCTTCAGGTACTTTCCAAAGCTGTATTATATCTCCTTGTACGCCAAAGGATGAGGCTGCTGAATAATGAAGGGTTCTGCCTCACTGTGTTGTCAATTTGCATTTGTGAGACAGGGAACTGATGCAAAGCAAAATTTGCAAGAGTCATCATAACCATAAGAAACCAAGTAGGCAGTTTCTAGGCTCTAATCTTTCAGGTCATTTGGCATTTTAACAGGTTTTAATAGGCCTACTGCCCTGTTCAGGCAACTGACAAATCCTCACAAACGGAGGTTGCCAAGGTTCAGTACAGGATAAGGCTGCAGTGTCACTGAATGCTGCATAACAGGCAGAACCTTGATGGGTGCAAATTCTTACAACACAGTATTGCAGCAAAGGGGAAAGCAATGCTAACTGACACTCTCTTTTTTGCAGCAGCCGAAGGTAGAGGAGGATCCCTCTTGCTTATTAGTATGGGCAATGAAGGGTGCAAGCCTATGCACACATACTGGGGAGTCAGTCCCACTAAACTCAGTGGGTCCTCACTCTGAATAAAAACCCTCAGAATTGCGCTATAAAGCTTCAATCCTAAATCCAGTTTTCAAATAGAAGCTGTTTTAGGAGTGATTCACACAAACAAGTAGTGGCTTTGTCACTGCCTTAAATACAACCATGCAAGGCTGCTGTCCCATGTGGCAAGATATTCATGTGCAGTAGAAGCTGGCCTTGCAAAGCCAACTATTTTTATTGCCACCATAAGCCATACTTTTCATTTACCATAAGCCATCACCACCACACACACATATACAAAGATTTATAGTGGCATGGCAAAATTGAACAGAATTGCATGGCAAGTAGGGGGGTTTGCTCTGCCTATAAGGCCATCGAGTCCAACCCCCTACTCAATGCAGGAATCTCCAGTCTTCCAGTGCAGGGACTGGCCACTTCTAAACCAGTAGAATCATTGTAGGGTGGACACATGCCCAATAGGGGCTTCTAACATCTTCAAAATTATCCGCCTGTTTTTCAGGCCTCAATGTGCTCTCTCTCTTTCTCTGAGCCTATCCATATTGCCCTTAAAACGACTTATATTCTGTGTAAAAACGTGGTTTTTAAAGTTGTTTCATTTCGTGGTAGGACACACTGAGCAGTACTTACATTTCATAGTGATTGCTTCCTCCGTCCTCAAAGTGTTCACTGGTGTATTACAGGTTAATTCCTTGACTCTTCTTCTTTCGGTTTTGTTTTGCAGGCTGCTTGAGTTACTGAGACAGCAGTGGGCGGGTCAAGCAGCCTGCAAAACAAAACCGAAAGAAGACGAGGCAAGGAATTAACCCTGTAATGCACCAGTGAACACTTTGAGGAAGGAGGAAGCAGTCACCATGAAACGTAAGTACTGCTCAGTGTGTCCTACCACGTAATAAAACGACTTAAAAAAACACGTTTTTAAACAGAACATAAGTCGTTTTAAGGGCAATGTGGATAGGCTCTCTCTCTCTCTCTGTGTCATATCTCCATATTTGGAAGATGCTGAGTGGGGTGAGGGTATATTGACATCTGTGGCTAACTAATAGCAATTAGCCACACTTGTCTTCCTGTCCCTCCCTCCAAACACAGTGTTTTGTCCTCCTAGCCTGTCATCATCCTAGTGAGAGAGAAATGCGTGCGTGCGAGACAGATTTGCAGCCAGTCAGGCAGCTTGGTCGGCTAATATTTCTAAGCTCTTTCTCTTTAAAATAGTTAAAACTCCCAGTGTGCTGTGTTTCTGTAATCTACTCCTTCCCCACTGAAAAATCTTTCAAGAAATCCAAGCCTGCTAGCATGTCAATGTTTGGCTGGCTGCTGGTGCTGGGCTTCCAGTCCATGTGTGTGTGTGTTCCTCATCTTCTTCCTCCCCCAAGCCTCATAGCCTCGCATATAGGGGGAAGTTGTTGTTGCCCTGACTTGTGCTTTGCCTTCTCCTCCTCCTCATCCTGCTGCATGCCTCTGCTCCTTTCCAGAGTCCTCTCTGAAGATGGGCAAGCTGTGCTGCTGTTGTGGCATTAATTAATTTATTTATTATAGCGCTAAGCACCTTTAGTTTTATCCCACTGCTTCATTTCCCTCTCTCCCTCGCCACACAGATCAAGGCACGAGAGGTGTCTGAATCACTGCATGCAGGGATCTGCTCCAAAAGCCCTCCTTAAAAACTGTCAAGGTGCCGATTTTCATGGGTTTATCTTTAAAACTGAGGAAGCGGTGATTTAATTCCCATTGAAAAGAAGGTAGCGATTACCCAAAAAAGGAGTGGTTTTCCAATAGGTAAATTGACAGTACGGGGAGACAGACTGCCTCCAAAAATCGGAATCACCTCATCGGAGCTGTGCCCCGAATTTTGGGGCAGAGAAGACCATTCAGCACACCCCTAATGGCAAGCCATTGCAAATGGATACCTTGTTACACTGAGCAGCTTTTAGATGGTTATACTTACAGTTCCCACTGTAAGAACATAAGAACCATGCTGGATCAGATCAAATACCTGTTAGCTAGTCTAGAATCCTGTTTTCCAAAAACCAGCTGCCTATGGGAAGGAAGTCCACAAGCAGGACGTGAGTGGAATAGTAACCCCTAGTCATATTCTCTAGCAGCTGGTGTTCAGAGTCATACTGCCTCTGATATTGGAGGCAATATACAGCCATCTTGTCTAGTAGCCAATGAAAGCCTTATCCTCCTTGAATGTGTCTAAGCCCTTTTAAAGCCATCCAAGTTGGCAGCCATCACTAAGTACTGTGTGAAGGAGTATTTCCTTTTATATATCCTGAATCTCCTACTCCTTTTATTTAATCTGAATCTCCTACAAATCAACTTCACTGGATGACCATGGGATCTAATACTAACAAAGAAGGAGAAAATGTCTTTCTTCACTTTCTCCACATCATACATAATTTTATAAACCTCTTACATACCATGTCCCCCCCCAACACTTTTTTTCCTAAATATAAAAGTCCCAGTTCTAACCTTTCCAGTAAAAATGTAAAATTGTAAAATGGAGGTCTAGTCTAAATAAGACTTGCCTCATTGGAATGGAGATAATTCCAAACTTTTGCCATTTTTACTTTTTTAGTTGCTTTTCAAACTCTTCAGGCAAGTGAAATCTTCAGTTTCTGCCAAGGGCTTTTGTTCCCTACAGCATGGTCAAACAGTTGCTGATAGAGAGAATTCCCCCCAGAGAGCATCTCAACTAATGGAAACTAATCACAGATTGCTCTGCATGAGCTGGCAAGCATTTTGTGTTTACCACGGCAGCAGGTGTATGTCTGGCCCATTTCTTAATGAGCCTGGTGGAGAAACATCCCCAACTTATGGAATGAAAAGGGGTTAGCTTGTGGCTGCTCATGGCTTTTGCCATGTTGGGATCTAATAAACCCTTGGATATGCTGAGCTGGGTCAGAGTTTTGGATATTTTATCATTCCAAAAGTTTGTCCCTTAAGGCCAACTCATCCAACTGAAAATTACCCATCATGTGCAATGTTCAAAAAATGCAATTGGTTGCTACAGAGCTGCATGGCTTTTCCATTGTACAACACAGCATGGCCTGATTGCTTGTCACTCATTCCATGATAAGGTAGTTTTTTTTTACATACCTTATTTTTGGCTGAAACCCAATCTAGCTGTGTCATGACGCAATCAGCTGATTGTCTGCATGGGGAGCTCACCTCATGGCTGGAGCTGGCTTTCTTTTCTTGGGAATAGGCATTTACTCCAAGGCATCAAAGCTATACACTGTACAGTGGGAGTCCCTCATTTTAAAACAGTGCAGTTCTCTAGTTTTGAATGCTTCCTAGTTTTGATCTGGATATAATAACTGTGAGTTACTCTCTAATGATTTATGGCATCCTCTGCTCCATCCCAAAGAGCCTGAGTCCTGCATGTGTCTGGCTTCATTGGCAAGTATTGAAAACTCTCCATTAATTCTGAGACCTCTAGAGGGTGGAGTTTTCTCTAGGATAATATTTGTCTTGAGCAAATGAGGACCAATGGAGGGTAAGCGACACACTGCTTTACTGGGTTAGGGGGTGTTACCAGTTTATATCATGATCATCTCGGAGTAGTTCTTCATGCCACCAAATGTGGCGTGGAAACAGCCCCGGAGGAAGACCTAACAACCATTCCATTGAGGGTTCCAATGTGTAAACTGTGAGCCTTGATCAAAGATTGTATTGGTTAAGATGGCTAAATTCTGCTGTAAGGGTAAGGCTTACTTGTAGTTTTCTGAGCACAAAGGCAGTTGTTAGAGGAAGCTGTCCCATTCCCAAGTCAGTCATACATGGTCCTCTATGCTTTTCAGAAGCAGGGCCATTTCAAAGCATAAACTGAACACTGATTATATGTGGGGATCCTTTTCAGTTCCCTCACTACCAATGTGACTGGCAAACTGCACTAGGACACATTATGATTAACCCTTAAGTAGTGTTTATTCTTAAATCCAGCCGGCACTTCAGGTACTGGATGATGCCAGGAACATGGGGCTATGCTCCCTGATGTCGCTGGCCCTGGAAGGGCTGTGTGGGTGTTCAATCGACTTCCCGTGAAATTGTTCCCCACCCCTGACATGTCAGTTACACTGACTTCAAGTTACAATGGTGTGACAATGGTACTATGCTGTCATAATTCCAACCTCCAATAATGCAGCGACATGATGTCAGCATAACCCTATCCTCATCCAGCTGCTGCAACCTGAAGACAGGATTGCACCGTTAATCCTGTTCTAGGGAGGAGTGAGGTAAGATGGGGTACTTCCCAATGCACCCCAGATCTATGACATTACTACATTGCAACCATTCCACACACTTCCCCCCCTCAGCCAAAAAGCAATGTTTTGACATACCTCCCCCTATTTAAATCAATAAATATTTCATTAAAAAGAACTATAATAACTTTCCCCATATGTTCTAATCAGAAATGTTCTGCTTAGCTGAGCCCCATCCGGTTGAATCCAGTAAGCAGGTTGTTTGGGATTCAGATTGTACTGAGTCTTCAACAGCAAATGAACAAGCTAAGATTTTTTTTAAAAGTTGCAAGTGCCAGGCATTCATTCCCTGTCTCACACCTAGCCTTGTTTCCCACGATCTGAACAATTCTCAAATTCAGCTGCCCAGAGAAATGGAAAGTTAGCAGAAACTGATATAGAGAGTGGAATGGATTCTGTAGGGAGGTCTGGGGTCTTCATTTTATAATTAATTCCTTCAAAGAAGTTAGTTCTTGCAAGAAATTACAGCAAAAAGAAGAAATCATGTTTTTGTTTATTCTCCAAATTAATCTAACACGGGAGGGACACATGTCGAAAAGATATCGCTGATATCCACCCCATGTGAATAGGTATGAGGTGGAGGTCAGTAGATATAATTTACAGGGTAGAGGCTCCACCCTGCACTCAATGCAATGTCAGTGTAGGTGTATGTAACTAGGGTTAACTTCTTCAGTAACCACATGGTGGCAATTAAGTAGGGCTAGTTTATCTTTAGGTAGATTCAGATGAGCCAAACTCACAGTACCTGCTTGTACACTTTTAGAATGGCACTTGAAGGGAGCTCAAATTTGTGCATATTAGTTGAATGTGCACACAAAACTGTATTTCATCCAAAGAAAAGTACTTGGAAAAATGTGTATACTTGAAAAATGTGTGCAGAAATATATCTTTGGGAAACATTTGCATACAAAAAGTGTGACTTTCCATGCAAACTTAAAAAAGCCCTCTCACAAACCTGTGTGGTGGAGATGGGACAGAATGAATTTAAGCCTGAAAATTTGACAAATCTCAGCAATAATGAAATCAACAGATCTATCCATCTACTGCAGGAGACCATGTATGGGATACTGGGTTGCAGATGGAATAAGAAATGGATAAACGTGCATGGATAGAGAAAGTGATATTGTTGGCGGTGCAAAGCTTTATTCTGTTTGCTGCTAGTTATTTTCACAGTCAAGTTCCACAATGCTGCAGCTGATATAAACTGATATAAACACCTTTATATCACAGTGCAAAAACTCTATTCTGCTTCTTTTTGCTTACAAAAGCCAGGTTGGAGGGTGGGTGTGATGTTCTACTGCTTATTGTTATGATTGTATTGCAAGGTTTGTTGTTTATGATATGCATTTATTTATATATATCTTTAAAAGAGTTAAGAATGCTAACAATTAAAGTCAATGCCTAGGCCGAAATGTACTAACCGTTTGTAGTTATAAGTCTCAGTAAGTATACAGTGATTGGCTAGTTGTTTGGAGTGCCTGGATTGGCTGGCTGTGTAAGAGTGGGAGGAGCTGGAGAGCAGAGGGAATATATATATAGTTTTAGCTGATAGAAGCTGGAGGGGGTTTAGAAGGAATTGAGAGAGTTGACAGGTTGATTGGAGGGGATTTTTGAGAGAGACGTTGAAAGAGATTTGAGAGTATTGAGAGTGAGAGAGTCTGAAGTAGGATTATTAGATGAGAAGAGTGTTTGATTGAGAGATTGAGATAAAATTTTAGAGCATGGATTAAATAAAGAACAGTTTGTTAAAGTATAAGAGTTCTGACAGAAACCATTAAGCATTGAAACCTTGTAACCGCTATGCAGTTGAACTGAAGTACTCATTAAGCTTGTTTACACACAATTTCTTATTAATAAATCTGTGTTAATTCTATCTACTGGTGTGGTCTGTGGGTGTACCTGAGAAGGTACTGGTGGCAACGGAACAAAGAAGTTTTCTGGAGGCCAGGTTGCTAGGCTGTGGTGCTGTGTGGCCTAAATAGTAAAGGCGAGACAGGGGCAGCAGCAGCAAGCGGTTGAGGATAATCTCACAGTGGACTCCAAGGAAATCAGTGAGATCTCTCTGGATTTACATTGCAATCAAACAAATAACGGGTCATTTGTGCATGTAAATATGCATTGTTGCACAAGCCATCAATATTTGCCTGAATATTTGTCAGCATTTGTATTCCTTCTTTTTAATCCTACAACCTTTTTGGAGTTAACCCCAAAGGGCTGTCAAAATCCTCCTCTTTGGACATGACAAGGTGAAATTTCCTGACCTTCGTGGCAAACCCCAGGGGCCTCACTTGTTGTCTTGAGTTATCTCAGCATTAATTGAATGCTGTCAAAAGCAGTCTACAAACTAGGCTCACTGAAGTGCACAATGCCTGCCATTTAAGGCTTTGCCAAATGAGCTACGTAAATGCTAGGCTGCAAACATCATCCTTCTTCTTTCCGCTCCTCCGTTCCATCCAAGACTCCCTTCTGAGCACTCTTTGGGGGATGGACCGATCTGTCAAATATCCCATTATGGGCAATTCTGTCGGAGAACTGCGACTGTCTCGTTTTAATTGGGTCATGCTGTCAACCTAGCAATCAGTATGGTGCAGGGAGTGGCTGATGTGCGTTTAACTCAGGGTGGATTCACATGTTCACTTAACCACACCAAAGTCAGGGATTTTCCCTGTGCATTTTCATCCTTCCTCTGTCCCTACATGTGCAAGTGGGGGTCATTCTTATGCACATGCATAGAAAATAAAGATCACATCACTGAGGCACATTCACTTTACTGCTAGTGATGTGGGAACTGATTCCCTGCAGTCTTTTCTGATGTCTCTCCAGCCAGCATTTGAATACAGGAAAGAGATAGAAAGATGGCACAGTTCCTTCCCAGCCAATGGTACATACTGCAGAGTGGCATGGGAAGATGCCATAGGAAGTGGCTTCCATGCCGTTAGTGGTAAGCGTGAATGGGGCCTGTGACACTTTATCCTAGCCCCTTTGCTGCTGCTGCCCCTGTTCAGCCTTTACTATCCAGCCCCACATCACAGGCCTGAGAAGCAGCCATGACACTGTTCTCTCAGAAACATTCCCATTAGAAGAGTTGAATCCCCTTTCCTTCTTTAATGTGATTTCTGTGGCAGCAAGGAGCTGTCCAGCTGCTACTGTGAAGTAAACTCTTGGCACCTCCCATGACCTGAGGCATGAGCTGGAGGGAGAGGAAGTATTGTCTCCAGCTTTACTAGCTTCCTAGCACTCGCAGGCATGGTGACACATGATCAGCTAACATGATGAAGTGATGCTAACAGTCATGAGATCAGCATATCTTTGCTGCACTGCATTTTTGCTGTTTTCCAAAGCTGTTGGGTCAAAATCTCAATATAATTTATAAGAACACCCTGATCTTCAGTGTACCATAGCTGTATTCAGGTATTCAGAAGTGTAAACATGGAGGAGATACAGGGGGTCATGTGCTAGCCCTTCCCTCTACTTTCCTGAGTTGAATCAGAAGGACTGAAGAGAAGCTGGAATTGCATTTGGCTGAATGTGGTTAGTTACAGTCCGCCACACAATTGGAACCTTGTGCAATCAGGATTCCTAATTATGTGCAAGACTCTAACTACATTCTGCTGAACGGGCTTACAATCTTCCTTCCAACCTTCTTGGTCAGAAAAGGGAGGGTAGGGGTGGGATTTGGTACACTCATCTCAATCTCCCATTCACTCTTAGACTTTGAATGTCTACATCTATGAGGCTGCCACAATTGAACTCTTGTTCCAACTAATACATTAAAATGATGCCAGGGTTCAAACCTGCAATGGAAAGCCTGCCCTTAGCTCTGATGCATGATGTGGGAGATTCAAAACCCACTGAAAGGGAAGGTGGTGGGGATGATTGGCTGATGCCTTTATAAAGCATCCTGAAGATCTGTCTGCTGGAGGGTGGCCATTTACATATTGCAAAAAAAGAAAGAAAGAAAGAAAAAAAAGGACAAAAGAGGGCATCAATTTGCATAAGCCAATTAATGTGTATTGGTACAAATTTAGAAATAATAACTGTGAATTAGATACGTTTCTTTGACTTTAAACCAGGCTTGGACTGGATAGTCCATGAAACAGTGGACACCTTGAAATAGAGGTCTGTCCCCTGCCAGCTCTCCGAAATAGATTACTAACCTCTATAAAGCAGGACACCTGGCCACCCTAGCTCTGCTTTTTGTACCTCCAGACATACTATGAAGTACCACCACTTGAAAACCCCTGATGTACGGGCTTGTCTACACGCCCTGTTTAGCCTATTCTGGCTGCAAGTTGACGCTGCATTGTTTATACGATGTAACCGCCAACTCGTAGCCACCACAGGCTTTTCTCCTGAAACTGTGCTTTTTAAAAGTTGCTGACGTACTGCGACTTTTCCTTTGCTCCGAGGTCACTACCTTCTTTCCTCCGTCTGTGACCTTGCTTTGAGTTGAAGCCGTGGGCATTCCTGGGGGCAGATCAAAGCCCAGGGTATGTCACGGGAAGCGCGGGAAGGCAGGGGAGAGGGCAGGGGGTGGGCTCGATGAGCTGAATGGCCACCAGCACTGCGGCTTTTCCAGTCGGATAAGCTGCGTTCCCTCCTGCCATCAGAATTTATTGTCTCCACCCCACAGCTGCGATGCTGCGGGTTTTTGAGGGAACAAGGAGCAAAGTGCCGTTGTAAAGGCACCCCCTAGGACTTCCTCAATATTCTCAAGTTATCCCCTCAATGTCTGGGAAGCTTTGGGACATATGATGACTCTAGCATGGATGTAAATTTGTCATAAAAGACTTGGATGATGCAAGGAACTAACCGTAGCAGTGTCTTTTCAGAATCATAAGACACTGCTATTGACTTTAGACTGATTCAGGGCAATCAGCAGCACGGGTCATTTCCTACATAGGCTGAGCTAGGCTAGTTTCTCCTCCTCCCCATATGTGTGTCTGTGTATGCACAGGACGTGCATGTTCTATACTTCAGACTTCCTCAACCTGTTGCCCTCCAGGTGTGTTGGACTACAACTCACATCATTCCCTGGCAGCAAGGCAACAGAAATGAGCAGAGACACTGTTTGCAGTACTTATTCAGCCTGCTTAAAACTGAAGATTTTTGTTTAAAAAATAAATCCTGATAACATTGCAGCAAGGGAGGCCAAATGCTACATGAATTACAAACTGACAGTGGTAGCTGTGACAACATCTATTTTAAATAGACTTTCCAGAGATGTTGTTACTTTATTATAGTCGTATCCTTTCAAAACATTGCCTCTCCAGGGAGCAGAGTATAGGAAACATGGCTCTTCTTGAAAGGGGGAAAAGCCATAGCTACCAGTCCCCCCACAATTCCTGCAAAAGGTGCATAGCCAGCAAATTGCCACTAGGGGGTGCAAAGGTGCCTTTTTCGAGTAATTGGTGCTGCGTGCAGTGAATGGCTTTTCTTCCTATTCAACTGACTCCCCCCCCCCCCCCCCCCCCCCGGCCAGGGTCCCAGGGCATTATTTTAGTGTGCTGCCCTGCAGGCTTCTTTCACTTTCTCCCTGCACCCCATCATGTTCTCCTTCAAAGACTCAGAGGGTGCAAAGACACTGCTGGGGCAGAGCGAGCAGCTTCACAGCAGCATATATTACGACGGCAATCCTTAGCAGCAGCAGCAGCAGCAGCAGCAGCAGCAGCAGCAGCAGCAGCACAAGAGGCAAGCTACAGCTTGATAGATTCTTCTGTCTCTTCCACAACCCATGTTCCACAAATTTCTACCAAGTCTGGATGCTGACTTGGGCCTGGTTTAAACATGACGCCAACAATCACTTTGAAGCTTCATGCTTTAGCTCAGCACTCAGCCATGATGTGTACAGTATTAGAACAGCAGTGTTCCCCCTACGGCCAAGGATTCCTGGCCGGCTAATGCTGTAAACATATGCAAGACAGCTTGGTTTCAGCTGGGTGGAATGCCACATGCTTATGCGCGTGCGTGTTCAAAATGCTTAAACTGGGCCGTTGTGATGCTGGCTGAGTTCTGTCAGTATAACAGAAGAGAAAGAAACAAGTTGTCCTGAACCATGGGGTGCATTTATGGCTCTGAGCCTTGCCAAAGAATCATTTCCACTTTCATCATTTCCTTCCCTCTATTGGTCTTCAAGGCGCAGGAGAAGCAGCTCCAATCAATGCAATAGCACCAGTGATTTCCTCGGCTTTGCTGCCTTGTAATGTACTTTCTCGGTGGGATAGATCATTAGGAAGATGAGCATGAATCAATGCTTGGTAGAGTTTGGCTTTCAAGCCTAGGATCTGATTAGGGGCGGAATTGGAAGAAGCACTCTCTGCAAGATGTGCTCCTTAATTGCTGGCCTGCATGCGATCCCAGCTTTGCTGCATTGATTCCTTCCCTGGAAAACAAGAGGGAGGCAGAGGTGGCTGCATGACTGCTTTGTGTACAATTTGGTTGAGAGTAGCAGGGATTCCTTCCCCTTTTTGGGGTGTGGGTGTCTTGGTTCTTTTTGGATGATATGGATCAAGACTGCATTTCCAGCTTACTTTTCTTTGCATAAAAAAGAAGAGAGAAGCTTCCAAAACTTTCCCCAGGACAGATGGTCTCCTGTACCTCTTCGGGGAGTGGGGACTACCTCCTCTTTTGAAACACACACATACACACACACATATTTATTTAAATGTAATTTCATTATATATCAAATAGACCATTGCCAAGCCCTTGAAAATGATTATGAACAAAAATGAACCCCCCACCCCTACCAATACCAGCAGGCAGTATATATTGGGAATCCTACCCAGGAATGGCTTGGGTATCATGATACTACATGTTTAGCATCTTCCTCACCCTGATGCTATAGTAATGGATTCCTACTAGAAAATAGAAACTGACATGCTAGTCTCTTAACTAAGGGCCCAACTTCAGGCTGAGAACTGGGGCTGAGAGGATGATTTCAACTAGCAAAAAGAGAAGGTTCCCCCCAAAAGACAGATAAGGTCAAAAGGACCCATCACTCATGTCAACCTCCAAACCATGCCACTTAGGCTGACCAGATAAAATCCAGGTCAGGGCTCATGTAACTTTAACCGTTGTAGAGAAAAGGGAATTTCAGCCAGTGTCATTTGTATGCAATTAGTTCCTGGTGATATTCCCTCTTCATCACAACAGTTAAAGGTGTATGCACTATACTAGAGTGACCATATACAAAAGAAGGCAGGCTCCCTGCAACTTTAACAGTTGTGATGAAAAGGGAATTTCACCAGGAACTAATTGCATACAAATGACACTGGCTGAAATTCCCTTTTCTCTACAACGGTTAAAGTTACATGAGCCCTGACCTGGATTTTATCTGGTCACCCTAATGCCACTGGTGCTAAGTGTGAACAGGAACCTGAGAAGCAACCATGGGTCTGAAAGCAATCCCATTGCCTATATGCATGATGGGACATGAAATACATTTTAAAAGTTATGCTTTTAATGTTGTAAAAGAATACATAGAACCAGCCTCATTGCCTTGAATTTATCCAACGGATATGTCTACCCTAAAGTATGTAATTAAGATATGAGCACGAAACCCTCTCCCTTCTTTTAAAGGAGATGGTTGTTGTTTCAACCTGGTTTCTATTGCCAAAAAGGAGCTGGCTGATCTTCTTCTGTTGAGCCTTCAAAGGGTACCAAATGAATCTGCCCACTTGGAGTCCATCACTTTCTGAGAAAGAGCGCCAGGTTAACCAGCCCCATCCTACCGTGAAATCCAATCTACCACCACCACACGTAGTGTCACATCTAAAGAACAGAGTCAGCCATAATTGTCACCCACAATGGGGAATGTCTTCTGTCGTAGAATTCATTGTGATGCAGTGACAAGGTTAAATGCCTGGGAAGCCATGCCTCTTCAACCCTATCCCTTACCTAAACCGAATTTACCTCCCCACCTTTGCCATGCCAGCCAGGGGGATCGCTCTGGTGAGAGCTCAGGACCCTGTGCCAGCCATCACAGTGCCAGGGGCCTGGGCCTCTCTCTCCATCCTATTGGGCTTTTGCTACATTCTTTTGTAGCCATAGGGAATCCTCATCTGCCATGACTCCCAGGAGTGGAAAAGTGGGGCTACGGCATTTCCCCATGTCCTCCCCAGCTTCCTTGATCTCTGGATTGCAGCTGCAGCTGCTCAGTATGCAAACACTGGATTCTTTCCATCTGGAATACTTGGTCTGCCTCCTTCCTGCCAATGTGAGTCTCTTGCAATTGCTCTACTCCCCCCATTCCTCCTCCTCCCCCAAGAAGAAACCCAATCCAAAATGGTAAAATTGGATTAGCCCAGTAACGTATGTATGTACTTTCGACATTAGTGTTGCACTTTTTAAAGTTCAAAATTGAAAACAATAGCTCAAAAGGATAAAAATACAGACAACTACCATTTGTGTTTCATGAGGACATGGCACAACATATACTGTCCTGCAGGCCATATTCGTTCTCCTGCCCCAGTCTTTGAAAGGAAGAGCTTTCTCTGGGTAAAATGGAGTAATGACAGAACTTGGTGTTGGCCTAATGCAGGCTTCTCCAACCTGATGCTCTCCAGATGCATTGGACTACAACTCCCAGCATGCCCCAGCCACCATGGGTGGCTGGGGCATGCTGGGAGTTGTAGTCCAATGCATTTGGAGGACATCAGGTTGGAGAAGGCTGGCCTAATATACATAAAAATACATGATTCCCATCTCCCCAAAGCACTTCTATATTCATCCTTGTTCATTTGCATTTCAAAAGGCTTCCTATATGTTTCCCCCTTCAAGTAAGCTGGTTCAAGGAGCCCCCCAAACCATTGGAAGCTATCTGAGTTTGTCTGATTGAGAGGAGGGACTCAGCCCAGTTTGTAAAAAATCAAATTAACAAAAAAGGCACTGTTTAAAACACCCCTGGCTTTAACACGTTTAACCTGGCTTGGTGTCAAAGGCCTCCAGAACCTCCATCTTGCCCATGCATCTGTTGCAAAGTATAATAAGTGCAAGCAGAAAGAAAAACTAGCCTGCTTTGCCCAACAGCACTGAGACTGCTTCCACCTAAGACCCCCCTCTTGCCCCTCCTTGCCTGGAAATGTGTGAGCAGAGCCACAATTATCTCGCCTCACTGCCCAGGCGTGGGCCACAGATGGGCCTGAGCACTCCTCCAGTAGATGCCTCAAGGCAATGCATGCTTCTCCATTTTGCTTTGGAAGAATAAGCATATTCTCCTCATGATATCTGACACAGTTCCGCCCGAGCTGCAGTGGGGGAGGAGCGGCCATGCTTGGCAAAACGACAGAGCTAAATCAGCCCTGAGACTGAGATGCTAAGGTGGCCTCAAGAGCAGCAGATTTGATGCTGTATCAGGCCGACCCTTTGCCAAAGAAGTCATCTAAGGCAGGTCCAGATCGACACCAAGCAGGATATAACACTTTGAAACCGGTTTGAAAACAGTATATGTAATGTGTCCTGGGCCCCAACAGTTGTGAAAACTGTTATAAACCATTATGAAGCAGTAGTGTAGATCCTACCCAGGTCCTGTATTGCATTGTCCCTCTTCATTAAGCCTCAAAACCTCAACCTTGGATTTTATCCATTTATCAAACTGATGCCTTTTCAGGGCTACCCTCTCTTCACATACGTGTGTGCGTGCATGCGCCTTGCTCACAGGAAAAAGTCGGAGTAAGTCCCTGACTTTTTAAAACCTGCAATGACTGCTGCATCATATAAATTACACAGCGCCACTGCGGATCCATCCCGGGGCTTTCCCGTCATCAAGATAACCCCAGAAAGGAGAGAGAGAGAGAGATGGGGGAATGTAACAGTCGGAGAAAAAAAATGTTAACTTGCTGTTGCAGGTTTGGGACCTGAGTCAAAAACATATGAATGCTTCCCCCCTTGTCCTGACACCAATATTGAAAAACTGATCTTGCCCTCCCTTCTTCTCTTTCCTACTCTAAAGCCCTGTAAAGACATTAAACCAGAATTCATGCCAGTCCCATCTGGCTGAATAAAAACTGGCATTTGCTGTGGAACCATATTGTTGTGCCAACATCTGAGGAAACTGCTTTTTGTTCTGGCAGAGTAAATGTGGCTGTTTGCTTCCTCACGAGGGGTTTTAACAGTGGCTTATCCCACAAGGCATATGATAACAGAGTGCTCAAGTTGGTTGAAGTTTACCACATAGCTAAAGCGAATAAATGTGCTGTAGTTGTTGAGGGTGGATGTTTATTGTGTGTAGGGTATATCCACTGGGCAGAAAAGGAGGCAAGGGCTGCCTGCTGAACTTCAGTTACAATTCACTGATGTGTCCCAGGCCCTGTCAAGGGCACGTATCTTGGAACAGTGCACTGGTTAACAGGCACATGGAACAGCATAAAGGGTGGCAATAAGCCCAAAGTCAGCTGAACATTAATTTCTTTTGTCTGTGTTCTTATATGGCAACAAACACAACAACCCATGCTTAAGGCTTCATTGGTTTGGATTGGTGCATACCACTGCAGGGCCGACATAAGGCATCACTTTAACTTCTGTAACTTACAGAAGTTAAATGGCCATCTTGCCATGCAATCTCCTGGGTGTTCTCAGAAGTCTGGCTCTATGGGCTGCTTTACAAGCAATGAATTTCCTACATGAATGGTTTTCCTGTATTCTCTCTATGTCATCACACACCATGAGTGCTCGCATCCATTTTGCTTTGTGTACACACGGTGGAAGCTGCAGTGTGCTTCTCAACCCATGCACATCACCATGTATGCATGGCAAAACAAGCACACGTATGTTCACCTTACCTGATGGTGTTTACACTTTTTCCTCCTTGGAAGGAGGAAAATGAATGTGTACATGAATCCATTGTTTGCTGTTGTAGCTCTCAAGAGGAAAGTGCCGAAGCTTTCCATCCTCTTTGCTCAAGTGCCATCTGAAGTTGCCTTAGAACAGGCTACACAATTGGTGACCCATTCAGCTGAGTGTAGGCTACTGGCCATGCATGGCAGCCTGCTAGGTGCTTGATAACTCCCATTTTTGCACTTCTGTACAGGCAGCAAAATGCTGGCTGGTCCTGTCTACCAGTGGAGACTGGTGGCTCTGATTTCGGTGGGGCTGTGAATCCATTCAAGGGCAGGATCTATACTACTGCTTTATAGTGGTATTGAAGTGCACTGGCAACTATTGGGGCCCATGACACATCTACACCAAGCAGGATATAACACTATGAAAGTGGTATGAAAGTGGTTTATGGTATGCGCCATGGGCCCCAACAGTTGTCAGTGCACTTCAATACTGCTATAAAGCAGTAGTGTAGATCCTGCCTACATATACTGCTTTCATACCACTTTCATAGTGCTATGTCTGGCTTAGAGTAGATCTGGCCTGGGTTTCAACCAGAATCAGCCAGAACCCAAAAGGAGCTGTTCAAAGTGCTGAACCCCCCCCAATAGCTTCAGCACTTTGGATAGCTCCTTTAGCATTCTAGCTAGTTCTGCCTACCATCTGGCAGTGTGTCATAGTGGCTACATTCAGACAACACGATAGTCAATGGTGGGGTAATAATCAACTTTACAGTTGTTCATCTAAGGGGTACTCTCCACACAACATGGTGATAAATAATCAACCGTGGTGTGGATTAGGATCAGCGCTGAGTTGACTATGGCAGCATTCGGATGTCACGATAGTCAATACAACTGATGATTGTTCCCCCCCCCCCCCCCAGTTGATTATTGTGTTGTCTGAATGCAGCCACTGAATCTGTTTTTCCTTTCTAAACCTTTGAGCCTTAGGAGGTCAGAAGAAGGGCCACATCTTTCTTCCTTTGACAATCCCATCCACAAAAAATTGATTAAAGCCATTTGGAAAAGGCTGCTTGGCTGTACCCACACCTTCACTTTTGAACCCTTTTGGTGTTTCTGGAGCCTGCGGCAGGAATCCTGCTTTCATGTGCTGCATGAACGGTACAACAAAAATAGCCTGTTAATTATTTATACATACAATTATCACTGAAGCCAAAATCTGCTACAGAACCTAATTAAACATGCCAAAGTTATTTCAGCCCACTTGTTTACTTGGGCTTCGGGAGACATATTTTCAAAACAAAGGATCAATTAGCTCTCATTAAACATCCTCACATTTTGCCCCTCCCCCTGTCTGTAGGGGAGTACAGTGGACAAGTGTGTGAGCAAGGACAGCAAAACCAATGTCTCACTTGGGGAGGAGCCTTCCTCTACAAGATGACAACTTCCAGGTCAAAGGACTCTGCATTTCTACTTCATGCACTGCCAGACCAGGCATGTAAATAGGGCCTTACAACCACATCATTTCATGCTTTTTCCATTGACTGTCTGACATGAGTTATCTTTACATTTTAGGGGGAAAAACTGGACCCACTCAAAAACTATAGTGGTGATACAATTTTCTTTTAGAAATGTGAAGCTGAAGACTTGTTGGAAGCCAGATACCAGAAGCTTTTCTCTCTCTCTCTCTCTCTCTCTCTCACACACTCTCTCTCCCCCCCTTCTCCATGTTGCATAGAAAAATGATAACCCCAATTTGGTGGAAGACTGTAAATTTCACCTTCTATGAGTGTCTCTACATTAAGGAAAGAACCCGCCCCCTATACCAAGCCTTTTCTTCTCGGGCCTTTCCATGTTCACTATGGGCTCCTTCAGACACAACCATGTGGTTTGTAATTGAAACCTTCCCCTCTGGCCAATGTTTCATAAAGCTCAATGAAATAGCACCATCTAATGGCAAAATTAATCCTGCGATTATTTTAGATACCAGATTGTCTCTGGTGGTTCTTTTAGCGGGATTTCTGGGGGAAAGGGTGAGAGACGTCTTGAAGTTGATGGAGTTATGTGATGGACCTGCAAGCGTCCGTGAGTGGCCAGTCATGAGTGTTCAGTAGAGAAGCTCTGTGGTCTAGTTGTGTATGGTGATGGTGGGGGGGGGGGGGCAGGTAGTTGTCAGACAAATGGGATTTAGTTTTGTTGTTAGTAGAGCCCTGAGACCTTCAACTGGAACTAGGTGCAAAATAGTAGCTCAGGATGCTTCTGAGCATGTGCTCAGCCCAGGAATTTGTGATCAGTATCAGGACTAAGTTCATAGGTCCTTACACACACACACAAATTGCTAAAGGTTCTCTTTGGGGTTGAGGTTGGAGAAAGTGGCTCAGTTCGGACGACACAATAAACAACTGGTGTGGGGAAAACAATAATCAGTTGTACTGACTATTGTGTCATCCGAATGCTGCCATAGTCAACTCAGCGCTGATCCTAATCCACACCACAGTTGATTATTTATTACCATGTTGTGTGGGGAGTACCCCCTAGATGAACAACTGTAAAGTTGATTATTACCCCACCATTGACTATCGTGTCGTCCGAATTGAGCCAGCTTTTTAGTTGTTGCTCTTGTTAGGCAATTGAGAGTCAGAAACCTGTCTCAATCTCCAGCAAGTTACTTAGAGATCAACCAGAACATCTTGATCTACTTTCCACCCACTGGTGGCCTATCTAGCATAGGGTAGCCACTTACGTATCACCAAAGAAGAGGAAATGCACCACCAAAAGAATGGACAGAAGTGGAGACAGGTTTAAATATAATTTGCATATGCTAATTTATAGGTATTGATGGCAATGTAGCAACAACTACTATAATTGTAATAAAAATGCATTATAGCTCACTGTAGTGGGGAAGACTGTGACCAGGTGACCTATATACCTGCTGCTTAGTCTGCAATTCGGGTGAAGTTGTCAATGGGCAACTTCAAGGCAACTGCTGTTCTCCCTTGTCTTTAAATTGGACTTGGATAGAACAGCCCTTCAGATAGAGGACTATCCTCTGTGAACTAGAACACATGGACACCCTAGGCATCTTCCGCTTGTATGGACTGGAGCCCAGGTGTCAAAAAAAATATCGGGAAGAGCTTTCACTCTCTTCCCCCTTAACTCAGCTCATAACTAGCCTCCAAAATGAGCTCTCCTTTCTCCCATTCCTTCGCCCTTCCTCCTCTCCATCTGGTTCATGCTTCCAGCACATCTCTCCCCTCCCCCTTACCTCACAGAATCCAATCCTGTATGCTCTTTTGTAATTTGCACCCCTCTCTTTCTCTACCTGTTAAAAGTGCGGGTATGCAAGGGGAATCTTCGAGTGTTCTGTGAATCTTTTGAGTCACCTATGCCAGCAGCACTCCCCAGTGAGAGATTATCAAGCACTTTTACAAGATGGACCCTTAACAAGCTTCCAAAGCACAGGTATGTTATTTAGTTTCGCCCCAAAGAAATTATCCTGACTGACATTGGAAATATGGTTTTTTATTCCATACTCAAACCGCCCACCAATTCACACAACAAGAAGGTAACGTTTCCAAGTATTTCTTTACAGTTAGCACCTAAAATTATTTCCTCACTCACTCACATCCCCTTTTGAAGGGCGCTGACATGCAGTGGTTAAAGAAAAGAAAATGGAGAGGTTGATTTTGGAGGTAAATGTTGGTTTAGGTCTCCAGCTGTTTAGCACATACAGGATGACTTGCTCACTAGTCATATGAGAGAAGAGGGCATTTCTGCATCTTACCATTGAGATCATCTCTCAGTAAGATTGCTCTGCTTCCTGAATGGAAATCTAGGGACTGTATAACATTGGGTTGCTTGAAACTACAGCTGTATCCTATGTATTTGAATTATGGGGGAGGAAGCGTTGGCAGGGGGGACTTACTGAAATTCTCAAGCCACCCCAACTCCTTCCAACTTTAGCCAAATCATGGCCGCTATAGTCTTGTAAAATAGTAGCTAAGGGGGAGCATTGCAAAACATAGGAGGGGTTGTCCTGTCTGCCTCCCCCCTCCCCAGTAATTTGATAGTGTAATATTTTTAATAGGAAGAAAGTGCCATTGAGTTCACAGCTTAGGACCTGACTGTTAATCAGATTTCACTCCAAATCGTTATGGGTGAAGTGTAAACCTATAGTCCGGGGACACCATCTCAAGTTCCAATAAAGGGGAGGCAAAATTCATGTTTAGCAGCACACTTTTAGATTTATTCAATACTATATTGCAGCACATCAGCATTTTTATGGGTACATTTTTATATCCCATCATAGGAAGAAAAAAATTATAGCTGTCCCAGAAGCGTAATCACATGTGGTCTGAAAAACAGTCACAGTACCTCCATAAAAAGTGCCCTGCCCTACAGCCACAGATGAATTTTCCATGGGAGTTCCATCAGTAAGCCAGCAGGTGAGTTACTCTTAACTGAGGGCCAAACTTGGTATAACATTAATTCATGTCTGCAGTTCAAATGCCCCTTTTTTGCTCCATAAATAATAGCTACAGGGACATCTGTGCAGCACTGGAAGTGGACAGGGTGGGGAGGGAGAGTAAAAACGTTTTTTATAAATTAAAAAAAATCCCTCCCTCCTGCTGGGGTTCCAATGAAAATCTTTCCCCGTTAGTTTATTTATTTTATTCACAACAATTATATGTCTTGTTGTTGTTAGAGAGGCTTCTATCGGAGCCATTGAGTCACACAGGAACACAGCCTTATACTGGGTCCATCTAGCCCAGTATTGTCGACACTGGCGCTTTCTACACCATAGGGGTGTAGAGAGATGGGGGATGAGCCTGGAAGTACCCACTTCCAGGCTCATCGCTCTAATCCACATCGTGGGTGCAACGTCCCTTCTTTCTCCCAGGCCGTCACGCTTGCCATTTGGTTTTTTTAAAAAACGATCCAAAGAGCGCACTTGCGCTCCTTCGGAAAGGTAGATTTTAAAAAAAAAACCTCACCCAACCAGGCCCCCACCCTCCCCCCTCATCCTGGGGATGGCGAACTTGGCCCCCTCCCCTGATGGGCATAGAGTTGCACCATGCGGCTCTGTGCCCATTTCTGCTGCTGCGCTTACTCGTGAGTAAGCACGGCAGCAGCCGGGATGGGCAGCCACATCTCCTGTGGTCCTCCGTGTCCATCACGGGAGGGGGGCCAAGTTCGCCATCCCCAGGATGGTGGGGGAAAGGTGGGGACCTGGTTGGGTGGGCTTTAAAAAAACCCCACACACCTACCTTTCTGAAGGAGCGCAAGCAAAAGGACTGTGGTAAAATTGGGATTTTCCAGGGATCCCTTATCCCTGGCAAATCCTGTGGCCGCCCCCCCGGGAGTCCCTGTGTGTCATGTGAACGCACAGGGACCAGCTGGGGACGATACCAGACCAAAAGCCTGGTGCAGAAACGGCCACTGACTGGCAGTAGCTCTCCAGGGTTTCAGGCAGCTGTTTTTCCAGCCCTGCCTGGAGATGCTGGGGACTGAACCTGGGACCTTCTGCCTGCAACACATGTGCTCTACCCTCCACCACTCACACAATTATCCTTACATCTCGTTCAGCCCACACAGAGTGTATTTAGGATTTATGCAGTCTCTGGGCTGAGAACGTCATGGTGGAAGGTGTGGATAGTATTCATTTTGCATTTATTTTACAATTGTGCACCCAGCCAATGTATTTTTGAAAAATGTTCAAGGTAGCATTATACAGATACAGACGGCTAGCAGTCAAGGTCTCCCTATAATTGGGATGTAGGCTCCCTCTTAGACACAGAGTCAGTCTTGCAGTTAGAACTGAGGCCTGTGTTTAAATGCAAACAAACCTCCCCGAGCAGCGTGGGCTCAGTCTCCCTGAATGCCTCTGGTCCTGCTAATAACACAGAGCCGCTTCATGCAGTGCCTGCCATGGAGCGCAGTTACACCCAATGATAGTTATTTTGGAGATTGCCAGCATGACCAATGGCTGTCTGTAAACACGGAAAGACTCTACAAATGTCTCTTGACTTTTCTCATTTTCAGAATGTGCAAGCACAAATTTCTTGTTCAAATGCCAATCCTGCCAAGGGCACCACTCTCAGGGGATGAGGCTAAGATCTATTGTTATCATGGCCACCTTTAGCCCTTTTAAAAATAGGAGCCAGACGGCAGCATTATGTAAAGTAAGAGGATTTGGCCCATCTAGCTCACCCCCTCCTCAGTAATTTCATCATTTAATATTTTTAGTAAGAAGAAAGTCCCATTGATTTTGCTGCTTAGGATCAGTCCAAAATCTTATCAGTAAGGTGTAAACCTATAGCCAGGGGACACCATTTTTTGTTTCAAGAGGAAAAACAAATTCAAGGTGGGGGAAGAAAAAATTCAAATTCAGAGGCAACCTTTTGTTGTTAATCAGTATTAAATTGCAGCACGTTTTTACAATTTTTATACCTCGTCATAATAGAAATCTCTCTCTCTTTCTCTCTCATCTCCACCAGTATATGGCAGTTTACAGTGCAACAACTAAACTACAGGTCCCTGCCCCTCAGAATTTATATTCTTCAAAGCTTTATTGTTCTTTTCAGATGTAGGAAGGAATAGGGCTGAGCAAGGTAGGATCCTATCATTGAAACAACAGCTGACTTTTCTGTCACCCAAAGGGACCTGCAACCCTAAGCCTACTCTTTTGAGAGTAGGGTTTCCTTAGCAGCAAACCCACATACAAGAACAGCATAGTGATCTAAGACGGTTGATTGACAAGGCGTCTGAATTAACAAGCTGCAGATTGTACTTCGCTCCCCCTTCAGCTTGGAAATGTTCCTTCAAGGCTGGGATGCTTTCTGGAGCTTCTCACCCTCCAAGTGTTTGAACTCAGCAGAGTTGGAAACGAAACCAGTTTCCATCTGGTTTCTGGTTCAGTTCCAGTTCCTTTGTTTTAGAGGGATGAATGTACAAAGTTGCCTTATACTGAGCGAGTTGCTTATTCTTATGCCACCCAAAGTGAGTTGTGGTGTCCCTCAACCTACTGGTTGAATCAGCCCTTTTCCAGGTTTCAGGTTCCACTCTTCCCAGCTCAGACCACTGAGCCTTGACTACAGAATACACTCTAGATGTGGTTAGGGTGGCTGTAACACCTACTTTACAGAGGACAACACCCTATTTGTAGACATCCTGTATTTGAAGGGCTGCCCTATCCAAGACTGGTTTAAAGATAAAGAACTGTAAGAAGGGAGAGCAGCAGGGGCCCTGTCCTGCTCCCAGCCCAAAGGATGTCTAAGGATAATGGAATGTAGTGGTCAATTAGAGAGTGCCAATTCTACCTTATCAGTGGAAATCACCAACAAGAAGACAGAGGAAGCAATTTCCTCTATGTGCCAAAGGACTGAACTATACCTGCCTTCTCCAACCTGATGTTCTCCAGGTGTTTTGGATGTCAATTCCCCATCATCTTGGACTATTTGTTTTGCTGTTTGGAGATGATGGGATTTGTAATCCAAAATATCTGGGGGTCACCATGCTGGGGAAGGCTGCCTTAGAGAATCATCCCAATTCCGAGAAGTTATTTCAGGTATTTTCCAGCCATAAAGTCCTTCTTTAATAAAATAAAATAAAATGACAACAAAGTTTGCATGAAAACCTGAGTTTTCAGAAAAGTTGCAGCAAGTTACAATATAATCTTCTCTCCAGCCAGCAAAACACTCAAGCTGGAAGCCATGTTTCCACCTGCGGGAATCTGTTTTTTCATCTCCCCCCCCCCCCCTTTTCTGCTGGAAAGTAGCATTTATCATGTTGACCAAGGTTTTAACAAAGATATATTGCTTTCTTGCATTCTTTTCTCCCCACCCACCTTCTGGAAACATATCAAATTTCTTAAGCACGTCTGTACGGCATAGTTCAAGATGCAATTATTTCTGTCTTGCTTTGGGGATCACACATGCATGTAATGTTTAAGCCAACTCTGGTTAACTAGATGATGATGATGATAACAATAATAATTCTTGGTCTGGTATGACATTGGTGTCCAAAGACTGAGATTGAGATGTGTGCAAAATGGATAAGAACACAAGGCACGCCTGGGCCTGTTGAAGTTGCATCCCTGCCATCCAGCTAAATAGGGTGACCATGTGTCCTACTTTACAGAGGACAGTCCTCTATTTGAAGGCATTCTCAGTTTGAAGGGCTGCCCAATCCAGGCCCAGTTTAAAGAGGAAGAACCAGAGGATGGGAGAGCAGCAGGGGCCTTGAAGTGGCCCATCAACACCACTTTGCACTTGGGCAACAGACTGCGCAGGTACACAGGTCAACTGGTCACAATCTTCCCCACTATGGTGGGATGTATTGCATTTGGAAATGATAGTAATTATTTCTAAATGTGCAGCTGTACATATACATTAGCATATGCAATTTGTATGCAAATCTGCCCCCTCTTTTTTGGGAGATGCCTAAGCAGCCACCCTACAAACTCATCACTCTTGGTGCATCGCATGACAGAGGGTGACTCCAAGCACAGGCCAGCTGCTTGTCCCAGTCCTTCACCACTGACTGTGCAGCCTTCTGCTTCTTCCAGCTGCCGTTCGAGATGGTGGGGAAGATTTGCTACATTTACGATCAGTAGCACAGAAGAACAAGTCGGCGGGGTGTTTCACTAGGAGCCTGACAGCTGCCCAGCTGACCTCACTGTGGGCAATGGATGCACTTCAAGGGGAGCCTGCGATGAAATGTGTTGTCCTTTCAAAGGATCTGGAAGCTAGGGCTAGAAAAACAAGCAGCGCAGGAGACCTTGGGAGATGGCAGCAGCAGCAGCGGCTGCAGCAGCTGCAGCAGTGCCTGGACAGGATACAACTTATCTCTGTTCACTCCAGTCTGGGCTCTCTCCCATTTGGTGCCCACAATGCCTGGCAGAAGCCATCTGAATAAAACATGGCTCAACTGGAACAAACTCTGTCTAGAGAACAAGCTGCCCATCTGCACTTACCCCCTCCCTGAGCTTGCTTTAGTGTGTTTACTTCCACAGGTTTCAGCCCATCATCTCTTTCCCTGAAGAAAGAAGGAAGCTGTTGTGAACTTATATATTATTTTATGTCACTTATTTATTCACTACATTTCTATATTGCCCAAGAGCCACAGCTCTCTGGGCAGTTCCCAAAATAGAGGCACCATCCCAGATGGGTACATTCCTGCAAGGCTCTATATATGACACAGTCATGGTGCCATTGGCTCAGAGATATGACCAAACATTCCCCCCCACTTTACAGGCAGGATGCTCACACCACAGCCACACACAGCCATCACTAGCTAGGAGTGGGCAAAATTAACCCAATGGAGGAATTCTATTGAAATAGCTATACAGTGGCATGTGGGAGGGGCAGGATACCAGTGGAATTAATCCCGTATTCTCTCAAAATCCAATTGGATGCTATTGTGAGGGTCCAGTACATGCATAATAGCATAGAAAGTGTGCATACTATTAATGATACAGTTCCTCTATTCTTCTTCTGGCTAAGTGATGCAGAAGCTTCATGTCATTGCGGGTTGACAATGGCATTTCAGGCCACGGCCTAGAGAACCAGCAAGGCTCTGTGTGAAGGACGGGTCTGCTGGAATCTACTGAACAGTCAGTCAGGCCTGATGTAATGCTGGTAAGTGGGTATCTGAAGACTGATGCCCTTCATCCACAGGTTTCTTAGATTTGTTGCCTTGGGATGATCCAGGAGCCATGGTTTTGCCTAAAGTCTCAGAGTGTTCACTACGAATATCTTTCAGAGACTGGAAAGCATAGCGGGTTGTATCCAAAGATGTCATTCTGCTGACAGAAGCAGCAGAACTAGTGATTCCCTCTCCCCGCCACAGTCCCCCCACCCCATACCCTCAAAATCCACTTGGGAGGTCTAGGAAACCCTCTGGAAGAGATTTACAGTTGGCATGGAGGGTGGTAGGGGAGGACGAGAGAGGAAGAATGTCCTGGCATGCTCGTGAGGTTGGATTTAACCCAGTGATTGTGACTCTGTTACTGGAAACCTATGGCATTAACTTATCATTTTGGCTAGATCTACACTACTGTTTTATAGTGGTATTGAAGTGCACTGATTACTGTTGGGGCCCATTACACATTTAATATACTGCTTTCATAGCATTATTTCCTGCTTTTTATTCCACATTATCCAAAATACCGCAACAAATGCCATTGTGTGACCTATGAGGTATAAATGCTCAAGAGGGATATAGCATTACCATGATGGGATTATAATGATTTGACACAAGGGCTGCATTCAGACAACATAATAAGCAACTGGGAAGGGGGGGGGGGAACAATCGTCAGTTGTATTGACTATCATGTCGTCCGAATGCTGCCATAGTCAACTCAGCGCTGATCCTAATCCACACCACGGTTGATTATTTATTACCATGTTGTGTGGGGAGTACCCCCTAGATGAACAACTGTAAAGTTGATTATTGCCCCACCATTGACTATCGTGTTGTCTGAATGCAGCCAAGGTGTAGTTCTGGCCTCTGATGCTCAAGTTACATGTTACTCACTATGTTTGGAAGTGTAGCCTGAAAGGCCATTTGGATCATGAAGAACTACTTTTGCTTGGAGTGACCCAGACTGAAGAAGCGTGGCGTATGGTGTGGGAGGGGGAACATACATTTAAAACACCAGGAGCGGAGAAGCCACCCTGGTGGGAATTGGAAGTGAGGAAAGAGAGGGAAAAGTGTTAAGCACACCCTTCCTGCTTTTGTTCTCCTGTCTATTCCAGGTAATCAACCAGCAAGTTCACAAAACACTAGCCATGAGTCTTTGGGACAGGGAAGTCCACATCAATCAATAGTTCAGAGGTGGGGAGCTTGCTGAGAGTCCTCCAGATGCTATTGGACTCCAACCCGCATCATCCTCAGCCAGCATGACTTATGGGCAGGAATGATGGGAGTTATAGTCTAACAACACCTGGAAAGCCATAGGTTCCCCACCCCTGCAATTCATGAAAATATGAGAAAAGCCAATGAAACCTGTCTCCTGTGTCATATTAGGTCATTCAGAGCCAGCTCTTCAGCAGTAGCCTTCCTATCCACATCTGGCACCCGCATATTCTGGTGGGTTGTTGCAGTCTCTAGCCCACACAGCTCCTTGATAAGGATACAATCAACCATCACTATCTTGTTTGCACACAGCCAACTTTCTGATGGAAAACACTGGCTTTCAATTACAAGCCTTGACAAAACCAAACTCCGGAGCAGAAACCTGTCAGGAAAATTTCGCTGCGCGTTCATTCATGGCGTTAGGCAGTGGTATCTGATCCAGCTTTTGGAAGACTGGGTTTCTGTCCTGGAACTGTAAGCAGCTTCACAACATAGCAAGCGGGTCTCTTTCTGTCTATTGCAAATGACTAGGCTCAGTAGGGTTCTCTTCTACATGTCTTCTTTATGTGGCTGCTGACCGTGTTGCTGCTTTCTGTTCTTAGATTTTCATTTTTGTTGTATTGTTTTATTGTTGCCTTTTTGTTAGTTTTAATGCTCTAAACCAGCCTTCCCCAACCTGGTAGCCTCCAGATTTATTGGGCCAATACTTTTATAGCGTAAGCATTAACCTGTACTGATCATACTACACTGACTTATAACTTTCTGGTATTATGCAGCTAGTGTCTTGCTGATTTACCTGATTAAAGGGAGGCCCATGCAGACTTGCACAGACATACCAATGATAAATCCTGCTTGATGCTAGGCCCCATCACCTCCTTCTCCCTGTCCAGGATATGGCAGTTGCTGCTGTATTCCTGTCATGGTAGGGGATAGCTGACCTCATTTATGGAGGCAAGTCTGCTATGCTGCTATCAGTTCTTGGTAGCCGTCAGTTTCCTTAATCTATCCAATGCAGAATAGCCCAGACAACTTTACTTCCAGCCATCTAGGCTTGTGTGGGGGTAATTTAGCATATTCCTGTTGCAAGAAAAATAGCCCTTGCATCTTCACATGCTTGCAAATGCTAGGGTAGCCACTGATGCACCACCAAAAAAGAGGAAATATCACCCAAAGAGAGTACACAGATTTGCATAAAACATGCTTATGCTAATATATATGTATAGGTGTACATTTAGAAATAATTACTAAAATTTAAATAAAAATACTATACATCTCACCATAGTGGGGAAAACTGTGACCAGGGACCTTAATCTGCTAACTGTTGATGGGCAACTTCAAGGCCCCTGCTGCTCTCCTTCCTATGGTTCTTTCTCCTTTAAACTAGACTGGGCAGCCCTTCAAACAGAGGATACCTTCAAAGGATGCCCTGTGTAAAGTAAGAACAAATGGCCACCCTAGCAAACACCCTCATGTAGGCACCTACTTATGGGGTACACATTTCTCAGGCTTGAATAGGGGCAGCATTCCAGATTTCAATGGGTGTGTGTGTGCCAGATTCTCATCAAAGTCTAAAAACCTGCTGTTGCAATTACACTGAAATCTAGCAGTGCATTTTAAAAGCACTTGTGATTACATTTTATACCTAATATTAACTACAAGAGTGCTATCAAGACAGATCAAGCAAAGGGAATCCTGTCTTTTTATGCATGCTTATGACACAGTCCCATTTAATAATTGTTTATAACAGTTGCCATTCAGCATATAGAACAAGTGAGCTGACTAAAGAGTTAGATACTCCTGAGGAATAATTGTGTGTGAGCTAATCCCAGGGATAGGCTGACCATATGAAAAGGAGGACAGGGCTCATGTAACTTTAACAGTTGTAGAGAAAAGGGAATTTCAGCCAGAGTCATTTGTATGCAATTAGTTCCTGGTGAAATTCCCTCTTCATCACAAGAGTTAAAGTTGCAGGGGCCCTGCCTTCTTTTGTATATGGTCACTCTAGTATAGTGCATGCACCTTTAACTGTTGTGATGAAGAGGGAATATCACCAGGAACTAATTGCATACAAATGACACAGGCTGAAATTCCCTTTTCTCTACAACTGTTAAAGTTACATGAGCCCTGTCCTCCTTTTCATATGGTCAGCCTATCATCCCTTCCCACCCCATCCCTCTTGAAATGGCCATCTAGACCTGAAAAAGCTCTTTCACTTTGCTTCCACAACTCCATAGCATCTGGGATGAACTGGATACCTTCAGATTTCCTGCTAGTAACATCCTAAAGACTGGAATTCCTTGCATGACGGGCTCTTCTTGTGAACTGACATGAGGAGCTAGCAATAAACATCCTGACCACAATCATGGTATTGCTTTGTTTAAGATGGCCCAATGGTCTGCAATTCCTTGGGGAAAAGACCTCATGATTGCTCAGCAGCTTGTCTCTTGGGCTCCTTCAAAGCAGAAGTGTTCCTGGTCTGTTAGCTTGGAAGATTTCTCTGGTTATTACAAGGTGCGTTCTCCTGGAAAGAAGCTTACACAGTGTGTAGCCTGACCTCTGATCAATTGCTCTCCCAAAGGGCTCAAAACATTTATCTTTCCAAATGTGACCAAATGGGAAATGACTTGATCCTAACTATTGTGCTTTACATATTGTTTTGTCTTGGTCTGAATCTTTTCTGCACCTTACAAAAATACTTTGAGACCTGCCTGACACTATCTATCATTTATCTATCTATCTATCTATCTATCTATCTATCTATCTATCTATCTATCGAGTTTAGAGTGTTGGGAAATACAAATTCCTAAGGAGAAAAAAAATGAGGTATGACTAGTAAAAAGATTATGAATTGTCCTCCAGGTTAAGGCCATATGGATGTACAGACTCAGAACTCTTGGCTCATATGACCTTAATCTGGCGGACAATTCATAAGCTATATACCAGTCATACCTCTGGTTTGTTTTTACTTAGGAATTTTCCAAACTGTCACTCTTGGTATCCATTTAACATCACAGCTACTGATGAGAGCAGAAGCCAAAATGTTTAGCTCTACAAATATTTTAAAAAATATTCTGTTATTAGTCTAGCTATCTTTCTTACATATTTTTATTTAAGACTGACTGCATCCATAGTGGTTCCAGAGTCTCATTTTTGCTTTCTATTGTGCCTCTCTTTCTCTCTCGGATCCAGATTTCAGCTGGATCAGCTATGTGGCAGAAGTGGACTTCTTTGCCCATTCTTTCCCACAACAGCCTCTCCAGCCCTGGGATGAGCTGTGCTGTGTGTGGTAGACCCTCTCTGTAAGGGGAATCCTTCCTCCCGCAGAGGCAGATGTTAGACCCAGCCCCATTTCTTTAGAATTTGAAATTTGAAACACAAGCTACCTCCACTAAGCAGGATCAAACGAACCTGCAAATGAACTAATACAGCTTCCCAAGGCAATATATGTTTAGAAACACCTAAGGAGAGCAACAGTTGACTGTGGATCTGTAAGAAGCAATTACATCTCATTTCATTTTTGCTTCTAACACCTGTGCCCAAAGA
Organism: Anniella stebbinsi; assembly: GCA_029215795.1. Taxonomy (NCBI): domain Eukaryota; kingdom Metazoa; phylum Chordata; class Lepidosauria; order Squamata; family Anniellidae; genus Anniella; species Anniella stebbinsi. Next base: position 63,578,580 of record JARDYH010000005.1, on the reverse strand, counting down.
AGATGCTTAAGGCCTGGAAGTGGCCAACATTTTTAAATGAAGGATGGCTTCAACCTTGCTAGTTCTACGTTTAAAAACAAACAAAAAACCAGCTAGCATTCTTGTGATCCTCCAATGTGTTTCAAACGTGAAAAGCCTGTTGTGAACATAGGATTTTTTAATTGTGAAAGCACATCTTCAGTATGAAATCTTGTTAAAGAAATTAAGAACATATATGCCTTTTTGTTGCATGATCAGAATAAGATCCACCCAGTCTAGTATTCTTTAGAAGAATATCTAGTTTTTAGGAGGAATTAGGATCAAACTATATGATTACATCATGCTTTTTTAAAAAAAAGAATGCCTTACACTGTCACTTTTATTTTAAAGGAAAAGCAGCCACACACTGCCCTGATTCGGACTCTGTCCCAGATTCACCCTGAAAATCACACCTCTGGCAGTTATTTGCCCCAAAGGTGCTATTTATTTACTACACCCTAGGGCACAAAAGAAGGGTGAGTATTTCTGAATAATCTCTCTCTCTCTTTCTCTCTCTCTCTCTCTCTCTCTCTGAGGTCATGTTCTCACTGAATAATGGTAAATTTGGGTCTGGGTCAGGACCGGCCCTACCATTAGGCAGATGAGGTGATTGCCTTGGGTGGCAGATGCTGGCAAGTGGCTGCAAGGTTTTGGAAGATAGAACTATGTGCCATGTGACTTGCCCTAAGCTAGCTTGCTGCCTTCAGTTTGCAGTGAAAGACACTATCCAATTATTAGTGTTGAAGTAAGGTGCAACTGTCAGTCCAGTTGGCTTTTGCACTTGAAAAGTAAGGGAGCACCATCTTGTTCTTCACCTCAGGCAGCAAAACATGTTGGATCAGGCCTGGTCTGGGCTGTAACACTTCACATTGGAGATGGGGGCTCGCATGACTGAAAGCTCCTCCATATAACAACAGCAAAGCTCCATGTAGAAAACTAAATATGGGAGAGAACCGTTCTGGCATGGCCATCTCCCTAACATGCTACTTTTCTATGTGAAGGCAACCCGATTGCGTAAAGGAGCATTCAGTCATATGAACCCCCAACTGATGGTGAAGTGGTAGAGCCCAGACTGAGGTTTAGTGGGAGACAGTCTGCAATGTCAATACACAGGTTGGCAGGATTTCCTGTGGAATTCCATGAAAGGCCCATTAAAACGCAATCCTAGCAGTGGCATTCCTCACTCAGGCGTGGCGTTTGGCGGCATCCACAGTCCCGAGAGGAGTGACCGCAGTGCAGCTGATGCCTGCCACTGAAGAGTTTAATGGCATGAGCTGCTATGCTGGCAGGACTCTTCCTTTGAATGAAAAGGCCCCAAAGCTCTGCAGTGCCACTTCGCTCTGTTCATTGCCGCATCCCCTAAAGTCTCTGAGCAGACAACAGTTGCCTGCTCTCTTTTAAAATATGTGCTATTAACTGCCATCAGATTTTCATCATTCCTCTGGTAATATCCACCAACGCCTCTATAATTTAGCGTAATTTGTTTTTATTCACGACTACAACAGGGGTCATGGGGAAAGAGGGCACTTTATCCATTTCAGTACCAAACACACTGAAATGAAAGCTTTAAAATGGATACTGTTAAACAGACGTGAAAAGATAATGAGAGAAAGGGGAAACAGGGCAGGGAGGGAGGGAAGGCGAAGGGGACAGTCTGCTTGTCTGTCTGTCTTTCTCTCTATCTATGCAGAGAGGGAATTCCAGTGGTTTCTAGTAGGAGATGCTTGTTTGGCACTAGGGATTAAGGGGTGATCCACAGTCCATTGCTCTTTTCAGCACCAGAGGGTGCTATGTTGACGCCCCCTTAATTATCCATTGTTTGTCAAATGATGGGCTGTTGTTAAGTGCAAACCTGGAACTATGGGTTAACTATGGCTGAATTCAGACAACACGATAGTCAGTGGTGGGGTAATAATCAACTTTACAGTTGTTCATCTAGGGGGTACTCCCCACACAACATGGTAATAGATATGGTAATATATAATCAACTGTGGTGTGGATTAGGATCAACGCTGAGTTGACTATGGCAGTATTTGGATGACAAGATAGTCAATACAACTGACGGTTGTTCCCCCCCCATTGCGTATTGTGTCATCCGAATTCATCCTATGTGTTGTTAACCACAAACAACCCATGAAGAGAACCCATGGTTTGTTGTTGGGTTGTGAACTGTGGGTTGTTTAAATCATGGGTTGTTGCTACATGCAAACCCAGAATCGTGGGTTGTTTCACCAGGGTACAGAGGCAGGGAGCAAGAATGATTTAAAAAAACCTGGCCTCTTTACATGCTAGTACTACACAGCCACAAAGATTTTTGAGATACAGGGAGGGAGCAGGTGTAGAAGGAAGAAAAGAAACAATCCAGGGACTGAGAAAACAATCCATGGTTTGTTTGATCATTTGCCAAACACTGGGTAAGGCATTATGTGTGAACCAGGTCCTAGCCTATGCTCACCATCAAGGATTAACATACGCAAAAGAATTAACAAATGAACAGGATCAGGTTGGAAACATGTGCATGTGCACACAAAACGTTGGAGATAAAAAAGAAAGAAAGAATGCACCTGGGAGGTTCCTTGCAGCCTTTCTGAGTCTGGTGCCCTCCAGGAGTGTTGGACTAAAACCCCCACCATCCACTGACCATACTGGCTATGGACGATAGGAGTCGTAGTCTGGAGTGCACCAGGTTGAGGAATGCTGCTCTAGAGGATCCTGAAAAAAGAAAAAAAGGAAAGAAGAAAAATCAACTTGGCAATTTCTTTCTGCTTAAGTTGGGGCTCGTTGGTAGGACAGCTGCATTTGCCGCTTCCCTCTCTTTCTTGTGGCAGATGGCTCATCTTTATGCTTATGCTTCATTCAAGAAGCAAGCAGTCTCATGCTCCTCTTTCACCAGGGATGGGGATGCAAGAAACACTCTTGTGGGAGTTCTAAGGAGAGCAGACTTTTCCACCTTCACCAGCTGTGCAGAGAGCCCAATGCATTTAATTAAAGAGATTGTTTTGGCACTCACAAGCTGTATTTAGCATAGAACAGGGAGTAGTGTCTTCTCAAAGGGAAGTAACCCCCCCCCACAGCCCATGTGGGAAAATTGCAGGTTGTCCTTATTGCCCTATTGATTACTCCAACATGGCACCATGGAAAGCAGCAAGGATTAATTAACTTCTGCTAAATGATGGTGTTTGCTTCAGAATCTCTGTGGATCTCTTCCAGACAGTGCTGGATGGGTTGGAAGATGCTGAGGAGAGCGGCCAGGTAAGGACAACAACAACAGCACTGTACTATGGTCACCAGCATGATGTTGATATTTAGTGAAAACACCTTCCTGATGAGCCATTGCAGCAGAACTCTGCAGAATTGAGCCAGGCTGAATCTGCCAGCTCCTTACTCCAGTGTTATTGTTGCACATCTGGACAAGGTTGTTGAAAATACTTAACCTGACTTACAGACACTGTAGAACATGCTTCAGGTTTTCTGTTAGGCATTCTATATTATGTATAGCCAATCATTTAAGTTACTCTCCCCAACCTTCTCCCCCAAATGACCATCCACTATATCCACTTCACCAGTCCAGGCTGTGGCAGTGACGTGGTTGTATGCTCTGCTCTGCTTTTATTTGGGCAGCATTGCTGCTGCTTTCACTGCAATGTCGGCTCACCATGCAGTTTTCCTTCTGCACTCCCCGGTCTTGGCTGCTGCAGTGTAGATGAGCCACCACCTGATGTCCTTTATGAATGGTGCCCCCAAATTATTATTTGTATGAATCATGATTTAATTACTGTTACATAGAAATCTAACTCTCAGGCACCCTTCTCTCTTTCAACAGATGTGGGTGATCTATGCTGATGATACATTCCCACCCCGGGTGTTAGATTACATGGATAAATACATGCCAAAGGCACAACTGGAGGCCATGCTGGAGCCTTGGTGCCATAACGGAATGTCTTCTGCTCACTGATGGTGTACGGCTTGGCAAGGGGATTTTTAATATTCATGACCATCTCCATCTGTGCTACTGTTTTTCTTCCAACATTCCTTGCACCAGTGCAAGCCAGTTCGGGATCTCTACCTGAGCTGCAGAATTTGATCAAGTCAATATATTTCAGTTGTGGTCTGAGGATGTGGACACAGTTCTTGGACAAATCTGGAGTACCAGCATGTATGTGTGACCCTGGACCCACTTGGTTTACAATGTCAAGTGGGATTGATTGGCTGGTCAAGGAAGTAATGAATTCCTACTTGTGAGAGGGGGCCTTCCTGACCACCCTGAAAGAGCTAGTTGTGCAGCCACTTCTAAAAAAAAGCCCTCCTTGAACCTAGAAAGTTGCAATAACTATTGGCTGGTGGCAAACATTCCCTTCCTTAGGCAAGTTTTATGAATGGATGTTTACTGTACTCTGGCATCTCTTGGATGGCATGATTTTCTAGACTAACTTCAGCTGGGCATCATGTGTGGTTTTGGCACAGAAACAGCCTTGGTTGTCATGATGATCTATGCTGTGAGAGGTACAGGACTAGGGTAGAGCAACCTTGTTAATTCTCAGCTGCTTTTAATACCATGAACCATAGTATCTGTCCATCTAAACTGTCTCGATTAGGGACTGGAGGAAATGCATTGTGGTGATTCTGCTCCTACTTGGTGACCATTTCTAGAAGATGGTACTGGGACATCACTCTTTGATATTTATGCTGTGAAGTCCCACAGAGTTCCAACTTATCCCTCATCCTTTTAAACATCTGCAGTTACTTCACAGTTAATGCAGCTCTGACACTGAAAGGTGATGATCACTGATCTGCATGAAACCACTGATTGAGGTCATCTGGGCTTTGGCAGTTTGCTATTGCCCTGGGAGTTTGCTGTTGCCCATGCTGATGAGAATCAGCTCTATCTCTCCTTTACATCAGATTCAGGTGAGGAAGAGAATGTGCTGAACTGGTGCCTGGGCCTGGTAATGGGCTGGTCAAAGGCCAATAAACTGAAGCTCAATCCAAAGAAGGTGATGCTGTTAGTGGTGGTTCACCTGTGCAGGAAAGTTCAACCTGTTCTACATAGGATTGCCCTTTCCCTGAAGCATGCTTAGGGATGTTCATTGATCCAGCTTTGTCACTGGATCTGTGTTAGGGTGACCAGATAAAATCCAGGTCAGGGCTCCTGTAACTCTAACAGTTGTAGACAAAAGGGAATTTCAGCCAGTGTCATTTGTATGCAATTAGTTCCTGGTGAAATTCCCTCTTCATCACAACAGTTAAAGTTGCAGGGGCCCTGCCTTCTTTTGTATATGGTCACTCTAGTATAGTGCCTGCAACTTTAACTGTTGTGATGAAGAGGGAATTTCACCAGGAACTAATTGCATACAAATGACACTGGCTGAAATTCCCTTTTCTCTACAACTGTTAAAGTTACATGAGCCCTGACCTGTATTTTATCAGGTCACTCTAATCTGTGTCATGAAGTGCCTTCTACTATCCAAGACTGGTATGCTAGATGCTGTGACCCTTTCCAGACAGGGATAGTCTGGCTGCATTATTCCAAGCTCTAGTGGCTCCAAAATTAGATTACTGTAATCCGTTGCATGTGGGGTTATCTTTGAAGGCTATCCAGAAAGTGCAGTTAGTTCACAATTCAACTATTAGGGTGCTAACTAGGCCCAGATGATGGGAGTGGGCAACCCCAGCAGTGGCCAGTAGTCTCTCTAAATTTGATATTTATCGATACTTTAGTGTTGGTTACAATCAACCTTCCACTGCAGAGCTACAAGCAAAAAAATAAAATAAATACAGCTAAAATGCAAATTTATAAACCCTTCCACCCAGTTACAGTAAATAACAAGCTAGCAGAAGTTCCAGCATGCAACTCCTTTGCTGAGGGAACTGCACAATGGTTGCCAGGTTTAAAGTTCTAGTACTAGCGTACAAAGCCCTAAACAACTTGGGATCAGGATACCTGAGAGAGTGCCTTCTCCCCTGTCAACCTGCCCAGTCACTGAGGTCATCTGAGGGCATGCCCCTGATCGTTCCACATGGACCTATGGTCCGATTGAATTCCACCGGGAGAAGAGCCTTCAGTGTGGTGACCCCCTTCCTATGGCGTTCCCTGCCTCTGGAGGTGAGGCAGGCGCCATCTTGGTATTCCTTCTGGCGCCTCCTGAAAATGTTGTTGTTCCAGGAAGCCTTCCCTTAATGACCAGCTGTGGTTTTATTTGCACTTTGTGTATTTAAAAATGTATTTTAATGAGTTTTTATTCTTTTATTGTATTTGTTTACCGCTCTGAAATTTTTGATTGGGTAACAGTATATAAGTATTATAAATAAAATAAATAAATAAAAGTAGTTGTGGCTTTCTTTTCCCACCTGGCTGGCAGAATCATAATGCATTCTACCCCTTTTAAGATCCTAAAATGTAGTAAATCACAAATCCAAACACCAAAGATTCAAATCTGAGCTCTAATACAAATATTTGGTATCAGGCAAAACCTTAATTCTAGCATTAGAATCCAGGCTCCCTCAAATTTAGTCTACACTGACAATGAATGTTGGCTTACAAAAAACAAACTGGCAACTCTCCAAGGATGTCAACCTTGTCAAATGATTTCTCCACCATTATTAGACACTGCTATCACCGTGTTGTACAGTTTGGTTTTTTTTTAAAAAAAATACTTGTGTCACAGCACTGAGCCATGAATTAGCATATCTTCTTCTCAAATAGTCTTAACATGGTTGCAAAAATGCTGTCATATGGTATAGTCGGTGTAGCTTGCCGGTAATGTATAACATACAGCTAAGCTAGGCAAGACACTATTCACACAATCAGCAATTGTGTGACCGGCTTTTAAAAAGTAAGTAGCAGGTGCAGGGTTGGGGATATAGATGGGTAGTGTATCATGTGGAGGAGCTTTAATCCTTTGAGACCAGTCCCAATCCAGGTTGGGCCCCTGTGCCTGCTCTTCACATTGGGAGAAATGTCTCCATTGGTCAAAGCCCTCCTGTACTAAACAATAGGATCTTGATCTGGACTGGGCCTCCTGCAATCATTTTTACTTTTAAAAAGCCATTCAGACAATTACTAATTCATCTAGTTTGCACCTCAGATGAACAACACTCTGGGTGACCCTTCGTATAAGGAGTAGCTGGGGCTGGCCGTACCGATAGGAAGACTAAGGCAGCCGCTGATTTTGGGTATCATGAAAGGGCAGCAAATGGTTAGTTATGAAATTTATTTTTATTGTATGTTTAATTATATTTTTTTACTTTCAGGACGGGGGAAGTCTCTTGAGGATTTTCTGCTTCAGGTACCAAAATCAGTGCGCCAGCCTTGACTTGTGGAAGGTGGTGGGTGGGCAACCACTTTCTATTCTGCCTCAGGTAGCAGAAGAGAAATGAGATCAGAAAAAAATGCACTGCAAATTTTACACATAAGTAATAGTATTGTAATGATAAAAATTATAAAACATTTATAAAAATAATTTATAAAACATAGCTAAAATTGCACAACAAAAAGTTCAGGTAAAAGTGAATTTTTTAAACCAAGAGCCTATCTACACTACTGCTTCAAAACGGTTTATAACAGTTTTAAACCGGTTAATAACTGTTATTGACCGGTTTAAAACTGTTACAAACCGTTTCAAAGCAATAGTGTAGATAGACTCCAACTTCTCAGGAATATACAAAGGCTACAAGGACAGGCACAACCCTGTTACAAAATTCACAGCCTCAAATTAAAAGGGCAATCTGTAGAATGTAATGTGTTTCACCTGGATAGTCTTCTTCAGTGATAGATTTACAAATCTTCAAATGTCTGCTTCAGCAGGGATCCCAAAACATCCAATATCCAAAAGAGTACCACTCAGGATATATGCATATATTACAGTGGATGCTGTGAAATACTCCTCTACTCAGACCAGTAGGGTCTGAATGAAAGAAAGTTTTGAATACAAAGTTGAAGCTGCAAGCATCACTCTGATTAACATCCACATTCAGGAAAAATAACTCTACTGGTCTGAAAGTGGCAAACAACCCTATTAAATTATACAGATTGCTCTTGTAACTTGAGACTGTGAAGTTTGTAATGGTTGTGATATCTTTTGATTCATCAGGAAATTGATTCCTTGGTCTTACCTTCTGTCTCAGGCAAGGCAATGTCTTGGGCCGCCCAGGGAGTACTTTTACTAGGCATTACGTAAGTGTTGTTTTTTTTAAAAACCCCGCTTGCCTCTTCTAAATGCAATAGATCTGATCAAGAGTCATGTCACTCCTATGCTCTGTATAGCACTAGTACTGCTCTGACACTACATAGATGTTTAGTAGTGGCATTTTTGTAAACAGTGATTATTACAAGAGATATTTATGGATCACTTTTGAAATGCAACCAAAATGATTGTGCTCTTGCATCTTTCCCAACACTCTCTGTCACCCCCTCCCCATGTCTATATGTATACAGAAACACACCTCTGCTAATATGCATCTAAATTTAAATATACATATAAGCTGGCTTTCTGTTGTGTGCAGAATTATTCTGAGTGCCCATGCATTATCAAATGCATCCTCCTCAGGCTGCCAGACAGGAAGCAAAGCTGAGAAAGAGTAAATTCCATTGTTGTGGCTTAATTTTTTTTTGATACATCTGAAGCTGCCTGTCAACAATCAAGGACCTATTTTAATTCCTCTGTATGATGAAAACACCGTAAGGACGTGAAACATTTAATGGGACAAGTGAGCAGGTCACCTTCATCACAGACCGTTGGTTACTACCAGCAATCAGACTCACAGCATTCACCGTCTGGTCCAGATGTTCTGCTGCTCAGGGCACTCCTTGTACACCTAGCAAAGGGACATTGCCAAACTCTTGCCCGCAAGCCTAGTTGCCTGTAACAAAGGTGAAGGAGGCAGCATAGACCTTTCCCACTCCTGTTTGCTAATAAACCTGGAGACAGGATAAACTAGAGCTGCATTAAGCCTTCTGAAAGGTCCCCAGGTTGCCTCTCAGCAGCTTCTACAGTTTTGGCAACATTCTACATGAAGCAAAACTCTGCCCCTTTCTACATGGTTTGCTGGGCTCACATCTTGTTCGTTGCTGATTTGAGATGTGTTTAGTGATGAACCTTGCTCCAGGTTAGTGCTGAGATCACCTGCTCACTATGAATTATCAGCCTTCATTGCAAGCGAGCTGGTGATTAGCTTCAGGTAGGTGCACTACTGTCTGTATCTGCTTTTTTCTGGCGTCTAGCAAATTTCTGGGACCAATTCGAAATCCCCCTGTATGAGGCTGTGCACTGCTAGATAGGTTCTCCTTCGTGTCTGGGCAGCATCTGGATAGTGTTTGACTGGGGCAAGGGAGAGTTCCTTCTCTGCAGTCATACTTAGGCTGCGGAACTCCCTTCCAAGGGAGGCCTGCCTTGAGCCCTCACCGCGCTCACCCCAATGGCCTTCCAACTTCCACCAGTTTATGTAGAATCTTCTCTTTTGGTAGGCATTTTGCTTGCTTGGCTGTTGATGCTTTCAACTTCCTGGCTGCTATTTCCCGATCTCTTTTTATTCTTTATCTTGTGGTTTTGTATTGAGTATTTCTTACTTTAACCATTCTGAACTGCCTTGAGAATTTTAATGAAAAGGAAGGATGACTAAAGATGAGTAATTATGTAAGAACTGCAGAAGAATACATTCATAAAGATTTGGGCTCCATTTATATGGTTCTGTGAAAGAGTGAACAGATTTAATGAAAGGATGGGGGGGGGCAGAGCAATCTAATGAGGGTAGGGAAAGGAGAATCCATGGTAGATGAACTGCGAAATCCAAAGCCATGATGGGCCCACACTGACTGAGTGGAAGGCAGGGGAATCCCTTTCTTCTCTTTCTGTTGAGTGTTCTTTTTTTTCTGTTAGATTTGCCCACCACTGGATGCAATGGAAGAAAAACAGGTACACCACCTATTTCCCCCTTTCTTCTGGGGGCACGTTGGATAGGCTGACCATATGAAAAGGAGGACAGGACTCATGTAACTTTAACAGTTGTAGAGAAAAGGGAATTTCAGCCAGTGTCATTTGTATGCAATTAGTTCCTGGTGAAATTCCTTTTTCATCACAACACTTAAAGTTGCAGGGGCCCTGCCTTCTTTTGTATCTGGTCACTCTAGTATAGTGCCTGCAACTTTAACTGTTGTGATGAAGAGGGAATTTCACCAAGAACTAATTGCATACAAATGGCACTGGCTGAAATTACCTTTTCTCTACAACTGTTAAAGATACAGGAGCCCTGTCCTCCTTTTCATATGGTCAGCCTAACGTTGGAGGAATGTGAAGGCTTTAGATCTATCAGGTACATCCTTGACACATCTCTAGAATGCTACCCTTTTGCCCTCTCCCCATTGGAGCAATAGCAGTGGCCCTTTCTGCTGTAACAAGCTCCCCTAGGGTGAATCTCCCTCTCCGCCTGCAGAAAGGGAAATCAGCAACATTCCAGGGACCATCATAGGATGGCATTGTCGTTCATTTTTCTCTGTGACAAGAAACATACGAGTAAGGAAGGGTGGAATATTGATTTATAATGTATATGTTTAATTATTAATGTATTTGTTCAAATTTGATGCATTTATGGATGCTAATAATGAAACTGTGTAACGATATGTAGAACCTAGGACTGTTTATGATAGAGTTTAATGGTTAATGTGCATAGCAACCAGCCATTGTGCATATTCACCATGCCTCATAGAGAATGTGCACATAATCTGGTCCATAAAGAAGGAATTGTGCACATTTCTTGGTCAATATAATACTCTCCAACAGGCCCTGGGGAATTTGCTTATCTCAACAACATTTTATACATACTCTGGTCAATATGGATACTCTCCAGCAAGCCTTGTGTGTGTGAACATAATTTGATTTTCTTAAAAGATAAGAAAGTATTTAATTTTGCAGTTACAGCAAAACAAGCCCTTTTGGCTTAGGGAATTTGGTGTGTGCATGCTTGTGTACTCTTATTATTAGTGCAATTATAGATTAAAAAAATTCTGTTACAAATGCTATTTGGGGATTTAGGAGCTCAGAACTTACAACAACTTACTAGGATTTGAAATCATTCTTTCTAGCAACAAGGGAAGATGTTGAATGCAGCCCTTTGAAGATTTGCAACAAATAGGTCAAGAAGGTTAATTTATCCCAGGAAGCTTACAGATGTTCCATATGAGAGCAGGTAATGCCCCCCTAATCAGGTTGCAACTGACCAATTCATACAATCCTCATTCTCATTCTCTTGCATTAATTGGTCTTTAGTATAATCTGACAGCTGCAATATAGGCAGGATGAAGAATGCAAATTGGATTCTCCAGACACAACATGGAACGATGTTCTGAGAGAAAACACACTAGAGGGATTTTTCAAGTTGTGCATTTGCACTCTGTTTTGCGCCAAAACAGAATTGATTCAGGAAATCCATGAACAGATCGCCTAACTGTTTTTTTTTATTAATGTAGCTGCTGAATTGTTTGTTGTTGTTGTTGGATTCTCTACTTTTGATCACACCAGTTGGACTGTGAGTTGGGGATTCAATCTCTTCAACTTGCTTTTGATCAAAATTGCCCCCCCAACTGCTATAAGACTTGCTTGGGGGGGAAAAGACAGCCACCTATAATGGTCTGGATTCAGATTAGCCATACTTAGAGTAGAGCCATTGAAATCAATGGGACTTAAATTAAGCATGACAAACTTGTCCCATTGATTTCCAGTTTGACAAATCTGGATCCAACCGGGAGTCTATAGGTTGCATAGAGGTTGGTGTGATTCTGAATGGTGATGGAGAAAAGGGAATCCACAGAGAGTGTCTCTTGTAGACGGGAGCTCTGATGCGTGCTTTTCAACACGTACAAGAAACTGGTACAGGAATCTGTGCTTTTCAACACCTACAAGAAACTGCTGGGAGAGGCCATCCAAAGTTTTTAGAGCGGGGTATCATCAATGCGCTGATGACACCTAGCAATATATCTTCGTATCATCTGAAACAAGGGTGGCAATGTTGTCTTTGAATGACCTCCTGAGGTTGGTAATGAGGTCGATGAGAGTAAATATATTGAAACTTCCAAACAAGATGGAGTTGCTCATTGTGGGTGAAGCAGTGCAATTGCCTTCCTTGGAAGAGTCACATTCTTTGAAAGAGCAGGCTCACAGAATGGGAGTCCTCCTGGATTGGGGTCTCTGCCTGGATTCTTAGGTGAAGGCTGAGGACAGCAGTGATGCTTTCCAGTTTGGGCTGATACACCAGGTGTATATCTTCCTGTGAAAGGAGAGGCTCTGCCACTATTGCTCATGCTCTGTTGACCTCTTGATGAGCTCCTGTAATGTGCTGTTTGTGGGGGTTACACATGAAGACTGTTCAGAAGCTTCAGCTAGTCTAGAATGTGACAGCCAGATGGCTGCTAGAAGCATAAAACACCAATACTACAAGAATGCTGTTATTTATTGGCTGGGGGGTTAATTTCAAGGTCATGGCTCTTACTACTGAAGCCATATATGATCTGGGACACCTGTGAAAGCACCTTCACCAAGATGTATCCCCCCAATCACTGAGGTCCAGTAATGAACCTCTGCTGCAGGTACCATGTCCTCCATAAAGCTGATAGGTGGGAGATTCAGGACAGACAAAAGAAACTATGTGCTTCTTCACACAGCACATAGTTAAATTACGGAATTTGCTACCACAAACTGTAGTGATGGCCAGCAATTTGGATGGCTTTAAAAGGGGCTTGGACAAATTCAGGGAGGGTAAGGGTATAGATGGCTACTAGACCTGACAGATATGTGCTACCTCCATTAGCAGAGGCTGTAAGCCCATGCAAACCTATTGCTGGGTGAGTGGATGGGTGGGTGAGTGCTGTTGCATGTGTCCTGCCTGTGGGTTCCTGGTCATCAGCTAGTTGGCCATTATGTGAACAGAATGCTGGACTAGATGGACCTTTGGTCTGATCCAGCATGGCTCTGATGATCTTTAGAGATTTGAAAGCCTGGTCTGTTTGGATTTACTATTAAGACTTTACTTTTGGAGTAGGTGTTTTAACTTCTGTGATGAAGTTTTATTATTATTCCTGTTGCTAATGTAGTGTGGCTGATTTAGTTGGCATTTCCCCTTGGTTTCAATGTATATTGCTGAGTTTTGAATATTGGTCACTGATTTGAGAACTTACCTTAATTGAAAACCCAGAATATAAATGCCCACACAAATAAAACAAACAGTCTCTAGACAAGTGTAATATGGCACTTCAAAAATACCCCATGTGACTACTCTGTAATGCTACCAGGTTTTCATATATTGATACTGGGAGGTTGGGACAACTCCTTCATAAGGTAATTGGGGTGGGTGGGTCACAGAACTGCCCTTATAGTATCCTCCTAAGCAATTTTTCTAAAATGCTCCCTGTCTTGGACTGAAATAACTACAGTAAGTAACTGTGGCTCTCGAGATGTTGTTGAGCTCCAACTCTCATCAGCTTAGTTAGTCTGGCCAACGATCAAAGATGATGGAGGTTGTAGCCCAACAATGTCTGGAGGACCACAATTTCCCAACCCTGATCAATAGGGAGTAGGTGTGTTGCCTACTTCTGGGGAAAACTCTGTAGGAAGACATTTTAGTCAAACTTGCAAAAACCTACACGAAAGCAATGATCAAACTCCTGCAAGTGAGCGGTTCATGAACCAAGGCAATAAATAAAGCAAGCAAGCAAGCAAGCAAGCAAGCAAGCAAGCAAGCAAGCGCAATACTTTGCAGCAGGGTCTCAACTGGCATATGAATGGGAGAGGACCCCTATATTCAGGTGCAAAAGTTGTGCTTCTGACTTTCTGAGATCCTCCCTTCCCAAAGCAGCAGGAGCAGCAGCAGCAGCAGTTATTCTCTGTTATGGAGAATTTTTTAAAACCCTGTATAGACCAGCATTATGTCCGAATCTGGTTGACTGTTTTCCTGTTGCCTCAAGCATCTTTGTGAGTGGATCATGCACTGTAATGCCACTTAGTCACCTCTCCTCTTTGAACAGGATGTCACAGGATAGATAGCACTTCATGCTTGTTGAAGGAAAGGTCACCATGCTCCAGTTAACTGACAAGCCAGAGCAAAGCAAAGTACTGTAGGTCTCTCCAGATAGGAGCTGAGAACATATAATCCTAAAATGTGTGTGTGTGTGCACATGCTCTCTCTCTCTCTCTCTCTCTCATAATAAAGTTTGCTTCCACTCTGCCTCCAGTTTTTAACTTGGATACAGTGTGAACAGATTTAGAAAACCCTAAGACTGGAAGAAGAGATTCAACCGATTAGCCCCTGCCATCACTTCTCCTCTTTCCTAAGACTCAGAAACTTACCGTAGGGCAGGGGAGGGCAACATCTGGCCCACAATCTGCATTTGGCCTCCCGTGGCCTGTAGCGCGGCTCTCTCTGCCCCCACCAGTGCTGACATTTGGCAGCATGGTGATGGCGAAGAAAAGAAAAAAAGTGGTGAAAAAGGTCTGAAAAGGGACATATTTAGCTTGGAAACAAGCTAAGTTTATCACTTTTCAGCAGTTTGCCACTACATTTTGGTGGCAAACTGATCTTTTCTTTTTATGCTGCCATGCCACTGAACTTTTGATGGTGCAATAGCAGCAGGAGTGTGGCATATGTGTGTGTATGGGGGCGTGTGTAAGGGAAATTTGTCCTCAGAACCCCAAAGTTGCTCACTTCTACCATGAGAGGTAGGAGGCAGTAATGCAGTGGGACTCTCCAGGCCCCAGCAAGAGTATCTCTTCCTGCTGAGCATGGGGGCTTGAACTCAAAATCCCTGGCAGAAATTATGTGTATAGCTTTGGCTTCCAGCTGGGGATTCTGGGACTGTTAGTCCCAGTTGCCAGTGGGAAATGTGTACCCAAACTCCTTTCCTTGCTGCAATGCGAGTTTTTGGGCTGTTGGGGCAAGGGAAGGGTCAGGTAGTGGCAGCTTGCAGGCTCAATGGAATAAGAGACCAGCTCACCCTGCACATAGTGGGTTGCAAGCATGGCTCCTCTTGCCTCAGTCCTGCTCATGGGCATTTGAGCAGGGCCGCTCACTCACTTAGGGAGGCATTTTCCTCCCACTCCCATAATACTAGAACCTGGGGTCATCCCATGATGCTGATGGGTGGGAGATTCAGGACAGATAAAAGGAAGTACTTTTCCACAAAATGCAAAGTTCAACTATGGAATGCACTACCACAAGATGTAATGATGGCCACCAATTTCAAAGGGAGTTGGATAAATTCCTGGTGGAGAAGGCTATCAATGGCTACTAGTCCAGATGGCTATGTGCTACCTCCAGTATCCGAGGCAGTTTTCCTATGTACACCAGTTGCTGGAGAACATGACTGGGGGGTGCTATTGCACTCATGACCTGTTTGTAGCTTCCCACAAGGCAGCTAGCTGGCTACTGTATGAGCAGAATGCTGGACTAGATGGTCTGATCCAGCAGGACTCTTCCTTACATTCTTACTGCTCAGAACATCCCTACCTCATTCATTCTGCATAGTGGAGATCCCTACACAGAATAAAAATGAACACATGCACCAAGCTGCTCTTAAACTAATGCAGATCCATATTCACCTCAATGATTCCCCAAGGAGTCATTCATCCCAGACTTTCTGTTGCTGTACATGAGATTTGCCTTTGGCTGGCTAACATCTTTGAGGCAGCATGAGTGTGGTATGTGCTTATGATGTGCATGTTGGCACCTCTTACTCCTGAGGGTGGGGGAGAGGGGATAAAGTTTGAAAACAGCCTTGGGTGTTTTGGGGGCACATAGAGCTTGATTTCTAAATATTATAAATAAATAACCCATAACATTTTTTTAAAAAAAGGTGGTGGTGGTGGTGGTGGGGGAAGCTCCAGACAACAGAGGCAAGTAGCCAGTAACTTTATATTTAATTAGTCATTTAGGGGTAGCATTCAGCCTTCTGCAGTTATTTCATTCCAGCAATAGGTGTCTTTTGCGTCCTTTCAGCCCTCGCTCTTCCCTGTTAATGGCTGTTCAGCTCACATGATGCTGCCTTATACTGTGTCAAACCATTGGTTCATCTAGCATAGTCTTATCTATATACATTGAGTGGTAGTGCCTCGTTAGAGTTTTCAGACAGGAGTCTCTCACAGCCCCTTCTGCATGCCAAGGAGGTGCTCTGCCATTGATCTGCATCTCTCCACCCTGCATCTCTCACCTGGGCTGGAGCAGAGAGCTTTGCAAAGGCTGTTGAACTTGTCCATTGGGGCTATCTCTGGACCTGGACCTGGGATGATGCCTTGAAGTGAAATGGGAAAGTGCCAATGAGTCTCAACCTTTTTCTTGATGCTCTTATGTCTTTGTTGCCTCTTCTCACGTTGTTTAGCAGCATACTCCCTTTTGCGCCCCAGCGTTTCCAGCTCACTCCACCCCATGGTTCAGCTGGTTATCCCATCAGACACTCCTCCCCTTTCATCACTGTTCTCTGTGTGAACTAGCAACAGTGACATCGTTCTAGGATCACACCTGCATGCAGTCGCTGACCCTTCTCTGTTTAGGTGCATGCACAGAAGCGTTTTTGCACATGCAAATCCTTTGTCTGTGGGCTTGGTCCATGAAATTGCTGATCTGTGCCATACATGGGTTCTTTTGCACCTTCTCTTGAACATTCCTCTGCGTCTTGTGCCTTCTGTTGAAAATGGGAAAGGGGCTGTGGTCTCTCTTGAAGGAATATGCAACTGAGTTTGAAAAAGTCAGTAAACTCCCTCAAACAAGCAGGAAATTCAGCTTGGAATCGCTTGCTCTGGTGAAGCCAAGGAAAGCAGAAAAGCTGTGTGGATGAGCAATGTAGGGACGCAGACTTTGAAGTTTGTTGAGCTCCCTGCTGAGTGCAAAGATGCAGTTGAAGCAAGATGAAGGAGGCAGGTGTGTGTGTGTGTGTGTGTGTGTGTGTGTGTGTGTACGTACACCTTGCAGTAAAGATTGAGCTATTTTTGCTCAAGAAGTATTTAGTTATAAGACTAGAAGGATAGAAACTGCTCATGTTACGGAATCACAGAATTATAGAAGTATAAACTAGAACAGCCTTCTCCAACCCAGTGCCCTCCAGATGTGTTGGACTACAAGTCCCAGCACCACGGCTGGCTCAGGGATGCTGGGAATTGCAGTCCAACACATCTGGACAGCACCAGGTTGGGGAAAGCTGAACTAGAACTTGCATTTAAGGTAGTCTTGTCTGTCCCTTTACCTTAGCAGACCAACTTATTATAATAAATTCCAAAGAGATTCCCCACACCCACCTGCTTTGCAAAGCTAATGAGATTTTTTAACAGTCTAAAAAAAAAATACCTGGAAAGTTCAATGTCTTCTATTCCCCACCTACCCTAATCTGTCTCTCCTAAAATTTGGGACACTAGGGAAACAGAGATGGGCTCTGGCACTCAGCCTGATTTAATCTGAACAACATAACTATTAATTAGGGCTCCATCTATGCATAATATCAGTCATACCCCCCTCACCTGACAAAACACATTAGTTTCTGCCTTGCCCATTGGGGCCCAAAAATCATAGCTCATTAAAGTAGTCAAATGAAATGTAGGGCCAGAAAAGAAAATTGCCTGGCTGGCTGATAGAAAATCAATCCCCCACTTTGATTCCTTTCTCCAAGCATTTCTGTGAAAAGCCTTAGCCGGAATATGGCTGTATTTGGAGGCTATATAGCACTACCAGTTGGAAGTGTGTTTACTAGTGGAAGGTGTGTCTAGTGGAAGGTTTCTGAGGCTCTTGAGCAAGACACCCTTAAGGGCCCTCCTCCGTGAGTCTACTTTCTCATCACCATTGTCACCAACTGCTCCTCCTCCTCCTCCTCACTGCTACCACTTGCTTGCTTGCTTGCTTCTTGCTAGGCAGAGAGCCAGTGAGCAAGTGGGAGTGATTTCTGCTATTCCTCCTTTTCACCAACACCGTTGCCTGGACCAGAGAGAGAGTAGGTGAAGAAGCAGGTTGCAATGGTGAAGAGGAGGAGCAACTCCAGGGGTCTTTCATCCATGCCTACTCTTGATGCTGGGCCCTGTGCCTGAGATACGAGCCAACTGAAGAAGGGATGCTGACAACTAGAATGCAGAAGACTGAAGTGGAGCCAAATGAGAATGAGGTTCTTTCCTGTGCACCAAGTTATTGGTCTAATGGCTCTTGGTAGCCTCTGCACAACCTTGATTCATTGGTCAGGAAAGGAGAGGCACAAGGTAACATTTGCTGCTGCTACTGTTGCCTGCAAGCGATCGGAACAGTTGCCATGCTTTGTGTGAGTTGAAGAAAGCAAGAATCAGAAAACCCAGGACTCATCTACAGATGCCAGTTCAGAGAAATCACTGGTGTGGAACTGGCTCACCATTGCCGCCCACTGCACACTGCGTTATCTGAGAATCAATGCAGCTCTTGAAGTGTCAGCCAGAGAGCTGATTCTAATGAGGAGCTGCGGCCACTGATTTATGTCAGGCACAGGCTTCCCCAGTTTGCTTGCTAAATGCCCACAATCTACCCCAGCAGCAGAAACTGCACACAATTGTGGGATCCAACAGGGACTTAGACTAGGATGGCTAGGACAAGGCTGAGGGCAGCCTGACGTCTGAGACGCCCAGAGTGAGGCAGAAATTCCAACACAACACAGTCATGGAATGAAAGCTCGGACTTTCTTTGAGTCACTCTTGCTACCTCTAGTTACTCCTTGCACCTTCAGCCTGCCCTCTGTGCTGCTGTGGGGGTATCTAGAGCAGGACAACTTTCTGCAATATGCACCCAACCGCAGCCTCCTTTGCCTTCAGCTTTGCAAGAGAACTTTCCAGGGCTCAGATGCATTGAGTTCCAACATATTGAGGCAGAGGCATTTGGTACAACACACAGTCATATGAATCTACTACACAGGACTGCTTTCTATTTGCCCAGGCCTAATTCTTCTGGGAAATCTATGATGCCTGCTTCTAAAACTGTATGCTCTAGGGCAGGGATGGGGAACTTGTGGTCCACCAGATGTTGTTCGATGACAACTCCCCTCATCCCCAATTATTGGCTATGCTAGCTGGTGCTGATGGGAGTTGGAGTCAAATAACATCTGGAGGGCCACATAATCCCCACCTCTGCTCTCAGGCGAAGCTTAGTTAGGACCTTTTCAGATGATGAAAACCCAAAGATTTTATAAATAGATAGTAATAGCAATATCCACTAGCACAATACTTATATCTCCATATAATGGAGAGAAGAAGGCAGCCTTTTTGTGGGGATGGTCATGGTGGTGATGATTTAGCTGGGTTGCAGAAGAGTGCAATGCTTACCTTTGCTGCCTTATTTTAACACAGGAGTGTCTTTTATGACCAGAGAAGGGGAGCACACACAACCTTTACAAAAATTGCAAAAACTTAATAAAATGGCATGCTACAACTGTGGGGTGGGGGGAGGCTTGCTGATATTTTGTATTGGGGGAGAGCTACAGGGCTAGGGGAGTGCTCCCACTGGCTGCAGTAGGGGAATACTCAGACTCTATAGACATTTGTATTAAATAGCAGGATGTAATAATTTTCATTTTTACATGCCACAAATTGATGCAGCATGGTGTGTGTGTGTGTGTGTGAGAGAGAGAGAGAGAGAGTGGGGGGGGGGAGAGAGAGATGTTGTTGTTCACCTCCAATGATATCACAGGCAGCTATTCAGCTGGCACACTCATATTCGACGTAACAGTCACAACTGCAATAAAAATGCTAGATAGAGAAAATAAGGAGAGTCCTTTGGTTCAGCATTCTGCCCACACAGTGGCCAGTCGGATGCCTACAGGAAGCCCACAAACAGAACATGAGTCTAAGAGCACCATCCTGCTTATGTTCCTCCTCAATTAGCAACCAGAGGCATATTGCCTTTGTTACTGGAGGTAACTAAGTTATAGCCATCATGATTGATAGACTTATCCTCCATAAAGTTGTTTAATCCCTTTTTTTAAACCATCCAAATTGGTGGCCATCACTACATCTTGTGGTAGTGTGAATTCCATAGTTTAACTATGTGCTTTGTGAATAAGTGCTTCCTTTGATCTGTCCTGAATCTTCCACCAATCAGCTTCATGGGATGACCCCAACTTCTAGAATTATAAGAGAGGGAGAAAAATGTCTCCCTATCCACATTCTCCACACCATGCACAATTTTATACACCTCTATCATGTCTCCCCTTACTTGCCTTTTTTTCTATACACCTCGATCATGTTTCTACTTGCATTTTTTCATAGGGGAGTTGCTACAGCCGCTTGATCATTTGGTTGCCATTTTCTGCACTTTTTCTGGCTCTACAATATCATTTTTGAGAAATGGTGTCCAGGACCGTACACACTATTCTAAATGTGGTTTGTATAAAAGTGTTATGATATTGGCAATGGTATTTTCAATTCCTTTTCTAATAATCCCAGCAATTTTTCACTGCAACTTCCAAGATCCCTCTCTTAGTCACCAGATCAGAACCCATCAGCATATATATATATATATATATATATATGAAGTTAGGATTTTTTTTGCCCCAGTGTACATCACTCTATACTTGCTTACACTGAACTGTCTTTGCCCATCTCCCAGTTTGGAGAGATCCTTTTGGAGCTTTTCTCCCCAGTAACAAAATACTGTAGTCTGAGTGCTGGAAAACCATGATTTTCCCCATATAAGAAGTGCTATTTTAAGGGATTTCCATCAACAAAATGTCTAACCATTTATTGTGCATTTATTGAACTACAAAACCTTTAGACCGCTCGAGAAATACTTGGAGAGCTAACTATTTGGCAGCTGGACTAAGGAACATAACTGCCATCTTGAACTGATTAAAGTATTAGTGTAATAATCCCTGCTCTTTAAATGGTGTGCAATTCACACAGCCGCCTAGTTCCAGCAATTGGACTGCTGTCGAAGCAATTTCCTTATTAAGAGCAAAATTTCCCCAGGTTGTTCCTTTAATAAACTGCACCAAAGTGCATCCCTGTCTCTTGTTTTTTTTTGTTTTTGTTTTGTTTTGTTTAGCAAAAGAAAAAAAAAACAGGAGAGAGCGAGAGCGAGAATAAGAGAGCAATGAGCTTGTGTTTTGTTTAGTGGAAAAAGCACTACGGGGTGTACTTAAAACCAGAGTCCTTTATTAGAATGACTCTACCTAGGTTGGCTGCTCAACACTTTTGGCTCTCCAATATCCTTTTCTAAGTAAATTTTCAACCTAATAGCAAACATCTGGGTTACCAGAGAAGCTTTGGGGCAGTTTCATCATAGATAAGTAAGCACTTCCATTTCTTTAAATGGCCAAAGCTGTTGAGGATAACATTAGGTGAAGTGCTGGCTTTCCTGAGTCAGGTTTATTATATTTTTTAAAAGATAGGAAGAGACCAAAAGGTCAGTCTAAGACATAACCAGTTAGGAAAAAAGACAAGTCCAAGTGGGACCAAAGTTGTTGCACAAAAAGAGCCAAAGCTCCCATCACAATTTTGCTGTCACAAGAATGGATGGGAACTCTAAAGACATTCAGAAACTGGACTGCTGTTTGGTGCTTGCTATAGAAATAAATATTTGCTATAGAAAAGGCACTTCCATACTGGGTGCTTCTAGCATGTAAGCTGTTCTATTGGGTTGGATGCAGTTTTTATGCTATGATTTTTGTGTGTTTTATTTGTGTTTTAATTGTTGTTGTTGTTAACCATTATTTTCTCTATTTGTTTTGTTTTTAAGTTCTTGCTATTGTTAGCCATTTCCTTGGTGGAAAGGCAGAATGCAAATAAATAAATGGCTAGCTGGGGAATGTTGGAAGTTGTAGGACATTTTTCTGTCTAAACACATATTTGGATTGCACCCTAAATTGCTTTTTTGCTGTAAGCCAAAAGTGGAATAGCAGTCTCCACACTTTGACGGGTGTAGCGCTCTATCTGTCTGAATATCATGCTGTGTTCTATCCACAATTGTGGGCATGGCATAGGCATGTGGGAGGGAAAGGGGCAATTCATTTGAGCACACAATTAAAAAAGAATCAATGAAAAAACTTTTTTTCTGATCATTTTTAATAATTTTTAAAATCATGTTTAAAAGATGCAGAGAAATACTTATTTTATTTAGGGTACTATTGTGTGAATAGTTTAAAATTCTCTTTTTAATTATAAGGGGTTGGATCCAGAATCATTCTCCCACCAGCGGAAGGATATAACTGCCAGGCCTGGCCATGGATCACCCAACCCAGAGACCAGAGGAACAGGCAAGAGACAGATGCTCCTCTTCAAAAGTAGCCATGCTGGAACTCTGCTTCCAGATTTGGAATGGTTAGGTTCCACTATGCCATTTCCACTTTTGTTGCCAGGCGATGGAGCTCACCCTTCCTCTTCTCCATCCCCCTCCTACAATGTAGCTGTAGTGAGGCAAGGATGGAGATGCCAGGCCTGGCCATGGAGCACCCAGCCCAGCCCAGGCAGTGGCTTGATGGTTTAGCATGAATGGAAGCCATGTGCTGTGCTTCAATTGATGAGAAAACCCTAATCACCCCTGACTATTCCAGCTGACAGGTATGTGGCTTTTTCTTCAGAGTGCAGGGCAGGTGAGTGGCTGGGGGAGGCAGGTGGCCAGCAGAAGTGGCAAGCAACATAAGTGGCATGGGGGTGGTGGGTAGAAAGCAGGGGCAGAAGCAGTGCAGGCAAATAGTGGCAACAGTGGATGGTTGGGTAGGTGGCTAGGGAGGCATGTAAGCTGCCACTCCTAGCAATCGGACATCTGAACCAAGAGGATCAACGTAGTTCATGGTGGGGCTGTCTTGAATTCAGCCACAAGAAGAGTGCTTTTAATGGTGTTACTGGTGTCAGCAGGAAAGATTTCAGCACATTTGGGATGTGCTCATTCCGTTTCCCATTTGCTTCTAAAGTGCTTCATGAACACCTCAAAAATGTTACAGAGAAACACACACACACACACACACTGAAAGGATGGGCTGAATTAATCCGACTCATAATTATCTCTTTGACTAATTGATGTTAATTAGATTCCTAATGACTGCCAGCAGATATGACTGCACTCCCTAATTTTGCAGAATGCATATCTATTATAGTTTTGTGGGGAGTAGATCGGAAGAAGAGGGTAACTTCTAGGTCATCTCATAGTCATCCCCTCTTCCTTTACACCTGGGAATCACATCATAGGTTTTCTGCATTTGGTATTTACACCATTTGTGTTTTGTTTTGGCTTCTGGTGTATTTCTTTTATTCATGTGCTAATTTTTATTCCCACTGCATGAGCCCCTGCTGCTTTTCTTCCTAGATCCTGGAATCTGTTGTCTCATAGAACTTAAATTTCTTAGTGATGCAAAGCTCTGCTTTTCTGTCTTGATATCTTTCTGTCACACTATGCACATACTACTTTGGCTTTCACAAACACTTCATTAAATACAGCAAAGAGTTTAGTGGTACCTTAAAGACACATTTATTGTGGCATAGGTTTTGTGGGCCAGAACAGAGCACACTTTGGCATATGTGAGCGGAGTGGTCACCTAAGTATGTGTGTGTGTATAGAGAGATGGGAGGGGAACTGAGAAAGGGACTAAGTACAGAAAGATGAAAGAAAGGAAAATGCATTTGTTTATTAAAAAACTAGGCCAAATTGCCAAACACTGAAAAAGATACAGAGCGCAGATGAATGTAAGATCCGGTAGGCATGGGTATGACCCACTCGTGTCTGGTGGACACTGGTGATTAATAGGCATAGCAAGATGAACAGTAAAAACATTTTTAAAAGGGCCAATTACTTTCAGGAGCGAGCTAGCCATTCTCAGTATATACTGCCTCTCATGCTGCAATCCTATACATACTTACCTGGGAGTAACTACTACTGAATCCAATGGCACATTCTTCTGAGTAGATGTGCATGGATTGAACTGTCATTTTCATAGTA
This sequence comes from Anniella stebbinsi, assembly GCA_029215795.1. Taxonomy (NCBI): domain Eukaryota; kingdom Metazoa; phylum Chordata; class Lepidosauria; order Squamata; family Anniellidae; genus Anniella; species Anniella stebbinsi. The sequence goes on along the minus strand of JARDYH010000005.1, from coordinate 63,554,655 downwards.
TCAAATTTGCTAATGAATCATTTTGGTGATTTTTAAAGATCTGCTACAAAACGTCTCGGTTTCTGAGCATTATCACTTTTAATATCTGATCTGTGTCTAAATAACCACATTTGCTTAAACAGGGACAACCACCTGCAGGATTTGCATTCAGCAATCTTAAGATTCTCTTGGGAAACCAAAGAAACTGATTGACAAGACCAGATGTGGCTAGAATTTCAAAATGGTTTCTATGCCCCATGGCTTTCAAGAATATTTAAGATTCAATGCTGCAGTAACATTTTCCAAAATGGATACTATTATTCATGCTCCATTGGAGTGAAGCCAAGTTCTTTTTTGTTTCTTTTTTCCTCTCTTTTTTTAATAGATGACAACATTATTAAAAGTGCAATCCTTGAAGAAAGCCCCATTGTATTCAGTGGGGTTTACTACTAGGTAAGTTTGCATAGGCATGCAGCCTAAGGCCCAGTTCTCAAGTTATCACTGCATTTATGATTGCAATGGGGAAAAATCTTAATCATGGTAAAATTCCATACACTCTATAACTTGGTAAGCTCATCATTAAGGAGGATTATATAGGACACTGACCTCAGGGCTGCAGATGCTGGTGGGTGGATAGCCCACATGATTCTCATTAATGATGTGATTACTGGGGCCCAGCATACTGAAGCAATGACGTGATTACTGGGGCCCAGCATACTGAAGCAATGACATGATTACTGGGGGCCAGCATACTGAAGCAATATTTTTGTACACATGTCAAACATATCACAGTAGTAGCGTGATTCCAAAGTCAAAGTAGAGCATCAAAGGAAAGGTAAATGATGATACCTTGGCCTGGTCATTTATGCCAAGTGCATTTCGATTTCAGTTTGATACAATAAGAACAATAGCAAAGCCACACAATAGCAATACAATAGCAAAACCACATATTTAAGATATATTCTCTTTAGTAGCATCTCTACTAAAAGATAAACAGTCAGGGTGGCATCCAATTGTGGCCATCCCCTGATGTAAGAGCATCTACTAGCAAAGTGGATTCCTTTCTCATCTGCAGAACCTGTGTTTGGTTGAGGAACTCTCTGGAGGGGATTTTGGGGGCACATGGGGGCTGCAGGGGAGAGGAGAGGACAAGGAGTGTCTGCTATCAGTCTGCTAAGACATATTTTTTAATAGGCACAACATCCCCGTTGATTTTATCTCTATAGTCAGCTTTATTCTTCTGTTAAAAATCTGAAACAAAAAAAGCCTCTGAAACAGGACAGCATATTTTAAAAGTAATTTTAACTTTCAGGCTAATTAAGTGATTTATTTAAATTCTCAAGAAATATGTTCCAAATTGGTCAGAGAGTAAGTGCTATCATTTTGGGGGAGGGCATAGCAATTTTTCATATGCAACAAAGAGAATGATTCTCTAGTTTTTAGCATAAGACAAAAGTTGGCATCAATTTAGGAGATGCTCTAAATGCCTCTATAATTAATTACCATTATTTCACATCTGCAAGTAATGGGATTAAACCATGAAGAAAAGACTGTATTGCATATTAGGAAAATTATGGTTGTGAAATATCCCTGTTTGTAGGAGCATCCAAAGCTCTGTAATAGCACCAGATATTAAAATTTTGTATTGCATTATTCAAAATTGTGTATGAATGAACTGTGTTAGTTTCCTACAAGGTTCGTCTTGACACTTCTAGCTTCAGCAGAATACTGTTGAAATGATTGGATTGGGAATTGGTTAGGGCAAGAGATCTTTCCAGTTAGCTTATGGATAAATGAATAGCATAGAGTAGCTAGGGTTGCTATTAGTACTTGTTATCTTTGGGCAGCTGCCAGAGCCTTAGCAGGGCCCACTAATAATGCTGCCCTGAACCCCCTTTATTTCCTTTTTTCTGGCTCGGCACCCCCAAGCCATGCCAAGCAGCTGAATCTGGCCTCCATTTTAATTTCCCACATTGCCCTGATACTGTATTCCTCTGAGACAATTGTGAGAAAATTAAAATGGTGACTATAACCAATTTCTCACTGCCTTCCATCATTGTCAGCTAAGATTGCCATGGCCCTATTAAAGATGGGTGTATGTGTGCATGTGTCAGAAAATACTTTGCCCAGGGTCTCTTCAAACATTAATCTTAACTAATGGAAACTACTATTGCTGAAGGAAACAGACCCTATAACTGTTTGGTTTCTAGATAGTTGCCAGCACATATAGAACGCAGTTACAGGATAAGTTATAATCAGATTTACTGCCAAAATTTAAGCTGGCTTTCTGGTTGATTCTTGCATTTTTGTCACTTCAAAATTCTGATCCAAAAATTCTGGCAACCATGAAAAAATCTGGCCTGCTTTTGACTAATGTGAGTCACATTTACATGAATGAACATAATGTATTCTCAAGATTTTTCTACCATTTCATGTCAAATTATCTGCATCCTCATAATATTTTAACCGTTTTTGCTGTTTTCTTTATTCTTGCAAGCATAACATTCATCTACATGATCCAAACCACCAGTATATTTATGCTGTTTTAGTGTTTAGCATGAATCTATCGTTAGTCTTATGAGTTACAAAGACAAACAAACAGATAGAGATATATATGCAAGAATGACTGTTTCTGCAAACTTGAGACTACAATACTCATGAAGTGGAATGACTGCATCCAAAACATCCATGTCTGAGAAAGCATTTGAGGGGCAGGCAGGGCACAGGGCTTTGCAAATGGGACTGCAACAGGCTTTTCCAACCTAGTGTCCTCCAGTTGGAGGGCACAAGGTTAGGGAAGGCTTGACCGTAGAAAAGTTTAGTCTTTCCTCCACCTTTTTCCTTTTCCACTTTAAAGCCAAAAAAACATTTTTCAGAGAGGGCCTTACCTGGCCTGAGAGTGCGGTAAGAAATTCATGGGGTTGGCATTACACATTGATGACAGTAGTTTGCTAGCATCTAGCTTGCTCTTTATGTGAGAAAGATTTGTTGGTTTTTACTATGAAATGTAACAATCTGGATTCTATACATTAAAGAAGTGGTGTCCTAAACAAAGGCACCTTCTGGGATGACCATGAGAAGAGTATGGAAGATTTTTTAAAGCTTTCTTATTTTCTACGTTAAGGCTGCAATCCTATGTCTACTTACCTAGGATTAAGCCTCACTGAACACAGTGGGACTCACTTCTGAATAAACATGCCTAGGATGTACTATAATGCAGGGACTTGAGGATATACTCTATGAGGACAAGCTGAAGGAACTTGGGGATGGTCAGTCTGAAGAAAAGAAGACTGAGGGGAGACATGTTAGCAGTGTTACATAAAAGGGAAGATGGTATAGAACTATTTTCCATTGTCACAGAAATCAGGACCCAAAATAATGGGTATAAGTTGCAGCTACCAAGATTTTGCTTAAATACAAGGAAAAACTTCCTGATGGTAAGATCTGTACAACAGTGGGACAGTCTACCTACCAAGGTTGTGGTTTCTCCATCTCTGGAGGCTTTTAAGAAGAGGCTGGAGAGCCACCTCTCAGGGATGGTTTAATTGGTTTCCTTGCACATTGCAGAGGGTTGGACTGAATGATCCTTGCAGTACCCTCCAACTCCTGATTCTATGATTCTTTGATTGTGCTGCGAAGCTATTTTGGTTCTTTCTTTTAAAATAAACAAGCCCTTGTTTAAATGTAGGTTTTGCCTTGGGATTCAAGAGACTACTTAGACCCTCCTAACAAAGTCCTGAATTGCTTGCTTAGTTTTGCTTCAGGCTCACTGAGATAATATGGTAGCCAAAGAGCTGTGGGCTGTTAAGGATTTCCACTTGTCCATTAGTTCACGTAATTTCTACCCACTGCATTTCCCAGGTCTCCAGAATGGTGTGGGTATAAAGTAATCTTCCAGCGGTGGGATGGAACTCTCCACCCAAGGATGAGCGCAGTCCCTTGAGGGTAATCTGTTCAGGGCTGCATACCTGTGGTAGGTGCGGCCAGAGCCAAAAGTTGGTGAGGCCACCCCTCCTCCCTCTCTCTCCATCTACCAACCCCTTCTCCCTCCCTCTCTGCCACCCCCTGCTTGCTCTCACTTTCTCTCTTTCTGACACCCTCTTTTTTCCTTCTGGGTCTCCTCCCACCCCAGCATAAAATTGGACCAAGAGCTACATGTGGTTCTTTGGTCACAGGTTGACCACTCCTACTCTACCGGAAGCAGTATGGCTCTGAGACGAGTTGGTGGTGCTTCTGTTTTTGGACATATGACAGAGGTTCTCATGATAACTTAGGGGTGGTTTTGTAATAGCAACGAATACAATAATCATTATTTTATTCATCATAAAATCCTAATACAATGGCCCGGTGGCATCCTGATGTAGGCAGTTGCTGCCAAAAGCACCATCATACCAACAATGTCCACTGCCGCCTTAGCCTCCGAACTAGAAAGGAAGGTGCTAATCTGCTTACCTATCCTGTTCCACCTGCTTCCTCTGCCAGAATCAGATGAAACCACCTCAGAGGAGGAGAGCCTCATTACATGCCCTAGTACATCTGGGGCTCAGGAGCAGTCAGGGGAGATGGACAAACTGCCTGAAATTACCACCCAGATAGGTGCCACACTTGGGTAGACTAGAGATTCAGAGGATCCATCACTCTTTGTCACCCCAGAACCCTAGGAGCAGAAATGGTGGTGGGTCTGAGCAGAAGCCTAGGCCACAAGGAGCAGTGCCAAGGCTATCATCCTTCATCCGCAAGGAGCACTGTTGGACAGTTCCCCAGCCTTTATTATAAGAGGAGATTCATTCCAAGGACACAGCAATGGTGGCAGAAACAGCACATTTCCAGAAGGTGGCCTCCTTCCTTACACCCCAATAACATATATCAGAATGAGGTTCATGCATCATCCTTGAAGTTCTATTTGACAGGGGAGATTCATATCTGTGGTAAAGCCAAAACGCTAAGTAGATCTTCAAACCTCATGGCAACCCTCTATCTTGAAAACAACTTCCGCTGTGTGCCTCTGGGAAGCCATGTTTGCAGGCCTGTCTTGAGACAGGAATACTCTCTTCAACAAAGTCTGTAGGCCTCTGAGCAGCATTAATAATAATCCAGAATGGTGTCTTTTGGGGTGATACCATTGAGGAAGTTATTTGCTGCTAGACTCTTTTCTATTAATAGTTTCTTTAGTACATTGTTGTTGGCAGATAGGTGCCCCCATGCTGTGATACAAATTGAATGCCTGGGTATATATCTCCTCCACCCTGATAAGTGCTTGAGTTACAATGAATCTAAGAATTGAACAATGGCCACGGATGCCACAAATTGATCCTGGTTAATAAAATGGATGAAATGTCATATGGATCTTGATAATTATACAAAACATTTAATCCAATTATATTAACAATAAATGGTTTCTACTAATTCCAACTCCCTGCTAAATAGCATCCCACCAACTTTGCCTTGATTTTAATTGCTGGCATATAAAGAAAATCTATTCCAGTGAAGGGCTTATTAAAGCATCATTCTGTCTGAAGATGTGGCTCAGTTGGAGTGCGTAAGGCAAGCTTAATGGATGACCTATCAGGATGGTGACACTCCTCACTGCACCTTTTGATCTGAGTGTCTGAAAGTAACTCAAACCACAGGGATTGTAGAGCAGAGAGCTATGTAAGTTGACTGCGGCTGGCATGCTTGATACACTTTTAATCTGCCATCACATTTTATTCATACATTGAGTGTTGCCCTAGAAACATTCCTCTCTTCAGTTGAAGAATTCAGTTCAAGTTTAACAAGTCCATTATTGTCACTGAAAAGGGCATGGACAAAAATTGGTTTGACTTTTCATTTCATAGATAGATAGATAGATAGATAGATAGATAGATAGAGAGTGGTCTCTGTGCCCTTAAACACGTCAAAAGAAAACAGCTTTCCTGAGTGTTATTAACAGCTCAGAAATGGTTGCACTTCTGTACATTGCCATGACAGAAGAAACACTGTTGGAATGTTGCACTTGGCACTGTGTCTGCGGTTTAAATGAACTGGAGACCAAAGCTCATAATAGACAATAGTGGGTTAGGTGGACAAATAAGTCTGACCTAGTATATGGCCAGGATCTCTTCTCGATCATCCCAGAGTGCAGGACACGGAATAATGGGCTGTTAGAGCAGTACGACAGTGGAACCAATGACCTAGGGAGGTAGTGGGTTATCATACACTAGAGGCCTTCAAGAGGCAGCTGGACAGCCATCTGTCAGGGATGCTTTAAGGTGGATTCCTGCATTGAGCAGGGGGTCCAAACTTGGGATGGCCTAATAGACCCCTTCCAACTCTACTATTCTATGATTCTATGGCTGAATTCAGACAACACGATAGTCAATGGTGGGGTAATAATCAACTTTACAGTTGTTCATCTAGGGGGTACTCCCCACACAACATGGTAATAAATAATCAATTGTGGTGTGGATTAGGATCAGCGCTGAGTTGACTATGGCAGCATTTGGACGACACGATAGTCAATACAACTGATGATTGTTTTCCCCGCCCCAGTTGCTTATTGTGTCGTCCGAATCCAGCCTATGTGTTTCCTACCCAGTGGTGGGAGGAGGAATAGTGGAGGAATGACTGATTGAAGGTCTGGATGTTGCATTTGGCTAATTCATCAACAAGAAAGTACAGAGATGACACTTTCAAAGGGAAGACAAAAGAACAAGTAAAGGACCCTCTCTGCGGTCAAGAAGAAGACAGCGAGCAAAGAACCAAGGAAAGGAATTTAGTCTGCCCAAACCTAAATTATCACATTTCTTCCAGTAATAGTGGCTGGTAACCAGTAGAAGCTGCTTAAGGAAGGGTGGTAAAGTAAAGGCTAAAAGCTTCCGATACCCACCTCCTTATAGTCCTTATAGTCACTTACATTTGCCAAGCGACTCTAGTAGCAAGGGAAGGCTAGCAAGGGAAGGTTGCACCCTCTCCCTCCCAGGAAGAACACTACTACAAAGGGAAAGGCTGTCTGGCCTCAGCCATCTGCCAGACAAGGAGCAGCTGCAGGGAAAATGTTGACCCAGTGTGTGGCTGCTGTGAAAAAGGCAAATTCCATGTTGGGCATAATTAGAAAAGGAATTGAAAATAAAACTGCCAATATCATACTGCGCTGATACAAATCTATTGTCTCACCACACTTGGAATACTGTGTACAATTCTGGTCACGGCACTTCAAATATACATATATATATATATATATATATATATATATGAATGATAGGGCTGTGCACGGATACGGATCCCAAATCTGGAGCGGATCGGGCTGATCCAGGCCTCCCGGATCTGGACCGGATCCACAATCCAGATCCGATTCGGATCCATGCAGAGCCCTCCCTCCCTCCTGCTCTCTCCCTCCTTCCCCCAATATCCCTGCTTACCTGCAGCCTCCTCCGCGTCGTTCCCTGTTGTCCTCCACGGCGTCTTCTCTCCTCGATGTCAGCCAGCAGCTTTCACTTCACCTGCCGCGACTGGCAAATCCGGCACTCTAATTGGTTAGAGCACCGCATTTGCCGGTCGTGGCAGGTGACGTCATCACCTGGCGTGAGCGGGAAAGCGGCCGGCCGACATCGAGGAGAGAAGACGACAGGGGACGATGTGGAGGAGGCAGCAGATAAGCAGGGAGAGTGGGGGGAGGAAGGGGGAGACCGGGAGGGAGTGCTGTGCACGGATCTGGATCGGATCTGGATCCAGATCCGAGTCAGATCGGATTGGGCCTAATCCGAGTCAAATTGGGCCCAATCCGGATCTGACAGATCCGAATCGGATCGGGGGGGGGTCCATGCACACCCCTAATAAATGATGGAATGTTCACATGAGAAAGGTTACAACGTCTGGGACTTTTTAGCTTAGAAAAAAAGATGTGTAAGGGGAGATATAGGAGTACAAAATTATGCATAGTGTACAGAATGTGGATAGGGAGAAAAAAAAACTCATAATACTAGAACCCAGGGTCATCCCATGAAGCTGAATACTGGAGGTTCAGTACAGATAAAAGGAAGTACTTCTTCACATGGCGCATAGTTAAACTATGCTATTCAGTAACACAAGAAGTAGTGATGCCTGAAAATTTGGATGGCTTTAAAAGGGGATTATAGAAATTCATGGAAGAGAAGGCTATCAATGGCTACCAGTCATGAAGGTTATATATTACTTCCAGCATCAGAGGCAGTATGTCTCTATATACCAGCTGCTGGGGAACTACAGTGGGAATGTGCTGTAGCACTCATGTGAGCTTTCCACAGGTTGGCCGCTGTGTGCACAGAATGCTGGACTAGATGGAGCCTTGGTTAGATCCAGCATGGCTCATCTTTTGTTCTTAATATACCGCTTGTAGTGACACTTAACTGCTGGTATACATCTTCCAATTCACAGAAACTCTCTCATTTGACCTCCCCCTCCCAACATTCACACGTGGGCATTCTAAGCCACAGCCATCCAATTCCAATGGCATCCGCAGATATAATTTATAATTTATTGCATGGTGAACATGAAGAGACCTGGTACATATGGCAACATCCAGAGCTTCCCTAGATTTAATCCCCTCTTCTTCACCCTATCCTTATGCTGAGCAATGGGGCCTGTTCCATTTAAACTTTAGATTGGGTTGCAGTAACAACTTTTCAGGGCTGATTGTAAAACTGACATCTAAATAACCAATTTTCCATACTGTGCAGAGTTCTGCTTATGCACAAACTGCAATAAAACTGACATTTGGAGGACACAAAACCTTTTGGGAAGCCCTAAAATATCCCTTAAGTAGGTCGGCTCAGTGACCTGGATTTGTACTTCTACTACAGGAGTAGCCTATATTCTCACACACTGTTTGCAGAGGAGGGATCTGTTTTGGGCTACAGACTTATTTTTAGTAGCTGAAATGTGAGTCCTTCATGAGGGTGTGTAGTGAGTAAAATGGTAAATTTAACCAGGCCAGATCCTCTGATTTCAAAATGCCAGTGTGTGCCACTTGGTCTAAATAGACAGTCATTTCTGAAAGGTATTTGGTACGGTAGGATTTCGAAGTCAGCTTTTCAAACACAGAGACTTCTTTTGCTTCATAGGAGCTTTTGGGTTATTCATCGAAGGAGTTTCAGGCAAATATTTCCTGGAAGGAACATAAGCCTTTTATATCCCAGTCTACAATCGCCTACATGCAATCCTACACACTGTTATCTGGGGATAAACCCACATTTAATTCTCCAGAATACTGTTTCTGTGTCTTCGTCTTTGCCTTTTTAAAAAACAATAATCTGAAAATGACTGATAAGCTGTTTGCAACTGTCTAAGGTGCCTGCACAGGAACAGGAGGAGGTGTGCAAGAGACACAAACAATTCAGGGTTATTTCTGTCTCTTGAGGTCGCTCCATGGATGTCCTGAAAATTTGACAGCGGACTTATCTAGCCCTTGCAGCGCTCATCCGGACAATTTAAAACAACCCCCAATATTTTAATGCCAGTCTTCCTCAATTTGGCACCACCTAAATGTGTTGGACTTCAAGTCCCATCATCCCCTGCCAATGGCATGCTGGCATATGAATCATATTGTTCAGAGACGGGCTGCAGCAAGATCTCTGTCAAACCACATCTCCAGAGTCACATCCCCCTCACATTTACAAGGGAGAATGTTTTTTCCTCTCCAACTGCCCTATTTCTCAATAGTACTGAAGCAGCGGGCGGCAGTGGACGGAAGCGAGTAGGCAGCAGGTAAGGAGTGCAAGTGGGGGGAGGGGGCAGGGAGGTGGAGGTCCTGCCAGCATCCCGCACTGCTGTCTGCTGCTTCCGTACTACTGATAAACAGGCCATAAGGTCTGCTTATCAGTAGTATGGAAGCAGCGGATGGCAGTGGACGGCCCTGGCAGGTAAGGAGCATGAGTGGGGGAGAAGGACAGGGAGGGGGAGGTCCCCACTTACCTGCCAGGGCTGTCCGCTGTTCCCTTCTACTGAGAAACAGGCTTCGCGGCCTGCCTCTCAGTAGCGCGCCGGGTGATGACATCACCTAGCGCACTACTGAGAGGCAGGCCGCGAAGCCTGTTTCTCAGTAGAAGGGAACAGCGGACACCAGTGGACGGCCCGGGCAGGTAAGGAGCGTGAGTGGGGGGGAGGGATGGGGGGGAAGTTAGGTCCCCACTCACCCGCCCCCATGTTTTCCACATAGGCTTGCATTGGGGGAAAGCTTTCTTTCCCCCAATGCAAGCCTATGGCGAAAACACCTAAAATGGCGTCCGATCCAAAAATCGAACGTCCAATTTTCAGATTGGAATTGGATACGATCCGAACCGGGAAGCCTCCGATCCGAGGCATCAGTTCCGGTTCTGATTCCGATCTGATTTTTTGGGTCCATGCACACTCCTAGTAAATAGCATATCAGTAAATGATACTTTCTCTTACACATGGATGTGTGCAAGTGAATGCTCAAACATAAACAACTCCATCAAAACTCATACTAGATCTCATAGCGGCTGAAAATTGAGGGATGTGTATATGAGGGTTTAATAATTTCTAAAAAAGAAAAGAAAGAAACCCTGGGCTTTAATCTATATCAGATATATACCAACATTGCATGAAGTGTAGTTCTAAGTGTGTCATGGAGGCTGGGATGCTGATATTTCTCAGTGGTAAGAGGAAAGTACTCTGCATATGATCAGAGGCACTCCCTTTATAATTACATAACTTTTTTCTGCTTAAGAATTGCATGCCATGGATTCATAGATTGATCTTGGACTAGGCATTTATTGCTATGACACAGTGATCCTCAGCTACAGAATTGGACCATTTCCTTCTAAACAGCATTAATGCAGGATAGTGCATTGACTTTGCATGCAGTGCATAGCTTGCCTCCATGCAATTATCATCTGGAGCCCTTTGCATACACTTTGAGCACCTGCTTTCAGTTTGTGGCACATTTGAGAATGCAATGTATTGGCTCAATTCGGACAACCCATTAGTTAACTGAGGGTGGGGAAAACAATCATCAGTTGTGTTGCTTATTGTGTTGTGTGGAGGGTAACACACCGCTCACAAACTACTGACGGTATGCTATTCCGCCTAAATAAGCAACTGAGAGAAACAATTGGCTTGCAAGTTGTTTAGCTTGAAGCCAGTTGTTTAAAGTGTTGTGTGGAGGGGTGAGTGTGTTAATAGCATGTGGGGAGTGGGTTAAAACAAGCCCATAGAGGCAGGCGGCAAGAGCAACCAAAGCGGCGGCTGCCACTCTGTTATAACTGGTACAACTTGCAGAGGCTGCTGGGATAGAACTGGGAGGACTGAGGGAGGAGGGAGGGTGGGGAGAGGGGTGGGGGCTGTGTCAGTCAAATGCTGGGTTGACTATTAGTCCACTCAACACCAGTCCCACCCACCCACAGTTGTGTAGGAATATGTTGTGTGGGGAGGACCCACAAAATAACCAACCGTGAGTTGGCTACTCAACCCACCATTGACTAATGTGTTGTCCGAATTGAGCCATTGTGTTGTTGGCCTATCAGACTTTGCTGCCATGCCCCACTTCTAACCTCACCAACTCCTGCTCATGAGTGCCCATATTTTCATCTGTGAAATGTTGGCAGGAATGTGCACAGGTCACCTGCATACAATACTGTGTACACATTAGAAATATGCACAGAATGGATGCTTTAGACTCCTGAAGTTGCAGCAGGTATCTACTTGGCACAGTTCTGCTAATAACAGCTTTTAAATGCTCCATCAATTTTCCAAAAAGTTTTTCCTCCACAAGATGAGCTGCATACTGATTTGGGGAGGAAATGCAGTTGGATTGATGGCCGCTAATAAAAAGCAGTTTAAAGGAAAACAGTTTATTGTCAGTTATATGTGTATATTCATGGGGAAAAGGCTGTGCAATATTACTAGACGAAAAGCAAATGCCATGTCTCTTTAACTGTCACTCATGCTATTTATTTATTTGTATTTATTACATTTCTAGAAATGTCCATCTCTCCTCCAAGGAGCTGAAGGCAGGTGGGCTCTCCCCCATAATTTTAGCTCTATACTGGCATTCAAGATATGTATCTATGGTGGCGGTGGGGGGGATGGGACTTGTACTGAGGCACTGCCCTCTCCACCCCGTGACCTTCCATTGTTTACCAGGAACTTACAAAGGTGAAATGTAACTACTTTCACGTGAACGCAGCTACAGAACTCCATATCGTCAGGAACTCCATGTCCTAAATTTGCATAAATACATATAAATTAAAATATGCTCATTTTATGCAAATCTATGTCTATTTTTGGTGAAGCATTTCCTCTTTTGTGGTGATGCATCAGTCGCCACCGTCCCAGTGAGCTTTATGGCTGAACGGGGATTTGAGCCTCTGTCTCCCCAATGCTAGTCAAACACCCAAATTACTACACTATACCAACCACCTAGGATGTTTACCTTGAAACTTCTCATTTGGTGGCAGCCTTTGGACTGGGGAGGAAAAAACAGAGGGACCTGTTTTTGCATTTCTTCTTTTTCTCTCTGAAGAGATGTATGTGGTGGAGTGGTGAGAAACTTTGGAGAACACAATTCCTTTCATTCCTTTTCTGAAATATGCCCTTGGAATACTTTTATCTTCAAAGCATTTTAAGATTCCACTGTAGCTTCAATGAAAATACTAGAGCAGTGTAAACAGCTGAACCCAAAAAAACTGGCCTCAAAGTAAAGCCACATTGAAGCCACATCCATTCTCCTTGATGTTAATGCTATATTTCGAAGCTTGCAGAGTTAAACAATTAAAGATGCAATTGTATGCCTGTTTAGACAGAAAAAAAAGCCTACAACTCCAGGCATACCCCAGCAAGTCAATACGTATAGGACTGCATCCTAAGGCTGCGATCCAATACTCACTTACCTGAGAGTAAGTCCTATTGAACTCAATGGGGTTTACTTTTGAGTAGGCATGTGTAGGATGAATGTATCTTAGGTCTAGGATTAGGGGAATGTGACAGAGGCCACAGTCCAACACAGGTTAGGCACACACATAAGTCAATGGATTTATAAATGGACTTTAAGCATATCCACCTCTGTGCTGGAGTGTGGCCAGCATGTAATAGATGCCCTGCATACTTGTTAATATTCTGTTACAACAACAGATATGGTGATATAATTTCATTAGATGCAAAAAGGACTATAAAGAATAATTAAAATCCCACCGTGTTTCAGTCTATAAGGCCGTCCTTCCGAGGAACATGGAGCTACAGGTAAAGAAAGAACATACAAAGAGACGAGTACTATATAAAGTTGCCTTAGATTCAGTAGGCTGAAATTAGACTGTTTTATCAGTTATACCACTTGGATACCACTTATAAGGCTAACTTCTGTCTTTCTTTGAGATATCCAGAAGTAAAGAAATATAATAAATAAATAAATAAATACTTTGCTGTCATGCCTGACCTATGCCCAGGCCAGGAACTTTCCTCCTCTGGCAAAGATTCTGAGACACACATGAGATGCCCCGACTACAGCATTCTCATAGGCACCTCTCACCACCCCCAAGACACCACACCAGGCCCTTCCACAACAGGGACCCTTGAAGCACCCATGAATAGAACTCCTAATAAAATAACTTTGCCCATGGAGTCAGACGAAGAGGATAACCAACCAACCAGCCCTAAAGAGTGTGTGAGTCAAAAGGTGCAGGTAGTAAAACACATGCTTGAGGGCCCACAGAAACTCAGGAGTAAGGAAGCTCCTTGTGCATAAAGGGCAACTTATGAGAAAGGTCCTCTTCATGAGTAAGACCTCTTCCAGAATACTTCTGATGACTTGTAACAGAGGACTGGATTCAGGGAACTCAGGCCAGAGAGTTGCTGGAACATCGCAGGCCCTATGCACTATTTATCCAGCCCCTTTGTTCCAGCCAGGCGCTCAGGGCATTTGCAGACATTCTAAGTAGGTAACACACATTGGTGTGCATGGCAGGTAGGGAATTTTGTGATGGAGTTCTCTGTTCAAGGAATGTGTACAGAAATGTATACTTTAGGGGAAATTGCATACAAAATAGTGCCAAACTGCTTTCAGCCTGCCCCGAGGGCTTAATTCAACTTTGGAGAAGCTCTCAGGAACCACAGTCGAATGGTGAGCGTGGCTGAAAGTAAAAGGGTACGGGGCCAACAATATCAGCATACTTTTGCTTAAGTTTTCACCGCTGTTGCTGTTGCACCTTATCCTGCTTGTGGGTCCCTGGTCGACAGCTGTTTGGCAACTGTGTGAACACAGTGCTGAACTAGATGGACCCTAGGTCTGATCCAGCAGGCATTTCAACTCTGGGGAGGAAACTACGCAAAAGCCAGGAAACCACCAAACAATCGGCAGTCAAGGCAAGGGCATGTGGCCATCTGGAGAACTCTGGAGACCCAGATTGGGACCTCAGACAGCTTGGATTTGGCCCATGGAGCTGCTTTTTGACACCCCTGTATTAGGGGAAATTGCATACACACATGCAGATGAATATTTGTGCACATGAAAATGCATAAGAATCTTTGTATGGATTTTTTAAAACACAAATTGATGTGGAAATGAGATGGAAGGAACTTGTACATGAAAAAACTGTGGACACTATAGAAAGTAAAACAAACAGATTTGTCCATCTCTTGTCCCAGGATCTTCTCCCAACCTATGCACATTCATTAAAATATACGTAAGTGAGTACCTATACGTAAGTGAGTACCTATACGTACGTAGAGATGTGGAAATGAACGTGCATAGTTTATGGGGAGTGCTGCCATGATGTTCCCCCCACTTATGCACATTTATTCTACACACTTCAAGCAACTGAAAAGTGTTATTGTATTTTGACTGCTCTGCACATCATGACTACAGCACAAAATAAGTTGATTTCTTAAAAGTATGCTAAAGAGATATATCTTCTCTTTAATTTAGGCTCTTTCCAAAAGCAAGTGACTGATTATTTAAAATCACGAATGGGAAAGCATTTCATACTCCTAGGTGCCAATACTGAACTATTAGGTGCCAACCTTGGGCAGGAACTGGAGAATACTTCAAATTCCTAAAACTGGTATTCCCTTTTTAGGCACTTGGGCAACCAGATGCCTGGGATTTGCTTGCTTGCTTACTTATTGTTTTGATTTTTAAGCCGCTTCTTAGCCAAGTTCTCCAAGCAACAAACAATAAAATGTATATATTAAAATGATCAAATATACTCCCAGCTCTGTTTGTGATTCAGATTATATATATATATATATATATATATATATATATATACACACATACATATATAATGAATTATATATATATATATATATATATATATATATACACACACATACATATATAATGAAAATATGTTCAGGGAAAACAAGGGATAATTGGAATTGTTCTGCATTGCAGGCATCATAAAAGAGATGCAGCAGTTGTAATCCACCCAAGCTTTTCATGATGCAGCCTGTGCAGTGCTCAGAGTGAGCAATGCAGATGCCGTTTGTAATAAGCAAACAGGTCCTATTTGCCATACACTATGGGAAGAAATGTAGCTCGTACAGAAATAAGCACGAGAACTCACTCAGTTGATGTCATAAGATCAGCATAAGACATGGCCCTCCCCTTTCTCCTCCTCTCCCTGCACTGACCTCCCAATTTGTCGTAGCTTTGCCACTGCAAAATGCAAGGCATTGCCAGGGTTCCCGGGCCATTTTCCCATCAATGCTGCACTCTGGGGAAAGGGTCCTTCCTCAGAACAAGACACTGTGTGTGAGATAGCTTCAGAGAGCACCTGTGTAGCTGCTTTGCCACAACAGCTGCCAATGCAGTTTAACGTTTGTTCAATGCTAAAATATTGTTGAAACACAAACTTTCAACAACAGTTGTTGTTATCAGGGTGCTGGTGCTCTCCACCCCACCTTGCCCACAATGCTTCACTCTGAGGAAGGACCCCACCTGAAGAGTGACTGGCGAGGCATGGGCCTTTCAGGAAGCCCCGTAGGAGAGCTACTGGCTACAGCAACAAAAGAGGTGGAGATTCTCTAAAGGCTGATGGGTTGGTGTGGCAACAACAGCAGCAGTAGAACCAATGTACGTGTATGTGTGTGTGTGTGTGTGTGTGTGTATGTGTGTGTGTGTACATGCATGTGTCACCCCTCATCTGTAATATGGGGATAATAATACTGCCCTACCTAACATGGTTGTCATTACGGAATGGTGAGCTCCCTGGGAGATTGCCTCCTGCACTTGCCGAGCGCTGCCCACACGGCCCTCTTTCAGCTGAGCCAACCCGGCAAGCACTCAGCGCTGTGCACGTCCAATACCTCGGGAAACTGCATAATTCCCACAGCATGCCATTAGCATGCCGGGAGAATTTCTCAATTTCTGGAGGCCTTGGGCATGAGCTTTCCCTCCTTCTCCCTTGTGCCCATGTTTATGTTAAGAGGCCCTTTCGGCCCCAATGGGTGAGGGAGGGGAGAGAGGCGTGGGAAAGCACCCTTTCCGGGCCTCCAGAAAGTGTGCAGATTTCCCTGGCCATGCTAATGGCGTGCGGTGGTATGTGCACTTTCTCACGCCTCTCCCCCTCCCTCACCCATTGGGACCCAGCATGAGTGACTGACTGGAGACTCCCTTGAAGGAGGCTGGATTGCTGTGGGCTCTCATGGCGGGTCCAGGCAAGGGGCAGGGGGGCTGCTCAGCATAGGGAAGGGGGTGAGCACAGCCTTAAGAGGTTCTTTCAGGCAGAGGCCCTTTAAAAAACCCATCGGTGGGGCAGGGAGGACTTAACGCTATTTCCCCAAGGTTGGGGAAATTGCACATTCCCCTCTCCCCCGTGTCTGACAGAAGCAGCGCTCCCATTGTTAGGCAAGGAACCATGGGGCGTAGATCTTCTGGGTGAGCTTGCCAGGGCTCAAGAGGGCAGAGCCCAAGGAATCTGGCAAGTTCGAAGGCCCCTGAGGATTTTTGACCCATCTGTAGATGTCATAAGGATTTATGCATGTGGAAGACTTAGAAAAATACTTGTTGCTGTTGTTTTTGTTACATGCATATTTACTGAAAAGGCTATTAGAAGACCAGCCTCAGAAAATATCATCCTCTTATAAGCACATTAGACAGGAGAAGCAGTTTAAAAACCCTAGAATCATGAAACGGGTCCTAGGGGTCTAATTTAGACTAGAAATGGCCAAAGATAAACCATAAGTTTAAGACTATTCCATATTAAAATGTTGCCAGTACTGCTTTTACTGTATCTAGCACAGTCTTAATATTATTATTATTATTATTATTATTATTAAGATTTTTATTATCTCTTTGGTTTCATCAGGAGCTGTTTTAAAGGATCAACACCCTTGTGGGTTAATATAGCATCCAAACCCTCTGTTACATTATCGCAATCAGTGTCATTTGTTCAAGGGGAAACTAAGTAATTTCCTCTACATAAGTGACCCCTCCGGACTTCATCTTATTGCTGGGAAGCCCCCTGGATGGCAGCTGTTTTTGTTTTTTATATCCTATCTTTCTCAGCTCCACTGAAGTCCCAGCCAAGGATGTGATGATGAGGAACCAAATTAGATGGCTGTAGCCTCTGGAGCTGCTGATATATGGGCAAAAGCTAATTAATTGAAACTTAAAAAGGAGGCGATAACAATCAAAATGCAGGATTAACAGGGAGAGCTTTCAAACAGATTTTCCTAGGGTTGCCCTAGAGAAATAATTTTCTTACCAAGAAGAAGAAGCTTTAAAGCTACAGCTTAATTTTCTGTATAAGAAAGAGGGCAGGTGCTGAAGTGTGTGTGTGTATGTGTGTGTGTGTGTGTGTGTGAGAGAGAGAGAGAGAGAGATAGAGAGAGAGAGAGAGAGGCTCCCTCTACAAGGATTCGCTTTTGCGCCCGGTTCGGCGATTATGCACATTATCACAGACGCGCATTTACTCCTAATCCCTCTGCACGGGAGGCGGCGAGAGGCGGCGAAACGCATTAATAGATGTCCAAAAAGCGCTTTACAAGAAGTTAATGCGCATAATCGCTTGTTCACACGGGGAAAATGCGCTTTAACGGCCGGAGCAAAATAAAACTCGCGATTTAACGCGCATTCAAAAATGCGCATTATCGGGGAGATAACGCGCCTCTACGCCCGATTTGCGCTCTGTTCTTGTAGAGGTAAAATTTTTAATGAACCTTCAAAGCGCATTAAACCTCTCTTGTAGAGGCACCCAGAGAGAGAGAAAGAATCAAACCTGTATTAGTTAAAACAGGGGTATGCAACCTGCCCCCCCCCCAGACGTTTTGTGTTACAAGTCTTATAAGTCCTGGCCAGCATGGCCAAGGTTATGGGAGTCCCAACCTCTAGAAGGCACCAGGCTGTCTATCCCTGAGCTAAAATCTTCTAGAATAGGACTGCTGATGAATTCACTACCACAAGATGTAGTGATGGCCACCAATTTGGATGGCTTTAAAAGAGGTTGGATAAATTCCTGGAGGAGAAGGAAAGCTGTCAAATGCTACTAGTCCTGATAGCTGTGTGCTACCTCCAGTATCAAATGCGGTAACCCTATATACGCCAGTTGATTGGGGGCTGCTGCTGCTGCACCATGTCCTGCTTGTGGATTCCTGGTCAACAGCTGGTTGCCACTGTGTGAACAGAATGCTGGATTAAACGGACCCTTGATCTGACCCAGCATGGCTCTTCTTATGTTCTTATGTTCTCTGTCCTATTTGAGGGGTGTGTGCCAAACAAAGATTGTGGTGGGGTGGATGATGGAGGCTGCCTGGCCTCCTGAAACACCTCATAAATATCAGAAAAGATATGGATGGGACAGGCAAGGCCAACACATACACACACAGAGCGAGAGAGCAGCACTGGGGTGGGGATGGGGTGGAATAGTGGCCACACCCCCTTACCCTTTCTGATGCCCCCTCAGCTACTAAGAAGGCTAAGGGGGGCATAGATTTTGCTAAATATTGGGAGGATGCGGGGGGAGGGGAGGCTTATGGATTGCATTAAGGCCCTCCCTTCCCACCATAGTTTGAGTACTAGAATTCCCTTTAAAGGGATTCCATCTTTCTCCTTCCTTCTGGTTGAAGGCTGAAAATCCTCCCCCAATCACTGCAACTCTGTCTATACATCTAAGATATGTTCAGGTCTCCTGCTTTCTATATCTATGGTGTTCTTGCCTATCCCATCCCTTTAAAGAGTGCATCGATTAGATAACGTACCAAGGGATTCGGTTTCTTTTGTATAAGTCTAAAGAAATAATAAGCAATGCCATTTGTGAGAATCCCTATGCAAGTGGTTCCCAAAACATAACTGGTTTGTTACTCTCAATTGAGGACATTTGTCTATTTCTCTTGCCCCTGCCATTTGCCAGTCATGTACACCATGAGGAAATGTTTCTGTGGTCTCCTGCAATGCAGGATGCATGAACAAAAAGGAAGTGCTGGGAACAGATGGACCTTGAAGAATCCACCCCCCCCCCCACTGAGCAATTCCAAGGTGTCAGCAGGTTCTGCTGTTGGGGTGCAGGACTATATATGGACAAGGGAGGAATTGCTGGGTTTTCATAAGAGTTGCTACCCAGGAGAATCTAGGGGTTCCTGCTAGGGCAAACATCTGATAAATTTTTGAAGGAAGTTAAAATGTCTACTAGTCATGATGGCCATATATGCTACCTTCAGGGCCAGAGGCAACATGGTTCTGAATAGCAGCCACTGGGAAACAGTAGTGGGTAGGTGCTATCACCCTCATGTCCTGCTTGTGGGCTTCCCATAGCCCCTCTCCTTAGCAACTGTGGGAAACAAGATACTGGACTGGATAGACTTTTTGGTCTGATCCAGCTAGGCTCTTATGTTCTTAAAAGGGCTTCAGTAAGACTGGCAATTTTTCAGAAGGTTTTGTACATCCCTAGAGAAAGGTTGCCTCTCTCTTTAAATCCTCTGTGGTCTTGAAAGTAGATGCAGTCACAATGTTTCCACCGGGCTGGATCAAGGTCTCAAAGACAGCTGTTTACTTAGAAGATCTAGCAGAAGACTGAGTGCTTATATACATGCTGACAGCTGCCTCTCTTTCTGGTTCCTCAGTTGCAGCTGGGCCTGCTTCCTTACTGTCTGCAGTTGCATCTTCCTTCTCCTGAGTAGACTTTTGCTCCTGAGTAACCTTGGGTCAACGGATTTTCCGGTGGCCAAGCAGGTGCTCCAACAATGGGAGTCTTCAGGTGGGCATTTTTAATTTTTATGCATCACGCTATACACCATTTCTAAGGGTGAGTGGAGCCTGGCATGATTTTATCGGGTGTCCAGCCCTCTGGTGTAGCCCCTCCCCTCTCTTGGTGTGAAATAAAACAGTTCTTCACAAGTTCAGAAGTCTGCGTCTTTGGAGATCTCCCCCCCCCCCCCCAATGCAAGTTAGTACTGTCCCTGTAAAAGCAACAGCAACACTGGGAGAGGGGATTGAGTGGAAGGGGGGTTGCACTACTCCCCTACATGTGTGCATGGGGACTGAATAGAAAGAGCTAAAAGCTTTCTGAGCAGCACGTGCAGAGCAGTCCCCATCCCATCGTTAAGCGCTGATTCTTCACAAGTTCAGAAGTCCCCATCTTCAGATGTCCACCTCCCCCAACCCCACGTGCAAATCAGTACTGTCCCTGTAAAAGCAACAGTAACACTTTTCTCATTTGAGTATACACTGAGAGAAAGGATTAAATGGAAACGGGTTGCATGTGCTCACATCTGTTGCAACCACCATCCCCCCTCCCCATTGCCCATCTTCTTAGGCATTCCTGAAATACGGAGCCGAGCAGGGGCGAAATGGTGGAGGGGCGGAGGCATGGGAGGAGACACTCCCAACTGGCCCTGACATCTATGCTGCACCGGCCAACACCTGACCACACAACGCAGGACGTAGCACGATGGGAGGATTACATGCGATGAAACTGTATGGCAGTGTCATCGCATGACCGCAAAAAACACTGCATTTTCCCCACAGAAAAATAACACGTGAAGGGTGGAGGGAGAAGACAAGACAATAACAGCATGGCGACGTGTAAGGCCCACAGAAAAACCAGGGTTCAAAACATGATGATCATACAAAAAAATGCCCGTCTGAAGACACTCAATGACTAGGCTGACCATATGAAAAGGAGGACATGCCTCATGTAACTTTAACAGTTGCAGAGAAGAGGGAATTTCAGCAGGCATCATTTGTATGCAATTGCTACCTGGTGAAATCCCCTCTTCATCACAACAGTGAAAGCTGCAGGGGCCCTGCTCTCTTTTGTATCTGGTCACTCTAGTATAGTGCCTGCAACTTTAAATGTTGTGATGAAGAGGGAATTTCACCAGGAACTAATTGCATACAAATGACACTGGCTGAAATTCCCTTTTCTCTGCAACTGTTAAAGTTACATGAGGCCTGTCCTCCTTTTCATATGGTCAGCCTACCAATGACTCTTGAGTTTCCATCTGGTCTGCTGCTGCCAGTGCTCTGAAGGGTTTGGGGATGAGGGAGCTGGGAACCAAGGCCATGCTCAGGATGGGGGCAAATGGATTCTTTGGGACCATCCCTGTGATTTGACTCCTCAGGCTTCTCCATGTCTTCTGTGGGAGTGTCATCATGTGCTGTGGAAACCCAATCCTCTTCCTCTAAAGAGGTCTCCCTGGGACTGGGGATGGCTGGGAAACTGACACTACTGTAGTAGGTACAACTCTAGTTTTGCTCCAGAGCAGCTAGGTGAAGGGGATTCTGGAGCATTCGGCTGGGAGGTGCAAAGACTGCATCTTCTCTTTTGCCACCACAAGTAATCTTTTAAAGGAATCTGGGACATCTTCCACTGAGAGTCTCTGGTGAGCTACTCTGTGTTCCTTGATGGAAGGGTTGTACAAAAAAATGGAATAAATTATTAATTCATTACCTCCAGGTAAAGACCTGGCGACCTTGATATGGATTGGGTCAAAAGTAACAAGTAATGCCCCCAGGTTCATTAAAGCCTGGAATAAATCAAAAGAAAGCTTTTTTTCTGAAGGGGAAAATGGTTTAGTTAAGTTATATAGAGAGTTAGATGCTACAGTAGCGCTATCTCTAAGTTCACATACTACATATACACAAGGGCTGAGACAAAAGTGCAGGAGGTGGAAAAGGAGGGGTATTTTCACAGACATTTTCATCAGCTTTGAGCAGTGCTCCCTTGCCAGTGATGTTTAGGGCAAGAGCATTGCTGAAAAAAAGGGGATCTAAATGTTCACCAATTCAGGAAGCACTGCTTTGATTAAGTATTGTTTGTTCTCAGTAAATGAGCTGGGATCACTCATTTGACCAGCCTAGGAATAATTAGCCTGGTTCTACACTGGTTTGGTTTGCCCTCAGTGATGTCAGTACATAGCTTAATCTGATTGACTACATAGTGTTGTGATGTTGTCACAATCACAACATGATCCTTGATTGGTTGGGATGACTTTAAAAAAGGAGAAAGAGAACCTAACCAAGAAAAAAAATGGAGCAGAAACCATAGCAGACGGGGGGAAATGGCAGCACACAGGATAAAAAAGATGGATGTTTGTATTCATTAGGACTTGGGAAGCATATTTTAGCTCCACTTGAAACGTGAAAGCACTATATTTGGCCCAGCAATTGAAAAGGGATCTCTTAACTCTTAGTACAGCCCTAATATATGCAGTTGTACATAAACACAAAGCACTGGAGTAATCATGATTGCTATCATGATTACTAATACTGGTCTCTCTCTCTCTTTCTTCCCTCTCTCCCTGTGTGTGTGTGTGTGTGTGTGTGTGTGTGTGTGTGCATATTTGCTAGCAAGTGATTCTGTAGGAAATCAATATTTTATGCATGTTAACGTTTCATGTTAATGTTCGCAGAGAACCTTATCATTCCCACCAGCTAGTGAGCCCCTGCAATGCAGGCTTCTATTGATTCTGTAAAAGGAGGGGGAAAAACCCCACCCAGCAATCAATAGAGATTCCTTGTGTGTAATACTCACTAAAATTAGGACTTTGACAACCTTGGCTCTAATCTCCTGGAAAGCAGAACCCCACCCCCCTCTTAAGGAAACTGGGGGGTTATTCGGGTCCGTCCTCCACTTCTCTCCAAAACAAAAAAATCAGGATGACAACAGCCCTGCCATGCTCTCCCAGTTTGCATTGGCGGGATTTGCCCTCTGTGGTCATGTCTCTTGAATCCCAGCTGACACTTCCTAGCTAACACATACGATTGAGAAAGGAAATGCTAGGTGAGGGCAGAGGGAGGGTTCCATGTGTGCGATTGTGACAAGGTTTCAGCTTAATAAGGAATAGCTGGTTCGTGCAAAGCTACTAATGCTTTCTTGTGGACAAATATCCTCACTAGGGGGTGGAGATGAGCATTCGATACTTAGTTCAGAACTGAGATAACCACAGCCAACTTGCTTCAATGCTGTTCACACTGCACCCTCCCTCTTTTCCCTTTCCTTCCATCTCCTACAAGGGGGAAAAAGCCTCACCTTGGTGATAGCAGATGTGGAGAGCTCCTATGAAGATGGGAGAAGTCTAATTTAACTCCATTATGGTGAGAAATAATGTTCTGAGCATCTTTTCCTGGTTGTGACCAAGGAATGGACCACAAACCTCATGATCCCCAGAGGAGCAAAAACAATGACAATGCTGTCTTCCGGCAGGTCTACCCAGTTGAATTTTAAGATGTTTTTAATAATGTATTTGTTTTTATTTGTTTTAATGTTTTATCTATTTTATGATTCTTATATTTATATTTCTTGTTGTTCCCCGCCTCGATCTGGATGGAGAGGCGGGTTAGAAAAACAAACAAATAAATAAATAAATGATGGGCCTCTTCATGGGAGCCCTCTGCTGTCCGCTACTGCTGTTAAGAAGTGTGCACCATTCGGAGGAAGGTAGACAAGCACTTGGCTATCTGCTATGTATGTGTGTTGTAAAAGCAATCTATACATTGCTTTTTGATCTTTTTCATTTGATGAATATGGTCTTTGAATGCACCGACGTATGGTCAGAGCTGGCATTTACCATGCCATAGCAAACGCTAAACTTTGATCTGAGGGTTCAGTGGTAAAATGCACTGAAGAGCTGCTCTCAGTCAGAATAAATAGTCCTGGATTAGGTGGAACAAGGGTTTGACCTTGTATAAGGCATCTTCCTATCTTCCTATGTTTAGTCTGGCACGATAAACACAAAAGCATGTGTTGAGGGAGGAGGGGCAATTGAGGGATCCTGCAGAATATGTGAGGTTAAAGGAGACATATATCTGCTTTCAGCTTCAGTACAGAGAAAACACAGCTCTGTTAAATACACGTTAAGATCGTAACATGAAAAGGATTGAAGTCTGTAGGTACTTCCCAAAAATATGGGGAGGAAAGGGCTCAAAGGAGTGTGTCATGTTTTTTAATTATTTTTCACTGTTTTTATATACATGAATTCCAGTTCAAATTCTAAACTACACATGTGTATAGATTTGTAGCCTTAGTTAATACTAGACTTGTAAAAAAACAAAAACAGAGTTTAATACATCACAATGGGCCTGTTCAGACAACACGCTAACCCATGGTTAGGCCACTAACCCTTTTGCAGCAAATGGTTAGTGAGTATGTTTAAACTGTTGTTATGTAGCCACCATGGTTAGGGATGGTTCACAAGACACACTAAGTCATGGTTCACACAACATGCTAAGCCATAATGTTTAGCTCAAAATGTTTAACCACCGTGGATTATAGTGTCGATTGAACAGGGTAAATATTTTATAAGGCATAGTTAATGGTAACTCATTGGAACTCTGTCATTTCTGGATGCAATCACTCAAAAGTGATCCCTTGAATGATCATTGAGTGTGCTTTCCACACAGCAAGAATTTGTATTGATAGGTAGAGGGCATCAGGCCTTGGTTCCCGATATACTGAATAATAGCACTAGCCATTCAGTTATGATAATAGTCTGCAAAATGCCTTAAGTGGTTGTACTGCTGGTGCAATGCTGGGGGGTGGGTCTAAGGCATACTTGTGTGACATGCTCTCCACTTCCCCAACTGGTTAGAAAATGCTACAGATGTTAGTTTGATTTTAGATGGGCTTGAGATTTGTGATGTCTTTGTAATATCTGTTTCACCTACATATATGTAGATATACAGCAGTGCATATATGGAAACAAATAGGCTTTAGAGCAAGCAGCAAAAACACTGATCCTGCATCAGATCCAAAAAGAGCAATTGAGCCCCAAGATTGATACATTTTTAGCCAGCCAAAATCACCCAGCTCTGTGTTTGTCCATTTCTGTTTGTCCCAACCCAAAGCTGCCCACTGCCTCCTATCCTTACCCCACAGAATAGTGGTCTCAGACTCTACTTGACATAGAGGCTGAATTTGGACAACACGATAGTCAATGGTGGGGTAATAATCAACTTTACAGTTGTTCATCTAGGGGGTACTCCCCACACAACACGGTAATAAATAATCAACTGTGGTGTGGGTTAGGATCAGCACTGAGTTGACTATGGCAGCATTCGGACAACATGATAGTTAATACAATTGACGATTGTTCCCCCCCCCGGTTGCTTTTTGTGTCATCCAAATTCAGCCATACAGTGCTTATTCAAGGAAGACATTTCCAGTTAATCTCTCCTATTCAGGAAACATCAACTGATCATCCATGGGTGCCTCTACAAGAGAGGTTTAAAGCTCTTTCAAGGCGCTTTAAATTTTTTACCTCTACAAGAGAGGAGCGCAAATTGGGAGCTGAGGCGCTTTAAACATCCGATTATTCGCATTATCGAATGCGCGTTAAATAACGAGTTTTATTTTGCTCCGGCCGTTAAAGCGCATTTTGACAGCTGACAGCTGGGCGGTCAGGATACTGAATGAGAGGAGGAGAAGGAGGAGGAAATTATGTCACCCTTCCTGAGCGCGGAAAGAACAGGATTGCGCGGAAGGGAGGAAAGCGGGAGGAGGGGAGCCTTTAAAATGCGTCGCCCAGCCTGTCCAGGCGGAGGCTGGATCGGACAGAAGGACCCACTTCTCTCCAAAGGGAGCCACTTGGCTTTCGACCCCGTTGCTCCAGGAGCTGGACTAGAGATCGGCTTTCAGGTAAATCCCGCAGGCGGGCGGCGCAGGGACCGTTCCGTCGCTTGCTTTGAAGCCGCAGCAGCAGCGCCGCCGCCGCCTCGTCCCCCAGGGGCCGCCGCCGTCTGCGCAAAGGGAGAGAGAGCCACCTTCCTTGCCTCGCTCCGGCAGACGACGTCCCCGGGTTACAGCCCTGAAAATGTCACCAAGCACCTGCCTGATCCTTCCTGCTAGGGCACCGGTGGGGGAGGGGGGACCACAGACACACGACCGCGGCTTCTTCTTCCCGCCGACTCTCGTGCAGAGGTATTAGGTGTAAATGCGCTTCAGCGATTGTACGCATAATCACCTAACCAGGCGCAAAAGCGAATCCTTGTGGAGGGGACCCATGACTATTAGCAATCAATCACCAGCTTCGTAACGATTGGTCTCACACTCATTTGGCCTCTACATCTCTTCAAGCAGAATCAAAACCACCACGAATAACAACAACCCAACACATCAACAACTCTGACCACAAAATCTTACTTGCAGGTGCTTTGATTTGCCATTTCAGCTTCCACCTGAAAGATGCAATTTGTTTTCCATAGGCACCATAAGTACCAGGACTGATGTGACCCAGTTCCTTCTGGTCTTGTCTTGGTGGAGACAGAGAGCCTATTTACACTACTGCTTTAAAATGGTTTAAAACGGTTTAAAATGGGTTATAACAGTAGTGACAACTGTTGGGGCCCAAGACACACTCCATATCCAGTTTTCAAAACGTTTTCAAAGTGTTGTATCCTGCTTGGTGTAGATAGGCTCAGAATTACTATGATTAGAATCACAGTTGCAATCACTATTGATGGAATCAGTACTCCCCACAGGCCATGCTTCATTCTTTTTATTGTCGCTATTTATCTTGAGAAGTGAAGTGGTGGACTGAGATTTAGCCAAGGGCAAATAATATCTTCCAGCAGAAATTCCTGACATCAACATCATCATCATCACCACCACCACCACCATCTTCATCATCCACATGAGAAGTGTGGTTTATGGAGGACAATTTCTGGCAAATGTGTAGGTGTTTGCTGGCTTAGGACAATGCTTTTGTCTTCTCTGTGGGCTCCACAGGAAGCCATCTTGCAGGAAGTGCCTGGCTGCTCTTTCCAACAACAAGTGCTCGGCAAGTTGGAATGGGTTAGGATTGGGGAGACCTCAGTTTAAATCCCTATTCAGCCACTAAGTGGGCCAGCCACTATATTTCAGCCTAGCCTACCTCTCAGTGTTGTTATGCGGATAAAATGGGAGGGGGCACTGCTACCCTCCATGCTGATTGATGTGTAGTTTATTGTTGTGTAGTCAACAATAAACTACTGAGCTCTGGGAGATTTCCATGGGAGACAATGAGGGGAGCACTGCTACCCTCCACGCTGATCTGTGGGGCAGTCACCATTAAGCAAAGGTAATGGCTTTCCATCAGGATGGAGGTGGGTCTGGTAGCAATGTTCCTGTGGGATATCAGCCTTTTTCAAACCTGAAACTAACAAGGGAGCAGGTTCCTCAGATCAGGCCATTTTGGGACCAGGAAGACCTACTTGGAGCGGAAAGGTGAATGGCCTCTGGGACAGAGGGTTTAACTGACCGAGGGGTTTCTTGAATAAAAAAGCTTGAGAATCACTCCCTTGGAGGAGTATGGTCCTGCATGTGGGGGTGATGTTTCAGGCCCCTGTCTGAAGAAAAGAGCTGACAAGGGATCAAAACTGTTGGCAGTTGATCATATGGAGAGACACTTTATGGTGGCAGTGATGACAGGGAACTCTATTTTCCTGCTGAGTTTCAAATGTCAGAATACAGCTGGAATCAGCTGGACACATCTCTGTTCAGTCCATGTTTTCAAAGCAACAGCCAGAGAAGAAGTAAATGCAGTGTTGGAGATCTTTCAGTCCTTTCAGCAAGGGTTGAAGTAAACAGTGATGAGTCCTGAGTATGTGTCACTCCAGAGAATTACATCCTGTTTGAAGCTTGCCAAATTATCCAGCAAATATATTCATCTGATAGTACAACAAGGAATAACAAATTATTCTACTGATATTATATGATCAGCTACCAAATGCCTGATATGATTAATGGTGTGGGCCAACTCTTCTCATACACTTGTTGGTAACTCACTTTCCTTGACACTGACATATTGGTTTTGTTTCTGAAATAGCGATATGATATTGTCAAGCAGCTTCTGCCAACAGCGCCAAGCCCTGTAATTAAGAATGCAACATTGTTTCTGCAATGTACCCTTGTTTACATGCATTCTCATAACTTTACATAGAGATTAGTTAGGAGGTACTAATATTGGCTCCACTGTTACGGTTGCATCAAAGCTTTTCCGTTTGAATACATCTCAGATACCTTTGTAAGAAAGGCTTTGATCCCAAAGAAGGCCATAGGCTTGCCTTAGAGGTAGGCTGACCATCTGAAAAGGAGGACAGGGCTCATGTAACTTTAACAGTTGTAGAGAAAAGGGAATTTCAGCCAGTGTCATTTGTATGCAATTCGTTCCTGGTGAAATTCCCTCTTTATTACAACAGTTAAAGGTGCAGGCACTATACTAGAGTGACTATATACAAAAGAAGGCAGGGCCCCTGCAACTTTAACTGTTGTGATAAAGAGGGAATTCCATCAGGTACGAATTGCATACAAATGACACTGGTTGAAATTCCCTTTTCTCTACAACAGTTAAAGTTACATGAACCCTGTCCTCCTTTTCATATGGTCAGCCTACTTAGAGGTCATCTTGCAGAAAGCTCATTGCATGAGGAGAGGCTATGATGGGAGAAAGTATTATCTATCACCTTGTTAGAATGTAAGCCACATCTGTTTCACTTTTGCCTCTGATCACCAAGATTCTCCAGAACAACTGCAGTCTGTATTTTTGAATATTGTTGGCATATTATTAATACAGCCTGATCTGTTTCTGGCTTCCTTACTTGAAATCAGCAACAAAGCTCTTAAAATCTCATTAAAAGATTAACCTCCTATCACAGTCTCCTAAGCAGCTTCAACACCACAAAGAAGCAGTGCAAGGGAGGCAGGGACTTGTGAAAGGAAGCAGGTTGCGTAATGTTGTTCAACCCAAGACACACGCCACCCCCACCCCCCCGGGCATTGGAGTAAATGCCTTTCTTCCCAAATGAGAGGGTTGAATTGAAAATATGCCAGATTCAAATGGTTTGATAGGCAGGAATGTTTGTTATATTCTTCCAAAAATATGGGGGAGATAAAACAAAAAAACGCTATGACTTTTATTGGATGAATCTTTGCTGGTAAAAAGAGTATGCAGGACGGCATACCTGCTCTTCTTGTCCATTTTGCAGTTGACCCATTTAGCAGGTTCGTTCAAGTAGCAGAACTTGCATAAATTGGTCATCAAGCAGTTAAGCTTTCCTTGGACTATGACACTTCAGGTAGCTGGGTTCATATGAAACTGAATATTTGAATACTCCAGTATGAAAATAAACCCCCCCCCCCCCGCAGCTAGAAAAATAGAATGCCAAGAAGGTTAGTCCAAATGTTTCTCCTTAAGATGCTAGTTTTGTATGAATATGGAGATTCCCCCCCCCCTTCATGATGGAGCATCCCATCATACACCTTCCCTTTAGTAGAAAATGGTACAGCCCAGGAGTAGCTTATCACTTGACTTTGCTGTTTATTTAAAGAGAGTTCATTAGAGATCTCAGAGACTGTTTGCTTTCATATATTTAAGTACTATTTAAGTAACCCCTCCTTCCTCATGAATAGCTGTATACATTCTGGAAATGGTTTAGCGGTTGTGTATATTGGCTACTATGCTCATAGCTGTGTGTGTTTCTTTCAAACAGTCTAAAAAGCATGCATGGGCAGAAGATATATGTCAAGATGCTTTGGACTTCAGATTCAATAAGCCCCTGCCAGCATAACCAATGGTCTGGAATGCTGGGAGTTGAAGTCCAAAATGTCTGTAGATTTTCTTTCTGCCCACCCCTGGCCTAAGGGCTTTCCTGACGGCGTTGAAAAACGGAGGTCAGGAGTATTTCTCAAGCACTAGCTGTAGGCTTTCGCTGGTCTGGGGGAGTGATGCAATTCGTATTTCTTTCGTGATATGGTCAGGCAGCCCCCGTGTTCAGATTTTTATTTTTATAAACAATTCAACTACTGAACAGCTTGTGCCGGAATTTTACAGGCCACTGAGGAAGACCGATATCGTCGAAATGCGTCTGGCCTGCCTCTTTTATAAATTGGTGGAGCAATTTGCTTTAATAATATTACAGAGAAACCTTAATGTGTATAGCAGTTGCTCCAATTGTCTGTGTATATATTTGTATAAAACATAATTTTTAAGTATTTTTGTATACCTTAACTTTTTTGGAAATACTGTATTTGGTTTTGGTTAAGGCTAGCACTTCGTTTTGTCTTTTGCACAACAGATTTGCTGACATAGTTTTTTAAAAAAAGGAACAGGAAGGTTCAGTTTGGTTTCAGGCCTGGCTTTGGCATGGAAACAGCCTTGGTCGCCCTGTATGATGACCTATGTCAGGAGAAAGACAGGGGAAGTGTGACTCTGTTGATTCTCCTTGATCTCTCAGTGGCTTTCGATACCATCAACCATGGTATACTTCTGGGACGACTGGCTGAGTTGGGAGTGGGAGGCACTGCATTGCAGTGGTTCAGCTCCTACTTGGCGAGGTGGCTCCAGAAGGTGGTGCTTGGGGAATACTGCTCGGCCCCGTGGATTCTTCAGTATGGGGTTCCGCAGGGGTCAGTCTTGTCCCCCATGTTGTTCAACATCTACATGAAACTGTTGGGTGTGGTCATCCGGAGTTTTGGAGTGTGTTGTCATCAGTACGCTGATGACACGCAGCTTTATTTCGCCTTTTCATCTTCAGCCGGTGAGGCTATGAATGTGCTGAACCAGTGCCTGGCTGCGACAATGGACTGGATGAGGGCTAATAAACTGAAACTCAATCCAGACAAGATTGAGATGCTATTAGTGGGTGGTTCTTCTGACCGGATGGAGGGTGTTCAACCTGTTCTGGATGGGGTTGCACTCCTCCTGAAGGAGTGGGTTCGTAGCTTGGGGGTTCTCCTATAACCATCTCTGTCACTTGAGGCTCAGGTGGCCTCGGTGGCACGGAGTGCCTTCTATCAACTTCGGTTGGTGGCCCAGCTATGTCCCTATCTGGACAGGGATAACCTGGCTTCAGTTGTCTACGCTCTGGTAATCTCTAAATTGGATTACTGCAATGCGCTCTATGTGGGGCTGCCTTTGAAGACGGTTCAGAAGCTGCAGCTTGTGCGAAATGCAGCGGCCAGATTGATAACAGGAACCAGAAGTTTTGAGCACATAAGACCTACTCTGGCCCACTTGCATTGGCTGCCTATATGTTTCTGAGCCCGATTCAGGGTGCTGGTTGTAACCTATAAAGCCTTACATAGCTTAGGACCACAATACCTGATGGAATGCCTCTCCCGACATGAACCTACCCATACACTACGATCCACATCTAAGGTTCTCCTCTGGTTGCCTACTCCAAGGGAAGTATGGAGGGTGGCAACAAGGGAGAGGGCCTTTTCAGTGATGGCCCCACAATTATGGAATTATCTCCCCGACGAGGCTCGCCTGGCACCAACATTGTTATCTTTTCGATGCCAGGTCAAGTCTTTCCTCTTCTCCCAGGCATTTAACAGCGTATGTTG
The DNA here is from genome assembly GCA_029215795.1 of Anniella stebbinsi. Classification (NCBI taxonomy): domain Eukaryota; kingdom Metazoa; phylum Chordata; class Lepidosauria; order Squamata; family Anniellidae; genus Anniella; species Anniella stebbinsi. Next base: position 63,522,946 of record JARDYH010000005.1, on the reverse strand, counting down.
AGGGTTTTGACGTTGTGGTGGTGGTTTGACCCAGAATAGTTGTTTTTTAAATGATATTGTATGTATAACATGTTTGTATGCTTTTTATGGTTTTAAATATTGTATATCGGTGTTTTTAATGCTCAATGTTTTTAATTTTTGTAAACCGCCCAGAGAGCTTTGGCTATGGGGCGGTATATAAATGGAATAAATAAATAAATAAATAATGTTAAGACTACTCTAACGCACTCCAGATGGGGCTGCCTTTGAGGAATATCCAGAGACGTCAGTTGGTGCAAAATGCAGCAGTTAAACTGTTGAGAGGTCTATTTTGTCGATCATATAACACCTATATTACACCAGTTTCCTTGGTTCCCAGTTTGTTTCTGGGCCCAGCTAGTTGTAACGTTTAAAGCCCAAACAGTTTAGGACCAGAATACCTGAAGACCCAACTAGGGGGCTTATAAACCTGCACCTTGGTCACTAGAGAAGGCCCTGCTCCATGTTCCACAGACTGAGGTGCAGCTGGTAGGCTGAGAGGCAGGGCCTTCTTGGTAGTGGCACACAAGTTATGGAACTCCTTACTGTGAGAGGGGTGGCTAGCACCTTCTCTTCATGCCTTTATGAGCTAGTTTAAAACTTCCTTGCCCCTTCTCGTAATGTGCTCCTGGAAAACATAACATTTTCCTCTTTTGGATGCCGCTTACCTGCGATGCTTTTTATTTTATGCTCTGTTGTTTTCCTAATTGTTTTTTAAAAATTGCTATCATTTTTAGGAATGCTGTGAACCATGTTGGGGGTTCCAGAGTAGAACCAACAGGCAGGATACAAATGGTTTAATATTTCTCTAACTAACTAACTAACTAACTGATCTTGAACATGAATGCTTGGTCTGAAATGTTGCTTCAGACAAGAACAGAAGAGACAGGAGCTGAGGAGAACGACAGCAACTCCTTGGCGGATGGTATTCGTGAGGAAGAAAGTGACAATAAAACCCTTGCTGCCCTGGCAGTTAAGGAGGAAAATGCAGGAGAGTAGATACAAAAGAGGGCAGGGCTCCTGCAGCTTAAACTGTTGCGATGAAGAGAAAATTTCACCAGGTGCTGCATGCATACAAATGACACCTGCTGAAATTCCCTTTTCTGTACAACTGTTAAAAATACAGGAGCCCTGTCCTCCTTTCCATATGGTCACCCTACACGAGAGCAGATGACCAGTGTATAAAAATAAAATGTTCCTCCACAGCATATTCACCTGCAGAGTGTAAATGCAGTGCGACAGCACCTTTGAGTATAGCAGGAATTTTGTTAAATACTTTCTGTGCTTCATGGGTTGTCAGGTGTCTTTTGTTCTGCTGTTGTGCGAGCGAGCATTAGTACTAATGTGCATTAACACAACTGCAAATTTGTGTAAATCCCCCTTAAAAATAAAAATAAATGGTCCCCAAGTCCACAGATTCTGCATGACTTGGAAAAAATTGGTCCACAGTGGAAATCTGAAATTAGTTGAATCCATTGCGCACTTCTGAAATATCCCTAGCAGGATGAGGGCTAGGCTGCTGAAAGAGGGATATATATATATATATATATATATATATATTGCAGCAGACTCAGCATCAGAACCTTATTAATTGTTCAGACAAGCCAGGAATCAGTCACTCCAAACGCGCACACACCCACACACACCCACACCCCTCCCCCCCAGAAGGTTTAGTTGACAAACACAATTACAGGTGACAGTGTTTAGTCAGAAATACATCAATGCGAACCGCTGAGAAATTCTGGAAGAAGCTAATGAGCTTCACAATGGATGTTGGTTGCAGAGAGAACATCGTGTGCCTGTGTGGCTGCAGCTTTAGAGATTAGAACTGAAGCATCTTGGGAGAATGAGTCAAAGCCTGATGAACCCCTAAATCACGATGCAGTTCTGGGGTAATCTCAAGTAACAACCTTTTGGTACAATCCTGTGCATATTTAGTGGGACTGAGTTCAGTGGGACTTATTCCTAGGAAGGTGTTTACAACTGCAGCCTTTCCGTAGTTATCCAATCACTCCTGGCTCCATGCCAATGATGCTTTCATGTAAAAGGCCTGTCACTGATTCCTCTATGATTAGAATGCATCTCTTCCTTGATACCTCATTATATAGCTTGTGCCAACCCCTGTTTGGCCTGGCTTCCATTATAGCTTATGAACAACGCCCAGGAATGACTTCTCCCTCGTCTCTGATAAAGCAGGGCATGTGGTGACAAGTCATGCAATTTAGCCAGTGCATAATGTGTTTCTCTGTACAATCTGATGACATGTCTCAGTGGCCCTTGGGACATAAACGACCCCTGGTTCAACCTTACATTTAGTAACTCAATTAAGCCAAGTCCCCATCTCCCCATCCTCTATTTGGGAAATGCTCCCTCCTCTACATGAAGGAAAAAGCAGGGAGGGCATATCCATATCAGGGGATGGGGGAAGAGAGAGGGGGAATCTCAAAGTTGCAAAGGATATAATAGCCTGGTGTGTTTCAGAGATATCCTACCTTAGGCGCACTTCGATGCACAGCACTATATCCTCAAGTGTGCTCTGTCCTCAAATCAACAGGGTATGGATGCATCTATCCAAGTGCCTCTGAGGAAGAATACCTTTGATTAAATCTAGTACACCTTTGAGACTCCCTCTCCCTTTTTTCCCCACTCTTCTACACAGAAACACCACACTCCATGTCTTCTTGTAGTTTTGTGTTTTATTGCACTGAGCTGTAGACTAGTTAAGTCAGGGGCAGGCAACTGGTGCTCTCCCAATGTTTTGGAATACAACTCCAATCAGTCACAGCCAGCAGGGACAGTAGTCAAGGATGATGGGTGTTGTGGTCCAAAACATTGGGAGGGCACTAGGTTAGGGGATGGAGAGGAAATGTTTCTTCTTTGCGTGTCCTGCGGGAAACTATGGTTCATTGGGGCTGAGAAAGCTTTCTGTTCTTGGCCAAGCCCAGAGGGATGGCTATCTGGCTATGTCTTCACAGCCTCTCTTTCAGATGGCCCATTACATTTGTCCGAATGCCTTTACAATGGTCTCACAAGATCCCACAACCTTCCAAATATTATTGTTACTGGCAATATCATAATGGTAAAGAGCAAGATTAATGAGCTGCAGGCCCTGATTTCAAATCTCAGCATAAGAATGAACTCACTGGACGACTTTTGAGACTGGTTCACCCCACCCCACTCCCCCAACACTCTAATATAGAGCTAATAATATTTGCCTACCTTACAGGTTTGTTGCAAGATCAATGATGTGAGTGTATTTTCCACACTTAGGAAAATCACAGTTTGATAAATATTATTACTATTTTTATTAAATGGGCAGCTTTTAAAAGGCCTTTGAAGATTTTGTTAATTTATCAACTGGTGGATTCACTCAAATTGGTTAGAGAGATGGCAGATAGGAAGGAAAACGATTCTAGCAGAATTCAGTGCTACATCTTTACCCAAAGAGCAGAGGTGCCCCATGGCATGGGACTTGCAAACTATAAGCAGCACTTCTTGACTGAGAAAACAAGCAACTGCCTGCTATGTTTTCGACACTCTTGATCCCAGCTCATTGCTCATTTCTTAGCAAATCTCCTTCGCAAAAAAAGAAAAAAAAGGAAATAGCAGCATTCTACTTCAGTGAATATTGCAGATATAGCTCATGATTAGGAAGGCGGATTCCATCTGTAATCAGAAAGGTTGTGGGGAAGAGTTGAAGCTTAGTGCTAGAGCAGCTCCTTTGCATGCAGAGGGCCTCAGGTTCAATCCCTGGAATCTCCAGGTAGAGGTGGGGAAGACCTCTGACTGAACTGTAGAGAGCCCCTGCCTGTCAATGTTGAGGTAGTTGGCCCAGTTTATCTGACTTGGTAGAAGGCAGCTTCCTATGTTCCTAAACTTTAGGACCTAAAGTACTACCTCTCCATTTCCAATGAAATGTTCCAAAGCTCACCAGCATGGTATCATTCAAAAGCCCATGGTGTGCTGCCATAGAGGAAAGGATTTCATTTACCAAATTGAAATGCTGGAATTCAGTTTCTAAGATCTCCATTAACCCTAAGCCAGTCTTCCCCAATCTGCTACCCTCTCCAGATGCTTTGGACTTCCATTTCCATCAGTCCCAGTCAGCAGGCTGGGATAATCAAGGATTATGGGAGCTGTAGTCCACAACATCTGGAGGGTGATGAAGATTGCCCTAAGCAAGCCCCAACTGTCTAAAATCTATGGCACCCTGCTAGCAAAGCCCTACCATGACGCTAGAACTGACATTGCATTTTATGCTGTGTTGGCATGTTTATTTATTTTATATTGTTAATTAATTTTATTGCAATTGTTTTTAACTGAAGAATGCATAGAGAAAATTTTATCAGTTTATCAGTTCTTTAACAAATTTTTCAGTTGTTTAATAAATGTGCTAAAATCCATCCATCCATCAGCCAGTGGTATCAGGAAAGGTGGTGCAACCAAATCAGTAGGAAAGGAGACTGCAAGAGTGAGGAGCTCAGAAGGTAAGGAGAAGATAACAGGGTCATCAGGAACCATGTTTGACAAACACAACCCATTGTAGTTATGGGCTCTTTGGGATTAACTTGAAGAAACTGGGCAGAGCTAACAAGTGTCAAGGTCCAGCCTTTCACTTGAACATCACCTAGGCTGACCATATGAAAAGGAGGACAGGGCTCATGTAACTTTAACAGTTGTAGAGAAAAGGGAATTTCAGCCAGTGCCATTTGTATGCAATTAGTTCCTGGTGAAATTCCCTCTTCATCACAACAGTTAAAGTTGCAGGGGCCCTGCCTTCTTTTGTATATGGTCACTCTAGTATAGTGCCTGCAACTTTAACTGTTGTGATGAAGAGGGAATTTCACCAGGAACTAATTGCAGACAAATGACACTGGCTGAAATTCCCTTTTCTCTACAACTGTTAAAGTTACATGAGCCCTGTCCTCCTTTTCATATGGTCAGCCTAACATCACCTGTCCTAATGGGACGCAGTGGTGGAGCAGCAGAGGAGTAGGGCACACTCAAGGGATCCCATCCCCCTTCACACATCAGCTGATTTTAGCTACATACTATCTGCCACACCTCATTCACAATGGGTGCTCTTCAGGTCCCCAGTTCTTGACACTTTAGTGGTGTCAACGATGCCTTCACCAATGCTGGAGCAATAAGAACCAGATGGGGGCACCTGTAGCTCAGTCACTGTCCTGAATATATGATGCCACTGCCAGACCAATTCCCTTAAGGCATAACACCTTGCAGCAGGTGGCTGATGGTGCTCTCTGCTTTTCTTTGTCTGTTTTGCGCAGGGGCCGATTTCTACTCTTCTCCAATGTTTTTCCAAAGGCTGCATATTTGTGTCTGTGAGAGAGCCACAATTCTGCTGAAACAGCTCTGTCTGCGTGTTCGATCGTGAGAGTATATTAACAATCTCCACTCCTGTGTGTTTTGCCTTTGCAAAGTCACCGATGCAGATACAGTGGCGTATTGGCATTCCTGCACAGATATACACAGCCACGTCCCCCGGAGGAGCTGGGATCAAGTGTAAAATTATTTAATGGTGCATCTAGCTTTAACAAACACCCAGCAATTCTCCAGTGTGCATTAACCAGAAGTGCAGAGTATTAATGAACCTAGATCTGGATGGCTAATTCTGCAGCAATTGCCAGCTCCCTCCCCTGTGCCTGGCTGTGAACAGCAGAGTGAATAGTGCATGCTACATCCCTGGTAGAGAGGTGCAATATGGTGTGTGTGTGTGTGTGTAGTGGGGTAGCTTGACCTTGTGCCCCACATAAATCCTTCTTAGAATATGACTTGCTTTGAGCCAGTATTTACCAAGGCTTAAGTAGCAATCCTTTACCCACTAGCTGGGAATAAGCCCCATTGAACACAGTGGGACTTACTGCAGACTAGACATGTGTATAGGATTGTGCTTTCATTTCTAGAATATTGGGCATTTTAATACATTTGCTGTAGGGAAATGATGAATATAGTCAAATCAAATTTTCCTTAAAGGTTAGTCCCACAAGGAAAAGTGTACACATTATCTAGCTTAACATTATGGCTAGAAAAATAGGCTTATCTGATTCAGAAGCAATTGTTTTTCCTTGGCAAAAGATAATTATCTATCTATCTATCTATCTATCTATCTATCTATCTATCTATCATTTATCTATATCTATCTATCTATCTATCTATCATTTATCTCTATCTATCTATCTATCTATCTATCTATCTATCTATCTATCATCTATCTATATCTATCTATCTATCATCTATCTATCTATCTATCTATCTATCTATCTATCTATCTACTGAATATGTGGTAAGAAGATTGCATCTCAGCATGTATAGAATACCTCCCCTTTGTCACAGACAAGTGGACTGAGGATCCCTTGCCTAAGAATCAAACCATGACCCCAACTCAGTTTCCCTTCCTCCTCCTCCTCCTCCTCCTCCTCCCCCTTCCTCCTCTTGGTATTCTCTTCTGAAAAGCTTTTTATTAGAGTAAGTAGATTGGGGCTAACTGTGCCCCACCTTATCTCTAGACACAGCACTATGATGTTGTGATTCTGCTCAACATACTGGACATTTAGTGTGCTTGTGAGCATATGTGGGGACTGAATGGCTTAGCAAACCTTAATCATAAGGTCTAATCTTTTTGTAGACATTAGGGAGCATGCTGCTGTTCTGGGGGGCAGTGTGGTGTAGCGGAGAGAGTTTCAGGCTTGGGCTGGGAAAACCCAAGTTCAAATCTCCACTTAGCCATGAAGCTCACTGGGTGACCTTTGGCTAGACACTCTTTCACAGCCGAACCAACTTCAAGGGCTGTTGAGAAGGAAAAAAAAGTGTGTTTGTGTGTGTGTGTGTGTGTGTGTGTGTACGCTCGTGAAAATCCACCTTTTAGCTGTTTAAACCGTGGTATGTATTTTTGTGAACCACTCAGAGAGCTTCGGCTAATGGGCAGTATTAAATGAAATGAATGAATAATGTGCAAAACCAATTCACATGATCCTTGGAGGAAAGGAGTGATCTACGTGTGTATGGCATCTCCTGTGTTTCCTTACTCTTCCTTTTTACTCCTGCCTCATTTTCTGATTTTTGAGCATTTGCTCCTTGAGATTACATTATTTGACAGCTACAACTTAATCTTGCAGCACCATCCCCCTGGTTCCTGACTGCTTGGCACATCATGTAGATTAGTATAACTCCAAGTCCAGCCTGTTTATGGGTTTCAGGGAGCATTCAACCCAACAGCATCTCTCAGGGAATAGTTTTGGCACTTCATTGGGTTTTGTAGTTTGTAGCTAAGGTTTACTTAGAAGTAGTCTGAAAAGACATTGTGATGGAGGTGGGCACCTCCCCCCCCCCTCTGGTTTCATGGTCTACTGTTTTAGCAATTTAGCGTTTGATTGATTAGGCACCGTTTCTGCCTTTCGAGGTGCAATAATGCTCCTTTCTGTGTGGGGTGTTTGATTGCCTGCTCCTCCTCCATCCCCTTCCCGGTTGGCTGAAATGGATGGATGAGAGTGGATGAAAGTGAGGGTGGATAGGGGTGAGGGTGTAGTAGCGCAAGTCTGCTGGAGGGAAGTTGAAATGGGTGGATGAGAGGGCAATGAGAGTGGGGTTGGAGCAGCGAAAGCCTGTTTGACTGACTCGGCACAAGTCCGTTTGTTCAACCGACTCAGCACGCGTCCCCAAGCAGAATGAGAGAAGGGATTCAATGGTGTGCTGGAGGAGAACTGCCCCTGCCCTCCTCTTTCATCAGCAAGACCGCCGTTCAACGAACATGTCCCCACAAAAGCAGGACGTTCCGACATAGTGCGAAGATGGCAATACATGGGGATGGAAGGGCGGTTTTATCCCCTGTGGGATAAACCACACTTTCCCTGCCCTAGAAAAACATGGAAAATAGAGGGGAAGAGGAGAGATGACTGCAGGACAGGGATGACATGTTGTGAGGTTCACAGAGCAAAATGGTAAACAAGGCAGGATGAAAGTGCAATAAAATGCTGGTGTGATGGAGCTCTAAGAGGTCCATCAGACATATGCTTTATTGTACGTTCATTACTGGGCACTCACAGATTTTCGTGGGTCCTTCTCACGTCATTATCTGCTTCCTGTACACCTCCCGTCCCTTCTAGCCTTCTTCGCGCGACAAAAAAAAAACACCCAGTAAATCCAACTTATTTTTAAAGACAGAAGTTGCTGCTATCTCCTGCTGTGTGCAGGAGAAGCAGCGGGATCAAAATGGCTCACTGAATGGACCATGTGCACGTTGTTAACTTCCTCTTTCAAAAGAGGAAGCAAGAGGGACAAACGTGTGGACGGAGAAGTGACAGTAAGCAAACACGATTTCCCCCCCGTGTTACAACGCTCCTAGAATCTTCCCAATGTGAGAAATGTGAAAAGGCCAGACAGACACATGCTATTACTTCTGCACGCTCATCTACATTTGGGGTGGCTTACCCCCCCCCCCCCCAATACTTACTATTCAATTGTTGTGGTACACTAGTGAAATGCAAAATCCCCTGCAGGAGAATAACAGCACTCCTTAGATACCTTTTCTGTAGTCTTGACTTTTTAAATCCTCATTCCCTCATGGTGGATCACTAGCAAGCTGTCTTTGGGAATTGGACATATTCTATGGTTGGGTTTTGTTCAAAAAGGTTGCATTCCTCTACTGTTCCCGCCTCAAGCTATAGAAAAAAAATGTGTAGAAGGCAGGACACCTGCTGCACTGTAGATTGTACTTCCTCTTGTTTGGGCTACATGCCAGGGATACTGAAATATCAGAAGAGAACTGGCCTTTGCTTTAAATATGTAATTTCAGTCCTGTCTACAACATTACAGTTTTCCCTTCCTGTCTTGAGGAGACCAGTTCAGAAAGATGCTTTTTTGGGGGGTTATTCATCCATTTGGAAAAGTTACTCTCAATAAAAAGTTTCTAAATCACAAAGTAAAGGAAAATCTGACTGCTTGGTTCTACACATTCCCTTAGGAAATATTTCATCACTCATACATTTCTTATCTTTTATTTGTTGTTAAAATATATAAATATAAACTATTTATATCCCACCAGGTCCAGGATATTAACAACTGGAGTGGGGGAAACAATCGTTAGTTGTTTTGACTATTGTGTCATCCGAATGCTGCCATAGTCAACTCAGCGCTGATCCTAATCCACACCACAGTTGATTATTTATTACCATATTGTATGGGGAGTACCCCCAGTTGAACAACTGTAAAGTTGATTATTACCCCACCATTGACTATCGTGTCGTCCGAATTGAGCCATAGTTACATCCAGCTGCAAAAAGAGCTCTTGTGGGGCAGCCAGCATTCTATGGGAAAGGACCACTGGGAGAGCCATTTGTTGCCTGCCAATCCCAGAATAAAGTGGGCAACAAAAAAACAAACAAAAACTTTCTTTCAGACATTTTTATCTTGCTTTTAAAAATATCACCCCCCTCCCCAATCTAGCTCATAAAGGAAAAAAGCCAAACAACAATAAAACTAGGCTGACCAGATAAAATCCAGGTCAGGGCTCGTGTAACTTTAACAATTGTAGAGCAAAGGGAATTTCAGCCAGAGTCATTTGTATGCAATTAGTTCCTGGTGAAATTCCTCTTCATCACAACAGTTAAAGTTGCAGGGGCCCTGCCTTCTTTTGTATATGGTCACTCTAGTATAGTGCATGCACCTTTAACTATTGTGATGAAGAGGGAATATCACCAGGAACTAATTGCATACAAATGACACTGGCTGAAATTTCCTTTTCTCTACAACTGTTAAAGTTACATGAGCCCTGACCTGGATTTTATCTGGTCAGCCTAAATAAAACTATTTAAGCAATAAAAACGACATGAGCTAGCCAGCACTTTCTTCTGAGAAGACCCTGGTTGAGTTCCAGTATGAACAGAGTCAATACTTCTTTAGCTCCTACTCCTGTTACTGCTACTGCTTCTATTGTGCTATCGATGGGCATGGCACACATGGTAAGAAACAAAAAGGCAGGTGATTTGTCATCAAAGGAGGATAGCTATTCTGAATGGGGAAAAGTTTTAGGAGTTTCTATCTCTCAGGAAATTTGGAAGGGGCATACATAAATCAATACGTTCTGTTTCAGTTTTGTTGAAACAGAGTCACAACATACACTTTCTTAATGGTATTTAGTACCAGAAAAATTAAAGTGGATCTATAAATTAAAACAGTGGGATGGTTGGAATTCTAATCTATCAGATGAAAGTATATTTTTTTCATACATGGTGGCTGTGCTGAGCAATTAGCAAATGTTAGTTTGGTGCAGGAAAGTTTGTAACTCCTTTTTGGGGGTAGAGCGAACTCCCCCAAGAATGGATTAATCTGCAGGGGGTGGGCAAAAACTATGAATTTTAGTGTGGTGATCTTAACTTTAAATATGTGATGGCTGAAGGTTCCTTCCTTTATTTACCCCCACCTCCAAAGTCTTTCTACTGCTTCACGAAGCAGCTTAGTTGCTCTAAGCAGCCTGGCTGAATTCCTGGGCCAGAATACACCTGAGTAAAAAAGTTGACTACCCCCATTTTGCGCACACACTTAAAGGTAAGAGCCCCCCCCCCCCGACAAGTCACAGAATTCACCTGCCCCCTGTCCTGTGAAAGGGTCGGGATATTTGGTCCAACTTTACTATATACTGATTTAAGGCTTTTTTTCAAAAAATAAAAAAATCTGTTATTTGACTGAGTGTAACTCTAAGCTGATCCTAAGGTGTTGGTCTTGGGTATTTTTGCACATAGCGCACAGGAAGGATAAGGCTTCATTGAAAGTCACTGCCAAAATCTTGGTTGCTAGGAAATGAAAGTCACACCAAACTCACTCAGATACGGAACTGCTGAGGAAGACATCGGAGGTAGCGGAATTAGACTGGAGGGATTAGGCAGTATAAAGTCCTTAGCAGAGAGGCGGTTCCGCCTTTTAAAAAAAGAAATTTGTAAACAAAGGTGTAATTGATAATAATATTTTCTGTTTTCAAGCAGAAGATTGTTTAATTTTGACATTTTGTGTAAAATTATTTGTACATTTTCTAATAAAATTAATTATATGAAACCAGAATATGCATTCAGTTCAGTTATACACACTTAGGATTAGTTTCAGTATGCGATAAGGCAAGGATGAAGGGGTTACGTCAAAGACTTCATGGTGGTTGTTTGGGGGTGGCAGTGGTCCAGGTGTAAGGCACAGCAAGGGAGAAAGGGTGGAATCCCTTAAGGGAGCAGAAGACATAGGGATGGTGGAACTGGAGGAACAAAAATCACTCACAGGGATACATAGGGATATGTGAGTGGAGAGATATGGGGGGGGGGGGCAAGCCATGGAAGGCTGTGGAGGGACTTGTGTTAGATACGGAAGTGAAAAGAAGCCGGAATAAGGATTGAAGGAGTATCACATGGTCAGTAATAAGAAAGATAAATGACACTGATGGGAGAGTTCTGGCTAGAGGTGAGAGTGTAGAGGTGTGACAATGGAAGATCAGAGAGGAGAAGATTGCAATAGTTAAGGTGGGAGAATATGAACCAGGGCAGATGGTAAATTTGTCATGAATGTCGAAAAGGGATTGGTAGTAAAGATGAATGGTTCAGTCGTGGGTATGAGGAGCTTTTGAAGATGATGAAACATTGAAGTGGAAATATAAAAAAGCACACTGACTGGAGAGTGCTGGCTCCAGGTTTTTGAGGACACCTTCAGTGTCCCTCCCTAAGTGAATCTACTAGCTGCTGTTGCCCATCCTGTTTCTCATCGTTACTACTACTTATTTGCTTGACAGGCAAAGAGCCAGTGAACAAGTAGTCAGCAGCATCTACTGCTTCTCCTTCTTACTAGCACAATTCTCTGGGCAAGAGTAACAGGTAGGTGTGGGCCCTCATGATGATACTTGATACTGGCTCTTACTCTGGAGATTGTCAGGTATAGGGTTCAGCAAGGTTGGGAGGCCTTGCATGTCATAGATTTAATTAGAACTAGATTGGAATGTCTGTGCAAGCTTATCTCTGTCAGGATTCTCAGGGAAACAGTTCACCCCACTTCCTTGGCCTTGAGACTGTAATGTTTGCCTGGGAACTTGAGAATGTTAGAAAGGTGTGTGTGTGTGTGGGGGGGGGGTTGTTGTTGTTGTTGTTGAAGGAGTCACTCAGATTGTAGTGTCATTTTGGTGGGCTGAGCAGTGCAGCCCTGTTTGAACACAGGCATGGCTTCTGGAACAGAACCCTGTCTGTTGGGTGGTTTGAGGCAGGCCTGACTTGAGAGATTGTGTAGAGGCAGATTGTAAATGTGTGCAAGCAAGAACAGAGGAGGAGATTGACGTAGCACATGTTAGACTCCTCGGCAAGTATAAACAGGCTTTTAGCAGCAGAAGACAGTGAAGGAATCCCCACGTGAGGAACATCTACACAAATCCTTTCCTTCTATTGAATGATTACTTGCCCCTCCCAAACCCCACGTGCATTGATCTCTTGGTGAGTGGTTGTGATAACATCTCCAGCAGCTAATGAGTTGGGAGGACTCAGTGATTAGAAGGCAGAGATACAACTCTCTCTCTTTGCAAGCTTTGTACTTTTCTCTGTTCTCAATACTCTAAATATGGGAAATCCATATTTTTAATCGTTGCTGTGGAGACCTGCAGTCAGCCAATCCAGCTCCCTAATGAGTGCACCTGTATAATGCATATAAACGCTTAATGGATACCTTAAAGATGAAATGACCCAACCTGTAAGGAGATAGGACTCTTATAAAACAAATCCTATAAAGTTTCAATCATGTGGCATACCTATAAGCCACTGGTGACAATCTCTGTAAAGATAAGATTTGTATTTTGGAATTCTAGTTTGTTTGTTTATTTATTACATTTTTATCTTGTTCTTCCTTCAAGGGTGACATACATGGCTCCTCCATTTTGTGAGAAAAGTTAGACTCAGAGCGTCATCAGTTGTATGTTTTATAGCACCCTCGTTATTGGCCACTCATGGATAGTCGCAGCCAGCCCTTTTGATGATGCCGTCCACTTCCAGTGCATCTCCCGTTTCTTCTGCTCATTTTTCCGTCACAACCCCCCCCCCCCCCCCCCGCGGAAAATCTGATTTTTTGTTAGTAATGAACTTGCCACCATTTCCTGTTGTGTGCAGGAAAAGCAGCGTGATCAAAACACCCACTGAATGGGTCACATGGTCGTTGCTTGTTTCCTCTTTCTTCCCCAGCCTTGCCTGTGGGGGGGGGGACCCCAATCCCTGATAGGCCCAATCATGGCTTGTGTGGGCTTTTAGTATTAAATATGCATCCGAAAGTCAAAGCCTTGTAGAAACTCCACTGTGCATAGTTCAGCATGTGACAGTTCATAAATTGCACAGCCAGAGTTCTAATAATGGGACCTGCTGCCTTTTTAAAACTAGCCTGGCATTAAAATAAAGATAATTTATGTATGCAGAAGAGTCAGCACTTGCTTCTCCAGCAAACATAATATTAACAACCTTGGGCACTCGCCTGATCTCGTTAAGACCTTGCAAACCACAGACTTTTTAATGTAAACACAGCTGAGGAAGTGGCATGAAGGAATGCTGGCTGCAGGAGCATTTCCTGTTGGGCAGGCTTCACGTGATGAGAAAATCCAATGGATCCTTCCCTGGGTTCTAGCTCTAGTATGCTCTGGTGTGAGATTGCTGGGAAGATCCCGTTGCCTTCATCTCCCATGTCTTGCTTCCCCTCCCCCATGTCCCCAGCCCTGTCCTGGTCTAACCAGGAGGGAGGGGCTATAAAAAAGGAAAGTAAGGGGAAGTGAAAATGGAGGTGGCAGCTATGGCAGTGCCAATGATCCCTGTGGGAGATGAGGGGCTGATGTGGTATCATGGAAAGACAGGTTGAGTAGTCCTAGTTTGGCCACTTTCACATCATGCCAAAAGAGGAAATGCATTCCCTCTCCCCCAAAGAAGATAAATGAGGACACAGATTTGAGTAAAATTTGTCTATGGATATACATGCAGAAATTTAGAAAATATTACTATAATTTAAATAGAAATACAACGCTTATCACCATAGTGGGGAAAACTGAGACTAGGCATCCTAGGTATCTGCCTGTTCAATCTTCTGTCCAGCTGCTAAATGTTGATGGGCAACTTCAAGGCTCCTGCTGGTCTCCTCTTTTTATGTTTCTTTCTTTTTAAAGTTGATTTGGACTGGGTAGCTCTTTGAATAGAGGATTGTCCTCTGCAGTGGGACATGTGGCCACTCTAAATAGATCATACCCTTGTAACAACGCATGGGAGCACCAAAAGGGCCAATGTGCAAAACAGATTGTTTAGAAAGAGATATCCTTTTCCTTGGCCATTTCCAAGCTTTTACAACTAGCCCGATTAATGGAGAAGGCACCAATAAAGCTGTCTTTTTCTAGTGTTCTTCTTCCCCAGAATCTTTGTGGTACATTGCTGTGGGAGGTCACCTTGCATCTTGCCTTATTCTCTCACAGCATTCTGCTTTGAAATGTGTAATTATTTTGCTGAGATAATTGCCAAAAATCATCTGTAGTCCTGGGAAGAACTTCAAAACCTACTTGTTTACCAAAGCAAACAATTCAGATTAATCCAAACATTATGCAATTCCTTCTCTTCTATTTATGGCATGGAATGCTAAGGCTCTCATAGGAGATGCTTCGCACAAGACTCAGGGATATTTGCTCAGAATATGGTTACATAGCTGGTTTAAAATTAAAAAATGGAGCCTCCTTTCTAGACAGCTTTGGTCAATGAGCAGTAGCATGCCAGGCCATGCTTAGTGAGGATATCACTGGGTTGTTTCAAATATAAAACTAAAGTGTAACCAAGAATAAGCCTAGCCTTGCCCAGACTTGCATGTTCCGTTCCCCACTCCACCTTTGGTATGGATGACAGGAGGAGCTCAGAAGTTTTATCTTCATTTTAGACTAACTGCAGTTTGCCATGTTGTCTGAATGCAAAGAAACTGTGGTTAACCTTAACTATGGTTAGTGGAAACAAGCAAATGTCAACAGATAATTTATTAAGCTGGTTTGTTTTTACTAACTATAAGTAACCATAGTTTAAGGTTCAGACAGCATGTTAAACTGTGGTTAATCTAAAATGATTTCCTCCTCACAGCTACTTTGGCGTAGGGAACAACCTGTCCCTGCCACGTTCGAAAGCACTCAGTTTCTAAATTGAGGACATACATGTGTAAGGTCACTGGGTGGCAAACCATCTTACAACACCTGAGCTAGAGGGACCAATGGTCTGATTTGGTATAAAACATCTTTCTATATTCCTAAGTCCACCATGGAACTAAATTCTCTATTATTCTGGACAAGAGGGACTTGCTTGTTATTTTGATGTTTGTGAGATCTACTGGTTCTTGTCTGTGACTTACTGCACCAGTGAAATGATTGTATGATAGAGTATAGGTCCCATCCTAATTCTTCTTAATATTATTTAGTTTTACTGACTACATGTCTGGTGCCATATTGTCTCAGATACTTCTTTGCCAATAAACTAAGCCTATGTGACTTTATTCCTTAATATGTGGAATGAGAAAAACTATTAACATATGCAATATTCAAGATCCAGACTTCCTTCTCCCCTCTAAGGAGAGTTCAGCCCATGGTTATGCTATGAGACATCTAGAATTTGCCACCTTCAGACATTTAAGATAAGTTGCCTTAGATGTCTCATGGGCCTCATCTACAAGAATCTGGCTTTACGCCTGGTTCTCCGATTATGCGCATCTTCTCGGAAGCGCTTTATCGTAAATGCTTGTATGCAGGAGGTAATTGAGTACTCAACGGGTGACCTTACCGGTTGTTTCAAATGCGCTTTACAAGTAGTTAATGCGGAGAAGCGCTTGTTCACATAGTCAAAATGCGCTTTAACGGCCGGAGCAAAATAAAACTCGCTATTTAACGCGCATTCGATAATGCGCATAATCAGAGAGATAAAGCGCCTCTATGTCCGATTTGCACTCTGTTCTTGTAGAGGTAAATTTTTAATGCACCTTGAAAGAGCTTTAAATGCCTCTTGTAGAGGCAGCCATAGTCTGAGAGGGCTGACATATCCACAGAGGGGTAGCATTGCTTATGGTAAAGGCTTCTGCAATGGCAGGTTTTCAATGACCTGCCATTGCATAATTGAATACTACCCCATCCATTTGACCTGGGATAGGCAACCTGTTGCCATCCAGATGTTTTTGGTTACCACTCCTATCAGCCCCAGCCAGCGTAGTCAATGGTCAGAATTATAGTTGTAGTCCAAAACATCTTGAGGGAACCAGGTTGCCTATCCCTGCATTAGACATAAAATAATGATATAATGGTGGGTGTTTGTCTAATCACAGGCCAAAGTTTAAAGTTTTTATTTACAGAATGAGAGCTATCTATCTTTAGAAGAGAAAAACAAAGACTGAGAAAATATAAATTGAATGTTTGAGATGCTGGACATTTTAAGGTTGTTTCTGAACATCTGAGATTTGGTTCAAATTCTGTATAAAGCTGTACTTACATTGGGAGAGACTGTTAGTGCTCACCTTATAGCAATGCTGAAAAATGTTTAATGCTCTGACATCAACAAAGATGTTGCCATTGGCTACACAAAGATTGGACTCCAACTCACTGTTCTCCAGCACTCTGTTCTCTCTGCAGAACCTTTCTAATAGCTCTTCCCCCCATGCACTGTTTTTTTTCCATTTGGCAAGTGGGGGCATAAATGTATGTTCCTATCCCATAATCCCTTCCATAAGTCTCATTTCCATGAAAATGTAGCTTCACTGCAAAGGACATTACTTGCGAAGATGCCACCCTATAAACTCCCTTTTATAGCAGCTATAACATTTCAATTCTGCAAGAGGTCTTGGGAGTCAGCATGAGACTAATTTGCTTTCGTATATTTAATTTTTAATTGATTTTCCAAGAAAGCGATAATATACGTCTCTGAGATAATGTTGTTGCAATGCTGTTGGGCAATCATGAAATGAGAATGCATCCTTAGGAGTACTTATCTGCAAGGCATAAAGACACTATCTTCCTTGGTTCTTTTGCAATAGGGGCAACGTGCAGCCCACCATGGCTATTTGTGCAACCTCTACTTAGTCTGTGGCGCTGCTATCAATGCCATGTTCTGAAATGCCAGTGATTCTGCTGGGAAACAAGGCACACAAGGAGAATAGCTGTTTCTGTAGATAAACTGGGCTCCCAGAGATCACATGCCCTGCTTTTCTGCAGAATGGGGCTCCTAACAGCTGTTTGGCGTGCTGGGTGGAGCCCGATTTTGCTGGGAAACAAGGTGTGTGCTCCCTGCGTGCCATGCTTTCCAGCTGTTGGGGGTTCAGCTTCAGTGTGGCAGCGAGCTCTATAGTTTACAATCAGAATCTGATCAGAAGTGACCCAGCGGGGTTTGGAGATCAGATCAGTAGTGAGAAGCTCTGGGCCTAAGAGTTTGGCTATGCCTTGTTATTCATGTAATGGCATTCATGTAATGGCTGGTTTGCCTCATCAGCCCATGGAATGTCAGAATAAATCTCTGTCCGTTTACTCAGAGGAAAGTGGAAGGTGGTGGAGTGTGTCACTCCTGTCTAGCTGCTAGTTGTTGATCTTGAATGTCATGTCTATAGTTAAGATAGCTAACAGCCTCTCCATGAAAAACCCACAAAAGGGAATAGAAACACCGTTTGATGTAGGTTTCATTTATGGGCTAAGATTCCCTGTCAATCAGATTGTTAAGGTGTGTGCTATTGTAGCCCCACCTGTGCTTTTAAGCAGATGTTCAAGCTCAGAGCCTTTGCTGGGAACATTGTCTTCAAGGTCCATCTTTTATTGCTCATTGTTACCATCCATTGTTTACTGCCTGTAACCTTTCATGTCTGGGACTTCCCTCTGTCTGAAGTGCGAGAAACACTTCTCACTGGGACTTTAATCTGTTTCACATAAATTGTCTGTTCAATTTGTGAATCATTAAGAACTTGCCATGAAATGTATTGTTATACTTTTCATAACCCCTAAATTCTTGTTTGCTATGGATTGTGTATCTTTGTCTTCAGTAGTTCAGAGCACCTGCTGGCTTGGACTGATTATGACTCTCAGATTTTTCTATGCCTTAACCCATGTGGTGTGGAGATTCCAAAGTGGAAGCTATGCTTTTCAAAATCTCTATGCTAGTGGGTTTACTTTGGACTTACTCTTGAGCCTAGGTTTTGACTCTTGGATTTGTTAGGCTTTGACCCATGTAGCGTGGATGTACCATAAAAGAGTTCAAGGCTGGACTAAATCTCTGCATGTGTGGATTTACTTATATCTTTTTTCTAGAATGCTTGTCTTGGATTTATTTATATTTATTTATTTATTACATTTGTATACCGCCCCATAGCCGAAGCTCTCTGGGCGGTTTACATAGGATTAAAAACAATTAAAAACAATATACAAAAATTAAAACAGCAAAAACATACAACATACACACAATCTGTACATTTAAAAACCACTACAACACTTCAAAAAGCTACAAAAACAAAACAAAACAAACTCAGGCTCCTCAGATATTGCCAAATGCCTGAGAGAAGAGGAAAGTCTTGACCTGGCACTGAAAAGATAACAATGTTGGCGCCAGGCGGGCCTCTTCGGGGAGATTGTTCCACAATTGGGGGGCCACCACAGTGAAGGCCCTCTCTCTTGTTGCCGACCTCCGAACTTCCCTCGGAGGAGGCACTCGGAGGAGGGCCTTAGATGTTGAACGTAGTGTTCGGGTAGGTTCATGTCGGGAAAGGCGTTCCATCAGGTATTGTGGTCCCAAGCCGTGTAAGGGATTCCACCAAGAAACATTTGAGCCCCATGCCCTGTATTCTAGTAGAGATTGCAATGGGGAAAGCAAGTTGTATTGATCTCTGACACAGTTATAGTTATTAGCTTTTGACTGTTCTTTGAATTAAACAATGAGCCTATAGCTAATTGCCACCAGCTATATGATTTCTGGAGAATTGCGATCATTAAACTTTTGCCGTGAGAGCTAATAATTTTGTCTATGTTACATGATTTACTACCAATAAAACTTCTCACTGTTTCTAGCATTTGTGTCAGTTTACAGGATTTGTTTGGGCCAAAAGATGGGAACGGTACACCAAGATAATTGCTGGGATTCTGGCAGCATGGCTACTTCTATGGCAGTCACTTCTGACAGAGGGAGGGATGCAGTCCTTGCAGGGTTCTGGGGTGGTTAATGCAGCCCCCCAAATGTAAGTGGAAGCATTGTTGGGACAGCCAAGGTGAAACACTTCCATTGTGCTTATAAAAAAGGCCCTCCCAGTCCCATCACAGAGTTTTGCATTAACCACACTTCATCTAGTTCAGTGGCATTCAGTCCTTCTATCTTTGGGGAACGTTTTCCATGCTCAACTTGTCTGCCATATTATCCTTATGTGTTGCCAATGTTTTAGCAATGGTGCACAATCCGCTTGGGCAGAACGTTGGTCATTGGTTTCTGTGTTGTCCTATGTGAACTGAGAGTACCCCACAGAACACACTCACACCATTGGCAGTACAAGGAAATGAAAGGTCAGCAGTAGTATACAAGTTCCTGTTCAGTAGCTGCCACTACTGGTTTTCTCCTTGGACTCCCTGATAAGCTCCTAAGAAATGCCAGCATTCTCCATGAAGTAGTTTGAAAGCCACTGCTGTAATCACATATGCTTGTTTTTGTGCGTGACTCCAGCCTCACAGTCTCCAAGCTTGCATTCAAATCCTTTGACAGGATCTTGTCATCATGCCAATTACTTCCCCCCCCCCTTCCCAACACACACACTTTCGAAGAGCAAATCAGACAGGGTTATCTCATTAGTTCATCATAATAGTTTTGTACAATTGATAGTATGACTCTTAAGATTTTAGGTAGCCCAGAAATAATTTTATTACTATTAATTGCCAACACCCATCATAAATACTATTATTCTTGTCCATCAGTAGGAATATGTTTTCCCTTCCCACTGCCATACATTTTAAAATAAGAGGGCATCTGGAAACAGAGTCTGTTTATAAGGTAGTCATGACTGGCATGGTTATGTGGCCTTTTTCTTTTCTTTTTCCCCCTTTTAGCTGTTTTGATAATGGCAATTGCAGTGATTGCCTTAATAGCCCCCAAATGAAGGTGCCAGCTGTCACCAAGAGCCCTTCTGCTGCCATATTACAAACCCAAGGAACGAGCATGATGGGGCCATAGATCGTGCTTTGTTGAATGGATGGAGCCTGCAGTTAGAAAGAGCATGTTATATGGGGGCCACATGTAACCAATGGTGTTGGCAAGGCATGGAATCAGAGTGGCTGCTTGGAGATAGGGCCTCTAGAAGCACACATTCTATAAGGAAGACATGGTGGTTGAGGGAGCATGGCTCCAACCCATCTCCCAGAATGATATAGGTTTGGAATATCAGGATCCTAAAAGTGCAGGGAGCCTTTCAATTTGGAGAATGGCTGAACTCATGAAGTGCTGGGGAATGTAAGGACAGCTGGGAAGTGTGATCTGAAAGGAGTCATATGCAAAAGGTTTATTATGTGGACTTATTTTTCCTACTGTGCTGGACTGAATGATGATTTTCAAATTTACATGAAGATGGATCTGTTTTTCCCCTCTAAACCAAACTGATGCAGGTCCTAAGAATGTTAAGATTTGGAAAAAAAAAACCACCCAGCACCCACTGCCTGTCTCCTTTACACAATAGCACAGTGAGAAGTTTCACATACTGGTTCGGGAGCTTATGGTTAAGACTGACTGTCTTAACTATTCTGTTTTCTGTGCAATGGTCTTTTCAAGTCTGCAGCTTTAGCTCAGCTACTGCTGCTTCCAGTTGCCCCCTGAACCTTCTGCCTTTTTAAAAAGGCTTTTCTCATTTTGTTCACTGTACACATGTCCTGTGCAGCAGTTAAAAGCTTTGCTGTCAACCCTGTGAAACTGCTGGAAGAAACTGTGGAAACCAAAGTCCCCCTGAATTGTTCATATTCTAATGAATGTGCTCCGTTCCCTGAATGTGAACTGAAAAAAATTAAATATGGCTTCCAGAAAGCTGGCGAATGGGAATGGCATAGTGTAGGAAGCTTACAATTGACAGATCATGTTTTTATTAGGAACAATGGGACCCTGATCATATCTGCCTGAGGACCATGCAGGAAGCTTCACTACATCTGATTTGTACTGAGAGAAGACATCCCTTCTCTACTCATTCTTCTTCAGTGCTTATGGAGAAGGACACAAATTAAATGCTCAGCTTTCTGATAAATGGCAGTATATATCACACACTTACCCCGTCACTTCACCTATAAGGTCTGCCATATTCAGTAAAAGTGAATGTTGACTTATTTTCAACAGCTGCTTGCAGCCTGGTAGCCACCATAGACTGGCCAACTGCTAGAATCATCAACATCTAGAACATACTACCCAAACTTGTAAAAACTTAAATTAGGAAACTGGCTTATAACGAGTCAGTGCATTAGTCCATCTAGACTAGTATTGTTGACACTGACTGGCAGCAGCTTGCCAGGGTTTCAGGCACGATGCCTTCCTAGGCCTACCTGGATGCCAAGGATTGAACCTGGGATTTTCTGCATGCAAAGCATGTGCTTTACCATTCAGCCATGGCCCCCTTCCCAAATTTGACCAAACTCAGATCTAATATTATAGGTTGGATCCATATCTAGTCATAATCAATGGTTCTAGTCAATCAAAACCTTGCTCTAAAACAGTGTCCAAATTGCATCTTCTTGTAAATCTGCTGCACATCAATTCTGGGCTAAGAAATGTTCACTTTTGTCACACCCAACTTCAATGTCCACATTTTATTGTTGTGAAATCTGCATTTCTGTGATGTCCTACAATTGTTGTGCCAAAACAGCTCTTACAATCTCTCCAAAGTCCTGTGTTATTATCTTGTGACCCATTGCCAAATCTGTATCTTTGAGAACACATGAGTAATTGTGCAGTTTTAAGACTACCTATCCCTTGATGCACTGCAATATTAGCATTCATAACAATGCATAATGTTTGAGCAGATCTAAGTCAATAAATCCACAAGTGGCAACGCATGCATGGTAACATCCAGAGCCATGTTGACCTCACAACATCTATACAAAGAAGGATAAGCTGAAGAACAGTGAATTGTCCAAGATCTTCTGGCTCCCAGGAGGTCTTAGTGGAAGCACATAATCTTCTCTCTGGACCCTGAACTTGTTAATGATATTATAGGTGTAAATGACACCACACATGCACAAGACAAACCTATCAGCAGACAAAGGATAACACTGAAATTTCAGATACCCCAAAAACTTTAGGGTAAAGCTCTAAAGAAAGGGATCCCAAAACATCCCCATAAGGATGCAATGACAATGAATGCTGACTGTCTAGTGGGGGTGGGGTGGGAAATGACAATCAGGTGCAAGTGGGGAATAGAATGGAGTGGCTGGAAAGAAGAGTTACGCAGACATACAAAGGTTAGGATGAACCATCTTATTGTCAGGATAAGTCATTTCTTGGTTCATACTGAGAAGTTATTTAAATATCCCCAGGGACAGATGATAAGCATCAATGGAGAAATCATACATTTTAATGTTGCTGGGCATGGGTACAAATGTGTCCATCTTCCCAACCCCGAAATGAAAAATGAAAATAAAGGTGGAACTCCCAAAAACAACCCTATCAGGACTGAATAGGGCTAGTGGGCAGGGGTACACTATTACCTGACTGTTGAAGGGTGGGGGTAGTATAACTCGGGAGGGGGAATGCAATGCAGTGGCTGGAGCTCTGAACAGAAGCACTCCACACTGCAACACTTGTTGCAGGTTCCCTTGTTAGAGTCTAAAGTTCTCACAAAAAATGACTGGGCTGTCACCCACAACATGCTGAAACAAGCCTGGTTTGCATTTTTGTGTGGAACTGCAAACAGCCAATTCAGACTTAAATTAGTATGGGATAGGCAATAGTCACATGACCAGCTCAGCCCAGATGTAGATAGCTTACACAACAACATCATCAACAACAACAACCCTAACTTTGCAGCTATCATGGCTCAAAAGGACATGTGGATGATTCACAGTATTGCCCAAGTGGAGTTCTTTTTGTTGGCTTCAGTGCCCAATATTCTGAACACTGTTAAGATACCCTTCATTCTAGAGCACGAACCATAAAGCTGTTTCTGTGGGAAGTCAATTCTCACTGTCCTTTCTCTCAGTCCTACAGTGTGGCTCCCTCCCAACTTTTTGGAACAAGGATAATGTGTCTCCCATTCTTATTCAGTGTGAAGCAAACCATTATAAGATGCTGAGATGCTAGAGACCTATAGGTAAAGTTTCCTTCCTAAGGAATCACATCCAGAGTTAACTATCCTAGGAGTAAATATGCACATAAATAGCACATTTATCTATTGGAAATGGAGTGGAATTTAGGTTTTTAAGTTACTGAGCTGCTTTTAAAAACCCTGCCCACGGATCTAAGTTTTCTTTCAGCTTCTTCCAAAAAAACCTGGGGCCAAATCTAAATATGTGTGAAGAGAGGATAACTTTACAAATGTGGCTACTGGGCATTTTCATTCTTAATCGTCATAAAAATGTGGCTAAATTTGCAGCTTTGTTTTCTATTCTTCTCCGTCACTTTCATGGCAAAGCCACCTGCAGGTTTCATATTATGCCATTTTCCCTGTTGCAAGTTACTCCTGTTTAAGAGCATTAGAAATTTGACAAGGAACACAAAGATGAAAAATCCTGGTGTGCTCTAATGAGACTCAGAACAGAGTTTGGAACAAGTTGATTAGAAGGTTCGCAGCACTTCAGGCACTCCATAGGGAACAGGACATTGTAAAGAGACTAATTAGGTAGAGCAAATGTATGGGTTTTACTCCTGGGACAGAGGAGGAAGGAATAGTCAATGGTATGGAAAGGTCTCTGACGGGTCACAGAGAAGCACAAACACATTTTGCAGGAATGACCATGAACCTGGTGCTTCTTGACTGGATAATGTTCTAGGAATGAAGAGCAGGCTCATGCTCTACTTCCTTCTGAATCTTGTGCTTGGCCTCTTCCTGGCACTGTTCCCACTTAATCTCATTGTCCAAGAAGCTGCTCATGACAGTAGCTGGGACAGGCAGCTACGCACCGGTAAGTGGATGTGAAAAAGTTAGCCCACTCCCACCCAATTCAAATTGTTCTAGCACACAACATTGCTGCCCATCCCTGATGTTTCCCCAGGTCCATAAAGCATTTAATTTCCTTTCACTGAACTGTTTTCTTGTCTACCATTCAGTGGCTTGTTTTAGTTCAGCCTGGCTGGCTTTTCACTCCATGAACAAAGCTCATAGAACGGCATCACATGACCAGATCTGTGTTTGCGAGGTAAACATGGGAACATAGGAAGCTGCCTTATACCAGGTCTGACTATTTGTCCACTGAGCCATCTGTCTGTCTTCTTTGCAGCAGATTTCCAGGGACTCTGGCAGGCAAGGGTTTTCTTCTCACCTACTATCTGATTCGTCTAACTGGACGTTCTTCATGCAAGACAGATACTCTACCACTGAGCTATGGAAATAGGAACAGGCCCGGATTGATATGGGTCCAGAACAATTGTAAAAGCAACTGGTGGTGGTGAGTGTTTCAGGGGAAATGTGACTGGTAGGGGAAGGATTATACATTCCCTCCCCTCATTGTTTCTTTCCTGATGAAAATTGTCCCCTTCTGCAGATGCTTTGCAGTGGAAAGACTGATGGGATTCATTATCCACAGCAGCAACGTATCATGTAGTGTTCTCCTGAGTTGTACCATAGGATATACACACTGAGATGGGGATAAGGGTGGGGCACCATTAAAATGAAGTTTCATAGGCTTCTACTTTCAGAATCATAATAACCTGAAAGTTCTCCTGAAGTCCAAAATCCAGTGTTCTGAGCCATCTCTATCCATATACTTCTTAATCACTTCCAATGAAGGTGATTCAATGACTTTTGTATAGCTTGTTCGTGACTTTTGTCATTGCCCAGATGTTTCTCTGGAGATCTCTTACAGAAATCAGAATGTTACAGGATTACCGGAGAGTAAATTGGATTAGGGATTACAGACATGTTTAGGAGTTTTCCAGATATTAATTTGAAGTCTGCCTTCTTTCCAGTATTTAACCCTTGCCATGCTTTTAAGTGCTTAGAGATTATTACTCAATATGCCCTGTATCTTTCTCTAGACCAGTCTCCCCAAACTTAATTCCCTCCAGATATTTTGGATTACAACTCCATCCAGCATGGGTGATGATGGGGATTGTAGTCCAAAACATCTGGAAAGTGCCAAGCTGGGGAGCAGTACTCTAGGCCGATTAAGGCCAGTGTTTTCATTGTAAGGAGACCTAAAAGGACCTTGACTGGGATGTATAGCCCGTCATATTCCATTTTTGGGGGGCAGGTAATAATATACTATCCCTCCCTGTTATTGGACACTAAAGTTTTACAGTGCTTCCAGAGTATGTACAGGCTTGGGCTTTGATGCTTCTCCAATGGGAGATAATTCCAAAGCTGAAGAAAAGCCACGAAGAACACCTCTCTGAATGCCCCTTGTAATCCTAATAGTTCACAGATAATATTCTCAAGACAGCATTTCCTA
Organism: Anniella stebbinsi; assembly: GCA_029215795.1. NCBI lineage: Eukaryota > Metazoa > Chordata > Lepidosauria > Squamata > Anniellidae > Anniella > Anniella stebbinsi. The sequence continues at coordinate 63,497,316 of JARDYH010000005.1, read as the reverse complement.
GTTGACCTTAAATGTTATGGTAGATCACAGAGGTGGAGATGGTTTGTTAGATATGCTGGGCCCAAGACATTTGTCGGTCATAACAAGAGTCTTGAATTGAGCCCTAACGGTGACTGGTATGATGTGCTCCTGATAACCTATTCGTGCCAGAAGGTAGGCAACAGAATTACTACCTTCTCCCTCCCTCCTCACTCTAATGAAACTTCCCTAATCTATCCATATTTTTTTATCAAAATACACTCATCAACCTGACACAAAAGAGCAGGATATCTACATGGAGGAAAAGAGTCCTGGGAGATGCAGAGGGAGGGCTATGAAGCCTCTCATGCAGGTAAAGGGATCATGTCAAAGTCCGCACAGCTGAATAGTGATAGGATGAAATACTCCTCTGTAGCCCCATATTCACCCCTGCTCCATCCTGCTTAGGATGCAGGTTGTCGTTGCAGTGCCTTTGAGGTGCTCGCTGAGCCCAATCACTGCTGATTCACTTAGACTTTTCCTGGTTTTTCCACTTTGTCTTGATGTAACTGGAAGAAACTGCAGCAGAAAGGAGGTAGTAGACATGTCGTTATTTCTTACACTAATAAAACATCTTAAAATGAATTGATGTGTGTGAGGGGGAGTGAGGGGGAGGGGGAAGGGAGTGTATGTAATGTACAGTATCTCTAAGGAAAGATGTGTGTTTCTGTAGCCTCATGAAACACTTTAAACCAGGGAAGGCACCTGAGCTGAGCATTGCCTCTGCAGGTAATATTAACATGTCTCATTCCACAAAGCTATTGGATGTGTAATTAGTGACAGGCTGAGCTGGGATTCCAATAAGAAGCACCCTAGGAGATTCTGTTTGCCTTTCACCCTTTTTTTATTGAAAATTCTTTTGCTAAAGAGGTAGGGCGCATACATGCTACCACATAGACTGGAGGCAGTGCTGCATGATCAGCGCTGCACCAGGCCCAACAAAGCTGCCAGGCACTATGTGTCTCAAAGAAAGGCTGGCTTCCTTAATGGATTTCTAACATGGAATACAAGCTACTTTTACTTTCAACATTACTCTGGCTTGATGCGCCCATCAGTGAGCATGCTTGGCTTGGTGTGCACATAGACGATCCACAAGATGTTCAGGTACAACCTCATTAATCACGCCTTTAACCACATGTAGGCTTTGTTCCACTTACCATCTACATTCTATAGCATTTGCCTCAATGGGGTGGCATCGGTTAATGAACTTTTTAATTGCTTGTTATTCAGATGGGTGCTTCATTAGTCAGTGGGGCTGATGAGCACATCACTTATAAGCGGTGCATCAACAGAAAGTACAACAACTCTAGGAAATAAATGGATGCATTGACTGACACAGCAACAATTTGCTCCAAAAATATGAAATGTTTTGGAACTTCAGAAACTGTTGCACAGTTCTGAATTGCACGATGACCCAGTTGTACATAAGACAGTATCAGGCCAGCTAGAGGCGAGCTCCAATATTAAATTTAAACAAAAGAGTGTAACATCTAAGGAAGAAAATAGATATGTGACCTATTAAGATGACACTGAAAATTGGTATTGGAAGGTTTCAGGAATTAACTGCCCCAGTTCATAAAATAGAGAGTAAGTAAGGCTGGGTCCAATCTTTCCCAAAGCCCAGGTTTTTCTCATAATAACTCATCCTAGCCCCATACTGCCTTCCTAAACTTTATCCTAGCAAAGGAGAGGGGAGGGGCTGACAACACAGAGGGCTAGTGTGGAGGGCTTCCACAGCAGCAGAGTACTCATCTCTCCTGGGACATCAATTGCTTCTAAGAAGCTTGGAAAATAGGTTCCCCATGCCTCCTGGCATTGAGCCAGGAGGCCCTGGGAATTCCTTTTTTACAGATTTCCCTGTATATAATGGACATACATAATTTCCCCCCTATAGACATTTTGTTATTGGTCTGTTGAATCTTCTCTACTCTAATAATGCTGCTTAGCACATCAATGAAATTCAGCCAGATGTGCAGTTTTAAAAAATGGTTGTGTGAATCATTTTTGCACGGCTTGGTGATTGTGCTCATGACTGTGGCTTATAAGGAGCCAACAGATCTCTTCCACACAGCTCACTATGTCCAAGCCACAGCCACAATGGTGGCTGCTTGAGCAATGAGGATAAGGATGTAGAGCTACCTCAGCTAAGAGCCATTGGTGAGTGCTGCTGCTCCCTCCCCTCACATAAAGAGGGGCATGTCAGTGATGGGGGCATATATCTTCAAGACGAAAATAAACAATATGAAGACACAAACTTTGCAAGTAATGATGACCAACTGCTCTGTAAAACAACAACAACATGAGCAGTAGCCCTTTAGTTTGATATGTCGATGTGTCTTGAGTCTCAAGTAAGGGTCTGACCCAGGGGTCTCCAACCTTTTTGGGCCTGTAAGTACATTTGGCATTTTGAAAATGTGCCCTGGGTGCCACCACAAATGAGCTGTTTTATGGGGATGGAAGGCCAATCACAAACACGTTGGGAGTGCCTCCCTTTATCTGTGGTTGTGTGTGCATGAATGTGCACCCTGTGTGTATTTATGCGCCATTGACTCTGGCTTCTCCCTCCCCTGGCTCCTCTATTGTTCTTTTTCCTTCCTTCTCTCTGACTCCTCCCTCTTTCTTTACCCTCCCTATTAAAGCCAATGGAGCAATCTGGAAAAGCCCCCTTGCTGTAAAATAGCTGAGGGAGGGGGGTAAAATCACCCACAACCAAGGGTCCTTGGTGTGGGTGGATTTCACTGTTCTTCCAGCCTTTTTTTTTTTGCAGGTGGGCATTCCCCCCCCCCCCCCCCCATGCAGGTGAATGAAGGAATTGTTCCATTCACTTGGAGAAGGGGGGCAGGTGCCTCAGCCTGGCTTTGTGGGTGCAGCGGTATGTTGGAGATCTCTGGTCTGACCACATTAAAGGAATATGGATTTTAAGGAAGTGATCCACAACTCCATTGCATTGCACTTCAGCATTGATGCAGGCAGCCCAGCCCCATCAAGCCCTGGGAGTACATAAATCCTAGGAGCTGGGATATCACATAGCCCAATAGCCAAACAATAACTGCTGATGCTATTGTGACTGGTCCAAACAGTGGCAGCAGCTTCTGGCTTGAATCTGCAAGACCATGATGCTCTGTCTTATTATAAGATGCTGAGATGCTAGAGATCTATATGTGGAGATTCCTAGCTCTATCTTTCTCGCCCTTGACCAGCTGGAGGCATAGCTCTTATGACTCCTCAGCCAACTGCAACAGCACTGTTGCCCAGCTTGAGTCCCACGCAGTGTTTTGGCCCCCAGAAGTAATTGGGGAGTATGAGATTTGGCTGTCTTTGATGAAACTGCAACAGGATTGAATCAATGTATTTAGTCTATGTGTTGTGCCTTTAATCCCTGGGCAGGCAAAGATTCAGCAGGTAGCTTTGGATAGGCTAGTTCCTCACCAGTAAAAAGGTGAATTAAAACGACCTGACATTTAGTATTGTTGTGAAGGTGAGCAAAATAAATATTCTTAAGGTTCTGCACATTGAAAATGGTATATACAATATAATGATGATGATGATGACAACAACAAGGACAACAACAATTTCCCCCAGGCACCTTCTCACAACTCTAAAAGTAAGCTAGTCTTTCCCATGTGCATAAATGAGCCATTTTAATAGCTTTAAAAGGATATTGGGGTGGGGGGTCTAAACCATGAAGCTATTTCTGTTACAGTAACTGCTGAGCAGAGCAAGCTGAGTTCCAAAGAGATTTTCAAGATTACAGGGCATTTAATCAGTAGTAACCTTTCTTGCCTTGTAAATTGGTTCATTTGATTTCACTCATCTATTGGAATTACTTTTATGTAAATATATATTTTTCTCTGCTTCCTTTCATCTTTCCTCCTTTGTTTAAGAACAAAAGTCACAATTAAAAGAATGGTAAAGACACAATCAGATTTCGGCTTGCCTTTATAAAGGAGAGCATTATTATCTCTCTGAGTGAATCAAGGGAGTTTAACTGCAGGATTTCTGAAGATGAATTAAACATTTCTCAAGCAGCTCCTGTACATTGCATTGAAACTCCAATTGCATCACTAGTATTTCCTAGCTGAGCTCAGGTGAGGTAAGGAGTGGGAAGCCGAGGAAAATCTATTTTATAACAAACTGGATGACCTGTGAGGTAAAAGACCTGTCTCCTAAGAAAGGCACTGCCTGGAGCAGCCAAGGAAATTTTCTCACAAACAATTATGTTTATTTTTATTCTGATTGTCAAGGACTTGGAGTGGGCAGCAGTGGTCCAGTTAGGTAATTTTAGACTATGGACTTCATTGTCTTAAGGGGATGGCTCTTTAGTTGATAACATATATTACTTAACTTACTTCAAAATGTGGTAAGACTGCCCTGTTGCATTTGGGGCCCATCCTGCCCATTCCACTAAGTGGAGGTCTGGACCTCTGCCCCCAAAGTCCTGTCCTGATGGCACCAATGGGGGGGCTATTTCAACTTTTTAGAAGGGAAGATAGTAACAGGGTTGTGAAGAAAAGGTTGTAGAAAGCAAAATAATATAGCTATCGTAAATTGTCCCAAATTCCATTTCATGCCACATCTCTGTTAGTAGAATAATATAAAGCCCACTCTCTGCCTCCATCTCTCTCTTATTACCATTTCCTGGGGTTCTGTCAGACTCTCTAGGGTCCATCACAGTCTCTGAATGACCCAGAAATAGAACCCAGGGGTAGATTATGCAGATGAAAGGGTGGAGATAAGCAAATAAGAGTGGATAGATCTTTATAGCTCTCATTGAATTTTATGGGGCAAAGTAAAGCCTAAAGGCTGTAATTTATTTAAAATATGTATATCCCACCTTTTCTTTTCCTTATAAAAGTTTACCAGCTTCTATGTGTTACTGACCAATTTTACTTCTCCTGCTCTCTCTCTCTCTCTCTCTCTCTCTCTCTCTCTCTCTCTCTCTCTCTGTTTGGGTTACACACACAAACACTCACACATATATACACAGGAATTCTGAGAAATATTTCAGGGCTTTCTTGCCAAACTACCTTAGTTTTAAAAGGAGTTTTATATGGTGTTAAAATCCAGTCCTAAACAGTCATTATAATGAGAAAGTTTAGAAATAAAAAAGAAACATGCACAATTACAATCACTGGATGGTTTTGCCATGTAGTTGTTGTTGTTTTTCCTTTTCTTTGATAAGCATAATTTCCTTGATTTCTACAACTGATATATATATATATATGTATATATATATATTCCAGAGAGAATGCACAATTACCAAAGATAAAAGGGTGGGGAGAATAGAATCCAGGATGCAACTGTAGTTTTAAAACAGAAAGCCTCATTTCTGTCATCCTAGAATCAAACTAAGAGCCGATCTACACTCTAGCTTTGTAACGTTTCATAAGGGTTACGAAGACTCTTTGGGCCACACGACACACTCCCTTGAACGATGTATACCCGAGGTTTTTTAAAACTCACTTCAGCTATATACAATGGTTTTTACTTTTAATAAATCGTTTTAAGTAAAATAAAGTGTCCTTCCTTACCGTTTGTGATTCGTGAGGGCTGTGCTTCGTTTACCGGCACCCAAATGCTTAGCAGTTGTTTGGTGGGGAAGAAAGAGGGGCTAAGGAGGAAGTGGGCGAGTGAACTACAGCACCCACAATGCTTTGCCCTAAACTCATTGAAAACTAGGGAATGAAAGGGGAACTAAAGAGGAAGTGGGCAAGTGAACTACAGCGCCCACAATGCTTTGCCCTAAACTCATTGTAAAAATGAAACAGAAAGAGACGGACAGAAGGGTGTGAGACCGCACACACTGCTTTGAAGACTGAAGAACATTTTTCCTGTAACGTGAGTACTCCTTAATGGGGCCTAAGACGTTTTGGAACGCACCGTTTTAAAATACTATTTAAAATGTTCCAAGGTTCAGTGTAGATAGGCTCTCAATGCTGGGAATTGAGGTCTGGTTGAAACCGCATATACAGCTCGTATGTGCTGACATTACATGCAGTGAATGGATGGATTTTGTGAATAGGGTCCACATGAAGAGGTTTGGATGCTCCCAAGGTTCTACACATTATGGGAGTCCTGCTCTCTCTGGGGGTGAAACCTGTATGATGTAACTTTATGCACACGAAACCACACACGCTCGATACTGCCCACTCATTGTTTTTCGCGTGTCATTTAGGCGCCACTGTCTGCCTCTCTCGTGCCGCTCACTTTCTCTTGTCTTTTTTCCATCACAAAATGGCATCACAAAATGGCATGATAAAAACAGCCCCTGTATGGGCCATGTGGACTTTGTTTACTTCCTCTTTCTTCCCTGGGAAGAAAGAGGAAGTAATGTGGGACAGGCGCAGGGGCCGGGAAGCAATTGTAGGGAACCTCGATCCCCCCTGTCTAATGATGTTCTAAATCAAAAGGAATACTCCAAAGAGGGCTAATATACATACTGCAATACTAGCCCTCTTTGAACTAAATCAAAAGGAAGCAGGATCCTTTAGAGCAGTGCAGTTGGGCCTTTGGGTTCTCCCCAACCAGTTCATGGCCCCCAGCCCCACACCCCTGTACAACAACTATGCTTAAAAGAAAACCTTCCACTGACACTGAATAATGAGGCTTTATTTGAGACTCATTTTAGTGCAGGGGGCAATATGGGAGGATCACAACTGGTTGGGGGAGGGAGAAGGGTACACTACCCTGCTCATGCACTGCAACCCTCCCACACACCCTACTGCAATTAGGCTTGAAAAACAGACACCCATTGGAAGCCTAACTGCTGTGGGAGGTGTGTGTGTGTGTGTGTGTGTGTGTGTGTGTGTGACAGAGAGAGAGAGAGAGAGAGAGAGAGAGAGAGAGAGAGAGAGAGAGAGTATAACCCTACCCATTGTAGTTTTGGCCCTGCCTGTGTTTTCCTTTGGCACTATCCATTTTTTGCAGGGTACCATCCACTGCTGGCAAATGTATTTAAGCTCCAATGGCACACACCCCTTGGGCTGGAAAAGCCCCCCCACCCCTGTTTAAAATGTTCTACTAAATGCATTGGACTGTTTCAAATGTCTGTTGTGCTAATGGGGGGTGGTACTAAATGCTTTAAAGCTCCTATGGAAAGGAGAGCAGTTCAACCCCTTTGAAGCCGGCTTAACAAACATAGGCTCTTGTGTGCAAGCACGTTCCATGCTATTGTGGCCTGCAGTCAAGGCTGCTAGAGCTAAAACATCGGTCCAATGTCTCCTGTGTAGGCTGACCAGATAAAATCCAGGTCAGGGCTTGTGTAACTTTAACAATTGTAGAGCAAAGGGAATTTCAGCCACAGTCATTTGTATGCAATTAGTTCCTGGTGATATTCCTCTTCATCACAACAGTTAAAGTTGCAGGGGCCCTGCCTTCTTTTGTATATGGTCACTCTAGTATAGTGCATGCACCTTTAACTATTGTGATGAAGAGGGACTATCACCAGGAACTAATTGCATACAAATGACACTGGCTGAAATTTCCTTTTCTCTACAACTGTTAAAGTTACATGAGCCCTGACCTGGATTTTATCTGGTCAGCCTACTCCTGTGGCCCCACAGGAACATGGCAAAACTCAATAAACACACCCTGCATTTCCCCATCTATATTCCTGCCTCCCTCTGCATTCAAATGCCTTTCCTAGATGCACTGGTGTTGCCAGATCCTAGGGTTGGTGAGCATGCTGGAACACTCCCCATATGCGAAGCTTTGTGCCTGTTCTCTCAGTGTCAAGGTTTCAGCTTTACAGCTCACAGAGATAACATGATTTCACTCTGTTCTTGTACTGTGGGCGAGATGGATGCATTTACAGATGCGCCATCTCCCCCAGGAGGAATTTCCCCCCCTCCATTGCTTGCTCTTCTGGAAACATTCAAATGCTTCTCTCTCATGAGAGCAAATCCTGCCGCCTAATGCTGGCTACTCGGTCTGCAGTGGACCTCTGAGTCCACTGGGGAAGATATACAGGGGGAGGCCTAAAGAGCTTGTGAGCATGGAAGAGAGATAATCCTTGCCTCAGCTGTCTCTGGTGTGGATGTGCACATCACAAGAGGAACCTGACTTGTAGCCAGTCTTTGGCTGATAGTGAAATTTCACAGACTTTTTAATTAGGCTGACCATCTGAAAAGGAGGACAGGGCTCATGTAACTTTAACAGTTGTAGAGAAAAGGGAATTTCAGCCAGTGTCATTTGTATGCAGTTAGTTCCTGGTGAAATTCCCTCTTCATCACAACAGTTAAAGTTGCAGGGGCCCTGCCTTCTTTTGTATGTGGTCACTCTAGTATAGTGCCTGCACCTTTAACTGTTGTGATGAAGAGGGAATTTCACCAGGAACTAATTGCATACAAATGACTCTGGCTGAAATTCCCTTTTCTCTACAACTGTTAAAGTTACATGAACCCTGACCTGGATTTTATCTGGTCAGCCTATACACAAAGGAAGCAGGGAGCAAAAGCAGCCTGGACTGCTGAATAACGGCCTCATTTAAACTGGGTTTTTCTTTCTTTCTTGAGATGATGGTTCAAGGGAGGGAAGACCATACAAAGAACCCTCCCTATCACTTAGCAATATTGTTTAATGAACAGTGTGATGGGCTAGAGACTCCCCTCTCTCCCTGCAACCTTCAGCTGAAGGCCCCTCCGTCCAGCCACCAACTGTCACTGCTGAGGCCATCAGAGGAAGCAATAGCAGCAGCCTCTCTTTAGATCTAGCTGCTCTATGACCTGCTGAATCACTGTCTGTCATGTGCTCTGGAGAACAGAAAGTCAAGGCAGTCCCTTTAATCCAGGGTAGGTAACCTTTTTGGGCACATTTGGCCATTTGAGAAACTCTTCAGGGCACAACCACAAAATGGTTGCCACGGGAACCTGGCAAATGACAAGTAACCTGTCCAAAGACTGAGTATAAGGCAGGGGTGGGATTTGTGCCACACCCCATTAATCAATTTTCCTTTGAATGAACAGTTTTCAGTTCCAACAGAAACCTATTTCCCCTGTGATCCCAGCTACTGGAGATATTTTTTTTTTTAAGAAGTGGGAAAGGCAGGGCAACATGCGAGCACAAGAAAGTTGTCCAGTGGCACATTAGTCCCCATGGGCACCACATTGTCTACCTTTGCTCTTTGTTGGGTATTTGGACAGGGAGAGCTGTCCAAATACCCAACAAAGCTTCACAGACTGACTGAGGGCTCCTGCATGCTCATGATTGGCCATGTACCAAAGACTGCAGGTATTTTACATGATGTTGTCAATGATCAGGATGTCTCCCGTGGTATCCCCTGGAAATTCCATCGTGAAAAATACCACTTTTAAAGTGGCAACATCCTGAAAAAAGAGGGATCTTCCACCACTACATGGCACTGGCTCATTGAAGTGAATGGAGGGGAAGTATTCAGTTCAGTTCAATGCAAACCACATGGTCATCCTTCTTCGCCTGTGTACTGCAGCCCATAATAATCACAACCCAAAAGCAGGAAGCACAAAAGCCCTGCGTAAGCAATGCAGTTTCGCCTTAATGTAGAGATACTCTGAGGTATTGGACCGCCCAAAGAGGGAGGTGAAGTCAGGGTGGGAGAAACTGCAAGGGCTGGGAACCACTATGGTGGGCAGGCATGGCAGAATGGAACACAGATGGATGGGTAATTGCAGGGCCTGCCTCAAAGTATTGCAAGTGGGTTGCACTGTAATCATTTGGAAGCAAATTGTTGTTGCTCTGTATATGATATTTTGTAAGCCAACTAGGCAGTATGTAATTACTTTACATAAACAAACAAACAAATCACTCCCCCAGTGAATAGGAACACCCCTAGCAGCCCAGGAAGCAACTGTCATGGTAAGAGGAAGATTATTCAAGAACTCCTGCTGCCTTGCAAAGTAGCTAGTGAGGAGGCATCTGAGTGCCATGAAAAAAGGGAGCACAATGGTGGAGGGAAGCAATAGCTTTTAAAAACAACAACAACAACAAAGGAAGAGGAGTAGCCTGCCTCTCTGCCCCCTTCCTTGAAAAGTAAGCCACCAATTTAAGATTCTAACTCAGTGGCTCTTGATTATCTTCCAGATCTAGGGCCTGTGGATAGAAAAGCAGATCCTGAATGGAGCAGCATGAACATCTCTTGGAGAAGGACTCACCTAGGACTTCTTTTTTAGAAGGTAATTTTGAGAAAGCCCTCTGTGGGGTAGAAGAGTGCCCTCTTTATTGAATAGGGATGTATGAGAAATTCATTTCAGTTTGGTTTCAATCAGGATTAACCCAGTTTGCACCTTGTGTACCTTTGAAAAATGCACATAAAAAATGTACCTTTGAAAAATGTGCAGAAATACTGGGAGAAGAGTTTACATTTCAAAGATGCTTACAGTTGATGCATATATTTGGGAAAATATGTATGAAACTGCACATATTTTCATGAGAAAACAAACAAACAAACAAACAAACCCAAAACTCACAATCTGACATGAACTTCTTGGAATGAGCTTCAACATAGGATTTAGAGAACTTCAGAGAATTTGAATTGTGCTAATTTGCACATCCCCATTACTGAATGAAAGAATAAGCCACTGAGGAGGCCACTTGGACAGGACTCTAAGATTAGAATTCTACCGAATACCTGACCTAGCACAACCCCTGCAAACTAGGGCTGTGCAAACTTCAGATTCTGAATCCCAAAGCATGGTGGCCATTTTGAGAAGAATTTGCCATTTTGTGCATTGCCCTAATGTGAAGAGAGAAAAAGATCCTACAACTCCCAGCATGCATTGCAGCCAATCAGAGAGCAACATTGTGTTGTCATTGGCAACAACAGACTAAGCCTTTGCAGATTGAGTGGTGAAGTGGCATTTAGAAAATAAAGGACTAAGCCTTCTTAGGTTGAGTGATGATGTGACATTTGGAAACTGAAACACAGAAAACTACACTTAAATGCAACCCACTTGGCCAAATAGTGAGTTCTTAATCTCACTACACTTAGACAATAATACTTTTCATGGAATGTCATAAACATATGGCATTTAGAAAGTGAAAGTTAAGAAAACTACACTCTTTAGTCTGAATACACTTAAACACAACCCACCTTATGCAAATTGCAGCAAGACACGACCTGCTTTTGGTGGAGAGCAGGAGGAGGTGGAGGGATACGCTAGGATATATATGATAGGCCCCCACTGCCCCTCAGAGAGAATTGGACTGAGATTCTATTTGCAAAAAGTTTGAAGATGCATCACAGTGAGGAATAAATATGGATGCAACTTTGGGATACCTCACAGTCCCTAATGCGTGGCATAAAACATATGGGCAACTAGGACAATGTCTTCTATAGGGCTAATTGAATGCGCACGCGACATACAGATCTGTGCTAGTGTAAAGAGGACTTACTGATTAAAATTCTTTGCAAGCATTCTTATCTTCATTTTGAGAATGAAACATAATGGCTCAGTTCGGACGACATATTAAGCAACGGAGGGGTAAATAACGTACTGACCATGAGTTAGGCAGGAGGAGCTCCACAGAGGACATGCTGCAGCCAGAGCTGCTCGGAACCAGCAAATGCCCCAGCTGCTAGGAACTTGTGGTTGCCATTTTGGTTGCAGCCTCTCCTCTGTGTGTCCCCCAGCCGTATCCCAGCATGCACCGTGAGTTCTGCCAGCTGCACAGAGCAGCCGGGGTTTTTTGGCTGCTCTAGGCAGCAGAACTCTATTATGAAACGGAATAGTCCACGGAGAGAGGGGGGGCAGAATTCGGACGACACTTTAAACAATGGGGCTTCGGGCTAAACAACGTGCAAGCCCGTTGTTTCACTCCGTTGTTTAAAGTGCCTGATTAACGTACTGTCAGTTGTGTGTGCGTTGTGTTGCCCTCCAGACGACACAATAAGCAACACAACTGATGATTGTTCCCCCTCCCCCTCCGTTGCCTAATGTGTCATCCGAACTGAGCCAGTAAGTTAGGTAATGAAATGAAACGAACATATGAAGGTGATTATTAAGTGTTTATTCACTGGCTTTAAAATGTTGGATTGTCCAAACAAAATCTGGTGTCTTAGGTAACAGATAGCAGTGATGGGTGTCTTCTCCCCCAGCTCCAGTTCAATTCATAATTGGCTCAGTACTTCTGAGCTTTCTTGGGAGAACTCTTAGAAAAAACGATGTTCTTTCCCATCTTGTAGTACATAACATGAACATGGAGGAGTTCCCCACAGCCCTCTCACTGTCTCCTCTTTCTCAAAATTGATCTTTCCGAAAGTGGGTGGGGATTGACAGGTGGGGTGGCTGGCAATACCTATGGAAGCCAGCAGAGCCTAGGCATTCTTTTTACCAGCTTCGCTTTCTATGCCAGCTGCAGTACGACTGTACCTGGATGGAAAAAGCTTGGCCACAATTACTCATGCTCTGGTAACCTCCCATTTAGACTACTGCTATGTGATGTGGGGCTGCCATGAGCACAGTTGGAAAACGAAGCTGGTCCAAAATACAGAGACTGGATTACTAACTGGTACTGGATGGCTAGACCATATTACACCTGTGTGTTGTCAGCTGTGCTGCCTTCCAGTCCATTTCTGGGCCCAATCTAAAGTGTTGGCTTTTGGCCTTTAATTAGCTTAATACAGGTCAGGGTCCAAGTGATCTGAAAGGCCGCTTTTGCCGACATGTACCCACTCCAATTGTGGCACTCCAATTGTGGAACAGCTTTCCCAGAGAAATTTACCTGTTGCCATCTCTGTGGTCTATTCAGCACCAGGTGAATACCTTTCTGTTCATTCAGGCCTTTTAAATAAATGTTGGAGTTGCTATGAATTGTATTTCTTCTTGTATACTATGCTGCTTTTGGATTTTATGCTTTTTCTGTTCTATTGTTTATCTAGATTGTTTTTATATTTATTTATTGCACATAGCCCAGAGAACTTTATTTTATGGGGCAGCAGACACAAATGCTGTAAAAAATAAAATTCCATTAGGCTGCAATTCTATACAACTCCCAGCAGGCCCAGTCAGCCAGCATGTAGGATTTTTTTCCTGTCTAAACATACATAGGATTGCACCTTTACTGATTCATGTTTCAGACAATAGATGCTGCTAAGCATGCCTGATGTAACTGGGAAGCACAGGTAACATGGTTTTCCAAGTTCAATGCGCTTAGCTGGGAGGCACCATAAACTACATATCCTATGCTTGTTGGCAGAAATGGATCCTCTTGAGGGTCCATTGCCATTAGGGAGCACAGGAAATGTATTTTCCAGCAACAGTAATACAGTACAATGGAATCATAAACATACAAACAAGTACAGAGCATACACTGCTGTAAGCCTCCCAGCTGAATCCATGACATTGAAGGGTACTGGCAATCTACATTTTCCACATTCTTTGGCATGAATGGATACTTCACATTCGCACCTAGGCCTTAAAGATGAGTCCCCTGCCATTGCTTCTAGTCCTCCCCCCACCCCACTTTGCAAGCTTTAGGAAAGAAGGCGGGACCAGCAGCTGGAAGTGCTGATAGCAATAGTGGGAGGGCCAGTGCCATCTCCCATGGGACCTTAGCTTAATGCTGCTGGAACCTCTCCCCACCCCCACTGACACCATCCACCCCACGCTGCCACCAGCCAGCCAGATGGACCTCCCTTCTTTCTTTTTTTCCTTTTTACCTGGTGGTAGTGGCGGCTCTTCCTCTCCTGGTTGGCCCTGCTGGCAAAATGAAGCACCACAGCAGCTGGCCAGCAGTGCCCATGCCAGGCCATTTGAAAACCAAACCCTTTTTTTTAGCTTACATTTTAGTAGCAGCAATATGAACTAAACAGACACTGCTGGGGAGTTGGGAGATGGACAATGAGGGCACAGGAGTATTGAAGGGGAGGACTTTTCACCACTTTTGTAGTCTCATTTGCTGTATCCCCCTTCCCAAAATCCCCAATGAAGGAAAGAGGTGCAATATTTGCCTTCTTGTACATAGATTTGTTTTGGGAAATAAACAACCTGATACCTTGCCACCTATATAGATTTAACAGTTTTTTCCCGATGGACTGTTTCACAGTCTTCAAAGAGTCACCTAATCAATAGTTGCAGCAACAGTCTTTTTATGAATGTTTTGTGACAAGGCCTGAAAAGTGTTCTTGACCAGCAATAATTATTTGAAATATGTACCAACTCCAAGGAATTTCCTGTGAAGCAAAGTTGTCTCTGAATTGGAGAGGCAGAACATGGGACTGGAAATGCACGTTGTAAACCACTGCAAAGTGGCACATGGTCTCCACAATAGTCTATAGCTCTAAAAACAAAGACCAGATAATCAGGGAACATCCGAGTGACCTCACATGAAATGAGAGCCATTTAGAATAGCTCAGCCTGTCCCAGTTAGTTGCAAGCACACAGTTTAATGAGTTTTGCATAATGTTGTGATGATTGACTGTTCAACTCATTGGGATGCCAGCTATTTCCAATTACCTGCCAATTCAGAAAGCAGACAATATGACATGTGAGCTACAATGCCTGTGTGCTAAGTACGGAATTATACATTGAGATTCATGCATTCAATCTTGTTATGGAAATTGCAGCCAGAAGCTCACGAAGATATGTGAAGAGCCATTCACCAGAACTGGCTTCCTTTTTATTAATACACCTGGGTGGTTGCCCCACAAAAGGAATCTCTCTGAAGTACATAATGACCAAAGAAACTGGGAGCCTTAGCCTAACCTATGACCCAAGTGAAATGATTCTTTAAAATGTACAGGAGGTGCTTTGTCATGCAACTATAACTTCATGTGAACTCTCAGCCTTTATGTCTAGAACAAGCAAAAGTTACTTCTGAACAATTTGAACCCCCTCCAACACATAGAACTGTCCCAAGGCAAATGATAGAGCTTACTAGGGATAGGTTAGAATAGGAGTAGGGGAATACGTGGTTCTTCAGATGTTATTGGACTGCAACTCCCATGAGCCCTAGCCAGCATAGCCAATGTTGAGAGATGACGGGAGTTGCAGTGCAACAATATTTGGATGAGACAAGTAGCTCACCCTGATATAAAAGGCTGCATAGACTGTAGAACAAGTTATGACCATGACAAGTACTGTCGGGCTCAAATCAAGTGTCAGGGGGAGAAACTTCAAGCTCTTTAAGCTGGGCACATTCTAGGCAAGGAATCGGATGACTAGAAGGAACTAGTTACCGCCTGCTTCTTCCTGTATAAACTCCAGCATCTACTGTTGCTTTTCAGTCTGAGCAACAGGTAGGGCTGACAACTCTTGAAATAAAAAATGTTGGTACCTAGGCAGGCCTGGAGGCAGAATTTAATGATTTCCCAAGACAGAGTCCTGGGCAGGTCCATGAGTGGAGCCTGGTTAGGGTAGCCGCATATGCAAAAGGGGACACCAATCTGCATAACTTGTATTGATACGTATAGATGTGATCGATATGTACCGTACATACATTTAATTTATATTGTTATATATAGATGCAAATATATAACAAGTATAATCATTACTATAATTTAAACAGAAATGCAGTGGATCTCAGCATAGTGGGGAAGACTGAACGGGTGACTTGTGTGCCTGCCTGCTGAGCCTGCTGTCCAGGAGCTAATTGGAGATGGGCAACTTAAAGGCATTTGCTTACTCTTTGTATGGTCCTTTAACTTCAAACCAGACATGTGTGTGGGTGGGTGTCTGTATGCCTCCGTTTTGTAGCCATTACTCTTGAAACCCCACAGCATTCCTGCTGCGAAACTGAAACAATAAATATAGACGGCAGGACGGAGCGCGAGTGATCTGGCCAAAACCCACAGCGCCAGCGGCCCCATTTGGCTCATCAAGCCCGACCCCTGCCCTGAGTTCCCGCGCTACTTGAATCCGCCTCCAGCAGTGTCTACTGGCTCGACCTGAACCAAGGCCACCATTGTCAGACAGAGCAACAATGTGGAGACCTTGGAGGAGCTAAAAAAAAAAATGTGGTAAAACCACACCACGAAAAAAATGTGGTTTCGGGGTTGGTGGGTGTAAATGCCTGATGTGGTTGCGAGTTGGTGGCTGCATCATATAAATAATGCAGCCATCATATAAACTGTGCAGCCATGGTGGGGTAAATAGGCGATATAGACACTCCCATGGACTGGACAGCCCTTCAAATAGAGGACAATTTCAAACAGTTTTTTTGATAGCCATTCAGAGAGAGGACTGTCCTCTGTAAAAATAGGACACACTTAAGCTTGGTGCAGAGCCCAATGGCTTCTGGTGGGTGAAGCCCACAGTTTATGGTGGATGTAAGGGCACATCCCAGTGCAAAAGCAAAGATGTCTGTTCATCTAAGTGGAAGAAAACACCGCATTATCCCTTGCACTTCTGGTAAATGGCCAGAAAGTATGAAAACTGGGCTAGCCAATATTTTTCGAGTTGGTTGGTAACTCTTCCAACAAGTTACTTAGGAAAGTCACCGAGCTGCTCCTCAGCCTTGCAGATTTTCCTTCTGTTACCTATGAGTCACTTGTTTCTATTCACTAGAGTGTTCTTTGTTTGTCTACATTCAGTCCCAGCTTGCTCAAATGACACAACGGAGCGCCCGGCCGCCAGTCTTGATTATGCATTAGTCATTTTTACGAAAATAAACACGATATGTACTAAACATGTTCAAGGCTGGAATGCCACAGTTCTAGAGATTGCTTCTCCTTGTTCAACTTTTCCCCTGATGAAGAGAGCTGTCCCTCAAAACACATTGGGGATTGGCAGTATCGAGCCTAGTTATCGCTTAGTACTTTTTATAATAAATCTTCTTTTGATATAATTCCAAAATCCAACTTATTATAAAAAAATACTGAACAAAAAATAGGCTCATTTAAAAGTAAGTGTGTGTGTGTGTGTATGCGCACACACACACTTGTTGCGCACCCATGAGCGTTGCCTTTCGTTTCGTTCTCCCCTCGTTTTGTTGCTACCCTTTTAGCTTCTGTGGTTTGATGGAGGATGGAATTGAGGGGAGAACGGATGCCCCCATAATATGTGCAGCAACCAGATCTTCGTACAGCATCATAGGACTCTCTGCTGACATAGGTAATTAACGCCAATCAAATTGACAGGCAGTGTCAAGTAACCAGCACAATTAACCTTCTGGACTGGGAGCACCTTAATTGCCAGCTCCCTGTACTGTAAGTTCATGTGGGTGAGAGATCAGAGACTTTCCTGGGCAATGGGAACAACAAATAAGCACCTCTGTGAGTTTCAACCCAGAAAACAAGCTCCACCTATGCATTATTGGCTCCTCTGCAGGCTTTCAAGCTGGGCAGAAGCATGCCTTGGATTTCTCTTTATGCTACCATGAAGACAAAATGCCTCCAGTTTTCAGCTAGGAATGTTTTGGGAACATTCCTTCGGCAAGCAGTGCTTCATATATTTACATGCTCACAATACCTGATGGAACGCCTTTCCCGACATGAACCAGCTCAAACACTACGCTCAACATCTAAGGCCCTCCTCCGAGGGAAGCTCAGAGGTCGGCAACAAGGGAGAGGGCCTTCTCTGTGGTGGCCCCCCAATTGTGGAACAATCTCCCCGACGAGGCCTGCCTGGTGCCGACATTGTTATCTTTTCAGCGTCAGGACAAGACTTTCCTCTTGTCTCAGGCATTTAGCAATATCTGATGAGTCTGGGTCTGTTTTTGTTTTTTAAGCTTACAGCTTTTTAAGTTATTACAGTGGTTTTAAATGTATGTGTCTATTGTATGTTTTTGCAGTTTTAATTTTTGTATATTGTTTTAAAATGTCTTAATCTGATATAAACCGCCCATAGAGCTTTGGCTAGGGGGCGGTATACAAATGCAATAAATTATTATTATTATTATTATTATTCATCTCTTTCTCGATTGTGGCAGGTTTTCTAGACAGACATGACGGGCTTTGCCAAATCATGCTGTCTTTTACAGATTTTCCTGACAATTGAGCATGTTTTAAGTATTACTGCTTTTTGAATGTTGGTGTGGATGTATTTTGGTAGGCCCAGTTCCTGAAAGTTTTCTGTATAATGTTTTGATGTGATGCCGGTGACTGAGTTATTCTAACTTCTCCTGAAATATTATCCTAAATATTATCTTGAAAAAATGATGATGGTGATGATGATGTATAAACGTCACAAATACATTGGATACTATACAATTAGGAAGAACAAATGCTGTGTGTGGGTTTACAGTCTCAAGGAAAGGAAGATGATTAGACTAGGGGAAGAGACTCCCAAGGAAAGGAGAAGGAGAGTTAGATCAGAGGTTAGGGGCTTGGGTGGAGAGATACGTTTTCAAACAGTGTTTATGCAAAGAGGAAGAGGTGTATGCATGTGGCGGGGGAGGGATTGTGAGTTCCAGAGAAAGGACATAGCAAGGGAAAAAGGGCAGCGATGTGAAACGGAAGAAGTAACCTGAGGTTTATACAGTTAGCTTGTCAACAGTGCAAGGATGACAAGAAGGCAAATACAGAGAGAAAAGAAAAGACAGATAAGAAGTCTGTGAAGAGACTAAAAAATAATGTAAATAGCTACTTAAACTGTATCCGGTAAGGAAATGGCAAGCAGTGAAAGGAGCATAAGAATAAAAATACGTGTGCAAAGCAAGATATATAGAAATCCCCTCCAAACAGACAGTGGAATTAAGCACAGAAGAGATTAGATGAAGCTGAGGAAAAGGCAAACCAAAAGGAAGCAAGTGATAGTAATCATATTGGCCAGGATAGAATGAGAAAATAAACTAGAATGAGAGAATAAGCATACAAATTTGTTGTTCAGCATATTGTGTGAAAGATTTAGCTTCCATCCCCCCCCTTTGTGATTTTAATTCCTCTTAGACATGCCATGTCTTGGATACATGCCGTCAGCTACTGGGGACTGCCCTGCACAAATGGTAAAGTTATATAGAGGCCACGGTGTGTACTGCTTGTAGCTTGCATGTGATTGTCATTGCTTCACACTGGCATTGCTGTGCCAGAGGCAATCAGTTCAAATATTGCATCAGATGTTCTGACATGCCCTAGATAACATGGCTGCTATACAAAGTATGGAAGCCATTGAAGGAGAAGTGGTAGCACCAGCTGATATAGAAATGGGACACCCATACTGGATATGGGACTTAAATGTGGAATTTCTGTACAAATGTAAAATCCTCGACCAGGTCACAGCCACACACAAGTCACTCATTTGCAAGAAGCTACACTGGATACAGTGTGTGAGTGGTGAGGATGAGATAAACCTTATGGTGACAATCAATATTTGACAGCTGAAAAAAACAAAATCCATTTGGGGATTGTTGTTGCTTTCCTTGTGTTGACTGTGGCTTTTTTTTCCCTTAACTGTGCCAGGGAAGTAGATCCCATCAAGCATAGTTAGTAGTGCAATGGAAGTCTCCATAGTGTCTGCCTTTTGCAAATATGGCGATCCTGCTCAGGTAGACTAATGACTCCCTCTCTGCATGCCAGTACTTTGAAACCGTAGAGAAAGATGATTGACCACTCTGGCCACTGCACAAACTGCTTTGGAAGACTAATAATGTCCTCCTAGGTCATGTCCACATGAACATAATGTAAATGTTACGTTTATCACACAAGCAAGACAACACGCCAAACCACCACAGAATTCCTCAGGTGGATTCCTGAAATGCAAAGTGGGAAACTCAGAGTTCCGCATGCCACTCACAAGTGATACAGGGTCCAATTACGCAAAGTCTACACATGAGAAATCCACACATCACAAGGTGTGTGTAACATTCAGAGTGTTGAAGCTTGAAGAATTCGATCTTTGATACAAGTTGGTCTGATTTGCACCTCATGGACAACAGAGACCAAGGAGAGAGCAGAGAAATGTCATCAACCTTATCTACAGTTATTTAGTATATTTCTCATAGAGTCTGGGAGGCCTCTGCAGCTTGAGGCTTTGTTTGGAAAATTGACAAGATATTTGAACACAATCACGTACCTGTGATGGGAGGGGGGAAATGTTCCACCACCACCACTACCATGGGCCTTCACATTTCTAACTTCAGAGGGATCTTGTGGACAGAAGAATGTTATGGCTCCATACTGCATACACTGAAGATTGTGGATCCAAGGTGATTTGGGGACAGTCCATAAGATCAGCTTTGTTAGCTACTTTATTTTCTGTCTAGCTTGCACTAAGTTCTTGTGATGAGTGGATTATCTGAGTAGTTTGTCATGGGAACAGGCTGATATTTCATGTGCCATTGTGAATCTTCCTAAAGTAGGTCAGCAAGTGGTGAGGAAATCACTTTTTTTCATGGTATAAGATTCAGGTGGCCCAATAAGCATGAGCCAAAGAACATTACATATGGTGCTGTAACCACTGGATGCTCTTGCCATAGGAACAGGTATTCACACTGGGTGTATATATATATATATATATATATATATATATGGGTGCTGTGCAGTGAAGAAAGGAAACACTCAAGCTGTTCAAGCTGTGAGAGCATATCTGGTGTAACTGTGATAACCTCCAATTTGAAGAGTCATAAAATCATGCTACCTAATGCCTTTAAAATCTTTGAAATATGCATGCAGATTTTTGTACAGCTTCTTATTTTATTAAAAGCAAATCTGCACTCAACATCTAGACCAGACTTTGAAGAACTCTAGCTGTGTGTATTCCCATCTGTTCTGCCCAAAGATCTGAGATATTCAACATATTCAACTAACCCAAAATTAGTAGTAAACTATATGATTACAAGATGTAAAACAAGGATAAATATCTGAGATATGCCCCCTCTTCTAATTAATGTGACTTTGACTCCAGTCACTAAAATGAACCTGAATAGGACTATTTTATAAGGAATATGCTTAGGGTTGGGCTTTGACAAATCTTCAAGGGAAGAGCATTCCACAAATGTTGAGCACCCACTGATCATCCCATTCTATGTGCTCTTCCTCATATTGTTTAAGCTCCTGTTGTGCTAAAATGGAGACAATGGATGAACCAGGGGAATCATACTTTACCTATAACCACAGTGGTACACTGCTCTATGATTGCCCTCTGCCAAACTTGTAGGGACTCCTATCACAACATTTGCTTTCAAATACTGAACTCCCAGTGCCAGACCTACTTGCTCTGGAGTAGCCCCACTGGCTTAAAAATCTCTCTTGTTTCCAGAAAATGGTCAGTGTACCCCTTTGTTCACTGTTCACTGTGAGATGAGCCCTGACTGTCTATAGCATCTGAGAGGGACCGTACTGCTCTAACATAAAGCATTGGCAGGAGCTATCTCCCTCCTCCTCCAAGAAATTTTCTGACTTTGGAAAGGCACTGTTCACCATGAAACAGAACCTATAAGCCCTGATGGTTTCATATGTGCTATTATATGTGCCTTTGGAAAATTTGTATTCAGAGCCATCTATTATATTTATTTATATATATATTTATTTCATTTTTATACCACCCCATAGTTGGAGCTCTCTGAGTGGTTTATAAATCTATCAGCAGATGACTTTCATAAATTCAACTTGTTATACCAGAAAGTTACAAGACAGAAGTGATCTCCCAGCTATCTCCAGGGGGAGTCTCTGTTACAGCAGGAGATGCATTCTGAAAGACATATGGTGGAATAAACACCTTCATATAACAAGTTTGCAGCAAAAAGGAAACAGAAAGACAATTTTGCTCTCTTTCTTCTTCAGCAGTATGATGCAGCTGTGCCATCTCTGCTCTATCTCTTTGTGTGCATGGGCACCAGAACCAGTGATCACTTACTAGATAGCTACATGGTTAACTCATTGTGCTCAGCAAGGTGTTGTACTTGCATTTTTGAACATCTCATATGCCCTGCAGCATGCTGAACTGCTTTTGAAATGTAGGGAATTTTTATAAAGCAGCCTGTTGAGCTATGATTGCGCTAATGAGGTTATCCACTCAGGTGACCTGGGGACACTCTTCCCAGGCCATGTAACAACTTGGAATATTCCAACAACTTGGGATGTACAACAACAACAATGGGATGAAGTAAGGTCCCTGCCCTAAACTACTAGCCAAAGAAACCAGGCTCAGTACATGGGGCTATATAACCAGAGAGAAGAAACAGGACTATATATCTCTAGTGACCTGACCAATCCACATAGCTTGGATGGAGAGCATGGTGGTAAAGGGAATCAAGATGGAACACAACACTCCAACAGCCATGGTTTAATGAAGAATCTTCAATATGGAAAAATATATATAGTAATGTTCATGTTTCCTTTACAGGCTTTTTCTACAAACTCCAAATAAATTATTTTCAGCAGATGTATCACCATCACTTGAGAACCCATATCAAGGTAGCAATAACAATGGCAACATCTTTGGAGTTTTTTTTTTAAAAAAATCTTACTATATGTTGTAGAAATGCAGTGCATTCACCATGATGCCAATGGAACCTTAGATATTTTCGTGTGGGCAGATGTTAACTTCCATTGTTTACACTGCAGGTGCATTTGCTTTTCTTTTAATTCCAGCAGAGTCAATTGATCAATTGTTTTAATTTAAAATTGGAGAGGTAATATCTGACTTCAGTTTCCCTCATGTGCTTTCATTCTAACTTAGTCACCCAGCAGGAATAACTCATGTTTTCTATTTATTGAACTAATTACTTTGGCAATCCTGTAAGAGCATACACCCACCATGTTCTCCCTACCGAGAGCAGAGATTCTGCCATCTCTTTACGTCCAAAGGTTGCTAGGGCGGCTCAGAGATAACTGCAAGGTTTCAGCAACACTGGCTGGACCAGCATCATTAAAGCTGTAGCAATAACCTATTTGTAAATAATCATGGCCTATATTGCAGTCACGCCCCAAATCTTAGAAACAGACAAGAGTGGTACATGCCATGAGTGACTATCAAGTTGCTACTGTCAGTTGTACTCTTATGTGAATATTCTAAAAGCCGTCCTTCAGTCCATCCTGTATGTACCAGGGGTATCATGTTGCTAGAGGATGGCCAATATTGTTCCCATAATCAGTAGGCTCCCAAGTGGTGAAAATATAGAAACATGGCTCCTACGATACAGTGTGTAGCCACCTTAAATGGACAAATATCCATCTTTGCTGCCAACGGGTCACCATTTTATAGTTTCCAGATTAAGGCTGTCATCTTATACACACATACCTGGAAGTAAGTCCCACTGAATTCAATAAGACTTACTTCGGAACAGACATGCATAGGATTGTACAATCAGTTAGTCTATTTGTTTCAGCTTTCTACGTTCTTATCTTCTTGCAAGGCAGTTCTGCAGACTTTGTTGGTGGAGACTTGAATAATTGTGCTAATTAGTCTTGCTTATTTTCCCTGTGTTTTATCTTCATATATAATTAGCCTGTTATTAACTGGACAAGGTTAAGCCAATGTTTTTGTTTGGTTATGTTATACATGGTGCTATATGACATCACTCTGATCAAACTATGCTGTCCCTAGAAAAGTGGTTTTTTTTTCATTTAAAGAGGTAGCCAAAGCTTATTGAAGTACAGGAACTGAAAAGCCTTAATAAAGGGACATGGGGCAGTATCCAACATGGTGCTCACGCTCATGCCGATTTCATTGTGCCCTGCCGCTTGCAAAACAGAGATTCTGGGAGCAACCAGAAATGAGCAAAAATGCTCATTCCTGGAATGGGGCAGGTCAGCAGAGCACACATAAGGGAGGTCTGCTGATCTGTCCTGTTCCAGAAAGAAGCATTTCTACTCATTTTGGGGCTTTCTCTAAGAAGCGTTCAATCTCCATTGTGGAAGTGGTGGATTCCTCTTGTGCAGCAGAATTGGTGGGACCTACAGTTTGCACAACAGAATTGTTGGGGGCATAGGTGCCCCATTAGATACTGCCCAATACTACAGAAACTTGTGGAAGCAAGTTTAGGGTTTGCGATAAGGATGTGCACTGGATCGGACCCGATCCACGATCCGAGTCCTGTCCAGTGGGAAATCGGATAAATTATCCGATTTCCGATCCCGCAGCTGGATCGGCCGATCCAATCCGAACCGGTCCGAAAAAGCTCCGAACCGGTTCGGCGGATCGGCGGGCGCCCACTGGCGCCCACCGCCGCTTCCATTGGCGGGCGCCAGCGGGCGCCCGCCGATGAAAGTGGACAGCGGGGGGGGGGGGGAGGAGGGGGGCACTTACCTTCTCGGCCCGGTGGCTCCCGTCCGGCGCCGGCGCCTACTACTACTAGCAGGCTCCGCGGCCTGCTCTAGGGTGGCGCGCCGGGTGATGTCATCACCCGGCGCGCTACTCTAGAGCAGGCCGCGGAGCCTGCTGGAAGTAGTAGGCGCCGGCGCCGGACGGGAGCCGCCGGGCCGGAAAGGTAAGGAGGGGGTGCGTGGAGGGGAGGAGGGGGCGCGCGGAGGGGGGAGGGGGGAGGGGGGCCCTTACCTGCCCGGCCTGGCGGCTCCCGTCCGGCGCCGGCGCCTACTACTCCCAGCAGGCTCCGCGGCCTGCTCTAGGATGGCGCGCCGGGTGATGTCATCACCCGGCGCGCTACTCTAGAGCAGGCCGCGGAGCCTGCTGGAAGTAGTAGGCGCCGGCGCCGGACGGGAGCCGCCGGGCCGGAAAGGTAAGGAGGGGGTGCGTGGAGGGGAGGAGGGGGCGCGCGGAGGGGGGAGGGGGGAGGGGGGCCCTTACCTGCCCGGCCCGGCGGCTCCCGTCCGGCGCCGGCGCCTACTACTACCAGCAGGCTCCGCGGCCTGCTCCAGGGTGGCGCGCCGGGTGATGTCATCACCCAGCGCGCTACTCGAGAGTAGGCCGCGGAGCCCGCTGGTAGTAGCCGCCGGCGCCGGACGGGCCGAGAAAGTAAGTGGCGGGGAAGGGGGCTTACCCCCCCCCCCGGAGCCGTCCGCTTCTATCCGCTGGCGCCCGCGGGCGCCAGCGGATGGAAGCGGGCGGCCCCAGGGGGGGTAGGGAGCGCGGGGGAGGGGGTTTACCTGCCGGGGCCGTCCACAGCGGACGGCCCCGGGGGGGGAGGGAGTTAGGCCCCCCCTTACCCACCCGCCGCCATTTTTTCCTCATAGACTTGCATTGCAATGCAAGTCTATGGGGAAAAAAATGGCGGCCGATCCAAAAATGTACGATTTTTGGGTCGGGATCGGACTCGATCCGGTCCGGGGGGCCTCCGATTTTGTCCGAACCGGTCCGGGACAAAATTGGAGGTCCCGATCCGGGTCCCGATCCGATCCGGGGGGTCCGTGCACACCCCTAGTTTGCGATATATGAATGATACAAGGAGAGACATAATCAAGACAGTGAAGAGCCATTGCATGTACGTTTTGGCTCCGCGCTGGAGTGTTGGCTGGCTGCTATTATGAGATACAAAAAGGTTCCAGGCATTAGGTGAAAGCTATCAAAATGTCTCATTTTCAGACTGTTCTAGTAATCACAATTCCTTGGGCCACACACACACACACACACACACAGAGAAATTTTCAGCTTTTTATCTACTGTGAAAGCACCATAACAATGTTGATACTGCACAAGTCAGTATCAGACTCAAACACACACACACGCACACACAGAGTATGCAGGGATGGGCAACCTCAGGGGCCTGGGCAGCACTTTCGACTCCTGCTGCTGCCACCGGTATAAAAGGGTAAAATGGACAAATTTAGCTTTTTACTCTTTTGGAATGACTGAGTGTTGAAATCTGGTGGCAGGGAATCCATGTAGCTGTGGACCACCCACCCCAGATTTAAAATGTATGTTACCATTTGAGTTTGATAAAATAAATTCTTATGTCCTCTCTTTCTCTTTCTCTCTGTCTTTCCTTTGTTCCCCCCTTCTGGTATAGATGAAGAAAATGAAGTATGTCCACCACAGCATATCATTGAGCTGATGTCTATCTCAGAATGCCTGATTTTAACCTGATTTCTCGTTCATCTGGCCATCCTCTCAGCTGGCTGCTGAGTTGGGAGATAAAATGGATTGGGGAGATAGACTAATGGATTGTCTTCTGTGTTTCTTGACTTCATCTCATTAATCAACTTCTCTGGCAAGTTCATTTGTGTACAGTACAACTCAAAGCAAAACAAAGTACCCAGAGTTATGTGTGCCACTATAAATTCTTAATTCAAATAGGACAGCAGATAACATCTCCCTGAGTGTTGTGTTAGGCTGCTGCAGCGGCCAATTAATTACTCTGTATTTAATCTCTAGTGATGCTGTTTCAGTGCCATGGAAATGAATCTTCTAAGTCCATGCTAGCAAGAGGGAAGTTGTTCTGCATACCTAACACGATGGGACTGGGATGCCTTGGTTTGCACAGAGCAAGTATCTTCAACTTACAGCAGATGAAAGTCTCAAGGCTAGTGACTAGAGGAGAAGGTAGCAGTAGCAGAAAGCTCAGAAAAGTCTTCATTGAACACTCAACAGGAAAGCCTTGTGGGGGGTCTTTGGGGACTTTCAGTATGTAGGAACTTCCAGCTCCTTCCCCTTCACTTGAGTCTGTACTATTAGAAACTGACTGTTTATATGCAGGAGATACATATGTAAGAGAGACTGAATATTGGGCATTTTATTTACAGTAGGTGTGAGGAACCCATGGTTCTCCAGTTGTTGTTGGGCTTCAACTTCCATCAGCCCCAGCCAGCATGGACAATTATCAGGGATGATGGGAGTTGGAATTTGACAACATCTGGAGGGCCACAAGTGCTCCACTCCTCATCTACAGGAAAGTCTACATTTTCAAGACAGTTCTGCAGTTGTAGGAGGACACTTCTCAAAATAAGTGCTGGCTTGACCCATCCCAAGCTGAATAGCTATTTATGTAGGTCTTCCTTCTTTCCTCTAGGTTGTAAAGGCTAAGCTACACATCACATGGTGGTAGAAAGGCAGGATATAGACATAATTAATAAAGATTGTTTGTGAATGTGATATAAATTTAAATAAATGATACATCTCTCTGTCACTCCTTGAAAGCCCACTATAGTCCTGCAACCCCTGGAGACTGAATGTCTTGTGCCATCTGTGTTTGAGAAAGAAGAACCACAAGTATCATATCCTGACTTCTGTGTCCCAGAATGAGTGTACAGAATGAGCATTTCAAGTTGTGCTCATTCTGTACACCAGTTTTCCCCAACCTGATGTCCTCCAGATGTGTTGGACTGCAACTTCCAATGACCATTTTGGCTGGGAAGCATGGGAGTTGCAGTCCAATATATCTGGAGGGAACCAAGTTGAGGAAGGCTGATGAATACCTACCTTATGCAAAGCAAGTTAACATCACCCATGGAGCTCCTGCAGTTCTCTGCCCATGAGAGCTAGAGCTCCATCACACCTACTTTTCCCCCTGGTTTGTGTCCACAGTTTTCCCCTTCATTTTCTTAGCGAGTCGAGCGCTGGGCACTTTCATGTCTGTACATTGTTGTGCTAGTTCAGCTCATGTGTCTTTTATCTGTATCACTACTATGCTGGCGAAATCTTCCGTGCCACCCCCTAAATTCTCCTTCCAGCTGCAGTTAATTATATTTTTTAATTTTTTTAAAAAAAAAATTGCGCAAATACAATAGTACAGCAGCCTGAAACTGCGCAATTACGGTAAAACAACACACTATGCTTTCCCCTAAGAGCATATGAAACAATATGAGTGAAGAAAAAGTTATTACAATTAGTTTTTGGAGAAGTTTGTGGTCAATGTTGTGGCCCGCATTGTTCTGGTCAGGAAACCTAGACATGCCTACTCAGGAATAAGAACCATAGGGTTGAATGGGACCGAGTCCCGGGCATGGGTGATGGTGGCCTCGCTCGCCTTCTCTGAGGGGTATTTGAGTGCCCTCTCTCCCTCCCTCTTCAGTTGAGCAGAGAACTGCCCCACCCTCCTCTTTCGTCAGTGAGTCCACCCTTCGACACACACGCCCCCAACAAAAAAATGGGATGGGACAGTGCAAGGACAGCAATACACGGGAGGGAAGAGCAGCTTTATTGTGCACAGAGCAAAAAACAAAACAAAAACAAACCACAGACTTTTCCTCACTCTAAAATAAGATGGAAAACAGAAGGGAAGAGGCAAGATGAGTGCAGGACAGGGACGATGTCATGTGAGTCAAAAACACGAGAGTGGCGAGAGTGTGATAAATGGCTGGTGTGATGAAGCTCGTAGGGAATGGCAAACTCTGGGCAGCTGCACAGACCACACTGGGGAGGGACAAATATGCACACACAGCCCCCTGCATCACATTTGCAGCTGTGCCCTAAGTAGAGGTGGGTGGACATGCAATGTTTGAGCTCATTGAGGTTCTCAGAATTCCTCCTCAAAACCCAGTTCACCTCATTCATATTCCTGAATACAAGTGTTTTTTTTTTCCAGATCAGGAAAAAAGGTGTATTTTCTATCAGGAAATTGTATATTTAAAAACTATGTCTTTTTCCAATTGAAAAATGTGCATTTCCCAACTGAAAATGTGCATCTGCATTTGGGAAATGTGGAGGAATTTAGATTGTGAGACTGAAGTGGGTTACCCAATCAGGAGAAGGTAATATTTGTTGCTAGGTAGAATAGATTTGAAACTTAAGTAAGAGCATAGTCACATGCTTTCAGGGAAATCACATGATTTAGGGGAAATGGAAACTTGCGAAACTGGCAAAATACTGTACTGCACATGCGATTGGAGTCATTCATGGTTAATACTTTACGCATGCGTCAAACTGTTGCATCAGCCAGATCGTGATTGGGTATTGTATTCACATGTGTATAATATTGACTATGGATTGGCCATGACTAACATAGCATTGTATATATATGAAATAACTTTGTGCCTTTCAGTGTACCCCTGCACTTCATGGGATGCACTCTCTGCAGTTGCTTGAATAAATTACTTGCATCCAGAGGAGCCTTGAGTGATTCTGTGAGTCCCCTTGGATCCAAATTTTGGGATCCTCATGGAGGTTTCCCACCACAGAAAGAAGGATCGCAAACAACATATCCCAACTTGTATATCCCATAAAATATGTGGCAGTGGGGATAATGACTTAAGGTTATTATTCTATAGTGGAAGTTAATTATCTCAAACCAAGATGTTAAAAATATAAGATTTAATGGAGTTTTTAATTGGGCTACGATTTGAGTTAATAATTGAACTCTGAAACCAGTTGCCATAACAAGCAAGAAAAGTCAGGGGTTTAAATGGAAACAAATCTAATTAAAATAATCAGCTTGACTTTGATGGGAGTTCGCTGGGGCTCTGAAGTGCTAATTGATGTTAGATGAATGCAGACTTCCTCATCAGCAGCCCTCAAAGAGTCAGCATTGCTCTCTTGGTCTAGCTTTAGCTTTATGGGTGCAGCCATGGCTTGGTTAAGCAAACCTGGCCCTTTGGGAAACAAACTCTTGTCTCCATTTGGTTTAGCAGGAATGTAAAATCTATTGTGGGCAGAAACAATCCCAGGATGCTCACAAAGGAATGTGTGAGACTTTTTCAACTGCCTCTTAATGTTCTATTGTGCAACATCTGTTAAACTATTATTAATGCATCATATAATGTAGGACATTGCTGGGCGAACTAGAAATGTTCTACTGTTAGGGGGAAAATAATAATTTAACACTCACATACAAGTCTCAGGCTAATTTGAAGTGATCTCAGGTTTCCTCAGATATAACACACTTATTCATGACAATGCAACCATCAAACTCATTAGGGAAGGAAATCATATTTTCAGTTACTGTCATTTTTTATTCAGTGGCATTGGGTGATTTCTCCTCTTTCAAGTTAACAATGGCTAAGAGGTGTTTTCTGATTTCCTTGTTCTGCAGTTATGTCTGTAAAATACTATGATCTTCATTTGCATATAAGAAGCATCTTTCTCTATTTTATTCACTGCATACCTGACCTACCCCATTAGTAGAAGAACAGGGAGTAGTAGGAGGAATTCTTTAAGTCTCTTTAGTGGAGAATAACATGGGCAAATCTGTATTAAATTTATGACACACTGAATCTCTATACAATTGAACTCTCTGCCCTTGATCCATCAGCCTGGATAGTGTTCATAAAACACATTTTTTTAAAAAAAATCCCTCTGTGGCCAGGACCCTTGGATAAATACATGTTGGATACATTTAGGAAGGCTACCTTGTAATTTTCTACTCTGATATCTCATCTGTTAGGATCAGAAAAGTTTCTTCACATGTGATTTTGGAGTCTTCTGTCCATGTTCGCGTCCCCCCGCTTCCTCAGGAACAGTTATAGAGATAATATGTTGGGTGTTGTGGAATTGTAGTTCTTTGAAAAGAAAAAAAATCCACAGGAAAGACTTGGTGGAGAGAGTCAGGATCTGACAGAAGGAATTTCAGATTTCCCACAACATTTGTTGAAACAATTATTTTCCTCTGTACTGTGTGGCTTGGCTCACATGCTTGAACTTTGCAGGGACTTTAAAAAAACAAAAACAAGATGTCTTTATGTCTTTTCTAATTCTATGGCCTTTGTTTGGATCCCAAGGAAATGGGGGGAAGGTAACAAATGAGATAGAGAGCCAAAACAAAGGAGAAATAAATGACCAAAGTGCCAAATTTTATTAGAGCCCAATGCTTTTCAGAAAATTACTTTCCTTCTAAAGGTGCAATCTACAGAGGCCTCTTAACTCTAGGGCTTCCTGAGTCAAATGAGGACTCATTTATTTCTCCAGCGTTTATGTTTCTTCCCCCTTTGCTTCTTGAATGGGATAGGGAGACAATTTTTTTTAAAAAAAATGCAATTGATTTGTTCACAGTGATTGCATATCAAAACCAATTATGGGATCCTTTTATGTAAATCCACATGGCAGAACATTGCACATCTCAAATTAAATATTATAATCACATACTAGAACAGTACATGTTGTCTGCCTGTTTCCATCAAAAAGCTTCGAAACCACCCAACTGATCTGTAGCAACAAGATGCTGTTCAAAAGCCCGTAGTGGTCAACATTGGAGTGGTTTCATTTAGCCTAGGTGTACAAATTCTAAAAGTCCTTCTTAGCATTAACCTTCTCTCTTTTATTCATCGATTGTTCTTGAATCTGAACTCTCACTTTCCAAGTCATTGGGCAGAGAGCAAAACTGCCCTGGGCAAATTTGTCAGCATCTGAAAATTGGCACGTTCTGTTTGGAAAGGTGTGGCAGATGGAATTAACCCTGCCTCTGAGAAAGCCAAGCGAGCAGAGAGTTTGAGGAGTGGGGTGGATGGGGAAGGAGGAGGCAGCATAACAAGCTCCAGGCTTAAACAAGGAGACAGTCAACATGATATCAATGTCCCAGAGCTGCTGTCTCATCTCACTCCCATCACTGAGACACAGGCTCAGATTCACACTATGGAGGAGCATGGAAAGCTGAACACATTGATCCCCCTGGTTCATCTCTGGCAACCAGCTGTGCTGGCAGCTGCCTTGCGGGGGGCTTGTGCTACAATCAGGAGTTGAGATAATGAGCAAGAAATCAGCAAATCTGGATTGGAGGGCATTTTACTCCCGGGAAGAAAGCGCGGTTGGCCCATTTCTGGTTGAGATGTTTGCTGTGGCTTTACATGGAAGGCTCTGTGGTCTGACTGTTTTGTTGCACCCCTCCAGCAACCTGCTACAGAGAGCCAATCTAGCAGCGTCACTGATGCTGCAGTGCATGAAGTGCCAGCTCTGGGAGCTCCGCTGACTGAAGGGCCCACTCCTATGTCATCTCCCTCCATGCTGGCTCTCCTCCTTGTGGCAAGTAAAGTAAGGACTGCATTTCAGATTATTTCTGTTCTGTGCAATTAAGCACGGCCAGGGTAGGCAGCAGCTGCTCCAGAAACAGTGGACAGAGCTTTTGAAACCTAGACATGACTACAAAGACTGTTTGCAAGGGTTAGTATAGCCAGACAGCACCTGGCCTGCCAAGAAGGATGTATTACCTTACACCATCTCCTGTCATGCTCTTGCAAATTCTTGCTTTTAAAATAGTTTGTTCAGTACCCTGCATTCGACACACATGGTTGTGCTTCGTGTATGAATTCTCTTCTGTAAAAATCTTGCATTTGTGAACTGTAGGCTGACCATATGAAAAGGAGGACAGGGCTCCTGTATCTTTAACAGTTTCATAGAAAATGGAATTTCAGCAGGTGTCATTTGTATATATGCAGAACCTGGTGAAATTTCCTCATCATCACAAAATTAAAGCTGCAGAAGCCCTGCTCTCTTTTGTACATGGTCAAGAGGACAGGGCTCCTGCAGCTTTAACTGTTGTGATGAAGAGGGAATTTCACCAGGTTCTGTATGCATACGAACAACACCTGCTGAAATTCCCTGCCCTTTGCAACTGTTAAAGATACAGGAGCCCTGTCCTCCTTTTCATATGGTCACCCTAGTGAACTGTAACCTTTTGTAAATATTCTCTACATAAGAATCTTTGGTTTTTCTAAAACAAAACACTGTTTGGGCCTATGTCTCTTTTCATTTGCCCAAATGACCCATGGCCACATTGAGTCTAGTTCTGGCCTATGCGATAGTAGGTGTTGTAGAGTTCAGATGCAACTTGGGAACAGGACCGTTGGTGGCTTGTGCAACATTTCACCTGTACAGAAGCAGCTAGCAAGTATGCACTGATGGGACATCACTTGCCCATGCATGCCATTAGTTGGTTTTCGATCAGTCTTCCCCAACCTGAGGGCCTCCAGATGTGATAAACAGCAACTCCCATCATCCCCAACCAGCATACCATTTGATGTGATGGGAGTTGGTGATGGGAGTTGTAGTCCAGCACAACTGGAGGCCCCCCAGCTTGGGGAAAGCTGCTTTAGATTGTATTATTAACTTCATAGAAAATTACTCACATCTATCAAAATACTAACAACTTATGGTGATGACAACGAATCTGAATTTGTGATTATTTTTTTAAAAAACTGAATTAACATTTTTTTTTAAAAAAAATAGAAATCTGGTAATAGTATCCCCAAATAAAACTATTTTGGAGAGCTATTCCACATTTTATTAAGAGCATTTCCCCAGGTTGGATCGTGACCAAGGCCCTCTTGTCATCCTGTTGAGAACATGTGAAGAAATATTGGATGAAAACTTTCAGTTTTTGCAAAAATGACTGAGGATGAGCAGAATGATAAAATGAGCAATGTGTTTATATTGTTATAAAGTAGCTGCTGATGTGTACTGACATCTGTGTTGATTTCTGTGTGTATTGACTGAGTACAGCTCTACTTCAAGATATGCACGGCATGCTTTGAAAATTCTGGCTCGATGCAGGCTGCTACATTAGAGATTTAATATAGTACATATTTTATTAACTTCACTTAATTTAAAAGACTACATAGAAAAAAGGCAGATACTAGGGCCGCAGTGTACTATGTGGGTTTAGTATGTTGTTCCTAGTTTTCCATTTGCCTTTGAGTCAGGATCCCTTGGTATTCGCACAGTCCAGCACTGACAAATATAGATAAAGACCACAACCTAACTAGGCTCACCAACTTTTAATGCTAGCTTTGCAATACAAATGGGAAACCACTACCGCCACCTACCCATTCTTTTAATGAAAGCCAGTAGATTCCTGGCATGAGGAGTGTCCGGGAGTCAACATAAAACTAAGGATGTGTGAATCAGCAAAGTTGTGAATCTAGGGATGTGTGAATCAGCCAAAGTTTACCAAATTCCATTTCAAAGCTTATTCCGATTTGAGGGTGTATCAGATTGTGAGCTCCCCCCCCCCTTTTCACATGAAAATCTGTACATATTTTTATGTGATTTTTTTTCAAATGTATGCATCAATTGTGCACATTTTTGAAATGTATGCACAAAGCCCTGGTCAGTTCTTTAAACTATTGAGACCAAAACAACAGGAGCTGCAGTGGACATTAGGGAAGGGGGCATTTCAGAAGGACCAAAGACAGGGTTTTAATACATTTAATCCAAACCAGACATTTATTAAAAAGATAAGAACATAAGAAGAGCCATACTGAATCAAATAAAGGGTCCAAATAGTCTTACTGTCTGTGTGAAGCCTAAAAGCAGGACATGAGTTCAACAGCTCCCTCCCACTTGTGTATATTCAAGTAGAATCAGTAAAAACAATAAACATTCAGTAAAGAAACAAATGATGATGTTTCATCTAGATTTCAACACTGCACTAACATAGTTGTTAATGCAGAATTGAAGTCTCACAGTGGAATCCCGCTGAATTCAATGAGGCTTACTCCCAGGTATGTGTACATAGTATTGTGGCCTTAGTTACCACAATAAAGGGTCTAGGTGAACAAATATCCTTAGTTTTAGATCAGAAAGCAGAAGTCTATTTTTGACTCAGTATAGATCCTCTGAAATTATTAGGTGAAGACCACAAAGCAAATAATCCTTAAAACTGTAAGCCCCCAACACTTGGTATATTTTGTGTGGGAATGAGATTATTCTGAATATTTCAACTAAAGCAATCCTCACTAGTCCAGCCCCAGTGTGTGAACGGAATAGCAAACGCTCATCACTTGATGCAACACTGCGGAACCTACAATTCGAGATGTATGTATTTTGTTTCACAGATCGTAAAGCATCCTTCATTCAGTCATCCGCTCATTGATGGAATCATATTTTTTAACAATAACAAATAATAATAATAATAATATATTTATTTATTACCCGCCTCTCCCTCAGGATCGAGGCTGGGAACAACATTGATACAAATGACATAAAATACATAAAACTGATTAAAACATATGAAATTAATACATTATTAAAATACATATAAAACTCTTAAAATTTGACTGGGTAGACCTGCCAGAAGAGATAGTTTTTTATGGCTTTCTTAAAGTCAAAAAGTCTATTAAGTTGACGAATCTCCTCCGACAGGCCATTCCACAGTCTGGGAGCGGCAGAAGAGAAGGTCCTCTGGGTAACGGTTGTCAGCCTGGTTTTGGCCAACTGTAGGAAATTCTTCCCAGAAGACTTAAGTGTGTGGGGCGGATTGTATGGGAGAAGAGCTGAATGAGAATTTCAGTCCACTTGCACAAATGCACATTAGCGCTAATTTTCACTTGCAAACATTAGTTATAGGGTGGATTAGAAATGTAAAAAATAAAAAATAAAATGTGCTTTAGAACAAGTGTGCATTAGTGCTAATTTGCATTAATGTGAATTTGCATAAATGCCCCCCCCCCCAGTAAAAAATAAATACAAACGGTCCACGAGTCCATAGAATCCATGCAAATCAGAAAAGGCCAGCCTGCTGCAGAATCTGCAGGTTGGATTCATAGAAATTCGAACCCATTTGAATCCATTGCAGATTTCTACCTACGATGAAGAAGTCCAACCAGTGACAATTATAAACAAGGTTATAATCATACAGGCCAACAACTGAGGGTAGAGCCAGGGGAAGACTCTCTGCATTACTGTGTATATGAAGGGTTAGCATGGTTCAGACATTTGATTGAGCAACGTCTTAACTGACTAAGTGCTACTAGTCCTGGTAGCTTGGAAACTAGAGATGGGGAAATTTTCCTTCAATTTGTATATTGATACAAACTTGCAAAATTCACATTTCCTGAATCAATATCTGAAGAGGAACACAGTTGTCCTTCAGTGGTCACACTTATCTAGATTTTGTGGTGCTGTTCACTGAACAAAAACTGCATACAAAAAATGCATATATTAAGGAAAAGTGCACAAAAATCCACGTTTGCAAAAAAACATCATAAAAGCATTGTATAAGGGAAAACTATATTCAAAAATGCCTATTTTAGGCCAGTGGTGCAGCTAGGGATGGAGCTCAAGGCTGAATCCCAGCCCCCTTCCCCAAATGACCACCTAGAGAGCAGCAGGTGATGGTGGCAGTGGCAGACAGTACCTGGGCTGGTATTAGAGCAATACAACTATGGAACCAATTACGTGGGGAGGTCGTGGGCTCTCCCACACTAGAGGCATTCAAGAGGCAGCTGGACAGCCATCTGTCAGATATGCTTTAAGGTGGATTCCTGCATTGAGCAGGGGGTTGGACTTGATGGCCTTATAGGCCCCTTCCAACTCAACTATTCTATGATTCTATGATTCTATGGGCAGCTAGGGTCCACCTGGGCTGAAGCTGCTCATTGCAGCATCCTTGCTTATTTTTTAAAAAATTCTATAGACAGGGATCAGGTAGCAGGGTATGTACAAGTGCTCATTTTATTATTTTTACTTTAAGATATATTATCCTTTTCTTCCACAAAATTGTGCTTATTCCCAAATAAATATGTTCAGCATCAAGGTTGCAGAAGCAAACTCCATTTTATTCCTGTAGTCACGATGGTGCTATGATTTAAATGAGTTTATAACGCAAAGCTGCATGTCCTCAGTGTATTTCATCTTTTAAAATCAAGATTAGAAGCAGTTGTAAAGCATGGAATGATGGTGTAGGGTAGACAGAAGATAAATGTTAATTGTTCGGTTCACAAATGAAGTAATACATGTGGCTATCTCAAGGTGGTGGCAATAAAATCATTACATCCAGGTTCTAGAATGACCTTGATGCCCTATTAATTTAGGGGAAAGTGTGTACATCACGTATATTATAAAAAGTACATACAAAAGTGTGTATGTTAGAAATGCATGCAAAAATCCATACACATTTCTGTGCATTTTTTTGTGTTTTTTTAACTGCAAACCGATGTGGAAATGAGACAGAATGAACTGAAGACCTGAAAAATGAGGAACTGAGAGAATCCGAAATTGACAGATTCACCCATTCTTATTAGAAACATTGGGGGTTTTAAACCAGCCTATCCGTCTTTCTCTCCTTGTTATCATTTGTCTTTCTGATTCCCCAGTGACAGACTTCACAACAGCATGCTGTAATTAGTATTCTGATGAATCCTGTTCTCACAGATTTCTATTTGCCTCATCTCTGGGAAGAATGAACTCTCCAAACTTCCTTCTATAAATCTGCTAAAGAGGTTGTCATAGAATTCACAAGTCAGAATAATCAGAAAACCAAGCTGAACCAATGGTTCTTTAGTTATGGAAAACAGAAGACAAGTAGGTGGCTTTAAGGCCCCCGCCTATTGTATAAAAGGTTACCTGGAATTGCAAGTAATGCTGACCTCATAAGGGCCATGAGACTTTGGTTCAGTCATGATATATTTCCTTTGAAGACCACATGGGCAGTAAAGTAAGGTTGTGCAACCATAAAATACTATCAAAGACACTTACTTCGTAGTAAATAAATGTGCACTGGATTGTGCTACAAATTAGGGCAGCAATGGATGAAAAGAAAAAAAGAATAAATATTTTCCCTGTGAGTGAATCTGCCATTACAGAGTTTTGGGGAACTCTGTATTACATAAGTCTTTAATTGTTCTTTATGGTACGTACCTGCCAAGGAACAAGGCATGAGTATAGTTTTATCAAAGGACAAGTTTGCAGCAGAATTATTGCTACATATTTTGGATTGTCAGCTAGCAGTTTAGGCTCTTGTGAGTTGCAATGCAATCCTAAAATCTGTACTGAGAAGTCATTCCCACTATGTACCTGCTCTCTAGTGTGTTTAGGGTGGCAGACTTAATCTTTTGGCAAGTGGTCAGCTAAAATTAAGATATAGTGTAAGATGGCTACAACATTGCTAATACAGTATAAGTGGATTCTTTAGACACAATACACACATACCACTTCTATCTATGCACTTTTATAATAGCTTTATATGGTTCCTGCTAAAACTGGCATCTTGGTAGCTAACCGGAGATACATCAGCATAAGTCTGTTTTCCCCACCCTAAGAAAAGAGAATAAACAAGAAACGAATACTAAGAATAAAAAATAGCTCAGCTAGTCAACTATTGACGGAGAAGTCCCGAACGACTCCAGCCGCAATGGCAGTTGAAGAAAAACTGAGGGAATGGGCGGGAACCCGCTGGAGCATGCCCAGTGGGATGGTGGGGGAGGGTTCCCGCCAAAACGTGCTTAGCTAGAGATGTTTTCCTGATCGAGGCTCTGCGCAGGCGCAGAGCCCATATGTGTGATACACAGAGGCCACGAAGAAGAACCAGAGATACATCAGCAGAAGTCTTTTTTCCCCGCCCCACAGTTCTTGTGTCTCTGCAGTTAATACACAACTGCAATTTGCTCATGGCCTTTCAAAACAGATATTCAGGCAGTGTCCTACTTTGTTTGCAGCCAGTTCATGCATTTGGAGTTATTTAATTAGCTTTTGCATGTACGAATGAACATGTGTGTGTATGATTTGCACATTTCTCCTTTGGCAGGCTATTGTTGCTGGGAAGTTGATCTCCACTCTCATGGTTCTAGTGGAAACGCTATTGAATAGTCATACATAATGAGCTAAGGAAACATCCATTGCAGCAAACACACGCAAAAGTAGCCCCGGACAGTGTTGTGACTTGCCAAGCTCAAGAGATTGTTTTAAATTTCCTTTCCAAAGGAAATTGGATCTCCTCATTATTTGCAGGCAGCATCTGTCACTCCCCCCCGCCCCCGCTAGTGGATGCTGATCATCCTCACAGAGCATTGTACAAATGCGCAGACTGCTGTGTGCCGAGAGAAGGCTGTTATTACGTCAATTTTCCACTTGTAAGCAACAATAATAGCAAATAAAGCCGAAGCTGCATGACACCCTTGCAGCATCCCAGGCATTTTTACTTAGGCACTTATGCCACATTAAGGAGGAGAAGAGTGGAGAAAGTGCCAGGCAAGTTTTTGTTTGGTGCATATGAACAGCGCCTATTGTGATAACCTTGGGAAAGACAGAAGAGCTGGGTGTGGCCACTCCTTTGGGAGTGGCCTGGGCACTGCCAGAATGTGCACATGACCCATGAGGAGACTTACACACTATGAGGCAAGGGCACTACCCACATGGAAATCAGCAATCGTCTTGGTTGTAACTATACAGATTTTCCTCCGAGGAAGCCCCAAAGAACTCCCGAGTAGACATGTATAGGATTGAGTGGGATTTGTCGGAACATATCTGACAAACGGCCTAGAGAAATGTGCAAAGTGCAATAGAGGTATTGCACATTCCACAAGGCCTATTGCGGATTATGCATAACAGCTGAGAATGTGCACAATGCCTTCTTCATGAAGGAGGCATGGTGAATGTGCACAAGGCCTAGCCATTACGCACATTAACCATTCAACTCACATTATCCCGTGTGTGTATGTGTGTGTGTGTGTGTGTGTCACTCACATGCATGCATACACAGAGGGATTTTTTTTTAAAAAAAATCTATTTGCTGGTTATTTCTTATTGCTAGTATCTTATGTTTATTTCTTTGGTTTTATTTTTTACATTTTAGTCCCCTTCTCCATTTAATCAATGTTATTTTAAATCCCAATTTTAGGCAAACCAAAGATAAGCACTATTAGAACATGCCTGAATTTCTCCCATTGGTATTGACATCAATGGGGCTTGAAGGAGCACATCTTTGACTTGTTTCTGAATTATTATTAGTAATAATAATAATAATAATAATAATAGATAGATTCATATATCACTGACTATATTTAAAAATATTTATAAGCAGTTTGCAAGAAAATTAAATGCATTAAAATACCTGATATAAATTAAAATATATTTAAACTACATAATAGTTGCTCAAACATTTATATAAAACATAAATAAAAACACTAAACCCAATGCAACACCATAATTACAAACATACAAACTGCGCAGCACACTCATTCAGGGAAGTCCAGAGTAAAAAAATTGATGCCTAAAGCATACTACATTTGGTGCCTCCCAAATACAGGGGGAAGGTCATTCCTGAAAGTGGACACCACTGCAGAGAAGGCCCGCTTCCTGGTTGCTGCGAGATGGGAGTTGTAAGTTGTTTTTATGTCTAAACATGCATAGGATTCCACCTGTACTTTCTTCCTCTGATTTCCTGTATTTGTTTTTCAACAAATGTAAAAGGATGTTATGAAATCATGTATGGTTATGATCAACTCAAAGTTAAGTAATTTCAAATCCTGAAAGAATTTAGAGGACATATGTTTCTTTCCTACTTA
This sequence comes from Anniella stebbinsi, assembly GCA_029215795.1. Lineage (NCBI taxonomy): Eukaryota > Metazoa > Chordata > Lepidosauria > Squamata > Anniellidae > Anniella > Anniella stebbinsi. The sequence goes on along the minus strand of JARDYH010000005.1, from coordinate 63,457,406 downwards.
ATTTGGGTGGCATCTTGTCAAAAAGTTTCTTTCCATCCTGTCCAACTTTATGTTTTGGATCTTTCACTGTATTTAATGCTTCTCAGCAATATTTTATAAGGGATCCATGTCCTCCCCCACTCCTGAACGATATCTCGTTTAATTATTTTAAATTGGACGTTTCTGATAAATACTTTAATGTTGTTGATTCAAGAATCCCAAATGCTTGTCTTTCTTTGCAATGCTCCAAATCACCAGTTCTGATTTCACATGCTAACAGCAATTCCCCAGGTAGAAATGACAAATCCAGAAAAATTCTCAAGTGCTCACAAGTATTAGCTTAGTGTTGGTATCCAAAACTGCAATAGCACCTCCCCCCACCAGGGTGACCTTCCTCTCTGTTTCATAAAGCATGTCGTAACTTTGAAGTCCTAATGGAATCACTCTTCTTCTGTAAACTGTACTACCTCAGAAAAAAGGGGTGTTCGCTTCACAGAATAAAATGCATTTCAAGCCATATACTCAACAAACTTCGAGACAAACTAAATGTTACACCAGGAGGGTGATCTGTGTTTTCCCATGCTAAATCCAACTCCAGGAGGGGCTAAATGCTAATTTGATCGGAATGTTGCAGGGTGGGGGAGTTTAGGTATGTTATTTTATCCCCCCCCCCCCATGCTGTTGTTTATTCCATGGAGAAAATATACAGGGTCTTGTATTGTGCATGCATTGTCTCATGTAGGAAAGAGCAGCTGGGAGGGAGATTTAGATTATAAAAACAGCAAGGGAAGGAACAGATTAAATGCCCATTCTCTAGAGCCACTGCTCAGATCAAACTGGCAGCCCTTATGGCTGTATCTAATTTTTTAAAAGTCATATATCAAACATAGATCTCCTTCGGTCGAAATGGCAACACAAATACTATGACTTCTTACAAAGATGATAAACTGACTGTACTACTTCATACTGCCAGGGGGCTCGCATTATATGTTCCTTCATTTAATAAAACAACTCCAACACACAGGGTTGGGTCCAATGTCCCAGGAGCAGATCTATGCTGCCACAACGTGACTTCCCCATCCTCTCTTTACCCCTGCAGTGCTCCTGCAGGCCCCAAATGTGCTTGGGAGGGCCTCCAACCCTCCAGATCAGATTTGGGGGTGTACATGGGGCTGCAGGGGGGAGAGTAAATCCATTTTGCTAGTGTTTTCCATTCTGCTATCAGATGATCTGCATTGGATCCAACCCAGCAATTTGTCACAGTCATGCTTAGCCTTCATATATCCCATTCATGTCATTCAGTCTGAGTGGGATTTATAAAACAAACGCAAAATCAACACTGGAATCTATTTATGAAGTTCTGATTCACACAGGTTGGGGCTTTACACTTGTGCTAGGATTTTAATGAGATGCATCCACCCATCAGCCTAACAACAACTATTGATGTTGGTTAGTTAGTGTTTAAAAAAGAGTATCTATTACTAAATTTCCCCAATTGGGTTTAATTGTAATGTAGCCCTCATTATTAAGGACATTCCAACCCCAAGATAATTTTCTTGCAGATATTACCTCAGTATTTTTTGTATGCCACGTGCCGCTATGATTAACCAACCACTAGTCACAGTTTCTCAGCATTTGTTTCCCATTGTACAGGCAAGTTCCCTATATAGAAAGAATTACCATGCTTTTTAAAAATCATTTTTGGATGATGTGGTGTTTAGTCCCGTTGATTTCAATGCAATGAAAAATTGCAATTCAATACACACATACCTGGGAATAAGGCCCATTTAACTCAATGGGGCTTTTTGAGTAGATAGGTACAGGACTGCACTATAAATCCACTTTGAGTCTGAATTGGGGGATGCATGCTTTCATACCATATCATAAACTCTGCACACTATCATACCTGAAAGAACATTTTAAAAAGATGTTAATCAGTTAATTATACCGAAAATTTGGGTAATATATATTTATGCATGACTTTCTGATGTAGTAATTACTGCTTCATATCTAATCAATGTTAGCTGCCCTGCTCTATGTCACAGTTTAATATTTGAGAGGAAATGAATCCTGATAGTCATAATCTCTGGTACAAACAGTTTTGCTGGCCTCAGCCAAAGTAAGGTAAATGTTTTGAGAAAGTCAAAACGTGGCTTAGTGTTGAGTGATGGTGCACCTAATGATGACCTGAGCATCTACTTGAGCATGCAAACTGGCGAGGATTTATATGTAAATAGACTTATGGTCTATGACTGGATGGGAGAAGGGAATTGCTTGGAGGATGGAATGTTAAGGTTGAGAGGGTGGATGAGTCTACTGGAGGGTAAAATATTGGAGAAGAAAGAGATGGGATGAGTCAGTTAATCTGGGAAACCTTGGAGATTTGGCCCCCGGGGTTCTATATCCCAATCTAGGACATGGGACAACTCAGATGGCTCAAGCAGAGAAGGAAAAGAAGGGATGCCCCCAGCTCTGCTTAAATTATGGGATAAATTGCACCACTAACACCTAAGGCTAGGGTTGAACTTTTATAGCCGCCCAGAGAGCTTTGGCTATGGGGCGGTATACAAATGTAATAAATAAATAAATAAATAGCCCCCCACCCCGGAGCAAGCTTTAATGGCAGGTTTAGGGAAGCCCTTGTGTCAGCTTTCCTTAGCTATGAGACAAGTTGGAGTCTTTGATGGGACAAAGAGAATGGGATTTTTGCAATTTGTTTTGGAAACCTTCTCATCTTCCATTCTTGGGAGACAGGTTAGAATAACCTTGAATCAGTGCAGACATACGTTTTTTACTGCTGTGGCAAACAACAGCTTTAGCGGCATTTCCATTGAGAAAATGCAGCAAGGGGAAACAGTTAACTCACCTTCCACCATCAATCCAGACCTCCCTCCCACATGACTGCTATTCAAAAATATGTAAAGAACGCAGAGCTGGATTCATGCATCCCTGTCGTCAGTCACATCTAGTTTGGTCCTATGGGCCATTTGACATGATAAGTCGCAGTAATGGAAGTGGCTTGGAACTACATCCACATGGCAGCTGCTCCAGACTTGTGAAACATTCCTGGTAGAATGGAGACAAAACTCATAGGAAGCCAATCACTGGATGAGCCAGTATACAAGAGATAGTTTACTATGTGGAACAACCCTTACATGGAGGCAGTTTCAAGTGGTCTCTCTGGGTAGCAACCATAACATGTGAAGTGTCTTTAGAGACAATGATTTGCTGAAGGTTGCTTGCTGGTGTAAGTGGGGAATATGAATCTGGTAATTTGAACATCAAAACCTATCACATTAAACAAGCACTTGTTCAATTTACATCCAATTTATATCCATATTTGAAAACTACTTTTTGAACTCTGGTGGACACATGTTAAATCACTGCTTTTTCCCGTCAAAATACATGGAAGCGGGGACTAAATCTTTTCCGGATGGGCAATTATATATACCTTGCTAAGAACAGTGACAATTTAAATGTGCTTGAATTATTCACAAATACATTTATGAGCATAACATAAGTATAACATAATTTATACTTTAGCGTACAAAAAGCATCATGATGTGCAGTCATCAGGTATACAATATCTATGCTTTTAGAAAGGACAAATAAAACTTCAGCCACTAAAGCTTAACGTTTGTGATTGCACAACAGCCAAATTTGACAGTAGAGCCATTCCGAGATATCTGATCAGTATCACTAATGCACATTATACTTTATATTTTACAACAGAGAGGTGAAGACTGCATCACATCTGTTAATATTCTCTAATGTTTGTACAACGCTGCTGACTTCGTTTATAACTATAGGGGCAGGACCTGATCACTGTAAAGTAAGATACTTCAAATCATGCCTTGTGAGATCTAGGACCGATCTACACCAAGCAGGATACGTTTTGAAAACTGTATATGGAGTGTATCCTGGGCCCTAACAGTTGTCACTACTGTTATAAACCGTTTTAAACTGTTTTAAACCGTTTTAAAGCAGTAGTGTAGATCCTGCCAAAGTGAGTCTTGAATTCGCAGCCTTCAAAGCTGTTGTTGTTGATGCTCTAGTCTCTTGGATACCAGACTTTCTGTCTGTGCTGATTCATTCCTTAATGACATTAAAGCCCTATTACCTTTCTTAGTGATAAAAAACATATATGACTAGAGCTTGCAACATTCCATTTGCATAGCTTTACACTCATCTAGTCAAGTCTGCCAAAGAAGGGTTTCTTTGACACTTCAATATATCAGTTCAGTTTGACAACAGCTTTATGTCAAATTATTAGGCTCTCTCTGTGGCATGTGTCACATTGCCTCCTCTATGCATTTAAAGTGGTCACTGAGTGTTGGGGGGGAATCTATAATAAAGGATAGTCTTCACAATCTGTCTGCAGGAAATGTTAATGTCATCTTTAGCTTCTGCTTGTGCCAATTAGGGCAAAGTCCCATGGAGAGGACTAGATAGATGATGCCAGCAAGAGCTTTGGCTGCTGTTCTGAGCCCACGGTTCATGCTCATCATTCATCCCGCTAGTCACAGAGTTGCTTCAACAGATCCATCCGTGCAACACTCCTTTTAGTGAAAACCTTTGGCCTACTGCAGCTGGTAATAAATCATCAACGTAATGAGGTGAAGCTGCTATAGTGGAACCTGCCCTAACAATGGTGACAGGGTCCAGTAAGCTCTATTAAGCAGAAGAGAGATGTTTGATCTGTGGTTAAGTCTGCTGGGAACCCAGGTAAATGGAGTGCTTCTCAACTGAAGGTCCCAGAGAGACTGTGGCTTTAAGGGAAGTTCTTACATTGTGAGAAATTATGACAGAAAATGCGCAAAATCTCTCAGAAGAGCACTGAGGTGACAGTTACAGATCAGCAGCTCTGCTCAGCAATCAATACTTAAAGTCTCCCTGAAATGGCTGTGCTAAGTGGGAATGGGGCTGGATGACATTGACTTGTCTCAGTTTGTGCAAAACTCTGAAAAAAAGAGCTGGATAGCATTTGTCCTTTGTGTGGAAGAGAAGAGTCTGGGCTGGCCTAGGTTTGTGTCGCAACAGGGGTACAGGGGCAAGATTAGACATCCAAGTTTCTTTTAAAATAAACTGAGCATCCCAGCTTCTTGGGTATGTCAAGCCATGTTTGCTTTAGAAGAACATTCTACACCTTCTGTTTTTCTCAATAGTTGCAAGATATGAGTGGCTGTGCATCTTGCTCTCACCCACTGCTAAACTGGGAGGGAAGCTTGAAGGCTTGGCTGTCTCCACTTCCACTGCCAAAGGGTAGCATCTATTGGATAATTCTCTGCCTGGCACCAAAAGGAATGGCAAGTGTTAATTCTGCCCTTCTCAAAAGGAAAGGAAAGCTAGCTAGTGCATGTGCAGACAATTTATAGGTGAGTGTCATTAATTAACAGACAGCTCATTCTTCCATACTGTGAATGAAGAATGGGATAATACTAAGCAATGACCTCTTTAGAATTACCCTTTTAGTGCTCCTGGGTAAGAGTTCATTAGTATGTGTGTGCGTATGTAGCATTTTTGACATCAATGATAAAAAGTTCACATCATCTTCTCCAGTTTTTGTGATTCACTACTTAGCTCCATTGCCATAAAAGACCAGGGCTTTTGCAAAGCACAGAAGCATGGACAGAAGACTAGCATTACACCAGACCAGGAAGACACAGGTTCAAACCCCTACACAGCCATGAAGCTCCTTGGGTGACCTTGAGCCCAATGACTCAACCTGACCTACCTCACAGGGCTATTGTGATGATAAAGAGTGGTGGGGCAGGAGGGAAACCATATGAGCCACTCTGAGCTTCTTGGAGGAAGGGCAGGACAAAAATGTAATAAGTAAATCCCAGCTGGGTAGACAGTTTATTAACACAACCAGCTCAGCTGAAGATAAAACGATTTGTGTGTGTGTGTGTGTGTGTGTGAGAGAGAGAGAGAGAGAGAGACAGAAGAACATGTAGGTATGTATGTATGTAGTATAGGGTGACCAGATAAAATCCAGGTCAGGGCTCATGTAACTTTAACAGTTGTACAGCCAGTGTCATTTGTATGCAATTAGTTCCTGGTGATATTCCCTCTTCATCACAACAGTTAAAGTTGCAGGGGCCCTGCCTTCTTTTGTATATGGTCACTCTAGTATAGTGCCTGCAACTTTAACTGTTGTGATGAAGAGGGAATATCACCAGGAACTAACTGCATACAAATGACACTGGCTGAAATTCCCTTTTCTCTACAACTGTTAAAGTTACATGAGCCCTGACCTGGATTTTATCTGGTCAGCCTCATGTAGTATCTATCAAGGCTCTACATAACATCCAAAGCAGAAAATTAAGGCTCCAATGAGTTTGACCCCCTCTAGAAGGATTCGCTTTGGCACCTGGCTGCCCGATTATGCGCATATTCGCAGAGGCGCATTTACTCCTAATACCTCTGTATGAGAGGCGGCAAAGCGCATTACGGGACGACCGAAACACGCTTTAAACTTGTTGACATGCGGAGAATCGCATGTTTACACGGCGGTAAGGCGCTTTAACTGCCGCCACAAATTAAAACTCGCGGTTTAACGCGCATTCAATAATGCACATATTCGGATGATTAAAGCGCCTCACCCCCCAATTTGCACTCCTCTCTTGTAGAGGTAAAAATTTTAATCAGCCTTGAAAGAGCTTTAAACCTCTCTTGTAGAGGCAGCCTTACTGAATATATTTGAGATTAGGGATTTGTTTTCATACTCCCCTGTACTTGTTTCCACTGAATACACTACATGGCAGTATTGTATTAGATATAAAAGAGTAAAATGAAACTGTTGTTAGTTTTATTGCATCTAAGGGAATCTGCTTCTCCAAATAGCATTTTCCAGTGTGCTGTAACTGGTTCATGGTTTGCTTTATTATACTGGTTATGTGTCCAGTGCAGTGTCCCCCAGCTTGGTACACTCCAGATATCTTGGACTACAATTCCCATCTTCCCCAGCCAGTATGGCCAAAAAAGCAGATAATGGTTCATATTTTGCAAATCTATATTTTCTGTATACCGGAAAACCTATATTATGTGGTGCATGTAAACAATCTGTGGCATTCTGGAACATACTTTTTGCATGTGTTCAATACAGGAGTAATGCATGAGCTTTGTTTGCTTGGCGTTATTCTCTTTGTGCCACCTATCAGCAGCCTTCAGGACACAGGATAAAGGAGTCCAGGCTGTAAGCATTCACCTCCCCATTGGCAGAAGTTAATAAATCCAGGTATGCTTTATGTTAACAGGCATTTTCCCAGATTACAAAGGTTTGTGCTTTAACTAATCTTATTCTTTCATGAGTGATTAGACACCCGACTTGCATTAATCCTATTATACAAAGCCTTAGCTTCCTGCTTTTCCCCTTTGTGCCATCCAGTCTGGATTTCTCAGAACATTTCAGAATATTCGGGAAAGGAATTTCTTCTTCTTTTAAACTGGTGTACAGTGCAAATTGTTGTGTCCTGTTCGATTGGGATATTGGGTGAGTCCAGAGAACTGCATGGCTCAACTGAGTAAAATCTAAACTACAGGTCAGGTGAATATTCATCCATTTTAATTGTTGCCCTTTCACAGAGGTGGAACATTTCAACAGCGACAATCATAATGATGATGATGATGATGATGCAGGCAACTTATGCAAAAAAACAAAACAAATAAAATCCCTGAACTGTTGAGGCTTTTTGGAAAAGAGTGACCTCTGAAATATTATGTTCTCAGGCATACCTAAAAAGGACATGGTAGGACAGGGGTGGGTGAGGGCCGAATTAAATTTCAGAGAAGCTCCCAAGGGGCACATTCCATTGCTGGGTGGGGCTGTAGGCAAAGGAAGCAGGACCAAAGGCAAAAAGGGTGGGGCCAAATATACGGAGAAAAAAAATACTAGCAGTAAGACCTTTAGCTTAAAGCTCTTACTGGCAGTAACTAAGCCTTAGGAGAGGCATTTCAACCTTTTAGAATGGGAAGAATCTGCACAAATGCTATGACACCACCAAACGTTGGGGCCAGGGGAAAGACGTGTGGGCATCTGTGGAATCCTGGAGGTCTGGACTGGAACCTCAGGAGGGGCAGATTTGGCACCTGGGCTTTAGGTTCCCCACCCTTATGTTACGAGTAGTTAACCAAACTCAGCTGAGCTGAGCTGTGGAGTTCCTAGAAGAGTTCAACATGACAGGGCTGGAATTTGTACAGTCTTGGCTAAGCTGCGGTTTACACTAACGAAAAAAACTACATGCCCCCTAAAATAACCCAGCAAGTTCTCCAAACATGCCCCCCGCTGACCAAGAATGCAACTGTATATCCTGTGTAAGGCCATTCCTTAGCCCATGTGACTGTGAGCTGGGTCAAATCTCCCAGCAGGCAAATGGAAATGGGGAAGGCTTACCCAGAGAATATAATGAGAGGCCAGCTGATTCTTGCTTTGCCAGCCTTCCTGCAGTTTGGTCCTACATCAGGGATTGCAGGGTCACTCCAAGTCTAAAGTTGGGGAGCTTGTCCAAGCAAGGTCACCTACATGAATTGGCCTAAGGAGAAAGTTCTCCTAACCTGCTGAACTCAAAGAGGGATACTTTCAGTTGTGATTCTTTAGCATACATGTGGGCCCTGCTGAAAACACTCACCTTAGGTGGTCTTTGACGACTGCTGGTCAGAGCACGAAAAACTGGGGATGGAGGAAGAAGGGGCCCTGGAGGGAGAGCATTAGTATCCACTCCAGAAATAATTGAGCGTACTGAGAAATCAAAGCAAGTAGTCAGAGTGAAGGGGCTGTACTCACTCTGTGTTCTTAACTTAAACCTGACTGGGATGCTTGGAGAGGATGGACTCTGATTTACCTTCCTGGGTGATATATAGTCACACAGTCTTTGTGGCGCCTTTGCTAACTCCCCCTACCTACCATCTTCCTCTCACTTGTAAAATGCTCCTGGCACCATAGTTCCCCTGGATTATGAGTCCTTCTCCTGCCCTTATTCTCTTTAACCAAGTAATTATCTCTCAGCGCTTACTACAGCTGCAGCACTGTCTCTTCAGCTCTACGTTCCTGGGAGTCATTTGCAAAAAAACAAAAAAACAAAAAAACCCGCTGCCATCCTTAAGCCATTTTTTTTAAAATTAAAAGAACATTCTTTAACAACAACAAAGTTTGCAGTAGGCTGAGATGGAGAGAGGATTTTCTGTTGCACACTACAGTCCAAGCTATACTTACTTCCTCAGTTTGAGGGGGAAAGATCTGCATTCCCCATTAATACAGAGCATTAATTGAGAATCTTTTGCTTGGCAGTATACCAAGCTGTTTCTGACCAAGTGATGTTCAGAGAGAATGACTCAGCAAAGACAAACGATATCACTTGGAACCCCTGAATGGTTGCTAATGACTCCTAAGCAAACTCAGCAAGGAAAGATCTGGATTTCCTCTTGCTTTTAGAGAGGAGTAGCTGAGCTGATACAAGGGTACTATTGTGACTGGGGGCACATCTTGACAAGGGGAAAGCCCCAGGGTGGATCCGCAGTAGTAGGCTGACCATACGAAAAGGAGGACAGGGCTCCTGTAACTGTAACAGTTGTAGAGAAAAGGGAATTTCAGCCGGTGTCATTTGTATGCAATTAGTTCCTGGTGAAATTCCCTCTTCATCACAACAGTTAAAGTTGCAGGGGCCCTGCCTTCTTTTGTATATGGTCACTCTAGTATAATGCCTGCATCTTCAACTGTTATGATGAAGAGGGAATTTCACCAGAAACTAACTGCATACAAATGACTCTGACTGAAATTCCCTTTTCTCTACAACTGTTAAAGTTACATGAGCCCTGTCCTCCTTTTCATATGGTCAGCCTACGCAGTAGCAACAGGTCATTTACATGATGTAGTAGCCATTGCGGAACTGTCCCAGGGCATTCCCCCAAAGCTCCGCTTTAAAAAAGTCGGGCACTTACCCTGTCTTTTTCCACTTGGAGAAGGTGATGGCAACCCCCGATTGGCTGAACAGGGAGGAGGGGGCAGGCCAGCACGCCAAATGGCTGCTGGAGTGCCTCCTCACCTCCCCATGTCTTCCAGAGAGCCGCATCCTCCCAGGGAGAGCAGCAGCCATCCACAGAGAGCAAGGTAAAGGCGGTGGGGGACCGGGGAGGGACAAGCCACTCTGCCGCATCACCGGATGGGCCTTGGTGCATCCTTCCCCAGTTCCCCACTGCTAGGCTGAACAGCTCTACAACTGTTAAAGTTACATGAGCCCTGTCCTCCTTTTCATATGATCAGCCTACCCGCTGCCCTTACCTTACTCTCTGTGGATGGCTGCCGCTCTCCCCTCCTCCCCACACACGCTCCTTTGTGTGAGGACAACGCAAAGGAGTGTCAACGTGGGGGTTTGATGGCTCGCAGCGCAAATACACCATCATCAAGATGGCCCCTGGGATGTCCTGTATTTGCCCAGTAGCAACCAGATGTGAATAAATGCCAAGAGAAATGCACAGCACTCACAGATCTCCAATGCACTAGCTTAAACAGAATACACAACACCAGCAATGCCATAGCAGCAAGGGAAGGAATAGCCTGACTCCCACCACAAAGTAATTTCAGGTTGCCTTGTTTAGACTAATATCAAATACACTCAAGAAACAGGGCTTCACATACTCAGATTCAATTATCAGAAACTGTCACCCAATTAATTTTATGTACTTTAATGCCTAGCCTGCCCCATCCCCCAGGCAGTTAAACACATTTCCCCCCTCATAATACTAAAACCGGGATCTTCCCATGAAGCTGATTGGCAGGAGATCCAGGATAGATAGAAGGAAGTACTTCTTCACACAGTACACAGTTGAACAGTGGAATTCACTGCCACAAGACCTAGTGATGGCCACCAACTTGGATAATTTTAAGAGGGGCTTGGACAAATTCCTGGAGGAGAAGGCTACCAATGGCTATGAGTCCTGATAGCTATGTGCTGCCTGCAGTGTCAGAGGCAGACTGCCTATGTACACCAGTTGCTGGGGAACATGGTGGGAGGGTGCTGTTGCATTTATGTCTTGCTTGTGGGTTCCCAGATGACGGCTGGACTAGATGGACCTTTGGTCTGATCCAGCATGGTTCTTCTTATGTTTTTAAATGTGATATATAACATCATGATAATAGAAAACAGCCAAATGGAAAGAATATCAAAATTGCTGACAGGATTGGAATCAGTCCCCACTATGAGGCAGGGACCAACCGCATATTACAGTGCAGACTATGGGCAGGCCACAAACAGAAATCCTATCCAACATAGTGCAACACAGACAGTGGAGTCCACTGAAGTCATAACTACAATGAGCAACACAAACGAGACAAGCTACATTCCACAGGGGAAGGCAAAATAAACTTAAACCCTGCCCAGATAGCATAAGAAGCCGGCTTCCTCCCAATCTCTCTAATGTGGGATGGCCTGAGCCCACCAGTACTGAGCAACTCTATTATCAGGGAGATAAAGAACTCTGCCAGTCTATCCATGTAAGCAACACTACTGATGTTTCATTCCCATGTCAAACATGACCAGAAGAAGGGGAGGCTGCAAAACATGCTCTTTAGAATTTGCTACCCTCCGGGTGAAATATTACTTTCCATGTAGGATATTCCCTGTCAGGAATAGTTCCTGCACATCAGTGCAGATATCAAAGTGCCTCCGCAGAGGAAGCCCTTTGTGTTCTCTGTGCAATGCAGATGCTGCCATCCTTTTGAACATTCAATGCACTGGGTGGTAAAGCTTATTTAGAAGAATATGCTTTCTAAATTGGTTCTGCAGAAACATCTTGCTAACAAGGCACCTGCTAATGCTCCGGAGAGATGGGAAACTTGAAGCTTAGAAGCACAAGCCTTAAGGCACATCCTCCTGCCTCCGAACTTTAGGGAAAGAAGGAGTTATGCTTTTTAAGATCATACACAAGGGCCTTTATGTTTTCTACCCACCCCAAACACATAACCCCTTCACTTTTTCATTGACACCCCACTATCCTGCTTTGCATTCTGTGCACATTGCTCACAGCACTTAATTTCTCACTCGACCAGCATCACCAGTAGAAAACACATTTATAGGTAACTGACTTTCTCCATCAGTTTTGTTAATCCAGATGGATGAGAGAATCTTATTACATGCACATATTGTGGGCTACCACCCCTCCCCCCTCATAAAGGGCAGTAATTTATGCTTGCTTACGAAGATGCTCGCGTCCAAAGAGAATTCTACAAATGAAGGACTGAAATGCGGTATCACAGCTTTACAAAATTATTATTTCTACTCATCAACAGTGCCATGCCATCTGAAATTTAACACTGTTCCCAATAAACGTATACTGAAAAGACCTGGACTATTTAGAGTGCACAGAGAAGGCAGTTGTCGCTATGCAGCACTCTTCCCCATTAAGGGTCTTCAAAGTTTAATGGAGGGAGTTTATAAAGGTAAAATGATGGAGCTGATATCACAGACCTGAGCTAATGGTGCCAGCATGCTTCTGACACGGAGAGGAACTTTTCCAATTTAGAGGAAACACGTTAACCAGGTATTAACAGGAGTATCTGAAACTGGTGGTGATGTCTTGTACCCTCCTCTTCCCCTCTACTCTTTATCTTGTCAAGTATTATGGTACAACTCCTTAGGAATATGACATCCAGTACAACACAGTATCTCACTGGCTGGTGAACCAGAGCTTTATAATAAGCCAGGCCAAAAGTGTGGTGTTAAAACAATGCAAACTGAATAAAATATAAAGTAGAGCCTATAAGAAAAGTGAATACAATTATAGCATGCTAGCTTTGCTAAAATGGCGACTTAGCTATGTCTAGAAAAGGCTATCCCAAAGCAAGACGCTCAGATTTTCAAATTTGTAACACTGGCAACTAAGCACATTACTGCAGTCAGCTCAAAGCATGCCTCTTCACACACCTAAGAAAAGTTACAACGTCTTTTATAGGAGGAAACCAGAAGGTTTGGCATGGAATTGGGGAATGGCCAGTTAAATATGTGTTTTCTAAAATTTGGGGGCAAATTTGGCGGGAGAGTGTTTTTTTCCCTTCTGTTTTCCTTCTTTTCTCTTGCCACCCCCACCCTCCTCTTTAGAAGTGGTGGAAGTCCTTTTGGTGACTGATTGTTGGAGCTGCAATCTCCCTCTCCACAGGATGCCCTGGATATAAAGGCATTCTGGGGCAACTGCCCCAAATGTAGCTGCTGTTCCCCCCCCCCCCCCCATCAATGTCCTGGAACGGCACTGCATTTGAGACATTGTGGCGTGGGTGGAATGGTGGCTGAGAGTCAGCAGCTGCCAAGCAGAGCTAAGCTATTTATTTTGAACTATGTCAAGCTATATTATGGTTCAAATGGTATTACTGCTCTCAATAGTCTAAACAGTATCACCCATTAAAACGAACCATTTGAAGGTTCCTTGGTCATCGTCCCTGGAAATTGTTATACAGTTTGCTGTCTGTGAATGGGACGGCAGATTTGAAGGAGCGTTTTCTTGCTGCCCTCTCTTTGAACAAATTTTCATTAGTCAGACCTAATAGGGCAAATAATAAATGTGGGTGGGTGGGTGACAAGGAGGGGAAATGCTAAGCCCCTTCCTTTAGCACCATCATCCTGCTCCACCCTCCCTAGATGCTTTTAACAAAAGAAATGAAAGCGATGGAAAATTCAGTAACAGATCTCTGTCATCTTATCGAGTTTGTCCCTCACTTTGAGACATAAACCTTTGACTAGCAGGCTGACATTACCACACCAAAAAGAGGCTATTGTTTGGTCAAGAAGAAAATATCCTCTTTCTGCCACTGTTAATTAAGTTTTTCCTTGAAAGCTGTCTTGCATCTTAGGCCCTTTCCGCACCAGCCATTTTTCCTGGGGCTGCCCCTACCTGCTCGTGGAGAGGCCACATGACGCACAGAGCATCCCACAAGCAGGCAGGTGCCAGTTCTCCATTTTCCCTGGAGTTCAGGAAACGCTTTTATCCCCATTTCCCCCCTGTTCTCGGGACAACGGCGAGATGGGCGGCTGGTGTGGCCGCCCATCCGAGCGCAGCCATGCTTACTCATGAGTAAGCACGTCTGCACCGATGGCTTCGGAGCTGCACCGCACGGCTCCGAGGCCATCGGGGGGGGGGACCCAATTTCACCATCTCCAGGATGGCGGGGGGAGGGGGCGCGATTGCGTGCGGGGATTTTATATATATATACTTACATTTGCGGAGGAGCGCTCGTGCGCTCTTCCGTGGACCTTTGGGAAAAAATGGCCACTGCGACTTGCGACAGCCCGGGAGAAACCCGGGCTGTTGCATTCCTGACACGGCTTCAGCGTGATTAAACCGGAAGTGGCTACTTCCGGGTTTGCCAGCTTCCCGCCCTATGGTACAGAAAGGGCCTTAATGCTACTTTTCATCAGTGATCTCAAAGCTTGAAAGCAGTCCTTCATATTTCATGCTGTCACAAAGAAAAAGAGGAGGAGAGTCACAAAAGCGATGACTTGTGCCAAGCTAGATCTATCAAACTGATGATGGCTAGGAGAACTGGGGAAAGTTTTCAGAGTAGACTCATTTCCCCTTCTATATACAGAAATTCAGAAGTATAATGGCATTTATGACAGTAATATAAAGGGTGAGGCATGCTACTCACGCCCCCTCTGCATTTGAAGACATCAGTATGGTGTGTGGTGGCTTTAGATACAGGAGATAAAGCTAGGCTGACCATATGAAAAGGAAGACAGGGCTCATGTAACTTTAACAGTTGTAGAGAAAAGGGAATTTCAGCCAGTGTCATTTGTATGCAATTAGTTCCTGGTGATATTCCCTCTTCATCACAACAGTTCAAGTTGCAGGCACTGTACTAGAGTGACCATATACAAAAGAAGGCAGGGCCCCTGCAACTTTAACAGTTGTGATGAAGAGGGAATTTCACCAAGAACTAGTTGCATACAAATGACACTGGCTGAAATTCCCTTTTCTCTACAACTGTTAAAGTTACATGAGCCCTGTCCTCCTTTTCATATGGTCAGCCTAGATAAAGCTTAACTCCCTGCTCAGCCATCAAATGCATGGAAGAAAAGGCAATCAATGGCTACTAGTCAAGATGGCTCTATGCTAGGATCAGACACAGCATGCCTCTGAATACCAGGCACTGGAGAAAAATAGTGGCAGGAGACGGCTATTCCCTCATGTGCTGCTTGTGGTCTTCCCATAAGCATCCTACTGGCCACTGTGGGAAATGAGATGCTGGACTAGACAGGACTCCAGGAAGGTTCTTCTTGTGTTCTAATCATCAAACCTTCCTCAGACTATATCTGTGATGACAAATTATTTATTTATTTTATTCCATTTATATACTGCTCCATAGCCAAAGCTCTCCGGGGGGTTTACAAAAATTAAAACCACTGAACATTAAAAACACCGATATACAAAATTTAAAACCATAAAACATAAAAACAAGTTAAAATTACAATATCCTTCTGGGTCAAAGCACAACAACAACAACACAAAACCCTCATCATATGCTGTTAAATGCCTGGGAGAAGAGGAAAGTCTTGACCTGTCGCCGAAAAGATAACAATGTTGGCGCCAGGCGAGCCTCGTTGGGGAGATCATTCCATAAATGGGGGGCCACCACTGAAAAGGCCCTCTCCCTTGCTGCCACCCTTCGTGCTTCCATCGGAGTAGGCAACTGGAGGAGGACCTTAGATGTAGATCGTAGTGTACGGGTAGGTTTGTGTTGGGAGAGGCGTTCCATCAGGTATTGTGGTCCCAAGCCATGTAAGGCTTTATAGGTTAGAACCAGTAAATGTGATAACTTTAAAACATTTCATATTTAGAAAAGACATTGGCATTTGTAGGAAGGGCAAGGGGGTAGAGTTGCCCCCCCTTTTCGGATAAACCATAGTCTCCAGATTCCCAGCTTTCATTTGTTTTTTTTTAAAGCAAGTATCTATGTCTTGTTGAACCCGAGAATAGCGACATAATGGGCAGCCACTATTCTGCCAATGTGTTTTGTGAGAAACTAGCCTGCTCCTGCTTTTCAGTGTTTTTAACAAATGAAGAAAGTCATAGCAGTGGTTAATACACTCTCTATCTGGGTGTGTTAAGCCTCTTCAGGGAGTCTGCCTTGTTAGGAAGTAATTGCAGAAATCCAGGAGTTTAGTGTAGCTGAGATTGGGCAGTATCATGTTTACCAAAAAAACAATAGGTAGCAAAGACAGGAGATCCTGATCTTTGAATCTCGGGTCTTGTTACTAATTTCCCCCCCTGAGTTTATAAACAAACAAACAAAAGCAAAAAATACCTGTACATTATTCCCATTGTATACGTGTAGGGGGCAGGAGTTAGAGTAGTGTGTGAAAACACAGCAGTTCTGTTTTAGGGAAATGTAGATGGAGCTGTGAAGTTGATCGTAGCTGCAGTGCAATTCATTGAATGCTAGAGGGGGGTTGTTTGTGTGTGTGTATAGTTTTAAAAGAACCTGCCATTTTTAGTTCATGCAAGAGGCCCAAGTGGAACCTCCCCCCCCCCATCTTTTTCTTAGCGCAGGCCTTACAGCTGAGACAGCGTGCCTCACAGCACTTCAGAAGTCATTGTTTTCTCATGTATTGTAGTAATAAATCTCTCTTCTGTGAAGGTACCTGAATATATTGTTTGTTGCCTACAGAGCAGAGCCTAGAAGTGAACTGCAAGCTGAGCAGGTTATCCCCCACCCCCAATATTAATCACGTCCTTTACTCCTGTAATGGTTGTTGGCGTAAGGGCTGTTACAGGGGTGAAAGTAGTCAGGGAAAGAATTGAGGGTTTCAGCTGTGGGTAGAAACCAAATTTAGGTTGCTAGGTATGAGGTTGAAATCCAGGACCAACAAGGTGGTTTTGTCGCGTTCCACGCACAGGGCCAGCTAGACAGGCCAAGCTGAGAAGTCTCAATGCGTGGATGAGACGGTGGTGCAGTGAGGAGGGATTCAGATTTGTTTGACACTGGGAACATTTTGGGACAAGCCAAAATGTACAAGAGGGATGGGCTCCACCTAAACAAAAATGGAACCAGACTTCTGGTATTAAACATAAACATAAAAAAGGTGGCAGAGCAGCATTTAAACTAAACCTTGGGAGAAAGCCAACAGGCACTGGGAAGCATCCGGTTTGGATTAAATCATCCGAAAAGGTTGAAGAAAAATGTTTTTTGATTGTCCAAATGTAGAAGGGGATAAAATAAGCCATAAGTATATGATAGAACATGATAGCCAAGCAAAGAGCCAACCCTAAGTGCCACAGCAAAAAATGGACACACCAGAGACATCTGGGAAGGGTCACTGTGTACAGGTGTTTCTATGCAAATACTAGAAGCCTCTGAGCCAAAATGGGAGAATTGGAGTGCTTGATCTTAAAGGAAAACTTAGGCATAGTGTGCATTACAGAAACCTGGTGGAATGGAGAGAACCAGTGGGATATGGTCATCTCTGGATATAAAGTCTACAGGAAAGACAGGGAAGGGTGTACTGGGGGTGTTGTTGTTCTGTATATCAAAGAGGGCATAGTGTCAAGTAGACTAGAACACCTAAATGGGTCAGACTTTTCTACAGAAGCACTGTGAGTGACAATACATGGCCCCAAAACTAATTTAGTGCTAGGAACATGCCATCATTACCCAAAAGAGAATGCTTAGGGTGACCTTGAGATGGAAAACGAAATCAGGGAGGCCTCCAAACAAGGAAGTGTTGTAATAATGGGTGACTTCAATTACCCTCACATTGACTGGATATTCCAGTCATGACAAGGAGGCTAAATTTCTTGATGCCCTAAATGACTGTGCCCTAGAACAGTTGGTCATGGAATCGACCAGAGGGAAGGCAACCCTGGACTTAATCCTAAGAGGAGTTGCTCAGAACCTAGTATGAGCTGAAAATGGTTTTGAACCAATTGGTAACAGTGACCACAGTGCTATCAGACTAAATTTATATTTAAGTGGGAAGGAAGTCCAGCGCACTTCAAAAGAGGAAACATCTCTAAAATAAATGAACCGGTGAAAAGGAAGTTGAAAGGGGGAGTCAAGAGGGTTAAATCCCTTCAAAATGCATGTAAGTTACTCAAAACCACAATAACAGAAGCTCAGCTAAAATGTATACCACAGGTTAGGAAAGGTAGCAACGAGTCCAAGAGGTCACCAGTGTGGCTAACTAGCAGTGTCAAGGAAGTTATTATAGAAAAGAGGGCTTCCTTCAGAAACAAAATCATCATCATCATCATCATCATCATCATCAAATATCCAATAAGATACTTTTAAGATTGTGTTTATGCATTTAGTTTTTTTTTATTGTTCCTAGGTATTTTTTTTTATCCTGCACTCCAAATAAACTTTTGTTGAAGTTCATGTTGCTTCTTGAATATAACACTCTACTGCATTACTGCTGTTCAATTTCTAGGATCTTCTACTACTCTGTGTGAGCTGCTAAATGTTATGGAATGTAATGCTAAGCAACAGGGCGCACAGAGAAGGAAAGTGCCCAGGTGTGTTGTTATGGGATGCACTACACGCGTGAATTACAACCACAAACTGCTGTGCATTGCAGCCTTCCCCCACCCCGAAAAATTCCTGCAGTCACTCATGAGAAAGGTATATAGGAGTGATTAATACATTAAAACATAAGTGTTCCTGCACAATATACCGTGAGTCAGAGATTGACCTTGAGTGATCCATTTCAGGTTCTCACTCTATATTATATTGCACTTACTTATATGTCAAAAGGGGATTCCCTGGGAGCTTTCAGTGAATGGTTTATTGTGCAGTGGATAAGAACTGACGCATATTATTGCTGCAATCAGTTTGGAAAGTGGTTTGTTTCTTTGGTAGCAGGAATTGGTTGTGGTGAAAACAGCAAGGCAAACTCGGGCTGTACATGCATTTCTCTCCTACACATTCTTTGCATCTCAGCTGAAGCCTGTGCTTTATAACACAGAGAAGCCTCAATATTACAAAGTGCCTCCAATTTAAGCTGCAGTAAAGGCCATTGAGGGAGGAGAATGTGGCAGTGTTTTTTTGTTTTTTTTAGGGACGGGGTGGGGGCGGGAAGGGAGAAATCCAACATGCCTGTAACCTTTTTGTTTATACAGATCCATCATCTGAACCCACCATAAAGATGCTAACAGACAGGCCTGGTGTGGCACAAACAATGGGAAGACGCAGTGGCATGGAGAGAGACAGGTGGCAGTGCTTTCTGAAAGCATCACAAAGACACTGCACCAGAAACTTCCTCTGACATGGTGGAGATCCCCATCCCCATCATTCACAGGCTGTCAGGGCTGCATCTCAGATACACACATGCGTGGAATTCTAAGCACAGCGCGTTGCTTCCGGGACCTTGCTCAATGAGACAAGAAGCTGTTTTTGTTCAGAGCTGCTCATCCTGTGGCTGGAGGCATAGCAAAGAGACGAGGAAGGCAATTACCAGGGATCCTACACTGTCTCTCACTGGAGTGTGCAGCTCAATAAATGGATGACATCAGAGTGCAGTAGAGGTGGCGGCGACAGCGGCAGCTGCAGCAGCAGTAGCAACAACAACCACTCGGTGATATCCCTGAACAGACAGAGGAGATGTAGACAGTAAAGGGGAGTTTGAGGGAGGGGAGGGGGAACTGTGGAACGGCCGTCAGGGTGTTGATTGATTACCATTTCATTGTCGGCCACCCGAAAGCCATGCTGCAACTGACAATGAAGGCATCGAGTAAGGAGCAGAGTGGGGATTGCTCAGCTGTGAGATGGGATGCGAGTGGGCAATGTGTGCTCTATGTAGGTCAAGATCCACATCAGCCTATGCAATGGGGCTGGGCCTATGGCAGGAGGCCAGAGAGCTAAAAGCAGCTGACGTGCAGTTCTATTCCAGGTCCTTTGGAGCCATTTTGGCCTTAGAGGTGAAACAGCCACCTTGACTTCGTGGTGCTCAAACCATGGTCACCCAAACTATTAAAAGAAGCAAGGTTGAAGCAGCGCACTGTTCGGGCCTGGTCTCCTGTGCTCCTTGAGCCTTTCCAAGTGTTCAGGGCAGAATTACAGCTTCCAAATTGCACCTTCAGTGAAGACTTGTAACCTTCTTCCTATGGGAAAAATGTTTACTCTTTGTTTCTCCTACAGAAGTGTGTTTGTGTCTCAAACTCAAGACATTCTAAATGGCACCACCAAAACCAACAGATTGGCTTCGAAGAGCTGGAATGAAAAACCATGACAAGGCCCTGAGACATATTGAATGCAGATTCTGGGACTGACTCACTTTAATGGAGTGGTACATAAGAATCTCTGTGATGGAGCATAAAGATTATGACTTGCAGCTGCTTCTGAAGTCAGGCCCCATCCTGAAAGATGTCCCTTGAAGTGGGAACTTTATCTGTTACGGACTGTATTTACACTGAAAGAAGGACACCAGCAACATTTCTACTTCAGCCCAAAATGTTGAAACTGGACAGCAGCAAGGAGAATCCCTGTACTCCACCCACAGTGAGTAATATTCAAAATGGCGTAAGGAAGGACCCTTGCATTTGGTCCTAACACTGTTTCTGGATGTTTCAAAATTCAAGGATATGGATTTGGCCCTTGTCTTGGAGTTGGGGCAAGATAAATATACACCCATTACAGTCAAGGTATTAGAATATTTAAATCCTCAAGTCTGCAATTTATGCACACTTAGTGGCGATGGGGGTGGGGTGGGGTGAGTCCCATTGGACTCAATGGAATTTACTTTTGAGTAAACATGCATTGGATTGGGTTGCAGTCCAGCAGTATCTTCAATTAAATTGGATGGTTGGTGTTATGTTTGTGTAATTATTAGGTAGAAGTTATCAAACTTCTGGATCTAATAACAGAATGCCTTCTTGGAGAATAGTAAGCAGTTGCACAAAAGGACAAAACAATCACCATGGGATTGATATGGGCCTAAACAATTAGATCTCTAGTATTTCAGATAGCATTTTTATGATCTAATTTGGAGACTTTTCATCAGCTGAAAGCTCTGGTCCTCTTCCCAAACATGCTGAAACATGTGCCTTCAAAAATGCATTTTGTCCACAATCCAGTAAAAATGTTGGGTAGGCTTACGCCCACAGAAATCAATTATGTTAAGCATGCCTACTCCTGTATTGGACTGTAGCTGATGTAGTGCAGGCATTGGGGGGTGTTCTATTTTGAGTTTGATCCTTTACTGAACATTTGCTTTCAGATGAATCTGGGAAGAGGGTAAATAGAATCTGCCAACAGCACTTTATAGCAAGCATTGTTTCAGGTGTCCCCCTTCTTACTCATTATTTTCTATTGGGACTTTTCCAGTATTCTCTAATTTGAGCCTTGTTCTTGACCATTATGTACTCATACGCTGCATGCAAATCATAATTTCTGCTTTGTCTGTTCAGCACTGATGTGAATTATATATCCTTTTCTCTTTTCTCATGAGATTAATTTGCCAGTATCTGTCTTGGCTACTTGCATCTTTTGTAGAATGTCAAAATTACTGTGGTTGAACTACATGCCGTAAATATGTTAGGGTTACTAATAATATCCATTAAGAGAAAATGCTGATATCATTCCCTCTAATAGAGAATTTGGGTGGTTGAGTACCTCTCCATTTGTAAGAGAAATAGGGCCATCCCAAACAAGGTAGTATTTTCTACGTACTAGGGGACTTGCTACTTACATAGAATATAAGTTTGTAAATTAAAAAGAAAAATAATATTTAAAAATAGCCCTGTGAGCTTTCAGGAATTAAAGGAATGTTGAGGAGGTAAAGAATGTGTAGAGTAACTCATCTCATTGGCTGAATTCAGACAACACAATAGTCAACTCGGGGGGGGGGGACAATCGTCAGTTGTATTGACTATCATGTCATCCGAATGCTGCCATAGTCAACTCAGTGCTGATACTAATCCACAC
The DNA here is from genome assembly GCA_029215795.1 of Anniella stebbinsi. Taxonomy (NCBI): domain Eukaryota; kingdom Metazoa; phylum Chordata; class Lepidosauria; order Squamata; family Anniellidae; genus Anniella; species Anniella stebbinsi. Next base: position 63,435,523 of record JARDYH010000005.1, on the reverse strand, counting down.
CACAGTTGATTATTTATTACCATGTTGTGTGGGGAGTACCCCCTAGATGAACAACTGTAAAGTGGATTATTACCCCACCATTGACTATCGTGTTGTCCGAATTCAGCCAACGTCTTCACAGAAAACCTTCAGAGTGGAAGTTCTATTCTGGGTTCACATTGAATACCAAAGACAGGAACTCTTTTGTTTGCTGCTATATTTTGTTGTTTGGGGAAGGCACATGAAAGCTGTGGCTGTCCAATCACACCTATGTTAAAATTCTAGATTTTTCCATTGTTTTCCATGGGCAGCTCTCACTTCCACTTCGGGAGAAAGAAAAAACAAAGTGTTTGGCCTTTAAATGCTAAAGGAACCATTAATTTGGCATCCTGCATTTTTTCAGATGAGGCTTTTATTGTGCATTTGTCCTGTCTCACTCATGGAATTTTGTGGGGCCCCAAACATCATCATCTTCCATTTGTAACCTCCTATGTTTTCCCACTGCTTCTGCCGTCTTTTTTCTTAGCACAGAATATGCATTAAGGAATGTCTTTTGATTGGTAGCAGTAGGAGCTGCCTGTCCAGACGCATCCACTGTACGAGTCTAGTAATTAAGTCTATGGTTGAGGTCTGCTGAACCATTGAGAACTGAAGGTGTCAGTTGAAAAAACACAGGAAAATGGAATGAGAAGGAGGGAGGGAGAGAGGAACAGAACTGGCTGCTTGATGGTTTAACAGCTTTTAGTAACCTGATGGTGAGCATTAGGGCTAGGAGGATGTGTACCATGAGGCTAAATAAACTCTCCTTCCCATGCTATACTCTGTTCTCTCCCCCCCTCCCCACAGCTATATATCTAGCCTTTAAATGAGCCTTTTAGTACTATTTATTACAATTTGAGAATGTTTCAGGAGCATGGGAAAGAAAAAATAAAGCAGTCTGCTGCAAGCCTGAAACAGCATGTAATGCTCCTGTTCCAGACTGGTTGGACCCTATTGGCCATTCCTATTAGTAGCTGAGAATACACTGCAACACTTGTTCCTTTATAAGAGGCTGCAATGGCTAGAACTAATGGTTCCACTGCCAAAGCACAGGCCCTCTTTATGAGTCTGGAAAACATCTCTCTCTCTCTCTCTCTCTCTCCCCCCCCCCCCCCAATTCTCTCAAAGCCATTTCCCAGCATTCCCTCTTATGACACTCCTCTTCCATCATAGTTTGGAACAACCAAGAAACAGAACCTAAGTCAAATGGGGGATATTTGATTCGCAGTGACTGCAATCATCAGAGGTTACAAAGAGGTTTAGCCTACATGCTATTCATACCCTCCAACATTTCGCAGATGAGAATACTTGTTAACAACCCTAATCTCATACCAGAGGATTACTGACCACTCATTATTACATGTTGCTGAAAGCTCTACTGTAGCTTTCTCTAACCTGGTGCAAGTAATAGGGATTTTGTTAAACTGTTCCATCTGTGTTTCATGGATTTTCTTTCTTTCCGTTATCCACTCATTGACGGAATCAGGTTTTTGTACGTCAGTTTTGTTCAGTTGCAAATATGCACTTTTGCTAATGTGCATTTATGCAATCCCTCCACCAAAAGTTAAAAAATAGTTTGCAAATCCACAGAATCCATGCGACTTGGGCCAGATCTACACCTTGTATCATATAAATAAGATCCCATCAAGGTGATGCTATATCCCTTTTGCCCATTTATATATCGCAGTGTACACAATGACATCTGTTGTGGTATTTTGGATAATATGGGATAAAAAGCAAGAAGTAATGCTAGAAAATCAATATATGGAATGCGTAATGTGCCCCAACAGTTGTCAGTGCACTTCTATACCGATAAAACACACTAGTGTAGATCTAGCCTTGGAAAGAGCTGGTCTGCTGCAGAATCTGCAGGTCACATGCACAGGCATATCCAATCTTATTTGAATCCATTGTGGATTTTTCCAACACCCCTAGCTGGGAATGGCGGAAGCTGCAGTTAACACACCTGGAGGGCTTCAGATTGGGGAAGGGTAGTCTGCTTTGCCTGCTATATCTGTTTACTCTGCAATAGCCTTTCCTCCACTGGTTTAAAAGAAAACAGGGTGTTTGTTCTTGGTGTTAAAGATATGCTAGGAAAACATAAATGCCCTTTCAGTATGCTATCAACAGCTCAAAATTATTCTTCCACCACTGCGGTGTGTAAAATGGTAGGCTGTTCACTATGTAGTGCCTTATTGTTTATATGCTTGATTATAAATATAAATTGCACTAGAAACAATATATACCTCCCCCAAGATCTAATTGTTAGAAACTCTTGCACAGTGGCGGTGGGACTGAAGCATGAATGCTGCATTGGGGTGTGAGAGAGGGATACATGTTTCCTATGACCCCTCCATCCAAATCTTGAGTCAGGTTCTGGTAGGGTGGCGACGTACGCATTGCCAAAAAAAGAGGAAACACATCATCTAAAAGTTGACAACAGAGGATGCCAGTTTGCATACAATTAGCATATACGGCACCCTATGTAAAGAAATATAACACATCTCACCAAAGTAGGGAAGACAGAACCAGGTGACCAGTACTGCTGCCCAGATGCTAACGGTTGGGCAACCTCAAAGCTCCCTGCTCTTCCTTCTTACAGTTCTTTAGCTTAAAACTGGAGTGGACAGCCCTTCAAATAGAGGGCACCTTCTAAATAAGACATATGGCCACCTTAGGTTCAGTAGAGTGAATGCAGCTCCTGATTTAGAAGGATGGAGCATTTTTCACCACCTCCTGCAGGTGAGGAGCCTGTGTTAGATTTGATGGAAGAGAGATAGGGACAGATTTGGAAAAGCAGGCCTGGCCTGCATTATGCACTGCCCGTGACAATGGATTTTCTATTCTATTCGTAAGTTTACGGTTCTGTTCCAAAATGGGCTTCTGCAAAAGATGGTTTCTACAGATGTTTGTCATGAATCCAGGGCTATTTAACATTTTCATTAATAACTTGGATGAAGACGTGGAGATTATACTCATCCAACGTGAGGAATTGTGAGGAATTGCCAACACTACAGAGGATAGGATTATCATTCAAAATGACATTGGAGCAACTGGGTTATATGACATAGAATGCAATTAAAGAATGACAAATGGCAATGTATTAGACATTGGAAGGAAAAGCCAAAAGTATAACTAACTACAGAACAGGAGCAAAACTACCCAGCTTCTTGCATCCCTGAGAAGGCATTGGGGATTAGAGTGCACCACAGTCTGAATCCAAAATCAATGGCATGACATTGGAACACAACAAAGCAAATGCTGGAATATTTTGTCTAGTTTTGATTACTATATTTTGAGCAAGATGCGCTCAAACTGGAAAGGATTCTGAAAACAGCAATAAAGATTAAAATGCATGACCAATGAGGAAAGGAAAAGGAATTAGGAATATTTAGCCTTTGCAAGAGAAGGGATGGGGGAGAGGGGAACATGCAGGTTTTCAAGTATTTAAAAGAATGTTCAAGAGGGATAAATAGCAGCAGGCTCAAGCTACCGAGGTTTAGTTGAGGGCTGACTGACACATGCAGAACTACACACATTTTCTTGGAGTTGTATATGCCCCCATTTGTATGGAAGAAAGCATGTGAGTGGAAATACATGTGTGCCCAGTTACAGAAGTACAGTTATTGTCTTGTTGGTATTGCTGCAATTGTGATCCAGGGCCCATGCATGGGGTGGAGGGGGCTACCCAGCTGGGGGTAAAACCACATTGCCACTCCCAGAGTTTCTTGTACATAGGCAGCAGGGAAAGCACAAGTAGTAGGATGGACAATGCATCGTAACAATCAGGGACATTGATCCCAGGGACAGTGGGAGCTCTGGGCATCTAAAGGGGGGAACCTGAAGTCTATTTGAACTACCCCCACTTATCTGCCGGTGGAGACTCATCAACTTAACAGTCTTTTAGAATTTAGGAAAGCTATAAAGACTGTTCTCTTCCGGCAGGCATATCCAGTGGAATTTTAGGATGTTTTTGGGATGTTTTAATGCAGTTTTAATCATGTGTGTCACGTTTTAATCAGTTTTAAGTATTTTATCATATTGTTGTTCCCCGCCTCGATCCAAACGGAGAGGTGGGTAAGAAATAAATTATTATTATTATTATTATTATTATTATTATTATTATTATTATTATTATTAATTAGATTTATAAAAAAGCCAAATGCATCTAATTTTCAATGAAGTGTGCATAGTCCTACTGTTTTTTTGTCTGTAATGTCAGTGACTGTGGCAGAAGCTGAAAAGAATTTCAGCAAGCTAGCAGGTGTTCTAATATGGAGGCCAGAATAGCTAAGCCACCTAGCTGTTTTGTCTATTAAGTGTGAACTTGCAAAGAACAGGACTTTGGGGGAAATAATGAATTTTGTAATGATTTTTTTTTTTTTTGCAATGAAAAGGCCAGAAAAATTAAACTTTAAAATGAATTGGTCTATTTATACAATTTTTGCAGTCAAGTTGGTCCATTAGGATAAAAAAAAAATCAGAACATTGACAGTTAGGACCAACCAAAACGTTACAAAATAGTCAGCAGCTTTGTAGGGTTCTTCTTCAGGCTTAGTGGTATGTGAAACGAAAGGGCAAAATATGGGATTGGGGGTTGTTTCAGGGCATGGTAAAAATATGACAGTGTAGACCATGGTGTAACTTCTGAAATGTAAAAAAAAAATGTAACTTCAGAATTAAAATAGAAACACATGAGATTGTATTTATGGGATATGTTTGTGGTATGTGTGTGGTGGTGGTGGGCATGTTGCAACCTTATAATAGATTTGAACAATGATGCTTGAGGTCTGTTGCAATTGAATACAACTGTGTATATAGGGATTTCCACTTCAAGGCAGACCACAATGTGAGCAGCTGTATATTACTCAGGTTAGTGAGCCAGGCTACATGCTGCAGTAAGGGAAGAGATAAAAAATGTCTCCTAGAAAAATTTAAAAAGCAACAACCTTGTAGCACCTTAAAATAATAAGAGAGTTATTGTGGTATATACTTTTGTGGACTAGAGCCCACTGCATCAGATCCGTTAAATCTCTCCCCCTCTCTCCCTTTCTAATGGCCATGAAATGCATATGAACACAGTGACCATTCACAAGATCAGTAACAGGTGGTAACACATTCATCCTGACATTGCTAGGTTAATTCAAATGAGTAGAGGGAGAGGAAACCATTGTCAGGTCTCAATTCTAGGTTCTTACCTAGAATTGTCAGGTCTCAATTCTAGGTTAATTCAAATGAGTAGAGGGAGAGGAAACCATTGTCAGGTCTCAATTCAGGTTCTTGCAAACTAAGGCTTGGAAGGAACCTGGATACAAGTCCATATATTCCTCTGTTCTAGGAGGTGGAAAAAACATCTGCATTTTGGAAGTGTAAGAAAAGATCAAAAACATCCTGCTCTCTTTTCTCTTCAAATAATTGAAATATGTTTTCTAGCTCTTGGACATTTACCAAATATAGAGCCAGTGGAAGCTTGTGAGTGGGGAACAGTGATAATTGGGAGAGAAGAGCCTTACCAATGGACATGGCTAGCAGGTAGTGGAGGTGGGAGGTAGCTGGGCTGTAGATCAGCCACCAGTGCACTGGGCTAGTATTGTCTGATGACTGGAGATGTGAAGACCTGGGAAAAGAACAGAAACATTTGGGGGGAAATGTCCCCCCTTCCCACCTCCAGGAGTGCTTTAATTCCCCCCCCCAAAAATAAACAGCTTTGGATTATGAAACATTTCCTTTTAGAATTTAAGACAAAGTACTTATATATTGTTACTTAGCCTTTGCTCCCCCTCCCCAAAATGTTTTCTAAAAACTATGTAATAAGAACATTTTTCTAGAAGAGATGTAAAATGTCTGGAAATAATGAAGTCATGGGGAGAAATGTTTTTAATCCTTTTCTGGAAGATTCCCAGAATTGTTATTTCTTCGATTCTTTATTAAAATTATTGATCTAAAGTATACTGTACTGATAGACATTTATGCTCAGTTTCCCAAATGTGTGAGTAGAGTCAACATTGTGTATTCTTGACAATAAATGCACATTCGTCATAATTTGGGTTTTGTTCTACAGAGTCCTGTGTTTCTGATGCTGTAGCAGTCATTTAATGTAGTTCTAATCTATTCAGATAATAATTACAAATTTACTAGGTTTACTTTTAAAAGTTTTAAAATATGATGATAATTTTATGAGCAAATTAAACTACACATAAAATAACTTTAGGAACAGAAAGGCTGCTTTATGTTCCTAAAGCAACCCTCCCCAATCTGATGTCCTCCGGATGTTTTGGACTACAGTACCCAGCATTTTTTACCTTGGCCATGCTATCCAGGGCTGATGGGAGCTGAAGTCCAAAATATCTGGAGGACACCAGGTTGGAGAAGGCTATCTTAAAGAAACAAAGTGACTTTAGATCTTCAAAAAGCTTTTTTTAAAAAAAAAACACACCTTACTTTTCAATTTTCCCCAAAATTTCCATCCCCCCAAAATACAATTTAAAAACCCACATCCCTCCCCCCCCCCCAAAAAAAATCTGGAAATTTTACATCTCTACTGATGACATCAGCCACCCATGCTGGCACTGTTGGCCATCTGTACTGGTTCATCCACTTCCTGCCTCCTAGTGACACCCACCACTGAGAGCACAGGCTCCCTCCCTTGGGCACTGCTTGGCACCAGCCAAATAGTAACTGCTTGAGCCACTGTTGTGTGGGACTCGTGTGATCTCAGTAAAGAGAGTCTTTTCACGTTCCTTCAAAAGTGTCCAGAATATTTTAATTTGATCTGGGCTGAGAAAGGGCCCTTATAAATCACTAGCGTAAACCTAAAACTCCTATGCTGCTTGATTCCCCTGAGAGGCCCATGTAGGTGTGATGGTAAAAGATCTATGATTGGGTCAGCCTTTTTTTTATTATTTAAAAAATAGCTAGATGCATAGCAAGATAGGAAGCTGCCTTATACCACTTCAGGACATTGGTCACTGTTGCCAACACTGACCGGCAGAGGCTCCCCACGGTTTCAGACAGGAGTCTTTCCATTGTGGAGATGCCTGGGATTGAACCTAGGACTGAACTTGGGGCTTTCTACATGCAACACAAGTGTTTTATGACTGAGTTACAGTCCTTTCCCAGCTAGTGGTGCCTCTAATTTGGAATGGAGCTATGACTCTGGGGAACAAGGGGGTTTAACCCTTCTCCTGTGCCATTCACCCTTGCCCCAGCTGCTATTTGTCATGTGGGACAAAACATTACAGATACAGCTTATTGATTTTAGGGGACTTTGGCATGCTTAACTTTGCATAGGACCAACTTGTGAGGGAGTATAAAAATTCGCAAGGATTTGGCCGTACATTTCTCCAAATACATGCATATTTGTATGCATGTTGCCTAATATACATTTTCTGCAAGCAATTTTCCTAATATAATGCATGTTTAAACATTATTTTTCCCAATATACACATTTCGTATGTGCTTTTTGACTGGAGAACTTCACTACAAAATTTGGAGAAGTGTGAAGTTCAAAGGATTACTGAATTTCAATTTACATCGTGGATCAAAAGTGCAATATTAGGTATGTTTGCATTAAATTGCAAACTGAACAAATTTCTTCCCCATCCCTAGATGTTACTATATTGGGTAGTAGTGGTGTGGGATGAAGGAATACCATGTTGTTCTGGTGCTTTTCTGGTTCAAGAGACTGTACTGCAGTTGGGGGTGTTTATATCTCCAAGATGCATACTTATCCCAACTAAACCACAAATCCAACTCATCCCAGTTCAGTATGTGTACCCTCTTTGCAATGCCAGATATCTGAAAAACATGAGATAATTTATTACCAGTTTGGGGATGGAAGGATTCCTCCTTCAGTCAGAAAGTATTCTGGCCTTCCTTGACAGCTCCAGTGTGTTGCCCCATAACCATTTAGCCCATTTTTGTTCTCTGAAAGCGTTGCTGCTTCACACTCCCATCAGCCTGTCATGTAACTGGAGTATACTTGAGTCCAGGCCCTATCTCTAAATTTTGGAAACTTTGGAAAGAGTTTGAAGAAGCCATGTTCTTACATTGTGTTTGACTGGCAGTGAAACCTAGCATATTCAGTCTTATTGCATTTCCTGAATTCTGCTTCTCTGGAGCATTCATCATGGACTTCCTTGCAATGCCAGCTAGAGATAGTCTTGTTCAAGGAGATGTGTTCTGCAAGAGAACTTAAAGGTTTGGCAAGAGAGGTGAAATAGCTCTCTGCTCCAAGCTGTCACTCCTATGGGGATCTCATCTACATAGATGACAGAATAACATCCTTTGCCTCACTCTGTTCTTGAAAGGAAGAGAAGGTTAGTTTCTAAAGTGGGGAGGACTATAGAGTCCCTCTGTTGACTCTGTACACTGAGATAAGTATTAATGGGAAAGCCACATTGCTAAAACTCTGTTTCCTGCTCATCAGGAGCAAGTGTATATCTTTGTCGATCAGGCTTGTTGGTATGGAGGATAGTTGCCCACCACATTTAAAACATAAATTGATGTTGACCAGTGAAAAGCCCTAGGTGTCAACACTGCTCCTAGCTGCCCGCAGGTGTCTTGAGGGCCCTGCAGCCAGTGTGTCTCTACACTTACTCCCTGTTCTCTTTACGTACAGTAATACCTGATACTTATAACTCTTAACCCTCCTGCTTCTGCTTGCTGCAAAGCCTAGCACAGCTGCAGGTCTTTTCAAAGTGTGGGGCAGGAATATCTTCTCCCATCTCAGCCACTGCCCTGGACAGGGTGATGCATTTTTGCATCACTACAAAGTTATTTGCCTAATAATAAGGCTGAACCTCCTTTAGCCCTTAGAGATAATCACTGTCAGTGTTTACTTCATTGTTGTAAGGCTCTATATCTAGCTGATGCTGTCCTTCGTCAGGGGAACATCACAGGTGGATTGGCACAGGCACTGCTGCTTATCATTCTGACCTGTTTTTGTGCAGTGGACGTTGCATGAAAAAGCTCACATTGGCTCATCAATCCTACTTTTTACGGAGAGAACAATTTTCTCTCTAGGAAGTCCGAACCAAGCAATTTGCAGCCAAAGAGGGTCACTTCACATGATACAGAAAACAAGCATTTACAGCCGCGTATCCCCATAGTGAATGTCATAGCCATTTAAAGGGAGACACTTGTCCGTAAACAAACATTTGTTTGGGAGCCTCAAGGCCAATCCACACTTTAACGCAGTAGTTGGTAAAGTACAGATGCAGAATCATCAGTTGTGAATGGTGCATATATGTTCAAATTAGGGTGACTAATTATCCTACTTTACAGAGGTTACTCCTCTATTTAACGGCATCCTCTATTTGAAGGGCTGTCCAGTCCAAGACCTGTTAAAGGAGAAAGAACCATAAGAAGGGAGACCTGTGGCCTGGAAACTGCTCGTTAACAGCACTGGGGCTGCAGACTGATCAGGCACATGGGTCACCTGTATTTCTATTACAATTATAGTACTTATTTATAAATTTGTATCACTATACAAAATTAGCATATATGAATTTTACGCAAATACATGCCCTATTTTGTCTACTTTTTTTTGCCGATGCATTTCTTCCTTTTGGGTGAAGTCTAAGTGGTCATCCTAGCTCCAATGCCTGGATTTCCCAGGAATAAACAGAGGCAAAAAGGACTGGGACCGTTCTTCTATCTACTTTCCTATTAGCAAATATTTCCCATTTTTTTCCTGACATCTGCTACCTTTGCTGAGTGCTGGGGTAACACTCGCTTGTTATAGTGTACATAGTATACATTTGGTTTGTAATTCACCTATCAGGAACATTGTAGCAGTGGACTTCCTACATTAGCAGGGAATTGGACTAGCTGACTTTACAGGTCTCTTTCATCTCTATGAATTTGTGATCCATTGTGGTTTGGATTACGTGAGTTAATCTGAGAGGAGGAGGATTTATGGAGGATCTTGGCTTGTGGTAAGCATGACTTTCTGTTCCCTTTCAACCCTACAATTCTCAGATTCTGGTTCTATTCAAAAATTAGCCCCATTGTGGCAAGCATTTATTACACCAATAAAAAGTGTAAAATCGCCTGCAGTATCACCCATTAATTTCTCTGTACTGCTGCTCATCTCCAGAAAAGCAGTCAAATATAGTCTAATTGAGGAGGCTGGAACATGGGCCTGTAAGTTGGGAAACCTGGCACTGTTCACACATTGCTGAGATATATATTTTATATGATGTGCTTACCATCTCTTTTTGTGCCAGGTTTCCCTACTTGGGGTAAAGAAAACTCTCTTTGTAAACTATAAGTGAGCAAACACTGGAATATGTGGATATTTTTGGGTTCTTGTGATACATCACTATCATAGTGATGGAATATATACATATACCATTGAAGTTAAGGACAAATACATGGAGGATAAGGCTATCAATTGCTACTAGTCCTGGTGGCTATATGCTATCTCCAGCATTAGAAGAAGTAGGCCTATGTATCAGTTGCTAGAGAACATGGGTAGAAGTGTGCTATTGCACTCATATCCTACTTGTGGGTTTCCACATGCAGCAGGTTTACCACTGTGTGAAGAGAATGCCAGACTAGATGGACCTTTGGTCAGAATGGCTCTTCTTAAGTTCTTATATTCTCTTGACTCTTTTATGAATCTTCTCTAGGCTTCCATGGCCATAGTCATTAGAAATTGATGGAGCTTGACCTTGAATCTCGGGACCAGCATGAGTGCCACTAGAAGAAAGAATAGCAGGGTGCTCTCTCACATTCCTGATCAGAGACATGGAAGTCTGAAACAACTGTAGCATGTTCTGCCATGGGATCTTCCATGGCTCCAGAGAAACCACAATTTATCCAAGTGGTTGGGCCATCTATACTTGTACTGAATAAATCCATATTGTCATCACATTCATTGTGCCACAGAAGAGGTGTTTGTCAAGACCCTTAAGACACCTCAGTACATTACCCAAAGTTAAGTATATGCAAGCTACAGTACCACTTGAGTACAAATATTGAGCCATCACTTTTGCAAACAGAGTTTTGTGGAGTTCCAACCTGATCATTAATAGAAGGTGATACACACAAGTCTCAGAATACTGGATTGAAAGCATATGTATTGGTATGTTGTTAATTTTAAAACTGCAAGGAATTGAATACAAATCTTGTAAAATGGAGAATGGTCCCCAGAAATCAGAAAACTGAAACTTCAGTAAAACATGGACCATGTTTGAAGCATGTGAGAATGATAAGTGCAACAGCAAGGTTGAACAAAGGCTCCCATCTTTATCTTTCCTTGCTACCCAAAGGGGGATGAATAGTGTGGCTATCACTGGAACACCCCCAGAGAAATATCTGCCCCAATACATGCAAAGAAGATTTAACACAAAATTAATCAGCATCTCTGCAAAGCACCAAGGAGTTGTCAATGCCCAAATGAGACAGCTGCCTTCTTCACTCTCATTCCTGGCCTTCTGATTTGAGTTACAATTACCTCAGGCAGCTGCAAACTATTCTGCTGGTGTTTCCAAATGGCACCATGGGTAAGTTGTTGTTGTTGTTGTTGTTATTATTATTATTATTATTATTATTATTAATTATTTTCTATACCACCCCATAGCCAAAGTTCTCTGCATGGTTTACGACAATTCATAAAAATATTACAAAATACAACATAATAAAAATAGTCTAATTTTTTTTACACAGAGAAATTAAAATGGTGTAAACAGCTAAAAGGAATTTAAGTAAATAATATATTATCTAATAGACCTGTGCAAAAGCAGCAGACATAGATGCCCCATTGTATGCCATTAAGTAAGTAATAGGTATTGATATTGGTGATCTTAACTGGTAAGAGACAGGTCTCAATGAATTCTTTAGGTACAAAATGTTCAACTTCAGTGACACAGGTGTCTGATCTTAGTTCTTGAAACTGATAATTGATTAACTGAGCAACTGGATGTGTCATGGAAGGTGTCAAAAGTTCACACGCTCAGCCTGAGAAACCCAATTGTTTACATGATGACAGGGCAAGTCTAACTGCAAGAGATTTGACAAATGATTCCCAACGTTTCTGTGTAACTGCATGAGGCAAGAGTAGACCACTGATCTCACAATGTTCATTCCTGCTGTGAGAACTTTGACTCTGAAAAGTGGGTAGTCCGGATTCACTGGTTGAAAGGGATTGTTTCCATTTGTTTTCTGATGGCTCACCTGGAGCACAGTCAGGTTTGGAAGGGGTTTTCTGCCACTTCTTCTGCGGCACCAGAATTGCCACAATGAGGTACAAGGAACTGTCATGATCAGGCATGGAAATGATCCCAGTTAAATTTCCCCGTGGATCAATTGCCTGATGTGTTTATTCATGGTTCACAAAACTCAGTTGGTACGGCATTCATTTCCCCCAGTTGTGCCCCCACATCAAAACCAGTGCATGAGTAGCTGTGCTGCTTTTAACCTAAGGGGCAAATCACTTTGTTCCAATAGGAATTCTCTTAGGTCAGAAATGTCCTGCTTCCCACTTGGTTTGTTGGAAGGACAGGAAGCATAAAAATCAGGTCAGGGATACCAATTGGACAATCCTGGCATAACTTGGGTTGATGGACAGATGGACTTGCCTTGCAGGGCATTGGACTGGATGGCCTGATCTCTTCAAACTTTATGATTCCATGAGCTTAGTGTATATTTATTCAGTAAGAATTCTATTCCCTACATCCCCCAGGCCTTGTTAGGAACTATGTGTATTCCAGGGGAGCTGATCAGTACTAGGGGTGTGCACGCCCAAAATTATCATACTGTATCGTTATTGGAAATCACTTTAAAAAAATTTTTTTGGATCCAATTATATCAGAGATTAATCATATCGAATCATATCGGATTTCAATCCAATATTTATTTCGGAGCCCTATTTTGCCCTGTAGAGTTGCTTTTTGAGACAAAAAGGCCTATAACTTCTGTATTTTCAAAGTTAGAGACTTGAAACTTGGTCACAGTGCTTACGGGGTATGCCTAAGTATGTGTATGAAATTTCAGAACAATCCCTCCACCCCTGTATTTTATATGATTTTTTTAAAACATCATGCACCTTTTTGACAGATCTCTGAATGCACGTGGCGAGCTGTCATTCTGAACTGTCAAAAGTTGCACAATCTTTGAAAAATTCATATAAAATACACAGTTGGAGGGATTGTTATGTATGTATGTATTGTACACATACTTAGGCATACCCCATAAGCACTGTGACCACTTTTCAAGTCTCTAACTTTGAAAATACAGACGTTATCGTTTTTTTTATATAGCGGTCTGATAATCTGAAAAAATCTGATATAATTGGACTGAAAATTTTCGGATCCGATATTTATTGGAGGTTTTTCTATCGTATCGTTATCGTTAATCAGATGTCCGATAACGCCTTTATCGGATCGTTATCGGACATCAGAATGATACGATACACATCCCTAATCAGTACCGTACACCATTATAATAACCAGTAACTGTTTATAATGGAAACAATGGCATTAATGTGACTATTGTAAAAGAGTAAGGAATTGTTTAAATAGGCAATACAGAAATGCAAACCTTCAGGTGAGAGAAAGGTAACCAGTGTATTTCCTTGAGGTTAATTTCTGGGGGCTATTGTATTCCAGAGTTATATTTGAAACAAGGGTAACAGAAACAAGATGATGAGGGCATGTTGGAAGGCATCATTAACAAATTGGAGAATACTTTATTTCAGATTGTCCAGATGACTTAGTAAACTGGGAGAATGTTTACAAAGTACTTGGTCATACACTTGGGAAATTAATAAGAAAACTACCTGTGAGAGCATGGGTGATTGAGGTGGAGTCTTGGCTGATCACAAAACAGGTTACCTGAAGGAGTGTCTCCTCTCATATTTACCTACCCAGACACTAAGGTTATCATCCCATGCCCTCCTCCAGTTGGCCAGGCACCCATCTGTGGAATGCCCTCCCCAGAGAGGCTTGCCCAGTGCCTACATCACTGTCTGTTTGGCACTACGTGGCACCTTTTTGGCATCTTTTCCTTCTTTCAGGCATTTGAAGAAAGGGTTTTAGGGCTTTTACATCATTGCACTTTTATTTTTCTTCTTGTTTTACTTTGGTTTGATGTGCTGTAGTGTTTTTACTCTTTACTATTGTCTTGATCTTGGTTTTATAATGTGCCGTTTTTATTCACTGATTTATTCTTTGTATTTTATGTTTTGAATGTACTGTACCTTGTCAGAGAATTTTAGTTATTGGGTGGTTTAAAAGTGCAATCAATCAATCGATCGATCAGCAAGCATGTCAATGAGGAGATGTTCCAGGTTTTTGAGTTCAATGCTATGCTCAAAATTATTAGGCCGTGTATTTCTAGAACAGGTTATTGTATTAGGTTCAATTAAAGCTTCTTTAGAAGCCTCCAGTTTTGGTCATTCATTTCAAGAGAATGTGTTGAAACTGGAACAAGTGCAAAAAAGTGCAAGTAGAATAAGTAGGAATCAGAACATTTAATGTGAGAAGTTTAAATAGCTGGACCAGTTCAATTTCATAAAAATGAACTGAGACAAGTATGATTGGATGGCAGAACTTAAATAACATTTCCAGAACAATTCAAAACCCATGAAAATGTGAGTCTTGACCAAGGGTCCTCAAATCTAGTTGCCAGGTAGTGACCATAAATATAATCCTGGTGACTATCAAGGAAAATCTCTAATATATACAAATATAGGAGTAATTATTTCCTTTCATCAGAAAACTTCCAGCAGTACAGGGGAGGTCGAAAATGTCTTTCTCAAAATAGTGTCAAGCTGTGTATAGTACTGGGACTGGGTTCACGGGTGGCAGGGGAGGAGCTTCTACTACCACTACTACACACACACAACACACTGTTCCTCTGTTGTAACTCACCTTGGTGACAAGAGGTATAAAAAAGTATACTTTGCCTCTGTGGAACAGAAAACAAGAAAGCAAGACTTCACTGGCTACTAAGATCAATGATTAGCCACCAAGCCAAGTAAAAATGGGTGGACCTACGATCTTAACCATAAATTTGGTCCTGACAATTTAAAATAGTGACAGATGTAAGTGTATATATCTGAACTAAGTTTGGGTAGCTAGGTGGCTAGGAATCTTTTGACTGCTTATTGACACTAGTCAGTTTCTGAGTTTATTAGGTGTTTTTATATTTGAGGGCTTCCTTGGCTGTTGTCTTTCCTTAGTCATCATAACTGTGGGCATAATGAAGTGGAAAATCCCTGGCTATGCATGGGAGATTGGAAGAACGCATGCACGCAGATCTGCACAACGCTTTTAAATGTGTTGGGTCACTTTATTCATATTCCTCACTTGTACTTTTAAGATGAAGAATCACATCTGAAGCAGCCATGCAATTATTGACACCAGCGCAAGGCTCCATATATTATTTGCAGGTTTATGCATAGTAAGAGAGCAAGTCCTTGAGTTTACTCCTGTGTGACTGCTGCTTGGAAGAATTCCAGCCTTCTTTTACTTCCTTGGGATGATCAAGGCCGGATTATGAAAGCTGAACTAAATGGCTCATGCAAACATATGTAGCTAATTCTGGAAGACTGGCTTTCCCTCCTCCTCTCCCTCCCACTGAGAAAAGCAAGGGTTGCTCGAGGAAATTCATTCTTTGCGAATTCTGATACAAACTGACTTGATCTGCACCAACTGGGCTAATATGCAGATTGGAATGCAGCGGCCCTTCAGATTTTGCACTTCTCCAGATTTTGCAATGCAGTTCTCAGCTCAAAAACCACACAGAACTGCACATAAAATGCATATTTTAGGATAAAATACATTTAGAAATGTGTAAAAGAAAATATATTTAGAAAGCATCTCCTCCCCACCACTTCTTGACTCCAAACCACCCCCTCTCAAAGCAGCTTTTCTCTTAAAAACAAAAAAGAACTGCCACACTCTTAATCCATTCATTGCATGTATTTTAATTGATTAATCAATTAATTGATTAACACTGGGGCCTTAACCCCAGAACTTCTGACTGGAGATAGAATGGTGAAGGTGCCCCTCCACCAAAAAGAAACTTCACTGGCATGAAGTGGTTTTTTTTCTTTTGTGTCCTTTAAGGCCCAGTTAAATCTTCAGAAAGGTCCTCAGGTGCAAACCTAAAATTGGTGATGTTCCTGTTGGTGGTGGTATTCCCCAAAGTGGGGCATTCTGGGTGCGGGTTGGAGGTGGCCTTTGACCTGCTGAATCTAAGACACCTCAATTCCCCTATGCGGCCCCAGGATTGGGCCTCTTGCCTATGTTGGTATTTTCCCTGCCATTGAAATCAATAGGAGGGAATTAAAAAGTGCAAATTGCCAGATATAAAATAAGTCCATCTCCTCTCTCACCCCACCTGCCAATCTCATCACCACTCTCTGTTCTGGCCAGAACCGACAGGAGGGTAGAGAAAACAAGGAATTTTCAGGAAAATATGCCATTCTAATTTTTTCTAAATTTCAATTTGTTAGGTAGATGTCGTTTATAATTTTTCTTATGTTTACAGTGCTTTTTCCTTTTCTTATTATGCATAAGAAGCTTATAATAAAATGTAAATAATAAAACATTCTTAACAAAATGTATTTTTTTAAAAAAAAAACAAAATTGAACAAAATGATTGTTCCGGGGGGGGGGGGGGGAACCACCTCTCTCTTCTTTGTAATGTGCACCTGTGGCTCACCATGTCAATAGAAGAATTCCCTCTTGCATGTATCTTATAAGAAGGAACCTGCCGCCCACTGTTTTATTAGTACTTACTTTAGAAATAATTAACTTAAAAATCTGCCTGATTTAGTAGGTACAATTTTTTAAATTCATCAACTTATTGTCATTTGATTAATCTAACTGATTAATCAATTGAATCTTGCAGCCTAAAACTCCCCCAAACTTACCAAAAAGCACCTGTCTAGATTTTGTTACACATATTTATGGGTTACGTTTATGTAGGTCTTTACTTTCTTGAATATCAGACATAAGGTATTAATTATAAAGTAAAGTCTACCCATAAGGTCCATGATAGAGTTGTATAAAAGTATACATGGTGTGGAGAATGTGGATAGGGAGATATTTTTCTCCCTGTCTCATAATACTAGAACTCGGGGTCATCCCATGAAGCTGATTGAACAGATAAAAGGAAGAACTTTCTTCACACAGCACATAGTTGTACTAGAAGATGTAGTAATGGCGATGTAGTAATGGCGATGTAGTAATGGCCACCAATTTGGATAGCTTTAAAAGGGGGTTGGATAAATTCCTGGAGGAGAAAGCTATCAACAGTTACTAGTCCTGATGGCTATGTGCTACCTCCAGCATCTCAGGCAGTTGCTGGGGAACAATGGTGGAGGGTGTTGTTGCACCCATGTCATGCTTGTGGGTTCCGGGTTGACAGCTGGTTGGCCATTGTGTGAACAGAGTGCTGGACTAGATGGATCCTTGGTCTGATCCAACACAGCTCTTCTTATGTTCTTATGATCAAGTAATGCTTCCGCTAGAACTCTTGTAGGAGACAATAACCTCATTAGTTTTAAAATGAAGCTGGAAAAAAATTAGTGAAGGGCATAGTATAATCTGATATCTCAGTGGTGGCCTGTGAAATTTTGGAATTATTTTATATCCCTCTGAGGCTTTATTCTTCTCCCCTCATTTCACCTGAGGCTTCAGAGGTGGACAGGACAGGAATGATGGGTTTGTTTTGTTAAAGGGCTAAACTATGTAGTATTAATTTCAACAGACCAATTTTGCTTAATGCTTGTATTGATAGCATGAGGATCCCAATGGACCATGGAACAATAGCATCTAGAATGCCTGACTCGGCTGAATGTAGAGAACCCAGGTTTAAATCTGTCATTTTCTATGAAGCTCATTGATTTACTCTGGATGTGCCTCAGGAGGATTTTTTTAAAAGGATACTCAGAAGGATTTTTTAAAAGATAAAATGCCTCAGGAGGATTTTTTTTTTAAAAGGATGAAATGCCACTCAAAAATCAGCAATACATAAATATATGTCTTTACTCTGCATTACATAGTATGGATCACCTGCTTGAAAAATCTCTCTTTGATTGCTTCTTAATATTATGCTCTTTTTTCCCTATAGACACATACAGTATGGGGCATGTTGCTTGCTCCTGCTATCTGCTCATTTGAATAAAGATATTGGTTAATTTTATTAGGTGTATTGGTTGTGTGTGAGGGGGGAGGGGGAGGCTCAGGATGAAGAATTGGCCTAATTGACTTTCAGAGAACTTTCATCCCTACAATTTCAGTGATTCGATAATATCTATACTTATTATTTGTAAGCTCCAATTTGAGTTAATTGTAAAAGAAACGCTGGAAAAGGAATAAGATTATACCCCCCCTTTGAGAATATTGAATTTCTCATAAAGCAAAGCACCAATTTTAAGGAACTAAATGAGATCTATGTGGAAAATGCCAGACCCACTTTTCCAACCAAATACTAGTCCATAAATACCAAAAGAGAACCGCTTTCAAAGAGAATGTTGAAGCAGCTCCCTGTTTACATTTGTAACAGCAGTGCAATGAGGCAACCTCCAATTCCCACCCTTAAAGCCAGCTGCCAAAACCAAGCCATGTAGCTGACAGAATCTTTCCCAGGAAAGGGCACTCAATAAAAGGCAGACTTCTCCTTTGAGTGGTTTGATTTATTTTGACATAATACACAAGGCAAATGTAAAAGGAATTCATTAGATGACTGCATAATTGCGAAGACAAAAATAAAGCCACTGAAGGATAGCAGAGACAAGGGATGTCTTAAAGGCACAGGTGTGCAACACAGTGGTGGCACATGGCACTGCCTTAACTATGAACAAGCCAACTGCTTAGCCATCAGTAGCTTTTTTTCCTTTAAGCCCACAGGTTTTGCACAGCTGTTTACCAATTAATGCCAGTTACATCCATATTAATGATTTCTTTATTCACTTTGACAAATCAGATTGTATACTCCCATCACCCAAAATGTGGGCAGGTGAGGAGGTTTGTGGGAGTGAAAATACTGATTCACTGCTGTCATGTCTGGTTTACATAAGATGGGCATGTAAACATGACATGTTAAGCCTGTCAATTTCTCATGCCATTAAGATCAGCCTGCCTCTGAGGCTATTCTTTTCTCCATGGCAGGATATATGAGATAAAGAGACACATACGAGGGGTAATGGGCACTTGACTTTGTTCCTCACTCCCATCTCTTTCTGCATATAGATGTGTGTGCATTTATGCTTGTGTATATGTATATGTAGAAATGGACAGATCAGTCCATTTCTGGTCTGTGTTAGATTCACTCATGTTCATTCGTAAGTCTGTTCCATCTTGCTTCTTTATCAATCCGTATTTTAAAAAAAACACGGAAAAGTGTGTGTGTGTGTGTGTGTGTGTGTTTTAACGTATTTTGAGCCAAGAGCTGTTATTATAAAATCTGAAGTGTGGAAACAGGATAACTGTGTTCTGATCTACACATTAGTCTGGGAATTGCAATTCAGATTTGGTCATTTAGAAACATAGACTGAACACAATCCTCAAGCATCCTTTTGTATATGATTCATCATTCTACTGGCAATTCTACATGGCAGCTGGCAATTCAGTATGAAACCAATAGTGCATCCAACAATGCACAACTTGAATACGCAGCCACTCATTGCCAATTTAGGGGTGTGCGAATCAGCAAAACCTGAACTTGATGAAGTTTTCTTATTTCTCTCTTGATGCTCATTCTGACTCGAGTCATAATCAGATTGAAAGCTTTTTTTTCTTTTCACATGAAAATCTGTATTTTTCTGTAGATATTTCCAAATGTACACATCAGGTGTGCACATCTTTGAGATGTACACATTCGTCTCCCATTGATTAAAGTGTATTTATGCACATTTTTTAAAAAGTACACATGATGTTGAACACATTTTGTTTGGTCTGTGCATCACATTACAAGCTCAGAAATGTATGAACTTTGACTGCAGATTGTGTCCAAGTCTGTGTAAATCCTGATCAAAACCAAAATGATATGAATTTCTCATAAATCTCTAATTTACTATCATTCACTCTCAGCTTCTTGCAGTTTAAGGTGTTAGGAATACATTATAAGGATGGACACCCAAGTTAGTTATCTAATGGGCATTGATATTCTTATCTTACTTGAGTGTCTCTATGCCATTACTTGAATTGTGATATTACTTGTCACCAGAATTAGTAATAGTAGAGAAACTCAAAAGTGTTCTGTATGCTGTACGCAAAATCGTTTTCTCTTGTTTGTTTAAACTTAGGGGCAATATTCAAAGCAGAGTGTTGATTTCAAAACAGTGTTAAACAAAACAACTTTATGTGCCTACCACTGAAATGGACACTAGTGGTGGAATGGATTCAGCATCCAATGTTGAACTGGAGTTGAAGTGAGCTTCAAGCCAGTTTGGACCCAGTCCAGCCCTGACATCAATGTAGAATTTCATCTACCATTTTGTCTTCCTTCCTGTCTCCAAGTGCTGCTACATGGTCTTCCTATAGCTCATCACAGTCTGATTTGGATATAGTTGTCTACATGGCCTTTCCCAACCTGTTGTCCACCAAGTGTATTGGATTACAACTCCCAGCATGACCTAGCCAGATTGGTCTAAATTATCTTACTCAAAAGTGGATATATAATTGGTCAAACCCTTCCTTCCCCAGATTCCTGTGGAAAAAAGATGTTTGGGGTGACCCGATTGTATAGCTCCCTTCATTCTGTGACCTGAACATTTACATCTACTCTCCATTTCCATTCTCTTTAACCAGAGCCTTAACAGGATGCTAGCTTTTTTGGCATGGTATTTTCACACACATATGCTTTTTAAAGAAGTTGGTGTTGAAAGTTCAAGAACTATGCAGTATCCTCTGGACCATATTGATCCACATTGTTTAACATGTTCAGAATATTTGATTTTGTTTGCACAACAAGCTGCTCTTTTTAAAACCCCTGTGGATTCTTCCCAGACAAATTGTGTTTGTTTTTATGTTTGACTAGTCCCTATTTAATGGTGTATTCTAACGATATGTTTAGGGAAATTACGTATGCCTCAGATGCTTTTATGCTAATAATCCTTAAAACCTGGATGAATGAACTGTAGACAGGCTCCTATTGAATATGATTGTTCTGTTTGTTGGATTTGTCATCTGAAAATGATAGCTGTATGTAAATTCATCTCTGATATTTGCAAATAACTCATTTAGTTTTTCTGCTATATTCTGAGATTCACAGGTGCTCCTCTTTTACCTTTGATGGTCCAATGGGTCCCTGTGCCCATTCCCTGGACATGAACAAAAGTGAAGTACTCTAGGTTACTATTTCCATCCTAACTGCCAATGTCTGCTTCTTTTCCTTTCTGTTATTGGCAGCTATCATTCATTATACTTAAGAACGTTTACCTCTTTACCCATAATTAAAGCTGAATTTGCCAGCAGAGGTCCATTGTTGGCATCCTCAATTTCTTGCCAAAGAGTGCCGATTTCATAACAAAACACTGTGAGATACAAAACACCTAAGTGCAAAGTTAACACTACACACTACAGAGCCAAGAAACCTGCCAACTGTACAATGTCAGCTGAAAACTGAAAAAGTCAACTTTGTAAAATGAAGAACAAAGTCTGCTTAATGGAACACTGGAATAGGTGTCACTTTTATGGAGTTTTTGGTCTTATACTAGTACAGACTGAGTTTAAGGAAATAGATGTGGCTTATGAGGTTAGGATTTGCTTGCCTTCACAGATCCCAACTGTGTCCCATGTACTTTGAGGGAAATTTAAAAGTTGCATTTATCAACTTTGTTGTTCCTGAGTAAATGAAAAATATAATGCTAACATAAATTTGGTGGCTTCTTCCCTTCTATGTCAGATCCTTCCATGCCTACAGGAATATGCTAGTGGCAGCACAGCACTTGCTCCAAGCATCCTTAAGGTGCCTCAGCCAGATATCCACCCCAGCCTGCCTCTGAGGCAGACCTTCCCTCCTGTTCTCCTCCTGCTGGCCCAGTTGAGCAAAGCTGTCCAGAGAGCATGCAGATAAACAAACTATCACGTCTAAGAAGAGTAGAATTAATGCCTTCCTGCACTAGTGGAATATTTCCATAATGTTCACCAATCATGAACCACTTCTTCCTGCCCTAGCTACCCTGTTAGCAACATATGCAATTGTTTGCAGAATCTGGGATCAGCTTCCACTAATTAGAAATCAGAAAACAGTATGCCTCGTGCACAGGATATCTTGCATACAATCAAAGTGAATAGATATTATCCAAGAAGACAATAAACTGATTCATTAGAATGCAGATGACTGCAATTTGATTACCCCATGCCAATGTGATCTTGCTAACAAGTGTTAATGATAACTGGGAGCCTCTACATGCCAAAACTTCCATTTTTGCATTGCTTATTCATGGGGAACTGTGGTGCTGCTATGAGACTATATCCCTTCCAGCTTCCTT
The DNA here is from genome assembly GCA_029215795.1 of Anniella stebbinsi. Classification (NCBI taxonomy): domain Eukaryota; kingdom Metazoa; phylum Chordata; class Lepidosauria; order Squamata; family Anniellidae; genus Anniella; species Anniella stebbinsi. The sequence goes on along the minus strand of JARDYH010000005.1, from coordinate 63,413,052 downwards.
TAATCACATCTAACTGGCAGCACATTAACTGTTTAATGAACCAGAGTCATTTGAGGGCACAGAGGCATTTGATGAAGTGGCTCAGTGGAAGAGGGTCTTAATTACACTCCTCGAAGGTATGGGAGCTGAGAGAATCTGTCCTGTGTACGTATAAGCTGAGCCTCAATGGTAAAGTTGGGCACACGCATACGTGAACATGCATTTATATGGTTTCAATTCTACAAGTTCTTTTCACTGGTTTATTTTATTTCAGCTATGCGATGGAGACACAGTCAGCAGTGAGTCTGGAAGAGAACTCGCAGGGGAATTTTTGCCACTTTTTGGGGAAGATGTCATGAAGGAGGCACCAGCACCATGGACAGCACCCAGGGAGCCCACGGGAGAAGAAGAAAGATAAAAGAAGGGTAAAGCCCTGGGTTTTGCTAGCTGACCTGAAGAAAAGGTTCTTATCCAAACCTTAGTTTAGCTGGCTTTTTTCTTTGAAATTTTGTCTGGGGTTCCGTGGGATAATAGGATAAGTGTATCAGGCATAAGCATGTAGGTAAACATGCAAACGTTTCACAATTTAATTGAAAGTCTAATGCAACTCTTCCCTTGCATTCCATCTTGCCTGTTCCTTTCTGTTATGAGGAAACAAAAGTCCTACAGGACAACACGTGGAATACAATGTCGGCCACCTCCTTTCTCATCTTCTCCCCTGTCTTCATCTCCCTCTCTTCTCTTTGCCTATTTTCTACTTTCATTTGGCATCATCATGATCACGACCATGATGATGATGATCACCACGACCATCCAGCTTTTCTATTCAAACCACATAAAGTGGCTTAAAAAGAGTTACAAAAATGTACACATAATTCAAAATATTCATAATGATATTCTATATTCTGCAAGCCTCCTTCTCCTGCTCCAGGTCCCTCCTATTCCCTGTGCTTTTCCCTCTCATGTTACTTAATCCTGCCCTGTTCATTTTGCATAGGTGGCAAGTCTCCTTAGCCAGTTAACCAGCTACTGGAATAATCAGGATTGCTGTAGGAGCATGGGGCTGACTCATTTATAGTTCCTTGGCAATAGTTGCTGAATGGTTAACTACGAGAATCCAATGTTCCTAATGCTTTTTACATGAACCTACAGCCTGAGCAGGAGATGTTAGAAGTTGAGAAACATGGTGACTGATTTTTCTATACATGTTTGAAGGTGCCAGATACACATGTTTAGGAGTATTTCTTTTTTTCATTATAAAGCGTAATTTGTAATATATGTTCCTCATTTCACAAAGTCTGTTGCTTAAGAAACCATAATACCCTTTGGAGAGACTGTGGACATTCTATTCAAGTCCTGTCACTGCAAATATGTAGTATACAGTTTTGGACCCTTGAGTGGTGGTGAGTCAAGATCTCTGAAACCACTCTGGGGCCCCCTCTACAAGATTTTGCTTTGACGCCCGGTTGCCCGATTATTCGCATTTCCTGATAAGCGCATTTACGCCTAATACCTATACATGAGAGGTATATATCAAACACGCTTTAAAGTTATTCACACGCTTTAAAGTTATTCACATGCTGAGAATTGCATTCAAATGTTGCTGAAAGTAATGCGCTTTGTCCCGGGGAACTGGCCAAACAGGTTTCCCTCCCTTTATTCTCCCCACCCACCAGAATCTTCCACCTTTGGTTACCTGGGTTACCTGCTGGTAATCACCTGATTAACCTGTGCAGCTACCTCTCTCCCCCCCTTCGCCCGATTGCCATTTCAAGTGAACTGCTCAGGAGTAAATGGGAATGTGCCTCATAAGTTTCCCCCTGCAGAACCCTTGAAAACTTATTTTTAGTCAGGGCTGCCTCTCCCCCCCCCCCCTTTGCCGGATTGGCATTTCAAGTGAATTGCTCAGGAGTAAATGGGAATGTACCTCGCACACACACACGCCAAAACAGATGGGGGATGCTGCTTCGTTCCTTCCCCCTCCTCTTCCTAGCAAGCTCAACCGTTGTAAAACATACACACACACAGAGCTCATGTCAGGAACCCAGCAAGAAGTGAGGGGACGATCTGTCTAAGCTGATAGCTAATTATGCGCACTTCCGCACATCCTATCCCCTTTGCTTCTCGTGAAACCACCTCCATCTGGCACCGTGCCTCCATGTAAAAAATATTCCATCAGGGTACTTCAAAGTAACTTTATTTTCGGTTCACGTTGGGTCTCCTCTTCCTGGAGCTTCCATCCAGAGAGACGGAGAACAAGGAGGAAATTGCCAGGAGGAGACAGGAAATAAAACTGAATGAAAAAGTGGGAGGTTTTCCCAGCGAAGGGGCAGTTCTATATATGACATCAAGACCACAGTCCGCCCACTCTGATCATTAATGCGCCTCCTCAGAAAATTCTTTACATGGACATAAGGCGCTCTTACTCCTGCGGTAAATTAAAAGTCGCTATTTAACACGCATTCAAAAACGCGCATAATCAGAGATAAAAAGCGCCTGTACTCATTTGTGCTCCGCTCTTGTAGAGGTGAATTTGGTAATGCACCTTGAAAGAGCTTTAAATTGCTCTTGTAGAGGTGGGACAGGAAATGGTTTTCTCAAAGCTTCCTGAATATACCTGTGTGGGGAAATTTTATGTTGATTTTTTTTTTTTACATTGGAAGGGGGCAGAGAGAAGAAACTGACATCAGCAGGGCTATATGGGGAAATATCAGCTTGCAGAGAGTGAGGTTAAAGGAAGGGAATGGCAGGAAATGAGGCCTTTTGACAGACTTGAGGAGAGCTGAGAGTCTCAACTGACAGTACATTATAAAGCAGAAAAATATCCCTCATTTTGTAGTATGAATTGCCAGGAAGCAATCTTGACAATATATTCCACACTTGCATTATTTTTAAATGGTACATCAAAACTGAGAAACTCAACGGCAAAATAAATAAAAATAAAATAGCCTCCATTTTACAGAATTAAGGAATGAAGTTTAAATGTCAAGGAGCAAGGAAATAGAAAACTGAGAATTCTCCTATCAATGATCAGCCATGCTAGCCTTGAGGATGTTTTCTGCTACATAATAATGCAAACTCTGCAAGGATTGACCAGTGGCTTGGAACACAGAACACTTGCGTTCATGCTTTGCTAATGATTTGGGCTGGGTGGGGGGCTGGGTGAAAGAACATGGGGAGGAGAAGGAACCCTCTCAAATAGTAAACTTAGACTTCTGAGATTATGTGCTTATGAATGGACATAGCTGCAGCTCAGGCCAGCATATTTTGTGATCTACCAAGCCAAACATGGCCCACGAACTATGTAAAGCATTTCACCAGGGCTTGATAAACCTATTTTATGCAACTATCTTGTAACTGCAAAAAGGTTGTCAAACATATGGCAGACCACAGTATATGGCCATGGACTGTGTTCAGTTTAGTACTTCACAAATTGTGCAGGCCTGATGCACCTACTCAGTTTGTGGTTTCACAAACTCAAACCAAACCTGATAATCAAACTTGTTTTGTGTTTAAAAATTGCTTCTAGCTAGTAATAGAGATACTGTAGCTCCAGGATTATCCACTCGTGCCATTAATCCCTTTGGATGGAAAGTGTGGCTCTAGTGTACTTAAAATATGGTGAGTAATGAAATTTCTAAATCTGTATTAATATAGGAACTATACCTTGAATTGTAAAGAATGTAGTGTATTTGTTCATTCAGTTCCTAATGCTCAACTAAGATTGAGGCCCAATTCAGAGGTAACAGGAAACTGTGATTACCTGCTATTTGAATGAGCCTGCATGAGCTTCAGGCTCATGCAATCCCCTCTTTTTCACACGTTATAGTAGGGACATCATCTCAGTTCACTGTGATAACACTGGAGAACTTCAGTTTGATTAAACTATAGTGAGTGAGAACAAGTCAAGATCAAATCATGGTTTCAGATCCTATCTTGTTGTCAAACCATAGTTTAAACAAACTACCATTTGGACATCCTAGGGAACTATGGTTTCTTTAAAAGTAAAAGTGTAAACTTTCAATCTCCTCCTGAAGTATATGAGAGAGAAGACTGGGGAGGGGGAGTGGATGAGCCCAAGACTCAGAATGGCTTGTTCACACAGTGGAAACCATGGTTTGTTGTTATGTTCGAACCGGGCCGAAGAGTTAGAAATAAGAGGGCTTTATTTGAAAACTGAGAAAATGGGCTATGTATCTACATAGGTAATTGCCATATGAATTAATTGCTTACAACGTGTCTATTTTTCCTCCATAAATGCAGGGTGATCTTTACTATATCAGCCTTAAATGGATATTATTTTGTATTGCACAGACTCCAGGGAATGGAAGCAGTGCAAACAGATTGAATAAAGCAATTGAACATCATGCAGAGCATGTTTTTCTTATGTGATTAGTTTGAGCATTCATTTCCTCCTCTTTTCAGCAGCTGAGATGTCGTCCCTGGTGCAGGGAGATCTGGCATCACCGGGTGGCCTATGGTTTGAGAGCTCTCCCTTAAGTACATAGGAACAAGAGCACATTCCCAACCCATGGTTTGGAGAAAATACTTCGCAACAATCTTATATACTGAAATGTCAGGCTGAGATGACTCATCTAGCATTGTGTCATACCAGAAACATAAATCAACCTAGCTTAGGAACTTGGGGAATGTCAAAGCCCTCAATTCATCTGTTTGGTATCCTTGGTATTTACCATGTCATGTAGCCTGTTTCCTTTCCCCCCAACATCTCCCTGTTAAATGGCTACTTGCCCCTTAGAGCACAACTATACCACAGAAGACAGCTGGGGGGGGGGGGGGAAGCACCTGTGTCCTATTGCAAGGAAAACCTAAGCACAGAATCAGAGACATTCAGCTCCAACTAACACAGTGCTAAACACAGTAAATTAATGCTAAGTGGAAGCCACCGGGGATAAAGCCATAACATGAAGCTGCATTTCTCCAGAGGGAGTTATATCAGGCAACTGCAATGATGGTAGCTTATTTCCTGGAGCTGCGGTTAGTTTGCTGAGACAGAACCATCTCTGTCTATAGGTAACAGCAGGGAGACATTACAGCCAGTACAACAATTATGGAAAAAGAATATATATATATATATATATATATGAGAGAGAGAGAGAGAGAGAGAGAGAGAGAGAGAGAGAGAGGTCTGATTACAACATTAAAAGCAGTGGAGTCAGATAAGCAAGGCAACACTTACACAGTTATGGTAGTTGCATGCAAATAGCAGCATTCACCAATGGCCCAGGATGTGTATTCCTCAAACCCACCAATACAACTTTCCTTGCAAATGACTTTTTTTAAAAAAAATACATACATTTAAAGTACTGTTGAGAGCATAAGAATTGCCATGCTGGATCAGGCCAAAGGTACCCACGCAGTCCAGAATTCTTTTTCTGACAGCGGCTAACCAGGTATCTCTAGGAAGCTCACAGAAACAACACTGCTCACTCACAAACATTCAAATAGCTCAAAGTCACAAAGGCCAGATGAATGAGACACAGAAAGTAAACTGCCATACCAGATGCAGCTTGCAAAACAGCTTTGCCAAGTCTCACAGCTCAAACATATATGAACCTAGCTTCCAGAGTAACAAGGAAGGTTTAATTAGATTTAGGCTGCAATCTGAAACATATTTACTGGAAGAAGGTTCTACTGAAATGAATGGGACTTACTTCAGAGTTTGCATACTTAGGATTGGGGAGGGTCTTAAACTAATGTGGATATTTGTGGGTGATATTTTTAAGTCTTCTTCATCAGCCAGGCGGACCTGAAAGTTAACTTTTCTAAAATAATAGAATTTGAAAATAATACCTGTAATTAATTACATTACTAGAGAAGTTTCAGCATTCTGGGGAAAAATCAATTTTAGAAAGACTCCTAATTAAACAGTGAGAGTTGGCAATACTTGATAAAGCTAGATAGCAAAAGCTCATTCACCACCTTCCTGTCTTGCATGGGGTCACTATCACATATCCATTTATTTATTTTTGGCTCCATATTCTCCCCCTTTGCCTTCCTGCCCTGTCAACCAGGCTTACCATTCTAAGCAAAGGTCTTCCTTAACTTTCTCAGGTGTAGAAGGAATGATGGTAATATACAGCAAATTTGTTGGAAACAAACTGAAATGCCTGGGACATAACATGAGATGCTTTGGGGGTGGGGGTTCTACATTGACTTTTAGGATGCCCTGCTTTGTTCTTTCCAGCCCTGCCTGAACTCTCTGCCATCCTTGACTATAATCTCAGTGGAAAAACATGAAAGGGTAGACTCAAAGGAAGTTCATACAAGTTCATTTTAAGGTGTTTTTCTGTCCAGATGTTTTCTCTATTTCCCTATCAGCTTTGTGCTGCATGCCTCTGCTTCCTTCTGCATACCACCCTGCCCCACAGGAGAGTGCAATCCTATGGGTTCTGCCTTCAACTCAGTAAACTTTATTTGAACACACAAAACACAGACAATACACAAACATATATTGGTTCTTCTGTGACAATTCGACAAAACTCACACTGCTTTGGACAACACATGTAAAGAAAGGTTTTCTTCCATTTGGTTAAACAGCAAGAAATGTCAGAATAAGAAATGTCTTTTTGTTTTACAACTTGTGAATCATGAGCATCCATGAGAACAACAACAACAAGGATGGATATATAAAACAATATGTCTCCACATACAGTACATTGTTTCTATAGAAAGAGTATCTCCATATACATCTATAATATAAATGTACAACAATCTCACAGTGAGTCAGCAGGAAACAATGTTAGATTAAACAATGTGGCTTGTGCCTGCCCAGCAGTACAGACCACCATCAATGCACTAATGTGCCACAGAGTGAGGTGGACCCTGGAGAAGACTTGATGGTCAGCTAGCCTGGAAATAGCCAGTGAGTGGTCCAGCATAGAGAGGGCTGTCCCTCTCTCCCCTCAAGTCTTTCAAGGAGGTTAACTCACTCTTCAACAATCTGAAGGCAACGGAATGTGCACAAGAAAGTTAAAAACAAGAATTCACATCATATTGTATTAAAAACCCACCCACATAGGCAACAGAGTGATTAAAAGAAATCCATCAAGGTTCTGGTAATAAGAAGCTCCTGAATGTAGCTGTGAGCGTCACCATGACTCTTAGATGGTATGGTATGTATAATTTGCTATTTCACATCACTGCATCAGCACATTCAGCATTGTACTGCATACAAATTGTGTTACACAGAACATACACAGTGCAGGATATGGATATTGACATGTTTTCAGATTTGTACAATGTAATATATATATATATATATATATATATGTGCATATTTGTCTTTATATTTCTCACAGATCAGGTAGACACACAAAAATATATGACCCTTAAGTAAATCACTTTTTAAAAAAATACTTACAATATTGGGGTGGGAGGAAATATATCTAAATACAGTGCACTCCTGTCATACTGAATATGCTGATGCAAATTCAATAGAAAGTGTGAATAATATGAGCCGTAACCTTATGGCACAATCTACAAGGAGCATCTCTTCCAGAAATCCCATTGAAATTGCAGAAGTGAAAAGCTAGAGGAGATCAAAAGGCCATCTAGTCCAGAGACCAGCTATGTGGCAGGGCCATGAATCCACTGGCACCCTAAAGATCAGATTATGCAATCTAGACTCCAGCATGCCACAGGCAAAGAGCAAGTGAACCACAGAAGGTACCCAAGAAGCAAATATCTCTAGATGACTCATGCATGAGAGTCAAGCAACATGTTCCAGGGGAAAGCAAAGCAAGGCGAAACAAAACTCCTGAGGCCACTAGCCAATCTGACCAGTGAAGCCCCCAGCCCAACATCAAATCACTTCCTGTTGAGCTGAACAGAAGGAATAGGGACAAGCCCCAACCCCCCAGCTACACTGGTCTGAAGGTACCTTTGGGCTATTTTAAAAACACGTGTATTATGTAATGTATCAGTGGGAGCTGTGAACCTTTTGCCCTCCTGTGCAATTCCCATCCCCCCCCAATCCTAGTGGGGTTTGTGTAGGAGATGTTCCTGTTAGATTTGTCCATAATTATTGGCATCTGTTCCAAGCTGTGTCTGACGTAAGCATTTGTTCATTTGGTACATGTTTAAATAGTATGCACTATGCTGCCACAACAGCATCCCACATTTGGAATGGTGCCACTTTTGCATCCCATGGTGGCATCACATCATGTTTCCTTGGCAAATGGCAGCAAGGCAGGCAGTTTATATCCATGTACCCAGGAAAACACAGAGCAATATACTCCATCAGGCTGCAAATAGCAACTGAAGCCTGTCCGCTTGCCATTCTACAACCTACCCCAGACACTCATGCCATTCCTCCCTTGGCAGGATTTAAGAGGCCACCTACAGCACTTTATTGAACTTGCAACGCTATGTTCCAGCATAAACCTACGATCTTTCACACTAATACTGTTATCTGGTGTCACACATAACCAAGCTTCCCAGTGACAGATTTTTTCAAACACATCTTTTCTATTTAGCAAAAAATGGTTTCCACTGTACCCTTGCCGTGTCCTCTTCCTAACGTGACAAACCCAGAGGAGATGAAATTATGGAAATCTGGACCTCCACTTCGATAAATATCCTTTCCATAGTGACCTGCCAAGGAAAGATGAGAAACAGCACATCACCATATGCAATTCACCCCCATCCACCACCAGTTCAACAACATCCACAATTCCATCTCTGAGAAAGAACGTAAAATGGAAATTACAGTGCAATACAGTATAGTACCTATGGAGCAGGAAAGGATTAGCACAATCAAGTCTCATATTCTATCCTAGTTACATATGTGTCAACCTCATGCCCCTTCCCTATTGCCGCTCCTCATGCAGCAATTCTGGACCTTTCTCCCAACATTTTCTGTGGGCAAGGGTCACAGCTCACTAGGAGGGCACTTGCTTTGTATGGAAAGTTGCAGACGGTCCCAAGTTCAATTTCTGGCACCTCCAGGCCAAGCTGGGAAAGACTCCTGTCTGAAATCGTGGAGAGACGCTTTCATTCAGTGTAGACAGTACTAAGCTGGATGAACCAATGACTGACTTGGTATAAGGCAACTTCCTATGTACTTACTGCAGACCATTAGCTCTATGCCTCTTTTTCTGTTCTGCATAACACCTATCCAACTGTTGGAACTAAGTATGTATTTAACAGTAGTGACAGTAATAGAGGATCATATTCAAGGCAGTAGAGGATCACTGGGCACCTCCTAAACTACTAAAGCCACTTCAAAGGCAATCCTCACACTGAATCCTTATGTCCAAATAGTCATATGCTCCATTTGTAGTTTGAAAATAGGGTTTAAGAAACAGGCTCTTCCATTCCCTGAGCGCTCCTTGGATCATATTCTTTGGAACAGGAATGGGACCCAGGCTCTGGAACTCCAGTGCACTACTGTTTTTTCCAAAAGGCCCTCCTCGGAATGAGCTGGGGGAAGGACTGGTCAAGGCCCTGATGCCAGGCCCCACAGTGGCCTGTCCAGTAATACAGTCATGGTTCCTTCCATGTCCTTATTTTACCTTCGGATTAGAAATGAGAAGTGGAATCAGATTTGACTCAGAGACAACCACATGCTGACACCACTCTAGATGCCACACTCTAGACTGGAGCACATTTGATAACAGAGCAAGTGAGCCATACTGAGCATGAGGATCAATGATGAATCCAGTGAATTCCTAATTCAACAAATTACTGTGGCTTGGCTTCTATTTTGTTCATGTTTGCCTAAGGAACCACTAAGCAATCACTCAAGTTGGAGGTCAAAATAAAAGGACAGAACAAAGACATACGGGATACAGATCAGCAGGCTCCCCACATTTCTTTGCCCCCCTAAAAGTCCCAGGGAACGTTAATTGTGAAACATCATTTGAAATAAGTATCTGAGCAGAAATCATATTCCTTCAGGAGAAGGATTAGTGTTAGGGAACACAGGAAGAGACCATAGAGCCATAGAATAGAAGAGTCCAACCCCCTGCTCAATGCAGGAATCCATCTTAAAGCAGAGCTGACAGATGATTGTCCAGCTGCCTCTTGAATGCCTCTAGAGTGGGAGAGCCCACAACCTCCCTTGGTAATTGGTTCCACTGCCATACTGCTCTAACAGTCAGAAGATTTTCCTGATGTCCAGCTGAAATCTGGCTTCTTGTAAATTGAGCCCATTATTCTGCTTCCTGCACTCTGGGATGATTGAGAAGAGATCCTGGCCTTCCTCTGTGTGACAACCTTTCAAGTATTTGAAGAGTGCTAACATGTCTCCCCTCAGACTTCTCCAGGCTAAACATGCCCAGTTCTTTCAGTCTCTCCTCATAGGGCTTTGTTTCCAGACCCCTGATCATCCTTGTTGCCCTCCTTTGAACCCCCTCCAGCTTGTCTTCATCCTTCTTGAAGTGTGGTGCCCAGAACTGGACACTGTACTCAAGATGAGGCCTAACCAGTGCCGAATAGAGGGGAACCAGTACCTCTCGCAATTTGGAAGTTATACTTTTATTAATGCAGCCCAAAATAGTATTTGCTTTTTTTGCAGCCATATCATACTGTTGGCTCTTATTCAGCTTGTGATCTATAACAATTCCAAGATCTTTCTCGCTTCTTGAGCCAAGTATCCCCATCTTTAACTGTGCTTTGGTTTCTTTTTCCTAGGTGTACAACTTGGCATTTATCCCTATTAAATTTCATTCTGTTGTTTTCAGCCCAGCGCTTCAGCCTATCAAGATCACTTTGAAGTTTGTTTCTGTCTTCCACGGTATTAGCGATCCCACCCAATTTTTTGTCATCTGCATATATATATATATATATATATATGTATGTGTGTGTGTGTGTGTGTGTGTGTGTGTGTTGATTCCAGAGTTGATTGGCTCGAGGTTGAGATGGCCAAAGACATCCAAGGGTCAGGAAGGAAGAAGCAAGGTAAATAGTAATAGGAAGATGAAAATTCAAACACCTGTCATCACTTTTTTATTTTAAACTCAATCTCTCCCAACACATTCTTCCCTCCAACTCTACCTTGCGTTGCCTTAGCAAGTATATTTTGTATCTATTTTTGTAACCTGCTGTGAACCAAACCCAAGACCCCTCTGACAGTGACCTTGAGTCAAAATCTTCTGCCTCTGAATTTGCCAAAATTACACCCTTCAAATCTGTTAAAAATAGTTCAAAGTCCAAGTCAGTGGCCTCAACCCTACATGACTTCTCAGCCCAGCTAGAACAGGGTACAAGCCATGTATTTGGGATAAGAGCCAATCTCCAGATTGTTAGCAAAACTTTAGTCAAAGACTGGGCCTTTAAAAAGACTCTAAAAAAAACACTGATCCCTTAAGATGCAGAAGGAGTATTACAGCAGGACCCTGCCACAGACAGGTAGGCTAGATAGACCCAATCCTCAAGGTCTACTGCCATCCATCAGCCTGTAGTCCAGTAGTCGGCTGGGTGCTTTCAATCTAAGCTATTAGCTACATTTGCAACAAAAGGGAAAACACTGGGCTATGTGGAATGGGCGGTGATAAATTATGTACATAGGTGATGTAGACCAGGAGCAGGCAGAAGGTAGATCTCCAGATGTTTTGAATTTCAATTCCCAAGAGGCCTTAACAGATGGACAATGGTCAGGAATGCTCTTGATGGTTTATTTTAGCTTTGGATTTTGTATTGTATTGTATCTTGCTGTGTTGGTATATGCTGATTGGATGTCTATACTGTCCTGATTTCTTGTAATTCCTATTGTTTTATTATTATATTTTAACTCCTCTACAGTGCCTAGAGAATTAGTTTTTTCAGGTGTTTAATAAATATAATAAATTAACTACATTCTTCTATACCTCATTTATACCTTAGATACATGTCCTTCCCATAAACTTTAGTGATACTTTTATACCGTTAATGCCTTGCCATTAATGGTGAGGCATTGCATCCTTCTGATTTTGTGTGGTGCAAGGAGAAGCAGTGAGTAGGGTAAGACACATGCATAATATGACATGGATGCAAACAACTCATTTGGATTACTCAAGTCTTGTGACCCAAGCCACTCCCAAGTGTGCTATTTGCAACATGTGCTCCTTATGTCCATGGGCTTGGTTCCCCCCCCCCCCATTGCCTTTAACAATAAGCCAGCAATTTTTAATTAAGCAGGAGTAGCTTTTCCTTGCATGGAATAGGAGTGAAGGGGGAAAGTTTTCTCTGCATAATTTATATTTGTTAGGTTGCTGTTAAATGTACAGCAGCACTAGAAATAGAGAGATAGACGAACGAAAAATAAATCCTTGCCATGGATGACTGCAGCCCATTTTCCAGGATTAGTTCGTGCCAATATGGGTAATGTACTTGAGCATATGTGGCTGCCTGTTCACTACTGAGCCAGATTTAAGTTTTTGGTACTAGTACATAAAGACCTAATCAACTTGAGATCAGGATAGTGTCTTCTTTGCTATCAACTTGCGTGGTCGCTGAGGGCATCAGATGGCATGCTCCATCGCCCTATGGCCCTATTAGAGTTGACCCAGAGAAGAGCCTTCTGTGTGGTGGCACCCTTTCTAGGAACTCCCTGTCTCTGGGGGTCAGGCAGGCACCAACACTCTGTTTTTTCTGGCACCTCCTGAAAACAGCTTTATTCCAGGAAGCCTTCCTCGATTGACCAGCCATGTTTTTACCGGTATTCTATTTTTAATTTTTTTAATATAGTGTTTTATTTCTTTTATCTTTTTTATCTTTTATTGTTCATTGCTCTGGAATCTATTTAGATGTGGAGCAACATATAAATGCTGTAAATAATTGAATAAAATATGTGTGAAAATCTATGAAAGTATCTTGCATCCATTGTTTAAACTGCTCCTGAGGAGGGGTGTCCCAGGAGATCACTTATGGCACAGGCAATTTCCTAGGACACCTCTCCAATTTCTACGATGCCTGGCTCTGGGGAAGGACCCCCTCAGAGCCAGGTACTTGGGTCTTTCTGAAGAGCCGTGCTAGCCACCTTCTCCTGTTGATGTGGCTATCCAGGAGGTGGGTGGTGGCAGTGGTAAGTGAAGGGTCTTAGGGGTCAGCAGGTATGGGCCCTTCTGATCCCATGGGCCTCAGCAGCTGTCTGGCCTTGCTGACACCTGATGCTGGGCCTGTTCATAGCAGTCCCATGTAAATAGTCACATAAGTTTACTTCTCTCTCTTTTGGTCTTATACAGAAGTACATGCACCTGCATGCATGTTAGCCCACATGAAGGGGATGGGTGGTAGCATTCTATAAATATCTGCGAACAAGTGGCCACTGGGTCAACATTTGGATTTTTAGGATATGAATGTTTCGAACTTTGAATATTTCACCTTTGTTCTGCATGGAAATTAGGAGCCTATCTACACTACTGCTTTAAAATGGTTTATAACAGTTTTAAACCTGTTAATAACCGTTATTAACCAGTTTAAAACTGTTATAAACCGTTTTAAAGCAATAGTGTAGATAGGCTCTCAGTCAGCTCTAACTATAAGACATGCAAAGCTGCCCTGTAATGAAAGTTAAATGTTATTGTTTTTAAATGCACTGGCAGCTCCTTCTTCCAACTCGGAGTTGCTGCCCAGTTCCCTTAATCTGTCTACAGGGAATAAAATTATTTTCTACAGTGTTACTTGACTGAGGTTGCATCTCCTGGGTCTTATCCTATTACTTACAACTGGGCTGACTCCAACTGCCATGCTTGGTTCTCCTGTGATCAATTCCATTCTTTCTTTCTTTCATTTCAAAAGACAACCCCCCACCCCCACCCCAACAACAAAAAGTAGGTAGGTTCTGGAAGACAGCAGTACCACACTGGGAAAAGAAGAGTTTGCCCCATACATCTTTCTGCTATCCTTCAAGAGATGGAATTAAATCACAGAGGAAAATGACTTCCTCCCCATCAGAGGCTGGACAAACCCTTGAATGGATCAGTCTTTTGCTCATCATGCAACAAAAACCAATTTCTTCAGGGCATTCAGCTCAAACTGGAAGCACTCTTGTTGCAAACACACACATAGTAAATTGCATAAGGAACAAATGTGGTTACAAATGTCAATTATATTCCCAGCTCAGGAATAATGGAATTATTAGAGCTGAACTAAATTGCTGTTATCCACCTTTCAGAAATGTTATTCCTAAACACAGATTATAAAACAGGAAGCTCTTTGGGTACTTAAATTCCAAGTTAGATCTGTAAATCTACCACCCAAAAATCATTGTGTGGGGTGGGGAGAGAGAAAAGTGCTGCCCTGTGCATTTGGGTCCCTGCTCTGGTGATTTTCTTTCTCTCCCCCCCCCCTTCCAGTATTTGGACATTTTCAGTGGCTTGAGACAAAGCATTTAGCACAAACAGCCCTAAGAAGATGTGGGTTCTGTGCCTGCCCCAGGAATGGAATGGAAGGAACATCTATTTATACTGTCAATCAAGCATAGCCACCTTAGAGGAACAGCTGCAGCTCACAGCCTACGGAAAATGAATTCCCCAGAGCTAAGGAAGGGCATTTCAAGTGCAGCGGGGCTCCCAGGCAAAGCTGCTATCACAGCTGACTACCACGGATGACCTCCGTTAGGGGAAAATGATCTGCCTAGAGAGAGCCGGACACTTCAGCTTCCTTTCCTGCAGGAACTGATTTCCAGTCAGCTTTAACATCTTTCTGCTTCGCCTTTGCTACACATGGGGAGTGTAAATTAGCGCAGATTGCAGGGATAAGACAGGGTATGTGTGGTCAGAGGCTCCAAGAAGCACTGCAATTTGTTTTGAAGGGGGGGGAAGGGGGGGACGAGGAGAAAGCCAGTTTAAAAACCCTATTAACAGCAGAAGGCACAATTAGTGGGCATTCAGGGGCCTCAGTCAGGTTTAGAGACCTCTGCCCCAGGCTTCTCCATTTACACAAATACTAGGAGGCCTGATAGAATAAATGTCCTGGTGGTGATTAATCATTTATCAGAATTAGTATGGCAAAAAGCTAGAACTTTCCCCTATAAAATAACCATCTAGAGGCTATCTAGCTGTGAGTCCTGCATGAGTTGTCCACTTCTTCTCTGCCTCATCACACCTGGCCTAGAGTGGTGTGTGGTGTAGTTGATGATTGACTTCATCTTGGAAGGCTCCTGCTCCTGATGTGACTTTTGCTGCTCTTTGAATTCAGTTGTGTATGCCTTTTGTATTTCTCCTTTGTTTGGCTTTAGTGTGAACTAGTTGATATGCCTGGTGTTGCTCGGGTCTGTGACTGTTTATAACATTTATTTGATAAATAATAAATTTCTCTGCAACTTATTCATCTAGGTTGGTTGGTGTTTTTAGTTTGGTTGAGTTACTAAATTGTTTTTTTTAGAATCAATGGAAAATTGTGTTAATAAGAACTGTATTTTAGATTAGAGCTTCGTGATAAACCACATTTTTTGTTTTACCTGAAATGCCTACACCTCCCTTCATGCTTTGGACAGAGCAGCCGTCCAAACTGTCCAGAGAGCTTCGGCTATGGGGTGGTATATAAATATAATAATAAATAATAATAATAAATAATAATAATAATGATAATGATAATAAACTTCAAAAACAATCAGGACACACAACACCCTTTCTACCAGCGAAAAAAGATGCAAACCTAAAAATATGTTTTCAAAATATACCCAGCATTGCCCAGATATCTGAATAACATATAGTAGGGAAGCATATCTCAGTGGACGGGGGAACTGTTGTATGCATGTGGTCTGAAGTTATTATGAAAAAGGGAAAACTGCCAGAACACAGAATACTTTATTGGCATAATTTACAGGCCCCCTAAAAAATATGTCTGTGAGGAAATCATCTTAAAGCAGTAGGCCCCCATGATAACCCTTCAAGGTAGGCCAGTCCTAGACCTGTGAGGTAACTTTAAAACAAATTAAATTAGTTTCTCCCCCGCTCTCCCCCTCAACACATGGCCAAGGCTGGCTTGAAACGGTTGTCATAATTTTCCTTGTCCCCACAGAAAACAAAAACTACAACTCCAAGCATGCCTTTTGCTGCAATGCCCAACTTGCCCAATGAGAGTTCTGCTGTTGAAGTTCATGGGAAGTGAAGTCCACACTACATTGTGCAATCTGTGGCCATAGGTAGGAGCTGGCTGGCTTGCTGATGGTTAGCTTGGTTGCCATTGGAAATGGGCACAGACCTGCAGCCTCCTCCCTCCTGCTTCCGATGGGGCCTAGCAACTGAGGCAGCTGGCCCCAGGCGCTCTCCCTCCAGCCCCAGGAGGGCAAGCCACTACCAGATAATGCCTGCCAAAGCCTGATAAGCCCTCCTGCCCAAGGCATGCTGGGAGTTGTAGGCATAAGCCTAGGTCCCTGAATAACGTGTTAATCTTTGAACACCATCTGAGATGTGGTGGAAGAGAACTGGAGAGCAGGCCATCTTGGTTGTGGCACCCTGCTTGTGGATTTCTTTTTCCCAGGCAGGTTGGCCTAGTGACTGCGTTAATGGCTTTCAAGTGTCAAGAGAGTTTTTTTATATCATTTTTTTCCACAGCCTTTTAACTTGATGAGATTTTTTATGATGCATTTTATCCTGTCATAACTAAACCACAACATTCCAAGCCAGATGCAAGAATTACTGAATAAAGTTTATGATTTTTATGTAAAAGCCTGACTATATCATTGAGACAGAAGAGTGAATGGAGGATTGACTGATATAGCTGAGGCTAGAATGGAATGGTGGGCAGGGTTAGTGGCAGTTGGAGAAAGTCAGGTAGGAGAACAAAGACAGTTAGTGAGAAGTCAGGTTTTGCTCACCCATACTTTATTTTAAGTCAGCCACTCTACATGCCAAAACTACATTTCCCAGCATGCCTTTGGCAGCCTGCAGGTGCCCACATCCTCTGAGACATTCTCTTGTTGCCAATGCTTCTCCTCGATAGAGTGTCGAGGAGCAGAATCGCCAATGAAGGGAGGTAAGTGGCTATCAGTGGATGCACCCAGCTCCGGCCAATCCTGCTGGGACTGCCTTGGCCTGTGCTTCTCACCCACCAAATGCTACATCAGGAGCCTGTATTGAAGCTGGCCACTTCCCCTCTTTGCTTCCCCTTCCTCCCTCCCTTTTAAGGGCAAAGGTTACACACTTGCTTTCCCCAAATTCTGAGAAAACAGCGATATCAGGACGGAGTGCCTTTGAGCATGTTTGGCCCCTCAAAGTCATGCTGTTGTATCTAGTTACATTTTAAAACCACACAGAGGATGGTAGGAGGCACCACAAATGGATGCAGCCCATTTATGTGAGTTGTTTCCTTTTATGTGGAATTGGGTTGACTGCTCAAGACCAACCTTAGGAGTCAGGTTTGTAAAAGACATGCAGCAGCCACCAACCTGTGCACTCACAATGGCCGCAAAAGGCCAGTAAGTCTGGCCTCCTGCCCAAGGCATGCTGGGAGTTCCTCCCAAGGCATGCTGGGAGTTGTAGGCATAAACCTAGGTTTGTAGTAAATTCTTTAAAAATTCTTAAACCCCCAAAATTCGTGTTTTTAGATTTTTCTGGTACGTTGTACAGCCAGGCCTATCACTGTATCACCGTATCAAGTTTCTAACTAATCTGGAAGTGGGCAAACATTTCCGGACATACGTGACCCACACATACATTCCGCTTTATAGGTAGAGATTATGATTGGATTGTTTAATTTTAGTGTATTTTTTATTAATGTGAGATATTTTGATTATCCTATATGTATTTGTGTTTGTTATGACTTCTAGTTGTTAGAAAATTATCTTGAAATGTTATATTTTATTGTATACATTTTCTGATGTTACTGTAAGCCATTTTGAACATGACTTTTATGGCGAAAAAGCAGCATACAAATAAAAAATGATGATGAACCACTTCAGAAACTCAACCTCGTGGTCAGCTGATTGTTGCCAATTCACTAGCACCTTACTAGTCCAGCCAGTTCTCTTGAGTAACCAGTACTGGGGGTCTGAAAAGCTGGTAGATTCCAGATTCTGCTATTCTACACCCCAAAATATCAGATTTTAGCCTGGCTCTACACTGGACCTGCCAAATTCCATCCTGTCTCCATCCCTGAGATTCCGCAGTACTAGATTTGGCACTGATCAAGCAGGTTCTACCCTGGCTCCACCTCTCTGGTCCCACCCATATGGCTTAAAAAAAGAAGAAGCAGAACTTGACAACCCTAAGGGGAGTTATATCCTGGTTCCTATTAATTCTAAATTCTTCAGCAAGGTCATCCAAATCCTTACTCAGATTATTCAAATATGCAAAATTGCATTGTACTTGATACAATGGAGCACTTCACAAAATTCAGAATATAGTTGCAAGGATTGGAATGTCATAAAAGGTAAAGAAAGTGAAAGGTCTGAGATGCCAGGGTGATACGAATAGAAGGAGAAAGACTTGATATGCAAGAGAAAGAAATTACGTATAGATATCTCATCCAAAAGCCCTTTTATATTAGTTTTATGATCCTTTAGCAGGCCTTTCCCATCTCTCCCCCAACCCACATTGCAACTGTGAGGGCTAGAAAGCTCTTTAAAAACAAACAAAAACAAAGCATAAATGGAGATTTTTGAATACTATTGCACATACATAATGCAGAAACCCTACTCGACATCAACTATCACTTTGCGTTTTTGTGATGTAACAGTTACCGGAGAATTCTGATAGCTCGACGAGATGCTGACTGAGCTTGCAGCTTCAAAAAGATTAGAGTATTCTGCAAATAGTACAGTCTATGTTCATATAATTGCAACTGCGCATTTTATCTTTTGTATAAATACACGCGGTCATGTAAACATCTGTTCTGCTCTGCTCACATGTTTGCTTTGCTTTTCTGTCCACTTCTTTCACATACACCCCATTTCCCGCCACTCCTATTCTTTCTGATTTGCTCATTATTTCAGAAATGGACCCTTATTCATGCCCTCCAGATGTTATGGACCAAGTCCCATCAGCACTAGCCAGCGCGAACAATGGTCAGGAATCCTGGGAGTTGTGGTCAAATAATCTGGAGGGCACCAGACAGGGGAAGGCTCCTGTAACTGATGTGACAGGCATTATCAGGGCATCTTGGAATGTTGCACAGCGAGGACATCCTGGGATTGCAGATGATAGAGTGAGAGCGTAATCTTATACATGTCTATTCTCATGGATTTCAATGGGACGTATTCAGTGGGATTGTAGGGTTGCATTGTAGGATTGTAGCCTGAGTTACTCAAGGCCACAAAACAAGTCTATAGCAGAGTTGGGCATTGGGGATTTATTTGTCACTCCTCAATTCTCCTGTCCCACTTATCTCTATATCCTTCTCTATCATCCTGGACATGATGCCTAATCAGAAGCTTGTTTTGGAATGCAGAAGGTAATAGAGAATATATAGATAATATATACACCATTGAATCAGGAGGAGATAATAATGCCAACCAGGTATTCAGCCCTCAGGAATAAGCAACTGTTTAATGGTGCATTGGAGGTCAATGGGTGGGACCCCAGAAACTGTGGTGATAAAGAGACAGCTATTTATTCTCATCTAAATGAGGCTGGACTCTTTAATAGGTGGTGATTACAAAAATAATAGTTAGCTTTTATACAGTCATTTACCATCCCATACTTATACAACCTGTTTTTACTGTTCCAAGGATCTGAGGTTTGATGCCTCTTCTCCGGAGTTTTTCCATACAGCTTTATATTATATGTTACAAGAAATATGTGGAAGGACAGAAACACCTTTCCCCTGATTTCTGCACTCATATGCGAGGCGCTAAGAAATATTTATTATTATTATTATCATCATCATCATCATCATCCCAGACCGCCATGCATGCAAACCTCTTTGTGAAACAGTCCGTATCTCCCAGATTCTTAAACATGTGGAAATTCAATAGAAATTTCAGTTACAAACCTATCCCCACTTACCTGGAAGCAAGCCTCATTGAAATCCCTCAGATTTACTTCTGCGTAGACATGTATAGTATTGTGCTGCTAGTAATGCAGGAATAGTTACAGCAGCTCTACTTGTATAGGAATATCACACAATACAGGTTTTCCTTTCCATACCATTTGTATCCCTATATAATAAGCAGGGGAGGGGTTACATCTTTGAATGTTGCTTCACAAAAAACTCTCCCTGCACATAGGAAACCAGCATACCAGAGAGAAGACTTCTTTCTAACCTGCTTGTTTCCTATATGCAGGGTGGATCCCTCTGGAGGGACTTTCAGACATTGAATCTTACCATGGACTATGACACAGAGTGAGCAGTCGAATGTGATCACAAATTCAGGAATTTGCAAATATGTAGAGTGACCATATGAAAAGGAGGACAGGGCTCCTGTATCTTTAACAGTTGCAAAGGACAAGGAATTTCAGCAGGTGTTGTTTGTACGCATACATAACCTGGTGAAATTCCCTCTTCATCACAACAGTTAAAGCTGCAGGAGCCGTGTCCTCTTGACCATGTACAAAAGAAGGCAGGGCTTCTGCAGCTTTAACTTTGTGATGAAGAGGGAATTTCACCAGGTGTTGCATGCATACAAATAACAACTGCTGAAATTCCCTTTTCTATGAAACTGTTAAAGATACAGGAGCCCTGTCCTCCTTTTCATATGGTCAGCCTACAAATATGTCTTGTAAAAAAGCACTCCTGCACATGTTCAGGACATGTTTGCATGATTTGTGAGCAGAAACAAAATTCTCGATCTTCAGCAGGCACTCCTCTGGGCCCCTCAGCTCCTGAAGCAGACAGTGCCTAAAGATAGAGGCCGTCTCAGTTGTGGCACCATGTATTTGAAATTTCCCCCCTAGGGAAGCTTGCCTGCTGCCAAACCTGATGTCCTTCACATACCAGGTAAAGACTTATTTTTCAATCTTCCCAGGCCTTCTAGAATGGCTTTAGCTGGTTTTCCCAACACTGTGAACAACATATAATGATGCTGTGGTTTTTTTTTGGGGGGGGGGTTATGGAATGCTTTTATATATATGCTGTTAGTATCCTTTGTATTCTAATTGCTGTTTTTATGATTGTGTACGTTGCACTGGGAGTTTTTAAACTTGAAGGCTGGGTTATAAATATCATAATAAGGAAACAAATAAATCCTTGTAGGAAAAAATGAACACGTTGGTGGACAGAGTTGAACTGTTGTGCTAATTAATCTGGATCCTCTTTCTGTCACTTTAAGGCTTTTTCCTGGGGGCATCTCTGCAATTTTTAAAAGGCATTGTGCTTGGGGCTTTTAGAGGCTCTTAGGGAAGCCAGCAGAGCCATTTCCATTCTTAAATAGCTTTTTACACTGTCCATCTATGTGACAACTATAGCCATCAGGACACCAGTGCAATTAGCTCAATTGCCTTTGTCAGGTTTGGTCATTTTGTTCGGTTTTGCTTCACCAAATTTGTGCCAAAGTGTTCCATTAAATCTTGCTAAACCCCAAAGTTGTTCTTAGCTTTTAATAACTTTCCAAGAGAAGAAAAAGCTTCCCATCACTTTGACTGAACATTGGCTTGTTATGAGCCAGGAGGAAATGGCATTTCATCAAAAAGGTACAACTAGAAGAGAACCCCTTCTGTAGTAGATCAGAGACAGGGGAAAGTTACTACAGAGATGAGACTTTCACTAACTCCACCTTCACTTTCTTCAAATTCTAACTGTGAATGCAAAACTGAGAGACAGGCAGGGAGCAAGACAATTAAGGATTGGTTCTTAAGAGTACATGAGATGAAATTCAAATGGAATATAAGACCCCAAATTTGGGGTATATGTTTTGTGCCTGCTGCTGATTTTAAATGTGAATTAAATACATTTTACCTTGTACATGACATGTAAAGAACCAACCACAGAAGGTAATAAACTGGAAAATGAGCATCTTCCTTGTCTAAGAGCCTTTCCAAACAATACCTTGGATCACCTCCCCCCTCTGCAGCTTCCTGTACTCCCTCAAAACCCTCTCTGGCGGGTTGGGGGCCCTCCTGAAGAATGTGGGATAGGTGTGGCTGCTGCTGAGGGAGGATCCAAGTCAATATTTTCCCCATCTCTGTCTCTGTCTCTCCCCCCCCCCCACACACAAAAAGGCAATTATTACTCAAATGTTGCATGGACGTCATATGTCTTTCCTCAAGCTAGCACTTCTGTTGTAGGGAATTCTTGTTCTCCTAGTATGCAAATCACAATATTTTGGGAAATGGAGAGTTAGTGCGGTGTAGTGGTTAGAGTTCGGAGTTCTACTCCCCACTTGGCCATGGACTTTGGGTGACTTTGGGCCAGTCACAGACTCTCAGCCCAACCTACCTCAAAGGGTTGTGCACCCAGAGTATCAATATATACGGAGATTGTTAGTTCTGTGTGTTATGTGGTTATGAAAGTGTCACATTCACTTACGGAATAATGCTCATGACTTCACTGGTGATCAGGAGTGGGTCATCTGTTTCATTCACGTGTGTGCCAATTTGGAAACATTTTAATTTTGTTGTCATTTTAAGCAATTATTTAGCTACACATGATACTTCTACTGTGCCACTCCAGTGTGGGAATGCACCCTGCCACTACATTTAAAGCAAATAAAATACAAGCATAGCTAATCCTTTGAGTAATGCTATTCCCCTGCAGGGAAGATACCTCCACATCACTTGTGTGGAAATGGGATATCACACTACTGGTACAGAATTGGAGCTAGGTCAAATGTTACACTAAGAATAAAATGGATTTTTAAACATCAGCTGGGAAGTCCTAAACTGAAATTGCGTGGGTATGGTTGCTATGTTTTCCCCAGGGAGCCGGTAAGTAGGCTATCAGTGTTTGTGGATGGAACTGCTTTTTCAGGCAGAAATTAAAAGGTCAGAGCTCAACCTCAGGATGAATTCTGAAGTTACAATTTAAAGACACAGAACAGCTTGCCTCCCTATAAGACCATGAACCCTTCCCTAGGAATGCATTTTAAGTTGAGATCCTACTGACTGGTTGTAAAGATTGACATCCTACACTAGCCTTCCCCAATCTGGTGCCATCCCATATGGAATTGTACCAGGTTGTACCAGGTTGGTTGCTTGTCCTACATACACATAGCAAGAAACAAGCCCATTAAACTCAATGGGTCATCCCCGAGTAGACACGCATAGGACTATACTTAGTCTAGAGCGGCCATTCATTTAGTTTTTATGGATAATCCAGATTATATCATTTGCAAAGCAGTACATTTAGAATCATAGAATAGTAGAGCTGGAAGGGGCCTATAAGGCCATTGAGTCCAACCTCTGCTCAATGCAGGAATCCACCTTAAAGCATCCCTGACAGATGGCTGCCCAGCTGCATCTTGAATGCCTCTAGTGTGGGAGAGCCCATTGTTTTCTGTGCTGTCCTCCCATCTCTTTTTGGATCTGATTTGTGATATTTCCCCTGCAATGTCATGCTGTCCACTGGCAAGTGCTATTGAGGCTTTTCAGGGTTACCATTTATTATTTGTTTGTTACATATATGCCAAAGATGGCTAACACTAAAATCTGCAATAGAAAACAAACGGTAACACAATAAACACACGCACACACACACTATAGCTCAATTCAGATGACACAATAAACAACTGGTGTGGGGGAAACAATCGTCAGTTGTTTTGACTATTGTGTCATACGAATGCTGCCATAGTCAACTCAGCGCTGATCCTCATCCACACCACAGTTGATTATTTATTACCATGTTGTGTGGGGAGTACCCCCTAGGGTTAGCGTGAGGGTTAGGGTTAGTCAACCCACCATTGACTATTGTGTCGTCCGAATTGAGCCTATGGGTCACTATCTTGAACCACCTTGTTAAAATGGTGGTGAATAGAAAGGGTTTTTAAAAACCTTTAAAAATACATAAAAGTTTGTTGGGGTGTAGCACTATAACACTTCCATTTAAGTGATACTGCAATAGTATTTCAATATTTTTGAATTAAAATCTAGTTGGAAACTTAAAAGCTCTTTTAACTTAGAAGATCAATTACAAGAATAAATGAGTGATAAAAACGATGCCCACTGCAAAGTCACTAACTATGTCAAAGTCACTTTAAAAAGACAGAAGCATAGTGCGAGGGCACAGGTATGGACAGGACACAGTAGAATTGACACATGGAAAATGCACAATATCCTACAAAAAGGTGGGAAGTTCCACTTGTACCTTAGAGTGGAAGAGCAATGATTTATTAGTCACATAGGCATCCAGCTAGACGCACCCATAATATACAAAGTTAAAAGGAACTATACGGGTTTGTTGGTGCCCCCATTTCCCACTACAGATCCACAGAAGAACACCCCCTCCGTGATCTGGAAATGGAGCCACCTTGAGAAGTGCTATATGAAAGATAGTAATTGACTGACAGATGGATTGATTAAAATATAGCATTGACCAACACTCTAGCGTTTCCCACCAGGTAGAGGAAGAGCATCAGGGCTGAAAGAGCAAAGGGAAGTATAAACGCATGAGCCCAGTTGTAAGCAAGCTCAACATGCAAGACTGTATAATGTACTTACTGCTTCCATGGCACAGAGGCTGAAGCAGGTGGCCTTAACTGGCATTTTCCATGCTTCCTGGTAAGAGTGAATTTAGGTTTTTGACCCTAGAAAAGTGATATAGATTAGGGAACTTCAGCAGGTGCGAATTCTACAGGAGTGAGAGAAGCTGCACCTGCTGAAATTCCTGCTTCTAAATAACTATTAAAGGTACTGGCTCCCTGTTCCTCTTTGCTTCTTGTCACTCTGCGAAGGAGAGAAACAGAAGGGATTATCCAAGCCTTGGCTCCATGCAGCAAGGATACAATGAACATTACAGAGCTGTTGCCAAATGCACAGTACAGGATGTTCTACATTTTTCTTTGTGGTGTCTCAGCTGCTTCCTGTGCACAGGAGTTCTGTCTGATTGCAAACCAAGGCATGCGCCAGCTTGAGAAGAGACCTCTGTGCTTAGCGAGAAAGGATGGAGGGGATCTATACAACCTCCCATATTCCGTCACATCATTGTGGTTTTGGAGTGGGCGGGGGACTTATACATTTTACAAAGCTTTGTTTAAATAAGCACACATACACACATACACACACAGACTCTTAATTCCAACAGAAGGGTGTCATTGACACAAACTTATTTATGCTGACTTGATGCAATATTATGTAAGCCTACAGATAAATCAGAGCTCACTTGCAGCATCAAAAGGATAACTCTTGCCCCTACCTCGACTATAGGACATAATCATGAAGGAACTACACCTAGAGTGGTCAGATGCAAAGGTGGACAGGGCTCCTGCACCTTTAATAGGGAATGTCAAAGAGGGAATGTCAGCAGGACATTCTACTCTAACTAAGCCTACTCTAACTAACCTATGAAGCAGGAAAAAGAGACAAGAACAGGACACTGGGATGTCGGTTGTCCTGGAGTTGAACATTCTCAAAGTTATCCATTTCTCCAGCATTTTCCCTCAAGTACCTTTTCTCCAGTGTGTCTAACTGAAGTCTAAGGACAGGATTTGTTTTTATTCTGATTTGTTTACAGAGCCTGGGAGGTGCTCCAGTAATAGTAGTAGTAGTAATAATAAATAAAAATACTGTGTTATGTGCTCCCAGATCTCACAGAGCTCCTGCTGTGTAGTACACAGGCACTTATAAGGTTCCAGACAAAGATATGACAAGTCAAGCCCTTGTTCACTCCAATCATATCTTCCTCTCTCCAGGCCAAGGAGCGGGGCTTGAAGAGTGGGAGGAGCTTGGACAGGGAGGGGGAGAGGCCCACTGAGGGTACCCAACCCACCATGGGGCAGTTTGGGCAAGCATGTGGGCTGGATTAGGCCCACAGATGGGAGGTGGTTGCCCTCCCCTATTCTATGGGGTGGGACGGGCAAACAATAGTGAGTTTTACTCTACACTCTCCTCTCCATTGACCACGCTTTATTAGGGCTAATCTCTACTTGCCTAACTACCCCTAGTGATTTAAAAGTGATTTAAACCAAACAAACTCATCTGTACATAGGCATGTGCAGCCAAGCAGTGCTCCGTATATCACCTGCTTAATGGTTTACTGCCCAAGTGTCTCAGGCTGCTGAGATTCTAAATTACACACACAGGCAATGGTGCATCACACTGCTCAAAATTAGCAAGAGAAGTATTTACATATCATTTGCTGCATTGGGGACTTGGGCTGTCTCCCTTGATGTTTGGGAGTTGCTGCTCTGGAGAACTGGTGGGTGTCACAGAAACTCTTGCTAAATAATCAAATAGGAAAGGGGTTTATGTATAGGATTGCCAAACCACCTTCTATAGTTGTGACTGTAGCAGCAGCTAGCTCTGCAGACCTTAGCAGGTAATAATAAGCATAATTTCCATGCTGTGAAAAGCTTCACCTGTTCAATTTCTGTGGACCAAGCTGATGTTAAAAGGCACCATAGGAGGCCTTTTCTGGTCAGTTGACAACCCTGTAGAAATATGCATGTGGACTCCAATGGCAGTACTGTTCATTTCCCACATTTCTTTGAAGTTGTTTTTTGTTTTTTGTTTTAAAGAACCACTTCTTGCACTGATTACTTAATCTCAATGCTCCTCCAGGAAATGGAACCAGCTCTCTGGAGGAATCTATCTGGTGTGGGATGGGGCAATTAATCCTGGAAGCCAGGCATTTGGAATGGTTTGGGCAGCAGTGGCCATCCTGTGGCTGCTCAAAGGCTAATATTTCGTTTCATTTGCCAAGTCACTGTCTTCAGAAGTCACAGTCTTTGTCAGATCCATGTTTGTAGGGTGGAATGGTGCAACTAAAAAGCAAGGCTGTGTGAATTGTAAAGCTGCAATGGAACCATATGTAAGATGCTGTCATACATCACTGAATGGGTCTGCATCCGAGGGAGGGTGGATTCAGATAGCTAGGAGCCTGTAACTGTGGAAGGATGTAACTGAAAATCCTGCCGAGTGACATCTACTGACCAATAGTGTCCTGAGGAGTTACACTGAACTTTCTGGCAGGCAGAATGGGAAGGGAGAAAGTGGAATGGCTCAGACATATCAAGCAAGGTCACATACCAATACCAGTACTTCAGTCAGTTCCAACGGGTAATGTTCACAATAGGGAGATCATGAGCTTGTAAAGAGATGCAGTACCCCAGATTTTTGACTCCCTCTTGTGGCAAAGAGATGAAGTAGGTGCAAACCTGATAACGTTACTTGAACTCATGGCAATGATGGTAGTGGTGGCTCAACATTAGTTCGTAAATCCCTTTTCTCTGCTCCCAATAGTTAGGATAATTTCCATTGATGGGGAGCCAATTAATCAAGGTGACTAAATTACAGTTGAGCTTTGCCAGCTAAAAGGCTGCGTCTGGTAGCTGCCTGCATGACTTTGGGCTTTCCCAAGGGATTCCTGGAAGGCTACAGCAAAGCATTAATTCCAAATCTGGCTCTACTAAGGCATCCCACTGGGCCAGGAGACTCCTCTCCCTGCAATGTTTTCCAACCGTTGGGAAACCTTGCGATTACTTCTCTCAAAGCCCATTCATCATGTTGAGCTCTGGAGTGGTGCATAGGGATGTGGCTCTCAGGGACCAGAAGGAGGTGAGGCAGAGTAAGGAGCACCTCTGCCTGTGGGATCATGGAAGCCTAGGCAGCAGGTTGACTTAGGAAACATAGGAAACAATTTGATTGAGATGCACCTTCAGGGGACTCCTCAGGAAGCCTTTGAGACAGAGGACAGGCATGGCTGATGGAAAAGACTGGGCCTGCTATAGGAGTTACATCCTGGAGCTGAAAGAAAGTACTCCTTTGGCAGTCCCTGTAAATTTCTGCATTGCCAGATTAGGAATCCAAGGTGGAATGATAGACTCCTGCACACTATACCCATTCAAGAGCAGCATATTGGCAAACAGGATAGGACCTTGTATGATGGATTTAATAGGAGAGCCAAGCAGAGTAAGCATGAGGGTTGATGCGGGTATAGGCGAGACACACAGCATATGCAGGGACTGCTCTCAGTTTTTACAACAAGCAGGGTCTGCAATTTGTTTAGCTTAAAAGCAGAGGAAAGAAAGTCAAAGGCTGAATGACACAAATTCAACATAAGCAACAGGAGTTAATAAAAATGACAAGATACAACCAGCAATCTTTTTTTCACAACGGCACTAAGAAGCAGTGGGGGGGGGGATCCTTTAGCAGCGCAGTGAGGTGGGTAATTATAGCATGCATTGTGCCCTCTTGTGTTCAGATTGAGAAATAGCACAGAATTCCCTCAGTGCCTCCGATGACATCCATACTTGAAAACAGTACACCTCTGGCATCTCTTCTCTAGCGCCTCTTACAATCTCCACAGTGCCCACCCATTACGCTACAGCTCGGGATGGAACTGTCCATTCATTATGGAGGCAAGAACAGTGTTGTGATGAAATGGATTGTCGACCATTCACAATGAGAAGAAGGCATCCTGTACAACTCTGTGCAAGAATCTGGAGCTGAGGAAGGGCAGTAGGTTGTTTCTTCTATAATGATAATACGATGTGAAATGCCAGAGAAGAAAGTCTGTTTAGGCTCTGGGCAGTATCCAACAGGGTGCTTATGCCCCTGCCATTTCTGTTGTGCCCTCTGCTGAATCCCATCCACAAGCGGTGCCCACAGTTTGTAGAATGGAGATTTAATGCTTCAGGGGGCAACTCAAAATGAGTGGAAACACTCATTTCTGGAACAAGGCAGGCCAGCAGAGCTTGCATAAGGGAATTCTGCTGACCTGTCCTGTTCCAGAATCAAATGTTTCCACTTATTTCTGGGCTTCCTCTAGGAAACCCTAAATCTCTGTACATGAACAGAGGTTTCCGTTTGTGCAATGGAATCGGCAGGGCACAAAGTAATCGGTGGGGGCATAGGCACCCCGTTGGATACTGCCCTCTGAAACAGGGATCAGCCAGGGTACTCAAACAGTTTCTTTCCAAGGACATTTAGGGCAGAATGGAGAAAATAAGAAGTTGCTTCCTTCCTGCAGTGACATGTCAAAATCCTTTTAGCTCATATCGCACCCTAACCCTCTGGCCTAGATCCTATGCTGATGCCAGATGCCCATGCCTGGACATCGCTTCGGTAACATTTCCTGGCAAGTACCAGAAGGGCTGTGCCACATGCAAGAGGGCAAAAGTGTGTTCTCTGCTGCCCCAGGGTTTAAGTTACAGGAGTATTTCAGTTACAGGACAGTCGATGGTGGTTGAACATTAGGAGAAACTACGTAAGAGCAGTTCTACAATGGAACCAATGACCTAGAGGGGTGCGTGGGTTCTTCCTCTCTGGAGGTGTTCAAGTGGAGGCTGTAGCTCAGGGTTTCCTGCATCGAGCAAAGGGCTGGACTAGATGGCCTACAAGGCCTCCACCTTCTCTGTCATTTTATGATTTTGATGACTGAATCTCATTCATTGTTGCTAGGATCTCATGGTTACGTGGGCCACTATCCTCCTAATCTGGAACGTTGTTGTTTCTGGCCTCATGCAATTGAGTCATTTAAATGTAATCGGAGCAGGATAAGATCTAGCTGCTGGGAGATGACAGGCACACTGCTCCATATGAATCATGCCTCAGATGCACCCCACTGTGTCCAATTGTCAGGGTCCAGGTTTTACACTGATATCTTTGATGCTATTTCCAGGTGGCCTAAACAATTTAGCTTCAGCGTCTTACTTAGTTTGGGACTCAATTATTGTGAGTGGGATTGCTGAGGAAGGAAGTCATACACTAATTCCTAATAGTCTTAAGATGTTGCCTGACTGGTGTTGCAACATAAAAAGTGAATTCTGATGAACAAGAGACCAGATATTCTTTTCATGTGCACATGTCTGGTTAGGGTAGCCTGTGTGTTCGTTAACTCAGTTTCACTTAGCGCTCTGATAAATGTTCATAAAGTGAACATTTTAGTACAAAAGGAGGTCTTTAGGAGGCCTAAAATGTTCCCTGAAAATCTACGTATGCCTACAAGGTTTTTTTTTTTTTTACACCTGTCCTCTTGGTGACAGGTTCAGCATCATTTTTTCCCTCTCTTAAAATGATGTCTACTTGCTGGCAACATGATCTCAGCCAATCAGGGATCACATCACCAGGAAGTAGACATTTCACAATGCCGTTTAGCTAATCTCAGTTGGTTTATTATTACGTCACAATACTTCCTGCCCTCACTCTGCATGGGCAATCTAACACAATAGCAATTTCTTGTTGGCAGCAGTATGGGCAAATGCTTTTGCCCTGTTTAGAACTCTATGGTCACTGAAAGGGGGAGTGCCGGGGACAAAAGCTTATGTAAAAATTCCCCCATGTTTTGACTTATCCCTCATTCTGTTCCCTTGAGATTTCTCATGCTAAGCGTTCCTACATATTTCCCATTGTGAAGCCTTCTTTTGCATTATGTTCTACAAGCCATTGAACCTTGGACCCTCAGAACCAGCATGTACTGGAAAACCCTTTCTATCTATTGATTCTCCCTTAAACCTGCTTCTGAATCTGAGGCCCTTTCTACACCATAGGAGTGTAGAGGGAGGGAAGGAGGGTGATCCTAATACACACCATCGGCGCACAGAGAGGGAGGGAGGGCAATCCCGGAAGTACCTAATATACACCATCGGCGCACAGGGAGGGAAATCCCGGAAGTACCTAATATACACCATCGGTGCACAGGGATCAGCCTGGGGCTATCCCAGGCAAACAGCCTGGTGTGGAAAGGGCCTGAGTCTTCCTAATCCTGTAAGTGTTGTCTTGAAGGACGGTCCTGAGCCCTAGCCCAGCCTTGTAAATAAGACCACAAACCTTACCAGCCTGCAGAATGAATGAATGAATGAATGAATGAATGAATGAATGAAAAATCCTATCATGTTGGGCACTAGCAGAGGAAGGGCAGTCTGGATGTGGAGAAGGGGGCTTCCTTCCTCTAGCAACCTGCTTGACTTCTGTGCTGGGTGAAGAGGAGGGATGGAGTGCTTCATCTTTCCTCTGCTAGCCTGCTCACTCACCTGCAGACAGTTCCTTGTCACCTACAGCGACCAGGTGCGTGCTTAAGTACAAGACTGCCCTAGCCCTTACCTGGCATGCTGGGAATGAAGCTTAACCTGAGTGCCAGTGGTGGCCTCTATCCTGTGTACTGGATCGAGCCTAGAATATTTTTTTTACTTGGATCCTTGTGCAATCCTATTTTAAAACTTTGTATGAAGGGTAAGCCTTGCTGGGTTTTCTTTGGGGGTTGATTTTGGCTTGCCCTGCATGTTGTTGGCATTTGATTCCCTCCTGCTGTGCGGCATTAAGTCACCACCACATATCTATCCCTTATCTCACAGTCACTTCCACTCTTACGAAATCAGAACTCAAGAACAGATAAGCAAAGGCAGAAATGACAGTGAGCAAGCAGAGCGCCACACTATAATTAATTCATCATTTCTTGGGAAGTTCTCTGTAATTTCCAAGCAGCAGAATGTCAAAACGGGAAGTTAAAAGCAAAGACAGCAAAGAGATTCCTTCCAGGGCCTCTCCACTAGTCAATCCCCCTCACTAGCCCTTCGTATCTCCCTCCCCTTTTCCTTACATGCCAGTCCCCATAACAAGAAGTCTCTTCTGGGACGACACATTTCTTGTGGGCAAGACCTATTCTAGGGGTGATCCAACTGTGACTCAAGAACTACCAGAGGCTCTCAAGCTTTTCATTTGCGGCCCCTGACATTTCAAGGAAGAGACAGTCCCAGAGAACAATTTGCCCTTAACTTTACTCTCTTCCACTCCCCTCTCCCAGCTATAAACATGAGGAGAACAGTCTGAGAAGGGGAGGCCATACAGCAGGGATCATGGGTTGATGAATGGACTGGTGTGCTTGTGTGTGTGTGTGTGTGTGTGTGTGCACAGTGGGAGCTGGGAGAGGAAAAGTGACGGAGGCTCAGTGTGCCGGGGAAGGAGAAGTGAGAAGTTAGCTGTCTGCATTGGGGGGAAGAGAGGGAGGATGGAGAAGCAGCAGTATGGGCTGGGAAGAAAGCAAAACTGACCAGCCGCTGCAAATGGGGGTTGAAGCTCTCAGCCTCGTGATTTTTATTCCTGTATGCAGCCAAAGGCGTAGGAATTTCTGCCACCCCAACTTATTCCATTTAAACATGTACACATACACATACTGCGTAATTGGTTGCATCTGAGAGCTTAGCCCAGAGAATGTTATAGCATCTGAACTGGAAAATGCAGCAAACTGGAAACATCAGTGAATTGAGTGACTGTACAATCCCTGGTGCCCAGCCCTGGGGTTATCACAAGCTGGACAAAGCCAGCAATGTCACAGTTATAGAAATGAGATTTAAGGGAGACCTGGCCCCTTGCTCACACTGCACGCATCTTCTCCTCACACCAGATCCCAGCGCCAATGGAAGTAAAGTGCCTGCTTGCTCTACATTGCAAGAGAAGATGCTGGACAGAACCTATGCCAAATGAATAAACTGAGGGTCGAACCATGACAGGTCCTGGGTTGAAATAGCCCAAAGCATATCAAAGTAGACATGGGTTTGTCTGTGCCTTGAGTTTGTTCCAAACAAACAGCCCTACAAAACACAACCCAGCACCCCTCCCTTAGGTCACACAGAGGTTACCAGGTGCTGGGCATCTGGTATCCCACACATTAGAAATAGCCTCTTATGGAATGAAAGCAGCCCTAAGCAAACAATTATTATAAGGAAAGGGAATTAGGTCATGATGGAGGAGCAGAGAGGAGACAGAAGAAATAGCATAATCATTAAGAGGGGGAGGGGAGAAAAATGTGCTAGACAAAGAGGAGAAATTAGAAGGGTGCCGGGGAAAAGGTGACTCTAGCAGCACCTATACAAGATGGCACCCTTGTATTCTGCTGCAACCTTTGCTTAAAACAATATGTGTTCCCCACAATAATGACCACCTTTAATAACATACTAGCAATGCCTATAGTGGGCCAGGGCCAGTTCTTGTCACCATGTACATAGGTCTTTGGAGCAGTCAACGGTATACAAAGTGAAGCACAGTTGTATATTTGTGCCAGGAACAAGTAGTGAATACATGCTGGGGTGCCCTGATTGGCTGCAGTTCCCTTTCACATTTAGACATTTGCATTTAGAAATGTATATGTCCATTGAATACTTCACTGCACTTACAGCTACAAACATTGATGTGTGCATGTCAAACGCATCTGCCATATAAACTGCCCTTATCAACTCTGACACCCATAAACATATATAAAATGGTGTGTGTGTGTGTGTGTGTGTGCATTTCTAACAATCTACACAACCCCCAGTTTTATCATTTATTAACCACCCTTATGTTGAGTACAATAAGACGGTAAAAGGGCACCTAATCCACCCACAGTGAATGATCCTGAATATGCCTCTTATTGTTAAACTGTGAGATTAATTGGTTGTGTACTAAGGGTTGCAGCCAATGGATTTTATCCAATGTTGGTCTAACTTAATTCCCATACATTTCAATAGGTCTACTCTAAGCAGGACTAATATAAGCAGGACTAATATGGGATATGATTCTAATTTGGGATCAGAAAACCTGGGTTAAGTCCAATGAATTCTCCCATCTTTCTTGGGCAAGTCTCTTGGATTTGCACTCTCTGTCCTGCAGACACATTTCGTGTCTCTGACAAAAGGAAGACAGCGCCATGCAGTAAATGGATATTATTTTGTGAAAGATAACTACTGGAAGTAATGAGCAGCTCTTGCTCTTTATTTTGTTTGAACTGACTGCTCCGGATTTATTTTAATTCATGGTCCTAAGAAGGAAGCAGACAGTTCACACTAAGCCAGATGACAACTGTAGAGGCATTTCAGGCCTGAGGCCTCAGATCCTGACAAAGGGGACATTTTTTACGATGATGCCACCAACAATCACGTGTGGTGCATGAAAGAAATGGCTGTAGACCAGCCATTGGCCATGCTGGCTGGGAATGCTGAGAGTTGAAATCAAATACATCTTGAGGGCACCAGGTTGGGGAAGGCTGCTGTAGACCATACAGAGTTCCTTCTTGCAGCCCCATTATAGCAAATCAATAATGAGTCCCACCCACCTTTTAATGATCCAGATTAAATCTTGAGTAAGTCCTACAGCACACATACTGTTTGTATTTATAATTAAATAGTTTTATTGGTGTTTTTTTTTAATGTAAACCACCTAGGAAAAAGACTGAAGGGCAATATAAAAATAAAACATGGCATGACCTATCCCACTAATTAATGTGAATCACCCTAAATTAAGCTTCCCCAATTGCAGTCCATATTATATGCACAGCTAGTGATGCAAGTTACCATATTTGACTACGGGGGCAGAGCTAACAGGTTGCTACCCAGACTTTTGAAAGCCATCGTAACTAATTTCCTTGTCATTTCCATCCATGTCCTGCACTCCGGAAGAGACGTGTCTCAAAGAAGGACCTGCATCCTAGAGCAGAAGAAGTGGCCAGGTGAGGTACACTGCAGCTACATGACTCCTTTTAGTCTGTGTGTGAGGAGGAGGAAGAGGAAGTTTCCTTATCCTTCAGCCTGCTTCCACACCAAGCTTCTCCCATGGCCAGCTTCTGACTGTCCTCCCTATTCTGGTGAGGAGGAGATGGCATGAATGCTCACAGCGTATTGTACAGCCTACTTCATGCTAAAAAAACTGAAGCTGGAAAAGCCATACGGGCTCTAGAGTAGGTGGTGCATAAACAGCATGATACTATGAATACAGATTAGAACTATTCCTACAACACCTGGCAGAGACACCCAGCCTCCTCTTCAAAACCCACAGACCAACAGGCGTGCAGTTCAGTTCCAGTCCAGGGTTCAGCCTGTCCTACAGAGCTGCTGCACCTGCTTTCTGGCTATCTCACTTGTGAGAAAGCTACAGCTAAATGGAGCAGCATTTCTGTCATACAAGGAGATGGGAACAAGAAGGGAGGATGGAACAATTGGCCTCCGTAGATGCATTCCCTGGTACCATGCATTTGACACCAGGAGCTTCTGAGCTATCAACTTCCCAGTGTCGGTGGTGTGTGGCATCCGCAACTCATCATTTTCACAAGTCTTCCCCCAAAGACATATGTAGTAGTTTCTTCAGGCACAGTCTGACCTGTAATCTTCCTTACTCCCTGGTGATTTCCTGAATGCCTACTCAAAACGGCTTTTAAGTCTACAGAAAAGTCTGTGTATGCTGTCTGATTAAACAAACACACACACAAGATTTAGCTCCTATATTCTGCATCAGGAAAAGCAGAATTCTGCAACATATATAAATTATACAAATGATACAAGCCCTGACTGTGAAGAAGACTTGTATGGCTGGACCTACCACACAGCAAAGTCAAGTATGCTGAAGATGGCCATTCATGCATTGTCAAAAAAGAGAACAAAAGAGGAAAACAATATGCATTAAAAACATATGCTAATAATGTAAATAGAGTCACAGCTGCCCAGGTGCTAATTCGATTGGCAACTTCAAGACTCCTGCTGCTCTCCGTCCTTACGGGCCTTTCTCTTTACGCTGGACTTGGACTAGACAGCCCTTCAAACAGAAGATGCTTTTAAATAGAGGACTATCCTCTGCAACCCTTCATATGGAGGGCTGTCTTTGGTAAAGTAGAATTCATGGCCACTTTAAGCAGGCTGCTTCAGATGCTGAGGCACAAATGGATGTCTGAATGCTGAAGCAACAGTTTCCAAAGGATTGGCCACAGCACAGAGGAAGGTAGGTTGTGCCATTTGGCACTCCACTTCAGGAAGCAAAATATATTGAACCTGCAACTTTGGGGGCAAGCTTTCTGAGTGCTCTTTCTATCCTTTGTTAGCTTCCTCCACTCTACCCTCTTCCTGCTGGAAGGTGTGGACTCATATGTATTCACTCCTGGGTGGGTGGGTGGGTGGGTGAGTGGGGGGAGAGATTGAAATGAACATTTCGTTCTGACTCGTTGGGGCTGCAGTGCCCATGCCTATGCTCTCGTCTTCTGTGAGTCTGTACAGGATGGATCACTTTGTGCAATGAGAGAGTAAAATGCTCCATGACAGCGGAAGCACTGTGTACCCCCTTTCTTCCCCGCACATACACACTGTCCACTACAAGATTCTTACTGAGCTGAACACAGGGCTCCTTTGTGCATCAAAGTCTCCCTTTTCCATGAAGGGTCCTTTCTCTTTCCCCACGACGACGTGCCTCCCTCCCTCCTTTTCTGTCAGCGAAGCCTAGTCACCTCCTGTGCTCTCTGCAGTTTGCGGTGTTGCACAGAGCAACCCGAGTTTTGCTGTGATGTTTTGTTTCAAAGCAAATCTATATTCTTAATCCTCCTGCTCACTCTCTTGCTACTTTTATTAGTCTCTCTCTTTTTATATAAAAAAGAGATATTGTTACCATAGTAACCCACAATTTCCTGATATCATTGTGGACGATAAGAGCCGTGATGTCAGGCTTCATAGTTTTGGGACCACACTCTGCAGATGGAATGCTAAATTCCTTCCTAGGACATGGGCCAGCTGTATATACGTCAGCACCTACAGACTCTAAAACAGCCTTCCTGCAACCTGGCAGCCTCCAGATGTGTTTGACTTCAATCCCCATTACTGCTGGTCAGCATGGCCATTGGTGTGAGTTATAGTCCAGCACATCTGGAGAGTACCAGGTTGCGAAGGCTGTGAGACAGCCACCTTGCTTAAGGTAGTCTCCCATCACCTGGATGGGAGACTACCTTGGACCTCAAGTATACTGCCTTGAATTCCATCCTGGTGGAAAGGAAAGATATAAATGTAATAAAATAAACATTGTTTGTGGATGTGATACACATCTAAATAAATGACACATTTAGCTGCCTCTTCTTGGAAGTCCACTTTGTGCGAGCAACCCTTGCAGTGAAGTCAAAGACTGGGTTTGCATGATCGTGGGGGTAAAAAAAGCCACCATAGCTCCTCCTCCCACTCATGCACGTGCTGTGCACTCATCCATTGGTAACACAATTGCTCATGCTACAGGGCCGGTTGATGTGTTGTCTGAACCCAGCTCATGGTGCAGTGCAGCATGGGTGGCTTCATATCCATCTTACAACTCCTACTGCAGGAATTAGAAGGTGGATATGAAGCCACCCCCACCATGCGCCAGGTTCGGATGACACGCCAACCTGCTCTGCAGCATGAATAATCTTGTAAATAATGGGGTGCATGCAGCACGCATGGGGGAAGAGGCAGAAGCCATATTGATTTCTATTACCCCTGCGACCATGCAAACCCAGTCTGAATATCTTGCATTATCTGTGTTTGAGAAAGAGAAACCACAAGTATCATATCCTGACTTCTGTGTCTCAAGGCATTTCAAGTTGTGCTCATTCTGAACACTAGCCTTGCCCAACGTGATGCCCTCCAGATGTGCTGGACTGCAACTCCGAATGACCATGCTGGCTGGGAAGCATATGAGCTGCAGTCCAACACATCTGAAGGGCACCACGTTGGGGAAGACTGATGAACAACTACTTCTTGCAAAGTAATCTAGCATCACCCATGGAGTTTCCCCACTTCTCACCCCATGAGATGTAGGGAATGGCAAACACTGGGCAGCTGCACAAGCCACACTGGGAGGGACAAATATGCACACACAGCCCCCTGCATCACACTTGCAGCTGAGAACTGAGTAGGGATAGGTGGACATGCAGTGTTCGAGCTCATTGAGGTTCTCAGAATTCCTCCTTGAATGTTCACCTTCTTTACATTCCTGATGTGCGTTTTGATCAGGAAACTGCACATTTTAAAAAGTGTGCATATCCTGATTGAAAATGCACATTTCCTCCCATAAACTAAAGTGTGAAATTGCCATGGGGGGGGGGATGTGCATTTCCGCACTTGTGCAAATGCACATTTTCAGAAATGTGCACTTGTGAAAGTACACACTCTTGAACACGAATGCTAGTTTGGGAAATTGTAACCCCCCCCCCCCCCGAATTGCATTCCTGCTCACACTCACGTTCGGAGTTGTGAATTGGGATGTGTTTGCATGATCTGTGAAAAGGAATTGATTCTCATACATCCCTGGCCCTAAGGCACTAAACTAGAAGCAAGAGAGAGCCCTATGCTGCTAGCTGTACCCGAAATTAATAGAGTATTCAAGTATACAAGCACCACTGATGGACTAATAATGTAGGTTCAATTTTGCAGAGACAACTGTTCCAATTTGTCTTAATTGAACACTTCCCTTTACACACAGAAAACCTGCCATTTCGATGCAAAAATAGTCATTTTCACACACGCCATGGAGTATATCATTGTCTGTGAAGGAGAGGCCCTGCACAGCCTCTCTTGGCCCTGTCTCTCTTGCCCTTGACTATCTGTCCCACTCTCCTTGTCCTGTTCCTCCATTCCCTGTGACAATGGTTTCTGTCCAATGTTAGTTCTACTTAGAGTAGACCCACTGAAATGACTGGAGTTAGACCAACATTGGATACAACCCAATGATTTTGTTTGTTTGGGAAGGGGGGAACCGTCAGGGAACAAAGGAGGTAGGAAAACTTGGGGAAGGGGGAGTAATGGGCTGCTTGACTGCTCAAGTTGAACATTTGGGGAATGCCCAACTTATTTTTGGGGTGAACAAGAAAGGAGACTTGTCGCCCAGCCGTCACCACAGCTGTCACAACAACTAGGTGGATGAGAATGAGTGGGAAGGAGAGGGCGAATTTCTCCTCTGGTTCAGATTATATTGTGGGCCACAGAAGAACCAGAACAAAGTAGGGCACCCAGCTTGGAATTAGGCATTTCAGCAACATTGCTAGAAGTGAGAAACTGGAAGCTTCCTTGGCGGGACGCCATGTGAGCATCCCCAAGGTCTATGGACTGAATTCTTGGAATTTCCTCTATTCCCAGGCATTTGATGGCATTTGACAGCTTCTTGTTTTATTAGGTTTGGCTATTCTATGGATAATTGTTTAGTCTTTTGTATGTTTTAATCCCTGTTGTAAAAATCCTTGAGCCTTTTTCTGAAAGGGATGTCTAACAAATTTTGATAACAACAGCAACAGCAACAACAATTGCTGTTAATTGGATCTGGCCAAGCCTAATGAGCTGCTCCCTCTGGACTGTCTTGGACCAAATGCCTCGTGTTACTAGGCCACACAACGGCATCTTTTTTCATGCAGGAAAATGTCACATTGATCCTTCTAACTGATTGAACTGCAAGTTCTGCTGGGCCACAGCAAGCCAGATGGCACATATAAAAAACTAAAACAAAACATACCCAACTTAAATGCATTATTTTTAGCACTTGTGATTTTTAGAGCAATCTCAAGATTTTGATACCCGTGGCTTATTGTGCAAGCAGCTAGAAATCAAGCAGCTTTCAGACTGTGAGGTGCATAAAAAGACAGGGCAGTAAGTGCTCTTTATGTAGGGCTGCTGGGTACCCAGAATGTCCTAGTTTATCACTGGTCAGTTTTCCTCCACACACACCAACACCAACTGATCAATAAAGCCAATTAAATATAAGAAAATCTTGTCTATATACAGCTGTACTTACTTGTTTTGCTTATTTGTCGGAGAACAGAAAATGCCTCATCTACATTTGATGTCCTCCCTTCTAAATACAAAACGTTAAATCTTGTATAGTTCTGCTTTCTCCGAACCAGTATTAATGATTTCCAGATCCACGTACTAAGAGCTCAGCCTATCTTCTCTATTATTTCTGAGATTATTATTATTTTCGTTTAGAAAATGAAGCTATTGTTACTATCTCTGCCAATGACAGCTCATTCCATAATGGACTCAATGTGTATACATTGTCTACATTCTTTTCTCTCAATTTCGTGGCCTATAGAGAACATTAGCCACATCCCAGTTTTCTATTTATTATATATTATTTTTATTTCTCAAGCTTTCCATATACATGGGGGGGGCTGTTTGGGGATCTGAAGCCTTGGTCCAGCTACATGTGACTTCAGGATGCTCTCTGCATAGGTCAGTATAAAGAAACAGGTATTTTCTCTCAACTGCCAGCCCAGAAATATCTGGCATTGGTTTCAAATCCCTTCCCATCTGTGTAAGGAGAATTAAAAGGGGAAATCTTTCCCATGCTGTTGCACCCTCCATTTGGCAGGCCACGTTCCTTAAAACTTTTTTTAAATATCGAGGGCATTTTCTGCTCTCATTTTGCATGCAGTGTGAAATCAGAATATGCCCCTAGGTAGAAGGAGTTGCTGAAAACAGCACTTTGAATGTGTTCATATTGGGAACATCCTGACTTAAATGGCTTATTAAAAGCCTTCTCCAGTTATATCTAGCTAATCACACAGGTCTAACTTGTGTTGCTTGCTGCATTCAAAGCTGTAACTGCATCAATAATTTGTTCTTCAGATGCAAAGGAGCCAAAGGCCCAACGAAGTGGGCTGAAAAACAGTGGTGCAATATCTGCTCAGGTCCTGAAGCCATCCTTGCACCATAACCTGGAAAGGGAGATTGGGCCTTGGGGATAGTGGGGCAAACTAGGTCCCTTATGTCTACAGGCCTTTTAAATCAGGGGTGGGGAACCTCTTTCAGCTAGAGGGGCAAATTCAATTTCGGAGAATCTCTCAAGGAGAAGGGCAGGAAAAGCACTATGCAAATATTCAGTATTATACTTTTTAAAAACTTTTTGGAGGTTGTCCTGAATTGCCCATCACAGAGAGAAGGGAAATCATGAAACACTATCGTAAACTTGAAAACATAAGAGATAGAGCTTTAATGCAGAGATTGAACAATTAGTGCCTCCGCAGTGGTGCCAAAGGAATACTAATAGATAGACCAATCAGAGAGATTTCTTGCAATCATAAACATACCATGTTTTACATTTAACTCACAACAGCAAAAGGTGAATTTCCTAGACAGTCATGCAGAATGGAGGAACCACTTCATCAATTCTTATGGAAAACCCCTTCATATACTGTAGACATGCTGTTGCCTTTATAATCTATAGCAGAGACATGTGAAACCTTCCAATGTTTGACTTGTTATATTTCTGCCTCCCCAAATCCTGGCACTGTATGTTCAGGACACTTAATACATATACAATTTTTGCAATTTCCCAGCAATTGTTTTGCATCATTGATACTCACTGAACACTCATAAGGCTTACAGCACAATCCTATACATATCAACGCTGAAATAAATCCCATTGAGTACAATGGAGCTTACTCTCAGGTAAATGGACATAGGATTGCAGCATTAGTTGTGCACAAGTCACCATTCAAACCAGGGACTGATTTCCTATGGTGCAAAGTGCTGTGATACTCACCTTCATTCCTCATTTAAAGCACAGACAACTTGCTATTGGACAAGGCCATAGTTCATCACAGTTCTCCAAACAAATCACAAAATGCTGGTCTATTTCTAACTTTTTAAATTTCTATTAATTACATAGCTTCTTCCTTCCTTCCTTCCTTCCTTCCTTCCTTCCTTCCTTTAGATCAAGAGTAACCATTCAGAAACCTATTGGTTTAGTTCAAATACTTATTCATATCAGCAAATATGTAAATTTTCCATTGGGAAGCAAAACAAATAAAATGAAAAAAACAAAACCAAACCCATAGATCACAGATATTTGCAGAATCCCTGATCTTTGTACATCTTCTTTTCTTTTGTTTCACAGCTGCTGTCATTGAAACAAACTAAAACAATAGTCCCAGCAATTACATCTTCCCAACATACTGTGAACTCTGCAAATAAATGAAGAAACTAAGTTAAAACATCGCCTCATTTCTTTGCTGGAGATGCTTGTAAAAGTGAAAGTTTTTGTCATTTCATGCTGAAGCCCAAGATTCCACAAAGTTTAAAGTTTTTCTCCCTGTAACCAAACCAGCTCATTGGCATTTAAAATCCTCCAGATAATCTGCAGAGATCTTCTCCTTCGTCATCTTTATTAGACTGAACTGATTTTCTCTTCCCACCCAACAGTCTGCCTCAGCAATACCACCACCACTGTTGCTGCCGCTGCTGTCGTTTAGGTGGGCACCTGCAGCCTTATACACTCACACACGTTTGTGCATCACTCGATTCCTCTGCATGTGATCACCCCCTGCTGAATGTATACACTGACTATGGAGAAGAAGATCCCAGTGGTCTGAGGCACTATGAAAGTTCTGTGTGATACATGATGTGTAGCAATTCATTCATGCTTGTGAGCCCCCAGTCAATGAGCTTCCGCGTCTGCTGTCGTTTTAAAGTTTTTGATTCCAACATGCACACCCTTAAACTGGCCAGTATCTTGGGAGTGCTAAAGTGCCCTCCTTATGGTACTAAACAACTCCTTTACCTGCCTGTCTTACTGGGAAGGAAAAAACGCAACTAGCATTATTGTATTGGCTCGTCGGAGTCATTTCCCAGATGTTTGTTCAAAGAATCAAAATTTCCATTTCGTTAGAAACAAAAATGTCCACCTCCAACTGCCCTCTTGTAGCTATCCATGGACAGTCAATCCCATCTTTACCTCTATGAGTCACCCCCACACCACAGAAATCATTACACAGTTGAACATCAGTGCTTTCTTAACCCTCCCATGACCCTGCATTTAGAGCTGATGCAGCTCTATTCAGACATTCACACCTCTCACAGTTACAATCGCATGAGGGCTTGGAGCAACTACAATTCATTACAGTGCTGTGGTGTGGGGAAGAGAGTGGGGTCACATCCGCTGGCTCTGGCCATGTTTCTATGCTATTGGTTGCCATCTCCACATGGGTGTGGGTCTGTAGACTGTCTGAAGAGGGGATCAGGGTTCTAAATGACACGGGGAGCATAGATATGTAGAAAAAGGCTCCCCTCTTCAGACCTCTCCCCCAGTGTATGAGGGGGGTGGCTGGTGTGGCGAGGCCAGTGAGCATGGCACTGCTTTCTCCCTCTCATGACTGGGATTGTGGGAGAGCTGAACACCCAAATTGTGCTTCAAACTTTCAGGGAGCATGTGAAATAGTCTTCTTATGGGAATGCAGCACCTTAGAATGCATGTGTGTGACTGCTCATTTAAAAGAAGATTGGACAAATACATGGAGGATAGGTCCAGTATCAATGGGTATTAGCTACAGTAGCTAGATAGAACCTCCATGCTTCGGGGCAGTATGCCAATGAATACAAGCTGCCCAGGTCTATCACCTTCAAACCGGCTTCCAGGCTTCCTGGTTGGCCACTGTAAGAAGCCAGATGTTGGTGAAAACACTCCCTATCTCTGGAAAACTTAAAGGTCAAAGAGAAGGTTATGTGAAAAACATTCTCTGTGCTATGCAAGTTTTCCATGTGTATGTTGCAGGGAGAATCTGATGCAAGAATGTTGCTTTCAAAGCAGCAGCAGGGCTATAGAATCCTGTCATGATGGAAATCACGATCTGAATATCACACTTTATTTTGCTCCTGCCGACTCCCCATCCTTGACACTGTTAGCAGTCTCATCCTGCAAAAGATGACCACCTCTACCAGAAGAGCTGGTGCCCTTGAAAGCCTCTTCCTTTTCTACTCTCTTTATTATCAGGGGATTATCCTTCTTTTATATGGCAAGTTATTTCACCTAATTCAAACCTGACGATCTCACCTCATATCATATCTCACCCCATTAAAATGTATCCAACAGTCCTATATCTTCGTTATTCTGATATTCAATATACTCTGTCCCCTATAGGGCCAGACTACACATTATATACAAACTAGGGGTGTGCACGGACCCCCCTGATCGGATTGGGACCCGGATCGGGACCTCCAATTTTGTCCCGGATCGGATCGGACAAAATCGGAGGGCCCCCGGACCGGATTGAGTCCAATCCCGATCCAAAATCCAATTTTTGGATCGGCCGCCATTCCCCCCCCCCCCCATAGACTTGCATTGGGGGAAAGAAAGCATTCCCCAATGCAAGTCTATGAGGAAAAAAATGGCGGCGGATGGGCGAGGGGGTGCCTAACTCCCTCCTCCCCCCCCAGGGCCGTCCGCTGAGGATGGC
This sequence comes from Anniella stebbinsi, assembly GCA_029215795.1. Classification (NCBI taxonomy): domain Eukaryota; kingdom Metazoa; phylum Chordata; class Lepidosauria; order Squamata; family Anniellidae; genus Anniella; species Anniella stebbinsi. The sequence goes on along the minus strand of JARDYH010000005.1, from coordinate 63,369,180 downwards.
CCCAGCAGGTAAGCCCCCTCCCCCACGCTCCTTACCACCCCGGGGCCGTCCACTTCCATCCACTGGCGCCCGCGGGTGCCAGCGGATGGAAGCGGACGGCTCCGGGGGGGTAAGCCCCCTCCCCCTGCTTACCTTCCGTGGCCATCCGCTCCCGTCTGCCGCTGGCCACTACTGATGAACACCTGGCGCGCTACCTAGGAGCAGGCCGCAAAGCCTGCTCGCAGTAGTGGACAGCGGCGGACGGGAGCAGACAGCCAGGAAAGGTAAGCGGGGGGAGGGGGCGCCTAACTCCCTCCTCCCCCCTGCTGAGGATGGCCCCGGCAGGTAAGCCCCCTCCCCCGCGCTTCTTACCCCCTCGGGGCCGTTCGCTTCCATCCGCTTGGCTCTCATCCGCCGCTGGCCGCTACTGCGAGCAGGCTTCGCGGCCTGCTCCTAGGTAGCATGCCAGGTGATCAGGTGACGATCACCTGGCGTGCTACCTAGGGGCAAGCCACAAAGCCTGCTTGCAGTAGTGGCCAGCGGCGGACGGCCACGGACGGTAAGCAGGGGGAGGGGGCTTACCCCCCCTGGCACGCTACCTAGGAGCAAGCCGCGAAGCCTGCTCGCAGTAGCGGCCAGCGGCGGACGGGAGCGGAGGCCAGGAAAGGTAAGCGCGCCGCATGCCCCTCTCCCCCCTCCTCCCTGCTTACCTTTCCTGGTCGTCTGCTCCCGTCCGCCGCCCCCTGCCCCCGTTGTCCGCTTCCATTGGCGGGCGCCCGCTGGCGCCCGCCAATGGAAGCGGCGGTGGGCGGCAGAGGGCGCCCGCCGATCCATCCGATCTGGATTGGAACCTTTCCGGATCGGATCGGCCGATCCAGTGGTGAGATCGGAAATCGGATAATTGTATCCGATTTCCCCTGGATCGGATTCGGATCGTGGATCGGATCCGATCCAGTGCACATCCCTAATACAAACACATGCATTTTAAAGCTCAATGGCTCTTTCTTTCTTTCTTTCTTTTAGGAAAAAGCAGCTTCAGTCAGATGTTGTTTTCAGTGGATAATTGGTGGAGGAAAGTGCTTAACCTTTTCCTCACCCACTATTATCCCGCTGCCATTTCCCACAGAGACATACACACAACAGCTTTACCCCACCCCAAAAAGGCTCCATTCATATGTTTGCAAGAATAAACATTCATCTCGAACCCCACAGAGGAAAAAGCAGAAGGAGGCAGGTGGGGCAGGTAGAGGGAATGGCAGCAATAAAGTAGTGGGTGGAGAAGGGTCCATCTCTCTCTCTCTCTTTCCTTTGCTACTTCTCTGCCAAAAATCTCCTGCCATCAAACCTACTTTTCCCTAAATGTAAATGTTTCAATGCAAGATACAGACTGGCCCTCTTTATTTTAGCAAAGACTGTAAGACTTCTATAGATTATAACACCAGTCTTACAGAAACCCTGACCCCTTCCAGCCCACACCTACAACAAGTCATACTTTTGTCTAAGCAGAGGCGGGTTTCCTCATTCCCTGATCCATAAGATTGAAGGAGAAAGGGTTTCTGAAATATGCACAGACAGACTTCCTATGCACAATACTGGGAATCTACAGTTTTCACTGACTTCTACAAAAGAGCTGACCTGGCTCAACATGGAGCTATTACCCCTTTAAGGTCACCTGCTTCGACCTCCCAAATAAGCAGAGGCAGGAAAATGTTGCCCAAAGACTCCTGTGTCAGACTCAATCATTTGTGACTGAACTGGGGCATCTCACTCTATGTAGTGTCCCATTATGATTGTAATGGTTCATGCAATGGAGAATACTAAGTGTGTCTTTATTTCCCAGGAGGTGGATAGCACAGGCATCAGAGGGCTCATGGCGGTAGTTGGATGAAGATTTGGGTCATGCTTTCCGACTGGAAGTATGTACCATAGCCTCACTTGCCCTTCATAATGTTCCCACCTTTGTAAGATTTCATTTACTTGTCTATTGTGCCTTTATTGCTTTCTTCTGTATCTGAGCCACACAGTAGTCCATTACAGCAAGATTGTCACAAAATGTCTCTGTATATGCCCTATATCTCCATGGAAGATTTAAACATGTCTCAATTAAGTCCTTGTGGCATTATAGCTTCCCTTCACAAAAGTGTTGCATTTCTTTAAGATCATTGCAAGAATACCTTGAAATGCAAGCCATCACAGCTCCTTCTCAGACACAGTACACCGCAGCTGACACTACTCTGCTCCTCCATTTTGACTCACTTTCCATAAATGACCACCAAGTATGCTTACATGAGTACTGAAGAAATGCAGTGCTTTACCTGGGTTGCTCTTGGAGGTGCGCACCGGTGTGTAGTGGTTTTTGGAGGATGTTCGGATTGGTGTGTTGTCTTTGGGGGAGGTATCTATAGCCGAGATAGTCTCTCTTTCACAGTGTGCTATGGGGATTGGTCCCTGCTGCCGGAGGATATCAGCCAGAGCCCTGGAAGGAAGAAGGGAACATAGTGCAGGGTATTCACAAATCAACATGAACAACAAGCAGGAGTTACTGGATGTGTCTCCATGTGACACAACATTTGGCATATATATATTTATATATATATATGAATAAGAATATAGGTGTTACATTTCCTTTCCTGGGTGCATATATGCTTGTGTATGAACATGAGATGCAATGAAGACAGGACAGGAGAAAATAAGACAGAAAGAGGAGAAGCAGGATGGTGCTCAAGTTTTCAGCAGGACCTTTTGGCCTGGCAATTGTCCATTTTTTCAAAGCAATGCCTATGTCTGAAACTTGGAATGCATGGATAAGAGCCTGGATCCTGGAAGTGGAAGTCATGGTAGAGCTCACTAGCACATCTCATGCATGTTACCTGTTTCAACTTCCAGTCTGGTATTCCAGTTTGGATAAACTAAAAGATTACGTGAGTACGCTGACCTATTTAACCTCGACCATAGCTTTCCCCACACATGGCCCTTCTCTTACAAAAAGGAGGAGAAGGGTCATAACTCAATAGCAGAACACACATGAAGACAAAGGTTCAATCCCCAGCATTACTATGTAGGGCTTGGTACAATTCCTTCCAGGAATCATAGAGAGCTGATGCCAGTCAGGGCCGTCCAGATGTTTTGCTACCACAATGTCCATTCTCCCTGAAAATTGACCATGCTGGCTGGGGAATATGGGAGGTTTAGTCTAGGTTGTCTATTCTTGGTGTAGATAATACGATGCTAGATGGGCCATTGATATGATTCTGTATAAGGCAGCTCCCTACCACATCAAGTGAAAATCTCAAGGCATATCTTTCTTTTCATATGGTTTTCTCTAACAGCCTGAGCTGAATATTGACTGGTACTATGGAGGCTGCAAGAGTTGTATTCCTCCTCCAGAGATGTCTTGACTCAATCCCACCCTACAGCGTGGAAATTCATTTTGTTGGCATATCTCTGTGGGGGAAGCTATGACTTCCAGGTAATATCAGTGGCTTTCAAAATGTTTGCCAAGTGTTCTATCCTTTGAGGGGGTAGACTGCAGTTTAGTCAAATCTATTAGGTCCAAAGGAGTGAAATGTGCACCACCACATTTTTTAATCTTACCCATTCAGGTGCTCAGATATCAACACCTGTAATGGAGCTATTACTACAGTAGTTTTGGTCCAATGTCCCTTATGAATGGAAATAGGGCATTTGATCTAGGTGAAAACATGTAAATTAAGCATTAGATAGTATGTAGATTAAATGCCCTCTGGCAGAAGTCCCTCACTGATCTACACTGGATCCATCCTCACTGCTCCTATTTAATTTGAAAGCGATGCTACAGCTATGTGTTCTTACAATGCTTCCTGATGCAGTGTGAGATATCCTGTTCTCTTCCACTTCAAAGGCCTCATCTACAAGAATTCGCCTTTACGCCTGGTTAGGCGATTATGCGCATATTCGCAGAAGCGCATTTACGCCTAATACCTCTGTACGAGAGCCGGCGAAGCGCATTACTGGACGACCAAAATGCGATTTAAACTGTTGACATGCGGAGAATCGCTTGTTCACATAGTCAAAATGCGCTTTAACGGCTAGAGCAAAATAAAACTCGCTATTTAACGTGCATTTGATAATGTGCATAATCGGAGAGAAAACGTGCCTCTACGCCCGATTTGCGCTCCGTTCTTGTAGAGGTAAATTTTTTAACGCGCCTTGAAAGAGCTTTAAATGCCTCTTGTAGAGGCAGCCTAATTCTCGGTGTTGAGACTCTGTGAGTTCCTAGATCCACAGATCCTTGTGCTGAATGCACATGTGACTACATGTAAGAATTGCTGCATGCTTTACTTCTGGAACTGATCTGTTGGGTTGGGTTGAAGGAGCAGAAGTAAGTAGAGTAAGTTTTGAAGGGCAGATGTGTGCTGTGTTTGAGAAGCACTGTAAAACCTTAGGCACAAACCACTAGTAATTTATTTCAAATTCTCTGAGATGCATAGGAGTTGCCCTTTGCCATTCAGAACACTCACTTAAACTGAAAATAAAGTAGAATACTTGGATTTCAGTTGTTTCTTATTAGCAAGGTTACAATCATAGTGAATTTTTAGATCTCATTTGGTTTGCAAATAGGATACCTCATGCTGGATTTCCTATCCCATGTCTATTTTTTTACACAGATGAACTGCAATCCAAACTGTTAACACTTTTTCCTCTCTCACCACTACTCTGTGAAATTCAGCAAAAATTACAAAATGGCAAAGGGGAGATGGAAATATTTTGGGTACAACTGAGCATACTTCAATTGCATGTAGAGGCAAAAAAAAATTACCTTCACAGGAGAAAGATAATCAGATTAAAACAAAAGGCAGAATACACACACACATACACATACACATACACACACACACACACACACACACACATATTTAATTGTAAGGTTTTAATTCCTTTCAGAAGATGCCAATGTTCTTGATGTGCTGGGGATGTGAGTTGTGACAAGTAAGGTGTTCTGTGAAAAATGCATCTGCATTAAATGTTGCAGCACTAAAACTTCAAGACACTGCTAACAGTAATCTCCCTTTGCAGACATTTGTACAGTGTTTTAGACCCCATGGAAAAAGAATGAAAGGAAACACATGGGCTGCTTTCCTGGTATAGCTAAGAGCTACAAAGCCTCCCCCAAGACAAAAAGGGCTGGAATGTTTGGCTTGGAGGGAACAGGAGAGGTTTTTAATCTGAAACAATATGATAGGCACTGTTCTCTCACGTAAGGGGACAGGCAGAGTCACCTTCTTCCCAATGCGAGGCAAGAAAACAACTGAACCCCTTAATGCCTGGAAGTTATATAAAAACAGATTCTTCAAATAAAGCATTTCACTTCCAGAGAGGTTCCAGGTTGTAAATCATTCCCTTCCTCCAACACTAGCCATATACACAAATGAATAAGAAATGTCAATAGCAGTACTGAAAAATTCTCTCAACTTCTGCAGAGCACTTTGTTTGCTGTTGTCCTAGAAGGAAAAGATGGCTTATTATCTCCATTCTACTCTATATCATGCTAGAATCTAGATAATATATTTGCAGTATGATGGCATGATGCCGGGAGCTGTCCACAATGGGACAGATGAGATGAGAGTGAGTGTTTGTACTGGAGAGGCGGGTTAGAAATAATAATAATAATAATAATAATAATAATAATAATAATAATACATCTAAATCTGCACCAGTAACCCACATTTCACAATCATATTGAATCTGTACTGTGAAATTTATATATTTCCTGTACTTCTACGATGAGGGAGAGTGAGTAATTATGCAGAGAACTGAAGATTCTTACCTGTCCCTTGGAAATCCTACCTTTTTGGCATCTCAGAGTATACTAGATCCTGTCCATGTTATTTCAAGCTCATTTCCATAACACAGGGAAGACTACAAACTTATTTTTTAAACAACAAAAAAAAACTGAAATACTCAGGGTACTGAATTCTCCATGCTAAATAACAAATTCAACACATGGGCAGCATGATCTTAGAAGCACAGTATACTTATCAAGAGACCTGGTCTTGTCTCCCTGACCCCAAGATGCTGATTTAAACAAGTTATGGATTTATTGAGTATTTGTTTTCTCTCTAATAAAAACGCTAGAGAAACCTATAACTCACTTAAACTCGGTTTCAGCAGCCTGGGGTAATGGAGACATGACCAGGCCTATTTGGGTATACTAAACAGATGTGTTCCTAAGAGCCCCAGCAAGAACTGCCAGTAGCCTACACACAAACATTCACTATAGATGAGCAGATTAAAAAACATAAAGCACTCTACTCCCAAAGAAAGCATTTCATATTATTGCCAGCCAGTTTCCCAAGTCCAGATTCATAGGCATTTGTGTACAAGAGCATTGCAAAGGATGCAGAGGAGAGAAGGTTTGATGGGTACAACCCTATAAATTAGTTCTTTCAGTGTTGAGAGCTACAGGATAACCAGTGGGAGAATATGACAGCATGGAGGTGGGGGGGGGGGGGTAGGGTGACCATATGAAAAGGAGGACAGGGCTCCTGTATCTTTAACAGTTGTATAGAAAAGGGAATTTCAGCAGGTGTCATTTGTATGCATGCAGCACCTGGTGAAATTCCCTCTTTATCACAACAACTAAAACTGCAGGAGCCCTGCCCTCTTTTGTATCTGGTCACTGTAGAATCGCTCCTGCAGCTGTACCTGCTGTGATGAAGAGGGATATTCACCAAGTGCTGTTTACATACAAATGACTCCTACTGAAATTCCCTTTCAATACAACTGTTAAAGATACAGGTGCCCTGTCCTCCTTTCCATATGGTCACCCTAGGTTGAGGGCAAAGCTTTTAAGAAGGGGGTGGGTATCATAGCTTAGTGGTAGAAGACATACTTTTCATGAGGAAGGCTCAATCCCTGGTACCTGCAGTTAAAACAATCAGGTAGAGATGGAGGTGATGTGAAAGACCCCTGCATGAGACCCTACCAGTGACAGTGGACAATATTGGGCTAGGTGGACCAATAGCCTGACCTAAGATCCCTGTGTTCCTAAGTGTTGTATAGCTCAACTAGGAAAGTACTGTTAAGAACTGGCCATTGCAGACATTCAAAGCACCATGAACAGAACAAGGAACAGAATCCAAGCCTCAATTTTTATTTGCTCCCATTCTTCCATCATCCCCCAAAAATATTGGCCACGTATCCAACTTTACAGAGGATACGTGGCATCCTCTGTATGGATGTTTGAAGGCATCCTCTACTCGAAGGGCTGTCCAGGTCCAGTTTAAAGATAAAGAACCACAAGAAGGGAGGACAGAGAGAGGCCTTGAAGTTGCCCATCAATACATAGCATCTGCATGCCTGACTGGGCAGGCACACAGGTCACTAGGTCACACTCTTCCCCTTTATGGTGAACCATATAACATTCTAATTAAATTGTATTATTGAGATCTAATTCTGCATCCTTGTATATGAATCTGCATGTCCTCTTTTGTCTTCGCTTCACTTTTGGTGATGCCACCTTCCCTTTAGAGGTGCACCCATCTCTCATTCTCACTAGTGAAATGAAGTTTACAAGGTAGTATAGGGTGGGAGGAAGGGATTTCCCATAGATACTAGAAACAGAGGGCATAAATCTCTTCCTCCCTCATCTGCAGGATTTTGGATTTTTATAAAACCCTGAAATGAATGTTAAAGAATCTGGAGGTATATTGAGAGTTACATCCCACACCTGCACCATGCTGAGCTGCGTTGTATATTTATTTATAAGTATACATATTTGATAGGCCACACTTTCCAGAAGTGGAAAGGTTTAATTAGAAATATTCCCATGAGATGCTAGAATCACAGGGCCATACTACGCATAATGTGTGGGTCCCCCAATGTTTTTTTTTAATGAAAAACAGCCTCAAGCAGATGTGAGATAGAGCAGAGGAAGGGTGTAGAAAGGGGCTGCTTAACCCTTTCCTTTCTTCACTCAAAATTATCTCCCCAGCTGCTTTCCAAACTATGAGGGAAAGATGACAGGGACGCTGCGTCTTTTATCCCATAGGAAGAAAAAGAGATTGGGGGGTTGATTTGGAATAGACAAGTAGCAGGAAGGGAAAGGGTTAAACAGCCCCTACCCTGCCACTTTCCTATTGCTGCTTATATGTCTCTAAAGCTGCTTTTCATTTTTTTTTAAAATAAGGGAAAGCGACATGCAATTACATATTAAGTCTAGACTGGATCTTAAAGAGTACAGAGCACCATCTCTGTTCACTACTTAGTCAAGAAGTTATTACACACACACACCACCACCACCACCACCACCACCACCACCACCACCACTACAACTGATGCAACCCAATCCTATGAATGTTTATCAGAAGTAATTTCTACTGTGTTCAATGAGGCTCTCCCCCTTCCCCCAATAAATGTGCACTGGGCAACTGCAACCTTAGAAACATTCTAGGCTACCCATTTTTAACACAATGAATGGGTGCCCCATTCCCCTACCACCACCACCATCTGTGGTGGACAGTCCAACCCACTTTTATCAAGGGCACTCCATTTTCCTGGGGGAGAAATGTAATCCTTCCCTGGATCATTTGCAATTTCTATGTGAAATGTAATCATGCATGTGTTCATGGGCACTTGTTTGGAATTGCCTGTGGTATAAAGAGTGCCAATGACACAACTCTCCTCTTCCCCAATGTCTGTGCCATTTTGTGACTCTTTGCAACTCGTTTTTGTTAATGTTTTAGCACACAAGATCAACTAGCCGTCAACAAATGATAAACACTAGCAATGCTTCCCTCCCCTGGCAGCAATACCCCAGTCTGTGGAACTCTGGATTATAGGCTATTTAATTAAAAACATTTTCCAAAACCTGAGTACTCTCCTGCCTACATTTCACAGCAAGCTCATCACTCTGGTCTTCTGTCTATTCTGAATGGGCTTGATATCAAGTTCTTGAGTTTAATTAGGACTTGTGGGGTTATTGCACAAAGGCTAAAATATGATTTGGCATGTGTTGATTGATTGTCTGGCTAAGTCCGTATGACTACATGCCCAGTCTTTGATATGACTAATATGGGAGACTAATTCCCATATTAGTCTAAGTCTACAGCAGCCTTTCCCAACCTTGTGCCCTCCAGATGTTTTGGGTGTCAACTCCCATCAGTACCAGCCAGAATGGCAATGGTCAGGTATGCTGGGAAATGTAGTCCAAAACATCTGGAGGGTGCCTTGGAGAAGGAAGGCTTGTCTACTGGATAAATAAGTTTCTGAGGAGCATGTTAGATTCTTGGCAGTTGCCATGGTGCAAGAAAGAAGACGTGGACTTAAGGTGAGCAGGAGCTGCAGAACAGACACCAGAATACTGTGAATATGTGGAATCTAGTTCCATCCATCCTTTTTACTTTTTCCTAGTTTTGTTCTCCCCATCAGTTCAATACTCTAATTGTATTCTTGGGAATAGGGCCTTTAAGAGGGTCTTGACTGAGAGATACAGGGCATGAACTATAACTTAGGTTGCAGAAGTGAACCACTGAGGAGCTAAACTACTGGTAATAGGATCCCAGCAGATGGAAAGAGGAAAACAGTGCCATGCTCCAATGCATTTTATTTAATCCCCAATAAAAGGTGCTAGATTATACTTGGTGTTTGAATACATAGCTTCATCTCATCCCCTCTTCCTGAATAGCCTCGCTGCATTTATTCACTAACGATAACTGTTGTAACAGAAATATTAATGTGCAGCATAATTGACAAGGAGGGGAATTTATTTGCTTACTGACTATTTGCAAAGTACAGTTGTAAGGCCTGATATTCTAAATCCCTGCTCTTTTTCTCTCTCTGACTATGTTGAGAAAACTATTCATCAGAACCTGGTTCTCATGTCTAATAAAGTGGCTTCATTTGGACCTCACAATAAACCATAGTTTATCATGACAATAGTGAAGCTAGCCTTCCCCTGGACTTGCATACACCCCTCTCCTTTTTTTCTCCAGCATAACTCTGAGGAGAAGTTTAGAAGCTTCCACTTATGTTTGTTATTAACTGCAGCTTGTCATGTCATTCACATCAACAAATTGTGGTTAATCTTAACTACGGTTTGTTTGAAACAAGCCAACTTCAAAAATGGCCTTGGATGGCATATTAATGGCACAATCTTGTGCATGTTTAGGCAGAAAAAAGTCCCAGTGTCCCTCATAGTAGGACTTTTTCCTGTCTAAATATGCATTGGATTGCACCTTAAACCGTGAAGGCTTCTGATCTTTGCACCATATTGGAGGAGAAAGGGGGTGTATGAACCTGGGAGATGGCTAGGCTTGTTCCCATCATGATAAACCATGCCTTATTGTGATGTCCAAACATATCTAATGCCACTGCAAGAAAAACAGAGTAATTTACTAACAAGATAAACCTCACTTAATGCACACACACACACATTTCTCTTTTTCTGCATACCTTCCCTGAAATAAAAGCATGCTTGCCTGTGTAGGAGATAAATAAATAATAAAAAAGCAAGTGAAATGGGCAATGCAACCACTACGTGATCAGAGGTGATGGAGCTGGTAAAGAATGCAAAAAGAGCCAAATCCAGGATGAGAACATCTGCTTGTTGTTTGCTAAAGTGTTCTCCTTGCATTGCTTGTTATTCTTCTGCACTTTCTGACTTTATACTTCAGAAGTGGAGCTACAACTGTGGTCTGAGTGTCATTTTGCTATCTGAAATGAAGGCACTGAAACTCTTCCAAGTGCATTGGAGACCACTGCATTGGTCTCAGAAAAACCCACTCTTATGAACTCAACTATGATTAAGGCTTACTCAGCCACATGGATGTCTTATCAAACTGCCAGTATCATTCTCTAGCTACTAAGAACTGTTCTCCTTATGCCACTTCCTTCCTAACTTTGTATGACTCGGCTTTGAGACAGAACTGCCAATACAACCCCCGCTCTCGATGATTAGCTGCTTTCTAATTAAGTCACAATGCTGTTTGTGAGCCATTCTCCACCCCCACCCCCCAGTTCTTAAATAAAAGAAACAAACTCCTCCCTGGTGTAATCCCCAGTGTATTTGATGGAGATGACTGTTCTGCCGCACACGCAACACATGACATTTCAGCTGGATGCTTCCCAACTGCAGGACAGAGCAATGGAATGGGAACCAAATATGAGGAACTTGATCTCGTCACCCTCATCTCAAGGGAAGCCAAAGGCATCCTACTCACTTGCATAAGGGCTGTAGGCCTGGGCTGATTATGACACAATATAAAAGGCGTTTTGCGCCAATAATACATCTTAGATCAGAAAAACAAATCTTGCCTAGGAGGATGCTTCACCTATCTGAGCAGATGGCATAGATGCACATTTGTACCTTCAGATGATGGCTCATGACACATCCAATTTTGAGTGAAATCACCAGGAACTGATTCTGATGCCAGGATCCAAACGAACTGTGTTGACTTAAGCAGGGCTGTCCTAATGTATACAGGTGTGATCTATCTGTACTCACTGCTACAGATCAGACTAGCCCATTTAGGGCATAGAAAATAAATGGTGGTGTTGCAGACACCGGACATGCTAAGATTTATATGGACAACACTAAAACATTTCATTGGAAAGATATCAAAATCTGGCTGGGTTACAGCACAGTGGCCTACGGGGTGGTACTCTTCCTCTACAGTTCCTATAACTGAAGCAGACATAAGCAGAACAACTACAGATTGCAGAAAGAAAGAAGTACATGAGGGATCTTCTGTGTTCTTCAAAAGCACATACACCAGGCCAATGTCAAGGGCAGGTATGGTCGGGCACCTGCCAAGGGCCCACACCCCAGCAGGGGCCCACTGACCTGAGCCCCTGGAGTTGCTCCTCCTCTTCACCATTGCAGCCCCCTTGTACAGTTGCCTCTTGCTCTGGCCCAGCCAATAGTGGTGGTGAGAAGGAGGAGCAATAGATGCCACTGCCTGCTTGCACACTGGCTCTCTCCCTATCATGCAAACAAGTAGTAGCAATGATGTGAAAGATAATGAGGAGCAATAGCGGCAACAGCAGTGACAATGGGGGTGAGAAGCCTCACTGAGGGAGGGGGGGCCATTGAGAGTGTCTTGCCCTAAAAACCCTGGAGCCTGCACTGCACCTGAGCATAATAATAAGCTGGTGGCCAATGTCAGTCATCGGCGCATATGCGATACATTTAGTGTATATGGAATTAGTGCCAATCCTTGGCAAACTCCTTTTTACATGCAACGATGTGAGGATCAGCATTTCATCTCTGGATCCATAGCTTGCTGGTTGTTTGCATGAACATCCATTAACTGCCCCATTAGAATTCTGCTTCCTTGAGGGAGAGTCTCCATCATATTTCAGCATGAGAGATTGCTCAAGTGCAGCAATCATGACGCTTGATTTGTGACCAGGAATAGGAAAAACCAAGGCCAGAAAACAAGATATTCCAACTGACCTCACTTCACACTAAACTCTCCTTGAAGTAAGAAGAGCCCCTTAATTCAAACCAATGTACTGGGATTGGGCCTCTGTGATGGGGATCTCACTGAAACCCACCAAGGCCTCTAAAGTGATAGCAGTGGCTTCTGTGCTCACTTTTTATGCTGGCCAGAGGCAAGAGGATGTCAGAGATTATTCATGCAGACAACAGGGCAGCTCACCTGAAAGGATGCATCTCCCTTGGGATGCAGAGCGAAAGGGGTGAGGAGCAGACTGTCAGGATGCTGCTGAACTGTCTGCCATTCACCGGTCAGTCTGGCACCCATCTTCAGATTGCCTGAGTGTCACAGAAAGTTCAAAGCGCTATCCAAGCAGGCAGCCTTCCATCAAGCAGAATCTGGTCTGGGTTATGCACTCTGCTCTGTACATACATTTCAACAGCACCGTAGTGTAAACTTCCTGGGTTCCTGAATGCATATCACACCACAAAAGCCAATGGAAGCAAATACTGCTGCAAGACAATACCGCACCTCACTCCCAGTCTCTTCATCTTCCCTCCAGAAAACCAAAGACATGGACAGGCATATACTCTTGTTGTTACTGTGCCATTCTAAGGATTATCCAAGGAAGGTTTTGGCAGCAAGGGCTATTGGGAATAATGGCCAGATATAAAAAGGTTCAAGTGGCATTTCGAACCAACCAATGTTTTGGTAACATTTCAGGCAGACAGTGACTGCCACTGCATGCAGACTTATTTTGGTAGAAGTTTCGAGCTTTATAAATCTATCTGCATGTGTCTGTTTGTGAATCTATCTATGGACCATCACATCCTGCTTATGGCTGTTGATAAGGGTGCATGCTGGTGGTTCACAATGTCTGTGTTGTGAGAATGGGATGCAGGTCCAAGTGCTCAGATTATGCACATTCATGGATCATAATATACATGCACAATGAAGAGCCACTTTCTCTTGGCAAGGGGACTAGGAAGGAAGAAGAAAAATAGATCAAAGTAAGACACCCTCTATAAGCTCACACAGAAGAACAGCTGCCCCTCTAGTAGAGATGCAAGTCTGAGACCTGGGCCCCAAATATTGCTTATTCCAGGCACTGGATGGTTGGGTAAAATATTACATTTTATACTTCAGACTCAGTTCTTGAGTAAAAAAAATATGTATGACATCATTAATGAATAGTGTGCATGTGAAGAATAAGTGATTTTGCCTGCTAAATAACCTGAGCAGCGACTAAGAAAGTTTCTAGCCTCATCACCATTCATACAAGTGCTCTCCGTTTCTTAGTGACACTGTAAATGTATATTTTGTACTTAGGAATTGGTTTCCAGTTACAAAGTGTAGTTTATGGAAGATCTCACTCTCTTGGCTATCAGAATATCAGGCAGACAGTAATATAGAAAAGTAATTACATCATATAACCTACCCTGGAATGGTTCAACAAGAATCTTCAGAATTTGAAGTTAGCCCCAGCTTTATTTAAGATTTTAAAAATTGCTTGTGTTTCAGATAAAACTGGATCAAATATAAATTTGCATATCCACTTATGCAGAATAGCATTTGCGTTTTTTCAGATGTTTAGCTAAGGAGTGGGTGGGTGGGTGGGAATCTAGGAACTGGGAAAACAGTAGTGTAACATTAAGTTACACAGTAAAATGTAATTGGGTTACATGTGTATGTGAGAAGTCTCTGTGTAAGCCATAGCAAAACTTTACTGATGGGTGGATTGAGGTTTGATTTTAACACCTCTACAACCACATTGAAACTGGCCAGTTTAAAGGCTTCAAACATTTCTGAATAAATTCCACACTGCCAGGCATTGTGGTATAGTGGTTAGAGTGTTGGATTGGGACTCAGAAGATCTGGGTTCAAAACCCTGCTTAGCCATGAAGCTCACTGGGTGATTTTGGGCCAGTCTCTGACTCTCATCCTAACCTATCTCACAGTGTTGTTGTGATGATAAAATGGAGAGGAAAAGGATCAGGGAAGCTGCCTTGGTTTCCTCGCAAGAGGAAAAAGGATGGGATATCAATGTAATAAATAAATAAATGTTATTAGGAAATCCAGAGAAAGTTGATTCCAATAGAATCACACTGCCACAAATACATTTAGAATAGAATGCTCCTCACTAATGGTTAGGTACCATTATTTTTTGTGTGCATGTGCTTGTACATGACAGGAAAGAATACTCTGATGGGAAAATCAGGGCTGACTCAAAACATAAATGTAGTACCAACAACATGAATTATGTTTGTGTGGTAGCTCCTATTCATGGAATATGCAAGAAGTACTTGAATCTCAGGTGAGTGAGATTGGTGAACAATGTACATGGTCTGCCACATTTACCATTAAAATGGAAGACAACATTAATTCAGAAGTGCAGACCATCCTTACATGACACTCTAGTACAACCACTTCCCCAAAACAGTGTTCACAACAATGTAGGAAAGAAGCCAGACTACAAAGCACATGGTCTTTGATGTCTATATTCTAGGGATGTGTATCGTATCGTTCCGATGTCCGATAACAAACCGATAAGGTCATTATCAGACATCCGATTAACGATAATGATAACCATTCCTGGAGGCCCTATCTGATCGGATCAGAAATCCAAATGTCCGATAACTATCGGACGTATCGGATTATCGGACCTAGGGCCAGTCCTCCCTCCCCCCTCCCACTCGTGCTCCTTACCTGGACCTTGTCCGCTGCCATCCGCTGCTAGGAACTACTGAGAACTAGGCTTTGCAGTCTAGTTCTCAATAGTTCCTAGAAGCGGATGGCAGCGGACAAGGCCCAGGTAAGGGGGACCCGTCCCTCCCCCCTCGTGCTCCTTACCTAGGCCTTTTCCGCTGCTGTCCGCTGCTAGGAACTACTGAGAACTAGGCCTTGCAGCCTAGTTCTCAGTAGAGCGCCAGCACACCGAGTGTCACCCACAAAGCCTAGTTCTCAGTAGTTCCTAGCAGTGGGTGTCAGCAGACAAGGCCCAGGTAAGGGGGACCCCTCCCTTCCTCACGCTCCTTACCTGGACCTTCCCCGCCGCTCCCACCCCGTATTACTGCTAAACAGGCTTTCCAGCCTGTTCATCAGTACAGAGCCGCGCCGAGTGATGACGACATCACTCAGCGCTTCTCTGTACTGATGAACAGGCTGGAAAGCCTGTTCAGCAGTAGTACGGGGCGGCAGCAGAGGCGATGGGTAAGGAGCGCGAGTGGGGGGGAGGGAGCACGAGTGGGGAGAGGGAGGGAGTACTGGCCCAGTGTTTTTCCCCATAGACTTGCATTGGGGGAAAGCTTTCTTTCCCCCAATGCAAACCTATGAGGGAAAACACTGTTACTGTATCTGAACTTCCGATATTTATTGGATTTAGGATCCGATCAAATCCGGGTACCCTCGATAGGATCGGATCTGAAATTTATTTATGTCGGAATTTCCGATAACGATACGATACGATAATTTCAGCCGTGCACATCCCTACTATATACTATATATACTTATAGTATATAATTACTATATACTAATGAGTTCTTGATTTTAAAAGAAGCAAAAGCTGAGTGTAGCCATACTTGTATTCTGGATTTCAGGAAAGCCGATTTTAATAAACTCAGAATTATGATAAGTAAGGTCCCATGGCAAGGGACCCTAATGAGAAAAGGAGTCCAAGATGGGTGGGAGTTTTTAAAAAAGGAGATTTTAAAGGTACAATTACAAACAATTCCAATAAGGAAAAAGATAGAAGACAACAGAAGAAACCAATATGGCTCCACAAAAAGCTTAGAGATGACCTGAAAATAAAAAAGGATACAAAAAGGAAATGGAAGGAAGGCCAGGCTACAAAAGAAGAGTACAAACAAGTAGCACAGAAGTGCCAGAATGGTATCAGGAAGGCTAAAGCTGAGAATGAACTGAGGCTAGCGAGGGATGCTAAAAGCTATAAAAAGGCTTTCTTCAGATACGTGAATAGTAAAAGACAGAGGAAAGAAATGGTGGTTCAACTGCTTAATGAGGATAGCAAATTGATAACAGATGACAAAGAAAAGGTCAAAGTGCTCAATTCCTACATTGGCTGAGTCTTCTCCCAAAAGTGGGTCTATGAACCCCCTGGAAAAAGTGAAGTACAAGCTGATGGGGCAGGATTTCAGTTTGAGATTGATAAACAAATGGACAAGGAACACCTAATTTCTTTGAATGAGTTCCAATCTCCAGGGCCCGATGAACTGCATCCTAGAGTAATAAAGGAGATGGCAGAAGAACTCTCAGAACCACTGTCTATTATCTTTGTGAAATCATGGAAGACGATGAAGTGCTGGAAGACTGGAAGAGGGCTAATGTTGTCCCTATCTTCAAAAAGGGCAAAAAGGAGAAACTTGGGAACTACAGACCAGTCAGTCTGACATCCATCCCTGGGAAAATGTTGGAGCAGATTATAAAGAAGTCAATCTGTAACCATCTTGAAAACAATGCAGTGATTACTAGAAGCCAGCATGGATTTGTCAAGAACAAATCCTGTCAGACTAAACTGATCTCATTTTTTGATCGGGTAACCTCCCTTGTGGACTGTGGGAATGCTGTGGACATAGTATATCTTGATTTCAGCAAAGCTTTTGACAAAGTGCCCCATGACATTGTGATTCACAAACTAGTGAAAAGTGGGCTAGATGGAACAACTATTAGGCGAATCCACAGTTGGCTAAAGAATTGGACTCAAAGAGTGCTTATCAAGGGTACCTTTTCACACTCTGGGGAGGTAACGAGTAGGGTACCGCAGGGCTCAGTCCTGGGCCCAGTGCTCTTCAACATTTTTATTAATGATTTGGACAAGGTGGTGCAGGGAATGCTTATCAGATTTGCAGATGACACAAAATTGGGTGGGAACGCTAATACCCTGAAAGATAGAAACAAACTTCAAAGTAATCTTGATAGACTAGAGTGCTGTGCTGAAAACAACAGAATGAAATTTAATAGGGATAAATGCCAAGTTCTACACCTAGGAAAAAGAAACCAAATGCACAGTTACAAGATGGAGAATACTTGGCTCAGCAATACGACAAGCAAGAAGGATCTTGGAACTGTTGTAGATCACAACTAAATATGAGCCAACAGTGTGATGCGGCTGCAAAAAAAGCAAATGCTATTTTGAACTGCATTAATAGAAGTATAGCTTCCAAATCGCGTGAGGTACTGGTTCCCCTCTATTTGGCACTGGTTAGGCTCCATCTTGAGTATTGTGTCCAGTTCTGGGCACCACACTTCAAGAAGGATGCAGACAAGCTGGAGCGTGTTCAGAAGAGGGCAACAACAATGATCAGTGGTCTGGAAACAAAGCCCTATGAGGAGAGACTGAAAGAACTGGGCATGTTTAGCCTGGAGAAGAGAAGATTGAGGGGAGACCTGATAGTACTCTTCAAATACTTGAAAGGTTGTCACACGGAGGAAGGCCAGGATCTCTTCTCGATCAACCCAGAGTGCAGGACACAGAATAATGGGCCAGATTCCGCATGGACATCAGGAAAAACATCCTGACTGTTAGAGAAGTAAGACAATGGAACCAATTATCTAGGGAGGTCGTGGGCTCTCCCACACTAGAGGCATTCAACAGGCAGCTGGACAACCATCTATTGGGCATGCTTTAAGGTGGATTCCTGCACTGAGCAGGGGGTTGGACCTTCCAACTCTACTATTTTATGATTTTATGATTCCCCAACCTGGTGCCCTCAAGATGTGTTGGACTGCAACTGCTATAATTTCCAGCTAGGCTGCTATAGTGACAGGGATGAAAACACAACTGGCAAGTGAAATTATCTCAGCGGCGTGTGTTGGCTGTGGGCAGCTCATCTTTAGGAGACCAGGGTCACTTTCTCATCTCTTGAAGAAAATGAAACAAAGGGGTAGCAAGAAAGCAACAGAGAGCTTCATTCCATAGCTAGCCTATCATGAAAAATGACTGCTAATGCCAGTGAGATTTGCTACCGTGCCTACAAAATGTTGCAGGAAGAACTTTGCTGTTTATAGGTAAATCAACAACTTGCTTGAATGCTGTGTGGTAAAATGGTAAACACAATTAAACTTACGTGTGTGTGCTTGTGTATTGGTGGGGGGTGGGGGACTATTTCAGATCCCTTGAAGTGTTGGCTGATCCAACATGGCAGAAAGAAATTATACATCTTCAATTCGGAATGGTGTGTGATGACAGACATCCAGCTGCCAGCACTATTCCTGACAGTGCAACATGGGTGTTGTGATTAAATGTACAATTATATGGGTCAGTTGTACAACAGTGTACATCTAATATAAAAATGACCTATGGATTTGCAGAAATGCAGACACAGGCTAATGCAAAATGGAAAAGACATCGCTCACAGGACAGAAGAATTCTAGTTTTGGAGGAAACCCAGGAGCACCTGCCAACATGACCCAGAGTTCCAATATAAATTTAACTGCATCAGAAAAAATAAGGAAGCAACTTTGATAGTACTGGAAGATGGAACACTGACTCTGAGGACAGCAAGAGATAAAGCCGGTATTTTTCAGGGAAATTAATGAAGGATGAAGAGGACTATAGGGCACATAAGGTGCTCCATATCCCATCCACTTCTACATCAGTACCAGCTCTGAAATCTACAGAGTACCCTATCTGCTAAGCATCACTGGAATATGATGAAATTGAGGGTGCTTCCAGATGGAGGTATCCTAGCTGTAGGAATCAGAAGGTGTTGTGCAGCTGTTCTGTCTTTTACTCCTTAACAGATTTTCTGCATTAAGGGAAACAACAGAAGAAGCTGTAAGAAAAACGGGAGGGCCACAAGTTGAAGACTATGATGTCTGGAACCCTTGTACACTTCTGTAAATGAGGCAGGGCATTGGTACCATAAAAGCCTCATCTAGAAGCATTCTATGGCATACAAGTACAGTTGTGTAGTGTTTACAGTTTCTGTTATTAAAATACAGAATGAAACACAAATGGGGCCTGAACTCAACCACACTCTGCTTCACACACACACACACACACACACACACACATCTTCATTGATTCTGATGACCACTCCTATTTAAGATGATCCAGTCACAGCTGAAGTTTCATAAGAACGTAAGAGCCCTGGTCCATCAAGGGTCCATCTAATCCCACACTCTGTTCACACAGTGGCCAAACAGGTGTCGACCAGGAACCCACTAGTAGGACATGGGTGCAACAGCACCCTTCTGCCAATATTCCCCAGCAACTGTTGTATATAGGCTTACTGCCTATATACACCAGTTGCCGGTGTATATAATTCACTATTTAAACTATCATGTATGAGAGATAGAAATGACAAATCTTTTATTTATTTAAGCAAGATCATTGCACAGCCATTTCTGGGCTTTATGTCTTAATATGAGTTTAGAATCCAGATCATTTTATGAAGAAGATCTGGGGAAGTTCTGACAGCAGAACTGAGGGCTTGAAGTGGAAGAGGCTAAAAATGTATTTTGCTAAAGTTGCTTGTGTAATCAGGAATGTGTTTAATAAAGCATACCAAGATGGTTTAAGTAGGTGATCATTACAGATTCTAGAGGAGAAGAGAAAATGCTAGTGCCACCTGTTACAGCAATATGATTTTCTCTGTGTGTGTGTGTGTGTGTGTGTGTGTATATATATATATATATATATATATATATGTAACTATCCTGATTGAATGAAGTAGGTAGCTATGCTTTTGTTATTTAAGTTAGGGACCTCAATTACCTGTTTAAAATTAAGTTGGAATTGATGAAATAGTCAAAATACTATTTTATGTTTCTTTTAATATGCCTGAAATTCTGTCACATTTTTCTCAATAAATCTTAGTTTTGTTTAACACTTCTTTATTTTGCTTTAAGTAATTTAGTACTCCAACTCATGTCTTCCCTGACATTTGAACCACATTATGTTTTATATAATATTCAGGAGACTAAGTGGCATGTTGGAAACCTTCCTATATGTAGCTAGAAATATATGCATAGAGACCAGCCTTCCCTAATCTGGTGCCCTTCATATGGCTTGGACTACAAATCCAACCAACTTTAACCATTGGCCATGCTGGCTAGGGCTAATGGGAGTTGTAGTCCAAAACACCTGGGAGGTATCAAGTTGGGGAAAGCTGCTATGGGCTAATTTAACTTACAGGTATTTAAAAAAATCACCAAGAACAACAATTGGACAAATCACCCTCCACATATTGCTGAACAGGAAAAGTGCTGCTTTATGAGAAAGACAATGACAGAAGCAAGTTTCCTTTCACAACCTCCCCCTGCCCAAGCAATGGTGGGTTTCTGTGTCCAACTGATATGACAATTGTGTAAGAAGTAGCTAAGAGGTTCTGTATCCACGGAAAGTCCTTCTGACCGAGCCAATACTGCTTCCTCTGAAAGCTAAATAAGAATTGTCGCAGTACCAATATGCCCTCCATCAAATTCTAATCTACATGAAATCCATTATAATTTAGGGCTTGATTTTGTTCCCACTGAAGTCCATGGGAATAATACTGGACACGCAATCAGCTATTTAAATGAAATCAATTTTAAGTTTAACCACTGGGTTCTTTGCAGCAAGCATTTTTATTCATCACATACTGAAATCTGAAAAGATACTTGCAGCTTCTGGAAGATTGCCTGGTCCTAGACATTCAGCCCAACCCAGTTTGAAATGTAACCAACCAGTTCAAAAAGAAATGTTCTCACCTGCCAGCAACTTTCCCCCCATTTAGACATCTCCTGGTGACCCAAAAGCTGAGCACAACAGAGGGACATTTGTGCAACAGAGAGGTCCTAAATAATCTAGGAAGATCATACCCATAGTCTCCAGACGAGGTATGTCCAGAAAAAGGAAAGATCCTGACCACAGAGACCCTGACAAGTATAGTTTTCCTGTTTTTAAGGCAACTAAACAATAGACTGTGAAACCCCCTATAACCTGGATAAATGCTTCATAATATTTAAACTGGTGTGCCAGTGTTGATCAAATTTAGGTTAAACGTCTCTGAAAGGTATAATTTTTTGTCATCTACTATGTTCTAACAATAAAAGTCAATCAGCTCTTTCAAAAACACTTGAAATCAAATTTTCCCAACCCTCAGTCTGTCATTCATTCCTTCATCTACATACAGGTGATTCATTTCACAATTTAGAATTATCTTTAAAAAGCAAAAGGAACGTCAAAGGAACAGAAATGACAAGAAACGTTCGGATAGGGCTGACAAGGCTCCCTATGATTTTGATGGGAGGTCTGAACCTCCCCACCACTGGTATTATGCATAGCAAAAGGAACATGTGGGGAAAAGGTACATGTTCTAGGATTCCAAACTCATCTGAGATTTTGTTAACTCTATTCCATTTATGTTTTGTGGATTTTCAGGAGTCTTTCATTCCATCATCTACTCAATGATGGGATCAGATTATTTTTAAGAATGTATGAGACTTTTGTTCCACTTGCGCAAGTGTGCATTAGTGCAAATTTGTGCAGATCCCCCCCAAGTTAAAAATGGTCTGCAAGTCCATGAAATCCATGTGACTTGGAAAAAGCTAGTCCGGTGCAGAATCTGCTGGTTGGATTCATAAAAATCCAAATTCATTTGAATCCATTGTGGATTTCCCCAAAGTCCCTAATGCCATCTATCCCCTAGCAAAAGAGCCACTGGAACAAAAAAAGAGCCTCTTCCAGTACTATATGCCATAGGTTCATACTCTCCACTCATGCTAATCACCAGCTCTCTATACAAGTTAATTCAATAAAGTACTATTGTTGACCTCTTTTTTCCCCAATGGTGCTCCATTAATGATTCCATTACTGTGTGGTACAGGTATGAGCAACCCTAATATATTAACTAAGAGCAAAGAGTGCTCTGAGTTCAAATTAAATCCTAGCATAACGTTTCAGATAGAAAAACTTATGATTTCAGCTGCAGCCAGGGTTGGTCAGGAAGGTTCTGATTCAGTGTGTGTATAGCTGTGGTGACTTATACCAATTGATGAGTTGCCCTTTATGGCGTATCAGATACTAGGCAAATGAGAGAAATGAAATAAGAGATAAGTTTTTAACTCTTACAGATTTGAAAAAGACTACAGATTCAAGTATTTTTGTGGCCTTTCTTGGGATTTCACTTAGAAGAATGCTGACATTGTATGTCATGCACTATGTAAAACTTGCATGTTTTTCAGTTAATAAACTGTTGTCAGGTCTTTTGACAAAACACAGTCTTTAATTGATGACTTAAATGAAGGATAATCATGCAAAGGCAACTGTTCCTCTCTATTAGGACTGCTTCTCTTATATATTCTTTTAAAAGTGGCTCACTATAAATTACTCTACACACTTACATTTGAGTGGCACATAAACCCAAATTTTAATTATCTGACAATGTGCTGAGATCTTGCCCCAGTGATGAATGTGAGCTGAAGAAAGGTAGTGGCCATTCACAGAGGTAAAATGAAGGGCACTCATCTGACTTTTCCCATTTCAAATGTATATCTGCTACGCAACACTCCCAAGGAAGCTAAGTAGGCTTTTTCTATAGTTCTGTTAAAAAAAAAAAGATCTGTGTGCCATCTTTATCATTCAAGTGTTTGTTTAGAATAGCTCCTTTAATGCTTCGAATAGAAACCTTGGAGTAGCTGCCTGTTTGTAGCTGCAGCTACTGAGTGGAAATGCTTCATGGGTCCCCTTCCCAAAACAAAATGGGGCATACGACAGAGAGGCTTCCTAAAAGAGGGCTCCTGTTGTAGTTAGCAGGGGAGGAGGAAAGGTATCCTCTTTCTCCAGCACTTGGACAGTGCAGACACGAAGTAACAAGGCACACAGAATACAGGAGGAAAAGAGGCAGCAAATGCCAATCAGGGAATTCAGGGTCTGAATACACATTTGTACAAATGTGGAGCAATAAAGGGTGAACAGGTGGCAAAGGGGAGAGAAGAGAAAGAGGTGGAAGAATTAAAGAAGACAGCAAAAGTTGAATACGTTTGGAGAGCGCAGAAGAAACCTCTGGAAAATGTAAAACAAGAGCCCAAGGAGTCTCTAGTTCAGCTTGACCAATACAAAGGGGAACTGTCCAGTGGCAAACAGAGGGGATTCAATGAGTGCAAACTTTAGGAGGAAGGAAAGTCCTGTCCATGATTTGTGCTTTTCTGAAAAGAAGTCTCTAACAAAGGAGAAGAGATAATGCAAAGCTTCATTTTAAATAAAAAAGCAACACAGAACACTGCTTTTTACAATCTTGCATAAACCGATATTAAGCTGCAGTGATGAAACATGAAATGAGGATTTCCTCTATTTCTGCTTTTTTAAAAAATCCATTAAGCATGGTTGACTGTGGACAGCTATTTCTTTACTTTAGGCCTGCTTGGCATTAT
Source organism: Anniella stebbinsi (assembly GCA_029215795.1). Lineage (NCBI taxonomy): Eukaryota > Metazoa > Chordata > Lepidosauria > Squamata > Anniellidae > Anniella > Anniella stebbinsi. Next base: position 63,345,412 of record JARDYH010000005.1, on the reverse strand, counting down.
GTAATCCTGTGCTTTGTTGTTAGGATAATGTGAGTTAATTTAAATGGCCTAAAGATAAATACAGTATGTATCACCAAATGAAAGAGAAGATTTTAAGGAAACATCAGAGATGGGATAGAGATTACAAAGTGTTAAACACCTGTTAATTTCAGGACCTTAACAAGATGGCTGCAGTTAGAACATTTAACAATCTTTGAATATTGGAGAAGTGATTTGAAAGGTCTTCTTTTCAAAGCCTATGAGGTAAGATTTCCAGTCTTGCCAGGTGGTTGTGATAATTGGACTATAAAATAATTCTCACTATTAATGGAGAATTGAGACACCTACACCGTCCATTTAGAGGGTGCTCTTCCAACTGCAGCAAGATATAGGGAACTGAATCGCAGCCTGGGCACTTCAAGAGAAACAGCTGTGTTGAGTAAAATCTATCACACTTCTTAGCGTTATTACAAGAGATGATGTTTGGAATTTCCTTTGTAAGTTTGAGTCAGTTGTTTAGAAAACATAACTCTTTCCCCCTGTGTGTATGCGTGTGTGTATGTTTCATTTATCTTGCTAGAAGTAATTCAGAATCCATTATAACAGTCTCCTTATAGAATTCATGTAAAATCTTTGCACTGTGTATCGTACAGTATTCAATTAACATACCTTCCTAGTCTCTGTTTTATTAACCCCAATTCAAAGGTAAGGAGAAGAGAGGCTTGTTTAAAGCACCCTCATTTCCAGACCCGAGAATAAAGATTTACTCCCCAACACCATGCCTTGCCCTTGTTATGAAAAAGAATTTTTGTTCTCCAAGAAAGTATACAAAAAGAAACAAGAACGTATGGTGAAGCATGTATGCATAACTCTCCATGTTGAGGCAGGGAGATTCTGAGCAAAGGAGGTCGTGGTAAGTAGGATTTGCCTCTTCAATCCCTGTTTCTGCTTTGTTGCAAAGCAAGTTCTTTGGGAATCTCTATGGTGCCCAGAGATGAGACAATCTCTTTCATAAAATGTGCAGTTTTGCATGTATGTTCATCTCCAGGGGGTTAGGGGTGAGGGAGAGGGATATCTGCTGTGGAAAGAGTAGCTCAAGTATCCTAAAGATAACTCCTTTGTCTATTTTTTCCCTGTTTGAAAGCAAACTCTATGGGAGAACAAGGAAAGAAATCAAGCAGTCATCCTATTTAAAAGATTTCAAGAAGTTGGGTCTCTATTGATCACCCAAGGTGAGGGGAAATGATGGTGTTTCTGTGAGAGGGGGAATTCCTCCTCAAGCCTTAGGATGGTGACATTTTTTGAATGCTCTCATACTTCACTCTCACTAACTCACATTCCTTGTCCAGGTGGAGGGAGAGGCTAATAGGTACAGGGGTCCACACCCTGTTCTCACCTGTGGATGTTCATCTCCTGTGGTGGCTGCCGTGCTTTGTCGTAGGCCACTTTGGCAAAAATGCCCGCAATGACAACAAAGGCAATGGCCCCACACGAAATGTAGACGGTGGCATTAGTGTTGTCCTCATTTGGGTCATACCCATTGGGTATATCTCCAGGTCCATCATTACTGGTGGCAGGGGTCATGGGATCTGTGCTGGGGCGTGGGCCCTGATTACGGCACCTGTCCTGATTGAGCTTCTCCGAGCGCTTGTTGCAGCAAAAGCGGTAATAGCAGGTGCCGCAACAGTAGCGGAAATCCTTCTGGCTGTTGTTGCACTCAAACTCCTTGTCCCACTGCCCACTCACATCGTAGTAGCCCATGCAAGTCTCATATGCTGGGCTCGAGCTGCCTGCACTGCCGCTGGAGGACACCCGTGCTGGCCCCCCACCAGGACTGCGCCCACGGCTTCCTCCACCACCAGCTAGCGCGGAAGAGGGTGCTGTGCTGACGAGTGTCTGGTTCAGTTGCTCCTTGGCTGGTTTGTAGGGGCGCCGGGGTGCCGCTGCCCCCAGTGTCCGGTTGCTCTTGGGTGTCCGTGGAGGCCCAGCTGCCTGCGTGGTCAGGAGCAGGGCCAGGGCATAGAGGGCGAGAGGCAGGAGCAACAGGAGGTGCCTCCACCCCATGGTGAGTCGAAGGAGGCAGGAAGCAGGAGGTGGGGGGCTCTGCCCCGACCCAGCCCAATCAAGGACCTCGGCTCAGCCACTCCATGGATGGTGAACAGGAGTGGGATTCGGGAGTTCCTCAGCGCTTCACTGGCAGCTGCCCAGATCCAGCCCCATTCTCTGGAGATGCCTCTTCATCCCGGCAAGAAGTGAGAGGCACTTCTGGGCTGCTTCAGGGTAAAGAGGGGCTCTCCTGCCAGTCACAGCTCCTCCGGTGATGGGCTGGAAGAGAGAGGGAGACATCAGAGGCTACCTGGCCCAGGAGACATGCAGCAGGGAAAGGAGGAAGAGGAGGGGGAGCAGTGCCAAGGGACGCTGGAGCTCCCCCTCCTTCAAAGGGGCCTACAGAGGCTGAGAGTGAAGAGGGGAGGAGGCGGGTCAAGTGTCCGATCTGCCCACAAGATCTCCTTCGGTTGGTGGGTGGGAGGCAAGGAATAAACCCTCTCGCCCACGCTGGGATGGGTGCCATCAAGGAGGAGGGGTGGGGGGCAGGCGGGCAGGCAGGGGTGGCTGCTGCTGTGCCGACGCGGGGGCATCATCTCCTCCCAACGGAGAGTGGGGCAGCAACAGCGCCGGCTGCTCGGATGCCAGCGCAGAAGCTCGCCGGGCAGGGAATTCCCTTGGCACAGTCCCTGGCGAGAGCGACCGGCGGCGGCGGCAGTAGAGCAAGAGCCGGCTGACTGCACGGACCGCAGCGCTCGCGAGCCACCCTGCGTGTCCCCGCTCTCCTCGCCCAATGCCCTTGCCCCAGCCCAGCGCGCACTCCTTCCTACACTCACCATGCCGGGGCGGAGCGGGAGCACTGCGGAGGCGCCGGGCTGGGCATCCACGCCGCCGCACACTGGCCGGAGCTGCCTGAACCGCCACCTCCGCTGCTTACACGGGCTCGAAAGGAGCTGCTGCCGCTGCTGCCGCCGCCGTCGCCGCCACTGCTGCTGTGCGGGCGGGGACGAGAGGCTGAGCCGCGCCGCCTCGCCTGCCTCTCTCCCCCCCCTCTCTCTCTAGGCCCGCCCAGTCCGGCCCCCCGCGAAAGAGTCGCAACCCCGCGGGGCCAGGGTGAGGCAGTTTGGGCGGCAGGGCAGAGGCCGCCTCCGCTCACCTTTGCGCAGCGGAGGTCCCAAGCCCCGCTCGCTCTTCACAGATTCCACGCTCTTCGCAGCTGCTCGCTCAGGCGATCGCTCTCTACCCCCCCCCACACACACACCCCGTTTTCTCGCCCTGCAGGACTGGGAAGAAGCCCTTCGTTTCCCCTCGTCCCCTTAGCGCCTGGAAGCTCGAAAAGAGCCGGCGTTAGCCCCCCTGGAGGAGCTATCTTCTTCCTCAAGAGTGGTAGTGAAATGGGGCCAGCGGGGCGATGGGGGTGGGGGGGAGGCAAGCATGTGGTGGTGTGTCTTCTTCCCCAGTGAAAGCGGGATGCGTTGAGCTGGAGTTGCTGAAGGCTGAGCTGAAGCCGGTGTTCTGCGAGGTCTCTGTGGCTGGCAACTTTGTGTTGCGGAGGGAGTCGATGTGTTACCTGGAAATAAGAGCAGTCTGTACATGCGGCACATTCAGGAAATGGGCCCACCTCAGTATGCCAGCAGCAGGTCAACGGAGAAGAATAAATAGACAATGCACTTTCCCGCTCACTAGCAGGAGCATGCGTTAGGCCCCTCCCACTTCATCTTAAATCACGCTCTGGGTGAGTGGGGATAGCTACCCATTACTCACCCTGATTGTAAGAACAACCTACACGTTATGCAGTGGAGGCTGGTAGCTCCGATATCAGCGCCTTAAATAGCTCCTTTAGAGTTCTGACTGAAACCCAGAGCGGATTCAAAGCCTCACTAAGGTCGGAGCCACTAGCTTCTGCCAATGTTATGCACACATGTTCAAAAGAAAACACATGTGTCGGGGGGGGGGGGGGAGGCCAGATGCTCAACACATTTTGTCAAAGTCCTGTCTCTGCCTGTCCTGATGATAGAGAATCTACTGATGATACACATAGGGCCTTTCCACAGCAGGCTTTTTGCCTGGGATAGCCCTCAGCTGGTCCCTGTGCATGGATGGTGTGTATTAGGTACTTCCAGGATCGCCCTCCCTCCCTTTACACCCCTATGGTGTAGAAAGGGCAATAGACTCATTTACATTTTTGGATAAATAGAGACAGTGGGTGAATTCCACTCCCCACATGGAATGAATAGGTGAAAGGGACTGCATAGAACTGTGGTGATTGTATTCTGGACTGTATCAGTTCAGTCTGCAGGAGGGAGCTCATATTCCTGAATGCCCCCCCCCCCCTTAATAAAAGAAGAAGAATCTCTTCATTAAGTAAATGAGCACCTCAGGGGAAATGTTTCTCTCCAATGTACTACTTTACTAAATGCAGGAAGCTTTTTTTTTAAGCACTGTGATGAATGTGTCGATCTATTTCTTTTCAACCATTTGTTGTGGGGGAGGGACAACAAGAAATTGCACCTGAAAGTTGTGGGAAGGGGTGAGAATTTCAGAGAAATTACTCCCGAGTGCAGGGCTTCAGTGCTTACATTACTGTAAGGAGGTGGCTGGCAGTGAGGTGGGGTGGCCTGCACTTTTTATTTTACCATTTTTATCCTATTCTGGCCTTGCACTCTCTTCAGCGGCTTGAGCTTTCTGAAAAGCCCCCTAGACGACTTAACCAAGACTTTCTCCCTTGGAGCTTTCCAGTGCTGCTGCCTGCTGAGTGCCTGAAAGCTGAGTGAGTTGTTAAAAGTCCTTTTAACAATAACAAAACAAAAAATGCTCTCTCAGCTTTCAGACACTCAGCAGGCAGCAGCACTGGAAACCCACAAGGGAGGAAGTCCACGGGGCTGTCTATACGCCTTATTTGCCCTGTGGTGGCTGCACAGTGATGCTGCGTCAGTAATACAACGCAGCTGCCAACTCGCAGCCACCATGGGGTTTTCCCACGAAGCTGTGAATTTAAGAAGTTGGGGACTTACTCCAACTTTTTGCTTTGAAGCAGGTCACCACGGTCCTTTCACTGTGTGATCTCGCTTCAGCTTCGAACTGGGGGCAGATGGCGACTGCTGACAGGTTGCCGGAAGAGTGGGAGGGCCAGGCAGGGAGTGGGCCCCACGAGCCGAATGGCTGCCCCCACCCGCAGCAGCAATACTGCAGGGTCTCAAGAGGAAGGAGCAGCAAAGCAGTACTGTGAAGACACCTCCCCACTTAAGTCCTCTAGAGAGTTTTCTTGGAAGCTCAAGCACACACACAAACACATACCCTCAGCCACCTCCTTACAGTAAGGTAAGCACTGAAACCATGCACACTGAGAAATTTCTCTGAAATTCTCAACCACTGAGGGATTTTGTTATATTCAGCGGTATATAAATCCCATAAATAAATAAATAAATAAACGTCCCTGCAAGAGGCAGAAAAATGATGGTGTCTTTTGCAGGGAAGGTGGTGTTTCAGCACAGCGCTACTTTTTAAGTGGAGGAACATCAATTAAAAATATGCTACTCACCCATCTGCACTGTGAATTGGTATAATGAAGAGTTAGTTTACCAACTTATTCTGTTTAATTGTAGAATGTCTATAGCAAAGGACGATGAGAAATCACTAAGAAGTAACTAATTTGTTAGTATGCATCCTGAGCTTTTTTAAAAAAGTTTCCTTCTGTATCCAGATCAATTGCCACTACTTGTCTAAAGCAAAATTCAAGACATCCCTAACCCAGCCATAACCTTTGTAGTATGAGCAGAGACGTTAAAGAATTTTGATAAATTTTGCAGTCACATCTCTATTATCTCCCTTAGTCCAGAGGTTGAGGGATGATGTTGGGAGGAATGGCAAAGCATGAATCTGGCACACACAGCAGTGCCCCATCCTGAACCTAAATCATGCACCCTGCTCTACTACGTTCATTGGAAAGTTCTCACTATTAAAGCTTGAGTCTGATGCATTATGACCTAACTGGTCACAACCATTCCTCTCAACATGGTCAGGGATATGGAAAACAAGTTCTATGAGGAAAGGTTGAAGGAATGAATATGTTTAGCCACGTGAAGAAAAGAACTGAGGGAGAACCTGATAGGATTCTCCAAATCTTTAAAAGACTGTCAAAGACTAGCCCTCTGCTGCCCCCAGAGTGCAGGAAGAGATCTAATGTGCTTACGTTCCAAGAGGGTAGATTTTGGTTGAACATTAGGAGAAAGCTTTTAATGGTAAGAGAGCCATTTGACAATGGGACAAATTAATTAGAAGGGTGGTGGGCTCTCCAGGAAGGTCTTCAAGCACATCACCTAGATAATTTATTTTATGAGGTGAGTAATACATATAATAAATATAAATAAATATGCTGGCCCCCTCCAACGGTAAGAGTTTATGAGGAACTGAAGCCCCATCTTTGAAGGACAATGCACCTTGAAACATGGGGTGCAGTGAGGGACATATACACATTCTGTTTAAGAAATCATAATGTGGTGACATTACATTAAACAGAGCTGCAGGTCTTGGGGGAGATAGCGGTTATATCTGGAACAGGAAGTTCACTGGAGTTAGCATCTGCTTCATGATGCTCTGTGAAGCTATGGAGAGCATTGAGCTACCTAGGCCAATGATGTCTATGATTGGCAGTGGCTGTCCAAGGCCTCACAGAATGTAGTCTTTTGCAGACCTGCTACTGGCAAATCCAAAACAGAAACTAATGTTGAAAATAGGAGACATTGTAAGGATAATGAAGGACATCTTGAAACTTCGCATTCAGATTCTGGGGTATAACAGAGGAATGCTTTAAACTACACAATTCCAGCTGCCATCCTGATTTACTGAACAGACATCCTGTAGGTCCTGGCAGATTGCTGATATTGATTCCCCGCTTAGCAAAACTTAGTGGGTAGAGACTCAAACCAAGCCTCAGCCCAAACTCCAAAATTGATTCCAAGAGATGTGTGTTTTCTCAGTGAAATGGAATGGAACCAGAAGAACAAACATTTCATGTTCTTTTTATGGATATTATTCTTTCTTTTTAGTGTTATTTTTGATACTTTAGTGCCTGTTATTTTATATGGTGCTTGTGGTTGCTCTTAGTTTTTATTGCATTTTACTGAATTTATTGGTTACTAAAAATGTAGTTTAATAAATCAAAGTTTCAAGAGCATCCTTTGAAGCTGGTTACTAATTGTAGAGAAGGGGGCAAGAGATACATTTCCCAGAATGCTATTGGAGAAGAAAGTGGGGGGGGGGGAGAAGAGCAGGAGAGAGGACTTTGGGATTGGTAGTTCTACATTTACCTTGACCCCCAAGCACAAACTACTTTTCTCAGATGAGGCAAAGAAAAAGCTAATTGAACCAAAGAGTGAACTAATTTGCAATTTCAAAGATATATTCCTTATAATGAACTCTGTGTGGCTCATTTTTCAGTCAGAAATATCTGACTAGTTAAGATTATGACCTTGAGCATCTCCTCCAAGAAGCAAGAGACACTTGGTCAAAGCAAGGCCTGTAAACATATTGATCAGAATTCTTGCAATGATGAGTCCCATCTAAAAACGGGGGCAACAACAATATAAGGTTTGCCTTGCACGATCAGACTAAGGTCTATCAAATTCAGCATTCTCTTTCCAGCAGCCGCCATGAGAGGCCACTGCTTAGGTCGCAGGTCATGCAGGTTGGTTCCAGGATGGTGTTTTTGGTTCCAGGAGGGTGTCCGAGTACCAAATTAGATGCTAAAAGAGAAACACAGATTTCCCAACCCTGATTTTCTTTCCTGCAAATGCTCCACAGACCATTTTAAAGTCTTCCCTCTCCTCCACTACAGCCCAAGGACCAAAACTGGAAATGAGATGAGGGGCAAGTACAGGAGAGGATTGGCAGCTATGGAAGAGCTTCCCTTCCCTTTAAAGTGCCTTTACCAACATACCCAATTTATTATCTCTGCAAGCATGAGGTTGGAACCACATACGTTTGTCAAGATAATATCTAGCTGCACAGACAACCTGTGCTATTGACAAAGGATGAACCAGCTTTTCTGAGGAAATGAGGGAGTGGAAGAGTAGCCCTATTCTCCACCTACTTTGGAAAGGATGCTTCCATTCCAGCAATATTTATTTATTTATTTATAATAGTTATATACCGCTTCTCATTTGAAACAAATCCCACTGTGGTTTTCAAAAGAAAAGAAAACAAACAAAGTCTACACACATACACATACAATAGTATCATGAGGCAGGTACAGAAATAGCTCGTGGCTAGAGGAAAGCCAAAGCAAACAGATATGTTTTCAATAAACGCCCAAAACACTCCAGTGTTGAGGCCTGACATACTTCAGAGGGGAGTTCATTCCACAGGACAGGTACCACTAGAGAGAAAACCTGTCTCCTTGTCACGACCATATGGCACAGACAACAGGCACTCCCCTGAAGTTCCTAATGACTTGAGAGGTTGGTGTAGAGGGAGATGTTCCTTGAGGAATCTTGGTCCTGAGTTGTATTCGGCCTTGCATATTAATACCAACACCTTAAACCTAGCTCCCTAGCAAAGTGATAGCCAGTGTAGGTCCTTTAGCACAGTCATAATATGTGTATAGTAAGACATCCCAGTCATTAACCTCACCACTGCATTCTACACTAGCTGCAATTTCCAAACCAGCTTTAGGGGCAGTCACACATGAGTATATTACAGTAATCCAATCCTGAGATTACCAATGATTGTACAAGGTTATCAGTATATGTACAATGGTCACATACACAAACATTGAGGGTGCCTCTGCACAGTAGCATTGATGGGAGCAGTCCAGGTTTTGAACACTATGCTTGAGAGTAGCCAATATTTAAGGTGTGCCTTCATTCTAGAATCCTAGATATAACCTGGTACCTGCAGCACTTAGCAGTGACTAATTTATTCAGTCTGCAATACTCAGCATCTGGCCCATATTTCTCTCTCCTCCCCAATCCAATGTTCATTGTACCACTTAGCTTATTGAAGAGTTCTGGAGAACTCAAAAGCATGCACACTAAAACATTGCCCTACTGTGGATCAAAACACAAACTTCTCACTACAAAATTTGACATTTGGTATGAAATGAGTGAGTGAATGAAGTGTGAAGGTGTGAGACACGGGGGCAGTTTGCATGAAGAAGCAGCTCATTATGGCTTATTTAAGCCATGGTGGGTTGCGGCATGTGCTGATGGCCGTTTTGAATATTCTTTTTTTTTAAAAAAAAAATGGCAGCACTAACCTTGGTTGGATCTGGATGTTTCTTCTTTAGCAGCAAGTTAACTTTAAGGAAGCGCTGAGTTGGAGTCATACATACCTTAGAACTTCTTTTCCATTATCTAGAACTAGGGATATAAAAAACCCTAATGACTTGTGTTACTACTTGGTTCTGGACTTTCCATTTTATAATAGTAAAAATATTTCCATTTTCTAAGTTAAACTTGGTGCTATGCAGCACATGTCATTTTTTTTCTGACATTTTGATTTAAAAAAAACTATTCACATACATCTTTGTAAATAGCATTTCATGTTTCTTTTTCTTATCCGTTCTGTTTTGCTGTAAACTTGTATTTAGTATATTTTTGAGTATTATTGTGATATTTTTGTTTAATATATTGTTAAATAGTGTTGTACTATTTTGTTGAATTTTTTGTGGTGATATTTCTGTTGTAAACTTGCATTTTGTAAACTGCCCAGACAGCTTCGGCTATGGGGCGGTATATAAATGTAATAAATGAAATGAAATTAAGTTGCAACAGCGGTTTGTTTTGCCATCCAAGTCTGGAGACAGGCTATTGGTTCTGCAAGGGTAGTTTGGATGAAATGGCAAGCCACGGCTTGAATATTCAGGAAGGTGCCCGTGGGCACTGCATTTCATTGTGACTTAAATAAGCCATAGCAATTATGTGAATCTGGTCACAGACTGGCAAATAATTATGGAGTTGCTAACTTTCAAAATGTGGGGTAGGAGAAAAGGGTACTGTAGTCCTGGTAAAGTTGGTGAGTTCCTATAGCACATCTAGATGTCCCAGTTTTAAAAAATCCATAGCAAGCTGTTACCTCTAGTTGCTGTAGCGAGTCAAATGGTTTGAGGTCAGACCTGGCCACTACCATTGGCAAGAGGGGAAAGGCTACTGTTTACTTCTCAGTAGTTCTCATTCTTTTGGCAAAGATTGCATCAGCTGCCTCTCAAGACTCTGAAAAGTAACAGCAGATGCTCTTTTCATCGGGATGTTTCCTGGCTTCATGTTCTGTTATCAACTTTTTCATCTCTTGCTGTGGTACAGAATTGCTACTTAGCATATTTTAGGGAACAGTAAAGGGTTAGATCTTTTTCATCTTAGAACTACAAGTCAACAAACAAAATGCTAATCCGTAGGCCCTTGGGACACCTTATCTTTCTAGAAAATGCTTCTATTGAAACATAGATTTTAGAAAATTCACATTGTAACGCCCCATAATTTATTTCATTTTTAAAAACACTATATCCTAGTTTTCCTCCAAAGAGCTCAGAGTGCTTTATGCATGGCTTCCTTTCCAGATAGTTCTCCCATCAAGGCAGCTTCCATAGCTTGACCTCTGTTTCCACAGCAGAATTGCATCTTGTGCTTTCAGACCATTCTGGTTTGATCATTCTATAATTAGTCAACATTAATTTTGCCTATGTGGACCAAAGCAGAACTTCAGTGTGTGTGTGTGTGTGTGCAGGTTGGATAATGGCAACATGTTTCACACTAGGTTAGATTCATACTTGATCAGCCTTCCCCAAAGTGGTGCCCTCCAGGTGTGAGAGACTATGTGTCCCATCATCTCTTATCCAGCATAGAATCTGTGATGGGGCTGAACTGTATTGGGGGAAGGCTGACCTAGATGATAGATTTTCATGTATGGATATCACTTCTGGGTAGGATAACTAACCATTGCAACTTTCTAACACCACGTCATATAGATGGACATGATTTTCCTACATAGAAGTAATATTGTGTAGGAAATTATCTAGCATTAGACAGCCCTGAAGCTACAAAGTTTGGGCTTTCCGACAATAAATAAGATTCCCTTCCCAGTTAACCTCATGCTCAGTAGTTTATAGCGGGCTCCACAAAACTCCTGCTCAGAATAATTTGGCCCATTTCTCTCCCTGCTACCTGTGAAGGCATTGTAAGTCATTAGTAATGATCAAATTCATGCATAGAATTCACGTCTTCCTTCCAAACGGCATTTTTAAAGCTGTATTTTCACTAAGAAAGATTACTATTGTGCTTTGGGGGAGGAAATTAATTTGATTTCTTCACAAAAGGTGAGCATTAGTGTGATTTGCATGGAATTCAGTGTTTTTTTGCATTAGGTTTAGTTTATTTATTTTGTTAAGATCTATTTTATATCTTAATGGAGTTTGGCAGCTCAGAGATTATTGGTGTGAATGCATCCTAAAATTATTTAAAATAATAAAAGTGGTACACAATGTTTCTGGGAAGTCCATACTTACATACTGAAACAACTTTAACCAGTACATTTTCAGCAGCATTCACTTAACCGTATGTGCGTTTTACCTGCATAACATCATCCTTGGGGAAAAAAATTGTAGGGTAAGTTATGGGGAGCATTTATTGACATTCCAGGAACATGTTCAGTCTGATTGTGCCTGTAGGATAATAGTGCTATTGTGGCTACTTTGCCACACAAGTAAGAGGGAAAGGGTGAAGGGACTTGTTGCTGCTGGCAATTGAACCATCTGAGTCATATAACTATGGAGCTCACACAGCAGCTCTGGAAATCCAATGTTATGCCTTTTAAAGTGACACTAATGAAGCAATGACATTTCATGGTGAATGCTCAGCATGGATATTTGAATCCTTTGTTGTCAACATTTAACACAAAGAACTTCTTCACATACAAAAGACTGCACAGGACATGAACTGGAATTGTTATACCATATTATCGGCCCTCTTCTAAACAGAAATGGGAAAGACAAATTATGTGTGTGTGTGTGTGTGTGTGTGTGTAGTAGGGAAGAATCGTATTTTGCCCCACATGATGCTAAATGATTCCGATGTTTTTCCAGTGCAGGCCTGTTTTTCTCCCTAACCATCAATAAGTAGCAGGCAAGAAACTTTTAGCCAGTGTCTTATATTGAGCAAGCAGAAGGTAGATCAAGATCTAGACTGGGTAAACTGCAGTGGATGGTGAAGGGTTATTTAACAACAAGAAGCAAAACTAAAAGTTTTTTTAAACCCTCTGTCATGGTTGGCCTTAAGCTAATCATTTATCTTTTAGAGATCTTTACATGAGGCATTCATAATTCCCTACTCATGGATGTTTATGGGTTCTTTAAATTACACACAGTAGCTGGGGATTATGGACTATTTCAAAACTAAGCTACTGTGCATTGCTTATTAGCCCATCCTGGCTATCGCTATGCTCAAATGCAGCCAATTATATAGATTTGATATAGATATGGTAAGGATACAAATAATATACCAATGTTTAAAAATTAAAAGTAGGCCTTGGAATAAAAATGCCCCCTCCCCCGAGGAAAGGTGGAGACCACTACAGTAGAAAATAATAGCCATGGAAAATACCGAAAGTTTGAAGTTCTGGGAGCATCGTTGTGCCTTTCTCAGGTCTAAGTGTTTTGCTGTTGCACAGAATAATCAGATGAATAGGTGTCCTGTTTAGAAAGAGAGAGAGAGAGAGAGAGAGAGAGAGAGAGAGAGAGATGTTGCTAAAATACAGTAAAAAACGTTCTCACTGTTTCCTAATTAAAGGAGAAACTAGAGCTGATGTGCCTGACAAATTATGACTACTTAAGTAGTCTTCCCAACCTGGTGCCTGTGTTGGATTACAACTCTCATCATCCACAGGCTGTGCTGGCTGGAGACAATGAGAGTTGTAGGCCCACACATCTGGAGGGCACCAGGTTGGGGAAGGGTGGTTTGTTATCTGGACTTCTAATCCAATAACCAACTTTTTACCAAATCATTCACTTTCTCTTTGCAATGTTCTGTCTCCATTTCAGCTTCACTACAAAGCAAAATCCATCAGGTAACTTCACTTATTAGAAACATTATCCTTGCTGTTTCAAAGAATCACAGAATGCATAGGTGGGATGGGGCTGGGGGGGGGGGGAAGTCACCTGTGTAGTAAATTAATATAGCATGCCTCTGGTCCACAGATCAGAATATTTCAGCAAATTTGAAAACAAAACCATAGAAAGAAAGAGAAAGTCAGATTTCATATCAGAAGGTGAATGTTGGCAAAACTTAATGAAATCTGAAGTGTGGGCTCTTAATTGGATCACTGATTCAATAGCCCTGCCTTAGTGGGTGATAAACTATGGTGTGATTAGATGTGAAAGCGTAACATGAGTAACAGGTTTGGTCCACTGGGCTTGCCTATGCTTCAGCACTATGGTTTCTTCAAGGGTCAAGAACTCATAACTGCCAGGCTGCTGTCGTACAATGAAAGGCGAGTCCGTTTAGCACCATTCTTCACCTGTTTGCAGTTTTTGGTTTTGCTTTCCTATCATGCAATGGTATTTGAAAGGATTTGACTGTTCTTGACATGATACTGTATTTTTGTGTTTAATAATTGACCTGCAAGGGCATTAGTATTTGATAATTGACCTGCAATGCTATTCTACATTTATTTGGCGACATGGGATTGCTACCATGGTACTTGGCAACTGTTGCTGGAACTGTCACTATTGAATAGCTTAAGGCATTTAATTTTTGACACCTGACATAAACTAAACTATCAAGACACTGCTAACAAGCCAAAGTTAAATGAGTTGAAAATGAGCAAAATATCATACAACCTGTTTGTTGAAGGGAATTGCCAAGGGACTGTAGACTGATGGATGAGAAAAATGTCAGCCCAAAGGATAATGGAAACAAAAATGATTAGTGGTATGAAAAGACAAGCCCTTTGATGTCCATGAAAGGATGATTAGTTGTGACCTATTATTTATTAATTGTCTTTTCTAATTAGCAAGGTTTCTTGATATCATGGATTTTAACTTGCACAGTACGAATGTGAATGTTTGTAAACTGTAAATGAAGCAGACATGCCAATACCCATGCTATTTCCCAGCATGGTATAATGGAACTTGCTAGTACCAATCTTCTTAAATTGTGAATTTGCCATGGATCAATAGTCGGTGAAATATATATGAACCAAGTCTGCTGGTGTAGAACAAAAACGTATGCCTACAACTGATTAAAAGTAGGGATGTGCAGCAGATCGGATCCGATCCACGATCCGGATCTGATCCAGCCAAAATTGGAATGAAAGGAAACAATTCTGATTTCAAAAAATGGAGGTCCAATTTTTTCCGATCCGATTTCCCCCCCCCCCCCATTTTAATCAGGAAAAATCGGGAAATCTGAGCTCCATCTTTTGTGTTTTCGCCATAGGCTTGCATTGGGGAAAGAAAGCTTTCCCCCAATGCAAGTCTATGGGGAAAACATGGTGGTGGGTGAGTGAGGACCTCCACCTCTCTCCCTCCCCCACATTCGTGCTCCTTACCTGCTGCCTCCTTGCTGCCGCCTGCTGGTCCCGTCTTCGCGGCCTGCCTCTCAGTAGAACGCCTGGTGATGACATCACCCGGAGCTCTACTGAGAGGCAGGCCATGAAGCCTGTTTCTCAGTAGAAGGGACCAGCGGGCGGCAGTGGGCAGCCCCAGCAGGTAAGGAGTGCGAGTGGGGGGGGGAGGTTTTAAGATGGTTAAAACACAAAGGGATTGTGTGGAGCCCTCAAAGGATCTCCCCAAACTGGGAGAATGGGCATCAAAATGAGAAATGCGGTTCAGTGTAAGTAAATGTAAAGTAGGCTGACCAGGTGGCTCGGGATTTCCCGGTCCTAACCGGGAATCCAGAGGCCAACCGGGCCAACCGGGCCAACCGGGGGAAAACCGGGGTGGCGGGGGGTCACGCGGCGGTGGCAGCGAGACCCGGAGGCGGTGGAGGAGCTCGGGAAGCGGACGCCCCTGCAGGTAAGCACAAAGGGGGCTCTTACCTGCTGGGGCAGCCGCTTCCCGGGCTCCTCCGCCGCCTTTGCCGCCGCTGCCGGGCTCGTAAGGCCAGAGGCCGCGCGGAACAGGCAGGAGAGGGCCGGATCCGGAAGTGATGTAACCGGCCCTCTCCCGCCTCTTCCGCGCAGCCTCTGGCCTCCTTGGGGCTCAATCGCAATGGCGATGAGCCCTGAGGAGCCCGGACGCCCACGCCCGCCTCTTCCGCGCGGGCGTCCGGGCTCCTTGAGGCTCGTCGCCATTGCGACGAGCCCCAGAAAGGCCAGAGGCCACGTGGAAGAGACGGGAGAGGGCCGGTTACGTCACTTCCGGATCCGGCCCTCTCCCGCCTCTTCCGCGCGGGCGGCGACGGAGGACCCCGCGCGGCTACGCGGGCGGCAGCGGAGGACCCCACGCGGCTGCGCGGGCGACGGAGGACCCGGCGCAGCCGCGCGGGCAGTGACAGAGGACCCCACGCGGCCGCGCGGGCGACGGAGGAACCCGGCGGTAGGTCCAGGCTGGGTTTTTTTTGGGGGGGGTGGCTTGGTGGGGGGGTTGTTTTGGGTGGGGGGGCGGGGGGGACCGGGATTTTGACTTTTAAAATCTGGTCAGCCTAATGTAAAGTGTTACACATTGGGGCAAAAAATCCTTCTTCAAATGTAACCTGATGGGATCTGACTTCACAGTGAATGACCAAGAAAGAGATCTTTGGGATGTGGTGGTCAGCTCAATGAAAATGTCGATCCAGTGTGCTGCTGCTATGAAAAAGGCAAATTCTGTGTTAGGCATAATTAGGAAAGGAATTGAAAATAAAACTGTCAATATCATACTTCCCTTTTATAAATCTATGGTGCAACCACATTAAGAACACTCTAAACAGTTCTGGTCATCACACCTAAAAAAGAATGTTGTAAAATTGGGAAAAGGGCAGAAAACGGCAACTGTGGCGTTATCCCACATTTCTGTTCCCTTAGGTATGTCTGGTTGAGTATGTTTAGAAAGTTCAAAATGTTAGACTGAGTGGGTGTGGCTAGCGATGCTAGAAAAGAGAGTGTGGTAGGGTTTTGAGAGTTAGCTGGAGTTAGTTGGAGATGAGTGGTGTTAGGGACTTAGGAAGAGTGTGGAGAGTTTAGTGTAGGCAAGTTTGAATATATTAAATTCTGAAAACTTTGTTAACTAAAATAAACGTATTATTATTTTGTTAGCTACCAAATACCACACGTCTGCTTGGTTTTATTTACCTGCCATACTGTTATTCAACACCCACACCCACCCACACCCACCCACACACCAGTTTCATTTATTTTACAAGAAGATCCTGAATTAAACCTTTTCCCCTCATGGCTAGTGGGAAGGTTTTATTTAACCCTCCCTCAGGTTTTTTCAAGTGGTGGCGCTTGGCCTGAGAAGGGTTTATGTAATGTGCCTGATATAGGGGTTATGTTGCAGCAACTAAAATTATCAGTGAACTGGAGCAACTCCCCTGTGTGGAAAGGTTACAACTGCTGGGCTTGTTTAGCTAAGTCAAAAGGCAAGTGTTTTTAACTGTATCATTCTCATCCAAAACTATTTTAGACTGCAGTTCTAGTATGCATACTTCCCTGGGAAAACCCTGTTGAATACAACGGGACTGATTTCTAAGCAAATGTGTGTAGGGTTGCACTTAGTCCAATCCTATGGATATTTACTTGGAAATATGTCCCAGCACATTCAGTGGAATTTGCTCTCACATAAGAATGCATAGGATTATAACCCTTAGGCAATAAAAGTCTTTGGATATCGTTGTTAGCCCTTTCTGTAGATCCAATTCTATCATGTGTACAAATTTTAAAAAGAAGCACTGGTTCTAAACACATGATTGGAAACCAAAGAAAAAGCTGGGCCCCACAATCACACAGAGAGAGCCTACATGCATGCAAGTTACAGCATATATATCCTCACCTGAGGTCAGACATTTAGGCTGCAATCCTATACTCAGCAGCACACAGAACCAACTAGTCGATGTGCAAAGGGCAGGGAAGGCAGATGCAATTTCCCTAGTCAGGTTCAATAGATACACTTTTAGAAAGTCTGAAATGGACTGTGGTTAAAACGTTGAGACAATGACAACATCATACTGAAATAAAACACCCAGAAATACGCCCCCCCCCCCCCGCAAAATGTATTTATGTAAAACTTAGGTAAGACATGGGATGCAAGACACGTTAGGACATGAGAGGCATAAAAGAACACCTAAAATGTAAGTGTTCCCTTTACTCTGTTATGGACATATGGGTTATGAAAGTTGGTGATTTTCGAATTCCCAGTGCGCAGCTCATAACTGTATCTTCTCTTATTTTTTGATTTGTCAAAAAAACAAGGATGGGTTTTCGCAGTGATACTATTGATGCTATTGCACAAAACCTTTGTGTGTGCGTGTGCAGTGAACAGCTTTCCGAACACATATTTCCATGATGATATAGAGGAAGCAGTTTACTTGTTAGGTGCTTTTTTGGGCCTGTCATGTCTTGCATCCCATGTCGCTTGGAGCATTTTCAGACATGGTTGGGATCGTGTTTCCTTATTGTTGCTTTCCTTCCTGCTTCTCTTCCTCAACAGGGACAGGCAGAATCACACAGGGAAGAAAGAGGAAACAAGCAGTGAACACATGGCCCATTCAGTGGGCATTTTTATAGCACAACCTCTCCTAAACATGGCAGGAAATAGTGCCAATTATCATTATAGACAAGAGGAATCGGATTTTCCAGGTCTTATTTACCAGCGGGAAATACAACAGAAGGAACAGGAGATGCACAGGAAGACTGCTGCATCGTCAAAATGACCCGCAAAGATCCGTGAGTGGCCAGTTACCACCATGCTATAAAACACTCATCTAGAGACGCTCTTGATGTACCTTCCTGCCATACAGCTGTTAAAGATAAAGAGACTACCATACGAAAAAAGAGGTGGAAACCCCAGTTAAGCACTAACATGCTTGAATATATAGGGATTCAAACAAATTCTTTTAAGAGCAAAGCACTCAAAGCTCTGGGCTTGGATAGATGAACAAACATATCAGTTGTGGTCTTTCCTGCATTAGAATTTTTAAAATCTTAAGTTCTTTTTGTTCCAAATATGGAGAAATTTGCAAATTTTGGTAATTTTTTTTTAATTAAAATTGAACGGAAATGAAATTCTCATCCTTTCCTATAACTTATTTTGGAGTTCAAGTTAGAGGTTTAACCTCCCTCTCCCTCTCTCTCTCTCTCTCTCTCTCATCTCTGGTGCCCGCCCCATCTTTATTTAGCTTAAACAGAATAGAACAGCCAAGAACATTGGAGCAAACATTGAACTTGCCAATAATTTGAAAGAATGAACACAGACATCTGTGTCAGGAAATAGCCTTAACTTTGCTCGCAGGAGATGCATTTCTTCCTTTAGGCTGCAATCCTGTAACATTTACCTTAGAATAAGCCCCATTTAACTCAATGGGTCTTACTTCTGAGTAGACATGTATAGGATTGCACTATTTAAACAGTTTTTGTTTTTTTAATGATGCAGTGCAATATCAATTTTTTGTAGGGCAGTGTTGACACCAGATGAGCTTTCAAGTGAAATTGTTATACTGTACATTTTCTCCAATTTTTAAATTTCAGTTCAAGCTTGTATTTCCAGAATGCTGCAGCCAGACTATTGACCAAAGCAGGTTATAGGAAGCACGCACCTTCCTTCCTACAACAGTTTCATTGTCTCTCAGTCTCTTTGCCGGTACAATTCAAAGTCTGGTTATGATCTATAAAGCCTAAATGACTTCAGAGAGGTGGAACTCCCTCGTTAGGGAGACTGTTTAGCTCTTCCACCATCAGTGAAGGTTTTTTATTATTATTATTTAGACAGGTTGCTTGACTGTCAAACTGACTTGTTTTTTAATTTTTTATTTAAGCTTGTCTTAACAAGCTGTAAATAATATTTGAATGTGGCTACTGTTTGGTTTTATCTGTTTTTTTCTTTTTAAACTTGTTAGAGATTTTTAACAAAAAACTATTTAAAATTGCATTATTGTTGTTAGCCCTATTACGTGCTACATGTAGAAAGGCAGGATATAAAGGGAAATGAATTAAATTAGAATAAAAAATTAACATTTATTTATTTATCTATTTATTGCATTTCTATACCACCCAATAGCCAAAGCTCTCTGGGTGGTTTACAAAAATTAAAACCATGAAAACCATTAAAAATATAAAACAAAACAAAAAGTATAAAAACATAATATAAAATATAGTATAAAAGGACAACCAGGATAAAACCAAGCAGCCATGTAAAAAACAATACAGATTTAAAATACAAATTTAAACAGCAAGGTTAAAAATTAAACCGATGAACTGTTAAATACTGGGAAAATAAAAAGGTCTTTTTATTTTAGGGAGCTCATTCCACAGTCGGGATGCCACAGCAGGGATTGGGTTTGTATAATAAGATATATTTATTTTATTTTCATTCTCTTCAGGCTTTTTATATAGTCTCAAACCAGATTTGGGCAACTTTTGATTAGAAACAGTGTCTTTGTTTCTATTCCTAAACATGCTAGACTACAGACAAATGGTGGTCAGCACTGTCATTAGATTCCACAGTGAATCTGGAAGTAGCAGCCATCTTAAAGGTAGGAGATGCAGAAGTGAAGATGGATGGTAAAAGTGCAAACAAAAATTCCATAAAGAGGATCAAATGAATGAACAATGACCACTAGCCCTATATTTATTGCACACTATGCAGGATCTGGTAGTTGCTGCAGGTAGGGTGGCCATGTGTCCTCTTTTACAGAGGACAGACCTTTTTTGAGGAACTGCCAAAGGACCACCCTCTATGGTCCAGTTCTGGTTTAAAGATAAAAAAAAAACATAAGAAATGTTCATCAAGTGTTAGAACCACAACAGCAGTCTGACAAGCAGGCACACAAGTCTGGTCACAGCCCTCCATACTGTGATGAGATGTACTATATTTCTATTTAAATTATAATGATTATTTCTAAATTTGCATCTATAGATATAAATTAGCATATTCAAATTACTGACCTCTTTTGTGTATTTTGGTGATTCACCAGTAGCTGCAGGCTTTTGAGAAGCTAACTGAGATATTTTCCCCCTTCCCTCAATTTTCCTGTCTTTTACATTTGCTGATGGTGACTTGAAACTAAGTGCGTTATCAGACGGGCGTTTAAACGCACACTCGCTACTGCCTCTTTACGGATGTTCGTGCATCTTTTAGATGATGACATCTGCCTCCCATATGCCTCCCACTCGTTCTGCTAGTTTTTCCATCGAAGAATAGACCCCTCTTAATCTGTCCTTTAAAAAAAAATGGAATGTGCTGCCATTTCCTGCTGCGTGCACGAAAAATGGCGCGATATACATGGCTCCTGAATGGGCCATATGGTTGTTGCTGCTTCCTCTTCCTCTCCCCGTGTAAAGAGACTGTCACTATTGTGGGACAGCAGCAGGAGGCCATAGCAATGATAGGGAAATGTGAAAATCCACCCATCTGATGACACTCTAAAAGAATAACTCTGTTACATACTTAAAATTTGGTGGAGCAGTAAGAGAAATGATGGGTTGTCTTGCTGAAGCATAAGTGGCATCCTACACTTGGTGGGGGGAGGGTTTCCAAGATGAACACTGAGGTGGTGTTGACAGGGTCACACGCACTTTCTTGGATCCAATAATCCAAAATGGCTGCTGGCTGTGGCCACAATTGCACACCTGCTTCCCAGTATTACTTATTTATGCATAGTATTTTATCAGCTACCCAATAACATAGATCTCTGGGCATCACCCAAAAGATAAAATGATAAAGTGCAATGTTAAAATGATCATAAAGACAGTTGCAGCATAAAAAAATCCAGCAGAGAGAAATCTAAAATGAAATACACAGCATAACTAAAAATACACAGTACACAAGCAGTGGGATAAAAAAAAAATACAGATTTTAAGATCACAGGTTTTAAAAGCCTGAGAGAATAAAAAGATCTTCACCAGGTTACGAAAAGAGCATTAAAAAAGATGCCAAAAGAGCCTCTCTTTGTCTAAACCTACAGCCAGGTTTTCGTGGTTGGTAATAACAAGGGAACTGGGTGGGGCTCCTGGTAAGGAATGGTGGTAGTTATTATTTTTGTTTATTGCATTTACATCCTGCCTTTTTTCCTCCTGCAAGGAACCTAAGGCAGCTTACATGATCCTCTTCATCTCCATTTTATCATCACAAAAATACTGCGAGGTAGGTTAGGCTGAGAGTCAGTGACTGGTCCAAAGTCAGTGAGCTTCATTGCCTAATGGGGACTGGAACCTGGATCTCCTGAGTCCCTGACCTATCTATAACTATTTCTAGGCTGTCTTTAAGGGTGAAACCCTCTCAAAGCAACATACAAAATAAAAATCACACCAAGTGGATAAAATTTAAAAAATTCATAAAAGCATGTTTCCATATTATAATCCATAAAAACTGAGATTGTGTTGATCTTAATTGGCAAACAAAATGTACCAATAAAAAAACCAATAAAATAATTAACTTTGACTTAAGGGAAGGCCAATGAAAACAGGCAAGTCTTTTCTGGCGAAAACAGGCAGGTCTTTTCCGGCCACCATAGTTAACGGTAAATTTAATAGTAGATCTACCGCAGGCCAGAGTGACTCATCTGGTGGACAAGCAGCTTGCCAGAGCAAGAGAAGGCCATAGGTAAATCCCATGGGTGGGCGGGAGGCCGGGGTGGGGCAGTGGCCCAATCTGGTCTTGAACCAGATATGGGTCAAGGTGGACCAAATCAGCCCGCTTCAGTTCGGATTAGAGGTTCGGGACCAAGCACACCCCAATAAATAATACTCCACTTAGGTATCTGTGCTGTCTATGGATGGCGTACTAAATCCTACTTGTGCTCATGACACTTTGGTAGTGGTATATCAGTATGGGACATCTATCTATCTATCTATCTATCTATCTATCTATCATCTATCATCTATCTATCTACTGATCTATGAAGAAGGCTGCGATGAGGCATTACGGAAACACAAATCACATAGTGTGGCTTGTCCAGTAACTGATACTGAAAGTCTCACATATTTTCAGTCTACATTTTTCATAAAACTCATTTTAACCACAGTGGAGATCAAGAGAGAGAGCTTATTTTTTGGATTCAGGCAGAGAAGAGAAGGAGGAGGGGAGGGGAGGCATATGGCAAGACCTTTATAAAAGAAAGCAAGTTTTGCTCTGAATAAAGATAGCATTCAGCTCTAGTCTTAGGTGAAGGATGAGTTGAATGAATAGATGGGGGATGTGAAAACTCACACCATACACCTCCTCTTGCTTCTTTCTTCATCCATTAGCAGGTTTCACTCTTTTTCATTTCCAGTAAATCAAACACAGCCAGCAGGGCCAATATGGTTCTGTCATTATCCTTTAAGGAGAACAGAAAATGCAAGACACCCACAAGTGAGCTACCCAGCCCAGCTCCCTCTAATGTAAGATCAAATAGAGCCTTTTGAAGTCCCTCACCACCAACCTGATTGGGGAATAATTATCTCTTCATTATCAGAAATATTCTTGTTTTCCTCCAGCAAAATCAAACACACATATTCGTAAAGAATTGAAGCTCAAGGCCCCAAGGCACTGAACAAAAAGCTCCTTTCAGCCTTGGCTGACATTTGGCTCCACGCACTTGTTAAACGTTTCAGTGGTAAATGCTATCCAGAAGAAACTTTGGAGGAACAGACAGGGAGCTTACGTTAAGGTTCTTGCTAGGAATTAGCATGGCCACTTTACACATGACCAGAGATAGGGGGCGGGGGGGGGGGGGAGAAGGCATCATCAAAAAGAGAATGTATTGTGAAAAAAGGGGGAAAGAAAAAAAGAGGACACAAATTTGCATAACATTTGCATGTGTGAATTTATATGCAGAATATAACACTTTGAAAGCGGTTTGAAAACAGTATATAGAATGTGTCATGGGCCCCAAGACTGTTATAAACCATTATAAAGCAGTAATGTAGATCCTGCCCTGGTCATGTGATGTTGTCAGGCTCAAGGTTTCCCTGTCCAAATCCACTTCCTTGGCTGCTACTTTGGGGGTGATGATGTCACAAGAAATGTCTGCATTAATTATTACCAGAAGATGTTGGACAGAGACAGCAGGCGGAGCGGAGTGCACAGCTCTACTGAACAGTAATGTACTTAAGTTGGGGTGACAGGATACCTGCCCTGGGCACAACATGGATAAGAGCACAAAGCAGGCATTAAAACATGTAATATGGGGACAGTTGTGGATATTAGCTTTTTGAACTGGCCCAGGAATCTAACCATCCCTGTTCATCTGTGCTCAAAAGAAGATCACTAGGTGCGTCAGCATGGAGAGCTTAACAGCCTGCTTTTCCACCTAACACAGCTACCCTCTAGAAATTTTCTTTAACAGGTCATCTTTATTGATTGCAGGGAGGTAGTACCTCAGAGTTTCCTGTCCTTTAGGATTTGGAGGGAGCTTCACCTGCAGTTCTTAAGTCTGGCTATTGTTAAGACAATCCCAGCTTTGCCTGTCCTGCCCATCATCTAATTGGAAGCTCAAGGAATCCAAACCTCTGGCACTGCTGGGATTGTCCTCACATTCACCTCCTGATTGCTCCTCAAGGACTTCCATCTGACAGTGAGAGCTGAGTCAGATGTTAGGAGAAGCACAGCAAAACTGTTAGAGCTGGTAGTGCTCTTCCAACAGCACTGAGTGGGTCATTGAGTCAGTGCTTCCTTCCAGCTTCCCAGGCCTGGGGCTTGCCCCCTCCCTCCCTTGGGATGGCAGCCCAAATATGTCAATAGCTACATCCAGATCTTGTGCATTAATTAATTGTTCTTGCCTTAAGGTTATTGATTTAATCAGATCTAAAGAAAGGAGGATTCGGTGTATTATTTATCTTTCTGTCCCCCAGCAGTTGCTTTCTTCTGCCACCGGATTATATTTGGATGTCTTTGTTTGTTTGTTGACACACTTGTTTTAATCCCGATAGCTTCACTTTAAGAATTTAATGAAGGTGTTTATTTAAAACAGCTCCCAGGGATTTCTTCCAATGGCTTAGGGTTGAGCAGAAGGTGGATCTAGTTATTTCATTTTCTGCTGCTTGTATAACCCACACAATTTACAGAGCACAGGACAGATTTTCTTAACTGATATAAAAAGGGCACCTGTGACAAAAGTATTTGGTTGTGAGCACAGATGAGTGGCAAAGAGGGACTCTTCAAGGTGTGCTGCCTAATGAAAGCTTGCTCAGAAAAGGCATGGAAGGGCTTCCGTTCCATGCAATAGACCTGCCTGGATAAGTCTGCAATCCTCATATTTAATCATTGATGGTTGATATATGCACATGAAACAGCTGCCATGTAGAGGACCATTGAATTTGCTTCCAGTAGAAGCTGCTACATCTGGCAAACCCATCCATGCATGTTGATGCATCCCTGGGGATTTGGGGCTTACCTCTTTTTGTGGAGTTTGATGGATAACATGGAGAAAAACCGTGATCCCTGTGATGTGACCATCTACTGTACCTGGATGGCTTGCTATATGGAGACAGAAATCACAGAAAGGCATTTAAAGTTGCCTTCCCTTTGCGGCTCTTTCATGAGCATCAGCCCCGAGAATTAGCTCAGAAAGGAGTGGCCCAAATACATGTGCAAGGGACTTGTGCTCTGCTTCTCTTGCAATGTGTGTGTCAATGTGATCTTTGGACTTTGGTCAAGTGGTTTTATAGCCCACCAGTCTCCAAAGAGTTGGGCTCTGTGTCCCACACTGAATGTCACAGAAGACTCAGGTCTTTTTAGGAACATTGTCCTGAGCAAGATGTGAGCTGTTAACTCAGCAGAGGTCCAAGCAAACACCGAGGGCATGTATACGTGCTGATCCTGATTCATCAGTTGCAGCTGAGTCTGCTCTGTCATTGACTACTATTGGGTCTTCCTCTTCCTGGGTATACCCTTCCCCCTGGGTAAAAGGGTCTTCTGGTGGCTAGGCAGGCACTCCAATGGCTACTCTGAACTTCCCACCTGGCCCATCACTATTGGTGCTCTGAAAAGCTGTGGGCTGAGGGAGAAGAGTCAGGAACCACAGCAAAGATGGGGTCAAAGGGGTTCTTTGAGACTTCAGGTGAGTTTTCCCTGCAACAACTCCTCAGGTTGTTCCTTGTCTTCTGTGAGAGTGATGTGGGCTGAAGGATCAAAACCTCCTCCTCCACAGAGGCCTCCCTTGGGCTTGGGTTGGCTGGGAGACTGAAGAATAACATTCAGTGAAAACCTAGACATTCTGAACTGGAATAGCTCTTCATTGGGGTGATGGTCTCCATTGACTTGCTCCAAAAGGAGTGATTTACATTCTTTTCCTGCAGGAGGAGATCTCACCTCTTGCTTTTCAATTGATCCAATACCTATATGATGAACTACTTCAGCTTGAAACACACTAGAGCCTATCTACACTACTGCTGTAGATAGGCTCCATGTGTGCTTCCAGATGAAGGGCTCCTGGCACTACCAATCAAAAGACCTTGTGTACCTATTTCATCTTTTCTTCCTTGGTGGATTTTTCTCCGATAAGAAAAAAAAGATGGCAGAAGCAGTGTGAAAACCTGGGTGGGCTAGAAATGGCTGCCCCCCCCCCAAATTCTGTGAATGAGGCCAGGCATTTGTAATATAAAAAACTCGTCTCTAAGCACCCCAGGTTTTGTTGAACCCTGTTCCAACAAAGAGCTATTTTCTAGAACTATTTGAATAGATTTCTGCTATGCTTGGATTTTTGCCACTAGTGCCTTTGGTCGTGATGGAGGATGCAGAAAAAGAAGCATCAGGCACTCATGCAAATCACTCTTCTTCCTTCCCTATGTCGTTGTACAATCTGAACTGGCCAAGTGTAGTGCTAACACCGTTAGTGAGACTGTATGACTATTTAGCCCACAAAACCTGGAGAACAGATGAGCAACACTGTGGTAATGCTCCCTTCAAAGACTGTCAGAGTGACAATCCATTGTGGATGGGCCAGATGCTGCTTCCTCTCAACGGATGGTGCAACCATCTGTTAGGCTGAATTTGAGGTGTTTTACACTGGCACCCTCCCTCCAGCCTAATAGAATCAAGGGTGAGATCAAGTTTTGATCTGTTGAGTGTAGGGGGGAACGGAGGAGGAGCCTGGCCTGAGCCCCATGGATAAGGACTGTTTGTTTATTTAATTTAGGGGATCTATAACCTGCTCTGCAGACAACAGTCTCTCTGAGTAGCTACCATAAGTTTAAAAGGTGTTTTTTTTAAAGCCCTATAAATATATGAATAATAAAACAGGAGCAGCAGAAAATGATAAAAGCCAGATTAAAACAATACTAAAAACAGGGTGGCCACTTGGGAATCATCAAAAGAAGAGACCAAGAACCATCTGCAGGTGAGGACACCCCTCCACCCCCACCATGCACATCTCTCTCTCTCTAGGTTACTGGAAAGCCCTAACTAGGACTCTGAATATGACGATACAGAGAAGGAGATTATCCTTCCTGCATGCAACATTGGCACAGTCTGTGTGCAGGAAAGCAGGTTGGGTCAAAAGAGTATAAAATGAGATGGGGGAGGGCTTTAGAGCAGAAACGTGAATTTGGGGGGGTCTGAACCCTATCTCTACTCACCTTTCCCCTGGAATCATTTCCCCAGTTGCTGTACTCCCATTGGGGCTTCCTTTTGGTTGCAGAGCTCAGCCAGTGAGAGAAAGTTTCCAAGGGGGCTGCACAGGGGTGGGAGGGGTTCAGCACCTCCCTCCAACCCAACCCCTTCCAACATGAAATTGTGCATGTCCACAGACACACACACTTTATATCTTTTGGGTAACATTCCATATCCTACTGTACAAATCTGCTCTTGTTACATCCCGTTAGACCACGAAGCCACTTCAGTCCCACCTCCAGTACAATGAAACAGTCTGAACTATGCCCAAAATGTGGAGTACCTTCAAACGGGGGAAAATAGTGTTCCCTTACTGTGGCTCTGCTTCCTGCATCTCTTCCGCTTCTGCAATGAGCTGTAATTACATGAGGAAGAGAACAGCGACCACATGGCATGTACAGCCTCAATGCAGTTGAATGGGACGACGCCCTCTAGTGGGCATTTTATAGCGCAACTTTGCCTGCACACGGCAAGAAAACCTGACAAATATTACTTTATCCCAGAAGAGTCGGGTTTTCTGAGGTTTTATTTTTAGTGCTAGAACAGGAAAATGGGGCGGGAGATGCACAGGAAGCTGATGGCATTGTTAGAATGTCCTGCGAACATCCATGAGTGGCTGGTAACAAGCGTGTTATAAAACGCTCATTTGAAGAAGCTCGTGGTCTCCAGAGCAAGCTGTTTCTGAGCTGAATCAGCCTCTCATCAGACACTTTTCAGTAACAAATTCATGCAAATCACAGGCAGAACACGGCTATTTCTGCACAGAGGCAAAGCTCTGGTATGAGAAAGGAATTGTTTGCTAAGAATAGTTCAACCAGCTGGGCCATGGCTACCACCCCGGCTCCCCCAGCTACTCTAACAATGCATCCTCTGCCTTCCCTATAATGCTGGTATAATGCAGGGTCCATGCGCAGGCCTTTGAAGCTTCATGGGGTGTGTGTGTGTGTGCGTGTGTGTGGGTGTCCATTGGGCCTGGGCAAGAGGGAAATAGGGGAATGGGAAGGAAGCAAGATAAAGGACAAAGGGGTGGAGGTTTAGCCCAAGAGGTAGGAACGGGAGGTGGCAATTCGTGGGGGGTGGGGGCTTTCCTAACTCCCAGCTGTTTATTCATGGTGAAAGAAACTACCTGAGGTGGGAATTGTTTGGAGATCCTCATTCTCTAAAGAATCTTTCAGAGTATCCTTCCCGTTTATCATCCAAGCGTCTTAAATTTCAGTATAGCACAACGAGTAGCTTAAACACCTCTTCATGCCTGATGTATCTTCTGCTGGACCATTGCTCCCTTACTGCTCTTTGGAACCACTGCCCTTCAGAATAGTCTCTAAAGCAGGGCTACCCAAACTTTTGTGATCTGTGAGCACATTTGGGAATTTGAGACACGGCTGTGGGTGCCACCCCAGAATGGCTCCCACGGAGGATGCGGCTTGACATAATGGCTGCCGTGGGGGCCAGGCTAGTCAAAGTGAGCTAACGATGGGTGGGGGAGAGGAATAGTGAGCCTACCGGCTAGAAAGGAAGAAAAAAGCTGCCTCAAAAATGTCCAAGATTTTAAGGGGGCAGGGAATGGAGAGCTTAGTGGATGCTGTTGGCCCCCATGGGCTTCACATTGGGGACCCCTGCTCTAAAACAATTGGCCTAAAGACTTGAGTATGCCCATGGCTATGTGCCGTGTGGCTTGGAACCAGAGTTCCTCTGTATGGATAATCACCGGAGCAAGAGGGAGGGGATTTTTGCCAGTTCCTCCTGTGTCTCTTGCAAAAGCTGCTCCTGAGGCTTGGGAACCCTCCAGAAAATTGTGAATCTGCATGAAGTGGTGTGTGTGTGTGTGTGTGTGTGAGAGAGAGAGAGAGAGAGAGAGAGTCATATCCTCATTCCATCAATCCCTATTCATGGAAGGGATTGATGGATCTCAATCCCTTCCATGAATAGAAAGAGGCTTCCATTTGCAGAGGGCCACTATGGATCCAGTCCTGAAGCTGCAATCCAATACCCACTTACTTGGGAGTAAGGCCCAGAGGACTCAATGCAACTCTTACTTCTGAGTAGACACACATGGAATCTCACTGCTAGTCACAGGATGATGATAAAAGATAAAGGCCACGTTCCACACAACAACCTATTTGCTCGAGAGTTACACTATAAAGGCCAGAGGGTCTGCTCTGGTATAAGTGTGTGTGTTGTAAATGGTTAAAACATACATTTCAGCTGAAGCATTTATGAAATTGCCCCAAATCTGGGACCTAATACGTTTGAAATAACTTTTCTGTACAAAACAATCACAAAACGCTGCATTTCATAGCGCTTAATTTGGAAGAGCGTCCTTAGGACCAAAACAGTAGGGAGGAGAGGATATTACTGAAAATGTAACAGATGAGACAAAACTATAAACTTGTGTCTATCTGATTTCATTAGCCAATGGACTGTCTAGAGGGTATTTAAGGCGCTCTTGCTGAATACATAGGAGAGGAAATTGAGTTAAGAGTTACAAGCTTGAGTTTAACTAGGAGCTGGGCTAGGGATATATGAATGGTGTCACATGAAAGAACTCCTTAGACGGCCTGATAATATTAGTCTAATAGAGAATTTGCTACACTGAGCAAAATAAAAAAGGGGGAAGCCATCCTGACTCATGCCAGTCTGAGGACGAGGTGCATGAAATTCCCTAAGCGTGAATGATACAAGTGGAAGCTGGTGGCTCTGAGGTCAATAGGGCAGTGGGTTTCAGTCAGAACCAGAGAACTCCATTAGAGTTCTGACTGAAACCCGGAGTGGATTCACTGCTCCACTGACATTAGAGCCACCAGCCTCCAGTGAAAGATACAAGGCAGAGGTAAAATCCTGTTACAAAGCACACGTTTCTGAGAGGCTAGCTCAGAACAGCACTTTCATCTTCCTCTGCTCTAACAGCTGAACCATCTTTTGTGCTTTTTTCTAGGACTGCAGATTCTGCTTTATAAAATCATTTGGATTGTTTAAAGTGAGTGCTCGCCTGACTTTCTAAGGGAACTGATATCAGAAAATTGCTTGCACTACAGAGCACTGCTCCTGGCAGATGAGAAAATCTCTCTCTTGGATGCTTTCACAAAGAGCCAATTCAGGAACACCTTAGCAGTGCACACAGAATGGCCCTTTGCAAAGGCTGGGATTCTGCAGTCAGTGGGACAGGAGCTGCAAATCATGCTACTTAGTTAAGTTATTCCAGGGAGAAACTCGCAGGTTGCTCAGGCTATGGATGTGTAGATGTCTGCCTTGCTGCTCTGACTTCAAGGGGAAGAAGCCAGCTTTGTCACAGGCCCTGGGTTAGTGGGGTGGCTAGGGGTGGACCTTGGGGACAAGGTCAAGGGCCCTAGAAATGATCACCCAGAGAGGGGCAGCTGATGGGGTCCAGGGCAAACAGGGTGAGTTCAGCACTTGGGGCAGCATAGGCCTGCCAGGGCCTAACAGAGCTGATGCTGGTTGCTGCATCCTCCTCCTCCTCCTCCCTGTCTTCTTAGTTTTACAAACGTTTTATAGCCAGGGGTAGCTGGCTAAGCATGGCCACTGTTATGAATGATTATTTTTTATCATTTTTATTTTGAATATATATTAGTTCAAAATACAAATCTGCACATGCTTGGAGTATCTGCTTTTCAATAAGTGGTTGACAAACAAGGTTTGTTTGTTTTTTGTTTGGTCTAATATAGCAGGGATGTAGAAGCAGCTGTAAAGCAGGAAATGGTGATGGGGGAGAAGGGGGATGTTAGTAAGGTGCTTCACAACTGAATCAATACAGATGGCCATCTATCCCCCCCTCCCCATAGAGGCTGGTGGCTTCGATGTCAATGGGTTTCCGCTGATATTGGAGAATCCGCTCCGGGTTTCGGTCAATAACCAGTCATGACTCTAATAAAGAAGCTATCCAAGGCTTCTGCACCTTGGATAGCTCCTTTAGAGCCCTGACTGGTTGTGACTGAAACCCAGAGCAGATTCGCTGCCCCACTGATATTGGAGCCACCAGCTTACACTACCCCCCTCTGCCCCAGTAAGACATTAAGTCCAGGGTTTAATAACCAGTTTTGCCACTGACCCTAGAAATCCCATAGTAAATGGTACAAAGACAGGTCAGATAAGTACATCAACTGGCTGAGAAAGGCTATTTCTTCTTCTAGAGTAAATAAATGAAATCGTTTAAAGCCTGAAGAGAGAGGCAGGATGCTCAGTCACAGTGTGAAATCCTTGGGTTTTGCTCCTTCTCCTGTGGAAGGGATCTTGGTCGGATCTAGCAATATTTGGGATCACTTCCTTCTGCATTTCTTTAATTCTTTCCATTACCATGCTGCTTTTTTCGTGATTGCTTCCCCCCCAACCCCATGAAAAGTAAAACAGGCCATTTTCTTGCCCTGTTTTGAGGAAGATATTGGCTTCCTGAGCAGCTCCTCTGAGTAGCATCCTGTGCTTTAGTTGTCTGCACCAGACAGGCTGATAAGAATGCAACTGTTAATCTAGTAGTGGGCTTTTCCCAAATGCTGCAAAATGGCCATTGGTTGCATACAATACTACGTGTCCTTGGATGTGTATGCTTGGTGGACACAAGCAAGAGTAGGCTGACCATATGAAAAGGAGGACAGGGCTCATGTACCTTTAACAGTTGTAGAGAAAAGGGAATTTCAGCCAGTGTCATTTGTATGCAATTAGTTCCTGGTGAAATTCCCTCTTCATCACAACAGTTAAAGTTGCAGGGGCCCTGCCTTCTTTTGTATATGGTCACGCTAGTATAGTGCCTGCAACTTTAACTGTTGTGATGAAGAGGGAATTTCACCAGGAACTAATTGCATACCAATGACACCTGCTGAAATTCCCCTGTCAATACAACTGTTAAAGTTGCATGAGCCCTGTCCTCCTTTTCATATGGTCAGCCTAAGGAAGAGCCCTGCTTGATTAGATCAAAGGCCTGTCCTGTTTCCCATAGTGGTCAACCAAATGCCCCCAAGAAGCTGGTCATGAGTGTGATAACACCCATTGACTGTTGTTCCCCAAGAATTGGTATTCAGAGGCATGCTGCCTCTGAGCCTGGAAGAAGTATCTATCTCTCCATCCTGATTAGTAGCCACTGATATCAAAGGGCCCAGAAAGGGCACTTCACTGAGACACTCAAATGGATCATAGCCTGCCTCTCCAGCTGCAGTTAGCCATTGTCAGCAGCAGGCCTGCCTCTGGTAGGAAATCTGCAGGCTCTTTGCAGCAAAGTGCGGAAGGATCGGAGTTGCCTTATCCTCTGGAGCCCATTTCAGGGTTGGCCACTAGAGGGCAGATGTAGACTACACAGAGATGGCAAGGCTGGGTTAAAGCGACATGCGGGAGAAAGGTTTTCGCCAACCTCCAAGCATCTTGATTGGCTGCTCTAGGCTCAAAGCCATGGTTTGATGAGATCTGCTTTGCTTTATGCTTTTAATTGCTGCGCTACTGCATCCCTGTAGATATGATAACCTAGCATGAATTATTCTTTTTCTTTGCACCCCAACTATGCCTCTGCTTTCCCCAGTGCAGCTGCTGCCATTTTAGGGAGTGAGGCATGATTTCCTCTTGCTCCTGCTGTGCCTCTTGTTGGTAAGATAATTTTACCATCTCTCTGAAATGTCCATGCAGTTCTTCCTCTCTCTCCCCACTCCTCACTTCCCTGGGGGAACTGTAGCTCAGGGTTGCAGCACATCCTTTGCATGTAGGGCTTCTCTACATTGAAGCAAAATCCCCTCACTCTCACCAGGGTTTCCTCTTCTAGAGTCTTTGTGGGATTACGATTGGCACAATACATATGCTCCCCCCCCCATTTTTTGCCATTTGCTTGTTGGGCAAGTTCTATATATTCCATTTATACAGCCAGTAGATGGTGCTGTGGTATTGTGAGATTCTGGAAATATTACTGCATTTTTGGTGACTTAAAAATGGTGGAATAAAGCTTCAAAATTATGGGAGAGGCACCAGAGGTTTACAGAATAGGATCCCCCCCCCCCAATTTGGAAAACCAAGCAAAAAAGTCCACAGTAATTTACATAATTTTCGCTAGCACATGACACACTGTGTATTTTATTATATCAATGTACTATCAATTTGGAGAGCACATAAGCACGCACACACACACAGAGAAATGATGGCTTCTGAAGATGATCTTGGTGCAGAACCAGGTAGATATGGGAGTAAATCGTCCCTCATGTATCAAGTTCCAAAGCTGTACATATATTGTAAAAGTAAGCACTGGCACTTTGACTTTTGCCCCAAAGTGGACTGGGAGCTAGTGCAGCTCTTTAAGCTCCAGGAAGGAAAACACAGACAGTTACCAGTCCTATTGCCAGGCCTGTGGGCAACAGTCAAAAGCTGGAATGGGGAGTCAAGGCCAACAAGCAAACAGGCCCAGGTGGCAAATTAGAAGGCAGGATCAGAAAGCAAGACTAGAAACCAGACATGCCAGGGTTCAGGTAGATCTTGTTGCTCAAGCTGGGACAGGAAACTCTTTATACTCCTTCTTGCCCTGAAGCATAGAACAGATCATAGAATGGCACCAACTTTTGAGACATGACAGCAGTCATGGAAGGAAACAGTCACTGTGTTACCAAAAGCCCCAAGGATAAATAAACCTAAGAATGACCTCTTAAATCATACCAAGCTCCATCAGATCCAGCATATTTTTAAAAAAATATAAGTCAGCCTCTGGAAGCTTACAAGCAAGGTGTGAAATGGCCATCCTATTATTTGTCCCCAGCACCTTCTAATCAGATGTTTACTGCAACTGAATATGGACTTTCCATTTTACAACTGTGACCATCACAACATTTACCCCTTGGTTATTGGCTAGCCTGGTCTCTGAGTGTATAAATCCTAAGAGGTTATGGAGAGCCTCTTGCAAATATGATGGGAAGGTAGCACAGCCCAGGCAGCCTTTAATTTATATGTGTGTATGCATGCATTGTTTTATTGGCAGTAAATAACATTAATGTGCTGTATCTTAGAAAGTACATTAAGCTTGCTTGGCACAAGTGATCAAAGGGGCAACATCCCAAAGCAACAGGACTAGCTAAAAGCTGGTATGTGTGCCAGAGGCACCTAACACCCCTGAGACCTGACAACAATGGAGAGGGGATCCAATTCGTCACATGCACAAAAGTCAGCTGCTGGATCCTGGTCCTACATTTCTTGGCAAGATCCCCACAGGCAAAGCCACCAAAACCAAATTCAGGGAGTGGTAGCCTTCGGACTCAGGCACAACTATTTAGGAATGTTTCTGGCACTGCAACATCAGTGTGATCTGGAAGGTTGAAATGGCAGCAAAAAAGAAGGAGCCGGGTTCTTATTAAGCCTAGAGGCTGGTGGCTCCTATTTGAGTGGGGCAGTGAATCTGCTCTGGGTTTCATTCAGAACTATTCAGAACTCTAAAGGAGCCATTCAAGGTGCTGAACCCATTTTGGGGATAGGGCTCAGCATGTTCGACAGCTCCTTTAGAGTCCTGGCTGACAGCCAGAGCGGATTCACTGCCCTACTCAAATAGGAGCCACCAGCCTCCACAGGCAGCAGGATGTGGCTTTGCTCTGCTTTCGGGTGCTTCCTTTTGCCCCTGGGAGATCGTGCAAGACTCATGTAAGGAGTGATGAGTGCAGTAACATGAACCAGAGGCAAGACGAGAGCCACTGCGGCCGTCCATATTCTGGGAAGACAGATTCAAATGGAAAAAATAAAATAAACACAATAATCTGTAATAGTATGGCTGGGGAGAGTTGGGAAATCACCAGAGGAAGAAGAATGGCCAACAAAAAATGCCAGATGAATGACAATAGAGATCAGAATGAAATGAAATCGATGAAGACCAGGAGCCCAGAAACCCACACTGAAAGAAGGAAGAAGAATGGAGTATCCGACAGTAGTGAAAGCAGCAACAGAACAGTCTAGAACATTAGTAAACACACACACACACACACACACACACACACACACACACACTGGCACTGATCCTTCACTAAGATCATTAGACATTTTAGTGAGAGTAGTCTGGGCAAAGAAAAGAGAGTGAAAGTGACATGTTAAAGGGATTTGAAAGATCAAACAGCTATAAGGCCAAATTACATATGAAGTTAAAGGCGTCTTTGCATTTGCAGGGTTTTAAAAATGCAAACTGCTGGAGTGGGGTGTGGGGCTGGAATCACAGCAGGTGTGGAGGTGGGCACTTAACTCTTTCTTCCTTTGCTGTGGTCCTGAGGAAAATCCCTCTTCTGAAGCTGGTATTTCCTTTGGGTGGGTGGTTGATGGGGGTGGGCGGAGGAGGAGAGAATCCTCACTAACACCAAGTAAAACATAGAGAGTGGACTTTTGTTCATGAGTGGGTAGGCCTAGGGATCTGCATTCAGTTCTTCCAAACAAGAGATCAGGGCAACCAGATGGTCACTTCTGTGTATGCACATTCAATCTAGCAATAGGGGATGGATGGATGGATGGATGGACAGAGGAAGTCAGCCATGAAAACTGCATTGTTTCCTTGTATAGATTACTCCTGCTGGATCTTGGTGACTCTCCATCTGTCTGTCTCCAGATTGTTGGAGTACAACTCCCAGCATTCTTGACCATTGGCCATGCTGGCTGGGGTTAATGGGAGCTGAAGTCCTAAACAACAGGCTGGGGAGATCTATCTAATCTATCTGTCTGTCTGTCTGTCTGTCTGTCTGTCTGTCTATCTGTCTATCTATCTAATCTGTGGCTGCCTCTACAAGAGGCATTTAAAGCTCTTTCAAGGCACATTAAAAAATTTACCTCTACAAGAACGGAGCGCAATTCGGGTGTAGAGGCGCGATTTCTCTCCGATTATGCACATTATTGAATGCGCGTTAAATAGCGAGTTTTATTTTGCTCCAGCCGTTAAAGCGCATTTTGACTATGTGAACAAGCGATTCCCTGCATTAACTACTTGTAAAGCGCATTTGAAACAACTGGTAAGGTCACCTGTTGAGAGCTCAATTACCTCCTGCATACAAGCATGTACGATAAAGCGCTTCCGAGAAGATGCGCATCATCGGAGGAACAGGCATCAAACGGAATCCATCTAGAGGGGGTCTGTATCTATCTTTCTATCTGGTAACCATTTGAAATGGAGGACAGGGCGCCTGTAACTTTAACAGGATGTTTTTAGGATGTTTTAGGATTTTTATGCAGTTTTAATAATATGTGTCATGTTTTAATCAGTTTTATGTATTTTATCATGTTGTTGTTCCCCGCCTCGATCCAGACGGAGAGGCGGGTAAGAAATAAATTGTTGTTGTTGTTGTTATTATTATTATTATTATTATTATTATTATTATTATTAAAAGGGAATTTCAGCAGGTGTCATTTGTATGTATGCAGCACCTGGTGAAATTAATTCTTCATTACAACAGTTAAAGCTGCAGGATCTATACTAGAGTGACCAGATGCAAAAGAGGGCAGGCCTCCTGCAGCTTTAACTATTGTGATGAAGAGGAAATTTCACCAGGTGATGAATGCATACAAATGAGACCAGCTGAAATTCCCTTTTCTGTACAACTATTAAAGATACAGAGCCCTGTCCTCCTTTTCATATGGTCACCCTATGGCTATCTATCAATCATCGGCTAAGTTTGGCCTGAATTTCCATCCTTTTGAGCCACTGAATATTGTGCATTTCACCCATGGATGTTCTCTGTATGCAGAGTACCACTGGTCCATTTCCTCCACTTGCAGCTGTTCATTCATAACTTACCATTGATCTGAGCTTATACGCAGACATTCATGCGAATCTCCTTGTCCGCTGTTTCCGTCTCCTCTGTGCCAAGTAATTTGGGAAGCAGCAGGTGTCTTGTCCCTTGCCATTTACATGGCAAGCCTAAAATTTGTGATTCTTAACAGCATGCCTGCTGGGAATGCCAATCTGACTGTCCAGTGAGTTGGATAAATACTAGGGATGGAACAGCTAAGGAGGAACCAGACACTGTCTGAACTGCTGGAGATACAAGCAAAAGCTATCCATATATTAGCATTGTACAATCAAGGGGAAAAAGAGACTTTTGTGCTCTGTCTTATCTTGAAGCCCATACAAGCTTGTCTCAGGTTACATACAGTAGCCTGTGAATGAACTTCTCAGCAAACACATGTGTCAAATGAAGGGTTTTATCATTTGGCTGGGCAAAAAGAAGGACACACAGGCTTTAACCCTCAATGTGGCAAGCAGGACTCCTCCTGGGCTACAAGCATCATCACACAAGGGAAAACCGCATTTCCTTACCGTCGCTTCTCCGGCCCCACTTTTGTCCTTCATTACTTCCTCTTCTGCCCGGAGGGTAAAGAGG
The DNA here is from genome assembly GCA_029215795.1 of Anniella stebbinsi. Taxonomy (NCBI): domain Eukaryota; kingdom Metazoa; phylum Chordata; class Lepidosauria; order Squamata; family Anniellidae; genus Anniella; species Anniella stebbinsi. The sequence continues at coordinate 63,308,353 of JARDYH010000005.1, read as the reverse complement.
AAGTAAACAAAGACCACATGGCCCATTCAGGGGGCGTTTTTAACACGATGCTTTTCCTGCACACAGGAGATCGCAGCACATTCCATTTTTAAAAAAAAAGAGATTAAAAGGGGTCTATTTTGCAATGGAAAAATGAGCGGAAGGAGCAGGAGGCCTGTGGGAGGCAGATGGAATCATCGAAAGGACAAGCGCACATCCATAAGTGCGCAGTAGCGAGCGTGTGACAAAACACTCATCTGATGACTCCCTATATTTTCAACCAGAGGATAGATTTCCTGTCTCCACACCCACACATCTGCTGGGCTCACACATCTGCTGGGCTACCAGTTCACACACCCAGCTAGGAAAGGGGAGCAGTTTGGTTTTGAATAACCAAACGTTGCACATTTCTTCATAAATGAGATGAAAAGAGCTTGAAATGTAAAAAGTTTGGTTGTGGGGAGAAAGCAACACTGGCAGATTTGTCCACCCAGGCTGAGGGCTTTGAATGCTTAGCTCTCAAAAGTCTTGGTTTGAATCCCTCTCTATTGAACCCTGTTCGTGGTGGCCACCTTCTTTTTCTTGACAGGCTCCTCATCTTTGAGCGTTTTCAAATGGGGGGAAGGGAATCACATTTCCTTACCATTGCTTTGCCTCCTGCTTCTGTCCCACAATAGGGACAGCTTCCTCTTTCTTCACTTGGGGAAGAAAGAGGAAGCATGTAGTGACTATGTGACCCATTCAATGGGCTTTTTTTATAGCGCAGCTTTCCCTGCACACAACAGGAAATGGTGCCAATTGTCATCAGAGTCAAGAGACAGATTTCTAGAAGAAACGGGAGACATGCAGGAGGATTGCTGCATTGTCAAAATGACCTGCGAAGTTCTGTGAGCAGCCTGTCACAAGCATGCGATAAAACACTCCTCTAAAGACACCCTGTAACAGCGACATGGCAGGCACAGCATGGCCCTCTCCACGCTGGGAAGAGCTGTACCGGTTGAATTGGGCCAGTGCAGATGGGTGAGAATTTTGTTTGGAGCTTTTTTTTTTTTAACAAGAAGAACTTAGTAAAACTTGCAAATTTCTTCATCAACAGGATGGAAAGAACTTGACATTTTTTAAAAAAATGAACGCGAAAAACTGAATGTGAAAAAAAAGCAAAATGGACAGATTTGTCCATCACTACATACAGCAACCTGTGAATGAACCTCCTTGTGATCCGAAGCTGCCAGATATCTTTACAGTTGTTGCTCCAGATTACTGGGGTGCATAACGAAGATTTCTCTCTCTTTCATCATTACATTTGTTTTCATACTCCAAGACTCCATTTCCTTCGTGACTCATTTGTTAAAATCACACTCTTGGTTATGTACACATTTGTTAAATGCACAGTTGTTTAATAACTCTCATTTGTTTTTATTTCATTTTTTGGGGGGTTTGTCTTTCTTTACCTCCCCCTCCCCCCCCCTCAAATAAGACTCCCATTCGTATCTCTTTGGAGTCGGTTTGGCATGAATGAAAATTGAAACAAATGGGGCCCCATTTAGACACATTGTTCATTCAACACTTGCCATTCTGATTGGTGTTATAGATGCTTGCTGAGTACCCCATTACATCCCTCCCTCCCTCCCTCCCAGCTCCATACTTCATTCTCTGCTCAGCCATAATGCAGCAGGCACTGTACAGGGTGAGTAACGATAGTAGTAATGGAACTGGCATTGAGAGGGATGAAAGGGGACTCTCCATGGGGTCATGATCAGCTGTCAGAACTGACAACTGCTACAAGTATCCAGAGGCTTCTGACCAAATTGTTCATGCTATTTTGGGATGCATTAATAGAAGTATAGTTTCCAAATTGCGCGAGGTACTGGTTCCCCTCTATTCGGCACTGGTTAGGCCTCATCTTGAGTCTTGCGTCCAGTTCTGGGCACCACACTTCAAGAAGGATGCAGACAAGCTGGAGGGGTTCAGAGGAGGGCCAGAGGATGATGATCAGGGGTCTGGAAACAAAGCCCTATGAGGAGAGACTGAAAGAACTGGGAATGTTATCCTTGAGAAGAGAAGTTTGAGGGGAGACATGCTAGCATTCTTCAAATACTTGAACAATTGTCACACAGAGGAGGGCCAGGATCTCTTCTCAATCATCCCAAAGTGCAGGATACGGAATAATGGGCTCAAGTTACAGGAAGCCAGATTCTGGATGGACATAAAGAAAAACTTCCTGTTAGAGCACTACAACAATAGAACCAATTACATGGGGAGGTCGTGGGCTCTCCCACACTAGAGGCATTCAAGAGGCAGTTGGACAGCTGTCATGTATGCTTTAAGGTGGGTTCCTGCATTGAGCAGGGGGTTGGACTCAATGGTCTTATAGGCCCCTTCCAACTCTATTATTCTATGATTCTGGATTGGCAATTGTGTAAACCAGCCTAGAGACGGAAAGGGATGTGATACCTACATCTCATCTTTCCCATGCTTACTAGATCAGTTATGTCTCTGGGGCCCATCATACCTCATTCCTCAAGTTTATGAATATGCCCTATTTCTGGGGACCAAACTCCAGTGCTACCTGGAAGAACTGTCCCAGAGAGCAAGTCAAAGATCCAGAGGTGCTCAGGTACTATTAACTTCAGCCCAAGTTAATATTTTTCAAATGAAGCATTTTCTTTTCCAAATAAGATGTCCTTTGGGCCATACTTATTTGCATTTCTGATTTTATCAGGCAATACAATTTTAAGTTAAGTAATTGCTTTTATGTCATGAGAGCATTAGGAAACCACAACCAAACAAAATATTTGTTTCCCTTTTCCTTTGTTCTTTCTCTATTATATTATGTTATTATGGAAACCTTCATCTATGCATTCTTCTCATGTAAATGGTGGATGGAGGCAAATTATTGAAACTATTAGCTTGCTTAGGCTGGCCATATGAAAAGGAGGACAGGGCTCATGTAACTTTAACAGTTGTAGAGAAAAGGGAATTTCAGCCAGTGTCATTTGCATGCAATTAGTTTCTGGTGAAATTCTCTCTTCATCACAACAGTTAAAGTTGCAGGGGCCCTGCCTTCTTTTGTATATGGTCACTCTAGTATAGTGCCTGCAACTTTAACTGTTGTGATGAAGAGGGAATTTCACCAGGAACTAATTGCATACAAATGACACTGGCTGAAATTTCCTTTTCTCTACAACTGTTAAAGTTACATGAGCCCTGTCCTCCTTTTCATATGGTCAGCCTAAGCTTGCTTCAGTCTGCAGCCCCATTTTGCCAGTAAAAGCCCCAGAAAACTTTGGGGTGGGGGCTGGACACCTCAGAAGGCAAAGATCTACATTCCACCTAGGAGGTCCTTCCATCTCCTCAGCATTCTGTTCTCCTGCATAGTTACAGTCCTTGTGCGTCTGAGCAGCTATCTTTGACACACTCTCTCACTGCAGGCACTTGCTTTTTTTCAGGGAAGGACAGCTTCAAATCCAAAGACTGCTTGATAAGTTTTTCTCTGCACATTTGAGTCATCACAGCCCCATCCAAGTTTTATTGCTTCTGCTCAGCCATGGATGCCCATGCGTGACTGACTAGGGCTGGGCATGCTCTGGCCCATCCTAATGGAGACATCTGTCACACACCCCACTTGCTATCATTCATGCCATAAAAGGCTTGGCTTAAAACACCCCGGGTGCCATTTCAATGATCATAAAGTAATGGTTGCACTGTGTGCTGTAGACTAAGAACAGCTGTAGTCTATAGCAGCCCAGATTCTCTGGTAGCCAGCACTTGAGTGTGCCCAGCACTAGTCTTAGCTCTAATAAACACAACTCAGCCTAGAATAAAAGAAGCGGAATTGCCCAAGGAGGTGGAAAACTAGTGGAAGAAGGAGAGAGCAGAAGTCCATTAATTGCTAGAAGTCAAGGCAAAGATATCCCTAGCCTTGAACATTTTGTTGCAGCTGCTTTGAATATTTGTGATGGAAAAGCTGCCGAGGATGGTTTTGAGTAAATAAAGTTAAATATATAAAGGCTTATGTGGTTAGAGCAAGTGGGCCTTACCACTGACCCCAAACCTTGTAATTTCATATTTACTCCAGGAATTAAGTTTATAAGATTTCCAGGCTTGTTACATTCCAATCCAGATGACCCGAATGGTGAACCAATTGAGAATGCAATGAAAAGAATTTGCACCATAGACTGTCATGTTAGAAACTTGTCATGTCATGGAGTAACATAAGCAGGAAAGGAAATCCAGGAAGCTTGATGATAATTATTTCTGTATTCTCAGTTTTAAGTGTTTTGTTTATAAAAATGTAAACAAAACCGTATAATATAAAGCAATGTTACACTATGTAGTGCCATGAATTGGAAGTGATTATTTGGGAGTTAATGTGGGCTAATTGGGGTTAATGTAGATGTGCTCACCCTGGCTAGGTGGATATTTAAGCCATAGCCCTGAGGGCAGATGGGAGGGAAGGGGAAGGATTAGGATTTCTATTGTTCTACTCATTCTTGTTCAAAGCATATTTGAAAGGAGAAGCACATCATGGAAAGAGGACGGTTTGCATGATCATGGAGGAAAAATAGGCCCCATGGTTACAAACCACCCCACCCACCCATCCTCACTGGGTTCAGAAGTCAGGAGAACCTGCATCCGGTGAGGCTAATTATGGTAATTAGGCTGCTTGTAACCTGCAGACATGTTGGTGATCCTGTGAACCTGGTTAGAGTGTGGGAGACTTCAGTAAGGAACTAAGAGATTGTCCTAGCTTCTTGAGAGCTGTGATATATTTTCTTGCCTTCTGAAAGAAAGGGACTACAGTTCTGTCTGGATCAGAAGCTTCTTTGCAGGGGGGAAGCTGGGAGATCAGTTTTTCAGAAAGTGAGACCCCATTGTACAGATCAGGATTTGGTGGCTGCTACAGAGCTGGAGTCTGGGGGCCTCCTGAGAGTGACTATACTTTGCTATCTTTTGTGATTGCTGTGAGAATTTAGTTTGAGATGTCTGTGGCCAATCATTGCATGGGCATATGAGGAACTGTGCTAAGGCTACTTGATGATTTGCTGTGTCAGAGAACATAGTTTCCATTAGTGTTCTTTTGGAATGAAAAGAAACCTCTCCCTTTATTCATGTGTGCGCGCGCACACAGAAACAGAGTCTCCCAGTCCCAACCCATGCTATTTTGCTTAACCTGCAATTTAAAAACTGCTCTACGCTCAGTCCTGAACAAGAATAATCTACCCTTTGGCCAAAAAGATGCTCTTTTGTTCATTGGAAATAAAAACCTGCCTACTACTTAAAATTCTTTGCCAATGTGGCAGGATGGCAAGGCCAGGGGAGGACAGAGGTATATGCCTTGTCTGGCATTGATGAATTACTTTCCTGGAACTTGGCACCTCTGCATTCTCATCCAGACACAGTTTAATGACATGAGCAGGGATGTTTCTCCTGTTTGTTGGGAAAAGAGAATCAATTTCAAAGAGGAAAGCATGTAAGATTCTCAGTGGGTTAACTTGCCTGCTCCATCTGATATCATTTATTAAAAACATTTTTCAGCTCAGGCATGTGTTCCATAGCATCCCCTATGCACCATCCTGCTTTGGTATAAACAAAGTCTTTGAATCACTTTTTTTTCCTTAATAGGAAAAAAGAGAAAGAAATTAGAAACATGGAAATTTAATAACTTTCCATTATGCAAATTTGATTTAATCAGAGATGAAGCTGAAGTGCAATAAAAACATACTTTCATTAAGTTTATGACTTTCAGGCTATATAATACTCCAGAAATGTCAATTACAAGGTAACAGTAGCAATAGATGGTTATGGCCACCAAGTAATTGGTTTCCCTTCCAGTCCAGATGAATGGCAGTGTTTAGTTTTTATTTAGCACCTGAAAAGAGGAGCAGGGCCAAGTATTTGGCTGGAAGGGTAGCCAAGCTAAGCAAGTTGCCTGTTCTCAACAGAGCGTTAAAGAAGAAACTGCTGGATTTCCCAAGCTGCTGCTTTCATTTCCATCCAGACTCAGATCCTCCTCTGTTTGGAAATGACCAAGGAGCTCTGACCACAACCTTCTATGGGCAGCAGCTATTCTAGCCTCCACTGCTACTACTAGGGTGACCAGATAAAATCCAGGTCAGGGCTCATGTAACTTTAACAGTTGTAGAGAAAAGGGAATTTCAGCCAGTGTCATTTGTATGCAATTAGTTCCTGGTGAAATTCCCTCTTCATCACAACAGTTAAAGGTGCAGGGGCCCTGCCTTCTTTTGTATATGGTCACTCTAGTATAGTGCCTGCAACTTTAACTAGGACGTTTTCTGTCTAAACATGCATAGAATTGCACTGTAAGTTAACTAAAACGTAAAACTTAAACTTACACTTAAAATCTACCACCACTTAAAGTTATCTTTCAGGCTTGGCTTGGCTACAATAGCCTTCCCCATGGCCAATGCTGGTAGGGAATTATGGGACTGATAGTCCAACACATCTGGAGGGCACCAGGATTGGGAAGGCTGGACTACAGGAGTGCTTAAGTAAGTAGAACCTTAAGCAAAGATTGCTTCTTCTCAGACCCTTTTGCCCAGAAAGACGATGGCACTCTGCCAATTTGATGGTGGCGATGTGATATCAGGAAGACATATCACTCAAAAAGTGGTTGCTACAGATCTGGGCTGGAATTTATTTCTAACATTCCACATTTCTTTGGCAAGGTAGGCCAAGGTGGCAAACAAACATATGTAATATATATGTGCATATATGAAAGCAAAATCAACAATACACAATAAACACTTTAAAAATATATTCTGGTCCACCAGCTCAACAAGCAAAACAACATGTTTTAAGTATCAGGAGTTCCCAATTTTTGGCTGTGTGAGTGCCAATACAGTGCAAATTCATGTAGTTGGACAACGAGGAAGTGATCACAAAAAGCTCCTGGCATAAAAATCAATAGTAAAGAATTTGTTATATTCCACGGAAGTATTGTGCTATCCTTTCTCAAGATTCTATTATAGTTTGAGCTATTTTAAAAAACTTTTTGAATTTTTTTTTGCAGCTTTGTGAGCAATTTCAAATTTCTTCTGATCTCATGTTCCATTTTTCGTGAACACTCCACTCCTACCCCAAATGCCCACCTGAGCTGCAGTCATATCCATAGTCAAATATTTCAGGGAACAGGTGTGTGTGTGTGTGTGTGTGTGTGTTGAAAAATTCAATCATAGTAGAGTATGAGAAACAGAAACATATCCATTAACTTGCGGTGAGGTGGGGTGGATTAGGGAAATCCAATCTTTGCATATTCTTATGCAAAATTACATGCACCTCTCTAATATGTGGATCTCAATTTAGCTAGCCACTGGATTTCACACTTCTTCAAATGTTGCAACACAGTTCTCAACAATGTGTGCCTATCATAAACATTAAAATATGTGTTATATAGTATTTTTAAAAAGGCATGTTTTCATGATTATTCAGGGATTTGTTTGAAAGAGCAGACAAACACGAAACTTTGGAATTATGGGCAAATGCAAAAGTGACCTGGACCAGAAAAGGATTTGTCCATTCCTAGTGGGACAGGAGTATGGATCCAGGACAGGTGAGGACAATAACAGTTAATGTAGTAGTGCCTGGATTTTATATTATTTCTTATTGGTGTGTATTATCTTTTTTCTTTCCATTTGTTTTTCATTAATTGGATGGAGACCTAGGTATCACCTATTTCGCAAATAACATTCAGTATTGGACTATCACAGGTTGCTTTCCCCTTTCAGTGATGGTTCATCATACCACCTTCAAGTTTTAAAAGCAATCTCCTGATCACAACCTTTTTTTGGTTAGAGTTATATGTGTTTGGTAAGTTATAGCTGCTGCATGTAACTGATGTGAGGAAAGTGCTATAGAAAGAAACACACACACACACACACACACACACACACACACACACTGCTACTTCAAAAGCAAGCAGCATTGTATTGCGAGATCATAGCTCCTAGGAAAACAAATAGTCTCTGAAGAAAAGGTTGAGTGCAGCCATTATGGTTGCACTGTTCAGACAAAGGGATATTTACTAGGGGTGAAGAAGGAAGGAAGAAAAGCAATCTACACCAAAGAATAGTTACAAGATGAAACTAGTAGAGGAAGAAAACAAAGTTATCTTTTGTCTATTGCCCCCCACTGGTTCAGATGACTTGTCACAAACGTTGCTGCTCTACTCCAACATTATTGTGAGGTGCCATATTATCTAGGCCCATAGAGTTATGCAGATGGCTCTTAGTGATTTCATTATATTTTACCCCCAGCAGTGTAAACTGCCTTGTTATCTTTTATTATGAAAATCAGTTTATGAATAATTCCAGTCAATCAATCGTCAATCAATGTTTTGTTTTATTTAACAGGAAGGCAGAGAGAAGTTCAGGAATGGGAGGTTGCTTCTAAAAGGAATAAGAAACACAGAATTCAGCCAGCCCTTCATTTCTCAGGAAATCAAAAAGCCTTAGAACAAGTCAAATTGCAGAGCAGCTTTACAGGTGGGGTGGTGGGGTGTCACCTGAGTTCCTTGGGATGGAGAGGCTGCGCTGTGTTCTGCCAGCAAATGTAGATCCAGGAAGATTCCCCCAAAATATGATCAATTTTGTGCCAACAGATGGTTGGCATGTCTGGGTATGACTTTTGGCCAATGCCATGCTATCAAAGGGAGGGGTGAAGGTGTGTGTGTTTGGTCATAGAACACAACTGTGAGCCACACTTTTGGAGGAGTCTGGGCAGAGGCAATTTAGCAGCTCATTGGCTAGGTTCTAGGGGGCATGATCAAGAGCCCTTTCAACACCACTGGGTGCTCAGGTGATAGTAAAGAAGCGAGAGACTCTGAGGCTCAATTCAGACGACACAATAAACAACTGGTGTGGGGGAAACAATCGTCAGTTGTTTTGACTATTGTGTTATTCGAATGTTGCCATAGTCAACTCAGTGCTGATCCTAATCCACACCACAGTTGATTATTTATTACCATGTTGTGTGGGGAGTACCCCCTAGATGAACAACTGTAAAGTTGCTTATTACCCCACCATTGACTATCGTGTCGTCTGAATTGAGCCTGAATGTGTCATTGTTATGCTTCTCAGCATGCAATGTAACACCAGGGTAGAATAAGGTTAACAATTAGCGAAATTTTAATTCACATGGGGCAGTAAAAAAAACACAAAACCTACAGGATGGATCTGTCCAAAGTCTAAAGTCTTGCTATTGACAAAGGGAGGACAGATCATTGTGATCCTCTGGAAAAGCCCCAATCTTGCCCCCACACAGCCACCCCTCCCAAGATAAGGGTCAGCCTGCTGTTTCTACGTAGTATCATGACCCCCATTGCTCATAGAATGAAGCATCTCTGTCTAAAAGGGTCACCTATAACCATGGAACAGCTTCTTCATTACTCTAGGTGCTGAACTTCAGGCCTGGAAGCCAAATCCGTCCACCTGGGGTTCCATTCTGGCATTCCCCAGAGGTCCATGTGCTCTTCCCCTGGCCCACCACCCCTCTCACAACTGCCAATCATTTGGGTAGTTTCCCAGATTTTGCACATTCCCCCCCCCCCCTTCCCATTCTCAAATGTTCCAATGGCTCTCCTAAGGCTTAATAACTGGCAGTAAGAGCTTTGAGCTACAATATGCTGGTATTTTTTTGGTATTTGGCCTCAGCCCTTTTGCCTTCAGCTTTTCCCACCACTGGAATGCAGCCCCCGAGAGCGTCTCTGAAATTGAATCTGGCCCTCAGGCTGAAAGAGATTCAACACCCCTGCTTTATGGTACCAGATGTACATTAGATTTTAGGTTGCAAGTCTGGATTCCTCTCTTTTTCTTAAATATGGATATCTCATGGTGCTTACGTCCCAACAGTAGAGGAAATAAGACCATTTTTTTCATGACATGCTAAAAAAGCAATTTTGATGAACTCTCATGCCATTTGTGCTGTGTGCTTGTTCTAAGACAGAATTCGTGGGGGGGGGACAGGCTGTAAACTTTTGACAATGAAGTTTTTTTAAAAAATATTTGCATTTGATTTAAATCTTCCTTGTGCAGAAGCACTTGGAAAGAGATGGCTTCAGTAGTTTGTGAACTGCCCAGAGACTTGCATCTGTCCAGAGAACACTGTGATTTATTTGGGCAAGTCTTCTTCATCTTCAACCACAAACCATAGTCTGTAGACAGCTCTCTCATTTGGGTGTTTTCTTCCTGTAGGAGTATCCGAGGGACTGGGTTCCAGAAAGGCTTTGAGTTGAACAATGAACCTCCAAAAAACATCCTGACAGAGGATGAGGGCATGTCCCAGTTACAAAGGAGAAAGAGGAGCTCAGTCGAGACCAACTAGTCTGTGAGAGATGTTACTAACAAAGAAAAATCAAATCCCTAAATTGATTCAAAATTATAAATTAGACATGATGGAAAGCATGGCATAGGAATGAGCTGCCACTGGGGAAATCCTCTAAAATCTGGGGGATTTCAGAGCCAGTAACAATGGGAACCTGAATATAACACAAAGAACATAAGAAGAGCCATGCTGGATCAGACCAAGGGTCCATCTAGTCCAGAATTCTGTTTACACAGTGGCTGTTGACTGGGAACTCACAAGCAGGACACAAGTGCAACAGCACCCTCCCACCCATATTCCCCAGCAACTGGTGTACATAGGCTTACTGCCTCTGCTACTGGAGGTAGCACATAACTATCAGGACTAGTAGCCAGTGAAAATGATAGCTTTCTCCCCATCAATTCCTTAAAGGGACAGATAGTCAAGCAGACTGTTAAGCTCCCCATACTGATGCATCTAGTTAATGGCTCCTGCCCTAAACTTCCACCATATACACTGCATAACTTCCAGGATAATTTCTGTGTCACCTGATATCTTTGGTGTATGCAACATCAGCATATGCAACTAGTATGCAATTGATATCTTTGGTGTATGCAGTTAGTAACCATTGATAGCCTTCTCTAGGAATTTATCCAAAACCTTTTAAATTGGTGGCCATCACTACATCTTGTGGTAGTGCATTCCACAGTTTAATTATGTGCTGTATGAAGAAGTACTTCCTTTTATCTGTCCTGAATCTGTCCGATCAGCTTCATGAGATGACTCCAGGTTCTAGTATTTTGAGAGAGGAGGAAAATTGTCTCCCTATCCACAATCTCCACACCATGCATGATTTTGGACACCTGCATCATGTCTCCCTTTACTCACCCTTTTTCCAAGCTAAACAATCCCAGCTGTTGTAACCTTTCCTCATAGGAGAGATGCTTCATCCCCTTGATCATTTTTGGTAGCCCTTTTCTACACTTTTTTTCAGTTCTGCAATATCTTTTTTTAGGTGTGGTGACCAGAACTGTACACAGTATTCCAAGTGTGGCTGCACCATAGACTTATATAAATGCAGTATGATAGTGGCAGTTTTATTCTCAATTCCTTTTCTAATTATGCCTAACACGGAATTTGCCTTTTTTAATATAACACCTGCACACTGGGTTGGCATTTTCATTGATCTGTCTACTACTACAACCCCATAATCTCTTTCTTGACTGATCACTAGCTCAGATCCTATCAGCTTATACTTGAAGTTGGGATTTTTTGCCCCAGCATGAATAACTTTATACTTGATTACATTGAATTGCATTTGCCATTTGGATGCTCATTCTCCCAGTGTGGAGAGATCCTTTGGGAGCTCCTCACAATTCTTTTTTGTTTCAATCACCCTAAATAATTTGATATCATCAGCAAATTTGGCCACATCACTGCTCATTCTTAATTCCAGATAATTTATGAACAGGTTGAAAAGCAACCTGTTGCTTTTCAACCTGTTCTGCAATTTCCCTTGAACAGGCACTTTGCTATCTCCAGGAGTTTGCTAATTCACATTAGATAAATTGGTTGGAAGGCTACACTTTACCAGTGCCAAGGCCATCCAGGGAATGTGGAAGCCCACACTGCAACCCCGTTACAATGAAGAAAAATGAGACTAAATTGTAGAACATTCTTCAGGACATTTATGGAAATGTAGTACCCTGTATCTGTGTTCAGATCTTGTAAGATTTGCTGGTGCCATTCAGAAGCAGTGTTAGAGCAGAAGAAGCCATATTCGGAACAGTAAGTTGCTGGCTTAGACCACAGAGCATGTGCTCCTGGTGCGGTTAAAGTGGGACTTGTAATGTAGTCACACGGTTCCTTTTGTATAAGGAAGAGGGAGGCGTATCTGATGGGTGGGAGGGATAAAGCATAATAATAAACAGGGACATTGATCCCAGAGCCAGTGGGAGCCAGTGCTGCTGCAAACCGAAAAGTTAAACAATACCCAGCTACTTTGAAGGATTCTTCTTCATGCTGTGCTAAACAAAAATAGCAACAAAAGAAAAGAAGGGGTGTTTTTTTGAGGTCAGAAAAGTCCCTGTGTGGGGCAGGGTGCAATTTAAAAAAATTAGAAAATGTAATTTCCGAATGAAAAGCTCTTCTTCCAAGAGTCGTGAGATTGTTTGTATTGGGTGAAATTGTGATATGTGTGTGAGAAAGGGCCCATGTAACAAATTTGTACTGGTTCCCAGAAGATTCTGCTCGGGAACCAGATGATGATGATGACGATGATTTTCTATTCAACAGATAAACAAAACTTTTAGCAATAGAGTGCAAGAGCTTGTTATACTGGATAAACCATCCACATTCAGTTATGTAGTGCCAAAGTTACATTAGATAGAGTTATACAAGGTATATGTTCAAGGCTTAAGTCATTTTTATCATTCTTAGTAAAAGTAAAATAAATAAATAAATTGGAAACCATATCTTTATGAAACGCTATTGCTTGGTCAGCCCCCTAATCCATCTACTGTAATGAGTGAGCTTCTTGGCTAGTGCCACTTGCCAAATCTTGCTTTGCCACCCTTGGATCATATAGCCTGACTTGGTTCCCCCCCTTTGGCTACCTCCATATGTGCTGCTGTCAATAATAGAGTGACTAACTCTTTATGGCTTACAATTTGACCACTTTCTTGTTTTTTTCTTTAAGATTTCCAGATGTGTCTGAGGACTGCTGAGTTAGACAATGGATTCACTGTAGAGTTTTTAATGGCTTGGTTTTAAATATACTGTTATTAGATGAGAAGTACAATACGGTACCACCACTCTGTAAAGAAAAGTTTGCTTGCCCGCCACTTAAAAGCCTTCCCTGATATGATAGGAGTCACTAAAACAGGGACAAAATTGCAGCTTTAAAGGAGGCCATCTAAAGCACTGTGTGGAGAACAGTCCTTTCCCTCTTTTGGCAATAGGAGGGCATTGTGCGCCAGACTCTTCCAGTTCATGGAAAGAGTCCTATGCATGTCATGCAAATAAAATGCTGCAAGTCAACAATTATGTAGTTCGAAACAATTGTTGCAAATGTGATTTTACAGTGGGAGATGCCCTCTCCAATTCCTGCCATCTCGCTGATCAGTTGACTGAGATCAGTGAAGTTGGATCTCAGTCAACCCATTCTACCTCCTTTATTATAGAAATGGTGTCCACTAACAGTAGCTCGGTTTGAAAGGACTTGTGGGCCAGCAGCAGTAATCATTTGCTGGGTCCCTCCTGGCTTTCACTTGCCCCGTATTGGGTAAAATTGGCCACTATGTTGGATAGATGCCAGTGCTTTGTCACTTGATCTGGCCCAGATGGAGTAAGGAGGAGGCTCCCCACAACCCAAACAGATCTGCCTGGGAACTCAGCACAGTAGCAGGATGTTGGTAAGGTAGGGTGACCAGATAAAATCCAGGTCAGGGCTCATATAACTTTAACAGTTGTAGAGAAAAGGGAATTTCAGCCAGAGTCATTTGTATGCAATTAGTTCCTGGTGAAATTCCCTCTTCATCACAACAGTTAAAGGTGCAGGGGCCCTGCCTTCTTTTGTATGTGGTCACTCTAGTATAGTGCCTGCACCTTTAACTGTTGTGATGAAGAGGGAATTTCACCAGGAACTAATTGCATACAAATGACACAGGCTGAAATTCCCTTTTCTCTACAACTGTTAAAGTTACATGAGTCCTGACTTGGATTTTATCTGGTCAGCCTATGGTAAGGGAATGATCCACAACTGGATTTGCCATCTTCCAATGTTAAATAGGCATGTCTGGTGTTTTGTGCTTTGTACCCGTGACCTGGGTCGCATGGAATGGTGGCAAATCATTCTGCAGCCCTTTTGAATATTCAATTCCCAATTGGGCTGACTGGGAGTTGCTGCATGATGTCTGAACCCAGACACTATGGGTTTAATCGTTGGTTAAACAACCCAGAGTTTACCTACAATTGGTAGTTAATTAGCCCACGATTTGCCATCATTACGGGCAGACAATGTCTTTGTCTTTTGTTTTTAGCTCAGTCAAGGGGTAACTTCAAATGTGCACATATGTAAATGTGAAATGCCCCCTCCTAACCCTTGCTGCCTCGGGGGAGGATGTCCCAAAACAGCACCAGTCCTGGGTCTTGCTCAGCCAGTAAGGAAACACTTTGATGCTTGGTTTCCAGGCAAGTCATGAAGGGCAGAAGGAAGGACCTCTACTGCCAGGTGCCTGCTTTAATCACCAGCCTTTTTCTTTTCCCAGGCCCTCCAGCCAATAAGAGGATCGGTTTTGCAAGTAGCAACTGGAGTTCAAGCAGACACTTGTGTGGAGGGGGCTGTGATTGGACTGGCACGTGATGTGCACAGGACGAGGGGAATTGTTCAGGGGATTATGGCCTTGATATAATTCCTAATCAGGCCCTGCCACAGCCTTGTCGAATGAATGCTGAGCTCCCCATTTGTTGGCATTCAATGGCTTCTCTGGATGCTATTTCAGCGGCAGAATAATTAGTGACTTGCAGGGAAAAAAGCAAGAAAGCCCTGAATGGTATTTAGTGACAATTATTCTGCCAAACCACAGCTTACTGTTATAAATGGAGCTTATTAGTGCCAAATTGTTCGGATAGGAAGCAGTTTCTGCAGGAGAGAGAGAGAGAGAGAGAGAAGAAAAGAATGGCTGCAGCTCCTTGTATGTTGTGAACATCAGCACAAAACCATCGGCTGCTTTTGTTCTGCCTGCTGGAGACTCCTCAAGAGTAGAAGCCAGTCAGCCACAGTGTGGCTCGTGAGACTGGTTTTTTTTTTAAATTTGTGGCTTCTATCTAGAGGGATTACATTCACAGTCAGAGACCAGCAAACCTGCTATAACCCTGCAATGGCAGGGCTGGACTATTCTGAGAATGGCCAGAGTGGACATTTCCAAAAGCTTCAGCAATTCATTTTAGCAAGCCTAATGGTAACTCCAGCTTCTGTACATATGTGGCAGATCCTTAGCCATCTCTTTGTGTTGTACTCCCTGTTGTTTAAGCCTCTTCGGTATACTAAAGCAGGAATGGGCAACTTGATCAGCACATCAGAAATGAGCCAAACACAGAGTGGGAACTGAACCTCAAAGGTCAATTCAGCTAATGCTGACGATGCAAAGCCGCAGCTAACTTATTTATTTTTAAGTGTGTAATATTTAATACATTACTCTAATACATCAATTGCTTAAGCATCTTCTGATGGAATACAAAGGTGCCCTTGGTTAATTGGGAAACAGATTTTTAATAATAATAATAATAATAATAATAATAATACTTTTTAATGTGACTGCTTAGTAAAACAGCAGGTGGTAGGTGCTATTAGGAGAAGCATATATCCTTCTTTCACGTATAGAAGGAGATGCCTCTCATAAGATGGCGCCTGCTCTGAAACATGTGTGCTATCCAAATGTAATTGGTTGATTAATTGAATAATTGAATAGTAGTCCCACATTTAATTAACTACATTTTTCAGGTAACAGCCCCACTTATTTTAATTATTGTTGGTGAGCACATTGCTGTAATTTTGAAGGAATGTGGGATGAAGTTCCCATAAAGAAAGGCCTATTGCAGTATGGAATGACCCGGGTTGATCATGTTGGGCTTCTGCAGAGGACTGAGCCAAAATATCACTCAGCAGAACATTCAGGGTGAAATGTGAGGTCTGTGAAGTGCAAAGTTCTTCCAAACACAAACATACCTTTGAAGTTGTCCACTGTGATTATTTATTTGCATCCCAACATTTGGTTCCATTTTGTTTTTCTGGCTCAACATTCTCCAACTTAGACCCCCTCTAGATGGATTCCGTTTGACGCCTGTTCCTCCGATTATGCGCATCTTCTCGGAAGCGCTTTATCGCAAATGCTTGTATGCAGGAGGTTATTGAGCACTCAACAGGTGACCTTACCGGTTGTTTGAAATGCGCTTTACAAGTAGTTAATGTGGAGAATCGCTTGTTCACATAGTCAAAATGCACTTTAACGGCCGGAGCAAAATAAAACTCGCTATTTAACGCGCATTCGATAATGCGCATAATCGGAGAGAAAAACGCACCTCTACGCCCAATTTGCACTCCGTTCTTGTAGAGGTAAATTTTTTAATGCACCTTGAAAGAGCTTTAAATGCTTCTTGTAGAGGCAGCCTTGGTGTCCTCTAGGTAGGTTAGGCTTCAACTCCCATCAGCTCCAGACAGCATGGCCACAGGTCAAGAATCCTGCCAGTCACCACCCAAAACATCAGGAAGGCACCAGGTTGGGGACAGCTGTTCTGGTGGAACAGGCACACTGCTCAGTTGCCTTAGGTAACATGGAGACACTTTCCTGTCTTCCAGCACTGTGCTCTGCAACACATTATGGTAAGATGGAGAAAGTCACCTGGTTGCCTAGACAACTGAGTAATTCCCCCATTTTTTTCCAGTGCTGAGCTGCAGTTGAGACCCAGAAGACAGGGAGAGTTGCCTAGGCAATGCAGGGACACTTCCCTGTCCTTCGGTGTGGTGTTCTGAAGCACAGCACAGAAAGGGCCTATCTACTTGTTTGTTAATAGCGGTAGGAAATATTTTAATCCTAGGTGCATGGTGGGGTCTGCTTTCCACCAGGACTGCAGATGTGGGGACAGGAGGTTTAGCCCTGCTTTCCTTATCCATAATCCTAATGATAATTGCATCATGCCCTCACCCCATGTTGCTGATAGAGTTAGGAAACAATAATCCTTTCTCTGGTGCCAAGCAAAGCTTTTTTTCTATTACTAATAGCCTTTACGACCACCATAGTTTGCAACATTAGATCTAGGAAAATACACTTTCCTTAAAGATGGTGGCTCTCACAGAAGATGGATGGCTGCAGGGCACGAGTGGATGAAACAGGTAAGTTCTGCGGGTGGGGGCAGCAGCTTGGCATCATCCTGGATCTGTCTGAAGTGATCCAAAGCACTTCACACCTGCCCCGCTCCAACCCACTCCAGACCGTTTTGGCCCAATCCAGTCCTAATCCAGACCTGAAGCAGCACAAAGCTTTACTGATTTACAAATGCACAGTGCCACTACAATCCTTGTTTTAATACATTAGTCTGAAGATGTGCACAATTCAAACTTGATATACCTGAAGGGAAAGGGGACCTGATCCAGCTTTCCTTCTATTAGCTCAATAGCAAAAGGGCAAACAGTCAGCTGTGGGTGAGGGCATCTAAGTAAGCACTTAACTACAGTTTTCCAATTCAATATAGTTTATAATTAATGTTTCATGAAAAAAGAAGTCAGAGAAATAAGGGGTTGCAATTAAAAATAAAACAAACAATATGTTCTAATTAGTTTCTCCGCTTGATTAGTTTTAACAACTTAAATACAGTAGTGTAGCATCGTTCTTCATGCCAGCGTGTCCTATCTTGGAGGGAAACAAGCCATTTCCCCAGGCAGGGCTGGCCCTCTCATTATGCAAAGTGAGGCATAAGATGGCAACATAGACAGTGCCAAAAAAGAAAGAAAGAAAATGGAACAAGCAGAGGATACCTTCAAAGAGAGGACTGCCCTCTGTCAGCTCTCCAGAATAGGGAAGACTGAGGAAGGATGCCTGGCCAACCTAGCTGAAGTGGCTGCCCCAGGCAGCTGAATTTGATAGTCATGAAAGGGCACCTAATTGTTAATTATTTCCTTTTTAATTTTTTTACTGTCAGGAAGGGAGGCACTTGTCCACTGAAAGACTTCAATTGTTTCTGACATTCATAGTGCCGGCACAATGTGAGAATAGGCGTGTGGGGGAGGCTTTGGGTCCTAGCATTTGCCTGTCTTGGTCGATCTTTAATTCTTGTCATTCATTTGGCCAGACAAAGAATAGCCATCTTTTTGCAAAACACTGTAGTATTGCTAGTGCCACCCAAATAGTCTCCCCCCCATGCCCCACCACCCTCTTTGAGGGCCAATACTTTAAAAAGTACTGCTGCACCATTCAGACTTCATTGCCGGTGTCCTTCAACATCATTCTGCAGTGAAGTCTGCATTATTACCCAACAATGTTTTGTGAATGGCAGCTGTTAAGGTAATTAATCACAGTCTGTACTTTTTGCATTTCAATTCCCTCTGACCTCACTGTTCACAATTCCGCCCCCACTGTCAAAGCATGCATATATAAACCAGCCAACTTGAAATTAACACTTCATGCATCTGATCAAGTGGACACATAAAAGTTTATGACATGATAAATTTGTTAGCCTTTAAGGTGCCATAAGACTTTTTTTTCACAATAATGGAGTACTGTTGGGTGACCCTATGGAAAGGAGGACAGGGTGCCTGTATCTTTAATAGTTGCATAGAAAAGGGAATTTCAGCAGGTGTCATTTGTATGCCTGCAGCACCTGGTGAAATTCCCTCTTCATCACAACAGTTGGTTGTGTGCCCTGCAGGTATGGGCAAACTGATGTGGGTATTGGTGGTAAGTTTGGCCTTAGAAGACAAAATTCCCCTTAATGTCAACAGACCGCTCAGGATCTTCTGCTGAACTGGGGGGGGGGGGGGAAGCCTCAAAACCGTCTATAACCTGTTGTTCTTCTTGCATGAGATCCACATGCCCAGGGTTATTGTCACCTGCGGGACAGTGTCACAGTCGTCTTTAGTGATTCCCAGACCTGCTTTAAAAGAAATGAGAGGGGATAAGGATGGATCAAGAGTTGTATCTGCATTAATCAGGTTCACTGCGATAGGATCCTTGTGGCTCTGAGTGGGGGGTTACTGTTTGCCCATAGACGTCACTGGGGCTATGTCTTTAAAATGGCGACTAAGGTCCCCTCTACAAGGATTCACTTTTGCGCCTGGTTAGGCGATTATGCGCATAATCGCAGAAGCGCATTTACACCTAATCCCTCTGCAGGAGAGGCGGCGAGAGGCGGCGAAGCGCATTAACAGATGTCCAAAATGCGCTTTACAAGTAGTTAATGCGCATAAGCACTTATTCACACAGTCAAAATGCGCTTTAACGGACGGAGCAAAATAAACCTCGCGATTTAACGCACATTCGATAATGCGCATAATCGGGGAGATAACGCGCCTCTACGCCCAATTTGCGCTCCGTTCTTGTAGAGGTAATTTTTTTAATGCGCCTTGAAAGAGCTTTAAATGCCTCTTGTAGAGGCACCCTAACTAGCAGTCCTCTGCTCAGGAGCCACTCTCTGTTGCTAAATATACGTGCCATCGTATTTGATGAATCGAAGGTCACTATTGTGCGCGCGGCATTATAGTTGAAATAGAGGTACTCCCACTTTTTGGACAGCAGAGCGATTTAGTTGAATTTGTGCAGCTTGGGTTATTACTGTGATAAGGTGCTCGATACGTTCCTTTTGGATCTGTAACCCTCTTGGTTTTGGATAGTTTGAAAAAACAAGGTTCCACGACAGCAGTTGCAACTGCCAGTGTTTCCCACCTGCACTGTGAGGCCCATCCTGATCAGGCTGCATTGGAATTATAAACTGATGACTCCACTTAGATGGATATTGCTGGAGAGGCCTCAGTTCGTGAGCACTTCCAACAGTCGAGGCCTGTGTATTTTGACTGGGGCTCTTGGGGGTTGTTATTGGATCGGCATCTATTTGTATGTTCTTAGTTGCTTTATTATAAGGGCTCGCCCATTTAGTTGGCTTGCTGTCACAGCCTAGCTTCTCCATTAGTTTGAATAGTATACCATAGTTCATTTTGGGGAATTTCCTTGATCTGTGGGAGCTTTTCACATTCTTAGATTTTTTTGACCTAGGTAGAGAGGCCTGTTTAGCTCTGTGTTTATGGAGTCTGTTTATTTGCCCTTTTCCCATGGGCTTAAGTTTTGTTGGTATCATTAACCTCCCGCTTGTCAGCCTCCATGGCACCTGGATCTGTATTAGTCTCCCCCATCTGATTGCTAATAGGCTGGCTCCCATTATCCACTTTCGGGTGGAGGTTAAACTCAGATTTTGACATTGGAGTTCTGGCCTCGGTTGTACTAGCCTCAGATTGCATTCCCGGTTTTGCATTCCCTATGGCGCAAACTGTTAGAGTCGTCAGGAGATCCTTACTCTCAGCCAAAAACTTCTTGATTGAAGCTATGTCATCATCCCACCCCGAGAGCAGCCTCCAATTTTTTTCGTAGTGGGAATCAAGAAGTTGTCCGACTGCGTATAAGATTTTGCTTGGGTCGTTATGAGACATAAGAGTAGGCTCATCAGGATCCAAACGTTTATCCTTGAGAGTGAGAGAGGTGAACAGTGTAGGGGGGCTGAGGCAGTGATTTTGCATTGTATCAGTCAAACTGTCCTTCCTTGACTGGGCACTTTCTGCCACTGCGAGTTCGGATGCTAAACTACATCTTCTTTCATCAGGGTTTGCACTGTCCTCCGTCCTCATTAAGCAGTGGGGACCCAAAGACCAGTCAAGGACTGAATCATTAAGAGCCTCTGTCTCCGGAGGGAGATCAAAAGCAGGGCTGGAGTGGCTCTCTTGGTTGGACAGCAAGAAATGTGTGATTTTTAGCTGTTTGTGTGCTTTGACTGGTCTTGTCATAGCTCCAGGGGCCAGACCCCTTACTTTGTAACCTTCCCTTGTAAGTACCATATCACCCTCAGTGTGGAGGCCTCTCAGTCACCAGGGAATTTTATTGGCTAAGATAATGTGTATATCTTATTGCATGCAAAACGATTAACCAAAAGTTCTTACCAGCTGGATGCACTCCTTGGTAGCTTAGCCTGTAGCTGGTCAATCTATTCAGCCTTGAAAGGAAGTGAGCAAAAAGAATCCTTCTCCTCACCACAGTAGCTGGATCAGACTAACTAACTCAGCCTTCTCAGTCAGATAATGAGTGCTGTTAGTGTTAGACCGCACAGCTGTCTTCAATCCCCCAATCTCCTAATTGGCCTAAGACTTGAGGCCGGGACGGTTGCCAATCCCCTTGCTAAACTGCAGTCCTGTTGGAAATAGACTCGTTATTCTGAACAGTTTAAGTCCTGTACATTTAGTCGACTCCTGTTTTTATCTTATCTTGTTTGTACTTCGATATTTCATCACTTCTTTGGTTCTTTCCACTCTCTTCCCATTTTGTCGATTCAGGGTTAAGAGTTCCAGAGTTTCAGGGTTGCTTCAAACTTCTGCCTTTTCTTAATTTTTCTTATCTCCTTTCTTATGGTTTTGTAGATTCCAATGTTGTTGTTTTTCACTTGCAATTCTCCTGAGTTTCCCCGCTGCTTTCTCCTTACAGCAGATAATCCACTTTTTGCAGTCCTTGAAGCGGTGGGGGCAGGAGCAGCCCGACCCAGCAGCCTCATCACTCCCACAGTCGATTGGCAGCTGTAGTTAGACCAACAAGTGCACATTCGAATCCCCCTGGATTAATGCAATAGCACAAAAAACCAATTCCCTGGGGTTATCCCCTTTTTTTCTATTATACATGGATCTGGGCTCTGCTCTACAGGCCTTCAGACAAAGGCTGCTGGATACGGACCTTCAGGAGCTGCGGGGGTTGGCCCGTGGTCCATGTTCTCCATCCGCTTTAGGCTTATCAGACCCTGCTGGCAAAGATGGAATGGCATATTTGGGCTGGTTAACGGTGCCTAAATACAGGAGAGCCTTTTCACTTGCTCGATTTAATACTCTCCCCTCCAAACTTCTGGAGGGCAGATATAATAAAATCCCAGCTGGTGCCAGATACTGTCCGTGTAACAACTCAGAGGTTGAAATGGTTGAACATGTTCTATTTGACTGTTGTTTTTATACTGCAATGAGAGAAGCCTTGATATGGCCGATTACATGTGCCTTAGCTGGTAACTCAAAAGGAACCCTGGTGAGTATCCTCCTGCAGGGCTCAAACAAGTATATGACCCTGCAAGTAGCCAAGTTCCTCCATTGCGCAATTGGCTGCAGAGCCCTAATGGTTGTATAACATCTTATGGGTCCTTATGCCAACTCACCATAAATTATACCTTTTGGCATTTTAATCTGTCTAGTATTAAGTAGGTGAAAAGCCTCGCACTGTTGTTTACTTATATATTTATTGTAATGTATTTTACTTTTTAAGGGGTGAGCCCTATGTTCAGCTCACCAATGTTTCCTATTTCAAATGTTTTAATACTAGTCCTTTATTATGTATTTTTAAATTATGTACTACTGGCCAATAGGCTGTAATAAATTTATATATATCACAACAGTTAAAGCTGCAGGAGCCCTGCCCTCTTGACCGGATACAAAAAAGGGCAGGGCTCCTGAAGCTTTAACTGTTGTGATAAAGAGGGAATTTCACCATGTGCTGCATGCATACAAAAGACACTTACTGAAATTCCCTTTTCTGTATAACTATTAAAGATACAGGAGCCCTGCCCTCCTTTGCATAGGCTCACCCTAAGTATCATAAAAGCTAATGTTTTCTTATGGCTGCAGCATTTACACTTCCCCAATGAGATTTTGTAGTAAAATCTAATTAGGGCTAACTGTGCACATTTACCTGGGTATAAACTCTGTTGAAGTGTGACTTACTTCTGACTAAACCTCCCTAGGATTGTGGAATTAGTATTATCACTGGTTCATACTTTTCTTTTCTATTCTACTATCAGCTCAGTTCACCTTCCTCCAGTAAGTTGGGTTGCATCTTTCTGTTCTGGCCAGTTTCCACTGTGACAGTGGCAGTAGTCCAAACCATAGTGTGAAGTGATAGCAGGATCTTAACCAAACACTGAAGTACATTCAGTTCAACATGCCAGTTCTCTGGGTGAATAAACCACCCAGACAGTGTCATGACAGATGGAAGCGATCTCTGCATTTATTGCAACACTTTTGTACACTTCCTCCTGCTTTATAGCAGATTTTATAGCCACTTCTACACTTTCTCTGCTCAGTGAGATTTGTGGAAGATTCTCCATCCCTCCCCATGAAGAAAGAAAGAGAGAGAGAGAGAGAGAGAGAGAGAGAGAGAGAGAGAGAAGTGAAGCTATCAATTGCAATCTGATGTGATAGTGCAGCAGCAAGACATAGAGCTGCATATGAGTTTCAGATGGTTTGTCTGCAGAGCATAAAACACACACTGGATTCTGGGGTTGAAAAAGATGGTTCCCCCTTGCATTCCACAATAATTGGGTCCTTTACATCCAGGTGGAGCCCTTCCTCTTCAGGAAGGCATCTCCTGGATTCAACCCAGATTGTGATATTCTCTGCTACAGGACATCTGCCTGCCCCACAAACAATTATGTTTCTGCTGCCTTCTAAAGACCTTGTTGTTTAATCAGATATTCAACTGGGTTAGCTGACTGTTGTTGTTGTTGTTGTTACTGTTGGATTCTTTTTCTGCTGCATCTGTCATCTTTTTAACTGTTTGTTTAATTTTTGGATTGTTTTAATTTTTTTGTGAGCTATCCTGGACTCTGTGTAACACAAAGGTAAGAGATACATTTCCTAATCAATGAATAAAATGCACGGTGCTAAGCAAACTAACCCAGAGAGCCATAAAGTCAAGGATCGGTTCCTCCAGACCACAAACACTGCATTTATTTATTTAAATATTTATAAATGGCCTTTTGGCCCATTGGTGCAATACATTCAAAACAACAGAACAATTTGAAACAGAGCAGAACATAGGCAAGCTCCTGAAAACGCTGGCATATCCTAGATGGCTGTCAGTCAGGCAAGAGCCATATCGTGGTGGCTCTCCCTGACCAGGCACTGTGTGAGTCTAAAAATACTTCCTGTTTAAGTAGATACTTGTGTAGTCCCATTGCCTTCTCATCAATAGTGCATTAGCTCTAACAGCCTCCAATCCTTAGCAGAGCCAAGATGAGAGCTCTCCTGGGGTGCCTGGAAAGAAAGACCGGTCAATTAATAGCACATCTGTTTGATGGGCCTGAGAGGAGTCACAGAGTTCTCTTTCTCTATGGAGAAGTCACAGCAGGTGAGAAATGCACTTTCTAGCCCACCAAGGTAATGCAAATTCCAGCAGCACATAGCATGGGCCGGTGGCAGCACCAAGGAACTTAATTAGAATTAAAGATCATGGGCAGGAGGGGTGACAGAAATAAATGCCACACATAGAACAGGGGAAAGAAGAATTCCTGATTAATTAATAAAAGCACACACACAACATTAGCCATTTTGATCATAAGTACATTTTCAAAATTCATATTAGCGTAATGCCTTAATTTGGACAACCAAGAGCTAACAATATTTTTGTAAGCTTTTGAGAACTCCATTTCTCTTCCTCAGGCAGGATGTTACATAAAACAGGTTTGGCCAGGGAAGGGGAAGGGAAAAGTCCTGACTTGATGTTAAAGTCACAGTGTCTGCGTTCAGACTCCCAAGGAGAAGGGGTGGGGGAGGAGAGGTCTACAGACATTCAAATTAAGCTCTGCAGGTCATGTGATGCCTTACAGGTTGGAACAGGGAATGCTGGGAATAAGAGAGGGAAAAATGTTGGAGCCTCTGTTTTGATAGGGTGACCATATGGAAAGGAGGACAGGGCTACTGTATCTTTTACAGTTGTATTGATGAGGGAATCTCAGCAGGTGTCATTTGTATGCATGCAGCACCTGGTGAAATTCCATCTTCATCACAACAGTTAAAACTGCAGGAGCCATGTCTAGCTTAACCAGATATAAAAGAGGGCAGGGCTCCTACAGCTTTAAATGTTGTGATGGAGAGGGAATTTCACCAGGTGCTGCATGAATGCAAATGACACCTGTTGAAATTCCTGTTAAAGATACAGGAGCCTTGTCCTCCTTTTCATATAGTCACCCTAATTTTGGAAATATAAAATCCAGCATTATTCAGACATGTTTCCATCCTAGCGGAAGCAAACAGGCCCCTTTTACCAGTGACTACTTTTGACTGCGCATGTATGGAAGAAAGTACCTATGAATTACTATGACATTTAGTTTTAACCTCTGTTGCTGTGCACCACTGAAGGTGTGCATGCAGTTAGCAGAGTAAACAACAAACAAAAAAGATTAACTGATACAGCCATTTCACCCATAATTGTATCAGTATACTGAGGCTTGTCCCATGTACTCAGGCTACATACACAAACAATAGAACATATGTTACTTTTTAAACTCCTCCTTTCCCCAGAATTGCATTTGTGTGTGGCATTTGATCATATTATAAGCACAGTACATACTGTGTTGCATTTCTTAGCACATTTCTGCACAGCAAGAAAAATAATAGTATGGTGGTTCCTCACACATGAAAGGGGCTCTAGTGTAGATCCTCCCATTGATTTCATTGGGAGAAAGCTAACTATTGAAATCGGTAAGGTTTTTAAAAAGGGCTTAACCTTGACTTGTTTGTGCACATAAAGTTTCAGTTAAAATACGCACACATCTCCATTCTGTGGTTCACTTACGTATAACTAGGCTGACCATCTGAAAAGGAGGACAGGGCTCATGTAACTTTAACAGTTGCAGAGAAAAGGGAATTTCAGCCGGCATCATTTGTATGCAATTAGTACCTGGTGAAATCACCTCTTCATCAAAGCAATTAAAGTTGTATGCACTATACTAGAGTGACCAGATACAAAAGAGGGCAGGGCCCCTGCAGCTTTAAGTGTTGTAATGAAGAGGGAATTTCACCAGGAACTAATTGCATACAAATGACACTGGCTGAAATTCCCTTTTCTCTACAACTGTTAAAGTTACATGAGCCCTGTCCTCCTTTTCAGATGGTCAGCCTACGTATAACCCACCAGACCTGTTAAGACAGATTTACCTTCTTTAATGCTTTAGAGTGGCCCAGCTCAAAGGTAGGAGGGCACTCAAACTATAGAAGGAAAAGTACTTAAATCCCAAAGGCTTCCCTCTCCCATTTTAGCCAAACCATGCTTCCTCTATAGTTTTCTAAAAACAGTAGCTGAGGGGGCCATCACAAAAGGTGAGGAGGCTGGACCCCCTCTGCCTTCCCTGTAATTTGAGCACTGTTGGAAGCAATTGGTCTACTACACACTGCTGGAGTTCTGTATGAATAGATTCATAATGTGTGTGCTGAATTGGCTCCTAATCCTAGAGTTTAACTGCCAGCTGCACCAATTTCGAGTGACATTTTGAGTCTTGTCTCATTTGAGAACTGAATTCAATGACTCTGAGAGCATGTACAGAATCCTGAAACTGTATGCTTTTGAGAGTCAGGTGTTACTCATCGATGAATTGGTGCTGAGCTGCTATGAGGTGTCTATTTTGAAGGGAATGTTTCCAAATGTCTTAGGCAGGTATGCTGTATCCACTACATCTCATGGAAATAGCATCCAACATGCTCACTGCTATAATGATCACAATCACAGAAAGGAACCGAAGTGTTCCATAAGTGGGTGCTTGGAGGGAAGCAGTTATACTATAGAAAAGAAGCGTGAAAACACGATAATGGAATAGAAACCTAGAGCAGAGGCCATATAGAAATCAGTAGTAGTAAGAGGTCTATGCTATTTGGTAAAGTTTTGTTTCACCCTTCACTCTTCTACAGCATCATTTTACAAAGTTTTGCAGCAGCAGCACCTATTACAGCTACCACAGTACAAAGCTCTTTGTGTCGAGCAAATGTACCTCTTTTCCACTGCCAAATGTTGGATGTTTTACCCCAATCACCTTCTTAGGTACCAGTTGGTTTAATTAGCCCTTACTCAGAGCTAAGCCCATGTATTGGAAGGGCAGATACTGCTGGAATTGGCTTTCGGCCAAATTCTTTGCCTGGGATAATTCTGTCAAGTCTGAAACACTGGCCGAGCATGAAGTGGGGCTCCCATAGGAGCACTATGCAATGGATGTACTTCTTGAGAGTGAATGAGAGACAGGCACACAATGGAGAAGGCGTATTCCTTAACACAGGAGGCAATTTGTAGGGCCTGGTTTAAAACAAAAACAAAAACTATTTTATGGCAGACCGTAATCTGTAGTAGCACTTTATTATGTCTAATGCAACAGAAGTGTAAACAGGACTGACAAGAAATTAAAATCAATTGCATTCTTCTCTCGACAGCAATATCAGTTTGTCGGTAATTACTTGTTTGTTGTCTTCATTGTGAATCTGAACAATTCCAAGGTTGTTAATGCTCCAAGAGAGAAAATGAAATTACATATTCAATTTATTCTGCATGGAAACAAATTGCCAACAAGAAAAGGCCATCTTTGTTGGCATTTGGATGGTGAAACTGTGACAAACAAGGAAGAAAGAGAGGGATGAGAGCGTTTATTCACTTGAGCTTGGACAAGTGCCCTCGGCTCTTCTTGTCCCTGATCATAGAAAGGCCACTGGATATCCATTTCCAGCTACATCAGTGTTGTTCACTATCTTGGCATGGTCTGGTAGCTACGACACAGAGCTGGATTTCTCTGTGTCTTATTTTATTTATTTATTATTGATTTACAATATTTATATACTGCTCTATATCTAAAATAGATTCTGGAGAAGTGAACAAAGGAATAAAGCAGTAAAAAGATTTTTTTTTTTAAAAAAAGATTAAAACAGCCAATTTAAATAGATCAATTTAAAAGGAAATACCAATGAGAAACAGTGGCTGGTCAGCTGAGGAATGCTTCCTTGAAAGGAGTTGTTTTCAGGAGGTGCCGGAAGCAGCATAGTGTTGGTACCTGCCTGACCTCTGGGAGCAGGGAGTTCCAAAGAGAAGGGGCCACCACACTAAAGGCTCTTTTCCTGGTGGAATCTAATTGGGCCATAGTCCATGTGGAACCACCATGAGCATGCTCTCCAACGACCTCAGTGACTGGCAGTTTGGTAAGGGAGAAGGCGCTCTCTCAGGTATCCTGTCTCAAGCTGTTTAGGGCTTTGTACTAGGGGTGTGCAGTGGATCAGGTCCGATCCATGATCTGGACCCGATCCGGGCGAAATCGGATACAATTATCCAATTCCGATCCCCTGCAGCTGGATCGTCCGATCTAATCTGATCTGAAAGTACCCGATCCGGATCGGAAAAGATTGGAGGATTGGACCTCGGACTTCCTCCCCCCTCCCCCCACTCACGCTCCTTACCTGCTGCCTCCTCACTGCCATCCACTGCCGCCCGCTGCTTCTGTACTACAGAGAAACAGGCCTTGTGGCCTGTTCCACAATAGAGCGCCGGCATGCCGGGTGACATCATCACTCAGCGCACCCTCGCTTTACTGTGGAACAGGCCTCGAGGCCTGTTTCTCTGTAGTACTGAAGCAGTGGGCGGCAGTGGATGGCAGCGAGGAGGCAGCAGGTAAGGAGCGTAAGTGGGGATAGGGAGGTGGAGGTCCCCTGTTACCTGCCAGCGTCCCGTGCTGCTGACTGCTGCTTCTGTACTACTGATAAACAGGCCGCAAGGCCTGCTTATCAGTGGTATGGAAGCAGCGGACGGCAGCGTTGGATGCCTGCAGATAAGGAGCATGACTGGGGGGAGGGGGAGGGGAGGGGGAGAGCCCCACTTACCTGCTGAGGTGCCCACTTCCATCCGCTGCTGTCTACTGTTCCAATCTACTGAGAAACAGGCGTCGCGGAGTAGTTCTCAGTAGAGCGCCAGGTGATCATCTGGTGCTCTACTGAGAACTAGGCTGCAAAGCCTGTTTCTCAGTAAATTGGAACAGCGGATGGAAGAGGGCGCCCCAGCAGGTAAGGAGCCGTACAATCCGCCCCGCACACTTAGGTCCTCTGGGAAGAACTTACTCAAGTCAGCCAGAACTAAGCTGATGAGTGTTACCCAGAGGACCTTCTCTTCCATCGCTCCCAGACTATGGAATGGTCTGCCAGAGGAGATTAGACAAGTTAGCAGTCATGAAGGCTGCTCTCTTCCGGCAGGCCTATCCCGATGAATTTTAAGATGTTTTTAATGATGTATTTTTTCTTGTTTTTATTTTTTTTTAACTGTTTGTGATTCTTGTGTTTTATATTGTTGTTGTTCCCCGCCTCGATCCGGAGGGAGAGGCCGGTTATAAATTATTATTATTATTATTATTATTATTATTATTATTATTATTACAGGCCCCACTTACCTGCCGTGGCCGTGGCCGCAGCCCTGGCAGGTAAGGAGCATGAGTGGGGGGAGGGACAGGGAGGGAGGGAAGGGGGAGTTAGGTCCCCACTCACCCGCCCCCATGTTTTCACCATAGGCTTGCAGTGGGGGAAAACCTTCTTTTCCCCAATGTAAGCCTATGGTGAAAACACCTAAAATGGCATCTGATCCGAAAATTAGATGTCTGATTTTCGGATCGGAATCGGATCTGAACCGAACTGGGAAGTTTCCGATCTGAGGCCTCGGTTCCGGTTCCGATTCCGATCCAATTTTTTGGGTCCATGCACACCCCTACTTTGTAAACTAGTACCAAAACTTTAAACCTTGCCTGGTAGCCCATAGGCAGCCAGTGCAGTTCCCTCAGCAAAGGAGTTTAAAGAAAAGCAACATGGAACAATGGGGAAAAGCCAAATTATACACCCATGTTCAGCCATGAAGTGTCCCTGCCTCTCAGCTCAACCTACCACACAGGGTTGATGAGAGAATAAAATGAATGAGGGTGTGTCTTGAGGAAGACCACGGATAAGGCAAGAATACAATCCAAACAAAAAAGTGAGTAAGTGCAGTTCACGTTCTTTGTAGAAGATAACATAGAATTGTTGTTGGTTTCTAAGACTGCTTGAGAAATTCAATTCCCTCTCTCCCCCGATCCCACATTGAGCAAATATATTTGCAGGAAAAAACATATGCACCATCATGTGCTGCAAATGTGTCTTTTATCACAAGTGCACAGATTGGACAGCTGATATGCTCTGCTTCCCTCCTAGTCCACTCCATGGAGATTATCTATCACAAAACAAGTTGCAGGAATGTGACATACGTGTGGAATTCAAGAGTAGTGGAAATTTTGCAGTGCAGCTGCCCATCATGACAGTCCCCATAGCCCTGACCCCAAGGAGATCCCCAAAATTCAGGCAAATTCAGGCAACAAATCAGTTCCAGGAGTTTTCATCTCTACCAGGAGCTGGACTTTGTAAAGCTCATGGATCTTAGTTACCCATTCAAGACCAAGACACCCAAAATACTTCGCATTACATCAAGGAAAAATATATTGTTGCTGGGAAAGTCTGTTTTGGTCAGTTACTGTGAGAACTGCAGCTAAGCTCAGAGGGAACAGGGAGGTCTGAGGCAGGAGTGGATGGGTGATGGCAGCATCCCTGCTAATATATTTTTTTAAAAAATCAACAAGGCATCCCTGTGAGCCATGATTCCAGTACACCACTGATCCTATCAGGTCTAGCAAAGCTATTGCACAGGTGATTTAGGTCCAAGATGGTAAGATCTGAATGGCTGGCATCCGGTATCATATATAGCAAGTTGATCCAAGGGATCTTGGTTATCTGTCTTCTATTTCTCAGAGCAATTTGGTGAGTTCTACACCCCTGCCCTATGGAACGATCTATTAAAACTAAGATGGCAGTTTGAGCCTATATGTTACAGAAATCATAATTGGCTTCAATCACACAAGTGTAACAGTTCCTCAGGACTTCTTCTGACATATCTTTCTTGCTAGAGAAATCATCTATCAATGTTCCACTAAACTTATTTCTACCCTACATGCACTCTTTGATTGGTTTCCCTAGTCTCCAGATATCTGTCTAACATTATGACAAGAAAAACAGGGGCTAATCCTTTGTTGGTATTTATATAGGGAACATCCTGGGCTTAGACTTCAGGTTCCTTCCAGACTTGTGATTTTATGATTTCATGATTGGGGATGGGGTTAAATGGGAATAAGAAAAAAAAAGTAGCAATTTGAGGGCACCAAATATGTTGCAGGCAAGGGATGAGCGTTTTTCCTGGATAAAAGATTTGTATTGTCTTCAAATTGTGTCTTGTGAATATCTCTCTGCCTTGTGAATTCCTCCTGCAAAGCTTTATTTATTTTTTAATTCAAAATTAATGTATAGTTGCATGCCGAGAACATTTCATCTTGCAATCATAGGCATGTGATATTTATGGTAAAAGTATTATCTTCTCAGCTAGATCTGAAACAACATGACTGGGCTTCCAAACATGATGCCCCCAGGGGGCATGGCGCCCTCAGTCGCCTGTCATGTTGTCCACTAGGCTATCTGCTCCCCTTCATACCAGACTGCAAAAATAATTATCAGATGCAATCTGTCTCACTGTGCTGTTCCTCCTAGCAGTTCCTTACTAAGTCTTAGCTGTACATGCCCACTTCCATTCTGACTGGATGGCAGCAGGATTGGCTAGAGGGGAGAGAGAAGGACTGGAGGTGGAGCCATGTTTGGGTGGGTTTGAAGGAGGAAAGGTAGGGAGAGGGTAGAAAATGGAGTGGTGCAAAGAGAGAGTGACTTATCCTTGGTGACTAGTCAGGCCCCTGTGGCAGCCATTTTGTGGTGGTGCCCGGGGCAGTTTCTC
Organism: Anniella stebbinsi; assembly: GCA_029215795.1. Taxonomy (NCBI): domain Eukaryota; kingdom Metazoa; phylum Chordata; class Lepidosauria; order Squamata; family Anniellidae; genus Anniella; species Anniella stebbinsi. Next base: position 63,276,677 of record JARDYH010000005.1, on the reverse strand, counting down.
AAATTTCCAGACATGCTCACAGGCCCAAAAAGTTGGGGTTCCCTGTTGTAAGTAGATTTTCTTGTAAAATGTGGTAAGCTAAGTTGAAACAACTCTGTGCTGCTAATTCTGCCCCTCCTAAATCAAGTGGAAGGTTGGCTTTGACCTGCTCGGGGGCTCTTCAGCAATGCTCAGATGGTTTATCAGCTGTCTGCCATAACTCAATCAAGGAGATGTTAAAGCCTTATAATTAAATATACACTTGATTAAAACTGACGAGGGATCTAGCAAGATTATAAATGAATGCTCCCAGACAGATGAAGGTCACTGTTCTATGAAGCAACAACATTCCACGCTTCCTCCAGCCCTGAATGGTTGCATCTCCCCTCCCTAGTGATTATCAGTTGAAGGATGAATAATTGGCATATAAATATTGTAACATGGAAGGTTTAATGGTTAAATGTGGTTTTGCCATTTCTGCTGTGGTTAAAGCAGAACCAGAATGCAACGTCATGTTCAAGACAGTCTTTTAAAATCTATAAGTCGACTAGCTTTTGTTTTTGAATGCTATAAAATGGGCTAAATTCAACATTTGGAACAAACTTTCTTTGGCAAACTCAGTCTAGTTCCAATGGAGTTTTTCCTCAAAGTGGCATCAAAGGAGTATTTTTCCTCAGGACTAGAGCATCCCTAGCCCACACAAGAATGCCTGTTGCTCTCTGCCATGAATTCCAGGATGTTCCCTGTCCCAGGAACCCAAAATGATCTCTGAGTTTAGAATAAAATATTTGGAGTTGAGATGGGAGAAAGGCAGAGGAGATAGCTAGTGCCTTCCCTGCCTGCCTATTAATATGATCATGCTACATAGGGAAACATTGTGTGTTCTTGAGGGATTTTGAATCATTCTTCACAATTAAGCTTAGAGCAAAGCATCTCACCCTGAGCCAGAACTGAATGCAGTTTCAACAAGGGCTTTTTGGTGTCAAATTTCTGGGCAGACAAAGTGGATCTCCTGATAAGAAACTAGGTTCCTCGTACACCTCTTTGCCATTAACAATGACACTCCGCTCACAGTATAGTGACTTCCTTGGGGAAGCCCTGCAGCGAGGGTTCATGTGTTGACAAAATGGCAGTGGAACATGGTTTGGCAGATCCAGGAGATAGCTACCATGTTGCTTACACCTGCTCTCAGCTCTCAGTTATCCTGTCTCAGTGTAGCCAAAGCAATGCACATTCAGCACTCCTCTGTTGTCGTACACTTTCCCCCTCTGTCTGGCCTCAAAGGTAAGTATATTTGTGTCTGGGGTAGTGTGGTCAAAGGGTTGGTACGGTCTATTTTCCACATTCTCCCATTTAAATGACCAAAGGGGGAAAACACCTCTCCTATTTGGAGCCTTCCTAATTTGGAGAGATTCTTTTCGACAGCACGGAAGTAATAGAGCTTGTGTTTTGGCAATGCTTTGTTTATTTCTACAACCTCACTAGCTATTAGGCCAATAAAACTCATGCATCAGATGTGACTGATGATAAATCCCCAATTAGCTTTCACTGTGCGGCAAGCAAAATATGCAATTCTAATTTTTGCAAACAAGATTGGGTTCATTTAAGCTTGGTGCTGCCTATTCTTGAAGTGCTGTTAATGACTCTGCAGGAGATGCCTCCTTCTGAGAACACTCTTCACCTCCCCACACCTTCCCATCAGCTCCGCAGAAGCCATTCGTATGCTTGTCCTGTGCTGCTATGAATAGCATTTCCTATTCTGTTGAGGTTTATATTTGGATTGGGTAATCACGCTCATATTTTAAGTTCAAACCATGCCGATCTCTCTGTAATGAGGCCCAAACAAAAGCGAGAAGACGCTAAGCTGGATACAATGCGCTCGGTGGCGCATGCTTCACATTCCTAACACTTTCCTCCTTCAAATTATTCTGCAGCATTCTCTCCAGACAATGCAGACAAATGATTCACAGAAATTATTTGCCCCTGAAACATAATAGCCAAGCAGGCTTGTGACGCTAGCAGACACAGCCCTGTCTTTGCTAAATCCCAGCTCTCGCCGGAGCCTTCGCATGCCCGTTCTTTATTACACGAAGCAGCAGCCTTAATGTCATGCTACACGTTTAATGGTCTACAGTGCCACCAGGCAAAGACTTATGCTAAAGCCTTTGTAATTCCTTCCTGCTTTCTGGGAGGGGTAGTACATAAAATGACAGATTGCCCATAAGTGAGTCAAGAATCAAAAAGACTTGTTGAGGAGGCCTGTGCTGCTGTTTCTCCCCCCCCACCCAAGGAAATGCCAGGCAAAAGCTGTCTGTTAAGAAAGATCTTGCAAGTGTACAGCATAGAACGTAGGTCTTTTGGGAGTTCTGAAGTGCTGTGTTTCTCATGGGGCTAGCCCAAGATGTTTTACTTCCTGAAAGAGAATAGCAAATAGTGTTTCTCAACCCCAGTTGAAGGTATCCAAGGATGGCCAAGTTATTATGGAACCTGAGGCACAAAATCCCACAAGTGCCTCTCTATCAGAGTGAAAATACTACTATAACAACTCATTTAATAACTAACAATTTGCTGTCCTTTCATGGCAACCCATATCAGCAACTGAGATAGCTGCATCACTCTGCCTAATGGTAGGGCCAGCCCAACTTCCTCAGTTCTATTATTCATGATTTAAATAGCCCCCATCTTAAGACTGGGTAACTTGGCATTAATAGGCTATATTTTCACCTTTGAAAGTTGATTTGAGCAATGCTGAAAAGGTACTTCCCAATTTTCACACAGGGATGGCATTAAGGGTAGTCATGGTTGGAAACCTGCCAAGGGCCCACATGCTAGCAGGGCCCCACTGACAAGAACCCCCACCCCCCAGATTTGCTCCTCTTCACCATCCCAACATGCTTGGTCACCTGCCTCTTGCTCTGTCCCAATCAAAATGGTGGTGGTGAGAAGTAGGTGAAGTTGATGCCACTGCCTACTTGTTCACTGGCTCTGCTTGTCAAGAAAGGAAATGGAAACAATTATGGGAGAGAGGATGTGAAACAAAATAATCCAGTGACAATGATGCTGAGAATGTAGACATACTGAGGGAGGTGATCCATTGAGGGGGTCTTGCCCTCCAAAGCACCCTCCAAAACTTGGAGCTGGCACTGTTCACACATAGAGCTGTTCATCCTTTGACGACAGCAACAAATGGTGCTGACTTCCACGTTGAAATAGCTATCACAGATCATGAACACCAGAGCTGTTTTAGTACCTCAAACACAATGCTTTTTGATGGAGGCACTGTTCAGCTGTTGAGTACATTGAATGGTGAACAAGCATAGATGAATCAATGCAAAAAGAGAAGATATAAGGGCCCCAGTGTCTTGGAGTCCTTGATCTTGGCAGGTGAGAACAATTGAACAATTTACCTTCTCTGCATGTTCTTGGCATCAGGAAACCTTATAGTATTGTGTGACTTATCTTCACAGGAAACAGAGTAGACAAGGGAACATAGAGACTTCCTCAAAGTGATTGATATCAAGGAAAGACCAGACCTAGTGCTCCCAATGTTTGAAGGCCTCAGGTATTAAAAGAAACCTGTGAAGCCAGCCAGGTGACAATCTATGAAGGAGAAGTGCTGCTGTAGAGCTGCCTGGGTTGTCTCACCCTAAGTTTAATTTGTTGTAGCATATTTTCCAAATCAATTACCAAAAAGCATTCCTGCCCTCCCCAGACTCCCTGCAAAATGCTCTTAATAGGGTAACAAGACACAGTTGTGCTGAGTGAGCAGACTGCATTGCAGCAATAAGAAGAAATGTTCCCTTTTATCAAATTAGTGTGCCAATTAGCAACTAAGTAAGAAATATGGTGGTAGAATGTTCAGATCTCGCACGCGAGAGAGAGACAACAGGACGGGACAACTGGAGGCAGCCGTGAGCTGGTAGCTGAAGAACCTGATGGCGTGAGTGGAGGAGAAACAGAAAGTGCAGAAGTCACCATTGCACTTCCCCCCATCCCCTCTTTTTCTCTCTCTCTCTCTCGCATGGGGGAGAGACGACGGGACAACTTAAGGCAACTGAAATGTGTCTGGGAGCACCAATATCTGTTGTGTGGGGCAGAGGGAGATATGGCGATAGCAGGGCGAAATGCCATTACAGAGGAAGGAGAGACAGATATCTAACACCCATCTTACCTTCCGGTCGCCCTGCTACCCCGGGGATCTTGGGGAACGATCCAGGCCACCCACAGAACCTTTCCTTGCTCCTATGCAATGCCAGGTCGGTTAAAAACAAAACAAACATAATCTATGACCTCCTCAAAGAAGAGGAGGCCGACCTGGCATGTTTCACAGAGACCTGGCTTCAAGATGACAGTGGCCCGACATGGGCTCAGGCTGTCCCAGCTGGGTACTGTGTTAGTGAGCAGGTGAGGGAAAGTGGGTGGGGGGAGGGGCAGAGTAGCTGTAGTCTACAAAAACAATCTTAACCTGACCAGACATCCTGTCCGTGAATTGAATCACATTGAATGTGTGTATCTGAGTCTGAAGGCCAGGGATAGACTAGGGATTCTGTTAGTGTACCGGCCACCCCGCTGCCTATCAGACTCCCTGGTCGAGCTCACGGAACTGGTCTCGGAGCTGATATTGGATTCGCCCAGGCTTTTGGTCCTGAGTGATTTCAACATCCCATTCGAGACCGGTTTGTCAGGTGGAGCTCGGGAGTTCATGGCATCCATGACAAACATGGGCCTATCCCAATTGGTCTCTGGACCCACACCCTCGATGCTGTTTTCAGTTCTGAACAGACGGATCTGTGGGCGGAGGTATTGAACAGACCATTTTTCTGGTCAGGGTTAGTATCACGGCTACCACCCGCCCCTGCAGGGGTGGCAGACCTATTAAGATGGTCCGCCCTCAAAGGTTGATGGATCCTTCTGGATTCCAGAAAGCCTTGGAGGGTTCTATGGCTGGTATCGTCGACGATCCTGTAGAAGCCTTGGTCAATAGATGGAATCAAGACCTAACTAGGGCCATCGACACGATCACCCCCAAATGTCCTCTCCGGCCCGCTTCTAATAGGGCGCCCTGGTATACAGAAGACCTCAGGGAGTTGAAGCGGAAAGGACGACGACTGGAGCGCCGATGGCGGAAAACTCGACTTATATCCGACAAGACACGACATAGAGAACATCTTCGTTTCTATGGGGTGGCAATACGTGCAGCGAAGAAAGCTTTATTCTCTGCACGCATTGCGTCTGCGAATTCACGTCCAGCAGAACTGTTCAGGGTGGTGAGGGGTCTAACCCAGGCACCTTCTCCCCTGAATCCGATTTTAGAGCCTTCGGTAGTTCACTGTGATGCCTTTAATGATCTTTTCTCAGTTAAAATCTCTCGGATAAGAGCCGACTTAGATGCCATTGTTATAGCAGAGGCTGACAGTGGAGTGTCCAGTGACTCCATGAGTAGATTACACTTGATCAGTTTCAGTTGGTGAGTACCAAGGATGTGGACAAAGTACTTGGATGTGTGAGGAGGACGACTTGCCCTCTCGATCCCTGTCCTTCTTGGCTGGTTGTCCGAGGAGGAGATGCAGTTAGATCACATCTACAACATATCATTAATGCATCTCACAGGGAGGGGAGCTTTCCATCATGTTTAAAAGAGACGGTGGTAAGGCCGCTTCTAAAAAAGCCCTCCTTGGATCCCCTGGACCTTAATAACTACAGGCCAGTATCAAATCTTCCATTTTTTGGCAAGGTGATCGAGAGAGCGGTTGCCTTTCAACTCCAGGCAGTCTTGGATGACACTGATTTTCTAGACCCATTTCAAACCAGCTTCAGGGCAGGATATGGAGTTGAGACCGATTTGGTCACCTTAGTGGATGATCTACACCTTAGTATTGACAGGGGGAGTGTGTCCCTGCTGGTACTCCTGGACCTCTCAGCGGCTTTCGATACCATCAACCATGGTATCCTTCTGGAGTGCCTGGGGGAATTGGGACTCAGGGGCACTGTGCTTCAGTGGTTCCAATCCTATCTCTCGGGCAGATTCCAGATGGTGATGCTCGGGGATAGCTGCTCTTCAAAAAAGGAGTTGCTATGTGGTGTACCACAAGGTGCCATCCTTTCCCCAATGCTGTTTAACATTTACATGAAACCGCTGGGAGAGATCATCCGGAGGCATGGGGCGGGGTGCTATCAATATATTTCTCTATGCCTTCGACAGCATCGTCAGCTAAGGATAGTGTGTCTCCTCTGAATGAATGCTTGGAGGCGGTAATGGGCTGGATGAGGAAAAACAAACTGAAGCTGAATCCAGACAAGACGGAGGTGCTCACTGTCAAAGGCCCCAACCTGGGTCTGGAGGTGTGTCAACCAGTTCTGGATGGGGTTACCCCCCCCCCCCCCGAAAGACTGTGTTCGCAGCTTGGGGATACTCCTGGATCCGTTGCTCCAAATGACAGCTCAGATTGATGCGACGGCCAGGAGTGCCTACTATCACCTTCAGCTGATACGCCAGCTGCGCCCCTTCCTAGAGTTGGAAGACCTAAAGATGGTAGTGCACGCGCTGGTAACTTCGAGTCTTGACTTCTGCAATGCACTGTACATAGGGCTACCTTTGTGCCTGGTCTGGAAACTTCAACTTCAACTTCAACTTCAACTTCAGCCAGGTTGGTCACCGGTACACCTAGGGGTGATCACATTACACCAGTTTTAAAATCACTTCATTGGCTGCCAGTCAGTTTCCGGGTGAAGTATAAAGTGTTGGTTATTACCTTTAAAGCCCTACATGGTTTGGGCCCAGGCTACCTGCGGGATTGCCTTCTCCCATACAATCCGCCCCGCGCACTTAGGTACTCTGGGAAGAACTTACTCAAGCCAGCCAGAACTAGGCTGGCGAGTGTTACCCAGAGGACCTTCTCTTCCATCGCTCCCAGACTATGGAATGGTCTGCAGAGGAGATTAGACAAATTAGCAGTCTTCATGAATTTAAGAGAGTCATGAAGACTGCTCTCTTCCGGCAGGCCTATCCAGATGAATTTTAAGATGTTTTTAATGATGTATTTTTTCTTGTTTTTAATTTTTTTTAACTGTTTGTGATTCTTGTATTTTATATTGTTGTTGTTCCCCGCCTCGATCCGAAGGGAGAGGTGGGTTATAAATAATAATAATAATAATAATAATAATAATAATAATTTATTTATTTGTTTCTCTTGCTTCATGTTGAGAAGCAGTAGATTCGGGGCCATTAGGGAGTCTCTCTTATTTCTCATGCACATTGCATATATATGCACGTGGAACAGGTTTTTATCATCCTATACTTTCTGTCTTGCAAAAGAACCAGAGCAGCACCATCCTGGTGGTTCTGCTGCCTAAGGCAGAAATGCCTTGAATCAGTCTAAACAATTACAGAATCCCATGCTCTCATTTTGTTCCACAAAACATATTTGATGTCAATGCAAGTCTATTCACATGTGCACCCGGTTGTCATGATGCTGTCCCTGCTCTTTCATCAGTGTTCTAGGTGTATGCACATGTCCAATGTAGACTACAATGTCAAAAACATTTTCTGGAGCTACCCAAATTGTCAGAATAGCTAGAACTAATTTTTTGATGAAAATTCCGGGCTGGATAAACCTTTTTCAGAGCAGAATTATGAACAAGATCTGAGGGTTGTTTTATCCCTCAGCTTGAGCATGGTGAATAGCTGTTGCATGTGTCTCATTCAGTGGTCCATACGATTTTAGAAATTTGACATTTGGAAGACCTTGGGGAAGGAGCTCAACTGTGAAAAATGACAACTAGAGCTGAGTCAACATTTCTCAGAAAACATTTTTTTTTACTCAGAAAAGTCCTGAGATTTTTCTTTCTCTTACCCCCTAAAAATAGAAGTCCACTTTGCAGATTTTTCTTTGATTTCCCCCATCATTTGTTTTATATAACACTAGTTTTGGGGCATTGTGGAGGATGCAAAATGGCTGCCAGGCTGTCAACACAAAATGGCTGCCAGGCTGCTTTAAGGGAAAAAAAGAAAGAAGTTCTGGTACAACCACTGCTAATAGTGAGCCCTGCCTCCAAATACCTGTTGGAGAATTTCGGTGAAATGGTCTCTCCAATTTATCTGACCAAAAACAGGATGAGACTTTCAAGAGGCAGATATAGTTGTGATACTCACACTCTCTCCCCCAGCACTGTGTGTGTGTCCCCTAAGAATGCTCATAGGTTTTACCCATCTCCATGTCCCTAAAAAGTTTCTCCCTTTGTCACTCAAATCAAAATGGAGGGCATAGGAAAGGGAGGAGGTACAGCTGAGTGATATGCTCTGACATGTAATTTAGCAGAGTAAGAGAACTATGGAGATGAAGGTAAGAAAGGTAGAAGGAAAGTGTCCAATTGTGCAATTGGCTGTAATTCTAACAATAGGGAGGGAATCTGGGAGCAAGATCTGGGACACTGTCAACGTTTCTCTCCCTCCCATCCACCAACCCCACATCACAGTGCAATTCCTTATCACCTAGCATCTATTCTCCTCCATCCACATTCCTTTGTATTGGTCTCTCAGATTTCTCCATCACCAGAGCAAAATAGCTGTAGCTTCTTCCAGCACTAGCAATCAGAAGGTATGGTGTAGCTATTCCATCTTTTTCTCCTTAATGAATTTTCTGCATTAAGGAAAACGATGGAAGAAGCAATAAGAAAACACAGGTGTATCATGAGTAGATGGCAACAATGTCTGGATGCGCCCTGCCCCCATAACATTTGTGAATGAGGCAAGGTGATCATCATCAATATGAAGAGGTACAATCCAGTAACAAGTAAGTCACACTAAGAGCCTGTCCACATTGCCCTTAAAATCACTTATATTCTGTTTAAAAACGTGTTTTTAAAGTAGTTTCATTACGTGGTAGGACACACTGAGCAGTGCTTACGTTTCATAGTGACTGCTTCCTCCATTGTCAAAGTGTTCACTGGTGTCATACAGGGTTAATTTTTTGTCTCTTCTTCTTTCATTTTTGTTTTGCAGGCTGCTTGACCCGCCCACTTCTGTCTCCCTAACTCAAGCAGCCTGCAAAACAAAAACAAAAGAAGAAGAGACAATGAAATAACCCTGTGTGACACCATTGAACACTTTGAGAATGGAGGAAGCAGTCACTATGAAACGTAAGTACTGCTCAGTGTGTCCTACCACGTAAAGAAACAACTTAATAAACCATGTTTTAAAAAAGAATATAAGTCATTTTAAGGGCAAAGTGGATAGGCTCTAAGTTGCCTCCTCATGCCATATTTGTCCATTATCTAGTACTGACAAAAAATAAATAAAAGGTGGTGGTGGAGGAGGTGGAGATGGAGGAGGAGGAGGAGAGGCATACATTCACAGGGCCATCTCAGCCCAAACACAGGAAGCAACTATGCTCCTCTGGATTCTTTCTGCTCAACCTGTTTCTCCCTCCCCTTCCTGTATTGTATTTTAAATTAAAATATTGCTTAACTTTGATAAATTGTGAGTTAGATTTGTAGGAAAATAGAACTGGGAATAAATAGCTTGCTCCAGCGTGAAATTGAATCAGTCTGAGCTGACTCACAGAATGGTGCTTACAGAACAGTGGGAAATGGGGTGTGTGTGTGTGTGTGTGTGTGTGTGTATGTATGTGTGTGGGGTTATAGCTAAACAGGAGCACAGGGTGGAAATGAGATGCAGAGAGACAGCTGTTGGGTCACTGAGAACCCGCCTCACTGACAGAAAGAAAAGGAAATATTTGCTCAGGAAGAATATGAGGCTCTTAGGTGACATCCATCACTTAGAGGAACTTGAGTCACACAGAAAGAACTAGAAACCACAACCCAATTCATACATTGTTGAGATGGCATGCATGGTAGTCAGTAGACTAAATGACACTTCCATGGGATTTAGCAGGTCCAGGTTGCCTTGGAAATGTATGGAAACGCCAATCATTTCAGTTGCCTGGATCATGTTTAAATAAAGGGTAAACACAAAACCTGCAGCCTTCTATTGCTGGACTGTACCACTTTGGACTGCAGGTGGGGGACTGGATGGTGTGTTTAAAAAACAAATGAAACCCCACAAACAAATGAAACCCCACAAACAAATGAAACCCCACAAACAAATGAAACCCCACAAACAAATCTTACTGCAGATTCAAAGAGAAGACTAGGCTTAGGACAATTCCTCTGAACTGCAAATTTTATGCAAGAAGTTATTTTAATGTGAGGAAAAAATCAGCCATTCAAATCCCTCCCCACCAGCCCACAATCCGCAATCTAAAATGTTATTGTTCAGTAAAAGAGGCATCTCATGGGGCCATTGAGCATGTAGTTTGGCTTTGATTTTCTATGCCAGAAACACCTTGCCATCAGGGCCAAGGATATTCGTATGACAAGTAATCAGGGAATCAGGGGAACCGACATGATTGGGGCTTCCGTATGTTATTGAGGTGATGTGAAAATAGTCCATGGGAAGCAATTTTCGGCAGCTCTTGTGCTACCTTGGTAAAATAATACTGTTGTGAGCTGTGAGGATAGTGGACAAGAGAGGGTAAACAGGACATGGTCCGAGGGCATATGATGCAACCACATTGCTGAAGCTAAGGAGGGTCTGGTCTGACTGGACACACCCTTTGGCCTTTATCACACGGGTGGTTTGATCCACAACCGCAGCGACTTTGATCCAATCCTTTCACACAACGTCGTTCCCCTCGCGCTGCTCTCGTGCTCTGAGTGCTCCGTTTCCCCATTTCACTTTTGAAGTACCCCTGAATGGGGACTGTATGTTTGCTCCACTCCTCCACAGGTTTAGCTGAGGAATTGGAGCAAAACCAACCATGTGTGATCAAAAGGCTACATTCGGGTAGGAAACGGAGGGGGAACCTGCATAAGCAAAATGGGTAGGTGTGATAAACCTCTCTGTTAGGTGAACTACAGATGATATGTTGCCATAGGAACTAAATAGTTAGCCAATTACTTGCTGCCATAATATAATTTTGGGAATGTTCTGAAGTGAAAACAAAACTGTTCAGAGAAGTGGGCAGACATTGCCCCTCCCAGCTAGGTAATCCAGGAGCTGGCATGTGAAGAGAGAGGTGCAGTTTTGGAGGTCTGAGGTAGGAACAGCAAGATTTGGCTATGTGTTGGAGTGTCTAAGCTGTACCTCCACCTATGCTACCCCTATGTCTGCATATAAGCCAAATATTACAGAACACTAATACCTCCCCCCCGGGATCTCCTTCCAAAGGGAACCAAATGGAGGGAGCCTTGGGTATTAATTAGGGGTGTGCATAGACCCCCAAAATCAGATCGGAATCGGAACCGGAACCTGTGCCTCAGATCGGAGGCTTCCCGGTTTGGTTCGGAGCTGATTCCAATCCAAAAATCGGACGCCATTTTAGGTGTTTTTGCCATAGGCTTACATTGGGGGAAAGAAAGCTTTCCCCCAATGCAAGTCTATGGTGAAAACATGGGGGCAGGTGAGTGGGGACCTAACTCCCCCTCCCTCCCTCCCTCCCTCCCTCCCTGTCCCTCCCCCCCACTTGTGCTCCTTACCTGCCGGGGCGCTCACTTCTGTCCGCTTCCATCCGCTGTTCCAATCTACTGAGAAACAGGCTTTGTAGCCTAGTTCTCAGTAGCGCACCAGGTGATGACATCATCACCTAGCGTGACTGAGAGGCAGGCCACAAAGCCTGTTTCTCAGTGGATTGGAACAGCAGATGGCAACGGACGGAAGTGGGTGCCCCGGCAGGTAAGGAGTGTGAGTTGGGGGGGAGGGATGGGAGTGTGGGAGGGAGGGGGAGTTAGGTCCCCACTCACCCGCCCCCATGTTTTCGCCATAGGAGTGCATTGGGGGAAAGCTTTCTTTCCCCCAATGTAAGCCTATGGCAAAAACACCTAAAATGGTGTCCGATCCAAAAATCGGACGTCCGATTTTTAGATCGGAATCGGCTCCGAACCAAACCAGGAAGCCTCTGATCCGATCCGATCCAAGGCACTGGTTCCAATTCCCATTCCGATCTGATTTTGGGGGTCCATGCACACCCCTAGTATTAATGCTTATTTAAAAAACAAAAACAAAAATCTTGAGCCTGGAGGAGAAAACAGGCACTCAGGTTGACTGTTCTATTCTATAAAGTGGCACCAGTTCCCTAAAGTAAGTAGCATGGACTTGGAATCCCCACCCCAGTTCTATGTGGCCTTGTTGCAAATCAGTTACAAAACTCAGACCCATGACTCCTGCTGAGTACATCTTCAGCATGCATGTTTTTAAAAGAGCCAGGCATGAACAACAAATACAGAGAGTTGGAAGATTCAGAGTCATAGGCGTGCACAGCACATTTCATTAGGGTGTGCACACAGGGAATTTGTTTTTAAAGGCGCACATTTATTGAATACTCAATCATAAAGGACACTATTTTTATTCATCAAACAAACTAAAAAGAGCTCTTCATCCATCCTACACTCTGAGGGCCCGGGGCTTGGTCCCCTCCCCACCGCTGTGGCAGGGAAGCTAGACCTGGAGCAACACAGCAGCAGCTACTGCTGCGATGGCACTTGCAGCTCAGCTAGGGCCAAGTTCACCACCCCAGCGACAGAGCCCATGGGAAGTGACCTGGACATGGCATGTCTCCCAGCGCTGCTGCTTGTCTCTGTCCATTCATATCACAGGATGAAGGGACCTCCTGGATCTAGCAGGAGTGTTTATGAGCTGCCTGGCTGGCCGGGGTGCATGCATGGCAGCCTTATGAGACATTGGGGTGTGCCTGAGCACAACTGGCACAACCCCTGCACACACCTATGTTTAGATTAATATGATACAAAGAGTCAGGAGCAGTCTTCATTTCTGACTGTAAAAAGGAATATGTGATGTAAAGGCCAAAGCATCATTGGTCCGAAATAGCATGGCTGGAAATCTGAACCAGGAAAAAGAACATAATGGGGGAGGCTAATAATATCTCAGGTAATGTGGCCTAGGTTGAAGATCTGTCCTCTATGGTCACTGTAGAAGAGGAAATGTTGACCTCAGGGGCAATAGATGCTCAATCCCAACACAGTGTTTCTGTGGCCCAGCAGAAGTCTTTTCCTGACTTTGCAAACATGAACTCTTTGAACATTTATAAATAACGTGTCCTTCACACTCTGGCATCTGGAGCAGGATCTACACGACTGCTTTACAATGGTTTAGAATGGTATTGACAACTTTTGGGGACCATGACACATTCCATATACTGCTTTCAAGACACTTTCAAAGTGTTATATCCTGCTTGGTGTAGATCTGGACTGGGTCTCATTCAGGGAGCTGTGACCTGTCCCAAACCCCAGTAGAGCAGCCTTCTTTAACCTGGTGCTGTTTTGGACTTCATTTCGCATCAGCCCCAGCCAGCACGGCAAATGGTCAGGAATCCTGGGCATTGTAGTCCAAAACATCTGGAGGGCACCGAGCAGTAGCCAATACTGCTGCCGTGCCTCTTCTGATTTTGTTGCACTTGTGGGACCCATTGCAAGTACAACAGGAACTAGCGCTTCCTATTGGAACCCCAGACACAAACAGAAACACTTCTTTCCAGGATGGGCCCAGTCAGCAGAGTTCTGCTCTGTGAGCCCCACTGACCTGGGCTGTTCTGGAAACCAGAACCAGCCATGGGGGGGAAACATTGTTCCAATGTAGCCCTAGACAAGGGACACAGCTCATTTGCATAGTTTAGACGTTCATTGCACAGCCATCCCATTCAGATGTTTTTTTCATCCACAATGAATGCAGAATTGCTACATGGGGTGGTGTTGCCTTCATAAGACCCATCTCTGTTGCTGCACTCAGTGCTCATGCAAAGAGGACAAAACACTCCAGAATCCTTATGAAGCCGAGGAGAGGTTGAAGCTCTATGAACTGTCACTGGGGAGCCAATTTAAGGTTTCTGCTGATGCTGCAAGCTCCTTCCCCCTCCAACGTTTGCAAAAGGCATCACTTCTTTTCTCTGATGTCAGTTTGTGAGTGATCTCTTGTGTATCTGGGAATACACACACACACACACACACACACACACACACACACACACACAGAGATGCAAAGCACTCTGCTGAGCCCAACATTGTTTGAGGCACACAACTAAATTTTGCCACTGAGTGAAACAAATGGGTTCATGAAAGAGTTTAGGAAAATAAGGGAACAGGTGATAGAGACAGAGATAGACTTGGGATGGCACCTGGCACCTGGCATCAAGCCTCGGGGAAGGATTTGCATTTGACAGGGGAAAGAGTGGAGATTTCTATGCAAAGCGATTCATTTCCATCTTAGCCACCAAGCAGAAATCAAGAAGCACTTTCTGAATGTGGCTGTTTGCCTGACGTGAAGAGCTTGCACAGACAGGGACAGAAATAAACTTTTCTCTCTAAGGAAGGATTTTAGAAACACTTTGTCCTGACTATTTTCTAGTCCCAAATGTTGAGTAATTCACATGTTGAGCAGCCACATAGGAGTCTGCAGGCAGGTGTGATGGAACTACAATATATGATGGCTGGTATTTTAATTCTCTTTTAATACATCTCTTGTGTTTTCAATAACCCAAGCCATTATTTGAGTAGAAACCTGCAAAGCTTGGGCACAACAAACTTTCCCATTTGTTATGTCAGTCATTCTATATATATCGATTCCACATTCATTCAGTTCTACTACTATGTAGACATAAGCTCCCATCGCACCAGGCTTTTTATCCTGCAACTTACTGGGGCTTTTGCTTCTGGATTCTTCGTGGGATTAAGATCAGCCTCTTTACATGGGCAGACACATGCTTTGATTCCAGGGCTTAAGTTGTCTGCAAGTTTCATTATACAGCCAGTAGATGGTGCTGCCATATAGCGCAACTCCGTCATTCCACACAGTCAATATATTGGATTAACGGCAATATACTGTCTCTGATCTTTTTAAAAGCAGGATAAAGGTCAACATATGCAGGAGACGCCCTGTAGGTTGACAATGTGATGTAAAGTACCTGCAAACTTCCGTGAGTGACCAATCATGAGCATGCAATAAAAGCCTCATGTAGAATTGTTCATTCTCTGTGGAAATAATAATAATAATAATAATAATAATAATAATAATATATTTATTTATCACCCGCCTCTCCCAACGGATCGAGGCGGGGAACAACACCAAACACAAAATACAAAAACTGATTAAAAGCAGATAAAACCAGTACATCATTAAAACACCAATAAAACACCAATAAAACACTTTAAAATTCATCTAGGTAGGCCTGCCGGAAGAGATCAGTCTTTATAGATCTTTTAAATTCCTGAAGACTAGTAAGTTGATATCTATGTATCAACAGCAACTGAGCAACTGCTTTTCTACACGATGTCTCATGTTTCTGCTCAGTTAGAAACTTAACTGAGATGCTTTTGATTGGTTCATAAGGCACTTGACACTGCACCTGGGAAAAATACAGTAGTTGTACATTTGCCAAATAGTGCCTATAGCCATGTTGCGAGTTCATCATCGGAAGCCTTCAGCCCAGCTAACTTCCGAATTCTGCTGCCTTGAAATATGGGGCTGGAACTGGAAGGAACATAGTGAGCTTAACTATATGATTAGAGGATAAAGGAATCATTGGCCACACATAGCTCCCAGCTGCCTATACCCCCAAACCAAGCACTTCCTCCTTGAAAATGGGGTGTGGTGAGAAGAGAAATGCTGGGACTGGCTGTTGGGAATCTAGTTTACGAGATACTGTGTCATAGAGGTGTATGTTTTGCTGTCTGGGTGAAAGGATCACATGTCTGCCTGAAAACAGTTTGGAAACTTTAACAATCAGGAAAAAAGCCACTTCTTATAGAAGTTGGAACTAAGAAACCTGACTCTATTTTTCCATCTCCAAATCAGAATTTTTAAGCTGTATTATCTTGCTCTTCTTTTGTTTATTTCCTTATATTCTTGATTATATGTCCTGTTCTGAGTTTTTTTCTTCTGAAAATGTACTTTCTTTGTTTACGATTACACATTTTGTCCTGAGATGTTTTAAGGAAGCCTTCCCCAGCCTGGTGTTCTCCAGATATTTTGGACTACAGCTCTCCTCTGCCCAAACCAGCATGGCCAATCATCAGAGACAATGAGAAATGCATCCTAAAACATCTACAGTAGTCCAGTCAAATTGTGTTTGAACCTAGAAGTAATTTAAATAATTTTTTTCTCAACAGTTTCTTACTTATAAAGACCAGAGAAAAATGATGGTAAAGTGTCTACTGCTCTCCATCTATGTGGTAAGTCAATGTGGCCACCATTCCAATATGGCCACCATGTAGAGAACATAGTTCCATGTTTTGCCTTCTATTGAATTTGCTATTACAAATACGAGAATTTGACCAATTATAAAAGTTTCCTAATTGAAATTACCTTTCCAAGGAGCTATGATACATTGCTGTAGGACAATTTTGCCACAATCTAAACACAATTATTTGCATAATTTTGTGTAAATTTATTTACCATGTTGACTATTTTTTACTTGAAATATCTTAAATGTTATTGTTTAGACAAAAACTTGTTACACAAAAGTTTTTACTACTAAAATTAACTTTCCAGTGAGCCATAACCCTTAACTCTATCATAATTAGTTTGAAAGTTATAATGAAAGATAGTCCAGTAGGTCAATAGTTTTTAGGGGTGTGCACGGACCCCCCGGATCGGATCGGGACCCGGATCGGGACCTCCAATTTTGTCCCGGACCGGTTCGGACAAAATCGGAGGCCCCCCGGACCGGATCGAGTCCGATCCCGACCCAAAAATCGTACATTTTTGGATCGGCCGCCATTTTTTTCCCCATAGACTTGCATTGCAATGCAAGTCTATGAGGAAAAAATGGCGGCGGGTGGGTAAGGGGGGGCCTAACTCCCTCCCCCCCGGGGCCGTCCGCTGTGGACGGCCCCGGCAGGTAAACCCCCTCCCCCGCGCTCCCTACCCCCCCTGGGGCCGCCCGCTTCCATCCGCTGGCGCCCGCGGGCGCCAGCGGATAGAAGCGGACGGCTCCGGGGGGGGGGTAAGCCCCCTTCCCCGCCACTGCTTACCTTCTCGGCCCGTCCGGCGCCGGCGGCTACTACCAGCGGGCTCCGCGGCCTACTCTCGAGTAGCGCGCCGGGTGATGACATCACCCGGCGCGCCATCCTAGAGCAGGCCGCGGAGCCTGCTGGGAGTAGTAGGCGCCGGCGCCGGACGGGAGCCGCCGGGCCGGAAAGGTAAGGGCCCCCCTCCCCCCTCCGCGCGCCCCCTCCTCCCCTCCACGCACCCCCTCCTTACCTTTCCGGCCCGGCGGCTCCCGTCCGGCGCCGGCGCCTACTACTTCCAGCAGGCTCCGCGGCCTGCTCTAGAGTAGCGCGCCGGGTGATGACATCACCCGGCGCGCCACCCTAGAGCAGGCCGCGGAGCCTGCTAGTAGTAGTAGGCGCCGGCGCCGGACGGGAGCCACCGGGCCGAGAAGGTAAGTGCCCCCCTCCTCCCCCCCCCCGCTGTCCACTTTCATCGGCGGGCGCCCGCTGGCGCCCGCCAATGGAAGCGGCGGTGGGCGCCAGTGGGCGCCCGCCGATCCGCCGATCCGCCGAACCGGTTCGGAGCTTTTTCGGACCGGTTCGGATTGGATCGGCCGATCCAGCTGCGGGATCGGAAATCGGATAATTTATCCGATTTCCCACTGGACCGGACTCGGATCGTGGATCGGGTCCGATCCAGTGCACATCCCTAATAGTTTTATAATATTGTTATATTGTAAAATATGAGTGCAATGTTTTATAATACAACAATTCCATTCTCTGTTTCACGTTATTGGTGTAGTATCAATAATACTCCAAATTTAAAAAAAACAGAATTATTACAGGTTAGTAAAAGAAAAAATCAAAGAATATGCTTTGTGTTCAGGAAAAAAAACCCGGTTCTAATCATCTTCCATGTCTATTTCTGGTGAATTGCAACAACTGATGCCACAGCAGTCTTGTGTACACCATTCCCTGCTTCTTATATGTACATTGCACATTGATTTTGGATGCAGCTACGTTTGATGAATTTCAGCAAATGGTTGAAAGCCAGTGCTTGAGACAGTTTTACCTGTTCCAGCCTTTCTTGACACAATTTCCAACCCCACTTGAGGGGGTCTAATTCAATCCCCATCCAGTGCTGCACTTGATGATAAACCCACAGACTATGAAATTGACAGGCGTCTTCTGTTGGTGGCACATCTCTGGTTTTACATGAATGATGATTGTTTTGCTTTTTCTGCAAATGTTCTTAGCCGAATTTGATTGAGTGTTTTGCCTGTTCTTCCACTGTAGCGTGTTGCTATAGCATCGTGTCCAGCAGCCTGAATAGTATGGTGGGATCTCACTGAAGATGTGAAGTTAGCAGCTTGTGTGCGGAAGGTCTCATTTTTCTTAAGCATTTTAATGGCCTCACTTTTTCCTATCGAGAAGAGTTTAGAAGTTGTGTCACCACTGAGTATTGCATGAGCAAAAAGTATATTCATACTGACATCTTCACCACATGCTTGTTTGGGTTTTTTTTATATCATAGACAATCACATTTTTAGAGTTCCTTTTTGGTTCTGGACACAAAAAAATGTCAAAAGATCCCATGTTCACTTAGTGAAGCAGGAGGATCAGGAGATCTGTACCTTCACCAACTATGGCTGTAGTACACTTACTAGCTGTAGCTACACCTTCTTTGACAATGAGAACATTAGTATCACCTCTTGCTTGTTTGATGAGATACCCTGCTGCCTGCAGCTTGTCAGACAGATGTTTTATGAAGGCCTGCTTATTTTCAGGAATGGCCAGAAATTGTTCTTTCTTTGAAACCATCGTAGTTTGGTCCTGCTACACTTTTTGTATGCCTTGTGTGAGTCTGAACTTTAGTAGATAATAGGGATGTGTATTGTATCGTTCTGATGTCCGATAACGAACCAATAAGGTCATTATCGGACATCCAATTAACGATAACGATAAACATTCCTTGAGGCCCTAGCTGATCGGATCCGAAATCCATATGTCAGATAACTATTGGACATATCGGATATTCGGACCACCATTTTAGGGCCGGCCCTCCCTCCCCCTTGATCTCCTTACCTGGGCCTTCCCCGCTGCCATCCGCTGCTCCGAATTACTGAGAGCTAGGCTTTGCAGCCTAGTTCTCAGTAAAGCGATGATGCGCCGAGTGATGTCGTCATCATTCGGTGCTTCTCTGTACTGACGAACAGGCTGGAAAGCCTGTTTAGCAGTAGTACGGGGTGGCGGCGACGACGGGTAAGGAGCGCGAGTGGGGGGAGGGAGCATGAGTGGGGGAGGGAGGGAGTACCGGCCCAGTGTTTTTCCCCATAGACTTGCACTGGGGGAAAGCTTTCTTTCTCCCAATGCAAACTTATGGGGAAAACACTGTTATCATATTGGAACTTCCGATATTTATCGGATTTTGGATCCAATCAAATCCGGGTACCCCCTGATGTGATCGAACCAGAATTTTTTTATGTCAGAATTTCCGATAACGATACGATAATTTTGGCCGTGCACATCCCTAGTAGATAACTTTTCACCACACCCATCAAATAAAATAGTTGCCTTGCCATATTTTCTCAGAACATATTCCACATAAGCAGTAAAAACATAAGTAAAACTTTATTTCTGACCCCAGGGTAAGCAATACAGTAAAGTCCTACCATCAATTATGTAATGCACTGTACTAGATATATTCTCATCAGTACTGACTAGACCACGTATATATTTTGGTAGCTGAGACTTTCCTGCTCCCCTCATGAATCCTTGTGTATCAAACATGGAAGCTGGGAATGTGCACAACTCATATGAGAACAGTTCCTGCAGATTGAGACCACTTGTCTGAGCACAGAGCAACAGGCGCTGGAATAAGAGTTCAGGTTCTATCAGGTAGCCACTGATAGCCTTCTCCTCCAGGAATTTAACCAATCCCCATCTTAAGCCAGCAAAATTGGAGGCCATCACCACATCTTGTGGCAGTGAATTCCATCGTTTAACTATGTGAGGTGTAAAGAAGTACTTCCTCTTACCTGTCCTGAATCTTACACCAATCAGCTTCATAGGATGACCCTGGGTTCTAGTATTATGAGAGAGGGATATTCTATTCCTCCTAAACCCACAGCCGTTGACAATCTCTTCTTTTCAGCCTCTTAAATGGAGAGAGGAGGCTGTAACAGCTCTCCATGATCTGATATGAGACAGCATGTAAGAAAGGCTCACCCACCTCCATCTCCTTCTCTTCCCTTGCTATGGCTGGACTGGCCTGAGAGGCAGGCGTCAGGCATCCTTCCTGCTTCCCCTTCCCTCTCAAGGTTCATCCAGCGCTAATTGATTGGAGAGGCTTCACCAAAATAATTGTAAATAATAATTTAAATCCCTTGAAATGTTCTTAGCCTCCATTTTCAGCAGCCATGGAGAATGGGATTTGGGAGCATGAAGGCGCATGGGGAGCAGCTGTGTGTTGCTATGGCAATGCGAGGTTCACTTAAGTGGTTTGGGATCCCTCGCCACACCCGGTTTTCAGCAAGTTGAATCAATGTCAAAGGAGTGGCTTTGTGATTGGAAACAAATTCCTGAAGGGCAACAGCTGCTTATCTCTTCGTAATAAAAGTGTCATTGAGATGTCTCTTTTGTATCGTTTGATTCTTGTACACTGATGGGTGACTCCTCTTGGCTCAAATCAGTATTGCCTGCTCTGTAATTATGAGTTCTTGGAATTGTTAAAAACACACACCATGCTTTCCAAAAGCCCTGTCTCCTGGCTTTTCATGCTGGTGCATGCTGATGGTGCTGTGTGCATGCGCCTTATCATATGCGTGTGTTATTGTATAAGTCGGGAGCTATAGCTCAATGGAAAAGCACCTGCTTTGCATGTAAAAGGCCCCAGGTTCAATCCCTGGCAACTCCAGGCAGGGCTCCGAAAGACCCCTGTCTGAAACTGGCTGCTGCCAGTCCATGTCAGCAATACTGAGTTAGAAGGACCAGCAGCTTCTTATGTTCACCCAGACCTATGCATTGCTCCTTGGGCACTGTAGCTTCCATAATAGCCATGTCAGAGAGCTGCATGGAAATCCGACCCATGTGCATGTTGGACAAAAAGCACATAAATATCTGCAAGAAAACAACAACAATCTTGAGCATCAAATAGAGAAGATGCGCTGCAAACAAAAGACTGTGTAACCACATGAACTGGATAGTTTAATCCTTCCTCCTTCAGAGGGAGAGCTAAGAGCAAAAATAGCAAGAGTCAGCTTGTTCTGCTGGCAAGCTTAATGCTGGAGAACTAATTAATAATTATGGGCTCTTATCACCTCAAATAAGGTAAACTGAACTGATACTTGGGCATAGCAGAATTGCAAGGGAATAGGGAATCATTTTTACATCTCTAGTGTTTGTTATGTTTATATGCTTATTACAGGACTAATAACTTGAACAGAGCTACAATTGTGGATTGTCCTGTGGACTGGAATTAAAGTATTCACAAAGGGGCTACTGAAGCATCCAACAATTTTGTGGAACCATCTTGTGGGACTGGCCTACTGCCAAGTTGCAAGCGAGAATACCATATTTTTGTTTGGACTCGGAATGACTAATTGTTGAACTTATTTGTAATGGGGAATTGTTGGAGGTTTTGTATAACTTCCATACTGACTAAAGACATGTTTGTTCAGTTCTATCTTTGCAATTCATTCTAATTAAGAATCATAGAACCCACATAAGGAGAGGTAATACTTGCTCAGATGTTCTGATTACCCAATTCATAACAAGGCTTCATTGAGTGTAGGGGCTTAAAGAAATTCTGTACATGCATCGACAGAACATTTGTTGTATATTTTTGGTGAGCTGCTTTGTGGGGCCTCACTGTGAAAAGGCAAGATAGAATAACATTAATTAATTAATTCATTAAGATGGTGGCTTTGGAGCTCATGCAATTTCATAGAAATTGAGAGTTTCTTTGAAAGCAAGGAGTTTAACATTAAGAAATGTTTGTGAATGGGTTTACAAAATGGCTAACTTTTGGGCACCTGGTCTGTAGAATACTCAATATTCAAGCACAGAATCTCATTTTACATCCTGAGCAGGAGAAGAACTTTGGAGGGAAAAATGGTGCTCAGTCTGTAATACAGCTGAATATTATGAACTAGAGAAGCCAAATGTATCACACTAGCCTGAATGGCCTGACAGGCATTTAAGAGCCCCACATTTTGTAGTCTCAGGAAGAAGTTTCTTGAGCCCCCAGTGGGCTTCCTTACATGGCTGGTAGGCTGCATTCAATTTCATGCAATGGGTCCAATTTATGCAGACATGTTCTAAGAAATTTCTATTAAAACATGCCAATAGACTCATATGAAGGGTGGCTAGCTGGGCACTCCATCAATGGACCTGGAATTCCAGCCTGGCCCATCTTCTCCTCTGCTCCCACAGCCCTGAGGGTGTCAAAAGGGGAGGGTCTGGATGTGGGATTGGATCCAGAATCTGCCTTCCTGGAGGGAAGAAGATCTGCTTTGAGAGGAAGAGCTCAACTTGTGAAAGGTCCCTCTACCTTTTGAAGGATTTCACCCTTCCCCCACTCCCCATGCCACCGCTCATCCCATTCAGCAGGGTCTCCTGACTTTGTGCAGCATTTTCACTGGCTGGAGGGGCTGCCATGGGATGGAGGGGTGAGGAAGTCTACTACCACCAATGTAGCTGATCCAGCATAAATCTGGATCCAGCCCCTGGGTTGGAGTCCAGGCAACTGCTGTGGAGTCCTCTGATGCTGCAGCTGGAATATTGAGGTCTGAAGACTCTATAGGAAATGGGGGCTTCTTGGGCTTGCTGGAGGTGCTGGTTTCTCCTCTTTCCTCTGCTTCTCCTTCTCCAAAATGTCAGTTTCAGGGTCTGGGTAACACCCCATTGCCAAGCAAACCAACCAACCATTCACACACCTAGTCACATATCGTAGCATATCTGAATGCAGGTATAGTATAACTGCCCCCTGTTATTTCCAGTGGAATGTGCATTTGGATGGTTATGTGTGGATAAACTTGGGTCAGGGTGAAAGTCTTGTCTTTCCACACAAGTGGTCAATGAAACAGCTAGTGCAGTTAGGAAGACAAGGAACATCAGCCCAGTTGCTTGGGCTGTGGTGATAGCTACCCCTCTCCCACCCCACCCCACCCCACTCCACTCCACCCCACCTCACCCCTTTCAGATGGAAATGGGTGGGTCAATGCATCTACAGAGCCAGATCTGATTTGCTATACATGTTTCTGCAGCATCTTCATCCTGATTGATATGAACAGACTGTGAAGACATCCTTTCACTTTCTAAAAAACAACAACAGCAGTAATGTGGGGAAAATAGTTGCAAACAGGTGAAAAGGAATGGTAGGAGGGAGAGAGAGAGAGAGAGAGAGAGAGAGAGAGAGAGAGACCTTCACCCCTTGAAATGGTAACTTTAACTGTGAAAATTGAACATCAATAATATAAATAATTGCAACTTTGGCTCAAGCCAATTTACACAGAGCTAAAATACTTGCTTTAAAAACACACACCAAGAACGCAGGCCTGCAAACTTCAGTGCTGCTGTGTGCCAACCCAATAAAGGGCTACTGCTCCACAGAGGATACATTTAGCAGAGTCCACCTGCTCTCCAGATAATGTTTTCTTTTGTTGCAGATTCGCAATTATACCAAAATATTTGCTTTGGGAAGAAAAAGGGATTGTGGGTTTGTTTATTCCTTCACGTACATCCCCAAGCAGGAATTTATAATGAAGAAAGCCATTTTGAACTCCCTCAAGCAAATCTCTCGAGGCCCCTTACAATACTCTTTATTAAAACTACATAGTGCTATGGGGAATGTGCCTATGTGTTAATGAACAATAGTTTCTAAATGCAATTGTGCTTTTGCAAAGTATATCTTGTAGGCATTTTGCACAAGGCACATCCCGTAGTTCTCTGGTCGGCAACTAGTTTTAAACAGGGCCCATATTTTGAATACAGCAAGAAGAGCTGAAGTGCTTTAGTAATGTAAGTTACTATACCACTAACATAATCCCACTCCAGCCTAGACCAGCATAAAGGCTCTTTAATCCCTGAGGCTGTCCAAAGACATTACGTTGCCTGTGCTGAAGGACAAGATGGCATCTCCTCCCCAGTCCACATACAGAAGCTGACTGGACGGGAACTTGAATCTTACTTCAACACTAGCATGCACAGCTCTCTCCTCCAATAGAGGGAAACAGCTAGGGAGTTCATGAATTATGGCCTGGAGGCTGTCACCACTGCATCCTGGCATCTGCTGCCTGAGGCAGTCACTCCATACAGCCTAATGGTAGGGCCAGCCTTGTTATCCCCCTCCCTTTACAGCAGGGGCGAGCAACTGATGACCCTCCATGGTTTTTGTTTTTTTTACTTACAGCTCTCATGATCCCTTGACATTGGCTTTGATGGCTAGGGTTGTAGGCCAGAAAAATGTGGAATGCCACAGGTTGTGCACCCTTGCTCCACAATGTGAATAGCACCAGAGGCTTTGGCCTTTCTTGGGTACTTATTTACAAAATATATTGCTCTATGGACTTCTTTTCAGGACAGTAAACTTTGATGAAACAGAGCTTTTTGAATGCGACCTTTGGAAGAATACTGATGTAGTCTTCCTGCTGAGGGCCATGCCTGGCTATTTCCATATTTTAAGTGGATTTGTCTTATTTTATAGGTATAAAAGCCAGAACATTTCACTAAAATTTAGGCCATACTACAGAGAGATCATAGCGGTGAATATGCAATTGGATGTAGCAATGAAAGAGCTGGTCCTTTATTTCCTTTCCATTGCTGAGCTAGATGGCCCAAAGTTTGGCTCAATATATGGCAGCAACGTATGTTAAGATAATCTGGGAAACTCTGTGAGGAAAAAGTTCAAAATCATTCATTATAACTGTTATGGGTTATTTACAGAAGACACTCCCAGAAGCTGGCTTATTCATAATGTTAGGGACATGGAAAATGGTCCTAGAAATACACCCAGGAGCCACATGTAGCTCTTGCTAGCAAGGGATGGAATCTCATGGACCTTTCCTCCAACAAATGTGAGCTACCTGCTCTCTTTTCAGCTGTCTGAATTAAGCATCCAACTTGATTCTGAGCAGAAAAATTGGCAGCTACACACTTGACAGACTTACCCTAGGGTGTGTAATTATGATGTCCAGAAAGAGAACAGTAAGCAGCTTTTGCAGCCCATCAATCATATTCCATTCTGCTTCCCCTTTGTAAAACTGTCACTTCGCTAACTTCCCTGGCTCTTGCTCAGGTCAACTCCCATGGAGTGGTGAGCCAGATGTCCCTGGCAATTCAAAACAGTTCAAGAAAGAGATGGGCACCACTGGCTGTTTGTTCCCAGCAGCCAGAAGTCTTTGAACATTGCGGTAAACCCAGCATCATTGTTGAGCACTGTTGGAGCCTGGAAGGGGTCCATCACTACTTGGACCTTACCACCCATTAACACAATTGTCAAGTCAACGAACCTAGTGCACCACAAGTTGAAGTGATGGTCATCAATTTGGATGGCTTTAAAAGGGATTGGATAAGTTCCTGGAGGAGAAGGCTATCAATGGCTACTTGTCAACCAACCAATCAATCAATAACATTTATTGCATTAGTCCTTGGACCATAGCAGCTTGATGGCTATGTGTTACCTCCAGTATCAGAAGCAGTAAGCTGTTGCACCATGTCCTGCTTGTGGGTCCCCGGTCGACAGCTGATTGGCCACTGTGTAAATAGAGTGGTGGAGTAGATGGACCCTTGCTTTTATTCAGCATGGCTCTTCTTATGTTCTTAAGTCACTATCTCCATAAATTATTGTGAAGCACAATTTATCTGCAGCATATTTCTTGATCTCCAAGAGTTGCCAAGGTATCCTGCCTTTATGTTCCAAAACAGAATACACTTGTCTAAAAAAGAAAATTTTGTTCACAAAATCTTTCAGGTAGGTGGGAATGTCCTTGCTCTTTATGTCCAGGCTGAGAAGCCCAACTCACCACTGTGGTTTTGAAGACAGTGGCAGAGGAGACGGCAGAGGTGGCAAGATCAGTCCTGCTCCACCCCCCACAACTATTCTACCTCACTGCTCGGAGCTCATAATCAAATGCCTGGGACTACAGAACAATCCGAAACTAGTACTGAAAAGAGGCAATGTTCGTGCCAGGCGGATTTCAATGGGGAGATAGTTCCATAGTCAAAGGGGGAGGGCTACAAGGCCCTCTCCCTTGTTGCCCCCCTCCAAGCATCCTTTGCAAGAGGCACGTCTATTATAAGCTACCAGAAGACACCACATTTAGCAAGAAAGTTGTGCCCTGCTCTACCTGAAGTGGCAGCCAGGGGGAAAGTGTTGGGGGAACTCACATTAGGTTGTAGGGGCTTTGTGGAACTCCACATGCCTGACTGGGGAGTTGGTGTCAGGCAACAGTGGGATATCAGGCACCTCCCAGTTACTGGTGTTTTTCAGGTCGTTTTTTGGAAGTCCTAAGCACTGCCTCTACTGCCACAGATTCAGTCACAAAAGCAGTGAAAAGACTGGAACAGCTTCTGATAAGTTCCTCCTATGTCCCTCCCCAAAGCACTGTGATTGAAACTTGAAGGAGAGCCCGAGAGAAGCCATTTTCTGTTTGGAAGCTACAGCTGTCAGTCACAGTACTGCCCCTTTCCATTTATGGAGCACTTGGGGACACTTGAGAGAAGTTAAAAATGTATCAAATTGGCCAGAAAAAGTAAAAACACAAAACACCCTTTTGAATCTCAGAGGTGGTGCTGAAGCATTGGGAGTAGTCTGCTTCGCCGTGGGTTGCTTTGGACCCAAGTCACCTCCTATTTGGAGGTGATCTGAATACTTCCAGAGCACGACTATTTGCCTTGGGTTTGTGCTTCATGGGAGGCTTTTGCACACACTTTGTAGTGAGCTATTTCCCAGAGACCTGCAGGACAGAGTATTTAGACTTAAACAACATGATTTTTATTTTGCAGGGGGAGAACATCATAACATTTGGGTGATTAGATAAGAGAAACTTCAAAACACATGTTTAGTTCATTCACTTGCCATATGACCTTGCACGATGGCAAGCTGTGTTCCAACTAGAAGTTCACAATTCCTTACATTAGTGAATTAGAAGTTCATCATTCTTGCAGCAAGCTTAGCTACCTGAGTTTAGGACCCTAGGTACCATGATCCTTTCTTAGATGAATCCTCCTCAGTAGCAAAACAACATGAACTCCTGCCTTCCAGGGACCTTCCTTGTATGGTAGTAAGAAAGTCTGCATGTGGGGAAGCCCCCCCCCCATTGTGTCTAGGGCCAAGAGGTTTTCATAATGCCCTGGTTGTAGGAGCTGAGCTGACTCATGCCTACCACGGGTGACAAACACTATATTTGATTTCACAGTGGGGAGGAGAAAGAGATTTGGGGAATACACTCGTCCCTGGCAGTCCTCAACAGCCTAGCAATTATCTGGCTAGAAAACTGAATGAGCAAGAGGGAGGAAAGCAAAAGGATGTACCAAATGCACCAATTACAGGCGACTGTCCTTGACTGTCTTTGGGAAGGAACGATAGGCTGCTTGCAGACCAACCAATTTTCCAATTTCTAGCCTTAAAATGGGGTTTGCATTCTAACATGGTTGTGTGTGGATTTCTTAGAGTTGAGACACAGCCGGCTATTAATGAAACCATAAGCCTCTTTCTGATACAATACTGAAATGACAATGAGTCTTGTGGAAATGTACAGAGTACCTATCCAAACAACGAGCCTTTTCTCCAAACACCAAAAGAAACCCGGAGATTGGTGATTAAGACCAAGGTCAGTTGTCTCCAAGGGCGCATCCACATGAAGAATCCAAAAGTAGTCAGAAGTGTATTATATGTCCCTCTGATCCTAGCAATGCACACAGTGTGCGCACACTATGATGCTCAGACTGCGCCATTCCCCAGGAGCTTGCCATTCGTCCTTCAGTCTGCACCAGAGACAAAGTATTATCACTGATCATGAAGTCTTCACAATCCAAACTGCAACGTTGATGTGGACAAAAGCCCCCCCAGGGGCAGTGCTTGCTTTCACAAGCAAAGTATTCTGCATATCTGATGGTTATTTGTTGCTTTTGAACCGGGATGGGGAATGTGTAGTTCTCCAGGTGTTGCTGTATGATAATCCTGATCACCCCTCAGCATTGGCTATGCTGTCTAGGTCTGATGTGAGCTGCAGTCCGGCACCATCTGGACAGTCACATATTTCCCACCCATGGACAACATCTAGAAGGCCACATGTTCCTCTAACCTGCCCATTTCTAATGTGGGTTACGCTGTAAAACAAAGAAACACACAATACAATGAGCCTATTCAGATGACACTCTAAGCCATGATTAGGTCACTAATCCTTTTGAAGATAATGGTTAGGGAGCGTGTTTGAACAGTGATTATGTAGCCACCATGGGTAAAAATGGTCTACATGACATGCTAAGCTATAATGTTTAACTCAACATGCTTAACTACCATGGCTTAACATGTTGCCTGAACAGGGCCCATGTCAATTAAAAACCAAGCTCAACATGTCATGAACAAACAAACCAAAAATCTACATCCTGCTTCAAGAGCAATTAACTGTGCTGGCAAACAGTATCCTAAGTAGAAAGGACTTACAGCCCTGCTTAATGAATCTTGGGCTTTGAGTCTTCGGTGGAGCTCCACCGATGTGGGGCAATCACTGCGGACATCTCTCATCTGTTACGTGATGTGCTCTCATTAGAACTGTGTACAAACTTGCACACATTCTAATGAGACCTACCTTGCACACTTGCACACTTGCACACATGAGACCTACCTTGCACACCTACCTTGCAAACTTGCACACATTCTAATAAGACACTGGCAATAGAGTGTCTGTGGCTAAGGCGATTCTTACCCAAAGAAATCCACACTATTGAAGAGGATAACATCACAATGGCACATTTATTGAAGTATAAACATATTCAAATGCACAAACTAGTTTTGGGGAAATTAGCTGAGCAAATGGAAGCTTAAGTAGTTTCAAGACTGTGAAAGGACTCTTCCTGAGACTTAGAGCATACACACTCAGACAGCAGGGGAAAGAAGGGAGGGAATCTCTAAAAGCAATATACCTTTCCCTGGACTGAAGCCCTTTCCTGAAGACAGCAACTAGCATGTGTTGCAGCTCCTGGTCTCAGTGGAGAGGAAGGAAGGAGCAGGAGCCTTTCCTCTGGGAGGAGAGGCTCAGCAATTTCAGCAGCATGGCTCCATGCTTCTTAGAAGTTGTGGGGTGGGGACTCTTACTCTCAAACCTGAGGGTTTTTATACAATCTAGAGAAAGGCAGTTATATCACTGCTCATAAGCATTGAAGTGATGTTACTTGCCATGGAGGAAACATGTAACAAAAGAGGGTATTTGGGGATGATGACTGTACTTGCCAGAAACGTTATTTTAACAAAAGGTGACCATAGATACTAATGACTGTCTTAAAGACAGGTGTCCAGGCTGGAGTTCAACAATAGGACCATATTAGCATGTACAGGACCAGGTGCAGGACCAGATATCACTTTTGCCATCCAGCATTCATATTCTGCTCAATTTTACTCCCACCTTTGCCTCTGGGGGATGCATTTTAGGAGGTCTATTAGGAACTGAATTGCCTGATCTCTCCTTACGTGATGGCTCTTAGTCCCATTCCTGTGCCTTTGTGGGGAATGAAGATGCCTTTGCTTTTTGACTACTTCAAAATGGTGTCAGTACTGCTCATTCACAAGAGAGCTACTTTGTAACACGTCCCTACCCACCTTTGCCAGAACACAGTTCCATGTGGCTGGACTAAATAAGAGGGCATTCTGAGCAGATCATGTCCAAGCTGGTGAAGGATGGCACAGAGGGGAAGAATTGCTGTAAAGTAGAACTGATGCATTGGGAAGTTACAGTGTGGCAACCAGCAGAGACTAGGACCCTTCACTCAGAGGGAAGTGAACCAGCACAGCCAGGAGAGCCAGGAGCACAACTTGGGGAGGCAATGGATTTGGATCTTGATGCTGAGCCTGAGTCCAGCAACTAGGGAACTACTGAATCAGAGAGCTCCAAACCAGAGACTCACAAGTCAAGGCCCTAAGTGGCTGTGGCTTGCAAGTTGCACCCCACAGACGGGGATGTATCTTCAGCCCTAAGGGCCTCCAGGTGCCTCCATGCCAGCTTGTCAGTGCAGGCAGCGAGCCCAGTGAAGGGTTATAGGGTAGCCACAGGAGGCCAGGCTGCAGGCCAGAAGGTTGCCTATTGAAGGATCTCCATTCTCCAGCAAGAGCTTGAGGAATAGTTGAGCTGAGGGATCATATAAGGAAGCCATCGCCAACCTGGTGCCCTCTAGATATGTTGGACTACAGCTCCCATCATGGCTGGAGATGATGAGAGTTGCAGCCTGATGCATCGAGAGGTTCCTAGTAGGGGTGTGCACGGACCCCCCGGATCGGATCGGGACCCGGATCGGGACCTCCAATTTTGTCCCGGACCGGTTCGGACAAAATCGGAGGCCCCCCGGACCGGATCGAGTCCGATCCCGACCCAAAAATCGTACATTTTTGGATCGGCCGCCATTTTTTTCCCCATAGACTTGCATTGCAATGCAAGTCTATGAGGAAAAAATGGCGGCGGGTGGGTAAGGGGGGGCCTAACTCCCTCCCCCCCCCGGGGCCGTCCGCTGTGGACGGCCCCGGCAGGTAAACCCCCTCCCCCGCACTCCCTACCCCCCCTGGGGCCGCCTGCTTCCATCCGCTGGCGCCCGCGGGCGCCAGCGGATAGAAGCGGACGGCTCCGGGGGGGGGGTAAGCCCCCTTCCCCGCCACTTACCTTCTCGGCACGTCCGGCGCCGGCGGCTACTACCAGCGGGCTCCGCGGCCTACTCTCGAGTAGCGCGCCGGGTGATGACATCACCCGGCGCGCCACCCTGGAGCAGGCCGCGGAGCCTGCTGGTAGTAGTAGGCGCTGGCGCCGGACGGGAGCCGCCGGGCCGGGCAGGTAAGGGCCCCCCTCCCCCCTCCCCCCTCCGCGCGCCCCCTCCTCCCCTCCACGCACCCCCTCCTTACCTTTCCGGCCCGGCGGCTCCCGTCCGGCGCCGGCGCCTACTACTTCCAGCAGGCTCCGCGGCCTGCTCTAGAGTAGCGCGCCGGGTGATGACATCACCCGGCGCGCCACCCTAGAGCAGGCCGCGGAGCCTGCTAGTAGTAGTAGGCGCCGGCGCCGGACGGGAGCCACCGGGCCGAGAAGGTAAGTGCCCCCCTCCTCCCCCCCCCGCTGTCCACTTTCATCGGCGGGCGCCCGCTGGCGCCCGCCAATGGAAGCGGCGGTGGGCGCCAGTGGGCGCCCGCCGATCCGCCGATCCGCCGAACCGGTTCGGAGCTTTTTCGGACCGGTTCGGATTGGATCGGCCGATCCAGCTGCGGGATCGGAAATCGGATAATTTATCCGATTTCCCACTGGACCGGACTCGGATCGTGGATCGGGTCCGATCCAGTGCACATCCCTAGTTCCTAGGTTGGGGAAGGCTGATATAAGGGCATAGTTAACATCCAGCACTTGTCAGATTTTCTTAATTTGTTATATCTGCCTTCAGTTTCATCACAGAATTGAGATCCAAGCACTACATGAAGTGTGCTTCCTTTCTGATTTTCTGCTACATAGCCAGTGTGGTGTAGTGGCTGGAGTGTTGGACTGGGAGATGGAAGATCTGGGTTCTAGTCCACACTCAGCCATGTAAACTCACTGGGTGACTTTGGGCCAGTTACAGACCCTCAGCCCAACCTATCTCATAGGGTTGTTGTGAGAATAAAATAGAGAGGAGGAGGATTATGTATGCCGCCTTGAGTTCCTTGGAGAAAAAAAGCCAGGATATAAAAATGCAATAAATAAATAAAAATGAATACATAATCTCTAGGTGGCACTGCGGTATAGCAGAATAGTGTACACACATACCAGTGAGCATAGTGTTTTCATTTGCTTTCACAAATAATACTGTATTTTCCCTGGTCTCAGGAAATTCACAGAAAGTGCTGTTTAAAAACAGAAGGGAAACTGGAAGGTTACTGAGAAAAAAGCTCCTCGTCTCTTTCCTCGGATCTGTCCAGGGTCCTGATGAGCCTGTCTCTGACCGCTCTTGCTTCTGACTCCTGTTCTTGGTGTTTTGAAAACTTGATCCACAGACTCTGCCTGTCTGTCTCGTTCCCTGCTCTAGCCACTGCTATATCTGTTTCCTCCAGACTCCACCATGGGATCATCCTCACTAGGACAGGACAATGTGTGCCTGTTGATGCCCAAACCTAGCCCAAGTGGAATGCACCGCATTGCATATAAGAACTCACTAAAACCCAGAGCACTTGGGAGGTAACAAACAGAAGAAGATCAGCAGGGAAGGCTGAATTCAAAGCTTTGATTGCTTCTCAAGGTACATTTCATACCATTTTTCTACAGCTTTGCTTCTTGCTCAACAATAGCCAGATACACTGACTAAGACACACTGGCTTGATTCTATTCAGCAAATCCTGGACAAACCATAGCCCCACCACCATGATGTGAAAGATTTTCCATCCAAGCCTCCCAGTATGACAGTACTTCTCCAGCCATTCATTATAAAGATCTTTAGGTTAAAGAAGAGCAGCTTTTTTCAAGGCTTGAACAACAGTAATGACTAGCAGACAGTGGAGGGCTTCCCATGAGCTCTTGATACCCATGGACGGCACAGATTTGCCTAGCAGTGGCTTTTATAATTTGGCAACTCTCAAGAGTTTACTCTGTGTTTTGCTAGCACTTAAAAAAAAAAATCTAAAGTGGCCAAAGTCATGGTAACAATGGTGATATTCAACTCCCCCATTTCTAAACAAAACAAGCTTCTAAGTCCCTGAGCAGGGATTCTCAAAGGCTAGAAAACAGCAGATGCCCAGTTGTTAAAATCATGTTTAAAATCAATTTAATTTTCTTTGGGGCACCTGAAATCTATTTGTCAAGGCACAATAAACTTAATCACAGGTATCTGAAACCCTCAAACTCATTTGCTTTCTTTTCTTTGATTTTTGTGTGTGTCAGTATGAAGAGGCGGAGAGGAGCCTGTTCATGCAAAGTTACTTCAGAAAACTCATTTGGGATGGCAATTAGCTGCTGATTTCCTTTCCTTGCTGACTTTGCACTTCCAAGTTGATTATTAGCCAGATATATGAAGACAAGTAGCCCCTTCTGATCTCCCGGTGATGTAATGCATAGTTCTCCTGGGCCAGGTGAAGTGCTGACGGAGCTGGCGTTTGACCTTACAAAAGCAAAGGGTAGAAGAAAAAAGAGAAAAATCTAGTGAGTTCTCATGAGAACACCTGACTGTGAGATGTATTTCTTGGGCTACTAAATCACAGGGAAGACACGGGCAATTGGAAGCCCTGAACCCAAAGCTGGACTTCTAGTCTGTGATTGCAGACTGGGTAGCAATGTTGTGATATAACAGAGAGATGCTCACATGTGTTGTAAGAATCTCAGTTTCTGGAACTCATCACACCTGTCACAACTTCTTAGGGTGTCTCTACATTAAAGCAGAATCTTGCATTCTTACCAGGCTTCCTTCTTCTGAAGTCTTTCCAGTTTTACAATGGGCTTCTTTAGATGGCAACTATGTGATTTCGAATGAAAAACTTCCCCTCTTGGCAATGCTCTATGTGTTCAGTGAATCAGTGCCATCTAGTGGCTATATTATAGTGCAACACCAGTTTTACACAGGGATATTTTAATTACTGCATTATCTCTGATCTTTTTAAAAGCAAGATTAAGGGAGGGGGAAGTGCGGAAGACATCCTGGAGGTTACTTAAAGGACCCGCAAACTTCTGTGAGTAGCCAAGCATGAGAGTGCAATAAATCACTCATGCAGAGAAGCCCTTAGAGATTAATGAAATGTAATTGACTACCCCTGCCATTGTGAAACTATTGACATTATCCATGCCAAACAAAACAGGCTTCTCTTTCTCAGAAAGATGCTCTTCTTCCCTTTGAACAATACTGTCATCTTTAATGCCCACATGTTTGATACATAAGCTTCACTAGGCAGATGAAGAAGAACTGAAAGGCAGATTCAAAAGTGGGATGGGGGAGTTCAGTGGCATGGCGGCTGGCTAACACCCACAAAAATCTCACTGTTGAACTTTCTCATGAGTGCAGTTTCCAAATGTGTGTTACAGCCATGTGGAAAAGATGGGGTGAATTTTGAGCTGGGTACATGCTGAAATAATCACACAACCTCTCTAGCGTAGAGCCAGCTGACAATCTGCTCAACCCACCTCTCAGTGCATCACTTGGTTGCATGAATCATTTATACTAAACCCATCAAGGTTTTATGGGTTTTGTGATCAGTCCAGGAATAATGAGACATGTGTCATTGGATTAACTAGGGCCACCAGTTGATCTAACTTCATATAATAGGATCTCCAGCAATTCAGAGACTCTGTGGGATACTACAAAAGCAGGAGCCTGCTTAGATTAAGGGTGAGCCATCCATGGCCATGGTTTGCTTATTTATTTATTTGTTATATTTCTATACCACCTTTTCCTCCAAGGAGCCCATGATGATATGCATGATTGTCCTCCTTCTCCTCTCCATTTTATCCTCACAACAACCCTGTGAGGTAGATGTGGCTAGTTGTCAATGGCCAGCCCAAAGTCACTCAGTGATCTTCATGGCTGAGTGAGGACTAGTGCTTGGATCTACCAAGTCTCACACCAGCACTCTGACTAGCACACCACACTTGCATCATACTGGTATGATAACTGCCCTCTCCCCCACAGACCAGCAAGTAGACAGGGGGTAAGGTGACTCCCCCCCCCCCCCCAGTCTGCACTCAGAACACTGACTGAGATAAGCTCAATCAGATTCTGACATTCCAGAGGCTGAAAAGGCCCAAACCCTTCCAAACTATTTCTAATCAAATCCTGGCTATAACCTACAAGGCCCACTGAAGCTGCCCAACAGGACACCTTCAAAGAGAGGACCATTCTCTGCTACTTTCCTATACAAGAGGACTGTCCTCTGCAAAGTTTGACATGTGGCTACCCTACTCCTCATCTCTTCTGCTTCACAATTTAGACAACAATGTGCAACAGTTGGGATGAGAGACCTGAGTGATGATTCCAACATTACGAAGCTGCCAGAAACTTTTGATATGAGATAAAGAAGAAAAATCTTCACTGCTTTCTTTCTCCTTAATTTATTTTTCAGGTTTTATTGCCCTCAAGTGTCCCCCTTGACCTTCACTAATGAATATACTGAAGGCCTGTCCACTTTTGTTAGGTGGGAGCCATGGTGTAATCAATCCTGACTCTGCAGACACACCAGTTAATGGCATTAATATCAAGTTAGCAGAAAGGGTCACCAAGTGCACAGCAATATTATTTCCTTCCATTATGGAACAATGACAAAGAGAGAAATCAGTTGTGATGGCAAAACATTGCCCAGAACTTATGGAGACCCAGGCAAAATCCAGTTCTCTAAGGAGCAATGATCATTGAGTTCCGTTTATAAAGCTCCAAATGACTGTGGAACCACAATGAGTCCTGAGTTGCTGAGCAAACTCTGGCTGTCCCTCACCACTTTGTTCCTGGTGGTCTACCATTCAAGCTCACTGTCTAACAAGGCACCACCCTCCATCCTCATACCACGTGCTTCATTTTCAGAGGCAGAAAACATTTGTAAGTAGTACTGTGTGAGGAAGCCAAGGCTGGCTGCAGGCTTGAGAGGGCCCTTGGTAAAGGGCCCTCCAGTAGATAGGGTGACCAGATAAAATCCAGGTCAGGGCTCATGTAACTTTAACAGTTGTAGAGAAAAGGGAATTTCAGCCAATGTCATTTGTATGCAATTAGTTCCTGGTGAAATTCCCTCTTCATCACAACAGTTAAAGGTGCAGGCACTATACTAGAGTGACCATATATAAAAGAAGGCAGGGCCCCTGCAACTTTAACTGTTGTGATGAAGAGGGAAGTTCACCAGGAACTAATTGTATACTATTGACACTGGCTGAAATTCCCTTTTCTCTACAATTGTTAAAGTTACATGAGCCCTGACCTGGATTGTATCTGGTCACCCTACCAGTAGACCCCCTTCTATGTCCCTGCCACCCCCCACACCACC
Organism: Anniella stebbinsi; assembly: GCA_029215795.1. NCBI lineage: Eukaryota > Metazoa > Chordata > Lepidosauria > Squamata > Anniellidae > Anniella > Anniella stebbinsi. The sequence goes on along the minus strand of JARDYH010000005.1, from coordinate 63,240,526 downwards.
TGGCAGACTTACTTGGTGGTGGCAACAGCAGCAAGTGGCAACAGTAGCACTGCTCTAGGCAGCAAGCTGCCATTTCAATTTCCCTCAAGCCTAGGGTGACCATATGGAAAGGAGGACAGAGCTATTGTATCTTTAACAGTTGCAATGAAAAGGGAATTTCAGCAGGTGTCATTTGTATGCACGCAGCACCTGGTGAAATTCCCTCTTCAGCACAACAGTTAAAGCTGCAGGAGCTCTGCCAACTTGACCAGATACAAAAGAGGGCAGGGCTCCTGCAGCTTTAACTGTTGTGATGAAGAGGGAATTTTACCAGGTGCTGCATGCATACAAATGACACCTGCTGAAATTCCCTTTTCTATGCAACAGTTAAAGATACAGGAGCCCTCAATACTATCTCTTTGGGGCATTGTGGGAAATTAAAATGGTGGTTCCCCAATTCTAGCCACTTGTGTAGCCTGAAGAACCCAGAGCAGATGCCAGTTAGGGTTCCTCGTAGGTCACCGGAACCTTGGCAGCAGGCTGCCTGAGAAGGCCATGGGACGACATCAGGCCTGGAGGCAATAATAATTCACCAGGCTGTAGGGAACGTGGTAACTGCTTCAAATAATGATTGCAGAAATTGTTCCTATTAGAGATGTATGAAAAATTCATTTCAGTTCATTTTTGATGAGGATTTACCCAGGTCATACCTTCTGGGCTGAACACGGACTGGGATGCAATCTGCAGTCATACATTTCCGAGCTTGCAATGTGATTCACAGGCCAAAGAAAATGTGTTTGACAGCATGCGTACATTGGAAACATGCACACAAATATGCTTTCATCAATGGGATAATAATGCATACATTTCAAAGGCACACACAATTGATGTGTCCATTTGGGGAAATAAGTATATTCGGAGAACTTCAGCAAACTGAGTTTTATTTATTTACACATCTCTAATTACTAGGCATCCTCCATTAGATGTAACCACTGCTGTGCGCAGGAGAAGAGCACCAGCTGGAAGTCTGATCCTGAGAGTAATTATGGCTGCATGTTACTGGTTGGCCCTGGATAGGTAGATGACACACTCAAAAATGCCAAGCAACTACTGTGTTCCCAGTTACTTGGCATTTCTGAGTGTGTCAGTTCCCTGCCCAGGGCCAGCCAGAGACATGCAGCCATAATTGTGTGAACTGGTTACCTAGATCTGTAAAGCAAACCTGATGAAGATACATCATTTTGGGGTCCATCACACCTACTTTTTTTTCAAGGTACAATCCACAGTTTCCACCTCTGTTTTATTAGTGCGTCAAGTGCTGGTCCCTTTCACATGCCTTCCTGGTATTGCCATTGTATTGGCTAAATCTCTTTTCGCTTGTTCACTCTTCTGCTTTTGCGCCCGCCTCACCTAGGGTGTGTGGCAAGATAATTCAAAATTCCCTTATACGTGCCTCTGAAATAAGAGTTAATAAAGTGTGTCTCATGAAGACCTCAGGTTAACTTAGCAAGAGGAAAACACGTAGGGGAATTAATAGTAGCTACATTCCTAAAAGCCGAGGACAAAAGGTTAAAGAAAAAAACTGATACAGCAATAGACTTTGCCTTCTTAGGAGACAAGCTATGACAACATTACATCTGGCAAAGATTGCAATGTTTGTGGATTCTATCTCTTAGTCAAAGATAGAGTTAACTGAATCCACATCAGAAGATTCTTTGAAGCTTATGTGTATTCTAGATAATTCAGGATTGGTAGAATTAATCACTGTTTAACTGAACCAGATCCATGTATCCCTGTATGATTTTTTCCTATTTAAGGATGTTCAAAATATGTAGCCAGTACCATTTTCTAGGTTTTGATTCCTAGTTGGTCACTTCTTGCAAGAAGGAAAATTAAAGAGCTGCAGCCAGTTTTCGATCTTACACGTGTCTTTCGTCTGATTGGGATAGTGACGGTTGGGACACGAAACTACATGAGTCTAATTTCAAGACTCTTACCACAGGTGACCAGATAAAATGCAGGTCACGGCTCATGTAACTTTAACAGTTGTAGAGAAAAGGGAATTTCAGCCAGTGTCATTTGTATGCAATTAGTTCCTGGTGAAATTCCCTCTTCATCACAACTGTTAAAGTTGCAGGGGCCCTGCCTTCTTTTGTATATGGTCACTCTAGTATAGTGCCTGCACCTTTAACTGTTGTGATGAAGAGGGAATTTCACCAGGAACTAATTGCATACAAATGACATTGGCTGAAATTCCTTTTTCTCTACAACTGTTCAAGTTACATGAGCCCTGACCTGGATTTTATCTGGTCAGCCTAGACATTGTGATGGGGGTGGGATGCCTTCCCCCCTCTGATTTTGTTGTCTAGCATTTTAGCAATTTAGTGTTTCATTGCCTGGGCACCATTTCTGCCTTTAGAGGTGAGATGATGCTCCCTTCTGTGTGGGCTTTTCATGCGCCCTCTCTTCCTCCCTCCCACTTCCTGGTTGAGTGGTTGAGTGGTTCTATGGACTGGAAAAGAACCACCCCACCCTCCTCTTTCATCAGCAAGGCCTCCCTTCAATGCACACAATCCCAAGAAGGGATATTCTGCGACATAGCACAAGGACGGTAATATATGGGGACAGAAAGGCAGTTTCATCCCACATGGAGAAAAAATACTGCACCTTCCCCACTCTAGAAAAATACAGAAAGCGGAGGGGAAGAGGCAAGATGATTGCAGGACAGGGATGACTACGTGTGAGAATCGCGGGGCAAAACGGTAAACAAGGCAGGACGAAAGTGCAATAAAACACTGGTGTGATGGAGCTCTTTGTGAATGTCTTAAACCTGTTAACAAACCATCTTTCATTCCATGCTGTTTTTTTCAGAACCACTTGACGCATAAGACACAGTGGCTCAATTTGGATGACACGATAGTCAATGGTGGGGTAATAATCAACATTACAGTTGTTCATCTAGGGGGTACTCCCCACACAACATGGTAATAAATAATCAACTGTGGTGTGGATAAGGGACGACACAATAGTAAAAACAACTGACGATTATTTCCCCCACCCCAGTTGTTTATTGTGTTGTCTGAATTGAGCCATTATGTGGCCTCATTTAACATAGTGTTGCTAGTCTGGGATGGATAGGGTGACAATAAGAAAAGGAGGACAGGGCTCCTGTATCTTTAACAGTTGCATAGAAAAGGAATTTCAGCTGGTGTCATTTGTATGCATACAGCACCTGGTGAAATTCTCTCTTCATCACAACAGTTAAAGCTGCAGGAGCCCTGCCCTCTTTTGTATCCGGCTAAGGCTATTAATGGGTATTAGTCCTGGTGGCTATATTTTGTCTCCAGTATTGGAGGCTGTATGACACTCTGTACCAATTGCCGGGCAAAATTAGCAGAAGGTTCCTATTAGGGATGTCCACTGGATCGGACCCGATCCACGATCCGAGTCCGGTCCAGTGGGAAATCGGATAAATTATCCGATTTCCGATCCCGCAGCTGGATCGGCCGATCCAATCCGAACCGGTCCGAAAAGGCTCCGAACCGGTTCGGCGGATCGGCGGATCGGCGGGCGCCCACTGGCGCCCACCGCCGCTTCCATTGGCGGGCGCCAGCGGGCGCCCGCCGATGAAAGTGGACAGCGGGGGGGGGAGGAGGGGGGCGCTTACCTTCTCGGCCCGTCCGCTCCCGTCCGGCACTAGCAGCTACTACCAGCGGGCTCCGCGGCCTGCTCTAGGGTGGCGCGCCGGGTGATGTCATCACCCGGCGCGCTACTCTAGAGCAGGCCGCGGAGCCTGCTGGTGGTAGCCGCCGGCCCCGGACGGGAGCGGACGGGCCGAGAAGGTAAGCAGGGGGTGCGTGGAGGGGAGGAGGGGGCGCGCGGAGGGGGGAGGGGGGCCCTTACCTTCCCGGCCCGGCGGCTCCCGTCCGGCGCCGGCGCCTACTACTCCCAGCAGGCTCCGCGGCCTGCTCTAGGGTGGCGCGCCGGGTGATGTCATCACCCGGCGCGCTACTCTAGAGCAGGCCGCGGAGCCTGCTGGGAGTAGTAGGCGCCGGCGCCGGACGGGAGCCGCCAGGCCGGGAAGGTAAGGAGGGGGTGCATGGAGGGGAGGAGGGGGCGCGCGGAGGGGGAGGGGGGCCCTTACCTTCCCGGCCCGGCGGCTCCCGTCCGGCGCCGGCGCCTACTACTACCAGCAGGCTCCGCGGCCTGCTCCAGGGTGGCGCGCCGGGTGATGTCATCACCCGGCGCGCTACTCGAGAGTAGGCCGCGGAGCCCGCTGGTAGTAGCCGCCGGCGCCGGACGGGAGCGGACGGGCCGAGAAGGTAAGCAGTGGCGGGGAAGGGGGCTTACCCCCCCCCCGGAGCCGTCCGCTTCTATCCGCTGGCGCCCGCGGGCGCCAGCGGATGGAAGCGGGCGGCCCCAGGGGGGGTAGGGAGCGCGGGGGAGGGGGCTTACCTGCCGGGGCCGTCCACAGCGGACGGCCCCGGGGGGGGAGGGAGTTAGGCCCCCCTCACCCACCCGCCGCCATTTTTTCCTCATAGACTTGCATTGCAATGCAAGTCTATGGGGAAAAAAATGGCGGCCGATCCAAAAATTTACGATTTTTGGGTCGGGATCGGACTCGATCCGGTCCGGGGGGCCTCCGATTTTGTCCGAACCGGTCCGTGACAAAATTGGAGGTCCCGATCCGGGTCCCGATCCGATCCGGGGGGTCCGTGCACACCCCTAGTTCCTATTGCACTTATGTACTGCTTGGGGGCTTCCCATATGCAGCTGGTTGGCCACTGTGCCAACAGAATGCTGGATTAGATTGGCTTTTGGTCTGCTTCACCATGGTTCTTCTTATATTCTTCATTAGGAGAGGTTCTTGGATCCATTTATATTCACAGGATCACATAAGGGTTAGGTTGAGAGAGTGTGCTAGTCCTGCAAGCTTCGTGGCTGACTGTGCTTTCAGCCCTGGACTCCTCTTTTTCCTGCCAGTACAGTAAACATCTCTGAAGTTACAACAAAGATATTTCTGGAGATGCAACAGCCTTTCTAGAAGTGGAATATTTATTACAGTGAATTAGCGCATAATGCGCTCCTGATAGAAACAGTTTACCCCTTGGCAGCAAGCATACATTGAGCTTTCAATGAGCTACCAAGTGATTCATAGTCTTGAGTCTTCCCTTAGACTACAGTCAAATAAACCCTCCTCCCTAACTGGTATCATTCATGTTTAAAACAAAAGGAGGATAAAGTTAAAAGCTGGGCTTTACACACACATACACACACACACACACTTTTCATAACTCAGAGATTTTAGCTAGCAATGAAAACAGCAAAGAGAAGGAATCAAGGATGAGTCGCTCTATTTTGAGCTAAATTTGTTCTACAGCTTTGCAGTTGTTTCTGGGTGGATTTAACGTAAGGGGCAGTTGGTTTCCTTCTAGTGCACAAGGACTGAAGGTAAATGCCCCACTTAAAGTCAGAAACCAGAGACATCTTTACAGCCCACAAGCAACTTCCAGGCATTTCCACGCTTTCATTTCCTTGACTTCAACCAACAATCTCATTTCTCCTTACCCCCTTGATGGGGGATAACAATGGTGAACCAAGTGAATGATTAGCTTGATCACTGCATGGAACCTCCTAATACAGAGGCAGTGTATCTCTGAATTTCACATGCTGGGGACAAATATCAAGTGGAAGGGGAATCTGTTGCCTCAGTGTCCTGGTTGTGAACTTGAGCCCTGACATTGCTTTCTCTCCTTGTAAACGAACCATTCCTCCTTTGGTAAATTAATTGAATGACCCACAGTTGGCTGCACTCATCTTCTCCCAGCAGCTGGGAAGGGGATCCAAATGCTGGAAGCCAACATGCACCAGAGTTTTCCAGCTGTTTAGAGATAGAAGCAGGTGGCAGCATCTAATAGAACTTCATCACTCTTCCCAGACGCTGTAGGAGGGATTTGTAATGCCCCTCTAAATTCAGTTTTGCAAGAAAAAACCAAATAAAGCATGAAAGGTGTTACGGGCTGGGGAGATACTGAAGACAATAAATTGGATGGAATTTTGTATCATTCTAGCTTGATGCACTGCATACTTGTTTTTCCAAGTACCCCACATATCTACCTAGCATACCTGCCACTTGCTGCGGTAAAGCAAATCTAGAAGATGAATAAGCCAGGCTGAGTCTTGCCAAATGTTAGATCCCTCCAAATTTTCTGCCTGCTCTTTTGATTTCTAACCATCAATTAGAAGAGGACAGCTGGATTTCCAAAGGAGGGCTGCCATTGCCATTGCTGATAAACAAACTAAAGATCAGCTGAAACAAGCAACTGTTTTCTGTGAAACAAAGCAAATGAGATACAAAGTTCATCTGGCTGAGGCCGGGGGTGGGTGTGGGGAGGCAAGGTTGAAAGTGACAGCAAGGGATTCCATTCCAAGAGAGAAAAATAGAAGATTTCCAGGAAACAGAAGTAGCATGCTAAGGAGTTGCCCAAAATGGAGTCAAGATGTGCAGGGTGACTGACCTCATATGCCTGGGCAAGCTGGCTGAAGCATTCTTTCCATCAGTTTGCTTTGTAATAGGGTGAGATTCTTGCTGTGGAGTTGTCAGATACTGGAGAGATGTATCCTACGGTTGTCCCAGTGGCAGGAGAGAATGACTGTGGAATATTGAATTTCTTGCATCAAGCAGAGAAATGCCAGGCGAGTGGGGGAACGAAATAAACATGTGTAGGAGCTTCGAGCATGGCAAAACATCTGCCAGCTCCTCTGCACCCCCTCCCAGGAACTATTTGGAGCCTGAATTATTGTACCAAATTGACAGTAATGTTTGTGCTGTCTAAATGGAATGAAACATTCATTGGGCATGCAAAGGCTTGATTAGCCTTCCTCACACAGCAAACTGAGTTCCAGTCAAAAATAATAAGGCAGAACTCTATGTTAGCTCTATGGACCAATATATCCAAAGCTGATTACATACTGGGGCTACAAATCATACAATATTGATTACATATTGGGCCCATAAGCAACATGGATCAAGACATACAGGAGGGTGCATTTCCTCTATTCTGTGACTAGCAGGTAGTGCTGCAAGGTCATTCATTTAGCATCCTTATTCCAGAGCTTCAACATTCTCAGTTTTTGCCTAGAATTCTTACATGTAGAATGGCCACTTACACAATGTCAAGAGTGGAAATGAATCATCCCCTAAAACAGTGTAAGACGACTTCCACAGGCCCCTCTCCCAACTTTATCTGAATAATTTTGCTCATTCTTCAGCACATTGGCTTTAAGCCTCATTGAACAAGGTTATGCTATTAATCCTCATTTACCCTCTCCCTCCAAAAAACCAACAACAATCACCCCAGCGTGGATCTGATTTGCAATAAAGTATGTTGAGTGGTGTGTGTGTGTGTGTGTGTGTGTGTGTTGCAAGAACAGTAGCTTCATATTTTTAGCAAGCCTGCTCCTCTAATCTTTGCCCTTTCTGGGGGTGGGGGGAGGTATTTAATGCTACACCTTTTGCATAAAATGAACTACTGGAGAAATGATATGTCCACTATGTAAAAATGTGTCTTTTTCTGTCTCCTCTCTGATCATTTGGGTTTCAGTGATTGCCAGGAGAAGAGCATTCCATAATTGCAGGGAAATCCTATTTCCAGAGCATTCTTACTTTTATTTGACATTGCCAGGAAGGCCATTCCACAAGGATCCCTGCTACCGCGCTGCCCTGCAGTAGTATGAATGCATAAACGGGAAGGTTAAGTACTGGAATGGGAGGTGGACATCTTTGGGTATAAAGAATCCCATTGGTGGCAAATAACTGCCTTGGGATCTGAGTGCCTGGTCTCATGGCACTTTCTATATCAGAGTTCTGAGTCTGGGGGATGGTCTATTGCTTGGGTGTTCTGCCAGTGTGCGCAAAGGATGTCCAATACACATGCACACACATTATTATTTCATCTTTTTCTCGCTCGTGGCTTTTCTAGACTGACATGACGGGCTTTGCCAAATCATGCTATCTTTTACAGATTCAGGAATTTCCTGACAATTGAGCATGTTTTAAGTATGACTGCTTTCTGGATGTTGGTGTGGATGCATTTTGGTAGGCCCAATTTCTGAAGGTTTTCTGTATAATTTTTTGATGTGATGCCGGTGACTGAGGTGACTAACAGAATAATTGTGATCTTTTTCTGTTGCCATAGTTCTTTGACTTCCATGGCCAGTGATGTATATTTGTCTCTCTTTTCTTCTTCCTTTTCAACAACATTTTTGTCATTCGGTATTGCTATGTCGATGAGGTATGTGTGTTTTTCTTTTTTGTCTATGAACGTTATGTCTGGTTGGTTGCAGGGTATTGTCTTGTTGATATGAATTGTTCTGTCCCACTCCCAGTATATCTTATGATCTGCATTTTCCAAGATTGTTTCAGGTGAGTATGTATACTATTGTGTAGCTTGTTTAATAAGGTTGAATTTGATGGCCAGTTGTTGGTGAATTATTTTTGCAGCTGTATTGTGTCTGTCTATATAGTCCATTCCTGCCAGAATTTTACATCCCCCTGTTATGTGGTCTCTTGTTTCTTGGAACTGATGGCATTTCCTGCATAGGTCTGTTGTTACACTGTTATCTTTTATGATGTAGTTTTGGTAGTTCTTGGTGGCTATAACTTGATCCTGTATAGCTATTAGGAATCCTTCTGTTTCTGGAAATAGCTCACCCTTCCTGAGCCATTTGAAAGATTGTTCTTTGTTTATTTGTGGCTGTATTATGTTGTAGTGTTTCCCATGGAGTTCTTTTTGTGCCCATTTTTCTTTTTTCTCTGTGAGTGTGAGTGGTCATGTTTGGTCTTCGTTTTGTAGTGCTTTATGAATGGGGTGTTTTTAGTGTGGAAGAATTCTCTGAGTGATTTTATCTGTTTAGCATGCATTGTGTTAATGTCTAGCAAACCTCTTCCTCCTTCTTTCCTGCTGATTGTTGTTCTTTCAATGCATGAGTTGGGATGGAGCATGCGGTGTTTTGTGAGTTCAGTGCGATTAAGTCTGTTTATCCCAAGCCTTAACGTCACATCCTCCCTAAGGAGGCAGAAAGTGTAAGTGAAATTCTCATTCTCCCAAAGCAGATAAACCATGAGGACAGGATGGAGAATATGATATGCAGAGGTGACTGTGGGGTTGTGGAAAACTGATAACGAACAACTTAGGGCCACCTACTTCTCTTTTTTTGTTTAGAGCAGCCCTTCCCCAACCTGGTGCCCTCCAAAGGTGTTGGATTACAACTCCCATCATTGCAAGTCAGTATGTCCCATGGTCAGGAATGCTGGGACTTGTCATCTCAAACACCTGGAGGGCAACAAGATGGGGAATGCTGTTCCATACCCTTACCAAATACAGGGTCTCAAACACATCTCTCAAACACATCTCACATATAGCAGCACGCTTGATAACAAAAGGGGAACTATTCATTACAGATCTAGAATCAGAGCATGTTCCAGGCACCTCCAACTTTTGATCAATATCCTGCCCTTCAAAGAACCAATGCTTTTTTTCTTAAAAATATATTTAAACAAAATATACTGTTCATTCCCCACAATCCCTCCATAATACATCATCTCATCAAAGCGACAGAGGAGCAGAAGAGGTTTAGTTTGGCTGTCTTTAACACCTTTCAGATGAGATTAGTTTGCAATCCTATACCTCTTGGGAGTAAGCCCTAGTGAATTCAGTGGCACTGGCTTCTGAGAAGACAAGTATAGGAGTCAACCTTCTCCAGCTTGGTGCTCTCCAGAAGTGTTGCACTTTAACTCTCATGTTATGTGTTATGGGGAAGACAAACATAATTTCATACTTAATTTTAAAATAATACTGATGCATGAAAGTATTAGGTGGTAGCTCTGCCTTTGATCTCACACTGCTGAACAAGTAAGAGAAATCCTTTATCTGATATTCAAGAAACAGACATCCTATGCCATGCGTTGAAAACTAATGTTGCCATCTGAAGGGCTATCCGGATTACCGTATGTATTCAAGATCCATTCATTGTTGTTTCATTTGGTTTATACAGTTTATTATTTAAAATGATGCAGCTCTTTTGTAGTTCCTTGATTGATTACAATGCTGGAAAACATCAAACATCCTGATGTTTTGGACATCAACTCGCGGCATTCCTGACAACTGCCCGTGCTGATAGGGGCTTTTACGAGTTGAATTCTAAAACATCTGGAGATCTACATTCTGCCTTCCCTTCTTCTTGAACAACATTTGCCAACCTGGTGCCTGTCAGATGTGTTGGGTTGCAACTCTCAACATAAGGAGATGCTCTAAGAAATGAGAAGTAGCTGGTCCTAAGTTGTTCATCATCATTTCCCACAACTCCACAGTCACCTCTGCATATCAAATTGCATATCTAGATTTTTGAGATGACAAGTCCCAGCATTCCTGACCATGGGACATACTGACTTGCAATGATGGGAGTTGTAGTCCAACAACTTTGGAGGGCACCAGGTTGGGGAAGGGCTGCTCTAAAGAAAAAAAGAGAAGTAGTGGCCCTAAGTTGTTCATTATCAGTTTTCCACAACCCCACAGTCACCTCTGCATATCATATTCTCCATCCTGTCCTCATGGTTTATCTGCTTTGGGAGAATGAGAATTTCACTTGCACTTTCTGCCTCCTTAGGGAGGATGTGGCGTTAAGGCTTGGGAGCCTTAACTCCCAATTTCCCTGCTTTTTGGTGCTTGGTTGGAAACTGTGGAGCCTTAACATTGTTTTTGTAAACCGTAGGTTTTTTGTTTAATGAATTTCATGGCTTTGCGTAACGGATGACTGGATATTATACAGTTGACAAGCAGCCAGCATCAGCTAGGATGTTACACCATTTTGACATCCAATATAAAATCAAAGCTAGTGATATGTGTTGCACCCACTTTTCAAAATAATAAATGAACCCCAGAAGTTATGCTCTCTCACTTGAAATCGGGAGCGGCCGGGCCGGCAAGGTAAGGGCCCCCTCCCCCCCTCCGCACGCCCCCTCCTCCCCTCCATGCACCCCCTGCTTACCTTCTCGGCCCGTCCGCTCCCGTCCGGGGCCGGCGGCTACTACTAGCAGGCTCCGCGGCCTGCTCTAGAGTAGCGTGCCGGGTGATGACATCACCCGGCGCGCCACCCTAGAGCAGGCCGCGGAGCCTGCTGGTAGTTGTAGTCGCCGGCGCCGGACGGGAGCGGCCGGGCCGGAAAGGTAAGGGCCCCCCTCCCCCCCTCCGCGCGCCCCCTCCTCCCCTCCACGCACCCCCTGCTTACCTTCTCGGCCCGTCCGCTCCCGTCTGGGGCCGGCGGCTACTACCAGCAGGCTCCGCGGTCTGCTCTAGAGTAGCGCGCCGGGTGATGACATCACCCGGCGCGCCACCCTAGAGCAGGCCGCGGAGCCCGCTGGTAGTAGCTGCTAGTGCCGGACGGGAGCGGACGGGCCGAGAAGGTAAGCGCCCCCCTCCTCCCCCCCCCCCCCGCTGTCCACTTTCATCGGTGGGCGCCCGCTGGCGCCCGCCAATGGAAGCGGCGGTGGGCGCCAGTGGGCGCCCGCCGATCCGCCGATCCGGTTCGGAGCCTTTTCGGACCGGTTCGGATTGGATCGGCCGATCCAGCTGCGGTATCGGAAATTGGATAATTTATCCGATTTCCCACTGGACCGGACTCGGATCGTGGATCGGGTCCGATCCAGTGCACATCCCTACTAAAAACTCCCCAATTTATTCTGGAAGCACACAAGATGGATACAGGAAAATATCCTAAATTAGAATAAGTTACAGTTTACTATATTAATTATTTTAGCTCATTTTATGCTACATGCTTTTTCTTCCTGTTTGCATCTTAAAGTAGCAGATTGTGATCATGTTTGATCAGCAGCAAATTTGGCCATCTCACTGCTCGCTCCTATATGCATGTTGTGAAGAAAGTGGATAGGGAGGCAGTTTCTCCCTTTCTCATAATATTAGAACGAGGGTGGAAGTGAGCAGTGACGTAGCCACGTTTGGTGATGATACCAAATTATTTAGTCTTGCTAAAACAATGGAGGATTGTGAGGAGCTCCATAAAGATCTCTGCATACCGAGAGAATGGCCATGAAAAGGGCAAATGCTGTTCAATGTAAGCAAGTGTAAAGTGATGCACATTGGGGGATCACAATTTCACATATACACTAACAGGATCGGTGACTGACCAAGAAAGAGTTTGGAGCAGAGGAGGTGGACAGCTTGATGAAAATGTTGATCCGGCCGCTGTGAAAAAGGCAACCTCCATGTAAGGCGTAATTAGGAAAAGAATCCTAATTCTTGAAGACTAATATGAAAAATAGTAGGTTCTCTGATTTGCATTTGATGTATGTGGATTCTTTAATCTTACTATAGTAAAAATAACATATTTTAGTTTTAGATTCATGACTGTATTAGCAGTAAGTTAGTTGGGAAACAAATGTATTAGGAAGTGCAAAAAGTGAGTGTATTGTATCATTTGTGACAGCTCTATTCATACATAGTTTATGGTATGTAGTAAGTAAAGAACAAACCTAAGGATGCCTTTCTGTGTGTATATATGAAAGAGGCAGGCACACAGACATAGATAGTGGGCCAGGCCTAAATTTCCAGCCTAATCTATTTTACAGGGTTGTTGTGAGGGTAAAAGTAGCACATGCCATACACCCAAACATTACCAAACATTTATTTTACATTTCTGTGAAAGTGAGCAGCAGAAGAAACTCACCAGATGGTTTTGAGGCAGTCATAGACTCTTAGCCTAACCTACCTCATGGGTTTTTGTGGGGGGAGATATGGCACTTGAAAGAATGATCAGTCTAGGGCTTTCCCCTTCCTCCTTACTAGAGAACCTTCTTTGCAACTGATCAACTAAATGGAGTCTGAACATCCTCTTATATCACTACATCTGACCCAGTACCAAGAATAGCCATGTGGGTGTTTAGAAATATTGCTCAATTTAATTTTAATCTATCCAAGTTTGGATTTTTATTTTTATTTTTTTGCTCTAAAAATAGCCTGTGGTCAATGAATCCTATATTAAGCCTGTCAAAGATGTTGGTACTGGAGATAACAATACACAATAGTTTTGTTCAACCTGATCAAAAAATATTAGAAAAGCTAAGAGAATTCAGAATGTCACTGATTCTTCTACCCTACAGGATTGTTGTGCTGATAAAATGGAGGAGGATTATGTAAGCCACCTTAGGTTCCTTGCAAGAGGAAAAAAAGGCAGGATATAAATGTAACATTAATAAACGTATTACTACTTCTACTAATTATTATTATTATTATTAATTATAATAACAATGAAGGAATAAAAATTCTTTAAAAATCAAATACATGGAATTTTAAAAAGAAAAGAAAAAGAGGGGGGAACTTAACCTCTTATCTTACAAAAAGCCTTGGTCCCTAAATACACAGAGCTCTCAAAGAGAAGTACAGCCAAATCCACACATCCCTTCAAGCTAGTGGAATGGGAATGAGACTCATTGCACTCAGTGGAACTAACTTCTGAGTAGACATGCTTTGGATTGAATTGATATGAAAATTAATGATCAGCAGCCATAATCAAATGAACATACACACATGCAAAGCATGCAAGCAAGTTGTTAATTGTAGAGTTATAGTGCTGTAAAGGAGAGGGAATTCTCACTCACATCACTCCCTCTCCGCCTTCTAAGGTTCCAGACTGTTTTTTTAAAATAAAGGCTACAATCTTCTACACACTTACCTGGGAGTAAGACCATTACATTCAGTCAATGGAACTTACTTCTGAGAAGAGACTACAGCACTGTCTTTGCTAAAGGAAGCAGCCATTGTAGCTGATGCAGGAGGGAGGGGGGGAGACTCTACTGAGCATGTGCCATAATCAAAATGGCCGCCGGATTTCTTAAAGAGGCACAGCTTTAATTTAATAAAATCCACTTAAGCGAATTTTTTAAAAAGAAAAGCAGTTCCACCTACACTAGAACGGGAGGAAGTAGACCATGCCATTGGATTAATGAAAAAGGCTCCCTGAAGGTAAGGACAGCTGTGCAAAAATGGTCGCAAGCCCTGAGTTCAATTTTCAGTTTCGGTTTTCAGGGATTCTTTAATCTTTTTACTTTAAACTGCTCTCCTTCCCTCAGTCTTTCACCAATCTTCTTGAAATTTTCAGGTAATGTAAAACAAACATTTATTTCTGGCACCTGTAAATCTCAGAGAGATTGGTGAAACATTTTTGATTTTATGGCTGTTAGAATGACCCCTCCCCAATTATCACTTTAACATGGTGGAATGTGTTTTTTACTGACCGCCCTTAACAAGGGAGGCACTGCTGTGCCTCCCTTAATTTCTTCGAGTTCAGTGTGTGACCAGTGTATCATTCCAAATGAGTATGTGAGCATGGGTATTGCATAGGTGTTCATGGCTTTGAAAATGTTTTTAGAGTTGAGTTTAGATTTTAGGATTTGTGATTGGCAAGTTTTATATTGCATTCTTAGTTGAGTTTTTAATGTGGAGTGATTGATTTTTATGTTTTGTTGGAATCCTAAGCATTTGTATGTTTCATTTTCTTCCATGCTATCTAATATTTTGTTATTTAGTATTTCTGCTGTTTCTCTTTCTATGTGTAGCATCTTGCATTTTCCCATCCCGAATTCCATTTTCATGTCTGTTGTCAGTTCCTCAGTGATTCGCAGGAGGCCTTTTATCTGTGCCAAGATTGAAGCATAGATTTTGATGTCATCCATGTACAGGAGGTGATTGATTCTGTGCTTTGATTGTTTTTGGGGTTTTAAGTAGGGATGTGCACTGGATCGGACCCGATCCACGATCCGAGTCCGGTCCAGTGGGAAATCGGATAAATTATCCGATTTCCGATCCCGCAGCTGGATCGGCCGATCCAATCCGAACCGGTCCGAAAAAGCTCCGAACCGGTTCGGCGGATCGGCGGATCGGCGGGCGCCCACTGGCGCCCACCGCCGCTTCCATTGGCGGGCGCCAGCGGGCGCCCGCCGATGAAAGTGGACAGCGGGGGGGGGAGGAGGGGGGCACTTACCTTCTCAGCCCGGTGGCTCCCGTCCGGCGCCGGCGCCTACTACTACTAGCAGGCTCCGCGGCCTGCTCTAGGGTGGCGCGCCGGGTGATGTCATCACCCGGCGCGCTACTCTAGAGCAGGCCGCGGAGCCTGCTGGTAGTAGTAGGCGCCGGCGCCGGACGGGAGCCACCGGGCCGGGAAGGTAAGGAGGGGGTGCGTGGAGGGGAGGAGGGGGCGCGCGGAGGGGGGAGGGGGGCCCTTACCTTTCCGGCCCGGCGGCTCCCGTCCGGCGCCGGCGCCTACTACTCCCAGCAGGCTCCGCGGCCTGCTCTAGGATGGCGCACCGGGTGATGTCATCACCCGGCGCGCTACTCTAGAGCAGGCCGCGGAGCCTGCTGGAAGTAGTAGGCGCCGGCGCCGGACGGGAGCCGCCGGGCCGGAAAGGTAAGGAGGGGGTGCGTGGAGGGGAGGAGGGGGCGCGCGGAGCGGGGAGGGGGGCCCTTACCTGCCCGGCCCGGCGGCTCCCGTCCGGCGCCAGCGCCTACTACTCCCAGCAGGCTCCGCGGCCTGCTCTAGGATGGCGCGCCGGGTGATGTCATCACCCGGCGCGCTACTCTAGAGCAGGCCGCGGAGCCTGCTGGAAGTAGTAGGCGCCGGCGCCGGACGGGAGCCACCGGGCCGGGAAGGTAAGGAGGGGGTGCGTGGAGGGGAGGAGGGGGCGCGCGGAGGGGGGAGGGGGGCCCTTACCTGCCCGGCCCGGCGGCTCCCGTCCGGCGCCGGCGCCTACTACTCCCAGCAGGCTCCGCGGCCTGCTCTAGGATGGCGCGCCGGGTGATGTCATCACCCAGCGCGCTACTCTAGAGCAGGCCGCGGAGCCTGCTGGAAGTAGTAGGCGCCGGTGCCGGACGGGAGCCACCGGGCCGGGAAGGTAAGGAGGGGGTGCGTGGAGGGGAGGAGGGGGCGCGCGGAGGGGGGAGGGGGGAGGGGGGAGGGGGGCCCTTACCTGCCCGGCCCGGCGGCTCCCGTCCGGCGCCGGCGCCTACTACTCCCAGCAGGCTCCGCGGCCTGCTCCAGGGTGGCGCGCCGGGTGATGTCATCACCCGGCGCGCTACTCGAGAGTAGGCCGCGGAGCCCGCTGGTAGTAGCCGCCGGCGCCGGACGGGCCGAGAAGGTAAGTGGCGGGGAAGGGGGCTTACCCCCCCCCGGAGCCGTCCGCTTCTATCCGCTGGCGCCCGCGGGCGCCAGCGGATGGAAGCAGGCGGCCCCAGGGGGGGTAGGGAGCGCGGGGGAGGGGGTTTACCTGCCGGGGCCGTCCACAGCGGACGGCCCCGGGGGGGGGAGGGAGTTAGGCCCCCCCTTACCCACCCGCCGCCATTTTTTCCTCATAGACTTGCATTGCAATGCAAGTCTATGGGGAAAAAAATGGCGGCCGATCCAAAAATGTACGATTTTTGGGTCGGGATCGGACTCGATCCGGTCCGGGGGGCCTCCGATTTTGTCCGAACCGGTCCGGGACAAAATTGGAGGTCCCGATCCGGGTCCCGATCCGATCCGGGGGGTCCGTGCACACCCCTAGTTTTAAGTCGATGCCATATGTGGTGTTGTTAAGGGTGTTGGATAGTGGATTGAGACACAGGCAAAATCATAGAGCGCTGAAAGCATCACCTTGGAATATGCCACGTTTGATATTTATTTTTTCTGTCTGTATATGATCCTTGTATATAGTTAGGTGTATTGTCATTCTCCATGTCTCCATGAATCTTGTCAGAGAGTTTTGGATTGAGGGATGTATTTTGTATATTTTGAGTACTTTTTTCAGCCAGCTGTGTGGGACGTAGTCGAAAGCCTTTTTATAGGCTATGTAGCAGGTGTGGAGGTTTCTTTTCTGTTTTTCTGTTTGCTTCATGATTACATTATCTATTATTAACTGTTCTTTACATCCTCTGCTGTTCTTTTTATAGCCTTTTTGTACTTCTGTGAGTATATTATATTGGGTGAAATGTGCTTCAATTTTCTGTGTGATGGTGGCGGTTATAATTTTGTCAAGTGTTGGAAGGCATGTTATGGGTCTGTAGTTAGCTGGGTTTTGGGTATCTGGAGATTTTGGTTTAATGTAGGTTTTGCCTTTGGCTAGGAATAGAGGGAATAGGTGTGGGTGTTCTATGACTGTGTTGATCTGTTGAATGAGGTATTCATGTGTTGATGTAAGCTGTTTGTACCAGAAATTTTGTATTTGGTCCGGACCAGGTGCTTTCCAATTGTGTGTCCATTGTATTGTTTCTTTCAGTTCCTCCAGAGTTATTGTTAGGGATGTGCACTGGATCGGACCCGATCCACGATCCGAGTCCGGTCCAGTGGGAAATCGGATAAATTATCCGATTTCCGATCCCGCAGCTGGATCGGCCGATCCAATCCGAACCGGTCCGAAAAAGCTCCGAACCGGTTCGGCGGATCGGCGGATCGGCGGGCGCCCACTGGCGCCCACCGCCGCTTCCATTGGCGGGCGCCAGCGGGCGCCCGCTGATAAAAGTGGACAGCGGGGGGGGGGGAGGAGGGGGGCACTTACCTTCTCGGCCCGGTGGCTCCCGTCCGGCGCCGGCGCCTACTACTACTAGCAGGCTCCGCGGCCTGCTCTAGGGTGGCGCGCCGGGTGATGTCATCACCCGGCGCGCTACTCTAGAGCAGGCCGCGGAGCCTGCTGGTAGTAGTAGGCGCCGGTGCCAGATGGGAGCCACCGGGCCGGGAAGGTAAGGAGGGGGTGCGTGGAGGGGAGGAGGGGGCGCGCGGAGGGGGGAGGGGGGCCCTTACCTTTCCGGCCCGGCGGCTCCCGTCCGGCGCCGGCGCCTACTACTCCCAGCAGGCTCCGCGGCCTGCTCTAGGATGGCGCACCGGGTGATGTCATCACCCGGCGCGCTACTCTAGAGCAGGCCGCGGAGCCTGCTGGAAGTAGTAGGCGCCGGCGCCGGACGGGAGCCACCGGGCCAGGAAGGTAAGGAGGGGGTGCGTGGAGGGGAGGAGGGGGCGCGCGGAGGGGGGAGGGGGGAGGGGGGAGGGGGGAGGGGGGCCCTTACCTGCCCGGCCCGGCGGCTCCCGTCCGGCGCCGGCGCCTACTACTACCAGCAGGCTCCGCGGCCTGCTCCAGGGTGGCGCGCCGGGTGATGTCATCTCCCGGCGCGCTACTCGAGAGTAGGCCGCGGAGCCCGCTGGTAGTAGCCGCCGGCGCCGGACGGGCCGAGAAGGTAAGTGGCGGGGAAGGGGGCTTACCCCCCCCCCCGGAGCCGTCCGCTTTTATCCGCTGGCGCCCGCGGGCGCCAGCGGATGGAAGCGGGCGGCCCCAGGGGGGGTAGGGAGCGCGGGGGAGGGGGTTTACCTGCCGGGGCCGTCCACAGCGGACGGCCCCGGGGGGGGGAGGGAGTTAGGCCCCCCCTTACCCACCCGCCGCCATTTTTTCCTCATAGACTTGCATTGCAATGCAAGTCTATGGGGAAAAAAATGGCGGCCGATCCAAAAATGTACGATTTTTGGGTCGGGATCGGACTCGATCCGGTCCGGGGGGCCTCCGATTTTGTCCGAACCGGTCCGGGACAAAATTGGAGGTCCCGATCCGGGTCCCGATCCGATCCGGGGGGTCCGTGCACACCCCTAGTTATTGTATACTCTGTTTGCTGTGGTAGTTGTCTCTGTCTTTCTTCTTCTTGTCTTATCCAATTTGTGCTTTCTTTGTGTTGTACCGGTTTTGACCAGATATTTTTTTCCAGAATGTGGTTATTTCTTCTTTAGTTGGGGGTATAATGTTGTTTTCTTTTTTCATGCTTATTCTTTGGTATAATAATTTCTTGTTTCTTTTAAATAGAGTGTTTTGGGCTTTTCGTTCATTTGATTCTTTGTATCTTCTTAGCCTGGTAGTCTGGACTGCCAGTTTTTGTTTCAGTGTGTCGAGAGCTACTATTGCTGTATTATTATTATTATTATTATTATTGTTGTTATTATTAATTATTTTATATAGCACCATCAATGTACATGGTGCTGTACATAGTAAAACAACAAAACAGCAGTGCCCAGCCACCTAGGCTTGCATTCTGATAAAATCACAATAAAACATACAAGAACAGTGCAAGAACAATGGTGCTATAGTCCAAGAACACGTAGTGATGTTCTGCATTTTACTCTCTCCCTGCTTTTGTTTGATCAGACTCTGGGCTTTTGCAAAGTGCTGTTCCATCGTATTGGCGTTTGAAGTTTATACTCTAGGCGAACAGACTGAGGAACCAAGTAATTCTCTCTCAAGCTCCCATCTGATGAGCTCAAAATCAATTTGATTATGCGAAAAGAGGGAGAATGCAAATTCGCTCCTGGCAAACATCCTGTACCCATTCTGCATTGTTATGAGCTCCCCTGCACATCTGTTGCTAACACACAGGTGTGTTGCTTAATGAGATCAATATGCTGCATATACATCTAGTAGCTGTGCAAATTCAGGAGTGTGTTTTGGGCAATCGTAGTGAATCCTGATTCATGCCTCTAGATCTAGAAGTCAAGCAACTGTTTTAACATATCTCTTTGCAACACACACAAACACACACACAGGGTCAGCTGAACCAAAGTATACCTTCCATGTGGCCTTGCAGAGGCAGAGGCATAACTATGAGACAAGGTGACCTGCCAAAAGCTATCTGTCAAGCTCCAAGCCTCCGGTAGTCTTTGTAGTCACACAATGAAAATGATTTCTTAGTCAATAGCTTTTATTATGCGAACCAGAGCCCCATCAGCCACGCTTCAGGTTACAGATGTAATCCGCATAAAGCAAGATAGATCTAAGTTCTCTAGACAGCTTTGCATAATACTAATTAGACTATAAGACCCTACCTTTGATAGGAAGTTGTGATGAAAAGTGGTGCCAGCCAACATTATGAAATCTGAGTAGCTTTTCCAGTCACACCCTCAGGGAGGGTTTTCCCCATGGGACCTCTTTGACTATTGGGCGGTATAGACATGCAATAAACAACAACAACAATAATAATCTCTTTTGAATGGCCAACCTTTCAGGATGCTTCACATCCCAAAGTTGCTCCTCCCCCAATGTCTGATTCTTGGATCCATTAATCCCAACTCCTCCCCTACCATATGTTCTTGCATTCCCATGGATGGAGCAGTCTCTAGCTGGCTTTGATCCAACTGTTTAGCTGCCATCTGGAAAGACTCCTCTCTGTCACTCTTACCCTACCCTATCACCTGTGATCTTGGTAGTTTCACTACCCCTTCACTCTCTTCCTCAGCTGACTTTGAATTTGTTCCCATGTCTTCTTGGAGTGCTTCTGCAGAGATGTTGGGCCCAGTCGTTACACTTTCAGACAGTAAGCAGCGACGAGTTATGCTATGGTAATACCAAGACACAGTTCTGTCCATGGGACCAGGTGCTGTGCTGATAGCAGATTTGGGATGCAAAACTCATGCTAGATTTGGGGTGCAAGGAGGAGCAAGGACCAGGTATATCAAGGAGAGAAACAAGCAAGGAAAGGGCATGACTGCATCATCCACAAGACACTTTTGCTGGGGTAACAGCCCAAAATGGGAAACAATTATTGATGGAAGCTATTGATGGAACACCAAGAGAAATTCCAAGACAGAAGAGCCCTACTGAGGCATTAAAAGCCACATCCCATGTGCAGGGCATGTGGCTGTGCTGAGAAGCTTCAACCCCTGATGTGACATGCATCATATAGCCCCTCCCTCTGGCATTCCCTGAGGCATCCGTGTGTACAGCAAAGAGGGGGTCTTCCACACCAGCCGAAACCCTGATAATGCATGCAGGTTTATCTTGGGAAACAGCAAAAGGACAGAGCCCTTTGCAGGCCCTGGCTATAATGGTTCTGTCAGAATAGGTGTTTGCTATAGATAACCCATGTCTTCCAGCTCAAGGGTGGTTGTCAACAGTACTACAGGAAGACATCTGGATATTAACTGCGGAGGCCTGTTAAGGGAGGAATAATAATAGACAGGGAAACAAAGTAAGATATTGTCTTTCTGGAGGATTTGTATACTTCTTATGGCAGAGCACAATTCCTGATAGATATCTAAAGTGACTCACCCTAGCATTACACTTTCATGTGTCTGAATTTCCAAAATCCATGTTGCTCTAATACTATTTTTAGCCCAACCAAAAGATCACCCACCCACCCAAATTGTGCAAGCTTTTCAGATCTTATAATGTTATAATCAGGCAAGATGTTACAAAAGGCAGGCTGGGGGTGGGATGAAGAGGTGGAAGGGAGTGACTAGATGGTAAAGTCACATTTCTTCAAGTTCAGAGTAATCCCAAGATGTGGGTAGGGGCTTGAAAGCTTGCACAATTTGGGGGTAATTTTTTGGTTGGCCTCATAAAGGTATTAGAGCATCCTTCCCCAGCCTGCTACCTCCATATGTGTTGGGTTGAAACTCCCATAATTCCTAGCTAGCCCAACACATCTGGAGGGCACCAAGTTGGGGAAGGTTGCATTATGGCAACATGGATTTTGGATATGTTCTTATGGTCAACACAGCCACTTTTGCTTCTTTCCCTTTTTTATTTATTTATTAATGTTTCTGAATGGATCTCTCAGGTGGAGGCAGCCATTTGATGCAAGATGCAAGATGGATGTTGTGCATCAACTTGGCTGACTGTCTTGGCCATTTTCTTGCAAATGAACCTGGTTCTTTGGAAAAGGAACCCTCAGGTGGCGGCAGGCTGCCCTTGTACTCAATCAGCCCTGCATTATACAACATGGCGTGCAATTACTGAGCCTGCTCTTAAACTTCATTTCGGGGCCAGGGGAGCCATTTTTTGATTTATGGAATAATATCTTTCGTCTTTTGTGCAGTAAATATTTGGCGAGCATTCGGGTAGATTCTCATTCATATCTTGCCGCAGGGCATGTTCTGTAATAACATCACTCTGTTCGCAATATAGACAACAGCTTGGGAAGAGGAAAGGGGAATTCAAGGATTGTCCAAAGTTCCTGGACTGCACTTGGAGGGAGGCACAAGCGGAACAAACCTTGTTTGGAATAATGAGGTGGTTGCAGCGAACAAGGGCCTGAGCTGGTCAAGCATTTCTACCCTATCCCAAGTTTCCAGCGGCTGAGATTGTTACAGGTCCCCTCAGGGCTGCACTTCTTTGTGACAATTTTAATCGATTCAGCTTTGGCTGCTCTCGTGTTTAATCAAAGAGGAAACAGGTCCCCAATATACGTGCATAGAGATTTATTTTCTTTTTGCATGTCTGCTCTATGAAAACGTTCAAGCTGTGACCCAGCAAAATCTTCACCTATGTATTGAAATCAGATTTAAAATGATGCACCCCCAAAATAGTTTGTCAGTTTGAAGTAACCTTTCAGTCCACACCGAAGGACACTATACACAGGGCAGAGCCACCTCTTGCGCATGTTGCAATCCTGCCTCTGACTTTCTCCACCCTTGAACATAGAACAGAATGGAATGGAGGCGCCTCAGACTGACAGCCTACTTTGAGTTATGCACATGCAACATCCATGCTGCTTCACATTTTGTATGTCTTAAATACGTTGCAAATCGCCTGGAGTCTCTTTTGAGGGTTGGATCCAGGATCTGCCTTTAGCAAGAGGAAGGGACCTTTTGTGACAGGAAGGGCTCCACTTGTGGAATGTCCCTCTACCTGATTTGGGGGGAATCCCTCCTCTCCCCCAACCACAACTCATGCTATTCAGCAGGGTCTTCTGATCCTCTGCGTAGCATTTTTAAGGGCCTCGAGAGGTTGCCATGGGAAGGAGGGAACAGGGAAGTCCACTTCTGTGGGGGCAGCTGATCCAACTTAAATCTGGATCCAACCCATCAACAACAACAACAACAACAACAAAAACATTCAAGCAAGCAGGTATTCCTAAAGGTACAGGAGGGGGCATTGTTTTGGCTGTAGAACTCTCTCCCCCATTCTCCCTCCCTCTCTTGCTCTTTAAACCTCAAGGCCATTCATTCCACCATTCCACTTCATAGCATAAGGCTGGGCAGCAAGGCATTGCGGGTAGGCCAGCTATTTCCAGGATAATTGCAAAACAGCTTATCCTTACAAAGGAGACATTTATTTCCCAGTGGCAGAACGCAATGAGGGTTTAGACAAGCAGAGAAAAATAAACTTCCAAACACATTGCTAGCTAAATGAGTTTAGTTTGTGTGCAATTGATCTTATCCAAGCAGCCATCCCTTCCAGTGTAAAAGACATCAAGTGCTGGGGCAGGGTAAATGAACCTGCTCTATAGACCAACCCCAGCATGATACAGCAGGGTGCTCAAGGACCCATGATTTTGAGACTTTCCTTCTCTTATGCAGATGCAAGGTTTGGGGGGGGGGCAAGGAAGTGGCATATGGATAACATTCCATATCAAAGGTATCTACCAGAAGGCAGAAAATGAAGGGTGATTTCTTCAGAGTCAATCAACAGATCACTTGTCACTAGTTTAGACCAGAAAAAAATCTACATACCAAAAAAGGTGATTTACCTAGCTATTGCAGAAGGGACTGGCAACAACAGAATGGAGAAATATTTTTGACACATGAAATAAGTGCTCTCATTGGCTAAAATCCGGGTTTGCCATCCTCAGTCGTCATCACCATCATCAATAGAAGGCACTCCCTGCAATGGAGCTTCCACCTAGAGCAAGAGTAGGAAATCTACTCCAGATGTTTTGTACTACAACTCCTATTATACCTAACTATTGGCTATGCTGGCTGGAGCTGATGGAAGTTGGAGTCCAGCACCATCTGGAGGTCATCCCCAGGTTTTCTCCCCACTGGTCCAGAGCTTCAACAGGCCAGATATCTCTATATTAGCCTTCCTCAACTCTCATTAGCCCAGGCAGGACTGTGCAGAGGGGGGACCAGTTGGGCCAGTTGGCCCAGGGCCCACGATTTTGAGGGTGCACTCCGACGAGGAGGTCCTCCCCAGCTTACACTACAGCTTCCGTAGCGTAAGCGGCCCATCGAGAAGCTAGGAGCCAGCTTTGCGGAAACAGCACAGAAGCTGTCCATCGTGAAATTCTGAATGTGAAGAAGTGATGTCATACATCTTGAATAAAAGTGCTTCCCATTACCTTTTTTTATAAATTGTTCTAGTTCATATATGTATTTAGCACTGAATCAGTGCCACTGATTAAAAAATACTTAATGACCAGTTTAAAATTGGGGGGGGGGGCACACATTTCCCATCTGGCCTAGGCATATTACCAGCTCTGCATGGCCCTGAGTCCAGGCAGCATGGCCAATGACCAAGAATGCTGGGAATTGTAGTCCAAAGCATCTGGAAGGCACCAGGTTGGGGAAGGATGCTCTATATAAATTTCTAGGATTGGGCTAGCCGTGGTTGTTGTGCAGTTCTGCAAAACAGGTTTCTCTTGGGTACTTGCTTCAGCTGCTTGGTATCTCTCCATCCACTTCCCACCGATAGATCACCGCATAAAGGTCTATTCATTAATTACAATTTTCCACATATATGTGTCTTGCTTACCATAACATGTGAAGTTCTATGATTGTTGTGCCAAGCGTCCACAGATCAAGCCACTATAATGTATGGTGGTCCCCAGTGCTTCTGGAAATGCCTCACATCTGTTTGTATTCAAGTCTTTTTGGCACAAATCAACTTTCCTTAATAAAGATTGGGGCTCCCCACCCAAGCAGGAGTTGGTCACCAATGGCATGTTATAATAAGCTTCTCTAAATGAGTGATTTATATAGCACCCTCATGATTGGCCACTCACAAAAGTTTGCAGGTCCATTACATGACACCATCAACAACCAGAACGTCTCCTGGGCTGTCCCCTGGAAATCGTGCATTTAAAAAACAACACACAGATAATGTGGTGTTAGAAATGCCCATTCTATTTGAGAAAAGGACAACTCACAATCTGGACAGGTTCACAGTTTCTTTATTGCAAAGGTAAGCTTTGCACACACAAGCATCAAAAATAACACAGTATATATTGCCTGCCCCGGCCGATAAAGTCCCTCCCCGACCCCTCCAATTGGCCAGAGGGTCTAAGGGTTACAACTAGGGGTGTGCACGGACCCCCCGGATCGGATCGGGACCCGGATCGGGACCTCCAATTTTGTCACGGATCGGTTTGGACAAAATCGGAGGCCCCCCGGACCGGATCGAGTACGATCCCGAACCAAAAATCGGAAATTTTTGGATCGGCCGCCATTTTTTTCCCCATAGACTTGCATTGCAATGCAAGTCTATGAGGAAAAAATGGCGGTGGGTGGGTGAGGGGGGGCCTAACTCTCTCCCCCCCCGGGGCCGTCCGCTGTGGACGGCCCCGGCAGGTAAGGCCCCTCCCCCGCGCTCCCTACCCCCCCTGGGGCCGTACGCTTCCATCCGCTGGCGCCCGCGGGCGCCAGCGGATAGAAGCAGACAGCTCCGGGGGGGGGGTAAGCCCCCTTCCCCGCCACTGCTTACCTTTTAGGGCCGTTCGCTCCCGTCCGGTGCCGGCGGCTACCGCCAGCCGGCTTTGCGGCTTGCTCTCGAGTAGTGCGCCGGGTGATCACCCGGCGCGCCACCCTGGAGCAGGCCGCGGAGCCTGCTGGTAGTAGCCGCCGGCGCCGGACGGGAGCGGACGGGCCGGAAAGGTAAGGGCCCCCCTCCCCCCCTCCGCACGCCCCCCCCCTCCGCACGCCCCCTCCTCCCCTCCACGCACCCCCTGCTTACCTTCCCAGCCCGTCCGCTCCCGTCCGGTGCCGGTGGCTACTACCAGCGGGCTCCGCGGCCTGCTCTCGAGTAGCGCGCCGGGTGACGACATCACCCGGCGCGCCACCCTGGAGTAGGCCGCGGAGCCTGCTGGTAGTAGCCGCCGGCGCCGGACGGGAGTGGACGGGACGGGAAGGTAAGGGCCCCCCTCCTCCCCTCCGTGCACCCCCTCCTCCCCTCCGCGCGCCCCCTGCTTACCTTCCCGGCCCGTCCGCTCCCGTCCGGCGCCGGCGGCTACTACCAGCGGGCTCCGCGGCCTGCTCTAGAGTAGCGCGCCGGGTGATGACATCACCCGGCGCGCCACCCTGGAGCAGGCCGCGGAGCCCGCTGGTAGTAGCCGCCGGCGCCGGATGGGAGCGGACGGGCCGGAAAGGTAAGCGCCCCCCTCCTCCCCCCCCCGCTGTCCACTTTCATCGGTGGGCGCCCGCTGGCGCCCGCCAATGGAAGCGGCGGTGGGCGCCAGTGGGCGCCCGCCGATCCGCCGAACCGGTTCGGAGCCTTTTCGGACCGGTTCGGATTGGATCGGCCAATCCAGCTGTCGGATCGGTAATCGGATAATTTATCCGATTTCCCACTGGACCGGACTCGGATCGTGGATCAGGTCCGATCCAGTGCACATCCCTAGTTACAACCTATCCGATTTGCCTGATTATAATACTAAAATCTCCGCCTTTGTTTATCCCCCATCTCGCCCACACTTTGGCACCCACACATCTATTTACTAGAACCAGCTGTTTCCTCTATAAATGCAAGCATCTTAGCAAAGTTTGACCCTACTGTCATGGTCTAGTTATTTCTACCTGTGTTCCCTGCCATCACGCATCTGCTTCCAACCGCAGCCACCTGTATTTTTACTTGCATTAGCTAGGTCCCATGACAAAAACAGCGAGTGGAACAACCCCCACCACGCCTTGTGCCTTCCTTCACGCTTCAGACACCTGACAATCTTGCTCTACTGTCTACATCTAGCTTTAGATATGTTCTTCTGCTTCTTTGTTTGATTACTGTGTATTTGGCATTTTATATGTGCCTCTTGCTTTAGCTATTGAATATTAGATTAATATATGTGCCTAGCCTTTATATGTGCTTACTGGATTATATAATTGCTTAACCCTGTATGTTGCCTGAAAAAGCAACATTTCCCACATGTGGTATAATCCGGATATCACAGGATCTCTTTGCCAATAGATGGCGATATCTCATTAAAACGCACTGGGGCCTTTCCAAGAAGGGAAGAAATCGCATAGTCGTGTATGAAGTAATGTATCACTATGGTGGGATTACTGCAAGGATGAAAGCCATGGTAAAGGCGCAGGTTTTTTTCTGTGTGTACAGAAACTCAATGTCTGTATACATCGGTGACCGTGAGGGCACTGACTTGAGCTGTGCAAAGGACGGTCCAATGAAAGGTACAAGAGGTGAGTAACAAGAAGAGGCACCTGTTTTGGCCACAGTTAAATCAAAGGACTTACAGACCTAACAGTGTGAGTAAAATGGCCCCCTTGTGGGAATACCTCAACAATCTCATGTTCACCACTGGCCTGGCCTTGTATGATCTACTAAATTAATGAAGCAGAAATCAAGCAAAGCTATTGGTTGGTGTCCCAATAATGTACATGCACACACTTAAACCAATGCCCACTTGCACCTCCATGTATGCACACCCTCGGCTTTGCAATCCCAGAGGAACATTTCTAGCATCGTTAGCAGGGCTGAAGTCATCATTTTTAAAATGGAGTCTTGCTCGTGCTTTTTCGGGATGAGAGAAATGCATTTAAAGGTAATTGGATCCAGTTGCTTCCTAAACAGCTAAATATTTACATGGAGGCGGCCTATTAATCACAGCCCCATATGGCAGGAACGCTTGCACAGACACTTTGGGCAAGGGCTTTGCGCCAGTCGGCTTGTCTCATGGATGCCTTTCTGACAGCTCCACTTCCATCACAATCAGCTGCGACACCATAATTACAGATTCGGGAGGTTTGCTGCTTCCAAATGATTGATTGTTTGATACACACAATTTAGGAGATAGATGTTCTTATGTAAATTAACTGTTTAGTGAGGGACACAGCTATACAGCAAAGAGACCAGGAAGAAGTAGTTAGGCTTCACTAGGCCAATGTGTCATTGTGGAGATTTGGGCTTCCTGATAGGAGGATGAAGGGAAGACGCTTGCCATTCCCTTCATGATGACAGGGGGGATTTTCTTGATTTAGCACTGTGATCTGCCATTGCTACTTTTTTTGTTTACATAGGCTTGAGGGAGGGGCCATAGAGCATGGGGAGGGGCCATGGCTAGGCTGACCATATGAAAAGGAGGACAGGGCTCCTGTATCTTTAACAGTTGTAGAGAAAAGGGAATTTCAGCCAGTGTCATTTGTATGCAATTAGTTCCTGGTGAAATTCCCTCTTCATCACAACAGTTAAAGTTGCAGGCACTACACTAGCGTGAGCATATACAAAAAAAGGCAGGGCCCCTGCAACTTTAACTGTTGTGATGAAGAGGGAATTTCACCAGGAACGAATTGCATACAAACAACACTGGCTGAAATTCCCTTTTCTCTACAACTGTTAAAGTTACACGAGCCCTGTCCTCCTTTTCATATGGTCAGCCTAGCCATGGCTCAGTGGCAGAGTACGTGGTTTGCATGCAGAACACCCTGGGTTCAATCCCTGGCATCTCCAGGAGAGCTGCTGCCAATCAGTGTTGACAATACTGGTCTAGACAGTGTAATTGCCTGAGTCAGTATAAGGCACCTTCCTATATTCCAAGGATTTTGGAACAGGGCTGTTTCGTACAGTGGAGCCAGACAACAGAGTGGCCTCATTGGCTGAGGTGCCCGCACTGATCCTCCTATTGCCTCTGTTCACAGGTGTTGCATGGATTTGTAGGGCTTTAATACCCTGAAAAACGTATTCGATCAGAGATGACGGTGGAACAAAAGAAATGAATGTATACACCACAGGAAACAAGGTTTCCCTCATACTAACTCTCCAAAAACGTATCGCCTGTCTCCAGTCTTGTTATAAATAGCACAAAAACAAAACAGAGGGGGAAAAGGCCCTAAATCCTAATCTTTGTTGGCCAGTTCAGGCACTGGTGTTCTTCGTATAAATGGAGATCCTCTCACCATGTGCTTAGCTTGTCATCTTGTCTAGGCTGACCATATGAAAAGGAGGACAGGGCTCATGTAACTTTAACAGTAGCAGAGAAAAGGGAATTTCAGCAGGCATCATTTGTATGCAATTAGTACCTGGAGAAATCCCCTCTTCATCACAACAGTTAAAGTTGCAGGCACTATACTAGAGTGACCAGATACAAAAGAGGGCAGGGCCCCTGCAACTTTAAGTGTTGTAATGAAGAGGGAATTTCACCAGGTACGAATTGCATACAAATGACACTGGCTGAAATTCCCTTTTCTCTACAACTGTTAAAGGTACATGAGCCCTGTCCTCCTTTTCATATGGTCAGCCTAATCTTGTCTCACTCTCAGGGTTAGGCTGATGGCCTAGGTGGAAATAACTCTTCCACTGCACATCACTGGCCTCCATCTTCTATAATCAATTTCTGTAGTTCTTTGCTATCCACATTTAGATACAAGCATGTCAGCCCTTGGCCTAGGGAGGACCCATGGTGCACTTTGTAGAGGACAATCCTCTATTTGAAGGCTTCCTTTTTTTTTGGAAGGGCGGTCCAGTCCAAGTCTGCTTTAAAGACCTTGAAGTTGCCCATCAACAGTTAGCATCTGAGCTGCAACGTAGGTGGGCACTCAGGTCACCCGGTCTATTCCCCTCAATGTGGTGAGATGCACTGTATTTTCTATTGAAATTATAGTAATTACTTATAAATGTGCACTATATGAGATTAGCACATTAAAATTTTGTGTAAAACAGTGTCCTTGTTTTGGGTGGTGCATTTCCTCTTTCAGGGTGATACATAAGTAGCCAGGCACACCTCTGAGGCCTAAGAAATAAACCTCTCAACTTATTTTCTAATTGATATCTCAATGTTTGTATTTCTGGATCTAAATATATATTTTTAAAAGCATTAAACTCCATGGGTGGAGTTGCCCTGTGTTTCCAAGAGAGTAAAACTTTGCTAAATTGTTCTTTTTATATCTAGACAGGGCCAGGTTTACCCTTTCCTACACCTGGAGGTGGGATCCTGTACCTCACCCTGGCCAACTTCCCTTACATTGACCAATTTGGATCTGTACAAAATGCCAGCCAGTGAAAAATTACACACACAGCTACATCCTTAATGCCAGCTCATCCTAGCCCTGGAATTATTGACTGGGTTCAGGGGAGCACTGAACTGTTGCAATTTCTCGTTAACCCGGAGCCAAGATCTCGCTAGATGATTTACAGTGTGGAGCAGTCTTCTGAAGGACCACAGGGTGAGGAAAAGCTCAAGAGGTAGATTCCTGCTCAAAAGAGAAGAATGGGAGGCTAAAAATAAAGAAAGCACCAGTTCAGTTGGAAGCAAAGCACAATATTTTTACAGCTCATGCTATTAACCACTGTACACAAGTAGGGCATGAATCCACTCCCTTACAGTCTGTAACTTATTTAAGGAAAACATGTCAATATACCACTCCTTTCTTCACTCACTGTGCCTGATGCCAACTCATAAAATACTGCACAGACTAAAAATGAAGGCTGAGAGGAATTTGGATGGGGACACATTTTGCAAATAACTTCACTCCCTGTGGCATGTGCACCACCCCTTTTTATTGATAATTTGAGGGGCTTAGAAGTGGCAAAGATGTTTGCACACACTTCCCTGCCTCAGCAAGTGCACTTCCTCAACAACAGTTGTTAAAAGAGAAACAGTATCTCCCCAGTACCATTCAGCAGCAGCAAATGATCACACTTCCAGACAGGTTGCTGCTTCAGTTCCATTTCTTGTTTGCTTTTTTAATTGGTCTCTTTTCTCCTCCTGGAAACTGTGAAGTTTCACAATTCCAATGACATTTGACTCTATGATGATGTCACTGAGGGGGAAAATGAAGCTAATTAAGAGCCTTTCTACATGAGGCATTTATTGCATGC
This sequence comes from Anniella stebbinsi, assembly GCA_029215795.1. NCBI lineage: Eukaryota > Metazoa > Chordata > Lepidosauria > Squamata > Anniellidae > Anniella > Anniella stebbinsi. The sequence continues at coordinate 63,209,709 of JARDYH010000005.1, read as the reverse complement.
TCGTGATTACTCACAGTAGTTTGCAGGTGCTTTACACAACCTGGTCACCGTCCAGGGCATCTCTTGTTCTTTGCAACCACTTCCACAGCTTTTTTTTTAAATCGAAGGAAGTTTGACATTATCTAGAGATGGCGGAATGAAACCCTGGTATAGTTGTGCAATTCTGCTGTACCACAGCACCATCTAGTGGTTGTGTAATGGAAAAATAACATGTGTAACAGATCCACTCTAAATCCCACAAAAAAGCCTCAGTAAAGTGGCAGGTTAAAAGCCTCATGTATATGGCTATATGGTCTGATTTTTTTTGAAACCTATGTATAATTCTCTCTTTTTTAAAACATTTGATGAAAAATGATGACATTGCTGTATATGTAATGTGTGTTTTTCTTTTTTCACTATTTCTTTTTGTTTTTATTGTTCTGTATTTTTTGAAATTCACAATAAGAACAAACACCTCATGTAGAAAAGTCCTCAGAATAGGGCAATTTCCTCACTTATAGCCACTTATACATCATCCAAAGAGCAGACAAAAGAAGACATGCAAATTTGCATAATTTTTAATGATAATCTATATGTGTAGATAGAAATTTAGAAATAATTGCTATAATTTTAAAAGAAATACAGTACATTTTAACCTATATAATGCACCTGTGCTGCTACGGCTAAGAGACATGAAGGCCTCACACCAGCTCGGTGAATATGGAAGAGTCACCTGAAAACTAAAACTCCCTTCTAGACTGCATAGCCTCCTCAGGACTAATTAAAGATACAGAGTTTTAGTGTCTCTCATCAGCAAATCCCTCCCTCTCTCTGGTGGTTAAATTTTGTTGATGAAGTACAAACATGGCTGGAATTTACCTTGAGAGATACTAAACAGGGGGAAGCAGTTAGCGGACGCTGTTTATATTCTTAATAGGGCAGTTGGGAAATATTCCCAAAATGCACAGGGAGGAAAAGTTGCTTTCAGTGCAGGCTGCACTTTCCAGTGAGCTAGGTGGTAGATTTTAGTTACAGTGGGAAGTTGAAAGCAGAGACTGAGTGGCAGCAGCAAGAGGTGCTATTGGCAGGCCTTGTCCATCTTTGCTGAGGCCAGGGTGGCTCAGCATACAAGACTGGCTTAGGTAACACAGGAATTGTAGTGTAGGGGTGTGCACGCCAAAAAATATTGTCGTTTATCATTATCATCAGTTTGGACCAAAAAAATTATTGGCTTCATTCATATCGTAGGTGAACCGTATCGTCTTCATGATAATTATCGTGAAAAAATGATACTTTTTGCAGCCCTATTTTTAAAGAAAAAATGCCTATAACTTCTGTATTTTAAAAGTTAGAGGCTTGAAACTTGGTCACAATGCTTATGGTGTATGCCTAAGTATGTGTATGAAATTTGAGATTGATCCCTCCAACCCTCAATTTTATATGAATTTTTAAAAGATCGTTTCCTTTCTGACAGGTCTGAATGAACACACGTGGCGAGCTGTCATTCTGATCTGTCAGAACGGAAACGATCTTTAATAAATTCATATAAAATCAAGGGTTGGAGGGATCGATCTCAAATTTGGCACATATATGTAGCAACATGTGCTAGACATGTGTATGAAATTTGAGATAAACATAAAAGTAACAATTTCTGGATCTTTCATGACACCCAAAAAGAGCTGCCTGAATGGCTGCCTCACTCTACCTCATGGGTGGGCAATTTTGAGGAGTACAGGTGACAAGTCATCGTCCCCCTGGACCTGCTGCGGGTCACACTCCACCTGCTGTTGCTCCCATGCCATGAAAAAGGGGGGGGAAGCTAAATTTGTCTATTCTAAGCGTCCAAATTTTGGCGGCAAACCACAATCTTTTCTCCCTATATATACACACACACACACACACACACACATATACATATACACACACACACACACAGAGGCCACGTGGCATGGGCCACAGAAGGCCCATGCACTGCATGTTGACCAACCCTGCTCTACCTAATGATAGAAATGTCCTCTTGTCAGCTGTCAGGACAGACTTTGTGTGGATGCATGATAGCTGTTAATAAAATAGCATCGCTTATCATGAGATGTCTGGCTCTGCTTGACAGTTCTTTCCTCTCTCTTGGGGTGGTGCCATTTGGCCCAGTGTTTTTCAGACTTTCTACATTCAAGGAACTTTTCCTACTGCTAAGGAACCCCTGCAGGACTGCCACAGACCCCATGGTATTGCAAAGGTTCTGGAGCATGTTCTTTAGAGGGCATATACTCAGAGCCCAAGCATGGAGGGGGAAGGGTATATACTTTTTAATAATAATAATAATAATAATTATTATTATTATTAATGTATAACCCGCCTCTCCCTTCGGATCGAGGCGGGGAACAACAACAATATAAAACACAAGAATCACAAACAGTTAAACATTTTAAAAACAAGAAAAAAATACATAATTAAAACATCTTGATTTTACCAGAAATCAAGGGATCCTGTGCCAAGACTGCAGCCCCATTACCATGAGGGTGAAAAATGAGACTAAAGGGTAGATCATACTTTAGGATATTTATGGGGACTTATTTCCCCGTCTATGTACCTATTCTCCGGATCTTGTTGGATTTTCTGAAACCAACCAGAAGCAGTGTTAGGACACAACAGCCAACATTCTGAACAGTGAGATGATGGCCCACCTAGGTGCTTCTTTAGAGCAGAGAGGGTTTGCTTATGCAGGTGAAATAGGACCTGCAGTTTGACAGGCAAAGGATTTTTTGCTTTCCTGTGTGGCATGCTCTCAAGGGCTACCAACTATGGTAGAATCCAAACATTTGATTTAATGGCTCTGTATCTGGCTAGAGAATCCCCATTTTGTTTAATTAACTATCCATAGGAGTCAGAAGCCCTTTTGGGGGGGGGGGTGTTAACGATAACCATGAGCCAAAGATGTCTTGTTAGCACTGTAATCTTGTTGGATGTAGGCACCACTGAATGTGTTTCTCACCGTTGCCTGACAACCTGCACCTATGAACATGTCTTCTTCTATCCTGCTATTAAAGGTTTAGAGTCCTTTTCCTGGTTACATGTCCTGCTCCTGGTTAATTAATTTTCAGTTTCACTTTTCAGGTTGAAAACAGCAATTTTGGATGGGTAGAAATATTTGCTGGAAAACACCTTACACCAACCTTCCTCAACCTGGCACCTGCCAGATGTGTTGGACTACAACTCCTAGCAACCTTGCCAGCCATTGATGGCTGGGGATGCTGGGAATTGTAGTCCAACACATCTGGCAAGCACAAGGCTGAGGCAGGCTGCCTTAGACAGTGTGATGCCTTTTCTGAGGTTCTTTGGTGAGGTTGTTCTCTTGACTACAGTTGTTTCAGTACAATTCATATCCTGGATGCATCTTCTTTCTCATTCCTGGATTAGTCACATGGGTTACTTACACCCAAACAAGGATGCTATGTAAACAATCAAATTTAGCTACCTGACAATGTCCCTGGGCTCAAATGAAGTCAATTCAGAATGAGACCAAGAGACAGCAATATAATAGAGCTTCGGCCATTGGGCGGTAAAGAAATGAAATGAATGAATAAATAAATAAATACAAAGAGGCAAAAGCAAGGCATTTTTTTAAACACTCATGAAAATGTTTGCAAAATGCTGTGATTAGTTTCAGCTCAGTCCAGCTTAGATATCAGGTTCACGGTGCTCCTTCTATAGGATCTCCTCTACCCATAGTAATGTCACCTGAACAGCCATAGGAAAGGAAGACGTCACCGCCATCTGTGCACCTATAGATCCCTCTGCCTGATTGTCACTCAGAGCATTTGTATGAAGAATGTCTTTACATATATAAACACATTTAAGCTTGTTGACCGATGGCTCCATATTCAATAGCTGGAATATTCACTTATGGGGCACATAGGTGTGCAGCTGGGACTGTGTGAATGCGCATTCACTTGTCTCAATATTCTATCTTCTGAAGGTCAAACTACACATTACATTAATTGCACAGTGTATAGCTGAGCCAAATCATTTTCTGGTAAGAAGGAGAAGAAGGAGAGCAAAGGAATATACAGGGGGTATATAAAGGTAACATACAAATGAGCTATGGATATGTCCAGAAATGAAAGTTCAGAGAAGAATTTTAAAAAGTCAACTGCCTACCGGTTGACTGAAGGATGGGGAAAGGTCAGCAAGACAAACCCCTCGTATACATCCAGGAATCCTCATGAATCAATCCCTTAGTGATACATACCTCCTGGCGTTTAAAACTAAAGTTGAGTCAAAGCGTCACCCAGAAGAGCATTTGGGGTGAAATTGGGGGATTGGCTGGAGATGATGGGAATTGTAGTCCAACACATCTGGAGGGCACCACGTGGAGAAAAGCTGGCTGATGGAAATGGTTAGTTCTCATCTGCTGGAGCAAATATCTAGCCCCCTAAATCGGCAGTTCTCATGCTCCTTGTCTGGGAAGAGGAAATGTCTCCACTTTGTTGTTGCCTGTGCTGGAAAGCCTGCTGCATCCCCTGGCAAGCTGACTCAGCAAATGCCTGGCAGTGTGGAGCCTGTGACATATAGCAGGAGGCAGTGAAGGCTTCTTCAAAGCAACTTTGCTTTATTACCTACTGGCTGGATTGTAGCTCAGCTTCCACTTGGAAACAGCCCATTACGCTTTACAGTAATAAAAATCAACACTTGGTTATAAAATTTATTGCCACAAATAATGAAATGCTGGCAAGGATTTTACTCGCTCAGATGTTTTGTTGATTTTTCCTACCCGCCCTTCTGAATTCTCTCTACAGTTTAGAATAATAAAATTGGGATGAGAGAATAACAGAGTTAGGATAGAATAACCGAGCAGCTGTCCAACCCAAACTCCTGTAGTAGATCAGGAAACAATATGCTCATTGCATTACTATCTACACTGTCAGCACTAGCATCCTGAGGAGGCCTTATTGAGAATTTGATGGGCTACAATACATGGCTGATCTGCCACAAATAGCCCAATGACTACAATTCTTGAAGCCTGATCAGTTCAGGTCATCCAAAGTGAAACAGTTTAGGGACATGTGGATGCACTCCAGGCCTTGTGGAATGTGTGGTACCCAGCATTTAGGTTCTGCAGATCTTGGTAATACCAGTTGAGGGGCTGACTCATCGAGGACCACTAAAATATCTCTGGATGTTATTTCACTTGTCATGGACACATTGTTATCTTACATATTTTTAGAATAACTGTCAATAAAAACAATGATGTTTATAGTTGAGACTGTGTGAAAGTTTAAGTAAGGATCTGGGCATGACAATTATAATTTCCCACAATATTGGTATATAATAGGATGATTCCAAGAGGAAATGGTGATATAGAACAATCCCCCCAAATGTGTCACACTATACCATTTGCACCCCACTCCCAGCTTTCAACCACAATATCTTGTATTTAGTATGTATAGCAATATCCTTGCTCTAATCAAAAGGGTCTTTGCCATCCCGTTGTTCCTTAATATTAGTTAACTGGTGTTGCCCCTGGTAGGAGCACTTTTTGAATACTTACTTGTAGGATATTGAGTGCATTTTGTTTCAGAAGCTTGGTCTTTAGATGGGAGATTGCCTATATTTTGAAATAGTTCAGATCAATACACTTTGTATCTCCAGCCTTTGAGGATCACATAGGCTGGTATCTGCTGTTCCCAATGCCACTACTATTGGTAGAACCTGTGGACCATAGACAGATCTCTGTGGAACCTTTGCAGGAAATAGATATTAAGAGTTAATCTTCTTCTCCTTTCTTTTTTATCACTTCCTTCCATGAAGCATGTTAGAGCTATGACCATCACATACTCCCCAGGCAGGTGAAAAGAAATCTGATCTGATTTTCCTCTTTTGGGGGGGCTACAAAACAGACTGTGGTAGAGAGATAGAGAAAATAGCATTAATTCAATGATACATCTTCCCAGATTCGTTTTTCCTCTTTCTTTCTTTCTTTCTTTCTTTTTCTTTTTTTGTCTCCTGGCAGTGTGAATAACAACTACTACTACTATCTACTCCTGCCACCACTTTTAATTAAGTGTTTCTAATTAAAGGCATGTCTGGTTGTAGATATAGGATATCTTAATTACATATATGTGAATAAGCTATTTAGCACATTGGAGGAGGTATTCCCCTTATGCCAAGATCAAAGAGCAAGCAAACCCACCTCCCTAGCATTGAAATAGAATGGGATATTTCCACTCCTATCCTGTAGAAAGGCCTGGATGGTTTGCAGCAGAAATTTGAAAAGAGAATACAAAGATAGGACAGACTATCTTGGCTGGCATCTTACATTCCAAAATGCTAGTGAAAAGGTTCCAAAGTCAGAATTCTTGTAGCTGTGGAGTTGGTGGCATCATCAGAAGAAACAGGAATTGGGATGTGTTTCTAGTCATCCCTCTGAGAGCTCTATATTTGGTAGGAGAGTAGAACTTAGAGCTCCACCACACCAGCGATTTAGTGCACTCTCACCATGCCTGGTGTGTGGATTTGCAGCACGGTACTCACATGACACCATGCCTGTCCTGCTGACACCGCGCCTCTTCCCCAGCCTTTCCTAGAACGCTGAAAGTCTGGATTATTTTCCTTAAGCACATTTATTGCACCCTAAGCCTCCATGTAATTTTAAAGGAACTGGGGGCTTGAATGGATTGCATCAGGTCATGGCAAGGAAAAGCAATCTCTCCCAGCAGCTGGCTCCAAGCCTCAATATAAAACCCAAATCTTTCATCCCAGGCTCGAAAGTGTTTTTTAAAGTCATACAATGTCTGAATCTCTGCAGAGACAGGATTGTACTCCTTCGATGCCCCCAAATAGCCAGACTAAAAGGTCATTCCATTTTTGCCTGGCAGAAAGGCGGTCTGGTTGAAGTACTCATCTGACAGGACCTGACTAGAGGGAGAAAGAGAAGGGGAGGGGTGGAGTGGAGTGGAGGAGAAGAGCAAATGAGCGAAGGAGCGAAGGAGCGAAAGAGCAGCTATTCAGGTGAAAGGGATCATAAGCTTGACGCTTCTGCCTCAGAGGTAAAAAAAAAAATGGAGGCAAATCAGGGGGTGGGATTAGGTGTGATAGAGGTCTTAGGGGGAATCCACACAGTCCTTTGGAACGTTTTAAAAAGTATTTTAAAACGTTCCAAATAGGTGCATTCTAAAACGTCTTAGGCCACATTACTGAGTACTCACGTTACAGGAGAACAGTCTTTAGTCTTTAAAGTGATGTGTGCGATCACATGCTATTCTGCCCTGTCTTTTTCTCTTTCGTTTTTCAATGAATTTAGGGCAAGGCATTGTGGGGGTTGTAGTTCAGTTACACACTTCCTTCTTAGTTCCTCTGTCATTCCCTAGCGAGTATAGGGCTAAGAAGTGTGGGTGTTGTAGTTCACTGGTCCACTTCCTTTTTCTTCCCCACCAATCAACTGCTAAGCATTTGGGCACCAGTAAAGGAAGCACTGCCCCCAGGAATTACAAACGGTAAGGAAGGACACATTATTTTACTTAAAACGATTTATTAAAAGTGAAACCGTTGTATATAACTGAAGTGAGTTTTAAAAAACCTCAGATATACAACGTTACAGGGAGTGCGTCATGTGGCCCAAAGAGTTTTCATAACCCTTATAAAACGTAAAAAAACTCGTGTGTAGATACCCCCTTAGATTCCCCATAATGCACACACAACCTACAATGGGAAGCTGAGCAGGAAAGGTGAGAATATACATGTGTTTACCATATCTGTTTGCACATAAAATTTGTGAGAAACAAGTGGCAAGCTTGGTGCAGATGCATTGCTGTGAAAAGGATGCTCTTTGTATTTGTTGGCCTAAACGTATCCTTCATGGAATAGCATTTTACTCTGAAATAAGCCTCCACAAGGAATTGTAAACTGAGGTACCGAGACAAGAAAAGGTAACAACACAACTCATCTCAAGCCTCCCTCACTCCTTGCTAAATGGAGGGATGGCTAGGTGCATGGAGTAGCCAGCTGTGCATGCATTGTTGTCTAAGTCCAGAGCCAGCCTCAGGGGCACCAAGCCTTGAGTACCTGAGCTTGGTGACCTGTAGTGTTCCTTCAGCATACACTCAGTGGTGAGCTAGCTTGAAAAGAAGCAGTAAGTATTTTTAACTCTCCCTTCCCCCCCGCACCAAGTTCTACAGGTTGTTTGGACATTAACTGCACAAATGAACTTCCACTAATTAGCTTTAAAGTATGCTTCTTCTTCCGTGTTCCAGTTTTATGTCATTCTAGATAAAAAAATCAGCATGGCTTTACTTTGAGGCAACAACTCCATCCACTCTTTTTATCCTGGGGGTGAGGGCTGGCTAAGTCATAAGTTGGGGGGCAATAAACCACCCAGAGAGTTTTGGCTATGGTGCGGTATATAAATGTAATAAATAAAAATAATATTTTTTTTTACAGAGTTCAAGCCATTGTTGATATGACAGGCATGTGGTGAATTATCCTGCTTGTATCTCTGGGGATAACTATAGGATACACACCAATATTCAGGGCACAACTGAGTCCCACCATCATTTTTCAAAAATGAAATGCAATTTCCGGAGAGGGTTATTTAGAGCAGACAAGCAGGAGAGGGGAGGAGGTGGCCGGCCCTTTCCTTGGCTGCAATTTCTCCATGTCAAATCACAGCCATTTTCTCCTCATGGGATTCCAAAAGTGTGTTTTACCTCAGCAAACATGTTTTTGAACACAATGGAGAGATTTGGGGGAGGTTTGGAGGTACTCTCAGCCTATATCCTGATTTAAGATAAATACGTTTCTTCCACATGTTTACAAAACTCCATCTGTTGACATGGTAAGAAGTTTTGCCCCATATGACTTGGATAAAACCGTAATGGGCTCTTGCTAATCATTTGTTTTAATTTTGTGTGAAATATTAATATTTTTATTCACATTTTGCTATAGTTCGGGATATGCATAATTTTCCTTCAACCTATTCTGTTTTGGTGGTTGTAAGTGGTTAAGGACGGAACTGGTTCATTGGTGTTTGTTTTTTGGGTTTTTTTGTATGTGGTACAGCCTTACTAGCAGTATCTGCTCCAGGTTTTGGAGGGCCTTTGGGCAAGACACCCTCAATGGACCCCTCCCTTGGTGTGTCTACCTTCTCATAGCTGTGCTATGGCTGAGAGCCAGTGAGCAAGTAGGCAGTGGCCTCTGCTGCTCCTCCTCCTTAGTCCTTACTGCCACCATTGTCTGGGCAGAGAGAGAGGCAGGTGAACAAGCTGGTTGCAGTGGTGAAGAGGAGGAGCAACACCAGCGGGTCCTTGTCTGTGGACCCCTGCTGGGCTCTTGTCAAGTGCCTACCCATGCTTATCCATGGTGCTGGTCCAGAGTAGCTCTTTAACGGTCACCTCCAGTGAAGAAGGCAGGTTGGGGATGCAGAGAAGGCACAAGCAGAAATAGTTCTGAAGCTTTGCTATCCCCAATCAGGATGATGTCAGATTTCTAGAGAAGCAACGATCGTAATTTAAGGGATGTGTGGGATGATTGGGGGGGGGGGGGGGAGGGTTATAGAAAACACCCAGGTACTTTCAGCCTTTTACTATTTTCAAACGAGGACCTGCAGTTTTATAGTGACAACTTGTTCTGCCTAGGATGATTTATTGATGCAATACGCTTTGGTGTATTTCACTTGGGAATATATTAGCCGAAAGTGCGAGGTGTCAGCTTTCCTTAAAACAGAGCAGTAAACCTTTCGCCGCTCCAGGTGACATGGAAACTCATTTCTTTGCAGTAAACAGAGCTTGAAAGGAATAATAATAGTAATAATGATAGCCTGATTAAAATGACTCTACCCCACAAGCAAGAAGGAGATGTGGCACCGTTGCACCCTTGAAACTGCACTTCAAGGCTGTGTTGTGTTCATTGCCAGCCTTCCTTACCAGCTTTTTTGAAAAATCAAGACAGGAGACCTAACACAGACTTCACGGTACTGGTGTATGGAGCTGGAGACACTTTGGTGAACTCAGCATGCAGACAGAAGCTGGATTTCCCATCAGGCAACTGGGAGACAAATTTGATCAACAGGCACTAGAGTGAATGGAGCTGAGGGTCCAGTTAGACATGACAGGGGATGCATGGTTCATGGCTATCACCAACCCACTTTGCTTCCCATGTGTCTGCTCAGCAGTGCTAGATTTAGGAAGAAACCAAGTAAGCCATGGCTTAGGGCCTTAGATTACGGGCCTCTAAATATGTTGGAGATCATTAAGATTTAAGATAACGAAGGTGAAATTGCTTTGGCTTGAAAGTCTGGTGTGACTTACAGCAGAGTTGTCTTATACAGAGAAAGTGTGGCAACACAGCATTTAGTATTGGAGGCAATAAGGGCAAACTAGAACCAGTTTAAAAGAAGTTCAAAACACATTTTGAGAAAAGGCTACGAGCATCCCCTAACGCTAAGTGGTACCATTTCATTACCCTTCGTATTATAATGTAATACACGTTTTTTCTCTTTATTTTTATGGCTCTTGATATGATATGAATCTTGATATGGTTTAGGGCCTCAGCATGTCTTAATTCGGCTCAGTGATAACTAATACTAGGGTAGGCTGACCAGATAAAATCCAGGTCAGGGCTCATGTAACTTTAACAGTTGTAGAGAAAAGGGAATTTCAGCCAGAGTCATTTGTATGCAATTAGTTCCTGGTGAAATTCCCTCTTCATCACAACAGTTAAAGGTGCATGCACTATACTAGAGTGACCAGATACAAAAAAAGGCAGGGCCCCTGCAACTTTAACTGTTGTGATAAAGAGGGAATTTCACCAGGAACTAATTGCATACAAATGACACTGGCTGAAATTCCCTTTTCTCTACAACTGTTAAAGTTACATGAGCCCTGACCTGGATTTTATCTGGTCACCCTATACTAGGGTGTTGAACCTCTTTCATGCCAAGAGCCAATTTTAATTTCAGAAAAGCCCTAAAGGGGTGTATTCCAGTCATGGGTGGAGTTTAAAGCAAATGAAGTGTGGCCAAAGGTAAAAGAGCAGGGTCAAAATACCAAACATATTAGCATATTTTAGCTAAGGCTCTTAGTGCCAGTAAGAGGCATTTCTACCTTTGAGAATGGGGAAAAACTGTGCAAAAGCCGATAAACCACCAAAGGACTGGCAGTTGGAGAAAAGGGGGCCAGAGGAAGAGGGATGTGGCCATTTGGAGACCTCTGGAAGACCAGATTGCAGGGCCAGGTATGTGGGCCTGAAGTTCTGCACCTTTGATCTAATAAAAGAAATGTGGGACATGATGTTACCCAACTCAAGCATTTCTCTACCTCCTGCAAACAACAGCCATTGAATTGGAGCAGGGGGCGGGGAAAAAACCCTGCTGAATGTCCTGGCATGCATGGGTTTCTTTCACTAGACATGACTTTATTAGCAGTCATAATGTGTTCCTATACCCATCTTCTCAGTTTCAATCCACCATTCAAGTTTCTTTCCCTCCCCAACCACATCTGCCGATAGACTGTCGATTCCCTTCCACCTTGGGTTAGGGTGACCAGATAAAATCCAGGTCAGGCTCATGTAACTTTAACAGTTGTAGAGAAAAGGGGATTTCAGCCAGTGTCATTTGTATGCAATTAGGTCCTGGTGAAATTCCCTCTTCATCACACCAGTTAAAGTTGCAGGGGCCCTGCCTTCTTTTGTATATGGTCACTCTAGTATAGTGCCTGCACCTTTAACTGTTGCGATGAAGAGGGAATTTCACCAGGAACTAATTGCATACAAATGACACTGGCTGAAATTCCCTTTTCTCTACAACTGTTAAAGTTACATGAGCCCTGACCTGGATTTTATCTGGTCAGCCTATCTTGGGTACCCTATGAAGTGTAAGCCAGAGCAACTCCAAGACCCTGGATGTTTCTAGCAACACTCTTCTCCTTTCCTGGCCAGCATTTCTGTGCTGGCCCTGACAGTAAGTAGTGGTTTGAAGATGCTCCTGCAAGAAACCCAGTCGTGCACCATGACTTGTGCCTTGCTATGTGCCCTGACTTTGCTTCATGTTCTTATGTGGAGTCCTTTTTGGGGGGTTGAAAGGGGAATTTACAGATTGAGCAGGGAGAATTGGGAGACAGCAACTTGGGCATCCATCTTGTTTTTGACCTTGTACCTACTCTTGATTCCTATACTTGCAAACATTATTCACATCTACAGAGAGCTCTTATGCATGCTGGTTTTGCTATTTTTCCTACTGCTCTCCTAACTGGCAAATTTAGTAAGATTGTACTTAATGAATGACTTTGTCCCTGTGGAACCAGAGAAACAGAATCTGTTGGTCACGTCCTTTTATATTTCAGGTAGCTTTATTAAGAACGCTACCTGGAAGACTTATTGAAACTCTGCTATCATTCTATTTAATGGGAGAGCGCCCAGGGAGACAATTTAGATGTCGCTCTGAATTCCAAATATTCCTTTTGTGCCAAGGTCCTCGGTGACCAGAGCTGTAACGCTGGGCTCGGGGGGGGGGGGGAGGAAGCACTGCACACAGTACATGGCTGTAGTGCCTACAACATGACAGCCATTTGTGTGACAAACACTCAAAACCAGGAATGCTCACCATCAGCCAACAAAAGCCGAGGAGCAACCTACAGGGCAATACATAATCACCTCCACTCACCCACAGTTTTCTTTTCCCTCAGCAAATATGCATCACTGATTCTGTGGTTTTCAACCAAGAGAAGAAGTCTTTCTTTAAAAAATAGGCTTTAGTTCTGCTGAGATTGGTAAAGGGATCCTTGGCTTAGGCTGAATGCAGGTGGCCCAAAGCAATGCAAAGGACTAGGAATATAGGAAACTGCCTTATACTGAGTCAGACCATTAGTCCATCTAGCCCAGTACTGTCAAAACTGACTGGCAGCGGCGTTCCAGGGTTTCAGGCAGGATTCCTTCCTTGCCCTACCTGGAGAAGCTGGCGGTCGAACCTGGGATCTGTGCTCTGTCACACTGAGCTATGGCTCCTCTCAAGAAGTCAAGGAGGAGATTGTTAAGCAGAAAAGAATGCCAGGCTAGGCAGGTGAAGGAGAGGCGTTCCCATTGTAGCTTCTCAACTTCTATGTTGAGAAATATAAGAACAATGTCACTCTAGGTGGTGGAGGCATTCTGAAGCAGGGCAGAGTACCTGATTTGTCCCTGCCCCTTAGGAGGGCAAGTAAACAGTAAGAGTAATTTATGCTGTCCCTCAAGAGGATCCCATTACCTTGAGAGGAATTGCACCAAGGCCCTCATGAGGTCCGTGGGGACACGATTAAGGGAATTTACAATCACACAAATAAGACCTGCCGCTTTATTTGATTCAGAGGACTTTCAGACAGAGAAATCATGTTTCCTTACTGTGGCTCTGTTTCTTGCTTTTCTTCCACATTTGAAACGAGCTGAAATTACATGGGGAAGAGAGCAGCGACTATGTGGCCTATAAAGCTCAATGGGACAGTGCCCTCTAGGGGGCATTTTATAGCAAAACTTTGCCTGCACACAGCAAGGAAATCCCGACATATGTCAGAAGAGCCGGGTTTTCTGAGGCTTTTTTGTTAATGCTAAACCTGGGAAATGGAGTGGGACATGCGCTGGAGGCTCAAAGCATCATCAAAATGACCCATGAACATCCGTGAGTGGCCAGTCATGAGTGTGCTATAAATTGCTTGCTTAAAGAACTCCTCAGAGAAACCTCCTGGTGCATACAGTATCTTGTGAGAGGGATTTGGCACAATGCTCCCAAATAAAGGAAAATCTTAGGCCAGCCTTCCCCATTCCAGTGCTCTCCAGATATGTTGGACTACAATGCCTGTCATTCCCAGCCGCATGGCTGAGAATGATGGGAGTTGCAGTCTAATACATCTGGAGGGCATCAGGTTGTAATTCATGTTCCACACTTTAACTAAGGATTAGAAGTTGCGCAAACATGAAGGGTGTATGTGGCATTTAACCATGGGAACATGGCAATCAAACGAGGAGGACAACCACAGATGGATTTGCCCACCATCTCTAAGTGCAAAAAATCCCGAGATCATCCCTGTTCCTAGATGCAGCTTCATTTGCTTCATTGGCATGTTTTATCAAAGGACCCCAGGGGTCCGGTGTCATCCATTGCACTGTCAAAGCAAAAATTCCACATTCTGTTGCTGGAAAGAAGCTGACAGAGGCTGAGCCTGGAATGTTCTATGTTTTGAGCTGACAGCTGTCACTCTCTGACACTAACTGCTCTCTTGTGCTAACATTTTCTCAGTTGTTCTTGCTTCAGGCAACAATCTGTTTTACCAAACCTGTCAGTTCCTTGCAACATGTGTTTCTGCCATGGGGCGGTGGCAGGGGCGGGCGGGGGGGAATAAAAATGCTAAGGTGGAAAATGGATTCCCCTTCCACATTCCTCTATGAAAATATGAATCAAGTATTTTCAGAATACCAAATTTAAAACCGTGAACTTTAATAATGATATTATGATTTGTTCAGCAGGTAGAATTAGCTAGGCTCTAAGGATGTCCGGTGCAGAGAAATCCGCCCCTCTGGGAGCTTGACAGATTTCCCCAGAGCCTCCAGCTCGGCCAAGCAGAGCTGCGGGCTCCCCACCGGAACTTGTGGACTCCCAGCCACAGTGGGTCACTGTGCATAAGACTCTCCTTCTCCCTCCTGGGCCCCGGGAGGGAGGAAGAGAAACTTGCCTGCAGCACGGCTGGCAATAAACAAACTCCCACCGGAGGTCCACCATACACCATCCTTGCAGGCTTTTAAGAAGGCCTTAAAAATGATTTATTTTACCATGGCCTTCTCAGGATGAGTACTGTTGTTTTGCTGCTTTTGCCATTGTTGTTCTTAATGATTTTAATGTTGTTTTTTATAATTTTAAATGGTATTTTAATGTGTATGTTTTTATTCCTTTTATTGTGTTAAACTGTTTTTATGTATTTTATTGTTGTAAGCTGCCTTGCGAGGGCTTCTGCCCTGAAAGGCGGCCAAGACATGTTTTAAATAAATAAGTCCACAAGCTGGCCTGACTCAACCTAGCAGGGCCAGCTTGCGGACAAATGAGTTGGAGTTGGGATTGGGGGGGGGCAAATGGTAAAAGCTTGGTGGGCTTGACCCTCCAGACAGATTCTTCTGCCATTCCTAATAAGGATCAAAGCAAAAGCAGGTCCCCCCCCAAAAAAACTTTCATCTACAAACTATTCATAATATTGAATAATAATAATAATAATAATAATAATAATAATTTATTTCTTACCCGCCTCTCCGTTTGAGGGGCATTGTCAACATTACTGGGCAGGTAAAAAAAAACAAAGTGGCATTGTGCAAGTAACAATGTTTCTTTAGTCATGGGTGGGCAACTTGAGCATTTTAGTCCAGACGTTTTGGCCTAAAATGCTCATTAGCTCAAGTCATCATCATCATAGCTAATGGTGAGTCCTGGTGGAAGTTGCAGGCTAAAACATCTGGAGGGCCACAAGTTGCCCATCCCTGCTTTAGACAGAGAGGGGAAGAGATGGAGGCCCTTTGTACACCTATGGGTGTAGTGGGCTGGAGAAGCGGCGAACCTGGAAGTAGCCACTTCCAGGTTCAGCACACTCAAGCCGCATCACGAATGCGACGGCCTGGGCTTCTCCTGTGCCGTTGCAAGTCACAGTGTCCATTTTTTCCCCAAGATCCACGGAGAGCGCACGAGCACTCCTCCGTAAAAGTAAGTTTTTTTAAAAAAAAATCCACAACACACGCCACCGCCATCCTGGGGATGGCGATTCTGCTTCCCCCCCTCTCTTGATAGCCACGGAGCCGTGCAGTGCAGTTCTGTGGCCATCGGTACTGCCACACTTACTCATGAGTAAGCGCGGCAGTACTGGGGTGGGCAGCCACATTCTTTTGCAATTCCAGGAACTTCCTGGGGGCCACAGAAGAATTGGGATTTTTCTAGTTTCCGGTTTCCCGGGAAAATCCCCTGCCCACCCCCACCCCACCCCCTGCACTCCGTGTGCGTCATGCGGCCACACAGGGAGCAGCTGGGGTCCATCCCAGGCAAACTGCCTGGTGCAGAAAGGGCCGGAGTTACAACAAGCAGAGGCAACTAGCTGCCTTTGAGAAATGGGCCTTTGATTGGCTGCTGGGCTTTGAGCAGTGGTGGACAACTTGTGGCCTTCCAAATGTTTCAGCCGACAAATTCCATCATTGATTATGCTGGATCCAGGCTGATGGGAATTGTAGGTCAACATATCCGGAGGGTCACAATTTACCCACCCCTGGCTTTGAGGTCAGAAGGGAACAGGTAAACAAGAAATGCTCAGGATATAAATGCTGTTTGCTCTAAAAATAATAATAAAACATGCATAAACACATTGTTTTGTCTTGGTTTTGATTTAACACTCAAATCTCTCAAATCCCACTTGAAGTGGGAACAGTCCCTTGTAGTGGCTCAGCTTCGGGTGTGTTAAGCGTCAAAGTGAACAATCCTGCTATAGGGCAAAGACTGTTTCCTAAACCCCCCATGTTAAGGGATCGGCTTTGTTGCAAAGAGAGCCTGATCTGAAATTCTATCCTCAGCCAGCATTTTCCTTCTCTCAGCTTGGACAGGAAGCTATTTATATATTTGCCAGGAGGACAGATTTTGTGTGTGTGTGTGTGTGTGGGGGGGGGTGTCAGGGAGGGTCTATTTAAAACTGTTCCTAGCAACCAATGTGGATGCTTCTGTGGCCTTCTTCCCAAGATTTTATTATTATTGGGCTGGATCCAGTATCTGCCTTCTCTGTGAGGAAGGGATATTCCACAAAGTGAAGAATCCCTCCACTTGACTTTTGGGGATCCCCCACAATACACAACAGCTAACCTCATTCTGCAGGGTCTTCTAACTTCCTGTATATCATTTTCAGGGTGTTGGAGGGGACAGTAGCGAAGGAGGAGGTGAGGATTGGAAGTCCTCTTCTGGCAGTGCAATTGATCTAGCTGAAATCTAGATCCAGCCCCATTACATTTATTGATAAGCCACTTTTCAAAATATTTCAGAAGTGGCTTTTCATAGCACCCTCATGCTGTGGCTTTGAGCATATTCCAGGAATAGCAAGATAGAGTAGCAAAAGGACGTGGAGTAGCAGCTCCATATTCCTACAGAGCTATTTTTTATTTTATGTAATTCCTAGTATCCATCTGTGTGCTGTTCATCTTCATTTAGATGGACTGTATACATTAACATAGTCATGTGCAACTGCTACCTTATGCACTAGTCACTAATACTACAAAATGGTCCCATCCTGAAGTGAAATGGAACAGGTGCTGGGTGTTCTATCAAAGTCGATTTTGTTTGTCTTAGGGGAAATTCTGTGATCTTAGAGTCTGTGGCTCTGCATTTCCCCATCACCAGGATGTAAGGTGGCCACTTGTGAATCACCACAAAAGAGAACATGCATGACCAAAAAAAGAGAACAAAACAGAGAACACCAATTTGCATAAATGTTGCATATACTGTTTTATATGTCTGGATGCAAGTTTAGAAATATTTATTAGAACTTAGATAGAAATCAAGTACATCTCAGCATAATGTGGAAGACTTGTGTCCAGGTGACCTGTGTGCTTTGCTCAGCCTTCTGTCCAAGTGTTTTTGATGGGCAGCTTCAAGGCCCCTGTCCTCTGCCTTCTGATGGTTCATTGCCTTTATACCTGGGCAGCCCTTCAAAGAGAGGATGCCTGCAAAATAAAGGACACTTCTCTGGTAGTCCTTAAAATAGAGGACTGTCCTCTTTAAAAGAGGACATATTGCCTGGAGTAAAGAACCCCAGTTTCTCCAGGCCTCAGCTTTCCTATAATGCAATAGAGCTGACAGCCCTGCCTTCATTTTACTGCTGGCATATTCTTGGGTTCAGGCCATTCTGCAAAGATAATTTCCACAAACAACTCTACAAAGTGCACTTGAGCTTCTCATCTGGTATGTCTTCCATGGCATGAACTTTGTTAATATAGGACAGAATGTGGAAGAGAAATCAGGGGGTACGTTCTTGTCAATGCAGGTTTCACATCCACATTACAGACCAATTTGTGCACAAACCAATTTAAGCCTCATGTGTCTTTAGAGTCAAGTGATATTTAGGCTGGCGGTTGAAAGGTTCAGCTCCACTGAATAAAATGTACATTCAATGGGGTTTTTTTTGTTTCATTTTTTTTTTAATGGCTCTCCTTGACTCTTTGCCCTGCATTAGCAACATTCACAAGAGATGCATTCCAGACCCAAAAAGCATTCTTGGCAACAGCTATAAAAGCTTCCCTATGCTTTGACCTACAAAGCCTCTTTCTTGGTGTTCAGGACTCTGGCACAGTCCTGACTGCGAGGCCATATGCATTTTGGAGTGGCTGGACGCCACTGGAAGCTCAGTGGTGGCACTTTAGGGAGAAGCAGAGCTGGCCTGGACCTGGGTACTGAAGAGGCACAATGCATTATATTAAGCAGAGGACTGACGTCTTATAGCGAGTAAAGGACAAATGAGACATCCCCAGTTCAGATCCTACTTCAGTTTTGAACTCACTGGATGGATTCACAAAACACAACAACCCACTCTCAAGACTGAGTGTGGGTTGTTGTTGAAATGTGGGGTGTTGTGTTGTGTGGACCTAGCCTTCCTAAGGAACAATAGTTTGTTAACCATGAACAAAGAATCCATGATCTGTTGTTGGGTTGTGAACTGTGGGCTGTTCGTGGTTAACAACACATGGTTTGTTAGTATGTCTGGGTTCACAAAACACAACGACCCACAGTTCAATGACAACCTATGGTTCAATGACAACCCATGGTTCAACCCACACTCAGTTTTGAGTGTGGGTTGTCATGTTGTGTGAACCCAGTCACTAGGTTCACACAACTTAGACAAGCCAGGATTGTCCAGCCTCCTATCCGCAATATGTGGATAATATTATTGACCCATCTGACAGAATCACTTAGATAACATACGGAAAGCCATTTGAACATTTTTTTAAAGAGCCTCTATCAGTGTTCCCTTCCAACCTGGTGGCCTCCAGATCTGTTGGACTACATCTCTCATTATCCCCATCAAGCACCACCAGTGGGTTGGGGATGATGGGAGTTATAGTCCAACAGATCTGGAGGCCACCATGTTGGGAAAGGCTGGCCTATATTATAGATGTTAAGTTACTATTATGAGTGGATTTGGCCCTGAACCCCAAGGCAAAGGAACCTGAGAGACACTGCATCTCCTCTTCACCTTAGCTTTCTTTCTGTTAAAAGGGAAGAAGGTACATTCTCTTTAAAGAAAAAAGAAAAGAAAAATGGCTCCTTGCATTAGGAACATTCACAGTCCTGTAGTGTCGAGAAGGACAAAGTTCTTTAATGAGCATTAGCACACATACTTCCCATAACGGGAAGCAGGAGCATGTTTGCAGATAATCATTGACCCCATCTTTCACCTTTCCCTGGCTTTGTGGAAGAGAAAGACACTGCTCTTTCAAGGTCACCGGAGAGAAAGCGAAAACTCCGTTCATTAGTCTCCACTTGGTGAGCAAGGTGCTGCTTTGACGTGGGCTGAAGTAACAAGCCCCCCCCCCCAATCCACTGCATTAAACATTGATAAAGCCCGCCAAGCATGTCTGGGTCTAATACAGCTGCTTTGTAGGGAGCAGCTAATGCCCTTCTCTAAAATTCAGTTATTTGAACTATGCTGGAAGGCAGTCGGCACCTCTGCTGCCTGCGATCACTCAAGCATCTTTTAACTTAATGACAACAACTTTGCTAACAGCTGAAATCAATACAATTCCAGTGTCTCAATCTAATCATCATCGCTGGGCAGCTCAGGGAGAAGTCAGCTCCGATGCGCAAGCTTTCGAGACACAGGCAATCTCTGGCTTCATGAATTTAACCCCCAGAATGGTTAGGATATGATTGGATGCACATTACCTACAGTGGCACAGTGTACCCCTGGATGCACACGATGTACGAAGGTACGGTAGTGGCCACCCTCATCCTCCTTTCCTGACATCAAATGATACATTCAGTCCCACGTGAGAGGTTTCCACAGTGCCTCAGTGTGGCCGATGGCCCCTGGTTAACAAACAAACAAACAAACAAACAAACTTGGCCTTTAATTTTGGAGAGCATGGCTGGAACCCTTTCCTTCCATGCTCTCCATGAGCCCTGGCCACCAAAGCCAGCAAACCTCCCCACACCAACTTCTGCTGTTTATATGATGCATTCATAGTTAGACTACATCCCACTTTTCTGCTATAAAAGCCATCAAAGCAGATTAAGTAACCATCAAAACTTAATCACAGGAATTGACCCTAGCTCCTGAGATCCATAGCTTGCTAACATCTGCAACAACTGCCCCTGTCTTTCCATGGATATGTAGTAGGATCTAGAGTCGATGAAAATGGAGATTTTGCAGGAAGGTGGGACCAAAAATTTTTTAAAAAAATCCCAACAACAATTACAGCATGGTTAAGGAATGCACCAGGAAGAGAAAACAAGCAAGCTTAGAAATACAACGTTGACACTGAGGGCTCCTTTAAATGAGCGATTTATTGCACGATCATGATTGGCCACTCACGGTAGTTTGTGGGTCCATTGCATGATGTCATCAAGGAGCAGGACATCTCCCATGGTGTCCCCTGGAAATCCCGCTATTAAAATAACCACAACTAATGTAGCAATATCTGGAAGAAAGCAGGACCTTCCACCACTAGATGACGCTGTCTCAATGGACGTGAACAGAGCACGCTTAGAGGGGAAGTATTCAATTCAAACCATGTGGCTGCCCCTCTCCACCTGTGTAATACAGCCCATAACAATGGGCCAGTGTGGTGTAGTGGCTAAAGTTTTGGACTGGGAGTCGGGAGATCTGGGTTCTAGTCCCCACTCGGCCATGGAAACCCACTGGGTGACTTTGGGTCAGGCACAGACTCTCAGCCCAACCTACCTCACAGGGTGGTTGTTGTGAGGATGAAATGGAGAGGAGGAGGAGGATTACGTATGCCGCCTTGGGTTCCTTGGAGGAAAAAAGGCAGGATATAAATGCAATAATAAAATAAATAAATTATAACAATCATGCAAAAGAAGCAGGAAGTACAAAGCATTGGTAAGGCAAGCAATTTCCCTTTAATATAGAGATGCTCTGAGTGGAACTTGTTCTAACAATGCATGCAACCCACTGACTCTCAAGTAGAGCTTTCTCCATCAAGCCCTGGTTTTTGTCTTCCTGTAATAACATCACAATTCTAAGAGCCTTGCAAGGTGGAGAAAGTAGCTGAGGAACCTTTCTGTTGCCATGCCTGTGCATCTATTTCATTTATTTATTATATCAATTTCATTTTTAGCTCACTTTTCAGCTTACAAAAGGCCCCCTAAGCCTTCTTGAATATTCCTCTATACCGGCATTGGGGAACCTGTGGCCCTCCAATTCCCATGGGTAGGCTGACCATATGAAAAGGAGGACAGGGCTCCTGTAACTTTAACAGTTGTAGAGAAAAGGGAATTTCAGCCAGTGTCATTTGCATGCAATTAGTTCCTGGTGAAATTCCCTCTTCATCACAACAGTTAAAGTTGCAGGGGCCCTGCCTTCTTTTGTATATGGTCACTCTAGTATAGTGCCTGCATCTTTAACTGTTGTGATGAAGAGGGAATTTCACCAGGAACTAATTGCATACAAATGACACTGGCTGAAATTCCCTTTTCTCTACAACTGTTAAAGTTACAGGAGCCCTGTCCTCCTTTTCATATGGTCAGCCTACCCATGGGCCCCATCCAGCAGGATGAAGAATGGTGGGGGTTGTGGTCCAACAACATCTGGAAGGCCATCGTTCCTCCAGTCTTACTTTAGAGAAACAAACCAAATTTCCCAGAAACATTATTTCTTGGAGCTTCTTTTCTTTTTGCCATCAAATCAAAACCAGAAGGATACAGGGGGAGCGGGGGCAGGGTGGGGAGTGAGAGGAGATGAACAAAAATACTTTTGCAAACGCGGCTCTCGGCATTCTCAAGGAACTCACCACAACACTCATTTATTTCTCTATTAAGGCAGCAGATGGCAAAGTGCTAATGAATGTGAAAGACACCGAGATCTACTGTAAACAAACAGAATGGGGCTGGGGGAGAGAAATCAAAGAGGTTTTGAAGAATGCCGCAGTTCTGAGCAAAAGTTAATCAAACTCCCACAAACGCCACTCCTTCTGGCAAGAAAGGAGAGGGGAGATTCAAAGTCCCACTGATGTAGGTAGGAAGCTAAGGACGTCCATAATAATCATCCCCTAATAGGGCCGCTGAGCTTATCCAATTAGTGCCCAGAAGCAGATGAGGGATGCATAAAAGAGGCTGATGGCTATGAGGACTGGCAGCCCCAATGCCACCATCCCATCGCCTGGCCCTGCTTCCCTTTTGTGTGACCAAGCCACACGTCCTGTGGGAGCAGGGTGCTCACGTGCCCTACTTTACAGAGGGCAGTCCTGTATTGCAGGGGTAGGCAATGGGTCCTCCTCCAGATGTGGTTGGACTGCCACTCTCATCATCCCTGACCATTGGGGCTGATGGAGATTGGAGCCCAACTACATGTGGAGGGCCATAGGATCTCCATCTCTGCTGTATTTCCAGGGCTTGCAGGAGAGTGTTCTGTTTGAAGGCAGACTGTATTTAAAAGATTGTGTGGCTCGGTTCAGACGCCCCGATAACCAACGGTGGTTTCAGTAGTCAACCATTGGTTAAATAGTCAACAGTTGGTTATTGTGTTGTCTGTTTGAGGAAAACCACCCCCAGTTAACTGCCTGAATTGGGAGTGGGAGGCACTTCATTGCAGTGTTTCCGCTCTTACTTGGCAGGTCAGCTCCAGAAAGTGGTGCTTGGGGAAGATTGCTCGGCCCCGTGGATTCTCCAGTATGGGGTTCCGCAGGGGTCAGTCTTGTCCCCCATGCTGTTCAAAATCTACGTGAAACCGTTGAGTGCAGTCATCTGGAGTTTTGGAGTGTGTTGTCATCAGTACACTGATGAAACGCAGCTCTATTTCTCCTTTTCATCTACATCAGGTGAGGCTGTGGATGTGCTGAACCAGTGCCTGGCTGCGACAATGGACTGGATGAGGGCTAATAAACTGAAACTCAATCCAGACAAGATGGAGACTCTGCTAGTGGGTGGTTCTGTTGACCAGATGGAGGGTCTTCAACCTGTTGTGGATGGGGTTGCACTCCCCCTGAAGGAGCAGGTTCGTAGCTTGAGGTTTCTCCTAGAACCATCTCTGTCACTTGAGGCTCAGGTGGCCTCAGTGGCACAGAGTGCCTTCTACCAATTTAGTTGGCCCAGCTACGCCCCTGGCTTCAGTTGTTTATGCTCTGGTAACCTCCAAGTTCGATTACTGCAATGCACTCTGTGTGGGGCTGCCTTTGAAGACAGTTCGGAAGCTGCAGGTTGTGCAAAATGCAGTGGCCAGATTGATAACAGGGACCAGAAGATAACAGGGACCAGAAGACCTACTCTGGCCCGCTTGCACTGGCTGCCTGTAGGTTTCCGAGTCTGATTCAAGGTGCTGGTTTTAACATATAATGCCTTATATGGCTTGGGACCACAATACCTGAAGGAATGCCTTTCCTGACATTGAACACTACGTTCAACATCTAAGGTCCTCCTCCGAGTACCTACTCCAAGGGAAGCTTGGAGGTCGTCAACATGGGAGAAGGCCTTCTCTGTGGTGGCCCCCCAATTGTGGAACAATCTCCCCAATGAGGCCTGCCTGGCACCAACGTTGTTATCTTTTCGGCGCCAGGTCAAGACTTTCCTCTTCTCTCAGGCATTTAGCAATATCTGATGAGCCTGGGTCTGTTTTTGTTTTTAGGCTTATAGCTTTTAAGTTATTATAGTGATTTTAAATGTATGTGCATATTGTATGTTTTTGCAGTTTTAATTTTTGTATATTGCTTTTAAATGTTTTAATCTTATATAAACCGCCTGGAGAGCTTCGGCTATGGGGTGGTATACAAATGTAAATAATAATAATAATAATTCCTCAAAATAATCAACGGAGATAACCAACGCTCTGCAGAATTGACTATCCGCACAACCATTTGTTAGTGAGTTGTCTATCGGGCTCAGTGGACTATTTTGCAGGGCTGACTGGACTATATCAGCTGGCTAAAGAATCCCCTGGCAAGAGCGACCAAAGCAGCAGCTGCCAGTCTAGTCCAGCCAGCAGAACTCACAATGGCTGCTGGGATAGCACTGGGAGGACTGAGGGAGGAGGGAGGGTGGGGAGAGGGGCGGGAGCTGATTCAGTCAAAACCCGGGTTGACGATTAGTCCACTCAACGCCAGCCCCAACCACTTCACAGTTGTGTAGGAACATGTTGTGTGGGGAGTCCCCCTCTATAATCAACCATAAAGTTGACTATTAACCCACCATTGACTAGTTTGTTGTCTGAACGCAGCCTGTGTCTGTTTTAAAGATAAATAATTTCTAGAAAGGGGACGGCAGCAGAAGTTGCCCATCACCGGTTAGTACCTGGGCAGCAGATGGAGCAGACACACAGGTCACCTGGTCACAGACTTCCCCTCCATGGAAAGATGTATTCTATTTCTACTTATACTCATTACTGCAAAATTATTCTCATCTATACATCTACGTTAGCACTGGAGTCTCCAGCATGGTGCCCATGGATGGCAATCTGCCTGTGGACACCTCTCTTGGACACCACTAGGCCCCTGTCCCCTTGTGATTGCTATTTTATTTCTTAAGACTTTTTTTCTTAATTTAAAAAATGACTGGGGAGGATGTAGCAAAGCAAATGGCTGCCCATCAGCGCCATCTCTGTCTGGGTTCAAAAAAGTGGATTTGTGTTTTGAAATTGTACTTTCTGTTTTAGTCTCACTGCCTTCTGGGAAATGAATGTTTTGTGACTGGCCACGCCCACCATGGTGGCCATTTTAGAAATGGGCAACCTCTCCCCTGTGGCAGACATTTTGTAAGAGTAGCCATGACACTCTCTCAGCATTCCAGATATGCCCACTAAAAAGGCTGAGGACCCCTGCATTAGCATATGAAAAATTTATCCAGATGTTGGGGCCCTTTTGTCCTCTCTTGTGGTGATGCATAAGTGGCCATCCTATGTGGGAGATTCAGGATCAAATAATCCCATGTTGATTCTCGGTGGTGGCTTCCCTCTCGCCCCACACACACTTTTTAAAAAACGTTGAAAGAGGTGCTCTGAATGTTATCAGACCAGTGGTCCTGGGGGAAGAGCTGCTTAATCCATCCCCCTGTGCCATTTTCCAGTCTTAAATGCCCCCTTGAACCTGTTCTTCCCCCCAGCAGGTACATGGATTGTGCCTCTATTTTCTCTACTCTGGGGCCAATAGCAGCTTTGGAGGATGATTTGGATAAAAAAAATAGCACAGGGGCAGTGAAGAAAGGGTCAAAGCTCTTTTTCGCCAGCACCACTATTCCCATCAAAATTGCCTCTCCTTATGGCTGCTTTAAACTGACAAAACATTGGGAAATCAGAGTTGCGGTTTTGCTGCAATTTTTAATACACTTACTAGTAGGAAGTACATTTGAATTGAATGGGGCTTGCTTCCAAATAGATGTACATGGGTAGGCTGACCAGATAAAATCCAGGTCAGGGCTCATGTAACTTTAACAGTTGTAGAGAAAAGGGAATTTCAGCCAGTGTCATTTGTATGCATTGCTGAGAAGAAAGTTTTCAATTCTTTGTGTTTTTGTGTTGTTGTTGTACTTTGACCCAGAAGGATATTGTAATTTTAACTTGTTTTTATCCTTTATGGTTTTTAAATTGGGTATATCGGTGTTTTTAATGTTCAATGTTTTTAATTTTTGTAAAACGCCCAGAGAGCTTCGGCTATGGGGTGGTATATAAATGGAATAAATAATAATAATAATAATAATAATAATAATAATTCAAAACTACATGGTTACCATCTAAAGGAGCTAGTCACAAATGTGGAAAGACTCCAGAAGAAGAAACCCAGGTAAGGCTGCAGGGATTCTTCCTTAATGTAGAGACACCCAAAGTCAATGTAGCTCAAGTGAATTCAGCAAATATCCTCTAAGCATCAGTATGGGTTGTGATGTAGGATGACCAGATAAAATCCAGGTCAGGGCTCATGTAGCTTTAACAGTTGTAGAGAAAAGGGAATTTCAGCCAGTGTCATTTGTATGCAATTGGTTCCTGGTGAAATTCCTTCTTCATCACAACAGTTAAAGTTGCAGGGGCCCTGCCTTCTTTTGTATATGGTCACTCTAGTATAGCGCCTGCACCTTTAACTGTTGTGATGAAGAGGGAATTTTACCAGGAACTAATTGGATACAAATGACACTGGCTGAAATTCCCTTTTCGCTACAACTGTTAAAGTTACATGAGCCCTGACCTGGATTTTATCTGGTCAGCCTATACATGGGTTCTGGCTGTTATTTAAGACCACACTTTTGGAACGGAAGACATCTCCTTTTCAGTCATTCTTTACTTTATGAAGCTGAAGCGTGTCCGGCCAGCACCCCTCAGGAATTTAATTAAGCAAAGACACAGCTTATTCTACATCCTGTGAACAAGCACACAGCAAAGCAAACAAATAAACAAGCTCCAGGAAAGTTCATATAAGGACAAGCATGCAGGACTGATACACTCTCAGAGCCGTAACACGGGTACCGCTCCGGAAATTCTCATTGCCATAGAATCCGTGCACGGATGATCCTCATGGATGTGCAGTGCTGTTGTTTTAAAATGATTTAATTGGTTGTCTGTTTGCTTGTTTTTAAAGTTTAAATATCATTAGTTAAAAAGAACCATCCAGCATTTAAAGCAAGAGAGCTCCAAAATTTGTTGCTGCAAGCTTATTAATGATATGTCTTTCCTTTTGCTTCGTTGCTTCTGTGCAGGACCACTCTCATAAAGCACAACACACTATTAATTGGATGATGCAAACCACGAGCAGATGAAGCCCCATTATATGCTGTCAAATGTCTTGGAGTAGAGGAAAATCTTCACTATGGAAAGGATGACAGGACTCCTGTATCTTTAACAGTTGTATTGAAAAGGAAATTTCAGCAGGTGTTATGCATGCAGCACCTGGTGAAATTCCCTCTTCATCACAACCGTTAAAGCTGCAGGTGCCCTGCCTAGTGTGACCAGATAGAAAAGAGGGCTAAAGACACAAGAGCCCTGTCTTCCTTTTCATATGGTCACTCTACCCACACACTGAAAATATGGCAATGTTGGCACCAGGCAGACATCAGGTATTTGAGATTTTTCTGCAACTTGATCCTTTTAACTGGATATGCTAGGAATTGAACATGGGTCTTCCTGCATGCTAGGCATGTACTCTACCACTGAGCTACAGTCCCTTCAAGATGTCTTGGCTTTTATTCTTTATAAGTCAAAATTCCTGCTGCTCAAAAGTCTCCCTATTGCTAAGGGTCCTTGTGGTTTGATAAATATTTATTTTGTATCTCTGTTTCTTGGGAGAAGCATCTGACCAAAATTCATTCATATGCAATGGGGTTTCTGAGAGAATGATCCCCAACTACCTTTGATTGGCAATATGAACTGGGCTTGCTGATGGTGCTTAAGAAATACACACCCTTGGGAGATGGATTTACCATGATCCAAGGGAGTTGGGGGGGGAGTGAATATATTTGCCAGGCAGGCTGCTGGGGCTAGTTTGGCTCAAAATGCCCACTGTTCTCTTTATTTCGCCCCAGCTCACCTGGTGCCATCCAGCTTGTTGTGTGCGTGTATGTGTTTCAAATAAACTCAGATTCTGCACCGGAGCTCAATATCTCCTCTGGCTTTGAGCTACACTGAATGTCATCCCTTTCCTAACTTATTCATGGATTCTCACTTCCAGCCCCTCTGCTTCATTGATATACTCTTTAAAAACCTCTTCCCCTTTGCTCTGACCCCGGGGGTGGCTTTGCGTCATTTGGCTTCCTTTGCAAGTCTGCAAGCTGTTCAGAACTGTTTAAGTGAATCTAAATAAGAAAATGGGGGTTGAAAGTTGGGCTTTTCTGGTTTCCCAAACTTGTATCCAAACAGAGTGCAAGGCAGGCAGGAGGAGGAGATGAGCCTGCATTTAACTAGTTTGGGTCATTGGTATCACAGCCACTTGAGATCAGTAATCCTATGTAGATTGCCAGCAGCCTCCTAACACGAAGGCTACAATCCAATGCAAGGCGGGAGGATTCCAGAGGTGACCTTTGCCTCCATGCTCCAGCCACCCTGCATATCTGCTCCACTGGGGATTTTGCCTGTCTAAAAGCAGCTCCTTGGAGTGGGAGGGAAGGAGACTGGGAGGGAATCTACACTATAGGTTTGCTACGTTTAAAATGGGTTACGAGCACTCATTGGGCCACATGACGCACTTACTGTAACGTTTTAAACACGTGGTTTATTATTATGATCTAATGTGTTATATTCCATTTTTTATTTATGTAAATCGTTATAAATTGAATAATGTGTCTTTCCTTACGGTATTATAGGACCCCTCCACAAGGATGCGCTTTTGCGCCCGGTTCGGCGATTATGCGCATTATCGCAGAGGCGCATTTACTCCTAATCCCTCTGCACGGGAGGCGGTGAGAGGCGGCGAAGCGCATTAATTGATGTCCAAAAAGCGCTTTACAAGAAGTTAATGCGCATAATCGCTTGTTCACACAGCGAAAATGCGCTTTAACGGCCGGAGCAAAATAAAAGTCGCTATTTAACGCGCATTCGATAATGCGCATAATCCGGGAGATAACGCGCCTCTACGCCCGTTTTGCGCTCCGCTGGTGTGGAGGTAAAATTTATAATGAGCCTTCAAAGAGCATTAAACCTCTCTTGTGGAGGTAGCCCTAGTCTCTGTTTTCAAACGTTTGGTATCCAATAACGGAAGTGTGGGCGTGGCATTCATTTCAGGCTCCCAAATGTTTGCTATTGCCGTAGTCTTCCCTCATGGATGCAGTTGGTTTTGTCTCTCCTCTCTTGGCTGCTTAGGAGGAAGTGGGCATGGAATCTATGGTGCAAGGAAGGAACATAACATAAAGAGACACAGAGAAGACTCAGTGAGACCTCAATATATGCAGAAAATACGGTAAAACTGATCTACTGAACTGTAAGTATAAGATAATGTGTCCTAACACGTTTTAAAATGCTGAAATTAAAAATGTAAAAATCAACAATTTAAAACGCAACAAGCTAAAGTGTAGATTGGCCCTGGGGAGGCCATAGGATATGCTGTAGTGCAGCTGCCCTGGTCTCCTTTCCTCCCCATCCCCGAGAACACCCCCTTTTTCCATTTGCATGCTCCATTGTCCTAGCATGGAGTGGGAGCCAGTGCAAGTTCTCTCTGCTCCAGCTTGGAGGGGCAGGGAGCACAGTTTCCTATCTCTGTCCTTGGAGCCAAGAAACTGAACTATCATATGCCTCCCCCCTCCCAATGCTGGGGGTACATAGGATCACTCCCTCCATGACTCAAAGATAGGATATCAGAAGAGTGTATGGAGAGGCCACCCTGGAATTGCTAGCTGAGTGCAAATGGGTGGCTTGGTTGATTATCCACTCATAGCCATGCACAACTGATGGGCTGTGGGTGGTAGTAGGCTGAAGCTATCATTGCTAACTGCCTTGTTTCAGGACCAATGTAAGCACTGATTTGTCCTATGACACATCCCACCCCATGCCCCCAGGGACATGTTCAATTAGAAACAGGAGGCCATGGAGAGCCATAGGAAGCTTCTTTCCCTTGCTGGAAGCATACAGATTGAAAGACAGAGATACACCCATGTATGTACATATGGAAGTGTGTGTGTGTGTGTGTGATATTCATTAAGATTGAAGCTTGGGGAAGAAAAAGAGGTTAAAAGCCTCCTTCCTCATTTTGGTCTTGATCCTGATTGTCCTCTCCCCTGTGACTGCTATTTCACTTTTTGTTTTGTACAGACTCATGTAACTTCGGTAGATGCACTTAATGCAATGTGTAGTTTAGCCCTGAATTTCTCACATCTTCACTGCGATGTCACAAGAAACAGCACTATGTTGATTCACAAAGGAGTGTTTTTATGCCCCTAATTCAAAGGATAATTCAGTATAAACCATGTCTCCAGGAAGAGAGCCGGGATGTATCATTTTTTGGCATGAGCATTGATGCACTCATGTAACAGTGGATTAATTCCCACGAAACAGGGAAGTGCATATCAGGGAAGTTAGCTCATTGATGAATGTGCTTTTCCAGACTGTCTGAAGTTCCCAAAAGGAGCAGGGAAGTAGGTGTCACTTTTCTCCCTGGGCCTGACCTTGGAGCAGATCTATATGCTTAGCTTTAACATAGCATTTAGTTTTAAAGTTTTTAAAGCACTGATAAATCTCATTGGCTGATGATGAAATCTAAATGCCTGTGTTCAAGGGTTATTCAGGCAAAAGGTAAGTTAGGAATAGGGATGTTGGAGAAATCTGCTATGGATTCAAACAAGTATAAATTTCTATAGGCTCCATCACACCAGCATTTTATCGCACTTTTGTCGTGCCCTGTTTACCATTTTGCTCCACGACCCTTACACTACATTGTCCCTGTCCTGCAGTCATCTTGCCTCTTCCCCTCCATTTTCCATGTTTTTCTAGCGCGGGAAAAGTGTGGTATTTCTTCTCCATGCGGGATAAAACTGCCCTTCTATCCCCGTGTATTGCTGTCCTCGTGCTGTGTTGCAGAACATCCCTTCGTTGGGACGTGTGCTTTGAAGGACGGTCTTGCTGATGAAAGAGGTGAGTGGGGGGCGGTTCTCCTCCAGACCATAGAACCGGTCAGCCAGGAAGGGGGAGGGAAGGAGAGAGGCCGTATGAACACCCTGCGCAGAAAAGAGCATCATCTCACCTCTAAAGGCAGAAATAGCGCTCAGCCGATGAAATGCTAAATCACTAAAATGCTAGACAATGAAATCGTGGGGGGGGAGGGGAGGCGCCCACACCTATCATAATGTCCATCAACCACAACAACCAATGAACTGGAGGGGGAAGGAGAAGGAGCAAGGTGGGGTGGGGTGGGGTGAGCAATAGTGGAAGATTGGAAGCGCGAGCCAGCGTGGGTAAAAAGGTAAACAAGGTGAAATAGTGTAACAGTGCACGCACATGAAAGTGACCAGCACTTGATGTGTTAATGAAATGGAGGTGGAAATCGCAGATGCATACCAGGAAAAAAAAGTAGGTGCGATGGAGCCCTATGAATCCAACCTGTGGATTACACAACAAACCAGCTTTTTCTGAGTTACATGGATTTGTTGGACTTGGGAACCAGTTTTTCACTCTGGAGGGGGGAGGGTTGTGCTAATACACACTTGCACTGATGTGCTAATACAAATTAACACTAACATGAATTAGTGCAAGTAGAACGAAAGTCTGGTTAAAGAAAATCCAATTCCGTCAATGAGCAGACAGCAGAATGAAAGATGCCTGACAATGCACGAAAAACAGACGGAATGGATTTAACAAAATTTGTACATCCCTAGTTAGGGATATGTCAGTACCTTCACCGTATGGACCTCACCTCTTACAAGGTAACCAAGCATGGAAAAGCCAGGTGTTCATAGGAGTGAGGCAGAAGGTGCATATCCTTCGGACATCAGCTTTTGTGATGGGTTATGAAGTTTCATAAAGAGTTCCTGGAAGGAGAGAAGCAGATGTGCTGCTGTAGAATATGGAATCCATGCCAGCACAGGCTAACTAGGATGTGTGATGATGATGATGAAGACTTCTAATACTAATCACTTCTGCAATATGTTTTCTTATTGTAACTTATTTTTAGGCTACCTTTAAGGGTGGAACTGAGCCAAGAACTGCATTGAAAATTTGGAGAAGTGAACATCTGAAGAATTACTGTATTCCATATATACATAAGTCCATGAAGTGCAGATCAGGTCAGTTTCTATCAGAATTCACAAGGAAAACATTCCTCAAGCATCCATATCAGTATCCCCAAATATGGGTGCTGCTCAGAACTCACACCTGTCCTACCCACCCAAGCTTTTGCCATCTAACCAGCCTTCCTCAACTTGATGCCCTCCAGATGTATTGGTTGCAACTCCCATCATCCCCAGCCAGTGTAGCCATGCTAGCTGGAAATGAGAATTGCAGTCCAACACATCTGGTGGGCACCAGGTCTGGGAACTCTGATAGAAACCATTCCTAGCTTAACTTGCTATTCTTCTCGATAATAATTGTTAGAGTGCTGTGTAGATTCATGTGAATAATTATTTTTAAATACTTCTCTGGCTGTTCTTTTCCATGCAAGTGCTCAAGCTGTTTTCAAAAATGACACGAAGAAAGTGCACTAATTATACGGGATTCCTCAAGAGAACTAACCATACCAATCCCAAGACTGTAAAGCTTTAGTCCGTGGCTGGTAATGTGAAGTCGAAATCTGTATCCAAGAGAGTCTATTGAAAGCTTTATAAGCAGTCTCAGAATTATTTCCTGTACAAGTAACTTTTGATTCTGACAGCATTTGAATTCCCAGGGATGCACATCTTAATAAATACTACTATTAGTATGCCGTTGTTATTATCAGTGGTACTGTTAATGCATTTTAAAATCTTTTGTGAATTTTATGGGTGTTGTTAGCTGCTTTAGGGGTTTCTTGGGGGCTAAAAGCAGGATTAAAACATAAACAAACAAACTGGAAGATTACTTCTTATTGATGCATAGCATTCCTTGGGAAAGGGAGTCTTGCATATGTCCTTATTCCCAGAGCAGAGATCAGTTCCAGGGGCTGCATTTGGTTTTCTTTGGAGCACCACCTGGTTCACATAGAACACAACCCAGAGGATGGTCTGGTGTGCGCATAATGGGAAATCTTGGGTAAATTAATTCACTGGGCATGAGTGGGAACAAGCAAGCACACTGCCTCTGGCATGCTCTTCACTTCTGCTTTCTGTAAACAATCTATGACTTTGCCATTTGGCAGTCGTGAGCGTGATGTACGAACCTGGAGTTCTGAGTTGTTTAGGGGCAAATAATCCAAGGGTTAACCCATGGTTTGTTGTAGAGTTAACTGCTGGGTTGTTTTTCTTGGTTTTCTTGAGGTGTATGCGGCTAGTAATTTTAGCTACAATTATTTCCTGAATTTTAGTATTTTGGGGAGTGGATCTGTTTTATTATTTTTGCCAGATAATATTAATATTTGGTTTATCATTACTTGTATTTTATTCTGGAAACTGCCTTGAGATGCTTTTTTATCTTTAAAGGTGGCCTAAAATATGTGAAATAAATAAAAATAAGGGGTCAAATATATTTGCCCATGCAGCATGAGGACAGTGATCTGATTACTAATCTGTAACTAATAAAGGAAACATTGCTAATTCTCAATTGACTTTGCCCTCATTGACTGACATTGTCACCTGGCCAAATCTGATTGGCCATGTAGTGCCATGACATCATAGCATTCACTAATATTCCTAATCAGATGCAATTGCCCTTGGGATTACGGAAGGAAGAAGAGGATGCAGTAATTGCCCTTGGGATTACGGAAGGAAGAAGAGAATGCAGTAATTGCTTTGGGATTACGGAAGGAAGAAGAGGATGCAGTAATTGCCCTTGGGATTACGGAAGAGGATGCAGTAATTGCCCTTGGGATTAAGGAAGGAAGAAGAGGATGCAGTAATTGCCCTTGGGATTACGGAAGGAAGAAGAGGATGCAGTAAATTGAAGAAAAAAATGACAAAGCAGCAGTAAAGAAAAGAAATATAGCACTGAAAAGGCTTAAGAAAATGTGAGCACTAAGGAGTGGAGGGCGGGAGCAGGAGTGGGGGACAACTCTCCCAAGTTTTATTATTGGCATGAAAATCAAAACATGAAAATCTCCAGCACAGCCCTGTGTCAAACATCTGATGCACTTTAAAAAGAAAAAAAAAGAAGCCCATCCAAAATTATACCATCACAAATAATGGTGCAGACTGGACAATTCTTCTTAAATCTAAAATAATAAGATGGGTTTTTTTTAAAAAAATTATTTCTTAGGTTTCTGTGAAATGGATACTATTTTCTTCAAGGCATTGTTCATATTTTGGGTCCCAATCAATTTACTACTGCAGAACATGTGTTTGATAACTCTCTGCTTTTAACTTTTAATAATAACATTCCTTTTGGCTACAGCATAATTTCCCCAGTTTTCAAACTGGGTGTCCTTTGTGTGTGTGGGTGCACTAGCTGGCAAAACAGGCGTGGGAATGGGTGCTCCTAATACTGGGAGTAGCACTGAGGTATGCTGCTAACTTGTGCATCAATGTTGTTTAAAAAGAACAAAACTGGGTTAAAACATTGTTCTGTGTATGCAGTTGGAGGATTCTGTGGGTGAAAAGTAGCGACTGGGGGCTCTATGAGTGCACAAGGAGAGGGAATATGGCTGCCATTGATACCACTGAGCAGAAGGCTCATCTCCATTACATTTTTTAGAGTCTCCACTTGTAATCTGAACAGCCTTACGTTCTAGTGTCAATCAACGCTATAGCCAACTGAGTAGCTTGCATTGATTTGCCTTTTGTGCTTTTTGGATTCTAGAAAAGTCTGTAGCATTAGCTTGCTGACACATTATTGTAATCGTATTTGTAGTTTTATCTCCTCAATTAATTCAGTCGTGCAGCTCAATTTTTAGTTAATATTTTTGGTTGCAGGTTATAATGCTATAAGTTTCTTTGTTTTATTATAGACGTTATCTTGGCTTTATTTCTTTTCAGTTTGCTGGGAGAGTGGAAAGTTGTAAGAAAAACCAGTTGGTACACTGTCTCCCATTCAAGTGTTGGGGTTGTGGATCAGCTTCTTCAACTTGCATCCTTTTGTCCTGTGCTAGCCTTCCCCAACCTGATGCCCTCCAGATGTTTTGGACTTCAACTCCCATCACCCCCATCCAGTATGGCCAATGGTCAGGAATGCTGGAAGTTGCAGTCCAAAACTTCTCAAGGGCACCAGGTTGGGAATGGCTGTCCTACACTTTTGAAGGTTTGGTTCTGTCTGACTCCTAGAGCTTTCAGCCTAGCTCCTTAAAGAGAGAGTGGGATTCTGGGTTGAGAAACAAAGAACTAGCTAAGAAGTTATACTAGTTTTAGTTGTGGAGATTTTCAATTAAAGGGAATTATGGGTCACTGGCCAGAGCTCTCTCCTTGTCAATATATCTAGAAAATGAGTAGGTAATGAGCGGAGTCATTACTGTGCTCAAACCCCTGTGGAATGAATTCTGGCCCCAAAGAGCTCACTCAGCCCCTCCGAGTAAATATGACACTTGAAAGTCAAGTCAATCAGTGGAGGAGACAAGCTGCTGCAGGAGTCACTGACACAAAACAGAAGGGAAGCACCCTTCCTGGCTGTGAGGAGCTGGAGCAAATTCATTTACAATTAACTTACTTCATTGAAAGTCCTGGACTTAATCGGCAGTGTTTTGTGCCTATAATTAGAACTCTTAAGGCTACAGTACTCTGCATACTGTGGAGGACGTCCCATTGAAGTTAGTGGGATTTATTCCTCGGTAAACATGCATAACAGGATGGCCTCTTCCTCCATGTAATGAGCCAGACCTTGAGATCATCTTCAGAGACTAATGCAGGGACTCTGCAGAGACTAATTAACAGTACATTGACAATAATATCCATGTATTTATTATCCGTATTTGTATGCCATCCCATAGTAGTGTTCTCTGGGTGGATTGCAATAGTAAAACATTCAAATACAATCAATCAACAATCAATAAAAAGCAACATAAAATTCTCAGCAGCAGGAAATTAAATAGTATAAAATGTTACATTGGTAATTACCAGGAGTCCCTGACAAGTGAGCTGCGACAGGAGGCTACTGGGGGATGGCTTTTTAAATAGTGGCACCCCGTTTATAGAATGCCCTCCCCAAAAAGGCTCATTTCCTTTTTTTAAAACTCTTTTCTGTGCCAGGTGAAGACCCTTTTATTTCCCTGAGAAATTTTAGATCTGGTTTTAGTATTGCTGATTATACTTTTTACTCTTTGCTGCTGAGGTTTTTATGTTGCTTTTTATTGATTGTTAGTGGATTGCATTTGAATGTTTTACTATTGCAATCTACTCAAAGAACACTCCTATTGGGCTGCATGCAAGTACTGTTAATAAATAAATGAAAAGTGTTGTAAAAAAAATTGGCTGTGCTGTTAATTAATCCCTGCAGAGTAGGAGTCGATGTAGTTTACAGGCACAGCTGGCGTTTGGTGTCTTTCTTTAAAATATCTAAGATCAAGAGTAAGGCTGCCTCTACAAGAGAGGTTTAATGCTCTTTCAAGGTGCTTTAAAAAATGTACCTCTACAAGAACGGAGCGCAAATCGGGCGTAGAGGCGCGTTATCTCTCCGATTATGCGCATTATCGAATGCACGTTAAACAGCGAGTTTTATTTTGCTCCGTCCGTTAAAGCGCATTTTGCCTATGTGAACAAGCGCTTTTGCGCATTAACTACTTGTAAAGCGCATTTTGGTCATCCCTTAATGTGCTTCGCCGCCTCTCGCCGCCTCTCGTGCAGAGGTAATAGGCGTAAATGCGCTTCAGCGATTATGTGCATAATCGCCTAACCAGGTGCAAAAGCGAATCCTTGTAGAGGGGACCTAAGTGTCACCAGAAGTATGGTTTGCATGGCTCAAGTATGAAGAACACCAATGTGACTGTGGAAAAGGAATGCTCAAATATGTGGACTCACAGATTTATTCCATACAAGGTGACACAACAGTCTAGATGTGTGTGCTCCGTTGCCTTTCCTCTACTGCAACCTTCAAGATGCTTTGGACTAAAGTTCTCATCAGTCCCAGCCAGCATGATCAATGGTCAGGAGTGATGGGCGTCGTACTCTAAAACACCTGGAGGGCACCACATTGGCGAAAGCTGCTCTACTGGCATTTGGCAA
This sequence comes from Anniella stebbinsi, assembly GCA_029215795.1. Taxonomy (NCBI): domain Eukaryota; kingdom Metazoa; phylum Chordata; class Lepidosauria; order Squamata; family Anniellidae; genus Anniella; species Anniella stebbinsi. The sequence goes on along the minus strand of JARDYH010000005.1, from coordinate 63,172,856 downwards.
TATCTGAGGAGCCTGGGTTTGTTTTGTTTTGTTTTGTTTTTGTAGTTTTTGAAGTGTTGATGTGGTTTTTAAATGTATAGATTGTGTATATGTTGTATGTTTTTGCTGTTTTAATTTTTGTATATTGTTTTTAATTGTTTTTAATCCTATGTAAACCGCCCAGAGAGCTTCGGCTATGGGGCGGTATACAAATGTAATAAATAAATAAATAAATAAATAAATACTGTCTTTGTCCACTCTGGATGATGGGCATACACATGTGATTTACTCATTCAATAGTACAAGTGGGATCAGCAGCAAAATGACTTACCAGTTGCCTCTCCCTTCCTGAAAACAATACATGTATCACATGTTCACATGACATGGGGGTGGTTAATAAGTGATGATGGCTTCTTAACAACCTCCAGCACATGGCAATCATGTGCCAGTTCATTTCCCAAATTACCCTTTCCAGGCATGGCTTGTCATGATGTCCAAACCTGGCGAAGGTTGTGGGTGGGTTGGTTAACAAATGACCCAACAACCCTAAAATCAGAGAGTGGTTTCTGGGTGGTTTGTTAGTCACCCAGCCTCACTGGGTTTGGACATCACGATAATCTGTGCCTAGACAGGGTAATTAGGGAAATGAGCCGGCATGTGACAAGTTTGGTTAACAAGCCACCATTGCTTATTAACACCCTCATGTGATGCAAACCTAGGCTGACCATCTGAAAAGGAGGACAGGGCTCATATAACTTTAACAGTTGTAGAGAAAAGGGAATTTCAGCCAGTGTCATTTGTATGCAATTAGTTCCTGGTGAAATTCCTACTTCATCACAACAGTTAAAGTTGCAGGTACTATACCAGAGTGACCATATACAAAAGAAGGCAGGGCTCTGCAACTTTAACTGTTGTGATGAAGAGGGAATTTCACCAGGAACTAATTGCATACAAATGACACTGGCTGAAATTCCCTTTTCTCTACAACAGTTAAAGTGACATGAGCCCTGTCCTCCTTTTCAGATGGTCAGCCTATGCAAACCCAGTCAGTGGCTTAGTTCAGACGACACGATAACCAACGGAGGGGGGAAGAGGCAACCGTCAGTTGTGTTGCTTATTGTATCGTGTGGCTGGCAACACACAACACACACACAACTGACAGTATGCTATTTTGGTGAATTAAACAATGGGGGAAAACAACGGGCAGCTCAGTTGTTTATCCCAAAATCCGTTGTTTAAAGTGTCGTGTGTCATTAACCCCCCTCTCTCCGTGTACTATTCCAGTCAGTCATAGAGTTCCCCGGCAGGAGCAGCGGAACTCCCTCCTGCGCGCCCCCCCCCCCGGCTGTTCCTATACAGCTGGCAGAACTTGCGGTGCATCATGGGATACGGCCGGAGGACTGAGGGAGGAGCAGCCCAGAAGGACGCCGGGGGAGGGGCAACATGTTGTGTGGCAAGTATCCGAAACATAACGCACAGTGAGTGTGTTATTAACCCCTCCGTTGCCTAAAGTGTTGTCCGAACTAAGCCAGTGTTTGATTTTGCTAATTTGGCTAAACTGGGTTGCTTTGAAAGTTATAGCTAGGAAGAAAAAAACCAAAATAATTTGTGGTCTCAGCTGCGCTCTTCAGCCAGTCAAATCATATGCAAAACACATGCTAGTCATTACTCATTATTAATCTAACTAATTGCTGCAGATGTTGTCTTGGGCTACTCTATTGTTCTGTGGTTAAATGTTAGGAATATTTGGGAGATGTACAAAATATTTACATTGTGAGCGCTACATGAATTAACCTCTCTGTTTATTTTACAGCTCTCCTAGCAATTCATTAGCAGCTTGTCCTGATTGGGGAAAGGTGTTTCATTGGAATCTCAGCCAGTATTGAAGTGGCACTTTCGGGTTCATGTCATTGAAATTGCCAATGATGTTAACAACATTATTGTTCTTAGTTGATGAGAGGGGGATTTATTTTATACAGCAGGGGTGCAGAACTACATTTTGGTGGGAAGGCTGAATTACCCCCAGCCAGACCGTCTGTGGGCTAGATGATGTCAGTGGGAGTTTTGTGCCTCTCTCAGTTCAAAGAAAGGGACTCAGCCAGCAGCTCCTCCCTGGACTGGCGGGAGTCCCCTGCCCCCTGCTATTATCTCCAAACTCCAGTTGGGGATAACAATGGAGTTTCCTCCAGGGCGCATGCCCCGTTCCCTGGAGAAACCCAAGGAAGTTCCATGGGCCAGATGCAGAACCTCTGTGGACTGGATGAGGCCAGAGGTTTTGCATTCCTATTATACCCCATTCAAAATTATTTAGATTATACCTTTTATTGGGCCAGCATTATGGGTAGAATATGAGCCATGCAAACTTCTTTGCCAAATAGAACTACTCTTGAACGGCCAAAGAAGAGGCCTGTGTAATTTCCCCCATCTTCCTCCCCTCACTCTGTTGCCTTCTCCTCTATACAATTTTAAACCATAAGCTTATTATGGCAAGGAACTATGTTTTTGTAAAGCGACCTGCTCATTGATGAAACAACAAGAACAACAACAGCATACAAAACGTTGCAGTTTACTAGGTTGACCATATGAAAAGGAGGACAGGGCTCATGTAACTTTAACAGTTGTAGAGAAAAGGGAATTTCAGCCAGTGTCATTTGTATGCAATTAGTTCCTAGTGGAATTCCCTCTTCATTTATTTATTTATTTATTTATTACATTTGTATACCGCCCCATAGCCGAAGCTCTCTGGGCAGTTTACATAGGATTAAAAACAATTAAAAACAATATACAAAAATTAAAACAGCAAAAACATACAACATACACACAATCTATACATTTAAAAACCACTTCAACACTTCAAAAAACTACAAAAACAAAACAAAACAAACCCAGGCTCCTCAGATATTGCCAAATGCCTGAGAGAAGAGGAAAGTCTTGACCTGGCGCAGAAAAGATAACAATGTTGGTGCCAGGCGGGCCTCGTCGGGGAGATCGTTCCACAATTGGGGAGCCACCACAGAGAAGGCCCTCTCTCTTGTTGCCGACCTCTGAGCTTCCTTCGGAGGAGGCTCTCGGAGGAGGGCCTTAGATGTTGAACGTAGTGTTCGGGTAGGTTCATGTCGGGAAAGGCGTTCCATCAGGTATTGTGGTCCCAAGCCGTGTAAGGCTTTATAGGTTAAAACCAGCACCTTGAACCGGGCTCGGAAACATACAGGCAGCCAATGCAAGCGGGCCAGAGTAGGTCTTATATGTTCGAACCTACTGGTTCCAGTTATCAATCTGGCCGCTGCATTTTGCACAAGCTGTAGCTTCCGAACCACCTTCAAAGGCAGCCCCACGAAGAGTGCAGTGCATCACAACAGTTAAAGCTGCAGGTGCTATACTAGAGTGACCATATACAAAAGAAGGCAGGGCCTCTGCAACTTTAACTGTTGTGATGAAGAAGGAATTTCACCATGTGCTGCATGCATACAAATGACACCTGCTGAAATTCCCGCATCCGGGGGGAAAAACTGTTTTGGGGGGCCAAATCCGGAAATTTAGCCCCCCAAAACGGTGACCAAATGGCCCTGGGGCGAGCCGGGCCAACCGGGGGGGCGGCGGGGGCAAACCGGGGCGGCGGGGGGTGACGCGGCGGTGGTGCGAGGTGGGGCGGCGCGGCGCGAGGCATGCGGGCGGGGCGGGGCGGGGTGGCGCGGGGCGGGTGCATGGTGGGGGGTTGTTTTGGGTGGGTGGGGTGGCAGGGGGGAGACCGGGAATTTGGTTCTCAAAATCTGGTCACCCTACTTAAAGATACAGGAGCCCTGTCCTCCTTTTCATATGGTCACCCTAAGTTTACTCCACTAACAGGAGTTTCCTCCCTAGCTCATTTTCCTTCCTTCCTTCCTTTACCAAACGTCACCCTAAACATTCTGTGGCTAACTGCCTTCAGCATCCCAGGACTCCTGGAAATCTCTTAGCATAGGATGTTCAGGCTTACACAGGGGGAGAGGAGGTTTCAGGACACCTTCTTTTCCACCCAGTTTCCCCAAACCTTCCTCTGCTGTGCTATATATCACTTAAGTTTAGGTCTGGCTTCCACCTTATTGCTATATAAATGGGGGGGGGGGAGAAGGAAGGGTGCCTTTATATAAATATTTACATGCCACTTATTGGTTCCATAGTGGCTCACAAACATTAGAAAACTATGAAAATAAAATCAGTTTAAACATAAAATGCTAACTAAAGAAGAACATTAGAAATGAAATTCTGGGATGCAAGACTGCATAAGCAGGGCATGTCTTGAAGGCTTTGACATTTCCTCCACCCGAAACCTCCTCACATGGTGCAAGGAGGGGAGCTTTTTTTTTTTTATTTAAAGGTCATGTCATGCATCCCTTCTAATCATCACTACCTCCAGAATACATACTATAAGCCAGCCTTCCCCAACCCGTTGCCCTCCAGATATATTGTATTATGACTCCCAGCCAGTATGGCTGCCCTGCTGACTGTGGATGATGGGAGTTGTAGTCCAAGACATCTAGAGGGGAAGCTTGCTACAAGTTGTTAGGACCATATAGCTCAATTCCCTCTCACCCGTTTCTTTTCCTTACCTCCAGGACCCCTCCACAGACCCCTTCAGAATTCTTCAACTTCCTCAATATTTCATAGGTCCTGGAAGCTCATAGGACTTTGTCAGACTTATCTGCTATTAGCATATATTTAATGATAATGTTCTGCTTGATGCTGCTGCCAAATGCTTCCCTGATTCCAGCTTCTGGATGCAGAGAACCTGAACTTAAATCCTCCTTGCAAACCTTATTTTTTTAAAAAAGAAAAAGAAAAGGAGTAGACATGCTGGATATGCTCAGACAGTCCCATACAGTGTATTTTGGTCCCTGAAAGCCGAATGCTGACATTAGCTGTGATTATTGTATCTATTCTCCCCTATGGTAATATTTATTTGTTCCCATACAGCAGCCTTCTCCTGGTATCTTCCAGAAGTATTGGACACAGGTATCATCATACCCAACAAGCATTGCACCAGGATGGGGGAAACTACCATAGCTACCTTTGCTGACTCCTCTACACTTCCCAGGCCCCTATAACCCACTGCTCCATCCCAAAATAGCAGACTGCTCCCAGTCTCTTCCCTGTCCCTGAAATAGCAATTTGAAGGTAAGTCCTCTTTATCATGCAAACAGAATCCCACTCAGCAGCCTGTATATCTCCAGGGATGTTCATGGATCGTCCCTCTGCATAGGGAATGTGTCACACAGGTATCAGGGGAGCTTTGGGTGCATGACTTTTCCTCTGTATTAATCAAAACAGGCTTTGGCCTAGCCTGCCAGGATATCTGCTTTAATATTTCAAGGCAGGTGAGCAAAGCTCAGAAGAGCTATACACCACGCTCCAGTCCTGGTGGCTGATGGGTGCTGCAGGCTCAGTTGAAAGCTGTGGAAATTTCATCCTGCATCTGTGATTTGGACAAGGAAAAGACCATGCATATTCAACTGAACATATTTATTTATTCATTGTTAGTATCTTTTGTATCACCCTTCTGTCATTTTCCTAGGGTGGTTGGTTTACAGAAGGAATAAAACAATTAAAATGTAAATGCAAACAACAACAACCTCATAATAAACTAAAAGCCACAAAATCATAAAAGCAGCAGGAAACTCTTGGCAGAGTTACAATTAAACTGTCTCTTGTGGTGGACAACATCACTATCCATAAAGCGGATTCTGAAGCATGGCCTCTGTAAAGATGTATACATTCCTTTGTAGCTCTGGTGTTAGGGTATTTTTACATGCATGGTTCAAATGGGCTGTTCTGCCCGTAAGACTGCCGTGTGCATGTGAAACCTTCATTTTCAAATTTCTCTACCCCACATTCACAATTGGCTCCAGCAGAGGCTGAAAGGCATTTCTTTTTTTAAAAAAAAAATTATATGAGTGGGAAATGGTCTGTGATTAGCTATTAGATTTTCTAGCTACTCCTATGAAACACACACCCCAACCAGCAGAGGGCACTGTGAGGTAAGGTAAAGGAGAGACTTTGACCTTTGAGGCAACAGCAAGGGACGGAACGCCCAGGTTAAACAGCATGTGTGAAAATGTCCTTATTGTTGCTTCTTTTATCAAACCACTGTAAGGGAGCAGGAAAAAGTGACCTAAGCAGAGAATGGTTCTATTGCTATTTTAGTATTAAACAAATTCTTAAACTGAAGACTACTAGAATCTTTCATAGTTGCCTCCCTGACCAAAAACCTGTTTAGGAATTCTTCCCTCACATGATTAATAGCATGTAAGGGGAAGGGTGGAGATGTGTGTGCTGTTCTAGACCTAACCCCTCCCTTTCCATGGATGGCAGGGGAGGGCTGCCCAGGATGTAGGGGTAGGTCCCCACTCTCCTCCTTAATCCTATGAAGAAAGAATGCCCAAATAGGGTTCAGGTATGGCATGCACGGTAGTGTGAGCCCTAACTAAAACCTGGGTCAGAGCTATTTCCAGATACTAATAAGCTAGCAAAACATAGATTTCTAAACGTTACAGCCACACCACTAATGAGACTATGGCAATTCTAGTTTGGAGGAAAAGGGAACTGAACACATCTAATGATAAATGGCCAATTCACACACCAGTTTCTTGTCCATAGTAATTCGTAGTAAACATCCTATACTAAGATCAAGATGTGGGGTTCAGATTTCATGAGCAGTACGCTATAATGATGGCCATCTCTGCTCTGATTCTAAATTTCCCATAATGCAATTTACTTTTACCACCCATCTATGTGTCCCAATGCATTTTTGTCCTTTTCTGTAACCTGCAGGGAAGGATCATCTCCCTTCATCAACTGGGAAAGCCTAAGCTTGCAGATTGCCATCCCTTCAAAGTGTTAGGAGGAGTGTGGTGTACTAGTTAGAGCCTTGGACTAGGACCAGAGCTCAGCCATGAAGCTCACTAGGTGACATTGGGTCAGTTGCTATCTCTCAACCTCAAGGGCTGTTGTGAAGAAAAAATGGGGGAGGGCATATATGCCATCCTGAGCAACTTGAAGTAAGGGTGGGATATAAACATAATACTACTACTACTACTACTACTACTAATATATTTATTTCTTACCCGCCTCTATCTCTGGATTGAGGCAGGGAACAACAATAAATATAAATACAAAGACCATAAAATAGATAAAACATTAAAAACAAATAAAACTAATACATTATTAAAACATCTTAAAATTCAACTAGGTAGGCCTGCCAGAAGGGATCAGTCTTCACAGCTCTCTTAAATTCAAGAAGACTGATCTCTTCTGGCAGGCCTACCTAGTTGAATTTTAAGATGTTTTAATATGTATTAGTTTTATTTGTTTTTTAATGTTTTATCTATTTTATGGTCTTTGTATTTATATTTATTGTTGTCGAATCTCTCCCGGCAGGCCATTCCACAGTCTGGGAGCAACAGAAGAGAAGGTCCTCTGGGTAACACTCGTCAGCATAGTTCTGGCTGATTGAAGTAAATTATTCCCAGAGGACCTGAACGTGCGAGGCGGATTATACGGGAGAAGGTGATCCCTCAGGTAACCTGGACCCAAACCACGTAGGGCTTTAAAGTTAATAACCAACACTTTATACTTCACCCAGAAACTAGCTGGCAGGCAGTGGAATGATTTTAAGACTGGTGTAATGGGGTCACCCCTAGGTGTACCGGTGACCAACCTAGCTGCAAAAATAAAAGCCTTTTATCGCCAGGCTGTAATCAACATAGTGTGATGCTCCATATATTCTTTCTTTGGCTGCCATTTCGAAGGTAGGAGCCAAGGCAGAAGAATGGTTTGACTTTGAGCATGACAACATCATAGTGTGGTTCTTCTTGAAATATTACCAAGGAGACACAGGGCAACAGCCACCACCACAGTCCTCTTAACACATAGGCTCAATTCGGACGACACAATAAACAACTGGTGTGGGGGAAACAATCGTCTGTTGTTTTGACTATTGTGTCATCCGAATGCTGCCATAGTCAACTCAGTGCTGATCCACACCACAGTTGATTATTTATTACCATGTTGTGTGGGGAGTACCCCCTAGATGAACAACTGTAAAGTGGATTATTACCCCACCATTGACTATCGTGTCGTCCGAATTGAGCCATAGTGTGGGCCTCGGTGAGGCCTGACATATCACACATCAACAAAAGTACAGATAGGAGAGGGTGTCCGTTTTGTTCACAGTAAATACAGTCACATCATCCCTGTGCTCAAATTGCAGTCAGCCTCTCTGCTTTTTTGTATTTCACCCCTCCCCTTCCCAATCCCACAGTAAACCCAGAAGTATAAAAAAAATTGCACTGGGTGTTTGGAAAGCTAATACCTTTTTAAATCTCGCCATAATCTCATAAATATAAATTGCAGTATTGTGCAGAGCCACAAAGGTGCAAAGAAAGCAGGGCAGCTAAATCCTACATGCATTTCACTGGCCTTTTAAGGCGCAAGGCAATCCGTGATGTATAGCACTGGAGATTACACACGCTGCTGTGTGCTGCATTTGTGATGTATTCACAACTTAGGTTGCTAGCCGACATGTCCATATCACATTCCCAGCCTGATCACTCAGGGCTGGTGCCGGATTTGAGCAGGCCCTGGGCCTCCGTCCTGCCCCCCGTACCTCTCTGGTTGCTCCCCCTCTAAGCTTACCAGGGGGCAGAGGGCAGGGGTGTGGGTGGGCATCCCTTTTCTTTTTCTTCTTAAAACTTGTTATCATTCAAAACTAGGGTTGTAAGGCCAGCAATCTTCGGCCCCCTCCACAAGGATGCGCTTTTGCGCCCGGTTCCGCGATTATGCGCATTATCGCGGAGGCGCTTTTACTCCTAATCCCTCTGCACCGGAGGCGGCGAGAGGCGGCGAAGCGCATTAATTCATGCCCAAAAAGCGCTTTACAAGCAGTTAATGCGCGTAATCGCTTGTTCACACCGCGAAAATGCGCTTTAACGGCCGGAGCAAAATAAAAGTCGCTATTTAACGCGCGTTCGAAAATGCGCATTATCGGGGAGATAACGCGCCTGTACGCCCGTTTTGCGCTCCGTGCTTGTGGAGGTAAATTTTTTAATGAGCCTTCAAGGCTCATTAAACGTCTCGTGTGGAGGAAGCCTTAGAAATGAAGTACATTCCCCCAGGATGCCTGTGACCTAGAGGCATTCTGGGGAGACAGAGGGCGACTGCAGGCTTCCTCGTTGCTTTTCTTCTGGATGCTGCTGACCCTGCCACCCAAGATGTGGGATTTTGAGGTCCACTTTGGGGAAAAAAAGAAAGGAAAGTAAAAGGGATGTCAGCGACAGCAGGGGCCCATGAACACTAGAATTTGCCCCACCATGCCAGGTGCTGACACCAGGCCTGTGATCTTTCCTTAACTTCTTTCTCAAGTCTGGTGCACAACTGAAACTGTTTGACCATCTCAGCTTCCTTGGCCATGGTCCCCCAGCAATGCCTGCAAAGGGAAGCAGGGAGAAGGCAGTCATGTCTGTCTACTGCAATGGGATTGCAGTTTGCAGCCTGCCTAGAGCATATCTGTGCTGTCAGTGTCTAATTATGGCCTCATTTGTTTGGCTGCCTGGATCATGTCCTGCTTGCATGTGCATGGGACCTGGTTGCACCTCTCCTGATATTGCCCAAGACCCTTCCCCAGCCCTGCCCTTGCAACTGCTCATTGAATCCCAGCTAAACGCTGGTGACCAGAAAAGGTGACTTGCAGCTGCCACCCCAGGTGTATCGTGCATGACAAGCAATTCCGTGAACATGGAGCACCCTCAGCCATTGGGTCACTTCCTGGGCTGCTGTGTTTGACTGAGTGCCTTTCAGCTAGTGACCCTTCTAGATTGCCCAGAGCAGCAGTTTACCAATGGTAGGATGACCATATGGAAAGGAGGACAGGGCCCCTGTGTCTTTAACAGTTGTGTAGAAAAGGGAATTTCAGGAGGAGTCATTTGTATGCATGCAGCACTTGGTGCAATTCCTTCTTAACAACAGTTTAAACTGCAGAAGCGCTGCCTGGTATGACCAGATACAAAAGAGGGCAGGCCTCCTGCAGCTTTAACTGTTGCGCTGAAGAGGGAATTTCACCAGGTGCTGCATGCATGCAAATGACACCTGCTGAAATTCCCTTTTCTACACAGTTGTTAGAGATAAGGAGCCCTGTCCTCCTTTCCATATGGTCGCCCTACTCTATAAAGAGTTCTGGGCTGCTGCAGATGCAGGGGTGCTTTTAAAATAAATAAGACAAAGAAAGAAGATCCTTCAGCTTCATCCTACACTTAAAAAGATAAGTGAAAATCTTATCCTCCTACCCAAGAAGAAAGTTATTCGCAATTCTCACCTCCCCAGCTTTCTCATTCCACCCCCATGCTGAAAATGGAAGAATTGAAATATTTGGAATAGCACTAGTAAAAATATCTTAAGTTTCATTTAACACTGAGGCCTTGGAGAGAAAAGTTCAGAGGGAGGGAGAGAGAGAGAGAGAGAGAGAGAGAGAGAGAGAGATGCAAGCAGCAATTCTATTTAAAAGATTTTTTTATGTCATTTTCTTTGTTATCTTCAATAAGAATTTAAGTGAACCATTACAGATTTTGGTATCACCATAGCATAACAAAAATATGAACCAGAGGTGTGGAACCTCAAGATGATGGACCAAATTCAGCCTGCCTGTGATCCCAGTCCACTCCACTAGGGTTCCCAGATGGCCACACCTCTTTCTAACTTGGCCCTCTTCTAAGGCCTAAGCCCTTTCTACACCACAGGGGTGTAGCGGGCGCAGCGCAGGCGATCCCGGAAGTAGCTGCTTCCGGGATTGACGCACACAAGCCACATCATGGGCGCAACATCCCGGGGCGTTGGATTTTGTTTTATTTTTTAAAAACGGGAAGAGCGCTCCTGCGCTCCAACGCAAAAGTACGTTTTTTTAAAAATTGGCGCGATTGGAGCTCTCCACCCACCATCCTGGGGATGGCGAATTTGCTGTCCCCCCTCCTGATAGCCATGGAGCCGTGCGGTGCAGCTCCGTGGCCATCAGTGCTGCCACACCTACTTGCGAGTAAGCGTGGCAGCACCAGGGCAGACAGACACAACTTCCACGGTCCCGGGAACTTCCCAGGACAGTGGAAGATTCAAGATTTTTCAGAAAATCCTGTTAACTCAGAAAAATCCCGTGCCAGCCCCACTCCACCCCCGTGACTCCTTATGCATCATTTGGACTCACAGGGAGCAGCTGGGGGCCATCCCAGGCCACAAGCCTGGTGTGGAAAGGGCCTTAGTTACTAGCCATAAGAGCTTTAAAGTCTTATTGAAAATAAGCCGCCCATTTCCAGCCGCCATTGAAAAGCAACTCCTGAGAGTTTCTCCAAAATTGAATTTGGCCCTCAGGCTGACAAAGATTCAACACCCTGACATAGAGCTTTTATGACATGCTGGTAGACAGCTTCTTTTCGATGCCTCTCCTGAGCTTCAGACTTTGTGTCATAAAAAAAGAAAGTAAGAAAAGAAGAAGGAAAATGACTGTTTTAAAATCTGGATAGGGCTGTCCTTACTGAATTTTAGGCAGCTGGAGGGTATGGAGCAGTATAGTGAAGATATGTGTTGTAAACTCCTACCCAACCTCAGAAAACACACACACACATAGTAGAAATGTTAATATTTACATCCATTCAATAATCCCTAGATGTGTAAGAGAAGCAAAAGTGTTACGATGCCTTATGGCATATTTTAAGGCTCAAGGGTGGGATGAATTCTTTATTCTCCTCCTCCAAATCCTAATCTGTGTGTACTCAAATAGGCAAATGTGGATGCAGAGTCCTCTTTCAATTACTGTTTTGTTTCCAATCTTCCCACTTTGGGGAAGAGAGCCGAGTGAGTGGCATTCATCCAATTCAAGATCAACTTGGCAAACAGCCATTTTCTGGGCTTCTTGCTAGGCAGACTTTCTGCCTGAATATGGCACAGAGAATGTACTAATGGCTTGATTTGAACAAAAGTAATGGGGAAGCAGATGGGTCATGCACATTTATTTATTTATATTTTATTTATTTATTACATTTCTATACTGCTCCATAGCCAAAGTTCTCTGGGTGGCTTACATAAGATTAAAACACTTAAAACAATGTATAAAATTTTAAACTACAAAAACATATAACATACAAAACATACATTTAAAAACAACTATAAACAACTTTAAAAACAGATCTAGGATCAGTGAAGCTCAATGCCTGGGAAAAGAGAAAAGTTTTAACCTGGCGTTGAAAAGATATCAATGTTGGTGCCAGGTGGGCCTCGTCAGGGAGATTGTTCCATAATTGGGGGGCTGCCACAGAGAAGGCCCTCTCCCTTGTTGCCATCATCCAAGTTTCCCTTGGACTAGGCACCCAGAGAAGGACCTTAGATGTTGAACATAGTGTATTGGTAGATTCATGTTGGGAAAGGCATTCTGTCAGGTATTGTGGTCCTGAGCTGTGTAAGGCTTTATAGGTTAAAACCAGAACCATGTATCGGGCTCGTAAACGTACAGGCAGCCAATGCAAGCGGGCCAGAGTCAGTCTTATACATTCAAACCTTCTGGTCCCTGTTATCAACCTGGCTGCTACAGTTTGCGCAAGCTGCAGCTTCTGAACCATCTTCAAAGGCAGCCCCATGTAGAGTCCATTGCAGTAATCTAACAGAGGTAACTAGAGCATGGACAACTGAAGCCAGGTTATCCCTGCCCTGATAGGGGCATAGCTGGGCCACCAACAGAAGTTGGTAAAAGGCACTCCATGCCACCAAGGCCACCTGAGCCTCAAGTGACAGAGATGGTTTTAGGAGAACCCCAAAACTACAAATCTGCTCCTTCAGGGGGAGTGCAACCCCATCCAGAACAGGTTGAACACCCTCCATCCGGTCAGCAGAACCACCCACTAACAGCATCTCAGTCTTGTCTGGATTGAGTTTCAGTTTATTAGCCCTCACGCAGTCCATTGTCGCGGACAGACACCAGTTCAGCACATCCACAGACTCATCTGATGAGAATGAAAAGGAGAAATAGAGCTGTATGTCATCAGCGTACTGATGATAACGCACTCCAAAACTCCGGATGATCACACTCAATGGTTTCATGCAGATGTTGAACAACATGGGGGACAAAACTAACCCCTGCGGAACGCCATACTGGAGAATCCACGGGGCCGAGCAATGTTCCCCAAGCACCACCTTCTGGAGCTGACCCACCAAGTAGGAGTGGAACCACTGCAATGCAGTACCTCCCACTCCCGACTCATCTGTCTACGGTGTGGGCTACTCCAGCATTCTCTGCGCATTCCTCGTTAGCATTCCTGTCCTACTGACTAACAGAAATGGATCTCCTTTAGCCACATGTGGGTTGGGAGGGGCTATTGAATGTACCAGTTCAAGAGACTTCGTTTGGATGCATTATATCTAAGGGCTTCTCCCCAAATATTGCATACTCGTGATTGGCCACTCACGAAAGTTTGCAGGGGTTTAAACAATGCTGCGAATGACCAGGACATCTCCCGCAGCATCCGTTGAAAATTCCATCATGAAAAGAACCACTTTTAAAGTGGTAATGTCTGAGAAAAAGCAGGATCTTCTGCCATTAGATGGCATCGTCTCAATGGAACTGAATGGAACTGAACAGAGAGGAAGTATTCAATTCGAACAGGCCCCTCTCTGCCTGTGTAATTATGCCCATAACTATTGTGCCAAAAAACTTGAAGCACAAAAGCCCCAGGTAAATAATGTGTTTCCCCCTTAATGTAAAGATGTCCAAGATTTGCTTTTCAATCCACCCAACTAATCTGTATGAGAGTTGATACATTCATTGACACAGGATTATTTACATCATGTGACCATTGATACTATGACTAAATTGCTAGGAGACTTTCCCATCTAATTAGGTCCTTAAACAACTACGGAGCTGTTAAGGTAATTATGATCAAATGTTGTCAAGCTGTCTTAAAACATTAAAGAAACCTTTTGATTTCCAGAAATCCATTACTGGGAAGACATCTGTGCTCCACACTCAAATCCTTGAGAATGAGGCTGAGCCCCATGCCGGCTGGCGCGATTCTCTGATACGCTGACGACACACATGCTACTATTGTGCTAATACGGGATTAGCAGTCGTTTATGAAGTCCAACTGCCTTTGAAATGCAGCCTTAATTAAAAATGTTCCAGTTGCTAAAGAGAGCATTAGGATGTTTCACAATGATTTTGGAGAAACTCTGAAAGTTCCAGTGTGCAATTGATGGAGAAAGTTTAGGTTCTCGGATACCAATCCACAGCCGCACAGGGAAATCCAGGGAAATGCTGACAAAGGCTACTGCAGTCCAATCATATGCATCAGCCTTCCTCAACCTGCTACCCTTCAGATATTTTGGACTACAATTCCCATCAGTTCCAAGCAGCATAGCCAATGGTCAGTTGGAGTCCAAAAAAATCTGGAGGTCACTGTGTTAAGAAAGACTGCTATACATGCATACTTAGAAGCCTCACTGAATTCAAGCTCGCCTGGATCTTACATTGGCTGCATTCGGACAACATGTTAGGCAACGGAGGGGGGAATAGCACACTCACCATGCGTTATTTTCACAGTGCTCGCCACATGACATGTTGCCCCTCCCCCCGTCGGGTGGCTGAAAGTCCCGGTGTCCTTCTGGGCTGCTGGTGCTCCTCCCATCATGCATTGTGAGTTCTACCATTGTGAGTTCTACCTCCTGTACAGGAGCGGCCGGGTGCTTTCGGCCACTCATGCCAGAGAACGCTGATCTGCTGAAACAGTACCCTTGACAAGGGGGATTCAACAATGGGGCCCGTCACATGACATTTTAATCAACAGGTGTTGAGATAAGCAACGGAGCAGCCTGTTGTTTTTCTCCATTGTTTAAATTGACAAAATAACGTACTGTCAGTTGTGTGTCCCCACCCTATGACACAATCAACACAACAGATGGTTCATTCTCTCCCCCCCCCACCCCGATTGATTATTGTGTTGTCTGAACCAGGCCATTGTTATCTTTTTGATGCCAGGTGAAGACCTCTCTTTTCTCCCAGGCATTTTAGAGACCTAGTTTTTAGATTTTGATGGCTATTATATATTTTTATCTACTCCTGTGCTCTTTTTTATTGTGTTTTGCATTTTATTCTTTTAAATATTTGTATTGTATTTTATTCTCTTGTTTGTCATCCACCCAGGGAATGCTTGTTATTAGGCAGCTAAAATATATATAATAAACCAACAAACAAGTCCCATCCTCACTGATATTCTTCCACTGCACCTCTGCCTTGTAGGACTGCTTTGGGTTAACAATTTAAAGAGTCAGGAAAAGCTTGCAGGCAACTGCATTAAATATCTAGTTTGATTCTTAGTATTGCGTTCTGTTGTCAATTTTTTATTTGCCCTGCCTGCCAAAGAATGGCATGATCATGAAGAGGGCAATGCCAGTGTCTAGCCAAGAGATAGTCATAAGTTTCTGTGATGAATGAGATATTTGTCACAGGTTGGCTGAGGAGCAGAAAAATGTCTCTTGGTGAGTGTGATGCCAGAGAAGCACAGAGCCTATGAAGGCAATTTACTTCATTGCCAATGGAGAGCTGGGAAGGCTGATAATCCCCCAAGGACAGTGCAAGTATCTTTGGCACATATAGGTTACCTTTGCTCCCCCTTTGTTCTTCCTCACTGCAAACACATGAAAGCACTCCTCCAAACCCCTCCTAAATCCTTTCTCTCTCTCCCTCACACATGACTAGCCCCCATCCATTCAAACATACAAGCACTCAGCCTCACTACTGCCTTCTACTTGGGTCTTTTGGGCAGGTTACTTGTCCACACTTCCCATGGCAGCCATTTTGTAGTGGTGCCAGGACAGTTTCTCAAACACTCTGACAAGTTGGTTGCCTATGCCTGCCTTAAGAGGGATTGATTGCTAATGAAAAAGAGAAGGAGGAGAACTCCTTTCCATTTTGAAACTATTTCACTTTGGGGTTTTCAAGCCTAACCTGAGAAAGCAGGAAAGCCAATCTTTCCATAAAGCTGCAACACAAAACAAGTACTCTCATTTTTGCTTTCATTTTATTTTATAAGCCCTGGAACATCTCTGCATAATTTCTGCAAATGCCAAAATACACAGTAATTAATTGCAGGCTTTTTTCCCCTACCCCCTTCTTTTACAGATTAGTTGCCAATTCCACTTGAAGTTACCAGCAGTTTTAAGAGTAATTACCTTCTTCATAACATGCACTTTTTATATTGCATGACAATGCCCCAGCTTCGAAGACAGAAATAATTGCATAATTACTCCATTGGGACATACAGGAAATTTCATAATCATATGCCTATCATTGCAGACTGCTAGTAATTAGCTCATGCCTAAGTGGTCATTAATAAGAGATATTGTATGGGCTTATTCAGTCCAATACCCCCCCCAACTCACTCCATTGTATAAGTAGGGTGCTCTAAGAAATTATGCAGAATGTTTCAGTTTCACTATCATCTGGAAATGAGTGTGATACAGAGAAGGGAGAAGGCTATAATTATAGTTATAAGTGAATTATGAATATTTACTCTATATTGCTCTGGGCAAGCCATACGTGGGAGGAAGCCCTTTTCTTGCAATTGAGCGAAGATCTCTGCTGGAGAGATGGCAGCTGGAAAGACAAAGCCAAGCACTAATTTACACTTTTCCTGCAGAAATTGATATTTGTAGTCATACTTAAGGATGTGTGATAGGGGTTCATCAGGTACATAATCATTACTGCTCACTCACGTTTTTCCATGCTTCCTTTAGACAATGCTGTCTGTCTTTTGCATGC
Organism: Anniella stebbinsi; assembly: GCA_029215795.1. Classification (NCBI taxonomy): domain Eukaryota; kingdom Metazoa; phylum Chordata; class Lepidosauria; order Squamata; family Anniellidae; genus Anniella; species Anniella stebbinsi. The sequence continues at coordinate 63,156,055 of JARDYH010000005.1, read as the reverse complement.
CTCCTGCTCCTTCTTGCCTTCTTCCCATGATAAAACAGACCCCCAAAAAATCTGACTGGGGGGGAGGGAATGGAATGTGTCGCCATTTCCAGCTGTGTGCAGGGAAAGCAGCACAATAAAAACAGCCCCGGAATGGGCCATGTGGTCTTTGTTTACTTCCTCTTTCTTCTCCAGGAAGAAAGAGGAAGTATTGTGGGACAGGAGTGGGGCGGAGAAATGATGGTAGGGAACTGTGATATCCGCCCTTCTGAAGGTGCTCATAATGCATTAACACTATTCTTCTGAATGGGCACATCATACATTCAACTGCCCTCCACCCTGTGTGAGCCCCACATTGGATGTTAGAATCTTGCCTGGCAAGAGCTAATAGAACAGCCAGGCATTTGATGATGATGATCCATTTGCAACAATTATGGATCTCATTATGGATCTCTGCCATGGGGCAACTACCCAAATCACCTAGCAAGAAGAATATAGCCATGCAATCCAGTGCTGACAGTGGAGTGAGGTGAAATTGGCTGGAAACAACATCACTCTTGTAGCTCCAGGATGTACCTGTAATAAGGACACGGTACCTAGTCAGGTGCCTAAAACAGACTCCCATTCTTTTGCCCTGACAATAATTACATGAGAGCTTGGAGGATGGTCCCTGAATGTCATGATGGGTTGTTGTCTTCAGAAGCTAGTTGAGACTCCTTGTGAGTTTCTGCTTTCCTTTCCAAACAATATGGATGGGTAATGCGGGCAGGGTACCTAATATTTTTTTCTATGGTGTACAACATTCCTCTTAAACAGTCCAGCCACAACAAAAGCATATGTGATTCTAAAATGAGGCCCGGGAAACTTTACAATGGACCTCAGCTACCATCAACATACTGGCTGAATTCAGACGACACAATAGCAACGGGGGGGGGGGGGGGAGGGAACAATTGTCAGTTGTATTGACAATTATGTCATCTGAATGCTGCCATCGTCAACTCAGCGCTGATCCTAATCCACACAATGGTTGATTATTTATTACCATGTTGTGTGGGGAGTACCCCCTAGATGAACAACTGTAAAGTTGATTATTACCCCACCGTTGACTATTGTGTCGTCCGAATTCAGCCACTGTCTTCTCTATGTATGCCTTACCAGGGAAAGCCCACCAAATGCCACAATGCAAATGTTGTCGCAGATGTATGTAGTGGGGTATTCTAGATAAATTCATTCATGCGAGCTCATCACTGTGTAACTGATTGCAACTTCAAGGAATAGCTTGTAGTATGAGTGAGACGTTACAAGTAAATGCATCTGGTGGAGGTCACCCATCTCCTCAGACATGTTTTTTCCCCAATAGAATCACTTCGGTGAGTGATGAGTCTCAAGTGAGGTACATGCATATGTGAATTAACGGAGGGTATGTAATGCTCAAGTCATATATCTCCATCCATAGTGTGACCAGTGTGTGTTTTGGTGTGGCTACTGCAGAGCTGGTTGGATAGCACATATGATGAGTAACACACAGCCTTACAATGCCTGCAGCATTTTTGGAAATGTTTTCAAAATTAGGTTTGTTGTAGTTCATGAAAAGATGTGTGTTTAGCCACATATGTGCTCGTGTAGACTTTGAGGGTGAAAAGTTCAAACCCTTCCTTAGAAAATAAGTTTTGTTTCTCATAGCCTCTAGGCAGGGGGAGATTCCTTGCAGCCCCTGAGGACCTCTGGTCTTTGTCAGAGTGGTCTGTCTCCAAGAATGGCTCCATCTCCATCCTGACAATGTCAGTTCCATGGGCAGGTTAACAGCCTCTGATTGGAGTACAAGCCAGGCTTGCCTGCAATTTATCCTCTATTAACCTGTTCTCTTTCCTGGACTGGATAATTCAGCAGTGTAAGGGGTATGTGTGTAGAAGTATGATGCTAACGTGGCCTGCATGATATTGTATCACAGTGCCATGTTGGCAGCTTTCAGTGGAGCGACATTGTTGTAAAGCACAACATGGCTTCTCAACGGAAAACCCTGACCACCCCTTTCTGATACATCCAACCTCCTTGTCGGCTCTGCCTACACTTTCCGCCATTAATAGCTGCAAGGGTGAGTGATTCGCCAAGTTTTCATTAGCACTTGCTCACTTTCCCAGATACTCCTTAGACAGTGTAATAAATGGGCCGTTGGCAGCTCATTGGTTTGTCTCCGCTTTGCCATCTCTTCCTTTTCATCTCTAGTCTCTGTGACCTTGTCAGCACTTCATCCGTTCCACCTGGCAATTTGCAAATGGAGAGAAACATCCATTTATAAAATGCAACTCATTTGTTCCAAACGTGGCTTGCTTCAAAAAAATCTCATCATGTCTTTCCCCTCCCCTCACCCCACCCTCTGGTTCCAGCAAGGGAAGTAAATCATATTTGAGGATGGATGCTCACTTATTGTCAAGGAAAATGAGAGAGGAGGATTCCATCCAAGTAAAATAAAATGAATAGTCAAGATAAATTTCAAATACATATTAAAAGTATTTGTTTCCATTTGAATTTTGCTTGTCAGGATTATACAAAAATGTGTTCTTGAAGTTTCTGGAAGATAGGAAATTCACTGGATTGAGAGAAATTCAATATTATTCATTAATTACTGGATGTTTTTTTTTAAGTTATACCTCCGTGAAAAAATACCAAAACGTTTCATCATGGTATGCTGAACGTTAATGAATGCCACAAAAATCACAAATTTGATTTCAGTGATGCTTGAGCTATCAACCATATAAACTGTCCATCCATTTTTAGAAGGAAAGGTCATCATTAATATTTTTCATTATGTTAACACACCAGATGCAAAATAACTTTAAAATAAATTAACATGTGCCCTAAAATTGCACTCTACTATTAAAATCACTCCTCACCAATTAAAATCACCCCCACTGAAAAATCAACTAGCCCCCAAACAGTAAACAAATGTATCCTTAAATTGCACTCCACAATTAAAATCTGCTCTCACCAATTAAGGTCCCCTCTACAAGGATTTGCTTTTGCGCCTGGTTAAGCGACTATGCGCATCATCGCTGAAGCGCATTTACGCCTAATACCTCTGCACGAGAGGCAGGCAGGAAGAGGGGAGGGGGAGGGGGAGGCGAGATCGAACCCCAGGGAGGGACGGAGCGGGGAGGGGGGCAGCTGATGCAGGACGGCTACATCGGGGGCCGGGGGCGGATCAGCCCGGAAAACTGCTGCTGGCTTCCAAAGAGTAACTGCAGGGGGGGGCGGTGTGCAGACCCCCGGAGGCAGGAGCCGATCTCGGCCGGGGAGCAGCGGAGGGGGCAGCGAGAGTCCTCCGCCGGCCTTTCTCTCCGCAAAGGCAAGAAACCGGGGGTGGGGGGGCGCTCAGGGGAGCAGGGAGGGGTTGTCACTGCTGGACGGGGAGCATCTCCTTCCCGGCGGGGGCGGCGGCGGCGGCGGGGAGAGAGGGGGTGGCGGCAGGGTGACCCCTTCTTCAGCCACGCGAAGCTCTCCCGCGTGCGCTGGCTGCAGCTGAGGCTGTGCCGGAACCGGCAGCCCTTAAAGGGCCGGGCACGCCTCGGCGCTCCACTCCATTGCCTGCCTGCGTGCCTGGCTGCTTCGCCCTCCCCCGCCGGAGGGAGGGAAGGAGGGGCTGGGCTGGGCTGGCCGTCCGTCCGTCCGTCGCGGGGGGCGGCGGGAGCGAGCAGGAGCTGGCCGAGGCCAGCCGGGGTCTCCCCCTGCTGTCTGCCGAGGGACGTGGGCGGGCGAGGAAGGCAAAAGACGGAGCCAGAGGAGCCGGCTAAACTTCCTATGGGAGGCCAGGAGCCGAGCGGGGGAACCAGCAGCAGCAGCAGCAGCAGCACTCGGGAGGCAGGGCGCACTTCACATCCCGCCGCAAAAAAAACTTCGCGATTTAACGCGCATTCGATAATGCGCGCAATCGGAGGAATAACGCACCTCTACGCCCGATTTGCGCTCCGTCCTTGTAGAGGTAATTTTTTTAAAGCGCCTTGAAAGAGCTTTAAACCTCTCTTGTAGAGGCAGCCTAAGATTAACCCCCACTCAACAATCAACAAAAGCCTGCTAAGCAAGTGACAGTGCAATCCTATGCATGTTTATTCAAAAGTAAGACACTACATTCAGCGGGTCTTATTCCCAATACGTTTGCATAGAACTGCAACCTAAACCTTTTAGCCCCAATGAGCAAGCAACTAATTCTGTTTCAAATTGTCCTTGTAGAATCATGTCAGACTGCCATGTTGTCTCTGGCTCTTAGGTACTGTCTAGAAATGCCTTAAGATCTGAATAAAAGCCTTTGGAGCAAAATAATGTCTCAATATTCCCAAGGCTGCATATGGATGGAAATGTCCCTTGCTCTTCTTGGAGATGTTACAAAGTTTACATTGGTTACATAGTAATTTGCAGCTGTGTTTTCTCCACGTATTCCTGCCCCCATGTTCACAACGATGTGGACAAAGTAAAGTCATGAAGCAACACAGAAATACATTGGAATGATTTCTGTTGGTTCACTGGATATTCTACACATGGGCAGATAGGGGACAATCACGTGGAGAAAACGTGGTGGCAGACTTGACCTGGCCCTGTGTGTTTCTTCACCATTTTCACTGAACTTTTCAGCGTGGACTGATTTCCACCAACCTACCAACCACCAACCTTATCCTTACAATGCCCCCGTGACTTGTGTGAGTGGAGGCTGGTGGCACCGATGTCAGTGGGGCGATGAATCCACTGCGGGTTTCTGACTGAAACCCGGAGTGGATTCACTGCCCCACTGACATTGAAACTACCAGCTTTCACTGCCAGAAATTTGACCCTGGGTGATCCATCACCAAATTCCATTTGAAATTACGGACAGGATTTCTCATGGAAGGCAGCTCACACAGCACTGGAGCTAAATAGTGCCATAGGTTAAAATTGATTGATTTTACAAATTGCCCCAAACAATCTAATAACTATAAAAAGTGGGGAAACAATAGGGTGACCAGATAAAATCCAGGTCAGGGCTCATGTAACTTTAACAGTTGTAGAGAAAAGGGAATTTCAGCCAGTGTCATTTGTATGCAATTAGTTCCTGGTGAAATTCCCTCTTCATCACAACGGTTAAAGGTGCAGGCACTATACTAGAGTGACCATATACAAAAGAAGGCAGGGCCCCTGTAACTTTAACTGTTGTGATGAAGAGGGAATTTCACCAGGAACTAATTGCATACAAATGACACTGGCTGAAATTCCCTTTTCTCTACAACTATTAAAGTTACATGAGCCCTTACCTGGATTTTATCTGGTCACCCTAGGAAACAGCAGAAGCCAGTCAACCATTCAAGTATCACTTCTAGTGCTGTGCAGAAACCACACCTGCAACCTCTCTGTTTCTTTGCAAATGAGGCTGTCTCTCCCTTGAGACCTGCTGAGCACCTGAAGGTTAAGTGGGGCGCTGTTGTTGCTGTGAAAAGGAGTTAACAACAACCAAGCCAAGCTAAAAATGCCTCACTCAAACTTTCAGGCACTCAGCAGGTGGCAGCACTGGCTGTCCCAAAGGAGGAACTCCTACTTGAGTCTTCTAGGGGGCTTTTCACAAAAGTGAAGCAACTGCAAAGACAGGACAGGGGGGATCGTAAAAGAAAGAGCTCACTTGTGCAAACAACCACCTACCCCTCAGCCACTTCCTTTCAATAAGATAAGGGCTGAAGCCCTGCATGCTGAGGAATTTCTATGAAATTCTCACCCCTACCCACAATTTTTAGGTGAAATTTGTTTTTGCTTCTCTGCTCAACAAATGGAGATAATTAGATCAAAACTTCATACAGTGCTAACTTTCATTTGATTGTCCTTGTCCATCAGTCCTATATCCTAGAACAGGGGTAGGCAACCATTTTCGACAGTGGGTGCAGTTGGAAACTTGAGAAACTGTCATGAGCACCACCACAAAATGGCTGCTATGGGAGGCATGAGCAAGGTCACATAACCAGCCCAAAAGACTGAATACTAGGGTGACCAGATAAAATCCAGGTCAGGGCTCATATAACTTTAACAGTTGTAGAGAAAAGGGAATTTCAGCCAGAGTCATTTGTATGCAATTAGTTCCTGGTGAAATTCCCTCTTCATCACAACAGTTAAAGGTAGGGTGACCAGATTTTGGAAACCAAAATCCCACCCCCCCACCCCCACCCAAAACAACCCCCCCACCAAGCCCCCCCCAAAACACCAGCCTGGACCTACCGGGTTCTCTTCCTCCACAGCACGTGCCGGGTCCTCCGCTGCCGCCCCGCCGGGTCAGCCGCCGCCCTCAGGTCCCCCACCACTGCCGGGTCTTCCCGTGATGTAATCGGCCCTCTCCCGCCTCTTCTGCACGGGCGTCCGGGCTCCTCGGGGCTCCTTGGGGAGGCCAAAGGCCGCGCGGAAGAAACGGGAGAGGGCTGGATCCGGAAGTGATGTAATCGGCCTCTCTCCCACTTCTTCCACGTGGCCTCTGGCCTCACGAGCCCGGCAGTGGCGGCGAAGAACCTTGCGGTGGTGGAGGACCCGGCGGCGGCGGCGGAGCCCGGGAAGCGGCCGCCCCAGCAGGTAAGTGCCCCCCCTCGTGACTCACACTCCGGAGGGAAGCGGACGCCCCTGCAGGTAAGAAGAGCGAGGCGCGAGGGGGGGCACTTACCTGCTGGGGTGGCCGCTTCCCGGGCTCCACCGCCGCCACTGCCACCGGGTCTACCACCGCTCGGCGCCACTCGCTGCCACCGCCGTGTGACCCCTCGCCACCCCGGTTTTCCCCCGCCGCCCCCCAGTTGGCCCGGATCGGCCTAGGTTTCCCGGCTAGGACCGGGAAACCCCGGGCAATCTGGACACCCTAGTTAAAGGTGCATGCACTATACTAGAGCGACCATATACAAAAGAAGGCAGGGCCCCTTTAACTTTAACTGTTGTGATGAAGAGGGAATTTGACCAGGAACTAATTGCATACAAATGACTCTGGCTGAAATTCCCTTTTCTCTACAACTGTTAAAGTTACATGAGCCCTGACCTGGATTTTATCTGGTCACCCTACTGAATACAAGGCAGAGGTGAGGTCTTAACCTCAACACATTAGACAACTCCTTTGAACCCACAGATTTTAGCTCTATTAGAAACCTATTTCACAGCAATCCCAGCTGCCAGTAAGAAAATGTGTGATTTTTTTGTTTTTAAAAAAGTGGGAAGGTTAGGGCACCTTGGTGGATGCCAAGAAAGGTTTCTAGGGATGTTGAAATTCCCAAAAGGTGTCAATTTCCCCTTGACACGCATACACACACTCAGACTTGCAACAGTACACGTATCTATACACATGTACGCTGACATGCACACCCAAACCGTCCACACACAGCACCCCAAATCCCTATTCCCCACTGCCTGTCCATTGTATCCATTTCTGCAAAAGTCAAGCTGCTTGCAAGAGATTTAGCAGCGCAAGAACCAGGAGCTTGTCAAAATCGCCATTGCTCCTTCTTCTCCAGGTCAGGCTCCATTATACATAATCAGAAACGCATGTAGGCTACCTGACTCAGAGGAACCAGGGGTGTGACTCATCCAGATGTGACTATGGCACACCTGGAGAGGGACAAAATGACAATATAAGGGAATGATAGAAGTGAAGAGACGTTGCAAAGCATCTCTGGGTACAAGTAAAATCACACATGGCAATGCAATGCCACATCTGGCCACTACTTGGGACTACTTGAGAGTAAAATAGAGTTGGCCAAATGATGTCACTAGGGCTATAAACCAATGGGATGGGGGCTGATGAGGTGTAACATCTAGAGTATAAAAAGCATTGTTTGAAGCTTGGTGTGGTGTGACTCTGGAAGGCAGTGATAGCGCCCAGTGGTCACCTATTCTGTGCAGAATAATAAATTAGTTTCCAAAGCTTCAGGAGGTCTTTTGTTGAGTGTTTCATATCTGGACTTTGATACACTTGGAGATAGCATAATTTATGCAACAGGGACACCGCGATGCCTAATCCTACCCTAGAGGATCATATGGTATAGCCCTCCTGTGGTTGTAAGTGTTTAGAATGCAGGAATCCCATGACTGAATGCTCTATCCCTTCAATAAATATAAATCTGTGGGAAGTTAAACTATCAAAGGGAAGGGTTCTAACCTGGCCTTTTGTTTATCTATAGATGTATAGGCTGCTTTCTACATGCTTTTCAAAGCAGGTTACAGTAAGACAAAGCAGATAAGATGTCATCAGACAGTTCATCTGATTTTAGCTTGTGATGAGAGGCAACATATATGAGAGAAGGCGCTCCCTAGTTTTTCTCCTAATGTGTTAGTTTTCTATGTGCAGAGGGTTTTTTAATGTAAAAAAGTTTTTCACATGTGATATCCCACCTTACCATGTGATACTTGTTAATGTGTGGCTCAACTTTTAAGTTATTTTCTCATTTGACCTTTTATTTGGAATTGCCATCCTTTGTTTGCTCTCTTTTTATTAGGAGCCCAAATGTCAGTTGCCAAATCACTGCATTCCAGTGTTTTCAGACTTGACTTATGGCATATTTTTCGTGAGTTTTTTTTTTAATACAATTGCAGCTCCAGTCTATCCAGTATGGACAGGCAATTTGTTACTGAGCTTTATAAGGCTATTGGGCCTTTAACTGAAAGCTTTTGCAAGTTCAGCCTCCTTTATTACTTCCTGTTCAGCTAGGTTGGCTGATGAATTGCATCTTTTATTAACTTATGTTCTCTGCAGGGTGATGTGCTGCTGCTGCTGTTAAATGATGATTTTTCTTCCATTTTAACCATTTTAAACTTCTTTGTTTTATAGGAAAACAAATGGAAAAAATGGAAGAAAACCAGTCATGGAACTCCCCTACCCGCAGTTGGAAAACAGAAACTGGCAAATTAAAGAGCAATTCCTCACTTATGCCTGAGTTGTGCTAAACAGGTGGGAATCAACTAGAAATATATTTTTAATTAATGTTGCTGGGGCCCTTTATTAAGCAAGACTTACTTGTGAGCAGGGATCTTGGCTATGGGGAAGCCCACTGCTGAGTAATATAGTACTATATTCAATTCTATGTGGTGCCTCCATTTTAATTCTACATCTGGCTAATTATAGGAAAGTAATGCTTCAAGCAGCTTCGTTTGCTGTCATCCTTTCCTTGTTAAATTCCCCACTCAGAATACGACTGTGTTCTCCTCCACCATTAATCTCTGTTCCAAGCGTTCTCTGTGCTATTTATTACTTCTTTGTTCTCTTTCACCTTTCACCTCTTCCTGAACATCTCCTCTCTGCCTCCAAGCTCAATATCACACTCTTTCTCAGTACCATCTCTTGCAGTAAATCTTCCCTGAAATTTAAAGCTAAAATGGGAGTGAATCATAGTAAATAACTCTTTTGACCGGTTTTCACTTCTTCCCATTGTCAGCTTGCAGATGGAGATTTTCTCATTAGTTCATTTATTTGCAGTTACTCGTAAGAGTGTCTTGAGATTAATGTCAATCCAGGGGTGGTTAGCAAACTGTTGGATAACTTGGACATATGCCACAAGTCCAATCCCTGACTGTATTCTCAGAATTCGTAACACAACATCCGCTGCCGACTGTCCTGTGAATATCCTTTAGCCAATGTCAGGAGATGCAACACTTGGCTTTTGCTCATGATTCAGGTGTGTGCAAAATGCAGGGCTTCAAAACCATTACCCTGGCATCCCAGCAAATTTACGAAGTCTTTGAGCCTATTTCTAAGCAAATTGTGAGCAACAGCCTTGCAGACCAGCTCATCACATTGGCAGAGGGATGTTGATGGTGGATGGATCAATGAACAAATAATGGACAGGGATTCTGCTTGTGGATCTTTATAATCAGAGCATTGCTTCTTAGAAGAGGACAGTGAGAGGGCTCACGTTGTAGCTGCCATCTTCATTGCCATCTTCATCTAGATGGAATAAATTGGTGTATCAAGGTTCTATAGGAAAGGGAAATGGTAATTGTTCAGACAAGGTAATTCGAGAAGAATATAGGAGTGATGCACAGTTAATCTATCCTGTGAGAATAGCTTGGCCCCTGGGGATTCAATCCTCATAACCATATGAAATGTCTGATTATACTACAGAATAACAGCAGTGATATTAAACCCAGATACATTTCTTTTTGTTATTGAACCAGCTGTTTCTTATACCCACAGACACACAAAAGCAGACCTGTAGAGATTCAAGGCTGGAAGAAGTGAGTGTTCAGAATTCATAATGGAATTTGGGTTTTGAACAAGGAAAGGAACTAAAAGCAAAGATTTGAGTATCATCTGCTAAAGTTGCAATCCTCCATCTGCTGACTTGGAATAAGTCTTATTGAGTTCGATGGGACTTACTTTTGAGTAGATATGTATAGGATTGTACTGTGTGATTCACAGTTTTCATAGTAACTGTACACCTATCATGTTTATGTTGCTTTGTGAGAGCATAACTCTAAAAAGCTCTTAAGACTTATGCAGAATACATTGATGCCCCTTATTGCCAATCCTATAGCTCCAAAGGCAGTTAGCTAGAGATCCTGAAACATTCGGCATTTATATTGCACCCTTCGTAACAGGACTGTTTAAAGTGCAAATTAAAACAAAACAGCAAGGGTGACCAGATTTTGGAACCCAAAATCCCGGTCCCCCCCCCTGCCACCCAAAACAATTCCCCCACCAAGCCACCCCCCCAAAACAAACCCCCAAGCCACCCACCCACCCAAAACAAACCCCCCACCAAGCCACCCACCCCCAAAAAACATCAGCCCGGACCTACCGGGTTCTTTTCCGCTGCCGCCCCCACCGGGTCCGCCGCCCCCCCAGGTCCCCCGCCTCTACCGCGCAGGCGTCTGGGCTCCTCGGGGGTCGTCGCCATCGCGACTAGCCCAAACGAGGCCAGAGGCTGCGCGGAAGAGGCGGGGGAGGGCTGATTACGTCACTTCCGGATCCGGCCCTCTCCCGTCCCTTCTGCGTGGCCACTCTGGCCTCATGAGCCCAGCAGCGGCAGTGGAGGACCCGGCGGCAGCGGACCCGGCCGCCCCAGCAGGTAAGTGCCCCGCGCCTCGCGCTCCTTACCCGCAGGGGCGTCCGCTTCCCTCGGGTGCTCGAATCTACTGAGAAACAGGCTTCGCGGCCTGTCTCTCAGTATAGCTCCAGGTGATGACGTCATCACCCGGCGAGCTACTGAGGGACAGGCCGCGAAGCCTGTTTCTCAGTACATTCGAGCACCGGAGGGAAGCGGACGCCCCTGCGGGTAAGGAGCACGAGGCACGAGGGAGGGCACTTACCTGCTGGGGCGGCTGCTTCCCGGGCTCCTCCGCCGCCACCGCCGCCGGGTCTACCGCTGCTCCTCACTTGCTGCCACCGCCGCGTGACCCCCCGCCACCCCGGTTTGCTCCCACCGCCCCCAGTTGGGCCGGTTGGCCCCAGGTTTCCCGGTTAGGACCGGGAAACCCCGAGCCATCTGGTCACCCTATAATAAAACAATTTAAATCAATAAACAAATAACACCATTGAATTAAATAACATTCAATTAAAACAATAGAGTGAAATCTTCCTTTTGATTGAGAGCATCCATCCAATACTTAAAGTATAACCCAATTAAAATGCCTTAAGAGAATTAAAATATCTTAACCTAATGCCTAAAAGGTAATATAGTGGATGTTACCAGAATCTCCTTGTCATGATTTTCTCTAATTCTGAAACTCTCATTTAGCTAAGAAATGGGTTGGAACTGGCAGCCAGAGTTGACAAGCATGACGCTGATTTTGGAATTATAGCCTCACGTGAATATTTACTAGTGCTATGCTGAAAATCATTTCTCCCACGTTTTTTTCGACCATTCTCATTCAACTTGATAGAAAAGGAATTCAATGGAGAAGAAAATTTGGCAACATTCTCATAGGTTGGGTTTGCGTTTCTTGTGCTTACCTTACTTTGGAGGTGCACCAGGAGTGTGCACAAGTGTCCTTTCTTTCGTTGTACTATCATCCCTCCTGCAGCCTGTAGCCTCCTTGGCTTCCCACACTTCAATTCCAGTCCAGGGGAAGAAAACATGAGGCATTTCCTTCCATAGGGTTTTTTTTCAAATCAGGAAGTGCAGGCAGTCTGGAAGGCTGCAGAGCAATGGAATGATGTGTAATACAAAGAAAATGCACATACACACATCGTCCTCAGCCACCTTGCAGTGATTAAAACAACCCCAAAGAAAATCAAAATAAATTATGAAACTCCCTGAGAATGAGGAAGAAAAATGGAATCCTTCTTCATGGGGGAAGAAAAGTTCCAGGAAATTGGTGAACTAATGTTGGCACAGCACTAGCTCCCTGGAGCTACACCAACAGTGCATTGTGGAGGATGCAAAATGGGGCTCAGGCTACCCCCAACACGTGGTGCTGTTGCCACTTGATGTAGCAGGTTAAAAAAACACACCCATAAAACACTTAGGAGGAAAAGGAAGAACCTGTGCTACAACCCTTGCCAAAGGTGAGCCCTACCTATGAGAATCATTGGAGAATTTCTCCTCCCCTTGAAGAAATTTGGTGAAATTGTCTCCCTCATTTCTCTGCCTACAACTAGAGTACAGAATTTTGAGAGTTTATTTACAGAAAGATCATTACCCATCAACAGTAATGCAACTGATAGTATTATGTAAAGATGGTAAACCAATGTAGTCAAATGCTTGCCATAATGAGGCCAAGGTCCAGTGTTAGGACAGTTGCTTATGTACAATATTCTACCTTTCACAAAATCTGCTGGGGGCAATCCAAAGTCACTTGTAAAACAGAAGACGGTTTGAGAAGGCAAAGGGGTCATATAGTTTTTTCCTGGCAGTACAATACCAGCAAGGTGTGCCCATTAAATTGATCAATTAACTCCTGAGTCCAAGCCAAGTCCCGTGCCCTCTGATCCTCTCCTCACTTATCAACGGAAAATCCTTTTGAAGTGCAACAATGTCACAATCCCTTGCATGGAGGAGTTTCAACGCAGGCCAGAACTATATGCTACTTTAAACCTGTTGTGCTGCTAGAAATAGCAAGTACACCTGTCACTCTCCTCTCTGCAATGTCTAGGACAAGTCACCTTTGTCCTAACATCATGACGCTGGGTTTTCCAGTCCCCAGCAAAGGCAGCTAACGAGGTGGGCTGGGAACAAGAAAATGCATAATGCCACATCATCAGGATCCAGGTAAGTTGACTTAGACCAGCCTTAACCAACCTGGTGCCCTCTGGATGTATTGGGATGATGGGAGTTGCACTCTCACACATCTGGGAGGCACTAGGTTGTGGAAGGCTGTCCTAGGCAGAATGGAACAATTGTGGGAGAATTAAATGCGTAGTTCTGGACTCATTTCAAAAAGCTTAATACTTCCCCAGGGAGAATGTGTATGTGTATATACATATATATATTTGGAGAATCCAATAAATATGTCTTGGGGCTTCTCTAAATGCACTATATACCCCATCGTTGTGCAGAGTTGCAAGAAACAAAACAAAAAAGAATGTTTTTGCAGTTTTGGGTCCTCAATATTTGCTGCCCATTACCACCGTTTGACAATGGCACTGCAACTTTTCCTGGCTAGATAGCCCATCCTGACTCCTGCTATGTAACCCTATCGATGCTGCTTCACAGCAGCAATGGTGTGGAATTTTGGGGGCATCAGTAGATAAAGCGGCGGTGTATGGACCACCCCTTGGTCATCTGCTCAGATGCTGACGAGAAAAGCTAGGTTCGTTTCAAAGATAAGCAGGGATGGAAAAAGATGGGGCTCTGAACTTGGCTTGAGAAGCAAAAATGGCCTAGTATATGTTTAACTGTTAAGCATACACCTCATGGTGGGAGGGCGGAGGGAGTGGAGAATGATTACGCAAGTACAGACATGTTTTCTATAGATGGGAATGACACCTTGGCCGGGACAGATGCTGCAGTTGCACTCTTGACAGCTCTGATGAACTCTGATGTCAGCTCCTTGGCGGAACGAAGAGGAATCGCCTCTTCCATGAAATGTGATTGCATTATGAGCTCCGTCTCTATGATGGACAAATTACATGCTGCATTATAAACTTGCAGTGAATTAGAGGGAATAAGGGCAGCTAATTGGATTATGTGCTTGTCAGGTGGCTGGCGCGCTAAGTTGTCAGTATTGCTGGGAGTGGAGAGGAGGCTTGGATGGCATCTGCAGCTTCATGCTATGCCAGCATTGTGTGAGTGGGGGGAGTGGTACTCAGGCCTATTAGCGCAGGTACAAAGCCTGGAGGGTTATCCTGGATCCTGCTTGCTCTTAGCAAACCAGCAGTGGCAGCCAGATACACCTTTTGCCAGTTGCGCTTACTGAACAGACTGTAATCATTTCTGCACTGGAGGAATCTCACCAAGCTTATCCAGCAGGATTTCATAGGTTGGACTACTGAAATGTACTTTACATAGGGCTGCCCTAGAATACCATTCCCTTGCCTGCTTTTATTCCATCCTTTTTCTCCAAGGAGCTCAGCACAGCATATGTGTTACCTATCCCTTTTGCAGCAACCCTGTGAAGTAGGTTGGGCTGAGTGATGGCAACCAGCTCAAGGTAACCCTGTGAGGTTCATGGCTGAGTGGATTTTAACCTGGGATGAAGACAACTCAGAAGCTGCAGATGGTGCAGAATGCCGAGTTCAACTTGCTGATGGCCAGTGTGATGAGAACATACTCTGCCACTTTTGCAGCAGTTGCATTGCTGTGGGTTTCTGGGCCCAGTTCAGGGTGTTGGTACTCCACTTTAAAACCCTTTCTAGCCTCAGGCCAACAGTTCTTAGGAACCACTTTTCTGTGCATGAATCCCTCATAGAGGCAAAGGCTCTTGGATCAGGCCCTGCTTCATTTACCATCATTACACCAACCTAGCTCTACAGGAAGCAACAAAACAACAAGCTAAACTTACAAGTTGGAAACTTTCTATTAGCATTAGAAAGAGAAGGATCTTTATAGGGTGACCAGATAAAATCCAGGTCAGGGCTCCTGTAACTTTAATAGTTGTAGAGAAAAGGGAATTTCAGCCAGTGTCATTTGTATGCAATTAGTTCCTGGTGAAATTCCCTCTTCATCACAACAGTTAAAGTTGCAGGCACTATACTAGAGTGACCATATACAAAAGAAGGCAGGGCCCCTGCAACTTTAACTGTTGTGATGAAGAGGGAATTTCACCAGGAACTAATTGCATACAAATGACACGGGCTGAAATTCCCTTTTCTCTACAACTGTTAAAGTTACATGAGCCCTGACCTGGATTTTATCTGGTCACCCTAGATCTTTACATAATGGAACTGACTTGTGAGAAGGCATTAAAGAAGCATCCTAGCCATGGGGAAGGACATTGTTAAAAATTCCACTTCCTGCTAAAGATAGAAAAGCAATGGCTCACCTGGCCTAGTGGCTTTATATTGTGAGCACCTACATATGTTGAAAATATAATACATTTCTTACATTTGATAGAGATGGGTATTCATGAGAAGTAGATGGCACTGGAACCTATAAAGCAGAGGTGGGCAACGGGAGGTCTGGAGGCCATTTTTGTCGCTGTCCCCCGGAACTCCTCATAGGTTGTACTCCTGCTGCCACTGCCAAGGAATCTTGATGGGTGCTGGCAGTGGCGGTGGCAGCAAAAAAAAGTCAGTTCAGCAGCAAACCACTATGGACCAGTAATCTGGACATATTTAGCTTGTTCTTAAGCTAAATTTGACCTAGTAACCACTCTGTGACAGTGATCAGACTTTTTTTTTTTTTTTACCACGATCGTGAAAAGCAGCACCATGATGCCGGGGGGGGGGGGGGGCAGCAGGGGCTGCATATGGCCTACCCCTGCTGTTAAGCCTGAATTTTGCTCCAATTTTGGTGTTGCTAAATTTGGTTTTCTGCTTGTACAATGTCATAGAAGAGCCTGCACTTGGTTGCAAAGGACAATGTTCACAATATAGACCTCAACTTTTGATAGATATTTCTGCAGTTTTTATGCAACTCTTTCCCACTGTGGCTTCTGAACTTGTGATCTGGAGTTGAAATCTGTTTTTCTGAACTGCTTTCAGCTCTACATTAAAGCTACAGAAGGGTGTTAGTGAGAGTGCCAACACTTGCCTTCATCTGATCACTGACAAGTTTGGAATGTGTCGCATCAGCCTAAACAGCAGAAGTGTGGAATTCCCCCTACTTCAGGCTGTTGTATCTCTTGCCAGGAAATGTCGTGCCTTTAGGCTACTCGCATTTGAAGTGCTTTCGGCAGCTGCAGCTGCAAGGGGTTCAGTGTAGCTTTCAATAGTCCAAAAGGTTCTATCCTTTAATTTCCTTTTTAAGAACAGCACAAAAACTTAAGCTTTCCTTACAAAGCATTGTAGAATTTGGTTTATCATCCAGCCTCTGGATTCTGAGATAGCAGAAAGGTGTGTGGCTTCCTCTGGGGTACTGTGTGGGGCCACAATTTTCAAACCTGCCAGGGAGTCTGTGCCACAATGTATTTACAAGCCCACGTGGAACCTCTTTATGGACTTCCTCTTGTAATGGTCCTTCAGCATGGTAATTCGGGGATGTACCTACCTGTTCAACTTGCAGCCCTCTTCTAGGCTTTGGCCTCCCAGGAGATAGGGTGACCAGATAAAATCCAGGTCAGGACTCATGTAACTTTAACAGTTGTAGAGAAAAGGGAATTTCAGCCAGTGTCATTTGTATGCAATTAGTTCCTGGTGAAATTCCCTCTTCATTGCAACAGTTAAAGTTGCAGGCACTGTTAAAGTTACATGAGCCCTGACCTGGATTTATCTGGTCACCCTACCAGGAGACTCATTTCAGGCCTGACCCAGGAACTTTCACAACAGTAGACTGACCATATGAAAAGGAGGATAGGGCTCATGTAACTTTAACAGTTGTAGAGAAAAGGGGATTTCAGCCAGTGTCATTTGTATGCAATTAGTTCCTGGTGAAATTCCCTCTTCATCACAACTGTTAAAGTTGCAGGGGCCGTGCCTTCTTTTGTATATGGTCACTCTCGTATAGTGCCTGCAACTTTAACTGTTGTGATGAAGAGGGAATTTCACCAGGAACTAATTGCATACAAATGACACTGGCTGAAATTCCCTTTTCTCTACAACTGTTAAAGTTACATGAGCCCTGACCTCCTTTTCATATGGTCAGCCTACACAACAGCATCCTTTATTACGCAGAACAGAAGACTGACTTCTGAGGAGTCACACACCACAGTGCCACAGGTCCAAGGCCTGACGTGGGAGCGGGAAAGAAAGGCCCCACCCAGGCCTCTGAAAAAAGGAAGACAAACTAAAACTTGCCAGCTCTCTTAAAGATATATAGTATAGAAATATATGTATCTCACCTCCCAATATAAACACCCAATCATTGGAGGGTTGTTAAAACAGGCATGGGGAACCTCTGCCTCACAAGCCACATTAGGCCCATATAGTCTCTTTGGAATCCTATAGAGGGTGGGGCCAGAAGAATCCTCACTGTTATGTCCAATATGTGATCACAACTAACATCAGAGATTTCCCTGCATGCCTCTCCCATCCCAACTGGGGCTGGCACAGAACGCTGTGCCTCACTCGACATGGAGGAAGGCAAAATGGGCAGGGGGGCACAGTGACAATGTCAGTGGCCACGGCCACTGATGTCATCCAGCCCACAACGGGTCTGGTGGGGAGCAATTTAGCCCTCTACGCAAAACATGTTCCCCAGCTCTGGTTTAAAAGGTAAGCTTGCTTAAAAAGGGTGCCTGAAAGGAAGAGCGCTCACTGAAGATGGAAACTTTGTCCATTAATCATCACTGCCGTGCAGGACGTACTTCTGGATGCCAAGGCTAACTTACATGTAGGCAAAGGTGCCTGGGCCAAAGAGAGATCTATTTTGGAGTGGGGAAATGATTGGCCTTGACAAGTGTTAACCAGAAAAAAAGAACAAGAAATGTGGAGCTGTCTGGATGAAATGAACACAATGATTTGCAAGTATATGGAGTGGGCTCACTCACACTGAGCTAATTTGTGTATCAGACAAAAGTGCAGAGGGCAAGATCAGCAGCCAGGGGCTTGACCTGCTAAATTTCTGGTCCTAGCCAAATAGCTGTCAGTGTCTTATTTGTAATTCTATATCCCTGGATCTGGCAAATAATATATCTCCAAATCAGATGAAGCAGCCCGTCTGCTTGCTTTAGAACTCTTCTTCACCTATTTCTTTAAATTTAACACAGGGACCTACCTATTTTCTTTAATGTGACTTGGTGGTGTACTTCTAGGGTCCCATTTATTTTCCATATTAATAAAATGTACCTGAAAAAAATTGATACGCTCAGGGTGCTTTGTATGTTGAGACAGAAAAAAGTCTTACAATTCCCAGCATTTTCCAGCCAGCCATGCTGGCTGGGGAATGCTGGGAATTATAGAATTTCCCCCCTGTCTAATATGCATAGGATTGCACCTTAAAGGGTTTTCTTCCACTTGCTCTGGCTCCAGTCACCACTATGTTGGTGTGGATTCTTGTTGCATGCAAATAGCATGCATTGTTGCTACAACACCGCTGATGTTATAATAATTGTTCTCAACTCCTCCCTCTGTTTCTTTCTCCCTCTCATTTGAATTTCTGCTTAAATATAAGTCATTGCAATTTAATTTTGGGGGAATGTTGAGAATTGTGCGTTGGCTGGAATGAATATCAAACATGGCTGACTCCTTGGAATAATATATTGGATAGGGGGTCATGCTATATTCTGTGTGCATTCCCCCTGCTTTTTAAAGAAGCATTGAAAATTATAAAACGTATACAAGCAGACAGGAAAGTCAAAAGAATGTTGTTAAAAATGTTGTAAGACACTCTTGAGTTCATAATTGTGACTACTAGCAGAGAGAAGCAAAAGGCTACCCAGACTTAGAGCATCATCAGACAGTGGGGAAATCGTGTTTCCCTACAGTCATTTTTCTGTTCCGAAATAGGGATGAGCAGCTTCCTCTTTCTTCACATGGGGGAAGAAAGAGGAAGCAGCAACAACTACGTGGCCCATTCAGTGGGTGTTTTTATCACGCTGGAATTGATGTTAAATAGGTTTCTGTTGGTGAAAACTGTGGGTTCAAAGGAGTTGCTTACTGTTACTTCTCCTTTGCCACACTTCCCATGGGCACCACTGCAGCAATGCCCATCAATAGTTTATCTAATTGCCAGATATACCCATGGCCCCAAAAGCTTGCCTATCTCTGAGCTACAGTAATGGGGGGAAAAACAAGCCTCAGATTTATGCTATGCAATTAGCATAATGTGTGTTTGGCTCTGAGATGTGCCTCAAAGAGCTTCTCTACATGAACATGCTCATGATTGTCCACACATGGGAGTTTGCAGGTCCTTTACATGATGCTGTCAACCTCCAGGATGTCTCCCGTGCTTTTCTCCAGTAATCCCTAAAACAGTAATCCTGTTTTAAAAAAAACAGAGATAATGCAGTATTTATATTATCAAGGGACTTCCACAGCATGTAAAGCCAGCGTAACATAATTCCGCCAGATGGTGATGTTTCATTTAACTGAATAGCATTGCTGAGAAGAAAGTTTT
Source organism: Anniella stebbinsi (assembly GCA_029215795.1). Taxonomy (NCBI): domain Eukaryota; kingdom Metazoa; phylum Chordata; class Lepidosauria; order Squamata; family Anniellidae; genus Anniella; species Anniella stebbinsi. The sequence goes on along the minus strand of JARDYH010000005.1, from coordinate 63,136,508 downwards.
CAATTCTTTGTGTTTTTGTGTTGTTGTACTTTGACCCAGAAGGATATTGTAATTTTAACTTGTTTTTATTCTTTATGGTTTTTAAATTGGGTATATCGGTGTTTTTAATGTTCAATGTTTTTAATTTTTGTAAAACGCCCAGAGAGCTTCGGCTATAGGGTGGTATATAAATGGAATTAATAATAATAATAATAATAATAATAATAATAATAAACTACATGGTTACCATCTAAAGGAGCTAGTCACAAATGTGGAAAGACTCCAGAAGAAGAAACCCAGATAAGGCTGCAGGGATTCTTCCTTAATGTAGAGACACCCAAAGTCAATGTAGCTCAAGTGAATTCAGCAAATATCCTCTAAGCATCAGTATGGGTTGTGATGTAGGATGACCAGATAAAATCCAGGTCAGGGCTCATGTAACTTTAACAGTTGTAGAGAAAAGGGAATTTCAGCCAGTGTCATTTGTATGCAATTGGTTCCTGGTGAAATTCCCTCTTCATCACAACAGTTAAAGTTGCAGGGGCCCTGCCTTCTTTTGTATATGGTCACTCTAGTATAGTGCATGCACCTTTAACTGTTGTGATGAAGAGGGAATATCACCAGGAATTAATTGCATACAAATGACACTGGCTGAAATTGCCTTTTCTCAACAACTGTTAAAGTTACATGAGCCCTTACCTGGATTTTATCTGGTCAGCCTATTGTGATGGGCTATAAGCTTCTGCAAAGTTGACTTATAGTAGCTTGTGGCTGCTGACTGTCAGCAACAGGGATGGCTTGGTCATATCCCTTACAGCCACATGGTTTCTCCAGCACTCAGATTATTCCAGTCAGGGCACTGTTTAACAGAAGGCCCATCATTACAATGGGCAATATGTGTATTGAGGGAAGGCTTGTATGTTGCAACCCATAGAGATGAACTGTGTCTCTGTGGTATCCCTGTGAGTGAAAGCTGGACCACCCACTGTGAAGGATAGGGGTTACATTTTGCTTCCAGTGCAGTTTTCTCAATATGCATGACATTATTTCCCTATTAGAGTGAGTGGTATCCATTCACTTATAGGATACCACTATAAAAAGTTAGAGGGAGTACTCAGAGATATAAAACAAAACCAGCTCTCTATATGTGGTGACCTAAGCCAGCCTTCACCAACTCAACAACTTACAGATGTGTTGGACTACAAATTCCATCATCCCAGGAAGAATGGTCAATGCTGGGTGGGCATGATGGAAATCATACTTTATCACATCTGGAGGGCATCAAGTTGAAGAAAGCTTGCCTAAGTCTTTTCTCTCCATGGTCTTATCCTGGGTGTGATTTTGGGGTCACACTGAAGTGTGACATGCTGGACAATTTACTCAGATTCTGAGCTCCATCCTCTGCTACAGTATTCCCTGGGCAAATGCATCCTATACAGATAGGAAATTCACCATGCAAAATGTTGGTCTTTGGTGAGAAGCCTCCATTGTCGCTTTGTAAAGCTGGAGAAAACTAAGACATATTTCCAGGCTGTCTCAGTCTCTGTTCTTTCATTTAGGCAGCTCTGAATTTTATTATCTGCACTTTTTAATTACAAATTATTGTTATCATCCATCACTATATTTCATTCATAAATCACCTTTATACAAACTTCTTCCCTGTTTGTCTCATAGCCTGCAGTGGAAGTGGGGTGACTGCCTATTTGGTTGACAGTTAATTAAAAAATCTTTTTAGATTTATTGGACAAAGAGCAACAACCCATTCCCCCTACCTTGGAGAGAAGTTATAATACATGAGCTCCTAGGCTAATTTCTCACACAATTGTATATGCATCCCACAGGCCTGTAGTAACTAGTGATGGGTGGGCAAACTCCCCATGGCTTGCCTCAATTTCTTTTCACATTTTGCAAACTTTTCTCATGAGCACTCAAAAAACAAACACACACCCAGTCCTTGAAACTTAAGAAGAAGAAGAAGAAGAAGAAGAAGAAGAAGAAGAAGAAGACAAAAAGCACATGAATTCGGCAGTATTCTTTCCCCAACCCCCATCAACATTGTTATCTTTTCGGCGCCAGGTCAAGACTTTCCTCTTCTCTCAGGCATTTGGCAATATCTGAGGAGCCTGGGGTTGTTTTGTTTTGTTTTTGTAGTTTTTTTGAAGTGTTCAAGTGGTTTTTAAATGTACAGATTGTGTGTATGTTGTATGTTTTTGCTGTTTTAATTTTTGTATATTGTTTTTAATTGTTTTTAATCCTATGTAAACCGCCCAGAGAGCTTCGGCTATGGGGCGGTATACAAATGTAATAAATAAATAAATAAATAAATAGGAGCCCCAGCACCGACTAGGCAGACCTTTTGGGAAAGAGGACAGGGCTGCTGTATCTTTAACAGTTGTATAGAAAAAGGAATTTCAGTAGGTGTCATCTGTATGCCTGCAGCACTTGGTGAAATTCCCTCTTCATCACAACAGTTAAAGCTGCAGGAGCCCTGCCCTCTTTTGTATGATCCTCTAGTTCCTCCACTTTCTGTAAGAGAAAGTTATCAGCCACACATGTCAGGAATTTCTTGGAAGGGCCACTTTTGGCAGAATTTGTCTCCCAACAGATATCGGGGTAATTGAAGTCCCCCATTACTACTACATCACATTTCCTTGATACACTGGCAATTTGCTTTTCAAAAGTTTCATCCTTGTCTTCTCCTTGATTGGGTAGTAGTAGACTCCAACTATCATGCACCTTTTATTCCTTGCCCCATTTATTTTAATCTAGATGCTCTCAATGGGGCTACCAGGTGCATCCTCCTGTATTACTGTGAAGGGATAAATATTCTTAACATATAGTGTGACTTAGGCTGACCATATGAAAAGGAGGACAGGGCTCATGTAACTTTAACAGTTGCAGAGAAAAGGGAATTTCAGCCGGCATCATTTGTATGCAATTAGTTCCTGGTGAAATTCCCTCTTTATCACAACAGTTAAAGTTGCAGGGGCCCTGCCTTCTTTTGTATACGGTCACTCTAGTATAGTGCCTGCACCTTTAACTGTTGTGATGAATTTCACCAGGAACTAGTTGCATACAAATGACACTGGCTGAAATTCCCTTTTCTCTACAGCTGTTAAAATTACATGAGCCCTGTCCTCCTTTTCATATGGTCAGCCTAGTGTGACTCCTTCTCCCTTTCTATTTCTTCTGTTCTTTTTGAACAAATTATACCCTTCAATTGCTGTATTCCACTCATGGGAGTCATCCCACCAAGTTTCAGTTATACCTATCAAGTCGTATTTGCCTTCATGTATTAAGAGTTCAAGTTCATTCTGTTTGTTTCCCATACTCTGGGCATTAGTATATAGACATCGAAGTTCATGTGCTTTATAGTCAGGCTTCTTTCCTACATTATTGTGAAGAGTATTTCGGGATGCTATTAGAGGTGTTCTCTCTATTATAGTGCATAAGCCTTCATCCATTGTTGCCTCCAAGTTTATTTTTTAATATAATTTATTTAATACTTATGAATTGCTTACATTAAAGAAATGTTTACACTATATACAAAAAAACCAGTTTTTACACAGAGGATTACCTTCCTGGGAATGCCTGTTGGAAAAGTTATGTTTCCGGAAGACTCCAAAACCCCAGAATTGTTGGCACCTTCCTAATTTGTAGTGATAGGGAGTTCCAGGGAGTAGGCACTACAGGTTTCTTTAGATTAAAGGGGAAATTGTGTTGCATTACTGGGGCTTTGCTTCCCGTTTCTTTTGCGCAATTGTAATGGGTGCATTACCTGGGCAGAGAAGGGCAATCACGTGGTCTATAATTGAAAACTTCCCTATCTTATAGCCTTGAATGGAACAGCACCCTCTAGTGGGTGCTTTGTAGCACAATGTCAGCTGCACACAGTAGGAAATCCCCAGAAGAATTAGAATATCCTGGAGTTCAGGGTGGGGTTACCAAGGGAAGGCATGGGAGACATACAGGAGGTTGACAACATTGTCAAAAGAATCCGCAAACTTCCACGAGTGGTATGTGCCTCATTTTGCTCCTGTGAAGTACCCTATGATACTAAAGGCCCTGTTCCAAACTGTGATGGAAATTCTTGGGTATTACCAGGATAGTATCTCCTGAGAAGCAGAGCATCCGAGCAGATTGGGAGGATAACCAACCCCCCATTTTTTTAAGCAGCTGGGACCTGACTAGTATTAGGCTGAGGCATTCCAAATTGGAGGAGTTCATACGCTGAACTTATTGAATTTGAATATCATTAGTAGTAACTGCATCTGACAAACCAGGTGATTTTCTTCTTTTCCCTTGTGCTAACTCACGGCGACCATTTCTGAATCACCAAAAATAAATAAATAAATAAACCATGTAAAAGAGGATGGTGATTTGCAATAAATTTGCGTATACTAATTTATAGCTATTGATGCTCATTTAGAAATAATTATTATAATTTAAACAGAAATGCAGTACACCTCTCAACATAGTGTGGAAGACTGTAATCATGAAAGATTGTCCTCCGGTGACCTGTGTCCCTGCCTGTTCAAGCACTGTAATGGGCCACAGTTATTATGGTTCTTAATCTTTAAACTGGAATAGGAATAGACAACCCTTCAGACAGAGGACTGTCTCTGCAAAAGAGGACACATGGCCACCGTACAAATCTGTGGCTCCATGCAGCTGCAGCTACAGAAACAGCTTCTCTGTTGTTTGAGCCCAGGCACAGTGGGTGTCTTGAGACCAGTAAATCTAAAAGTGCTTTTTAATTAACTGTCATTCGACCAGGCAATCACCCCCTCTTCCAACTCGGGCTTGCAGGAGAAGTTCAAAAGGTCTGGCTAGTTTCTCAAAGATACTGGAAACATAATTACTAGCAATGCCCCTGCAGAGCATGAATGGAAAGACCACTGAAGAGAAATATGGCTAGATGTGGCAGAGGGGAGGGGGGGCTTTTTAATCATCTGGTGGCCAAAAGGGAAACATAGATTGTGTTTGTGTTAGCAAACAAAAGCACAGTCCACTGTGATGTTTTCTTGAACAAGTCCCATGGAGACAAAAGGGATGGGAGCACCACACATGGGATAATTCCCATACGTACTGCTTCCAGAGCTGGAGCTGTATTAGTCTGTAGCAACATAACCGACAAAGGGTCTTGTGGCACCTTAAAGGCTAACCAATTTATTCTGGCATAAGCCAAGGGAAATGAGGAGGGAGCAAAAGGAAGCAATCTCTATTGTCATGTGAGAAAGGGCATATCTACACTACAGACTTAACCCTCCACTTTACTTAGGCTTCTATTTCTAAATTCTTTGCAGTATTTCAATCAGCTCTTTTACATGCATTTTTTTTCTGGAGTGGTGGTGGACTGGGATGTTTCCCCCTGCTTTCATTTCTTTATGTTCCATTATGCAAGCACTGGGTGGTATTGTAGTATAGAAGAAGTGTGCAATTATACTAGGCTTTATCTTGCCATTTACAAATAATACTAGACTTTCCTCATGAGGGAAAAAAGAAGCCTGCTAAATGGTTGCAAAACACAGGACAGGCCCTGGAAGATGATGACATCATTTAAAGGACTTGCAAACTACCATAAGTGAGGAATCATGAGTCCACAATAAAGGCCTTGTGTAGAAAGGCTCAAAAAGTGAAAGGAAGGTTTTATGAGGGACTGAGTTTAGGGGAGGGTTGCACAACCATTTTCAAATAATCCCGGAACTAACGAGAGTTCAATGAAATGGATTGGGATTCAGCTGACTGACGTGTTCCTGATTATCTTTATCCCACCTTCAGTTCTAGAAAGACCAGGCATCTCCTAGCTCTCCTTCCCCTTCTTCTCCCCATGGTTCTTCTTTCCCCTTCCTGAGATAATCTCATGTACCCCTCCCCTTTCTTTTCCTTCCTTCCTTCCTTCCTTCCTTCCTTCCTTCCTTCCTTCCTCCACCTAACTACCCACCCACCTTCCTTCTACTCTATCCATATATACTCCTTTCTCTGTTACAGTTGTTCTCTCCCAGTTGCCGTGGTGACCTTCCCATCAGAATCACTTTGAAGGACCTCAGGCTGCTGAGGCCACACCCTTCCTCATTGTAATCAATGGAAGCCCCTCCCCCATGCACATCCAAAGCTTGCTGGTTGAGGCTCCGTCTCCCTGATGTGGATCCCGAATCGGACTCAGAGGCTGAAGAAGACCAGCCAAGACAGGAAGCAAGGGAGGAAATTCTCTAAGACTTTCCAGGAGTCAAGGAGGAATCTTCCCAGTAGCTTATTGAACAGGAGGCCCAGGCTCAGAGATCATTTCTCTCTCCCCCTCCCCCTGGAAATTCAGTCTTTGTTGGAGGGGGAGGGAGCATTGGAATTGACAGATCCCAGAGTCTGCTGCAGGGTCAAGCAGATGGAGTTGAGAGGAGGTGGGAGGCAGACTTCCAAACTAGCCACACAGTAGAGGTTACATCTTGAAGACCCTCTCTGAAAGAGAGGTCCGGTAAAAGCCTATCGGGCATGATCAGAAACAATCCATTTAGTTGATGGGCAACTGCCTTGCTTTGTTAGGCTAATTAAGTTTAGAGAATAGTTCCTAGTATTCATACTATCTTCAGGTGTGAATAGGTTTTTATTTACTGAATAAAGCTTTTGTGGATTGCACAGCAGACCTCTTTATTGTCTCACATATCGGTGGGAAGACTTGGAATCATGATAGCTGGGATTTATAGTCTGGGGGAGAGAGAGAGAGAGAGAGAGAGCTCAGAATATACTGTGCTCTCCAGCCTATTCTTAACCCATAGATATAGAACTGATTTAGATTTATATACCATGGCAGCATCCAGATCTAGAATTTTGGAATTTTAGAGGGCAAATTGAAATCCGGACACAAAAATCAGGAATAAAAATAGAGGGCAGTCTGGGACTAAAGAGGACATCTGGCCACCATTGTAAGGTGCATGAGGCAGTGATCATCTAGATGGGTACACCAGGTATGGAATCCAAAAAATGTTTAGTTTAATAAAGTGAGCCTAAAAGGACAAGCAATGCAAGAGATTATTTAAGATATGTCAAATGTAGAATCCATTCCAAGGAATAAGATCCAACCAATATCTTAGTAACTCACTCCCAAATAACAGCTGCTAGTAATAAAGAGACCTAACATGTTTGTATTGCTGTTTTGTCTACGGGCCTGTTTACCACTAGTGACTGGATCTTGTTAACATCAGCTGATCAACCGATGGATGGTATCTCTTTATTTGTTCCTTTATCTTCTAATCTCGCCTTGTAAATCAAATTCATCCCAACCACCACCTTGCCCTATGAGCCCATGTGTATATAATATCGAACACCTGCACTGTCCAAGGACACTCTTGCCTTCAAAAGGACCAAAGGGCATTCTTGATTTCAAAAGCACATGGCTCAATGCACTTTTTTTAGTCTTTCAAGTACAACAAGGCTTCTTTAGCTTTTGCTACAATAGGCAAACAGGGGCCAGATCTACACCAAACAGGATATGACACGTTGAAAATGCTTTGAAAACTGTATATGGAATGTGTCCTGGGCCTCAACCCTTATCAATACTGTTATAAACCAGTAGTGTAGCTCCTGCCCTGGTGTACCTAAGGTCAGGGCGGACAGCCTGGAGGCAGGCAGTTCAATCGGGCATCAGTCTTTGAGCACCTTATCCTATACCTGGGCAATGAGGAGGCAAGCCAGAGTCAGCAGCTGCCTCATACCAGATGGGACCCAACTGGCTCCTTGTGTGATTTGATTCCTGCTAGGCTGGAAGCTGCTGTACTACTCTCTGGCCATCTCCAGTGTTGGGTGGTGCTATGGTGCATTGGAGATGAGACCAGCAGAGATCTTAGCTTGCAATTGCCATGTGGTGCAAGGAGTGGTTGTGCTCAGGCCTGACTCAACATCCCTAGTTTTAGACCTCTGGCATCTTATAGTTATTTTTTTTTTAAAAAAAAGTGTACCTGATGCTTCTATATGATGCCTTTTGTCACTACAACCAAAGCCAGATCTACACCAAGCAGGATATAACATTTTGAAAATGGTTTGAAAACTGCATATGGAGTGTGTCCTGGGCCCCAACAGTTGTCACTACTGTTATAAACCGTTTTAAAGGACTAGTGTAGATCCTGCCCAATAGTCATTGTAACCCACTATTGCAAAGGTGTTGAACCTCTTTCAGCCTGAGGGCCAAATTCTATTTTGGCGAAGCTCTTGGGGGCCGCATTCCAGTGGTGAGCAGGTGGCTGGAGGCAAAAGGGGAAGGGGCAAAGCACCCCAAATGCCTGCATTAATTTGAAACTCGTACTGCTAGTAATTAAGCGTTAGGAGAGGCATTTCAACCTCTTAGAATGGGGGGGACGGACCGTTGGAAAACCACCAAACAATCAATAGTTGGGGGGAAAAGGATGGAGCCAGGGGACATGGCCATCTGAAGAACCCCAGTGGGCCAGAGTGGGACCCCAGACAAACTGGATTAGGCCTGTGGGACTGAGTTAAACATCCCTGCACTATTCGAATCATATGCAAAAGAAACATTCTCTCTCTCTCTCTCTCTCTCTTACACACACACACACACACACACCGCTGTGTGTAGCTGGTGGTTCTGCAGTTGCACCTGGCCCAGATTGTTGGGAGAGTCAGTGTGAGAGTGGGACACTGATAATTCTTTGAGAAGATCTCCCCTCTGGACTGATAGAAATGGAAAGAGTAAGGAACATTGTCCGCTAATTGAGCTCTTATCTGAGATAACAGAACAACAAGAACGATAAGGCGAACTGTAAGGTTCAGGTTATAAGAGAAGCTACTAAGAGATAACAAAAATAAAGGATTAGGGATGGAGGAGAAGGACTGGGTGCAGAGGAATAATTTAAAGAAAATGTATAAAAATATTCAGGAAGGGGCACGAAGGGAGGGGAGGTTGAAAAGAACATACTTTTCTACACCATAGGGGTGTAGAGAGCAGGGAGCAGACAAACCCGAAAGTAGCCATTTCTGGGTTTGTCGCTGCTGTACACACCACAATGCAATGGCCCGGGCTGCTCTCGGGCCGTTGTGGACGCCATTTTGTTTTGTTTTTTTTACTTGCAGAGGAGCGCTCTAGCGCTCCAACAAAATGTTTGTGGAAAAAAAAAGCGGGTGAAATCGCAGCCCCCCTCCCCCTGCCATCCTGGGGATGGTGATTTTACTTCCCCCCCTCTCCTGATGGCCACGCGGTGTGGCTCCGTGGCCATTGGTGCAGCTGCGCTTACTCGCGAGTAAGCACGGCTGCACCAGGGTGGGCAGCCACATTCTTCCATGGTCCCAGGAACTTCCCGGGACTGCGGAAGAATCAGAATTTTTCTGGTCCCTGAGAACAAGGAAAAATCCCGTGCCCGCCCCCTGCCTCCGGTACTCCCTGTGCATCATGCGGACTCATAGGGAGCAGCTAGGGTCCATTCCAGGCATTTTGCCTGGTTTAGAAAGGGCTTTGACATGAAGAAGAATGGTGGACTTCACTGGTAGTAAAATATGATTGGGGACGAGGCATTAAATTCTTCTTTAATTATAATTGCCACCAACATTTTGCCTAAAGAGAGCTGGATTTTGAGCAAATTTTGGAAATTTTGAGGGAAGCCCAATGAGGTATTGATAAGATTAATAAAAGTTCTCAGAAGAGATGGGGATGAAGGCTCAAACACACCCCTTCATTTGCCATTATTAGATTAATTCCATGAAAATTGGCAGTGCATATTTAATGGTACTGTTTCAAGCATAAGTGTTCTGTTCTCTCAAGGCACAGTGGGAAGGTAAAAATTATGGGGTGGGGGAATTGCAACAATGCAGCATTCCATTTTAGTTCAGTTTTTTTTTTAATGGACACGATCTGTTTGAAGGCTGATTTATGCCATAAAGTTTCACGTGGTAAAGCTTTTCCAGTTTGTAAAACAATTCTAGAATGCAGTGGATGTGTGGATATTTGAATGCGCACGGAGCTTTTGACATAATTTAAAGATGTGAACCTCATTCACTACAAAGCGTGAAATGGTATATAGTCTATGAAAAGCTCTGCAGATGCTACTTTGCTACCCACCAATACCAGCATCTGGCATCCTCCTGCTCTTCCCCATAGAACTGGTGCCACCGGGCTGGTGTCTTGACAAGGGTGCATTGGAGCTGTGAACCCCCAACCCCACGCTTGACCTCCTTGTGGGTTGTCTGCATGCCAAGGAGCAAGCATGGGGTTTGTAGTCATTAATGGGAGGGGGAAGAAGAGCCACTGCCGCCCCATGCTCTGCCGCATGAGAGCCTCTGGGCCTCGTCGGGTCCCTCAGTGGTTCCCCCTCCTACTTTGTGAGGCTTTCCAGTCCCTTCTCCCCACACCAGAGGAGGTACGGAGGTGGCCGTTCGGCTTGCTGGCCTTCCCCCTCCTTCCTTTCGGGTGATGGCGACCAATCAGGGGTTGCCATTGGCAGGCCACACCCCCACTGCCACAGCGGAGCAAGGCAACAGACATGGATGCGTCATCATCACCTTGCTCTGCAGAAAAAAGTTGAGGTAAGTCCCTGACTTTTTAAATTTGGAGCTTTGAGGAAAAGCCCTGGGATGGCTCCACAATGGCTGCTGCATCATATAAATGACACAGCGCCACTACGGAGCCACCCCAGGGTTTTTTCCTCGTATAGACACCCCCAAGGGCTGGTGGCTCAGGCAAGTGGCAAGCAAGGAGGAACTGCAGCATCTGGCTGAGGGACAGCATCTGGCTGAGGGACAGGCCTGCATTTGGGACAAGATGGTGGTGGTGACAGGAGTCTCTTCAGGTGGGTTGGGGAGGAACCACTGCAGCCCTTGTCCAGGGCCTGTGAAACTGACCCTGTTCAAATGCTTTACCCCTTGAGTGTTGAAAGAATCCAAGAGCAAAATAATTGATTTTTCTGTAGTCTTATGCTCCAGTTTTCCTGTAACCTCCCTCTTGCAGGTTGATATGAGACCAAAGAAGGGTGTTATGCATTCACCAGGCACCTCTTCACTATCCCTGTTGGTAATTTTGAGATGAGGCTTGCAACACAACTGATCTATGTGTGATGAGCTGCCAAAGGAGAACTGGTAATGTCCTACAGCTGTGCATTGGCCACCCACAGAGAGGGGGGGATCTGATAAATTAGGAGTGTGCAACATGCTGCCTTTAGCCATTTCTTGTGCATCTCCCCAAAACTGGCAGGACCCCATCCACTTTTCCTTACAGCCCAGATGATCCCTAGATCTCAGCAGGCAGGGAGGGGAGATGTGAGTGTACAGAGAAAATGTGTGCACTCAGCCCCCAACCAACACTAGTTGTGACCCTCAGAGCTGAAAAGATTATGTCCCCTGTAATAAGAGATTAATAAAAAGTGTTGCTTCCATTATTAAGTAAAAGTGTTATTTCTATTGAGAACTGAGCCACCAAGAGACTTTGCTATACTAAGACTAGTTCAAGAGCAGAAAAGAAAAAAAAAAAACAGTCCTCCCTTGATGTATTTTACAATGGCTCCCATGGAGATGTTCAATGGCTTTTGTTCATGTCATGGCTCTTTGAAAGAAGCCACAATGCTGGGTCATGGACTGTAGCTTGTTATATGTATTCCCATCTGTGCATCTTGTTCACCCTTGAATCCTGATGCAGGAAATAAGTACATTTCCAACATGTGCGTGCATCTTTCAATCCCTTCAGCCCACTTTCTGAAATTAATTACTCATTGGATTAAGGGATTTCTGATTGGAAGCCATCCAGTCTTTAACTGTGTCTCTTGACAAGCTTTGAATTTGCTCACCTAAGGCTGACATGACATGTCTACCTGCCTGTCTGCCTTTCATTTTCTGACAACCTTTCTATATTTTTTAACATGTCTTTCATATCTCTCATTAAAGCTTACACCAGGAATTCACTGCTGTGTTTGCTTATTTTTCTTCATGGAGGTCCATTTTCTAGACAGTCTTTTCCTACTAATACTGCTGGAGCACCTTCTGTAAGATTGTATGCTGTTGTTTTAAGCTGTAGCACGCATAGACCCTGTTCAGACAACATGCTAAGCCACAGCGGTTAAGCATTTTGAGCTAAACATTATGGCATAGCGTGTCATGTAAACCATGACTCAGCTTGTCGTGTGAACCATTCTTAACCATGGCTGTTACATAATCATGGTTTAAACACACTCACTAACCATTTCCTGCAAAAGAGTTAATGACATAACCATGGCTAAGCCTTAGCGTATCTTCTGAACAGGCCCTTTGCGTGCTTTGGCAGATAAGTGATATATAAAAGCAGTAAACAAACCAAGATTGCTAGCCTATTTAGTGTAACAGCTAAACTGTAAGTGCTTGACTAGTGTACTTACATGCATAATTTTAGAGGCAGAATTGGAGAGGGGTGATGCAGCATTTAGGCAGGGGATTGTTGCATTAATTTTTGCATGGATTATTTGTTTGTTTGCTTGCTTTGACTTGCTCAGCATATAAATTGCCTGGTGGAACACCCACTTAATGAGTGTTTGCCTTACCCTGAGTATTTCCCTAGGTTTAAGGCAAGATTTAAAGCAATCCCTACTGCAAAGAACCCAAGCTAATGGCAATGTGAGACTGTCAAACTGGTTGTCACTGTTATAGTGCCCTGTGCATGGATCCATAGGCTGAATCACTGGCTTTTCATAAAGGCCTAAAACAGGGATGGGCAGAAAGAAGATCTCCAGTTGTTCTAGACCAGCATTCCTGACCATTGGCCATTCAGGGAGTTGAAGTCCCAAACATCTGGAGATCTACCTTCTACCACCTCTATCCTGGAAGCCCAGTTCACAAGTTTCTCCATAAACTAATTGTTGTGCCTTAGATCTCAACTCTTACTTGATATGGAGGCAGCTATTTTTGTAGTGTTATATATAAAAGACGTATGTAGCTATGTTAATCCAGCAGGGGGAACTACCCACATCATTGTAATATTTATTTATTTACTGCATTTTTATACTGCAATAGCTGAAACTCTCTGGGCAGTTTACAAAAATTAAAACCATAAAAACCATTCAAAATATAAAACAATGACAATATAAAAACACAATTTAAAATACAGTATAAAACACAACCAGGATAAAAACTGAGCAGCTATGCAGAAATTGATAGGGATTTAAAATACAAATTTAAACAGCAGGTTAAAAATCAAACTGAAGAACTGTTAAAACACTGTGAAAATAAAAAGGTCTTCACTTGGCATTTAAAGGAGTATAATGTAGATGCCAGGTGAACCTCTCTAGGGAGCTCATTCCACAGCAGGGGTACCACAGAGAAGGCCCTCCTCCTAGTAGCCACCTGTCTCACTTCCTTTGACCTTTATTAGGGCCAACAGAAATGTCACAGAAATAGTGAGCAAGCTATATCTGTTTTATATTGTAACCTAGGCAGTGACAATAGCTCTGATAGTAGTTTAACTAAGTGAATGTGTAGGATAGGTTGGCACAGTTGGAATCTGGATGAGGTTAGAGATTCATAAAAGGGCTGAAACAAAGTATCAGGAGGAGGAAGCTTTGCTGACTGAGTTGTTGCTACTTTCCAAAGAAGCGCTCCTAAATGAAATACTACCTGTGCTTCTTGGAAAGTGATTTCTGCAGATCCCTAGCATGCTTCACCAACTTGGCTATACCTTACACTAGCCTTCCCCAACCTGATGTCCTCCAGATGTTTTGGGGCTTGTCTATATGCTGTGCAGTTGCGCTCCATTGTTTATATGCAGCTGCCAACCCGTAGCCACATCGTATTATTCCCTGCAAAGCTGCACATTTTCAGTGTCCTGTTTCATCATGTGTATTTACTTTGTTCCGGTGTCACCACAGTTGTTTGAGCATGTGTCAGTGGTGGCTTTGGTTCAGGTTAAGAGAGTGGGTGTAGTTAGGGGGCAGATCCCAGTGCAGGGTAGGCACGAGAATACAGGTGAGTGTTTAGTAATGGTCCCATAAATTCAATGAACTGTAGCTGTGCAAACGTGCAATTGCAGACTTCGAAAGCCAAAGTGTCACGCAGAGTTGTCAGAGAACAAAACCAAAAATGCTTTTGGAAGTTTTCAGTCACTCGATATTTGCTGCACATTACCACTGTGTGACAACGGCACTGCAAATTTTCCTGGCTGGATAGCCCACACTCACTCCTGCCATGTAACATCATCGATGTGCTTCACAGGTTGGTCTTCCATCAGCCCCACCCAGCATGGCCAATAGTCAGGGGTGCTGAGAGTTGCAGTCCAAAACATCTGGAGGGCACCAGCTTGAGGAAGGCTGCCTTATGCTCTGTCTGCAAAATCTGCCATCCCCTCCCGTCTGTTCCCCAGCTCTTATGTTATTTCAAGCTCTTGCTGAAATCTCCTCCTAATGCAGGCAGGAGGTTTAAATTGTAACCATGCTCTCAGTGCGGTGGGGCGGCCAATGCCCTTCACAGCACGTTCCTAGCTGTTAAATATTCAGGAGGCTGGGTCTGCTGCTTGTTTTAATTTCTTTTGTGGATGGATCACTTACTTTCCTATCCACAGATTAACTGTGTGAAAGTGGGTGTTTCAGTGGGAGAGTATTTCCTGCCTGCTTAAGCAAATGCATCACCTCCTGCTGTCCCCAGCGCCAAACACCACAGGTTTCTCCATGCATTAGTGCTGCCTTTTGTAACATTGTTCGAATGTTTATTAAGCTGTAGACACCCAGGCAATGAGTGCTCCTTTCCAGCTGGCTTCACTGGGAACCATTCTGCAAGCATGGGCGGTGAGCAAACCTTTCTGGCTATTTGGACTCAGAGGTGAGCAGCCGATGGGTTGTATTAAATTATAGTTTATTTGAAGTCCTATTCATCTCAGCACATCTGATTAGGATTAACATTAGATATAACTCCATGTGGGTACAGGACAGGTGTGTCCGATATACTGCAGGCCTTGTGTGACCACTGGCATGGAAATGAGTACTACTCAGAGGACTTGCTTCTATTGAAGCCTTCCCCAACTTGGGGTTCTCCAGATGATGTCAACTACATCTTCCAACATTCCTCATCACTGGCCATCCTGCTGATTGAGGCTGATGGGAATTGAAGTCCAAAATATCCAGAGGGCACCAGTGTGGGGAAGACTGCTCTATTGAGTCAATTAAAAAAAAGATTATTTTGAGAGGAAGTGTAGTGTAGTGGTTGGTATCAGAGTAGGCCTGGGAAGAGCCAGTTTCAAATCCCATAACGCTCACTACTGGCAGGATCTACACGTCATCCTTGATGCGCCCTCCCTGCACCACAAGCTGCTTTGGAGCACTGCACTTCATCTAGTGTGGCTCAAGCCTCGGAAGCTCTGCCCGTGCCCGCACCACCGTGGCTGCCGCCCTTTCATCCAGGCCGGTCCAGGGGAGGGAGGAGGGAGGGGGAGGGTTGTAAACAAAAGCCAGCGATTGGGAGAGGGATTTCCAATTGCTAGCTTTTGTTTACAACCCTCCCTCCTCCACTATCTATCAGCCCACTAACCTACCTGACAGGTTTGTTGTAAAGATAAAACTGATAAGGGGCAGAACCATGTATATTGCCCTTCGAGTAAGGGTGGGGTATAAATGAATTAGATAGTACTTATTCATATTGTGGTCAAATATGGCTACAAAAACAGAATTTTACATTTGGTGCCAGATTCTGAACTCTCCAGTTTTAATCTTTGGGATCATTTTGTTTCAGCTCAAGTGCCTGTACATCACACAAAAGACGTAAATTACATTATGGGAAGTGTTGGCATAACCTTACAGATTCAAACTGGTGTACTATTAATTCCTTCTTGACTTTAAGTTCCCTGGGAACTGTGAGGAGGCCTACAGTTCCCAGGATACTTTGGGAGAAGCCATGAGAGCCAGTGTGGTACAGTGGATAGAGTGTTGGACTTGGGAGTTGGGAGATCTAGGTTCTAGTCCTCACTTGGCCATGCCCATGAAGGTCACTGGGTGATTTTGGGACAACTGGCTGGGTTGCCTGAATTTGCCTGTGCAGTTCTTGTCCACAATGGTTGCTGGGATTGTGTTTACATATATTACATGTCCCTGCAGTGTGTGTGTGTGTGTGTGTGTGTGCAGGATGTTGTGGGTTTCTCATTCAATACAACCAACCCCCCTAAGCAAGATAGCACTTGGCCATAGCCCATATAGATGCTTGCCTGGTTTACCCAGCTGACAGAGTGAGAACAACGCCTGTCCAGGCAGGAGATGGGGCTGTAGCTGCCCCCCCCCCAACAAACCTTTCCATTGCATTGTACATATTTTTCAGAGTATTGCCTTGTGCATTTTTCTCTCTCTCCCCCATCCTCTTTTTGCATTCAAGCACAGAACAGAGCGTGGAGGAAACTCTATTGAAGCAGGTTAATCGCTTCCAAAACAGGCTCTCTGTTTTCCATTCCCAGTCTTTTGCGAGGCTTTTGGCTATGTTGAATAGACAGCAGCACGACTGTGCAATCATTTGCTTATGAATTCAGTACAGAGCTCACACCTCTTCCTCCACATTTCCAGCAGGACAGCTGTGATTTGTCCTGTGGGCCTTCGGAGGAGCTTTCTGCAGATAAGCAAACCACCGCTGCAGAGCAAAAAGCGGCCAGCTTGATCTTTGCCTTATTCTTCAGAACGATGAATCGGGGGAAGGGCAGGGGTTGTCCCTTGATTGCTAGATTCCTATTCTGTCATCTACCTGGTGAAGTTTTCCCTTTAAAAAAAACCCTCTCTGCTACCTGCAACAATTGTGCTGCCTCAAACACCCTTGGAATCATTCTCCTCCATTCCTGCTGAAAACCTGGACACAGTTGCCTCTGCCAGCTGGCAAATTAATTCTGCTCTGAACACACCTGAACCTGTGTTTGAAGGTCATTCTGGTGTGTGTGTGTGTGTGTGAGAGAGAGAGAGAGAGAGAGACAGAGAGACAGAGAGAATTGTCTGCACCTTTGGGCAGGTTGCGAGATCTCTCATAACACTTTTGCTATCACTCACAAAAAATCAGGAATAATCTGTTTCTCAGACTCTGTTCAGCCCATCCTGCTTTATGCTATGTTTAGCCCAGCAGCACAGAGATGGTCACACCTCAAGTCCCAGCAGTGGGCCCAGCAGGCTCGACAATCCAATTCCATTCGTTCAGAATCCTCAGTTGCTGTTTCACACACTAGCAGGGAGAAGTGCAGTAATTTCCCTGCTCTGGATGCTCCAGGAAGCACATTAGTGTCAATTTCAGACACTTTCCCAAAGGGTAAAAGGGGGGGGGGGGAATGAAGAAAATGGGAAGTAATTTCATCTCTCTCCTGCGGAGAAGTTTAAGTGCAGCTATAGAAATATCTTTCTCCAAAGTGATTCCTCGAGACTAAATGCCACTGCCCAAGTGCTGTGCTAAAAGGTAAATCTATTAGATGGGACACTGTAACAGATCTGGGAGCAGGGATGACTTTCCCTCCTGAGGGACCTTCCCCCCCCTCCCCCCCACAAGGTTCCCAAAAGAGAATTACTGCTAGGCTACCACCAGTCACATTGAACCTACTTACACCATCCCTACCAGAGCCTGAACTGGTGCCTTCCAGTTTTGGACTTTGACTCCCAGTAGCCCAAGTCAGTATGGCAAATGGTCAAGCATGCTGGGTGTTGTAGTCTGAAACACCTGTATTGTGCCAGGTTGTGGAAGGCTGCCCTAGTCTGTCCAACTGCTTGGGGAGTTCTAAGCCCTTCTAGGCTTGAATTATAAAAGGGCTGGTCAGTTCTACCTGGACACATCCTTGCGGAAAAGAGCTTAAGTTTTGGAGGCATATTGGGGTGGGGAAGAAGAAATGAGATAAACCTATTCAGTCATCCTGGTATGGTGCCAACTTACTAGGTGCTCTAGTAGGTAATGTTGAACTTTATCAGAAGTAGGGGATGTCACAGACACCAGGCATGGAAAAGGACACCCAGTTAGAACATTGCCAATCTGGAGTAGATTCTGGGTCTGTGTATGCAAAGCAAAGCTCAAGCCAATTATGGTTGATTTCCCTTTTAGATGGATTCCATGAAGTTCACAGGTGGGTCTCCCCCACTTGGAGTGGATTTCGGAATATTCACAAGTCTTCAATCTTGCACGTGAAGAACTGGCTGGACATGTCATGCAGCATTAAGAATCTAATGCATTCAGTTGTATGAGTTAAATATAAACTTCTACTAAGTCTGTGCCTGCCTGTATCAGTCATTGCCTCCATGAGAGCTTTGACATGGAGGGCTCCTAGCGCTACCAGCTGAAAGCCGTTGTGCAACTAATCAGTCTTTTCTTCCTTAATGGATATTTTGTGGAAAGAAAAGAGATAGAAGAAGAGGCAAAAAAAGACAAGAGGGCTACAAATTGGTGATGGTGTTGTCTGGACACTACGTAAAATTCTGTGAATGAGGCAGGCCAATTGAGCAATAAACGCTAGAACACAGGGACACAAGATACTAATTCTGAGAATTGCTCAACATTTGTTTCCCTTTGTAGGAGTAATTCATCTCTAAGAAATGTTAACAGGAAAACCATCTCATACACCCGGGCCTATTATTCTGTCTAACAACATCACCTGTGCCTTCAAGGTACTTCCCAGCCAAAGTTTCCTATCTATACACAACCAAGTCTATCATTATCATTAATACTTTATCTTATTATTTTTAAATCCTCAGAGAATCAGAAGTGGCTAAAAACAAAACAATTCATAATCATCATCACAATTAAAATACCAGTAAAATAAAAATCAGAGAAATAATATATATTTGTAAACTGCTCAGGAGCCCACTTTTGTGGGTGAACAGTGTAGAATTGTTTTAAATGAATATATCCAATAATATAAAAGCAATTAGCAGAAAGGACCTCCCTCCAATCATAGAGACAAGAGAAAATGCATACAACAGCCAGCCTTCCTAAATGCTCTTTAAAAAGCTACATTTTAGCTAGCCAATGAAACAAATTGAAAGTTGGCAGTGGGTGGCCTCCTCTGTAGAAAGTGTTTTATAACACTGGTGGCAAAACAGAAAAGACACTGCCCCTTCTACTCAACCACCACATCTTATTCAAGAAAAAACACTGTGCAAGACCTCCGCTGTTGATTTGGAAAGCATATGGGAGAAGGCAGTCCTTATGGAACTCAGGTCTCAAGCTGTTTCAAAGGTAAGAACCAGAACTTTGAATAAAGCCTAGCAACAACTTAGAAGTCCATGAGAATCAAAAACCACTGGAATTATATGCTCTAGCCGGCCAGACCCAGGTCTGGCAGTAGCATTTTGGACCAATAATAAGCAGCTTTCAGTCCGTGCTGCATCTTCTGCCAGGAGCTGAGTTGAAATTGCAGTTACCCATAGAGATATGAAATAGGAGAGTAACTCACCCTGCTGTAAAGAGATGGAACTTCTCCAAAATTGCAGTTCTGTCTTTCATGAGTAAAGTTGTTTCCTTCTCTTGTACTATCCTACTACTTTATCACAGTTGGAACAGAGTTCAATGTGGGTTCAGAAACTGAAGCTATCATGAAAGTGAAGACAGTTGTTTCTGTTATAACTACCAGTACAATTAACCTTTTGCTTCCCTGGATTTTTCCTAACAGAATAGTACAAATGGACCTTACTGTTCAATGGACTGTGTTATTAATGTTGTATGACTGTTGGACATAAGCAACGGCTGCAGAAATTTTGAAATGTATTGAATATGTGCCTTTGCAATGTGTCTTTGGTTTGATTTAATGAAATATTACAATTGATTTTGCAATACAGAGATAGTTTTATTTTAACAGTTATTCTTGCTGTACTGATAATCTTGAATTAAACTAGGTACTGTCTCAATCAACATATCCCCAGCCCCTTTGGGGGACCTGTTTATGGTCCTAAAATACAGCAGGCACTAGAATTTCTAATAACTACAAGGCAAAAGTCACCATCGTATCCATACAAGAGAAGAATAGCACATAGCACATATGCTCATTTTGCTTCTCCTTGTATGATTTCTGGCCTTTCCACAAACATTGCTCATAACTCAGAAAGATAAGAAGACATTTGTGTGTGTGTGCATGCACCTCTGTATGCGTGTGATGGGGGAGATGCTGAGATATTTGTGGCCTTATTTTCAATTTCCAATTGCATCTATTGTCAGCATTTGGTATTTCAGACAGCTGCTAGGTCTCTTGCCATGGGCACCCCATGCCAAATAACTGGTCTGCCAGCCCCATTTAAATTTCCCACAATGCCCCAGAGTGAAGCTACATTGGGGACATTGTAAGAATTTTAAAATGGCGGCTTACAGATTAGGGTGGTCACTTATGAATCACCCAACAAAAGAGGATAGTGATTTGCATAATGCTTTGTGTATAGACGCAAATGTAGAAATAATTATTATAAATGTAAGAAAAATAGAGTACATTTTGTGTACTATGGGAGCCTGCGACCAGGTGACCATGCGCCTGCCTGTTCATTCTGTTGCCCATGTGCTCACTATTGATGGGCAACCATTCTTTATCTTTAAATGGACTTGGATTGGTCCAGCCCTTCCAATAGAGGTAACCTTCAAAATATAGGGCAGTTCTCTGGCAGCCCTTTGGACAGGGGACTGTCTTAAAAGGTGACACCTGATCATCCTAAGTGGGATGCACTGACACAGAATGCATGTGGTTCCTCCTCCTGGGAAACCTGATTTGCCCCAAACCATGATTCATAGGGGAACAGAACAGGGACAGCAGCGGATAGCAGCAGAAGCAGCATTGTTCATGCATAGGTGACCATATGGAAAGGAGGACAGGGCTCCTGTATATTTAACATCTGTGATGAAGAGGGAATTTCAGGAAGTGTCATTGGTATGCCTGCAGCACCAGGTAAAATTCCCCCTTCATCACAACAGTCAAAGCTGCAGGAGCTATACTATTAGAGTGACCAGATACAAAAGAGGGCAAGGCTCCTGCAGCTTTAACTTAGGCTGACCAGATAAAATCCAGGTTAGGGCTCATGTAACTTTAACAGTTGTAGAGAAAAGGGAATTTCAGCCAGTGTCATTTGTATGCAATTAGTTCCTGGTGAAATTCCCTCTTCATCACAACTGTTAAAGCTGCAGGAGCCCTGCCTTCTTTTGTATATGGTCACTCTAGTATAGTGCATGCACCTTTAACTGTTGTGATGAAGAGGGAATATCACCAGGAACTAACTGCATACAAATGACACTGGCTGAAATTCCCTTCTCTCTACAACTGTTAAAGTTACATGAGCCCTGACCTGGATTTTATCTGGTCAGCCTACTTTAACTGCTGTGATGGAGAGGGAAGTTCACCAGGTGCTTCATGCATACAAATGACACCTACTGAAATTCCCTCTTCAATACAACTGTTAAAGACACAGGAGCTCTGTCCTCCTTTCCATATGGTCACCCTAGTGATTCATGCAGCAGAGAGCAGAGGTGGCACCAGCAATGGTCAGCCCTGTGGCTGATGGATGGGATGAGACACAATCTGTCTCCCCTCCCAATCCACTGCCTGAGCCATGTGACTCACCACGCCTCTTGGCAGAGCTGGCCCTGGTTAAGGAAAAGGAAAACAAGTAAACTCTGCCACCAGTTCTTAAAGTTACAAAGTTCTTTAAGATTTAGGAAACAGATGGAGGAAGAGGGAGCCAAATGGAGCTGGTCTGTCAGATGAGCCAATGGCACAGGCCCTTTCGTATCTACTTCTTTGCAGATTAATACATGTCCCTGAATTCCTCAGGTGTCCGCAAATAGCAGGTTTTCTCATGGATATGACACTTTGAAAATGGTTTGAAAACTGTATATGGAGTGTGTCCTGGGCCCCAACAGTTGTCACTACTGTTATAAATACCATTTTAAAGCAGTCGTGTAGATCCTGCCCTGGACTTTGCTTCTCAATCAGTTGTGACGGAATCTGGGCAGAAGGCTTTCCTACACCTGTTGTAAAAATCTGAACAGATCTATGATTTTCACCACAAAACATGTCCATTTCCCCTGACACTCATCTTACACGCATCCTACATGTGTTCGCTGACATGCACACCCAAACCGTCCACACACAACACCCCAAAGCCCCTTCCCCACTGCCTGTCCATTGTATCCATTTCTGCAAAAGTCAAGCTGCTTGCAAGTGATTTGGTGGCACAAGAACTAGCAGCTTGTCAATATTGCCAATGCTCCTTCTTCTCCAGGTCAGACTCCATTGTAACCAGGAGTGTGACTCATCCAGATGTGACCTTGGCACACCTGGAGAGACAAAATGACCATATAAGGGAATGATAGAAGTGGAGAGACGTTGCAAAGCATCTCTGGGTACAAGTAAAATAGCACATGGCAATGCAATGGCACGTCTGGCCACTACTCGGGTCTACACGAGAGTAGCTGTAGCTGGAAATGATGTTTTTGGGGCTGTAAACCAATGGGATGAGGGCTAATGTCATGTGACATCTGATGTATAAAAGTATTTGTTTGAACCTTGGCACGGTGTGACTCTGGAAGGCAGCGAGAGCGCCCAGTGGTCACCTATTCTGCGCAGAATAATAAATTAGTTTCCAAAGCTTCAGGAGGTCTTTCGTCAAGTGTTTCATATCTGGACTTTGGACACTTGGGAACAGCATAATTTATGCAACACACCTAGTGAGCGAAGAATGCTAGAGGAAGTTTCTGAGGAGAGAAATCGCTCTCCATGTTGTGGGATTGCTTATCTCAAGCTGTGCACAGCTATAACTTATGAATTAGAGGGCTATTTGATCTTACCAGTTCTTTTCATGTTGTCTGCACTTTCTCAGAAATTCAGCAATAGCAACCCAAGAAGCAGGGGGGGGGGGGAATGCATGTAGTTTTAATGAATGAATGAATGAATGAATGAATGAAAATAACGTCCAGAATGTGGAATTCTGATGGCACTGTTTCAGGTCGGAGACTGTTGGCACTCTTCCTTCACATCAATCCCAGCCCCACAGCACTGCACCAGCCACCAGCCACACCAGAATAGTCTGTTGCAGCAAAAACAATAAAAAGTCCAGTGGCACATTAAATAGGGTGGCCATATGAAAAGGAGGACAGGGCTCTTGTATCTTTAACAGTTGTATAGAAAAGGGAATTTCAGCAGGTGTCATTGGTATGCATGCAGCCCTGATCTCTTTTGTATCTGGTCACTCCAATAGTACAGCTCCTGCAGCTTTCACTGTTGTGATGAAGAGGGAATTTCACCAGGTGCTGTATGCATATAAATGACACCTGCTGAAATTCCCTCTTCAATACAACTGTCCTCCTTTTCACATGGTCACCCTAATTGGTGTTAATGGGATTTTTTTTCTCAGCTTAATTACCATGCAGGGATGGAAATTTTAAGGGGAGAGAGAAGGGTTAATTCTCATCTTCTTACATACCTCAACATTCCCCCCCCCCCCAATATTTCTGTGCATGGCAATTAAGATCACGGGGGGGGGGGACTTTTTTCATTGATTTGGGATGAACTGAGGCAGGGTGCACATTAATTGAACAATTCATTTCATTTCAGATTATTTGGATGATAAATTAATTGCCTGACTTTGCCTCCCATGAGATTTAAATAAATCCTAGTAATTATTTCAAAATTTGCATAGAGAGATATAAATTAACATGTGCAGATTTTATGCAAGTTTGTGTCCTATGGGCTGAGGCCCAGATCTTTTAAGTGCCTAGCAACGTCCCTGACCATTAGCAATTTGTTTTGAGCAGAGCAACCTTGTTTATAGTTTCCATCGGTTTGTTAAGCAAATGCTCTTTCATGGTGTTTTTCCCTCTCATCATTCATCGATGATGAAAAAAAAAAACACCCAACTACAGAATGTTCTAAAAGTGGCAGCCGCAAAAAGAACTATTTCCTGTCAACCCCCATATGTTTCTAGCAAAGCGGGCTGCGTATCCCAGAGGAAAATTAAAGATCTGAGAGAGTATCTGAAAATTCATCAGTTTGAGATCCTGAGCAAACCTCTCTCCAGTACTATCAAAACATGAGGCTAAAGTCAGAGGATGACTCAAGCGCTCCCCCTACTGAAATATGGGAGAATTGGTGGCTGGCTCCTTTAGAAGCTGTGCTGAAGAGAGGGAGATGAAGCACCACTAAAGGAGGGGTGAAAGAAGAGGCAGGCTGTGGTGCTTTGGGGAAAAAATGCTAAAATCCTCGGATGTTTTATTATTTGGAAATAATAAAACATCTGAAGATTTCAGCATTTTTTTCTGCCTCTTCTTTCACCCCTCCTTTAGAAGCTGGTAGCAGGAGAGGGGCAAAGAAAGAGCATTGCCATTAATAGGGATATGAGAGAGAGAGAGAGAGAGAGAGAGAGAGAGAGAGAGAGAGAGAGAGAGAGAGAGATGGGACGGGGATGGGGACAGGGATGGGCAGCTTGCTGAAATGGCTGTCCAGTGGGAATTTGGGGATTGAACCAAGGTACCAGTACCAATAACACAGATTTTTTGTGTTTTTGTTTCCCCTAGAAGTAGATTTTGGATTTAGAAATGCTGGCGACAGTCCATAGCACCAGGTTGGCTTGGAAAAAGAAGGGCTTCTGCCTTGTGGTATGTTGCCACTGCACAATTACGTAAACTGGAGAGTTGAGAGAACAATACCAACCACAGTGCTCATAACAGAATATATTGCCAATGTACCCTGGAAGCTTTGCAACTGCCATAGATTCCCATTCACAAGCACTCCCACAGATAGGAGGAGACTGTGCTCACGGACGGTCAGACTGGAGTCTTCCCCGCCGCGATGGCACGGTTTGCGAGCTCTCGTGGGAGGTTGAACAGCTACTCTTTGTTGACTGTATATATCATTGGGTGATGGAGGGGAAGATCTCTTCTCCTGCTGCTAATATTCACCCCTAGCAAAGCAGCACAAGAGCCCCTTCTTTCTCCCAGCACTCTCCATCTGAGTACTTATTTGCTCACAATTCACGCTGAGCCTGCAATGTGTTGCAAGGATCACTCTAGGGGGAGGGGGTTGCTTTATCAGAGCACGGCTTCAATTTATGCGCTCCCTCCCTCTCCCTCTCTCTTTTGCACAAAATCTACAGAAATGGCTTTAGGTTAAGGGGCAGAATTCTCTCTCTCTCTCTCTCTCTCTCCATCCATCTGGTTCTGATATATGTACATGTAAAGCAAAAGGTGACAAGGAGGCATTCCTGGATACACTGCAATCCTGCATGGAAGCAGCCCTCCCCAACTTGGTGCTGTCCAGATGTGATGGACTACAACTCTCATAATTCCCAGCCACCATGGCCCAGGCTAGACTGCATTTAAGGCCAGCATCTCTTGTCCCAACTTTAAGGTCTAAGAGCCCAGTCCCAAAGGTAACAAATGCTGTGTGGGTAGCATCTCTGTAGCACATGGCTCAGCACATTGTGGTTTCTATTTTACACAGCATTTCAATGTTTTCCTGGCAACGTTAATCGGTGCTGGTATTATTTCCCAAGTCATCAGCATTTGAAATATAAAGGGTGGGGGATCAGAACCACTTAACTCTTTAGAGTTTTGCTTAGGCTTCCGCCGCTAAAACTGGAG
Source organism: Anniella stebbinsi (assembly GCA_029215795.1). Classification (NCBI taxonomy): domain Eukaryota; kingdom Metazoa; phylum Chordata; class Lepidosauria; order Squamata; family Anniellidae; genus Anniella; species Anniella stebbinsi. Next base: position 63,111,029 of record JARDYH010000005.1, on the reverse strand, counting down.
AAAGACAGTGGATAGGACTTGTGGATTTCACTAAGCTCCCCCCCCCCCCCCCCCCGTTCCTCACAATAACTCAAGCACTGGATTTCCATAGCTGGCACTGCAGTCCTCAATCCAAATGAACATTCTCGTCACATTGCATTTCAGTTTTCTCCATCATTGTCCCAGATTGTGCCTTTAGTATTTTCTATGTATATGTGCTTCCTCTTTTCAGAATTGCAGGCTCAGCCTCCTTCCTCTTAATAAATGCTGAATTTGTGCAATTGCACCTATAAACCAATACAGCAGAAACACCATAATTCATTTGATCCAATTTGCTGGGAAGGAGAGGGAATTTCTGAGATACGGCTTTGATGTAGGCAGGCTCTAGGATTGGTTCTCAAAGTAGCCAGGGACAAAATTCAGCCAAAGTTTAGCACTTAAATACATCCATCAGCTTCACGGGGAGAGAGTTAAGCACATGTTTAAGTGACACAATGACATCCGTAGGGGAACCTTGGCTCAATTGTATCCTAGGCTCAGCTTTTACTATAAGAAAAAAAGAGCAGATAAAAATTAAGGTGCCATGGTGAATGGGAGCAGAATGGGACAATAGGCAGAAAAAGGGATAGCGTGAGACCTCTGCTTATATCATTACATCCCAGTTTTTGCAAGCATGCACTTACAGACACACAGACATAATCTGCAGCAAACTGGGTGTGGGGGGGAACCAACCTTGTCCCTGACAGATTAGGTGCATCAATAACAGGGACAAACAGAAGGTGTATGATTTGGGACCAGGCTACTGGAAATACTGCATTGTCCCATATGCGTCTGTCTGGATTTTAAGATATTTGGGGGAGGTCCTTTTCCCGGTCCCACCATCAGTAGAGGCACCTTTGGTGAGGACATTAGAGAGTGTCTTCTCAGTGACTGCTCCCAAGCTTCAGAACTCTCTGCCAAGGGAGGATAGGTTGGCTTCCTCTTTGCTGTCCTTCTGCCAACAGGCAAAGACATTTTTATTCAGGCACACCTTTGTCAAATGAGCTGGTTTCCTGCTGGAGAAGGGTGCGGTTAACTGGTTTGAGTGCTGTCTATGGGATGGACCCAGGATCTGCCTTCTGCAAGAGGAAGATCACCCCCTCCCAATTTTGGGGGATTCCGCCTCCCTGCATACCACAGCTCACCCATTCAGCAGACTCTCTGGCTGGGTTCACACAACACACTAACCTACCATGCGCTATCGTGTTGTCGGAATGTAGTGCATTTTCTGCAGGGTGGGTTAACATGTTGTCTGAATGTAGTGCATCTTCTGCAGGGTGAGTTATTATGTTGTCTGAATGTAGTGCATCTTCTGCAGGGTGAGTTATTATGTTGTCTGAATGCAGTGCATTTACTGCAGGGTGGCTTGTTAACCATGTAGTGTAGTTTATTTTTCTTGAACAAGTCACCTTGAGAATCAACGAGCACAACACGGTAACTCACCCAGCAAAAAAAGCACTGTATTCAGGCAACACGATAGCCCACCATGCAGAAAACACACTGCATTCAGACAACACAATACCCCATGGTTTAACAACAACCCACACTGGGTGGGTTAGTGTGTTGTGCGAACCCAGCCTCTGTGTAGGATTTTCAGGAGACTGGATGGCTGTCGTGGGAAGAAAGGTGGGAAATTCAACATCCGCTAGCACTGTCCAGTTTAAATCTGGATCCAACCCTATTTGTTGTTGTATATTTAAAGGATTTGTTTTTATGTTTTAATTGAGATTGTTTTAACTGTATTTTACTATTGTTAGTTGCCTGGGGTGTCATATTTGCCAGAAATGCAGGATATGCATTAAATTAATAAATAATAGGGGTGTGCACGGACCCCCTGGATCGGATCGGGACCTGGATCGGGACCTCCAATTTTGTCACGGATCGGTTCGGACAAAATCGGAGGCCCCCCGGACCGGATCGAGTCCGATCCCGATCCAAAAATCGGCAATTTTTGGATCGGCCGCCATTTTTTTCCCCATAGAGTTGCATTGCAATGCAAGTCTACGGGGAAAAAAATGGCGGCGGGTGGGTGAGGGAGGGCCTAACTCCCTCCCCTCCCGGGCCATCCGCTGTGGACGGCCCCGGCAGGTAAGCCCCCTCCCCCGCGCTCCCTCCCCCCCCGGGGCCATCCGCTTCCATCCGCTGGCCCCCGCGGGCGCCCGCGGATAGAAGCGAATGGCTCCGGGGGGGTAAGCCCCCTCCCCCCCTGCCACTGCTTACTTTTTAGGGATGCCCGCTCCCGTCCGGCACCAGCGGCTACTGCCAGCGGGCTTTGCGGCCTGTTCTAGAGTAGCGCGCCGGGTGATCACCCGGCGCGCCACCCTGGAGCAAGCCGAGGAGCCCGCTGGTAGTAGCCGCCGGCGCCGGACGGGAGCGGACGGCCCGGAAAGGTAAGGGCCCCCCTCCTCCCCTCCGCGCGCGCCCTCCTCCCCTCCGCGCGCCCCCTGCTTACCTTTCCGGGCTGTCTGGCGCCGGCGGCTACTACCAACGGGCTCCGCGGCCTGCTCTAGAGTAGCGCGCCGGGTGATGTCATCAGCCGGTGTGCCACCCTGGAGCAGGCCGCGGAGCCCGCTGGTAGTAGCCGCCGGCACCGGACGGGAGCAGACGTCCCTCAAAGGTAAGCGCCCCGCTCCTCCCCTCCGCGCGCCCCCCCCGCTGTCCACTTTCATCGGCGGGCGCCCACTGGCCCCCACCAATGGAAGCAGTGGTGGGCGCCAGCGGGCGCCCGCCGATCCGCCGAACTGGTTCGGATCCTTTTCGGATCGGTTCGGACTGGATCGGCCGATCCAGCTGTTGGATCGGCCGATCCAGCTGTTGGATCGGAAATCGGATAATTTATCCGATTTCCCACTGGACCGGACTCAGATCGTGGATCAAGTCCGATCCAGTGCACATCCCTAATAAATAAATATCTGAGTGACTCACAGTAGTTAAGCAAAGATCCGTGTTTAACATCAGCAAGAAGAAACACTTAAATCCAACGTCATGCAAATGGCCTTCCCCATCCTCTCCTCCTCCCCTGCGGCACTCTGCATGCCCCCAATCCAGTTTTGCTCCAGAAAGTCCCCCAAGCCTCCAGAATCCTATTTGCCAGAGGCTCCCATTCTGCTGGCAGAAGATCACCATTGGTTTCCAACCACAGTTTGTTTCTTCTACTAAGTGAGCAAAATCAAGAAAGCTTGAGGGAAGTGGGGAGAACAGGACAGGAATAGATCTATTTGTGAAAGTATTTGTGAGCAAGCTTCAATTGGAGTACAGGAAACAAATCCTGGGCTGATCTTAAGTTCAGCAGCACCTTTTCCTTCAATTCTATTTTCTCTTTCATAAGCCACTATTTTGCACTTGACACCACAAGTGTAAAATCTGCCTGTTCCTGGCCTATAATCACCAGGGGTCTCTCTATATGCCCTTTGTACCCTGTGATAGCTGTGCAGTGGCACAGCATCATTTATACGACACAGCTGCCAAATCGCAGCCACCATGAGCTTTCCCCCCGAAATTGCATGCTTTAAAAGTAGTTGCTTACTGTGACTTGTTCCTTTGCTACGAGGTCACTGCCCTCTGTCGGTGGTGACCTCGCTTTGGGTTCAAGCTGGAGGTATTTCTGGAGGCAGATCAAGGCCCAAGATAGGACATGGTAAGCTGGGAAGGCAGGACAGAGGGCAGGGGGTGGGCTCGATGAGTTGAATGGCAGCCGGTGCTGCAATTTTTTCATCTGGAAAGCCCAGGCTTCCTCCTGCAATGAAGATTAATGTTCCCACCATGCAGCTGTGATGCTGCGGGGTTTCAAGGGAATGAGCAGCAAAGACGTTGTTATTGTAAAGACATGGCCCAGGTAGAAACTTTTATATCAGTTAGCAGTGCTTCCTTAGGCCTGGGGCCCAAATCTTGCCTTCCTGAGGTCCCAGTCTGGCCCTCCAAGGTTCCCCAAATGGCCAAACCTCTTTTTCCTCCAACACCAATGGTTTGGTAGTTTTCTAGTTTTTGTGCAGTTTCCCCCTATTTTTAAAGGTTGAAGTGCCTCTCTCAAAGCTTAGTTACTGGCAGTAAGAGCTTTACGCCAAAATATGCTGGTGTTTCGTTTTTTGTTTTGTTTAGAGTTGTTTGTATTTTTGCCCCACTTTTTGCTCCGCCACCTTTGCCTTCAGTCCTGCCTAGAATGTGGCTCCTAAGAGCTTCGCAGAACTTGAACTCGGCCCTCAGGCTGAAAGAATCTCCCCAGCCGTACTTTATCCATGCACCATGATTCCATGCACTCTTCACATGGTATCCTTCTGGAACGCCTGAGGGAATTGGGACTCGGGGGCACTGTGCTTCAGTGGTTCCAGTCCTACCTCTCGGGCAGGTTCCAGATGGTGATGCTTGGGGATAGTTGCTCTTCAAAGAAGGAGCAGCTATGTGGTGTACCACAAGGTGCCATCCTATCCCCAATGCTGTTTAACATCTACATGAAACCGCTGGGAGAGATCATCCAGGGGCATGGGGCGGGGTGCTATCAATACGCTGATGACACCCAAATATATTTCTCTATGCCTTTGACAACAGCGTCAGCTAAGGATAGTGTGTCTCCTCTGAATGAATGCTTGGAGGCGGTAATGGGCTGGATGAGGAAAAACAAACTGAAGCTGAATCCAGACAAGACGGAGGTGCTTACTGTCAAGGGCCACAACCTGGGGTTGGAGGTGTGTCAACCAGTTCTGGATGGGGTTACACTCCCTCTGAAAGGCTGTGTTCGCAGCTTGGGGGTGCTCCTGGATCCGTCGCTCCAAATGACAGCTCAGATAGATGCGACTGCCAGGAGTGCCTACTATCAGCTTTGGCTGATATGCCAGCTGTGCCCCTTCCTAGAGTTGGAAGACCTAAAATCAGTAGTGCATACGCTGGTAACTTTGAGGCTCGACTTCTGCAATGCGCTGTACATAGGGCTACCTCCGTGCCTAGTCCGGAAACTTCAATTAGTTCAAAATATGGCAGCCAGGTTGGACACCGGTACATCTAGGGGTGACCACATTACACCAGTTTTAAAATCTCTTCACTGGCTGCCAATCAGTTTCCGGGCGAAGTACAAAGTGTTGGTTATTACCTTTAAAGCCCTACATGGTTTGGGTCCAGGTTACCTACGGGATCGCCTTCTCCCATACAATCCGCCCCACACACTCAGGTCCTCTGGGAAGATTTTACTACGTCAACAAGAACTAGACTGACAACCGTTACCCAGAGGACCTTCTCTTCTGCCGCTCCCAGATTGTGGAATGACCTGCCGGGAGAGATTCGCCAGCTCACCAGTCTTCAGGAATTTAAAAGATCTATAAAGACTGATCTCTTCTGGCAGGCCTACCCAGATGAATTTTAAAGTGTTTTATTGGTATTTTAATGATGTATTGGTTTTATGTGCTTTTAATCAGTTTTGTATTTTATGTTTAATGCTGTTCCCCGCCTCGATCCGTTGAGAGAGGCGGGTAATAATATATTATTATTATTATTATTATTATTATTATTATTATTATTAACTGTGCTCAGTTTTGTCTTGGGCTCCTGTCTCTGTAATCCCTGCTGTGCTCCTGGTCCTGGCTGAACTTGAGGAAATTTATTTTGTACACAATGACAAGACGCTGGCATACAAGCAACCCAAACGCTGGGTGGCTTTTAATGTTCAGTCATGTTTTTAAGGTTTAGTCTGTAAGCTGCTCTGAGTGACTCCTTTTTTTGGAGGAGAAAAGTGAGCTAAATATTTCTCAAATAAATAATGCATTCACAGAAATTAAATAGGGGAGTGATGTGTTATGTTTAAGAACACTCTTTGCATGAAAATTAAAATGCTCACTTTATCTTTTCTCTTACTACTAGACAAACACATCCTCTGTCCCAAGTCTCCCATAGCACTTTAGCAATAAAATCACACCTTCCACACCTAGTACAGGTTTTGAACTTGTTTTAAAGCCTTTTTAAAATTACACGGACAAGCACTGATTCACATAAGTTATCTGACTCAGTCCAGTTAATTTCCCCACCTCCGTGTCTTATATAGGGCTATTGAGAGCAGCTGCAATTGATTTAGGAGTGAACAAACTTCTTAATTCCCCATCACTTCCTTTTTTAAAAACAGTTGTCAAGCTAAGAACACTGCATGGGGACTAGAGCAGTGGCAGCTTTAAGGGGGAAGTTGATTGCATTGATCTTAGGAAATGATCATCTGTATCCAACTTGTGTTTTCCATCAAAAGGTGCCTGATATTATTCCATCTCTGAAGCAGGCTTCATTCTGAGTTTACACTGGGAAGCCCATGAAGTTGTCATCAACATTACTCAATGGAAAGCCTTAATGGCCTCTGCTATTTAAACAACGTGATTTATATATTCTGCACCTTCACATTCTGTACGTTTCTAGGCTCGAGGAAAATCAATTCCACTGGAGCCTGCCTTAGACTCATCACCCAGGAGGATAATGTATGTTTCCCATTAATAATGCAAGAACGTAAAATTGGTTTGGGCTGATGAGGATCTCATTAATTGTTTGAAAAGCATAAAAGGCAAGCTGGGGAAAATCAATTCAGGTGTATTTTAAAAAAAACTAAAAACAAACAAAATGGCCACACCCATCTGATGCAATCCAGTAGAGCATGAAATGCTGCTATTTAGATTCTGACATTCTGCAATGAATTCACCCCGCAAGTGTGATGCACGACTCCACATTGCCACGAAGCAATACTATAGGCATAGATTTTGGATGTAGTGAAGCAGACGTTCTGGTCGTGAGGATAGCAATCCTGAACAGGAAGCTGTTTTGCTTTGCAAAGAAACAATGCCCACAAGAAAGTACATTGTTGCTGCTGCTGTGTGAATAATGGGGAGAGAGGGACCCTCTGGCAATAAGGAAAGAAATCTGCCACTCCAGTGCATCTTGGATGTTTAATCTCTGGATCTGCAGGTACAGTCAAATTAGGAGAGAGTACGGCTGGCACTTTTCTCATTGCTGATGCAGCTTTTCTTCTCCTAGGGCCATGAACTTATGGTCTGTGCAATGACTGTTGCAGCAAGAAATGCTGGGTAGTGAGCTGTATGTGCTTCCCACTTGCCTGAATGTGAGGGATTCCAGGAGCAGTGCTTAACTTGGTTCAGTTTCCTTGGAAGGTAGGATCACTGGAGACTTTTTAAATATTTGGGTTTCGCTTACAGATATAAGGCATCCCTATATTAAGGAAAAAACCTGCATCCTTACCAGGCTTTTGATTTCTTGGCTCTTTTCACGTTCACTACGAGCTCCTTTAGATAACGAACAATGGTGACAAGTGACAATGTGATTTATAATTGAAAACTTCCCCTCTGGGCAATGTGCCATACAGTCCAATGAAACAGCACCATCCAGTGGCAAAATGATTCCCATGATTATTTTAAATACTGCATTATCTCTATTTTTTTTAAGCAATATTACTGGAGAAAAGCACAGGAGACACCCTGGAAGTTGACAGCATCATGCAAGGGATCCACAAACTTCTGTGAATGACCAATAATGAGAATGCAATAGATCACTCATGTAAAGAAGCTCATCTGAGATGAGTATAAGTGGAAGCAGATAGCATCTAAGAATGCAAGGAAAGCTCTGCTGGATTAGACCAAAGGTCCATCTAGGCCTGCACCCTGTTCCCACAGTGGCTGGTCCGATATCTGTGAGAAGACCACAGGCAGGACATAAATGCAATAGCCTACTCTCATAATAATAATTGGTATTGAGGAGCCAACTGCCTCTGATCCTGTGGGCAATATACAACCATTATGATCAATTGCCATGGATACCCTTATCCTTCATGAATTTGGCTAGCCTCCTTTTAAAGTGGTTCAATTTAGTGGTCATCACCACATCTCATGGTAGCAAATTCCATGTACTAACTATATGCTCTGTAAAGACGTCCTTTTGGTGTTTTTTTTCTGAATCTGTGATCATTCAGTTTCATTGAATGACTCCTGGTCCTTCATCCATTTCCCCCACACCAAGTATAATTTTTAAAACTGGATCATGTTCCCCTTACTTGCCTATTTTTTCTAATTGAAAAAGCCCTAAATATTGTAACCTTTCATCATCATGGAGTTGCTCCAGCCCTGTGATTATTTAGGCTGCCCTTTTCTGCATAGCACTCCTACAGAGAGAAAATCCACATTGGATCCCCAGAGAGGCATCCTAATCCCCAGATGCTTTTCAGAGCTCAAAGATAGCACACATGCATCCTCTCCTTCTTTCAATCTACCTGAAACTGTAGGCCCCTTCTCTTACTGTCCTACAACCTGCTTCTATTCCTTTTCCACACATATAGATAGATCTGGTTTGTATCATCCTTAGCTGAAGGGGCAGACAGAAACGTGTGTCCCCTACATCCACTTGCTCTCACATTATGAGACAGTCTGGGCTGGGTCATTAACACGGACTTCGATCCAGATTTAAGATGGATCAACTGCACTAGATGAAATGGCCTTCCCTGCCCCCTCCTTCCCATGGCAACCCTTCCAGACTCCTGAAAAATGCTACACAGAGAATCAGGAGGCCCTGCAGAATTGGGTGAGCTGTGGTGTGTGTGGGATCCCCAAAAATTGTGTGGAGGGTTCTTCCGCAAGTGGAGCCCTTCCTTTTGTGGAAGGCAGCTTTTGGATCCAACCAAGAAATTTGCCTGATAAAGGATTTGGACAGATAATAATATACTTTAGAGCCATATTTAGGTGTTGGCTGTGAATGCACAAAGAGGGCAGTGGGGTTGCACATGTATGCCCTGCCCCACTACAGATTCCAAAGCTCTGCAGGGGGATTCTAAGCACGTTCAACTGAATACACTTAGACTCTTTCCTACAATCAGAAAACCTCAGGGTTCCCTGGTTGTGGGGAGGAACATTACGAGCATTCAGCAGATCATGCTCAGAATCCCCCTTCAGCCTTTGGCACTCAATTCACAATGTGCACTGGTGTCCGGCAGACCAGAAATGTCAAAGGCAGAGCTTACATGCTTGCATGGCCCCCTGGCTCTCTTCACACATTCACAGGGAGCTCCTTACTCAGGTTTCTGATGGTGGGAAGGAAATGTTGCAGTAAATAGGATAAGACACAGGGATTGATGAGTCAGTGGTGAACACAGTGCGCCAATTCACACAACACAACAGTCTACCATGGGTAAGCCTGCCATTTTGCATATCCAACTTCTGCTTGGGGGTTGTCCATCATGCAACCCCAGAGAACATGGATTACGTTCATACAACACAGCAACACCTGAGTGGGGGGACTGGATATACAAAGTGGCGTGCAAAGGCACCATGGCTCATCTTGGATTTAATAGCCACGGGATGTCTTGTGAGCCAAGTAAGTGGCTTCATGTCTCTCCCATTTCCAACACACATACACTCTACTATATAGGAATCCAACCATAGAATTTTGTCCAGAAACAAAACACTGCTCCTGTTCAGTCCTTGACATCAAAGTATACCAAACTCAGGTCCTGCTGTTCTCTCATCTCCAACACAATTTGGTGATGGGCTCTCAAAACTCCCGTAACCCTCACATTGGCTCTGGGAGTTTCTGGTTCAATATATATTTAACTGGCCACAGAGATATAGGGAAAGAGAAAAAGCTTGAGCTAGAATTCATCAAATGGGAACATTCTTCTCACCAATGGCAGGCAACTGCTGAAGCCTAATTAAATCCACCAATTAACCAAGGACCACTAGGGAATGCTTGTTAATACTGAACCTAAGCAAAATGCAGCCACAGACCTTGAACAGGAAATGCTTCATAGAGAATAAATCTGATAGCAATGCAATACTGGTAAGGCAGGGGCAGGAAATGTTTTTCCTGTCAAGGACTGCATTACTTTAGTCGAGAGAGAGTGTGCCTGCATCCCAGCAGTGGGTGGGGCCAGCGCTACAGTGGGTGGAGTTATTGACTCTTACCTTGGTTCAGTACAGAACAACAACAACAACAGAAATATTGGCATTTGGGCATCTTCTTTCTCCAACTTGTGTAAAGTTCCTCCCATCATTCAGTTTTATGGAAAATAAATTGTTTTGGGAAATAAATTCAAAGGAGAAGAAATTTTGGAGAAATTCTCAAGGGCTTGGTTCTGGGTTTCTTGTGCTTACCTTACTTAGGAGGTGGCTACAGAGTATGTACAAGTGTCCTTTTTTCCACTGTACAATCATCTCTCCTCAGTTCCTTATACTTCAATTAAAACTGAGGGGAAGACATCATGAGGTAGTTCCTCCCATAGGGCTTTTTCAGATCAGGAAGTGCATACAGTCCGGGAAGCTATAGCGCAATGGAGAGGTGCGTAATAGAAAGAAAACACAAGTACAGCACCTTCAGCTGCCTTCCTGTGAGAAGATTTGCTACCCGTCCCCCTCCAAGCCAAAAGTATAAAATACCCTGAGAAGGAGGCAGAACAATTGAAGTCTCTTTCCTGGGAGAAAAGAAACTTCAGAAAATTGGAGATAGATTTTGGCTCGGAGTTTGGCTCTTCCCTGGAGTGGGATGCAATACTAGGCTGACCATATGAAAAGGAGGACTGGGCTCATATAACTTTAACAGTTGTAGAGAAAAGGGAATTTCAGCAGGTGTCATTTGTATGCAATTAGTTTCTGGTGAAATTCCCTCTTCATCACAACTGTTAAAGGTGCAGGCACTATACTAGAGTGACCATATACAAAAGAAGGCAGGGCTCTGCAACTTTAACTGTTGTGATGAAGAGGGAATATCACCAGGAACTAATTGCATACAAATGACACTGATTGAAATTCCCTTTTCTCTACAACTGTTAAAGTTATATGAGCCCTGTCCTCCTTTTCAGATGGTCAGCCTATGCAATACTGGCTGTTTCTACACCGACCATTTTTTGTGAGATTGCCCCTGGGAGGTCCCTGTGCATCCAAATGATGCACAAGGACCTCCCAGGGGTGGGGTGGGGGATGAGGACAGGTTTTCCCAGGGTTAAAAATCCCTGGGGAAACTCGATTCTTCCCGCAGTCCTGGGAATGTCCCGAGACCACGGGAGGTGTGGGCGTCCATCCCACCTAGTGTCTGCTTATTCACGAGTAATTGGGCACCAGAGACGGGCATGGAGCTGCACCGCGCGGCTCCGTGCCCATCAGGGAAGGGGGCAGCAATTTTGCCAGCCCTGCAATGGCAGGGAGGGGGTTGGGGGGCCAATTTTTGTTTGTTTGTTTGTTTGTTTTAAACCTAACCTTCTGTGCTGGAGCACAATTGTGCTCCCTCCTCTGTGATTTTTTTAAAAAATGGTGGGTGTGACATCCTCTTCCTTCCGGGACACTGTGCTTGTTTACACAAGAATGATAATCCTGGAAGCTGGCAACTCCAGGATCATCTGCCCCCTCCCTCGACACCTGTAGGTGTAGAAAAAGCCACTGTCTCTGTCACACCTGCATGATGATGAATGTAAAATAGGGGCCATCCTGCAGTCACAGTTGATGCTTTTGCCACTTTCCGTGGCAAAACCTCCAAGATACTTACAAAGAAAGGAAGCAGCTCAGCTGTGCTGCAACTCTTGCCAATGGTGAGCTCTACCTGTGAGAAACAGTTGAGAATTTCTCCTCCCCCTGAAGAAAGTCAGTGAAATTGTTCCACTAATTTCTCTGCCCACAAGTAGGGTAGAGAATTTCAAGAGCCATTTTTGCACCACTCAAGTGCCATAATCGATATATAAGGAAAGAAGATATTGGCATAATGAAGAAGTCAATGCTATATTATCCTGTAGGTATTTTTTCCTGATATTTCTAGTCAGCATTTAGTGTTTGGAGCTTGAACCAGAAGCTTAGGATACACACACACACACACTGCCCTCTCACCCTTGATTATTGATAGAATAATAGTAGCACTTAAAATATATTTGGTGCTGTCCTTGAATAAAGCGGATACGTCCTCACCTACAGGCTAGACCAGGCGTGGGCAACTTGTGATCCTCCAAATGTTTTGTCCTACAACTCCCATCAGCCCTCACCAGCATCACCAATGATGAGGGATCATGGGAGTTGTAGGCCAAAACATCTGGAGAGCAACAGGTTGCCTACCCCTGATTTAGACAAACAGATGAAACAAAAGAAGGTGAGAACTGGAGGGTGTGGGGAATTTTCCACTTCTGATCCAGTATTTTCCCTTCCCATGCTGCCAGCCTGACATTAAATTCTAGGGATGGGGGAGAAGTGCCTTTTAAATCCACATTTTAATACGAATTCACCTAATTTTGCACTTTCGAACAAATAGACGAACTGAGACTCAGTTATCCTTTGGAATTCGCGCTCCTCCAAATTTTGCAAGGGACTTCCCCAATCAACAAATGCAGACACAAATGTATATATGAAGGGGAAAGTGCACACAAACGTATATGTTCGTGGAAATAACATTAAAAAATCACTATAATAGAAAAATGGCTTGCAGAAAATTGTGTGACAAAGATGTCAAAGGTCAGGATGAGATAAACTTAAAGACTGGAAAAAATGAGAAACAGAAATTGATAGATTTGTCCATCCCTATTAAATTTACATACTTCCCTCTGCTTAATCCTGCAGGTACAGGCAAGGCTAAACCGGTTTGTTAATATACAACCATAATTGGAGCAGATACTCACTCTACCGGGTTGTGGGGCTGCAGAGCCAGCCGATATGCCATGACTTCAATGATTATACCTTTCAACTCCCTTTCTGCCTAAGCACATCCCTAAACAGGCCTGTGTGTTGGAGATGGTATTTTATGGCTCTCCAACGCCCTATAAATTAATTTTAAAAGGTCATTGTGCAATGTCTTTTCCCCCTTTTTTAAAAAAACTGCAAAGAAACGACGCAGAAAATGGGCTACCCATTCTTCAACTGCAACCTTTTGTTGCAAACTTGTAAAGGGCTGTCGGATTAGATATTAAAGCCACAGTAAAGCTAAATGAGTTGATTGTGGCTAATGTTATTAGAGAGCATATCTGAGGGATAAGAGGTGATTAGACCCTTATCATGAAGCCTGAATGAGGGAGTTAATCACTGCAGGAGTGCTGCTCTATAGGCTTGCATCTTTCTTGACATTTTTGGTACATAATCCTTTTGGGCTCTTCCTACTTGTAAGATGGAGACCTTTACACCCATAACAAGATGGAAAGCTGAAGCCAAGGACAGATCACACAGACAGAGGAAACTGGGACTAGTAGCTCTGTCCATGCCTCCCAACACCTGGAAACAACCCCACCAATACCACGACCATGATTGTGAATATAATTCTGATATAGATATTAAATCGCAAGGATTGCTCTGCATGATGCTGGAGAAATGTGCACAGTCCAGCAGCTTGTACAGTGCTTGTAGCTGCATCTTTTCAGGTAGATCTCTGCCAAACTATGAGGCCTGAGCCAAAGGCTATGCCTCAGTAGCAGCATCCTTTGTATTTTTGGTCCACTCACCCACCTGAACCAAGTGTGAAAGGTATGTTCAAAGCCTAGAAGTGTCCAATGGATATCATAACAGGCAACTGTTTCCGTGACACTCTGATGACCCACACTGCAGCTTCAAATGACAACATCCCCCCCCCCCCGCAAAAATGCACCCAAAACAACCCCAATAAACCTCAACATTTTAGCAGCTGGGAATTTCAGAATATATGACAAATACAGGCCTGCGGCAAGAAGTTGGGCTCATTATATGTGATTCTTTACCTGGGCAGCTCTTGGTCATGTGCAACTCCCCTCTTGATCAATTCTTCCTTTAGTTTTCTATTCCTTTCCTTTTCCTACTTTGTTTTGGACTACAACCTCAAAACCCCAAAACCAGGACATGATGTAAAAGGTGTATACATTTAAGCTTAAAGAATTTGGAGCCCAGGAATTTGTTTTGCATCTCAGTCCTTCCACACAAAAATCCACTCAAGAGTTATGCCCCCCGACCTCCCCCCGCTCCCAAGCTTCCTTCATTTTGCTCTTGAACCTTTGGGAGTCCTTGCTGACTCCTTCAAACCCCCCAGAGGTCCTGATCTACTTTCTGCCTGTGGTGGCCACTTATGAATCCCCGAAACAGAGGAAACGTGCCTTTATTTTGATGTCACCAATTTGCAGAACATTGCTATTAAACTGTGCTTATGTTGATTTATATCCATAGATGCAGATGTAGAAATAATTATTATAATTTAAATACATTACATCTCGCCATACTGTGGGAGACTGTGACCTGCCTGTTGTCCAAGTGCTAACTATTGATGGGCAACCGTTCTAGTGGTCCTTGACCTTCAGACTGGAATTGGTCAGCTCAGCCCTTCAAACAGAAGATGTCTTCAAACAGAGGATGATCCTCTGCAAAAGAGGATACATGGCCACCCTGTTGCCACCTCACTCCTAGGTGAAGCCACTCACTCACACACACACACACACACACACGGTCATCCTCTCCTTTCTTCTTCCCTCTTTCCTTGGGCCTGCTTCTTTCATAGCCTCTTGATGCTCTCCTTCCCTAGGCTGTTTCATCCCCTCCCAGGATTTGAACAGTTTAGCTAATAGCAAGCAGAGACCCTCCACGTGAACCTGCCCAGCCACCTGTCTGGGATATTGGCTAGTGTTGTTATGTCCGGATCAATATCCACCACCATGCCAGAACTGCCCTGCTCGTGACCTCTCCAGGCAGAGCTGAGAGGCAGGCTCCGCCCTGCTCCAACCCCTCCAATTACACAGTGTCTCCCATTTGCCAATACACCAACCCGTACCTGAGATTGATGGAGGAATGAAGTCCGTTTTCCTGCTGCAATGTTACCCGCACCTTGCCTCTTTCTGCGACACAGCTAATTTCCCCAAGGAGATGGATTGATTTCTCCACACGCAGGATGGTTGTAATACACAGCATCCATCAGCCAGACTGCCAGTCAAATGCATTCAGTGTCTATGTGTACACCTTCATGGGACATCCTTCATTATTCATTAGGCAACATCGGAGCCCTAAAAGTCACTTTTAGAGTATTAATAAATAAAACAGTGACATAAATATCATCCAGGCAGGTCTCTCCTGCACTCGGCTCGTCCACCTCCTAGCATGGCAGTGTTATCTGTATATTAGGGTGACCAGATAAAATCCAGGTCAGGGCTCATGTAACTTTAACAGTTGTAGAGAAAAGGGAATTTCAGCCAGTGTCATTTGTATGCAATTAGTTCTTGGTGAAATTCCCTCTTCATCACAACTGTTAAAGTTACAGGAGCCCTGCCTTCTTTTGTATATGGTCACTCTAGTATAGTGCATGCACCTTTAACTGTTGTGATGAAGAGGGAATTTCACCAGGAACTAACTGCATACAAATGACACTGGCTGAAATTCCTTTTTATCTACAACAGTTAAAGTTACATGAGCCCTGACCTGGATTTTTGTATATGGTCTTGCTCTGTGCTTCCTTTCTAGTTATCCATCACACCCTCCTGTCCTTGCAGGGTTTGAGGGAGCACTTGGAATAATGTCCTCTGGTGGGACCCCTCCTATGATGGTGTCACCCTTTGATAGCTGTCAGGCTTACCTGCTGGGAGAATAGGGGAGCTGAGCTGGGTCTCCAGCAGCTGTCCTAGGATGCCATGTAATGGTGTCAGCCAGGCATCCTTGCAGCAGAATTTCATATTCTCTCCCCTGTGCATGTTAGACCCTCTTCAAGAGTCAGCTGCACCAGTGCCAAATGCAGCCCCTCATGCAAGCATTTCAGCCTCCCATCATAGAATCCTAGAGTTGGAAGGGACCTTGCAGATCATCTAGACCAAAATCCTGCTCAATGCAGGCTCTGCACCACAGGGTCCAGCTGCAGCATCCCACACAGAAGGCCATCTAAATGCCTCCAGTGAAAGAGAACCCACCACCTCCCAAGACAATCTATTCCACTGCTGAACAGCTCTTGCACTAAAGACGTTTCTTCTAAAGTGTGGCCCTTTCTACACCATAGGGGTGTAGAGGGAGGGAGGGAGATCCAGAAGTACCTAATACACACCATCAGCGCACATGGAAGGAGGGAGGGCAATCCCGGAAGTACTTAATACACACCTTCAGCGCACAGGGACCAGCCGGGGGCCATCCCAGGCAAACAGCCTGGTGTAGACACAGCCTGAAACTGAGATCCTGAAGTTCTCCTACTGTTTAGTCAAAATCTGCTTCCCTGCCATTCCCACCCATTGGAACATCCCTGAACATAGTCCCTTTCCCTGGCACCACTGCTGTCCCTTGCATCAGTACTACCCATGCAGGCAGATGGCGTCAGTGGACCCAGCAACCACTGACTTTGAGAGATTTTTTTCCTTCTGCATTTATACAGGGGAGAATTTTTCATCCATTCAGTGCATGAGCCAGTCCTTTCCCTCCAGGATAAAGATTTCTTTAAGCAGCTCAGCTTTCATTTGAGCTCCCTCTACAAGGATTCGCTTTTGCGCCCGGTTTGGCGATTATGCGCATTATCGCAGACGCGCATTTACTCCTAATCCCTCTGCACGGGAGGCGGCGAGAAGCGGCGAAGCGCATTAATTGATGTCCAAAAAGCGCTTTACAAGAAGTTAATGCGCATAATCGCTTGTTCACACGGGGAAAATGCGCTTTAACGGCCGGAGCAAAATAAAACTCGCGATTTAACGCGCATTCGATAATGCGCATAATCCGGGAGATAACGCGCCTCTACGCCCGTTTTGCGCTCCGTTCTTGTAGAGGTAAAATTTATAATGAGCCTTCAAAGAGCATTAAACCTCTCTTGTAGAGGCACCCTGAGTCTCCACCATCACTGCGTACAAAAACCCATCAAGAACCAATTTGTAAAGATGCTTGGCACATCCCTCCATGTCTTTTGCAAGGCCTCCTGTGGACACATTTTCAGATGGTTCTCTGTACAGTGTCGCATGGCAGCTATGTGGAATCCTCACAAACTAAATTTAGTCCTTACACCTGCATGTTGTCTTGTGTGTGTGTGCCTGTCTGTCTTTGTGTCTATCTAACAATGTTTATATAACAAAAACTTCTCAAGGTGGTTCTCAAATGAGTATCTGTATAATACCAAGGGCAGCGCAATCCTACGCATGTTTACTCAGACATAAGTCTTGCTGTGTTTAATGGGTGTACTCCCTAGAAAGTGTGTTTAAGATTGCCACCTAAAAGGCAAATACAGAGAATAAGGCTGTGATCCTGTACACATTTACCTCAGAGCAAGTCCCACTGAAATCAGTGGGTCTTACTTCTGAGTAGGCATGTTTAGGATTGCACTTTCTGAAAACAAAGAACAAGGGATTGCAACAGCTTCCAGAAGGGTAGCAGCCGTGTCAGTCTGTTGCAGCAAAAGCAACAGTCATGTAACTCCTTAAAATCTTACAAATTTATTATGACTTAAGCTTTTTTGGACTAGAGTCTACTTCATATGTCTGATGAAGTGAACTTGAGTCCATGAAAGCTTATGCTTTAATTTATAGTCTAAGGCACTACAAGACTCTTTGTTGGATTTAATTAGATTTTTTTTAGTTCCTGGATTATGAAAGCAGCCTATAAATATGCAATCTTGATGGAAAATGAGATTCCCCCCCCTTCCAATTCTCCTCAATGGGGAGTTCTATGTAACTCAAAAACGTGCATGCTTCTTTACAAAGAAAAATCAGAAAATCCCTTGCTGTGCGGATTCGGGGTCCATTTCATGACTAGAATGAGTATAGAATTTCCCCTTCCTTGACATCGATCTCTTCCTTCCCTGGGCCACACTGGTGCTGAAGGGCAGCTGGATGTCAGATAAAACTCGCCGTCTCTGTTGACGGCACAGAGACCATGGAATCCTTCGGTGGAAAACGGCCTCTCTCATGGGACCCTGCAAACTGCAGCCTCCTTCCCCAAAGGCTTTTATGAAACACTTGACGAAGTGACCTCATTAATTAATTAAATGGGCTAATGTTCTGGCCATATACTTTAGTTAATTGCTCTTCTGTCATCTGGGTAGAATTCTTTATGCCTCATTGATTATTCTGGGCTTTGCCTGATCAATAGTGCAATAAAGCATGCTTGCTTTAAAAAGACGATTTAGAAGATAAATACATGGGATGCTCGGAGGGAACTGAGCCCAGCTCAGGGGCTGAAACCAAATGGGCAGGAATCCGTAACTGCCAGGATGCCTCCAGAAATCCTAGCCAATTCAAAGGGACTCGCTCCAATCTGCCAGCACACACGTTTTGTCTTTGTACATTCATCACTATGCTTGTATGTGTGATGAGGCAGCACCTGCCTTGTGGTCCAGTAATACTCTCAACTAACTGATGTAATGTCTGTGTATAATTTGCACATAGTCAAATCTGTCTGTCTGCTGATTGGAGCCAACAATAAATTAAAGCTGCCCCTTTCCTTCTTGCCCAGTAGCTCATCAACACGCCGCTGAATAGCAGAGAATTTGTGTAGCACCAAGCTGCTCCTGCTCCCATCTCAGAGCAGGACAAAAATCCATCTTTATAATTTCCTCACCTGGGATTTTAGCCCAATGAGTTCTGGGATCAACATGTCCTGTTGCAGACATGTGTGTAACAATCTCTGTGATATGCAACAAGTATAAGTCGGGAGCAGAACCTGAGTGGAGCCAAAGTCAAAAGCAAGCAGGGCCACAGCTAAAATTGGCAGAGCCGAAGCCACATACACACCCTATTTGTATACATCCAGCTGCACAGCCACACACTTACACACTTACACACATACATGAGTAAAAATTTACGATAACTGCAAAACTTACATCTTGCATTTCAAACATGAATTGGTCCTAATCAAGGTTGTCTACTGTTCTGTGGCACCAACACAGCAAATGTGGCTCACAGGAAATCCATAGGCCACATCACAAGGATAAAGAGCCCACCATGTACTGAGTCTGTCAGACAAGTGGCTGCATCTCCACAACCATATCTGCAGTGACTGTTAGCAGAACTTGATTCTTTGAGATATGTAGCACCACAGGCAAAGGTTTTTCCTAGCTGTACTATCTAAGTGGAGGTCCAGAGGTTAAACATCAAGCTTCATAAATGCAAGAGCAGTAACATATGCTCTGTACTACAATCACAGGAAGATGGCTTATACTGAGTCAGAGCTAGCTCAGTACTGTCTCCACTGACAGAAAGCAGCTCTCCTGGGTGTTTGGCCTGGTGGCTTTCCCAGTCCTTCTTGGAGATGCCGGGGACAGGACCTGGGAGTTTTTGCATGTGCTCTACCACTGAGCTATGGCCCCTGGCAGCCAGTGATAAGAGGAGGCTGGGTCTTGCAAGGTAAGAGTTTTGGGGAGGTATATTATTAATAAATGAATGGGCTGGAAATCATGGGTAAGGGACCAGATGCAAGTGAATTGCTATCACCAGCCAATTATGCTGACTTCATAGAAGGCAAACCATAACTGCTGCTCAGGCCCTTGTGAGCATGGGTTATAACATGACCTTTGATAGTCATACAAAAGAAGGGAAATTCGCAGGTTGCCTCTACAAGAGAGGTTTAAAGCTCTTTCAAGGCGCTTAAATTTTTTTACCTCTACAAGAACGGAGCGCAAATCGGGCGTAGAGGCGCGTTATCTCTCTGATTATGCGCATTATCGAATGCGCGTTAAATTGCGAGTTTTATTTTGCTCTGGCGTTAAAGCGCATTTTGACTATGTGAACAAGCGCTTATGCGCATTAACTACTTGTAAAGCGCATTTTGGTCATCCGTTAATGCGGTTCGCCGCCTCTCGCCGCCTCTCGTGCAGAGGTATTAGGTGTAAATGCGCTTCAGCGATTATGCGCAAAAGCGAATCCTTGTAGAGGGGACCTTAGTGAGGTGTGTGAGACTTCGGCACAGTTCGGGACCAAGCAACAACCTTTGTAATTTGCCACTTGAGAAAACTAGCACTCTCCATCCTAGCTACAACAGTCTCTCAGTGGAGCAACACTACCACCTGGTGGCCAGGTGAGGCATCCATGTTTCATCTTTCATAATCTCTGTTTCCTTTCCTTGGCCACATTTACACCAAGCAGGATATAACACTATGAAAACAATTTGAAAACGATATGTGGAATGTGTCCTGGGCCCCAACAGTTGTCAATACCGTTATAAACTGTTATAAAGCAGGAGTGTAGATCCTGCCCTTGTTCTCCAGCATCATTGCCATTTCGTCACATTTATATCCCACATTTTCCCCCTGTATCCGATGGTTGCTTCACCTTTTACCAGAAAGATGAGTTCAATGAACAAACGGTTGTCAAATCTTATAAATCTCTGAATCTTCAGAGGTTTCGGGAGTTGAGAAGCCAACACCAGCGCTATCATTTCTGGCTGCTGTTCTACTGATGAGCCTCAGTATTAAATTAACGTAATGAGCTACAGGGGTACAGAGCATGTTTGGCCAAGGAGACAGAAACTGATGCCTGCTATCAGCTAACCACTTCTGTAGTTTGGTACATTCTGGGAGAAAACATTAAAAAGAGTAGGGCTGTGCACGCCCCCCTCCCATTCGCTTCTGATGTCAATTCAGACCTACCGAATCTGACCTGATTTGCTTTGGATCAATTCGGACCTCCCCCGACTCGCCTCTGATCTGTTGCTCTGTCTTCCAAATCACCCTATTCACTTCGGATTCGGGATTCTGAAACAGAGAGCTACACAGCACTAAAAAGGAGTACATTAAAAAGAGCTTCAAAAGACTGTGGATTCCCTTTCTTTGAACTCTCTTTTTAAATGCATATGTGGCTGCAGCTTATAGAATATTGGGATACGGGCACTAGCTGGACATTCTGTCACTACCACCATCTCCTCTTCCTCCTCCTCCTGTTGGGGGAATAAAGCACACCCTTCAGCTGGTTGCCTGAGACAGACTGCTTCTATCTAAGGCATGGAAGCTTGCTTTCCAAGCAGCAGAAGGAAAGACAGGAGAGGGATTAGGTAGTAGGAATGTGTCCTGTCAGATTCAACTCAAGGTTCCTAGGGGAGACAGTCAGAAACAGTTGCACTTACTGGAGGGCAAAGGAGACTCAAGTCAGGTGAGGCTCTTTCAAGACCCTGGACAGGCCCATGCTGATTGGAACTCACTCAGGAAGAACTATTGTGTCAGGAACATGCAGAGGCCTTCTGAAACACTATGAATGCTGGCAGGTCTGAACCTGCTCTTAACTCCGCCCCCTCTCAGGAGCTGCCCACATCTTAAAAGGGCATCATCTGCTTCTGCAGCAGCTTGCTCCCACAACATGGAGGTGGTGAGGATTGTGTCGGAGGGGCGCTCTCTGTTTCCAAGGAGTTTGGTAGAGCCACATCTGGAGGGTCCTGGAGTAGCTGAGTAGCTGATGTTCATTTACTTGTTGAACTCTCCTTCCTGTCTGAGTCCTCACCTAAACCAGCGGGGAGAAATCAAGGCTGGAGAACATAACAAAACGAAAGGGTAGTCTAGAAGCATGGAAACAAAGTGTACTGCAGCTGAGTACTTCCTTCCTTCCCTTTTTACAACATATTCACAGTGCATATCTGTCTTGTCCCTCTGGAGGCTGAACTAGCCAAAACAGTGGGATTTCCTGTGGGGTTTTTAGAAGTTTAAAAGTAGTTATGAAAAATCCTGAATCAGGATGGTGGCAGCTGGCATATATCCCCCCCAAAAAGGACAGAAGATAAAGATTTGCATACCATTTGCATATGCCAACATCTATGTGTACGTGCAAATTTAGAAATAATTGCTATAATTTAAATAGAAGTACAATAGCAGGGAAGACTGTGACCAGATGACTCATGTGGCTGTTCAGCTTGCCAACTTGATGCTCACTGGTGGTGGGCATCTTCAAGGCCCCTGCTGCCCTCCCTTTTTGCGGCTCTTTCTCTTTAAATCAAGCTTGGCCTGAACAGCCCTTCAAATAGAAGACGTGGCCACTTTATGAATCAGATTGGAACTGCAGTCCTTGGGGAGGAGGGGGGCTTTCCCTTGCACAGATTCCCCACTTCATACACAGAGCATGTGAAACTGCTTTTACCGCTATGAGGGTAAACATAAAATATCTCAGCTGCTTTAATGCTTTAAAAAGAAGAAGGGGGGGAACCCAAACCTGGATCTCCCTCCATCTCATCTAGTTTGACCTTCGGCTTCTCATCTAATGCATTTGAATCTGTTCCCCTGCAAGTGTGGCAAAGCCTTAGTCATGTTGACGGGGACATTCCAGCTCTTTCTCTGAAGTTTCAGCTAAACTGAAGCTACACTGCTTCCTACACAGCTGCACATCACAGGTCCACAGTGCAGAGAAAACCCAGCCCCAGCCCGACCTGCGTTTTGTTTCACTTCTTACCACTAGGTGGCAGCAGCACTCCGAAACAGTCATAGGAAGAGAGCGTTTGGCTCTATGTCGAAGGCACAGGCCCAAGTTTCTCTCAGCGAGAAGCAACTCCCCTCCACAAGAATTCGCTTTTGCGCCCGGTTAGGCGATTGGGCGCACTATCCCTGAAGCGCCTTTACGCCTAATCCCTCTGCACGGGAGGCGGCGAGAGGCGGCGAAACGCATTAATAGATGTCCACGGCTTGCCTCGGCTGGCTGCAGAGTCCTTCTGTGTGTGCCTTCCTTTATCTGGGGTGAGCTGCTGGAAGTGAGGTGTGAACAGAGCTTGTCTCCCCTCAGGGGGGGCAGGCAGGAGAAGAAGCTGGGCACCGGTCGCCTATTGTCACATTGCATCCATTTGCAGCGTGTGCACGGGAGCGCAGCGCCCAGCCTCTTTTGTTCTCTCTTTCCACCTCCATTTCCCTCCCTTTCCCAAGCGGGCGCTCCCAGCAAGTTGTAAGGCGCGCCGTTTGCACTGGATTCTTCCACGTCCCCAGTCCACAACTTTTACGTTGCTGCTCCGCTAGAAAAACATGACGGATTACAAAAGCCGCGGCGAGGGGGGCAGCCGAGCCAACCCTTCTGAACTGAGGCTGGGGTAGTAGTGAACGAGGGCGGGGAGGGAAAGGGGTGGGGAGACCGTCTCCGGCTGAAAAGACCGCCAACTAAAGCCCGTACCAGACTGTTGCTGAAACAAGTAAAAGAAGCTCCTTCTGCATTAAAGTCCTCAGTTTGTTCTCTCCCGCCCCGCTGCTGGGGGAGAAGTAAACAAATGCTCGTTTGAGTGTGTTTGGAGCGATCGGCGCCGTTGCAGCCGGAGGAGGGCTTTTGACAGCGGCGGCAGCAGTCAAAATGCGCTTTAACGGCCGGAGCAAAATAAAAGTCGCTATTTAACGCGCATTCGATAATGCGCATAATCGGGGAGATAACGCGCCTCTACACCCGTTTTGCGCTCCGCTGGTGTGGAGGTAAAAATTTTAATGAGCCTTCAAAGAGCTTTAAACGTCTCGTGTGGAGGCACCTGAATCTGATTGTCATGTTATGGGTTGCTGGCTGTGTCATAGAAGCCACTGGAAATGCATCTGCATGGGACAACTTCACAAGGCACCCATAATATGAAAGACTGGGTCCCTGTATGGATCGCTGGGTCAGGCCATTGGTGCTAATGCACTACACCACTATAATGCACTGCAGACTATTAGACTACTGTGGTGTGCTGTACAAGGGGCTGCCTTTAAAGATGCCTGGACCCTTTGGCTAGTATCAAATGCGGCTGTTCAAGTGTTGGTGGGGGTGAGGGGTTCAGATCATATACTGCCCCTACTGCACCAGCTACAGTGGTCACCAGTGCATTTCCAAGCCTGATTCAAAGTGCTGGTTTTGATCTTTAAAGACTTAAATGGTTTGGATCCAAATTACTTGAATGACTGTCCTCACCCAAGGAAAAAGGCCCTCAGTCTGCCCACACTTTAAAGTCAGCAACAGAGGCCCTACTCACTTGCCCACTTCTCAAAAATATATAAGTTTTTGTGGACGTTTGAAATGGAAGATGAATAAGTATTAAAGATCAATATATAATTGAAACCGGATTACCGTTTTTGGGCCTAGTGGATGATCGCATGAAAAATAACTGGGGAACTTTATTTTTATATATGACAATGGCAGCGAGATTATTCTATAAACAAAAATGGAAAAGCCTTTATACAATGGATGAACGGATGTTGGAGTTATTGGATTTGGCGGAGATGAAGTGAACGGAAACCTCTTATAGACTTTGTGTAGGATTGTGTAGACGTTATCTAGGGATTCAACCAATAAGAAGAAATGGTTAAGATAAAAGAAAGCGGGGAAATGTGTTTTTACTTATTAGCAAGAGAAAATATTGTTACATATTTTTGCTGTGGAGAAAATAGTATATCTTCTGTATATCTTTTATTTTATTTTTTTTAATTTTTGTAGATGTTTGTTTGTTGAATTTGTTGGTGTGTGGAAAAATATCTTTTTTGAAATGCGAATAGATGAGTGAGTTATTACTATGAAGAGGTATTTTGGAAGGACTTGGATGTATTTGGCGCCTTTTCTCAAAATGTTTTTACCTGTAGGGTTCACTGATACTGGTGCTAGTACCTGCTCAGGTGCATTAATCCTTCCTCCTTTCTTTTATATTTAGGGGTTTTCTACATTGATTTTTTTGACAGAAGCCTTTACTGAAACTTCAGCTTTAAGATTGTTTGTGTGATTAAGAATAACTCTTTTACACATGTTTTTTCTGGGGGGTTTCATTCTCTGCCTTTCTACATGTATGATTACACAACCACTAGGTGGCGCTGTGGTATAGCAGATTTGCACAAATATACCAGGGTTTCATTCCAACCTTCAAAGAAATACCAGATTTTCCTCATTAGAAAAAAAAAGGCCCAATTATGCTTGCAAAGCATGGGAGAGGCCCTGGAGGATGCTGATATTGTTTAAAGCACCCACAAACTACTGTGAGTGAGGAATCATTAGCACATAATAAATGCCTCATGTAGAAAGGCTCTTGATTTCTAAATATTTCTATTAATGCCCCCCTCCAAAAAGGAAAGGAAGCGTTTGTTCGGAAATTAATCAAAGCATGTCATCCATATTTCACATGATATGGGACAGTCTAGCAAAGTGCAATGGGGCTTTTCATTATAGGTAGGCTGACAATATGAAAAGGAGGAAATTTCACCAGGAACTAATTGCATACAAATGACACTGGCTGAAATTCCCTTTTCTCTGCAACTGTTAGTGGCCCCCTCCACAAGGATGCGCTTTTGCGCCCGGTTCGGGGATTATGCGCATTTTCGCGGAGGCGCATTTACGCCTAATCCCTCTGCACGGGAGGCGGCGAGAAGCGGCGAAGCGCATTAAAAGATGCCCAAAAAGCACTTTACAGGTAGTTAATGCGCATAATCGCTTGTTCACACAGCGAAAATGCGCTTTAACGGCCGGAGCAAAATAAAAGTCGCTATTTAACGCGCGTTCGAAAATGCGCATTATCGGGGAGATAACGCGCCTGTACGCCCGTTTTGCGCTCCGCTCGTGTGTAGGTAAAATTTATAATGAGCCTTCAAGGCTCATTAAACGCCCCGTGTGGAGGAGGCCAAAGTTACAGGAGCCCTGTCCTCCTTTTCATATGGTCAGCCTAATTATAGGCATAACTGCTTGATTCTACTCCAAAAAGAAGTTCCAGCAGGCCAAATTTCTTTACATTCCGCTTGAAACGTGACCATGCGTGTTTTTAGCTTAGAAACACTAGCTACTTGAAAGAGGAACTAACTCTATATCCTCATTTTATAGACACGAAATGTGGTGAAAGGCACAGATCAGAACACTTGCAAGGAAGGAGAGGCTGTACTGTGCTCCCATTCAGAGATCCTGAGTCATCAAAACCACTCCCATGTTCTTGATGCTCCGTCTTTTGTCTAAGCTCTACTGACACCATAACCCACACCTGCCCTCCTTTGCAATGCAGCTATGGCTGTGCAGCATTGTTTGCTAAATAAGAACAACTGGCCTCACAGCTCATCCCATTGACTGGAGCTTCAGCAAGTGAGGGGTTAAGGCAAGCCATTGGCTGTAAAACGGGTGAGCTCATCTGAGCTGGAACATGCTCCAAGGTTTATGAGCCACTCAACGCAGATGATATCACAGGGGGGATAATCTGAGGCCGGGAGCAAAGCTGCTCAGGAAATCGCAACATCCACTTCAGGACACATTCCATGCCTAAACAGAGCAGCCAGCCAACTGCAGCAAGCCACTGCTCCTGTAAGTAGAAATATTGTTGCTTTTGTAATGTGTGTGTGTGTGTCTTTGTGTTGGGTGGCAGGAGGGGACTGTGAAACTCAGATCCCTTAATCTCAAAATTCTAAATTAGGGCCCGAGGGGAATCTGAGGTGCCTTCCAAATCCAGAATAGATCTTAGCTAGTCTCGTTTATTTTTATTTTATTTTATTGGCTTGGCGCTATTGAATAAATCTTGAAGTAGACATGACATTCACTCCCTGCTGCTCTGGCAGAAAAGAACTGGGGATCGGGATGCACCCAATATGAAGGAAACCCACAAACAAGCCTGCTGCAACCGAGTCCCACCCATATTCACTGGCATAACAGTCCTCTTCACTGAAGACCAAAGCCCCAGCTGGTGGCAAGAGGTTTGTGCAGGGCTTATCGTAGCGCTTATCCAGTGCTTATCCAAGAGCTTTGTGCAGTGAGTTATCCCAGAGATCAGGACTCAGTTATAAGCAACTGAAAGCATGGGGTGTTTTCCAGGGAAAGACAGGGGTACTTCTTCCTGAGACACTTCGTTCTCAAAAGGGACTATGGCAGACTAGCTCTGGGTATCATGTAGGCAGACTTTAGGCTTGTGGGATCTACTTTGTATTTTATTGGATTCACCAACCAGAGTCTGATTCAAAAGATATACACTTAGCATCCAAGAGTTCTGAGCCCAGAAATTTGTTTCCAGTACCAGAAATGATGCTCAGTCCTTGTGCTTGCAAGTCCAATCTAGGTTATCCCATGTGTTCTTCATTTCAGCAATATAATTGGGGTGGGGGAGTCATTTTGTTGTCGCTTATAATTGGAACTCCGATTTTTTTGCCCATGTTCTGCAAATCATCAGGGATCTACCAGTAGATCCTGAACTACCACAACATGTCCAGCCCTGATGTTGTCTACCTTTGTGGCATGCACAAAACTCTGTTGAGAATGTGTGGGGACTGCTTGGATCCATGGGGAACAGCATGAAACCCTATATATGTGAATTGCAGAGGGTGGGGATGTTGAAACAGTGCTCAGGTTCTCTGAAATGGGACCCTTCTGGACAAGCCATCAGATAACACATGTCAATCTCCAGCCATGCGAGAACTGCATAGTCAGGGTAATGCTGCCTGATCACTGGTTTTGATATCAACATCTTATGGCAAGTTTGAGCAAGATGCTGCATCCTGGGTCAGAGAACAAGGGATGGACTAGTGCGGCCTTCTCCAACCTGATGCCCTCCAGATGTTTTAAACTGCAACTCCCAGCATTCCTGACCATTGGCCATGCTGGCTGGGGCTGATGGGAGTTGAAGTCCAAAACACTTGGAGGGCACCAGGCTGGGGAAGGCTGGACTAGTATGACTGCTTTCCTTGTAAGGGTGGGGGCATCTTCCTGAGCTTCAAGACCTAGCGCAGGTACACTCCCCTTTGGAAAGCCTCAGATCTTGCAATTGCGAGGGCAGTTTCCAGGTCATTCAGGATCTAGGGTTTTGCTACAGATCCTGAGTTTTGGCTCTCCATCTCTTTTATCATGGCGCAGGCCAATGGCTTTTTCCTTTGAGCTTGGATCTCAACTTGCACACCAGGAGAAGTCTTTGGGCCTGATGGGTGTCCCAATTCTTGCCCTGTTGCCTTATGCACAGATGCATTAGGAAATCCTCCATTTCTGTCGAGCTCAACAAGATCAGGTCCTACACAGGGCAGCAGAATGGTTGCAGAATTAGCTTCCTGACTCCCAAAGTGGTGTGGAATGAATTCACTATGGTGGATTCAGCCTGGCTATCAGTACCCTCTTCCTTTGTGAATGGCCAGCACCACAGATTGGAAGTGTTGGGCAAATGTCAGGGGCCCAAGGCCACTAAGGAGTTTACTAAACCCAATTAGAAGACTTTGGAGGGACCAGGGTATTCTCATCTCATGAAGGACTTCTGGAAAGGTGAGAACAGCACAGCAGAAACTCCTGCTGCTTCCAGTGCCCTGGGAGGGGATTTATCCTCTCCTAGAGTTATCTGAAATGTGCCAAATGGAAGGAAATGAGAGCACTAGCCCAGTTCATGTACCTCTACTCCCCTGGTCAGAAATTGAGAATGTGTGTCAGTTTTGCCTCCCTCTCTCCATTTTTTAAAAGTGCAAATTTCAGAGTGCCTTTTTGTGCAATTTCAGAGTGCCTTTATTCAAGCAAAGTGGAGTTCTGATTATTGTTTTTAAAGTTTTAAAATTGTACAAACCCAACCTAGGAGTTTTGAAGGCCAAGGCTCTTTCGTTTGCTTGTTTGTTTGCATAACAAAGGAAGCATCCATTAGAAGAGATTTCCCAGGAGCCATCTCGAAGGGAGGGAGAGGCCCAGGCTTGGGAAGGAAGCCTCTTCCTCTCCCTGGCATGCTCCTCTGTTTCCTCTCCTGCCTTTCTTTAAGGCAGGGATGGGCAAGTTGTGGACCACCACATGTTCTGGCTTACAACTACCATAGGCTGACCAGATAAAATCCAGATCAGGGCTCATGTAACTTTAACAGTTATAGAGAACAGGGAATTTCAGCCAGTGTCATTTGTATGCAATTAGTTCCTGGTGAAATTCCCTCTTCATCGCAATTGTTAAAGTTGCAGGGGCCCTGCCTTCTTTAGTATATGGTCACTCTAGTATAGTGCCTGCAACTTTAACTGTTGTGATGAAGAGGGAATTTCACCAGGAACTAATTGCATACAAATGACACTAGCTGAAATTCCCTTTTCTCTACAACTGTTAAAGTTACATGAGCCCTGACCTGGATTTTATCTGGTCACCCTAAACTACCATCAGGCCTAGAAAGCATAGTCAATGATGAGGGATGATGAGAGTTGTAGGCCAAAACATCTGATGGTCCAAAACTTACCCATCCCTGCCTTAAAGGAAAGGGAGATTGAGACTGAAATAGGGAAGGCAGCAGTGCTTCCAGAAGGAGGGATCCCAGCGTTGCCCAGCATTGCTCTTCCACTGTATGCTAAAAGCAGAATTCCCATTGGCTCTCCATACCCCATGAGGTCTAGTACCCTTGGGTGTGTTCATCTCACATAGTGCACACACCATAGGCAAGTGGGCAGCGTTGTCAGCTTCCCTTTCTGGATTCCTCATGGATGCCACATACCCCTTTTCCTCCGCAACGCTATTTTAGCAGCCTGTGTTTTGAGTAAACACAATTATGATGAGGCTGCTAGTTCTGCCCTTTCCTGGTCATTTCTACAACCTGGGTAGATAAGTTGCCTGTTTGTTTGTTTGTTTTCCAGTGATTTCAAACTCACCCCATGATTTTTTCTGGTCAGTTTCACAACCAGGCTAGAAAACTGCAGAGCTGTTTTACACCTTGACTCACACTCCTTCTCCTTCAATTTGAAGGGATTCCTTTCATTCATACTGTTTCTTCAAAGGCTCCGTGCCGGGGGGGGGGGGGGGAACAATTTCGCCATCCGCAGGATGACGGTGTGTGTGTTGGGGCACTTTGTTGTTGTTGTTTACCTTTCTCTGCGTGGGGCCGCGCAGCTCCTTTTCTTCTTCAAATAGAAATGGTGGTCGCGACATCCCTCTTCTCTTCTGGGATGTCGCGTTGCCTTCTAGACCCTGGGGGAGGATCGCAGAAGCAGGTAATTTCGCGATCCTCCCTTTCTCCCTCCCTCTACACCCTTAGGTGTAGACAAGGCCACTGAGCAGTGTCAATGGAAACTTGGGAAAGAAGAGGAATCACAGATGAATATCACAGCCAGAGATGTACAGATTTCATAAAATCTGTTCCATCTGCATTTCGTAGATTGTCAGGTGCCTTTTGTTATTTAATTTATTTAAATCATTTCTTGGCCACGTTTCAGGACAAAGTCCTCACGAGGTGGCTTATAATAAAATACATAAAATATTAAAAGCAATAAAATATATAAAAAATTAAAAGTAATAAAACAGCAGTTAACACAATAAAACCAACAATAAAACCAGCAGAACAACAATAGCAGCAATAATAACAATAATAACAGCAATAACAATACTCATCATGCGATGGCCATGATAAAATAAAATGTTTTTAAGACCTTCTTGAAAGCCTGAAAGGAAGGTGCATGGTGGAAGTTTGTTCTGATTGAAGTTTGTTCCAGAGGTTTGGGGTCACCACAGAGAAGGCCCTCTCCCATGTGGATACCCACCTAATTGCCATCACAGGTGGGTAAATGGGAAGGCCCTCTCTTTCTGATCCTAAAGTGCAGGCAGGCTGATATGGGTGAAGGTGGTCCTTCAAGTAACTTGGTTCCAAACTGCTTAGGGATTTAAAGGTCAAAACCAGCACTTTGAATTGGGCTCAGAAACACACAAGTAACCAGTGCAGCTGGTGCAGTATAGGCATTATGTGGTCAGAATGCCTTGCACCCACCAATACTTGGGTGGCTGTGTTCTACACCAGCTGAAGCTTCCAAACCATCTTCAAAGGCAGCCCCATGTACAGCGCATTACAGTAGTCCAGCCTGGATGTGACTAGAGCATGGATAACTGAGGCCAGATCCATCCTCTCCAGATAGGCCACAGCTGGCAGACCCAAACTAAGCTGCTAAAATGCACTCCTGGACACCACAGCCACCTGGGCTTCCCCAGTTAGCTCAGGGTCCAGGAGGACTCCCAAACTGCGTACTTGGTCTTTTAGGGGGAGTACAACCCCATCTAAGACCAGTTGTAAACCTTCATCCAAGGTAGTTGGTTTCCCAATCCTCAGTACCTCCATCTTGTCTGGATTAAGTTTCAGCTTGTTCACCCTCATCCATCCCAAAACAGCCCCCAGACACTGGGTCAAGTATTCCACAGCCTCCCTGGGATGTGCAGCTGGAAACGAGAGGTAGAGCTGAGCATCATCCACATACTGATGACACTTCAGCCCAAACCTCCTGATGACTTCCCTCAGCGGTTTCATGTGTATGTTAAAAGCATAGGGGACAAGATAGAGCCTTGAGGCACCCTACAGGCTAATGGCCATGGGGTGGAATAGAAGTTCACTAGCATCATCTTCTGAGACCGCTCCTCCAGAAAGGACTGGAACCACTTTAAAACTGTGCCTCCCAAGCCCAATCCAGATAAATGATCCAGAAGGATACCATGGTTGATGGCATCGAAAGCTGCTGAGAGGTCCAGAAGAACCAACAGGGTTGCACTCTCCCTATCCATTCCCTGGCATAAGTCATCAACCAGGGCAACCAAGGCTGTTTCCATCCCATAACTAGGCCTGAAACCTGACTGGAATGGATCTAGGTAATCAGTTTCATCCAAAATGGCTTGGCATTCTGAGGCCATCACACGCTCCGGCACCTTGCCTAAGAATGGTAAATTTGATACAGGGCGGTAGTTATCCAAAACCATCCAATCTAAATTTGTTTTTTTCAACAAGGACCTCATCGGACCTTAAAGAGGCATTTACTACCTCGGAAGTCCAGATATTCTGCCCAACTCTGGCAGATTTCAAAAGCCAGGATGGACAAGGAGCTAAAGGGCAAGTAGTAGGCCTCAGTCCTTCAACCAGTTTGTCTACATCCTCAGGTTGCACAAGCTGAAAGGTATCCATAACACGACTAGATGGTCCACCAGCCCCATCCATATTGGACTCTGGCAAAACAATGGCATCCCCCCTCATTGATGGAATCAGATTTTTTTTCCAATTTCCCAAATGTGCGCAAATTCACATTTGTGCAAATTTGTTTTTTTTACACAGTTTTCTACAAATAATTTGTGTAAAAGTCCAGAAAGTAAAATAAATAAATAAATAATCTGCAAGTCTGTGGAATCCGTGCAGCTTGGGAAACGCCAGTCCCTTGCAGTATCCATGGGGAAGATTCATAGAAATCTGAAATCATTTGATTCTGTTGTGTATTTGTCAGACACCCTTAATCACATCTCCATACAACCTAATGGATGTATCTCTCCTCAATCATCACATAGCCTACAAAACATCCCTTGATATGGAGATCCCTTGTTTCTGAAACTGACCTGGAACATCTGGGTGTATTATTACACAACTGCCATGTGCAAAGGGTAGGGCAGTGTCACAAACACACACAAAAGAAAGTCAAGCAAAGGAAATAGCAGGTTGGTTACTGGAAAGCTGCAAAGTGCACACCAAGGATCAAACTACATACATTATGTTAGAGGTGTGTTGGAATCCAATGGTTGGGAGTCTCCATTTTTTTTTTAAAAAAATGCAGCTACAGAGACTATGGCATGAAGCGCTTTCTGGGATGAGGGTGTGGGTAAGGATCTCTTTCAAAGAGTTATCAACACACTTGTACATTTACATTTGCCAGGATTCTCTAGGAGCCACAAGTGAGCAAGCAAAAGCTTCTGACATTCTGGACCACAAGAGCAAAGCCTGTTCTCCTTTATTGTATGGCTCCTCACCTCATCCTCATTGCAGCCAAAGGGAACATCCAGTACAAATTGGGGTGTGCAGGGGGGCTTTTTTAGAAATATGGTAGCGAGCCCTAGCGTTTGTGAGTGTGCTGGCTACATTGGAACAGTTGGCAGGGGATGTGGTGGTAAGGTGCCTCTTTGTTTGGTTAATGCTCTACTGATAAAGACGGACAGTTGCCAACCTCTTTGCATAACCATTTTGCTTTACTATTGAGCAAATCAACCATAGTACTGAGGGCGGAGAGATCTGGTAGTAGACTATAAAAAGACTCTAGAGACAATCGGGCTTCTGATCACTTTGCTCTGGTGCCTGTTTGTAGTGTGTCTGTGTGTGTCTGTGTATGAGTATGACAGTGATTCCCCGGGACATGAACATTTACTCATTTGGGTATTTCATACCTTGCTCTTGCAGAACAGTGAACATAGTTAAAGCATTAAAACAGGGACCTTGAACTTCCAAACCCAGCTCACCAGGCTGCCCAGTCTGTTCCATGGGGGGCCTCAGGCAACGCCCTGCCCCCTCTCGATCAGGGAAGGCAAACTGGTCTGCCGCAAGTGAAGCCTGCTGCTGCACCCCTTTCTCTGTGCAGAGAGCAGCATGGACTAATCGCCCCATGACTCTCTCTGCCTGGAGAATGGGAGTGGATGACATCAGGGGGAGGAGATATGGAGGAGGGGTTCCAGGGAGAGGTCCGCCCCCTGATATCATCCACTGCCCCTAGATTGGCCCCAGGAGGCAATCTGGCCCCAGGACCAATCTGGTTCCCCACCTCTGTATTAAAACAAGGTATATGAAAGTCAGCGCAAAACATTATAAAACTTTTGCAGCAGACAGATCAATGAGCCAGAATATGTCAGTGATATACGAAAGGGTGAGCCTTCTCCTGACAGACCCAGACATCAAACGGGAATCACTAGGGTGAGGCGGGGGTGTCCAGGTGAGCTCGCTGTGACAAGGAAACTGAAAGCTATGCAGCTGAAATGTAGGTGCAGCAAGGGATGAGTGAAGAGTGCCATAGGCATTAGCCTGAACTGATCTTCTGTCTTCCTGGCCCACAGAAACATGCCCCAAACACTGGCTCCTTGTTGAAGGGTTCATGATCTACATTCCTATCACACCTTGTCATTCCTTAGCCTACAAACAAAGTCAGGTTAATGGTATTATTATTATTATTATTATTATTATTATTATTATTATTATTAATTATATTACATTTATATACCGCCCCATAGCCGAAGCTCTCTGGGTGGTTTACAAAAATTAAAAGATTGAACACTAAAAAGGCGATATAGAAAATTTTAAATCATAAATATAAAACAGCTGACATTTGAAACATTTTAAATGGATTGTGCGTGTGTCCTGCCTGAAGAGCAGCAGGTGGAGCAGGATGCAGTGTGGCGTGGGCAGTGCTCTTGGGAGGGAGGAATGAATGAATGAGCTCCATTAGATTCTCTGCTCCATAGGTTAGGGTGACCCTATGAAAAGGAGGACAGGGCTCCTGTATCTTTAACAGTTGCAGAGAAAACGGGATTTCAGCAGGTGCCCTTTGTATGCATGCAGCACCTGGTGGAATTCCCTCTTCATCTGGTCCTGCATTTCTGGTTGACATTGTTGGGCACCTGCTGAGGCCCAGGGACCAGCAAAGGGGCTACTGACAACTGAGGAGGAAGAATGGGCTTGCTCCTGCTCCCCACAGTCTGTAATCTCAGACAGGCAAGGCTGCATCTGTTGGGAAATGAGAGATCTCCTCCAAGGCCCCTATGATAATGCTGGGCAATTAATCATTTGCCAGAGAATGTAAGTGCTGGCAAGGCTAAAAGAAAGGCGACAGAGTGGCACTCTGCTCCTTCTTGCTGCCACTATGCATCCCCCCTGCCCCCATTCTCATTGCCATCTCCTCTTGGGAGGGGCTGTCAGCAGATCAATAAAATGGCCAGATACAAAAGAGGGCAGGGCTCCTGCAACTTTCACTGTTGTGACGAAGTGGGGATTTCACCAGGTGCTGCATGTATATAAATGACACCTGCTGAAACTCCCTGTTCTATACAACTGCTAAAGATACAGGAGCCCTGTCCTCCTTTCCATAGGGTCACCCTAAGCAACAGCCCTCACATTTTAGGTTAGTCCATTGAGAACATCTTGCTGAGGACCCCCCAAAAGCTGAAGCCAGCACTGTCAGGATTTCATGTTCTGTTTCTAGGGCAGGGCTACTAAGAGCCACTGTTTAAAGGGCTGCCATCAAGCTGACTATGGCTCTGATTCACAAGATCAACAACTGCTGAGTGCCTATCAAGAAATCGATGGGGGGCTATGATAACAACACTCTGCTGCATAGCAATTTTCCTGTATGTTTCCTTGTACTACATTTCCCCCTCCCCCTCCCCCCCCCCCCAATATTCAGAGTCAAGGAACTGATCCTCAACCAACATTGGCTTGGCTTGGCTAAGCCATAGTTCCTTATCTTACATCCTTCTGCCACTCACCTTAACATTGAGGGCTAAACTACACACCATGATAAATTTTATTTTACTTTTGTGTAAGCATGCTGGGCCCCAATCCAGATTGGGACCACCACATGGGGATTAAACCTTCCAACCCACTACTTTTCTCTTTAAATCCCTCCCCCCCCCAATGAGTGGGGATTAAAGAAAAAGAACTGCATTGGTGCCAATGCCTGCCAGAAAGATAGTTGGAAAGAACTGCTTTGATATGCTAGGCCAGGGAGTGATATTCCATAAAGAAGATTTAGGGCCTTTCTACACCATAGATGTGTAGAGGGAGGAAGGAGGGGTGATCCTGGAAGCACCTGCTTCCAGGATCATCCCTCTAATCTACATAGGAAGTGCGATGACCTGGCTTCCTCCCGGGCCATCGCAACCGCCATTTTTTTTACTCCGGATCTGCAAAGATCCAACCAGGCCCCACCCCCCTCCCTGCCATCCCAGGGGTGGTGAAATTGCTGCTCCCTTCCCCTGATGGGCATGGAGCCATGCAGTGCAGCTCCTTGCCCATTTTTGTTGCTGGGCTTACTCGTGAGTAATCGCAGCAGCAGCCAGGATGGGTGGCCACATCTCCCGACATTCCCAGACCGTGGGAAGAATCAGCTTTCAATAGGGATCCCTTATCCTGGGGGAAACCCATGCTCATCCCCCCCTGCCCCCTGGCCTCCGCTACAAAAGGCTGGTGTAGAAACAGCCTAAGGGTGCCTCTACAAGAGTGATTTAAAGCTCTTTCAAGGCACATTACAAATTTTACCTCTACAAGAGCAGAGTGCAAATCGGGGGTCGAGGTGCTTTTTTCTCCGAATATTCGCATTTTCGAATGCGTGTTAAATAGCGAGTTTTAATTTGCCGCGGGAATTAAGCGCCTTATGGTCATGTAAACATGTGATTCTCTGCATGTAAACAACTTTAAAGCGCATTTCATATAGCCCATAATATTCACCGCCTCTCATGAATTGGTATGAGGAGTAAATGCGCTTCTCCGTATATGTTCCCCCTTCCCTGTGCTTCCAAAACATTGTCCATTTCAATTTTTGAGGGGTTTCCCTCCCCAGGAGAGCCTGCTCAAATGGGTCTTTATCATCTTTTTAATCTCACCCCACCCCCTTTTTTAAAAAAAAGTATTTGAAACCCGTTCTGGAGGTGGCTGGCTTTGTGATTGACACAAGAGCTTGCCAATCAGTTCTGTGCACAGCCTTGCTCTGAGCAGGAGGGAAATTGCTTCCCTGTTTTCATAAGGACTGTAATATCAGGGCTTTGCAAATATCCTAATGAGAAGGACCTATTGTCCCTGAGCCTAGTTGGGAAGGAAGATAAGTACATGTGTCAGAAATGTGGTGAGTGCACTTCCACAGCAAGTTCACAGCTAAAAATATGTACGTTTGAACTTTGCATCCCTCCGAAGAGTTGAGGTCAGAGCAAGCAGAAGTGTGCAAGAGGCAAGGAGCAGCAAGGCTGACCTGCATTTGTGGCCTATACCTGATGTCTATCTGAAACAATGTGGTGCTCGTATCCATCTGTTACACAATTCATTCATGGTCCAAGCGTTTGGGTGGAAGAGGAGAATCAGCTCAATGATCCTGTTCAGATGACATGTTAAGCCATGGTGGTTAAGAATTTTGAGCTAAACATTGGCCACTGTGTGAACAGAGTGCTGGACTAGATGGACCCTTGGTCTCATCCAGTATGGCACTTCTTCTTATGTTCTTATGGCTTAGCATGTCATGTGAACCATGACTTAGCTTGTTGTGTGGACTATTCCTAACCACGGTGGCTACATAACCATGGTTTAAACATGCTCAATAACCATTTGCTGCAAAAGGGTTAGTGGCCTAAACATAGTTTAGAGTGTTGTCTGAACAGGCCCATTGTCTACCAAAATAACCTGCTTCTTTGTCTCTCTTTTCTTTCTCCAAGAGGTGTTAGTGCCATGATGAGCCTGTAACACTAGTAGCCATGGAAATCAAATCCAAAGAAATGGAGGAGGGAGAGAAGTCCCCTGAGTCCAAGGACTTGCTGCCCAGCCAAACTGCTAGTACCTTGTGTATCAGCTCGCGCAGTGAGTCTGGCTGGAATGCTCCTCCCCAGAACAAGTGGGATGTCTACCATAAGCCGGTCATTGTCCTGTCTGTGGGTGGAGCTGTGTTCCTCTTCGGCGTGGCTATCACTAGCTTGACCTGCCTCACCATAGACAGAAACACCAATATGACCAATCCAGGCAAGAACAGCAATATGACGAAGGAGGTTTTTAAACTGTGCGGACCAGCCTTCCTGTCCCTTGGCCTCATGCTGCTAGTCTGTGGCCTTGTCTGGATCCCCATCATCCGGAAAAAGCTGCGCCAGAAGCAGAAGTATCACATCCTCCAGAGCATTAAGTCTTTCTTCCTCAACCGCTGAAGGTGGCTATTCTCCAGTTCTGCCAGGAGGTGAAAAGGATGGTGTTAACAGGACAGGGGGGCCCTGCCCTTGTTGTATGGATCTACAAGTAAAATCAACACTACCTGAAAAGGGAATTTACTCCACCACCAATCCACCTTCTTCCTCCTGTATGCATGGGATTGATCCATCCTCAGGGAGAGGCACTGTTGGGTGACTTTGGGCCCTCAGCCAGTAAATAACATTACATCCCCCCTCCACACACATACAACAAGGATTTCTCATGTTAGAAGTAAAACGGGCAGATCAGAACCCAAAAGTGTTCTTTGGACTAAACTTGACTATACATTTGTTGTAGGGAATATTGCTTTAAAGGGTACACTGTGGCAGGATCTACACTACTGCTTTAAAATGGTTTATAACAGTAGTGACAACTGTTAGGACTCAGAATACACTCCATATACAGTTTTCGAACCGTTTTCAGAGTGTCATATCCTGCTTAGTGTAGATCTGGCCAGAATCTCAAGAGCCTAAAGGGGGGGGGGAGTATTCTACCAGAAAGCTGGGGCCTACGCTCATGACCCTCCATTACCCTCAACAGGACGCGTGATGGCGCAAGCTTTTTTGAGAAGCAAAGCCATGACAAATGGCTTTGGGGACAAAAAAGCCTCACAAAACAACTTGCAGAAAATGATATTCAAACAGAGAGAGAGAGAGAGAACGCAATACTTTAAGCAATCAACTGTGCAAGTAAAAATATTAATTGCGAAAAAGTCTTAAGGTACCTCTACACGAGAGGTTTAAAGCTCTTTCAAGTCTCATTAAAATTTTTACCTCTACAAGAGCGGAGGGCAAATCAGGGGTAGAGGCGCGTTTTCTCTCCGATTATGCACATTATCGAATGCGCGTTAAATAGCGAGTTTTCCTGCTCTGCGGCCGTTAAAGCGCATTTTGACCATGTAAACAAGTGATTCTCCACATTTCAGCCACTTTAAAGCTCGTTTCAAACAACCAGTCATGCCACCAGGTATGCGCGTAACCGCCTCCTGCGTACAGTCATTATCGTAACAGCGATTGTGAGAAGATGCGCATAATCGGACAACCAGACGCCTCAGACCTGGGATGAGAAGGTAATATCTGAGGTTTCTCAGGAGGGTGGGGTGGGGAGGGGTCTGGCGATCATACCCTGGACTCTCAAATTGGACACAAATGCTCTCAAAATTAGAGATAATCATGGTAAAAAAAGGCTTTGAAAAGAGGGATATGCAGGAATTGGATCTCATGCTATTTCACCAGGCTAATGCAGATGTTGTATTTGACCACTGATGGTGGTAGTTTCTTCCTGTCCTGTTCCCTGTTTTGGATTTAAGAAGGTCCATAAAGTAGCTGAAAAAAAGCTTTTACCTATTAGACTGGTGGTCAATAAAATGGTCACCTACGCAACCCAGTTGTGAACGAACTCTGATGAACTGAAACAGATCCAAGGGCAACTAGTAAGAATGAAAAGTTTGCCCAGAATACTAAAGTACACACAAGAACAATGTTTAAAATCATGAACATGAAATTATCTTTCAAAAGTATGAACATAACTGAGAGGTTGAGGTGTGTCGGTATATAAAAATGGCTTTCTCCTTCCATGAACAAGATTGTCCCTCGCAGAATCAACCTCTTGGTGGTGATGAGAAATCGCATCACTGCCAATGCCTTGCGCTTCAGTGAGCAGCATGTCTCTGTCACAGAAGACATGATCAATTCAAGCAGAGTTTCTCAGCCCTTGAAGACTCCACTGCACACCAAGGCCAGGCAAGCAGGAACAACTTTAAAAATACTCAGGCTCCTGCCAGAAGACAGGTGTGGAAAGAGATCTGCATAGATATCATGGTCACAGGGATTATCTCAGAAAATGTTGTGAAGAGTTTTGTACTATTCTGGTTATACAGCTCTTGCAATGAAATATTAGGATATTTATGAAGAACAAATGAAAGGGGCTGCCCGGAAGCTTTAGATTTTACTCCATACAGAAGCCTTCGGCTAATTTTACAACTGTTTCCAGTAGCTGCCTTTTAGATATCATTCTGGCTCCTGGATTATACCAAAGTGCCTCCTTCCAGGGTTGCTTTCCTCTCCAAATGGCAAATCAGCCATTCCCACTAGCATTAGTATAGCCACACAAAGACAGAGCTTTTGATTTCCTGGCAATATGATACTTGATTCCAAGCAACCACCCTGCTTTTCCAATCCATCTGAGATTGTGCCTAAGGAAGGGGGAGCCTATTCTCTTAAGGTGTATTTCAGAGCCCACACCCACCCCAGATTCAAGTATTCAACATGGACTTCATCTTTTGCAATCAGGCTGTGTTTCTTAAAAGCTGGTTAAATCACATAGCTTCCTATAAATTATGCCTTTCTCTGTTCATTGGGGAGGGAGTAGAGAAGCCCCATTATTATTACTATTATTATTATTATTATTATTATTATTATTATTATCAGTTTATGTCACCCTAAAGCTGAAGCATTGAGGGTGACATACATAATAAAAGCAAATACAATAAAACAATGGTAATGTGTTAAAATTCTTTTTTTAAAAAAGAGTTTAAAATCAGCAACAATAATTTTAAAGAGGTAAATATTCTAGCAGCCAAATGATGGGGAAAGTGATTTTCAAATATAGTATTAAATTAATGTTCTTCTTATATAACATACACTCCCCTCACCTTCTCAATTGCAAGTGTGCATCTTCTCCTTACGCTAGTGATGATAAAGTCAAGTTAGTAGGGTGACATGGTTGATGAGTTTCCAGACCCTGGGCATCTCTGTGTGACTCTCAGATCAATACCTCAGCTTTAGGTATTGTGGTGGAGACTCCCAAGGTTCTGAGCAGCCAGTAAGTTCGAAGGGCCTTTCCATACAAGTGTACATTCCAATGAAACAAGCATACCCTGATTATATTTTATAGTTGGCATGACACTCCCATGAGTTCAGATTCAATGCCTGTACATGGCATAATATTCCTAGGCACACTGAAATTGGTTTCTTTGGGGGGCTGCCTTGGTCCAGGAGGATGGCCTTCCTGCTAGTCATAGCCTTTTTTAAAAGGGGGCAGCTAGATAAGCATTGGGTTTGCAGAGAGGAAGTGTGTACAGCCAGAAGGAAAACTAAAGAATACCATTGTGAGGCAGTGCCAGGGGCAAGAATAGTGTAGGTCATATGCTCCAGTGCTGGGAGGGGCTGTAGCTCAGTGGTAGTGCACCTGGTTTGCATGCTGAAGGACCCAGGTTCAATGCCCGGCATCTCCAGGTAGGGCAAGGAAAGAATCCTGCCTGAAACCCTGGAGAGCTATTGCTGCCAGTCAGTGTCGACAATACTGGGCTAAATGGACCAAGAGTCTGACTCAGTCTAAGCCAGCTTCCTATGTCCCTGTGTGTTTGTGTGGTGCGGAACATCACTGCTAGTAAAAACATGAAAAGGGACTGTAAATAAAAATGACCCTAAATGGCCCCAGGGCTGGGCCTGTGTTGCTGGTCACTATGTCTGAGGCTATAACCAATTGGCACTCGTGACCCTCACATGCTGATCACAATAGCAATACATGAACTATCTCAAAGAAGGGTCAAGTGTGCCCAGAGCTGGGAAGACATACTATCACCACAGCAGAAGCAAAAACTCAAAGGGAAATGTTTGGACTATGCACAAAAAGAAGACGAGAAATGAGCATGCATCATCATCTTTTACTAAGGAGAGGTAGCAGAAAATGGAGACTGTCTCTGGTCAACAGGAGCAACTGGAGTGCATGACTTCTTGTCTCCATCAGTTAAACGTACACTGATCAGGTTGCAGCATCACCGACTGCATACAGCAGTTACATCAGAGCCAGAATTGCCGTCCTCAGTAAGTTCTTATTTCAAAGTTGTGATTAGAGTACAATCCTAGGCATATCTACTCAGAACTGAGTGGTTCAGTTTGACTTACTCCCAGGTAAGTGTGCATAGGATTGCAGCCTTGGCTACACAAATCCTTTCTTGCCCAAGATCCCCTCTGAAATCTAGGCAGGAGAGAAGGAGGGTGAGGCTGTTTGTACAGTATGTCACAGGATCCCCTAACACCAGCAATGACTTTTTTTGTCTTCTTTTTTAAAGCGATTCTATAATTGGGCATAATTTCCCATTTACTGCTACAGAGCTGAGCCACACTGGTGCAATCACCCTGTAAAAGAGCTGATCTCAGAGCCTACGTACCTCCTGCGGAACACGAGGGGCAGAGGTTAATGGGAAGATGCGGTACACTTTCTACCACTTTCTGGGAAAACATGACGGAACTTGGCCCTCCGAGAGCAAGATTTTTATGCTGGAGAAGGGCAGCAGCTGAAATCTAAGCACACTAAGTGTTTCCTGACACTTACCACATTGCCATTGCTGCCCTTCTCCTGGGAATCGATGCTTTCGGATTGCTTCACTGCTTCTGTCCGCTGTTAAAAGCCAAGCTAAGTAAATCTCTCTCTCTCTTTCAATTCGGACGACACAATAAACAACTGGTGTGGGGAAAACAATCGTCAGTTGTTTTGACTATTGTGTCATCCGAATGCTGCCATAGTCAACTATTGTGTCATCCGAATGCTGCCATCCTAATCCACACCACAGTTGATTATTTATTACCATGTTGTGTGGGGAGTACCCCCTAGATGAACAACTGTAAAGTTGATTATTACCCCACCATTGACTATTGTGTTGTCCAAATTGAGCCTCCCTCCCTCCCTCCCTCCCTCCCTCCCTCTCTCTTTCTGGAGTTTGTAGAAATAGCCAGCCCCCCAGGACAGTACTTTAGGGAGAAAGCAAACTAGATCACCACCACCAATTGATCCCTTGACCTACAGCAGGCAGGACGCTTGGGACATAGCTGCAGGAGCCAGGCCATCAATGAAAGTTGGGGCACCTGCAGGGCAAACATCTTATACAAACTGCGCAAGAATGGCAGCAAGAAGGAAATGTCAATAAAATGAAATGCAGCTCTGGTTTGACATCATGATCTGTGCAGGAGTGATGATGGGAGTTGTAGTCCAACACATCTGGCAGGCACTATGTTGGAACAGGCTGCCCTAACCACTGTACCACACTGCAAGGTTCCAAGCAGAGGGAGAGGTTGGCTATCTGACCTCTGCAGGAGTGGAGTCCACCACTGACCACCCCAATACAGATTCTACGTAACACATCTTCAGTTTACCAGCATTGACTTTAATGCAGCTTGTGTTCATGTTCCGATTGACGGTCAGCTGCCCCCATTCTGCCAGCCAGGGCCTCTCGCTTGACTGTTCCACTAGGCACCCCCAACAGGCAGAGGAGCAGCACAACCGGAACAGAAATGCCTCCAAACAAAGGTTTATTGATTTCTTTTCCTTTTTTTCCCTCCCTTCCTCAAAAAACTCAAGATGGTAAACAATCTCACTAATGTTCTCCACACAACAATCCTGTGAGGTTTGCTAGGTTGAAAGATGCTGACCAGCCTATGGCCATCCAGTGAGTTTTGTGGCTGACCAGGGATTGAAATTTGGTTCATCCCTGATCCCAGTCCAATACTCAAACCCAGCCTTCCCAAACCCGGCACAGTCCAAATGTTACAGCAGTGGTTAGAGCAGCCTTCCCAACCCAGTGCCCTCCAAATGTGTAGGACTATAAGTCCCATGCTGGCTAAGGATGATGGGGTTACAATCTAACTCCCATCATCCCCAGCCAGCATGGGACTTATAGTCCTACACATTCGGAGGGCACTGGATTGGGAAGGCTGCTCTAACCATTGTACGATATTATGTTTCAAGCAAGGTTTCCCTTCCTACCAAGGGAAGCTTCTATTCAGACCACTGGAGTTGTCATCCATCGTGAAACGCTAATCCCTTGCCTGCTCCCATCAAATTTCCCAGCCCTCCTGAACTGAAACATCAAAGCCTTCCATAGACTTCCCCAACTGACCCTATTTGGCAGTACTGCAGACAATTCTTGTTTTGTATCTGTGGCATTGGTTGTTTTGAGAACCTGACTAATAAATCTTTTGCTAACGAACCTTGTACTCTCAGTGTCAGTCTGGAAGGGGCTGCTTAGGACGTCTTGCGTCCCGCTCTGCAAAAGCAGCCCTGGTGTCCTAGAGTCTGATCAGCTTAATAAATCCAAACCACACAATGCAAGGACTCTTTGACAGACAGCCTTTACTCATGCCAATAGCAGCTACTCCTGGGACCCTGACACAGTGACCTCTGTGCTGCCTCTTATCAGGATTTTTAGTCTTCTCAGGAGGTCATTAACATTGCATATCCCATTTCAAAAGAGTAATATTAAGCATCGGTGAGTGGCCTCCACCTCACTACCCACCACCCTTCTCGTTCTAGGATGTCTTTGGTTAAAGTATTCAATGTCATCTATACTCCCTGACTGGAGTGAAGCCATAGTTCAATGGTAATTCATGTGCTTTGCATGTGGAAGGTCCCAGGTTCAATCCCTAGTCATCTCCAGGTAAAGCAAGCAACCTCTGGGAAGATGCTGCGAGTCGGTGTGTGGACAAGCCTTCCCCAACATGTCACCCTCCAGCCAGCATAACGGAAGTTGTAGCCCCACACACCTGAAGGGCAACAGATTAGAGAAGGCCTCTGTAGTGTAGGCAATACTGAGCTAGATGGATGAATATGTAGGCAATACTGAGCTAGATGGATGAATATGACTCAGCATAAAGTAGCTGATTGGCCACTGTGTGAACAGAAGGCTGGACTAGAGAGGTCTCTGGTTTTAGTCACTCTTCTGATATTCCCATGGAATAATTCTGACTCAGCATAAAACAGCTTCCTAGATTCCTCTCCCTCCTCTCTCTCCAGAGCTCGATAGATGATATGCCTCCCATTCATGGCAGACTCGGCCACAATCTGCCAGGCTCTCCTTCCCCTTTCCCTCTGCCATTCCCACCTCCAGC
This sequence comes from Anniella stebbinsi, assembly GCA_029215795.1. NCBI lineage: Eukaryota > Metazoa > Chordata > Lepidosauria > Squamata > Anniellidae > Anniella > Anniella stebbinsi. Next base: position 63,066,703 of record JARDYH010000005.1, on the reverse strand, counting down.
ATTTCTTTATTCTGGCCATGTTTGTTCACCACACCTCTGATCCAACAAGGTAAATTGATGCATAGGTCATCTTGCTCGACTGAAATCTGCATGTTCAACAGAGTATTTTGCATACACATTCCTTGGCTGGATGCCTGCAATCTCGACCGAGCAAGGCATTCCCAGCACTGGAGCGGTTCAGAAGTTGTACATATAGAGCCTGATGCACAATCGGGTCACAGAAAATGTTCAAATGGCAACTGTAATCTTGCACACATTTATCTTGGAATAAGTTACATTTAACACTGTGGGACGTATTTCCAAGGACATATTTTGTTTGCTTGTTTATTATGTATTTTTGATAGGCCCTTGAAAAAGAAGATCCCTGCATGTCTTACAATATCTATTCAAAACAGAACAATGATATCATTTTTGAAATCCAACAATAAATCTTTTTTAAAAATCTAACGGAGCATAAAAACCCAACCACACAAATAGAAACCCAATAAAATGCAATACAAACACAGGAGCCAAAAACAACTGGTAAATATTAGAGCTAAAAGCCCCACCAATGTCAAAGGGACTAGGGCAGGATCTACACTGCTGTTTTAAAGTGCTTTAAAGTGCTTTATAACAGTAGTGACAACTGTTGGGGCCCAGGATACACTCCAAAACAGTTGTCACTACTGTTATAAAGCACTTTAAAGCAGCAGAACAAGATCTCAGAAGGACTGGGAGAAAGAATCTTCACCTGGCACCACAAGGACAGCAATATGGGTGCCAGCTTTCTATAGCTGGCATGGGCGCAGCCATATGAATTCAGTGCCCATCAACTTCATAGTATGGATTGAATGGAAAGGTATCTTCCCACCTACCTTGTGATGCAGATGAAAATAGTTGGCATCTCCATCCCTATCTCAGAGGGACCACTGCACAGGATGCATGGCTAGTTGCACACAGCACTCTCTGCATGCAACTATCTCTGGATTGTTGCGACCCAGGAGCAAAGGGACGACTCATTAGCTTTTCAGGCTAGACAGGGCCAAACCAAGACATTTTGCTGCCTGAGGCAAAGGACAAGATGGCGCTCCCTCCCATTCCACGTACAAAAGCTGACTAGACTGGCAGATGAATCTGACTTCCACACCAATGATAAAACAATATTATTTACTGAACTTGAAAGCAGCAGGTTAACATAAGGGGCTCCAAGTAGGTTGCAAGGCACATAGTTCTCTCTTGAACATCTTGTTGCTGCGTCTCAGCATCTGCCACCTGAGGCAACTGCCTCACCCTACCTGATGGTAGGGCCAGCCCTGGTTATAGAGCTCTCTCTGCCATGAGATAGGATTGTACGTTTGGTCCAGACTCTGCAAGTGTTTTCCAAGACAAAATGGTGAATAGATATGACTGCATGCATATCATGTCTGTGTGTCGAATTGCTATACAATAGGTCAGCTGCTGAGGGTGAGCCCCCTCAGTCTGGCACCTACATAACACAATACTACATCGCCTAAGATTATACACATTTTCAGAATCATGTGACGGGGAAATCATGTTTCCCCACCATGGACTCTCTTTTTGGTTCTCTTCCGCATTGGAAATTAGCACTTTTCACAGAGACCAGCAACCACGCGGATTGTAGATTTCAATGGGGACAGCACCCTCTCATGGGCATTTTATAGTGCAACGTCAGAAGAGTCGGATTAAGAGTTTTATTTTGTGACTCTAGAACTGAGAAAAGGGGCTGGAGACATGCAGGAGGTGGATGTCATCGTCAAAAGGACCCATGAACACCCGTGAATGTCCAGTAATGAGCATGCTATTACACACTCATCTGATGATGCTCTTTATGCATGCGGAATGTCCATGTGGCTGAGAAATCACAGGATGACAGCAAAAATGAGAGACAGGGCGGATCTACACACGAGGTTTTTGACGTTTTATAAGGGTTATGAAAACTCTTTGGGCCACTTGACGCACTCCCTATAACGTTGTATATCTGAGGTTTTTTAAAACTCACTTCAGTTATATACAACGGTTTTGGAGTGCGTTGTCATCAGTATGCTGATGACACACAGCTCTATTTCTCCTTTTCATCTTCATCACGTGAGGCTGTGGATGTGCTGAACCAGTGCCTGGCGGCGACAATGGACTGGATGAGGGCTAATAAACTGAAACTCAATCCAGACAAGACTGAGACGCTGTTAATGGGTGGTTCTGCTGACCGGATGGAGGGTGTTCAACCTGTTCTGGATGGGGTTGCACTCCCCTTGAAGAAGCAGGTTCATAGCTTGGGGTTCTCCTAGAACCATCTCTGTCACTTGAGGTTCAGGTGGCATCAGTGGCACGGAATGCCTTCTACCAACTTCGGTTGGTGGCCCAGCTATGCCCCTATCTGGACAGGGAGAACCTGGCTTCAGTTGTCCATGCTCTGGTAACCTCCAAGTTAGATTACTGCAATGCACTCTACGTGAGGCTGCCTTTGAAGACGGTTCAGAAGCTGCAGCTTGTGCAAAATGCAGCAGACAGATTGATAACTGGAACCAGAAGGTTCAAGCATATAAGACCTACTCTGGCCTGCTTGCATTGGCTGCCTGTATGTTTCCGAGCCTGATTCAAGGTGCTGGTTTTAACCTATAAAGCCTTACACAGCTTGGGACAGAACGCCTTTCCCGACATGAACCTACCCGAACACTACGTTCGACATCTAAGGCCCTCCTCCAAGTGCCTACTCCGAAGGAAGCTCGGCGGCCGGCAACAAGGGAGAGGGCCTTCTCTGTGGTGCCCCCCCCAATTGTGGAACAATCTCCCTGACGAGGCCTGCCTGGCGCCAACATTGTTATCTTTTCGGCGCCAGGTCAAGACTTTCCTCTTCTCTCAGGCATTTGGCAATATCCGAGGAGCCTGGGTTTGTTTTTTGTTTTTGTAGTTTTTGGGGCTGTTGTAGCGGTTTTAAATGTATGTGTGTATTGTGTATATGTTGTATGTTTTTGCTGTTTTAATTTTTGTATATTGTTTTTAATTGTTAATCCTATGTAAACCGCCCAGAGAGCTTCGGCTATGGAGCGGTATACAAATATAATAAATAAATATATAAATAAATAAATAAATACATTTTGGGCCGGTGGGATGTCGGCTGAACAGGCTTTTTCCTTAACTTTCCAGTTACGCCTGGGGGAAATCTACACATACGGTTGTAACGTTCTGAAATTTTAAAACGTAACAAGCTACATGCAGTATTCCTTCCCATTTTACTCTATTTTTTCTTCCGTTTTCAGTTCGTTCAGTTAAGTCACATTCAATCTTTCCTTCATTACTTTCTCTATCGTATCTTCTTCACCCCTTTCTGGACACACCCACTTCCTCCTTCTGCCCCCTTCCTTTCACTTCCTCTTAATTCTGATTCGACTATTGAAACACGTGTAGGTTTTCAAATAGTTTTGCCTTCAGTACTTGTAATAATTGTAACCTCACTTACCAATGAGGCGCTACAAAGGAAAGCAAGAGAAATTACGGATTAAAAATATAAAGAAATGGAATAATACGTCCACAAGGCAAGACAACTGAAGTACTTAGCATTTGGGCGCTGGAACAAAAAGACATGCCCCCACAACTGCTATTGGTTACAGGAGGTTTGATTTCAGAAGGTTTGAAACGGTAAGTAAGGACACATTTCCATTTATAAAACTATTTATTTCATAAAAACAACGATATAGTTTACAAACACTGCCCAGGTTCTAGTCCCCACTTGGCCATGAAGCTCACTGGGTGACTTTGGGCCAGTCATTGACTCTTAGGCAGGATCTACACTACTGCTTTATAGTGGTATTGAAGTGCACTGACGATTGTTGGAGCCCACGACACATCTACACCAAGCAGGATATTACATAATGAAAGTGGCATGATGAAATCAGCACATGGAATATGTCATGGGCCCCAACAGTCGTCAGTGCACTTCAATGCCATTATAAAGCAGTCATGTAGTTCCTGCCTTGGTCTAACCTACCACTCAGGGTTGTTGTGAGGATAAAGTGGCGAGGAGGTTCATTGTACACCACCTTGGACTCCTCAGAGGAAAGGCAGGATATAAAAGTAACATATGGATAAATTCATTCAAGGGATGACAATTTTTATTGGGGACACAGCGGAGGTAGGGAGATTACACCTCTCTCTCTACATGCTGCAGTCACAATCCTGATTCCCCACATTTTTAACACTAGGGATCTCCATTGCACACATATAATTAATACCGTCTCTAGCATGGCCCTTAATTACAGACAGACAGAAGTTGAGAGAAGAGGTCGAGCTCAAGCAGAACCCCCAAAATGACTAAAGAAATAGGTACTGGAGATAACGAATGTTTGTTAATTTATCTGTCAACACCCTTTAATTTGACTCATAATGAGGGCAGTTAAAAGAATGGCAAAGGGGTGGTTTTCAGGGCACTTTGGCTGAGGGACCAAGGGGAATCTGATCTACAGTGGCAAATGTGAGCACTGAACCAGGAGTGTCAGTCATTTTTCATTAGCATGGAGTGCAAGACATGCACGCAACCTTGTGCCTATGGCTCGGGTCAGTGAACAAACGAGGTGTGAATTCAGCTGCTGGCAGAGGAGCTCTGAGGGTGTGTATGTCAAATGCTATTGCAGGGATTCACTGTAAGCTCACACCCATTAACCAACCGGTTGTGTTCACAGTCAAGATGGTAAAGAATGCCAAACATGTAGGTTGTTTGTTTTGCTTTTTTATTTCCTTCCCCTCACTCATCCCTCCACTTTCAACGACTGATAATGGGAAAGAAATGGAAGCTTCTGCTCAGGGCTAGTCATTGTACTGGATCAGAGAGGGCCTGGCTTTGAGTCCCCTTTTGCAAAAAGCTCACAGGATGGCTTTAGACCAATCACTATCCCTCAGCCTAATCCACCTCATCAGATTGTCATGAGGATAAAATGGGGAACACGCCATAGATGCCACCTGGCCTCCTTGGGGAGGGGGAGACAAGAGCAGCTCTGCTGAGTCTGACCAAAGGACCAGTGAAGACCGTTATCTTGTTTCCCACAGATGCCTCTGAGAACCAGGGCACGAAAGTAGTAGCTGCTGGTGTTTCCCCCATCTCATGAGTTCTAACACCCCACCAGCAAAGGACCCGAGAGCCTGGGCGTCTTAGTCACAGGGAGGGAAGTGGCTTGCTAGGAGCTCCATAAAGCCATTGTGACTAGGAGCCATTGATAGCCTTTTAAAGGCATCTAAGGGCTAAACTAGTACATGTTGTGTTAAAATACATAACATGTATCTGGTTCTCACATTTTTCTTACCTCAATGTAAACACATGAACACACACACACACACACTCAATCAATCTAGATCAGGACCACTGGGCACGGGAAGGGGAGGTATAAAACTTCCCACTTCTAAATTTTCCCCTTCCTCAAGATGTGGGGGCTAAATAATAATAATAATAATAATAATAATTTCATTGGCACCAACAGAGGGGTTCCCCCCCCCCTTTTTTTTTTTAGCTCTTGAGGGAGTGAGGGAGCAGCTGGGTGGGAAGGTTTAACCTCCCCCTAGTCACACACGGTGATCCTGATCCAGATTGGGGGCCATGTACTTACACTGCAGTAAGAAAAAACATGAGGCTTGGCTGCATGCTATGTATTTTAACACAGCATGCCATTTAGCCCTATGCTAGCAGACTTCTCACCACATCTTGTGGTAACTAGTGACTTCATACAGCTACTTATGCACTGTATAAAAAAGAAGCACTTCTTTTTGTCTGTTCTGGATCTCCTGCGGATTGGTTTCATTGGATCGGGGGTGGGCTGAAGGTAGAGCTCCAGATTTTTGGACTTCAACAACCAAAAGCTCCTGCCAGCATGGCCAATGGAGCTCTATTTTCTGCCTACCCCTACATTGCATGGACCCTAGCTCTGGGATTATATGAGAGAGAGAGAGAGAGATCTGTCCACTTTCTTCACACACCTCACAATTTTATAAACCTCTACCATGTTCCCCTTTGCTCGTCTATTTTTCCTAAATTAAAACGCTCCAAACCCTGAAGTTTTCTTTGTGTTCCAACCAGCGCCCCCCTCCACCCCCGCTCATTCTGGTTGCCCTTTTTCTGCGCCCTTTCCAGCATACGAGATCCTTTCTTGAGACGGGGCAGCACCAGAGGTGTAACCCTTTCCATTCTGTGGCAGGGAAAACACAGGGTGTTTAAGGGGCCGCAAGACTTTTTGTACTAATTTTCCAGGTGTGGCCGCAACGCAGCTGGGAGAGCACGATGGCCTTGCAGCTCTTGACAAGAGGACGAGAGACGTGATCGCTCGTGACTCCCCCGCCCCACCTCTGGAGAAAGAGTGGCCCGTTTGGACCCGGTGCACAAGCAGCGGCGACGTGGCCCGATGTGCACTTGAGCCGAGTCTGATTTCGGGCAGGTAAAGGGGCGTGGCCAGCCCACACTTCAGCGGGCGTGGCTGGGGACTTTGGCTGCCGCCGCTTCCCCGCCCGCGGATGCTCCGCCGCCAGTGCGGGCATGGCCCGAGGTTGCTACGGGCGCTGCCCGGCCTTCCTGGTGACCGCGCTAGTGCTGGACGCGGCCGGGCTGGCCTTGGTGCTGGCGGGCGCCGTGGGGCACCCGGCGCTGAATGGGCGCTCCTTCGAGGATTTCCTGACGCTGACCGGCGGGCTGCTGCTCTTCCTGTCGCTGCTGTGCTGGCTCTTCTGGTACTCGGGGAACCTGCGCGGGGTGCCAGCCGAAGAACTGCCGCTCGAGGTCCACTCCAACCCGAGCCAGCCCCGCAGCCCGGGCAGCCTTCTGCGCCTGGCAGCCAAGCTCTCGGAGCGCCTGTCCCAGCGCCGGCGGCCAGCGCATGCGCCCTCCCTGCCGCCGGACCGCAGCTCTCCAGCGAAGGGCGCGAGAATTGCAGCCTCGCTCCGTCCCGTCGACCCCCTGGAGCTTAGCCGCCTGCGCCTGGCCGCTCATCCTGAGCAGGCGAAGATAGGAGAGCGACTGGTATAGCGTAACCCTCTCCAGTGCCGGAAGGAAAGGAGCCAGGTAACTAGCCCGGCCTTGCTCTTCCTTCAGTCTCCCCTCCCACCACTACGGGGGCGGCGGAGGGATGTGTGCTTGCTTAACTTATGCCAAAATCCAGAGAGGAGAAGCATTCAGCATCCTCTCAAACACGCTCTGACGATCAATGGGCCTCTGAACAAGTGTTGACTGCTTTTTTCTCTCTTTGGAATTCAACTCCCAACCAGCATGGCCAATGGTCAGGAATGCTGGGAGTTGTAGCCCAAAACATCTGAGGGCGCTGCGTTGGGGAAGGAAATTGGACAACAACAGCCCTTCTTCAGTGTCACCTGGATTCTCTGTGTCTAAAGCCAACCTCATCCTTGTAAACCATTTTAGCGGAGTAGGGTGGTTCTCTTTTATTCCACCAGCTTTTAATACACCTTTATACACCTCTTGGTAAAGGAACATACATTGTGCCTAATACTGTTCCGTTGCCGGTGGCCCTTTCTTTCTCCACCTTCTCAACATAAGAAAACAAGAAAGAGTTTTATGTCACCTTAAAGACAAACAAATTTAATCTGGCATCAGCTTTTGTGGACACTTGTCGACTTCATCAGATGTAGGAAGTGCTAACCTAAAATTGACAGATTTATACACATGGTGGGGGAGATGTATTGTCAAAGAGAGTTGAAATGCAAAAAGTACAGGCAGTGATGATTATCTTAAGAGTTGACATTTGCAAATCATAAATCTGTCAGTTTGAGGTTAACACATCTGATGAAGTTGGCGGTGTCCACAAAAGCTTCTGCCAGAATAAATTTGTTCATCTTTAAGGTGCCTCAAGACACTCTGCTGTTGTTGTTGTTGTTGTTTTGCTGCAACAGACTAACATGGCTACTATCCTTCTGGAAATTGTCGGAACATGTCCCAAATGCCTTTCTTTTCTGTCTGCTGTGGACTATTACATGTCCTAAAACTTATTAGGAGGGCAATTATTCTAGCGGGGCAGGCCATTGAAGTCAAGCCCCTCATGTCAAGGTTCATGCCTAACACCCAAAAACTTGGGAATCTGTGGCCCTACAAATTTTGTTGAACCACAACTCCCATCAGCCCCAGCCACTGTAACCAGTGGTAAGGGAAGAGGGGAGATGTGGTCCAACAACATCTGGTTCCCCCACCCTTTCTTTAAGCTAAGAAAAAATTAGCTTCAATACTTGATAATCTGTAGGCTGTTCCTTCTGGCTAGCTTTAAACCATCCGAATGGTCAGGGACTCCTGCCTCAACAGAACTCCTGGATGTCTTGTTGGCTGGGAGGTCCTCAGTTGCTTTGTACTTTCTATTTGCCTTATTTACTACATTTGTATCGCACTTTTCCTCCAAAGAACTTAAGGCAGCTTACATGGTTTCCCCTCCACGATTTTATCCTCACAACAACCCTATGAGGTAGGTTAGGCTGAGCAAGAGTGACTGGCTCAAGGTCATCCAGTGAGCTTCATGGCTGCGTGGGGATTTGAACTTGGATCTCCCCAATCCTAGCCCAACTCTCTAAGAGCTAATGCGCCACACTGGATCTGCTTTCCCAGTGGGTGCCAATTGCCCTTCACTGTGTTTTTCTCCCATGCATGTTCGCTGTTCCCACAACCTCTGGAGCAGGCAAGGGACACGGATGTGCACAGAAACAAATGTATATGATAGTAGGATGTGGTTCCCTAATTATGATCCCTGCCTGCTGTGCGTGCTTCATTCCTGCTGCTGATTGTTTTTTGCCTTGTACATCTCATCTGCAAGTACCATTGGCACTGCTCCCAAAGAAGGCTGAGCTTGTGTATCTGCAAAGTAGCTTCTCCTCTCATTCTGCCTTGGAAAGATTCCATTGCCTCTGGGAAGGAAGCACTAAACCCTGCACATTGTAAATGGTTTGTTTCCCTAGGCAGCAGTTTCCTGCTTCTAAATCACCCAGTCTTGCCTTGCCAGTTCCTCAGCTGGGTGTTGATTGACATGATGGATGTCACACTTGGCTTAATCAGATGTTCCATTCAATCATCTGTCATGATAATGACTCCCTGGTCTTCTGAAGGCATTTCCACCGACTCAAAATGTGGATATCCATGTTGTGTCAGATGCAGAAATCCTGAAACTTAATTTGGGTATTTGAAATAACAGAAAGAAGAAACTATACAAACCATTTTTGGTGAGGAAACCAAGATTTCCAACCTAACCCTTGATTATAGTTAATTCCACTTTTCTTTTTTATTGTGTGAAAACCTTTGGGTGTAACTTTGTGTTGTAACCATGTTTAGAATGTATTCTCTTTTGGGGGTGGGGGGAAATGCTGAAATTTAACTGGGCTTTACTTTGTCAGGATGAAACCCAGTCTGCTAGGGCCCTGAGAGCTCACCAAACCCATAATCTCTGGTAAACCCTTAATACTGTCCATCTACTTTCAGTTTTCTTTCTCTCTTTTTCTTTCTTTCTTTTAAATGTTTGTTCTTTGACGCTAACATACTGATAAATAAAACAATAACGTTTATCGCTTTTGGTATATCGATAGCCATCTGTTGTTTGTTAGGCACCACCCCAAAGAAAAAACATTTAAGTGTTTTGCAAGGGAGTCTGCTAGGTTGTGCTCAAACTCCTCCAATCTGGGATGGAATTCTCTTCCTCACCCCACCCCCCCATTCTCCACCTTGCACTCCCAGGTCCAAGTACGTTAGTTAGGAGCATTATAGTCTTTCTACAGTCTAAGGTACTAATTCCATTTCCCATATGCTCTTCTTCAAACACTCTTTCCGTACAATGTAATTTCAATATACACTTTTTTTTAAAAGAGTTAAAAACAACAACAGGCAAAGTAGTCATTAAGAATTTCTTCAAGAACCAAATTGTTTTTTTTATCCTAGCTAAGCAATGGCCTTCACATTTTGTATCTTATGTACAATGTTATCATCATTATAATGGGCTTGACTTTTTTTATAGCTTTGATTTTATCCATTGCTATAAAATCCCTCTTGTCCTCCTATAGCTCTCTGTTCTATCTGTTCTAGGCAAGACAGAATTCTGCTTGAAGCTTAGCATCCTTACTTTGCACCCAGAAAAAAAACACCAGATTAGTATTTATTGTAACCATCCTCCTTTTCCATATTAAGTCTCCCAGAGAGCGTTGAATGGTCATCCAAAGTGGCAACAGACAAAATGTTCCTACATAACTTTCTGTTTAAAATTCTTATATGAGGGGAACAGATACACCTTCTTCTTTGCAGGGACTGTGTGCATCTCCCCTCTTTTCATCAAGACCCAGAAGTGGCAATGGAGGGATCTTATGTCATGCTTCCTTCACTGCTTTGAATCAGTGCCTCAAACCATCCTGAGACATCTGGCCTGTTCAGATGACATTTCAGGGTCTGTGGTTAGTGAAACTGTTCTCTGGGGCTAGCACTAACCACAAGCCGTGCTGTCGCACAAGACATCATAAACCCTGCCCGTTTCCCGGTTTCCTAAACTGCACACTAACCACAAACCTTTCTGCTGAGCTCCTGAGTCCTCTGAATGTTCTGCCCATATCCTAGCATCCCTTGCGGTACGCAACCGTTAGCACCCGTCATTTTAGGTCTGCTTTTTCCCTCCTCAAACATTCATTTTATCTGAGTGCTTTGAAGCTGATGATCGCCACCTCCATTGCTGGAGAGGACACTTCAGGAATATGCATTCCTCCTCATCTGGTAAATTCAAAGCCATATGCGTCGCTGCAGTGCCATCCTGTTCGCATTGCCATTTTGAGAGGGTTGCCCGCTGTACTTTACGCTGGTGGCTATTTTGAGCAGCTGCATCAGCAGGCAGCAATCAGCAGCGGAGATCAAGCTTGCCAGCTAGAGCGACCTAGGTAGTTTAGGCAGCTCTTGCCAGTGAACTCTATGATTTCAGCCCGTTACCCCCGCAGGATCGCATAAGACACTTTAAGCCAGTGTTAGCACCGCTGACCCTGCTGCAGAATAGGGTTAGTGAAGACGGTCCAGATGTGGTTACAAAGTGATCAGGGTTTAGCAAAATGCATCGCGCTAAACCCTGTTGCTTAACCCTAAACCCGGTTGCCTCACCCTAAACCCTGTTGCTTAACAAAAAAGGCTTAACCAGCAGTTTCGGGTGTCGTCTGAACAGGGCCAGCCACTGATTAACAATAGTTCATCTGCCTGTATTCTGAGCAAATTCAGTTGTTGCATTTACACGTGTACTTTAATCCAGGGATAGGTAACCTGGTTCCATCCAGATGCTCCAACTCCACTCAGCAGGGCCAATGGTAATGGATTATGGAAGTTGTAGTCCAAAACATCTGGAGGTCACTGGGTTACCTACCTCTGCTGGTGTGTATGTGGAGTGGCGGGGTGGGAATGGTCTGTACCTCATTGTAGGAATATCTTTCTTTCTGAGCATACATGTTAGGAAACTGTCTGTGATACATGTGGCAGCTTTAGTATGTACGTGCCAAGGGTGAAAAAGTAACTTATTTTGCAACTCACACATAAACATATGTATATGTATATGTATGTTCACTACATAAAATAATATTCATGTAATGATATTATAACATGTATTAAAAACATATATCTCAAGGCTTTGCATTCTTTGATTGTCACATTCCAGCATCTAAAATGTCCCCTCATTTCCCTCCCAAAAAGAACTTGTACAACACTCAACATAAATTCTTTCCAAAGGCATATTTGCTGGTTTCCTATTCTTTCCTCTACATATTCTGATAGCAAATTCTCCACAAGATCAATATAGCTTGTTCTTATTTTGTCTTTTTTATTAAAAAATAACAACAGCAACAACCATGCTAATTGAGGCAAAGTATTTCCTATCTTAGAAATGGTTTCTAGTATTGGTTTCCAATCATTCTTTCACCTAGTTCTCACATAATGACAAGCCATCATGAGTGAATTTTGAAAATTCAAATGTGGGGGGAGGGTGACATAGCTTGTCGTTATGTGCAAACCTGGTAAACGTGGGTTGCTGGGGTTGTTAATAAGCTACCCAGAGCCCATTGCCTGTTTTATGGTTGCAGGTGACTTATTAACCATCCCAACAACTCACCTTCACTGGGTGCATATGTAACAACAAGTTGTGGTGTGCTCCCTGCCATGGCTTGAATTTTCAAAATGACAGCCAGCGCTGCAACAAGAAGCCCCACAGGGAAATTCACCCATGGTGGCTTCCTGTTACGTGTGAACAGGCTCAATGGCTTTTCTTGGTCCCACCAAATGTACCTCAGGTTATCATCTGCTAGGGCACAATTTCGGACGCAGTGATGTATATACATTTAATCCTATTTGACATACAGAACCATCTATAATATACATATTATATCAGGTAGGATATTTAGGTCCGTGAAATGCATATTTCAGTTTTCTAGCACTTCCATGTTGGAAAATAAAGACTTGGTTCTTCAACAGTGGTACAGCTTAGCATAGAGTGACATGTGTAAGAGCCATTCCTTTGACTTGTGGGATTTCAGTGACTGTAACTGGTGGGATGCTGAAATCATTTATACCAGTAGTAGGCAAATTGGTGCCCTCCAGGTGGCACTACATCTCCCATCACTCCCCCAGCTAGCATAACTAGTTGTCAGGGATTATGGGAGTTGTTGTCCAAACCATCCAAAGGGGGACAGTAATACGCCTTCTAAAAAAAGGCATTAAAATCCCTTCACTCCACTCCACAGAAATATCGGTATATTGGCTTTGGTAGAGCAATGTGTGCTGCTGCAGGAGAAGTTTCTTTACAAATTTTAATGCCAATTTCAATACTTGAAATGGAATCGTGCTGGTAAGGGTGGCTGTAAATACCTTATCATGTCCCTGCTTTGATGATGCCAGCCGGGTGATGAGCCTTTTGCTTCAAATGCTTCTGGATATACTGCCCCATGAGTGCTCCATGTTGCTTTTCTCCATTTGCTTCATTACCCTATTACATGCTGCAATTGCATAATAAAATAAAAGCACTTAGACAGTGTACTGTGTGGGACTGCTGTCCCTCGAGTAGCATGTAATGTTCTCTAAACAAACCTTTTCCCCCTCCTTTTGTGATCTGCAAAGCTTTATGCCTCCATGCCCAGCTCCCAAGAGGTTGAATAGACTGTAACAAAAGATTGCCTGCATCCAAGCTAGACATCATGGCGACAGATCCATGCATAAGAGTCAGGCTGCTGCCAAATCCATATAAAGTGCAGTGGAGATGATGGAACAAACAGCATGGCCTGGGGGGGGGGGGATTTGAAGCCTTTCTCTATCTGAGCTTTCACCCCAAAATGTCTTTGCCCCAGCTTGTTTTTTCTCCCAAAATGACTCAAAAAACCTCACTAAGAATAAACACCATAGTGTACAATGATTTAGGGGAGAGGCAAAAACAAGAGAAGGTTCCTCTATCCTTGCCCACCCATGCTGCGCTTGAAGCCTTTCAACTGCTTTTAGGTAAACTTGGCACAGCTCTAGTTGGGTCACGCCACCATAAGATCCAGTTTGCCCCTAGAGGGGAATATATTGAGCATCATCACACAGGAAAATCGTAATTGCTTACCGTTGCTTCTCTGCCCACGTGTTTGTCCCTCATTACTTCCACTTTCGAAAGAGGAAGTAAACAACGTGCACATGGCCCATTCAGTGGGCTGTTTTGATCATGCTGCTTCTCCTGCACACAGCTGGAGATAGCAGCAACTTCAGTCTTTAAAATAAATCAGACTTTCTGGAGTGTTTTTTTGAGGCGCAAAGAAGGCTAGAAGGAGCAGGAAGCACGCAGGAGGCAGACGACATTGTGAGAGAGACCCGCGAAAATCCATGAGCGCCCAGTAAAAAGCATGCAATAAAACGCTCGTCTAACAGAGCTTATCAGATGGGTCAACTGTTGCATTTGTCTTAGCTTTGAACATCTGCCCTCTAGATGCTTTGGACTTCAACTCCTGTCAGTCCCTGCCAGCATGGCCAATGGTCAGGAATTCTGGGAGTTGTAATCCAAAATATCTGAGACCGTTGGGTTGGGGAAGTCTCAGTTGCAAAAGGGAATTGGACAGCAACAATCCTTCTCCAGTGTTACCTGGATTCTCTGTATCTGATGCCAACCGCATCTTTGTAAATTAGCTTAGTTGAGAGACAGTTTTCTTCTTCATCACAATTCAGGGATCTTTGACACGCTGTGACTCCTACAACCAACATGCCCTCACGTCATCGTTTTCTGCCCCACCATCAATGCTATTTTTTTTAATCTGACACCATTTTGTTGTCTTTCAAAGAAGTATCAGAAGGTTTTCTCAATCCTGGGGTAGAGTGCCATTTGCACAAGAACGTTGAGGTAACTCCCTTTCATTGAAGGGAAAGTACAGATACTGATAAACATTTTGCCAAGCTTTTTGCCAGGGAATTAAACCACCTCCTTAGTTAAATTGCAACCTCCTTATTCCGTGAGTTTAAAACTCGTCTGGGGCAAAGACCTGAACTTACTGTATACCCTATAACACAAATAGTAAGGCATGCAGAGCAGGGACATGGGGAGAGAAACCAAGGTGTGTGTGGTTGTTTTTTACCTGTCTGAGGCAAGAGTCAGCACCTGAAGATGATGTAAATATTTGGGCTTATCTGTCTAGAATCTATTGCTTGCATGCTTTCTACTGAGGGTGGGATAAAGTTCTCTAGTTTGTACCAACAGGACTCTCTTTTGGGATTAAGCAGCTTACACCAACTCCTAATACACTCAACTCAAGGCAGGCAGGGAAGCAAGAAAAACAAGCCAAGCCCTGGAGGCTTCTTGAACCTGTTTACTGAAGCAGCAGTGGTTGAATGGGGCAATCTACCTTACCTTTTTAAAAAAAAATATTGAACTGGATGACCAGTAATGCTCATCTATCTGGCCATGGCCCAAACCAATGCTCAACGTTCTGATATGCCTTTATACATTCTAGATGTGGACATGATGTGAGTCAATTATTCTTCCTTTTCCCCCCTAGGTCTAAATGGGACTCCCATCCTTCTGCTGTTGCACAGTGCGCCATGTTGCTGTTGAGTGGTGGAGCTCCTCCCTGTGCTGGAGCTGCTGGAAGAGCCCGGTTTCGTGAGTGTCGGAGTTCCGTTTTGCTTTTGCGAAATACTAGTTTGCCAAAATGCTGCACTGCCACTTCTTTGGATGCCATTTGTACAGAAACCGCCTACAGTGACACAAGGATTTGCCAGCACAATGGAGCCAGTGGCTCCTCGAGCTGCTGAAGGACTTTCTTTGGACGCTAAGTTTTTGTGAAGGAATGCCATAGGCACAGCTCGGTTTTGGACTGCATTTTCTATAGCACTCTGCAGTGTTTTTTCTGCCCAAGAGGGCCTGCTTTTAACAATCTCTTAGGACTATTGCTGATCTGCATCTGTTAAGCTATGCAAGAAAACTGGCTTTCCCTTTGGCTCCTCTTCTGTACGAAGCTCTGGGTATGGCTAGTTTGTGCAGCTGTGTACTTGTTTACAAGAAAAGTGAAGAATGTAAAGATTTTTTATAATAATAAAATATCTTTTGATTTAATATATATATATTCTTGCTGCTTGTGACTACATTGGAATGGGGGAGGGAGGTTGTGCAGTGCTTTATTATGCAAATGTTATGCTGCTGACCTTAAGGTTGATCTCCTGCAACACAGTCCGTTTTCAGGACTAGGGTCGCTGCTTCCTCTTCTCCATTCATCCTCTATAATTCCATGGATATTACTTACATTATACCTTAACTATTATGGTTTGAGTAACTCTGAGAACATAATAATTAGAACCTAACTATTCTGTGTCTTTTGTTTTGATCTGTAGTGGGCATACTGGTTAGAATGAAGTCATTTGACTTAAAGCATGCTTTTTTCCCAGGGTTGGACTGAGGATCTGACTTCCCCAAGAAGAAGGGCTCCGTTCGTGGAAGATCCTTCTGTCCATTTGGGGAGATTTCTCCTCCCACGCACACCACAGCTCACCCCATTCAGCAGGGTCTCCCAACTCTGTGTATCATTTTCAGGGGGCTGCCATGGGGCAGGGAAGTCCCCTTCTGCCAGCACAGTTGCTAACACTGGATCCAACTCCTAATGTTGCTAACATTATTAACAATTGCATATGGCACATAGTGCAAGAGGACTGGAGGCATTTCCTAGTCTCACAGTCCTGACATTCATTGCACTGGTCACTTGCATAGCCAAATGATCCATTATGAGGGCTATCCATGGTGGAATTGCCTGAGGCTTCTTTAAAATTGAAATCCATCCATGGGGGTGGAAGACAAGAAAATAGTTCACAGCAGGAGAAGAGGGTCCCTTTACTCCCAAGCTGAATTCCTGTCAAACTTATCCTCCCCAGGATCCTATTGCCCTGCAAGGGAAAAATACATTCCTCTCAGGGCAAACAGCCAATGGTGGTGGGGAGGAGTTTGGTCAGGAAAATGTCATGGGATGTGGTGGGGGGAGTTTAAAAAAAAACCTCTCTTGTTGCTGCTTTTAACCATTTGGCTGCCCATTCATTTTTCTTTATAAAGAAGGAAAAGAAAATAACATTATATTAAATCATGGATCTGCCACATAAAGTTTACCTTGGCTAAAAAAGCTGGGCAAAAGGTATATCAAGATCTAATAGGTGATTTGCAGTAGATCACCAAGGATTTCTGACTCACAATTGTTTAAGAATAGTAGCAACTTTTTCCCACCCCCAAATTAGGCTGCTGAAATTGGGGGAAAAAAACAAAAAGTTTGGAAGGGGGGAATAGGAATGTTTCTGTGTGTGAAAGAACTGAGTTCAGTTCTGGTACTGAAAACAAATTCTTGGACTGAGATGAACTCAAGTGGTGTCCTGTTCCTTAATTCTAAGTTTTGGGTCTCCCCCTCTTCCTGAGCTACTGGTGTACTTAAGCTTACAGCTACAATCAAAGAATCCAAGAGATATGGGCAGGATCCATTCAAAGTTAAGCCAAAGCAATTTCAATGGAGCATTGTGTCTAAATCTGACCCACTGAAATCAACTGGACATAAAGGTACATTAATTGTTCCCACACCCTCATGCCTTCTCAACTTAAAAGCATCATTTTCACTGACTTGATAAGATTGTTCACATGTCCACAGATGTCACCAGACTTGTACATCAGAATTGCAAAAGTATACAGAATGTACAAACATAGATCTCAAATCATATTTTCTTCCTTTTGGGTCATTTGAAGCTGACATGACATTACTACACAAGAAAGAAATGTAATGTCATGCCATTACCTTTTACCCAGCTTAGCTGGGTTGTTTTTAAGGAGGACATACAGCAGGCAATACTCTTCCCCTTCAAGGCTTTATTATTTTGGTGCTTAAAAAAATAAATGATTGACAGTGTCAGGAACATTAAAGCCCTTTCTTTTAATGCTACATTATCCCAGAGGTTCATAACTTCTGTTTTTGTTCATTTGGCAGTCAGTATGTTACTCACTGGACCAGATCTTGGTGCCTAAATGCCAGTGGACAGCTTTATCTGATGTTAAACCACATGTCTATCTGATTTGAAAGCTGCATTCTAATAGAATTTCTTCCTACCCTAAAATAATTTAGCAAGAGGAAACTGCCTGGGGCTGTGTGTCTAATATAGAAGGAGAGGGTTGAGTGAATAAATATTTGTTAGCTCATCCTCAATTGTGACTTATACCTTGACGTACCAAAGTAATGTGCAAGCAGAGAAGGGACTAAAAGCTATTGGTGTAGAAAACACGAGTTTCACCTTGTCATTCTTAGGGCCAAACAGACATTACTTTAAATGTGTGTCTAGCAGCTGTCTCTTTTTCACTTTGACCCTAGAGTAGGCACAGGGCCCCCAATCCAAACTGGGACCCTACCTTGGGGGTAGGGGTACTTTTAAGATCTGGATCAGGTATCTCGTGCCTAATCTACAGTAAAAATGAAACCATGATGTAACTGCTAGACACACCTTTAAAATAATGTCTGTTTTGTCCCTTATGTGTCCACCATATTCCTGTCACAGAAAAGAGGCTTTGCATGCACATGTGTGTGCTTGTGTGCGCACATAAACACACTTAAATATGTCCTTCATTACAATATTGATTTGGGGGAGCAGAACACTGAGCAGTGTGGTTGCGTTTCTCATCCTTTCCTCAACAAAAGTGCATCTGGTAATTTGTATTGTTTTAGAGACCTCAGTCTCTGTTTCCTAAGCATGAAGGCCTTTTTTATGCAGGCTGAGGGATCTCATTTTTTATGGCTCCATAGCCTCAGCATAAAGCTAGTGATCTAGAAATGGCACATGAATCAAAGCTATATGTTGCCAATGTGGCATAATGAACAGCATGAACTTTGAGCTGCAAGTCTTGGTTCAATTCTTAACATGTTGGAGAGGCTTATGTAAGCTACTGTCTTTCAGCCTTGATGTTTAACACAGTGATCTGTATTATGACCTACCTTGCAGGACTATTGTAAATATTACAAAGATACTGCATGGGATGTGCTCTGAGAACTTAGAGGGGAAAGTCCACTATAAAGTATGTATATGATACCCGATTGAAAAAATGCATGTATGTTTGGCCTACGATTAACAGAATTTATATCCTAATTTTTAATCTCAGGGCTTTGACTGTTAGAACAGACAAAGCCAGAAAGTAGATTATGTTCCACTGACCAAATTCTGGACCAATTAGTGCCTGTTGATGGCTGGGACTGATTCTTGCAAAGAATGTTAGGTGGATCTTGTTCTGATCTAGCAAGATGTTAAAGCAAGAAGGCATACCCATGAATAGATCAGTAACTTCTTAACAGTTAAGAGATCCTCAGTATGCATAGTTGTTGTATACATTTAACACAGATTAATGGATCACTGCGATTCTAGGTGGTGGTGCTTTTCAGTGTAGACTGCACAAGATAGCTCCCTTTGCTTCAGTTTTTAAAATGTATAGAGTGGTATATTTTAGTAAAATTGTGTGCATGTGGGGGCTTCAGGATTTCATAAAGGCTTGGCTATGCATTCTCCATAATTCAAACACTGCTGCTGGGTAGGATTTGGTGGGAGATCATCAGTGGGTTTCCTTAAAACAAGAAAAGTTTGCTTTTAGACTAGTCTATGAAGCTCTTCCCTTTGTTTAGAATCCAGCCATCATATGTGACTTGAGATTGCCACGGCAGACTAATAATTGTGTTATTTGCAGTGTTGTAGGCAGCTGTGGCACATTTGATCAAAGGCTTTTCTACATGGAGCATTTATTGTGCGCTATTCATTCCCTACTCACGGTTGTTTACGGATTCTTTAAATGATACTATGACCCTCCAGTTTCATTTCTGTGTCTACTCAACACTTCGATGAGGGTTTTTTTAGAGCAGGGAAAATGCAGCATTTAATTGTGAAAGAGAAAGAAAGCACCATTTCCTCTTGTGTATTTGTGCTATTCTGCCATACCAGAGTGCCACCAAGAGATTAAGTGGAAAAGCAAGAAAAGAAACACTTCTTGTGTAGTGCTCTGATCTCCATTCTGTGACGAAACCAAAAGTAGATACAATGATTAACAGCCAATTAACAGCCTTGTGTAGAAAAGCTCCAAGGCTCCCTGCTTGCAGACAATTGCTGGAGCACTTCTGAGGACAATGAATGTAACTTTTCCTTGGCTCACAAGTTATCTTCCTTGGGTGGAGTAGTGATTTAAGGAGGCATGCTTACGTAAGGCCCATGAGGGGAAAAAAATTAAAAATTCAACTAAAAGGGTAATGCGGGGGGGGGGGGGGGGTTGGTCGTTCCGACATTTATAAAATCATCATATCATCATCTCCTCTAGTTCCAATGTTGAGGCACGAATACCATTGCACACACACATACATGGGAGGTATCGCCAGGCTTGACTGAACCTTTCTATACGTTTGCAGATGTACCCCCCCCCCCAAAAAAAACTTTAGGAAAAAAACAACCTTAAGTGGGTGTGTAGTGGGGGTGCGGTGAACAAAGCAAACAACTTCCCCCCACTCACACACCCATGAGGCCTAAGCATGATCAGCGGCCATGGAAAGTTTGTTGGTGGTGGGAGGGATGGAAAACATTTGGGAGGGGGATGGAATGGAGCAACCTAGAGGTGGGCACAGCTGACTGATTGGAACAATGCCCAGCAGGGGTGTAGAACCAGAGGCCCAAAGGTCAAATCCACCTCGGCCACCCGGGTTCCCCAGAATGCCATCCTGGCTCCCTGTGGCCCCACACATTCCCCAAACCACTGATCAGTGGGTGATTTTCTGGCTTTTGTGCAGTTCTTTCCCCATTCAAAAAGGTTGACATGCATCTCCCAAAGCTTAGTTACTGGCAGTGAGAGCTTTAAGCTACAATTTGCTGGTATTTGGTGCCACCCCCCCTTTTGCTCTCAGCCCCACCCACCGCTGGAATGCAGCTCCTGAGAACTTCTCTGAAACGGAATTCAGCCCTTGGGGCTGAAAGAGGTTCCGCACCCCTGATGCAGAGGAACGCACCATACCGCAACATTCTGTTCCTGCTCCAACTTGTATATACTAATGGTGTTCTCAATGTTCTGCGTTCTGTTCCTTACATAGGCGAATACCACTTGTAGAGTATGAGCCTCTTGACTACAGTAATTTTATGTAATGCTGCATTAGACTTGCTAGACATTACGGCTGTGGGATGCATAAGAGGAGCTGCTCCCTTGAGTCATTCACAACTAGCCTCTTTTGAACAGGAATTTCATGTTTCCCAACAGGAAGAGCACTGAATAAACTCTGTAGGTAAAAGCCAATGCTGTGTAGTGGTTAGAGCAGCCTTCCCCAGCCTGGTGTCCTCCAGATGTGTTGGACTTCAACTCCCATCATCCCCAGCCAGCATGGCCACAATTCAAGTATTGGCCATAGGGTAGGAAAACCTGGGTTGAAATCCCCACTCATGAAGATCACTAAGTGACTTGTTAGGCCGGTCAGTCTCTCAGTCCCTCTCTCTCAGCCTAACCTACCCAACAGCATTGGCTTGAGGATATTATTATGAAATCTCTATGCCACCCAATAGCCAAAGCCTTCTGGGCGGTGGGCGGTTCACAAAAATTAAAACCATAAAATGTAAGGCAAAATATAATATAAAAAATTTAAAAGGCAGTATAAAAAACTAATAATCAAAGAGAAGCTAGCAGCTAGATTTAAAATACAATACCAGATTGTATTGTGCAATACTAAAATGGCAGGGAACATAAATAGGGCTTCACCAGGTGTGGAAAAGAGTACAACGTAGGGGCCAGGCAAGCTTCTCTGGGAAGCTCATCCCACAACTGGGATGCCACAACAGAAAAGGCCCTCTTCTTAGCAGCCACCCACCTCACTTCCTTTGGCAGGGGCTCACAGAGAAGGACTGATGAAGATGATCTTAGGGTCTGGGCAAGTACGTATGGGAGGAGACGATTCTTCAGGTAACCTGGCCCCACACCATTTAGGGCTTTGAATGTAATACCAGCAACTTTAGATTGGGCTTGGAAATGGACTGGCACCCAGTGCAAATGGAGAAGGACTGGCATTACACAATCACATTGGCCAGTCCCCATTAACTATCTCATCAACATTCTCTTCCTTCTGCCGTTAACTTGGCAGAAGGAAGAATAATGTGTGCCATTCTGAGCTCCTTGGAGGAAGAGAAGGATTAATAATGTGATAAATTAATATATTTTGCATCCTTTGAAGCCAACCAGGCACCTCTCACTATTTGGATATAAAAGCGTATTTCGATCCACTTAAACCAGCCTTAGGCTCAGCAATAGGAGAGGTGAATCCCACATTCATGGAAACCTACACGAGAGTTCAAACTTGTGGATTCCAGTTTCTCAACAATAGGATTCTCCTTATTACTGGAATGCCATCTTGTCACTCCTCTCCCTGTGACTCAGCCCTGCACTGTGATGGTAAAGTTCAGATGACTGAAATTGTGTGCGTGTCCTAGAGGGGGTGGATTCCTGCAGCAGCTTTAAACTTACCCAACATTGGTGAAGCCAATGGGAGCCTTCTCCACGATCCTCCCTTCCCTTCCAATTGCAGTCATCCAAACATGACGAGAGCAGAGCCGCATGGGCTCCAGACATGTGGGAGTGGCTCTCATGTCATTCCAAAAGAACCGGTGAGGTTGCATGAGTGCTAATATGATTCAGGGGTTCATGTGACAGCAACATCTTTACTCCCGAGGCTTGATCCCTCCTAAAGGGTAGGTCTTGACACTCATTTTGTTTTGGGAAATTGCACGATTAAGGATCTTAATTTCTATGCACGAGTGCAAGATGCAATCCCAGTTTAGCCCAGCAGGCAATCAGTGTGTGGCCTTCAACAAATGTCAATATTTTCAGGCTTAGTCCCTTGGTCTATAAAACAGGAATGCCCACATAATCCACAAGGCTGTGGAGAGCCAGAATGACCTCAGAGTATTTTGCACTGTTAAAGGGTGTGATTGATGCAGTTTTATTTTGGACATACAAACCTTCCATCATCTTGCAGATGAAAACAGGTGCACCGATATTTCAGGAAGGGCATGAGAAGCTTCACTAAGGTGCATCAATGAGAGCTGATTACTGATTTATTAATTCAGAATTTACAGTCTGTTTTTCAATTTATATGACTCCAAAAAGTAGAGAAGAATAAAATATGTTTAAAAAAACCCAAATTACAGTTAAAACAATAACTTATATTTTATATCACAATAGCAAGCCTACGCCATTAAATCTTCTCCCAGCATGCTTAAGGATTAAATATTAAGATATTGCATTAATAGGAATGTCCTAATTAAATTGTATTTTATGTGTTTTGTTGCTGTAAACCGCCTTGAGAGGGCTTCTGCCTGAAAGGCGGCCAAGAAATGTTTTAAATAAATAAAGTGTTCCATAAATATAGTGTGACTATTGGAGAAAACAAACAAACAAACACAAAAACTCTCCATTAGCTGTTGAGGATAATCTTACCTTTAGGAGTGGAATTCACAACAAAAACTCATTACTGGACCTCAAGGCGTGTGAGGTACATATAGGAAAAGATATTCCCTCAGTTATCCTGGAACCAGGCAACGTAGCTCTTCAAAGTAAAGTATTAGTGCCTTTAATTGGACCTAGAACCACTTGGCAACTTGTGGTACTTTTGCAGTATGATGTTGATCTTGTATTGATGTATTGATGCAGTATTTATGTTGCAGTATTGATCCTCTAGCAACTAGTTTGGCTGTCACTTGTTGAATCCAAAGAAATTTTCAAGCTGTCTACACACAGCACATTACAGTAGTCAATGAGGTTTCTCTCTACCAGGAAGGGTAAAGTTGTATATATCAGCTCACAGGACACACCCTTGTCCACAGCTCCCACTTGAGGCTCTAGGACAGCTTCCCCCAACGTGGCGCAAAATTGTTTTTAAAAATGGAAGCAAACTATCATGAGTGAGGAATGATAAGTACACACACAAAAAAGCATCATCTAGAAAAGCTTGTGATCAGTCGGCACTGCCTCAACTCAACAGTTTTGCACACTGGCTGAGTATGATGGGAGTTGTAGTCCAAGACCTCGGGAGGGCACTAGGTTGGAAAAGGCTGCGCTCAAACTATTCAAACTCATCTTCCCTGCCCCACTCTGTGCAATATGATATGCTCCAGTCACTCACGTCAGGGATTGGAATTCCTGCTTGGCTGTAACAACCGTGCGTAGGGCAGGTCAGACTCTGACTCCTGGTGCAGTGTATAAATAGCCCTGGGAGGTGCACAAGCACTGGAATTATAATAATCATTTAGTAAAATCAGTTAGTTTTCTGAGCTGATGAGCCAGCCTGGAGGCTTATGCATAACCACAGGCGGCAGAGTAGTGTTACCTGGCGCAATGTTGTTGCCACAGTGGAAAAATAGGTGCCTTGGGAGATCGATCGATGAATGACAAGTGGCAGAGCAAGCTGGATCAGGGTTGGTATTGTGCAGCTGAGGAATGTTAGTTACCCACATTACCCGGGGAGGTGGGGGTGGGGGTGGGGAGAGGTGATCAATCTGGCCAAATGTCCCTCTGGGCATACGATTGATAGCAGGGATGTGCTTTGGATTTGAGTAAATAATAATAATAATAATAATAATAATAATATTATTTATTTATTTATTTATTACCTGCCTCTCCCAACGGATCGAGGCAGGGAACAGCATTAAACATAAAATACAAAACTGATTAAAAGCACATAAAACCAATACATCATTAAAATACCAATAAAACACCAATAAAACACTTTAAAATTCATCTGGGTAGGCCTGCCGGAAGAGATCAGTCTTTATAGATCTTTTAAATTCCTGAAGGCTGGTGAGTCGGCGAATCTCTCCCGGCAGGTCATTCCTCAATCTGGGAGCGGCAGAAGAGAAGGTCCTCTGGGTAACGGTTGTCAGTCTAGTTCTTGTTGACTGTAGTAAATTCTTCCCAGAGGACCTGAGCATGCAGAGCGGATTGTATGGGAGAAGGCGATCCCGTAGGTAACCTGGACCCAAACCATGTAGGGCTTTAAAGGTAATAACCAACACTTTGTACTTCGCCCGGAAACTGATTGGCAGCCAGTGAAGAGATTTTAAAACTGGTGTAATGTGGTCACCTCTAGATGTACCGGTGACCAACCTGGCTGCCATATTTTGAACTAATTGAAGTTTCCGGACTAGGCACAGAGGTAGCCCTATGTACAGCGCATTGCAGAAGTCGAGCCTCGAAGTTACCAGCTGATTTTAGGTCTTCCAACTCTAGGAAGGGGCACAGCTGGCGTATCAGCTGAAGCTGATTGTAGGCACTCCTGGCAGTCGCATCTATCTGAGCTGTCATTTGGAGCGACGGATCCAGGAGCACCCCCAAGTTGCAAACACAGCCTTTCAGGGGGAGTGTAACCCCATCCAGAACTGGTTGACACACCTCCAAAACCAGGTTGTGGCCCTTGACAGTAAGCACCTCCGTCTTGTCTGGATTCAGCTTCAGTTTGTTTTTCCTCATCCAGCCCATTACCGCCTCCAAGCATTCATTAAGAGGAGACACACTATCCTTAGCTGACACTGTTGTCGAAGGCATAGAGAAATATATTTGGGTGTCATCAGCATATTGATAGCACCCCGCCCCATGCCTCTGGATGATCTCTCCCAGCGGTTTCATGTAGATGTTAAACAGCATTGGGGATAGGATGGCACCTTATGGTACACCACATAGCTGCTCCTTCTTTGAAGAGCAACTATCCCCAAGCATCACCATCTGGAACCTGCTCGAGAGGTAGGACCAGATCCACTGAAGCACAGTGCCCCCGAGTCCCAATTCCCTCAGGCGTTCCAGAAGGATACCATGGTCGATGGTATTGAAAGCCGCTGAGAGATCCAGGAGTACCAACAGGGACACACTCCCCCTGTCAATACTTAAGCGTAGATCATCCACTAAGGCGACCATAGCAGTCTCAACTCCATATCCTGCTCTGAAGCCAGTTTGAAATGGGTCTAGAAAATCTGTATCATCCAAAACTGCTTGCAGTTGGAAGGCAACCGCCCTCTCGATCACCTTGCCCAAAAATGGAAGATTTGATACTGGCCTGTAGGTATTAAAGTCCAGCGGATCCAGGGAGGGCTTTTTTAGAAGCGGCTGTACTACCACTTCTTTTAAACATGATGGAAAACTCCCCTCCCTGAGAGATGCATTAATAATATATTGTAATTGTGATCTAACTGCATCTCCTCCCTGGTTGACCAGCCAAGAAGGACAGGGATCAAGAGGGCAAGTCGTCCTCCTCACTCGACCAAGCAGCTTGTCCACGTCCTCGGTACTCACCAACTGAAACTGATCCAATGTAATTCTACTCGCAGAGTCGCTGGACACTCCATTGTCAGCCTCTGCTATAACGACAGCATCTAAGTCGGCTCTTATCCAAGAGATTTTATCTGTGAAATGATCGTTAAAGGCATCACAACGAACTACCGAAGGCTCTAAAATCGGGTTCGGGGGGGAGGGTGCCCAGGTTAGACCCCTCACTACCCTGAACAATTCTACTGGACGCGAATTTGCAGACGCAATGCGTGCAGCGAAGAAAGCTTTCTTTGCTGCACGTATTGCCACCCCACAGGAACGAAGATGTTCTCTATGTCGTGTCTTATCGGATATAAGTTGAGTTTTCCGCCATTGGCACTCCAGTTGTCGTCCTTTCCGCTTCAACTCCCTGAGATCTTCTGTATACCAGGGCACCCGATTAGAAGCGGGTCGGAGAGGACGTTTGGGGGCGATCGTGTCGATAGCCCTAGTTAGGTCTTGATCCTGAATCCAGTACCGAATCAGGGTGATTCAGAAAGATTCGGGAGATGCCTGAATCAAAGTGGGGACTTGGAGGGACACAGAGACCAAGAGCCTATCTACACTACTGCTTTTTTTTTTCATTTTTTCAAATATTATTTATTTTGTTATTTATGGATACAACATCAAGTATTACAGTTTCAATTTTATATATATACATACACATGGAATTTCGTGACAGTCCCAAACAAAACAGAATTATACATTTCAATGTATTATTTTCTATTTAGAGAGTGGAAAATAATTATCCGGTATTGACGATCTACTATCTACTCCAGATATCTATATATTGTAAGGGCGGCTTTCTCCCCCCTTCCTCTTTATTTGTGAAATCAATAAATTTGCCCCAGATTTCCGTAAAATTCTCATCCCTTAGTTGTCCTCGCACTTTCCTCACTTTCTCAGTCAATTTTTCCAAAAGAGCAATTTGCCAAACCCTCTGGTACCAGTTTTTTACATGAAGTCCCTTGCCATCTTTCCAATGTTTGGCGACCAGCGATCTAGCTGCTAATAATAGATGGCTGATTAAACCCTTATCAGAGAGTTTGCTATTCAATCTTTTGTTTAAGTTTAATAGTGCTAGGTGAGGAGTTGGATGTACCCATTGTCCAGTTATTAAATTTATCTCCTGGAGTACCTCGTTCCAAAAAATATTTGCCTTTGGGCATGACCACCACATGTGAAAATAGGAACCAACCCCAGAACAACCCCTCCAACAATCTGGGGAAGTCCCTGGGTTCTTTAAAGATATTTTTCTTGGTGTGAGATACCACCTATGCACTAATTTTAACATTAAATCCCTGTTGCTGCATGATACTGTATCAAATGGACTTCTATTCCACAAAGCATTCCAGTCTTTTTCCTCAATTTGAATTCCTAAGTCGGTTTCCCATACCATCTTAAGAGGGTCCTCAGTACCAATGTCCTGGGTCATTATCCACCTATAAAGTTTCGAACTCAATCCTTTAGTTACCCCTTTGTAGCCCAGAATCTCAAGGTCAAACACAGTTAAAGCCCTCATTGCTGCAGTTTGCAACTCTAGTTGTAGAAGGAGCGCATGAGCTTGTGCAATTCTTAACCATTGTTCTTTCTCTTGTCCTAACTTTTCTGCCATTTCTTCTTGCCTAATCAAGTGCCCCTTTTGGAAGAAATACCTAAGGTGGAATAGACCTTTGGATTTCCACTTGAGTTTTTCTCTGGCAGTAAGTTTATCTGCAAACTCAGGGTGATAGTATATTGGGGTTAACGGTGAGAGTCCTGGTGACAATGACCCCCTCCTTATTTTCCAAACTTTCCAAGTAGTCAATGTGAATGGATTCTGCATCTGCTCATCCTGTCTATACCTACATTTCCAGAGTAACTTTGAGCAGCCGGAAGTTCCCTCGCTCCCAAAACCTTCTATTTTCACCCACTATTTAGACATATCTTCTTCCATCAGAGGGACGATATGTTTAAGTTGATTGGCATTATAGTATCCACTTAAATTAGGGATACCCCATCCACCAGCCTCCCGATGTTTATATAATAATGATTTTCGTATTCTCATTCGCTTCATACCAAATATAAATTCATTTAATTGCTTCTGCCATTGTTGTATTTGATTTTTTGGGATCCAGACTGGTAATGTTTGAAATAGAAATAGCAATTTAGGAAGAGATATCATTTTAACAGCGATTAAGCGTTCAGAAATGCCCAAGTGCTGCTTCTTCCACTTCTTTATTTCAGAACTAATAGTTTTCCAGACTTTTTTATAATTTGCTTCATATAGTTTATTTAAATTCTTAGTAATTTGGATCCCTAAATATCTAAAACTGGTGTGACAAATTGGGGTTCCCATTTTTTCAGCCAATTGCTTTTGTACAGATGGAGAAACGTTTAAGCACAGTATCTCGGATTTATTATAATTTACCTTCAGACCGGCCATAGATTGAAACATCTCTAGTTCTTTTTTCAAATATGGGGCTATACTAGTTGGTTGGTCTGTGGTCAAAACCATATCATCCGCATAAAGACCTAAGAGGTATTCCTCGTTTTCTATTTTGATTCCTTTAATATTAGGGTTATTCCGAAGATTTTGTGTCAGAGGTTCCAATGCCAAAATATTAACAGTGGAGAGAGAGGACAACCTTGTTTTGTGCCTCTCCTCAACTTAATTTTTTCTGAGTTAACATTATTTACCCTAATTGTTGCGGTTGAGTCGCTATAAATCTTATCAATTGCATCCAGAAATTTATTTTCAGATTTCATCTTACTTAAGACCTCTTTCAAAAATGGCCATTCCAGGCAGTCAAAGGCCTTGAAAATATCTAATGCCATGATCGTGAGAGCTATCTTATTTGCCTTGGAATAGTAAAGTATATTTAGTAACTTTCAAATAGGGTCAGCAATTTGGCGCCTAGGGAGAAAACCTGTCTGGTCTGAGTGAATATATTTATTAATAATTTTCTTCAGGCGATTTGCCATGACTGTAGTGAAAATTTTGTAGTCCAGATTGAGCAGAGTTATAGGTCTGTATGATTCAACACAGTCTGGATCTTTAAAAGGTTTGGGTATCACTATTATTTTTGAATGCGTCCACGTCTCAGGTAGAGGCATTCCTGTCAATATGTCATTAAATACTCTGACCAGATATGGATTTAATATTTCCTGGAAATGTTTGTAGAATGAAGCTGTGAATCCATCCAGACCTGGTGATTTCCCTGTTTTAAGGTTCTTAATAATTCCCCTAATCTCCTCGAGTGTCACCTCTGTATCCATAAGTCTGGCATCCACACTGTCTAAGGCAGGTAAATTAATTTTGCTTAAATAACTCCTAATGGCCTCTTCTGATGGATCAGATGATCTGTATAACTCTGAGTAAAATTCTGCAAATTTTTTACATATCTGCTCTGAATCTTGATTCTACACTATTGCTTTAAACCGTTTATAACAGTTTTAAACTGGTTAATAACCGTTATTGACCGTTTTAAAACTGTTATAAACCGTTTTAAAGCAGATAGGCTCCAAGACAGTCAGTCTGAATATATTGATACATTTCTCCCCCCAAGCTCTCCCTATAAGGAAAACACCAGAGGGGGGGAGGGAGAGGAGGAGATGTAGTTTTGTGACTGACAGCTCTAACTTGTAATCACAGTGAATAGTTTTACCAAGGCTCTCTAGTCCCAGTGCTTTGAACAGAGGGATTTAGAAGTAATGTATTGCAGGCCTGATCCAATCACCCTGCTAACTCACTCTCCAGAAGCAGGAATGGTCAAAGAGTTTTGGTGGAGTTTGTGGGACCTGGAAGGACGCAGCATTGGGTGCTTCTTGGAAAATGCTGGATGTTCAAGTCCTTGACCCCGGGTTCTAATACCATGAGAGAGGGAGAAAAATATCTCCCTATCCACATCATACATGATTTTGTACACCTCTATCATATCTCCCCTCAGCCTCCTTTTTTTCCCAAGCTAAACAATCCCAGCTGTTGTAAACTTCCCTCATTGGGGAGATGCCCGAGTCCCTTGATCATTTTAGTTGCCCTTTTCTGCACTTTTCCCAGCTCTACAATATCTTTTTTTAGGTGTGGTGACCAGAACTGTAAACAGTATTCCAAGTGTGGTCACACCATAGATTTGTATAAAGGCAGTATGATACTGGCAGTTTTATTCTCAATTTCTTTTCTAATTCTGCCTAACATGGAGTTTGTCTTCTTTACAGCTGGGTTGACATTTTCATCGATCTGTCCACCACAACCCCAAGATCCCTTTCTTGGTCAGTCATCGCCAGCTCAAGTTCCATCAGGTTATAACAGAGCAACAAAAGACTCCTGTCTGAAGCCCTTGGAAAGCAGCTGCCAGTCGGTGGCAACACTGAGCCAAAAGGCCAATAGTCTGACCCGGTATAAGAGCATCATCACACAGGAGGTTTAATGCACATTTGCTGTGACTTTGATCCACTTTTTCAGGGCTGGACTCGCTCAGGGCAAGAGAACAGCACAACGGGGACAATGTCATGCCAGTCCAGCACTGAAAAAGTGGATGAAAGTCACGGCAGATGTGCATTAAACTTCCCGTGTGATGACATTATAAGTTAGCTTCCCATGTTTCTATTGTAAGCTCATTTTAAAAAGTGTCACTTTTAAAGACAAATGAAAGCACACAGTACCATAATAAAAAATTATTTCCCACTCACAATATGGTTAAATATTGATTTGCTAGAGTATGTCTTTAAAACGCGGGAACAAAACACTTGATAAACATTGCAAACTGCAAACAGAATGGCTGTGTTTTATGATTACTATATATAACAGGGTTGTGCAATTGACCTAAAGAAACACCCAGACTGCAAAATCCATGAGCTTTTTATGGCGTGGAGATAAACTACTAGGGTCTGTGCCTCGCCTTGTTATTAAAGGAACAGCTACTGCGGCTAGCTGAAAAATTCACAGCCGTACAGAAGATGCCATATGATCCCATTGGCAAATTTTAAATGAATCTTTATTATTTGGGATTACTGTTGTCTTTGCCAGAGTGATAATTTGGGAATAGTGCATTTAGGGCACACATTTGGGTCAGAGGTATGCCCCCCCCCACTCAACGGAATGAACAGAAGGGCTCCCAAACACAGCAGGGCATGCCACATTTTGAAGCAGGTGCAGTAATATGCATTATCGCCTAAAACAGCCTTCCCCAGCCTGATGGCCTGATGTGTTCAACTGCATTCCATGGGCAGCTATAAAAGATGCTGGGAGTTGTAGTTCAATTCATCTGGAGGGCAGCAGGTTGAAGAAGGCTGGCCTAAAGTGTGTGACTGTAAGATCATTAAGTCCAGAATCTAACATTATCCAATTGCACTGCTGCCTTCCTGAGCTTGGTAGTGTGGGTCTTGATTTGATGTATTTATATAAAAAAATTATAGAAAGTGCTTTCTTATTTAAATATAAATGACTCATACTACATATGGCCTATGGACACATAATACATATAAACTACAACTCTTATCTTGTGGTTTTATCTTGTGGTTTAACTTTCCATATTTTGTGATTTAAGGTTCCATATTTTATACTTAAAGCTGTACTCTATGGTTTTAATTTTTGTGAACCACACAGAAAGCTTCAGCTGTTGGGCAGTATAGAAATAAAATAAACAAACCAATACAACTCCCGGCATTCCTGACCTTTGCCCATGTTGGCTGGGGCTGATGGGGGTTGAATCCAAAACATCTGGAGGGCACCAGGTTGGGGAAGGCTGCCTTACTAGTTGCTCTGAGAAAGAAAGAAAGAAAGAAAGAAAGAAAGAAAGAAAGAAAGAATCTCTGTAGTGAGAAACCTTCTCAGCAATAGTGGGGTTAAGTCAAAGTTTATTGTACTCACCAAAGACCATGACAAATACATCAAAAGAAAATATTTATACATATATGCCGTAATACAAATATTTCGAACAGTAGAAAATTGTGCAGACAACTTAGAATATCCCATAACTAAAACTCAGCCTTCACCAAGTGTGTCACTGCTAGTATGATGACAGGACAGGAAGAAGTTAAAGCTATGTGCTGGGAGGTATGTTGTGACATTTATACTTCCTTCTGGCAGTAAGCGAGCCAGCATGGTTTGGCAGGTAGTCTGAGATTAACACAGGAGGATGCTAAAGCTCCAGCTGTCTCTTTGCTGGTGGCCCCAACGTGGAAGGCTTTAGCCATGGCCTCCTCCTTTTACGTGGGTCGGTGCATTGTGATATTCATTGTGGCTATTCTATGCGATGTGGCTGGACTTGTCCTCCTCCTCCTCGGGATTTGTGGCTTTCTGAGTGCATGGGACTTCTTTGTCTACTCTGGAGCTCTGCTACTGGCATTTAGCCTGGTAGTCTGGGCTTTTTGGTATACTTTCAACATTGAGGTCCCTCTGAAGGAATTAGTTGTTTGATTGATCTACTTTCTACAGCCACCAAAGGAACCAGCACTAAGCAAACAAGCAAGCAAGTAAACCCTCTGGAAGCACCTGAACTTTTCTTTGGACAGCGGAAGAAACCACTATGGCAAGAAGTACTAATACCCACTCATCCCATAGTAAGGTGTGTACCTAGTGTGGTGTTTTAGATAGATGGTAAGCGTTTAGTAGCATTTGTACCTTATTAAGATAAATATCTTTGAACTGAGTGAATATCTGCAGAATTTTGAATGGGAAAAGGTGGTGGTGTGTGAGAGGTCATGGAATTCCAGAGGACAGTCAACACTTCAAGGCTTTATCTTACACACATGCACACCACTGTGGCAGAAGTTACTGGAGTCAAACAATGCCTGCCAGGGGCTTACCTTACCTCTTCTTAAAATCTAGCCAAGATACAAGTCCTTATGATGTGAAGTTAATTTCTGTGCCATAGAGGCCAACTCTTGATAATTTACAAGATTGATAGTGCAATTCTATGCATGTCTACTCAGAAGTAAGCTCCATTAAATTCAAAACTGTGTTGCACATTATCATATGTAGGGGTTAACTATGTTGATTTCATGGTTTCTTTGAAGACTAGAGACAGGACAGATAACAACAACAACAACATCTATGTGTCGATTCCCACTGCAAAAAGCAGTCTCAATTTATATCCACAAATACGGAAATCCAATATTAATATAATGGGGGATACAAACCATAAAAACATAATTTAAAAACAATAAAATATGAAAAATCCAAAATCTTCACCCTCTCAAAGCCTGGAATAAACACCACAAATGCAGCCCACAACAATTGGGCCATAACTAATGTCCAAATGCCTGGGGAAACGAGTACGTCTTTACCCGGCGCTGACAGTGTGAGCGCCAGACAAACTTTCCTGGGGAGAGCGTTCCATAAATATGTTGCCAGCCTGGCTGGCAAATTCTGAACTAGCTGCAGTTTCTGAATAAAGGACAGTTGGCCAGATCTACACCAAGCAGGATAAGACACGTTGAAAACGGTTTGAAAACCGTATGTGGAGTGTGTCCTGGGCCCCAACAGTTGTTCCTACTGTTATAAACAGTTTTAAAGCAGTAGTGTAGTTTCTGCCAGTGTGTAGGGGGAAGAGCTTCAAAATACTACTGGTGGTGTGTTTTCCCATTTTGAATGTTTCACATCTGCTTCACATCATGGTATTCAATTCCTATGTTTTTGCTGTCAGGTGCTGGCTTTTTACAGTGAGTGCGTGCATATCCTGCTATTTGCTGCAGCACAGATTTCACTTGAATTTATCATTCATATATATATATATATATATATATATATATATATATTGTTTTTTGAAACCCCAGACATAGGTTTGGTGTGGCTGTTGGAAATGCTCTGCAATACAAGCTCTGCAATATGGCCAGGCCCAGTGTCAGCGGGCAGCATAGGCAGGCAACTACCAAGCACCCAGAGGTTCAGAAGGCCCCCACCCCCATCCTCCTCCGTGCCTTCCAGGCCAGCGTCATGGACAAAAGGCCATGGCTGAGCCTGGAAGCCCAGTAGTGCCCCATTTTTTAAAAATTAAAAATCACCTACCTTTTTGAGCCAATCAAATGCTGCTTTTGGGAAGACTATAGCTAATGAGGGTACAGGACACTCTTTGCACTGCTTCCAGGCCCTCATTGGCTAAGTCCTCCTCCCCGGATTTGTCCAGAATGTTTGTTCTATCTTGGGCGTCAGGGGGGATTTTCTGTAATTTTTTTAGAAAGTCCAGGAATGACACACTTCACCCTTTAAGGCTACCATTACCGTGGCGGGGGAATGAGGTGCTTTCCGGAGGCGCATCATTCCCCTGCATTGTTCTGGTCGGGGCCTTAAAGGGGAAAGTGTGTAATTCCTGGTCATTATAGAAAAGACCCTGATTAGAGCAGGGGGGGGGATTGACATGCTTTCCCCTCCTCCATTAAAATCGGAGCCTTCAAGGTCCCAATTGGAGTGGAGGAGGGGAAAGCATGCTTTCACGGGCTTCTGAAACGCTAACGGTGGCCGCCATTAACATGGCGGGGGGAGAATGATGCACTTTTCGGAGGCCCTGAAAAGCATGGTTTCCTGCCCTGCGCCCTCTGGATGTCCTCTTTTTTTTGGTTTCCCAAATATGGTCACCCTAGCACACATGGAGGACTGAAGGTTCGACCATGGACATCTGAGCCAGGGGAAGAGGAGACGAAGGGGCTGCCACTGCCTCCACCTCTGCCACCAGTACCACCATCACCCTGGCAAAAAAAAAAAAAAAACAGGGTGGGAGGGAGGATGTGCTGGCAAGGTGGGGGCTTTAGCTGGCCAGCGGTGGCCAGTGGGTGGCAGGCAAGGGCCTTTGGCAAGTGGGGCATTTGGCAGTGAGAAGTGTGGCAGGGGCAGGAGCCCATGGGCAGAGCTATACTGATGGCACAGTGGAGTCTGGTGCTGGCCTTGAATACAGCACCATTAATATGAACCTAAAAGAGTAGTTCTAAAGATCAGCAGCCATTAAATCTCACTGTTACTTTAAAAGTAGCATCCAAGAAAAAAAAAACCATTGAAACATGGAAGTTTTAGGGCCAAAAACCCTATTATTTTAAATTCGTATCTAGCAGCAACATTTTTTTTTTCATGTTGAAAAAAATGATCTGATTCTTAACCTCCCCTCCCCTACATGCTAGATCCTGATCCATATCAAGGTCCCTTTGCCTACTCTACAGTAAAAATGAAAGTAAAATGTAGGTTCTAGATATGCATTTAAGTCGTGTCTGATTTGGCCCTTAGCTGCCCATAAAAATGAAAACAGTGATGGAGCCAGGCAGACTACTCTCAGATTCTGGAGACAGAGAAAGGCCCTGTTTTTTCTACTCACCTACTGTAATGGACTAGGGCATGAATAATTGTATCCAGGTCCATTTTATCCCTGCAAAGTGTGCAGCTGGTGGACAAAGTCAAAACTGGCAGGGAGCGTTCCTAGCTAGCACCACCACCTGACCATCTAGGAGTAGAGCTGGATCCAGGTGTATCCCTGAATTGTGAACCAATTTTCTAAAATTTATTTTTAGGGGAAAATGCACCTCCATCCAAAACAGGTTATGCACCTATTCCTAGGTCAGTGCAACCCCCAACCAACAAAACCTCTATCTTGCCAGGGTTTCGTTTCAGCCTGTTTGCTCTCATCTAATAAACCAGGGCTTCAACATTCTTGGCCAACCATTCAGGTATCTGCTAAGGGAAAGATAATGGCTGCAATCCAGATAAAGACTTATTTTAGTTGTTTCAAGCAGGACTAGTAACCTGTAGCCTTCCAGATGCTGTTGGACTCCATTTCCATCATCCCCAACCATCCTGGTAAGGTATGATGGGATTAGCAGTTCAACAATATTTGGAGGGCCAGAAGTTTCCCAGCCCATGTTTAATGAGACTGGGGCTTCAGCCCTAGGTATACTTCCTTGAGAACACAGTAGACTTTTATGGTGACCATATTTGAGAAACCAAAAAAGAGGACACCTGGGAGGGGCAGGAAAATGGCTTTCTGGGGCCACCTTTAAGACCCCAATTGGAGCAGATGAGGGGAACGCTTGTCATTCTCACCCCCACCCCACTGCTCCAATCAGGCCCTTTTCTATAATGTCTGGGAATGACACGCTTTCCCCTTTAAGGCCTTGATTGGAGCAGTGGGGGAGAATGACACACCTCCAGAAACCCCATGCCACACTAATGGTGGCCTTAAAGGGGAACGTGTGTCATTCCAGGTCTTATAAACAATTGCAGAATTTCCCCCCTGACACTCAGGATAGAACAAAACCCAGGACAAATCTGGGGAAATCCTGACGGTCACCCTGGCTTAGTTCTGAGTCTACATGTATAGATTTGGGCTATTGGTGTGAAATTCTTTGCACACACCCTTAGGAGAAAGAAAGTCTAATGGATAGGGATAGGATTGGTCTGCACACCAACACAATATTTTGCTGGATTGTGCCCCATCTCTATCAACATCCCCAGCCTTCCTCCCAACTGGCACCCTCCAGATGTGGCCATATTGGAGGGCACCCCATTGGGGAAGTGTGTCTCATTACATTGTTCCTTTATATTTACACACACACACATGACTTTACAAGCCACAAAGCCAAGATGGGCAAAGTGGAGACGAGAAGATAGACACAGTATGGTAGGCTGACCATATGAAAAGGAGGACAGGGCTCATGTAACTTTAACAGTTGTAGAGAAAGGGGAATTTCAGCTGGTGTCAATTGTATGCAATTCGTACCTGGTGAAATTTCCTCTTCATTACAACAGTTAAAGCTGAAGGGGCCCTGCCCTCTTTTGTATCTGGTCACTCCAGTATAGTGCCTGCAACTTTAATCGTTGTGATGAAAAGAGGATTTCATCAGGTACTAATTGCATACAAATGACCCCGGCTGAAATTCCCTTTTCTCTGCAACTGTTAAAGTTACATGAGCCCTGTCCTCCTTTTCATATGGTCAGCCTACAGTATGGCCCATAGGCTTACAGTGGCCCAAACTCTGGCTAGACGTTGCTTGTATAGAAAGACCCTGCACAAATCACTCGCATCCAGAAAACAGCCCGGAGTCCTGTGGCACCTTGGCAATCCTATGCATGTTTGCTCAGAAGTAAGTCCCACTGGTTTCAGTAGGGCTTACTCCAGGTAAGTGTAGGCTGACCATATGAAAAGGAGGACAGGGCTCATGTAACTTTAACAGTTGTAGAAAATGGGAATTTCAGTCAGTGTCATTTGCATGCAATTAGTTCCTGGTGAAATTCCCTCTTCATCACAACAGTTAAAGTTGTAGGCACTATACTAGAGTGACCATATACAAAAGAGGGCAGGGCTCCTGCAACTTTAACTGTTGTGATGAAGAGGGAATTTCACCAGGAACTAATTGCATACAAATAACACTGGCTGGAATTCCCTTTTCTCTACAACTGT
Organism: Anniella stebbinsi; assembly: GCA_029215795.1. NCBI lineage: Eukaryota > Metazoa > Chordata > Lepidosauria > Squamata > Anniellidae > Anniella > Anniella stebbinsi. Next base: position 63,029,538 of record JARDYH010000005.1, on the reverse strand, counting down.
TAAAGTTACATGAGCCTGTCCTCCTTTTCATATGGTCAGCCTAGGTAAGCGTGCATAGGATTCATTGGTAGGACTTCGTTGACTTTGCTACAACTGATAACTGGCTACTTCTCTGGAATTCACAACTTAAAACTATGTCATACCCCCTTTCTTCCCAATCCTATCCCTTCCATCCAAGCCCTCCCATTCCTTTGCCTTTTGCCCACTACCTCCTTTCATGTGTGATGTTGTGCCACAAACAACAAATGTATAGATGTCTGCTGGGGAAGTTTTCACTCCATCTGTTATTATTCCTGGCATTAATCTAGCACCATTCCTGAACTGGCAGGAAAATCAAATGGGCATCTGTCCCTCCACACCAAGGCAAATTCTAAAATGATCCAGCCAAGAGCTCAGCCTGGCACGGCAGCCCACTGTTTAATCATTTACAGTGGGCCATAAAGTTTCCGGAACTGTCGCCCACATGCTTCCTTCTTGGGACAGCTGCCAGATAAATGGCTCATAATGATTTTTCATTGGACATTATTAGAAGGTGGGGAAGCTTTCACAAAAGCCTCCCTCGGCATTCAGTATATGTAATGTGTTTTATGTATGTCCCAATCACTCGGTATTCTGCACTGGCATTTTTCACTATGCAAAGGGTGGAGAACTTCCCGGCATGCATGACAATCTGAAATTAAGATTTCATGCAACTAGAATGCTTCCAAACCCACACTGTCTGCAAAGTGAGCTGATTCCATGTTGACTTCTGCAATAATGCACCAGCTTCAGAAACATATGTTTAGTTTGGGATATCGCATCATTTTCAATCTATTGATACATTTTTCATTCAACTCTTCTATGTATAACCCTCTAGGAAATATTACAAGGGAATTAGAAAAGCAGGTGTAGTTTAGTTAGCCAATTCACAGTTAAATGTCATATGTATCTACTCAGAAGTAAGTGTCATGGACTTCAATGGGGATTTCTCACAGATAAGTAGATATAGAATTGCAGCCTGAGTGCTCTCACTTCCTTTGCTTCTATAGTTCTTTATGCTTTGGAATGCCTGATACTAGGAATTCCTTTCCATTTAAACCCAACGGGATTCTGAAGCATTTATGTTCTGATAAGTGGTGGCAGACTGTAGCAGGATTTTTCCCGATTTTGGAAATATTTTGCACATTTTGGGGGGAGGGGTCTGCAATTTGCACAGATTGTAATTTACACAAAGCTTGGGGAATCTTGAAAGTTGTGCAAATGATGTCATGTCTCATATATATATATATATATATATATATATATATATATATATTGTGCAAGTGCACACATTTGCAAGTTCATCTGTCCACTATGTAGCCCCACTGAGGTATATTCCCCTCTTGTCAATATCCTTGTCAGTTTCATCCTCTCCACACACTACCTCATTTAGCCCATATTCTGTACTTGTCAAAGAACTTGTCAATTTCATCCTCCATTTTCACAGGTACGGAATATGGCTCAGTTAGGCTAAATCTTTATTATCATTATTTTGTGTTTTTGTTCCCAGTTCATTAAAAAACTGATGAACGGAGAAGGAGGAGGAGGAGGAGGAGGAGGAGACTCAGCGAAAGTGGCTACACTTGCTCATTTACATTTGGAATTTGCGGGATTGCTCCAAGAAAGCTGAATGCATTCAGAAGCCTCTGGACTGAAGCTATTGTGTTCAAAGGCACACAGTCAGAACAGTGCATTAGAACAGCCATCATCCCAGCCAACAAGCTATACTGGCACAAGATGATAGAACTTGTAGTCCAACACAGGAGAGCACCAGGTTGGGGAATATGCACACGTGAGGAAGGCTGCATTTAAGCCTCTCCTCTGCCTTTGCTTTTTATACCCATTTTGCATGGTGGATTTTTGCTCATCACGATCACCTCTGTTCAAGCTGCACTGGGCCGGGTCCTCAGTTAGAAGCAAAGTATAGACTTTGATTTAAAAAGTAGCCTGGAACTGCAGCAGAGCCACATGTTCCCAGGGGTGGATATGATCGGTTCCTCTACTTCTTCTCTGCTGTACTTACATGGGTCTGCAAAAGCCACAGGATAATGCAGACCAGAACTGGGAAAATGCTGGATTATACAGCAGGGCGTAAGGTTGCTAGGTATTGATAATGACTTCATAGATGCCTGTAATTCCTGGAAACTGTGCAGTGTGTGGTTAGATTTCATGCAGACATGTTACAGGTTGGGAGGAGATCATGCCAAACAGGTCCGCATTATTTCATTGGTTGCTTGGATCAGGTGGGCACAAAAGCTGAGCAGGGCACCAACGACACAGAGGCTGAATTTGGACAACACGATAGTCAATGGTGGGGTAATAATCAACTTTACAGTTGTTTATCTAGGGGGTACTCCCCACACAACATGGTAATAAATAATCAACTGTGGTGTGGATTAGGATCAGCGCTGAGTTGACTATGGCAGCATTTGGATGACACAATAGTCAAAACAACTGACAATTGTTCCCCCCGCCCCCAGTTGCTTATTGTGGCATCCAAATTCAGCCACAGGGTGCTTCCCAATGATCCACCACAAAGCTTCTACAAGAGCCTTTCTCTGTTGGCGAATCCCCTCTTCAAATGGAGGGTTATCACTGCAGAGTCAGATTTGCATTCCTTTGTTTTTCTTCTTGCCCTCCCGACATTCAGAAGAGAATGAAGCAAAACAGGGCACGACAGCATCCTCTATATTCTGGCTGGTTGTACAACCTGCCCCACAGCATTCCCTGTCCCTAGGATCCTCCTGGTTAGGGTGACCATATGGAAAGGAGGGTAGGGCTCCTGTATCTTTAACTGTCATGATGAAGAGGGAATTTCAGCAGGTATCATTTGCATGCAAGCAGCTCCTGGTGAAATTCCCTCTTCGTCACAACAGTTAAAGCTACAGGAGCCCTGCCCTCTTTTGTATCTGGTCACTCTAGCATAGCTCCTGCAGCTTTAACTGTTGTGATGAGAGGGAATTTAACCAGGTGTTGCATGCATACAAATGACACCTGCTGAAATTCCCTTTTCTATACAACTGTTAAAGGTGCAGGAGGTCACCCTATTCCTGGTCATCGTAAGGGGTGACAGCATGCCTCAAAATACCCCTCCTGCTGCCACCCTGAGCAGTAACCAAACAGTTCACACCATATAGCTGGATGGCAGCTCAGCACAAAGGTTAGCTAGTTCTCACTTCTCAGGTTTATGAGTAGCTAGGGTGACCAGATAAAATCCAGGTCAGGGCTCATGTAACTTTAACAGTTGTAGAGAAAGGGGAATTCAGCCAGTGTCATTTGTATGCAATTAGTTCCTGGTGAAATTCCCTCTTCATCACAACAGTTAAAGTAGCAGGGGCCCTGCCTTCTTTTGTATATGGTCACTCTAGTATAGTGCCTGCAACTTTAACTGTTGTGATGAAGAGGGAATTTCACCAGGGACTAATTGCATACAAATGACACTGGCTGAAATTCCCTTTTCTCTACAACTGTTAAAGTCACATGAGCCCTGACCTGGATTTTATCTGGTCACCCTATGAGTAGCACATCTGCTGTGCCGCTATTCCTCTAGTGCGCCTCTAGTCCCTGCGATCCAAGCAAGCTTTGGGGAAACGAAAGACCGTTGTGATTGCATCCTCTGGCAATCGACCCTGCTGCCATGCTCAAACAAATGCCCAGCGTACTGTATCCAGTGCAAATAGATATTCGTGCCAGGCCCATTGTGCCTTTTAGCCTTGCACAATGGCTACTTTCCTTTTTGATCGTCTCCGTGAAAAGTAAATATTAGCTTAGCATGGGAGGAGGAGGAAGCTTGGAGCAAGCAATCCATCTCTTGCTACGCAGGGTCCAAGGCACCAGCAGCACTAAGAAGCTGAATTTGATCCAGAGAGCCTATTAGTGACTCACATCATTATTCTTGAACTACGGCACACTACCGATCAGACCTGGAGATACCGTGAAGGGGTTTCCACGTACTAGATCGCCATTTTAACATCTCTTAAAAGGCACAGGCACACTTTCCTGAGTCATGACCAAAACTGAAGGGTTACTTATTAGTAATATGTATATATTGCTAAATATAATAAAATCTCCAAGTGATTTCTAGGGGTACATCTTGACAAGAGGTTTGCCCTGGGGTGGATCCACAGTGGTGGCAGGTCATCTATGTAACGCAGCCGCCATTGCGAAGCCATCCAGGGGCAAACCACCAAAACTCTACTCTAAAAAAGTCGGGCACTACCCTGACTTTTTCCACCGATCAAAGTGCAGACGCGCATTTGCCATCTGTCACCTTGCGCCAGTGTTGCACTGGAGGTGTGTCCCAGGCAATAGTGACCCCTGATTGGTCACCATGGCTGGACAGGAGAAGAGGGAAGGAGGGGGTAGACTAGGCTGACCATCTGAAAAGGAGGACAGGGCTCATGTAACTTTAACAGTTGTAGAGGAAAGGGAATTTCAGCCGGTGTCATTTGTATGCAATTAGTTCCTGGTGAAATCCCCTCTTCATCACAACAGTTAAAGGTGCAGGCACTATACTAGAGTGACCATATACAAAAGAAGGCAGGGCCCCTGCAACTTTAACTGTTGTGATGAAGAGGGAATTTCACCAGGAACTAACTGCATACAAATGACACTGGTTGAAATTCCCTTTTCTCTACAACTGTTAAAGTTACATGAGCCCTGTCCTCCTTTTCAGATGGTCAGCCTAGGGTAGACCAACAAGCCCATTGGCCACTGGACTGCCTCCACGCCTCCACGGACCCTGCAGAGCTTCCAGTAATAAATAAGAAATAAAAATAAATAAGAAAAAAATATCGGAGAGCTCACCGGGACAGTGGGGGAGGTGGCGGTCCATCTCCGTGCCTCCCTATACCTACGAAATTTCACAGTTAAAGAGATTTTTTTTTAAAATGAGCAATGTGTTCATCCCCAGCAACAGGAGGGGGGTAGCAAATGAAACCTGCTGAAATTCCCTTTCTATGCAACTGTTAAAGATACAGGAGCCCTGTGCTCCTTTCCATATGGTCACCCTATTTCCAAAAGCCTCTCTTCTAAGCTGCTCCCTAATGCACAAAAACCCTGTCCCAGACTCAATCCTACTTTACAGTTATGTAGGGCCAACTGCTGTGGATCTTAAAATGAAAGCTTGAGACTCAAGGACTGAAGAATTCGGCTCATTTGCAAATCCTCCTCCAGTAGCTGCTGCTTCCTTCCCAAGAAGGAGGCCCCTGCAACCTTTCTACCTCAGGCTAATTCTTTTGAAATTTTGATGTTTTGAAGGACACCCCCTCCTTCTTTTCTCCTCTGTATTTATTAAAATGGTTACAAATCTAATTTCAGACAACGTGCATTTTTCCAAGGGAGCCTGGCTGCAACAGATATACCGCTTAAGGGAGAATGTGTGTGAGATTGTAGAAGATGTGCCATTGTGCCAGAATCACAACACTGGGCCCAGCTTGGGCTCAATGTCTCAAATACATGTCACATAGAGGAAGGCCAGAATCACTTCTCAATCATCCCAGAGTGCAGGACACCGAATAATGTGCTCAAGTTACAGGAAGCCAGATTCCAGCTGGATATCAGGAAAAACTTCCTGAGCAGTACAACAATGGAACCAATTACCTAGGGAGGTCACGGCTTTCCCACCATAGAGGCATTCAAGAGGCAGCTGGACTGCCATCTGTCAGGTATGCTTTAAGGTGGATTCCTGCATTGAGCAGGGGGTTGGACTCGATGGCCTTATAGGCCCCTTCCAACTCTACTATTCTATGATTCAATGCTAGCCTAAATATAGTTCTGCAAAACCCAGTGGTCAGAGTCTTGTAGCAGCTGCTTAGCACCACTTTGGTGGGAACCTCTCATCTTTTGTTCTCTTTCCAGGAGCACTGGGCAGGTCATGGGAGAAGAGGGGGTAGAGAGGGGGGAAATCAGGGGTTTCAAGTGACCTCTGTGCTCTGGAAGACCAATCTGCTTCATTTTCAGAATACAAACTGTTTCTGCAAAGGAGTGCTGATAATTGGAGAAATGATAAATTTAGTTCCTTTCAGAGGAATTAAATTGATCAGAGGGCCATTTTGAGGAGGAGGCTGGAAGGTAGTGGTCTAGGGTTCCAAACTGGGCTGCCATCAAACTTATTGCCATAGCCACCACTCTCTTCTCATGCCTCTTTGCCTCTCATTTGGCAACCTGAGGCCAGATGATGCTCTTCAGGAGGCCGGATATAGCCCTGAGCTTTCTAGTTGCTGATCCTTATGCAAGAAGTATGCGCAACTATAGCCTAGACTTTGTTTTTCTAAAGAGGCTGTGTGTTCCATTTTCATTGCCTCATAGACACTCCTACAATAAACAAGGCCAAGCTACCATGCTCCTCTTGCAATAGGGTGGCCATGTGTCTATGGAGGACAGTCCTCTATTTGAAGGGCTGTCCAGTCCAAGCCCAGTTTAAAGATAAAGAACCATAAGAAGGGAGAGCAACAGGGGACCTTGAAGTTGCTCACCAACACTTAGCACCTAGACAGAAGATGGAGCAGTTTCCCCTACTGTGGCGCAATGGATTGCATTTCTATTCACATTTTAATTATTCTTTCTACATTTGCATCTCTATGTGTTACAGATGTCAGAAACTCTGCAAAAGATTCAAATGAGTTAGCATTTCTATACATCCAACCAGTGGATACCCAAGCAGACCAGCTTTTTCCAAGTCATGCGGATTCTGGGCGTGTGGATTCGTGCTGATTTGTATTAGTGCAAGTGCACACTAGTGTATTAGTGCAAGTGTGCATTAGCACTAATGTGGATTTGATAATGTGCATTAATGCAAATGTGCATCATCACTTTGTTAGTCACTGCCGGCTTGGATCACAGCAGCATATATGTGAAGTTGCGCTATCTTCCTCCAACATCCAGCACTTGGCAAAAAAAAATTAACATTGAACTACTTGTGTGATTTTAATGCCCATTCTTCCAGTTTGGAGAGATCCTTTGGGTATTTTCCATATATGGAGAATTTGGGGAGAAATGTGTTCATTTTTGGAGACACGCTGTCTGTGTCTCTTTGTCCCTCTGAATTCCAAATCTTCAGGAGTGTTCAGACTCAGTCTGCTTTGTTGGAATCCCACTTTGATTCTGACATTTTCCAGTTCTTTCAGAATCAGGCCAATTCCATTCTGGATTTGGAATTTGGCCAGATCTTGATACACACCTGAGGTGGAATCCAATGCTGTGAGCAGAAATTCTCTTGCACAAGGGGAATTTCTCCTCTAATCCTCCCTCCTCCAGCTGCACACACACATACACACGCACACACACGGTTTCGCTGACTAAAGCAATTCCATCAGTGGAAGAACGTAATTGGATTCCATCCTTTGACTGCATCTGACAGCCAGTGCTTTAGGAAAATAAGTAGATGCTATAAATGGGGAAACAATAAACAACAAAAATTGTACATTGCAACAATTCAATTCTGGTGATGGAACAGCTCCAAGGACTCCTGGATGAAACTGAGGGTGCCTCTTCACGAGAGGTTTAATGCTCTTTGAAGTCTCATTAAAAATTTACCTCCACACCAGCGGAGCGCAAATGGGGCGTAGAGGCGCGTTATCTCTCTGATTATGCGCATTATCGAATGCACGTTAAATCGCGAGTTTTATTTTGCTCCGGCCGTTAAAGCGCATTTTGACTGTGTGAATATGCGCTTATGCGCATTAACTACTTGTAAACCGCATTTTGGACATCCGGTAATGCGCTTCGCCGCCTCTCGCCGCCTCTCGTGCAGAGGGATTAGGCGTAAATGCGCTTCTGCGATTATGCACATAATCGGCTCACCAGGCGCAAAAGCGAATCCTTGTAGAGGGGACCTGATTATCTAGATCTTTATCAGCCCAGTTTCAGAACTGGCATTGACATTGAAACAGACTTGGTTGCCATGGTAGAAGTTCACATTGGGAGTTAGATGGTGGGAGTGTATCTATCACATGGGGAGTGTGTTGATTCTTCTGAATGCCTCAGTCTCAGCAGCTCTTGATGCTATCAGTCATGGTATCCTGGGTTGGGGAGTGGTTCATTCTCAACCTATCAGGCAGGTCTGAACGTTTGTACTGCTCTACCTAATGGGATTTCTTCCGAAGAGTAATGTTGAATTTTGCTCTCCATGATATTTAACATCTACATGAAACTGCTGGAAGAGATTGGGCAGAGATTTGGGGAGAGGTCTTATCAGCAGACTGATGGCACTCAGCTCCTTGAAGGACTAGGTGCACCAGCACCTGGCTTGGTGGGGCAATGCCAGGGGCCATTTTTGAAAGCCAAGTGCCAAGCAAGTCGGAGCCACCTGCCATCTTTATGTTCCCAGAATATTTCTGGAGGAAATGAAGATGGAGGGTGGCTGAGGCCAGCTATCACCCTACTACTACTACTAATAATAAAAAAGTAAGTTTTGAAAAGAAACAAAAAAGATGCCCATGTAGGGATGCTGGAGAAAGTCAAGATGAACTAAAATGAGTTCAGATTTCTAAGAATCTATCCTGCAGAATCCGCTGAGGTCTGGCCTCCTAGGGCTGCATGAAGTCTGTGAACTTTCAGATCTTTTTTAAAAAAACTTTTCTGAAATGTACACAAATGTATTCGTAGGAAAACACCCAAGTTTTTGCTGAGACATATGCCATGCTGGAAAATATAGGGCAGGGAAAAGTTGAATGGAATGGAGGACAATGTGCTAAATGTTACATATTAATCTAAATTACGTAAATGATTGTGAACGCTCTTACAGTATCTTTTTTGTACTTTTTCATATAATGGGGTGGGGGAGGATTTTGAATCCATCTGTGAATAGATGTTGGAATGAACAACACCACACAATCCATGAAACACACAGGATGGATTTCACAAAATCAGGACATCCTTTTGTCCATCCCTGCTGCTGCCTGCTAAGTATACAAGGGATGGGGGAGGGGAGGGCCATTAGAGACACTTTCCCCAGGCCCTCTCAAACCTGGCACTGGACACGGCTAGGTGTGCCGTCTCGAGTCCCTTCCCCTTCATAATCTGACATTGCTCCTGGATTCTGAGGCTGGAATGTCGGCTGTAGCCCCTCCTAGAGAATTTTAAGTTTCTTGTTATAAGCCAAACCAGACGTGGTGATGCGGACCTTCTATAGTCAGGTTCTCCTCTAGTTTTTTTTAAATTACTGGCAGCAGTGATAGGGCTGACTTGGGCCGAGGCCTCAGCACTTGGGGAGAAGACTTTGAGAGCCAGTGTGGTGTAGTGGTTAGAGTGGTGGACTGGGAGTCGGGAGATCCAGATTCTAATCCCCACTTGGCCATGGAAGCTAACTGTGTGACTTTGGGCCAGTCACAGACTCTCAGCCCAGCCTACCTCACAGGGTTGTTGTTGTGAGGATGAAATGGAGAGGAGGAGGATCATGTCAGCTGCATTGGGTTCTTGGAGGAAAAAAGATGGGATATAAATGTAATAGATAAATAAATAAAGACTTTAACCCACTTCCCCTGCATAATTTCCCCCAGCCCAAATAGTCCCATTCCCTATGTATGTTTTTCCTTGTGGGGCAAATAGCAACTTGGTGGCCGTGGTGCCACTAGGTAATTTTAGACTCTGGACTTAATGGTTTTACCAGTGGAGTGGGGTGTGGGTGCATGGGTGTGGTTTAGATGGCCAACAGTATAATTTCAGTTGTTAGTTGTGTACTCACATTTTTCTTTCTCTGCTACCGTTCCATGCTTTAAGAGCATCATCACACAGGGGGAAATCACGTTTCCTTACTGTCGCTTCTCCGCTCGCGCGTTTGTCCCTCATTACTTCCTCTTTCGAAAGAGGAAGTAAACAATGTGCACGTGGCCCATTCAGTGAGCCGTTTTAATCGTGCTGCTTCTCTTGGACACAACAGGAGACAGTGGCAAGTTCCATCTCAAAAATAATTTGGATTTAACGGAGTCTTTTTTTTGTTCCGTGAAGAAGGCTAGAAGCGGCGGGAGGCGAGCAGGACGCAGGCGACATCTTGAATAGGACCCACAAAAATCCATAAGTGCCCAGCAAAACACTCGTCTGATGACGCCCTTCTTCTATTTAACTGATATGTTATAACAATAGAACTATTTCCCAACCATGATTTTGAAAATAACATGCTGACCATGTGCAATTTTACATTTTAAACTCACTTGAATCATAGCACCATCGTGATTACAGGAATAAAATGGAGTTTGCTTCTGCTGCCCTCATGCTAAGCATATTTATGTGGGAATAAGCACCAATGGGTAGTAGAAATGGCCAATATATTTTTTAAATAAAAATAATAAAATGAGCATCTGTTGTGTACAGGACTGGTTGGCCATCCTCATGTACAACATATCTTTTAAAATAAGAAGAAAGGATACTGTGACAAGAAGAATCTGCTATGGTGCTGGCCGAGAGTGGATACAGGGCCAATTTGTCATGCCCCATCACCTGCCGCTCTCTGGGGAGACGGGGGGGGGGGGTTGGGTTGGGGCCCTGAACTTTGGCCCCAAAGTCCAGCCATAGATGCACCACATCTTGATAGGGACAATTCAGGTCAGGGAACATGGCACAGGGGATGTGGTTAATGTTCCCTCTCCTGTCCCTCAGAACAATGTACCACATCTGATTTGGGCTCTAACCCCACAGGTGTGCTACATATTTTTGAAAGTACAGCTCTTCCCACGTCCTGCCTGATTTGGCCCTGAATGTCATGAATCATCCATCAGGAAAGGTATCTGAGCTCCTGGATTCTTTCAAAGCTGCATCCGAGCCTGTTTATTCCCTTGTGCTCGGTAGCTTCCTGCCCATGTGGAGGAGTCTCTACTGCAGATGGGAGGAATAAAGGTCTCATTTACATGCGTTCGTTTGCATAACGATATGTAAACAGTTCCCACTGACAAACATACACATGCACAGTCTTTTCTTAAAACTTAATTGTCTGGTGGAAATCTAAACTAGCCCAGACCTGTCTGGAACAAGTCAGGAGGCACCCCTGCTCATAAATAGTTGCCTGCTTGCTAATGCTCAATTCGATCAGCAGCGTGATTTAAACCTGGCCACGAGCGGTCTCCCAATGCGCTGCTCTTGCTCATGAGGAGGGATTGCACAGCATGGCACTGCAACAGGTCCTGCCCATCAATCCGCACATCTGTCGCTCAGGGCACCTTGCTGAGTTCAAAGTAAGCATTGACAGGTGGAAGACAAATACTCACAAGAAGGGCTTCATATGAGCCCAAACTTGCTTAGGCTTCACCCTAAAACCTGAAAAAGAATAAAAAAGGCTAGAAATCCTCTGAATATATACAAAGTGTATTTATCTTACCACAGAGCAACTCCTGCCATTTCCCGGATTCCTTGGATGGATAGGCAGGGGTGCTGGTGTAGAAGATGATGCTTTGACATAAATGAACATAGGGCCCCTCTATTTTTACAAATTAATTTGTTGGCAAGGAGAAGAAGTGGCAATTTGGCAAGGGAGATGACATTTATTTGTGCCGTGCATAATGCATTTCAAGGTGCCAAATATCCCTTATTTGGGACCATCCATTATTCCGGAACATTGCAGATCTATAGTATTTAGTGGCTGGCTATTATGAGGGCCAATCATTCCGCCTGTTGCTGCTGGTTCAGGAGATTTTTTTAAAAATGCCTGTCTACAACATCAACCAGAAAGAAAAGGCATGCAAACGCCTATTGCTAAGAAACCAGCGAACAACGTTGGATCTGATCTTGTTGACAGTGGGGAAAACTGAACTTGCTGAATACATAACTTATAAAGGTTTATTTCCTTGTTTTTTAAAAAATCTAGTTGCTTAGTTGGCAGATAATAACAAAAGGGTGCTTGGGGTCAAAGTTAGATCCAGCATTTATTAGTTACACAGGTAAGGGACAGATCAAAAGAGAGACAAGACGACTCTCCACTTCCCCAAGAGAACACTCACAGGTTGGACTGGTTTTGAAAATTTATGAGTATTTTACAGATGGTCAGGGAGATATTCTCCTTCGTTAAATGGCTCAATTCATGTTTGTCATCTCTGGATTCCATGGGCCATGGCCACAACCTCAGGCCTAATCGCTGTACTTTCCCCCCTTTGTTCTTTCTTTCTTGTGTGTGTGTGGTGGTGGTGGGGGGGGGGCTATCATCTAGCAATAATAAAGAATTCTGGAGAACTCAAATACTTGCACACTCCTGTGTGGCCTTTTGATTGATGCAAATAAAGGTATTGCCTAACTGTGGATTTTGGATCACTTTGCAAGAATGAGTGATTAGGATTATCAAAATGCATCATCACCTTTTAGTTTCCAATTTCTACATTGTGCTTTGTTCCCATCATTTAGTGACTTTTATCCTGAAGAGGCCCAGTGCACATTATGACTAACACCTTACAAGATATTGTCATCTTGTGCTCCAACGAAAAATGTGAGTACAAAATAAAGCCCGATCCTGCTCCCCACCCCCAATGCCGTGGACTCCCCCCAGCCCAGCTCCTTCCCCCTGCTGACCTCCGCTACTCCTGGGGAGGAGGGAAGAATCCGGGACAGGAGCCCACACTGCCTGTGGTCCTTGGGATCATCCCGGGACCACAGGTAGAATCGGGATAACTGAGGTCTTGGATATCCCAGCACAACAGAGGGGTCGTCCCTGCTTACACCCGGGTTACCCTGTGCATCATTTGGATGCACAGGGAGCACCCAGAGACAACTCTAGAGAAAAAGGCTGGTGTAGAAATGGCCTTTGAGAGCCAGTGTGGTCTAGTGGCTAAAGTGTTGAACTGGGAGTTGGGAGCTCTGGGTTCTAGTCCCCACTTGGCCATGGAAGCTTACTGGGTGACTTGGGGCCAGTCACAGACTCTCAACCAAGCCTACCTCACAGGGACATGAAGAAGAAGAAGAAGAAGAAGAAGAAGAAGAAGAAGAAGAAGAAGAAGAAGAAGAAGAAGAAGAAGATCAGTATCTCCCCTTTCTGGACTTGCTGGAGAAGTGTTAAATAGGAGGAAGACACTGAGAAGTGTCAGTTCAAAACTTGAAAGTGAGATGATTTTATTGCCAAGTGGGAGATATTGCGCATGTGTGTGTTCTCCCCTCCCCCTGCTTTTGATGCATCTATATCTTTCACTTAGGTGTTCCCTTTGACAGCTGAAACATAGAAGGAAATTGACAAGGCAAGGCTGCATATATTGGACAGGCAAAAGTGTGTTCCTGCGCACTTGCTGAAGGAATGCGGGGGGGGGGGTTAAAAATGACCCCAGTTGCATATTCCTAAAGTGCACACCCCACACACATTTTTTTAAAAGCCAAGGAATGAAAAAGGTTAGTGATTGGAATGGGGAGGGGGCTGGGCCAAGGAGAAAGATGGATTCTGCTGCAAAGGTGATTGGGATATGTGATGAGTTTCCTCTCTTTGGGCCAGGTGTAAGAGACTCTCTTCTAATTCTTGCTTGGCCCTCCCAAAAATTCCACTTTTAAAAAAATTATTCTTATTCAGTTTGACAGAAAATAAATGTAGGGTGACCAGATAAAATCCAGGTCAGGGCTCATGTAACTTTAACAGTTGTAGGGAAGAGGGAATTTCAGCCCATGTCATTTGTATGCAATTAGTTCCTGGTGAAATCCCCTCTTCATCACAACAGTTAAAGGTGCAGGCACTATACTAGAGTGACCATATACAAAAGAAGGCAGGGCCCCTGCAACTTTAACTGGTGTGATGAAGAGGGAATTTCACAAGGACCTAACTGCATACAAATGACACTGGCTGAAATTCCCTTTGCTCTGCAACTGTTAAAGTTACATGAGCCCTGACCTGGATTTTATCTGGTCAGCCTAATAAATGGCTTTTGGAAATAAATTTAAAGGAGAAGAAAAATTCAGAGAAATTCTCATGGATGGGATTTGGGGGGGGGGGTTGTGCTTACCTTACTTATGGGGTGGCTGAGAGGAGTGTGTGAGAGTGTTGTTATTGTTATTAACATTTATATACTGCCCCATAGCCGAGGCTCTCTGGCTGGTTTACAAAGAATCATCTCTAGCAGCCTGTAGCCTCCCCACCTTCCCGCAATTCATTCAAGGGGAAGATACCATAAGGTATCTCCTGCCACATAGGCCTTTCCCATATCAGGATGTGTGGGAAGCTTAGGAGGCTACAGAGTGACAGAGAGATGTAGGTCCCCTCTACAAGGATTCGCTTTTGTGCCTGGTTAGGCGATTATGCGCATAATCGCTGAAGCGCATTTACGCCTAATACCTCTGCACGAGAGGCAGCGAGAGGCGGCGAAGCGCATTAACAGATGACCAAAATGCGCTTTACAAGTAGTTAATGCGCATAATCGCTTGTTCACATAGTCAAAATGCGCTTTAACGGCCGGAGCAAAATAAAACTCGCTGTTTAACACGCATTTGATAATGCGCATAATCAGAGGGATAGCGCGCCTCTACGCCCGATTTGCGCTCCGTTCTTGTAGAGGTAAATTTTTTAATGCACCTTGAAAGAGCTTTAAATGCCTATTGTAGAGGCAGCCGTAGAATAGAAAGACAAATGCACACAGCGCCCTCATCCACCTAGCAGTGATAAGGTACCTCAGAAATACCACTCAAATGAATTCTAAATGAATTCTACAGTGTCCTGAGAACGAGGCAGAAAAACAGAAGTCTCTTTCATGGGTGAAGAAAACATTTGGGAATCTGGAGGACAAATTTTGGCACAGCAGTAGCTCCATTCCTTCCCCCGAGAGGAAGACAAAACCCTCTCCCACCTAGACCTGCTGCAGGACTTTCAGAGAAGGAGTTGAAGATATCTGCATTAGAGACATTTTTTCTGAGAAAAATTCTGGTGTTTTTTTAACCCTCTCCTCACCAGAAAATGAAGACCACTTTAAAGAATTTATTTATTTATTTATTTATTTATTTACAATATTTATATACGGCTCCATATCTAAAATGGATTCCGAAGCAGTGAACACAGGAATAAAACAGTGAAGAAATTAAAACAGCAAATTAAAATCATTCCATTTCCCCCACATATTCTCTGCCACTGGCAGCCTTCCCCCCAACCCCCACCATGCGCCCTATGCCCTGGAATGATGCTAGATATGGTGGAACAAAGTGGAGAATGCAAAATGGAGGCCAGGCTGCCCACACCGTTGCTGCTTTTGCCACTTGCAGTGGCAGCACCACAAATCGAGTGGGGGATTTCGAGTGGCCCTTTGCGCACAGCAATATTTGTGATTAGTACTTCTCTTCAATGGAACCTTTCCCACTACTCCCAGCTTTGCACCACAGCTTTATTTGAGGACGGTCGCTGTAGCCCCAGAGCAGCCAAGCACCACCACTGTAGACGGTAGTGTCTTACAGCCTATCTACGCTACTGCTTTAAAACAGTTTATAACAGTTTTGAGAACTGTGGGGTCCCAGAACACACCCCATATACAGTTTTCAAAACATTTTCAAAGTGTTTTATCCTGCGTGTGTAGATAGGCTCACATCGGTCTACCAATGGTAACCCCTGTTCTTTCATGGTGGTCATACATCTTTAATTACTAGAGAGAGTGCCCCCCCCCAGGATGCAATGGGTGGCTTGTTTCTGAGTAACAGAAGAAACAGCAGCAGCCCCCCTAACCTGGCAAGGACCCAAATGGGTGCTTAGGCATTAATGCCAGCTCCTAATCACTGTTCCTTTGTGAAAAGAATATGTAAGACTCATCACGGGCTGCAAGGAAGCACAGCGGATGCAGTGATGGTCACCCGGCTGTCCTTGGAGCAGGGAGTGGATGTGGGGAGAGTTAAAGAGATCAGTTCAGATGCAGTTCCAGCTCAAATGGAAACAAAAAAAGAAATGAAAAAGAAGGCCCCTGCAGGACATCAAAATGGGAGGGACACATTTTTCGTCAGGACAGGGCTTGCAAGTTTTGACACAATCCACATGATCGCCCTCGTGGATTTTTCAGGCAGAATGGATTGTGCTCCTGTGACTAGGCCATCCTGTGGGTCACGTCAGAGCATTTAGTCAGGACACATTCTTTTCGCAAATGCACATTTTGTTCATCCTGAGTAAACTTGTGAAGGCTGGGGGGAAAAACCCAGACAATTTTAGAGGAAAAAACTCCACTTTTTCTGTTTTTCCCCCCAAGTGCCATTTTTGTTTTCTTTAAGAATTTAAAAGAGGGTGTTTATATATTGTTACCCAGCCTTTATGCCCCCCGCAATGATTTCCAAAAACTATGTAATAAGAAGAATTTTACCCACAAAAAAAAAAAAAAAGACTAGAGATGTAAAAAGTCTGGAAATAATAATAAAGACATGGGGGGACATGTTTTTTTTTTAATCCTCTCTGTAAGATTCTCAGCATAATTATTTCTTCCATTCCATTCCTTGTTAAAATTGTTGATCTAATGTATCTTTTACTTATAGATGTTTAGGAAGGCTCTAAGACATGCTCAGGTTTCTAACAAGTGAGTGGAGTCACCATATGGAAGAAAATGTGCATTCTTGACAATTTGGGTTTTCATAGAGGATAATCAGATGAGGGTTTTATAGCACGCTCATTACTGGGCCCTCAGGGATTTTTGCAGGTCCTTTTCACAATGCTGTCTGTCTTCCAGGCACTTCCCACTCCTTCTGGTCATTTTCCTGTTAAAAAAAAATGACCCTGGAAAATCTGAATGTGCGCCCATTTCCTGCTATGTGCAGGGAAAGCAGCGCAATAAAAACTCCCCCTTCAATGGGCCACGTGGTCTTTGTTTACTTCCTCTTTCTTCAGCGTGTGAAGGAAGAGGGAGCTGCTGGTCCATATTGTGGGACAGTAGCACAAGGCAAAGCGACGGGAGGGAAACACGATTCTCCCCCCTCCCATCTGAAGAAGCTCATACAGTTCTCAATCAGACTTTACCACTAGGGGATGCTGCCTGAACTATAAAACCTTTGAACTGCTGCCACTAGAATAAACCCGCTCTACCGAGAAGAAACTCAGCAGCCTTGTTCCTATGGCGTAGACATGGGATTCACACTATCGCTAGAAACCGCCTTCAAAATGAACAAAAAATAGGATGTTCATTAATGGAAATTATTTAGAAAAGTGAATAAAATGTCACTCTTCAGATAATAGGTTGAGATTGCTTAAGGGCACAATCCTATCCAGACCCTCAGCTGTCAAGTATCCAATGCAGGGCAAGAGGAGAGTGGCGGTTCTGCTCTCCAGCCGCCCTTCATTTCTGCTAAACAGGATCAGGTTTAGGAACAAGTAGGGCAGGGCAGAGGGGTGGGGGGCAGTGGGGCCAGTTGGCCTGGGGCCCACGATTTTGAGGGGGCACTCCGACGAGGAATAGTGCTATAATACTGCCACTAGATCGCAGTATTTCATTAACGTTAACAGTGACAAGGCAAAGTTGCTTGATTTTTCTGTTGTTATTGATGAATTTGCCCAAACAAAAGCACGTAAAGCATTCCTGAATGTGAAGACGTGATGTCTTACATCTTGAATAAAAGTGCTTCCCGTTACCTTTTTTATAAATCATTCTAGTTCATATATGTATTTAGCACTGAATCAGTGCCGCTGATTAAAAAATACTTAATGAGAAGTTTGAATGGGGGGGGGGGCACACATTTCCCATCTGGCCTGGGCATATACCAGCTCTGCACGGCCCTGGGAACAGGTACATGAGTTTCCCTCTGCCTCCCAATTTTTCCTGCTTCTTCTGGCTTCTAGGATGATTCAGATGTTTCAAGGATTACTTGCTAAATGATAAATGTCAGATGTTAAACAGGAACCTAAAATATATTATGTATATTGTTTATTCAGACAATAATTACAAGTTTACTGAGTTTACTTTTAAAATAATAATAATAATAATAATTTTATGAGCAAACCAAGTTACAAATAACATAACTTTAGGAACAGAAATGCTGTTTTATGTTTCTAAAGCAGCCTTCCTCAACCTGGGGCCCTTCAGATGTTTTGGACTACAATGCCCAGCATTCTTGAGCATTGGTCATGCTGCCTGAGGCTGATGGGAGCTGAAGTCCAAAATAACCAGAGAGCACCACAATCCTAAAGCCAAAAAGGAACTTTAGATCTGTAAAGACCACTAAAAAAAAATAAGTATTGCTTATTTTTCCAAACATTTCTGTTTCTTCCCCCACCCCCTCATATTTTCCCCCATGGCTTCAACATTTCTGGAAATTTTACATCTCTTGTCCTGAGTGGCTCCAGTGGACTCACACACCTGTGACTCAGATCCTGATCCTTCCCCCTTTCTCTCTCTCTGGCAGCAGAGATTCAGAAGGAAGAGAGCAGAATGGCTTTATCTGTGGATGAGCCCCAAATTATTTGGGCACAGCATTCCAGGCATGGGCATGGCGCCTTTGTGACCTTCTGGGGAGGGGTGCTCTCTAAGAAGCAGCTCATTAAGCGAATGAGAGAGGATTGGCCTTCAGTGGCTGTGCAGCTTACCCGGTGGACCGCTGAGCTCCTGCTCAATTATTCAGCAGCTAAGCAGCAAAGCCATGCCAAGCCGAGCTGAGCGGCGCCTAATGGGTCTCTCCAGTGCATCTCCTGCCCATTGAGCGAGCAAGGAAGCACTTCCAGGCTTCATGCTATTCCCAGGCGGGTCATCATTGCCGGGTTTTAAAACAGCACCTTCTTCTCAACTCCTGATGCTTTCCGTTTCCATTATCAATCAGGCCATCAGCAATACATTCCTCTAGGGGTGCTTGCGTACAGAGGTGTGGTGGTATATTTTGAAGTGTGTGTGCCTGTCCATCATGATAGTCCCCCGTAGCCAGGTCCCCAAGGAGTGGCCAAAAATGCAGGTTGCTCTGTTGGTCTATTTCAACAAAGCTGTTCTGGCAATTTTCATCCCCATCAAAAGCAGGTCTTTTGCCAAGCTAATGGATCTTCACTGCCCATTCAAGACCAAGGCACCCCAGAATACTTTGCATTACAACAAGGAACAAATAGATCGCTGCTGAGAAAATTCATTCCTTCTCCCCGCCAGCAACTGTGACAATCCCAGCTAAGCTCAGAGGGAGCAAGGGAGTGGCAGATGACAGCAGCATCCTGGCTAATCAAAAAGTACTGGGGCTCCCTCCCTGTGAGCCTTAGCTCCACTACTCTACAGCCCGTGTACACATGCAAATCTCCTGCACATGGCAGCAAGGGTTCAAGCTTGCAAATTCCTACACACATTACCCTGCTCTTCAGCTACCTAGCTGCTGAATCAGTGCAATTTAGTTTAGAAAACTTAGAAATTTAGTTTAGAAAAAAATCCAGCATAGTGAGAACATGATGGAGGTTTATGCAATCATGTATGGTGTGGAGAAAGTGAAGAGAAAGGAGTGTATTTTTTCTTCTTTGTGGTACTATGGGCTACTCTAAATGAGCAATTTATAGCACGCTCATGATTGGCCACTCACAGAAGTTTGTGGGTTCATTATACGATGGTGTCAATTGCCAGGACACCTCCCATGGTTTCCCATGGTAGTCCATGTTTTTAAAACCCAGAGATAAATGCAGTATCCAATTTATCGTGGGATTTATTCTGCCACTAGATGGCGATGTTTCATTTAACAGAATAGCATTCCCAAAGGGGAAGTTTTTAATTCAAAATCATATAGTCGCCATTGGCCACTGTGTAAAGAAGCCCGTAGTGAACGTGAAAAGACCCAAGAAAAAAAAAGCCTGGTAAGGATGAGGATTTTTTTCTTTAATGTAGAGATGCCCTACAACTCTCATAATACTAGAAGCCAGGGAAATCTAATGAAGCTGAGAGCCTAGACTGACAAAAGGAAGCACATAGTTAAACTACAGAATTTGCTATCACAAGATGTGGTGATGGTCACCAACCTAGATGGTTTTAAAAGGGGGTATTTGTGGCAGATAATGGTTGTAAATTACCTCACTATCAGAAGCAGCATATGCCACCCCTCAATACCAGTTGTGGGAGAACATTGATGAGAGGGCTTTGCAGGAGGCATCTGGTGGCCACTGTAGGAAACAGGATGTGGGACTAAGCAGACCTTTCGTCAGACCCAGTGCAGCTCTTCTTGTGTTCTTAACCCCTCTTTTTCTCTAGTCTGTCTCTCCTTATCCCCAAGCCTGCCCTCTGTCTTTCTCTTCCTCCTACTGTCTCTTCCACCCATGTCTAACTCTCTCATCTGTGTCTTCTTCTCCCCTCTCCCCCATCCCGCCATGATGCAAGGGTTCACCAGCATATTATGGACAATACAAATTACAGTATAGATCCCTGACTCTAATGCATCTGGAGGAATGGGGCTTTCTCCATGTGCACTGCCTCCTTCAAAGAGGCTGTGTGAAAGAGCCTTGCCAAAGGAGCATGCCAGGAGCACGGGGCAAGGGCGCTTAGCCCATCCAGTCTAACCAACATTTGTTGTTTTCTCTGGAGTATCCTGAGGTGACCCATGAACAGCTGAATCCTGAGAATGGTGATGCATATGAGAGCGAGGGAGAAGTGGGATTTTCAAGTGTCCACCACAAGCTCACATGAATCAAGCTTAAATTTAACTGGTGGTGGGTGGGAACTGTTCTTTGTTGTTTCCCCGTAGGGCACACCATCTGTGCTGGGCACTTAGAAGAAATGTGAAGCTCTGGCCCCACTCCATGGGCAGGGATACATACATTAGGGCAGGAGTTAGTGGATCATTATAATAATGGCCAAACATGCTTCCTCTTGATGGACTCTGCGAGCACTTAGGGGGCTGGGGGCCCGTTTGGATGTGAGCTGTGTTTTCAATGAGAGTTGTGCTTTTAAGCTGCAAATGCCTTACACCATTACTACCTGGGAATAAGCCCCACTGGACTCCATCGGACTTACTTCCAAGTAGATATGCACAGGATTGCACTGTAGTGTAAATGTAGTAAAGAGATGTTTCAACAACACAATTTCCATCAAGCAACAGCCAAGGGATCAATCTATACACAGCCTCACCTCCACTACAGTCCATGTCGATCCACATAAAAGCACATTTACTGCTCATTTGTATAAGTGAATATATTTGAATGCGTGCACATTTAAAATGTGCACTTCTGATGTCCGCAAAGTCCAACCAGAGCAATAACAGAGCAAGAACTCCAGCCCTCCCTATTTACGACTGATCAGCATGCAAAGCAGGCCCTGATTTATATCACTGGCCTCTGTCCAGTTCTCAGAGTCAAAGGGCATGTCTACACTGTATATTTAAATTTGTTTTAATGTTGTAATGTGGTAATGTTGTTTCTTCCAACAAACGGCTATTTTCATGGCCCAGAGAGAAACTAAGCATATCTACGAAAGCCTTTTCAACAATGGGCGTAAAATAGATACTCGATGAAGCAGCCAACATAAGGAAAGGTTCTTCCTCTAGCACATTCACATGACACTGCATTTCCCAGAATTCCTTGGGAAAGCCAAGACAGGAACACTGTTGGAACTCTGGTATGTTTGCCATGTAGATAAAGGGTTAGATCTAGGATCTGCCTTTCTCGAGAGGAAGGGCTCCACAACCGGAAGATACCTAGGTCTGATTTTTGGCAGATCTCCCCTCTCCCTTCACACACCACAGCTCACCCATTTAGCAGGGTTCTATGTAACATTTTTAGGGAATTGGAGGGACTGCTGTGGGAAGGAAGGACAGAGGGGAGTCCACATTCACCAGCACAGTCAATCCAGTTTAAAACTGGATTCAGTTCACAGTCTCAGAAATCCTGGATCATAATAAGGCTCTTTAGCTGCACATTAAAGAATGCTGTTCTGAAAGTTACCATGTGGATCTACTACACCTATCTCTAGGTATGCTAGGAGTTAGACAACCTTTCTGGGGAGGGGGTATTGAGATAGCTCCCTGAGAGGTGAGCACCAGGATTCTGTCACCTCTGGTGGTGGATCCTGCCCATTCTTCTGCCAATCTGACCAAACTGTATGCTAGGCCTGAGTGAGCAGCAGAGTTCTGGGCAGACGGAGTGTCTCAGCAGAGAGAGTCAGTCCCATAGCCCATTACAGCAGATGGCAGATAACCCAATCAGCCTGACTGGGAGAGGCAATTACCAGGAAGTTAATGACTTTACCATGCTTGGTGTATAAGCTAATATTTCATCAATTGAGTTATAGGCTATGAATAGGCCCTAAGTAAGTCCTAGTCATTTCCTGCAATGAATGATCCGCTGTCAGGA
Organism: Anniella stebbinsi; assembly: GCA_029215795.1. Taxonomy (NCBI): domain Eukaryota; kingdom Metazoa; phylum Chordata; class Lepidosauria; order Squamata; family Anniellidae; genus Anniella; species Anniella stebbinsi. Next base: position 63,007,376 of record JARDYH010000005.1, on the reverse strand, counting down.
CTAGGGCTCTAATGCTACCAATCATGAATCACATCGCCATGAAGAAATGAACACACACACACATGTGCTTTGGTTCATTGGTTCACTGTCACATGGTGCAAGGCCAGAAAGACAAGCCAAAAAGGCTGAGATGAATTGTGTGTGCTCATGCCTCCATGTTCTCTTCTGGCCCAATGGGGATGCTTAACACCAGCTCCTTTGCTTTGGAGAGAACAGAAGTCTTCCATATTGACAAAACCAATACAAGTACCAAGAACTAGCCCTCTGCTGCTACCTGGTCAATAACCCACAACTTCCCTGTTTGCTCCAGCTCTCATATGCCCCAAGATCAAATGCAGTGGCCCTCAGCAGGACAACACTTTCCCTAATATAGGCTGACCATATGAAAAGGAGGACAGGGCTCATGTAACTATAACAGTTGTAGAGAAAAGGGAATTTCAGCCAGAGTCATTTGTATGCAATTAGTTCCTGGTGAAATTCCCTCTTCATTACAACAGTTAAAGGTTCAGGCACTATACTAGAGTGACCATATACAAAAGAAGGCAGGGCCCCTGCAACTTTAACTGTTGTGATGAAGAGGGAATTTCATCAGGAACTAACTGCATACAAATGACACTGGCTGAAATTCCCTTTTCTCTACAACTGTTAAAGTTACATGAGCCCTGTCCTCCTTTTCAGATGGTCAGCCTACCTAATATGGATACCCATAAGGATGACTAAGGTCCCACACCGGTCTTCTCAAACATTCCTCTGTTGTTAAACCAACACTGCACATCCAATTAATGTGAAATACAAACACAAAATCTGGATCAAGGTTGGATCCTGATTTAGTCATACTTAAAATAGACCCACTGAAATCCAGGGAACTGAAGTTCGTGGAGACTAATTTATATCCCATTAATTCCAATGGGTCTGCTCTAAGTATGACTGGATGGTCTGCACCACACTCCATGTTGGTGGGATATTGGTAACGGATCCTTTGCTTGCAGCATCTTGCCAGTGCCAGTCTTTTCATCCAAGCACCTACAACAGATAGTTGACGGAATCATTCACATCTGTAACAGCTTCCCAGAGGATTCAAGCAACTCACTGGATTAAGCTGGTTATCCCAGGGTCAGTAGTGTCTTATCTGTGTAGCTACATATATGCTTATGTTCACAGGTGAGAAAGCTATTATCCTGTAATGGGAAATAATTTTCCTAAATAAATCCAAGACCTGTCTGGGCTGTACCAATTTGTGAGTCAATATTTGCAGCTCTGTAGCCTTTTTGCTGTGGCCATAGTGCAAACACCCACCCACACACCCCACCGCACCCACAAGCTCTTAGGAGGAGAATCACTGGGCACTTGCACCCCCTTGTGGCTACAAAGAGCACTAGCAGATTTGCATGGCAATGCAAAGGGCTGGTTGAGTCAGGATGGAAGCAGCAAACGGAATGTGAAATACAAGCACAAAATCTGGGAACAAAGATCACAGTCCTGCTAGGTTATGCCCAAAGTGCCACAGCACTGTAGAATCTGGATATCAGATTGGAGAATTTGGACTGCACTCCAGAGACAAGACAGAGAACAGCCACCAGAAGATTACTGACAGATCATGGTGTGCCATTCTGTGGGTTGGTTTAACACTGGCTCCATGCCAATCTGCAATCAACTCATATGATTTGCCAAGGAGACCGAGGCTGTCCTGCACTGCAGTGTCTCTGATTTTGGAGATAACAGTGCACTTTGCAACCTTTCCTCTATATTCTTCTTGTGTTGGAGCTCTGCCAGCAGAAAGCAAGCATTTACTGTTAATAATATAAGAAGAGATCTGCTGGGTCGGACCCAATGGCCATCTAATCCAGCTTCCTATACCTCATAGTTTCCAACCAGCTGCCTCTGAGAGGCCCAGAAGCAGGATATGAGAGCAATAGCCCTCTCTTGCTGTTCTGTCATGTCATATGTTGGATTACACGGCACTCAGGGTTGGTGTCAATGGTAGGCATAGTTGGACATCTGCCGAGGGCCCTCACCCCAGCGGGGCCCACTTGGCCCCTTTCTGCACCTAGGGGTGTAGAGGGAGGGCCTGGGGATGATCCCAGACATACCTGCTTCTAAACAGGAAGTGCAACATCCCAGCTTGCTCCCAGGATGTCGTGCAGCTCCGTGCCCATCAGGGGAGGGGGTGGCACCAGTTTTGCACATTTAATTGGGAATAAGCACTAGGGATGTGCACGGCCGGAATTATCGTATCGTCATCGGAAATTCCAATATAATTTTTTTTTTAATCCAATCATATCGGGGGGGTACCCGGATTTGATCAGATCTGAAATCTGATAAATATCGGAAGTTCCAATCCGATTACAGTGTTTTTCCACATAGGTTTGCATTGGGGGAAAGAAAGCTTTTCCCCAATGCATGTCTATGGGGGAAAACACTGGGCCGGCATTCCCTCCCTCTCCCCACTGGTGTTCCTTACCTGCCTCCTCCACCTCCGTCGTCACCCCTACCTCCACCTCCGCCGCCCCGTACTACTGCTAAACAGGCTTTCCAGCCTGTTCGTCAGTACAGAGCTGCACTGAGTGATGTTGCCATCACTTCGTGAGGCTCTGTACTGTCAAACAGTCTGGAAAGCCTGTTTAGCAGTAGTACAGGGTGGTGGCGGCAGGGAAGACCACAGGTAAGGAGCACGAGTGGGGGAGGGGAGTGGGAGGGAGGGGTCCCCAGGGGTCCCCCCTTACCTGCGGCCTTCCCCGCCGCTGCCACTGCTGGTTCATAGTACTGCTAAACAGGATTTGTGGCCTGTTCGTCAGTACAGAGCCGCACCGAGTGATGTTGTCATCACTCGGCGCCTCTTTGTACTGATGAACAGGCCGCAAAGCCTGTTTAGCAGTACTACAGACTGGCGGCGGCAGGGAAGGCCGGAGGTAAGGAGCACAAGTGGGGGGAAGGGAGGGAGGGGTCCCCATGGGTCCCCACTTACCTGCGGCCTTCCCTGCCTCCACCAGTCCGTAGTACTACTAAACAGGCTTTGCGGCCTGTTCGTCAGTACAGAAAGGCGCCTGTTTAGCAGTACTATGGACCAGCGGCGGTGGCGGGGAAGGCCGCAGGTAAGGAGCACGAGTGGGGGGGAAGGGAGGGAGGAAGGGGTCCCCACTTACCTGTGACATCATCACCTGACACGTCATCGCTCTACTGAGAACTAGGCCGTAAAGCCTAGTTCTCAGTAGTCTGGAAGCTAGGGTGACCAGATTGCTCGGGGTTTCCCGGTCCTAACTGGGAAACCAGGGGCGATCCGGGCCAACCGGGGGGCAGCGGGGGCAAACTGGGGCTGCGGGGGGTGATGCGGTGGCGGCGGCGAGCGGCGGTAGACCCGGTAGGTCCGGGCTGGGTTTTGGGTGGGATGGGTGGCTTGGTGGTGGGGTTTCGGGTGGACCTACCGGGCCCTCTGCCGCCGCTGGGCTCGCACCGCCACTGCCGCCGCCGGGCTCGTGCCGCCGCTGCCGGGCTCGCGCCGCCGCTGCAGGGCTCGTGCCAGAGGCTGCGAGGAAGAGGGCCGATTCCGGAAATGATGAAATCGGCCCTCTCCCGCCTCTTCTGTGTGGCCTCTGGCCTCCTCAAGCTTTGTCGCGATGGCGACGAGCCCTGAGGAGCCCGGATGCCCATGCGGAAGAGGCCGAATACATCACTTCCAGAATTGGCCCTCTTCCTTGCAGCCTCTGGCACAAGCCCTGCAGCGGCGCCAGTGGCGGCGCAAGCCCGGCGGTGGTGGTGCGAGCCGGGCGGTGGCAGCACGAGCCTGGCGGTGGCAGCACGAGCCCAGCGGCAGTGGCGCGAGCCCGGCGGCAGTGGCGCGAGCCTGGCGGCGTGAGCCCGGCCGCGGCAGAGGGCCCGGTAGGTCCGGGCTGGGTTTTTTGGGGGGTGAGTGGCTTGTTGGGGGGGTTTGTTTTGGGGGGGTGGCGGGGGGGGACCGGGATTTTGGTGTCCGAAATCTGGTCACCCTACCAGAAGCAGCGGAAGGCAGCAGACGGCAGCGGGGAAGGCCGCAGGTAAGGAGCGTGAGGAGGGGGAAGGGAGGGCCGGACCTAAACTGGCAGTCCAATAATCCAATATTTCCGATAGTTATCGGACATATGGATTTCGGATCCGATCAGATAGGGCCTCCTTAGAAATGTATAGTTATCGTTAATCAGATGTCCGATAACAACCTTATCGGATCGTTATTGGACATCGGAACTATACGATATACATCCCTAATAATCACTGTTTTGTTGTAGATAGAGAAAACGTATTGTTTAAAGAAAAATAATAATAAATGGAACCTATGGAACCAGTTACATGGCTAGCCAGCCACCCGAGACTCTAAAATGCTTTTTAAAAATAAGAATAACCAACAGATGCTGCGGAAACCATTGTCATCCCTTGTGGCCCTGACATGCCTATGCCAGCCCCGGCCGACACCAGGCTTGCCTGGCACTGGCCCCATCAACTGCTGCTCTCTAGGTGGTCACTTCTTTCCTCCACCTCCTGGACCTCAGCCCTGAAGACCTGCTCTAGCTGCATTCCTGTTAACTCACCAGATGACTGCAGTCTGGCTCTCCCGCTCCCCTTGCCAGCAAAAGAAAGAAAGCTGTGGGGGGGATTAGAAATCACACACAATGTTTTGTCCATGCTTTATCTCCACTGCTCTCTCTTGCTCTCTCTGAGCTTCGCTACATGAGGCTGTTAATCCACTGTATCTCCTTTCGGTTTCATTGCAGAATTGAGATCCAAGCTCTTCTACACAAAGAGCCTTTCCTTTCCTGCTTTTCTGCTACAGAGCCTCTAGATGGCGCTGTGCTATAGCAAAACAGCATAAACATACACCTAGAAAAAGTGTGGTCAGAAATAATGCCTTTTGTAGAAAAGCTCCGAATCGCTCCTTAGAGAGCTTCTATAACCAATTTAATAGGGTGTGGGGAGGTTGATCAGTTATGAGCATGGGAGGAAAGGTTAAACACCTTTTCCCAGAATGTAGAGGGAGGGAGGGGCGGCGGCCTCAGAAGTACCTGCTTCTGGGATCGTCACTTGAATCCACATAGGAAGTGCGATGACCTGGCTTCCTCCCAGGCCGTCACAGTCACAGGCGCCTTTTTTTAAAAAAATCCGAGAAGAGTGCACTTGCGCTCCAATGAAAGGTAAGTCTATTTTTTTTAAAAAAAACAACCCTAAATAGGCCACCCACTCACCCCCGCCATCCTGGGGATTGCAGAATTGCTGTCCCCCCCTTGATGGGCATGAAGCCACACCGCATGGCCCCGTGCCCATTTCTGCTGCCGCGCTTACTCACAAGTAAGCGCGGCAGCAGCCAGGATGGGCGGCCACATCTCCCACGGTCCTGGGAACTTCCCAGGACCATGGAAAAAACAGGTTTTCCCAGGGATCTGATTTCCCAGGGAATACCCGTGCCTGTCCCCACCCCACCCCCAGGAGTCCATGTGCATCATGTGAACGCACAGGGACCAGCCAGGGGTGATTCCAGGCCAAAAACCTGGTGTAGAAACGGCCATTATCTCAAAGAGCCATGTGGAGCTGCTAATTAGCTTTTTTAAAAAAAATAAATAAATAACTCATGGGAGCAAATCCTAATTATAAATTTCCCATATCATATCTAGTTTTGCCCTCCCTGAGAACTCAGCTACAATTCTAAATATTCACACCCATTGAACCACTCCCTGTAATATAGAAACATTAGATATTTATTGAATAACAAATTCTTCTCACTCAGTGAAAAATAAATATAAAAGTGGGGCAATTCAGGATTCCTCAAAGCACCTTCCAGGACCAATCTGAATCAAGCCAAGGACTGTTTGGGTAAGAAACTGGGATTCTCACACAATGGTTCACACATACATAACTCCCTCTCAGTTGAATGTCTGAGCTGCTTCCACTGAAAAGTATAGAACGGGGGTGGGCAACTTCGGGTGGTCGGGGGGGATTTTTGCCTCCTGCCTTCCCCATAGGCCACATGCCCCCCCCCCCACACACACACATCATAAAAGCCTCAAAATGATCACTACAATTTGGGGGAGGCAGTGGGGGCCACATATTACCCACCCTTGATATAGTGTTGAAAAAGGATGTATGATGTAATGACAGCTCTGCCCGTGGCATTCGATCTGTGATAGTGCTGCAGGCCTGCTATTCGCCCCTTGATGCTACTGTGTTGTGTGAATTCACATTCACACCATTTGTGCTTTGTCTTTCAGCCCTGTGCTGCCGGCAATCCTACCCAGAGCTGAGCAATTCCCTAGGGCAGCCTTCCAACTCCCGCAATCCATTGGCTTATGCTGAGAGGATTGTGGGAACTGTAGTCCAACACGACAGGTTGGAGAAGGCTGTGTTGGGAGATTAGAAACTGCTGTTAACTAGGGTGACCATATGAAAAGGAGGGCAAGGCTCCTGTATCTTCAACAGTTGCATAGAAAAGGGAATTTCAGCAGGTGTCATTTGTGTGCATGCAGAACCTGGTGAAATTTCCTCTTCATCACAACAGTGAAAGCTGCAGGAGCTATACTGGAGTGATCAGATACAAAAGAGGGCAGGGCTCCTGCAGTTTTAGTTGTTGTGATGAAGAGGGAATTTCACCAGCTGCTGCATGCATACAGATGACATCTGCTGAAATTCCCTTTTCTATGCAACTGTTAAAGGTACAGGAGCCCTGTTCTCCTGTCCATATAGTCACCCTATGTTAACTGCAAAAAGAGGGAGCTTGTGGTCTGTGTGTTCAACAACAAGATGCACACACACACACACACACACACACACCATGTATTCCTACCTAGGCAAATGCAAGTAAGGGCAGAGTTTGAAAATATCAGTCCTGGGAGTGAAGAGAAGACAATCTGGCAAAACTGCCCTTGTAATCTGAGACACACCATTTGCTAAGTGCTGCAACAGCAATGAAATATTTTATTAATCTTAGTTATTGTAGGACATAACAAGAATATCAAAAGTAGAAAAAAATAAAGAAGGTATCAAAAAAAATTTTTTTTAATCCACTGAAAAACAGCACTCGATCTGGTTAGCCATGAAATACAATATTGGTTGGTCTGCTGCAACATCAAAAAGGAGACCAAGAAGGATCTGGAAATAACCCACTACGAATAGCTGTTGATAATGTCTGGCACAAGAGAACTAAATTGCATCCCAGTATCTGACTCACCTGCACTGCGCCCTACCTCCGGAGCAGCAGGAGCAGGTATCAGTCCATATCCTGGAGCACTGCAACCACCTCTGGTGTGGATGAGGAAAATTCTTCTGAGTTCGTCATACAGAACAATGGAATAGAGTTGGCATTTGCCTTGATGCTGGAATCATCACCCAGACTGCCTGAGGCTTCTCTCAAAGGCTGTGGTTTACTTAATTACTATGGGCACCAAAACCAGAGATGGGATCAGCGGAGGCTGGTGGCTCTGATTTCGGTGAGGCTGTGAATCCATTCCAGGTTTCAGTCAGAACTATCCAAAACTTTAAATGAGCTGTCCAAGGTGCTGAACCTATTTTGGGGTTCTTTGGGGGTTCCTCCTTTAGAGTTCTGGCTCGTTCTGACTGCAATCCAGAGTGGATTTACAACCCCACGGAAATTGGAGCCACCAGCCTCCACTGAATGGAATTCCATTTAGCAGGTGAGAGGCATTTTCTCCCTCTCCCTGTGAGTTCAGCATTGCCTCCAGAAGTAGCTGGAGCATTGAGTTTGGATACAGGAAACTTGGATTCAGATCCCTGATCAGTTGTGAAGCTCATTGGACAGCCTTGGGAAATGCTGCCATCTCTCAATCTACCTTGACCTTCCAGGGGAGTTGTGAAACGATAAGAAAGCTCTGTCCTCCTTATAGAGTAAGGGCAGGATATACACAGAACAAATAAATAAAAACATAAATAATAGCCTTAGTAGATTTAGATGATCTCTCGGAGTTTCTCCTTGCTTCTCTGTACCATGCCTGGGTTACTATCAACCATCACAAAAGAACGATGACACAAATACCATTTCCTGCAGTTCCCAGTTTCCTTCACGGATCTCCCCTCTGTCAGGTCCCTGCCTGTTTTGGGCCTTCCTTACTGCAGATGTGGCACGGGATCGCTTTGTTCATGAAGTAGCTCCCCACGGGAAACAGGAAGATCCTGTAGGGAAGTCCATCCGTCATATTTATTCATTCCTTTTCACCAGGAGTAGCCAAGGGAGCACAGCCCCCAGCAAAGCGACAGCAGAAACAAGGAAAATCGCCAGCATAATGGGCGACTGGAAACAGCCCGCTCCGAGAGACCTCCGAGACACCACTGATCCTGGAGCTTCTATATTGCTGTCCTGAGCGGCAACCCCATAGTTCTCAATCAGCGGCATTCCGCACTGGGTGATCATGAAGATGTGTGGTTCCTGCTCCAAGCCACCAGGTCGCACCATAGCATCCACGCCAGGACAGCTGCAGACACTCTGGCTCCTATCGAAAACATGCAGTGGCATCAGGAACTGGCCAGGCACCGCTAACATGTTTGTCGCTGTGCAGGGCAATGACGAAGGCGAGAGCGGCAACTCCAGAGAGGAGGGAGGGGTCAGGGACGGCTTGGTGGACCAGCAGACCCTCTTCCTGCAGAGAAAGGTCACAAAGCGGCAGATGGGGCAGATGAGGCTGTTCTGGAGCCGGCCTTCGTCCCGCGATGCCAGCAGGCACTTGACCAGGCAGTCATGGCAAAAGGTGTGCCCACAGCTCAGCACTCTGCGCGACACTTTTGGAGACTGAAATGGCTCATAGCATACAGGGCACTCGGCCAAGGTGGCAGCAGAAGCGTCCTTGCTGGTTTTGCTCTGCGACATCCCTGCCCTCTCGATCACCTGTGTGGCACCCAGCTGGACAAAGGGCAGAACAGGAGAGTTTATGTGATGAATCTACTACATCAGGGGGCAGAACCCCCCTATCTGGTCACAATCTGGCCCTTCAGGGTTCCCAAGATAGCCATGCCCTCTTCCCCTGGCTCCACCCCCTTCCTTCAACCACCAATCGTTGGGTGGTTTCCCAGATTTTGTGCAGCTTGTTTCCCCTTCTAAAAAGTTGAAATACCTCTCCTAAGGTCTAGTAAGGCTTTAAGCTAAACTAGGCTGGTATTTTGGCCCTTTGCCTTCGGCCCTGCCCACTCCTAGGATGCAGCCCCCCGAGAGTTTTCTCCCTTGGGCTGAAAGAGATTTAACACCTCTGTACTACATAGGGAGTGAGGGAGTCTTGGCCTGTAATGAAGGGGCTGCTGTGCTATAGATAGGTGTGGATAGGTAGCTATAGAAGTTTTCGATGAGGCAGATGGCAAGAGGGCTAAGAACCACCATGGAACGCGCCTCAGATAGAATTAAATAGCAATTAATGATGGGTGTAAACATTTCCCCCCTTTTTGAATTTCAAACTTTTCAAACAGTTATATTTTTTCTATATGCAAGAAGACGAAAAAAAAAACATTTTTTGCCATTTTGGCTGGGTTTTTTTAAAAAACAAAAATGCTAAAAATTGTGAATGTTATACACACACACACACATACAAAATACACACACACACACACATATAATCTCCTCTTTTTAGAGATAAATCCTCACAAAGCCCCTCCCCCCATAACTGCATCATTAACTCATCCAGAGATCGATGTGTTACACAGATACATACAGATCAGCAGATGTGCAGGTATGCCTCACCCATGGAGATCAGTCGGAGCGCGCATGGTTTTCTTGGGCTCTGGAGCTTTCCCATGACAGAGACCCCTCTAGCATCCTGCTGCCACCTTGTCCCCAAGCACCATACTTTCCCCAAAGCCAGTGAACAATCGCCTCCCCATGCGCTCAGCGTTCCCAGCTCTGACCTTCCCAGGCACCACAATGAATAAGACCTGCCTATATAAAATGGGGCGTTTGCTGGGTGGCTCAGGCATTATCCATGCCTTTACCCTTGCATCAGATCTTTAAGAACAGCAAGCAGCCAGGAGGGTGGCTCCCGAGGAGTGAATGTGGAGGAACTTGTTTGTGAATCGAAGGTTTCTTCTTCCAGATTCAGGGCTCAGGGAGGAGTCACCAGAACGGAGCGTCTGAATCACATTGCCTTGGTGGTGCTGCAGGAGGTCTTTTCTATGCCATGCCAGGCATGGAAATCATGTGGACAGCCTATTGCCTAAGGTACTGAAACTAAGATGTAGATCTATTTGGCCTAAATCTTCTCACCTCAGCTTTCCCCTAATTTCCTTGAGAGCTAGCAAGGAAGACCAGCCACTTTGGCATAAGAACATAAGAAGAGCCATGCTGGATCAGACCAAGGGTCCATCTAGTCCAGCATTCTGTTCACATATTGTCCAACCAGCTGTTGACTAGGGACCCACAAGCAGAACCCTTCCACCCATGTTCTCCAGCAACTGAGGTATATAAGCTGCTTCTGACATATAGAAGGAGGGACACCATACTGTCAGCAACAACCCTAAATCAATGATACTCAAAGGGCATCCTCAACAACAGAATTACTACAGCCTTCCCCAGCCTGGTGCCAATGGTCCTGTTGGCTGGGGAAGGCTGGTCTACGTGGTATTGCCCCTTGAAAACAATTCAGAAATTTCAATTGGTTTAGCCGAGGAGTGAGCAACTTGTGGCCCTTCAGTTGTTTTGGCCTATAACTCCTATCATTCCTCCCCATTGGCTATGCTAGCTAGGGCTGAGGGGAGTTGTAGGCCAAAACATCGGGAATGCCCACAAATTGTTTACCCAGTCTAGATTCTGGAGTCTAAAATCTAGACCAATGGTCTTCAACTGGTGGGTCGTGACCCAACAGTAGGTCATGGGATCAGTCCAGATGGGTCATGACAAAGCTGTGAAATTGTGCAAGTGGGTCCCACGTTGCATGTTTGGAGTCTGAAGTGGGTCTCGAGTCTGGGCCAGTTGAAGACCACTGATCTAGACCAATGTAGCTGCCTGGCTATTGGGTTGGAGTCAGAGCACCCAAAAGCATGTCACACCAGTATTAAGGGAGCTCCATAACAGTTACCAGTTCATCTTCAAGAACAATATAAGATGGTGTATTTTTGCTTGGGTGGTATGATCCTAGATGTGTTTGCTCCAAAGTTTGCTCCCTTTGAGTTTATGAGAGTTAATCCTTAGGAAGTATGCATAGGATTGCAATCTGTAAATGGCCTGATCCGACGTGACTCCTCCTATGTACACCCCTCCACACCCTTGCCATTTAGTGAGAGCCCTGTTCCAGATACCACCTCCACCTGAGCTTAGGTTGGTATCTTCTACGAAGAGGGCCAACTCCAACTTTAGCTTGCCCAAGACAAAGGGAGGGGATAAAATTTGACTTCAACAAAGTGCAGAATCCAGGATTAAACTGCAACTAATTGAAAGGAGATTTAAGTCAGAAGAGGTACTACCCCATCAAATAAATTGAACTAATAATAAACAAACCTTTACAGCATTGATTTCTATCATGCTTTCTTGTGTTCAAAGTGTGCCACATACTTTATGTTCTTGTAATTCTGTAATATTTGAAGGATCTTCTCCTCCCATCCTCTCCTGCCTGTGTATTAAGAAGTTCAGAAGAGGCCCTTCTCCAAAGACCATCAGCGGGTGAAATACACCATGCATTTACAAAGGAGAGGGCTGTCTCTGTGGTTGTGCTCTGACTTTGAGACGACTTCCCAAAGGAGTTACGATGGCCGTTGACTTTGTTTTCTTTTCAATGCTAAATTAAAATAATCATTTTGGCCCAGGCATTTTAACAATTTAGAATTTTAACTTTTTTCCCCAATTTGTTCCATGCCTCGATCTAGATGGAGAGGCTGGTTAGAAATAAAATAAATAAATAAAATTAAATAAATAATTTAATTCTATTTATTTTTAACTTAATTGCTCATTCTGGTTTTGTTTGGTTTGCTGGTTGAAGTGTTGTTGTTGGTTTTTTTGCCTTTTAATTTGTAATTGTATGATGTGTTATATTGGATTAGATTTTTAAAATGTTGTGTACACTGCCTCAAGGATCCCTTGTGGATGAAGGGCAGTTTATACATTTAAAAAATACATTATTTAAATAATTATTCCTTACACAAACCCAGTAAGGTAGGTCAGTGCTATATTCCCGTAGTGCAGATAGGAAGATTTGCTCATGACACCAAGTTCATGATAAAGCAAGTGTTGAACTGGGAACTTCCTGGTTGACAGCACAGGCTCGTTCTTGGCAATAGCAAGTCTGCTATGCCAGTTCTATTTCTGGCCTGTTTTGATTCTGCCTGATGTAGGGTAAAGGCAAACCACAGGAAAACAAAGCCCTTCAAAACAGGGAAGGAATTTGAAAAGTGGCAGGGATAGAACCTCAAGCCCAGCCTTTCAACCTGCACAACCATGACCTTCTTGATGGTATTGCAACGAACTTCCAAATATGACTCAGAAATGGAGAAAGTGGATGACAATGATGACCTCATATGCTTCAGCTGTCCTTGTTTTCCAGAGTTAGTTCCTCTCGTGTCTGGTGAATGGAATCACCATCCCTACCTTTGGCTTTTTGTGGATGCACAGGGACCCCTATCAGGCACATACATACCTTAGTGTTGCAGGATGAAGATGTGGAAACAAGAGAAGGTCAACACATGGCTGCATCTCTGGAGGGCTTTGCACCATGGAGTCCGGACAAACCAAAGGTGGGAAGAAGCCCATGGCAAGTGCTGTTATGCCCTCTTTTAGGGAGCCTGAAGAATGACAGGTGGCCTTTATGCCACACTGGGCAGTTATCACCATTCCTCCCAGTGGGTTCGCCATCCATCCTGGGACGGAACTAGATATTAAGCAGGAGATCCATCATCAGATCACCTAACAGGTTTGTTTCTTTTAAAGCAGCCTTTGTCCAACCTAGCACCTGCCATCATCCCCAGCCAGCAAGCCCATGGAATTGTAGTCCAACATATCCGTAGGGCACTAGGTTGGGAAAGGCTGTTCTAAAGCTGCCACAGTGTGGCATGGGGGCTCTGATGGTCATTTTAATCAGAGCTATGGTGCTGGTGGAGCCCTTTCCCTGGGCTCTTTTCCTGATCTCAATTGCCCCATCCAAAAGCTGTTTTTAGCACCCCCTGGGGAAAATGCCTAGGTCCCTGTATCATGCACTGGACACTGTATGGCATCTATAAAGCTCTTCCTCATGCTCAATTGACCGCACTCCATGATGCCTTACCTGAAATGCTCACAGGGAACTCTTCAGAAACTTCTCTGCAGCTGTTCCCAATCACTCCATACCACTGGGCTGTGAGTAGTAGCAGCAGCCAGAATGTCTCTGACTGTTGCTTCAAGACAACAGACAAAATTAGACTTCCCACAGTGAGGCTTCCTTAACCCTGTATGAATGTTTTCAAGTCCTCACCATGTGACATATCCTGATCACATTTTTGAGTTACCCTCACTCGCAGCCCTGCATGTCCCAGGATCTGCTGGGGGTAGTGTTGACGTTCCTCATAATGGGGTGAAGGTGAGACATGTGCTGAGTAGCTTTAACTGTTGAGGGCTAGACTACTGGGATCCTCCCTGTGGGGAGGCTGTTTTTAGCAGCCTGCCCATGGTGACCATCGTGGAAGCAGCTTTGAGAAATAAATGTCATGATCATACAGTACAGCTCTCCATGGATGGTAACCTCTTCAGATGGTAGGTGAGGAGTCTTATATTTAAACACTGCCCCATATAAAAATCTGCACATAGAAAACCAGTATGGCAAGGAGAAGGGGAGTGTAGAACCCTTCTCCCTCGCTTGCTGCTTTTCTTTGCATAGGGAGTTTTTATACTGGGTGACATTGCAGAAGACAACTTCATACCCTGAATCTGAAGTGGTACAGTCCAGCAAGAGCCATGCCTTGAGTAGTGCTTTGTTTATAGTGTAGCTTGGCTCTTACAGTCCCGCCTCTCAGAAGGTACTCTATCCTCCTTGACCCCATTTACAGAAGAGGAAACTAAAATACGGAGGTGGAAGCTGTGGGTCAGGAGGATGTCAGTCTTCCCGCAACTTCCTCAGTTAGAGCATTGGTGCCTAACCCAGCTGTCATCTAATGAGAAATTGCAGCTATGGAAATTCCAAGTCATGTGTAAACCCATGAAAGCCACAAAGAAGCCATCCTCTAGCCAAACAAGGGATTTGTTGATCTGAACAACATCTGAACAACCAGCTGTAAAGTTGAAACCAAACCAAAACAACAACATGAACTACACCAACTTTAAGTCTCCAATGCGTTTTGAGAAAATCTCTTTATCAAGTAAACTAGAAAACATAAAATATATATAAATGATATAATACACATCAAAACATTGAAATGGAAGTTTACATTGTGTTAAAAAGTCTCTAAATACCATGAAATGGCTAGTCAAAAATAAAATGTTTAAAAAGTGCCAACCTGCTTTCATTCTTAAAGTTAAAGTAGAAATGTAAGGAGACCCAGTCACATAGTTTGGCCTATAGAATACAAGCATGCTAGGAAGAAGATGAGATTCAGACCCTTCTCCCCTGACATGCATGAATTATATATATATATATATATATATATATATATATATATTCATTCAATGAGGGGCATTCAGTCAGCTGAACCTCACCTGCACTCTGAAGTGGTGCAGTCCAGACACAGGCTTACAGCTTCAGTGAGAACTAGGCCAAAGAGAAGCAATGAGCTCATCCTCCTAGCTATATATAGACACTGGCGAAACAGGCCCGCTGGCTTCTGCCACTCAAGCAACAATGGAAACTGAAATGCCTTGGCAGGTCAAGTGTGCACCTCCTTGCTTCAGTCAGCTGGTGTGGGCGGTGTCCTCATTCTCTAGGAGTACGAATGTACACTCCACCTATTCTCTTGCTCATGAGCTTGGGAATCTGAGAGATACAATTAAATTGGACCAACAAACAGGTTTGGAGAGACTGATAGAAGGTTCTGTGGAATTCAAACCAGCCCAAGGTATACTTGGAAATATATGGCATTGAAGTCTGGACTGGTTTACACATTGGGTGACATTACTGCATCCTGACAGCTCATGTCACCACCTTTTTAGCATAGAGAGTTGGAATCCTTGCCAGAGTCTCAGGTGGCACTGGGAGACTGAGGAAGCATCACCTCCTTGTCTTGTACATACATGTAATGCACTATATGTAGTCAAAGAGATGTTTCGTGCAAGTATTGAGCCTAATCTTGGGTCAACTGCAGCTCACTTAACCGAGTATCCTGTCTCTGACAATGCCTGATCCAATATAACTGCAGGAGAATGTATGGCAAGGGTAGGAACTCTGTGGGCCAACAGATGTTGTTGGACTATAACTCCCATCATCTCTGACCTTTATCCATGCTGGCTGGGAATGATGGCAGTATGAGTCTGACAACATCTGCAAGACCACAGGTTCCCCAGCCCTGATGAAAAAGATAATTCAGAATCCATTGAGGTCCCTGAGTTTCAAGGTGACCTTGAGACTAGTGACATTTAACACAGTTAGGAACTAATGATCCACTTGTCTCAGATGTCTTGAACAGCAAGAAGCCACATGCTTTGCATATTTGGGCAGGGGAGGCTGGTGGCTCTGATTTTGGTGGGGCTGTAAATCCACTCCAGGTTTAAGTCAGAACCAGCCAGACTGCTAAAGGAGCTATCCAAGGCACTGAACTCTATCCCCCCCCCCAAAAAAAAAATGGTTTCAGTTCCATGGATAGCTCCCTTAGCATCCTAGATGGTTCTGACCAAAACCCTGTGTGGATTCACAGTCCTATTGAAATCAGAGTCACCAGCCTCCACTGTATTTGGGGTTGCCCCAAACCTGCCAAAGGTTCCACACAGACTTTGGGGCTCCCAGATTTTAATCTCAGGGCAAGAGAAATGTAAGTGTCAGGACGTTGAAACACCGCTGCTCCTTCCAGAGGACTTTCTAAGCCTTATGAAATCTTTCCCTATCCTGCACTATCTCCCACCCCACCCACACATTTTGGCATTGCCCCTCCCATTTTGCCTATAAATCTCACTTGTGGCAGGTAGTACAGAAGATGAGGTTCAAATACTTTTATACAAAACTCCACTGCAAAGCTATCATTTGTCTAGGCCCAGGCACTAGGATCGTCCTTTCTAGGGGTGTGCACGGACCCCCCGGATCGGATCGGGACCCGGATCGGGACCTCCAATTTTGTCATGGATCGGTTCGGACAAAATCGGAGGCCCCCCGGACCGGATCGAGTCCGATCCCGATCCAAAAATCGAAAATTTTTGGATCGGCCACCATTTTTTTCCACATAGACTTGCATTGCAATGCAAGTCTATGAGGAAAAAATGGCGGCGGGTGGGTGAGGGGGGCCTAACTCCCTCCCCCCCCGGGGCCGTCTGCTGTGGACGGCACCGGCAGGTAAGCCCCCTCCCCCGCGCTCCCTCCCCCCCCTGGGGCCGTCCGCTTCCATCCGCAGGCGCCCGCGGGCGCCCGCGGATAGAAGCGGACAGCTCCGGGGGGGGGAAGCCCCCTTCCCCGCCACTGCTTACCTTCCCAGCCCGGGAAGGTAATGACATCACCCGGCGCGCCACCCTGGAGTAAGCCGCGGAGCCCGCTGGTAGTAGCCGCCGGCGCCGGACGGGAGCGGACGGGCCGGGAAGGTAAGGGCCCCCCTCCTCCCCTCCGCGTGCCCCCTCCTCCCCTCCGCGCGCCCCCTGCTTACCTTCCCGGCCCATCCGCTCCTGTCCGGCACCGGCGGCTACTACCAGCGGGCTCCGCGGCCTGCTCTAGAGTAGCGCGCCGGGTGATGACATCACCCGGCGCGCCACCCTGGAGCAGGCCGCGGAGCCCGCTGGTAGTAGCCGCCGGCGCCGGACGGGAGCGGACGGGCCGGAAAGGTAAGGGCCCCCCTCCTCCCACCCCCTCCTCCCCCCCCCCGCTGTCCACTTTCATCGGCGGGCGCCCGCTGGCGCCCGCCAATGGAAGCGGCGGTGGGCGCCAGTGGGCGCCCGCTGATCCGCCGATCCGCCGAACCGGTTCGGAGCCTTTTCGGACCGGTTCGGATTGGATCGGCCGATCCAGCTGTCGGATCGGAAATCGGATAATTTATCCGATTTCCCACTGGACCGGACTCGGATCGTGGATCGGGTCCAATCCAGTGCACATCCCTAGTCCTTTCTAGATCGTGCCCTCTCAAGACTCCCTCTCTGAGCAAGTAGTGCTCCAAGGTGATGACAGGCTGTACTGAATTTAAGAACATTGCCACCTCCTCTCCTCCTGGAGTCCTACGTCAGTGAGTGCATTACATGATGAAACTGCCTCCTGGAAGCAGGCTGGGCCAGTTCTCACCTGAATCACACATAGGCTCAATTCGGACAACACAATAAACAACTGGTGTGGGGAAAACAATCGTCAGTTGTTTTGACTATCGTGTTATCCGAATGCTGCCATAGTCAACTCAGTGCTGATCCTAATCCACACCACAGTTGATTATTTATTACCATGTTGTGTGGGGAGTACCCCCTAGTTGAACAACTGTAAAGTTGATTATTACCCCACCATTGACTATCGTGTCGTCCGAATTGAGCCATACTCTCCAGTTCTTGACTCTGCAGGAAAGCTGCTGAGCTCAGTCCTACCCATCCTTTCCCATCTGGCCTTGTTCTTTGCCAACACACCCCTGCCTTGTCCGAGTCGGAGCCCCCTATTGGCTTGGCGCGGTAGCTGATGCTTGTTACATCTTGAAGACGCCAGGTTGGGGAAGGTTGCTTTTACCCTTTGGCATGTAAGCAAAAGTATCTGTGTACTATGCAGTATTCTACCTAATTGTTCCTGAAGAAGTATGCTTCCCATGTTCTGGCCAATGACTGCAAAGGCACCATGGTAACTGACAATCATTAAGGCCTTGCTTTTCAACTGTATAACATTCTTTTTAATATTTGACACAATTAAATAATTTTAAATGAGAGCAAGTATGGTGTAGTGCAGTGATGGGCAACCTTTTGAGCTTGGTGTGTCAAACTTCGCCAAAAAACTGAGCATAACTCGGGTGGTGTGTCACTTTGAGGAAAAAACATTATTTCGCGATATTTATAGTTTAAATAACATAAAAAACATAAACATAAACTCTAAGACTCTAGTCGCAAATGTTTCATCCTCAGGAGCAGCAAATGTTTCATCCTCGGCTGCGCCGGGTCCTCTGCCGCCCACGCGGCCGCGCCGGGTCCTCCGCCGCCTGCGCGGCGTCCTCCATCGCCGCCCGCACAGAAGAGGCGGGAGAGGGCCGGATCCGGAAGTGACGTAGCCGGCCCTCTCCCGCCTCTTCCGCGGCCTCTGGCCTCTTGGGGCTCAATCGCGATGGTGATGACCCCTGAGGAGCCCGTACGCCCTCTCCTGCCTCTTCCGCGTGGCCTCTGGCCTCCTGGGGCTCAATCGCGATGGCGATGACCCCTGAGGAGCCCGGACGCCTGCGCCCGCCTCTTCTGCGCGGGCGTCCGGGCTCCTCAGGGGTCATCGCCATCGCGATTGAGCCCCAAGGAGGCCAGAGGCCGCGCGGAAGAGGCGGGGAGGGCCGGTTACATCACTTCCGGATCCGGCCCTCTCCCTCCTCTTCCGCGCGGCCTCTGGCCTTACGAGCCCAGCAGCGGCGGCAAAGGCGGAGGAGGAGCCCGGGAAGCAGCGGCCCCAGCAGGTAAGTGCCCCCCAGCAGGTAAGTGCCTCAGCGGCCGCGTGTCATCAGAAATGGCTACGCGTGTCAGTGCTGACACGCGTGTCATAGGTTCGCCATCACTGGTGTAGTGGCTAGAATATTGAACTGGGAGTCGGTCAATCCGGGTTCTAGTCCCCACTCGGCCATGGAAGCTCACTGGGTGAGTTTGGGCCAATCACTCTTGCTCAGTCCAACCTACCTCACAGGGTTATTGCTGTGAGGATAAAATGGAGAGGAGGAGGATTATGTATGCCCCCTTGGGCTCCTTAGATGAAAAAAGGCGGGATATAAATGTAATAAATAAATAAATGTATTAGGGTACAATGCATGTTCTGGTTTGTTTGGCATGGATTGTCCACTTTTTCTGGATACAAAATTTCTGGTTAGGCATGATGGAAATACTTAAAACAACTGCAAAACACAAAAACTTGCAAACTTTGAAGTCAAATGATGAATGAATTAAATATGACTTTTGTTTGCAAAATGTGATAGCAATGTGGCTCTAATTTCATATTTGAAATGTTTCGCACGGAATATATCCATACCAGATATGTGTTACGATTCTAGTTTTGGTTCCTCTCTCAGAATATGATAGACCAATTCAGTGGTTTGAAATAGGGGTGTGCACGGACCCCCCGGATCGGATCGGGACCCGGATCGGGACCTCCAATTTTGTCCCGGACCGGTTCGGACAAAATCGGAGGCCCCCCGGACCGGATCGAGTCCGATCCCGACCCAAAAATCGTACATTTTTGGATCGGCCGCCATTTTTTTCCCCATAGACTTGCATTGCAATGCAAGTCTATGAGGAAAAAATGGCGGCGGGTGGGTAAGGGGGGGCCTAACTCCCTCCCCCCCCCCGGGGCCGTCCGCTGTGGACGGCCCCGGCAGGTAAGCCCCCTCCCCCGCGCTCCCTACCCCCCCTGGGGCCGCCCGCTTCCATCCGCTGGCGCCCGCGGGCGCCAGCGGATAGAAGCAGACGGCTCCGGGGGGGGGTAAGCCCCCTTCCCCGCCACTGCTTACCTTCTCGGCCCGTCCGCTCCCGTCCGGCGCCAGCGGCTACTACCAGCGGGCTCCGCGGCCTACTCTCGAGTAGCGCGCCGGGTGATGACATCACCCGGCGCGCCACCCTGGAGCAGGCCGCGGAGCCTGCTGGTAGTAGTAGGCGCCGGCGCCGGACGGGAGCCGCCGGGCCGGGCAGGTAAGGGCCCCCCTCCCCCCTCCCCCCTCCGCGCGCCCCCTCCTCCCCTCCACGCACCCCCTCCTTACCTTCCCTGCCCGGCGGCTCCCGGCCGGCGCCGGCGCCTACTACTTCCAGCAGGCTCCGCGGCCTGCTCTAGAGTAGCGCGCCGGGTGATGACATCACCCAGCGCGCCACCCTAGAGCAGGCCGCGGAGCCTGCTGGGAGTAGTAGGCGCCGGCGCCAGACGGGAGCCGCCGGGCCAGGCAGGTAAGGGCCCCCCTCCCCCCTCCCCCCTCCGCGCGCCCCCTCCTCCCCTCCACGCACCCCCTCCTTACCTTCCCAGCCCGGCGGCTCCCGGCCGGCGCCGGCGCCTACTACTTCCAGCAGGCTCCGCGGCCTGCTCTAGAGTAGCGCGCCGGGTGATGACATCACCCGGCGCGCCACCCTAGAGCAGGCCGCGGAGCCTGCTAGTAGTAGTAGGCGCCGGCGCCGGACGGGAGCCACCGGGCCGAGAAGGTAAGCGCCCCCCTCCTCCCCCCCCCCCGCTGTCCACTTTCATCGGCGGGCGCCCGCTGGCGCCCGCCAATGGAAGCGGCGGTGGGCGCCAGTGGGCGCCCGCCGATCCGCCGATCCGCCGAACCGGTTCGGAGCTTTTTCGGACCGGTTCGGATTGGATCGGCCGATCCAGCTGCGGGATCGGAAATCGGATAATTTATCCGATTTCCCACTGGACCGGACTCGGATCGTGGATCGGGTCCGATCCAGTGCACATCCCTAGTTTGAAACTGATCTCTTGCATTCATTCTAGTATATCTGTCTCAACCTTTGCCACCTCCTTGATGTCACGGGTGCATGTTCCTTGTAACCTACCTCTCTGGGTAAACAACAAGTTCTCAGGAAACCAGCCTGGCCCTGGGACAGACAAAATGGAATCTTCATCCTGGGATCTCAGTAGGATAGAAGAGAAATCTGTTCAGTTCACACTTTAATCTGAACTTGCCTAATTTTTTGCATTTTTGAACCAACACGTGAAACGAAACTCAGTTACGCTTCACAATTCACACTTTTCCAAAATTTGCAACAGAGTTCTCCAATTAAAAACCGCATAAATATGTATATTTGGGGAAATAGCATTAAAATGCTTTATATTAGGAAAAATTGCTTGTAAAAAAAGTACATTAGATAAAAATGCCAATAAAAATACATGTACTGGGACAAATGTACACACAACTGCTAATAAATTTTCATGCATTTTTTTTAAAAAAATCTCAAAGTTCAGAAACACTTATAGCAGCTGAACAAACATGTCGACCCACAACTCATATATATAAATATTTAGTAGTATTAAATAAATACGATACCCATGGTTTAAGACAGGATTAGAATCAAGAATTGGAATGTACTATTTTGCCTAACCAATGGATTGTTGCCATACAGTCTGTATTTGAAGCTTCTATGGATCTTAGGCTATGGCTCAATTCAAACGACACAATAAACAACTGGTGTGGGGGAAACAATCGTCAGTTGTTTTGACTATTGTGTCATCCGAATGCTGCCATAGTCAACTCAGCGCTGATCCTCATCCACACCACAGTTGATTATTTATTACCATGTTGTGTGGGGAGTACCCCCTAGGGTTAGGGTTAGTCAACCCACCATTGACTATTGTGTCGTCCGAATTGAGCCTATGTCTTATTCAGCAAAAAATCCTATTTCGGGTCTACTGGATCCCACAATGCCTTTTCAACAAGGGTCTGTCTAATTTACATAATTGTTGGAGATTGTAATGCACCTAATGCGTCTTTAATTCATATGTTTTGGCAATGCTGAGTTGTCGCCTCCTTTTGGGGGATAAAATAAGGATAAAACTTGTACTGAATCAATCTTTAATATGGAAGGATGTGCATGTCCTCCTAAACTACCTGCCGGTTTCTTGGAAACTAACACAGGGTCAGTGCAAATGGATCTTTAGAGCCCTCATGACAGCTAAAAGACTTATACTATCATGTTGGAAGGATAAATGCTCACCTCCCATAATGCAATGGATTGAGGACTTAATAACATTATCAACATTCAAACGGGTGATATACAGGCACAACTTGTGAATGGATAAGTATATTATGGTCTGAATTTTTTGAAGCCTATGTATAATTCCTTCCTTCCTTCCTTCCTTTTTTTTTTTTTTTTTTTACACCTGATGAAAAAATTATATCCTTATAAAACACCAGAAAGCTTCGGCTATGGGGCGGTATATATATGTAATAAATAATTATTCTTATTAATACTAATAATAATGTGTTTTTGTTGTTATTGTTCTGTTCCTTTGACATTCATAATAAAAAAAGTTCAGGATAAACTGAATTTAAGACTGGAGAAATTATCTGAGGTCCCCTCTACAAGAATTCGGTTTGACGCCTGGTTGTCCGATTATGCGCATCTTCTCGCAATTGCTTTTACACCTAATCCCTATACACGGGAGGCGGTGAAGCGCATTACCGGTTGTATGAAACGCGCTTTAAAGTGTTTAAATGAGGAGAATCGCTTGTTTACATGGTCATAAGGCGCTTCAACTCCCGCGTTAAATTAAAACTCGCTATTTAATGTGCATTCAATAATGTGCATAATTGGACAGAAAAAGCGCCTCGACCCCCGATTTGCGCTCTGCTCTTGTAGAGGTAAAATTTTTAATGCGCCTTGAAAGATCTTTAAATCGCTTTTGTAGAGGCACCCAAACTTCAAGACAAACTGAACATAAGATTGGAAAAATGAGAAATCAAGAGAAACTGAAAATGACAGATTCATCCTGCTCTCAGTTCAGAAAACCACATCCAGCTTGTTACTTGAACATTCTCAGTGTTCATTTAGGATGTTGCTGGAGGAGCCTGTCACAAACTGCTCAACTTGGGACTCCTTTTTACCTTGTTCTTTAAAGGATCCCAACCATGAATGCAGTCGGTATATGGCTGCCCATTCTGTGGATTAATCTTCATTTCTGTTCCCACCTCTTGGCATCATCTTTTATTCTCCCACTGGTTCTGTGATTCTCTGACCCCTTTTTTGGTCCCACAGCAACCAGCTTGGCACTTGGTGCACCTTTTTATTCACCTTTCACTTTACTGCTGCCACCATCTAAATCAGTACCTTACCTCTGGTACTTAAAGAATCCAATCCAGTGTGAAACAAAATAATGTTTATTTAACAAGTTCACACATTTTATCAAGCTTGTGGTTTCATTTGTTTCAGTACTTAGTGGTTACAATAAAGATGTCATGTATCCTTGCCTACTCTACCTTCTAAAGTCCTAATCTAACTCCTCCTGGTCTCTATTAATAATAATAATAATAATAATAATAATAATAATAACAATTTATTTCTTACCCGCCTCTCCGTCTGGATCGAGGCGGGGAACAACAACATGATAAAATACATAAAACTGATTAAAACATGACACATATTATTAAAACTGCATAAAAATCCTAAAACATCCTAAAAACATCCTTAAAACATTCTAAAATTCCACTGGATATTCCCAAAACAATAAACCGCAGACCCTACACTAATCTATCCTCTTCAGCAGATTGACCCTGACTCTCTCCAACTACCAACTACTAACTGACTTTAACTGTGGTTCCCCTTCACACACTCAAAACCATTTACTCACTCCCCCTCCCAAAAGAATTAACTATTTACCAGCCTTATCATACGAAGTCTAAGCAGCATTTACATAACGGATATATAGCATAAAACAGTGAAACATCACAGAGGCTCTCTAGTACTCCTGTATAACTAAGGAACTAAGATTTTATTTTTAGTGTTTCTCATAAAAGATACACCCTAATATGTAGATCTTGTAATTGCAAGAGTCAACTTCCAACAGTGAGATTTACATGTCTGTCTATATGGGATGGGCCCCAACCAACCTTGGCCACTCCTCCATCAGTACTAGCCAGGACCAGCTTATACTGTATTTCAGGCAGCAGAGGTGAAATATTGAGGGCTTGGGGAATAACACCAATATTGAGGCAGGCACCATCAGGTGGGAACCCATTACATTTGGGGCACAACCATGAGCTATGGTTGGCAATGATGGCTGGAATGGGCATAGGAGTATAAGACACTCATTGGGCCTGTAGAAGATAGAGAGATCCACATATTTGTTGTCACTTTTCATAGTCTTGAAATGCTCTTGTGAGACAGATCATAGAATAGCAGAGTTGGAAGGGACCTATAAGGCCATCGAGTTCAACCCCGTGCTTAATGCAGGAATCCACCTTAACGCATACAAGCCCATTGCCAATGTCTTTCCCCAGCTTTGGTTGGTATGTAATGGCAGCAGTACTAAGGTGACCATATGAAAAGGAGGACAGGGATCCTGTATCTTTAACAGTTGTATAGAAAAGGGAATTTCAGCAAGTATCGTTTGTATGCATGCAGCACCTGGTGAAATTCCTTCCATCACAACAGTTAAAGCTGCAGGAGCCTTTCCCTCTTGACCAGATACAAAGCACCTGCTTTCATTACAACTCAAGGCTAAATGACTGAAACTGGGATTTTGCTACTGCTGCCTGTTTTTTTGTTTTTGTTTTTTTGTTTTGCTGTTCTAATGATTTTTAGTCAGCAATTGCTTCCAGTCCTTTTATACTGGAGGCCCACAAGGTGGCACTGCAGAGTATAATTTTTGGACCATTCAGCCTATTCTTTGGGGCACTGACAGTGACAGGACAATGTCTCTGGTTTAGTTGGTAAACTAATCAGTATCTATCTCTCCATCCATCCATCCATCTGTCATAAAAGCATTCAATATAAAAATGCCACCTATCAACCATATACCCAGGTGCTTTACAAAAAGAATTAAACAACTCCACAGTAGATATGATAAATAAAATAAAAGACATGAAATCATAAAAGCAGTATAAAAGAGTCAGAAGGCTTAAAATTGTATTTCAAAAGGCCAGGAGAATAAAAGGCCTTTAGGACCTCTCTGGCAAGAGTGTTCCACAACTGGGGTGTCACCACCAAGAAGGCTATCTTTATTATAGCTACTCACCCATGTCACTGTAAACAGCAGAGGCACCTGGAAAGTTTAAGGTACAGGTAGGTACAACTAGGATGGCTATGTTTCCTACTTTACAGAGGATAGTCCTCTATTTGAAGGTGTCCTCTATTTGAAGAAAAGTCCAGCCCAGATCTGGTTGACAGATAGAGATCCATAAGAGGGGAGATGCCTTGAAGCTGCCCATCAAGCATTAGGACCTGGTCAATATACTGAGCAAGCACACACACATCACCTGGCCAGTCTTCCACACTATGGTGAGATGCACTGTATTTTGATTTAAGTTATAGTAATAATGTATACATTTTTATATACATATAATAGGCATTATATGTCTGTATATATAGATTAGCATATGCACATTTTATGCAAATCCAAAGGTCCTCTTTTGTCCTCCCCAGATCAGGGGACCCATAGTTGCCAAATACTGATGTATTAAACTTAAAGCAAATACATCACTATTTGGCAATATATATTGCAGGCATGGGACCCAATCTGGTTTAGGTATGCTGTGGTGGGAGGGAAGGTTAAAGACCACATACCCTATGCTCTTGTCTAGATATGGACGAGGCCCACTGTGCTTACTCCAGAGCAGGGATCGTCTGGTTATCAGAGGCCACATTGCCCCTGGACAGTCCTTGGGGCCACACCCCTAGCCATCACTACCATGCTTTTGAATTTGCTGCCAAAATTAAGTTGTGTGGTTTCCAGGGGGAAAGTGGCAATTTTTCTTGAAATGAGGCATGCACCTTGTGTTCAAGAAAAATCATCACTTTTTTATATTTTGCCATCACTGCAGCAAATTCAGCAGTAGTATTGGTGGGGAGATAGACGCTGGGGCCTGCAGAGAAGGCCTGAAGGGCACATGCAGCCGGCGGGCCATGTGCTGTAGTGTAAAAAGTTGCAGCTGCCCTTTACATTTTTAAATCTACCCGAACTTTGGACCTAGTTTCAGCTGTGAGGTGAGAGCTCCCTGGTCCGCATGTGTTTGAAGGTACCATTTGGCAGGTGCCGATTTGCATAATTGTGCAGAATGGACATGAAAATCATTTCAAGCATTTTTGTATTTTAACTTCTCTCTGGCAATGATATTGTAGCATTTGCATGCACGCACACAGTCTTTGTTGTATTGCTGGAGGAAGAGACTCGACAGACTGAAGGAGTGGCGTGTGCACACACCTTAGGAGCTTAATAACAATGAAATGAGCTGGATCTTACCACTAGTTTACTGAGATTTGTAGATAATAGAGGTAGAATGAGAAGAAGAATGAAGACAGAGAATGAAAGCAAGCAAGTCTTTGCTGTTCTTTCTCTGGACACTAGAGGGCCTGTCAAGGCTGTTTTGCCATAGCACAAAAGGCTGTTCAAGGATGGATTGGATACGGTGAGCAGGGAACTGTTAAAACTTTGGGTTCAGGCCCTGTTCAGGTAAGTTAGGATTTATAAATCTCCAGTTTTGTTTCGAGTTCAGACATTAACAACAATAATGACCACAACAACAGATGGTTGGCAACCGGCTCAGCAACTTTGCGTCAGTTTTGAACCGGCTCATTCAGATGATTTTAATCAAGATAACAGAAGAATGATTAATGCAAAACTTTACAATTGCAGTGTAACTCTTATAAAATGAGTATATGATCAATGTGTGTGCATATATTTTCTCTCTCTCTCTCTCTCTCTCTCTCTCTCTCTCTTACACACACGCACACACGCGCGCACACACACACACACACACACACAAGTTTAAATGTTACATCCTCCAGCACTTTGTCGATCCTCTTAGTAGAGCTTGGGTTTGTCATAGGGCTATTGCCCGTAACAGCCAAATGGAACTTCCACATCCAGCAACAGTATACCTCTGATTACCAGATACTGGACCCTGCTTGTGAGCTTCCAGAGCAGGAATGGAAGCTCAGTCTGGGAACCAAATCTGGTCTGCCTGATCCCAACCCACCCTTCTAGGGTTCCCCAGGGGGCCACACCCCATTCCCCATATCACCAGATGATTCCCACTCCCACCACCACCACGGTCCATCAATTGGTGGTTTTCCAGCTGTCACACTTCTTTTCCCCCACTCTGAAAGGCTGAAATGCCTCTCCCCAGGCTTACTTACTGGCAATCAGAGCTTCAAACTAAAATATGCATTTGGTATTTTGGGCCACGAGAAAGAATGCCGTGTTCCTTCTGTGTATGATTCCAATGGTGCTGGGATGTTGAACCTCAGTCTCATGGGACAAATCCTTCCCACCCGCAGGCCCAACCAGATCCACTGGGGTTCCCCAGATGGCCACACACCCTCCCACTGGCTCCATTCTATCTCCCAACCACCAATCATTTGGCGGCTTCCTGGCTTTTATGCAGTTCCCCCCCCCCCACACACACACACACATACCACACACCCATTTCAAAAGGATGAAATGCCATTCCCAAGGCTTAGGTACTGGCTTTGAAAAGGGCTTTAAGCTATGCTGGGTTTTTTTGTTTTTGTTTGTTTGTTTGTTTGTTTTTATTATTATTATTATTTTGGCCCCACCCCCTTTGCCTTCAGCATCCGGTCAGCACTTCAGCCCAGAGCTTCTCTAAAATGGAATTCAGCACTTGGGCTTGAACAGGTTCAACATCCCTATTCCAGAGGCAATCTGGATTTGGCAGTCCTTGCTTTTACCTATCAAAAGAAATTCTTACCTTATTTTCACTTTCATTACTAGGGAGTTCATTGATAAAAGACCCCAGGTAGGGAGCCACGTGCACATTGATGGGTCTTTCTTGGAACAGCGTTTCTTGCATCCTGGAATTCTGATCCCTCTAAGCCGTAGCTCATGATCATAATCTTCTGACTGCAAAATTCATCACACGCCACCGATAATTTGAAAGGTGAGATTCAACAGTCTATTTACCACATGGAGGAGCTACACTTGAGTCTGGCAGCTCCTGATACCTGCTGAGCTTCTGAGTATTATACCACTTACTTTGAAATGGTTACCAATGTTGGTATTAGGAAGTTGGTTCTGGTTTCGGTTCAAGAAATCAAAGAGATTTAAGCTTTGGGTTGAGTTATGCTTTACTGGAGGTGAGGGAAAGAAACTCTCTGTAAACTGGTTTAGAGGTTCTGGTTCAGGTTTGGTTTGACTTCCTGGTTGACTTCCCACAGGATGTTATGAATGTTGGAATGATGATCACTTCCTGTGAGAATTCAATGCTATGCAGGTGTGATTGGGCTCTAAGGTATCCAGATCCAAGAAGACAGCCTTCCCCAACTAATGGCCATACTGATTGGGGCTGATGGGAGTTGAAGTCCAAAACATCTGGAAGCACCAGGATGGGGAAGGATGCAGTAAAGGTTTGGCTCCAGTTCCTTTATCAGTGGTGCAGAAGGGGGAATTTTGGCAGCTGCAGCTTCTCATGCCATAATACCACAGGGATGGGAAATGCTGCTTATTTGGAATTTCCTATTACATAACTATTAAAGGTACAGGTGCCCAGATGTCATAGAGTATGAATGTATCATGTATTGTTGATAAGAATTCATTGTATATCATAGCAGCGCTATTCCTAATAATCTCTACATGCTAAGTGGTAAATATTCAATATGGTTAGTTTCCTCTGTGTTGTAAGATAACTGAGTAATGGAAAGTATTCTTGGAAGTGGGTTAGTTAAGTACTGGAAGCAGAAAGCTGCTTAGCTTAGCAGGGATACCTTTATCTAGGTGATTCTGGTGTCAATGGCAAACCTGGCTACATGGGGAGAAACAAGAGCAGTGGTATGACCAGGTCCGAAACTTAAGATAAGGTAATCCAAATATAAGTTATAAAAGACAAGAGTTTGATCTGATTGCTCAGAGAGAGATCCTGGGAGAATGAGAAGCCTACCTAACGTGATTACCAACCTCTGCAAACCATATTTGCCAGATAGGTAAATATAGGATCTTATCGATGACTGCTTTGATGGTTGAGAGGAATAGAACTTTAATTTTACTAAGAAATATGTTAGCGACGATTTCTATTACGCTTCTAATCCTAATTGCATTGTATGTAGTAGTGTGTTTTGCTTGTTTCAACATTTCAAAGCTTTATTCTCTAACACTGGCTGAATTCAGACGACACAATGAGCAACTTTGGGGGGGGGAAATAATTGTCTGTTGTATTGACTATCGTGTTGTCCGAATGCTGCCATAGTCAACTCAGCGCTGATCCTAATCCACACCACGGTTGATTATTTATTACCATGTTGTGTGGGGAGTTCCCCCTAGATGAACAACTGTAAAGTTGATTATTACCTCACCATTGACTATTGTGTTGTCCAAATTCAACCACTGTCTGAATAATAAACATATATTTTGTGGTACCACTTTGTGTTATTTGGCTTAAGAGGAGTTTCAGGGACCACATCCCATATAAATTAATTCTTGAAGCCCAAAACTCTGCTGGCATTCATACAACTGGCCCAATTTGCCAGAAGGAAAGCTGTTAGCTCAAAGCAAAGGAAAAGTAAAGCTTACGATTTGGCAGATGAAGGACATGCCCTAATTAAAAATATGAGAATGGTTTGCCTCCTATAAATCCTTCGTGTTCGCGTATATATGGCGACAATTAAGCATAATGATACTTGAATAAGAGGATTTCTCGAAACGGGATTAACAATCCGGATTCCTGTTGTGTGATGTGTGATAATTAGCTTAGATATAATTGTTATATCAGGAGTGTTAACCTTATTGGGATTTATTGATTTGTGACAATTAGCTTAGATATATTTGTTACATTAAGAGTGTTTACCCCTTTGGCACATACTGATTCACCCTTGTTTCACACACAAGGGGTTAAGCTTGTTAGTATGTTAATGTTATTGTTTGGTGATTATTGGCTGAATTGATGTAATAATCAGCAGGTGATTAAATAACAGTCAAATAGTCATATATGTGATAAAAGAATTTACCATTGTGAAATAAATCTCATTAATCATTGTATTTGTGGATCTCAGCATACATACTAGTTTCAATCTATATAGAGAGTAGAATTCTAGGTTGTTTATTTGATGACTTTCTGTCATTATTTCAGAGGTTGTGTGCCAGGCACCTGTTTGCAGGTCTTCTTCCAAATGACAGTAGTGTAGTGAGTGGACAACTTTTGGTCCTCCAGATGTTTTGGCCTACAATGCCCATGATTCACCATTGGCCATGTTGGCTAGGGCTGATGGGACTTGTAGGCCAAAACATCTGGAGGGCCACAAATTGCCCACCACTATGCTAGAAAATAATCAGGATGGAATTTATTTTTGAGGCAGCTGGATCATCTTAGGCAGGAGTGAGGAACATGTGGCCTTCTAGAAGTTGGTGGACTGCAACTCCCATGAGCCCTTGCCAGCATGGTCAGTGGTGAGGGATGATGGGATTTGCAGTCCAGCAAGAACTGAAAGGTCACACATTGTCCATCCCTGATGTTACAATACAGCTGCACATTGTTCTTGTTTCCTGACAAGTGAAAGATGGTAGAATCTGCTATGCAATGTTCTAAAAGAGTTTCATGTGGACAGCAGTTTCCAAAGTGGGCTGAAGCCTGGCAGTTCTGCTGTGGAACCAGCTTCAAGGATCAGCTATACAGAACCTCCTGCCATGTGAGACTGAACTTGATGATTGACATCTCAAAGCCAAGTGGGTGACTCACTTGGGAAATATGAGCCTAAGTCACAAGGCATCTCCCTTCTTACACCCACAGGTTCTTGCTGATGCCAGCTGGCATTTGGTGCTGGCAAGAAAAAGGAACCCCAGGCAATCTCCATGCTGGAGCAGATCATCAAAGGCCACTGAGGCAGAGATCTGTTTCTGCAGGCACCAACGGCCCTTGCCTAGCCCTTTTCGGCTGTGTTCCCTGCATTCTCGCTTGGGAAAGACTAGCTGCAAGGTAAGAGGCCTGCCAAAGTTTGGTCTGGATCCCTACAATGCCCAGTGTAATGTTGGCATGGGCAGGTTCTTGATGAGTTCATACAAGCTATTCCTTATGTTGTGTCCCCAGGACCCTTCATAGTGAGAACTACGAAGAAGGAATTAATATCTTGGAAATGCCTATAGCTCCAAGCTGGCTTCATTGTATACAGGCCAAACCCTGTATGGTTAACAGCTAAATTATCCACTTCCCAAAGGCTCAGGGCAGCTGCATCCTTTCAGCTGCCTTCATTCCTGCTCTCCCTCATCTCTGTAAAACAAGCGGTTTTGTTTGCCCAAGGAAGAGGCTGCCAGTTCATCCATTTCTGTGTTACTTAGAAGCAAGTTCTCCCTGCTTGTCCAGAGAAGGAGGCTGGGATCTGAGAGGAGGTAAGAAAACTTCTTCTAGCTCAAGACTGTATATGGAAGATCTGTAGAATCTGGCAAAATGTGAACTTTCTGATGCAACCAGAACAATTAGATGCTCCAAGAAGAAGGGTGGGCTCTGGAGCGGGAGAACTGCAGGTGGGGTCAGGGAATGGTTTGGTACAGAGCGGAATGTATGCGTGCACATGCATGTGATCTAAAAATGGCTGCCTAGCACCATAGCAATGGTATGAAGCATTCAGGGTATATATTAGATGTTGCACAGATCAATAAGCCTCTTCAATGACCTACGGTGAGAAGCACTGAGTAAGTGTAAGTTCTGGTGGTTACGGGTTTGGGGATGTAGGTAGAGCACATACTTTACCTGCAGAATGTCCCTAGTTCAATCCCCAGTTTGACCAAGTAAGAGAAAGAGCTCTGTTTGAAACCCTGGAGGCCCACTGCCAGTCAGTGCAGACCAGCCTTTCCCAACATGGTGCCCTCCAGATGTTTGGGACTGCAACTCCCATCATCCCAAACAGCATGGCCATTGAACATGTATAAGGCAGCTTCCTGTGTTCCCAACTCCTTTCTTCCTGATTTTGGATCAACCCTGAACCCTAGATTCCATAGCAAAACAGGTGGCTGAAGAGGTTGTAGCCACATCTCATGGCTTTGAATATTGCTTAGATAGAAAGTTACACTTGTTTATGCCAGCTGGAAGACCTGACAGAATGATGCCATCTGGCCTCAGTGGGCCCTAGCCCAGAGTGGGCCTTTCCCCAGGGATTTTGTTAATGGCCATCACAACTACCTTTGGTTGGTTGTTTTGGCTGTGTTTTTGTTTTTGTATTTTTGTAATGTCTGCTACCGAGCTAGTTTGTTGGGATAACCCTCCTTCAAAGCCATGAGAGAATTAGGTTTTAACAGTGTGTTTTTATTTTATTTTCTAGGTTAAGCTTTTCAAGCAACTGTAGAAAACTCCTTGGCTGATTGAAATAAAATTTGACTGGTTGTTTTAAAATCATGAAACCCAACAACTGCATCTCAGATGGTGCCTGGCATATAGCCACCAGCTGATGCTTTATCACTCCTCCCAGCCTGTCTGAGATCTGTAACAAGGAAGCACTAAGCTACTTCCCGACTGACCTATCTTTGCTTAGGCTGTCTGGACAGAAATCCAACACCAACCATCTGGTGGACACGTCAGGCAGCTTGTAGTTTTTAGGGATGTGCACTGACCCCCCGGATCGGATCGGATAGCGGATCGGAATCGGACCTGGGGGGTCGGATCGGATCGGATCGGATCGGAGGCTGGTCGGATCGGATCGGACCAGATGTCCGATCCGGATCGGACGCCATTTTGAATGCTTTTTCCCATAGCCAAGTATTGTTTTACAAAAACGCCTATAACTTTTTCATTTTTAAAGATAGAAGGATGAAACTTGGGCACATTGTAGACTGGTTAGGGGTAGTTGTCTGTGAGAAATTTCAGAAAGATTGGTGCATGCATTTTGTGGCAATTAATTTTTTAATAAATACCCAGGAATGCCTATAACTTTGTCATTTTTAAAGTTACACACATGAAACTTTGCCACATTGTAGGGGGTACCTTGGGACCTATGTGTGTGAAATTTCAGAAACGTAGGTGCTTGTCTTGTGTGGCAATTAATTTTTAGAAAAATGGGTAGTAGTGGGGTAAATACAGTTACGCCTCCCATTTTTTTATTTTTGAAGATACAAACAGGAAACTTGGGCACATTACAGGTACCACTTGCCTTGATATGTGTGTGAAATTTCAGAAACATTGGAGCTTTCCTTGTGTGGCAATTAATTTTTGAAACAATGAGGAAAGAAACACCTATAACTTTGTCATTTTTAAAGTTACACACATGAAACTTTGCCACATTGTAGGTGGTACCTTGGGACCCATGTGTGTGAAATTTCGGAAACGTAGGTGCTTGCCTTGTGTGGCAATTAATTTTTTAATAAATACCCAGGAATGCCTATAACTTTGTCATTTTTAAAGTTACACACATGAAACTTTGCCACATTGTAGGCGGTACCTTGGGACCTATGTGTGTGAAATTTCGGAAACGTAGGTGCTTGCCTTGTGTGGCAATTAATTTTAGAAAAATGGGTAGTGGTGGGGTAAATACAGTTATGCCTCCCACTTTTTTATTTTTGAAGATACAAACAGGAAACATGGGCACATTACAGGTACCACTTGGCTTGATATGTGTGTAAAATTTCAGACAGCTGGGTCCAGGCATGTGGTGGCAAGGTATTTTTGAAACAATGAGGAAAGAAACGCCTATAACTTTTTTATTTTAAAAGTTAGAAGTCTGAACATTGCTCACTTTGTAGATGGGTTAGGGGTAGATATGTGTCAGAAATTTCAGAATGATAGGTCCAGGCATTTGATGGCTATGGAATTTTTAAATTACATGTTTCAAAAAAATTTCTACAGAGGCCAGGTCTTCCCCTCCCGCTTCCCGCGAAGAAAAGGAAACACTCTCTCGTCTCGATCCCTTTGATCCTTGCTAGTAGTATCCATTACAGGGCTCGTGTTTCCTTTCCTCCTTTCACTTTTCAAGCAGAACGGCTGAGCCTAGCTGAGTTTTGCAGCCATGCGTGCAAGGAAGGATCACTCTGGTCTCGATCCCTTTGATCCTTGGTAGTATCCATTACAGGGCTCGTGTCTGCTTTCACTTTGTACTCAAGCAGACACGAGCCCTGTAATGGATACTACCAAGGATCAAAGGGATCGAGACGAGAGAGTGTTTCCTTTTCTTCGCGGGAAGCGGGAGGGGAAGACCTGGCCTCTGTAGAAATTTTTTTGAAACATGTAATTTAAAAATTCCATAGCCATCAAATGCCTGGACCTATCATTCTGAAATTTCTGACACATATCTACCCCTAACCCATCTACAAAGTGAGCAATGTTCAGACTTCTAACTTTTAAAATAAAAAAGTTATAGGCGTTTCTTTCCTCATTGTTTCAAAAATACCTTGCCACCACATGCCTGGACCCAGCTGTCTGAAATTTTACACACATATCAAGCTAAGTGGTACCTGTAATGTGCCCATGTTTCCTGTTTGTATCTTCAAAAATAAAAAAGTGGGAGGCGTAACTGTATTTACCCCACCACTACCCATTTTTCTAAAATTAATTGCCACACAAGGCAAGCACCTACGTTTCCGAAATTTCACACACATAGGTCCCAAGGTACCGCCTACAATGTGGCAAAGTTTCATGTGTGTAACTTTAAAAATGACAAAGTTATAGGCATTCCTGGGTATTTATTAAAAAATTAATTGCCACACAAGGCAAGCACCTACGTTTCCGAAATTTCACACACATGGGTCCCAAGGTACCACCTACAATGTGGCAAAGTTTCATGTGTGTAACTTTAAAAATGACAAAGTTATAGGTGTTTCTTTCCTCATTGTTTCAAAAATTAATTGCCACACAAGGAAAGCTCCAATGTTTCTGAAATTTCACACACATATCAAGGCAAGTGGTACCTGTAATGTGCCCAAGTTTCCTGTTTGTATCTTCAAAAATAAAAAAATGGGAGGCGTAACTGTATTTACCCCACTACTACCCATTTTTCTAAAAATTAATTGCCACACAAGACAAGCACCTACGTTTCTGAAATTTCACACACATAGGTCCCAAGGTACCCCCTACAATGTGGCAAAGTTTCATGTGTGTAACTTTAAAAATGACAAAGTTATAGGCATTCCTGGGTATTTATTAAAAAATTAATTACCACAAAATGCATGCACCAATCTTTCTGAAATTTCTCACAGATAACTACCCCTAACCAGTCTACAATGTGCCCAAGTTTCATCCTTCTATCTTTAAAAATGAAAAAGTTATAGGCGTTTTTGTAAAACAATACTTGGCTATGGGAAAAAGCATTCAAAATGGCGTCCGATCCGGATCGGACCTCATCGGATCGGATCGGATCGGATCGGGGGTTGTCCGGATCGGATCGGATCGGATCGGATTTTCCCGATTTTGGGTCGGATCGGATTCGGATCGTGGATCGGATCCGATCCGATGCACACCCCTAGTAGTTTTATGGAGACTGTGGAGTGCAGGCCAGGCTACCCCTTTGGACCGAAATCAGACTACTTTTTGTAATAAACTTTAAAAGAACAGGACTTCTTTTTTTAGCATAATAATAATGATGATAATAATAATAGTAGTAGTAGTAATAATAATAATAATAATATTTATTTATTTATTTATAACCCGCCTCTCTCTCCGCATCGAGGCGGGGAACAACAACAATATAAAACACAAGAATCACAAAACAGTTAAAATTTTAAAAACAAGGAAAAAATACATCATTAAAAAAATCTTAAAATTCATCTGGATAGGCCTGCCGGAAGAGAGCAGTCTTCATGACTCTCTTAAATTCATGAAGACTGCTAATTTGTCTAATCTCCTCCGGCAGACCATTCCACAGTCTGGGAGTGGTGGAAGAGAAGGTCCTCTGGGTAACACCCGTCAGCCTAGTTCTGACTGATTTGAGTAAGTTCTTCCCAGAGGACCTGAGTGTGTGGGACGGATTGTACGGGAGAAGGCGATCCCACAGGTAACCTGGATCTAAACCATGTAGGGCTTTAAAGGTAATAACCAACACTTTATACTTCGCCCGGAAACTGTTTGGCAGCCAACGAAGCAATTTTAAAACTGGTGTAAAACTGGTCACCCCTAGATGTACCGGTGACCAACCTGGCTGCCATATTTTGAACAAGTTGAAGTTTCTGGACTAGGCACAAAGGTAGCCCTATGTACAGCGCATTGCAGAAGTCGAGCCTCGAAGTTACCAGCGTGTGCACTACTGTCTTAAGGTCTTCCAACTCTAGGAAGGGGCGCAGCTGGCGTATCAGCTAAAGCTGATAGTAGGCACTCCTGGTTGTTGCATCTATCTGAGCTGTCATTTGGAGCGACGGATCCAGGAGTACCCCCAAGCTGCGAACACAGTCTTTCAGGGGGGGTGTAACCCCATCCAGAACTGGTTGACACACCTCCAAACACAGGTTGGGGCCTTTGACAGTGAGCACCTCCGACTTGTCTGGATTCAGCTTCAGTTTGTTTTCCTCATCCAGCCCATTACTGCCTCCAAGTATTCATTCAGAGGAGACACACTATCCTTAACTGACGATGTTGTTGAAGGCATAGAGAAATATATTTGGGTGTCATCAGCGTACTGATAGCACCCCGCCCCATGCCTCCAGATGATCTCTCCCAGCAGTTTTGTGTAAATGTTAAACAGCATTGGGGAAAGTATGGCACCTTGTGGTACACCACATAGCAACTCCTTTTTTGAAGAGCAGCTATCCCCAAGCATCACCATCTGGAACCTGCCCGAGAGATAGGATTGGAACCACTGAAGCACAGTGCCCCCAATTCCCAATTCCCCCAGGCGCTCCAGAAGGATACCATGATCGATGGTATCGAAAGCCGCTGAGAGGTCCAGGAGTACCAGCAGGGACACACTCCCCCTGTCCATACTGAGGCGTAGATCATCCACTAAGGCGACCAAAGCGGTCTCAACTCCATATCCTGCCCTCAGTGTCATCCAAGACTGCTTGGAGTTGGAAGGCAACCGCCCTCTCGATCACCTTGCCCAAAAATGGAAGGTTTGATACTGGCCTGTAGTTATTAAGGTCCAGGGGATCCAGGGAGGGCTTTTTTAGAAGCGGCCGTACCACTGCTTCTTTTAAACATGATGGAAAACTCCCCTCCCTGAGAGATGCATTAATGATATGTTGTAGATGTGATCTAACTGCATCTCCTCCCTGGACGACCAGCCAAGAAGGACAGGGATCAAGAGGGCAAGTTGTCCTCACACATCCAAGCACCTTGTCCACGTCCTCGGTACTCACCAACTGAAACTGATCAAGTGTAATCCTATTCGCGGAGTCGTTGGACACTCCACTGTCAGCCTCTGCTATAACAATGGCATCTAAGTCGGCTCTTATCCGAGAGATTTTATCTGAGAAATGATTGTTAAAGGCATCACAGCAAACTACCGAAGGCTCTAAAATCGGATTCAGGGGAGAAGGTGCCTGGGTTAGACACTGCCCCAACCTCCAAAATTTCTCCCTAATCTAAGCTAAGGGTTCTACAGACTACTACCCCTGTCAGGTCACCAGGGATAGGTAATTAAATTTTAGGCAGAGCAGATCTCATGTCAAGCTGGGGCCATTGCAATGGTCTAATTATCTGAAATACCCCAATGCAAAATGTGCGACCATCTGTCTCACGACAATGAAGTTCTTTAAAAATCCAGCAGTTCATAACATAATGGCTACTCCCCCACCGTCCTGCCTCTCTCACACACACTTTCCGCCAGTTGCTGGAAATTAAAACTACTGATAAGCTGTAAGGAGAAACAGACTGCTCACTGTACTGCAAAAGAAGCTCAAGGATAGTGAGGGAGCATCAGGAGCTGTATCTATGAATGAATGTGAATGCTCTGAGA
Source organism: Anniella stebbinsi (assembly GCA_029215795.1). Lineage (NCBI taxonomy): Eukaryota > Metazoa > Chordata > Lepidosauria > Squamata > Anniellidae > Anniella > Anniella stebbinsi. Next base: position 62,969,674 of record JARDYH010000005.1, on the reverse strand, counting down.
TCAGGGCCGTGCAGAGCTGGTAATATGCCCAGGCCAGATGGGAAGTGTGTGCCCCCACCCAATTTCAAACTGCTTATTAAGTATTTTTTAATCAGTGGCACTGTTTCAGTGCTAAATACATATATGAACTAGAACGATTTATAAAAAAGCTAACGGGACGCACTTTTATTCAAGATGTAAGACATCACGTCTTCACATTCAGAATTTCACAACGGACAGCCTCTGCGCTGTTTCCGGAAGGCGGGCTCCTCACTTCTCGATGGGCCGCTTACGCTATGGAAGCAGTAGCGTAAGCTAGGGGGGACCTCCTCATCGGAGTGCCCCCTCAAAATTGTGGGCCCTGGGCCAACTGGCCCCACTGCCCCCCCCCCTGCATGGCCCTGTGTGTGATAGCCACTTTTGTGACATAAGAAATATAGTTTATGAATTGGGGGCTCCAGTATATAATCCAGCACATTCATTTAAACTGGCCCTATGGGTAAGGCTAAGTGTGCCTGACAAGTGCTTTTTCTATGTACACACACATGGATAAGGTTATGCAGGATGTGTGTGTGTGCCTGTGTGTATGTGTGTGCATACACACAGGACTGCTGACCCAAATACTGTCTCCCAAGAAAGGAAATGGAGAGAGAAAAAAGTTCAACTCCCAGTATTATTCAGCCAGCATGGTTGCTTGGGGCATGCTGGGGGATGTAGGACTTTTTTCTGTCTAGACATACATAGGATTGCACCCTTTATCCATCAGCATTGGTGTCCTAGACCATGTAAGGAGTAGTAGTTGCCTCCCATATGCTTGTAGGTTGCCCATGGGTGATGTGTCTGACAGTAACTGCTGCTTAATTTAAAAAAGGTGGGCAGGCAGCTTCTCCCTGATCTTCTTCTTCAGGTGAGAGTATTGGAAAGGAGGAGGAGCTGCTGCTGGAAGAACATGGGCATGAAAGGAGGCCAGCAGAGACAAGGCATAATCCTCAGAGACAAGCCTGGCCCAAGACATTTTACTGCTTAAGGCAAAGAGCAGGATTCCCTGTACAGAAGCTGACAGAATGGAACAGCATCCTCCACTACACCTGGGAGCAATAGGCAATCTTAGGAGTAGGGTGACTAAATGTCATGCTTGTGGGATCTATTTTCTTTTCTTGCTAGAACTCTGCAATCCACTAAATCAGGGATGAGCAAATTGTGGCCTTCCAGATGTTTAGGCCTATGACTCCCGACCGTGATTCCTCACCGTTGGCTATATTGGCTAGGGCTCTCATCAGCCCTAGACAACTTTTTAAAATTAGTATTTTTTTCCTTTTAATGTGAATTTAACAAAACAGAAAACAAATTGTGAGAATAAAATAAAAAAGAACAAAATATATGTGTGAAGAAATATCAAAATTCCATCAAGTACAATATTCTTTCTTTAAAAAAAAAGAAAAGGGGGAGGTTATGCATAAGTTTCAAGAAAAGCAGACCAAATATCCATATATCGATCCATTCACAAGTGGTGCCTATATATCACGTGTTCAAATGTTGATAGTGTTGTTAGGTCCTCAGTCCATTGCATTATGGGAGCTGAACACTTATCCTTCCAACGTAGTAATATCAGTCTGTCATAAGGGCTCAGAAAATCCAGTTACGCTGGCCATACGTTAGTTTCCAAGAGACTGATAGTTTAGGACGATGCACACATCATTCATATATGAAAGACTGTTCCAATATGAAGTTTATCCCTACCTTATTATTATGACCTCCTCCCAAAAGGAGGCGACTATTGGGCATTGCCCCAGCCACCATAGCCAATGGTGATGAATCATAGGAGCCATAGACCAAACCATCTGGAGTAGTTGCCTATGACGCTAACTAAATAGAGCCTGGTGCAAAAGTCGTACAGTGAGAATGAAAAAATTCTGAGCCCAGGAATTTGCTTTACGTATCAGACCTGAACACAGCTTACCATCCTTTCACACAAAAATCCATCCCTGCTTTCTCCCAGCTTTCTTCATTTCAGCAATATTTTTTAGGGTGGGGAAGGTGTCATGTTGTTGTTATTATTATTATTATATTATTATTATTATTATTATTATTATTATTATTATTATTATATTATTATTATTATTATTATTATTATTATTATTATTATTATTATCTCTTTCTCACTCACTGCAGTTTTTCTAGACGGACATGACAGGTTTTGCCAAGTCATGCTGTCTTTTATCGATTCATGAATTGCCTGACGATTGAGCATGTTTTAATTATCACAGCTTTCTGGATGTTGGTGTGGATATATTCTGGTAGGCCCAGTTTCTGGAGGTTTTCTGTATCTTTTTTTGATGTGATGCTGGTGACCTTTTCCATAGTTCTTTGACTTCCATGGCCAGTGGTGTATAATTGTCTCTCTTTTCTTCTTCCTTTTCAACAACATTTTTGTCAGTCAGTATTGCTATGTTGATGAGGTATGGTTTTTTTTTTCATTTTTGCCTATGAACGTTATGTCTGGTCGGTTGCAAGGTATTGTCTTGTCCGTATGAATTGTTCTGTCCCAGTATATTTTATGATCTGCATTTTCCAGGATTGTTTTGGGTGAGTATGTATGGTATGGTGTAGGTTGTTTGATAAGCTTGAATTTGATGGCCAGTTGTTGGTGAATTATTTTTGCAGCTGCATTGTGTCTGTCCGTATAGTCCATTCCTGCCAGAATTTTACTGCCTCATGCTATATGGTCTATTGTCTCTTGGAACTGATGGCATTTTCTGCATAGGTCTGTGGTTACACTGTTATCTTTTATGATGTATTTTTGGTAGTTCTTGGTTGCTATAACTTGATCCTGTATAGCTATTAGGGATCCTTCGGTTTCTGGAAATAGCTTACCCTTCCTGAGCCATTCGTACAATTGTTCTTTGTTTATTTGTGGGTTCTGTATTATGTTGTAGTGCTTCCCATGGAGTACGTTTTGTGCCCATTTTTCTTTTTTCTCTGCAAGTATAAGTGGTTGTGTTTGATCTTCATTTCGTAGCGCTAGGTTGAATGGGGTGTAGTTTTTATCTGCTTTTACTATGGTTTTATGAATGAGGGTATTTTTGGTGTGGAAGTATTCTTTGAATGATTGTATCTGTTTAGCATGAATTCTGATTGTTATTATTATTATTATTATTATTATTATTGTCAGAAATCCTTCCCAATCTACTGCAAATCACCCAGAGGTACCTTGGCAGGCCCCATGGCATACACACAGTTCTGCCCTACATCTTGCTGTCACTCCCTTCCACTTGAGGCAATCACTGCAGTTTGCTGAATGGTAAGGCTGGCCCTGCTCAGAGTCAACCCATATGTTGCACAAGGAACCCTTGTGAAGCAGCCATGTTTGCATGGGCCAATGCCAGAGCATCAGTTTCCTGTGCTGTGAGCATTAGGACTGTAAGCATCTGAGAGCTAATACTTGTACATAGGAAATTCCTCAGCCTGTACTGGGTCAGCCTGGATGATCTCAGTGGGATCTTCTGATTTAGGTACAGGAGATGACCAAGCGTGGGAGGAGCTATTCTCTGTACCATGAGGAAGTGGGAGAGGAGAGGGAAAGGAAGATCACAGCACTGATACAATTCTTTTGGTTTCTCATTCAGTCTGTTTCCTTCACTCCCTGCTCCCCTCGTTACAAAGCATGACGTGAAATCATATCTGTATGCTTATCTAGGCTTTGAAGAAAGGGAGTTGAGACATCATAAAGCCAGTGCTTCACTGCACCAATAGTGAAGACAAGGAGACAGCCTGTTTCTTCCTTTTTCCTGTCCTAGAAAATAAAGCTAGACTTGCCAGAGCACCGGGTTTTCTCTCTGGCACCCAGCATGTGCTTTCCATTAGCAGGCAAAGCAGGTTAGGGGGTTAATTTGCTTTCATAATCTAGAGTGACATATCAGCTCAGCAACACCTCAGCAAAAACGGTGATGGCTATAATAAGGAGACAGGAAGAATTGGCAGCTGGGATTTAAATACTACCCCCCCTCCTCTTGCCTCCCATCCCCTTTCTCTATGTGCCTTTCTGAATCTGTGCATACATGTAATTTTCTCCAGTATGCCCAATAAACCTAATTTCTTCCTCAAAAATTTAGGTGGTGTTATCCCTGATTATATACCCAGGAGAGCTAATTCCCACTTAACTCTGTATCCAATTGAACCCTGATGGGAACTCTCCTAGCAGCTCCAGCACTTCAAAGCACCACAGCAAATCGGATTACTCTTACTGGCATTGGAGGAGTTGCCTGAGCAAGATGCACCCCTTGGAAGCCCTGCATGCTTGCCTCAGCTCTTTTCAGATTCAGCTGTTTCCTCTCGTTCTTTCTGCCATGATAGGCAGGTGCGTGTGTGAGCGTGTACGCATGTGTTGATTCCTAGCTGCTTCTGTGTCCCGCAACTTCCAATATAATACTCAGCACACTATAATACTCATGTCCGTTGATTTTGTTTTCTAAGTAATGAAAGTCCTCATACAGAAAGACTATATAGTAGGGGTGTGCATCGGATCGGATCCGATCCACGATCCGAATCCGATCCGCCCCAAAATCGGGAAAATCCGATCCGATCCAATCCGATCAACCTCCGATCCGATCCGATCCGACGAGGTCCGATCCGGATCGGACGCCATTTTGAATGCTTTTTCCCATAGCCAAGTATTGTTTTACAAAAACACCTATAACTTTTTCATTTTTAAAGATAGAAGGATGAAACTTGGGCACATTATACAATGGTTAGGGACAGTTATCTGTGAGAAATTTCAGAAAGATTGGTGCATGCGTTTTGTGGCAATTAATTATTTAATAAATACCCAGGAATGCCTATAACTTTGTCATTTTTAAAGTTACACACATGAAACTTTGCCACATTGTAGGTGGTACCTTGGGACCTATGTGTGTGAAATTTCAGAAACGTAGGTGCTTGTCTTGTGTGGCAATTAATTTTTAATTGCCACACAAACTCAATACAAGGCTGCTCTGAACTCAAAAACTCCCTTTTTGAGTTCAGAGCAGCCTTGTATTTAAGCACTATACGGGTCACCCCAAGTGACCAAGGGGCTGTCTTTCTGGCACTGGGTTGGCGCTGCCTCCCTCCAAAATCCCATGTTTTTTGTCTCCCAGGATGAGGCTGGGTAATCCTGAAGCTGAGAGAGCACAGGGTTTCCGGTGGCCATCCGGGTACTGGAGCCACCCCTGCCCTCTTCCTGGTGGAAGACAACCAATCGCCAGTCACCTTCCACCAGGGCCTGGATTGGCCCTGGAGTGACATCAGATGGCGGAAGAGGCACACTAATGTCACTCCCATTGGAAAAGTCGGGGTAAGTTCCCGACTTTTTCAACACACAGCTTTGCGGGAAAGCCCCACAGTGGCTGCGAAGCTGCAGCTGTGTCACATAACTGATGCAGCACAGATCCACAGCCACTGTGGGACTTTCCTTGCATATAGACAGCCCCTAGAAATTGCATGTAGGTGAGTCCATGGAATTCCATGTAGGCAAGTGAGCAGGCTAGCAGAGATGGGATGGGGTGCTTTGTTCCTCCTCTGGTCTCAGCATAGAAACAAAGTGGGGTGCAACAGGAGGTAAGCCCCCCCTTCCATTAAAATGCAGCTGTCCATCCTTCTCTGCCTAGCAGGCTAGTAAACACTACTGCAGGCTAGTTACTTTTGTGGGCATATTTACAAGGCTAGTTTAGAGTCACAAAGTAGGTGAGATAGTGGTAGATCAGTGTCTAATGAAAAGTGTATGAAGGCCTTTGAGATACACAGAACTCTTTGTAGGGAAGAATTTAGATTGTATTGTTCAAATGCCTTTAGCTACTCAGCAAAGTGGCTAGCAAGTCAGTAGCTTTATATCTAGTCATTCTGTGTGCGTGGGGCTCAGAAAGAAATACTTACCACATGAAGATATGTTCTAACTATTGAAGATAGGTTCTAACTATTGGAGGAGGAAGAGTAGGAGGTGAAGACAAATTCACAATAGCCCAAGGACAAGGCTGTTCAGTTCAGTAGCCTGGGAAATTAAGGCCTCATCTACAAGAATTCGCCTTTACACCTGGTTAGGCGATTATGCGCATATTCGCAGAAAGGCATTTACGCCTAATACCTCTGTATGAGAGGCGGCGAAGCGCATTACTGGACAACCGAAACGCGATTTAAACTGTTGACATGCGGAGAATTGCTTGTTCACATAGTCAAAATGCGCTTTAACGGCCGGAGCAAAATAAAACTCGCTATTTAACGCGCATTCGATAATGCGCATAATCGGAGAGAAAAATGCACCTCTACGCCCAATTTGCGCTCCGTTCTTGTAGAGGTAAATTTTTTAATGCGCCTTGAAAGAGCTTTAAATGCCTCTTGTAGAGGCAGCCCTAGATCTATAATGCATGCCTCTTCTGTGGTACCTGCTTATGAATGCACATTTATACTACAAGCCAAAAGCAATTTCAAACAAGTGTAATTGTCATGCTGTCCCCCGCCCCACAAACCCTGGGATTTGTAGTTTAATGAGGATGTTGTGGATTTTCAGTTGCAAACTCCCAGCTCACAGTTATGCTGGGAGGAAACCATGGCAGTTCAACCAGTCCTGGCTCTTAGGGAGAAGCATGTAGCATGGACGGTGATGACTAAAGCTATTGCTCCCATCCCATCTACCTCTTATATTACATCATTTGCACGGATACATACAGTTTATGGGGGGGGGGGGGTGACCGTATCCAAGGAGAATGGACCAGATGCAGGGAGACATCTGAGAGGTCAACAGGGAACAATGGAGCATTTGAAAAGAGACAGGGAACAGGAAAACCTCTCACTTGAGTGTCTCCCTGAACAGAAGTAAATAATGAAGTCCCTGTGCCTGTTGCCAGAGCGGATCACTTCCTAAGGCCCCATTATATCCCACCTTTGTGCGACCACATTCATGCCCCTCATTTTAATACCTTGGTTACTATTCTGAAATTGCCCCAAGAGTGTTGCAATTATTGTGATCATGGATTCAGCTGAGCTCCTCTACAGAGCCATAGTGATGGCTCCTGCATGTATAGGGGGCTTAAACTTGATCACTTGCCCCCCATTGCTGCAAAGAGCAATTGCTCTCTTGCTCTCTCTCTTAAAGAAAATTGTTACCCAGCAACCAGGAGGCTCATCTCCCTGGCAAAATCCCACGATCATTCCTGTGGGGCAATTTGCATGTGAAAAGTGAGCTTCCTTCCATTGCTGCAATATGAATGACTTTGAATCCATTATGTGGACCCTTTGAAAAATCAACGCCTGGGAACTAGCACACTGTGGATCAGAGCTGGCCCATTCTCATCGGTCATCTGAGCCAGCAGCAACACTCCTAACCATATGGTGGCACAGGAAACACACCAGAGGGTTCATAAAATCATAGAAACATAGAATAGTAGAGTTGGAAGGGGCCTACAAGGCCATTGAGTCCAACCGCCTGCTCAATGCAGGAATCCACCTTAAAACATGCCTGACAGATGGTTGTCCAGCTGCCTCTTGAATGCCTATAGTGTGGGAGCGCCCATGACCTCCCTAGGTCATGGGTTCCATTGTTGTACTGCTCTAACAGTCAGGAAGTTTTTCCTGATGTCCAGACAGAATCTGGCTTCCTGTAACTTGAGCCCATTATTCCGTGTCCTGCACTCTGGGTTGATTGAGAAGAGATCCTGGCCCTCCTCCGTGTGACAACCTTTCAAGTATTTGAAGAGTGCTATCATGTCTCCCCTCAATCTTCTCTTCTCTGGCTAAACATGCCCAGTTCTTTCAGTCTCTCCTCAGGCTTTGTTTCCAGACCCCTGATCATCCTTGTTGCCCTCCTCCGAACTCCCTCTAGCTTGTCTGCATCCTTCTTAAACTGTGGTGCCCAGAACTGGATGCAATACTCAAGATGGGGCCTAACCAGTGCAGAATAGAGGGGAACCAGTACCTCATGAGATTTGGAAGCTATACTTCTATTAATGCAGTTCAAAATAGCATTTGCTTTTTTTGCAGCCACATCACACTGTTGACTAGGGGTGTGCACAGACCCCCCCGGATCGGATCGGGACCCGGATCGGGACCTCCAATTTTGTCCCGGATCGGATCGGACAAAATCAGAGGCCCCCTGGACCAGATCGGGTCCAATTCCGATCCAAAAATCAGAACTTCCAGTTTTTGGATCGGCCGCCATTTCCCCCCCCCCCCCCCCATAGACTTGCATTGGGGGAAAGAAAGCTTTCCCCCAATGTAAATCTATGAGGAAAAAATGGCGGCGGGTGGGTGAGGGGGGGCCTAACTCCCTCCCCTTCCAGGGCCGTCCACTGTGGACGGCCATGGCAGGTAAGCCGCTCCCCCGCGCTCCTTACCCCCCCCTGGGGCCGTCCGCTTCCATCCGCGGGCGCCCGCGGATGGAAGCGGACGGCCCCGGGGGGGGGTAAGCCCCCTCCCCGTCCCCCTGCAGTAGCGGCCAGCTGCAGACGGGAGTGGACGTCCCCCGAAGGTAAGCGGCGCACATGCGCGGGGCCCCCTCCCCCCACTTACCTTCGGGGGACATCCGCTCCCATCCGCCACTCGCCGGTACTGCGAGCAGGCTTCGCGGCCTGCTCCTAGGTACCGTGCCAGGTGATGTGGCCAGTAGTGGCCAGCGGCGGACGGGAGCAGACATCCCCCAAAGGTAAGCAGCTGGCACCCGCCGATGGAAGCGGACAGCCCGCTAGGGAAGCCCCCCTTGCTGTCCGCTCCCATTGACGGGCGGCCGCTGGTGCCCGCCAATGGAAGTAGTGGTGGGCGCCGGCGGGCGCCCGCCGATCCACTGACCCATCTGATCTGCATCGGAACCTTTCCAGATCGGATCGGATTGGATCGGCTGATCCAGCGGTGAAATCGGAAATTGGATAAATCAGCTAATTTTATCCGATTTCTCCCTGGATCGGATTTGGATCGTGGATCTGATCTGATCCAGTGCACATCCCTACTGTTGACTCATATTGAGCTTGTGATCTACAATAATTCCAAGATCCTCCTTGCTTGCCACATTGATTAGCCAAGTATCCCCCATCTTGTAACTGTGCATTTGGTTTATTTTTCCTAGGTGGAGAACTTGGCATTTATCCCTATTAAATTTCATTCTGTTATTTTCAGCCCAGCGCTCCAGTCTATCAAGATCACTTTGGAGTTTGTTTCTGTCTTCCAGGGTATTAGTGATCCCACAAAATGTTGTGTCGTCTGCAAATTTGATAAGCATTCTCTGCACCTCCTCGTCCAAATCATTAATAAAATTGTTGAAGAGCACTGGGCCCAGGACTGAGCCCTGCGGTACCCCACTCGTTACCTCCCCCCAGTGTGAAAAGGTACCATTGATAAGTACTTTTTGAGTCAGATTCTGTACCAACTGTGGATCCATCTAATAGTTGTTTCATCTAGCCCACTTTTAGCTAGTTTGTTAATCAGAATGTCATGGGCACTTTGTCAAAAGCTTTGCTGAAGTCCAGATATACTATATCCACAGCATTCCCACAGTCCACAAGGGAGGTTACCTGATCAAAAAATGAGATCAGATTAGTCATCCGGCACTTCCTCCCTTCTTCCATGATTTTGCAAAGATAATAGACAGTGGTTCTAAGAGTTCTTCTGCCAGCTCCTTTATTACTCTAGGATGCAGTTCGTCAGGCCCTGGAGATTTGAACACATTCAAAGAAATTAGGTGTTCCTTGACCATTTGTTTATCAATCCCAAACTGCAGTCCTGCTCCAACAGCTTGTACTTCACTTTTTCCAGGGGGGTCATAGACCCGCTTTTGAGAGAAGACTGAGCCAAAGTAGGAATTGAGCACTTCGGCCTTTTCTTTGTCATCTGTTACCAATTTGCCATCCTCATGATGCAGTTGAACCACCATTTCTTTCCTCTGTCTTTTACTATTCACGTATCTGAAGAAAGCCTTTTTATTGCTTCTAGTATCCCTCACTAACCTCAGCTCCTTCTCAGCTTTAGCCTTCCTGATACCATTCCGGCACTTCTGTGCTATTTGTTTGTACTCTTCTTTCAAAGCCTGCCCTTCCTTCCACCTCCTATATGTATCCTTTTTTATTTTCATGTCATCTCTAAGATTTTTGTGGAGCCACATTGGTTACTTCTGTTGTCTTCTATCTTTTTTCCTTGTTGGAATTGTTTGTAATTGGGCCTTTAAAATTTCCTTTTTTAAAAACTCCCACACATCTTGGATTCCTTTTCTCATTAGGGTCACTTGCCATGGGACCTTACTTATCATAGTTCTGAGTTTATTAAAATCAGCTTTCCTGAAATCCAGAGTACGCGTTTGGCTACACTCAGCTTTTGCTTCCTGTAAAATCAAGAACTCAAGTATGACGTGGTCACTTTCCCCCAGAGTTCCCATAACTGCCACTTTATCCACTAAGTCATCCCTATTGGTCAACATCAAGTCAAGGATAGCCGTTCCTCTAGTTCCTTTCTCTACTTTCTGTAGGAGAAAGTTATCAGCCACACATGTCAGGAATTTCTTGGAGGGGGGCACTTTTGGCAGAATTTGTCTCCCAACAGATATCGGGGTAATTGAAGTCCCCCATTACTACTACGTCAGATTTCCTTGAAACACTTGCAATTTGCTTTTCAAAAGTTTTGTCCTCATCTTCTTCTTGATTGGATGGTCGGTAGTAGACTCTTACTATCGTGCTCCTTTTATTCCTTTCCTTATTTATTTTAATCCAGATGTTCTCGATGGGGCTCCCAAGCTCATCCTCTTGTATTTAAGCCAGTGCCAATTAGAAGTCCACAATCTTCCCTGCTGTCATTGGAAATCACAGACTAAACACACAGGATACAAATGCCTATGGCAGAAGCAGAGCATGCTGCATGAAACTGCACACAACACTTAAATTAACAATGAGATCCTGTCCATGTCAACTCAGAAGCAAGTCTTACTGAGTTTAAATCGGCTTACTCCCGGGTAAATGGGTATAGGATCGCAGCCTAAGTGTGCCCAACGGCTGCTTGCTTTGACTTAAGTTGCACTGCAGTACATACACCTGTGTACAAAACACACATGATGTATGACATCATTATAAACAGTACATGTACATAGATCCCCATTTTTCATACAAGTGATAGTTGGAAAAAGATCAGGAACCCACTTCAATTTATTTTAAAGGGAAAGCTAGCAATTTTTACATATTTCACATTTCATGATTGCCATAATTTTTCCAAAATGTCTTGAAATAAATTAGCACCTCATTAGAAATAGAACTAGAATGAATGTGAGAAAATAAATTTAAATTCAGCATCATCTTTCTGTATGCTGCAAAGAGGATTTTCAAAGATACTGGTTAAAAAAAACCCAGACCTCAACATTTGACACCCAAATTTTAAAATCTGAATGATGATATGTGAGCTTTGCTGTGGTTACAATCTGAATTTTGCAAACAAAAGAAAACAACCTTCAATGGAAAAATGGGATTCACCCCATTTAAACCATCCATTTGAACTCACTAATTTTGACCTGGAGACATTTATCAAGGCATGTATTTTGTTTTGGGCCTAAATGAATCTTTCCCAACCCAGTGCCTTGAAGAAGTGTTGGACTACAACTCCCATCATCATCAGCCATCCTCGCCATTGGCCATGCTGGTTGGAAATGATGGGGGTTGCAGTCCAACACATCTGGAGGGCACTAGGCTGGGGGAGGCTACTCTAAACGTTTTCAGATTGACCCAATTTGAGATCCTGCTTTGCGGACAAACTAACACAATGGTTTGCTGTTAACTAGGAGTGGACACTTCTAATCTCCTTAGAAGGGGAGGGGGAACAGTGTGAGATCAAGGGTTACTGCTGTTCATTCTCAATCCTCCTTGGAAGCTTTTCCATATGTGATCACTGTCTACATGCTTTACTTGCACGAACATTATGTGTACTCCCAGTATTTGCATTCTCATGAATGTGAGCAAATTTCCATATGCAATACACTATATACTCCATGCTAATTTTCAGCTCTGATGCAGGAAATAAGCAGTTTACATCAAATTAAGATACACAATAATGGTCCTGTGGACTATCTGACATGGAACAGATGTAAATATTCTGGGGAAAATCTGCTTTCTGGTTCTCGATCAGTGGAACTTAGAGCAGATTTGTTTGGGAGGATATCAGTAAACACCATTAGCCACTATATCATCAGATCTGGCTCTGCTACCAAAACTATCAAATATATGTAGGTATTAGGGGTGTGCTTCTGATATGGCTGGATCCTGACCTAAATCAAGCCACTTCTCTGCTGTATGTCATTTTCATCACAATTGCCACACAAAAAAACCTAGGGAAATAAGCACATCCTTTTTGGGACCCCCCCCCCCCCCACAAACTGTAAAGGCTGGCTTTTGCATAAAGCCCCCTGCTCCTATTCATCTGAAACTTGGCAGGCTCGATTCCCTCAAAAGTGGTGACTATCCCTGCAAATTTCATCAAAATCTGCTAAGAAATGGAAAAAGTTATCACCAGTTTCATTCTTGGAAGAGCCTAAATTTGAGGACATGTAGCACAAAAAACCATGCGATGATTTGTCTGAAATTTGGCCAGCTTTGCCTGAAAATGTTTTCAGACTACTATGCCTGAAAACGTCATCAAATATTTACAAACCGAAAACAAACAAAAGCAGTTATAGCCATTTGATGATTTCCAATTATAGCCAATGGGCAGCATGAAGATTTGGATTTCTGCATCAAATTCAGACTAGAATCAGAACAGTTGGCCTTTGAATCAGTATGAGCTAAATTGGGGTCTGAACCAGAACATTATTATTTTGAGTGAGACTTAGGGTGCCAACTGTCAGGATTTCCCCGGATTTGTCCTGGTTTTTGTTCTATCCTGGGTGTCGGGGATTTTCTGTAATTTTCTATGTCCTGGAACGACACACTTTCCCCTTTAAGGCCGCCACTAGTGTGGCAGGGGGGAGGATAATATGCTTTCTGGAGATGTGTCATTTCCCCCCCCCCCCCCACTGCTCCAATCAGGGCCTTTAAAGAGGAACGTGTGTCATTCCCGGACATTATAGAAAAGGCCCTGATTGGAGCATGGGGAGGCAGGAATGGCATGCTTTCTGGAGGCTCCAGAAAGCCACTTTCCCATCCCCACCACTGGGTGTCCTCTTTTTTGGTTTCCCAAATATGGTCAGCCTATCTTCCCTTTGTGTGGACTTCCCCACTTGCATTGGCCTTACAATTTATCCAGAAGGCTATTTGGTCTAACTTTAGGCAGAGTGAAGGGCAGGGAATGGTGGCAAAGCTTTGGAAGAGAGAGCTGTACGTACCACACGGACCGGCCTGCATCCCTTTAAACTAGCCTACTTCCAGGAGAGTTGGAGGCCTACCCAAGCCAAGAAAGGTTTGAACATTACCTACAAAACTGAAAAAAACAGGTGTACAGGAGGGGTTCCCAACCTTTTCGGACACATGAGCACATTTGAGAATTTGGGGAACTGCAGTGGGCACCACCACAAAATGCCTAACCAATAGATCACTGCTTTGGGATCTACTTGCCACATCTATGGAGTTAGGCTGTGTCTTATTCAACAAAAACTTTTGTTCCGTGTCTATTGGACACTGTAACGTTTTTAACAAGGGGTTGTCTAATTTGGCTAATTGCTGGCAGTGCAATTCAGCTAATACTTCTTTTAAACCTATGTTTTGGCAATGTCCAGTAGATGTTTCTTTAGGTGGGGTGGGTGTTATTACACAGATACATTTTGTACAGATATAGTCGGATAGATTGTGCTCATAGAAGTGCTAGCAGGTTCTGAAAGGCATCTGCCTATCTCGTCCCAGACTCACTTCTCCATGTAAAATGTTCACATCATGCATACTCCCATGAGACCAAGAGAGAGAGAGAGAGCATCTTGTGAGACTCCTGACCCCAAATTTCATGAGACGTTCCTTAGTCTCTGCTCTCAGGCCCCTCTGTGCTCCCATCACCCCACACCATGAGACAGATCTCACTTCAATAGAATCCATTATGTCTCTTTTCTTTGGTCTGCTTTTAAATGGATGACTTGGTTCTGCCTGGGAAGCACAGCCCCACCACAGCTAGAGGGGAGCACTGGCTGCCTGGTGCAGGAAAGAATTAATGCTAAGTGACTGTGCCTTTGTGAGTGCCAGGACTCAGGTCCCATCAAAAATGCCTGGGAACAACTGCAGATTACAACAGGGTGCAAGCAAAAGAAAATAAAACCCCTCAAAACAAACACCGGCTTTAAATCAATGTTAACCAGACAGGCAGCCCCTATAATGTAAGTTTGGAAACAGGGGCCCCAACACTATCTCTTTGTTAATGTGATGAAAGCCTGGTCAGTATGGGACAAAGAGAAATTTGCAAGGGATGTTGCCATGTGTCAGATGCAGCAGCTAAGAAGGGGAATGCAGGAAGGGAAGGGAAATGAATATAGTCTCAGCGGAGAGAGGCACATTACATTGGCTTAGAGATGGCTACAACCAAGCTCTTCTAGTGTGTGGTTACATTCATACAGTCTCAGCTCTGGCAGTTATGTGCAGGAATGTTCTAAGAAGAATGCAGGAAAGCTGCTGTGATAGTTACAAACAAATGCTATGATTGTTACAAACAAAGAGAGCTTCAGCTGTTGGGTGGCATAGAAATGTAATAAATGAAATAAACAAACATTATGAACAATTCAGCTCCATCCTTCAGGCAGGAGTCTTTCCATATATTGGCCTTTCAAATACTTGGACTTACCCGGTTTACAGAAACGGTAAGCAAGGGAAACCATCAAGGTCACATTCCAGTACCATATGAGGGCCAGCAGCTATTAGGGATAGAGACTGCATGAAAGGAAGATGTCTGTAGCTGCAGCATCCTTCTATCACTCTCAAGCGCTGTACCACAGGAAAGTCTCTGCTCTGCCCATTGGGGTCACGTCAGTCTCCAGTGAACTGGACACCATGCTCTGGTCAAAGCTTAATCAATAAGAGCTGAATCCATAGATCAGCAGTTAACGGATTAGGAAGCAGTAAGTGATGTTTCTTAATAGTTTGTCCTGAGTCCAATGCTATTAAGTAACTGGCACAATGCAACCAAAATTAAGCATCTTTTAGTTCCGTCGATTTCAGGATGCTGAACACTCACATTGAAATCAATGGGACCAAAACCCTTAAATCTGGCTGGATGGCTTCTATTTTCACTAAGGATGATGGAGTTGAATGTGCTCATGAAATTGGCAACTGATAACAAAACCACAAGGAACTGCCAGCACTGTAGATTCTACAGTGTAGACACAGCAGGATAATGCCCCAAATGTCCTAGAAGCACCAGACGAAATTCAGGTAATACTCCATTAATGAAGAATTTAAGTATGAAATCTTGGGGGAATAGAACAATTGGGGAAGCTGGCCAGGTAGTGGCCCTATTCAGATGACAAGCTGCACATGGGTCAACAATGTCATGCTGTTTAGGTTGCACATAAACAGATAAATATGCAAGACATAGAAGATAATAGCACTACCATAATAAAAATTGGCTACCTTGCATATTACATTGAATCCAGACCAAGTTAGTTGCATTGGGTCCCATTGAAATCAGTGGGACTTGAGTCACGACTGTCTTTTCACACTGATTTCAATGGGATTTAAGTGCAACTAATTCACCCTTATGAACAGTGTGAGCCATCACGAATCAGAAGAGATACAAACACAGGAGTAGGGCAAATATGCAACAGGTTTAGGATGCATGTAACTAACACCAGGGTGGAGACTTTGCAGCCCTTCAGATGTTATTGAAGTTGAATTCTCAGATGTTGGATTTCAGATGTTGTTGAAGTCCAACTGACCATTGGCCCTGCTAGCTGTGGCTGATAGAGTTGGAGTCCCACAACATCTGGAGGATGTTGGCTCACCACCCCAAAACTAAAGGAACAGAAGGCATTCAGTGTATGATTGTTAGCTATCTGCTTAGCGCTGATGATCTTCTGCTAGGGCAATGTGCTTCAAGGTGGATTCCTGCATTAAGCAGGGGTTTGGACTCGATGGCCTTATAGGCCCCTTCTAACTCTACTATTCTATGATAACGTAGCAAATGGCACAATCTCCACGTCAGTTGACTAAGGGAACACCAGAGGGCCATGGAACAGACTAGGAAAGTTGAATCTAGATTAGTTGAGAAAAGGGTTTGCTACAAAAGTGGTTCCTGAGGTCTAAGTTAAAGGAAAAGTCACTTGACAAATAAGGAGAGAGGGAGCAAATAGCACAGCAGAAGGTACAGAGGAAAAGAGAAAATAGTAAAACTTGTGCAACAGTTATGGGAGGGTGAAAAAGAAGATGATAGATATCAAGGGATGTGAAGTAGAAACCTTTACAGTCGAAGGATTACACTGAAGTTGGAGTGTTTTCTTGGCTTTTAAAATTGATCTACATTTAACAGAGCTGCAGAGAAGCTATGGAAGGGGCCATTGGTCAGTTCTAGAGCACATGCTTTGCATGCAGAAAATCCCAGGTCTGATCCCCGGTATCTCCACGTTGGGCTGGAAAAGCTTCTGCTTGAACTCCTGGAGAGTTGCTGCCAGTCAGTGTTGACAATATTGGGCTAGATAGACCAATGGTCTGATTCATCTTCCTATGTTCCTAAGTAAAACCATAACACCATAAATAAAAGTGCTTTTGGTATGACACAGTGAAGTATAAGAGAAAGGCAGCCTGTCTTTGCTGCAATCCCTGGCTCTTCTGTACCTCTCAGTGATGTTAGACCAATTGTCCTAAACGGTTACTGTTGCCTTTACAGCAGCAGTGGGCAACACATGGCCTGAGGGCCTCAAGCAGTCCGCTATGTGCAGCCCTCACCCAGTCTCTGCCGCCGCCATGGCCGTAACGTGTGTGGCAAGCATTTGTCTTGTTTCCCAGCAGAATGGGGCACCAGACTGTGGGGAGCCTGATTCTACTGGGGAAAAGGCACACACTCCCCACAGACTCACTGGGATTTCAGGGGTGGCCATGGCAGCATGGCCACTTCTGCCAGGTAGCCATTGTGATGCCCCAACCTTCCAAAGTTGCCCATCCCTGATTTACAGCTCACACCTCTATGCCCGCAGAACTCTTCAGCTGCTCCTGCTCTGCTGCAGGAATCTTGTGCTTGTTACCTGCTCTTTCCTGCCCTTCTAAAACATCAGACTCTTTTTCCTTCCATCCTCCCACTCTTTTTAAGCAACAAAAATAAAGGTGTGCTAAAGGTACTAATGCGGGGGGGGGGGGGGGCAAATGTTCCTGAAGTGCAGCTTAAGGTCAACCACTGCTAAAACCAGTCTTGGCTTACTGTTGAATGAGGTATGGAAGCCTTCTGAATGCTGATAAAAGCTGCAAAATGGATAGCCACAACCAGTAGAGGTTTGGGCAGGATGAATGGCCAAGAAAGGAAGGCCAAAGAGGAAAACGTAATTGTCAAACATGTACCCGATTTTTAGCAAACAGAGAACAATGGATCTTGACAATGTGCTCAAATTGTGAAGGAAAAGGTTTCTGTGCTTTAATGAAATCCAGAAGTATCCCCTTGATTCCCCTCCATTTTAGCCAAATTATCCCTCTTCCCAGGCAGCCTAAAGAGTAATTAGAGGGACAGCACGAAGGGTAAGGGGGGCGACTACCAACTGCCCTCCTTAAATCCGAGTAATGGCTGGTAATGGAGGAGCAACAGGACTTGTTACATCTCAAATTTGACATAAGGAAATGGGAAAGCTTCTTCTTTTTAAAAAACTACTTAAGAACGTAAGAAGAGCCATTCTAAATCAGGCCAAAGGTAGGGTGACCAGATTTTGGAACCCAAAATCCCGGTCCCCCCCGCCACCCAAAACAACCCCCCCACCAAGCCACCCCCCCAAAACAACCCCCCCAAGCCACCCCCCCACCCAAAACAACCCCCCCACCAAGCCACCCACCCCCAAAAAACATCAGCCCGGACCTACCGGGTTCTCTTCCGCTGTCGCCCCCGCCGGGTCCGCGGCCCCCCCAGGCCCCCCTCCACTGGGTCTTCCGCCGCCGCCGCCGGGTCCCCCGCCGCTGGGCTCTTAAGGCCAGTGGCCGCGCGGAAGAGGCAGGGAAGGGCCGGATCCGGAAGTGACATAATCGGCCCTCCCCTGCCTCTTCCGCGCGGCCTCTGGCCTCGTCGGGGCTAGTCGAGCTCCCGTGCCTCTACCACGCAGGCGTCCGGGCTCCTCGGGGGTCGTCGCCATCGTGACTAGCCCCGACGAGGCCAGAGGCCGCGCGGAAGAGGCAGGGGAGGGCTGATTACGTCACTTCCGGATCCGGACCTCTCCCGTCCCTTCCACGCGGCCTCTGGCCTCACGAGCCCGGTAGCGGCGGTGGAGGACCCGGCGGCAGCGGACCCTGCCGCCCCAGCAGGTAAGTGCCCCGCGCCCCGCGCCCCTTACCCGCAGGGGCGTCCGCTTCCCTCCGGTGCTCAAATCTACTGAGAAACAGGCTTCGCGGCCTGTCTCTCAGTATCGCTCCAGGTGATGACGTCATCACCCGGCGCGCTACTGAGGGACAGGCCGCAAAGCCTGTTTCTCAGTAGATTCGAGCACCGGAGGGAAGCGGACGCCCCTGCGGGTAAGGAGCGCGAGGCGCGAGGGAGGGCAACCTGCTGGGGCGGCCGCTTCCCGGGCTCCTCCGCCGCCACCGCCGCCGGGTCTACCGCCGCTCCTCGCTTGCTGCCACCGCTGCGTGACCCCCCGCCACCGCGGTTTGCCCCCACCGCCCCCGGTTGGGCCGGTTGGCCCCAGGTTTCCCGGTTAGGACCAGGAAACCCCGAGCCATCTGGTCACCCTACCAAAGGCCTATTTTATTTGGCACTTCCTTTTAAAGTTCATCAAACATCCCTATTTGCTATTTCTGTTTCTCTTATGCACAAAACTATATTGTCTTAACGCCATGAGACAGAGAGTTATGAAGCCGCACTCAGTCAGTTTCCTGTCTTAAACTTCCTGCTCTCCACTTCCTGTGAATGAGACAGACACTCTCACACAGCTTAGTATGAGTCATATCACTTTCTTCTTCACTCACTGCTCTGTAAGAGAGTACAGAGTCTTCCACATTTCACTTCTATGGAATTCTCAGTGATATATGGAAAGGCATGTCCTTTTACCCATATTTCCTGTAGCTGCAGGAAATCGCTTTGTATGACGTACCATCTAAGGGACACCATTCCTTAAGAAAAAATCCATCACAATGCTGGAGAAATTCAAGATGAACTAAAATGTGCTTGGATTTCTAATAATCTGATCTGCAGAATCTGCTGTGGACTGTGGATTTTCGGAATTTTTTTTAAAAAACTTTCCTGAAATATATGCAAATTTATTCATAGGAAAATATGAAAGTTTCTGCTGAGATGCCATCCTGGAAAATATGTGCGGGGAAAAGTTGAATAGAATGGGGAACAATACTCTAAACGTTATGTACTAACGTATATTACTGTGAACCCTCTTACAGAATTATTTGCATATTTTCCGCATAATGGATCCCCCCCTCCCCCCCCCCCCGAATTGGACACCAGATGACACTGCACAATCTACAAAACATACACAGAACAGATTTCACAAAATCCGGACATCCCTACTTACAACTTAGTAATTATGTTTAAGATTGCAGTTATTATTATTTATCAGGAAATATGTCCCATCTCACTGGACTCGGTGAGACTTATATCCAAGTAAACATGCACTGCATTGGATTGTAAAATTGTGGCCTTACCTCCTGAGAAATTCAAGGTATGTGAGACTAATAGATATCCATATACATCCCAACTAATATATATCTGTATATATATCCCAATCTTCAAATCTAAGTGTCCTTAAAAGCCCGTGTGAACTAAGGTTTTCCAGTCAACAACTGAAAAACAGGAATGAGGGAGGAGTGTTCCACAACCTGACTGCCATCACTAAGAAGGCCCTTCCTGTTAGCTTCACTTTAACTGTGAAGGAAGGGGGTACTGGGAGAAGGGGGCGTGGCCTCCTGGGAGCTATAGAGCCAGATTAGGATTTTTAGAGGGTCAGATTTGGCCTGAGATTCTGCACAGCTGATGTAAACACTTACCTGGGAGTAAATCTAATTGAAATCATGAGAATGTTTTCGGAATAGATGTGTTTAGGATTGCACTGGTTGAATAATTTCCTGTGGGGTAACAAAGTTTGTCGCAGCAAAACCGTCTGGCCTTCAAGGCTTTAGGGCGCAATCCTATGCTTGTTTATAGACAGAAAAAAAGGACTACAATTCCGAGTATTCCTCAGCCAGTATGGTAGTGCATTTTTGTCTTTCTAAAAATTCATAGGTACCACAAACTTTCAAGATTTCCCTTCACGAGACGCATTGCAACTAGATGCAGTTACCACGTGTTCTTTGTTGACTAGAGGGGAGATAAAGCGACCTCCATTGCCCGCATAAGCACAAAGAAAAGTTGAACGCATGCTTAGCATAAATTAAAGTTTGCTGAGCTTCTGAAAACCAGATTTTGAAGTTATACATCCATCCACTACAATTGTATTCAGGGAGTCTCGAAAGAGACAAGCCTGCACGCGAGATGGGGGAAAACACCCATCCACACACCCGGCGGGCGTGGTACAATCTGCATGATCCCACCCCTCCTCGTGGCCTGTCTTTCAAGTGCGCTGGCCCCGCCCCTCCAAGGGCTTGTCCTCGTCTCGTGGTGGACCTCGCCCTCTCTGTGACGTTTCCTGGACGGTGGGTGCCCGGATGAGGTAGGGTTCGGAGCTGTGTCAGCGACTGAGGCGATGCGGCGGCGTTGGCACTGGCAGCAACGGCGGCCGTGACAAGACACGCAGCGCTGGACGGGTAAGGAGCGCGAGGAAGAAGGGGGGGGTCCGGGAATACGTGCGCTCGCGCGCAGGCTTTTGAGTGCGCAAGTGGGGCTGAGGGACCATGGAAGCCGGGTGTGCCCCCCTTATTTCGCACCCCCCCCCCCGACTACAACCGCTTCACTCCTTCCTCGCAAGCTCGCGCCGATTGGTTACGAACTGACAACGGGGCAGATTCCGCCCCCGGTGTCCTCCTATTAGTTGGAAAGGGAGCCATGGCCGCCTGCGACTGGCTGAGGTGGTGCCACTCGTCGCGTAGAGAGCGGGGCGGGGCCGGACTCCCCCTCCCTGAGGGAGGGAGCTCGTGTGTGGGGGGGGTTGCTGGCCTTTCCCTGTGGCCGTTGGGTAGGGTGGGGAAAAGGCCGCGATTACCCCCCCCCCCTTTCATTTTCCCGCCATGGGGAGGATCTCTGCGTTGTTACAGTGTCGCCAACCAATCAGCCCCGTTGCCCGCCACGCTATCGGCCATCACCTCAGCGTCCTCTCCGGATCTGCCCTTGCTGCCTGCCCTTCGGTCCGTTAACGATGAAGGGCTCCGTCTGCTGGCCCGGTGATTTGCCTCAGGGCCCACTACCGCTTTTCTTCCGTTACCTCCTGACATTAGATAGGGCCTGTACTGGGCTTTGCGGCTTTTCGCACCAACACCCGCTCCTCCTGTGCAAGCTCAGTGCCTAGGATGAGGCATCGTATAATCTCTTCTTACATCTATCTTCAGCGTCTAAAGTCTGTTCAACTACCATTTCAGTGTTTGGCCTGTGTCTGCCCAACTGAAGCCAACCCTGTAGCCACTGGCTTATGGTTTTTCTCTGGCTGGGTTTGGACACAATAAGCAACAGTTGATTAATTAGGCAATCGTCCGTTGCGTTGCTTATCGTCTGGTGGGAAGTGGACAACTGATGGTGCACTATTTTCTCAAATTAAGCAATGGAAAAAAGCAACGGAGAAAAACAATGGGCTGCTCCGTTTCTTATCCGGAGACCAGTTGTTTATTGTGCCATGTGGTGAGCTCCGTTGCTTAATTTCACATGTTGAGTGTGCTATTTCAGAAGCCCATAGAGTCTTCCTGTAGGAGCAGCTGAAAGCACCCCTGCCTCTTCTCTATAGCCAGCAGAACTTGCAATGGCTGATGGGATAGCCCTGGGAGTTGGGAGGGCAGAGCAATGGCCTGCAGGAAGGATGACTGGAGTTTCAGCCACTCGACAGGGGCGGGGCAACATGTCTGGGGAGTACCGGCAGTATAACGTACAGTGAGTTGCCTAAACCCCCCTCCGTTGCCTAAAGTGTGGTCCGAATGTGACCTCTATCTCTGGCTACCTTCTCCAGGTACCTTCTTTACCTCGAGTTCCAATATAGTCTCTGAATGAGGTCATAAGAAGAGCTGTACTGGATCAAATCAAAGCCCCATGTAGTCTAGCATCCTGTTTCCCGGAGTGGCCAACCATAAACCATTGGCAAATCCCACCAGTAGGCCCGATAACACCCTCCTGCTTGTGTTCACCAGGCACTGGTATTCAGAGGCATATCACCTCTGGTTCTGGAGATACTGTATAGCTATGTTAATTAGTAGCCATTGATAGCATTATCCTCCATGAATTTGTCTAATTCCCTTCTAAAGCCATTGAGGCTGGTGGCCATTACTGTTTTTTGTGGTAGCAAACTGTAGTTTAACAATGTACTGTATGAAGGATTTCTTTTTATCTGACCTGAATCTCCCATCACTCAACTTTATTGGATGACCAAGGGTTCTAGTATTATGCAAGAGAGAAAATTCTCCCTACCCAGTCTCCACACCATATATAATCCTATATGCTTCTATCATGTCCTCCTTACTACTAAGATAAAAAGGCCCAAACGTTGTAACGTTGCTTCAGTAGAGTTGCTTCAGCCCCTCAATCATTTTGGCTGCTTTTTTCTGCATCTTTTCCATCTCAACAACCGTTTGGAGGTGTGGTGTCCAGAATTACAAAGTATTCCAGGTGTAGGTGCACTGTAGATTTGTATAAAGGGATTATGGTATTGGCAGTTTTATTTTCAGACCATTTCATAATCATCCCCAGCATGGATTTTTCATAGCACCTGCATGCTGGGTCAATGTTTTCACTGAACTATAATGCCAAGATACTTTTTTGGTCAGTTGTCACCAGCTCAGACTTCCATCAATAGGGTGACCAGATAAAATCCAGGTCAGGGCTCATGTAACTTTAACAGTTGTAGAGAAAAGGGAATTTCAGCCAGAGTCATTTGTATGCAATTAGTTCCTGGTGAAATTCCCTCTTCATCACAACAGTTAAAGGTGCATGCACTATACTAGAGCGACCATATACAAAAGAAGGCAGGGCCCCTGCAACTTTAACTGTTGTGATGAAGAGGGAATTTCACCAGGAACTAATTGCATACAAATGACTCTGGCTGAAATTCCCTTTTCTCTACAACTGTTAAAGTTACATGAGCCCTGACCTGGATTTTATCTGTTCACCCTACCCATCAACATATATGTGAAGTCAGAATGTTTTACCCTGCATCATTTTGCACTTACTTACATTGAACTTCATTTGCCTCCAGCTTGGAGATAACTTTTTGAAGTTCTTTGCTGTCCTTTTTTGTTTAACTGTGCATTGTGTGAAGAAATACTTTTCTATATCTGCTGTATGTAAAATTTACAGCAGTTTGGATATCATCTGGTATTGCAGTTTGTTGTGGGAGTGATTTTGGTAATCTTTTACATGGTTTCCATGGAGTAACTTGTCAATGTAAGGAGGATATTAAATCTTCATTCTAGATGTTTGAAGCTCCTGCCTCCATCTTCTGCTTTATTTGTAGATGAGGCAGAGAACAGCAAATGTGGTTGGTTCCCATCACATGCAACCGAACGGAATGCATATTCTTCCTCGGTCACTCTTGCTTGCATCTTCCTCCATTCTCTGAAACCCCCCTCCTGTGTCAAATTTTAGATTGCAAGCTCCTTGGGGCAGGGGTTTGTATTCTTTATTGTCTGTAAAGCATCATAAATAATAGCTTTATTGGAACAATTCTTCCTTTGCTAATGCTTATTTTTTGTTTTTGCTGTAGAATCCTTTTAGCTGCCAGCCTATCATGTTTGGTAAAAGGAAAAGCTTAGGTGTTTTTGCTGTCAAATGGTTGCTAGGTTACACAAATATACTGATGATGTCAGAACACTGAGTTCCCATGAGTCACTGAGAATATTTTCCTATTGCTCAGAGGAGAAAAGTGGCAGGTATGAGAAGAGATGTTGCATGTTCTGCAGGGGAGATATCAGGTTGGTGGAAGGTTATTATTTTGCACCCCAAGCAGAGAAAAACAAACCAACCCTCCCCCCCAGGTTTACACAAACCCAAACTATATTTTTTGTTCCAAAGGACTCATAGCTTTGGGAAATGAACTGGTAGCAACATTTGTTTTGGGGGGAAATCTGCTGATTAAAATTTATAGTTGCTATTGTTCTCATTGCACCATGCCTTTTGAGGACTACTTCCCATGTTGAAACTTTAAGCAGTGGATATGTTAATGTGAGAACAGAGACAATGTCTGAGCGTACAGTGGGTATATTTAATTTTCAAGGTAATGCTGATACAACTATGCAGAAACTATGCTGGTCTTTCCAAGGTCATCTGAGATATATACTATTTCTGATAAATAAAGGGTCAGATCTAAAAAAGTGGTCTTCACTGAGAATTCAGCTCTCTCATATAGGAGAGGAGGGAGGTAGAAGGCTTTGATTGTACTTTGCAAAGGTGGTGATAGTTTTGATGCAGATTTTTAAAATTATGTTTGGTTACCTTTCTGCCTAAATGGCTTGCAGGCTGAATGCATGAATCCTTGATTCCATCTGATTAAGTTTATTTAGTAAACATATCCAACTTTTCTTCCATCATAGAACTCAAGGTAGCTTACATAGTTTATTTACTCTTTATTGCAGCCTCCAGTGCCTGCCTCTGTCAGGGTAAAGTTGTACTTAACTTCATGTTGGGTGTATTTTGTCTTCAGTGTGCAATTAGGACCAGATTTGGGATACCTCATTTTTAAAAGTGTGGGACTTTGTAAAAGATGCTGTCGAACATTGGAGCTCTGCCCAGGAGGCTTGCTGTTTGGAAATAATTAGACCAAAAGTGAGGGAGTGGCTGACTCACGTCTGACGTTTGTTATGAGGAGAGTGAGGCTCCACAGCTCTGATGACAAGTTGCATCATTTATGAAATGCATGCTTTGCTAGCTAAGTTTAGACTTGTGGCAACAACAAATAAGCTTTTAGATGGGGAAATAAGTTAATGAAATGAAAGTTTAACTGGATTTAGCTCTGTTTGCACATCATTACTTTCCCAACGAAAGAAGCAACGGCAAACGGCAACTTGGATATTAGTCTGGAGTATATAATACAGATTGTTGTGTAAGTACAGAGGTTTTTTTTTTCTTTTTGGCTTCATCCACATTTGAAAGGTTAACAAGCTGTATTAGAAAGCACAGTATTCATGGGTTTCTGTGTTAAACTCCTGTATTTATGTATCCTGTATTGGGATATTTCAAAGTTAAGAATAAATTTTCAGAAACTGGTTCCTAATTTGAGGTGTACGCTGGTTCCATCTTCTGAAAAGAGGCAAGTTGTTTGTTTGTTGTAACATAGATCGAGTTAGATTTCTAGACATTGTATGAAGGATACACGCATTTTAGAAAACCAGTTCAATGAGAATATGGCCCTGTTCAGAAGACACCTTAAACCACTGCTTTAACCATGGTGAATAAGGCAAAAAGCCTTATCCACCATGGTTAAAGGCGTGATTTAAGGTGTCTTCTGAAAAGGGCCCATATAATTGATCTTGGAGGCTAAATTTTGTACCATGATGTGCTCTTGAATGTAAACTGCTAGCTCTGAATTGATAGTAGTTTCACACACCAGTCTTCATGTGTTTGTAAATCAAAGTTTAAGAACTGGAAATAAAAGTGCACTTGAGACAATTTACAGTACAGATAGCTTTCTATTTATGACTGATGTACTTGCCATAAGAATATTAAATCATGTTTTCCTGAGGAAAATGATGGGATACAATTGATAGAATGAACGTTACACTTATTTTAGTATCTCTTCAGGGAAGAATATGATTAGATCCTTTTATAACTAATCACATCAGCACTTTTCGCAGCATTTCTTTCCTTGATGCTTTCTGGTGACTTATTTTTTATTATAAACACAGCATGCTCAGTGTGCAGATTTTCTTTACAAGTCTTATATGCCCTCATAGCCTTGAGCTATGCTACTGTTGTTTCGGTTTGAATAGGTGTGAAAACTAAATCAGGAGTGACTTTGTGGCAGTCTGCAGAGCAGCATCTGATAAACACTGGTTTAAGCAGTGTGTCTCAGGAAGTCCTGACATCCTCCTGCAGCCAGTTGCCGGAAGCATATGATTCACTATTCTGATGTCAACTAGATCTTATGGTAAAGCTGGAACGCACTTTGGAGGAACATCAATCATTGCTTGCTTGCGTAGTTTTCTCTTAAAAGTTCACATGACAATAGTTGGGTATTTGGAGTACTTCTGCCCCCTAACTCTAATCACTTTAGTGCTGCTGCCTATGTGCAGAATGTGACTACATAGATGTGTCTGTGTTTGTGTGTGTGATGTGCATGCGGTCAGGAACAAGTCTGAGAGATGCATCCCAAAGTTTGTCTGGCATTCGTTTGTCTCATATGCCTTAATATCTCACATATTACAAAGATGGGTGTCAGTCTAATTTTCCACTTGCTTCCCTAGATAAACTAGGAAATAATACTATGGAAATCAGCCTTTAGTAATTCAACATAATTTGCAAATTATAAGCTTCCATGCATAGGCGTGCGCAAGGGGTGTGCTAGGTGTGCCCAGGCACACCCTAATGTCTCAAGCAATAAGCGTCAAATTGAGGGAGGCATTGAGTAGGGATCCAGAGGGCGATCTAGATGCAGCGGGAATGGTCCTCTGGCTGCCCTTCTAAGCCCCTCCTTCAACCAGTGTTACCACAAAGCCCTGCCAATGCTGGGGCTTGAGGAGTGTCTCCTCATCCCCCCCACCTGCAACTGCCCTCTCATGGTCATGCAAGCCGAATGTGGAGTAGAACATTAGTGTCTACAGTGTTTAATAAATAAATGAATAAAAATAATATCCTGTATGATTGAGTATTCAATAAATGTTTTATATATAATATATATAATTCCCTGCGTGCACACCCTAATAAAATGTGCTGCGCACACCTATGCTTCCATGCAGAGTTTGAAGAGGATGCTAGAGCAAGGAAGTGGGGGGGGCACAGGGCTGAAGATATAACCTATTTTTGTCTTCTTCCTTGGATTAAGGTAGAGTGATTTTAAATCAAGTTGATTTTAAATCACGGAGAGAAAACCCATTTTAACTAGTTAATTTATATCAGGTTTTCTATGTTGAAATTCATTTGTTTCCTGAACAAGCATGCCTGCTACCTGGTTGCTATAATAATTAAAACACTGGGTTATAGCCAATATTAATTCTACTTAGAATAGACCCATTGGATTGCAGCTAAATAGATCTATTAAACAATCCAAAAAGCATAATCCAAAATGACCATGTAGCTTGCATGCATGGAATATTTGTATCTACTTAGAGACTTGGATTTGTTTGGTTCTCTATACACATGAAAGAATACAAGTCATGATCATTTGCTTGAAGGTTATGGTTACAAGCCTGTGTATGCTTAGTTGAAATAACTCCAGTTGAACAAAATAAACATGCATAGGGTTCTGGAGGGCACCAACTTGGGGAATGGCATACTAGGCCATCACTGAGACATGTTCTTTCTGCACACACACACCCCTTTTGTTTTTTGGTGTGAAAAGTTAATGGCTTTAGTATTCTAATGCTGTGGGATTGCTAAACCAGACTTCAGTTTCTGTTAGACAGAGGAATACTGAATTGCACTACTGGGTATGTTAGCCTTGGGCATAGTGACATGGACATATAATGGCAAGAGGAAGGAATCCAGCTAATTTCTGCTAATTGGTGTACAATTGTCCCAGCTGGCTCCTTGAACCAGCCTTGCTTGTCCTGCTTGGCTGCTTCTCAGCCAATGTTTTCCATGCAGGAGAACATACACACTGTTTCAGTGCTTGTTTGTGAGTGATCTTATCCTTAACTAAGTTTCGCTGTGTGGTCTTGTTTTATTTAAAAAATAAGTAAGCAAGTAAATAGAAATAAAAGGCTTAACTACCGTGTGAGGTAAGAATCCACACTTAACTGGAGGACTCTACAGTAAGGTGACCATATGAAAAGGAGGACAGGACTCCTGTATCTTTAACAGTTGCATAGAAAAGGGAATTTCAGCAGGTGTCATTTGTATGCATGCAGCGCGTAGTGAAATTCCCTCTTCATCACAACAATTAAAGCTGCAGGAGCCCACCGACTTACAAAAGAGGGCAGGGCTCCTGCAGCTTTAACTGTTGTGATGAAGAGGGAATTTCATCAGGTGCTGCATGCATACAAATGACACGTGCTGAAATTCCCCTTTCTATGCAACTGTTAAAGATGCAGGAGCCCTGTCCTCCTTTCCATATGGTCACCCTACTACAGAGACACAGGTGCATGTATAAGTATACATACAGCCTTACTCATAGGTCATCATGGCCAACTATTGGAGGGCTTCACCCTGCTCTTTTGAGATCTGTTCTCATTTGTTTATGTGATTTGGTAGGTGCCATAGGGAATCTGTCAGAGGGATAGCCTTTGTTCTGGTTTGCTTTGTTTCTGATCTTGTTATGAAACCCATGAGCTCTTGAGAGGGATTAAGTAATTAATAGTTCTTTGACATGTGCATTTTATATGAGACGTCATGCATCTGTTTATTGCAGATATTAGGTGTCTAAACTCTTAACGAGGTCTTAATTTCTTGTTGGCCTGTTGAAAATTACATCACTGAAGTGACAATCTTTCATCAAAGGTTCTGAATGTTCTTTAGATAGAGTAAGTTATTTTCCCTCCTTAAAATTGGCTTTGCCTTCTCAAGAAACTGAGAAAAGTAAGTCCTCAATGGTGCTTTCAGAGTATCGTTTTTCTTTTAATGATTACCCTTTGTGTTATTGTTGCATCATATTTCCTTCACTGAATAGATTCATTCCATGCAATTACTGATTGTTGCTATTGTTTTTCCTTCCACCATGCTTTGTAAGCAGTAAATAAATCCCATATCGACAGTAGGGAAATATCTTTATTAGGACCAACCAAAATGCCATGAGAGATTGTGCAAACATCTAAGTTCTCTAGAACTCTTAATCAGGGTAGGTGGTATAAAAAGTAGGGAATGGGGAAAGGAACAGAAAAGTCTCCAAATTGGCCCAGATGTTGTGGCCATGAGGTCTGCAGTTTAGACTCAGTCTCAAAATGGAGACTGCAGACTGGATGGATTAATCACTAGGAGGTGTTACAAGTATCTGATTCCATAGTATATAACGCCACAGAACTATTGGTCATTCCTAGGGAACTAAAGCTGTCGAGTTTAAACAGTAATCTATATTTAAGCAGTCCACTATCCCTTGTGCAAGGGATACTCTATTACATAGGGGTAGCTATGCACTCAGTCTATAAATAAATAAATAAATAAACTAATATTTGATGATTCCTATGGCTTTAGGAAAGGAAGTAGTTTGTTGTTCTTTACAAGTCATGACTTTCAGGGGCCTTGTTTGCTGCTTTTCTTGGTGTAATTGGAACAGAAAAGCAGTTAGGGATGTACAAAGTTAATCAAATACAGAGTTGATCTGAAGGAAACAGTTTCATAGAGACAACTTGTTTCCTGGGTCCAACTTATAATGTTTAGCTTATTTTATTTTATTTGTGCTCTGATAAATCTCTAGCAAAGCCATAGAGTATATGGAAGGTAGCTTAACTAGGAAGACCAGGACCCAAAGGTAAAGCAGGAAGTGAGTACCGTGCCTCAACTTTTGAATTATGTTCTGTTCTGTATGGCATCTTTTTGGGTTGCTAGTCAGATTCTTCAGCTACAATGGCAGCATATGCTCAGGGAATAACCACAGCTGGAGATTCTTTTTTCTTTGATATTATGTGGAAGCTTTAGGGTTCAAAACTGAGGAAGTGTCCAAGAGACTATCTGGTCCCTAATTTATATATGCAAGCTGTATATTAGTTTTAGTTCATGTCAGCAAGGGATCACAAATATCCTAGGGTGCAATTTCTGATGCAAGGAGTTAATGTTTTTATGCAAGAAGGATATTTTTTGGGAGAAATGCCTATTGATCCCAAGCAGGTGGTTTTAAAAGTATGTGTAACTACTTGCATTATATTGTTATCCGAGTCTGGGGTCTCCAATAATTTGTTATGTCTTGAAAAACAAATTCAGCCCATTTTCACTGGGAAGCATACTTCCCTATTTGAACTCTTCCTTAGCTACAGAGACTCCCACCTCAAAATAATTACCAGTACCTTAGACATTAGCATGGTACTTGATAGCGTGGTTGGAAATAATGGAAAGAAGGGTGGCACTAGATTCCTTGTGATACTAATATACCTTTTATTAGAATTAAAAATGGATTGGGTGGTATTGGAACAACCGTCCACTGGCCAGCACCCTTAGGTACTGTTCTTTGGAGGCTATGTGATGAAATTGGGAGAGAGCGTGAACAATAGAGAGCTTTAATGTAAGTAGCTTTGGTCTGGATCTCCTCTCTCCTCTTTCAGATTCCTTTAGCTCAACAGGAAACCTTGTGAGATGAGGTGAAGCCAACTTGGTCATGGGCAAGAACACTTTAGAGTGGCCAAGGTGCTTCACACACATGATCTCAGTGACCCTTAGAACAATCGTGTAAGGTAGGTCAGTATTACTGTTCACGTATTGAAGATTTGAGATTGAGAACCAGGGTGGATTTGCTTTATATCAATTTGATTTAAATCATAATTTAAATCACGATTTAAATCTCTACTCAGAAAGACTCCATTTAATCATGTGACTTCCCCCCCCCCCCCCCAAAAAGTGCACTTTTCCTCGCTATAAGCTTAATACATATTTTACACAACTTAGAGTTACCAAAGACTCATTTTTGCTGGTATAATCTTAGCGTTTACCACCAGATGAAGGTTTCATTTTCATTTTACTGCTTGCCCCTCCCTCCTCACACTTAGCTTCTTTGCAGATCTATTCCACTCCCAACAATCTATTCATTGAATTTTTTAAAACTTAGTACTTAAGAGGTAAGGGGTTGATTCTGTGTACATAGATTTGCAAAGGAACAATGGGATTGTGATCTCTGCAGAAACAAATTCACAGTTTTGAGATCTGTAAAACCAAGCATCTGTGATAATATCTTCTAGATAGAAAAATTGCCCAATAATCTTACAGAAATCTCTGGAAGAACATGACATTGTGAATGGATTAATGGAATTCATTTACCAAAACATTTAAACATTGCATGAATATACAGCCTCATGCTACATAATTTAAAACTAATCCTTATTTCACCTTTGGACTACAATGTATCTTAAATAGAAAACTATTTTAGATAGATTTTTCTTCAAAAAGCATTTTATTAAAAAAATCCAATTTAAATTTTAAAAATCCAATTTAAATTTTAAAAAAATCCATTTTTTGATATATTTTTTTAAATCATTGATTTTTATCCACCCTGCTGAGAAGTAGTGGCTTACTAGTGACCACCTAGTGAACTTAAGGCAGAGGCAAATCAGACAAGATTTAAGTTGGATGCTTTTTGGTCTCTTAGCCACCACATACTGTAGTTTTCTATTTGGACCTGAGGAGAAATGCTTGGAGAGACCTCAATATATCGCTCAATCTTGCATCCCTAATCCCCATTTAGATTTTATTTCTGTTTCTTTCCATAACTGGCTAAACAGCCTCACACACTTTAGAAGCCACTGGCCATATTCTCATTAGGCTTTCCAATATGCCAATCCTTGCAATTGGATAATTTGGTTTTCTGCTCCATAAAACAGTTGTTCTGAGGACTTGGGCTAGCAAGGTTATTATCCCCAATCCCCATCATAATTGTTTCTAGGGCTGCAACTAGCAATATTTTCCCACACCAATTGGGTTTGTGGTTGAGGACAAACTCATGGTACATTATTTCAGTCATGTTTGGTTGAAGTTTCTCATGTTACCGTTTAAGTCTTTTACTTTTAAACTGTAAATTAAAGCAAAGTCCCTGGAAAATTCAGAGACACTGTGGCATGGAAGTACCCACAAATAGTTCATTCCTAGAATGGTACAGACTTCTTTAAATAGTATTTTGGTACAAACACTGATACTACCATACTAATAGGGAGGCAGGATCTGCCAAGTCCAAAGATGCCACTTAGTAATTTGATCCGTTCCTTGAGTCACTTCCCATGATTATGTCTGTTCATGTACAAGTGTTCTGTGCCCCAATTCAAGGAGTTTACATTGGATTAACTGTGCTGGACCATATATGTGGGTGGGAGGGGAGAATGACAGAATGTAAAATAATGGCCCAGAATTTATATTCCTTAACTGCCCTTCTACGTCTGTATTCCTTAAACTGAACTAAAATGACACTGCTTTTCAGAGTGGCAGTTCTAGATTTTCATGCTTTCCCCCCTCCCCATTCTTTGCCATTTTTAGTGCAGAGTCAAGTGCAATGGAGCATTTTGTGTTTCTGCTCTGAATGCTTAGATCAAAAATGTGGGTCAGAGAACTGTGGGCTGTGCCAATTTTTGTGCCCGGAGGGTCAAAAATAGCTATTGAAGCTTGTCAGAATTCAGCAGTATTCGCTGACTGACAACATTAGCATTTGTGCAAATTGTGGGGTGGGTGGGTGGGTGGGAGTGCAAGTTCATAACTGTTCTGTGACAGCCCGTGCCGAATCCACTTTATTTCTGCTTGTATCTAGCAGCTGAGGGGAGAAAAAATACCTCAGAGTTAGGAGAATAAATCAAATGCTAACACTGATTGTCTTTTGATGGGCAGGGGCTTGAGCCTTTCTCTTGAAGGAGGCAATTGGCAATGTTTTAATTGTTTTATTTTTTTTGCAGTCTGTCCTGGGAATATGGTTGAAGGACAGTATAAGAAGGATAGGGAAAATGCTACTTAAAACCATGTATCATTGAGAGCTAAACTACATGTGATGTAAGAGATCTGTGAACAGAATATCCTGTGTTTTTAAAATGTAAAAATAGCAGCAGTGGTAGGGGAGGTTTGGATCAGGACTGCAGCAAAAGTGGTTGGGGAGGGCTTTAATTTCCCCTCCTTTTGCACTGTGTTCCTGATTTAAATTGCCTCCCACCAGTTGCTAATTTCCTTGTGGGAGGAAACATACAGGTACCATATGTATGGAGGGAGGGCACAAGGTTGTGGATGACTCTTCTAGATAATATTTTTGGAGTTAGTGTTTCTTTTAAAAATGTTTAAAGTGAGATTCAACTTAAAATGCATCTTAAGGTGCAATCCTATGCATGCTTAGACAGAAAAAATAACATGTCAAAAAAGCACTCCCTCGCCAGTCCTACAAAAATGTTGTAGGATTTTTTTTTCTGTCTAAACATGCATAGCATTGCACCTTTAATGTATCTTCAGAAGACTCTTGAGATCTTGATTCAACTTAGAGCAAGGATTCTTGGCTTGCTTACTGTTTTTTCCATTACCATTAAAATACACCTGAGTCCCATGTCCACTTCTTTGAGGAAAGGAATAGAAGAGGGGTTTATATCTACTTGCCTTTTACCTGCTTGTAGCTTTTGGAAGCTGGTAGTTGTGCGGTTTGTCTGGAACCAGGAGGTCATCTCAGAGGCATCCTTTAAGCTCTGTGGCCTTATGTGTTCTGACTTGAATTTTACAGGAGATCCTGATCATGGATTGTGAAGAAATCCCAGAGTTTTCAAGTCCAGAGCAAGAAACAGCATACTGGAAGGAGCTGTCTGTGAAGTATAAAGAAAGGTATGGTTTTGGTAGTTGCTTTTTGTGAGTTTTACTTTGATATTCTGATAATACATTGAAGTTGCTTTTTCTGACATATCCAGCAGCAAGAAGCTTATAGTTGGAAGCTACATGTCTCCAGCATAGCTGTGTGCTCTGGGATGCAAGAATAGAATTTATTTGAGGATGGCCTTGCACTGTTTGAAATATGTCTGTGCAAACAATGGGGCCCTTTATCATCTCAGGAATGTTGCTGATCGCTGTCCTTGGCAGATTCAGTCTTGTGTGTCACTGTTGGATTAATACTGTACCTAACTTTGAAGCATCTCTCTTAAAAGTTCTGTTTTTACAGAAATTTAGTTGAGATGCAGGGCTACCTACTTTTGGTGTGTGATTCATTGATTGTAGGAGCTCCTGATTTACTGTAACTTAACAGTGATTAGGATGCCATTTAAGCCCTGCTCTTTGTACATTGTGTGAGCGTGGTCCAGCACATGCATGATCTGAATGAATTCAGTTTGCTGCTTGAATGGTGACTATGGCTGGTGTAGGGTGAAAGACAAAGACAGACGGTATGGGTCATTAGAAAACACCCCCCCCCCCCTTATATTCCAGATAGTAGATTCATTGTCTTTACTGTTGTGTGGTTTTTGCATAGTCTGTTAGCTCCTACTTGTCCAGAGCACTGCCATTTTATTTATTTTTAAAAGGCGCAAAGATGTTGCTTAATTCAGGACACATACATAAATACTTACTGAACCCATTTTCTAAGTAACCCGTAAGCTGTGAGATGTGAATGCTCTGCTTAAAACGCTAATTACAGTGGCATTTTAAAACGAATTAGCATTACATTTTCTTCAAAAAATAGCTAGCTCATCATCTTTCAAGATAACGGCTATGGAAGATACTGTCTTAGAATGAAAGAGCTACTTTAGATGTCCAGAGATTGGATACAGCCCATGAATATTATCCGTTGAATTGCAGTCTCTGCTGCCATATCACATATGATTTTTTGAACCTCTCCACAGTTTCTAAAGAGGTTTGCCATTCAGCAGAGTCCCCAGGTGCTCTGTGTTTGTGTAGGATTTTAAGAGAGTTAGATAGGCTGCTATGGGAAGGAGGGGGTGGAGAAGAACACATCCACCAACCCAGTTGTCTGTGCCTAAATCTGGATCCAACCCACAAAGTACAAATCCAAGAACCTGCTTAACAGATTCCAGTGACTATACTTAGTAGGCCTCTTTAGAATGAGTGTTTGTGTGTGTTTGTGAATTTCCCAATGAAGTGACACTAGAGAGAAGCCCCTGCTTTTTGTTGTCAATCTAGCCTGGACAAATATAGTACTTGGAGCAGGCTCCCTTGGATGACCAGTGTACTTGGGAGGACTCTTAACGATAGACGTGTCTCGTAGTTAAACTGGACCAAGGCTATTTAGGGCTTTAAAAGTCAAGATCACTGCCTTGGATTGTTCTTGGAAATAAATTGTGAACTGGTGCATTTTGTGCAGGCCCAAATTGTGCACGTGATCCTTCAGGGAATATGTAACCTCATCCAGAATAGGATTCACGTACTCCCAGATCAGCCATGCCTGCCAACACCTTTGCTTTTTCTGGATTGAGCTCTGTTTATTAACCCATCGAGGGAGGGATTATAGCTCAGTCTGCGCAATGTTTTGCATACAGAAAGTATTAAGTTCAATTTGTGGTATCCTCTGTTAAATGGATCAGGTAGTAGATGATATGAAAAGACTTATGTTAATAACACGTCACCTCAAATATAAAGGCAAACTTCCCCAGCAATTCCATGTAAATGTTAAAAAGCATAGGGGTTAAGGTGGGAACTTGAGGCATTCCATAGAATAAACACCATGGAGCAGAGCAGCAGTTCTCCAGTATCACTGAAACATGCCTGACAAGTCCGAGCTGGACCATCACACTGCAGTCCCTTAACTCCCAACCCCAGCCTATTCCCATATCAGCCTGCCTGCACTTCAGATTATTTGCTGATGCTCGTCTCCGTGTGCCCCTCTCATCTGAGGTAAGGTGAATGTTAACAAGGGAGAAAGCTTTTTCAGTGGTGGTGCCCCATTTTTAGAATGCCCAAAGAGGTCTGCCTATATTGTTATCCTTCAGGCACCAGTAGAAAAAACATTTTTATTCACCCAGGTGTTTAAAACTTTGTGTATGTTTTAATGTTTGGCCTCCTAGGTTAAAAATAAATAAACAAATACCTGTAAGAAGACTCTGGAGTATACTGTGTTTGGTACTGAAAGCAGCTAAGATAATCAACAAGGCTACACCCTCCATATCTATCTCTTGACATAGATTTACTGGGCAGCTAAGGTGATTTCAGTTATAAAACCGGGTCTTTAGCCAGACTGACAGCCTTGACCAGCTTCCCCAACCTGGTATTCACCAGACATTTTCAACTACAACTCCCTTTTTAATCCTGATGTTTTGGACTATTACCATTGACCATGCTGTGTGGAGTTGATGAAAGTTATAGTCCAAAACATTTGGAGGGAAGCCTAGCCTTAACAAACACTGTTTCTAATCAGCTCCTTGTTTCAGTTTTGCAGGAGATCTGTTTGGATTTGTTTTTGTCAGAGAACAGGGTTATCTCTGTCCTATGTTTTGACAGTTCAGCATCTCAGTAGAGACAGTTTTGAATATATATATTTTCAAATAAAGGATTTTGTTTGGATTTTTTAAAAGTTTTGTGTCATAGCAGAGATGCATACAGATAATGTGCAACAATTCTGTATGTGTGTTTTCACAAGAGATCCCTGATTAATACCCAAATAATAGTCTTCAGTTAATGCACCAATAAATGCTTCAGTCCTGTTGAGGGTTAATGGAGATTATGGGCTTGCTAATACATTGACATGGATACATTGACATGGATGGAGTAATGCCCCACTCGTTGCCACCATTCCTTTTACAGTTTCCAGGAGGCCCGTGAAGAGCTGGCAGAATTTCAAGAGGGCAGCAGAGAACTGGAAGCAGAGTTGGAAGCCCAGCTGGTACAGGCTGAACAGAGGAACCGAGACTTGCAAGCGGACAACCAAAGATTGAAGCAGGAAGTGGAAACTTTAAAGGTATAGCTACACCACTTATGGTGTTGTGAGGGTATATATGGAATAGGGTATATCTTACTTGATGATCTCAGCATTGCTCTAAAGCAGCCTTACCCAACCTGGTGCCCTTCAGAAGTTTTGGGCTTCAACTCTCATCAGCCCTAGCCAACATGGCCATGATCAGGAATCCTAGGAGTTGTAGACCAAAACATCCGGATGGCATCAGATTGGGAAAGGGTGCTATAAAGGCTACATTTAGTTTGCAGGGCAATGTAATTGTGAAATATCGATCCTTCAGTTCTTTTAGAGTCTTAGCTCAAGGGCTTTAGATATTGAATATCAGAAATGCAGTAGACTTACGGATGAAAAGTTAGCAGAAAATGTCTGAGTCATGCTGGATGCTACTTTGTTTGCCTTTTTGCTAGGGTTTAGATCAGGGGTGGGCAACTTCTGGAGCCCAATTCCCTCCCCCCCCCAACTCATGGAGAGGCCACATCCTGCTACCGAATAACCAAATTTGCTGCCAAAATTCAGCGGTGTGACAATGCAGCAGGTAAAAAGGGCTGATTTTTCTATAAAACCAGCCATTTTGTGCTGGTATGCTGCTGAATTTCAGCCGCAAATCACTGCTTGCTTTTCTTCATACAAGGAAAAAGCAGCCCTTTTGTGCTGCTGTGCTACTGAATTTCAGCAGCAAATTTGGCGGCAGTAGGGGCTTCAAAAAGGAAAGGGGTGTGTGCATTGCAGGGCACATGTTGCCACCCCGGCTTAGATAGTCACTTAATGTATCTGCAAATATGAATGTTTGTTTGACTGAAGACTCTTAGTATAATTTCAAATGTGCAGAATTCTTAATTCTGTCTTGTGTTTTCAGGAGAAGCTTGAGCATCAGTATGCACAGAACTACAAGCAAGTATCATTGTTGGAAGATGACTTGAGCCAGACCCGGGCAATTAAAGACCAGCTACATAAATATGTGAGAGAGCTAGAGCAATCCAATGATGACCTCGAGCGGGCTAAGAGGTAAGGGCCATTAGTCAGTTCCTTACTGGAGGCAGGCACTTTCCTTGATCCTGCCTTGTCACTCAGGTTTTGTTCCAATTGCTTCTAAAGAACCTTGCATGCTATAAACAGCAACTTGATAGTGATGCAGTTGTACAACTAAAACAGTCACAGTCTTCAGGAGATTTCCAATACCTTTCACTTGGTAGCCTCATGGATCAGCAGGAAATATGACTGAATTTTAAAACTGTTCCAGAAGTCATGCATTAACATAAAGGCAAGCAAGAATCATACTTTCCCTTTTGCCTCAGCCTTTACGTGTCAAACTCTTGCACAGTCCCTATTAAACAAAGTCTGACACCTAATTTGTGTATGTAGTAGAATCTGTGGCTGATGTTGACTGTTTCTCTCTGGCATGATGACTAGGATTCAGAATTTTACTTCTCCTTTATTGTAGTTAGAAGTGCTTTAATGCTGCATTTTAATGCTGCATTTTAATATTGTATTTTAATGTGAACCGCTGAAAGATTATATTATATTCAGTGGTATATAAATGTTACAAATAAATAAATAAAACATGCTCTAGGGAAAGTGGTCAACAGTTTCTGCTCTTCTGGAACCCACAGGAGATTGTTGGTGGTGCAATGTTTACTACCTAAAATAGTGTCTGAAGTGGTTTTTGTTAAAGTGAAGTCTTACTCTCATAGTCACAAGGCATCCTTGCAGATAAGTACCCCAAAATGCTGACTATATTTACCTATGCATGTTTGGTATGATACCTTGAGAAGTGGGTCTGGTAAGCTAGTCATTTGGAAGGATTCTTTATGTGGTTAATACACTAATTGCATTGCTGGATTAAAGCCCATGTGAATTCACTGTGCGCCTATTTCTAGCATGGAGATCTGCCATCCTATTCTGCATTGTCCTGATCAGCCTACACAAATAGCTCCTAGGTTTGTTCATGTATTCATGTTATCTTATGGTCTGTTATTGAACTCTACATAATCTATCTATCTATCTATCTATCTATCTATCTATCTATCTATCATATACTGAAGAGCTGTATCCTCTGGATTTTTATTTCTAGGGCCACAATTGTTTCCTTGGAAGACTTTGAACAAAGGCTAAATCAGGCCATAGAGAGAAATGCCTTTTTGGAAAGTGAGCTGGATGACAAGGAATCTCTGCTAGTTTCTGTACAAAGGCTGAAGGATGAAGCAAGAGGTACTGCTTAATCTACAGCTGCTGCTTAGTTTCTTAACGAAGATGCTGTCTGGCTGTCAAAGATTGCAGGTGCACCTTCTAGTGAAGGAATGAAAAAAGATGAAACCTGAGGCCCAACTCTAAACCATATCAAATGTATTTAGTGGTGATATTTTTAGTGGTTCATGGAAACAGCAAAAACATAATTATTTGAATCATTCTCAGACATGATTTTATTTATTTATTTATGTTTGTTTGTTTGTTTATTTATTTTATTACATTTATATTAGGCTGACCAGATAAAATCCAGGTCAGGGCTCCTGTAAAGTTGCAGGGGCCCTGCCTTCTTTTGTATATGGTCACTCTAGTATAGTGCCTGCAACTTTAACTGTTGTGATGAAGAGGGAATATCACCAGGAACTAATTGCATACAAATAACACTGGCTGAAATTCCCTTTTCTCTACAACTGTTAAAGTTACAGGAGCCCTGACCTGGATTTTATCTGGTCACCCTAATTTATATACTTCTCAATAGCCAAAGCTCTCTGGGCAGTTCTGGGCAAGGTTCTGTTTGGGATGTTTTCTGTGGTAGGTATCATGCCCTAGAATAGGGTCTAGACTTGGTGATCTAGACTTGGTGATCTAGACTTGGTGATCTAGACTTGGTGATCTAGACCCTATTGTAACCAAATACAATAAATACTTCCAGTCTGACTGATTGTGTGTGCATGGGGTATGGGTGCCCTATTGCATGCATTTTCTGAATGGCTGCAGACAGGATTTGATGTGGAGTAACTTTGATACCCATCTGTACTTCTGTAATTTCATTGGGAAATCCCTGGTTTATGGAACATTTCTCAGAATGCGTTGAGCAGTGTAGGGCTGCAGAATGCAGTATTGTGAGGTGGTGCCAAAGGGGTTCAATATTCTTAATGCAGTTTGTCCTACAATTTGTAGCCCTGCTCCAGATACTTATATGTCCATAGGCAGCAAGTGCCTGACTGTTGCCCAAGATTAGCTGCAACAGAAAAAAACCTAGGTTCAGATGGGGGAGTGCTGGGAATAGATTCTTTCCCCATCATTGGAGTCACAGTTTGAGTCAGGCTCAAGTGCTATGTTTTATGCCTATTTCAAGTAAAGCATTTCAGTCTTTGAGAGGGTATAGCTGGCAAGATGTTAAAAAGGTCTTGCCTTATAATTTGCTGTTAATTGTGTGTGTACACACACATTTTATAGGCTTGGGTTCTTCCATATTTCATCAAAAGAGAGCCTTTTGTACAAAGTAAGTGTAAGATGCCACTCAAGACATTAATCCATTGACTGACGGGCAAACAGATGTTTGATTGCCAGGGTGCACATTCACATTGGTCCTCTTGGCATCAAAGCTGGTAGCCAGATGCATCTCCATTCCTCTACAGGTGGGGTAGGGGAACAGATAGTTTATTTAATTATCACTTGCCCTGTACTTAAGGGCTACTAATTGTGTACTTTACACAATAGGGATTGCTTATTATTGGCTTCAGGTTCTAGTGCAAAGGATGCCTGTCCAGTTTAGGCTTTGAGATTAAGGCATGCTTAACATTTACATGAAACCGCTGGGAGAGATCATCCGGAGGCATGGGGCAGGGTGCTATCAATACGCTGATGACACCCAAATATATTTCTCTATGCCTTCGACAACATCGTCAGCTAAGGATAGTGTGTCTCCTCTGAATGAATGCTTGGAGGCGGTAATGGGCTGGATGAGGAAAAACAAACTGAAGCTGAATCCAGACAAGACGGAGGTGCTTGCTGTCAAAGGCCCCAACCTGGGTCTGGAGGTGTGTCAACCAGTTCTGGATGGGGTTACACCCCCCCTGCAAGATTGTGTTCGCAGCTTGGGGGTACTCCTGGATCCGTCGCTCCAGATGACAGCTCAGATTGATGCGACGGCCAGGAGTGCCTACTATCAGCTTCGGCTGATACGCCAGCTGCGCCCCTTCCTAGAGTTGGAAGACCTAAAGACGGTAGTGCACGCACTGGTAACTTCGAGGCTCGACTTCTGCAATGCGCTGTACATAGGGCTACCTTTGTGCCTAGTCCGGAAACTTCAACTTGTTCAAAATATGGCAGCCAGGTTGGTCACCGGTAC
The DNA here is from genome assembly GCA_029215795.1 of Anniella stebbinsi. NCBI lineage: Eukaryota > Metazoa > Chordata > Lepidosauria > Squamata > Anniellidae > Anniella > Anniella stebbinsi. Next base: position 62,928,506 of record JARDYH010000005.1, on the reverse strand, counting down.
ACCTAGGGGTGATCACATTACACCAGTTTTAAAATCGCTTGACTGGCTGCCAATCAGTTTCCGGGCGAAGTATAAAGTGTTGGTTATTACCTTTAAAGCCCTACATGGTTTGGGTCCAGGGTACCTACGGGATCGCCTTCTCCCGTACAATCCGCCCCGCACACTTAGGTCCTCTGGGAAGAACTTACTCAAGCCAGTCAGAACTAGGCTGGCGGGTGTTACCCAGAGGACCTTCTCTTCCATCGCTCCCAGACTATGGAATGGTCTGTCGGAGGAGGTTAGACAAATTGACAGTCTTCATGAATTTAAGAGAGTCATGAAGACTGTCCTCTTGCGACAGGCCTATCCAGATGAATTTTAAGATGTTTTTAATGTTGTATTTTTCTCTTGTTTTTTTTTAAAAAATTTAACTGTTGTGATTTTTATGTTTTATATTGTTGTTGTTCCCCGCCTCGATCCGGAGGGAGAGGCGGGCTACAAATAAATATTATTATTATTATTATTATTATTATTATTATTATTATGCAGAGCTACAGCCAATGTTCAGTTTTTGTGTCATTTGGCCTTTGAAGACAACATCTGAGGTGTAGGAATGTCTAGGGAATGAATAGAACAGAAAGATGGATGGGACTGGGGATGGGGATGTGTGTTTCCAGTACTAGGACACACACTTCTGCAATATTTTCTTCAAATTTACAGATTTAAGGCAAGAATTAGCAGTTCGGGAAAGACAACAGGAAGTAACTCGGAAGTCAGCTCCTAGTTCCCCAACGCTCGACTGTGAGAAGATGGATTCAGCTGTCCAAGCTTCACTCTCGCTGCCAGCAACACCTGTTGGGAAAGGCTGTGAGAACAGCTTTCCTTCTCCGAAAGGTAGAAGACACATGTGCGCATGTTGTGAATTTTCAAGTTGCTTACATTGCATATGGGTTTAGAGCCAAGTTTGATCATTTACACCACAGGTGTACTACAGCCAATAGCTCTTGCATAGTTGTAGCTTTACTACCTGAGAAATGTTGGGCCAGCCTCAGCCAGAGTAGAAATTAGAGAACATTTTTTAAACCATATGCATTATATAAGACTTACTTCCCCTTTGCCTCACTTCCAATGATAAAATTCTGTCTCATATAATAGTAATATAGATTGGGGAAATGGGGGATAAGAATTTAGAGGACTGTTAGTAAGAGCTGAGCTTCAGAAATATATGTAGTGTGAGATATGCTCCCTTTCTCTGTAATTCATGTACTGTACAAGCCAAGTTTTATTCTTGGCTTGTACAGGATGATTTATGTTTACATTTACAAAGGAAGATGGATGTCCTAATGGTTTGTATCTAGAACAGGGGAAAGCAACCTGGTGCTCTCCAAATATTTTGAACTACAATTCCCATCATCCTCAGCCAGCATGGCCAGTGGTTCTAGGATTATGGCTGCTGTAGTCCAAAACATCTGGATGATACCAGGTTACCTACTCCTGATCTAAAAAGTGATTAGACAGTTCAATTTTGCTGAGAGAAGCTAGATTGGATGGCATACACGGTACTGCATTACTCTTGATCCCCAAATTTCAGATAAAGTATAGCCACCCTAGATAGTGGGTATGACAACTATTTGTTGGGATGAAAGAATCCTAAAGAGAGGATGTTCTCTATTTTTTCATCCTGATTGCTTGGATTTTATGCAAATATCAATCTGTGTGTCTGTCCTGTTTCCTTTGTGGATTTTTGCAGCTATTCCCAATGGCTTTGGTACCAGTCCCCTTACTCCGTCTGCCAGGATATCTGCTCTCAACATCGTGGGTGATCTCCTAAGGAAAGTGGGGGTAAGAGCATTGGCTTGCACTATGCAGGACTCCTTTGCTATCTTAGAGAGTTCCTGGCTTAGGTTTGTTTAAACACAACCCTAAGACTCTTCCTAGATGCGCTCACACATTCAGATTGGTTAAACACTTTGATATGACCTGGAAGTCAAAGAATGTAAACAAAATTGTGAAGTTTAAGTGATGCACGTGTGTTTATTTTTTATTTTATTTATAAAAATTACATGCTGCTTATAAAAAAGTGAAAAACATGGGAAAATTAGCACACACAAAAAAGACCCAGTTTTTTTGTTATTTGAAAAATTGAACAATTTTGGATTATGAAATATTTTCTTTTATAATTTAAGATAAGATATTTAAATATTATTACTTAGCCTTTAGTGCCCCAAAATGATTTCTAAAAACTATGTAATAACACTTTTATAGAAAGACTAGAGATCTAAAATGTCTGGAAATAATGAAGACATGAGGAAAATGTTTCTTAATTCTTTCTGTAAGATTCCTAGCATGTTATTTCTTCCATTCCTTCTTAAAATTATTGATCTAGTGTACCTTTTACTGATAGACATTTAGGGATGCTCGAAGACACGTTCAGTTCTTCTTCGTGGTCTCTGTGCATCACACATATGGGCTCGCGCCGACGCCGAGCCTGCTTCGGGAACTTCCCTAGCTAGCTTAGATTTTTGGCGGGAACCCCTCCCCCCACCGTCCTATCGCGCATGCTCAGGGTTCCCGCCTCCCTCAGTTCTTCTTCGACCGCTCGCAGATTGCCTCGCGAGGGACTTCCTCTCTCCGTTCGGATCACTGAAGAGAACAAAAGAGATAAGAATTAGCTTAGATAGTTCGTTAGTTAGTTGGTTAGTTAGTTGTATTTTTCTCTAGTTTTATTTAAAAAAAATAAAATAAAATTAATTATTATATATATATATCTTAGGGTTGTTTGCTACTGTTAATGGCGAACACGGCTTTATTTAAGCGTTGCGTGAGGTGCCGGGCTAAACTGGCCCTCACGGATGGGCATTCCCTGTGTGTAGCATGTCTTGGGGAGGCCCATGTTGTTGAGACTTGTGCGCTCTGCATGAGTTTTTCGCGCCAGACCAGGCGCAATAGAGCTGACCGTCTCCGTAGTGTCCTGTGGAGCCGTGCGTTGGAGGCAGTGGACGTTCCTCGCCCCATGGAATCCCGAGCCTCAACTTCTGGGGAGCGCGGGCCGCAGGCTGTTAGTCGCTCGAGCCCAGCAACTTCTCGCTCACCGTCCCCTTTGATGGTGGCGCAGGTCCCTCCACGTAAGAAGCCTAAACTTTCGAAAAAAGAGGCTTCGAAGTCGAAGAAACAAAAACCAAAATCAGCTAAGGCGTTGGTTCCGGTCGCGAAATCCCGGTCGACACCGAGAGAGCTTGGACCTGAGACGAACTTGCCTTCGTTACCGAGGCGTTCACCGGCAGTATCGGAGCCAGCAGCGAGATCATCGTCAGCGTCGATACCGAAGCCAAGAAAGTCATCCTCGGCATCAGCGCTCCCCTCGCTACCGATCTCGCCTCAACCTTCTTCGGTTTCGGCATCGAGACAAAAGTCCTCGAAGTCGACCTCGACATCGGTACCGAAGCTTTCGTCGATAACGGCATCATCATCGAAGAAGGCACGGTCTACCTCCACTTCGAGCGCGAGACCTAAAGCAGTGGTGGCACAGTCTACCTCCTCGTTACCGAGGACGCCATCCGATCCACGATCACCCGGAGCGCTACCGGCTCTTCTGCTAGATCCTCCAGCAGTTCCGCTGTCACCACCGATAGAGCTCTTCTCCGAGGTAGAAGTTCTCGACACCGACGTGGATGTTCGACTGGGTCCCACTTCCCGGGCGCGATCACGCTCTTCCAGGTCTCCGGTGTCTCATCATTCACGGACCTCTCCTCAGGTTTCGCCAATGCGCTACCAGCGCTCGCAGTCGCGGTCACGGTCCCGTTCGAGAGATTGGGACAGATATTCAGATAGATCCCGCCGCTCGGCTAGATCTTCGACGCACTCTCGGTACCGAGCTTCTGCAGCTTATCGCTTCGACCCTTATACCGGACGACGCCTAACAGCGGATCCGCTGCCGACTTCACGTTCATCTCCTAGACAGCACGCATCTACTGGGCACCGGGGGCACCGTGCGCAAGCGGCCTCGACAGCATTACAGCCGGCGCTGCCATTACCATCTGTGCAGTTACCTACTCCATCCTCTCCACAATCCATCGAAGACTACGCTTCGGATACATCATCCGTAGCATCCGCTGTTCGGTCCTTTCCGTCCCCCTCGGAGGAGGTGGCTACGAAAGAGTGGGCTTCCCCATCAATGGAGCATAGCAGCTTTGCGGAGCAGATGCTAAGGATGGCTCAGTCGCTTGGTGTACAGCATCAACTCCCACAGGACGATGACGATGACGACATCTTCAACGTTATGTCCACGGAACCGACACCGCAACTTACTCTTCCGATGGTCAAGACCATATTGAAGACCCTCAAGCAACCATGGCCTACCCCGTCGACGATGAGTCAAACATCTAAACGGCTTGATGCACTATATAAAGTGAAGGAGTCTGATGCACCATTCCTTTTCGTGCATCCGAAGCCGAATTCCATCGTGGTGGAAGCAGCCCAAGGCCGCTCCACTAGGACTCATTCTACGCCATCAGACAAAGAAGGGCGCAAGTTGGACGCGATAGGAAGGCGGGTCTATTCTGCGGGAGCACTGGGAGCAAAAATCTCCAACTATCAAGCCATGATGGCCCGCTACCAGTTATTTTTATGGGAGAAAATATCATCCCTCACGGACTACCTTCCGGAAGATCGACGGGAACTGGCTCGAGTGTTCCAGGCCGAGGCTACACGCTTGTCCAAACAACAGCTCACCACATCTCGCCACCAAACTGATGCAGCGTCCAAAGCATTGGTCGCAGCGGTGACTCTTCGCCGCCATGCATGGCTGCGCTCCACGTCCCCACAAGCTGCACAATATCAACAGCGAAAACCAGCGTCGCGATTCCGCCAGAATCGACCTAGGGCTGACCAAGCCCCTAAGCGGCGCCTTTGACTTCGCATCCTCCCCCCCAGAACACTATCGATTTGGCGACACCCTGTCTCGTTATTACAACGCATGGGCTGCCATTACAACGGACAGCTGGGTGTTGTCCATCATCGCTGGGGGTTACAAAATAGAGCTGCGAGTCCCTCCTCCTCTGGGTACTGTGAAAGTAACATCGCCTTCCCCCCCCTTGCTACAAGAGGTAACAACGCTGCTACGGAAGGGGGCAATTACACGGGTACCCTTATCTCGGATTCGCCAGGGGTTTTACTCCAGGTATTTCACAGTGCCGAAGAAGGACGGGGGCCTCCGCCCTATTATGGATCTCAGACAGCTCAACCGGTTCATCAAGACAAAGAGGTTCCGAATGATCACATTGGCAATGATCCTCCCGTTGCTCAGGAAGGGCAGATGGTTCACGTTAATAGACCTCAAGGACGCCTACTTTCACATTTCCATTCACCCGCCGCACCGCAAATATCTCAGATTCATGGTGGGACGCCGTGTGTATCAATTTGCCGTCCTTCCGTTTGGTCTAAAGACGGCCCCCAGAGTGTTCACCAAATGCATGGGGGCAGTTTGTGCACATCTGCGGGCAAACGGGATAGAACTGTACCCATACCTAGACGATTGGCTGATCGTTTCCCCATCGGAAAGCCAAGCGATCTCAGACGTCCAACTAGTGGCTCGGACTCTATCCTCTTTGGGCCTGCAGATCAACATAGAGAAGTCAGCTTTTCAACCCACCAGGACTCTTCAATTCATAGGAGTCCTACTGGATTCGGTGACGGGAAGAGCGTTCCTTCCACGGGAAAGGGCAGACGCCATCACAAAACTGACAGTGAGTGTGCGGCTCAGGGCCAGATCTACTGCGCTCACTAGGGGTGTGCACGGACCCCCCGGATCGGATCGGGACCCGGATCGGGACCTCCAATTTTGTCCCGGACCGGTTCGGACAAAATCGGAGGCCCCCCGGACCGGATCGAGTCCGATCCCGACCCAAAAATCGTACATTTTTGGATCGGCCGCCATTTTTTTCCCCATAGACTTGCATTGCAATGCAAGTCTATGAGGAAAAAATGGCGGCGGGTGGGTAAGGGGGGGCCTAACTCCCTCCCCCCCCCCGGGGCCGTCCGCTGTGGACGGCCCCGGCAGGTAAACCCCCTCCCCCGCGCTCCCTACCCCCCCTGGGGCCGCCTGCTTCCATCCGCTGGCGCCCGCGGGCGCCAGCGGATAGAAGCGGACGGCTCCGGGGGGGGGGGGTAAGCCCCCTTCCCCGCCACTTACCTTCTCGGCACGTCCGGCGCCGGCGGCTACTACCAGCGGGCTCCGCGGCCTACTCTCGAGTAGCGCGCCAGGTGATGACATCACCCGGCGCGCCACCCTGGAGCAGGCCGCGGAGCCTGCTGGTAGTAGTAGGCGCCGGCGCCGGACGGGAGCCGCCGGGCCGGGCAGGTAAGGGCCCCCCTCCCCCCTCCCCCCTCCGCGCGCCCCCTCCTCCCCTCCACGCACCCCCTCCTTACCTTTCCGGCCCGGCGGCTCCCGTCCGGCGCCGGCGCCTACTACTTCCAGCAGGCTCCGCGGCCTGCTCTAGAGTAGCGCGCCGGGTGATGACATCACCCGGCGCGCCATCCTAGAGCAGGCCGCGGAGCCTGCTGGGAGTAGTAGGCGCCGGCGCCGGACGGGAGCCGCCGGGCCGGGCAGGTAAGGGCCCCCCTCCCCCCTCCGCGCGCCCCCTCCTCCCCTCCACGCACCCCCTCCTTACCTTTCCGGCCCGGCGGCTCCCGTCCGGCGCCGGCGCCTACTACTTCCAGCAGGCTCCGCGGCCTGCTCTAGAGTAGCGCGCCGGGTGATGACATCACCCGGCGCGCCATCCTAGAGCAGGCCGCGGAGCCTGCTGGGAATAGTAGGCGCCGGCGCCGGACGGGAGCCGCCGGGCCGGAAAGGTAAGGGCCCCCCTCCCCCCTCCGCGCGCCCCCTCCTCCCCTCCACGCACCCCCTCCTTACCTTCCTGGCCCGGTGGCTCCCGTCCGGCGCCGGCGCCTACTACTACCAGCAGGCTCCGCGGCCTGCTCTAGAGTAGCGCGCCGGGTGATGACATCACCCGGCGCGCCACCCTAGAGCAGGCCGCGGAGCCTGCTAGTAGTAGTAGGCGCCGGCGCCGGACGGGAGCCACCGGGCCGAGAAGGTAAGTGCCCCCCTCCTCCCCCCCCCCGCTGTCCACTTTCATCGGCGGGCGCCCGCTGGCGCCCGCCAATGGAAGCGGCGGTGGGCGCCAGTGGGCGCCCGCCGATCCGCCAATCCGCCGAACCGGTTCGGAGCTTTTTCGGACCGGTTCGGATTGGATCGGCCGATCCAGCTGCGGGATCGGAAATCGGATAATTTATCCGATTTCCCACTGGACCGGACTCGGATCGTGGATCGGGTCCGATCCAGTGCACATCCCTAGCGCTCACCATCCTAAGACTGCTAGGTTGTATGGCGGCGTCAGTTTTCGTCGTCCGTTGGGCGCGACTCCACATGCGCCTGCTGCAGCAGCTGCTGCTCCAGCACTACGATCCGACTATGAACCCACGCAAACTTTACATCACAATACCACAGAAGGTTCGAGACTCTCTCTGCTGGTGGGAAAATCCAGACAATCTGTCACAGGGCATGCCGTTTGTTTCCAAAGGCCCCACACGAGTCATCACCACAGACGCGTCCCTACGGGGCTGGGGTGCCCATTACAGAGACCTCACTGTACAGGGCAGATGGTCTTCGAAGGAACAGAGTCTCCACATAAATTTCCTCGAGCTTCTCGCAGTAAAGAGAGCTCTCCATGCTTTTCAAACTCACCTGCGAGGGCGACATGTCCAGATCTTGACGGACAACACTGCGACAGTATGGTACCTCAACAAGGAGGGGGGGACGCGATCCCCTTCCCTGTTACATCTGACCTTAAGCATTCTGCTGTGGGCGATTCCCAGGCGTATCCACATTTCTGCCCTTCACATAGCTGGAACAGACAACACCGTAGCGGATGCCCTAAGCCGGACCTTTGCGGAAGTCCACGAGTGGCGGCTGAAACCGCACCTGGTGCGCAGCATCTTCGCCCGTTGGGGGTCACCGGATGTAGATCTGTTCGCAACGCGGGAAAACACGGTTTGTCGAGCTTTCTGTTCCAGAGCAGGGATAGGAGCGACGTCTCTGGGAGATGCATTCACTTATCGATGGTGCAACGGCCTCTTCTACCTCTTCCCGCCATTTCCGCTGATAGGGCGGGTCATAGCGCGGATTCTGCGCCACAGCACCAATGCGATTCTCATAGCGCCCTGGTGGCCGAGGCAACCATGGTTCACCACTCTCCTGAGATTGGCTGGTCCTCGAATATGGAAACTTCCGACCGTGCCGGACATATTATCAAGGGAGAACGGTCAGATTCTTCACCCAGAACCGGACAGCCTGAAACTCACGGCATGGAGAATCCTACCCGGTGGCGCCAGCTAACGTTACCTCCTGAGATCCAGGCTATACTGGAGTCAGCAAGAAAGCCTGCGACCAGGATGTCCTATCGGAGGAAATGGGACAAATTCAAAAAATTTGCTTTAACGGCTGGATTTGACCACCTGTCGGGACCCATCTCAGGAGTCCTCTCGTTCCTGTATTCGTTACATGAGGCGGGCCTTACCCCAGCGTCCATTAAAGTCTATCTGGCCGCAATCTCAGCCACTCATGATCCCGTTGAGGGGGTGTCAGTCTTTGCACACCCGTTGTCTAAGGCTTTTCTGAAGGGACTTCATAACATTTCGCCTAGTGTTCGGTCGCCGGTTCCTCAATGGTCACTTTCTCTGGTCTTAGGCGTGTTAATGACTAAGCCATTCGAGCCATTGGCTACCATCGATATTCGTCTGTTGACCTTTAAAACCGTCTTTCTAGTTGCAGTCACGTCTGCCAGGCGGGCGTCCGAACTCGCTGCATTGCTTGTTGATCCCCCGTATACCCAGTTCTTTAAGCACAAGGTTGTCCTGAGAACAGGACCCACGTTTACTCCGAAAGTTTCATCAAGTTTTCATCTTAATCAAGATATCGTTTTACCGACGTTTTTTGCTGCATCTACTGACCCGTTGGTCTCGACGTTGCATACCTTAGACGTTCGCCGGGCTTTGGCGTTCTACAAGTCCCGGTCAGAGGAATATCGTAGATCTAGGCAGTTGTTTGTCTGTTACGGCGGAAAGAATAAAGGTTTACCAGTTTCTGCGCAACGCCTCTCGGCGTGGATTGTTGATACTATATTGCTTGCCTACCAGTTAGCAGGGAAAGAGCCTCCGTCAGCAGTAAAGGCACATTCCACTAGAGCGCAGGCGACATCTACTGCCTCCTTGCAAGGGGTTTCAATTCCTGATCTTTGCAAAGCCGCGACATGGTCGAACGCTTCGACTTTCATCAAGCATTACAGACTGGACGTTCGAGCTAGACAGGAATGCTCGTTCGGCAGGGCGGTCCTGTCGTCAGTCTGCTTGTAACAGCTCAGCGTGCCTACCCACCTCCTACGGTAAGTAGCTGATTACTCGCCCATATGTGTGATGCACAGAGACCACGAAGAAGAAATGCAGGTTGCTTACCTGTAACCGTAGTTCTTCGAGTGGTCATCTGTGCAGTCACACAACCCACCCACCGTCCCCTCTTGGCACCGCTGTGTTGTCACGAGGTTATCAGCATGCTCTTAGCTGTAGCACTTTTCTCCTTTATTGTTGGTTATTATTGTTCTCTCGGTTACGAGGCCGAGCGGTCTCATAGAACTGAGGGAGGCGGGAACCCTGAGCATGCGCGATAGGACGGTGGGGGGAGGGGTTCCCGCCAAAAATCTAAGCTAGCTAGGGAAGTTCCCGAAGCAGGCTCGGCGTCGGCGCGAGCCCATATGTGTGACTGCACAGATGACCACTCGAAGAACTACGGTTACAGGTAAGCAACCTGCATTTTCCCAACATGTGAGTAAAGTCCCCATTTCATTAATATGGAAGATCATGTATGTTCTTAACAGTTTGGGTTTTATTCTACAGAGTCCTGTGTTTCTGGGCTTGTTCTGGTTTGGTGCCTTAGCAATTAATGCAGTTCTAATCTAAACCCCAAATGTGGGGGGAAAAAACCTTCTAGGTTATCCCACCACTGTCACCAGATGCAATAGAATAGCATGCGGATTATCTCAGCTATGTTTCTTTTTCTTTCTTTTTTAAAATTAAGTTTGAGGCTTGGGTCTATAGAACTCATTGCAACAGTTTTTAATAGAGTTCTCAATTAGACCTCATCACTAGGGACTGCCTTAGCTATAAAACCTTTCAACTGTTGTCACTAGAATAAACCTTCACTACCTAAAAGAAACTCAGTAGCCTCATTCCTATGGTGTATGCATGGGATTCACACTACCACTCGAGACCACCTTTCAGAATGAACAAAAAATAAGATATTCATTAATGGAAATTATTTACAAAAGTGAACAAAATGTCACTCCTCAAATAGTAAGTTGAGATTGCTCAAAGGTTCTTAAATTAAATATGGTTGCTTACCATTCCTAAGCTGAATCTTTCCCAGTTAAATAAAATCTTGATAACTTTTCCTTCAGATCAGGTTTCCCTAATCTCCACCCCACGAAGAGGAACAGGTTTGGGAATTTCCCTAAACTTCCTTACAAATAGGAACAGACACTGCCTCCAGTTCTTCCTGTTCCTTCTAGCCTATAGCAGGATGCAAAAGATGTTTCAGGGACTACTTGCTGATGTTCCCTCTGGTCAGACATTAAATGGGAACCTAAAATATGTTATGTATATCTTGCTTCACTCAGTCGTTATGTTTGGTATATTAAATTTTAAAGTATTATTGTACCATTGGGAAACCAAGATTGTAACTAAAGCAGACTTCTACAACCTGGTGCCCTCCAGATGGGAGATGAAGCCCAAAATATCCAGAGGGCACTAGATTGGGGAAGGCTGTCCTAAAGCAAAAAAGTGACTTTAGATTTTTCAATTTTTCCAGGTGTTTAAAAAAATCCCAGAAAAAAATGTTGGGTTTTTTTTTGGGGGGGGGGGGCATGGTTCAATATTTTCAGAAAATTTATAACTCTAGTCACTTAACATAATAAAATCTCTAAGCAGTTGACGCTAACATGAATATGTAATGAAATAAACAATTAAAATAAACAATTAAAAACATTACAATAAAACGGAGTGCTGTTACTAAGGCTGCAATCCGATGCACACTTGCTTCCCAACATTTCTACTTCCCTCACAACATATACCTCTAGGGCTGCTTCCAGTTTTTTCAAGCTGTTCTCTTAAAAGGTGCAAATTGCAATTCCCACTATTCTAAAATGTTTGAAGGACAAGCGAGTGGCTGCTGTTTCAGGAATTTCTGTGCTTCAGAAACATGGTCTGTCATTGTATTTGGAAAACTAATTTGTATTCAAGTGCATACTCTTAAACTCAGTAGCTCTTAAGTGGAGGCTAATGCCTAACTGCACGTAGTCAGGCCTTGAGTCATTCATCGGGCTTTTTATTGTGTTGGCTCTGCTAATGTTGATTTTGTTTTCTCTATTTCTCCTCAAGGTGAATTACTTTTAATAAAGAGCTCTCTTTTTCATTCTTTTCTCAGGCTTTGGAATCCAAATTAGCTGCTTGTAGAAACTTTGCAAAGGACCAGGCATCACGGAAATCTTACGTTTCAGGGAACATAAACAGCAGCATGATCAACAGCAACGGCATGAAGTTCTGTCATTCAGGACATACGACATTCTACGACAAAGCGTAAGTTTAGATTATGCTTGGGGGGTTGCCAGGCTTGCATTCTAGGTAAAGTTTTGTCCCTGGGTCTGTTCCTTGTGGATATAGACTACAATCTCTGGGAAGCACTTCATTTACACATTTCTGTTAAGCCAGAGAACAGGATACTTTGTCTCCTTCTGAGGATGGGAATCTGAACTTTCATATTCTCCAATTTGTAGTAGTGCTAGGAACCTGGTATGGGAACCCAAACAAGTTAGAGTGGGTCCTTCAGGTGTTAAGCTAGAGTAGGGAAAGGGTTCCTATTATGTAGGGCTACATCACTTCAAAGTAAGAAGGGCACAAGGTCAGAAGTGCTTCTCTTTTTGTGGCATTTTGTGCTTTGGTTTCCTCCCAAGAGTAAAGTAAGACTGGTAAGTGAAGAACAACTGAACCTTTAATTACCATTGGTTAGTAACTTCTGTATTTGTAAGGTACTGAGTCATATACTGTTAGCCATGTACCTACTCTTTTCTGCACTTTTGCCTTTCATGGTGATAAGTTGGCCTGGAATCATTGTACCTAAAACAAATATATTTATTAAAATATTTGTAACACGGCCCCCGCCCCAGTTGACTAAGTTTTCAACAAGATATGCTAGACACAATATGAAATCATAGCAAAACTTCAAACATCATACGAATATTAATTAGGAGAAACATTAAATAAAGCAGCAGAAACAAGAAAAGGAGCTAACTGGGGTAACAGAAAATCCCACCAGAAGAAGGCTGTGTTGGCCTGTCATCTAAAAGCCATTAAGCACATCAGGTGGACCTTAAAGTATCTTGGGCTGAGCTTGTTTATGACTTTAAAGGTCAAAACCAACATTTCAACTTTGTCCTAGAAATGAACTGGGAGTTGGCCATCGAATACTGCAAAATCAGAGTGTAGGTCAGCACCTACATTTTGAACCAATTATAGTTTCTGGACATTTTTCAAAGGCAGACCATCACAGTTCGCATAAGAGCAGTCTAATATAGATGTGATAAGGCTTGAATAATGGTTCGGAAGCTGCAGCTTGTGCAAAATGCAGCAGCCAGATTGATATCAGGAACCAGAAGGTTCGAACATATAAGACCGACAGTGGCCTGCTTGCATTGGCTGCCTGTATGTTTCCAAGCCCAATTCAAGGTACTGGTTTTAACCTATAAAGCCTTACACGGCTTATGACCACAATACCTGACAGAATGCCTCTCTCGACACGAACTTACCTGTACACTACGATCAACATCCAAGGTCCTCCGAGTGCCTACTCTGAGGGAAGCTTGGAGGATGGCAACAAGGGAGGGCCTTTTCAGTGGTGGCCCCCCAACTGTGGAACAATCTCCCCGATGAGGCTCGCCTGGCACCAACACTGTTATCTTTTCAGTGCCAGGTTAAGACTTTTCTTTTCTCCCAGGCATTTAACAGCATATGTTGAGCTTTTTTAACTGACCCCTGGATAGTTTAAATGATATGTAGTTCGCTTTTAGGCTTTTATGGTTTAAAATTTTGTATATTGGTTTTTAAATGTTCAATGTTTTTAATTTTTGTAAACCGCCCAGAGAGCTTCGACTATGTGGTGGTATATAAATGTAACAAATAATAATATTCAAAAATTTTGTGTAGAAGCTCTGTTGGCTACCTTTTATGCCTGGCTAATTGGTATTTCCTGTATAGCTTATAGGCCAAGCTGCATCCTGGCAGTTTGCACATTGGTATGGTAGGAAATTGCTTGCAAATGCACTTAGTACCAATGTGAATACTGCCTGTGGTTTGCAGCCCAGCATTGCAGCAGAAGAAAAAAAGCATAACTGCTTCATAGTCTCAAATCCCAAGGCAAGCTTCTTAACACCCACGCTTGTTGCTATCTTGAGCCATGCTGTGAACCATAAGTAGCTTGTAAGGTGGGAAGGGTCACTGTTTGCTTGGCTGGTTTGTGTCATGCAAGGTGTGGTTGACCCTCCAGAATTGTTCAAGGCTTATGTATGTTGTATAGTGCCCCTCTGTTGCTGCACCAAAGTCTTCCATCACGTGCTTTCTATATACCATTCTGTATAAGCTCATCTCATGCTGTCTTTCATTCTTTTCTCTCTGCTTTCTACTATGCTGATCCCTACATTTGGATCAGCCTGGCTCTCATCCCCAGGTTCCTCCCCAAGACCCTTTTCAGCAAAGTTTTCCCCAAACCTGTCTCATTCTCACTTAGCTTGAATTTGTGCAACTATCAGACTTCCTTCCATGTGGCAAACCCTGAACTCTCCCTCCATCTTGTCATATCCCACTTAAGGTGCATTGCAAGAATTCTGTGTTATGTACAGTAACTAGCACATACATAGAGCAAAGTAAGTGTTTAAACAGTAAGAAATAGGTAGCTGCAGCCCTCCTCTTAGACAGTGGTTAGGTATATACTGTCTAAAGGTAGGACAATATATCTGGGGAACAAAATCTTGCTGTGAGGTTTCTATCATAAAAATAAGTGTACAGGCTCTTCTTGGGCCACAGGGACATGAGCCATTCAAGTGACCCAGAAGCTTGCATCTAAACATCATTTCTCAACTGCTTCTGCTTTTGGCCTGGTGTTGGCACTTGATGGCTTTTCATCATGTCCCTCTTCCTGTGCTGCATCGCCTTGTACCCATCCTCTTCCCCCACCGTTAAGTCCAACTATGAACTATTTTCATAGAGTTGAACACCAAATTGTGAATTGGTTACAATCACCACATTGCCAAACTGGCTAACACTGGGCTATAGTTTGCAATGGCATGGAAAGTGAACTCAGGCATGCCCTTTCTTCTCGTCCTCTCCTTTCTCTCTCTCTCTCTTTAGCCCCTGTAGTCTTCTCCCTGCCCCCAATTGTCGCTGGATCCTGAAACCACGTATGCTTGTGGACCCAACCCAATCTGCTGCTGCTGCCGCCTTATGAACGGCCTGTGGTTGGGTGGTGGGACTGACTGAGGTAACTCACACGCTGTTCTGCTGGCTTTGCTGCTGTTCTGCTAGTTGCATTGTATGCACTGTTGGCTCTCTAAGGTGCATTAGAGTTGAGTGGCCACCGAATCAGTGGTGGGAAGGGTACCTTGCTGCTGACTGAAGAACAATTGTAGCTGACTGAGTCATGAGAACAACCAGCTAAGTGTTCCTTGTACAGGAAGTTTATTGAAGCCAGCACGATGTCGTCGCTGTTGAGGCTCGGACCCAAGAGCGTTTAGGTGGAGTTCGTAACTTGGGCTGAATCTGAGAGTAAATTTGTTTAGTGAGGTGATGCCATTGACGTCTGAGTGCTTCACCTCTGGACGAATGGGTGGTGGCTGAGACGACATCGTGTACAGTCTTTTTTTAGTTCTTCCTGTAGACATCCTTGCCAAAAGAGTACAGTTGGGTGTGTTCCTTGCTTTGAGTTCAGTTCAGAACAGTTTGACATGACAATGCCATCAGCAGAGCATACTTTGGATCCCAGTCCAAGGCAGAATTGCATGTGGTCTGCTTTGTACCTTGCATTAGCTTGGCATTAATGTACCACTTTCTTAAATTCTAAACACAACTATCTTGATGAATTTGTACTAGCTACTGCTAAAAGACCTGTCTTAGTAAGCCCTCCTCAGACCACTGACTTTGGTACCAGAAATATGTACAAGAAACATGAATGCATGCATGTGTGGAGGTGGAGGCCCTGTACAATATCAGCAATGAGGGGATTGGAAGACCCTTTGTTTAAATATGTTCCCAAATCAAGGTAAACGTGTAGTTAGTAAATTGGTTTGATTCTTTGCAACTCTAACTTTGTTGCGGTTGTGCTGCTCACTAGAATTTGAAAAGCTGTTCCTCCCTTTGGGCTTAAGGACTAAATTGGCTCTAAGAATTCACTGGTGGCTTCACCTTAATTTTTTTTTTTTTTTACTTCTGAAAATGCTTCTGGCAAACTTGTGTTTTTAATACGAATTGTTTCCATCTCTCCTCTCTGGATAGGTCAGATTCCCTGCGTATTTCATGGGTAACTGCAACTGTTTGGTGTGATGAGCTTGCCTGATACTTAGAGATGAGTGTGTGTGTTACCCATTATGGCTATGGGACTGAGATACTAACCTTGTGGATGTACTTTGAATTGGTTTTTGGCATGTAACTAGATTTATGGGTTTCATGTAACAGGAGTATCAGTCTTCTGTTGGACTCTGTCCTTTTCATGCATGTCATTTGACTGGAACAAGTAATGAGAGGCAGAACTGAGGTGTGTGTTGTGGGGAGATCTATAATTTCTCGGATGGGAGGGGGGAATTGGAGCCATGAAAAAACAGCTTCACCCCCTTTTTTCTTGGGGGGAAAAAGGAATTTTGGGGACAAAATTAAACACATACATTTCTAACAGTTCAAAACTTGCTTTAATAATATAAAATCATGATATATGTTAGCATGTAGAATTGTACTGTTTGATATGTTTATGAAGTTTAAAATGGTAATTCCTGAATTGTATTAGCTGTATTCAACCAATAATTACAAATATACCCACAGAGATTGAGCAGTAAACTGCTGATCCTTACGATATTTAAACATATCTTGGTTTTTGCCACTTGGAAAAATAGGACCAAAAATAGAGTTTAAAACCAAAATCATCAACTGTGTATTAAAACAAAAGGAAGTTTTTATTATTGGGGCTTTGAAACAGTCTCCTTTCCACAGTCAACCTTGTCCAGAAACAGTACAAAAGATCTGTAGTACCATGGGATGAATAAACACACCACAAGCAATTATCCCTTTTTTTAACTGTTTACAATTCTCTAAAAAAAAATAGGGAGAGAGTGTCTGTAGCCTAATAGATGTTCAGGACTGTGCATAAACCTGGCTATTGATTTAACTTTATAACAACATTCAACCCTAATAACATTGAATCATTCACATAGTAAGGGTCATGTAACAGTTTATTGTAGAAGGTTGGGTAAAAATACCATGAATCACATAAAACCAAATTTGAACAATAAAATATATCCTTGAAAATACCACAATCTATTTATGAAAAACATTAAATTTTAATTATGTTCATTTTCTTCATGGACTTCAATAATCTGAAGGTTTGCATGGATTAAAATAAGCTTTTCTATTCTTTTGCATGTTGGTTTGTCAGTGAAACATAATCTGTTATAATTTGGCATGCATATTTCCTAACAGACTGTTTTGTTTCACATGCTACAGAAGGTGGGAGGAATCTGAAGCAGGCTTTGACAGTTTTGTCTACAGGACAGAATTGCCAATACTGTAGATTAGCAAGTATGTTGAGGGAGTAAGGTTTAGGTAACATAATATTTTCAGCATTTCAATCACTCAGAAAGAAATAATGCATGAGTGTCTTTTCAGTTTTCCCCCAGTGTCTATTTTTTCAATTAAAAAATGTGGGGAAAGGTTGTGGGATGTTGTCCCAGCTGTTCAATCATTCCATCTTTGCCCTGACACAGGCAGTTATTTCTATTTTTGAGTGAAAGGCGGTATGCCACAAGTGAGGGTCTTGGAGAGATTTCAGCTGGGTTCAGATGACATGATGGTTAGTAGTGGGTTAAATAGGCAACGGTTGGTTGTTGTGTAGTTGGTTGGGACTTTTTCACACCACGGCTGGTTATTCGTCCAAAATAACCAATGCAAATAACCAACTCTGTGCAGAGTTGACTACTTGAATAACCATTGGTTATCATATTGTGTGTCGGGCACCATTGACTATTTCGTCGCACACAGTTGGTTATTTTCAGCGACTACAGAGTTCCCTGGAAAGAGTGACCAAAGCGGTGCTACCACTCTAGTCCAGTTAGAAGAACTCACAATGGTTGATGGGATACCAGCGGAAGGACTGAGGGGGGGAGGGGGATGTGTCAATCAAACACACTGTTGACTAATAGTCAACTCAATGCTGGCCTTAATCAGTACGATGGCTGATCATAATCATGTTGTGTGGGGAGTACCCCCTTGATAAACAACCGTGGAGTTGACTATTAAGCTTCCATCGACTACTGTGTTGTCCGAACGTAGTCTTCGTCTCCCCACATTGCACTTATACTTGAGGGACACGAGCAGCCTAGGTCTTCTAGAAGTGGTGACTTTAACAGTTTCCTACTGCTTAGTACAATCTATATGAAGAAGCTTATTCTATTAAAGTGGCAGTTTAGTAGATGAGTTGGATTTGGGCAGTTTTGTGCCTCAGTTCTTGGCTGGTCCTTGTTGGGCTAGACCAGTAGTTTCTCATGATTTTAGTGAGCCAGCCTAGTTGCCTCAGGCTAGCCTTGGAATACTAGCAAGGTAGAAAACTATTAATCTATCTTGTTTGATAGGAGGCTTGCATCACTGTTATTTAGCTCATTCTGGCAAAACCCTGTTGCCCCAGGAATCTGTTAGAAATCTGCTAGAATCAGTTAACTCGGATCCAGAAGTGTACAACTGACCAAGGGATTCATTTTAGTGACAAGACTTTATTTACAGTATCAGGCTAAGGCAAAATATTGTTTTGTTTCAAAAAGTGTCTGAAACATTTGCAAACTAGAAATAACATAAGGCACAGAAGGCTGTTTGTTAACTTTGATGATAACTCTTTGTGAGGGTGTCTGGGAATATTGGTCATCAAGTTCCAGGCCCTGCAGACATTAGTTTCCTCTACAGTGTTTATGCGCATCACAAAACTGTTACATTTGTGTGAAAGGTTGGGATCCTAGAACTATGTATGATCGTGATCATGCTGCAACTTTGGAATCCAGCTTCCAGTGCAGAATCTGGCATCTCTTGGACTGTTAATATTTACAAAAATTAGCCTACTCCAGGTAGTTCAGAAAATCTTCAAGACAAAGGTTCAGTTCAAACAACATGTTAGTCAATGCAGTGTGAAAACTCCACTCAACAATTGAGTTTTAAGGGGAACTCCCCACACAACATGTTCTAACTCCACCATTGTGTGACTGTGGGCTACAGTGGAGTTGAATAAAATTCATCACAATGTTTGATTGACAGTTCCTCCACCCTCTCTCTTCCCCCAGTCCTCCCGATGGTATTCCATCAGCCATTGCTGTGGAAAAACCATCCCGCCAGCTCTCCTAGAGCGGCACTCCCTCCTTTTGCCACTCTTGCCAGAGAACTCTGTAGCCAGTGGAAAAAGTCAGCACAACAGAAAACTCCACAGAGCCCGCCATGCAACACAATGGTTGTGCAGGAACTCTCCTCTGCGCAGCATGGATATTCTGCGTGAAGTGTTTCCCAAAAAAACTCCACTGTTGCGTGGAACTTTCGTGCCAGACAACACATTTCTCAGCAGTGGTGTAAAAACTTCACTGTGGAGTTCTAAAACCACTATTGAGAAACGTGTTGTCTGAACTAAGCCAATGGCAGTTTGTGCTGACCAGATAGGATCTGGATGGAGAGTGTAATGGCTAGGCAGTTTAACTTGCTTTGTCATCACACCTCCGTATCTTTCCCAGTGGATCCCAGCCCATTCTCCCAGCATAACTTTCTGTCCACTATTATCATACAGATCCTTACTTGTCTGCCCCACTAAAATATATAGGGGAATTTTTGCTAATTGGAAAAAACAGTAAAGTACCCAAATAATGGATTTACTTACTCAGTAACACTTATCAAAACATTTTTTATTTAGAATTTTTAAAATGCTATATTTCAGAAATGCTGAATGTCAGCATTCCAACTCTTGTACTATTATATGCCACAATTCACAAAATTGCAGTTAAGAAATAGGATGGGCTGGTTGGCATGTCACGGTAAACCACCATGGGTTAATTCACTAGTGGATCTCTGAGACACACGCCGGCTACCATTTTGAACATGCAATCCATGACAGGGGGTTCTAAGGCTATCCAAGGATTGTTTAACCCTCAGCCCATGACACCCAGGTTCCATGGTGTGTCCCTCCCATGGCTTGCATGTTCACAATGGTGGCCAGCATGTGTCTCAGAGCCCATAGTAGCCTATCCTGATGTGCGAACCAGGCTGGTGTCTCTGAGCCATTTAGTCCTTTTGGAATTCATGTTTGCTTTTGTTCTGGGATGCACCAGGAGAGGTTGCCACATTCCCATGCAGCTTGGCTCTGGCACATGTCGCAGTCATTGTGTCCAGTTTCTCTGTGCCCTTTATCAGATAGAGACTGGATCTAAGAGGCAAGGTGATGGAAACAGAGGCTGGTTTGGTATATGTGAAGGCAGGGAGCAAATGATCACCCTCCACTCTGGGTAGAATGTTACATGGTTGGCTCTTGCTACTTCCCAGTGGTTTTCTAAGAAGTTGGCAAAATGGAATGGTTTTATATAGATACGTGTGTGAGGGTAATGCTGGACTAGTATATTTGGCGTATCTGTAGATAAACAGACAGTCCTATCACCTGGTGAAAGCCCAAAGGCAGAGGTTCCTATTTATTTATTTTTAAATTTGTGCCTTACCTTTCTGCAATTAAGCATCTAAAAGTATGCAGTTATAAAATAAAAACCAACATATGAATAACAGTCTTTTGGACTTTCCCAGTTCAGCTGTGCACACTGAGCATGTCTTCCTTGACTGTTACTACAGTACTTCCCTCTCCCATGCTATTTTTGGAAAGGTAGTTCTTGTGAGTTAAGGTTCAGCTTTGCATGCCTCTTGGTACTACTTGTTAACCATTTTCTCTCCTTGTTCCGTAGGGCAGTCAACGGCTTTGATCAAGGCCCACCACCAGGCCTAGGAGGGTCCAGACCATCGTCGGCACCAGGCATGCTCCCTCTGAGCGTATGAATGGGATGCAAGGGCATGATGGGACTTAAGATTAGTTCTTGAAGGAACAAGAAGAGCTGCTTGCTATACTTTTCCGTTAGTGCCCCCTGCTGGAGCTGAGTGGGTGCTGCAGTATCCAGAAGCTGCACGGAGAAGAACCCAGCACACACACAGCACTCCTTATGTCAATACAGTCTATTTCTTCTATTTCCATCGTGGACGTTCTTTAACGTGGTCACCGCTGATGTCTGTCTCACAGGATGCTGGAGTTGCACTTGCCCAATTCACCTTCTCTCCCTTCCCTCATTTTGTTCCTTGGCTAAGTTGGGCCTGCATTGATGCTGGATGACCCTTTAGCAACTTTCCCACCTTTTCCCACTGCTCTCCCTTTCTCCAAACCTTGCACTTAGGCACACAAGATCCCTGTGCTTTCTCTTTTCTGGATGAGTCAATTCATGTTCAAGGAAGGTCAGGGAAGGCTTAGAACTTCCCTGGTCAGCTGATGGACTTGGGATGCAGGATGAACCTGTGTGGACCTTCCATACTCCCAATGAAACCATGAGCAGGTCTTAGTACCTGACACAGCACTCCTGCTAAAGATCGGGATGTGGGCTGCGGAGAATATCTAGATGTGACATCTCTTATGTGGAGCACAAGAAATGTATGTTTTGTGCAATTATCTCTCTGTTCACCAAAGCGGATTGTTTTTAAAATGGAGAAACACCCCCAATTTAGCAATTCCATTTCAGTCAGCTTCATTTTATGCAGCTGACTTCACCTATTTTATTTCAAGAGAGCTGTGCATAGGGGCTCTGGCTGTTTAGTGTGAATTGCTCAAGAGCAAGGGAAGGAGAAGGGAATCAAAGCCAGGGAAGGCTAGGGGCAAATTGCCACTCACAGCTTGGATTTTGTCAGCCCTTTTTCCTGTGTGTCCTTTGCTGCATTGACTGTTTACATTTGTTTTACTGTACATAGGTTTGTAAACATAATATCTTTGCCTAAGATATTTGTACATAACTTGGGCTTTGTAGCTTTATTTATTCAGAATCTCTGAGGCATGTTTTCCCTAGAACAGTGTGTCAGATTTCTGTGGTGACTGCCATCCTGTGGTTTAACGAGAGAGATGGTCCAAAAATAAAGATCTTTTAATGTGGACACATTGGCTTTTGCAGAAAAGATGTTTCTGCCTGTGTTTTGTGCTTTGATTGCTGGATTTCAGCGGTGTGGTGGTGTCATTGCACAAAGAGGAGCCCACTTTCCACTCTCGTTGTGCTGATGAATAAGGGGTGCAGATGGGAAGCAGAACTGTTTGGGTGGCTTTGGATACCTACATTTGGCTGGTGGCGCAGGCTCTTCTCATTATGAAGGGAAATGACACAGGTTTTCTCCTGCAGATGTGACTCGTAACTAGTACAGCATAAATAGGAAAGTGATTGCCTATTCAGCTGGCTGTGGAGGTGGTATGACGAAAACAGCTCTTAGAAAGCTGTGTTTTTGACAGGTTGAGAGTAATAGTGACAGGTGGGGAGGAGAGCTTCATTTCTAGTACCTCACAGTGTTTGGATTGCTGGACCACTTGGCTCCTGTTAGTAAGGCTGAGCTGTACTCTAGGAGCTGAGAAGAGCACTTGCACCCTCTTCTTGGGGCCACCTGTACATGTCATGCTTTACTGAGCAGAGCACCCAAGACCTTTGTACAGCTAGTGGTTTAAATCCAGTTTGATGGTTTGTAAAAGGGGTTTCAGCAGAAGTAAAAATCTTTTTGTGCAAGATCCCTCATTACAAATGAGCAACACCCACCATCGTCCACAGCATTTGAGTGCAGTATTGCTCCCCCACCTTCAGAAAGATAGCTGAAGAGGGGGCGGGGTATGGCTGCATATTCTGAAGAAAGTGCACGTCAGCAATAACTGAGCAATCCATCACCTAGTACTTCCACCTACAAGGTTAACTGGTGGTTGTGAAAGCAAAACTCGCTCCCTGGAAGCTGGCTTTGACAATGGACTGTGAAGTAATCATGGGCCCTTTAGACATTTGTCTCTCTCCCAATCCCTAAAGTCTGAATATATGCAAGCTGTCCTGGAACCATAAGGGGAAAGGCTACTTGCTTGGGTCTTTCTTCCTCAGTTGTTTTCTGAACTAGGGTGACATGGGAAGGACCAAGGTCGCTGTGGCCTGGGAAGATGCTCCTCTAGTAAAATCTTAAGTTGCCTTTATATCTTGAATACTCTGCACTCCACCCCAATAAAACTAGCAGTTGCTCTTGGGGGAAATTGTCTAGGTTTGTTATTATGAGGCATTGAAGTATATCCACCTCCTTCCTAAAAACATGAAGTGACTAATGTTGCTGCCAGAGCAGAAGCCTTTTTAAAAGAAAAGGAACAAGGAAGAAATGACCACAGGACCGCTTGCAACAACAACAAAAAAGCCTCAATAGTGCTTTACCAATTGCCACTGAACAGGCTGGCGCTGCAACTGCACTTGGTCAAGAACAACAAAAGCACTGAAAATCAGGCTTGAAAAAAATGTGAGAACAATATGGAAAACAGAATGCAGGTTTGGAAGTTGACATCTGTATAAAAATTAAGCAACTGAATAATATCCATTCTGGGGGAAAAGCTTTGAGCAGACCTCTGCTCTGCTACTGACTGTAAAATGGACAAAGAGCCTCCTCTTCAGCCTGAATTTTGTCTGTCTAATAAAGTGAGTTTCAGACTACATAATGTTAATACCTAGCTCTTTCCCATATGTAAGACGAACCTTTGTGGACAGTGGGATCTATTGAATCTATGACAAAAATACCTGCAGCTAAATGCGGCATGTTCCACCATACAATCCCAATGTCTTTCATAGTAATTACGGTGGTCAGAAATTTCGTGGAGCAAATAATTCCACCGCAACTAATAGACACAATTCATTTGACATGACCCCATCCATGTCCGTGCACGATCATGCAGAAGTGAGCTGCTTTTTGAGGCCAGTGGAAACTAGATCTGTCCCTACCTTATAAGATGTAAGTTACTGGAGATCCTAAGTGAGGCCTAGGTACTGCAAAGTGGGAAAAGGAAACTAACAAGCTGTTAACAAATCAAGCTAATATGAAGTTTACTGAGCAAGTGCTGCCCTCTTTTGCCACTGCATTGTTACTACATTGACTCATCTGGCAGGACTAACATTTATGTAAAAAGGATTTCATGAGGCAGCTGCTTTTGGTGCAGCAATACAAACCATTTTCTTTAGTGACGCTAGGTCACTGGTTCTATATCAGACGCAAAAAAGTGTATGTCTATGTTACATTCGATCTCTCAAATGCAAAGCTATTTTCCCACTTTGTTGTGACCTGCTCCAAGAGTAAACACAATCCATAGTAAGTATAAACAGAAAGGAATATAAACTGCTCTAAGGAAAGCAGCTGAATTAAATTTCTATTGGCTCTAGGTATTGTGCATATATATATATAGATGTTTTCACCTAATATATTCAGTGTAAATCTTAAGGCAAAGATACTATATACTAATATGAAATTCATTTTCCATGTGTCAATCCTCCTGTAGCCAAAATAGCACCATCCACATATACAAAGGGGAAATATTGGTAGGCTTAGAGAAATCCCAAGATTTGCAGAAGTAGAAAACATTTTCAGGGGACAAAATCTTATGGGGGAACCCCCTACACAACACAATGAGGATTGAGCATGCTCAGTAGCAATATAATGCCAAGCATCCCTGGGTGAAAATCAAGAATGGATTATCTTGCAGGAGGGTGCGGCTAAGGAGCTGGCACCCAGATCAGGAGCATTCTACACTGCACAGTTGCAGCCCCCACAACCGCAGGCTGACCATTCTGTATTTCAGGCATCTTAAATCATACTGGACTGCCAACACCCCTCTAAAATACTTTCATGAATAGTTAACTACTTGAGATGGGCTGTACTTTTCTACACAGAACCAGTTTCCTTTGGCTCAGATTTGCACAATGAGTCAGGTATTCCTTATTTTCAAGACTTGGCTGACAAAGGTACAATGAAAAATTACCATTCTCTCTCACACATATACTGCTGACCCTTAACCATTAACTGTTGACATGCTGTGCTCCTTCCAGAAGATCATCAGGTCCTTGCTGAAGCCCTATTATACTTTTAATCCATAATAAGATCTTGTGGTAGAGAACAGTGATTGTGCTGGAAAAAATACATACCTAAAGCTCCTGTTTAAGATGTCTCAATCCTGGCTGATTTTGAGTCCTACAGGGAGACTGAAGTAGGATGGAACAGACCAATTTGCACATCTGAATAGTCAATGAGATGGAGCAATCCACAACAGTGAGGGGACAACTTCCTTGGTTACGCTATTTAACATATAAGGCTGAAAACTGCAGAGCTTTATTACATATTTAATTTCAACCCTCAAGGTGACCAGGCTGAACTTTGCCCTCCAAATTCCTTATTTTTCTGTTGCTGGCTGGTAATGGCATGGAAATGAAATGCAGAAAATGGTTTAGACATACTGCATCGAACCCAAAGATGTCATGCCACTGATAGAACTTCTACTGTCAGCAGAATTGGGATAAGGCAATTCCCCTCTCCCCATCACAGCCCCACATATGCATTCAACACTGGCTCTGGAAGACTAGCAAACCCTACAGAACAGATTTCGGAGTAGCGTGGGGACAAAAGGAGAGGAGAGAGATGTGTTGTACTCAATTTAGAGACCCATTTAGCTTAGTATACTACACATGTAGCCAGGGCACTACTAGAGTAATCCAAACTCCTGGTAATTCATGAGGTTTAAAAAAACAAACTCAGGAAAACCCTCCGAAAGTGGTATTCTGCCCTAACCGCCTTGGTTTAAAAATTCCTTTATGTGAATATGTTTAGTCACCCACAGAATACAGTATTGCTTAACCTGAGAACATTTTGTTTCACTGAAACACCAAGAGATGAACTAAATTGTATAATTATATGTTTACTTGTTTATGGCTGTTCCTATTTCACAAATCCCACATTCACTGATTCTTATTGCTATGTCAATGCATAACCTGGTCAGTTCATTTTATTTCCAAACCCTGATTTTATATAGTCCCGTATTTTCACAATTATCCTTCCTAACAAAATAGATTCACGCAGAAACCCAACTACTCCTCTACCAGGGTGGGCAACTTGTAACCTTCCAGATGTTTTGGCCTACAAGTTGCCCACCCCATTCTATATGAAGCAGAGCTACGATTACATAGTTTTGAGTCACTAATGTAGCAACTTTTATGTATTCAATGGGTTTGTTCCACATTTAATCGTACTTAGTGTAGACCCAACTGAAATTTAGGGGACATATGATAGTCCTGACTAACATAAGTACTACTGATTTTAGTATGACTAAATCTGGATCTAACCTCATTTGGGAAACACATAAATCATTTTGTCTTCTACTCTCTCTTTCCTAATTATTACTAGTGTTCCTTGCTTTTTGGGTTGGCTGTTTTTCACAAATGTTAATAGGTAATTTAGAACACATCAAAATTAATGATTGAAATAACTCAATGCCTATCATTTGACAATGAGATTCAAGGGGAAATTAGTACTGAAGAAATACTCCTGTAGCTCCTCAGTGGGTTTTTTTTTTTGGAGAAGGTCTGAATCCCATAAGGTTACAAACAGGAACAAACCTGGCTATTTGGCAATTTCTATCTGAGTGTAGACGTGTGAGAGCATTTCCTTCCAAGTAAACAGCCCAAACATTAATGAGTCTCTAGAATGAATAAATTTATTGTCTTACAAAAATCATTGTCTAGAAATATGGGAATACAAAGAGACAAGGTATTTGCAGTCAGATGCCTGGTGGTCAACAGCCAGTTATGATTAATACCCAAATGCACAAAAACAAAAGCTTTGTAACATATGTTAAAGCTTTTAACCAAAGAAAAATATATTTTCAAGCATGTTGCAAGAGATCAATATTTCATAGTTAACACTGATTCATCCTTATCACTGAATATCAATAATACCACTTGGACTAGGTGTAACATGATATGGAGAACAAAAATTAATACATTAAATCATTGCTATAGGCAAATTATATATGTAACATTGTCTTAGTACTGTAGTGTCTAAGGCACTTTCTGTAAATGTCAGTTCTCCGTTATGGAACAAAAGGATACTAGCTAGGTGCAGTTAACACTGTCCAAATGAAAGTGAAAAAAGGGAGAGGGTAGCTCACTGGCGTGTCCATTTACAGGCAGTCTCTGCCTGCTATCCTCTGGCAGCCACACTGATGGGCACCAAGATAGCTGGGCAAGAGCTTCAGCTCTAGTCTAACACCCCTGACCCCAGCACCTCACCAAGCAAGCAGTTGCTGGTGGGGAGAATAATCTAATTTCCATGCTGAAGATATTCAATTTGCACTGAGCACTATGTAGAAAATTGTGAATATTCTATCTGGCCTCTCTGCCAGGACATAGTAGCAACCATGAAGGCAGAAGTTGCTCATGGTGAGCATGAGCAACTTATTAATTAGCATAAATACCTGGCTAATTATGAAACTAGTAATGATGCTACTCTCAGTTTTAGGTTTCCCCCTGAAGCACCTCAGGGCATTTCCACAGTCAATTATTTTCAGTCCATCATAGAATGACAGGAAAAGGACACAGCCAGGTCCTGCAAGGAAGCAGGATTGAGGAGACCAAATGAAATGGAGTGCCATTGCTGTACAACTAAGCATGCATAGAAAAAGGCGGAGCCAGCTGCCTGGGAATGGCATATTAGAAGGACCTTTTGAGGGAGCACCCTCAATTACCCGGTGCCTTAGAAAATGGCTTTACAATGGATACCTTAAAACAGAAAGCACTGAACAGAGACATTTTAATATGTAAAAGAAGCAGTGGTACCTATATCCAAAGCAGGTTACAACATGGCAAAGCCAGATAGCAGTTTGCTGTGGCAGACTTGCTATGCATAACCTAGCACTGTGCCAGTTTTACCTAAGGCAAGTCTAGGGCCACAAGGCAATTTGGTGGCCAATAAGGTCTTCTTCCTCCTCTTCCAAATGCATGGAGGGAAAGTCACATGGGTGGGGATGCTGGCTGTACAACCCAGTGGGACATTCTATTCTGTTTGGGTAGTCTGAGGCTCGTTGATATCACTGCTCTTACTTTCAGCATCGTCATCTGAAAGCTCCAAAGAAGCCCCTTCAATGTGCAGTTGGCGCCTCCCAGATCGGCTGGAGGAAAAGGTGATTGGCCCACCCCTCCTGTAAAAGGATGCAAACAGTCCTTTGATCCACAAAGATCCACAATCCAGCTACCCACTGTGCACCGGGCTCCCATGAGCACAAATAAATCTGTCCCCCCCACCCCTAGTTATTGTCAGAATGCTCATAAATCAGGGTCATAAAATCACTTTAAAGGTTATTACTTAAAAATCAGGAGTGTACCTAAGTCCATATGTGGGTATAGCTCAGGACACAAATGGGTGTCAAGGAGCCCACTCAGGCAGCATATACAACAACATGAGCCAATGATCTGACCCTGTACGGATGATGTTCCATTTTGGTCATTCAACAGCACCAGACCACATTAGGGGCAAGTTATCAGGAACTAGAGGTAGAGTAAGAGGTTGGGTGGGTTGTGAAGTAACTGGAAATGGAGGGCCAAGTGAACTCCTCACCACCACTACTATGCTGTCCCGAAAGCACTGGTGGCACATGCTCATGCTCCCCTGCCTCCTTCCATTGCCACATTACTCACCTTAGCCTGTTTTTCAGAGTGCTGACCTCCCTGCTCAGACCCTCACTAGCTTCAGTGGCATCATCCAGCTCACGCTGGAGCTTACGGCGTGAGGCATTTGCACGTGTAGCCTCCTCCTCTGCTTCTTCCAGTTGGCGCTTAAGCTGTTTCATCCTAGCATTGGCCTTCTCCATCTAGGGAACATCACCAGAAACATCCAAAAGAGACATCAGATGACCATAGAGACTTTGTTTATTCTCATTCCTCCCTGATCTAAGTAGTGAAGGGATATGTTCCCTCGTCAAGATCTAGAACCTCTTGGCAGTGACCTAACAATCTTTTGTTTTGCATTCACCAAGGCATGTACATAGGGCTATTAACAAGTTTGTCCTTCTGCACAAGACAGCAAATGTTGGCTGCTTGTACTGCTCACTCACTAAAGACAGGACAAAATCTTAGTGAGGCTCTTCTCTCCATAAGGAGAAAAAAATAGCCCCGCCTCCGGGAATGGAGGAGTTGCATGTTCTAGAAATGCCCTCCTTCATTCAACATACTCATATACAGCTACTGAAGTGCCAACCCTTTGCAACTGATGTACAATGCGTGATAAGAAGACAGCAGCTTGGACAGGCTACAGGAGTGGAAAGAGAAGTGGCTTGCACAGTCTCTATGTCCAACTGAATGCAACTCAGTACAGCAGGATAGCTGCAGAGCGTCCACATTGACTGATTTCAGAGCTTTCTAGACGGATACAGTCTGTTTGGAACAGCCTATTGCGACTCCCTTTGTGCATAACAGGGGCAGTAATGTGAAGAACCAGTTGTTGCGGTTACTGGCTAAGAATGGAAGTCTCTTGGTGGCTGGATGGGTAAGACAACCAAGCTTCTAAGCAGAGCAGGTAGTTTCTCACCTGTTCCTTGTACTGGTCTGCATGCCGGCGCTCATCCTCTACTTGCATGAATACCTCTTTCAGCTTCTTCTCCGTGCGGCGTACTAACTTATTGGCAGCTGCTCTCTCCCTACGGAAATTCAACAGAGCAGAATCACCCATCATGACACTGAACAGACACCAGCCTCTATACTACAGTGCAGAGGAGTCCAAGTATATTTCAACTGCAGCTAAAAGTGCAGGGAGATTAGTCATGGCAAAGTACTCCATACTTCTTGCTGTGGGAAAATATAATAAAAAATGTATTTTCTGCATGGGCCTACAGGGTAATTCAATTATTTGGTGCTCTTGGGAATAATATCTCACACACACACACACACACCTGCAGGACAACAGGAATTAAATTCAAATTATTATTTTTTTCTTAACTAGGGGAGAAGAATATGGATTCACTACCTAATTCTACATAAAGATACACACAGACAAAATAGAACCACCAAGAAATCAAAGAGCATCTCAAAGAGAAAATTGAAAAAAGTCTGAGAGAAGAACTGAGTTAAAAAGAAAAAAAATATCATTAATGAACAAAACTTGAAGTTAAGCAACCCCACTGACCACACAAGAACCTATCACGTCACCTACTACTTCCAAGCTGATACACTGCATAGCTGACAGGAAACAGGAGACAGCAAGAGTTTAATTTAAACACTGAAGTGAACTCAAATCATCCCTCAAAGCTGTGATTGGAGTCCCTGGTAAAATGTGTGTTAGGATTAGAAGGTGGACCTGTCAGTCACTCAACCACGCTCCCTCTTGCCGTTCAGCATTTTAGAGAAATGAAACTAAAATATGCTATTTTGCAGGAGACAAAATCTCCACAACTCCAAAGCATAGTTCAGTAATAAAGCTCCCTGATTCTGCTTGGGCTTCACCTTTCATGCGACTTTGATGCACATCCCTAGTAAGTACCAAGGCTTCTTTCTTTGTTGGTGTAGAAGATATCCAGGTTGGGAAATGAAAAAAAAAGCAGTGTGATGCAAATCTTTATCCACTGAGCTATGGTGGAAGGTGATACCATTTCCCCATGGAGGAAGGATAAAAAGAGAAAAAGCTTATCTGTTTGTCTGAATGTGGTTCTGCATTAAATGAATACTTTGAGAACTCTGCACACAGCCAATTTGTGCCATGTGTATTCTTTGGGAGAAAAGGAAGAATGAGTTCCTGATATCTGTGAAATAATGAGATAACCTTTGGAATAAAGGATGGATCTGGTTTAAGGACCTTTCTGTCCTTATGGAAAATACATAGCTGGGTCCTTGAAAGAGAGAGTATTGATTTCTGATATCTTATGAGCTGATGGCATTGTTACTAGGAAGGCCACTTGAAGGATCACCAAATTTAGTTCAGAGGCAGGCTTCGGTAGAGTTTGGAAAACTTTGTGCAGTTTTTTGGAAAGGAATCTGCAGACAATTGGATGTTCCATGGAGGAATCTCCAAAGGTTTGGGTTTTTGGTGAATGATCTGGAGAAAACTGATGGGTTGCCTCTTTAGGGTGTTAGGAAGGTGTTTATGAACTCCAATACCTGCAGTAATCAGAAGCAGTTGAGCCTATGTACACCAGTTGCACATATATCCTGCTTGTGGATCTCCCATCAGCAGCTGGTTTGCATTGTGTGAACACAACACTGGACTAGATGGACCTGTGGTCTGATCCAGCATGGCTTTTATGTTTAACTCTACTGAGAATTCACATTTTAAGAAATTCCTCTGTATAGTTTGCATGCTAAACACAGCCATGCTGGAACTGATTTTTGCTTCACTGTGGCAGGATCTACACTACTGCTTTAAAACAGTTTATAACAGTATTGACAACTGTTGGGGACCAGGACACACTCCAGATACAGTTTTCAAACCATTTTCAAATTGTTATATCCTGCTTGGTGTAGATCTGGCCTAAGTCTCTTCCGTTGGGAAGGATTCCTTGTCCCTTGATCAAGTAGGGAGAGACAAAGCCCCCCCTGGATACCCCCCCCCCAACACAGAAATGGAAGTGACTTCAAGATCACTCAAGACCCTGCATTGGATGCCAGCCCTTGGACACACAGTCCCTTGTTGGACGGCTATCTAGTCTCATTAATAACTTCCAAAAAAGGAGATTCAGGAAAGTTCATTCTAATTCCCAAGTTAGGAAGCTGTTTTCCCAAAATTAAATCATGGTTCACTTCCCTAAAAGTGCTCTTTCCTGAAAGCCTTGTGCTTACTTTGCCTCCTGTTCCAACTGTTCTTCTAGCTGCCCAATCTTTGCTTCCAATGCTGAAATGGTTGCTTTGAACTTGGACTTTACTGAACCCTCTAGCTCCTGCAGTTTGGCTTTCAACTCTTTGTTGTGCCGTTCTAGCTGCTGACGGGCATTCTCACTCTTCTGGGCGGTACTCCGCTCTGCAGCCAGCTCAGAGTTCAATGTGTCAACCTTTAGGAAGGGAAGAACAGTTGTTTAGATTATCTCTTTCTACTTGGAGAAGAAAACAGAAACTGTTCAACTAACACACAGAGGATTACCTGCAGAGTGGTTTTCCGGAAACGATCATTGAGGAGCTCCATGTTGCTCTGCTCTTCCTCTAGTTCCTCCTCCAGCTGTGCAATTCGGGCTTCCAGGCGGCGTTTCTCATCAAGCAAGGCAGATCTACAGAGGAGGAGGACCAGAGAGCATCACTACAAACCACAGCCAGGAAACTTGTGATAAGCAGGTTCTGCCACAACAATCAAAGCTTGCACTACAAAAGCTGGAGACAGAGATAATTTACACTACATAATGCCTGTTGTTTGCGGAAAGTCTCTCCAGCACAACTTACTTCCCAGAGGCACTGTTGGCAATCTCATCAGCCAGCTCATCTCTCTCTTGTTCTGCATGGCGTCGGGCTCTCTCTGAGGCAGCAAGCTCCTGAAAAAATATTTATTGGAATCTCTCTGGCCTCAGTAAGCAAGACGATTTCCAGAATAATATGAAGAGCTAACACATTATGCCCCAAATCACCAAACCCAAGATTAATCAATTCTTTCTAAACCCAGTGCCTAACTATCATGAGGCCTCTGACTGACATGAAAATATTTGACACACAAACCTGACTCTACCAGCTCCTTGAATTTTTTCATCAAATCAGCTACTTCATAAATGAAAAAAATAGTGAGCCAAGTTCAAAAGCTATGCAGGCCAAAAGAAACTTCCCCAAAACTGCGAAGTGTATAAAAATGTTCTTATCTCCAGGGTTCTGCCTCAAACCACAGGTATATTACATTAATCTGGTACCTTTTCTAACATGAATATCCATGAAGCTCAACACCATACCTCTTGCAGTTGAAGAATTTCTGCTTCAAGACTTTTGAGTTTTTTCTCATTCTCCTTTGACTGAGCAAAGATTTCATCCCTAGATGCTCGGGCCTCTTCTAGTTCACGCTGATAATCTTTCATCTGAGCCTGGAATTTAAGAGCAAGACATTTGTTCTGAGAACTTGGCCAGCCAGCCATGCTGCCAGAGTCCACTCTACACACCCAGAATATCAGTTTCCATTAAATATTATTCACACTATATATTACAAAAGGTTACTCCATTATCTTCCTCCATTCTATTTAAAGTAAGTCTGATAAGGGATTTTGAGGAGGAGATTTTAGTATAAATGGGGAATGGCTGTCATGGCCATTTTGATATGTAGAGCTGCTCTGCACACCTGGAGTTTGCGCAGTTGCTTTATTGCTTCATCACGGGCCTTGTTTGCAGCCTCAATCTGAGCTTCTAGGTCTTTCAGGTCTGCCTCCATTTTCTTTTTGGATGCTACAGCCAGAGCCCGCTGCTTCCTCTCATCTTCCAATTCTGCTTCTAGCTCCCGGACCTACAGAGTTAACAAAAATGAACAAATAGATGAAGCTGCCTGAAATGATGAAGTCCATGAAAACATACTGGGTATTTAACAAAACAATTCACATTACAGGATCCATGTTTCCTTATGAGAAAGCCATAAAGAAAATCCTTTGACAACCCTCATTAGCTCTTCAGGAGACACACTCTGCCTAATGAAAAACCAAGTGGAGGATATATAAGCAGATAAAATGCTGTAAGGCTGTGTGAGCTAAAAGCAGTGATGCTTTCACCAGCTCAGTAATTTTATGAGCAGTTTTTCATTGAGATATTCCATCGTCCTTGATCCATAGCTCCTGTACATAAACTAATATTGCAGCTTATTAAGTTCTTCTTCGGCAAAACCTATCAAACATAATTGTTATCCTCGTTCTGTGGTCAAAATGGCACTCTTGTTCAAGGCGCACCTGTACCCAAAATGAAGACAATAAGGCCTTGTATCATCTCATTAATTCTTCAAAGCAACAATAAAAGGCAATTTATGATCAACTATAAAAAAATCTGGGAAAGAGCAAGTAACAACTTAATGTGTTTGACACAATACCAAACTAAAACGACAGGCCAAGAATGTGGTATATTTCCTAAATTGGAACTTTGGAGACAGTTTCTTAAACTATTTCCTAACATTTCTATGGGAAATAATCAAAACAGATTGTTCAATGCAAATGGTATTGTTTGTGATCTGTTCTCTCAGCTCCTGTCAAAACCCAAACAGCAACATTCTGAATCAACTAAAGTTGCTGCACTTGAAGGACAGACCCATGGCAAGCACATTAAAAGCATTTAATGTAGCTGTGACTAGCATATGAAGCTAGATCTGGTTTACATCTGGCATGTAAGTTGAAGCTGGCAAAAGTACACCCAAAAAACACCTGGGTATCCAGAAGAAGGGAAAGATCCAAATACCACCACCCCGCCCCAAGATGCAAAACTACCACTTCACGGCAACATAGGAACACAGGAACCTTATACAGAGTCAGACCATTGGTCCAGCTAAGCATTGTATTGTCAACACTGACTGGCAGTGACTCTCCAGGGTTTCAGGTGGAAGTTTTTCCAGTCCTAGCTAGAGATGCCAGGGATTGAACCTGGGACTTTCTGCATGCAAAGCAGCTGCTCTACCACAGAGTTAGGGCCCCTCCCGGAAAGTGGTGAAAATGAAACTCAATTTAGAATAAGGGATACACCTACTCCTAGCTCACCAGAAACCGCAACCAACATCTTGTGTGGATTAACTTTCAGTTTGCTTGTCCTTATCTAATCCAAAATTGATACCAGACGTCAGAATGTTCACTGCCTCTCAAAGAAAAGATGGAAATAAGAGGTAGGTATAGGTGTCATCTGTATATTGGTGACACCTCAGCTCTCAGGTCTGCATGCAGCCCTTGGGGGTCTTGAGTGGCCAGTGAAATCTCAAGTGGAGGGTTTGTCTGGCAGATGATCAAGCAAACCATGGTTTGTTTTCTCAATCCTAGGTTGTTTATTTCTAGGGATGTGCACTGGATCGGATCCGATCCACGATCCGAATCCGATCCAGGGGGAAATCGGATAAATTATCCGATTTCTGATCTCACCGCTGGATCGGCCGATCCAATCCGAACCTATCCGAAAAGGTTCCGATCCGGTTCGGATGGATCCGCGGATCGCCGGGCGCCCG
Source organism: Anniella stebbinsi (assembly GCA_029215795.1). Lineage (NCBI taxonomy): Eukaryota > Metazoa > Chordata > Lepidosauria > Squamata > Anniellidae > Anniella > Anniella stebbinsi. The sequence goes on along the minus strand of JARDYH010000005.1, from coordinate 62,893,952 downwards.
CCACTGCTTTCATTGGCGGGCGCCAGCAGATGGAATTGGACAGCGGGGGGGATGGGGGGGGCTTCCCTAGCGGGGCTGTCTGCAGCGTGCTTACCTTCCAGGGACGTCCGCTCCCATCCGGCGCCGGCTGCTACTGCGAGCGGGCTTCGCGGCCTGCTCCAGGGTGGCGACCCCGGGGCTTACCTGCCGGGGCCGTCCACAGCGCACAGCCCCGGGGGGGGGGGGGGAGTTAGGCCCCCCCTCACCCACCCGCCGCCATTTTTTCCTCATAGACTTGCATTTTTGGATCGGGATCGGACTCAATCCGGTCCAGGGGGCCTCAGATTTTGTCCGATCTGATCCGTGACAAAATTGGAGGTCCCGATCCGATCCGGGGGGTCCGTGCACACCCCTATTTATTTCCCACTTCCTTCACCTGCTCCCTCCCTGTATCCAAAATCCATTTGTGGCACTGTAGTACTGGCATGCATAACAACTGGTTTTTATTATTGTTGTTTGGACTGCTCTTACCCACCACCTCTATAGCCTGGTGAAACAATCCACAGTTCTGGGTTCACATATAATTACAACCCATGGTTTAAATAACCAAGAGTTCACAACCCAACAATAAAAAATGGGTTCTTTCTGGGTTTTTCATGGTTAACAAACCATGGTTTGCTAGCATAGCTAGGTTCACACACCACAACAACCCAAAATTCAACAACCCATGAGTTAAATAAACCACAGGTTAGCATTATGTGTGAATCAGGTCAGGTCAGTATCTGATACCACAGAGCTCACAAATTGCTTTCTCCAAGGCATTTTTGTCGTGGCAGTTCAGCAAACACTTAATTCATATATATAAATATATATAAAGTTATAAAAATGAATCACATCACGCTGTGGGATTTAATACAAATTAAGTTCTCAACTGTTTGGTTTACTCACTCTACAAAACCTAGGTAAGACAAAATATGAATTTAACAAGATTGGAAATTTGGGAAAAGGTTCAATTATTGCTACTTCAAAGGAATAATCCAGTAGCAAGTATGTATGGGAAACATTAAATTGTAATGCCTAAAGATAGATTTTAATCTGCAGCCTGAACTTGTGTTTCAGGCAAACTTTGGGGGTCTAACAGTCCAGCTTCATGAATTAATAAAATCCAATGACATACCCTTATTTTGTGAGACACTTAGCTTACCAGAATCCTCAGCCAACAGTATGATTACTCTGTGTTATTATTAGTTGTACCTGCTTTATCAAGAGCCTCTTCTTCTCCTCATTTTGCTCATCCCTGGCTTGGAGATCTCTTTCAAACTGTGCTTTCATAGCTTGCATGTTCACTTCCAGGCGCAATTTGGCATCTTCTGTGGCTTGCAACTCATCTTCTAGCTCTTCTAACTGTGTTCGCATCTCCTCCACTTGCTGTTCCAAAGTGCGCTTGGATTTTTCCAGCTCATGAACCTGCAGCCACAGGAGAAAAAAAAAGGATTTCCCCATCCTTGCAGTTATCTTGACTAAGGCAACAGAAAGGATGCGATCAATATATGCTAAAATGTCTAAGTCCAATTATACCAAAGCTGTAGATGTTCATACAAATGAGGTGGTGTGTACCTAAAACATATGTACAAGTGTGTCATCCATGATTTATGGCACATTTGTTTCTGCTTTTGAAGAGCATGCAGATGAAAAATGTTACGCAGAGCTGTCCTGAATATGAAGGTATGGCAAATGATGGAGAAACACATGTGAATTTAACAAAGGACTGTAAGCACTTGTGTTTTAAGCAGTTTATAATGCATTCAGCTGTTGAAGCACGTACAATTTCAGAACACTGGATAGAACATTAGAGGGATGTATTTTCAACTCCCTAAACACAACAAAAGTGCTTGCCCAAAAGTGCACAATATTATTCCCAATCACATGAACAGAACACACAACTCACGTTTTTGCCCACATCATCTTTGGAACTCATCAGGTCCTCCATGTCTGTCCGGAGTTGCTTGTTCTGCCTCTCAAACTCTTCCTTGGCTTCCAAAGCTTCCTCCAGAGCTCGTGCCAGGGAAAGCGCTTTGGTCTCTTTTTCTCGTGCCTCGGCCTCTGCACGGTCTCTTTCTTCTGCATAGCGAGCGGATATATTCTTCTCTTCTGCCAGCATCTGCACATTGCAACATACAGATGATTATAACAAGTCATGATTTTAAGCTCTTAACATCCAACTTTTTTTTCCATTTTGGTTTGATACTTTCCACTTTAAGCTTGTCACGTGCTTTGTTTTGGAGCAGCCACACTGAATATAGCCATCTCTCCGAGATGGGGTGCATCTGTTATTATTTCCCCAGTCCAATATCCTGTCTCTAGGCTTCAGTTAACTAGCCAGATGACAGTTTGACCCATGTTCCAACTGACATATTCTGAGCATTCACAAATGGACCATAAAAAGTACCCACCGTGCTGATATCCAGCTCAAAAAAGGTCATTTAAAAAGTTGGCTTATATGGAATGTCTGTGTTACAAGACTATCTACTGGGGATATACTTCACTGACATATGTAACATCAATAGGAAAGCAACCTAATTTAAATGGTGGTAAACCTGGTCAAATTTCTTCTGCTTCTTTTCCAAGTTGGAAACAATCTGGCGCTGATGATCAAGGTCCACCATCAAGTCATCCAGCTCTTGCTGAAGACGGTTCTTGGTCTTCTCCAACTTATCGTAAGCCATTGCCTTTTCTTCTAGACGCTGGCTCAAAATTTCCATATCCTTCAGCAGCTTCTTCTTACTCTCCTCCAACACTTCAATAGTCCCCAAGTCATCATCAACCTTCTTTTTAGCATCAGCCAGCTGTGGTTAATAATAAAGTTGTTATAACATTTCTGTACCTGGTAACAGACAGGCATCATGCTTTATGTATGTATCTAGTGGCCTAGTTCTCATTAAGCATCTTTACCAAGATGGTAAAGCTATGCATGGACTGCATTTCAGACTGCGGGGGGGGGGGGGGGGGGACAAAAAAAATTCTGTATGCACAGGAATTAGCAGACATCTAGGCTACAACTGTTCCTTTTGACAAGTCAGTTTTAAAAGTGCCATGAATTTTTAAAATATATTTATTTGATATGGAAGAACACTCATTCTACAAGGCAAATTTTCACCTACACACTGAAGTGGTACAGCCCACATACAGGTTTACCACCACAGCGCAAACTAGGGCCATTTTAACTTCAGATATTGCACTGCATTGCATTCCACCACACCCTGTTATAACTATCCGAGCTAACTGGTAAATAAAACACTGTAACTTTGTATGATGCAATGAAAGACAGAAAAGCCACTTCCGTCAAAACTAATCGCAGCCAAGCCTGGCTAGTGATGACAAGTTGTATACAGTGATGCAATGCCTGTGCATCCCATGGTATCTCACCTGAGACTGCAGAGCTATCACATGTTTCTCCAAATTTTTTCTTGCCTCCTCTTCTTCTTCCTGCTGCTCTTGCAAATTGTTCTTCTCTTCCTCCAGTTGCCGAATCCTGCTACTCAAGTTCAGTTTCTGGCGGGTCTCTTCTTGCAACAGTTCCTTTTTGTGGGAATGAACAAGGCACTCATGTTTTATCATTTGCCCAAAAAGAACTTGAACTTAGCCTGATTCAGCTGCCCTTCAATCTAATGAGGATATTCAATAAAAGGGATGTTTGTCTGCTGAGAGATGTTATGGGATTGGATAAGAACACAGAGTTCATGCTGGCTGATCTGAAACCATGAACTTATCATATTGTAATTCGATAATGGGATACATTTCAGAGCTTAAAGCAGTTCATTAAACGTACCAAAACTAGAAAGGTTACCTGTTAAATGAGGAAATATCCCAGCAACTTATTACCAGTGAACAGTATGACATTAATCTTTTTAATGACAGCAATCATACAAAAGATAAAAAGGCAATTTAAAATTACCAGAGCTGGTCATGCTTTGATAGCACGTTACAGAGCATTGCTATCGATATATTATTATCCATCAAAGATTAAATGCTCCTCAAAAGCAACCTGCAAGTGTAAGCCACATTATGCCAGCAGTTTTCCAGCTGCACTAGCTGCCAGTCCATGTCCAGGCCCGATTCAAAGTGCTAGTATTAACATTCAAAGCCCTAAACTGCTTGGGGAAACGTTACCTGAAGGAATGCCTCCTCCCATATGTACCTGCCTGATCCCTAAGATCATTGTATGGGGTCCTTCTCTGTGAGCCCGTCAAAGGAAATGAGGCAGGTGGCTACCAGGAGGAGGGTGTTTTCTGCTGTGGCACCCTGGCTGTTGAATGAGCTCCTTAGAAGGTTCGCCTGGCAGCTATGTTGTAATCTTTCCAATGTCAGGTGAAGACCTTTTTTATTTCCCCAGTATTTTAACCTTTTACTACCCTAGTCTTTTAAATTTGCTCTTTTAAAATTTATATCTCTGCACTGCTGCTCAGTTTTATTCTGGTTGTACTTTTATACTCTTATATTTTATATTGTAGTTGAAGTCTTATACTGTAAATTGTATTTTATGGTTTTAATTTTTGTGAACCACCCAGACAGCTTCAGCTATTGGGTGGTATAGAAATGCAATAATAAATAAATAAGCAACAAAACTATATATAGGAGTTTTGATAAAGGTTTGAACAAACCATTTCAAGAGAAAAACTGGATCCATCATTTTCTACATGAGCAAGCAATTAAAATCCTTATTCATAGTTTGAGATGTAAAATTTCCAGAAATTTTGAGGCCATGGGGGGAAAACATTTTTTCTTCCCCCACCCACCCACCCAGAAAAAAAACAGAAATTTGGGAGGAAATTGAAAAATAAGCAATACTTATTTTTTTTAGCACTATTTACAGAGCTAACGTCACTTTTACTGCTTTAAGACAGACTTCTCCAACCTGGTGCTCTCCAGATATTTTGGACTTCAGCTCAGGCAGCATGACCAATGATGCTAATTTAAATGACTGCTACCGCATCAGAAAAACAGGACTCTATAGAACAAAACCCAAACTGCCAAGAATGCACAATGGTGATTCACTCATATGGTGGGAAACTAAGCATAAATGTCTGTTGGTAAAATATAATTTAGCTCATTAATTTTAATAAGGAATGAAAGAAATAACTATACTGGGAATTTTATAGAGATTGAGACTGAGAGCCCTCGCTTGGTGTTTTCTGAGACAATGCTCCAGGCCGGCAGCTAAGGCATCACTTGTGTAGCTGTCACTTGTAAGACATTATGGAAGCCATAGTGGTTAGCCCAAACCTCAATTCTGTCAGGGAATGCTGAACAAACAGTAGTGTGAAGCTATTTTACTACCTAGAAAGCCAACAGGGCATGGGCAATTCGACAGGAAACAACCAGAAAATCATGCATAAACTTCCTAGCTCTGCATTAAATGTCTTCACAAGTAGTTTTAAACTACAAGGCTATATTCACAATTTTTTAAAAAGAATAATTTAAAAAAGGCTACATTTATATAGAGGGATGGTATGTAGGGTCTCGTATGATGCCAATCACATTAAATTCTAAGGCAGAGCCCTGATACTCATGTTTTTTTTCTCCCTCTCTTGAACTGCCCAGAGTCCTAACCAGAGAAGAAACATGTAATGCTCAAAAGCTGTAAGGAGACCTGAAAGCCTCGATTTTTATTAGCATTCCTTCCATCGCACTGAAGACCTTTCTGTTTCGCTGGGCCTTAAGTTTGAATTATTTTTCTGCTCTTCACTGTTGATTTAATATATATAATGGCTCTGATTTACGCAACTAATCTGTTTTTAATTTTATAGGTTGTTAGCTACCCTTGGGTCCCTTATGGAATCCAAAAAGTGGAATATAAATACTTAAATAAAAACAAAACAAAATTGTAGACACACCTGGGTATCTTGTAGCTGAGACTCCAAATTGGCGGCATCTTTAGCAAATTTTATGCCTTTTTTCTCCGCTTCTTCTAGGAGACTTGAGACATTGTCCAGCTCATTCTGCAAAGCAAAAAATCTATTAGCATCTTGCTTGTCAGGGGCAAATATTTTTCAGAACAATTTTTTCAGAGTCTAGCCTACCCACGGTAGGATAATGCTGCAGTGACCAACGTAACATAACATAGTGTCTATTCTAAGCAGTACTTACGTTGAATTTTATCCATGATAGTTTGCATTTTTGCTGATATTATTTGAACTACAATTCACATTTAAATACCTCTGTGTTAACTGGATTGATCTTTTCTATAAAAATAATTGAGTACACCACGGGGAGTTTTAAAACTTTTTTTAAAAAATAAGTGACCAATGTAACAGGTTTGCATCCTCAAGAATTTATCTGTAACTTATACAATATTCTCCAATAATATAAATCTAATCAAATACATTTGCAGCACTATACATTAACAAGCTAATGTTTTGTGGATATGTTTCAAACCTATCCTGATGTTTATTGGAAACTGTGGAAAAATGGTTTTCTGGCAAATGACCTGTGACCAACATAACATGTGATAATCCATTGACAGATACACACAAATAAAGCCTCAAAAGCCCATGACTCTCTATTATGCATGCACAAGTTGCAGGTCTACACCAAATTAATATGGGAAGTTGTAACGCTTGGCTGTGGCAACACCTTAATGATACATTTCTTTTTAACCCAAAATGCAAAAAAGGGGGGGCAATTTTCCATTCCTTTACAGAAAACCTGTACTTTGCTACCAAAGTGTGGAAAGTCAGAAAGAAAGGGTCAGTTTCACCTTTAAAAAGAGAGAGAGAGAGAGAGAGAGAAAGAGAGAGAGAGAGAGAGAGGGAGATCAGCCTTCATTATGCCACAGAATTTTGGCTGAAAATTTGGCAGTGGGGCATGTCCCCTGGGAGGGGTACAATTGCCCCCAGGAACTCTGGAATTTACCCACCCTTCTAAGTAATCCTATATATTATCTTTCATCTAAAAGCAATAATGTACGTCTGACTTCTTGTAAGCTTCTTCAGGGCAGGCACCTGTCTTTTTGTGAAACTCTGTAAGGTGCCATGTACTTTGATGTTATTGTATCAATAATAATAATAATAATAATAATAATAATAATAATAGTTATTAAATTCTCAGGAATTATGACAGTCCTAAAAAGTAGTTTAAATAAAAGTTACAAATGACAACACATTTATGCTATGTAAATTGCATAATGTGGTATTATGTGCAACAAGAACTGTTGCATGTAAAAAATATTTGGTAACATCTCATCACATTTTCTTAATGCTAATGAACTCAAAGAAGTGAATAAAGTTAAAACATAGAGATGTTCTTTTCATTTGTTGAGAGGAGGGAAGTATGTGTTTTTGTGACCATACAACATGCTCAACAGATGTACATTTTATTGCCCTGAACTCATCTGATTTTTGCCCCCACCATAAAAAAATCCTTCTCAGTTAACTAAATAAGGAAACAAAGCTATCAACACAATAAAGAGTCATTAAACTATTGCCTTTTTTTTTAGAGATCCTTTCCACTGAAGATTAGAAAATGATGACAAACATAACATTCACTGTATTCTTTTGATCCTCAAAGGTAATCCAAATGCCCCCATTTGCAAGATTTTCCTCTTGCAGCTATTTTGGAATTATCTAGTTGGGATTAAGTGGACACGCCCACCTTTTACTTCAGGTTCTGTAATATTTTCCACTGATGCCTCATTTCAAACACAGAACCATGTTTTGTTTATGCATACCAGTTCTAAAGTTCTAGCCCTTCAAATGAATCCATTCCTATCTACTGCAATTATGGTAAACTGGGATTAGCTAAAATAAAGCGGAGGTCTGGACATTTGTATATTATATAAGTGGACTCTGTTTTAGTTTTAAACAGAAGTGACAACTTGATTTTTCTTAAAACAAATCAAGCTAGAAAAAAAGATTAACACCAGCTATATTTTGTGGCAACTCCCAGAAGAGTCATCATACACTTTCTGAATTCTCCAGCTGTCCCCACAATTTATTAATGGTGCAGGTTTGTCAACAACGTATGTTACAGCCATGATCTGTGCTCTCCAATATTTTTCCAGAATATAATGTAAGATATACAGTTGGAAGGGGACAAACCCCTACCAAAAAACAGTATGACCTACATTACTTCCCTAGATACTTTTTCCAACAGTTTCTCAAGAGACTGACTGAGCTGCTTTTTAGAAGCTAAGATTCTTTCATAATTTTCTGTGTTAACTGACCTCTGGACTCTTAGTTGACTCTGTTTTTTGGAGTGCATTTCTCTTTAACTACCCGTGTTTTAATCTTAGCTGCACCTCAAACCTTTCTATAGAAAACCACCTATTTGCCGAGTAGTACTGTGCTTTGACAATTGCCTTTATGTTGATCACTCCTGCCTTAAACTGATCCCATACTGGACTTAACACCTCTGTGCTTGACCATTTCCCTGCCCAATTGACTTGCTTGTGGGATTTGCCCCTTTATTTACCTAGCAGAGTCTAACCCAGCTGGAGCAATGCTGGCTTTAGAGTAAGAGACAGCCTCTCGTTCGTATTAGCAGGTGAATGTGCTCCATTTCACAAATTCAAATGGTTGGTCGACTCTGGGATAAAAGGATGGGATCACAACTTTGACAGGATACCCTTGGTGCATGAGAGTTTCCTGTTCAGCTTCCATGTGGTTAGATGGAGTTACCCATCCATCTAGCCACATGGAAAGGTCCCTACGTGAGAAGGTCTAGCCTGACGGGGGGAAACCAGGGGCTGTACTAGGCCAGCTGTAGGATCTTCAAAACCCATGGTCTCCTTAGCCAGTCTGAAGCTACCAGGGCTGCAGAAGCCTCCTTGAGTCTGACCTTCTTCAGAACTCTGGATTATCAAGGGAATGGGCGGAAAAAGAAACAGGCAATGAGGCCACATGGAAGTGAGGGCACCCTGACTCTGCTTTGTGAGTGCCTGTAGGCATGAAAAGAAGCAGAGGTGTTCTTTTGGGAGGCAAACATGTATACCTGTATGGTGCTGAAGTAAGCTTGAATCTGAAAGAAAACTTTCTGGTCCAGAAGCCCATTCTCCTGAATCAAGGTCTTGTCTGCTGACAAAGTCCAAGGTAATGTTGATGGCACCTTGTATGTTCTGTGATGATATGGATAGTATGAGCCAGTGCCGCTTCCTTGTGGAGAGACCGTGACTTTGTGCTACATTGGCAGTTTGTGTGAGCTTTTGCCAAAAAATTGATTGTCCTGACAAGGACATGTTTATGGAGGAGTTTATACTCTGGCTGATTTCCTAAGTGACCAAGTCTCCTCTGCCACATGGGCTCTGCAGTGGCACCCCATCCTAGGAGGTTGGTGTTCATAGTTAGCAGTATGCTGGGTATGTCCCAGTGGGAGTTCCTTTCCTGGGATTGAAGATCTGTCTCCAGCAGAGAAGAATTTTTGTTTTACCTCTTAAAAGGAGGATTAGGCAATGACATTTCATGGTGATGCCAGGGTGATAGGGGAGCAGCATCCACTGCAATGGATAAGAGTGGAATTGTGTCCAAGGAAGGACCTGTATGCAGGAAATCCTAAGATCTATGAGGTGAGCTAGGGCCATTAGGTCTTCAGTCCTCTGATGTGCTGTAACCTTTGTATCCTCTCTAGGGCCAGAGAAATTAGTTTCTTTTGGTGTTTATCTGCTCCCAAATGGATGATTCCCTGGACAGTCATAAGTGGCTGTCTGCCATAACAAAATATTACATCTGTATAATCAACAGGGACATTTTAGAAAGATGTGCACATAATTATGTTTGTAATAAATTCCTAGCCAGTTCATTAGGTTATGCCAAAGAAACGAAGTTTGGATTTTTACCTGCAGTTTGTTTGTTTTTTCTGCCAGCTCCGTCCTCAGCCTCTCTCCTTCTGTGAACTTGGCCTGTAGTTCCTGCACTTGACCATCTAGCTTCTTTCTTTTGTGTTCAGACTCAGATCTAACCTGCTGCAACACTTTCACCTCACAGGCCAGCTCTTTGTTATCTGTTTCCAAACACTGCTTGTTCTTTTCAAGATTTGCTTTGAACTAGAAGCAAGAGAAAGTTAGTTACCACACTTCTTCGCAACTTCATCTGCAAGAGTATCGTGCCCAACTGCTGGGAAATTCTCTTTGCAAGACTCAAGTTTAAATTCACCAGATTTTTCATTTAAGGCTACTTCTGTTCAACAAAAATTTCTTTTGTTCGCAAAAGGCCAAGTATTTTTGATAATGCATTATAGCATAACTGTAAGTCTTTACTGGAATTTGTGAGCAGAAATTGAAAACCCGGGAGTAGTCTCTCTACTGCTACTGTGTTCGTCAGATATGATCAGACACACCTAGGCTAGAGTAAGAGCTGCCACTGTAAATCACAAACCAACTTCACAGAGGCTGTAGGAAGACCTAAATCTTACCACTTAAAATCAGAAGTTTACACCTAAAAATGAAGGAGTGTGAAAGCAACAAACATATGTCATACAGATACACTCCTCAGGGAGCCAACATCAGCTACAACCACCTCTAGGATGTGCAATCAATGGCAAATCTGGTGCTGCCTCTGCATAATGCGTGAAATGGCTCCTAATCTAGACAAATTGCAGGACAATAATTAATTTTGTTTATTATATATCTATACTGCCCCATAGCTGAAGCAGTTCACAAAACTCTGGGTTGTTCATCAGACAATATGTCTGATGAAATATACTAGAATCACAGAACTAAGAGCTAAATCGAATGGGCTTGTAGAGTTCTGAAACAGGTAGCCAGGATGATGCTACTGTGTTTTCATCCTTAGCATGTCTCAATCTGTTAGAAAGAATGACGCCTGCCCTGTTCAAAATAACTGATTAGTTTGTCCAAACAAATGCTTGATTAGTAAGATTGGACTGAAGCAGACATTCAGTAGCAAGATCCACTGTGCAGAATTATGTTATAAAAGGACAGTATTAACATTAGAACATACTGTTTTTACATTGATATCCTGTCTGTCTTCAATAGGACTCAACATGGCATATACAGAGCTCCTAGACAGTCTTCTATCCAGATGAAATCCCTCAAATTCAAGTGCATTTTCCACTCACTCTTTTGGCCTGTTCAAGCTGCTCCGAGAGCTCTTCCAAGGCTGTTGCATGTCTCTGTCTAATATCCTGAATTTGGGCTTCATGGTTCTTGGTTTCTTCTTCAAGTGCTTTCTTCAGTTCAGCAACTTCCTGCTCACGCTTTGTCCTAAGAAACAACAAGACAAGATTTGAAGGTGCTCCGCTTCTAACACTGTATTTATTTTCTGTCAATTGTTTTTGTATTTATGCAACTTAAGGTCATTTTCAAAAGAGCAAACACAAAACACAGCCAGCATTACCCTTACGAGCAGTAAGAATCCAGTTTGGGCAGAATAAAACCTAGTTTTTGTGAATTTCATGTTCCTCCCTTTTCCCCCAAGACAGATTTCATTGGCAAGGGTGAAAGGCTACCACTGCCATTTAAAATGTTAACACCATTTATTTTCCCAAAACTGGAGATAAATCTGTGAAAGGTATGAGGTAGACCTTACTTTATTGCAATATAAAGAGTGCTGCAGTAGTTCTGGCAACTTTTCTCCCATGTGAGAGTTTTTGAGCAGATGTAACTTAATACCACTGCTCTGATTCATCAGAAGTTTTAACTGAGCTTTGCCTTCATGGCATATCCTAGGAAGAGTTATAGGTAAGACTTCAGACTAACTAGAATTGAATTTGCTCTTCATAAGAAATCATAGTATCAACAACCACATTTCTGGTACCACTAACCTGAGCTCTTGTTGAGCTGCAGTAGTATCCAAGGTATCTTCCAATTCTGTCTTCAATGCCTCTAATTCCTCGCTCAGGTCTCTCTTCTGCTTCTCTGCCTTGTTGCGTGAAGCCTTTTCTGATTCAAGATCCTCTTGTAGCTCTGCAATTTGAGCTTGCAGTTCTCGTATTAGTTTCAGTGCATTGTTCTTTTGCACAGCTTCCTCATCCCCTCTGGAAACATAACATAAATTCTAGAATAAGAGTGAAGCTTGATCCTTTACTGCGCTAAACAAAAATGGTCTAGTCCCTGCTGTATCCAATTTCACTTAATTTCTATGAATCCCCACTTGTGAGAGAGTGAACAGGATACTATAAAGTGTCAAATTGGGTTTCAGTGTTGTACCTTATCCCAGGCTATGCCTACTTCCACCTTCCTTTTGCACCCTGCTCTTTAGGTGAAGCCATTTTATCAACTTCACAAATGAAAATTTCTGTGGAAGTCATGAACTCTTCTTCCACTATGGCTTTTGGAGAGTAAGTTTCTCCTGTGGATCACAGGCTGCAGAAACCAGTGCACATGAAGCACAGTAACCCAAAGATTCCAATAGCTTTGAGCATACTCAACAACTGAAAAGAACTAACATATTTCTAAGAGGTTCAACATCTGGTTTGACTCAATTATTTCTCCATTCAGTAATCACATTCCCCACATATTTTTATGTGATCTACCACATCCAAAACCGATGCAATAGTTTATTCACAAATCACAACAATACAAACACACACAAGAATTGCATCTCGATTGAAAATGCATTGTTTGAAATGGTGCCTGCAGTCTTAAGACATCAAGATGATGGTACACTCCATGAAGATCCTGGTTTTTGAGGCAAAAGAAATGGCACTGTATGATAGTTTAAATCTTATTTGCAACTAAACTAAACTCTAAATACTTCAATTTTCAGAATTAAAGATACGAACCACCACTACTTAACAGGCAAGGGACAGGAACCATGCCAACTATCTAGTTAAAGCAGAGTGTTTTAACAGTTAAAATGTTTTAAAGTGTTTTAATGATAGCTGTTTTATGTTTATGGTTTTAAATTTTGTATATTGTCTTTTTAATGCTCAATCTTTTTAATTTTTGTAAACCGCCCAGAGAGCTTCGGCTATGGGGCGGTATATAAGTGTAATAAATAATAATAATAATAATAATAATAATAATGAGAAATTACTGAAGAGGACACAGGAAAAAGGAACCAGGTGCACATGAAGTCTCCTGTTTTCTGAGATGTCAGCTCTATTGGTTGGATCAATGGCTATCTCCAGTAGCACAGGCAGTAAACTTATGTATACCAGTTGCTGGGGAACATGGGTGGGAGGGTGCTATTGCATTGTGTCCTGCTTGTGGGTTCGTGGTCGACAGCTAGTTGGCCACTGTATGAACAGAATCCTGGAATAGATGGACCCTTGGTCTGATCCAGCAGGGCTCTTATGTTCTTATCCATAATCGTTTTTCCACTAGCAGAAAGATACCATTTACGGACTTCGGGACTTCTGCTACCTTTCCTACCCTCTGCACACCCACTGGATGTGACCCTATGCAGATTTGAAGGGTGCAAGGAGAGGCTGCAAGGGGGAAGAGAGGATGTGAAAGTCCTGTTACATAAGCGGAATCCTTTGCTTGCAGAAGAACGATTCTGGATCCAAGTTTAGAGTAACCATGATACAGCCGTGTGTGTGTGTGTGTGTGTGTGTGTGTGTATATATATATATATATATATTCTCCAGCTGTAAGAAAGTTGTATTATTTTTAGGTATTACGATCAGATAAAGTTTTACTACAATAATTAGGTGACATCTTCCCCAATTACATACTTGAGCCAATTCTTTTGGAAGTTAAAAAACACAAATTCAGTCCCCAATATCTGCAAAGGCAAATTCCTAAATATTTGCTGCAAAGGAGCAAAGCCAAGTGTCATTTACAATTAACTGTTCTTACTCTCTTGATGCCAGAGTGGAAGCTTGCCAATCGTTATAATTTTTACAGACATAAATCCAAAAAACCAGGCACGTCAAAAGTGCTGCAACACAAAATGCTTTGTACTTTACAGAACAGGAAAGAGGGAGAATGTGGGGCCAAGACCTAGAATACACATAAGGACCTGGATATTACTCTGGCAGTGCCAAGCTCTTTAAAATGTGCTGATCTTGCAATTAAAGAACAACTTACTCAGATGTTGATCAGCCACCATAGGAAAGCAAACGCTCATATGTCTTTAACAGCATCCTATTTCAAATAACCGTATCCTACCTGGTAAGGGCAGCCTGCAGCTCTTCCTCTTTCTTGGCAAGCTGGATTTTTAGCTCCTCAATCTGGGCTTGCAGCTCTGCAATTTGGTCCTGTAGATCCGTGGTCTCTCCATCAAGTTTCCTTTTAGCTTTTTCCAGCTCTTGACGAGTCTTTTCTTCTTTTTTCAAGCGCTCTGTAGAGAAACTCATAGTAAGTGAGGAACGTTCAGCTTACCGAATACTATTTTCTTAACGTCTGGGGCCATAGGATTTTTTACCTCGGACCCTGTTGTCCGAGTTCCCCACCCCTTCCCCCTAAACATTATAAGAGCACCATCTTGGGGGAAAGCTGATGTACACATCTGGAGCATCTAAGAAAACCCTGTACAAAAATTTAGAGATGACCAAGCTTCTTGAAATTTTAATCATTTTTCAAACAGCACTCTACCACTTCAGCATGAAGAATAATATAATCAGGGTTTAAAGGCAGTGTTTAAGAATGAAAGTGAACTCTAGAGGGAAAATAGGGAAATTCTATTTCTTAGTTGATGAATTTCTTTTCCCTTTAGAGTCAACAAAATTGGGATCAAAATGGTCTTATCTGCAGACACATTAGGTAGGATGCAGCAGGCTGGTTCAGGCAGAATATAAAAAAGGGGCAAACTGACGGTGATTTAGTTTATTACCTTTTATGTTTTTATTAAAATGGTGGGCAGCCATTTGGCTTTTCTGCATTGGGGACCAAGATGTCTTGGGCTATCTCTCCAGAACAGGGGTGTCACTTTATGGCCCTCCAGATGTTTGGACCTACAACGCCCATCAGCTTTAACCAGCATAGCCAACGGTGAGGGATAATTGGAGTTGCAAGCCAAAACATCTGAAAGTCCATAAATTGCCCACCCCTGCTCTGGGAGGCAGACTTGGTCTTAAACCTCCTGAAAAGAGAGACTCCCCTCAAATCTCCGAACACCATAACCACAGCTTGATGACAGAAGGTAAAGACCATCTCATGCCCCTGCTTTACTTTATAAAAAAGAGATAAGTTAGCTGATCTCATTCATACTTCCAGCTAGGGGCTAGAATAATTGAAATGAATTAACAGGTGCAAAAAAGTGGGTTGTTGACAAACAGGTACGTTTTGAGCCAAAATATGTTTTTCACTAAGTATTATTTACTTCAGAGAAAGCTTCTACCCTGAAAGATGATTGTATAGCTCCTGCATGAAGATGTTCTGCACTGTTTCTGGCTCTATGGTGACTATAGAAGAGATTCTTGCAAAAAACTCCAGCATGATAGACACTAGCATTTAAGTTTCCATTTGCACTGAATCAAAGAAATCATTTGCTAAGAAGGAGGTGGCCATAGAAATTTGGTAAGAAGCCATTTGAGACCCTCCCAAGTATGGTTCAGTTCCCATTATTATTCAATTTCAGTTTATCAGGCTGGAATTCAGAAACTGTAATACATCCATAATCAAGTCAGTTGGCCACAGAGAAAGAGAGAAATCATTTCCAAATTAGGACACATAGATCAGTAAAAGTGTAAAATTAGGAAACAGCTACGTCAAAATTCTATGAGACATTGTGGTTTATAGCCAAAAATAATTGCATATCTAAATCCAAGAAGGAGATACATATACTGTTGACATGGCAAGCATAACACTGCAAACATTTCATGGTATTTCTTGTCAAAACATGACCCAGTGAGTGCCAAAAGCAGAAGGGGAGTTATTATAAACAGAACACTAGAACTAAGGGGAAACAAATCTATTTAGGAATAAAATGGGGTAGGAAAACAAATAAGTTTTTGACAGAGCTCTTAACATCACTGTAATGTGCAACATGAACAGGGGTGATTTTCCTCCCCCACCAAAACACGAGCCAGTTTCATTTTTTAGGTGCTAACTTGAGAGAGAGTGCATGCCAAGGGAGAATGGAGTGCATCAGTGAGAGGAAGGGCCAGTTCTTCACAAGTTCTGGTCTCCAGCTGAGTGTAAGGAGGATGTCCTACCAGCAGCAGGAAGTGAACCATACTTGCTATCCCCTTCACCAACCGTGAAACCAATTACTGAGCCCTTTTTAAAGAAGTTACATTAAGTGCCTGATTTTTGCACTTATAATCGCTTAGGAGCCCTCTCCTGAAGAAATTGGTATAATACAAAAATGTTGTCCTCTTTTCTCTTTCACTTGGGCCAATACAGCAATACCATGTGAATTAGAAGTATTTTGCATTAGTAATTAATCTAGACAAGAAATACGTGTTCCTGCTTCACAAGGCAGGCTGAAATAGGTGGGGTTGTACTCCCCTTGAAATATTAGGTGTGCAGTTTAGGAGTGTCCTGGATTCAGCTTTTTATCTGAATGACTAAATGGCAATGGCAGTCAGGGGTGTTTTTGCGCAGGCTGGTGCGCCAGCTGTACCTGTTCTTGATGAACTCAGACCTGGCTATGGCAACTCATGCCATGGTTACATCAAGATTGGATTATTGTGGATACATTGTAAACGGGCTTATTTTTGAAGAATCTTCAGAAGCTGCAGTTGGTTCGGAATGCAGCAGCAAGGATTCTAATAAGTGCACCCCCATGGGGTCAGCTTATCCAGCAACATCTTGCAATGATTTCGATTAGCTTCTGGAAACAATTCAGTGTTGATGATTATTTTAGAAGTCCTAAATGGCTTGGGTCTGGGATGTCTGAAGGATTGTCTCTTCCTGTACCAATCTGCCTCCTGCCCGAAGTCAGGAGAGGACCTGCCTAGGGTAAAATGAATAATAACCAGAGACAGGGCCTTGTGAAGTGCAAGTAACATCATCTCTGGCCACCTTTTAGCAATTGCTCCAGCAGGCTTTGGCTTTGCTAAGTACTTGATGTTGTATTGAAAGATTGTGTTTTATTTTGTCTCTTGCCCTGTTATATTTTATGGTATTTAAATTCAATGTATTTTATCTGATACGATGTTTTTAAGCCTCCGTGAATAGTGTGCAGAGGCACTAGAAGGACAGGCTATACATTTCTTTTCAGATTTTTAAAATACGTAATCTCTTTTCTGAAAAGCCACTTGCGTACAAAAACTAAACTGATGTGCTTAACAGCCAAAGTAGCTATTAAGAAAGCACACCTATCCCATCTAAAGTTTTTTCTTCCCTTTGAAATCTGCAATACTGAAATACCAGACCCTGGGAGAAGCATCCAAACAATTATTTGACAAATAGCTGCATTTAACTCTGGTTAACTGACCAAGTACTTTGTTACAGCTATAACTAGCACGATGATCAATTAATCAATCAAATACGATCAACTGAACTGCCTATTTGACCATGTTAAAATACTGTCAAATATTTAATGAAACTACAAATGCCACGATAAAGGCAGCTTACCTTGTTTATTATAGCATCGTGGGCAGGGCAGGGTGAAGGCTACTTGTCCCTTAACCCTGCAGAAGTCAGGGGCATAGTGATGACAAATTTAATGTTGCAGATGAAAAACCAGTTAAACCAGGTAACTGAAGAACTATCCTGCTGCTAATTTAACACCCTTGCCTTTATAAATTGACTTAGTGCTTAATATTTGCTTTAAGGCATGATCCTATGCATGTTTAGATAAGGAAAAGTCCTATAATTCCCAGCATTCCACAGTCAACCATGCTGCCTGGGGAATGCTAGGAGTTGTAGCACTTTTTTTTGTCTAAACATGGATAGGACTGTGCCCTTATTTGTTTGATTTCACTTTTTTTAAAAAAAAAAAAGTAATGTAGGTGAAACCCTTGTGCTCCTGAATAAAAACCAAAGGGAAGACCTGTTCTGTGAGCTACTCACATTTATTGAAACCTTAGCCAATGCTAATAATAGGAATTCATTATGGTTTTCAAACAGTGCTTCATTGCTTAAAAATAAATAAATAAATTTGTTTTTGTAATTAGCATAAGCTGCTGGTCGCTACTTCTAAAGCCCTAAATGGATTGTGACATGAGGACCGCGTTTTAGCACTTGAGCTTGCCCAAACCTTATGATGTTCATCTTCTGATTACCCCCCAAAAAACAGGTCAGAAACTGGAAGAAGGATTGGACAAAGATTCAAAAGCTAACTTTCATAAGCCCTTTCTTTTGGAGAAAGTGGGAAGAGTAACCAAGGATACCATTCTACACTGATGGAGAGTCTCATGTACTTCATTGAAGACCTTTCTCCAAGGGTCAACTTCAGCCAACTGAAGTTAGGCAGATGGCAACCAGGAAAGATGGCTTCTCATGTCTGGCACCTCATATATGGAATGGACTTCCAAAAGTAAATTGCCTGGCACCAATCTTGATGTCTTTTCAACAACTGGGAAAGACTTTGCCCAGTCATTCCAACATGTTTTGTAACTCGTTTTCAATGGATGTTTATACATTGGATTGTATTAATTTGTAGCGGCTGTTAATTTGTTCTAATATAGTTAGCATACTTTACCTTCCAGATCTGTGATCATCATTTCTTGCTTATTCTTGAGTTTAGCTAAGTTTTTTGCCTTTTCTTCTTCTTCAGCCAGCTGTGAACTACACTCTGCAATTCTATCATCCATTAATTTCTTCTCCTAATTGAGTAAGAGAAAGCAACAGTCAAGAGTATACATATGGGCCCAGAGCACCAGACACGGGTCCTACAGATTTCAAACCT
Source organism: Anniella stebbinsi (assembly GCA_029215795.1). NCBI lineage: Eukaryota > Metazoa > Chordata > Lepidosauria > Squamata > Anniellidae > Anniella > Anniella stebbinsi. The sequence continues at coordinate 62,875,275 of JARDYH010000005.1, read as the reverse complement.
CATGATTATCAATGCTGGTTATGATAGAACAAGGCTCTCCATAGTTTCTCAATATTTGTACCAATTTGTCCAAGGCTAGCTAAGAAGATGTTTTATAGTTTGCAAGTGGCAAGTGCTTTCAGGCAGCTAAAATACATCCACAGAAGCCCCGTATTTAGCAGGAAGCATAGCAGAAACCGCACCACTTTAAAGTATCCAGCAGAGCTTTATAGAAGGCCATAATATCCAACAAAACTTTTTACCTGCCTTGAGATACTATTGCTGCTACACAAAAAGATAAGAGTGCAATATGGTTCAAAGAAAGGGCAGATAATCTGAAATACTTCCAGATATCCATCTACACATTGGGGCATTCCAAACAGACCAATTTTCTGAGGGTACAAACTCACTTAATAAAACCTGTTTAAGAGATCTTTGACTGGTGGGCTAGACCTTTACTCCACATATTCTAGAGAAGACGACAATGTCCAGAGTGTCTATTTAGAGTCAATCTTAAGCAGTGAACTGGCTGTTTAGTTGTCATTGAATGTGCTCTCTTACTGAAAACATAACACTATCATATATTTAGATCAGTGGATTTAGGATTTCTCATATTCCAGTCACCACAGATCTGATTCTCAACCCTTCAGAAACATTGTCAGGGCAAATATGACTATTCACATATTGCCATGTTGTTGCCATTCATTACTATTAGAGGAAAGTGGCACCTGTTCTCACCTTAAGGAATTTGGAATTCTGGTCCTCTAACAATATGATTTCTTCTTCCATCTTCTTTATTTTGGCTTCACCTGTTACCTTCTCAAGCTGAAGCTTCTGCCGAGCACCTTCTTCTTCATCAAGCTGCTCCTCTAGGTCCTGAAAGAAAAACCTCAGCTCAACTCCACTGTAAATTAGCCAGTTTTTACTGCTTTCTTACTGAATATTTAGGCACACCAATTCTTAGGCATATTTTCCCATTATCTTTCAAGCAGTGCACCAACAAATACCTGTATGTGAGCTTGCATTTTTTTCTTTTCATTCTGTAGCACTTGGTTCCTTTCTTCCTCTTCCTCTACTCTGGATTCTAAATCATGCAGAATTTCTTCTAATTCTTGCTTCTTGGCAGCCAGACGGGCTCTCATCTCTTCAGCTTCAGCAAACAGTTCTGTTTCTGCTTGTAACTGCTCTGCGAGAATGTTCTTCTCTTCTAACAACTACAAACATGGCAAAAAGGTTTGTCAGTCCTGTTCAATATGGTATCAACAAGTGACAATCTATGGGAATCTGCTTGTTTGATTCAGTTTACCCTACTACAAACAGATGCTAAGGAGATAGCAGGCATGAACGGTCTCCACACCTAACAGTAGTAAAGACTGTGAGCTACACTAGTGGAGGAAGAGTTTTGCTTTGTGTGTTTCACCTTTCCACCAGTTCTTACTAAGGATGGAAAAAACAGGAGGCAAGTCTGGGAATGAAGTGATGAGAAGAGAGAACTAAATCTGCAGCAAATATTTCTTTACTTTATTCCAGCCTCCTGCTCCTATATCCATGCTCACTTTACCATGCTCCAGCTATTCTTGCAACCATAAGACATATGAAATGGAGAATAAATTACACACACAAGGACTGGATAATGCATATGTATTTAGAAAGGACTGAGCTGGACTTCTGCAGCATTCCACAGTTCAGCTGTGTATCCCTTAACAGTATTTAAGATCCAGGCCCTATGTTTCCATAGAGAAACCTCTTCAGGCCTATTTTCTACACAAGACCCAATAAAATAGGTTTGCTGTAGCTAGTTCTATTTATTTGCTCTCATACACTTGCTTTCTATTTCTACATACACTATAATATACCTAGATTTCCCAAACATACATCTAGTTAATGACACTAAGCAAAGTTAGAAGAATTTTCCTTAGGTAAACAGACAAGTGTATCAAATTAAATTTACAATTAAAATGTTCAATATCACATGTTTTTGTGCCAGAGCTGATACGGTCAACAAGTCACCTTTGTACACAGGTCAGTAACTATCTGTAAAGTCAGATCATGTATACAGACCTGCTGATGTTTCCTTTCCATCTCTTCAAGTTCTGATTCCACCTTTATTTGTTTCTCCTTCACCTTCAGCAGTTCCTCATCCTTAGCCTGAAGTTCTTCCTCTTGACGAGTAACCTGAAGCAAAGGCTTCACCTGCAAATTTTGATACAAGGAAAAAGAGGGTATCAAGGCATGTCACTTCCATGCTGTTGAGAATTCCAACAGAGGAGGAGCCGGGGAAGAAAGAGATAATCTACCTTTGTGAACACTCTCCACCACTGCCAATGCCTTAACTTCAAATAGGCAGCACAATTTCTCTGCAGAACTTTCAATGCACTTAGCTGCTGTTGCTTCTTAGCAAAGGCCCTAAAAACAAACCAAGGATCTTCTGTGTCAAACAGCTGAGAACATTTGCATTTTAATAGCTATATCAAAATATTTTACACAACCACAACAAAGCCATTTCTATGTGCAAAGGGGCAATAGTCACATTTTATCCTAGCAGTAAAAAACTGATTCCCTCAGACTGCGTTCCACCACATGTAAGAAACAATTCAGAAAGGTTACCAAGATACAATATCATCAAGCTTCCTATTAACTAAGTAACTATTCATCTTACCATGGATAGTGTGGTTCCAATTAAACTAAATTCTTTACAAATTTGTTAAGATGGTATGGGAAACCGACTTAGGAATTCAAATTGAGGAAAAAGACTGGAATGCTTTGTGGAATAGAAGTCCATTTGATACAGTATCATTCAGCAACAGGGAATTAATTTTAAAATTAGTGCATAGGTGGTATCTCACACCAAGAAAAATATCCTTAATGAACCCAGGGACTTCCCCAGATTGTTGGAGGGGTTGTTCTGGGGTTGGAACCTATTTTCACATGTGGTGGTCATGCCCAAAGGCAAATATTTTTTGGAACGAGGTATTCCAGGAGATAAGTTTAATAACTGGACAATGGGTACATCCAACTCCTCACCTAGCACTATTAAACTTAAACAAAACATTGGATAGCAAACTCTCTGATAAGGGTTTAATCAGCTATCTATTATTAGCGGCTAGATGGCTGGTCGCCAAACACTGGAAAGATGGCAAGGGGCTTCATGTAAAAAACTGGTACCAGAGGGTTTGGCAAATTGCTCTCATGGAAAAATTGACTGAGAAAGTGAGGAAAGTGCGAGGACAACTAAGGGATGAGAATTTTACGGAAATCTGGGGCAAATTTATTGATTTCACAAATAAAGAGGAAGGGGGGAGAAAGCCTCCCTCACAATATATAGATATCTGGAGTAGATTGTCAATACCGGATAACTATTTCCACTCTCTAAATAGAAAATAATAAATTGAAATGTATAATTCTGTTTTGTTTGGGCCTGTCACAAAATTCCATGTGTGTGTGTGTGTGTGTGTGTATATATATATATATATATATATATATATTGAAATTGTATTACTTGATGTTGTATCCACAATAAAATAAAATAAAAAATTCTAACAAGTCTTCCCATTAAAGATTATGTAGAGACTTTTGACAAGATTGCTATGTTCACTTACTTTCTGGCAAGGTATCCCCTGCAGACTGCCTGGAAGAAGATAATGATGTCTGTTATCTTCAGATCCCTTTCTTCCTCTAAATGTGCCAGAACACCAGCTCGGAAAAAAATCTTGCTCTGTCCAATTCTATACAAGTTGGGATCCAGCTCCAATGCTCTGATCTATGCAAGAGGCAAACCCATTTGTTTCACATGGAGAATGTAAGCAAGAAAGTCATTTTAGCAACATTAGACTGCTACTGAATGGCTTACCATTCTCTCACAAGCCTGCTTCCCATCCATAAAACCCTTAGGAATTGCATTAGGAGTCAGGATCTCATACCTACAAGCCAATCGAAAAATGAACAATTAAGCCACTAGAAAAATGTTCAGTTTTCATTTAGTCTCTGAACAATGTTCGACTGAAATAAAAGAAAATTGGAAAAGGTAAGGGGGAAGGAAGTTCGGTTTAATTATCTGAAGGAGCAGAACTCTAACACACACATTTGTGGTAAGAGCCAAACCTAGTTACTATAGTACCTCTGTCTAAACTCTTGGAACACAATCCTGTTTGGAAATCCTTGCCGACAAATTCTTATTCCTTCTAGAACACCATTGCAGCGAAGCTGATCTAGAACTAGGTGGGGATCCAGCTTTCCAGCCTAAACATAGGGACAAAAAAAGAGAATACTAGAAGCTGGTTTTAATCAGCCTTTTACTTTTAGCCTTATTTGGTAAATAAATATTAACTATACACAAGGATCACATGATCTGCAAGACAACATGGAATCCAGCATATACAAAAGCATCAGTTTTCTTAACTCAAAAGAAAACTGAGAAGCATCTATTGTACTTGAAATCAGACAACACAACTCTTGTATTAGCACATACCCTTTTTTCATGATTTGGAATGATGCAGCGAACAAAATTTGGGTTAGTGTTTCGGAGTGTGGCCATCAATTTGGTGAGCGACTCCTTGTATAGCTGCCCCACTGTACGGAACATGCCCTTCTTGGTCTTGTAAGCTGAGCCAAAAGCAGTCTCTGTTATCCCAGTGACTTGATCTAGACCCACAATACGGTCCACTGTAGGCAACGAGAACACAACATTAAGGGAACCCTAACATGGTTCAGAAACAAAGGCAGTTCAAAAGAGGTAAGAGGCACAACAAATGCTTTGTGTGACAAATGGTGGAAGGTGCCATCTGTGCCAAAGCAATCAGCATGTATGGAAGCAGCACGACTGAAAGCAACATACCAGGCAGAATATTGTAGCTTTGGCAATTATGAACTAGGAAGCCCAAAGGTTACAATTTTACTGTCTAAGTGCACCAAAGCCATTCCCGTTTCATACATAAAAGGAATGTTTGACCAAGAAGCCACAAAGAACTGAATGGAAACATAAAATGAATAATGTGAGAAAGTTTACAATATAGCTAAAGAATTCAAATGGCTAAATGTATCAAAATGTGCACTAAATACAAGCTGCCGCCACCCTCCCACATATTCTGCTTAACTTCAAGTAAACATCAAATATTTCCATACAAAACTGTAAGACAGAAGAAAGGCTAAGTAGGTTCACTGCTGACATTTTCCCCACTACAACATACCAAATACAAGTTCGTACGTTTGTCAAACATATTAATACAGCTGAAATTTCCACTACATATTTGACATTGATTGCTAAGACCTTCTTAACCTCTTTAAGTTTTCATTGTGGAACCAAAGGGAAATGCTAATGTCACTGTATTGTTTTTCTTCTGTGGATTATAAAAATCAAATTCTAATTTAAAGACACCTTCAACCATAAAGAAAGATAATACACACAAATTGGGGAGCCATGTTTTGACCAGGAACTGGGACAGAAAAACAAATAAGTAAATAATCTCAGGAGAGCTGTTATGTTGGGTATTCCAGGGAACCAAACAGATTTTAAAAATCCAGTTAGCTTCTTGCTAATCAACCTAGCCATTCCACTAGGGACCTTTAACATTCCTGCCCAGTCAGACAAATCTATACCAGATTCTGACATTCTTAAACCCAAATACACTTCACCTTTATTTCTTTCCTGAGAGAAATTTGGATAATAGTGCCTTAGCCTTTATCAGTCAAGTTTAAAATAGGTACAGAATTATTGTACATGTAAAAGGTAACCTTAGATGAAATAAATATTCTGATTAATTCCCTACCCACAAAAAAAGCCCCCGGAGAAGATATGCTCCCTGGAGAATTATTTAGATCAAACCCTGGTCGGTGGTCCCCAGTCCATTGTTTACCTATATTAACCAGCATGGGAAAATTACCCAGAGATGGGGAGTAAGCATAGTCGTTCCTATTCATAAAAAAGGTTCTAAGGCTGATCCAAAGAACTTTAGACCAATCTGTCTATTGAGTATTGTGTCAAAATTATATTCAAAATATTTATTGGGCAAGATGAAGTCCTGGGTCACTAAAAATGCCATTATTGCTGAAGAACAAGCAGGGTTTATGAAAGGTAAATCCATAATAGATCAATGTTTTGTCCTCAATCACGTGATTCAAAGATATTCGCAAAACAGTAGAAAATAGCTACTTGCTGCTTTTGTGGACCTCAGCTCTGCCTTTGACCTTATAGACAGGGGACACCTTTGGCAAAAGTTAGCCGCCACTAATATTGACAAAAGGCTGCTCTTTTTAATTCAACTGCTCCATACCAATACTTCCCTCAGGGTTAGACTGGGGGCAAAAGACTGTTATCTGATATCATCCCTACAGATAGGGGATTCCGCCAGGGATGTCTTTTAGCCCCCTTTTTATTCAACTTCTATATAAATGATATTGTTCAAGAACTAAGAGGTTTAGAATATTTTCCAGTCTCCATTCAGGATGTTAAACTCCCAATACTTTTGTATGCTGATGATATTGTTTTGATCTCTGCCATCTTAATTGGGATGCGGAGACTTTTGAGAAAGTTAAATGTTTTTTGCACAACAGAGCAGTTAATAGTTAACCACTCTAAAGCTAAAGTGGTGGTTTTTGGGAGGAAAGGAAAATCTCACACCTGGAGATTGGACAACAAACTCATTGAACAACAATGTTATTTTAAATATCTGGGTTTAGGTTTTAATTCAAAACTGTCTTGGAAGCCACACCTGCACACAGTTAAGCTGAAATCCTCCCAGTCTATTCATTCACTATTGTGGTTCTCCAGATTTCAGGGGGGGAGCTTAGTTGCTCCTACAGTTGAGGTATTCCGGTAGAAGATCACGCCACAATTACTGTACAGTGCAGAGATTTGGGGATGCAGTCATTTTTTTCCCTTTAGAAGTTGTGCAGAACTCTTTTTTGAAATCTTTGCTGGCTGTCCCTAACGGTACACCTGCCCCTTTTTTAAGGGCTGAAACAGGGATTATTTCCCTACAATCTAGTGTGCATGTCGCACTAGTCCTATACTGGTTGAAGCTGGCTAACATGAGCGATACCCGGCTTCCTAAAAAATGCTATTTAGAGCAATTACAATCTTTATCTCGAAGCTCTTGGGCAAACTCAGTCAGTATGATACTCCACTATTACAGAATTAAAGTGGAAGCCCTACCAAACTATCCCTCTAATAGAGTTAAACAACTTGTCAAAGAAAAAATGAGCAATCTTCTGAAATTTAAGAGAGCCGTGAAGACTGCTCTCTTCCAGCTTGCCTACCCAGTTGAATGTTAAGATGTTGTTTAATAATGTATTTGTTTTTATCTGTTTTAATGATTTATCTATTTTATGATTTTTATATTTATTGTTGTTCCCCGTCTCGATCTGGATGGAGAGGCGGGTTAGAAATAAAATAAAATAAAATAAATAAAATTAATCTTGATTCCAAATGGTGGGATCTACATTTACTCTCCCAAATGGTATTCCTCCTTGTACCAGTATAAAACATCTTTTGGGCTGGAGCAATACTTTATTAATATCACCCTGGCGCCACTCAGAAAAGCATTTACAGCTTTGCGTTTTCAGTGTATGCCCTCTGCCTACCTAAAGAGAAGATTTAATAATACCCCTGTGCATCAGAGACTTTGTATTTGCGAGTCAGGGGAAGTAGAGGACATCCAACATTATCTGCTACGATGCCCTCATCCCCTAGACAAAAAATTCTCATTTACATTCTTCATTCCCTTGCTAACTGACCTGCCATTGAGCAAATTTCTATCTTGTTGGCTGGCAATAATATATTTATTACTGATCTGGTTGCAAAATTTGCCTTGGCTGCAAATAAGTTAAGAGCTAGACATCAACAGCTTTTATAAGTATCGTAATGGGGAGCTGGATATATATATATATATATATATATATATACACATATATATGTGTATATATCATATATATGTGTATATATATATATATGTATATATGTATGTATGTATATAATATATGTGTGTGTGTGTACACAAACTTACTGTTTTTATTGTATTTTTATTCACTCATTTTATTTACATTTTACCTTTTTAATAATATAAAATTGTGATGGCTTATCGCTTTTAGCAATAAAGATTTCATTTTATTTCAAAGAAAGATAACACACACAAATTGTGGAGCCATGATTTGACCCAGGAACTGGGACAGAAAAACAAATAAGTAAATAATCTCAGGAGAGCTGTTATGTTGGGTATTGCAGGGAACCAAACAGATTTTAAAAATCCAGTTAGCTTCTTGCTAATCAACCTAGCCATTCCACTAGGGACCTTTAACATTCCTGCCCAGTCAGACAAATCTATACCAGATTCTGACATTCTTAAACCCAAATACACTTCACCTTTATCTCTTTCCTGAGAGAAATTTGGATAAAAGTCCCTTAGCCTTTATCAGTCAAGTTTAAAATAGGTACAGAATTATAGTACATGTAAAAGGTACAGCCAGTCCATCACCCCACAATCTCAGACAAAATGAAAATCTACACATCCTGGATATAGCAGCTGTACTGCCAGGGTGGCACTTCATGTTACTAAATCTTGGTGAATTGTTTAGTTGCAGGATAGATTCTCAATCACCCATTTTAAATAACTTTTATTCTATAAAAATACTTACAGATGGGGAAAAATGAGTGCTGCATCCTCCAATCAGGGATGGGACAAATTGTAACAAATCTTCCCAAATTAGGTAAACACCTGATAGTGTAACAAGCCATATGCTTAAATATGCACACAATCATTCTGTTTCACAAAATTTCTATTGAGAGAAGATTTCAGAGACTTCTAGCAGTTTCAAGGAATCACATGAACATTTGAATTAGAAAAAGCAACAGCAAGGAGACACACTGCTATGCTTCACTAGCTGCTACAATTATAGATTTAAACTGGATGCATTCAAAGTTTATAAATAAATCATCTACAAAAATTATGTTAACTTACAATAAGAGCATTACGAAATACTTAATTCTATGGTGGTTTCAAAGAGGCTACTACACTGCCAAAGCTAGCTCTTTAACACAACCTTGTATTTAAAGCACTAGCCTGGTAGCAACAGGCAACTAACTACAAATTGCCTCCTTGGAATTCTATGCATTCACCTGCATGCACATGAGTAGGCTTGGCAGAGGAAGGATGGAGTGCTCAATTCCTCCTCTGACATAAGCACAGAAACCAATCAAGCTGCCAGATGGGGAAGCCACATCTCTTACACCATGCATACAATGCAGCAGTCTGCTATAGGAGAGGCAGAGTTCTCCACAAGGGCATCTCTGGGTCTTAGGGGAACCCAGGCAAATTGCTCTGATAGGCCCCTCCTCTGTCAGTGGACTTACTTGGTAGCAGTAGCAGGTAGCGGTAGAACTGGGTGCTCACCACTTTAATTTCCCACAGTGCTCCAGTGACACTACATGGGGACATTGTGAGAATTGCTCAAGAATGTCGAGTGCCAATGCCAGCCCTGGCATTATGGTCAAGTGCCAACCCCCAGCAGGCTAGTAAAAACAATTGGCAGGTTAACTGTCCTTAACATACTTGGTGGAGAAAGATGATAAGGATCAACTTTTTAAAGCTTTTCAAAAATTATTTGGGTAGCTAACAGCACAATCTTACACATGCTTTCTAAGAACTAAGACTCATTGTGTTCAATTAGGCTTATTTTCCAGTAAGGGAGTTTATGATTACAGCTCAAGGGAAATTTGCTTCAAGTTTAGAAGTGCTCTAAAAGAGTAGTATGAGCAGAATATACCTTACAGAATTTGTCTATTTGACCCAAGTACTGAAGGACTCTTCCCACAAGTAATAATTAAAAATATAGCATTTACTAGAAGTGATACGATTGAGCAGCTTTTGGAATAAAAACCATTCAGCATGCTGTTTAACACCAAATACTAAAGATCCAACATAGTATATAAAGGCCACTAACATTGCCTGTGTTTTTTTAGGGAATACAGACAATATTAACATGTATAACACATATCAGAGCACTGATACTCCTAATTTCAAATACCCAAATTTATCAGGATATGTTGGAAAAACAAGCCTGTGTTTCAAAATGCAGCTACTCACTTGCAAAGCTTCTAAAGAGTGCATTACATAAAATGAGACACTATATGTATACAGTAGCAACCGAATAGTATGCACACAAGAATGCTTGCCTTGTGGAGGTAAAGCTAAAGTTAGGATGAAATGAAAGGTTCATGCTGGCCTACAAGCAAAAAATGATTTTCCTGTAAGTTCAAATCCTGCTTTTAGAAGGCCTATTTTTTCATTCATTCACCTGGTGCATCAGGAAGACCAGTAACATTGTCATAGAAAGAGGCTCTCTGAAAATTGTGAATCTCTACAGCACAGAAACAGCAAAAATAAAGAACAGATATACAAGACAGTCCAGTTAGTAAAAAGAACACCATTTAGAATTGCAAGCAAGCTTTAACCAAGTACATGGGCCACTGTGGACCTTAAGCACAATGTATTCATTCTAGGACCCAGAGATTAAACTAAAAAGGCTGATGACTGTGTGTAGAAACAACTGGTTTTACAAGTAAATGCTATATCAAATAGTTATTCCATACATAATAATAATTAACTGTTTATTGAAAAATGTTTTAACAGAGAATATTAGGTCATGTATATTTAGGGCTGATTCACACGGTCTTCCATATGAAAATACTGTATGCTCTGTGAGGCTGCTTGCGCACCTTCTACAGTGTTTACAGTATGACATGGGCATAGATGGATATGCCCAATTCTCATTATTCCTCCCCAAAGGATGGAAGGCTTACACAAATCTGGATGTCACACATGCCCACTACTCCACAGCATATACAATATTTCCAGATGGGTGTTCATATGAAACATGCCATAGCCATTACACACTCTGGGATCTGACTCTATATATCCACGTATGTGCCAAATCCGTCTTCAGCATACTTACTTTCATTCACAAACTAGCTACGAAAACAACTGAACATAAAACCACCACTATCATGATGTGTACAAAAATCTATGGTGCAACCACACTGGGAATACTGTGTACCGTTCTGGTCATAACAACTCAAATAGAGTATTGTAGAACTAGAAAAGGTGCAGGAACGAACAACCAAAATGATCAAAGGGCTGGAGCAACTCCCCTATATGGAAAGGTTCCAACACATGGAGCTTTTCGGTATAGAAAAAATAGTAAAGGTGGACGTGATGGAGTTTTATAACATTATGAATGGTGTGGAGAAAGTATGGAGAACTGTTCTCTCTCATAATACTAGAACTTTAGGTCGTCCAAATAAAGCTGAGTGGTGGCAGATTCAGGACAGACAAAATGCACACAGCACATAGGTAAACTACAGAATTTGCAGCAAATTGAGGATAAAGTTATTAATGGCTTTGAGTCAAGATGGCTATATACTACTTCCAGGATTAGGCACAACATCACTCTGAATACCAGGGAGTGGGGAGCAACAATGTGAGAGCATAACTGCTCTCATATTCTGATTGTGACTTTCCATAGGCATCTAGTTGGCCACTGTGGGAAATAGGATCCTCAACTAGTTAGGCCTTTGGTCTGATCTAGCAGGGTTCTTCTTGTATTCTTTAGCCAGTGTGAAGCCAAGTGGAAAGGCAAGCACTCAAGAACAGAAAAGTATAACATTGTCTTGGAAGCAAGCCAAGCAATGCAACAAAGCCTAAAAACTGTTAAGCATGCTTGTGTCCTGTCACACTTGATACATACAGAATTAGCAATGCAAGAAAAAGCCTTAGTATGGTATTATGCTACATTATCAACATGTTGGAGGGCTAATGTAACATAATTATTCTAAATTTCTAACTCGCTACTCCCTCTGCTTTACCAGTGAACCCAGACTACACTGTTTTCATTATCGATATCTGAAACAGCAGCTTCAATACTTCTGGCTGCCATGCAAGGCTGAAGCTGGTTTAGTCCGAAATGAAGACTTTCAGACATGAGACTAACCAATTATGATAAGAGAAGCAATTCTATTCAAACATATTTGCAGCTCTACTGCAAATTCTGGCAGGGAATAGCACTAGCCCACTAAGATTAATGTGTTAAGATTCCCAGATATGCCCCCCTGATTCAGAGCAGAGTCTTACCATCCTTCCAAAGCTCTGCAACAAATTTGTCAGAAGATTGGTGCAGAAGGGTGGCCACATTGTCATTCAAAGGGTCCATATTTTTCATAAGCCACTCATCTGCCTTATAGTCCACCTGGAATGAAGCAAATGAGAAATATAGTAGATGTTACTAACCTGTCTGTTATGCTTTCCAGACTATCACTATATGGAGTAACAAGATCAGCAACTGCTTATTTTCTGGAAAGGATCCCAGGGCTCTTCCACCAAGATTAGTTTTAGGGATCTATCATTTTATGCCAATGCTCAGATTACAGTATGTTCTTACTAAGAAAATGCACTTTTCCAAAGATAATGAGGTCGTTATAATTTTGGGTAGTGACAAGAACGAGTTTGTACTCCATTAATAGAGATACTTTCCTTCTTAGCCTGTGTCATCTTAAAACCAGAGTTCAGGCTGCAAAACCACAGGCTAGTCTAGACAATGTGAGAAAAAAAGCATTTTCTGAGCTTCACCTCTAGCAGCTACTTTATTCTAGAGTTATTAAAGAGAAGAAAAAACTGACAAGGGCTTCTTCCAACCCTGTCCTTCAGACTAGTCAGTTCCAGCTTCCATTCAAGTCCCCTCTTCACATTGCTGGATTTAGATTACATGCCATGGCTCATTGTGGGTTATTTAACCCACACTGATTCATGGAGTAAATAGGCACCATGTTACATATGCCAACTCCACACTTGGTGGTTGTCATGTTGTGCAAACCTGGCGGGCATGAGTTACATGAGGATTAAGCAATACTTGCATAACACACACTCACCAGGTTTACACAACACAACAACCCACGAGTGAGGGTTGATTATTCAAAATGGCGGCCACACATGCTCTGCATGCGCCACAAGCTTCCTGTGGGCTGTCATGTTATGCGAACAGCCCCACAGAGAATAGTTCCCTTTCCCCTCTCAGAAACATTATCCAGCCTTTGAACCAGCACTGCAAGACAAAGTATCAAATCCAATTTTCCTGAGGTTCCAGTCTGGCTCTTTAGAGTTCCCCATATGGCCACACTTCCTTTCCCCTGGCCCTACCCCGTTTCTTCCGACCACTGATTGTTTGGTGGCTTCCCAGCTTTTGTGCAGCTTTTCCCATTTAAAAGGCTGAAATGCCTCTCCTAAGGCAGTAAGAGGTTTAAGCTAAAATTCCCTGGTATTTTCAGCCTTGCCCATGACTGGAATGCAAGCACCATGCGGAAAAAGGTTGATCACCTGTGCTTTAAACAAAAGTGAGAGATTAACCAATTCATTACGTGGATACTAGGTCGTTATTGACTTTGAATTTGCGGGACTACTCTGCGAAGACTAAAGTAGAGTACATACAATCAGAACTGATCTAGATATGTCGGGGGGGGGAGTTTAATTCAGACAGTAAGTTGCCTTCTATAATCAGTTACTCATCAAGTTCTTCAAAAAATTAACTGACAAACATTTATAAGTGTAAAAGACGTTCTCCAAAAGGACCTCTCCAAACTGAGAGAATGGGCACTAAAATGGCAAATGTGGTTCAGTGTAAGCAAGTGTAAAATGATGCAAATTGGGGCAAAAACTGGCTGATAGGGTCTAAGCTGGTGGTGACCAGGAAAGGGATCTTAGAGTTGTTGTTTGATGAAATCAAAAATAAGCATCTAAATATCTATGGACTACTTCGTACAGTTCTGATCACCACACACGACACATCGAAAAGGATATCACAGAAGTGGAAACAGTGCAACAAAAGGCAACCAAAATGATCAAGAGTTGGGACAACTCCTCTATCAGGAAAGGTTACAACATTTGGGGCTATTTAGCTTAGAAAAAAGGCAAGTAAGGGGAGACATGATAGAGGTGCACAAAATTATGCATGATGCGAATGAAGTGGATAGGGAAATGTCTCCCCGACCCCTCTTGTAATTCTAGAACTGAGGGTCATTTCATAAAGCTGAATGGTGGGAAATGTCTTTACACAGCACATTATTGAAACATAGAATTTGCTACCACAAGTTGTAGTGATGGCCACCAAATTGGATGGCTTTAAAAGAGGAGTAGACAAATTCATAGAGAATAAGGGTACCAATTGCTACTAGACAGAAACCGACTATTTTAGATGCAGATTTACAACTGGTCTTAGATGGGGTTGCACTTCCCCAAAAGACCAAGTGTGCAATCTGGGAGTCCTCCTGGACTCAGAGCTAACAGAGGAAGCCCAGATGGCTGCAGTGTTCAAGACTGCATTTTACTAGATTAGGCTGGTACACCAGCTGCAACCCTATCTGGAGAGGACAGACCTTGTCTCAGTTATCCACGCACTAGTCATGTCCAGCCTGGACTATTGTAATCTGCTGTACATGGAATGCCTTCGAAGACAGTTCGGAAACTTCAGCTGGTACAGAATGCGTCTGCCCAAATATTGATGGGGGTGAGGCAAGCTAATTACATAACGCCTATACTGTGCCAGTTGCACTGGTTACTCGTGCGTTTCTGAGCCCAATTCAAAATGCTGGTTTTGATATTTAAAACCTTAAACAGTTTGGAACCATCTTACTTGAAGGACTGCCTTTAAGGTAAGAAAGAGAGGCCTCTGCAGTAGCCCCATACCTTTGGAACAAGTTGCCATCATAGGTCCGTCATGCTCCTTCATTGCAGGCTTTTAAAAAGGCCTTGTAAACATATTTTATCATGGCCTTCTCTTCATATGACTACTGTTGCTGCTGCTACTGCCATTATTATTACTGTTGGCTTTTGTTGTGTTTATTGTTATTTTATTGTGCCTATGTATTGATCACGTTTAATATTTTAACTGTTTTTATGTATTTTATTGTTGTGAGCTGCCTTGGGAGGGCTTCTGTCCTGAAAGGTGGCCAAAATGTTTTAAATAAATAATAATGAATATAGTCATGATGGTGACATATTATCTCCAGCATCAGAGGCGGTATGCTTCTCAATACCAGTTGCTGGGGAACACTAGTACGAAATCACTACTGCACTTATATCCTTGCTTGTGAGCTTTCCATTGGCATCTGGTTGGCCACTGTGGTCTGATCCAACACAGCTCTTCTTAAGTTCTTCTATTACCTTTAAAATATTGCAGCATACAAAGTGCTTTGCACGGAGTCAAATGGGTTCCACAGCTTGGAAGCAACACATTTCACTCTCAGGTCCTAATGACCGAAACCACACTTACCCTGATTCTTAAGATACATCAGATCCTGACCCCTCTTAGAGGCCCTCCAATAGGATACTTTGACAAATGTTTAAGAAATTGTATGGGATTTAATACTTACCCTTCCTGCATAATGAATGATGCAGAAGTCTGCCTTGTCCTTCAGCTGCCGAGGCTTTTGGAATTTGGAATGAGTACCTTGCTCTTGGACCAATTTTTCCACAAAAGTCTTGTCAGTTGCTTTAGGGAACCAACACTCTTCATCCAGCAGAGCCAGTACACCAGGGGGGTTTGCCTAACGAGGATATTTTTTTAAAAAAAAGGTTAGTAATATTTGTTTCTATGTGTTCTCCTCCAATATTCCTTTCACCATACAACTGTACCCAAGGACGTGTATATGAGAGTATATGAAAGTCAGATAAAGTCAAATTCGCATTTTAGCAAGAGATACAGGGGAATACCTGACTAAAGCAATCAGTGTTACTTTCAAGCAAGTCCAGCCAATTTGATGTTCTGCTTCACAATACATACATAGCTATAGCAATGTAAAACTATCTGAAATATAATCAAAGCCATCAAAACAGAACTGGCTTAATGAGCTATATACGATACAGAACAAGAAACAAAGCTTGGTGACACTCAAAATGTTATGGTTCCTCACAATTTAGTTCACAAAATAAATTTTGGCAAGAGACTTAAGCTCAGCTTGAAAACATCTGGACACATTTCAAGGTACCACTGCTTTGTTAATAATCAAGTCAAATGAAGTACATATGTTAGAATGTCCACACTTTAGCTCATACTTTGTTATGTATTTTAAGCTGGATTTTGTTTGTTTTAAGTTTGTTTTGTAAGCCACTGTGAATGGTTCAATTTTGAACTAGAAAAGCAGAATAAATAAAACCACCAACTACTGTTCAGAAGGACAGGCTAAAAGATTTATCAACAGGGGGAAAGTAGTCAAAATATACTTAAATAGAAACATCTTTTGAATGGATATTCAGATCAAGATCAGCAAAGTCTATGGCATGACTTATGGTGAAAACATCTTGGTTGAGAAAGATATCAGCTGTTAAAAGTACATAACAAGAACTTACAGGTCTTTCAATTAAATCAATACAGGGTTGTAGATCCAGTCCAAAGTCAATAAAGTTCCATTCTATGCCCTCCCTTTGATACTCTTCCTGCTCCAAGATAAACATGGTGTGGTTGAATAACTGCTGCAGCTTCTCATTGGTGTAGTTGATACAAAGTTGTTCAAAGGAGTTTAACTGAGGAAAATATCAAGGAAATTATAATTTTAGAGAGGTTTTTTTTAGCTTTTACATTAGTTACACTGCAAGTAACTTTTTAAGTATTTAAAATTTAATTTAAAAAATGAAGTTTAACGAAGGAAAAATAATAATCAAGAAAATAAACAGCCAGATTATGCCAACATTTCCTCTCCCCCATATCAGCAAAAATGGGCTACCAATCACTGTAATTTGGTGACTATTCCAAAATAGTCACCAAATTCCATTGTTGCTCAAACTTCACTTTCCAACTATTGGAATTTAATTAGACTTCCAATGCTTTACATATACTACTCTAGCGGTGATGATCATGGGATAAATGAGTGTTTCCTTATCCTTGTTTATCAAGTCTTAAAAGTTTGCTAGTAAAAATTCTTAGGTTCAAAAGGTAACTTTCCTCCCAGAATGCTATTAACACAAATTTGCAGGACAAATCAGCTAACAGGAATTTGGCCAAACATACAGAAAGGTGGGTATCAAGGAAATAATGCTAATCACTGAGACAAAAAACCCATCTCACTGAGAGTTTGCCAAGACTGCATAAAAGGCAGGACAACTGTTATAAGCTTTCAGTACTACAATTTGGAGTAGCTAGCTCTTTCAATTTATATACTTTCTTACAGAACACTCAACTAGCACTGGGATGAATAAACTACTGGTGATAAAATATAATCAATGAAGCTAGTTAAGAGTGATGGTTTTTTTAGTTTACTTTAATACCTCAAAGATTTCAAATCCAGCAATATCCAGGATGCCAATGAAGGAAGCTCCCTGTCGCTTGGTCCTATCCAGAGCTTTGTTAATACGGTGAACAAGCCAGCGGAAGAGGCGTTCATAAGTGGCTTTTGCCAGTGCCTCCACTGCGAAGTCTGCCTGAAAGTGTAAACAAGAATTTGCAGAAGTGATACAAAAACAGGAATATGGCGTTTAACACTCATTAGAGCAAATGCGAGCAGGCTAATGCAGAATACTTCTAATGGAAATAAAACTAGCACAATTATTTTCCAGGTATAAAAGTTGCAAAGGAAAAAAGTGAGATTCAGTAACAGAGATCAAAGTCTGAAGTTTGTGCCAACTGAACTAGAACTGTGCATGGCAAACTAGTCGTCAAAAAAGTAGCTTTCTAGTTTTTCTATAGCTTCTAGAGGCATACATTTGTTTCTAACGGATCCCAAATCTAGAACCAAATTGGATTTCTCCAGAGGAATACAGAAACACAGTATGCATCTGCAAAAATTAATACATTTCCCCAAGTTCTCCAGGAAAATGCTAGGAAGAGAGGATATAGTTTTGTGACTTGACAACTCTAGCTTCCAACCAGGGGATGACTTCACCAAGGCTCTCCTTTTTACTTTCAATCACAGTGCTTTGGAGAGGGATGTAGAAGGAAATTATGCAAGGCTGTTCTTGTGTTTCTGCATTTTGTGATGGTGTGTCTGTGGCGGGCAGCAGCACTCAGAGCTTCAATGAATGGGCTGAGAGCCAGCACTAACCGAGGGATGCCTTCACCCACTGCTGCCTCTTCAATGGGAGGCTGCTGTTGACACATTCTCCCAACCAGGTATGTGGACTTTCCCCAAAGCCTGAGTCAAGCTCCTCTAGTACTTTGTCTCTGGCAGCTGGTACAGGGAGGGCAGGGCTCCACCTTCCTGTTAAAGACGGTGCCTGCCTGCAACTTATAGAAGGGGCATCGTGTGCAGCTTATGTGGAGTGTGTAGCTGCAGAGGAGGGGGAAGGAGAGAGAGAAATGGCCTTGCTACCTCTGCTGCCTGTTCTTCCACTGCTTAGTATAAAGCTTAGTGATGAGCTAGGCTTCTTGCTCTGAAACAAGGAGCAGGGACACACTCCTTCTCTGCTTGAAAGACTACAGGAGATGGGGTGCTCTAAGGGCTTTACAAGCAGATAGGGTTTTATAGTTGCATCAAGTATTTATTTCACACTCCACATGCATGTGCATGTACAGTAGTCATGCATGGGATGGACAAATCTGTTTCACCTTCTATAACATTTGCATTTCTTCAAATACAAGTTTGTTCCATTCCATTTCCGCACCAATTCGCAAATGTTTTTAAGCCCCCCCACAAAAACGTGTAAGCTTTTTTTGCATGCAGTTTCACCTAATATATGCATTTTTGTATGTTATTTTTACTAACATAGGCATTTTAATTAAAGGACTGCAATGCAGAATTTGAAGTGGAAAACCGGAAGGAGAATTGCATCCCAATTCATGTATTTCAATATGCATTTTAATATGAAGTGGCCTAATTCACAGTTCCTGAACTGGCCTGTTATGACTAGGCCTGTTCCCCTTGAGCTGGGAGAAGGATTTTCAGGTAATCAATCAGAGTCAGATTCTGATGCAGAAGAGACAGCACCAGAAACATACCAGCCTGTATGGGGAGTGGAGGAGCTCACTCTCATTGGCTCTTCACCAGCTGGGAATTAACTTTCGCCAGCCCTTATCTCTGAGGGTGCAAACAACCCACAAGCTGGGAATCAGTGTTCTTCTGAGGGGGAGGGCACTGAAAGCCTAGTTGATCCTAGAATCTGCCGCAGACTAAAACAGGTGGAGTGAAAGGAAGGTGAGAGGTCAGCCCGGCTATCTTCTCGCCAAAGGCTTTTTCAGAACCAGTCTCCCTGAACTTAAAGCATACTGGAACAGGCATTCCCTTTTTCTTGAAAGGATAATTGTCTTGCTTAGTTTGCATGATCTTGCAGAGATAAAAGTTCCTAGAAAATTTAAGTCCCTTCAGGTGGGAGATGTTTATTGCTTGAATAAAGTTTGTGGATTACATGGCAAACCTCTTTATTGTCTCCCAATAAAGCGAGGGGTGTTGGGAAACATAACATGGACATTGTATTAAAATGCAAACCAAATAAACTTCTTCCCCATACCACCCCACTCTCCCTTTGTTATATAAATCACTGCACATTACCCACCGGGGGGATCAGTTTTTAACATTCCCCAAACTTTAAAGGCTTCCATTGCATTATGTAGTGACCACTTTCATATATTTTTTCAATCAAGTGTCATCCACTCAATTCACCTAGGATAAAGCACTTATTTTCTGTGACATATTAAGTAAAAATAAAAAAACTAAAACTTTTTTTCATCCATCCTAACTCCCCAACCCCTGCAGTTTATTTATTAGAGACACCTCTATAATGTACGTCATTTTCACAAAAAAATTCTCTAAAAAAACACAAGGTAATAAACAAATACATTTCCCATCCAAAAACTTTAAAGACTCTGCTTATATAAAACCCCTGCACCTATCCTTCTGAACTTTGGCAGACTACACCCTGTCAGAACCGGAAACTATGCCTGCAAATTTCATCCAATTCTGCCCAATAAAAAAGTTACGGCCATTGACATTTTTTAAAACTCATAAAGGCTACTTGCAGAAGCCTCCGTGCATTTATTTGTCTGAACTCTGGCAGGCTTCATCCAGTCAGAAGGGGATACTAAGGGGCCATCCAACTCTGTCAAATGGTAAATGTTATGGCCATTTATTTCTTGATTTCCCAAAGACAGCAAATGGTAAGGTTCTGATTTGGACCCAAAGTGAAGCAGGTGGCCTCCAAAGCAGTCCAAGCTGAAGCAGGATCCTACTTCCTGAAGCAGAATCCAAACATAATTTTGTCTTTGATGCACACTTATCTAATTTGCCCCACTGCTCAGTTTCACCAGTGTACTGACTGATGCTCAGCCTGGAGGCTAGGTTCCTCATCAGCTACTCCAAAGCTGAAACTCAGCTGGGAGGCACTAATGGTGATCCAAAAAGTAGCTATTTCTGAAATGCCAGGACTAACATGTCAGCAAATTCAGGGCTCCTGATCCAAGAACGCATATACTATCTTATTATAACACAAAAGCCACTCAACCCCTTCCCCAAACCCCACCAGGGCAAAGAGAAATAGTGTAAAGTTTGCTAGCTAGAAGTTGATGGTTACTTCAGATGCAATAAAATTCTCAATTTGGCATCAAAGCTTACTTGTTCTTTGGTTTGTGCCTTCTGGACATAGTCCCTGCCAACTTTAATGCGTGGAGTGAGTATTGCTCGAGTAAATTCCATTACATTCATTCCCAAAAGGTGGCAGAGTTTCTGTGCAACTGTAAATACAAACAATCCAAGTCAGTCATCACTATCACCCTTCAATAACTGGTTGTAACATTTAGAAAGTGCTATAGAACTGTGTTTCTCAAACATTTCCCTACCAAGGAACCTTTTTCCTGCAAACATGCCTGCTAATGAATATACCTCTCTACCATGGAACCCCAGCATGTTGCAGATGATTCTGGGGAGTGCTCCAAGCTGCATATGGGCCAACTGGCCATCATGCTACCCTGCATGAACCAAGCGTGCACTTTCACACACATCCAGCATTATCCTCTGGCTACATGTCGCAGGGGACATTGGCAGTGAAGGACAAGCTGAAAGTGCTAAAACTAGGGAAACTTTTCCACTATGACTGATCTTTTCATTAAAGAATCCCTGATAAGTTAATAAAGGAATCCCAGGAGTTCCAGAATGCAGGTTGTAAACTACTACTCAAGGAGTAACACTCCAAATTTGCACTTCATCAATAACGTACAGAACAATAGCAAATGCTACAGTACGTAAAGCAATAGGAGTCTTGCAGAAACCACAAATCATTATCATCTGATAATTCTAACAGCATTCATCCCTTACAGGCTTTGTACCTAGGTCAAAATATACTAAAACAGTCTACTATTTAATCATTGTAGAAGCAGGAAATATCCATTAAATATTGTTGGGCTTGATCAAAGTCAGAGCACGTGCTTTAACCAATATTAACTCACTGCTCCTGGGGAAAGCTTAATGAACCTCCTTTGACCACAAAGCCAATCACATCCTACCTTATGCATTACCAGCTACTTTTAAAAATCTTGCTAATCACTGATTTCTCTCCCCCCTAAGAACTATATCTGAAGACATGAAACTAGACAGCAACTTAGACATGCAGAACTTTTAAACTATGGTGAATGTCCTTGCCACAGGAAAACAAATTTTACTAGTGTCAGAGGGTTTTTTTCTCCTTGATTATGCAGGATCACCAAACACAAATACTATTAAATGATAAAGTCAATCCTATGTACACCACACTCTCATTTCAATAATCAGCTGTTCTAAATATAGCTTTTACACTCTCCATTTCTGTAAAAAGTAATGCTTGGCTCCAGAATCACTGACCCTGGCAACACAAACATTTTATAGACCCAAGAAAAATAAACTGATTTAACTACACATAGCATTTTTACTTGGAGTTCTAAAGACTTTGCTGATAAGCCCTTAATGAGGTTACAATTCAAATACTTATTGAAATAACAAATACCTTGACACAGGGATTCTCCAAACAGTCTTTTTAGTAGCTGTGCAGACAGAATTAAAACAGTGAACAATACAAATTTTTCAGTACTCAAGCACTGGGTTTATTGTTACAACTACAGCTGCCTCTGGCAGAAAACTATGTAGAGGAAGCTCAGCAAACTATTTCTTGGACTGAAACACCATGAATAAAATGTATTAAATTCAAGTAAGGTTCTACTGTGTTGTAAATACATGTACCTGTATTTTCTGGCATAGATGCCTGGTCAGTGTTCCGCTCCTTCTTGAAGGAAATATTACCAAACTGTAGTACTGAGGATACCACTTTCAACATGGCTGAGAGAGACATGAGAAACTTGATAATAATCCATTTGCCTTAAAAACACATCTGTCGATTCATATTTGATAGGCAGCCAAGTTAAAAAACAATAACTAACTGGTTGATGAAAACCACAGGAATACTGGTGCCTGCCCAAGACAAGGGGTAGCCAACCAGAGGCCCAGATGTTTAACTCCCATTATACCTCAACAATGGTAGTTGTAATCCAAAACATATATATGGTACCATGTTGCCCACCTCGCCCAAGACTGACCATATCTATTTCAGTCTAATTTAGAGGTACAGTTGGTAAATCTACCAAGTCAAGAATTAAAGGCATTTGTCACAGACTCCATGAATTCTCCAATTAAATAAACATACTGAAAGTCTGCATTAACACAACCCTGTTCTGTGCCAAGCGGAGCTGTGACTTATGTTATTTTTAATTTTTTATAGTTATTCTGCTCTTTTGGAGAAGGATAATGAGCTATGTATGGCAGTGATGACCTGGCCACAAAAGCCTGCTCAGGATTTCTCTCAAACCAAACCAAACCGGACCAGAGGGTAATGGCAATTCCTCAAATGTACCACACTACCATGAGTAGTGTGGTACATTTGAGGAATTGCCATTGCCCTCTGGTCCGGTTTGGTTTGTTTCATGCTTGTGAGGGCTCCTCTCTATGTTTGTTTGCAGGATTTCTCTCAAGCTTTTCAGATTTTACCACGCATTACACACATACTTTCAAGGCCATCTCTAAAACCATCAATGATTTTTTTTAAAACAGATGTGCAGGATGCTAAATTCTGAACTACTGTGAAATGCCACTTAACCTTGGATATAATATGAGACTTCCATCCTGCCATCCAGTCAATAAATCCTGAGTATAAATATACACATTTGTCCATTACAAAAATCAAAGACTTTCAAACATACCCAAGATTTCATCATGAGAAAAACCCATGATATGCATGGCTTCCATTGTCTCTTGGAAATTATCCTTATCTTGCTGGCCAGGAATGGGTATGTAGCCATTGGACAGGAATCGGTAGTTATTAAACCCTTCAAGGAGTAAGTCAGCTGTGATGAGATGGAAAGATGAGACAGATTTGTTCAAGAAATCTGGGTACTAATAAGTAACTCTCTATTCTTTTATTCAGGTTTAAATAAACTACAATTAGTAATGGCAGGTCAGCATTTCATTCACTAACAATAACGAAGTTCAAACAATGACCAGTTCCCTAGAATTTTTATTTTTAAAAACACACAACATAATATTTAAATCCAGAGTAGTTTTTCACACTGGACTGGATTTAAAAAAAAAAACATTCTAGAGAACAATCCTAGATAAGCGGTATGCCAAGAGAATATGTATTTAATATCCTCAAAGAGTATCTACATCCATAATGCTAATGATACTGAGGCGACTCTTTTCTTAAAGAAAGTGATGCTTGTTCTAAAGTGTAAATACCATGCTGCTTTGGCCTAGCCAACAGTGCATTGCTGTTCCTCCCAGCTTGAGTGCTATTCTCTCCAACGTGGGTTTGGCAGTTGCTGCCAGCACTCCTTCAACTGTCCTACTTGAAACTGAAGTGTTTCTGTCCAGCTAAGGACTCAAACTGTATAAAGCATTAGGTTGTAGTTCTCTGTCAATATTGATAAGGGATGCCTGCACCAGTACAGCATTCCAAATACAGTATCTTAACTCTCCCCAGCTTCAGAACCAATTACTCAGGAATCAATTCACTTAAGATACCCTGGATGGTCCCCGGACATATAAATGTTAAGAAATAGAGTCATCTTTTTCATTTGCATAAGCAAAATATATGTTGACTTACCTTTCAAGTGTTCACCTGCCCCAGCTAGCAGCTGATAGAAGATATGAAAAGTCCGCTCATCTTTGGCTTGACGAACTGCACGTGACTTTTCTAGTAAGTCTGGGCCAGAGCAGTTAAGGATTTTAATGGGCACCTGTGCATCTTGACATGAAAAGGAAACAAACCGCTCCTGAAATAGAAGTGAATTGCTACGCCTGTCTTAACATTTCTGTTCTTCCCATAAATTGTTTTAATGGTGTCTTTATAAGTAGCAGAAATTCTAAGGATGGAACATAGGTTGTTAAATTAGCAGCTCTAAAGTTGTTAGAGGTGCAATACATTTTCAAAATTTAACAGTCCAAGTTACATTCCCCACAGACCACATTATTCAGAAATCAATCTGACTGAAATTATTTCCTTAGGTTTCAAATAAATTTATGGACAGTATCCAATGGGGCTGATCAACTTCCACTCTTTCCGTTGCACTTGTAGGAATGCTGCTCACAACAGGGAGCAGCAAAAATATGCCAGTGCAACTCACTGTATACCACGACAGAACATGGCCTAAGAACTTGAGTCTTCAAACTGTTCAGCTGACAAAGCTTTATTAACTATAGCAGACCTGGAACCTGTATAGCATTTAGTGTTCAAGCAACTGTTGACAAATTGGCATAGTGTACTTTAAAAATTAAAGTACAGTGCAAATCAAAAATATACTTATTGATATTAAAGACTGCTCATAGTTGGCATTTGTTCCACAAATCAATAAAGAAAGTGTTACTTTTCCAATATTGCACACCAGTAGAAATTTACCACTATATTTTAACCAAACCATCAATATAGCTTATGTCAAATCATGAATCAAATGTGTAGTTGAAAATAGGATACATGTTTCAATGTTGGCCCCAACAATATAACCAGTAACATCAAAATTTATTCTGATGAACTTGCCCTGCAGGTAAAACATAGATAAGAAGTTACCACATTTATCAAAAAGAGATTTTCAGAGTGCTAAATAGAAAAAACAAATATAAGTACAATAGCAGAAAACCTAAGCAATTCAGTAAAAGTGAGAGGCATAAAACCTATTTCAACCAGCTAAAAATACCAATTTAAAGATTCATGGGCAAATATAAAGGTTAACCTGATGCCAAGAAGAGTACAACCTTGGTCCAACCATACCTCCTGTGGGAGAGCATTCCACTGAGGGGGCATCACCATAGAGAAAAATTCTGTGAATAAAAAATACCTCCTCCGATAATCTTATTGCATGGGCAAGGTTGATATTTTACATATTCAAGTTCCTTTAAATTGAGAATTACACTGAATAGTACAACACACTCATTGTTATCAGCAGCACTATCCCTCAACTACAGTTACATCTATTAAATCAATATTGTAATTAGTATACCACTGCTACACTTTGATTAGGTGAAAATTCATAATACATTTCTCCTTCGGGGAGGATCTCTCTCTTATCAAATCAGAATTTTAAAATCCTCACTACTGGAGATTACTTTTATACATAAGGAAGCCACCATCTGGAGTGCATTAAATACTCATTACAAAAATAGTGCCAGAGCCATTGGAGTGATTATGTTCACAACATCAATGCAGACTTAAAGAAAAAATGTAACAGAAAACAGATGCTGAAGTCTTTCACAGAAAAAAAGAGCTTCACTGCATTCATGTAATCTTTGTGGCTTCCATAAGAAGTGGACAGTGAAATTTCACTGCATATTGAGCAGTGAAATCTGTCTACGGAGTGACAATTAGGTTTGAAAAATATGGCTAAACGTTTGTCAAATACTTACTATTCTACAATATCCCCGGTGGTAGATCTACCCCAGGGATAGGAAATGTGCAGCCCTGCAGATGTTACTGGACTGCAACTCCCATCATCCCTTAGCATTGGCTATGTTGGCTATTGCTGTTGGGAGTTGCAGTCCAGCAACATCTAGAGGGCCACACATTCCCCTCTCCCAATCTAACCCAACCAAGTTACAAGAAAATACCTTCATCAAATCCTGTTTAACATATTCTAATCCATGTTCTTGGAGAATATATATAAAAATACTTTAACATTTTCATTGTTCCTCATTTATTTATTTATTTATATCCAGAAACGCACTTAAGTGCATGTGAAATGCAAGCCAAAGCATCTTCAATGGAGATGGTGTAAGGGCCTCATAAAACATTGACCGTACAACTAAAACCCTTAAATACTAATTCCAATTTTTGCTGTTTTGTGACTCTGGCCAATCCATGTTAAAATGAAACCAGATATGTTCCTGAACTAGCTTTGAGAACATTGGTTTAATTGAAGCCAATTTAAGAGCACACTTAGTTTCATTTTAACCCATGTTGGTGGCAGTTATACAAAACCACAACTGGGTAGAGGAAGAATTGAGAAGGAGGGTACACATTATCCATAGCCCACTCCCTGTCCTTAACTGCAATTCCATGTATGTCTAAACCAAGGAGTCAAACCATAACTTTTTTTTTTTATCAGTTCTGGCTCAAGTTCAAACCCTTGATACAAAGGGGAAGAAGGCTTCCAGTCCAATGCTCCCCAGGCCCAGCCCTTGAGACAGGCAGTACAGAAGCCGTTACAAACCCAAAATATATGTCCTCATTCTGATTCTCGTGGAGCCAGCAAGTGCACCACATCAGGTGTTTTGTTATTTTGTTAAACCCTTATTAGGTTTTACTCCCTAAATTGGGCTAGAGTGTCTCACAGTATGGCTTGTCTAAGGCCATACCGTGAGTTCAAAGCCAAGGTAAGATTTGAACCAGGGACTCTCATGCTCATGTTCTGCCACTTTGGAATGCTAACTACTGGTGCAGAGAACACACATATGAGTATTATCTAAGAAATGGTGCATAAGACTATATTGAAAAGTAGATTGAAATGAGTGTCTAAAAATATCCTTGGAAACAGCAAGGGGGAAAGACACTAACACTGTCACAAAACAGGAGGGAAAGTGTTCTCAGGTGCCTAGAAAAAACTTTTAATGGGCCCAATCCATTTCAGAAATAAATTTCATTTCTCAGGGGCCACTCGTCTTTCTCCAAATTGAATTCAGAAATTCTTCCTCTTTTGCAAAAGACTCACACAAGGCCCTTGAGGAAGGAAAATTCTTTCCGAAAAGCATTGGGTCCAATAAAAGTTTTTCTAAGCACCTGAGAACACTTTTGTTCCTGTTTTATGAGATAAAAATATTTTTGGTTCTCTCTTTTCGTAGCAAATGAGGCATAGGAGCAGATCAGTTCTTTTTATTCTGAATTTCACCACTGCTGCATGGATTACCGGAAAATTAAAATTAAGCTCATATTCTCTTTTGTATTATTAAATGCAATTATTTTAATCAATTTCAAAAGGAAAAACATGCTGAATTATTATTATTTTTATTAATAATTATTATTTTTATTATATTATATCTATTTCTCGCTCGTGGTGGTTTTTCTAGATGGACATGACCAGCTTTGCCAAGTCATGCTGTCTTTCACAGATTCAGGAATTTCCTGACAATTGAGCATGTTTTAATTATGACCGCTTTCTGGATGTCGATGTGGATGCATTCTGGTAGGCCCAGTTTCTGAAGGTTTTCTATATAGTGTTTTCATGTGATGCCGGTGACTGATGTGACTAATGGGAATTGTGACCTTTTCCTGTTGCCATAGTTCTTTGACTTCCATGGCCAGTGATGTATAGTTTTCTCTTTTATTCTTCCTTTTCTACAACATTTTTGTCATTAAGTATTGCTATGTCAATGAGGTGTGTTTTTCTTTTTCGTCTATGACCATTATGTCTTGTCGGTTGCACGGTTGCAAGGTATTGTCTTGTCAGTATGAATTGTTCTGTCCCTGTACATTTTCTGATGTGCATTTTCCAAGATTGTTTTGGTGTATAGTATGGTGTAGGATGTTTGATGAGGTTGAATTTGATGGCCAGCTGTTGGTGAATTATTGTTGCAGCTGTATTGTGTCTGTCTGTATAGTCCATTCCTGCCAGAATTTTACATTCTCCTGTTATATGGTCTACTGTTTCCTGGAATTCATGGCATTTCCTACATAAGTCTGTTGTTAAACTGTTGTCTTTTCTGATGTATTTTGGTAGTTCTTGGTTGCTATATCTTGACCCTGTATGGCAATTAAGAATTCTTCTGTTTCTGGAAATAGCTCACCCTTCCTGAGTCATTTGTACGATTGTTCTTTGTTTATTTGTGGGTTCTGTATTATGTTATAGTGCTTCCCATGGAGTGCTTTTTGTGCATTTTTCTTTTTTCTCTGCGAGTGTGAGTGGTCGGTTTTGGTCTTCATTTTGTAGTGCTAGGTTGAGTGGGGTGTAATTTTTGTCAGCCTTTACTATTGCTTTATGAATGGGGGTGTTTTAGTATTGAATTCTCTGAGTGAGAATCAAGTTTCACATATCTTACAGAACCAATGACTTATAAAATAGTAAAAGAAGAATATATGTTAATTTCTATATCATGATTATTTTTCCATTATTCAATAAAAGGTTTCCATTCCTCCATAAATTTGGGGATCTCAATCTCCAAATCTCCAATCTCGTCTCTCAATCCAAGTACTTCACTGATTTTCAATAATTGTGCAATTTGCAAAACTTTAATAAACCATTCTTTAGATGCAATTGGTTTTCTATTTTTCCAGTTCTTGGCTATAATAATCTTTGCTGCTGTTAACAAATTTGATATCACTGGCTGATGAATTTTTGGGACCTCGGATTGAAAAAAAGCTCTAATAACATTGTTGTAGGGTTAAGGGAGAAGTCATATCCTATTATTTTAAGAACTTCCTTCTTAATTTGTTTCCAAAAATCTTGAACATTTGGACACATCCACCACATATGAATAAAATCAACCAAGTGCAACCCACATTCCCAATATTCACAATTATCTTTTCTATATATTTTAAGATGACAGACTGAGTTGAACACTCCTCTTGTGAAAACTATTCTCCATTCTTCATTAGTTCTTGCTGCTGTTATTGACTCCTAATGGGTTTTAAAGAATTCACCCTTATTTAAATCTAAATATCATGCACATATCATACGCAAACACAGAACTAGGATATTTGCGCACATCTCTGCTTATTAAGACATGTATATACCAACAAAACGGGGAAACACTCATTATTTAGTTTTGTAATTGGCAACTAAATTCAGGGCTAGAATACACCCAGAAAAGGGTCTGAGATTTTACACACTTAAATCAAAACATTTTATAATACAAGTGTAATTTTAATGCACAAATTGTGTGTGTGTGGTGGGGGGACAAGGTTCGCAGTGTGTGTATGGGGGAAACAAGGTTCACAGTTTCAAAGATGAGCCCAATTTTATCACTTTTCTTAAATGAGTTTGCATAGAAAGAACCGTTAAGGATTTAACTAAGAGTTATTTTAAAAAGGACAGACTTACAAAACGGGAGGAATTATCATTTTTCACAGTCTTTGCGTTCCCAAAGGATTCCAGAATTGGATTGGCCTGTAGAAGCTGACGTTCCAGTTCACCCTAAAATATACATAGACAGAAACACAAAGTTATGCAAAACCAATCAAAAAGCAGCATGCTTTCCCAGGTGCAGTTTCTTTTCAGTTGGCTTGACCCCACTGGTCTTCTCAATACAGCATCTTCAAAATAGGCTTAACGCTGTTAACAGTTGAGATTGACTGACTATAACAATAAAAGCTGTTGAAAAGTATTACATTGAACACAAAACTAAAATTAAAGTGTGGGCTAATGAATAAAGCACAGGGTTAATAATAAACTCTGCCACTTTTCAGACAAAACAACCAGAAACTTCATGTCCCACCCTTCCACTGAGATGGAAGTGTTAGAAATGGGGGTGGGCAAAGATCAAGTTGTTGTTGTTATGCAACATGGGCATTTAGCATCTTAACTTAGCAACTGTAGAGAACATACGTTTGTCATGAATCTATCTATACAACCAAGAAAGATTTCTGCTTTCTGCTTTCTGCAAACAGGTTGACCTTGCAAAACTGGTTTCACCTGGATTGCCCATCACAGTTGAATATTTAATGAAGTTTGCTCCTTGCCTTAACTCCAAATGCTCTCAAATTTGAGATCAAAACATTATGACAAGAACATACACAGGACACAGCCAATTTTGCAAGTTTATTTTAAAGCCTCTTAAACCTTAAAGAAGTGTCTGTGTTGCCAGATCAAACGTCTTAGGAAAAATAATTATACCACTGATGCCCATGTAAACACCTGTGTGTATCCATTAGCCCAATGAAAAGACAAATTGGTGGAAGTTATGATATCGCTGCCTTGGATTGAATAGCCACAGGGGAGGGTGGGGAAGGAGAAGAGATGGTGAATTTGTATCTGGAATATAATTGGAAAATTAATATTAGCAACACTAAAAGGTCTGCTTTTTCCAGTCAATCTTACTGTTTATAGAACACACATGCACCTTAGAAATGCTGCCTTACAGCAGATACCTCCATTCACAACTTTTAATTCAACTGCTTCTAAATACCAACCAATAATTTGCAATACGATGAGTTTTGTTTGGTTATAATTACAGATGTGTTAAAGAGTTTTGCCTACTATATTTGATGTCTCTACAGAACCTCCTAGAGTATACTCACTGAACAGATTTTCTGCTCAGTCTCTGCTTATCCATCCTCTTAGTCTCATTTTCAGTCTCATCAATTCCAATGGGAGTGATTTAAGCAAGTGCGTAAGTCTCACACTGAACTCAATGGGATTTAAGTATGCTAAACATTTGCTGAATTCTGACCTATAAATAATGTAATAAAATTTCAAAGGGTTGTATCTAACCTTGGTTGCTCACCAGCAAAAAGGAAACAGCTGGAGGAATGGCCCAGACACACACACATGCAAATTTGCTCCAGAGGGTTGAGGAACCCTTCGAAGAAGATCTGCAGATGTGGCGGGCCACAGTGGGGAGGCGAGCAAGGAAAAGTCTCATTGCTAGAGCAGAAGTCCGCTTGCACAATGTTGGATTTAAGTCTTAGCATGTATTTCAACGTTCAACCAGGACTCCAAGCTTTATATAATCAATAGAACTTTAATATGATTTTGTGTGTGTGGAAGTCCAATGTTTTATTAATTTGGTAAAAACCTATCCCCAAAGCCTTCCATTGAGGAAAGACCACAATGTTAACTGTTGCATTGTTATCTGCTACTCTGTGTAGCAGGTACTTGCTAATTCTGCTTTTATGTAAGATTACTGGCCTAATCTCAGAAAAAATGCTTTCCCCTTGAAAAGGTAGAAAAACTAAAATACAACACAGAAGCCAAGTAACAGGAGACCAAACAGATAGCCCATTGATATGAAAACAAAAAGTGATCAGCTCACATAATAAAAGGTCTGGTTTGACAAGTAGAAACACTATTGCATAAACAATAGCAATTGTAGTAATGGGTTCTGTGGTTGAACTTAAGAAAGCCTGAAGGAACAGAGCTAGTCAGGAATACAGCTGATCTCAGATTTGGGCAGTTCTGAAGATCTGAAGTATGCCAAGAAAAATCCTTCCATGGAATGCTGATACTATCTCTTGTTACAGTCCAAGCATTCTAGGATAGCATGTCTTCAGTTGTCTCCAATAAGCAAAACCAATTTGAGTTCACTGAAGACAGAAACCAATTTGCCACAAAAAGTTCATGAGCAATATCACAGTTGTAATCTGTTTGTTATTTGGTCTCTACAAAATGCCTTGAAGTCTGCAGAATTACTTACCTATCAACTCGTCAAAATATGCTTCAAATTTAATTTGTACATATAGGGCCCTATGATGCCTGGTACATGCCTTGACTGTCTTGGTGCCATGTATCCACTCCCATAGACAGAAGAACCTGAAGATCATCCTCCCTTTCTGTAATATTCACAGAAGCTTTAAACCAAAGTCAAGATTTGCCCTGTCTTTCACGTAAATTGAATGAGATCTTGGAAAAAGCATCCAAAATGTTCTGCAGATGTGATAACATGCAATATATTCATGCAAATCATCAGTGTGGTGATAGATAAGGAAGAGAGTCATTGCTCTCAGCATCCCTGTGATTTGGTTCATTGTGAGAGCAAGGTGAGAAGCTAGAAGAGCTACATGCTACTCACATACAACAGGGATCCACTCTGCAGTTCAAAATGACAATGAAAGAGAATGTTAATGGTTGTGAATTTATGAGAGCTACAGAAACACACTGGGATTAAGAATTCAAAACATTTTATTGAGTTCCTACAGGAGAATTCACTTGCCAGCTTTTAGGAAAGCCTAGAGCAAAGTTGTAACCATGAACTCTTCTTCAACTTCACAAAGAATTAAATAAGCCCAGTAAACATGACAACAGCAATCTTGAGGTAGTAAGAATGTACGCCTTGCCTAATCTGGCTACATTGCCAGGGAGAACCACCAATTTTTTGCTCTACACCAAGAATTCTTCTCCAGCCACTGTAGCCTATGGATAAGTAGTCAGGCATCTGTCACTGATTAACATTGGGCCATAAATGTTATGGAGTAAAAATCTAAAATATACTATGTTGCTCCCTTGCCTTTTCACAGGAAATCAGCAGTATTTGCCCTTCCCTGCTAGTAGAGCCAAAGTAGCTTGAGTTTACACATTGCACCAAACAGCTCACCAGCCTATAACCTAGCAAATAATGGATTGTTTCACCTTCAGCAGGATTTAGGGTGCATCTGCATTCCACAATCCAAGGGAGTCACTGGTAAAACTCCTACTCAATCTAACAGCAGTTTTTCTTTCAGTTTCAGCTTAAACATTTGTACTACATTACATCAGTTCAAGACATTATACAGGAAGTAATAGGCTATTTATTTAATCAGGTCTGGCAAAAATAAAATGGGAGGAAAAAAAGGAAGGCAGAAAAAGGACAATCTGCCCTGGAATTCATATATCAGCCCCACCCAACCCTGCCGAGTATCAAGAAGAGCCAATGAAGTCTCACTTTGTTGTGCCTAGCCCTAAGGAGCCTTAAGTTCAGCTTTACCCTGGGCCACAGCAAATATGTAGGCATTCCAGCACTAAATACTTTAAATTTCCCCATAAAATCAACAAAATGTTGGACAAAACACCCAATAAGCTTGGAGTCTTCGTGGCTCATTGCTTTGTCGGTTATAGTGGAGCGGTATGCTCACTAATGGGTAGTTATATCTTTGTGTTTCTGTATATATGCAATAATGAAGTTTACTATCAGCTGCATGCCTGTACCAGAAATCACTTGTATACTTATATTGGATAATAACAGGTAGCTTCCTAAAAATGTAAAACAAGAGAGCAAAACCAATCCTATATAAAGTTTAGAAGCATAAAAAAGACACTTGCCTGGTGCTTCACTGGCTTAGGTGACTCGGGCTGTTTGTTGCAAACAAACAAATTCACATGTTAGCAAATCTGACCTTCCTCTCCCCCCGCCCGCTTCACAGGATTTCACTCTCACAGATGCTAGCATTTGTTTAACCACCCTGTTCATAGCAATAGCTACATTTAAGCCAGACAGGATGAAATGTTTACCTTCACGTTCAAAAGACAGTTTACTATCTAAAAGTAGTATTTATTGGTATCTCATGGTCTAAGCTCCACAGTATTTAAAGGCCTGACACTGGTATTTTAAAAACTATTTGGATTGATATTACAATAAAAAAAGATATTTGCTCTCTCAAGCCTTAAATACATGTAGTATTTGCCCAACAGCTGAAACACAGAAGGCTCCAGCTACTGGACACTATAGAAATGTAATAAATAAATATTTCAAATAGGGTTGGGTCAAAATCCCTTTTTTTATATGAATGCCTATACCAGGATCCAGCATCTCTAAAGTACATGCATAGAGGTGTCGGTGTGCAGGAGCTGCTCAGAGCTCTTTTGTGAGATGATGGAATACTCCAAGTTTTGCACAAACAGAGGAATCCAAACTCTCAGAAGAAAATGTGACACCAACATGCAGAGTTTTATATGTGTATAAGGAACCTGCAGTGCTCTGGAACATTTCCTCAACGTAGTTTTACCATAACTCAAAATTTGTCGAAGTTCACTCATGATTACTGTGCCATCCAATTTATCTATCTTTTTTGCATAAGCCAAGCAGTGAGAGGACCTACCATTCTTCCTTGTTCATAATGCCATCGTTCAAAATTGGTTTATGTATACAGGAGTGGTTAAATTAAATCTACCTACTAAAGTTGCATCATCAAGAATCATAGTTCATAGAAAGCAACGAAGACTAAGGGTGCAAATTTAACCTGGCACTTCTGAGATCTGAATTAAATACCCAGTTTCACATTTACTGTGCACTATACAATGAATAATGTCGATCACACTTTATGGCCAGCAAGTCCCAAAATATGACATGCCAATTGATGGCAACGCCAGAGGTATTTTTTATTATGATCAATATGCAGTTTACAACTCCATGCTCTTTTCCACAAGTAGCATGTCAAGTAAGTTATGCAAATATAACTTGCATAACTTCCAGCAGGCCTATCTAGTTGAATTTTAACACTTTTATTGTTATTTGAATATGTATTAGTTTTATATGTTTTTAATCAGTTTTATGTATTTTATATTTGTATTTAATGTTATTCCCCGCCTCGTAAGGTAAGAAATGTATTTTATATTTGTATTTAATGTTGTTCCCCGCAGGTAAGAAATAAATATATTATTATTATTATTATAGCTGAAGAATTGAGAGCAGGGTTAGCAGGTACACACCTCAGAGCAATCTTTTCCAGCCTGATGCCCTCCAGATGTTTTGGACTATAACTTCTGCCATCCCTGTTTATTGGTTCTGCTGGGTGGGGCTGATGGGTGTCCAAACATCTGGAGGGCACCAGGTTAGGGAAGGCTGCTTATAGACTTAGACCATAAGACACACACTATGCTTTCACAACTATCCAGAGTTAATGATTCCAGCTTCCCCACAAAGTGTTATTATGGTAGGTAGAGCACAACTGGAAAGGATGCATGTATTGCATTAACCAGATGTGAGTGTGTGTGTGCTCTGCGCATATATGCATAAAGTGCATGTCCACTCAAACCGTGAGGCCTCATCAGGAAAACAAGTTGCCCCTAACAATGACAGATGGGTTTTGCCCCCAACTCCAACACTGTCCTAAGTGAAGTATTATTTCCCCACATAAGAGTCAGCCAATTTATACTCGGCTATTCGTTCACATGACAAAAAACTATGGGGCAGATTCAGATAGCATTTGGATATGGGACTAAATTCTAAATGTGAAAAGGGGCTGGTTAGGTGCCTTCTTACCTATGTCTCCTATTGCACTGTATTTTGTTCCACAGGATTCAAAAGATGGCCTCTGAGATTAAGCAACTCATCTAAAGCCTCTCCTTCAATCTCAGTTTTGGTGTACACAATACTGCAAAAGAATCCTGCAAACTAGCTTTTGTATTTAGGATAATGATGCAACTAAAGGGGAGAATACATGCCTTTAAAAGGTTTTATTTTTAAAAAAAGAAATCCCAGTTAAAAAATTAAATGCAATTAGAGCCATCTCACTGCATATCACTATACTACATCTGGCATCTCTTGAAACTTGCTTCTGTCTCAAATATTCATCACAATAATCCTTACGCTAACAAGCAAGAGCATCGAGATATATTTTAATATCCAAGTGAGTACAAAAGTGGGGCAGTGGACCTTTAAAGAATATTTAATTCAAGAATATGTAAAGCCTTTTGAATATTGTGAAATGTATATTTAAAAGAATTCACCATTACAAGAGCACACTGAATTTAACAGAAACGTTCTATCATGTTGCTCCCAACTATTGATGATTTGTAGCTTCTAATACAGTGTAACTGTAAGTCAACAATGAGGTGACTAATCCAGTCATATTTCCCAGAAGTATCTTTTTCAGGCGGTAATGAACCCTTTCCTGAGCAATAGGCAATGATGCAAATAGCAGTGATTACAAGCTAGTTTTAAATTTTTAAATGACCTATTTCTCAACATATTGTTCTTATGAGGAGGACTGGCTTCTTAACAGAGTTTTATTCACAGTGTTCAAAAATACAGATAATTAAACATGAAATGCTGTGTAAAACTTACAGGGATATTGTGGTCCTTTCTTCCTTTATGAGAGGAAGCAACATGTGCAAGATACTGAATGACTTTCTTGGTGTTCTCTGTTTTTCCAGCTCCTGATTCACCTCTGCAAAAACACACATAGTTTAAAGCTAGATGTGTAGAAGAGAAACAATAGTAAGTTCTCGCTACAATTTAACTGCTAGGATCACATTTTTAATGTTAGGTTTGGACAACTGTAGGGTACTGAAATATCAGAAGATGTGGAATTGACAATTGTACTAATTAAAGTTGTTCTACAGTATGGCCCGGTTCGCACACAACAACAGGCCATGGGTTATTTGGGGGTTGTTTCCCCCTCAAACAAGCCATGCCAACTGGGTTCAGATGGTATGACAGCAGTGCCCAGGCAATTAGGGAAATGGAACCCAACACACACCAGCACAACATGCAGCTTAAACAAGCCACTGCTATGATCATGCAAAATGGGTCTATATTATTTAAATCATTGTTGTACAATAGATACTGATGGTATTCAAAGCAATTTTCAAAGTAGTTCGAGAATTAAAATTCTCAAAGTTCATGAACAAGCCATTGTTATTGTAATACCAGTGGTGGAAGTTTAAGTATAAGTAAAAGGTAAGCGAAGAAGTGAAAAGTAATTTTCATGATGAGTTGGCCTATCATATATGCAGCTTTTAGTATATTCAGTGCTTTAAAATCTTCATCTTGCTTATCTTCGAAACCATCCTCTTTTTGCCCATAGTTTGTTATTAGGTTAACTCTGGGTTATTTGATCCATAAACAACCCAGAGTTTCCGGGGTTCAGACGTCACAAATTCCTAGGTTGTAAACTGGGGCATTCCTGGGTTGTAAACTGAAATCAGAAATGGCATATGCACCACCCAGGAATTGCTCAGCATGTCTTGCAAATCAGGTCAGAAGTGAAGCCATCTTGTCATATATATTTAAGAGACACATACTGTTGGGAGTGACTTAAAAGGAGCCCAAGTCAATACGTTTAACATCAAATGTAGATTCTAAGAAGGAAACCATGAGACACTGCAGAATGTTTGTCATAATGTTAAAGTGCATGGAGACTGATGTTGATGATAGGAGACACTTGACAAAGCTATTTTTCTATAGAATGTTCGAACTGAAACTATACCATCTAAAATATGTTAAACCTTTGCTTTACTTGAACACTCCTTGCTTTGTTCACACCAAGATACAAAAGTCCAAGTAACACTGTAGATTAGTAGACTGTGTGTAAGCTACTGAAAGGGTTAAAGCCATTTTCTCAGAACTGTCTGGCACTTTATACACTCCCTGCTCAGATGTTGTAGTCAGGATGTGTGGACTGGGAAATACAATCAAAATTTGAAGGATATCTGCCTCCATTTAGTGGAGCATGTATGCACACACCAAGTAGTCTCAGGCACCAAGATCTGTAGGGCCAATATAAGGCAATTAGAATCTAAGGTGCCCTTAGACCCCACTCACTTGGATTCAAATTTTGGTGAGCCAGTATGCTTGGATGTTTACCTCCTTTCCCTGAGTAATGACACAGCCATTTAATAGGAATGGCAGTAGACACAACCTAGAGAAATGCAGGTTGCTTACCTGTAACTGTAGTTCTTCGAGTGGTCATCTGTGCAGTCACACATATGGGCTTGCGCTGGCGTCGAGCCCCCTTTCGGGAAACTTCCATAGCTAGCCTAGCGTTTTTGGCGGGAACCCCTCCCCCCACCATCTCATCGCGCATGCTCCGGGTTCCCGCCTACCTCAGTTCCCTGAGACCGCAATGGCCTCGCAACTCAGGTAGTGTATATCTACTGGAGCATAGCGACCCGAGAACCTTCTGCAGACAACAGCGTTGCAGAGAGGGGATGGTGGGTGGGTTGTGTGACTGCACAGATGACCACTCGAAGAACTACAGTTACAGGTAAGCAACCTGCATTTCTTCTTCGTGGTCTCTGTGCATCACACATATGGGCGAGTAATCAGCAGTACTTACCGGAGGAGGGTGTGCACGCTGGAAGTCAATGG
Organism: Anniella stebbinsi; assembly: GCA_029215795.1. Lineage (NCBI taxonomy): Eukaryota > Metazoa > Chordata > Lepidosauria > Squamata > Anniellidae > Anniella > Anniella stebbinsi. The sequence continues at coordinate 62,837,111 of JARDYH010000005.1, read as the reverse complement.
CAGATGGACGAGAGGACAGCCCTCCCGAAGGAAGCGTCCTTGACCGCCCTCGTATCCAGTCTGTAATGCCTCACGAACGTAGAAGCATTTGACCATGTCGCCGCTCTACAGATGTCCGGAATCGAGGACCCGTGCGAAAGAGCAGCAGAGGTGGCCTGTCCCCTTGTGGAATGCGCTGTGAATGCGGTTGGTGGAACTTTTCGTAGCACCTGGTAGGCGAGAACGATAGTGTCCACAATCCAATGGGAAAGACGTTGTGCTGAAACCGCTAGTCCTTTTGTTCTGCCTCCGTAACAAACAAACAGTTTATCGGTCTTACGGAACGATTGTGATCTGTCCTTATAAAAAGCTAACGCCCTTCTAACATCTAGGGTGTGTAACGTAGAACAGAGAGGGTCTGCAGGTGTCTTAAAGAAAGTAGGTAGAACAATATCCTGGTTAACGTGGAACAGGGAGCAAACTTTGGGAACAAATGAAGGTCCCGGCCGTAGAACTACCTTATCTGGAAAAAATTGAGTGTAAGGCGGGTGAGCCATTAAGGCGGCTAGCTCCGACGCACGTCTAGCCGACGTGATAGCAACGAGGAACACGGTCTTTAGAGTTAGTAAACGGAGGTTAACCGTGGCCATAGGTTCAAAGGGTTTTCCTGTGAGAGCAGTTAAGACCAAGGACAAGCTCCATTGAGGTGTAATGGAACGTAGCGGAGGGAACAAATTCTTAAGGCCTTTCAAGAATGTCCTGGTGATGGGGTGCGTAAAAATAGAAAAACCATCAATCTTATCATGGAATCTGGAGATAGCTGCCAGATACACCCTGAGCGACGACGACTTTAGTCCCGTTGAATGTAAAGAGTACATGAAATCAATGACCCCAGAAATGGGTCCCGTGGAAGGGCTAAAGCCCTTCTGCTCAGCAAAGGCCTGATACCGGTTCCATTTTCTCGCATACGATTGCCGAGTGGACGGTTTTATAGAAGCCTCAAATATGGCCTTCAATTCTGGTGGTAGCGTGAGTGATTGCCAGTTGGTCGAATTCTCCACGCCGTGAGCTTCAGAGACTGTAGGTCGGGGTGCAGGATCATGCCGTTGTTTTTGGACAGCAAGTTCTGTGGCTTCGGGAGGTGCCAGAACTGGTGTTGCGCCATGCGGCATAGCGGGGTGAACCACGGCTGTCGTGGCCACCATGGCGTTACTAGAATGGCATTCACCATGAACCTGCTGGCTCTGGCTATTGTCCGGGCTATCAGTGGGAATGGCGGAAAAATATATAGGAAGTCTCTGGACCAGTCCCACTGGAATGCATCTCCGAGCGATGCAGGTCCAATTCCTGCCCGAGAGCAGTAATTTCGGCAGGCTGCATTTGCAAAGGTCGCAAACAGGTCCACGTCGGGAATGCCCCACTTCTCGAAGAGGATCGCGAGAACATCTCTGTCTAACTCCCATTCGTGGGTGTCGGAGAATTCCCGACTCAGGGTATCTGCTACTCCATTGTCGGTCCCGGCAATGTGGAGTGCGGAGAGACAGATGTGGTTGCGCATTGCCCAATGGAAGATGCGTAGCGTTAGGTTTAGGAGGCGGGAGGAGCGTGTCCCTCCCTCCTTGTTTATATACCAAACGACAGTGGTATTGTCGGACAGTACCTGAACGTGATGCCCCCGTAGCCGAGGTAGGAACGCATGGAGGGCTCGTCTTACTGCTAGGAGTTCGAGAATATTGATGTGAAGGGTCTTCTGCGCTCGAGACCATTTTCCTTGCATTTTTAGATCTTCGACGTGAGCTCCCCATCCTTCTAGGGAGGCATCTGTTGTGAGAATGCGAGTGGGCTCCCGTTGATGGAAGGGGAGACCCTGCGAGAGATGCGCCATGACGGACCACCATTCGAGAGACGGAATGACATTCGGCGGAAGAGTAAGTATTGTGCTGTGAGGGTTTAGCTCTGGGTAGTAGGAACGGAGGAGCACTTGTTGAAGAGGGCGCATGTGTAATCGTGCCCACCTGACGACAAATACTGAGGAAGCCATTAGTCCCAGTAACCTGAGTACTGCAAACGCTGACGTTTTTCGCTTGTGGCGGAGACGGGTTGCAAGTGCTTGAATTTTTTGTCTGCGTTCTACAGGGAGAAAAGCTCGACCCAACACGGAGTCTAGCGACACTCCTATAAATTGAATCTGTCTTGTTGGTTGAAAAATTGACTTTCTTGTATTTACTTGTAGGCCGAGATCGGCTAGGCAGGACGTGACACTGCGAACGTCGTCGAGAGCCTGAGAGTGGGAAGTCGACACGATCAGCCAATCGTCGAGGTAAGGGTATATTTCGATATTTCGCGATCTGAGATAGGCGCATACTGCCGCCATACACTTTGTAAATACACGTGGCGCCGTTCGTAGTCCAAAAGGGAGAACCGTGAATTGAAAAGCCCGACCTCCCACGCTGAAGCGTAGGAACTTTCGATGCTCCCGATGTATCGGTATGTGAAAGTAGGCGTCTTTGAGGTCTACGGATGTGAACCACCTGTTCCGTTTTATCAGGGGTAGTATTTGCGCCAGGGTGATCATGCGAAACTTCTTTTGTTGTATAAATTTGTTTAGGCGTCTGAGGTCCATAATTGGCCGGAGGCCTCCGTCTTTTTTTGGAACCGTGAAATAACGCGAGTAAAAACCCGCTTTTTTCATTTTTTTGGGGACTACAGTAATCGCTCCTTTTTCCAAGAGGGTGGAAATTTCTTGGAGAAGAGCTACAGACGGCTGGGTGTGTCGCACCATACCCAGAGGGGGATGAGCTGTAAACTCGATGCGATACCCTTCGGTTATGGTTGACAGGATCCAGCGATCTGTAGTAATACGTTTCCATGCCGGCAGGAAGGGTAGTAGCCTGTTGTAGGGGTCGTCGAGTTTCGCAGTCGGTGTCGCCGAGTCAAAGACGTCGTTTTGCGCCGTAGTCCTGCTTACGTTGCTTGGCAAAACGAGAGGACGGCTTCCGCGATTGGTATGAGGATTGTGGTTGTTGCGGTTGGTAGCGCTGGGAGCGCTCCTGCTGTTGGCGAGGCTGGTACGGGAGTGGACGATACCAGCGACGCTGTCGCGGAGCCTGTTGATGTTGTTGTTGTGATGGCACACTCATCCTTTTGGCGGTTATTTTCGCTTTATGGATGACATCCATCGTAGAGTCAGTCGTAGCGTGAAAAAGACCTTCCCCATCAAAGGGGAGGTCTTCGATTCTGGACTTTGTCTCCGCTGGTAGATGTGATGACCGAAGCCACGCATGTCGACGTAAGGCAACAGCAGCCATCATAGCCTTTGCCGTGCAATCAGTTTGGTGATTGGCAGTAGCTAGTTGCTGCCTAGATAAACGTGCAGCTTCTGCCTGGAAAACCCTGGCCAGATCGCGTTGGTCATCTGGCAGATAGTCCGTGAGTGTGGAGATCTTGTCCCACAGGAAAAGCTGATACCGGGCCATGGTGGCCTGGTAATTAGCTACCTTGAATCCCAGCGCCGCAGAAGAGTAAACTTTTCTGCCCACCGAGTCCAGCTTCCTGCCCTCTTTGTCTGTGGGTGCAGCATGCGACTTCCCCGTCCGACCTACTGATGATTCTACTACAATAGAATTTGGCTTGGGATGCGTAAATAAAAATGGAGCGTCTGCCTCCTGGATTTTGTATAGTGCATCCAGCCGCTTTGACGTAGGGCCAGCTGTAGCTGGATTCGGCCAGGATTCCTGTAAGGTCTGGAGAAGAGTCGGGACTACCGGGAGTGTAGGCTGAGGAGTCGGGTCCAGATACATGACGTCATATATTTTATCCTTCAGTGGCTCCTTCGGTTGTTGCAAGTCAAGGCCAAGTGATTGAGCCATACGTTGCATCTGGTCGGAGAATGCCCCTAGTTCCAAGGAAGGGGACACTCTGTCCGAACGTACTACCTCGTCTGCAGGTGATGGTGCCGAAGGTGGAGGTGATGGAGCCGAGGATGTATCCGATGCGTAGTCCTCTATCGATGTCGGAGAAGGTTCCCTCCGTGTCGGTAACGAGGGCTGCGATGCACGAGAGGATATCTGCTCCCTCGTTGCGACGGTGGCAAGTCGTTTTCCCGTATACGGGTCAAAGCGGTACTGCTTTTTTGTACGCCGATTGGGTGCAGAGCGAGCATAGTCGGAATATGCATCCCAATCCTGTGACTTAGAGCGCGATGGCGAGTGGGACCGATCGACATCGGCTCTCGATGTACGAGATCGAGGCGAGGGTGGAAGATCGCGGTCATTGTCAGAGTCCAACGAAATAGGCCGCTCGGTATCGAGGTGCTCGGTGTCGAAGCCAGGTTGATCCCCGGAGTCGATCTGATCCAGCGTTACGATGTCAGAGATGTCTAACTGTGAAACGACATCTATTGGTGTCGAGGGCGAACGACGCTGTCGAGGGGGCAAGGAAGTTGCCCTATCTCTCGGTGTCGAGGCACGCCGAGTGTCTGTCGGTGTCGGCGTCGAAGACGGCGGTACCGGGGTCGATGCCGGTCGAGCAGGTTGCGGCGTCGAAAGCCTCAATAGTTGTGGGGACGGCATCGGTGCCGGTCGAATGTCTCTCGGCGTCGAGGGACGCGGTTGCTGCTCCGACGCCGATGTCGAAGGTTTTCTTTTCTTCGGCTTCGATGTCGAGGGTGACCCCGAAGCCGGCCTCTTCGACGTCGATGGCGCAGTCGTCGACGGTTTCGATGCCGAAGACTTTGATGATTTTCCCTTATGTTTGCTCGTCTTCGGAAGATGAGATTTTGAGCCTTTTTGTAGGGGTTGGGTTACCGCTAGCGGTTCCAGACCCCGAAGCCCCTGAACCGCTGCAGACAGAGAAGCGGAGCCGGGCGAAGCTGGGTCCGAGCGACTTAGTGGCGGCCGCCTGCGCTCCCCAGATAAAGTGTCTGACGACGTGTCATGAGATGACCTGGGCAACTCCTTCTGTCTATCGACGGCAGAAAGAGCGCTGCTCCAAAGCAGACTTCGTAGCCTGTCCGCTCGAATCCGGCGAGTTTGGCGGGAAAACGCCATACAATGGGAGCAGGTCTCCACAACGTGGCCTTCGCCCAAACATAACAAGCAAAGGGAGTGCCCGTCTGTAAGGGTCAACTTTGCCTTGCACTTTAGGCAGTGTTTGAAAAGGGCTGCCTGCGCCATAATAGCAGCAGGCGCCTAACAAGATTTTAAAACTACACTAACTATGCTATAACTTTTTTTTTTTTTTTTTTTTTTATTTTAAACTAACTATTTTCTTATCTTTTTCAGGATATACGACGATCAAGATCTGAGGAAGTCTCCCGCGAGGCTATATCACCAGCGGTCGAAGAAGAACTGAGGTAGGCGGGAACCCGGAGCATGCGCGATGAGATGGTGGGGGGAGGGGTTCCCGCCAAAAACGCTAGGCTAGCTATGGAAGTTTCCCGAAAGGGGGCTCGACGCCAGCGCAAGCCCATATGTGTGACTGCACAGAGACCACGAAGAAGAACTATTGTAACTTCAACCACGGTAGAATTTATTTTCAATTGCCTTGCTTTCCAATGGCATGTCAGTTTTCAATGAAGCTGCAGGTGGACAGGGAGATAAGGAGACATATTCAGTCAGCTCTATCAGCTAGATGCTGCAAATTGTGTGTTGAGGACAGTGTCAAAAATGGTCCTGCTTAGTTTCACAACCTAGACTATTTTGGTTTGATCTCAGTGAGCAAGTCCAAACAGAAAATCAAATTTACCTTAAACACATTAATATTTAAGAAAAATAAAGAAAACATATGGTCAGTTTGGTGGTTACATGAGCATAATTTGGATTTTTTTCTATGATTACATGAGCAACAGTGAAAGAATATGTAATATAAACCTGAGATAAACTAAAAGGAATGTGGTTGACAGAGGCAGAACTATGAATGTAGCAAGTAAAAGAGCTAACTGGACTGCTACCATTGCTTTTTGACAAATATGACACCCCCCCCCCCACAACACTCTCCTGCATGGTGTTCATATTTCAAAAGCTAAACAAAAACATGCTACCTAATCTAACTTCCACTTGACTTCCTTTACACACTACTTAGGTATGAAAAGGCTAAAGCATTACTATGTTCCAATTCTAGAAATTCTATTATGACCCATGTTCAGAAAATATTCTAAGTTCTAACTTCGGAAAATAGGTCGTAAGAGCTAAAGTGGTCCATTGTGACACAGATCTCTGGGTCCAATGGTCCAACGAAGTGAAGAAGCACAGGAAAAACTGAGAGCGGATAAGACAACATAGAAAAGGACCTGCAAATCAAGTGTCTACCAGCCTCACTGCACCTACTTTTATATGTTTGTTCTTATCAAAAGTGACAGTTTACAATACAGATTGGAACAATCAGAAATGAGTTGCTCCCCCACTCCCGTTTGGGAATGTTTGTGTATATTCTTCTAAGTCCCTTCATGCGGATATCTTATCTTATCTAGCGTGTACAGTACCTTATCCGATATCAGATTGGCACATCTTGTTTAAGCTTAAAATAATTTCACAGTCATGTATTGCTCCTCCTAATGTTGTCATTTTCCCCAAACCAGGAGGTGTCAAGTAATAACATTTTAGGCCTTATGAGCACAGATGCCAATCACAATCTATTGGGCACAGTTCTTTTCCTAGCTAGTACGTGAACATGAACATGTGTCAAAGCTCCATTCTGCCCATAAACAACCGTGAGATCTTAATTCAAACAATTTTTGTTGTTCTTTCTCCAGCCTTGAAGAAAGCAAAATTAAAGGATAACAAGCTGCACTGTACATCCCCAATGCAAGCTCTTCTCACATTCTCAAGTTCAGAGATGTTATAATGCCATAACATCAAACCTCAGAGATCAAAAGCCCAGAGTCTTATTGTACATGAGACTGGGGTCTAGAGAATGACTGGGGCCTTCTTTCAGGTCTACACATGAATTTCCTCCAGAATCTTTATGAAGCTATTTGATCACTTCAGAACCAGGTTAGCAATTTGCAGCTTTTTCACGATCCAGTCAACAATATTTAATCCTTTCAGTACCAGATTAACTGAAAGCAAGAACCCTAGAATGAGTCTTTTCCTCAGAACCATTCTACCTGGAAGGAGAAAAACTATGAACAATTCCAAATATCTAATCAACAAGTCTCAATTCTGAAACAATACTACAACCATTTATAGCAATGGTGAGACCAGATCCAGATGTGGTTGCAAGCTACCCTCAGATGGGTTGCAGCAGTGTTGCCACTGCCGTTTTGCTTTGTAGGCAGGATGGGCTCTACCCTCTTACTGCTGAGTTCTACTCCATTACCATTGGAGATCACCCCTGGATGCATGGAATTGTTACAGATTGGGGTTTGGGTTGGTCCCAAGTCTTGACCAGCTGAAGATCACTGATTTATAGTGAAAACATATGTTATCAGATGATCAAAATTTTACTCAAAGCTGTGCACATTCTAAAACTGAAAATAAAGTAATAACTCTGTGCTATTTTTAACTATGATATTTTACTGACCTCTCTTAATGGAGATGATAGAGGCAGAAATATACAGGCTATGGAAGCTAGCAAATAAAGAGTGTTGTAGCACAGTAAAGACTGACAAATGTATGGCATAATCACCAGTCCACAAAGCTCATGCCTTAAAGTTTGTTAGCCTTTATGGTGCTACAAGACTTTTATTTCAACTAAAGATGAAAACACTCAGTATCTTGTTGTCCTGCCTTCCCCCATCCACTTTAAAGTATCTTTTCTTCCCATTCAGCCACCCCATACACTTTTATTCTCAAATTCAGATATAATGCTATAGCCAAGTTTGCACAATTGCTGGGGTTAAAGAAGCCATTGTGGCTTCTCCCTCTGCCGCCCTGCATGGGTACAAAGTCACCCCTACCGTACCGCATGTAAACAACTGGCATGCAGGTGCAGGGGAGAAGCCACGATGTCTTCTTTTACCACTGTAATCATGAGAACCCAGTCTGTACCTGATTACAGTGAGTTTGTTAAGTCAGATGCCACTGTAAAGGAATAGCACTTTGGATATCATGCTCCATCATTGCAGGATTCTAAAAAGGCCTTGAAAATATTATTTTACCTCGGCCTTCTCCTGATACGACTGCTGCTGTTACTATTGTTGCTGGCTTTTATGGTTGCTTTTACTGCATTTATGTTTTTAATGCTTTGAATATCTTAATGACAATGTGTTTATTGTTGTAAGCCGCCTTGGGAGGGCTGCTGCCTTGAAAGGCAGCGAAGAAATATTATAAGTAATAAATACATTTCTCACAGAATCCAGGTATCTCTTCCGGCAGGCCTACCCAGTTGAATTTTAAGATGTTTTTAATAATGTATTTGTTTTTATCTATTTTAATGGTTTATCTATTATATGATTTTTATATTTATATTTACTGTTGTTCCCTGCCTTGATCTGGATGGAGAGGTGGGTTAGAAATAAAATACATTAAATAAAATAAATAAATAAATAAATAACAAGAAAATAATCTTGGGGTTGTGATGGACAGATTGCTGAAAACATCAACCCAGTGTCAGCAGCCACTGTAAAGAAGGAAACTCCATGTTAGGCATTATTAGAAAAGGAGTTGAGAATAAAACTGCCAGTATCATACTGACTTTATACAAATCTATGGTGTGATCACACTTAGAATACTGTTTACAGTTCTGGTCACCACACCTAAAAATATATATTGTAGAGCTGGAAAAAGTGCAGAAAAGGGCAACTAAAATGATCAAGGGACTAGAGCATCTCCCCTATGAGGGAAGGTTACAACAGCTGGGATTGTTTAGCTTGGGGAAAAAGGAGGTTAAGAGGAGACATGATAGAGGTGCATAAAATTATGCATTGTACAGAGAATGGATAGGGAGATATTTTTCTCCTTCTCCCATAATACTACAACCCAGAGTTATCTCATGAAGCCGACTGGTGGGAGATTCAAGACAAATAAAAGGAAGTACTTCTTCATGCAGCACACAGTTAAACTATGGAATTCACTACCACAAGATGTAGTGATGACCACCATTTGGATGGCTTTAAAAGGGGATTGGATAAATTCTTGGAGAAGGCTATTAATGGCTACTAGCCGTGATGGATATGTGTTACCTCCAGTAGCCAAGGCAGTAAGCCTATACACACATGGTGACATGGATGGGAGGGTGCTGTTGCCCTCTGTCATGCTTTGCTGGTCCCTGACCGACAGCTAGTTGGCCACTGTGTGATCAGAATGCTGGACTAGATGGACCCTCGGTCTGATCCAGCATGGCACTTCTTATGTTCTTATTAACTGCCTTAATTCAAATCAAGAATGGAAGATGAATACTCTGGCAATTTATGGGAATCAACTACAACTAATCTCTTGAGTGACAATGGACAGAATTTCTACACTGGACCTGAACACAGGAAATGTTTTCAAAATGAATGTCAGCAACTATACAGCCAAATTTTCTGCCCCTTTCCAGGATGTACCCGGACATAAGTGATAGATTTGGTGTTTTGAATAATAAAAACACAATACTAAGCCAACTCTAAAAATAGCCTTCAGTCACCCAGCAGTTAAGATCTAAAATCCTAATCACATCCTAAGCCACCCAGGAAGTAGCACTTGACTCTTCACATTACCAACTATCATATAGTGTGGTCCAACAGCCCTTCTTCTGCAACATTAATAGCTTGATCATTAAAGCAGAACACAAATGAAATTATCCAAGTCAGTTATTCCTGTTTTAATTGCTCTGGAAAAATGAAACTTAGGTCAATACACAAACTTAGAACCAAATAGAAGTTATCTGTACCAAAACAAAAACACTTGTACAGCTATTTTTGGAGTACATTACATAAGACTTTTAAATACATGAAGATATCTTACTTCAAGGAGAAGTACCTTGAAAATAAACCCTAGGTTCTACAGGAAATTACTTTGTGCATGGTAGGGTATAGGAATTTCAAAAATGCAGATAAGGGGTCATTTATAATATCAAAAACACAACTACAAGACTTACCCAGATTCCAGAACATAATGTTAATAAAGCATCCAATAAGGCAAGGTAGGTTCTATCCTCTTTTTATAAGAACTAGCTAGAAAGCTGAAAATGAAGTTAACTTTTTTCCCCTAAGAGTGTACTTGGTGCCAGATGGCTAACTACACAAAATTTCATGGAATATTAATTCCCGATATAAAGGGACAACCCCTGCACAATGCTCTTGAACTATTCTGTGACTTCATCGCCAAATAGATTTCTGATATACTGGGGGACATACATTCAACAATATTTCCTTATTAGTCTTTTTTTTACCCAACTTTCAAAAGTTTTAAGTAATGAACTTGACTGACAAGAGCCCTGTTCCTCAATACAACCTGTAAGCCAATCAGTCCTCCTCTCTTCTTTTACATAACCAATGCCATTGCCTTCTATATTTCCCTATGAATCTGCGCACATGTAATATGAAGCGAAGGTTGGAGATATTTGAGGTGCAAGAGACAGATGAAGTGCTCTGATAATTTATGGAGGTCAAGTACACCTAAACTTTTGAGGATGTTGTGAAGCAAGATTACCTGCAGTGATGTGGGGTGCTTTATTTTTCCTTGGACAACATATTATTGGATGCTAATTGCAAATACAATATTACACAAATGTAGCAGCTTCAAAGTTATAGATTAGTGGGTGTTGTCAGCATATCATGCATAGTTCTTTGGGTTGTCAAAATGTATTACTGTGACAACCGTTTTCAAGTTTGTTCCCCCCCCCCTTAAATTTAAACAATATAAGGGAAGCAAATACAATTGTCATTATTTTTTTACAAGTATTCCAATACAAAATTCTACATATAGTATTTAAATCACATTAACTGTGCTTTAATTTCTTCCTCAAATATTTAAGGTCAAAATACTTGTGTTGAATTTGAACAAAAAAAGTACTTTTTAAAGCTCTGTTTACAAAAATTCCAATATGGTCCCAACAGCCACCAATTTGATTGTAGACAACTTTCTTGGTGCCTACAAGACTCCCTATCCAATTTTTATTTTTAAAGATTATTTTATTTCTCAAGAGTTTTTTAAATTATTTTTTAATCTAAGAGGCCGGCATGATTTTGTGGAGCTCAAATCCACCTTTGCCTTCTACTTATGTTCTTGGGCAAGTTACTTTTCTTGTAGCATGCCATTTTATGAATGGGCAAACACTACCCCCATAGAAGTCACTTTGTGAGAGTGACCTCAACTCCCAAAATTCTAAACGTGCCACCAATCCAAAGGAGCTGGAACTCCAGTTCTATAGCATCAGAAAAATTTCCAGTACCATCTGAACATTTTCCATTGCAAATTACTCTAATTTGCATAGGATAAATTTTCGTAATTTAACATTCTCCCCCCAAAAAACCCTCATATAAGTAGTTATCTGCACTCTGCAAGAAAGCCAAAGTCTTATTTTTGCTGCATCCCCTAACTAGCTGAAGATTACTAGTCTACTAGATCTAGTCTACTAGATCTCACACACATCTTGTATTTGGATTCATAGCCCACTCCAACCCAAAGCCATGGGAACAGTTGCACCAAGAGGTAGCTCATGACAGGAGGCATCATAACCATTAACAGAATAAGCAGTGAAATGCAAAGTCCCCAGTTCCAATCTCACCTCAGCTGGAAATGCAGTGGATGGCCTAAGAAAGCACTATTTCTTAGCCTTAGCACCCCAGCTGCAATAAGGGGGGATAATAATTCGCTACAGCTCAACGGTGGTCATTCAACAAAAGCCACACAAAGATCAGAACAAACCCAGCTAAAAAGAAGCTTTGCTGTCATTTCAGCAGGTCCCCTTGACAATTCAACCATATTTGTTTGCAAAAAAGAACTCACATGTAGATCCAATAAATCACTCCAATGAAACCACATTGAGAGCCCTACATAAAAGCAGGATACGAATAACTTTTTTAAGCACTTCTCAAGCTTTGTGCAAAAATAGGAAACATTGCCAGTTTATTGGCAGTGTCTTTATCATGGTTACTAATCAACTTTCACTGCATCATTTACATCTGACATCCTAGCCATTAGTTCCATCAAAATAAATCCTCTATACATTGTACAAATTGGACAGCATGATAGATAATGACAGACATTTTCCATTTCTTGGGAGCGAAACATAGTAACTAATTAGGGACCAACTAGGCATTGTTTGGGCATGAATCAACATCTCAAGGTAATGGAAGTCCTTAAGCGTAGAACACGAAATGTTAAACTGTGTAGTAACTTCTTTCAAGTCTATGTGTCTTATGAGAATCATTTTATAATAAAATACTTAATATATTCACAGTTTCTACTTTTATCAGAACCAAGATACTTATAACAGCTCAAAGTTCTGCAACTAGGCCTATGAACAATATAATTACCATTATAAACAATGGATTCAAGTATGACAAAAAAAATCCTGAAAGGCATGAGCAAATGAAGAAACAACTGATTTTTAGTTAACAGCTTCTATTAGAGCCAGCACACCTATTGTATGGAGCATGGGTTTGGCCTGTGAAACCAAGGTTTAACTCCTACCTTAGTCATGAATTTGCCAGTTAATTGCATCCAATTCGTCCTCCATACTATAGAACGTACATTGCGTCATGACACAACTACATTTGGTGTTTCCTCATCACTGCTTCACCTCACTAACCACAAACAGCACCTACAGTTTGTTGTTGGGCTGTGAACTCTGGGTTGTTTGTGGTTAAAAATGCAGTTACATTATATAGCAGGGTGCACACGTAATGACAATCCATGATTCAACTGCAACCCACAATACAGCAACAATCCATACTAAACCTGTAGTTTGGTTTGTTCTTACGTGCAAACCAGGTCTAACTCTAATTCTGACTAAGAGAAGAATGCCAAAGCCTGTTCCCTGCAAAAACCCTGCAGTACACAGCTTGATAGTAATTATCTACCATTCAGTGAATGCAGTTAAGCATTAACTCTTGCAGCATCCAAGATTATTGGACAAACAGTAGCCTTCATCACCATGCTATCATAAAAGAAAGTAAGTTGAGCATAAAAATATATTTACTTACGTGCAAAGAATTGATTGGTCTTCACGATCTGTAAAAGAAAAGAGAACAAGTTATGACTGACATCTATTCTTGAATAACAGAGGGGGAAACAAGTACATAACAGGGATGTTTAGCTTTTCTGAAGTTGAGAGTACTCAAAGGATATCAGGTTTTGAAAAATAAAGGTTTTTCCACTCCAATTTTTATTTTTAATACAGATAATCAACATTTATATATGCATAGAAGTGTAGGAAGTAAATCAAAGTGTTTTGCTAATAAGCTATGCTGAAGGAAGAGAGAAACACAAAAAGACAAGGGCAAGAAATTAGGGGTGTGCACGGACTCCCTGATCTGGATCCAGATCTGGATCAATTTGGACACCATTTTATGTGATTTTTGAAGCCATAGGTTTGCATGGGGGGGGGCTATAACTGTTTTATTTTAAAAGCTATCAAGTTGATACTTTGGGACATTGCAGATGGGGTATAGGTAGTCATGTGTGTAAAATTCAAGAAACATTGGTGCATGTGTTTACTCGCAAGTAATTTTTGAAAAAAAGACCAGGAAGTGCTTATAGCTTTTTTATTTTAAAAGCTATAAAGTTCAAACTTTAGGACATTGCACATGGAGTGGAGGTACACATGTGTGGGAAATTTCAGAAACACTGGTGCACATGTATAGTGACTATGAATTTTTAAAAAACGGAAATGATCATTTTTCAAAAATTCATAGCCACTACATGCGTGCACCAATGTTTCTGAAATTTCCCACACTTGTGAACCTCCACTCCATGTGCAATGTCCCAATGTTTGAACTTTATACCTTTTAAAATAAAAAAGTTATAAGCCTAGGGGTGTGAACAGACCCCCCCCCCCCGATCTGGATCTGTTGGATCCAGATCGGCCCGATCTGGATCTGTATGATCTGGATCCGATCCGGATCTGGATCATCCAGATCAGGCTGATTTGATCTGGATTTGTGATCTGGATCTGTTCGCATCCCTACAAGAAACCACAGGAAACATAGTTAAATCCTTGCCTCTGGATTTAACTAATTTTTAGTTCAGAAAATTGCCCATGTTTTCAGATTTTACTCTCAAGGATGCACAGAAACTTATACTGTAAAAATTAAGTCAGAATCTTCCACTGATGTATTAGAAGCCATGTGGAGATACTCAAATTTCCACGCCCCTGGCAATAATTCTTGCCTCCAATTTTTTCTTGTAATGGTTGCAAGCATTGCCTACACAATTTACTCAAATAGCTACCAAAAGGATGTTTGAACAATTACCAAACTGATTAGAATTTTTAGTAGGACAGCCACAACTGTGTAACTGACAAAGCAGGCTTTTGACAGATGTCTCAAATTATTAGCCTCATTACATACTGCATTTTAAACTGGGTTTTTTTCAGGAGAATTACTATAACACAATACATATACATCACAGAAATTTATTTTGGAGGGAGACCCATCAGGAAAAAGTTGCCTTCTTTAATCTACTATAAAGCTACGTATGCTATTCAGACAAAAAATCAGCACTCTGACTTCAGCCCAGAAACACCACTGCTTTAGACAGAGATCACACAAGGTACTAACTGAGCAGGATTGCACCTATATCTTGCCAAAGTAAGGCATTGTACAAGCTACTACTAATGAAGGCATTAGGTGCACATGTCTACAGAACGGAGATAAGAATGTCACCACTTTCTTATAGGCTGCAGCACTGTTTTGACTTGGTATAGGATTCAGCACACACTCTTCTATTATTAAGTATAGGCCCCATTCAGACGACACTCAGGGTTTTGTGGTTAGCTTAAGCATGTTCAGCTGTGGTTAACACTAACCACCTGTGGAATGCTAGCAGACAATACCGTTAACACTTTTGTGGCTAAAAATTCCTTAACCATAGGCTAACCACAAACGGGTTAGATGGTCTCCTGAGTTCACCGAATGATCCGCCCTGTATCCCAGCAATCCTTGCACAAAGAGTCCTTGCAGTTGCGCTCGCCATTTTAGCTCAGGCTACAGTGTAAGCAGCAAGTACTTATATAATTCAGCCCTTTCAGTGAGCGATTCCTGTGCTCTTGGCCTCGCCATCTGATCGCCCTGCAGTATGTATGATATGCTGCAGTTTCAGAGGCCAGGACTTCTGCCAATTTTTCTGTTGTCATTCGAAGGCGTGGCAGCACTTTCCTGCTCCAACGTGTGTCCGGCAGCTCCACCTGATGCCAGTGGCCATTTTGAGTGTGTTGGGCAGCTCTGGCTGATGCTGTCGGCCATTTTGAGCATGTCGGTCGCTTCCCATTAGCCCTGTTGCCAAGTGTTCTGGAGACGTGAGTTTCTCCACTCATGTCACATGCAAGACAGCCTTTCCTGACAGCATCCCCCTGCCCTCAGCATAGCAACAAATCGCAAACTAAGAGCGTGACACAGGAGGATGTACTCACTCCTCCTGCACCCCGTCCTTATTTGTCACGAAGTGCTAAGCACAGGGAACAGCAGCAGGAATTCCTAGCATCCCCCCACCCCCAGCACTTTGTGGTGAACGACAAGGGCGTGGCAAGAAGGTTATCTCCTGCGGTTTGATGGTCCACGTCAAGCCGCGCAACACATCCTTCCCTTCACCGCCCTGCAAACCATTTGTAGATGGTTCCATCCCCTCGAGCCAATATCCAAATGGATCGCGGGGGAGGGGGGGAAGGGACATGCACATCCCTGGGAACATGTGGGGCACCGTGATTGGTGGCGCCCCACCCAGGAACAGCATGTGCCCATCTTGGGAAGCACGTGGGGCACCACCAATCATGGAGCCCCATCAAGGGATGGCACAATCAGTGGCTCCCCAAGCGCTTCCCTGGACAGGGTTATTTCCCCTGTCTACTATAGAGCCCCGGTGGGAAAGAGCAGCAGGAGTTTCTGCCGCTCTTGCCTTGTGACTCTGTAGGCAGGGGAAATAATCAACAGAGCCCGCCACACAACACAATAATCAACAGTTGTGCAGATAATCAACTCTGCAAACTATTGATTATTTGCATGGTGTGTTTTCCCCCCGACAGACAGCACAATAGTCAACGGGGGACTATTTAAGCAACTGTTGCTTAAATAGTCCACCGTTGACTAAAATGTCGTCCAAACCGAGTCACAGTCCCACTTTTCCTTATTGAATGCTATGTTTCCACAACTGTGCCCATAAATTCACCATTACATTACATGCAATGTTCTATACCATATGTGATGGTGGGGAGAGAGAAAACCTTCGGACAGGATCATAGAGAGTCAGATTTAAACTGCATGTGAAAGGAAAATGTCTGGAGACTATATGCACTGAACAGACTTGCTTTAGGGTTATTTGAGGTTCACCTAACCCTCAAACAACCCCCACTGCCTGAGTTCACACAATACAACAAGCCATGGCAAATCCCAGCAGATAAATTAAACCATGGTGGGCTGTTGTGTCATGCAAACCAGGTCACTGACTGCTGAACAGCTCAAGAGTGAACTCCTAGTAATAATACCAATGCATTTAGGTTAATCAACCTGCTAATGCAGTTTACAGGAAATATGTTCAACATTAAAATATTTTTTGTAAGACTTAGCAGATTCCATCCTCTAAATACAGCATGCCCAAGACAGATATACAAACCCATGAAGAGTTATGCCAGTGTTTATATAAGAGCAACTATTACTGTTAAACCTAACCAGTTATAAACTTTTAGTAAGACTTGTTTGAACACAACTCATTCTTAAAAATTAAGTTTGTTTATAGGAAGAGTGAGCTCTACAATTATTTATGTTCATAATATAGAGAAAGTGTTTTATGGCGCACACACATACATAAAAAATATAAACTAAGGAATTTCACATTTAACTATGTACTTTGAATGTCGAGTTTCTCAAGTACTACTTATATTCACAAGCGTTGATCATCTAGATTTCAAGCATTAATTCTGAGCAGGAGAACAGTAATTCACCAAGCATTTTTCAAGCAAGCAGCCATGTGGACAACTTTGTATGCCAGACAGTTTTATTGTACTATGGCCACTGAAAGAGAATGCCTACACTGAATATAAATATTTTAAAGTTCTATTTTATTGTTACTGAGGTAAGGAGCAATTTTCTTCTCTAAATACAGCTAATTACTCATCTACCTGCAGCCATCCCCAACCTGGTGTCCTCTAGATGTTTTGGACTACAACTGCTAACATCCCTGACCGCTGGTCATGCTGGCTGGGGCTGATGGTAGTTTTAGCCCAAAATACATCAGGCTGAGAAAGGCTATATGCCAGATGTGGGCAACCTGTAGTCCTCCAGATGTTATTGGACTGCAATTTCTATCTGTCCAAGCTAGCATAGTCAACAGTGAAGGATGATGAGAGTTGCAGACCAGCAACATTTATTTATCATTTGTTACATTTATATCCCACCTCTACCTCCAAGGAGCCCAAAGAAGTCTACATGATCCCCCCCTCACAATTTTATCATTACAACAACCCTGTGAGGTGGGTTAGGCTGAGAATCAATGACTGGCCCAGAGTTAGTTATTGAATTTCATGGCTGAGTGGAGACATGAATCGGGGTCTCTCTAGTCCCAGTCCAATACTCCAACCACTATACCAGACTGAGTCGGGGGGCACAAGTTGCCCGCCCCTGCTGTATGCCTTCACCTTCCAACAGTCCAAAAGGCAAACACGCATGCCTAAGCAAGTGTTAAATTACAGCTTACTTCCTTGAGCAAGTTACTTTTCTTTTTGTCTCACCAGTCTAGCACACCCTACATGTGGGGCATTTTATTGCATTGTTTGCTCACAGAATCTCATGGGGCAGATGCTGTGAAAGGCCTATTGAGAGTGGCAGGGCTTAAAGGGAAGACATTTGAATGGAACCAGATTCCTGCTCATTCCTGACCCAGACAGAACATGTATATACACTCAGGACCTCCCCTATAGAACAGGAGGGACAAGTACAAGCTTTTGAGCTAAAGCTCTAAAATGTTTCAAGTCAAGCTCTGTGTAGGCATTGCACTACACTGAGATCATGAAAAATTTAATTTCTTTTAACTGAACTTACTATACTAAACACAGTTGACAAGCCAGCTTTAAGAGAGAATAGCCAGACGTGTTCTATTTCCTGCATATTACAAAGGCAGAATTCATCTGACATTTGCCAGTTCTTCCCTACACACTTAAGAAGCTAGTATAATTCTAATCCACCAGAACACCAGAATTACATTTTAGAGAAGTAGATTTTGTTTATTAACTCGTGTTATCTGTCAAAGTCTCATCAAGTAAAGAGGTAAATGGGTAAATGAGGCTTTAATGGGGCTGGTAGTTTTGACAGAGGTACAACTGCAACCCATTTCCATGCAACAAAAATAAAATTGGAAGAATGGCAAAAGAAAAGCCATCAGGTTGCTCTGGGAGTTCTTAGCTACGTATAAAGCTAAAGGGAATAAAAGGAGAAAAACAGGTTCAGAAAAACAAGTATATTGATATAGTATAAATGCCGGGCTAAAATTATTGTAGCACAATGAATTAACACCAGAGAGAGAGATTAGCAGCCCTACCTGCATGATAGTACTATTGAATTCTTAGGCAAAACACACCAGAATTTGACACCAGGCTTTGGAGTCAGATGGAACATTCCAGGGAATTGGGAAAGTGGGGAATACGACTCACTGACTGGATGTAGCTTGATCTCCACCAGATTAAGGCTGGCATGCTGGGAGTTCTAGGCCTTTTTTCTGTCTAACATGCATAAGGTTACAACCTAAGAGAACTAATTTTCAGCTATCTTGATAACCTCATATCAGTTTAAGCACAGGGTTCACTGATCTTCATTAGCAGAATGTAGTTTTCCCATGTTGTAAATAATGAAGTCCAGGAAACATCACTCTGTCTGAGGGCAGTTTTTCTCAGGAAATTACCAAAGACTCCCCAAAACTCCTCCATTCTCCAACAGAAGGGACTTACATGACTCTCAAGAAGGTGGGATAGTTTCAGCCATAGCTGCACAGATCAAGAGGAAAACTTGACAAAGCACCTCAATCAAAAAAACCTTTCAAACGGCCAAGTGATCAACACAAAGCCCCATATTATTCAGAAATTAGTTATCACCAGTGCTTACTCCCTTCTAAGTTAAAGGGCTTTGTTACCAAGAGCAGCCTGTTTGCTTCCCTCTTCAATTTTGTACAAGTGACCAATAATAACCACAGGCAAATACAGATAGAGCATTGCTTTTCAGTGTTCTTCCTCTGAGCTACAAGAAACAACAACTGTATTTAATAATGTCAAGCACTGAAGTACAACAGCTAAGTGTTTCATTCTCCAATTTTATCTTCTCTTGGCAATGAAGTCATGGAAGAAAAGTATCTACTGAATGCCTATTGTCCAAAAAATTAATTCTCATTTCCCTTTGAGAAAGGCCAATGCTCAAGGATTCTAATTAATATCTAGCATGCTAAAGTTAACAGATTTCAATACACAAATGCAGCCTTCTCCAATGTGGTACCCTCCAGATGTTTCCAACTACAACTGCAATCAGCTCCCAGAGAGATATAGGTGTTGTGGTCCAAAATGTCTGGAGGGCATCAGGTTTGGGAAGACTGCACTAATGTCTATTAAGGATTTTACCATTCATGAAACATTCTTCTGAAAAAAATCCAGGGATGCCAATATCACTATCCAAGAAGAAGTTCCCAAGGGGCACATTTTCTACAAGTAGTTTCATTTAGTCCAAAACTGACCAAGGAAGAAGATCCGATGTAAACAGGAAAGACCGAAATCCTTTCGTGGTCAACAGATAAGCCAGATGATATATATCCCCCCCCCCCCCAATTAACAAAACAAAGCACTGATTTTCTGAAAATATTTGCCATGCATGGATAAAGGAATCCCACATATAAAAACAATCTGAGGTACAGTATTCATCTTGAATGTATTTACCTTACCACACAAATTCATCTTTAAAGCTATGAGAGAGAGAAAGAGACTGTGTTTTGCGGTGTGGGGTCCTTATGCATGATTTGGGGGTGATATTCCTGTTAATTTGGAGAAACAAATGAGATGAAATAAAGGGACATTAATTGGCTTGCTGTTCTGTGAAACCAGTGATCTGTTGGACAGAAAACTGTTGGTTCAAATGAATAGTTTTGTGTTCGACTCAGACCCCACCTCTGCCTTGTACTCAAGGTTCTTGGGTAAGTCACTTGTTTTTTAATCTCACCAGTTTGCTTTTCTGTGAAATGGGTGTTGTGACTGGCAGCACTGAGCACAGCTGCCATTTGGTGATGACACCCATAACACCCAAAACGGTTGGGGACTCCTGCACTACATGGTCTTAAACAAGCCTTTCTCAACCTCAGCCTCCTCCACTTCCCACTTCCTGCAATATGGGAAACACTAACTTACAAGATCATAAGGATGACACCAAGCTCTACCTCTCTTTTTCATCAAACCAGGTGAGGTAGTAGCTGTTTTGAATAAGTGCCTGGGCACAGTAATTGGCTGAATGAGGGCCCACAGACTGAGACTCAATCCAGACAATAAATAAATAAATTAAGTAGGTAATGCATGTGAAGCACTCTGAACACTTGAACACATTATACAAATGTTAAGTATTATTATGTTATTATGTTGTATGGGACTTCTGAACCAGTCAGTCTACTCTCCAGTCCAAGGGCAGTAGCATTTAATAAGTGCATAGGATATGATCTTTTTCACTAAGCTGGTAGGCACTCCTTGCAGCAGAACATAGGAAATATGCAAATGAGGAAATCCTTCCCATTTTCCACTTGACAGCTGGAATATTTTTTAACGGTCAGGTATTTTAAGTGAGAGTACAGGGCTACCAATATTTGCTATGAATCGCACAGGCTTTTGTTCTATTCCATATATATTTACTAGAAACTCTAAACAGCAGGCCACAGTGAACGCTGGTACACAATATATAAATAAGCCTCTTACCTTGCAACATGCATCTATATGCAGATTCAGATATTGCATAAATGTGTGGAGGCATCTCATGGCGTTTCTTTCCCCTGTACATTTCAATGATATTCTCAGAATAAATTGGGAGGTTTTTGTAAGGATTTATGACTACACAGAAGAGTCCAGAGTACGTCTGCGGGGAGAAAAAATATGACACTGATTAGCCTCTTCAGTCCCACATTCAAAAGTATACACTACTGGCCTGCAGGAGACTTGGGGATGACTCTTAAACAGAACTATAAAGTTAAAATGGTAATTAAAAGCCTGTCGACCTGGAGGTTTAATAGGTTTTAATGTATAGAAAAGGGGACCAGCAATTAAGCAACTTATCGGCCACAACACAATCCCTAATTGCAAAACTGGAGACAAAGAAAGATAGAGGAAGTGTCAGCTGTAACAAAAAGGGTTGACAGAAAGCCACTTAGAATGAGCTTTGTCTCATCTGCTGTCCATTCTTTTCTTAAAGTAACCCTCTAATAGAACTGTTTGCTAGAAATGTTAAGACAAGGGCAAAAGCAATATATGGCCAGCAGTAAATTAGCTGAAATAGTTCTAAATATACAAAATATATAGAGAGAAGAAAAGCCAGATATAGTGCTTCATATAACTGTTTTCAGCTTCATATAAACCAATTCTGCTAGGGGTGGGGAATAAGATGTATATAGAACGACTTAATATGATTAGAAATGTAAGAAGCTGCCTTATTCTGAGCCAGATTGTTGGTACTGACTGACAGTGGCTCTCCAGGATTTAAGGCAGGAGTTTTTCCTTCCCTTCCTGGATTGAACCTGGGACATTCTGCATTCAACACATGTGCTTTACCACTAAGCTACAACCCCTCATAGCTTACCACTCACAGTGCAGAACATGTTGCATATAGGAACCTATTCTTAAACTAAAATTCATTTATATGACTTGAATAAAACTCCATTGCCAGATGAAATAAGTTACCCCCATAACTCCATTAGAGTTTTTCCAATCCCACCAAAGACTAGATGAGACCACTAGGCTCCAAGATGTATGCACACCAAAGGCAGAACTTTCAGGAAACAAATAGGATGCCAATACCAGAGGCTACTTTTTCCTAGCATAATACACCCAGTAAGCAAATCCCATGACATCTTCCTGAACATTTTTTCCCAGCCTTCCTCTCCCCTAAAATCTAGTTCAAGATCAAGCCTCTAAGAATTTGAAACACAGTGGTCAAGGGGACAATAGTTCCATCCAAAATAATCCACCCAATGGAGAAGTGCCTCTGAAACCATTTCCAGAACTCTATAAATACCTATTAGATTTGCCTGTAAAACAGGCTGAAAAGCAGCTTGGACAGGCAATAGCTGAGAAGAAAATCCTGGAAGGAAAAAGTTAAGCTGCTCCCTCCTAGTCCTGCCCATTGCTTCACAACTTGTTTTTCATTAAAAGATAAGTAACACATGCAGTTTAGCACTTAGATTTATTATAATGCATTCTTCTCCCCAAAATCAAGGTTATTGTTCATACCCGTATCCTGGCAAATCCATAGTGGAAAATTTCAAGTAGAAAATATGGCTGGAACTGTAACAATGATGCCTACCACCAAAAAGTGCAGCCTATGCCACCCTCTCCTAGTAATGTTTAATGTGACAAAATGCATAGAATCATCACTGTACTGCTTGTTTCCCATGGCACTTTGTATCTGTGGCTTGCAATGGCAAGGAAACTATACAGCATGACCTCAGGCTCAGAATCACTCTAAACTGCCAAGCAGACTACAGTGCTCAGGCAAGGATCAGCCTTCAGTAATTATTGGGGGGGGGGGGGGGGGAATGTGTTGACAATACACAAAGTCATCTCACTTCCCAGATCTATAACACCCTCATATCTATCATTGAATATCAGATTTGCTGCTGTGAGGTAGAGAAAGCACATTATATGCACTTTAAAACTGAAAGAAATACAATTCCCTGTTAGTTTACAGCCAATTAATTTCTACCTAGATAGAGGTAAAGAAGCATGGAGACAAATTCCAATCTTTGAACTTATTGAAATGAGGGTGCTTACAGAAGGCTTTAACTGCTAAGTCTAAACACTACAGACCTTGAGCAAGGTGGAACTCATTATGCATATACAAGGCCAACTGAAATTAAAATTAGTTGCATTAAAAGTTGCCACATCTTCACATGTTGCAAAAAAACTTACTATATTGCTAAATGTCCCATTTGTGGTAGACAGCCTAAAGTCTTGCTGGATGTTAAGCTAAAAACCAGATACATTCTCAGAAGCACAAGCACAAATACTTTTATTCTGCTTCTCAGGGATGTATTATTGACATACACACATATATACTTAAGTGTGTATGTTGCATTAGAAACATATGATCCTCAGTGTTACCCTACAAGAATACTCTTGCTTGCATTCTATATTCTCCTTCTTCTGAATTTATGTAGGACCATCATCTTAGCTGCCACTTCTCAAAATTGTAGGGCAATATTACAGCACTTGACAGTTAATTACTTAGTAATTTGAAGTTTGTGTACTACGTTCTAAAGCCCAGAAAGCATCTGGAAGCATTCAGGCAGGATGCTGTTAGCATCCTGAAGGAAACTTTTGTATAATTTATCACAGTATCACTTGAGTGTATGTGTGTTTGTGGAACCTTGTCAAGACAACATTCCAGCATTCCTAGCCCCCTATGAACAATAGGGCCTATGACCTGTTCTTCAGGAAAAGGGAACAACCAGTTACTTGAATTTTGCAGTTTTCAACTGCCTCTCATTTACATAGTCCTACAGAGGCCCAAGAGCAACAGTTGATCGCAAAATAAAGTTTACGTACCCTGTATAATTCTACAGTCACCTCTTCCTAAACATACACTATTATCATTTCTTTATCTCCCTGTTCCCAGCACCCTTATAAGAGAAAGAAACTCAACAAAAGTTGAGCCCCTGACTCACACTACAAAATAAATAAATCACATTTTGATTCCATAATGTATTGTGAAAATGTTTTCATGGTACAGGATTTTACGATTCACTAAATAAAAAGGTGTTGCTACATTTGAGCTATAGCCCCTCTTCGGAAAACTTTATGCCCTAAGCAGATTTTTTCATTACTAAGATTTATATTTCAAGTTCTATATCAGATGGTTCAGAAACTGCTTAGACTGTAGACTATATAGCATAAGATTAGCATTCAGATTAAGTCTGAATTATGCAATTTAAATCTTTATCTTTTCATTTTAGGTGTTCTTCATGTTGTCTACTTTGCATAATTTCCATGCAGAAATCAAGCTCTCGACCACTTCCAGTAGTATGCCACTTCCTCTGATATTTCTTTATTGCATTTCACCAAAATGACAGCATTCATTAGCGATTCTGCATTAGCAAATCACATTCATATTTACTCATGTATTCAAAATAATGTAAAACATTGAAGGCCTTTATAATCCTACTAGCCATTGGGAAGGGAGATCAAGCTCTTGCAAGAGCAATGCATTCTTCTGGAAGCCCACTGTCAATAACTGAAAATACATCCTGGCAGGAAGTATCTAAATTACTAAGACCATCATATCGTTTGCCCAGCAGACATTCTTTGAGCAATGAACATGTAATGGAATCTGTGCAAGGAAAAATAAACAAAGCACTGTGTCTTGCACTACTTCCAGATGGATGGACAAATGTGAGAGGAGAAGGAATTATACATTTTGTGATAACAACACCTCAACCAGTTTTTTACAGAAGCACTGAAACAGGAGAACAGTCATAATGCAGAGTATATCAGTTGTAAAATATGTGAAGTCCTACAAAAAATTGGGAGTGGTAAAGTATTTGCTTTGCTGACTGACAATGCAAGTAATATGAAAGAGGCATGGGAGATCATAATGGATATGTATCCACATATTACTGCAACAGGATGTGCATCATGTGTTAAACTTGCTTCTTAATGATATTATGAACTGGACACCCTTCAGAGAATCTACAGAATAGCAAATGAAGTTATAAAGCATGTAAACACTACTCATATTGTAGCTGCAGTTTTCAAGAAGAAGTAAGTAAAAAAAATGCAAAGAATAAAATAGTGACACTGAAGCTTTGTAGTAAAACTCAGTGGATTGGAGTGGTGATCTCCTTTGAAAGTTTACTAAAAAAACAAAGAAGCTCTTCAAGAAACAGTAATAGTTGAGGATCTTAAAGTACCCAGGAGTGTAAGCAACACTGTACTTGATGAGGATGTCTTCTGGCTTCAGCTGCAGATTCCTTGAAGATTCTAAAGCCAATTTCTTCAGCAATCACTGCATCTGAATCAGACAGTGCATTTTTATCAGAAATTCCTTACCAAATGGACAAGATAAAAACAACTGCCTTTGAGAATCTCAGTGTATATCCACTTACAACTACAGAACAAAGTAAAGTGAAAGATTTTATTTTTAAAAAAGGGAAGAATTTTGTTGCCATCCAATTCATGCTGCTGCAAATCTGTTGGATCCAAGGTTCAAAGGCGGAAATATCAGTGATGATAGCACTGCTACTGCATTTGACTGGCTTACAAAACAAGCATCACACTTAGGACTTGATGTTGGAAAGGTAGTTTCAAATGTTGCAGAATACAGAACATCTTCAGGGATTTGGTCCAGAAACGCAGTCTGGGATTCTGCCAAACATATCCCTCCTGCAACATGGTGGCAAAGGTCTTTGCACAACGCAGCCTCTGACTCCTCTTGCTTCTTGCCTTCTTCAGATTCCTCCATCTTCTGCAGCATGTGAAAGAATCTGGTCTATGTTTGGAAACACTCACACCAAATCAAGAAATAAACGGACATGTGAACCAGTAGAGAAGCTTGTTTCAATCTGGGCAAACCTTCAGTTTTTAGAAGTCCATGATAACTATGATGATGACAAACATAACGAAGCAGAAGCAGAGACTGAAACTGATAGTGTTAGCTATAGCTCAGAAAAGGAGTCTGATTAAATTCCATGTCTATTCATTGAATCTTGTTCCCCCCCTTTTTTCCTCAGTTCTTTTTATGGGAATGGGTACTTTACATCTGCTTTACACTGTGGAGGACTAGCAGAGACATAAATAATTTTCTTTGTTACTAATGTTGATGGTTTCTTCTAGTTTTTTTTTAAAAAAGAGGTTCTTTACAGTTCAGGTGTGCCTTACAGTTCAGGAGCTTATAGCTCCATTTATTACCAAAAAAAGTAAAAATATAATAAAGTAAATTCAATTTGTAATAACTGTTTGAATACACTGTACTTTGAATATACCAAATATGATAATTTTATGCCAAACCAACTTGTATATAATTACATTTTATGTTCCTAAAGTAACAAAGTGACTTTCAATCAGTAAAAAGCGTTAATATTGCATCTTTTTCAATTTTTCCAAAAATTTCCATTTTTTTCCAAAACCCCCCAGAAAAACCGCTTTTTTTCCTTGGCTTCAAAATTTCTGGAAATTTTACATCTCTAGCACAATGATCTGGTCACAGCAGCAAATTGTGGGTTCTTTAACCCACAATTAATATGGCCATACACCACTTGTGCACTGCTTCAATTTTCTGTATACAACCTCTGATCAACACAAATCGGAGGCTGTCAGTGTGACATGCAAACCTGAATCGATTGGTTGTTTAGAGGGGTTAACCCATGGTTTGTTGTTGGGTTAACGGCTGGTTTGTTTAGTCCCTAAACAACTCAGCTGTCCAGGTTCATAAATCAAGCTGACAACCTCCAATTGTGCAGATCGAAGTTTGCTTACAGAAAATGGAAACAGCTTACATGTAGAGTGCAGCTATGCAAATTGTGGGTTAATTATTAATTTACATATGATTTCCCACCAAATACCACCATAATACGTGAACAGCCCTATTATGAAAGTGAGTTTGGCAAAGACCATAGCAGGAGTGGAACTAGGAAAGATACAATAAGGATTTTTTCTTAAGACAATTGTGCCATTATGGAATTTACTTCTCAAGTACATTGTGATAGGCAGTAACTTTTGTAATATTGAAAACTCACAGGAAGTATAGTAAAGCAGATTCGCCCTGAACAGAATAAAACTTGTACGCAAGCATTCTGTTTTGTGCTATGCATTTCTACATCACCAGAGTATCCTGTTTCAAACAGACTTAAATTCAAGTTCTCCCACTTAAGTGGCTTGGAGATCAAGAACAGGAGTGCCTGCAGATTCAGAACATCTACATATTCACTCACTTTGATTAAATCATTTGTATTTTTTAAAGTTTTGGACTCTAGTTGTGTTTGTTTTTTAAACAAACTAAAGTCTCATTTCATTTTTCCTTTCAACTGTTTACTTATAGTAACAATTCTAGTAATTATGCAGGGAGTACTTATATCAAATAAGACTGGCTGAGTTGGGAGTGGGAGGCACTGCATTGCAGTGGTTCCGCTACTACTTGGTGGGTCGGCTCCAGAAGGTGGTGCTTAGGGAACATTGCTTGGCCCCGTGGATTCTCCAGTATGGGGTTCGACAGGGGTCAGTCTTGTTCCCCATGCTGTTCAACATCTACATGAAACCGTTGAGTGCTGTCATCCGGAGTTTTGGAGTGCATTGTCATCAGTACGCTGATGACACGTAGCTCTATTGCTCCTTTTCATCTACATCAGGTGAGGCTGTGGATGTGCTGAACCGGTGCCTGGCGGCGACAATGGACTGGATGAGGGCTAATAAACTGAAACTCAATCCAGACAAGACTAAAATGCTGTTAGTGGGTGGTTCTGCTGACCGGATGGAAGGTGTTCAACCTGTTCTAGATGGGGTTGCACTCCCCTTGAAGAAGCAGGTTCGTAGCTTGGGGGTTCTCCTAGAACCATCTCTGTCACTTGAGGCTCAGATGGCCTCGGTAGCACGGAGTGCCTTCTGCCAACTTTGGTTGGTGGCCCAGCTACACCTCTATCCGGACAGGGACAACCTGGCTTCAGTTGTCCATGCTCTGGTAACCTCCAAGTTAGATTACTGCAATGCACTCTACGTGGGGCTGCCTTTGAAGACAGTTCGGAAGCTGCAACTTGTGCAAAATGCAGCAGCCAGATTGATAACTGGGACCAGAAGGTTCGAGCATATAAGACCTATTCTGGTCCACTTGCATTGGCTGCCTGTATGTTTCCGAGCCCGATTCAAAGTGCTGATTTTAACCTATAAAGCCTTACACAGCTTCGGACCACAATACCAGGTGGAACGCCTTTCCCGACATGAACCCATGAACCTACCTTAACACTATGTTCAACATCTAAGGTCCTCCTCCAAGTGCCTATTCCGAGGGAAGCTTGGAGGTTGGCAACAAGGGCCTTCTCTGTGGTGGCCCCCCAATTGTGGAACGATCTCCCTGATGAGGCCCGCCTGGCACCAACGTTATATTTTCGGTGCCAGGTCAAGATGTTCCTCTTCTCTCAGGCATTTAGCAATATCTGAGGAGCCTGGGTCTGTTTTTGTTTTCAGGCTTATAGCTTTTAAGTTATTATAGTGATTTAAAATGTTATGCGCATATTGTATGTTTTTGAAGTTTTAATTTTTGTATATTGTTTTTAAATGTTTTAATCTTATGTAAACTGTTCAGAGAGCTTCAGCTATGGGGCAGTATACAAATGTAATAAATAATAATACTAAGAACTATAAGGCCTTTATATATTTGGATTTATGGCCAGCACTATCCCAAAGATTTGAGAAAAGTAACTAATGACAAAAAAATAATCAAATTTAACCATATTAACATACATTGAGTCCAACCCTCTGTTGAGTCCAACCCTCTGTTGAAATTCACTCAGATTTGGGGGGTCACAGATAACTGGTTTTAGTGATGCTGAAAAATGCTCATGGTGGACTTTGGCAGGTTTCCAGGAGGAGAGAGTCCCATAACTTATATTTCTGCACACGTATCTTAATATGGTGCAAAGACAATATCAGTAAAATAGTATACTATTTATATGAGATTATGAAAACAAAACTTAAGAGGAGGAGACTAACTATTTAGAACTTTATGGCACAGTTTAGGTATAACAACACCAGTCTACTAAACCAAAATTTAAGGATGCGTGTGACACCAATATACCCCTCTTCTCCATCTGCTTGTTGTAATAAGGGAAAGAATTCTGTGGTTTGTTAAACCACAGTTTCCCATTACATCTGAACCAGGAAACTATAGTTTAATTTGACTATAAACCAGGATTAGGTCAGATCATGTTTTGTAATCAAAGATTGAGGTACAGATTCCTGGTTTGGATCTAATAGAAAACTATGGTCTAACAAACTGCAAAACCGTTCTATTAGAGCAGATGAGTGAAAAGAAAGGGGAACATATGGACATAACACTCATTTGGGGTTTTATTAGCCATAGTTTATTCCATGGAGACAGTTATGTCTGAATTCAACCTCTAAATTAAAGCCAGCAGCTTTAGTTGCGCCCAAAACACAATACAGAGCCAGTGCAGATGTTAAGAGCTCAGATGTAATGTGCTCCCTGCTACTAAGGCTTCGTATCTTCGACACTCTTCCTCTGGAAACTTTAGTGGGCATCCCCAAACAGAACAATTACAGTTCTCTAACCCTTACTTGATGTTTGAATGATTGCCAATTTCTTATCCAACAGTAAGAACTGCAGACTAATCAGCTGAAGGAATTGGTAGAAGTCACCTCTAACTGTAATCCAGTCTTCCAAGCGCAGCCAGGGATGCATCAGAATCTCATAGCTCCAATTTGGCCAATGAGGAGAAGTGAGACCCATCTATGACTGGAGTCCCAAACTTCCAAAGATATAGAATCTGCCAGTCACCACCACTCCACCTTGTCAAGATTCACTTTTAGCTGGCACACTTAAATCCAGCTCCCCATCCAGTCCAAACACTGAATAAGCATTCTGAATATAGGTCCTTGTTTGGAAGTAAAAGATATAGCTGTGCCATCACCATACTGGTGACACCAAACAAACACCTCTTGTCTCGATGATCTAAATGATCTAGTCTAGTGGTCTCAAACACTGAACTTGAGCGACAAAAACTATAAAGAACAAAATGGAGTCTTTTACAGGAAAGGTTTCAGATACACAATGATCAATTCTCAACAGATTCAAAAAAAAGCTTGCTGAAGCACTGAAAAGTGTTTACATCAAGTTCTACAACATGCTAGTCATGTTATCATTGCCTCATAATCAAAGGTATTAGGGGCCAGAGAAAGATCAAAGAGAAATAGGCTGTTAATCAGAATCAAAACGACACTGCAGTTAAAAGTTACAAAGGATCAAAGCTTATATTTTGAATGATAGTTTCAAGACTACAGAGGTACTTTTTCACATTTCAGCCAATAAGGTAGCTTTGTAGGCTACTACATACTTACATAAATGAGCCCAGAGTAATATCGGTCCTTCAAATTATGCAGAACAGAGGCTTCGTTTAAACAGGTTAATTCTGCCATGTCTTCCACTTTAGAAAATTTGGGAGGATTCATCTTCTGAATATCATCTTTATTTACAACTGCTTTCTTTCCATTTTCTGCCAGTTCAACCATCACTTCATCTCCCCTCTCCTCTTTGATGCTGGCAGCTTCAAAGCCATGACGTTCTGAAGGAATCCACACTAATTTTTTAGCAGTCCAATCAGCCTGAGTGGCAGGGTTGTAGATTACTGCTCTGTCCACAAAGAGGTATCTCTCAGGGTCCTCGTGTACTGTCCTTTGTGCCATCATAAGGGAAATATCCAACAACCGTAACCTAGTACAAATGAAAGGAAAAATGTTAATTACTAGTAATCAAGAAACATTCTTTGGCGTCTCAAAGTTAGCAGGCACTTTAAATAAGCTAGTTTTGGGTATGTAATAACAAATTTAATTTAGGAAAATCTGTAGAATTTGCTGTTTATGAAACAAATTATATAGAACTTGGCCAGTTGTGAAGTTTTCATCTCATTTTGGCAGGAAAGCATCAATGCCCTGCTGCAATGCAATTTCTTTACTAATCTAACCCACTGAAGTGCTTGTATATCAGCCTGCTATGTCCCAATGTTTCTAACGTATCACAATCCAATCCTATATATCAAGGCTGGGCAACTTGTGGCCCTCCAGGTGCTTTGGTCTACAACTCCCACCATCCATCACCACTGACTTTACTGGCTTGGGCAAATAGGAATGGTAGCCCAAAACCTCTGGAGAGTCACAAGTTGTCCACCCATGCTATACTTGCTTAATCAGAAAGAGAGATGTAACATTTCCAGAAATTGAGGCCATGAAAAAAAAATTCAGGTGGTTTCGATAAAATTGGAAATTTGGGGGGAAATTGTAGAAAATTTTTTTAGCATTCTTTAGAGATCTAAAGTCCTTTTTGTTGCTTTAAGACAGTCTTCCACAACCTTGTGGCCTCCAGTTATTTTGGACTACAACTCCCATCAGCCTCAGGCAGAATGGCCAATGGTCAGGAATGCTGGGCACTGCACACCAAAACATCTGGAGGGGGCAGGTTGTGGAGAGCTGCTTCATGAACATAAAGCAGCCTTTCTGTTCCTATAGTTATTTTATGTATAACCTATGTATAAAATTATCATTATATTTTAAAAGTTTTAAAAGTAAACTCAGTTAGGAAATTTGTAATTATTGCCTGAATTGATTAGAACTACATTAAATGACAGTTAAAGCATCAAAACCACGGGACTCTATAGAACAAAACACAAGCTGTCAAGAACGCACAATGGTGACTCTACTCAAATGTTGGGAAACTGAGCATAAATGAATAGCAGTAAAATATACTTTAGATCAATAATTTTAATAAGGAATGAAAGAACTAACTATGCTAAGAATTTAGAGAGGATAAAAAAATCCCCATGGCTTCATTATTTCCAGAAATTTTACATTTCTAATCTTTCTACATCATTTCTAGAAATCATTTTGGGAGGAGTAAAGGCTGGATAAAAATTAGGGTTCTCTCTTAAATTCTAAAAGAAAATATTTCATAAACCAAAATTGTTCTTTTTTTCCAATTTTTCAAGGGAAAAACAGGAAAAGTTTTTTCCTGAATTTCTCCATTTTCCCCAAGCCTTCACATCCTCTAATCAGGGGGCCGTCTACATGGCACCGTTTTCACTGCTGATACCCCCCAAAACCCACAGCATTGCAGTTGTGAAACAACAACAACCACAATACATGGGTAGGATTGAACATGGAATATCTTGGAAGGATTGGTTACATGGCCATAATGCACAGCAAATAACAACTAACGATGGGGTTCTGAAAGTTTTTTTTTCTTCTGCTGCTCAGTGAAAGAATTCCTCCATGCACCTACGCAGATTCAAATCAACAAGTGCCCACCCTCTCTTAGCTGTGCTCCTTCGTAGTGGCAAAGCTATGAATCCACAGCCTTCAACAACTGCAAAACAGTGCAGCAATAAAGAGGGGAAGTCAGCGATTGAGCCCACATTCGCAAACGCAGTTTCAAAGCAGCAGGGCTGGTTCCCCTCCCAACTCCTGTACTCAGCAAAATGCAATGGAAGGCAACGAGTTATTTCCGGGTAGCCATGTTTAGCGCTTTGCTCTCACCACGCCCATGTCACACACAACATTCCCTTTGGCCAATCAGCACCACTTCCACCGAAGCAAGCTGAAGTCACAGAGTTTCCCAATCTGCACTGAATCCACAGTGACAGGAAAATCTGTCACAAAATGAGTTTGGAAAAAAAGCCGATTTAGGACAAGAAACGCCGCACTAGCTATGGAGAGGGGTGAGCATCATCTGACACAATCGACTTGGGGGAGGAGCAGAACCAAAGTAAAGATTCCATGTAGATACCCCCCAAAAGTTAGTCTCACCATATTCAATGATGTTTACTCCCAGGTACGTGTGCATAGGAATGCACCTAAATCTCTCATGTCAAATAACTTTGATGTAGGTTACCAAGTTTCTGTATAGAACTGCTTTAACTTTATATATCACGGCATAATTTGTTTTTACTGCAATAACAGCTAGAATGGAGTAGCATCCATTGACAGTTCCACAGCTATCTGATTCATAATTAGGACACTCTGACAAGTTCCGACAACTTATTATGCAAGTGCTAAACAAGTAAAGCATTTCCCACATCATACCTGCATTCATTTCTCACTTCTACAAAAACTAAGTTATACAGTAAGTTTTTGACACAATCAGGATCATCAGCATTATACAGATATAATCCCTCCAAGGATACCATGAAAAGGTAAGTGTATTTTGCCAGGCTCTGATTTACCCAAGAGCTGCTCAAACAGAGCGAGCTTCTGTGTTCTTATGAGAATTCTGTGAGGGTGGACTTTGAAAGCAACTTCTGAGGAAGACTGTGTTGTGAAATCGGTCACCCACAAGTTGCCAACAAGGACCTGCTAGAATACTGACAGAAAACAATTCTGGAAAGACAAAATAAAAAGTCCTTGGAAGATAATTTTATGATGCTTCTAGGTGGGAAGCATGGGGAACACCCTTATAGTCACCAACATCAAGCAGGCCTGATAAGGGATTGGACTTTATTTTGTTACATTTTAATTCCATTCTCCAAAATTTCCTAGCCCTTTCTTCACTTTGCCTGCCCCCATTGCAGTAAGTATTTATTCCTCTGTTTCAAGCTGTGTCCTTAGTGGGATGGGAAAGAATGATAAGCAAGAGTTCGAAAGCATCATTTAGCAGGTTGCACCTCATAGTTTATGGATTTTAGATGAAGATAGTGCACCAGGTCCTCTCATCTTAGCATTTTTCCCTTTCAATCCAGAAACACCCAATTAATTTGGTGACTTTTTACCTCTTCAATACTTTTAATTAAGAATATACTCTATTATCACCCACTCCAAAACTTCAGGACACCAGCTCAAATAAAGTTCCCGTTCTCTGATTTGTTTGATCATAAGTCTTGAAAGTGACCAGCATAACTTATGCATGACACTTAACAACTGTGACTTAAAATGCAAATTGGTGTATATGAGTGCAAAATGAATCTTGAGACTGTATGTAATACTGGAACACATAAACAAAGGAATAGTAATCTATAACAAAATAGGTAATACTTTAGGAAAGAGAATGACTGTCAAAGGACTATTTAACATATTCATAGCATTTATATATTTCAACATTAAGAATGCATTATGACTCATAAGCCTTCCCCATCAAGCACGTAAACCCACAAAGAACTCAACGCACAGAATTACAGTTGTTTTAATGAAACAGCATATTTTCTTCCACAGCCAAAAAACACACCCATTTAGAAGTGTATTATGATAAGACTGGCACTGGCTTCATCAAACGTAAACTGACTTGGTTCACAGGAAAAGCCAATTCATGAGTTGTTTTAATTCATGGATTGGCAGGGCCGCAAGCAAGGGATCGAGCACGCTGCCTCCTGCTTTCTTGTCGCTTCCAACTCTTGGTTTTTGTAGATTTAAATAACTCAGAGTTGAACTCAACAATAAACCATGGGGGATTGTTGGGTTAAACTCTGGTTTAATTCTAAACAACCCAGAAGTTTGGATGTCACATCAAATAACCCATTCCTTCAAAGCAGAAATGGCAAGCATTACTCACTCACAGCCCCAACAACCCAAGGTTTGTCGCACAGTGAAACTTAAAGGACAAAGCTGTACAATTAGCTACCTAAACCTTATTAAAGACATGTTATTTTGATGTGCTCTAGAGTTAAAAAGAGCAACTGGCCAGATTTGAGGCCCTTGAAGCATCTGATAAAGTACCAAATTCAATATTAAAGAGGACATTATCTAAATTTAGCAAAAGAAAAATATTGCTTTATTTCTTCCATACACTCCATGACTACTATATCCAACCCTCTGCCAAAAAACATGGTCAACCAAGTTAAAATGGGAAGACAACTCCCTCTATGCAAGACAAAGTGTTAACTATGTATCATGAAGCTATATTTTGCTAATCTGCAGGTTGGAATGCATTTTCTAAATGCATCAGTTTGCTCAGGTTTTCATTTAACATATAACTCATCTGACTATAGTAGAGATACTTGTATGAAGATTTTTAAAAAATATATTAAAAGTTGCTCACCATAAGAGTTATTTCACGCAAACAGCAGTGCATTCCAACATGCAGATTAGTTGCAAAATGTGGTGTCCTCCCCCTAGTATTCCCTGCACTGCCTGCACTATTTTAGACAGAAACCGGTTCAGATGCTGAATCAATGCTGGGTGGTTACTATGTGCCTAACTGTTCCCCACCATGCTGGAATTAGTTTTATCTACATCATTAAACACAGCCCAAGCATCTCACCTCTTAAAAATTAATAGAGTGTAGTAATCTTTAACACCCATTTCTAAGGAGGAGTGAAAACCATTCCTTATAGAAAATTTTAAAAATGATGCATTCAAACAGAATTCAGTTCATCCTCTTTCAAATGAGCATTCTGTAAAGTACATTACTAGTGTCTACACTGACAGCGTGTCAGCCTGATAAGTCACGAAAGCTTAACAAATGCAAAGCAAGCGGGAAGTCATTCAATCCACCAGAGGGCCATGAAGCAGCCTGCTTCA
The DNA here is from genome assembly GCA_029215795.1 of Anniella stebbinsi. NCBI lineage: Eukaryota > Metazoa > Chordata > Lepidosauria > Squamata > Anniellidae > Anniella > Anniella stebbinsi. Next base: position 62,801,609 of record JARDYH010000005.1, on the reverse strand, counting down.
CTTGCTGCAGACCAGTTGAATTCACATCATTAGACCAAGAACTGACCACAGTATGAATAGCCAAAATGGTACAATGATTTAGAAAAAATACTCGCAAAGCAGGAGGGGAAGAAGCATTAGTGAGTCTGCTCCAGCTGAATTCAGAATCAAAATAAGTAATGTATAAAGCAGGAACAATAGTACAGTAAAGAACGCTAAACGCAAATTCCTGTAAGCTAATTCAAGATGGCACCTTTGGAAATACAGATTAACACACCTATAGCAACATTTGTCTAGTGGGATCCCACATGTACAATTGTTTTGCATACGCTTGCTATTACAATACAAAATTGGTAGCCATTTCTTTTTCCTCCTTGTAAACCAGTAATGTGAAAGCCAGATCTCCAAAACAGATTCAGGTGTCATTCTATTCCAAGACAATTGTGTCCCATATCTGCACTGTGAAATTGACTTATAAAACACATCCTTTGAATGCATCATCTAGTACATACAAATAAGGAGCCATCAGAAGGGCAGAAATAGTCACATTTCCTTTTTGGGCTACCCACTCAATTACCTGGATAACACGGTGACCTTATTTTATGACACACTGGGATAGAAACTTTGTCATGAATAGACAACACTACTAGGCATTTCTCTCAATTAGGGGGGAAAAAAACCTCAGGCTGTACCTCTCATTTCACGTCCTCAAAAAGAAGTTACTGGAATAAGGAAAGTACAGATGTAGCAACGGGGGGCTGTTGTTGTTCTAAGCTGCCCTTTCAAGGGCATAGAACACCTCTCATACATTTGAAGCATCTCACATGCAAGGCCAGAGCAATGCTACACCAATTGGTCCAACAGATTAAGCAGTTTTGCTCCTTTGAGGTGAGCTGGCCAGTTTGGGGGGGGGGGGGGGAATAAATTGGTGCAAGCTCCAAGTTTGGACCAGCATTCACAGTGAAGGGAAAGCGAGCTGTGCGACTAGCTCCAGTCGTCACTCAAGGGTAAAATAGAAGGGAACAAACGCCATCCATGAACGTGTGGCAAGGCCTTCCCAGGGCAGGGAGATTACAGTGCGGGGAACGGCTAACCTACACAGGCAGAGAACCCCCAAGAGCCACACAAAGAGCAGCACCCCTGGCCCCATTCCTTTTACGACCACGGAGGAATATTAACCCCATTCTCCTACAAACCAAACGGCGTGCATCTTCTCACTTCAACCGCCCCCCAATTCATCAGACAACCCCACCCCACCCCCTTAAACAAAGGGACACGTGCGTTTTTCTGCGACCTGGCCCCACGACAAACAGCCCTTTTGATGCATGTACTGCCGCGTATCGTTAGGGCGGGAGGGGGAGGTAGAAAAAGGGGAGACCATTACAGCCAATACCATTCAACACATATCCAAGGAGGGAAGAGGGGTCGTTCGTTTCAGGCGCCTAACACACACTCCGAAAGAGAAAGGGTGCGAACAGGAGGGGGGGAAGGGTCTGAATATAGGGGGAAGGAGAGGAAGGTAGAGGACGACGACCCAGGTCTAGCGAGACACCGGCACGAGCCAAGACTCGGCTACTTGCATCCTTCCCCCACCCCCGGCCCAGACTAGGCGGGAAATGGAGGGAACGGGGGCGGGGGGCGCAGAGCGACGGTTACAGCCTCAGCCTCCCCCTTCCTTTCACTCACGCGCCCCACCTGTACGTGGTGCGTGTGCGCGCGCACGCGTCTCTCAACCGCGAAGTCGGTCCGCCGTGCGGAGCCGTCCCTCTACGATGTGCGTCCGAACCGACTCCGCACTATAGCTGCCCCGCCCCCGCTCCCGGCGCCTTTAGCGCCACACCGAGCACTCCCCGCCTCCTCTCTTGACCCGCCCCCCCAAAAGCAATCGAGCTTCCCATTGGCACCTCACTCCCCTACCGACGTCCTCCCTCGCCGCCTATTGGCCCCTAAGCAGCCCCGCCCCAAGCCAGGCTCATAGCAACCTTCTCAAGCTTCTCCGCCGAAATCCTGTCTCGTCCTCCTTCGCCGTCCCGACCGAAGGTTCCGATTGGCTGGCTGTCCCTGCCTATCAAAAGAAAGCTTTGCTTCCAATGGCGGGCGTCTTATGCTTGTCACTGGCGCGCATAGAATGAGGCGGGACGTACAGCATCAAGGGTGCACAGCTGCAGTCACCTTTTCTTTTTCGCATTTTGGTATTTTCTTGGTTGGGGTCAACTACGCTAGTTCTGGCCCGAAGGGTGGCAAGCGAGGTGGGCTGTCGCGGCTGGAATCGCAGATCGCTCGCACGGGTACGGCTAAGGAACAACGTCGGCGTTCCTCTGTGCGGAGTCGCATGCAGCACCCCGCCCACTTGCATCGCCGTGGGGAGCTGCAGCAGGCGCACCCGCCCTCTCCCTGCCTGCTATATGGTGGCAAAATTAGAACGCTAGAGTGGTGGGTGTAATGTGCTGCTGCCGCACATCGCTTGAAGCTGCATGTAGGTTTGCGTGGGAATAGCCCTGGTCAAGGCCTTGGAGGTATGCTGAATTCAACGCCCCCACAGCCATATATAGACCGTGGCGCTGCAGCAAGCAAAGACTATGCATTGGCCACACCCATACGTTTGCGTCCTGTTTACACACCCGTACTTCACACGCCTCCAATGAGCTTCCTCACAGCCACGACAAAAGTGCGCATGATGTGCTGCTTTCTTGCACGGAATGGAAAACTTCCTGTGCTGTCGACTGCCAGTCCCACCCACAATTCCATATGCAACATCTCTCCCCTGGTTTGATGCCCTTTGCAGAATTGTACATAATACTGCATTCCTCCGAAACTTGGGTGGCCATATGAAAAGGAGGACAGGGCTCCTGTATCTTTTAACAGTTGTATAGAAAAGTGGATTTCAGCAGGTGTCATTTGTATGCATGCAGCACGTGGTGAAAATCCCTCTTCATCACAACATTTAAAGCTGCAGGAGTCCTGCCTTCTCCAGGAGATACAAAAGAGGGCAAGGCTCTTGCAGCTTTAACTGTCCTCCTTTTCATATGGTCACCCTACTGGAACTGAACACCTCAGATATGTATCTTGACTGATGGCTTACACTCTACCCTAGCCCGTTCAAACAACTGCACTCCTGAGCCAGGTCATATTTGAACAATTCATGCCTGTAATATACACTATGATTTATTTGCAATGCATCTCTGGATATTTTGCGAGATGTTCTTTAGATTGAACTGTTTTGGAGCTACTGATCTTTAAAGACAGAACACCAGAACCAGTGCAAATGTCAGAAGAAAAAGTGTGTGTGTGTGTGAGAGAGAGAGAGAGAGAGAGAGAGTACCTTCTTAAACCCTAATTATACTCTGATTTCAGTACAGCAGCAGCAGTATGGCTTATATGTATGCCTGTTTGGAGAGGACCTGAGCTCACGGTGAGAGTTCACAGGACTATCTGGATCTAGCTATATGGAGACTGATCAGTTGAAACCCATTAGCACTGTTCTATGTGTACTGGACTAAAGACACACCCACCCAAATTCAGCCTCAAGAAAAATCTGAATTCTGTTACTTCTATTAATTACCAAAATGTATATATTTGCATATATGCATAATGTATTTTGCAGCTGCTAGTCATGGGATGAGGCAAAGAACTATACAAGACACTGAAGCCCCAATCCTGGAAAATTCTACTCCACTCCCACCACATTTTGATCCAGATGACATTTCTGAGATATCATCAGGTCATTTCCCATGCATGTTCATGCCTATCTTCGCAAACATGTGAACTAGAAACATATGTTTGAAAATTAACGTTGAGAATGTCAAGATGCTGTGTTTTGCACCCTGAATCAAATTCTGCACTTGAATGCTTGCATGGAATTGTAGAACATGCACAGTCCTACCCATCTAGCTAATTTGAATGAAGAAAATTAAAAAAAGGGCTTTCTTTCATTGTAGAGTGGGGTAATTCAGGATTTTGTAAGACACATTTGTAAACAGCTTTAATTTAGAAGGAAGAGAGCCAACACTTATAATAATAATAAATTTATTTCTTACCCGCCTCTCCATTTGGATCGAAGCGGGGAACAACAGTAAATATAAAACACGATAAAATACATAAAACTGATTAAAAACTTGGCAAACATTATTAAAATAGCAATAAAACATCATAAAACTTGTTTATGGTAGGGGGCGGGTGTTTGCCCACATAGAAAGTCATTCTGTATGTACTTACTACACTTACATACACCTTTCTGCCAAGTCACTGGAGGTGACGTACAGTTTCATATGCTAAAACAAAAACTAAAAGATACAAACACCAAAACAGTGGAATTGACTCAAGCTACCTTGGGTTTCTCGGTAGCATTTCTGCTTTAACAAATATAGTGGCTGATTTGGGGGAAGAAATAAACTGCTTTGGTACTTGGATGGAAGGGCTCTGCTCATGGAAAGTGCCTCAGCCTGATTTTGGGGGATCCCCCTGCACCACAGTTCTCCCCATTCAGTAGGGTCCTCTGACCTCCTGCATAGCATTTTTGCCATCCCAGTTCCATGCACCTAAATCTGGATGACAGATTAGCACTGGGGAAAGCAGAGGAAGAATGCTAGCAAAAGAGATGTGTACTACACTAGCTCTCCCATCTGAGAGCTAGTGTAGTACAGTAGCTAAAAGTACAAACATAAATATACTTATTTGGGAGTAAGTATATTTAGCCCATTGAACCCAGTGAGGCTGATTTTTTAATAAATATGCATAAGATTGCACTGTACAGGTACAATCCTGGGATTTGGTTGACAGAGGAATCCCAGGACAAAGCATGTACCAGTCCGCTGGCAGAGAGCAAGGCCCACTGGCAGGACAGCAATTGTGCTGCCAGATGCTCCTTATGCCCGCAAAAAGCTCTTGAGTTATAAATGTTCTGCTGGTGGCAGGAGACAAAATGGTGTGTCAGGCATCCAAGCCAGCAGGGCTTTAAATGAGGTGGTGGTTATGTGAACTGCCCACAGAGTTTATTACAGAAATGTAATAAATCATAATGTTAATAATAATAATTTTTGGCCCATTGTCAATAGGAGGGGAAATAGAAACATCTGCCCCACACTCACAGCTGCATCAAACTTACAGTATTTGGATGTGGTGGATTCTCTTTTGCCCTCACATATAATAGGATTGCTTTGGCAGTGACTGGGCTGCAAATAAGGAAGCCCCTGGTTTGAATCTTTTCTTTGCCAAGAACTCAGTAGATGATCTTAATTCACTTTCAGACTCACATCCCCATCTGCAATATAGAGATAATCATACTGACCTACCTTACAGGGTTGTTGTGAGAATTATAACAGGGGAATGTACATGAAGCACTTTGAGCATGCAACCTTTCCAAATGTGGTGTATTTGAACTACAATGCCCATTGACCTCAACCAGCGTAGTGAATGGTTTGGGATGATGGGAGTTGTAATCTAAAACATTTAAAGGGCACCAAAACCCCTATACTAGGCTGACCAGATAAAATCCAGGTCAGGGCTCATGTAACTTTAACAGTTGTAGAGAAAAGGGAATTTCAGCCAGTGTCATTTGTATGCAATTAGTCCCTGGTTAAATTTCCTCTTCATCACAACAGTTAAAGGTGCAGGCACTATACTAGAGTGACCATATACAAAAGAAGGAAGGGCCCCTGCAACTTTAACTGTTGTGATGAAGAGGGAATTTCACCAGGAACTAATTGCATACAAATGACACTAGCTGAAATTCCCTTTTCTCTACAACTGTTAAAGTTCCATGAGCCCTGACCTGGATTTTATCTGGTCACTCTATCTAAGGCCCCCTCCACAAGGATGCGCTTTTGCGCCCGGTTCGGGGATTATGCGCATTATCGCAGAGGCGCATTTATTCCTAATCCCTCTGCACGGGAGGCGGCGAGAGGCGGCGAAGCGCATTAATTGATGTCCAAAAAGCGCTTTACAAGAAGTTAACGCGCATAATCGCTTGTTCACACTGCGAAAATGCGCTTTAACGGCCGGAGCAAAATAAAAGTCGCTATTTAACGCGCATTCGATAATGCGCATAATCCGGGAGATAACGCGCCTCTACGCCCGTTTTGCGCTCCGCTGGTGTGGAGGTAAAATTTATAATGAGCCTTCAAAGAGCATTAAACCTCTCTTGTGGAGGTAGCCTCAGTAGTTGTATTAACTTGTCTCACCTTTGAGGCCTAATCTTGCAGGTTCTTTGCATATCTATTATGTATCAACAGTATATCCCACTGATGTCAAGTGATATCATTGCTTTTGGTTAGGGCAATGGAAACTAACAAAAATAATGGAAAGAAAGAAGAGAGGTTTTTTTAAAAAATCATTCTTAAAAGGAAAGAAGATGAATGAGGCATATGGGCTTTCTTTTTCAATTTTTATGTTCTCTTCAATGATTTTTTTTTTTTTTTTTTGCTACATAGTCTTAATTTACTTAGTAGGAGTATTCTGCTATCTCCAGTTGGAATGAACGCCAGCTGGATCTGCTAACTAGACAGCAAGACTGAAGCGGAGGAGGCAATGGTGGATCATATTACTTCCTTATAGAAATGGGTTCGCTTGTGCATGCTGGAGTGAGGGCTGGCCTTACCTTTAGGCAGAGTGAGGCAGCTGCGTTATGCAGCTGAATTTGAGTTCCATGAAAGAGCTGCAAATTGTTTGTTATTTAATTTATTATTGTATTTTTACCACCAGGGAAGAGGAAAGTTACTTGTGGGGTTTTCTGCCTCAACTGAAAAACAGCTTGTCTAGCCTTGGGTACTACTATCTACCTTGGTTTGTTGGAGAAGGCATCATTTGTTTCTCCACCTCAGACAACAGATGTCTCAAGCCAGCTGTGGGTGAAAAAGTTCATGCAGAAGAAGACCAAAGAAGAACTCTTTCAATTCCGCAACTGTATAAGCATTTATTTATCATTACTTTCTATATTATCAACAACCATCCTGCTGGCCTAGGAGGCCACTAGCACGATCCCTTTGGATTATGGCTAAATTTGAAGCTAACTGACATGGAGTATATTGGAGATAATGGGCTTAAAAAAGCATGAGGGATCCAAGATTTCTTAAATACCTTGGGCTGAGTTGTGGCTATGATTTTTGTGAAGTTTGCTTTCTCAGAAGATATTGATCCATATGCAAAATCCTGCTTGCACTGTGCTTACATTGCCCAAAAAATTGCTGTGGTCACAATGTGCTTAATCAAGTTCTGTTCATTGTGTCTAGGGGCTCATCTACTCCTACCAGCTATCTGGGATGTGTGGGGGAGCAGGATCCTGGGCTTTCCTGCTTCCAGGCTCACCCCCTAGCGTGCACATGCCAGCACAACGTCCCAGAAGTCAGGAGGAACACTCTGGCACGGTTATTTTTTTGATGCAGGAGCCAGTCGCGCAACTACATAGCCTCAATCCTGCACAAAAGTAAGTAAAAAAACCAACCCCCCCAAACTCAGCACTGAAAAGCGCTAGCAGCCATCCTGGGGATGGCAAAACTGCTGCCTCCCACAGGTAGAGAGCCCCCCATGTAGCTCTGTGCCCATTTGTAAAGCCCGCTACTCGCGGGGATACCCGGGAGCCTGCACCACACCATCTGTGGTCCTCAGGGTTGTCCTGGGACTGGAGGAAAAAATTGGATAAGTGCCATTCATTTGGATGCACAGGGCTGACCTTGAGCTGGCCCTGGGATAAATGGATGGTGTAGACATGGCCTAGGTCTCTTGGAGAGCAATAAAAGAGAGAGATGGTCCTATACTCATCTATCTTTTCCAGGTTTACTCATCTATCTTTTCCAGGTATCTCCAGAAAGACCACACGTGATTGGTACTCCGAGCAGCGGCATATGCCCAAAACTTGGTGCAATGAAAACATGAAAGGGAAGGATCTGGTTGCAGCATTATGTATTTGCATTTTGTAACAGTGCAATCTTAGGATATTGTCCAGAGCTGGATTTTACTCAGAGATGGATAGTAGGAGATGATTTAATTGATTTTACAGTCCCTTCCTAAAGACATTACATCATCAACATATACTAGTTTGCTGAGCATCACCACTTTCTTTCCATTGTAAGTAGAGTTTAGTTTAAACAAGAGTATCTGAGCCATAATTTTTTAGTAGTAATTAAGTAGTGATATGTGGGTAAATGGGAAACGTGGAAATAAAATTACATGGTTACAAGGAGGGAATTACTTACAAACTAAAATATATGTTGGGCTATATAAAATTTAAAACCATAGTCAATATATTTTAAGAACATTCAAGGTACTGATGAAAACCATCATCCAAAAATGGCAGCTGAGTACTCCATGGCTTAATAAATCAGGATGTGAACAAGCTGCATGTAGCCATTCTTTCTCTCCCCTCTCCCACTTTACATAGGCAGGTAACTCATCAGGAAAAGGACATCCAAACCCAGGATTATGGTTTGGTGTACCCAAAGAAGCCAGGATCACAAGCCAGCTTTAAATCAGGGGGTACCTCTTCACAGCTTATTTGGGTCGCCTTTCGTTCTGACGGCATTTTGTACACATGAGCGGGGCGCAGATCAGACGTGTATGCAATTTATAGCCTCCATTAACGCTCGTTTCCAAGGTGTCAATTAAACGCGACTTTTAATGTTTCTCAGATGTTCATTCGCATTTTGGTTCTGTAACCCTCCACTGGCCTTTTGGATTAATGTTAATCGTGGGTGTAGTTTGGTGTAGTTTGGTGGGCAGGGCTTGTGATGTCATGAGTGAATGCCTGCCCCTTCTCTGGCTACCCCTCCCAAATTGTGGACAAGGTGGAAGGGGATTGACCCAATGCTTGCTTTGTCATTTCTTGTCTCCTCCCTCCTCCCTCCTCCTCCTCCTCCTCCTCCTCCTCCTCCTCCTCCTCCTCCTCCTTCTTCTTCTTCTTCTTCTTCTTCTTCCTTGACTAGACTGTTCAGTAATGGCTGACCATAAGTTACTGGTACTTAAAGTAAAGTTTCTTTTAAATTCCCACTGGAATCATTCTTTCATCGAGACACTCGGCTACTCATATGGAGCTGGTTCTACAGGAAGCAAGGGGGTTGGAATAAGAATGTGCATTGCTCATTTTGAGTATAATTTGAGGCCTGCTAAGGCTTCCCTCCCCCCCCCCCCCCATGCTCCCTTGCTGGGATCGTGGCTGGAAAAAGAAAGGAGACTTCTGTATGTGCAAGCCAGTTCCTGCCATTGAACGATGTTACTTGGGAGTAAGGAGCATTGAGCAGGTGGGGGGGGGGACTTTCTCCCTGGGAACCTTAGCACCCGAGCGTGCATAGGGCTTCGTATCGTCTCTCCTTTCATTGATTTTCCAGGAAGTTATGTGTGTGCGTGAGTGTGTGTATCGCAACAAAATGCACACTTGTTTTATTATCATAAAGCAATGCAATAGCTTTATTCTAGAAATAGTTACATGTGGGCACAAGCCCATTGCAAAACGTGAGCAGAGTAATCCAAAAGGCACACCGCAGGGAGGAATAGGGGTGGGGGCAGACACTCGCCATTACCATCCAGAACATGGGAAAATTTTGCTTTTATGGTTTTACAATCTGAAAGGCACAGCGCAAGTGGGGAAAACACAGGGGATTGGGCGGAACGCACTGAACAAATACAACGTCCGAGCCGACTCACCCATGTTGTGGTGTCCCCTGCCAGGCCGTTCATTCAAATGGAACTGGTGGTTGCCGGAGTGGAACCGGAGAGTGTGCATGCCACAGTATACATTCCAGTCTCCTCATTCTGCACAGAAGGCGACACAATTGGTATAATATCAAGCAGACTAGGGGGGAGGGGGGAGAGGACATCAGTGCCATTCAGTTTTCTTTGTTGTGGCCATCGTTTATCCCTCCCCCACATCCTCATTACCAGTCACCCACCTCTGCAATGCATAGATCAGGTTATGGGATGGCGAGGTTGCCCTCTAGACCGCTCAGCGTTGGGCATTCCAGAACCAAACTGTGCTGGCATCTTGGTGTCTGGAAACAGACAGAATAATGGGAAGTTTGTATGGAACTGGGACATCAGTGTGAAATGCAACATTGTAACGGAAAGGCAACACAACAATTTTCCCTTGAAGCAGAACATTTCCAGGGCGCAGGAAATAAGGGACAGCTGCCACAGGCAGGGTGAGGTGGGAGTGTACAGTGGCGGATTCTTGGTGGGAGGAATAGGGGCGCAGATGCTCTGTGGCAGGTTCTCGCCAAGGCCTTCCAGTACCCGGAAAAATGAGGCTTTTATAGTTTTACTTTTGGTGCCAAAGCCAATGCTGCCCTGCTAAAAGCTGCAATTGTAGGAACACCCAATGTTTAGAAATCGTACCCACATGCGAAGTCACGCTCGATCGTGATTGGACAAGCAATGGCGAGAAAGTCAGGTGGGCGGGGTTAATGAACGGCGGGAAAGTTCAGGGGAGGTGCCATCAGGAGACAGGGCGGTGCTTTTATCAATTTTTCCACGTTCAACCATACACCCCTGAACCGAATCTGCAGCGAAACTCCACATATAAACAATTGTAAAGTGCATTTTATAATGCCCGTAATTTGTCTTAACTGCTCTCTTCTACTGCTATTAGACGTAAATATGAATATAGGGAAAAGCGCATATTATCATAAACAGACGCCAAAGAGACGTTGTGTAGAACCCCCCCCCCCCCCAGGGTTTGTTGTTGGCTTATAAATCCTGGCTTGTTTAAATGCACAAAACCATAGTAATAGATTCAGACGTCACAAGAAGTAATCCCCTTCGTGGTTTGGTTTACTCATTTGAATAAAGGGAGGAGCAAAGTGGGAGCCAATGGGCTGTGTGCACCAGCATACTGCTGCTTATTCACATTCTAATTCCTTAAGCTATAATTTATTATGCTTAAAATGATATGCAAATGGAGCTAAATCATTTTAATTCCATTTTAGCATTATATAGGCAGAGGTAGAAATCTCTCATCCAGATCAAAGTTTTTGAATAAGGTGCAGGAATGAAGACATGTGCTGGACAACTGCATTTCCATTACTATTATGCATACTTTCCCAACTCTAATGCCATAAAGTGGGGGGTGGGGGAGGACTAGATATCTAATTAAATTACCACTCTTACTCTGAAAAATCTCTGGCACCCACCTTCACCCTGTATTCTTGGTATTGGCCTGAAAATGACCATCAACCCACATTACCACCACTACTCTCCCCGTTTTGGAAGGAAGGAAGGAGCGAGTGACAGAAATGGCCTATCAAGAGAAGTTCTAACAGGTTGAAATTGTTTTGTGTAAAAACTCTCTTTAACTATCCAAGCCTGCTGTTTTACTTCCCTAATTGATGGCTCATCACATAAATGTTTCTCTTAGCCTCATGCATAACAATGCAGAGTCGCAGTCTTCAAACATTGTCAAGCCAGTTATAATAACCCGGTTGGGATCACTCTGGAACCAAACAGGAATGGTCTGACCTCAACATGTTGTGGAGAACTGTACAGAGGTTACAAAGAGACAGAGGGAGTCAGAATTCTTGGCTCTGTCATTACTTACTTGTCATATAAGTTCATGCGAGTCACTTCACTTCTTTGTTCGGTTAAGACTCTCTCTTCCGGGGCAATTGAATCATGAGTGTTAATTCAAGATTATGTGTAAAGTATTGGAATGTTTCTTTGACGATTATACTATTTTTATCTAGCAAGCTTTCAGGATGGTGCTTGTCCAAGGCCCCCTCCACAAGAATGCGCCTTTGCGCCTGGTTCCGCGATTATGCGCATTATCGCGGAGGCGCATTTACTCACAATCCCTCTGCACGGGAGGCAGCGAGAAGCGGCGAAGCGCATTAAAAGATGCCCAAAAAGCGCTTTCCAGGTAGTTAATGCGCATAATCGCTTGTTCACACAGCGAAAATGCGCTTTAACGGCCGGAGCAAAATAAAAGTCGCTATTTAACGCGCGTTCGAAAATGCGCATTATCGGGGAGATAACGCGCCTGTACGCCCGTTTTGCGCTCCGCTCGTGTGTAGGTAAAATTTATAATGAGCCTTCAAGGCTCATTAAACGCCCCGTGTGGAGGAGGCCCTAGAGAGGGTCTGGATGGCCATTTTTGGCTTCAAAGAAAGATTTTATACTAAAGAGGGATGGAGAAACTGAATATTTGTGTGGGTTTTATATTGGAGAAGGTAAGTGTTGAAGAGAAAAATTGGATTTAGATAGGATTTAAAAATTAATAATAATAATAATAATAATAATAATAATAATTTTATTTCTTACCCGCCACTCCGTCTGGATCAAGGCGGGGAACAACAGTAAATATAAAATATGATAAAATACATAAATGATTAAAAACATGGCGCACATTATTAAAACTGCATTAAAACATCATAAAAAACATCCTAAAAACATTCTAAAATTCCACTGGATATGCCTGCTGGAAGAGAACATAGGTTGGGAAAGCCAGAACTCAAACATCCCTTCCCCACCACCTTTTTAATGTCCAAACAATTATCCAAGGAGTCTAAAATACTACCCCTCTTGCTGAATATCTGAATGAACTCTTACATCTTCAACATAAAAGAAATTGCACTTGGATATCATTAACCTTATATCAATTAAGCCTGTACAATTTACTTTTATCCAATATATAAAGCGGGAAAGGTTTGAGGCATCCCGTGGCAGGGGTGGGTGGGTTTAGAGACAAACCTCAACCTCACCCCTGAAAGTTCACATAGTAGCTAAAACAGGAGTGGAATGGTTGATTCTCATTTGACCCAAGCATTGCACAATAGCAGTGGGACATGCTTCTGCAAAACTGAGGTCAGATCAGCAAAAATAGTGCACAGTGCAACCGGGGTGTGAGTCAAAGTAGAAGCAGCAGGGGTCAGCCAGCCAGAGCATGGAATTTCACTGGAGCTATTCGTCAGTGGCAGAGCAGTTGCCCATTGTTGGATGTCAGCTGCCCAGATTTGAACATAAATGTCCAGGCTAGGGCATTTCCTGGTCATACCATTGCATTGCATACAGCTAATGATATATGCCGCTAGTATGCCAAGCTTACACGACTGCCTGATGCAGTTCATTTTCACATGTTTTGTAACCGAGGTGTTAACAGGCCAGCTCTTTGGCTGTGAATTTTCCAGACCTGACTGCATGTATTGCTAGTAATGAACTGCTTAGGTAAGGGCTCCACAGAGGGCCCAGATCATGGTGGGGGCCCAGGTTTAGATTCAATCTTGGGTAAACAGTTGATTCGTGTATGGTAAACTGTAGGAGTGTGCAATAGATTCAGCCAAATTTGGCTGATTCGGAATGACTAGACAGCCTTCCCTGACCCAGTGCCTGTCAGATGGGTTGCAGTGGCCAGATTGGTAACGGACCAGAAGGTTCGAACATATAAGACCGATTCTGGCCCGCTTGCATTGGCTGCCTGTATGTTTCCGAGACCAATTTAAGGTGCTGGTTTTAACCTATAAAGCCTTACATGGTTTGAGACCACAATACCTGATGGAACGCCTTTCCCGACATGAACCTACCCGTACACTATGCTCAACATCAAAGGTCCTCCTCCGTGTGCCTACTCCGAGGGAAGCTCGGAGGATGGCAACAAGGGAGAGGGCCTTCTCTGTGGTGGCCCCCCAATTATGGAATGATCTCTCCGATGAGGCCCGCCTGGTGCTAACACTATCTTTTCGGCGCCAGGTCAAAACTTTTCTCCCAGGCATTTCAACAGCTTAACTTGAGGTTTTAACTGACTATGTGGCCAGGCTTAACAGTTTAAAATGTTTTAAATGTCAGCTGTTTTATGTTTATGGTTTTAAATTTTGTATATTGTCTTTTTAGTGTTCAATCTTTTAATTTTTGTAAACCGCCCAGAGAGCTTTGGCTATGGGGTAGTATATCAATGTAATTGATGATGATGATGATGATGATGATGATGATGATGATAATAATAATAATCCCTGAGATGCAGATAGAACAGGTTTAACAAAATCCATATATTCCAAGGCCTAGCCAGCATGGGGCACCAGGTTGGGGAAGACTGGATTAGAGAGAGGTCTAAATCAAAGCAGGCTCTTCTGAAGCCAACCACATCCAAGTTTGAACCTTCCCAAAGCTTCATGAGTAATTTGGAGATCACAGAGAAACAGACAGTGTACCTGCAAAAATGGATACATTTGCCGGTTTTGTAGCTAGGGCCACTTTGCGTTGTATACCATTTTCAAAACTTGTTCACAAAAATATAGGAGGATAAGCACATTCTTTTGGGGGGAACCTCCAAATTTTAAAGACTGCTCTTGCAAAACAACAACAACAACACTCAAACAAAGCCCACACGTCTATTCATCTGACACTTGTCAGGCTTGATTCCTCCAGAAGGAGCAACTATGCCTACAGATTTCATCCAATTCTGCCAAGACATTAAAAAGTTATTAGCCACTCCATTTTTAGAAATGGAACGGCACCTAGAACTACACACCCCTGCACCTATTTCTCTTAACTTTGGCAGGCTTCATCCCCTCAGGATGGGCTGCTACCTCTGTAAATTTCATCCACTTCTGTCAAATGGGGGCGGGGGGAGCTTTCTGATTTTCCCAAATCAAGATTCAGATTCAGCTCCCCCTCCCCACAAATCAAATCGGTTTGCCTCCAAATTGGTCTAAGGTTTTCCAAGTAATTGAATGGGGGTCCAAACTGAATGGTTAGTGCACACCCCAGGTAAATTGCACAGAAATTCAGGACTTTTATTTTAATGGGTTGGGTATAAATCATTTGTTTCTGAAATACTAATCCGTACTAGGTTAACTTTGGTCGCTAGAGTCTGCAGATGCCTTCATTAGAAATAATCTGTTACATTTTTATAAATATTGTAGTTGAACAAATAGGCTTTTTAAATATTGTTTTCCAAGGTAGAACTCAACACACTTGATAATTTGATTAATAGCTGCCATATTGATAAATTGCAGCCACTATACATCATAGGCTGGAAAAATCAGATTTGTAAAAATTGATAGTTTGTAATTTGTGGTCTTTGGGTCAGCATTGTTCATGATATATTAATGAGACTAGAGTACCCAACCAATCAGCTGGGAAGGAGTATGCACTAGATGTTTTCAGCCCATTTATAAACTGTATAGGAAACTTGAGAACTGAGCAGATTGTGAAAAAGTCATTTGTGCTTGATAAGCAATCACAATATCATGAGAATGGGTTGAGTGGAAGACAGTCTTTCTGTGGAATTAAAAATTCCAAAAAGTTTCTAATTAGAAAACTGAGAAAATATTTTGACTTTTCAAATAATAAGAATAAACTTGGAATATATGAATGGGCAATTGAGAGAGGGGTTGGTTTGCTTCAAAAACAAGCTGCAATGACATCTTCATTTTTTAAGAATTCCTTGCAAGTTGATATTCTGCCCTGCACATCCTAATAAAAAGGTCTTCATTCTTTTCAAAAACACATAGTGGGGGTGGGGAGGGAGAGAAGAAAAAAACATTCTGATAAAAGGCATGATCTCAGACAGACAGGAGAATTCTCTTGCTAAATAGGCCAAGCAGCCCTATAGAATTTGTCTCTTAACCAAACCAAACTGTATAACTTCTTGTTCCTGTTGTTATCCAATCAAAACACCTTTCAGAGTAACTCATAATGGAATCACATTTGTGTTTGCTGTACAAGGGTCGAAATGCAAAGTGATTTTCCTCAAGAAGAACTATCTGTGAGAGAGTTTTCACACAATCCTTAGGTGGGTGCTTACCTGTGCTACCAAATATGTGTTGCTATGTTCTCATAGAATCATGGAATAGTAGAGTTGGAAGGGACCTATAAGGCCATCGAGTCCAACCCCCTGCTCAGTCCAGGAATCCACCTTAAAGCATACATGATAGATGGTTGTCCAGCTTCATCTTGAATGCCTCTAGTGTGAGAGAGCCCACGACCTCCCTAGGGAATTGGTTCCATTGTCGTACTGTTCTGTCAGGAAGTTTTTCCTGAAATCCAGATGGAATCTGGCTTCCTGTAACTACTTGAGCCCATTATGCCACGGCCTGCACTGTGGGATGATCGAGAAGAGATCCTGGCCCTCCTCCATGTGAAAACCTTTCACATATTTGAAGAGTGCTATCATGTCTCCCCTCAGTCTTCTCCAGGCTAAACATACCCAGTTCTTCCAGTTCTTTCAGGGGCCCTCTTGACGACTTTGGGAGCGCTGTGCTTTAGCACCTCCCGGTGGCTCCCGCATCGCGTGGCGAATCAAGGCCTCTGGCGCAACGGGGGCTTTTCCTGGCGCCGGCTGCGCTGCTGCTCGTGGTGCGGTGTGGCGCCAGCTGGAGGGGCAGCTGGAAGGATTGGCTCCCCTACTCTCCGGTAAGTGATTTTTAATTTTTTTTTTTAACAGAATGGGGGGGGGGGGTGTTTGCTGGCTCATTTATGGCTCACTGCTCCACCCCTTTTCCCTGGGCTGCCTGCTCTGACTTTTAAAAAAATGCACTAAATGGTGACTTTTTAAAAGTTGCACTGGCAGCTTCGGCATGTAAACGAAGATGAGGCCAGTGCGAAGTCATATCGACCGCTCTTTTAGAGGCTTCCCTGTCAGCACGAAGTCAACGAGGTGGAAACCTCTCATTTAGAGGCACCCTCAGTCTCTCCTCATAGGGCTTTGTTTCCTGACCCCTTATCATCTTCATTGCCTTCCTCTGATCCCCCAACAAGTTGTCTACATTCGTTTTGAATTATGGTGCCCAGAACTGGATGCAATACTCAAGATGAAGCCTAACCAGTGGCAAATAGAGGGGAATCAGTATCTCACATGATTTGGAAGCTATATTTCTGTTAATGCAGCCCAAAATAGCATTTTAGCCACATCATACTGTTGATGTGATCTACAAGAATTCCAACATTCTTGCTTGTAGTATTGCTGAGCCAAGTATCCCCCATCTTGTAACTGTGCATTTGGTTTCTTTTTCCTGGGTGTAGAACTTGGCAATTATCTCTATTAATTTCATTCTGTTGTTTTCAGCCCAGCACTCCAGCCTATCAAGATCACTTTGAAGTTTGTTTCTGTCTTCCAGCATATTAGCTATCCCACCCAATTTTGTGCCATATGCTTGTCGTCATGTTAAAAGCTCTGTTGTAAGCACAAGCCACAGTTCAGTTCATTGCTACTTAGCTCATTATCTCTAGTGACATGCTAATATGTGATTAGTGTTTGTAATGGAGTTTCACTATGACAGCTTCTCTATGACCACAGTTGAATCTGGATCTAGTTAAGTCAGCTGATCCTGGGTGCCTAAGGATTGTGTGAACCCACCTTGAGTGCTACTCATAGGAAGATGGTGCATGTTTTCTTTAAAAAATAATAACATTTACAGTGCAAGCCTAAACAGGTTTTACTCAGAGGTACATTCCACTGAATTTAATGAGGTTTAGTACCTGTTACATGTTTAGGATTGCATCTTCAGAGTAGTATATATTCTGATTATAGATAGATAGATAGATAGATAGATTACTTTTTTTAAAAAAATCTAAATTGTGCCTTCACCCCAAAATGGATGGTATACATAAAAACTCAATAATCAATACAATATTAAAATAGTAAAAACAAAACATCATCATAATGGTGTGTGTGTGTGTATATATATATATATATATATATAATGATATATATTAAAATAGTAAAAACAAAACATCATCATTATGGTATATATATATATACCATAATGATGATGTTTTGTTTTTACTATTTTAATATTGTATTGATTATTGAGTTTTTATGTATACCATCCATTTTGGGGTGAAGGCACAGTTTAGAATTTTTTTAAAAAAGTAATAAATCTTATTTTTATTTTGTTTAATCTTCTAATAATCTCTAGAGTTATGAGTAGACATTTGGCCAGCATCTATTATTATTATTATTATTATTATTATTAAAAAAATAACAATAAGCTGACAGACCTACGAATACATCCCAAGTTGTAAAAATCCCAGCATGTGCTATGACAAGGAGGCAGGAGATGACGAACCAATGGTGCAGGATTATCAGCCCATTGGGGCAGGGGGATCAATAGAGTATTTTTTAAAATTCTATGTCATTACTGAATCTCACTGACAAGGGAAGAAATTGAGATGTCACCCAGTCCCTTCATGAGTGGCAAAACCATCCCAGTGGATGAAACTCAGGGATTCTGTGATTTGTCCATTTGAAACATGAGCTGACAGTGACAATTTAATTCAGTTTAATGATTGGTTGGGTCACATCAGCTTAATTAGCAAGCCAATATTTCGCTCTCAGTTGCTTGTTTAGAAAAATGGTAGCAACTGGGGAAGGGGAACCATCAGTTCCACACCAAACTTTATTTTGCTATTGAAGAATTGCCAGGCTGCAGGGTTTGACCTCAAATATTTGGGCCTGGACCATTCCCCCCACCCCACCCCCTGCTGTGAACTTTTCAAGGTTTGGCTATAAAGCAACAATTCTTAGATTAGATCAGGACCTCCAGTGGTCTGAAGGAATCTTCTTGGCAGGATGCCAGTTTCCTGGCAATCAGCACTTTGCTGGAGCTGGAGCTCCCCTGCTAGATGAAAATATGTGACCAGTGTTAACACAGTCTTGCCACAAAAGGAGGAGCGTGAACTTAATGGCTTCATCAGGATATCTTTGAGACTTACATTTTAGGATTTCTAGTACTGGGAAAAATCCAGGTTCCAATACTGAAGGGCCTGAATCTTTTGGTAACATAGTAAGCCCTTCCAGTTTTATTTATTTATTTTGCTTACTTGCTTCATTTATGAGTCTCCCTATAGCCAAAGCTGTCAGCTTGACATACATAATAAAGACAAAACTCAATAAAACCAACAACATCACTCAAAAAATATTTTAAAAAGGCAAGAGTAATGTTTTAAAAGCAAAAAATAAATATCACCATGGAGAAAGGCAATTTTGAAGCCCAGGTTTAAAATACATAATAAGGAGTAAAACAAGTAGTAAGCATAAAAATGAAACAAACAAAAATTTAAGGTCTGGGAGAATAATGGGGACTTTATCTGGCACCAGAAGTCCATACCAGATAGAACTCTCTACGGAGGGCATTCCACAATTTGAGGGCCACCACAGAAAAGGCCCATTCATGAGTAGCCTCCCACTAAAACTCAGTATGCAGGTGCACTTGGAGCAGGACCTAAGATGGTGACCTCAAGGCATGGGCAAGAATATCCAATACTGTGGCCCCAAACGATGAATGAGCATGCCTGTATTCAGTTCCTGAGTAACAGTTTCCCTCACAGTGCCCCTGCTTGCCGGCCTACCTTTGCTTGGCAAGAGAGGTCACTGCACTTACACTTTTATCTTGCAGGGGGCTGTCTATATATGGATAAAGCCCCAGAGTGGCTGTGGATCTGAGCCGTGTCAGTTAGATGATGCAGGCGCAGCTTCTCAGCCATCGTGGGGCTTCCCTGTGTTGCTGCGATATGAAAAAGTTGGGATTTAGCCTGACTTTTTCAAAGGGAGCGACATCAACACAGTGCTTCCACCATGTGACATCACTCTGAAGCCAATCCAGGGGCAGAGCCCTGTGGAAGGTGACCAGCGATTGGTCACCTTCCACCAGGAAGAGGATGAGGGTGGTTCTGGAACCTGGACGGCCGCCCAGAAACCCCACACTTCCTCTTCGGCATCGGGATTACTCAATGCATCGGAGAGGGGAAACGCAGGGTTGCAGACGGAGGCGGCCCTAACCCGGTGCTGTGAAGACAGCCCCTAGTCAGATTGCTGAGCTGTGTTTCCTCAGAGGTTATGGGAAAACAAGTTCACAAAGTGGGTGAGAAGACTAAGCAGCTCAATTCCAGGGAGATCATAGTGCTGCTAAGTTATGGTCTGTGACATGTATCAACAACTGTGATACTCTCCTTGGTGCCCACAAAACTATTAATTCTCATCCATCATCTATTATTGGGATCCAAAGGCTGATCTGGAGCCAAAGGGGGCCAATGGCCTTATTTTCTGGATGCCTGGAACTTTCACTAAGCTAGGCTGACCATCTGAAAAGGAGGACAGGGCTCATATAACTTTAACAGTTGTAGAGAAAAGGGAATTTCAACCAGTGTCATTTGTATGCAATTAGTTCCTGGTGATATTCCCTCTTAATCACACCAGTTAAAGTTGCAGGGGCCCTGCCTTCTTTTGTATATGGTCACTCTAGTATAGTGCCTGCAACTGTAACTGTTGTGATGAAGAGGGAATTTCACCACGAACTAATTGCATACAAATGACACCGACTGAAATTCCCTTTTCTCTACAACTGTTAAAATTATATGAGCCCTGTCCTTCTTTTCAGTGGTCAGCCTAACTAAGCGAAGCATGTGACACACAACTCAGACATGTGAGGTGGCCATCTGGGGCAGTAAAATGGTACCATAGTAAGACCTGCAGTTCCCAAGCATACTTCTTATCCTTGTGGTCTGTGTGACAGAGAGTGTGGCCATTGATCTCTATTAGGAGAAATGAGTGGCATTTTTAATATCCACATACATGTCAAGAATTTTATTTTTCCAGTTGTGTTATTTTTAATTTAAATTCCCTGACAGGGTCCCAAAGAGGCTGCTTGCCAGCCCTAGCTGAACATATATGGGATCTGCAATAAATTACCGCTGAATCCCTGCCAACCTCTTTCTGGTAACATTTAAGACAACGCTTGGCTGTGGCCCAAACCTCAACTGCTAGAAATGCACAGTTAAGCTCTGACAGGAGTTAAGATATAGCAGGATGTGTCTGAGACTGAATCATGTTTGGGGGGGATACAGCAGCAGCTAGCAACTTCTGTGCCCAGTAGTCAGGTAATCCTGTAACAGTAAAGAGACTTGTGAACAAAACACCTTGCCAAATACCTCACTTGAGGCAACCAGAAGGCAGGGTCTGGCTTATTCCCTTCCAATTGTTGACGCCTGAAATGGGTCGACTCTAATCATCCTCAAGGTCTCGTCAAGCTTTCCTCAAAGAAATCATTCTCTCAGAGCTTTCTCTTTCCAAGTTTTTTTTCTGGAAGGGGAAAGGGTTGAAAGGAAGTCACATTACACTGAAAAGTAACTACTAGCGAAGTCTCAGGAGACTCATTCCTCCCTAATGAAGGTTACAGAAATTGAAATGTCTACAAGTCAGTGTACTGGGCTACCAGATGCTCCTTTCTTCAGAGGCTAATGGTCCCTTATACCAGAACACAGCAGCTCTTTAGATGGCTTGTTTATGTCAAGCACTAAGCTCCAGAAAGTCTATGTGCTGCCTCCAGTATCAGAAGCGGTAAGCAAGCCTATGTACTCTAGTTGCTTGGGAACATGGGTGGGAAGGTGCTGTTGCACTCATGTCCTGCTTGTGGGTTCCCTTTCAACAGGCACTGTGTGAACAGAATGCTGGACTAAATGGACCTTTGGTCTGATCCAGCATGGCTCTTCTTATGTTCTTATTTGCAATTAGCCACTGGCAGCCAGTTCCTCAGAACAGATCTGACTTGGCAGAATGGAGATTAAACGAGGACAAGTCTATACCAGAAGCAGAATGAGATGGTAGAGCTCTGTGTTGATAGAACAGACTGTACCAATTTGGGCTGGAGTTTAAAATTCCCTGCAAGTCGAAAAGTAGGACAGGGAAAGGACTAGACCAGATCCCCTATTCTCATATGAATAGGGGTTGTTTTATGTGCGGGAGCATTGCCCAACTGTAATCTGAAGTACATGCCACTCAACCACCACATTCCCCCTTCATTCTGCAGTATGCCTGGATCCAGTCTGAGATAGAAATGTACTGACGCGAAAAAGAGGAAATGAGGAGCCTGACCTGTTGGCATATTGAGAATGGGCATAACCTGAAGGCTCTAAGGTACTCTGTTCATACTCCCACAGCCCTGCTGGACCTATAGAAAACATGAGGGCACTAGGTGCTGGTCCAGTCATATCAACCCTATGCAATCCTTTGCTCTCTGGCATTAAACCACTGTGGCTGCCTCTACAAGAGGCATTTAAAGCTCTTTCAAGGCGCATTAAAATTTTTACCTCTACAAGAACGGAGCGCAAATCGGGCGTAGAGGCGCTTTAAACATCCGATTATGCGCATTATCAAATGCGCGTTAAATAGCAAGTTTTATTTTGCTCCGGCCGTTAAAGCACATTTTGACTATGTAAACAAGCGATTCTCCGCATTAACTACCTGTAAAGCACATTTGAAACAACCGGTAAGGTCACCAGTTGAGTGCTCAATTACCTCCTGCATACAAGCATTTACGATAAAGCGCTTCCGAGAAGATGCGCATAATCGGAGAACCAGGCGTCAAACGGAATCCATCTAGAGGGGGCCTTTGATTAGAGCTTGGTCGTGGGGACCCCGTGCTTTTCAGAGCCACGGATAGACATGCTTGACACCTATTCCAGCCACAGCTCTGTAAAGTGGCCCTCTGCAACCTCCTTTAGGGAAAAGGCCTTGCTGTCCCTGGCTCATCATAGACACTCCAGAGTAGCCTTCCTTGTTTGTCATCCTGTTACTTTCAAATGCCCTTGTCTTGGCCATTTCGGTTTCAGTGCAGTCTGTGTTTCCTTTCCCGGCTGCTAGTCTGGACAGTGCTGGAAAAGCCGGAGGCCTCTTCTCCTCCTGGAGGGCATGGCTGGAGAGGGCCAGATTTGCTGCCATGTGAATAAATATTTGCCATTTCACATCACTGTTCAAGGTCAGCCACCATCAAGCGCTCCTGTCAACGTGCAATTACACCAAATTCCAATCTGATTAACTGCTGTGCTCCTCTGTCTCGGGGGAGGAAAAGCCAGCTGCTTAACCCTCCAGATGCCAGCGAAATGTAAAGCACTGGCTTGAAGCAAGGGTGTGTGTGTGTGTGTGTGTGTGTGTGTGTGTGTGTAAATGCTGAAGGAGTTAATAGCCTGGGTGAGCATGTGAAATCAACTTGTCACAGAATAAATTAAACACTCCCCAATCATTACAGGGAGTCACTGCAGAGCCAGGTACAACACAGGCCCAGAGCAGAGCAGGCGGCAACATGTCTAGGGGGTGGGGGATCTTACCTAAGACTCTGCTGGGGCACAGTGACAAAAGGGGTGCAGAAATCTCCCCCCTCCCATTTTCCAAGGTAGAATAGTTCACTGGGAATGGTAAAGCAGCAGGCTTTAACTATCCTTTGTCACTCTACTTGGTGAAGCAGAGGCTTCAAGATAAGCCCGTTCCTATTGTTCAAGGAATCAAGTGTAGTTTTACATCCTCTACATCAGGGATGGGCTTCTAAAAACAACAACAACAACTGGAATTCTTGTGCTCTGCCAATGTGTTTTAAATTTACAATGCAAACGTGCATGTTCAGGATGCCTCAGGCATTAGTAAGTAATTGACTGTATACTCCAGCCTTCCTCAACCTGGGGCCCTCCAAATGTGTTGGACCACAACTCCCAGCATGCCCCAGCCAGCTCTGCCCCAGGTTGGAGAAGGCTGTTATATGCTTTCCTTAAGAAACCCAGAATGCCCTTGTTGGATCAGTCCATTGCCTACCTAGTCCAGCATGCTCTGGGTGGTCCACCAAAAACTGGTCAGTGGCACAATCTACCTTCTGCCAACTGGTGTTGTGTATGAGAGGTACTTATCTTCAACACAGAAGCTTGGGCTGCGTGGAATAACTGTGGAACTGAAGGATGGGCCTTAGAATGTTCACCCCAGGGAAGCTCACCTGATACGTCGCCTTCCTTCCAAAGCCAGGCCAAGACCTTTTTTTTTTTGTTCTTCCAGGGCTTTTATGTTCTTATGCTTTCAAGTCCCTCTATCGTTGATGGTGGGTTAAGCTCCTGTATGTACTGGTTGGATTAAACTCCATGATTTGTATCGCTTCTGTTGTGTTGGCATTTGTGCAATTTGAATTATTGTTCTAAAGATGTCTTTTTCCTTTTTATTTCAGCATTGTTGTTCTTAATTTGATTTTGTGCAATGCCTAGGGAGCTTATTTTATAGGAGTTGGATCCAGATTTAAGATCAATCAACTATGCTGGTGGAAGTGGACTTTCTCCTTTTCAAGGCAGCTACTCCAACCACCCCCAAAAAATGCTGCAGAGATTGAGGAGACTCTGCTGAATTGGATGACCTGTGATGGGGGGACCCCAAAATTGAGTGAAGAGATCTTCCATGTTTGGAGCCTTTCTTGTCACAGAAGCGACCTTCTTCTTGCAGAATGGATCTAATAAATATAAATAAAAAAACAAATAAATAAAATACTGGATAGTTTTTGATTCCTGACTTGGGCAACCTGAACCATGAATAGAATAGTATCCAGGTTGTGTTAGATAGAATCCCTAGATTTGGTGTTTCCTGGTTTCCAAGGGCTTAGTCAACAAATATAACTGATGCTTGCTGCTCCCACCTAACAGATTCCAACTTATCCAAACCCCACTGGTCTCAGGGGAACTGTTAGGTGTCACTTTTTCATGCCGGGCAATTTGAGAAATGGCAGCCAAAGATACAAATTTCTCTTGTCTCTGGGCTGCCTCACACCGTATGTGCTCACAACCATACGTCCATGCAGTAGTGAGTTCCAGTGCATGTAGACTTGTATGATACATGCAGTTGGAAGTGTGTTTGTTGTGTGCACATGTAGTAATTTGCAGGCACACATTTATGCATCTGGATAAAAAATATGCAGTGTGTGTATATGCATACATGGAGTTCAGGTCAGTTATGCAATCATACACCAGCCCAAGTCCATCTGTACAAAGACCATAATATGAGCAGAACTCCATGTCCATATACTGTATCTTTGCTCTAGCTTGGGAACACACAACATTCTGTGTCCCAAATCCCTGGATTTAGGTAGTGTATACCCTTCCGGTTCCTTCCAGATATTTTGGACTTCAACTCCCTGCAGCCCCTGCCAGCATAGCCATTGGACAGGGTTGATGGGAACTGTAATCCAAAACAACTGGAAGCAACCAAGTTGGAGGAGACTACTCCATATTCTTGAAGTGCAGTTTTGGAGGTTCACGTCACATCATGCCTTGCAGTCTCATGATGACATCCCTTTTCTGTGCTGGATATCGAAGCAACTGCTCCTTTGCTCTGCCCTGACGGAAATGAACAGTGGCACCAAGGAGTGATTTTCAGGTCTCTCTCAGTCTTCACCATCCCTCCTGCCCTCTGCTTTGTGATCCATGTATGCCTTTGTGCTATAACGGGCCCCAGCCCTGCTCCTACTCTGGAGAATGGTGATGGGGAAATATTGTTCCCTTTATCTCACCAGGTCAGCCAGATACTTCAACTATGATTGTGTCCAGATGTGCATTCTTTTTCTCAGATTATTGTAGCAAGTCAAAAGAGTGTTTCTTAAGAGACACCTATAATAAGCAGAATAATGTAAAGTAGACAGGTTATTTGTCAAGGGAGTTTCCTGTTATGCAGGATCGCTTACTAGCTGCTCAGCCAGAGAAATCAAGGGATTTAAGGGACTGTGCTTCATGTGCCAGAATTTCCCTAGGTCCTCGAAGATCCGAACCCTCTGTGTATCACCATCAAGCTTATTTAGAAGCTGAAATGGACCATGCAATGCCCTACCTTCACCCTTTCCACGTAGCTGAGTGAGCACATGATGTACAGAGACTACACTTTAAAAACTAAAGTAATATATCCCAGCATCACCATTGCATTGGGGATTGCATTGAGTTTTGTTCCCACTTGCCAGATTAGCCTGGATTTATGATGTACATTTCTCAGAGTCATCTGTGACATTAAGAGGGCTATTTCCACCTTACTTCTTGAAGCTGTATTGCACACTGCAAGACAAGGCCCATCTCATTATGAGTCAATACTACAATCAGAACGATCAGACCTTTTGACACAACGCTTGGCTTCAAAGTTATTGTAAATTTATTATTCTAAACAGCCCAAGGGTATTTGCCAGGCATTGCATAAATTCAAATGAATGAATGAATGAATGAACATATCCAACCATTTGGGAAGCCATGATTGAGACATAGGTGACAAGTATGTGCACACACTCATGCATTTTGTGCTCAGATTGCCAATATACACCATTTTCTGGGGATCATGGGTGGGAGGGTGCTGTTGCACCATGTCCTGCGTATGGGTTCCTGGTTGATGGCTGTCTGGCTACTGTGGGAACAGAGTGCTGGACTAGATGGACCCTTGGTCTGATCCAGTAGGGCTCTTCTTAGTTCTTGTTAGTTGATAAGGTTATCTGGCTGACCACACAAACTGCTGAATTCCTGAAATTCTGGAGGATCAGAGAACCAATGTAGTCTAGTGTGACATAACTAGAAAGTTCTTACCCCTTTCCTTACCCCAGTTCCCCCTGAAATCTCTTGTAAGTCAGATTTAAATAGGAGCTAGTAACTTCAATGTTACGCCCTCCATAAAATACGTTATGCATTGGTGACTGTCACCTCCTACTATATTACAGAGCAGTATGGCTATGAGACTATCTATTAAAATTAAATACCCTCGATCAGAGATCTTTGCCATGGCGGCTGAAAGTGTTTCAAACAAAGGGCTTCAAGACCTACCAATCCAAAGGCATTGTACAGCTATTCCATCTTTCCTTCCTTATCAAATTTTTTACAGAAAGAAAAAGGATGGAAAAGGTGGTTAGAAACCATCGGAGGGTTACCAATGGAATACATCATTACTTGGACCACAGTAAATATCTGTGAATGACACAGGGTGATTGCACAATAAAAGCCTCATCTGGAAGCACACTGATACCTATATTTCTTTAGCTTCCTGATCTCTGTCCACATCATTCATTCAAAAACTGCAATGCTTTATTAGTAGCTTGACTAAGTGATCAGCCAATAACATAAAGTAAACTATACTTTGTTTTACAATTGCACTATAGCAGATCAGGGGCTTACATTTCCAGAAATATTAATTTAGAATATGCAAATATGAACAATTGTATTTAAAATGTCATTTTTGTGCTTATAGCTAAAATACATGCATACATTGTTGTGAACCATCCAGAGAGCTTCAGCTATCGGACAGTATAAAAATGTAATAAATAAATAAACCTAGAGATGAGTAAATAAGGCAGGTGCTTCCTCTTAGGAGAACACTGGTAGTTTAAAGGTCCATTCATATTGCACCCATGCAAGCAAAAGGCCAGCACTGCTTCCTGGCTAACTGGCCGTGTCAAACTGCCCCATCTAGACATTCAGCATCTTCTCAGACAATTATAGGTTGAAAGTGTCTGAAAAGAGAGGTTTCAGGTCTGCTTTTATGGAAAACTTTGCCATGCAAATCCATTGAATCAGAGGAATGCCAACAGATAAAATGGCACATTTGCTTGAAGTTTGGATTTAGTAGAATCAGTTAATCCAAAAGGAGGGAAATGAAAATATGATGTACTCTGCTTGGTGGACTCATTCCCAGGATAAAACAATCCCAAATTCTTTTATATTTGAACATTTTATTTGGCTGCTTTCAGTAAGTCGCTTTGAATGGAGTTAACTGTAGAAAAGTGGCATACAAATATAAAATCAGTTCTGTTCTGACCTAATCTAATGTGACTCCAAATAAAACTTTTTATTCTAATATGTCATTGTCTGGGAAGATGTTTCCCCTTCCTGGACGGTACCGTTAGATCAAAAAGATAGATGCTCACACACAATAACTTGCAATAGGTTACAACCCTAAACCCACATAGGAGGAAATACTTTTTACAGGATAGAAGATTTAAATTATGCTAAGAATAGATTATTTATCACGATTGTTTCTTTGCCTAGTAGAAATGCAAGAATGAAATATCATAACATAGCATAGATTTTTGGAATCCAGCACAATAAGTCACACCACAAACAGCCCTATGATTGGGCAGGTTAGGCAGCCTATGGTTAGGCAATTTCATGGTTGAATGAGGATTTGAACTCGGGTCTCCCCGTCTTAGTCCAACATTCTAACCACTATACCAGGGATGGAGAACCTGTAGCCCTCCATGTTGTTGGACTCCAGCTCCCATCAGACCCAGTCAGCATAGCCATTGGTCAGAGATGATGGAAGCTGTAGTCCATACACTTGTGGAAGACTACAGGTTCCTTAACCCTGCTATATACTATGTAGTTGTAGGGCTTTTCTTTAAAAAAAAAAGACATTTATTGTGTGCTTGTCATTCCCTACTCACAGTTGTTTACAGGCTCTTTAGATGATGTTGTAATCCTCCAGTTTTGCTTCTGTGGGGCAAATGTGGCATTTAATTGTGAAAGTGAAAGAAAATGCAATTTCCTCTTGTGTATTTGTGCTATTCTGCTGTACCACAGTCCCATCTAGATGTTATGTAGCAGAAAAGCAGGAAAAGAACTGCTCTTCGTGTAGTGCTGAGATCTGAATTCTGTCAGGAAACCAAAAGCAAATATAACGGCTTAACAGCTGATTAACAGCCTCATGCAGAAAAGCTCGTCACTGCACAGAATTTTTTTGCATGCCCTTGCAATTATTTCACTTTAAAAGAAATGATAATTTGCTTTTCATTAGAGAGGATGGCAAAGCCTTGGCTCAACTCTATGAGCTTTCCACATATCATTTTTAAAAGAAAAAAGTGGGCAGCATATCAAACCATATAAATTATTATTTGGCACTCTGTGACGAGAAAAAACAAACAAGCAGCTTTGTCTCTCCCTCTTCTGAAGATTTTATATAGTACTGTGTTTTATTTTTTTGAAAAATGAGGAACTTATGCAAGTCTACTCGCTCCACTGTATCAATGTTCTACCATTTTAGAACATTTTCTTTTTAATATCTCCACCAGTACCACCCCGACTGCACTCCTGTTTGGCTTGTCTTTAAAGGGCTGGATGTGTTTTTCTGACCCCCCCCCCCCAGCAGCAAAGCCAACTCCTCTGCAGCAAGTCTCTTCCCCATCACATTTCAAGCGCTGTCCTGCATTGGAAGCAGGACCGAGACGGGTACAGTGGCAGCACCATGACGGGAGCAAGGTGCGGCTGCTCAAATTGAATGCCTGTACAATACATCTTGCTCTCATTCTCTTCCAGACCAAGAGACGTCCAAGAGCCCCAGGCCCAACTCTTCCAAGCACAGACAGGAGCTCTCCACAGCCCGAGAGACATGATTTGTTGCAACCAGCATCTGTGGGTGGTAAAGTGAAGTTGTAAACCCAGGAATGTGAGCACTCTCAGCCAGTGACTGCTGGAGGCTCAGAGGGGGGAGCGGGTGGGGTGGGGTGAGAGGGAGGGTTGCAGCAGCCTCTGCTCCAGAAAGTTGTGGCTATAGGGACCAGGGGGCCGTGCATAAAGCTTTTGTCAATATTGTGACTGGCTTCTCCTTGGAGCCAGATAAAGGAAGATTTTTATCACATTTTTACAGAGAACGCAGCTTTCCTGGCCCCTGAGTAGCTCCTCAAGGCAGATTCTTTGAGTGATTTAATATAAGATGAAAGAGGCCAGATTGCAGCTCCAGACGTGAAAAACCGAATAGCAATATGAGGCAAGCCCCCAAAGTCCCACTTTGGATGTCCCTAAAGGAAGCAAAATGCCCCCTCCCTCACAAATAAAAGGCTCTTCTAAACACACAGTGTGTCTAAGCAAAGGTACAGTGACTTTCCATTGTGGAGAGAAGCAGCTCCTGTTTTCGAAAATGGGTGTAAGGAGAGTGCTCTGGGCAAGTTCAGAGTGCATTTCCTTCCATAAAGAGAAACAGCTCCTGGTTTAGAGACAGATCTGCAGAAACATGGCTTTGAAACAGTAAAGCTCGTACACTGTTTTCCTACATTTGGGTTGGCCCTAATTAGAACTGTGCATGGACCACTCAACCTGCTTTGGAGGCCAATTTGAAGCTTCTGAATTAGCCCTGATCCACCTCGGCCCAATTCGGACCCAATCTGAACCACATCAGATTCGTTTTTCCAGGTGCCTGAGAAGCAGATGCTCAGTGAGCACCAGGGAAAGCCAGGTGCGAGGCTGACCGGGAGTCCCTTGGACTTCCCCATCCCTGATCCCGGCAAGCTGCTGCCTCTGCCTTCTGAACTGCGCAAGTCGCTGAGACTTACTGGACCCATCCACTTGCACCTGGAAGCCACCTATCCTCCATGGGAGCTGTCATTTTTATGGAAGATAAAGGTTCTGTCTTTTCATAGATCTATGAACAATGGCAGCCATAAAGAGCTGAATCAGTCTGAAGCGGTTTGGATTGATACGCCCCGTTTCAGACCACTTCCGTCCGATCCAAACCAAGTCATCCTGCTTCGGTTCAGGATTCGGATCTGGAACTGAAGCAGTGCACAGCCCTAGCCCTAATATGGGTTTTGGATCCCTGAAAGGCCAAAGCGACTACCTCTCACTTTTTCTCCTATAAGAGGTCCCCTCTACAAGAATTCGGTTTGACGCCTGGTTGGCCGATTATGCGCATCTTCTCACAATCGCTTTAACGCCTAATCCCTATACACGGGAGGTGGTAAAGCGCATTACCGGTTGTATGAAACACGCTTTAAAGGTGTTTACATGCGGAGAATCACTTGTTTACATGGTCATAAGGCACTTTCACGCCTGCAGTAAATTAAAACTCGCTATTTCACGTGCATTCGATAATGCGCATAATCGGACAGAAAAAGTGCCTCAACCCCCGATTTGTGCTCCGTTCATGTGGAGGTAAAATCAGTAATGCACTTTGAAAGAGCTTTAAATTGCTCTTGTAGAGGCACCCAAACAGAGGTGTTGAACCTTTTTTAGTTTGAAGGCCAAATTCCACTTTGGAGAAGCCCTCGAGGGGGGCACATTCCAGTGATGGGCAGAGCTGAATGTAAAAAGGTCAAACCCACAAAAAATACTGGCATATTTTAGCTGAAAACTCATACTGCCAGTAGCTAAACCTTGGGACAAGCATTTCAACCATTTAAAATGTGTGTGGGGGGGGGGAGAGAAAAACATCCACAAAAGCCATGAAACCACTAAACTCTTGGTATTGGGGGGGAGGGCAGGGGCAGAGGAAGGGAACTTGGAATGTGGTTGCCACCCAGAGATTTTCCATGTACATTTAAATTTACAGCTGAATCGTGAAATGTGTGGCTTCTTCTGTGCATTTCTCCCAGTCCTATAGGCTACCCCCCCTTCCCAGCATGCTGAGCAACAGCACACTTAAAGTCTTGCACATTACAGCAGTCAGGGAAGAGGAGCAGACAAAAATACCATGATTTGCTAGGGGCGGGGGAACCTACCTGTGTTTGGCTTCATCAGCATGGTATTTCGCTTTCCCTGCCCCTCTTCTTCACAATCAAGAGTCTTCATAAGCAAATTGCCTCTACGCCCACTTCTGTTTTTGTAACTCAAGCAGTCTGCAAAACAAAAACTAAAGAAGAAGAGTCAAGGAATTAACCCTGTAATACACTAGTGATAGGCTGACCATATGAAAAGGAGGACAGGGCTCATATAACTTTAACAGTTGTAGAGAAAAGATAATTTCAGCCAGTGTCATTTGTATACAATTAGTTCCTGGTGAAATTCCCTCTTCATCACAACAGTTAAAGTTGCAGGCACTATACTAGAGTGACCATATACAAAAGAAGGCAGGGTCCCTGCAACTTTAACTGTTGTGATGAAGAGGGAATTTCACCAGGAACTAATTGCATACAAATGACACTGGCTGAAATTCCCTTTTCTCTACAACTGTTAAAGTTGCATGAGCCCTGTCTTCCTTTTCATATGGTCAGCCTAACCAGTGAACACTTTGAGGACGGAGGAAGCAGTCACTATGAAACGTAAGTACTGCTCAGTGTGTCCTACCACAAAATGAAACAGTTTTTAAACAGAATATAAGTCGTTTTAAGGGCAATGTGGATAGGCTCCTAGTTATTGTATCTTACAGATGTTTTCTAGAACAGGGGTGGGCAGAAGGTAGAGCTCCAGATGGTTTGAACTTCACCTCCCAGAAGCCCCTACTGGCCTGGCCAATGGTCGAGAATGCTGGGAGGTGAACTCCAAAACATCTGGCGCTCTACCTTCTGCCCATCCCTGTTCTAGCCTTACAGGATTTGAATAGCCAATATCCTGGAAGTTGCTTTGGGTTTATCAGTATTAAAGTAGACTTTACTTGCATCTTAAAGTGTAAAGAATGCAGGGTGGTGGTGAAAAGGAGTGGAGAAGCAGAGTCTACTTCATCTTCAGATTCAGTGGTCAACTTTTAAAGGTACAGAGAGAAATTGGGGGTTGCAACCTGATATTCAGGATGCAGGGTCACCACTAGAATTAGGCCAGGGGAGGTGGATCACCCCAGGCAGCAGATGTTATGAAACAATTAAAGGACAGCAAAATGTTACTTATTTAATTGATCACTGCACTTTGATTACAATGTAGGGGACCTTTTGGATTTTCTACCTCGGGTACCAAAATGTCTTTAGTTGTCTCTGTATCTCCTGTTCTTAAAAGCACATGTTCCCATTGTTGTTGTTGTTGTTGTTGTTGTTTTAAATTTTTTTTTATTGATAATAAACATGAAATACAATGAAAATGACAAAAAAGAAAAAGAAAAACAACCACCACAACAAAAACATACACACACAAAACAGAAAAAGAAAAAGAAGAAGAAAAGAAAAAGGGGGAAAGAAAAAATAAAGAAAATAATATTCCACAATAATTCAAACATATGGAAATTTAGTACAGAAGATGGTCATGAATGATAAAATAAAAATCTTAAGGAGATATTACAAATGCAAATATAAACATGGATATTGTATTTAAAGGAATGATTATATTTTAAGTAAACCAAATATTCCTGAAGGCTTTTGGGACTAACTGTGTATTACTATCTTTATTCATGCATGTAATAAAAGTCCCCCACTTGATAGGTACTGAAGGAATTTCAGTCTGGTGAAAGAAACATCCCCTCCCTCTTGTGTGCCTGCATTTACTTCCGTGTAATGGAAGATGTGAAATCTACCTCCTGTCAAGAGTAATTAATGAGAAATGCCATGTGCGAGGAGGACAAAGAGAAAAGTTTTTAACCTATGAGACGTCGAATGTAGTTTGCATGACCAATCAGATAGAGCATATTCTATAACTCACTCATATAGGCATATCTTATCTTTGCACTTGAAACCTAATCCCTTGAGCACGAACCTATAATGTTCAATATTATTAGATTGTAGTGACGTTAACCAATGAAGATGTTTTTTACTCTTTTACTCAAAGTTTATATAAGAGTGTGAAATCCTTTGTTCGGGGCGCTCGGAGCGCCACTGCTGCAGCAGGAAATAAAAAGTTAAATTGGTTTCTCCAGTCTCTGAGTCTTTTATTGGACGGAAGGTCTCGGAGGCCATAAACTTCTCCCCCGTTTAAAGACAACACACTCAACAGCTAACGTGTCTGATTTTTTTTGTCCTTTTGCTATATGTTACTTTTGAGTCAATTTTTCTATTAGCGCTACTTGCCATACCTTATTATGTCATTTAGTTATTGAGATTCCTTGTAGATCTTTCCAGTATCTGGCAATAAGTACTCACACTGCTATTGATAGGTATCCCACCAGTTTCTTATGTAATAGGTCTTTATGTTATCCATGGAATAAGTTTAGAAGCGTCAGTTCTGGAGATTTAATTATAGTTGTTCCTATTATGTTTGAAATTTCCAAAAAATAAAATAAAATAAAAACTGGTCACAAAAATCTGAGACCTTTTTGCAATCCTACCACACATGTGGGAAAGACCCCATTATATCACATCCCTGCCATCATTTGGAATAACTGTTCCTGGAGATGTAGGAAATCCTCAAAGGGGTGAGATACCATTTCTGGACTATTTTTATTGATATTTCTCAAAACATGGCTGATGTAGACTTATAGGGAAATTGCATCCAAAGTGAGGGCTTCTCTTTAATTTCAGTGTTCCAGTCTCTTTCCCATATTTCTTTTAAATTTTTCATAGAGCCCATGTCTATACTCAGTAAAATATCATAAATCATGGAGATTAATCCCTTTTCCATGTCAATAGAGTCTGCTATCAACCTTTTAAACTGAATAAGGGGCCTGATTCTTTGTTCTTGAAGGTACTCAATTGTTACCACATTAGCCAATTTGTGTTGTATTGTCGGAATTGAGGCCTCCAAATCTCTCGTTCTATTGGTTGCAGGTTTTTATAATAATCTCTTAATCTATATAGGTTCTGTTCTTGAAGTCATTTTACCTTAATTTTCCTGTCATTGTTTTTTTAGTTCGGGATGAATATGGATTGGAATCAAAGGTGATATTCCCAGCATTAATTGTTCTTTATGATATTTCCAGATCCTAAACATTAGGAGCATGCCAGAGTTTTGATTCATTAAAGTTTTTTAAAGTTCCTTTTTAACAAATGGAATGCAATGAACATCTTCTTGATTTAATAAAGTATTTTTGATAGTTGACCAATGGTTATTTTGATTATCAGCCATAAATGTCAATAAATGTTGAAGCTGATAAGTTTCATAATAAAGTCATAATTGTGGGATACTCCACATATTCCCATTGCTAGCATTCACTTATAATGAAAACACATACACACTTTTTCTTACTGATTTACAGCCTTCTGTTGCAGTGTGTGGCCAGGAAGATGAAGCTTTGCTGTGCAGGTAAAAATCAGGCTGGATGACAAACCTACATCCAAGGAAGAATCAGTGCAGGTCCAAGGCTCTGAGAGCATACAAGATACTTCTTCCAAACTATTTTACTTCTTTTTCTTTTTTTCATTTAAATTCCAAAGGAGCTAGTACAAAAGATCCACAATTATTATAGTTACCAACTTTTAAACTGGCCTTGCTCTTGTGCCTTTAATAGTAGCCTGACATGCAGAAATTAGGTATGTGAAGTTTCCTCCAGATTGCTGTTAAACACAAAATAGCAGAGCCAATAAAATGGATAGGAACCATTCCTATTAATCAAGCCTACATCTGTAACATGTCACTGAGCCAGATCAAATGGATTAAGGGAAAACACACACATCCTTACCAGGGTTTCTTTGTCTGGAGTCTTTCCGTGTTTGTAACTGGCTCCTTTAGATGGTGACCACGTGATTTTGAATTGAAAACTTCCTCTCTCAGCAATTCTATTCCATTAAATGAAACATCACCATCTAGTGGTGGAATTATTATAGCACTATGCCAGCTTTACACACAGGGGAAATCTCACAATACCATATTTCACTGAATCTAAGACGCCATCGATTTTAAGACGCACCTTAATTTTAGGGCCACCATCAGGAGAAAAGCGTTGCGTCGATTCTAACACGCAACACATTTTCAGACACGTAATATTGGGGATCAGTGCATCTCAGAATCGAAAAAAGATGGTAGGGCTGTGCATGCCCTCCCTCGATCCGCCACCCAGAGACTTGCTGGGCATAAGTCCCCCTCCTCCCTTCCCCACTCACCGCCAGCGCTGCCCCTGTCCTTGCCTCCAGCACCGCCCCCGTCTGCCAGCGCCAGTGCAGGAGCGGCACTGGCGGCAAGGACCGGGGCGGCGCTGGCAGTAAGTGTGGAAGGAGGTTGGTGCCAACAGCACGGAGTGGCAATGATAGAGGCGAGTGGGGAAGGCCGAGTCGCTTGGGGGGGCATGCAGAGCCCCTTTGTGAAGGTGCTGTGGGTGGGGAGGTATATCTTCAACCCCATTCCAACACTGGAGAAATCCGGTGATTCTTAGACGCCATCGATTCTATGACGCACTCCATTTTTATAGATGTACATATGGGGGGGTAAGTGCGTCTTAGAATCGAGGAAATACGGTAATATAAATACTGCATTATCTCCATTTTTGTTTTAAAAAAGTGACATTACTGGGAAAATGCACAGGAGATGTCCTGGAGGGACCATTTCATCCTTGCCACCAACCCTCCCAGCATGTTGTCTGCACCTTTGCCATTCCTATATGTGTGCACAGGGATGGGGCAACCAAATGCCATGCATTTTTGTGAAGATCAGCACACGTAAGTGAAAATTGCAGGTTTGATTTTTTACATTTTTCCCCTTTGGTGTTTCCTCCCTCCTGATCCCTTTCCTTGTGTTTCATGTCTTTTTAGATTATGAGCCCGAGGGCAGGGACCGCCTGATTGTTG
The DNA here is from genome assembly GCA_029215795.1 of Anniella stebbinsi. NCBI lineage: Eukaryota > Metazoa > Chordata > Lepidosauria > Squamata > Anniellidae > Anniella > Anniella stebbinsi. The sequence goes on along the minus strand of JARDYH010000005.1, from coordinate 62,765,610 downwards.
ATTCTTGTAAGCCGCTCTGGGAGTCTTTTGACTGACAAGCGGGACAGAAATGCTGTGAATAAATAAAGAAATGCATTAAAGCGGTACCTCAACTATACAATTTCCACCTCCAGGATTTGAGCTGTACGTGCATAGGTAGCATTTAGGTGTTCCTTGGCAGATGTGGGGACAGCGTGCTGAATGAGCAGGGAAGAGCTGTGCACACTCACTCCCCTCTATGCATTGGACCAGCTTCTGGGAGAAATATTGTCTGATCCGGCCCTCTGTGAGGTCTGCTAAAGTCCATCACATTCCGTATAGGCAGATAGGCAAATGAAGCTGAAGTGCTCTTGAGATTCAATGAAATGACTACACAGTCCATTCGCTGCTCTTATTAGTTAGTGGGTCCCACCCTGATGAGCTAGAACACCAAGTGGAAAGGACCTATGATTGCGGGCCAAGCATTATAATCACAATTAGGGAAAGGACTCCAACCCAGTGAGTGGTAGAGCACATGCTTGGCATACAGATGGTCCCAGGTTCAATCCCTGACATCCCCAGTTAGGGCTAGGGAAGAATCCTACCTGGAAACCTGGAGAGATGCTGCCAGTCAGTGCCAACAATATTGGACAAGGTGGACCAAAGTTCTGACTTAGGATAAGGCACCTTCCTATGCTCTTAAGTTTATGTCCTGATTTTTGCAATGTTCCCTGTATCCCAATCCCACCCCTTTACCTTTTCCATCCAAATCAAGACTTCTGTCCTTAGCGTACAGCCAGGAAGCTGACAGAGGCTGACAGAAATTGGCCAGTCTGCTGCATACTTCATGCTCGCAGGAAGGTGACTTCAGTGCAAATAGACAGGTTTATTTGAAAACCTTTCTGGTGCAAATGGAAGGAAAGATATGGGCCAGCAAGAATCATTTGTCGCTTTCCAGGCCAGGTCTAGAAGTCTGCAGAGAGAGAGATGATGCAATAGTCACAAGTGGGCTGGAACGGCTCCAGATCCCAGTACTTGAAACCTACTGCAAAACAAGAGTTTTGGAGCAGACCTCTAAACATTACACCATGGTCAGGCCTGGTGATTTGTTGTGGCAAAGCTAAGAATAGCCCCCACATTGTCTGAATGCCTGGTCAGCTTTCCCCAACAACGTCCCACCCTGCTTTGACCATGGATTCTTGATAAGCAGCCTGCCTACTTAACCTTTTGGACATTCGGCTTCAGTCCAATATCCCAATGTCTTGGGAGCTCTCGCCCTTATCCAATAGCCCTTCCTTTCTCCACCCTTCTTTATTCTACTGCTGCTGGGGTCTATTTCTGATAACCTCTCCTGATAAACCGAGAGCCAAAGCAGCCTGTGAAGACAAAAGAATGAGCAGCGGCAGGTCATGACGTCCTTCGATTTGGACCAAAGGAAAGAATAAGCAGAGGTGCTGACTGCAGGGGAAATGGACATGAGCTTTGGGGAAGAGCTCTTCCTATCCCAGGACAATTCTGTGACAAGTCTGCGACTAGTGACTATGTTTCGGAGCCCATCGGAAGACGTTCCCTTTGCATGAATGATCAGAAGATCTTGCTTTAGGGGCAGCAAGCTGCCTGCACAGATGGTGAGCTCTGGGCCTGCACACAGTTTGGCCAAGTCATGCAGCTGTGACCCCTCTGCAGTGACCCTGTATTCTTAGCTGGCATGCTTCAAGGCAGCTCTGGTCACACAGCAGCAGGAGTCATCACTTTTTATTCCTATGTTCACTGCTCTGGAATCTATTTTAGATATGGAGCGGTATATAAATATTGTAAATCATCATCATCATCATCATCATCATCATCATCATCTCTATTCGCATTCTCTTCAACACATTTCACAGATGGAAACAGGGACCCTAGGGTAGCCATGTGTCCTACTTTAGGGAGGGCAGTCCTTTGAAGGCCATCTTATCTGGGAGTGTCCTATATTTGAACAACCACCCAGTCCAAGTCCAGTTTAAAGATAAAGAACCCATCAGAATGGAGAGCAGGGACCTTGAAGTTTCCCATCAACCCTTAGCACCTTCACTGCACACTGAATTGCCAGGCACACAGGTCTCCTGGACACAGTCTTCCAGCACTGTGGTGAGATGAACTGTATTTCTATTTAAATACAATGGATTGGATCAAGGATTAGCCTTCCAGGAGAGGAAGGGCTCTGTTCACAGAGGATTCCTCCGACCAATTTTGGAGAATCCCCCTCCCCCCAACACCACAGCTCATTCCATTCAGTAGGGTCTCCTGACTATTCTGGGTAGCATTTTCAGGGGTCTGGAGGGGCTGCTGTGGGAAGTATGGGGCGGAGATATCCACTTCTGCCAGCACAGTTGATTCAACTGAAGTCTGGATCCAACCCAATTATTTTATTTATTGTTATTATTAATAATAATTAATAATTAAGTTATTATTCATAATAATTATTACATTTGTACCTATACATATGAGCTAGCATATGCATATTTTATGCCAATCAATGTCCTCTTTTGTCCTCTCTCTTTGATGATACATGCCTTCGGGATTTTTTGTCAAATCAGACATGACCACCCTAGACACCCTTGTTCGTGTGTCAGTGGGGATGGTAGTGTGCCCACCAAAAAGACTCACTTTCACTCTTTCTGGTTGCCACACACCTGCTCTGAAATAGGGACAGAGAAGTGCATCAAATGTAGATCTCAGTAAATGGGCAGATTGATCTGGGAGAAGATGGTCCAGCATATCCCTGGGTCTTAAGCCATTTAGGGCTTTATAGGTAAGCACCAGCACTTTGAACTGAGCTCAGAAATGAACACGGAGCCACTGAAGTGATTTCAAACAGGTGTGATATGATCCCACCTCCTTGACCCTGTTCATGGTGAAGCAACTGCATTCTGAACTAATTGGAGCTTCTGAACCACCTTCAAGGGCAACCCCATGTAGAGTGTATTGCAGTAATCCAAACTGTAAGTTAACAGAGCATGGATAATTGAGGTTAGACTATCTTTGTCCAGGAGAGGCCATGTTCAGTTGATAAAAGACACTCTAAGCCACTGGGGCCACTTGAGCCTCTAGTGACAATGATGTCTCTATGAGCACCCCCAAATTGCATACCTAATCCTTTGGGGAAAGAGTGCACCCCCTTCCAGAACTGGTTGAATACCATCTCCCTGAACAGATGAACCTCCCATGAAGTGAGTCTCCAGCCTGTCCTGGGACTGCTAAGGCTTCCCCATGGCTGTTATTTGCACAAGAAAAAACTTGTGAGTTAATTGCATTCACACAATTAATACCACGTCTAGTTTACCCCTTAGTAACTCTTACAACAACCTCGAAATGAAGGTCAGTATTATCCCTATATTCCAAATACAGAGAATCAGCTGAGACTGAGCCAGATCTACACCTTGTGTCAAATCATTCAGTAGATGGAATGTGGATTGTGCCCCAACAGCTATCAGTGCACTTCAATATCGCTATAAAGCAGTAGTGTAGCGACATCATCAGACGAGCATTTTATTGCATACTTGTTACTGGGAACTCACGTATTTCCGCAGGTTCTATTCACGTCATTGTCTGCGTCCCACACACCTGCTGCCCCTTCCAGCCTTCTTCGCATTTATTTTTGAGACGGAACTTGCCGCTATCTCCTGTTGTGTGCAGGAGAAACCGTGCAATCAAAATGGTCCACTGAATGGCCCACGTGCATGTTGAGGTTTATCAGACAAGAGTTTTATCACACGCTCGCTACTGCCCACTGACGGATGTGAGTGCATCCTTTAGACAATGACGTCTGCCTCCCGTGTGCCTCCTGCTCCTTCCACTCATTTTTCCATAGTAAAATAGACCCCTTTTAATCCGACTTTGTTTTTAAAATGAAATATGCCACAATCTCCTGCTGTGTGTAGAAAAAGCAACACAATAAAAACAGCCTCTGAATGGGCCATGTGGTGTTTACTTCCTCTTTTGAAAGAGGAAGTAATGAGGGACAAACACTCAGGCGGAGAAGCGACAGTAAGGAAATGCAGTTTTCCCCGTGTGATGATGCAGTTAATCTAGCCTGAGAGATATGGCTGGCCTAAGGCTAGGTTACTGCATTTGAGTGTGCACACATCCTGCCTTTCCTTATGACATTTCCCAATCTCCCAGTTTAGTAGCACACTACCTGACTGGAAAGCAAGGCAACTGCCCTCAGACCATGTCAGGAGACAGTCCTCCAGTCCTCTCGATTGGGGACATTGTCTTGATGCTCCACTCACACATCTCTGGACAACGCAAGGCCTGATGCTGGTGTAGTCCAGAGGGGCTTGGCCTGATCCCATTGGGGAAACCTGGGCATATGTGGAGTTGAGGACTGGACCTACCGACATGTTATTGCAGCGAGAACAATCAGCCCTGCTTTTGGCTGCACGGCTCTCTTTTTCGCAAGTCGGATGGAGCAATTTAACCAACATCTGTCTTGTGGCTTCCCAATTCCGTTCCCTCTGAGACAGGAATGCAGCTTTGCCGAAGAAAGGAGAGAGCTGCGAACGAAATAGCCCCTTTGTCATGGTGTTTTCTGCTCTGGCCATTTTGAATTAATTAAGGAATGTGATAGAGAATATAAATAGTACCTCCTTCCCATATGATTGATGGCCTATTTGTGCTGGATTGGAATGCGCCTAATCTCTAATTGGGAGCCCACCATCTGCTCCTATTGATTTACTTGCCAGAAGTCCAATTCTTCTCTCTGCCCATATAAGGGAAAATTAGGTACATGGAAGGGCAGCCAGACCTCTGCCTGCTGTGACATCACTGTTTGGCTCAGGCATCCGAAGGCTTGTCTGCAGCCTTATGGTGGAATTCTGTTTACTGACTGTGTGTGAAACTTTAACGTCTGCTTCCAGGACAGCTCCTCCCTCCCTCGTTTGCTGGAGCCCCTCTCATATGTCTGTCACTCATAAACCCACACCAGGGAAGCCGTTCCAGCACTTGTAAAGCAGAATCTGCCTGGCCTCTCTGACTCGACTGTCGTAAATCAATGGCTACAGAGAGTTTCGATGGAAGGAGCATCTTTTGGCACCACAGAGCTTTCGCTGTTGGAGTGCCTCGTGACCCAGCAGTGGCATGAGACAATTCTTGACCAGAGATACACACCATGATACTAGCTATACCTGGTATTGTACACATCCAGACATTAACTGCAGAGTCCCTTGGAAATGCAAAGGAATACAGGTCCTTTAAATTTGAAAATTAATGTAGTATGGTAATAGTCTTAACTGTTCCCTTCTGTTAACACGAGCATAAAAATGGGTTCTTCTTGAGGCTCCAGAATTAGGGTGAGCATAAGAAGCGGAATGATGTAGTGTTTTTTTCACTGATGATTAAATGACATTACCTACATACCAATCCAGGATGAGCCTCTTTAGCTGCTAGATGGACTGTAATTCAAACTAGTCTACTTTCTCTACTGGGATGCTGCAAGCCTATCTTTCTAGGAAGGATGTTGCCATATGATGCCCCTTGCTGGCCCTCTCTGTCTCCTGGTGGTCTATAGCAGGGGAGTGCTCAGCCATGGGAAATTCCTTTGTAAATGCTTTTAAAAATGAAACTTTAAACAAATTCATAAAATGACCAGGGCTGGTGTGTGTGTGTTGTGTTGCTCATCACCAATGATATCACAAGCACAATCCAATAGCCAGGAGTGGGCAACTTGTGTCCCTCCCGAAGTTCTGGACTGCAACTTCCATCAATCCTAGCAAACATATCCAATGGTGAGGGATAATGGAAGTTGCAGTCCAAAACATCTGGAGGGCCACAGGTTGCCCACCTCTGCCTACAATAGGCTATGCTCATGACACTCTTACAACCCCTCTCCACAGGAACATTCCCAATTGCGATAGATATAGATAACCTGGGAAATCACAGACAGAATTATGATGGCAAAACAAATAGCTGCACAACAGAACAGAAGCTCTTCTTGGAAGAAAGATGTCTGAGTTCCCAGCAACAAATGACTAAGTTTTACTTTCTTCTCTTTAATTGTTTTGCCCTACAGTTTTTTTAAAAAAATATTTATTAATTTGACTGATTTGTTAACATTTTCTATCCCACCTCATAACCCACAAGGTCTTCTAGGGTTTGATACCATGTAGCTGTTGGATGCTCTAGGTCTGGGGATCATTTTATGTATTATGCAGAGGCAAATCTAGGTTACTGCAGAGTGTACATGCAACAGGGAGCTGCGGGCCGTCATGGCTTTCTGATGGGTGTATTTGGCCAATGGGCCAAATGTAGACATCCAAGCCACTCAGTTTGGACTTTTGGACTCTCCCCAGGCCAGGCCATACCCCATTCCCCCAGGCTATGTCCCCTCACATCTGGATTATTGATATTATTTTTTTCCATTCCACTCTGTGCCCCACCTACAAAGCTGATGGAAAGAACCTTGCACAAGTTGGGGAAGGTGAATGTCTGGATGCAAATGTCTTCTTTTTTTCTCCATTGCATACTGAACAAAGGTAAGAGTCACATCTGTAACTTGACCCACTTTTGGCTCTGGCTACACCCAGTGCTGATATGTTGACTTTCACAGGGAAAAGGTTGCCCACCCCTGGTATACCTGTATGGTGTATGTATTTGTCATATACACATTTTACTTGTTTAGGTGTACACTTCATGCATTTGTTCAATTTAGGGATTTATACCCTGCCTACCCTTCAGCCAGTTCTCAGGTGTTTTAGGTGTAACACCTAAAAATGCAGTATATTCCTCAGCTCCCACAAGCCCTGCTGGTGTCTCTGGAGGATTCCACTCCTGAATCTTCCCATTTTGGCTGCTTCCTGACTCATCTGGAGGCCTGGCCATCCTTTCTCTGGAACAGAACAGAGACGCCAAGTCTCTTTCCCAGGTGATATGCAACAGGCCTGGGAGATGAAGCATGGCATCTCTGTAATGACTGCCAGAGGCCATCGAGGGCCATCCAGCACCTCGCTAAGGTCACCCACTCCCTGGGAGACCAGCCGTTCCCTCCCCTTTCTTCCCACATTGCAAACATAGATCAGGTGTGACAGGCACTTTGTCACTTAGAAACACACAGTCTTCTCAAGTCCCTTTGGGCTGCAGGGAACAAGTACAGATAAAATGTACTCTCCAACGGAAAGCTACAATCCAAGTTCCATGGTCTGAACTGGCAGTGGTAGCAGGTGCTGCCCCTTCTCATGGTCTTGTGCTCAACCTGCATTTAACTGGGAACTAGGTGAACTCCCACACCTCACTTCATGTTTATTGCAACTATGCCCAGAAATTGGAGCCAATGGTAATATACAAGGATAGTCTTCAGAGCTGTTGCTCACTGGTAGAGCACAGGTGAGGCAGGGAAAGGCTCCTTCCTGCCTGAAGCCCTGGAGAGTGGCCACCAATCAGTGTAGACTAGCCTTCCCCAACCCGGGGCTGTGCAGATGCATTGGACTACAACTTCCCTCATCCCCAGCCAGCCTGCTGGCTGGGGATGATGGAAACTGTAGTCCACCACATCTGGACAGCCCCAGTTTGGGGAAGGCTGTAGAAAATCCTGAGCTGGATGGATGTAGTGTAAGGCATCTTCCTATTTCCCTGGATAACTGAGTATCTTGATTATGACCTCAGCTCTGTTCCCCATGGCTTTTTAAAGTATTTTTTCTCCCACCCCCTCAACCTCTTTGGCTTACAAGTAATCAGTTAAACAAGACTAGGCTGACCATATGAAAAGGAGGACAGGGCTCATATAACTTTAACAGTTGTAGAGAAAAGGGAATTTCAGCCAATGTCATTTGTATGCAATTAGTTCCTGGTGAAATTCCCTCTTCATCACAACAGTTAAAGTTGCAGGCACTATACTAGAGTGACCATATACAAAAGAAAGCAGGTCCCCTGCAACTTTAACTGTTGTAATGAAGAGGGAATGTCACCAGGTACGAATTGCATACAAATGAAATTATCTTGTCTCTACAACTGTTAAAGTTACATGAGCCCTGTCCTCCTTTTCATATGGTCAGCCTAAACAAGACAACTGCTCACATGCTTACAATCTGAAAAGACTTGATACACAAGGAAAAAGGGATGGGGAGGGAAGAGGGGAAAAATAAGCCATCTTTCAGTAGGGCTGGTGGAATGGCCTCGCTTCGCCTTTTCTCTCCCTCTACACAGCCTTTACCATGGCCTCCAAATACGTTATCAAGGAGCCTTATGAGAAAATGGTTAAACACCATCAAATAACAAATACTAGATTTAAAACCTGATCTAAAACAGCAACTCTGTATAAGCAGCTTCCAAATAAGAGAGATCAAGGTGCATGTGTTCCAATCCCAAAGCCTCATGCCCCCCTCCTCATCCCACACGCAAGCACAGAAAGATAGATGCCTTTAGGGGAGGGGAAGGGAACCTCTTTTATCCCAAGGGCCTCCTTAGTTACTGAATAATCCTCCAGGGGTTGCATGGCCAAAGGCTAAAGTGGGTGTGGCCAAAGCCAGAATGGGTGTGGCCAAGGCTAAAGTGGGTGTGACCAAAGCAACATTCTCTCTCTCCTTCCCGTTCTCTGTCCTCCTTCTCTTTTTCTCCTTTCTCCTTCTCTCCCTTCTGTCTTTCTTTCACCCTCTTTGCCTACCTCCCCTTCTCTCCCCTTCTTCTCTCTTTTTCTCACAATTCCCATGATGGGACCTTCCCACCAAGTACTTGTGTGTGCTATGAAAAAGCATGAGGCAAACCCCAGGACTACCTAGGCGCTTGGAAGGATACCAGGAGGTAGTGAGTGGCTGCCGGCTCTGGGCCTTATCTCAGGTGAGCAGGTTGAAAAATGGACAGAGTGTGCTCTGGGAACAAGGACAGGGCAGGATAATTAAATATAGGTTCATGCTGGCCCTTTGCCAACAGAGGTAGGAGCCAAGATTACCAAAGGTCAGATTACAAAGGGTTCTCTCTCAAGAACAAACAAACTCAGTAAATGACTATCTGGCCCAAGACTCAACTAACTCGGTGGCTACATCTAGATGTGTCAAACAGCATGCATAGGGTTATAGGGACACAGGAAGCTGCCTTATCCTGAGTCAGACCATTGGTCTATCTAGCCCAGTATTGTCGACACTGACTGGCAGCAGCTCTCCAGGGTTTCATGCAAGAGTTTTTCCAGCCATTCCTGGAGATGCTAGGGATTGAATATGGGACCTTCTGCATGCAACACATGTGCTCAACCACTGAGCTATGGCTGTGGAATGGTTAAGTACATGAGTAAAACTAGTTTCTTGATTCTACAAGTACCCCAGGGAACCACTAAGCAGGACTGAGATGATTTCACAATCCTGAAATATTTTCTTGGCAAGGCTGTTTTTTTTGTTTTGTTTTTACCATCCTCCCTTGTACTCAAGATGTATTGTGAAGATGCCAGGCGAGGGTGTATGTGGCTTTGTCCTGAAAAACAAAGATGATTGGAACAAGAGGAGAGTTTCCTAATCACAACATTGGGGAGAAAATTTATCTCCCTGCATCCTCATGAATCCTACCACTCAGAAATCCTGTGCCGTTGTAATGGACAATCAAGAAGGATAATGCAGAGATGCAGAGCTTTCCCTTTTGGAGCTGGTGCTCAGTGTTCATTGTAAGGACGATTAAAAAAAATTCTGAGAATTCACAGGATGTGAAACTCTCCTGTCACATGACCATCTAGGAAGCCCAGGAGGGCTGAACTGTGACCCCAGGAGGCCTAAATTTGGCTCACGGGCCTGAGGTTCAACACCCCTGCAGTAGAGAGCCAGGTGTATGTGTCTCGATAAATGCAGAATTTTCTTACAATGTCACATCTCTCCTATTGTCATTATTCTGACTTCCATTTTACCATGATGGTGTCTGAGTTGTTTGTAGGGTGACCCTATGGAAAGGAGGACAGGGCTCCTGTATCCTTAACAGTTATCTAGAAAAGGGAATTTCAGCAGGAGTCATTTGTATGCATGCAGCACCTGGTGAAATTCCCTCTTCACCACAAGAGTTAAAGCTGCAGGAGCCCTGCCTTCTCGACCAGATACAAAAGAGGGCAGGGCTCCTGCAACTTTAGCTGTTGGCTTTTGTTAATGCTCTGCCCTGACACTGGGCTTCCTTCTCCTACTTCCTTGGGAAGGCCGGAAATGTTCTGTTTAAGGATTGTATTCTGTGTCTGGAAGAGGCTTGTTAGCTTGTATAATCCAGGTGCTTCCTGCCTTACTGCATCTGAGAGATGCTGTTTGATGGCTTTGTGAGGATAATTCCTTATACCAATCTTCTTGGAGGATGCAGTTTAGCTGGCATGTGGAAGCAATAGATGGACTGGTACCAAAAGACCAGACCTAAATGTCTCTGATCCCTGCTGGGAATAAGTGTCTTCCGGATCAAGGGTGAAAACATACATTTATTAGGGAGATAGTAAGCTTGTAGTCCAATGCTAAGGCACCATTGAAAAAGACGGTGCAGTAAAAGATGTGGGAGGAACTGAGAGGCTGGAAAGATTTAGGTAGGGACAGGCAATTTGGAAGGCAGGTGGTGAGATACAGTCACAGACAGTCGATTCACATGTCACACAGAAATGCAAAAAGCATAATCATTTCTGATTTTGTCACTTCTGTTATAACATCATTGTGAGAGGACCACCAGGTCCTCTGTGCGTAGGAATTGCTAAAATAGGAGGGCTGCTATTTGCATGAAATTTGCAAATGCTAATTCATATGTGTGCACATTTAGAAATAATTTTTCGATTTCTAATAGAAATATGGTATATCTCAGCATAGTGTGGAACAGTGTGACCAGATGTGCCATGTACCTGTCTGTTAATTCTGCTGCCCAGGTGCTCAGTGTTGATGGGCAACAGTTCTGATGGTTCTTTATCTTTACTTTGCTGGTCTTGTGTCGGTAATAATTTCTATTCTGTTCTATTCTTTATCTTTAAAATTGGAATTTGACAGGGCAGCCTTTCAAATAGAGGATGCCATCACGTAGGGGATGGTGCTCTGGCCGCCCTTCAAACAGAGGATTTTCCTCTATAAAAGTGGACACATGAGCACCCTATACCCTAGGTCATGGATCAACCAGGAGATGAGAGTAGTGAGCTCGTACTTCACATGGTACAAGAGAAAACACAAGTTGTGCTTCTCCTCTCTAAGCTTCTGTGCAAGGTGCCTGAGAACCAACTTCCAGAGAGGCTAGAGGGGCCACAAGCAAAAGAAGTCAGGGACCAAGAAGGCAAGGAGGAAGCAATGTGGAAACAACTAGAAGTGCTTGTTAAAGGCACAGTGGGTCTTTGTGGTACAACCATAGTGATCCTAGGGAGGGCTAATGAGAGGATTTCCTGTTGTTGCTGCCCAATCCTCTGCGTTGTGAGATATGGAAGAGCTCAGATGCTTGGAGTAGTAATCCACTGAGGTTCTCTGCCATCCAGGGAAGGTCTGCCTGAGATAATCTCCAGTGTGAGACTTCAGGCATCATGACAGAGGAGATCACTGTACCGCATTTGAGGAAAGAATGCATCTCCCATAAGAGGGATGGTTAGCTCAGATGGAATTCCCACCTCCCATCTGAGATCATGTTCCTATCTGGGGAGCAGAAGGATTTAGTGTATCGATTTGAATGTCTATCTGACCCTTCATCACACAGGAAGGACCAGGTTATGACCCAGCTGCATCTTCTTATTTATTTATGGTTTATCATTCCATTTATATCCCACTTTTTTTTTCTCTTGCAAGGAGCCCAGAGTGGCATACATGATCTTATTCCTTCTCTCCATTTTATCCTCACAACAACCCTGTGAGGTAGGTTAGGCAGAGGCTGGTCCAAAGTTGCCCAGTGAGCTTCATGGCCGAGTGGAGACTAGAACCCGGAACTCTCGAGTCCCAGTACAACACGCTAACCACTACACCAGACTACTTTGGTTGGTAGATAAGCTCTTAACTCAGCTTCCTCTTTTGTGGCCCTGAGAATTATGTGGGCAGGCAGGAAGCTCAGTATTGATGGGGGCACCAGAGTGGGTGAAGATCTGAAGAATGCTCTGTCCTCCACTGTTCAGCACTTGGCTTGTGTGTGGGGATCTGTCATTTGTACTGTACAATAATGATCCATTAAGTTGAAATGGTTCTTGCCGTCTCTGCAGTTGTCAAAATGCTACAGTGGGTCTGGAGCTAGGATCCATCCTGTGATCTCAGCTGTGTTCCATTCTGTTTATATGCTCAACACCAGGGAGAGAGGCACACTTTGTCCACCGGTCTGCTCCTTTCGCGTCCCAGCGCAACTGGAGCAGTGTTTCCTCCTGTTTCTCCTAGATGCTCCAGCTAGACAGACCAGGAATTGATAGGAGCCAGAGCACCAGAATCTGGAAAATACACAGGGCATTCTACATACAATGCTGGGAATCAAAATGAAAAGAGTATGGAGATAGGATCTCTCTGGATCCCTGCTCCTTCCTCTTAATGTTGTCCCAATTAGCTGGCTTGGAGCCCAGTGGACAGCTAAAGCTGTCAATTTATGTCTTTGCCTGGGGGAATCCTTCCTAATAAAGCTACTAAAAGACCAGAGCAGCACTTGCCTCATCCCATGAGATCTTCTCATTTCACCATCAAGGTTTTCTTTTGCAGGTGATATTACCCTTTGAGCAAGAGGAATAATATGTCTGCTTGTCCTCACCTGTACATTGAGGACAGGTGAACAGACAGGTGGCCTAGTGGTAAATATTGAATTGCAGGCACTCTTCATTACAGTCCCCATATGCCAGGGCAAAAGGAGGGTCCAAAAATGCAGATGCAGGCAGCTGTGTTGATCTCTCTCTCTCTCTCTCTCTCTCTGTATCTATACACATGCACAGAGAGAGAGAGAACAGATGGAAATACAGAAATAGTCTTACAGATACCTTTGGGGCTTCTGATGTTGAAAAGGATGTCTTATTTTGACAGTAGAGCATCATCTCAATACGCTGTGAATATTGTGGCACTTTAAAAGACAGTCCACTTCACTAGGTGCACTCTAGTCCATGACAGATTGGGCCATAATAAGTCTTTATGCACCCTTTATTTACTCTTCATGGTCATTTTTGCTGCAAGAGACTCCTAGGGTCCGGCTATTAGGGGTGTGCATTGGATCGGATCCGATCCACGATCCGAATCCGATCCACCCCCAAATCGGAAAAATCCGATCTGATCCGATCCTACCAACCCTCTGATCTGACCCGATCCGCCAAGGTCCGATCCGGATCGGATCGGCGGATCGGACGCCATTTTGAATGCTTTTTCCCATAGCAAAGTATTGTTTTACAAAAATGCCTATAACTTTTTCATTTTTAATGATAGAAGGATGAAACTTGGGCACATTGTAGACTGTTAGGGATAGTTATCTGTGAGAAATTTCAGAAAGATTGGTGCATGCAGTTTGTGGCAATTAATTTTTTAATAAATAACCAGGAATGCCTATAACTTTGTCATTTTTAAAGTTACACACATGAAACTTTGCCACATTGTAGGTGGTACATTGGGACCTACGTGTGTGAAATTTCAGAAACATAGGTGCTTGCCTTGTGTGGCAATTAATTTTAGAAAAATGGGTAGTAGTGGGGTAAATACAGTTATGCCTCCCACTTTTTTATTTTTAAAGATACAAACAGGGAACTTGGGCACATTACAGGTAATGCTTTGCTTGATATGTGTGTGAAATTTCAGAAACATAGGTGCTTGCCTTGTGTGGCAATTAATTTTTGAAACAATGAGGAAAGAAACACCTATAACTTTTTCATTTTTAAAGTTACGCACATGAAACTTGCTCACTTTGTAGATGGGTTAGGGGTAGTTATCTGTCAGCAATTTCAGAATGATAGGTCAAGGCATTTGATGGCTATGGATTTTTTAGATTAAAAGTTACAAAAGTTTTTCCACAGAGGCTTGGGCTGTCAATTGCACCCCCTCCCCCGCCTACCCCTCCCTCTTTTATCTGTCAAAACTCTGTGTTGTTGTAAAGGCAACATTGGGGATTGGCTGGGAGTTTCCCCTTGGGGAAAAGCACAAGTCCCATAGCTTGCGCGAGAAGGGCGGCGCGCGCTCCTCGCAGGTAGGATCAGGCAGCATCAGGCAGACAATCAAATGGCAAAGTCCAACATTGGGGATTGGGTGGAGCTTCCCCTTGGAGGCAGCTCTGTCTCCCACCTACCCACCCATCGCAGGCGGATAAGAAGGGGGCGTGCACGGAGGAGCTGAGCACGGAGGGGAAGGAGGCAGCTTCCTGATTTACTTCTCTGTAGCAACTGCTCTGGGCAGAGAAAGGGACGTTCGTGGGGAGGGGGGTTTAAAGGGATTCATTGCATAGCACTTCCTCACTGAGAAACCATACTTTCCCATAGGGATTCATTGGACAGCACTTTTCCATAGATGTGGCAAAGTTTCATGTGTGTAACTTTAAAAATGAAAAAGTTATAGGTGTTTCTTTCCTCATTGTTTCAAAAATTAATTGCCACACAAGGCAAGCACCTATGTTTCTGAAATTTCACACACATATCGAGCAAAGTGTTACCTGTAATGTGCCCAAGTTCCCTGTTTGTATCTTTAAAAATAAAAAAGTGGGAGGCATAACTGTATTTACCCCACTACTACCCATTTTTCTAAAATTAATTGCCACACAAGGCAAGCACCTATGTTTCTGAAATTTCACACACTTAGGTCCCAATGTACCACCTACAATGTGGCAAAGTTTCATGTGTGTAACTTTAAAAATGACAAAGTTATAGGCATTCCTGGTTATTTATTAAAAAATTAATTGCCACAAACTGCATGCACCAATCTTTCTGAAATTTCTCACAGATAACTATCCCTACCAGTCTACAATGTGCCCAAGTTTCATCCTTCTATCATTAAAAATGAAAAAGTTATAGGCATTTTTGTAAAACAATACTTTGCTATGGGAAAAAGCATTCAAAATGTCGTCCGATCCAGATCGGACATCCGATCCGTGGATCCGATCGGGTCCGATCCAATCCAACCATCCTCCGATCTGATCCGATCCAACCCCCCAGGTCCAATTCCGATCCGCTATCTGATCCGATCCGGGGGGTCAGTGCACATCCCTACCGGCTATCTCTCTATGAACTGAACTTAAATTGAAATTGTGTGGGAAAGCCTCACAGCGCCACCTCCAGGATGTCCAAGAGCAAAATAGCAGATTTTTTTTCTTTCTTTCACTGCACTTCAATAAATACTTTCAGCTTTCAGGGGAAGCTGGAGATAGCTCAGAGGAAATTAGTACTGGGTGGGTATAGAATTAGGCTAGATTCTTAGCTGAGGATGAGCCCCAAAACTGCTAGTGTGATTAGTGTCTTTTCCTGCTTTAAAATGTTTGATTCATTCTTAGAGCTGATTCACACAATCCCTGACTTGGAAATGCATTCATTGGGCCTGCACATATGTCTCCACCAAGCTCACAGTGTAACTTGAGATACACAACCCCTTCACCTCAAAATGGAGGAGGAAGGATCAACTGAAATTTGAGACATTGCCAATATGGATGTCTGTGTGTGATATGGGCATATGTACTGCATCTGTCGTGTCTGAGGTGTAGAGCACCAGGCCTTTCCTGGGAAACTAGCCAGCAAAACCCTTAGCTGTCCTTCCTGGGAATGCAGCCAGCAGAGATGCTCTGGGTTGCTCAGCAGCAAGAGATTAACTCCTGAAGAGTCTAGAGTGCCGAATCGTCACAGTTCACACAGCAGGAATCCAAAATCCAAAGTCCAAAATCCAGAGTCCAAATCAAGGGTCGAAGCCAGAATGAATCCAAGAGAAAGGAGGAAAGATCAGGCAGTGAAGCTAGCTACCTCACGTTGGTTGTTCCCAGCAAAGAAATGCCTCTCACACCGAGGATTTTATGCAGCGTCTCAGTCTGGATCCACCCATCCCCAGCTATGTCTCATTACTGAGCCTGTCCTCAGCTAAGGTTGGCATCCACCATGCTGCGTTTCTGCAGTCGCAGACTTCTTCTTGCTGGCTGGACTTGCTCTGCACACCTCAGTTGCCTTCTTTCCTGAGGACTCATAATCCGCTTCTTTGGAGACAAGAGGTAGAGGAGGATGACTTTCCTGGGGCTTCTCTGAGGGATCTGCCTTCTTTGCTGCATGGCCCCTCTCTTCCTCCTACGCTGCCTCCGGCAGGTCCTGAACAAAAGATGAATCTGCAGCCTCTGGTAAGTCAGCTTCCTCCTCATATGAAGATTCCTCAGGAGGGGCCATGACAGCATCCCTACGTGAGAGGTGCAAACACAGGTTGATTGCCTCACTCTATTGCAGATTGTGCGAATCAGCCCATAGGCTTTAGCATCAAGAAAACAAAATGGTTTGTGGTACTATAAAGCAGGGAGCCCCAACCTTTTTGGGTCAGTGGGCACATTTGGAGTTGAGAGTATCATGGGTGCTCTGACAAAATGACTGGCATGGTGAGTGCGGCTGGTCACAAAATGCCCATTTCCCAGAAAGCAAATTGGTGAGATTAAAAGAAAAGTAACTTGGCTAAGAACCTAAGTGCAATGCAGAGGTGGGCTCTGAGCTCCAAAACACAAACCACTCTGTTGAACTGCTCCAACACTCATTTCACAGAAGACAAATTGATGAGACTCAGAAACAAGTAAATCCACCAAGAAACTGAGTACAAGACAAAAGTGGGCTCTGAGTAGGGCTGTGCACAGCCCCCCAATTCGTCTTGGAGGCTGTTTTGGAACCTCCAAAATGGCCCTGATTTGACTCAGGTTGCTTCAGGGGGTGCCCACCTCACCTCAATACTGAAGCCAAGGCAAGATTCAGTCCCCCCAAAGCAGGTCAGCCTTGCAGGTTTCTGGGTTCCAGACGCATGGCCAGCACCCAGGAAAGCCGAGAGCAAGGCCAACCAGGAGTCTATTGGACTCCCAACTCCCCGCTCCCCTCTAGCTTTTCCCACCACCCCCATACCACCTCCTTGCCACCCCTATGCCCCCCAACCCAGAGCTGCTACCGCTGGGACTTACCTGCAAACACGTCCTCCTCCAGAGAGCAATGCCATGATTTAAAGTAATCGTGGGGGCTCTTCACTTTTAACATATCTATGGCTGCAAACTACAGTGGCCATTAAGGGCCATTTCCCCTTTACTAAGCTCCTTCTTTCCCTTACTCTTGATTGTCACAAAGACATGATATTCCCTGTCAAGCCAGCATGGGGTATATTATTTCTTCAATTGCTCTAGATAACTGTTAGAAGGGGAAGGGCTGTTCCTCAGTGGTAGAACCCTTGCTTTGCATGTAGAAGTCCTAGGTCCGATCTCTAGCATCTCCAGGTAGCACTAGGAAAAAATCCTGCCTGAAACGCTGGACAGCCACTGCTAGTCAGTGTCGACAAGACTGGGCTAGATGGACCAAGGGTCTGACTCATGATAAGGCAGGTTCCTATGTCCCATTATCTACCAAGCCATAATAGGTGGGGGGGAAGGAACTTGCATTGCTACACTTGCCTCCACCCATTCCCCAGCTATATACAAATGTACAAACAAATAAGTTTTGCCAGCCCAGAAGACTAAAGTCTTTGTGTGAAATGCACTTCTTGGACAATTGAGCTATACCCAGAGCTAAGAACAAGCACGGGGGTGAGGCATGATCAGAGTGCCGTGCCTGTGTGCTAGAGGGCTGGGCTGGAAAAATGCAGAGTTTATTGGAAGAGGTCATCTAACATATGGTCCTCCAAGGAAAGAGCTGGGGAAAGAGCACAAGACAAGAATGGATTCCAAAGGAAGTTGCTTTTGATTTACATGAGCATTCGAAGTGCTTGTGACATTGTTTCTGCAGTATTTTTGTTTTGCCGCTTGTTCTTTAGGTTGCTATTTATCTAAGTCCTCCTATGTGATGTCCACTGGAAGCCAAACATCAACTGCCCATTAGATACAAATATCCCTGTATTCCAGGGACCTAGGCCTCTGACCTTCATTCATAGTGCATAAGTACTCACAGTGACTGGGGATAGCATAGCCAGGGCAGGGAAAAGAGCAGTCCTGGGTCTGTATGAGGAGGAGGAGGATGTGGAATAAATGTTGACTCAGAGGGCTTGGGACCAGGGCTGGCTTTTTTACCAGGTCAGCCAAGGCTCTGCCTGGGTCGCCACTTTGTAAGGCAGGGGTGGGGAACTGTTCCAGCCCAAGAGCCAGATTGTCTTTCAGGTCACTCACCAGTGCCAGATGACAACAGCAGGTTGGCCCCTCCCACCTGAAGCCCCGCCCCCTGATGTCATAGGAGTCTTTTTCTCTGTGCAATCGCTCCGTGCATCTCTGTGCATGGAATGGCCTTACCCCATGCTCGGCGCAGCTCGGGTGTGGTGGGGCGGTTGCGGCGGGCGCAGGGAAATGGGACGTGGAGGCGCGCCATTGGCGGCCTCCCGGGTTTGGTGCCAGAAGAGGGGGAGGAGGAACGGGAGCCTTTATTAGGCTGGATCTCCTCCCCTCCTTCCTCTTCTGCTGCGCGGCTTGGAAATACGAGGTTGGCCGGCGCAGCAGCAGCCTCGGTTGCGACGCAGCTCGGAGACGTCGTCGTCTGAGGGCGCGAAGAGCGGCGGACGAGCCTACCCGCGGCAGTCGGGGATGGCTGGGAGTCTTCTGGCCAGGAGGCCACAGGTTTG
Source organism: Anniella stebbinsi (assembly GCA_029215795.1). NCBI lineage: Eukaryota > Metazoa > Chordata > Lepidosauria > Squamata > Anniellidae > Anniella > Anniella stebbinsi. Next base: position 62,747,008 of record JARDYH010000005.1, on the reverse strand, counting down.
GGGAAGGGCTGGCTGGTCCTTCCTGGTGCAGAGAGGGGCGGCGGCGGTGGCCCGGCCTACCTCGTGTGTGGAGCGGAGGCGGCAAGCCGGCTCCCGAGGACAACAGTTTGGTGGGCGGCGGGTTGAAGGAAGGGCTGGCTGGTCTGTTGGGCCGCTGATAGGCGGCGGTGGAGGCCCGGGCTACCAGGCTCAGGTGGCGCTGGGGGCTTGGGCGGGCCGGTGGCTCCGGCAGGTGTTGAGGGGTTCACGTGGGAGGGCCGGCGGGCCCTTCCTGGGATAGGAAGGTGGTGCGGAGGTCCGCGCGGCGGAGTGTAGGCGGCTGGAGAGCAGGGTTGCTGTTTTAGGCGCTCTCTGGCCCTAAACCCTAACCCTCTCTGGACTCGAAAGAGGGGTTGGCTGCGGTTCAGCACAGGAGTGCCCGTTCAAGTGGGGAAGCTGTGCATAGGGAGCCCCCCCTCACTTCCCCCCTTTTTTGTTCACAATTGATCGTGGTAGGGGATACTGGGCATTTGCCTCTTAACCAGGTGCCTTAGTAGGGGGTGATATAGCTGGGTCACTGTCCCTTTCAGAGGTTAGGCGTTTCTTGTGGCTGGCTTTCAGGTTGGGCAAGGGGTGCTTAATTTAGCTCTGCCTCTTAACTCTGGAGCGGCAGTGGGCATTGGAGCCTTGTTAAGGGGTTGAGACACAATTCGTTTCTGGCCTTGTTGAGGCATTCTGGGCTCCCCTGTTGGTGGCTTCTTGATAGTGCAGGGAACGGTCATAATTGCTCCGCCTATTATTTGAATTTGCAACGGCTTTGCTTCCAACTACTATTGGTGGTCTGGAGACAGAGCGGGGGGAGCGGTGTCGATAGATTGGTTGTAATTGGAAACAGGGGATACATCTTCTTCTCGTGAAGCAGTTAGTGGAGGAATGGCTCCTACCAAGGGGACAGGAGGCCGGAAGGGAAAAGGAAAGGCGCCGAGGCCCACACCTAAGCGACCTAGGGCTCGTTCGGATTCATCATCCGATGAGGCGGGGAGCCCTGAGATAGCGGCAATATTGGCTAGGCTTCAGGCGGTTGAACAAGACAGGGGGATAGCCCCCCAGGCACCTGTTTTGGCAACAATAGCCACTGCCAGTGGGACTGGGCTCCGTCTCACGAGGAAACAGAAGCAGGACCAATTGTGGGCTTCTGTTTCAGCTCGCTTGCAGGTGATTGAGAAATCCGGCAATTTGGCATCCGAGGGAGGAGCACCGGTGCAGCAGTCTCTGCAGCCGATTTCCCAGGAGGCACAGACATCGGCTACGGGGCGGCTGCCCCAGGGGTCAGTCCAGGTCTTGTCTACAGGAACAACAACGCCCATGCTGTGCCCGGCGGATGCTCCAGTGGCTGGAAGTGCTTTTCATGCGCCTAGGGCAGGTGAGACACCTAATGCACAATACACAGGTGCTCTTCCACCTTGGGGTGCGCCCCCACCGTGGAACTGGTACCCATGGGGGCCGGGATGGGGATAGCCAGCTGCCTTACCGGGTGTAGGCACACCTCAGGGAGGGGGCGCGGGGCTGGTACAGTCCTCTCCAAACATGCACACGACCCTGACCCTGCAGCAGACGGGGAATCCGGCAATTCCGGTGGCTGGAACATCCAATGCTTCTTCCACCGCCGCACCGCTGATGGGCACCTCGACAGGAACCGCACAGGTGACGGTAGGTAACGGGGTTCTGGGTCCTTCGGTAAGTGACACGGGGGCGACACAGACACAGGAGTTACAGGCAAATGAGTCTGTTTGTTTAGCAGTATGGCAGGGTCCGGCTGGGGCATCCTCAAAGACAATAGCAGCAGGAGGTGTTGCGCGGGACCCATACGCTGGGGTAGATGCAGCGGCCATCCCGACGGGCAGTACTGCTGCCCCGTTGGGGTACCATTTGCTTCCGGCTATGCGGGAGAAAATATTGAAAGGTGAATTTGTCGATGTCTTCTCGTTGCTCTTTCAGGAGACTGAGACAAAGGACAGGGACAAGGCGACTGAGAAGGAATTAGAAAGGCTACGCCGGAAGAAGGTTGCTAGGACGTGAGCGAACTGGCTCCTGGGCTTCCTTATTTACATGGTTGTCTTCCAACAGAAGTTTCCGGAGAAGGGCTGCATTTTGACCAAGTACCTGGATATGCTTTATAGAGCATATACAGAGGACGAGGGCGGGGCCTGGTTGGCATACGATGAATCTTTCCGTATGCGGGCGGCGTTTGACCACACCCTTCGCTGGGACATGGCTCCAGTTCATGACCCCGGCTAGGCCTGGGGTTGGAGAAAGGGCGGATAGTGGCCATATTCTGGCCAAGCCTCAGCCACCTCCATCTTCCCACGTGACAGCGGGGCAAGGGGTTCAACCCCGCTTGCTTTGCTGGGAATATAGTTCCCGCGGTGCCTGCACACGTGCTGCCTGTAGATTCCGACATGAATGTCCCATTTGTCGGGGACCTCATCCTGGGGCTAATTGCCCGAGGGCCAAACGAGGACGAGGAACGGGAGGGGAAGCTTCAGGAGGCCGTAAGCCGGGGGGGCAGCATCCTCCTCCCAAAGGGCCCCAGTCCGGTCAAGCTTGAATAATTGAGACGCCTCTTGGTGGGTTATCTGGGACTGGATGCGACCTACCTAGAGGCTGGGTTTAGAGATGGTTTTCATATACATTTTGTTGGTCCCAGGGTAGCGGCCTTTGCAAGGAATCAGAAGTCTGTTAAGGAGTTGGAACAGTTACTTCAGGACAAGATTAACAAGGAAGTAGCAGCGGGTAGGGTGCTGGGGCCTTTTGCTTGCCCCCCAATACCTAATTTGAGGGTTTCCCCCTTAGGCATTGTGCCCAAGAAGGCTGCCAGGGAATACAGGTTGATACACAACTTGTCGGCGCCGAAGGGGCGGTCAGTCAATGATGCAATCCCAGAGCGCTTGTGTTCTGTGCATTATGCATCATTTGACTTGGCGGTGGCTATGGTCAGGAAGCATGGGCAAGGGGCGTTAATGGGCAAATGTGATATTAAATCTGCGTTTCGCATATTGCCCATTCACCCTGCGGATTTTGATCTCCTTGGGTTTAGTTTTCGGGGTTCCTACTATATAGATAGGGCTGTGCCCATGGGTTGTTCAATTTCCTGTTCTATGTTTGAGCGTTTTAGTTCTTTTTTGGAATGGGCCATTAGGGAACGCACCGGTTTGGCCGCGTGCACTCATTACCTGGATGATTTTTTCTTCTGTGGGGTGAAAGATTCAGGTCAATGTGCCTATTTGATGTTAGAATTTGCAGCGTTAACGGAGGAGTTGGGGGTACCCTTGGCTCAGGAGAAGACGGAAGGCCCGGCCAGTGTATTAGTGTATTTGGGGATCGAGTTGGATTCAATTCAATGGCGCTGTAGGCTGCCTTTGGATAAAGTCCTGGCCCTGAGGGCGCGCTTATCTGGTGTCCGCTCGCAGAAAACGGTTACTTTGCGACAATTACAGGAATTGGTGGGGCATTTGAACTTTGCCTGCAAAGTGGTGGCCCCGGGACGTGCCTTTTTACGTCGGCTTTGTAATGCTATGAAAGGCCTTACTAGCCCACACCACCATGTTAGGGTTACAAGGGAAATGCGGGAGGATTTGGCAGTTTGGAAATCCTTTTTGGATGGTTTCAATGGGGTTTCATTTTGGAGGAAGGAGTTATTGTTGGAGGCAGATATGCAAATACATTTTGATGCCTCTGGGGCATTAGGTTTTGGGGTAATATGGGGCGACCGTTGGTGCGCCGAGAGTTGGCCCAGCGATTGGCAGGATTCCGATATATGTAGGGACTTAACCTTTTTGGAATTTTTCCCTATCTATGTGGCGGCTTATATTTGGGCACAGGACTTGCAGAATAGCGTGGTACATTTCTGGTGTGACAACCAGGCCACAGTGCACGTCGTTAACACTTTGACATCCAAGAATAAGAGGGTTATGGCACTTGTCAGGGCATTTACTTTGCACTGCCTCCAAAATAACATTCTGTTTCGAGCCCGCCATATTCCCGGGTTAGATAACTCAATCGCTGATGCTTTATCGCGCCAGCAGGTAGGGAGATTCCGGGATCTCGCCCCTTGGGCCAGGGAGAAGCTGGAGGAAGTACCGGCGGCCTTGTGGGAGATTGGCAGAACGAGGTAGAACGAGCGGTATGGCTGTCTGTTGCCCCGAGTATGCGAGCGGTGTACATAAAGGCAGGTAGGGATTTTCAGGAGTTTAGGTTGTCATGCTCATTGGGTGCAGAGTGGCCCATTCCTGTTGACCATCTGTTGCAATTTTGTGTAGCAGAAAGGAGAAAGGGACTGGCCGCACGCACCATCGTGGGTAAGATGGCGTCCTTGGCCTTTTGCTCAAAGAGCAAGGGGGTGCAGGATAATACAGCTGATTTTAGGATCAGGAGGGCCTTAAGCGGGTGGGCGCGTGAATGCCCCTCCAGACTGGATCTGCGTTCCCCACTATCTCCGGATATTTTAGTTGGATTGAAGGCTCGTTGGAGCATGCTGTGCGCATCCCCTTTTGAGGCCTCCTTATTTCATGCTGCGGCCCTGACGGCCTTTTTTGGCGCATTTAGAATTTCAGAGCTGTTGGCGGCTTCTAAGGGGGATATGTCTGGCCGCGCCTTACAACTGGGGGATGTTCAGTTGGGTGAGGATCGGATCAGCATTCACTTGCGGCGATCCAAAACTGACCAGCAGGGAAAGGGGCAGATGATCCTCTTGTATGCCGCCCCTCAGAAGGATTTATGCCCGGTTCAGGCATTAACGGCCTTCCGGGAGTTTAGAGGTTTGGAGCCTGGATTCCTTTTCTGTCATGCGGATCGTTCTCCGCTGACACAGTTTCAGTTTGCGGCCATTGCAAAACGGGCGTTGGAGAGTTTACAGTTGAAAGGTTTTAAATTTGGAACGCATTCCTTTCGTATAGGGGCCGCCTCCACGGCTGCAGTGTTGGGTTTGTTGCCAGCCCGGATAAAGGCGATCGGCAGATGGCGATCACGGGCGTTTCAGTCGTACGTGCGAGCGCTCCCAACGACCGGGGGAAATTAGGCACTGGTGGGCTGACTAAAATATGTTTATTTTTAGATGTCCGGCCGGCGGAAGCCCCTGTGCGGGTCCTCATCTGTGGTCACAGCTACGTTTTCTGGGCTGGACGGAGGGCCGCCTGTACCACCTTCGGCACACAGTTGGGCTTGAGTGGCGTGGCCAACATACAATGGGCTGGCAGGCGAGGGATGAGATGGGACCACCTCATCCCGGTGTTAATGCAGCGGCGTGCGGCCCAACCCCCACCTCAGGTGTTGTTACTCCATTTGGGAGGAAATGATTTGGGGATATTAAAGGGCAAGGCCTTGGTGCTGCAAGCAATGGCTGATTTTCAGGTCATTCGATGTTGGTGGCCAGGGATAGTTATCATCTGGTCTTTCATTGTGCCTCGTTGCCAATGGCGGGCACCTTGTGATCCTAGGGCTTTGAACCGTGCTGGCAGGAAGGCGAATGGTGAGATTTTTCGCAGCCTGCGGTCCGAGGGTGGCTGGGGTATTACACATTCCACGATTTCACCAGCGCGGAGGGAGTTTTATAGGCCTGATGGGGTCCATTTATCGGACCTTGGAAATGATTTATTCTTCATAGATTTGCAGAGGGGTCTGCAGGATGTGATCCAGCGCAGATGGGGGGTTGGCGACAAAGCATAAGGCTTGTCGCACCCTGTGGCGGTTAGGCGCGGGCATCTTCACCTGGAAAGGGATAGGTGAGCATTCGCAGGCACCTAGTGGTGACTGGTAATGCCGGAGGCTCAACACCTGTGTGTCTTGAGGCCCAGGTGCTGAGATAAGGGTTACCTTTGGGGTGGACCTTCCTCACCCACTCGGAATCATGAGGCCTGTGCTGGGATGACACGGAAAGCCTCCCTACCCAAAAGGGGGGCCAGGGGGTGGCGTTATTGGCACGCCATGTCCTGGCCTGGATTTGACTCACCCTATCTTTAGGATGGCGTTGGCCGTCAAGGATTGAAGATGCCTGCTAGTTTTCCCCTTCTGCGAATTCATCAATAAAATGTGGCCCAGTTTAAACCCAATCTCTGTGTCGTCTCATTATTTACTGCGCTCCGATTCCGCAAAAGCTTTTCCTTAAGTTGTTTTACTCTAATTGTCCCACCAGCTTCCTCATGATATATTAAGGAAGGACTGTAATCTATGAGTTTCCTGTTTCTCTTAATTAGCGACCTTGCTGTATTGTTATGTGCGTTTTTCCTTTGCTTGCCTGTATTTTTAACTTTATTTCAAAACAAAATCTCATGTTTTCGTTTTTTTAAAAAATGGCATTGGATGTAGTCTTATTAGTCTTTGGCACCTGGTGGCAAGAAAGGAGAGCTCTCCAGCCTGTAGCAGCCACAGTGACTACTTAGCTCTTGTATTCCTTCAAAATATGGCACAGGTACATGTCTAGCTGTGCACAGCGCAAGTACTGATTGTCCCCTGCTAATCTTTGATAGTGTAATTCTAGCTACTACCACCTCCCAATATCCAACAACTTAGTTATAACCCATAGAGGCTAGATGAGCTGAAAGACTTGCATATGCTTTCATTCACAAGGGAAGATGAGGTAGTTTATCAATTGTGCTGCCTTCTTGGCCCATCTCTCTTTTGGGATTGGGTATAGAGTTATCCAACTGACTGGACTTCAGAGGCAACGTGGCTTCCTGTGATTTCACCATAGATGAACAAGAGTTGTTCTGCCCATCCAAAGCTATGTTTTGATACGGTAAAGATTGGAGGTAATCAAGATGATGTCTTAAGGACCCCTCCTCAACTTTGAGAATCTGTGGTTCTAAAATGGGTGAAAAGTTGGACAAGTCTAGCCTTGGCAGATCCCCTTTTGAAGGGAAATCCACCCTGGTGGTCTTGGAATGGCTGGCCTTTCCATGACTAAGGAAATGGACAGAGAAGTTCTGGAAGGGGGATTAACCCCCCCCCCCCATTCCATGCCACCCTGTCCCAATCTGAGGACTGTGCTAAATCAGAGTGAATGTAAGAAGAGAACAAAGAAAGCATATGGAGTTAGTTGTACGGAGTCAGACAAGACCAGGCTGGAGGGCCAGATAACTAAATGGAGTCCTGGACGTATCTTTAGAGTACAAGCCCTACCCGCTAAAAGTCTGATGGTAGAGCATTATCTGTTGGGTAAGTTAATGTTGTTATCTTTCTTCTTTTTAAAATGATGCTGTTTGTTCATTCTATTTTATTGCCAGTCTTGTTTTTAATTTTGTTGTGGGTTTTTTTTTTATGCGCTAACTGCCTTGAGCTTGATTTCATTGTAGAAAGGAGAGATATAAATACCCAAACAAACAAATGACATTTTTAGCGTAGGTTGGCAAACTAAAATATACAGGAAATCATCAGAAGAGCAGATTGGGAAAGTCATTGTGTGTGGATAGTGGATAGTTTGCAAAGGGAAAATACCAGCAGCAGTAACAGCTGCTGAAGTGTCTATGGTTGCAAGCTTTTTATAAGCCTCTGTGCCTTTCAGTCTTTGTGATGGGACCTCAATATAACCTGACCAGGTGAGCAGAGTGTTCTGTAGGTGGTGAGATTCTATCGTCTCCATTGTTGTGGATCCCAGCTTTCCAATATATGAGCTCTTTCCTATTGCTGAACAACCAACAGAGGGCAGCACAGGTATTGCTCTGTGGGCAGCACAGCAAGCAATAGAGGCAAAAGAAAGAAACAGCAAAGCATACAGTAACCAATTATGGACAAAGTGGAACAACACTGGAATGAGTGAGTGAGACCAGTACAGACCAAATCACCTGTATCTAGCACCTGTTATTTGTTAATGGCATCTGTTGCATTTCTGGGTTCTCTGGCCAGAAAAAGTGAATGGGTTTTCTCTTTTTTTTAATGACTCTTTTCTGAACGATTGCTGCTTGTACCTGTAAGGAGCTGACCTCTTGCTATAGGTGACATTCTGCCCTCCATTGCAGATGAATGACCTTCCCTTGCTGCCACTGCTGTTTAGTAGACGAAGCGCTGGAAGCCATGGCAGTTGGACATCAGCCTGGACAAAGAAGTCTAGTGAACTCCACAGGACTGAAAATATCTGACTGCTGAACATAAGCCTGGTTGCGTCTTTGGGGAGTGGGCTATTTTCCCTGTGGCTGCTGCTGTAGACCTAATGTATAAATAAAATACAGTAACTATTTGTGTGCTGTTTTGCAGCTTAGGGTGACCATATTTTGGAAACCAAAAAGGAGGACAACTTGGTCGGTCCCCATGGGGACGTGCCCACCAACATATCCACCCCAAGGGGGCGTATCCAGCACCAAGGGGGTGTGCCCACCTGAACATAGTCTTGGTCACATGTCTGATTTTACAGCACACAGTTAAGAGAAATCTGTTCTACATAACATCTTAATGTTAAAATCACTGAAATAACAAGTGAGACATCCAATGTATCTGAAATTAACTTCACTCACCCCTGCTGTAGCTTTTGCTGTACTTTGTTGCTATACTCTGTGTGATACATTCTCCCCTTAGCTCAAATATCTTTTCTGATTGTATCCTCACTCCGCTGCAAGCTGCTGCTTAACAGGGCTTGCTGCCGGCTGGCTGGCTTTTTTTATTTTTAAAGTTCAATTTTTAAAAAAACTTTTGTATGATTGTCACAAGTTTCTCTACTCTAACATTAAGGTGGGTGTTGTGGGCGGCAGACTCTACTTTGCCCATTCACACTTCTCACTTATATACATTAGCTTCTCAAGACTTTTGCATTCTCACCACTTTTCACATACAGACTTTGAACTCCTGTCTACTTCCTGCACAAACATGTGACTTTGAGACCCTTTCTCTAATGCCCTGTGTTGCATGCCAGCATCATGGGGCTAAGTTACAACAGGCATCTCTGGGTTGCCTGTGAAGCCTCTGTTGTTTCTCTAAGGACTGATCTACAGCAAGCAGGATAAAACACTTTGAAAACATTTTGAAAACTGTATATGGAGTGCGTCCTGGGCCCCAACAGTTCTCCAAACTGTCAGCCTATCTACACTACTGCTTTAAAACAGTTTAAAACGGTTTATAACAGTTTTGAGAATTGTTGGGGCCCAGGACACACTCTATATACAATTTTCAAAATGTTTTCAAAGTGTTTTATCCTGCATGTGTAGATAGGCTCATAAACCGTTTTAAACCATTTTAAAGCAGTAGTGTAGATTAGGGATGTGCACGCCCGAAAATACCGTATTTTATCGTTATCGGAATTTTGGACCAAAATAATTATAGTCTCCAATAATACTGTAGGTTAATCGTATCGTCTTCACGATAATTATCGGAATTCCGATATTTAATTTGCAGCCCCATTGTGCCCTATAGAGCTGATTTTTTTTTAGAAAACATGCCTATAACTCCTGTATTTTCAAAGTTACAGTCTTGAAACTTGGTCACAATGCTCATGGGGTATGCCTAAGTATGTGTCTGAAATTTGAGATATATCCCTCCAACCCTCGATTTTATATGAATTTATTAAAGAATGTTTAAGTTCTGACAGGTCAAAAGTTGCACGATTTTTCAAAAATTCATATAAAATACAGGGGTGGAGGGATTGATCTGATATTTGGCACATATGTGTAACAACATGTGCTAGACATGTGTATGAAATTTGAGATCAATCCCTCCAACCCTCGATTTTATATGAATTTTTTAAAGACCCTGCAACTTTTTGACAGGTCTGAATGAATGCACGTGGCAAGCTGTCATTCTGACCAGTCAGAACTTAAATGATCTTTAATAAATTAATATAAAATCAAGGGTTGGAGGGATCGATCTCAAATTTCATACACATACATGAGCATACCCCATAAGCACTGTGACCAAGTTTCAAGCCTCTAACTTTTAAAATACAGAAGTTATAGGTTTATTTATATGGCAGTCCTATAATCCGATATAATTGGGCTGAAAATTATCGGATCGGATATTTATTGGAGATTTTTCTATCGTATTGTTATCGTACATTTTAACGATACAATACACATCCCTAGTGTAGATCCTGCCTAAGTCATTGCAGCCAAACCAAAGCCTCCAGCCTCAAACAATCGATCTCCCTCCCTCTTCCAAAGTCTCCCAACAATCCAGCCAGTCTGCGCACTCATACCTGTGGCTGAGGGAAGGGTGGCAGCTTACTGCTTGGTCATGTATGGTGACTCTTACTTTAAAAACCACCTCCGCTGCCAGCCGCCTCTGCCTGCACCAACACTGCATTCTGAGATGCTCTTAAAAGGCTCTGTGTGGCACGCCAACCTCTCAGGTTTCAGCTACATCCATCTCTGAGTTGTGTCTTCAGTATAACTCCGTCTCTAAGAGATATGCCAGCCAGCCAAAGCCGCATATCTATCTATTTTTCTCTGACATGCACTTCAAACATTCTGCATTGCATGCCAGTAGTTCAGACAGATTCTAGCTCACAAGTGAACAAAATGAAGTGGAAGGGAAGGGGTAGCAAAGCAAAGCAACAACATGCCAGGTCCAACATCTGTAGCAACAGGGCATCTACAAAGATGAGTGCCTGTCTCTCAACTGGAAGCTCATTGTTGGTCGTGAGAGTTTTTCTCTAAGTATGACCCTTCATCACCCATGATGTGGAACTCTGAGAAAAAGGCCTCTGGCCCATTCTGTTTTGCCCTGCGGGCTGCTTTCCCACATTTTGCTCTGTGGACACCTCACCTCTGCTGAGCTCCAGGTGCCCAACTGCCCACCCAATCTGCAACAGGAAAGGTGCCGTGCTTGCCCAGCACTTCTTAGCTAAAAACTTGAGATTCCCTTGATGCCAAGGCCTGAAACTGCTCAAGGTGCAAGACCCCAAAGAGGTTTGTCAACCTGAGTTTGAAGGGTATGGGTGTTTCTACACTGGCCATTTTCTGTGGGATAGCCCCTGGTCGTCCCTGTGAGTCCAAATGATGCACGGGGACTCCTGGGGGTGGGGTGGGGTGGGGACAGGGACAGATATTCCCTGGGATAAGAGATCCCTGGGGAAACCCAATTTTTCCGCAGTCCCAGAAAGTTCCTGGGACTGGGGAGATGTAGTATCCCATCAAGGGGGGGGGCAGTAATTTTGCCATCCCCAGGATGGTGGGGGTGGGGCCCCCATTTTGGGGGGGAATTGTTAAAATTGACTTACATTTTGTTGGAGCGCAAGTGCGCTCTTCTCAGATTTAAAAAAAATGGCGCCCGCAACTGCAACAGCCCAGGAGGAAGCCAGGTTGTTCCACTTTTTCTATGTGGATTCAAGCGACAATCCCAGAAGCAGCTACTTCCAGGATCACCACCCCTCCCTCCCTCTACACCCGTCTGGTGTAGACATGCCCTATGGCTCCAGTGTTTTTTTAAAACAAAGTTTTAAAACCTCACATTTTATAAAAATCAACAGATGAACAGATCTGCTTGAAACTTGGAATGGCTAAATAACTACTTAAGAGCTATTATGAAGCCAAGTTTCATCTCCTTATCTTTAAAAATGATGGGTTTTTTAATAATAATTTTAAAACCTCAAATTTTAATTTTTTTTAAAAAAAATTCAACAGATGAACAGATCTACATCAAACTTTTCATGGCTAAAGCCCTCCTTAAGGGCTATCATGGTGCCAGGTTTCATCTCTTTATCTTTAAAAATGATGGAGCTGTAAGCATTTTTGTTAATTCCCATTGACTATAAAGTAGACTTGCCCTTTGGGTGGGGGGAGGATTGGAAAAATTGGGATTTTTCTTCAAATTTCATAATTCCCCCTTTTATGGATTTGTTACCAAAAGTCTGACATGTCCTGGTTTTTCCTGACATATGGTCACCCCCCTGATTCACCGCTTTGGGGCAGGCAGAGATAAATGAGAAGTCACTAAAGGTTAGGCTGACCATATGAAAAGGAAGACAGGGCTCATGTAACTTTAACAGTTGTAGAGAAAAGGGAATTTCAACCAGTGTCATTTGTATGCAATTAGTTCCTGATGAAATTCCCTTTTCATCAGAACAGTAGGAGAATCAAATGTTTTAATTGCACTCCTCTATTAAAAGCTGCCTGCAAACAGGAAACCAATCCAACAGGCAGAGAGCTGATGAGCGTTTACTATCAGCTGGGATTTTATTTTATTTTATGAATAAACATTCACAAATATAATGCACACACACATACCTGTAGTCTTCCTGAACTGGTACTGTCCATTCTGCCACCCCAGGCTTCTACTGCCCCATTTACACTTTCTGATGCAGGTGCAGACCCAGCCACACATGACCACTCACCTCATGGCTAACCTCTGTGGGCTACACCACTGTGCAAGATGAAGCCTGCTGTCCATAATACATCAACAGAATTCTTTCTGGCATCGCCATACCAGCAGGCTCCCAAGCCCCGTACTAGAATGTCCAATGAGGTGACTCCTTGTATACTTATCTTGCCTGCCAGTTCTAATAGATTTGAGACCCATTGGAAGTGGCAGAGTCCCATACAGGCACCATCAGCCTGTGACTTTGGCTGTGAGAACATGAGTCTCTCACTTTGCACATGGAAAAACCAAGAGAATTTATGTGACTGGGCTCCGAACCACATTTCTTTTGGCTCCCCTCAGAATGAACCTCTCCCCATGTGGAGGGTCCAGAGTTTATGAGATGCAGGAGTTCAGGTCCCTTTCCCATGCCTGGGCGCCAAGGGGGAGGAAACAAGATGACCTGGCTTGCTGGAACCAATCAGAGCTGTCATTTTGACCCAAAGGCATGCTTGAGCAATCCCTCCTGAGACTCATATTCTGACAGGCTGTTTGCTAAGGGAGTGATAAGAGAGCCATGCTTCTTATTCTCTTGTGAGTCTGGGGGGGGGGGGCTTAGAGTGCCAGCTTTATCTTGCCTGCTGCAATGGAAACTAGCATGGTTTCACAGTCCAAAAGGAACCAGTCCAAAAGGCAAAAGCATGGCCAAAACAAACAAATAGCTTCTTTATTCTCAAGGCAACATGGGCTGCATCATCCCTTACTTGTCTATGGAGCCAGCTTCTTGCACATGGAACAAATAACTTTTGCATGCAGGCCTTGCAGAATTCTTGTTGTGAGTAGGGATGTGCACTGGATCGGACCCGATCCACGATCCGAGTCCGGTCCAGTGGGAAATCGGATAAATTATCCGATTTCCGATCCCGCAGCTGGATCGGCCGATCCAATCCGAACCGGTCCGAAAAAGCTCCGAACCGGTTCGGCGGATTGGCGGATCGGCGGGCGCCCACTGGCGCCCACCGACGCTTCCATTGGCGGGCGCCAGCGGGCGCCCGCCGATGAAAGTGGACAGCGGGGGGGGGGAGGAGGGGGGCACTTACCTTCTCGGCCCGGTGGCTCCCGTCCGGCGCCGGCGCCTACTACTACTAGCAGGCTCCGCGGCCTGCTCTAGGGTGGCGCGCCGGGTGATGTCATCACCCGGCGCGCTACTCTAGAGCAGGCCGCGGAGCCTGCTGGAAGTAGTAGGCGCCGGCGCCGGACGGGAGCCGCCGGGCCGGAAAGGTAAGGAGGGGGTGCGTGGAGGGGAGGAGGGGGCGCGCGGAGGGGGGAGGGGGGCCCTTACCTTTCCGGCCCGGCGGCTCCCGTCCGGCGCCGGCGCCTACTACTCCCAGCAGGCTCCGCGGCCTGCTCTAGGATGGCGCGCCGGGTGATGTCATCACCCGGCGCGCTACTCTAGAGCAGGCCGCGGAGCCTGCTGGAAGTAGTAGGCGCCGGCGCCGGACGGGAGCTGCCGGGCCGGAAAGGTAAGGAGGGGGTGCGTGGAGGGGAGGAGGGGGCGCGCGGAGGGGGGAGGGGGGCCCTTACCTGCCCGGCCCGGCGGCTCCCGTCCGGCGCCGGCGCCTACTACTCCCAGCAGGCTCCGCGGCCTGCTCTAGGATGGCGCGCCGGGTGATGTCATCACCCGGCGCGCTACTCTAGAGCAGGCCGCGGAGCCTGCTGGAAGTAGTAGGCGCCGGCGCCGGACGGGAGCCGCCGGGCCGGAAAGGTAAGGAGGGGGTGCGTGGAGGGGAGGAGGGGGCGCGCGGAGGGGGGAGGGGGGCCCTTACCTTTCCGGCCCGGCGGCTCCCGTCCGGCGCCGGCGCCTACTACTCCCAGCAGGCTCCGCGGCCTGCTCTAGGATGGCGCGCCGGGTGATGTCATCACCCGGCGCGCTACTCGAGAGCAGGCCGCGGAGCCTGCTGGAAGTAGTAGGCGCCGGCGCCGGACGGGAGCCGCCGGGCCGGAAAGGTAAGGAGGGGGTGCGTGGAGGGGAGGAGGGGGCGCGCGGAGGGGGGAGGGGGGCCCTTACCTGCCCGGCCCGGCGGCTCCCGTCCGGCGCCGGCGCCTACTACTCCCAGCAGGCTCCGCGGCCTGCTCTAGGATGGCGCGCCGGGTGATGTCATCACCCGGCGCGCTACTCGAGAGTAGGTCGCGGAGCCCGCTGGTAGTAGCCGCCGGCGCCGGACGGGCCGAGAAGGTAAGCAGTGGCGGGGAAGGGGGCTTACCCCCCCCCCGGAGCCGTCCGCTTCTATCCGCTGGCGCCCGCGGGCGCCAGCGGATGGAAGCGGGCGGCCCCAGGGGGGGTAGGGAGCGCGGGGGAGGGGGTTTACCTGCCGGGGCCGTCCACAGCGGACGGCCCCGGGGGGGGGAGGGAGTTAGGCCCCCCCTTACCCACCCGCCGCCATTTTTTCCTCATAGACTTGCATTGCAATGCAAGTCTATGGGGAAAAAAATGGCGGCCGATCCAAAAATGTACGATTTTTGGGTCGGGATCGGACTCGATCCGGTCCGGGGGGCCTCCGATTTTGTCCGAACCGGTCCGGGACAAAATTGGAGGTCCCGATCCGGGTCCCGATCCGATCCGGGGGGTCCGTGCACACCCCTAGTTGTGAGAGAATGAGTGTTGCTTAGTACATGCTCTTGCCCATAAGGAACTGATGGTACAGCTCAAAAGAAAAAGAAAAAAAGGGGACCAATCCTCCTGTATAGAACATGGGAAGGCTGAACAAAAATCAGTACTGTTTGGAGTGTATATTGTCATGCATGGATGAGTCAAAGTAAGGCAGATAGCTGTACTTGGCATTTTTTACTATATCTTCCTTTGAACCGAGAATTATACAAGGAGAGAGAGGGACCCTGGTGGAAAAGAGTTAACACTCTACTTCAACTCAGAGTGCTCAGTATTGGGGAGGGGGAATTCCGGTGATTCCAAGAATATTAAGAAGTTCTGGCATCCTGCCTGCATTCAAGAGACTAATGTGGTGTTGATTGCACATTTTTATTCACATTTCTAGACTTATGATTCCTGAAATCCACCCTGGTTGTTCCCTGCCTCGATCTGGATGGAGAGGTGGGTTAGAAATAAAATAAATAAATAAAATAAAATAAATAAAAATAAAATAAGCCATAATGTTTAGCTCAAAGTGCTTAACCATCATGGCTTAACGTGTTGTCTGAACAGGGTCGTGTAAACCATTCCTAACCATGGTGGCTACATAATCATGATTTAAACACAATGGCCCTGTTCAGACAACACGCTAAACTATGATGGTTATGTGTTTTGAGCTAAACATTATGGCTTAGCATGTGTTGTGTGAACTGTTCATAACCATGGCTTAGCATATTGTCTGAACAGGTCGATCATCTAAAGTACCTGTAAATAACTGTGAGTAAGGAATGACAAGTGCACCATAACTGCCTCATGTAGAAAAGCTCAATAAAACAGTCAATGAGATTTTCTACACAAGACTGTTAATCTGCAGTATCTACTTTGGTTTCATTGGAGAATGGACATCTGAGCAAAGACTTTTTCTTTTCCTGATTTTCTGTTATATAACCCCTCAGTGCTATTGTGGTATAGTAGAATAACGCAAATACACACATGGGGAAAATACATTTTATTTCATTTTCACAAATAATATTGCATTTTCTGACTCTAGAACACCCCCCGCAAAAGCATGCAATAAATACCTAGTGTAGAAAAGCTCTAAAATATAACAGATGACAAACAAGATGGTGATCTAAAAATGTCAGAGAATGGAGAGCACTTCAAAACACAACTTGGCAACAAAGATATACAGAGTTGTTAAAGTCTGTGAAAATAAAAAGTCCTTCTATGACACCAGAGACATTAAGGTAAATGCCAACCAGGGTCTAAAATCTCACATTAATTTGGCAAAGATTCATTAAGAAGTTCTAATTTCTTTTAATGTAATCTGATTTAACAGAAAGTATGTAATTAAGGAAATCATCAACATTTTTCAGTTTCATTTCAGTTTGCCATTATAAAGCAAAGTATTCCAACTCCCTCCCAAATGTGTCATTTTCATGAGACCCATCTCACCAGAATGCTGCAAATGATCATTTTACATGGAAAGTCCCACATTCTGTGAAAATAAAAGAGTTGCACTACAGAAGGCAAAAGCAAAGAGGGACAGGTGATTTAGCAAGTGTTTGTGAGAAGAGATATCCTTAGCAAATTGCCTGTCTCCGGAAAAGGTGATTTATGATAGGAAGTTTTGTACCCCTTGCATCTGATCACCTTAGCACAGGGGCGGGGAATGTGTGGTCCTCCAGAAGTTGTTGGACTGCATCTTCTGTCACCATAGCTAATAGCAAGGGATTATGGAAGCTGCAGTCCAACAACACTTGGAGGGCTACATGTTCCCCATCCCTGCCTTGGCATGATGGATAAAAGCAGTAGGCCCCCTCTACAAGACTTCGCTTTGATGCCTGGTTCCCCGATTATGTGCATCACCTGACAATCGCTTTTACACCTAATACCTATATACGAGAGGCGTTGAAGCACATTACTGGCTGTATGAAACTCACTTTAAAGTTGTTGACATGCATGCAAATGTTGCTGAAAGTAATGCACTTTGTCCTGGGAAACTGCCCAAACAGGTTTTGCACCCTTTATTCTCCCCGCCTACCAAAATCTCCCGCCTTTGGTTACCTAGGTTAGCTGCTGGTATGATGTGGTTAACCTGTTTGGCTACCTCTCTCCCCTCCCATTTTGCCCCCAGCTGAAGTTGTCCCCCCTCCCAGAACTGCTCAGGAGTAAATGGGAATGTGCCCCATAAGTTTCCCCCTCCAGCACCCTTTGAAAACTTATTTTTAATCAGGGCTGCCTCTCTACCCCCCCTTGCCCGATTGTCATTTCAAGTGAACTGCTCAGGAATAAATGGGAATGTGCCTCACACACACACACACACCAAAACAGACAGTGCGATGCTGCTTCGTTCCTTCCCCCTCCTCTTCCCAGCGAGCTCAACCATTGTAAAAAAAACCACACACACAGCTCATGTCAGGAACCCAGCAAGAAGCGAGGGGACGATATGTCTAAGCTGATAGCTAATTATGCGCACATCTGCACATCCTTCCTACCCCCTTTACTTCTCATGAAACCACCTCCATCTGACCCCGTGTCTCCATGAACGAAATATTCCATCAGGGGAGTTAAAATAAACTTTATTTTCAGTGAGCTTCCATCCAGAGAGACGGAGAACAAGGAGGAAGTTGCCAGGAGGAGACAGAAAATAGAACTAAATGAAAAAGTGGGAGGTTTTCCCAGTAAAGGGGCAGTTCTATGCATGACATCAAGACCATCTGATCGTTAATATGCCTCCTCACAAAATTGTTTACATGGACATAAGGTGCTTTTACTCCTGTGGTAAATTAAAAGTCACTATTTAACGCACATTTGAAAATGTGAATAATCGGAGATAAAGCGCGCCTGGACCCCTGATTTGTGCTCCGCTCTTGTAGAGGTAAATTTGGTAATGAGCCTTGAAAGAGCTTTAAATCACTCTTGTAGAGGCACCCATAGTGAAACCTTGCTGGTTTTCATGTCTATGTGTAACTCTTGGCCCATAGGTAGGCTGACCAGATAAAATCCAGGTCAGGGCTCATGTAACTTTAACAGTTGTAGAGAAAAGGGAATTTCAGCCAGTGTCATTTGTATGCAATTAGTTCCTGGTGAAATTCCCTCTTCATCACAACAGTTAAAGTTGCGGGGGCCCTGCCTTCTTTTGTATATGGTCACTCTAGTATAGTGCCTGCACCTTTAACTGTTTTTCCCTTTTCTCTACAACTGTTAAAGTTACATGAGCCCTGACCTGGATTTTATCTGGTCACCCTACCTATAGGCTCCATTCATCATTTGGGCAGGATCTACACTATTGCCCAGGACACACTCCATATACAGTTTTCAAACTGTTTTCAAAGTGTAATATCCTGCTTAGTGTAGATCTGGCCTTGGTTGTGGGGCGCACAGGCTCTAGACCCTTGGCCTTGGGACAAGGTACATCTGTGCTCGTTCCTGCAGTAAAGGACACATACAAAGCTGATAAATGTAACCATAGTTGGCGGTGAACATTTTTTCTGCCTAGGACCATCTACATGCAATGTTATACAGCACCCACTCTCCTTATCATAAACTTCTTTAAGTGGGCGACCATCTTGTTCAGCATTTGTCTTACATGATGGGGGAGTTGGAGATGATCCCACATATGCACACATATAATGAGAGCAAGATGATTCCCCCTTGTTCAAAGCTCCATTTGAGTATAGCATGAACATTGTTGTAAGATGAGCAGAGTTAAAAATAACGCTGAAAACAGACTTCCATTTCAGTCACTGATATTTAGGTCAGATTCATTTTAGTTGCTAAATCTCTTAGCTACTTCATATGTGGGCAGCTCATTCTAACAAATCTATGAAATACCTGTAGTTTACAGATACAGATCTGTGTATTATATTTTAAAGTGATTCCTGGGATTCCTCTGTTGCCATGTCAACCATTATGGGGTTTCTGTGCAAAATTAAACCTGTTTTTCTGTTGCTAGAAGACTGTTTCCATTGGGTTGGATACCAGCCAGATATCACAGACTAATTATGAACATACCTAGACATATACCTGCCCCAATAATGTCAATTCCCTGTTCAGCTAGCTTGCATTTTACGACCAGTAATTCGCACTTTTGCTCTGTCATTTCCTCTAATTTCCCCAGTTGATGCAGTCTTGAAACTTCTGTGTTCTAATGTCGAGCATGAGGTGGGGGGAAGGAAGGAGCTTAACATGTGGGGGTCTGGGGGAGTCAGCTTGCTAGCAGAGTGTGCAGATGGACTATAGCAGAGGGAAGCATCATTGCTGTTTCAAAGTTAAGAGGGGATTTTTGTCTGAGGATTGCATGGCATTGTGAGGGAGTTGGACTTGGTGTAATTTTGCCACTCCCAACAAGACACATCAGAGAAGTTTCAGAGCCAAGAACTTTCCATTTTACAGCAAATGCTGAGAGCAGATCTAAGCGATTCTGTACCCATGCCCCAGCTGCTTCAGGCAAGGGCAACCCTAGACTAGCTACCAGCACCTGGCACCCTAGGTGAACCATGCAATTGGCACTCAGTCCCACCCCCAAACTCCAAGGGCAGATCCAGGCTGAGGTTTTGGTAAACTGGGAAACATTTTGCCTCAATTTTCTGCTTATGGTTCTTAAAGTGTAGTTATTTAAACAGAGTCATAGTTATTTGTTTTTTCTGTCCATCCATCTGTCCAATCAACGTTTCTGAGATCAGGTAAACTAGAGACACACATTTTTTATTTGTATTTCTCCCCCCCCCCCCTTGAATTTGGCACCTCACTTAACTTGCCTATATGGATGGGCTGCCCCTGGCTTCAGTGCGGTGAATGTCCTTCCCTATGCCACTAAGGTCTACAACACGGTGTGGGGAACACAATCACATTGGGTGCTTCTCTTTTCCCACTCTGTGCCACTGGTGGCCATAGGAGTCAAGACTCATGATGTGCCATATGATAAGTACTTCTAGATCTTACAACACACTGGAAAGTTGCCTCCCAGAAGCGGCTAGGCTGAGGGTAAAATAATGTCTGGGCCAGTTCAGATACACCTTGATACAGCCACCATGGATTAGCTACTTTTTGTTTTTTAAGGGCAGCCTCTATGTGGCCAAAACCGTTGCAGCCACACTCTGAGCTTTCCAGAAAAAGCAGAACAGCTACGAATCAAATAAACAGGAAAAGGGAAATCTAGATGATTTCTAGTCATATCCGTTGACCTAGTAGCCTTCCCCAACCTGGTACCCTCCAGATGTGTTGGACTACAACCACCAGTATCCCCTATCCAGTACAGCTGGGTGTTGTTGTTGGGAGTTGTAATCAGCACATCGGGAGGACACTAGGCTGACGAAGGCTGATCTAGAAGTTCAGCCTTTGCTCTTGCTTTCTTTAAAATTCATTTGGCATATATCCTGTTCACCCTTTAGAAGGCTCTCAGAGTATCTTACATGGGCCTCCCATGGTTCTGTCCTATCCAGGCACTGATTACATCCTCATCCACTTAACGTCAACAGTGCTACAGCAGAGAGCTCCCTGGCTGCCCCTTGGGATCTGCCCAGTGCATTTGCTGTATAGATTGCAGTTTTTACAAAGAAATAAGAAATTCCATGTTAGGCCCAATAATTCAAAAACTAGGTATGAATGGGCAGCAAACTCTGATAAACACTTTCTTACAGGGTAAAGACAAGACGCTTACTCTGCAAGTGGCAAAATTTGTACATTGTATAATAGTCTGTAGAACTCAAATATTTAACAGCCAGCCTTTATAGATTTTAGGTACCTCTTCCCCTTTTATGATAGTTATATATTTTACTTTTATTATTAATTTTAATGAGTGTAAATGAACATTGTATCAATGTCTAAATGCTATTTGCAGATGTTTGGCCTATTGGCTGCGAATAAAGTTGTTGTTGTTGTCCTGTCCATCCCTAAGGGATTCTGATAATTTCCACTGAAGATGTTTCTCACTCATTGACTGCCATACACCGTCTTGGAGGCACATATATCCACTGTATATTTCATGGCAGATTTTAACATAAATTGTTAGCAATTGTTGCTGACACTTAGTGAATCACAGCTCCCAGCATGGCTTTCCATAAGCACCCATTAATGGAACTCAAACCTTGCTCTCACACTGTTACCAGAACAGCTTTAGTATTTTTAAAGAGAAAATAAACCTTTCTCTATGCCCACCGGATCCAAAGGATTTAGTTTTTAAGGATGCTCATTACATTTGTAGCTCATAACCGGACGCAATATTGAAATTACTAGCTGTTCAGCACTGGCTTGAATTGCCATTGTGTGATTCTGGTGTTAACATATGTAGCTGAAAACCCCCAGTACTCTCATTGAGACGATGACGTAAGACCTACTCTGCAACCTAAACCAATAGCAGTGTCTCCAGTTGGCCTCCAACAGAGAGATTCTCATCTAGTGTAAATTGGCCTTTCTCTGTTAAAGATGAATCAAATTACTTACAACAAACCTGACATAGATTTACATGAGGAAAGGCTCCAACCCTAATTCAAGCCATCACTGCAGGAAGTTAATCAACAAAGTCTAACTAATATCCTCATTTTCTTAACAGTTCTGTTACTGTGAGATGAAAGGATAACATGTCCTACTTTGTGCCTTTATATAGCTGGTTTTATTATATATTCTGTATAAATAAAACACTTACTATGGTTTAAAAACAAGTTTAGATGTGCACAGTGCTATGGCATGCTACACAATCTGCCGAGCTTGAGAACAATTTCGTCCAAATTCTATAGGTTAAAATTGGCTTGCATCTTGAACCAGCTTAATGAAGCTTTTCATTAGAAACTGAATGAAAGCAGTATCAAATCAGAAATAGCTGGGGACATCTTGGTAATGATGCACACACTCTCTTAAATCTCATATTCTCAAGGGGAGAGGGCTGTGATTTTAGGCCCGACAAGTCCGGGAGTGAGGCTAACACAGAGCTTTATATGGGTTATTCCTTTGACTCCAGTACTCCCAGCTGGACCAATATGTGCAGGGTTATTATGAAAGAAATATGGAACTAATTTGCACCTTTCACATTTAAATTGGTTTAATGGTAGGGGCACACACTGACCACAAGATTCAGTTCAGACCCCAATTTGGTGGTTCAGAAAACAGCCTTATTTGCCTCAGACTGATACCTAGAATGGAAGGTATCGTTGCTTTCCCTAAAGGTTTCCTGTCTCTACCATTCCTTCAGGTTGCAGGGTTGGAATTCATCACCTGCTCACTGTTATTTTTCACTCCTTGAACATCTGCAAATGTGTGGAGGCCCTGCAGCCTCCAAGTGAAGTGAGGCAAATGGGCATGAGTCACCGTGGCCTCCAGAGATGAGACGTTTCCCCCCCCCCCCCCCGCTCAACTCATCTTTGTTAAATTTGCGTCATCGGCTCCAGCTGATTGCACTGCAGAACGGAACAATGACGCCAGCACACGGATGCTCTCAGCACTGGCTGCTGTCAGAGGCTCTGCCCTTTGCTGCATTCTGAATGTGAGGGACCTGCTTCTGGAATCTATGATGCTCATGCCCTAATCACCCTAGCTTTCTTTGCTGAATGGAAGACACTGCGTGCAGAATGCTAATGGTCACTCCAGTAACAGAGAGAGGAGCAGGGCAGCTCTGTGCTTGGCTGCCTATTCCTGTGCTGTCATTGGTTGACTGTTGCAGCATGTAAAGCTGTATCGGACTGTGAAGTTTGCGCCAGTAGCAGCACTTCTTAAGGACATCAGCACACATTCCCAGACTACAAAGTGCTCCAGACTGTGGCAGTTCCCTTCTGCAGCTGTACTGCTGCCAGCCAAGGAGTTAAGGTGCTGTGTCATCTGTGAAGTGCTTATTGAGCTGTAATAAGAGCTTCTTAAATAGGAAACTACCAGATACTTCCTCTTCACCTCTGAGTTAAGTCAAGATCCTCCTTGGGTGCATTTGAGTGACCTCATCCAGCTGTGCATCCCTGTCTCATTGAGTGGAGACCCTTTTTCAAATGTGGTATGATGGCCACATTCTCTTGTGGCTAACTTTGAGGATCTATGTGCTATCAGTGGGTGCTCTCTCTCTCTCTCTCTCTCTCTCCACCCCATGCTCATATCCATTCATACGGATGCACACATACATGCACACACATATTTGTCCCTCTGGTCCAGCAATTAAACTTGAAAAACACCTTCCATTGGAGCCAATCAGAGGCGTTTTAAACCTAATTCCTGCACCGTGGCAGGGTGTGGGAATGTTTGGGAAAGACTCAGTGGCTGCATTCGGACAACACATTAGTCAATGGTGAGTTGAGTAGCCAACTCACAGTTGGTTATTTTGTGGGTACTCCCCACACAACATATCCCTACACAACTGTGGGTGGTTGGGGATGACGTTGGGTGGACTAATAGTCAACCTGGCATTTGCCTGACACAGCCCCCGCCCTTCTCCCAACCCTCCCTCCTCCCTCAGTCCTCCCGGTGCTATCCCAGCAGCCTCTGCAAGTTGCACAAGTTGTAGCTGAGTGGTAGCCGCCACTTTGGTTGCTCTTGCCACCTGCTTCTATGGGCTTGTGTTTTAACCCACTCATCACATGCCATTAAAACACTCACCCCTCCACACAACACTTTAAACAACTGGCTTCAAGCTAAACAACTTGCAAGCCAGTTGTTTCTCTCAGTTGCTTATTTGGGAGGAATAGTATACCGTCAGTAGTTTGTGAGTGGTGTGCTACCCTCCACACAACACAATAAGCAACACAACTGATGATTCTCTCCCCCCCCCCCCCCCAGTTGCTTAATGTGTTGTCTGAATGCAGCCAACGTACAGGGAGGGTTAACTTTCCAGCAATGATCCCCTACTCAGAAATCTCCCCCACATCAATTAGGTTTGAAAATGCCTCCCCTTAACTCCAGTGGATTTTTTCAAACCTAATTGCCATAGGGTGGAGGTGTTCAAGTGGGTTTCAGCACACAGGAAGGGTTATCCCACCCTTCTCCAACTGTGACCTCCACTTGAATGGGAGGCTTTTTTAAAAATCCTAATTGCTGTGGGGAGTGATTTTCAGGGATTACAGCACATGGGGAGGATTAACATTTACCGAAACTTCCTCAGCTATGAGCCCCTCAAGAAATCTCTCTCTCTCTCTCTCTCTCTCTCTCTCACACACACACACACACACACACACACACTGCAATTAAGCTTTAAAATGCTTCCATTGGCACCTGGGGGAGGGTGATTTAATTTTTTGGAGGGGTTCACAACTGGGGTGGAGGAGGGGAAACTGTGAGCCAGCCAGATAGGCCCCATGGGCTGCATTTGGCCTACAGCCACTGGTTCCCCACTGATGCATAGTTCCTCTTCTTTGACATATAAACCCTCCTCTCCAGTTTACTATAGGGGCAAACATCAGCCTCCAAGAACTCTCAAGGAGGTGGGGCATCTGGAGTTCAGGGCAGTGTCAGGAATTAGAATGTGATGCTGAGCAGTCCATCTACCAGTGATGAACCTGATTTAAGATCAATGAAAAATGCAAAGGAATTTGCGGTCAAGAAGACATCCTAGCTTCCTTGTGAGCATTTTTAATGGCCTTACCCATATGATTCCATCATGTAAACTAGGACTGGGCAACTTGTGGCTTTCCAGATATTTTGGCCTGCTACTCCAGCATAGCCAATGGTAAAGAAAATAGGTGCTATAGACCTAAACATCTGGAATGCCACTGGTTGCCTACCCTTGATGCAAAAGTTCCAGAGCAGGGTGGGATTGCAATTCCTACATCTGTTCTATAGTATGGGACACATAGGGCAAACAGCTATCAAACAGCTTGCAAGCCAGGAAATGCTGAAAGGATGCATTTCATTCTCCATCTCCCTTGCCTGATAATGCTCTGGTTTCCTAGTTCCAATGAACTCATCAGCAGGCTGCTTCCTCTGGGTTCACGGCACAGGGCTACTTTGGTTAACAAACGCAATTGCGAAGCCAAGGTTTTGTTACCTAAAATATACTCTTTATACCATATGGTTTGTTTCCAAGGGAGGATGGGGAGGGTATGAATTTCTGGGCATTAATGGGGCATCAGCTTTGCCAAAATCCAAGCAAGCATCGAAGCGGGGTGAGCAGAGAGAGGAGCGGTGGAAGGCATTAGACTGTTTCTCCTACATGTCCTTTTATAGTCCTAATTGCGATCTGTTCTGATCTTTCTTCTTCACTTCTGCCCAGATGTCTGACAGGTCTTGGATAAACTGCTGGATCTGAGAGCAAAGCGAGGGTGAGGGGTCACATCAGATTAGTAAAAACAGAGTGACCATCACATTAGTACAAGCTTGAGTTGAATGGTACTTTGGAATTTAACCAATGCTGCTGGTCTGGAGGACAGAACTGTGTTTGTGGGGATGGACAGCAATGGCCAAAGTACACTATGGTGGGTAGATGGAATAGTAGAGCCATCACTGCCTGTACCAGATTCTATCTCAGCCAGACAGGAGTCCTTTCAAATGTATTTCCTTGCTTCTTGCAATGCAGTCTGGTACGAGAGTCCAGGGACAAAGAGTGAGTGAGGTCTGAAGACATTGTGCCCTACCTGCAAACTTCCAAGAGCCATGGATCTGGCCATGGCTAGAAACAGAATGCTGGACTAGATCCGAGGTGAGCAACGTGTGGCTCTCCAGGTGCTTTGGCCTACAACTCCCATGAGCTTATGCTGGCTAGGGCTGATGGGAGTTGTCAGCCAAAACACACGGAGGGCCACAAGTTGCCCACCTTAGGACTGGTTGGACCTTGTCTGTTCCATTAGGGCTCTGTCATGACCCCTGAATCCAGCACCCTGAGCAGGACCCAGATTACAAAGAGATGCTCCATTTTCAGCACTTCTTCCCATGCTCTCCTGGTCCTGAGGTCATGACTCTTCAGTCTTCCTTGGACTTCTGCATCTCCTGCTCCTCTTCCTAGCAGAACCCAGCAGTTGCAGAACCAGACAAAGGCTTTTTAAAAAAAACACAGGCAACTCCTCCAGGGAGGCATGGCCAACTTCATCTCTTTGCTGAGGCAACATCTTTGAAGTATTTTCAGTAGGAGCAGCTTTCCCCAACCTGGTGCCCGCCATATGTTTTAGACTCCGATCAGCCCAAGCCAAGCATCAGATATTCTGGGAGTTGTGATCTAAAACATCTGGAGGACACCAAGCTGGAGAAGGCTGCAATAGATTGTGGCTGGTTTCGGACAACACATTAAGCAACGGAGGGGGGGGGGAACAATCATCAGTTGTGTTGCTTATTGTGTTGTGTGGAGTGTAACACACCATTCACAAACTACTGATGGTATGCTATTATGCCCAAATAAGCAACTGAGAGAAACAACTGGCTTGCAAGTTGTTTAGCTCAAAGCCAGTTGTTTAAAGTGTTGTGTAGAGGGGTGAGTGTGTTAATGGCGTGCGTTTAGTGGGTTAAAACACAAGCCCATAGAGGCAAGCAGCAAGAGCGACCAAAGCAGCGGCTGCCACTCTTCTACAACTGGTGCAACTTGCAGAGGCTGCTGGGATAGCACCGGGAGGACCGAGGGAGGAGGGAGGGGAGAAGGGCGGGGGCTGTGTCAGTCAAATGCCAGGTTGACTATTAGTCCACTCAACGCCATCCCCAACCACCCACAGTTGTGTAGGGATATGTTGTGTGGGGAGTACCCACAAAATAACCAACTGTGAGTTGGCTTCTCAACCCACCATTGACTAAAGTGTTGTCCGAAACCAGCCAGAGTCAGCAAAGTTCACTGGGAGTTTTCCATGGTCCTGATAAGGCCTGCCTGACTCTGGGTGTGTTTTGCCAAATCCAGCTACATTCTCAGGTGCCTGATGCGACCTCACCAAAAAAGACTTATCCGATGTGACCTTACTTATGTTGTTTTCTACCATTTCCCCTGTGAGACCCCAAGTTCTAGTGGAATGGGATAGGTTCTATTTACGTCTTTGTTAGAATTCTATGTTCATTAATACCCTCATATTCTAACACTCTACTTAATACCCCCTGTCCCAAAATGGATTCCATGCCCTAGGTCAGGGGTACCAAACCTCACCCACAGGGGCCAGATCCAGCTCTCCTGGGACCCCAATCTCCCCCCTCCAGTATACCCAAATGGCCATTCCCTTGCCCATATCCCCGTCCTTCCAACCACCAATCGTTTGGTGGTTTCCCAGCTTTTGTTTTATTTTACCCATTCTAAAAGGTTTAAATGCCTTACTGCAGTCACAGCTTTAAGCTACAATATGCTGGTATTTTTGTCCCTGTCCCTTTTGCCTTTAGCCCCACCCAACGTGGAATGTGGCCCCTGAGCAAGTCTCCAAAATTGAATCTGGACTCTGGGGTGAAAGAAGTTCCACGTCCCTGCTGTAGAGAGTGTGGCACCAAAGGAGCTCTGTGGAAAAATAAGACCCTCCAACACTCAGTCCCTTGGAGAGTTACTATGGACATTGGTCTTACCTGGCAGTGCAATCAGCTTCTGCAATTCCTTTTTTTCAACCTGCTGATTTCCTTTCCTTATTTTTGGCATTTTGGCCCCACTCCTTTTGGCCCCACCCACCACTGGAATATGCCCCCAATAGCTTCTTTGAAATTGAATTTGGCCCTTGGATTGAAAGACGTTAACCACCCCTGCTCTGAATGCCCAAAGAGAATGTTCCCTTTTTGTGGTCTTCCTCAGTTGGATAGTAGGAGGGGGAGCAATGCTGTCCATGCCTACCATATCCAGCTGCTTATGGGTATCCTCCAAAGACACCATTAAAGCCTCCTTCATCTGCTTGCATACACTTTGGAAGAGGTTCAATGTGGCCATCTTGATGGTGCCCAGCATTAGAGTTTTCTTAGCAGCAGTATTCTGGATATGGGCCCAACGTGACTCCTGTGGAGAAGGCAACGCAATGTGGGAAAAGGTTTGGATGAACACGACTAAAGGTGCTTCCAGGTGGGAGGGCTACTGGTGCAAACACTCAAAAGGCACTGTGAGGCTGTTCCATCTTTCCCAGCCCCACCCTTAAAGGCTTTTTCTGGTCAGAACAAAGGAAAAAAAGGAAAAGCAGTGGGAAATCACAGGAGAGCTACAAATGGAAGACATCTTCATCAGGCCCTCCTGTAAAATTCTGTGAACGAGGCAGTGCAATTGCCGTGTAAAAGCCTCATCATGTGGGAGCACCCTAATTCTGGCTAATGTGTGCATTGACAGCTTCCATTTTAAAAGTGCTCCAAACTGCATTGGGGGGGGCACTCAGTACAGCTCGCAAAGACTGAGCAGTCTCCCCACCCCACCCCACCCCAGCCTCTCTCTCTCTGTTACATTTCTTTTGTGTAATCTGGTCTGCCTAACATACCTTCCCCCCTGACAAGACTAATGTTCTGTGCGTTATCTGTCTGTCTGTCCTCATGGAATTTTGATTCAAATGCGAAGAGGCCCTGTTACCAGACACAAGCAGGGTGCTCCAGTTTGGGTGCATGGCTTCATTCATTTTCTTGTCCAACTCACATTGGTAGTTCACAAGCCCTGCCTCTCGTTATCCCTTTCTGACTTGCAAGATGTAGCTTGTGTCATATTACTAAGGATGGTAAGATACTTAGTAATATCTCCTGGCTACTCCTAATGACTTTGGTTTTCTTCTGTTTTTTAAAAGAGGCAACCTGAACTTTTGCACCGTCTCTTTCCGCCCATTTCTTCCTGCTAACTGGACAAAGAACACACAGTGGGCTGCAGAGACAATGTGGTCATCTCCATTTTGGACACGTCGCAATGCTTTTCTGCACAGACCTTTTGGAAACGGAGCCATGAAAGCACTCTTTACAGCAAGGATGATACAAAGAAAGTTTGCCAAGTACATTTTTGGATGATCTTTAAAAACACTAACCAGCCCTAGATTAACACACACATATATACGAACTCTGCTTGGCCCTTGGGTCTCCCATGAAGTTTTGCAGGAAAGAGATGGGCAAAACTGTGATGACAGCCAGTGAATGGGCTCACTTTTCTTTCTAGGAAGACAAACTATCTCCCTAGAAAAAGCGGGAGCCTGGAGGCGAATGTTATGGCATGTCTTCACAGTTGGGTGGGAGTAAAGAGAGCTTTGCTTCAAGGCTTTTGTGCACCTGAAAAGCGAAGACTAGGAGAAATAAATCCTGCTTCTTTCAGGAGGGAGGGGTATAGGACCACCACCTTTATTCTTGTCAGGCACTTGGTGCCTGCAAGAGTTGCAAGTCAGACAGAAATCAAACAAGTGCAACTTGCTTCCTGATGGGAAAACCACTCCACTATATTTCTGCTTGTCGTGCAGAATATAAAATGGCAACCTAGTTTAGAAAGTGCTGAATCAAAGAGGAGGTAAGATGTAAAGTAGATGGGCAACACATGGCCCCAGGTTGTATGCACACCCTCTCCAGCTGCTTTTCCAGCCGCCACTGCCTGCCATCAAATTTGCCAGTGGAATTTGGCAGTATGGGGCAGGGAAAATATGTTTTTCCCCTTTCAAACAAGGCATGTGGGGCATGCATGTCTTGTTTTAAAGCAAAATCATGCCACCGCCCCAAATGTCCACAAGGTGAGATTTTGCTTTCAAACAAGACATGTGCTCCCTGCATGCCTTGTTTTAAAGGAAAAACAGCATTTCTTTTGCCTCTGCCACACTGCCGATTTTCGGTGGCATGGTGGTAGCAATTCTCAGGAGGGTGTGGCCCTTGCTGGGTTCAGAGGAGCACAATTGGCCCTGAAACCAGTGGAAGTTGCCCGCCCCTGGTATAAAGGCACAACTGATTTTTAAAAATTAGGATAGAGCTATTAGATAGATAGCAGCACAGATGGCTGCTCAGTGAGGTCCTCAGGCTCCCAGAATCATCAACAGGCATGTGCTCACCTCATGCTGAATGTGGTTTCTGTTTGATGCTAAGGGACTACATTTAGCGAATGCGTATATAATCGCCTTGCTTGCCCAAAGTCTGAATTCAAGAGGGGCACATGCATTGATTTAGAATGACACCTACAAAGAGGTGGGCTGGCATCAATAGTGTGTCACTGCCAACACCGATGGCTCTCACTGATGCCCAGTGGCTTGATCGCTGAGCCAGTGCTTATCTGTAGCTAGTCAAGGGTAAAATGTGTCTGCCCGTGACTCATGCCCTTGACTGGTTACAGTATTTATGCGGAGGAGTGAATTAATATAAGCCTGTGAGGACATGCAGTTACTTCAGGAAGAGAGATTAGAACCCCAGGGGAGCTGAGGTATTCAGATTGGTTTCAGACATTGCATTTGATTAAAGAGCTACAGGATTGAAGAGTTGCCCACCAGTAGTCCCACCCACCCCCATCCTACTCCTTACCCAGACAATGACATCGCTGCGGGCATGGTCAAAACGCAGCTGCAGACGTGCCAGCTCATTGTTGTGCTGCAGGATCTCATCATCTTTTTCCTCCTTGTAGCGGGCCAGGTGGACCTTGGCTTGCTCAATCAACTCCAGCCCCTCCTGGGCCGACTGCACGAGATCCCGGTGCATCCCTACTAGCGTCTTGTAGCGTCCAATGACCTCCCGGATCTCCTCAAACTGCAGGGGATGCCTTGCATTAATATCCCACACTCTGAGATATTATTCTCATGTAATGGACAGTCAGATCCAAACCACAGCATCTCATGGGTCCTATCTCTAACCCCTCCCTTCCCTGCATGGCAGGTAGAAACAAAAGACTGACTGGCTACAAACACCATGGTGTTGTGCAGCCAACATCCTGGCTTGGGAAAGCTGCATACAGAGAGTCCAGTTTTTACCACCTTCTGTAAACATACAATGGGTGTTTGACCTATGCCAGACTTCAGCAACCTGGTGCTCTCTGGACGTGTCAGACTGCAACTCCCATAATTCCCAGCCAGCATGGCCAATGGCCATGCTGGCCAGGAATTATGGGAGTTGCAGTCCAACACATCCAGAGTGTGCTAAGTTGGGGAAGGCTGCCCTCGGCTGTGTTGCACTATGTGGAGCTAAAGCTTGACTGCATGAATGCAGCAAATAGTGGGACCAATGTCCAAGATACCAATTCACCACTTCTCAAACACTACTTCTCATGACACCATGCAGATGCCAACAGTTGTCACACCAATGACCCCGCTATTGTGTATCACTGCAGAGCCAATGTTCAACTGGATCTGCAGAGTTGGCGTTGCAGAGTCAGCTAAAACTATAACCAGGTAACCTGATTTTTCAGTGGTTGTGCTCAGTCCCTCCAGCTCCTTCTCTGGTTTAGCACACAGAAGTACCAAACCAGGAAATGAGCACCTGTACCCTTAGACTTTGCCTCTCATAGCATCCCCATCTTAGCACTATCCCTTATACATACCTCTGAAACCTTAACTACTCCCTCCAGGTACTTGTTGAAGATGGAGTATTGCTGCAGCTTGTTGTATAGCTTCTGATGCTGCTGCTTCAGAGCTGCCATATCCAGCTTGGCCTTGGCCAGCTCTTTCACCCGCTGCTTCTTCAGCTCCCGCTCCTTGTTGGCTTTCTTCAAGGCTCTGATCCGTTTCTGGTCATTCTCCTAATGGCCCCCCAAGTTGAAGCCCCCATCCCCCCCCCACAGCAACAAGTTATTACTGGGTGTGGATGCCAATATAAACTCCATGGCCTCCCTCCCAATCAGAGCATACAAGGATGACAGAGGTACACTGGAAGTTGTCTTTATACCAGGTCAGACTATTTGCCCATCTAGCCCAGTAGTGTCTACTCTGATTGGCAGCAACCCTCCAGGGTCTCAGGTAGAGAAGGGTCTTTCCAGTGGTTTAGTGGTCAATTTCAAAGTGCAGGTGGTCATCATAACAATCCTCATGGCCATGCCCCCAAGGCGAATCCAGAATTGCAACCGGTTTTAGGAGTTTTAATCTGCTAGGAGCAGGTCTTTCGTAAAGCTAATGCCCATTCAAGGCCAAGCCTTGCCTATGTTGTGCCCTCATCCAGGATATACCCCCGGGACTAGTGCCCCTATCAACCCATCTTAGTTATACTACTGGATGGAGAAATGCTAGCTGTACACATGTTTGGTTTTAGGTGGATCACAAGGAGGCTCGTACAATCCATAAAGACAAAAGGGAATGGAGGCATTATGGCTTATGAGCTGATAGTATACCTGTATGAATTGCTCAAATTTCCGAATGTATGCTTTCAGCTGGACCTCCTTTGCACCAAGTTCCTCCCACCGGTTGTTCAGGGATTCCATCCTTGTCTTAAATGCCTGAAGGGTTCAGAGAGGGAAGAGACCAATCAGTCACCAGGTTACAGTAGAGATTTTTCTTCTGCGGGGAGTGGGAAGACTTTGTATCTACTACTGGTTGTCTCTCATAATACAGACATGGCCCCACATGAGACAAAATGTCAAAGAGGCTGGTGTCTTGGCCAGATGGACCAGGAAGTGTTTTGGTGGCAATGAATTAAACAAATGGGGTGCAATTTATTGGCAATGAAATGCCAGCTGTGTGGTTCTGTGACTTGGGCTGCCTCTACAAGAGGCATTTAAAGCTCTTTCAAGGCGCATTAAAAAATTTCCCTCTACGGCCCCCTCCACAAGGATGCGCTTTTGCGCCCGGTTCCGCGATTATGCGCATTATCGCGGAGGCGCTTTTACTCCTAATCCCTCTGCACCGGAGGCGGCGAGAGGCGGCGAAGCGCATTAATTCATGTCCAAAAAGCGCTTTACAAGCAGTTAATGCGCATAATCGCTTGTTCACACCGCGAAAATGCGCTTTAACGGCCGGAGCAAAATAAAAGTCGCTATTTAACGCGCGTTCGAAAATGCGCATTATCGGGGAGATAACGCGCCTGTACGCCCGTTTTGCGCTCCGTGCTTGTGGAGGTAAATTTTTTAATGAGCCTTCAAGGCTCATTAAACGTCTCGTGTGGAGGAGGCCTACAAGAACGGAGCGCAAATCGCGCGTAGAGGCGCGTTATCTCTCCGATTATGCGCATTATCAAATGCACGTTAAATCGCGAATTTTATTTTGCTCCGGCCGTTAAAGCGCATTTTGACTATGTGAACAAGCGCTTATGCGCATTAACTACTTATAAAGTGCATTTTGGTCATCCGTTAATGCGCTTCGCCGCCTCTTGCCGCCTCTCGTGCAGAGGTATTAGGTGTAAATGCGCTTCAGCGATAATGCGCATAATCGCCTAACCGGGCGCAAAAGCGAATCCTTGTAGAGGGGACCTTGGAGTTGGGGATGTTGGAGAAATCCACAATGGATTCAAGTGAGTTTGGATTTCTATCAATCTGACCTACAGATTCTCCAGCAAGACTGGTTTTCCAAGTCATGTGGATTCTGTGAATTTGTGGACTAATGTGAATTAGTGCCTGTAGAAATAAAATCTGGTTTAAAAAATCAGATTCTGTCAATAAACGGATGACAGAATGAAGGACACCTGACACAATCCATGAAACACAGACGGAAAAGATTTAACAAAATCTGTGCGTCTTTACATGGAACTGGCTGGTAGTGAAGTATGGTAGAATGGTCCTCTGGGACACAAAGATGGTAAAACAGGGCATCCCCTCCAGTTGGACAACCTCACCTCCTTTTGAGCCTCCATGGCCTGATGCACCAATTTGGCTTCTTTTTTCTTCTCCAGGAGCCGAATGGAGGGAGATGGGGACTGCTCCTCTGATACTGGGAATTTCCTATTCAAAGAGGACAGTCATTTTCCCATAAAGAATGCAGAGATCTTAACAAATTGTAGGATCCATGGGACAGGTATGTTTTTGTGGTACACACATCTTCAGATGGAAAAGGCAAGATGACAGAATATCTTATTTGTGTTAGGGGCAAGGCTTTCACCCTGAAAGCAGATTAGAATATGTGGCTCATCTGGACACAGCATAAAGCAATGAGACTATAGGAGATGAATTCTGTTTTAGGCCCAGCAAGTGAAAGGGGTTTCAAGGAAGGAGATAAAGATTTAGTGGTAAATGATGGAAGAAAGGGAGAAGAAAGTAGTGAAGGGAACAGAAGACAGACAAAGAAACATGTCAGGAAGGAAAAGTGAACAGGTAGTCATGGATCCAACAAGAGAGGAACTGATCCTTAAAGCAAGGATTAATACTGAGTGTAACCATTTGTGAACAGTGACCACAGCACCATCAAATTCAACATATATGTACGTAATTGGGGGAAATGTCTACAAATTCCAACGCAGTTTATTTTGGAAGAGATAAAATCTAAAAAAAAAATGAGGGGATTAGTTAAAATGGAAGGTTCACTCAGGAACTTTGGAGATTATTTTTAAAAACACTATGACAGTGACTCAACTAAAAGGCATACAATAGATTAGAAAAGGTACAAATAAGTAGGGATGTGCATGGCCAAAATTATCGTATCGGATCGTTATCGGAAATTCTGGTAGAAAAAAAAATCAGATCCGATAATATCGTAGGTATTCTGTATCAAATCGGATCTGATTTCCGATAATTAATTCGACATATTTTGCCCTATAGAGTTACTTTTTGAGACAGAAATGTCTCAAAAAGCTTCTGTATTTTAACTCTAACTTCTGTATTTTAAAAGTTAGAGACTTGAAACTTGGTCACATGTCTAGCACATGTTGCTACACATATGTGCCAAATTTCAGATCAATCCCTCCAACCTTGTATTTTAGATGAATTTTTTAACGGTTGTGGTACTTTGAAAGCAATTGGGAGGCTCGGTCAACCAGCTGTCAACTAGAAAGATCTTTAAAAAATTCATATAAAACCGAGGGTTTGAGCAATTGCTCTGAATTTTTTTCACAAATGACTAGGAATAGACAAGCTGCACTGGGGAAAATTTTTCAAGTTTCAAACTTTTAAAATAACGAAGTTACAGGGGGTGGGGCTTTTGAGGGACCCCCTATAACTTTTTTTATTTTAAAAGATAGAGACATGCAACTTGAGGAGCCAGGACTAGCAACACCCCATCTGGAAAGTACAACAAGTTTCATGTCTCTATCTTTTAAAATAAAAAGTTACACCTATTTAAGTTCTTTAAGGAAAGCGTATGTGTCTATTGTCTGATACTTTTTAAACTAACTTTTCTATTTTTTAAGTTAGAGACTTGAAAGTGGCCCACAGTGTTTATGGAATATGCCTAAGTATGTGTATGAAATTTCAGAACAATCCCTCTACCCCTGTATTTTATATGAATTTTTGAAAGATTGTGCAATTTTTTGACAGCTCTGAACGCACGTGGCTTTAGCTGTCATTCAGAGCTGTCAAAAAGTTGCACGATCTTTCAAAAATTCATATAAAATACAGGGGTGGAAGGATTGTTATGAAATTTCAAAAACATATTTAGGCATATTCCATAAGCACTGTGACCACGTTTCAAGTTTCTAACTTTTAAAATACAGACGTTATAGGTTTATTTATATGGAGTTCCGATAACCAAAAAAAAAATCCGATATAATCGGACTGAAAATTTTCGGATCAGATAATTATTGGAGGTATTTCTATCGTATCATTATCATTAATCAGATGTTGAATAACGCCATTATCAGATCGTTATCGAACATTGGAACGATATGATACACATCCTACAAACAAGTCCATGAAGATGTGAGTACATTTGAACAGCAGTATAAAGGAAAAGGCAAGAAATCTTCCTTTATAAAGCAGAAGTCTTACTTAATGATAAAATTACAAACCTGTCAGCATAATGTCTGTGCACTGATAAACTGATTAAAAAAATCTAGCTTTAATCATGCTTTAAAAAACAACAACACACACACATTGAAGAAAAGGCCTTGCTGATGAAGTATCAGCATGGCTTGTGCAAAGGCAAGCCTCTTACCATGCCAGCAAATATGTAGATTGGGATGATCCTATAGATACTATGAGCATCATCATCACATGGGGGGGGGGGAATTGCATTTCCTTACTGTCACTTCTCCACCCCTGCTTCTGTCCATCATTACTTCCTCTTTTACCCAGACAGGGAAGAGGAAGTAAGCAAAGTCCACCTGACATATTCAGGAGCCTGTTTCATTGTGTGGCTTTTCCTGCACACAGCAAGAGATCGTGGCACATTCCATTTTTTCTTTTTTTAAAAAAGTTGAATTTTGAGGGGTCTATTGTGCAACAGAAAAATGAGCAGAAGGAGTGGGAGGCGCGCGGGAGGCATACACTGTCATCTAAAAGATGTGCACACATCTGTAAGTGGGCAGTAGCAAGTGTGCGATGAAGCGCTCATCTGATGAGCTTTTATATATTTGAACATCCAAACCGTGTTTTATGAAAGTCTCTCATCAAGAGTCATAAGGGCCATATAAGATGTGGCATAGAAATCCAAGCTCAAGATATCCCACATTTTAAAAAAATAGAGGTAAAGGCAGCAAGGCAGTGGTGGGGAGGATTAGATTGGACCACAGCACTAGGAGAGAGGGAACATATACACACATACACACACATATACGTTCCATTTTCCCATACTGCCCATATTGTCTTAATGACATGCTTGTAAGCTTCTCAGAAGCAATGTAGGCCAGAACTACACCTTGTATCAAATCGTTATGAATATGGAATAAAAAGCAGGATATAACACTATGAATGCGGTATATGGATTGTGGATTGTGTCCCAAGAGTTATCAGGCCACTTTAATACCACTATAAAGGAGTAGTGTAAATCTAGCCTTAGTTGGCTATTGCTAGAATGGGATGCTGGACTAGATGGACCATTGATGTGATACAGTAGGGTGTTTCCTGTGAAAAGTGGTAGCGGGGTGGGGGGAGGATCCATGGGGAAAGGAAGGAAGAAGTTGAAGATACTAAAAATGTGGGAGCTTGGAAGGAAATTAGGGCGGATGGAAAGTAAAGGAGAGGGGAGCCCAGAGTAAGGGTCTTGCTGGGAGGGAAGAGGTGGAAGGGCACAGGACAAGGGGTAGAAGTTGGGGGAATTTAACTCACATCAGCAGTTTCAGCAGCTTCTGCCCATATTGCATCCGGAAATACTCGCTCAGGTCCTCTTCATCCATGGTCGTCATGGTGCCTGTTCACCTGCCAGGCACCCCCTGACCTCTTAAGCGCAGCACCCTTCACGGAGCTGGAAGTGTCCCTTTTCACCTCCCTTGACTATGTGCCAGGAAGAAGTGAGCAAATAGCTGTGCTGCTGTCAGAGTCCCAGGTGCAGTTGGGGTCATAGAATCCTCAGATGCAAATATGAAAGATACAAAAGGGTTGCTTAGCAACCACAAGGCTGCACTAAGAATGATGAAAGCCCTACGGGAAAGTGGAGGGAATTGGTACCCCCTTCCCCATGCGTACACACATGCACACACACATAGAAGCGCACACGCCATTACCATAATTCCCGTTTGAATAAGGCTGGGCCAACCAGAGAAACTCTGTGACGTTCTCAACCACGTACTTTTAGTGGCCTGTAGCAGCTTCAGAGCTGTCAAGGTAATAGGAAGCAGCTGCCATTTGGAAAAGGAGGACAAATTAACCACTTCCCTAGACTGACAACATTTACAGAATTAAATATGTGTAATGACCCCAAACTCCAAAATCAGCCAATCCCTACCTTAGGAAGAACTAAATATACACAAAATTCTATTGCCCGGACATGGATTTTGCCCTTTTTTATTATGGAACAACATGGCTTACTTTGTTTTAACGTTGCAATACAGAATGATTCCCAACCCAGGATCATCCCCGGTCAGGGATAACTTTGGGTTTTTCTTTTAGAAATGCTGTTGATTTAAAAAAGGAGAAAAGGACTGTGATTTCCCTGAGGTAGGTTGACTCACCCACCTTCCACGTGTTACATAGAAAACACTACATGGCACAGAGAAAAACTCAAGGGTTTCAAGACATAACTAAAGCAGTTATAATTGCATTGGGCTTTCGAAATGCAGGTTTAAAAGCTTCACCAGCAGTTGTTGGAGCAGATGGAGATGCAGACAAACATAATTACAAAGAAGTCAGACTGAGGCCAGATCTACACCAAGCAGGGTATGCTTGAAAACGGTTTGGAAAACTGCATATGGAATGTGTCCTGAGCCCCAACAGTTGTCACTACCATTATAAACCGTTTTAAAGCAGTAGTGTAGATCCTGCCTATTCTCAAAGTTCTAGGCAGATGATAGAATTACTGATGTGAAGAAGGGTTGTGCTGATGGTTTGCTACGAAAATCAGACAAATAAAAGAGTCCCTTATTTTGCAAAATTCATACATTATAGCAAATGGTTTTACATTGTGTTGCATTCTTCCCCTCTCCCATCCTACCCTTGCAAAACAACATTTTCAGAAAAGGCAACAGATAACAGAATCTCTTCTCCCCACACACACGCCAGTCACTCCCTCTCAATTGTGCATATTCCCTCATCCTCTGTAACAGGCCTGGTGTGAGATCTCTTGCTGCCAGAAGCAGAAGCAGAACTCACGCCACCACTGCCAACCCCCCCCCCACGAGCCCCAATCCAAAGAGTCCACAGCTGCTGTGTGGGGGCTCTTCCAAAATCTCAGTGGCTCCAGGCTCTTGTGAGATCTAGGTACACGGCCAAGTGTACCAGAGGGTTTTCCCAAGTGCTGAAATCTCAGGACAGCCCTGAAGTCCCACAGCAACAGAGGGCTGGTGGCTCCTCCAAACAGTTTGACTGGCTACTTTCTTGCTGTGGCAAATGCCATAGCGGGGCTCTCTAGAGAACCCACTGGAGGTGGTGGCAGGGTCTCCAGGCTGGGTTTCACACTGGGTCTGGGGGAGCAGGAGTGGTGCCACCCATACCCCCTGGAGGTGGAGGTGGGCTCTCTGGCCTGGGGACAAGGGAATGGCACAATTTGCTGCCCTTCCAGCTCCTCCTCCTCCTCCTCATGCAAGCAAGCACCTCACCCTGCTTCATGCATGTGCCAGTCCTGCTTTATACAGAGTTCATTGTGTAGTATAGTAAATATTCAGTTGACTAACATTTGTAGGGATGTCTGCAATCTTCAAGTCTCTATATTTTTACATGCTCCCCACT
Organism: Anniella stebbinsi; assembly: GCA_029215795.1. Lineage (NCBI taxonomy): Eukaryota > Metazoa > Chordata > Lepidosauria > Squamata > Anniellidae > Anniella > Anniella stebbinsi. The sequence goes on along the minus strand of JARDYH010000005.1, from coordinate 62,708,156 downwards.
TCCTCACGAGTGATAAGTTGTAGGAGCAGCACTACTTCAATTTGGCTTCCTTTAGATGACATTGAAGGCTTATGAATTTTTGTAGTATTTGGTTTATTTACAAATATATAGGTAGAGCGTAAGTGGTGGCAAGCAGGATATGCACTCCTACGAGGCAACAGATTCACGACCTCACATCAGATCCTTGGTGAGCAATGGTGCAGTGGTAGATTCTGAAGTACTAGGGCCCATCATGACAGTCCCCATAACTCCGCCCCCAAGGAGACTCCAAAAATGAACCAGCTCTAATAATTTCATCTCCACTAGGATAGGGTGACCAGATAAAATCCAGGTCAGGGCTCATGTAACTTTAACAGTTGTAGAGAAAAGGGAATTTCAGCCAGTGTCATTTGTATGCAATTAGTTCCTGATGAAATTCCCTCTTCATCACAACAGTTAAAGGTGCAGGCACTATACTAGAGTGACCATATACAAAAGAAGGCAGGCCCCCTGCAACTTTAACTGTTGTGATGAAGAAGGAATTTCACCAGGAACTAATTGTATACAAATGACATTGGCTGAAATTCCCTTTTCTCTACAACTGTTAAAGTTACATGAGCCCTGACCTGGATTTTATCTGGTCACCCTACACTAGGAGCAGGACTTTTGTAAAGCTCATGGGTCTTAATTGCCCATTCAAGACCCAGCTACCCCAAAATACTTTGCATTACTACAGGGATAGCTCAAAACAATATATTATTGCTGGGAAAATCCATTTTCCCACAGCTAGTGTGATGAGTTCAGAGGGAATAAGGAAGTCTGAGTGGTGGACATCCCTGCGGATCAAAAAGTGCTGGTGCTGCATCCCTGTGAGACTTGGCTCCACTACACCGCCGTTGGGGAGAGGCAACCCAAGATGCTTCAACCTTGAGTTAGCACTTGGCATTCTCTCTGCCTCATTCTCTCTCCCTGTCACTCTCCTAAAATGGGTATTCATACACACTGATATATGCACGCACACACATGCACAGACACACTTCTTACATAGCCCCTCCCCTTAGCTGAAGTGGTGATGTCTGATAGCCTCCACCATTCCAAGCACTCAAAAGAGATCTCCCACTATTTTATAGCCCTTATCCCCTATAGAGGAAACATCTACCAGCCATTCTGGGCTATTAGCATGCACTGCTTGACAAAAGAAATGGCCAGACAGCAGCCATTAACTATATTTTGCTAGATATTGATTGTTGAAATCACTGCTTGCTCTTTGTGTTGTGTAGCATTCTATTTCTTTCCTATCATGTAGTCTGACTGTATGCTAGCCATGACTAAACAAATATGACCCCACTGTATTATACAATTTGAAACTAATTTAGAATGGACATATTTTTACAGTAAAAAGAAAAGTTTGGGAACTTTTGTCCATTTTCAGAAGTCATCACAGAAAGAATGGGGAGGGCAGAAGCGAAACATAACAGAGAGCAACCATGTCATAAGCTTTTCAACCCTTCCTGTTACTACACTTCTGTGAATAAAGCTACATTCGAATAACTGGATAGGAACAAATTTTAGGCAGAATGACGGCAAAACTGATTTTTCGATCTCCTTCAGAAAGAACTTAGGATCACTAGAGAGGTTGTGTTTATTAATGCTGATTAGGGTGCATTTGATAGGTTCTCTTCATCTTTCCCATGTATAGAATTTTATTATAGGTTACAACAGTGAGTTTATCTATATGATCTTGAAAAGCATTCTACAACCACAAGTTTTCCTTTGGAGATCTTTCTGCAAGTTCCTCATAATTCTATATCTAAGGGTATAAATGGGAGGGAAGGATTCCTCACTGTAGAGGACACTGTCTTATTTACTTTGTTGTGTGTGGAGGGTGGACAGATAGCCATGATTCCCTATTCTCCTTTCTCCTGAACTACAGATGTGACTTTAGCCTGATTGGGATTCTCTGTATCTATTATTCTTATTCTTATTATTCTTATTCTTATTATTCTCTTTCTCGCTCGTGGCATTTTTCTAGATGGACATGACGAGCTTTGCCAAGTCATGCTGTCTTTTACAGATTCAGGAATTTCCTGACAATTGAGCATGTTTTAAGTATAACTGCTTTCTAGATGTTGGTGTGGATGTATTTTGGTAGGCCCAGTTTCTGAAGGTTTTCTGTATAATTTTTTGATGTGATGCCGGTGACTGAGATGACTAACGGAATAATTGAGACCTGTTCCTGTTGCCATAATTCTTTGACTTCCATGGCTAGTGGTATATATTTGTCTCTATTTTCTTCTTCCTTTTCAACGACATTTTTGTCATTCGGTATTGCTATGTCAATGAGGTATGTGTGTGTGTTTTTTTTTTGTCTATGACCATTATGTCTGGTCGGTTGCAGGGTATTGTCTTGTCAGTATGAATTGTTCTGTCCCAGTATATTTTATGATCTACATTTTCCAAGATTGTTTCAGGTGAGTATGTACAGTAGGCTGACCAGATAAATTCCAGGTCAGGGCTCATGTAACTTTAACAGTTGTAGAGAAAAGGGAATTTCATTCAATGTCATTTGTATGCAATTAGTTCCTGGTGAAATTCCCTCTTCATCACAACTGTTAAAGTTGCAGGGGCCCTGCCTTCTTTTGTATATGGTCACTCTAGTATAGTGCATGCACCTTTAACTGTTGTGATGAAGAGGGAATATCACCAGGAACTAATTGCATACAAATGACACTGGCTGAAATTCCCTTTTCTCTACAACTGTTAAAGTTACATGAGCCCTGACCTGGATTTTATCTGGTCACCCTAATGTATAGTATGTATAGTATGGTGTAGGTTGTATGATAAAGTTGATAAAGTTGAATTTGATGGCCAGTTGTTTGTGAATTATTTTTGCAGCTGTATTGTGTATAGTCCATTCCTGCTAGAATTTTACATCCTCCTGTTATGTGGTCTATTGTTTCTTGGAACTGATGGCATTTCCTGCATAGGTCTGTTGTTACACTGTTATCTTTTATGATGTATTTTTGGTAGTTCTTGGTGGCTATAACTTGATCCTGTATGGCAATTAAGAATCCTTCTGTTTCTGGAAATAGCTCACCCTTCCTGAGCCATTCCTATGAGTTTTCTTTGTTTATTCGTGGGTTCTGTATTATGTTGTAGTGCTTCCCATAGAGTGCTTTTTGTGTCCATTTTTCTTTTTTCTCTGCGAGTGTGAGTGGTCGTGTTTGGTCTTCGTTTTGTAGTGCTACGTTGAGTGGGGTGTAATTTTTAACTGCTTTTACTATTATTTTCCCCAATACTGGGGCTCAAGGCAGTTTACAAGATTACAACATATACAATTAAAACATATAAACATAAATTTACAAAAGTTAAGATAGAATTAAACCCCTGTAATATTAAAAACACTTAAAAATGTGAAAAAAAACAAATAACAATTTAAAAAATCTAATACATTAACGCAGGCCCAGAATATTCCTAAAGGCCTGCCATAACAATAAGGGTTTTGCCTGCCTCTGAAAGTGTCAGAAGGAAGGAGCCAGTCCAGCCTCCTTGGGAAGGGAGTTCCAGAGCCTTGGAGCAGCCACTGAGACTCATACAAGGCACGGGTCCTTCCCTTAATCCAGGCTGGGACTGCAGCTTTAAAAAAAAAACACCTCCGGGGATGAAGGTTTTTAACTCTCCCTCCCAATTGTTGCTATTTGATCTTGAATGCTGCTGGCATAGGGTGAGCAGATAAAATCCAGTTCAGGGCTCATGTAACTTTAACAGTTGTAGAGAAAAGGGAATTTCAGCCAGTGTAAGGTGACCATATTTTGGAAAACAAAAAGGAGGACAATATGGCCGCCCCAAGGGGGCGTGCCCACCAACATGTCCATCCCCCAAGGGGGCGTGCCCTTCAACATGTCCAGCCCCCAAGGGAGTGTGCCCACCCAAACATGGCCTTGGTCACATGTCTGATTTCACAGCATACAATTAAGACAAACTTGTTCTACACAACATCTTAATGTTAAAATCACTGAAATAAAGAACAAGTGAGACATTGAATGTATCTGAAATTAACTTCACTCACTTCTACTTTTGTAGCTTTTGCTGTTCTTTGAAGCTTTTACTATACTCTGTGTGATAGAGTCTCCCCTTCCCTCAAATATCTTTTCTGACTGCAAATCTTTCACTGGATTACAATAGTCTCAACTTTCCTAACGTTTAACAATCTTTCCCCATCATTTTTCTCATATCCATACTCACAGATTCAGCATACTGTTACCATTGAACAAATGAAGCAGTGGACAAGTGCAGAGAAATCTAGTACAACAAACTAGCAACCTAGCATGCAGGAAGAGTATAAAATATGATTACCCTGCAAACATTAGCCATGGAACAAAATTAGGGATGTGCACTGGATCGGACCCGATCCACGATCCGAGTCCGGTCCAGTGGGAAATCGGATAAATTATCCGATTTCCGATCCCGCAGCTGGATCGGCCGATCCAATCCGAACCGGTCCGAAAAGGCTCCGAACCGGTTCGGCGGATCGGCGGGCGCCCACTGGCGCCCACCGCCGCTTCCATTGGCGGGCGCCAGCGGGCGCCCGCCGATCAAAGTGGACAGCGGGGGGGGAGGAGGGGGGCGCTTACCTTCTCGGCCCGTCCGCTCCCGTCCGGCACTAGCAGCTACTACCAGCGGGCTCCGCGGCCTGCTCTAGGGTGGCGCGCCGGGTGATGTCATCACCCGGCGCGCTACTCTAGAGCAGGCCGCGGAGCCTGCTGGGAGTAGTAGGCGCCGGCGCCGGACGGGAGCCGCCGGGCCGGGAAGGTAAGGAGGGGGTGCATGGAGGGGAGGAGGGGGCGCGCGGAGGGGGGAGGGGGGCCCTTACCTTCCCGGCCCGGCGGCTCCCGTCCGGCACCGGCGCCTACTACTCCCAGCAGGCTCCGCGGCCTGCTCTAGGGTGGCGCGCCGGGTGATGTCATCACCCGGCGCGCTACTCTAGAGCAGGCCGCGGAGCCTGCTGGTAGTAGTAGGCACCGGCGCCGGACGGGAGCCGCCGGGCCGGGAAGGTAAGGAGGGGGTGCGTGGAGGGGAGGAGGGGGCGCGCGGAGGGGGGAGGGGGGCCCTTACCTTCCCGGCCCGGCGGCTCCCGTCCGGCGCCGGCGCCTACTACTACCAGCAGGCTCCGCGGCCTGCTCCAGGGTGGCGCACCGGGTGATGTCATCACCCGGCGCGCTACTCGAGAGTAGGCCGCGGAGCCCGCTGGTAGTAGCCGCCGGCGCCGGACGGGAGCGGACGGGCCGAGAAGGTAAGCAGTGGCGGGGAAGGGGGCTTACCCCCCCCGGAGCCGTCCGCTTCTATCCGTTGGCGCCCGCGGGCGCCAGCGGATGGAAGCGGGCGGCCCCAGGGGGGGTAGGGAGCGCGGGGGAGGGGGCTTACCTGCCGGGGCCATCCACAGCGGACGGCCCCGGGGGGGGAGGGAGTTAGGCCCCCCCTCACCCACCCGCCGCCATTTTTTCCTCATAGACTTGCATTGCAATGCAAGTCTATGGGGAAAAAAATGGCGGCCGATCCAAAAATTTACGATTTTTGGGTCGGGATCGGACTCGATCCGGTCTGGGGGGCCTCCGATTTTGTCCGAACCGGTCCGGGACAAAATTGGAGGTCCCGATCCGGGTCCCGATCCGATCCGGGGGGTCCGTGCACACCCCTAAACAAAATGGATTAAAGGCTTGTTGTAGTCACTTCTCGCCTCTTAGCTTGTTTCAACTTCTGGTTGATCAGTGAGAAACTAATCTAACAATGTGTGATTATATCTCTGATTCATTAGCCATGTGAACAAGACCATGGTCAGTACAATACAAAGATAGGCCAGAACAGATGCCCATTATTATAATGCTAGATAAGGATCTTTCCCTCCTTTTATCCAAGTATATCCTGAATTTACATTGCCTCAGTGTGCAGAGAACAAGCAACCAGCAGGTGCTCTCCAGAAAGATGCTTTCAGAGCCTAGGAGATTCAGACACATTCAAGCCAAGCCATGCTACACACTCAAATATTACCTTACTTGGACAGAACAATTCTGGGACAAATCAATACTTTGCAATCAACCAGACATGACAGTCAAAAACAACAAAGAAAAAACACACCTACCTCAATGACATAACAATACCTAATGACAAAACTGTTGCAGAAAAGGAAGAGTTAAAGAAAGAAAAATATACACCAATGGCTATGGAAGTTAAAGAACTATGGTAACAGGAAAAATTACAATCATTCAATTAGTTAGAGTGATCATATGGAAAGGAGGACAGGGCTCCTGTATCTTTAAGAGCTGTATTGAAATGGGAATTTCAGCAAGTGTCATTTGTATGCATGTAGCAGCCTAACCCTAACCAGTACCTCACACGATTTTGAAGCTATACTTCTATTAATGCAGTCCAAAATAGTGCTTGCTTATTTTGCAGTCCCGTCACACTGTTGGCTCATATTAAGCTTGGGATCTACAACAATTCCAAGATCCTTCTCGCCTGTAGTGTTGCTGAGCCAAGTATCCCCCATCTTGTAACTGTGCATTTGGTTTCTTTTTCCTACTTGTATAACTTGGCATTTATCCCTATTAAATTTCATTCTGCTGTTTTCAGCCCAGCACTCCACTCTATCAAGATCACTTTGAAGTTTGTTTTGTCTTCCAGGGTATTAGTCATCCCACCCAATGTTGTGTCATCATCATCACCATCATCCACACACACCTCATACTCAGGCAATAAAAATTAAAATCTACACACCCCTACACACTCACTCAAAGTGTGTGTGTGTGGGGGAAACCCCACACCTTCCCCATGGCAATTAAAAAAAAAACACAACCTCCTCCCATACACGTAACAGGGGTGGGGGAATAAAAATCCACCCCCACACTCACCAAAGGCATCATCATCATCATCATCATCCACCCACACAAGGCAAAATAACAGTAGACATAATAAAAATACAACACTCATCCACATACTCACCAAAGGAAAAAATAATAAAAATCCACACATGCACCAAGGCAAAAACCAGCCAACCAACCACACATACTTAACCAAGACTAAAAATAAAATAAATATCCACATACCCCAACATACTCACCCATGGCAAATCTAATAATAGTTTTAAAAAACATCCACATGTACCCCCCCAATTAATTCATCAAAATCAGTACTCAAGGAATATATGGAAAATAAGTGAAAACTAATTTCATCAATGCTGCCAATAATGAAATCTAATCTACCCCCCACTCCACTGAATTTAAATTGCAGCTAAAGCCAGTTCATTTGGTCTTCTATTAATTTAATACCCCCCCACACACACATGCATACATACAAGAGCAGCAAATTGCTTTAAAAAGTTTATAAACAGTAGCAGCAGCACTCAACAATAATAGTAGTAACAACAAGAAAAATAAACTAACATCCAGCCCCAGCTCTGCGCACCAGGCTGGGCTAAGATGCCCGTGCTCCAGGCTGGGACAGGCCACTCTGCATGCCATGAAACTCCGCATGCCAGGCCAGGATGCTCCACGGCCAGCCAGGCCACCCCATGCTCCATAATGCCCCACTTACCAGGCCATGCCATGCCACACCGCACGCCAGGATAGACTGCGATTCCCATGCCGGCCGCCGGACCAGGTGCCTCCGAACATCCTGCCAGGCCGCCCACAAATCGAGCCAGGGTAGGCAGCAACGCCCGTGCCGCCCACCGGACCAGGTGACTCCAAGCAACCCCCCAGGTCGGGCTGCGCCATGCGCCGGGCCATGCGCTGGGCTGCGCCGCGCGCCGGGCCGGGATGCGCCGCGCGCCGGGCCGGGCTGCGCCGCGTGCCGGGTCGGGCTGCGCCGCACGCCGGGTCGGGCTGCGCCGCGTGCCGGGCCGGGATGCGCCGCGCGCCGTGCTGTGCTGGGATGCGCAGCGCGCCGGGCCGCGCTAGCCAAGAACAAGGCCCGGATGGCGGAGGGGGGGAGGCCGGAACGACGCGCACCCGGAAGTGCGGACGCGCGTCGTTCCGGCCTCTTCCCTCGCCGATCTGGGCCTTGTTCTTGGCCAGTGCAACCGCGCTAGCCAAGAACAAGGCCCGGATGGCGGGGGGGGGGGGGAGGCCGGAACAACGCGCACCCGGAAGTGCGGGCGCGCGTCGTTCCGGCCTCTTCCCTCGCCGATCTGGGCCTTGTTCTTGGCCAGCGCAACCACGCTAGCCAAGAACAAGGCCCGGATGGCCGGGGGGGGAGGCCGGAACGACGCGCACCCGGAAGTGTGGGCGCGCGTCGTTCCGGCCTCTTCCCTCGCCGATCTGGGCCTTGTTCTTGGCCAGCGCAACTGCGCTAGCCAAGAACAAGGCCTGGATGGCACGGGAGAGGCCCAATTTTTCCAGACTTTGGGGGATATTTTAAAATTCCCCCCCCGGACTCAAATTTGGCCCCTTTTCCTGGACATGTCCGGGGGGATCCGGACGTCTGGTCACCCTAAGCCAGTGTCATTTGTATGCAATTAGTTCCTGGTGAAATTCCCTCTTCATCACAACTGTTAAAGTTGCAGGGGCCCTGCCTTCTTTTGTATATGGTCACTCTAGTATAGTGCCTGCACCTTTAACTGTTGTGATGAAGAGGGAATATCACCAGGAACTAATTGCATACAAATGACACTGGCTGAAATTCCCTTTTCTCTACAACTGTTAAAGTTACATGAGCCCTGACCTGGATTTTATCTGGTCAGCCTATGCTGGCAGCCATTTCACTAGTTCTATCCAAAGAAGAGTAGTGAGACAGGCAAGGCTCTGTTAATTTTCAGCACTGCAGGGAAGATCAGCTGAAATGACAGGGCAAAGCCTAGAGGAGCTCCATTCTGTCCCTGTGTTTTCCATTCTGTTGTCCACTCATTGATAGAATCGGAATTTTTTTTTAGGGCTGCACAAGAATTCCATTCCAAGTGCACATTAACACAAGTGTACGTTGCTATTGAAGCATGTTTCCACACGTATGTACTTGAACTAATGTGCATCAGCACTAATATGCATTCCTTGCACAAGTGCAACTTTGCACAAATCCCCCCCCACAAAAGTAATAAAACTGGTCTGCAAGTCTGCAAAATCTATGCAAATCAGGAAAAGCCAATCTGCTGTAGAATCTGCAAATTGGATTCATCAAAATCCAAACTCATTTGACTCCGTTGCCAATCTTAGTGCCAGATAAGTGATCTTCTGCTTCACAGGTCCAAAGATGAGGCAAACAATAGAAACGTTCACCTCATGAAACCATGGCTTCAGATATTCTGCACCCCAGTTTCTCGATTTCCAGACTAGGGTAGCTAAGGCTGCCTCTACAAGAGGCATTTAAAGCTCTTTCAAGGCACATTAAAAAAATTACCTCTACAAGAACGGAGTGCAAATCGGGCGTAGAGGCGCGTTTTCTCTCCGATTATGCGCATTATCGAATGCGCGTTAAATAGCGAGTTTATTTTGCTCCGGCCGTTAAAGCGCATTTTGACTATGTGAACAAGCGATTCTCCGCATTAACTACTTGTAAAGCGCATTTGAAACAACCGGTAAGGTCACCTGTTGAGTGCTCAATTACCTCCTGCATACAAGTATTTACGATAAAGCGCTTCCGAGAAGATGCGCATAATCGGAGGAACAGGCGTCAAACGGAATCCATCTAGAGGGGGCCTAACTGTCTTCCCACCTCTCAAGGAGCTGCTAAAAGAGCTCCTAAGGCATTCAAAAAGCCTGTTTTTGTCAATGGAAAGCTTGACAAAGCTATTTGTTCTTTTTAAGAATTCTCCTTTTTGTTAGAATTCTCCATAGTCCGGAGAAAAGAGGCTAAGCAGGTGTTTTTATGCTGCTTCGAGGCTCTATTGAGGGTGAAAAGAACATTGCACCATAGGAGCAGGGCTCAGGTACATCTTGGTGAAGTCATGCAATGGGTGGGCACAGCCTCCAGCCCAGCATCTTTTTAAACTGTTCCACACAGAGGGCTGTGATAGGAACGTAATGTTGAGTGGGGTTTTGTTAAGGTTAGAACTTCTTTATGAACACATTTATATCTGCATTAGAATATGGTTTCCTTTATAAGAGAACCAAAACACTTTTTTTGCTTGATAGAGCCAGCTGGTGCTATCAGCCTCCAAATATGGTGGGTTGCAGCCAATGCTAGTCTAACTCAGGGATGGGGAAACAATTTCAACCCAAGGTAAAGTGACCATATGGAAAGGAGGACAGGGCTTCTCTATCTTTAACAGTTGTATAGAGAAGGGAACTTCAGTAAGTGTCATTTGTATGCATGCAGCTCCTGGTGAAATTCCTTCTTCATCACAACAGTTAAAGCTGCAGGAGCCCTGCCCTTTTTTGTATCTGGTCACTCTAGAACACCTAAAAAAAACCCTCTGTTCAATAAATATTATGTTTAGGGTGGCCAAAAGCAGCACTCCTGTACCTCTAAATATTATGTAGAAGAGGAAATAACATAACATAAAAGCACAGCAGTCCTGCCTTAATTTGCATAATTTTATTTGTGTTTGGGGCATCAAATTCCAGGGATGGCACAATTTTTCATTCTGCAAACTCTGTTTCCATGTTAATATGAACTTCAGCTTGGGAATCTGTTTGCAATCGCCCTATGAAGGCCCCCTCCACAAGGATGCGCTTTTGCGCCCGGTTCGGGGATTGTGCGCATTATCGCGGAGGCGCATTTACTCCTAATCCCTCTGCACGGGAGGCGGCGAGAGGCGGCAAGAGGCGGCGAAGCGCATTAATTGATGTCCAAAAAGCGCTTTACATGTAGTTAATGTGCATAATCGCTTGTTCACACGGCGAAAATGCGCTTTAACGGCCGGAGCAAAATAAAAGTCGCTATTTAACGCGCATTCGATAATGCGCATAATCCAGGAGATAACGCGCCTCTGCGCCCGTTTTGCGCTCCGCTGGTGTGAAGGTAAAATTTATAATGAGCCTTCAAAGAGCATTAAAGCGCCCTTGTGGAGGTAGCCGAAGTCTTTGGTTCCAGGCCTCTCTTAGCCATCCAGTGGGCAATTGCTGAACTCTTTTGGTTCTTTGGTAGTTGTAGTTTTCTTTCTGGAGTTCTTGCATTTTATCATTAACGTGCAGTCAGATATTCCCCCTAATTGATGAATAACTCAGTCTTTTATTATAGTTCTCACTTTCTATCTAGCAAAAGATCCATATAGGAGCAGGAACAATGAGTCTATCACTTACAACCTATCTATACTACTGCTTTAAAACGGTTTATAAAATTTTTATAAACCGTTTTAAAGCAGTAGTGTAGATAGGCTCTCATTCTCTAATCTCCAGAATGAAAGTTGACAATGACTAAACAGGATGCCTGCTGTTTCAAAAGACTTGCTGTCTAGCCAGACAAGCATATGGTACTAGCAACTCATAAGATGCTGTCTGACTTTTCCTCAAGAGAACACCTAAATTTTATCCATTATGTAACCTATTGGCTTCTGTGGATTAAAGATCCCTACCAAGCTATGATATCATCTGGTGTGGCTAGTGATAAGATGTGCATCTTTTTGTACTTTAAAAAAAGTTCTGTGCTAATACTAGTTCTTTCTTTTAAAATAAATATTTGTTTAAACATTTTTTACCCAGGCACTCAAGAGTCTACACCTGTGTTAACACTGCCCTATTACTTGGCACTGCATTAATGCAGTCATCCGGAGGGAGAGGTGGGTAAGAAATAAATAAATAAATAAATATATTATTATTATTATTATTATTATTATTAAAAGTTTTAAAAAATGCAGAATCCATTAGACTTAGAAAAAGGCTGCATAATCCACAGGTTGGATTCAAAAAAATCCAAATTCATCTGACTCCCTTGTGGATTTCTCCAACATCCTTAACTGCAGTAGGCCTTACTTCTGAATAGAATTGCAAATGATTTGTGCTGTCAATGGCTCACCCAGCCCGGCCCGGGTTCTGTAACAACTGTAAACTCAGCTTGGCATTATTCGCATCTAAAGACCTCTGAGCTAGATAGGGCATAGGGTTGTTCATAGTTTCAGATCTATGCGCTGCATTTACTCAAAGCTGCTTGGGTGAAAATTGGTGGTGAGCAAATCAATGGGTCAAAACCTTTTGCATGTCTGGATTGTTTGTACAAACATCAAGAGCGGCTCCCATGGTGGCAGCTTTGAAATAGCAATATTTTAACTCTAGACACAGAGAACTAGTCTGATCTACAGGTTCCCAAGGCCCTGCCAATTAGACACTAATGAAGTGCTTATCACAAGCAAATGGGTACTCTGTAACAGCAGGTGACTCACCAAAATGGAGTTACATCAATCCACCAGCCTGCACAGCAGTGGAAGACCAAGGTAGGACAAGGGCCTCTCAGATAGGGTGCCCCTTTCTGAGAATGCAGCTGTTTCTGCTGGTCTTAGATCAAGTCAACCTCCGCTTCCTTGCTCTTTCCCCAGCATTAATCTTCAGCATGAGCAGATCTTGGGGCTCTACCATATCCTGCAGCTGATACCTCTATTAGGGTGACCAGATAAAATCCAGGTCAGGGCTCATGTAACTTTAACTGTTGTAGAGAAAAGGGAATTTCAGCCAGAGTCATTTGTATGCAATTAGTTCCTGGTGAAATTTCCTCTTCATCACAACAGTTAAAGTTGCAGGCACTATACTAGAGTGACCATATACAAAAGAAGGCAGGGCCCCTGCAACTTTAACAGTTGTGATGAAGAGGGAATTTCACCAGGAACTAATTGCATACAAATGACACTGGCTGAAATTCCCTTTTCTCTACAACTGTTAAAGTTATATGAGCCCTGACCTGGATTTTATCCGGTCACCCTACCTCTATGTCCCTTCCAGCCTTTCCCTATTTTCTTGAGCTGTAGCTGTTCATTCTGGAGAAGTGACAACTATTCCTAAACAATGTATGGCAGATTCTGGTATCTTGTCATTGCAGAAATCTAGGTGCAGCCTGAGCAGCATTGGCCACTAGCTGTTGGGGAAGCAAACTATAGTTGGTGGAAGTATGACATATCCCCCCACCTGGCACTCTCTGAGTAGTTTGAACTTCAACTCCCATCAGCCCTAGCCAGCATGGCCAATTGTCAGGAATGCTAGGTGTTGTAGTTGAAAACATCTGGAGAGGTTGGAGAAAGCTGCTCTAGACACTGCTTTAGCTGAAATCAAGGTCCTATATCAAGTTACCGGTGCTGGGGCCTCATTGGCCATGCTAGCTGGAGCTGATTTAATCCAGGGTGCCAGGTTGCAGCAAATTAGGGAAGACTGATCTCCACTGTTCATCATGTGGCTTTGCTGCAAATACCTTTACACTCAGGCTGACTGTGCTGTCCTTGAATTTTCCTGAGGTCAGTGGTGGGAAGGATTTAGGGCTGACTGCCCTAATATAACTTTACCTCAAGACAGACATAGCCATGGTGAATTAGCCTTAACTGTTTGCTTTGTGCTTCCTCTTTCTCTCCCTATATGGTTTTATCTCTGCTTCCTTCTTGAATATTTGCCTCCTCCTCTATACGTTCATTGTCCGCTTCAAAAGCTTAGCTTCTCTCTCTCTCTCCCTCTCTCTCTGACATTCTCCATGGCAACTGCATCAGCTACCCATGAATAAATTACCCCTGATACAACATCACTTATTAGAATAGAGAAAATGCCATTTTCGAGTCACATCTTTCTGATGGGGATGTTTTCCCCCCTCCCCAATTTTCCCACCTGCCCAGTCATCTTTGAGGCCAAGGATGACTTCAGAGGTAGAAGAGAGTCTCCTATCCTGGCCTTTGGGGGGTGCTAGAGAGGGAACAGCCTGCGGTGTAGTGACTAGCTTGCTTGGCAGCTGCCCCTTTCTTACCCCAATGTTCTTACCCAGATTCCCCCCTCAGTGCTGACCTGCCACAATGTTATAGAGTAATGGGACAGGATCCAAATTTAATCATACTTAAGGTAGACCACTTGTCAAGAACTCCTTTTTCTTTGTGCGCTAACTGTATGTTTACCTCCATTGGCCAGGCTGAAGTGGCACGTAGTGTTGCTACCACCTGCATGCAAAAAAAAAACAAAAAAAAAAAAATCCAGGGGGCTGGACTCCCTTCAGCCCTACTGGGACTTGAGCACTGTCCGGATCTGGGCCCAGGTGGTTTAGCCCAAATCTAAGCCTTGGGGAGTGTGAAGGAGCTGGAAGCTAGAGGCTAATGGTGCAGCAAGAGCTGCTCTGTTGACCAAGCAAGGGCGGAAGATCAGGCTCCTTGTGTTTATGCCAGGTGTGGTCATCTGATGCTGTCTGTCAATTGCAAGGGCTGGTGTTGCATATCCTGAGAGGTCATCAGAAGGAGCGTAGCCACGGTCAGGCATCCCTCCTTCATGCCTGGATATAACTGCAGCTGAGAGCCCCACCCCCTTCCTAGTATCAACTGCTCCTGCTGAGGCCATCATGTTTATGATTACTCCAAAATATCACTGAGAAAGATCCAAATGCTGCACAGAGAATGGTCTGAATGGAAAAGTTTCCTATAGAACAACATGTGTTTCCAGAACTTAGCTTCCCATGAGCTAAAGAAAAGGGGGAAAATCAGGAAATGGGGAGAAGAAAATGGGGAGAAGAATGCTTCAATTCTAAGGATTAAATGTCACAAACAGCACTTCAGTGACTCAGCGTAATTGTCTATTAGGGATCATGGGCTGGGATGGGTGTGGGAGTGGGCGGTTTGTATTCTATTAGTTTCTTAGTCATCACAACGGCAGATCTGTTTGTTTAAAATGGAGTCTGTCCCAGTTGCACGTGATGTGAGGAGTGGGGGCCGATTTCAAGAGCAAAGGGGTTGCTGAATGCTCCTGCAGCATGATTCCCCACTGTCCATTGGTGGCACACCTTCCCCCCACTGTACCCCAAGCTGGGCTCCAAAACCAGAAGAAAACTGGAAGCAATGTGCCTGGGGCAAATTGCTTCCAGGAGGTAAACTGTGGGACATTTCATCATTTCCCTCTCACTTGTGCACATGTTTTGCACTTAAAATCAGTGATCAAATTATGGGGAGAAAGACAGGTGGTCCTTAATGAAATCCACAAGCCCAACCCTCTAGTTCCTCACCACCTTTCTACAAACAATAGCTAAGAGGGGCATCACTAAGAAGTAGGAGGCAGCCAGGCTCCCCTCCCACAACCCTAGGGTGACCAGATAAAATCCAGGTCAGGGCTCATGTAACTTTAACCATTGTAGAGAAAAGGGAATTTTAACCAGAGTCATTTGTATGCAATTAGTGCCTGGTGAAATTCCCTCTTCATCACAACAGTTAAAGGTGCATGCACTATACTAGAGTGACCATATACAAAAGAAGACAAGGCCCTCGCCTAGCATAGGGATGTGTGACCTTTGCTGTAACCAGAAATTCAGGAAAATGATAATGGCTAAGAGACTACCAAGACATTTGTCTTTCATTTGTGCCATCATACCAAGACAACTGTCCTATCCAAAGATTTCCCCTATGCTTCACTCAGCATGTTTAGGCCAGTAGGCTTATATTTGTTTTGGTCCTCAGATATATTTTTTCATACTCCACATTGTATTCAATAAAATTTTATGCTTTGATGCCTTTGACAATGGGTTGGATCCATGGTCGTCCTCCCATCCGCAGAAGGCTTCCAATCCAGCAGAGCAAATTTATCACTGATGGAACGATGGGAAAGGCAACTCTTGTTGATTCCCTCCTCCCCTGAAGTCTTCAGAAAATCTCTTCCAGAGGGTTTGGCCCCCCTCCAGAACAGTAGGTGGTGGTTCTCCCTTTCCACTGGTGAGAGAATTTGGGGCAGATGTCTGTGCAAGGAATGTTCTGATGAAAAGAAACAGGATCCAAACCATAAGCTGTAACCTCATTTATTTTTGACATCACTGCCACATTACTTCCCATGTATGCATCAGTCCACAAAGTGAAGAAACTTTTTCAGACTGTAAAGCAAATGGCTTTCTAGGGATGGTTGGGAGGAAAAAGGATGTGCTGTTATGTGTGGGTTGGAACTAGGGGTGTGCACGGACCCCCCGGATCGGATCGGGACCCGGATCGGGACCTCCAATTTTGTCCCAGACCGGTTCGGACAAAATCGGAGGCCCCCCGGACCGGATCGAGTCCGATCCCGATCCAAAAATCGGAAATTTTTGGATCGGCCGCCATTTTTTTCCCCATAGACTTGCATTGCAATGCAAGTCTATGAGGAAAAAATGGCGGCGGGTGGGTAAGGGGGGGCCTAACTCCCTCCCCCCCCCCGGGGCCGTCCGCTGTGGACGGCCCCGGCAGGTAAACCCCCTCCCCCGCGCTCCCTACCCCCCCTGGGGCCGCCTGCTTCCATCCGCTGGCGCCCGCGGGCGCCAGCGGATAGAAGCGGACGGCTCCGGGGGGGGGGTAAGCCCCCTTCCCCGCCACTTACCTTCTCGGCACGTCCGGCGCCGGCGGCTACTACCAGCGGGCTCCGCGGCCTACTCTCGAGTAGCGCGCCGGGTGATGACATCACCCGGCGCGCCACCCTGGAGCAGGCCGCGGAGCCTGCTGGTAGTAGTAGGCGCCGGCGCCGGACGGGAGCCGCCGGGCCGGGCAGGTAAGGGCCCCCCTCCCCCCTCCGCGCGCCCCCTCCTCCCCCCTCCCCCCTCCGCGCGCCCCCTCCTCCCCTCCACGCACCCCCTCCTTACCTTTCCGGCCCGGCGGCTCCCGTCCGGCGCCGGCGCCTACTACTTCCAGCAGGCTCCGCGGCCTGCTCTAGAGTAGTGCGCCGGGTGATGACATCACCCGGCGCGCCATCCTAGAGCAGGCCGCGGAGCCTGCTGGGAATAGTAGGCGCCGGCGCCGGACGGGAGCCGCCGGGCCGGAAAGGTAAGGGCCCCCCTCCCCCCTCCGCGCGCCCCCTCCTCCCCTCCACGCACCCCCTCCTTACCTTTCCGGCCCGGCGGCTCCCGTCCGGCGCCGGCGCCTACTACTTCCAGCAGGCTCCGCGGCCTGCTCTAGAGTAGCGCGCCGGGTGATGACATCACCCGGCGCGCCATCCTAGAGCAGGCCGCGGAGCCTGCTGGGAATAGTAGGCGCCGGCGCCGGACGGGAGCCGCCGGGCCGGAAAGGTAAGGGCCCCCCTCCCCCCTCCGCGCGCCCCCTCCTCCCCTCCACGCACCCCCTCCTTACCTTTCCGGCCCGGCGGCTCCCGTCCGGCGCCGGCGCCTACTACTTCCAGCAGGCTCCGCGGCCTGCTCTAGAGTAGCGCGCCGGGTGATGACATCACCCGGCGCGCCATCCTAGAGCAGGCCGCGGAGCCTGCTGGGAATAGTAGGCGCCGGCGCCGGACGGGAGCCGCCGGGCCGGAAAGGTAAGGGCCCCCCTCCCCCCTCCGCGCGCCCCCTCCTCCCCTCCACGCACCCCCTCCTTACCTTTCCGGCCCGGCGGCTCCCGTCCGGCGCCGGCGCCTACTACTACCAGCAGGCTCCGCGGCCTGCTCTAGAGTAGCGCGCCGGGTGATGACATCACCCGGCGCGCCACCCTAGAGCAGGCCGCGGAGCCTGCTGGGAATAGTAGGCGCCGGCGCCGGACGGGAGCCGCCGGGCCGGAAAGGTAAGGGCCCCCCTCCCCCCTCCCCCCTCCGCGCGCCCCCTCCTCCCCTCCACGCACCCCCTCCTTACCTTCCCGGCCCGGTGGCTCCCGTCCGGCACCGGCGCCTACTACTACCAGCAGGCTCCGCGGCCTGCTCTAGAGTAGCGCGCCGGGTGATGACATCACCCGGCGCGCCACCCTAGAGCAGGCCGCGGAGCCTGCTAGTAGTAGTAGGCGCCGGCGCCGGACGGGAGCCACCGGGCCGAGAAGGTAAGTGCCCCCCTCCTCCCCCCCCCCCGCTGTCCACTTTCATCGGCGGGCGCCCGCTGGCGCCCGCCAATGGAAGCGGCGGTGGGCGCCAGTGGGCGCCCGCCGATCCGCCGATCCGCCGAACCGGTTCGGAGCTTTTTCGGACCGGTTCGGATTGGATCGGCCGATCCAGCTGCGGGATCGGAAATCGGATAATTTATCCGATTTCCCACTGGACCGGACTCGGATCGTGGATCGGGTCCGATCCAGTGCACATCCCTAGTTGGAACATCAGTACTCTGGTACAAGAGAGCTGGCCACCATTGAAATGAGTGGGGACCTAGAGATCTTGAAATCCAAGCCCGGGTTGCTTTTATTCCACAGTTTCACACAAGTGTGCAAGAAGTACAAGATGAGGTGACTCTGGTGAGTGGCCTAGGAATGAATTGAATGTGACAAGGAAACCCTCTAAATCTATTGGATGTTGCCTTGGTGAGCTAGAAGACAGAGTTCAGGAGAGAAGGTCAGTAGGGAAGCTGAGATAAACAGCAAGGTGCAAGGACTAGATAACCATGGGAAGCCGACAGTGAGGAGGAACAAACTCACGATAATATATGAGGGTTCTAAGAGTTCTTTTAGAACCAGAAGTGCCCTACGAGAGTACTGTCAGTCTCTCCATCTCCAGAATACCCTTCCAAACTCCAACTACACTATTTGTATGAAGAGACATTGCAAGCCCCATTGGGTTTTTAAAGACTAGAGCCACATTAGACATTGGAAACAGAGGGAAAATAAGCCACATGTACTGGTTGTGGACCACCTAATTAGCATAATTACCCTCACCAGTCATGCGTTGTGAGGACATCCAGTGAGCGTGGGTGGCTAGGGTGGTTTATAAATCACCCTGATAACTGTGGCTTGTTTTAAGGTTGCTGGGTGGTTTATAAACCACCCCAACCAACCCCCCTCGCTGGGTTCAGCTGTCCTGACAACCCACGCCGGGCGAGGGTAATTATTCTAGTTAGGTGGCTTGCAACCAGCATGCCCAGGGAGGGAAAAGAAGCCACCATGACATATTTTCCCTCAGTGCAAAACTATCCTTTCGGTAAATTACCCTACATAAAAGAACTGCTAATTGCTCTTGGAGCTGGGTTGTTGATAACCAACCTAACCCAACCTATTGCCTTCCAGAGGTGTTGAACTGCAACTCCCATAAGCTATTCCTGTAGGCTTCCCAGAGGCACCTGGTTGGCCACAATAAATGCTGGACTAATAGGTATTTGATTAAGCATAGCTTTTCCTATGTTCCCTGTCATCCCAATTAGCATTATATCTGGATCAGAAGTTGTTCAAACCACCTAGTGTCTTTCTATGAAGGACAATGTTTCACAGTTCATTTGAAGGAGGTGACTTTTTAAAAAAGTCATTAGAGAGAGGCTGAATTTTCACAGGTAAGCAATTAGGTCTTTTGTTATTTCTGCTTAAGCAGTCCAAAGTAAGAGACCATTCAGCCCGCCTGGCTCCTAGCATGGTTCTATCTGGACAAGAGACAGAAAAAAAACCCAGAAATGATCTCAAGGTAACACTGACGCCTTGTTAAATAGTGCTCTGTCTGCAAAATGCCACTTGGTGGAGCTGTTGCAAGTAAACTGAGAATTGGCTGGATAGTTTGCTCAGCTTTGTTCAGAGATGGGTAGGGAGGGAAAGGCATGTGTTACAGTTTTAACTCTTTTTTTATATAATAATTTTATTAATTTCAACATATAACACAAAAAATAACACAATACTTATAACCCCTCGACAACCTCCCGTGCTTCCCTTCCCCCGAGACCTTCCTCTATTAAAGATTTTTCCAAAATTGCATTGATTCTTTAGACGGTGTACAACCTCTCCCCTTTTCTAAAACATATTCTAGAAACATACCCCAAATACTTCCAAAATCATTCTTTTTAGTTAATCCCATCTTAACTTTCATTATACAGGTTAATCTATCATTAATTGCAATATCCCACACTCCTTTATACCACTCTTCCATACTATAATCCCCTTGTATACTATTTTCCAATTTTTAGCTATCATTAGTCTCGCCGGTGTCAGGAGATTATTTATTAATTCTTTAATATTATTATTACCATATTCTTTATCAAATAACCCCAATAAAGCTATATTCGGACTTGCCCCTACCTTCTTAACTACTATCTCACTTATCTCCTTAAAAACTCTCTCCCAAATTTTTTAAACATGTTCACAAGTCCACCACATATGGTAATATGTCCCCAAATCCTGACATCCCCTCCAACAAAAACTTGAAGCCTTCTTATCTATCTGATGTAGTCTTACAGGAGTGAGATACCATCTCCATATTATTTTATACTGATTTTCTTTTATCCTTATTGAAAATAACTTTAAATTTCTTGATTTCCATATCTTTCCCCAACTGTCCCCAGTGATCTGAATTTTCAAATCCTCTTCCCAGATTGTTTTCAAACTATCTTGAACCATATCCTTCTCCAATAATATCTTATAGATCTCACTCATTAAACCTTTTTTACTTTTACTTTTATTTCGTCCCGCCTTCTCTCTAACCTCAATTAACTTTTCAAAACTTGTTTCCTTTCTACACTCCTTATTTTTCTTCTTCCATTTTAATATCCACTGTTCCAATTGCATACTCTTGAACCATAAGTTTTCCTGACCCGTTAAAACCTCTTCTATTTGTTTTTTATTAGTCATTTTCATTACCCAATCTTTCAGTTTAATTATTTTTTTTCCCTCAATAACTCCTCCAATTCTCCTCTCAAGTTACCTGGGAAGTTTTCCATCAAAACCACTGAGGACAGAGGGGAAATTCCTGGCATTGATTTCTTCTTATATTTTTCCCAAACTTCTCTAATATTTTTTTTTTAGTAATATACAAAAGACTCAACTGAAAGGCATAGAGAATCCCATCTTAAGAAATTTTCAAGCCAGCTACCATATCCCAGCAGCAGCAGGAAGTCTGTGTAAAGGAATTAAGAGATATCCTCTTATACTGGGACCGTCAAGAAGAACGACGTAAGATCCCTAGAGAGAGTCTTCTGTTCTGGAGGTTGGCTCCATAGTGTCAAGAGTCCTGGCCATCCATATACTGTACATGAAATCTGGCTCTGGGGATATTCTCCATCCAGGATCCCTAAGAATGGGCCGAAATACAGCGCAGCAAAATGCTGCCCTGTCCCTGATGTTTATACAGGAAGAGTGTCAGGAGCTAATCGCACCAGGACCACAGAGAACATCATCCAAGGAAAAGGCTTGAGACCATGCAGAAAGTTACAATGTAGCTGACAAAAGAGTGAAGCTGCTCAACTCACCTGATCACCCGGACACCTTCCCCTGGGCCTGGATGAGCCCCTACACCACACTCTCACACTTCATCTCCTGGCCCCCTGGTCCTAAATGGAAGTTATGAATGGAGGAAGAGTGCATATCTGGTTGCAAGGACACTGCAGGACTACTCAGAAGGAGTGGGTCTTGTTCAGAAGAGGTGCATCTTGTCTGGCTGGAGGTACATATTGTCTCTGCTTAGCCTTTGATGGTACAACAGCCCTGCTCTAGCAGGTCTGGCTTGAGCAGCCTTACTTCCAGCTCCTCTCTCCCTTGCCTTGGGTCCTTTTTGTCTTCAGTTCCAATTTCCTACTTCAGTAGTTTTCACCATACCCTAGTTCTAGCTTTTGCATCACTGTACCCTGGCTTGGTCTCAGACTGCTTAGACCCTGGTTTGAGGAACTGACCTCAGTCGGAGGTATTAGCCAACCTTCAGGCTTCATACAGTCTGCAAATCCTAGGTCCTGATACTACATACCCCTTTCCCCCTTGTCTTCTGTAGCTGAAGAGGGTGAGCATAACACAGTCCCGGGGAGCTTACTAGATGGGACTATGGGACTATGAGGTTCCTGGTTCACGTCCAATAGAGCCTGACACAGAGTCATCCAGGTGGCATTCATGTGGCAGCATTGGGTAGATGCAACAGTAGACAGCCCTTGTGAATGGCAGGCAGTATGAAGCCTGTGTTTGTCTAGGCCTGGTATAAAAATAAAGGGCAGCATCCTCAGCATTCTGTACATCTGGCAAAAAATAGCATGGAGAAAGAGACACCCTAGGCCTGGATTTAAATATCACTGCCCAGGCCTTGAGGAGAAACCTAGCTTCAGCATGGTATGGAATCTAGACTCTATTGCCAGATTGTACAAAAGTCACTTTGAACCTGCAAGAAATCAGGCCTAAAAAACAGCCCTCTGTTATTTGTGGTTTTCTTCCACCAACTTCGGAATGCTAAATATTAGCCTTCCCCAGCATGCTGTCCTCCAGATGTTTTGAACTACAACTTCCATCTGCCCCAGCCAGCATGGTCAATAGTCAGAGCTAATGGGAGCTGTAATTCAAAACATCTGGAAGGCACCACATTGGGAAAGGCTGCTATATCTACCTGGCAGTGCATAACAGCTCAGGTCATTCTGTAACCTTGATTCCTGTTATAAACACCTCCAGCCAGGTAAATGCAGTAAAGGTAGCCTCCTTTAGTCTCTGTAGTTAATCAGCTTAGGTTTTATAGAGGAGCATCATAAAGTCTCTTGGAAGACTGGCTTTAATCTTGTGATCATAATGGCATCACAGGCACTTTGTTTTCTTTAAGCAAAAGGTCAGTTTGAAAACTTCAAAATGATTGCCATTTCTTTGCAACTATTACACATGTGCCCATTCATCCTTTGCTCACCTTTCTGTTAATTACCCCTCACCTCCATCTTGCACACCCTGTGGACATCGGTGTGGGTGGGGGGGTTAATTTTTTTTTAAAAAGAGCTCTTTCTCCAGAGAGCTGGGATGCAAAGTGCAGCTGTAGTTGAGGTAACTGCTACTGCCAAGAATTCATATTCATGGCAAACATTCCTCTTTTGCTTTAATTAAAGCCTGGTTTGGTTCATAGTATCGAAAGGGCAAAGCAATAGAAAGAAAGCATTCTCTGTTGCCTTGATGCTGCTGCCACAGGGGAGAATCTCAATATTCAGGAGTCTGCATTTGTCATTTGCCGCACGAACATTGCAAGACCCCTGACCTTTAAGAGCACTGAAACCTGCCTAGTTCTTTTTGTTCAGGCTGTTTCCTTCAGCAGACGTTGGAGTTGCTGATGCCCCCGTGTTCTTGCTGCTAAACCTCTGCTCCTTTTGAAATGATACTGACATTAAAAACGCTTATCCTTTTTGATCCCTTCTGATCGTTCCACTTATCAGCTGGAGTTAAAATAGCTTGTGGGGAAATAGCAAGCTCACTTTTTTTAGAAAAATAATTGCTTGGGATTGATTGGAGGCAACAGGCTAGGTCCTTCTTGGGGTAAATCAGTTTAGCTCTGTTATAGGCAATGGGTTTCCCTTTGTTTATGCCAGGCACAAATCTGATTATCATTGGTTAGAAGGTGCATCCAGATAAAGTGAAAGGGAGATTAATAGTTCCTCTTTGGAAAATAGATCAACCAGCATGGGGTTTGCAGACTATTGTTGCTATTAGAATAACACTAGGTAATTATGGGATTGTTCACATAGCAGTTGCCTGTGCTCCCATACCAATTGTAGGGTGTGTGTGTGTGTGTAGGTACTAGTCTCATAATGAAACTCCATGAGCTATGTAGATGCAGGATACCAGAAAAGGCTAAACTCCTGGGCATATGTGGTCCACCAGAATCATATACATGCCTGATCCATGAGAGAACTCTCTCATGCAGACATGCCTTACAACAGCCCAATGGATAGGGTTATGCTAGAATAGCATAGCTGTTTAGAGCATAGAGTGGCCAGGTATCCTACTTTACAGAGGACAGTCCTCTATGTCAAGGGCTGCCCAGTCCAAGTCCAATTTAAAGATTAAAAAAATAAGAAACTGAGATCAGGGGACTTGAACTTGTTCATCAGCAATGAGCACCTGAGCATGCTGGGACACAGCTCACCTGCTCACAGTCTTCCTCATTATTATGAAATATATTTTTAAAAGTAATTATTTCTCAAAATGACTCTATATATCTATCAACTAATTGCATACAAATGACACTGGCTGAAATTCCCTTTTCTCTACAACTGTTAAAGTTACATGAACCCTGACCTGGATTTTATCTGGTCACCCTACCTTACCTAGGCTGACCATATGAAAAGGAGGACAGGGCTCATGTAACTTTAACTGTTGTAGAGAAAAGGGAATTTCAGCCAGTGTCATTTGTATGCAATTAGTTCCTGGTGAAATTCCCTCTTCATCACAACAGTTAAAGATGCAGGCATTATACTAGAGTGACCATAGGCAAAAGAAGGCAGGGCCCCTGCAACTTTAACTGTCTTGATGAAGAGGGACTTTCACCAGGAACTAATTGCATACAAATGACCCTGATTGAAATTCCCTTTTCTCTACAACTGTTAAAGTTACATGAGCCCTGTCCTCCTTTTCATATGGTCAGCCTACCTTACCTAGTTTCTGTTTCTTCCATGAAGAATAAAACAACATTAACAGCCACAGTGGTGCTAGCATTACTGCCTGCCCACTGAGAATGACAAGACACTCAGTGACTTGTGTGACTCATTTTTGAGACGGCTTTAGGCAAGATGTTTTGTAACTTCAAGCCTATGAAAATTGGTCATTGTGATGTCATCACTACTGACGAGGATGCCCATTCAGGCCCAAATTAATAGAGCTCTTGATTTGTTGAGCTGATCCCTTTTGCCTCCATGTCCCCTGCAGGCTTTGACATTAACTATTTTTGACACCTGTCTGAAAGCCTCCAAAATCCCATTTCCCTGCAGGACTGAGTTCACAAAGAATCATTTAATGGGTTGGATCCTGACTTAATCATACTTAGAGCAAACCTCCTGAAATCAGGTTACCCATGACTAACTTAAGTCCCATTAATTTCAATGAACTAAGCCTGGATCCAATCCAATGAAATTTTATTTATTTATTTATTTATTTATTATAGAAATTTCTATACTGCCCTAGAATATAAATTCTCCGGAATGCAAGGTTTAAAGAGAGAAGGAGCAAGAGTTGCATTTGATTCTATAGCCACTCTTTAATTTTTGTGACATGAGAAATACATGTTCCTTTATGTGACATGCAGCTTGATCCTGTGTATGGGCTTACTTCTAAGTAAGTGTGCATAGAGCTTCAGTCTAAATCTGCAGATGTATGTAGAAGCAAGTTCCAATGAGTTTAGCATGCTTGCTTTGGGGTAAAGATCCATAGGATTAGGCTACACATATACTGATCATATTGTAGCATGGTGAGATCTGAAATCCTATAAATCTGAACCTATCCTGAATTCTGCTGATGTCAGATTTATCTTATTATTATCAATGCAAGCTGACCCAGCAGAATGAGGCTTTTGATCCTGTGTCAAACCACAACAGGGCTTATTAGCTTGAATTACAATGTTCCAGAGCAAAAGGATGCACATTGACTTTACCGCAATAGCCTCAGCACAACAAATCCTAAATCATGTCTAAGCACTACGAAGTTGTTAAAAACATAATGGCTAGCAGCACATGGTGTTCCGAAACAATTTTTACAGTAAGCAGTTGCTGGAAGAAACTGGTTACTAAAAAGGAGACACAAGAGCACACAAGAACAAGAGTGAAGCAAAGGGAAGCAGAGGAGGAGGATTCGTTGGGTCATGGTGTTCTTTGCGAGTATCTAGAAACACATGCCCTTTTCAGACATTCATTGGAGGTAAAATGGACACACACAGGCAGGAGAGAAGCAGCAGCCTATAGGCATTCTTTAGAACATCTGCAGAATGCCCTGTGTACATGCTGAGGCTCTATGGATATCCTAATGAATACTCAGGTAAATTGGGGCTGGAGTCTGCCAACCCCAACCCGGATGTATTCATTTTATCCCTAATGAACATATGAAAGAGACCAAGGTGTTAGTTTGAAGCAATGGCTAAAGTAGCATTGTCCATCAGGAATGCCATTTAGAGAGGATGGGCCACTGTGAGAATGCATGATTTTTCACCAGGAGCAGCTATAGATTTGGCTATCCTTCCTTCTGTTTATGAGCTTCCCTTCAGGGCTGACATCAAAGGTTGGCATGGTCAAGCACATGTCAAGGACCCACATTCTAGAAGGAGACCACTGACAAGAGTTGCTCCTCCTTTTCACCATTGCAACCCGCTTGTTTCTCCCACTGCTCTCTTTGGTCCAGACAACAGTGGTGGTGTAAAAGAGGAACAGTAGATGTCACTGCCTATCCACTTGTTGGCTCTTTGCCTGGCAAACAAGCAGATGGTAACAATGATGAAGAAGTGGAGGAGGAGGTGCAGGTGCCAATGCTGGTAAGTAGAGTCACTGAGGAAGAGGGGCCCACTGAGGGTGTCTTGCCCAAGAGCCCTGCAAAACCTGGAGCTGGCACTGCTCAGTAACATGACTTTCAGGGTAACGTATACTTTGCAAACAAACGCAATGCAATAATTTCAAAATGATACAAATCACAAATCACAGGAGCAGCAACAAAATTATGAGCTGTTGAAAGTAACAAATCCTCCAAATATACTTCTTCCAATAATTGAGAGCGCAGACCTTTGGTGTAGCGGTAAATTCTGAAGTGCACATGTTCCTCATGACAGTTCCCATAGTCCAAGGAGAGTCTAAAAATCCAGGCGGCTGTGTGGGTCCATGTCAACAAACCAGTTCTAGCAGTTTTTCATTTCCACCAGGAGCAGGGCTTTTGTAAGGCTCATGGGGTCTTAATTACCCATTCAAAACCAAGGGCACATCTAGATGAGAGATTTGCCCTGCAGTGGCTTTGGAGTGGCGGCAGCTGATCTACATGACGCTGCTGCCATCCCGAAGCCATCCAAAAGCAAAGCCCGAAAGCTCCACTTTAAAAAAGTTGGGCACTTACCCCAACTTTTTTAGCTTGGAATGAGGTGATGATGGCATCTGCCATCTGTTGCTCTTGTCCCAAAGTTGGTGCAGAGGCGTGCCACAGCCTGGCGACCACTAATTGGTTGCCATAGGCTGGGCAAGGAAGGGGGTGGACCAGCAAGCCGAAAGGTCACTGGACCACCTCCATGCCTCTGCTTAGCATTGTTAAAAATAAAATAATAATAATAATAATAATAATAATAATAATAATACATTTACATTTTTTTAAAAAAAGAATACCAACCCCCCCCCCACAAAAAAACACCGACCTTGAGGAAGGGGGCATGCAGATGTTTCCAGGCGCCCCAGCACAAAGGATGGTGGGCTCAGGTGGACAGGCATGGCAGTGGCAGCTTCTGGAAGGTGTGCGATTGTTCTCCTTCCATTATAGATGGCTGGAAGGAGCACTAAAGTGGGGGGAGGGCGCCACTTTGAGCCGCCACGCTGCTGCTGTGATGCTGTGAAGATGAGCCCTGTGACACCTCAAAATGCTTCACATTACAACGGACCAGAATAAAGGAACTATCCATGGTGCTGAACCTATTTTGGGGTTGGGGTTCTGGCTGTTTGTAACTGGTCTCCCAACCCCACTGAAATCAGAGCCACCAGTCTCCACATATGTGATCCGTTAAGGAATCCTATCACTTCTACAATGATAAAATGAATCCTGACTTCATTATCAAAAGACTGCATTTGCCAGAAAAATAATATCCTATTCATGACATCATGTTGACAAAAGTCTGGGGACATCTTTTCTTTGGCACCCACTGGAAACTGCAGCCTGACTAGATTGCATTTTCTTTCTTTCTTTCTTTTTTTAATGTCACAGAGATGAGATGGTGAAAATGTTGAAATACTCCCACAGTTTGTTTTGCCTCATGCCTAACGAAAACCTCCCAAAGCACAACATTTTGAAATGCAGTTTATTGGCTCCATCAGGAACCTGACACCATTTATTCTAAAGCCCTTTATTATTAAATAAGCACGTGGGAGTGAAATGGCAATTAATATATTTTCTGTCTGCTGATACAGACTGCTGATCTCAAGAATATTCTGCCAAACCTGCCTTATTGGAACATGCCATTGCACGTTGCAGCTGTCATCAGCACAGAGCAGATTATATGTGGATTGAATGTCTCAGCATTTGCAAGCTCCTCTTTGGGGCAATGGTCTACTCTTAACCACACCAGTGTTCTCCAACTGCATCCATGAATCCAACATGTAACAAAACAGCATGTTAGCAATGTTACCATGAAAAGAAAGAAGGTCTGTTGCTGGCAGCTTTATGGTAGTGACAGAAAAGGTTACTCTGCCAAATCTCTCCAATCCACATTTTATATTTTAGCCAGCAACCAAACTAAACTGTGTTATCCCGGACTTCTTTATTGTGGAGCGTCATACATTAGAGTCAGTTACACCAGACTTTTGGTATGAAAATCCTAGGTTTGGATCCAGGATCTGCCTTCTGCAAAAGGGAGGACTCTTCTTGCAGAAGGTCCATCCATCCCATTTTGGGGGGGTCCCTCCCCACACACACACCACAGGTTGCTCCATTCAATAGAGTCTTCTGATTTTGTGTGGTATTTTCAGCAGGCTGGAGGCACTGCCATGGGAAGGAAGGAGAACGGAAGCCCACTTCTACCAGCACACTTGATTGAGTGTAAATTTGGATCCAGCCCATGAACATTTTACAAATAACCAAAAGTCCCATTATTAACCTGAATTAATGGGTGCAGGGTGATTCAATTTTTTCCTGAGCACCAGCTGAATTTACTCTTGCAAAGAACTTGAAGGACAGGTGGTGATTGGTTAAATTGATGATATCATAATGGGCCTATTTAATGTTAGCCTGCTCTTACTGGATATGTCAGTAATACAAGGATTTTGATCATTTGTTATGCCAGGATTGGGGGGGACGACCCGCTAAGCAGGGGGTCTGCATTCTGCTCCCAGGAAAAACAGCAAAATCACACAACAGCATGTGAATGGACTGACTGGGTGAAGGAGTTGGGAAGTGCTAACAGGTTGTAAACCTCTTACTCCCAGACCCCATGGGATGCTGTGTCCTGCTTGTGCCAGAAATGAGTTATGGGAGTGGTGCAGGCATTTTGCAAACTTTTCCTGTTCAGCTTAAGGCTGGGTACCTATGATCTCTGCAAAGTGCCATTACTAATCCTGTTCCTGCAATGGTATCATGATAACTGTGTATGCGCAGGACTGGTGCTGCAATGGAACAGCGACTACTTGGCTGCTGGTGGTGGTGATACTACTGCTGGTGTGGAGTTTAATTGCTCCCCTTTTTAAAAAAAAATGATGTGCTATTCCTTCTTCCATTGGGTAAAATTACATATTCTATCTCTTCCCCTATTCAGAGGTGGGCAGACTTGCCTGAATCCATTCTGGAAATAGTTTGGACAGAGTGAATTACTTACCAGGGCTAGAGCTACACTGGTGTGTTTTTTTTTATCAGTATTGGAGTGGACAGATAAGCGTTGGGACACATTATGGATTCCGTTTGCAACATTTCTAGTGTTGTTTTCTGCTTTTTATTCCATATTATCCAAAATACCACAACAGATGTCATTGTATAAATGCACAAGAGGGCTATAATGTTACCATGATGGGATCGTATCAATATAACATGAGGTGGAGATCTGACCAAACCAAGTCTAAGGGTGCCTCTACAAGAGCGATTTTTACCTCTACAAGAGCAGAGTGCAAATCGGGGGTCAAGGCGCCTTTTCTGTCCGATTATGTGCATTATTGAATGCGCGTTAAATAGCGAATTTTAATTTTCCGCGGCAGTTAATGCACCTTATGACCATGTAAACAAGCGATTCTCCGCATTTCAACCACTTTAAAGTGTGTTTCATACTGCAGGTTATGCGCTGCACCACCTGTCGTTTATAGGAATTAGGCGTAAAAGCGATGGTGAGAAGATGCGCATAATCAGCCATTCAGGTGTCAAGCCGAATTCTAAAATGTTATTACAGACATCGAAATGCCCCTGACCCCTAGTGATGGCAAGTGCTACTGTAAAACAACTCCCAACATGGAAGTATGAGAAATACATTTTTGGGAGGGACCTTGTGGCTGTGGGCATCAACTTGAAGCACCAAATAATATCCTTTCAGTGCTGAGGAGATTGCACACTTACCCACTGC
Source organism: Anniella stebbinsi (assembly GCA_029215795.1). Taxonomy (NCBI): domain Eukaryota; kingdom Metazoa; phylum Chordata; class Lepidosauria; order Squamata; family Anniellidae; genus Anniella; species Anniella stebbinsi. The sequence goes on along the minus strand of JARDYH010000005.1, from coordinate 62,678,250 downwards.
ACTGGGCCATGGTGGGGTTTGCAATTTATGCTGGATTCCTCTGCTCCGAGGCCACAGGGCAGGGCGGGGGAACTTCTTGGTATCTGAGTGCATCTCTCCACATTCCACAGCTCATAATCCCCTCGAGTCTCTAGGTTTGCCTTGGCAGAGGTTTCTTTGCTCATGGCAGCATCTGGTGAGAAATGGCCCCAAGTTTCTCTCACCACTAGTTTAAGACCCAATCAGCATTATATCCCCATGCCCCACAATATTAATATCCCTTTGAAATAACTGGTTTTATTTATAGGCTTGATTTTCAAAGCTGTTCATCAGACTGTATCTCCCCACTTTAGGGTGCAGTCATCTTAGGTGGAAAAACACACAACAGACGGAATGGCATGAAAGAGGCAGCATCATGTTTTCCCTGGACAGATGCACAGTCCAAAGTGTGCTAAACAACACAGAAAGAAAAATAGCAGAACAGGCTCCCACGCCTTCATCATGGATCTTACAAAGATATGGTTGGTAGCAGAGCCTGGTAGCAATTAAGCCACATATTTTTTTCCCATTTTCAGAGAATAATCAGAATAATTTAGAAGCCCACATGATGCTGGGCTTCTGAATGTTTCAGAAATGATGTTGGATGAAGCCACAGAAAAGCAGCCATAATGTGGGTGAGAAGAAGCTCATTTAGGAGTCTGCAGACAGGTTTCACAGAGGAGTAATTAGATGTTAATGATTTCAGACACCTCAGTGTGGACAGGAAGGAGCAGCTCATAGCTTTTAATAAGGTTCTTAAATGGTGTCTCTGTCATGGAGAGTGGAGAACAAAGCAACTTGATCTATAGAAACAGGTCAAAGAAGCTGGTAGAATATATTATATAGACTAGATAGAAGAAACGGGTATATGTGTTCCTGACATGTTAGGGTGGCCTGCATGCTATGTATAAGATTTCACTAGGAAATATAGTTTTATGAAAGACTTGCCTGTACAAAAGTGATACCTTTCTGCAAAATATTGTTCCATATATTTTCTTGAATTGTGAATTCTTTTCTAAGGCTTTTTCTAACAATTGAAAATAAGCTTGTCACCATCTTTCTAAATTTACTGATACTTGAAAACAGTGGAAGCAGGGGCTCCGATGTATGGGGCTTTAAATCCACTTTGGGTTTCAGTCAGAACTCTAAAGAAGATATCCAAGATATTGAACCTATTTGGGGGATAGGTTCAGCACTGGATTCAGCACCATGGATATCTCCTTTAGAGTTCTGAATGGTTCTGACCGAAACCCACAGTGCCTTCACAACGCCATTGACATTGGAGCCACCAGCCTCCCTGCTAGAAAAACAAAACAAAGGTAGCCATGCTGGTTCATGTGGTATTACAAAGTTACATAAGGCATTCCTGGCCCATAGACCACCAGTAAGACTCATTCCCCCCACTCCCCACATATACACACACGTTTGGAGAGACAATCACCTGTACACGATAGTCAAAGGATATCCGTAAGCTGGGTGAGTTCCATAAGATGAAATGTTGAAACTAAATTTGGAGAAATCCTACACATTCCATAATGACAGAGTGTGTTATTCTAACTGACGTGGACTATCCATGAGAAAATATACACACGTTGGTTGCAGTCTCAAGCATAATAACATTGATTTAAATTCCATTGACATCAATGGGACATGTGTTCATAATTTTGTAGAGGACTGCAAACTTTTGATTTTGAAATATCTTTTAGCTTATACTTTTCCATTTTCCAGTGACTTCAGTGTGTGTTAGGAGATTGATTTTCCAGTCCACAGAAAAGACTTCTTTCAGAAATATATGCATTTTTTCAGGCCAAGGATCAAGCAAGGACCTATTCTCCTCTCCCAGCCACAGGAGTTACCTCAGCCCTGGATCTCCCTGGACAAAAGATAAACAGTGCCTGATCATGCAAGGTGCATTTCAAAAAAGATACAAATCCAACAAATTACAACTCTGCCATGGCCTGCTGTGTAGAAGTGCGGAACTGAAAGGGTTCCATTAGGGGACAGAGAAACTTAAAACAATAATGGTTTTTCGAACATGAGATAGTGACATTTCTTTGAAAGGATTTACTAAGGGTTTACTGTCAAAGTCCAGAGATGACCAGAGCCAGATCAAGGCTCATCACATGCTTCTCTGAAGAGGATTGGCAAGGATTTATAGAGAGTGCACATGAGCTAGGAAGGCATATTTAACTGATATGTAGCTGAAATCCCTTTAATCCCATTTAGAAAGCAGCTGTGACTAAGGTGTGTGTGTTTGTGTGTGTGGTCTAAGATGCGTGTTTGTGTATACAGGCCTAGGTATCCTGTCATTGTTTGCCATTCACAACAGCAATCTCTCTCCTTTCCTCCTAATCACTTCTAATTCATCTAGTTTGACCACTTCTCACAGCTGTGATTTTCATTTCTCCTTCTAACTGGAGTATGAAGCCCTTAACACAAGTTTTTGATCTGAACCTTTGATCCACATTAGCCCTCTGGGCTTGAATCCAGTCTGTGGAGAGGCTAGTCTATATAAAACAATATACGACTTCCAAGGGCCCATTAGTCATGACTCTTCAAATTCATGTCAGTCCCACTTACTTCCGACCTCTGACCTTTGGATTTCGACCTCTTAGCCATCTCCAAGCATGTGATAACAACAACACTGGACTTAATGATGTGGTGGTGATAGTTGTGGTGGTGGGATGCTTTAGGTTGCCATGTGTATTACTTCAGCTGTGAAGCACACAACTAGCATTTATCTTCTCCCCTACCATTCCATGCTTTACAACTGCTTCTACATTCCTGACATGTTAGAATAACAAAACTGTTTGCTAGCCTGTTTGTTTGTTTTTTAAAAAAAGCTCACTTAAATCATAGCTACATCATTACAAGAATAAAATGGAGTTTCCTTCTGCTGGCCTGATGCTCTCTCGGTGGTCATTTCGGGGGGGGGGGTGGACTTTGGCCCCAAAGTCCAGCCCTAGCTGAGCCACTGTCAAAACACGAATGCACCGAGTTTCTGCAGAGCTTCACTTCAATTTGAAAACTAAACAGATGTTTTCTGCTTCAGCTTGTGGCCCGACACCTCTCTAGACAGGATTAAGAAGCATTCAGTATCACAAAGATGACAGCCAGATACTGAGAGAACAAGCTTTTGGCTTTGTCTGCCTCAGCCGTTTTGGACATATATTCATGACAATGTCAGGAGCAGAAGCAACAGAGGAGGGTTGAAGCTCTCAGGACTGCCTTGGTGACTGCCTGAGGAGACCTGTGGGAAATCAATGTGGAGAAGAGGATTCTTTGAAGGATTCAGTCTCTGACATGATGGTTAGATGTGAAGGATGTGAACTCAGGTGCCTGACCACTTGGCAATAGGGTGAGGCACCTCAGAAGGAAGAACTGCAGAATGAAAGGCATGAAGAGAGAGGCATAAGAGCAGTTTTCAAATATACAAAAGGCTGCTACAAAGTAGAGAAAGAACAATAGCTTGCTACAGAGGGAAATGCAAGAGGCAGGTTACAGAAAAAAGCTTATTTAAGTTGTATATTAGGCAGAGTTTCCTAATTTTTGAACTATAACCACTATGAAAATGGATACTGGTGATGCTGTAGAAACGTATTGCAGATGTCTCAGAGAGGAGACTGTGCTGCTAGGAATGGTTTAAGGCTAAGGAATCCAAATGTCTGGGACTCTCATGCTGCTTAATATGCATCTTTTCCGTCAAATGTGTACCCCACCATGTCATGTAATGACCATGCAAGTGCCCGCATTGCTCTATGGCATAATTGGCCGCAGGTTCCTGACTCTTGTGTACAAAGCGAAACAGAAATGACAGTGCATATGCATAATATTCCGTACGCCCATTTTCACCTATGTAGGGAAACCATCAGCTGGGAAGCAGCCCTTAATTAGCCACCTGTCTTGGCGGTAGATGGGACCAGAATGAAGAGCCAGTCTTGGTGAACAGGATTGCTGCTGGGTGGTAATCGAAGGATGCTGTCGCTTAAGCAGATTGCCATCATTCTGCATGTAGCAGCGCAGCGGCCTTTGTAGAGACGATACGGAACAGTGAGAGGCTCTGTGCCCTGCCGTTGCTAGGTAACTTTGCTGGATCATAGCAGTTTGGATGTAACCTGCTAACTAGGGAAGAAATTAAGAGGAGCTGCATTCCACATTTATTGGGCCGCGAGAGAGGGGATAATAGTTCTGCTGATTCTTCCTGCTTTTAGGTAGTCAGGAAACAGGGTGAAGGCCTCAACCCTTCTGCTCTGTGTATGTGTGTGCATGTCACATCTATTGCTGCAACAGTTCACTCCCACTCCACTAATTCTTCTCTGGTTTACCATCCTGTAGTCAACCTGCAAACAGCATTGTGATTGGGGCTTCCCATTGCCCTGCCCTGTTGTATCAAGGGGAGGGAAAGGCAGTGGCCTTAAACCTTTGTCCATGGTTTGGCTCTCTCTTTTTGCAGCACACCTGCTCTCTGCTTGTGATACCTGCTGTGGCTTGGATTGGGTAGGCTGGTTTTGATAAGCAGATGAGTGGATGCTCCTGCCTTCAGACACCTGATGATTTCCAAGCATGCTTTCAGTTCCGAAAAGAATCCCTCATCTCCTTCACGCCATTGGCTTGTGAATCTGCTATGATTTGAATGGATCCAGTTGACCGGGAGTTGGGCAGGGCTTACCCATGAATGTACCTTGTGTTGGGGGGGGAGGGATTTGGGCAACAGCCCCAGCCTACATGACTGAGCAGGTGAAGCCACAGCACTCCTTCAGGAGGGTGAGGCCTGTCTTTGTGACATATGGTGTAGAGGTCTGTTGTCCTCTCGAGGTCGTCTTCTTTTCTTTTACAGGAGCTGTGAAGGAACAACTGGTTATTGCCATGGGAACAGTGACTGCCATAGGGCTTGAGCATGAACCACAAATCTGCCAGGGATAAGTAGATGTATCCAGTATCAGTGCAATGCATGTTGAAGGACTGGGCTTGGGAGCTGGGTCATAACCAACGGGGTATTTTGAGGGCCATTTCACACATTATGTGGCAGCAGCAAACCCCAATTTGCAATCCAAAACCCCCAAAAACTTTCAATAGAAAGGAGCTGCCAGCCTGATACTTTTCTAAATAGAAGTTTACACTTGACTTTGCATTATTAGATATACCAGTATCATAAGAAGAACTGTGATGGATCAGACCAAGGTCCATCTAGTCCTGCATTTGTTCACACAGTGGCCAAGTTGCTGCCCATGGGAAACCCACAAGCAGGACATGAGTGCAACAGCACCATTCTGCCCATGTTCCCCAGCAATGGGGTATACATTTTAAAAATAAAAAGTGTGAAGTGACCTTGAGGAGGCAGCAAAGTGGGATCCATAAATGCCAGTTACCAGGACAAAAGTTTATGAGATTCCCAAGGCCTTTTGACTAGATGTGCTGTCAAAAGAACACAATTGCCAGATGCCTATCTAATCCAGCATTCTGTTCACATGATGGCCAACCAGATGCTTTAATGGGAAGCCCACAAGCAGGGCAAAAGGGCAATAGCACCCTCCCACTCATGCTCCCCACCAACCAGTTTTCAGAGGTATATTGCCTCTGATACTGGAGGTGACATATAGCCACCATGACTAGTAGCCACTGACAGCCTATCCTCCATGAACTTGTTAAATCCCCTTTTAAAGCCATCCAGGTTGGCAGCCATCACTGCATCCTGCGGTGCTGAATTCTATAGTTTAATTATGCACCAACTACCTCCCATCCAGTCCTGTATCTCCCATTTATCTTCATTGGATAAAAGTGAGAAAAAAACTTCTACTAGTCCATTTTCTCCATATCCTACATCATTTTATAAATATCTGTCACTGGGGTCTCCAACATGGTGCCATAAACGCCAATGTGCCTGTGGCTACTTCTCTTGAAGCCAACCAGGATCCCTGCCCCAGGCAAGATGCATCTTTTGCACGTTGTTGGACTTTTGAACAACTTGTCTTCTCCTTGGAACGTGTGAGGTGACAAAGATGGGGAAGGGCCTTTCCTTTGAGGAAAGGCTGAAGGAGCTGAGTATGCTCAGCTTAGGAAAGAGTCAATTGAGATGTGGTATGTTTCCAGCCTTCAAAGATCTGAAGGGCTGTCGCACAGTGGATGGAGCAATTTTGTTCTCTGTTGTTCCAGAGGGTAGAACTCGAACCAACAGTTTCACATTATTATTATTATTTTTAATTCAGGGTAAAAGTTAGGAAGGACTTCCTGATAGTACGTTCTATCTGATAGTGGGACAAATTGCCATGGTAGGTGGTGGACTCTCCTTTAACTAGAGTTTTTTAAACAGAAGTTGGGTTGCCATCTATCAGGAATGGTGTAGCACTGGATAACCTGCATTGGCAGAGAGTTGAACTAAATTATCTTTATGCTTGTGATTTCCTTTTTTTTAATTTTCTTCTATTCTATGTTTTTCTGTACTTTTCTTCTATTTGTAGCTCATTTCGCTACTTTGATACACAATTTGTATGCATGGTTCATTCCTATCATATATGATGATAAATGTGCACGCGTGGACCTGATCACAGTGCACACCATCTGTTGAACAGGCAGTGAGGGCATACATTTCCCCGCAAATAAACAAATAATAAAAATAAAAAGACATGAAAGCAACACTGGCTATGCAGATGAGTGCCGTCAGCTTTACAAGGAAAGATGAACTGTTTACTATTTGTTTCAACTGCTGAAAGAACATTGGAGTAGATGGACTGGCAGGGAGGATGTCTTTTACAGGCTGATGCCATTGCTGGTGGCATGGATCGCCTACCTCTAAATCCAATCCAGCCTTCTATATACCACAATTTTGCAGGTGCACAGAAGAAAAAGAGAATCTGGCAGGAGATGCAGATTTCTGAGCACTTCAAAGTCCATCAAGAGACTAGCCTATATAGCCACAAAGATATGCTTGAAAGTGTATGGACAACATCTGAAGATATCGCAAAAGCTGAAGAACTTCTTTGACAGTTGTGAGTTGGGCTTCAGTACAGCTGCCCCTCTCAAAACTACCAAATCACTTTGATTGATACCAAATAGTGAATACTGCAAAACAAATCAACCAGATAAAGTAAATTCTACAAATTAACTCAGCTTTGCTTAATTTATACCGATCACGGAATTCAACTTTTCCTGGTGCATTTTCTTTTTAGAATAAAGTACACATATCTCTGTTCATAAAACACACATACACACACTGGAAAGGCAGTGGAAAGGGAGCATGATACTCCTGAGTACGTACCTGTTTTCAGACGGCAGGTTTTAGAGAGTTTCTTCTTCAAAAACTCAGCCATTTCCTTGTCTTCTTCTCGTTCTCTGTAAAAGGAAAAGGTTAGTTACTGCCCTGTGAAAGGGGACTGCAGGATAAACAACTGTTGTTTGTTACAATCCATAGGAGCATAGGAAGCTGCCTTATACAGAGTCAGACCACTGGACCATCTAGCCCCATATTGTCGACACTGTGGCTCCCCAGGGTTGCAGGCAGGGCTTTTCCTATCCCTACAGTTGGTGGATTGGCAGGGACAGAGGGTTACCCTCCCCCTGCCCCCAGGAAGGCTGCTGTGAGCACTGCTACCACCACCGCACCTGTCCCGCTCCCCCACTGGGGCTGGGGGATGTTGAAGGACTTTTTTCTGTCTACACACACATAGGGTGACCGGATAAAATCCAGGTCAGGGCTCCTGTAACTTTAACAGTTGTAGAGAAAAGGGAATTTCAGCCAGTGTCATTTGTATGCAATTAGTTCCTGGTGATATTCCCTCTTCATCACAACTGTTAAAGGTGCAGGCACTATACTAGAGTGACCATATACAAAAGAAGGCAGGGCCCCTGCAACTTTAACTGTTGTGATGAAGAGGGAATTCCACCAGGAACTAATTGCATACAAATGATACTGGCTGAAATTCCCTTTTCTTTACAACTGTTAAAGTTACAGGAGCCCTGACCTGGATTTTATCTGGTCAGCCTACACACACATAGGATTGTGCCTGGGGTGACTTTGGGCCAGTTACCTTCACTCAGCCTACCCTACCTCATAGCGTTGCTGTGGGGATTAAATGGGGTAATTTTATGCAGCCCTGGGCTCCTTGGAGGAAGGGTGAACTACAATGAAACAAAAGCAATAGCCCTTGGCCTGTGGCAACACCTGCTTGGAGCCAGGAAACTAGCACACCTCTTGTTTTCCATGGGCCTGAGCTGTCAAACTCCATATCATACCTGAGCCTTTCAAACTCCACATCATCCACAAGGAAGTCCCGGGTCTCCACGAGTTTGTGAATCTGCTGCACTAACTCCTCCTCCTGCTGCTTGTCTTCTTTTGATTTTTTGTTCTCTGTAATGCAATGGGGGAAAATCACACAGCAAGGCCTTGATTGTGCAAGTGATATACAGGTGCCCACGATGTCTGTGGAGACACGAGAGGCCTTTTTAGTGGTGGTACTACTCCAGACATGGCATACTCTGCCCAGAGAAGTTCACTTGGCACCTACCTTATCACCCTTTTCAAGGACAGGCAAACCTCTTTTTTTTAAAAAATCTTGAGCTCTTTAGATACGATTTGAATTCCACTTTCGGATTTTCTGATTTCGTGACATTTACCCCATTACATTTTAATTGTTTTATCATTTTTCTAAAATGCCCAGGGAATATGACTATAGGGCAGTATTAAAATACAATCAATCAATCAGTCAAATATACATATGAAATATGCAGCAACACCAAACTGTTGTCCAGCAGTGGTAGACAGCACTTAATTATCCCCTTCATAAGGATGACTCTTCTCTAGAACTTTACAGGCTGCTCCTCCTCCTCCTCCTCCTCCTCCTCCTCCTCCTCCTCCTCCTCCTTCTTCTTCTTCCAAGAATAGGGGTAGGGAGCATGTGAAGCAGAGCCAAGGGGCTGGGGTTGCAATTAAGTGCTACTGAAAAAAACTGGAGGGTGCAGCGAGGCAAGGAAAACTCTGTCTGCTCCACTTCCTGGAACATTTGAATTGTTTTAAGCGCAAGCTCATCCTGCAACGTTTCTGCATCAGTTTGCCAAATCGGTTTTGAAAAGCCCCTGCAAAAAGCCATGCGAATTTTTGAGCTCACGAACATTCGTAGGCACGTCTGCGCACAATTTTCCCTAATATGCACATTTTGTGCAAGCCATTTCCCTTAATATATGCATTCGTGTCTGCCATTTTCCCTAACCTACATATTTTTGTGGAGGTTTTTTTTTAATTAGACAACTGCATCACAGGATTCAGAGAAGCTCAATAACGGAAGGAGAATTGCATTCTGGTTTGCGTATTAGTTCAAGAAATGCAAACTGGGTCAGTTCACATTCAAATGTGAGTTGAACAGATTTCTCTCCCATGCCTAAAGGCAGCAGGTCAATATTGTGGGGCAGCATCCTACAAACAGTAAGGGTGCTGCTACTGAGTCACATCATGAAGAAGAGGGGGCTGCAACTGGGTTCTGAGGAACTGTGGGAGGGCTGGGGATGCCAGAAGATGATTCCCTGTGGCAACTCATAAACCCTCTCCATACACTTCCAACCCAACCTCCAAGTGGTGGTTTCCATTATAACCTACCTGTTGATGGGTGTAGGTTTTGTTCTTTCAACGTCTCTTTCAGGATTGTCCCATGACCTACCCACCCATTTCACAATAACATCTCTCAATTATTTTAGTCTTCACTCCTAGGGTGACCAGATAAAATCCAGGTCAAGGCTCATGTAACTTTAACAGTTGTAGAGAAAAGGGAATTTCAGCCAGTGTCATTTGTATGCAATTAGTTCCTGGTGAAATTCCCTCTTCATCACAACAGTTAAAGGTGCAGGGGCTCTGCCTTCTTTTGTATATGGTCACTCTAGTATAGTGCCTGCACCTTTAACTGTTGTGATGAAGAGGGAATTTCACCAGGAACTAATTGCATACAAATGACACTGGCTGAAATTCCCTTTTCTCTACAACTGTTAAAGTTACATGAGCCCTGACCTGGATTTTATCTGATCACCCTATTCACTCCCCTCTTCCATCAGTACATATTTATAAAACCATTATTTTTTCAACATAGTTGTATGATAACGGGATTTTGTAGACACTCTGGCTGCATTTGGACAACACATTAGTCAATGGTGGGTTGAGTAGCCAACTCACAGTTGGTTATTTTGTGGGTATTCCCCACACAACATATTCCTACACAACTGTGGGTGGTTGGGGCTCATGTTGAGTGGACTAATAGTCAACCCAGCATTTGACTGACACAGCCCCTGCCCCTCTCCCCGCCCTCCCTCCTCCCAGCTCTATCCCAGCAGCCTCTGCAAGTTGCACCAGTTGTAGCAGAGTAGCAGCTGCCGCTTTGGTCGCTCTAGCCGCCTGCCTCTATGGGCTTGTGTTTTAACCCACTCACCCCTCCACACAACACTTTAAACAACTGGCTTCAAGCCAAACAACTTGCAAGCCAGTTGTTTCTCTCAGTTGCTTATTTGGGCGGAATAGCATACCATCAGTAGTTTGTGAGCGTCATGTTAACCTCCACACAACACAATAAGCAACACAACTGACTATTGTTTCCCCCCCCCCCCCAGTTGCTTAATTTGTTGTCCGGATGCAGCCTCATTTTACCTGTTCTGGGGCCTCTTGGTTTTCCTCAGACCTTGCTTAACATGCAAGTCCTAAAGCTATCCAAATATTTTTGAGACAGGAAAGTCTTGGGGTAATTTTGCATTGACCTGTCTTATTTATGTTCCTTCTGTTACATTCCCTCTGGCTAAATTGTACTGGGGGGCCGGAAGAGCCCCCTCCCAGTGATCTCGAGGATGGAAAGGTTCATTGGTAGATCTGACTCTATACAACAAGGCAGCAGTATATCAGGCCTGAGGGCCAAACTTGGCCCGCCTGATGGCCACACCCTTCCCCTGCCCACACCCCTTTCTGCCAACCTCCAATCATTTGGTGGTTTCCCAGCTTTTGTGCAGTTTCCCCCACCCTATTCTAAAAGGTCAAAATGCCTCTCCCAAGGCTTAGGTAGTGGCAGTAATAGGGTGACCAGATAAAATTCAGGTCAGGGCTCATGTAACTTTAACAGTTGTAGAGAAAAGGGAATTTCAGCCAGTGTCATTTGTATGCAATTAGTTCCTGGTGAAATTCCCTCTTCATCACAACAGCTAAAGGTGCAGGCACTATATTAGAGTGACCATATACAAAAGAAGGCAGGGCCCCTGCAACTTTAACAGTTGTGATGAAGAGGGAATTTCACCAGGAACTAATTGCATACAAATGACACTGGCTGAAATCCCCTTTTCTCTACAACTGTTAAAGTTACATGAGCCCTGACCTGGATTTTATCTGGTCAGCCTAGGCAGTAAGAGCTTTAAGCTACAATATGCTGTGATTTTGGGTGCCACCCCTTTGCCTTTGGCCCCGCGCATCACTGGTATGCAGCCCCTGAAAGCTTCTCTGAAATTGAATCTGGTCTCTGGACTGAAAAAGGTTCCAGATCCCTGCTACAGAGGATGTGGCACCACAGGAGCTCTATGGAAGAACAAGATCCTCAAACACTGGGGGAATCGCTGTGGATATTGGTCTTACCTGGCAGTGCAATCAGCTTCTGCAATTCCTTTTTCAACCTGCTGATTTCCTTACAAAGCTGGATGTCATCCATCCTGCAAAGACAGAAAACAATGAGCATCCCTTGCTCCAACAGTCCCATCAATAGCTTTCAACAATTCCATGCTGGGTTGGACAGTTTTGCTGAACTGTGAGCAAATGATGCTACCTGGCAAATTGCTTTGGAATATTTATTGCTTATTATTTCCCACTTCGTACCACATATTGCATGCATTTTAATATTTCAAAGCCTTCTTACTGGCTCACAGCCATTTTTCTTCGGAAAATAGTAAATTGCTGCAGAAATGGGTGAAGCAGCCCATATTTCCATAGCTAGAATACAGCAACGGATCAGTTAAGGACCCAGTAGAAGAGGAACCATCTTGGAGGGAGGGAAGACACTTATACATGATGTAGTAAACTACAATCCAAGGCTAGGATATGGAGAAGGTCAATCTCCAAAACTCTAACAAGATACCATAGACCAGCGACAGGGACCAGATGGTACTAGATAGAAATAGATGATGCTCTGAAACATAGAAACTATTATAAAATCAAGGGCAGTCTGCTAGAGAACTTGCTGGGATAGAATATAGGTGATCCAAACTAAAAAAAATTGTAAATTTTAATTGATTTTTATTGTATACACTTTGTATAGCTTTTATCTTGCATGTCACCTTGAGTGGGTTCCATCCTTAAAGGAGATGTAAAAATAATTTTAAATTAATAAAAAAATTGCAGGGTTGTTAATAAGCTATGGTGGTTTATTGTGCATGCTGGTTATGTGCAGGGGGGGTTAGCATAATTACCCTAGGTAGTATGGCTTGTTGTGTCATGTGAACCCAATCAGGGTGGCTTGTTGCCATGGGTAATAAGCCACTCAGAAGCCATGGGCTGTTGTAGGGCTCTGGATGGCTTGTTACCAATGACAAGAAGCCACCCTGGCTGGGCTCAAAAATATGACAAACCACACTCCAAAGGTAATTATACTAATCCCCCTAGGCATGCACAGTGAGGAAAATAAGTCACAGTGGCTCATCCCCTTTCAGAATGGTGCGAACAGGGTCACTGTCTCTCAGCCTAACCTACTGTAATGCAGAAGAGGATTAGTGTTTGTACATTGGATACATCTCTCTATCTGTGTCTCAGTAAGGACCATCCAATGGAATTCAATCAATATTGCTCCTCTAGTGGCTCGTCTACTAAGAAAATAATTCCAAAGATGATCCCTTTCTCTAAATAGGCAGCTCTATAATTTCTCTTGGTCATCAGAGGTGGCTTATGAGAATACAGCCAAATTCATTGGTTCCTATTCAAAGCCAAGAAACAATATTTCATAGTAAAATATATTCTAGTTTCAGCAGGCTAAAACTGTATGGTTTCTCCATGCTAGCTGTTTCTTTTCTTGCTTCTCCATTAAAATTAGTTTGAATTAGAGTTTAATAATGTGGCTTTCAGGATTATTCTGAGCATGCTTAGATGCATTGTTTCTTCTAAGGTAAGCCAATAACCTGGGAGGGATCTACACTACTGCTTTAGAACGGTTTATAACAGTTTTAAACCATTATAAATGGTTTCTAGCAGTTATAAACCATTATAAACCATTTAAAAGTGTTGTATCCTGCTTGGTGTAGATCGGTAGAGTGCTGTTTTTTGTTCAGGAACCATTATTATAAGAATTCTGTGTTTGTATAGTGTAAGGGATTAAACAGCACAGGAACAGAGAGAGGAAAAAGTCCAGGGGTTCAACTGTATTAATACATCCGCTTGAGGACAAAGCTAAAGGAGACTATTTCATATACCAGATCTAGGGCTGCTGGGATTTCTACACAAGCCGAAACTTGTTTGTTTCACAAATTCAGGCAAGGTATTTGCAGTTCTGGGTGTCAGCTCAACTTGAAGATGATTAATTGCTACAAATATAATGCCCAGTTGGGTTCAATTCAGAGCTGCTGGGAGCAAACATTACCTATATTGATCCATGCTTGCTAGCTCATGTTGATGCTAAGCATTGTCTGTGGCCATTAAAATGTGGCAAATGTGTAATGACTGTACACTGGGAGCATATGGGACTGTACAAGGGTCCAACTTGCAATTCCAGGGGTGTCTGAAGGATCTAGCTTCCCTTGTCACTATGCAGTAATCTCTCTTGGTATGCCCTATATTGGTGGGCAGGATTATACCATATTTGTAGCAATTCCCAGAGCCACATAAGAAGAGCCCTGCTGGATCAGACCAAGGGTCCATCTAGTCCAGGATTCTGTTCACATAGTGGCCAACCAGCTGTTGACCAGGGACCAACAAGCAGGACACGGTGCAACAGCACCCTCCTATCCATGTTCCCCAGCAACTAATGCATATAGGCTTACTGCCTCTGATACTGGAGGTAGCACATAGCCATCAGGACTAGTAGCCACTGATAAACTTCTCCTTCAGGAATGTATCCAACCTCCTTTTAAAGCAATCTAAATTGGTGGCCATCACCACATCTTGTGGTAGTGAATTTCATAGTTTAACTATGCACTGTGTGAAGAAGTACTTCCTTTTATCTATCCTGAATCTCCTACCAATCATCTTCATGGGATGACTCCGGGTTCTAGGATAATGGGAGAGGGAGAAAAATGCCTCCCTATCCACATTCTCCACACCGTGCATAATTTTGTGCACCACTACACAGCAGTAAAGACATGCTGGGCAATGGCCTGTGACTGGATAGGAAAAGGGGAGGGGATGAGCTACCTTTGTGGCCTGTAAGGTTATACTGCAAGGGAGCAGATTTGATCTGGGAGCTGGGTTTCATTTTATTTCATTGGCATTTAACTTGGTTTTAATAGCTATCTGTTGTGACTGTTTTTGTAATTGTGTGATGATTTGTTGGGAGCCATTGGTTTGAACGAATACGTATTATTAGTCAGCGGATTTGGGTCAGCTGAGTTTTTGCATGATTGTGTGTGCAATTTCCTCCCTATTCTCTACTACAGCACAATCTCTGCAGTAAGAGAACTCTGTGCGCGGTGTATATGAGTTATATGCACCAGAACAATGGCTTTAATTGCATTATATTGTGTAACCTTCCTGGCAAACTCTTTCCCTGGAGTTTTCTATTTTTTCACCGGTCCTTTGATGTGCTAATTAATCTACACAACCTCATTCAGACCATCTTTAATAAGCTGTGATAAACACAGAAGCCCTAAATGATGACTGAATGGCCCATCTAGATACCACTTAATTCCTATTGTAGTAACTACTCTCATTCTGATGGGGTATTCCTGGTGATCTTCTGCTATAAAGTATGCCTCTAGTCCTCGAGACTGCAATGGCAGGGTCCCACCATTGCCACTGCAGTCTTGAGGACTAGAGGCATACTTTATATAGCAGAAGATCTCCAGGAATACCTGAGTCTCCATTATTGTACCATATTCCATTATTCATGGCCAACTGGCAGACAATGGGCTAGATCCCGTCTCTAAGACAATTTTATTTATCCCTGGGCAGCCCTCCCTGATTTGAATCAAGGTATGGCTTTTAAAAAAAATAGCCCATGGATTGTAAAGAAATTGAGCAGCAGGCAGGCTGATGTGTGTGTGTTAAGATTGCATCCCTATGCACACTTTCCTGGGAGTAAGCCTCAGTGATCACAATAAGACTTTCACCTGAGTAAACATGCATAGAAATGCTCTATACATTGTAATAAATGGAACTTTTCCACACTTCATTACATCTCACTTTTTTATACTGTGCTATGCCTACATATATATGCTCCATAACTTGTTAGCCCTTACTCCTAGCTAGCACAAACATGGTTAGGGAGCTCAAACATTTGTGAGTCGGCCAATGTGGAAGGCAAAATACTTTTCTGGTCCCTGGACCACAGCCATAAGAACAGAGATGGACCTGAAAATTCAGGTTGGCCATCCTTGGCTTAATGCATCCAGATAGAGCTCCTGTTCCCCTGCAAATAACATCATCAAAGTCATGAATATGTTGTGGGCTCAGAATGAACAAGACATCAGATGTTCTGAAAGTGTAGAGGTTTGAGAAACAAACAGAGTGCCTAAAAGCCATTGAAAGGATTTCTAGGAATATCCCTGTAAACCACACTCTTATTTTGAAATGACAAATTTCTATCATCCTATATTACTTTCCTTTCTCAGCTACAACTGCAAGGTGATTGCATTCGAATTTGAAGGGTATTTCCAGACATCTTTAAGCCAAATAATTTCACACCTTTGTTACATCTTTCCTGAAAAGTTGAGGCTCTATTGCAAGGAGAGTGCATTTTTTCTGCCCTCAGACAGCAATACCTTTTAACTGGAGGGGAAATGAGTCCATCCCACCCCCCACCCCCATCTATTGCGTAGTGCAATTGTGAATGCTATGTGGAACATGATAGTGCAACCATGTGCCGTTTGGAGAATTCCGCTGCCATCACTGGTGATGAGTGGCATGTCTCTTTACCCACTGCCTCCATTATAGGAATATAGATTTAATTTCATTTTTATTAATTAAACTATGATTTAGAGGCTGACTATTTTTATGCCTCTAAATAATGGTTTAAACTTTAAATCATAATAACAGCAGAACAACACTTATGGAACTTATAAAGCACCAGCAATGCCACCTCGCAGGAATCCACCTCTGCCTATGTGCTATGAACTATTTTCTTCCATTCATTCTTTTCTTTTTTTCTTCTTTTTTCTTCATTTGAAAAATAAAATCTCTGTGCTGGCTTTGCATTTCTTCTTCCAAGCACCATTAATTTCCTAGAAATGGTTAACAGCAACATGGTGACACCGACCCCTGCTCCACTGCATGAGGAAAATATTATTATTTCATCTCTTTCTCGCTCATGGCAGTTTTTCTAGACGGACATGATGGGCTTTGCCATGTCATGCTGTCTTTTACAGATTCAGGAATTTCCTGACAATTGAGCATGTTTTAAGTATAACTGTTTTCTGGATGTTGGTGTGGATGTATTTTGGTAGGCCCAATTTCTGAAGGTTTTCTGTATAATTTTTTGATGTGATGCCGGTGACTGAGGAGACTAACGGAATAATTGAGACCTTTTCCTGTTACCATAATTCTTTGATTTCCATGGCCAGTGGTATATATTTGTCTCTATTTTCTTCTTCCTTTTCAACAAAATTTTTGTCATTCGGTATTGATATGTCAATGAGGTATGTGTGTGTGTGTGTGTTTTTTGTCTATGACCGTTATGTCTGGTCGGTTGCAGGGTATTGTCTTGTCGGTATGAATTGTTCTGTCCCAGTATATTTTATGATCTGCATTTTCCAAGATTGTTTCGGGTGAGCATGTATAATATGGTGTAGGTTGTTTGATAAGGTTGAATTTGATAGCCAGTTGTTGGTGAATTATTTTTGCAGCTGTATTGTGTCTGTCTGTATAGTCCATTCCAGCCAGAATTTTACATCCTCCTGTTATGTGGTCTATTGTTTCTTGGACTTGATGGCATTTCCTGCATAGGTCTGTTGTTACACCGTTATCTTTTATGATGTATTTTTTGTAGTTCTTGGTGGCTATAACTTGATCCTGTGTGGATATTAGGAATCCTTCTGTTTCAGGAAATAACGCACCCTTCCTGAGCCATTCCTATGATTGTTCTTTGTTTATTCGTGGGTTCTGTGAGTGTGAGTGGTCGTGTTTGGTCTTCATTTTGTAGTGCTACGTTGAGTGGGGTGTAGTTTTTATCTGCTTTTACTATGGCTGTATGAATGGGGGTGTTTTTCGTGTGGAAGAATTCTCTGAGTGATCTGTTCAGCATGCATTGTGTTAATGTCTAGCAGACCTCTTCCTCCTTTCTTGCTAATTGTTGTTCTTTCAATGCATGAGTTGGGATGGAGCATGAGGTGTTTTGTGAGTTCGGTGTGATTGAGTCTGTTTATTTCTCTGAGTTCAGTGTGTGACCAGTGTATGATTCCAAATGAGTATGTGAGAATGGCTATTGCATAGGTGTTGATGGCTTTGAAAATGTATTATTATTATTATTATTATTATTATTATTATTATTATTTACATTTATATACTGCCCCATGGCAGAAGCTCTCTGGGAGGTTTACAAAAATTTAAACTTTGGACATTAAAAACCAATATACTAAATTTAAAAGCATAAAAACAGGCAATATATAAAGACAATATACATTTAAAACAACTGTGAACTCTCAGCCAGGCCTAAATATAGTTCTGGGGTCAATTAAAAACTCAGCATATGCTGTTAAATGCCTGGGAGAAGACTTGGTGCCAAAAAGAGAACACTGTTGGTGCCAGGCGGGACTTGTCAGTGAGATCATTCCATAATTGGGGGGCCACCCTCAGAGTAGGCACCCAGAGGAAGACCTTAGATTTGCTGCTGATGCCAAATTCCCAGCTTTTGCAAGAACATCACCGACAAACACATGGTTTCTTTTATGATCTGAATAGTGCCCCAAGCAGTTAGAGGGAGCTATCCATGGTTCTGTTATTTGAGTGATCTGGGAAAAGGACTGAGAAAACTAGGCATTCCATCTGATTGCAGGAGCCCTTTCAGGCATTGTAATTCACCATTAAAAGTCTAAGAGGTGATTTTCACACTTAAATTGGCTTTTAAAACTTACACTGGCCAGAAAAGGCATTATTTTAAAAAAATTCTATCCTGTATAAGCTACATTCACAATTTATACATTCCATTTTACTGTCGCTTGAGGAAATGTCTCAGCAAGGAGGCAAGTTTGACTATTTAACACATTGCTAACTGGTCAGGCAGCTACTTGCTCAGTTGCTGTAGCAGAAGCAGTGTGGGTAGGCAATTGAGCCTCTGGGTTGGATTCACATTCACAATACAGCTCAGATATATGATACCTCTTTGCATCCCGGTTTCCAAACAGGGATTTGGAACCAGTTCAGAGGTATCTGCTTCCCCAGCAATTCAAAATAAGCCACCGGCAGTGCTTGTATTTCTGTTTTGCAAGAAGCAATATATAGACTACAGGGAGCAGAAAAGCAGTGTATATAGCAGAGTCACTATCTTAGAAGTTTTCCCAAGAGCGTTTCAGAATGTAATTTTGATGTTGGCTGCCCATGCCTCACTCATGCTTCTGAACATGGCAGCACACATAAGCTTCATGTTGCATCCCCTTCACAATCACAACTCACTTGTATTGATGTTTGTGCCATGGCGTAATGAAGCAAAGGATCTCCCACTAGTAACTGCCAAGACTGTTACCTATGCTGTAAGTATTTGTGCATAGGAGAGGAGGAGGAGTCTAAGGCCATATTCTCATTAAAGCAGTGAACCTTGTTCTGGAGTGCAGCATTTCAGTGTACAGTTGAGAATTGAATGCTCCTTCATTAAAAAAGAATGGAAAAGAAAGGGGGGAAGGAAAAAGGTCCCTCCATACAGGAAGCTAGATGTCAACAGAAGGGATTCTTGTCTGCCTTCTTTCAGACATGCTAGTTCAGACATGTGTGGGAATTGGTGTGTGTGTGGAGAGGTAGGTTTGAATTTGTGTATGCCATCTCAGTGAGATCTAAATAGGATCTGGTGCTTTGCAATAGCAATGTGGAATCATCCTTTTGAACTGGTTCCCAAGAGAATCCTGGGAGACGTGCTACCACCTATGCAAGTACCAGCCAAAAATGGCCACCCAAGAAAGGCGAAGTTGGATGTCCCAAAACTGCAGCTAGGTTATATTGTTCCAAGAGTGAGGTCTATTTACATAATAACATGAATAAAAAGAGCTTTCAGGCATAGGCAAAGCCCGCATTTAAGAAGGCAAGGAGCTATTTCTCCATGTTTTTTCTCAGGTGGGAGGACAAGGCTAGGCCACTTTGAAGGGGATGTCTGTGGAAGAAGGGAGAATCACAGGGGGTCACTGTCAAGAGTCACCACTGTAGGGTGGCTGCATGGGATCTTTCTTTAGAAGTCAGGAGTGCTTAGGAGGAAAAAGGCATTAATAACTAGCACGCCACGCTGTAGTAAAAAGAAAAATTGGTGGGCTCTTTTGCTATGGAATGGGGCAGACACCAGCCCACAGATCCGTTTGGATGGAAGATGCTAGAACTCTGATCAAGGGGTTTCTATAACCCTCACTGATCAAATTAAGAGCCACTGCATTGCAGTGGTTCCGCTCCTACTTGGTGGGTCGGCTCCAGAAGGTGGTGCTTGGGGAACATTGCTCGGCCCCGTGGATTCTCCAGTATGGGGTTCCACAGGGGTCAGTTTTGTCCCCCATGCTGTTCAATATCTACATGAAACCGTTGAGTGCAGTCATCCCGAGTTTTGGAGTGCATTGTCATCATTACGCTGATGACACACAGCTCTATTTCTCCTTTTCATCTTCATCAGGTGAGGCTGTGGATGTGCTGAACCAGTGCCTGGCTGCAACAATGGACTGGATGAGGGCTAATAAACTGAAACTCAATCCAGACAAGACTGAGACGCTGTTAGTGGGTGGTTCTGCTGACCGGATGGAGGGTGTTCAACCTGTTCTGGATGGGGTTGCACTCCCCTTGAAGGAGCGGGTTCGTAGCTTGGGGGTTCTCCTAGAACCATCTCTGTCACTTGAGGCGCAGGTGGCCTCAGTGGCACGGAGTGCCTTCTACCAACTTCGGTTGGTGGCCCAGCTATGCCCCTATCTGGACAGGGATAACCTGGCTTCAGTTGTCCATGCTCTGGTAACCTCCAAGTTAGATTACTGCAATGCACTCTACGTGGGGCTGCCTTTGAAAGTGGTTCGGAAGCTGCAGCTTGTGCAAAATGCAGCGGCCAGATTGATAACTGGAACCAGTAGGTTCGAACATATAAGACCTACTCTGGCCCACTTGCATTGGCTGTCTGTATGTTTCCGAGCCCGATTCAAAGTGCTGGTTTTAACCTATAAAGCCTTACACGGCTTGGGACCACAATACCTGATGGAACGCCTTTCCCGACATGAACCTACCCGAACACTACGTTCAACATCTAAGGCCCTCCTCCGAGTGCCTCCTCCGAGGGAGGCTCGGAGGTCAGCAACAAGAGAGAGGGCCTTCTCTGTGGTGGCTCCCCAATTGTGGAACGATCTCTCCGACGAGGCCCGCCTGGCGCCAACATTGTTATCTTTTCGGCGCCAGGTCAAGACTTTCCTCTTCTCTCAGGCATTTGGCAATATCTGAGGAGCCTGGGTTTGTTTTGTTTTGCTTTGTTTTTGTAGTTTTTGAAGTGTTGATGTGGTTTTTAAATGTATAGATTGTGTGTATGTTGTATGTTTTTGCTGTTTTAATTTTTGTATATTGTTTTTAATTGTTTTTAATCCTATGTAAACCGCCCAGAGAGCTTCGGCTATGGGGCGGTATACAAATGTAATAAATAAATAAATAAATAAGCAATGTATTTTGAGAGGCAGGCTGGAGCTTTTGCCAGGTTTCTCATCATTATCTCATTAGAAGGCCTTTCCCTTTTCTAGACAGATCAGACCTTGCTATATTGATCCATACTTTCAGGCTGGATTACTGCACTGCAACCTACATGGGGCTGCCTTGAAGATGACTCAGCAGCTTCACCTGGTGCAGGAATTCTAATAGGTGTTGAAAGGGATAATCATAAGCATATTCCATGCCAAACCAGATGCAATGACTGTCAATTTGCTTCCAGGTCCAACGCAAGGTTTTGCAGTTTGCCAACTTCATACTTCAAGGCATCTCTGGAGCCTGTTTGGCTGCTGAGGTCCAGTCAGCAGCCTTTAGAAGTGCAACATCAACAGCTCAAGGTGCCTCTACAAGAGCGATTTAAAGCTCTTTCAAGGCGCATTAAAAATTTGACCTCTACAAGAGCGGAGCGCAAATCGGGGATTGAGGCGCTTTTTCTGTCTGATTATGCACATTATCGAATGCACGTTAAATAGCAAGTTTTAATTTACCACGGCAGTTAAAGCGCCTTATGACCATGTAAACAAGCCATTCTCCGCATTAAACACTTTTAAAGCGCATTTCATACAACTGGTAATGCAACCAGTTATGCGCTTAACCGCCTCCTGCGTATAGTGATTAGCCGTAAAAGCGCTTGCGAGAAGATGCGCATAATCGGACAACTGGGCGTCAAATCGAATTCTTGTAGAGGGGACCTCAGTATAAGTCGTTTTACAGTGGTTGCTCTGAAACTGTAGAGACCTCCACTGGTAGAGGGTAGGACAGCTACCTGTTTCCTCTCTTTTTGCAGAGTTTGCAAGGCCTATTTTTAAAGATTAGCTTTTGGATAATTATCTTTTGCGGCTAATTAGTTTGGATTGCTGGATTTTATTGTTGTTTTTAATCATTATGTGTCAAAGGACTTGTAACCCACTTTGAACAATGGAAAAGCGGTCAACAAAATATTTTTAATAAATATAGAAATAAAACTTCTAGGGGCTAATCCAATTTGGGATGAATGGCTTAAGATAAATCTTGATCTAGGAAGATGCTTTTCCCTCCCCCTTGTAAATTGTGGCTCCTGTTATCCTCTTTCTATGGCAAGAGTGAGCATTGCTGTCTGGCATCTGAAGTCTGTGATGAACACAACGGTCTCAGGGCCACAGCAACTGCAGGTTAGCTGCTCTTGCCATGGAGTGATTCAGAGCTTGAAGAAAAACAAAACAAAAGACTTATCTGGCATGGAAATCAAAGCTATAGAAATGTCTCCCCTCCTCCTCCTCCTCCTCCTCTTCCTCCTCCACTGCCATGAAAAGTTAACTCCTGTTGCTGAGTCAAGAAGGGAAAAGGTCATAGCACAAAGAGCAAATGGCAAGTCCTTACATCCATAGGAGATGGGCAGAGACTTAATGCTACAGGCCTCATTTGGCTTAATGTGATGTACAACGGCTCCCCTCCGACTTCATCATTCTTTTTTTTTAATGTTCCAAAAAGGCAAAGCTTCAGGAGCCTGACTTTGCTATCCCTTGAAAACCACAGGGCAGCCACTGGTGTCCACATATTTGTGGATGCTTCTACCCTAACAGCTCAATCCATGTTGGCTTTATGATCAATGATTGCAAAAGAAACATATGTTTTCTGCTGGGCAAGAACCAGAATGTGGTCCTTATTAGAGCTGTGTATAAATGGCACCTCATAATTTTCCACCCTATATGTGGGCAGAGAAATTGGGGGGACAATTTCACCAAATGTCTCCAGGGGGAGATGAATTTCTCCAACAATTTCTCCAACAATTTCTCAATTTAACCCTTTGCCCCTGCCAATCATGTTCAGGGTCTCCACGCTTCCTATTCCCAACAGAAGGAGAGCTCCCACTTGCAATAGGTAGTGCTCATCATCAGAAGGATTGTAGCATAGCTTCTTCCCTTCCTGCTCCCTAGGGGTTTTTGTTTGTTTGCTTGCTTGTTTGTATTGCCAATGCAAGTGGAAACAGCATCAACTATATTGGAAGCCTAGCCCCATTTTGCATCCTCCACAATACTTCATACCTAGTATCATTCTAGGGAATCGAGGGAAGGGAGAGGAAATGCAGCCACCGCATACACACACAAAAAATGGACAAGAACATTTGGAGAAAGTTCTCAAAGTGATCTTTTATTTCGAGCGGTGGTGGTATGGAAAAAAATCTCTGTTTTTTTTCAGAGAAAAACGACTTCTGAGAAAATTTGGCTCAGCTCTAGTTGTCATTTGTCAGGATTCAACATCTTCCCCAGTGTTTTCCAAATCTTAAATTTCTGAGGGGTGATTGGATATATCTTGACTCTAATGTAGGTGCTGATAATACCACCTGTTCCCTGCAAGCTCTGTAGTGGGTGTGAAGAGGGACAGTATTGCGTCCAGCTCCAGGGAAGAGGTCAAGGTAGTGCTGTGCTAAAATATGACATCCAATCCCTGAAAGTTTTCTTCTTCCATGAAAGAGGACTCCATTCTTCTGCCTCACTCTTGTGGCATTTTATGGTATATTTATTATTTGTTTTGGTGATGTTTTGACCTTACCTAATCAAAGCAGAGGCTATGGGGTTCCCCACCCTTTCTATAGCACATCTCTCCATTATTTTGCAGCCTCCCAGACAACCTGTGCTTCCAAAAAAGCCCTATGGGAGGAATTACCTCACGATGTTTTCCCCTAGGTGAGAAGTGTGTGAAGCAAAGGAGGCTACAGGCTGCCAGAGAGATGATTTTATAATGAAAGAGAGGATATATGTGCACACCTGTCAGCCACCTCATAAGTAAGGTGTGCACATATATCCTGTCTTTTATTATACAATCATATCTCTGGCAGCTTGGAGCCTCCTTTGCTTCACACACTTCTCACCTCACAAGAACCCACAATTAAACCCCTGAGAATTTCTCCAAAATTTCTGTTTAGCTTGGAAAAAAGGAGGGTAACAAGAGACATGATAGAGGTGTAGAAAATTATGCATGGTGTGGAAAAAGTAGACAGGGAGACATTTTTCTCCCTCTCCCCTAATACTAGAACCCAGGGTCATCCCATGAAGCTTATTTGTGAGAGATTCAGGACAGATAAAAGGAAGTATTTCTTCACAAAGCGCATAGTCAAACTATGGAATTCACTACCACAAGATGTGGCAATGGCCACCAATTTCGATGGCTT
This sequence comes from Anniella stebbinsi, assembly GCA_029215795.1. Classification (NCBI taxonomy): domain Eukaryota; kingdom Metazoa; phylum Chordata; class Lepidosauria; order Squamata; family Anniellidae; genus Anniella; species Anniella stebbinsi. The sequence goes on along the minus strand of JARDYH010000005.1, from coordinate 62,654,074 downwards.
TAAAAGGGGATTTGATAAATTCCTGGATGAGAAGGCTATCAATGGTTACTAGTCCTGATGGCTATATGCTCCTCTAGAATCAGAGGCAGTATGCCTAGGTATATCAGGTGCTGGGGAACATGGGTGGGAGGCTGTTGTTGTCCTGCTTCTGGGTTTCCCATGGGTAGCTGGTTGGCCATTGTGTGAACAAAATGCTGGATTAGATGGACCTTTGGTCTGATCTAGCCTGGCTCTTCTTATGTTCTTCTCCTTTGAATTTATTTTCAACAGCAATGTATTTTCTATCAAATTGAATGAGAATGGTCGGGAAATATGTGGGAGAAATTTTTGGCACAGCACTTATCATATCACTTCCCTTTGACTGAAATTGAAGTCAATGCCTTGCAACCAAAGTAAAAGCCTGGTGTGTTTGGCAAAGGGACTCTTAGGAGGCTGCCACGGCTGCCTTAAAAGGGAGAAAATAAGGTGGGGGGGGAAATGCTGTGACTAAATAAAATAAAAGGAGGTCACAAACCTCTGATGAGGGCCATGGTTCCTTATGACATTGGAGGTTGGGGTGAGTAGAACTGGATCCTACCAGCTTTGCTTAGCTGAGGTCCCCTCTACAAGAATTCGGCTTGATGCCCGGTTGTCCGATTATGTGCATCTTCTTGCAATTGCTTTTACGCCTAGTCCCTATACAGGGAAGGCGGTGAAGCTTTAAAGGTGTTTAATGTGGAGAATCGCTTGTTTACATGGTCATAAGGCGCTCTAACTCCGCAGTAAATTAAAACTCGCTATTTAACGCGCTTTCGATAATGCGCTTAATAGGGCAGAAAAAGCGCCTCAACCTCCAATTTGTGCTCCGTTCATGTGGAGGTAAAATTGGTAATGTGCTTTGAAAGAGCTTTAAATCACTCTTGTAGAAGCACCCTGAGTCATTCTTAGTTGCAGTAGACTTGGCACAGACTGGCTAGCCGCATGCAGTCTCTCTGCTGTCTTAAAAACTGGAAGTCATCATAGGCATGAATAGAATGCCTCATTGGGGCAAGGTGAGCTTCACGAGAGCTTTCCCCATTCTCTAGATAGCTCATTGCATTTCCCAGTTTCTTTGACATGGCTGGAAAAGAACTCACATCTGTCTCAATGTTTGAGATTTTAGCTAGATCATCAGCTTGCCTTTATTGGCCTTCCCCTGTGCTCCCCCAACATCATGCTACCAAAGCAGGACTGCCCTGTACATGGTGATGGATATGCAGGAGTCGTACTAGTGCCATGTAGGGATGGATGATTCTTTTTTTTTGTTATTTTCTCTGTAATATCCCTATCTTTTCATGCGTAAGTTTGTTATGTCCCATTTCTGCATCAGTTTGCAGGGTGGTGGGGTGGGATATTAAGTCTATGCAAAATCTAGGGAGTGAAATGTGACTGAATTCACCTAATTGCACGAGATTCAAGGGCGGACAAGAAAAGTTATATGGTAAGATGTTGCAATGGCCATTAGTTTAGATTGCCTTAAAAGGGCTTAGACAAATTTATGGAACATAGGTTTTTTTCAATGACCCTAAGCCATGATAGCCAAATAGAGCATCCATGTTCTGCAACAATATGATCTCCTGGGTGCTAGATGCTTTAGCTTCCAGCCCAACTGAGCTACAACAGGCTCTGGCATCCCTGTTTCATAGCACTTCTGCCTGTGTGTGAGAGAGACAGAGAGAGCAGAGGGGTGCAGGTCAGGCTCTGTGTGTGTGTGTGTGTGTGTGTGTGTGTGTGTGTGTGTATTTATATGTATAAGAGTGAGAGAAGGGGGATTCCGGCCCTGGCCATACCTACCACCACCTTCAGCCACATCCACCAGTGGCATGCAGCCCCGCAAGCCACCACCCATGGGACCCTTGAGGAAGTGGGGAGGGCTGCCTGCACCCAATAATAGAACTGCCCATTTGCCACCTACTTAAGGAGATTCTCCTCCTGCTTATTTTTCACAGCATCGTTTCCGCAACATACGTTCAGCGCTGAGGCCTTTTTGAGGCAAGACACATGTCAGCTTACTGGCAGTCATATCCACAATGGAATTATTGAAGATAATCAGAATGACAAGCTCTAAGTGGAAATGTTAATCATTTGGAAGTGGTTTTCACAGATCTGATATGTTAGTGGCGAGAGCGAGAGAGAGTACACTCAGAGATGGAAAAGCTAATCTGGACACACCTAAGAACAGCGAGGAAGAACTCCTGAAGCTTAATCCACAGCTCCCTCTGGATCTAATTCTGTCTTTAATGGGAAAATAGTATCCAGTGTTACCAGGACATAAAAATATTAAATACCTCAGAAGAATAAGTGGAAATCTTTTCATAGCCGCACCATGGTCCCATTCAGTAGACTGAATTCTGTGGCTCTTGCACACATGAAAGGGGTCATTGGATAATTCTTACAATGCAGAGTAGATATCCTGTGCACTACACTTACATGTGCACACAAGACGTACACGTAGACAGCATCTACTTGTGTGCATGTGTACCAGTGTAGGGTCTGTGAAGAGGTTCAGAGGAACATGCAGAGCAGGGATGGGCAGACAGAGAAGCGGGTAAGAAATAAATTGTTGTTATTATTATTATTATTATTATTATTATTATTATTATTATTATTATGGTCTTCCTGATGCTTTGGCCTACAACTCCCATCATTCCTCACCATTAGCTATGCTGGATAGGGTTGATGGGAGCTGCAAGCCAAAACATCGGGAGGACTACAAGTTGCCCACCCCTGATGTAGAGGCTGAAGGCAGGGCTGGGTGGAGAGGGAGGATGATACCACCTCACCCCATGTTTTCATTATCCACAGAGTTTGGCTGACTGAATAAGGTGAGTACAACCTTATGTGACAGCTCTTTGTGAACATCCCTGCTCTCACAAGCCCTTTCCACATCAATTTGTTTGCTGAGGGGGCCCTGCATGTTTCAGGTGACTCTCAGGCATGTCCTGTGATGCACAGGGTGCCAGGCTAAGGTCAGCATGGCCATTTGACATTCTGCTGTGAGGAATAGAACATTTTCTGAAGCTGGCATGCGCGACCAAAGAAAACCAGCAGACAGAGAGAGAAAAGGAGTTTGCCTGGTTCAGTTGAGGAAACTTCTCACACCACAAAGCCTACAGTCCTTTTAAAGAGAGTATTTGCAGGTTTAGATATCTTTAGAAAATGAGAGAGGCTGACGATGGTGAAGCAGAAAGGGTGAGTTCAGAAGGGCAGGTGAGGGAGTCTCAAAGGAAGCTGTGCAGAACTGGAAGGAGGGAAGGAAGAGCTTCCAACACACTTGCCTCTTGCTGCTTTACAGATCAGGGAAAGAGATGGGATACCAACCCCAGAGACTTTGCACCTTGCGGGGCCCTCTCCCATACACCTTGTTTTCCTAGTTCCCAACTCACATGTATCTAAGCTCCGACTCCCTCCGCACCAGGACGTCCCGGATCCTCTCGATTTTGAAAAGTTCTCCTTCAATGTCATCAATGGTAGCTGTGGAGTCAGCCATGGACACTATTTCATTCTCTGAATGCAAACCAGAAAAGGAACTCAGTTAGCAGGCAGGGTTGAGGGAGAAAGAAGGGAGATTGCCAGCCAGAACCCCAAGTGAGTGGAGCGGTGTCTCCCCTTACAAGCCCCCTGGGGCAGACACATAGGCGTGTGCACAGGGTGTGCTGGGTGTGCCCAGGCACACCCTAATTACCCAGGGCGCCTCTGCTTTCCTGCCCCCCTTCAGCTTGAATTGACTTTTAAAAGGATGGGAAAGCCTCCGGAAAGCTGCCATTAGCATCCCTGGGGGAACTAAGCACTTTCCGGAGGCCCTGGAAAGCACACTTTCTCACCCCCCTCCCCAATGGAGGGGAGAGAAAGCACACTTTCCCTTCCTCAATTCCAATCAGGGCCTTTAAGGTGCACACCCTAATGAAATGAGCTGTGCACGCCTATGGGCAGACATACTCCTTCCCTAGCTGTGCCCAGAAGGCTCATCTCTCTCTCTCTCTCTCTCTCTCTCTCTCTCTCTCTCTCTCTCTCTCTCATAAAGCATCTTTTCCTCCTCACATCTTGACACATTTGTCAAGAGATTGGCACTCACTTCAGAGCTTCAACTTACCAAGATTGCAGTGTTCTGTGCTCATGTTCACTTTTTATCATCACAATCCCTTGGGAATCCTCTGCAAATGAAACCATGACTGTAAACCAAAATATCTGTGCATGCATTTGCCTCTCAGGGTGAGTGGGAGAAGAACAGGGTGCCATTTCTTTGGTGTCAAAGGGCCAAAGAAGCCTCCTCTTGAAAGAAAAGCCAGCAGGGATGAGCAGTTATGACTGGCCTGTCATTTTTCCATTGCAGGAAAGGACCTATCCCGTGGGCTGCTCTGTCAATGAAGTTTCCATCCCTGGATTTTAAGCTGTAAGTCCAAAGTTACCCTCTGCTTTCTGGGAAGGGCTACAGCTCACTGATGAGTACACACTTTGCATGCAGAAGGCCCCAGGTTTGATTACCAGCTTTTCCAGTTAGGGCTGGGAAAGAATCCTGCCTGAAACACTGGGGAGCCGCTGCCAGTCAGTGTTGACAATACTGGGCTAGATGAACCAGTTTGGTATAACTAACTGGCTATGATTCTGTGCTTTCCCCCACCATGATCCAATATTGCTATTGATATTGATGTAAACCACCTTGAATTCAATTATGGAGAGTGGTGTATATAAGCATTTAAAAATAAGCAAATAAGAGAATCTACCTGCATTAAAAGACTTTTGCACCACTGGTTTCTCTCCCACATTCTCCCACAAGTAGGCAAAATATCAGACCAGCCCGCTCTGTGTTCTTCACTAACTAGATCATGTGCCACCAGATATAATTTGGTTGGACAGAGGGGCAGACTTGCAACTGCATCATCTTTATACAGACTGCTGAGACCAGCTGTGCAATCCCTCCCCGCACCCCCCACTCCTGGCAAAGCCTACTTGGCACGTACTAGCAGATCCAAGTGACAAGATCAATACTTCATTACTGGAACCAAATGACCTCCCAATAGGGTCTGTGCCAGTGAGTCAGGCCAGAGGAAAGAGCAGGCCTTTGAGTTAAATGATGCTGTGATGGTTGCCTGGGAAAAGAGTACCATGAATGAGGAGAGGATGAAAACTGAAGACATCCACCCAGCCTGGCTTGAGGGAAAGCAGTTGTCAGACACGTGCCTAACACCATAGCCCAGACTTCCCTGATCTGGTGCCATCCAGTTCCCATCAGCCCCAGCCAGTTTGGCCAATGGTCAAGAACGCTGGTAGTTGTAGCCCAAAACATCTGGACGTTGGGGAAAATGTCCAAAGCAGAAGTCTTGGGTGACTGCCGATGGTGAGCCCCAAACCAACTGACTGGTTATAGGCCAAACATTTGGCACTGGGTCCCAAGCGATGCCAACAACTGCATCAACTCCTACTGAAACATATGCAAATGAAAGGCCCTTAATCCCAATTTACATGGGCCCCTTGTGTGCACAAAACTAGCAAAAATGCATCACTTCTGCCAGTGCAGTGTGCAATCACAGTCCTTCCCAACAGTTAAACCAGGCTTCATTTTTCACTAACAGGACCCACAAACAAAATGCTCTTCTTATTAAGAATCCAGTGATTAGCTAACCCAGGGGATAAAAGAGAGCAAATCATCATCTCTTTGACCAGTGCTGTCCCCAACCTCCAGGTCTTGAGACTTTTTGTTACTTTACATGGGGCAGGGTGAAGATGGAGCGAGGGGATGCCCATGCAGGCTAAGAGGTTACCCAAGAATTCCCTCTGATATCACAAGGGAGACTTAGGGGCACACATAAGAAGAGCCCTGCTGGATCAGACCAAGGGTCCATTGAATCCAGCACTCTGTTCACACAGTGGCCAACCAGCCATCAACCAGGGACCAACAAGCAGGACATGGTGCAACAGCACCCTCCCACCCATGTTCCCCAGCAACTGGTGCATATAGGCTTACTGCCTTGGATACTGGAGGTTGCACATAGCTATCAGAACTAGTAGCCACTGATACATTTCTCTTCCCAGTTTATGTGGCAAAACACATGTGCTGCTTCCAGAATGGGAGTACATTATAACCTGGGTCCCCTCTACAAGATTTCGCTTTGATGCCCGGTTGCCCAATTATGCGCATTTATGGATAAGCGCATTTTCTCCTAATACCTATTCATGAGAGGCAGTGAAGCGCATTACGGGCTGTATGAAATGTGCTTAAAAGTTGTTTACCTGTGGAGAATCGCATGTTTACATGGCCATAAGGTGCTTTAACTCCCGCGGTAAATTTTAAATCGCTATTTCACACGCATTCGATAATGCGCATAATCGGAGTTAAAAAGCACCTCAACCAGAGGTAAAATCTGTAATGCACCTTGAAAGAGCTTTAAATCGCTTTTGTAGAGGTACCCCTGAACTGGTCCACCCTAGGTGACTGTCTCATCCACCAGCATGCTTGAGCTGATCCTTGGTGACTTCTCTGTGGAACAGCTGCAACTTAACAAAGTGCCCAGACCCCACCATTTAAAATGACAATGTTGAATACAATCGGGCCCTTTTTCGCCATGCAAGTGGAAGAGGGACTGTGGGCAACAGATTCCAGAGGTACACCTGCTCTTTTCCTGCCTCCACTCTCCTTCTGTGTATTATGGACGCCTGTTGCTTTAACCACTAGCTCACACTACCCTGGGGATCTGATAAAGACTTTTGCATTGTGCTTTTAAGGCACAGTTACTTGTCTTAATATAGAGGAGGGGACAGGTGAAAGGAGAGGTGCAATTGCCAGGTTCATGCTGCCATTCAAGAATGGGAAGCCTTTGCATTGGCTCCGTGCTGCTTGTTGTCAGAGCCTTTGTGCAGCTTGCCCGGTTATGTCCATTCACAAAAATAGGCTGCTGGCACTGAAGGCATTTAGCTGAGCTGAGAAGGAATAAATCCTTCCCTGGTGCCCTCACACGCTACTGCTCAAAGCCACCTTTCATCCTGTCAGGGAAACACTGATTAACCTCAAGATACCCCAAGCTTCATCCATGGGGCTTCTGCCTTTCCTAGAGATGCCAAGATGCGTTTTATCTCCAGGGACAAACCATGGTATTTCTCATTCTCCCTGTGGCAGCCACATCCATCCCCGAGACATCCTTCATGCTGCTGTAACTGTGCCCGTTCGGCATGCCCAGGACTCCATCCTGCAAGAATCCACACCAGATGCTCCTTTTCTTTTCTTTTCTTGTGAATGAACAGGGACTCCAGCTTTTGGTCCATAGCCAGATTTCCCTACTCGTCTGTTTGAGCGCCTTTTTCCCACTCCGCTTGTCACTCCCCAATACAAACATGGCTCAGTTTCTACAGCTAGTGAGTCAGGCAGATGGCCAAGGAGCCCCTTTTGCCCTCCTCAGCATGCCCAGGAGCAGGGCTGGGGAGAAGGGATGAGCCATCAGTCTCCACTCCACTACCGCTAAACTTTCAAGGAAGACAGAAAATAAGCAGACCAGGGGCAGGCAAGGAATACACCTCTTTTACACCTAGATGCAGCACAGACTCATACACACATGCACTCATCATGCAGATCAACAAACAGCTGAGCCCCACTCACTGCAGGGGTGGGGTGGGGTTGGGTGGGTAGGGAGTTGGGAGTGAGCTACCACTCGCTCCCCAGGTGTGCAAAGTAATCTCACCTTTGCCTGAATCAGCGGCTCTCCACTTGGTTGACTCCAGGGCTCCATACTGGGTGGATGCTTTGCTCTCCTTTTCCATCCTCGACCCTTATTTGGTTTTTAAAATCCCACCCGTTTTCTTTTCTTTCTTTCTTTTTCTGAATCGTCAGAATTCCCTAGGGAAGAGCACTTTAAGGAGAACCGCTGGCCAGGAAGCCAGAGCCCACCCTTTGAATGAGAAATTCGGAAATTAAGAAAAATAATCATCAAAGGAGGGCAGCAGACGGCCAAGCCCTGCTACCTGCCTGGCAGCTGCCTCTGCCTGCCAGTTCCACACCGAGATGCGTTTGCACAGCTGCCTGGATAGAGATGAAATAGAATCAGAGGATGCAGGAGGCGAGATGTGGGTCCATTTATGACACAGAGGGGCGCCCTCTGGTGGAAATAAGGGTTAACCGCTCATTTTGACCCTTTCAAGACCTTTAGAAAATGAAACGCCAAAGTAAATCTTATTATCGTCTTGCAGATTTCATCCACAGGGTACTCATGCTGAATGTTTCCTTTCTCTACTTCACTCTCTATGTAAAACTGTGCAACACAGAAGCTGAAACTATATTACGTAGCTCTTTCTGGGGAATTAACCGGATGATGATGATGTATCCGGCCTTTTTCCCAATACTGAGACTCATGGTGGCTTTACAGAATTAAAACATATACAATTAAAACACATAAATAAAAATATACAAAAGTTTTAAAAAATTAATGAACCATATATAGTATTAAAAATTAAAAAGGTTAAAAAGCAAATGACAAACCAATCCCCTAAGTTGCAGTTTGGCAGTTTTAGAGTCCCCCAAAATATTGTGTAGCAAAGCACCAGCTGACTTCCTCCATCATCTCTCCACGAACTTGCATCAAAGGCTGTGAAGAAAGAGACGGAGTAAGAATGATCAATCTTCCTCTGCCCTTACTTTGATACTTCAAACAGTGCACAACTGCCAAGAAGTTTGCATTTTTACAGGATGCTCCCCCTCCCCAAGCAGGGCTTCTTCTGCACTTTTACTAGTGGCATAACAGCTCTCTGGTGTCCCTATCTTCAAAAAAGGCAAAAAGGAGGAACCTGGGAACTACAGACCAGTTAGTCTGACATCAATCCCTGGGAAAATTTTGGAGATTACAAAGAAGTCAATATGAAAACATCTTGAAAACAATGCAGAGATTACTAGAAGCCAGCATGAATTTGTCAAGAACAAATCCTGCCAGACCAATCTGATCTCATTCTTTAATTGGGTGATTTCCCTTGTGGACTGTGGGAATGCTGTGGACATAATATATCTTGGCTTCAGCAAAGTCTTTGACGAAGTACCACATGACATTCTGTTCAGCATACTAGCTAAAAGTGGGCTATATGGAACAACTATTAGGTGGATCCACAGTTGGCTCCAGAATCAGACTCAAAGAGTGCTTATCAATGGCACCATCTCAACCTGGGGGGAGGTAACAAGAGGGATACCGCAGGATACCTGGGCCCAGTGCTCTTCAACATTTTTATTAACGATTTGGACGAGGAGGTGCAGGGAATGCTTATCAAATTTGCAGACGACACAAAATTGGGTGGGATAGCTAATACCCTGGAAGACAGAAACAAAAGCCAAAGTTATTTTGATAGACTGGAGCACTGGGCTGAAAACAGAATGAAATTTTATAGGGATAAATGCCAAGGTCTGTATCTAGGAAAAAGAAACTTGGTTCAGCAATACTACAAGCAAGAAGGATCTTGGAATTGTTATAGATCAGAAACTGAATATGAGCCAACAATGTAATGTGGCTGCAAAAAAAGCAAATTCTATTTTGGGCTGCATTAATAAAAGTATAACTTCCAAATTGTGAGAGGTACTGGTTCCCTTCTATTCGGCACTGGTTAGGCCTCATCTTGAATACTGTGTCCAGTTCTAGGCACCACACTTCAAGAAAGGTGCAAGCAAGCTGGAGGGGGTTCAGAGGATGATCAGGGGTCTGGAAACAAAGCCCTATGAGGAAAGACTGAAAGAACTAGGCATGTTTAGCTTTGAGAAGAGGACTGAGGGGAGACATGATAGCACTCTTCAAATACTTAAAAGGTTGTCACACAGAGGAGGACCAGGATCCCTTCTCGATCATCCCTGAGTGCAGGACACGGAATAATGGGCTCAAGTTACAGGAAGCCAAATTCCAGTTGGACATCAAGAAAAACTACCTGTCTGTTAGAGCAGTACAACAATGGAACCAATTACGTTGGGAGGTTGTGGGCTCTCCCACACTAGAGGCATTCAAGATACAGCTGGACAGCCATCTGTCAGGGATGTTTTAATGAACAGGGGGTTGGACTCGATGTCCTTATAGGCGCCTTCCAACTCTACTATTCTATTATTCCTTTACACTTTACTGCTCACTTCTAACTATCACAGGCAACTGAATTGAAACAATGTTCTAATACTGGGATAGGTAATCTATGTCCCTCCGGAAGTTGCTCTACAACTCCCATCATCCGTGACCACTGGCCATGAAACAAATTCCAAAGAACCATAGGTTCTCCAGTGTTCTTATGTGACACTGGTGGAAAGGGAAATAGTTAAAAAAAAAACACCCTTTCCCTCTTTCTTTCATATAGTAGTTATGTTGGTTGCAACTTATTCAGGTTGACTTGAGAGCTTTTATGGATTATAAATATATTTATAATCCATAAAAGTATGTATAATCATACATATTTAAGAACCTTGCTGGATCAAGGTCCATCAAGTCCAGTAACTTGTTTCCCAGAGTGGTCAACCTCATAACTGTGAGAAGCCTGCAAGCATTCCAACTCCCTGAACTGTTTTGGTCACTCAGGTGTGGTTGTCTAACGTTGCTCTGCAGACAAATTGGAGTGGAAGAGGAATGCCTCATTGATTGCTTTGTTTAGTTAATGTTGCCTAGCCTACACTTCGATGCCTGTTGTCTAACTAAAGCAAGTTGAATTCTTTAAAGATGCAACCATACAAAAATTATTAACACACACTGTTTTCTTTCTTGTTACAACTAACAGTCAGAATGATCAGTCAGACAGACCCTCCCCTGGGACCTGGCTGTATATGTAATTGCTCCAGGTAAATTGGTGGAAAGCATTATTAAACTGGCTATAAAAGGGAATTAGACAAATTCATGGAGGATAAGGCTATCAATGATACTAGCTATGATGGCTATACTACACCTAGGTTCAAAGGCATGCCTCTGAATTTTTTTTTGTTTATTTATTATTATTGAATTTACTCAAGGTGGCATACATAATCCTCCTCCTCTCCATTTTTCTCCTCACAACAACAACCCTGTGAAGTAGGTTGGGCTGAGAGTCTGTGACTGGCCCAAACTCATCCAGTGGGTTTCCATGGCCAAGTGGGGACTACAACCCAGATCTCCCAGCTCCCAGTCCAACAATTTAGCCACTATACCACACTGGATGCCATTTGCTGGGGAAGAGTGGTGGTTGAAGGTTATTGCGTGTCAGCTGCTGATAGCTATTTAGTTGGCCACTGAGGAGTAGATTGATCTTTGGTCTGATCCAGTAGGGCTCTTTTTATGTTTAATATCGTAGGGCATCCCTGGGAGGAAAAAGAATTTAACTAGGTACTTTCCATGCACTAATATGTTGCCCTTGAAGAATTTTAGGTTGAAATCTCCTGGAAAGTGGAGATATATTGTCTCTGAAAATGGAGGGTGCAAGCAGCTAATGCTTGAGATATCTTCCATATATCTAATATGCGCTGAAAACCATGCATGCTAATCATCAATCGCACCCACTGTGGCAATGTCCTCCATAGGACTGCACACAGTGGCTGAATTCGGATGACATTATTATTATTATTATTATTATTATTATTATTATTATTTATTACACTTATATACTGCCCCATAGCCGAAGCTCTCTGGGCGGTTTACAAAAATTAAAAAGGTTGAGCATTAAAAAGACAATATACAAAATTTAAAACCATAAACATAAAACAGCTGACAATAATCAACTGGGGTGGGGAAACAATCGTCAGTTGTATTGACTATCGTGTCATCCGAATGCTGCCATGATCCTAATCCACACCACAGTTGATTATTTATTACCATGTTGTGTGGGGAGTACCCCCTAGATGAACAACTGTAAAGTTGATTATTACCCCACCATTGACTATCGTGTTGTTAGAATTCAGCCAGTATGAAATATTTACTATTGTTTGAATTATCCTGCCTTTGCATTTCAGAGAACAACTAAATATATTTACACTTTGGGAGTGAATAATTTCCCATCATCATCATCATCTCAATTTATAACCCGTCTATATACAAAGTACTCTAGGCAGCATACAGAGTTAAAAACAGTTTAACAAAATCAAAAAACACCCTACAATAAAACAATACAATATCTACTCTTTCCTTTCACTACTGACTTGATAAAGATCAGTCCATAGTAGAGCACACACAGTTGAATTACCTTATATGGGGCATGCTAGCTTTTTGAAACTATTTCATGACAACCCTATAAAGTCCAATGTGGGAACCAGCTTCCTGTTCAGATTTAGACAAGCAGCTCAATCCACCATTCACCATTACAGCCAGCCTGGAGAGAGTAGCAGAGTATTTATCACCTACTTGTAAAATATATTTGGTTTTTTAAATAGAGATCTACACCCCCATCCTAAGGTCAACTGAATTCAATGTGACTAATGTACTTGGGAGTAAGCACACTTTTGATTGCAGCTTAAAAAACTGTACTACCTTCAAATATATAATCTTGACAGAATCAGCAAGAAAGGCTCAGACAGTATTTTGGGGAGAAATTAAGAATTTGGACAAAGGGACTATTCTGATGCGGAAAAAAATATTTTTTCTAAATTCCATCCCCCAAGTAAACAGAAATAGGCAGCAGAAGTTTATTTGCATTCCTACTCAAGATATCATACAGACTAAGACAAAAAGCTCGGCACTAATTGTAAGGAGTCAGCCCCATTTATTACACAGATTAACCTGTCTCTAAACAAAATGCGAAAACAAACTCTCCTCCCTATAAATTCAGCTATTTATCTGTTAAAGAAAACACAGCTGATTAAACCGGGGAGCAATGCCATTTTCAGGGTTACTGCCATGGTAGTGTTTATATATTTGAGCTCTGTGTTCCATAAGCTATCATTAAGCTTTTAGAACATCTTGCTTGTTCAGCTCAGTGTTCTCAGGGGCTGTATCTTTCGGTGCTTACATAGACTACTTGTCGAATGGTAGAACGGTATGCCAAACCTCTGTAGAGAAACAAAATGGCTATTTCTTGTTAAAGCAGAAACACATGAAAGCTTGTTGTTGTTAGATTAAAACAAGACACCTATTATTGCATCTTAATTACATACATAAAATGGCAAAGTCTCAGCCAATGAAAGTGAGTCAGCTCATTAAATGAAACATAGCATAGAACTATTAACGTGTCATCTTGTTTTGATAGTTGTTTTGCATAGGAAAAATACAGTACAACAGTTTAAATTAACAAAACACTGGAAGACTAAGGAGACAGTCCCCTTTTCTGAAGCGGAAAGCACTGTGAGCGGAAACGAAGGTATAGCAACCTTTAGATTTATTATAAATCTAAACAAGTATGGGATTTTAATCTCATAACAGTTGTGAGAACTAGGCCCAAGTTTTATGAGGTAGAGCCTGCAGTTCGATTTTCTTTTTCTGAACACTCTGTCACCATCACATAAAAGGTACCTTTCTGAAGTAGGTTTTTCATGTACATCTGACATCATATGTCCTGCTTGGGCTGGACAGATATTGACTTTAGACTTTTTTATCAATCAATATTTATTTATTTTTAAGTGACAGCATCTCATATTAGCAGCAAAAAGAATATCAATGTCCCCAATTGATCAGGAAGAATATAAGGAATCCAGCAATGACATCTGTAAAAGAAACCAATAAAATCCCAATCTCTGAATACCAAGCAATAACACTTCATTTTTCTACAGAGTAAAGAATAACCCACATACTTAAGTTCTCAATGTCCCTCGTCACAAGAGCTTCACACACTGACAAAATGGAAAGCAATTCTATAATCTAGTAGCAAAATGAATGCAATGACTTAAGTGGTAGATCAAAAACATGTTCCATCACAAAGAGATCCCGTTTTTGATATTTCAAAAAAATCTTCATTAATGTAAACAAAATGAAGATTACACAGCTGCTTTCAGCTGTCCTACAGAAAAGGACAGAATGAGACCAATTTGCTAAAAGCAGAACTGGGAAAATCTACTTATGAAGCATGAATTTTCAGATTTCATACTTCATTACAAACTCTCCACTGAATTTCTTTTGTGAAAATGTTTGCTGAGTATGTCAAATCTTTTGAGGAACCTGGAATGATTCATATATCTTCAGAACAAACGTAGGGAAACTAAAAATCTCTCCTCATCTATACTTGTCAACACATTTCTCTTTGGTGATTTGGCACTGAGGAAATCTGTGAAACTCTAAGCGTCATAGCATATTTGAATTCTACAATAAATCAAACTCAATGGAAACATTTGCAAGCCTTACAAGAGATCAAACCCAAAAGTAATATGTGCAAGCCTTAAAACAACACATTCAGCCTTACACATAGTTACAGTAAAAAGCCAGTGAGAAAGCAAATACCTGGGAGTGCTGTAGAAGGCAATGGCAATGTTAAGAGTAGGTTTTGGTGGAAGGTGATATAATAAATACACTACATTACAAGTTAGTTAACCTGAACTCTAGGAATATTCAACACTGTTTTGTAATTTGGAATCAAAACCAAACACACTCAACCTGACGCTTAGATACTTGGCAAGAAGAAATGGCAATTTACTTGTAAAAGGAGTTGAAGTAATTAGGAGATGCTGAGAGCAAAATACAACCAAACTAAGCACATGTAACCAAGTTACAAAACTAGAATAAATTCATATGGTCAGGCTGACAATATATATGTCAGTAGATGGCTAAAAAGTCTTGCAGTGGAGAAAATGGGAGGTTTTACAGACATATTAAGTGTGGAAGAGATTGTTTAAAAGTGTCTTCGCTGTCTTGGAAACAGAAGACATTTTTAATGGCCTGGAGAAAGCCCTGGAAAAAAAAGCAGTTCTTTATATTACCAACATGCTGGGAAAAAGTCAGAGACTTCTACAAATTTCATAGCACATTTGTTCTAGCCAATACCGGTAAGATCAGCAAAATAATCGCCCCATCACTATAGTGGTTTTGCAACTATTTAAGACATGTTTACAGTATTTTTAATTATTTTACTTTTTTTAAAAAAAACTGTTTAAAAATGAATGACTTTTGGAGAGTAAATTTAAAGTTTAACATATATGTTTGTAAAGTCATATTTTGTTACTTTAAAATATATATGTCACCACCTGAAGCATGAGGGGAGAGGCAAAATAAAGCTGATGCAATGTTACATTTACATATACACGTGTGTGCATGGCCGGTTCTGTTCCTTTGTTCACAATGGGTGAAGAGACCACTGGCTGCTATTAAGAATGTTACCACATAGGGTGACCACATTTGGGAAACCAAAAAAGAGGACCCTCAGTGGGGTGGGGGGTGGGAAAGTGGCTTTCCGGGGCCTCTGGAAAGCATGTCATTCACCCCCACTGCTTTAAAGGCCCCAATTGGAGTGGAGGAGGGGAAAGTGTGTCATTCCCGCCCTCCACTGCTCCAATCGGGTCCTTTTCTATAATGTCCAGGAATGACATACTTTCCCCTGTAAGGTCCTGATTGGAACAGTGGGATAGAAATAACCCACCTCCAGAAAGCTCGTCATTCCCTCCAACCACGCTAATGTGGCCTTAAAGGGGAAAGCTTGTCTTTCCAGGACATTATAGAAAATTACAGAAAATCCCCCCTGACACCCAGGATAGAACAAAAACCAGGACAAATCCGGGGAAATCCTGACAGTTGGTCACCCTATTACCACAGTCTTCACTCTTGTTTGTGTGAAGCTACCTAGTGAGGCTCTAGATGGAATCAGAAAATGTAAGGGGTTGAATCACCCCAAGTTGAAAATATTTCATTAGACAAACTACCCCAAGATGAAATTCTGTGTCACGCTATATTAGTAAAATTATCTAATATGCTGGATAAAAGGTTGAGCATGATTACTGTGTGATAAATGCATATAGTTACACCTCAGTCATGTCCCTTGTAACACACACAAAAGGACAGTCATTTTAGGATTTTATTAATTCTAAAAAAAAAAGATGGAGAAGTAAAGCACTCACACGATGATGGGGTATGATCTGAATATCTACTGGTCTTAACTGGCGACAAAACTCTGCTTTCCTTGTATTTAAACTTTGTCAGAATTAATGGCACCATTCAGCCAAACTTAAGCATTTTTAAGTCCTACTGACTTTATGGAAGAATTAAACGTGCTGTGCTATGAATTACAATCCTATGCATATTTACGCAGAAGTAAGTCCCACTGTGTTCACTGAGTCCTACTCCCAGGAAAATGTTTATATGATCACAGCCCAAATCTTCCCCTCTCCCCCACACTACAAAAAAAATATATCAATGGATCTTAAAAGAATTTCATTGCATCTAGATCTTTCCCTAATCTTTTTGTAACTTAAACACCTTGGTGTACCCAAGCATGAAACAATTCATCTTTATTGCATTTCCAAGGTTCTATTTTCAGTTACCAAGGGGTCAATACTATGCATGTTTAGACAGAAACCTGTCCTTCTGTCTTACAGCTCCCAGCATTCCCAAGACAGCCATGCTGTCTGAACATGCAAACAATTGTGCCATAAAGCTATGTAATTCATATTAAATATTACCAGTCATAAGTTCTGATATAATATTCATATCTTCAAAATGCCTCCTGAAATTATTTCTATGGATGGATAATCATGAAAATATTTTATCAGAATGAGTCATCCATGCAATTTGAGGATGAATTCATACAGCTGGTTATAAGAAGAATTATGAACCAATTCAAGCTTTCTTAAACATACTGGGTAGATGGCATATTCCAACAAAATGTGCGTATCCACTCCAAAAACTAATGCTAAAAGTCATCCCATGGAAAAACTGTAAGAAATAATTAACCTTTGTCATCACTATAACCAAGAAAGAGAACCTGGGGTGAAGTTATGCCAATGAAGGATGGGTCTATCCGTATAGGATGAGCTTTGGTTTTCAAGGGTTCCCACTGAGTTCTGTTGACAAAGTAAATCAGCTGCAATCTGGGACACAGCTGATAGAGGAAAAATCTTCCCCAAACATGGGGCCATCAGTGCTTAAGGCAGGAAACCATTTTTACTCCCACCCCAAATCATGCCCTTAGTTGCTGCTTGCTACGTGGTAATACATGGTAAATGAGTTCTACTCAGCAGGGCCTTTGAAGAAAGCAAAATCTGTCTCCCATCCTACCTATGGAGTAGGCTGCTGAGTTTGTGCCACAAAGGTGCATGGGATACATGTCAGAAGTGGTCGGAAGGACTAAGGGGGAAAGAAGCCACTGCAAGCCACAGAGCAACTGATCATCTGTCAGGAGCAACGTGGGTTAGCAAGCAAACAACCAAACCATAGTGCTTTATTTTCAGGGTGGCTTATCATGACGCGCAAACCAACCCAATGTTCACATGCTCATAAGCAGAAATGTAAGTTTTAAATTATTGTGGCACCATGACAACTCTATTCACAGGGCAATTTTACTAGACAATTGTGGATGGCAAAAATAGATTTGCACTAGACAGAGCTCTTAAACAGGTAATCTGGAAAGTGATTTCTTTCTTATTAATGCATATTTAAAAAAAATGCTTCTCAAAGCACCACCTTTCCCTAATACTGTTCTCTTTATCAACCTCTCCTGAATTGCAAACATGCTATTCCAACTTCCTCAAATCAAAAGGCAATTTGTTAGCAGCAATGCAGTTTTTCACTGGACAAACCTCACTTCGTATTTGCTACTAGCTGTAAGATGGGGACAAAAAGGTGAATAACTTTGCTGTTATGTGGGATTTTAAAGATCACCTTCCTACCTCCCATGATATTTATAACACTCCTCTGAATCTTGATTCCCTGTGAAATAAAGATAGAGCCTTTCCCCAGCACTCACACACCTACTGTCCATAAGAGTACATTCTCTAAGGTAAACAGCATGTTGGGAGTCCAGTGCCTTACTGTGGGCTTTGTAACCTTCACAATTAGTTGGACTATTCCTTGAAAATATATTGCCTCATTCACAAAATTTTACAGGGATGTGGCTGTTTGAGACATCATCATCTTCAATTTGTAGCCATCCTGTTTTCCCACTCCTTCTTCGTCCATTTTTTTTAGCAGAAAAAAACCCAGAAAAATACCTTTGGATTGTTAGTGTTACTTGTTCTCTGCCTGGAAGCACCTTATATCAGTCAAGTGAAATCAAGCTATGCCTGGCATTTCAGCAAAACTCTTCAAATACTTAAAAAAGATTCCTGTTATGCATTACCAAAGTGAAGCTAAGTCATACATCCTAGAAACCTTCCCCTCCCCATTATGTGCCTATGCTGGGTTCTATAACTCTATAGAAGTCAGAGAGGGTTTCACACATGCTATTATTATATTCACATTACAGATTGTGAAAAGTTTTTAAAAATGCTTTTAGTGTATGAAAGCTCTCTGACAGATGATCAGAATTATCTTGTAGGATTTTTTTTAAAAAAATACTAACCAAAAGGAATCTGTGCGGTTTGCCAGAAATAAAATCAACAAATAAAATCATGCAATTTCACTGCAAAAACCCAGCCACCTTCTTAAAAGTGCTCTGGTATCTACAAAGATAATGGATCAGAAAAAGCAAGCAGAACATTTGTTTCCTTAGCAGTCACTGTCCAAGTGTGAATGAAACTTACAGGAGAAGCACTATGTTAACTTCCAAGAATTCTAAGATTTCTATGACTTTAAAAATTGACAAATTGTCAATCTGGAAAACTAAAAAATTATATTTCAGCAGAAAAGATTCAAAGACCTCTTTCCCTGAATATTGAAAACTTAAATTTTAGAAAAGCAAAATTGCTATAAGTATTTAAAATAAATTAATCTTAAGAAAATAAAATCTTTATAAAATCTTTATAATTGCTTCCTGAGCAAATATCTACACCATAAAATCCCAACGTTAATAGAATAGCTCCTTATAATTTCCATGTGCACCATTTCTAAAACTTCACTCTATTCCTCTGAAGTCTGTTCTTTGGCCCCTGACTGGTGGAATGCAAGACTTTTACCAATTCCTATTGAAGTTCTCATCTTTCAGAGCTTTTACCAGCCAGTCCCTTTCCTTGTCATCATCATCAGAGTCACTCATATCACTAGAATCCGCAGCTAGGAGACGGGAATAATTAATTCTTTTCTGACGTGGCAACTTGGATTGGACAATCATGAACAAGACTAACCAGAGTATTAAAGTAATGGCGCATGCCCTGTAGAGTACTGCTAGGCCAAAACTGTTCACAACAAACCCCCCTGCAAAGCTTCCCAGGCTGGCTCCACATCCACAAGAGAGGCCCTGTAGGACAAGGTGCAGAGACCTCTCAGTGCCAGGAGTGGCAATGTCATCTGCCAGCATGTTCACAGCCCACCACAAGGCGCCGTTGCTGAAGGCACAGAAGATCTGGACTGGCAGCACTGCCCAAGTGTTCCACAGGAAAGAATAGTAGACCAGCTGTGCTGCCAGGCAGCTTAAGCTCAAGGCAACAGTGCCACTGCCCGAGAGAGCCCTTAGTAACTTGCTTTTGAAGATGTAGAGCAGGATTTCAGCAATCAGTCCAATGGCCACTGAAAGGCCCATGTATAACTCACTGCTGCCTTTGTCTTGCATTTGCCAGAAAAGAAAATTCTGCACAGTTGACCCAATGGCCCCCGTGAGGAAGACTGTGACAGCAGATAGGATGGTTCGGCCATCGCTCCCAATAAGGTTCAAAGCTTTGCCTGTTTTATTGACATGTTCATTTTTTTTGGACACATGGATGGGGAAAAAAACACTGACAAGTAATGTTAAGGTTATCAACAAGGCATAGCCATAAAAATGTACTGAAAAGCGTGGGATATTAGTGCTCAAAAAGCAGTCCAGTTGATCCACAAATACAGCCACACTGCAGACTCCCACAGATGCACCTAAGTAACTCCAGATCCAAAGGTTCCCATATTTGTCTGCAGCATCAACAAAGTCAAGATACTCATAGAGGCTGTCATCAACCATCCACCCAAGGGGTGCAGCGAGGAGCTCCCAAAGCACAACAGCACCTAGCACCATAAGAAAGACCTGATGCTCACTGTCCAAGAAGTTCGTACCTTGAAGTAACTGAGAGCTTACATCCTGTGCTCTTTCCCAGCGTCCTGACAGGTTTTTGAATTTATATGTTGTCTCCATCAGGGGTACGGCGACTGTGTGAAATATGAAGCTAGTATTTCTTACTGAAGAGCCGTTTTCCTCAGAATTTTCTCCAATATTCGTAATGCCAGTAGCTGAGCTTCTAATTGCCTCCACAGGCCCATGTGCAATAGGTGTCTCTAACATTTGTTCTTCTGGGGCAACTTCTTTCCCAGAAGTACCAGATGTCATACCAGTGAATTGCTGTGCACCCATACCAATATCATTGACTCCATTGTTTATCATAGAAGGGATATTTACAGTGGAATGAATTTTGAATGGTGTATATGTTACAGTTGGCTTTCCAGTAGTAGCCAGGTCTTTTGAGATCATTCTAAATGATTCAGTAGACATAATTCTGTTATTTGGGGCCGGGTTGGTATTCATTGTACTCAGACTGTTGACACTTACATCAGGCACCCAGGTTGCAGTCAATAGTTTATCTGGATGTTGGCTCATGTTACAATAGTTGTAGACAATATTCTTGCTCATTGGTGGGACCAGACTAAGAAGCAAACTAGCTCCAACAGAGCATAGTAGTGATCCACTGATGAGGACTTTCCTTTTATTGTGGGTTTTTGCTAGATAGGAGCATAGTGGGGCCCAAAGGGAAGTGATTAAATGCTTAAGTCCTATTATAATCCCTACTAGTGGTGCAGTCATACCGAGTTGCCGAAAATACAGAGTTAAAAATGGAGTTGTGCAAGCATTTCCTGCACCGTAAAGAAAATGGAACAGGCTAGCAAGTGTTAGGGCTTTGTTCACATCCCACTGGCTGTTTATACTCATGGCTCCAGCTGCAGGCTTGGTACCCAGTTTTGTCCTGCAAATTAATAAAGCAAAAAACAAACAAACTTGTCAGTATGGTGTAAAATAAATTAGAAATGTTAAAAAGAAACATTTTTCTTGATAGCGCTGCAAAATGTAGCATTAGTAATCAAATCAATAGTTCAGTCATAGTAACTAATAACAATAACAGTTCTTTTCAGTCATAGATATTTTATGTACTAGATACAGTTTTTAGGAGTTCAGGAAAAAGTAAAATCTAAATTCTGAATCAAACAAATCCTTGTTTACCTGCTAGTTTAGTTAAGCTTAGGTTGCAATCCCATACACACTTAGTTGGATGTAAGGCCATTTAACTCAATAGGGCTTACTTTTAAGTAGAAATGCAAAGGTTTGTGCTGTTAGAGCCTTTCCAGATGACCCCGGAAATAATCTTTATTTTTAGCACTACATTCATGCTAAGTCTTATCTATTGACAGTTGTATGGCATCCTCTTCCTACATAATGGGGAAAGGGCATAATAATACACCAATTTTAGGAGAGTTTTAAAAAATCAAATGGGATTTAAATATCCTGTTTACAGTATTGCTGCCTAAAACTTTTTAAGGGTCATAGAAGTCTTGGAGGCCCCAAAAAAGCAGAATACACATTTGAAAATAAACAACCCTACATTACATGGTTAAGAGGGGGAAGGAATTGTATCAGTCATCATTACTGATGTCATAGGAACTATCCAGGAGGTGACCATGATACGCATGCAACTACGTTCCACACTACTCAGTGGCTCTTGATGTGCAAATGAGGGAAGAATCATAATTTCCCAGTGAAAAAAATATTGCAGGTTGAATAATGCTGTATCATTACAAAAGAAGTATAGCTGCTTGATGAAAGACATCTGGATTCTGTACAACAATTAGACACTGCATATTTACTATATGATGAAAATAAATGCCTGGAAAGATTCATAGAGTTCTGGAAGTACACATCCAGGCTTTGATGGTGCTCATATATTAAAGAACATTGAGGATTAGACCACTGTATTTTTTCATTTTGTTAAAGTAGGAGTTCTGTCGGTGATAACATGCTTGTGAGTATTCTTCATTCTTACCAAGAAAACAAAATAGAACACGATACAGCAAGGAAAGGAATTATTTGGGAAAGTAACAGAGCTGCTAAATTTAGGTTTCAATGTCTATGGTAGAAAATCTTATAGTACATTTTTTGCAACAACTATGTGAGGGTTTCTGCATCAAACTGGGAAGTAAACAGCACAAAGTTCTCACATTTGTCAGCAACAGGAAACTGAGTTATATGTTGCCAGTCGTATAAAAAGGGGCTCCAAGTTCTAGAGGACACACCACTTCCCAATCTCCTATCTCTATCTCTTTGTATAATTTTAGAAAAGGAGTTCCAGTCAGGGGGGATCATTTGGCTTTATACTTCAGGTCCACAAGAAAATGTTTAAGACTAGCACTGTGTGACTCAGAACAGCACTAAGTCCAAGGTTTTCTAAGAACTAGTTATGTTTTTAATCAGTGTTACTATCTGGAAAAGATAGAGTTCTTCAACAGTACTGTAAGGCTCAGAAAACAGCAAAACTAGTGTGCCAAAGGTTCCTTTAAATATTCAAATGGAAAACTATAAGACATGATTCCTGATTTCAAAACTAGTAGAAAGGCAGATTCCAACTCAGATATTTCACTGTAGTTAAGATGGATTGCCGGCACTTTTTCTAAAGCACTTTTACCCAGACATGGGACTGCTGATATCAGAAATACCTTGCTCACACAGAAACAGATGAAGATGAAATATTAGAATACTATTGTGTCATTAGTTGATGAAAAAAGTGTGAAGACCAGTTACTAATAACAAACACTGAAGGGGTTCAAAAGAAAGCTAGAAGAGTTTTCTAGCCATAATTTGGTTTAGTTAGACATAAGTTATAAGAGAACAACAAAGAAAGAATAATGAGAGCTGAAAGGTGCCAGGAAGCCTTTCCTCAAGAGCATAAGTAACAGCTGCAATGTGTAAAATTTTGGTTCCAGGAAGCCTTCAATAGCAGTAGTTACTGCTACAACCTGTAACATTTTGGCTGCAGGCATAACACTATATATATTTTTAAAGGTATAGATGTTTTTAGTGAAGAACTCAAAGCAAGTGTAATCTACACTAATAGCAGCCTTTTCCCTGGAAGAGGGAAGTTGTGGGACACTTCAACATTATTAGTCTAAGCATAATCTCCCTTAAGGTTGCCACATGTTCATATTTGTTAAAAATCATTCATATTTTGGGAGATCTGCCTACCAGTAGTACAAAATGTAAGGCAGACCGGGTTTCTGTAAATCTTTCCATCAGTGTCACTTTTGATTTCAGCAGTATGTGTTTCAGAAGAAAGGGTTTCTTAAAAAGCAAAAGGAAGTCTGCTTTTTAAACAATGAAAAGGGAAGGCGTTTTCTAGAAACATAATGAAAAGCGTTATTCTGTCATAAACACTCTAAAAACTGAAGCTGTTGTGAATAATAATAATGGGCTCTAATGACCACTAGACTTAGTGACCTGTTTCTCAACTCTCTGTTAGAAATAATTAAACTGGTGTGTGAATGGCTGAACTGTTCCTAATTGGCCAGGTGAAAAGGTGGCAGCCCTAACCTCCTTGGGGGGGGGGGGGGGGCATGAGACATGTACCATTCACAAAAGCGATCGGTTAAAAAAACTACCAAGGCAGTCCTTTTGGGGGACGCTCCCCTTGGCCAGCCATGTCGAGTCTCTCCCGCTCAGAGGTCCGGAGTCACCAGCCCAGCACAACGGGCTTTCCCCCTTCCCTTTCACCCAGGGACAAGCGGGGCCTGGGACCCATAAGCCGCCCATCCTCTTCCCCGCACCTTAGGAAGGCTGCCATGGCAACCACTACCACCGCCTGCTTCTCTTGCGCTGAACTCTCACCATGCGCACGGGGCTTCCCGTACCTGAGAGGAAGGGGCGAACTTCAACTTCTTCCGCTTTTCCACGCGGACCACGGCCTCAGCCTGCTAACAGGAGACACCCACTGCGCATGCGCCAAGGAGCACCTGTCCGTGGAGAGAGGCCCCGCCCCTGCACCTGTAAGCCTTGCCCCTTCGGAGTGCTCCAGAGGGACGTTCCGTCCACTCACCGAGTCTCTTCTCGGATCGCCTCTTCGTTTTCGAGGGCGACATAGAGCTCGCCCCAGACACCCAAGGGGGAGGGGCAAGCTGTTGCTAGGACACGGCGGGTGGCCTTGGAGCTCCCGCTGAATCCTCTTACCACAAGTTGCCCCCGTCTGCCATCATCCATCGCTTGGGGACCTCTTGGCCTGTTTCCCGCCTTTCTTTACCTGTTTCCATTGCTATGCCTCGCTCTTCTTCCTGTACTTTGCAGGCACCTCGTTCCTTCGCCACCATTTCCAAGCTATTATGGCGCTGGAGGCCTTACATAGAGCAATCCTATGTCTGCTCAGAAGTAAAACCCATTGAGTTCAATGGGGGTTACGCCCCTTTCCCGCTCTCCCCTCATGACTTCTGGGAGAGTTAATAGGAACGTGTCCCGTGCTCCTTCCCCGAAAAAGGAATTCAAATGTACACGGAGAGCCCTTCAATTCCTATTCCAGGCAAGGACAACTTTTTTACTTTAAAATGTTTTGCTGTATCCTGCAACCATCGGCACATAGCGTACCCAGGATGGCTAACAACAAAAAAGTAAGTCAATCAAACCAGTAAAACAATAAAATGAAGAAAAGTAAAACACAAATTATGAGCAAATAAAAAGTTTCCACAATGGGTTTAAAGGTTTTTAAAGACTGGGAGAGTGCAAAGGTCTTCACCACCCATCAGAATGGCAAGCTTCCCTGGAGAGGGCATTTCAAAAGCGAGGTCCCACAGCCAAGATGGAGGATGGGGACACTTGGGTATTGTAGCTCCTGATCACGACTTCTGAGAGCCGTTTTTCTACAGACCAGAGAACTGTGGGGGAAGCAGCATTTCAGATGGTTTAGCTGAGATTTAAAAACTTGGGACTTTGTGCCATTGTGTGTCTGATTCATTTAGAGAACTCTGCAGTAAATATTGCTACTGGGGATTAATCTTTTAAAAGCTGGGCTTGGGATCAGCTAGTGAGGGAACACATGGACCTTTCTGTTAGAATGTAAAGTCCTTGTAATCTTTCCAGGGTCAAAGTTTCTAGGGGCCCAAATAATTTGCGTTAGGTGCATATCACTTTCATTTTTAGTAACTGTAATGGCATCAGCTGGAAGGGAAGCCTACAAATACTACAAAACTATATTCATTACATTGCATATACAAAGAAAGATTTTATTAGGTCTGCTAAAGAAATCTTGTAGCATTATTCTTCTAAACTTTTCCAGGAGAGTACATGCATTGGCATTGATATTTACTACCAGGTTACTTTGATGAGACCTCCTCAAGCTATCTTCCCTTAGTCAACAAGCACACAAGACGTTAAATATCTTTTTAAGTTATTTAATGAAATTAAAGGATTCCAGTTCCCAATATATAACATGTATTACATCTATACAAATAATTTATAATTCATTTACATAATGTACATGTGTATTTCATACAGAAATATCCAATACAAAATTCAAAGAAATCAGTCAGAAATTCTTCTGCTTTGTAAACATCTAGCTGCTTATAGAATTAATTAAAGGCTTTGGATTGCAGATATGTTGGTATCTTTTTTCTCTCTCTTTAAGGCACTGTCCTGCACTATAACCAATGGAAGTATCAGTGTCATACTGCCCTTATTCGCATGATCATGGGGTGGGTGGGTGGGGATGGGTAAAGGAACTATGCTGTCGGAAGGGGTAAGAAAACCATGACGTGCCCTCTCCTCACACAACTGCAGAACCATGCCAAGCAGCCTGTTTCCCTTATCCTTCCCTGCAGCATGTTTCCCTTGTCATCCTCCCGCGGCAACAGCTGTGTACTGAAGTGGCCACCGCAGCAGGAATCAGGTCGCACCGGCCGCTCCAGCCTTTATCAGGTGCACTAGAGCATCACTGGAAGTTTTGGGCGCTTTAGGCAACCGTCTCCATGGTCACCACTTTTTTTCAACGGAATGCTGGGATTTAGCCATGGAGCACCCCACAGATGACACGGTAAACCATCCCGAGGCCCATTACCCCACTGCAGCAAGTGGGTACCCAGCATGGGGTGGAAAATGGTAATCACACGACACACTAACCCAACATGGGTTGTTAATGAACACAACCCACTGTGGGTTAGCAGTACATGTGAACCGAGCCACTATCTGTATTTGATCAGGCCTACATTGTTTGACCTACATTTAATGTGTCCGCCCAGCATATTTGTCCCTCCTTCCATACTCCAACATATATCTACTCTTAATACGTTCGGCCCTTGAAATAAGCCTTATGACCCTGCTTGTTAATTAATTTACATTCCAACATGAGGCAATGGAGGTAGAAAGTCAATGCTGTTTATGTTGAAAAGTCTGAATGCCATGCTGTATAAAACCTCTCACTGTGTGACTTTCATGTGTACTATTCTTGAAACGCGGGGATGAATTTTGTAGAGTATTGGGTAAATCTTCAGGTATGATAAGGGATCCACTTGTGCTAAATATTAGAAGAGTAGGCTGTAGCAGCAAGTAGATAAAGTTCCATGATAACTTTGGAAAGCAATCAGTTTATAATTTTCTCTCCCCTCCTATTGTATGTTTGAGCATATGGCTCTGGTTTTACCTCTCTGTTTTCATTTTACAGTTTATTTTGTATTTTATTTTAATTTGATCATGAGCTGTGTTGGAGACCCACTGAAGAGACAAAGATAAAACAGAAGCATTTAAATTAATAAATAAAAAACATAGGAGGCAGGCAGGTATGTAGTCCTGACTCTGTCACACCCAGGCCCACTAGCCTTCCTGTCCTTGTACAGGAGTGTCACAAATTTCTTCATGCAACTGTACTGCAGGCTGGTCACCCATGGCACTCTAAAGAATAATACGTGTCTAGTTCTCATGGAATCTAGACCTGTGTCCAGAGAAGAACTTGTTCTGTGTATGGTATTTGTCATTTGGTGCCATTTCACACAGTTACCACTAGGGGTGTGCAGCGGACCGGGTCCGATCCACGATCCGGACCTGATCTGGGCAAAATCGGATACAATTATCCAATTCCGATCCCTAGCATCTGGATTGTCTGATCTAATCCGATCCGATGCGAAAGGACCTGATCCGGATCAGAAAAGATCGGAGTATCGGACCTAAGATCTCCTGCTCCCCACTCACGCTCCTTACCTGCTGCCTCCTCGCTGCCGTCCGCTGCTTCAGTACTACTGAGAAACAGGCCTTGCAGCCTGTTCCACAATAGAGCGACGGCGCACTGGGTGACATCATCACTTGGCGCGCCCTCGCTCTACTGTGGAACAGGCCACAAGGCCTGTTTCTCAGTAGTACTGAAGCAGCGGACAGCAGTGAGGAGGCAGCAGGTAAAGAGCGCGAGTGGGGGGGAGGGAAGTGGAGGTCCCCCGTTGCCTGTCGGTGTCCCGCACTGCCGTCCGCTGCTTCCATACTACTGATAAACAGGCTGGAAGGCTTGCTTATCAGTAGTACGGAAGCAGCGGAAGGCAGCACGGGATGCTGGCAGGTAAGGAGCGCGAGTGGGGGGAGGGGGATCCCCACTTACCTGCCTGGGCCGCCCGCTGCCGCCCGCTGGTCCCTTCTACTGAGAAACAGGCTTCGCGGCCTGCCTCTCAGTAGTGCGCTGGGTGACGTCATCATCCAGCGTGCTACTGAGAGGCAGGCCATGAGGCCTGTTTCTCAGTAAAAGGCACCAGCGGACGGCAGCGGATGGTCCTGGCAGGTAAGGAGCGCGAGGGGGGGAGAGACAGGGAAGGGGAGGTCCCCACTTACCTGCTGGGGCTGCCCGCTGCTGTCCGCTGGTCCCTTCTACTGAGAAACAGGCTTTGCGACCTGCCTCTCAGTAGCGCACCGGGTGATTACGTCACCCAGCTCACTACTGAGAGGCAGGCTGCGAAGCGTTTTTCAGTAGAAGGGACCAGCGGACGGCCCTGGCAGGTAAGGAGCACGAGTGGGGGGGAGGGACAGGGAGGGAGGGAGGGGGGGGAGTTAGGTCCCCACTCACCTGCCCCCATGTTTTCCGCATAGGGTTGCATTGGGGGAAAGAAAGCTTTCCCCCAATGCAAGCCTATGGCGAAAACACCTAAAATGACGTCTGATCTGAAAATCGGACGTCCGATTTTTGGATCAGAATCGGATACGATCCGAACCGGGAAGTCTCTGATCGGATCCGAGGCATCGGTTCCGATTCCGATCCGTTTTTTGGGTCCATGCACACCCCTAGTTACCACCATACATGTTTCTGATCAAATACTTTTCTAAAGCCACAAATATTTTTCCATTTCCTTAACTGTTATCACATGATTGGAATTCATGCACACATTCATATAGCACTATCCCAATAATTTTCTAACAAAAGAACTATTGTGTTTGTTTCATTAACTCTAAATCCCTAATTTCTGGACTGTTGCTTACCTGCCTGGGACAGAATAACTGTATCTTTAACACATTTCATTTACTCTGCAAATGAGGAAGCAAAAGCTATTCTCTCTTTGCCTGGTAAAAGAGAAAAATCTCCATCTAGAAAAGCATTGCAGAGATGTGTGAAAATGTCATACTTTACGGTTTTCTCCTGCATTGACTCCCCAGTTTATGCTATAACAGAATCACACAGCTTTTCAGCATTGGACTGGGCTTTATCTCCTGCTGAATACCTGATTTATTGTTCTGGCAATGTTCCCTTGCTTTTTTCCTTTTCACCTGGAGCCCTTCATGTTGGGTCCTCAGTCACTGCTGAAGATTTGAATAGATGTAACTGTGAGCTTTTTCACTGAATAATGCCTGCAAAAGTATTGATGGGTAGCAATAAAGACTTAGGTAAGTATTTGGCCAGTCCTATGTCTTCTTCCTGCAAGCTGGCCTGTCTGCTTCTTGTCTTTTGCAAGCAGTAGCTAGGTTCTAGGCATGGAAAAACTTCAATACTGCAAGAGAAGAAGAGACATTTTCCATTAACTAAATATACAAATTGTTGGTCAGCATTTGATATGGTGTTTACTCAATTCTGATACAAAGTTGTTTTTATGTGAAAACCCCCTGTGTTTAAAATTCAAAGAATGTGGTCCAAACTTCAGATATTTAGCAAACCTTTCCTGTATATCCTGAACACATGCCAATGATTTACATTAGACAAAAATCCATTGGCATTGATTGGGGCTAGTATTAGAGGTAGATGGAATAAGGCAGCCTCAATCACTGCTCAATTTCTCAACTCCCCCCACCCTCATTTGTGGCTGGTACCTGAGTCTTACAAGCTTTCTGCGCAACTAAAGCACTGATTTGTTCTCCCAGGATTTGAATGAATTTGTATTCGTGCCTCTTGGAAACTATTCTCCCCTGTTTTAATGGTTTTACTGTATTTTATTTGGTTTTGTACCCTGCTTTGGGATTATTTTATAATGAAAAGTGGGTAATAAATATCATTAATAAAATAGTATAATATATTATTTTTGCTTAATGAATCTGATGTAGGAAGAACACAACTCAGTGAACAACAGACAATAACCAATACAGCCGCTGTGATCCTGTTGTTTTTGTTGCACCAGCAGGACCCACTATTAGCGCAACAGGAAGCTAGAGCTTCCTAAAGCAACCATAGAAACATTTCTTTGGCTGCGTTCAGAAAACACGACAGTCAATGATGGGGTAATAATAAATTCGACAGTTGTTTATCTAAAGGTTACTCCCCACAGAACATGATAATAATCAACTATGGTGTGGATTAGGATCAGCGTTGAATTGACTATTAGTCCACCTGAGTTGACTCACTCATCCCCTGCCCTCTCTTCCCCCCTTAATCCTCCTGCTAGTATCCCATCAGCCATTTCTGCCAAAAAAATCTATCCTGCCAGCTGGACTACAGCAGCAGCCACCACTTTGATAGCTCTTGCCTTGTGACTCTATGACTGTCAAAATAACCAGTGGCGGCCGAGGAAATACCATCGGTACCCTACGCACAACATGATAACCAATGGTGGTTCAAATAACAAACTCTTCACAGTGTTGATTATTTGTGTTTGTTATTTTGGGCCAATAACCAACCATTGGTTAAAAAACTCCCTCCACATGACACGAAAAGCCACGGTAGGTTAAATAACCAACCATCGAGTATTTAAGCCACCATTGGTTATCATGTTGTCTGAACCCAGTCTTTCTGGAATGGAACAAATCAGTGGAGCTCCCTTCTACAAGCTCTGCTGACCTGCCCCATTCCAGAAATGAGAATGTCCACCCATTTCTGTTTGCTTCAGGATCTGCTAGCTTCCAGTTACGCTAGCAGTGAGTCTGTTAAACTGATACATTTATTAGCAGCACCCTCACCATGCTCAGAAACTGACTTTCAGTGTGGGGGAGAAAACTAAAGATAAATAGTAGAAAGGTTAGTAATATACAGGTCACTGAAGAGCCCTACCTGATCACATTTTTGTATACTCGTCTAGAATCTTTGTCCAGGCACACTGTAAAGGACCTTTGTTCTGAACTTTTGATTTTGATATTGCGTGTTCGAATACTGTTTGCCACTAGCTGAAAAGAAAATGAAACAAAGTTCTGCTTAGAAAAACTGAACTTTTGTTACCCAAGGCTGAATCCAAAAAAAGTGATGTGCCATGGATTGGCAATTTTTACTGATTTTTTATGTACTGTGGCATAAATTTCAAATCTCCATGATAGCAAATGAAAATAAAAAAAACTTGCTACAGCACGGTGATCATAGTGGATAAGTACAGGAGAAATACAGCTCCTAGAAAGCTTCTCCTCAGAATGCAACTAGATGTGATGCAGGAGATCTTTGAATAGGATGTCATGCTTTTTAAATATATATATTATCAACCTTCAGCATAAGGGAGAATGAAATGAATTGGCACCGTGACACTAGGGAAGAGCAGGTTAACCCTTTACCCCTCCTGATATTTTTCCAATTGCAGTTTCTCCCTCAAAACTGCTATTTGCTCAATGGTGGAAAACATACAGGTCCTGTGAGATCTGCAAATGGCTCTATTAGAATTAGTCATTGTTAAAGCTTAGTGAAGTATCATTCATAATACATTGGTTACCATGTTCAATAAACCTAAGTGCCATACAATTTATTCTCACCTCTCACCGCTTCAATTGCAGCACAGCTTCAACAATATAAATGCAATAAATAAATAAATAAATAAATTACAAACCATTTTGCTACATATGCTCTGAACTATAACAGATCATCTTAGTAAAATCTATTTGTATCACGACTTGGAATATTGGCTGTTGCTCAGTTTCACCAACAAAAAAGATCAAATATATATTGTCTACCAACATTCAGAAACCTGCAGAGCGATATAATTACGGTTACAAGTTAGTGATATAATTCTGATGTTGATAAAAATGAAAACTTCAGTGGTTAGTACTGGCTTAATCAACCTATTTCATAATTTATGAAAAGGAGAAATCATTGACAATTCATTTGTCAGTTTGGGTAATTATACTAATTGTAACAGAAGTGCTGTTCCAGCTGTGAAGATAAATTTCTTTTACTCTAAAATCTTCAGCTCAGTACGGATTGTTGTTGGTAAAGTGGGGATAAAACTGAAGAGGAAAGCAAATGTTTTCATGTGCAACTACATGCCTGAAATGCAATACCTTTTTTTCTTTCACAGAAGTAAGAATATTTATCCAAGCATAAGTTTAATCTTTTTTAGAAACTAATATTTTAGATTATAACCCACACATTCTACAGATCATTACGTAGGGGTGGGGAAGCAGGGGTATTTCTTTGCCTTTGCAGTTTTATTCATATAAAAATTTTACTAAACACATATTGGATTGGATCTAGACTTAGTCATACTTTTTAACAAAGTCTGGATCCAACCCATTGGAAAAGTAGGGACTACTTCAGGAAAAGACTGGCTTTTTAGCAGCTCTGAAATAAGGACAAATATCTAAGTG
Source organism: Anniella stebbinsi (assembly GCA_029215795.1). Lineage (NCBI taxonomy): Eukaryota > Metazoa > Chordata > Lepidosauria > Squamata > Anniellidae > Anniella > Anniella stebbinsi. The sequence continues at coordinate 62,622,142 of JARDYH010000005.1, read as the reverse complement.
AAACAACAGCACAGGCTGATAACCAACTGAAATTTCAGAACTCTTGTCAAGCAACATGTCCAGTGGCAAGAAAGTTGTCCAGTGAGTCTAGAAGTAGATCAGCATCAGGAAATATGTTCAGTAATGGGTTCAGAGACAAACAAGGCAACATCAAGGAATCTGAGCAGTTTGCATTCCCCAAACATACATGCATGCATACATTCTCCTGCAAAATTGTGCTTATTTGCCAGATTGGTAGATTTCTAACCCAAAAGACTCATGATGTATCATTCTGTTCCAAGAAAGCAAGGTTTGAAGCCTGGATCAGGAAGACACTGGTTCAGTAACATGGGTAGACAGTTTGAAGGGTCTGCAGTTTCAAATATCATAGTAGGTTGAACACCTGACACAGCACTATTCTTTATAAACAGTTCAAAAGTCTTGCTAGTGTACTGAACATAACCATATTAAAAATCCCATTTAAGGCACTATGATACATGAGTGAAGCAGATCAAACAAACCTGGTGGTTGTAAAGACAGTCTGTTTGTAAAGTAGTAAGGTTATAGCCATGATAATGATAAGCATAGCAGTTCACAATTTGCCCATATTTCTGAAAGATCCTCTCCTCCAAATGCATACACCATAAAAATGTTTTTAAGGGAAGTGGAATGAGATTAACTATCCATTAAGATTTTAGCAAGATGTATATAGTGGACTAATAAAATTCTCATGAAGATTCACCAGGTTTGGTCAGAAGAAGGATGAGAAAAGAAAAGTTACAGTTTTTATATTGAGGTGCAATGGTAATTCATTAACAGGCCCAAGGGTTGCTTGACTTTTGAGCTGTTCTACAACTTAGCTTGCACACCTGGTGGATTCATAAGTTTCATTGAGAGTATTCAATATTCTGCATGGCTTTTTCCTATTTTCTACTGTGAAGTGCAAGAGCGGCATCATCCCACAAGCACCAGCACACACATAGACACTCACAGACACACTTTCCCAGCAGGTACTGATTTGCACAGCTAAAGTGCCTATTTCTGAAAAAAAATCAGAGTGCCACTTACAGAATACGATCGTCCTGAGAGGTTGGTGGTTTTTATGACTTCAGCAATATTCACACGCAAGCACACCAGATCTGCAATGGAATGATGATGAGATATTGAAGAAACAGCTAGGGCTGTTCCCCTTCCTTTGCCCTGAGTGGAGCATTCCCCTACCATGTCCAGTGGCAACACTGGTCCATATTCTTTGTATACATATGACACACGTAATTCTCAGTAGCAGCAAGAGGGAGCTCTAGAACAGAGCGCCATGCTGTGCTATTCCTTCTCTAAGTTCACCCAAATGTTTTAGTCTCTCCTCTTCCTACCTTCCAAGGCCCTTTTATGATGATGTGTGGGATTGCACTGGGCAGGACAGGAGTGCTGTGAAGGTTATCCAGTATATGCCCAGTTAGCACTTTGTTATTATGGAAGATCCCCCTTAAGGAAGCATTTCAACTGCAGGAACACTAACGGTTTCCCATGACTCAAAATTGCTAGGAAAATGTGTGCATGTGTCCCTCATGAAACCCATGCCTGCATGGTTTCATTGACACTATTACCCATGGTTGTATGGGTTTCCTTGGTACCTATTAGATGGTATGTGTAAAATCACAGGTGATCATTCCATCCATTTGTGTGTGTTTTCTTCCTCCCACCCCACCCTTGTTTAGTGGCTGATCATTCTCTCACTGAAACAATGTGTCTACAAAGCACATGTGCATCAAAATAGAAGCCACTCTATTCTGGAAACTCATGACATTTGCTTTTGAGGATTGTGCTTGGACAAATAAGCCATGCCCGTTTGAAATAAAAGGGGATATGAAGAGCACTGATAGGCTGGGCACCTATGCTCTCATGAGGCACCCACTCTGCAGAGCAGTTCATTGCCTTAAAAACCAATAAATGGGTTCTTTTTTCTTTCTTTTTAAAAAAAGGCATCATATGATTGTTTAAAGTCAAACTATACCAGATGAATTTTAAATAAAGCAAAGATGGACAGCCCACTAGAAGCAGGTGGGACAGACAAAATCAATGAAAAAGCAAGAAGATGACTTTGGGAGAGTCAAAGTGGAAAGAAAACAGGTTCATTCTAGAGGGGCAAACCCCTATGCTGGCTGGCTGCTGTGTTTATGTATATCTGCTCAGGACTTCAGCAAAGTAAAGGGTAAACATAAGCAAGGTGCATCCTTTCTCCTATAGCAATTCACTTGTATTCTGTGGCCCTTGTTTGTTTCCCTTACTTGATTATTAGCTCTGATCTCTCCCTCTTCAAAATAGAACCAGGCATCTCAGTAATGACTTTTTTTTTATTGCTGCAGCAGCATGTTGGCAAAAGGAATGCCTATGTACTACAAAGCAAGTGTAGCTCCTTAATCAGAATTGTTCTTTCCCGCTCCATTACTTGGAGCAGGAGAGCATGCAACTGAAGCTATATCAGCAGTAGTCCAAGTGTATAATGGGAGGGAAAAAAGATTTAAATTTATTTTAAAAAATTATACCCCACTTTTCTCCTCCCCCCCCAAAAAAGAGTCAAGGTGTCATACAAAAAATAAAAAAACAGTAATCATGAAAACACGTTTACAAGCTAAAAGCAGCAGTGAAGACAAACACACATGTGTACACACACATGAGCAGTCAATAAAAATTAAAGTCCCCCCCCCAAAAAAAATTTAAACAGACCCACTTGTTTTGGTCATTTGAAATACCCCCAAGTTAGGAATCCTTAACTGTTACATATTAGGAAATTGGAAGCTAAGCAAAGAGGTGTGTGCTGTCCCCACAACCACCCTGGTCTTTACCTTCAGTGTCATTCGTGGGAATGGCTTTCATAACCAGGCCTGTGGATCGCAAAGAAACTGTCTCATCCTTCTCTCGGTTACTCAGCAAAACCTAGAAGAAAAGACAAAAAAGCCCTCTTGCTAATTACCATTAAGTTTCACAGTGATAGATGCATTAATCTTAATAGAAGCTGTGGGTCAGCCAGCCAAGAGACCACCAATACAAGCCATTCATAAGGCGTTAATAATTTCCCCTTCAGTTCTCCATAATGTCCCAATCTCTGAGCCAGCCCTAGCCCATTGACTTCTTTGTTTTTGTAATTTCCTTAAAGAAAACAAAGCAACATCTAAATTCAGCCAACTTCTGTTCTGGGCTAAATGTGAGTTTTAGATAACGTGCATATTTTTGTAACAGCATGAATTCAAAGCATACACCTTAGTGTATGGCAGGAATGGGCAATTTGCAGCCCTCTTGAAGTTTTAGCCTTCAATGCCCACCATGCCTCACCACTTGCTGGGCTGGTGAGAGCTGATGGAAGTTTTAGGCCAAAATGTTGGGGGGGGGGGGTACTCAAATGCCATGAGGTTAAGCAGAAATCTCTAATACAACTTTCTGAAACTGAACCTGCAGATATGAAGAGAACCACTGTATTACTGTATTCCCCAGCCCCAATCCACAGAGCTGGTTTAACAAGATACCATGGACGATGGTATCAAAAGGCACTGAGAAATGAAGGAGAATCAACAGGGTTGTACTCCCCCTGTCTCTCTCCTGACAGGGGACATCCATCAGGGTGACCAAGGCTGTTTCAATGCCAAACCCTGGCCTAAACCCAGATTAAAATGAATCTAGATAATCCGTTTAATTCAACAGCACCTGGAGTTGGACAGGCATCACTCTCTTGAGTACCTTGCCCCAAAACAAGATATTCATAACTCAGTGATAGTTATTAGATTCTTCCATGCCTAGTGAGGGTTTCTTAAGGAGTGGTCCCATGACTGCCTCTTTAGGGTGGCTTGAACACCCCCCCTCTCTCAAGGAGGCATTGCTTACCTCCTGTACCCCCCCCCCCCAGTCAATTCTCTTCTACTTGATGCGATTAGCTAAGATGGGCAAGGATCAAGTATAAAAGTGGTTGGATGAACCTCTCCAAGCACCTTGTCCACAAACCCAGGCTACATGAACTGAAAATGATCCCACGGAACCAGACTCAGTGGTATTCTGGATGCCTCCCCTCAAACTGTATCAGCAGTGATGTCAAGGTTGAAGCAAATACAAGCAACTTTACCCTCAGAGTGCCTTACAAATTTGCCACAGTTATAAGTGAATAAAAGACCAGTCTGTCTAAAAGCCTCATCTTTGGAACCCTGACGACAAAAGTATGAAACACCAACATGGCATTCATATTCTCTAGACCAGTGATAACTATGAAAGTCAGAGAAATCCTCAATAGAACCGAGTAAGTTTGGATTGTTATGAATCCCACCCACGCTTCCTGCAGTGGACCAGCTTTTCCCCTGTTGGGCAGAGTCCATGGACCTGCAGACTGTTTTCCTAACCTTCAGAAATTTTGCGCAAATTTCATTGTAGAAAAAATACACTTTTTTTTAAAAAAAAAAAAAGACTAAAAATGTGAATTTCTTCCGCAGGCTAAAGTGTGAAAATGCAGATTTTGGGGGATTTGCGCACTTGCAAATCCACGTGAATTAGAATTTGCACAAATTCAGAAACTGAAAAAGGACTAATTCTGCCGATGAGTACATGATGGAATGAAAGATGCTTGACAATCTGTGAACACAGATGGCATGGGTTTTCCACAATCCATTCTGAAGTTCTGCTAGCATTCTGAGATCAGTTTTTAATGTCAGTGAAATATTTTTTGCTGGAACTTCATGATGATTCCTAGAACTCTGTACCTGTCCATTTCTGCCTACTCTTTGTTATTCTTCTCACCTTTTTATACAAGAGTGAAATATCTGTACCAGGAACTTCTACTGCTGTTTTTTTCTTTATTGGTTGACCATCTGGAAGAGGAAGGTTTGAATGAGTAGAGATAATAACACTGTTATTTTCCAGTTGAGGGGTTGGATCCAGGATCTGGCTTCTGTTGATGGAAGGCCTTCACTCACAGAAGGTGCCTCCACCTGGTTTTCAGGGTTCCCCCCTCTCATTCAGCAGGGTCTTCTGACCCTCTGTGTACCATTTTCAGGGGGTTGGAGGGACTGCCTTGGGGAGGAGGGACAAGAAATGCCCCTCTTAAGGCTGAGTTACTGGCAGTCAGAGCTTTAAGTTACATGCTGGTATTTGAGGTATTTTTGGTATTTCTGCTCTGACCCCATTTTTCTTTTAGCCCCACCCACCACTTGAATGTGGCCCCCAAGAGCTTCTCCGAAATTGAATTCAGCCTCAGACTGAAAGAAGTTCAGTTCCCCGGGCCTACTTTAAACCAAAACAAGTGATGCCTACTGCAGAGATTACAGAGTTTGAAAAGAAGACAGAAGCTCTGCGACAGCTAACAGGGGCCCCTGAAATGACGTACAGACCTCTAGAGGGGATGAATTCTTCAAGGGTTACACTCAGTTCAATGAGGAAAATGTCTTCAATGGGCTCCAGAGCCGCATTGCTGAAGAGAAGCTGAAAAAGAAAAAGAGGCTCTCAGGGTTCCTGGCTGGGTGAAATGTTACCAAGGGTATAGTTTTTGTTCCAATCACAACATTTTGAGAACAGGAAGAAGGGCACTGACCTTCACAGCATAGACTTGAAAGAAGATTGGCTGCAAGCCCAACCGCACGTAGTAAGCAATCACATCAATGATGAACAGATCAGAGACGGAAGGTTTGCTCGGAGAAGAAGGCTGTGTGGGGTCAAAGATGGCTGCATCAGTCTAAACATTTGAATAGCTAGCTGCTGTTTGTAACATATGCTAAGTAAATTAGGGGACCAAAATAAAAAAACAGGTGCCCACTGAATGATTCACATGTCTCACTCTGTATGAACAACACTATCCAAGAGAGTGGAATGCACTGTTTTTGCTATTTCATTCTACCTTCCTTTAGGAAACAGAAATTTTAATAACCTAGGAAAGCTAAAGGTAGGAGTATGTGCTGGGGAGGAGAAACTAGCCTTTTCTCCACAAGGATGCAAATGGAATTAAATGGTAGTGTAGGTATAGGATCCCATGGCAGCCTTATCATCTTGATGTGCATTTCCATATTTTCTGACCATGTATCAGCCTCAGTGATGGAAATAGCTGCTGGTTTCTCTTGTCATCTGAAGAACATGCCAGAAAGCCTCATTGCTGTTTCTAAGGAATACAAGCAGAAGGAAGGGCTCCTCTCCTACCATGGAGGCCAGCTTCGGAATCATGTGACAGAGGGTGTTAATGTTGCTCTCGTACCATGGATCAGCTCTTCCAAGATAAGCAGCCAACTCACAAGTCTCTGTTTGGTCAGGCAGAGCATATTCCTAGAAGAGGAGAAACAGAGGACACTCAGCACCACACCAAGTAGGATCCTCTCAGACCACAGGATTGTGGCAAGGAAAGGATGAGCCCCTCCACAAAAACATGCAGCAGCTTCTAGCTATTCCCTTCTCCGTGAGGCCCCAAGCCACTCACCTCAGCAGGGGAAGAGGTGGATTGTTCCTCTACAACAGGAACATAGTAAAACTGTACTTTTAGCCTTCGTGTAAGAAACACACGCCTGCTCTCCCGCTTCCTGGGAATTAGGAAGAAAATGGTTCTTAGGGTCTCGTGAAGCCATCCCAATACTGTCTCATCTGATGGGGAAGATACTGGGAGACCCATGCATGTAACATTCCTCTTACAATCACGAAGTTATTGTATAAGAACCCACATCACTCTCCAGCGACATCACTCTCTAGCCAGGGTTGCCATTATTTCTCACCCAAGCTCTTTGGCCAGTGCTCGCTCCAGGTTTTGCAGGCCCTTGGACAAGGCACCCTCACGCAGTCCTTCCTCATCACTGCCAATGAAATGCCTCTCCTCAAATGTCTCATGATGTTACTGTTCCAAGACCAACCTCCTAATACAGACTACTGGCAAAATGACCTCCAACCCTCTTCTTTTTTTTTCAAGCTGCCACCATACACTTTTGACCAGCCTGAATTGGGAGTGTGTGCTTCTCCTGATGTAAGGCACTTTTACTCGGATGTCAGGGGGACTGCCACCTAATCCCAGTCTCCAGCCGGTCATGCCCCAGCCCATCCGTTTTTACTTTCCTGTGGCTCAGAGCCAGAAACATGACTCTGGTGATCTATGTGGATGGTAGGAAAATTCTCCCGTGGTGTTGTTCAAAAACTCACTCCAAAACCTCAGATCCAAATTGAAAGATAAGTATTTATTAAGAATATAATAAAGGAACAAGGGAAAGCAGGCAGCCCAAACAGTACAAATGTATTAACCTGTGCAAAGCACTTAAAGGAAGATACTCACAACATGTAGGGCACACTTTCAATGCATGACACCTTTGGATGGTCAGAGGGGTGGTAAGGTGACAAAGGATTAAAGCAAGGGTGGGAAACCTTAGGCCTGTGGGCCAATACTGGCCAACCTGGGGTCTCACTCTGGCCCTACAGGGTTCCACAAGTGGTCATGTCCTCTTCGCCTGGTTCAAACCCTTTTCCCTAACCTCTGATCCTTTGGTGGTTCCCCAACTTTGGTGCAGTTTTTCTCCCCATTCAAAAAGGTTCAGATGCCTCTCCTAAGGCTTAGTTACTGGCAGTAAGCTTTACCCTAAAATAAGCTGGTATTTTGGCCACACCCCGTCTGCCTGCAGCCCCGCCCACTACTGGGATGCACCCCCTGAGAGCTTCTCCAAAATGGATTTCGGGCTGAAGGAGATTCAACATCCCTGAACTAAAGGGAGCCCAGTCCCTTTTCATGATGATTTATCTCGCGGGGTGAGACGGGACAGCCTAACCTGTTTTGTCAATTGCACATGGGATGGAAGACCTGCTTAACATCTTTGGGCTAGGTAGTGCTAATTATAAGAAATGTGCTAACTGGAAAGGAAGGGGCTAATAACCAGGAGATGGCTCTGGCTTCCTGTTTTGTGTGGAGGAGCAAAGATGTCCGGGAAATTATGCGAAGAAAACGTAGCTGCTGCCTTGTAGTTTTCTTAAAGGGACAGACACTGGGAAGACAGGCCTACATTACTTACCTTAAGGAATAATAGGCTTGGGCAAGGCGCCCCAAAACTCTGTCATCACCCAGCACCAAGACACGAGCCGTGTGCAGTCTTTTCATTGGGGCCATCGGTTCCATGGTACTACCACCAGATTTCCGGTGCAGCTTCCCAGTGGGCTTTGCACCTTGCCCGTTGCATCCACTCTGGAGGAAGGCGATGCTATCCAGTGAAGAAGTCCTCTTCTTAATGCCACCCTTCCTCTGCAGCCGGGAGTGCTCAGTTTCAGCAGTGCAGGAAGATAGAAATTCATCCCCTGGAGTAGGCAGGTCCCGCTCAATGCCGCTGTCATTGGAGAGCACTGAGAAACGTGTCTGCTCAAAGCAATCATAGTCGGGCATCATGTTGTGAAACTCAAAGCTATCCAGTTCTGGACTCAGAGAATCCTGTTCGCAGGACTGGCTCGGTGAACGGAGGAACAGCACCAGCTCCTTCCCTGAAATGAGGAGACGGCAGTGAGGTTTCAAGAAGACCATCCAAAAGCTTGAAGCCCAGCAAGACACAATGTAGCATTGTGCCAATGATATGGTTTTTGTCCACATCCCCAGGCCAGTCTCAGGGTCGATGTCAGGGGTAGGCACGGCTGGACACCTGCCAAGGGCCCAAACCCCATTGCTACTTGCTAGTTCACCTGCCTCTCACTCTGGCCCAGACAACAGTGGTGAGAAGGAGGAGGAGCTCATTCGCTCTCTGCATGTCAAGCAAGCAGTAGCAATGTTGAGAAAGAGGAGGAGGAGTGAGAGCAACTGGTAACAATGGTGGTGAGAAGATACCCTGAATGAAGGGGTCCCTTGAGGGTGTTTTGCTCACGTGCCCTTTAAGACCTGCAGCTGTTACTGGCCAGATTATTGCATACTTGGTGCATGTAAGCAACGTATGTTAAAATAATACAGGCAGGCAACCTCCTGACACAAAAACACCACCTTATTGATTCATACCCTTTTCCTTCAGATGGTTAGAGCTAATCAAAATGTTCAGAGGTAAAAATACGTTACCTCACCTTTTGGGACTGGTCAACTTTAGAATGCAGGCAGGCAATTCTGTGTTTAATGTCTCCTCTATGTTGAAAAATAAAGTGCTTCTGCATATCAATCCCCAGCTGCTACTTGCCCCCAAAGGTGATCTTTGCAGTAAACAGCACTTCTTGGGGCAGGGACAACCAGAGAGGTTTTTGGAAAAACACCAACATGGGGCCATGATCCAGATTGGAAGTTCTTTCTGTACTGGGCTCCTGTAGCTGATTTTTCATTAAAATAAAAATTGGCCAGTTTAACCCCCCACTCCCCGGGCCCTTTTTAATTTAAAGCTTTACAGCAGAAGACAGGCAAGGGAATTTTCTTTTAAACTGATGAGCTGTTTTGGGAACAATAATAGTGTACAATAAAATAATTAATAAAATAAAAAAACAATAATAGTGTACAATAAAATAATAATAGTGTACAATAAAATAATTAATTAATAATTAAATAATACAATGAAATAATTAATTACAATAAAATAATTAACAATAATAGTGTACAATAAAATAATTAAAATAAATAAAATAATTATTTTATTGTATGTTTATACATGTTTAGACCAAATAAGGTCTAAACATGTCTAAACATACTACGCATGTTTAGACCAAATAAGGTCCGGCAACATTTTGTCCGTGATGTCTGCTACTGTCCTCATGGGCTCTGCATCCCTGGAATAAACCCGCCCTGCTGCTCTGTCACAGAGTCAAAAGGATTAACAGCTTCCCCCAGGAGATATGGGAAAGTTTACGTTTCTGCTTCTTGCCTAGAGGCCATAATCCATGTCAGAACTGAGGCACTCACAAAGCTGGTCTTCATCTCTCCACAGGTGGAAGCTGATGTTAGGGATGGGTAAAGGGATACCCTGACTTCTTTCTACTGCAGTCTTCTCCACACCTGTAGGACACAGAGAACTTGTTGCTACTAATATAAACATTTTGGGGTGTTCATTGCAGGCCATCCAAGATGACAGTGGACCGACATGGGCGCAGGCCCTCCCAGCTGGGTACTGTGTTAGTGAGCAGGTGAGGGAAAGTGGGCGGGGGGGCGGAGTAGCTGTGGTCTACAGGGATAATCTTAACCTGACCAGACTTCCTGTTCGTGAACTGAATCACATCGAGTGTGTGTACCTGAGTCTGAAGACCAGGGATAGACTAGGGATTCTGTTAGTGTACCGGCCACCCCGCTGCCTATCAGACTCCCTGGCCGAGCTCACGGAACTGGTCTCGGAGCTGGTGTTGGATTCGCCCAGGCTTTTGGTCCTGGACGACTTCAACATCCCATTCGAGACTGGTTTGTCAGGTGGAGCTCGGGAGTTCATGGCATCCATGACAACCATGGGCCTATCCCAATTGGTCTCTGGACCCACACATTCAGCGGGTCATACCCTCGATGCTGTTTTCTGTTCCGAACAGAGGGATCTGTGGGCGGAGGTAACGAATACCTCCGTGTTGTCATGGACAGACCATTTTCTGGTTAGGGTTAGTATCACGGCTACTACCTGCCCCTGCAGGGGTGGTGGACCTATTAAGATGGTCCGCCCTCGAAGGCTGATGGATCCTTCTGGATTTCAGAAAGCCTTGGAGGGTTTTATGGCTGGTATTGTCGACGATCCTGTAGAAGCCCTGGTCAATAGATGGAATCAAGACCTAACTAGGGCTATCGACACGATCGCCCCCAAACGTCCTCTCCGACCCGCTTCTAACAGGGCGCCCTGGTATACGGAAGACCTCAGGGAGTTGAAGCGGAAAGGACGACGACTGGAGCGCCGATGGCGGAAAACTCGACTTCTATCCGACAAGACACGGCATAGAGAACATCTTCGTTCCTATGGGGTGGCAATACGTGCAGCGAAGAAAGCTTTCTTCTCTGCGCGCATTGCGTCTGCGAATTCGCGTCCAGCGGAACTGTTCAGGGTGGTGAGGGGCCTAACTCGGGCACCTTCCCCCCTGAATCCGATTTTAGAGCCTTCAGCAGTTCGCTGTGATGCCTTTAACGATCATTTCACAGATAAAATCTCTCGGATAAGAGCCGACTTAGATGCCGTCGTTATAGCAGAGGCTGACGATGGGGTGTCCGGCGACTCCGTGAGTAGAATTACACTGGATCGGTTTCAGTTAGTGAGTACCGAGGACGTGGACAAGCTGCTTGGACGAGTGAGGACGACGACTTGCCCTCTCGATCCCTGTCCTTCATGGCTGGTCATCCAGGGAGGAGATGCGGTTAGATCGCAATTACAATATATTATTAATGCATCTCTCAGGGAGGGGACTTTCCCATCATGTTTAAAAGAAGCAGTGGTACGGCCGCTTCTAAAGAAGCCCTCCCTGGATCCCCTGGACTTTAATAACTACAGACCGGTATCAAACCTTCCATTCTTGGGCAAGGTGATCGAGAGGGCGGTTGCCTTTCAACTCCAAGTAGTCTTGGATGACACTGATTTTCTAGACCCATTTCAAACTGGCTTCAGGGCGGGATAAGGAGTTGAGACTGCTATGGTCGCCTTAGTGGATGATCTACGCCTTAGTATTGACAGGGGGAGTGTGTCCCTGTTGGTACTTCTGGACCTCTCAGCGGCTTTCGATACCATCGACCATGATATCCTTCTGGAACGCTTGAGGGGATTGGGAATCGGGGCACTGTGCTTCAGTGGTTCCGGTCCTACCTCTCGGGCAGGTTCCAGATGGTGATGCTTGGGGATAGCTGCTCTGCAAAGAAGGAGCTGCTGTGTGGCGTACCGCAAGGTGCCATCCTTTCCCCAATGCTGTTTAACATTTATATGAAACCGTTGGGAGAGATCATCCAGAGGCATGGGGCGGGGTGCTATCAGTATGCTGATGACACCCAAATATATTTCTCTATGCCTTCGATAACAGCGGCAGCTAAGGATAGTGTGTCTCCTCTGAATGAATGCTTGGAGGCGGTAATGGGCTGGATGAGGAAAAACAAACTGAAGCTGAATCCAGACAAGACGGAGGTGCTTGCTGTCAAAGGCCGCAACCTGGGTTTGGAGGTGTGTCAACCGGTTCTGGATGGGGTTACACTCCCCCTGAAAGACTGTGTTCGCAGCTTGGGGGTGCTCCTGGATCCGTCGCTCCAAATGACAGCCCAGATAGATGCGACGGCCAGGAGTGCCTACTATCAGCTTCGGCTGATACGCCAGCTGCGCCCCTTCCTAGAGTTGGAAGACCTAAAGATGGTGGTGCACGCACTGGTAACTTCGAAGCTCGACTTCTGCAATGCGCTGTACATAGGGCTACCTCTGTGCCTAGTCCGGAAACTTCAACTAGTTCAAAATATGGCAGCCAGGTTGGTCACCGGTACATCTAGGGGTGACCATATTACGCCAGCTTTAAAGTCGCTCCACTGGCTGCCAATTAGTTTCCGGGCGAAGTATAAAGTGTTGGTTATTACCTTTAAAGCCCTACATGGTTTGGGTCCAGGTTACCTGCGGGATCGCCTTCTCCCATACAATCCGCCCCGCACGCTCAGGTCCTCTGGGAAGAACTTACTGCAGTCGGCCAAGACTAGGCTGACAACCGTTACCCAGAGGACCTTCTCTTCTGCCGCTCCCAGACTGTGGAATGACCTGCCGGAGGAGACTCGTCAACTTAACAGTCTTTTAGAATTTAAGAAAGCCATAAAGACTGTTCTCTTCCGGCAGGCATATCCAGTGGAATTTTAGAATGTTTTAAGGATGTTTTTAGGATGTTTTAGGATTTTTATGCAGTTTTAATAATATGTGTCATGTTTTAATCAGTTTTATGTATTTTATCATGTTGTTGTTCCCCGCCTCGATCCAGACGGAGAGGCGGGTAAGAAATAAATTGTTATTATTATTATTATTATTATTATTATTATTAAGGCAGAGATCTAGAACTACACTAGAGGGGGACATATATAGGAGATGTGAAAGTGAACGTACAAGGACTTCTGGGAAACACTGCTGTTGATTTGGCTTGCATTGGCCAATGAAGAGTCTCATGTCTAGCCCCTTATAATGGAGTTAGTGTAGGAAAATGGGGCTACCAAGTGGAAAATGAGCTGCTTCTTTAGGGCCATGAGCAACAGCAGTTTCAGACATTCAGCAAATGACATGTGTTCATTAGAAATGCAACTTTTGATGTTACCGTTCCTGCTGAAAAAAATGTACATTTTGTTTAGCACAGCTGCCTGCTGGCCAACAATTAACATTTAAAAGTGCCATCATGTGACATCAGCATAGGAAAGCAATTCTATTCCACACTTAAAAGTATTTGTAAGATGCACATGATTCCCCCTTTATTGATTTGGGGATCGCCTTGTACTATGAGTTTGTATTTTATATTTTGACTGTGTCTGTGCAGGAACACATTCTTTAAAGCAGCTTCCCCCAACCTGATGCCCTCCAGCCAGCATGACCAAAGTTAAGGAATCTGGAAGGCACCAGGTTAGGGAAGGCTGCTTCTATTCTTCTCAGAACAAGACACAGAAGTAAGACGTGAACCTTTGGGTACATAATTCAGTTTTTATCCTTTCATCACGCACTGCAATCCCCTCATTAAATGGTACACTGCTTCTTTTCCCCCCCAAGATAGAAGCAAAAGCCCACACGCACCACTGGTGAGAAGTTAAGCCTACAGCAGAGAGCACCAGAAGTGCCTAAGGGTCAATGCCAGAAAAAAACCTCGAGGCCTCTTTTCATCCCAGTCTTATACGGCTACATTTACCTTTCTCTGAAGCACTTAGCAACGTACTGTAGATTTTCTCCAGTTCCTCCACATATTGACTGTATTCTGCACTCATCTCTCTTCCTGCATGTTCAGTGATTGCCATCACTTGCTGAAAATAGTGCTCGGTCACATCTAATGGTTCTGCCTGTCACAAGGAGAAAGAGTCAATATTAATAATTGCTGGAATGAACCACTTTATTAATTATATGTTTATTTACAAGCAAGCAGATTTAGATCCTGCCCTTCTGTTGTCACAATGTTCAACTTTGCCTAACTGGAAAATAATTCTGTCACTGGACAGGTATGAACACAAGTTTGTGAACTTGCAACACCAGACAGCAGAGCTATCAGGTTTCTCAAAGTAATTTTAAAACTGGATTTCTTTGTTTCAATTGAAATGTTTCTTTTTAAAACCTCGCCAGTAATTTCTCTCTTGTTTTGTAAGCTGCCTCTGTCCCCACCCATATCCCCAACAAATTCTGTTAAAGTACCAATAGACAACTTCCTTCAAGATAAGTGGTTTAAAAATAATCCTGGCTCAGTGAAGGCAATACATTGACCTTCACAGAGCAATCCTGTATGTGCCTATTCAAAAGTAAGTCCAATTGATTTCAGTGGGCTTACTCTAAGGTAAATGGGTAGAGGTTTGCTGCCTCAAAGTACTTTTGTATTGGCACTTAATCCCAATCAAACCACAAAACATCTGCAAAACAGTTTAAAATACATGTTGGAGGGGAGGCATCAAGACACACTTTTCCACATGTGCTCTGTTAGAGACATTTTGGGAGAAGATCTTCAGAGGAATTAATACAATAAAACAACACATCTCAAAGATTCCAATACTTGCAATTCTGGATATTTCCCCCAAAGATTTACAGTCTACACTGCACAATGACTTTATGTAACACTCTTTAGCTAGGGTGACAAGGACGACAGGGCTGCCTTCTTTTGTATCTGATTACACTAGACAGGGCTCCTGCAGCTTTAACTGTTGCGATGAAGAGGGAATTTCACCAGGTGCTGCATGCATACAAATGACACCTGCATACAGGTTAAACATACAGAAGCCCTGTCCTCCTTTCCATAGGGTCACCCTATCTTTAGCAATAACAGCAATAGCAATAATTGGAAGCCGTGGGAAAGTTCAGTGGATAGTCAGAGCATTCCTAACCTCCTAATCTGCTTGCTGAAGATGGAGGAGGGGCATTAAGATGGGGCAGAGGTGCCCTGGTCAAAAGGAACTCCACCAACAGTGTGGAGAGAAGCTCTATCTGCTCTTGAGACCCAGTTCCACTAACAAAAGGTTCCACTGGTGAAAAGCTACCATTGGTGGTGTAAGGCCCTAAAAGGGAACAATTGGGGGTGGGGTTGCATTGTATCCAAAGCCTCTATGAGCCCCAGAGGGGGCCAAGATCATGCTCCTTAGCTACAGCAGGCTAGAGTTGGTGTAGCAAAATTCCAGTGAGGTTAGGATTAAAAAGTAAAGAACCATAGGACTGAAAACCCCACCATGCCCTCCCATGCCTCCTGCCCTCAATGACTAAACCAGCAGGGTTTTGGAAGCTCTCGTGCACATACACGAGAGCACATACACTACCTCTGTGCCTAGTCCGTAGGGTGACCAGATAAAATCCAGGTCAGGGCTCATGTAACTTTAACAGTTGTAGAGAAAAGGGAATTTCAGCCAGTGTCATTTGTATGCAATTAGTTCCTGGTGAAAGTCCCTCTTCATCAAGACAGTTAAAGTTGCAGAGGCCCTGCCTTCTTTTGTATATGGTCACTCTAGTATAGTGCCTGCAACTTTAATAGTTGTGATGAAGAGGGAATTTCACCAGGAACTAATTGCATACAAATGACACTGGCTGAAATTCCCATTTCTTTACAACTGTTAAAGTTACATGAGCCCTGATCTGGATTTTATCTGGTCACCCTACTAATCCGGAAATTTCAACTAGTTCAAAATATGGCAGCCAGGTCGGTCACCGGTACACCTAGGAGTGACCGTATTGCATCAGCTTTAAAATCACTCCACTGGCTGCCAATTACTTTCTGGGCGAAGTACAAAGTGTTGGTTATTACCTTTAAAGCCCTACATGGTTTGGGTCCAGGTTACCTGTGGGATCGCCTTCTCCCATACAATCTGCCCCGCACGCTCAGGTCATCTGGGAAAAACCTACTTCAGTCAGCAAAACTAGTTTGACAGGTATTACCCAGAGGACCTTCTCTTCTGCCGCTCCCAGACTGTGGAATCGGCTGCCGGAGAAGACTCATCAACTTAACAGTCTTTTAGAATTTAAGAAAGCTATAAAGACTAATCTCTTCCGGCAGGCATAGCCAGTGGAATTTTAGAATGTTTTTAGGATGTTTTATTGCTATTTTGATAACGTGTACCATGTTTTTAAACAGTTTTATGTATTTTATCATATTTTATATTTACTGCTGTTCCCCGCCTCGATCCAAACGGAGAGGCGGGTAAGAAAAAAAATTATTATTATAATTATTATTATTATTATTATTCACAACTCCACTTAGGATTGCTCTGTTATCTCTCAAGGTTTGTTTTCAGGGGAAACATTTATTAATGAGAAGCTCACCCAACACTTGAAGGTGTTAGAGGTCATGTAAAAACTGAAGTACTCATGAAAGCCTGAAATTTGAAAAACTGGGCAGTATCCAATTCAACACTACCACTTAAGTAAATTATATTGTGCTAGCGTGCAACCTTTAGCGCAATGCCGATTGCATTGGCTGGCACACTGGGGTTTCTACAGAAATCTGTCGCTCCAACATACGTTCTTGGTGCTGTGCTAGAAGTTGCTTACACTAGTGGAACATAATTTACATTAGCAATAGTGTTGAATTGGATAATGGCCATTCTATGCAATGTGGTACCCACTTTACAGGTATGTCAATCATATAAACCAGATCAAAGTCCACTCCCAAATTATTAAATCTTGTCGATATTCTAAGAGAAAATAATTATAGTTTGGAAGTTCTGCAATTCTGTAGTCTATGGATCTTATTTTCTTTAAAATGTTCAGGCTATGTTCAGAGCCTGTGTTCTCTGTAAGTTATAAGTTCACAAAAATGTCACTCAGTGGCTTGCTTCCAGTTAAATGGCTATAGGATTACAGCCTAGAATATTTTATGGTGCCATTCATCTTTTATCCCTATCTTTTTTAGCTTCAGAAAGTATACAGCAGCTTTCCCAGCCTGGTGCCTTCTAGATGTATTGGACTACAACTCTCAGGTTTGGGTAGGGCTGACTCATGGAAGTATACCATATCTCAGCCGAGTAGTAACAAAGCCTCTATCTGGGCTTGTATTTTTGCAGGAAAACTAACAAAACCCCAAGAATCAGTCATTTGCCTTTAAGATTAATTTGCTTTGTTTCCATCCCCCCAATGCAACTTTTTTTTACATAGAAAATGTCTCCTATTTCCATTTATATTTCCATGTTTCCATAAATGCCAAATGGGACGTGATAGGAAGAAATCCCTAAGCACACAAGAAGTTTATTTTCTTAACATCTCTGTTGCAAGAACGCAGATCCAAAGCCTAGTTGTTTATTGAGTGACTGTATAATGGAAGCTCATCCAGAGGCTGCCCTCCAGCTAGGAGGCAAGTGACCAGGAATGGCTCCACTTCTCTACTACAATTTGTTTTGAACTGTTGTTCTATGAAATTTCATTTACATGATTTTGATGATGATGATGTATCTCTTTCCATCACAAAAAGCAGTCTCAAAATGACTTACATATACAAATACAGAAATCCATAATGAATATAACAGAGAAAAAAACCCCAAATCAATATAAACCATAATCAGTGTAGTAATACAAATAAAAATAAACACCATAAAACATAATCTAAAAACAAAACAATACAAAAAGTGTTCATCCACAATTCACAAAATCTTCTCAAGGCCTAGAATGAACACCACAAAAGCATTCCACTACAATTAGGCCATAACTAATGCCCAAGTGCCTGATGCCAAAAAGATGAAATACATTAATTCAGTTAGGGCACAATCCCATGCATGTTTAGCCAGAAAAAAGTCCTACAACTTCCAGCATGCCCCAGCCAGCATGGCTGACTGGGGCATGCTTGGACTTATAGGACTGGGGCATGATGGGAGTTGTAGGACTGGGACATACTGGAGTTGTAGGGCTTTTTTCTGGCTAAACATGCATAGGATTGCACCTTTATCCATTTATCAAGTGTCTAGGGTGACCATATGAAAAGGAGGACAGGGCTCCTGTATCTTTAGCAGTTGTACAGAAAAGGGAATTTAACCAGGTGTCAATTGTATGCATACAGCACCTGCTGAAATTCCCTCTTCATCACAACAGTTAAAGCAGTAGGAGCCCTGCTCTCTTTTGTATCTAGTGACCAGACAAAATCACAACAGTTCCTGATCTCTTAACAATACCTGAAGAAGACCGTGCAAGCTCCTAACATCACAGCGTTCCTTCAATACCGTTTGGAAAGCACGTTCTATCACATAAAGCATGCATGTCCTGGCATTCTGGAACGTCTGAGCAGCCCTGATTTCATCAATGAGTGCCCGGCATACAGCTTCAGAGAGCAAATCTGGAGCAGCAAACATGAAAACCCTGGGAAACGAAGAGTTAACATATGTGACATAAGTAGAAATTAACCCTGGAAGAAAAGCTGTACATCCATTTACAACAGAACTCTGGTTAACTCACAGGAATCAGAGTAAGGGCAGCTCCATACATTATGATTGCGCTGGTGTTAGACTAGTGTTATTCTGGACCGAACATATTAACATTGTACCTGTTAATGTACAAAACAGGTGTGTATATGCAACTTGGAAACCTCTTTGGGCTAGGGCTCCCTGATGCTCATTCATGTTGTTTTTTTATGTGCATACATGTGTATATGACCTCCACATTCTCTCCTGCAGGAAACACTGGTGTCACACTGGTATTTCTTGCAGCAATCATGATGTGGAGAGCTGAGATTTTTTCCAACCATTCAGAGATAACGCTAGCAGATTCCTTTAAATAAGCCTACTGCACAGCCCTCTAGCAAATGGGAGCCGCCTGCAGACCTTGAGGCATGATAGTTAAAGGCCAGAAATAAGACAAATTCTTTGTGCAACCTCTTTGCCACACAGATGTGCTCAAAATGAATGTCCGTATACATCATGACGTGCAGCATATATGATACATGATTTGCAGTATATATGATGTAGAACATACATCACAATGGATGTTGAATTCTCTTCATGAAGTTGCATGAGGTTTTGACCTTGCACTGCTCTTCCACACTATATACAATTTCCAAGTTCTCTGCCCCATGATAAGAAATACTAATTTCAGAAGGTAATAGACTGGAACATTTCAATGCAGAATTAAAAGGCAGGTGGGAAGCCCAATACTTACTTTTCCTGATAAGGGAATGAGTCATTCTTGAGACTTTGCTCTGCAGAGACCATTCTTTGGTACAATACTCCTAATGTACAAAATAAACACACATAGTTATCAAAATTTAAAGGCCTGTCATCTGACTACTGACGTCTGTTGAACAATTGGTGCTGCTATCATAACATCAGTTTAAAAGGAAATCAAGTCCAGAACTAAGAATACAAGCTGCTGTATAGCATGAATACAGAAAAGTAACTTCTAAAGCAGACCTAACAAAACCCACCGATGTACAAAGATGTGTTCCAACAGCCATAGAGAAGTTGCTGGGAAACATTTTCACATAATGGCAGGTCCAAATGAAGTTATAGAAATGCTTTCCAGAAAAATCCTTTGAATCACATATTTCAGCCAGCCCCACATATCCCTGCCAGCACTAGCTGGAAAACTTCCCATTATAATTTGGGAATTCCATATAACTCCCATCTCCATAACCATGCAGAAGTGTCCCTTAACAGGTTCAGCATAGCTAAACTGGCCCCAAAGGCCATGTTATGAATTTCCTTCATGTATAGCACCTTTATTGGAGCCAACCACATACTAGATTAGCCTGCAGATATATTGGACTACAACTCCCATCATCACTCAGCCAACATGGCCATTGAGAAGTCTCAATTGCAAATGCTTCTATTTCTCTGTGTGCAGCTTCCATGCAATGAAGTAGATCACATATACATGTGGTTGGTGTGTGCAATTTTGTAAATAAGATTGTTATGAAAGAAAATCCACAAACATTTGAAATGGCTTCAAATGAAAAGAAATTTGGATTTTTCTCATTGTTCTTTATGAAGCCTTTTTGAAGCAAGGACCAGAGCTAGTCAGGTAAATAAAGTATATGAGATGGAGATAGTCAGGTAAATCAGATACATGAGATGTCATATCTTGTTACTTGATCTT
This sequence comes from Anniella stebbinsi, assembly GCA_029215795.1. Classification (NCBI taxonomy): domain Eukaryota; kingdom Metazoa; phylum Chordata; class Lepidosauria; order Squamata; family Anniellidae; genus Anniella; species Anniella stebbinsi. The sequence continues at coordinate 62,602,058 of JARDYH010000005.1, read as the reverse complement.
GACATCTGATCATGAACTGTACTTATCTACTATTGGTCAATGAAGTGCAAAATTGTTCATTCATAATTTGATTGATGTAATCCTTTGCATGAAGAATCATGCAAAGGGTCTTTTTTTACACAATTGTATTTCTTGAATGCAAGTTGCAGGGTGCATTTCCTGAATGAGCAGTTCTTTTCTTAGCACTCTAATGAAATAATCTATGTAACATTTTTTGACCCAGGGCTGATCACTGATTTGGAAAATGTAAACTATCATTCAAGCATTCTGCTTCCTTTTATTTCCTCCACATATGAATCAGCACCAGGTCCCACCTGACAGACAGAAGAATATGCCCTAAATTTGGCCAGAGATACTTCGGTGCCTTTGGACAGGAAATCTAAAATGGCACCCCACCACCACTCAGTGGTACAAATATAATAAATAAAAATGAGTGAGAATTAATGGTACCCCAAGAATGGCTGAGCTAGCCCCAAAATTGGTACTTATACTTACACAGAAGCTCACTTAACACAACATAAACTTCCTACATATGAAGACTCCATGTATGTCTATTTCACTTGATATACATGTTGGATGATAATCCACCTCCAGTTGGATCTTCCCACCAGAGCATGTATGGGAAGCAGATCTGTGTGATTTGTTAAAATATAAGGATGGTGCACATGTAATTTTTTTACAACAGAACAGATACCCATGTAGGAAATTTGTGATATGCAAATTGGTTCTGAATTCCCCTTGAACAAAAGTGCATCCAAATGATTCTGGTTTGAGAAACCAGAAGCTCCATTTCGGAGCATCCAGGACCTCCATGCAGTTGATGTGGCTAGTTCTGGCCAGGTCAGAGAACTTCCCATGGTCCATGCAGGACCTACCAAGCCCAGATCCAGCCTGATCTCTCATTCTCACTGCTCTTCCCACATTATGGTGCCCAACAGAAAGAACAGGCAGATTAAAGACCATGGAACAGAAGCATGCAAGTAGAACGCTCTTGTTGGGAAAGGGGTACATCTCTTTTCCAAGACATGCACAAAATTGGGATTGATTTTAGCTGACCAGCATGGTCAGCACAAACAATGTTGTTTGCTTAGCTGGCTTTCTCCAGTTCCCACAGGTATATCCTGAGAAAAGTATTTGCCCTTTAGTTGTGACGTTCCCCATTCTTCTGCTTCTGTGCCACAGCAGGGCTGGGCAGAAAGTAGATTGGGATCTACTGGTAGATCTCTGGGTGATTTGCAGTAGATCAGCAAGGGTTTCTGACTCCCAGTGGTTCAACAAAAACAACAATGATGTAATTCCCCACCACCACCTAAATTAGGCTGCTGAAATGAAGCTTGGGATAAGCAGGAGTGGACTTCTGAGTGAAAGGACTGTGAGCTCAGTTCAGTTCTGGTACTGAAAACAAATTCTTAGGCTCAGAATATGCTCAGAGACACCCTGTTCTTTAATTCTAGGTGTATGACTGTTGCTCCTCTGGCTCTGGTTGTTGAATCTTGGGGTTCTAATAAAAATAATAATAAGCCTATCCCTGTGCTACAGCATTTGATTTAAGAAGGTGTCTGCCTGTTGGATGTGACCTTTGTTATGATTTATTAAAGAGGGAGGGAGGGAGGGAGGGAGGGAGGGAGGGAGGGAAGAAAGAAAGAACAAGAAATGTAGTCCTCATTTTGCTTTTTCTGATTATATATATATATATATATATATATATATATATATATAATGCTTGACCAAGATGGGAACCAGGCACCAGCACAGCTTCTAAGGCCTTAAAGGTGCAGCACCTACACAATCCCTTCCACGCTCCTTAGGCACTGAAAAAATGAATAAATCAAACCAAAGGAACATGGAATACTGCACACCTGGTATTGTCCGTTCCAGTTTTAGCTGCCGAGCGTAGTCCAGGCCAATGGTGCAGTAAGGTTTGGGCAGAGTGAGTAACTTCTTGCAGAAGTCATACACTCTTTCATACAGGTCATCAGGAATGATGGGTGCCTGGAGAAGCAAAGGGAGAGGAAACGTCTCAGCAGAACTCAGTTTATAGGTGACCAAAGGAAAGTTCTAGACGAATCTACAATAATGCTGAAGGCCAGCAGTCAATTTCACTGTTGGTATCAATGGAATAATTCCCCTTGGTAATCCAACTCATTCACACCTGCTGTTGGAACTCCAACTGAACAGAATAAATTATTTGATAACTAATAAAATTCTAGATTGAGATTTAAATATCCACAGCTACTTAGAAATAGTGTTTACAAATACAAATGTTCTTCCTCTCCTTTAGAGAGCATAGGCTGTAGAATCCAAAACTAGGAAGCTGAATGAACAGGTGACCAACACAAAACTTGGAGTAGCTGTGGCATACATGCTGCACTGTGGACAAATATGTAACAAGAATTTAAGCTGAAGGAGGGACAAGAAGTCAACAAGAATTCAAACTGAAACCATGCCCATTGATCCTTGCCCCTCGGCCAACCAAACATTTCCTGCAGACCTTAAAACTATTCTGAATCTTTCCCTTTTCTCAGACATGGGCCCAGTATTCATACACCCAGTACACATCAAGCAGGTTGTCTCTTTCCAGCTCTGGAGTCTTATTTTTTTCTGGACCAAAGTGTGAAAGACAGCAGGCATCAGGGAGAAGCAATGGCCCATCCAGAGCTTAACTGACTTACACAGGTGTAGCACCAAATAACTTTTTAATGGCAGCGCATAGCCTTGAGTCATGTGTCTCTGAACATGTGCAGTTTTCCAAACATGCTTGAGTTCTGGATCCTTTTTAATAAAGTACCACTGGGCCTATGAGGGAAGTGACAATCCTCCATTTCAACTTAACACCCCCATCCCTTTTTCTTCACATCCCCAAATAAGGAGAGGGCATAAATTATTTTTAATGCTTCCTTTCCATATGCAGTAAATCGCTGCTGTCTCTGCTCTGGATTTTTCCTCATACTAATCATACTTTATGTTCCTTGCTGTTGTTAGCACATGAATTATGGATGCCATACACAAGCAGACAGCATTTTGTAGTGTTAATAGAATCTCTGCTTAGAAGCAGACTATTTATCATCCAGATTCCAAAACAAGGTTGTTGCTCTTTTCTTTTTACTACTATTAATTTTTAAGGACATCATGCATCAATTCTTTCTAAACTGTGAATGGAGCAGCAGAGGGAAGCAGGCCATTCATGAATACATTTCACTGTTATCTGTGTCTATAAATGCAAGCACACAATGGACTAAAACTACACGCTATGTCAAATGTGTACTATGCAGGTGATCATAAGTTTTTATATATTCTAATGTAAGCATGTAGCACCTTGATCCAGATCAGGACCATTGCACATGGATAAGGGGGGTTCAACATTCCCAACCATCTACTTTTTTTTCTTTAAATCCCTACACACACACACACACACACACACACACACACACCCTCTGCAAGCAGGGACTAAAGAAAGAAAAAAGAGCTCCTTTACATGTTTGTGGAATTCAAATAGACTTCAAGGCTGAACACTCAGTCAAAAACTAAGGCCTGGCAGTATCCATGGTGATTGACCATAGCACAATCTAGCCCATCCACCCCAGCACTGAAATCCCAGGATGACATAGCCCCATAAAATGTGATCCTCACCTTTATCACTGTATACATCAGTGTGTGAAGCAAGGGGATGATGTATTGCCGATAGTTGCATCTTTCTGCCTGGAGAAAGCAAACGGTTATGTTCAAGATTTTCTAATGAAAGGATAATTTGGTGTCGTTGGCAAATTTGGCCACCTCTGTCAGGATCAAGCCTGGTCTCCCTGGTGTGTATCCCAAATTGGACTCAGAACCTGAAGAAGAAGTAGCCCAGCCAAGATAGGAAATGGGGGAGGAAATTCTCCAAGACTCTCCAGGAGTCAAGGAGGAATCTTTGTTGCAGGGGAATGGAGCATCAGAACTGACAGATCCCAGAGTTCACTGCAGGGTCAAGTGGGCGAAGTTGAGAGGAGGTGGGAGGCGGTCTGCTAGACTAGCCATACACCAGAGGTTACAGCTTGAAGATCTTGCCTGAAGGAGGAATTTGGTAAAAGACTGTCAGACATGAGGGGAAACTGTCCTTTTAGTTGATAGACAACTGCCTTGCTTTGTTAGGCTAATTATGCTTAAAGGATAGCTCCTAGCATTCACACTCCCTTTAGGTGTGAAGAGGTGTCTATTTACTGAATAAAGCTTTGTGGATTGCAAGGCAGACCTCTTATTGTCTCACATGACAACCTCACTGCTTACTCCTTGTTCCAAATCATTTATGAATAAGTTAAAAAACACCAGTCCCAAAGCAGATCCAATACAGCAACACAGCATAATACTCAGTACTGAACAGAGGTCTGGCAAGTAATATGTACTCTCATTTCCACTCGAGGAGATGAATGGGTGACACTGTAAGAATCAAGATATAGCAGAGAAGAGGAAAATGTATCATTCTAGGCTGTGACTGTGCTCTGGACAGGTGGATGCATGGCCAAAACAATGAGCCTTGTTTGGGAGGCTTTGACTTATGTTTGGGAGGCTTTGACTTGAGGGGCAGTCTAAAAATTATCTGGAGAAAGAATAAAGTGTATCAGACCTTGTTTCTGAGGCCTGTGATGTCCAGCCACTCTGTGCTATTTTAAACTTATTGAAAACAAAGGAGAATAGGCTGCTTGACAAAGTTGTCAGAGACAGAGCTAGGGTCTGCATTGAGGTTGGATGGATGGAGCCCATAGAAAGAATATCCACATAAGTGGATTGCAGTCTAGTCCAAGACACCATGGTTGACTTTTTCCTATAAACCATGATGCCCAAAGAAGTGGGCCCAAAGCCAGCCTGATGCCCCCTTGAAATCAGCAGAACAGGGGCTGAGCAATAAACTATGGTCTCATAGTCACGAGAAAGAGTACCTTTCTGCTGCCAAGACTCTTCCCAACCCCTTCTTTCTTTTCTGAGGATCATTCTCACCCTTTCCAGTTCTTTCACCAAGATTTTGATCAAGAGGGCTCCATGACTGGGATTCCTGTCAATTTTCTTGTGTAAGGTCCATCGCAGCATCCCTGTGAGACCAAGGCCAAAGCAGCTGTCAAGGTTGCATCCATCAAGTCAGAAATTATAGGAACATGGGAAGCTGGCTTATACTTTGGTCCATCTAGCCCAGTGACTGGCAACAGCTCTCCAGGGTTTCAGGCAAGAGTCTTCCCCAGCCCTACTGGAGACACGGGGGATTGAACGTGGGACCTTCTGCATGCAAAGCAGGTACTCTACTGCTAAGCTACAGCCTCCATCCACAAGAGGGAGGGCGTGGAACCTTACATTTAGGGTGGACAATGGGGAGAAAGAGTGGGCTGCTCTATAGTCAGGAGAACCTCTTCACTCAGGACAGTAAGGCGTGCTTTGGTATACCTGACAGCTGTGCCACAGGGCTCGCCCATGCAAAATAATCTGATCTGCTCAAGCACAATTAACCAAGATAGCTCCTATAACATTAATGGTTACTTGGGGCCTTCTGTACTGAGTCTCACTATTTCCATCCTGGAGAGGCTGTCTCATAGACATCATGCTACAGCATGGTTGGAGAATCCAAACAAAATACTAGAGATACATCCATTTAAACTCCAGCACTTCAAGCTAATCGTGGCAACAGTTCTAATACCACAGACAGGCCATGGCATAAAGAGGACCCCATCATACCGGTGTCAATACAACAGAGAAACCGAAAATAGCAAAACAGAGATTAGAGATGTGAAAGCTTGCTGGGGTGGAGGTGGGATGGAAAAACCCAGGTTTCGACGCCCCCACCCCACGGGACTTATTTCGTTCTGAGGGCGGAAGGCCAGCAGGAAGCCAGGGGCCAGGGCAGGGGAAGGAAGGGAAAGCAGAAGGAAAACAGCAAGAGCTGGGGGGAGCTAGCAGGAAGTAATCTGGAGGGCTGGGGAGAGTTGTTTCCTTGTACGTCTGCATGGATGGGGCTGCACGTGTGTGAGAAAGAGAAAGGGAGAGAAAAGGGATTGAGGGGGATTTTGGAAAGATCTTGTAAAAGAGTGAATATTATTTTTCATGTGCTTGCAGTGAGGAGCAGAAGGGAGGGGTGTGTGTATATGTACATATGCATTTATAATGTGTGGGAGGCATATAGTGTGTGAGTGTGTGTTTGACTGCATCTATGGGGGGTGAGTCAGGATGAAAGAAAGAGAAAGGCAGTCTATGGGACAGTGGGGGAGAAAAAGAAATAAAGGGGACTAAGTGAAGTGGCTGGCAAAGGGCCTGGAGAGAGAAAGAATTAGTCTTCTGTGAAATAGGCTTATTTTAGTACTGAAAAGTGTGGGCTCATAGAGGCTGTTTTGTTTGTTGGAACTCAGACCCCACCTCTGCCTTGGACTCAATCATTTGAGCAGATCACATGTCCTTTGTGACTAACCACGCCTCCCATGGCAGCCATTCTGAGGTCATGCCAAGGACAGTTTGTTCTTTTATTTTTATTCACAATTTGTTTTCTGTTCTGTTTTGTTAAACTCACAATAATAAAAAAAAGTAAAAAAAGTAAATTGCCAAATGTCCTCATGGGCCATAATCATCATCATCATCATCATCATCATCATCATCATCATCATCATCATATCCCTGTCCCTAGTCTAGCCCAATTTGCAGCTCTCCCCTCTTTCAGGCAAAGGTCTTCCCATTGCCTTGCTGCCTGGGTTATTTTAGGCATGAATTCGGTATGCGGGCCTTCATACTTGCAAAGTGTAATCTTTATCACTGAGCTATAGCTCCTTCTCTGTACATTTGTTTCCAATAAGGAGAAGTATTTGAGTGGCCAGGTAACCATTCATGTGAGTAAATATCAAGACAAATAGATTCCCAGGGGATGCCGGCATAGCTAGCCAGGCATGGAGAATCAAACCTTCCTCTGCTTTAGCTTGTTGTGGGGATGGAGTTCTAGAGCACACAGCAAAAACCTATATACACCAGTGGCTGGGGAACATGGGCAGGAGAGTGCATTGCACCCGTGTTCTGCTTGTGGGTTCCTGGTCAACAGCTGGTTGGCTACTGTGTGAATGGAGTGCTGGACTAGAGTGCTTGGTCTGATCCTGCATGGCTCTAATGTTCTTATGTTCAAAAACTCTCAGGAACTCAGTCATCATTTGATTAGAGTGGCCATTGGCCTTACCTCTCTCACTCTGGAAGGCTGGATGGTGACCATCAAGTTCCCGGAGAAGGGCGTGCACGTTTCGGAGAAAGTCTGACTCCACTTCTTGAAGCAGGAGAAAAACACAATGTGTGATTCAGTGTCTTCCCATTCATTGCAACTTACAAACCTTGGCCTTTTGGGCTCATATACACACAACATCCATCAACAAAGGATACCTCCAATGGTATGCCACTAATGTTGTCAACTCGTGTTCAGATCATATACATATGTCCAAGCGCTGCTGAAATTTGACCAACAGATAACTGTTGCTATGCATCAAAGAGTCTTTCCTTGATCGAAAGGTGCATCCATACCTCCAGTGGTATTAGAACAGTATACAACCAGTTGCCACTGTTGTTACAACACAGCTGATATTAACCCCTTATACAAGAGTGTATAAACAGAGCAATAAACTTACTACAAAAAGATAAAAGTTCCATCATTTATCCTCTAGAAATGTTCACACAGTTGATAAAGGAAGGGGGGATATAACCGGTGTTACACTTTTATTGAGGGTGGGATACAGGACTCTGACAATGTAGGCCTAATCTACACCTGCCAGTTATCCCGGGGTCAGCTCAAGGTCATCTGTGTGTCCAAATGATGCACAGGAGATCCCAAGGTCAACCAGGAACAACCTCTCAGTTGTCCCGGGATAACATGATTTTTCCCGTGGTCCCGGGACAACCCCGAGGACCACAGGCAGTGTGATGTGGGCTCCTGAGTCCTCCCTCCTCCCCACGAGTAGCAGAGCCCTTCAAGCGGGCATGGAACTACGCGGGTGACACCGTGTCCATCAGGGGGGAGCAATTTTGCCATCACTGGGTTGGCTACTGGCGCTTTTCGGCACCGAGTTTTTAGGTTAATTTTGTTTTTACCTTTTGCACAGGATCAGGGCTTCGCAATTGTGCAACTGGCTCCTCCCCCTTAAAAAAAAAAAAATTCCACCGGGCCAAAATGTCCCTGACTTCTGGGACAAAGCTCTGGTGATTGGACCCAGGGAGACAATCCCGGAAGCAGGTAAGCCCAGGATCCTCCCCACTCCACCCCTGTTCCAGAAGGCTTCTAGGTGTAGATGAGGCTACATAGACTCACTCCAGTTTCCCACAGTCTAATCATGTCTGTTTCCTTTGTTGGAGCATATCACTTTATTTATTTTGTTTTGTTGCATGTATATCCCACCTTTCTTCCATTTTGCCACCAGTATTGCTGCAAGAACTCTGTTAATCTTTAAGGTACCATGAGACTCCTTCCTTGTACATTTTCTGTGTCAGACTATTAGCACAGTTACCTGCTGAATTTTATTCTATCTTTTGCTCAGCTGTGTAGTGGTGGTGGAAGGCAAACTGAAGCCACCTCATTCCTCCCACCCAGAAAGCTCATGTTTTAATAGCAAACACATACCTGGGCTCTCCATGATTGGGCAAAGGACAAAACAGGTTCTTGTGAGCTTCTCTGTATCAACACTTCTTGGAGAACCAGGTGAACAGAGGGCTCGGTTTCACTCAACATGGCCTCGTATCCTATACTGCTTCTGTAACACAAGTTTGAGGGAGGGGGCAGTGTGCTTAAAATCCATGTTAAGTTAGCTGGGACCTACACTGAAACACATGAAAATACAGAGAAGGGAGTGGTTTGGTTTCCATAGTGGGCAACTGTGCAGTAAGCTATAGCAGCCTGCTTTAAGTGGTGTTCTTAGGAAAGAGGGCGACCCTGTGGTTAAGTACTTTGAGCTAAACACTGACCCTGTTGAGATGACACGCTAAGCCATGGTGGTTAAGCATTTTGAGCTAAACATTATGGCTTAGCATGTCGTGTGAACCGTTCCTTACCATGGTGGCTACATAAGCACAGTTTAAACACGCTCACTAACCATTTGCTGCAAAAGGGTTCTTATTTATTATTTATTTATTGCATTTATAGCCCGCCTTTTTTCCTACAAGGAACCCAAGGCGGTGTACATAATTCTCCTCCTCCTCTCCATTTTATCCTCACAACAACAACCCTGTGAGGTAGGTTGGGTTGAGAGTAGGTGACTGGCCCAAAGTCAGCCAGTGGGTTTCCATAGCCGAGTGAGGACTAGAACCCAGATCTCCCGACTCCCAGTCCAACATTCTAGCCACTAAACCACACTGGCTGTCTTCCAAAGTTCTTGGCCTAATCATGGCTTAGCGTGTTGTCTGAACAGGCCTGGTCTGGAACATAGCTCAGCCTTCCTCAACCTGGACACCTCCACATGCATTGGACTAAACTCCCTTCATTCACAGCCAGCATGGCCAATGGTAATAAAAGGGTTACATTTCACAGGCACAGAGTCTTGAAAGGTTAGCTATTACTGCCACAAAGTATTGGCATTCAGAATGCTAGAGGGGATGGTTGTCAAGGGTACTGATCAGACTACTACCTGTAGAGCAGGGCTGGACAACTTCCCTGGGACCAATTCCCCTATTCCACAGGACCCACCAGGGGGCCACACCATTGTCCCCAGCTGCTGCTGCCACCAAATTTGCTGCTGAAATTTGGTGGCACCGCAGCAAAAAAGAAAAAGGGCTATTTTCTTTTATTTAATTGATTAATTTGATTTGATTTGTACTCTGCCTTTCTACCAGGAAAATTGCACTGATTTCTGCTGATGCTCCACTCCACTATGCTGCTGAATTTTGGCAGCAAACTGCTACTTGTTTTCCTTACATCAAAGAGAACATCGGCCCCTGTTTGCTGCTGCACCACCAAATTTCAGTGGTGACTGTAGGAGCTGTTAGGGAGGGCTACACGTTGCCCACTGCTGCTAGAGAGGACTTATCCTCAGCTTCACATACTTGTTTATTAAATTTATATCCCCCCTTTTCACACAAATCATGGCCAGGACAACACGGGAAATCACTGGCACCAGAAAACATGCTCTGGACAAAACATCAGTGACTCTGCTAGGAACAAGGAAGGTCCAACTTACCCAGTATGCTCCTCTGTGCATGAGGAAAACGAAGAGGCATAGGAAGCGGCCAGCAACTAGACAACAATTTTGTCATCACACCAGAGGCCCTCTGCTGGGATGCTGCTGCCAGATTCCTTCCAAACTTGCCAATCTCCCTCACGGGGAAGACGCCCAAGACAAACTGGCTTTACCTGCCTCGCCAGCACCAGCCAATCCCTGCAAATATTTGGAAGAATGACAACAGTGTGTTGCGTAGGCTCCTCCTCCTACCCCACAAACTGCCCCACAAACTGCTTTTATTTCCCCTGCTGGAAAAATAAAGCCAGTCAAACTAGGTCGGCTCTCTTCATCTGTGCACTCATCCTGATCACATTCTTATCTTCAGAGTGATCTCGAAGTGAGGCCGGAACAGCAGCAAGGCAGCGCTTTTCTCTCACAGGCGCTCGCTGCTCATTTCAACACAGGAGCTCTTTGGGATCAACAGGTGTGATGGTCGGATCATGTCCATCGCTCCACCTGCTTCCCATGGCCTGAGTGCTCCAGGTTCCCTGTGCATCCCGTCCAGTTTCCTGGTGGTATCCCAGCACCACTGGCCCGTGAGCATTAATGCAAAGCCAACATTGTGGCATGCCCCTCTGGCTTGGTAGTTGCATAGGATTACAAGATACTTGCCTTTTCCCTGAGCAAGTGGGCTGGGCTGCACTCAAGGGATCCCTGCAGTCATCCTCCAGAACTCACTCCAAAGTGGACCTGACGAGCAGAACCAGACAAGTGGCATCAGTTTCCCCATAACAGCTAAGCTAGAAGTGCAGCCTTCACGGGCTTTGTTACTTAATTAATTAATTACATTTCTATATAGCCCATGGGATGGAGCTTGCCAGGCAGTTCACAAGAGAAAACTTGAAACCGTAAAATAGAATAGCATACAAACACCATAACTTTAAAACAGAAATGTGGGTGGATTCACACCACTGGTTTTTCCAATATATGCTAGCCCCACTCCCCCCACCCCTTGCATACAGGTGCATATAGGAGAGGTACGTTCCAGTAAGAGGCATGTGATCGGAAAACAATTTCTAGAGGGGCAGCTGCATTAGTCTTTTGCAGCAAAAACAACAGTGTCTTGTGGCACCTTAAAGACCAATAGATTTATTCATCAGATCACTGGTTGCTGAGGAACATGAGCGGAAGGGTGCTGTTGTATCCATGTCCTCCTTACGGGCTTCCCACAGGCAGCTAGTTGGCCACTGTGTGAAGAGAAAGCTGGACTAGATGGGCCCTTGGTCGGATCCAGCAGAGCTCTTTTTATGCTCTTAATAATCACGTATGCCCTGTTTGCTTAAGTTTAGGGTCAAAGTCCATCCCCCGCAACCCCTGAAATGTCCAGAGAGGGGCAGGTGATGAAAGCATCAGACAAAAACTCCATTTTATATCTGATTTAAGAAAGTTTAAAATGCAAAACTGCACATGCTCGGGGGTATTTCCCCCTCCTCCCAATCAAGATTTGCAAACAGTCATGTTATTGCTGTTCTAACATACCAGGAATGTAGAAGCAGTCGTAAAACAGGGAGTAGCAACTGGAGAAATGTTTGTTGCGTGCTTTGCAATTGAAGTAATACACATGGCTTTCTAAAGCCCCCGCTCCCCACCCCATAAAACCATTGTCCAGGGTGTAAAATTACCAAGCTGCACTACTGGATTTATTATGACCCAAGCTTTCTCAGGCTAGTGCTTACTTCATTAGACACTTGATGGCATAGGATATACTCCCAAGCATTAAATGGCATTTAGTGGCACATGATGGAGCATTTATGCCAGTATTCTAAACAGGGCTGCATTTTATTAAAACTGTTTTTAGCTGTCTAAATTGTTTCAAATTTTGTATATGTAGTTTTTTATGCTGTATGTTGTGCTGTATTTTTATGTTGCATTTGATTATTTTAGGAATTGTTGTAAACCGCCCAGAGAACTTTGGCTATTGGGCAATACAGAAATGAAATTATTATTATTATTATTATTTGGAGATTGCTTCTCTAAAAAGCAGTTCCTATTTTTAATTGTTGTAGCATCCTTATGCCTTTTTACTGGAATGGAACCTTTTGGATGTATTTATATCAGGCAGGAAGGTTTAAGAAAAAGGAACATGAACTTTGGTTCAGTATAGTCTGGAACCCTCATCTTATGAGCAATCCTTTAGTTTCCATTTAATCCACTCTTTAATTGCTAACAAGTGTCCAGTTGTACTATGAGGAAGATCCCATGAACAGAGACACACAGGTGGTCTCTGCCTGTGCCACTGGTGAGAGGGACACAGAGGTGGATGTGACATACTGAGTGACTCCAGGAGAATTATCCTCCATAACATCCCTGAACACTTTGATTCTTGCTCTGCTCTGTATGTTTTTGTGCGGAGTGCAAATCGGGAGTTGAGGCGTGTAATCTATCCAATTATGTGCATTATTGAATGCACATTAAATAGTGAGTTTTATTTTGCTGCGGGCCATTAAAGCGCATTTTGACTATGTGAACAAGCGATTCTCCGCATTAACTACTTCTAAAGCGCATTTCAAACAACCGGTAAGGCCACTAGTTGTGCGCTCAATTACCTCCTGCGTACAGTCGTTTAACCATAAAGCGCTTCCAAGAAGATGTGCATAATCGGAGAACCAGGCGTCAAACCGAATTCTTGTAAAGGGGGTCTAGATCTTTAAAGGTAGGGTGACCAGATAAAATCCAGGTCAGGGCTCATGTAACTTTAACAGTTGTAGAGCAAAGGGAATTTCAGCCAGTGTCATTTGTATGTAATTAGTTCCTGGTGAAATTCCCTCTTCATCACAACAGTTAAAGGTGCATGCACTATACTAGAGTGACGATATACAAAAGAAGGCAGAGCCCCTGCAACTTTAACTGTTGTGATGAAGAAGGAATTTCACCAGGAACTAATTGCATACAAATGACACTGGCTGAAATTCCCTTTGCTCTACAACTGTTAAAGTTACATGAGCCCTGACCTGGATTTTATCTGGTCACCCTATTTAAAGTTGCAATCCTATGCATGTTTAGACAGAAAAAAGTCCTATATCTCCCAGTACACCCCGACCAGCAGTGCTGGGAGTTGTAGGGCTTTTTTCTGTCTAAATATGCATAAGGTTGTGCTCTAAACCACTAAATCCAACCTACAATTATGCATACAACTACATAAACATCCTCCAAGTTATTCTTAAATTAAAATTTCAGAACCAAAGAGAAGACGCTGGCTTTGTTTTCCAACCTTGCATGTTTTCAGTTCAATCAAAAAATGTTATTGGATTGATTATATATGATAGTTTTCCAAAATTGGTTGATCATATATGACCATTGTTTGTGCCCATACAAAGCAACTTTCCCATAGCTGTATCAACAGTACCTACTACCTTGGGGGCTTTGACTTTCATTTCCTGTCACTCATCAACATGGAGTCAAATGGCCTTTCACGGAAGCAGCATCAGGGGACCTTTGCCACTTCACCATTTCCGCTGTTCTATTTTTGAGACCCCGGTTAAGGCAGAAGTGATTACATGCAGCCTGGTTTCCTCTTCACACCTTCTGAACAGTGACTGCCGTGGCTAACAAATAACCTTCAGCCCACAAAGTCCTCATGTTACTCAGCCCTGTCATGATTAAAAAACTGACTAAAAGTCAAGTTTTTCATCATCTCTATCATCAGGCCAGAAATGCTGCATGGAAAAAGTAAACCATGAAGAAGCAAGGAGAGGGTAATTTGCTAACTGCTCTGAAAACTGATGGGTGAATAATAGTATAGAAATCCCTAAAGAATTAATAAGGAAAGAGGAATATATCACAACTGACCTGTTTCTCTTGCACACCTGTTGAACAGCTACTATTAGCGCAATCGTTCTTTCGCACAAGGTGGGCAGTGAAAATGGGTGCTTCTAGATGTGGTTTTTATTGTGCAATTACACCCTAACATATTCATGAAATTTTATGGTGGGGTCCAGATGACAATATCTTCCATTTATAGCCCTCCACTGCTTTCACACCACTTCTGCCACCACTAAGGAGAAAAAGATGGAATAACTGCAAAATTCCATTTTGACTGGTAGCACTAGGAGCCCTGGAACTGGAAGAATCCCCAGTCAGTATTTCATCAGAGTTGCATGCACTATACTAGAGTGACCACATACAAAAGAAGGCAGGGCCCCTGCAACTTTAACTGTTGTGATGAAGAGGGAATTTCACCAGGAACTAATTGCATACAAATGACACTGGCTGAAATTCCCTTTTCTCTACAACTGTTAAAGTTACATGAGCCCTGTCCTCCTTTTCATATGGTCAGCCTAGATAAGCCCAAGGACTGTCCTACACTCCCACCTGCCTACACTGCTTGGAGTTAGGCTACCTACTTTTGCCTATGGGGAAATAAACAAAAAGCAAGCTTCCCTTGCCCATGCTATTGAAAGTGTCTAGTTCAGCTATCCTCAACTTGGTGCTCTCCAGATGTTTTGAACTACAACTCCCAGCATTCCTGACAATTGGCCATGCTGGCTGGAGCTGCTGGGAGTTTAAACACAAAAAGAGCCATGCTGAATCAGATCAAGGGTCCATTTAGAGTCCAAAACATCTGGAGAGCACCAAGATGGGGAAGGCTGGTCTATCTGATCACTACCTATCTGGTCTTAAAACTCTGGATTTCCTCCCTGGCCAGAGATAGATAGAAAAAGGGAGGTGGTGGAAGAAACCTACTAACAAGACAGAAGCGTGCACAACTGGCCTACCTCATAATTCATATGCCCATATGGATTATACCAGTGCACATTTGATGCAGTAAAGTTTTTACTGTCAGTTGTGAAGTTCCTAGTTGGTTGATATGCATGCTTTGTTATTTCCCAACTCACAAAATGAGAACTAGCAGGAATTATTCACACAAACACTTATTCCAGAGGAACAACTTCTTAGTTTAGTTGAATTCCATTCTCATGCACTGGAAAAATGAAGGAAAAGCAAAGAAGTGGACACATAAGCATCGTTTAGATTTTAGAAAAATATGATTTAGAGCAAGTTTTGGAATTACTGTCCTCATGAAAGGTTGGAGGCACTCAAGATTGACTGTGCTGCAGTCAGTCCCATAGTTTCCACAATCTGTAAGTCTACTAGCCTTCACTGAAATGGTTGAAATGTAGTGCATGACCACAACAAGGATGTAACCTCTTTTTACTAACCATGGGGAAAGCCCCATAGATCCCAAGAGACTATTGACTTCAGCTGTGGTTCTAAACACATTTACTTGAAAGCTCCATGAACAGAACTGAAAGTTATTTCCAATTAAATGTATTTAAAATTTAGAACTGTTTGATTTGACTTTGCCCACAGTCTGCTTAGATTACCAGTTCAATACAGCCCCACCCCCAAAAATCAGCTAATGAAGTTACTTGGCTTTTATTTTTTTCTCTCCCACTTCCCGCAAAAAACACCTCAAGGGTCCCATCTAGAGCAGGGGTAGGAAACCTGGTGTCCTTCAGAAGTTTTGGATTACAACTCCCATAATCCCTGACCTTTGGTCATGCTGGCTGGGGGATATGGTAGTCCAAACCATCTGGAGGCCTACCCCTGATCTAGGTTTTCAGTAGATTGGATGAGGAGATTTCAGAGGGAGATTCATAACAACATTCAAATATGTACTCTTGGATATTTTTGAGATTAAATTGAAATATTTATTTCATTTATTTACAACATTTATATACTGCTCCACATCAAAACAGATTCTGAAGTCACGAACAATAAAAGATAAAAAGAATAAAATTCCATATTAAAATATATAAAAACTAAACAACATATTAAAAGTTTTAAAAAACAGAATACCAATTAAAAACATGGCTGGTCAATCAAGGAAGGCTTCTTGAAATAAAGTTGTCTTCAGCAGGCACCGAAAACAACACAATGTTGGTGAATGCCTGATCTCTGCAGGGAGTTCCAAAGAGAAGTGGCCACTACACTGAAGCTTCAATTGGGCCATAGGTACATGTGGAACCACCAGGAACTTCCTATCTGATGACTCAGTGACCAGACAAAGGAGCTCTCTCAAGTATCCTGATCTCAAGCTGTTTAGGGGTTTATACACTAATAATAATAATAATAATAATAATAATAATAATAATTTCATTTCTATACCATCCAAATCATAAAAGTTACAAGCTACAAAAAGGATAATTAAAATACAATATAAATTCTTTAGCATACAAAATTTAAAAACAATGTAAAGAGCTAAAATAGTTACAGGAAGATACTGGAGCTGATCAAAATAACTGACATAAAGCCACATCGTATGCCGTCAATTATGGCTAATTGCATCTAAAAAGACATCTGAAGATAGGGCAAGAAAGTTGATTTGGGCAACCCCACATGGCTGGTCCTAGACATTGCTTTGTGGCAGTGGAAGATTTCTAAGAAAACAGGTGCAGAGTCATGGTTCATATGCCTCCAAGCAAGAAAAACATCTCTCACCCCAAGTCACTGAATGGCATGAAATTATAGATAGTGGGGGAGAAAAGGGAGGAGGACTCTGCACATGTTCAGAGGCACTCTCATCACATCTCATTTTTGCAATCACTCTTGAAAATCATTTGTACAATCATTTTTGCCAGTTAACCCCTGCCAACTCCCAGTTCATAGATCCTGCCTACTACAACTAAGACATACCCAACTCAGACACCCCCACCCAAAACTCTTAATAGCAAAAACTTAAACCTGGCCTGGTAGCAAATAGGCAGCCAGTGCAGTTCCCTCCACAAAGGAGTTACATATTGAAAAGGGGCAGATCCTGTCAACGGCCAAGCTACTGCATTCTGCACTAGCTCCAGCTTCCAGACCAGCCGTTAGGGCAGCCCTACATATAGCACATTGCAACAATCCAGTCATGAAGTTACTAGCACCTGTACCACTGTGGCCAAGCTATCCCTGTACTGGAGAGGCCATAGCTGGTGTACCAGTTGAAGTCGGTAAATGCCACTCCAAGCCACCGTGGCCACTTGGGCCTTCAGCAACAATGATGGATCTAGGAATGCCCCCAAACTATGAACCTGATCTTTCAAAGGGAATGCAACCCCATCCAGAACAGGCAATGAGCTTATTTTCCATTCTCGGGAACCACTCACCCATGGGGTTGCCAGGATTCAGCTTCATTTTATTGGTCCTCATCCAGCCCATCACTGAGTATAGGCACTGATCCAGGACCTGCACAGCCTCATCTAATTCAGATGTCACTGGAAAATAGAGTTGTGTGTCATCAGCATACTGATGGTACTTGGCTCCAAATCCCCTAATGACTGCTCCCAACAGCTTCATATAGATGTTGAACAACATTGGGGGCAAGATGGTGCCCTGCATAATCCCTTACTTAGCTCAATTGCTAAGGGGGCAAGGAATGGTCACCTAATATTACTCTCTGAAATCAACCCCACAGGTAAGACCAGAACTACTGTAATACAATGCCATCAATGCCCAGCCCATGGAGTCGATCTAGGAGCTCATTTGTTGAAGTGGCATTCAGTTTATACCTCACAATAAGTAGACATATAGGTTAGGTGCTTCTGAGGTATAAACACACATGGGGGAGAGAAACTGCCTCCACCCTCCCTAAGTATTTGATATAACATTTTATATGTTCCACAGACGGTGAGCTGAACATGATTCTACTGCCAGTTTGTGAATTAAGGGGGGAGGGGGGGACTCTACTTGCTATGGACTTCTATGTTAGGGAAAATTCTAAGTCTAAGTTGATTGGACAAAAGTTTTAGTGTCCAGAAGGACTGAAACAGCCAGCTGAAAACAATAAGCAGGGAAAGAGTTTTTTCTAGTCTGAAATTGTAAAGATCAATCTGATAGGATAAGGTAATTGATCTGTGCTGAGCTAGGGTCCAAAATGTATAAAAGACAGCTTTAATATTAATGGCTGTGGTGGGTCAGGCTGGAGTATTTTGGATGGAGACTGTGTATGAGAGATTGGACGGAGGACTGTATATATTTGGAGCCTGTGTATTTATCTGGAGGAACCAGTTGTGCCTTGTATATATTTCGATATTGGAACACAAGTAAACAACTTGTATTATACACAACTCACTGTGTGTATTTCTTCAACTGCTGGATTTTACTGGACTTATTGTTACACAAGTGCAGGCCAGCGCATGTTTTGCTTCCCCAACATTCTAGTACAATGACAATAAGTGATCACTGGAATGCATACACCCAAGACAACTGGTTGTTTACAGAATGGTGTTTAGAGATTATCCCCAAAAGGCCCACAAAAGGAAGAAATGCTCTTCTGAACGACCAGTAAAATGTCTCTGAACAGGTTGAGTTCATGCACCATGAGCTTCAGGGCTCAGAACAAAGCTATGCAAAAGGTTTGCCATTCCAAATGACAGTTAAGGAATGCATGGAGATAGTTTTATTCCTCCTAAACTGCCTGCAGGTGTTGCTGTTGGCTGTGCCACAGGGAAGTTTTCTTTTACATAAGTTGGATCCTGTCCTTCATTCCATCCTCATAAAAAATAACTGATTTTCCAAATTGCCATAGGAGTGCATACAGATAGCTTGGATCCTGCCAAATTGCTTGTATGCTTTGCTGCCTGCCAATGAACTGAATTTCTGAGCATAGGAATGCATTGAGATGGCTGGGGGAGACTGAACAATGAAACATCAGGGATAGTATCCAATGTTAGTCCTGAGTAGTGTAGACCTATTGAAATGAAATAGACTAAAGTTAGTCATGACTAACTTAGGTCCCATTCATTCCTATGTCTACTCTGCATGAGACTAACATTGGATACTACCCTAGGAGCCCCACTATCAGCCTCAGATGTATACAACCCCCCCAACCTTAAGATGCTTGCAACCCCTTTCCCATTTCCCTCTGTCACCATTTTGGTACTGCTTAGCATACATTAGCTGAACCGACCTTACAAGCATAGGGAACTTCTGCCCATGAACTAGATATGTCTGCTCAGGGTTCTCCATCCAGCCCACCAGCTTCTTCCCCAGGCTCTGCCCCTTCATCCAGCAAGGAAAAGCTCTTATCTCCAAACAGTAGCTGATTGGAGAGAAGAGCTTTTCCTGATGAGCACTGGAAAAGGCTTCAAGCCTGAGCACTCAGTAAGAAAAAGCTCTTATCTTTCAATATATGATTGTGTGATGGGATGACCTGTCATGTATTCTAATGAAAAAGTATGTGGGCACTTTCCTACATGAAAGCAGAATGGAAACAGAGACAAACTGGCTATGCTACGATTATACATGCTAAGCTATGATTACACATGAGGAACTTTAGCAACATCTGTTGTCCTGATACAAATTTGTAAATTTTCCTTTGCCATGGCTATATGGATCATGGGTTGTTTGTGTCTTAAATGCAGGACATGTGAACAGGATCTTGGAGTTGTAGCTGATCACAAGCTGAATATGAGTCAGCAGTGTGATATGGCTGCAAAAACCGCAAATGCAATTTTAGGTTGCATCAATTAAAGTTTAGTTTCTAAATCACAGAAAGTAATAGTCCTACTTTACTCTGCACTGATTAGACCTCACTTCGAATACTGTGTCCAGTTTTGGATACGAAACTTTAAGGATTCACATAAAGTTCAGAGTTCAGAGAAAGACAACAAAGATGATCAAGGGACTAGAAATTAACTACTACAAGGAAAGATTGAAGGAATGGGTTATATTTAGCCTTGAGAAGAAAAGACAGAGACTGGGTTCAAACAACACAATAACCAATGGTGGTTTAAATAGTCAACGGTTATTTAACCCAACATGAGTTATCATATTGTGCGGAGGGAGTTTTTTAACAAACGGTTGGTTATTGGGCCAAAATAACCAATGCAAATAACCAACGCTGTGCAGAGTTGGCTATTTGAACCACTGAACCACTTCCTAGCAGTCCGAGCAGTGAGACAATGGAACCAGCAACTGCCTAGGGAGATGGTGGGCTCTCTGTCACTGAAAGTATTCAAACAGAGACTGGATAGCCATCTGTCAAGGATGCTTTAAACTGGATTCCTGCACTATACAGGGGGTTGGATTTGATGGCTTAAATGACCCCATCCAACTCTAAGATTCCATGATTCCTATGGTCAATGAGAAATTCAGTTTATTGACACATTAGTCAGCAAAGCCTGAAGGCAGTTAAGCAGGAATGAAGCATTCTTATTGTTGTATGGAATGGCAAAGCTGTATTCTCAGGCCTGCAAGTGAGGACACAGGATTCCAACCCATTCTAATGCATTTCAGTGGTCATTTGCAAACGTAGTTAATTTTTATGCAGATGAGGATAGACGTGACAAGTAGAAAGTGGGAGGCAATTTAGCAGGATCCATCCTATGCCAATGCATTTTCAGTGGCGCTTCAGAACAACAGTTTTTTTTCCCTATAGCCATTTGGGGATGCTCCCTAACGACAGAGAGGAAAGCAAGCACCCACCCTTGGAGTATTATGCATTCTAATTGCTATTTGAAGATTCCAGGCATTCTGGTGGCCATGCAGAAGAAACCAATGCATTTTAATGGTCATTCTCAGTAACAGTTATATAAGTCACCAGTGTCCATGTAGCTGTTTCGTTATACTTATGAAAAAGGTACATTTGGAGTTCAGGTTTTCTTGCCCTTTACCTTGATGGCTAGAGAGGGTTTTCAAATGTATAGTTTATTGCAATCCAGCAGCACTGCAATTGTACAGGCAGTCTCCAGGGTCACCTTACAATGGCTGCATTCGGACAACACATTAGTCAATGGTGGGTTGAGTAGCCAACTCACAGTTGGTTATTTTGTGGGTACTCCCCACACAACATATTCCTACACAACTGTGGGTGGTTGGGGCTAGCATTGAGTGGACTAATTGTCAACCCAGCATTTGACTGACACAGCCTCCGCCCCTCTCCCCACCCTCCCTCCTCCCTCGGTCCTCCCAGTTCTATCCCAGCAGCCTCTGCAAGTTGCACCAGTTGTAGCAGAGTGGCAGCCACTGTTTTGGTCGCTCTTGCTGCCTGCCTCTATGGGCTTGTGTTTTAACCCACTCACCACATGCTATTAACACACCTCTCCACACAACACTTTAAACAACTGGCTTTGAGCTAGGCTGACCATCTGAAAAGGAGGACAGGGCTCATGTAACTTAAACAGTTGTAGAGAAAAGGGAATTCCAGCCAGCGTCATTTGTATGCAGTTAGTTCCTGATTAAATTCCCTCTTCATCACAACAGTTAAATTTGCAGGGGCCCTGCCTTCTTTTGTATATGGTCACTCTAGTATAGTGCCTGCAACTTTAACTGTTGTGATGAAGAAGGAATTTCACCAGGAACTAATTGCATACAAATGACACTGGCTGAAATTCCCTTTTCTCTACAACTGTTAAAGTTACATGAGCCCTGTCCTCCTTTTCAGATGGTCAGCCTATTTGAGCTAAACAAATTGCAAGCCAGTTGTATCTCTCAGTTGCTTATTTGGGCGGAATAGCATACCGTCAGTAGTTTGTGAGCGGCGTGTTACCCCCCCCCACAACACAATAAGCAACACAACTGACTATTGTTTCCCCCCCCCCCCCCACAGTTGCTTAATGTGTTGTCCAAATGCAGCCATTGTCTCGCTTTGAGGAAGGAACCCTTAAAGTGCAGCATTTGGGCCTGGGAAGCTCTCCGGCAAGACTGCCTACCCAATCTCTTGTGTGAGGGATTCTGCCTGAATGAGGGATCAGGTTAAATTTGTCTAAAATGACAATGATCTGCATGAAAGGACCCCACAATTAGATCAACTCTCTTAGCTGGTCTTTGAGGGACCACAAGAGATAAAAGTGTTGTGCCTCCTTGGTGCTCAGATGCAGCTTTTGTAACATCAGCATATGCCTGACACTACAATTATAGCACACAAGAGATAAAAGAAGAGGTTTTAACCAACGTTTCAGAAGATACACTCTGGCCACAACAAGATCTTAACTTTTAAAGTATACATGTGACTGGACACAAAGCTAGGGTGTATCTAAGTCAGTCTAGTATAGCTGGTATAACTAGAGTGACCAGATACAAAGGAGGGCAGCGCTCCTGAAGCTTTAACTGTTGTGATGAAGAGGGAATTTCACCAGGTGCTGCATGTATACAAATGACACCTAGTGAAATTCCCTTTTCTACACAACTATTAAAGATACAGGAGCTCTGTCCTCCTTTCCATAGGGTCACCCTACACAAAGCTTACCCTGCTCTAAGACCACCATGAAAACCAGCCCTACTTTCCAAATGAGCAACATTATTTATTATCAGGTGAGTTTCACTTATTCCCAAGAATGTAGTCCCCAGTTAATTGTAACAATAGTATTCATAATTAATAATCGTTTGAAATGTCAGAGCAACATATATAACCTTAAATGGTTCAAAATCCAGTGGCAGAAAGTAGAACAGGTTACACTTGCCAATGTAAGTTTTATTAGGAAATCAGAACAATCAATAATGCATAATACTTGGGCTATAGGAAAATAAACACAAACAATACGATTCTAGTTCTACCTTGTAGTTTCTTTTTCCTACTATGTTAATAAAGACAACGTAGAAATACTCGCTCATATTTTCAAATTCTCATAGCCCAACATCCATTTCCAAGTCAGGATTCAAGAACCCAGGACTCATTTGAAGCTTCATAATACATTATAATAAAGTTATAAAGAATACCAAAGCAATGTATGTGAAGCACTCAAAAGTATCAAAATGTAAAATTTAAATGCTTCATGTTGGATCCAGCATCATGGTTCTGCCAGAGGAAGGATACTTCTGGTGGAGCAGGACTGCTGCGTCTTCTCCTCCCCTCTGCAGTCTCCCACTTATCATTCGAATCTCCTCTTGAAGGTCCACCAAATTGCTCCCAACCCCCCCCGAAGCAGATTTGATGGACGTGTGGAGGGCCGCAGGTGGGAGTAGAGGATGTGGAAGTCCCATTCCATATCAGTGATAACCTTCTGCTGGTGGAACCATGATGCTGGATCCAATATGCTATATCAGCCTTCCCCAACTTGGTGCCCTACAGATATGTTAGACTACAGTTCCCATAATCCCCCAGCCAATTCCTATAATTCCTCACTAGCTACACTTGTCCCCCTCACAAGTTACATTTTAAGCATAATTGCCCAGTGCATCTGCAGTCTGCTGTCACTTGCTCTCTCTCTGACCCGGCAAATGGGAGTAGCATCATGAAGTGGCATGTTTCAGGGGGTGGCAGAAGCTAAATGGGGGGGGGAGGAGGGAATGCGTGTAAGCCTATCCAATCCTGAAGCTGTCACAATTCAAAACTGACAGTCCAAATCCTCTGACTGTTGAATCAGGGGTAAACCCTACTGGTTACAGTGGGACTTACTCCCAAGTAAACATAGCATAGGACTGCAGAGGGAAAGTGGGTGGAAATGGACTTCAGGAGTGGGTAGCAAACTGGCAGATGAAATAAGAGATCAGAGAGGCTCCACTGGAACCTAGCAAGAAGTACAAGACCCAACCCCGCTGAGTGAGGACAGAGGCACCAAAGGAGATGCATGGACATTTTAATATTGTTTTTCACATCATGTCAAAATAGCAAACACCAGCCCTGTCTGTTGAACAGGCATTTCTTGGACTACAGCCAGAGAAGGATGTGCAGACCAGTTCCTAGACATTAATGATCCTTTGGAGAATTCCTCCAGCGAGTCACATTTAATTACATTTAGGAAAAAGAAAATGGCTTTCAGGAAGCAACAGTCAGTTAAAATTTAGCATCTCCCTTCTCATTTCCAGGGACAGTTTAAGAAAAACAACTAAAAGGGGGGATTCCTTGTTGCCAAATCTGATCATAGGAGGGGAAATAAAAAAGCAGCCACAAACCAAGACAGCAAAAGCAAAAACTTGGTAGAGCAGAGTACTCTTCCCCACTCACATTCCTTCTTCCCTAAAAAGAAAAGAAATTCCTCTTGCAGGAATTACTTAAGTAATGCAGCACTTAGCACATTATCCTTTCAAGCTCCAGAAAGGTTCCAATGCAGGCTGCACACCAGTGGCCTAGCTAGCCTAGCATTTTGCTCCAGCAGTGGTCAGAAACAAACAGGAAACCCACAAACAGGACTGAAGCAATAGCACCTCTCCATCATGTTCCCCGGGAGCAGGTATACAGAGGCATACCACCTCTGGAACTGAAGGTAACCCGTAGACATCATGACTTGTAGCCAGGGCCAGCAATGGTGTGGAGGCGGCAATGATGGCAGCCCCCTAGCTGTTTCCCTTTGTTAGAGGATATAGTTGTGCATTCCAGTCAGCCTGCCTTGCACCTGCCAAGCTAGCCCGCTGCCATCTTGTGAGGTGGAGGATGCTGTCCCATCACCAGTATTGAAGTAAGAGTCAAGTGCCAGTGTGGCCACCTTCTATCAGTGGAGTGGAGGGTATGCCATCTTATCCTTTACCTTGGTCAAAGTAGCCATTGGTAGCCTTACATGAATTTGTCCAGTCCCCTTTTAGAGCCATGCTGGTTGGTGGCCATCACTACATCTCGAGGAAGAGAATTCCATAGTTTAACTACAAGCCATGTGAAGAAATGGGGAAGGAGTGAACTCTGCAACCTTCTAAGCGCAGCTTCCTGATTGGCCTCTCCATTCCTCTGGCTTAATTAAATGCCTCTTTCAGCCACAGCTAAACTGCCCTTGGGGGCAGTTTGAACTAGGCAGGGAGCTGGTCATCTCTATGGCACAGGGCCAGACAATGCCACTCTGAGATCCTTGTGATATAGGGTGGGATATAAATGTTTTAATAAATAAATAATAAATAAACAAACACTGTGGGCTTTACCAAAATCTAACATTTCTGTTTAGTTTCTGATGGTGTGGGGACACTTGCTACCCCATAAAGGCTGGCACTCTAGGTCAGCCATCTCTTGGCACTGCTGTAGCCACTCCACAGTGGAATCCAATATGGTGCAACGTGGACCCATGGTGGCCAGGAACCATGGGATGATCTCCCGGAGCTCACACACACACACACACACACACACTGGAATTAGCCACCTGGAAAGCATATCTGCATATTTTAAGAACTTGGAGACCAGCTGCACTTATCTATTGAACCATCCCAACAGAGACAGCATTAGCCTATACCAGTCTTCCCCAAAATGCACCACACTCCAACTTATTATACAAGGGAAAATTGAAGGAAAAAGATTAGTGGGAAAAAGATGAACACCATAGCTAAAGAACTTGAGGGAATGGTATAGCTGTACTTCTATATAATTATTTAGAGCAGCAGCAGCAGCAGCAGCAAAAACAAAAATTGTTGTAATGATAGCTAACCTCTGATAGAAGACACCTTAAGAAGAACTCTTCCCCAGCCTGGTGCCCTCTGGATGTGTTGGACTACAACTTCCAGAATCCTCCCCACCAGCCATGCCTATACCATCCTTCTTGCCCTCCTGCCACTCATGGGGAGGACTGTGGAACCAAAGTCTGTACATTCTTCAGGGCGATCTCCATGATCTCTAGGTGTCTTGCAGGGAGTGGACACACAGTTTTCAGGGACACCTTTGGGTTATCCCCACATGGATGTTCATCAATCAAAGACTGAAGCAATCAGGGGCGCCTTCCATGTGTGAATCAGCTCAAGCCCAGCAGCACGACTTTCCATACCACCTCCAGCACAAGGCTTTTCAGTGGAGTCTGTTCACATGTTCACCTGCAAGGATTGGTCAAGGCCTGACCAATCAAGTGAGCAGACCTATATATAAATAGCTTTGGATGTGAAGGGCGAACAGAGCAGCTGCCGTTTGGGCATGCCTGAAAGAGGGCATAATTCCAGCAAAATGTGCTGAGGGATAAAACTCCAGTAACGCAAGCTCGCAATTGCATAAGTACTTGACGAGCGAAACCTTCCTCACACCTCCCTTCCAGATTTTCCAGTACCAGACTGCAGGGACATGTTACATAATGGAAACAAGCCCAAAGTGCCTTTGCCAGAAAACCGAAAAGGAAGATTGTGAATAAACAGCTCCGCCTTGCCCTCAGGAGGGAGTGGAGCATGGACTACTCTTTCTGCTGGCATGGCTGAGCCTGCCTAGGAGCACCTGTCACAGGGTATCGGAGCATAAGCATTGCTGCTTCCTTCTCTGTAGTTGTTTTGCTGGGATCCATTCTGCATGGATGCTCTTTTCCAGTCCTCCTGTTCCCCCTCCCCTGACCCACCAAAAATCCCGCCCTCCCCAAAAACCAAAAACCATTTCCTCTGCACATGAAATTGACTTCGGAAAAGGAAGCATAGATATCCTGTTGGAGTGGCTTCCTTCCCAAGCTGTTCTCTGGCAGAGATAGAGCAGTTTCTTTCTCTCCTCCCCCACCCCTGGCCCCCATTAGATCAGTAGTGCAGCTAGATAATTTTAGACCCTGGATTTAAATGATCTTATGCTCCCTGCACCTAAACGACCACGTGTATTACTTGAGTCGCAGCTAAAATTTCTCCCCCGCCCTACCACCATTCCATGCTTTACAACTGCTTCGACATTCCTGATATGTTGGAACAACAAAACTGTTTGCCAAACCTGTTTTTTAAAAATTATCATTCATAATAATGATAATTTATTAAACCAATGTAGTGTAGTGTCTAGAGTATTGGACTGAGAGTCTGGAGATCCGGGTTCTTGTCCCCACTTGGCCATGGAAGCTCACTGGGTGAGTTTGGGCCAGTCAGACCCTCAGCTCAGCCTACCTCACAGGGTTGTTGTTGCGAGGATAAAACAAGGAGGAGGAGGATTATGTATGCCGCCTTGGGTTCCTTGGAGGAAAAAAAGGCGGGATATAAATGCAATCAATCAATCAAAATAGTCTGTGCATGTGCAGTTTGCATTTTAAACTCTCTTAAATTATAGCCGTTTATATGATTACAGCAATTATAGGAGTTAGCCTCTGATGCTTTCATTACATGTCACTGTCTGGGTGGTCTTTTGGCGGGAGGGGGGCTGGCTAGGTTGCAGAGCCCTGGACTTTGGCGCCAAGGTAAAGCCCTAGTTGCACCACTGCAGTAGGGTCCCCTCTACAAGGATTCGCTTTCGCGCCTGGTTAGGCGATTATGCGCATAATCGCAGAAGCGCATTTACGCCTAATACCTCTGCACGAGAGGCGGCGAGAGGCGGCGAAGCGCATTAACAGGTGACCACAATGCGCTTTACAAGTAGTTAATGCACATAAGCGCTTGTTCACATAGTCAAAATGCGCTTTAACGGCCGGAGCAAAATAAAACTCGCTGTTTAACGCACATTCGATAATGTGCATAATCGGACAGATAACGAGCCTCTACGCCCGATTTGCGCTCCGTTCTTGTAGAGGTAAAAAATTTTAAGCGCCTTGAAAGAGCATTAAACCTCTCTTGTAGAGGCAGTCTAGGTCAGGTCACTAGTTGCTGAGGAACACTAGCTGCTATTACACCCGCGCACTTGCCCATGGGGGCTTTCCACAGAGAGCCACTGTGCGAACGAACCGAGGGCTGGACTAGAGAGCCCTTTGGTTCTGATCCGATACGGCTCTTCTTACGTTCTCAATATGCCCTGCTTGCCTCATATTTGGCACGACTGCCCTCCTGCAGTTAAAAACAACAACAAGAGAAAGAGCCCTCCCCGTCGGACAATAGTCGGGCCGGAGAGATTTGGGAAAGGGGCGCCCAGATCCTCCCAGATCTCTCCCGCGTTCTAGAGGATGCTTTGTTTGGACGATTTGAATGGGAAGCACTTTTTCTAAATCTTTTCGCACTCTCTCCGAAAAAACGAGACATTCCCGCACAGTTTATTATACACTCCCCCACCCCGACTTCTTTGCTAAGATTTGCCCGAGATTCACCAAAAACCTGCAGTCGTATTCACAGCGTCGTAGTCACCGCTCTGATCCTCCTGAGACAGGCGCAGCAAAAGAAAGAGCCCTCTAAAGTTCCAGCAAAAGCGCGCGAGAGACCACATGGCACCCAAGAAGCCCCTGGATGGCCTCGGGAAAACCTGGCTTACCTCTGGGAGCCCGGGTCCCTCTGGCGTCTAGCTAAGCTTCCGTCCGCCGCCGCTGCCACCCACAGTAGTAGCGAGAGCTCCTGCGCCTACCCGCCGTCTGGATGGGCTCAGCACGCTCAGGAAGTCGCCCCGGCGCTCGCTCGACCTCGTCTGCCGGTCCGAGGACGCCGCTCAGACCGAGACCGCAGACGTCTCACTTCGGGTCCTGATAGGACAACGGCGCTTCCTTTTTGCTTCCCGTCGGAAGGAGGCGACGAGAAAGTTGCTCGGCTAGGCCTTCGCGCCGTCTGCCACGACCGGCCTAGCTTGTCTCTCTCCCGGCCGGCGCCGCCGAGGAAGAAGCGCTGCGCTCAGCCAGGAAGGACTCCCGCTGTTGCTGAGCTCGGGCACCTCTAGAAGCAGTCGAGTGGGGCTGTTGCAGTGAAAGAAGAAACCACAGACCGACGAGTCAACAACACAACAGCAACAACACAGGATGAGGTGAGATGACACGACACGAGTCACCCGAGGACGAGCTGGGCATTGCCCAGACTTGGGGGTGCGTGTGGGTGTCGCTATATCAGGCGTCTGTACTGACACCTTACCTCTGCCCTGGCATCTCGAACAGGAAAAGAGTGTGGGATTTCCCTCCTAAATAAAGAGACGTGGATAAGACGCGCTCGGAGGAAGGCAGGTATCTACTTGTCCTCCACCGTGGTTGCCTAGCAGAATTTGTTTATTTTTATTTATTTATAGCCAAAGCTCTCTTTGCCAGCTACCTGGTTGGTACACCTTCCAATAACACTTGGCAGAAAAAGGAGTTCTCCTTGCTCTTATGATGCTGAAGTAGGTTCCCAGTTCTCAGTTCCTCATTTGTGAGAAAGTTCAAATCAAAGCTTAGTCAGTAAACTGCTTGTGGAGTTCAAAGGATACCTCCAGTTCTTTATTTGTAATTGTCATCTGGTGTTATCCTGCATTACTGCATGCTGTACAAAAGTGACTGCTTTGATTGGAGATAATTATTGTTTATCTTGAAGGGGACAATCTCCGGATCAGGGAGATATAGGAGGTGGGGTAGTTCTAAACGTACTTCAGGATCCAAGGCATATAAATGATAGGTCCTTATTCTGTTTGCTTATTGACCTCCATTTTGAACTCTGGCACAAATAAGGAACTGGGAACTAGTAACCAACTTCAGCAGCATCTTTTTAGCCCAGCTCATTTCATCCATCCCTCACTTACCCCAATTAATTACCTTTGTGTGTTTTCTATTCACACCAGTTTCCTTCTTTTGAAATTGCAAAACCTTTTTACATTGGGTTTGACTTACAGTTAACTTACGTTACCACGCACCCACCCCCTGTTATGTAGGGGAAAGAAAAGCTGCACATGCTGAAACCTAAAATCAAATTTTTTATACCTCTTCCAGGCAAGCTTGAATCCTGGCCCATCTTAGATTAGAAATGAAGGACTAACAATGCTAAAGCCTTCAATTGAGAAGTGCATTGTGACGCCCTGCCTGTACCTGTGCCACTCACCAGGCTACACCACAGGGCTGTCTACGCCACTCGCACTCAGGGCTTACTTCAACCCCCCCCCCCCCCGTGCTTATGACATGTTTGAGAATTTAGGGCTACTGCTGCTTCTCTCGTCCCGCCTTTATTCTTCTAGGCCCCACGGCTCCACAGCCCAGCACCCTAGCCCTCAAATCCCCCTTCTTATGTCCGCCGCCACCAGTACCTTACTCAGGTACAATTCCAATTATCACACCAGTTGTAAATAAACAAGATTTATTAACAGAAGTGTATGCAGGTCAATAAGCGTGATGGTTTCCTCAGGTATAGAGTCATATTGGTTACAGGCACAATGCTTTATGGTTTCAATACTTTCTTCTTATAACATTGACAATAGAAACTCTAACGTTCTAATTATCCTGCCTACTCTACACTACTCTTCACTCTCTCCCACAAACTAGTTCCCCCAAAATAACAAAACACGTTGGTCCTTCCTATCTGCTAATCTCTCTCCTCTGCTACTAACTAACTCCCTGTCAGCTCTTGTCAGCTCCCTCAATATATACACAGACACTCTCACACAGCCTGCCAATCTAGGCACTCCCCCGCCACCATCCAATCAGCATTCACACATGAACTCCCCCCCCTTATTCTTACCTAGTTACAACATAACTGTTCTCATATTTACCTTCTTTTATGGCCTTTTATATACAACTACTTACAATTGTTGATATAAACAGTTCCCCCAGCAGCTGAACATCACATGCATCAATCAACAGATTCATAATACAATGAGAATGGGAGGTGCCCTCAAGATATGTTGGACAAAAACTCCCATCATCCCCAGCTAGCCTGCCCAGGTTGGAAAAGGCTTGTGTAGTAGCTAAGGTGTTGGACTTAGACTGGACTGACCTGGGTTCAAACCCTCATTTAGCTATGAAGCTCACTGGGTGACTTTGGGCTAATCATCTAGAAAGCTGTATGACTAGTGATAATCTAGAAAGCTCTTTCTCAACCTGGTGCCTTCCAGATGTTTTGAATAACAACTCCCAGCATTCCTGACCATTTATCATGCTAGCTGGGGATGATGGGAGTTGTGGTTCAATGTTCTAAGGGGTCACAGGAAGCTTCCTTGTACGAGTCAGACCAGTGGTCTAAATAGCCCAGTATTGTCTAGGCCAGTATGGCCCAGTGTTGGCAGTGGCTTTCTGGGGTTCCAGGCAATAGTTTTTCCAGCCCTACCTGGAAATGCTGGGGATTGAACCTGGGACCTTCTGCATGCAAAGCAGGTGCACTACCACTGAGTTATGGCTCCTCCAATCTCTTAGCCAACAGGGTTGCTTGAGGACAAAACGGAGAATAATGTATGCCATCCCGAGCCCTTCTAAGGAAGAGTAGGATAAAAACCATAATTAATAGAATTCAACAAAGGTGGCTGATCTAAGGTAAAGAATGGTTTTCTGTGGATCTTCATGCCAATATCTGCTGCAATCTCTGAAGCCATTCCAGTTTGCAAACCCCAGCCATCATAGCCTGCTCTGACTGCTTTTAGAGAGCCAATCCCACCCAAAAGACCTTTGTCCACAGCTGCTGTGGAGTTCCTCAGAGGCTCACTTCAGTCCCGGCTCTGCTCCAAGTGAGGCTTTGTGTCAGCTCTTTTAGTTTTCCAGCCTTATTCCAGACCAGAGGCTCATTCACCCTGTGGCCTGTCTTGGATTCTCCAGATGCAACAGAATATTTACAGTGACTGAAAGTGCAGGGACAACAGGAACCTTATGCAGGATGATCTAAACCCCAGTGGGCGTAGATGTTTCCTGGAGACACTTCCCTGCAAATGCAATGCCGGAAGCCCTTCAAGAGGACACTTTCAGTGGCATGAGGTTGGATCGCCTTATCTGATCCGAAATGGAAGATCAAGCAGATAATTTGGGCAGAAGGCTGACCGGCTGAAAAAGGCTCAATTAATTCATGCAGAAGGGGACACTGGCCGGGATTTTGCCAGACGGGCGCACACATGCCAGTGAAAGAACACAAACTCACTTCTGTTTCTACTGAAAGCAACCATCCCCTGAAGGTTTCTCCCCTAGCGGAACTTCTGGAGGGCAGACAATCAGAGCAGTGATCCAGAGAGTTGAGTGCTCTGCCTGTGATGTTGGTCATTGCCAAATACATATGAAGGAAGGACAAAATATAGCAAAACTCAGTTGCAATTCAAGGCCCTTGAAATTAACAAGCGTAGGCACACCTACCTCTGCATAAAACCAAGCCGTTGGCCCATAGCACACAGTTGTTGGATTGTACCCAGTATGTTTGAGAAGCCTTCTGGTAATAAGAGCTCAAGGTTAAGGAGATAAAATATTTTCTTGCCCTTCTTCACTGGCCCAATTAATCTGGAATGTAACCATCTCCTTTAGATAACACAGTTATAAATATGTTGCAGCTGAGGCTCCCTCAACAGTCAAAGCAAAGCTAATGGGTAGAGGCCTGAGTAGAGAGGAATTCACTTGCTTCTCAGAATTGGTGTGCTTGAAGCACCAAGACCAGTGAGTGAGCAAGTGGGAGTTCGTTGTGCTGGTTTGGGGGAGAAGCGGGTTAACCAAGGGTACCGGGGGAGGGAGGGGTAAAACAGCAATTACACTCAGCTATTTGGAGGATCTGTTGCTTCCACACATCATACAACCTGCCCTTTAGGGTAAACTGGGAGGAAGGTCCAGCAGGAAGGAGAAATATCAGTAGGACTTTCCCCTTGCCTTATGCTATTTCCCTGAACTACACACACACCAACTACTTGCTTAATGGGGAAAGCATAAAGTTGGTTGGGGTCATTTATGTATTTGTTTATATTTATATCCTGCCTTTCTACTAAAATTGGCTCTTATTTTTTACTCCCCCAAGTAAATCTCATGCCAAGCTTTGCTTTTAAACTCTACAGAGTGAGGGATAAGTATGCCTCTGACAATCATAGCCTTTTATTTTAACCACTGCCACCAGACTAAGATTTTGAGATGTACAGTAAGTATGTACGTGTGTGTCTCTGTGTATGCATGTAAGATCATTACATTCTTCCACATTATGGTAGCACCTATTTCAGAGGTAGGCTTCTATCTAAAACAGGAAGCATACCTCTCAAGAGCCTTTCAGCAGAACACACTGCTGTGGCTTTGATAGGAGGCTGCATTCAAGGGAGAAAGCTGCCCTGTTACCACCAAGCTTTACAATATAGAGAAGTCTGTAAGTCACAATGCCTGTCATTGCCAGCTCTGTCATTCCCCATCCATGCCTCTGTCCTGGCCATGGTGGTTCAAATCTGGTGCCATATGGTGTGGTGTGCATTTTCCTTTTTTTTTTTTTTTTAGAATAATTTTTATTTATTTCAACATAATAACCATAACAACATAAAATACATACTTAATCCTCTACAATCCCCCCCCCGTGCACCCCCACCCCATGAGACCTCCTCTTAATCATTCTTCATCTATCCAAAAATGTATCGACTCTTTTGAAGGTTTTTGTCCCTTCCCCGATCTTAATACATATTCCAAAAAGGGACTCCATATTTCTCCAAAATCATTCTTACTGGACATTCCCCTCTTTATCTTCATTTTACAAGTCAACATATCATTCAAAGCCATATCCCATATTTCTTTATACCATTCTTCTATTGTATAGCTTCCTTGTCCTTTCCAATTTTTTGCAATCATTAATCTAACGGGTGTCAGGAGGTTGTTTATCAATTCTCTCTTAGTTTTATTCTCGTTCCCTCTATCCCATATTACTAGTAGAGCAAGATTTGGGTTTAACTCCACTTTACTTCCAATTATTTCACTTATTTCTTTAAACACCCTTTCCCAAAATTTTTGTACGTATTCACAGCTCCACCACATATGAAAATAGGTTCCAACCTCCTGGCAACCCCTCCAACAGTTTTTAGACACGTTTTTATCAATCTGGTGAGATTTAACAGGTGTTAGATACCATCTCCACACTATCTTATAAAAATTCTCCTTAATTCTAATCGACAACAGCTTTAACATTCTTGCATTCCACAACCTCTCCCAGTTATATTCATTAATTTTTTCCTTTACATCTTCTTCCCAAATCTTTTTTATAGCTTCAAGTGAATCTTGAAAATCCTCATCTATCAATATTTTATATATCTCACTAGTCAATCCTTTCTTAGTTCTAGTTTCTTCTTTTCTTCCTTTTAATTCAATTAAATCTTCAAATCTTGTATTATTTCTACATTGCTTATTTTTCAATTTCCATTCCTGAGTCCATTTTCCCAATTGTATACATTTAAACCATGCTATCTTTTGACCTATTAATATCTCTTTAATTTGATCATTATCCTTCATATTTTCCATCCATTTCCTTAACTTAATTATTTCCTGGTCTTTCAATCTCGCTTCTATCTCCACTTTTAATACCCTTGGGAAGTTTCCCACTACTACCACTGGGGCAAGTGGGGAGTCTCCTGGTATCAACTTCCCCCTAAATTTCTCCCAGATCTCTACAATATTTTTCATCAATGGGTTGTCCAGTCCCTTCAAATCTTTCTTTTGAATTTTTTAAAAAAATATATTTTTCAATTTATAATCTATTTCCCCTGCTTACGTTTCCAACCACTCAAGGTCTTCCTCCCCTAAAATACAGTTTATAACATATCTTAACTGATTAGCAATATAGTAATACTTAATATTTGGAAGTCCTAAACCTCCTTTCTTTTGAGCCTTATACCATAACCCTTTATTAATCCTAGCTCTCTTATCCCCGTTACAATATACATTAATCATATTTTGCCAACTTTTCAACTCCGCATCTGATATTTTAATTGGTAACATTCTAAACAAAAAATTAATCTTAGGTAAAATCTTCATTTTAATAACTGGTGTGCATTTTCCAAAGCCCACTAGATGTCAGCCCACAACCAAGGCACATCTACAATAAAATAGGTGCTAACTGACTATATTTTTGTTTTTTAGACCTTAGATGTCTTCTGATTCATTATCAAAAGCACTTGTTTTTAAATGCTGGTTTATTAAAATAGTTGCTCTTCCTCTCTCTCTCTCTCTCTCTCTCTCTCTCTCTCTGTGTGTGTGTGTGTGTGTGTGTGTGTGTGTGTAGAGAGAGAGAAATTCCCAGTGCTATCCTATGCATGTTTACTTGGAAGAAAATCTCATTGTATTCAACAGTGCTTACTGCTTAGTAATTTGTCTAGAATTGCAACCTAATCCCCTTTGTATAATTAATCAGTTTTCTATTTCCTTATAAGAAAATTAAGTCTGTGATTGTTTAAGATGTTGCATGTGACTTTCTGATAAATTCTAGTTTAGAAGTGCCAGAGGGAAGGCGTATGTCTTGGAAAAGGTTTTTTTCAGGGGTTTTGTTTTTGTGCCCATTATGAATCAGGAGAACAATGTAGTGGGGTCCAGTGTCCAGAAACAGGTGAACCACGCAAGGGTCTTTTCATTTCAAAAGCAAAAAAAAAAAAAATCACCTTTTATTTGAAGAATGTTAAGAGCAGGCAAGATTTAAACAAGCAGCTTGAAATCATTTCCTTAAAAGAAAAAATGAGGTTTGCAAGGTTGGCTCGACCACAGGAAAAACAGGGTCTTCCTGAATATGCTGCCAGATTACAACAGATGAAAGATTTTTCCACACAGGTTAAAAAAATTCCAGTGAAGTGAAACCATTAAGTACTGGCACAGTTATAGCACAAGTGGTCTGTGGTGTAACCCATGAAAATTTGGTACCTCAAAATGGCACCATCTCCTCCACCCCTGGATAAATAATTGCTCATTTGTTTTAATGTGGATATCCCCAAATTTGCCACCTATAGCAGGTATGTCACTCTGCCTTAGAGTTGGAGTGGTTTTCACCCCAGCCTCCCTACTCTCTACATTCCTCCCACCCCCCCTTTTTTCTTTTTCTTTACTTCTCTTTGGTTTTCATTTGTGCCAATGTACACAAGTCCACTTTCCCATTGGCTTGTGGATGTGTTTGCCCTCCTGTAAACCAGTGCCAACAGCCATAACTGCTTGACCAAGAGGAGCACTTAGTCTATACAGGGGAATAAAAAGTATTACAGGCAAGTTACATAATGCTCAAGTGGTTCAGGGCTTTTATACCTCAGAGACAATCTTCCTAGCCTGATGAGCTACGTAGTTGGCCCTAGATTTTCCTTACTTTTGAGAGTTTAAATTTTTTAAGGTATGTGTCTCTGTATGCTGTCATTTATATTTGTATGTAAATGATTTTTTATGCTATGTATAATGCATTTAAATGTTTTTTAATTTTTGTAAACCACCCAGAGAACTTCAGCTATTGTACAGTATAGAAATATAATAAATGAAATGAAGATTTCTAGAAAACTCCAAAGCTTCCAGATTTTTGTGGTGTTTAGATTGGTCCTAGTAAAGATATTGCTGACCTGGAGATTTTGGTTCTTTTCTTTCATAAACCAGCAAGACTATCTTTGTTTTTGTCATCTACCTTGAGTCAGTCCATTTCCATGCTGAACCAAAACCAACAATTTGGTGTCGCCCTTCATGCAGAATAGGGACATCTCCAAGAGCCAATGTAGTGTGCTGGATAAGAGTGAGAGTCACAAA
Source organism: Anniella stebbinsi (assembly GCA_029215795.1). Classification (NCBI taxonomy): domain Eukaryota; kingdom Metazoa; phylum Chordata; class Lepidosauria; order Squamata; family Anniellidae; genus Anniella; species Anniella stebbinsi. The sequence continues at coordinate 62,565,802 of JARDYH010000005.1, read as the reverse complement.
GTCAGGGGTTCAACTTCAAATCCAGCCTGAGTAAGCCTTATTCCAGCCTCAGTCCCCCATTGTAAGGATTAGTGAACATAAGAGCTATGCTGGATCAGGCCAAGGGTCCATCTAGTCCAGCATTCTGTTCACACAGTGGCCAATCAGCTGTCAATAGGAAACCTACAAGTAGGACATGAGTGCAACAGCACCCTCTCACCCATGTTCCCCAGCAACTGGTGTATATAGGCTAACTGCCTCTGATACTGGCGGTAACACCTAGCCATCAGGACTAGTAGCCATTGATAGCCTTCTCCTCCAGGAATTTATCCAACCCCCTTTTTTTCTTTTTGCATTTCAATTTTTTAAAAATTTTCCACACACCAACAAACTAAACAAACAAACATCTACAGAAACTAAAAACCTAAAAGAAAATATATACAGAAGATATACTATTTTCTCCACAGCAAAAATATGTAACAATATTTTCTCTTGCTAATAAGTAAACTCATGTCCCCACTTTCTTTTATCTTGACCATTTCTTCTTATTGGTTGAATCCACAGATAACGTCTACACAATCCTACACAAAGTCTGTAAGAGGTTTCCGTTCACTTCATCTCCGCCAACTCCAATAACTCCAACATCTGTTCATCCATTGTAGAAAGCATTGGGCTTTTCCATTTTTGTGTATATAATAGTTCCGCTGCCATTGTCATATATAAAAATAAAGTTCCCCAGTTCTTTTTCATCTGATCATCCACTAGGCCCAAAAAACGTATTCCGGTTTCAGTTATATATAGATCTTTGATACTTATTCATCTTCCATTTCAAACTTCCACAAAAAATTATATACTTTTGAGATAACCTTTTCATCATTTGTACATAGTGCCCTTTCAAAGTCAAACTTTCTTTACTCAAACCCACATATTTTGTCTGTTTTTAAACCTTTCCACAATTTACGAGCAGGACAACCCCGTCACTTTCCATCTCGATGGGATCCTCTTCACACTCCAAAAATATCGCCAAATTTTTCATGATTTCCTCTCTGATGTCCCCCTCCAGCTCCAAAATTGCTCTGCGTCTCAAATAATATTCCTTCTCTTTTAGTTCCACTGTGGCCAAATAACCCATAGAGTTTGTTCTGTAAACCTTCTCAGTTTCCATCTCGATGGGATCCTCTTCACAATTCAAAGATATTGCCAGATTTTTCATGATTTCCTCTCTAATGTCCCCCTCCAGCTCTGAAACTGCTCTACGTCGATGTTTGTTCTCTTTTAATTCCGCTAGGGCCAAATTATCTGATTCTCTCTCCAGCTCTATATTCAAAACTTCAGTTTTATTCTCTAAATTCTCCACCTTGTCTGCAACACCTTTGACCTTTTTGTCCAGTTTTTTCATTTCTTGAATTGTCTTCAGTTTTGTTTCCAACCATTTTTTATCCATTCTTTTTTCAAATATCTCCATCTTAATTCCAAACTCATCCATTTTATTGCTTAAATGTTCTAAGACCTTGTGTAGTTGATCAGATAAAGCCATTTTTCCAGTAAAAAAATCTACAAAACTTTTCCTGGTATCTTTTACACTTATCCTTGTCACTTCCGTTGTTCCAAACCTTCAGTTCCCCAGAACAACCCTATCTACAGTCCAATTCTTTATTTATCTATTGTTATGGCGCTAGGAACGAATATATATATATATTTTCCTCTGGCCAGCTAGCTTTCTAGCTATCAGTTGTCTTCCATCCACACTTTCGTCAAGAAAAAAAAAGAATATCAAGCCTCTCTTGAAAGAGTTTCTTACCCCTTAATTTTTCTGTATATTTTTTGTCCAAAAATAATAAATCTGTGATTCCTTCCGATATCTTTTTTCTTCCCCCGCCCTTATATTAATCCAGAAATTAGGGTTTGCTCACCAAACAATCCACAAGCAGTTTCATTTTTGCTGCAGTGAAGATCTCTCTTCGTTAACATATAAATTCCTTCAGTAAATCTTTTCAACAATGAGGGCTGTCCGACTTCATGCCTCATCAAAGACTTCAAAGAGGCAAACCTTGAGTGTTGTAAATCCATTATCTCACACACCCCAGCAGCCCTGTTGACGCAAAAGCCACACGGGAGGGCTAATGAGGTGATTATGGTTATCTCCAGCTCATCCCTTTAATCTAGGGTGATTTTCTCTGACTGGAGGGACCCCCCAGTCAGTTTGCGGACCACTTTGCCTCTCCTCTACGAGCGAAGGCTTCAGTCCGCCATAGCACCTCCCCGGAAGTCTATCCCCTTTTAAAGCCATCCAAATTGGCTCCCATCACCACATCTTGTGGTAGTGAGTTCCATAGTTATTCTATAGTTTAATTATATGCTGTGTGAAGTACTTTATCTGTTCTGAATCTCCCACCAATCAGCTTCATAGGATAACCTTGGGTTCTAATAGTATGAGGGAGAAAAATGTCTCCCTATCCACATTCTCCACACCATGCATATTTTTACACCTCTATCATATCTCCCCTTAACTCACCCTTTTTCCAAGCTAAACAATCCCAGCTGTTGTAATCTTCCCTATAGTGGGGGGTCCTATAAATCTCTTTCCATACTGTCTAATGTTCTAAGCATTATAATCTCCCCAGCTCTAAGAATTTTGTTGTTCTAAAGATCTGACTGGGCCTGTGGGATATTAAGCTACCTTATTTGGCTATGCATTTTGAGCCCAGAGGTGAGACTGTGGGCTCTTTTAAATGTCACATTTTTAAAAACAATCTATTTTAGTGTTTTTGGAATGTATTATGTGTTAGCCAGCCAAGGCACCTAAGTCCCATTCATTTTAATGGGTTTATTCAAAGTAGGAGTCACATTGGATACAACCCTATATCTTTTTCTGCTTTGAAATTTTCATTGTCTTTTATTTATTACATTTATATCCCAACTTTCCTTCAAGAAGCTCCAAGTGGCATCCTTTGCTCTCTGCACTCAGCTTTATCCTGATAACAACCCCATCAAGTAGGTTAGGATGAGAACTAGTGACTGGCCCAAGGTCATCCAGTGAGCTTCATGGGGGTTTGAACCTGGGTCTCTCCAACTACACTAGACGGGTTCTTTAATTTGAATGCAAGTATAAACCTAGCAGTAGCCATAAACGTTCTCCAGTCTACTTGCATCTGTCTCTCAGCATTACAACAACAAAAAGGACTCTGGATCAAATAAAGTAGGTACGTACCATAATAGCTGGAAAGTACTTTCCTACTTGTGGGGAATGCTTTATATATTGATACCAATTAACATGTACATGGTTCCTTGGTGCCATCCAGTGGCTGAACTGTGCTGCATGTTTCCATTTATGGCTGCCTTCATTTTTTAATGAAACTGAGATCTCTAGTCTAAAAAAAGACAGTTCCAAATTTTAAACCATTCAAAAAGGATAACACAACCGAAAACACACACCACACAAAACAACCTGTGTGTGTGTGTGTGTGTGTAATACACGCACACAAATACAGAGGCATGATTTAGGAAAATGCTGCTTTATTATACAAATAATTTTACTATTTCCATTTAAACATATCTTAACATTAGTCTATAAAATTAGGTCACAGGAATTTACATGGCTGGTTATGTACAGCTTACCTCCAGGAGGCAGCTCTTGCTTGTGTTAAGGAAATGCTCTGACACACACAAAGTTACCCAATTTCAATTGAAACGTTTGCTTGGGAGACAGAAACACTTCCAATATGTACACTTTGTTCTTTCTTCCAACAGACTATGACATGGCAGAGATTGGCAACCCCAGCGCCTTGTGCTGCTTTGGGAGCTGCAAATGACTTTACAGCAGAGCTTCTGGTCTCAGTGACATGGATGATTTCGAGAGTGTAAGGGGAGTTGTGATTTCAGCTTGAACCAGAAGCAAATGGTTTCTTTAGCTGAGGAATGAAAGTAGTGGGATTTTAACACACACAGAGCACACGACAATGTTAAACCACCTCTTTGTGCATCCCATGGCTTGTGTATGAAACAAAAGCCTTCCTGGCAGTTTTCCAGGGAAGAATTTGAAACTTGATCTTCTTTCCCCAATTCCTTGCCAAACAATTTCCTGATACCTTAACTACTAGATGTTTTGAGTAAACTGCATTGCACTTACCCTCCTGAGAACACGCTAAAGCAAGAAGCAATTTTACTTTGCAGAGGAAAAGCCTCTGAAACTATTACCTGAGTAAAACAGACGTGTGTGTTTTCAACGAGTTATGCCATTGTAGATTAAAAAGTTGCATGAAAAAATGGAAGCTGTCTGAAGTTTGCACACATACACAAGCACACCTGGGTTTTTCCTTTCCCCATTTCCTGGACAGAGACATTCCCCAACTGGGAGTTCAAAATGCCCTTTTAGTTAGCCTGGCCCACCCTGTATAATAAGTTCTTCAGATGTACATTCTTTCCTCAAAACAAGCAAACAAACAGCATATTTTTCTATTTAAAAATTCCTAAAATGGCTCAATTCAAGTAAGACAGTGATTGAAATGGCCCTAAGTGCTCTCTACACATCTCAGTTGGATGCAGTTATTTTCCTCCAGAAACAAGCAATACAGGTCCCACTATTGAACAAGAGAAACCATGTTTGCTCTCTTTCAGTTCTGTATTGTGGCTCCTTTAGCTGCTGCTTATAGCAACCACTAATTCACAGATCCCATGATTGTCTCTGGACCCAGTCCTACCTTTATCATTCTAATATGGAACTCCCAAGAGTACACAATATCCTGTATTCCCCTGAACCTAAATCACCATCATACAGGGACTATTCCTGTGGCAATTTAGAATGTGCAGAAAAGCAAGTATAAATATCCAGGCCCAGATTAATTGCACAACTGCATTATAAATAGCACTGGAGTTGCCAAGTTTGGAGCTGGCCAGGCCTGCAGGGATAGGGCAACTTGGTGCCCTCCAGATCTTTTGTATTACAACTCCCATCTCCTCTGACCATTGGCCATGTGTCTGGAGCTTATGGGAATTGTAGCCCAAAACATCTGGAGGTTACTAGGTTACCTATCCCTGTATTAGGGCCTGTAGAGTTTCCCATTTTTCTCCAGATGAGGAGCCTGCTGCTCAGACAGAGGCTACCCAGAAGGCCTGGTGACTGGAGCAAAGCTGATATAGGCTGTAGCAACCCAGGCTCAAGTTACATCTTTCCCTCAAGTAGGTCAAGAGAACTGCACGGGTCTTTTGAGGATTATATTTTTTTATCCACAGAGTAAAGTGACAGGAGATGGCCTTGGTGCAATTCATGCCAAAGCAGGAGTGCATTGTATCTTCCAGACATTAACCATGACAGTTCATTTTTACAGTACAGTTTAGACAGTTATGCAATAAAAGTTCCAGTGGCTGAGAACCTCTCAGACCCATCAAATCCTGTGGATGTGAGGCATATAGAATTTGTGTGTTCAGGGACTCCCTTAGAGGGGCAGGGGCAACCAACCAACATAGCTCAGCTGATAGTGTTTTCTCCTAGGCTTTTATCAGGAGAAGCACCCTGGTCCATCTAATATTTAGCATCAAATTAGACCATCCCATTGAGAATGTTTTGCTCCTCACCATTCCCTACTACAACTTGCCCTTCCATTTCATTCAGTGCATTCAGGTGTGAAATTAGTCAGAAACATGGCACAAATGGAGCAGGCTGTTCTCTCCCTCCCAACCTTTCAGCCTCCAATTCCCATGATTCCTAACCAACAGCCTTTTAAAAGTCAGGGTGCAAAAACGCTGTGGCCCCAGCAATGTGTGAAGGGCAGCAAACCTTAAGCACACAAACTCAGTTCTGTTCTGACCATCTTAAAAGCATGGCCTCTGCTGATTTGGATGAGTTTGTTGGGTGAGAAGTACTACTTGCATCAAGTATGCTCAGATAGCCTTGTTGAAAAGGGGCAGAGAATGCTGCAATTCTCTCCACCTGAATGAGGTTTCTCAGTATTTTAGCACAAACTGGCGAGTTCAAGCCTTTCCACTTCTTTGCTGTATTTCTGTCTCCATCACTTCCATTCCTAAATCTCTCTCTCTCTCTCTCTGCAGTCACTCACAGAGGTGCTGAACATTATTCTTTCCCATAACAAAAAGCCCATCCATTCCATTCCAGGAGCATCAAAGGCTAGTTTCCCAGGTCTTGGAGAGTTGATCCTGCTGAAGCCATGCCATCCAGCGGGTGCAGTGGGGGGAAATGCAGACTCACACCACAGCTTTCCTCTTCCAGACAGAATTTGACAGCTAGTCCTGGCCCATGGAGCACCTGGCACCAACTTCGATCAGCACTGGGAGCAGGTCATTCAGTCCATCCTCTCTCACATCCCTAGGGCAGTGCCCCACTGAAGGTGGCGATGGGCAAGCACAGAAGAGAGCAGAAATCAGAGGAATCTTGGGAAGGGAGAAGTGAAAAAGGCTTTCCCCCAACGCATGGCTCACTCATCTGGGGTTTGTAGCATGCAGAGACTTGACACCTGTGAAAACAGCATGATACCAAGGAGATCACACCAGGGCAGCTCGTTCAGAATCAAAAGGCAAAACTACGCAGACCAAAAGACTGCAGAAGTCACTTTTAAATATATGCATGCCCCCAAGAAAGGATTATTAGCACCAAGCAAAGCACATTCGCGGTTCATTTAATAGCTGGGCATTTTGGTGCAGCAATATATAGCAAATATATAGGGTAACCTTCCCTAACCTGGTGTTTTGGACTACAACTCTCAGCATTCCTGAACTTTGGCCATGATGGCTGGGGCTGCTGGGAGTTGAATCACAACAACATCTGAAGGGTACCAGGTTCACCACGTACTTGGAGTTCACGCAGGTGGTTCTTAGCCTGGATCAGGACTCCTGATCTCCACTACAGCTTTGGTCCCCGCAAGAATGCAAGGGGAATGAGAAACAGAGCACAGATCCTCACTGAAGGGCAGTGGTGCTGGTAGGCAAGGGCCTATGGGATCCCAGCCCCAAATCTATTTCCCAGGGGCCCAGCTCTATTCCACAGGCCACTGGGTATCCATTGGTGCCCATGGAAGAGCTTTCCCCCTCATCTTAAATGCCATGCAGGGAGCAATTTTCAAGGGGGATTACAACTGGGGAGGGAATGGTTAATTCTCCCCTTATCCACATGCTGCAACACCTCTCCCCACTCCAAAAAAAAAAGAAAAATCTTCCCCTGCATGGCCATTAAGCTGATAAAATGCCAATTCATTAATCTTTTCAATGCCTAGTAACACCCCTGCTGCAGGGATCTCTTGTGAAAAAGAGTACTTTTCTTCATGATTCTGATTCTGCACTAAAGGAGGAATGAAGGAAGTCAAAATTGGTTAAGCTTTTCAAGCTGACCAACCCACGTCAGGTTTTATTCAATAACATACACTGTTGTAGAGATGTCTAGCAGGTGATGGGGGGCACTTGTGGGCCTCCCGGGTTTTTGGTTTACCACTCCATCAACCCTAGCCAGTTTAACCAATGGTGAGGAATCATGGGAGTCGTGGCCCTCCAGATGTTTTAGCCTACAAGTTACCCACCCATGGTCTAGAGAACCCTGTTCATGATCACTATGTGCTTACATAGAAAACATATCAGGTTGCCCCACCCCTCCTGTTCCTAAACTAAATACGTTGACCATAAAGGTCTAGCCACCCTGAGAAACCTCAGCTGCGGAGGATTAGAAAAGAATATTTCCAAGCTAACTGAAGCTTCTTGCAGGATCAAGCTCTACTGGACTTTAGTGAGAAGGATATCTTTGCTCTGCCCCCTAACACTATTCACTTGATCTGACCAAGGGTGGGCCCAGCAGAGTTCTGGGGCTACATAAAACTATATAGGTGACATTCAAGTAGGGGCTAGGTGAGACAACAGCAATAGCTTAAAAACACCTTTGGTGGTGGACATGAAGTCCCAGATATCTCCAGGGTACAGTCTCAAATTTGGGCTGTTCCAGACTTCTCCAACCTGGTGCTCTCCCGATGTTTTGGACTTAAACTCCAGCAGCCCCAACCAGCATGGCCTATGATCAGTAATCCTGATAGTTGTAGTCTAAAACATGGGAATTGAATCCAGGATCTGCTTTGCACAAGACAGAGGGCTTTGCTTGTGGAAAGGCAATGACCATCCCTGGTCCTGAGGCCTTGGAATTAGAGTAAGAGATCCTGGCCCCACTGGATCTATCTTAATCCAGGAGGTATCCATTACCCACTACCACCCCATTCCTCAACCAGACTGATAACAACTACAAGGAAATGTTGGCCCATTTGCCCTACCTGGTGACACTCTGCAAAATCTTCCGTTCATCTTGGTCCAGGCAGACAGCAAAGGAACAGTTGATCCCAATGATCTCAACTTTGTCCACTTTCATGTGAGACACGCTGATTTGCTGCAAGAAAAACATCCCCCATCATTCAATAGTGGTGGAAGGGTGGGGAGATTCACTGATACCAAAGTATTCTTACCCCATCCCCCCAACAACAGGGGAGTAGGACAAATTTATCCACAGATGGTGAAGCCATAGATCAGGTTACCTGATTGAAACTCTTCTTAGACTTGGAGCTTTGCCTCTTGATTACCTCTGTTGCAGTCATGGTCAAACATTCTGTTTTTGAACCTAGAACAAAAGGCAAAAACAGCAATGCTAGTATATAGAACTTCTAAAACAGAGATGGGCAGAAAGTAGATCTCCAGATGTTTTGGACTTCAACTTCCATAAGCCCTTGTCAGGATGGCCAATGGTCAGAAATGCTGGGACAAACATCTGGAGATCTACCTTCTGCCCACTCTTGTTCTAGAGGACTATGTAGGTTGAAAGCACCACTGCTTCCCACATTAGAATCATGTTGTATATCTATTATAAACAAGTCACACTGTGTAACAGTTAATGACCACCACAGCTGTTTGCAGAAGTTTGACATGTCAAGAAGAAATCTACAAAAGGTGCAGTAATCATGTCTTGTGACTACTGTTTCTGCAGTGCTTTCATACTTTCCTCATCTCTAGGACTCCAAACCTGTCTTACTTCCACATCTGTCATTCTTCTTTGCTCTTACCACTACAGTCCCAAATTCTTACCACTGCATTCCTAATGTGCTAGATGCCTTAACTCCAAACCCTTTTCCTGCCCCAGAATTTGGAAAACCCATTCTTGCCTACCCTGGATGGAACCTGGATGGCTGCAACTGCACTTTTGAGTATGGAATGTGGCCACTAGTGGCGATTTGTGCAGAATCATGAAAATTCAAAGCTGTAATTAAAGTGGAGTGGGGGATTCAGGACAGAATGACAAGCTTTCATAATGTTCCAGAAAAATCTGAAAAATAGGTTGGCAACTTCAGAAAGGTGAACAGGTGAAAGAGAGAGGGGGTATTGGGCAGAGCTTTCAGTAGTAAACAAATGGGACTGTACTGGGGCTTCTGTAATGGTACGTTATGTGACAACAAAGGAGACAGCCTTTTTTGTGGTGGCACCCCAATTGTGGAACACCCTCCCCATGGAGGTGCAGTTGGTGCCGATATTATATTCTTTTTAGTGCCAGGTCAAAACCTTATTTGCCCAGGCATTTTAAACTGTGTTATTTTATGTATTTCTTTGACTTTTGTTGGTACAGTTGAGGTTGTCTTATTGGTTATCATATTAGGATTTGTAAAAATGTTTTGTTTATTGTCCTGGTATTATAAGATGAAGGGCAGTATAATTTTTTAAATAAAATAGTAAATAAATACATAAAATTCCATAGAATTATTTATTATTGCTCTCCACCTATCCAACCTTTTAGTTACATTTTTTCTCATGGTTCTCAGCCCCAAATCAATCCTTAAACATCTTACAACAATTCCATGCTCTACTAGAAGAACCAACCTGTGAAGTGCTAGACGGTTCCCAAAATTTATTTAAGTTAGAAAGCTCTATTCTAACACATCTGGTCCTCTCCAGATGTGGTGGGCTTCATCTACCATAATTCCCAGGAGCATGGCCATGCTGGGAATTATGGGAGATGAAGTCTAACATCTGGAGGGCAGCAGGTTGGGGAAGCCCATTCTATTCAATCATAAATGGGCAATTAAAAGCATTTCAGATTACAAGCAAATTGCTTTGGCAGGCTAAAAATAGGATTTTCTTAGAAAATTGAACAAGTGCCAATTTTGAGCTTTGTGCACAAGACCAACCAGTATTCCTACTCCAGATGTGTGACCCTTAGTGGCCAAGAATATTACAGCTTGAGTCTGGAAGGTGAGTTGCAGAAACTAGCTGTCTGGGCATTAAAGCAAAGAAAAAGAAAAGCATTTGGTCTACATTTGGTAGAAAAGCATTTGGCCTATTTTTGATGGGGAACTTGTAGCCCACCAGATGTTGTTGGGATACAGTTCCCATCATCCCTGACCATTGGCCATGCTGGCTGGGGCTAATGGGAGTTGAAGTCCAAAACATCTGGAGGGCACCAGTTGAAAGCTGAGTCACACCTTGCCCTGCCTGCTGTACTTCTGTTCCAAAAAGCTGCCCCTTGGTATTCTCCAACTCCACTAGGAGCCATCAGTATAACATGCAGGTGTACACACACATGCAAATGTGCAGCTTGTACACAACTCATGCACACCCAGAGCACAAGTGAACCAAAAGCACAGACAGCATTGAACCTCCCCTGCCCCTTATCAGAAGCTGCCTCTGCTGCAAGCATCTCCAAGCATCTGCCCCATTACTCAGCACTGTGCTAGCAGTAATGGGGCAGCTCCCGTTCCACCCCAAGGACTCACCGAGCTCTTCTTGCCTCTTACAAGCTTTGCTGAGGTTGATGGACGTACAGATTTTCTCAACGTCATTCCAGCGGCTCCTTCCGCTGATGGCTCTCTGGAGGGATCAGAGATGGATTAGCCTCCAGTCCAAGGAAGGATGCCTTCCCTTTCATGGAATAAAGCAGAACTGCTGTTTGCAGCTCCAGCTCTGTCTAAGCAAAGAGAGATCTCTAAGAAGGACCCCCAAAACATAAGAGCTTCACTCTCATGCCTCCTCCCTTTCCCGTGCCTCTCTCAAGCAGATGCCTCCTTTCCAGCTGCAGTCTTGGACTCCGACATTGGAGGCACTCCGCCTCCTCAGAATTACCTTGCTATAGGCGATCTGTAGTGTTAGCGGGATTGCTTCTCTGTCTCCGTCAATGCCCAGCCGCTTGCTACCTGGACCTGTACAGACACAAGAGGAGTACAAGATGTCCTTTCTCTGCCCGAGTCTTCACTCAAGACACCATTTTATTCTTTTTTATTATATTATTATATTTCTAATCTGCCCAATAACAAATGTCTGCCACAGGGCACAGTCTCTCTTCAAATATATCCCAAGTATTCCAGGACATTATACTCAAGAGCAAGAGAGAAGGCAGATGTAACCTAAGAGGACTTTCTGCGAAATCTTCAGCAGTGGAACATGGATGCAACTGGACGAACAGATGTGCAAATCAACCCATTGAAACTTGGCTCAGTCCTCAGTATTGCCCTCTCCTGGGCTTGCCAGCTGATCCATGATGGCTGCTGCTACTGCTCATGCTGCTGCTGCCATCCCCTCTAATTTTGAGCTGGGGAAAGTCAAAATACCCCACAGCCCTGATCTTTTTTTTTCTCACATGGATGCCTGAGAAATTAGGGGCTGCACTCTCTGAAGCCTGTGTGAAGGGAGAGGATCACCATGCCCTCCTTCTCCAATATCTTGCATGTTGTTAGAGGGCAAGGAGGCAGAGTGGGCAATCCTCTCATTTCTGCAGCAGCAACAAGCTTTGTTAACTTTTCCCAGGAAGAGGAGATGGCACCAGCTGAGCCCAGGACAGGTAATAGAATCATAGAATAGTAGAGTTGGAAGGGGCCTATAAGGCCATCGAATCCAGCCCCCTGCTCAATGCAGGAATCTACCTTAAAGCATCCCTGACAGATGGTTGTCCAGCTGCCTTTTGAATGCCTCTAGTGTGGGAGAGCTCACCACCTCCCTAGGTAATTGGTTCCATTGTCATATTGCTCTAACAGTCAGGAAGTTTTTCCTGATGTCCAGCTGGAATATGGCTTCCTGTAACTTGAGCCCATTATTCCGTGTCCTGCATTTTGGGACGTCCAGCAGAGGAGTGTGAGGAGCAAGACCAACTTTCTGACTTGCTGATGTGCATATCTGACAGTTCAGTTGTGAACGTTCTTATATCTGTCTTCACAGTGAGTTTTGAAAATGCCAAATCCTTGCAGCGTGTTAACAGAAGACCTCCTATCGGGCCATGTTGCTGTCTGAGCCACCAGTGCAGTTGCTTTCCAGTGGATGAGGGTTTGGGTTTTCCCCTGCTCTCCACTGTTTCCCAGGAGCTGAGCATCCCATCAGTTGCAATAAAGAATCCAAGTGAGGCACACAGAAAACCTCCTTTAGCATGCTAGTTCAGGTGCCTACCTGAGGCTTTGATGGCCCGTGTGGCTGCCAAGTGGCCCAGCTCTAGGGAGTGGATAAAGATCTCAGTCCTCTTCTCTCCCCCAATGAAGGTGAGCTGTGAAATTCATGAAAGAAGAGGACATTTTAGCATTGCGCTGGCATCTAAGATACGCAAAACCCTATAAAGATCAACCTCCTCTTTTGGTCTACTGTGGTAGTTGACCCAGACTCATATGCTGGTGATGTAGTCACCTATGCTGCCTATATATAAGTCAGGAAGGAGGAAATCAACAACGGTGTTGTGTTTAGGTGGCACAGTCTCTGCTCGGGGTCATGGAGCAAAGTTTGCATCAGGCAGCTAGTGATGTTTACACAGTGGCCCCATTCACACCAGGGTTTGGCCATCAGGCCCATGTATTATGCTCAGGCACTACCTCTTTTCTCTCTTCCTGATTCACAACAACCATAGTTTATCATTCTATCCAAATCAGGAAAACTATCAATGCCAGAAAGCATTGATTGCTTTAACCAAACCAGGATCAGAGTCCTCAGTTTGAACTAAGTTTCCAATTCTAGTTTGGAAACAAGTTATGGGTTTTCCCAAAGAGAGGGAGAGAACTGAACCTAAAACCATAGTTCAGCCATGAGATCCGACCTGGAGTCTTCCATCTAACAGAAGAAAATTGCTTGCTGGCAGGTCCCCGTTGTTAAGGTACCACTAACATTTGGAGTAACTACCAAGGGAAGGATGCACGTGGGGCCATTGTTGGCTGACACCAAGTTGCAAGTTCCCTAGATCCACCAAATATTTTGGGTACAAAGTGGCAGCGATGGCCCAGTTCACAGAGGCCCAACCTTCGCTGTCAGCCTTGGCCAAGCAGAAAACAGAAGACAAAGTGCAGATGCATCTCTGTTGCAGGGATGTAGGACACAAACCTTTTGCTGCTTGGCCAATCAGAAGTAACAGTAAACTCACCTCGGTCTGGTAGACCTGCAACAGTGCCGGGTGGGTAGCAAAGCGACAGTAGTAAAGAATCATGTCAGCGAGGATGGGAAGCTGCTCTGCCGTTTCCTCTGGGGGTTCCCCCTCGGGTTTGATGGATTGCTACAGAAAGAGCAAGAAGTGAGCAACACTCCCAACTCACACACGTCTCCTGTACAGGACACCCCCCCCCAATGGGGGCCAGATGTAGACCTGGCGGTTCATCCGCTGCCAGCACCTGCTCCAGAAACCCCTTTCTTCCCCTTCCTGCAAAAACACCCACACCCACACACCAATCAGCTCTTTGCAGTGCTGGGGCCTAAGGATACAATGACTACACAATAGTCAATGGTGGGTTAATAGTCACAGGGCTGATTATAGAGGGAGTACTCCCCACACAACATGTTCCTACACAATTGTGGAGTGGTTGAGGCTGGCATTGAGTGGACTAATGTTCAACCTGGCCTTTGACTGACACAGCCCCTGCCCCTCTCCCTGCCCTCAGTCCTCCCAGTGCTATCCCAGCAACCATTGCAAGTTCTAGTGGCTGGACTAGAGTGACAGGCGCCGCTTTGATTGTTCTGTCAGGGTACTCTGTAGCCAGCCAAAATAGTCCACTCAACCCTGCAAAATAGTCCACTGAGCCTGACAGACAACACACTAACCAACGGTTGTGCGACTTGTCAACTCTGCAGAGCATTGCGTTTCTCCATTGGTTAATTTGAGAAAATAGTCAACCGTGGGGTAAGTTTTGCCCGACAGACAACACAATAATCAACGGTTGACTATTCAACTAACTGTTAACTACTTAAACCACTGTTGTTTATTGTGTTGTTTGAGCCAATGTATTGCAGGCCAGGGAAAAATAGCAAAACCTTACATCCAGCTATCTAGTATGTTTAAAATTACTCCGAACACAAAACAAATTTAAAACAATACTTTACAGGTTTCAAACTCATTAAATGTTTGTCAACAATTCAAGTACCTTTGCATTCACTAGCTAGAACAGGGGTGGGAAACCTTCTGGGGGCCCAATCCTGCCTTCTGGGATTCCCTCAGAGAGCCCCACCCCCTTCCCCAGGCCCCACCCCATTCCCCCAACAACCGATTGTTTGGTGGTTTTCATAGAATCATAGAATATTAGCGCTGGTAGGGGCCTATAAGGCCATTGAGTCCAACCCCCTGCTCAATGCAGGAATCCACCTTAAAGCATTCCTGAAAGATGGCTGTCCAGCTGCCTCTTGAATGCCTCTAATGTGGGAGAGCCCACAACTTCCCTAGGTAGCTGGTTCCATTGTCCTACTGCTCTAACAGTCAGGAAGTTTTTCCTGATGTCCAGCCAGAATCTGGTTTCCTGTAATTTGAGCCCATTATTCTGCGTCCTGCACTCTGGGATGATCTAGAAGAGATCCTGGCCTCCTGTGTGCAACAACCTTTCAGATATTTGAAGACGGTTATCACGTGTCCCCTCACACTTCTCTTCTCCAGGCTAAACATGCCCAGTTCTTTCAGTTACTCCTCAGAGGGCATTGTTTCCAGACTCCTGATCATCGTTGTTGCCCTCCTCTGAACCCCCTCCAGCTTGTCTGCATCCTTCTTGAAGTGTAGTGCCCAGAACTAGACACAATACTGAAGATGAGGCCTAACCAGTGCTGAATGGTTTCTGACTTTAATGCAATTTCCTCCCTATTATAAAAGGTTGAAATGCGCTCCTAGTTATTGGCAGTAAGAGCATTAAGTTATAATATTCGTGTGTGTGTGTGTGTGTGTGTGTGTGTGTGTGTGTATATATATATAGTCCCCACCCCCTTTGGCTTTGGCTCCACCCCTTTGCTTTCATACCTGCCCTCTCATGGAATGTGGCCCCCCAAGAGTCTTTAGGCTGAAAGAGGGGCCCATAGCATCTAGAGGCAGGAGCATGTTAACGTTTCACTGACTGTCTGGACAGAATACTGCCTACCCATTTTTCCTCATTTCATCATAGGTAAAAGGAAGAGAGGCTTAAAAATAACAATAAAGCAGAAAATCCATAGAAAGGACCTACAATATTCCGGGGTGTGTGTGTGTGTCAAAGCCCTCCTCTTCCCCCTTCCCAATTATAACAACTCTACCTGCTCTTTGCCTTAGCTTCATGCATGGGATCCCTATGCCCCAAGCCTGGCAAAAAGAAAAAGATACAGCTTCCCTTGATCTGTCCTTTGGTCTTAGTGCACAGTGGAGCAACACTTGATTGGTTTCCAACTCACAGGTAATGGCAAATGAGGACAAGCATATGACCGAATGTAGGACCTTTGCTGCACTGGGTTACTTTAGAGCGTGAGGACATACCTGGCATAGAACACCCATGGGGAGGTTCATTAGCCCAAGGACATTGCGCTCGTACCATGGATCCAGCATACCAATGTAGAGTGAGATATCGTTTGTGCTGCTCTCCTTCCCTGTCAAACTGGGATCCTGAAATCAAAGAAACACATTCCGTTAGCAGATCCGTTACTACTGAAGGTCAGACCATAACATACCCCAGACCCTCCCAGACCTCCCCCTAGCAGGAGAGTGCCCAAACACCTCCCCAACATCCGGGCAGATCCAAGCTGAAAGTCCTGCTGTGCAGTGGCCACTCTCTTGGGGCTGCCACATACAAGCCCCAGTTCACACTGCATGTTGCGCTGAGCTCAGAGCAGCTCAGTGCACTGCAACTGGTTCACACGGATGCGATGGGAGCTTCCCATCATCTGAGGCTCTTGCATACAGCCACCCAATCTCACAATATTCATGACCTAACCCCTCTGGATGGCGTTGCCAAAATGACTGAATGTAGGATTGGATTGCAGGCTGCATACTAAAGAGGGGCGGCAGAAGGACTTGCACATATGCCTCCTAAGCTGCAGATGCACTTGGTCTGCAGCGGCTTCTCCTGTCATGTCCGTATCAGCTCCTCTTGCTTCTGATTAGCAGCCACCAGAGGCAAGCGCAGACAGAGACGGCATCCATTCAAACGCTCATTTACAGAAGCTGTATTTTGGGGACTGCACAAGGCAGCAAACATCTCCCCATTCTACAGATGAGAACAGCCGGAGAGCACACCAGGTTCTCTCAGATAACTCTGCAAGCAAGGAAGTTCCCACCGCCTGGATTCTCTACCAGGAGGGCAAACAGCACTGTCAACTGCTATAGCTGCAGAGCTTGCGCCACATAGCAATACAGAACATGCTCATCAGCAGCCTGTCTTCTCCCGAGCACATACCACTGATCCAGAGACACGAGAATGAGGCTCTCCTAAAGCAGGAGAAGGAGGAAGGTAGGTCAGTGCAGATGAGGTAGGGCCATTCCTTTTCACAGGGACATAGTAAAACTTCAGTCTGAAGTGCCGAGTCAGCCAGGGGCAGCTGCTTTCTTGAGATCTGTAGTAACGGAATAAGAGGGTGATGCATGAAGAAAAGCCAGATGGAGCCCATGCTGCTATGGTTTGATAGCAGCCATCAAGAGGTGGAAAGGAGAGATACAATACTGTCATGCAGCCTTCCCCAACCTGGTGGCCTCCAGATGTTTTGGACTTCAACTCCCATCAGCCCCAACCAACAGGACCAATCCTCTGGCATCCTGGGAAACGTAGCCCAAAACATCAGGACAGCTCCAAGTTCGGAGCGGCTGTTGTAGTCAAACATACTATACACCAACGATGGGGAACCTCCAGCCCATGGAATTCCATGTCAGGACTGAGAGAGACACAAGAGTTCCATACCTCTCCCAACATAGAGAAAGGCAAAATGGGTGGATGGTCAGGATGCTGACGTCCAGCGTATGGCCACACCCATGGAAGTCATCTACTCTACAGAGGGTTTGGTGGGAGGCAAGCCTATACCCCTGCTATACACTGAAAAGCACAGAGGCTATTTCAGAGTTCCCCTTTGCTGGCATGACAGGACAACAGAGCATGGGCAGGTAATGACATGACACAAAATACCAGAGGGAACCTTCTTACTGACTCCCTGGGCCAAAGGAAGGCCACAGAGAGTGTAGGAATGTCAGAAGAAACAGGTGTTTGCCAGCTGATCCCCCTAGTACTGAGAAGCAGGGAATGGGCAGTTAGAGAAGTGATCAGGAGCCAGCGGCTGCCCTCCAACTCACTTCAGATTGCTGTAAGCCCGGGCCACTTTCCCCAAAATGCGGTCCGAACCAAACACAACCACTCGCAGCGTTGAGATCTTCGTATCCTCGTCGCAGCTCAAGAAGGGTCTGCGCTGGATGCAGGTATTCTGTGGCGCGTGATTCTGCGAAAGTGTGGCACTCAGCACATGTTGAGGCAGAGACTGGGCCCGCCGGGAGCGAGTCGGGATGCGTTCCCTGGCCGCGGGGTTACACAGGCTCTCCGCCCGGCGCAAAGGCAGCGACAGTGAGGCGACCTCGGAAACATCCCTCAGCTCTCTGCCGAGGATCAGCTGGCTCTTGCTCTTGAACAACTTGTAGATCCTGTTGCTCAGCCGATGCCGATGCCGGGGAGACACCTTCTCCTCCTTGGGCTCCAAGCGGCCCATCAATTCAAGAGAGCTCTCGTCATTGTCCTCAACATAGCCACTATCCATGCAGTCCTTCAGGCTAAAGACGAAAGACTTCAAGGACTTTTTAGAGGCTGGTGAGAGCTCAGAATCTTTAGAAAGAGTGGAGAGAACCGACACCTGCGAGTCACGTGGGCTGCCCTCCCACAATGCTGAATACACAGAGCGTTTGGAGATAGAGGAAAGGGTAGACAGCAAAGACCCTCTTTCTAAAAAGCAGCTGTTGACCTCCTCCTCCTCCTCCTCCTCCTCTTCTTCTTCTTCTTCCTCCTCCTCATCTTCCAAAACTACTGGTTTTGGGTAGTCCCCTTCTTTGTCTATTACCTCATTCAAGATGTCTGCGACAAGGAGAGAGACACACAAGACAGAAATTAAGGATAGTACATGAAACCTGACATGGTTTAAAGCAACCTTCCCCAACCCTTCAGATGTGTCAGATTACAACTCCCAAGTAAGACAAAGGAAGGGGAGCCCGCTGCAGAATTCTCAAGACAGAACAAAAGGACCACAAAAGGTACAATATAGTCAGTTGCAAGGCTAATAGTGCTCATGTGGATCAGAGTACAAATTATACAGTTCACCGAAATTGTTCCAAGGTTTACATACAAGTTTCCAAGAATTGTGCCCAGGTCGGCACGCACATCACGCTGTCTCAGAATGCTAACATTTAAGAATGATGAAAGTGGTCATACATAGTGAATAAAATCAATACAATTGCCTTTTCAACCCAAACTACTTTAGGTAAATTTTGACATTAATAAAAGCCTCCTCTGTGTCCCACCAGTGTGAGAAATACCTTATGGTGGGACATGGGAGGGGGCTTTCTCTGTTGTGGTACCCTGGTTATGGAATGCCCCTCTTAGAGGCCTGATTGGTACCGACGCTGGCTTCATTTCGGTGCCAAATTAAAATGCGGCATTTTATCAAAGCCTTTGAAGGCTAAAGCTGCACATAGTTTTAATTGTTTTATTGTTTTTAATTTTTCTGCTGGTTTTAGCTTGTTAACGGTTTAATATGATTTTAGCTGTGTACATTATTTATTGTTTTATACTGTTTGATTTTATCAGTATGCCACCCTGAGATCCCAGTGAAATAGGGTGAGATAATGTTTTAATAAATAAATAATAAATAAAAAGCAGTGATACACAGTAAATAAGATCAACGCAATTGTCTTTTCAACCCAAATTATCTTGGATCAATGAGCTCTAATCAATCGACAGCAACTCTGGAATGTGGTGCCGTTTCTACATTTCCTCAGAAAACTATTGTATGTAAGACCAAATTTTTCGATATACAGCCAAACTCTGTTCTTCTCCTAACCATGCTGAATGATAGGGCTGAGCAGTCAACGTAGGCTGCTTTAAAGGCATGGTCATATTTGAGATTACTTTTATATACTCTGCTCAAGATCAGCCTCAGGTTTGAAGAAGTAGGGTCCCACTAAATTACAACCAATGTTGTCAGTTTGATCACGCTGCCTCCCTTCCACACACAAAAAGGTACGCAACCATGCAGAGTCATCTATGATGGCACCAAGACATTTCTCCCAGAATCAAATCTGCTTTCATGTTTTCAGCTTACCAAAATTATCTTTATCCCATCTGTAGGTGTAACACCGGGCAACAGGGATGGGGATCAGGTGGAGCTTGTTTGGCTGACCGTTCTCTGAAGAGATAAATAGCCAAGTTAAGAGGGAAACGGGCTCCATCAGGATGGAGACAGCATCCATATACACATATGCATGTGCAGAAATTGCCTTCGCTTTCTCACCTGTGGTTTCAGGCAGCCCTACTGCTTTTGCAATCTCCAGCAAGGCCGATTCCAGCTGCTCTCTGGTTGCGGATGGGTCATTGCTGGTCACAGCAGCCATCTCCTGGGCTTCTGTGGTCCTGGCAAATATCTCCAGGAGCTCTTCCACAGGCTTCAGCTACAGTGAGAGAAAAGGGCCATCAGGTTTTGCTTCACAGGATACAGTTCCTTCCACCACACTTGGCTATTTCACCTAGTACACTCAGGTCATAGCTGCACATGGTTAGTTCAAAATGTTTTAAATATCAGCTGTTTTATGTTTTTATGGTTTTAAATTTTGTATATTGACTTTTTAATGTTCAATCTTTTAATTTTTGTAAACCGCCCAGACAGCTTCGGCTATGGGGCGGTATATAAATGTATAATAATAATAATAATAATAATAATAATAACTACTGAGATTCAACATCACACAATTAGTGCAAGGGTCCATCTAGTCCAGCACTCTGTTAACACAGTGGCCAACCAGCTGTCAACCAGGAACCCACAAGCAGGTTTACCACACACTCAGGTCTATCTCAGCAACCTTTAAGGTATTACTTCACATTTCGTAACTACTATCTACCTGGGGGGCTGGGTTTTTTTACAGCTGATTTCTCTCATAATTGAAGTACGGCCTTCCCAGATTCTGTACTAGTAGGGTGACACCCCATTTTCCTGAACTGGATGAGGAAATTGTTTTGCCAGGAGTGAGGCCTAAGTACTAAGGCTTCCTAGCTGCTGCTTTAAAGCAGGCTGTACATTCACTTCACCACTGGAGTGGGAGAATATGCAACCTGGAACTGGGATATGGAGAGGAAGGAAAGTTGGACCACCTAATGGTATATGGTAGCTTTCCCATTTTTCCAGTTCTTTGTTTTTGTTTCATGAAAATTACATGAGAGCTCTAAAGTGAAGAGTTTTGTCCTGGGACTTAATGAATAAATACAAATCTTGATATTAAGCAATTTTAAACACAGCAGGGGGATACAAGCAAACAAACAAACAAACCCAAACCCACCAACAATGAAAAATTAGGAGTTATTTGGGCAAAAGTAAAAGCACAAACTAATAGAAATATTAACACGGAAAAGTGATCCATAATAAACATGTAAAGTGGTGATGGCAGTCTTGATTTTCAGGAGTAACATTAGTTGAATGATGTTCAGGCCGTAAAAACATTCCTTTTGCAGGTTATGATCTTAAACACGTCACTTGGCCCAAAGTTAATTTAAAAAGTAGTCTTTTGCCTAAAAGAGCACTGAAAAAACCAAACAAACAGAAAACCTGGCTGGAGGAGAGGTTATTGCAGTTCACAAGGGATATTGCAGGCACTTGGCCAAGCCAACAGATGCTTGAGACATTCACACAACCGTTTTTTGACCCACATTCATAATTACAGATGATATACTCACTGGACAGGGGAGAACAACTTTTACACTAGCTACCCCCAAAATATGCAAGTTAAGAAAATGAGATTTCCCTATAGTAATGCACTGGCTGAGAAGATGACATTGTCTCAACAACCTTATCATTGATTCGCATTTGCATCAGCAAAAACTGGACCCTTCTGAATATCAGCCCTCTGGATCAACAAATAATGTGGGTTCTTCTATCAGTCTCCTTTAGTCCTTGTTGTTTTAAAGTTACAGGATCATGACTATTTTAAGTCCCATTGATTTCAATGGGTCTGCTCTACAAATGACTGAGTCTGGATCCAACCCAAAGATCAGTGATGCATGCTATACACTTATGGGGCCCTGGCATCCTGAATGAAAAAGTAGCAGGGAAAGAAAAGATCTTGGATGAAGAAATGGCTTTGAGATCCACTGCCAGTCAGCATTGACAGTGCTAGGTTAGGCGAATTATTTCTCACATTCAGTGTCTCTCTTCAGAATCCTTACAAGGCATGCGCCACAATCACACATATAAGCCTCTCTAGCTGGCTACCAATGCAAGAAAACAGCTTCTTAGTGTGAACTGGAAGCTTTAGGTAAAGATTTCACATTATGCTGCAAGGACACACATAGAAAATTACTGCTGTTATTTGGGGGAAACCGTTTACTTTCTGAACCAAGAAGCTTTAAAGATGTCACCTCTTGCTTAGTGTCCAGGTTGAGTAATTTAATACTTACTTTTCATTTTGTCACACTTCAATCCAAGCCTGTTTCTTAGTTACACCAGCACTTCATTTATCATGAAAATGGGCTGCTACATTGAAAGTGAGAACTGCTGCAGCTTAAATATCACACTCACACCCAACAGAGCTATGCATGCTGCACCGATGTACTGACCTTCTATTCAGCACGCTACACATTCACTTCCATGTTCAAATGCACTGGCACATTCAAAACTTTTCCTACCTTCAGAACTTGACGTAATCTTCCTAGGTCACATTTGGTCCCAAAGTTAGCTTGGTAGACATGCTCCAGAAGCATCACTAGGAGTGCATGCTGGGAATGCTCTGTGGCACTCAGCTTCTCAGCAACTGACAGAAATTCCCCATCAACCTCTGAAGGGTTCAACAACAGGACTGTTCTGGGGGGACAAGGCAGGACAGCAAGCAGTCAATATCCCGATTCAGAAACCAAGAGAGCCTCAACTTGCTGTGTGAGTCTGGAGAAGGTCCACCATGGGTCACTGACCAGTTTCATAATTTATGGCAGCCTTCCCTAGCTTGGTGCCCTCCAGATGTGTTGGACTGCCATTCTCATCATTCCCAGCAAGCATTCTGGCTGGGAATGATGGGATTGGCAGTCCAACACATCTGGAGAGCATCAAGTTGGGGAAGGCTGATCTATGAGCTACCATTGTATCTCTGCATAAGAGGAGAACAATGCTGTGTGGACCACTCTTCATTGCAATGACTTCACATCGAAACCCCAGCAGATGGCACCATCCTTCCATTTAACTGCACCCACCATTTGTAGGCTGCTTGTATGAATTTCCAGGCTTTGAAAGTGTCAATTTCAGTAATAGTGATATAGCTCAGATGTCTTACATTAGGAACCTGCAGAGAAAAGTCACAAGCTTCTACTGTAAGCAACTAGCCCTCCCTCCTTCCTATCCATAACCCATCTAGATACGGGTTGGAGTCTGGATAGGGAGGGGGTTATAGACACTAGATTTCATAGGTTGGCACCTCACCACACCTAGATCCATTTAGGATCGGACACAGGGCAACTTCAGAGGCTGAGCTGATCCAAAAATGTATCTATTTTGATGCATGTTTCTCATCTTATCCTGGTTTCTCAAATGTACTTCAATGTAGAGAGGTGGCAAGGAGGCTTCCAGAGGTCCATCATGGGCTTCCAATTAGAAACATAGGAGGCATTCATCTGCATGCCTCCTCCAAGGGAGGCTTCACAGGTGGCAACAAGGGAGGGGGCCCATGGCATGGTCTTCCCACTGAGGCCCACCTGGCACCAACACTGGCATCTTCTCGGCGCTGTGTTAAGACTGCACTCTACTCCCAGGCATTTAGAGGCATATGATGGGGCATTTAGGCTAACTGTTTGAACAGGCCTAGCATTTTATTGAAATTGTTTTAGCTGTTTAAATTGTCTTTAACTTTTGTACATTTTAATTGTTATGCTGTATTTTATCTTGCGAAGTGTTGTGAACTGCCCAGAGAGCTTTGGCTATTGGGCGGCATAGAAATGAAATGAATAAAATAAATACTAAATCATCAGGGGTAAGCAACGTGGTACCTTCCAGAAGTTTTAGACTACAACTCCCATAATCTCCATCCACTGGCCATGCTGGCTGGGGCTGATGGGAGCTGTAGTTCAAAACACCTGGAGGGCAGCAAGCATGAGCAGCAATATCTAAAGCCTAACACAGGGAGTTAACCGGAACACTACACTGTAAACCACCCCACTGCTGTCATACCCTGTTCCAGTATCAGAGGCAGTAAGGCTATGTACACCAGTTGCTGGGGAACATGGGTGGGACGGTGCTGTTGCACATTTGTCCTGCTTGTAGGTCCCTGGTCGGCAGCTGGTTGGCCACTGTGCGAACAGAGTGCTGGACTAGATGGACCCTTGGTCTGATCCAGCACAGCTCTTCCTGTGTTCTTATGTTCTTAGTGGAAGGAAAATGGACAACAGTGATGGTTCATATTAAGGTACTGTGGTAGAGGCCCAATCCACAGATACCAGAACCAAATCAGGGCTCGGATTGTTTTGCCCAACACCTGAAGGGCATTGGGCAAAAATAATCTGGCTCTTCAAATTATTTCCGCTATGGAGTACAAGAGAGAGCATCCATCACTAACAACTCTAACAAGAAGACTGTCATAACAAGCAGCTGCTGTGCAAAAGCATCCAAGTTTTGAAATGTAGCCGTGGTATTGCGACTTGCACAGCATTTAGCAGAAGTGTGAGTAGCTCTTTTGTAAAGCCTGGTTTAGCAGAGAGAATGAAAGCAGTATCAGAAGTAGGAATGAGGAAGTCATTTGTTTGGTTTGCATCTAAATGTGAATTTATCTAAACTGCACTTCCAAATGAATACACGAACTGAAAAATATACTTTGAGATTCACTTTTCTGAATTTTGCAATGCATTTCTCCAGTTAAAATTTACACACAAAAATGCATATATATATGTTAAAATAACCAAAAAACAAACATGCATTATAGTAGGGGAAATTGCTCACAAAAATGTACAATTCATACCAATGGCCTTATATAAGCAGAAATGTGCAGGAAAATGTATATGCATTTTAATGCGGACTTTTTTGCAAAACTGATGCAGAAATGGAACTAAACAGACTAAAGATTGGAAAAATGAGAAAGCAAGAGAAACCAAAATTGACAGATTAATCCGTTGCTAATCAGCACTAAAGAGTACTTTGCGCTGGTGTGAATGTGGGAAATTACAGAAAGAAAAGCTTTCTGAAAGTGCTTTAAGAATTCCGTTTCTATCTAATTATTCGATTAACACCGATGTATCTAGTTCTAAAACAGGCTTCAAGCCAAGGAAGGTGACCAATTAACTTTACACAATGCTTAAGGCAGCCTTCCCCAACCTAGTGCCCTCCAGATTTTTTGACTTCAACTCCCATCAGCCAGCAGGGCCAATGAAAAGGAATGCTGTGAGTTGTAGTCCAAAACATCTGTAGAGCTCTAGGTTGGGGAAGGTTGGCTTAAGTTACTCCACAGTCCTGGCTACTGGGGTGGGGAGAGGAGTAGCCGTGGTACTTAATATCAAGGATATGCCAGGGCTGAGGGCTGCCAGAAACATCAGCTTCTGATTTGGGAGCCCAATCTGTGCCCCAGCTACCCAGTGGTGAAGGAAATACATTCTACATGTACTGAGTGGCCCTTTAATTTATTATTTCTTCTTACCTTTTAGAGATGAGCTTTGCTTAAAAATTAAATGCTGGAGCTGAGGCTTGACTAAAAGAGGCCCAATGGGGAAAAATAGTTAAGAGCATCCCATGAAGCTCTTCTCCTCTAGTCGTTAACAGAAGGCAGGTACTTGTATATACTACTTACACAGTGGAACTCTCACAGCTCTTTGAAGGCAGCCCCTGCTCTGTCCTAACCAGTCGTTGATATGAAATTCCTGAAAAGAAAGGAAACATGTCAAACATCACAGTGATAGCACCTGGGTTCTCCTTCAGGACCTTACAGAATTGGACCACTGAGATGCAGTAGACCAGCCCTCCCCAACCTAGTGCGCTACTCCATATGGTTTGGACTACAACTCCCAGCATTCCCGACCATTGGCATGATTGCTAGGGCTGAAGGGAGTTGAAATCCAAAACACGTGGAGGGCACCAGGTTGGGGAATACTGCAGCAGATACTTGAATACCACCTCTTGGAGGTCATCTTAGGTCTATCTCCAAACAGCTTTATACCTTTTGACCAACATTTATTTCCCCCAATATTTGGTGCCAGTCCAATACTTTTAGGCTCCTGGACACTGGAGTGTTTGCATGTTCAGTCATTTGATAGAGAAATCAGAATAGTGCTTGCAGGCCCTTCCTAATAAAGAAGTTTCCGCTCTCTGAAACAGCCTTCCCCAACTTGGTGCCCTCCAAGTGCATTGGGCTGCAACACCCAATCCATCATCTCCTGCCAGCAAGACCATTGAGGGAAATGATGGAACTTGTAGTCCAACACATCTGGAGAACACCATGTTGAGGAAGGCTAAAACTTCAGCTTTTGCTAGGAATGGAAGTCGTTTGGGTAAAACTGAACCTAAAGCCTGAAACTAGAGTAGAAATGAAGTCAGCCATCTAACCAGGAAATCAGAAGGGACATGCCAGATTTCCTTCTCTAATTGCTTTAATGGACCATTCTATGCGAGACATGAAATTAAATCTGTTACTAGTTGGAGAAACAATTCCGGGCACTGAGACGCTTTAAGAAAGCCTTTTCTTTTAACTGGGAAAACTGCTTAATGAGGAACAACAGAAGGCTGACTGCCAACACAGCCTAATTAAGGAGTTTCTACTTGCATAAAAGCATAAGAACTCTGATGAGTAGTGATCACTGACAGGAGCTGAGCCCAAGCTCATTAAGGCCTGGAAGAGAGCACAGGTCCCTATGTATCATATGGAAATCCTGATGCAGTTAACCATTCAAAGTCCAAAGCTACCTGAATGGATCCTCTGTTGTTACTGGAGCATTCTAATGAGTCATTGGTGCCCTGAATGTGGAGTGGGAGAGCAAGAGAGTGTAACCGCACCCATTTTGCCAGGCAAATTACTTTATACAAGAGATGCTCTTCCTTGGAATGGAAACTGAACTAAAGGGCAGCTGTGGGTTGATGCACTTTGAAGGGCAAGCTCTCAAGCCTCTGGTTGAAATCTCACCTCAGCTTTAGGCATGCCATTATTCAGTCAGCCCCAATCTCTTCAATAAGGGCTACTACTGTCCTACCTCACAGGGTTGTTGTTAAGACAGACAGACAGACAATACCTTGAACATGCAAATAGTACACTATAAGCGCTAAAACAGAATTGTTACAAGGCTGCCACATATTTCATAGCATAAACATTTTATGGATCAGAGTCCTGTTCATCAGATGCACACAAGAATTCTTCTGGCTTGAGAACAAATACAATACACAGAATAAGATGCCTTCAAATGAGGAGGCAGCCCTATCTTTAAAAAGCTCTTGGCCCATGTGCTGGCATCTATAATGAGAACATACAGTAGGGATGGGGAACTTGTGGCCTGCCAGTTGTTGCTGGACTGCGACTCCCATCATCCAACAACATCTGGAAAGCCACATGTTCCTCACCCCTGGCATCCAGCCACTGCATTAACACAGGCCTGTGCAGGGGACATCTTTTCAAATGTTGTGCAGGCTGAATGAAGAGTGCACTGACACGGGTCATTCCCTTCTGGCAGCCTCCATGCAAGCACATGTAAGCTAAGAGCATGTTCAAAGTGGCCTTGGGGATGAATGTCTGACAATAAGTGCATTTGGCAATAGCCCTTGTATGTTGTATGCAACTCACTCCATTTCAGAACATAGCACAATCTTCCATGACTCTATAACCTGGAAATGTTATCCATGCAGCTTTAGACACCTCTGTCAGTCATCAACACCAACCCTCCTTCCCAAGAACATAGGAAGCAGTCTTATAGGATGCCAGACCATTGGTCCATCTAGCCCAGTTTTGACAACACTGACTGGCTGCGGCTCTCCAGGTTTTCAGGCAGATGCCAAGGAACCTGGGACCTTCTGCATGCAAAGCAGGTGGTCTACCACTGAGCTACAGCCCTCGAAAGGCAGCACCACAAAGGGCCGAGGGAATCCATCCAAGGCAGACCACTTGGATACCTACCTGGGGCCTTGAGTTCATTGCTGATGAAGGTCAGTAGCTCCCGGCAGATGTCGCAGTATGGCACAGGCCAGGTGAGGAAGCCACGGTATGTCTGCATGGCTCTCAGAAGCAAATCAGAATCGGAAGGAAAGTGGGGGATCTACAGACAAAAGAGTAAAGGGATAAAATCCACACTTAGCAGGGTGTCAAGAATCTGAAGCCAACATTTCCAGATGCTCTTTCAGCTGTAGAGATTCAGCCATTTTAACAGTCACCTTTCCCCCTAGCTATAAAGACTGATCTCTTCCGGCAGGCATATCCAATGGAATTTTAGAATGTTTTTAGGATTGTTTTTAATTATGTTTTATTGCTATTTTAATAATGTGTGCCATGTTTTTAATCAGTTTTATGTATTTTATTGTATTTTATATTTACTGTTGTTCTCCACCTCAATCCAAACAGAGAGGCGGGTAAGAAATAAATTTATTATTATTATTATTATTATTTATTATTATTATTATTAAAGTTGCCACCACCGAGACCAAATTACTTCAACACAATCATTACAAGGAAGCCACTAAAGACAAAGAAGATGGGTTACTGCAGGACTGGACCAAGAAATTTTGCTGCCTGAGGTGAAGAAGATGCCCCTCCATCCCCATTTCATGTACAAAAACTAACTGGACTGGTAGCTGAATTTTTCTTCAACACAGGAACTGAGACCGTATCCTCCACCACACCTGAATTCAGCAGGGTAGCTTAGGCAGGCCATGTGGGATACAGCTCTCTCCTCCAACATCTCGCTGCCGTGTCCCAGCATCTGCTGCTGGAGTCAGTCACCTCACTCTGCCTAATGGTAGGGGCAGCACTGGGTTAATGCTACGTGGGCATATGTTCAAATTTCATCAGCTTAGCTTCTACCTCCAATAATGCTAACAGTTTTAGTCAGAAAGCACCAAACACTTCTCCCCACCACTATAGGTTCTAAAGTGTCATTCTACTCTACCCTTTGCAGTCAAGTCATATTATGAAAAGAAAGAACAGAGAAATATTTAAGGCAAATTTACACTGGTAGGTCAACTTGACCCTTGGTCAATTGTCTGAACTGCCTCCGTTGAAGAAAACTAAGCGCTGACATCCTGCGATACAAACATTCTCTGTATAGTGGTGATGAATCTATGATGGCTCAATCAAATGTGAGACTCATCACTTGACATTACAGTCTGCATGCAATGAATATGTGATGCATGAACTGGGAGAAAGAATATTCCAATCACTTACAGTGATGATCTTCAAAATTTGCTACGCAGAGACTGAACAATTTATTTAGTAGGGAGAACCGCAACTGCAACAGAGCTGGAGCTGCTTGCCTCATCAAGGTTGCAGCTCTAGACACAGTGACCTGTGAGTAAGCCCCATTGAACTCCAGTGGACCTACTTCCAAGGAGAAACATATAGGGTTGCACTGCACTGTGTCATTTAAATTACATGTATCTATCATGCTGGAAGTATCGTATGTACAACACCTTTTAAATAGGGCTGTGCACGCCCGAAAATATCATATTGTATCGTTATCGGAATTTCGGACCAAACAATTATCGTCTCCGATAATATCGTAGGTTAATTGTATTGTCTTCATGATAATTATCGGAAATCCAATATTTAATTTGCAGCCCCATTGTGCCCTATAAAGCTGATTTTTTAAAGAAAAATGCCTATAACTTCTGTATTTTCAAAGTTACAGGCTTGAAACTTGGTCACAATGCTTATGGGGCATGCCTAAGTATGTGTATGAAATTTGAGATCGATCCCTCCAACCCTCGATTTTATATGAATTTATTAAAGAACGTTTAAGTTCTGACAGGTCAGAATGACAGCTTGCCATGTGCGTTCATTCAGACCTGTCAAAAAGTTGCACGATCTTTCAAAAATTCATATAAAATACAGGGGTGGAGGGATTGATCTGAAATTTGGCACATATGTGTAGCAACATGTGCTAGACATGTGTATGAAATTTGAGATCGATTCCTCCAACCCTCGATTTTATATGAATTTATTAATGTTTGTATAACTTTATTGACACAGCTGGTTGACCGGGCCTCCGTGCTGTCATCTTGTTGTCTGTTTTTCTTCCCCATAGGCTTGCATTGAAGGAAATGCGTGCATACGTTTTTAATTTGAAATTATAATGACATGAAACTTGGGGAGCCAGGACTAGCAAGATCCAATCTGCAATGTCCAAAAAGTTCCAGGTCTCTATCTTTTCAAATTAAACAGTTATAGGGGGTCCCCCAAAAGCCCCACCCCTTGCTGTAACTTCTTCATTTTTAAAGATAAAAATGTGAAGCTTGTGGGACATTGAAGATGGGATCTGGCTGGTCATTTGTGAAAAAAATCAGAGCAATTGCTCAATCCCTCGATTTTCTATGGATTTTTAAAAAGATCTTGCTGGTTCTGAAAGCTGGTTGACCAGGCATTTTAACGATACGATACACATCCCTACTACTAAATCAAGAGTGGTGGGCTTGATTGTACCCCATTAGGTCCACAGTGGGCCAGATGATGTTGGAGGGTATGGCCCTGCCCCTAACATTACCCTGATCAGTGCACAGGTGAGTCCCAACATCCAACACCCCTGCTGTTATCTCCAATCTCAGATGCCTTCTGAAGCTCCCACCCCTGGAGGTACCCCAAGTGGCAGTGTGGACCAGATTGCTATGCCCTGCCGGCCAGGTTAGACCCATAGGTCAGAGGATCTGCAACCCTGCAGGAAATAGCACCCTGTGCTATTTAAAGGGACAGATTGTCAGGGCACGCACATGTACACTATGTCATCTCTCTATCTCTGGGTATGAATTGTTACGTGAAAAGCCAACTTTCACCTTTGGTATGAACTGCTATTACGTTTTCTAATTCAGTCCTCCAGATAAGTTGAGAAACGTTACTAGCTGCCAAAATACAGCCCATCTGTGAGGTTAAGGACAGGTTGGCAAACTCTGGGGTTCCACAAGTGTGGTTTTTGGTTTTGTTATTTTTAGATTCTCTTTTAAAACAAATAAATACATCCACTAGAAACTTACACACAGGACAGCTGCACTGAAGAGCAGGGCCAATGGAGCAAAGAGATCGTAGTTGCATTTCTCTTGGACCTACAAAAAAAATGCACAGAAAGGAAATGAGGTTTGTTAAGCTATTCAAAGAAGCTACATATATCTAGAAGCTTTACAATGGAACAGGTGGGTGACCCAGCAGGACTCCCATTTGCTTCTCCATTCAAGGTCAAACCACACGTTCCTTCCTCCAGTGAAAAGTGACTGCAAGGTGACTTTTTTTTTTAGTCCAATCACATGTACTTTATTTGGACAGGACTTTGGCTTATAAACTGTTCTATTGATTAAGGTGTTTCCTAATTGGTTGATGCTGTTTATTTCTTTTTCCTCTTGTTGAGTTTTTAATTGTGTTTTTAATCTATTGTTTTTTATTCTATGCGTTAATTTAAGTTTTTGTTTTTAATCTGGATTGTGATAGCAGCCTTTGAGCACTATTTTGGGGGCAAAAATGCAAAATATTAAATAAAATAAATAAATAAAAATAAAATAACTTCTAGCATTATTTGTTAATTGATCTTCATGAACATGTGAGAGTTTGTCTATGCTGATACTCCTGGTGGTATCCACTGTTGTAAATAAACTCTTCACATGACCAATTGAACTAGACATTGCAGTCAAATGAGGAGGAGAATAAGATGCAGAGTCAACAAAACAGCAAAGACAAACAACAGATAAAACAAGAAAAGCATTAGTCTCCAACCCCCCTAGGTAAAAACAGTGGTTTAAACGTAGATCCCAAAGCTTCATAAAGTGGGTGCCAGGCAAACCTCTCAGGAAAGAGAATACTATACTTCGGGCATCATCACAGACAGGTTTTTGAGGGCCCTTGGGCAAAAACATTCGCAATGGGCCCCTTGCTCAGTGAGTCTACCTTCTAGCCACCATTATCGCCAACTGCTATGGTTCCTCCTCTTCTCATCATTGCTACCCCTTGTTTGTTTGACAGGCAGAAGGCCGGTGAGTAACTAGGAAGTGACATCTACTGCTCCTCCTTCTCACTACCGCCATTGACTGGGCCAGAGCGAGAGGCAGGTGAGCAAGCTGGTTGCAGTGGTGAATAGGAGGAGCAACTCCATTGGGCTCTTGTCAATAGGCCCCTGCTAGGCTGTGGGCCTTCGGCAGGGGCTTGACCATGCCTACCTGTGAGACCAACCTTGCCGCTGAAGTCTCAATTTCAGGTCACCACCCATCTAACTCTAAGGGAGGAGGGCCCCTGGAGGAGGGCCCCTGAAAATGATTTTCGCAAATGGGAAGTTCAAATGGAAGTAGGCTGCACTTTTGACATCCATGGCCTAAGCCACTTAGGGATTTTAGGCCAACACCAAACACTTTGAATTATACCCAAAAGCAGTGAAGATGTTTTGTGCCTGACAAGGTTTGTTCCATATAACTAATCCTAATTAACTATCTTGCAGCTACAGGGTGTAAGTTAAATAGCAAAACAGAACAGGGGAAGTATAACATCATCTCTAGGTCAGACTTCCCTAACCTGGCACCTTCTGGGTATTTTGGACTTAAACTCCCATCAGCCCCAGTCAGCAAGGTCAGGACTGCTGGGAGTTGCATCCAAAATAACTGGAGGGCACCAAGTTAGGGAAGGCTGGTCTAGGCATTGATTTAGCACAGGTTACTGAAATCAAGGTTTCCATGCCAAGTTATTTCAGCCACTAGAAAATGACACCTCTCAGGCTGCTTGAGGGAATCATCCACTGAAGAAATGTAGCACTCAACTTAAAATATCACAACTATTTTCTAGAGATGGAAGTGAGCAGCTGGATAATTCCCTAGAGAGGGGAGATTCACTCCCCGGCCCGCGAATCATTAAAGCACCGATATGACTTCTCTTGTGACTAGTAACCACTGCAGCTGTGGCAGGTGACTGGATTATTTCCTTCTCTCAGACTCTCACCTGCTGCCTGCTGCAGATTTGTGTGGTCTAAGCCACAATGCTATTTTTAGGACACAGAGAGCTCAAAATAGCCAGGGGCCTCTATTAAACAGCCAGGAAGTCAGACGGTCTGTCAGGAATTTAAACAGAAAGAAAGAAAAGTTTGCAGTCTAATGGGTCCACAGGAAGACCTGCAATGTTAATCCCCATGCAGCAACCTTATCTTGACCCCTCTTGAGGCAGAGTCATGGCCAACCCTTCCCAAACCACAAAGCTGGGGTCTCCTTTCCTGACTTTCCACTGCCTCTCCTCTGCCCCCACCTTGCTTCACAATAGCTGGCAAACAATGGTGGGAGCAGCGCAATCTGCTGAACAACTCCAAATGTCTGATGTGAGACAATGGCTCCAGAATTGGGAGGTGTGGCTCAGAGCAGGAAGTAGGAAACCTCTACTTGACTCTTGCCTAGCTGACCCAAGTGGTCTGGCTCACTCAATATCTCCTCACCAGCACTGAATTTCTGCCTGCACGTTCCAGCACAAGCAACCTGAAATGCTCAGCTACCCCAGTCTCACAGGCAACTACATCGCCACATGAAGATCAGGATCAGTGCTGGCTTAAGGCATTTTGGTGCCTACAGAAGAACAAGGGGAAATACAAATGGTGCTCCCTCCTCTCACCATGCAGTAAAAACAAAACAATAAATTAGTTGACAATAATAGTATATAAACTAACTGAGCATTTGCTACCCTTTGATTGATTGATGGATGGATGGATGGATGGATGGATTATTCAAATTTATATACTGCTTTCCACAAAGGTATCAAAGCAATGAACATAAGCACAATGACATAAAAACAACAATTAATATAACAATAAAAATTATTGTAAACCACCCAGAGAACTTTGTCTATTGGGTGCTATAGAAATGATGTCATCATAATCATCATTATTATTAACATAATCAATAATAGTAATAAGAATAAGGACAATAATAATAAGAACAGTAATGATAATAAATATATTTATTTATTTAAAACATTTCTTGGCCCCCTTTCAGGGCAGAAGCTCTCATGAGGCGGCTTATAACAATAAAATTCATATAAACATTTAAAATATTAAAAGCAATAAAAACATAATTACAATAAAGTAGCAATTAAAAACAAACAAAATACAACAATAAAAACAATACAAATTGATTAGGAATAAACCCGCATGCTCTACTGGGTGCTACAAACCACAGCTGAATGGATGACACTTCACAAAATGCCTCTGTAAAGAGATAAGCTTTAAGAAGACCTCTGAATGTCAGAACTGCAGGGGCCTGACTGATGTCAGTTGGTAATGCATTCCAGAAGGTGGCGCCCCAGCACTAAACGCTCTACTGCAAGTGCTTCCTCAAGATGATCACAGAGTTTGGCCGTTCCTGAAGTCACCTGCTGAGCCTAGATGCCTCACTCTAAAGCAAGCAAGGGCAGAGAACCTCAGGTCTGCAGCCCAAATGTGGTCCACAGCCAGGGAGGTGGGGTTCAATCCCAGCACTAAACGGTTCCCCATATAGCCCCCATCTCCTTCCCCCGATCCCACTCCGTTTCCCACAACCACCAATTGTTTGCTGTTTTCTGGGCTTTTGTGCCATTCTTTTCCCATTCTGAAAAGTGGAAATACCTCTGCTAAAGATTAGTTACTGGAGCTAAGAACTTTAATCTAAATCATGTTGGAATGTAAGGTATTTTGGGCCCACCTCTTTGCCTTTGGGCTCACCTCTTCTGCTTTCAGCCCTAGCCACCACTCAAATTCAGGGCCCCCCCAAGAACTTATTCGAAACAGAATTCGGCCCCAGGGCTTAAAAAGGTTCAACACCACTGCTCTAAAGACAGGGCCAACCCCAATCAGGATGCAGCCCACACCAAGTAGAAGGGCCAATTGGTTGGAAGGAAGCCCACACAAATGAATCATATTCTCTCTTGTGTGGGTTCAAACTGCGGAAAATGGAAGGCAGCTCTGCAAGTGAAAAATTCACTTTTCTGGCACAGAGTAACAAGTTCCAAATGACTTCAAAACTGGTGGTTTCCCCCCAAGAGTATGTTGATACCAGTTAGAAAAGTAGTTAGTTTCTTGAGGCAAGGAATTGCGTGTCCATTGCTTTGCATTAAAGAATCTAAGAGGCTGAAAACCGGAATTCCATTCAGAGCAAAGGACTTGTCCAGCATTCTGTTCCTACAATGACCAACCAGGTGCCTGTGAGAAGCCCAAAAGCAGGACATGAGGGCAACAGCACCCTCCTGTTCATGTTCCCCAACATCTGGTGTACATAGAGGGAGCATATAGCCATCAGGACTAGTAGCCATTGATAGCCTTATCCTCCATGGATTTGTCTAACCCTCTTTTAAAATCAGCCAAATTGGTGGCCATCACTACATCTTGTGATAGTGAATTCCATAGTTTAACTAAGTGCTGTGTGAAGTACAGTATTTCCTTTTATTGATCTTGAATCTTCAGCTTCACTGGATGCCCCCACTGGGTTCTCAAAGACAAGCTGAAATTGACTAGTGCCTTCCACCAGAGTTGAGCTAAGGCACAAAGCAACCTGCCCCTTTTCATTCATATTTATACAAAAGTAATTCCAGGTTCTAAAATAGCTATGGCATCAGACTGCCGAGAATTCCCTTCAGACGTATATTCCTTTCCAATTTCCCCCCTTGATTTACCTCTT
Organism: Anniella stebbinsi; assembly: GCA_029215795.1. Lineage (NCBI taxonomy): Eukaryota > Metazoa > Chordata > Lepidosauria > Squamata > Anniellidae > Anniella > Anniella stebbinsi. Next base: position 62,530,621 of record JARDYH010000005.1, on the reverse strand, counting down.
GGGTCTTTTGCAGGATTTTCTCCAGAAGGATGAAGTAATTCCCTGCCTCACGACTAACCAGCTCTTGCAGGCTCCAGCAGTTCAGACAAAGTCCAGCTGCCAAGAAGAGGGGAAACAGTCATATTCCAAACATGGCACAAATTTGAGAGCACTCATGGTCCTCACCACAGAAGTGTAGCTGTCCACAGCAAGACATTAACAAAACAGAAGGAAGCAAGCTACTAGCAGGGAGCCTTATGTTGGTGTGTTGGGACGGGAGGGGGGAAAAGCATTAGGAAACCAATGTATCATTGTACAATCATTCCCTGGTGCCAAGTGTAAAGGAGTTGTATCAGTAAGATAGACTGCCAAGTCCGCTGGGTTGTAGAGAAGGGTTAAAAGCTTTGATGTAGTTTCTACTTGGTATTTTATTACTAGATGGAGACAGGATCTGGCCAGAAGATTCACCATCTTGGAGAGGTGTGAAACCAGGCTCTCCTGATTCTTGGGAAGGAGAGGGGGAGAACGGAGGGTAGGAGGATGGTTCAGGGAGTATAAGTTGAAGATGTCCCTCAGCTCTTTGTCTTGCCCTTCCATGCAGTTTAATGGAGGTCTTCGTTGCTGGCAGAGATCGCAAAGCCCTACTTTGGAGTAAGTAGATAGGTTTTATTGTTTTACGGTTACTGGGTTTCCTATGCTATGCATGCATGTTTCTTTTACTTATTCTTCCCTAAACCCCTATCCTTACTGATAAATAAAACCCTTTTACCTTTAACTGACTGTGCTGTTAACTTCTTGTTACTGGAGTAGTGCTAAATTCAGGGCTATTGTGCCAGTATTTCTGGCAGTTAATTTCCCCAAGACTTCTGGTGCCAGGAGGCCTCTGGGAATGGTGGCAGCATGAAGGAGGGAGCATTAATTCTAGCTACCTTTGGGCTACCCTTACTCCAAGCGTCCCATCTAATGACAGCAGGTTCTATAAAACAAAGTGAGGATATGGGGGAGGGTTTTTTTAAAAAACATCAGCCTCTCGATCTTTGACTTTTTCTTGGAAGTCTCAGCATCTGATGCTCAGTGAAAGTGCCAAAACCCCTGCATAGTTTCCACAAGGAAACTATAACTATGGTTATAGGAAAAAAAGTAGCTTGGGAAGCATCTAAGGCTGCAACACTACACACACCTGGGAGGAAGTCCCATTGAACTCAGTGGGGCTTATTTCTGAGTAAGCACACATAGGATTGCACTGTAAGATATCAAGAAGCAAAAGGGGAGGAGGGGGCGGGATATCCGGCATGGACTACACAGGCTGGAATGCTTCTCCTCCCGGACAAGAAGAAACAAAAAAGAAAAATAACCCATCTTTAAAACGATCAAACTGTGAGTTTAACTTTGATTTAGTTAAAGGAGAGAAGTAGGCTGAGCTAAAAATAACCAGTAGAGTTATTAAATGCCTAACGATCCTGGGAGGGATGCCAAGGCTCGGAAATGGAACGGAAGGACGTGGCAGAAGCGTAGATATCTCCTTTTGACTGCTAATTTAAAATAAAGCAAAGTATAATTGGATATTTACGGAGAACACTGGACATAATAACTAATTAGCAAGGATTCAAGCGGTGGTAGAACAGCTCCGTAATCGCTGGCTTGATGCCAGATGAGCAGAGAACGGGGAAGGAGCAGGAAAATCTCGCCACCGAGGTGGATTAGATCAAAAACTCACCCATCAGATAACAGCTGGGCCCATCTGATTAGAAAGGATTCAGAAAAAGCAGCAATTATGATGAATGGGAAAGCGGGCCCGTCGCAGACTGGAAGTGGGAATCACAAAAATGGAGCTAAGCCAGGAGCTGTAGCCAAAACATCGAAACCACAAGCAGCACAAGCAGAGCAAATGTCTTCTGCAGACTTACTGGCTAGCATCCAGGGCATGATGGACAGGCAGAAAACAGATCTGATGGAGGAGGTGAAAAAGGAGCTTCAGAAGTCTCAACGGAAGCTACAAAATGGCCTTCAAATGATCAACGCTAAACTTGTATCCTTGGAACAGCAAACAGATCAGAATAAAGATAACATTAAAAAAAACTATCTTACAAGATATGGATCTACGCCTAATTTCTATGGAAGATAGAGACAGAAGAATGCATATTCGCATCAGATCCTTCCAGGAACAGCAGGGGGGAAACTCAAAGATTCTGAAAGACAAGATAATGGAATGGATTAAGGAGATGGATCCTCAAATGGCATGGGATGATGCAGATATTGAAAGGATCCACAGAGCTGGACCTAAAAGGAGCGAGATGGTCCCAAGGGATATAATAGTAAGATTTGCCAGCTACTACAAAAAAGAAAAATTGATGCAAGCAACTAGACGTGCCGGTCAAGTGATGTTCCAGTCTTCGCAGATACAGGTCTATAATGACTTATGCACTCAAACAATTCAATGGAGAAAAAGTGTAAAGCTGTGTACAACAACCCTGCGGAAGAATTCAATTGTTTATAGCTGGAGATACCCAGTATTTCTGAGATCTACGTATCGGGGAAACAACATAGAATAACATAATGTGAGCAAGGAATGGATCTTCTGCGGAACCTGGGCTTGATGGAGAAAGATACCAATGGGAGGCAGGAACAAGAAGGAGAAGAAGAAGGGGTAGCAGGAGGAAGCAGTTTGTGATTGAGAAAAGATCAAAGAAGAGTAAAGGGAAGAGGAGTTCTGTTTTGGTTCCAGGCGGGATGTTTGCCGCCCCCCCCCCCGGAAGGGTCCTAAGTAGAGGATGAAAGGAGCCACCGCCCAGAGGAACCTGGGGTTGAGGGGGGGGAATGGGGGTTATATGTGGGGGAGCAGGGAGGGAAGGAGGGGGTAAATGTGTCACACAAGGAGACCTACAAAGAAAATTAAGATTGGAGATATGGAAAATAAAGTAAGATTGATAACTTTAAATGTTAATGGGCTGGGTAGTGTTGTTAAAAGAAAGAGGATTGAAGAGATGTTGAATAAAAGAAAAGCTGATATAATATTTTTACAAGAAACACATCAAATGAAAGATGGCATAAATGAGCTTAAAATGAGGAATGTGGGTGTATATGAGAAAGCATATGGGACTTCTAAAGCAAGAGGAGTTGCGATAATAATTTCTAAAAAATGTGCACTTAATGTGGTTAAAGTGGAAAAGGACATTTTGAGAAGATTTATTATTTTACACTGTTTCATGGGGGAAGAAAAATATGTATTGGTTAATGTTTATGCTCCAAATGAAAAGCAAACAGAATTTTATGATAAAGTGTTTAGAAATATGGGGAATGTAGAGAAAGCAAGTATTGTAATGGCCGGAGACTTTAATATGGTGATGGATAAAATGAAAGATAAAGACAATATAAAAGGTATTGGGAAAACGGGTTTAGCTAAGGTAATGGAAGAAAGGGAATTGAAGGATGTATGGAGAATAGTAAAAGGGGAGGAAAAGAAATACACCTTTTATTCACCAAAATATAAGAGTTTATCCAGGATTGATTATATATTTGTTTCAAAGAATATGATTTCTAAGATTATGGATTGTGAAATAGGAGTAATTAAGGTCTCAGACCATGCATTAATAAGTATGGATATTAAAATAAAGAAAGATTACAGGGAAGCAAAAAGGTGGACACTGGATACAAAAAATTTAAATTATAAAAATATTGTGGAAAAAATGAAAATGGAAATACAGACTATATGGGAAATAAATGAAACGGGTAAATTCGCAGGGGATAGTTTGGGACACGATGAAAGTGGTAGTAAGAGGGATATGTATTAGAGAATTGTGTAAATTAAAAAGACAACAAGAAGCACATAGTAAGAAGATTGAAGAGGAGATTAAGAAATTAGAGGAACAATTTAGAATAAATAAGGATAAGCATATATATGCTCAACTCTAAGCAAAAAAGAAAGAACTAGAGGAAAAGGATATAGAGAGAGTCCAAAATGAATTAATATATTTGAAAAGATTTTTTTTCGAATATAGCAATAAAAACTCAAAAATGCTGGCAAGGTCCATGCAAACAAAGAAGAAGGGGAAAAAAAATAGGGACAATTAAAGATAAAACTGGGAAAAGTTGTAATTTAATGAAAGATAAATTAAAAATATTTGAAGATTTTTATCAGAAATTGTATACATCAGAAGCAGGCCCATGGGCAAGGATACTGGAATATGTAGAGAAGAATTGGAAGATAAGATTACAAGGTAAGGATAGGGATTATATGGGAGCATTAGTGACTGAAAAAGAAATAGAGGGAATTATTGATAAATTGAAAGGAGGGAAATCTCCAGGAGTAGATGGGTTGGAGCCGGAATATTATAAGATATTTAAAGAGCTTTTAGTACCAAAAATGAAAAAAAAATGTATAATAATATAATAAAGGGAGAGAAGACCCCGCCATTGTGGGAACATTCGCTGATAATATTAATCCCAAAACCAGATAAGGATTTAACGGACCCAGCTTCATATAGACCAATTTCTTTAATTAATCAAGATTCTAAAATATTTACAGCAATTATGGCAACAAGATTGAATACCTTTATAAACAAATATATAAAAAAGGATCAGTGTGGTTTTATTCCAGGGAGGCAAAGAGTATTGAACATAATAAACCTAGGCTGACCAGGTGGCTCGGGATTTCCCGGTCCTAACCGGGAATCCAAAGGCCAACCGGGCCAACCGGGCCAACCGGGGGAAAACCGGGGTGGCGGGGGGTCACGCGGCGGTGGCAGCGAGACCCGGTGGAGGTGGAGGAGCCCGGGAAGCGGACGCCCCTGCAGGTAAGCACGAAGGGGGGCACTTACCTGCTGGGGCGGCCGCTTCCCGGGCTCCTCCGCCACCTTTGCCGCCGCTGCCGGGCTCGTAAGGCCAGAGGCCGCGCGGAACAGGCAGGAGAGGGCCGGATCCGGAAGTGACATAATCGGCCATCTCCCGCCTCTTCCGCGCAGCCTCTGGCCTCCTTGGGGCTCAATCGCGATGGCGATGAGCCCTGAGGAGCCCGGACGCCCACGCCCGCCTCTTCCGCGTGGGCGTCCGGGCTCCTCGAGGCTCGTCGCCATTGCAACGAGCCCCAGAAAGGCCAGAGGCCGCGCGGAAGAGACGGGAGAGGGCCGGTTACGTCACTTCCGGATCCGGCCCTCTCCCGCCTCTTCCGTGCGGGCGGCGATGGAGGACCCCGCGCGGCTGCACGGGCGACGGAGGACCCGGCGCGGCCGCGCGGGCGGTAGTGGAGGACCCCGCGCAGCCGCGCGGGCGACAGAGGACCCGGCGCAGCCGCGCGGGCAGCAACAGAGGAACCCGCGCGGCCGCGCGGGCGACAGAGGAACCTGGCGGTAGGTCCAGGCTGGTTTTTTTTTGGGGGGGGGTGGCTTGGTGGGGGGGTTGTTTTGGGGGGGGGGGGCGGGGGGGACCAGGATTTTTACTTTTAAAATCTGGTCAGCCTAATAAACCTTATTAAAAGAAGGAATTTAAAAGCAGGGTTGATAGCTTTAGATATTTTTAAAGCCTTTGATTGTGTGGAATGGCCAGCATTAAAAACAATTATAAAGATATTTGGCTTTGGAGAAAGGTTTATAGGAGTGATTAATCAGCTTTATGCAAATAATAAAGTGGTGGTAATGGTAAATGATGGATTAACACAACAAATTACCTTAGCCCAGGGAACAACCTCTCTCTCCAATATTATTTGCAATAGTTATAGAAATACTGGCAAATGTTATTAGGGATGATGAGAGACTCAAGGGGATAGGAGGTGAAGATAAAATAAAAATTAATAAGTTTGCAGATGATACTTTATTGACATTAGAAAATCCAAGAAAAAGCATAGAAGATATAAAGCAACATTTGAGAGAATTTGGAGAGAATACAGGACTACAGGAAAATTGGGGGAAATCAGAAATGATGTTATTTAATTATGACAAAGAAGAAAGGGAGGACTGTAGTTCAAAACTTGATTTAAAAAATATAGTGCACTATTTAGGAGTTCATATTACGAAAGATTTAGAAAAGTTAGAAGAAATTATTTTAGTAGCTTAAAAAAACAGATAATGAAGAAGTTAGAGGCTTATAGGAAATTAAAGCATTCATGGTTTGGTAGAATAGCGGTTATTAAAATGAAAATATTACCAAAGATAATTTTTTTGTTTAGAATGTTACCAATTAAAATAACAGAAGTAGAAATAAGAAGTTGGCAAAGCATGATAAATAAACTAATGTAACGGAGATAGAAAAGCAAGAATTAATAAATCGAAATGGTATAAGTCACAAAGGAAAGGAGGGTTGGGACTCCCGAATATAAAGATGTATTATATAGCCAATCAATTAAGATATGTTATACATAGTATAGTTGGAAAAGAGGATTTAGAATGGTTAGAGATGCAGACAGAAGAAATAGAGTTAGAGTTACAAAATATATTTTTTAGTAAAATACAAAATAATCAATAGAAGGATATGGAAAATCCCATCCTAAAAAATATTACAGAGATTTGGGGAAAGTATAAAAAGAAATTAATACCAGGAATTTCTCCTCTAACTCCAGCTGTCTTATTGGAGAACTTCCCAGGTAACTTAAGAAGAGAATTGGAAGGGTTATTGAAGGGGAAAAAAATAATTAAAGTGAAAGATTGGCTGAAGAGAATGGTTAATAAAAAGCAAATAGAAGAAGTCTTAAGAGGACAAAAAAATATGGTTTAAGTGTATACAATTGGAACAATGGACGCAGAAATGGAAAAAGGAAAACAAGGACTGTAGAAAGGAAACAAGATTTGAAAAGTTAATTGAGTTAAGAGAAAAGGAGGGGGAAATAAAAGTAAAAATGGTATAATAAGTGAAATATATAATATATTGATAGAGGAGGGAGAGCAACAAGAAATTTTGAAAACATTCTGGGAAGAAGATTTAACAAAACAAATCACCGAGGATAACTGGGGGAAGATATGGGAACTAAGAACATTGAAGTTGTTATCAATAAGGATAAATGAGAATCATTATAAAAAAATTTGGAGATGGTATCTCACTCCCGTAAGATTACATCACATAGAGAAGAAAATTTCAATGCTATGTTGGAGGGGTTGTCAGGAGGTGGGGACATATTTTCATACGTGGTGGACATGTGAGTATGTACAAAAGTTTTGGAAAAGAGTTTTTAAAGAAATAAGTGAAGTACTGGGTAAAAATGTGGAAGCAAGTCCAAATCTAGCGTTACTTTCGATGTTTGACAAAGAATATGGGAATAAAAATACAAGAGAATTGATTAATAACCTCCTGACACCGGCTAGATTAATGATAAGTAAGAATTGGAAAATACAAGGGAATTATAGTATAGAAGAATGGTACAAAGGGGTGTGGGATATAGCAATTAATGATAGATTAACATGTAAAATTAAAGTTAGGATGGGATTATCCAAGAAGAATGATTTTGAAAGTATTTGGGGACCATTTATAGAATATGTTTTAATAAAGGGGAGAGGTTGTACACCTTCAAAAGAATCGTTGCAATTTTGGAAAAATGTATAATATATTAGAGCAATGAAGGTCTCAGGGGTAGGGGAGCATGGGGGGGGATGTTAAGGTTTTGTTATGTATTATGTTTATTATATGTTTATTATATGTTGAAATAATAAATAAAAATTTAAAAAAGAAGCAAAAGGGGAGCATTCACTGCCTTTTTAAAAGGAAGACAGTTTGTATTGCATGCTAATGTGTAGGCTAGACTTGAACGTGCAGGAGTCCCAACTCCTTCAGCTTGGAGATCACAAGTCTTTCAGAAGCATTGGAGGTGACGGGAGCTTAAGGGAGATTGGCATTTTTGCATTTAGATTGGTTTGCTGGCTGGGTTCCAGATGGAGGGATTTAAATAAACACAAACATATCTTGGCACTGCCTACTGATCATGCCAGGGACTAGAAAGATCAACACAGGTGGCAAAGTCCACAATAGTAACTGTGGTACACAAAACTCTGTGCTACTGGGCATCACTTCCTTAAGGTTCAGCCCAATAGTGCTCCATCAGCCATGGAGCAAGTTGCAGGATCAAACACCCTGTCACTGCAGCATCACACCCACAGTTGGGTGTTGGCAGCACCCACATTGCTTGGGGAGATGTTTTTCTCAGAACAGAGGTGGTGTTTTCTTCCGAGGACTGCTTGCTTCTCCAGCTGGTGCTGCCTCCTTAAGGCAGTATCTGCGGTTAGCATTTCCTGTCTCGATTCTCTGTAAAATACGGGTTTGCAACCAGCAACTGCTGAAGCCACTAAAGCTGAGACAATAATGGCTCCATCAGTGAGCCATGAGTTCCCAACCCTGGAGCAGACCAGCTTAAAAGTGGCCAATGAATATAAGGAACTGCCCTAAACCTGCTGATGGACTGAATTTTAGATATTTGTGTTTTTGTTTTATTGTTACTTTATTGCAGTTTTCCTGGAACTGGTATCCTCCAGATGTGTTGGTTGGCAATTCCCACCAGCTATATCCAGCATGCCATGTTAGTTGGGGATGATGGAAATTGCAGTCTAACACATCTGGAGGGCACCAATTTGGGGGGAAGGCTGCTTTATCATGTCGGTTTTACTTTGTAACCATTCATGTTATCGTTTGTCTATTTATTCTATAAATAGTTTGAATTAATAAATAATAGAAAATAAACAAATACCAATCACATGATTGGTCTACCTAGCCCAGTAATGTCTACTCTGACTGGTAGTAGTTCCCCAAGGCCTCATACAGACATTTTTTCCCAGCCCTACTGCCCAAGTTCCATTTAAGTGGAGATGCCAAGCATCAGATGTGCCACCTTCCATGTTCTGGTAGACAGGGAGAGCACGGTCGAGGGAGCCTCCATAGCCATTCTACAAGCTGAGCAGTTCAGCATTTGCTTCTTTGGTTGAAGGATGGGTTATTATTAATAATAATTTATTTGAAATTACATAATATTTATTTATTTAGAATTATATATTCTAAATAAATAACAATAATATCAACAACAAAATAACCCAAAATAAATATTAAAAATAAAAATACAATGAAAGTATCAAAATACTACAATATTAAACATTTAAAGCATTACAAAATATGTATTTTTAAAACACTGAGAAAGCAAGCAGTAAAATTAATAAAGCCACAGATAAAAGGTTAGATGCCTGCTTAAAGATGAGAGTCTTAGCTTGGAGTCCAAATGTATACAATGAAGAAACCAAGCAGATCTCCCTGAGAAGGGGGCATTCCATAGATGCGGGTACCTTATGGAAATAGCAAGCCGCCCACCCTGCTGCAGCCACATACAACATAGACGGCATTGAAAAGATATAGTGCACAATTAAATACCAGCATGTGCAGAAAACCATTTACTGAAGTTTTTTTTTACTCATTTTCCAGGACAGAGCAAAGCTGCTTTTCATCCAGATTTACAGCCTAAAATACAGACATCGGTACAGAGAATGAGCCAAACTGAATCTCTCCAGAACCCCCTCTACAGTTTTGCTATATGGATCTTTTTTCCCTTTTTCTTTTTCATTCAAGGACACCCACCTTTCCCACTACCACCACCACCACCCTGCCTTACTCCATGCCATTCCAGCCAAACGTATTGCAGGTCCCTTCAAACCACAGGGGAACCTTCTCCAGGGAGTTTAGAGAAGGTACGGCAAGACTTTTTCAGACAGATTCAAGGGCTGTCTACACGCAGGGAAAGCCCCACAGTGGTTGTGGATCTGCGCCCTGTCGGTTAGATGATGCAGACACAGGTTTGCAGCCACTGTGGGGCTTCCCCCATGATGGTGGGATCTACCCCGACTTTTTCAAAGGGAGTGTCATCAACACAGCACATTCAGTGTGCAATGTTGCTCTGCGGCCAATCCAGGGCCAAACCGGGGGCAGACCTGGTGGAAAGTGATCAGCAATTGATCACCTTCCACCAGGAAGAGGCGTTGGTGGCTCTGGGACCTGGATGGCCACCCAGAAATCCCACGCTCCTTCCTCAGTGTTGGGATTACCTGACACCACCCCGGGAGAGGGAAAGTGCGGGGTTGAGGAGGGAGGCGGCACCAATATAGTTCATGTTTGGCTCATTCTCGGTACTGATGTCTAGCTGCATAGGAAGTAGCAGCAGGCCAGCGTTCCAACTTGGTAATTAGCAGTCCTTGGAGAGGGAGAGAGAAGACAAACACCCACTCTTTCTGTCAGATAATATTTCTGCAAGAGAAAGGCAGGCAGGAGGGAGAACACTGGCTATGGCTGCTGTTGGAAAGTGCTCAGAGTGCCTTTCAGCGGCAGCACCCAATCCACCTCTCTCCTCACCAGCCATGGGACGGATGTAATTATGTGGGGGGCTACCTTAAGCTCACTTTAATTATGTTAGCTATGAGGGTCAGTGGATAATGCCTGGAATCACTGCTGCCTGAGAGGAAACAGGAGAAATTGCTGAGGAACATGGTAGCCATGGCTGCTTCCAGGCACTCTCCTGAGGGAAGTGGTTTATGTGGTATTTCTCAGAGAGAACAATGCAAGAGGAGGCTTTTGGAGCTTCTCCACTCACCCCTGCCCTTCTTTAAAAGAGTTCTGAGCAAAAAACAAAAAATTTGAGACAATGTTTTTGTGTTTCAATAAAATGCATCTTACAAAACAATGAGGCTGTAGAACAACTTTCTCCAACCTGGTGCCTTCCAGATGTGTTGGCTGCAACTCCCATAATTCCCAGCTATAATGGGTGCAACATTGTCTTTCTCTCTGAGAAATACCACATAAACCACTTCTCTGAGGAGAGGCAGCAGTGATTCCTCATAGCTGGCTGAGAATTATGGGAGTTACAGTACAAGACAACCAGAGGGCACTAGGTTAGGGAAGGTTGCTATAGTATGAGGATTTCAAATACTCTTACAGCAGTGGGCCTGTTCAGACACTACACTAAACCATGGTTAAGCCGCTAACCCTTTTTTAGCAAATGGTTAGTGAGCATGTTTAAACTGTGGTTATGTAGCTACTATGGTTAGGAATGGTTCACACGACAAGCTAAATCATGGTTCATATGACATGCTAAGCTGTAATGTTTAGCTCAAAGTGCTTAACCACCATGGCTTAGCATGTCATCTGAACAGGGTTGGTGTTACACACCCCAGTTGCCTTCAGAAGTCTTCTGAGGCCACTGCAGGAGCTCCTACCTCTGTTGTTCTTCTCCTAGATAGCATCTCTCCTGCTACTCTGACCTGGCCTGACCCTACACTTGTTTTATCCTTTGGATTTGGTTTTTGCGGTGGTCTTGTTGCTGCTGAAACTTCCCCTGTCATGTGGTGAGAGCTCAACACAAATATGCTAGTGATAGTTGAAGAAAATGTTTGAGAACACCAAGCACATTCACTGAATTCCCCAAGGTTCCAATCAGACATTTTTACTAAGAGGTGGCTAGTTGGGTTCACAAGTGTTTCACTAGAAGTAGAAAGGGAAGAATTTTGATAGGAGAAGGGTTCGTTGTGGCTTGTTGATTAAATATGGAATTGTTTCCACACAGATTAATAGTTACATTGTATGTATACAGGAATCCAGGAGCACTAAGTACTAGAAGGTAGGAAAAATATCCAGATGTGTTTCCACTGCAGACAAAAGAGAAAAGAAAAACCACCCCAAAATTGTCAAGATGGAGTTATTTACCTGTCCAAGTACTAGTAGATACAGCGCTTTTGCTGAGGCCATGGAGGCACCTCTCCAATGCATGGTGGATCCTGTCCTCTGTGCACGTTGTATGCTGCATTTTAATTCATCTCCTGAACACAATAAATCAATAAATCAATAAATCAATAAAAAATAAATAAATAAAAAATAAATATGCATACATACATACATACATAAAGCAAATTAGCCACAGGCATGTGAGGAAGATTAGAAGAGCTCACGCTCCTTTTGCTAGCTGGTCCTCTGATGTCCATCACCTTCTGGACTTCATTGCAGAACTGATCCAGAATGGGGAACTGGCTCCCTTCAGTTGGATTCCTCACATTCAGTAGGAAAGGTTGCAACAAGAAGCTAAATGAAACCCTTACAACTCTCAGCTTCCTAAACATTCAAAACGTGTTACTGCCAAGCTGCAATATCATGTCCCACTGTCCCTTCTCCCCATCCATACAGCTCCATCCTCTGCATCATCAGGCCAGGATCTCTGTTAAAATGCTTTGGTTCATACTGGCATGGGAATCCAAGCCCATCAAGATCATTTAATGTCACTACCTCTACAGATTTCCCCAACATACTCTGGGGTCAGAGAGAGACTTTTTCTGGTATTTTTCCCCAGCTAGGAGCTCATGGAATCCAAATTGCAGGTCCACAGGAATATTAAGGTGTCCTGAGGAAGATCCACTTTTTCTATATCTTGGCAGGATCCGCTGCACCAAAGCATTATTGACAACTTGTGTATGTTAAACAAAGAGCACTTCCATGGGAAGTGTTGCTTAGAGAAGAAGCATCATGTTTGACAAGAACACATCCCAGTGGCTTAAAAGGTCTAGACCAGTCTTCCCCACCCTGGTGCGTTGGACTGCAACTTCCAGCATTCCTAGCCAGCATGGCTGTGACATCTAGAAATTATGGGAGTTACAGTCCAACACATTTGTAGGGCACCAACTTTGGAAAGGTTGGTTAAAACACTCACAAGGCCAACCTTCTATGGGCAAGGTTACCATTCTACCACAGCAATATTACACAGAAGAGACAGCATCTATCCAAAAGGCCCAAGAGGAAATACATTCACAAAAGCATCTGCTCATCCCCAAATCCTCTCAACATCTTGATCACACTTGGGGGTGAACATCACGAGGAAAGTGTTGATTGAACAAGGAGCATGATTCATACCTCCAGCATGGCCCAGAAATAGTCTTCTCTTATGTCAGCTCCTTACACAACACCACAAGTGTGATCAGCGGAAAGGGGAGGCTTTCCTTCCCCAACTGGCCTGACCAGTCAGGAAGTCTGACAAGCCCTCACAGCAAATTCTGTCTCACTTACAACCCTTTATTGTGTAAGCAGAGTTCGGATGTGAAGGAAAGCCATTCCCGTAACTTAGGAAGCCACAAGGTACAGATTCTGCTTAAGTCACAGTTTCCTCACATGATGCTGGAGGACACCAGGGACTCCTGCCTTGATACAAACTGAATACAGATGGTCGAAGACTGTTCACTGCACATCTACAGGATCAGGGGCACACTGAACCTGAAAGGTCTGCATGGACTCCCTGGGCCACGTCCATTGTAAACTGGCTCAGGCCTCACGTTGACAAAGTATGGGAGAGTTTGGGAAGATGGCTTTCAGAGGTGAGGGACGTGTCATTTTGTGCCATACTATTTCCATTCCCCTGTCCATAAAAAACAAAACAAAACAAAAACCCAGCATCAGTTGCACTCCGCTGCCTGAAACCTTGGAAAGCTGGTACCAGACTGTGTTGACACTAGCAGGCTAGATAGATCAATGGTCCAACTCTGAATAAGGCAGCTTCCTATGTTCCACCTGGCCACATCCCACAATTCACCAGAGAAAGAGGCCTATGTACTCTGGAAAGCTAATAGTGGTGACATTGGAAGCAATTACGTTGCAATCCCTTTCTTGCTGGTCTCTTCATTTCAAAAACTCCTGGGGGAGCACAGGACACCACCATGCAAATATCTAGAAACATGCCACTTAAGTGATGCAGTCCACACTGCATCAGCACGTCATCAACAAGGCATGGGATCATCACACGGCATTGGAGAAATAGCCTTTCCACTTCAATAGCACAGCTGGCTACAACCTCAAAGAAGCTTTCCAGAGCTGGGCTATGAAGCGCTGGTCTCCAGCAATTCCCTGATCCATTTTAGGGTTATCCTTCAATTCTGCTGCCAACTAAAATAATAATAATCAGAATTTAGCAACATCTAAACTCAAAGTTGACTCAATATTCAATGAGCATGACTGACCAAAATTCATTTGTTGCTAAACTGAAAGCAACTGTTGCCACTTGGTCCCTTTCTTTATAGCTATGGCAGATCACAAATAAAACCAAGACACCCTTTATTTAGTGATGGGGCCACTTATTTAACTCTTCTTATTTAACAGTTACCCATGCCTTGCTTACATTATGTTTAAACTATTGCAATGCATTCTACATCAAGCTCCCCTTGAAAGCTATCCAGAAGCTACAATTAGGGATGTATGGATTTTGCTCAATCCACTCCGTCTGAGTTTTGTGGATTGTCAGGCATCTTTCATTCCATCTTCCACTCATTCATGGAATCAGATTTTTTTTTAGAGATGCATTGGAATTTTGGTTTACTTGTGCTAGTGCACATTAATACTAATTTGCACTTGCACCTATGTGCATTAGTGGACATGTGCATTTGCACAAATCACAGAGAGAGAGAGAGAGAGAGAGAGAGAGAGAGAGAGAGAGAGTAAAAAAAAAAACACTGGTCTACAAGTCCAACTCAGAAAAAGCCAGTCTGTTGTGGAATCCACAGGTCAGAGTCTTAGAAATCCAAACTCATCAGAATCCATGGCACAGATTTCTCTAACATCCCCAGCTACAATTGGTGCAAAATGCTAACAGGTGGACGGTATTGGGACCATATTACAACTGTCCTGAAAGACCTAAACTCATTGCCAATTGCTTTCCAGGCTCAATGCAAGATGTAGGTTTTAACTTTTAAAGCCCTAAATGGCTACCTAAGAGACTGCCTATCTCCTTATGAGTCTGTCCAGTTATAATGATGTGCAGGAGTGGCCCTTTTGAGTGTACCATTATGCACAAAGTCCTGTTTGTCAAGTACGCATGAAAGGGCTTTCTCCTGTGACTCTCTCAAATTCTTGAATCTGCTCTCTCAAGAACTACAATTGGTCTTCACTCTCTTGGCCTTTAGAAAGTGTGTGAAATCACAACTTTTTAATCTAGTTTTTTACATGGTGTAGTAGTATTAGTGTTCTAATGTTTTATTGTTTTTAATGTTCTTATTTTTTTTAAGGTTTTGTTGTTTTAAATTTCTATGTACCGCCTTAACGGCTTTTTATCAAATAAGGCAATATATAAATGATGCTATTGTTGTTGTTCTGAATGATAGCAACAACAAGACATTTTTTCCTGAGGTTGTTTAAAATGAAATGAGAGTTATGAAGAAAAAAAGGGACATAAGTTCAGAGATATAAAGTGTGTGTGTGGGGGGGGGGGGGAACCGTAGAGGCAGTTTCTTCTACATATGGCAATTATTGTCATATGAAGCAGCCTCAAGGGTAGGTTCACGCATATATAGTCATTATTCCAGGACTGCAACATCAAGCAGGTGTGAAACAATGAAACAGCTAAGACTGTGCCCTCACATCACCTCAGGCAGATTATTAAGTGAGGTGATACCAAGATATGTGCAAATCCGCATTAAACAGGAGGAGAAACATTTGTTGGGGAAAAGTGAGGAATGGTTACATCTTCAAAACAGCCACAGAGCAGGAACTTGGAGAAAAGGGGCCTATTTACAGATCATCTTTACATATTGTTCATGAAAAAAAAAAAAACACAGGAAGACCAAGAAGGTACAATGGGGCCCCCTGAAAGTAGCTTATCAAAAAGATCCAAAAGACACAAGGTTTGACAAACATCCTTTTGCAGTGCTCAAATCAAACCAAACTAAACCATCAACATGCAACTGTGAACCTATTTCCTTCATGGAGCAGCATTTAAAACAAAAACAAAAAAAACTAAAAAACTAAAAATCGATGTGGGACAGGAAGTGCAAAGTGCAATACATAGGCTTATTTAAAGCCTATGGTGGCAACAAGATTCTAGCCCTTATACATGGCTTATAATGAGCTGCTCTGCTCAGAACAATGGAGACTTCCTATAAGTGAGTGAGGGGAGACATGAAAGAGGTGTACAAAACTAGTATGGAGAAAGCAGATAGGGAGAGAATTTCCCCCCTCTCTAATAATACTAGAAACCGGGGTCATCCCATGAAATAAATTAATGGGAAATTCAGGACAGATAAAAGGAAGAACTTCTTCACATAGCACGTAGCTAAACTATGGAATTCAGTACCCCCAAGATGTAGTGATAGCCACCAATTTGGGTGGCTTTAAAAGGGTATTGGACAAATTCAGGGAGGATAAGGCTATCAAGGCTACTAGTCCTGATGTCTACATGCTACTTCCAGTATTGGAGGCAGAAGGCCAATTGCTGGGGAACATGACTGGGAGGGTGCCAATGCACTCATGTCCTACTTATGGGCTTCCCACAAGCAGCTTAGCTGGCCACTGTGGGAGCAGGATGCTGAACTAATGTAGGCCTGTGATCTGATCCAGCATGGCTCCTCTTCTGTTATGTTTCATAGGCTTATGGGAGAGGCAACATGGCAGCCATAAAAGTAGAGGGCTATATTACTTTAAACCAACCAACCAAGGCCTTCTGTAATGAGGGACATGTGCTTGAAACTCAAGACAGCATCACATCTGGATCAGTTTGCTTCTGGCAAGTAAGAATCACACCCAGTAGGGCCATCATGAAGATTGGGCATGGCCAAGCACCTGCTGAGGGCCCACAACCCATCATGGGTCCACTGATTTGCTCCTCCTCTTTACCATTGCAACCTGCGTGTTCATCTGTCTCTCACTCAGGCCCAGACCATGGAAGCGGTGAGAAGGATGAGCAGCAGATGCCAATCTCTACGTGCTCCCAGGCTCTCTGCCCATCAAGCAAGCAAACAGGAACAATGATGAGAAAGAGGTTGAGGAGCAATAGCAGCTGGTGACAAAGGTTGTGACAAGGTAGACTCATTGAGGGATGGGGCCCATTGAAGGTGTCTTGCCCAGGCCCTAATAAACCTAGACCCAGCACTGATACCTAGGCAAGGAAGCTTTCATGAATTGAAAGATATATGGTTCTTTTCCCTTCCACCCACCCCTTTTAAGTCACTGATGTGCAGCAAACAAGGTGTGGGTGGGAGGGTGAGAAACTTCTGTGGACCTATTTCTAAGGCTGACCAGTGGATGGAGGAGCTTATTGCACTGCCACATACAGCCACAAATGTGAGAAGCGAAACATTACTAGCATCAGATTGAAGGAAAGAGATTAGAGAACGTGAATCTTTCACTTCATCATTCCTGGACTATTGAAAGAAAAAATAATATAAGCACAGCGGTCATTAAAGACCCATCCCACCCCCTGCCACAAAAGCGAAACTGACAGTGAGGCAACTAAGGTCCCCTCTAGAAGAATTCGGTTTGGTGCCTGGTTGCCCAATTATGCGCATCTTCGCGGAAGCGCATTTACATCTAATAGCTATACACGAGAGGTGGTGAAGCGCATTATGGGCTATATGAAACGCACTTTAAAGTTGTTTACATGCGGAGAATCGCATGTTTACATGGCCAAAATGCGCTTCAACTCCCTCGGCAAATTAAAAGTTGCTATTTAACGCATATTCGAAAATGCAAATAATCGGAGATAAAAAGCGCCTCGACCCCTGATTTGCGCTCTGCTCTTGTAGAGGTAAACATTTTAATGCGCCTTGAAAGAGCTTTAAATCGCTCTTGTAGAGGCACCTAAGAGAGACTATTCAAGGTGCAAACAAGAGTTTCTGCATCACCAATACCCAGTGTGATCAACAGGGAGCAAAGGGTGGACAGGACCTGAAATCAGGAAAGGGACATGAGCCCTGAAAAGCTTCAACATGCTTTGCATTATTATTGACTTATTGCAATATTTCTTTTTTTTAAAAAGCACCATAAATCAAGTTTACAAATACAGGAGTGCAACACAGAAAAACACTAGACTGCAACCATTCAACAATGACATCATCAGGATTCTTGGTAAACAGCAAGGGAAGAAAAGGTTTCAACGCCAGAGAAAAATGGCAAGTATAGAAACAACATATTAGCTATAGACACTAACTTTCTCCCCCACCCAACCTTACTAAGTTATTGCTACTACATCCACATTAGAAGAGCCTGTTTTTTAGCCTAAAAAAACCCCCAGTTAAACTGAGTATCTTGATACAAACAAGGCTTTGTTTATTGCCCTGAGAGGCAGGCTTTTCAGTGCAATGACTGTTCTGTTCTGGAATACAAAGAAATGTGTTCATCTCCGGCAACAACTCCATTCACATCAATGGCTTATTACTAAGATTTAATCTGGCTCAAAAGGCACATGGTAACGAGACAGTGTGCAGGGGGAACTTCTCCTTGGCCTGCACTTACACATGTACTGGGAAGTAGCCCACCATGAGCAAGATCTATACCATTCAGCTTCACTGGCAGCAGCACCATCACCACTTTCTTGATGTACTCTTGCAAATTCAGTGAACTGAGCTGGGATAATAAACTTAGTGCTGACACCATATGCAAATCAGTTCCAGAATCCAACGTGACAAGGCAGTTTAGTGGGACAAGGCCATGACAGCAACCTCTCTCAGGAAGAGTTCTAAGGAAGAGTGCCAGAGTACATCATTCCAAGCCTTGGAGCACATCCACAGCGTCCACCAATTAAAGCATCCACTGCACGGAAGCATGCTCTGCAGACTTTGACAGAGGGGGCTATGCTGGTAGTCCTCAAGTGAGATGCTTCAGCCAGCACCGGTTGCATTTTTCTTCTTCCCAGAACCCATTGCTTGCTTTCACATGCTGGCATGAAAGCCTTGGTTCTTTTCTTTTTTGCTTCCAGCTCTCCATGGATCAGGAAGCACAATCAATTTAATTAGCTTGATCAAGAAAGCCATCCAAAGGGGCTGAATTGGAAGGGAATATCAAGAAAAGGGGCGGGTACCCTTTTTGGCCTGGAAAGCTGAACGCGGTACAAGGTTGGGGACCATTTGTGACTGCATCTGTTGGGGACTGCACAGGCAGTCTTCCCCCACCCCACCCACATCTCCTCACCCAGGAATAGGGAGACTGAAATCTCCTGTCTTTGCCCACTGAGATGAGATTGCTTTGTGTGGAGAAGTTAAAGCTTCTCCTCACCCCTTACTCATAAGCCCCTCAAAACAACCATCCTGGCTGCTTTAGTATTGCTGAGAGGTAGGGAGGCTAAAGCCTCCTCCCCCACCCCAGTTACCCCAATTGGGAGTGCTGTCCTGGCATGGCTAATAGCAGCGCTAGAACAGTGGTCTTTTCCTTGCCACACAGCTGATCAGCTAAGCGGCAGGGAAATGTAGATGGGCTTCTAGGTAGGGTGACCAGACGCCCGGATTTGTCCGGACATGCCCGGGAAATGGGGAGCAAATCCGCATCCGGGCGGAAAAACCGTTTTGGGGGGCCAAATCCGGAAATTTAGCCCCCCAAAACGGTGACCAGATGGCCCTGGGGCGAGCCGGGCCAACCGGGGGCAAACCAGGCAGCGGGGGGTCACGCGGCGGTGGCGGGAGGCTGGCGGCACGAGGCACTTACTGGGGCATCCGTCCGCTTCCCTCCGGTGCTCGGAATCTACTGAGAAACAGGCTTCGTGGCCTGTCCCTCAGTAGCGCGCCAGGTGATGACGTCATCACTCGGCTACTGAGAGACAGGCCAGGAAGCCTGTTTCTCAGTAGATTCCGAGCACCGGAGGGAAGCAGACGGACGCCCCAGCAGCAGCAGGTAAGGAGCCCGGGGCGGGTGGGGGGGGGCAGTGTGGGTGCGCGGGGTGGGGGGGCGGCACGGGTGTGTGTGGTGGGTGGGGGGCGGCGCGGGGGCACGCGGCGGGTGGGGGGGACGGCACAGATGCGCGCGGCGGGGGGGACAGCACAGATGCACGCGGCGGGTGGGGGGACAGCGCGGGTGTGTGCGGCAGGTGGGGGGGGGGGGCGGCGCGGGTGTGCGGGGCACTTACCTGCTGGGGCTTCCCTCCGGTGCTCGTAATCTGAGAAACAGGCTTCGCGGCCTGTCCCTCAGTAGCGCGCCGGGTGATGACGTCATCACTCAGCGCGCTAATGAGAGACAGGCCAGGAAGCCTGTTTCTCAGTAGATTCCGAGCACGGAGGGAAGCGGATGCCCCAGCAGCAGCAGGTAAGGAGCGCGGGGCACTTACCTGCTAGGGTGACCATATGACAAGGAGGACAGGGCTCCTGTAACTGTTAATACAAGAGCCCTGTCCTCCTTTTCATATGGTCATCCTACCTTTGGTGGTTATTGGAAGTCCTGTTCCAAGTGCCCTCATACGCTGTGGTGTGGTGCAGGGCTACTTGGGAGTGGGACTTTTCAGTAGTAGCCCCCTGTTGTGGAATACTGTCCACAGAGAGGTCTGGCTGACACCTACTTTGCTTGAGTTGTTTGTGCCCACCTGCTTCCAGAGTGCAAAGGAAGAGGTGGATCTCTAGCTGGTGCTAGAAGATAGCAATTCATTTTTTTAATAATGCATTTTGACCCATAGACCTTCCTCTCCAATTTGCTTTGAGATAATTGGCATGATGTATATTTTGTAACAATTGCTGATACTTATTCATCCTTCTTAAAAATGTTTTAAGTATGACTGCTTTCTGGATGTGGGTGTGGATTTATTTTGGTAGGCCCAGTTTCTGAAGGTTTTCTGTAGTGTGTGTGTGTGTGTGTGTGTGTGTGTTGCTGGTGACTGATGTGATTAACTGAATAATTGTAACCTTTTCCTGCTGCACAGTTCTTTCATTTCCATAGCCATTTTTTTCTCTCTTTTCCTATTCCTTTTCTGCAACACTTTTGCCATTAGGTATTGCTAAATCAATGAGGTAGATGTGTTTTTCTTGTTTATTACTGTAATGTCTGGTCGATAACAAAGTATTGTCTTTTCCCAAAATTGTTCTGTCCCAGCAAGATAACATGTGAGTGCATAATGTGGCTTGTCTTGGCTTGTCTGAGTGTGTCTGGATCTCCTAGGCTCTAAAAGCGTCTTTTTGGAGAGCACCTGCTGGTTGCATGATCCATGAGGCCAGGTTCTCATGAGTGCATAGTTCTTCTTGACAGGAGGGCCTTGCACTTGCTAGAGTAAGCTGAACATATGTGAAGTGGCTGCAATCCTATATTCATTTATCTGGGAGTAAGCTTTATTGAAATCAATAGGACTTGTTTCTGAGGTTTCTTTGGGCAGTTTTCTTTGGGTCCCTGATTGAGATTTCTGTTCTCTGCACACTGAAACAGTGTAAATTCAGGAGATATTTGTCTAGCATTGTGATAATGGGCATCTGTTCTGGCCTTTCTTTGTATTGCTACTGACCATGGTCTTGTTTACATGGCTAATGAACCAGAGATATAATGACACATTGTTAGATTAGTTTCTCATTGATAAATCAGAAGTTGAAACAAGCTAAGAGGTGCTAGTGAGAAGTGACAACAACAACAACCCTTTAGTCCATTTTATTCCATAGCTAATGCTTGCAGGGTAATAGTATTTTATACTCTTTCTTAATGCTAGGTTGCTAGTTTGTTGTACTAGCTTTTTCTGTACTTGTCAACTGCTTCATTTGTTCAGTGGTAGCAGTATGCTGAAGCTGTGAGCATGAATATGAGAAAGGTGATGGGGAAAGAGTGTTAAATGTTAGGAAAGGCGAGACTATGGTCATCCAATGAAGGATTTGCAGTCAGAAAAGATATTTGAGGGAAAGGGAGACTGTATCACACACAAAGTATAGCAAAATCTTTAAAGTACAGCAAAAGCTACAAAAGTAGGAGTGAAGGTAATTTCAAATACATTGAATGTCTCAGTGATTTTAACATTAAGATGTTATGTAGAACAGGTTTGCCTTAATTGTGTGCTGTGAAATCAGAAATGTGACCAAGGCCATCTTTGGGTGGACATGTCCCTTTGGGAGCCGACCATGTTGGTGGGCATGCCCCCTTGGGGCGGCCCTGTTGTCCTCCTTTTTGGTTTCCAAAATATGGTCACCCTACTTCTAGGGGGCTGCAAAAAAGGATGCATGCAGGCCATGGGTTGCCCACCCCAAATCTACCAGATTTCAGCATTTGAGACCTCTGTCAAAGGAGGAAGATCTTAACTGATGTGTAAAATAGGTATCATGACCTACCTCAGAAGGTGGCTATTTCTACTCAAGCTTGCACCAAATTTATTTAATATGACCTCATTCAAGTTTTGCAATTGTGCCATCAAGAACTTTGGCTTTAAACATAATTTAGTTTACTAATGGCATAGTTGTAAGCACATCTGAAACTTAAAGGGGTGGTGTGTACTTCATTGTGGCCAACTTAGGAAGGATGAGGCTTGCGAGTTTCTTAGAAATGCACCACTCTGAGGCCCACATACTTCTGCACTTACATTCGGTTTTATCTGTATGTTTGCTTTTCTGTCTTTTGAAGAAGGGGAAAAAAGGAAATGGTTGGAAACTTCAACCAATTGCAGCAAGAAATATATACACACACACACACACACACACACACTAGGGCTGTGCACTGCTTCAGTTCCAGATCCCTAACTGAAACAGGCCAGAACAGGTTGGACTGGAAATGGCCCTTCATGGCTGCCGTTGTTTGCAGTAGTAGATCTATGACGACAGAGAAATCCCCATCCTCCTTAAAAATGGCAGCTTTCATGCAGGATAGGCAGCTGCTGGGTGAGAGTGCACAGGTCAGGTGAATCCCGGCAGCTCGTCACATGGGGGCAGTGGCTCACCGGGTTCAGGGGATGAGCGAGGGGGAATCCAAGGGATTCCTAGTGGTCAGCCTTGTGCCTAGCTTTCCTGGATGCTCGCCCACCAAACAGCTGCTTGGCAGGCACCCAGAAAACTGCAATATCTGACCCGCTTCAGATGTCCAGATCCCACTTCAGATCCAGATATGAAGCAGGTCAGACCAGTTTTGAGGTGGGACAAGGCTGATTGGGACCAATTCAGAACCTTCAAATCAGCCTACGAAGCAGGTCGGGGGTCCCTGCACATCCCTAAAACATACCTTGCTGCATTTGCTGCAATATATAGTTGGTATAAAGAAAAAGGATGACAGGAGGAAATTAATTCAGCAGAAAGTCATTGTGATCATTTTGGCATAGAGTATTTGAGTCCCCCAACCACAGAGCCTTTCAAGATTCTCCATTCACCTCTCAAAGCTACCTCTACCATCCATGTTGGAGGAGGAGAGGCTTCCAGTTTGTGACCAGTTCCACAAAATCTAACTCGCCTTCAGGAATTAATACCTAAGATCAAAACCAAAGGAATCTCTCTCCACTTGACAAACAACCGATGCTTCTAAGTAACCCATGATGCAATGCTAAACAAGTTTGCTCAGAAGTATGTTCAGAGCTTATTCCCTAATAAACATGTTTCGGATTGTAGCCCCAATAATAATTACGTTCCATCAATACAGTTTAATTGTTGGAATTTACCTACAGTAGCCATATATACCTTAGATTAGTTGGTTGATTGTGACACCCATTTTCATAAAGCAACAGACTACTTTATCAGATTCATGAGACTGACTGAAAGTGGTAGGGCCAATACGAGGCACTCGAAAACTTCTGCTGGACGGTGGCACCTTTTCTGTTGTTTCCAGACATGCAGGAGAAATGGTCCTTCATAACAGGACTGATATCCCTGCACTGATAATACTATTACTACACCAAATGCTATATATATTCTAAAAGTTACATTAGGCCATACCAGAGGATAAATTTCCCCTGATCCAGCCCAATGCACATATGGGGAGAGTAAATGCAGCTCCTCCCCCCACTTAGCTGGTATGGCAGTCTCTCCTCCATTTGTGTACATATACAGAGGGACAGAGCCTCTGAATGCTGCATAGGCAGCATTCAGAAGTTCCCTTCCCTTGTGTACATGCAGTGGAGGCAGAATGCTGAGCAGATTCTCTGCACACTTTCTCCCTTCCATGCATCATGCTGGATCAGGAAAGATGTAACAGCCCATCTATTGCCATCTCATTCCTTCCATGGCAAGGAAAATAGGAAGGTCCTTACATAAGAAAACAAATGAGCAGAGGAATGAGGACTGGACACTACTAATCAACAGGGAGTCTCATTCTTTGCTTCAGAGCCGGCCCTACCATTAGGTGGGTGAGGCAGGTGTCTCGGGTGGCAAATGTTTGAGGGACGGGAGTGGTTGCAAGATGACGAAGAACAGTGCTGTATGTGTACCACACAGCCTGCTCTATATCCCTAAGCTATCCTGCTGCCCGCAGGTGTCGTAGGGGCAGCCAGCATTGAAGTAAGCTTCAATTGCCAGTCTGGTCGGATTCTGTACATAGAAAGTGAGGGGGGTGGTTTGCCATTCTTTTCCTAAGGAAGCTCAACATCTTGGGCAGGCCCTGCTTCGGTTTAAACCCTTTGGCTACAAAAGGTGGGTTGCAGCCTCCAACAACGCCTTCCTTCAAACACTGGGCTGTAACATGCAGCATATCTATTTGATTTGGAGGCAGCGGAATAATAATAAAAAAGACATGCCAGAAGATTCAAATACACATGCGAGCAAGACTAGACATCTCAGTCTCCTTGACTGTGCTAGACTGGACTGGGAGTGTGGAAGGCCACAGACCTTCCATTAATCATTCTTTCTCTCTTACCCGCAACAGATAATGGCATTGAACTGCTGCACAGAGTGGTCAAGATGAAGAAACGGTACTCTTAATGTGCCATATAAACATAATTTAACATATAGTTAATAAACTCAGAAGTGAACGGGGAAAAGGAGAACTGGGAATCTGGGAAAGCCAGATTCAAGGCAAAGGTCCTGGTTTATTAGAGGATCATTTAGTGGGGTGTCCTGAGATGGTACAGTTCTTCTTCTTCAAACAACTAGGATGGGAGCTGGACTTATGACTAGGGATGCTGCAAGGCTGAGGCAATGTTTCAAAAGAGTGCAGTGAGGAATATTAAAAAGGAGCTAGAAGCTGGGCCAAATCTACACCTCATGTCACATCCATACAAGCCCATCATGGTGATGCTATATCCCTCTTGCCCATTTATACCTCATAGTGCATTCAAATGACATCTGTTGTGGTATTTTGGCTGATATGGAATAAAAAGTGGGAAATGATGCTAGAAAATCAGTACATGGAATACGTAATGTGCCCCAACAGTTATCCATGAACTTCAATACCGATAAAAAGCACTAGTGTATATCTAGCCCTGGTTTCATTCCTGCACAATTCTTCTTTATGAAATTAGAGTTCGCAAAGCTGAGAAGGGCAAATCAAACAGTTTGCTTATTACCACAAAGAAATGAATTCTTCTTCCTTGGTTTTGTTAAAACTAGAGACACTGGGCAACTATTTTACAAAGGTTACATGTAATCCACAAGAACCACCAGCTGCAATCAGAGCATCCTGCCATACGTACCTCAGAAGCAATGTATCGGCAAATATGAGAAATTAATGAGGTGAATCGATCAAGAAAAGCTCAGGATGGGTGAAGAAGCTATATTACAGGTACATTTAGGCATAGAGGTTTCTAGAACTCTAATGCTTAAGGGAATTCACCTATATTTCTCCTCAAAAGGATGAAAACCTACTTTGGTAGATTGGAAGCGTCTCTCTCTTTTGACCATCTCATCATAAAAAGGCTTCTCTAGCAGCTTTCTATTTTGCTAATTGCCACAAAGAAGCATATTCTTCTCCAATTTCTGGCAAAAAGGTGACCGAAAGTGTAGGCTGGGGTTGCTGTGGCTTAGCGTTATCTGCTTATTTCTTATATAATCCTGACTAGAAAGCAGGTTAAGTTCATAGCAACAGAATAGGGCCACAGCCATCACTTATGTGATGCTTGGCTGTGGGCCGAGAAATAGTGACTGAAGGCAATGATGGACAGCCATCTACAGCAGTTGTGAGAGAACATTTGGAAATTATGGGATGTGGGTCAGGGAGCTGTACATTAGGAAGTCCAGGACATTTTGAAAACATGTGCCATGAACGTTGTCTCTTACAGAAGGAAAGAAAAGAAGAAAAGCTGAAGTCAGGAGATGAGACAGGATGGCCTGGGCCAGCCCATGACATTTTGCCAGCTGAGGTGAAGGACAAGATGGAGCCCTTCTCACATTTCATGTACAAAAATCAAGCAGGCTGACAGTTGAATTTTTCTTAAACACTGACAGTGGGATAGCATCTTCCACCACACCTGAAGGCAGCAGGCTAGCTTCGGGGGTGCAGGCCAGCTTTGGGGGTGCAGGACAAGCCATGTAGTATGCAATTGTCTCCTCCAAGACCTTCCTGCTCCCCTCCCAGCATTTGCCACCCGGAGTAACTTCTTCATTTTGTCTAATGGTAGGCCAGCCCTGAGGATGAAAATTCTTTTACAGAAATGCAAAGCACTTGCAGTAGTTATTGTTATACTTTACTGTGGGGTTTTCTACCCTGGATGCCCAAATAATTTGACCAGCCTTGGGTACTATGCATCATGATTGGAGGGTGAGTGGCATTTGCAAGTCTACCTCAGGCAGAAAAACATCTTGGTCTGTGTTCATGGCAACCCTGGTGCCAGTTTCGTCAGGAAATACATATGTATCCGATGTCTACTTTGTGATTCACTTCCTGTGATGTTACTATAGCACTGGTTGTGGAAAACACAGAGTTCAACGATCAGAAGAAAAGAAAAAACACTCGTCTTAGAGTAGCAGGCCTGTGCTCTCCTCCTTAAAGAGAGTAAGTTTTGAGAAAGACTCCATTCTAGCTGTACATCTATACAACTCATTCTTATTCATCATAAACTGAAGGCTCTGTTGCCCTGACATGGAACCCCTTAAGAATATAAAAAGAGCCCTGCTGAATTAGACCATGGGTCTTTCCAGTCCAGCATTCTGTTTACAGAGTAGTCAACCAGTTGTTGACCAGTGACCCAAAGCAAAGCACAGATGCAATAGCACCCTCCCACCCCTGTTCCCTGTATATAAGTCTATATACACCAGCAACTGGTGTATATAGACTTCATGGCTCAGATACCGGAAGTAGCACAAAGCCATCAGGGCTAGTAGCCGTTGATAGCCTTCTCCTCCAGGAATTTATCCAACCCCTTTTAGAGTCATGCAAATTGGTGGCCATTGCTGCACCTTGTGGTAGTGAATTCCATAGTTTAACTATAAGCTATGAGAAGAAGTACTCTGTTCTGAATCTCCCACCAATCAGCTTTATGGGATGACTCCAGGTTCTAGTATTTTGAGAGAGGGAGGAAAATGTCTTCCTGTCCACATTCTCCACACTTGTGGCTGCTTCATCAAATGGGACTCTGTCAGCCTTCCGCGCTTCTGTATTTTTACAGCACCCAATCCCACATAAGCCACCTTAAGGGGAAGCACTGGATTCAAGCTTTTCTCACAGCTATTTCAATCTAGACAATGGCTTCAGATTCCCCCCCTCCAGATTCCTCACCCACTTCCAAGAATAAAAATTCCATCACACCAGTTGAGGGACAATCTTACAGTGGGGTGCAAGTCCTCCCTCCTTGGTGAGTTAAGCAGGGTGGATGGTGGATCTGGTGCCTCCTGACTGGGGGAGGCAGCGTATGAAGTTTTGTCCTAATCCTGAAAACATCCAGCACTCCAGAGGTGAAATAGCTCCACTGCTCAGGCAAGAGGACTGCAGTAGGATAGGGGGCGAGGAGGGAGGGAATCAAATTACACACAGTAGTTTAATAAGCCACTCACATGTGGCGGGGGATCATGGGCTATTTAAAAAATAAACTACTGTGAGTAGCTTATTAACCGATCATGAGCTATCATGACATCCGAACACAGCCAGTATCTTTCCACAAGAGATTGAATCAAAAGAGAAGTGCAGCCTTTCTCCTCCTAAATGTTATTGTTAAATGAGCAAAAGTTCAGATACACAGGAAGCACACTGATTCATCAGGCATCCGTGTCACTCGTGTCACTCAAGCTACACAGCCCAAATTCCTACTTAGTCCAAAACCTGCAGGGCATGTACAGCTGTCTTCAGAGCTTGTATTTTCCCCCTATGAAAGTCAACGGAGACTTACTGGAGTCTCCACTGACTTGCATTGGAGCAGGATGGGCAGGGAACTGATCCCATGCCCCTGAAAATGGCTGGTGGGGGAGGGAACCCCACAGACCATCAATGGGGAGACATTCAAAGTTTCAACTGAAGCAAGGCTCTGCCTCTGGTCCAGAGCAGACTGAAGCAAAGCACACCCTTTGCCGAAGCAAGGTCTTTCTCTTTAAAAAATATTGCAATTGTTGGCAATCTTGTAAAAATCAAGCAGTAATGGTTTATACAAAATTGCTGCTTGGCTTTTACTACACTGAAATTGTCAATATAGGGGGTCAATTTTATTTGTGGATCGCTTTCTAAACTGAAAATGACAATATAAATACAGTAGATGCTCCCAAACAGAGGGTGCCTAGCACTATGAATTAGAAGGCATTTTGCAGCAATTCCATAGTTTTCTTGTTAACAGATTTTCTGTATTATGAGAAAAGTTGGAAGTGGTGGGAAAACACAGGATGGCTACAAGTGGAAGATGGTATCTGGACCCCACCCCCCAAAAAAACGTGAATCAGCCAGAACTGCAAAAGACCTATACAAGGTGCTGAACCTATTTTTGGGGATCAGGTTCAGCACCTTGGATTGTTCCTTTAGAGTTTTGTCTAGTTCTAACTGAAACCCAGAATGAATTCACAGCCCCACCACAATCAGAGCCACCAGCCTCCACTGGATTTTATGCATTGACTTCCACTTTGAATCTCCACTTCTGCTTTTCATTTCCAGTGTGCACACCCAGTGTGTCTGTTGAGAGCAAATTTCTCTTTCTTAATTAGTTGTAAAGACGCAAGCCCCATTCATAACTAAATGCAGATCTGCTGCTGGACTTGGTGGAGCATGGAAGCTTGAAGCAGCGTGTTTGATAACTGCTGTAATTTGAAGGATTTGGAGGTGGATCTACAGCATGCAAATAATCACAAAAGCACCCTCACATAAGCTCAGGGGTAGAACCCCTGCTTTGCAGGCAGAAGGTCCCAAGTTCAATCCCCAGCATCTCCAGGCAAGGCTGCAAAAGAATCCTGCCTGAAACCCTGGAGAGTCACTGGGCAGGTTTGCACCATCACCAAGGAAGCAAGCCACAATAGCTTATTTTTCCCTCCCATGCATGCTGGTTGCAAACCCCCAAATTAGGATGACTATCCTCACCAGGCATGTCTTGACATCCGCAATGGTGGATAGCTGGGGGGGCAGTTTACAAACCACCCTGAAACTCTAGAACAAGCCATGATTTGGACGTCAAGGCAAATACACATGCAGAGAGAGAAAATAAGCCACAGGGGCTTATTTTCTCTCTGCAATTGTTCAATCCTGGTCACTGCCAGTCAGTGAAAGCAACACTGCTCAAGATGGACCAATGGTCTGATTACACTAGATTCCACAGATAGGGTAATTTACTACTTAAACATCCCCAGAGCATTATAAACTCAGGGCACATCACACCTAGGGACTTATTTACATTGCAGCTTACTACAGCCCAAACAAATTCAGCATAGCCTGGTTTTCAAGACTTTTGATCTATATCACCATCTACCACTAAGTGCTACCAAAAAAAGAAAGAAACACAAAAAAGAAAACACAACAAGAAAGGCATTGTATATTAAATAAAAATAATCAGCACTTTCAGAGAGCTGCATAAGAGAGATTGAAAACAAAATATCTCATACTTCAACTGTCTCTATTTACCAGGAACAGTCCCGTACTAACCTGGTATCAGTTCCTGGTAAAAGATACTGTCCATACTTTTCCTTATGGCAAGGGGTGGGTGATCCCCAACATTGGTGCAATAAAGTTTGCCAAAGGGCAATAATGGTGTGTATTAATTTCTAGCAGGGGGAAGGAGGGATGTGTGTGTTGAAGCTTTCATTAATCCGCCACTTCATACAACACATACACACACTTACCCTAGGGAGGTTTCTTTTCAGGCCGATTTCTGAGCTTGAAGCCAGGTTTGGGTGGGGGGAGATGTTACGGGGGATGGGAAGTGAGTAGAGGAAGGGATCAGTGCCCCCTCTCCATTTGATATTTCTCTACTAGAATCCTACCTCAACCATCACTTTAGTACTGTTGGGTGGTGATCCACATTCAAAAACACATGACTGCTGCTATCACAAGTCGTTCCGAACATGCCTACACACATGCACTAGAGATCTTCAAGTTCTGGTCACGTCCCCCAGATTTTTAAAGGATGCTAAACTAAGCAAACATCCCCTTTTCCTTGCTTGTCTTGTCTTTTTTAGAATGTAAGCCTGAGGGCAGGGACTGTCTTCTTTACCGATTGTTTGTAAGCTGCTCCGGGAGCCCTTTTGGCTGAGGGGCAGGACAAAAATGCTATAAATAAATAAATAAATGAATAAATGAATAAATGAATAAATGAATAAATAAATAAATAAATAAATATTCAACCGGTCAATTGATTTTTGACAAACTAGTCGAATGACCAGCCGTACTGTACCTTGCCCCCTATTTTCCATCTGTGAAATGTTGGAAAATACGAGATCTCAGAAACCCACAATTACACAAAACATATAAACTGAGACACACACGAACAATGTGGAAAGGTGTGTTCTTGACTAATACATGACCATCTTATGTTGGGGGAAGTGGATGTGACTAGATAGGGGGAAGCACAGTAGTGCGCAAGGATAACTCAGCCAGCACACAAAATGTTCAGATATTGCTAGGCATACTGTCCTTTTAGAAAAAAATAATAAGTCATTTCTGTCCTTAGGTAGCCCAAGTGCTGTATCAATGCAGCTAGATTCTACAATCTGTATAGATCAAGGAAATGCCTATTGAGGGGCAGCATATCGAGTCAAACAAGCAAGTTATTCTATTTCTGTTTCACCATGCAGAACACTTTGCTCTTCCAGCCTTCACTCATACATACATACATACACACACATACATACATACACACACACACACACACCGCCAACATTACCCACACATTTTCAGGCCCAACCTTCAGTCTTAAGATCTATTCTAGCATCTCGCTTTTTAAAAAACATAAAGGTGGAAGCAGAGTGTCACAGGATGCACTGGTTGAAAGAGCTTTTGACAAAATACATAGCAGAAAAGATACATATAGGGGCCATTAAGTCCCAGGGAAGGGGTGGGGGGGATGAAGCATAGCGTAACTGCACATATCCAGTGAAGATTGTGTCTGAGTCAATGTCCTTTTCCTTATGAAACAGTTGCTGCTCAAAAGGAACCGTTGTTGTGCCTTAGGGATAATTAGGCCCTGAATAGTTTGGTTCAGGTTGGTAGAGCAAGGGAAGGAAAGTTTCAGCTAAGGTTCAAAGAGAAATGTTTCTATATGCTTTGGCATGTTCTCTTTTGTAATCAGTCAAAAGCCTAGAAAAAAATGTTGTTCTAAGAGGAAAGCAAACACAGAACTAGAACTGCTTAGACCAGAATTGAGAACAGAGTATACTGATAAAGTGGGGGGGGGGGGGGGGGTTACTGCAAGTTGTTTCTTACCATCCATTTTAATTGCTGTGATTTAGATTACAGATGTTGATGAACATCTGTTGTCGCATGTACACTGATCTTCTCCAACCTGCTGCCCTCCAGATCTTTTGGACTACAACTCCCATCAGCCCTGACCATCAGCTCTGCCGGCTGGAGCTGACAGGAGTTGTGAAACCCTGTTGACAGATGTCATGAACAAACCAAGTCTCATCAGCCTTAGAGCATTTCTATAAGGCTACCAAAACATCTGGTGGGGATCAGGAGAAGGCTAATGTAAACATACACATGATACATACACAGAAAATATATGGAACACTCTAGTCCTGTGCAGCTGTCTGCCTGCACACATAAGAGTTAAAACTGGATAGGATGGCAGACCTCCAAATCAGGTGGAGGCTCATAACCATGTTCAGCTGAATGTGCGTAGAAACCCTTTACACACCATCCTGCTCAACATGGGGAGGTCTTTAGAACAGCCTGAAGGCCCAGGGACATCGAAGGCGAGGCTTGCATGAGCACCCTGAGTCCTCAACACACTTTTAACTTGCAACTGCACTGGGCTTCTTTTTTTTTTAAAAAAAAAAATTGCCTCTAAGAATTGTTTGAATAGAGTCTTCAAGCTTCCATAACAATTGAAACAAGCAGTCCCACCTGCATCATTTTGAACATCTTAAAAATCTTTTTACAAGGAGAACACCAACTTGGCATTGAAGAGCTATAAACAGAACTTCCAGTAATGGCTGAAAAGGCTCAGATATTTTTAGGGTAGACTCTACTGGCCAGGTGTTGACTATGCTCATTTCAACTCAAGATTGGTCAATAGTGAACTTCCATACAGTTAGAAGAGAGCACCACTGGCCCAAATAACCCAAAAGTAGAATGTGGGATTTATCTGAGGTTGTCCTAGGATGCAAGATATAGACACGAATAAATCCTTAATAGCAGCCTCTGACGAGAATTTAAAGGCTTGCATGCCTAGGTGGAAACTGGTTCATGCAAGAGTAAAAGCAGAATTAGTCAATTGGATCGCATTTTAAAAGACTGCAGAAAGGGGAAAAACCAAAGTGAGGGGAGAAAAAACCCAGTTCTGGTTTTTAGAGATTCATCTCTGATATGGAATTTCCAGGTTACATCTTATTCTGAAAGGCTGCAAAGCTAACAAATATGAATAAAGCAGGCAACTGACCTGGCCCTACAGGGACTAAGGCAAATACAAGAGAGACTCAAGTGCTGCTAATCCATAGAGAAGGGTTGGGAGGCCCTGTGGCCCTCCAGCAACTCCCATTATCCCTAAGGGTTGGCCGTGCTGGCCAGGGGTTAAGGAAGTTAGAGTTAAACGAAATCTGGGTGGCACCAGGTTCCCCATCCCTGCCATAGAGCACATGCAATACAGCCCTTGGTATGCCACATTCCCTGCACCTATGTGTGGACACATCTAGACTAGATCTACACTAGTGCTTTTTATCGGTATTGAAATGCACCGATAACTGTTGGGGCACATTAGGGATTCCCTATGCCACTTTTCTAGTGTTATTTTCTGCTTTTTATTCCATGTTACCCAAAATATTGCAAAAGATCTCATTGTGTGTGCTACGAGGTATAAATACGCAAGAGGGATATAGCGTCACCATGATGGGATCACATTAATATGACACAAGGAGTAGATCTGGTCCAGATCTGGTCCAAAACATCAGCACAAAGGCCTGTTCTCAAGCCCAAGGGCAACCACCATACTCACCGGACCAGAAACATTTGTGGCTTTATTGCTAGATAAGCATCAGGGCACCAAGGTTGGAGGAATGTGTATGTGTATTTGGGGGTGGGGGAGATGCCATAAACAACCCCAGGAGTCTATTTCAAGTTAATCTTAGTCCTTGTTCCTCTGAAAAGCAAAGGCCTTTAAAATATCTGCAATAGAACAGCATGAGGTTTACAATGAAGACATGTATCCCAACTGCAGGGTTGCTCAAATTGATAGGGATTAGATGACATGCAAACAATTTTGTGCAGACCTGTGAAACTGCCATCTCTCTCTCTCTCTCTCTCTCTCTCTCTCTCTCTCTGTCATCCTGGGAAGATTGAAAGGGAGGGATATAGTTGCAGGTCTCTGAAAACACCTGCTGCGGACCCTGCAATCTCTCAGGTTGACTCATTTGTGGTGGCTTGCTATGACTTTCCGTTCCCCTGGTTGAGGCTTTCGATGTTTCCAAATGGACAGCACCTAGTGCTACCAATCCAAAGACATTCTGCAGTTACTCATCTTACCCTCCTTCACAGATCTTTTATTTTTTGTAGGGGAAACAAATGGAAGCAGCAGCGGGAAAACAAAGGAGGGTTACAAGTGGAAGACAACACTGTCTGGTTCTCCTGCAAAACTCTGTGAATGGGGCAAGGCAATTGCACAACAAAAGCCTCGTTTGGATGCATTCTTTGTGTTTAAAAAGCCAGCAGGTCTTTGTCCTACTGAGTCCTGAGAGCCAGGGCCGTGCAGAGGGAGGCCAGTGGGGACAATTGGCCCGGGGCCCATGATTTTGAGGGGGCACTCCAACGAGGAGGTCCCCCCTAGCTTACTCTACTGCTTCCATAGCGTAAGCGGCCCAACGAGAAGCGAGGAGCCCGCCTTGCGGAAACAGTGCAGAAGCCTTCGGTCATGAAATTCTGAATGAGAAGAAGTGATGTCTTACATCTTGAATAAAAGTGCTTCCATTATCTTTTTTATGAATCACTCTAGTTCATATATGTATTTAGCACTGAATCAGTGCTACTAATTAAAAAATACTTAATGAGCAGTTTGAAATGGGGGGGCACACATTTCCCATCTGGCCTGGGTATATTACCAGCTCTGCACGGCCCTGCTGAGAGCACTGCATGATCCATTGTTAAACCTTCAGGGCACTGCTCTGAAGACACCCTCCTGGCAGAATAAATCGGATAATACTATCTGTGCAAAGCAGCCTCAGCAATCCGCTATCATCCTTTTGAAAAACTTGTAAGTTATTCCTTACTCTAGTGAGCTTGCATGGAGAGAAAACTCTGCAGAAGAACCCCTTCTCTCCCATTTTGCAACCCTCTACTTCCTCCAGACTTATTTATACCTTCTTTTTCATGACCATACTGTCAGAGGATTTCATGTTTTCATGTAGAGAAGCCAGGGGACTTCCCTTCCCTCAGACTCCCAGAGGGAAGAAGTTATTTCTCAGAATACTGAAAATACTTCTCAAATCTTGCCTCAAACTTCATGTTTTGTGCCAGGCTGAAATCCCCTCCACCTCCCACTTTGCATGGAACTTCATGCTTACATAGACATCTCCCAGAAAAACTTAACTGACAGCCATCCATGCACAAATACCAGTGTTGCCCTCAACAGGGGACCATGATCCAAACGGGGAAGAGCCAATCCATGCTTATTACTAACAACAACCTCAGTAATTATACTCCATACACCCTTGGTATAATAAATTTTAAAAAATTAACATCTAAAGCCATGCATGAAAAGCCGTCTAGAAAGCCTTACCAGAGGCAACGTGGATGTAGCTACATCAATGAAGTGGCTAAAAGCAGACCAACATATATCAGAAACTGAAGCTTTCATTGGTGCTATTCCAGACACATGCTGAAAGATAGTGAGAATATATAACAGATTACTCCTTCTCCCATAATATTAGAACCCGCACGGGGTCACCCATGAAGCAGACTGGTGGAGAAATAAAAGGAAGTTCTTCACTCAAAGTATAGTTAAACTATGAATTCACTACCACAAGATGTTGTGATGGCCATCAATTTGGAAGGCTTCAAAAGGGGGTTGGATAAATTCCTGGAGGAGAGGTCTATCAATGTCTACTAGCCCAGATGGCTATGTGTTACCTCCAGTATCCAAGGCAGTAAGCCTATATGCACCAGTTGCTGGGGAACATAGGTAGGAGGGTGCTGTTGCACCATGTCCTGCTTTGTTGGCCACTGGTCCACAGCTGGTTGGCCACTGTGTGAACAGAGTGCTGGACTAGATGGTCCCTTGGTCTGTTCCAGCATGGCTCTTCTTATGTTCTTACTAATATGGGCACTTGGTTCTTATTTACCTTTGCATTTTCTACAATGGTAACACATAATAGTTGACTGTATTCCCTTACCCAATGCAGAATACACAATCAGGTTGCAAAAACCATTCACCACAGTACCAAATACTCAACTTGTAGATACCTTGAATTGGGATAAACCTATTATAACAGATGAAAGGTTACTGTGGGGCTGACTATTCTGGTGTACAAAAACAAAACAAAAACTAAAGCAGCTACTATAACATACTTTGAGGCACCTCGCATATATAATATTGGGAGTATGCAAAGAGAGGACAAAATAAATAAATAAATAAATAACAAAACTTAGGCTTGGGAATAAGGTCTAATAACTCAAGACAGTTCACATAGTACTCTAGTCATTATCAAACATAGTAGCTGTTCCAAATATCCTGAAGTAATACATGGACCACCATTTGTATTAAATATAATCCAAAAAACTCTCCTTTGTCAAACTTGCCTTATAACCAGAACACTTCTAACAACAATTAATACTTCTTAAAGAAAGAGGCTTGGGATATTGGATCCCACCTAAATAAGTGACAGGACTACTGAAAGGAAAAACGAAGAATTTCACATTTATATATCTCTTTAGAGTGTTCACAGTACTTCACTTACAGTCTTTTGTTATAAATCTTACAACAACCCTGCAAGGTAATAGGTTTCTTTCTATTGCATCATATCACTTCCATTCTTGGGATCTAGCAGTGATCTTACCGTTGCACATGCCTGGTCAAGGGTTCAGGCCTTTTAAACATCCAGGCTCCAAGTTACCTCCATCAAAAGAGTTACATCTGCGTTGACGTTAACGCTTCGCTATTTAGAGCCTTACTTGTATAATCTGCACCCAGACCTCTGGATTCTTGAACTCTGCATGAACTTCTACATAGAAAGCCTTAAGTTTGAACTATGGCTCAAATATTAACTTCAATTCTGACTCAAACCAATGTGCAGGATGGAAAGTTCCCCAGCAAAAGAAAATGAAGGACATAGTCCAGCTGAGGATATTGACAATTCTGTTAAAGCACAGGAATGATCACGATCCAGCTCACCAATCCCAACCCTGCATGAGCAACACAAAATAGAGTGTGTCATCAAAAAGACTGCAATATTTACGACATAGCCTGCAGCTCAATTGA
The DNA here is from genome assembly GCA_029215795.1 of Anniella stebbinsi. NCBI lineage: Eukaryota > Metazoa > Chordata > Lepidosauria > Squamata > Anniellidae > Anniella > Anniella stebbinsi. Next base: position 62,494,062 of record JARDYH010000005.1, on the reverse strand, counting down.
GAGCCCACGTGTTAGCTCTGGAATGGGGAACGTGTGGCCCTCCAGATGCTGTCGGACCACATTTCCAATCATCCCTCACCCTTGGCTATACTGGCTAGGGCTCATTGGAATTGAAGTCTAGCAACATGCCGGAGGCCACACTCCCCCCAACCCGTCTTAGCAGATGGCAGTAGGAGTGTGGCTGTGGGGTTTAACTGACGAACGGTCTGGATGGATGAAGTTGCCTTTTTAAGAGAAACTGCAATTACTGCTCCCTCTTCATACTCACAGGCATCCACAGAGGCATGGGGGAGAGAAATGCTTTGGCACAAGAGTTGCTTTTAGCACTGTTGGCTTGATCACAGATTAAAAGTTATCGCTTTGACCAGCCCTGGCACACACTCTGCCACAACTTTAGTATCTAACCTCAGAGAAGATTTTAATCTCAACAAGGATATGATCAGTACTTACCAAACACTTTTAATATCCCGTTACCCTTTCCAGCCCCAGGAAGTATTGGTTTTATATAAAAAGCCCCTTGAATTCCCCACCCCCAAACTAAACAAACAGAACCCCTGCCTTTCTCCCACCAGCTTCCCTGTTAGCTTTCAGTGGACTATGGCAGGGGTGGGCAGACAGTAGATAGCCAGATGCTGTGCACTTCAACTTCCAGCATTCGTGACCATGGGTCATGCTGGCAGGGGCTTCTGGGAGTTGAAGTCCAAAATATCTGGACATCTACATTCTGCCCACCTCTGAACTATGGTCACTAGCTGTTTTCCAAGTGAGTCACCCACAATGCTCCTGGAAGCCACAAATTGTGACTCATTGGCCTAGAGACTATCTACACTCGCAGGATAAAACACTTTGAAAATGTTTTGAAAACTGTATATGCTGTGTGTCCCGGGCCCCAACAGTTCTCAAAACTGTTATAAATAGTTTTAAACCATTTTAAACCGTTTTAAAGCAGTAATGTAGATAGGATCCTAGAAGAACCTACAGAACATAAGGACCAAAACTACTGGAAGTCCCAACAGAATTTTCTTCTAGCAAAAGCTGCCACAGAAGACCCCAATTGGGATCAGGACTGCAACACAGGAAGGTGAGGGGGTTCAACTCTTTCCCCTTGTAATGAGGCCTTGACATAAATCCTCCCCTCCTCAAGTTGCTATTATCCATGGAAAGGGAAACTTTGGGGCACAAGAATCATTTGTTTTTGTTTAATCCTCCTTAGCAATAGACATCTTGCAAATCTCTTTTCCCCACTGCAGGCTCTTTGAAAAGTGGCAGGAAATGAGCATGTGCCCTAGCTTAGTGACACAAAAACAGAAAAGATGTTTCGGGCAGCCCACATGAGTGGTGCCATGTCATGATTTATACTGTGCCGTGCATTGAGTCAAATTGCAGGGTCCGGCCTCTGTAAAGCCAGGAGCTGCTACTCTACTTCATGGATGGATGGACAAACATCAGGAGTGCAAGGCAAATTTGCTGCTCAGAAGATAGAGGTCTCTCTGTTAAGAGCACTTTAAAGAACAGCCACATTTCATGAATGCAGATAGCTAAACAATGGGGGGTGGGGAAATAAAAGGAAATGCCACCTGGAAGGATGACAGCTTGTTTATACAAAAAGTTCCAAATCCAGGATACCAATCGATATAATACTGGCAACTTGGAAGGCCTACTCAAGTGGAAAGTATTGTCTACACTACTGTCTGGGGCAATGTCCTTATTTTTACATTTTTATTTACTGTCAATGAGCAAAGCTTCCAAGGCAATTTAAAAAGATAAAATGCAAACGTAACATGAGAAAAAGAAGTGATAGTGCAAGATTTACACCTTTACACCTTTTTCTTTCTTTTGGTGTCCTTCGTCCCTTTCATAAGCCCTAGTTGCCACAATTTGCAGCTACGTAGCACAGCAGTTCTGCTCATGCATGCACACTCCTTTACAAGTGTGTGTTAATGAGCAGTGAAGCTGCCTCGAGGAGAGTGAGGATGAGGGTGGACTCATTTTTGAAGTTCAGGAGACTTTGTTGCACCTCCAGCCTTTATCTATGGCATTGGCATAAGTACACGTAAAACTAGTGCGCCATGCAACAGATACATTTTTCAAACCACACCCATCGCAGAAAGATATACCAGCACACCAGATTGGCCTAGGCTCCCTGCAGTGGTAAATAGGTTTGTTATCATTGTGTTGCTGTGTTACACAAGTGATAACAAATCTATTTGCCACTGTAACATGCAAAGCAGCCTTTCAGATCGGCAGTGGGGAATTTGCTGACCTTTCATGACACCCAAAAGCAGCTACCTCAGGCAACTGCCTCACTCTACCAAGTGGTAGGGCCAGCCATGTGAGGATAACTCCTCCAGGCAACTGTGGTTTATCCAAATGAGGAAAGACAAAGTTCCTCAAACATAACCGGCGGTCCTGTTACCTTTTCGTTGTGATGGTTTTATGACTGCGCAGTCCAGGTGTACGTCCCATTCTGAGCAGCTTTGTGACTGGTCCCTCATTCTCAAAGCACTAAGGGGGATAAACTTAGGTACCTCTGAAATCCAGCCCTTTTGCTTCATTTGGCCTCACTGCCTTCATTTCTCCTTTGATGTAGGACTCCAGCTGCAACAGCAGGAGAAAGGAGATGCAAAGCAATGGGCTTTTCCTCCCTGCTTCCCCATCCCTGTCCAAACTGCCCAGACAAGAACCCTTAAATTTGCTTTTAATAAGTTTCTGCTATGTATGAGCAGCCTTATATTGCTTTGGGGGGGGGGTGAATTTAGACCTGCTTTTCTTTTTTAATGCGCACCTAGTTAAGCCACAAGGAAATAAATGCACTAACACTGCCCACAGTGAATATCAGGACATGGCAACAACACTTCCACTTTTATCTTATTGACAGGAGACCTTGAAAAAGGAAATGAGAAAAATCCTGAGATAAACACAAAGAAATATTGCAGTTGCCCACACAAAAGTGCAATGGGAAGGACAAGGACAGCCAAGACAACATACATCTGTGGGGCGTAATAGTGCTCTAGAGCAGCCTTCCCCAACCTGGTGCCCTCCAGATGTTTTGAACACCCAGCATTCCTGACCATTGGCCATGCTTACTGGGGCTAATGGGAGATGAAGGCCAAAAGATTTGTAGGTCACCAGGTTGGAGAAGGCTGTCCTAGAGTTTCTGGGTCCATTGGTTTTCATTTTAAAATATATGGGTAAAAGGCATTCTCCATGCCCCTGAATCAGGCAGCTCAACCCTACACAAATTTATTCATAAGTTAAGTCCCATTGTGTTGGACTTGCTCTCAGCTAAAAGTATGTAAGACTGATGCCTTATTTAGGCTGCCAGATTCTGCAGCACAAATACAGAGAACTCAACAGTAATGGACAAGATAAACAGGAGGAAAGGAAGGAGAAATAAACCCCTAAACACGATCTGTGCTTTGTATGCCCTGAGAGAGAGAACCAGTCTGTTTTGGTGCTCCCTTCAAAGTTGTAGCTGTCCAATTTTGAGATACAAAGGTTGTGTCCAGATGTCACACTAAACCATTGTTTATCATCTTTGGAATGAGCCTAGCCTATCTCAAGTGGAAACCTGCTCTCCTCCAGCGCAGCCATGAAAAGGCAACCAGAAGCTTTGACTCCTATTTCTGATTATGTTGTCTATACTGTAGAGAATCTTCACTATGTTTGTTTGAAACAAGCCAATTTCCATCTGTGGGTTAAGAAATGGACTTATTACAAAGAAACCACAGTTAAGAGTAACCACAGTTTAGGGTTTGGATGACACACTAAACTGCAATTAATTTACAATGGAAGCAGAAGTTTTTAATCTCCTCCTTGTGACCACACTGGAGGAGGAGAGGCAGGAAGCCCACAAGCCCAAGGAAAAGCTAGGGTTGTGTCCATCAGAATAAACCGTGGTTTATCATGACATCTGACCTTGACATGGAACAGCTGGGGAAGAAAGAACCAATGGTTGGGTCAGGGAAGAGAGAAAGATGGGATATAAAGCTCTGGAAACAGCCAGGAAAAAAGTGGACTTTGCATGAAGTATCAACATGATTCTGGGTGCCTAGTGCTGCCTCTCAAAAGGCATTGTTCCATCTTTTCCTCCTTAATACTTTTCTTTTCTTTTCTGGTAAGACAAGAAACAGAAGCAGCAATGGGAAGACAAGGGAGCCTTACAAGTGAAAGGCAATGACATCTAGATCTCTCATTAAATCCCACAATTGCAGGATAAAAACTTTGTCTGGGAGCCCCTGCTTTCATTTTAAGACCACTGGTGGTTCAATCATATCAGCCCTCCAACTCCCATCACCCCTAGCCAGCACAGCCAATGGTCAGGAATCCTGGGAGTTGTAGTCCACCTAGAGGGCATCAGGTTGGAGTTTGCTGCTTCATAAGGACAATCAATTAGACTGTGCACTTCATTTCAATGCTTTCGTAATCCACACTAGAGCCTCAGGTGGATAGGGCATGATATAAATCTAAACAACACTCATACAGTAAATGCCCCTCACAAGTTTATCCAGCTCAAGTCTAACATGAATGACGCTTTTGTTCCCATAACTGTTCTAGGAAGGATATTTGTGAGTTTGATTTCCCTGAGAATTAAGCCTTCCTTTGACCTCAAACCTTTTTTTGTTTAGTGCCAATGGATTATTACTTTTTGCACCCCTGTTCCACATTTGACTGTTCCTTGCAGCAAAGTGTATAACACCAAGAAAAAGATAGTGATTATGGCATTCAGATTGAATGATCTAAAACAGCCTTCCCCAAGCTGGTACCCTCCAGATGTATTGGACAACAATGCCCAGCATCCCCCAGACAGCCTGGAGGATGTTAGAAGAACTGGGAAGTAAAAGCTACAAAATTAAAGGCTATCAGAAGGAGCAGTTTGCAGCTGAGCTGTTCAGTACCACACTAATAGTCTAGAAAACTGTTTCATTATGAAAGTTCTGCTGCAGACACACTCCCCTCTGAGTTCTCATTTCTTAATGACAGCTCCACTTTTAGCTACTATAGAAACTAACAACAGCTCCTGTGTACCAAACTTCCCAGTACAAGAAGCAGTAATTGAAACTAGAAAGAGTAGCACCTGACTGTAAGCATCAGAAATGGCAAAAGGCTTCAGATTTCAGTGGCAAAACTCTTGATGTCATGGATAAAATCCAGATTTTGCACTTGCTCAACTCCAGTTTTCCTCATACTGGGAAACAAAAAAAACAATCCTTGTTTGCATTCCATTTTTAATTTTGCACTGTGCCACCCACATCTGCAATTAGGTTTTGTTCCATACCTGCATTTCACTATTAAGAAACATGAAGTATACAATTCATGCATATTTACTCAGAAGTAATTCCTACTATGTTCAGTGGGAATCCCTCCCAAGAAAGTGAGTAAGTTGCTGCCTCAAAGTTGCAAATGGACCTATGATGGGTTTCACATTTCCAAGCTAGACTAGTCAGTGGCCAAGACCAGATAAACAAAAAGAAGAAAGTCCCTTCCTCGTGCCTCTGGAAAATAAATCTGAAGGCATGAGCTTGACCCATCTTCAAATGCACCATAAACAGCTGTGGGTGTAGCTATGTTTAGTTTAAAAGACAAAAGTCAGCTCCTGCATCTTGGGAAGGGCCAAGTCCTCCACAGATATGGAGAATTCAAACAAAAACCAGAAGGCAACCAAAAGCAAACTCTTCTCATGGAAAAAGGAGCCTTGGAATGGAAGGTCTTCTTGCATCATGCATCCATGTGCTGTACAGTCAGTCAAGAAGCATTTGATTATATTTCAAATTAGAGGAAAGGTTGACCTGTGAGAGAGCAGAGGTAGGTGTTGATTGTCCCTTATCAAGATAAGTATCTGCAGAGAACATCCAGCCTTGCAGCAGAAGACAATGGATGTGGAATTTACGCAAAGCCCTTGTGACCTGAAAAACAACAACGGTCTGCATGGCATTTCGCAACCTCTTAAGCAACAGCAAATGAAGCTGGCAGTCTAGAGAGAGATTGGCTTATGCAATATAAATCAAGAACACAATGACTTCATGCACAAAGCTGATTTCCACTTTAATCTTCATTAATAGCACCCTACAAAAAGTCACCTTGGGGTGAGGAGACAAGGTAAAAAAAGATGCGAAACCTAAAAACACCCCAACACAATAAAGAAGCTCTCCATAATGTATCCTCTCTTTAGCGTGGTGGTGTGTTAAGCAGTATGTACTAACCATCCAATTCTTTTTGGCTGCCTACTTTGCCTTGCCAGTATTTTTTTCAAAGTGTCAGCCACCATGGATGGAAAGGATGTGCCCCCTCCCCAATAATAAATGTTGTCAAAGAGGTTAGGGATTTAGCATTGGAAATCACCCCAGGCATCAGTTTCCTGATGGGGCAGCCTTCCCCAACCTGCGTTTTGAACTACAACACCCAGGGCTCCAACACACCTACTTTTTTTCCTGGCTTGCGTCTGCATTCCCCCCCTTCATTTCCTTAGCGAGTCAAGCACTGGGCATTTTCACATCTGTGCATTGTTGCACTCATGTATCTTTTCACCTGTATCACTTCTATGCCAGTGAAATCTCCCACCCCTCCTCCTATGTTCTCCTTCCCCCTGCAGTTAATATATTTCGGTGCAAATACAATAGTACGGCAGCCTGAAATTGCACAAATACGGTAAAACAACGCAATATGCTTTCCCCTAATATCATATTAAACAAGATAAGTGAAGAGAAAGTATTACAATTACTTTTGGGAGAAGTTTATGGTCAATGTTGGCATGGCAAGGGGAAGCCGACATTGTTCTGGTCAGGAAACCTAGACATGCCTACTCAGGAGTATGAACCATAGCATTGAATGGGACTGAGTCCCAGGCACGGTTGGCCCTCTCTCCCTCCCCCTTCATGGTTGAGCAGTTGAGCTAAGAACCACCCCACCCTCCTCTTTTGTCAGTGAGACCACCCTCTCTCTCTCTCACACACACACACACACACACAACAAAAAACGGGATGGCCCGATATAGCACAAGAACAGCAGTACATAGGAGGGAGCAGCTTTGTTGCACATGGGGGGGGGGGAGGGAACGGACTTTCCCTGCTCCAAAATAAGATGGAAAATGGAGGGAAAGGGGCAAGATGAGAACTGGAGAGGGATGACATCATGTGAGTACCACATTGCAAAAACACATACCAGGCAAGGCGAGAGTGCGATAAATCACTGGTGTGATGGAGCTCCCAGAATTCCTGACCATTGGAAATGCTGGCTGGGGCTGATGGGAGTCGTAGTCCAAAATTATCTAGAGGGCACCAAGTTGGGGAACGCTGGTCTAAGTATTTCAGGGGGTGCCCTCCAGATGTTTTGGACGACAACTCCTATCAGCCCCAGCCAGTATGACCAATGATTGAGAATTATGGGAGTTGTAGCATTTGGAGGGCACTAGGTTGCCTACCCCTGAATGGAAGGGATAACAAAGCAAAAAAGAAAAAAAGTGGAGGGAAGCCCGCACATGCATGCACACACCAACCAAGATGCTTCTGTCAGCAAACGCAACACGTGATGGGGCACCTCACTTTTTTTCTTTGCACAGTCCTGAGCTGCAAAAGTCTTGAGCACCCTTACTTCGTGGCCTGGATGTGTTTACATTTTAGTATTAGTTCTAGCTCTGCTTTTTTTTTTTTTTTTGGTCTTTTTTTAGACATATGCCCCAAGGTGCAAAATAATAAGAGAACAAGAGGAGCTAGAAGAGGAAGTTGAAAAATGGCAAAGAGAGCCTATAGGGCTGCCATCAAGGCTGCGTGCAGGTTGCCACGCTGCAGGAAAAGCACAATATGAGGTTAAAATTCAGCTTCCCAAAAAATCTCACCTTAACAAATAAAAAGAGAGAGCAGCACCCTTAAGTTTCTAGTCCTTAAAGCTACGATATGTTAAAGAGTTGGTGGCAGACTTCTGAAATCTCAGAAGCCAGAGGGGAGGGGCTGAAGAAGAGTTCCGCTACTTGGCGGGTGGACTTTCAGTGCCTTGAACAACTCCTAGCTCCTCCCTCCCCAGGATGAGCTAACCCGGAATAAAAGTGATGCAAAACAGTAAACCCCGCAAAATGGTGCAAAAGAAGAAACGTTCCGCAATTTGCTCATCGCACAGAAGTTATTCCGGATACAGAAGTCTGGGTCCCGAATTTGGATTGGCCGGATACAGGATTCCTCCGTTTCCCGTAATAGGCACATCAATTCAAGACATGTTTCACGACAGCATTTTTTTTTCTAAATAACCCAACTTTAAGCACTACAGAAGTTAACAAGAAGAACATTCTTCGGGATGGTTCAAGTGGCTGAGCCCCCCCTTGCTCCCCCCCAGAAATCTAACATGTGGGACCAAGCTCGCCCCATCGCCAGCAATGCACTTTTGTGCCCTCTGATACATTTTTCCAGTGTAACCTCCGCTCTCTCTCGCGCGCTCTCTCTCTCTCTGTCTCTCATGAGTGTTTGGTGTGTCAATAGCTCCCTCCTTTGACTAACCTTCTCCAACTGGGCGCCCTCCAAACGGGTTGGACTGCAACGCTCAGCATGCCCAGCCAGCATGCCGGTACCTGGAGGGCCCCCAGTTGGGGAAGGCGGCCCTCGACGGGATGTTGTGATTATGGCTCTTTCCCTGGGTTTAAAATTAAAGATGCCTGTGCAAGCACCTTGGGGCAGCGGCGCCTCCGGTGCCCCGTCTCCGAACGCCTTCGCCTGTCGAGGGCACCCGCTTGCCTCCAAACCAGCCAAGCATCCTCGGCGAGGTGCCCCGCGCAGGCCGGAGAACCCCAGAAACAGCCGCCCCCTCCCCGCAAGCCTTTCTGGGCTCGCCACTGCCGCTCTCCCCAGCGATCACGCTCCCCGCGACCCACCTGCTCGCCGGCACCACAGTCGCCTCCTCCTCCCTGAGCCCCGCAGTCGCGGCCCATCCTCGGCCGTAGCGCAGCAGGAGCAGCCCGGAGCTCAAGTCCTTTTCCGGGTTCCGCGTCCTCCCGAGCCGCCGCCAAAACTTTCCATGGCCCGCGCGGCGACAAGAGAACCCGGCAGAGCGCAGCTGTGTGGAGCTCCCCAGCTGGCCCACAGACTTGAAGCAGCCCGCCGCCAACCACGCCCCCACCGCGGAGAAGGCGGAGGCAGAGGCGCGCGCGGCGGCGGCGGCAGAGGAACCGAACCAAGCCTCGTCCGCTGCTCTCTCCCGCTCGCCACCTCCGACCGTGCCATCAGTTCCTTCCTGTTTTTCTCGTTTGATTTCAATCAAAACCTCAGAGAGGCTGTACTACAGTTCCCACCATCCCCGGCCAGCTGGGTCATTGGCGGAGGATGCTAGAAGCTGTAGACCATCCCATCCGAGGGCGCCGGCTTGGGAAGCGCTGCAGTAGTGTCCAGCTTCTCGAGAATCCTAAACATGTTTACTCGGAAGTAAGTCCCAATTTGTTCCCTGGGGTTACTCTTGGGTAAGTGTGCACAGGATTACAGCCGTAAAAAAATTGGACTAACAAATGCTCTGCAGGACTTCCCAATGTACCACTTTTGTCTGGTACCTTAAATCAAAGGTAGGGCATCCCTTCTCTATGTTGTTTGATGCCTCCTTGTTCCTGGCATTTCAAATTGTGATGCCCCACACACACACCTATCAAGGACTGAAAGTGAGATACGAAATTGCAGGAGGAGAAAGGCAGAGAGAGATTCCTCTCTTCCTGCTGGTGATACCTTTTTCCAGGACTCGATCTGCAACCAACTTTCTGAGCTCAGGCAAAAGACTTGATGCAGCAAACTTCCTGGAGTAAAAAGCCAGGTAACTCTGCGGAGGAAATCCCTACCCTCGTTTCCCATCATCCCAAACAGGTGTAGTGCATGTGTGAATACCACAAGCATGTGGGCGTGGTGGACCAAGTGAGTTTTTCCTACCCAATCAGTCAAATGTGAACACCTGTTACTTCAGTGAAAATTTGTGCTGTGCCGAAAATTTCTCCCACATTTTTTTTTACTATTCTCATTCAATTTGATGGAAAAGAAATTGCTTTCGAAAAGAAATTCAAAGGAGAGGAATTAAGGAGCAATTCTCATGGATTTGGTTCGGGTTCTTGCGCTTACTTTACTTATGAGATGGCTGAGGAGTGTGCACAAGTGCCCAGCATTGTACAATCATTTCTTTGAGAGCTTCGTACACTTCAATTAATTTTATATAGTGCCCACCTTCCCTCTCTTCCCCCACAATGCTCTGGAACAAGCTGACCTGCTAGGGATGGGACACTGTGGAGGATGTAAAATGGGGGACAGGCTGCTAACACAACAGCTCAATTCGGACGACACAATAAACAACTGGTGTGGGGAAAACAATCATCAGTTGTTTTCACTATTGTGTCATTCCAATGCTGCCATAGTCAACTCAGTGCTGATCCTAATCCACACCACAGTTGATTATTTATTACCATGTTGTGTGGGGAGTACCCCCTAGGGTTAGGGTTAGTCAACCCACCATTGACTATGGTGTCATCCGAATTGAGCCAGTGGCTGAGTTCGGACGACACTTTAGGCAACAGAGTGGGGAAGAGGCAACTGTCCATTGTGTTGATTATTGTGTCGTGTGGGGGACAACACACAATGGACAGTATGTTATTTAACAATGGAGAAAAACAACGGGCTGCTCTGTTGTTTAATGGAGACCTGTCGCTTATCATGAGTCTGGGACTTTCAGCCGCACAACTGGGGGAGGGGCAACGTGTCATGTGTTGGGCACAGCAGAAATAACGAACCGTCAGTTGCCTCTTCCCCCGTCCATTGCCTCTTCCCCCCATCCATTGCCTAAAGTGTCGTCCAAACTCAGCCATTGACTACTGTTACAGCTTTCCTTCCCCCTCCTTCACCCCCCCCCCAAACCCTTAGGAAAGGAGAAGTGAGCTGTTCTACAACCCCTGCCAATGATGAGCCCAACCTGTGAGAAACTGTTGGAGAATTTCTCCTCCCTTTGGAGAAATTTGGTGAAATTGTCCTCCCAATTTCTCCACCCACAAATAGGATGGAGAATTTTGAGAGGCCATTTGCACACAGCTCTAGTAAAAATCTAGAGCAATGGACCAAGCAGGTTCCAAACGAGAGCCAGTTCATGCATGCACATTCAGTTTTGTTGAAGGACGGAGGTTTCAGATGCATGTTATGTGAATAAGCCATCACAGATGAATTCATGGCTGCACTTTCCTATCTCTTGATGCCACCCCAAACATTATTATTCAGTAGGAACTTTCACACTGTTAGATGAGAGTCATCAAGTGTGACATAGTCAAGAATTGTGAGATTAACCATGCAATTCTAAATATTTTTCCTCAAAAATAGGTTTCACTAGGTTAGATGGCATTTACTCTCATGTAAGTGCAGCCTTGGCCTGCGATTCTATACCTGGGAGTCTTTCCCATTGAACTCAGCGTAATGTAGTTCTGAGTAGACATACCTAGGATTGAGCTATAATTGATGTATACGCATGTGTGAACCAGACCTGGAGGTGTGGATCTCTAATCTACCTCACAGGGTTGTTGTGACGATAAAATGGAAAGGAGGAGAAGAATCATGGACACTGCTTGGAGCTTCTTGGAGGAAAAGGCAGGATATAAATGAATAAGCAAACAAATCTGATTTAATCCTGAACTGTTTTATGTTGGGAACATGTGCTTATCTTAGGGTGACCAGATAAAATCCAGGTCAGGGCTCATGTAACTTTAACAGTTGTAGAGCAAAGGGAATTTCAGCCAGAGTCATTTGTATGCAATTAGTTCTTGGTGAAATTCCCTCTTCATCACAACTGTTAAAGTTGCAGGGGCCCTGCCTTCTTTTGTATATGGTTACTCTAGTATAGCGCATGCACCTTTAACTGTTGTGATGAAGAGGGAATTTCACCAGGAACTAGTTGCATACAAATGACACTGGCTGAAATTCCCTTTGCTCTACAACTGTTAAATTTACATGAGCCCTGACCTGGATTTTATCTGGTCAGCCTAGCTTATCTTGTGTAGTGTGATGTGCAAAAGGAGCAGCAGCGAAACTTCCCTCACTACTTCAAGGAGTGGCTGCATTGTATAACTGCTGTCAATGCAAGTGACACGAGTTGTGGAGCCACGATGTGAATGCACAACATGCTAGCTGCAGCTCTGCATGCTCTGCTCTGCATAAGCCACAACAGTCGGCTCAAGGGAATTACTGTTGGCAGGTTGCCAGCCAAAGGGGATTACCGAACATGGCCATCATGCTGGGAGGAAGGAAGTGTAGAACAAGGAGGAAGGTGGCTTTCCGGACCTCATGTGCACTGGCAGGGGGGCTGCTGCAATTATCAGTGTCAAGAGAGGTAAACAAGGTGGCATTCATCCTTTGGCTGTGCTATAGAACTGCCAATGGAGGGGCTAGGCTGAGCCTGTGCGCCAGATCTACAATCCCCCAAGAAAAAAAATAACTGGGCAATAATAGTTCAGGAAAGAGGCAGTTACTGGGGGCTGTCTCAGATCTATTCCATTTATTATTTATTTATTATTTATTGAATTTGTATATCGCCTCATAGCCGAACCTCTCTGGGCGGTTTACATAAGATTAAAGCATTTAAAAATAATATACAAAAATTTAAACTGCAAAAACATACAATATGCACATACATTTTAAATCACTATAATAACTTAAAAGCTATAGGCCTAAAAACAAAAACAGACCCAGACTCATCAGATATTGCTAAATGCCTGAGAGAAGAGGAAAGTCTTGACCTGGCGCCAAAAAGATAACAATGTTGGTGCCAGGCGGGCCTCGTCAGGATAATCGATTAAAAAAAAAAACATTCACCTTAGTACTAAACTCATGCTGACCCATTTGCAAACAAAAAATAAAAAGCAATACCAGTCCTTTGTGGTAATTATACTGGTTTTAAGATAATGATCTGTTAAATACAATAGCACCAGTCCAGCCAATGTTAGTAATGACTAGGTCTTACTGAAACCAATGGATCAAGGTAGTCTTGACTCACTGGTCCCTCTGCTTTCAAAAGGGCTTAGGCTGCAATCCTTAATACACTTACAGAAAGCCCCACAGAACATGATGGAATATATTTGAGTAAACTTCCATAGGCTATTACGCTGCAATCCTACTTACTAGCGAGAAAGTCCTAGCACAGCGGAGCACGCTTCCCAGTGAATATGGATAGGATTGTGCCGTTAGTCAGGCCTAACATTAGCTAAATTGATACCTATAGATAAGAGACTGGATCTAGATTTACACTGGATCAACTGCCTCTCTCCAGCTGCCTGAAAATGATACACATAGGCTCAATTCGGACAACACGATAGTCAATGTTGGGGTAATAATCAACTTTACAGTTGTTCAACTAGGGGGTACTCCCCACACAACATGGTAATAAATAATCAACTGTGATGTGGATTAGGATCAGTGCTGAGTTGACTATGGCAGCATTCGGATGACACAATAGTCAAAACAACTGACAATTGTTTCCCCCACACCAGTTGTTTATTGTGTCGTCCGAATTCAGCCATAGAGTCAGGAGCCCCTGCTGAATGGGGTGAGGTGTGAGGGGATCCTCAAAATTCCCTTCCTCTTGTAGATTCTGGATCCAACCCTAGAAATTTGACATATATCTTAGACAAGGGGTGTGCCTTCCAACAGTTTTCTCTGCAGTGGAGCAGGATAGAAGTTTGCTTGCTTTAAATGACAGCTTAGATGCTCATTCACATTGATCTATTCTCCTTAACATTAGAAAAATAATCAGATATCAAGGGATGCTTCATTCTTTAATTTCAAGGACCTTCAAAGATTAAAGTCACTAAAACATCATCTGTAAGACCATGTTCAATGGCTAGGCCCACCAAAAACAAACAAACAAACAAAAACCCCTTAATCAACTTTACAGCTTATGTTAACAGAACATATTTACTGAGATCAGAGTGAAAGAAATATACAGTTGTCTTGGACATTAGAAAACGTTACTCTGTTTTGTCTCTGGAGATTCATAGAGGGGTAAAGAAAGAGGAGATCAACCAATCAAGGGAAGCCAGATATTTTTGGCATCCCTGAGATTCATCATGTTCATGGAGGGGAATTTGATTATTAACACTTGCCAAGGACACAGCAAGGTGAGAGAAGAGGTGAGCATGGGATCAATTTCCCTTGATATCTTGTGGTTCTCGATTAATCAAAAGAGAAATACCCTTTTGAGGAATTGGCAAATGGGCACATGTGCGTGTGTGCTCACTTTTGCTGGAATGAAGGAGTCTTCATGGCTTTCCATTGCAGAGAAACTGTATACAAGATTGTGGTAATCATGTAACATGATTATCTATTTTTTTAGATTTAAAACTTTTATTTTTCAGACAATAATAAAACACAAATACAAACACTACAACATACAACATTAAACATTAAAATGGACTTCCAAATTTCTCCAAAAACAGAAATTTCTACATAGTGAGTGAATTACCCAACTTCCGTCAATTATTTTTCTTCCAATTTAATCACTGAATCCGCTTGCAAATATATCCTTCCCTTCTCTCTCTTTTAAAAAGTCTATCAGAGGTTTCCATTCCTCAATAAACCCACTTGTTGTTTTATCTTTTATTATCGCTGTAAGTTTTGCCATTTCCGCCAATAACACGACTATCTATTGACCTCTTCTTCAATGGACTTGCTTTGTATGGCAACAACATCCACCAAACCATGAACCGCATTTTTCTGCAGAAATATATTTTCATACGATATTGTAATTGTCTAAGCAAATCTATCCATGGAAATATGCAAAGAAGGCATCCAGGTGGCAAGCAGAACAAAGGAGCTGCAAATAATATGTAATCTGTAATCTCTGTAATCATATTCATTAGGGAAATGCACTGTTTTTCAGAGACTGAGACGATTCTAACATCTGGGAGGGTCAGTTCTCCAGGTGCCTCTACCACCTCCAAAGAATGCAAGTAAAGATAGCTTGGTCAGAAGTGCTCTACATAAAACTGTCCCTGAAGGTTAGACTAGAAGGCTAGAATAAAAGCTCTAACGATTTCTCAGTCTCAACCCCTCCTGTGCAATAGGTAGACCAGTGGAGGCTGGTGGCTCTGATTTCGGTGGAGTTGTGAATCCATTCTGGGTTTCAGTCAGAACCAGACAGAACTCTAAAGGAGCTATCCAAAGTGCTACATCTTATCCCCAAAATAGTTGAAGTACCTTGGATAGGTCCTTCAGAGTTCTGGATGGTTCTGCGTGAAACCCAGAATGAATTCACAGCCCCACTAAATTCAGAGCCACCAGCCTCCACTGATGCAAACAATAATGGAGAAGGAGCGAGTCTAATCTTAGGTACTACATTGCACCACTGGCTATGCTGGCTGGGGCTGATGGGAGTTGGAGTCCAAAACATCTGGAGGAGGTGGGTTGGGAAAAGCTGCTTCAGAGATGGCCCCTTTTCCCGTGTCTACTTATGATATCCACAGTCTGCTCAGCCTCAGCCTCCCTCTCATGTAGCAAGATCAAAAGGTGAAGGTAACTTCTTTTCTGTGACCTGCTGTGGCTCTGTCCTGGCCCCTGCATTTTGGAACCACATTCCTCACAAAGCCCACCCTGAGTATTTCCCAGCAGCAATGCAAGGACTTTGAATGCAGGAGACAAACAGGTTGTGGCCATGGATGAGAAGGGGATTATATTAACAGCAGGGATCCCATTACTTAGTTAAACTGTTGTCAGCCCAGCCCCAAGCTTCCTGAAAGTGGGTGAGTTAAAATTCAAACAAAGAAAAGAAAACTCGTAGAACTAGAATGTCTTAAGAAGGTAAATCAAGAATTAATACATGCAATATCTAAGGACAAGTTTGGGAAACTGTTGTCCTTCAGGTATTATTGGACTGCTACTTCCATCATCCTTCACCATTGGCTCTGCTGGCTGGGGCTGATGGGAGTTGGAGTCCAACAACATCTGAAAGGCCATAGGCTCCCCACCCTTGTCCAAGGGGCTCAAAACAATAACCCTTTTAATAAAAACTCACACCTGCCTTTTTTATATGCTGTTGTTGATCTTCAAACGATGAAGGCCCTCCATTGTACATAAACCAATGAGGTGTTACCTTGTGAGAGCTGGCCATCATTTTTCCATTCCTATAATAGATGGACTTTGAGGAGATCAGGTCCAATAAGCAGCCTATCTCTCCTCCAGGGGCTTTATTATGCCTGGCACCCTCCAGATGTGATGGACTGCAACTCCCATCATTTTCAGTCAGCTGACTGGGGATTATGGTCATTGTAGTCCAAGACATCTGGAGGGTGCCAGGTTGGGAGAAGGTTGTTGTGAACAAAAAGGAGGAAGCTGATTTCACAATGAGGTGATCTCTGCATTTGCCTAAGAGCCTGCTCTTTCCACCCTAAACTCTTCCGTGTGCTGCACAGATGTGACAATGGCACAGCAACGATGCAGGGTGGCGGGGGGGGGGGGGAGGCGGAGAGAAGTCTGCATGAGCCAAGGCTAATGACTTCATTGAGTTCCTGATCTACGTACTATACTGAGTGTGGCTGAATCGGCAAGGGCTGGACTATGATGAGATTGATGATGATGATGCAGAATGGCTCAAGTGGGTATTTCAACCTTTTCCTCTGGAAATTGCCAGTGTTGTGAGTGCCATCAGAACAAATGTTTGTTTACAAAGAAAAGAGGCAGAAAACACATTACTTCAAGGATTTTGTTATTAACTAAAAGACTAAGGAGAATCTGAAAGCCAAAACAGATGTGATGTTGGCATGACCTGAAATGAGCCATTCCAATTCACTGTCAAGAAGTGGTAGGACAATTCAGGGGGCAATCGTATGCATGTTTAGATAGAAAAAAAGTCCTACAATTCTCAGCATTCCCCAGCCACCCATGCCATGAGTGCCATCCTACTAGATTCACATTCGTTAGATGGAGGGCTCCAATCTCAGAGATCTCCATCCATCCAAAGCCCTGCCAGTAAGATCCAGGCAGGGCAGGAGGAATGATAGAGGTGTTTTTGCCTCCTGTTTCTCTTTAAATACATGAGTGACTTAAAATGCATTTTAAGATAGGCCTAATCTACCTTGCTGTGGGCAAGGATGAAGGCCAAGGGGCTATCTCTTCTTTGCCCATTGTCCTGCCCGCCCAAATGCCAATTTCCTCCCCTCCCAAGAGCAGCACACCAGGAAAAGTAACAGCCAAAGAGCTTTCCACAGTGACTGGGAGGGAAGGGTGGAGAGTCATGATTGGGTCTCCTCCTCCAAGGTCAGAATTTTGTCTCTCTAAAGTTACAAAGTAAAATTGGGAGCAAATGCAGTGATGGGGACATTAGATTTAGCTAGAGTTTCTGAGCCATTTCAAAATTCCAGTTTTAGATACATACCTAAGATGTTTTAAGTGTACATCTAAAAATGTAAGGTGTGAATGTGACAAATACATGTCAACCAGGAAATAATCTATCCAAATAATGAGAACTTTTTTTCTACCATATTTACAACTGTGCTCATTCCTTTCCAGCCACTCCATTCCATTTCACCTTCCACCTATTTTCTCTACCAATCAGCATCCTTTGCCACTTAGTCCTTATGGGCTTGTTTTTATGGGTTTCCCCCTTACCTGTTTTTCCTAATGTTTTTTTGAGCATCTGCTTACACCATTCTCTTCTGTGTGGGCGGTGCAGCATTGGAGACATATGCGTGAGCGCAAGAAGATTTGAATTGGAAATACTGGGAATGATAAATAATACGTGAAAACAGTGGGGAACTGCAACAGAATATTGCACTGAATTCTGCCACCGTAACAGGAGTTGTCCTATTCAGAGCTCCTGCCAGCCTGGAACAGGAGCTTTGTAATGGTATTCGGGGCTGAAAAGCGAATGAAGCTTCAGGAGGGTGGAGGACATCATAAGACAGGAAACCTTTCACTGCTGCGCTATAGTTCTAAAAGGCTCAAGTTTAGGGTTAGCTACCTGCTCCAACAGTGAGCACTTTATTGCTATATTTCAATGGGAGGTGGGTGTGGGTGTGGGTGTGTTTTTAAGCTCATACCATGCACCCCCTTACTTCCAGATCCACTCCTCCAGGATACTATAACCTGTTAGGGGCTCCGCCAAGCAATTCCCTTCTTCCCCCTCTATTTCACATACGCAAACACCATTTCCTTTTTCTTCTTTTCTTTTCAAATGACACCTTCAAAATTCAATGGCTTTGTTGCCATCAACCATAGACTTAGGTCATCCAACAGGGCACTGTTGTACGTGCCACTTCTGTTTATGTTGCAATTGGTGGTGATGCATGATAGGGCCTTTTCTGTAGTGACACTTTTCTGTAGAGGTACTTTAATAATGTATGGGGGCAATCTAGCATGTTTTGACAGAAAAGGTCTTACATCTCCTAGCAGCATGCCCCAGTCAGTTGGCTGTGACATGCTGGGAGATGTAGGACTTTTTTCTGTCTAAACAAGCATAGTATTGTGCCCTGAAATGCTTTATGTATAACTTCACACATAATATTGTGCTGTTTGGTATGTTTATTATGTTTGATGTTATAAATGCTATTCAAACAATGTTTTAAAAATATACCCATTATTGGAAATGGAACAGTAAACTGTGGCACCCTAAAAGCATCATTCTAACCCCTAGATCCCATGGCTGAAGGGGGTTAGAATGTGTGGAGGTGCCCTTCTGCCAGAGGGGAGGAGTCTGCTATTACACCCAGAGAAAGGTTTGCTGGTGGAACCCAAAGGTGAAACCCAAAGGAGGACATTTTATAGGTGGGGTGGATACAGGGTCAGTGGAACTGAATCCCCCTTTTTCCCATGGGCATCTGAGATTGGGTCCCATACCTACGCCAACCTCAGGCTAGCATAGGTATTTTCCCATCTATTGTTTTCAATGGGAGGGTGGAGAGAGCAGGAAATTCTGGGACAGTGCAACCCCCCCCCCTTCCTGCCCAGGCTGCTTGTGTGTCAGCTGGGCTCCAAATGCTACAGCAGATCCTCAGCAGACCTCCTCTCTATATCCTGCTTAGGCTTGCTTTGTCTAGTGCCAAATATATGTCTTGGGGGCTGTCTATATGGTGGCAGGTTGCGATGCAATGAGCTCAAAACCTGCACTTTTGCTGCTCTGGGAGTAGGGTAATCCCAATCAGGGGTTGCCATCTGCCTGGCCACACCTCCACTGTGAGTCCAGAGCAAGGATAAATGGCGGTTACATCATACCCGCCTCGCTCCAGGCAAAAAAGTTGGGTAAATCCCTGAGTTTTTTTCTTCAGTGTTTCGAGGGAAAGCCCCGCAATGGCTTCATAGTGGCTGCTGCATCATATAATGAAGGCAGCACCACAGTGCAGCCACCCTGGGGCTTTCAGTGTGTATTTTCATGAGTTGGAGGCCCCCTCCACAAGAATGCGCCTTTGCGCCTGGTTCCGCGATTATGCGCATTATCGCGGAGGCGCATTTACTCACAATCCCTCTGCACGGGAGGCGGCGAGAAGCGGCGAAGCGCATTAAAAGATGCCCAAAAAGCGCTTTCCAGGTAGTTAATGCGCATAATCGCTTGTTCACACAGCGAAAATGCGCTTTAACGGCCGGAGCAAAATAAAAGTCGCTATTTAACGCGCGTTCGAAAATGCGCATTATCGGGGAGATAACGCGCCTGTACGCCCGTTTTGCGCTCCGCTCGTGTGTAGGTAAAATTTATAATGAGCCTTCAAGGCTCATTAAACGCCCCGTGTGGAGGAGGCCGGAGAAACAGAAATTAAAACAGAAAATATCAACTCTCTGATAAACAAAGGGAAGGGTTTTTTATTTGAGTTTAGAAATAATCTCCACAGTCAACATTATCAAGAAACCATTCAAAAAGCCCCAGCAATTGCGTGAGGCAACAATGCCATGACTGTGCACCCTGTAACAATCCCGCTTTTGAATGTTTCCGGCTCTCTTTAAAAGAAACCGTGCCTGTATGTTTAACTTGACACAACAGGATTTGAATTGCACACGTCTATAGTACACAGCAGTTATAATCATCCAATCCAGGAGATTATTTTACAATGAGTTACATAGGCTTACATAGTGATTAGCAACCATTTTGAAGGAGTAAAGCGCAGCCAGCCCTATTTAAAACTGCTTAAAAAGCATTCCACTTGTTATAAAAGAGCAAATGGTTCATAAGAGAAGTTGTTTTTCCCCCCATTTTCTCCACATTTCCTATTTTTTCCACTGGGGGGGATGAAAATTCCTCACAGGGGAGAAATTGGGAAAACATTTCTCCCTGATTTTTCCATTTTTCTCAGGGATTTCCTATTGCTAATTGGAACTACAGTACTGGAAGACAGGGTAGGGCGACCAGATAAAGAAGACGACAAGCATCTTGAACCTTTAATAGCTGTGCTGAATATGTGACTTTAGCAGGTGTAGCTTGCCATCCAAACTACATTGATTGAACTTCCATATTTATACAAGTATTAAAGGTGTAGGAGCCCAGCCCTGTCCTTTTACCCATCTGGCTGCTCTGATGGTATGTGGGGGGGGGGAGGTTACCCTTCTCCCCCTCCCCCCCCCATGCATTTTCCCTACTTGAAACATCCCTCTCCCAACCTGTCTTTAGCTTTAGTAGGGAGAAAAAAAGTATTTGTTTTGTGCCTGCCCTCCCTGTCCCCACCAGCAGCTCCAATTCCCCTTCCCCACAGCTGGTTTAAAGCTTAAAACACTTGGCCCCAATGACTTCAGTTGGGTAAATTTCCAGGGAAGAAGTATAGGACTGCAACCTAAATGAGTGGATATATTATATTATTTAGTTTAATAATGGTGTTTTAATTTTGGTATCTTTTACCGTTTAAATTCTTATGTTCTCCACTCTGGAATCTGTTTCAGATATGGAGCGGTATACAAATTTTGTAAATAAATAAATAAATAATAAAATCTCATTATGTGTAGTAATCACCTTCTATGTGGTGCTAGAACGATTGTTTGTCAGCCTGTGTGTATTATATCAATCAGAGAGGACTGGGAATTCCTGAAGCCTCATAAGCATCAATCAACTTGATGTTCAGTCCTGTTTTAGATTGTAAAAGATAAGGGAGCACAGTCTGATAGGAGAGACACAACACATGACCCAATCTCTTAATATAAAGTAAATATTAGATCGTGCATTGTATCTCTGCTATCAAAATGTGTTCCTTTATCTTATAGAGTCTAAAACAGGGCTCATGTGTACATATTTACCCAATACCATCACTGTCCACTGCATGTCTCCCCTCTCAGAAAGTAAATTCTCACTTCTGAAAGATCATGCTGAAAGAATCAGTGAGGGCATTTTCACACATTAGGCTTAAACTGGCTTTTCCTTTAAACCAGTCTGTAATGAGATGTTTGTTTTGCCTTCCACTTTCTATATTCCATATTAGTAAGGGGCCTGCCCTACCGTTGCAGAAAATGAGTTTTGCTGCTGCCTCAGGCTGTTGATTTGTGGTGTCAAAAAAAAGGCAACAACAAGTAGCTAGTTGTTTAATTTATTATTGTTATATTTTTATTCCCAAGGAGAGGTGCATCTGCAATCCTCTGCCTCAGGTGCCAAAATAATTTGGATAGTATGCCTCTTGATTTGGGGACAGGAGCCCTGTCCTCCTTTCCATATGGTCACCACTTATTTTTCCGCCTCAGGCAGCAAATCATCTTTGTCTAACCCTGAGTTTGACAGTAGCTCAAATGTACTTTTAGGCAGCCATCTTAAGCACACTTTGTAGAGTGTAAGCTCTATTGAACCTAGTAGGGCTTACCATCTAGCAAACATACATCAGATCACGCTAATAGTGAGCATCATCAGAGAGGGGGAATCGCATTTCCTTACCGTCGCTTTTCCCCCGCTTCTGTCCCATGATACTTCCTCCTTCTTCACACAGGGGAAGAAAGAGGGAAGAACCATGACCACATGGACCATTTAGTGGTCATTTTTATCATGCTGCTTTTCCTGCACAGAGCAGGTAATGGCGGCACATTTCACTTCCCCCCACTCCCAAAAATGGATTTACAGGGTCTTATTTGTTGTGGAAATAAGACCAGAAGGAACAGGAGAGATGCGGGAGACAAACGGCATCGACCCACAAAAAAATGTGAATAAGTAGCATCAAGCGTGCGATAAAACGCTCATCTGATGATGCTCAATATCTCATGAGGAAATATCCAGCCTTTGCAGTGCCACAGGACTCTTTTTTTTTTTGCTGCTAAAGAGAAAGATACAGACAATTCTGGAAACTGGATGGATTTTGAACTAGATGACTATTGTGATAGAGGAGATTGTTTAAGTTAGTTTGTCCAGGATGATGCTAGGGAGTAGGTGTTGTCTCTGTTGTAGAGTTGTTTTATAAACTGAGCCTGTTGGAACATGAAAGTTAATGTACTTGGGTTGTTCTATTTGTATGTTGGTTAAGCATGCAACAGCAATAAAAATGTGTGTGTGTTTCTTCCTCCTCATTTTATACTTTGTATTTTGAACTCTGTATTGTATATGATTCTGTAATAAATTAATGATGTGTAATAAAAATGTTTTTTAAAAAGGGATTCAGCAGGTTCATTTTCTCATCCCTTCATCAACTGCAAAATGACTGGCAATAGATACTGTGTGGAATATGCCCAAACTGTATCAAGATCCCTACCAGTTTTATGATTCTACAAGAGTATATATGCATGCATAGGCTGACCAGATAAAATCCAGGTCAGGGCTCATGTAACGTCAACAGTTGTAGAGAAAAGGGAATTTCAGCCAGTGTCATTTGTATGCAATTAGTTCCTGGTGAAATTCCCTCTTCATCACAACAGTTAAAGTTGCAGGAGCCCTGCCTTCTTTTGTATATGGTCACTCTAGTATAGTGCCTGCAACTTTAACTGGTGTGATGAAGAGGGAATTTCACCAGGACCTAATTGCATACAAATGACACTGGCTGAAATTCTCTTTGCTCTACAACTGTTAAAGTTACATGAGCCCTGACCTGGATTTTATCTGGTCACCCTATGCATGCAGAGATGCTGAAGCAGAGTATCATGCAGAAGCTACATGATAAAGGCTGCCATCTGCTGGCACTAAAACACATGCAACATATCCTTAGGAATTCAGAAGTACACTGTTCGCTGTTCATAGAAGTATGTACAGGAGTCAGACTCCTACTGTGCCACATCATGCTTAGATAATTTGCAGAAAGGATTTCCCATTACCAATTATTTAATGACATCAACAACAAAAGTTCATCCCCACTCATTAAATTAGGCTGTTCAAATCCCAGGTATGTAGTAATTTAGATGCAAATTAGCACTTTTACATGCAGATCATTCCAGTATATGGAGATCATAGCATCCAATCTTAGTCTTACTTAAGGGCAGACCTATGGAAATGAGTGGGACTTAGGATAATCATAACTAAGCTACATCTCATTCATTCTAATGGATTTACTCTTAGGACTAAGATTGGATACTACCCAAGGGATGCAGTAGGTAATTAGCTCCACTGCCTGAGCCATCATTTGTGTCTGGCTTCTGCATCCCTTCCCCAAAACCACTATTTTGCTTTGATTGGTGGACCCTAGTAAAACACAAAGTAGATTGTACTTTGTAGCCCATTGTACTCTGCGCACTTGGGCTTGGATCTAATGGTGTCATTCTACCAGTGGTAGGGAAACCATACATAGAACAGGTTTCCCCTCCTCCCCTGAAACTCTCCATGTGTCCCCACATGTACTTTGTAGGGTTGAGGGACCCTCTGGAGAGAAATGTCAGCTGTGTGCTTCATAACTGAAGTAATACACATGGCCATCTAAAGGCAGCCCACATAAGACCACTAACCCATGCTCTAAAATTACCCAGCTGCACCACTGGGGGGAGTAAGTGGTGCCTCCTCAGTTCAGCTGCTTGCCTAGGCAGAAAACTAAGTATTCCAGGATTTGAGATAAATGCATGAACAAGAGTGTGGCTGGCCTCCCACCCCTCCCTATTCTGGATGTACTTCCTCCACTGGTTTCTATCATTAGACAAAAAGGACAGTATCCAATGGTAGTAATATGTAAACTAGGTCCTTTCACTTCAATGAGCCTACTCTATGTAGTAGTACCATTGAATACTACCCTGGTTATCAGGGAGGTATACTGATAGATATAGTTCTTGAGTACAGACTCTTTGGTGGCAGGGATTCCCCCCCCCCCAATTATCCTTATAACTTGGCAGGAGTTGTGGTTGGCAGGTCCATTGGGAGTAGGGGTAGAACTGTTGTTGTGTTGTTATTGTTGTTGTTGTTGTTGTTTGCTGTTGTTGATTGTTTCAAATTGTTTAGATATATATGTGTCTGTGAGAGTGCAGTCTGTTTATACATTTGTATGTAAATAGATTTTTAATCCTTGTAAACCATTCAGACAGGGGAGGGGCGGAGGGGAGGGGAGTGGAGTGGAGTAGAGTGGAGTGGAGTGGAGCGGAAGAGCAAACGAGCAAAGGAGCGAAAGAACATCTATTCAGGTGAAAGGGATCATAGCCTGACGCGCTTATGCATCAGAGGTTAAAAAAAAAATGCAGAGGCAAACCAGGGGGAGAAATTAGGTGTGATGGAGTTCATAGCCTACCTGAATCCATGTATCCTGAGGGGGAACATCCTGTAGACTCCTCAGAGGAGGAGGAGGAAGGGTATTACCATATTCAACCTGCAACTGGCATCATCAAACCTCTTGGGGGGAAATTCTAAATCAGCCCTCTGACTACTTCCTCAGAAGGGAGTTAGAGCTGCAGTGGGCTGCCTGCTGAAAACTCTTGTGAGGATAGGAAGTCCGTGCATTGCCTTCTCAGTTACAGGTAGCAATAACTGTCTCTGCTATTCCTTCTGCCAGTCAAAGAGCAAAGCAGCCTCTGTGGTGCTGTCCAGAGTGCTAGAGATTCAGGACTCCTCCTGTCCAGAAAGAGAAAGAAGGCTAAAGTGGTCAAAGAATCCTACGGAGTGGGGTGGGGGGACTTTGATTTAGCACAGGCAGGTTTATACATGAGGCCTCTGGGTAAGGAGCCACAACTCAGACTGCTGCAAAGACGGGTGCATTCGCACAGCCACCAGCCTTGCATACAAATGACACAAACTCACACAAATTATTGCACACAAACTCACACAAATTATTGGCCGTGTGTGTGTGTGAATTTCTCACATTGATTTTATATTCTGATTCTTGGGGGGGGGGGGTCTGTCACACCCAGATCCTGAGAAGCTTCTCATAGGTGTAAGAAGGGAGAATTTTATCAAATGCAGTTTCTCCTTTGTATTATGCTGCCATGAAGAAAGGGGGCATAACTGGCAGCTTTTTCCTTCTGTGCGGTTCTCAAAGGTGCATCACACACACACACACACATGTGTTCAGTTGCTCCACTTGTGTCCAAATCTACTAGAAAGTTTTCCCCCAGCCCCCACTTTCTTCTTGGCCACTCTGCCTTTCCAGTCTACTGCCTGCTCTGCCTTGCCTTCTTCAGGCCACACTCACTCAGTGTCCTTTCCCCAGCTTTAAGATGCAAATAGCACCGATCTATCTGGCCTCATCATCATACTTTGGCATGGATGAACACATTAAGGATTGCAAAGCATTGCATACAGCATCTGGCTAGGTAAATGATGGACGGAGGTGGCAAGTGATCTGGCTGGAGGAAGAAGTGAGGGGAAAGGAAGAGGAAATAACAATGCATCCTCCCTCGCCCCCCCCAAAAAGATAATGGAAAGAATCTTGCCACTTTCCTGTAACTTCCTCTCCCTGACATTATAGCTTCTCATTTTAGATTACCCTTTTAATGTGGCTTTAAAAAAAGAGCCGTTTCTATTTGGACCGATTTAAAAAAAACAGCCATAAATAACGCAATTCTTGCTGGAAGCAGGATTGGGAAGCACCCCACTTCACTGAATGGACAAGAGCACCTCCAGTTAAGGCAGGGGTGGGCATCCCTTCACACGCTATTGGACTGCAACTGCCATCAGCCCTAGGCAGCCAGCAGTACAGTGAAGCCAGAACTCACAGGGTCTCAGCACTGGCACTTTTTTATTAGCAAAGACAACAAAGGCCCATTACTTTTACAAAAACCTGCTCCTAGTGGAGATGAAAACCCCTGGACCTGGTTTCTAGAAATGGGTCAACATAGTTGCCTGAATTTTTGTCTCTCCTTGGACATGTTCTTATGTGTGGCTATGGGGAGTACCATGATGAGCACCTGCATGTCAAAATTTAGCCAGCACAGCCAATAGTGAGGGATGGTGGAACTTGCAGTCCAACAACATCTAGAGAGCTTCATGTTGCCCATCCCTGAATTAAAACAACTCTAATTTAAAAATCACAGGCACCAAGACTGGGAAAGACCCCAGCCAATGAAGACTGTTCTAGATGAAACAGTTGTCTTAAAAAGGCAGTATCATATATAAGGGTGCCATGTTGCCACTGTCCCTCAATCTTTTTAGTTGAGAAGTAATTGGTAAAATGTGTGAGTTCCATGGGAAATTTGAGGTACAAATATCAAGATATGGTTTTTCTCCTCCATGGTTTGGGGACTTTCAAAACGGCCACAACCTTGGCTAGAAAATTAGCAATATTTCCTTCACTGAGTACAGAGACCATTTGTGATGCAAATTAGCTTAAAGTTATGCTCTGTAACATTGGTCTAAGTCTGGGTGAATAAGGGCAGTTTTTAAGTGCTAAGGGCATGTTTTTGCAAAGTTACCTCTGTGATGGCCTCACTCAAAATTTGGCTAATAACCAATATTGTAGAGCATGAAATCATTGTCATAGTGAAGAGCTTAATAAGAATTAAGCCCTTCACTGTGGCAACAGTGACACCTCTTGAATGTGGGGAGATTTAAATGCCTCTTGAATATGCATATTTCACTCAGGCTTTCATTGACTTGTAATTGACCATGACACTGCTCAGTTTTACTGTTTTTGTTGTAATATTTTAAATATTTTCATTATTTTATATTTATAGTGTATTATATGCATTTTTATGAAATCTGCATAGAGATATTAGGATATCAAGTAGTATACAAGTGGTTTAAATAAAATAAATAAATAAATAAATTTTATAATCTCATTTATTCAGTCAGTCATCAATATTATGGAATTATCTCCCCGATGAGGCCTGCCTAGCACCAGGTCAAGTGCCAGGTCAAGACTTTTCACTTTTCCCAGGCATTTAGCAGCATGTGATGACTTTTTAATTGATTTTCATGGTTTTAATTTTTGTGAACCGCCCAGAGAGCTTCGGCTATGGGGCGGTATAAAAATGCAATAAATAAATAAATAAATAAATCCCATACATGTTTTAGGTTTGGTTGACAGGTCAATGAATGTTTTTATATTATGTTGTCTTTCTGTATACTGTCTGTTTTATGTTCTTATGGTTTTATATTTGGTATATTATTTTTAATGCTTTAATCTTTTGTAAACAGCCCAGAGAGCTTCGGCTATGGGGTGTTATAGAAATAATAATAATTATAATAATAATAATACCATTCAATATATATTCAAATGTGAGCAAACATTTTCATCTATGTGGAGTTGTTTCATGCAACAGCAGGGAGCAATAACAGGCACCACACCCCAATGTTGTACCACAAATCTCCAAAGAAAAACCACTTGCTCCCCTCCTATTTGTTATTAACATCTCCTTGCTTGGGTATCAATTTCTCTGAGAAACCAAAGGAAGGCAGAGTATAGGGCTGCTCATGAGAAAAACAAGGATGTACCAAAAGGAGGATGCTATGACATCAGCAAGACGTTGCTCCAACTGCTAAGAATATGTGGGTGAGTGTTACACCTTCATAATAAAGGCGGGGAGGAACTATTGGCATTGTGCAGAAGGGGCTTTAGAAATATGCAAAGAACCGATGTATACATGCTACCACTAGCATTATGCACAACCCTTGTGAGTCATTGTTCAAATAGCTGTGCCTGTGGTACCAGCTATATTGCGTTTTAAAAGGCTCCACTAGATGTCAGTGTAACCTTAGGATACAGGAAATGAAAGGTGAGTGGGATGCTTAATGCAGCAGTTCAATAATTATCTAACAAAGGTGGAATCAATCAATTTGATGGCAGGGAGGATTCACAGGGTCACAGGAAAGCCATGCTGTCTTAAACCACAAGTTGCTGTGACTTATGTTACAATCTCCAACCATTTGACCTCTTTTCTTTCTTTTTTTTAATGTGGGCATCTTTTACCTAGATTAAAGTGAACCTGTGTTGAGACAACGTGACTCATCTTTCTGCTTTCTTTTTTTCTGTAACCATGTAAATGTATGGGAGTGTTACATAACTGATTAATGTAGGCTGACCAGATAAAATCCAGGTCAGGGCTCATGTAACTTCAACAGTTGTAGAGAAAAGGGAATTTCAGCCAGTGTCATTTGTATGCAATTAGTTCCTGGTGAAATTCCCTCTTCATCACAACAGTTAAAGGTGCAGGCACTATACTAGAGTGACCATATACAAAAGAAGGCAGGGCCCCTGCAACTTTAACAGTTGTGATGAAGAGGGAATTTCACCAGGACCTAATTGCATACAAATGACACTGGCTGAAATTCCCTTTTCTCTAAAACTGTTAAAGTTACATGAGCCCTGACCTGGATTTTATCTGGTCACCCTAGATTAATGTGGTATTCTCAATTCTGTCAGCCCCTTGCTAAAGACAGGATGGAAATACAATGGCAAGTTCACACATTTTTACACATGTTGCGCTACCGACATTGGACTGCCCCTACCCACACAGGGCCAATTACTACCAACTGTCCTGTGTGAAAGGTCTTGATGAATCGTTATACTTTTTATTTTGTCTCCGTAATTATGAAATAATGCCTGAGCTCTGCTTTTTCTTCCTCCTTCCCAATGCCTTTTCCTCTTGCGTGATGTCCATTAAATTGTACTCTTGAGGACAAGGTCTGTCTTATTACTGATCTTTATAAGGCACTGGGAGTATCTTCTTTTTAACTGAAGAGTGGGATACAAATGCCATCAATCAATCAATCAATCAATCAATAGTCACCTAGTTCCTGACCATACCTATTAGCTATTCCAGGGCTACCTATGCAAGAAGGACCACCATCCCCCAAAATTGGTTCAATGTGTACACTGCCTTGAGAGGGTTTTACCCTTAATGGTGGCCTAAAAATAATTTTAAATATATATTTTTTAAAAAAATTAAAATCTCAGCTACTGAAATATACTGTGGAAACTTGACCTCTTCTGCTTTCACTGTTAGAATGCCAAGGCTGCCATCCTAAACACATTTACTTGAAAGTAAATTCCATTGAACTCAATGGAGCTTAGTTCTGAGTAAACATGTATAGGATTGTGCCACACGATTGCAGTCCTGACCACTCATACTTGGAAATAACTCCCATTGAACAAAATAGAATTTGGTCTCTGTAAACATTTATAGGACTGGGCTGTTAGATACATAGGCTTTGTTGCCTTTCAACCCTACAGTTCCATGATTCCATTATTAAAGATGCCCATGACCTCAATCCAGCTATTGTCATTTGATAACAATGCTTGGCTCACCGAGAGACTGTTCTAGCCCTAAGCTTTTTTGCCTTTTTAAATATTTGATTTCATGATGCAACCGGTCCTGTTTCTCCTTAATCCAATCAGCTGACATTTCTGTCCTCGGTAAACTCCTTGTTGATTCGCTGTATGGCCCAGCTCTTATGTAACAGAAAGTCTCAATCTCTCATGATTCCATCATTTATTTTATACCACCCTATAGCCGAAGCTCTCTGGGTGGTTCACAAAAATTAAAACCATGAAATCATGTACTAATCTAGTCATGGGGGCAACTGAGGAAGTAACCACATCACCAGCCTGTCCTATGTGATCTCTGGAGCTCAAGCACTAGCAGATCAGTATGAGTATGGCCCTCCCCCATAAATTTTAATGGGACTGAACCCCATGTTTATATGTATTTATTTATAATGTTTTCATGCTGCTTTCCCTTATTTCCACATTCCACATAAAAGGCCATGTGCGTGTAAGGAGGGACAGACAATAATATGACAGTGAAATGAATAATCATACTTAAAACTGTAAAATCATTTTAAAAAATTGACAAAGTAATAACATCAGATTTCAACAGGTGAAATACAAATGTTTTACATCCTTCTTTGAAAGAGATAAGAGAGGAGCTGCTCAGCATCTCCTTTGGGAGAGCATTTCAATGTTCTGGGGCTTCACCAGTGGATGTTCTTAATTGGTGAAGGCACTGGGATCAAGGCCCAACCTGTTGATCATAACTGTCAGGTGGGATTGCCAATGGGACAGGGATGGCACAAGATGGTCTGCTGCCTGAGACAAAGGACAAGATGCCTCCTCCATTCCACATAACTAGTTCCACTGAAAATTACTTCTACACTGCCAATGGGACAGGATCCTCCACTGCACTGGAAGGCAGCAGGGTAGCTTGATGGGTGCAGGACAGGCCACATGGCACACACACTTCTATTTTCCAACAGCTTGTTGCTTCTCCCCACCCACCCACCTGTCATCTGCTGCCTGAGACAGCCGCCTCACTGTGCCTAATAGTAGAGCCAGCCCTGCAGAAGGATTTGTACAAAAAGAGACCATCATTAAGATATGTGGATCCTCCCAGACAGTGAAGGACTATAAAGGTAAGCCCCACAATCTGGAGACTGGAGGCAAACCAGCAGCCAGAGCATGGGTTGCAAAATCAGCCAAATGTGTTTCCTTCTCTATACCATTGGGAAATGACAGTTGTGTTCAAGGGTAGCCCAATGTAGAGTGCATTACAAGAGCCAATACAGGAGCATGGACCAGGATGGTAAGGTCCTCTCTACAAAGGAGCAAAGCTTTCATAATAAATTCTGCTAATAAAAGACATTCCTAAACACTGCTGTCATCTGTTTAAACAGGACCAAGATAG
This sequence comes from Anniella stebbinsi, assembly GCA_029215795.1. Classification (NCBI taxonomy): domain Eukaryota; kingdom Metazoa; phylum Chordata; class Lepidosauria; order Squamata; family Anniellidae; genus Anniella; species Anniella stebbinsi. The sequence continues at coordinate 62,463,169 of JARDYH010000005.1, read as the reverse complement.
GGTCTAGGAACATCCTCAGCATCTGTATGTGCTCAGGTCAAGAAACACTAACTGCATCTATCATAACTAGGCCATCTCCCTCCAGAACAACCCCTCTATCTTGCCTGAATTCAACTAGATGTTATTTGAGCTCATCCAACTGACTGCAGCTTCCAGACCCTGGTTTAGAACTGAGACATGTGTTCTTTTAATGAAATGTAGAGATGAGTCTTTTCAGCATATAGGTGACATTCAATTCCAAGACTCTGAATAATGTCTTCCTAGAGATGTTAAAATGCATCAGGGACAAAACCAAGCCACAGAACAATCCTGGAGGGTCAGAGCTGGCATCAGCAATTGCCACATTCTGTGTTGGCTATACCAAATGAAGAATGAAACTACTAAAGTGCTATCCTGGACATTCCAACAAGGCCTTCTTATCATCTCAGGAGGAGGATGTGGCCCACCATACGCAAAGCCACTGAAAAATCTAACAAGGTAAGAGAGAGATATTCTCCTTGTCAACCTCCAGATATAAGCCTAATCCACACCAGGCAGGATATAACACTATGAAAGCAGTATATAAGAGGCAGGAGCCACAGCAAGCAGGATATAGCACTATGAAAGTGGTATGAAAGTGGTATATGGTATGTGTCGTGGCCCCAACAGTTGTCAGTGCACTTCAATACCACTATAAAGCAGTAGTGTGGCTCCTGACTCTTATATATCACTTTCATACCACTTTCATAATGCAATATCCTGCTTGGTGTGGATTAGGTTATAGATAATTCACTAGAGCCTCCAAAGCATCTTGGTAATCTAACCAAGCTAGAAAGCTGTCTGAAAAGGATTCTGCAGTCATGCTGCTGGCACTGAGTGAAGCTAAATGTACATGTAGTGCTAAAGATAAAGCTCTATTTTTATGTGACTGGGGGGGAAACATCAAGGGATTGGATGCATTGGTTCCTGCATGGAGCAATGTTGATATTTCCTGCTCTCAGTTAGAATTCTGAGGATGTAATGCTATACTTACCTTGAAATCAGCCCAACTGAGCTCTATTGGACTTACTGTTGAGTAGAAATGTATAGGATTGTACTATAAGGCTGCAGTCCAGTGATCACTTACAATGGAACTTACTTCTGAGTAAATTTGGATAGGCTAGGCTATAATGCTACAATCCTATGCAATTTTATTTGGGAGTGACTCACATTGAGTCACATAGAACTTACTCCTTTCTTCTCTACAGTTCCATGGTTCCATTATTAAAGATCTTTAAGCTGGATCCAATCCTGTGCAGTGTTAGGGTGACCATATGGAAAAGAGGACAAGGCTCCTGTATTCTTAACAGTTGTATAGAAAAGGGGATTTCAGCAGGTGACCTTTGTATGCATACAGCACCTGGTGCAATTCCCACTTCATCACAACAGTTAAAGCTGCAGGAGCCCTGCCCTCTTTTGCAGCTAGTCACTCTACAAAAGAGGGCAGGGCTCCAGCAGCTTTAACTATTGTGATGAAGAGGGAATTTCATCAGGTGCTGCATGCATACAAATGACACTTGCTGAAATTCCCTTTTCTATACAACTATTAAACATACAAGAGCCCTGTCGTCCTTTCCATATGGTCACCCTATGGAATATGGGTATTATCATTTAATAACAATAGCTCACATAGCTCACACCTACAAATTTCTAATCAGCAGCCTCAAGGCTTTTAAAATATTTTCACTGAAATATTTGGGGGAGGGGTTTCCATTATTTACAGAGGTACAGAAATAAGTAGTAGGTCTCTCCCTATCCCAGGACACTCTGGAACATTGGATCATATTAACTCTCTGCAAAACATTTTCCTTTGTATTTCAGATAGCTTAGGTTGAACCAGCTTTTCTTCACACCTCACTCAACTTCTTCAAACAGGAAGGAAGTGCTCAACATGGGAAGAGGCAGAACAGCTTCAAAATAACAGTGTCAAAACTCCTTGGAATCTGAGTGAGCAAACAAGGCCTCTTTCAGATGACTGTGTTGCTTCAAGGAAGATGGATCAGGTAGGATGGTGACCACCAAGATGTGTCAGGGATAGGCAAGCTGCTGTGTTTGGGCAAGAGGAAGGTGAAGAAGGGTTATCAAATGGAGCCAGGAATGGGGCCGGCCATTATTGCAGCACACGCAGAAGATTGCCAGGACAAATATGGAGCTTTTGTTCCCTCTGCTTGCCCAGAGTAGATCAGTTCCTTTGCTATTACCCAAATTGCTTAGTAGTAATCATTAGCAAAGCCTGAACAGTGAGCATTAATAAAGCTGATAGAGAGAGGAAGTTAAAAAGCAGTCCTGGATAAGGGATCATTCATGTGGAGGTGTTGGCAGGATGTGTGTGTGTGTGTGTGTGTGTGTGTGTGTGTGTGTGTGTGTGTTTGGCAACTGAAATGTACTGGCAAGTTCTCACAGAACTCTAAACTGGTTTCATCAGTTTCATTCTTCGAACAGAAGGTGTGACACCTCCTCAAACTGTAAACTAAAGCCAAAAAGGGAGGCACCGAAATAATTTTTTTCATCTTTCACATCTTTGAGAACTTGATTCTCTCTTTGCGTTCTTTTTCCCCTCTCACCACAAATTGTAGTTACAACTTTCCCTGAGACACAGTTTATTTTTATTTTATTTAATAGATTTATTAAGCTCGTTCTTCATCTACCAGGCGCCTATGGTGATATACAATAAGGCTACAAGGGGGGAACTAAGTTTAAAAATTCTAAATAATAAAAACAACAACACAGGAATAAAAACATTCAATACAATAAAATTGGAGAATGGCAGTAAAGGGCAACCTAAAGTACTAAACACCATTAAAAGCCCAGTGGAACAAGTCAGTCTTCACTGCCCACCTAAAGCATAACGGAGAGGGAGCTAGCCTAATCTTAGATGGTGGTGGACTGCAACTCCCATCAGTCCTAACCATTGGCTATGCTGACTAGAGCTGATGGGAGCAGCAGTCCAACAACAATGTCTGGAGAGCCACAGGTTGCCCCAAGGATACACTCAGACAAATAGGATCAAAACCACTGTAAAACGGCACCAAATCCCATACTGGCCAAATATCCCAGAATGATAACTTACTGAATGGGCCATGCTTAATTGTTAATGGTACACTGTCTTGCACCCTGTAGAAATAACATAATTAGTGGACCTTGGGCCACGGCTACAGCTGTGGCAAATTCCCCCACATCCCTTATTTCACTGCTTCTGGTGTTCTGAACACAGCTGGATTAACAATTGTGCGAAGTATGCTATAGAGTTCCAGGCAAACTGGGACCTGATGCAATGTAATAATTCAGAAAAGGACTATTGTGTGGATAGTACATTTTTCCTACTCCCCCATTGCCATCGCTTACAGTTCCCTACAACTTAGAACAGTTGCCATTCTTGTAGCACCACCTACTCTGTGGTGGCCCCCCAATTGTGGAACAATCTCCCTGACGAGGCCCGCCTAACGCCAACATTGTTATCTTTTCGGCACCAGGTCAAGACTTTCCTCTTTTCTCAGGCATTTGGCAAGATCTGAGGAGCCTGGGTTTGTTTTTGTTTTTGTAGCTTTTTGGGGCTGTTGTAAAAGTTTTAAATGTATGTGTGTATTGTGTGCATGTTGTATGTTTTTGCTGTTTAAATTTTTGTATATTGCTTTTAATTGTTTTCATCCTATGTAAACCGCCCAGAGAGCATTGGCTATGGGACAGTATACAAATGTAATAAATAAATAAATAAATTTATACTGTCTGCACAGCGTGAGAAACGCTATGGCTATGCCAGTGGTTTCAGATGTGGAAATCAGCAGAAAACTGGCGAAGGAAGTCTAGTGTAGGACTATCTAGTGCTGGAAGAGCAAAGACTAACATATGCATCAAGTAAGCGAGTGCTTCCAAAACAGGATTGTAGCTCACTGGTAGAGCACATGACCTGCATGCAGAAGGTCCCACTTCCCAGGTTTGATCTCCAGGGTAGGGCTGGAATTATTCTTGAATGAAACCCTGGAGAGTCATTGCTGCCAGCCAGTGTTGACATTATTGGGCTAGATGGACCGAGGGTCTGACACAGCATAAGGCAGCTTCCTATGTTCCTGTGATTGACTCCAGGATGTTTAATCCCATACTGTACGTTAGGCTTGAGGTGATTTTTAGCAAAAGAAAAGGAAGATTGGCTAAGAGCAAACAGAACTGTTTGTCGTTTAAATGACAGTGTTAAATCAGTGCAAAGGTGTGGGGGACGTGTCTCTGTCTAGGAAAGTAATGACTTGGAGGAGTAAATTGATTTGTGTAATTTCAAGATGTAATAGGGAGGGGATATCGTTGGTGAGATTGTGAGGAGTGGCCAGCAGGGAGTTCTGCTGCTCTTTTGCTGAAGCAACTCTGCCATCTTGCAATGTCATGACAAGCCACCCTGAGAAGAAGCCAGCCTAAATAACCCGACTACAAGCCATGGGTTCTCAGGGTGGTTTGCTTGCAAAAAAAAAAAAAACAAGCAAACAACCCACAATGGAAAATCTGCTCTGGGTTCAGATGTCACACTAAACCACCCTGCAACCCCCAATGGTGACAACCCACCATGGCTTAACGTGATGTGTAAAGCAGGTAGAGGTTCGGAGGGCAGAAAAGACAGAGTGATCTGGAGCACTAAAGTAAATATATGGGGGAAATGAGGTGTAATCAGTGATAGCAAATGTGAAGGAGGTGGCCTGAAGAAATGGAAGACATAAGGCTGATGAAGAGAAAGTATGGGGAAAATAGGGTAAGAAGAAAGGTGCATTTGTCCACGTGATAGACAGATGAGGGGAGCAAAATTTCCAGCACTGTATTTTATGCGTTAAAACATTCTACCCCACCATTCAATCCGAAACCTGCAAGACAGCTAAACGGAGCTTCCTGACCCAAACCATCCCCTCCTGATTTTCATTTCTTCCAGGACCAACTTCGGAGTGTGTAGATGAGTTCGCACCTTGGAGAATATCCTCATTCTGTTTTCATTGATGTCCTCCTTCTGTTGTGCTGATGGATCTTTATGTGTAGTTTTCTTAATCTATGTGTAAAATCAAAAGTAAGAAAGAGAGGTAATTTTAGAGAACCTCAGTTATTGTTATCCCTGGTGATTCCCCGTGAATGATCCAGATCAGCCCACAATTAATCAGCCTAGTCTTAGACTGCCAAAAAAGGGATATGCTGCAGCCAACTCCTACCAATAATAATAATATTAGTGTCTCCGCTCTGTTCTTTGCTGCAACAGGCTCAAACTCCGTGGTATCCAGCCAAGTACTGGGCTAATGTACTTCTGCCATTTTTGGGTGCTGTTGGCATCTTGCTAATCTCCCCCCCCCCCCCCAGGTGGCTTGTCCTTGAAAGATACATCGGGGCTTCCTCCTGGTCCTTGAATTTGAATTTCAGCTTTACAGGGGAGGAAAATCACAGAGACCCCCCCCCACACACACACACACGGACCTGAAAGGCTTGATCGCTCCCCAGCTGCAGTTCCACTACCTGTGCAGTCCCAGCTCCCGCGGATCATCTCCCGAGAGCACTTGGACTCGTACAAAGCACTGTCTCCCCCTTTCGATCTGGTTTGCCCCAGCAAGATCTTCTCGCCATTTGGAAAATGCAGGCGATGATCCCGAAGTAGAGGCGGCCATTGGCCAAACCATTGGGCGGCCTCAGGCACTGGATTTGGGGTGTCTTGAAAAAGCAGCTAGGAGATAGCGATGGAATTGAGGATGGTGTCGTTTTTGCCGGCAGGGAGTGAGGCACTTGTGGGCTTGTATGTCTCAGGTACCAGAATAACTAGGTCAGCCTTGGTCCTGTGAAACTTGACTGGAGGTGCGATATGGGGCGGGTGGGTTCTCTGTTCTGCCTCCTCGGGCAGTAAAATATCTTGGGCTGGCGTGAGAAAGGGGCTGGCTGCCAGACCCCTTAGAGAGCCGCAGGGTTGGACCCCGACTGCGTACTGACCCATATTTCGGAAAGCCTGCCCCAAGGTTCTGCAAGAGGCGAGCGGAGGGAGGCGTAAGGGCAGCTCCGTCTCCCCGCCTTCAATTCCCCTGGCGTGCCTGTGGAGCGGAGGGCAGGACCCCAGTGCGCCGAGGCGGCTCCCAGGAGCGCTCCCCTTTCCCCTTCTTTGATATCGGGGTACGCTTCTGCAACCGCTCCGGGGAGGCCAAAAGAAGGGAGGCCCTCCTCCTTTCATGGCCCCCTTTTTGCACAAGAAAGAGGGGGAGTCCGGATCGGCGAACCCCTGAAGGGACCCCTTTGGCTGTCTGAAGCCCTTGCTGGACCCCAGACAGAGAGATCCCAGGAGGAATAGCACCCAAGGCGCGCCAGGCACAGGAGAGCGCCGTGTCCCTTCAGGTAGACGCTGCACTGGCGAGGGAGCCAAGACTCCGCCGAGGCTTCGGCTGGATCGCGGGGTGGGCTGAGTGGAGGCGAAGAGCAGCTCAAGAGAGACGTGGCGGGCCCCTCGCAGCCCCCAGATTGCGCCCCGCGCTCGACTGGCGTTGGCGCTGCCCCCTTCCTGGGAAGGTAAGTGTTGACTCCGGTGGAGGGTTAACTGGGGCGGGCCAGGAGCGTAGCGGCGCTCCTTCGGAAAGCGGCTTGGCAGTTTGCGCTTACCCCGTTTACCTTAACCCGTGGGGAGGTGGTTGGGGAGTGGGGTGGACAAAGAAGCGGTTCTGGCAAAAGGAGCTGAAACACACAAGGCAAGCAGGAGCATCTGGGAGTCGGGCAAGTCGGAGATCCGGGCTGAGCAAGCCTGGAGCCCTCCCTGCTCCATTGCCGCCCTTTCGTTCTTGTCGGTGCCAACTACGATCTCCCCATTTCGCCAAGGCCCGGGGTCTCTTTGGGTCTCCCACTCATCTGTATGTACCCAACCTTGTTCTATTGCCGCCACCTCACGTCCTCCTGTTCCAGCCGAAATTCTTAAAGGAATGTCCAGCCGAGAGCTGTAACCTCCGCCGCCCCCTAGTCCTACAGCTAGCTTTCCTGACGCGACCCCAAGATAAAATGTTACACGGCCCAAAGTACAAAATTGCACTATGGCCCGTGTGATTATATATATATATATATATATATATATATATATATATATGCTCTTCCCCACCCCACGCCACCCCCACCCATTTCTTTCCAGTTCTTCTTTTCCTTCCTCCAGTCCCCATTGCCTTGATTCAGGCCTTGGTAATTAATTTGGCGTTTCAGAAAAGCTCCTGGTCTGGATAAAGCCGCCATTCATCCCCCCGGCCTAATCTGAACACAATCTGGAAGAAAAGCTTTCAGAGAGACAGAAAACGCCTTTCGCTTTCCGTTCAAAAGAGCTGTCACTCCGTCGGAATAAATCGCCCCTGATTATTTCGAACCCAGGCTCCTGCCTCGCTGCTGCGCCACGAACTTTTTACAATCTCTTGGCAAGAATTGGTTCTTTTTCTTTCTCTCACCTTCTCCTCCTCCACAACCCCAAATAGCCACTCCCTTTTTTAAAAAAAGCAACTCGCAAATAATATTTTCTGAGGATATGCTTTTGTTTTGTTAGTGAGTAAGACAGTGGTGACGTTGTTGTTATGTTTTGAAAAGGAGGGGAAGATGTCTTGCTTTTGCGCTGCCCCTGGATGACAGAGAGAGAGCAACAATCCTTGACAGACGGATTTGAAAATAAGTGTTGTGAAAAGAATGGCATGGATCAAGGGGACGGGGGAGGGGAGAGAGATCCAGTCCAAAAATCCGGAATTCAAATCAAAATTACTGAACTTCTAAAATCGTTTAGTTTAAAGAACGCACATCCACCCGAAAGTCAAGTAAGGCTGTGACGCCGCAGTATGCAATATAATGTGTATTCAGCATAATTTCCTTCGTGCCTTTTCTGTCTGCAGCAACAAAATCTAGAGGTTAGCCAGTTAACCTGATCTCTCGTCATTGCTTGACCATAAAATATCCAAGTATCTGAAGGCGCGGTGGGGGGCCTAGTTAAAGTAGGGCTGAACACCCACCTCTCCAAACACACATACACACACACTTCTATACCGGGTCACGATCCATGCAGAATTAAGGACATCCAATGGGCTTAAAAGAGCGCATATTTGCCTAGAATTTATCCCGAGTGTGGCTGTTGTTGGTATTATTCTTATTCTTAATTTCGACTCTTCGGCGACGTCCTTCTGCCTCGTGTAAACAATTACCCGGATTAGAACCCCGGAGGGAAAGGAGCGGCTGCAGCTCCTCTCCAATCGCGGCGGTCTGGATAAATTCCCACCGAACCTCCAACAGGAGATGATGGAACTAACCTTCTAGCCCCTTCACTGCCCCCCACCCCACCCCGTCTGTATCCCTCATTCCTCTTCAGCTCCCTTGATCGAAACCCGAGGGATCCCGAGGAAGGCCAGGAAGAGGGCACAAGGGAGGCAGAAGGGAAAAGCCCAACCACGGACACTCCAGAGAACAGGAGCCCTAAGCAGGGAGAGAAGGCCGGCTACAGTTGGGGAGGACTGTGGAAAAATCCGATCGATGCGGGTCGGATCAATGCCCCAGGAGGGACCGTTTCTGGACTTCCCTTGCGCCCTTCTCACCTTCCCGCTCCCCAAATGCGGAAAAGTAAAAATGCTATTCCCCAACGCACACGTCATCCCGCAATAAAAAACAGATAATCAGAACCGGATCGTATCGTTTCTCCCTCACCATCACTATGATCGTAGTAGTTTGTCATGGCCAGTTGCGGGCGCGCGAAATTCGTCGGGCCAATTTTGCGCTTGAGCACTGGGACGGAGCAAACAGCGACAGTCGAATGGGAAGCAGGTTAGTGGCGCTTGGAGGGAAATGGCAGCCTCGGAATGAGAATGAGAATGAGAATGAGAATGAGAATGAGAGAGAGAGAGAGAGAGAGAGAGAGAGAGAGAGAGAGAGAGAGAGAAGCGGACAAAGAGGCGAGCCAGGGGTGAGAGAGGGTCAATCGATAAGCAGAAGGTTTGCCTATGAGCCTGGATGGAAAGAGCTCCTTTGCTTGCGAGCTTAAGGCCGCCTGCAGTCTTGTGTTAACTCTTTCCCCTGGGAATATATCAACCCTGGAACCAGGTGGGATCTATTCCTAAATAAACATGTATGGGATTGCACCTGTAAGAAAGGGAGAGGAAAATCACCTTTGAGACATGGACTGGGGCATTCTGAAAAATGCTATCGAAATCATTCTTATTGCCAGTGGTAAGCGAATGGATATTAAGACTCAAAATATTAGCAGTGATCCTTGATAACAGAAACATGGCATGGGTGTATACGAATATCCATACTTCGAGAAGTTCACGGTGCTTTCCCTTCGGTAGTTAAATGATAACTTTCCATGGGTGATGGCAGCAACATGCTGCGAAAGGAGGCAACCCCCATCTGCTGTCCCGCTGTCTGCAGGCGATTTCTCTTGGGGTGTTTTTTCGGAGTTGATCCCTAAAGACGCACGGTGGCTTGTAATGTTCCCAAGGAGACTGCAGGCAGAGGCTCTGGATCCTCCTTATCACAAACCAAGGCAGGTAAGCCCTCTCTTTCACTCACTCTCACACACAGCGCAAGACAGGCACTAGCATCAAGACGAGAAACACTCCAGCGGGCCCCAAAATGCATTCTTCTCCCCATCTTTATACACCGCACAACAGCCCCGGATATGCACACTGTTTTAAATGTATGATCAACTTTCCTTAAGGGCCGATTAACACAAGCAGGTGCATCGCTGCCTCATACCTCAACGTGACTGAACTCAAGAGCAGCCTTCTTTGAAATGTTGTATCTGAGGTGAGATCACATGTGTCCCTCCGTGGTGCTTGACCTGTGATGGCTGCTTCATGCATCCGTCATCGCGTCACGTTGCAGTCATCCAGTGCAAATAAGCCAGGCAGGTGTGAACTCAGTCTAACACTTTCTAACATTTTTTCCTGACTGAAAAGCATTTACATCCCCTAAAGGGATCCTATCCCTGCAGCAATGAACCTTAGGCTAAGGGGCCGAAATGTTGATTAAGCTTTGTGCAGAGCAGTCGATACATGTTTACTCAGGAGCAAATATGACTGTGTTCTATAGAGCTTACTCCCAGGTAAGCGTATACAGAAACTGCACACTTAAAATAATATATTTTTTAAAAAACTCACTACAAGTTTCAATTCTGATCGATCTTTGAAATCAAGAGCAAAATACAGTGGAAGTAGAGCTCTATAGTAATTAAGATGAGCATTTGAAAGTCTTTGATCCTTGTTTTTTTTAAGTTTTTGATTTCAGACTGGTAACTTCAACAACTTCAGAGTATCACAAATGCTGTTTTCACCAGGAACATAAATGTCTAAGGAGGAGCCTTACTGGATCACACCAAAGATCCATCTATCCAATATTATCTTTCCTAAAGTGGCCAGCCAGACATTCCCAGAAGCCCATAGGCAGAGAAAGCATGAAGGCCTTCTCCTGTTGATTGTCCTTAGCATCTCCTGTTCAGAGATATATTGTCTTTGTATGTGGAGGTTCCATTTAATATTATTCATCTTGGTTGTCAGCCTTCATACAGTCTATTCCTCCTGAATTTGTCAAATCTTTTAAAACAAACAACAACACAAAAACAGCCCTTATCTAACCTACTGAATATTGTGTTCTGACCACACTTTACAAACCAACCCAGGATAACATTTTATGCATCTGATGGTGGAATGTTAGCCCATGAAAGTTTATGCCATAATAAATGTGTCTTTAAGATGTCACAAGCCTCTTCATTGGTTCTGCTGCAGCAGACTAACATGGCTATTTTCCCCACCCCCAAGAAACCTATATATCCTATCCCACAAACCACTTTAACGGGCATAACTTGCTATTGTTAAAACAAACAAAATCAATATTCAAAGGACAAATCTGGGAAACACCTGAATTTTAAATAGTAACAGGATAAAATTTGTTTTTGATAAAACCACTGATAAACATGAGGGGCTTGTACATATTTACACCTTGCATTTGTGTGTCTTTATGCTAAAAGTTCTCAGTTAATCTTTTTAAAGTCTCTCTCTCCCCCAAAACTACATAAATCAAAGCATAGAAGTGCCCACTTCATGAAGATTGTAAATTATTAAGGCTCTAGTCAAAGGACACAATAACACATTAAGTTGATCACTTTTTCAACTTCTTTTGGACATTATGCTTTGGTTATGCTTATCCTTCCCCTGCCTTTGGAAAGTTAATGGACCCCATTTTGTTGAAACAACAAAGCACTAGAAATATGAGACCTTACGGCTCTGGTACCTCTGCTCTTACATCTTTGCTGGCAGGTGAGTAGAAATGCCCAGTTGTTTTGAATGAGGATTAAAACCTGCAAGTCGGGGAGATTCTTCCAGGTGCATCTATAATGGATAGGATTGCACTACTCTATACATGTATAGAAATGCAATCCTATGAGTCCAGTCAGAAGTCTCACTGTTCAAAGGGGTTTACTCCTTAGTTTAGTTTGTGCATTTAGGATTGTAGCCATAATATCTCAAACCCTATGGTGCTTACCTGCCAGCAAGCTGTAGCCACAATATGATTTAATGTAATCAGGGGCTCTAGTCTTCTGTTACTGGAGAGAATTGGGATGGTTGGGGTTTGAGGTGTACCGGATCACTGAGAGTTGTTGATTTACTCTACATGATTTTTCTTGTCATTTCTGAATATATAGTTGTCTGATTTTATGATGAGGTCTAGTAAATGGTCTGGGGCACCCTGTGCTCTACCATTGTTGAAGCTAAGCAAATCTGGATCTGATCAGCACCTGGAGAGGAGACCACTAAGAGTCCCAGTCTCCAGATAAGTTTGTCTCAGCTTTCCAAGGGAAAGGAAATAGGCACGTGAATCATCATCATCATCATCATCATCATCTAGAGAAACCTGTAATCTAGTAATAACAATCAACAGTGCTAGATTTATGCATTTAGATTTAGCATTTATTTATTTTTATTAGAGTAAAATAAATTTATTATTATACATTTATGAATGACATTTCAGCCAAAACAGAAGCCCCAAGGCAACTTACAATTATAAATTTTTTAAAAATCTTTAAAAGCAATTATTTGAGAACTTTAAAACATCATCAACAGCAGAATTAAGAGCAGGAAAGAATCTTAAAAACAGTGTGGCATTAATACATTTAAAATACCAAAAGCCACGTGGAACAAAAAGTTTTAACAGCCTGCCTATAATTGAACAAAAAAGTGGATATAGACTTACTGTATACACAGTATACTGGGCTTACTGCTTCCAGTATCAGAGGCAGTAAGCCTGTATACACCAGTCGCTGAGGAACATGCTTGGGAGGGTGCTGTTGAGCCTATGTCTTGCTTGTGAGTTCTTGGTTATTAGCTGGTTGGCCACTGTGTGAATAGAGTGCTGTACTAGATGGACCCTTGGTCTGATCCAGCATGGCTCTTCTTACATTCTTATAACGCTAACCTACTATCAATTGCTATTTGTAAAAATCAAGATGAAAATTGAAAATGGAGTGATTACTTGAACAAATCCTCCTGGGCCAGCTACGTTTTCTTTCTTATTAGAACTAACTTGGTTATTGATATGGGAAGTTATTACTAATTACATTTGTAGCCTCCAAGTTGCTCAGAACAGCAGTTTAATTTCACAAGAACCCTGTGAGAGATAGTGACTTCCTTGCTGAAGGCCACATGGTGAATTGCGTAGTTGAGCAGAGATTAGGACCTGGCTGTTCCTATTCATCTCCCAAATATAGTCCACTGCTATAGCATACCAGCTTGCAAGGCAAGGGAGCCACAATCTACTGCACTGATTGGACGAAGGTGCATGAGAGATGACTGTGCCTTCGCCTTAGTAAAAAAAAAGCCAGGGAGAATAACATGCCTTCTTTGATAACCCATCTCCACCTCTTACCTTGACGTCAGCTGTGTAAAAAAAAAAGAAGAGTTTTTAAAAAGACTCCAGTGGGTTATCTGTGTTGTAACAATGTCCTTCCTTTTTTCTCTCTCTACCATGTTGATACAGTACAGTGTGAGTACACATGAACCAACTAGGGAAAACATGGTATGCATCTGATTACAGGGAGAACTTCAGCTCATGAACTCTAAGGCCGCAAGAAATGTGTGGATCTTTACAGTGCTGTTTTTGTGTGATAAACAAGGCTCATTGCCTCTAGTAGCTGTTCTTTGAGACTGGCAAAAAGATGCACTGAATATAATATACACTGATGGGCACATTTTTTGCAAGTTCCATCCCACACAACTTTTCCATCATCAGAAAATGATCTACAGCAGCCTAAAGTGAAGACACAGCTAGGTGGTGATCAATTTTGCATTCATACAACATTTGGAATTTCTTTCCAGTGGGAATGTAATGTATTGGTCTTTATGCAGTTTAATCATGCTGCCGACCACTCATGTCTATCCTGAATTTTGCATTTGTGTAAGTGGCTTTTCTAAATCACCATGGCCATTACTTCAAAGTAGACCCTTTTGACTGCAGTGGAGTCTACTTTCATGTATGCATTTAGGACCAGGACGTTCTTTACTCAGATGATAATGGCTATGTTAAAGGGTCTCACAAATATATCTAGTGGGTGGCATCTGCTCCATATTATAATTGCCTCTCCCCCTCCCCCACAACACACATACACACAAAACATTTACCTCTGTGCACCCTCCATTGCTAGAATTTGTAGAGGGTAATTTTTCTCTCTTCCTTTGAAAGGGTAAAATATAGCAAACCATTTATTATATCATATCTGTTGACTGCAAGGCTGTTGAGGAAGCATGGGGAAATTCATGGTGTTTGGACAAGACAAACATTGTTTCATCCCTAAACAAACCTCTCCAGAGGTCAGCTTGGTTCATCCCATCACTGCAATAGAGAAGCAAAGAGGAGGATCCAGATGATGTGAAAAACAGGCAGACCTCTTACTTGGTGAAGGGTGGAGTGGAGAAAAGAAAAACCATTCCCCATGCAAGTAGGCAGCAGAAGGAAGAACAAGAACAGGCCTCCTCCCCCGATACACCCCTTCCTCATTTCTCTCATGCACAGAGGGGCTGACAGCCTAATGACATATATGGAGAAATGACCCCTTCCATTTCTTTAAACCCAGTGCAAAAGATTCAAGTGTCCACTTTGCGGCTGAATGGTAGGCATCACCAGAAAGATTGGCCACCTTTAGTAGGGTGTGGTGTGGCCTAACTTTTCTTGTTGGTGCTTTGGAAAGTGCAATACACCGTGTTGGTGTGACACTCTTGGGATCAAATTTATAGATCTATCAGCTCAAAAGAATAAATGAAGCCCCGAATCCACCCCAGCCTTCCCATGTCTAGATTAAACCAGTTTTTCCTCCCATTTGCTCTTTATACTTAACAAGCACTGTTCCATTTTTCAGAATGCTCCACATACATCACCATAAGGTACATGCACACCTGCCCTCTCAAACAGCATTAGCACCACCACCAAGTAACTTCATCAGTAAAGCACTTCATTCAGTTCTGTAATGCCACTGCCAATTCAGTTTACTCCATGTTAGCAATGCAGCTAGTGCAGAAGTGAAGTGCCTTATTGCTAAAATAAAATGCTCCTGTTTGAGAGGGAGTTAGCAGCAGTACAGAGAAACACTATGGAACTGAAACACTTTACTGCTGGAGTAAACTATTGCTACTTGAGAGCAGAGTTGTGAAGGGAACCTCAGTAAACTGTATAAGAGAAACCCTGTAAGGTGGGTCAGTGTTATTTTCATGTACGTATTGAAAAACATGTGCAGCATAGGAAAGAAAGAATGAAACTGCCAATATTTCATCCAGGTGAAATATTGGTGTGGCAGAGGTTTGAAATGGATTGAAATGGTGGTGGTGGTGGCGGCGGTGGATTTTCAGAGATGAGACTAAGGATATCATTACCAACTTCAACCAGGAGAGGTTATGATGTTTGGGGGTTGAAGCACAGCTTCCAGAGAAACCCAGGATCAAACCTTAAATAAGCTCCAACATTACGAAATGGGGTCCTGTCATAAGCCTGTCACATCCTGGCTTATGCCATAATATATTTGTTCATTTTTGAGCTGCCATAAGACTCTTTGTTCTTTTTATTTATTTTTGCAATTCCATTGTTTTCCTTTCTAGAATATTATCTAGCCATCTCCCCAGTATGATTGCAATTCAGTGTAGTAGACTAAGCAGTTCTGGGAGTGCTGGCTGCAGGAAGGCACCTAGGAGAGAAGGGGGGATGGATGCCTCTTTGGGGAGCAATGGGGATGACTTGGGGTGTGGAAGGTGTGTGCAACAGCTACACAACAGGACTAAAATTTTACCATTGGGTTAAGCATGCTGTAGGAACTTTTGGCTTTCCAGATCTTGTTGGACTCCAACTCCCATCAACTACAGCCAGAATAACCAAGGGTCAGGAATGATGGACACTGAGCCCAACAACATATGGAGGCTCACTGGTAGAACACAGGTGGGCAGAAAGTAGATCTCCAGATGTTTTGGATTTCATCTTCCGGTATCAATTTTCTGGCCATCCACAGCATCTAAATATCCTTCAGGCTGGTGTCCAAGCTGAATTTGAATAGGAATGCCCCCTTCTGCCAGAGTGGACAGAATGGAAGGATGTTGAATTGCACCAAACAATATTTAAATTGCAAAGGATGCCTCAGCTTTATCAAAAGTAAAGCAGCTAGGAAAATTAAATCATGCCCAATGGTAGGAAAGTATCCCTGCCTGGGTGATGGGGCGGTGTGTGGGTGGGGGGTTGTGGGGGAACACAGAAGAAGTGCAGCTAGGCTGATAATGAGGGGATAGGTGGTTGTTTCTTCACAAAAGGATCAGTGAGGGTATCCAAATGGTTGTTTGTGTGTGGGGAATATGACCCAAACCAGAGACTGCATTCCAGTGCACCATAAAATCTGTTCCAGATTTCCTTTCTGTTTCTTAGGCTGCGACCAATCCTATGGATGTTGAATTGCATAGAGTTCAATGGGATTGACTTCCATAAGCTCACAGGATTGCAGTCAAGCCCACTAACAAATTACACAAATAAACATCCTATCTAGAGACAGAACACAAATGCCTATTTGATGAAGTGAGAGATTGGGGGGGGGGGGGGAGAGAAGTGAGAAAAATATCTAATTGGAAGCCCCTGCTAAGGAAATCTGGCAAAATACACTGGAAAGGAATAGGACAGAGACTCCCTGACTTCAGGGCAAAGAGGGGGCAGGAACCAAACATTTTCTGCTACAAATAGGGATTTAATCCATCCCCTTACCTACCGATTCCTAAGCAAAGCTATGGCACCCAGCACATCACTGGAGGAGATACAGTCAATATTAGAATATGAGTGACTACTAGAAGAGGTAGAAAAATCCCACCCCCGCAAACAACAATCCACATAGTGTTGGTGGGGCAGATATTTTTAAGATTCTGGATGACACCCTTAACATAAAACGAATATATGTGGAGGAGCAGTATTCGTAAGAATAAACATTACTACTTATTTCCTTTTCGTTTGGTCCTAGTCATTGAAATGTTCTATTTAAGATTTTATTGCCAGTAGGGAAGGATGGGAATTTGCAAAGGTCTGGGGAAGGACAAGACATGTGTGATTCCTTTAAGAAGTTTGTGTTCTTTGTTGAAAAACAGGGTGTCGATCAGAAGTCGTTTCTCCACATTATTATTATTATTGATTAAAAAAAGAGAGTTATTTGGGTAGCCAATATATTTGCACCTCAGTCCTAAATAGATCCGTTTTTAAATAATTCCTATTTATTTTAATCAAAATCCAAAGTATCTTTCAATTGCAACATTCACAGTTCTCAAGCTATCTAGAGAAAAACTCGGATTCTAAAGGCAATTACTTGGAAATAGTTTTATTAATACTCACTTTCAGGTGAGGCACGCCTTAATGATTGGAATATCACCAGAATTATGATTTATCTTTTCAAAAAGTCTTGAAAAACTGCAAGTAAAAAAACACCCTAGTATTTCTAGACAGTGGAATGAGGTGGAAGCAAACATATTGGGGTGGGGGTGGGGGTGGGAGGAAGGTAGTGAATCTAGTCCCAACCAAAATTAAATAAATTTTACAGTGCCTGAGATGGAGATATTTAACAAAATAGAAGTTGCTTTCCACTAAACATTACTGGAAGTACTACTTTGAAACTGTGAGCTGTATTATTCTCTGAATCAAGAAATGTGCTTGTATTTCTCAAAAGAAAATAATCAACGCATTTTTTAAAATAATGCACCGATGGTGTAAAGCCCAGCGCATCATCCAACAAGCACTTTTAAGCCCCGCTTATTTCAAAGGGAGAGAGTTAAGCAGGAGCTTATTGCTAAAGTTCTGAACACCTTCTGGGAACACAGAGCAGTCCTATCCATGTATGTTCCCAAGTAAGTCTTACTGAGTTCATGATCTCATTCTTGGATATACATGTGTGCCTGTAACCTAAGCTCTATTGAACTTAAGGGGCCTAACTCCTTGGTAAGCATGCTTAGGGACTTGTTGCAGTCTCCCACTGAAATCAACAAAGTACTTAATTTTGGCCAGATCATGACCCTCTAATTGGTATCTGCAATTAAGAAATGAATCCATTAATAAATTGCACTTAGGCAGAAGGAAGCGGGGAAGCGAATAAGAAACCTGGGCCTCTTTAGCATTCAAGAATAACCAAGAGAAGCCACACAAAAAAGTGGTGCTGTTATTTGCAAGAAATTAACTGGATGCTAAACAGGGACACGCATGTCCTACACAAGGTACTAACGCTGTTTTTGCCGTGATGTACTAGTTGCAAAGGAATCCAGGCTGCAACTTTAGTCACTCTCAAAAGTCTCCCCACCCCACGAAGTGAGGCCATAGTTGATCAAGTGCCTTTCCCCTTGTCAGAGCGTTCAGCGTCTGAAATCAGTGGGAATTCTTAAAAACTTCACCGAGTAGCAGGGATTTTCATGGGAAAGTTGCATCCCCAGTTGAGAACAAAGTTTTCTCCCTCCCTCCCTCTCTCTCTCTCTCTGTCTGTCTTCAAGTGTTACATTAGCATAGCAAGATGATGTTATCGTCAATTACTGCTGCATGTCCGAATGGTCACCAGGCTTATCTTGTATACATTTGAGCTTTGCATAGAAATGCCACAAACATCTGGCCTTAAATTTACCCCCACCCACCCCGCAGCCATGTAACTATGCCATGCAAGTACATGATCTGCCAACTGGAACATAACACTCCATGCATCTGAAGTGGGCTCCATCGCACCAAAGCGCAGGCCCCAATAAACCTGTTAGCCTTTATGTTCATGTTGTTTTTTGTGTGTTGCTGCGATAGACTGACGATAGACTGGGATTTTTCAGCTAGACATTTGTATTGCGGTTGCTTCCTTCATCTGTTAACGAAGTGATTAAAAGCAAGTGCGTTTAGCTGCCGATTAAAACCTGAGCAGAGCGATCCTAAAAACTTTTATCCAGAAAGAATTTCAGCCCTAATCAGCTGGCAGATCTTATCTGTGTCTGTACTTTTTACCAGCCATAGAATGAGTGGTGGCAGTTCGCACTGTACAAAACTCCCCGGGACCGCTAAATAGACGGGGTGGGGGGAGTAGAGTATCGGCACCAGGGGTGTCCCAACACAATCTTTCAAGGGTGAGTTACATCCACTAAAGTGTTTGAGAGAAGCGCTGAATGTTGTCTTTGTACAGTACCTAGCCAATTTATAAACACAAAAAATAGGGTATGCCGCATTACAATGGTGGCTGGGGTTGATGGCAGTTGTAGTCCAGGAGGATACGAGGTTGGGGTAAGCTATGCACTTATGTGAGCTAGAAGCAGTTGTGTTGGCACTTAGGGGGTGAGTGGGAAAGTCTCTTACACACGGTTGGCCTGATGGCCCCCACTCTCACCCTTTAACCACACCCATTCAGCAGCCTCTCCCATCTGTGGCCATATTACACACACACCTTTTTTAAAAAAAAGATATGAAGTGACAATATATAGAAAGAGGGAGGGAGATGGGCATGTAAAGAGAGCCTTCCCCTCCCTCAGAATCAAGAAGCAGGGTTGCCCTCTAGGTCAAAGCTCAGTGGTCCCAGGCACTAGGCTTGGTCTCCAGCAGCCTAGTGCTGCCCTTGGCCTTAGCAGCATTCGGAGAATACAGTTGAAATCTTTCCCCAAACATTTCAGGCCCACGACACCGCTGAACCATAGGCCGGCAGCCACTTTCTCCATTGGCTCTCAATTCTCCTCTTGAGCTGCACACAATCCCCACCCACGCAGAACGTATGCAACGCCTGGGAGCAGCCAACGAACTTTGGGCATTGTACCTTGGTCTGCTGCAGCTCCTGGGAGGAATTGGACCGCAGGCGGGACAGGAGGTCTTCATAGGGTGGTCTCTCTGCAGAGGAATGGGTATGAAAAGGAAGCCCTTTCTGACACCCCCATGAAACCTTTTCCTGAGCCAGATCTACACCAAGCAGGATATGACACTTTGAAAACAGTTTGAAAACTGTATATGTAATGTGTCCTGAGCCCCAACAGTTGTCACTACTGTTATAAAATGTTTAAAGCAGTAGTGTAGATGCTGCCCAGGTCAATTGGCCCAGTTACAAACTCTTTCCCCTCCATTACCAGCGGAAGGGCTGTGAGCTGTAGCACTTTCCTCCGAGCAGCTCCAGTGGATTGACCCAGGGCTGTGCTTACATGTGCGCGCGTGGTTCGCTTCTTAAGCCTTTTCTTGCCGAACACCTTGTAGCCTTTGAACGAGGTTCCAAGCAAACCTAACATACAAGCATACAAACACACACACACACACATAGTCTCTCTCGCTTACACACGTGAAGCAGATAGTACACCAAGAAAAAAGAGAGAGGAAATCAGCAGCAAGCTCCTATTCATTGCTAATGACAGTCAGGATTTTCCTCCTTTGTCTAACCTGGGTCCAAGAGTGAGGTGTGGGCATAAGACTAAAAGGAAAAGCAGGTACTGCTTTTATATGACCGTCTGAGATCTCACCATATAAACGAATATCAATTGTACCAGAATTCCTCCCCAAAGAACACTAACGGGCATGTAATTAGATGCACAATAAAAGACAGCTGGCTTTTAAATATAAGTTATAGGTGAGCAGCAACAGGTGTTCCTCAGACCGGTTGTCAGGATTTGACACCCAGCAGCAACCTTGAGGGCTAGAAACCTGTTTTAAACACAGGACAAAGGAAAGGAAAGGAAAAGGATGGCGAGAAGTGGAAATTCTCTGGTTGATACCTAAGTTGTGTGGACAATACTTCAATTTGCTTCAGACAACGAAACCGCTGGGCATTTTGACACATTGCACGAATTTGCATGGTTAATGTTAAGGCGAGGAACAAACATGTTGAATTTGTTCGGAAGTAGGGAGGCTGGAGACTTTACAGCAGTGCTGGCTGGGCATGTGTTTTGCCTGGCTGCGTGTTTCGTGAAATATTCCCTGCTGGCAGACAGGGGAGTTTGGCAGCATAAGGTCATCGGAGGGATTATTGATGTGAAGCAACACGGTGTGCTTGCATGTGTGAGAAAGGGGTGCGTGTTTCTGAACCTTTGGGGCCTGTATGCCCCACTGAGGGACATGTGATTGACCAGGGCCAGATCTACACCAAGCAGGACAGAACACTTTGAAAGTGGTTTGAAAACAGTATATGGAATGTGTCATGGGCCTCAACCCTTATCAGTACTGTTATAAACCATTTTAAAGCAGTAGTGTAGATCCTGCCCAGGAGAAAAGATGGCCCGCACCTAAGTAGCACACTCGCGGAGACGCGCTAAGCCTTCCCGGGCTTCCTTCGAAGGGCTGCTGCCCCTGCGCGCCGGGCAACCAGCGCAGATCGGCGGAATGGTGCTCGGGTTTCCCTCGAGCAAGGAATCAATCATCTTCTCGTCCTCCTCCAATCCCTCTCATTCTGGACCCCTCAGCCACTTGCAAGGAGGCTGCTCGGGCGCTGGCCTCCCGCGCACCCCTTCTGGAGCAATTGTCCCAGAACTCCAGTACCGCAGTCCGGGAGAGGCCCTCCGTGCGTCACACCAGCGGGTAACCTGGCATAGGACAGAGACAGCCGCTTGCCCAAAGAAACAGCAGGGAAACCTTTCCCAGCTTCCTCCCTCCTTGTCTCCTGGCCTGGTCGGGGGCATCTCCTTTTTCTCGCCGGGATTGTTTCTGCCCAGTCCTGCTAAGCTGGGTGGGAAGCCTCTAGCCAGAGCTCGATCCTCCCCCGGCTTGGAAACTCCCCCTCCTCCTCGGCTCCTCCCCCTCCCTCCCTCCTGGGCTTCAGGGCTGCGGCCGCCCCTTTCCCCTCCCTGCCGTGCGTCCTGCCATCCCGCCAGTGGATGTCGTTGTTTCTTCCCCCGCGTGAGCCCACCACGGGGTGTCACTCCTCCGGGATGACCTCAACCTCGGCTCGAGCCTGTCGCATCACACGCTCCGGGCATCCACGGAGCCTGGCCACTCGAAGGGGCCAGAGGACGATGGGCACCGACCGGGATCCCTGAGCGACTCCAGCCCTCCTGGAGCTGCAGCGCGGCAGAGAGAGCAACCCACCGGCTTCCTTCCCTCCCTCCCTCCCGCTACTGCCAACCCAACCCAGGTAACTAGTGAGGGATCCTGAGAGGGAGGGAACGCGGGGGGAAGCTCGCTGGCAGTTAGGCAGGCAGCAGCCCACGGAAGAGAGGTGGATGCCTCCCAGAGAGAGCCGCTACCTCCGCTCGCGGATGGAAGGGAAGGGCCCGGGCTGCTGCTTCGGGGCAGGGAAGTTAGCTACCTCGCTTGAACCGAACTGGGATCCACGCCGGAGGCTGCTTCTTAGAGGAGGCGGAGTTGGAGAATCTCTTGCACGCCTTTCCCAACTTCTCTGACGCCGTGACGCATCTCCCTCTGCCAGCCAGTGCCACGATCTTGAGCTTTCTCTCTCCTCCCGATGGGTGCCCGTGTCTCCCGTTTATTTGTTTGGTTGATCCCAGAGAAACTCACGCGGGATCTCCAGAATGGTTCCACTGCCAGCTTTTCCCATGTTAGCGGCGAAAGCAGCGAGTTTTCTTGACTAGAAAAACGTCCGGTGTGTTTCCAAAGCTAGCTGTCTTGGCCAGTGCAGCTGAACCGATAGGCGCCTGACGTCTCTGGAACTATTTGGGGATTTCGTCTGCTGCGCTCTGGGGTCTGCATCGAATGTTACTCTGACTTAAATCCCATTCATTTCAATGGACCTACTCTAAGTAGGACTAATGTTGGATATGATTGTGCTGCTGAGAACATGCAGCGCAGTCCTATGCATGTTTATTCAGAACTCAGATCCACTGCCTTCAAAGGGGTTTACTCCTTAGTAGTGTGTTTAGGATTACAGACTTAGCTGGTTCGGTTCCATGGTTGACAGTAGGGATTCTGCTTGGTTTAAATCCTAGTAGGTTGGGGAATCTTGGCTGTGGATGGGGCTGAGACTAGCACTTCTCCCACTACCCCCATTCATTAGCTGACAGCCAGAACTACAAACCAGGTAAGTTTGGTTGTAAGGTGACTTTAGTCCCATGGAAGTGAAGGAGGCTAATCTTGAAATTCTATGCAGACTATTTTGGGAGTAAGTCCAAGTGAAAGTACCTAAACATGTGCAAGTTCAGACTCCAGTCCTAAGCCACTTGCATGGAAGCAAATACAATAAAAACTAGTTCCAGACGTGTTCCTTTTAGTCTGTTATAAGATAGGATCTGTGGCACCTTGTACATTTAATTCATTGTTGGGTGAGATTTCCCTAAGAAAAGAACCAGTGGTTCAGAAGCCTGTGGGTTTTACTACTTGCACAGTGCCATGTTCCATCTGTCATATGGTTGCCAGTGTGCAAAGTAAGGAAATGAGTTTCCAAGACCTCAATCAATTGGGGCCAGGAGGTAAAGTTTTCTTATCCACTCCCTAATTGCCAATCAGTTTAATATCTGCTCTGCCTCTTTTCCTTCCAGCCCTCACCAAAATAATGCATTTATTTTAAATGACAGGCTCTTCGGGGCAATGACTACTAAGAATAAAGTGAAGTCCTCCGTGGAAGCAGTGGGTGGGTGGCAACAAGGTGCCCTAGTGATTTCTGTGGAATGCATTTCCAGGCCAGTGGGACATCACTGAAGGCAAATTATTAGGGCTACCTGCCACTCTTTTTAGGTCGATGGCTCATCCTCCTCTCCTTCCTTCCCTAACCACCACTCTGCACAGCCCAACCCGGGAGCCAATTGGCAATTAGAATCAACCCAATTCCACCCCATGGAAATCAATGCCCTAAATCTATCCTAACACCTTGTATGGGAGTAAATTACTTAAGACACACAGCAGATGTATCCCCTTGGTTTCAGTGGAACTTAGGATGGGGGTACCTGTAATATTTCATCTTAAACCAAGCGGGATATGGGTCAGCAGGATGTGTCACTCTCCGGGAATGCATGCCTCAGGTAGCTGACAGAGGCTCTTTCCACTTCCCCAAGCAGGCTCCAGTCCTAACCTCCCTTCACCAGGAAGCAAGCACCACTAAACTCAGTGGGACTTACTCCCTTTCCATGTCAACAGTCTAGGCTGGGACTGGTTGTGCCACTTCTCTTTTTTCTCCCAGCTAACTTCTCAAAAGGGAGCTGGTTCGGGAGGCTCAAACAGGTCTGGTATGCTCCTGTGTCCCAAGAGACATACTCAGTTCCAGATGTGTGGTGCTGCTGGGTGCTGTTGAAGGAAACGTGCTCTGTACTCCCTCAGGGACACTCTACCATTGCTTCCCTGTTCCAGGGGTGAAAGCTGAGGTACTGAAATGTGAGAGAAAAACAAATTTATCCTAAACCTCACTGAAAATTAATCCGTTGAAGTGAGGCGGGTAGTAGCGGCGGCGCCGCTTGTCACTCAAGTGGGAGAGCGGCTCGCGCCACTCGCTCTGCTTCTCTTGCCCACGCAGGGTCCTTCCCGTGCGCGCGCAGTGCCACACCCTTCCTCCTCTCTCTCATACACTCACACACACCCCAGTCCGCCCACCACTTACCCTGAGGCAGACGCTGGGTCAATTTGAAAGGCGGCGAGAGTTCGCACTCCTGTCCTTCCACCCGAACTCGTTCACGGACCAATCAAAGCCCCAACTGCTTTCCGTCTAATTTCCTTCAGAGGTGATGGCACCTGTGGCTAGCTAGGCTCACCGGCGCTCTTTCTGTCTCTGGTTCTTCTCTCTCTCTCTTTCCAGGCTCCTTTTCCCACCCTCGCACAGCGCCCGAGGCAGGTCGGCAGGATGTCCCCGAGGGCTTGGGAAGCGCTGGTGGCGCTGGCCGCCGTGGCGTGCCTGGCGGAGGGCGTGCGCGGCGGCGGCGGCGGCGGCGGCGGCGGCGGCTACGGGCTGAGCATGTTCGCCGTGCAGACGGCGCCGCAACCGGACCCGTGCTACGACGAGAACGGGCAGCCGCGGCGCTGCATCCCGGACTTCGTCAACGCCGCCTTCGGCAAGGAGGTGAGGGTGTCGAGCACGTGCGGCCGCCCCCAGGCGCGCTACTGCGTGCTGGCCGAGAAGGGCGAGGAGCGCAGCCGCACGTGCCAGCTGTGCGACGCCGCCGACCCGAAGCGCGCGCACCCGGCCTCTTACCTGACGGACCTCAACAACCCGCACAACCTGACGTGCTGGCAGTCAGAGAGCTTCGTGCAGCACCCGCTCAACGTGACGCTGGCGCTGGCGCTGGGCAAGAAGTTCGAGGTGACCTACGTGAGCCTGCAGTTCTGCTCGCCGCGCCCGGAGTCCATGGCCATCGCCAAGTCCATGGACGGCGGCAAGACGTGGGTGCCCTTCCAGTTCTACTCCACGCAGTGCCGCAAGATGTACAACAAGCCCAGCCGCGCCGCCATCACCAAGCAGAACGAGCAGGAGGCCATCTGCACCGACTCGCACACCGACATGCGGCCCCTGGCCGGCGGCCTCATCGCCTTCAGCACCCTCGACGGGCGGCCCTCGGCCCACGACTTCGACAACTCGCCCGTGTTGCAGGACTGGGTCACGGCCACCGACATCAAGGTGGTCTTCAGCCGCCTCCACACTTTCGGCGACGAGAACGAGGACGACTCTGAACTGGCCCGCGACTCCTACTACTACGCCGTCTCCGACCTGCAGGTGGGCGGCCGCTGCAAGTGCAACGGACACGCCTCGCGCTGCGTCCGCGACCGCGACGACAACCTGGTCTGTGACTGCAAGCACAACACCGCTGGCCCCGAGTGCGACCGCTGCAAGCCTTTCCACTACGACCGGCCCTGGCAGAGGGCCACCGCCCGCGAGGCCAACGACTGCGTCGGTGAGTCAGTTTACGGAGGCGAGGCGGGGTGGGGGGCTGCTTCACACGGGCACATTCCTCGTTCGGCCGCCGAATGGTGCTTCTGCACGTGTGAACGCGCTGCCACACATCTCATACCGCAGGCCGGGGTTTTGGCGGAGTTTTTTGACACTTGGGGGAGGGCGCTGCCCATAACCAGGTAGAGAGACATGGCTGCGTCTAGGGGGCTGACCCCCTCACCTGCAAGAATTGAGGAAGTGAGGCGTGCCTGTATTGATTCACTGGAGACGAAAAGATACTTGTGCCTGCTCAAGGGCATCCTGCCATTTGTTTGTGTTGTTTTAGGTTTGTGTATATATGACTTCTTCACCATGTTGCAACAGCCATTTAGGTCTTGAGTTGCACATCTCAGGCCTGATTCTGAGCCTTAGCATTAAAACCAGATTCAGGTGGGGATTGAGCCTTGGTGAATTCACCCTTTTGACACCCGCACCCTAATCCCAAATGTGTAAGACTTCTATGACCTGGCTGTGCTGTCTTATTGGAATATGAAAGGCACTTAGCACATGCTCAGAGATACTCTTCTGTATTTCTTCTTGTGTGGCAGACCTCATGGCTGAACCCTGGTTCAAATAAAGTCACTCTCTTCTGGCTTTCCTAGATTCCTGTGCTTCTTTAACAGGTTTTCCACCATGGGGAAATTACTGATGGGCTAAGTATTACCTGTTTAATTTCTGCTCATCACACAGCTATTACTGGCACAGGAGCTTTTCTAATAAATAAATAAATAAATAAATAAATAATAAATACAATAAAACAAAGTCTTATTTAAACATTTATTCTGGCATAAAGTTCTGTGGACAGTGCCAACTTCAATTGACCCTTGGAAATTGTTACAAAAAATAGGCTAAAACTATACATCTTTGGACTGACTGGTTCTTCTTCGTAAAACCCAGACATTTGGGAGGTGGTTAGATTACTCAGTGGTACAAATAAAAGGCTCAACCGCACACTTTTCTTAATTCTTCTCATGCTCTGTGACTGATCTCTCATTCTGCTAGTATTGAAAAACAGCAGAGTGAGTTTGGGGTGGGGAGGGGCAGGAGAGAGGGATATCTGATGATTCTGGCAAAGTTTAGTGGGTAACCCTGATGGGGATCTTTCTCACGACACAGATCATCTAGTGTACTGGTTTTCAGCACATGCAGCCTCAAATTGGCTTTAGTCCAAGTATTTCTGCTAGTTAAATTGAGTCTGGCAGGAAATTAATTTCTAGTCCTTTCCCCCTCCTTCCCTACTCCCATACAACTTAGACCCCCTCTAGATGGATTCCGTTTGACGCCTGTTCCTCCGATTATGCACATCTTCTCAGAAGCGCTTTATCGTAAATGCTTGTATGCAGGAGGTAATTGAGCACTCAACTGGTGACCTTACCGGTTGTTTCAAATGTGCTTTACAAGTAGTTTATGCAGAGAATCGTTTGTTCGCATAGGCAAAATGCGCTTTAACAGCCAGAGCAAAATAAAACTCGCTATTTAACGCACATTCGATAATGCGCATAATCGGAGAGAAAACGCGCCTCTACGCCCGATTTGCACTCCGTTCTTGTAGAGGTAAATTTTTTAATGTGCCTTGAAAGAGCTTTAAATGCCTCTTGTAGAGGCAGCCACAGTCTTTTATTCTGAGAAACACGGAGGGGAAGGTAGGGAAGCTTTTGGTTCATGGTTCATATTGTGTCCTGATCCCCTTCCCATATTATTATTAGTAGTAGTAGTAGTAGTAGTAGTATCTTGAAGAAGTAGACCAGGCACTTGCTTGCTACAACCAGATTTCTAGGGTTCAGGTATTGCCAGAGTAGGGAGCACTATGCAAATCAGCAGGAGGGAAAGGTCCCAGCTTGTTTCCCAAATGGTGTCCCGAGGTGATGAACGGAGCAGTAAATGTCCAGGCAGTGTTGTGGGGTTGGTGGGATCCCCAGCAGTAGCAGAGTGCCCCAGGTTCCAACTCTTCTGGAGCCCATTTGAAAGAGTTGTACAACCCAAAGCAAAATCCCACACTGCCTGATTTGCAGCCTAACCTCCCCAGCTCCCTGGGAGCCAATCTTTGTCCACATGGGCAAGGTGCTACTGAACCAAAGAAGGGATGCTGTGCCGTCAAGCACAATTTTTAAAAATCTGTGAGGGGTGGTTTTGGGCAACCACCACACTCCTGTCCTTTTTTGCTGTTTATGGGGCATGGAAGCGCAACTGGTGTGTGTGTGCATGTGTGTGTGCATGAGTGTGTATCTTTATCACACCAGCGGTTTTACACCCACCCACCTCCGCTGAGTTCGCATGACGTCCCCCTCCTGCTGCTCTCTCGCCCTGAGGTTGCAGGTTTTAGTTTCTGTTTCATTTATCCCTCAACGGGCAAAGTCCTCCAGAGAAATGGATGGGCAGTCAGATAATGAAGGAGTTGGAGCTCTCAAGTGGATCAGAGGGTAAGGAGGTGACCAGGAGAGATGGGAATTATCCCAGCTGCCTAGCCAGTTGTGTTATATGATTGGGAATATTTGAAAGTGTTATAAACTGTGCTTAAAAATACTCAGAAGTGTTTTGAGGGGAAAAGAAACACTCCACTTGTTGGTCATTCTTAAAACTCAACTTTATTTACTTCTTTAGCACCTGTCAGTACTAAGCACTTGTAAATTCACAGAAGTACCTTCGATTGTAATGCATTCTGCTTAGAGTTGCAGCTTGTACTTGGAAGACTCATCGATTCCAATAGAATGTGCTTCCAATACTTAAATTTTCTTGGAAGTATGTCCAACCGAGTCCAGGTTGAAAGCTTACCCCATGCATTCCCTAGTAAATATGTGTAGGATTGCAGTTTACCTGGAAGTAAGAGCCACTGAAATCAATGTGGCACCTTCTGAATAAATATAGTGAGAATCTAAGGAATATACATTTAGTTAGTATAAATGAGTTAACAGGATATCTCTAAGAATATTTGTGAAACTAGTTAGTTCTACATCTTTCATTTATATCCTGATGATAGAAATACTTAATATTTGAGCCACAATTGCCTGTAAAGCAACTAGCAATTCTAGGAAACAATGTCTAATGTTTTTTAAGAAATGCCAGCATATTTCCCCCTTATCTTCTATAGTAAGGATTACTGTTGACTCAAAAGGAGGGATAAATAATAATTTCAACTGATATTATTCCAAATTTTCCATCAGGTAAAAAATGGACAGGAGAAGCTTTTTCCTGTTTGTGAGCCTTATTTTTTCCAGGACCTGTCAAATTTACAGGAGAGAATGGGGAAATGTACCCTTTCTTTGCCAGAATATTTGATGTGTGTATGTGTTGTGGAGGGATAGCCTATTTAGGAGCCCTGTGCATTTTATAAGCTGCTTATTCACTGCTTTAGAGTCAGAGGTGACTGCAGCCCATTTTCCAAGCCACCTTGCAGCATTTCTCAGGGTCTACCATCCTGATCCCCCTCCTTTTGTCATTGCTGTGACCATCCTCACTTCCCAGCCTACTGTGTCCTGCTGGGGAAGCACCAGAAAGATGTATACCCTTGCTTCCTTCTTCAACATATTCCCCATTTGTCACACTTGCTTTTTGTTGCTTGAACCACAAAGATGACTCCAAGAGAGTAGCTAGTACTCCTGCAGAATATTTTCCCTTGGCCCATTAATTCCTTTGCTTTCAGTCACAGAAAGAACACAGTAAGTGACATGCTGGATGAGACCAAAGTCCTATCTAGTCCAGCATTCTCTTCCTCCCAGGGCCAACCAGATGAGAAGCATATAAGCGGGACATTAGTCAATAGCATCTTTTATAATCACATTTTCCAGCAACTGGTATTATTGAGCCAGTGGTGCAGCCAGGTAATTTCAGACCCGGGACTTAATGGTCTTATGTGGGGCAGGGATATCTTTAGATGGGCATGTATATTATTTCAGTTGTAAATCACACAACTAACACACATATACTCTTGCCATTTTACAACTGCTTCTGTATGCTTGATATGTTAGATCATTCACAACAAAATTCTGTTTGTCAACCCTGATAAAATAAGAAATTCTTTCAGCATGTGCAGTTTCACATTTTGAACTCACTTAAAGCATCAAGACTGCAAGAATAAAATGGAGTTTGCTTCTGTTGCCATTTACTTGGGAACTGATACCATATTGTTGTAGAAAACGATACATTTTATAGTAAAAGTAATACAATGAGCATCTGTAATCATGTGTACATGTCCACTAAGTATAAAATGCTTTTAAAAATAGGAAGGAAGGATGCTGCAGCAAGTGGCATCAGACCCAGTGGGATCCAGCATGTCCATGCTGGCCTGTTTGCTGCTGCCCCATCACCTGCTGCTCTCTAGATGATCATCCCCCATTTCCTCACCATTTTACTAAGCTAAACAATCCCAAACCTTGTAATTGTTCCTCATAGAGCTGTTGCTACAGTCCCTTTATCTTTGGGTTGCCTTTTTCTGTCGTTCTAGCTCTTCAATATCCTTTTTAGGTGCAATGACCAGAATTGTACACGGTATTCCAAGTGTGGGTGCGTCATAGATTTATGTAAAAGGCATTATGATATTGGCAGTTTTATTGTCGATTCTTTTTCTAATTATGCCCAATATGGGATCTGCCTTTGGCACATAGGCCATGCAGTCAAGTCAACAGCTTCATCAAGCTATCAGCCACAACCCCAAGATTCCTTTCGTGGTCAGTCACTACCAGCTAAGCCCTCAGCAGCATATATTTGAAGTTGGGATTTTTGAAGTTGAATCATGTTTACCACTTTGAAGTGCATTTCCCCAGTTTGGAGAGATCCTTTTATTGGAATGCAGGACAGATAAAGGAAAATACTTCTCTATACAGCACATAGTTCAACTATGGAGTTCACTTCCACAAGTGAATAGAGATGGCCACCATTCCACAAGTGGTAGGTATTGCCACCAATTTTGATGACTTTAAAGGGGGGGGTTAAATGAATTCCTGGAGGAGGAGGCTATCAACAGGTTACTAGTCAAGATTCTTCATAATTACTCCTTATTTTAAACACCTTTAATTGTGTCACCAACAAATGTAGCCACTTCACTTCTCACCCCTAACTTCAGATTGTAGCCTATTAAGGGTCTATATAGCATGAAATCCTTGTTCCTCCAATATTGGTCTTTGCCACCCCTTCACTCCAAAAAAGTTCTTCACATTACTCACAAAGAGTAATGTGAAGAATTCTTGTTCACATAATTAAGCTCAGCTTGGGTTAAGTCATAATTAAACCAGATCACAAGCCTGGCCTGTATTGGAGGGTATTTATTTTCTGATCCACCATCTTTAACCTGCTTTTTAACTTGGAGCAGCCTGGCATAACATTCAAAAGAGACATGCCAGCCACAAGCAAATCTAGAAGGCAGTTCTTTGGCACTGTTGCTCATAGCTGGACACATCAGATGAGCGTTTTATTGCATGCTCATTACTGGGCACTCATGGATTTTCTCAGCTCCTATTCATGATGTTGTCTGCATCCTGTGCACCTCCCGCCCCTTCTAGTGTTCTTCGTATGACAAAAAAGGACCCTGGTAAATCCAAATTATTTTTGAGACGGAATTTGCTGCTATCTCCTGCTGTGTGCAGGAGAAGCAGCACGATCAAAATGGCCCACTGAATGGGCCACCTGCACATTGTTTACTTCGTCTTTCCTCTCCCTGAGAAAGGTCCCCTCCACAAGGATTCGCTTTTGCGCCCGGTTAGGCGATTATGCGCATCATCGCTGAAGCGCATTTACTCCTAATACCTCTGCACGAGAGGCGGCGAGAGGCGGCGAAGCGCATTAATGGATGTCCAAAATGCGCTTTCCAAGTAGTTAATGCGCATAAGCGCTTGTTCACATAGTCAAAATGCGCTTTAACGGCTGGAGCAAAATAAAACTCTCGATTTAACGCGCATTTGATCATGCGCATAATCGGAGAGATAACGCGCCTCTACGCCCGATTTGCGCTCCGTTCTTGTAGAGGTAAATTTTTTAAAGCGCCTTGAAAGAGCTTTAAACCTCTCTTGTAGAGGCAGCCAAAGAGGAAGCAATGAGGAACAAAAGCGGGTGGAAAAGTGACAGTAAGGAAATGTGATTTCCCCCGTGTGATGACGCTCAGTGTCTCTGAGAAAAGGAAATCTCCTTCCTTGGTGATAGCTGGAAGTTCTGTATTGAGGGGACCTGTATAGTCTGAAGCAGGTGTGTTTAGACTCTGAAATAAATGCTGGGAAGATGTTTCCAGCATCAGATGAATGAAAGGACATTCATGAAATACTGATAGAAGTGGACCTGACTATGTTGGAACTGAACTCAGTAAACCAATGGCAAGTACTGCAGTGAGTTTTCATCTGCTATTGAAAGCAGAAAAGATGCAAACTGAGACAGGACAGGACAGAGTGGCTTAAAATTGCTGATTTGTTTTTGTTTATAACACAATTGGTTGATTAGACTATTAGCTGACCTGTACTGTTTTCATGATAGCTTCCTGATTACTGCAATAAGTCATTTCTTACCCATTTGGATGAGTAACTTGTTGTAGAGATGGGATGGAGAATATATATAGATGTTTGCAGACTTTTTTGAGAGTTTCGTTAGATTTTATTGTATTATTGTCTGATTATTTTAACGGCTGCATTAGGAAATTTATTGATAAGCGCATCATAAATACAAATAATAATATTTTCAAGGTCACTGTCTCGTATACACTGTCAGTAGTTCACTCCTAAAATGATTAAGCAGGCATTGCATTGTTTATTCTATACCTTTGAGGTTGTGTGGCTTAGAGCGTCATCAGATGAGCATTTTATAGCACACTTATTACTGGCCATTCATGGATGTTTACGGGTCCTTTTGATGCTGCCATCTGCCTCTCGCGCATGTCCCGCTCGTTCTACTCTTTTTTCCATCAAAAAATAAGAACCAGAAAATCTGATTTTTTTTTTTTACTATAATGATACCTGCTTCCATTTCCTGCTATGTGCAGGAGAAGCAGCGCGATAAAAGCACCCACTGAATGGGCCAGGTGGTCATTGCTTGCTTCCATTTTCTTCCCCATGTGAAGAAAGAGGAAACTGTTTGTCCCTATTGTGGGACAGAAGCAGGAGGCAAAGCAACAGTAGGGAAACATGATTCCCCCCCATCTGGTGAGGTTCTTAGATGGATTCCGTTTGACGCCTGGTTGGCCGATTTTGCACATAATCGCTGATGCGCTTTATCGTAAATGCTTGTACGCAAGAGGTAAGCTGCCTCTACATGATACGTTAAAAGCTCTTTGAAGTCTCATTAAAAATGTACCTCTACAAGAGCAGAGTGAAAATCGGGAGTTGAGGTGCTTTATCTTTCCGATTATGCGCATTATCGAATGCACGTTAAATAGCGAGTTTTATTTTCCTCCGGCCGTTAAAGCGCATTTTGCCTATGTGAACAAGCGATTCTCCGCATTAACTACTTGTAAAGCGCATTTCAAACAACCGGTAAGGCCACCAGTTGTGCGCTCAATTACCTCTTGCGTACAAGCATTTACGATAAAGCGCTTCGCGATTATGCGCATAATCGGCTAACCAGCCGTCAAACAGAATCCATCTAGAGGGGGTCGTAATTGAGTGCACAACTTGTGGCCTTACTGGTTGTTTGAAATGCGCTTTACAAGTAGTTAATGCGGAGAATCGCTTGTTCTCATAGGCAAAATGCGCTTTAACGGCCGGAGCAAAATAAAACTCGCTATTTAACGCGCATTCGATAATGCGCATAATCGGAGAGCTAAAGCGCCTCAACTCCCGATTTACGCTCCGCTCTTGTAGAGGTAAATTTTTTAATGAGACTTCAAAGAGCTTTAAATGTCTCGTGTAGAGGCAGCCCTAGTTAGTTTGACAGCAAACTTGTGTTTCTGTGCTATAGGAGGGCCAAAACATATGGGACGTGGGAGATCTGTGATCATATCTTCTGAGGTACTTTAAAGCTCCTGCAGCGGCTCTGATTTTAATCAAAGCAGAAGCTCTGGGAGGGGTAGTTAACCATTCCGCCACATGCAGTTTTCTAAACCACCCCTACCCCAACCCTGAAGCAGCTCCACTGGAGAAAAATATAGGCATGCTGTATTTTCCCACCACTACCAGTGATAATAGACACACCTGGGGGGAATTTAGATTAAGGGGGAAAGTGCAGGAAGAAACAGTTATACAGCCCCTTCCCCAGTGTGACTGTATTGATCAAAACCCCACCCCTGACTTCTGTGCTCCATTCAAAAGTGGAAATCTCTACAGTTGTTTTACAGTACAGATGGGGAACCTGTGGCCCTCAAGATGTTCTTGGATTCCAACTCCCATCAGCCAATGGTGAAGTATGGTAGGAGTTGAGCCAACAACACCTGGAGGGTGACAGGTTCCTACCCCTGCTTTAAAGTTTATATGCTGAGCTGAGATCCAGCAATGGGATCTCCCTATCATACCAGTTTTTGTGCTGAGCTAAGAATAGCTTTTGGGGTCCCTTGGATTTTACCTCAGGACAGAAGGTTGAAGTAGATGACCTGCAGTAACCAAGCCTACATTCCCTCAGCTGCAAAACCCAGACATTGGTATTATAAATGCTTCCAGGCTAGCCCTACCATTAGCCAAAGTGAAGTGGGCACTTCAGGCAACAGAGGGCACCAAATGGCCAGTTGCTTAATTAAATTTTTTTCAAAAAAAACTTGGACAGAAGACTTTTAGATTGGTAAAATGGCCACAGGAATGGAGGACAAAGAATAAGGAATGTAGAAATAATACTAGATTTGAAGATTTAATTGAACAATCATGGGAAAAAGAAGAAGCTAGAGCTAAGAAAGGACTCACTAGTGAGATATATAAAATATTAATAGAGGAAGAATTTCAGGACTCACTTAAGGTTATAAAAGAGGTATGGGAAGAAGATGTAAGGGGAAAAATCAATGAAGATAATTGGGGGAGGATATGGAATGGAAGAATGTTAAAGCTATTGTCGATTAGAATTAAGGAGAACTACTATAAGACAGTTTGGAGATGGTATTTAACACCTGTTAGATTTCACCAGATTGATAAAAAATTGCCCAAGAATTGTTGGAGGGGGTGTCAGGAGGTTGGGACATATTTTCATATGTGGTGGAGCTGTGAACAAGTACAAAAATTTTGGGTAAGGGTTTGTAAAGAAATAAGCGATATAATTGGAAGTAGTCTGGAATTAAACCCGAAGTTAGCTCTACTAGCAATATGGGATAGTAGGAATAAGCATATAATAAATAAAGAATTGGTAAACAACCTCCTGGCACCCGTTAGAATACTGATTGCTAAAAATTGGAAAGGGCAACGAAGTTATACAATAGAAGATTGGTATAAAGAAATTTGGGATTTAGCTTTGAATGATATGTTGACTTGTAAAATGAAAATAATGAGGGGAATGTCCAGGAAGAGTGATTTTGGAGAAATATGGACTCCCTTTTTGGATTATGTTTTAAGATCGGGAAAGGGACAAATGCCTTCAAAAGAATCATTAAAATTTTGGAAGGAGGATGAATGATTATGAGATGGTCTCGGACGGGGGGGGGGGGTGCACGGGGGGTAGTCGAGGGGGGTAGTTTGTTTTATATTATTGTTTATATTATGTGTATGTGTATGTTGAAATCAATAAAAATTATTAAAAAAAAAAAGAAAAAAGAAGACTTTTAGATTTTCTTCCTTAGGCACCAAAATGTCCTAGTTGGATCCTGGGGTTCTTTGCCATCTGTGGATTATTATTATTATTATTAAAAAAGACAATGTAACTGTCACGGGGGGGGATGCATTGGATCAAGACTGCAGCACTGTGGAGCAGGGTGAACCTTTTCCCTTGTGCTATTTTTCTGATCTGAATTGCCCCTTGGAATTGCTATTTTCCTCCTTGGGGGTACATACAGGTAAATTATAGCACGCGTGTATGTGTGTAGATTCAGATTGGGGAAATGGTACAGAAGGAAAGGGTTAACTTTCTTTCCCCCACCGACAGAGCCTTGCTCTAGATTAATGCTTTTACCATTTTAAAAAAATCTTGTCTTGTCTGGCTGCATCCTTACACTGGCTGTTCACCAGTGAACTCAGTGGATTTATTTCCAATTTATTCCAGTTTAGTTAAGGGCAAAATATAGCCCCACCCTTGCATATGGCTCATTTGCGATTATTGAATCATGCTAAGTGCTGTTTACTTTAACTTTCAAGTTGTATGTAGTTGGAGCAATAGAAAAATAATACAGTGTATGTACAATTCAATTAATTCTATTAAACTGATAACTAAAAGCTTTTAAAAAATTTATTTTAGCTTTTGAACACCTAGAATAATAACTAAACAAAATACTGGCAGCATGCCACTGTTTGGCTCACTGAGACTTCTTCCTGAGATTTCTTCCTTTTGTAAATGACTACAGCTAAATATGTCGCAATACAAAACACAGACACAGACTCTGCAAGATGTTAATTAGATTCTTGTTCTGATGAAACATCAGTTCCCACATTTTGTTTGAATTCTTCTATCTAAACACAATTCTTTTTAGTGGTTCAACCAGCTTGGGTGAGCATACTATTTTTGTGCTAATATAGGCTTAGGCTTGTGTTACAAATTAAATTAAGCAACAGTATACACTTTTTGTTCTTGCCATTGAGATTTTGGGAACTTGTGGATATTACTCCTACTATTAGTGGGATAAGATGAATGGACAACAGCATGTTATTCTAACCATTGCTTAAAAAAATTACATAGGCATCCTGGAGTAGGAAACTCATTTTTTCCCTGTGGTCTTTTCTCCTGAATATAGTTTACTTCAGAAAGAGTCTAAGACCCCCCTCTAGATGGATTCCGTTTGACGCCTGGTTAGCCGATTATGCGCATATTCGCTGAAGCGCTTTATCGTAAATGCTTGTATGCAGGAGGTAATTGAGCACTCAACTGGTGACCTTACCGGTTGTTTCAAATGAGCTTTACAAGTAGTTTATGCGGAGAATCGCTTGTTCACATAGTCAAAATGCGCTTTAAGGGCTGGAGCAAAATAAAACTCGCTATTTAACGCGCATTCGATAATGCGCATAATCGGAGAGAAAAAGCGCCTCAACTCCCGATTTACGCTCCACTCTTGTAGAGGTAAAATTTTTAATGAGACTTCAAAGAGCTTTAAATGTCTGGTGTAGAGGCAGCCTAAAAGAGAAGAACACAATCTATGATGTTGCCAAGTGGAGCAATGAAATTCTTTAATTCTGCTGCACCTTAAAGGTACAGGTGATGTATACCTTAAATGTGTCAGGTGGCATATTTGTATGAAGTTCAATGAAAGTATGCCCATTTGTTGTACATGTTCTCCATTGTAAACAAACACATAAGAGAGAATATATAGTAGTGCAACAGAATCTAAAGCAACATGCATGCATGCAAACAGAATGTTATTCCTAAGGAGTTCAGGCTTAGGGAGGTCTGTTGAGAGATATTTCCAGGGGGTGTGGAAGTGTGTTTTTCTGAATAAGACAAAGCTTGCTGATGTTTTAATCCACTCCTGATGAAGAATGTTCTATTTGGGCATTTTACTGCTGAAAACACTTAAACACTTAAAAGACAGATGCTTGCAACACTTCCCAAATCTGTGGTTGGGCTCAAGTTTAGGAAAACTAATTCCGTGGTCACAGCCAGAGGCATCTGTAATTTTAAACCACAGCAACTAAGGGTTGTGAAAACCAACAGTTTGATACTACTTTGTGGGAGCTCAGCCTATGCCATCACTCCATGGGAAGGAAGCAGAGCATGCATACTGGGCATCTTCCTGAGCCATTGAAATTTTGAGATGGTCCCTTTCACGTGGGTTTTGTTATTGCGCTGCACTGTGAAACCTCCCTTTTGCTTGCTTGCTCTTCCACTCCACTCCACCCCGCCCCTTCTTCTTCCGCCTCCAGTTCATTGGTTGTGGTACTCTGATAGGTGTGGTCTCCTTCCCCCCTCGCTCTGGCTTTGTTGTCTAGCGATTTACTGATTTAACATTTCATTGGCTGGGCTCCGTTTCTGCAGGCAATGAGGGTGGGTTTGGAACAGTAAACTGACTAAGCACAAGTCCGTCTGTCTGTTCGTTCGACAGGGCATGCTGGAGGAGGAGAACCACCCCACCTCCCCTTTTGTCAGCAAGACTCCATTCAAAGCATATGCCCCCAACAAAGGAAAAAGCGAGGGGACAGCAATACACAGAGGCTTAAGGGCACATTAAATCCATTTGGGGGAAATAATCCAGACTTTTCCCGCACCAGTTCATCCTCATACTAGGGAAGGCAGTAATTTTATCTTCCCATCCAAGAACCCTGGGGAATTCAGTCCCTATTGAAGATACATTACTTCTGTGTGATGCTTATGATGTGACATTGCAAACTCCAAATGCTTCACCTTCCCTAGTGCTTCGAGTACCAACATTTTAGGGATTAACAGGGGTCACATTATTAGTCATATGGTCTTGGTGGGAAAGGGCATTTCAGTCCCTTGTGGGAAGTCTGTTAAGTGCCCTTTAAATGTGTAAACAGTCTAGAGCAGTAATTTATCTCCTTAGACTGTTGCAGCCGCAGGAGGGGCACTGCTGGGATTCTCATTAACACCTTTGCGGTGGGGGGGGGGGGGTCAGTGCTGCCTGCCTGCCCGGCCAGCTTTGAGAACTTTGCAGTGAATACTGCACAAGGCTCATTATGAGGAAAGGAGCTTACTTCCTAATATATCCATCACATCAAAGATAGCATTTTAGTTTTGCAAGACTTTACTCTGACATCTGTCCAGTGTTTTACTTCATAAAAAACCATTAACTTTTTTTAACCTCCTCTTGAAGACAGATCAACAAGGTATTATGGCCTAAATCCATTAGCTGCTAGAGATAGTTTAGCTGAACCAGCAGCTAGAGAAACTATGTAACAGGAGGACATGAAATCTATGACCCTTTTTAATTATTTGAAATTGTATTTGAAATTGCAAACATAAGCATTAAAAGGCCATTGCAAAGGCCATTTGCAAACATAAGCATTAAAATGTTTACTAATTACAAATATCCTTTCAAATTATGTGTGAAAAATATCGTCTAGTCTAGTCTGATTAGGTGCCAGCCTGATGAGGCTAAAAGCTAAAACCATACATTTAAAAAAACATGAAGAATTATATTTGGGAATCAAATTAGGTATATATCTGTAGCGGACTCTTCCTTCATTTCAGGGCAAGTGCCAAAGGTAGGCATGATTGGGCACCTGCCAAGGTTCTACATTCCAGCAGGGCCCCACTGACCAAAGCCCTTAGAGTTGCTCTTCCTTTTCACCATTTCTACCAGCATGTTCACCTGCCTCTTGCTTTGGCCCAGACAATTGTGCTAGTGAGGAAGAGGAGCAGTAAATGCCACTGCCTACTTGCTTACTGGGTCTCTGCCTGTCAAGCAAGGAAGTGGCAGCAGTGATGAGAAAGAGGCTGAGGAGCAATAGTAGCTAGTGACAATGGCAGTGGGAAAGTAGACTCACTGAGGAAGGGGGGCATTGAGGGTCTGTTGCCCAAGGGGCCTCCAAAATGTGGAGCCAGCACTGCTTGATTGAATGTAGAACATTTTCTAAACTCATTGCCTACCATCGCAGGAACATTATATCTAGGTGGCCCAATATCAAGTAGTTCATAAAGTTCACAGGCAGGTCAGAACTTCTGAACAACACAAGGCAAAATGGCTTTTTGAAAAATGGCTAAGATGCAACTTTTTAATCCCCCCTTTATTATTATTATTATTATTATTATTATTATTATTATTATTATTTATTACATTTATATACTACCCCAAGCCGAAACTCTCTGGGCGGTTAAAAAAAATTAAAAGATTAAACATTAAAAAGTCAATATACAAATTCAAAAACCATAAAACAGCTAATATTTAAAACATTTAAAACTTTTTAAGCCTGGCCACAAAGTCAGTTAAAACCTCAACTTAAGCTGTTAAAATGCCTGGGAGGAAAGAAAAGTTTTGACATTGCGCCAAAAAGATAACAGTGTTGGCGCCAGGCGGGCTTCATCGGGAAGATCATTCCATAATTAGGGGGCCACCACAGAGGAGGCCCTCTCCCTTTTTGCCGTCCTCTGAGCTTTCCTCGGAGAAGGCACTCGGAGGAGGACCTTTGATGTTGAGCGTAGTGTACGGGTAGGTTCATGTCGGGAAAGGCGTTCCATCAGGTATTGTGGTCCCAAACTGTGTAAGGCTTTATAGGTTAAAACCAGCACCTTGAATCGGGCTTGGAAACATACAGGCAGCCAATGCAAGCAGGCCAGAATTGGTCTTATATGTTCGAACCTTCTGGTCCTTGTTATCAATCTGGCCGCTGCATTTTGCACAAGCTGCAGCTTCCGAACCGTCTTCAAAGGCAGCCTCACATAGAGCGCATTGCAGTAATCTAACTTGGAGGTTACCAGAGCATAGACAACTGAAGCCAGGCTATCCCTGTCCAGATAGGGGCATAGCTGGACCACCAGCCGAAGTTGGTAGAAGGCACTCCGTGCCACCAAGGCCACCTGAGCCTCAAGTGACAGAGATGGTTCTAGCAGAACCCCCAAGCTACAAACTTGCTCCTTCAGGGGGAGTGCAACCCCATCCAGAACAGGTTGAACACCCTCCATCCGGTCAGAGGAACACCCCACTAACAGCATCTCAGTCTTGTCTGGATTGAGTTTCAGTTTATTAGCTCTCATCCAGTCCATTTTCGCAGCCAAGCACCGGTTCAACACATCCACAGCCTCACCTGATGAAGATGAAAAGGAGAAGTAGAGTTGCGTATCATCAGCATACGGATGACAACGCACTCCAAAACTCCAGATGACTGCACCCAACGGTTTCATGTAGAAGTTGAACAGCATGGGGGACAAGACTGACCCCTGCGGAACCCCATACTGGAGAATCCATGGGGCCGAGCAATGTCCCCCAAGCACCACCTTCTGGAGCCGACCTGTCAAGTAGGAGCGGAACCACTGCAATGCAGTGCCTCCCACTTCCAACTCAGCCAATCGTGCCAGAAGGATACCATGGTCGATGGTATCGAAAGCCGCTGAGAGATCAAGGAGAATCAACAGAGTCACACTCCCACTGTCCTTCTCCCGACATAG
Source organism: Anniella stebbinsi (assembly GCA_029215795.1). Taxonomy (NCBI): domain Eukaryota; kingdom Metazoa; phylum Chordata; class Lepidosauria; order Squamata; family Anniellidae; genus Anniella; species Anniella stebbinsi. The sequence goes on along the minus strand of JARDYH010000005.1, from coordinate 62,422,761 downwards.
GTCATCATACAGGGCGACCAAGGCTGTTTCCATGCCAAAACCAGGCCTGAAACCCAACTGAAATGGATCCAGATAATCGGTCTCATCTAAGAGTGTCTGGAGCTATCCAGCAACCATCCGCTTAAGGACCTTGCCCAGGAATGGAACATTTGCCACCGGCCTATAGTTATTAAGATTTTCTGGGTCCAGAGAAGCTTTCTTTAGGAGTGGTCTCACTACTGCCTCTTTCAGACGGTCTGGGACCACTCCCTCTCGTAGAGAGGCATTAATCACTTCCCTGGCCCAGCCGGCTGTTCCATCCCTGCTAGCTTTTATAAGCCAAGAGGGGCAAGGATCCAATACAGAGGTGGTTGAACGAACCCGTCCAAGCACCTTGTCCATGTCATCGAGTTGTGCCAACTGAAACTCATCCAAGAAAACAAAACAAGCCTATGCTCTGGACACCTCGCTAGATTCACCTGCTATAACACTGGAGCCTAAGTCCTGGCGGATTTGCAGCAAATGGTTAGTGAGTGTGTTTAAATTAACTAGCCATCATGGATAGGAACAGTTCACATTGCACACTAAATCATGGATCACATGACACGCTAAGCCATAATGTTCAGCCCAAAGTGTTTAACCACCATGGCTTATCGTGTCTTCTGAACAGGGGGGGCCTCTACAAGAGCGATTTAAAGCTCTTTCAAGGCACATTACCAAATTTACCTCTACAAGAGCGGAGCACAAATGAGGAGTACAGGTGCTTTTTATCTCCTATTATGCGCATTTTCAAATGCACGTTAAATAGCGAGTTTTAATTTACCACAGGAGTAAGAGCGCCTTATGTCCGTGTAAAGAATTTTCTGAGGAGGCGCATTAACGATCAGAGTGGGCGGACTGTGGTCTTGATGTCATGCATAGAACTGCCCCTTCACTGGGAAAACCTCTCATTTTTTTGTTCAGTTTTATTTCCTGTCTCCTCCTGGCAACTTCCTCCTTGTTCTCTGTCTCTCTGGATGGAAGCTCCAGGAAGAGGAGACCCAACGTGAACCGAAAATAAAGTTTCTTTGAAGTACCCGGATGGAATATTTTTTACATGGAGACACAGGGCCAGATGGAGGTGGTTTCACAAGAAGCAAAGGGGATAGGAAGAATGTGCGGATGTGTGCATAATTAGCTATCAGCTTAGACAGATCGTCCCCTCTCTTCTTGCTGGGTTCCTGACATGAGCTGTGTGTGTGTGCGTGTGTATGTTTTACAATGGTTGAGCTCGCTGGGAAGAGGAAGGGAAGGAAAGAAGCAGCATCCCCCTGTCTGTTTTGGTGTGCGTGTGTGCGAAGCACATTCCCATTTACTCCTGAGCAATTCACTTGAAATGGCAATCTGGCGAAGGGGGGGGGGGAGAGAGTTAGCCAAACAGGTTAACCAGGTGATTACCGGCAGGTAACCCAGGTAACCAAAGGTGGGAGATTCTGGTGGGTGGGGAGAATAAAAGGAGGGAAACTTGTTTGGCCAGTTCCCCAGGACAAAGCGCATTACTTTCAGCAACATTTGCATGTGATTCTCAGCATGTAAATAACTTTAAAGCGTGTTTCATACAGCCAGTAATGCGTTTCAACGCCTCTCATGTATAGGTATTAGGCGTAAATGCTCTTATCAAGAAATGCGCATAATCAGGCAACCGGGCGTCAAAGCAAAATCTTGTAGAGGGGGCCAGGGTCAATGTCTTTTTAAGATGTCACAAGATTGCTGTTTTAGTTGCAAAAAACCTAGCATGACTAACCTTCTGGAAACCCTTTTTAAAAATCAGTTTAATATACAGATTCAGTTTAATATACAGAAATTGAATTAATAGGCAGAGCAGGACATATTTCTACCACACTATCAATACATTTTCTGAAATGTGGAATTTGAGATGTGGATTTCCATATTCAGTCTGATGCTTATCTGAATTTCTCCCCAAATTTGTTTCAGGGGAGAATGTTAAGATAGTGTTTTAAGACACTAAAGGGATTTGATATCTGACCTCTTAATCTTAGTAAAAGTTTTGTCTATCACACATGCACATGGAAAACTGAAAAACCTACTCAACCTACCCAGTCAGAAGTAGTTTCAGAACAGTTTTTGGTGAAGATAAATTTTCCAACATAAAAATCTGAAAGAGCAACCCTGCATCTATTATTTTTCTTTAACTCCTTTCCCCAAGACCTAATGATATACATGGAAAGGATCCAAAAACGCTCAGTTGGTTCACACCAACAAAGCGCTCAGTCCATACCTTGTAGCGTAGGCAATACCTGCATGGCATAACATATATTTTGAAATATATCAGCCATGTTGCTCGCTGGCCTAATGATTCAATTACTCAGTTCGTTATCACACAGGCGGTTTTAAGCACACCCGCCGTGACTTTGCTACACTTCTTCAGCGCTGGACTTATGACGTCGTCCCCATCCTGCTGCTGTCCTGCCCTGAGGTCGTAGTTTTTAGTTTCTGTTTCGATTTATCCCTGAATGGGCAAAGTCCAAAACAGGCAAAGTTCAACAGGCCAAGCTGAGGTATTGTGGCAATACCGACCATGTGTGATTCAAAATGCTAGACTCGAATAGGAAACGGAGGGGGAACCTGCAGAAGCAACCCGGGGGTGGGGGAATAGTAGGTGTGATAAGGCCCTCAGTGCTCTTATCAAACAACTGCCTGAGACATGGTTCTTCAGCCCCTCCATGATAGCTTCTCCAAGAGTTCATTGAATCAGTATCATTCCTTAATCACTTTTTTACAGACTCTCAATTTGCAATTGCTAACTTTTAAGGTATCTTCATAAAGTTATGTGGGATTTCTGGGTTATTCTTCACTCTACCTGCCTTCTACAACCCCAAGAAAATTGTTATGCCCTTTGAAAGAAAAGTGATGTGTCTGAACTGGGCCTCAGCACCATTCTAAGGCCAGCTTTTGTGCTATGTGTTACTCTGCTTAAACAATAACTAATCAAGGTAGTAATTGGTGGTTGGTGATACAAAAATATAAATTGATTTCTCAGTACCAGATATTAACTAGTCACAATCTTGACACCCATGATTTTGTGGTTAATAAGCAGAGACATTCATCCAAAAAGTGTTCTCACATTCACAAATGACTATTTCTTTTGGACATTAATCTCAGCATATGCAGAAAGGAATGGATAACGTTACATGGGGAACAGCCTTGTGCCACAGGCAATATCAAGCTTTTTCACAGGCTGTGTTTCTTAAGAAACCTACCTTTAAACCAAACTTGAATAGAAATGTCATAATACAAAGTGCAGTTTGGCTAAAACAAAACTCTTTCTTGACATTCCAGTTTGAAGGCCTGCCTTCTCTTTAGCTCATCCGTTGCTAGTCCATGCCTTCATTTCTCTGTGCCAAATTATGCCATCTTGTTCATTGAGTTTGCACTCTCCTTGTTTGAAAAAGCTCCTATTGGACACAAGGGATGTTTATGTATGCAGATGGCTAAGCACAAAAACAAGACTTCTTTTAAAAGAAGAGAACAGACTGGTTTCTTTTGGTGTGTCAGTTGTGTGGGGTTATCGATCCTATTTTACACAATGGTCTATTCTCCATGTTCAGGCATAAACAGGTGAGATCCTGTTGCCTGTTTTTCAGGCAAAAGAAAAAAACTTGGCAACATTTTTTTGAGATGGTCAATAAATGCAATGAGGCTGCTTAATTTCACTCCCTCCAACCCTTTCCCCACTCAGTACCATACTCCACAGGGACTTTTCCATCTACAGGAGAAGTTTCCTATAAAAAATGCATAGATAACATAATCTGTCAGACTGGCACCATGATGTTGAAAATAATAAGTATGAGATGATGCCAGGAAGGGCAAAGGGGATTCCAAAATACAGCAAAGCAGTTATTGCTACACTGTCCATGTAATGCCTCACACAGTGAATGAACTTCAGCAAAAATACTTTTCTAGAAGCCAAAGGCAGCACAGTCTGCAGTGAGAATTCAGTGTTTAATCAGAGATGATGATCAAGTCAGGAAATATTATAAGAACTTGTTTGTTTGTTTGTTTGTTTGTTTGTAAGTTGACAGGAAATACCATTGCTGTAGCTATCATGAGTATTCGAAGGGAGAGGCGGGCTATAAATAAATATTATTATTATTATTATTATTCTGCTGAACATCTGCCTAACGCTTTGAACACAGAGTAAGTTTACCACCATAAATTATTGGCAGTCCTGAACTAATTTTTATTTGATAAATACTAGAAACTGTGTGCTTCTTTACACCTTTTCTTGAACTACTTCTTTACTCTGCAATTTACAGAGTAAAGAAGCAGGTTCAAACTGCATGGTGATAGATCTCACAGATTTTGTATCTGGCAATTTCTTATAACTGTTACTGAAGATAAGCTAATGCAATGTGCTTACACAGTAGTGGGTTATTCCATTCAGTGTGTATGTGTGCATCTGCACGCAAGCACAGGTGCATGCCAGAGAAACTGTCTTTAAAATAGGTAATGTGAGTTCCCACAATAAGCTTTTTGTGCTGTTTGCTGATTGACCTGTATCATCTCTGGGGCCTGATAATCCTAGCACCAAACCCTTGGTAACAACAAATTTGCTTCTGGCCCAAATAGCATCATTATTGTTATTTGCTTCATCAGAGGTTTAGAAACATCAGAGCAGCTGCTGTGATATTTGCTTCACTCTTGTGTTTCCGGTTATCTCCATCAGGTTGTTTACTCTCCTTTTTCCACTCTAGGACCCTAGAGTCAGTTCTGGGTAATGTTTGAGATTGCATCATGAAATTAAATTAGTTTTGCTTCAAAGGAATGGTGGGGAGGAGTTTGGAAGCATTTCTGGCAGGCTGAGGATGGATGAGCGGATATTGAAAGCAGGCTGGCAGCAGGCTTTGCACTTTGCACAATTGAGTCCTGACCGTGTGAAGACAAATACAAACAGTGGCTTGTGTTTGCACATAAGGGCTTTGTGGATCAGTATCCCAGGCCCTATACTTTGCGTTGTCAAATCTGAGAGCAGAAAGTTGCTGGTGTGAGTTTAACTGGAATAGGGTTGAGTGTGTGTGTGTGTGTGTGTGTGTGTGTGTGTGTGTGTGTGTGTAGGGGGAGGCTCTGCTGAGCATTATGAGATGAATTGAACTGTGCAAACATTCCACTGAAAAGCTCTCAGGGTGATGCTTTGGAATAGATACCCAGCCCCTTGTAACACAACTGCTGAAATTTAAATAGCAACTTTCACGCTGCAGCAAGCTGAACAAAAGAGGACAAATAAAATAGACCTGAATGGGGTTTTGTTTGTTTGTTTTTTGTAGCTCAGCTAATATTTCAGCAATTGTTCTGGCCTGGAATGTGAGGGTTTTCCTACAGAATTAATTTGAGTGAAACATGAGAAGGTTCAGGATTGGGTGAAAGCCATCCCTATTCTTTCCTCAGTTCCCAACCCCAAATTCAGATGCATGAAACTCTTAGGCTCTGAAATTGTAAAAGGCAGAATTGCTTCTGAAATTTCTGAACCTACAGCACAAACCTGTATGTGTTTACTCAGAAGCACGGTCCACTGAGTTCACTGGGTTTTACTCCCAGGTAAATAAATATAGGATTGCAGCCTTAGATAGTCATAAGTCAAGGGTAAATCAAACTCTTCAGACTCAGAAAATGGAAACTAAAATTTTAATGAATTTTTTAACTGACAACCAGTTAAATAAGATAGTTGTTTAAGCATCTAGCTTTTTGATCAATCAATCAGTTAAATTTAAATTACTAAATATGAAATATTGGTGCCTTAGGAGATACAAGTTAATAAAGAAATATGAGACAACTTGCAAGTTAATACAGCTACCATTCTATTAAAAAATATATTTTAATATCATTTCCCCTTCAATATCAAGCTAATATACCAGTACTAAAATGGCCTCAGATACAAAGAAGAATCAAATTTCTGTGCAGCCCCACTAATGAAAATTGGACCCCACTTTAGGCAGCTAATATATCAATTAAAGCTTGCCTTTTTAAAAAAAACATTTATTTTGAATAATTATCTTTTCATAACAACATCAGGTCAGCGTCTCAGCTGGTGAAGATAATTACATCAGAACTGAACTGTAGCATATATTTAATGCATCAAAAGACTTATAAGTGAGTAAAGCCATTAATAAATTAGGAATAATAATTCTCAAAGGAACCAGTTGCATTAAAATAGCAAACAGCAGTGTACATCTCAGTGACCCTGTTCAGACAACACACTAACCCTTCTGCAGCAAAAGGTTAGTAAGCATGTTTAAGCCACAGTTACGTAGCCACCATGGTTAGGAATGATTCACACGACATGCTAAGTCATGGTTCACATGACAAGCTAAGCCATAATGTTTATCTCAAAATGCTTAACCATCGTGGCTTAGCATGTCATCTGAACAGGGTCATTATGTTGGCTGGGCAGAAGTGCCCTGGATGGATGTATTTAAATCAAGACAATTTAATTCAGCAACAAAAAAAAGGGGGGGGGAAGGGAAAAAAAGGCTGATTTAGGGCAAAATCCTACGCATGTTTAGACAGTAAAAAGTACAACTCCCAGCCTTCCCTGGCCAACATGGTATACTGGGAGTTGTAAGACTTTTTCCTGTCTAGACATGCATAGAATTGCTCCCTTCAATAAGTGACTTAAATCAGGTTTTCTATTAATACTATTACATACATTTACTAAACAATACTGCAAATCTGATCACAATATTGTGTTAATTTACAACTTAATAGAGCAGTTGTTTCATTCTTACAACCATGTTGAGTCTCTTTGTTGCACTGTATCCATTTTTATCTACAAAGGAAATGCCTTTAAAATATTCCCATATAAGTTGTTCCTTATGACTAGCAGCCATGGAAATTTCTGAGGTTAAGAATGCAATCCTATACCCATTTACCTGGGAGCAAGCCCCATTGAACTCTATAGAACTTATGATGCTACCCTATGCATGTCTACACAGAAGTAAATATGGCAATATAGAAACCTGTGCACTGGACAATATAGAAATCTGTGCACTGGACAATTTTGTCTTCTCTTCTTTCTGGTATTGCTCCTTTCGGGTAGACTCTGATTTGGCCCAGCCTCAACTTTACAAAACAAAGTAGCAAACCAAAAAAATGGAATGGCAACAACTGATAGGTAAAAGTAAGGTCTGATAGTTACTAGGCAGACTAGAATAGTTTTCTTTTTATCAGGTGAAAAGTAAATGCCTATTTTTATAGGTAGAGTGTAAGCAATCCCATTTGACAAATGATCAAATTAGTTCTTCATTTATATAGAAAAGCCTCCTTAAATCAGTGTATCTGGTACAGGCATTGATGCAATTTTGAGGTTTAACTTTAGGCTAACATTCTTCTAGCTATCTTATGTAATATTAACCTAGTTATTATTTAATGGAAACCTAGCATTTATCTTAAATAATCTGTTTAAAATTCAAAACTCTGATTTTTAAAAATCTTTTTTTAGTCTCCTATTTTTATTTACCTAGAAGTAAAGCAGTGAGATAAGTCACCATTGAAGTTATACCTGGAGGAAACTACTGGTGTTTTATTGTTGTATCTAATTTTACTATGTGGGATTTTATTGTTTCATAGCAGGAGCCCTTGGAAAGTCTCCTGCCCTGAAAAGCCGCCTAGAAATATTTTAAATAAATGCATTTTAGAGTAAGGTGGCTGTGCCAATTGTGCTAACAGTATACCAATAAAGTTCTTTAATGTAGAGTGAATTAAGAACTTAGTGTGAATGTGAACATTCCCATAGTTACAGAAGGACATGTTGGGTTTAAAAGGGGGTAAAGCAAATTCAAATTAGAGTGGAATATTTTTTTTTAAAAAAAATATAAATATTGTCTGTGTGTTTTTGTGTATTGTATATTGCAAGCTGAAATAAAGGCTTAGACAAAGTAGAAAGAAGGAAGCATCAGTTAGGTTGAATAACAAGGAGGGTTTTCTGGAGCAAAGCAAGAAGGACAAAGCTAGCAAAGGATACAAGAAGAGTCACACTACATTATGGTGCTCTACTGTAAGAACGGAAAAGGGATGTGTTTAATTTACTGACGGGATGGCTGAGAAGTGACACAGTGATAGCTCTGAAATATACAAAAGGATGTTGTTAGTGTGTCTATTGACTCATTGGCCACTGTATGAAAAGAAAGAGCTGAGTGGAAAATTATTCCTCTAATCAGAGATCATGGAGGATTTGTATAAATGTTTAGTGTAATATGATGTGTAGAAACTAAACTGTGCCCGTTCTGGAGGAGATGGATTGCAGAGTGGGCTTTGTGCTGTGCAGCCACCTGCTATTAGCTTAAAATGGCACAGAAGATGCCATTTGGAGGTTTACAATATTTTTATTTTAATAATAATAATAATAATAATAATAATAATAATAATATCTCTTCTTAATGTTTGATATATAATTTTTATCGTTTTTAAGTATTTTATGGGATATGTTAGCTGTTCTGTGTGTAGTAATACAGAAGGGTGGGGTATAATTTTAATCATCATTATGTGTATATCTTTCACCCAAGGAACTCAGAGCAGTATACATGAGTCTCCTTGGTAACCTTCACTTCAGGTACTTGCTTACTTTCAGAAATAGAACTACATCAAGTGCATTCAGATTATTCTCTGATCTATATAAGAATGTGTAGTAATAGGTCAGAAAGCATCTGATTAAGTTTGGCCCAATCTTCATTAATTCATTATATAAGAGATGACAAATGATTCATTGTCACTGCAGAGGGAAACAAGAGGCCTCTCTAAGTCATTTTACTGGCTGGGTTTTTTTTTAACCCACTTTTCTGTGGCCAAATAATCACTGCATTAAAAACTGTTTTCCTAATAATAACATGCTGATGAAGACCTTCGCACAATATCTTACATACTGAGGTATAGCTATCAAGAGCCAAACTGGGTCTAAACATGCATGTCAGTTCTTTCTTAAATGGCTTCCTTGATCTGAGTAGAAGAGTGGTTAAAAGTTAAAGATTCCTGATTTTATTACTTTATGTTAGTGCTATGTCTTTGAAATAAGGAAGGATGAGCATCCCCTGATACAGCTCTAATAATTACATTTTCAGTGGATTATCACAGAGATCACCAATCAGGCATACGTCACCCCATCAAATTGTGGGAAAGAGTACAAGAAGAGAAGCTTGCAGTGAGAAGTGGGCTCTCAAAGCCTTGGCATTATCCAGCTTCAGGGTCTTAATCTTTGTATACAGTACCAAGTGTGCAAAACAGAGCCAAATTGATATGGGAAGTGGTGAGGGCAGGAGGAGCATTCACAGCAAAACTCTTGGTAGAGAAATGCAAAAGCATACATTTCTGCTAAATGTGAAAGTCACACAGCCCATGGCATTATTATTATTATTATTATTATTATTTTATTACATTTGTATACCGCCCCATAGCTGAAGCTCTCTGGGTGGTTAACCCATGGGTTGTTGAATCGTAGGTTGTCGTTATGTCTGAATTGAACTGTGGGTTAACTGTGGGTTGTTAACCAGTAAGAGAATCCATGGTTTGTTGTTGGATTGTGAACTCTGGATTGTTCAAACCATGGGTTGTCATTATGCCAAAACCCAGAATCATGGGCTGTGCGTGGATTGTTTCATCAAGTGACAGAGGTAACAGGCGAGAGCAGGAAAAACTGACCACTCTTAAGTGTTGCTGCATGATATTCGTAGCCCCTTTCCCTTCCATGCAGGGACACCAATGTCTGCTAAGCAACAGCAGCGAGGGAGATGGTCCCACCTCGGTCCTCCTGCAGTTTGCAGCTTTCCATAAAATCAGCAAGGTACTTTTTCCAGTTTTCTTTGCATTTCAAAGAGAACATTGTCAATATCACCATTGAATGTCCTGGATGAACAGTGGCTATGCTATCCCAACTTAGGGCGGATCTACACACAAGTTTTTTGACGTTTTATAAGAGTTATGAAAACTCTTTGGGCCACATGACGCACTCCCTATAACGTTGTATATCTGAGGTTTTTTAAAACTCCCTTCAGTTATATACAACGGTTTCACTTTTAATACATCGTTTTAAGTAAAAGAATGTGTCCTTCCTTACCGTTTCTGATTCATGGGGGCAGTGCTTCCTTTACTGGTGCCCAAATGCTGAGCAGTTGATTGGTGGGGAAGAAAGAGGAAGTGGACCAGTGAACTACAACACCCACAATTCTTAGCCCTATACTCGCTAGGGAATGACAGAGGAACTAAGAAGGAAGTGTGTAACTGAACTACAACCCCCACAATGCCTTGCCCTAAATTCATTGAAAAACGAAAGAGAAAGAGACAGGGCAGAACAATGTGTGACCGTACACACCGCTTTAAAGACTGAAGACTGTTTCTCCTGTAACGTGAGTACTCAGTAATGTGGCCTAAGACGTTTTAGAACGCACCTATTTGGAACGTTTTAAAATACAATTTAAAACGTTCCAAAGGACTTTGTGGATTCCCCCTTAGTTCTGGATGAACTTTAGAATGTCCTACAACAACAACAAATGGACAGTTTTCAGCAAAGCATCACCCCTTCAATCCGAAACTCCCATGCCTTGAGATGCCTTTCCTGGTTAGAAAAAAAAAACATTCGGAATAATCTAAGGATGCTCCAAACTCCCTCCCTCTCATCAGGCCGTGGGAAAATGTGGTAGAAACACTTTTTCTACACCTTCTGCTGCCCAGTCTTCTTCATAGGCACTTCTAGCAATCTTATTTCAGTCAGTCTGATCCCCAGAACAATCTGCTGTGGCAAGTTCCTCTAAAGAATATAAGGTTTGCTTGAATGCTGCACCTTAAGGACCAGATTAATTAATGAATTTATTTATAGATAAGCTGAATGGGTGTAAGAAGAGAAGCTGCTCTGGGGAACAGCAGCAGAGAATTAAAAGCTAGGACAACAGTCACTTTGTGGTCAGTTATAAGAGTTGCACAGCATTAAGTATGTATGTATTTATCAATTATATTTCTAATCCACTCAATAACTAATGTTCAGTCACTAATAAATACAGTGGTTTTATTGCACAGCCCATTCTCTTATGGCATTACTTTATAAAGTTTGTAGTAGCAAATATTACATGGTGTCAGAGGATATACTGAAAGTAAAACAAAGAAGCAAAAAATGGACCAGCTAAATTAAGTCTCCAGGGCAGTTTGTGTTTGAAATAAATGTTGTGGAGAACCAGAGAAGGTGAAAACAAGGATTGTAGTTGTAGTAACTTCAGTACTAGGGGAGCAGATAAGAAAGAAGAGAGACTTTGGTCAGCACTATTTTTCATGTAGTACCTGCAAAAGCAAGAGACACATTAATACTTTCTGTTTTCATTTAAATGTAAATAAAAAAGAACAAGCGTTGAATGATAAATTTAAAGCATACTGTGCTCACAGGAAAAAAAAACCTTAAAAATGAAAAGCACAAATTCTTCACTAGACTCGTCAAGGCATAGACCCACGTGTGGCCAATTTTAAAGCTGTTAGCACAAATTTGTGGATTTGGGGAGCTGTGTGAATCACTTATTAAAACTGCAGTGTGTGGCATGGGGTCAGACAGACTGAGATCCGAATTACTGTAAGAGACCAATTTAACTCTACAGCATGCATTGGATATAAACGGAACAGAAGTAGTAGATAAAAAGCAGTTGGGAAATCTAGGGGCTGCATAAATTGGCACACAAATATTTCAAAAGAAGTTCAGTGTCAACAAGCCAAAGGAAACTCTAACAAAATCTCCAGAATTAAAAAAAAAAAAAAGTGGCAAAAATGGCAGACATGCTTAAAGTGTGACATCAGCCTGTTCATCATATGGAAAACAATGCAGAGAACGTAGTAGATTTAATCATTTTGTTAAATAAAATATGCAAAACCAGAGAGAGAAACTCAAGACAAAGGGCTCCATCACACCTATTTTTTCCCCTGGTTTGCCTACGCACGTTTCATATGTGCTGCAAGCGCTCCTCCGTTTCACGATCATAGCTATATCGGTGAACTCTTTCCTGCTGCTATTGTGCCCGCCCCACCTAGTTGCACTCTGCTCCTTCTTCTTCCCCCTTCAGTTCATTGGTTCTTGTCATTGATGGACATTGTGATCAACGTGGCAGCCTTCCCCCCTCGCTCATTAGAGCTTCTTTGTGAATTAACCAAAATGCTTACATCTGGGTAACTTTTACAGATGAAGAGATCAAATTTGGCATGGTGATAGCACTTAAGGAGAGCTTTAGCCATGCCAGGTTTGAATCAGATCGGTTCATCTGTTGATTTTGTTTTTAGGATTTTTTTTTAAAAATCCCCCCTTTAAACCCATTTCCTGATAGTCCACCAGTGTGATCTTCCACCTGTTTGCATTTGTGAAGGAACAATTTGATCATGTGAAGCTGTGCATCTCCAGTTCATAGAATAGAGATCTGCAGGTTCCCTTATTCAAGAGTAAATCCCATTGATTTCAACTGCATTTACATCCAAGTCATACTAAAATCCAATGCATGCTTACCTTTGAGTAAACCCCATTGAACAGAGAGAGATTTACTTCTGAGTAAACATGTATAGAACTCACTTTTAATAGTGTGGTCACTCAGAAGCTTTTTTAAAAAAAGTCTAAAACAACAAACTGGAAAGAAGTGCTCGGCAACCCTATGCTTGCTTCTGAGGTCTTACTTCTGTTTACTCAGAAGTAAACTTACTTCTGTTTACTCTTATGATCAGACATAAGAGTGGAAGTTCCAAGATAACTGTGCTTATTGTAACTATAGAGAAGCATTAAGTGATCATTAGGGATTCCTTTTTAAAAAAATGACAGAATCATAGTAGTATAAGAGCTAAGTAAGACAATACTGAATGCAATACACAAGACTAATTTGGGAAACTAAGCTATGTAAAAAAAATGGGCTTGGGAAGCTGCTTATTGATCAGGTATGTATATTAGAGGCTTTGTATAACTGTGTTACCAGATGACAATCCTTTGGAAATAAAAGCCAAAGAGGGTCTATGGGCTTAATTACCTGAGGCTTTTATTGCATGCTTGTGATTGGTCACTCACAGAAGTTTGCAAGTGAACCCCTAGGGCAACTCCCGTGTTTTTTTTAGCTTTATCTCACTTTCAAAAAGATCGGGGCTAAGAAGACTTTTCCCCATGAAATTCTGGAGTTGCGCTATTACCACAGTGCCATCTGGTGGCTGTAAAATGAAACATATGGAAAGGTATTTCCCGAATCAAAACACATGTCTGCCTATGTATAGGAGCAGGAGAATCTGGAAGCAGATGCCCCAGTAATAATGTGAGATTTTAACCTCATGTGGTGAAGCTCTAAGTTGCCTCATGAAATTTCAAAAAGAACTTGGCATGGACTTGTCTTCTGAGATAGATAGATAAATAGATAGATAGATGATAGATAGATTTCAAAGTCGGGAGTTCTTTGGTCATCCCTTTTTTATTGCCTTCCTGTTGACTGATTCTTATGAAACATGCTTCATTGTAAAGCTCTTGACATGCTGATTCCACTGATAGCAACATATTTTACTATAATTCAAACTTAGTTTATTTATGTCCAGAAAGCTGCTTTTTAAAAAAAGAATTAGACTATCTTCTCTAGCAGTGTACTATAAAGTTTTATTTTTAATATAAAAAGTCAAGTATAATTAAACAAACATAAATAATTGCAAATAGGAGCAAAATGAAATATAAACACAAAAAAAGGTCTCTGTACACCTTTATAAACACAGGTACAGGCCAAAGTACAATGATATGCCAGTATCATCTGGCCTGTAAACAGATTATGACGGGATTAAGAGAGGTTTACAGTAAAAAGTAACCCAGTAAAAGTTAAGTTATTGCTCAGAAAGCAAGCCTCTATCTGTTAAATTTAACAAAATTATATTTAAAAGGCTCTGTACACCTTTACTTAAGTTAAAACTTTTTGTTAGATTTGATTTTTCTCCATGAACTCTGTTTGTGAGGAACTGGCAACACTAAAAGGTAACACTATCTTCTTGTGGTTGGTTACTCCTCAAACTATAAGAGCACATTACAAGTACATCAATATCAAACTGCCAATCTGTATTTGCAAGGCATGGCATACCAGAAGAGAATGTGAGTGACAATTGTTCTTAATTTTGCCCCAGAGTCTTTAGAATGGTTTGTATCCAACAGTATCATTCTGCTGTCAGAACTGTTTTTTTATCAGTGTAACCAGGAGGGAAGTAATCCCCCTCTCCCTCACAGCCCACACACCCACCCTCAAAATCAGTTCTGGAGGGCTAGGAAACTCAGGAGCCAATTTTCAGGTGGCATAGAGGGCTAACAGACATCCCCTAGTGCAATGTTGGATTTAACCCAATGTTTGCAAAAGAATAGGGACATTCTTCACACTATATCAAGCCCAATATTTTGTCAGACCATTGGCATGGCACAAAGAGCAATTCAAACAGTAACAAGGATTCTGAAGAAATCTGATTTGGACCACACAGACCTGTAGCAGTAACAGCAGCTGCCTATTGGATTGCAGAACTACATCAATAGGATTACATGCATGGTTTTTTAATAGAGAGATGCTTGAGAATGAAATGCACTGTAGTTACAACCTTATACAATTAAAGGAGGCATACAAATATTCCTGAAATTTGAGACAAGGGAAATAACATTATTATCACAAAAGGTGAAAACCCTTTACCTCTTTTGCATGTTGGAAACCCCATTACCATCCATCAATGTGGAAACCTGCAAAAGTGACTAACAGTGAGTCAGTCAAGTTTATTGCTTTTGGCCAATGGCCTTTGCATAAAACAAACAATAACAGTACAATCACCAAAAAATAAAAATAAATAATAATAATAATAATAATAATAATAATAATAATAAAAACACACACAAAAGTTATTCATAATGTATATAGACATAATTCATATAGTACATAATATACAAAATTTAAAAATATAGACTGGTATGTCATAGGTGATCTGCCAGTGATGTAATATAAATCGGACATGGCCAAATGCAATCATCTCCTTTACAATTAGTGGCTATCTCGGTTATGTATTTCTTTCTAATTTTTTTGTATTGCTTTTGGCCAATGGCCTTTGCATAAAAACATAAACAAACATACAAACACCAACAGAAAAAGGTAAAAACAAGAAATACAGAAGTTAAACATAATGCATATAACATATGATATACAAAGTTTTAAAACATAAAAATAATATGTCATAGGCCGCCTCTTCACGGCGCTGGGAGTACTGCACAGCTGCAGCACCCACTGGCACGCCACACAATGACGCTCCTTCCGGTGATCTACACTGGAGAGTGCCACGGCAGCTTATTCTGGCGCCACTGGCACCACCGCACGGGCAGCTGCCCGGTGGCAGCTGGAGGGGCGGCAGGGATCATCGCCTCCCCTACTCTAAAGTAAGTATTTTTGTTTTTGTTTTTAAATGGGGTGGGGGGAGGACTGTAGAGGCGGTACAGCGAGCTTTGGCCAGCCTGCTCCGCTCTAAAAAAGTTGGGGTAAATGCCTGACTTCTTTAGTGTGGAGCAAAGCCCCTTTGCCCCTAGATGGCTTCGCACTGGCGGCAGCGTCATGTAACCCAACTGCCGCCAGTGTGAAGCCATCTTGATGGAAAGTGTCCATCCAGAGGTACTCTTAGGTGATCCATAAGTGATATGGTGTAAATCAGATATAGACCCCCTCTACAAGAATTCGGTTTGATGCCTGGTTCTCCGATTATGCGCATCTTCTCAGAAGTGCTTTATGGTAAATGACTGTACACAGGAGGTAATTGAGCGCACAACCTGTGGCCTTACCGGTTGTTTGAAATGCGCTTTAGAAGTAGTTAATGCGGAGAATCGCTTGTTCACATAGTCAAAATGCACTTTTACAGCCACAGCAAAATAAAACTCGCTATTTAACGTGCATTCGATAATGCGCATAATCGGATAGATAACGCGTCTCAACTCCCAATTTGCGCTCCGCTCATGTAGAGGTAAACATTTTAATGAGACTTGAAAGAGCTTTAAACCTCTCGTGTAGAGGCAGCCATAGTCAAATTGAATAATCTTCTTTACAATTGATGGCTATCTCTGCTATGTATTTCTCTCTAATCTTTTTGGCAGCTGTGGCAAACAGAGCAACATGCCAAGTCACGCATTTATCCATGTCCACTTGGAGGTAAAAAAATCACATCCAGTGGGCTCTGGCAAGAACAGTTTTCAGTTAAGGGTGTCACAAACCATTCCCTTGGGTCATTGTATAGGGGAAGGTGCAACATATAATGGATTAGGTCCTCTGGCTCAGGACAACCACAAATACAAATATGCTCATTTACTGGGATGCACCTATGCCTCCCATCTCTATAGGCAGTGTCCATCATATTTAGTCTTAACTCTGTGAAAGCTTTCCGGAGTTGTACAGATGTCAAGTCGTTGAAACAATCGGCACATTCACAAGCCTCTTTGAATTTAAAATATAATAGTGCACATAAGGATATATAAGCAGAGTTTAAATCCTTTGTAGTATCAGCCTCCCTTATAGTTCTCTTGATGATGTTTTTCTGTATATCTGACTGAGTAACAAAGTATCCCAATATCATATTTGGTTCAAACTGATGATGCACCCAGCTACAGGAAGGATAGAGAAGATTGACATATCACTAAAGGTCTTGAATCAGTGATAAGTTGAAATGACTGTGAATGCAGGTATATTACATCAGATACAAATCACGCTAGTAAGAACAAATGAAACTGTTGCATCACAAAGCGCCACTGATACGTCAGAGGTAGTTTTGGACACTGAGATCCTATGTAGTCCTATTACTCTATTAAGAGGCAGAGTGATAAGAAACCCAATGAGTATTATTTTCTTTTTCTGTTACAGAGTGTAAGTAGGTCTGGGTCTTAGAAAACACCAGTGAAAACCTAGGGAAGCAGCTATTTTGAATTCAGTTATTCTTGGAGTTATCCAATGTTAGGTAAAGTTTGTTTTATTGCACACTTCAGTGTCCTGCGACATTATTTTATAAAGGTTGTCCCAGCAAAATTTGCAATTATGTCATGAAACAGAAAATGCATCCGTTCTAACTTCTGCCACCATGCAATAGAGAGTCCAACTGGACATCATTTAAACATGCTAGCCTGTACATTCCATTTTTGGATTATTTTTGTTGTAATTTTTAGATTTCCTGCTGATGTAATTTTTATGAATAATGTGAGTTATGCCTGAATGCTCAGCATTTTGGAAATATATCAAATAGGCACTGGCCCAGATTAAAATCCTCTTTCTGTGACTGGCAATCAAGAACCAGTGGTATTCTATCATACTATATTTAAATACATGAACACACACACACACACACACACACACACAGACAAATGCATGTACACATTCATGTTTCTAAGGCAGAAATGGATGGACAAGTGCATTTTTCCTTAATACATGTTAAGAAACTTACATATGAATCGACTTCCCTTCATATATAACACAACTAAAATACACAGGCACAGATATTTGTGTATTACAAAATATACATCATGGGACATTTCAGTTATGGCAAAGCATGATTTGCATTAAAGCATGATTTGGACCTGTGTGCCTCCTTTCAGTTTCCATCTGCTCAGCATTCCCATTTCTATGGCACAGCAAGCCTCAAGATGTTTAGGTTTGGCAGTTCTTATCACACGACACCAGAGGACTTCAACCTTTTTGTTGGTGGTGGGCACATTTGGAATTTTGAGAAAGTGTCATGGAGTCCTTTACAAAATGGCTGCTGTGGGAAGAATGCCCATTCACAAAATGGATGCAGTGGTGGGGTACGCCCAGTCACAAAACACCCATTTTACAGAAAGGTAAATTGGTGAAGCTGAAAGACATTTGCCCAAGAACCTTAATAGAAAGCAGAAGTGATTCTGGGCCTCATTGCCCCATTTGTCTCTCATTCGGAATCACACACACACACCTAACAATCCCAGCACATAAAGTCCACTCCCTGCAGTCACTCATTTCTCTTTCACTTTCTCTGGATCACTCCCCCAAACACATACACACACATCCTCCCTTAGGTTGCCCCAAAGGCCCCCATAACCCTTTATGTAGTAATTCCCTACTTAAGCCCGAGTAGCCACCAGCCAGATTTCAGTTCATTTTATACCTATTTCTAGCTAACCAAAGGGGAAGATTGGGTCAGACGGGAATTAAAGTCATTACTCAATTGTCAGTGCAGTCCTATGAATGTCTACACACAAAAAGTCTTAATTGGGTTGTAATTTAATGGGGGGGGGGTCTTAAAAGTACTTATACTTTGGCAAAAACCAAGTGCCTTGCCTTGTACATCTGCCAAGCTCACTTAAGTATGCCCCCTCACCCTGCCTCAAAGCAGCTGCTGAGGTTTGAAGGACCCTGGGGGTATCTATACATGTCGTTTAACCCGCAGTGGCTGCGCAGTGGCACTGTGTCATTTATATGATGCAGCCGCAAACTCGCAGCCACTGCAGTGTTTTTCCTGTGAAATTGTGCATTTTTGCAGTGCTGTTTTACCACGTTTTGCTCTGAGGTCACCTCAGTTTCCATCCGTGTATCAATAAGGGGTCAATTTAGGTTGAGTATAGTAGGCATACTTTGGGGGCAGGTCCTAGTGCCATTAGCTACTTGGGACTGTTCTTTTCCAGTCCCCACTGCTGCCCATCAACACCCCCCTCGTTTCTAATGGCTGCTGGAATAGTATGGGATATGGCATGTAGGGCTTTCATAGGTAAGACAGACCAGTAAAAACTGATGCCTCACCTCATGTGAATATAAGTTATTTCACCCCAAAGTCACCATTGGATACAACCCATTGAGTTCAATGGGATGGACACCCAGGTAAGTTTGTTTTGTCAGGCTACAGAGCCAGTGAGCAAGAGTAGTTTAATAATAACAACAATAATAATAAGCTGCTCTACATGGCATTACTACTGCTCTGCAAAGACATTTGGGATACAGGTGAAAGAGGAAGGAATCAAACAACCCAGGAATTGAAAAAACAAACTGTGCTTTGCACAAATAGTATCAGAGGCAGTAAGTCTGTATACACCATTTGATGGGTGCACCGTGTCCTGCTTGTGGGTCCCTGGTCGACAGCTAGTTGGCCACTGTGTGAATCGAGGGCTAGACTAGATGGACCCTCGGTCTGATCCAGCAGGGCTCTTCTTATGTTCTTATGTTGTTACATGAGTAAAATCTGGGTAAAGCCACAATCTAATATTCTGGTTTGTCATGTGCAGACCAGGTCATAATCTAAAATGTATAAATATAATGGAGGGATTATGATGGGAGTTACTAAAAGGAATGACAAGGATGTCCATTGGAAACAGTGGAAGCTATTAGTAGGACCATAGGAATGCTTCTATTCATTGGACATTATTGCCCTTTGTTTTAGCTAGGCTGACCATATGAAAAGGAGGACAGGGCTCATGTAACTTTAACAGTTGTAGAGAAAAGGAAATTTCAGCCAGTGTCCATTTGTATGCAATTAGTCCCTGGTGAAATTCCCTCTTCATCACAACAGTTAAAGTTGCAGGCACTATACTAGAGTGACCATATACAAAAGAAGGCAGGGCCCCTGCAACTTTAACTGTTATGATGAAGAGGGAATTTCACCAGGAACTAACTGCATATAAATGACACTGGCTGAAATCCCCTTTTCTCTACAACTGTTAAAGTTACATGAGTCCTGTCCTCCTTTTCATATGGTCAGCCTATTTTAGCACTGGACTTTGCCAAGTCTCGTTATATTTTCAGCCCAAAAAAAGTTAAAACCATCTTGTATATTTAAGTTTCTCTTATATTGATTGGCCTAATGAAGGTATTGCCCTAATGTGGATTTTGGAGTTTTTCTATTTGAATTACTCTTTCTTCCCCTCCTCTATGATTCTGCTTTCATTTACTATAATCCTACATGGGTATAATAATTCTATTAGATTGATTAATTCTACTTCTGATTTACGCCAGTACAAGTGAAGTGTGGCCCCTGGTGGTGCTGTTGCTCTTGGCACTTATAGGGCCATTTCTACATGTGGAAATGGGGATAAAATTCCTAATTCCCAATATAATGTGAGAAACCCTCTTTTACACTGTTGCAAATATGTGGATGCTCTGTGCAGGTTTGGCCATAAGGCCATCTCTGTATGTAAATGGATTACACTGCGTTTCCCATCTAAGAGGTAACCTTGGAAAGATTTACTTAAATTCTCACCCTTCAGAATTTCAAACTTTTAAGACTCCTAAAAATCTAGTGTGGATGGAATTGTTTGTTTTACAACCCTAGCACGCCGTGTCTGTCACTAGGAGTTTTGCTCATTATATACAAAAGCATAGAGGGGTGGTAGGTGGAACTGTATGTTTTCCAAGAGAGGTGGACAATGCAACTTGTATGAATGAATGGCTGTTAGTGCCCCTGGAGCGGACAATGGCGGGTAGGGGGGGTGTTGGGAATGCCGGCACAAAACGAACAGGCTTCCAGGCTTCTCAACAGCTCAGCCATTCTCCTGAGAGTTTAATTTTTGGGAAGCATTAACATCACAGGCTTACCCAGCACTGAAAGAAAGAAAGGTCAGCTAATCCCTCACAACATCTGAATGAATTCAGGCCCAGAAGTGAGATTACGCAGAAGGGACGAGGAGGATGGAAAAGCTGCATGGATACAGGGACCCTTCCCATAGCCAGACATGCTTTCTAAAGAAATGGAGCTTTTATTTAAATTTTCTTTCCCTGGGAAGAGGAGGAGGGGGGTGGATGGCTGGATAAATGGAGGGAGAGAAAAGCCAGAGCCATCTTCTCCCTCCATCACCACCAAGCTCAGACTCTCAAACACAGACCCTTACAAGACTATGTGGAATGAAACCCAACATCTCAGGTGAACATGGGGATCAGCCAGACAGAAAAAGCAGACAGAATACTTCTATATCTGAGGTATTTAATATAGCTGTAGGTCAACATATATGAATGTTATTCTCCAATCCTCTGATTTCATATTTCTCATACCTTTCTTAAATTGAACCTTAGGCCATACACACTATAGTTATGGAAGTAGTAGAACAGCCATCTGCCAAGTGTTAAACGAACCTAAATATTTAATTTTACTACATAGGAAGAATGTAAAGTTTGCTTTCAGCGGTAGGCAATCAGCAATTTAAAATTTGCTCATCATTAAGTGGTTTTAATATATGCAAATTAACTTTTCTTCTCTCGGATGTGGAAACCCTAGTTGACATGAGCTACAAATTTTGCAGAGTGCTTTATTATTAGCATTTATTTATATAGCTCTTCAAATGTGCCATTCCTGTCTTGCTCCTCCACAAAACATCCCTGTGCAGTAAGTCATTGTTTCCATTTTACAGATGCCAAACTGAGGCTGAGAGATAATGATATGCCCAAGGCCACACAGGAAGATCCCAGCTGGGCTGGGATTTAAACCCACTATTTGAACACTGTTCTCATGGTGTCAATTATTTCACACTGACTCTAATCATTAATAGGTAATGGTAGATATTTTGTGAAATTTGGCTAAAAGGGATTGTAATGCAAGGAGGGGCCAGCTGAGTAACCAGAGCTTCCATATAAGCAGCTAGTGAGACATTTAAAAGGGATGGTGGGTACCACAGGGGAACAGGTAGCACCCTATGTTGAAAGAGGGAAACCCACCCCCATATAACATGTTTTTGATCAGCACCCTTTGCATAGCCCCCAAAAGAGACTTCTTTTGTTGCTTTTGTGGGGGACCTCCAAGCCATGAGAATGGTCCAGCGCTGTACAGACAGAAGCAGCCAGCTCTATTATGCTTTGCACCCACAATCCATTGTGAACCCTGGGGTGATGACATGACAGCCCCACTAAGGGCTCTCTTTTCTGCTGCAAATCAACTGTCCTTCTCAATGCTGGAAGAGCTGAGTCTCATTGAATGGGGGAGAGAGGCACCCCCCGGGGTGTGGATGCACATTGGATGAGCCATGGTAACCTGGCTGACAGTGTGACAACACAGACACCCAGACCTTGGCTGTTCCTGCCAGGCTCTGAGTCCTCCCCAGATCGGGTATTCAGGCTGGAGGGTTTCTCTCCATTGACCCCGGAACAGTGTTCTGCATGGGAGAATTCATTCTTATTCTTTCTTCCCCCCCCCCCATCCCACACTTTAAAAAAAAAGCCACCCTGCAGTATCAAACATTTGCAGCTCAAGAGCATTTGTTACCCACCAACAAATCATTAATTTATTTCAGCCAGGATATACTTCCCCATACAGGAAAGCCTTAACCAGAAATTTTCAGTGCCAGGCTATTGCGGGAATAAGGGGCAAGGAGAGGGGTTTTTGGTACTTTTTGGATTAGCTCAAGTTCATTATTCAAAATGTTCTGCTTCTTGTGCTTCTGTATTACTATAGCCAGTGCCCAATGAAGACTGGTGGTATACCTCTGACAGTAACAGTTTTGGGGTTTCCATAAGTATGTGCCTAAGGGCAGTGCTGTTAAGGTTCTGATTATGATGTGTGTGTATCTTGGGGTGGGGGTGGGGGGCAGGAGAGGATTCGTACTTTAAATTTGAAAAATGTACTGGAACTCCAGTCCAGGTACTCCATCCTGCTCCTTTACAGATACGTGTTATGGCCCTGCTGATGGCAACTGTTCTTTCACTGTGCTGCTGATATTTTGATGTAGAGGAAGAAGCATAAGACTCTGTTCCTGCCAGAACTGTTCCCGTCAGTTACTGCCACCTAACACTGCCAAACAAACAGTCTTGTAGGATATCTAGAAAATACTCAGACTTGGATCTGAGAAGTCACTGGAGATTAAGAAGGATGAAGTCCTACGGTCTTACGTTCTAAAGAGTACTCTCAAGTCATCTAGTCCAAATTGATGCCCTGACACCATACTTTATGACCGAAAACATCTTGAGAACTTTCTTTCCCAGGAAATAAAAATAGCTTGATTCATTATTCACTGCTTTTATTAGTAGGAAACTTTTTTTTAATGCTTATCTTATATCTGTTTCTCTCTCTAACTCTTTTGTACCCCAAGCCTTTCATAACATAGCCTGTTGTTCTTCCATTTTACGGTACATATGCAAACACAGAGATTTTACTCAACAATGTAAAATTATTCATTTTTCATGTGAAAATCTATACATTCATGTGAGTGCCAACCACAATACTCAAATCAGATTAAAGGGTATTCCGGGATTGTGCGGCAACATATTCTGGAGTTCTAAAAATTGCTGTCATTTTTCTATATGGAAATGTGGTTTCTGGTCTCTGTAATGGGATGAATGAATGACAAATGGAGATATCAAATAGTAATCTGCAACAAAACTGCCCTGTGGGATTTTTTATTTGTTAGCATTGTTTGTTGTGATTCTATTCTACTTTTTATTAGCTGCTTTGGAAGAATTTGTAACCTGGAAGTCAGAATATAGATAACTGCAATAAATAAATAAATTCACCATAGGTTCAGGTCAAAGTCTATCTAGTTCAGCATTCTTTTTCCAAAAGTGGCCAGTCTGATGTTCCCGAGAAGCTCAGAAACGGCATGAAGGCAACACCCCTCTCCTGTAGTTGTTCCCCAGCATCTAGTAGCTAAAGGTACACTTCCTCTGAACTTGGAGTTTCTATTTAGCTATTGGGTCTAGGAGCCATTGATAAACCAACCATCCAGGAATTGATCTAAACCCTGTAAAATCCATCTAATCAATTTCCATCATTAAATCCTGATGAAGTGAATTCTATAAATTACTAATTATTAATATTAATTTCTTTCCACTGACTTCCAGTCCATTTCTGTGCAGAATTTAAAGTACTGGTGCTTACCTTTACAGCCCTATAGAGGTATCTGAAGGAAAGCCTACTCCCCTAGCCAGTGTACTGAGGTTGTCTTCAGAGGCTTCTCTCCATGTGCTCCCTGCCCCCACCCCCACAATCCCATCTGAGGTAAAGCAGATCGTTGACCAGAGGGAGCACCTTTTCAGTGGTGGCACCCCATTTGTGGAATACCCTCCCCAGAGAGGCCTACCTGGTGCAAACATTATTATTCTTTTGGTGCCAAGCAAAGATCTATTATTATTATTATTATTATTATTATTATTATTATTATTATTTTCTCTTAGGCCTTATGATGTCCCACTTTAGTTACTTTTCTCTAAACAAAAAAGCCTCCATTCGTTTAGCTTTTCCTCATAATGAAGGTTCTCTTGATTGTTTTGGTTGCCTTTTTCTGCATCTTTTCCTACTATACCCGGGCGGGCACCAGAATGGAACATCAATTTGACTGAGAATTTACTTTATATGATACTCATCAAAATGTCCTAATACTACTTCATGCCCAAATTAAGTGGCAAATATGTTGTTGTGATCACACTTTCATGGCTTTGCAGTATAATAACTGCTGCATGAATATAGATGCCAGAACATTTTTTTTAGTATTGTTGGGGACTCAAGGCTGATATCCAAGTCTGATGATGTACTCCAGGGAGTGTAGCTATTGATAAAGGATAGGATTGTTTGTTTGGGATATGCAGAAAGTGTTGAAGCCTACTTGGTTTACTATTTATCCAAAAAATATTATTTTCTACCCTACTTTTCAAATGTGATTCCCAAGGCAGCCATTAACACTTATGATGAAATTGTACAGGAATGAAACTCTGAAGGCTTCTATTGGGATTGACCCCTGACCATGCTGTATGCTACACTTGTACGTGAAGCCCATGAGGCCAAAAAGGAGAATTATGGCTTAGCGTGTCATGTGAATCATGACTTTGTGTTGTGCGGACCATTCCTAACCATGGTGGCTACATAACCAAGGTTTAAACATTGCTGCACAAGGTTTAGTGGCCTAACCATGGCTTAGCGTATTGTCTGAACAGGCCCAGTGCTTGCTCTATGCTGAGCAGACTGCTAATAATAAAACACATGTCTCTGTGATTCATTAGTTACAGTTGATCGATCAATATATGCTTCTTTATTAACTACAGAACAAAGATGTTCTGTTCTTAGCAATGGAAGAGTCAAGTATGTTTCATTGGTAGTTAGCATCATCACACAGGAGGGAATTGTGTTTCCTTACCGTCGCTTCTCCACCCCCACTTTTGTCCCTCATTACTTCCTCTTTCTGCCAGGAGGAGAAAGAAGAAGTAAACAAAGACCACGTGGCCCATTTAGGGGCTGTTTTTATCACACCGCTTTTCCTGCACATAGTAGGAGATTGTGGCACATTCCATGTTTTTAAAAAAGTCAGATTAAAAGGGGTCTATTTTGCGACGGAAAAACAAGCAGGAGGCGTGTGGGAGGTGGACATCGTCTAAAGGACATGCACACATCCATACGTGGGCAGTAGCGATCATGTGATAAAACGCTCATCTGATGAATCTCATAACCAGCGACCAGGTGGAATCACACATAACTTCAAAGCAGTGCTAGATGATGTTGACGTAAAGTGTGTGCCCTTTAATACTTTTAGGTTTTGTGTGGTTGGGAACTTGATTAACCCCTCCTCAAGTAAGTGATTGAGATGAAGCCTTGTTGGGAGTACACACATTTTCCATTCATAAGAGACCCTAAAAGCATATGAGGAAGATGTGTGGATCACTCGTGATTGTTCTGTCACTATTTGTGTTAAGTGTGAAGCAACTGCTTCTTTGCTGGCCTTTCCTTTGCTTCCAGTGCTGTAAGTGTTTTTCATTTTACCATTTAACTATTTGGGTTATATGTTGCCAGCTTTCTTTGAGAAAGAGTAGAACTAAAGCCTTCCTGTGCAAGGCAAAGACCTTTTTTTTGTATACTGCATAATACAGCTACAATCCAGCTGTAACAGGTTGCAAAATAGGGTGGTGACTAGGGTTTTCCCTGGGCTAGATAGGAGGGCTGCAGAACCTCAGTGTGAGGTGAAGAAATATATTTCTGTATGGTCTACTCTAACACAAGTATTTGGCGAAAGAAAATTAATTAGTCCAAGAAGCTCCAGTGTTCTCTCATACATCAACAAGCAGAATTATCTAGGGATTTTATTGGTCCATAAAAATGTCATCAGCTCATGAAGAAATGTCATTAAAAAACCTAGTAAACTTTATCACCATTTAATTCAAAATGGGAGTCTTTTGGCAAGGGATAAATAAATATTGCCACTTCCCCTGACACATTCTTACAATAGTTTTGGGAATGGGGAGTGGAGCATCAGCCAGAACACCCAAGCAGGAAATACACTGCACTAAGCAGGCTGCTGCAGCCTTGCAGGAAGCTGGGGCTGGACCTGAGGAAGGCATGATGGATGAGAACATTCAGCAGCCAGATGAAGGAGCAATGTCCAGTGATGCAGGGGGCAAAACAATACTCCTGAGGGTTGCTGATTTGTGTTTCCTTTCAGGTCAGCTCTAACGGTGAATAGACATGACCTGGTGTGGTTAATTCCATTTCTGGCGTGTGATGTAGTAAACTTATGCTGCTATATATGCACCTTTATTATGCTGCTACAGTGTAACATGACCTGTCACCAGTATTTACCAAGTGGTAGTCACAAAAACAGCCAGGCATCTTAGAATCCTCAGTTACAAAATGAGGGGTCTCAGTGTTCTAGGGCTATGCCCACTCCATTGTGCTCATCAGTCAGTTAGGCCTTCTTCACACGGGCAAAATAAAGTATGCTCGTGGCTGGCCACTCCTGGAAGTTCACGGGTTCTTTTGAAGACATTGGCATCAGCCAGGGTGTCTCCCGCAGCTTCCCCACTTATTCCGTTAAATAAATCAAGGAAAAGATGGAATAAACCCTAGTGGTGCGAAATAGGCAGTGTGTAGAGCTGGGGTTGCGCTATGAACTTGCCGAGGAAGGATTTCCCACATGTCTGCGATTAGAGGGGAAAGAGGGTAAAATGCCTCCCTGCAACAAAGGGGAGGCAGATCTGATGCCCCACCCCACCAAGAGCACCTCTTTAAGTTCAGTGGGGCTTATTCCCGAGTAAGTGTGCTGAGGGTCTTATTTCTACTCAGAAGTAAGTCCTGGCTTTCCTGGGGGCTGCAAGGAAACAGTACAGCACAAGTTAACCTAGGAAAACAAGACTTCCCCCTCTCCTCCTTTGCACACATGCAAGGGAGGGAGGCATTCCCTTGATTCAAACCTTTAAAGAAGCCCCAGGGAAACAGCAGGATCTTCTGCCTTGTCACCCCTCTCCTCCCCACCAAGAAACAGGAAGCACAACAACCCCAGGTAAACAATGTGATTTCCCTTAGTGTAGAGATGATGTTAGTCTCAAGTGTTCTTCATGATGTAGGGTATCTGGTATATGGCAACCCCTCCTGCTCTTCAAGCACTGAAGGCTTCAACTTGGAAATTTGCTTCTTAGGCCTCCTCCACACGAGACGTTTAATGAGCCTTGAAGGCTCATTATAAATTTTACCTACACACGAGCGGAGCGCAAAACGGGCGTACAGGCGCGTTATCTCCCCGATAATGCGCATTTTCGAACGCGCGTTAAATAGCGACTTTTATTTTGCTCCGGCCGTTAAAGCGCATTTTCGCTGTGTGAACAAGCGATTATGCGCATTAACTACCTGTAAAGTGCTTTTTGGGCATCTTTTAATGCGCTTCGCCGCTTCTCGCCGCCTCCCGTGCAGAGGGATTAGGCGTAAATGCGCCTCCGCGAAAATGCGCATAATCCCCGAACCGGGCGCAAAAGCGCATCCTTGTGGAGGGGGCCTTAGTGATCTTTTGTTAAATGCTACTTTCTAGGTTGGTGAAAAGTAAAGGGTATCTCCCTGCCTCCAATGTTTACCGGAGACCCTCCTATGGTTCCCCCTCCTTCAGAAGTTAGGTGAGTGGGGAGAGGCCATTCCCAGCTATGTGCCCCACCTTTGGAATACTCTTCCCAGGGAGGCTTGACTCAGTCCCATTCTTATATTCTTCTAGTGCCAGGGAAATGTCCTTTTAAAAAGTCCCCATGCATTGGTTAGATTTGGTTTTCATTCTGTTCTGCAGTGTTCATTTATTATTACCTGTTCTGCTTTTTATTATCATGCTATATGTTGTTTTATTATTTTAACTATTTTATTGCTAGGCACCTTGAGAGTATTTATTGAAGGGTGGAGAATACATTTTCTTAGGGCACAGTCCTATGTATGTTTAAACAGAAAAATGTTCCATAACTCCTAGCTTTCCCCAGTCAGTCATGGGAATTGTAGGACTTTTTTCTGTCTAAACATGCATAGGATTGCTCCCTTAAGAAATTAATAAATCAAAATCCTTACCTTCAGACATAGACACACATTAAATACAATTTACCTTATGCAAGAAGTATTTACAGTACAATCCTATGCATGTCTACTCAGAACTAAGCTTCACTGAGTTAATAGGGCTCACTCCCAGGCATATATGTATAGAATTTGTAGCCTTAAAAAGAAACTCGCCTGGAATTGAGTTAAAGAATATGTAACAAGATGAAAGATTTAACAACAAACGACTAAACAAGAAGATATTATTCAGCACGTTTTGTACAGCAGATATTGCTCTGAATTTCCTGTAGCATGCCTATCTGTTGTCCTACTATCAATACAGCAGGTCAGTTGGTTTCCCTCTGGTGCCTGCTAATTCTCTCTGCTTCTTGAACCTACTGTTCCCCTTAAGCAATTGACTCTGGACCCCTCTAGATGGATTCCATTTGACGCCTGTTCCTCCGATTATGCGCATCTTCTCGGAAGCGCTTTATCGTAAATGCTTGTATGCAGGAGGTAATTGAGCACTCAACAGGTGACCTTATCGGTTGTTTCAAATGCGCTTTACAAGTCGTTAATGCGGAGAATCGCTTGTTCACATAGTCAAAATGCGCTTTAACGGCCGGAGCAAAATAAAACTCGCTATTTAACGCGCATTCGATAATGCGCATAATCGGAGAGAAAACGCGCCTCTATGCCCGATTTGCGCTCCGTTCTTGTAGAGGTAACATTTTTAATGCGCCTTGAAAGAGCTTTAAATGCCTCTTGTAGAGGCACCCTCATCTAGCCCAATATGCAAATCACTTTCACTCCAGAGTCAACCTGTAGGCTGTATCCTCACTGCCCAGAAAGGCAGTTTAAGTTGCTGTCACTGCAATTTCCTTCTGTGCTCTTAAACTGCCCCTAGATTCCCAGCACTTCGCTGTCCCAGATGAAGTGCTTAGATTAGAAGAAGAAGGGGGGAGAGAAGAATAGCTCCCAGATGCAAACACATCTGCACCTGGGAAATGTAATGCTTTGTTTTGAAATTTAAATCAGGCAAAGTGACAGCCACAAGGGCATACATGCCGGGGGAGAGGTACAGATTTATAGCTGCAGGTCAGTGTTGGACTGAGCTAAGTATTTGAACTGACTTGAGCTTTATGAATGAGTTTAAATGCAAAAGATTAGAAATATGTTCTGTATTACAACAAATGAGCCAAGAGAACCAGCAGCAAAACAAAGTCCCAGCACTGAAGACTTACTATTTTGATACACAAAGAGCATCATGGACCGAGATTCAAAACGTGCCTTTCACCAAAGGGGCTTAATGTCTTTTCATTTGGGATGTTCTCTTAGATTGACACATATCGTTGGATCCAGATTTTGTCACGCTTAGAATAGACCCATTGACATCAGTGGGGCAACTTAATTATGACTAATTGATGTCCCATTGATTTTAGTGGGTCTACTCTAAGCATGACTTACTGTGGGTCCAACCTATGGACTTTTAAGGATTTTTTTTTTAATAGCAAAGAGAAATGCTCAGTGGGTAGGGTGGGGGCAATGAAAAACTCAAGCTGCATGAGTTGTTCTGTTCTGTGCATCTACATTCCTTCTTTGGATTCCAGCCATATGCATAACTCACACAAACATTTATCTATTTATTTATTTATTTATTTATTACATTTGTATACCGCCCCATAGCCGAAGCTCTCTGGGCGGTTTACATAGGATTAAAACAATTAAAAACAATATACAAAAATTAAAACAGCAAAAACATACAACATACACACAATCTGTACATTTAAAACCACTACATCACCCCAAAAAGCTACAAAAAACAAAAACAAACCCAGGCTCCTCAGATATTGCCAAATGCCTGAGAGAAAAGGAAAGTCTTGACCTGGGTCATCCCATGAAATCAGTGGATGTGTTAAATAATTGTTAAGAAGCTTAACATCTTACACTAAGACTTTTGGAAGGGAATACTCACAAATGTAGGCATAACTGAATGGATTCAGCAGACAGTGTCCTCAGATGGTCAAGGGAACTGCTGAGTTTGTTTTCATTATAATTTTCCAGGGTGGTGAGGGATGACTACTCAAACATGTTCCACCAGTCACCAAGTTGCACATAAGCAGGGAGATGCTCTTTTCACCTTTTGGTCTTAGAGATCTGGCTAGGTATGTGTTAATTAAAAGGGAGATAGCTCTGCCACATCCGGATAGACTTGATGTATCCAGTGGGGTCTCCAATTATGTATTTGACAATGGCAGAAGGGACAGGCACCAGTCATGCACCAGATAGAAGCCAGCTATAAAGGCTGCAGTTACTATGGTTTCAAAGAGAGACACAATTTGGTGCCGCACCCCCTCATTGGGGCCACCTTGCCATTTTCCTCTGTACCTGCTTCCATTGCAAATTTCAGATACAATTTTTAAGCTGCAAATTTTGGACAAATGTTGTCTCCTCTCTCCAGTGCCACCCAAATGTTTTTGGACATATTGTGCACAAGCATTCTAGAGTATTGCATTATTTAGTGCTTGCCAGAAGAGGCCTAACAGATATGGTGCATGGGAGCAGGGAATGACAATTGAGGAGGCAACCAACTCGTGTGGCACTGGTAGTGATTTAGCCTTTTTGCCATTTGGTGGTGCAAGTTTTACTTTTGTGCTAAGTACTAATTATGTGTCATCTTCTCCTTTTAATGGTGGTACATTCACTTAGACTGCTGTGTACACCACAGAAATTAAGAATTAGAAATTAGCAAAATGTTGAGAAAACTGCTACTTCTGGCCTGCTGGGGATGCTGAGTTCATAGTATGAGTTTCAAAGATGGGTGATCCACTGACTCCCCTGGCATACCTCTCAACACTCCTCCATCATCTCCCCTTTCAGATATCAGAGGTGAACTGTCCATGGAGGTTTCCATGGCAGCTGCTAGGAAGGAGGTTCTGAGGGTTTTTCTTCCCTTCCAAGGATGGCCCTCTCTCTTCACTCTCCTCGCCTACAGAGGGGGAGATCTGACATACTCTGTGGCATCCCAGACATTCCAAAATGGAGGACAATGACTATCCTTACTGATGATATTATATAGGGAATGTTAGATAATCTGGAAATAAGAAATGTTCAAGAAAGCTGAAATGTGGAAGTCATCTTGGATGGTGTAAAGCTGCCTGAGAAATACAGGATAGCCTGGAGTTGGTTTAAAAAAAAATACTGGTTTCTTGTTGTGTGGGTGTCTCTCTCTGTGTGTATAGAGTTGAAGGAACTCTTGAGCTCCATGAGGCTGAATAGTTCATCTTCATGGCCTTGCTAGTAATACAAATGCACCAAGATGATTTTGTTAAAAACAACTTTCCATTACTATAACAAATATCCATTAGCTTTTTGAGTGCTTGCAATTACTTGCATGACATGTTAAAAGTGGATGTTACCCATACATTGTGGTATTAGGAGAAGAGACTAGTCACACAACCTTCCCTCATTTTGGGAGGAGAGGGTCAAATGGGAACCTAGACACTAGGGAGAGCTATCTTAAAACAGCCACATAATGGCAGATTAGGACAAGTCCGCAGGATACCATTGAGATGCTTAGGCTTCATGGGACCAGCACACGCAGGCCAATTCACACATTAACAGGAACCTATTGTGCAGTCCATACTCCCCTCTGACGCCAAGCTTGCAGGAAATCCAAGCTCTTTCCTTCTTCACAAGCCAGGCATTTGTACTTAAGTGGACTTGCTGACAGACTGTCCTTTTATTCACAGGATGGGCTCTCCAGGAATTTTTCCTTATAGCATTGTGAGCCCAGAGATTGTGAATGGTGGCCCGGAAAAGGATGGCTCCTGGGGAGTGTAGGATTTGGGGAAGCCAGCAGCCTATTAAGTAGAAGAATACCCTGAGCCAGCAGGTGGGACATAGAAGCTGTTAATCTTAGCCATTTTTCTCAGTAGTATTTTTTGAAATTATCATTGGTAAGGCATGGACTCATTGCCTCAGAGACTGATATTATTCACTCCTATTGTGCACCGTACCACATTTGAAATGAGGAATGAGGCATAACAGCATGTGCCTACTGTTCAACACTTTTCTGTCTCACTATGGAGCTGGGACCTTTTCATTCTAGACTAAGCACCAGATTTGCGTCCTCCTTTATCCATTTTTAACTCCTTAGCAAATATAAAATGAGAGAAGAATTGTCACCAATTCCCCATGCATGTAATGTATCAGAGAGGCATACAAATTAAGTTGTTAATAACAATTATCAGTGAATATCTCATTTAAGACATTTTGCATAATACAATCACTAATGGTTGCCAGGAGTGTTAATTTAAGTTTAAAAGACTGAAAAATGAAGGGCACTGCTAAAGTTTAATGCAAAAATGTACTAATTCTGAGGTTCTCAAATTTTGAGATGCCAATTAAGTGATCATTCAAATATTCTCATATCTTATATCCTCTACAGAAACATTATGTACAGAAATTCCATAGTAATGGCAAATCGGTGCAGTATGGGAAAAATAAATAATTATATTAGACTTCCTGAAACTATCTAGCTGGCCATAGTTGGAAACAGAATGCTATATATGAGATTAACCCTTGGTTTGATCCAGCAGAGCTTATCTTATGTTTGAGTATTTAAAGCCAGCTTGGAACCCAAAGTAGCCATGTGTTCAAAGATTTGCCTGAAAATCGCCTCCCAAAGAAATTCCTACTTCCTGAAAAGTGCTCAAGGTTACACGCTTGCAACGTTAGAGAAACTGTATCCAGTGTATCCAGTCAAATTAACACCACAGAGGTGGTGACGATGGTACACCAAGTATATCAACATGATTCAATAACATCATTGATCTATGTTGATGACCAAGCATCAGCCTAGGTTTAATAAGAGATCGTTGGTCTAGATACATTACCCAGAAGGCCCACATTATTCTCTGACTAAACTGAGCAGGCCCTTTTATTTAATTAATTAATTTATTTAAAATATTTCCCAACTCTTCAAGGTAGCTTCTGATAGACAATAAACAACACCATAAACATATCAATTAAAAACAATATTCAATAAATACAATACAGTCAATAGCAGCAGTAACAAAGACCACAATGCCCTCTCAGCAGGTATAGGTCTTTAGGATGAGGTAGGTTTTGAACCCTTTCTAAAGATTCACAAGAACAGAGTACCTTTGATCATCATCAGGGAGGTCATTTCACAACTTTCTACTCACAGTTTCTTTACAATATATGCAGCTAATGAAATTCATAAAAAGTGCTCTTGGTCACTGCCAGCACCAGGGGTAAAAGGAGATCCAGGAGCACCCTTAACTATTTAACATCCCAAGTATCATCCCTAGAAAGTTAACAGTTTGTAAACAATGGTTGAATCCAAAGGTGCCATTCCATAAGTGGAAGGCATCTTCATCTCACAGAAGGATTGTTTTATGCCTTGCAATAGAAGGTTGCACAAGAGAGTGAAACTAAATCCAAAGCATTTTTCCACTTATGAACAAGCTTAGTCAGGCTCTTGCCAGAGCAGAATCATGAGAACTGCTGTAGAACATATCTACAGCACTTCAAGAACTCTTGTGCAAGAGTTTGAGGAACAGTGGTTCTTTGGATATAACCTACTGGCTAAATTGAAATATATTCGTATATCTTGGTTAGGCATGATTGTTAAATGCAAAAAAAGGAAGCAAATCTGCAAGTAGCATACATGCAAACAGAAGGGACAAACTCTTTGAGCTGAAGGAAGAAATTACTCAATGATGATCCTTATTTGGGAAATCTGGAATGATGTTTCAGTGTTATTGGTACCTGCAGCATCATGTGAGGTACTACTCCACACTGTGTAGCTGCCTAATGAAAATGCTACAGCACTGAACAAGGCATGTAGGAAGCTACCAACTGGGCAAGCCCTAATAAGAACCATACTGGATCAGACCAAGGGTCCATCTAGTCCAGCATTCTATTCACACAGTGGCCAACCAACTACCTATGAGAATCCCACAAGCAGGACATGAGGGGAATAGCATCCTCCTCTCAAGTTCCACAGTAATTGGTATTGAGAGGCCTACTGCCTCCAATACTGGAGGTGATATACAGCCATCATGACCAATAGCCATTGATAGCCTTATCTTCAGTGGATCGGAATCCCCATTTGAAATTGTCCTGGACTCTGCCTGCACAGTGCCAAACCCCACGGTATCTTTGCTTGGGGTGGCGAGTAATCCTCAATGGAGGAAGCAGTGCAGGCTTTCTAGCATCCACGTGGCTCGCCGGGCCTGCCCCTCGCCCAGCTTCTGCCGGCCAATCGGAGGTTGCCTTCCACCCAGGAATGCCTCTGGCACAATGCCAGAGTGAGAACAGACAGTGGAATAGCTGTAGTGACCTCGTTCTGGCAGGAAAAGTCGGGGTAAACAGTGGCTGTAAGATGGCTGCTGCATTGTATAACCAATGCAGCACAACTGTGCAGCCACCACCAGGCTTTTAAACCATATAGACATCCCCCAAGTTGCTGGCTATCACTGCCAGTGAATTCCATTGTTTTAATTATGTGCTGCATGAAGAAGTGCTTCTTTTTATCTGTCCTGAATCTCCCACTAGATTGAGGAGACTGTCTTGGTAAATATTTTTTCTATGTAGTCTAGAATCACACACACATTTTTTAAAGAATGAAATGGGAACCCAAATACATTATGTACTGAGTGAAATAATAATACAAGGGAGCACTCTCAATCTACCGAAGTCAAATAAATTCTCTGGGAATTGGTTAATATATTAGCTGAATAGGTGGCTGGTTAATACATTTTGTTTTTACTTTTGAAAGAAGTTTATTTTATTTTACTCTTGTGGAGTTGGCTTCTACTAAAGCCTGAATATAACTCACCAGAACTCAACACATCTCCTCAGAGGCATAGGCAATTGGCTCGTTGGTTTTTTTCTCTCTCTCTTTTGTAAAAAATGTATGCTTTCTAGGTGCAGTGCCAAGAAACCTTGTATTTTATGTAATTATTAACCAAACATAAGCCTCAAATATAAAAAACAAGCCATTAGCTGACAGCCTGCATAGAAATGCTACAGTACATGTTGCTGGAATGTTGAGCTCCCACTTTCACTCCCCACACACTATGTAGAGAAACTATATGGACCAAGTTGGAAAGATTTCCTAGCAGAAACAATATGATCAAGGATGAAGCTATGTGATAACTTTAAACCCCCAAGGCAAGCTGTTCCATTTCACACAGTAGCCTTAACCAATCCATAGGAAAAGTAGCTCCATGTACTGAGCTCACATTTAATTCCCCAAGTTCTGTGTTCTGAGCAGAGATGGAATTCAGCTCAATTTTGTCTGGGACAAAGACAGGAGTAATAAAAGGGGAGAGATTGATGGGATATGGGGGTGGGGAAGGGTAGGAGCACAGGGACAGTGCTGAGAGGTTACAGGAAGGAGGTCTTGAGCACTGGAGGTTGGCCTAATAAAAACATTACAGTAATATGGATTGTGCTGCTTGAGCACTGGAAGCACAGTGTAGATCCCCTCTGATTCCTGGCCTTGTAGCACAATAACTTCACATTGCCCTCTGCAACTATGAAGACTAGAAACCTAGAGTTTTGTGGTGGTGGTGGTGGTTTAAGGAAATGTTGAGGGAATGGATGCGCTAGATTTTGAACAAGACCATGGATTCTGTACTAAAGCCTTGATTCCAACACAATAATATAATAATGCATATCTAATTGCAGACCTAATTCTTGTTAATTGTTCAAATACATTTTGGATTATTTCAGGGGTGTTTTCTGCTAGTGGGGAAGCTTCAGAAAGATGTTTGTGATGAACTTCCCTTTGCTGAAGAAGAACACAGAACAATGTGAATTATTTTATTTTAAAACAAAACACCTTTTTTATGGTCATTCACGGGTGAAACAGATGCATACATTTAGCTTGAGTTATCTCTGTGGAGGGATGTTTCGTTTTGTTTCCTAACCTCTAGGGAGAAGGTGGTATCTCAACATATTAAAAGGTCAGTAACCTCCAAACGTTTATGCCAATTGCACCAGCTTGAAGCCATTTCCATGGTCTATAAATTTTATTAGGAGATCAGATTCCGTTGTTTTTTCTATAATTATTTCTTTTAAAAAGTTCTTTCCCTCTTTAACACACCATGAAGGCCTTGTTAAAGCACAGCTCCTCCTCGTGCAGATTAATCCTCCCAGGCAGGGTGACACACACTAATGATATTTCCAGCAGGGTTTGTCCCCAGGGGCTTTTGTTGCAGCTGCTTGAAGCCGAAGTACCTCTGAAGGAAACAGCCTCTTGGATGGCTGAAGGGTTGCTTTTGGCTGTGGCATTCGTTTGTAGTGGATAAATGCCTGCAGGGGCTCAGGCAGCCGGTGTCTCTCAAAACTGCCTAAGAGGGAGAGCGTTCATCATGTCTCACACTGCTGGGACCTTGCAGTGGCGGGTAAGGGAAAGATGACTCTCAGCACTTTTACAGTGCTAACTTCTACTTCAGAGGGGCATTTTGACATGAGGTGGGCCCCCCAGTTCTTTAACCTGCTTGAGAACTGACCCCCTTTATCAGTAAACAGGTGGGTTTCTTGAAAGAACTCAGAACTCTTATTTTCGTAACCTAATAAACTGTTCTTCAGCTCCTGCCAAGAATCTAATATTCTTGGAAAAGTGCAGGCCATCACGGCATCTGTCCAAAAGAATTGTTGTAATGAACTAACCCTTAGTCCACAGTCCAATGGCAGATAAATGATGGGAGGTTGATCCATCTCCACTTGCTCTGTTCCCAAAAGATCAGGCATCTACTTGTCTCCTACCAATATGCCTGGAACTGGTGGGAGAGCACTCTCCTTTTGTCACCCATCCCGTTACACTGTGTTTTCCCCAAGAGTCAGTTTACTTGGAGAATCTTCCTATAGATACAGTGCATGAACTCAGGTTCATTTTGTTGTTGTTGTTGCTGTAATTGGGTAGGAACACTCTCATCTCTGAGCTTCTCACAATGGCCAAAAACGTGCTTGGGGGAGATGGCAGCTATGCAGGGTAGCTGGCATTGAGACAGTAAAGGGAATGTTAAACAACCTGTCTGACTGGCAAGGGGCCGGCATATTTAGTGAACCCCAAGTGGGAGCAGTTACATGCTGATTTGTATCAGAAAGAGGGGAAGCAGGGGAAGGGTGGGTAGGTGGGAGGGAGGGATAGAGGCCTTGGGGATTTAGCACCAGATTCAGTGTTTAGCAAAACATCTAACACTTAATGTAGACATCACTTGCCAGGGTAGAATGAACTGCATGCAAGCTTGCAAGTCTAGCTGACGTATCCTCCGAGGGTCCTTGCCGTTGCTGCCAAGAAATATATGGAATCTAGAGTACAATAAGGGGAACAGAAGGAAAAGGGAATTTGTTGAAAGATGGTTTCCACGTCATGTAAGGGGAATTGTATTTAAACTGGCATGGGGTACTTGTTTTCACTTAAGCAGAACTATGAGCAGACAGCTCATAACTGCCTCCAATGTGAGTGAGGTCTTGTTCATTTTGGCCAATGCAGCTACAAGTTGGGAGGTGGGGGAAGCTGCTGACAGTTTTTAGGGGTGGTATGTGGTGGGAGGTAGGTGAGAAAGAAAAGCCAGAGCTGGAGGTAATTTACATGAAGCTGCTTAGGCTGGATGGGCTGCTTAGCGAGGCAGAGTGACGAGACACTACTCTTGATTATGCAAGTGGAGCTAGGCTATTGGCATTGAATGAGGATTTGGCTTGCCGTTCTGAGTAAATTACCATGAGTCTGATATCTTTTTTTATTGATGTTTCTAGCGGGGTAGTGAAGGAAACTGCTGGTTTATACTTGTGATTCAGGCCTGTTAAAAAAAAAAGCTATAGCCAAAGGCTTATCAAAGTTTGTATTAATATTAGAGCAGGTCTGCAGTATCTCCTAGACTAAGGTATCTCCTCCCAAATTAGGACTGGGTGTGATGCTCCTGCAGGAATTATAAGGCAATTAGATATCTTTCCTCTAACTAATCCCACTAATGTTTGAGAAGCCAGAAATTATTACTGGGTTAATTGATGCTAAGACTGGCATACACTTTTTTTGTACATATACTATCTTCCATTGTTTTATAAAACACTAGTACTAACACTGAAACATGCAAATAGAATACTGTAGTCCTTTCTGTTTTATAAACCACCATCAAAGTAGAAAGTAGATAATATTATACCATGCTGCACTTTCACTTATAATCAAAGCCATGGGTGTTCTGGACTTGTGGTGTAGCACTAACTTGGTAAAGATGTTCATGTTAGTATCACATATGAGCAAGATACATAATGTAAAGCCTTTTATAGATTGAATATTTTATACAAATTATAAGTAGTAGTAGTAGTGGTAGTAATGCAAAGTAAATAAAAGGCTGTGGTTTATTGGACCAACTTTTTGATACAGTCAGAGTATGCAAGATTTAAATTTAGAGAAGAATGCTTCATCAGCATTTAAGAAGTGCTCCCATGTTATGTTGTACACATGTCTTGGTTTGCAAAACCACTTGGATAATTTATAAAACAATTTATCTCATTAGTTTCAATAGAACTAGAACTCTATTCAGTGGAAAGGCATAAATGAACTGTGGATCAGGCTGCATGTGTTCTACCACATAAGGTAGCTGGAAGCTGCTAGAATTGCCAGCATAATTATGTCACATTGATGCATGCTTGGCAGGAAAACCAATGTGTGCTCTCCTGCGCTAAAGATATTTTCAATGCAGTAACAAGCACCAAGAACAGGCAAGATGTAACTGATCTCATCCCATATTTGGGATTGAAAAAAGAAAGGTTTTATTGGCTGATGGTCCTATTAGGAGTTATCTCTCTGCACATCACCTGACACAATATGAACATTTTGTGTTTGTTATTTTATACATATTACTTCACCTGGCGGTATCTCTGGAGTGGTCCATCCTGATTTCTGTCCATGGAACGTCTTGATATGGATGAAGTACCCTAGGCGGTGCTTGGTTACAAAGAATCCTGCTTAAGTGAACAGGCTCAGACTAGAAACCCTTCAGCTTTTTTCCAGCCCTATTCTATGAATTATGGCATTGGTTTGGAATTAGGAGAGGAACACAAACAAGAAAGCTGTATTGGCAAATGACTGTGGGACAATTGAGGATAAGAAATTGAAAGAACACACTTCTAGTCTAAGCTCCAGCAGCTGTACAGATATAATGAGAGTGAGACAGGAAGTTCAGAGATAAGTCCCAAATTATCTGCTGCAATGTAACCGAGCTGTTAACTTCTACTTCCCCTTTACTGACTCTCAAATCATGTTTTTTGTTCGCATTCTCCCAAGGATTTAGGAAAAAAACATGATGTACCCATCTGGGATAGGTTCTCTTAATCCCCTGCAGTAAAATATCAGCTCAATAGAAGATGCATATGTATTTCCCATAAAGGGTCTTATGCTCCCCAGAAACCAGCCAGGCAATTGCTCCTTGGCTGAGTAGCTAAGAGGGGTCTCAGTCTATTACTTGCATCTTAGGTCTCAGGTGAAGGCAGCGGCATCCACTGTTTCCAGTGAAATCTTCAGGGTGTTCTATGTCTTAATGGCAACAGGGAAGATGTTAGCTCCTCAATTTAATTTATCCTAAATCTGCCCTAATTTGTTTGGCAGGAAAAGACAAGTCATTAATTTATGGGGAGGGGGAGGGACTTGGCACGATCAAATCCCAGAGCCATTTCCCATCTAACAGTCCTCCCCCCCCCC
The DNA here is from genome assembly GCA_029215795.1 of Anniella stebbinsi. Lineage (NCBI taxonomy): Eukaryota > Metazoa > Chordata > Lepidosauria > Squamata > Anniellidae > Anniella > Anniella stebbinsi. The sequence continues at coordinate 62,382,812 of JARDYH010000005.1, read as the reverse complement.
CCCCAACAGCTCAGGGATCGGTCACACCACTCTGGCTGCTAGCCACCACACAGTTAACACATGCATGTAAGTGTTAGCAAGAATGACTGAATAACTGAGTCCACAAAGGAAAGGTTTGGCAAAGCAAAATTTACTTGGTTGCAAAAGGCACACATAAACACTGACAAAAATACCTACAAGGAAATATTGGAACTCAGTGATCCCTTGTTCCCGCAAGTCTCCCAGATCCTCTGCAGCCTTATCCCATACAACTTGTGTAGCAGGTACAGCTTACTGTTTAAGTTTCTACCTTCACGTAGTCTCTGCAACACACTTCACATACCTTTGGTTGTGTCTTTCTTTCTGTTGTGGATGAGCCAGTCATCTTCTATAAGCAGGCTGATGACTGCCTTTGCTTGCCTGTGTCCCCAGTTTCATCTGTGCTAAGCACTTTCCAGTCTTTGTTCTTGGAGTGGAGCATCTCCATCTTAACTTTACAGAGCTGGAAATTTCCTTTGTTCGGCTTTGCTATTCACACTTTAAATCTGAGCTCCTTGCCATCTTCCCAGGGGTCTTCTCTGAGCCTCCTCACTACTACTACTACTACTTCTACTACTACTACTACTACTACTACTATTGAGTCACTGACTATAACAACATCATTCCTGAACCAATAACTTGTTAGCAAGAGTGGCTGAATAACTCTGTCCACCAAGTAAATGTTGCTTATGTCAGGCCTTCAGTTTGTGTATTCAGTTATTCAGCCACTCTTGCTAACAGGTTATAGGCCCAGGAATGCTGCTGCTGTAGCCTGTAAAGTGTTCATAATTATGGGTACTTTCTGTATTCATTTTCTTTTGGTCTCCCGTAGTTATTCTGGGATCTATAGGGCCTGTTCAGTCAACATGCTAAGCCTTGTTGAGGCCCCTAACCATTTTGCAGCAAATGGTTAGTGAGTGTGTTTAAACCATGATTATGTAGCCACCATGGTTAGAAATGGTTCACATGACACATTAAGCCATAATGTTTAGCTCCAAATGCTTAACTACCATGTCTTAGCATGTTTCTGAACACTGTTATAATATGTCTGCATGGAATGTATACTGAACAATATATTTTATTCAAAGTAATCTGTTCATTTCCCCTTTCTAATACGTATTACTTCTTAGCCAAATCTGTGCTGTTAGGAGTTAAATTTCTTCATACTATATAACACTGTCCAGAACATGTTGATTTATGCTAGCAGTTTAAAAATTATTTAGGCCACATACTGCTTTACAACTTATCTAATCGAGCATCTCTCTGTGCCCTCTCCTCCGCCAAACGTAAGTGAGTACACAAGGAGGCCTCTTCCATTTCTATAATAACCACCGGATCTTTCCTTTCCCTTTCACCATCTTTGTAACCCCACATGATTTTTCCTTCTTGTAGCTGAGGCTTGGCAAGGCTTCCAGGAGAATTAGGGAGTGGTTTGGAAATAATAAAATATTACGGACCGTATCAAATAGTTTCCTGCTGGTGCATGCCGCGGAAGCCCAGGGCAGGCAGAGTCCCTAGCGCCTACCTTGGCTTTACACAATGATCCCCTCCATGTGCCAGTATTCCTTACCCTTTTGTGGGAATGTATTTTTGTTTTTGTTTTGTTTTTGTGGTTCTCTCCTCACTGCCACAGTTTGGAATTCTGGCATGGAATTCACCACAGAACTTGCAGTAACCTTGAGCAAGAGGAAGGCAATAAATGTAATTTACTGAGTGTTAAGAGAGAGTAAAATAGATGGCAGTACACTTGGTATTTCCCAAGGGCCCAGCTATTTGTAAACACAGCTCAAATGCATTTGAAAACAGACTCTGGTAAAGATGGTTATGGGATTAATCTAAACAACACATTAGATTCAAGAGCAGAAAACCAGAACTCTTAATGCCATCTGTAGCTACCCAGGAGTGTTTGTTACATATTGTTGGTTTATCAACATCACTAAAACAGTATGACCATCACTTGTTTTATTTATTAATTCATTATATTTCTATACTGTCCAATAGCTGAAGCTCTCTGGGATGTTTACAGAAATTCTAGGGATGACAAGCCTGACACTATACACGTTGTTGTTGTTGTTATTTATAATATTAGACCAGACCACTTTGAAATTTGCTTTGGAATTTGTTGAATAACTTTTCTGTTTGTTTATCTCTTTTGTTCTGATTCAAAATGTGTGAAGACATATTAGTAAGACAATATATTAGTGAGATGGCATGTTATTTTTGTTTATTTTCTTACTAAGGCCTAATCACAGCTAAAATGGCTGCTATTTGTAAAAAAAAAAAGCAGCTTCATGTTTGCCATAGCAGCCACTTTGAGTGCCATTTTTTTAAAATAAGTTACAAATCAAGCCAATCAATCAATAAATGGCAATCATGGAACTCCTTGGGAGTCACTGACGTGGACTGGAACAAATTTGGAGCAAAGGTATGGTAGGTGAGGAAAAGGGCCATATCCTTCCCCTCACCCCAACACACACACACATATTCTGAAGTTGGGGAGGCTATGTCCCTAGTGTTTAATAGACAAGCTGCTCAAAGTGTAGTAACTACTCTGCTTCAAACAGTCAAGAGCCAGGCTGGGCACACCAGTTTTTATGCAAATATCTAAGCCTGATGGGGTACCATTGCTGTTGTTGCTGCTACTTCTACTATCTTAATACGGCACCAGTAAACTTAAATATAGACAGTGGCAGGATCTACACAACTGCTTTATAGGGTATTGAAGTGCACTGAAAACTGTTGGGGCCCATGACACCTTCCATATACCGTTTTCAAACTGTTATATCCTGCTTGGTGTAGATCAGGCCAATATTATTCACTAAGACAATTGTTGTCTCCCAAAGCAGCTCACATCAATAAAGAAGAGAGGGAGAGGAACCCTGGCATCAGGCTTACAAACTAAAAGGGGAGTGGAGGGGAAAAGAAGAAGAAGGAGATTGGTTTTTCAGGCCAGCATAAGGTGGTAAGTTGGTTTTTCAGGCCAGCATAAGGTGGTGAGTTACAAGAAGGCATGGACTTGGGGCAAGGCTGGTGTTCTTGCTTGAATGAGGCTCCTGTTCATTAGGCCAATGGAGGGGGATGGAATGCTCTTTCCCCTTCCTTTTACAGTCCCAGAGGGAAACTGGCAATTGGAGCTGAATGTTTTTTTCTGGCAAGGAGGAGGAAGTAAGTTCCCTGCAACTGCACCTTTTCTGGCTAATGGATAGGCCAGGTTGGTCTCCCCCTTGGCTTGATGCTTTTCCTGGGAAGCAGCGGATGCAATCTCCCAGCGGTTCTAGGTTTTGTGCTTTAGAGCACAAGAGGATACCTGCCCTAAGGATGGGTTGGCCACTTACACCTTGGCAAAGAGGAAATCTATGGCCCCAAAAAAGGACAAAAGAGGGCACCAATTTGTATAAGATTTGTGTAGGTAAATTTATATGTATAGGTGAAATTTTAGAAATAATAAATAGAAAGACATATCACCAAAGTGAAGAGATTGACTAGGAGAGTCATCACTTGGGGGGAAATCGTGTTTCCTTACTGTCACTTCTCCTCACTCCCTCATTCGTCCCGGACCATGTGGCCCATTCAGGGGCCATTTTAATCACGCCACTTTTCCTGCACACAGCTGGAGATCATGGCACATTCTGTTAAAAAAAAAATAGAAGAAGAAGAAGAAGAAGAAGAAGAAGAAGAAGAAGAAGAAGAAGAAGTTGGATTAAAGGGGTCTATTTTGGTATGGAAAAACAAGCAGAAAGAGCGGGAGGCCCATGGGAGGCGGACGACGACGTCTAAAGGATGTGTACACATCCGTAAGTGAGCAGTAGCGAGCGTGTGATAAAACAGCTGTCTTTGAACCTCCTTATGCATGCTCAGTCTGCTATCCAGGTGCTAATTGTTGATGGATAACTTCAAGACTCCTGCTCTCCCTTCCGTATAGTTCTTTGACTTTAAACCAACCTGTCAGATAGAGGACACCTTGAAAGAGAGGACTGTCCACTGCCAGCTCTCCAAAATAGAGGACTCTTCTCTGTAAAGGAGAACATCTTGCAGTTTTGCATACAATTTCGCATACAAACTCGTGAACCTGAATACCTTAGGCTTCAATCCTATACATACCTTTTGGGAGCAAGTCCCAGTGAGCTTACTAGACATTCACGTTATTGCACTGTTAGAAATTTGTTTCCCCTTTCTCTTAATAATGAGAGCTGAGATCCTCAGGACACTGAAACTGAGTGCCTAGCTAAATACTACATTCTGCTCATGTGTGGAGTTTGCATAGAATATATGCAACCCTGGCTAATGCTTTCTTCAACTTTGCTAAATATCTGGGCCCCTGGGTTGGATCTGATTGTGAAATGTTCAAAATGAGCATCTTTTCTTTGCATTCTGTCCTAGAAGCCCTGAAGCTTTTATTAACCAAACATCTTTAAATAATTTTGTGCTTAAGTGGCATCAGGACAAATACTGATGTCTTTGCAGACTACAGCTCTCTTCACACATGCAGGGTGGAGGGAAATGCCAGAGAATTAGGGAGATAACTAGGTCTGTGAAAGAGCTCTAGTATAACAGATACATTAGGAAAAACAAGTCTGATCCCAACAGGTTTCTGCTCACACCAGCCCATTCAAGTCAAATGTGAATTTTAGGAGATTTTCTTCTCTTAGCATCTGGCTCCTTGGTTTATTGTACATTGTTGTTGAAAATGTCTCTCCTACATGTCTAAAGAAACTATAACTGGGTTTGTGGTTGGGAAGGAATGCACTAAACCAGGAGTTGTTCTGGGGTCAGAAAGCCTTTTGCAGACAATTGATGTTATTAAAAACATCCACATGGCAGGGGGAAAAAATCCTGTCTCTCCCACTGTTCAGGAAATAATTTCTCAGTGCATCCCACCCAGCAAAAAAATAAAATAAAATAAACCTTTTTTAAAAATCAGCTTTGAAAATGAAACTTTATATAAGCCAGAGAATTGGATCTGAGTGAAATTCAAAATGCTTTGTCTTGAAGAGGGCTTGCTGGCCTCTTGCATCAGAGCTTAGATCTTAATGGTGACTTGCAACAGCTTGAAGTAAATACTGGAGAATTAGGTTGAGAATCTGAATGTAGTGATACTTAAATGGACAGTCATGAGGGATAGATGCTTTTTGGATTCTTGGTTACCCTGGGAGCTGAAGTGGGACCATTTATACATGGAGGAGCCCCATCAGTGTGCTTGAACTGCTACACAAGATACTGTGGCGTTGTGCAGTGTCTTCCTCCTTGTTCTGCCCATGCTTGCAAGGAGTAGCCGTGTAGGTGGTCTTACTCCGTTTTCCATCAGGGAGATTCTGTCTGGCCTCTCGTGGCACAGTTCCAACCCATACAGCCCATCAGAGAAATATAGGAGTGAGGGAGGCAGATTCTCTCCCACGACTTCACTGGCAGTACTTTGATCTGCAAAGTTCTTCTGTCCAGTCTTCACTTGGCTGAACTTCTTGACGAGAATCACTGTTGCTGAAAAGTCTATGCATAGTGTGCCTTTCAAGCAATAGCTACAGAGAAGAGCAAAAATAGTTGTTCTTTTAAACGAAACAAAAAGGCATGGAGAGAATCATATTGGTCCTGAATCCTTCTGTGTTTAGACCTTCAAAGAGGTGGGAATGAAGCACTGTAGATTTAGCATTTTCCACTTCTTGCCAGTGTCAGGAGTTTGGTTTTGCACAAACTTGGGTTGGTGAATAAGCAACATGCAAAGCGATAAAGAATCCGTTTCCTTGTTTGTGTGCTTCCAACTGCACTGACTACTATTTCTTTGGCATTACAGTTTTAAATTAAATCTGAAGCCTTTTAGCTACACCTTAAACTTTGCTTCTCACTTCATAACATGATGACTGCTGCAGAGAAGATTGTATGGTTGATAAAACCCAGATGGGGCCCTTCACAAACTACAAAGTCATACAATGTCCCCCCCACCCCATGTTACCATAATTACCATCACTGGTCCTCATTTATAAAACTTGAGGCTGACGCTTTGATTATTAATCTGAGCCCTCATGTGAACCCTCATGTGAACTAGGTTGATCTTGGATTCCCAGTAGGATCCACTGTATTAACTTAATCTATAAAAGTTTTTCATTGTGAACCTCAGCTACTCATCTGTAATCATTTTGTAATTTTAAACATAACATCTTGAACCAAATTACAGATTTTTCTTAATTTGCATATTGAGGGTTTTTAAAAATATAATAATAGCTTTTTCATTTAACTTTTTATTTTTGTCAAAGACTGGAGAGATGGTATGGAGAGATGGCTTTCAGGGGATACAAGTGGGTCCGGCAGTGAAATTCCCTGTTGAAGCTTTATTAATATTATTTATTGCATTTATATTAGGGTGACCACATTTGGGAAACGAAAAAAGAGGACACCCAGTGGGGTGGGGGTGGGAAAGCAGCTTTCAGGGGCCTCTGGGATGCATGTCATTCACCTCCACCACCTTAAAGGCCCCAAATGGGGTGGAGGAGGGGAAAGTGTGTCATTCCCACCCTCCACTGCTCCAATCAGGGCCTTTTCTATAATGTCTGGGAATGACACGCTTTCCCCTTTCAGGCCCTGATTGGAGCAGTGTGAGGGAAATGACCCACCTCCAGAAGGTGTGTCATTCCCTCCCACCATGCTAATGCAGCCTTCAAAGGGAAAGCGTGTCTTTCCAGGACATTATAGAAAATTACAGAAAATCCCCCCTGACACCCAGAAGAGAACAAAAACCAGGACAAATCCGGGGAAATCCTGACAGTTGGTCACCCTAATTTATATACCACCCCATAGCCGAAGCGCTCTGGGCGGTTTACAGAGATTAAAAACATTGAACATTAAAACGCAATATACAAAATTTAAAAGCCATAAAAAGCATGTAATTTAACAGATCAATCCTATATGCATCTACTCAGAAGTAAGACCCACTGTGTTCAATGGACTTACTCTCAGAGAAGTGTGTATAGTATTGTGACTTTAATTGACTTATTAGATCTTTGGCCAATTAATCTATTCAATTTATTTACATAAGTTTGAATATTGCTAAGATATGGATTTTAAACAATTATTTGTTTAATTTAATGGTTTAGAATTAAATTAAATGGTTTATACTGGCCTTCTCCTGATTATGTTTGGGTTGTAGCTGCAATTGTGTTGTAGGTTCTGTCTTATGCTGACATTTGTTATTTCTTAGAACGTTTGCTCTTTTTACTATCACATCATTTTTTAAATTATATGAATTTTATTATATGAATTTTACTGTTGTATGCTGCCTTGGGAGGGCTCCTGCTCTAAAAGGCAGCCTAGAATAATGAAGATGATGATTAGTATTATTAATAATATATTAATAAATTATATAATAATATAATTTAAGCTTATGCATATTTTCTACCTCAGAAAAAGAAGAAACTAGTAACAGAAAAACAGCATATAGCCTCATAAAACCAATTTCATTGGAGATTAAGATTATTAAAAAGCATGAAAAATACAAAGGGGGTTGCCTGGCACTAAAAAAAATAACAAGTAGGTCTCAGATGAATCTCTCTGTGGTGCCACCACTGAAAAGGACCTTTTCCTTGTGCTTTGCCCTCCTCATCTCTGATAAGAGCAGCAGCTGGAGGAGGGCCTCTGAAAAAGGTCTGGCATATGAGCAGGGTGATTTATTTCAGATGGCCTATGTGGAAACTGCCAAAATTGGTGATTAATTGGGGCGGGAGGGAAATCTGTAGATTTTTAGATTGCACAATACAGATGACTTCCCTTACGGTGTTGGTAGAATAGAATGTGCTTGCACATTTAAAACTACTAAGTTTTAAATGCTATTACTGTTTTATTTTTATTAATTCTAATCCTTACATCATTCTAGACCAAGAATCTTGCAAAGGTCAAAGCCATCACACAGACGCTTCAAGGGCTTTAGCAGATATCCTTGGGGTGCATCATTTCTAGCCTGTTCTGTGTTGAGGAAAGCTTAGAATTTTCCTGATCCCAGGGTTTGCTTGGGAAAACAAAGCTTCCTCTAAGCACACTCCACATCCTTCTGCATTGCTTAAGCTGCCCTGAGGGGAAGCCTAAGCGCTGGAGCTAATTGCCTGCAATAAACTAATTAAATGACTCTGATATAAATCTTGCTGGCACGCTCCAGTGGCTATTACATCACTGAGCAAAAGGGTCTCTTTCTGCAATGTATGCTTACCTCTCCTCCCACCCTTGTTTGTCAACACTATTGCAATGACCTAGACTTGCTCTTTTCTCTGCCTGCCTTTGTCTTTCTTTTTTTCCACTACCCCTGGCACTTGTTTGTGGTTGACCAGGAATATCCAGGCTTATAGACACATGACAGTAGGCATTCCAGCTGATCATAACAGCTGTGTTCAGTTCACAACCTTGACAAGTGCCTCCAGATTTCCTTAGGGCACAATACCTTAAACAGTTGAGTTAAAGCATGTTTATTGGCAAGAGGACTGGTACATGCTCCCACTACCTCTGTTCATGCAAGTAAAAAGTGGCACTCAAGCCACCTTGAGTGCCATTTTTGGTAGAAAAGTGGGGTATAAATCAAATAAATGAACAAATGTATCAACTGTCAACTTGTATCACCTGTCAGCTCTCATGCGGTGGCAAAAGTGTAGCTTTGTAGCATGGTCCCTTTCGTCTTTTTCTCATATTTTGGGGGGATTGCTTATGGATGGGGACCTCACTGCAGTCCAGAAACAAAAGTGCCAGGCCATCCAACACTTCAGAAATGAAGTTCTTCCTTAGGACCACATATTGTAAGATGCAGTTAATCAGTCCATGGTATTTTTTGTGCTGTGTATTTTGGATGTATGGGCATAACATATGCACGTGTATTGCCTGTTTTTGATGCAATGTGTGTTTTGCCTGAGATTTGTGTATGAGTATGTGCGTTGCTTGTGTTTTTTGAGTTGGGGTGTCTGTGCTGCGGGTGGGTGTTTCGCCTATGTTTGTTTCTCTGAGCATCACTAATTTGCCTACTGTGAAATGAGCATTTTTTTGTGCATTGTGGGGGCTAATAAGTGATTCGGCATTTGGGAATCAGATCCTATCTCTGCCCTGTATTTCTTGACCATTAGTTCTCTCTAAGCTTCACTGGTTTGCCTTCTATGAAATGGGTGTTGGAATACAAAACTGTTGCATCAAAACAATGGTTCTGGGTTTTGGACCTCAGAATCCACCTATGCCTTGAATTCAAGGTCTTGGGCAAGTTGCTTTTCTTTTAGCTTCATCTGTTTACCTTCTGGGAAATGGGTGTTTTGTGACTGGACATACCCACCATGGCAACCATTTTGTGAGTGTGCCTATGAAGCACTCTCAAAATTTGAAATGTGCCCACTCCCCACACCCAAAGTTCGGGGAATCTTGATATATGGTCACTGAGAATAAAAAAGGTTACTTTTTCAGGACTACTTTATGTATTTCATTTTTAATTCATGTATACCCTTAAGATGTTTTAACAGTAGAACTAAAACTTAAAGCATGAATATGACAAACAGGTTATCTTGCAAGTACATATGCCAGGGAGCTTGGATGAGCTATACCCCACATTGTATACTCAGTAGGAAATTGAAATATGCTTCTGAATAATGTGTGAAATGTCCCCATATGCCACATGAAATCAACAAATATCTCCATCAACAAATATCTCCCAAGCACTTCCATGTCACAGTGGTTTAGTCCAGGGGTGGATAGGGTTGAAGGCAAATAAACCAGTCTATTTTAGCTTAAACCTCGTACTGCTAATAACTAAGCCTAAGGAGAATTGTGCAATTTATGCGTGAGGCCTGGGGAAATGCGTGAGGCCTGGGGAAGAAATGCATGAGACCTGGGGAAGGGGTGTGGCCTTCTGAGGAACCCCAGAAGGTTGGATTGAGACCTCAAGCGGTGCAGATTGACCTCCCAGGCCTGAGAGTCTGTCCCCACCCCTGGTTTAGTCAATTATACTGCATCATATTTTCCTAGTGTTTGGAATAAATGTCTTTATGGCTTTCTGTAATTGAACATGGAGTGGTGTGTGGAATAATGAAGCACACTGGTGTCCTGGAAGTTCTGCCACTATGGAGCAGCAAATCTTTTTCTAATTCTCTTTATGCACCTTGAAGAGAACTTAGATCCTGGCAAGCACCACCGTATTATCCCCAAAGGAACACAGCCAAAGCAAGGCAAGACATAAGGAAAGCTTCCTTCCAGATCAGAGCACTTACACTTTCTCTTGGGCAGGTGTAAGGGCACTTAGGGAGGCATTGGGGCTGATGAGGCCTGGGGTTACTAAATGTGTGCATAACCAAGATCTACATCAAAGATGCCCACTTGACAATTCTAGAAACAATCCAGTGAATCCTTATCATAACTAGCTTTAGAGCTCCATCACACCTACTTTTGTTTTCCTGGTATGTACCCACGATTTTGACCTCTGTTACTTTAGCGTGGCAAGCACTGGTCCCTTTTATGATCATCATTATACTGGGGGACTCTCTTTTCACTTGCTTGGTCTCTCGTTATTGCGCCCACCCTGCCCCTTCCTTCCCCCTCCACTTCATTGGTTCTTGTCAGGTGATAGATGTGGGAGCCTCCCCCCCTGCTCTGGCTTTGTTGTCTAGCATTTTACCAATTCAGTATTTAATCAGCTGGCCACTGTTTCTGCAGGCAAGGAGGGTAGGGTTGGAGCAACAAAAGCCCATTCGATCAGCTCAGTTTGTTCGACACAGTGTGCTGTAGGAGAAGAACCGCCCCACTCTCCTTTTCCATCAGCAAGCACACGTTCAAAGCACATGCCCCAACAAAAGAAAAACACAAGGACAGCAATTCATGGGGTGGAAGGGTGCTTTAATCCCGCATGGAGGAAATAAACCAGACTATCCCCATTCCAAAATAAGACAGAAAGGGGAGGGGAAGTGACGAGATGAGTGCAGGGCAGGATCTACACTACAGCTTTAAAATGGTTTATAACAGTAGTGACAACTGTAAAGGCCCAGGACACACTCCAAATACAGTTTTCAAACCATTTTCAAAGTGTCATATCCTGGCTGGTGTAGATCTGGCGCAGGACAGTGGCGACATCATGTGAGTACAAAACCATGTTGCAAAACCACAAACAAGGCATGACAAGAGTGCGATAAAACGCTGGTGTGACGGAGCCCCTAGTGTAAAGTGGTGGAATTGGTTCCACTTGAGGCACTGCTGGTTCCAGATTTTGGAGGGCCCTTGGGCAAAACACCCCCTCTCTCCCTCAGTGAGTCTACCATCTCACCAACATTGTCACCAGCTGCTCTCACTCCTTCTCTTTTTCATGATTTCTATCACTTGTTTGTTTGACAAGCGGCGAGCCAGTGAGCAAGTAGACTGTGGTCTCCAGTGATGGGCTGGATAAACTGAAGCCGAATCCTGGCAAGGTGGAGGCTCTGCAGATGAATGATTCCTGAGTCCAGCAGATCGGTTTATTGGCTGTTCTGGATGGGGTTACACTCCCTCTGAAACAATAGGTCATTAGTCTGCAGGTACTTTTGGATCCATCTCTGTCACTGGAGACCCAAGTGGCCACTACAACTTGGAGCGCCTTCTATCAGCTGGTATGCCAGCTACAAACTCTCCTGAAGAGGGATAGCTTGGCCACAGTGGTATAGGCGCTAGTAATCTCAAGATTGGATTATTGCAAAGTGTTATATGTTCTTAAAATTAATCTGGAAGCTGCAGCAACTCAGTTATTGTCGGGGGCTGCTGCTTTTCAGCACTCAACATCTTTGCTGAGGGAATTGACTGCTAGTTATGGTAAAGACTAGGGATGTGCACTGGATCGGGTCCGATCCACGATCCGAATCCGATTCAGGGGAAATCGGATACAATTATCCGATTTCCGATCTCACCGCTGGATCGTTCGATCCAATCCGATCCGGAAAGGTCCCAATCCAGATCGGATGGATCGGAGGATCAGCAGGCACCCGATGGAAGCGGACAGCGGGGGTAGGGGGCAGTGGACGGGAGCGGACGTCCCCGGAAGGTAAGCAGGGGGGAGGGGGGCCTGCAGCCCACAGCGCACTTACCTTCCGTGGCCGTCCGTTCCCGTCCACCACTGGCCGCTACTGCGAGCAGGCTTCGCGGCCTGCACCTAGGTAGCATGCCAGGTGATGACATCACCTGGCGCGCTACTCAGGAGCAGGCTGCAAAGCCTGCTCGCAATAGCGGTCAGCGGCGGACGGGAGCGGACATCCCCGGAAGGTAAGCAGGGGGGAGGGGGGCCCTCAGCCTGCAGCGCGCTTACCTTCCGTGGCCGTCCACTCCCGTCCACTGTTGGCCGCTACTGCGAGCAGACTTCGTGGCATCACCTGACGGGGTCGGGGGGTCCGCGGCATGCTTACCTTCCGTGGCCGTCCGCTCCCGTCTGCCGCTGGCCACTACTGCGAGCAGGCTTCGCGGCCTGCCCCTAGGTAGCGCGCCAGGTGATCATCACCTGATGATGATCAGGTGATGATCACCTGGCGCACTACCTAGGGGCAAGCCGCGAAGCCTGCTCACAGTAGCGGACAGTGGCGGACAGGAGCAGACAGCCACGGAAGGTAAGCAGGGGGAGGGGGCTTACCCCCCAGGGGCAGTCCGCTTCCATCCGCTGGCACTCGCGGGCACCAGTGGATGGAAGCGGATGACCCCGGGGGGGTAAGGAGCACGGGGGAGGGGGCTCACCTGCCGGGGCCGTCCACAGCGGACAGCCCCCGGGGGGAGGAGGGAGTTAAGCCCCCCTCACCCACCCGCTGCCATTTTTTCCTCATAGACTTGCATTGGGGGAAAGCTTTCTTTCCCCCAATGCAAGTCTATTGGGGGGGGGGGGGGCGGGAAATGGCGGCCGATCCAAAAATCAGATGTCCGATTTTTGGATCAGGATCAGACCCGATCCGGTCCGGGGGGCCTCCGATTTTGTCCGATCCGATCCGGTACAAAATTGGAGGTCCCGATCCGGGTCCCGATCCGGGGGGTCCGTGCACACCCCTAGTAAAGACTCACTGGGCACAGGATACTTGAGAGTTTGTGTTCTCCATTATTGGCCTGCCTGGTCATTCTATTGGTGGTTCTGCATGGACCTGAGGTCCATTTAGTAGGGATGTGCACGGACCCCCCGGATCGGATCGGGACCCGTATCGGGACCTCCAATTTTGTCATGGATCGGTTCGGACAAAATCGGAGGCCCCCCGGACCGGATCGAGTCCGATCCTGATCCAAAAATCGTAAATTTTTGGATCGGCCGCCATTTTTTCCCCCATAGACTTGCATTGCAATGCAAGTCTATGAGGAAAAAATGGCGGCGGGTGGGTGAGGGGGGGCCTAACTCCCTCCCCCCCCGGGGCCGTCCGCTGTGGACGGCCCCGGCAGGTAAGCCCCCTCCCCCGCGCTCCCTACTCCCCCTGGGGCCGTCCGCTTCCATCCGCGGGTGCCCACGGATAGAAGCGGACGGCTCCGGGGGGGGGTAAGCCCCCTTCCCCGCCACTGCTTACCTTTTAGGGCCGTTTGCTCCCGTCCGGCGCCGGCGGCTACCGCCAGCCAGCTTTGCGGCTTGCTCTAGAGTAGTGCGCCGGGAGCCCGCTGGTAGTAGCCGCCGGCGCCGGACGGGAGCGGACAGGCCGGAAAGGTAAGCGCCCCCCTCCTCCCCCCCCCCCCCGCTGTCCACTTTCATCGGCGGGCGCCCGCTGGTGCCCACCAATGGAAGCGGCAGTGGGCGCCAGTGGGCGCCCGTCGATCCGCCGAACCGGTTCAGAGCCTTTTCGGATCGGTTCGGACTGGATCGGCCGATCCAGCTGTTGGATCGGAAATCGGATAATTTATCCGATTTCCCACTGGACCGGACTCGGATTGTGGATCGGGTCCGATCCAGTGCACATCCCTACCATTTAGAGTCCACATAGAGTGGAGCTTTTAGTGTACTTTAGTGTGCTGGCTCCCTCTGTCTGGGATTCCCTGCCAGTTGAAGCCAAGCAGGCACCAACATTGATTTCCTTTCAGTGTCTGCTAAAGCCTTCCTTGAATTAAAAGACCAGCCATGGTTTTATTACTATTGTTTTACTTTAAATATTTGTTTATCTTTTTCATATTTTCTTATTTCACCACCACCAAGTGTTCACCATTCAGGAATCATTTTGGGGTTTATAAATGTTGTAAATGAAGAGTGCAGCGCTTTATTGAAATGCAGGCAGTCCGAACAAAACATCAACAATCAGCCTGGTATAGCACAGGGCAGGTGGTGACCTCAGTACTGAACATGGTGCTTGTTACTGGCAGAGCTGGCTCTAGAATGAAGCATCTAAACAGCTGCAGGGTGTTTGCCCTGACCCAGGACTTGCCCTGACACCTCCCTGCAATGCTTTTCATGTCCTAGGCAAGTTGGTGATAACTCTGACCAGGGTGTCAGTCAAACAAGCCATTGGGTCTCCTTCTCCCTCAGATCTCTCCTGATAAAGCCCCTGGGCATAAGCTGGCTGTGTTTGCTGAAGGGTCAGCCAGCCTCTGTTCACAAAGGAGTGCTCTGTCAACAATCCTCAAGGGGCACTAGCATATCTGAGCAAACAGGGGCCCAAACAAGCTCTTCACACCTGTTTAATGTTTTGAAAGCAAAGCCTAGGTCTGACAAGCTGGATCCAAGGCTGATTCCTTTTTGAAGATAGCAAACAAAAGAAAAGGAGGGGAAGGGAGGCTTGCAGGTTTTAACATCCAGGCAACACAATAACTTTCCCCTTGCATCCATCCACGTTGACTTTCTGTGGTGATGTTCCTGGGTGGGGACCTTGGCCTTGTCTTGAGGGTCATTAGCTGACTGATATTTTCTTCTTTGGATATGTAAATGGTAGGCTGGAGGATATGCTGAATTATGCCTTAGACACCCACTTCCTGCATTACTTGCTATGCTCTCATCTGTGTTTGCACTAACCTAAGTGTGCACAAGATGAGGTGGACACCCATTTGTATCTTATTAGGTATACCCTGGATGCCAAGCATGTGCAGTTATTCTGCTCCTCATAGGCTGTGTTGGCTTCCAGAATTTTGGATTTCTTCACGGATGGGAAACGGGCTATGTTCCTGCAATTTTGTGAAAATTGTACATGCATACTGTATTCCTAACTATAAAGAATGTCAAGGGTGTGCAACTCAGAGAAGAAGATAAACCCACATACTCCAAAAAGGGGCAGTCAATAATACAACATCCTGACCTGATTCAATTCTTACTCGATACCTGTTGTCTCTGCGACAGATTCTCTAGGTGGCCTTAGACAAGCCACCCTTTCTATCAGCCTCAGCTCCCATCTCTAATATCAAGATAGTAATACAGATCTACCCTTAGAGGATTGTTGTAAGGGTTACTGAGATAATGTGTAAATGTTTTTTTGAACACTCTACTGTACAATATAAATGCTTATTATTCACTCATTCTTAGCATAGTCTGTAATTGACTATGAGATAGAGAGATAGATGATAGATGATAGAAGATAGATAGATAGATAGATAGATAGATAGATAGATAGATAGATATTTCTCATTAGCAATTCATTACAACTATTTCTAATCTATCCTACCTTTCAGGATACAAATAATCCCAAGGTGGCTGAGTTCTTTTTTGCCACTTGCCCAAGCAAGTGGGCAAAAGTTAGTTGCTTTGCTTAAACTAACGTGATGTTTTCCAGTGTAGTTGGCCCTAGGGACAGGACAGCCCAGAGGTTTGAAGAAGCAAGATGTCCTAAACAATTTTTGAGCCCTTTTCAAGGGAGAGAATGAGCAGCTGAATATACAAGAGGAATAGAACCTGAAGCCTGAAATAATGAGCTTTACTCCTAACTGGCAGCCAACTTATCTTTGCTTCAGCTAATGCAGGAGTCTGTTTTTTGCTGTGCTTCTGTGAAAAGAAATAGATGCACAGTTTGAGAAACAGTAACAGTATTAAGACAAATTTTAAATACCTTGTTTTAGAAATGAATAGATGGTATAGGAACACCTGTCTATCTGTGGCATTTTGAATCAAGGAATGTCCCTTTTAAATAAGAGATATCTGTCCACTTCCCATAAAGAATCTGAGAATAATAAGGACTCAGATTTAGATTTACTATTGTCACTTAAAAGATAATCCTTTTGTGTAGAAAGAATATTTCAGTTATCATGGCCTCACAGTGTTCCTGATATTATGACTGAATGTGGAATTTGCTGTTTTCCTGCAGGATTTTTCATGAAGTTAATAGTAAGTAGGGATATATAATTACATCATGGATTGCTGGAAAGCTAATTTTTTAATATACTGTACATCTCAATCGATGGAGCCATTTGCTCTACATTTGGGCAGCATTTCAGTGGTGAGTCCCTTCTTAAGCTTCCTTAGTGGGTTCTCTGTAGCAGGTAAAAATTGTAACTGCTTTCTTCATACAATATTCAAAGCTGCAGTCATTCTGTACCCACCAACTGTCTTTTCTGAGTAAATCACACAGTCTGAAATTGATTCAAGTGTACTAAAAAGTTACTCGTCACAAGATGCAGAAAGTCCATGAATTTGAAACCTTGATGAATTTTTGAGGGTTGAAATACAGGTTATGATATGTGTATTAATAGGCACAAATATGAGACTCCTCCAAATGAATAGCTTTGGTATGTTATATGAGTCCACCCACAAAATTATTAATCTCTATTTCTTATTCAGAAGAATGGCTCAGAATTTTACACAAATGTATTTCTTGGCAATACTAAGAGCAGGAAAATTCATTAATTGGATTTTGAATTGCACATCTAAGCATGAATATTTGAACTTTCAACTGCCACTCTAATCTCTCCAAAAGTTGCAATCCACCTCAAAACTTGAAAGTTCATTCATTTTTCTGAACAGAAATATCAAGCATTGATCTCTTACCTTGAATTTTAAAATTTGAAATTCCGGATTAAGATGCCAGTACTATCCACATGCATATTTGAAATGAAAAAGAATGGTTTGTTGGTTTGTGTGTGCAATTTTACATTTGAAAATTTGAGGGTATTTTTCCTTCAGAATCCCTTTTCATTCTGAATCCTTGCTGCTTTCACAGAAGTCCCTTCGAAAATGCTGATATTTCTGCACTCTCTGAAGGGGAAATACCAATTGAATTGAAAACACATCTTTACACCTGCCTCTTGTTTTGCAAGTTCATTGTTAAACTTCCCAGAGCCAGGGTTAGTTTGCTGTGTATGTTTACTGCTTATTTAAGCTTATTTTAGTATTATAGATTCTACTGGATTCACTTATTTATTTGTAGAAAAATATACTGCCTTTCAGCTCCTCTGAACCCTTGTGCTCTCTGCTTGTGAAATGCTCTGAATCCTTTTTGTATATTGAAAAAAACATGATGGACTCTTTTACCCTGACTTTGTGAAACTCCTCTGTAGTCAGATCCATGAGCTCCAGAAGTCATCTTAGGGCTCCAAAATCTCATCATGGGGGAGATCAGATAAGTTAAATGCTGGGATGTATTTAATGTATCCCTCCTCCTTTAGCAATAGTAGTCATGCGTGTGTGTGTGGAGTTGCAAGCAGAAATATCCCTTCCAGGGCTAACAGCAGCTTTAGAGAGGGGCTTCCCCCATTTTTAATGGGACTGTGCTGCTATGCTAAAGAGAAAAATACCAACCAGAAACATTAAACACATTCAGACATTTAAGACATGTCTGCTTTGGCTTTTATGTCCTCTATGACAAAGGAGCAGGGAATGAGGGACATGCCAGGGCTTCTTCTTTCCCCTGCTTTTTTGTAACATGGAAACTGCTTTCAAAGGTTCTGGGCCAATCTTATGCCTGTTTCATATGCCGAATCTTGTTTCAGTAGGTAGACTAGATGATCTTCATACCCTTTCCAGCTACACAGTTCTAGAGTCTATACATGTGCATTGTTAAAGCTGACAGACCTGCCTAAGGAAGCATGAGGAATTGCTAAGGGAGGAATACATTCTCCAGATTCTAACTCTTAAATGTCTTGGTTAGGCAACATGATCCAGTGCTGATATGCCCCCTGCCAATTCCCTCCTAATCTGTATAATCTTGTATTGTATTGATTAATAGTAGCTATGGACTTCAGAACACTCCTTTCCATTTTGTTTGTTTTGGTGGATTCATAATTTTAGGCTAATTGCCTTGTCTTCTAACAATTGATGGTTTCAGTAGTATGAATTACTTAAATCTCTTCATTGGCTGAATTCGGACAACACAATAGTCAATGGTAATAATCAACTTTACAGTTGTTCATCTAGGGTGTACTCCCCATACAACATGGTAATAAATAATCAACTGTGGTGTGGATTAGGATCAGTGCTGAGTTGACTATGGCAGCATTCGGAGGACACAATAGTCAATACAACTGACGATTGTTTCCCCACCCCAGTTGCTTATTGTGTCATCCGAATTCAGCCATTCTTTAAAATCCCACTCATCTTATTAAGATGTTGTACATCATACTACAACAATCAGCCAATCTTCTAACATCAAATATATAACAGAAGTGATCATAGAAGAACTGTCTGTGTATGTTTTAAACTGATTTAAAATGATCACATTATTAATGTACACTCACATGAATAAATATTTTAAATGGCCCACCAACTGAATTTTAAAAAATAAGCAAATGATTCAATATATGTAAAGTTTAAACATTTGAGTGAGGAGTTTTATTGCTTTCAGAATGCATTCTTGCCCAGAAAGATCTGGATCCCATT
Organism: Anniella stebbinsi; assembly: GCA_029215795.1. Lineage (NCBI taxonomy): Eukaryota > Metazoa > Chordata > Lepidosauria > Squamata > Anniellidae > Anniella > Anniella stebbinsi. The sequence continues at coordinate 62,364,085 of JARDYH010000005.1, read as the reverse complement.
ACTAGTTCCTCTTTTTTGCAGTCTGACAGGGGTTCATAGTGACTCAAGGATAGGCAAGAAATGTTATCCTTTCAGTTAGAAAACTCCATCTGCAGTTGACATGCCCAATGACATTCAACATGACTTGCATGGGGCACAGGGAACCTGTGAGAGTGGGCGTGTGGAAAAACACAAAAGTTAAGCATAGAGGAGTTGCCACAGCACGGTGAACGGCTGGCCTTTTTTCTCTGATAATCAGCCACACTGGATGTCTGTGGAAAAGCATGAAACCCACATAATGGTTCTCATTGTTCCATCATCTCCCTAGCTCCTGAGACCCACGCCCCATGCACACACTTTCACAGCAGGAGAATCAGCCACTGAATGATCCTTATCCTGGGCAAACAAATAATCTCCCACCCCCTACTCCCAAGCCCCACCTTGGAAACTGGAGTTCAAGCGTCTTTGGCCAAGCTATACTACGGCAGCACAAACACTTGGTCTTGCTCTGTTGGGCAGAAACAAGCAGCTTGACCTGCCAACTGTTCCCTGGAGCCAGCTCTGCCTCTGAGGAAAAACCAGTGCTTCCCAAGAGCTGCAATCTGTCAAGCCTCTGTTAGCATGTCTGGCACATCAAGCAGCTGAACTGTGGTTTATAATTCATTGGCATAAGGAGGAGGACCCTGTAAGTGCTCCCAAAGAGCTCACACTGTGTTCTGTTTCTCTCGCACGAGGCAGGAGACCAGGCAGAGGGAAACTCGTGGTTTTGCCAAGCTGGCTGTGTGAAAAAGTCAGTTCTGGTGTATTAGTGGCCATATTTGAGCTGCAGGAATTATCTGTAATTGTACAATGATAAAAATTAGGTAACGTCACCTTTCTTTAGTTCCCTGAAAGTTGCTGAACACCATTCATTAGCAATACTTGCTGTGTGCTTGGAGTGATGTGACTTTTCTGCATTTCAAGGGGCCTGAGATTTGTGCCACACAAAGAGAATCACATTTCTATATTCCATGCTGATTAATCTGCAATAGCCGAGTTATGTATTTATGGTCACTTATGTGGATTAGTATCCTCTGTCACATATAAGAATGGTTGGACATAATCCATCCAATTTTCCTAATGCAGATATCATAGGGCAGCTAAAGATGTTAAAGGATAATAGCTAATCTAGTCATGTGACTTTAAGTAAGTGACCTGATACAGATTCATCTGCTGTAAATGGGCAGATCTTATTTGCATTACCTAGTGACATGGCTCATGTTCCCTCGGAAGAGAGAAACGCTTCCAGGCATTGCAATCATTAAGCATTAACATACATTCTGCTCTCATCTTCACTGGTAGTGATACAGTACCAGTATTTGTCAGCCTGCTATTTTATTCCTACTTGTATAGTGCAAGATTTGCTTTGTTACTGCTGCTACTGTTTTACTTGTTCCATGGTCTGAGTGTGTCAGAAGCTCCAACTTGAACAGGCAACCTTTCCAGCAGGTGTCAAATGCCTTTGGGGTTGCTGTGTCCATGAGTTTATAGTCCCCAAGAATGATAATTCTCCATGATCCCCGTTGGTTCACCTCCAAAGCATCTCTATTTACATCTTAAGTAATGTGGCAACAGGACACTAGACAAATTCTTGATTGGGTGAGTGTGAAACTGGGGCTTTAACAAGGAGGAACTCTTTCTTAACTTGTCTTCTAGAACAAGACATGCCAAGTCGGTACAAATACCACACATAAAGGGAGAGCTAGATCTATCTAGCTTTGGATAAGGTCTCGAAAAAGTCACAGCTTTATCCATGAGATCTTGCAAAGCCAGTTTGGATAGGAATGACTCATAAGATAAACCAATGGCCAGGCAATGACTAAACTTTGGGAGCTCTGAGCTTCTTTGCTCTCCCTCCCCTTCCGTCTTAGACCTCAGCCTGGCTGGAATGTTGTGGCTGATACAGTGTTTCATGTGATTTTAGTGTGAAGAACATAAAAAGAGGAGCCATGCTGGATCAGACCAAGGACCCACCTAGTCCAGCATCCTGTTTTCCACAGGAAGCCAAGCAGCAGCACATAAAGGCAACAGCTCTCCATGTCTGTTGCTTCCCCAAAAGTGGTATTCAGAAGGATAATACCTTAAATCTGGAGGTTACGTATAGCCCTCATGGCTATATGACCAATCCTCCATGAAATTATGTAATCCCCTTCCTGGTAATCACCACATCTTATGGCCATGAGTACCATAACTTAATTCTACATTGTATGAAGAAATATTTGCTTTGTCTATCCTGAATTTACTGCCAATAAATCTGATTGGAATGGCCCCAAGTTTTAGTATGGAGAGGGGAAGAAATACCTCTCTATCACTTTTTTTACTGCATGCATAATGTTTTAAACTTTTGCCATGTTCTTCATTAGTCTTCTTTTTTTCTAAATTAAACAACACAGACACACACAAAATTAGACTTCCATTATAAGGAAGGGCAGCAACATTTTCATTGCCTTCTTCTGCACATTTTCCAACTCCATACAATCTTTTTTGAGACAGTGCAACCAGAACCATACTCAGTTTTCCAAATGTGGCTGCACCAAGCAGGATATAACACTATGAAAGTGGTGGTACATGGAATGTGTCATGGGCCCCAACAGTTGTCAGTGCACTTCAATATCGCTATAAAGCAGTAGTGTAGATCCTGCCTTTATATACTGCTTTCATACCACTTTCATAGTGCTATATCCTGCTTGGTGTAAATCTGTAGTAGGCAAATACAAATAATTTAGGAATAAATGTAAGGTGATGCATCATGATGGCTCTGCAAAAAAAGACAAAATATATTGCTCATTTTGAAATACAAAGATTTGGAAATCCTAGAAATGTAATTTGATAGCATTACCTGGTGAGATTAGTAAGAACAACCAACAACAGTTTTAGAATATAAATGCCTCCAGAATAGTTAGGAGATGGGAAGAGTTCTGTGCAGAGAAAAAACTGCTTTCCCGGCAGCCAGGGGAAGATGCAGCAGAAATCTGAATCAGATAAGACTGACTGCACACAAAGATAGCTAAGTGGACAAATTGTTCCCAAGTGGATTCCAATTGAACTCTAAATAAACATTTAAGGAGCCCTTAGGCATTTGGAATTGCTGTGTGTCTCTTCTGCCCTCACCCCCCTTGGCTGAGCGGGAAGACAGCTCAGGATGCTACCCAATTTATCCTGCTTTGCTGAGCCCTACCTTCTGGCATATCTTCTTATAGCCCATTTTCTTTCCCCCTCAGAGTTGTTTTTGGCCCTCCCTAAGTCCCTGAAATGACCCCTTCCTGCACATCAATTGTCAGAAGAGGGGACTGGATTCAGCATAGCATTATCTTACCCCAATCTCCTTACACACTCCTGTTCCTCCCATGATTAATTTTATGGGAAGGAAAGGGAAAGTGGCAAATGAATTAAAAGAGTGCTTAGTTCTACACACACACACTTCTTGCAACTTGCATTTTCCCACTTGTAAAGCAAAAATATCAAAGTAGGGGTAAATAGGAAAATGCCCCAGCCCAAAAGAAAATAGGACACTACCACTAGATAGCAGTGGGAGAGTGTCCAGGTATTCCAGAAGGCAGCCAAATGTGTTAGAGATCATGATGTTATGAGAAGAAGCCTCTTGTGACTCAGGGCACTTCTTACATTTGTGAGCTATATATTTGCCTCTCCCAAAGCAAGTTGCTCCAGTCTTCTGGAACTGTTTTTCAGGCTTCTGTGGGTTCTCTGTCTGCCCCTGAATAAATTTGGCACATGCTCTGCACAATCAGTTGTTCAGCTGCAGAATGTTTACAAAGCCATCAAAATCCAGCAGCTAAGGAGCAAAGCCACCATCACTCCCACCCTCCCTTCCATAAGGATGGTATGCATTTCATGGGAACGATGGGATACATCGCTCCTCCCAGGCTTCCGTTGGCCTTTACTCTTTAGTCTTTTCCTTATTAAACTTGCTGGCATCATTAATTCTTGGATGTTACTGTAAGGGGGAAATGGTAAGAGTATTTCTTAGCAAGGCCAGTTCTCCCATTGGGCATGATAAAGCACAGCAGGCTAACAAGAGTAATTGCCAATGAGTGCTGGCTAGAAGCCAGCCCAACCCAGCAGCAAGATATTCAGACGCTGGGCATTCAGGGACAGGATGAAGACAATGGTTCCTAATCCATTCCTCTCCTAATGAAATTAGAGCCTGTATGAGCTGCAATTCCAATGGGCAATGTGATTTGCAGGGCCTGGTTTCTGCAAACAGGTGCGTGGTGAGGGCAGGGAATAAATAGCTACATATGTGTCTGCTCTCGATCTAAAGTAGTTAGGACGTGTTGTAATGTGCGATAGGACAATGGTGGCAGAACCCCAGACACAACAAAACCCCAGTGAGTTGGCACAGTAGAGTAACTGCCCAATGATTACTTTGATGATAAAGAAGCAGAACCCTGTGCTGTTATGTTGCTACATTCTAAACCAAGCCCAAGATTAGAAAAGGGACAGAGGAGGGAGGAGGGCACAAGGAGAAGTAGAAAGCTTGAGCTTTCTGCCAGCCTGGGTAATTGGCTGTGCAGGAACTCTGTTTTCAAATTTGTTGCAATAAACAGATATGTTGTTTGTGACATAGTGTGTTAGGAGTTGGAGGTTTTGGAAGCAATTGAGAGCAGGAACAGAGAGAGACTGGAAGGGAAGTAACATTAAAGCTGTGGGAGAGAGTAATTGGCAAATTAATTAGAGAGAGAGACATGCTTGAGTTGGATCTGGAGTTTTGCTGGATCTAATAATAAATTAAGTAATCTCTGGAGAAAATCCCATGGGAAAGGGATTTATATCCCTATAGCCAAGAAGTCAGGGAAATAGGGTATGGACTGCACCAGGGCTTGTGTTAGAGAGTGCAAATCCCTACCCTAGTTGTTGTTTTTATCTCAGAAGGTATCAGCTGTAACCTATGGGGTGCTGCAGCATAGAACTGTATAGAGTTCACTGAAGGAGGTATGGATAGATACTTCCTGCGAAGTATATAGCTGAGCATATTTTGTTCATCCAGACTCACTGATCTATTTTCTAATTACTCGAAACATACTTGCTTAAATTATTGTTTCACATTTCATATTTCAGTTTTGGGCATTGGGTGAATTCCCTGGGTGAAATTTATGCATTCAACTTCTGAACAGAAAATGCCTCAGAAATATTGAAGCGAACAAAGGAAGGAAATCAGGGCCTCAGTCACAGTGTCGACCATGGAATGGCACTGGAGTTGCCAAAATACCAATATCTTTAAAGGTTTGCCCATTCTTTAAAAGGATTGTCTCTTATTCCAAAACACTGTGGATTGAATACAGACGTAGTCATGCTTAGAAGACTTAGGGTGCAATTCTATGCATATTTAGACATAAAAAGTCCTACAATTCCCAGCATTCCCTATCCAGCATTGCTGGCTAGGGAATGCTAGGACTGATAGGACTGATTTCTGTTCATACATGCATAGGATTGTGTCCATATCATGCGTAGAATAGATATACTGTAATAAAAAAAATCAGTTCTATTGATTTCAGTTCATCTATTCTAAACATGACTAATTGTTCCATTTATTTCAGTGCATGACTGAGAGCTCCATCACACCAGTGATTTAGTGCACTCTCGCCATGCCTGGTGTGTGGATTTGCAGCAGGGTACTCACATGACGATGTGCCTGTCCTGCTGACACCCCGCCTCTTCCCTAGCCTTTTCTGTTTTTTCTTAGAATGCCTAAAGTCTGGATTATTTTCCCTAAGCACATTTAATGCACTCTAAAGCCTCCGTGTAGTTTTAAAAGAATTGGGGGCATGTGCTATGATGGGAGTCTTGCTGTTGGCTTGAATGGATTGCATCTGGTCCTGACAGGGAAAAGCAATCTCTTCCAGCAGCCGGCTCCAAGCCTCAATATAAAACCCAAACCTTGCATCCCAGGCTTGAAAGCGTTTTTTAAAAATCATACAACGCCCAAATCTCTGCAGAGGCAGGATTGTACTCCCTCGATGCCCCCAAAGAGCCAGACTAAAGGGTTGTACTATTTTTGCCTGGCAGGAAAAAATGGTTGAAGTGTTCATCTGACAGGACCTGACTGGAGGGAGAAAGAGAAAGGGAGGGGTGGAGTGGTGTGGAGTGGAGTGGAGTGGAGTGGAAGTGCAAACGAATGAAGGCGCGAAAGAATGAAAGAGCAGCTGTTCAGGTGAAAGGGATCATAAGCTTGATGAGCTTATGCATAGACATAAAAAATATGGAGGCAAACCAGGGGAATAAATTTGGTGTGATGGGGCTCTAAGTCTGGATCTAACCCTACAGCCTCAATTCAGCTGAAGTTAGTATTTACTAAGTTCCTTGAAGACAACAGAATAATTTAATTGCAACTAACTGAAGTCCCATTGCTATCAATGTGTCTTAAACATAACTAATTTTATCTGGATTGGGAGTCTGTAGATCTGTGGCACTGTAGAATCTCCACAGTGATTGTTGTCAGCATTTTAACCCTCTTACCAGTTGCATATAGATTATCATGCATTGCTTGAATTTAGTAGATTGTATAAACCTGTTAGGCCTATCTTCTTTTTCTCCAAGTTACTGAGCTTGCTTCCAATCGGAAAGTTTAGTTGAGTGACAGAGATGGGAGATGCTGTAATAAGACAGCTAAGGAAGGGGGGGAGCATGGCAAAGGGTAACACACTAGTGTTGCACCATACCCGACTTGTTGGAGGGTGGGAGGGATGGCAAAACTGACTCACATTTGCTCTGTGATCCATAAATCTTCCCTGTAGTCCTGTGCTATACGGTAAATCAACATTTTTATTTGTCCAGATCTGAACATTTCCCTACCCTTCCTCTTATGCTTGGAGCAGGTTTTTAAACTTTTAATATTGGGCAGAATTTTCTTTGCTAAAGAGACTACCTTTATTTCAAGTTACTGGTTTATTACTTTGGGATTGAGGAGCATGGTGCCAGACCCAGCAGGCTTCACAATATAGGGAAAGGAAACAGAATGCACCACAAGGGACAAGCAAATAAAAGCTCTTTCCGCTCAGTTGACCTATCTCAAACACACAGATAAGTGTTAAGACACAAGTAGGGGGCTTATTGTAAGTCCACATTAGAGTTGTGACTTCTAACAAAGAAAAAGAAAAAAAGAGCTACATTTTAATTTTCAGGACTGAAATTTGATAATTGAGCAAATATCACACTTCTAACTCCAACTAGCAGCTTGAGGTAAACACAGGAAGCTATGAGGGATTAGGGTGACAAACCGTGAGCCACAACACCTTCATGATGAGCCAAGAGGTCCAGATGTGGATTTACACTGTGGCCATGCATTGTTCAGGGGCACAAAGCAAATAAAAGCAAAAGGAAAAAGAAAACAACCTCTGAAATATTTTGCAAAGTACACTTCTCTGGGGAAACTGCCTTTCTGACTGGTCCTTGACTGTTCTCAGGGACAGCAGAAGAGGGCTGAAGTTTTCACTAGAGTCTTGTTAAAAACAATAGAAAGATGGGGCATGTGGTATTGTGGAGCCTCGGTAATCAGAAAACTGAGTTTTGGAATTTTTGACCCATGTGAAGTGCTTCACAAGATCATGTGGTAACAAATGAAATGCCTCTTTCCCTTACTATACCTAAGGATTGTTTTGTTTAGAGAATCAGGATGATTTAAATTATTAGGCGGATTTTACCAGTGTTCTTAGGAACATTCAAAGGGTGGATTGGTAATACTAATCTAGGTTAGGCATTCCATTTAACATTCCATGTTAAATAACCCAAAATTAAAGATACAGATTAATATAGGAAAGGGATTAATAAACTTGTATTGAATAAAAGGTAAACTATTTAACCTTTCACAGTACTTGATTCATTCTCAAAATGGTATATAAAATATGTTAATAGTTAGCTAAATCTTGTGAATCAATAGACATAAAAGTCCTCTGAATTCTCATACTCCAATGTCGTCACGCTGGTGTTTGATCAAGAAACAGAAGTCAGGAAATTTAGGAGGGAGGAGATGGAAGCAAGATGTTAAAGATGCTTTGCTTTCCCCGCCCCCTACCTCATACCTAGCTTTGGGAAGTGCAAAGAGGAAGAATGCAATGTACTTCTTATATTTTCCCCACCAGACCTAGGAAGTGTTTTTAAGAGGGGATGTCTCTTGAGACCAGGGTCACTATGGAGTTATAGAGTTACTTCAGTGGCTTACTTAGGTAGCTTATCTGCAAACATACAACACAGAAAATCTGAGCTTCATAATGTAGTACAGCTGCCTTCTAAGGGTTAAAAAATGCCAGGGAGTTTTGCGCAAATGTGCTGAAGTGAAGTCACCCACTGAAAAGGAGCTGCAAAAGGTGGAGGTGTCTATAACTCCGTTTGTGGACTTCAGTGACAATTAGGGAAGTATTGACAGGGGGAGGACACTGACAAGTGTCAGTTCAAGCCATTGCCAATTGGGAGTTATTATGTCCACTCCCTCTTTGGTGCTCCTTTTCAGAGCATTTACTTCTCTTGCATTTCCTCCCTATTTTGGTGCTTTTGAAATGTGGTAATGAGTCATACTTTCTCTTAGTGTTATTTCCACCCCCAGTCCTTGGCAAGTGTGTGCAGATTAGCCTATATGCAGTCTCACTTTGTCAATTTCCTTGTAAGTTACCTACTCCACTTCACTATTCTCTTTGACAGTTGTAACATAAAAGGAAATTGACAAGGCAAGACTATACATAGCAGACAGCCAAATCTGCACTCTTGCGCTCCTGTGAAAGACTGGGGGGAAATAAATAAATAAAGACCCATTTGCATACTCCTGAATCACCTTTTAATTTTTTTAAAGGTGGCAAATGAGTAACAGTCCTCCAAAGTATCAATTTTGAATCACTGGAGGGGTGGTCGGTAGTGAGGGAAGCTGGAGGCGGCACTGGCGATATCATGAAGCATGGCACAGGCTTTTATGCCATTCTTGCCAAGCAGCTCTGCAGTCACTTGGGACAAAGCACTCTGCTAGATTCAGATGCCGCAAGATACCCTGAGAACAAGCTACCCTTCATGGGTTCTCAGGGTTCATGAAAAACAATCCACACTGAATCATCCATGCTGGGTTGGCTCAAGGCATGCCTTTTGCCTGTTCTGGTCTGCTCAAGTCTGTTCAGATATATTCAGGACATGCATGATTTATGCCAAGGGTAAAGCTATCTATTATATAAGAGCCAATAGTCACTAGCAGCCATATTTCTGCTTTTGTCTCATTTCTTTCCAGCTTGTAACTGCAACCTGCATGCCAGAAGGTGTCGTTTTAATATGGAACTCTACAAATTATCTGGCCGCAAGAGTGGAGGCGTCTGCCTTAATTGTCGACACAATACAGCAGGTCGTCACTGTCACTACTGTAAGGAAGGCTACTATCGGGACATGACCAAACCAATCACCCACAGGAAAGCGTGCAAAGGTAGGTGCACCAGGGGAGTAACAGCCAGAAAAAGAAACAAAAGTTTTACTCATCTCTTCTCTCCTCTGTTATATCTAGTGTTTTTCTTGTCCTTACAGCTCAATTCTGTGTATGTTTACTCCGACATAGGGGTTTCCTACATGAGGCTATTAATCTGCTGTATCTACTTTAGGTTTCATCATAAAATTGACATCTGAGTACTACATGAAGAGTGTTCTCTTTCCTGCTTTTCCACTACATGACCTGGAGATGGCACTATGGTAAAACAGAATAGCATAAATACACAAATGGAAAAAAGCTTATTTTTTTGCTTTCACAATTAATACCCCATTTTCCCTGGTTTAAAAAAATGCACCGAAAGTGCTCTTTAAAAATGGAAGCAAACCTGGAAGGGTCATGATGTTGTCTAAAGAACTCGTAAACAACCATGAGCAGGGAATGACGAGTGCACAATAAATGCCTCGAATAGAAAAGCTCATAAGTTCCACTGAATTCATTGGCGCCTACTCCTGGGTAACTGCATAGGGTTGCAGATTTATTGTCTTAACATCCAATCAATTTATTTTCAAAACTACACATAGTAGCTTATGACTTTGAATTTAATCCTATGACTCCTTTTACCTTTCCCTCTTTTCTTTTTTGCAGCAACACTCATGGTGTGTATGTGGGTGCTTTAAAAAAAGCTAGCACAAAGACACACAGACTGATTTGTGTCCCCACCACTGTTTATGACAGTGGTAAAGGTGCAAGGCCTGATATATGTGGTTATACTTTCAGTATAGGTGTGCGCACAGGGTGTGCTGGGTGTGCCCAGGCACACCCTAATTTCCCAGAGCCACCTCCACTTTCGTGCCCCCCTGCTTGAATTGGGGCTTTTAAAGAGGATGAGAAAGCAATTTCTTGAGCTTCTGGAAACTGCGTAATTCCCCTGGGCATGTCATTAGCATCCCTGAGGGAACTATGATCTTTCTGGAGGCCCTGGAAAGCACACTTGGCATGGTGGAAGGGTGAGAAAATGCGCTTTCCCCTCCTCTGCTCAAATCAGGGCCTTCAAGGTGGAGACCCTAATGAAATGAGCTGTGCACCCCTAATACTATCAGTGACTGGCATTTCCTGGTATACTATCAAGAACTGAAACTAAAGACATCTGTCACATATTCTGCACATTTCCACCTGTACATCTAGCAGCATCTATGCACTTTAGCTGTACACCACTTGAAGAAAAGGTCTTAAATAAGAACCATACAATGTGGAGACTTTGGACACAAACTAGTGCTCTATGTATGCAAAACTTTTGGTCTAGATTAGATGCTGAAAGAGGCATATTAAAATGCTGTGTCTGAAGTGTCTCCCACAGCTAATTTTCTTTCTTTCTTTCTTTCTTTCTTTCTTTCTTTCTTTCTACTGTCTGGCATGTAGCAAGAGGCATAGTTATCTAATGATGGATGCAAAAGTAGAAGTTGTTTTTGTAATCCTCGGAGTCTTCTTTACTTCTTAGGGCATGGCCAGATGTACAAGCTGAGGTAGCATAACCCCCTTTGCCAACTTGAGGTGCTATTCTTCTTAGAACATTGTACTTTGAAAGCTTTTGCGCTTGTATGTCTGGGTGCTGTTGCTGAAGTTCTGAACATTGACTGATTCTAGTGCTGGGAACCCCTAGGCTATAGTAAATCCCCACCCTACCACTACATTTTTACCAGTGCTCACAGCTCCTGTTGAGGATTCCATCCTTCAGCTTGTGATGGCTTTGTGGCTAACAATCTCACTAGTAGCAGCAGCTTCCCCCCACATCTGTGCTCCAAACAATAATCTTTTCTAGTCCCTTTGTTCAGGAGCTGAAAGATTCAAAGGTGGGGAAATCAGGGGAGTCTGCAAGTGGAATAAAACATGCCTCTGTGGGAGCCCTGTCAGAAGCTAAAGTTGGAGCCTTACTCCTGGGGAAACGAAACAGCCTTATTTTCTGCCCCAATTTTTGCCTATTGGGCTGTGAGAGAACTGGAGCAGCACAAGGAATTGACCCCACCCCCATGGGAAATGTGTGGAGCTGTGCAAACCTCTCCAGACCACTCTCTCCTCTAGCCATTTCCCCCTTTTTGAAACTGCATTTGGAAAGTACATAATTTAGTTGGGAAACTAGTCTTGACTGCTATTAGGGGAAAGAGATCTGGGCAGTTTAATTCTGAAAGCTCTACTTGTCTGGACTATGCACCATGTCCAAGGAACCATAATGCTTTCAGGACTTTTAAAAGAAAAAAGATCAGAAGTCTGTTTTGTTCAACTTGTCACAGCTTATCAGCCTTCTTCCTCCTCTCTCTCTCTCTCTCTCTCTCTCTCTCTCTCTCTCGCCCTCTCTCTCCCTCTTCTCCCCCCCTTCAAACACATAAGCATAGGCACACATACAGAAATGTTGAATGGCTTGGAGCAGCTATTCTGAACACATGTGACTAGACAAGTAACAACAAAGACATGGAAAAGGGACCTCAAACATAAGAGAAGAAAGACAAAGGTGTGAATGGATTGTTGAGGTTATTCAGATCAGCAAATGGGCCTCTTACATCAAAAACAAAGGCTTGCTTTCCCTCCCTTTACCACAGGTGTGCATACCAGCAAACATTGGGCTCCATTCAATAGGCTTAGTATCTGAGAGGACAAAGACTTTTTTTTTGCAAATACACATAGACACAGATCTACTATGTATACACACACTTGGAGGAATTCACCCCCCTCAGTATATAAACAGCTTTACTCTCTGGACAAAATAATAACAAACTAAAAACTTCCTTCATTGAATGGTTCATCATTCAATGATGCGGAAAATCTTATAAAACCAAAATAAACATTTAAAACCAGGGGTGACTATGATTCAAAAATGTGCAATTGAATAACCATGTCAGATTATTTTTCTTTAACCTGAGTTTGTGGGGGAAAGAAACAGGACCTAGAAAGATAATAGCAACCAAACCATGTCCACAAATCCCTAGGGGCAGCCAAGATCATCATCATCCTGCTTTGCTATTAAAATTACCCAGAACAATGTACAGCTTAATTAGAAAACCATAGAACATAATATAAAGTACAAATGCAAAAGCAATTTCTAAAAGATATCGATCAATCGATCTAAACATAGTACAAGCAACACTTAAAATACAAAACAAAAACAAAACCTAACAGCCGTGGTAAAACAAGTTACCCATTACAACTAGCAGCAGTAAAACTGGATGTTGCACATGAAAAGCATATCAAAAAAGTGTCTCCAAGTGACTACTGTATTAAATGGACATGAGTTAGTTTTCAGTGCAGGCAGAACCATACCATCAGAAAGGGATGAAGGTGACAATCAGTGCCCTTTCTAATAAGGGGTATGTGCCTACACGTCAGCTCACTGCACCTCAGAAATCAGAATTCTACAAACCAGGAAGTCCAATTGGCCATGTTCACAACAAGTATGATCTTATTTTCATGTTTCAGTCAGGGCATGTTCTCCATCAATTCTCCGCTGTTCCCAGTTTTGTGCAAGGTTTTTCAAGGCATCATATTTCTCCATCATTTCCTCTTATTAAAGAAGATTTGCTTTATGTAGTGGATAGACAGTCCTCTTGCCCTTTGCTCTTTAAGTTCCTTTCAATCATATCTCAAACAAATCCATTATTTCTTAGGATGTGCCTTGTCATACTTAAACACATTTTCTTCACGATTGGCTGCAGTCACCACTCTCTCAAATCTTATCCAATATTATTTGATTCATTTTTCTTTCTGTTCAGCTCACCTTACACATTCTTCTCCAATGCTATCTTTAAAAGGCTCATTTACTACTCCCATTTTATTTTTTTTGTCCAAGCATCATGTCTATATAGAGCTATCTTTCATATGTCCATCTAGAGCTATACTTTCTGAATTTCTTATTATACATTTAACTTATTCCTACTGTCAACAGGAAGATTTGAATCTCTCTCGATCCACACGCACGCACATGCACACACACACACACTTCAATTCTAAAAATCTGACACTGATTCACTTTCCATGTATTAGATGCGAATTTTGTTCAGCACCAGCAGAAATGGTAATAGCTTATATAAGAAAAAGCCACCCACGCTGCAGTTAAATATGCTATTCTCTATCCTAACTGCAAACTAATACAAAAGTGAAGGGTGGAGAGGAGGAATGGGATGCTGGCAGGCAGTGGGGTAGGTGAAGCAAAGCAGTTTGAAACGTGTTTTATGTACGGAGACGGAACTGTGAACCTTGCCCACTGGAAGTTCCTCTGAGACACACACACACACACACACATCTCAGCGCCTTTAGCAGATGTTGCTTTCGCATATAAAGTGTTATATTTGGAACTGTGTGGACTAAAACTGAAAGCTGGGATTCTCAGGACTATGGCAACAGGAGCCAAATTTTGAAATCCATGGAATAATTGCAGCTATATACAGTGACCTTGTTTATGCTGTCCAAATTCTGTCTGTTTGCTAGGGCGGGGACCTGTGCTTCAGCTAAGCGTGTATCTGTGGGAGGCAGATGTATTGTGCACCCAACTCATTCATCTCATAGAAAGGAAACATGCCCAACTAATGTGGGCCACTCAGAACAGCCTGACCCCTTTGAATAAGCTGCGATTTCAGCTGCAGAGAGCAAGCAGGGTGGGGAGGGCAAACCAGCCACATCACTGAATGTGGGTACTAAAGAGGGAGGGGGAAAGAAAAGACCGCTTGACATCATTACTTGGCAGGTTCGGAATCCACAAGAGCAGGCAGTTCAGAAAGACCAAAGCAATTCAAGCCTGTATTGGGAGAGAAGCAACTTTGACACAAACATTTTTATATTTTTCAAGGTGCTCAGCCTTCCTGAGGGGAATAACATTCTCATTGGTAAACAGTTGGCAGAGCGTAGAATCACTGAGTGGATCTGTTTGGTAATAAAGCTGACACTTAATTTAAGGTTGAGTCCCAGACCAAATAACAAAGGTTGCAACAACAAAGAGAATGCTGAACACATGGTCCTTTTCCTAATAGAAAATGAGGGGCAAAGAGACATGCAGAGAGAAAGAGAGGTAAGGCCCTTTGAGTATTTTCTTGCAGCACTGTGAGAATCTGTTCTCCCCCCCCCCCCATTAGTTTATGTGGCCTCACAGAGATGGAATTTTACACAGAGTTTATTGCACAGTCAGGATCTCTGCACAGAATAAACAGAATCAATAGATATTCAAAGAGAACTGTACTGCATTCTTCTTCACTACTTCCATCATAAACAAACCTAATGCCGTAGACTCACTTGAGTGTTAATTGGCAACCGTCACCATTTTACAGGAAGCCTTTGCCTCCTTCAAGGAATTTGAGCATGTAGGGCAGCCTTCATCAACCTGGTGCACTCCAGATGTTTAGGACTACAACTCCCAGCATTCCTAACCATTGGCCAGGTTGGTTGGGTTGATGAGACTTGAAAGCCAAAACATCTGAAGGGCAGCAGGTTGGGCAAGGCTCATGTACAGCATGACAGCACTTTGGGAAAGGCAAGACTTCTTGAATTTGGATGCTGTACTTCTAGTGCTGCCTAGAACCAGGAGGTCAGAGGAAAAGAAGCATTCAGTCAGTAAGAAGGAACCAAGGAGGTCTTCAGGAAGGAAATAGGAAGCTCCCTATTTTCCCAGTCAGTTGATCAGTTTCCTGCTATAAAAAGACTATCTCACATGAGTATTCCACACATCCAGTGGATTATTTCTCAAGTGTTGGAATTAAGCATCTTGAGAACTTCAGCATTCTTTTAATGTGGAGAAAAGCTTGAAAGCATATGAGCAATGGGGTTTCAGTGCCTTGCATAGTCTCTTGCACCTGGCAACTATTTTCTGACATTTTGCTTCCACAGCCCAAACACATCTAGTTTCCATTTCCCTCCTGCCACTCTTTGCATACTTAACAAATACTTCCAGATTATTATTTTTATTTATTCATTTATTCATTATATTTCTATGTCCCCCAATTACCAAATCTCTCTGGGCAGTTCACAACAATTAAAACCACAAAATACATCATAAAATACAATGCAAAATATATAAGTTTTAAACCACAATATAAAAAATACAAACCAAAATAAAACTTAGCAGCAATACAGAGATCTAAAATACAGGTTTAAAACAACAGAGTTCGAGGACTAAAATGCCCGTGAAAGCCAAAAGGTCTTCAACTGGTGCCAGAAAGAGCACAACGCAGATGCCAGGTAAGCTTCTCTGGGAAGCTCAGATATGATTATATGAAAAAATGGATGTTGGCTGAGTCTCAGAACAGGTTTTCTAAACCAGGCTGCATGCTTAGCTAAGAGGGCTTTTTAGCATGTATGCTCACCCTTTCTCTCATCATGGAATGAACACCACCATCTTTCACACAGATTAGGGATCAGAGGATTTAACTTGCAGAAAGTGCTTCAGTCTTCCGCATCTCAGTTTAGTAGTTAAGGCTATTTAGCCAGTTTCCCTTCCTTCTTTCCACTATTAATGTTTACTGTGCTTCTTTCTTTCTGCTCTTTCCATGTTCTCCCCTCTACTTAGGCCTAGTTGTCATACATGATAGATAAAGTGATGAACTTGTTTCTGAGCTATATACCATTTTAGATAGCAGGTGAAAGCTGCCGTGATTGCATCACATGCAAAATATTTCATACAAAATATTCCCAACACAATATACAAAGAAAACCAGATGCCACAGAGAAGGGATTTTAGTTTCAGCTTTCCCCCGATACCCTAGTTTTCTATGTGCAGGGAATTTTTGTATTTCATAAATGTTCACTCATCCCTCCACCATCTGTAATAACTTTGTAGAGCCCGGAAACAGATTTCATACCTCACTTGTGTTTCTGAGAACTAGGCCTTATTGTCTTCTCATTCCTCTAGAGCCTAAACTATTCATTTTCTGTGACTTCTTAATACAATTT
Organism: Anniella stebbinsi; assembly: GCA_029215795.1. Classification (NCBI taxonomy): domain Eukaryota; kingdom Metazoa; phylum Chordata; class Lepidosauria; order Squamata; family Anniellidae; genus Anniella; species Anniella stebbinsi. The sequence goes on along the minus strand of JARDYH010000005.1, from coordinate 62,347,725 downwards.
CTCAATATAAATGCAACTCTCTTTGCCCCTAGGTTGATCTCAGGAGCAAGGGGCTGTAAGATTGCTAAGAGAATTGTGGGTCCTTTAGGTGAAAACTACCATCTCTAAACCAGCCACAATTCACAATAAAAAGCCAAAACTAAGACATGGGACAAGACTGTTTGCGTCTTAGCAGCATTGATGAAAAGAGACTGAACCCAAAGTGCGTGTTGAATATTTGCTTATTGTCTCATAGCGAATTTAATGTCTTTAATTTGCTTAACAAAGTAGTTGCCTACTCAAGGATGCCCCATAGGAGTTTCCATTGGCATCATAACACCCTTGTTCTTTACCTATTGCTTATCAGGATAGAAATCAATATATGGATGTGTAATTATTGTTATTACAATTTTTCTTCAAATCTAGATGGACTGTATAAAATGTAATCGATTTCATTATATCCCTTGGGGAAAATGTCAAGCTTGTGCAATAGTTTTGTGTTGTTTTAAATCAAGCTGTAGGAAACTATCCATGATAGTCCAGGTTCGTGTGGCAGCTAGTGCAGTGTGGATCAACACTTAAACATGGCCAATGGTCCAGTGAAGCCAAAGCCATCCGCAACATAACCAGTGCTCATGTGTCTATGTCCAGGTTCACACAACATACTAACCCACCATGGGTTATAGTGTTGACTGAACACAGCATGTTTTCTGCAAAGTGGATTATCATGTCTGAATTCAACAGTTTTCTGCAGGGTGGCTTGTTAACCATGCAGTGAGGTTTATTTTTTCCTTGAACAAGCCATCTTGAGAGCCCATGGTTTGCTGTTGGGTTGTTCAGAGTGGTTAACAAGCAATCCTGTGGGAAACGTGCTGCATTCAGACAACGTGATAACTCATCCTATAGAAAAAGCACTGTGTTTAGACAACACAGTAATCCACCATGTGGAAAAGATGCTGTGTTCAGACAACACGATAACCCATGGTTCAACAAATAGCTCACTTTGGGTGTGTTAGCATATTATATGAACCCAGCCTATGAGTCTGATTAATTTTCATGCAATGGAGCAGCCATTGTAAACATAGACCACATTGTCCTTGTCTACCACACAAATGATTGAAGGATAGTTAAATGAATGCTTATCTCTTTTACATTCAATCAAATGTTTAATATAAAGTATGCTAAATATCTGGACAATATTAAATTCTTTTAAAGTAAATGTGTCAGTTTATGAAACACTGGGTCAGTTTTTGAAACATATTGGTGGATTTTTTTGCCCTTTTAGTCCTTTAGCAATCAAACCAATAAGATAATGAAATAGTAGTTACTTGTTGGAAGCCCCTGCCTCAGTAGCAGCTCAACTCTATTCAGCAGTAGTTCATTGTGGTTGCTTTCTGCTATACAATGCAAACTGACTAATGTGGTTTTGTCAATCTAGCAGCACCCTCATAGATTGTGTTCTTTATGTTTTGTTTTTAGACTGTTTAAAAACAATTGTCCTAAATTAGGTTTGTGAAACGTTGCAATCTAACAATCTCGGCCATTTATCCATTGATAACAATATTAATTTCCATCAGGCTGGTCTTTCCAGAAATATCACGTGACCTAAGAAGTTAACCCACTTATTGCATTTGCCATCAGCTTTACCAGCAACTCACCTTCCATCATAGCGGAAAATGTTTCTCTGTAAGACTTGATTCTTTCAACCATTTTATCCTGATTCATTTGCATTTAATACATTTAAACAAATACATTTAGCAAAACGTCAATGCCTTGTGAGAGCAAAAGTGATGTGTGTCTGTCCGCTAAGTAAGTATGCAGCAAATTTAATCATTCTTGCAAGTGTATGTTGGCTGGTATGAACCTGTAACTTCTGCCATTCAGTTAAGGATCTGTGTGGGGTGTGTTTGTATATAACAATGCAATTTCATCCATTCACTCTAACATGCTGTGCTAAACTGCTTTCCCACATCCTTGCGTTTCCCATCTGTCACTCCACCATATTGTCTGAGCTGATATCTCTGAATGTGCTATAAATTCACTACTGAAAGAACAGAGAAGGATTGACAGCCCAATCCTATATATATATATATGTATATATATTACATATGCCCCATTGAATTCATTGAGACCTATGCCCAGGTCATAGGATTGCAATTTGAATTACTTGATTTTGAGATGTATGTTTAATCCTGTAGTTGTATAATTATTATTTTTTACTGACACATCTGCACTAAGATGTGTGGGGTTTTTCCCCTACCTTTTTTTTAACCATATAAACAATGGATATGCATAGTTGAGAGTCAAATTGTGGTAGGGCATCATGGACGATTTCAAAACTAAAGTACTGTGAATAGCTTATTAAGCCACGATGGCTTAAAGTGACATCCAAAAGGGACCAATCTGAGCATTTTAATAAGAGGAAACAAAAGATGAATTAAATTAGGGTGACCAGATCGCCCGGGGTTTCCCAGTCCTAACCAGGAAAACTGGGGCGATCCGGGCCGACCAGGAGGGGGGCAGCGGTGACAGCGGTGACAAACAGGAGAACCTATGCTCATGCCGCCGTTGGGATGCCACCGGCGGGCTCGTGCAGTCACTGCCGCCGCCGCCGAGCTCGTGCAACCGCCACCACTGAGCTCATGCAACCGCCGCCGAGCTCATGCAGCCGGCGCCAGCGCTGCAGGGCTCATGCCAGAGGCCGCGCGGAAGAGGCAGGAGAGGGCCGAATCCGGAAATGATGAAATCGGCCCTCTCCCGCCTCTTCTGTGTGGCCTCTGGCCTCCTCGGGGTTTGTCACGATGGCAACAAGCCCAGAGGAGCCCGGATGCCCACGCGGAAGAGGCGGGGGAGGCCGATTACATCACTTCCGGAATTGGCCCTCTTCCTCGCAGCCTCTGGCAGGAGCCCTGCGGCGGCAGCAGCGGTGGCACAAGCCTGGCGGCGGCAGAGGACCCAGTAGGTCTGGGCTGGGTTTTTTGGGGGGTGAGTGGCTTGTTGGGGGGGTGTTTTGGGGGGGTGGCGGGGGGAACGGGACCGGAATTTTGGTTTCCAAAATCTGGTCACCCTAATTAAATGATTACTTTTTTAAATGAATCTAAAATGGTGCTAGGCCAGATCTACACTAAACAGGATATGACACTTTGAAAACGGTTTGAAAATGGTATATGGAGTGTGTCCTGGGCCCCAACAGTTGTCACTACTGTTATAAACCATTTTAAAGCAGTCGTGTAGATCCTGCCCTGGAAAGAAACCCCCTCCACACTTTTTTTTTTTAAAAAAAAGATGACTTTGAGTCAGAGAGAAGTTTGCTTCCTTGTTACTTGTTTGAAAATTTCGTCAGTACTTCTAGCTTTTTGTAAAGAAAGTTTTATTGATTTCCTTCAATTCTCTACCATATGGAGACCCAATCCCAAGCAAATTAAAAACTTTTGCTAAGCCAGCCAGCATGATGAGCTCCTCACTGCAACCTGGCAATGGGCCACACAACAGGAAAAGAGATGACAGATTGAGCAGGGATATATCACATGAAGTGGCAGGGTTGGGATCTTGCCAAGGCCTACCAGGGCACAGCCTGGATGCAAAAAAAAAAAGGAGCCAAGCTGCTACTGGGTGGTCAGATTCAGAAATAAAATGTCTGTGGTTCAAGAAGGCATCTTGGTGAAAGAAGAGGAATAGAAATCAGGTTCCCATAAATTAAAGCTTTGGAGTGGTAGTATGATTAAGGACTCATCCAAGACTCTTGTTCTCACCCTCTCTCTCCCCACCCTAAGTGCAGTCTCTGCCCCATGTCACCAAGAGGCTGAATTTCTAACAAGGCTTCCAAGTTAAAGCTGAATTAAGTATCTCTTTTAATGAGTCTTATAACAATGTATCTGAGCATTTGCACATTATTTTACATTTGTCTGCAGAATGTGTGTATGTTTGGGTACCAAGCTATATCACCCTCCTACCCCAATATCCCCCCTGATGCAACTCAGCACTCCAGGATGTCATCTCTGAATCCCTTCCTTTACATCTGGTTGATAGGCTAGATGGGCCAATGGCACAACCGAGTTTAAGGCAGCTTCATAGGAACTTATTATAAGAGAGTTGATGTTGTGTGTAGGCTAAAAATGTGAGATGGGTAATCCCCAGTTCAAATTCTGCCTCCTCCTTATACTAGGTAGCTTTAGGCGAGCTACTGTTTCCCATAGTCAGTTCCCCTCCCTGCACTCAGTCTGCAATAAGGGGATGATAATAATCCTGACCAATCTTAAAGAGTTATTGAATGGTAAGTACTACCAGTATAGGGATACCACTGAACTTTCTCTCGCTGTGTCTCTCTCTCAGTTGAAATGCCCTGAAAGAACTGGTAACTAGTTAGAAGCACCACTCAGTTCTAAAAATATTATCTTGCTTTTACTATTGCAACACATATTTGTCCCCCCAAAAAAGTTCATTAATCAGTGCGGAAGGGCTGTATTAGAGAAGAGATAAAATTGCATTGCTGCAACTAAAACTGTCCTAGCCAGTTCCAGTTGAAATCTGTGTACTAACAGATCGACTTGGTTTGCACAACATGAGATCCCACCATGGCTTAATTTACCCACGGGGGCTGTCATATTGTGCCGGGCACCCACAGCACCATTTTTGCATGGCTCCTGCAGGCATCTCAGCTTGCCATGGCATGTTGTATCATGCAAACCCAGCCAGCAGGGGTTATTTGAGGGTTAGACAATGCTCAAATAACCCATGGCCTGTTTTATATCACATATCTCTAGTAGCCTCTAAGGGGGTGAACTGAAGATTGCAGGTCCTTTTCTAAAGGAAATCGATGGTAGAGGGGAAAGAGTTGCTGCTTATCAGCAGTTTTTGTCCACTGAAAGTCTTGTGTAGGTAGTATACTTCAGAGTGAACAGCCCTATTCTCCATCTCTTTTGTTTGGCAGAATGCATTCGTACAGAGTTCTTCCTATGACTAAATAGATATCTAGTATTGATTCAGGAATGGCTACATCTTCAGGTGCCAGGCTGTTCTGTGAAGGACTGGCTGTGCTGCAGGGCAGTTAGCATACATGAATACATACAGAACTCTATGGAAAGCCAAAACAATAAGGAGTGTGAATGGGCTGCTCTAATCTTATAAGACGCTGCAATAAAATGTACCTCTTGATGCATCTGTTGGGTCTGTACCAGTAATTGTGTCCCCACCACTACCACCATTTGTACAGAAATTATGTATTATTGAAGCTCCCAAAGAAGAATATGAAACATTACAATTCTCCTCTTTTGCTTCCTCTTATATAAATCAATGCTTTATTTTGATTCCCCCGTATTCCTCCCACACTTTCTTGAAAGTGTGAGGTAGATAGGGAAGTTCCAGATCACTTTCTTAGGTAAAGCCTGTTCTGTTCTGTCTTATATGTGGAGTTGGTTCTGTAAGCCCCTTTGATTAATTTCAGCTCTGATATTTGCCAGGCTACTGATTCTAATGTAATTCTATTGAAACAGAGCCTCTCTCGGGTTTTATAGTATTGCTGTAAAACATCTGCACACTGGGGAAAGGATTTCCATGCTTTTGATGAAAAAAAGATGAATGATATGAACCATGAATGCACTCATGTTCCACTTGCCAATGTAAACCTAGTGAGGAGCAGTGGAATTTAACGTATGGAAAGGCGGCAAGTTAGCTTAATGCAAGCTAAACTTTTAATTAAGAATGCCAATCTTCCTCCTAAATTTCTGTTCCAGATATTCTCAGCCAAAATGTAACACTTCAGCAAAGGATCATTGCTCAGATTGCTCGCCCTGGAATCAGTAGCTGCTGCCATTCTCACACACACAGAGATCTAGGGCTTCCTTAGTAAAAAGCAATTAGACCAAATCTTCATCCAGTTTTCTGCTAAGTACACCTGTAATTTGATCTTTAGAAATTTGCATATCATTTTGATATCTCCACATGAAATATACTGTGCTCAAGTTCATTTTATTTTCAAATGGCCACAACAATCTTAATAGCTATTACCACCACCACATTCTGCCTTTTTCTCCTCTTACTGGGAACCCAAGTAGCTTACATGGTCCTCCTCTTCATTTATCCTCACAATAACCCTGTGAGGTAGGTCAGGTTGCAATTCAGTGACTCGCCCAAAGTCACTCACTGAGCTTCATGGCTGAGTGGGAAGTAAAACCAGAAGCTCCTTAGTCTAAATCCAACACTCTAACCACTACACCACACTGGCACATTTAGCAGCAGCAGCAATAACAATAACAATTTATTATCAATATACAGTGACAAAAGGCTTGCGACATTATAATACATCACTGCCACAGCAAACAGTATTGCTGAAATATATTATCAAAAGAAGACAGATGCATGCAGTCACATCTGAGCTAAGAGAAAGTGTCATAGTGATTTCATGACTTGGACAAAATGCTTTTCCAACTGTGTTAAACTAATTTTAAAATCAATAATACCTACAGTTAAAATTGTTTTAACCCAGTTGGAAAACATTGCTTCCAAACCATGAAGTCACTATGACACTTTAGTCACTTCTACTATTTGGTATGTTTTATAGATCAGCTTTACAAAATCCCTCAGAATCACAAACAAGCTACAGTTTCAAATTCGTTGTTGATTTAAAGCTTTCATTGTTTTATTTTTGCATGAGACACTCTAATCCTTTGTAGACCTAGTAATAGAAATACCCTTGTCTGGCCCCAGGCTTCACCCAGGTCATTCCACATCCTCCATTCCTTTGCTAATTTTTCATGCTTGGGGCAAAATACTGAATGCCCTGCAAGCACAATGAGTCTCACCCACCCCAAGGGGGAACATTGAAAGGCAACCCATCTGATTTACTTTGCATTAAGAATTTTATAAGGGTTTTAAATCCATAAATTGCAAACAAACACATATGCACCTCAATCCTGTGCATGCTTCCTCAGAAATAAGGGTCCCTAAGATTGCAACCTTAATGTTGTAATTTTTCCAGTTATCTTTAAAAAAATGTTTCCAGTTTGCTGAAATCCTCTGGCCCATCCACACATATATAATGGTACTGACTTCCTGGCATTAGTCCGCAGTGTTCTTGAAAATGGAGGAAGAAGGACAAGAAAAAGGACATAAAAGGAAAGGAAAAGAAGAAGAGGAGAAAATTATTCCTACCCTGGAAAGCACAAATACAACATTTTGAAAGTTTTGCCATTTACTCTCTGTTATCTGTGAACTTCTGCAGCAGGGGCTGCAGCCCTTGCTCCTTAAATACTAATTCAGTAAACTAATTCAGTAAACAAACACTGCAGAGAAATCATACTGATGCCAAAAATCCATTCGTTCTGCAGATGTCTTAAAGCTCTAGAGAAGCCAATAGTTTCCTACACTCCCACCCAGATTACGTCTCGTACAGTTTTATGTCCAAGAAAGGATCAACCAGTCACTTTCCCTTTAGAACTTTTACACTTCTTTGTCGTGATTGTCTGAACAAAGCCAGTGATGCTCTGGAACTTCAGTTCTGGCAGATGGTATCTTCCCCAACTTCTCTCTCTTGTCTCCTCAGGTTAAGGACTTGAGCTATCTGTTTCTGTAAAGGGACAGTGAAGGAACAAATGTGAATTTGTTCCTCAGGCCTAGCATTGCTCTACAAGAGTAGGTTACAGTTAAAGCTGCTTTCCCCAGCACCCCAATCAAAGATTCTAGGAGATCAGCTCTTGGATTTTTAGGAATTTATGAAAGTATGTCATATTTCCTCTTGCATGTGAAATGCAAAACAGAAAGATCTTTGGGGGGAAAACAAAGATGAGGCTTTCTACGGCCCTTCATAAAGGCTAGAAAGACATCTGGACATAAATGGGACAGAGATGTTTTGGAATCAAGTACAACCTCCGGTGTGATTCCCAGAACATTGTGCTGACATGTCCGCTAGACGTCCCCTGTGACACAGCCCAGTCAGAAAATGGTTGAGAAATATTCAGGGGTTCCCTGCTTTGTGATTGCGTCTTGGTGCATGTGCTTACAGCTCCTGGAGTGTAGAAGCTCTGCGCTTGCACAGATGCTCTTGCTAGTCATAGCTTTGGTATTTGGCTTCAGGAAACAGATTACTTCACAGAAGAAAATGTAAGCCGGGCCCAAATCAGCCACCACTCAAGAAGACATGTTGTGGAGAGGGGAAAATGAAAAGGAGTCATTGTGATTCATAAGATTTCTGGTTGGTGAAGCCCGGCTTCACAACAATATTTGTATCCATCATATTTAGCTGATTCAAATGACCCCACATCTTGGTAAAAAAAATAATGATAATCTCTAATTTCTTAGTTCAGACTGGTTGCTGACATGTTGTCTTGTGGAATAAGGTTATCAAATGAACCAGATGAAATTGATGAGCGATTCAGAAAAAAACTATTATTTATTTATTACATATTTATACTGCCCAGCAGCCTAGGCTCTCTGGGCAGTTTACAACTAAAACCATAGTATAACAATGATCCAGTTTAAAACTTTAAAACTTTCACATAAAACTAGAAAAGTTACAGTGTAGGTAAGGTTTATCTTAAAAGATATGTTTTCAGGAGGCTTTTAAAAAATATTACATTTTCTGCCTCCCAAATTACACGAGGGAGGGTTTTCCAGAGAGGGTGGGTGCCGCTACAGAGAAGGCCTGCTGTCAAGGTTCTTCATGATGACATTCTCTTCATCTCAGAATGATGAGCAGGACCTCCTCTGATGATCGTAAATAAGAGAAAGTGGTCTGCTAGGTATCCTGGTCCCAAGTTGTTTAGGGCTTTATAGGATAATAGCATGACCTTGTTCATGGCTTGGTAGCTAACAGGCAGCCAGTGCAGTTCTTTTAACACTGGTTTAATGTGGGCAGAGCTAGGCATCCCAGTGAGCACCCTAGCTGTTGCATTCTGCACAAGACACAGCTTTCGAACCACACGCATGGGTAGCCCCACATAGAGCGCATTACGGTAGTCTAATCATGAGGTTACCAGTGCATGATTAGACTGTGGCTAGGCTATCCCTATCCCATGCATAGCTGGTATACCAACCAAAGTTGATAATGGCTGCTCCGGGCCAGTGAGGCCACCTGGATCTCCAGTGACAAAGATGGGTCCAGGAGCACCCCCAAATTACGGAGTACTTTAGCGGGAGTACAACCCCATCCAAAACAGGCAAACACCCCAATTCCCGGACCTGGGAACCACCAACCCACAAGGTCTCTGTCTTATTGGGATTCAGCCTCAGTTTATTGTCCCTCATCTGAGCCATAACTGTATCCAGGCACCAGTTCAGAACATGCATGGCTCTCCCGATTCAGATGTTACAGAGAAATAGAGCTGGGTATCATCAGCATACTGGTGACACCTTGCCCAAAATCTCCTGATGACGACTCCCAACAGCTTCATATAGATATTGAATAACATTGGGGATAGGATGGTGCCCTGTGGCATGCCACAGTTCAGCTGCCATGCAGCTGAAGTGCAGTCACCCAGTGCTATTCTCTGGAACCAATCTCCAACAGTGCCTCCAACTCCCAACTCATGAAGGTGGTTCAGGAGAATACTGTGGTCAACAGTATCGAAAGCCACTGAGAGAGCAAGAAGAAATAACAGGGTTGCACTCCCCCTGTCTCAAGAAGAAGAAGAAGAAGAAGAAGAAGAAGAAGAAGAAGAAGAAGAAGAAGAAGAAGAAGAAGAAGAAGGTCATCCATCAGGCTGACAAGGCCGATTCTGTCCCAAAACCAGGCCTGAATCCAGACTGGAATGGATCCAGATAATCATAACAACAGCAATACAAATAAATACAAATCAACAGTAATACAAAACAATCATAACAACAGCAATACAAATCTACCTAGTTGATACCAACACTTGGCAACATAATTTGCTGTTCCAATGCAAGCCACCAGAAAAACAATAAAGAAAGCAAGAAGATCAGAGAAAGAAATTATGAAGGAGGTTATATTACAAACCATAATATTACTTAAAGAGGTTGAAAATGCAGGTTCTTCTTCTAAGAAGTAATAACAACCCAAAATATTAGAACAAATATTTTGCTGTAATCACAAGCAATCAGTGAATCAGTGTGCACAATCAGGACAATTTAATAATGTATATAAATATGGAACCTTGCAGAAAGTCAAGACTATTAATATAACAAGAATCTAAAGAAAGAAATTCCAGATAATAAAATTCACAGATGGTTTGTATTAATTCACACAAGGACATTGAATGTGGAATTTTAGGGTCATGAGAAAGGCTGATCACCTTATGGAGAATTCATAGTAGTAGAACCAACCTGCAGTTCTGTGTGCACTTTCTTGGGTGAAAACCATACTGAATTCCATTAGAAGTAGGACTTCTGATAGAAAGAAAAATTGAAAGAACAGAAAAAAACCTAATGACACTGAGCGATAATTGTGAGGTGCCAGTGTTACACTTTCTATAATCACAGTCGTCCCTCACATGGTTGCAGAATCTGAGTGTTTCACACACCACTACTTCTGCAACATTATTATTATTATTATTATTATTATTATTATTATTATTATTTTTAACCCGCCTCTCCCTCCGGATCGAGGCGGGGAACAACAACAATATAAAACACAAAAATCACAACAGTTAAAATTTTTAAAAAACAAGAAAAAAATACATCATTAAAACATCTTAAAATTCATCTGGATAGGCCTGTCAGAAGAGAGCAGTCTTCATGACTCTCTTAAATTCATGAAGACTGCTAATTTGTCTAACCTCCTCCGGCAGACCATTCCATAGTCTGGGAGCGATGGAAGAGAAGGTCCTCTAGGTAACACTCGTCAGCCTAGTTCTGGCTGACTTGAGTAAGTTCTTCCCAGAGGACCTAAGTGTGCGGGGCGGATTGTACAGGAGAAGGCGATCCCGCAGGTAACCTGGACCCAAACCATGTAGGGCTTTAAAGGTAATAACCAACACTTTATACTTCGCCCGGAAACTGATTGGCAGCCAATGAAGCGATTTTAAAACTGGTGTGATGTGATCACCCCTAGATGTACCGGTGACCAACCTGGCTGCCATATTTTGAACAAGTTGAAGTTTCCAGACTAGGCACAAAGGTAGCCCTATGTACAGCGCATTGCAGAAGTCAAGCCTCGAAGTTACCAGCGCGTGCACTACCGTCTTTAGGTCTTCCAACTCTAGGAAGGGGCGCAGCTGGCGTATCAGCTGAAGCCGATAGTAGGCACTCACGGCCATCGCATCAATCTGAGCTGTCATTTGGAGCGACGGATCCAGGAGTACCCCCAAGCTGCGAACACAATCTTTCAGGAGGGGTGTAACCCCATCCAGAACTAGTTGACACACCTCCAGACCCAGGTTGGGGCCTTTGACAGCAAGCACCTCCGTCTTGTCTGGATTCAGCTTCAGTTTGTTTTTCCTCATCCAGCCCATTACCGCCTCCAAGCATTCATTCAGAGGAGACACACTATCCTTAGCTGACGATGTTGTCGAAGGCATAGAGAAATATATTTGGGTGTCATCAGTGTATTGATAGCACCCCGCCCCATGCCTCCGGATGATCTCTCCCAGCGGTTTCATGTAAATGTTAAACAGCATTGGGGAAAGGATGGCACCTTGCGGTACACCACATAGCAACTCCTTTTTTGAAGAGCAGCTATCCCCAAGCATCACCATCTGGAACCTGCCCGAGAGATAGGATCGGAACCACTGAAGCACAGTGCCCCCGAGTCCCAATTCCCCCAGGCGCTCCAGAAGGATACCATGGTCAATGGTATCGAAAGCCGCTGAGAGGTCCAGAAGTACCAGCAGGGACACACTCCCCCTGTCAACACTAAGGCATAGATCATCCACTAAGGTGACCAAAGCGGTCTCAATTCCGTATCCTGCCCTGAAGCCGGTTTGAAATGGGTCTAGAAAATCAGTGTCATCCAAGACTGCCTGGAGTTGGAAGGCAACTGCCCTCTCGATCACCTTGCCCAAAAATGGAAGATTTGATACTGGCCTGTAGTTATTAAAGTCCAGGGGATCCAGGGAGGGCTTTTTTAGAAGCGGCCTTACCACCGCCTCTTTTAAACATGATGGAAAACTCCCCTTCCTAAGAGATGCATTAATGATATGTTGTAAATATGATCTAACTGCATCTCCTCCCTGGACGACCAGCCAAGAAGGGCAGGGATCGAGAGGGTAAGTCGTCCTCCTCACACATCCAAGTACCTTGTCCACATCCTCGGTACTCACCAACTGAAACTGATCAAGTGTAATCCTACTTGCGGAGTCGCTGGACACTCCACTGTCAGCCTCTGCTATAACAATGGCATCTAAGTCGGCTCTTATCCGAGAGATTTTATCTGAGAAATGATTGTTAAAGGCATCACAGCGAACTACCGCAGGCTCTAAAATCGGATTCAGGGGAGAAGGTGCCTGGGTTAGACCCCTCACCAACCTGAACAGTTCTGCTAGACGTGAATTCGCAGACGCAATGCGCGCAGAGAAGAAAGCTTTCTTCGCTGCACGTATTGCCACCCCATAACATGTAATGTGGATTGTACATGCATACATATGAGCATTCTCCACCACTGTCCCTTCTTGAGCATTCAGCGAATAGTGTATTTAGTTGCAATTGACTTGCTGTAGCCAAAACTTTAAAATCAGGTTTAACCAAATAGCACAAAGTAATGAGAATTTTCAGTTGTTTCTAAGCCAGTTATACATATCTTACATATACAGTGATAAAATACAGATCTGAAAAAGATACACATACAATATATTGAGCAAGCAACTGATTTGGAACATGGGCACAGGTGGCAATTTGATAAACTGTCCTGGGCACCACCACAAAATGGCTGTCATGGGAGATGTGGCAAAGGACAAGTAACCTGCCTCAAAGACTGAATACAAGGCAGAGGTGGGGGCTGATCCACAACACACTAAACAACTCCTTTGAACCCACAGTCTTTAACACCAACAGAAACCTATTATGTCACAGCTACCAGTAAGAAAATGTATTAATTGAAGAAAATGTGGGAGGGATAGGGTTCCTTAGTGGCTGCCAAAAAAAATGTCTGGGAGCACATTGGTGCCCATGGGCAGCACATTAATTAACCCTTCAATACATAGATACCAAGAGCTCATAAGCCAAAATGATGCTGATGAGTGAAAAGATGTAATATAAATGTAGCCAACTGATGTCTGAAGCACCTCATAGAGTAAAATCATACAACTAAGTAGCAAATTGGTTGGAATACTGACTTTTGCCCTTTACAAAGGTACAGCTTCCTATGTAACAAAAAGGTGCTAATCTCAAAGTATGCATTTCCCCTATGTTACTCATCTTGTTAACTAGTCACATTCTAAAGCCATATTCAGCTTGACAGAGGACTTAATATTTTCTGCATATTTCAATGGATGTACACAGAGAGATTAGTGGTTGAAAAATTTTGTGACAGAGAGGTTTTTTAAAAATGCATGTTTTGGTGAATTGGCTTGATTAACCTGTCTTTGGTTAGACATATCCCAACATGTCCTAGCATTGTTGACTGCTTGGTAATGGGACTTATAAACGTAAGACTTTGAGCCTCCTAGCGACCGTGCAAAAAGGGGGAAAAGGGGGGGAGGAAGCCCTAGACTAAGATCAAGGCTGGACCTAGATATAAAATTAGAGGTGATACATTCAGACACAGTGGGTTATCATGGGTTAGTCAACCCAAGATTATTCACAGCATGGGCAGGGCACATGCACCCACTGTTTTGAATATTTATTATTTATTTATTATGAAAACATTTTAATAATCAGGGAAATCAGGGATTATGGCATGTTGTGCAAACCCAGTCATCATGAGTCAATTGAGGATTAAACAACCCACATTTTACCCTTGATTACCACACTGCACGCACCATAACTAACCTGCCATATCATGTGAACTTGCCCTCATTCACTGTGTTTGAAGTTTGAATCACACTTTTGTGACACTGGAAATCTGTAGAGATTATTTCAACTGAAAAGCAACAAGGAAAGACCAAAAAAAAAAGTCCATCCCCAAAGGGAAAACACCAGATGTAGTCATAACTAGAATAGACTGTTTGAAGTCAAAGGGACTTAACTTAGTCATGACTAACTTGTCTCATTGAACTAAAAAGCATGGCTAAATCTGCATCCAACCAAAGAGTTAAGAAGGGAACTGGCAAAAATTAACAAACACTAAGTACTGGATATTATACATGTCTGCTGCTGAAATATATTAGATTTCCCCAAAGAGACATGCAACACCAATTAAAAATACTTGGTTGTCATGAGCCATATCACTGGATTACAGCTGTCATCCTATACCCATTTACATAAGAGTAAGCCATTGAATTCAGTAGGTCTTCTTTCTGAGTAGACTTGTATGGGATTGTATGGGATGATGACTTCTCATAATCATATAGATCCTGACATACTAGGCTGCTTAATCCTAAAAGCTAAAGAAAACCTTCTCAAAAAGTGTGCAAAAGTTCCTGCAGTTAGGTTGGAAAAGGTAGATAAGGGCTTGTCAGAAAAAGTGACGGCTGTTCATCAAGATGGCTAAATGCAGCCTCCAGGTTTCAGAGGCATATGCTGGGGAACAGCAGCAAGAGAGGAAGGATTTCCTCTTTTGCTTTCATGCCCTGCTTGTGGGTTCCCCAATGGGCATCTGGTTGGCCAGTGTGGGAAGCAGTATGCTGTACTTAGGTGGACCTTTGATTGGATCCAGCAGGGCTCTCCTTGTGTTCATAATGACGTAGGCTGTCTCTACAAGAGGCATTTAAAGCTCTTTCAAGGCGCTTAAATTTTTTTACCTCTACAAGAACGGAGCGCAAATCGGGCGTAGAGGCGCGCTACCCCTCTGATTATGCGCATTATCGAATGCGCGTTAAACAGTGAGTTTTATTTTGCTCCGGCCGTTAAAGCGCATTTTGCCTATGTGAACAAGCGCTTATGCGCATTAACTACTTGTAAAGCGCAATTTGGTCACCCGTTAATGCGCTTCGCCGCCTCTCGCTGCCTCTCGTGCAGAGGTATTAGGCGTAAATGCACTTCAGCGATTATGCGCATAATCGTCTAACCAGGCGCAAAAGTGACTCCTTGTAGAGGGGACCGTAGAGTTTTCAGAAGGAATTTCTCTAGTCAGTGGAATTAATCACAATCTATAAAGATCCACTCAGTTTTGTGAATGTTCCAGCGATATGCTAAACAATTACTGGTGTTTCAGCGACCTAGAGAGATGAGGAAACCGTTCCACCTCTTCCTGCCCCCATCAGCTTTGATGATTGCAATTTCATAGTGAGGTTGGAAGAGAAGAGTCTGTGTTGCCAGTACAAAAGCACTGAACAAAGAGTAGAGATGCAGAAATTGAATTATGGAGAAATCATCCTGGGTTCAAACAGGTGTAGTATTGACATCCACTAGGCAAGTCCACCCAGGAATGGTAAATGTCTGCTTTAAAACGTACTATTTGATGAATAATTTTGCAAAAGGCTGTCACATGGTATAATGTAAAGGATCACACTGATCAGCCATCACTTTCCTTTCAGATATTCTGGGAAAGGTTGCTGTGCTTCTAAAGCACTCATATAGAATGAGATGTCAGCTGCAATCAAGGCTGAAGACCTACAGCACTGGCTGCTCTCATCCCATTCCAGTAGCACTGGTAGATCCCTGCTGCCTTTGGTTACTGTTGCTCATTGATAATGCATATTCTTTTTGGAAAACCCTTCCTTCCTTATCAACCCTTCACTTCTGATCCTCTTGTTGTGTGTTCCCCCCACAGCATGTGATTGCCATCCCGTGGGTGCAGCTGGAAAAACCTGTAATCAAACCACAGGGCAATGTCCCTGCAAAGATGGCGTGACAGGCATCACGTGCAACCGATGTGCCAAAGGTTACCAGCAAAGCAGATCTCCCATTGCCCCCTGCATAAGTAGGTGGATGCTCTTTCTGACGTCTGTACCATAACATAATTAATCCTGAGTCTGGCCTGTCTACTAACACCTGATTGGATAGATTCACTTGGTGTTTGAACTAAGCAAACCGCTGGCCACTTACACATTACAGTTTTCATGGGTGCTTGTTACTGATCCATGTTGTGAGCCCACTAAAACTGTAATTTTTCAAACTCATTCACTTTCTCTCCCCCACATCTCATGTATACAGTGGAAATGTACAGTGGAGAGCTGGGGCCAATAGCAAGCAAAGACATATACAAACCTGGAAAGTGGAACAGTTTTAGTGGCTACACAATGTGACTTAGTAATGTGTATTTATTAAACTCTGAAGTTATAATGTGTGCAGTGGCCCTGTGTATTGTGTGTTTGGGTTTCATGGTGCATTTTTTTCATGTGTTTATGTATGTAAATATATGGATGGCTTCTCTCTCTTCACACTGGTTAGGTAATGTAACTACAAACAAATGCCCATTTAAACAAACAGCTGCAAGGTTCAAAATGTGATATGCTGTATGATAGGCACCCCTTTAGCACTTCATTTTTTTCTAGCAATGCTAGCAATAAACCGCTACTAGTTTTAATTCTGCTTGAGGCAGGATTCTAATAATAATTCTGAAAATTCCTGTGAAAGCATCAGAATGCCTGGGATCCATCATTGTTAAGAGCTACTACCAAGAAGAAACAGCAGACTATGTAAACCTACCAGTTCAGATAATTGTACAACTTGGGTCCTGTACCAAACTGTTAAAAGGAACTGGATGTTCGCACAGCCCCAATAAAACTGAGGACTATCTGGTGGGAGTGGGGGTGGGGTTTAAGCTGTTTTATTTCATGCAAGTCTCTTGGCTTTAAACATATTTAGTAAAACAGCAATGACAGCAGCGAGCTGCAGGTTCCAGTTCTGAAAAATTTCCCATCTCATGGGCAATCAATTGTGTCTTAACTTGCTTAATTAGCCACGTACGTGAGTCATATACTCACCTGACTAGTGTAACATTGGAGGGGAACTCATGGCTACTTCTGTGATCTGGGTGATGGTAAAAAGAATGGTGAGGGAAGAATCTTGTTACAGAAGAAGCTCTGCAGTCTTCTGTGGGCATCCTTCTTCAATTCAAACCATTAACATGAAGATCTACATTATGTGATATACGTATCAGGCCTCAGTGGCCTCTACTTATGAACATCATTTTCATTGTATGTGCCCTTTTGGCAGAGCATGCAGTGGAAATTCAGTTTTGCACCTAATGACGTGCTGCTTCCTGAATTCAGGGCTTTAGATGTGAGTCACCCAGCCTCATCCCTGTTAGTGGGAACCTGTCCACACAGTGGGAGGTAGAGGGGAAATTTTACTCTTGCTGCAGCAGTGTCCCCAACTAAAGTATTTCACTAGAGAAGTTAATAATATCCATTCATTTGTATGGGAGAAAGTAAAGGGGATGCACTTGGGAATAATAATGGGTGGGGGCAAACCCTATTTCCTGCACCTGGGTGACACCAATTCAGCCCTTTCCTAGCTGCATAATCCCACCCCTTCATGCATCAGTATAGCCCCATCCTGTGTTTTGTTTCTTGCTCACACTACAGTGGCCACACTATCAATGATGTCAGGGAGCCCCAATGGCTAGCCACGAGTCGTGCAGGAAAATAGCATTTATTCAATTTTTTATAAAACAAACACACAAAACAAAACAAAAACGTTACATATTAAATTTGTTGATTAGCTGCTAGTTGTAGTAGGATCGTAAAAGCATAACAACTATTCCTTATTCACCTTTCCTAGTTCTTCCTGTTGCTGCTGCCTGTTGTCATTGCTGTTAATAGTTGGATTTATGCTGCAGTAGATCTTAATGGTGTTGTACCAGGCCCTTCCTACATTTGCCTTTAAGAAATATTGGCCTAAAGAGAAAAATGAAATATCTTGGAACTTTGAAAAAGAAGCAGGGAATATTGATATCCTGCCCATTCACTATACTGTTTCCTTAATACCAATGCAGAAAAAGGTCATGGTTGAAAGAATCACGTCTTTGCAGGAGACTCAGAACAGGTTCTCAGCATATTTTTCTGGTCATATGGAATATACACAAAAATATACTCTAGTATTGTTGCTTCATAAAGTATATGTAGTCTGAAGGCTTATGATGCAGCAACCAAGTTGAAGTAAAACAGGCATATGATGCAGCAACCCAGCTGAAGTGAAGCAGAGCCTGGATGGGAGAACCCTATGTATGCTGTCTTGAGCTCCTTGGATATCCTGGATTGGAATCATCACCACCAACATATTATGGTGGTTTCATATAATGAGGGGTAGTTCATTCCTCAAAACAGATAGGGCTCCACAAAACACACGTGTTACTCTTCTTTGATGCAGTCTTGATCCATCAGAATCAATTGAAGGGTTGCTACTGTTTCTATGATTAGGCTGACCAGATAAAATCCAGGTCAGGGCTCATGTAACGTCAACGTTGTAGAGAAAAGGGGATTTCAGCCAGTGTCATTTGTATGCAATTAGTTCCTGGTGAAATTCCCTCTTCATCACACCTGTTAAAGTTGCAGGGGGCCTGCCTTCTTTTGTATATGGTCACTCTAGTATAGTGCCTGCAACTTTAACTGGTGTGATGAAGAGGGAATTTCACCAGGACCTAATTGCATACAAATGACACTGGCTGAAATTCCCTTTTCTCTACAACTGTTAAAGTTACATGAGCCCTGACCTGGATTTTATCTGGTCAGCCTAGCTATGATAAGTAGTGTCAGCCTGTCTTGAAAACTAGATATGGATGGTGAAGGAAAACTCTAGATCAATGCTGAACTATGGTCTACATGCCATCCTTCCCCAACATAGTGTCCTTCAGATGTTTTGGACTACAACTTCCATCAGCCCCAATCAGTAAGGACAATGGTCAGGGATGATGGGAGTGGCCATCCAAACATCTGGAGGGTACCATGTTGGGAAATACGGCTCTATGTACACAGTTGTGGAATGCCCTGCCTGGCCACTGGAGCTTTATTCATGCATTCGCATTTCTTCCATGGCATTATAACTTTTGTAAACACCCACCTTGTCCTTGAAAGTGTCCAACATATTTTCTTTATCTGGAGGAAATAACAACTCCACCCTTTCTTGTTCATTTTTCTCTTTTCCTGTCCGCTTTTTCCTCTTCTCTACAGAGATTCCTGTTGTTCCTCCTACAACTGTGGCCAGCAGCACAGAAGAACCTGCAGGTATGTTATTCTTTTGGTTTTTGCCCGTTCAACTGTTGGCAAAATGTTCTTCTTCTATGACAGCATTATAGCCACAATAATCCAGGGGTAGAGTACTGCCCAGAGTAGACACATTGAAATGAATGGGACGAGCCATTACTAAAGTCCCACTGATTTCTACTCTAAGCAAGGCTAAATCTGGATTCATCCAATTGAGGCTGAAAATGAGTCAAGGGTTTTTATTGTAGGGGGTTGTGATCGTAATAAGTGGTATCTATATTTCTTTTAGAATGAAATAAATAAAATTAAAGGTCAAGAGGTGATTTTTACCCAGCAAAAGAAAGAGAATTTGAAAATAATATATTACCACATACATCTTTTTCCTTAGGGTGACAAGATAAAATCCAGGTCAGGGCTCATGTAACTTTAACAGTTGTAGAGAAAAGGGAATTTCAGCCAGTGTCATTTGTATGCAGTTAGTTCCTGGTGAACTTCCCTCTTCATCACAACAGTTAAAGTTGCAGGGGCCCTGCCTTCTTTTGTATATGAACACTCTAGTATAGTGCATGCACCTTTAACTGGTGTGATGAAGAGGGAATATCACCAGGAACTAATTGCATACAAATGACACTGGCTGAAATTCCCTTTTCTCTACAACTGTTAAAGTTACATGAGCCCTGACCTGGATTTTATCTGGTCAGCCTACTTTTCCTAGAATGTGTAGATATCTGGCTGCATATATCAGCTAACTTAGAGGAGCCTCACATGACCCAGTCAGGTGGGCTTAAGACACCAGTTAGGCTAGGAGGGAGAGGCCTGTTCTATAACCCGACTCCTATTCTGTGGCCATTTTACTATAGCTACTTAGGAAAGAAGTGTGACTTGCAATGCTTCATACATGAATATTTTGTTGTCTCCTGCAATGTTTGCTGCGATAGTAGAAAGATAACAGTAATGTTGCCATGTGATGGTCATGCAAATGGCACTTGTGGGCTTGGCTCTCCGTCTGGAACTCCAGAATCGCAACACCTTAAGTTAATACATATAAGCAGAAAGAGTTCTGTCTGATGGACCTTGGACTATTGGTTTCCCTTCTTGGTTATCTTCATATTCTTGTTGTTTGGGAAACTGTTTGTCATCCCATGAAACTAAGGCCAGATCTACACCACTTTGAAAGTGGTTTGAAAATGGTATATGGAGTTATGTCCTGGGCCCCAACAGTTGTCACTACTGTTATAAACCGTTATAAAGCAGTAGTGTAGATCCTGCCTAAGATAACGACAAGAAGAAGAAGAAGAAGAAGAAGAAGAAGAAGAAGAAGAAGAAGCAGCAGCAGCAGCAGCAGCAGCAGCAGCTAAGAATGCTTACTTTTGATTTATTTGGGAAGGGAGATTATCTTTAGGCAGCCTGATAACAAAGTTTGCTAGGCAGCTTACAGTGTCATAGAACAGAAAGTTAAAAATACAAAACGGAGCTGCTCTACCATCAAGCAGAATGCGGCAGCTGATTTGTGGTGTCATGCAGGGGCAGCAAATTGTTGTTTAATTTATTACTGTATTTTTACCAACAGGGAGGGAGTGTCTGCTGGATTTTCTGCCTCAAGTGACAAATAACTTGGCTAGCCTTAGGTACTATGTACCTCAACGTCTGTATATGTATGGGGGTGAGGTTGCTATTTCATTCTCCACCTCAGGCAGCAAAATGTCTTCATTTGGCAGTAAAGGCAACACATAAAACACCACAATATGTGAAAGTGCCTCAAATGTTGATAACTAGCAGCATGCCAGTCAGAATGGTAGGTGTGGTGGGTGGGAAACTCTTCCCCAGCCCACAGCTTGTTGTGCAAGCCATCACTAGCAAGGACCATGGAAGGAACAGAGATCTGGACTTCAGTGTGGTTCTCCCCAACCTTCTGCCACATGTGTCTGAATCCCTGATAGGGAGAAGCAAGCAGCAGTGTGATTGGCAAACAGAAAAGCCTGGCCTCCTCTATCCATTGGTCATGATGAAGCATGACAGAGGCAGAAGGCAGAAGCCAGAATGACTTTTTATAGGTGGTCAGCAAGATGCTCACCATTATGATGGATTGGGGTAGTGGAGAGAGGGTCTTTATAGTACAGAAAAGGCTGCAGGGAGGGAATGTCTGTTTCTCTGTCTTTTGTTTCACAGGCATGTCAGAATGTGATGCAACAGTGTGACAAAGAGATGGAAGCCAAGAATTGGCTTTTAATATACTATGTCATGGTTTTGTTTTGTTTTTAGTAATATTAGTAATGTCATTATTGTGAGCATTATTCATTATCAGTTTGGGCTAAAAGCAACAGGAATATAAGTTTTTAATTCTCAGTTAATAGAAAATGATTAACAGTCTGGAGAGGGAGTAGCAAATACTCAAACCTACAGCCAATGAAAAGCGACCTGACAGTATCTCCTGGATTCCTAAATTTTAAAAATTATTATTTATCCATTCCTCTGCATATATCATTTACAATGGAACAATCCATCTTTTCAGAAGCAGATTGTAGCACAAGGCGCCTTCTCTTTAGCAGCACAAGGAAAGTTCAGCCAAACTGAGCAATCTGATTGGCGGTGCATCACCGATATCCATTCAGCAACAATTTCATTGGAGTTCTTAAGCACCTCTTAAATCAAGGAGGATGAGCTCCTGTATTATTATTTTTATTTGATTGCCTGGCCAAGGTTTAGGCAGCTATGGAGTGTGGCACCATTTGTATTCCATCAATGCACACTTCTCCTAAAGTATATTATTATTATTATTATTATTATTATTATTATTATTATTATTATTTACATTTATATACTGCCCCATAGCCGAAGCTTTCTGGATGGTTTACAAAAATTAAAAGATTGAACATTAAAAAGACAAAATACAAAATTTAAAACCATAAAACATAAAAACAGCTAATATTTAAAACATTTTAAACTTTAAGCCTGGCCAAAAATTCAGTTAAAAACCTCAACTTAAGCTGTTAAAATGTTATAACAATGTCTTGGTTACTTGTCACCACAAGTGCTACTGGCTGCCATTGGAAGTTTATCTGTGCCCTGATCATGCTATCAGAGGGCTTTCTGAATAGTGCAACCGTAGAGAAGAAGAAGAAATCTAGATGGAAGTTATTTGTAGCTGGGCACTGGGCAGTGTCACTTTGCTATACTTATTCAGGGTCAGTGGGAAGCAATGGCTAAGGGCACCAGAGTAGGGCTAGAGAATGCAGCCATGAGCTCTTTGGAGGAAAGGTGGGTTATATATAAATACTCAGGCTGAAAGTGGCTCCATTTCCTCCCCCCCTCCCCCCGAGAACATGGTGTAAGGAAAATCTCAAACAGAACATGAGCCAATTTTAGCTTTATGTGAAAGAGAGAAAACATATGTTCATTGCTTGTTCTGCATCAGGTTTTGTTTCGTACATACATTCTATATCTGACTGGAAAAGCAATTCAACATTCATTTGCGTTGATAAAATTGCTCTCTGACAATTAGTCAAAGTGAGTCAGTAGCCATTGCTTGGATACGTTACAAGTTGAATATCAGAAGCATTTTTATTTCTCTCTCATTTTATAATTCTACTCCTGGACCTCATATTGCTGCTGGAGAGCAGTCACAGCCAGGTGAGTCTTTTGAAAACTAGTGAGGTGTCTGTGGGCTCCATTACACCTACTTTTTCCCTCCGGTTTGCTTCCGTGATTTCTCCTTCCATTTCCTTAATGAGTAGAGCACTGGGCACTTTCACGTCTGTGCACTGTTGTGCTCATGTATCTTTTCACCTGTATCGCTACTATGCAAAATCTCCCACCCCGACCCCTACATTCTCCATCCCCCTGCGCACAAATACAATAGTACAGAAGCCTGAAACTATGCAATTATGGTACAACAACACACTGTGTTTTCCCCTAAGATCATATTATACAAGATAAGTGAAGAGAAAGTATTACAATTCGTTTTTGGAGACATTTGTGGTCGATGTTGGCATGGCAAGGGGAAACCGACATTGTTCTGGTCAGGAAACTTAGGCATGCCTTCTCAGGAGTAACAACTGTTAGGTGGATCCACAGCTGGCTACAGAATCGGACTCAAAGAGTGCTTATCACTGGGGGGAGGTAACAAGCAGGGCACCGCAGGGCTCAGTCCTGGGCCCAGTGCTCTTCAACATTTTTATGAATGACTTGGATGAGGAGGTGCAGGGAATGCTTATCAAATTTGCAGATGACACAAAATTGGGTGGAATAGCTAATACCTTGGAAGACAGAAACAAACTTCAAAGTGATCTTGATAGGCTGGAGCACTGGGCTGAAAACAACAGAATGAAATTTAATAGGGATAAATGCCAAGTTCTACACCTAGGAAAAAGAAACCAAATGCACAGTTACAAGATGGGGGATACTTGGCTCAGCAATACTAAAAGCGAGAAGGATCTTGGAACTGTTGTAGATCAGGAGCTGAATATGAGCCAACAATGTAATGTGGCTGCAAAAAAAGCAAATGCTATTTTGGGCTGCATTAATAGAAGTATATCTTCCAAATCGCACAACGTACTGGTTCCTCTCTATTCAGCACTGGTTAGGCCTCATCTTGAGTATTGTGCCCAGTTCTGGGCACCACACTTCAAGAAGGATGCAGACAAGCTGGAGGGGGTTCAGAGGAGGGCAACAAGGATAATCAGTGGTCTGGAAACAAAGCCTTATGAGGAGACACTGAAAGAACTGAGCATCTTTAGCCTTGATAAGAGAAGACTGAGGGGAGACATGATAGCATTCTTCAAATACTTGAAAGGTTGTCACACAGAGTGCAGGACACGGAATAATGGGCTCAAGTTACAGGAAGCCAGATTCTGTCTGGACATCAGGAAAAACTTCCTGACTGTTACAGCAGTACGACAATGGAACCAATTACCTTAAGAGGTCGTGGGCTCTAGCACACTAGAGGCATTCAAGAAGCAGCTGGACAGCCATCTGTCAGGTATGCTTTAAGGTAGATTCCTGCATTGAGTAGGGGGTTGCATTTGATGGCCTCATAGGCCCCTTCCAGTTCTACTATTCTATGATTCCCTCTCTCCCTCCCCCTTCATGGTTGAGCAATTGAGAACCACCCTGCCCTCCTTTTTTGTCAGCGAGACCTCCATTCAACACACATGCCCTCAACAAAAAACAAGATGGTCCGATATAGTGCAAGGACAGCAATACATGGGAGAGAGGAGCGGCTTTATTGCACAAGGAGGGGGGAAATGGACTTTCCCCGCTCCAAAATAAGATAAAAATCAGAGGGGAAATGGCAAGATGAGCCATCATGTGAGTACCATGCTGCAAAAACACATACCAGGCATTGCCAGAGTGCGATAAATTGCTGGTGTGATGGAGCTCTGTGACTGCTTATCTCAGATGAGGAATGATTTATCATAGTGACTATAACAGTGTTTTTATGTGGAACAGCCTTTGAAGACAGCTTGGAAGTTACAGGCAGTATGAAATGCTGAAGTTGGTCTCGTAACAAGTACAGGTCTCAGGAACCATTATTCCAAGTCTGATTCAGGTTCACTGGCTTTAGTTCCTGTTAGCTTTTGCTCTGGTTCAATGTACTAGTGGCAATCTTAAAGCTGTACACATTCTGGGGCCTGATTATCCTCAGCCTGTATGTCTTCTCTGTGCACTGAGATCAGCGGGGAGGTGGTAGGAGATGAGACTGGTTCATGTTCAGCATGGAGCTCACCTGTGGAATGCTCTGCCAACGGAGGCACATTTTACTGCTTCAGTGCTGTTTTTCTGGAAGCCTGCAAAGATATGGCTTTTAAAAATGGGCCAGTAGTATCCTGGGAATTGTTTTTTGCTGCCTTTCTTCTCTGTGGCTGCAGTTTTAGCTTACTATCATGGTTTTAAATGTTTCAATAATAATAATAATAATAATAATAATAATAATAATGATGGTGGTGATGATGATGATGATGAATGTTTTTATATTGACTGTACACTGCTTCATGTGCCACTTTGGTGGTAGAGAATGCAGCATATAAAGTCTAAATAAATAATTGCATTCAGGAAGAAATGTTGCCATAACTCAAATAGCATTGATTCTGGGCTGTGTGTTTGTTTTGTCATGTGTTTGGTTTTAGGTTTGAGTCAACTCAAATCTATTTGCTCTGTAAGCAACTTTCAGCAGTCCATCTGTTCTCTCTGCTTGTGGCCCATTGTGCTCTAGGTTGTCTAAGAGCTCTATCACACCTACTTTTTTATTATTGGTATGTACCTGCAGTTTTGATTTCCATTTCCCTTTCGTGAGCGTAGCCATACCGGGGCCTCCCTTATGGGCTCTTATGGGTGGGGGGGGGGGGGTTGTTCCTGGCAGCAGGAAGGGAAGGGGCAGGCAGGGAAATACGAAGAGGGGGGAATCCCGTGTACTGGAGGAGGAGAATTGCCCTGCCTTCCCCTTTCCTCATCAACAAACACACCCCCAACAAACGAAAAAGCAAGAAGGGGGGGATATTTCTGACTTTCTCTGTGCCAAAATTCTTTGCAACAAGGGGCGGAAGGGGCGTGATGAGAGCAGGACCAGGATGACATCATGTGGGTACCTCGTGGCAAAAACATATACAAGGCAGGGCGATGATGTAGTTTGGACCCAGACACGAGTATGCAGTGAATTGCTGGTGTGGTGGAACTCTTAAGTAAATCTGTGAAGGGCAAGTGTATGGTTCTGGCTTCGAGCAGAGGATTCTACTGTTGAGTTAAGTAACTCTGGAAATTGATTGTTTCAGCTAAAGAGTGTCAGTGATGTAAACTGATTATTCCATGTGATGAACTTGGCACATAAACTGCATTACGAAGTCTGGCATGACTGATCTCTTTTGATGATGCACCTGAATCCCCCTTGCTGCTTTCTCCCTACCAGTTGTTGTTAATGTCAATCCTTTCTGACCACAAATTCTTTCCTGGAGTATAGAATTGCTGCTGTTGAAAAGGCCAATCTGCATACTCTGGGCAGCCACTGGAAATATTAACTGGAACAATTCTTTGCTCTATTGCAGGGCTAGGGTTTCCTGTAGGGCTTATCATGTTCCTAACATTTCCCACAAAGTATAGGAACAGAATGTTGTAAGATATGACCTATTCTATCTTGGCTATCATGATGCTTCATTTGCAACAGCTGTGATACAATGCAATTACGCAAATGCTTGGGCTGATCAGAGCTGGACAGGACAACAGCCCAGAGGACATACTGCAGGGAACATTCTTGTTCTGCCCCTGGAGATAGACTGCATTTGGCCTTTCTATTTCTGAGTTTTGTAATGTCATATAAACCTACTCAGAGGGAGATGGATGGGAGAGTATTCTAGTAATTTTCCTAATAATTAGGAAAGAGAACCAGTGATTCTGGAATGGCTGTGTTGACCAACATTGCCCCTTACACCATTATACTTTGCAATATAATTCTGGAATTATATTGGGGAATTATATTGCATAGTCATTTCAGATGGTATGCAATCAGGCCAAATATAAGTGAGGACGCTCATCCCTGAACTTATTTTCTTTGGAGTAAGTCTTGGTTGGACTTAACCAAGCATGTATAAAATTGTTGCCTAAGAGACATTTACATTTGACATGGACATTATTTAAAAAGATGAAAAGTAAAGATTATAGTCAGTTGCAAAACACAAAGATCATTACAATGTTTAGAATCATGCCCCAGCTCACTAAAAGCTTTGAGCTTCATTCCCTAGAGGACGCTGCCTTCCAAAGCAGCATTGCAAAGAGATTGAGGAAGTTTGTAGACTGTTCTCAATGATGCCACAACCAATATACTGTGTAATGGAGTTGAAGCAAAGAATCCAAATCGAAAATGGAATATTCCCTTGGTGTGATCAGTTTGCTGGGGCCTGCAGGCACATCTTTCCTGTGCTCTTGCCTTCTGAAATACAAAGTATCTTATGATTCCTCCTTTTGAATTCTGATGAAACAGAAAAATGGAAGATTCAAATATTGCCATAGTGCACTATTTATCATGGTGCGATACTATGATGCTTGATCGTATGCTCAAACTCCAATGTTGAGAGCTACAAAAACCTCAGCAGCTCCTTGTTTCCTGCCTCTCCTGTTATTCTCTTTAACAGGAGATAGCCCGAAAGTGCATTCAGTAAGTTAACACTATCCCCCTGCTTTCAACAAGAACATTTCACAATGGAGCCCCTTTACAATGGAGAATGCCAAAGGTCATGGCAAGGGTTAGAAGGCACCCACCAGGGGCCATGACTTGCTGTCAAATACAAAGCAAAGTTCTTTGCGCCCTCCAACCTCTGGGTTTGAGCTTTTTCATTCTGCTTTGGTTTTGTGGGTGGACATGGCTACTTTGCAACAATAGGACATCTTGATAGAATCTGGAAGGCAAGGAAGCAGGTGCGGGTGCCCTTGACTACTGCATTCCATTCTCTTCCCAACACCTCCCCACAGAAGAAATTCTTGTTTCCCATATTTTAATTTCAAATTGATATGCATTTTTGATACACCCGCTATTTTACAAAAGTATTCTAACGTTCAATGAGGCATACTCTTAGGGTGTGGGTGGGTGTGCGAGAGAGAGGAGGGGCAGTTCACTTATAATGCCAAAATAAAACGGTTGCTTCAAAATGAGAGGCCCCACATGTACGTTTGCTCTCTTTCTCCCTCCAGAGAAAAAGAAATGAGGGCTGTCAAAGACCTGCAATGCCCTGTTTCATGAGTGGAAAGGAGATCAGACAAAATTTTGTTCCCATACACTTTTTGCTCATCTCTTCCTGTGGCCTTTTCCATTGCCATCAGGTAGAAATCTTTTATTTTATTTTATCTACCAAAACAGCCATAAACCTCCCTGGGACTCCGGTATCTACTTTAGGTAAGGTTGGCTGTTAGACATGGGGTGAGACTTCAAAATGTTAGATAATAAAATTTAAATTTTACTGAAGTAATCCTTGTGCAATTGGTCAAGATAGGGGATATATATCAGCCCCTGGTATGCTGAGATAGATAACTGGTCAATTATTATTTTGTAGTCATATGAAGAGCCCAGAGAGCATGACAAGGTCTCACAGTTGATTGTTAAATCTTTTCCAGTCTTGCACTATTTCTAAAAGATTCAGCTCACTTTTAAGCATCTTGTTCCTGTTTTTCTTCTGCAAATAAGGAGACATTGCAGACAATCTACTGTGTGCTCAGACGGAAAGCTGGCTTCCTGTTTGTCTTTTTAGCTGGACAGACTGGAAGTTCTCTGCCAGTATATATCCTTCAAGGTAGCTATAATCAAGAATTCTTGAATTTTCCATCAGCCTTCTTTTCACGAGTACACTCTTGTGAGCTATCATTTAGCAATCCATGAGGAAGGGGGAAACATGGTAAAAAAGCCTTCCTGTTTGTTTGTAATGATGTCATGTCATAGCTGGAATACATTCTTTTGGGCTATAAGGCTGTGGGGACAAGAAAGGGCCACAGGCAGGTTTATTAATGGAGCCTTGGCTCCCAGAGAAGCCTGCCCAAGTCTTGATTTCCATCCTGGCAGCCTTAATCTAATTTCATGCTTTATTTGCACCAATTTGTTTTTCAATCAATCTTGCTCAGCAAGGAGAAAGGATATTACTGGGGGCTCATTTGTTTGGTCTTGTTCCAAGGATGAGGTTAATAGCAGTTATGCTTTTCTGGGATTGCTGCAGGGTTCATGGAGCTTTGCTTGTTCACTTCAGCTCCTTTTAGCAGCAGGCACATCCTCCTGTGCCCTGACTTTCCATCCCAACTGCACCGGAACCTGTTTGCACAACAGAGCCCTGCAGTTTGGCTTCAGCAGCACCTTTGTTGAAAGACAAATTCATTATAGGAAGCCCAGTGAAGGCTGCTTAAATTGGCAGAAGATTCACAGACCAAGAGCCACTCCAGACATCCTCTAGAGCACAACTCCACCTCCCCATGTTTTTGGGTCTCCACCTCCCCATGTTTTTGCTTGACAGGCAGAGAGCCAGTGAGCCAGTAGGCAGTGGCATCTGCTGCTCCTCTTCCTCACTATTGGCAGATGAACAAGCAGGTTGCAATGGTGAAGAAGAGGAGCAAGTCCAGGGAGTCCTTGTCAGTGAGCCCCTGCTGGGGTATAGGTCCTGGCAGATGGCCAGTCATGGTGTTAGCCCCGGATGAGATGCACGTTCTGCTTTGGGTAGTTGGATGTTCTTCCGATAAATGGACAGACACACTGGGGAAGTGCTTAAATGAGACATGCACATCTCTTCCACTTCGTGTAAGATATGGAAGCAAAGTCAGAGGAAGCACAAGTCACACTTCTTTAGAATGACCAAAGCTGTGGCTTAAAGAATACAAGTGCTAGCAAATTAGGGCTTGTCGTCGCTAAAGCTGTAACTCTGCTCTAGTGAATCAGTGGCTTAAATAAACATATACATACACACACACACACACACACACACACACATCTATCTATCTATCTGTCTATCTGACCAAACTTTCCAGATCATTGGTGCGTGTAGATATAACATGGAGCTGGTTCATACATAATAGCAGCTTCCGCAATCACTTTGGAAGCAGGCAGGGCCACTGTCAATCACTTTGGAAGCAGGCTGAGCTCCAGTCACATAGAGGCTCTGTTTGTGTGAACTAGTACAGCCACATGCATACTGTGCATGATTTCTACAATGGCAGTGGCTCTGGTTACATGTACAGCTTGTTAAAAATGACACAGTTGCATAAATATATTTGTAACCTTTATATCCCAACTTTCCCCCAAGGAGGCCTACATAATCCCCCTCCACTCCATTTTATACAACCCTGTGAGGTAAGTTAGTCTGAGAGTCACCCAGTGAAATTCATGGCTGAGTGGGGACATGAATCTGGGTCTCCCCAGTGTCAGTCCCAAACTGTAGCTACAGGCGATCATATCAAGGCTGCTAGTATATGTCTTGTATATTGTCAGACTGAGGGGGAAAACAATTATTCATTTGGTTTAGTGGCATACCTGGTCATACTGCTACAAAGCAGGTGAGTCAAAACCAGCTGGTTATTGAAGGCGGCACACTTTTATTTTACTTCCAACCTCCAGCTGCGTGGAGTTTTAAGGAAATCTGGACATATTTAGCCAGGACAAAAGTAATTTAAATTAATGTTGTTGCTGGTAATGAATTAGACTCTTAAAAATATTCTTAAGCCCTGTGCAAAGAGTAAAATAGAAATATCTCTGCTACAATGGCTTACAATATAAAATAGACATACAAAAGGGGGAAAAGTAAGGGGAAGAGGTTGGACTTCCAGAGGAATGTAAGTAAATAGAAAATGGTTCCCAAATCAAGATCTACATGTAAGGGTGAAGTTGTTTCATTGTTCTTTGTTTGGACAGGGTCTTTCCTCTATCACTAGCTTTTTCTTAATTTAAGAGAGATGTGAGATATAATAAACAGATGCCAGAGCCAAAGGAACGAATAAACTTCATTTTCTCTCCATCTTGATGTGAAGTAAGTTCTGTACAGAATCTATCAGGGCTGCACAATGAAGTGCCTCCTCTGTAGTTAGGGGCACACCACAGTTTATGCACGTCACAGTTTATGCGTGTTACGACTTAAATAGGAGCTTTGTGTTAATCCTGATCTTCAAGCATCTCCTGTGGAAGAATTTTCTCATGTGTAAAGTGGTTCTCATGTAACCTAAGGCCAGCTTTCTGGTAGATTAATCCATGTGGTGTACCAATTGATGGTTCCAAGGCAGAGCCATTGCACACAATTTCCTGCACAGGAAACCTAACTCACCCCCCACCCACTCTGTATGATCAATCACCCTAAGTTTGCAAAGATAAAGGGAGGATGAGTCAATGAAATGCTTAAAGCAGCAGAACATTTGGAGGAAATTGTACTTACTTGGCACAGAAAGCAGACACTGGTGCTATGAAAACATTTTTACTGTCACCCATGGAACCATTTGCTGCTCTGAAGTTGATCTTGTAGATATTAAAACCAATAAACTCACTCCAAGGACAGATTGAGCCTGAGCATAAAATCGTAGAACTGTAGGACTGGGTGGGACAGGGCCTAAATATCACTGAGGTCAACATCTTGTACTAGGAGGAGGAAGAGATCGTTGCTAATGGATTGACCTATTTTAGCTGAGTTGGATTTTTACACAGGGGAGAGAAAAATATTATGCCAGAGCCTCTGCTAGAAAAAGACCAAAGTTAAAAAGTCATACACTAGGTAGCAGCTTCCATGGTCTGTGAAGTGTTTTATGCTCTAGCCTTTGACTTCTCCTTGCACCCCTTAATTTCAGCATTGCTAGATAACCGTGGTGGGCCATGTGTTTCATTTGTGCTTTGGAAGGTTCTGAAAAAATTAATTAGTTTATCAATAAATGGCCATTCTATTTAAATTTATTTGATTTTAGGGCACAGTGAAACCTAAAGTTGATGTGTCTGCCTCTGCGATGTGATCAGCGATATAGAAAGGATATCGGCTAGTTTTCTCTCTCCTTTTCCTGCTCCTCAAAGCAGGACATTTTTTGCCCCTGCGCTCAATGAAAGACACCATTCCTTCTTCTTATGCACTTCCCCTTACATTCTGTGCCTCATGCTGAAGTTGTGGCCTGCTGCAGGATTTGGGATCAAGAAGCTTCTCATAAAGGGGTTTTGAGACTTGGCTCTGCAGCTGGAGCACAAAGCAGATGGAGCATGCAGTTCCACAGGGACAGGATTAACTTGAAGCTCTGCTGTCTGTTGACTTGCTTGCCTCTGTTTTCACTATGTACTTTAGATAGAGCACAGTGGCAACCCAAGCAAAAACATTGATTCCCATTTAATGAAGTGTATCCACTGGTTCGATTTGCTATTCTTCCTCTCCCATTCAACTTTTGGTCCTTCCCTGGAGGATAACTACCTCCTACACACAGTGTGTGATGTAGTGGAAGAGAACAATGGGTTTGGCAGTGTTTGGTTCATCTAGCTGCTGGAACAGAACCAACTCCAAAAGGTCAGACCTGAAGGTTGCCTTACAGGTATCATGGAGATTTTCTGTAGTCATCTGTGATCTTCCTTCTATGGTTTGAAAAAAAATCTTACATATCATGTAAGCATAGTGTTACCTTGCCTTAAACTGCACCAGTCTGAAGATTAGCAAACTTTCCTACTTCAGCTCACCATTTGAAAACCATGTGTGTGACATTATGGTTGCCACATCACCTGTGGATGGAGACAGTTATGTCTCTGTGACTTTCCTTTCCCAGTTTGTTTTTGTGTGTGACTGTTCCCAAATCACAGAGCAGCACAGCAGTATGGAACGGTTGTGAGAGAATAAAATTGGTGATGATGATGATGATGATGATGATGATGATGATGATGATAAAATGGTAGGGTGACAGATAAGCAACCTCAGCTAACATACCCCAGTTACCCTGGCAGAATTCAATAGAGAAACAAAATGGGAAGCAGAAGATGGAATAAAGCAGATGTGCTGTGAAAAACATGAATCAGTCTGCCACAACCAACTACCTACAACCAGAATCACATGTACTGCAAACATGGCCATTATGTGTCTCAACAATGTCTGGCATTCCATCTAGGATGATGTATCCCAGCTAGCACAAGCAGTGCACTTTATCAAAGGCACCAAATGTCACAAACACTGTTATTTAAGAAGTGTCTAGTGCCGTATGGTTTCAGCACCAGGCATTTTTATTTTCCCATGATTTCTACCTCTATATGAATACCATCCCGAGAGCACAGACAATAGCATTCTGGGCATTCTCTCTTCAAGGAGTAGCAGTTCAGAGAGATTGGGGCTGAGGATTGCACAGGCAGGGCAATGTGTCAGTTCCCCCCACCCACCCACCTAACAAATAGAAGCACCAATGGCGGGCCTGTAATATTGCTCACACTCACTTCCATGTAGATACAAGAAGCACAAAAAGGGTGGTGGTGGTACTGATTTGTGATGGGACCTTTCAGTAAATAACTTTACTAAACAAACACATTGGAAAAGGTGTTTAGCTGTGAAATTGCCCCCGACATGTTCTTAAACTGCAAATAAAACAAAACAGCTGTCCCACATTTCCTCCTGCTTTGAGGATTTTAAAATGCTGGTGTTTTTTTTTTAATGTACTATTTTCCCAAACTCTCTTGATTTGACTGAGAACAAGATGTGGGCTACAAATTGCCAAGCCTTTTTATTATTATTTGAGAAGACATACAATTTCCTCCATCTTGCATGCTTGCATCTTCCTAGGACCACAGCTGTATTCTGGCCAGTGTTATGTGCCCCGCTGGTACTCCAGGTCCAGGTCAGTCCTGCTATTCTCCCAGACTAGCATAAGTGGGCTTCCTTTTGCTGGGCGCTGGTACTTTGACCCCATCCTCTCAGGCCTGCAGCCACATTC
The DNA here is from genome assembly GCA_029215795.1 of Anniella stebbinsi. NCBI lineage: Eukaryota > Metazoa > Chordata > Lepidosauria > Squamata > Anniellidae > Anniella > Anniella stebbinsi. The sequence goes on along the minus strand of JARDYH010000005.1, from coordinate 62,314,225 downwards.
CATGAGGCTTCTTCCAGCTTGCTTTTTCCTTCCTAGAAACGCACAGAGCTTGGCCCAAACAGAGAGCTCAGGCAAAGTACCTACTTGCTGAAATTCCCTGCACATGTGCTGTATTACAGTGAAAGAAGGAAAAAGGAAATAAAAGTGTCTTCTGTTGCAATATATTTGCAGTCCTTTTTCAGCTCTGTGCATAACAGTTGGCTCTGCTCTAAACCTCAGGACCAGAAGCTTAAAAGTGCAGAAGGGTGAATTATTCACTTCACAATTTCCCTGCAATTACTTACATGTATCTGTCTGATACTGGTTGCTGTTGGAGCCAGCATTGTGGAGATAGAGCATGGCCCATGTTCCAGCAAGATAACAGCACTGCCCTTGTAGATAACACACACTATTCTTGCTGGGCTGCTTTAATAGCCATATTAAAGACTATGAGAGGTGCGAAGAAAAAGACGGAGCCTCTGGCAGGAGAAAGGCAGGAAGTGTTTGGAGTTACATTCTTCCACCCTTCTCAAGAGCTTCATATAAATGTCAGCTTTCCCCAGTGATGTTTGGGGAGAAAATATCTCTGCAGTAAACATACCAACCACCTTGAGGTTTTAGCTGCTGATTTTCATTGTGCAGCCTACATCACTGGTCTATTTGGAACAGCATCAATTAGTATGGAAACTGCAATTATTTCTGTGCTGTTTGTGGGGCCTGATCAGCTTGTGGATGTCAGTTCTGATGAATCAGAACTACTGGTACTTGCAAAACCCTTATCTGAAAGTGCTGTAGGTGGTGCTCTGACCTATGGAGCTGTTATTGCTATGACCCCCTATACACTAGTAAAGTGAAGGTGAAGTAAGGAAGAGTTGGATTTAGAGCTGAAATTGATGATGATGATGATGATGATTGTGCCCTTACTTCAGTTGCAAATCAGCTATCATATATATCAGATATTGTCAGATACTGTCAAATGTAGATTAATCTGTAGTCCTAAACAAATTTATTAAGTACCTAAAATTTATTTTTTATTTAATTCATTTAAAACATTTCTTACCTAAAACCTAAACATTACATACCTAAAAACCCAGTTGGACTTACTTCCAAATAGACATGTTTAGGATTGCACTGTCAGAATATCAAATACTTGGAGAACCTTCATATGTCCAAAGAATATTCCCCATCATAATTCACAAAAGATAAGGTAATTCATTTTCTTCTTTTTATATTTGCCCTCTACATGCTGTTTCCTTTGTGGTTGAGTATAAAACAATATCTACTCAACTTAATTAATAACTCAATTAATTACTTTTAACTACATCATATTAACTAAATACCTCTTCAAAACATCATATTGTTAGGGTTAATACATTACTAATATTTCTGGCAGATTCCCCGGGATCCAAGGCAGAGTACTGCATTGAAAACTGAAGCTCTGGCTGATTTCCCAAGCTTTAGGGCTCAGAGTGCTGCATGAGAAAATGAAGCAAAGCTAGTAGATAGCCTAACAGAAGTTCCTTTCAGTGTAGAAGTTTGGGGGTAATAACATTCTGGGTGCTTCCAGACTGAGGGTTCCTAGCATGAATATTCAGAAAATTTTGTGCAGGTATTCTGCCTTGGTTTTTTAATGAATTTTCTGCAGTGAGGAAAAAAGATGGAAGTGGTGGGAAAACATAGGAGGGTTATGAGTGGAAGATATCAGCTTCTGGATCCCCCATGAAATTCCATAAATGAAGCAGGGTGACGGTGCAATAAAAGCCACATCTGGGAGCACCCCCAGAGAGAAGGGACATTCACAGACCACTTTTAGAATACTGAGTGATGGCTGAAATTTAGACCAGCTAGTGGTAGGTTCCCTTTGTGAAGTCCTCTTAGGCTGAGAATCTTTCTTCCAAATGGCAGAGGATGATGAATCTATGGCTCAATTTGGACGACACGATAGTCAATGGTGGGCTGACTAACCCTAACCCTAGGGTGCACTCCCCACACAACATGGTAATAAATGATCAACTGTGGTGTGGATGAGGATCAGCGCTGAGTTGACTATGGCAGCATTCGGATGACACAATAGTCAAAACAACTGACGATTGTTTCCCCCGCACCAGTTGTTTATTGTGTTGTCCGAATTGAGCCTATCTGTCTCTGACTATCTAAAATTATTGATTAGCTGCCTTTAAAAGGTGTAATCAAATACTCATTTTGCTTAGGAACTGAATATTTGGGAAAGGTGAAAATAAGTGAAAAGGACTGCACAGAGAAATAAAGTTGAATCACAATTCCTTTTTAGAACTTAAATACAAGCTTGTTCTATATCTTATACTAGCACTGATAGTTTATAAAAGGTTGCTTTCCTTTGAATTCCAAGCTCAAGTGAAATTGCTTTTATCAGTTTTGTTGTTTCATATTGCATATTCCAAAAGCCCGTCATGTTGCTGCTTGCAGGCTTGGTCTCAGCTTCTCTTGATGGACTACTAAATAGGAATGGTCAGGTGTGTGTTCACTTTAGTGCATGAAGGCTCTGGCGAACCTAACAATGGCATTTGAGTGACGCTTTTCATCATTGGCTTGGGAAAGAGAACCTAACCTTTCTTCAAAAATCTTCGAAAATCAGTCTTATAGTGCAATAATATTTGCTGTATAATAAAATAAAACTAGGAACAGACAGAGAGGGTTAGTCAGGCTGTGGGAGACCTCCAGCCCCTCATTATATATGTGCTGTAGCAATGGGCAGATCATTTTAGCTGTCAGTGGCTGAATTCGGACAACACATTAAGCAACTAAGGGGGTGGGAAACAATAGTCAATTGTGTTGCTTATTGTGTTGTGTCGAGGGTAACACGCCATTCACAAACTACTGACGGTATGCTATTCCGCCCAAATAAGCAACTGAGAGAAACAACTGGCTTGCAAGTTGTTTAGCTCGAAGCCAGTTGTTTAAAGTGTTGTGTGGATGGGTGAGTGGGTTAATAGCATGTGGTGAGTGGGTTAAAACCCAAGCCCATAGAGGCAGGCGGCAAGAGCGACCAAAGCGGCGGCTGCCACTCTGCTACAATTGATGCAACTTGTAGAGGCTGCTGGGATAGAACCGGGAGGACTAAGGGAGGAGGAGGGGTGGGGAGAGGGATGGGGGCTGTGTCAGTCAAATATTGGGTTGACTATTAGTCCACTCAATGCCAGCCCCAACCACCCACAGTTGTGTAGGAACATGTTGTGTGGGGAGTACCCACAAAATAACCAACTGTGAGTTGGCTACTCAACCCACCATTGACTAATGTGTTGTCCGAATTGAGCCAGCATATGACTACTTCTCTTCTCCATTTCCTCTGCCTCCAGTTCTGCTGTGGCAGATGTCTTTCCACAAGGGACATAATAAATCTTATGCAAGAAACAGAGCTGTTGAAATTGTGCTGGCTGGTTTGTGTTATTTTTAATTATTAGGCAAAACTCAGGTGATAGTCTACAGTCCCAGATCTGGGCAATTTCTATATTTTTTGTGTTCTTTTTCACACTGTTTTAATCATAATTCCAATTTATTCTAAGGGTTCAAGGAAGGTGGAAATATGTTTAAAATGATTAACAATGTAAAACCAAAAACATATTAAACTAAAAACATATTAGTTTAACTTTGATCATGTCCAGTCTAAACAAACAAATAAATGTATCAAGTTCCACCCTCTGGAAAATGGCGGTTCACCAGTGGACAGTTGTGTTGTAGCTGGGGAGCAGCCTCTAACAGTGGATCTCTTTATGATTGTCATCAGACAAGCGTTTTACTGCACACTTGGTACTGCCCACTCATGGTTTTTCGTGGGTCCTTTTGATAACTCCACCCATCTCCCATGTTTCTCCTATTGCTTCTGGCCTTCTTTCCGTCACAAAATAGACTCTGGTAAATCCGATTATTTTGGAAACAAAATGTGCCACCATTTCCTGCTGTGTGCAGGAAAAGCGGCACGATAAAAACACCCACTGAATGGACTATGTGGTCATTGTTTACTTCCTCTTTCTTCCCCTATGTGAAGATAGAGGAAGTATCGTGGGCCAGAAGCAGGGGCAAAGCGATGGCTAGGAAACACGTTTCCCCCAACCCTCGTCTGATGATGCTCTATGGCTGTATCATTTTGTTGGTAAACACTGGGCAACTCTCAGGTACCATAGCAGGAAATGAAGCATGTCCCATTATAAGTCAGAGACACCTGTGCGTGAGTTAGGTGCCACCATGTTAGCTGTGGATAATGGGAGTTGTAGTCCAATACATCTGGAGGGGGCTAGGTTGGGAAGGCTACTTTACATTAATCAAATCCAAATGAACTCAGTTAATACCCTGGCCACTTGGTACCAGCTTTCATAATCCTTATTAATGTTTATGGGAGTAGTTGAAAGGTAGAATAAACCTTCTACTAGCTTTAATGATGTTTCTATCCCTTCAGTTCCGCTCAGAGTGTCATTCTTAATACCAAGATGATTTTCTAAAAGTCTTCAGTTACAATATTTATTTATTTATTTATTTATTTATTACATTTGTATACCGCCCCATAGCCGAAGCTCTCCGGGCAGTTTACATAGGATTAAAACAATTAAAAACAATATATATTGCCTTATGTGCTAAAAAAAATCCATCAAGGCTGTGTACAACAATTTTAAACAATAAAATCTTGCAGCAATAAAAACAAGAACATCAAACAGTAAAACATTAAAAACTACATATTCTGAAGGCTTTACATTGAAAAGATATGTCTTTACATCAGGAGAGTGGGGGCAAAACCTAGTTCTTGAGAGAGTGCATTCCATAGTCTGGGGACAACCCAGGAGAATGCCCTTTCATGCATTCCGGACGAATGGATCTCTGTCAGTAATGATGCCTACAAAAAAGGCTCTCTCACGATCTTAGTACTTGGGCAGGTACAGGTAACACATGACCGTAGCTTGAGACACCTGTAACCTCAACATCAAGGGATGTGAGCAACATTACCCCTGCTGTGACAGTTTCCCAATTAGACTATTTCAAACTTTGCCCATTAGCATCTATGGTGAAAGGAGAAGGCATGTGGGAACACTTAGGGGTCCCTGAAGAAGTGGGGGAAAGACAACCGGTGTGTGTGTATTCTACACAAGGAGTTCTATTGCCGTCTCTTTTTCACTCACCCCACAAACACACCCACCCAACCCCCCAAAATGTCAAAATTTCCAAGAGAGTAGGGTGTTCTGATCTGAAGTCCAACATAAAAAAGACAGCTGTAAATTGCAGCTTATATAAATGATTACTAAAGAGCACTAAATGCATTTTATTTAACATATACTACATTACTCACAAAACCAGGAGGTGGGGAGTGGAGGAGGGAGGGAGAGGGAGAGGGAGAGAGAGAGTCTAGGGTTGAACAAAAATTGACCCTCTCTCTTCATAGACCATAACAATGGGAGTTCATACAGGCCAGCTATTTTTGGGGTGGGTCCAGGTCAATAACATATCAAAAAGTTTGCATTTTAGTCAAAGGAAAGAATCTTTGATTTACTTAAAATAGTTTGTTTTTGTTTTTAAAGAAAGAATACAATGTCAATGTCTTTGGAGGTACATATTTATTCCATCCCATTCTCCCAAAATTCTAGTCCGCTATAGCATATATTACCAAGAATCAGAATGCAGGATGAGGATCTGCAGATAGGGGCTGGCCTTGGTTTGATTGGGACCCCCAGGGATGTGGAGGAGGCAGGACAAGATTTGGAAAAAGTAAGCTTGGTTCCGCCCCTTCAGTTGTTCATGACAATGGCTTCAGTGAAATATGAGAGGTAAGGAGTACGGGTAGAAAAGGGGGTTGTAAGTATAAATGTATGGTGGGTCTGGAATTCTCCATCATTCCCTTCTCACTGCCCATGAAAATTGATGGTCCTATAGGTAGTATAATTATAGACATTGCTAAGGACTTTTAATATGATAAAGGATCTTGTATATTCTTTCCACACAACCCAGTGAGGAAAGTCATTATATTTGTAGTTTTATATTGCTTTCATTGTGCCATATTATTTTGGATACTTTCAGTAGAAGAGCAGGATATAAACGTCATTAATAATAATGCTTCCTATTTTATGGCTCCTCACATGATCACAGTGCCTCTAGTTCTTGAGTATACTCACTGTAGAGAAGCAAGATGTGGACATGATCAGTCTCTAGGGCTGCCTCTACAAGAGGCATTTAAAGCTCTTTGAAGTCTCATTAAAAAATTTACCTCCACACCAGCGGAACGCAAATGGGGTGTAGAGGCACGTTATCTCTCCGATTATGCGCATTATCGAATGCGCGTTAAATTGCGAGTTTTATTTTGCTCCCTCCATTAAAGCGCATTTTGACTGTGTGCATATGCACTTATGCGCATTAACTACTTGTAAACCGCATTTTGGACATCCTTTAATGCGCTTCGCCGCCTCTCGCCGCCTCTTGTGCAGAGGGAATAGGCGTAAATGCGCTTCTGCGATTATGCGCATAATCGGCTAACCAGGCACAAAAGCAAATCCTTGTAGAGGGGACCTAGATCACTGGGAACTCCATGTAAGCTGCTCTAAGGTTTCTAAAGGAAGAGCAGTATATATGCAAAATGAATCATAATTTTATTAATAATTGTAGAGAAGCAAGTTGCCCATATTACACAGTATGTGTTTCTGACTGCAAAATATAATATGTAGGTCACCTGTACGCTGGTTCATTCAATTGGAAAAGCATGAATATTGTTGTTGACTCATTGCACTCTGGCATATCTGGGCAGGGGGATCCAGAGTAACCCTGCCCATGATGGGAGAGAGTGTAAAATGTTACTGGAAAAGAACCACCTTTCGTGCACAGGGCATAGCAGCACTCCCAGTATCCCAAGTGACATGAAATAGCTCCAGCGCAGTCAAAGCGGGACAGAGGCAGTGCCAAAGCAGCAGCGTTGCCATACGTTAGTAGTGCTGGAACACAGGATGATGTTCAGGAGGAGTAAAACGATCGTATCACAGCAGTAGGGCCCATTGGAAATGAAGCAGTCCCACTGGGGCATTTTATTTGCACACTCCAGTAGAGTGGACACCAAAGGCTTTGCTAATGCTTCATGGGCTGCTAATTTCCTCTGTGACCCCTTTTGTCGAGGGGTGACCCCAGCCAGAATCCCTCTGCAATGAATGCCAAAGCCTGACACAGGTCTGGGTTAGGGGGTGACAAAGAGGCCTCTGTGGGCTTTAATCAGGCTCCAGTTTGCAGTTTAAGAACTGTGGAGGAGGAGGGGGGATGTGGCTCTCTAAAGATCTGGGTGGCACAATAAGGGAGGCCCCAAGGTCTCCCATGGAGGCAGCGGAGTTGTGGCAGGCTGCAGAAGATGGCTTAAAGAATTCATCAGGCTGGGATGGGAGGGGAAAGGAGAGGAGGATGGCTTCTTTTGTGAGACACTTTCTTTAGAAAGGAAGGTTTTTCAGTGAATGCCCCCATTAGATGACCCAATCAGGTCCTGGCAGATGGATATCACAGGCATGCTGCTTATTCATAGCAGGCTGCTGCAGTTTCTACTGCGCTCTCCCTCCCCCTCCCCTCCCCTCCCCCCTTTCCTCCCTCTGTCCCCAAAGCCTTTCATTCCATTTTAAGGGTAATTTGTTTTGTTAATGTTTTCTTCTTTTTCTTCCTCCTCATCTCCCCTAAAGACTGTGATTCGTATTGCAAGGCATCCAAAGGGAAGCTGAAGATCAACATGAAGAAGTATTGCAAGAAAGACTATGGTGAGCTACCTCTCTCCTCCCCAAGGTCAACCTGGTGTGTGTGTGTTTCTGTCTATATTAAGGGTGTGCACTGGCCACAAGATCCAGTTTGAACTCTGATTTGGAAAACAGCCCAATTCAATTTGGGATGATTCAGTGGTCACCTGATTCAACTGGGCACTTGATCTAAAACGCAAATGTCATGGGAAACCAACAAACAGCTATAACTTTTTCCCCCTTTGTCCAAAATGAATATTTTCAGGCATATTAGCCCATTATGAGGGGATGGAGCCAGCTAAATATCAGACAAATAGTTGAAAGGGATTTCTTGTGCTAAGTACTTCGAAATTTTGATGTATTCATGTTTTAAAAGGGGAACTGCCAATATCTTTTCTTTCACAGCTGAACTGGATAAAAAAAATGTAGGCATAATTATCTCTTCTGAGGGGATCGAGCTGCCAAGTTTCAGATGAATAGGTGCATGGAGTTTTGTGCAAGAGTAGCATTTACAATCTGGGGGTTTCCAAAGAAGGACGTGATTAATATCCCTCAATGTTTTTTGTGGGCAATTGATATGAAAATGGCACACAGTAGAGAAGTAGCCCTGCCTAAGAAACCTGCAAAATTTCAGAAGAATTGGTGCAGCGGTCTTTGTGGAAGGGGAGTCTCCACATTTTGTGAGGGAGGGGGAAGTTATTCTCATGTTTTTGTGTATGCCAATTTGTATGAAAATGGCATCTATCATAGAACTATTCCCAGGTAAGACACCTTCAAAATTTTGGAAGAATAGATGCAGGGGCTAAGAGGTTAAGACGAATCAAAACAGATGCAATTGTTTCTTGGGTTTGGCTGTGTAGACAATAGATCTTTTGGTTGGAAGCTGGAAACGTGGATATGTATAGCAGTCAGTGAGTTTCCACTCTAAAGTGGTACATATGTGTCCATTATGTGATTGCATAGTACTGTCCAGAAGGTGCCACAAGATTCTTAAGTTGATGATGCCACATTATTGCATTTTTATACCACCCTATAGCTGAAGCTCTCTGGGCAGTTCACAAAAATTAAAACCATGAATTCATTTAAAGAAATATAAAAGAACAACCTAAAAACACAAAATAACATACAATATAGAAAACACAACCAGGATTAAACCAAGCAGCAAAGATTAATACAGATTAAAATACAAATTTAAAACAGCAAGGGTTAAAATTGGGTTAATTTAGCTGTTAAAATGCTGGGAAAATAAAAAGGTCTTCACCTGGCAACGAAAGGAGTGCAAAGTAGGTGCCAGGCGAACCTCTGGGGAGCTCATTCCACAGCCGAGGTGCCACAGCAGAGAAAGCCCTTCTCCTGGTGGCCACCTGCCCCACTTCCTTTGGCAGGGGCTCATGGAGAAGGACCCCTGTGGATGATCTTAGGGTCTGGACAGGTACATATGGGAGGAGGTGTTGGGAGGAGGCGTTCCTTCAGATAACCTGGCCCCAAGCCATTTAGGGCTTTGAATGTTAATACCAGCACTTTGAATTGGGCTCTGACCTGGACTGGCAACCAGTGAAGCTGGAAAAGGACTGGCATGATGTGGTCTCGTTGACTAGTCCCTGTTAGCAAACATGCTGCCCTGTTTTGTACCAGCTGAAGTTTCCGGACCGTTTGCACTTAGGGTTGCACATTTCCTGAATTCACTTTTGCAACTAGGTTACAACATTCTTCGGAGCCAGTTGCTTTTCCTTGAAAACAATAGCTGAGCCATAACACTTGGGCATTTATTGTGATTCTCGTTGGGTGCAGCTTCTCTGATTTAATGAAGGTACAAAAATCTACACCACTTGAGACAAACTATTGTTTCATTGTGTGTATCTGAGAAGTCTGACTTTCTGAGTCATTGTTACTATTCATGCATTACAGATGCTTAGGGGGCAAATGTGAAACACTTGCCATTAAAACACGATTTGCCCTTTGCTAGTGATTATTTCTGCCCAGATTGGCACGATCACACCCAGATTGTCCATAACTTTTGATTCTTCGTTCCTTTAGCTTCTTTGACTATAGGGCTACTGGTGGTAAATGCAATGCCTTCCTAAGCGTCTCCCTTACAAGAATGAGGAGACCAATCTGGCCATGTTGTATTTATATCCTAGCAGCATGTACTTGAATGTAAGTTTGAAACTGCTGTTATATCTGTTAGTCAATCAGTTATGTATGAAGTATGATGCCTGAATCAGGCCAAGTTGAACTAAGCTGATTGCTGGAGATCTCTGGAAAAAGACACACATAGCCCTCCCCTTCCACCACCACAGCCTCCTCTCTGAATCAGAGTTTCCAGCAGCTGCACCTTCTGGTCATTTGAAATTTAAGGCACATCCTGAATGTGTTTGCAAACGCCAAACAAATTTCCAGGTAACACCCTTTTGCAACATCTTCTTCTCACAAGGGAATTCCTGGAAGTAATTGAAATCGTTCTGTTCAAAGGATGTGTTGACTTTATCCTGGGGCAGCTTTTTGCAAATTCATGGGAGCAAGATTGCACCAAAGAACAGACAAAAAACAAAACAAAAAGGTCCTCTTCTTGTACACAAATCTCCTCCCACTTCACCATGCCATGGCCACCTGCCCACTCCTGCAAAACAAAATTCCAACTTGCATTTGCAAAGAGACATGCTGAATAATTTATCATCCCTTTCCCATGGAAGGGACAGTGTGTGGACTATGCATATGTATGTGACAGTGGGAAAAAGTACTGTTGTTAGTTGCTTACCAGTCCCTCATAGTAAGGGTCAAGTGCAAATGCTTGTTGTTTAGACTTGCTTTTAACAAAAAGACAAATGTGAAGGTTAAATGAGAAAGTCCCTTCTTCCTTTCTTCCACAATAAATATTCATAACCAGAGGTACAAAGAAGACTCACATGTCCATGAGCAAACATAAGTTGGGAGGCCATTCCTAACACAACACAAAACACACCTCTGCCTTTGGTACTCAGTTCTGATCTAGCCTTCAGCCATCTTATACTTTTCTCCTCCTTTTCTTCTGCTGCACTGAGATGTGATGTCATTTCCTGTTTCCTGAAGATACCTCTACTGTTACTTCACCTTACTCTCCCCAGGAAAGTAAAAGTAACTGCAGATAATATGACATTAAATCAGAAATTTCATCTTAATTTCTTTATGCAGCTGCTAAAAGGACAAAAAAGAGATGTTGGAGAATACTTGTGGTTTCTGTAGCCTCAGTGGAGGTTGTCTGGGGATGTTGGGAGTGTCAGGTAGGCTGGGTGCCCAGTCACAATATAAGTCCAGATATATTACCCCTTTTAGGTATATTACCCCATTTGGCCCTCCTTAGAATTCATCCTTTAGAGAAAGAAAGGACACAGCCCCCAAGCATCATATCCCATTGAATTCCTGCTAGTGAGTTCTTGGTGCGTGTGGGGATTCCTGTTCTTGTGAACTATATATTCCAAGAGATGTAGAACAACTTGGCAGATAGAAACAAGAGGTTCAAAATCAAAGCTAGGCTCCTATACCTGCCCTGCCCTCCATACTAGGGGGATATCTTCACAGCACTGGGTTGGCACCACATCCTTCACAGCGCCGAGGAGGGAGCGCGGGGTTTCTACGTGGCCATCTGGGGATCAGAGCCACCCCACCCTCTTCCTGGTCGCTTTCCACCAGGCACCACCCACCCATGCCTCTGCTGCGACTCTGGAATGAGGCAAGGGGCTGTCTTGACACCGTCTTGTGCATCCTCACCTCACTCCAGAGAAAAAAGTCAGGGTACGTCCCTGATTTCTTTTCTCTGCAGCTCCTCAGAAACCCTCGGGTTGGGTGCGTGATTGCGGTGACATTGTATAATCGACACCACACTACTGCACACCCACTCCTGGGCTTTCCGAGCATTTAGACCGCCCCTAGGTTTATGAGGGAATATCACTCTGCCATGATTAAAACAACAACATACGATTTGAGGCTGAAAACATTATGTAGACGTTAATCTCCTTGATTCCAATAGAACATAGAGCTGATTTACACAACCATTATCCATAGGAAATACCCTGTGGAGGCTTCTACCTGCTTTAGCCCATGCTTAGATGATTATGCTACAGGCCAAACATTACCTGAATTGGGCTTCTGTTCTGACACTGTAGACCAGTCTAAATATGGGTTTGGGGTGGCATGCCAAAAGCTGAATCTGACCTGCATCACAAGCCTGTGGCAGGTGGTGCATGCAGATGATCAACTCAACTGGACTAAAGCAGGTGGAACTTGGCACTTGCCATCTGCTGAGACAGCCATGTTAGCCGTCCCTTCCTTTCATGAACATGTCAGGACCACAAAGTTAGGAAACAGTACATGCTCCCAATGTTTTCAGGGCACTGTTGGTGTTCTGTGAAGCAGCCGATATGGTAACTACCATTAAGCAGCTAAACTAAAAGGTTAGCTGCAGATGTGCTGTATCCAAAAGTTCAATGCGTACAGAAAAAAATAAAGCAGGCATTGGCCAATCTGGCTTATAAAATTGGGTGTGCGAAACAATTCCAAATCAACTGATTTACAGACCAAAGGCACAAACCTGCACAAGCCCTGGACATCTGATTGTGAGAAAAATGCCTGAACAACTGAGAACTTTCATGTGCTGGCAGCATGCTAGTTTCTTGTAATCATCATGCCTTCAGTTGAGGGCAACATGGTGTTCAAAACAGTCCAGCTGCGAAGAAAGTACAGAGTAGGTTACACAGAAGGACAATAAAGACTTTTTTATGGACTCCTCAGCAGGAAGCCAATTAGGAGACTGTTTTCCTCAACTTTTCAGGATGATAGCAGCTCTGAATATCCTAAAAGCCCTAATTATATTGAACATGGTTACTTCCCTTGTGCGCTAAATTGGGGTGCTATCATCTGGACAATCAGCCTCTATAGAGCTTTTATCATCTTTATAATTTGCTGACTCAAAAAGGGGAAAGGGTCTTTTAAAAAAAACAGGGGGGGGAGAGAAAACCCTCTGCCTTATTTATACTTTTTAAAAAAAGACTCCCAAGCAAATTACCCTTGGTTAAAATATTTGGAGCTGAAGCTTGTCAAAGGGAATTAAATTTCAACTGCCTTTATTTTGGCTCACACAAAAATGGCTTTATTTTTGGTTAGTTTCTCATGACTTTGCTTAACTCCAACAGGCGGGCAAGAAGGAAATGAGCTGGTAGACTTGGAGGGTCTGTGAGATGCTCCACATTCAGGGATGTGTAAGTACCACACTGCATAGCCACAGGAAGCCAAGAGGTAGGGCTTGCAGGGAGACGTTAGTGAGGAAGTCACAGCTTCCTGGGCTGTGGAAAGATAGGTGGCTGCTTCTCTGTATCCTTGCATCTTGTGCTTGTATACATGTGAAAACCTAAGGCTGCAGTTAATGGTTGGTGCACAGTCCTGTTGCAAACAAAGGGGCTTCCAGACTGAAAATCATGATAGGTCAATGTTAGTTTATAGCGTCTCCAATGCAGTGTGTCAGCACAGACGAAGAGCACTGCTAGCACGAAGTATGTTTTTGGACAGGTAGGCTGACCATATGAAAAGGAGGACAGGGCTCATGTAACTTTAACAGTTATAGAGAAAAGGGGATTTCAGCCAGTGTCATTTGTATGCAATTAGTTCCTGGTGATATTCCCTCTTCATCACAACAGTTAAAGTTGCAGGGGCCCTGCCTTCTTTTGTATATGGTCACTCTAGTATAGTGCCTGCACCTTTAACTGTTGTGATGAAGAGGGAATTTCACCAGGAACTAATTGCATACAAATGACACTAGCTGAAATTCCCTTTTCTCTACATCTGTTAAAGTTACATGAGCCCTGTCCTCCTTTTCATTTGGTCAGCCCAGGACAGGTGTAAAGTTCTGTGGTATAAAGGCAGTGGGTTCAATTCAGACTTAGTCACACGTGCAGTAGATCCATTGAAATCAATGGGGTTTCAGTTAGTTTAAGATTTGTGGTATATATGAATGGTTTTAAAAGGCAGTGGATTCAATCCAGACTTAGACATACTTACAGTAGACCCACTGAAATCAATAGGGTTTAAGTTAACTTAAGTCCCATTGATTTCAGTGGGTTTACTCTAAGTATGACTAAGTCTGGATCCAACGCAGTGAGTCCAATCATTCAATGATTGCCCCTCTCTTCAAAACATTCTTATTAATGTTGCCTTTTATTTTTAACGATGGTTTACTGTTCTTAATGTTTTGTTATGTTGTTTTTATATTGTTTTTAATTGTTGTACACTGCCTTGATGGCTCTAGCTACTTTCAAAATTCCCCCCAACCAAATCACTTTCTGGCTCTTGAGGTTCTTAATTACCCAGTTTTGTTTGCAGCATGGCACCAATGCAGAGTAATCCACCATTCTTCCATTTTTAAAAACAACAACAACAACTTCTGAGCACATGCTGTTGGCTACTGCATTCAGTTCATGCCTGATGGGCTATGAGTATGTATGCATATTGTTTAAAACACCAGGTGAAAAGAACCCATTATGCAATTGCACTATTGCATTATTTTAAATAAAGTGCCTCAGCTCTAATGTGGACTGTACAGGGGTCACACTCTTAAAAATGCATTTCACACAGTGCTTTCAATCAGTGCATACGTGCACTCATGCCATGTAAGGAGTTGAAAACTGCAGCAAACGGCATTTTAAAACTTCTACAAGTTAAAGTAAAAGGCAAGCCGAGTGAAATACAAGGTAGAGCCAAACCACAGTGCAGTAATGAAATAGAATAGGCCCGGGGGGGGGGGGGGGTCCGCTCATCACTAGTTTGCACTTGTTTCTCATACTGGGCACGTCTGATGTCTGGGCTTGAGGGAGATGCGGGTGAATTCATAAGTAGGTATAAGAAGTAGTTGAAGCAGCAGTAGTAAGACTGGGCTAAATTTAGTGGGATGTGGGGACACCACTGCACTCCCAGGTAATCATTGCCTTCTGGTCAGATGAGATATCATTATGCATCCAAAGAGAACAAAGATCACTGGTGCTTTTGTGTGCTTATGGCAGCACCACACCTGGTCTGGGAAAGGCAAGAGAAGGTTTGAGTTTCCTGGCCTGTTAATCTCTTAATTCTGATGCATTGCTTACTCCGCTCCTTCCCCTCCCCCACATAAACACACACACACACACACACTTTTTCAGTCAGCAGATGTAATGTCAGTATTTCTGGGAAACACACAATTTGATCCATTTCTCTTATGTACCTTTGTAAAACGTTACGGACTTCGTTGGCCACGATGCTTAATAGAGGCGTCTCGCGTTCGGCCCCATAGGCTCATCAAGCAAAAAGGAAATAATCTGGTCTAGTTTCATTCTGAACAGAGGCAACCAAATAGAACTTCTCTTTAGGTCACATGTCACCATTGTCTTCCCACTAGTCAATTCTCATTTTTATTAAGAAGGAGTAGGTGAATAGGTGAAATGGTGTGTGTGTGTGTGTGTGTGTGTGTGTGTGTGCGCGCGCGTTGAGTCTTAAGGGTTCCTATCCCAAAAGGTGAGATCATGCTGCTTGCTGCAGCCTTCTTTGGAAAAATCTTTCCTTCATGGAGACTGGTTAGTCATCCTCTTTGTTGAAAGGCACCTTGGCAGCAGCACATGGAAATTAAAAATACATTTTCAAAAGATCTTTTAAAAAAAAAAAGTCTTCCACATAGAAATCCAAAACTCCTGAGGATAGAGCTGAAGAGGAGAGGAAACATATGATGCTCTAATAGCTATTCTTCCAACCGCATTAATATGGTGGAACCATATTTCTGACTTTGCGGGGAGTTTTCCGAGGTAGTGATCAATTACTACAGATTCCTGGGTGTAACTGCATCCATATGTAGTGTGTGGGTACCTCTGTGACAAAGGGAAGTTGCAAGGGAAGAAAACATGCCCTGCCAAGGGTGGCCATAAAATAGGTGGGGGGTGGGGGGAAATGAACTAAACCGTACAAAGAAGGGAAGTGACTGGATGGGTCACACCCTTTGCAAAAAGCAACGATTAAACCTCATAAATCTTCAATATTAAAACTCGAATGAAACAGGTAAATCCCATAAGCCTTCTAGCCCCACTTCAAAAAATAAGATTTTAATAATAATGACAAACTTTGCTCCAGAGAGGGCTGAAACCAAATGATATAGAACTAGGAACAATAACAAACATATTTGTTCTGGGCTGGTGGACATCTGGAGGGGAGGGGAACTTCCAATAGCTTCAATGAATTTCCTTCTGTTCCCCAAGCCGTGGTTTAGTTTGATAAAATAGAATTCCTAGAATTTCTTGGGAGAGATTTGTCTTGTAGTTAAATCTCTGGAATAGAGTGATCAAGATCAGATATTTTGTACCCAAACAACAACCCCTCCCTCTAGAATTGTAATGGATGTTGTTACATCTCTGAAATTTCACAGTGGATGGAATTTTCTGGGAGAGACTTTTCCCGCTTTATAAAATGGGGTATGGTTAAGAGTCCTGACATATATTTCAGTATGCATAATGTGTGGTGTTTGTGGAGGAGATACAAAGGATTTACAGTGCAATTCTATACATATCTACAAGTAAATCCCATTGAGTTCAATGGGACTTACCACCAGCAGGTAAGCATGTATAGGATTGCAGCTTTAAATGGTAATTTGCATCTTCCCTGAAATTGTGAATTATGCTGCAATTTCTCAGCTGCCTGAAGTGCTATATTGCCATCTGCTGGCTAGTTATTAGCACACTGAGAAAAATTGAGCCTTGGCCCTGAGGTCCATTCTGTTCTCAAAGGATATCCTCAACATCTCACTTAAAAGTCTTGTAAGGAGAATCAAAGTTGGTCGAGAAAATGGCATCCAAACTCCCCCAAGAGGGTAAGTAAAGATTTGGTGGAAAGCTTTATCTTGTCGGCTCCTCTGTTGATACAGACCTGACTCCAAGTAGTGCAGACATTTGTGGCTAAATTTGAGCACTGCTCATTCCTCAGCTTGGCAACCTGCCATTTCCCAGAAGTCAGTGGCCCTCGACCTGAGTAAGTCAGCAAGGCCTTCTGCACTTAGCCATAAACATAGATGGTGGCAGTTGTTGTTTTAACTCATTTCCTAGGTAGATGACTCTTGGACGACTTGGCCTTCTCTTCTCTACCAGTACAAGCATTAGGGCTGCTGGTTATTTTAATTGTACAGCCAGGCCGACAGAGCCTGGGGACCCCTGCCCTCTTCCGCTCACAGCCTCCGAGCTGTGCATGCCCAAGATATTTTTAGCCAGGAGCTGGACACGTGCCACACCATGTGGAAACTAGTGTCATCAGGGGCCCAGGCAGCAACAAGCTCAGTGTGAAAGCTGTGACTCACTTTATTTTGTTCTCCCCCTCAGGGGGTACACATTGCTAGGCCGCAGCAAGCTTGTAGGGCTGCTTACGGGGCACCTGCTGCTGGCGTTATCCGCTTGCCCCCGGTTACCAACCCCAGTTGTTTGGCCCATCGAGTTTTCCCCGGTGCCAGGGCTCAAGCTAATCCACTTTGCTTGCAATCATTTGACTGGGAGGGGGCCTTTGTAGTTCACAGCACAAGCTGAGCAATGAATGGAACAGAGATGTTGCCTCTGGTGGAATTTTCCCTTCTTCCCTGCTGCGAGAGGTTACCAACCCTGTTAACCAGCTGGCTTGTCAGTTCTTTCCTTTAGGCGAATGCGATTTGATCTTCCTTTTAGTCTGGCAGGCAGGCAATGTGCCAGCATTTGTAGAATTGTCTATGTTGCTCCCCCATCATTTGTAGAATTGTCTATGTTGCGCCCCCAAGCACAAGTGCAGGGCAGCAGCAGGAGAAATCCAGCACAACTTAGGGGTACGTTAAGGTAGTTCAGATCCTCCTTCTCCCTTACTTCAAAATTCAGCCATAAATTACTGCTCCCAAGCTCTACCAGACTGCCCCAAACATTTTGTTCAATACAGCTTGCTGGTACAGGACCAGCACCCATTATGTAATCAAAACATAACTAAAAATTAGTTATGCTATATATGATCATAGTCTGGGACGAGCAATCTCTGACCAAAAGAATAGGAGAGGTGGTGGGCTCTCCGTCGCTGGAGGTGTTTGAGCAAAGCCTAGACAGACATCTATTAGGGATATTTTAAACTGGATTCCTGCACTGAGCAGGCTTCATACTCAATGGCCTAAATGGTTCTCAGTGTTTGGGGAATGGATATAATGGCCAGTGCTGTAATTTGCTGGAGCAGGTAGAGGACTGGAATTGGAGAGAAAGGAAGTCTCCCTGCATAGGAAACACCTCCTTTTCTTGATTTAAAATTGCAGTCACATTTCTTATTGCCACACAGGGCAGTGGACTAATGAAATGGACTGGATTATACTCAACTTCAATGCCAGGAATTTCACTCATAAAGAAAACTGTAAAGAGGAGTGTCAAATGCAAATAGTTTGGAGGACCAAATTCAGCACCCAGCGAATGCCGTAGCTACTTTTACAAAATGCAGTTCCACCTGAATTTGACACCAAATCATTATGTCAAAATGACAATGAGAGTTTGCTTCTGAACTTTCTCAAAATGTATTTCCTTCACTTTTGAGAAACCTCAACACTCCCTGACCTATCTGGCATTGGGTAATAGGCTTCCAAGTGTACAAGAAGGCTTGTGTCCCACTACCTTCCTTTTTAGAAGTTAGCTCATGGTACCCTCATCCACCACTAACAACAACAAAAACCAAACAAAAGAAACCATATTTGTTTTATGCAAATCTATGAGTGGTTTCTACTAAATATTATTCATGCTGGATGTTGGGATTCGGGGTTGGGCTGTTTTCCTTACCGTGAAAATCTTGTAGATTTGAGATTATGTAGCTACATGAATGGAGTCTATAGTTTTACTTATTTATTTGTTGCAATTCAATTTAAAAATATATTTTATTGAAATTTACATTTATAACACTTCCACCCAATAGCTGAAGCTCTCTTGACAAATCCATTTCTCTAAACTTTTGTGGGGTCATTATATAGATTTTTTCCCCCTGCACATCACTGTATTTATTTTTTGATTACTATTCTGGGAAGGTGCTTGAGTGGGTGGTTGCAGGACAACTCCAGGCACTCTTGAATGAAATGGATTATCCAGATCCATTTCAATCGGGCTTCAGGCCTGGTTTTGGAACTGAAACTGCCTTGGTCACCCTGTGGGATGACCTTTGCTGGGAGAGGGACAGGGGGAGTGTGACCCTGTTGAGTCTCTTGGATCTCTCAGTGGCTTTCAATACCATTGACCATGGTATCCTTCTGGATAGGCTATCTGGGCTGGGAGTTGGAGGCACTGCGTTGCAGTGGTTCCGCTCCTACTTGGATGGCCGATTCTAGAAGGTGGTGCTGGGGATTATTGCTCTGTGCCATGGCACCTTTGACATGGGATTCCACAGTGTTCTATTTTATCCCCTATGCTGTTGAACATTTACATGAAATCGCTGGGAGAGGTTATCCGGAGATGTGGGCTGAGGTGTCATCAATATGCGGATGACACCCACTTCTATCTCTCCTTTTCATCAAACCCAGGTGAGGCAGTGGCTATTCTGAATCAGTGCCTGGGCACAGTAATGGACTGGATGAGGGCCAATAAACTGAGACTCAATCCAGACAAGACGGAGGTACTGTTTGTGGGTGGTTTTCCTGTCCGGCTAGGTGATGTTCACCCTGTTCTGGAGGGGGTTGCACTCCCTCTAAAGGATCGGGTCCGTAGTTTGGGGGTGCTCTTGGATCCAGAACTGTCACTGGTGAACTCAGTGGCAAGGAGCACCTTTTATCAGCTTAGGCTGATATACCAACTGCGCCCTTATCTGGACAGAGATAGCCTAGCTACAGTTATCCACGCTCTGATAACCTCTCATCTGGATTACTGCAATGTGTTATATGAGGGGCTGCCCTTGGAAACGGTCCAGAAATTTCAACTGGTACAAAACAGGGCAGCCAGACTGTTAACAGGGACTGGCCAACGAGACCACATTACATCAGTCCTTTTCCAGCTTCACTGGCTGCTGGTACAGATCCAGGCCCTGATTCAAAGTCCTGGTATTAACATTCAAAGCCCTTAAACAGGTTGGGGCCTGGTTATCTGCAGGAACACCTCTTTCCATATGTACCTGCCCGGACCCTAAAATCATCCTCGGGGGCCCTTCTCCGTGAGCCCCTGCCAAAGGAAGTGAGACAGGTGGCTACTAAGAGGAGGGCCTTCTCTGCTGTAGCACCCCGGCTGTGGAATGAGCTCTGCAAAGAGAGGTTCACTTGGCATCTAGATTATACTCCTTTAGACGCCAGGTGAAGACCTTTTTATTTTCACAGTGTTTTAACAGTTCTTCAGTTTGATTTTTAACTTTGCTGTTTTAAATTTGTATTTTAAATCCCTATAAATTTCTGCATGACTGCTCAGTTTTTATCCTGGTTGTGTTTTATACTGTATTTTAAATTATGTTTTTATACTGTCATTGTTTTATATTTTGAATGGTTTTTATGGTTTTCATTTTTGTAAACTGCCTGGAGAGCTTTGGCTATTGGGCGGTATAAAAATGCAGTAAATAAATAAATAAATATAGATTGCGTACTGTTTAGAGACAAGGTAGCAGATTGGGTGGGATGAATAGACTATCCTAGCTGACAAATCTTGTATTCTTATGGGCTGTATTTGGTTAAAAGGTGAGCCCTTTGCTCCATGAGAATGCATTGCAGCAAGATTCTTTTCACATGCTGGCCATGTTGCATACCAAGAAACCATAGAGTGTGGCAAAGTTCTGGATAGGTTTCTGTTTCGTTCCCCCACCCCCACCCATTTCCACAAAATGAAAGGGGTGCTTTTTGTTACCATGGCCACCTTTCATGACTTAAGCCAAACAAGACTTTGATTTCCTTCACTTTTTATTTATCTTTTTTAAGTTCACGTTGAGCTTCAAATCCCTAGGTAAGGGAAACATGGAAACCGTTACCATCATAGTTAAGACTTGGAATGTAGGACCCTAGCAAAGACCACAGAGGTCAGAATGCCCAGAAAGGAAAAGGAAAAAGTTGGAGAAGCCTTTATCCCCATGGGGAAAAGAGCTAGAGAAATTATTCCCCAATGCCATTTGCTTGGAGCAGCCAGATGGCAGGTACAGAAGTAATAACAGGAAATAGCTTTGAGATGTGAGACTGGGACATATACAAAGTGAAGTATTCTGCCCAAACTGGAAGTGCCTTATCATAATTAGGAGAAATGGAATCGTCTCTTCATTCTTTAATACAGCTTTCAATTATACAACGCTAATTTGGATTAAATAAAATCTGAATTGAATACAAGCACCCTAAAGCAAGGCCTACTCTTCTCTCTTAAAACTGAATGGGCGAGCCCTCTGTCCAGCAGAGTGAATTAAAGACTGTTTTTCTATGAGGGACACACAAATAGCATGTGCAGATCTGTCTCCCCCCGTGACATTCCAGTTTGGGAGGGAGCTACAAAGTGTTGGCATCTCCTCGCCTGCGAATTGTATAAATGCATCCATTCAAGTAAATACCATTTTAATGTTTCGCACAAAACGATCCCACAAAAAGACCATGCAGTGCTTTGAATTTTGACAATGACCCATTATTAGGCAGACAGCCAAGACATTTTTATTCTGCCAAGCTTTTAATGCTTCGTTAATATTTTTTAAAAAGCTGTTCTTTAAATGATTATTTAAGAGTTTTAATGCTTTTAGTCTTTGCTATATTAAGATGTATATTTCTGGTTGTAAGCTGCCTTAAGGGCCCTTTTGAGGGCAAAAAGGTGGTACATAGAAATATTTTTTATATAAATAAATATTAGCGAGCGTGACTTCCCAGAGAGGAATCTACTACTTTTCTTGTTCACATAAATCGAGTTGCAATATTTTTTCCTCCAATGAATCTGGAGAGTTCCATCTACTATGTTCCTCTATCAGGTCAGAAGGGAACTAAAAATACTTCTAAAAAGAGTATCTGGATTATACTTCTATAAAGAGCATTAGTGGATCAGTGATCGTAAACTGTTGCCTTTTTGTGATAGGTCTCTCTCTAGACCTTTGCCTTGATTTGAGAAGCTGAAATCCCAACTGATTACAACAAGACTAGGTTCTGTATGCATATTTCTGTTGGCTAATCACTGCTGTTGGTACAGAAAGGATAATTGCAACTTGAGATTTGTCATTTTGAGTAGAAATGCATTAAAATGATTGCCCCTGTTCTTGGTTTTCTGTTTCCAGCTGTCCAGATTCATATTCTGAAAGCAGACAAGGCTGGAGAATGGTGGAAGTTCACAGTCAACATCATCTCTGTGTACAAGCAAGGGACAAACCGTATACGGCGTGGTGACCAGATCCTCTGGATTCGCTCCAAGGACATAGCCTGCAAGTGCCCCAAAATCAAGCCCATGAAGAAATACTTGCTACTGGGCCATGATGAGGACTCTCCTGACCAGAATGGCATTGTAGCAGACAAGAGCAGCCTTGTGATACAATGGAGGGACACGTGGGCTAGGCGGCTGAGGAAGTTCCAACAACGGGAAAAGAAGGGGAAGTGCAAGAAGGCCTAGAGGGAGAACTGGAGATGGGAAGAAAGGCTGCACACACTGTTTGGTGTAGGACTACTTGGAGCAGGTGGGGTGGGATTAGGGACATTGGCAAGGAATCCACTCTGCAGTTTATGTGCAACAGGGTTGGGGAGGGCAAAGAAGGGATTCATAACTTCTGAGAGACATGCCAATATTTCACCTCATAATACAGAAAAACGACAAAATTAGAAAAATGTAGAGAAGGAGGGCCATGTGAGACCCTACTCACCAGAGTAACAAATGTTAGGTCAGTTACTAGTTCCCATCATCCCCTTTTATTCTCTCTCTCCCTGTCCCCCCTCTCTCAACCTCTATGATCAGAAGAGTGACCAACTGCCTTAAGTCTGTAACATCAACTAGTTCCAAAATCAAGACACAGGAAGAATCCAACCTGTCATTGAAACCTGCAATTATAAAAACACAATGTTGTTGGACAGAAATTACCCTCTGAATATATCCCCACCCTCACGGAAATTAAATCAGGTTTTTTTTTTGATAGGGAGAATGGAGGGTAGGGGTGTTGGCTTGAAAGAGATAACTGGGGCTGTAGCTGCATGATCAACAAATAGCCAGCTCTTCCATTATCATGCAGCATCTTATTGACTGGGTCAGGTTTTCAAAAAAAAAAAAAAAAGCCCATGAAAGGCTGCTTAGTTGTAAGCTATGGCATGCCACTTACCCTGGGCAGTCACTGGAGGGTGACAGAGGTATGTACATTCCTGGAAATACAGCCCCAATTATTGCCTGATTCTAGGGAAGATAGCTGAGATCTGTGAATGAGAAGAACGTATCTGCGGAGCAGTTGAAATAATGGATATTTACTTGCTAGGAGTGACTGGAAACATGGACACCACCCAACTAGTGGATGACCTAAAGGAGGAGGCAAATATAAATTACTAATGCTCTTTGGGAAAACTCCTTGCAATGCTGCATTTGTGAATGTGACCCCTCCCTGAGACCACTGGACTTCTTTTCTGCATTCGCCAGGACAGGAAATAAATGCCTATAAGTACTGCAAAGTTAAGTGGAAATAGCTACTCTTCTAACAGCAACTAGACCTTCTGTACTCGTCTCTGTCTACAAAAAGCAAGCATTACAATGGAGAGATCCTATATCAGCTTTTCCCGTGAGATGACACCACACGTACAGTCCACACGACCCACACCTTGGAGAGAGAGATTCTGCATTTGTGCATCTGCATAGTAACACTTCTTAATGTCTCAATATAAAACCCACACAGTGCTTCTTCCTTTACTAGGAGAGATTTTGACTTGGAGATGTGGATTCTGTTCACGGTGACTGAATTGAACAAGATTTGTACCTTACCTGCTGCAGGAAAGAAAAATATGTATCACAAAACAGAAGTCTTACCAGTGCTTATATGGAGCAATGAGAGTCACATCTGACCAGATAACTTCCCTGTAAGAATCTACTGGAGCTTTGAATTCATAGTCAGTTTGAGGATTGATAACAAAGTGACAATAATGGAATGGAGGAGCCACCCTTCAAACAGCCCCTACAGCAGCGCCCTCTCTCTTAAAATTGGTTGGTGGGTTTTCACTTTCATTTTAAGTTCATCAGAGGTGAAGGGGAGTTTTGTTCCTGCTCATGCAAACCTCCTGCTGCCCCTAACTAGTAAATAAGGAGGACTATCTGGGCAAGCAGTTCACGCGTGAGCTCAGGGACGCCTGCCCTGAAAAATAAAAGCTTCCCCAAGATGTTTCCTATTAGGAAACTTGGAGACATCCTTTTAATGACATTTTCCAGTGGTTTTGCCTTGTTTTATAGCAATTGACAATATTTATATAATGACATAAACGACCATAAAACAAGCTGCAGCACAAATAGGTGTAAAATGGCCAGATGCCGGGGAAGTGGAGAGTAGGGGGAACAGGAATTGGGAGCCTGAGCTGGAACGGGGGTGGGGATGGGGAAATGCACTGACTCAACTGCTCAGCACACTGTTGGGAGGTTCAGGGCGCTCACATCTTTTTACGAGCTTAGTTACAAAAAGAGAAATACACTGAAAATTCTCCCAGATGAGGAACATTGATCGCTGTAGTCTGTATCAACTCTTATTTTAGACCCAAAGGGAAGAATTTCACCTACAAGCAAGGAACAAAAAGCTAAGCTAACAAAGAAATTGAAAGAAAACTCAGACTGATATTCCCAGAGTTCTTCTGTTTAGCTGCACTGTGCCCTGATATACTCATGCCATGGAATTACATGGTAGAATGCATGATACCAATTCAGACTGCAGATGTGGATTTGCATTTTTGAGTACTCCTTTCCATAAAATACTCGCTTAAAGTAGAAAATGAGCACAGCAGGAGGGCTAGAACGTCTCCTCCTGGTGTGCTAGGTTCTCGTTTGTTTTGTTTTACTTGCAGAGATCTTTGCACGTTGGGCAATATTAAAAAATGACACCATATACACACAAAACTTGCAGTCTTAAGCAGTAAAGTCCATTTTGTCACCACAAGATTCTGCCACCCCATTCTGCTGCATGTGTAGACCAGGCTAAAGCCTTAGAACTTAGATTGCATCTTACTAGTCAGTGATTTCCAAATTTCCAATCTCTTACACTACATTGATTTGTCTGCTGAGAACCCCCTGTGATAATAGAGAATTCTCTGTGCAGTCCAGGGTGCACTGAGTTCATGTGGGATGTCATCCATGCTGGTTGGGGCTAACCGACAGAACTCACTAGAACATACCTAAAGTTCCCCTCAGTCTGTGCATGGCAGGGAAAGATTATCCACCGCTATTGAGCTTTTCATCAAGGAACTCCTGATAACTTTCAAATTTAACCCTGAAGATTCTTATGAACAAGGAATGGGCGAATCTGTCAAGTTCACTTTTGTTCAGTTTGTCATTCCATCCCATTTCTGTTAATTTTGTTTTTAAAAAGTTAGCATGAAAATGAGTATGTTTTGTGTGCCTTGCTCCCAATTTACACGTTTTATACACTTTGTAAAATGCACACATTTTCCCTGGGCAGTATACAGTGTTTTTAATTGACAAACCTATTTGGAAATATGTGGATTTTGGAGCACAATTGTGTTCCCGTTTGTGTATAAGTCCAACGAATGCAGATTAAGTATGTTTGCATCAAAATGTGAACTGAACTAAATTCTCATGCATCACTATTAGAAATACAGTTTGAAAACCACTGCTATTTGTGCTCAAAGTTGTCTTCAAAAGCCAACAGCCTTTTTATTTTAGTAGCAGGTTAAGGAGTACTATATGAAAGAAGACTGGATAATGCTACTGTGCAAGTATGTAAAACCACCAACAAGTGAACAACAGGAAGTGCTCTGTTTTCAGTAGTGTAGTTCAAAACAAGATAGACAATAGATATGCCTGGAAAGTCATGTGGCCAATGGTCAATTTCCTCAGAATAGGTAACCAAGTAAACAGGTCCTACACTAAGACCTAACTATGCCACATGCTTGCAGAAAACGGCATGCTACTATCAAGACTAGAGACGTTTTAAAGTGATCCTCGTGATGGGGAGGTCAAAATGAAAAACAGAGAAGTGGCTTAAACAGAGTTCTCAGTGGGCCACACTGGTGGTTATTTCGTAATGGGCTCTTGAGTCCAGTTAAAGTAGGCTTCATTTTGGTTTGCTCTGCATTTTGTGCCACAGCAAGCTTTGTCTATCTACGATGCTTTTTCTTCAGATTGGATTTGCGGACAGGATCATCACCTGTCCCCTCTGCATGCACACAGCTGTTTTGGTGAGAGATTCAGTCTAATCACCAGCATCTGCACTTCAACAGCTGTCCAGAGGAAAAGCAGGCAAGAAATTAACCCTGTAGCTGTTGAGCACTTTATGCCCCTTTCCTGCCCATCTAGCCAAGTTCATGAACTTGATCCCAAGCTGCTCTCAGCAGGGAAGCCTGAGGACACAAAGACAATGTCAGCAAGTTTTTGATTTTCCCCAAAGGAACAGAAGATCAGCTGCCTGGAGATCAACACTGTCAGTTTCTACCATCCTGGGAGTGATTTGCCAAAAAAACAGCAAGTGAGTAAAAGGAAACCGAAGAACTGGCTCCCATCAGGATTTTGCCAAGGAGTACAAAGTACTGGATCAGCGTTCATCAAAGTCAGTGAACGAAGTCGTACCATGACTCATGTTCTAGGGGAAGTTCTCTTTAAGCTCTAGGCTGAACGCTGCGAAGGTTTTCTTTGGAAAAGTTAAAAGTACCTAGAGTTCATATTGGACTATGTGTATAGAGAATATTTGCCATCAAAGGAGAGCATGTAGATTCTGAATGCAGACTGACCAGAAACAAACAACAGTGATGAGGGAGCTCCTCTACATGGAGCATTCCTTTTCTCACAGCACTTGGGAGCAAAAAAAACCCATCCATTTAGTTTCACTTTGCTAGTGCTGAAAAAAAACTGGAGGTTTTGGGTGTGGCTTCAAATGCCCTCAAAATTTTGTATATTTTTGTCCAGAGCCTGGACACAAAAGACAGATGAGAGCTGTGCAAAGGCCCCCAAACTGTGTTTTTTTTAAAAAAAAATGGGAAGGTAAGGTAGTCCATACCACTAGGGCTGGGCTGTAACACATCACAATGCTTGGAGGACAGGACTTTCAGCAGCCTTCCTGTACCTGGTGCCCTCCAGATGTTTTAGACTACAATTCTCAGTATTCCTGAGTGGCAGGTTGGCTGGGGTTGATGGGAGTGGAAGTCCAAAACATCTGGAGGACACCAGGTTGGGGAAGTCTGGCTTATAAAGAGTATATAAAGATATCCTGCCTAGTTGGTCAGATAAGCTTGGGATTGTTTACATCCCTTGCACTCAAGACTGAGAAGCTACTCTGAGCTTTGCCTTGTGAGCCAGCTCAGAAACTGCCCCAGAGTCTTATATTTCAACTTTTGGGGGCTTCTGCACTGTTCTGACAGAGCTCTCATTAGTGCCTGGGACAAAAAGCACAGAAACTACTTCTGATTTTCATTTAATATGTTTAGCAGTCTGACAAAAAGTTTTCTCTTGAATGTGCAGATTTCAACACAAACATCAGAACTCATGAAAATTCAACTCAGCCTCAACACAATTCAGCCTGTCCTCAACACAAGCCTCTTTATTCTGAGTTCCCAATGTAGAATTACCTGGCTACAAATAGCGTATTCTGCATTGCAAAGCCTAGTCCAATGTTGCTTTCTCTCGTTAGTACCTTTGCTCTCAAGTCCAGCACCCTAACTGTACACAACAGCACCTACAGTTGCGATCCCATGTGAGCACATGGAAGACAATTCTATGTTTGGATTAAGTTTTGATAACCACTGTGTAATCTCTCAAAATAATGTTTACAAACAAATACACTTATAGCGTCCAACCCCTTCCATAATGGTGTGAAGGGGGATTGGGACACCAGATAGCAAATGGAAAAGGAATTACAAAGAAAACCAAGAAGACTGATTGTAGAGTTAGTACAAAATGTAAAATAGGCTAGAGCTCGGAAACTGTATATTAACCGACAGTATAATATTCTAGATTATTTTAAAACACTCCTCGTCCCTCCTAAATTAGTAACAAAAACCTTTATTTCTACAACAGCATCTATCTCAACAGGCTTAAGGGTTTGTTTTGCCCTTCCCATGTATAAAAAATATAGCTCCCTGATGCACTGCAATGGGCATATATAACAGACAATTTCAGCTTGAAATCAGCAAAGCAGAAAAGAATAAATTGTCTTATTTTCCACAACCGTCTCCCTTCGTTATAGGGAAATATCCCAACACAACTTTTATATACTTTGGGCTATTTATTGATAGAACCTCAGTCTTACTGCACTATCAAATGTGCTTAGGAAATAGCATATAGCCACACTCATGTCATATTTTTAGGGGTTGGCATTTTTTATTTTGAATGGCCAATAGTTAGGCAATCTTACATAAAGGAGGAGATTAATAAGCCTTTCTTGCTGGTCTCACAACAAAAGTTTATGAGCTAGAACTAGGCAGTTTGGCAGAGACGTTGGTTTTGGAAGCAGGATGGAGGGCTATATAATCTTCTGAACGGTCGTCAAGAAACTTAGGACAATGCACCCTTGAAATCTAAGGAAATCCTATTTTTCCAGAAGAAAAAACATCAAATCTAAGAATGAATCTGAAGCAACAGAAATTAATACCTTGCACCTGTTCTAAGTGTCACACATCAGTGAGTTGTCAAGACTGTGTAATGCAAACTAGTGAAGTCCTCTTAAGAAACAGTCCAAGCTTTACATTAACGGGAAAAGGGCAACACAAACCCATTCTGAGAAACAGCTGAAATGCCAAAACAATTGCCACTCACGAGTAGCATTGAACAATGGCTTCCTCACCACCTTTTCTGTTAGTTTTAGCTGGTCCATTGTGTGTTCATTCCGTTGATCACCTTCACCTTTTCTCCTGTTACATGAAGGGGAGGGAACCCTGTGTTCTGATTATTCCTGTTAATATCATGAATTGTAAATGTTGCTTAGTTATGACCATTGCATATAGTTTGGGGGCAATGTTTCGTTACAATGCATACTAATATATTATGGTTATATATATGAATATATTTAATGACATGTGGGAAAAAAGTTGTGGATTTTCTTATTCCCCCTCCCTCCATTTTCTTTTGTTAGATGGGCTGATAATTGAACCAGAAGGCGCATGTAACTGTGCAGAATCCACTTAATAGGACTAAATCCAGACATCTGTCAAATAAACTCTTGAAAACTTATACTCATCTTATGCCAGCCTCTTCTGTTGCATGAGGATGAAAAAGTAATCCCTTTGAGTTTCAAGAGAATATAAGTTCTTCCACTGAAAACAGCTAGGCTTTATTTGCAACTGTTTCCTCTATGGTTGGGAGAGGTGAAATAAACCCTAATGAGATCAGAAGTGGGAAATCCACCTAGCACATCATTAACCTAAGCTGTGCTGAACACTGGTAACTGCAGCATGCATGCACTTCTGAAAGACTTGCATGCACAGTTCCAATGGGATTTAACTGTTCCTCTTTTTTTCTCTAATACAATCTGAAGAAGAGGGGATACCCAACTGTTTATATTTGGGAAGACAGACGTCATGTTCTGCTCTTATATGTTTTCCCTGGGATAGTTGGAAGAACCAATAATTCCTCCAGAGGAAACAGGCAAAAAGGCCAACTGTGGCGATACAAGCTGCACAGTGGAAGCCATATTTCTAGTGACAGTTCCAGTGCTTAATTTCAGCCAGAGCTTACTACAGCATGGTCCTTCACTACAGAGTAACCATAAGCACCCCTTGCCTTCCCAAGATCTTGAGGAAAGGGCTTTCTAGTCAAAAGGTAAAAGCCCCAGGCAGTTCTGAACTGTTGCACCATTTTAGAAAAGAAGCATCAAATTTTCATGTCAGTTATGCTGTAAGCCATTAGCAAGTGGCAACTACACTAGTGGAAGAGTCAATCCCCCATGCATTTAACCAGTACTACAAATTCAAGCAACTAAAACAGATATGGCAGAATGCATCTCATATCGGTAAAAAAGCTCTACTTAGTTTTTGCCTTTTCTTTCTTCTACCCCATCAGGGCAACTTAGGAAGTGAAAAAAAATCTGTCCATGACATTAAGGCCCTATGGAATCCTAATCTCTTACTGCTCATTCACATATACCATTCAGTGTTATTTGGGAACTCTTGTATCTTAGTGGCCAAGAGTGCATATTAAGATGCAGAAAGTCCCTAGTTCAAATGTCATCTCAATTAGGCAAGTCGGTATTCTCTCATCCTCAGATCTGAAATTTAAGGAAAATAATAGTAACAAACCTTACACAGTTCTTGTAAGGATATGTGAAGCTCTTCAAACAGTTTTATATACATAACTTCAACAATCCTATTTAAATGCTGAGTATTATATAATCTAATCATGCTATTGTAAAACATAAGATCCACTAATTCTTTTTAACATTGGGGGATACACAGCACAGTAAGGTTTTGAAAATCTCTCTGCTAAGCAGGCCTATATCTCTTAGAAAAGATGCATACTTTATTTTATCCAAAGTTTAAAAGAAAATTAAACAAAAACTTTATTCACTAATTTTAATTAGAAATTAAAATATTGAGATCCCAGTTTCACTGGTGAAAATTTGGAATCACATTAACAAGACCAATGAATGTCCCAGCCACTTCCTATATTATGAATATCAGGATCCTGAAGACCTAAAATAAATTTTAAGCTATCAAAAGTATACGGTAATTTATCAACCCCTAGAACATGCAAAGATACTGTTCCTCAATGCCTCCTGAGAGAAAGAAGCAAATGAGCCATATAACACAACAGTTTCCACCTGCCCCAGCTTCAAAGTTTCTCCAGTAATAGAGGGTGCAAATCTGTGAATGACGATCCTGATGACCTTCAGTGGAAAAGTCATCCTGTGTGACCCAGCAGTTTTAATTGCTGTTTCTCACAAGAGCCTGTTGCATTGCTCTAATTAATATCACCACATTAAAGTACATCTAGGGCTAGTTCATGTGATCATACATTGTGGTGCGTGATAGTACCTGTTTGCCTTCCTTGTTTTAGCTGTTGAAAGGCAACATCCTTACGTTGGGCAGCTCTGGCAACAATAAAACAAACACAAACAAAATTTTATATCAGTGACTGGACCATTCCATCTGCAGGTTTTTCCAGAGGAGATGGAATGGCCAAGAATAGTTTACATCTAGGGAGGGCTAAACAAAATTACTCTTGGCTGCATATGCATTCATCCTCTCTTTCCAGTCGATTATGCAGTGAATATCTTGATCTGATCTAGGATCTGTCAATTTTGCATTGTGCCACTCATTCTGATGAGTTTCACTACTCAGTCCAGCATTGCTTCTCGGCCTTTTGGCTAAGATCAAGTGTAGTACTCAGTCCAGCATACGCTAGGGCCTCCAAGCTAAGATGGGTAGATTTCACGCTTGCGGGAACTACTTTGGTTTTTTTTTTACCAGAACCCCAAGACCCACCAACCAGAGCATGGTTCAAAAAGACACACACACTTCTAATTCTAAGCCTAGGAATTGATTCTGAATATCAGAAATGAACAGAGCTCACAGCCCTACACAAAATCCATTCCGGATCAAATATGCACCCACCAACATCTTTCAGCAGTGTAATTGACGGTGGTATTGGGGGCAGTGAGGCATTTTATTGTTGCTATCGCTAAACAATTGTGAGACAAATCTTTGCTGATCTAAGTCAGATCACCTAGAGAACCACCAGTAGATGCTGATCGACACTGCCCACCCCTGCATTAGGCCATACGCTCTGGAGACTGAAGAATTTGCACAGCTGCTTCCAACACTGTATTGGAGCTGAGCAAATGAGTCATAATACAGTTTTCTGCAAGAATCTGCTAATCTCACAGAAACACATTTCCTATAATCAGAATAGTCAACAAATTACCAGAACTAGTTGGGATGAGAGTGCCATTAATCACAGACACCAAAGTAACCCAGAAGTAGACGTCCCTAGCAAATACATATATGCAGAGAAGGAAGCAATGATATGCCCAAAAAGAGTAATGTAGAAATGAAGTGAATTTTATTCAGTCTTGTTATTGTGCTATCAAATTAAGTTGGCATGTATGTAGCAAAACAACAATTTCTGGAGATGAATGAACATTAAATAGTTATTTCTTCTGTATTGCTCATCTTTCTCATCTATTTTCAGAACATATAGAAAAGACAGATTTGGGAACTTTAGGTATGTATAGTAGTCATGTATCTTCCCAGCTATGAGTATATTTAGGAGAAACACCACACAGCATAGCATGCATGACAAATGCTGCATTGTGGGGCAAAAACATTGTCTGCTTTTCCCAGCCAATATCTATTTGCTTCCGTCTGTACAGACTAACAGTAGTAATTGCTCCCTGTCTCAAGTCAAACATTATCTGGGATTTCTCTGCATTTGAAAGATGCCAGCAAATGCCAGTGTGCAGTTCTGTCCTTGGATCAGAGCTGTAGTTTGCCTTGAATCACTCCAAGGTCCATTGCCAAGAAATCCAGAAAGAAGAATAATTTTTAGCTCCAAGGAACCATGTCAGAAAGAAAACAATAATATTTTAACCAGGCACTCTACAGGTTAACAATACATTCCACCTTGCATTGTCAAAATCAGGGAGAGTTAGTCAGAAACAACGTCTTTGGAATTATTTGCATTTATCCCGTCGAACAGGTGATCTGTCTTGCTCCAGTTACATTCTTGAAAATACAAGGTCCTACTGGACAGAGGTTTTTGCAAGACAAAATCCTACACCTGCTGGATGCAATAGAGTCCATGGATGGATGCATCAGAGTCCATAGAATGTGCCAACAATGAGATAGAATTCTCTTGCCTCCGATTGCTATTAACACATTGCTGCAAAATAATATCTCCACTGATTACTTCGCAGGCCACACGGCAACGACGACAATCGCAATCAGCAGCAATACGATCACCACCATCATCCCTGAAAGGAACCAAAGCAAAATCGAATTATCTCTAGAATTACTTTAAATCTCATAAATAAGTAAGACAAATAAAATTGTTTCCAGAAACTCTTAGAAGGTTCCATTATAGAAGAATGACTCATTCCTAAAAGACAGTGTTTCATATTTTCAATTGTGCCAACTCAGTTTTGCCCATCTAAGTGGCAATTTCAAAAATTTCAGCAGTGAAGGGGTAACAGTTTGAGTGCTGGTTGGCAGAGAGGAAGTTGGGATGTCATACCAGATAGAGAAAGCCATCGCCCAGCCCAACAAAAAGTTAACAGTTTGGGCTCCCAGTGGGCTGCTGCAGCAAGGCAAGGGTAAACAGCAGCCCCCACATAACCTCCATTTCTACTTGCCTATATGAGTGGAGGGGTTAATTTCAGACAGCTCCAGTCACTAGCCACAAATTATATTAGCCCATTGTTGATGTTAATAGGCTATCAGTGGCTGAGGTTACAGTTGTAGTGCCTTGTAATTAGCTGGTGATGCATTTCCGGCTACAATGTATCCACTGACTGTTGAAGCCTCTTAGCTACTACAGTGAGTACTTACTGCCCCTGCAGTACTATGCTGCTAGCAACGTCTGCTGATGGCACAAGATTGGGAGAGCTGGGAAAAACGGGGAGGGAAAAGAAGAATAAAATATAGGGGGTGTTAACACCTGCAGCAGTGGTGCAGCTCAATGGGGGGCAAATGGTTAACCGTTGTCCTGCTGGTCGCAGGACTATAGCAGCTTCATCTTCGGGTAAAGAGAAGACTACTGCTTTTCTTGAAACCTATCCATAGCTCTCTCCCTTTTTAAAAAAAATATGAATGGTATACCTGATGGGAAAAATGATGATATTCCTATATATGTAATGTTTCTATGTTTTTCTTTTTCATGATGTATTTTTTGTTGTTCGGTTTTGTTAATATTCACAATAAAAACAGAAGGAAAAAAATAAAAAAGAGATTACAGAAGCAGACATACAGAGATGCTTAATCAACATGAAAAGAGGGGGCAACTCTAATGGCACGCATATGATCTCACAGAATGTTGACTGATAGGCCACGGAGCTCTGTGGTTCAACAGACACGTGTGTCTCCCAATGGGTTCCTCCTACCCTTCATCATTTGCCACACATCTGCTGGTCTCTTTTCCCAAGGTGCATTGTGGTTTGCAAGGGAGCTGGTGGTATGGTTGAAAAAAATGCTCTTCGCGCTTTTGTATGTTCACTTCAACCATAACTCACAAACCACTGGAGGTTTTGCCACCGTTACCTGTCTATGGTCCTAATTCCCAGCAACTCCTTAGTTATCTTAAATCAAAAAGTGTGAGTTTGAAAAGCTCCCTT
The DNA here is from genome assembly GCA_029215795.1 of Anniella stebbinsi. Lineage (NCBI taxonomy): Eukaryota > Metazoa > Chordata > Lepidosauria > Squamata > Anniellidae > Anniella > Anniella stebbinsi. The sequence goes on along the minus strand of JARDYH010000005.1, from coordinate 62,280,140 downwards.
TTAGGTATATTCTCTATTAGTGTGCACACATTTGGGTAAGTTCTATGAATTTCCAAGCTACCTGCTAGTGCTCATTTGAATGCTTCTTTGAAGTAGTTTTAGATGAATTTATGCTTTAAAAATAATGATGAACATTTAAAAGTGTCCGCTTGGATTTTTTTTTAAAGCAATAAACTACCACTTCAGAGTAAAATTAAGAAACTGCGGTGAAACCGGCAGAAATGGTTAGAGTCCCTGCATATCAGTCTACTCTCACAGAACTGATCTCATATTTCTATGATAGATGTTGCCCAGAGAGAGGTAGGAGGGCTTTAAAAAAAACTTGCTCGAGAGGGGGGAAAGTACTTTTAGCCAAATTAATCTCAGCAAAAATTCAAACTTAATAAAAACATTTTAGGGTCTAGTTCCTATTGAGGCAGCAACCTGTGCACAGGCTTTACAATTTCAGATAGCAGGTAAACACTCACAGGACTGAATGCTCCTCTGTACAAACAAATCATTCTGGGGAGATTCCTAGCATGTCAGAGAGAAGGGTTCCAGCTTAGCCTGCTCCCTGACATGTAAGTTTTCTTCTATGTGCAGGGAATGTTTTTATATCTATAGAAGAGTATTATGTCATATGAACCCTCTATCTGCAGCTTGAAGTAGCACAGCCTAGAAGTAGATTTGCAACCTCAGAGAAGCCTTAGGGCCAAACTACATGTGATTTGGAAGCTCACCAACTACATCTCCCAACTGGAGAAAAATGCAACTACTTGTACTTTTCTATTCCTCCAGTGGAATAAACAGACATTGTGTGTCAGTACACACACACACACACACGGGGAAAATGGTTGAAGGCCCTCTCCTCAAGAGCTGTTGTTCTGATCCGGTTAGGAGCTTTCTGTTTAAAGTAGACCTGGAAGTGATTCCTAAGTCATATGTACTTTGGGCCTTAGTTGTGTTGCTTATCTTGAAAGGTATATATGAACAAAGAAATCTGCTTTATACTGAGTCAGACCTTTGGTCCATCTAGCCCAATATTGCTGACAACAGACTGGCCATGGCTCTATAGGGTTTCAGGCTGGATTGTTTCCTGCTCTACCTGGAAATGCCAGAGATCGAACTGGGACCTTCTCCGTGCAAAGCAGGGGCTCTACCACTGAACCACAGTCCCTCTCCAGTTTTTAAAAAATACAAGATTGTATATTTCTCTGCTCTGTACCAAAAGTCTTGTTCTCACACAAAAAGGATGGCGAACAAGAATAAATCTATAACATGCTTAATTTTTTCTGATATGTTTCTCTATGCTGTTTTTAAAACCTTTTGTAATTTCGTTGCTAGATTTATAATCATTAGCTATTTATAATCATTAGCTGGCAGAAACAGGATTTTGGCAAATCAATGCACATCCAAAACATATAAAGAAAATCGTGATGTATATTCCTTCCTTGAAAACTCCCACAAATGTTATGTTTGAGAGATGGAATTGCTGAAATATAGGAGGAAGATGAATGAAAAGGAGAGCTTAGATTGAAATCTGGAGGATCAGCCATGCTAGCATAGATGGGTGGAGAAGAACAAAACTGAGACTATGCCTTGAAAGAAAACAGTATAAAAAGAGAAGTTGTTACTTTCATGGTGACTGAAATTAGGCCTCCAAAGAAAATATGCAAAATCGTGCATGGCAAACGTAAACATAAATGTACCCCTGAAGTGAGTCAGTCATTCAGGCCTATTTTATTCACTCACATACGTTACAGAAGGAAAGCACAATGATGGGCACTGTGTCCTCCATTGCAGGCCTTCGAAGTAGCAGAGCCCTGCCAAGATGGTGAGTAGTTCTCTTGGTGCTTTTTCAGCACCTTTGGAATGGCTACAAGAGATGCTCAGGCAAGGGCTTCACATCATGCAAAATGCTACTAATTTCTTCAACTCATGCAATACTGGACACACTTAGGAGATTCTGCACCCAGGAGCCTAGATCTCTGAGATCGGGTTGGGCAGGTGTTACATCTGAACCTATTGGTTGATCTCGGGATGATTTTCAGCAGCTCCCCTGATTCTGTGAAGCACAGCATGCAGTCACAGGTTGTAGGGCTTTTCTTGTAGTAGCACCTAAACTATAGAATGCCCTGCCAACTGAATATCATCAGGCCCCACTCTGTCATTTTCAGTAGTTAGCAAAAACATATTTAAAAAGGCCTTTGGCTGAATCGTTTCCTGGTTTTAAATGTTTCCCTAGTTTTGACTGCTGTCTCTAGAAATTATTATCATTGTTGATATAGTCTGGTAGCAGTTTCACGATTGACCTTATTAGTAATGGAGAATGGTGTATGTTTTATATATTGCAGAAGTTTATTTTATTTGTTCCACCTGAAAATAAGATGAGATGTAACTTTTAACATAAAAGTAAACAAACAGATTGGCAAAGATTTCTCATTCCAATTGCTTAACAACAGCAGCAAAATTATACTGCCAAATAAGGAAGATAGGCCTTTACTCCCAAGCATGCTCAGAGTTTAATTTCCACCCCAACTCATGGCACAATTAAAACGCCAATAGGAATTATTTTCTCTGCATTCTAGCTGCATGCGGGATGGGGGAGAATAAAGACATAAATCTCCCCTCCCTCTACACAATATTTCTGATCAGGAACTCTCCCAACCCCAGGTGTGAGTATAATTAACAAGCCAAACTGGATACAGTTGCATTCTATGTATTTACAGACTGTCTGCTTTGGTTTTAAGCATATGTCTTCTGTACCAGTCTCTGGCTGATGGATCTCAGGATTCTAGTTTAAAAAAGAGTAGCCAGCCTGACATCTTACCCCTGCCATAGAGCTGCTGTTCCTTATCATTCAAATAATGTGGACAAGTTTGACTAAAGGGAGAATTGACAGAAATGGCATTAGTCAAATATCAACAATCTCTTGTGCTTTATATTTCCCACCTCTACTAAGTGCTTTGTGCAATCAGAAATTATATACACGGGGGGGAGGGGAGCACGGGGTGTGTGTGAAGGGATTGTTAGTTTTGTATTGTATTTTATGTTGTGATTATGTTGTATTTTATGTTGAAAATTAAAAAAAATAAAAAAAGTGTTGAAGAAAGAGACGGAAGAAAAAAGAAATTATATACACTTACAAACATAAATATTCCTTGGGTTCATAAGAGCTAAATTTGAGTTTTTATTTTCAAGTTCCGATACATTCATCCCTACCACCCCTGAAAGTACTACACTCTGCCTGTCCATCCTCCTTCCCATTCAGTTTTTGGTGTGTGTGTGTTACTGGAGTCCCAATTGCAAGAGTAGGTAAATGGAGCAATGATCAGAGATCAAGCTTGCTACCAATGCACAGATCAATCCACAGCAGTATGAGTTTGCTAGGTCACTTGGGCCTTCTACGTGAACTTGTTTTTAAGCCCGTGTTGCTAATAGATGGGACAATCCTAGCACAGAAGTCCTAAAGCACAGAAGTAGAAATGCACGCTGCCAATCACAGAGACTGGATGGCATCCTAGACTGCAGGATGCTTTCTAACCTAGCAACCATTGTTTGTAAGTTTGCAACTTTAGGGCTTGACTACTATTAGTGTGCTCGACGTGGGATTGTCTTGGAACATAGGAAGTTGCCTTATCCTGAATCAGACCTTTAGTCAATCTAGCTCAGTATTATCTATTCTGTTGAGGGCTACATTTCCTCATGGGCAATCTGTCGGGGGCTACATGTCAGTGGTGAGCAGAACCAGAGCCAAAAGTGGGCAAATCACCCCTTTCCTCACTCTTGCCAAAGTTTTGGACTGCCTGCATGTAAAGATAGCTTTTGAAATTAAGTTGAGGGCCACATGAAGCTGGGCCAAGCCATCCAGCCACAATTCAATGCATTAGTCTTTACCTATAAGATCCTAAATATGGCCCAACATACTCTAGCAACTGCCTCCTTCCCTCATTGCAGCAAGTACGGAGTGCATTAAAGTGTCCTTAAAGAAATATTGTCACTTGCCTTGAGTTTTCTGGACAAGGCAAGACAGAAGCTCCAATTAATTAAAAGGATGTCCAGACCATGGACTTTACAATGAATGTGTAAGTCGGACTTCAACTGCAAGCCACCCCAGTCCATTCTGCTGCTGTCCTTAAGAGAACACTTTCCCCTCATAAAGCCATACATCCCTCTTCCTTTCTGATATTTTCCAGCTAGCAAGTGAGACTGGGTATCCAATTTGTATTGCATTAAGAACCACTTTAGCCTAAATCCCACGCTTTTAAGGTGGCTTATTTGTAAATAACCTCCTGATGCTTTACACCTGCCCTTCCAGAGACTTGGCCTTTTATTAAAACAGGCTTTCATACCAAGAGCTGTGGCGACCATGAACAGAAATTATCCTACAGCAGAGATCAAATGAAGATCAAAATTAAATGTGTGTAGATACAACCATTTCAAAACTTCTACAAATGCACTGTGACATCTGTAAGAAAAGCTTCGTTACTTCTCAGCCACTGAGTCTGGCTCGTAAAGCATACAGTTGAGGAACTAAAAGAGACTGGCTCTGGTGCTAATGTAAAAACGTTCTTTATTCAATTATATATATAAAAAAATTGAACAATCCTTTAGACAGCTCAACGTTTCGGATTGGAAACAATCCTTCAGGAGCTATATTAAAATAACACAAACAAATATTTATTAAATATATACAAAAACTATTCTTGCCATTGGAAACAATACCCTACTTTTTCAATTGTAAAAATATGAAACTAAATTAACATGATATACTTTCTTTACATGCTCTACCTATTTTCTGAAACCTGATTTTATAATGCGAACTCTCATTTAAAACAATGAAAAAACTTTTTTTACATTCACTTAACCTACAACCCCCACACAACCTGCCTAAATACTTCCTTATATACCGTCTGGAGCTTAGCTGATTACATTTTTAAATTCTTCTGGAGAATAGGCAGAGCATGTAAAGAAAGTATATCATGTTAGTTTAGTTTCATATTTTTACAATTGAAAAAGTAGGGTATTGTTTCCAATGGCAAGAACAGTTTTTGTATATACTTAATAAATATTTGTGTTATTTTAATATAGCTCCTAGAGAAGGATTGTTTCCAATCCGAAACATTGGGCTGTCTAAAGGATTGTTCAATTTTTTAAAAATATAACTGAATAAAGAACGTTTTTACATTAGCACCAGAGCCAGTCTCTTTTAGTTCCTCAACTACCATTGGTGCTTTTCCTTTCTATTACGTTCGTAAAGCATACAGAAAAAGGGAAAATAAAAAACAGAGGGAATGTCCATGAGAATTCTTGCATGTCAAACTCAGTCAGAAAAAGTATGTAGTGAATTTTCAGTCCAAAATGTTTATTGTCTCTATGATGAAATAATCCCTAGAGTTTATGGTCCCAAACCACATGCACAACCCAACTGAATGAGAGGAAATGAGATAAGTGTTTCCCCTCATCTATCATTGTTAGACCTCAATTTCTTGTTCTTTATTTTATTATTTTATTTTTTAAATCTGTTGCTACTTTTCTAAAAGAGAAATCAATGCCAGATAATATACTTCGCTATTTCCAAGTGGAATTTCAAAGACTTTCCATTCTCTTTCCAGAAAGCAGAGTAGTTAAAGCCTCCATTTTAAGCAAGTCTTGCCAGTAAGAGCATTGCTTGCTTTAAGCATCTTCTAAAACATTTCCATCCATGTTCTGATCCAGTAAAAAGCATTACTTGTCCCACCTTGTCTTTCTTTTGTATTTCCAATCCCACCTCTATGCTTGCAAAAAGTCTAGAATCATTCTTGTGTAGGCCAGTTCAGGTGTGCTTCTAATTACTACATGATGAAAACCTGTTCACTGTAAAATAAAAACAAACTACGGACAGAGCATGTCTTCAGAGACAAGCACAGAAATGAAAAGTGAAGCAAGAGCAATGGTTGTAGGATAGTATCACAAGTATTTGTGCATGGCTTTGTGGGAAAGGAGTAATTTCAAATGACTGTGATCTACAGCTCAAAACTCCACAGATGCAAGCGCCTCTCAGTGCTGGCTACGGAATGGGGAAAGCAATAAGGAAACATGGGCAAAATGTGTTGACCACACCCAATAAATGTAGAAGTGGCAGGTGCATGTCCACTTACATTCACTACTGTGAGCCTAGACCCACGGAAGTTCCTGCAATCACCACCCTTTCCTGCACTTACCTAGATCTCTAGAAGGTAGGGATGGGACTAGCAAGCGCCTGCAACCTGGAACTATGCACACCTCCATCTACTAGAGATGGCAGTCAGTGTCCCTATGGTCACCTTGGGGGATGACGACAGGAAACATAGTCCTGAGCCATTGTCATATGTTGCTAAAGAGAAATTGGGGGGGGGGGGGAACTAGCAGAGAGAATTTAAGCCATCAAAATTTAAGGCATTAAAATATCTGAGCACACCAGTTAGAAAATCAAATAGTATCTGACACATCACATATATTCCCCAGCAATTTGTGTTAAAACTGCAAACCTCTTGTTAAAATCAACTCAACAGTTGAAAAAAATGCATTCAAGTTGTGCACAGCTCTGAGTTCTGCATTGTGTGCATACTGAGGGGAATGGGCAGGAACCCTTCTGAGCATGTGCACTGCATAGCGGGGGAGGGGTTCCCGCCCCAAACGCCTCAGCTCTAGAAGTTTCCTGTGGGTGCGCCGCGCAGAAACAGTGCCCATGTGTGATGCACAGAGACCACAAAGGAGAAGTAGATGTTAGAGTGCGGACCGAGACGCTGGAGACCCAGGTTCTAGTCCCATTCGGCCATGAAGCTCACTGGGTGACTTCGGGCCAATCACTGACTCTCAGCCTAACCTCCCTCACAGGTTTGTTGTGAGGATAAACTAGAGAAGAGGAGGATCATGTATGCCTCCTTCAGCTCCTTGGAAGGAAGGCAGGATAGAAATGTGATCAATAAATAAAACAAACTATTCACTCTCAGCATTCAGACATTAAAGGGCTTAAATAGTTATTTACTGTAAGAGAACAACTGCACAGATTTAAAAGATATAGCTTAGTGACCCCAACCCATGGGGGCCACTGCTGACTTAGCCATGAACCACTCACCTGGAGGTGCAGTTTGTATGAAGCAGCACTGCCACATAGGGTCTGTGTACATGTGGCCACCATGATTTACTCAATCATAGCAGCTCTTTTTTGAGTCAAAGCAACTGCACAAATTGTAGCTATAGTATGTCCAGTGTATCCCCATGAGTACCTCCAGTTGTGAGCTCAACAACAATCACGCATGCTCGCAGATGCACAGTGGGCTAGTCTGAAACAGCCCTTACTCATAAACCATAGCAAGCGTAATGTGAACACTAAAGAGCAGTCACGTTTTCTCTGGGACTGTTGTCATCTTCATATGCAACATATGAACTAGCATGTAGATTTTCAAACAGAAGAAAAAGTCTCGACTCATGTCGTTATCTGATCACAAGAAAAGAAAGAATGCTTTGGGAGAAATACACTGGCTGAATATCAAAAAAAATAAACACTTAATGCAATAAGGTTAAGGCAGAGTAGAAGGGTGTCTTTCAAAGATTAGATCTTTATGGGCCTTGTGGTCCCTGGAACACTTTTGCATTCTTGATCACAACATGACAATGGAAGTGTTTTCTCTTAATGCACTCTGGAATACTAAAAATATCCCCCAGGACTGGTGCTGCTCTGTTCTATTTTACCAAGACACATCTTCATCCTAATATGTTGCATTTCAAAGACAGCAATAAACATTTCAGCATGGGCTGCCCAGTCCCCAGGCTCATATTCTCTATTTCCATCATAGCCCTGTTATCATAAATGAAAAACTCTTAGCTCCAACATCATAAATCATCTTTTGAGAAACAAAGCTTGAAAAATTCCAGCTGCAGGTTTTCTTTTTGAATGAGAAGTTATACATAGGAAAAGACAAATAAGACTGAATTTGCGACTTTGGGCAACATATACCCCACAAAAGGCATCTTTTCGCTTTCATCTCTAGAAGTGGCTACAGAGAACACTGATAAAACATGGCTACTGTGTGTCCTTTTTGTTTGCTTTCTAATTTGCAAATACAATAATAATGGCAAAAGAAATTAAAACAACAACTAAAAAATGGGATGACCACAAAAGAGAGTGGTGGGGAAGAAAAAAGAAAAGAAAAAAGTATATCCAGTAATCATTTACATCAGCCTTGATATAATAAAAGAAAGAGGGGAAACGAAGGATTTAATGCTCCCATTTCATATATACGTGTTAATATAAGCAGTTCAGATACCTAAATAAGCAGCCATACAAAACTGACGACTGTAGGATAATTATTCAAATGTAGCAAGAGCAGGAAAATCATCAGTCTATTGAATGATAGGTGGTGGGTAAATGATATGTGTATGTCCTTAAACAGGGGTAGGAAACCTGTGGCCCTCCAGATGTTTTGCCCTATAACTCCCTTGCAATTGGCCAGGCAGGCTAGGGCTGATAGGGATTGTAGGCCAAAACATCTGGAGGGCCACAAGTTTCCTTCCCCTGTCAGAAATACACCAGTTTAGAAGTACTAAGCCCTGCCAATATTCTGTTTTTCAGGTCTCATAATTCTGATGACCCTAGCTGTCAAGAAAACTAAGCTAGCTGGAGGGAGGTTCTGACAATCCATAACACACTGTGAACAGTTTCCAGAACACAATGTCAAAAGGGTGGATTGGTACATTATTCCTCCTTACAGAGGTCTGCCTTTTGATTTTTGTCATGCACAGAAGATTTCAGTGGCATGCACATTATTGCAGATAACATGAAATGACTGACTGTATGTAAAAAGACTTGTGTGGTTGATCAATGCACACATCCAGTAGGAAAAGGAAAAGTTGATTAATACATTAAGTATCAATACTACTACCAGAACCAGCACAATAGGTTTTTGCTTGTTTTGATAATAAGAAGTCACTTTTCAGGAGAAGAACTGTAAGGCGTTATTATCAGGCAAAAGAATACATCTTCTAAACTTACTTATTTCTGGCCAGGAGTCCTCAACAAAACAATTCAAGTGTCATATCCCCTTCCTTCCCACTCCTGTGACTACTGGTGAATCCACTCTTACACCCCCAACCCCCGGGCCATGTCTCCGTATTCCAGCAGAGTCTGGGCTGCATCAACAGCAATATGAGGCTAATGAAAGAGGAGCAATGCAACCATCATCCCTGATTGCCAAGTATTAATTTCCCTTTCAGTAAGAACCAAACAGACTGGGATGCAATTTTTCCCAGAGCACATAAGTGAGGTTTGCTGAGGTATCGAAATTCATTTGTTTCAGACAACATTCCTTCACTTTTCATTTCATCAGGACTGAAAGAATGTACAGAACATGCCAACTTGGCTTCAAGGGCCAAGGAATTGAATCTAGCCAATATGCGCTCACGCCTTATCTTTATTAAGTTTTAATTGCATTAGGAGTTGATGGTATTCTGTTTTTACACTATAAAACGAAGGCAGACAAAAAATAGATCCCTCCTCTCTCCCCTTCTCCTCCCACTTCCTAATCCAGAGTACCATTATGATCTCACACGTCTCTAACTCATTTTACAGGTAATGGCTTCAGTTTGGTTAAGACAAAATAGATATTACTTCAATTTCATAAGTCTGCAGCTCCCAAAAGGAACCACCAATGCAAGACCAACTTGCTAAAGTGAAGCCCAACCCACACTTTCTGCTGCACTGTCTTGAGTGCTCACTGCTGAAAGTTTGGCAACACAGCCACAAGCCTCCTGCATCCTGCCACTGGACACCAATCCACCCTTAAGCAATCACTGGCCCAAATGTCTACAAACTGTAAAACAATGCAGTTAGGAGACATCTGGAACTTCAACACATGGAGCGATTTTATCAGAATACAAATGCTATACCTAGTCGGATTTGTTTAATGTCACCCATGTGAGCTTGCAAATTTTATTTCAATTGCCTAACAGCTTGTAACAGCTGTCACAAGTCTACTGACAGAATTGCTTCACATTCACATTTCACACCTGAGCAGAATGCCTTGTCATAATTTACCTTAAATTGGTTTTTAGGCTATCTGAAGTTACCCAAACCACTGCTAGCTATACATACTACAATTTGGCATAGGGCACACCAGCCTGCAGTATTCCTGGAAACTTGGATGCTTTAAGTGCTTAAATTCTATGTGACAGTTTGAGACATCAAGCAGATGCATCAGCATGATTACGTGCAGGCTATTAAGTGCACTGAAGTCAGACAAACACCTTTCTTCAGCTGTTTTTCACAAGAAAAGTCAGAAATCCTGGAAGTGCAAGTGCAATGCTTTAAAAATCATTCTAAATTTAAACGAGTGTAAAAACACAATATAGTACAATGCCAGCAGCCTAATGCCTCTTCACTAAACTCACGGTTATCTAAACTCCATTTGTGTCTTCTCGTTGAAGCTGCTCTATATTATAACACTCACTCAACACCATCCAAGCTTACAGTAATCTATTATAGTTAATATCTGAGTGGATAATGTTCAAAAATGAGGAAATCCTGAAAGCCACTGAACAGTTAGCAAAAGTGCCTTTTTCAGAAAAGAAAGACTTATGCCAGAGCCCTCTCTCTCACCCCTAACCCCACCTGATCTCTGACTCTTAAATGTCAGCACAAATACCCAATTATTTTGGTTTTCAGAAAACTACTCCGTCCCTTGTGCTGGATGGCAAATTGTCATTTAGAGCTTGGCCTAAAATATCTCCAAAGGATAACATTTTGAAACTGCTGTACAAAAAAGCCAGCCTGTGTTGGAAAAGTAAAGTATAGAAAAACCTCACAACGGCAGTTTATCATGATATTGAAAAGAAAAATTGCCAGGCTTATGTGCTCATGGCTTTTTGCCTTGCTTTTTATACATGGCAGCCAGGAGCTGTCCTAGCAGCTACACATATGGTGTCTTAAAAGGAAATAAAGAAATAATTACACTGAGAACAAAGAACTGAGTAAACCTTGCTGGGTAACACACTACCATCCAACTTCCATCTTCCCTTTAAACCCTGTCCCCAAACACACAATGAACTACTCATTTCTGATTGATGTAGATTAACCTAAAATTACTAATCAGAAAGAAATCTTGATCAAATAGGGAATCAAATCAAAATTACAATAAAGAGCATATGCAGAACCTTCTCAATGAGAAACTATTCTCGTGCCATAGAAGTTGGGCAGCAAAAGCCACAGATATGAAAGGAGGGAGGCCTGTCATGACAGCAGACAACTGGTCCAGCACTAGACTTCCAAAGTAGCTCACTGAACACGCACTTCTGCCTCTTGGTCTCTCTCCGCTCTGCCACCACCATTAGTTAACCCAAGCTAAGGCAAGCCGGCTTCTTCTAGCTGTCAAGATAATTCTTGAAAGTAGAAAGTCAGTGATCACAATGCCTTCCGTTCCCTCCCTGTGTGACTTACTCAGTAAGTGTAACCCAAATGGACTACGCAACATGGGGGAAACAAAACAGCCTTTGAAGGTGTAAACAGAAATCCAAATCCTGCCCAATAGTCCTATTAAATAACATTTTTAAAGTAAATATGATAACACAATAATGAGTAAGCAGTGAATATGCACAATAAAATAAAAAACAAAACAAAAAGAACTAAGTGCCCAAAGGCAGGCCTACCTTCAACCTATACTGTGTAAACTAGAAGAGCAAATAGACTTATTATCAGGGTCCCTGTGGCAATCAACGAAGGGTCTCAAGTTAGTCAAAGATGGAAAAAGAGGGACAACTCAAATTTCTGTCATGTTTGATGTTGTTTGATCAGGGTGATCTTGATTGACAGCGGCAACGTGACCAACCTATTGGTGCAGGTTCACATACATATGGGCCCAAGAAAAGGGCAATCAGCACCAGAGTTTTATCATAACGACATGCACAGGTATTTGGGGTTTTTTTGTTTTGTTTTGCAGCTACCAGTGGTGGGTTTTGAGAGCTGGGGTTGATGTGCAGCTTTGCCTGTTTGTTGCAACAGCCCAGCATCCAAAGGCACAACAAGTGGAAAGTCACCAGAGTTTTACCTTAGGAAGGTGAGAATTGACAGGTTGTCAATTGACAGGCTGTCAGGCTGTTTTAACCCAGCGTGCACATAGTGGTGGCAAATTGTGGGTTCATTTAGAGGCCTATCAGAAGCACCCTATTTCGAATACTTCTGCTCTAATACAACAGAAGATGCTGCACATGCTCTGCACTTTTCTCATTTAGATAGTATTGTATGCAGTTCCTTTTGTTAATTCCTCTCCACCAATATATTCTAAAATGAACTTTTAAAACCTTTTTCAACCTGCTCCAGGTCCACAGCCTGTTTGATACTCAAGCATGCCACCAGGTAACTCTGAAATATCAGAGGTCTCCTGTTTAAACCTAAGCTGGGAAAAGTATGAACCATCAAGAAGTCTCCTATGGCTTGAATATAATGTTTAATGTAATGAACTGTAATATTCGCTTGGGCTTTGTCTTGGGGTGTATGTATATATATTTATAGATGTGGTTTTATTCTCAATGAGTTGAGGTTTGGAGCAACATAATCATTACTCCTGATATAAGTCACTCAGTTTGACTGTATGCTGATAATTCTCTACAGTGGTTATACCAATGTTTGAGACTTTAGATAAAACAGTATCTCTCCATTAATTAGCTCTGCTTGCAAGTCAAGAGCAAATCCTAGCGTACCACGCTCTTCCTGCAAATCTACTGGGCCTTGGAACCTGGAAGGCCTATTTCCCCCAGACCAGATAACAGTTATTAACATTTTGGCTCACAGTGAAGCCCATTACTGCACTTAAATGAAGAATGCTTTTCAAGCTCTCTTCCTCACTTAACCTAAAAGTGAACATGGGAAACCATTAGTTCAAGCTGCCACAATTAACTCTCAGCTTCCCCTTCAAAGGCTCACAGAGACTGGAGCTACTTATCATGCAAGCAGCCTATGAGCTGCATTCTCCTTGTGAGGCAATAGGAAGGGAAAACTACTGAGTTAAGTAGATTATTGGGGAAGGAGTCACACACAGCTGCCCTATGAGATGATTAGACCCTGGGAAATGCATACTCCAAATCCCTCCTCCAAATCCTGACAGTGAACATTCATCAAACACATTTGGATAATCTGCAATCAAGAACCTTTACAGAAGCTTCCAATATCCCTCTACATGGAATGGCAGGTGGAAAGGAACATCAGTTTAATTTTTCAATAAGAAAGCTTTGGCACTAGTTGCAGCGCCACTGCAAATATACCCTTCTTTACAATGCGGCGGCTGCATGTTTTTCTAAATATATATACACAGAAATCACCACAGTGACATGCAACAAATTTCCAGCATCCCAAAAAGGGAAACCCCATTGGCACATAAACTGTGTTCATCTGTGGGCACCACAGAGTCCAGCATCCAAAAGTTCTTGCAATACTCTAAGGAACCCTCACAAGGCCTGCTATAATAGATTTTTAAGGAAACCAGTTAAGATTAAGATCAGTTACTGCTATTTGAGTATTAGGAAATAGCTAAGTGTGTTTTACCTGGTTCTTGGCTTGATTTCTCTTTTCTTCAGCTGTTCTTACTTTATTTTTAATGGTTTTGTAATTCTGGTTGTAAAAGCTATTATTTATTATGGTTTCTATGACATAAATAAGCCGCTAGAAGGCCAACAAGCAAGATACAAATTTAGAAGGGCTTAAATACAATGCACTGCATTGCTCTTGAGCACCTCTGCTGCCCTCACTGCCCGAACTAATTCATGAACAAATTCACAAGCCTAAAAAGACATTTTCTGGTTCAATGGGGAACATAGCTGAAGAGGAAATGGTTTGATAAAAAACTACGTGTGAATGTTAATCACTTTGCAAGATCATGCCCATGTAAGGGGGGGACTGTCAAGAATGGCTACTTTGCAGTAACCATCTACCTTGGCCTTATCAAGACTCTCCCCAATTGTACTGCCTGATTTTCCTAGTTCTTTCCCCCTTTTGCCATTTTTGACAGCCCCAGAGAAATCACTGCCTTTGTAGCTTTGTCTATCAAATTCTGAAACAGAGCACATGAGTTGAGAGGATTCCCCACTTTCACCACTGCCACAGCCTACACACACACACACACTATTTCCTCTCTGGTGTGTTACTGTGTATGAGATTTAACAGCATTTGAGTAATTGATGAATTTCTTAATAAGATCACACAAAAAGGAAGGAAAATTTAAGGCACAGTTGGTGAAAACAGCCTGCTACTTGTGTGTTACTCACCATAAACTCTTTTACAGGAAAAGCATCCAGTATAAAAAAAGAAAGCTTATCCATGAGAAAGTAGATATGAGTGGGAAATATTAGATAAAGACAATGAGAGGAAACCTAAACAATCAGTTCTAGGCAACTTCTTGACTGGGTTCAGATGACACGATAACCTATAATGGGTTAAATAAACCACAATGGCTTATTTAAAATTTTAATCCGCATGGGTTTATTTGGCCAAATTAGCCTACACTGATAACCCACAGTCTGCAGTAGGGTTATTTAACCGTTTGTGGATTATCCTGCCATCTTGCAGTCACTGTGGTCACCTACAGAGTGGCGTGATAAGAACGGTTCAGATTGCTACCACTCTACTCTTCACAGAAGTTCTCTGTATAATGGAAGCAGCTTCCATGGGCTATTTCAGTAGTGTCTATGGGAGGAAATGTGTAATTGGGAAGACTTTACATAATCTATTTCAGCAGTGTCTATGAAGGGAAATGCACAATTGCCTTTAGCAAATGAGTGGTACAGGGAACAGATCAAATTGCCTATTTCATCTATGTCGGGGGGGGATGCAGCAGGATAGGGGGCAGGGCATTAGGCAAATTACACACAGTAGATTAATAAACTACAAACAGTAGCTTATTAGCCTGCTCGTGTGGAGGGTTGCTGTGGACTAGGTCAAAAACAAGCTGCTGTTTGCAACTTATTAAACTACCTGGCTTAACATGATGTCTGAACCCACCTAACGTCTTCAGTGTTTCTTTGCAAACAACTGCATCATCTCCCCAATCAACCACTGAGGACAAGCACTGAAGTGAGTCCAGAAGGGCAGGCTTGTCTGACCAAACAACAAAAGAAGACCCACAAGGCTTAAAGAAGCCGACCATAGAGTTCCATAAAAGAGTCACCAAAATAAAAGCATTTTAAAACGATTTAGGCTGCCTTTTCTATAGAATCCATACTTCGTTCATTCACGCCCAGCGATTTGCTTATTACTCTTCCCATTCTGTAACTAGGGAAAGTGAACCTAGAGGCAGTGACTTGCCCAAGGCCTCCCAGCATCCAGTACTTAATCCACTGAACCAACCTGCTGAGTAATGATGAATGTGTTGCAGAATGCTCAAGCATATGAAGGGAAGAAGTTCAAGCACAGAGAGATGTACAGTGTGAAGCTCCTATTATCGAAGAATCATTATTCGTAGTTTTTCCAACAGATGTCTCACTATGGTGTTGCTTATGTAGCCAAAACAGATCTATCTACATATAGGATGGAAGTCTCAGCAGAGTTGGGGGAAACCTGAGGTTTGCAGGGAAAAACAAACGGTGCACATATGTGCTGGAGAGGGCAAGGGGAAGATGGGCACCAAATCTGTTAAACTGCTGTCTAGCTCACCCACCTCACTCTTGTTTTCCCTATTTGGCGAGGAGGTGGCCCAGCACAGGAAGTGAGGAACAGAAGATGGTGGTGGTGGTGGTGGTGTGTGTGTGTGTAGTGATGAGGGGTAAGGAATGAGAGAAGCAGCGAGAATGGCAAAGAGGCAGTTTGAGGGTTAGGTATCTGAGGCGCAGGGATGCAGTAGGAAGGAGAAAGACAGAGAGATGCAAATATGCATGGGCACAAATGGGTGAAGTAACTGGAATGTTACTCCTCTGCTACCCTTGCTTCCTTTCTCACTCCCTACCCCTTGTCACTCCATACACACAACCCACTACTGCCTCCTCACTTCAGCAGGAAGCACTCTGAAGCCACGATCAGGCCAACTGAAAGCCGATCGTGATCTACAGCTTGAAGAATTCTTGATAGCCTCCCCACATGAGAAGGGGGAGCTTTCTCACTCCACTTGAGAAAGAGAAGCTTTGAAGACCACACACACACACACACCCCACCCCACTGCAACAAAGGATGCAACTTCTATCAAGATAGTGTGATTCACGAGAAGCAATAACATGGATTTGAGTTCTGTACTCAAAACTCTTCAGATTTGAAGCGTTCCTCTGCAAATCACAGAATAATTGAGTAGAGAATACACAGACAGAGAGATTCCCCTGTGAATCCAACAAGAATCTCTAGACCACAACTCACATTAGCCACATACAAAGTTTCAGGGATTTTGCTTGGGCACTCATCCTTCGTTCAGACCAGGGTTGCCTCACGTAATCAGAGGCCTGACTATGTCTCTCCTGAACAAATTCTGGAAGCTCCATGAAAACATGACTCACTGTGGAAATTGCATGGCAGAAAATTCAGTCTCTGAACACATCTCATGAACACATCTCATATTAGAATCCAAACAATCATCCATTATTAAGGGTCTTTGCCTAAGTCAATGGTCTTCTACTAACCCAGCAAATGGCAATTAGTTCCAGAATATATCTGTGATTTTTATCACTGAGTGTACAAATAATTTCCTCTTTTCTGAGTTCTCAAGTGCCAGCAAGGAGAAGGGCAACTGCAACTTGGTGATAGTGAGTAAACTTCCCCACCCAACATTCTATTTTTAATACTCCTATGACAGAGAAAACAATCCTCAATACAAATGTGTCTACTAAATGCTTGCTTTTCTATATATATATATATATATATATATATATATATATATATATACATACATACATATAAAACCTGCATGTGGTACAAGGCTTCCCTTCAAGATCTTAACCCAAGGGTGGGCAACAAGAAGCACCTTCCATATTAAAGTCCCCATGTGTTAAAACTTAACACATGGGGGGCTTTAATATAGAAGGTGCTTCTTGAGATACCTGTAACCTAGCCATGCAGCATTTTATAAATAACCACCAGGACAAGTACTGCAATTGCTGAATGTTCTACAAGACATAGAGTCTCAGAGATCTCATCATACAAAAGCACTGGTCAGGAGAGTTTTGCATGACCTAAAAGTTTCCTCATCTGGTAATCCAAGAAAACTCCCAGGATAGGTATCTGATCTTTTAAGGGTAAGCATGCATGCTCACTTACTTTAGTTTCTAGTTAGTTTATTCCAAGGGAAGGCAACTAGAAGTGCCCTCCAGATGTTTTGGACTACAACTACAAGAAGCCCCAGCCAGCATGGCCAATGGTCGGAGATTATGGAAATTGTAGTGCAAATGCAGAGCACCAGGTTGCCTACCCTTGGTTTATTCACTCTCGTCCAATCCATAACAGCTTCTAGACGTTGGTTCTGAAACTGAGATTCATTTCTGAACCAGTGTCCTGAAGCTGTTATGGATTGGACACAGATGAATAAACTAACTAGAAGAAAAAACAAGACTGTTACTTGACAGCCCCTGAGACCAATCAAAGAAGAATCGAATCACACCAAACCCCCAAGGTGATTTGGAAAGATGTCAGTATTGAATGCCACTAAGAAGCAGCAACAGTTAATTTCTAAACTGAGATCATCCATCAATGCCAAATAAGCCTAAGGTTTAAAGCCAGAATGAAATGGATTTAGAAAAATCTATCTCATCCAGGAATGTATGAGGATGGGCTGCATCCACCTTCTATCACAGTGTCCATGAACAGTAAAAGTTATGAGAATGACCCTACTTTGTTCCAAGTTGTTTACTGACTAGTTGGTTGTTTAGCAGAGGCCTCAATACCCTTTTAATCTGATCATGTTTACAGTCCATATTCTTAAACTGCCTGTCCAAGCCACCTCTTCATTCAACTCTTCGGCTTCTCTCTCCTGAACATAATCTCATCTACCCAAAAGTCTGATGTACTGAGAAACCAAATATGGCCACTAAGTGCATGAACTTTTATGTAGATAAGCAGATAAGACTTCAATTATATCTTAACACCATAACCAGGGATGTAGGCTTTCACTGCAAACTGGCAACCTTACCCATGGGGCATACAAATCCCATTAATGGACTTGTTGAAAAGCTTTGGGCAACTCTCTTTTTCTCTCAGTGCCAGGGTTCCTAATCTAAAAAACCAAAACGACAACGACTGATTTCATTATAATCATGTACTGAAAACACAATGTTAAAATTATAATAGATTTTAAATTTGACTGATTCCTCCACAAGTTAATATCTGTAATAATTAATATCTGAGCATGGAATTCAAGACATTTCCCCACTCACAGCAATGGACACACAAAGTGTTGACTCCTTGAGGAAAAGTGTTTGCCCTTTGTGGTTTACCCTCTGACCCTAAATAATCAGCCTGTGGAAAGTGTTACAAAACCTCTTCTACCTCCCACTGGCTTTTTGTTTACACAAATACACACACGAACATAAAGGTTGGTTATTCCCCAGTTCCTAAGAAAGACTCCCTCTGACTACTTCTCGCTTTCTCTTGGGGATGTGGACTCACTTCTCTAAACAAGAGGATGACCTCCAGCAACACGGGGCCTGCACTTGCTACTGTCTTCAGTTTGGCAACCCAATACAAAGGCAGGAGGCCTGTATATACAATTTTGGGTTCGAGGCCCCTATTCACAAAACAGGTTCCCCACGAGACAAAGCCTGAAAGATTCTTAATTAACAGCCTAACTGCATCCCACTCACATCTTCGGAGTACCTTCACCCTGGACTTCAAACACCCCCGTAACATTGCCTATCAAGCATGCATGTGGCATTCACAGCCAGCAACAAACAATTTTTTTATCTTTTAAAAATATAGAAAGCCTAGCCTTCAGCAGTGCCTCTTCAGCCTGCTCTCAATTTGTGGCTGATTTTAGACATGTCTCTGGTTTGTACAACAGGAAACAAAGGGACTTCTTGTGTGTTAGAAGCTCTCCAGAGGGTCTGCATTTCATTCCTCCCTCTCCAGGCAGTGTCTGGAGAGCTCTTTAGCCCATTTCGTCTCATTAACATTTCCATGAGGGATCAAAGAATATATTAAAAAATATCTAAGTATTAAGTACAATTCCTGCTAGGAAAGCAGAATACATAGATACATTTAAGAAACCTGCCCAAATTCCTTCCCCTGACCCGTTTCTTTATAAGATAATTGTCTCTTCATAAAAACCAGCTTTTCTTTCCATTGAACTGCGTTTCTACAAATCCTGTGAAAATCTTGATAAATACATTCCATTGAACACCCCCTCCCCAAAACCAGCAAACAATTTCTGTTTTCCAAGCTGTGCTGTGATAATGTCCCTTGCAAACAGAAACCAATTATTCCCTGGCAGTAAGTCACCAGCAGTATGAATTGCTGTAATTTTGCCCCTTTTAGCAGCTGCTCAGGGTGGGCTGAGAGGTGGCCGTGGTAATGAAGCAAGGATGAATACTAAAGAAGCACTGAGGCATGGCATCCTGTGGAGAAGCAGTGTTTCATTTTTCTTAAAGTACTTTCTTGCTCCAGGAAGCAAATCAATGAGATTTACGTGTCAGGAATGGAGTTTTCTACTGTATATTTGCATTCGCAAGCCCAAACAGAATACGAATTTCTGTGCACCTGACTAGTTTGTAAAAAACTTTCACCTTAGGTTTTAAAAGTTCTAATACAACCCCCTCCTCCTTCCTCTCTGTAATTCTTTGCTTTCTCATCAGAAATGCCCAGCAACATCCACCAGACAAAGACACTGCAAACAAAGTGTATGGGGGGGGGGGGGAGAAAAATTAGAGAAAACAAAACAAAAAGACGTGCAGAGGAATTCCTTTTTCACTGATCTGTGGAATACATTAATATCCTAAACTGTTGGCACAGACTCGAATGCTCAGACGGGTGACAATACAAGCAATGACTCTGAGTCTGGGATCTTCAAATAAACCTCCCCTGCTGTCATGGCCACCGGGAAAGAGACCGAGGGCAATATTAGCTGACCTTCATTTCGTTGTTTCACCAGACCTAACTGCTGAACCTTTGTTTGCTTGTTACTAGGAGTTCCTCTTTCAAAAATGTCAGCATTTCCTAGACAACAGAAGAGCCAGTTTATTAGGTAAATAAACCCATCCTAAAGCAGTCTCTCCTACTTTTTAATAAAAATCCATGAAGAGCAGAGACAAGAAGCAAACCTTGCTTCAACATAAAGTTAGAAAAAGATAGCACTGAAGCATATTTTAAAAGAAATCTGTGAATAGGCAAGTTTTATGTTAGCCCATCAAGGAATAAGATCAGGTACAATGAAAACTTCATTAGGTAATTATGACAAACCCCTATATTCTGATGTAGCTCAACACTGCCTCCTAAAGCGTCTGGTAAGTTGGTACCATGCTGGGATTCCTGGATAGGCTTATCTCACCTTCTTATTCTGTACTAGATATCCAAAAATGTAAGCTCTTTTTTTATAATAGGCTAACTGGTTCAAACCAACTGGGTCTTTTGAGATGTAAGTTTAGGAAGGTGGGTCCAACCATGAATTTTATTTTAGTTTTATTTGCTGGCTAAACCCCTGACATCAGAAATGGACAGTATAACATTATGGGACAAAAATGCAGGTTGCTTACCTGTAACCGTAGTTCTTCGAGTGGTCATCTGTGCATTCACACATATGGGCTCTGCGCCTGCGTGGAGCCTGTTTCGGAAACTTCTATAGCTAAGGCAAACGTTTTTGGCGGGAACCCCTCCCCCACTGTCTACTGACTCCATGTTCCCGCCTTTCTCCTCAGTTCAAAGAGACCGACTTGCTGGCCCCATAACTAGGAGAGAAACCGCTCGGTATCGACAGTACATTTACATCGACACCAAAGCGGGGACGGTGGGTGGGTTGTGTGAATGCACAGATGACCACTCGAAGAACTACGGTTACAGGTAAGCAACCTGCATTTCTTCTTCGTGGTCTCTGTGCATCACACATATGGGCGATTAACAAGCTAAATTCCTGGTGGAGGGTAGGTGTAGATCAATGTTCCCTCACAAGACAAAGAAATTGCTTGCCCCAAATTCCAGTTTGTCCTGGTACAAACAATCAAGTGGTAGCATGTAATGAAGTTAAAGGACTTATACCAAATAGCTGCCTTACATATTTATTTATTTCATTTCTAACCTGCCTCTCCATCTAGATCGAGGCGGGGAACAACACCAAATATAAACATATTAGCAGGGGATCGACAATCCCCTGCTAAAGATACGGACTTCGATGCACTGCACATCGACTTAGCTGTTACTGGACCAACGAGGTGCAAGCCCTTCAACTTGTAGGGCAGTTTAATAGCATGTACAATCCACTCCACGAGTCATTGCTACTCTTGCGTCTTATGGAATTTGTCAGTTCTAGCCCTGTGTGGAAGCCCAGGTAGGGTGCATCAATACTGAGGCAGCTAATTCACTCGATCTGCGTAGTGTTGATATAGCCATCAGAAAACAACTTTCTAAGAAAAATAATGTGATATCTGAAGGTGCCATTGGTTTAACTGGTTTCAATGTCAGAGATTGTGGCATGACAGAGAAACTCCATGCCAGAATGAAACTCCTAATTAGAGGAGACAGATTTGTAATGCCCAGAGGAACCCCCTAACAATGGGGTTGGTGCAAAAACACGTAAAGCAGTCAAATACCTGCATATTGACAACTATTTTAGCCCTATAGTGTATAGGGGGTAAGTGTAAGGACATCGTTAAGGAGGTTGAATGGGGCTTGAGGCCCTGAAGATCCATGTATTTAGAAAAGAATCCCATTGTGCAGTATATGACTTCATTGCAGGCTGCATGAAAAAATGGAATCGACCTCATGTCGAAAGTAGTTACAGTATTGGGATACCCCATGCCATGGGTCTGAGCATAGGCAGGGGCATAAACTATGGGGGGAGGGGGGTAGCGGAGGGGGGCAATGTCCCCACTGGGATTTCCCAAAGGGGGCAATGCCCAACCAAGTAACATCAGTAAGCTCACAGCCTGACTTACAGATTCCTCAGTCAGTCTCCAGTTGTCTGTATTCTTATGTGTTTGGATGCAGTCTAAATTACATCCAAGCACATCCTGCTTCCTCATCAGCTGCCCAGCAGATCTCCTTGCAAGACAAAAGCCACTCTCCTGTTGTGTCAGGGTCAGGCTCCCCCAGATTTATTTTCTTCTACCCACTCAGGCGCTGTAAGACAAAAGATTGCCCATTTAGGAATTACAGTCTGGGTACATCTTGACGAGAGTTTTGCCTCCGGTCGGGGTGTATCCGGAGTGGCAGCAGGTCATCTATATGATGCAGCTGGCATCCCGAAGCCATCCAGGAGCAAATCCCTGAAGCTCCGGTTTTAAAAGTCGGGTACTTACCACGACTTTTTTATCTTCGGAGCTGCAGCGGAGCTGATGGTAACCCAATTGGTCGCCATTGGCTGATATCTTCAGAAGTAGAGTGAGCCACACCTGTCTAGGCCACCAAGGGGTGACTATGATGGAGACTGTGTGGACTACACAATATTAATATTATCATACCACAGTACTCATGGAATGAGAAGAAAAATGAGGGCTGCAAAGACATTCCCAGTTGAACAGGAAAGTGTTTGTATGAGGACTTGAGATGGGGGAGGAAGTGGGAAAGCGCATGCCCCGTAGCAAATAGTCTGTGCAAGTACACCAATGTAGGGTTGTTAGATCCAGGGGAGTCTGGATTCTGTGTTCACTATGAGGCCCAAAGAGCTCAATAAATTGAGTCGTCACCTTGCCTTCAATAGCATTTCCTTTTAGGAAGCCACCAGAAGCCAGTTGTCTAAATATGGGTAGATTTCTACCCCTTGAAGGCAAATGAATGGAAGGAGAAGTGCCATACATTTTGTAAATATTCTGGGGCAGGGCTTTATGTGTCATCAGAAATTTGTGATTCTGATGTACGTATGGAGCCATCTCAAATCCAGAACAGGTTGAAGAGATCTGTAGAGGAGTGGGCCAAATATTAAATCAGAGAGTGATATAGGTCTTCCAAAGGAGGCTCCACTCTGTACAGCTACCCCATCAACAGGCGATGCAGAAGAGAGCAATGTTGAGTCCAACTGAGAGATCTCTAAGGATTGAGGGGAATCAGGTTTAGTTCTATGATTAAACCCATCTTCTCCAAGCTGAACTTTTTGACACCCCACAGAGTGGGTCTGGAAAGGAGAAGAGCTAGGTGGACATACTGACGCATTCACGACGGTATCATGAGGCAATGGTTGAGCCCTGTGGACAGGTCACAATGACAGTGATCTTGGTAGAGCTAGAGGGAGTTGCAAGAAAACTTCCTCCAGTGGCAATCACGATACCGATGGAGCTGCTCAGTATCGAGAAAGGCGTATGTACCAATATAGGGGTTGGTATCGATGCCTGGTACGGGAGTTACGGACCCATTGCTAGAGGTGTCCCTCTTATAATTGATACCAATCTCTGTACTGGTATGGCATTCTCGGGGGAGGCAACCCAGTTGAAGTTATGTTCTTCTTTTTTTTTTTTTTTTTTTTTTTAACAGGGACCCGAGAATGATGCCCCTAGACATTACAGGCATAAAAAAACTCTCTCTGTTGAAATCATAGCACTCCAATTGTAGCAGCTCTAGGGAGCAGCCCTGTAATTGGCAGCTAGCCTGTAATGGCTGTGCTAATTAACTTGGTGGGGAGATGTCTACTTCAAGCTGCATGTTAGACGTCTCTTCTTGGTACCAAGAGATTGGTACCAAAAGAGGCAGTTGAGTCTCACCCTTTGATGTCGATTCTGCCTGCTAGACATCTCATCTGGACGTCAAAGCTGCATGTTAGACATCTCATTTTGGTACCAAGAGCTCTGCACCGAGGAGCTTGGTACCATGGCGCTCGGTACCATGGCGCTCGGTACCAAGGAGCTCAACACCAAGGAGCTCGGTACCATGGAGCTCGGTACCAAGGAGCTCGGTACCATGGAGCTCAATACCAAGGAGCTCGGCACCATGGAGCTCGGCACCAAGGAGCTCGGCACCATGGAGCTCGGCACCATGGAGCTCGGCACCATGGAGCTCGGCACCAGGGAGCTCGGTACCATGGCGCTCGGCACCAAGGAGCTCGGCACCAAGGAGCTCGGCACCAAGGACGTCAGCACCAAGGAAGTCGACACCAAGGAGCTTGGTACCAAGGAGCCTGGTACCAAGGAGCTTGGTAGCATGGAGCTCGGTACCATGGAGCTCGGTACCAAGGAGCTCGGCACCAAGGAGATCGGTACCAAGGAGCTCGATACGAAGGAGCTCGGTACCATGGCGCTCGGCACCAAGGAGATCGGCACCAAGGAGATCGGTACCATGGAGCTCGGTACCAAGGAGCTCGGTACCAAGGAGCTCGGTACCAAGGAGCTCGGTACCGAAGGAGGCAGTTGAGTCTCAGCCTGTGATGTCGATTCTGCCTGCTAGACGTCTCATCTTGACATCGAAGATGCATGTTAGAAGCTCCAGTATCGAGAGCTTAGACCTCGGTACCGAAGGAGCCAGTTAAGTCATCGCCGCCAAAGGGGCCACCCTCAGTATCGGGGGGGGGGGGCTAACAGGTGCAGAGGAGTTGGAACCTGGTCTTTCTCTAACTGTAGAAACACAGGTAGAGAGTATCCAGATGTAGGGTGGGGGTCTGAAGACACTGAGGGGCTCTCATCCATAGAATCGCTCCAAGCGATCAGTCCCCAGAAGTCCTATGTAACCTGGCCTTCTTAGATATCCCTTTCACTGTAGAGACAGCTAGGGAGCGTCCAAACATTGGACGATCGGAATGACCCATGGTCAGAGTCAGGGTCCGAGGACGCAGAGGGGCTCTCCTCCGTAGAATCGCTCCATGCGATCAGCCCCAGAAGGCTCCTGCCTTCTTAGATATCCCTCTTGCTGCAGATACAGCCTGGGGAGCGTCCAAATGTTGGAAGATCGGAATGACCCTTGGTCAGAGTCAGGGTCCGAGGACGCAGAGGGGCTCTCCTCCGTAGAATCGCTCCATGCGATCAGCCCCAGAAGGCTCCTGCCTTCTTAGATATCCCTCTTGCTGTAGATACAGCCTGGGGAGCGTCCAAATGTTGGAAGATCGGAATGACCCTTGGTCAGAGTCAGGGTCCGAGGACGCAGAGGGGCTCTCCTCCGTAGAATCGCTCCATGCGATCAGCCCCAGAAGGCTCCTGCCTTCTTAGATATCCCTCTTGCTGTAGATACAGCCTGGGGAGCGTCCAAATGTTGGAAGATCGGAATGACCCTTGGTCAGAGTCAGGGTCTGAGGA
The DNA here is from genome assembly GCA_029215795.1 of Anniella stebbinsi. Taxonomy (NCBI): domain Eukaryota; kingdom Metazoa; phylum Chordata; class Lepidosauria; order Squamata; family Anniellidae; genus Anniella; species Anniella stebbinsi. Next base: position 62,254,823 of record JARDYH010000005.1, on the reverse strand, counting down.
CGCAGAGGGGCTCTCCTCCGTAGAATCGCTCCATGCGAATAGCCCCAGAAGGCTCCAGCCTTCTTAGATACCCCTCTTGCTGTAGACACAGCTAGGGAGCTTCCAAATGTTGGAAGATCGGATGAGGCATGAAGCGGCCATGTCTCCAGTAGATCGAGGAGCCTGTGCCATAAGTGTAACAATTGTCTGGAAGAAACCATGGCTTCTAGAGCTTTTATCCACAGACCTGGCGCCAAGACAGTTATCTTTTCAGCACCAGGTCAAAACTTTTCTCCCAGGCATTTCAACAGCTTAAGTTGAGGTTTTAACTGACTTTGTAGCCAGGCTTAACAGTTTAAAATGTTTTAAATGTCAGCTGTCTTATGTTTATGGTTCTAAATTTTGTAAACCACCCAGAGAGCTTCGGCTATGGGATGGTATATAAATGTGTAAATAGTAATAAAATAATATTAATAATAATAATAATAATAATAATAATAATGTAGCGACAGGTTTTGATGACCTGAGCCTCTCCCAAACCAAATTAAACAGAGAAAAGTCTGTCTACTGGGGAAGCTTGCTGACGCACTTAACACATTTTGAAAAGGGGCCTTAATGGCTGTGCGATCCCCCTCAAAGCGATCCAAGATCTCTGGAGAATAAAATATCTAAGAATATAATAACAATAAATTATATTGTTTTAAATGTACGTGTGTACGTTGTATGTTTTTGCTGCTTTAATTTTTGTATATTGTTTTTAATTGTTTTAATCGCACGTAAACCGCCCAGAGAGCTTCGGCTATGGGGCGGTATACTAATGTAATAAATAAATAAATTAATTAAGATTAAAAATGAACTAAAACAAAGTAAAATAACTAAAAACCTTAGCACTCTAAAGCTTTCTCCTCAGGAGAAAGACAGAAGTTCCCAACAAGACATCCTTTCAGCAAGGCGGTCGAAAAAGAACTGAGGAGAAAGGCGGGAACATGGAGTCAGTAGACAGTGGGGGAGGGGTTCCCGCCAAAAACGTTTGCCTTAGCTATAGAAGTTTCCGAAACAGGCTCCACGCAGGCGCAGAGCCCATATGTGTGATGCACAGAGACCACGAAGAAGAACAATCAGTTTCTGCTAAAGGGCCAACTTCTACTGAATTCAGATTCTCATAAAAGTAAGAGTTTGGTCACTCCTCATGAGGCTTCTATATATCATCTAATTGGAAGTCAATATGCGCTCTCTCTCTAAGACTACCTCTCTGCAATGAACTCTGTATATGCTCTGGAACCAAATACATTATCCAAGTAGGTAGTATTTAACAAGCCAAATTAGATTTGATTTTTTTTAAATTTGGATTTCTGTGTGTGTGTGTGTGTGTGTGTGTGTATGAGAGACAGGGAGAGAGGGAGGGAGGGGGGAGAGGGAGGGAGAGAGAGAGAGAGAATGAATGCTGCTTTCTCTCCCCCACCCCCATCCCCAACAAACTCCTTTATATTTCGACATTTGGCTGCATTGTTTTACAAAGGAATTTCTCACTAAAAGAATCCTTCCCATGGTTACAAAACTACACTTTTGTTCTTACGAGTTTTACATAGTTTTGTTACACTCTGCGTGTCTGAGTTTTGAGGAACAAATTCCAGAGTACCTCTCTTTTAATTTTTGCCTACGGCTGGGCTGAACGAGCTTGGAAACTCCCAAAGCAGCAGCTGGACAGACTAGAGCAGGGGTCCTCAACACAGCGCCCAAGGGCACCATGGCACCTGCAGGAAACCCCAATGAATAGGTCCCCAATGTGGTGCCAGCAGGCACCTTTTAAATATATCTATATATATCTATCTATATCTATATCTATATCTATATATCTATATATAGATATTCCCCCCTTTAATATAAATCATACATGGGCTGCAACAAAAGTGGACCAAATATCCAAATAGATACCCACTTGAAGGTGCTATCTAAAGGCCACCCTTTCAAATATTGAAAGCATTATAAGGTTCTCAATCCACTGCATTATAGAAGATGATTGTTTATCCTTCCAATGTTGTAATATCATTTAGTTGTCAAAAGGGTGCAGAGAATGCATTTACATTGACCATTTATTAATTTCCATGAAGCAAATGAATAATTTAAAAGAGTGATTATTAGACTGTTCCAGGACAAAAAAAATCTATGCAATACTTTCCCCACAAAAAGAAGCAACTACTGTTGCAGTGTCCAATTGGCATGAAGCAAAGGTTTGTGCTGAATAAGACGCAACCTAAGATCCATAAATGCCATAGATGCCAAAGTGGCAACCCATTGATTAGGCATTTTGTGGTGGTAGTGTCCACAGCAGTATCTCAAATTCCCGCAGGTCCAAAAGGATTGGGGACCCCTGAACTAGGATGCGTCAGGAGATTCAGCCTGACTGGCGCCAGCCTATCAGCAATTCTTGTAAAAAGGGGATCTACCAGTAAGGAAACTCATCCCTTCCCTTCCCAGTTTGTAACAGGAACTCCATTTCAATAACCAGTGGAGATTCACATATCCCACCGGTAACTTCTGTGTGGCCTATGGACCATTTTCAATCTATAAAGCAGCATAGCTGTCAAGTTGGGCTTGTCAAATGTCATGTACAGCAATGTAATAAACACAGAGACCTTGTAAACATATGTCCCTTATTTAGGGTGACCATATTTTGGAAACCAAAAGGGAGGGCAACATGGTCAGCCCCCAAGGGGATGTCCACACCAACATGTCCATCCCAGGGGGGGTGTCCAGCACCAAGTGGGTGTGCCCACCTGAACATAGCCTTGGTCACATGTCTGATTTTACAGAACACAATTAAGACAAATCTGTTCTACATAACATCTTAATGTTAACATCACTGAAATAACAAGTGAGACATCCAATGTATCTGACATTAACTTCTCCTACTTTTGTAGCTTTTGCTGTACTTTGTTGCTATACTCTGTGTGATACATTCTCCCCTTCCCTTAAATATCTTTTCTGATTGTATCCTCACTCAACTGCAAGCTGCTGCTTAACATGGCTTGCTGCCAGCTGGCTGGCTGCCTTTTTTATTTTTAAAGTTAAATATTTTTTTAAAAACCTTGTGTATGATTGTCACAAGTTTCTCTACTCTAACATTAGGGTGGGTGTTGTGGGCGGCAGACACTACTTTGCCCATTCACACTTCTCACTTATATACATTAGCTTCTCAAGGCTTGTGCGTTGGCACCCCTTTTCACACCCAGACTTTGAACTCCTGTCTACTTCCTGCACAAACACGTGACTGCTTTGACTGACCTCTCCTTTCCCACATTTTGATCTGTGGATGCCTTGCCTCTGCTGAGCTCCAAGTGCCAGACTGCCCACCAAAACTGCAGCAGGAAAGGTGCCGTGCTTGCCCAGCACTTCTTAGCTAAAAACTCAAGATCCCCTTGATGCCAAGGTCTGACACTGCTCAAGGTGCAAGACCCCAAAGAGGAGGTTTGACAACATGAATTGGAAGGATATGGCTTCAGTGTTTTGTTTTTTTAAAAAAGATAATAATTTTAAAACCTTGAACTTTAAAAGAAATTGCTAAAACTCAACAGATGAACAGATCTGCTTGAAACATGGCATGGCTAAAGCCCTACTTAAGAGCTATCGAAGTGCCAAGTTTCATCTCTTTTTCTTTAAAAATTACATTTTAAAAAAATCATTTTAAAACCTCAAACTTTAAAAAATTCCTAAAAATCAACGAATCAAATTTGGCATGGCTAAAGCCCTACCTAAAGGCTATCATGATGCCAAGTTTCTTCTCTTTATCTTTAAAAATGACGGATCTGTAAGCATTTTTGTTAATTCCCATTGACTATAAAGTAGAGCTGCCCTTTGGACGGGGGGAGGATGGGAAAAATCTGGATTTTTCTTCAAATTTCATAATTTCCCCCCCTTCCCGGATTTGTTGCCAAAAATCCTGACATGTTCTGGTTTTTCCTGACATATGGTCACCCTACGTTGGCAATAGTTTGCAATTGTCTTGGTGTGGTGGAAGCTGATGGACATTTATTTCATTCTTTTTTACGAGCACTAAAAAGTAGAATATACCATCAACAGAACACCAACAAAGCAGTAAAAGCCACCACAACTCCAAATGCTTTCCCCAAACCTGACATCCCATTTCTTGAAAAAATGGCTGAAGACTGAGCCCCAAATCATAGCTCCATCAGAGTCAGATGTGGAATAGTTGTGATGAGCAGTGTGAGCTCCTCCCCTCAGGTAACTTCTAAAGCAGTGGGAGACAACATCTTTTGATCCGAGGGCCAGATTACATCCTGGACCAAGCCCGGAGGGCCGGATGATGTCAAGAGGATGGGCGCATCCTGAAACCCCTTCCCCTCCCATGACATCATCAGCTTCACCTTGGCCACCTTTTTGTTCAGAGAGAGGCATGGAGCTCCATGCCTCTCTCTGCACACAAAGCAATTCATCCAATATTTGCTGGAGCCAGCTCCTACAAGTGCCAGCCAAGTCAACAGTCTCCTATCTGCATCTCCCGAGTAAGAAACTCAGCTGGAACATCCGTTGTTATCTCCAATCTCAGATCGGTGATAACAGATTATTCTGCCCATGCCAGGAGGTGGGGTCCAGACAGGATGCTCAATTCTCCAAAGGCCAGATTGAGCGACCATGTGGGCCAAATTAGACCCGCAGGCCAGACGTTACCCTCCCCTGCTCTGTAGTGAGAAACACAACACAAAGAATAGACTGCATAGTCACCCAGTTTACATTATTGCTCTGCAGCTTTCTCACAGTTCAGAAATTGCACAAACCTGGTCTGATTGCTATCAGACCTAGTTCACATGAGATGCTGCCTGCATGGGGTGGGGGAGGGAAAGCTTCTGCTGCTCCTCCACTATGCTATTTATTGCCATCTCCAGCTGAACATTTTTAACTGAGGCTGAGCCAACTGAACCTCCCAGCTTCATTTCTGACATGAAAGCAAAGAACTGCACAGAGGGAGGGGAAAAGGAGGAGTTTTAGCATTTTTAAACATAAGGTGAAGCAAAAGCAATCCAAATATTGTTAGAAGAAATTGTTAAAAGTCTTTTAGGGCAAATGTAGAAGTGACAGGAAAGTAAACGTAAATTATTTTCGGGCACAAAAGCTTTAAATAACAATGTGCAAGAATAAATAGCACATCAACTATATAGCTCCATTCTGAAGAGGATGAGAAGTATGGATGATTCCATCTAGCATGCGGACACTGAGAAGGGGTTCCTGTTTATGTAAGAGCCTCTATTCACTGATGGCAAAATATTCTCCAGCAAAAGGTAACAGAGAGGGAGCAGGAGAAGGAAAGAGTGATGGAAGGTATCTGAGAAGAACTCTCTCATATCTTCTTTGGGTCCTGAGTGCTTCCTATTTCACAAGAAGGAGCATCAATGAGGCTAGCTTTGAGAACAACGGTGTAACTTGGTGCTGGCTATTAGCCAGCTTCATGCATTTTTGCAAGTTTTCCTTTTTACTGACTGCTTGACTGGTGTAAACGTGAAATTATCAACGTCTCAGTACACAGACTAGTCTATTGGATGTGCTGCATATGCTGTTTCGTCCTTATATAGCCAAGAAAACCTAAAGCAGCCTTCCCCAATCTGGTACCCTGTGGGGGATCGTGTGCGTCTTAAGACTGCTGCCCTTATGGTGGTGAGGTTCTACTGGATATGCACTTTGTTTCCAACATCCTTCAGATCTGCATACTCAATTTGTGCTGCCCAACCTCTATTTTTGAAATGCCCATCTTTCTGGCAAAGGAAATGAAGGGGACTTTATTTCCTTCAGAAGAACGCTTGCCTAATCACGTAGAGAGGAGCCAAGGACACACATAATTTCCACTCCACTCCCACAAGTAAGTTACGATTTCAACAAAACTTCAGCACAATATTCAATGGTTGTTGTTTAAAGCAAAGTTTGAAAAATCACCTAAAACCACAATACTCCCCCTCCTGCACCTCCCATGACCTAAGACCGTGATAGAAAATAATGGGCAGGCATCAAATCCTGATTATTGCATTTCGGCAGCGCTTCCAGAAATATCAAGCAGTGATTTAACTCTTTGACATGTATCCTTGGAAACCAAACTATAAGCAGCTGCCCCTGGATATGTCACACAATGCCAGTTTTTCCCTCTTTGTATTCAAATATAACTAATTACTTGGCCTTTGAAATGATAGATGGTTGTGGGGACTCGCTGCAGCCCTCCAATGGGAGAGCCAGACTGCAGGGGCAAGAAACAGCTGCGCCAAATCCCTCACGAGGTGAGAGCAGGCACTGGCGAGGCTCTATTTGAACAGCTGCATATGCAAATGTAATTAAGTAGGTGTCGCTGGCCTTTTCTGCTCACCCAGTTCTCCTAGGCACACTAGGCTCCCCTTGACCTATTTTCCTTAAAAAAAAAAGAAGAAGAAAAAAGAACAGTCTTATCTCTCTAGATATGCGAAATCTATAGATTTTAAATAAAGAGTAAAATCGAGGATACAATTAGGGTATCTATAGTTTTAATCAGCAGATCCAAATTCCACAGCAGGACAGTCCAATTCTGGGTGATTCACTCTAAATTTTAGATTTCTGCTCTTGGAAGCAACATCAGAAAATATTAAATGAGCCCGGGCCTTCTTTTTGTTTGGGGAGGGGTTTGGGAGAATTTTAGTGTCAAGATGTTTTATTTCTGAATGCCTTCATCACCATGGATCTCTGCCAAGTGGCAAATAAATTCTTCTGTAATTAAAGCCTGGGGACAGAATTTCACGGATACAGGTTTAATGATAACTATGCCACAGTCTGTTTGGATGACCTTTCCACGTCAAGTAACTTTCCCTTTATTCTACCAAGAGTGGAGAATGGGACAAGGAGAAAGGCAACTGATGGGGGTGCAGCAGGGTGAGCTTATTAGTATTTGTGATGCTCTTGATAGCTGTTTGGAAGAACGAAATAGCATTGTCCTGTGTATATTTGCTGCTGCTTAGGGTCCTGTTGTCTGCGAATCATAGTACACTGGGCAAAATTATATGAACCTCGAATGTTATTAACATACCCCAGGGGTGGCACACCTCAAAAAGCCCAAACAGTTTGTCAGGCGAAGGGGATGATACATTAGTACAGAAGTCCTGGACCTTGAAGTATATGGCAGCTCAGTAGTTACAGCACCTCAGCACTTACAGACCTGAAATCTTTTAGGCAAGTTCTCTCTATGTCTCAGGGCCAACAAGACATGACATTGATCATATTTATAAATACAATCAATAGGCAAGGTTTTTTTGTTATGTAAATAGCAGCTTTGGGAAAGCATAAGCAGCCCAGGGACCCTGGGAGATGGGGAGGGGAAATATAATTCTATCTTGCCCTGCCGAGTCCCTGACAAAAACTGTCTCTCTGAAGCTGCTATTTGCAATTCAACGAAAGCTCCTTATGGCAGCAAAATGTAACAAAACGCATGCACATCTCGTTTAGCTCTCAGTTCCATTTGTGCTTAAGTAGTCAAAACACTCCCTTGTATTCTCACCGGGGGAAACTACTACGGCTGTGCGCCCTTTTCCAATCACGGTGCCACCGTGTATGAGTGTCAAGTGGTGCACAATCAACATGCGAACTGCCACAAAACATTTTCAGGAATAACGTATTGGAATAAGTTGTGTCTACACCGCAAACGGAATGGTAGCATAGTATGGAAAGTGATCCAGAATATCCTGACAGCTAGACACAGGGAACATGAAAAGCGGTAAAAGGGAAAATTTGGAACAGCTCATCAACTAGGAAAGTTATTTTGAGAAGGCCATCTTTTGGTTCAGAACCAAGGCAATTGTCCGTGCAGTTTTTGGAAGGAACACTGGCATAATCTTCTGGCAAATAAGTCACAGGAAAGATTTACTTCATGTCATACTAAGCTCTCCACTGTACTAAAAATAAAATGGAGATTTGCTCATCAAAACATACATAGTCTACTCTAGATGAACAAACTCAAAGATCTGCAGTCCTGAATTTATCAAGCCAATTAACTTCCTAGGGAAAATAGCCACAGAATACAGGGCATGCACCAGCATAATGAATGAGGCAAAACCCTATGCATACCATTAATTCATAGATTGATTCTTTTAGAATGAAATCTGGATGAAATAAATATGCTGCAAACCTTTTACAAAAACAGGCAACTTTTGGAGAGTACCTTAATAATTAACATTCCTGTGACAGGTTAATACAGTGAAGTACATATTGATTAAGGAGACAAAAATTAAAGACATGGTTTTGTTCTTCCCTAAAGACCATGTCAAAACTAAAAGTGAAGTGAAATCTCACCCCTTTCCCCAATGGTGATTTCCAAAGGCTACTGAGCTGCAATGCCACCTTGTGGAATAGGAGAAAAAGTGATTTTGATTATGCACTATTCATTACTAATATAATGGAAAAATTGGGGCTGCGATGAGAGCAAACAAGTTGCACAATGTTGCCTTGAATCATGTTTATAAATCATGGATGGAGAATACCTTTGTCATCAGATTCTAGCATTTCCTTGAGTCAAATTGTTAGGTAGATCAATCAATCCTAAAAGTATCTGCCCTCTGCTTTCTGATGGGGGAAAATATCACCGTCCTACACTAGCCTTCAGTCCATGATTAGATACTGGCACAAATCCCTACTTCCATTAATTAGAACTCAACTATACCGATATTATAGCTTAAAGTGTTAATGCTAATTATATGCTTACTCCAACAGTAATATGGTGATGGTGGTTGTTTATAGCAACATTTAAGGCCAAGTCTGGGCATTGGATGTTTTCCATCATCATTCCTGCCTCCCCTGCAGAGCCTTTAAAAAGAATCATATTTTCATTGACCTGATTTGCACATTCAAACAGCCCACAGTGTTATTTAAGCCATGGTGGCCTGTGGTGTGTGCGGATGTGCATTTTGTATATTTAATACCTGGCTGCAGCTTGTTGTGTTGTGTGAACCCAGGGACCGTGAGTTATGTGAGGGGTTAACAACCCTAACATAATCCACGGTCTGTTGCTGGGTTAATGTTAGGTGTATTGATTTTCACTTAATGTCGGCCATCTCACAGGTTTGTTGTCAGGCAAAACGGTGAGATATAAATATTTTAAATAAGTATGCAAACAAAATATTTCTCTCTCTAAATAGAGGTTAAAATAGTTTAATTTCCTCCTTCGTTTTATCTTTAAAAACCATGCTTGAAATTTGTTTCTGGAGCAGAAACAAGCATTCAAGATTATACAGTAAATTAACTGCACTAGTTAGAGTGTTGGACTGGGAATATCTGGGTTCTAGACCACACTCAGCCATGAAACTCACTGGATAACTCTGGGCCAGTCACTGACTCTAAACCCAATCTACTTCACAAGGTTGATATGAGGACAAAATGGAGAGGAAGAGGACTATATAAGCTGCCTTGGGTTCATCAAAAGAGGATAAAAAGTGGGATATAATGTAATATATAGATGTAAAAACAAATTAAACAAATAAATAAAGATCAGGAACTTTTAACTGAACAATTGGTTTTGAATCCAAATCTAATATAATTTAGCGTATATCGTTTTTAAAGTCTAAGGCTGCAATCCTATGATCCCTGGAAGCGCATCCAAGGACCATAGGATAGTTTGGCTCACCCCCTCAAAGGGCAGAGAAAGAGGTCATCCCTTGGAGAGGAAGATCCAACCTCAGATGCCCCTCCCAGCCCTTGCAGAAACCTTCGAAATTCCCTCCACAGCCCTTGCCTCTCCAGTGTTATTTCTCTGATGTCAGAAGAGACAAACAGGAGGTGAATTGTGGCGGGCAAGCGGGGGAATATCATGGGCAGATCAGGGATTTCCACACACTCACTCCCCCAAAGTTAGGGAAATGTATTTGGGGAAATTGCTAAGGAAGGGCAGTAGCTTAGTGGTGGAGCACATGCTTTATATGCAGATAGTCCCAGGTTTAAACCCAGTCAGTGTCAACCAAACTGGTCTAGATGGACCAACAGTCTGACTCATTATAAGGCAGCTTCCTATGTTCCTATGTACAACAGCCCTGGCCCTGGAATATATAATTTCCCTTCCAATGCAACCAATGGGAGAACATAAGAACATAAGAATTGCCATCTAGTCCAACACTCTGTTCACACAGTGGCCAACCAGCTGTTGGCCAGGGACCAACAAAGCAGGGCATGGTTCAACGGCACCCTTCCACCCATGTTCCCCAGCAACTGGTGTATATAGGCTTACTGCCTCGGATACTGGAAGCAGCAGATAGCCATTAGGGCTAGTAGCCATTGATAGCCTTCTCCCCTCCAGGAATTTATCCAACCCCCTTTTAAAGCCATCCAAATTGGTAGCCATCGCTACATCTTGTGGTAGTGAATTCCATGGTTTAACTATGTGCTGTGTGAAGAAGTACTTCCTTTTATTAGTCCTGAATCTCCCACCAATCAGCTTCATGGGATGACCCCGGATTCTAGTATTATGGGAAAAGGAGAAAAAAGTCTCCCTATTCACATTCTCCACACCATGCATAATTCTGTACACTTCTATCATGTCTCCCCTTAGCCTCTTTTTTTTTCAAACTAAACAATCCCAGCTGTTGTAACCTTCGCTCATATGGGAGCTGCTCCAGCCCATTGATCATTTTAGTTGCCTTTTTCTGCACTTTTTCCAGCTGTATACTGTCTTTTTTTAGGTAAATAGTTAAAGGGGGGGGGGAAATAACTGGAAAGGGAGGAACAAAAAGAAATGTCTCTCTTCTGCCCTGGAAGCATGAGCCAGGCAGGGCTTTGGATAAGGCAGTTCCTCTGCCTTTGGATCTCCCCCCTCCCCCACCAGTAGGGTTGTTCTACCCTTCGGAAACATAAAATAGTTGTCAAGAAACATTCAATAGGATTACACTAGCAAGATCACATATCCTGCTGACTTGCAGTTAACCAGTCTATCATTTGGAAATGAAATGGTGTCCTTATACATATCACCTGAAGAAAGAAAATAAAAGACCTTTGAAACATGTGCTTACAAGGTTTAACTAGCAATATATGATTTGCAATGTTTGTTATCACAGAAAGCATAAAAGTAGAAACCCAAATACGTGGCCTCCACATAAGTGAACACTATACTTTATAGAAGCATTGCGTGGGGGAAAAGAATCATCAAATGAAATAATTCTCTCTCTGTATGAGAATACTGCTTTTTTCCTTCTCTTTCATCATGTCTACCTTCTTTCTCTCCTCACCTCTCTCTCAAAAGCAGTGAACTAGTACTAGGAGACAGTAAAACATTAAATTAAAGGACATTATTGATTGTTAAAAATGTATTTGACTGCTTCAAGTGAGATATTAGAAATTACCAAATGGTAGCCATTCTAAAGCAAAAAGAGTAGAACTTTGTCAACCCATATCTTACCACAAGAAGTTGACTTTTTGTCCACCATCATCACACGTCTGGTTTGGTTGCGCAGCTTGTCATCAGTATTTTCTACCAAATTAGCAAGATCATCGATAATTTCTAAGAAAAGGAACATGATATAATATTAATTTCTAGCCTTCCCATCATCACCATATCATCACCTTCCCATATTTCTGAGCCCCAATTCAAGGTGCTGATTTTGACATGGCTCAGGACAGAAATACCTGACAGAGTGCCTCTCCTGGTATGAACCTACCCATTCATGTGATTAACTTCTGAGGCCCTCCTCTAATTATCTCCTCCAAAGGAGGTCTGGAGGATGACAACAAAGGAGAGGGCCTTCTCGGTAGTGCCCCCATTGCTCTTCCCACTGAGGTCTTCCTGCTGCCAAACATTGTCATCCTTTTGGCACCAGGTTAATACTTTCCCCTTACTCCCAGGCATCTGACAGCATATAAGGTTGTTATTGTTGTGTTTTAAATTGTTTTGTATGTAAACATTTTTAAACCACCCAAAGAGCCTTGGCTATTGGGCAGTATAGAAATGTGATAAACAATAATGAATAAAAAGTTATCTGCAATTTTGACCTCATTTCTTCTCACATCAACCCTCTGAAGTCAGTTAGATACATGGAAGAGCAATTCTAGATGGGATAGAAGCCATGTAGAAATCATCAAAAAGCACTATGTAGGTACTCCAAATACCTGGCATACTAGATTAAGAGCATGCCAGCACATGTGATGCTTCAGGGCCAGGGTAAGATGTCGTGCCACCATTTGTTGCAGCAGAAGAGTAGCCAGCAGAGCTATCCAAAGTGCCTGCCTTCCCTGTGCCTCACTTTGAGAAGGCATAAAGTGGCAACATGGGACATCCCGCAGCATGTATGTGGGATCAGCCACCCCTGCCAATCTACTGCCTGAGGTGAGGGATTCACCCCACCTCATGATAAGGCCAGCCATGTGCTGCTTGGACCATATGTAGTTAGGACATATCATTGACAAGATTAGGCCAATGGAAGGGCAAAAATCTTATACTGTCTGTATGGAGTACCTACATAAGTGTTTTTCCCAACAGCCCTCATTTTGGCAACGAAGAACAATGATTTGAGAACGGCCACCCTCCAAAGGACACAAGATTAGAAACTGGATCCCTACTTTCAGTCCTAAAGGTACATTCCCCATACCATATAGTCCCACAGATTTCACCGAAGTTTGCAAATAGAAATTATTTTCACTTCTGCATATTCTGATGACAACATTTTGAGGCTTGGTGGTGGTGGCGACAATCATATAAATGAGAATATAATTTGAACCATTATCCTGTTTAAATGGCTTCCCTACAGAATATGTCCATAACAGAATATGTCCATAACAGATGTCCTTTTCATTTAACTCCCTCCAATATATCATATTTCAGCAAGAATTAGGACAGAATGATTGTTAGCAAGTGCTAACCACACTGATCATATTACTCCAGTATTAAAACATCTTCTTTGATTTCTCCTTTGTTTCCAGGCATGGTGCAACTATTTCTACATACTAATAGAAAACTCAATACTCTGAGTGCTGATTGTTATGTAGCCCAAACTGCACCATCCACATACAAATAGGAAGTATCAGAAGACTTGGGTAAACCAAAGATTCAAGAATGATACAAAAGCTTTGTGGGGGGGGGGGGGAGGAACAACCCAAAGGGTGATCTCCATCAGGATCTCTGGGTTAAGGGGGTGGAGAATACAGACAGCGAGAAAATCAGCAGTTGAGGGGGCGGGATTCAGCCATGCAGATTCAGAGAACCAAAAACATCTCAATGAGAACTGAGCATGCTCAAAGAATACTGGCTGACTCTTGGAGGTGGGGGTGAGGAACAGAATGGAGTATCCTGAAAGAAGGCATGTCTGGCTGGCTGACCAGCATGGGTCCAAAGTATCTTACAGAGCATATCCTCCCACATGAGCTTCCCTATGCATTTTTTCTCCAGTAATGTATAACTGCCATTTTTGCAGCCATTAAATTCTTTATTACTTGTACATGAAGATTCTCTACAACTGGAAGCTATTAAATTACTAAAAGAATTCTTTTTCCCACTTCTTTTGAAATCAAAAGTCTCTCATATCTCCTGGAAAAACCATCCAATAAATGTATTGTATAAAACCTTCAGTATCTCCATGTTGTGTTAGATATTCCAATCTAATTGGACCTCTGAATGAAGCATATTTTCATAGCAGTGTATGTACTAAATACTGAATTTGAAAGTACTGGGGGGTATGGGAGGATGAGTTGTCAGTCTTCATTCTATTTCTAAAATTAAGAAATTGTTTTGGTTCACAACATCTCTTAAATCACGAGTGCACAGCCCACAGCCCCTCAAAGCCTTTACTGCAGCCTCCAATGGGGACCCTGACTCCCTCACTGCTGATTTTCCCTGTGCCTGTATTCTACACTCCTTCCACCAGAGATCCTGATACAAATCATCCTTTGAGCAATCTGAATCACGATCTCTGTGTGTGTGTGTGTGTGTGTGTGTGTGTGTGTATGTGCATGTAATGTCTGAGTCAGTATCCCATGTGGCCCTTGGAACCAAGCCTCACAGGAATCAGGCCATATTTCCTCCAGGTTTCTATATACACGTAAATATACCTGTTCATTTTAAACTTTAAAAAGTACAGGGAGAAAGTCTAGGGTTCCTGCACTGAGCAGGGGATTGGACTCGATGGCCTTATAGGCTCCTTCCAACTCTACTATTCTATGATTCTATGGTTTGGCTTAATCACTTATGTATGCTATATTGAAAGAGAAGCTTTGACTCATTGATTTTAATATCAAGTGTTTGACGCATATACTAAAGGATATATGGTTTCTTGTTCTAATTCCACATATTCTGGGCAGAATCCAAATAGCTTCCCTTTGCTGACGGAAAGCTTCCGTCAATGAATAGGGAAGGGGGCAATCTTCAGTAATTCCCTCTCCCCACTGTGCCGCCCCAAGCTGCTCTAGACAATTGAGAAACCCACTAGAGCAGGTTGAGAGGGCTCCAGGTGGAATTGGTGAAAATTGCCCCTTCCCCATTCCACTGATGGAAGCCTTCTCCACCATCTCCAGGTAATGAGATTTTAGGTAACAGGGTGGGGGAAGGCATTTCCCAAAGACCGAAAAGAGCAACTGTCAACTAATCAAGACTACATTGAGTACAGGGTGACTCAGTATAAAACAGCACCTTCTATAATGACCAATTTTCATCATAGAGCTTGCAGTGATGAGATTGAAACAAACATGAGTAAAATTATTAAGTAGTACAAATTAGCAAAGGGCAAGCTGCCAAAATCCAAGTACAGTTTCAACATGCTATCTTCTGGTTACAAGTCCCTTACTCCTGACTATTGTCCCTTACTCCTATTTACTAAGATCAATGTCTTAGTAAATTCAATGCCCTATCTCCACAGATACACTCAGTGATTGGGGTAAGGTCAACTGGCAGATGATAGGTTATGAAGTAATTTTTACTAAAAAAAAAAAAAAAGCTTAGAGTATCAAGTTCTCTCAACTTACGCATTGGTGAAAATCACATGTTACATAGCCACATTCAAATTCTGTTTTTATTGTGTTGCAGTCTTTGCATTATGTTAATCTGCTTTCTAAAGCAGAAAACTGAAAACTGCATTTGCATTGCAATACTGAATTTAAAAGTCGCTCAAGTAAAGGGGCATTTACTTGAGCAGCTGTGGTACTTGCAAGGCCTCACTACTTGAGTAATATTTTTCTTCCACAGTCTTTTTTAAAATGTTGCATTAAAACTTAAATTCTTAGAAGAGCACAGAAGCACATACTTTACACATTTACATGGATGGTACTCAGTACTATGCAAAGCTAACAACAACAACAAAAAGCCTACTACATGGCAAACACATGGCAAAAACATGAACCAAGCCATCCTTAAAAGCAAATAAAATTCTCAAGATACAACCAATATTAAGCATACTTCAGTGGTTTACTTTTATATAGGGGTGGGCAGAAGGTAGATCAGGATCTTCTCGGAGATAGCCAGACGATTTGTTATAGATCAGCAAGGATTTCTGACTCCCAACTGTTTAGAAGTCAGAAAATCACCACCGCTGCCGCCCAAACTTAGACTGCTGGAATCCCTGATCTGTAGCAACCCAGATATGGGTTTGTACTTGTGTATATAGCTCATGGGTGCTGTAGGTAATTATCTCCACTCTGAGTCACCTTTTTGCATAGAGATTTACCAACCCCAGGTTGGTGGCCTTTGGGGTGCTAGCAAAGAAAAATAGCCAAAGTAGATCCTACAGTTCTGAAGTCTTGTCTGTGCCCTTGCTGAAAATGTAGATCCTCTTGGAATACTGGCAGGATCCTATCAATGAGGGAATGTTTCTAGGAACATCTTGAGTTCAGTTTTATTATTATACATTCACAGCAATCACACTAATGGGGATATACTACATTTGGAATATCAGCTTCTCAGCTCTGAAAGCTAGCTGAATTGTTGAGACTCATGTAGCTTAGCAGCTGTGAGCCGCCCACTTACCAGATCAAAAAATTCATTGGACAGCCTTAGGGAATTTAATATTCTCTCAGTTTAGGCCTGTCATCTATAACATGGGAAAGATAAGACTAGCCTAACTTAACAGAGGTATTGTAATTACTGAAGTGTTTTATGTACATGTGAAGAATACCCACCGTCTCTTATCCACATGTGTTGCTTGCTCATTTTATACTTGTGGAATACCTAATATGGTCCAATTTTTCTGAATCTTTCTCTTGCTTCATGATTTCTGCTTGGAGACCAACAACCTTGTAGGAAACGTACAGACTCCAACATGAAGCATTCTAAGGTCAGGACAAGGTATTCACAGGCAGCTGCTAAAGGAAAGCTCTTATTCATGGCAAGGGGCCACTGAGGTTTCCAGGTAAATCAAGTCTGGAAGTCCCTAATCTTTATGACCATGAAATATGTAGTCTGTGTGAGGCACCAATCAGGAGAAGAGAACATTACAAAATGTTAATAAAGAAAACAAACAGTCTTCCCTTCCATCACTCTTCTTTAGAAATGAATTCATCAGGAAAGAATTTGGAGGGGGGGAGAGATGGGCATAGAGGGAAAGAGAACTCTGTGAAACTCAGGGCAGATGGGCAATGAGCAAGAAAGAGAACAGAAAACTGTTCAGCTTTAGAAAAACAACATTTTCATTCTGCAGGAAGTAAAGTGCTCCTTCTCTCCTCCCCAACAGGAGGAGGAAAAGGATTTATTTGGTTTACTTTTTTTTGTTACACTCCATCCTGAATCACAGTTTCTGCCTGTGCATGTGCCCTCTCCCCAGAGGCTAGAGGGTTGTTATATTTCTGAACCACACACAGCGTCCCAAAAGCAGTGCAATTCCTATAGCACTCAGAAGGAAAGCAGGCTTTTTGCCATACAACTCCCCCTCCCTCTTTGTATTAATTGATTTTCTGATTTATTTAAAAGATGTTAAAGCCCTATTTTTATTTGGCAAGTGTCTTGAGGAACAGGCCTCACTGCTTCTGCCCTGTGGGCAAGCCAACTACAAACTGCAGTTATAAAATATAATGTAGTGAAAGAAAAAACCCACAGCAGGGCCAGCTCCGGGTTTGAGCAGGCCCTGAGCTAAATGCCCTTCATGGCCCCTCTCCTATGTTGATGCCCTGGCTGCGGACTTAACTGGCAGTAATGGCAGCTAACGAGGGTAGAAAAGCCCTCTTTCATCATGGGTAGCCCAGTATTTCAAGGGCTACTCATGACAGTGTGCACTTTCCATATGTCCAGTACTAGACATATAGGATGGGATGAGGTAGGTGGCAGGTAGTTTCTCTCTCCCTCTCTCTCTCAAAGACGTCCGGGAAACAATAGATGAATGGGGCAACTCATTGAAGAAAAATGACTTTGGCTCCAGATAGGAAAATTAATTGGATATGAATTAACTGAAGAACTGAATTGGGTGATCGGGGGGGGGGGGGGATTTGAAATTAATTGACAAAATTATTTGGGATTTTTTGTATGGGAAATTATCTAGCTTGCTTTCTCTGAAATTTAAATTCTAGCATTTCTAAATTTGCTTATATACACAGAAATTAGCACATGCAAATTCTATGCAAATTTGCTGTCTTTTGTCCCCTTTTTCAGTGGTGTGCATACTCTTTTTCTGACGATGCATTTTTGGTAATAAAAGAACATAAGAAGAGACATGCTGGATCAGACTAAGATCCATCCAGTCCAGCATTCTGTTCACAGTGGCCAGCCAGCTGCCCACAGGAAATCCACAAGCAGGACATGAGAGCAACAGCACCCGCCCACCCATGTTCCCTAGTAACTGGTTTACATAGGCATACTGCCTCTGATACTGGAGGTAGCATAAAGCATCAGTAGAAGCCACTGATAGCCTTCTCCTCCAGGAATTTAACTAAACCCTTTCTAAAGCCATCCAAATTGGTCACCATCACATCTTGTGGTAGTGAATTCCATCGTTTAACCACGCACTGTGTGAAGAAGTACTTCCTTTTATCTGTCCTGAATATCCCACCAATCAGCTTCCTGGGATGACCATGGGTTCTAGTATTACAAGAGAGGGAAAACAAATGTCTCCACATCCACTTTCTCCACATAATGCATAATTTTGTATAGCTCTATCATGTGTACTCCCCCTTTTTGTAATATAATTTGGTGTCATCATCAAACGTGACCATGTCACTGCTCACTCCTAATTCCAGATCATTTACGAACAAGTTAAAAACCATGGTCCTAATGCAGATCCCTTTGAGACCCCACTGTTTACATCACATTAGAGGTGGGTGGGTTTAAAACAAAATGGGATTGCAAGGAGCTCCAAAAGGATCTCTCCAAACTGGGAAATGAACATCAAAATGGCAAATGTGATAGAATGTAAGCAAGTGTAAAGTGATGTACATTGGGGCAAGAAATTCCAACTTCAAGGATAAACTGATGGGATCTGAGCTAGCGTTGACTGACCAAGAAAGAGATACTGGGGCTGTGGTGAACAGCTTGATGAAAATGTCAACCCATTATGCGGAATATGACTTGCCAGTGAGATACGGACTTATTTTATCTTTAATAATGCCAGGCTACTAACATCAAAATAACACAACCCCATAATCAATAGAATAAAGCAAACACTTTGCATCATGTCAGTGATAAAAGGATTATAGTAAATGTATGTACAGCAAGTTGAGGACTACAGATTGCCATATGGAATCTAAATAGTTTGGTGTCATCGGCCACTTCACTGCTGATCCCTTATTCCAGATCATTTATGAACAAACTGAAAAGCATTGGTCGCAATACAGATCCCTGTGAGATCCCACTGAAAGAATTTACTATTTATTCCTACTCTCTGCTTTCTATTCTTTAACCAGTTACTGATTCATAACAGGACTTCTCCTCTTATTACATAACTGCTAAGTTGCTCAGGAGTCTTTGGTGATGGACTTCATCAAATTTTTGTCCATAAGATTGGCTTTCTAAATAGGAAGGAACAGCATCTCCTGTGCTGACTGATATTGTTGGTTGGTTGTGTATTTGCCCAGAGAACTCTAAAACTATAACAAATAAATAGTTCCACAGAGAAAGAGTATGCTCACATACATTCAAGATATGAATACATAGAAAACCAGAAGCCTAACTGCTAAGATACCGGGTAGCTTTTTCTCCTATATCACCAGTAGCAGCAGGCTCTGTTTGTAGGCTGGTATACTGTGTCACAATATACATGGCAAATGGGGAGTATCTATAAGATTTGGACAAGCCTGGCCAAAGAAAGTGGATGGAGCTACATCAAATTCACTGTAAACATGTAAACCTGCCGACATATAGTTGGAGATTGAAAAACTGTTTAAATGCCTTATCAAACTATCTTTGCTCTGGAATTTATAAGAAATATCTAATGTTCAGACATGCAACTTTGGATAGCATATGTGGACTGAGTTACAACCATAGTATTACATTTTCAGATCAAGAAACCATGGGGCAGTATCCAACAGGGCTGTTCCCACACTGGTTCTGTTGTGCTTGTTGGACTGACCACTTGTGCGGCAGGGCTTTTGAGCTTCTAAAAATAACTCTGGAAATTTTCGTTTCCAAATCAGGACAGGTCATTCTTTCCGCGGGCTCTGCTGACCTGCCCCATTCCAGAAATGACCATTTCCGCTCATTATGGGTTTTTTTAGAAGCACGAAAGTCCTGTTGCACTAGCTGTCGCCCCCGTGAGCATGCACACACAGTAAAATAATAGTCCTAGACCAACTCATGCTCTAAATATAACAATCAAAGTAATTATTTCTATTTGCAAAATTTCTCGAGAATGGAACATAATAGCCCTATATCATCAGTTATAGAAATATTCATTGTTTAAAATTAGTACTTGTTAAGGGAAAGGAGGGAGGGAGGGAGGGAAGGGAGAACACTGAGCTCAGAATCCACTAATATTAACTGGAGCCCTTGCTCTCTAACATGCACAAGGGATTTTCTTTTCCAGCTGCTTATTTTGTTTCATACAAACAAAACAGATGAGCATTAATTTTAGTTTTATTTAATTGAATAATTTCCCAGGAGAATAGTTCAGGAGAGTTTTAGAGCAGCTTGTTTCCAAAACCCATTACTGACTGGCATATACCACAGTATTTGCGTGCCAACCAAAATAGGATGCTTTAATATTATTGGAACTGCTTTCGTTCCAGATGTGTTGAGAACTCTTGGTGATATAATGCAGGCAATAGCTATATTTACACAAGGTAGTATTTTGAGTATCCTTTTCCAGTTATCTTAGATAAGATAAAAGTCCCCTTTAATTGGAAGCATTTGAATATAAAGCAAGGTCACTTGTTTCTCCCCCTCATTCTTGAAGTTTCCTTGCTTTGCTTTTGATGCAGGTCTAAAGTTAGTAAAGAAGTGGATTATAAAAACATGAACATCTGCAATCTGAAAGGTTTTCATAAGAAACAACTCATCCTAATTCTTGGGACATAAGTTCTGCCTCATGTAACTCTTTAGAGCAAGAGAACCAAACTAGGTGTGATATTAAAGATGCCTTTGCATTTAATGTGCACATTATTAAAGACATAGCTTAGCTGGGGGGGGGGGGGGTACTAATAATGATCACAATTTGTACTGGGCGGAAACCTTCCCACTGGAGCCAAAGGGAATTTCTTCCCAAAACAAATAGCCACTTACAAGGAAGAATTTTCATCAGGATTTCAGCTTCAGAGGAATGGGATAAATCCCCCATCCCACCTGCTGCAATCTTAATTATTACCCACCCACCCCCACCATCAGCAGGAGTCTATTTTTAAAAACGTACACCTTAAATGCAAAAAAAAAATTAACATCACATCGTGTTTGAACCTTAGACGTACAGCAATAGCAGAATCAGGACTGCAATGCTGCAGTTTTAATAACTGAAGGGGTGAAATCTACAGGTTCCTCTTCCAATAAAACAGAACACTACTTGCTCCTGGTCGCTTTCCAACACACTGAGAGATCTGCAGATATCAACTTTCTGAGAAGGAGCTGGAACCAGTAGTGAAAGATCACAAGAGGCGTGCAGCTATGATTGAATACAGTATGATTTCATTTTTACCGGAATTTAAGATCCAAATGAAACATGTAAAAGTGATCGAAGTAATTGTGAGTTCAAAAATATGAACCAACCTACTCAATCGAATATACTAATTTATTTTCAATTCTATACATTAATTTGTGCTACAAGTGCAACATAAGGTATACCTTCATAAGCCTGTATGAGCTTGTGTCCTTTGGTTATTTTCATGCATGGCATTAAAAATGTTTTACAGGAACACAGGAAATTCCTTTACACAAGATCTAGCCCAGTATTGTCAACACTGGCCGGCATCAGCTCTCCAGGCTTTCAGGCAGGGATTTTTCCAGTCCTACTTAGAGATGCGGTGATCAAGCCTGGGACATTCTGCATAAAAAGCATGTGCTCCTCCACTGACCCATGGCCCCTCCCCTTATTGAGAACAGTTATTGCTACTAAAATTGCACTAATATGGATTTGTATTCTTCAACTTAATAAACAAGGAAGCAAAATCTTTGTGCTCTTGAAGTGCCAGTTAATTTTTTTAAAAGCCATTCTCCCATTTGGGCAGGGGCCTAATTGTGCTTCGTACCGGGGGGGGGGGGGGAGCCGCCTAAGAGGTGTGTTGCATATATCCACTCCTAAAGGGCAGTATATCACGGGATGGCCAAGGGTGGGAACTGCTTGGTTTCAGGTCCACCTTCAAAGGAGCATTTTAAGAAGTGTGAGGTCAGCAGTCACCTCAGATTGGAGGATATTTTCCTCTGCTATGCTATTGTTTTTACTGCTGGAATTTTTGTGTTTCATTTCATTTCACGTATTATTTTTTGATACTGCCCAAGTGCCAAATCCTCTGAGTGATTTACAGAGACTGAAAACATAAAAAATAGAATATTGTACATAATATAAAAATTTGACATACAAACATATAAACAGGCAGCTGACACACACATACACATATATATCCAAATAATTTTATCCATCAACAATAAAAAATCCCATGACTTGATTAAAAACCTTATCGTATGTTTGAGAGTAGAGGAACGTCTTAAGCGGTCGCTGAAAACTTACAACATTGGTGCCAGGCAGGCCTCACTGAGGAATTGATTTCATAATTCATATATTAAGGCAGAGACTTGGAAAGTGAGAAGAATACAATATGCTCACACCTCAACAGGGAAGCCTCCTTAAATGTCCCTGAGGCAGAGTTGAAAGCCATGCGCTGTCTGGGTCAAACTAAATCCTTGAAGCATGCTAGTTTAAAATGTGCTTGGACTGGCCACATCTTTGTTTACAAAAAAAAAAAAAACACCACCCACCCTTGCTTGTGGCCATTGTAACAGTGTTGGTTGTGTGTGTTGTATACAAGAGAGAAAGAAAGAATGTGTATATGAACATGTGTTAATCTTTCCCCTCTGTGACATTTTCCTGCTGAAAATTTGCCCAAATCTTAAAAATAATAATAAATCCAAACAGCTCTTCAGGTTCCCCCCCCTTTTCTTCCTCCCTTTAAAAAAAAGCATTATGAAATGCAAATACAACTTTGAAAATTTTGCTAATACTCTAACATTTTACAAAATTGCTAAATATTCCAGTATATGCAAATAGTAAAGTGACTAATGCTTCTACATACCATTACAAATTAGGCGGGCGCTAACTCCTCTGGTTTTCAGTGCCTACTGAAAACATACCTTTTACAACATGCATTGTCAGGAAGATAATTTTGTCCTCTGAATGAAGATTTAGGAGATTTTGTACATTGCTTAGAGATTTATAAATATTGTTAATAAATAATATCAATGTATTTTTTAAAAAATATATATTATCATCTTCAGGGGGGATTTTGGGCAAGAGAATGATGTGTGGGAATGATAAATTACCCTTCCCAAAATTTAGCAGTCATCATCTGGATCAGGACCTCTTTTGTAAACAAAAAAATGTGGCCAGTCTAAGCATGTTCTTGAATCATATGTCTTGTATAGTTTGACCCTTAAGTAGGCATCCTATATTAGCTGCTACCTTCTGCCATTCTCCTCCCAAGTGAAAAAATAACAACAGCTGAAGTGAGCACCAACTTCTCCAATTCCTGCCGTCAATCTCATACTATTTTACGTATATAATAAAAAAATGCTCCCTGTATTTTTTTTCCAGCACTGCATGTATTGGCTCTCCCTGTGTTCCCACTGTGGACGCAAATTAAAATATGGAACAATATGCCCAGCAGCTGCAACAAAGACAGTTTAAGTTAGCTTATTCCAAAGAACTAAAAGGATTTAGCTGCTCAAATCCTTTTAAATACCAACTGGGATGTGGATGCTTTAACTTTGACTACACTTTACTTTAAGCATCACTTCTCCAAAACTGTTACATGAACTCTAATTTGATCAAAGCAAAATTAAGATGCAGTTAATTTTAGGGCTTATCTATTGGTCTAATGGGATAATTGTAAAATAGTAACAGATTACGAAAGTATTCAATTATGAAGGGTCTGGCAGGGATTCTAGAAATCAAGAAAAGTGCCTGGTAACATATCTTCCTTCTTTAAAGAAAAAGCCTTAGCCTCATGGTGGCAGAATGATGTTTGAAAACAGAAGCAATATCTGCCAACGGTTCAGAAACCAGAATACAGAATAGATCCAAGTTGGTCTTCTAGTAATTATTGCTTCTGATTAATTCCCTCCCTTTATGCTCTTGATAACCCATAACCATTCCTCATGCTGTAGTCTGCCTATGAAATTAACCTGCAAGTGTGTCCATATTCTGCACTACCCCCGATTTTGCAAATGGATTTAAATTAGCATCTCTTATGCATGTATTATTCAGTCTACATAACTTACATTTTTTACTGCTCTGAATCTCTAGACCCTATTAAGTAGGCAGTGGAGATGTATATTTATACTTTAGTCACTGGGTTATCAAATCTATTTTGAACACCTATTGTTTGTCTGCCTGTTGGATAGTCCTTCATGAAGTATGAAAGGAGTGGGGCCCAAAACCAATGCATACATAAACTTAAATGGGCAACGAGAGATCCAGCCCAATAAATCCCCCCTGCAGTTCTGAGATGCTGGCCCGTCTGGCAATATATCACCAGCAAAAGGACTATTAGAAAACATTCATTGGTCAGGAAGACACAGATGTGAACTCCTCTGTTTGACCTGCCTTGGCACTGAGTGATGATAGCTACAAACTGATTGATAACTCACAAAGGCAGGAATCCTGCTGTAATTAATACAAAGACTTTGCCACATGGGAGTACAGCGATCGCATCTCAAACACCCTTCAAGCAGTTTAGTTTTCCTAGATCTGAAAACATCGTTAGTTTTGCTAATACCATTATTTCCCTTCATGGAAAAATTACTGCAACAGTTGCCTGAGCCTGAAGACAAACCATATTACAGTACTTAAACACCTTTACTTTCAAAACAGACAAGGGCAGGTTTCCCAGATTATGGAAAGACCTGAGTCAAGCAGGCAGAAGAACAAAATTGAAATCCCTGAAGAATCTGTTGGGAACAGATTTTTAAAAGAACAACCCTAACAAGCACTGGAGGATCTCTTGATCTTTCTCTGTAAAGATACATTACACCTCATTCGATACCTCACTGAAGGTACCAAAAATATCACTGAACACACAGAAAACTGGAAGTTAAGGCACATACACTCCAAAGCACTGTGACCGCAAGCAATTCTGAAAGAAGACTTAAATCTCCCCCCTCGAAATTTGGAATATGAAGTCTGTCTCAATAGTGAGCACTTAGTACAAACTAAGGCAATGGTAGGAGTGAAACTTGAATCAACCCCTGATATTGGAGGGAGCGGGGGGGAGTCTGAAAATGGGTCAAGCTGCACATCTGGACAACTCTCCCATTCACATGCTTTAACAATCCTCAGATGGGGAGGGGGATATCCAGTGGCAACCAGAAATGTCTCTGCTTTTGGGTTGCAAGCTACAATTACTAGTATGATATATCTAAAGGGCTTAAATATGAAACTCTCAGATGACTAAATTAAAACCTCAGGGTCAATGATCCAGTTTGCACAATCACCGCAGCCTACCATGGCTTATTTAAACCATGGTGGGTTACAGCTGTGCTGGCAGCCATTTGGAATATTCAAGCAATGTTTGCTGTGGCTTATTGTGTTGTTCAAACCCCTTGTGGCTGGTTTGTTGGCATGGCTAACAAATCATCCATACCCCATGGGCTGCTATATAAAACACCTTTTGGATGGTTTATATAGAAAATTGTTATACAAAATGGTGCTATGCTTACTAGAAGAGACATTTTGCCAACAGACGTTTTCTAGGTGTTAATGATAACAGATGAAAAAATGGAAAAAGAACATTTGGCACTCCACAATTGTAGGAGCCCTACAAAAGTATTCAGAAAATAGAATGCAAAAGAACACTTCTTTTATGTACTTGTACAATGCTGCTGTTTGGAATCCATGTTCTCAAAATATTCCTTTATATCAGACTTTACTTTTGTGGCACTGCCATGGTTTCAGCTCCTTTTTTGTCCCTCACAGGTTGCATTAGGCTGATGCTTATATGACACAGAAAGACTCTGTACACATCATTTTCCAATTCAGAAACTAGTTTTCTTTACAACAATGGCTGAATTCGGACAACACGATAGTCAATGGTGGGGTAATAATCAACTTTTACAGTTGTTCATCTAGGGGGTACTCCCCACACAACATGGTAATAAATAATAAACTGTGGTGTGGATTAGGATCAGCGCTGAGCTGACTATGGCAGCATTCGGACGACACGATAGTCAATACAACTGACGATTGTCCCCCCCCCCAGTTGCTTATTGTGTCGTCCGAATTCAGCCAATGAGTATGATATATCTGACTAATAAAAAAGTCACCAGGTTTCATGTTTAGCTAATGCAGTTTCCCATATGAGAAGTGGGTGTCCTACCTTAGGCCAGCAGAGAACATGACTCAAGTTCTCCCAGAACAATGAATTTTTCTATAGATTTATACTTTTGGTATGTACAAGTATATGACTGGTATACTGTTTTGACAGTCCCCAGGAAAATATACACAAAACATTTCTGCTCATTCACAGGAATAGGTGTGTGTGGGTACATGTATGCATGTAGACTTTTTCTTTCATCAGCAGCTGCTTGCACCTAAGAAGGCACTGCTCTAGAGCAGTGGTGGGCAGGCTTTAGGCTTGTGGGACCTACTTAGTTTTTCACTAGAACCACAAGATCCACTAGCTACAATTAGGTGCAAAACTGTGGTTCAGGAAGGGGGACACAGAGTGAAGGAACAAGGTTCCTTCTGAGTATATGCTCAGCTCAGGTATTTATTTTCACTACTAGAACTGGAGCTTGCAGATATACCACTTTGTGTAAATACATCTATTTCTGTTTGCCCCAAACGTTCTTGATTTCAGCAGCCTAATTTAAGAGGGGGGGAAGAAGGGGGGTTGGCCTATACTGTTCAATCTTTTGAAATCCGAACTCCTTACAGATCTGCTTCAAATCACCTGGATATCTACCAGTAGATCCCAATCTATCTTCTGCCTGTCCCTGGTATCTAGAGGGGGCCCTGACCATTGGGAGCAGAATTTCAGAGGGCTTTTGCAAGAAGGAGGTAAACCAAAAATCCCCACAACCCATGGAATGTCTTTGGATACTGGCCTTTTAGAAGGACCTTTTAAATATTAAATCTTTTTGCTATGTTTTTTTAACTGTTTTAAGATTGTTGCTTTTAACTGAACATAGCCTAGAGCACCTTGTGTCATAAGAGGAATAAAGAAAATATATAAAGTGTTAATTAACAAAGATCTCATGACATGTCAACAGCTGATCATTTGGGGCACAGCTAATTGGATGGCTTTCCAAAGATGGAAAGGACATTAAATAATCATATCATGACATATAGACCTAACCCTTTTTATTTTCTCTATATCAACATGCACATTTGACTGTTCTTTGCAGTGCACACATTGAAAACATCTTTGTTCACCAGAGCAGGTCACTATGATCACCACCAGTGTCCTGGCATCAACCACAAATGACGAAACTATAACTATTTTATGCAATTATTCACATTAGCCATACATAGGGCTCGTCCATCCCATTTTTACAGTTTGGCACTGCTGAAAAAGAGGTTTTCCTTTTCAAAAGTTAACTGACACATCTGAAAAGTAACTGGAAATAATAAATTTCAAGCTTTGATTAGCATTTTTAACCTCAAAGAAAAAAAAATCACAGATACCCAATCTAACCCTTTATTTTCTTTTTTAAGGAAAGCTCTGACATCTGGACTGACAATCTGCATTCCAAAGCTTCAGTCCATCACAAATTGAAACAGCTGAGTTATAAATCTTTAGGAAGAGGATGATTGGTCACGGAAAACAGCAAATATGCACTTAAAACAAGCTCAGTTTGGCAAGAAGATAAAAACCATAGAACAGCTAGGTTTTCTTGGGACACCTTCATGCAGATAAATCTTGTTCCTGAAAATAAATCCTTCATCTGACATCGGTGAAGCTACATCTCATCTTATGGTAGCTTGTTTCACCCTCGTTTTTAATTCACAACAGCTTTACAATACAAAAAAGGCCAGGTACCTCGTCATCTGAACAAATGCAACAGACATTCCTCCCCCTCCCCCTTCCCTTTCTCACGAGTCCTTTCCCAAATTATTTTTAGACCATGTAATACATTCATGTTTAAGCACACTACATAAGAAGGATTCAAATACAGTATTACTTTGAAGTAACACATGGGTTCTAAGAATGTCCTAGGAGTGGCTGTCAATAGTTGTGTCTTTCATGGAGACAGTAACTTACATTCACTTTTCCTATGTCATCATTCAGAAAGTGAATTAAAAGCCGTGTTCCTCTGTAGAAAGAACCATGTGTTGGCATAGTCTTGAAATGCCTAATGAAGTGGAGTATGCATCCCCAATGACAACTGGGCATCCAAATGCCTCTTATTGCTTATGCCAGGATCTTGAGAATAGCAACTTTTCTAGACACTCTCTTTCACTAGAATGATGAAACCAGAAGCACCAACAGCAGAATAGTGAGGATAACAATATTTTGGGAAAATACATAACAGAAATCCAACACTCTGGAATAGCAACACATTATCCAAGTGTCTCTGCTAATATTAAAAAATAAACATTTTTAAATCAATGCACCTTTTAGCCAGATTTCATATTTATAGCTTGCTAGAAAAACAAAAAAGTATCTTTTTTTTGCTTGCCATTAATTTTATGACCTTTGGAGGAAGAGAATTACTAACACTCCACTTCTAGCACTTCAATGGCTAGCCATATTGAAAGGAACAAGCTCGTTATGACTTGTATTAATGGAAAAGATCCAAAGCTATGTATTGAGCTTGGAGCAGCATGTGGTACTTTACCTTAAGCCAATTTAACTATTTGATACACAGAAGTCTTGGCCCTCCAGAGGGAAGTTGCCATAAAGGCTAGGATGAAGGACACTGTGGTACATTTGTTCAAACAGAAGGTAGGGGCACTGCAAGACAGTTAAGACTTCATTAATGAAGTACTATTTTTTCACATCAAAAATTAGGAAGTAATGGACTGATCACAAAATCAGTGGTAGATCACAAGAGAAGGAAGAGACTGCACCAACTCTTTGCACAATTTTCAGTGACTGGATGTGACATGTCTCTGGAGAGCTTCTGATCATTCTTCTTACTCCAGCATCCCTCAGTGTCTCAAATAAAACTAGATTGGAAGTGGTTTATTTCTTTGTTACTATTAGTACAATATCATCCTAAAACACAGTATACGTCAGTTGTTTTGCCACTCCCTACTAAATTATTGAGCAGTAGAGATACTTAACTATGGCTCAATTCGGACAACACGATAGTCAATGGTGGGGTAATAATCAACTTTACAGTTGTTCAACCAGGGGGTACTCCCCACACAACATAGTAATAAATAATAAACTGTGGTGTGGATTAGGATCAGCGCTGAGTTGACTATGGCAGCATTCAGATGACACAATAGTCAAAACAACTGACGATTGTTTCCCCCACACCAGTTGTTTATTGTGTCGTCCGAATTGAGCCTATGAGTAATACTCTGGCTTACACATTTACTCAGCCAGCTCTTAATCTCTAATTACTCTATCTCCCCCTAAAGGGTTACTGTATTCTTAGGAAGTTGGACTAAAGGACAAAAGCACTAATATGGTAAAAGATAAGCCTTGTAGAATCCCCCGACAAAAATATACAGATTTATAAAACTAAGAGTTTAAGTGTGACAAACAAAAATGAAACCTTATATCTAACTTAATACTTGCCCTAACATCGTTTACAAACCTTTATATGATTACAGAAGATCTAAAAGCAAGGGACAGTGGGAAAGTGCAACATGGAAGTTGATGAGCACAGCTTTCAGTAACTCAAGACTGAAAACAATTTAACAACAAATTTGGCTGTACATTTAAATGAAAAGTTGTTAGGAATTAGAGGTGAGAAAATGATGATGGAAGGTAGGTGAGGATGGGAGGACTGAGACTGTTCTCCAGTTTACAGTTTTAATAGGTTAATTACTCTAATAAAACCAACTTAAAGGTGAGCAATGCCCAGTACTCTTTTCTCCCCTATGCAGAACATAAGGCAAGCATGCTCACACTTGCCTAAGTAGAGCAATACACATTTGGGATGAATTGCTAGTGTCAGCACACAGTTGTTATGTGAAGCTTGACCATTTAGTAATGGAAGGACTCCAGTCAATGCAAGCAGAGATTTAACAGGGGGCCATATTTAACATACAATTTAGGATTATATTCCTAAATAAGGTTACGTTCAGAAGCAACTCTATACCATGCTTTAACATTACACGAAAAAGCCTTGTGTTGTGAGATTCTCCTCCTCCTCTAGTATATGGAGTACAAAAGCTTTTGCTTCAGTTTTCAACTAACTGTGGTTAGTTGCAAGGTGTGGAGCATGTGGACAGGGAGACATTTTTCTCCCTCTCCCGGGGTCATCCCATCAAGCTGATTGGTGGAGATTTAGGACAGACAAAAGGAAGTACTTCTTCACACAGCGCACAGTCAAACTATGGAATTCGCTACCTCAAGACATAGTGCTGGCCATCAATTTCGATTACTTTAAAAGAGGATTAGACAAATTCCTGGAGAAGAAGGCTATCAATGGCCTAATGGTACTATGTTACCTCCAGTATCAGAGGCAGTATCCCTATGTACACCAGTTGCTGGGGAACATGGGCAGGAGGGGGGGTGTTGCACTCATGCCCTGTCTGTGAGTTTCCCGCAGTCAGCTGTTTGGCCACTGTGTGAACAGATTGCTGAACTAGATGGACCCTTGGTCTGATCCAGCAGGCCAAGAGTCCATCTGATGTATGAATCTGGTCAAACTGTGATTAGTTTTAACTATGATTTATGGAAACAAGCCATCTTCACACTATGGTTTACAACCCTGACTTGTTTTTTTCAAACCAGAATTAAGATGAATCACTGAACTGGATTTGGGCATACCAATAATCAGTTAATTGAAAAAGGAAGATAACATTTTGCATCTGCTACCCACAAGTGCATTAGAAGAGGGGTGGGAGAGGAAAGCACATGATCCTATGGCTCATGCATGGGACACTAAGCCATAGCTTAGTGTTGAGTCCAAACAGATCTATGTTTCGGGTGGAACATACATTCCCTTGCAAAAACTAAAATGTAAATAGTGGCTAAATGTGATTTAATAGGAGGTACTAAGTCTTGGCATACTCTCTTCAAAGAATACTAGGTGCGAGTTATATAATCTATACAATGATTTAACTCAGTATTTAGATGAAAGAAGCCTATCATCACCTGATGGAAAGTATTTGCTTGGAACATGTCAGTACCTCCTATTAAACCACCGGTGAATGAATTCAAACTTTTGTCATCACTTGGATGAAGTGGGACCACCCTCTTGGCTCATTCTGTAGTCATAACTTTATCAAACTCTTGCCCATTTGATCTACAGATAAGGAATGTAACACAAACCATTTAACACAAATACCAATTAATCTAAATACTGCCTAAGTATAAAGATTATTTACAATATCGTCTATCAAAAAAGGAAATAGCCCTAAACTAAGGAAACTTGCATTCACAAGCAACATATACCCTTCAGAATGCAACCCTTTGTTGTTCTGTACAATCTGTTTTGAAGAAAAGGTGGTGCACACTAGTTTGATATGCAAAGAGATGATCTCATCGGGCTGTTCACCCAACTAAAAAGCAAGAAAAAACAAGATCTTCCTATGCAAGAAGATCTGCTGGTTAAATACAGTTGCTTGGTCTTGAGTGGCATAAGCATTAATAGAGTATAAATGCAGGCTTCATTACAAAGGCATAACATGGCGAATAGATCTCAGACTTCTGCAACAGTTCAGCCACATTGAACAGTGGAATTTCAGACTAGTGTCTCACATTTTTCCCATTTATGCTCTGACTATGGTGAGCCTTGCTGCTTGTTCTAAGAAACACTGTCTGTTTTATGAATCCATACAACAAAAGATGCCTTGTAAAAGGTGGCAGCCAGTGAAAGAG
Organism: Anniella stebbinsi; assembly: GCA_029215795.1. Classification (NCBI taxonomy): domain Eukaryota; kingdom Metazoa; phylum Chordata; class Lepidosauria; order Squamata; family Anniellidae; genus Anniella; species Anniella stebbinsi. The sequence continues at coordinate 62,223,296 of JARDYH010000005.1, read as the reverse complement.
AAGAGGGAATGGCAGTTTCAGGCTCAGAAGAATTGGAGAATGTGGGCGCTACATTTTGGTCTTTAATTTCTTAAACGCATTTCAGCTCTCTTTTTTTGGCTGGGAAATGAACAGTGTAATTCAAAAGATATCGAAGCTTCCATTTTTAAACTTTTCATTTTTGATTTGCACTGGGATTATAGATGTTGGCAAATGACAAAATTCAGCAGTTTGACTACAGAATACCTCACACTAGCCACACTCCACTGTTTCCTCATTCCCATTTTTAATATTGAATATACTTTTATTTTACTCATCTACAAAGTTTTTAAAAATTATACATCCAATTACTTTCAATGTAATTGGGAGGATGAAGAGTAAAGAAATGAGGAAACTTAATTGAAGAGGGCTATAACTTCTAGAATTTCAGTGGGGGTGAAAAGAAAGTCCAGCTGATTCCAAAGTGTACACCCCACTCCTCACTGGGAGGATGCAATGTCTGGTTCAGGCAGCATGGTGTTTATTTCATTGTGTTACTCCTTGACACCGCAACCAACTCCACTCCCCTTTATTCTTTCAAGCAATTGATCAGATTGCACCATATATCTCTTTTGCCTAGCTTTGCCACTCTGTCACACCCTATATGACCAGGGGTGGCACAAGCTCTTGTGCTGCCTGAGGCAGGGGAAAAGTGGCCACTATGACCCTGCCCTGGCTACTGCCATAGCAGCTGCCTGCCTGGGTTCTCTGAAGATGCTCATCAGCCAATGTGGCTCTTCAGAATTGCCCCGTCCAAAACTATTCACTCTGTGGTGGTTCTTGGAGTGAGCCTGAGAGAACTCCCTGAAAGTAAAACTGAGGGTGGGCAGCTGTTCCAAAGAGCCCCACGAGATGCTCTCCTGCTGTGGCATTTGCTGCAGTGGGCAAGCAGGCCTGGCAGGACTCCCCAGAGCACCCACGAGCGGTGGCACCTCACTCCAGTGACACAGCAGTGGGGAGTCCTCTTGGCAGGAGGGAGGTGCAATTTGCAGCTCCACCCAGTTCACCACCTGAAGTGGGGGATTCACACCCCACTTCATGGGAAGGGCAGCCCTGTTTTCATCAATACCATTCCATAAACAATGTTTAAAAATACTCTAGAAACTGCTCAGTGGAATGCCTCTTTAGATATATAGTAGCGGTATCTCTGCTATCTTTTTATACTTTTAATACTCATTTTGTCTGACAAAGAGTTTACTGAAATTCAAAAGATGATAATTATTATTAGTTGAACAGAAGTTACACCTCACAAATTTTATAGCTAAACACAGCAAACGTTTTTATGCTGCAATATGTTATTTTATGACATTGTATTTTAATACCATATTTTACATTCCTGAGCTACCTAAAGAACAATGTTATTGGATGACCTATATAAATGGCAGAAAGAACATCATTAGGGTAAGGGAAGGAAGAAAGGGAAATAAAGGGGGGGTTATTTAAAATATATATAAATTTTTGCTATGCTTTGGAATGCTAAGGTACAAGACAATGTGCTACTGTATAAATTATTTGAATACTTATGAATATAAAAATGAATGCTTAAAGGAAAAGAGAACTATGAAAACCTTGTTATCTTATGTTGTAAAGTACAGTGATTTCATATCTGATTTAATAAGGATACATTAAAAGCTATTAAAGTATCTAATTAAAGCTGTTTTACAATTATATTATTTAAAGTATGCAATAAAGTTTTAGAAATAAATGTGGGGAATTTCTGGCTAGTACCACCAGTGCAGAGGCAGCATAAAAATTAGCGTTTGCTTTTGCCTCTTTACGAGGTGCCTGTTCTCGTTCATGTTTCCTCATCCCTTTGTTTGTTTCCGATACAATGCAATGCACACACACACTTATTAGCCACCTTGAGTGCCATTTCCTGGTAGAAAAGCATGGTATAAATTAAATAAATAAATATATCTTCATATATTCAGTTAAAAGAAAGCTTGGTGCATTTTTTTCTATCACACATTCTAATGCATGACAAAATATGTGGGGATGGGGTTAAGTAGTAGGATTTCCCCACATTTACCTCTTGGTAAATTGGTCATCTGTATTAGCAATCTGTGGAGGGTAATACTGAGATATTCCCTTGAGCCCAGAGTCTCACCACTAGCATTGTCTTTTCAGGAACAGCTAATATTCTCAGTTTCTCAGATTTCAGATTCTATTCCAATTAATTTTAAGAGGTTGGATCCAATGGTGCCTTTCTGCCAGTGGAAGGGAAACCACTGGCAGAATGGATTTCCCCTCCCTCCTGCAGCCCTGTGCTCCTTGCCCCAATCTGCTCTGGAGCGGATCTGGGGGGTTGCATGGGGAGGAGGACATTCTGGTATGATTTGTATAAGAACACCTTTTAATATAAAAATAAAACTGCCTTGAGTGCCATTTTTTGGTAGAAAGGCAGGGGGGAAATCAAACAAATCAATATTCACTTTATTTTCAGACTGACTGTTTGTTGATGGAATACACCGGATAGATGCTGAAAGGAACTGGAAAGAAGAGTCTATGGGTGGAATAATTCTTCAGCTCATAATGCATGTATAGAATCTTGATTTTAATTATTGAAATTATACAAAATAGATAGTTTCACATCTTAAAAGTAACACAACCTTTTTTAAAAAAAAAAACAAAAACTAAAAGATTCCTAAAAGAAAGAACTCTGAAGAGAGGGGGAAACGTTTTTATTGACCGCTTTGATGCCCTATGGTTATCAATCTGAATAAACTTTTACGACTGTGTGAACTTATTAACTATCTACCGCCCTAAACAAAGAATCAGGAAGTAGGGTTAAGACACTGAAGCAGCGCGTGGAGCACCACGGCAACGGAACAAGTCAGTCACTAGAGGCGGAGCAACAGCAACCACAGAATACCACTAGGCCAGCCACAGTAGTCTTTCTTGCTGCACTTTAATTAATTTGTTTATTTTAGTTAAAGGACTTTTATGCTGCTCCTCAGTCCAAAAAAAGGCTCCCAGAGCACCTTACGATCAATAAGTAAAATAATATGTCTCTAATTCGCAGGTGGTGAATTGACATGCAGCAAGCCGTTCCAAAGGAGCACTGAAATGTGCTTTGGGATCCAGGTCCATGAAAAACTAGCACAAACATCCTCTTGGCACCCTATTCTCCCTAAATATATTAGAGGATATGAAGCTGAGACCAATTAGAAGACTGGTGTCAGACAGCACAATACTAGGACTGCCAGCTGCTTGCAAGATGGAATATAATCTATGCAAAAAGCTCTAGATTTCCCCCAAAAGATGCTCCTAGGAATGAGCTCTTTCCGAAGGCAAAACTTAATTTCTTAACTCTACGATCTGGCAGCTCTCAGGAGACTCACCCCACTCAGCTTCATACAAGGTAAAAAAACAGCAGTGCCTGGGCAGCCTCTGAAAGCAGTTCTCCAGGAATATCTGGACCAGGGGGCTGGACTCAACTTAACTAACTGCAAATGCCTTCCAGCCATGCAGTATTTCGTTCAAGTTGGCAAAGCAGAAACAGTACTGCCATGATTTAAGCAGCCTACTCTAGATCATTTGAAAAGAAAACAGCCATATGAACACAAGCCTTGGTTTCAAACCAACCCTATTAGGTTGTGAAAGGTATAAAGTGGCAAAAGCCACTAAAAAGAGACAGAACGAATCTACCATCTTTTCCCTACAGTTAGGCATGCTAAGAGTTCTAACGAGCAAAGAAATCAATTTTTTGAATACAGCATCATGAATGTCCACAGGTATCAGTGGCTCAAAGAAACTCTTCTCTTGTCACTGACGGTGTGGATTATACGGGCTTCATATTTCTGTACTTCACGTCTCCTATGATGAGGAAAGACTGACTTTCACCTGTCTAGCAAATAACCGTTTGCAAGCATTCAGGAAAAGTATTATTCCAACAGGTGGGCTAAGTGATATATCTTCAGCCTCCTGCCAATAAACAGAAATGATTAACAGCCACACTGCTCTGTTTTACCAAGGTCTGGCTGCTTATTTCTCTGGTGCATTGCTGTGGTTCTCACAGAATTGTTCCCAGCACTCAGCAGACTATTCATAGCAGCTGCTAAATGAAACTTTGAAGAGTGCATTTTCAATAAAACAAGAGGGATTTTACCTTGTGTGTCAGAAATGACAAATAGTTTGCAGTGATTTCCTGCTGGGAACCAGGACGCTAATGTGAAGCCAGCGTGAATGGGGCTGTTGTGGAAGAGCAAATATAGCCATGCATTTGGCCCAGGTGGGAAGGACCACTGTGCTCCCAACACAGCCAAGTGGGCAACCTTGCAGTCGTCATCTTTCCCCCTCCAATTATATGGGAGCACCAAGGGAGCCAGTGCTGAATGTGTCAGGCTGCTGCATCTGCCCCAAACACACAGTGGAGTCTGTATAAGTACAGGAACAAAAAATGACAACCTACTCTGTAGCCACAACAGCAGCAATGTATACAAAGATTATATCCTTGGGCAGAACGGAATCAAAATTTTGGATGGATGAAATGTTGGCAAGTTAAGGCTCTGATTCAGATCTTAGCAGACTCTTCTTCTTGGATGCACCACAATAAGGTGCATCCTGACTTGCTGACAATCCCTTACCACCAACCACCTGATGACATCTATAAGAGAACCTGCTGATTAAGCTTCCAATTTTACAAAAGGAATCCACTCTTTGCTTCTTAGGATATTGGAATACTCACCAAAAAGCACCCATGATAACATTAATTATAAATGACAGATTAGACTGGGATGAAGCCCCATACAGGTGGTTCTCATGAAACAGAAAAGGAGTACAACTACAGATGGAATTATAGACTTGATCTGAAGTTATCAAAAAATCTCTCTCTTTGGAAAGGCTTGCAAGATTGAATAGGTTTGGTTTGCATACTCAGGAAATAAAGACATACCCTGTTTCATGCAAAAAAAATCTTTCCCTTTCCCTTTCACTTAACACTGGCCATCGATCCTTGCCTTTGTGTGCAAAACAAACAGTAAAAATCTAAGGTTATAAATAATGAATATAACTTCATATATGCTAGTATTGAGCAAAACTTGAATGCATGCCACGGACATGCATTTCAGCCACTGAAGAATTGGCTTCTGTGCTCATGCCTCCCAAACACTCGCTCCGTCTCTGTCGGCCCTTCCATTTCCCCAGCACATGCCTTTTCCTTCCTTTCACAAATACTTTTAAGTTTCACAGATGCAGAAAACCCCAGCTTGATTTAGGGTGACCAGATAAAATCCAGGTCAGGGCTCATGTAACTTTAACAGTTGTAGAGAAAAGGGAATTTCAGCCAGTGTCATTTGTATGCAATTAGTTCCTGGTGAAATTCCCTCTTCATCACAACAGTTAAAGTTGCAGGGCCCTGCCTTCTTTTGTATATGGTCACTCTAGTATAGTGTCTGCACCTTTAACTGTTGTGATGAAGAGGGAATATCACCAGGAACTAACTGCATACAAATGACACTGGCTGAAATTCCCTTTTCTCTACAGCTGTTAAAGTTACATGAGCCCTGACCTGGATTTTATCTGGTCAGCCTACTTGATTATTCAAGAATGCATACTTTGGGCTTCTGCAGCACACTTTACACCCAGCCCTGGCCATGGTCTCGCTAATTTACCCCAAACCCAAGGAGAGCATGACATATTTGGGGGGCACCCAGCACACTGAAAATATTAAAACAGATGCACCATGATCTTTCTGGTGTGAGCAGGCAGCAAGATTAAAGAGCCCACACCCTTGATTTTGGCAAGGATAAAGGCAATTCCATCAAATGCTAGATGCTCTCATAAGTACTTCTGTATACTGCATCTAATCAACATGTCCTCTGAGCAAACTAGGGATATGATTGAACTCTTGCACAATGCCTTTAGCAAGCAGCTGAAGTGATGACAGCAAAGCTGCCAATATTCACTTCCAAAGCAGGACATGCTATGATTGCTTTTCCCTCCAGTGTACATAGACCTAATTTAGTAGTTAGGCTGAAAGATCTTTAACATTATTTTTTTTATTTTTATCATCCAGCTTTCACAGCACAAATCGCCACAAGAAAGCTACCAGAAAGTCCCAGTAGCCAACTCAGGATAATTTGAGATGAACATTGCTTCATACAGTCCATGGCAAGCCTCCCTAAAACCTTTTGCAGATGCAAGTACAAAGAATACATTTAACAATTTTACAAGCCAAGAGACATAGGTCAAGCGGTTTGTTTGAGTGCCCAAAGCGTAATTCTTGCTTGATAAAGAACATAAAAACTGTATTCTTAAGAATCTGCCACATACATACTGGGGTGAAAAGAGGGCAGTGGTCTTAATTCATTAAGACAGATTAATGCATCCTCAACCCACCCACCCCCAGCCCAATTGCATAAATGCAATTATGACTTTCCTTGATTGGCTGCCAATGTGTTATAAGTCTAGGGAAAAAATGAACTTTTTTTTTTTTACTGAGACAGAACAATAAATGGGTTTCCTTGAATACAGTGGTTGGAGGAATCCAAGTTCTTGACCTCAAATGTTTTACTAGTAGTGCTCTATGCAGTGGGGAACGATCAGAATGACATTTGCTGAAACACGAGTGATTTACGATATAATTGGTTCTGCGTATGTGCCAAGAGTAAAACTCCTAAACCCAACAAAAATCAAGATTAATTACCGATTAACATACAAAAAGGGAACAGTGCAATACAGGTGGTGCAACTAGCTCTCCCCACCCCGCTCTACAAACTTGTGATCTAGTGAGTTCTGAGGTGATATTAAGCTTGATACAACTTCCATTGCACTCTCCCTGGAAAAAGAGTGAAGTGTTGCTACTTAGCTTTTTCACTGCATACTTTGGGTGGGTGAAGGGATGGTGCTATAACACCTAGCCTTGACAGTAGAGACTATCTGTTGTAGTGTGGATAACAAATTACTCATTCTTCAGAGCTACTATTCACTTATTCCTACAGAAACAGCATTGTTGTCTTGTCACAAAAGGCCACTAGATAACCGCATAGCTGCAATGGTACCATGTAGTCTGCAGTATAAATGTCTAAAATAGATATTTGGGGCATATGTACAATTCCGGGAAAGGACCCCACATATACAGCCCTTTTATTTGTGTGTGTGTTTGGGGAGGGAACAGTGCCCCCAGCAGACCTCCTCTTATACTACTCACAGAGCCTCACAAAGGGTTTAGCAACCACCACCCCATAGATTTTGCAATGGGAATAATAAGGAATAATTAGAATAACTTTTCTCCGTCTCCCATGATACTAAAACCCAGGGTCATCCCATGAAGCTGATTGGTGGGAGATTCAGGACAGATGATAACTATTATTATTATTATTATTATTATTATTATTATTAATAATAATAATAATAATAATTTCTAACCCGCCTCTCCCTCTGGATCGAGGCGGGGAACAACAATAAATATAAATACAAAGACCATAAAAGGAAGTACTTCTTCACACAGTGTACGGTTAAATTATGGAATTCACTGCTGCAAGATGTGGTGATGGCCACCAATTTGGATGGCTTTAGAAGGAGGTTCGACAAATTACTGGAGGAGAAGGCTATCCATGGCTACTAGTCCTGATGGCTAGGTGCTACCTCCAGTATCAGAAGCAGTAAGCCTATATACATTGGTTGCTGGGGAACATGGTTGGGAGAGTGCTGTTGCACCATGTCCTGTTTGTGAGTCCCTGGTCGGCAGCTGGTTAGCCACTGTATGAACAGAGTGCTGGACTAGATAGACCCTTGGTCTGATCCAGCATGGCTCGTTTCATGTTCTTAAGTTATAAGCAAATTTGATTTTCTTCTTGTATCAATTGATTTGATCACAAAATCTGTGGGTTTTGAATAGCAGAAATTAAAGCTTAATGCAGAAAGTATGCACAAGCTACACCAAGGTCAACAACTGCATTATTAGTGACAGCCACAGATTTTCTAACATGACTCAGAGATGGTGCCCATGGCAAAGGATGAGTATTGTTCCCTGGATAGCCAGGAGGACATTCTTGATATAACAGGGAAGTACCACAACTGTCTGTTTCCTATTCTTAAGAGACAACCGTTTGGTAGAACACTAGCTAACCTCACAGATATTTCAAAACAGTCACAAGAGCGTTCGTATGGATATATCTTTTCCAGTAACAATTGAGAGTTTGTTTTTCATTAGAGTCACTATGTGACACTTTCCTAAAAATCTTCTATGGTAACAAATCACAATGTGCCTCCAAACCCAGGCCTGGCATAAGAGGTTGATATCCTTACCCAAACAATTTCAAATGCTACAGCAAAGCACAGACCATAAATTGACTCAAGGCAAACCACGCTAGATCTTCAGCCACTATGTTCTCCACAATAGTGCTTTTGCTAAAGCAACTTCTTATGGAAAGTCTCTAAGCTTCTGCATTGCCTTTGGAAAAGACATTGGGTATTTATCAAACTGGGCTTTGATACTAGCCATATATTTAGTATTAACATTTAATTTTGCCCTTAAATTGTCAGTTCTTCCATCCAAGACATTTCTTTGCCTGCTACACAAGAATATAAAAATAACATTCATGTCCTTGCAATCTGCTAAGTAAATCCTCCTATTACTCCTGTTTAATCATCCTTTCCCCATTAAAGATCACATAAATACATCAATAGCAGTCACACAAAGTAGTAAAAAGCCAAAGTTATTGCAAATGTGCAGTGGAATGGATTTAATAACTATCAGGAGAGCAATTTGTATTAAAAATGGCAATATGGACCAATAGAGGGAGAGACAACTACCTTTAAAAAAATGACACAACATTAATTGGGCACTTGGGTAAGAACAAAAGAAAGCTGTATTGCTATTGCTGTATACTTTTCAGCAGCCTTCCTCCAAACAAACCATTTTTATTGCTTGTGAGTATTCAAACACAAGTAAATATGCAAAACAAAATATGCTGATTTCAGAACCACATCACCTGATTCCAACCATGCCAAAAAAGCCAAAATGAAATCATTTTACACCACTTCTGGAAGATGGCACTCTTTGTTGAATCTCATGAGGAAGGAAATGCCACAGTTGAAAGACAGTCCCCGAGAGCTCTTGTAGTCTTAACATACCACATAAATGGCATAAGTGAGGAGGCATTTAGATACCATTATGTGACTTAGGTGTGGAGGTGATCTCAAAAGCTTATTTTCCAGTGCTCTCAATCACGTGGAGAGCCTCTATAGATACAGAAGTCTTTCCTCTTCACAAAGTCACCTTCAATGAATAAATGGTGATGAATGCAACAATGGAGGGGTGTGGGGCTAGAGTACTCAGTCTCCTCATGTGTTAAAGTTAACCACCTCAAGAACACCTGAATAGGGCTACTGTTTTTCAGATACGTAGATATGAGGGATTTCCTCTTCCCAGCACCACCACTACCTAGAGGGAAACTGCTCCTTCTCTGGGTAATATCACCTATGTGATTTTGTTTCATACTTATAGCAAATGCTTATCTTTCGGGGCTTAATGAATTCTGTCACTATAACCCAGAGCTCCACAATCTGCCCCTTTTCTATTATAATACTTTAAAACTTCCTAATAGTTGGTTTAAGAAGCTTAGGCATGAGATGGGTGCCAAACCTAGAGACAAGATGAACTATTAAATAAGTAATTTATTAAAGGGATATTTTGTACATAAAGAATTACTAATATTTACTACGGGGCTTTCAGAAGACTGCTTAGTAACAATTCTTTAGGACTCAAGAGACACTGTTGCTGGTTCAAGCCGCTTAATGACTTCTTTTACCTCAGTCCAAATTCCCTTAACCTCCACCCCAGCTAAATACACATACAACTAGGGTGATCAGGGGAGTCCAAGAGGGGGGTGAATTCCAGTGAACTCCTCCCTTCCTGGCCACCACCACTTAACTGCCATGTTCAGCTTCCTGGTCAAGCCGGCAGGTGATCTGCAGATGCCTGGCAAGCAGCACGTGGCCACCCGACTCCTCAGCGAGCCGCCATTCTACATTAAAATAGTGGCTTGTTTTACGTGAAATACATTTTATGTATTTACAGCCGCCACTTATGCAAAACGTCTTTTATGTAAAACAACAAGCCGCCATTTTACTCAAAATGGTGGCTCACTGAGGAAACAGGCGTCCGTGCACAGCAAACCTGTACACTGCATGCCAAGTGCTCACCAGCTCAACCAGGGAGCCAAACAGGGAGTCTGGAGCACAGTGCATGCAGGGTGGTTTGCCCATTCCTACTTACAACCACACCCTGCTTCTCAGTACAATCTTCCGCTGACGCCTGTTGCATTTCTGGCTGCTAGAAAGTTTATCTGGGGTGTTTTTTTTTGGGGGGGGGGGGTTGGGGGGGGGTTACTGCCTGCTTGTATAACCTCCTTCTGGCAAAAACTTAGTGCAGTATCCTGGCATAACACAATCACCTGCTCCCTACACCTGATCTTCATCAGCCACAAATGGTTATCCCACAGAGTTGGAATAGCTTACTATTCAAGCCTTAGCCTAATTCTTTTACAACACCCCATACCAACCAACAGACCTTCTCTCTCCTAGACTAACACAGCCACTCACTTTATTCCTACTGTTTTGACCAGCATTTCAACTCCCCCAAGCAGTATTTAGATTATTTCGTAAGTGATAGACATTAATTGGAAGCAGCTGCAAGATTATTCGTTATTTCATAGATAATTACATATACTTATTGTGAATCATTAATTTGGTTATTTCAATACTTTTTTTAAAAAAAAAAATCTTTTGGAATGAAGTAAGTCAAGCCAGTCAAGCTTACCAAGGAAGTTGTATGAAATGGCAATTGGACCAGTTATGAATACCAATCAATTTTAATACAGAGGAACACTGTTTGCAACTCCCCTTGTCATTATCAATAAAAAATGAGTATTGAAAGGAAGTGCAGCGGGGAATTGAGTAACATTTCCGTTTTCATTAATTATCATGTGTTTAAGCCATTTTAATTTTAAAAAGGACACTAATCATTTAAAAGGCAGTCTTCAACTTTCAGAGAGATTCTTCCATACTAGCCACATTTGGAAATGCACTCAAAGTTTTTAAAAAACAGGATAACATGTGAAAGTCTAGATGCTACTTCAATGGTCATATGCCAAAGATGTGCACAACTAGTTCTGGGTGGGATATTTCTCAGTAGCAGTTCTCCATGACACATGCTATGTCCCTTTAGGGAGTTAAAGGACTTTTAAAAGCAAATTGTGGTGTGACAATAAATCAACAAAACAAAAAACAGAGATGCACGAACGCACACAAGGCATGCCCTGGAACACCCCTAAAATATTTTTGAGGTTCCTGACCAATGTGTACAGAATATCAATTTGCTGGGGTTGCAGCACACTGAAGTATAAGAAACTGCAGATTCTTCAGCTACTGATTAGACTGGGGGGGGAGGGGAATCTTACATTACGTTCAGTTTTTCAAAACGGTGATAGTTAATAGTTATTACTGGTTTATACATATGGCTGGTTCACTAAGCCAAAGTTACATTTAAATAGAATTTATCAAAAACTGATAACACCATTATATTTTGGATAACACCATTATATTTTGGATACACAGTTCAATTTCACAATTCCTTATTTCAAAGCACAAGTTTTAATATCTTAAGGGCAGCTCTGCTTTAAAAAGCACTTCTGATCTCAATGGCTATAATCAAATTTAGTATGAAAAGTCAAACACACACTGCTAATATTTCAATTTTTCCCACCCGAGAGGGAAAATGGGGTTGTTGTTTTTATCCTGCTAACATTTCCAAAAAAAATTACATCTCTACTTTAGTAAATAGAATTCTAATATATAAAATGTAGGAAGGGCATTGCACAAGGTCATTCATTCATTTTTCATCCTCTAATAAATGAGCTCCACCCACATAGCCATAAATGAAAAAACAGGAGCAAGGCATTTGTTTGAAGTCATGTTGCATTCTTTCTACTTTCAAACTTATAACTACAAGACACCTTTCGGAAATTCTGCAAAATTCAAGCCACAACCCCAGCTGCAGATAGGAGTCTAACTTCTTCCCTCTCTTCACCCCACCCAAAATTATTTTCATTTTTATCCCCCATACCACCAATTGTTTATGTAACTGGAGAAGAGAAAGACAGTCTTTTTCCCAAGTGATTTAAAGGGCTCTAATGTTAAAAGTAAAACAGAGAACCCAAAGACATTAAAATATTAATCATCTTGTGCAGAATCCATTGGGAGTAACTGAAAAATGCAGTGCTTTGCAATCTGTTGGCCTCACTTCCTTGCTATGCACAAAGAGACTCCCTTTCCTGCACATATGGAGAATACAAGGGGAAAAATTACCTTGGGGGACATTTTCATTCATAATTCAGTCCTCTAAGTGAAATGACTATAGTGTCTGTCCCAAAGTGTTGGCACCTGTTCCAGAATGACTAAAACTTACACCCTTCAGAAATCAAGTCATCTTCATACCACCAAAAATGTATGTTGCCAACTTGACAGGATACAACCAAATAAGTTCATAGATGATACATCCATGATTTGGGAATATGGTGGTCAAAGAAGCTACAGGTGCACGCTCACTCAGGTAGTCTGCAAAAGGGGGTGCAAAGGCTGGTGAACAACCAAGGTAGGCGCCAAAAAGGAGAGAAATGTCACCGGATGCAAAGATTTTAGGGCTCTCCTTTTTTGAGTCTACACATGGGAACAGTAACCTATGGAGAATGTATACCAAGTATCATGAGAATGGGAGTCATTTCCCAAAACTACATTCCCAAGGACTAGCTGCAACCCTTCCAGCATCAGTTTTTGCAAGTGTACAAATTCTTGCTAGATTTTATTATTTTAAAAAAGCCCAATCCCAAGGCCTATATGGCTATAATTAAGCACATATAAATGAAAAATCGACACGAAAGATTAAATACACCTAAATGCTGGCAGAGGCCAGCTTGAAGAGACTTTGTACCATTTCCTAAAGTCAATCATTCTAGATGGTCGACACAAGATGAACAACCTTTTTAGGAAGGGCGCCATAGCCCTAAAGTATAGGAGAATACCATTCCAGCAGATACAACAGAAGATCAGTAGCCTGCTGTGCCTTGTAGGGGCCCTCTTCTCTGGAACATAGCTGAGCCAGATAATTGGTCTATCTAGCCCTGTGTTGTCAACACTAATTGGTAGCAGCTCTCCAGAGTTTCAGGCGGAAGGTTTCCCAGCCCTAACTGCAGACGTCGGGGGTTGAACCTGGGACCTTCTGCATGCAAAGCAGGTGCTTTACCACTGAGCTTTACCACAGATCAAAAGAGACAAGCAACAGTGTGATCCTCTTGCTGCTGTCCAAACCTCTACTTGTAGCACCAGTGCTGTAGGTAAGCCACCCCATACTCTACCAGAAATGACCAGGCACGGTGCTACAGATACGGTGGTGGCCAAAAATTGTGGACACTTTTTGAAATCTCCATGTTTTGCAACTTTGAATGCTTATAGAAAATGTTCTGTTTCACAAAGTTCAATTGTTTATATATCAATTGAAAGAGAATTTAATGCTGAATTCAAAACAAAAAATAGAATGCAAATACCTGCAGTTAAAAAGAAGTTCTGCTGCAAATACTGCAATCATGATCAATTTACAGTAAAATCTGACAAAAACAGATACTTTAGTTATGATTGAAATGTAATATCAGTATTTGGTAGGGAAGCCTTTATATTTGGAAACAGCATCACAGCGACGTCTCATAGAGCCGACAAGTGTTTTAAGATCTTCCTTCTTTATGACATGATTCCAGCAATCATTTATAGCCTCAATTAATTGGCTTTTATTTGATGGACGCCTCATTCATACAAGAATTTTCAAACGCTGCCACAAATTTTCTATCGGGTTCAGGTCAGGGCTGTTTCCTGGCCAGGTCAACAATTGAATGCCCTTTGCTGTGAACCACTGTTTGCATATTTTTGCTGTGTGACAGGGAGCTGAATCTTGTTGAAAAATAAATGGTGCATTGTTTGGAAAGAGATCCCTGATGGAAGGTAACAGTTTTGGTTCCAGGATGGTGACAATGTATTTTTGTGCGTTTAGCGTGCCATCGATTACATGAAGGTGGTCAACACTATCTGCTGACATACATGCCCAAATCATAACGCTTGTTGGGTATTTTACAGTTGCCTCAATGCAGTCAGGATGTAGCTCTTCTCCTACTCTACGTCTCACATATTTTCGCCCATCACTACCAAATAAGCTTATCTTACTTTCATCACTCCAAATAACTTGCTTCCACTGATCTTCTGTCCATTCACTGTATTCTTTTGCCCACTGTAGTAGTTTCCAACGCCGCTTTAGATTCAGAAATGGCTTTTTTCTCAGAATCCTACCTTTTAGTCCAAAATCTGATAGTCTTCTCCTTATCGTTCTGGAACTGACAGAAACACCAGTTGCATCAAGTACACCTTTGATGGCCTCAGATGAAATTTTTCTCTCCTTGAGACACAGCCTTTTTATTCTTCTGTCATCAACAGATGATGTGCACTTTTTACAGCCTTTTCCTGCCTTGTTTTTAATTGACTTTGTTTCGTTATATCGTAAACAAAACTTCCGAACTCCGGATGTAGTCACTGAACGACCAACGTGCCTTGCAATTTTAGCATAGGAAAGACCTGATTCATGTAATACAACAATCCTGCTTCTTCTCCTGGGTGTCCAATCAACTTTTTTCCTTGGTGCCATTTCACTATTTATGATGCACAATTTTATATGAGAAATAATTCAAATATTCACAATCTCCAATTGTGCCTCAGATACAGTGATATTTGTTCTGTCTTCTACAGAACAAACAGCAAAACTGACTTTCCTCAACTTGAAACATGAGGTAACACAGCTACTGGCGTATGATTGTTCCCCAAAACAAGGACTGTGATTGGCCAGTACGGTTTGCAATTCCAAACTGCTTCTCAACTCAATCACAACTTGTGTTTCTTTTTAGAATAAAGTAAACATAATTTTTTTTAACTGCAGGTATTTGCATTGTTTTTTGTTTTTAATTCAGCATTAAATTCTCTTTCAATTGATATATAAACATTTGAACTTTGTGAAACAGATCATTTTCTATAAGCATTCAAAGTTACAAAACATGAAAGTGTCCACAATTTTGGCCAGCACTGTATACTACCTCTTCTACAAAAGGAACAGCATGCCTCTTGCTCCAAAAATATAATGTTTCAGGCTTGTTACCAGCTTGTGTCATTATACTGTAGGACTTTATAAGGAAATATAAGCAAGGGAGGCTTGTACAGCTGAATATGACAGAAGAATAGAGCCAATGAATCAACAACTTTGGTCAGTTATGACATTCCTGATTCCAAAATGTGCCTATTAAAAAGATGATAATTATTATTGCAGCATATAAAAGCAAGGGGAAGAAAAGGACTTCTGAAAGAAAATATTTGCCACTCTCATCCTCAAAGCATTTTATTCCAAATAACCTCTATTAACTGAGGGGAAAGATGAAGGATTGCATAGGGAGGGAGGGTGGTGACTGACAAATTAAGTTTGCATGAATCAGCTGTTTCCTCTCAAAACAATAATTTCTGTTTCTAATAAGTATAATGAAATGGCTCTTCAATTTATAATGCATTGGAAATTCCTAGAAGAACTAGAGAAGGGGTGGGGCTCTTTCACTTGGTCAAGTTTTGATGTAGAAGTTGGGAATCTATAAGACAAATGTCAACCATCTTAAAGGACCTGGATCCTGAATGAGATTTAAAATTTACAAAAGATCACCATAGGGTTTAGTCTCCTTCGATATCAGTCCAAGGGCTTATTTGGCTTAATAAAACCAAGTGGCCAGTTCTGTAAGAAGACCTCCTCCATTCCAGTTCACTGTCACCAGTAAATGAATCAAAGTTCATTCCCACCAAGCATGCTTCTGAACAATAAATAACCCAATGGCTACTGCTTAGGTTTTCCTTTTTTCCTGTGAGCTCATCCACTCTGTTAGTACTAAGGCAGGGAGCTTCTCTTTCTAAACTAACGTGTGCCTTGTGTTCTGTATAGCAGCTTCAGCCTTCAATCCATGTCACCACCAACGTTAGAAAAAGAACACGCACAGCAAGATGAAAAGGCCTGAAAATAAAGCAAAATATCGATGGTTTCAGTGGTCCAGGTATGGGCACTGCTACATCATTACTGAAGCATGAATAGTTAAGTCTTAAGTATTTATTCCTTAACACTTATTCCTTAACACTCATTCACTCTTCACATAAAGTTGAGCATGTTTGTATTGGCACACATCTGCTAGTTAGATGCACATTGGATTCCCCTCCCCCCAACACAGATCTGACCCAAGCTGTGTGCATTAAACCCCATGGTTCAACTCAAGATCTTGGCAACATGATAAATGGCCAAACTGCAGAAGAGGTTTCTATGAAAGGTTATCCTATTCCACAATGGATCAGTTTAGAGAATATTTCTTTGCCAGATTCTAGTATGAATTCAAGCACAGAATTTCTTTAGTTCATGTGGTACCTTCTCCCCAGAAAGGCTGAAACAGAAGACGAGGCAGGGGAAGAAGCACTAAGGACCAAGATCTACTCCAAATCTCACTCAGGTACCGGGCAAGGTGAAGCATATACATTGTTCTACTTAAAAGAGAAACTGCCAAATCTCAGAATGGTAGATCGGCATCAGGACTGAAAAATCAAAGTAATATTTGGGGGGGGGGGGGGGTTCCAACAACTGAGCCCAAAAGCCCTTTCAACACTTATGAGTAAGCCATCATGAGATGTGAGAGCAAAAGGACAGAGTGTGTATCTTCACAAGTGCCTATCTTCTCAAGTGCCTATCAGTGTTGTCTCCCAATTTGGGGGATACCCAAGTCTGGCTGTGCAAGCATTTAAACCATTTTAACATTTAACTGAGTGGTGAAGGCTGAGCAACTGACAATCAGAGGTACTATGAAGCCAATTCCCACATATAAAATAAAGGGCTGTCATACAATGAAGCCACCAGTAATGACACAGACATCTGATGCACCATTTACAAATCACATCCATTCTTTCGGCCAACAATGCAAATTGAAGGAAAAGTATGTCAGAAGACAGCTGGTGCTTTTTAGAATTTAATACATACTTTGTACATATATAGACCCTTTCCCCTAAAAGCATTTACAGACACAATGACAGTAAACCTTATAATAATCCTGTAAGGAAGGTGTAGCGTCCCGGGATCTTGGCTGTAGGCCCCCGGCCGTTCCTTTAATCACCATGGAAACAGCATTCTCAAAGAATCAGACGGTTTACTTACAAGGAGATATTGGTTTATTGAAGTAAATATCAGCATGCAAGCATTACCCCAACAAACACATACAGCTGCGGAGGATTCTGACAAAACTGCTCGACCAGTCTGGAACCCACGCTTGGGGGCGAAGGCAATGGTTATGCTATTTTGCACTTGGCAGAGGTACAGACATATGCATAAACAAAGCCGCGTTCTCACCACAGACTACAGGGAAGCAGCTACCTCACTAACATAAACAAGCACATCTTCCTGGGAACTGGCTGATTGATAAGCTTTCGGCCTTGCTTCTTGACACAACAGCTTTGGAATGTAAGCTCGTTACTCTGTCCAGCTTGTTAGGCTGTACAGATAAGGTGCAGGTGTCTTAATTGCACAAGACATGTTTGAATCCATTTTCTCAGCAATTAGCAAGATGTAAACTAACAGGCTGTGCTGTGAGAAGCAGAGACAGCCACTTCCCAGAAGCCTTTGGGAACCACCATGGCTCACAAGATTCTCGGCCTAGACAGAAGGCCATCAAACGTTCTCATATGTCAGATGAAAGCACTGAGGCTTAGAGATAGTGGCTCACCCAAGGCCACATAGTAATGTTGTGGCTGATTTGAAGTAGGGACTTTTAAGTTCATTCTATCTACTATGCCACACAAGCTCTCATACAAAAGCTTGCTCTTGATAGATCAATGAACTTACTAGAAACCTATATAACTGGATCACTGGAACAAATGTTACAACCAGGAGCTAGCCTCCTGGTGGTACAAAGATTTTGGAGTTTAGGTCTATTATGGCTCAGAATAGGGCCTTTAGTGTCATAGCACCCACTTTCTGGCACTCCTTATCACTACAAATTAGACAAGCGGCAACCCTTTGATTTTTCGGCACCTACTGAAAATATACCTTTCCCAACAGTCATTCCCAGGAAAGTAATCTTCTCCTCGGTATGAAGACTTGTTTTTGTGCATCGCTTAGAAATGTATTTAATATAAGCGATTCATAAATATTGTTAATTATTGTTATAATATCAGAGGTGATATTAAAGACATTTAATAAAAGTACTTTTAAAACAGTCCCACCTCAGACAAGTAATATATCACATTGAAGGACAGTTTTTAATCTCGTTGCCTGAATTGGGAGACAAGATTATTCACAACATAATCAGCACAGAACGTTTTTACACTACAGTTTAAATCCAATTTAAACTCTGCATTTATGTCTACAATTAAATAGCTGTAAATGCCAATTAATACGCTTAGTGCTAGCAAAGACAGTCTATAACCCATTAGGACAGCGTGTGAGGATTAAGAATCTGTTGCAAGGAAACTATTTTTTTTTAACAGTGACTAACTTTCCTTTCCCCCTGTAATTACTACTAACAGGAACCATTCAAAAGCTTTCTTCTGTTTCCAAAAACAAATCTCCTGCTAATGTCAATAACCATAGTTGTTATATAAAGCATTTTACAGGATACAGCTGAGGCATAACTATTTTTCCCTTATTGAACATGTTTTTGGTAGGAAGAGGCCATATCGTACTGATGAATAAAACCAACAACTTGTTTTTAAACCTCATTTCCAGCATTCAATTTATTCAGGCCCGATTCAATGTTATTAGAATTCTTTAAAGAGGACCATAGGAGATTTTTAAGCTCCCCAGGAACTCTGAAATAAAAAATGTTATTCTATATCTTCCTTCTTAGCTTTGGAAAACAAACACCTGGGCAGCCACACTTCAGAAACATGGAAAAGCATTCATGGCTTTGCGAAACCGTGGAACTCCCCAAATCTCAAACCAATTCTTGTCTCTAGCATTAAAGCCACCAGAATGCCTCACATTCTGAGGGGCTCAATGAATAGCCAAGTTCTGGAGAATATCTAAATACATTCATTCTAACAGAAGAAACTTTTAAGTCCATCTTAACCTCAAAAATACCTCAATGGCCTGTCAATGTTTATGCTTACACTTAAAAGACGCAGCATAGTTTAATCAAGCAGTGCTCAGAGACTCTGGAAGATATCACAAGGCAGTCCCCTGCCAAGCTTGACCCTCAAAATAAGAGGCTGGTATATCTACCTCACAAACAGATCTATTCACAGGGAGGCATCCTAATGTGCTGTTTCAAGCAGCGGGATGGCATGCATGAACAGATCTCCTCACAAGCTGTGCAACCTATCCATCAACATAGAAGGTTGGGCTGTGCACTGAGATCGGTGGGCAGCTCTAGCCCACTCTGTCAAGTGGAAAGCTGGAGCAGTCCCTACTATCAGATCTGCTCTGGATGGCTTGTCACCAAGATGCGCTGTGCGTGCGTGAGTGCGTGTGTGTGTGGTTCCTATTTGCAAGTAACTCCAGTTACAAATTTTGCATTTCAACCAGGAAAAGAAATATGTTGGTGTAGGTACAGTTTTACACGGCAACTAGTATTCACATCAAGAAATCAATTCCTTCTAGCTCATACTGTATAGATCCAGACTTCTAAACATCCCTGTCATAGTACTTCCATTTTTAGACTAGGAAGGCAGTATTTCATAGAAAATGAAAGCCCCCCCAAAAAGTTAGTGTTAAAATAGGCAACAATGATGTGCAAAAAATAAAATAAAATAACCTCACAAACTGAGGGAGTATAGATTAGCAATTTCCCAAGTGTGGGGGAAAGTCAAAATTTAGTAGTACAGGGAATTATCAGAATTATAAATTACTTGGGACACAAGATGAATGCCAGCAACCAATGATAATTCTCAGACATACGTATTGTCCAAGATATTTCCTACTACAAAATGAAACAGTAGAATTTCAGTGTCTCCCATATATCCTTAGATATTACACAGAAATATCTAGCACCCTGAGTTACTGTAAATGACAGAATATGACCAAGTGACTCATTACTTTGTAGTTGTTGAATTCTGTGTGCCAAATTGTTCCCATAACACTTCATGGTAAAAATCTGCCCAAGGATGTAGGCTCCTTTGGCTAGCTGTGTTGCAATGGTCCACATTTGGTTACACATCCTCTTGGAAAAGCATCAAGTAGACTCAGAACAGTCAAAACCATTTCAATGAGATCAACCAGGATGCAAGCAACTCTGTAATAAAAATTCTTAGCCTATGGCATGCAGGTTTAAGACAAAATCAGAGGCCACCTATCAGAAAAACAAAAATTAAGATCTAGAGGGCCTATTTTGGGTGCTGACAAATTAATGCCGTTCCTCAAGAGTTCATAACAGCTGTGTGGTATAACAGAAACGATAACCGAGCCAGGTTCCCTTACCATCAGTAGTGTTCGGATGTTGCTTCCTCCCTCAACTCTACGCCCAGTGATATCAGGAACAGGTCTTAGCCCCATTAACTCTTAGCCTCTTCTTTCCTTCCTGCCCACATGTCTGAGTGAATGCCCAACGGGAGGGATCCCACTTTCATTCAAATGACCCTGGACACTGAGTTTGCTTTAAAAAAGGTTTGAATCTTCAGGCAGCAGGAAAGTGAGGGATAAAGGAAGATCATTGCTCAAATACATGTGGGATTTCTTCATTAATGCATTCATGAGTGAAGAGGGGCAGAGGGAAGCACAAGGCATGGCAGGAAGCAGACAAACCTCAGTTCCTGGCCTATCTGATCAAACATGGGGAGAGAGGAATTAAGTCCAAATAGTCCTTTTACACTCTCCCATGTCCCAAAGTAGTTATAACAAAAATGTTGCAGTGTTTATTCAGATAAGCACTCCTAATTATTGTTAGGAATTTATTTTGGGTTGGGGGGATGACTGATAGTATGCCTCCGAAGCATACTATCCCAGGGGGAGTCTATACAACACAGGAAATTTAGTCCTGGAGGAAGAGAAAGAAAATATATGGAAGCATCCAAACATTTTACTGAAAAAGAGACCCACCATTATTTCCTTACTTTGGAACTTACAGCTCTTAAAGTTGTTAGTCATCTCTCTGTTGCACATCTTTTCATCTCCTAGGAAGGAGGGCTAATGAAAACTGGATACCCAAAATGTAATTTGCCACTTGCACTATTCTGAGAGCAAGCAGTGTGCAATCTTTACCTCAAAACCACACACACCTACACACTCTTCCCACAACAGGAGCTGACAACATACTTGTTCCCAGCACTTGGAAACTGCTGGATAATGCCTCATCCTCCGTCTAAAAGAATGTACCCAAGCAACTTAAGTTCAGCGCTGATACAATACTGCCTCAAATCAACTACCCAGGAACAATCACAAAAGCAAGAATTACAAACCACTAACTAATTTGCATTCCTTGCTCTCAAAACAGTTTCGCTTGGTAAGTCGGTAAGTCAGGCAGTCTATACTAGTCTGCCTCTTAGCTAAGTAAAATGGATGCCATGCTGACAGAAGACCCCATTGAATGACAAGGTAAATAGAAAAAAAATACAAAAGCCTATTTTTTGTGGTTTTAAATTGATAAGAGTACTCTGAAAAAAATTGAGGCAAAAGATTCCAGTGGAAACACAATATTTCCTTCTTCAAAATTCTTATCTTTCTTCTCCTTTTTGTCTGTGACTATGATAGAACATGACAAAACACAGAAGATATAGATGCAGGACATATTTATTCAGAGGATTTAAAACTCTGGAGTTAATTTTGAGTTAGCACTTTTATCCCAGCTTCAACAAATAGACAAAAAAGCTACAATAAAAAAAGAAGATACTTGCAACCATATTTCATACTTCCCATAAAACCTTCCATGAAAGAGCGAGACGAGGTATGACAGACCTGCTATTAAAGTAAAACCAAGAGAGAAAAGGGGTTTGAAATGTTCAGCTTCTCTATCCATGTACTTAAAAATCCATGTATTTAATTTGTATAAAAGTCATAAAGACTATGATTTCTTTTGTTTGGCTCTATATCTTCAAGCTGGAAGGAGGCAGATTTGATGTTTCTTTCTTCCCACTTAACATTGTATAGCTTAGTTTAGGAATATGTAACCATGGCAATGAAATTTCACATAACTAAGGTATGACGGAGGCAGAACCTGTGCTTTAGAATGAAGGTCATGCCACACAGCTGTAAAGCAGGGTGTGTGTTTGTGGGCAATTTAAAGAGAAGGGGGCAGTACATTCATACTCAAAACATTCCAAGAAGAAAAACATGAAATCTGTCAAGAGGACTACAACATTGACAGGGTAAGGATATACACAAAGTTCAGTCATTCCTTAGAAAGCAAAAAAAATGCAACGTTCTCCAAGTCATTTTTAATGGTTTACCTGTCCGTCAAAACAAAGGCACTGATTGGAAAAAAACTAACTTTCTCTACTGTCACTGCCCATGACATTTATTTCATTTATAATATAAATTTTATATCCTACTATTCTTCCAAGGTCTTTAAGATGGATTGCATGGTTCTCCTCTCCCCCATCTTACCCTTATGAAAGCCTAAATACTTAACTGGCAGTGATTAACCCAAGGTGAGCTTCTTGGCCAAGTGGGGCTTTGAACCTGGGTCTCCCCATTCCTATGGCTATATAGACAGAATGATGGTAGATACTTCTGTGCAGTGCAGTTAGAGTTATATGCCATGACTTTGGAGAGCATTTGTGGGAGCGAGAGTCACAGCAATGGCTGATTCAGACGGTCATTTTAATGAACACGCCCCTCCTCCCATTATGTGCCAGCTTTAGCACCAAGAACCTGGTTTATATCAAGTGAGAGTTCCCCATTACATCTGAACTGGGAACTCTGGCTTTTTGCCATTTATCAAACGGTGTGTGTGTGT
This sequence comes from Anniella stebbinsi, assembly GCA_029215795.1. Lineage (NCBI taxonomy): Eukaryota > Metazoa > Chordata > Lepidosauria > Squamata > Anniellidae > Anniella > Anniella stebbinsi. The sequence goes on along the minus strand of JARDYH010000005.1, from coordinate 62,200,287 downwards.
GTGTGGGGGGGGGGGTGTTAGCCAGGATCACTGAGCCTTTATCAAAGAATTCTGCTGCTTGTATCCCTCTGGCATCTAGCTAAACCCCAGTTAATAAAGTTAAAGACTTGGTCAGTGGACTGCCTGTGCTCTATGGTTTTAATTTACCTTTATTTACATTTCTTTGCCCTAATGCTGAATTAGACGATGAGGTGAACTCAAAATTGGACATTTGCATTTGGCTTTCGTATCCCGTTTAAGGGCTATGCCGAATTACTTATCATTAAGGAAAAAGGCAATATAATAATGCTCAGATCCTGTTATCTCACATGCCCTTGAGCTGAGCCATGGCATTGAAAACTTGCTCAAGCCCAGGTTCTAATGAACTTTGGCTCAGGTTACAGGAGGGCAGTGGAGATGCAGTATCAATGTTAATGTGTAAAACGCCCTACAGACTTTTGGTGTAAATTGGTATCATTTGGGGCAAAAAATATTTTTGTTTGGTCTTTTGTCAGTTACGATTTGCAATGGAGAACTGGCAATGAAAAAAAGAAGACTCCTGATTCCAAAGTTCACATCTGGAAGGCTAATAAAGTTACTGTGGGCTATGGCAACTTTTGTGAACTTATTCCCAAGGCTGATCTCACTCCATCATGCCCTGAAATGAATAAACCTAGGGATGTGTGGGCAGGCAGGCCTGTTAACCTTTGTGGATGTATTTGCCAGGCTGAATAAATACCTTAGAAACCCAAGGAAGGGTGAAAGTGGAAAATGTGCACATTGGCACTTGGACTGTTAGTAGGCCATGTCACCTTTTCAATAAAGCAGCTCAGCAAAAGGCAGGTTTAAGATTCATTAAATGTGCAAATATCAGAACTCCCTGCCTTTACAGTAACTCAGAGCTCATTCAACCCTCTCTAGGAGCAGACCAGATGGATCAGCTCTTTTCAGAGTTCACTCGGTTGACAGCATTTCAGTGTTCTATAAGAAATGAAAAAGCTGGAAAAGCTACAAATTTGCTCCCATGGAGTCTTCTGAACAACTGTCAGCAATGCAGCATGTTTAACTTCAAATCTATCCCTCAGAATGGTTCAAGAGAGTTAAAAGGGTGTGCACTGTCAGACTTCTGCAAGCTACATTGATGCAAGATAATCAAATTAATCCCATTAAAACCTCAGGAGTGATATTTTTTTTGCAGAGAATACAACCAGGTCTTTGCTTTCTAATCAAGCCTCATATATGACTACATCCCTGGTAGCCACAGAAGAAAATGAATTCTGTTCAGGTGAGTAAGTGGACTAGTAGAGTTGACCGCTTCATTTCTCCTGTGCCACCCCACTCGATTTCTGTGCTCACTCCATCCCGTGTCTGCCAACCTGTGGCACTTCTCTGCTGCCCATGGAGCAAAGGGCTTCCTGCATTTCCCAGCTGGCTACAGAGAAAGGAATGCCCGCTTCTCCACAGCCAGCAGAGAAACCAAGAGAGTTGGTGGAGAAGGGATGGATAGATCTGTACCTCTTCCACCATCCCACTTGATAGAAGGCGCTCTTCTCCCCCACCCCTTCTACATTTTCACACCAGCCTCCAAAAGTTCTGATCAATCCATAGCAGGTAACCCACAAGGCAAGGCAGGCTGGTGGTTGCAGCACCATGGAAAGCTCCAAGTGAGCATTTTGCTCAGAGAAAGACTATAGGTGAACTGAGCCCTTAAAAGTCCCCCCATCCAATGAAACCCTCTTAAGCTCCATCTCCCCTGCCTGAAGAATGTGAATCCTTAAAGGGCGTCCCCAAGGATCCTGGCCCATGTTACATAGGCTCCTGAGCACTAGCCTCAGCTTCAGCATCAAGAAGCTGGTCCAATCTTACAACTGGCAGTATAGCAGTCGACTCATCCGACCCTGAGCCTGAGGCCAGGGCCATGGCACTTAAGAGGCTTAGGCTGGTAACACTATGGTTCAGGCTAATGACTTTTCTGGCTTTACATATGAGGCTGCTGCTCTAATCACAGGCCATATATGGGAACATTTAAACTACGAAAAGTAAAACGTACCTACAGATCAAGACTGGGAGAATCCAAATATGAACTATACCTAAAAATAATGTCAAGCTAGGACAGTTCCAGGGAAGGGAAGGGAAGCGAAGAGCCAATCATGTGCTGAGAAAAGACAAGAAGTGGGCCCAAAAAACTGGGAGAGAAGTTAGAAGGTGGAATTGGGGCTTCCTTGCTTTACAGAAGAAGGGAGAGAGAAGCAAGGAGAGTCTCCCAGTTTTGTTGGTGCATAGGCAGCTCAGCATGAGGAAGATGAGGAGCCAAGAGAAAAGCTAAGGCAAAGGGATTTTGGCTGTCCTCTACCACCACCTAGTGGTTTGTCAAGGCAAAGTCAACTACTAATTACCTACTCCATAAGTCTCTTCCTGCTCTGATTACAGAAGGCTCCTCTGAGAAACACATGGATGCATGGACACAAAACCCTACCTGCCTACAAACACGCACCATTGGCTCTTTAAATTATGTATACCATAAAAGGTACCATAGTTTCTGGGATATAGCATTGCTGTAAATAAACCGTCCTTCTCTAGTTCGTGTTCTATGAGTAAAAGGCAAATGTCAAACAGAAAGGCACAGGTTTCACTTTCATGTCCTCCCTTGATAATCCCCAATGAAAGTAACCTGGATTACTTTTTCAAACGATGGAGAGAAGGGTAGGCAGAGTACAGATTTAATGCAGCAATGGTATCCAGGCCCTATTGTGTCATACCCAAGATTGTGATACAAGCCGACGTGGAACAGAGAGAATAGGGCCTGGAAAGAATCCCTTTTTGCACAAAGAGCAAAAGTAGCTGACTATAATTTCACAATCCGTATTATGGTAAAATAGATTTTTATTTAAAATACACACAAAAAAGCCTGTGCTTTGTTCTGTCCCCTTTCCAATGATCTGCCTATGTCTTGGACAAGAGCAAATTCAGCCAGTTAATGTACATTTATAGCATTTCTGATAAAATTTGAGAGGCTTAACTATGGATTTTATTATTGTCATCACTATTTTTATCATTTAGGGAGTTCCCATGAACAATCCCAATGTAGGAAAAAATATTTGGAATGTTCGATAAAGATGCAGTAGAAACAAAAGATCTAAAGCTTATTTTGTAGGGATAAAATGCACCTTCTCACACATGGTTCTAATGGAGTATTTCCCAAATGACGGCTGTATGCTCCCATTTCTTATAGAGTTAACAGTGAACTCGACAGATACCACCAAATTCTGAAAACTATTTTGCCTACTGTCCTTACCATTCTGTTCCTCTAACTCATTCCCAATTTCCTGTCCCATCTGTTTTTGCCGGGATAAGACTGAAGAGAGGGCGTCGAGACCAGCATCTTGCTCTGCACAGAAAAACAAAACAACTCAATCAATAAAAATTAAATCGCAAATCTATAAACTACAATGGCTGAACAAAACTATGAAGGCCTGCATTCAAAATGTTGAAAGATATTGCCCAAGGACACCTCACCAATGGCATGATAATGAATCCCAAATGGTCAAATCTTTTTTTAAAAAAACCTACAGTAAATGCTGACAGCGCTGGGTAGTTTCTCAGAAAAAAAGTTTAGTCAAGAGTCCCAAACTCTTCAGGATGTGCAGCTGCTCCTCAATCATAAAAGCCCTGGATTTTCTGGCACACTCATATAGAACCTGATTAAGCCTTTTTGATTTTCCAAGGAAGGTTTAACATGACTGAGAAACAAATAGGTGATGCAAGCACCAAGGAATCCAAAGAGTTTTTCAAGCTGCATGTAAATGTAGCGTTCACCGGAGAGATAATCCAACTCTTGGCAGAGGGAGCAAGCAAAGCCACAATACAAGCCTCTCTCTAACCTTTCAAAATACTCCCTATTGTAATCTAGAACACATGGCATTACCACACCCTTGGTGCCCAAATGGCACTGAATTACACTTCAGTTGTACACAGCTCTCTTTTGTACAGGACCCTTCTTGTTCGTAAATGTAGGATTACTATCCCCACCCCCAAAACATATTACAACAACTACTATGCATGGCATTTGTAGAAAAGAAAATAATTCTTTATGGAAGCACGAGGGAAAGAATCATGTGCCAACTGCTGTTTAAGCAAAGAGGGCAAGAAATTAAAGACTGACTGATAGCTCAATATAGATCTCCTTGCAGAATTCTGCTACCCTACACTTGGCTGGGCCAGCACCTAAGCTTTGAAATGCACCTTGTAGTTTTTTAAACAAGCTCTAAAAGAGCATATAATATTGATGGAGAAAGCTGACTTTGGGGCATTAAGGCTCCAAACATAATTTCACGTACAAATGACATGGCAAAGGGTCACATGGTAATTGCAACTGGTGCATGACCAAAAGCACTTACTCAAGCAAAAAGAAAAAAAAGGCTTCACAACCTCTGGCATAAAATTACAGATCAAAAGAAAAGGAAAAGTCTGGGAAATGGAAGGGACCCAACCTACTCATTTCAGAGACTAGGGTAGCATTAGCTCAGACCTGCACAACCTGTGGCCCATCAAGTCAAATACAGCCCACCAGCCAACCTCATTTTAAAGTCCCAAGCCAAAGGCAAAAACAGAACATTTATTGAGCTCCTGCTGAGCCATAGTTTCACAAGTTCTGCAGGTCTGTTGCAAGCTCATAATGATGTCACAGTCCAAATTAGGGTCCCTGGGTAAGCCCAGACAATGGCTGTTTCAGATATACAAGAACTCAGTATACATAATGGGTCTTAACTGTTATCTTAATCAAACAAGACTGGAGAATATTTCCCTATCTGAAAATAGATGCAAACCAGCCAGATTATTGTTAAGTATTTCCAAGACATTCTGCCAATGACCACAGGATGCAGAAGATGGATCCTTTCCAAGGGGCCTACAAGACTCAGGCTCTGAAACTCCACTGGCGCTCAAAGCCTGGTGCCTAATGACACAAGGTCTCTAAAGGAATTCCAGTTTGACAAGCTAGTTCCTTAGCTACCCACAGAAATTATTTGCAAATACTGAGTGTGTGACTCCCCTGGAGTCAAAACAAATATTTATCCAAAGACTCAAAACATTTCAGACAATCAGGGACAAATCAGGGAACACAGGAAAGTAATACCTTTTTCAAAAAAGAAAAAAGCACTTGGTAGATTTTCTGATCCAGGTCGCTGGAATAGAAGGACCTGGTCAATACCAGTCCTATGCACAGTCACTGGTATAGGCCTAAGACTTAAAACAAGAAGGAGGATTTACCTTCTATAATTCTTTGTTGCTGTTGCTGGATGTCATGAAAACCAAGCCCTCTCGTTTCCTCAGGCTCCTCCACAAGCCATGGGTTTGTTACACCTTGTCCAATCCCTCCTGCCATTAGGCTAGACCTATTTGTATATATATAAAAAAAAACATTAGTGCTGCCATCATTGGCTTTGTATGGCAGTGCTGTTCCTGCTGGCAGCAAATTTCAACTAGCTGCAAAGAGCAAAGAGAATCAAATATATAAAGGCGTGAGTCACCTGCAAAACCATCAGGAAGAGCCAAAAGCAATGCAGTGCTTATTCTCAGCACTGCTATCTGTGAAGGGTCCATTTTCTGCATCTTAAGGACAAACAGGGGAGGGAGGAAATCTAGCAGCAATTTCTCCACATTTTTAGAGTGTTAGAGGTAGTTCTAAGAAGTCACAGACATAAATGAACTCACCCAATATTCTACCCAAAATGTTTAAAATAAATAAAAATATAGTTCTCTCTCATGAACAGCCTGACTGCACAAAGAAAAGATAACACAAGGCAATGTTAACATGAAGACAAAGGTTTTCTGGAAAGCTCTGCATTTCGGAAATAATGTTCAGGTGTAAATATGAATGCTGATATACTACTTAAATCCATATCCTGTAATATCTTTATCAGGCCAACCCAACGATCATAAAAACTGTGCAAGCATATACAGTTCTTGTAGTCTTGTTAAATCAAAGAAATGAAACCCAGTGTGACCTCAACTGAGAATAAGCTCCATTAACTTTGGTGGTGCTTTACTTTTAAGTAAACATACACAGGATGAGGCTGGCAGCCATTCAAAGCTATCAGCATTTGACACTGAATAGGATTCTCTCTTTCTGAGTTTTCAGTATGGGAGACACCCCCACCTGCTGGCTAGAAATGGAACTTGCACAAAATCCCTTCACATATGTCTAAGCCTGTCTCAGGGCCCCATCACACCTAATCCCCCCTACCCGGTTTGCCTCCACGTTTTTTTAACTCTGAGGCAAACGCAAATCAAGCTTATGATCCCTTTCACCTGATCCCTTTCACCTGAATAGCTGCTCTTTCGCTCCTAAGGTCCTTCGCTGGGTTGCTCTTTCACTCCACTCCACCCTTCCCCTTCTCATTCTCCTTCCAGTCAGGTCCTGGCAGATGAGTACTTCAACCAGACTGCCTTTCCGCAGGGCAAAAATGGAACAAAGATTTAGTCTGGCTCTTCGGGGGCATTGAGGGAGTACAAACCTGTCTCTGCAGAGATTCAAGCATTGTATGATTTTAAAAAAATGTGTTGGAGCCTGGGATGCAAGGTTTGGGTTTTATATTGAGGTTTGGAGCCAGCTGTTGGAAGAGATCGCTTTCCCCTGCCAGGACCTGATGCAATCCATTCAAGCCCCCAGTTCATTTACAATTACACAGAGGTTTATAGCAGATTTGATGCATTTAGGGAAAATAATCCAGACTTTTAGCATTCCAGGAAAAGCTGGGGAAGAAGCAGGGTGTCAGCAGGACAGGCACGGCGTCATGTGAATAATATGCGGCAAATCCATACACCAGGAATGGTGAGAGTGCAGTAAATCGCTGGTGTGATGGAGGCCTCAGAAAGAGATCTCTACTTCAACATATGCCATGCTACCTATCAGGTATATTCTCTCTCAATTATGTCATCTCTAAAATATTACTTTAACTTATATTTTCAAAGAGATTGCCCTGACATAAGTGCTCTCTGAACTGGATCAGATTATACCCATCCCTCAGATCCATCAAATGGTTGGAGTGTGGAAGGAGAAGATGCCTTCCTCCAGACACTACCAGGCATCCATACAGGGTGAAGTGTTCAAACAGGCCATATACACATTAAAACCAATGTTTGTGGGCCCATTTTGTACAATTAATATCCCAGGTAAATATCCAGGAATCAACCACAGGATTTGCATTTGTCCTAAGCTAATATTACATCTTCCCCGTGGACATCCAGTGAATTCGAAGCACAGGAAGCATGTCAGGTAGGCAGGGAGGGAAGGCACGTTCTCCTCTCCCACCATGCAGACACAGCAGATATCGTTTGAACCAATGCTTCCTTACATACTAGAGCATGCTTATTCTAGGTATGCTCATTAAATCTTTGTTATGGACCTTATATGATCACTAGTGAGACGGCACAAGAATGTAGGTGTTTGGACTGGTTGAAACCTTGAGTTATTCTCATATCAAGTTAACTTGAATTTCGACACAAACTTCAGAATGTAGACATAAAGAGCTATGAAGCAACTTCTGATTTCATACAATGCTTCCTGAGTCAACCCCTCCTCCCATGCCCTCCACTAAAAACAACGAATACATTTTATGCATTAGTTAACTGGCCCAAACCAGCACTTTTTACACTGATCTAAATTATTCAGATGCATTTAATGAAGCAGGCAGGCCCTGCCTTTGAAAGCTCATACTAAAATTAAATAGTCAGGTTTTAAGATGCCAGAGTCTTTCTCCTTTGGCTTTTCAGCTGCAATATACCAGGACAGCAGCTCTTCTGAAATCCAAATTATATTGGGTTCCAACTAATATGGAAGCCTCTAATTTTGAGGAATCTAAAATCTGATCTCCAGAGTAACACACCATACAGGAAGAATATCTATATTAAAGCCAATATTGTTATGTTGACTTTTCGACTGGTCATTACAACTTTGCTGGGATAGTAGGATCCTGAAGGTCATTTAATTGCCTGGCCTGTCTTTAGGTAGAATTATCCACACTTAAAAGGATTTAAAAAGACTAGTCTGTATCATTCAGAGTATTAGATGAGAAAGGAAGAAGGACCATGGCACCTGAGAATGCAGGAAATTTATATCAAAATTAAATCAAATGGCTTAAACAAGTAGATTGTGTAATATACTATAGTGGGTTTTCAGAGAAGCCACCAGCCAAACTTTCCTAAGGGACATTTCCCAACTGCCAAAATAATAAATCTTCAGTTTAAAAGCAACACTCCCAACAGAGCCCCCCTTCTTTCAAGGCATTTTTTTCTAGCCAAATCCTCTGCTCCAAAATTTGAAGTTGTGGCTCCACTACCTCAAATGAGAAATTGCCTTTGCCATTTTAAAATGCCAGTGCGAAAAAAGAAAAGAAAGAAAGCATAGTGTAGTGTCACAAATTTCGCCTAGCTATGGCTTCTAGTTTGTGTTGTGACAAGGGACCTGCTAATATTTAAAAATAAAACCTTTCTGACATGTTTAGGAGCTCCCTTCTCACCCAACAGAACCCACTTCCTCCTTCTTCTGATCTTCTTCTGTTTCATTTTGGCAGTGTGAAGATTAAAGCTTATCCAATTAGCCACCCACAGCTTTTGCCAAGTTAATCACTTAAATCTTTGAAATCGTCACAGCACAGTGGAGTGTGCAGATAGCTTTTGATTATAGGAGCAGATTTAACTAATTAAAAGGCTTAGCAATGTGCCCAAATATAAAAGATGTTGGGGGGTTATAATCGAGGGTTGTGCCTCTACTTAACAAACAGCAGCTTATCTTCCCCAAATATATTGTTTCACTGGTTCATTCTTACGAAATTTCCCAAGTAACACAGATTAGTCTACCAGACCTTTCATTAGACCATGGCCACACATTAAGGCTTTCAAGCCTTAGAACAATCAGCAAGAATGATTTTTAAACAAAACCCAGGTCATGTGACATTGGGCTGTGTGATTAAGCACATTTTCCCTTATGGATATGACAATACAGTAATAACCTTTGAAGTGTTTTGAGAACCTCCGCTTGGATTCACAAAATGCTACTAAATGTGATTTATACATTTTGAAAGCCACTTACAGGGGACTTAAATACGCTACATGGCAATATAGTGAATGTCCCCATTTTTCACTCCAGGGTGCCTCTTTCATTTGATTTGCTATGCAGACACAAAAGAATATATTCAGATTACTGAAATCCGATTGACTACTATATCTCATAGGTTTGGGCTTTCCAACATTTAGTGTATTTAAAGACAAGCACAATTCAAAATAATGTAAGATATTAAACACCCTACCTGTAGCCATCTGAGCACTTGGCATTCAGTGCCAATTACAAGTAAACCTTTTCAGCAGTTCTGAAAGATGCTCAGCTTGGGATCTTTCAAGTCTCCACTGGAAAAGAGCTCCACAATTCTGTGGTGGCTTTGTGGATAAGGGAAGTTTCTGGGAAGGAGATTTTAATCACTACTATGGCTGGTATTAGCTGGTGTTTTTAAGTTTAGGAAGGTACTAAATTCTTACAAGGAACATACACCATATCTTCAACCTCCTTTTAACTTCATTTCCCTAGAGTATCAACAAACTCTCAAAGCAGCAAGAGGGCACATCAAACTCACATTCTCATACACAAAGTGAACATCAAATCATCACATCGCTATGAACTCTATTGTTCTACCATTGCATCTCAAACTTTTCACTTTCAACTTAGACTGCAGTGGGAAGATTGGTATACTGCTGGGGGAAGGAGGTCACCCTGACACAAACATCATCCTGGCCAGACTGGGAGGTAAGAGGAAGTTTGCGGAAATTGTGGTAGGAGGTCGGCAGCATCTCCATATTTCCCAGGCTATCTACTGGGACACATACCCCAACTACTGCTACAGGAAGCTAGAGATGGGAGTGTTAAGTGAATAGATATTTTTAATTGCGTTGTGAAAGCCTTGCTACACAATCTCATCTTGCCTTAAGCAAAACATATATTATTAGTTTTGCAGGAAGGTTGCAAGGGAGCTCTTTTTGCCTTATTCTGTTACAGGATGTCAATCCCCATTTATTTATAACTTCATTTATTTAATAGAGTTTTGGTAAGAAGTGTAGCAAAGGGATCATTTTCTCCTTTGAATGCATTTCCTCCTTTGCACCATGGATGCAAGGCAAATAGTAAGATGTTGGGCACAAACAACACCCTGCACAATTTCCAGGCACCTCATCTTTGCCCTTCCAGAATTTATCTGGATGGTTTATGCCATCAGCATTCAGTGTGCAAGACTGTGCACACAAGATCCTTTTCCCAGGAGAAAGCTACAACAGAAGACAGATATTGCATGCTTAATTGAAAAGCAATGGAAGAAAATGTTTTGAGTTGAAAGAAAAATAACCCTATTCAGACAACTATGCAAACAGCACAACTCTCCTTGTTATTGAGAGCTGCGTCCTAATTAAGGCTGACAATGCCGGAAGGTAAACTACTTTGGCGCCACATAAAGCAATGCTCGGATCTGCATCGTGGCCCAAGTTGTCACTTAAAATAAGAATTAGAAGTACTAAGGCCACTGTACCACACCAAGAGAACTCACATTAAAGCAGATTTCAAAGGATGCAAACTCATTGAATGGTGACCAAACATAAACGGAGATTAATTTTGAGAATGCCTTCACAATTGCACACCATGAAGACAATAAGACATGTGATCACTGATGCAAGAAGGTTAATGAAGGGAAGGACAGCGTTGGAGTGGGGCAGGGGGAGGATGAAACAGACTTCTGACAATGTAGGATGTACTTCAAGGATGGATCAGAGAAAGAAAGGTGGTGCCAACATACACATGTAGGAAGAGCAAAAGGTAATGCTTACTCACACATTTAAAATAAAACTTCCATGACCCCACTACACACACATGCATGTCCACAAGTCATCTACATTCTGAAAAGGGAATAACAGAAATACTCATGACCATAGTGGAACAAAATTTGGCTTGTAATACAAAACATTAAAGAAAATCTAGATCCCACCCCAACCCCCAAGACGTGGGTTCACTAGCTCAGGGGCTAGTGCATACAGAGGGAAAAGGGAAGGGATGCAGATCTAACTAAGGACAAGCTGAAATAGCTTTTGTTTTCAAATAAAGATAAGAATTATAGCTCTAAACAGAGATCCATGACCACCTCCATCACCACACACTATTTATCTATTTACAAAATTTCTATAACACTCCACATAAGGCAGATTCTGGAGTGGTGAAGATAAGGGTAAAACACTAAAAAGATTAAAAGATTAAAACACTATATTAAAATTGCTCATTTTAAAACATAAAATAGCAATAAAAACCTGTGGCCAGTCAATTAAGGAATGCTTCCTGGAATAGGACTGCTTTCAGAAGGTGCCGGAAGCAACACAATGTTGGCTCCTGCTTGACTTCCAGAGGCAGGTAGAGCTAAAGAAAAGAGGCCACCACACTGAAGGCTCTTCTCTGGGTAGACTCCAGTTAGGCCCCAGGTCCATATAGAAGCACCAGGAGCATGCCCTCTAATGACCTCAGTGACCAGGCAGGTTGGTAAAGGAGATGTTCTCTCAAGTATCCTGATCCCAAGTTGTTTAGAGCTTTGTACACTAGCACTTAGAACCTTAAACCTGGCCCAGTAGTGAAGAGACAGCCCGTGCAGTTCCCTCAGCAAAAGAGTTGCATGCTGAAAAGGGGCAGCTCCCGACAAAAGCTGAGCTGCTGCGTCTGCACTAGCTCCAGCTTCCAGAGCAACCTTAAGGGCAACCACATATACAGCGCATTGCAGTACCACTGTGGCCAAGTCATCCCTGTCCAGGGATGTTGATGAGCCAGCTGAAACTGGTAAAAGACACTCTGAGTCACCATGGCCGCATAGGCCTCCAGCGACAGCGACGGATCTAGGCGTACCCCTAAATCCCTAATCTGATCTTCCACAGGGAATTCAACCCCATCCAGTACAGGCAATGAGCCTATCTCCCAGACTCAGAAACCACTCAACCACAGGGCTTCCATCTTACCAGGATTTAGTTCCAGTTTTTGGGACTTCATCCAGCCCATCACTGAGTCTAGGCACTGATCCAGGATTTGCACAACCTCTTCTGATTCAGATGTCACAGGGAAATAGAGCTGTGTATTATTAGTGTACTGATGGCACTTGGCTCTAAATTCCTTGTTTGTTTGTTTATTGCATTTCTATACCACCCAATAACTGAGGTTCCCAATGGTTTCATATAGATGTTAAACAACATTGGAGACAAGACAGTACCCAGTAGAACCGCATAGCTTAATTGCCATGTGGCCGAGGAATGGTAATCCAATATTACTCACTAAAATTGACCCTGCAGGTAGGACCAGAATCACTGTAACACAGTGCCTTCAACTCCCATCCCATGGGGTCGATCCAGGAGGATACCACAGTCAATGGTATCAAAAACCAATGAGAGAGCGAGCTGAATTAACAGGGTTGCACTTCCCCTGTCTGTCTCTCAATAAAGGTCATCCATAGGGCAACCAAAGCTGATATATACAGTGGCGGCCAAAATTGTGGACACTTTTTGAAATTTTCATGTTTTGCAACTTTGAATCCTTATAGAAAATGTTCTGTTTCACAAAGTTCAATTGTCTATATATCAGTTGAAAGAGAATTTAATGCTGAACTCAAAACAAAAAACAGAATGCAAATACCTGCAGTTAAAAAGAAGTTCTGCTGCAAATACTGCAATCATGATCAATTTACAGTAAAATCTGACAAAAACAGATACTTTAGTTATGATTGAAATGTAATATCAGTATTTGGTAGGGAAGCCTTTATTTTTGGAAACAGCATCACAGCGACGTCTCATAGAGCTGACAAGTGTTTTAAGATCTTCCCTCTTTATGATATGGTTCCAGCAATCATTTATAGCCTCAATTAATTGGCTTTTATTTGATGGACGCCTCATTCGTACAAGAATTTTCAAACGCTGCCACAAATTTTCTATCAGGTTCAGGTCAGGGCTGTTTCCTGGCCAGGTCAACAATTGAATGCCCTTTGCTGTGAACCACTGTTTGCATATTTTTGCTGTGTGACAGGGAGCTGAATCTTGTTGAAAAATAAATGGTGCATTGTTTGGAAAGAGATCCCTGATGGAAGGTAACAGTTTTGGTTCCAGGATGGTGTCAATGTATTTTCGTGCGTTTAGAGTGCCATCGATTACATGAAGGTGGCCAACACTATCTGCTGACATACATGCCCAAATCATAACGCTTGTTGGGTATTTTACAGTTGCCTCAATGCAGTCAGGATGTAGCTCTTCTCCTACTCTACGTCTCACATATTTTCGCCCATCACTACCAAATAAGCTTATCTTACTTTCATCACTCCAAATAACTTGCTTCCACTGATCTTCTGTCCATTCACTGTGTTCTTTTGCCCACTGTAGTCGTTTCCGGCGCCGCTTTAGATTCAGAAATGGCTTTTTTCTCGGAATCCTACCTTTCAGTCTAAAATCTGATAGTCTTCTCCTTATCGTTCTGGAACTGACAGAAACGCCAGTTCCATCAAGTACACCTTTGATGGCCTCTGATGAAAATTTTCTCTCCTTGAGTCACAGCCTTATTATTCTTCTGTCATCAACAGATGATGTGCACTTTTTACAGCCTTTTCCTGCCTTGTTTTTAATTAACTTTGTTTTGTTATATCGTAAACAAAACTTCCGAACTCCAGATGTAGTCACTGAACGACCAACGTGCCTTGCAATTTTAGCATAGGAAAGACCTGATTCAAGTAATACAAGAATCCTGCTTCTTCTCCTGGGTGTCCAATCAACTTTTTTTCCTTGGTGCCATTTCACTATTTATGATGTACAATTTTTATATGAGAAATAATTCAAATATTCACAATCTCCAATTGTGCCTCAGATACAGTGATATTTGTTCTGTCTTCTACAGAACAAACAGCAAAACTGACTTTCTTCAACTTGAAACATGAAGTAACACAGCTACTGCCATATGATTGGTCCCCAAAACAAGGACTGTGATTGGCCAGTATGGTTTGCAATTCCAAACTGCTTCTCAACTCAATCACAACTTGTGTTTCTTTTTAGAATAAAGTAAGCATTTTTTTTTAACTGCAGGTATTTGCATTCTGTTTTTTGGTTTGAATTCAGCATTAAATTCTCTTTCAATTAATATATAAACATTTGAACTTTGTGAAACAGAACATTTTCTATAAGGATTCAAAGTTGCAAAACATGAAAATTTCAAAAAGTGTCCACAATTTTGGCCACCACTGTATACCTCTAAATTTTAAAGGAAGCTTGCTTAAGAGTCAACTTGCATTTCTGTGGGCTCAGGAACAGATGGATCTGCTCAACAATCATATGCCCCCCTGCTGGTGGTTCAGTAGTACTGATTTTCAATATCACAGTGAAGAAGTATTTCACAAGAAAATGTTACACAGACGCATTTCGTGCTATTGCTGGAGCATGCAATAAACAACAACTCAGCTCAGACATTCCGTCAACATGGAAGCCATTGTCTGACTGATTTTCCATGCTCAGTTAAATTAGCCAACTGCAGAAGCTGGCACACGAGAGAGTTGGAAGGATTTGCACTGCTTACCGGGGATTACAAGGCCATAAAACAATTAATGGATTAGATATTCTTCCACAGTTCTTCTCTCAGCAACGCAGGCAATCCAAGACACATTTTATTCATCTAAAATATCTTAAGTTATGTATATATTCTTTAACAATTCCAGACTTCCAGAGAAAGGGATAGCTTAGCAAAATCCAATCTGCTTCCATTTTTTTTATTCTATCATTTCTTATTTAGTTAGTTCATGTTTGCAAATGGCAAACATTTTAATATATAAATAAAATATATCCATTAAATATTGCTAGAAGATGTATTAGGCCTTCAGTAACAGAAGAATTACATCTTGCACTGATTTGCTTGACCAATACAACTACCAGTCTCCTTTCAAAATGCTATTGCAACTGGCTTTCTTAAGGTACAGATCACCTCATCCTAAGGACATCAGCTTCACAAGGCTAGAGAATTCCAAATAGCGGATAGTTTGTAGCTCTAGAACACATGCTTTACTTTCTTCTAATTCACCAGTTTTTCTTCCTGTGTCCTAACAGAATGTCAAAGAGCACAAAGCCATCCTGCCTAGACCTAACTATGCACTGCTGGTTCTTGTCTACCTGCTTCCCTCGTTCCACACATCCTTTCCCTCATTGATTATAATCCTTGCTTGCTTCTTCCATGGTTGTTCCTACTCGAAGTTCTGCCTAATGTGATTTCTGTGCCCGTTCCTAACTCAGTTCTGCTGAAGTCTGCTTTGGCTTGACTCTGGTTCTAAATCACTAAGGGCACAATCCTATAGACTGTGCCCTTGCTGCTCAGGAGGCTCCTGAGATTCCAATGGCGGCAGAGGCAATTCCAATGGCGGCAGAGGCAATTTTCGCACCAGCAGAAGGGCTGGGGTCAGATCTCCAACTCCCCTTCCAAGGTTGGAGGACTGCCTCCAATATTGAAAGGGTTTTCCCAAGCACTCCTATGGCACCTGGGATGCTCTCTTGCGGACCATAGGATTGTTCTCCCCAACAGTAGCTAACAGGTCTTTTATTATGACTGGCTTGGATACGACCTCCGTCTTTGATTATTGACTTGCTCCACAATGCAACATTTGGCATTCAATCTGGCAAGCCTATCTCAGAACCAGCAACAACAGCTACAATAATGTAGTAATGGGGTACACATAGTCACTAGAATGCTCAACAGCATCTGATATGTGAACTGGTCTAGTTGCTTACAGACAGCATGAAAATAACTATCCTGAAGAGAAACTGACCAATCATGTTTCTGTAAATTGAACAGGAGAATTCTGTGCTCAATAAAATACAGAAACATGGGTGCTTCAGAATAGAAATCCAGACACAGCTATTGTCATGCACTGCTCGTTTCAAAGTGGCAATACTATACCTGATCACATCTGGTTCTGTGCCTTCATTTCTGAAAGATGCCTGAAGCTGTCTGTGTCGCGTAAGAAGGTTATCCACTAAGTTCTGCCGTCTGTCCCCTTCAAGTTGTGTTCTGCAGCAACTGGGTTAAGGTTGATTGCCATAAATAAATGAGTCAAATGGCTACAAGTCATGCTTTAGGTATTAAAAACAAGCAATAAATCAAGTTATCCGGGAATGTTGTATTCATGCAGCCAGGAGAACTACACACACATTTATCAGCCTAGTAAGTGGTATGCTAGATTTAGATGTGAGAGACCCATGTTAATTATCTAAGCTGTGATGACTAAATAAGGAAATGTAGGCTTTTGTCAAGCACCATTGAGTAGTCATGTTTTCTTCCCTTATGTTGCTTGTTTCTAAAATGTGTGTGTCGGTTTCATAGACTTGTAAAATACTGCACACATGGAAGGATGCCATAAAGATGATAGTAGCCTGTCCTAAACTCAATACTCAAAACAGTCCTCTGAACTGAGGGCAGACTTCTGTTATTTTTATAGCAGTTTTCCATGTACAAAATATTTTACAGCTCTTACCTCATATTTTATAAGTCTATAAAACTTACACACCCTTTTTAAACAAAGCATGATGGTAAATGTCATATTGGTTCTTAGTGGAAGCCTGATTCACACATGAAACTAGTGGGTGTTTAGTTATAATGCAATCAGATGGACAGAGCTTCCATATAGAAACCCACTTAGGTGGTTACATGTGTGAAGTTGGCCACGGTCGAACCTGACATAACATTTGCTGCATTTAGTTAGGAGTGCTACAGTGAAACACTTGCAGCTTCAGAACAAACATCTGAAATAAAATAAATATCACAAATATTTTCTGAAATTGATCAGGATCTTCAAAAATCACACACAGCTGAGCTTAAATAGAATGATGAACCCACTCTTTCCTCACTGGCCTTCCTGGTATCACAACTGTTTACACGGATACATCTGGCGTGTTGATACAGAGTGAAGCAACAGGTCCTTCAGACGATCAGTCTTTTCTTTGAGATTTTGCAACAGTGATCTGATGGCAACATTGAGCTGCAGAGAGACAGAGTGGGAAAGAAAAAAATTGTGCTGATCTCAAGGAACTAGCAGGTGAGACCATCCAAAAATATGTAGCCAATAAGTAAATATACAGAATATAGCTTATGCTTTATGAATTATCTCCTATGTAGGATTGTTTAAAATCCATCAAGAGCTCCAGGTTGCCAAACCTGAAAGTACGCATTCAGACTACCTCACGTTCTTGCTGATTTCCAATTCCAGTATGGCGTTTGCCTTTGTTTTGCAGTGTTTCCTAAAGCTTTCAAAAAAAGCCAATGTATGTGTGAAAAAGGAAACCAGCTGTACTCTGTGAGTTTGGAAACGGCTACTCAGCTTAGATAATTTTTCCCATTTAGGATCCATCAATAAACTCATCAATTTCCACCAAAGGGCAGCAGTCAGTCCTCATACCATACCACAGTGCAAAGGAGCCTCAGTTAGTCCAGATTGCATGGCCCAGCAGTGAGAGCCAACCATTTCAGGAGCAGAGCATGACCAGAACGGGGCTGTTTCTCACCCACAGTGCACTGTGCCATTGTGGGGAGCCTGCGGCTAAATCATTCATCAACAACCTAATTCTGGATCAGGATTTTGTGCGTAGCAGAGCAGCTCCCTTGCTGCGATCTATTGAAAGTCAAAGAGCAGTGGTGGCATAAACTGACAGTTAACCTAGCTCTTGTCCAGAAATTCCCAGAATCTCATGTCACTATAATCTAAGATAATGAAGCAATGCCATCCACTCACAAGACCTTTCCCAGGCTACAATTCATTGTGAATCAGCAGCTCCTACGGCCGTCCAGAGTCTTGCAGCACAAGCATAATATAGGTGTATGTCAGATTCATGAACATCCCTGCACTAAACACATTTACTTGGCAGTAAGACCCATTGGTTTTAATGGGCTTTACTTCCATATAATTATGCTTAGGAATACAGATCAACATTCTGTTGAGGGCACAATCCACAAGACCAATTTCGGCTACAGGAGTTGTTGCACAAGGACTTAACTATGCTCTTATCTGACTGCAATTCATACAAAAGGGAAACATGCTTGATAAATGATGTCTAAAACAATTATCTAGCAACTTTTTAAAAAAAGTATACTTTTTAATGAGAAATATTTCTTACACTTATATAGAAAGACAGATATCAGCCAACAAAACATAGGGAAGAAGAGGGAGAATGGAAAATTCAGGAGCTAATCGCCTTTTTAAGAGAAAAGAAAGCATTTTTTTCTTTACTCCCTCCTTATATTTTGTTTCTCAGTCCCAGTGGGAGTAGAATTGCTCACTTTTCTCAATACATTTTTTAAAATGTTAAGTGCACAAAAGTGGCAAAAGCCCAGAAAACAAGACATTGCTGACATTTTCCCTACTTGGCAGATATGGTAGAAGGGCATTTTTCTTCATTAAAACTTTCCCTGGACACAGACAACATGACTGATCTGCTGAATGTTTTTCAATGTCAGCCCACAACATCAGCTGTTATGGCAATAAATATTGCCATTGTTGGAAGCCTGTTTACGCTGGATTCAAATGCTGGCTACCTATTTGCTCACTGAGCAAGTGTCTCCAACTCTATTAACTCACAAACATGGAATTTTTTCTTCATAAAACCGTTTGTTAAATGAGCTGTGCATTTTGTAACATGAGATACAATTCTTACAGTACAGGAAGAGCACAAAGGAGCATTAGGTGGTCTTGACACAAGACACGTACTCACACTAGGTGGATACTCTAATTCCAGATTCCTTCCTATGGAAACAAGCCCTCAAAGTATTGAAAAAGTGGCTGCCCAACAGGAGAAAAAAAGGGTGCCCAAGAAATAATGAAGCTATTCTGGGACAAGAGAAAAAGCACTGAGGATTGAGATAGACTCCATAGAGATACATTAAAAAAACTCATTGACTTCTCTCAACTCAGAGGCTGTTTCACATAGAAACCATGCTTGTGATAGGTACACTAGTGATACATTGGCATTTCTCAAAAATGTGTAAATATGAATGAGCAACACATCCATATACATTTTCACGGACTGAGGGTACAGACTCTTGCCTGACAAGCAGGGCTCAACTTCCCTGTTTCCAGATTAATACCATGGAAATGAGAAGTTCTGCCCTGTTCCAGCACTGGATTTGTTCTGGTGCTGCTGCTTCTTGCCCTTGCCAAAAGCCCTAACTTGACGAAAGAGTGAACAGATGCCCAGCAAATATCCAGAATAATTTTCCATTCACAGTGATCTTTTGTAAAGTGCTATGTCCATACTCTAGGGTAGAGGTGGTTATTCTATATCAAGAACACCCTCTTTCTTTGATAACAGGAAAATCACCTCTATCTAGAGGTGGATATAGCACTAGGATACAGAACATTAATAAGGCAATGAAAGCCACCCTTACCTTTTTTCCAGAAATAAGCTCTCCATTTATCCCACTCCATATCAATGACTGAAAGCTGATTAACAACAGTTGACAAAAACAACCCAATGAATAAACAGAATACAACACCCAATAGCCAATCGCTAGAGGCAGTATCCAATGCTCCCACTCTGATTATGCCATGCTACTGACATAGTGCTAATGTAAGTGGCCCCTAGCACAACAGCAATACCGTATGCTGGCATGATGTATTTCAACAGAAAACCCATCATGCCAGCAGACACTATTGGCATTCCACTAGAGGTGGCTTACCCTAGTGCTATATCAATGACATAAGCAGAGCAACAGTGTTGAATACTGTCCTAAAAGTCCAATTTTATCAAGTACTTTGGCTCTGAGTATTTGATGAGCCTCTACGGCAGCATTCCCCAACCTGCTGTCCTCTAGATGCACAATATTATAAATCCAATTATCTCTAGCCAATGCCCATGCTGGCTGCAGATGATGAGAGTTGTAGTCCAACACATCTGGAGAGCAACAGGTTGGTGAAGGCTGCTATGAGGGCAGAGAGCTCCACAGTTATGAGGCAGCCATTAAGAATACCTTTCCATGGATTCAGCACACGGCTCATTCAGTGACGAGACATTCTCTGTTGTTCCTTGAACCGTAATAGAATGAAAGCAAGTGAAGAGAGTGATCTCTGAGCTATGCAGTACCTTAGCTGTACTTTCACCATTCCTCTGATACCTGTTGTGTTCTTGAATTTTTTCAGCAACCTCTTGGGCAGTATGGTAAGTAGAATCATACAACGACAACCTGAATTAAAAATATATATACTGTTAAGCGATTTATACACACTTCTCATTTACATTTTCATCTTTACTATTCATCAGAATCAATTTATTAAATCTCCGCTTTTACTACTGGCCCTCAACACCTTAAAAAAGCCTGCTTTAATGTCAAATTCAATTAGTTTGTCTGTTTGCTATATTTTTATCTGCCCAGTAACACATGTTATCTGGGTGGATTACAAGCAGTTTAAGAATAAAATACAATTTACAAACAGCACAGCACAGGAATATACAAATATAGAGATATACAAGCACAGCCATATAACAGGGTCTCATCTTGAGTCCCCTGCCTCTCAAGGAAGACTTTACAACCTAGTGGACCCAATGGGCATCCCATCCTTAAATATAACAAGCCAAGACAGGCAAGGGTCAAGCACAGAAGTAGTCAGTCAAACTCACCTGAGCATCTTATCTGCTTCCTTGTGCCTCAACAATGAAACTCATCCAATACAGTTGGACCAGGCAATGCTCTGCATATCTTGGTTAATAGAACTGCACTAACAGTGGAATCCAAGCTATGCCAGGTAGAAGTGATTTTATGTTCAACGTGTCTTGCAAATTTAACGCAGTAAACTGTGGGGATGTGACCAATTCTCTCTCAGGGTCAGACTGTAATAGCCTTTTCACCACCCGAAACACCTAGGTTGGGGAACACTGTGAAGATGCAATGGAGGTGGAAAAGAACTTCTTTGCCACCCCCACTGTCACAGAGTAGGCTTGAAAATGAGCTCTAACCTGTGTTCAGTCAGATTCAGCAAGGGTCTATTTCCACTTGCACGTTAGCTGACATCCCGCCTGCTTTATTGCCCTTATCTCGAAGGTGTGCCAAATAACTAATTCGGCTCTGTTGGGCAGAGGGCAGTTGGGCTTGATTGTGTCAACCACCCTGCTCATTTCTGTATCCCATAAAGAGACCACAGCTTTGACAAGAGCCACCAGTCATACTGACTGGTAAATCCCCTAGAGCCCTCTGAAAGCCACTAGGATCCATTAGTCTCTGAGTCAGACAATTATATAGGTTCTCTACCCTTGTGGAGAGGAAAACTACTGAAAGTCTAAATCTCAACAGATAGTGATCCGACCAGGACTAAATGGTAGATATTAAATCCCAGGTTTGGAACACAATCTTCCTGCTCAACCAAGAAAACTAAACACAGGTTGTGACTTGCTACATGTGTTCCAATGACATGTTGGGATAGCCCATGGCTGTCATGGCATCCATTAAGCCTTGAACCATACCAACTCTGGCATGGAAGTTGAGGTCCCCCAGGACAACCATCCTGGAGGTCTCAGCACCAGGTCCGAGTCCATCTCTGTCAGCTCAGGCAGGCAGACTGATTGTTGGCTAGAGGGTGAATGGTTCACCAGGACGATCCCTAGTCTGTCCTAGGTTCCCAACACCAGATACAGACACTCAACATTTGCACTCTGATACCTACAGACAATAGCAAATCCCTTTCCCCAACCCTCAAGTCTGTGCTGATGCAATACCAAGTACCCAGGTGGGCACAACTGGGTGAGACTAACTCCCCACCACCACCATTACATTTATATACCCAAGTCTTGGTTATACATACCATTCAACTGCTATGTTAATTCCCCAATGTGATACCTCCCAATGCCCATAATCACCCTAACAGGAACACCCTGCCCCCATCCCAGTTACTCACAGCATCTCCAAGGCCACAGAGTCACATACCCCAACATTGTCGATTGTCAGAATTCCCCTACTGTATGCTGATGATACTGTGTTGCTTTCATTGTCCAGAATAGATTTAAATTATCTATTATCTGCTTTGGGGGGTTGTTGTTCTAAGAACAGTTTAATTATTAATGATAATACATCTAAGGTTTTAGTGTTCAATAAAGCCTGAAAGAAATATAAATGGAGTTTAAGTGGCAACAATATACAGCAAGTTCCCCATATATCTGGTATACAAATACAGAACAGAACTGGATCAAATTTGTAGTGTACACAAGTGCTGAAGAGCATTTCCTTTTCTAGATACAAACTTAAAGACCGGCAATTAACTCAGCTAACTGTAGCCAAAAGGCCATTTTTAGGCTTTTCTTTTTGCAAGGTGGGTATTTTTTACCTTCTGCTATCCAAGCTTAAAGCTAAATACCTGGCCCAACTTACCATTGGCATTTGGATTTGGATGTTTGGGTTTAAAAGAGTCCAATCTAGTTTTCTCAGGAAAATTCTGGGTTTACCACCCTCTTTGGGGAATGCCGCTATCTATCTGGAAGTGAACACTCAATCAGTTAAATGCCAGGCTTGGATAAATGCCTTAAAATGGTGGCTACATATGCACTTTTTTGCAACTCCAGTTATATTTATTCATGGCTATTAGACTCCTTTTAGTCGGTGGATGAGAGAGACTGAGAAGACTGTCTTTGGGCTGGGCTTTCCCTTGAGGTTTTAGGCAACTGAGGTTCAAAAAAGGTCCAATTCTGTTATACAGAGATGGGTATATCTAGATCTCCAGGATTTGAGAACTTCAGCCGATAAATCCTATTCCCCACTACTTTTAAATGATCCTTCAAAATATGGATTTGTTAGTGCTTCTTATCTGCAGACATTAACTGTTTTAAAATACAGGAAAGCATTTATGCTCAGTTGGTTCGACATCTTGTCTTCTGCATTGCTAAGAGGGCAATTTAATAATATCCCGGCTAACAAACATCTCTGTCTTTGTGGAATTGGAATAATAGAGTCTGTTGATCATGTAATCTTATACTCTAATCTGGAACTACCATAAGAAGGGCTTCTGAGGAACATCTTGCCCTGAGGTAATGGCAAAAGAAGTAGACCCAACTTGGTGAGCTGCCACCATCTAGCTCACAGCTGTAGCCCTTCCCTCCCCCAACTGCCACCAGAAGGGCTTCTGAGGAACCATCTTTCTCTGAGGGAATGGGAGAAGAGATAGATTAGAATTGATGTCAAAGGAAGAGAACTGCACACAAGAAGAAGAAAAAGAACAGAAAATTACTGATAACAATACTCAAGTGTCCAACTACTCCTGCTATGAGGTTTACTAGAATCGCCTTGAGGGCTCTTTTTAGAGGCAAAAGGCAGTATAGAAATGTTTTATAAAAGAGCTATCACTGTGACTTAATATGGGGGTTCCTATTAGATGTAGGCCTGGTGTCAACTGTCAGAATAGCACTGCCCAATTTTGAAGCAGCTGCTGCCTCCAGCACACAGCTCTGCCTCCAGCATTACACTGTTGGCCCCACATGGTAGTTCGCTCTTGTGTGCTAGTTCCCCCCTTTTTGAGTAGCAGCCACATGAAGGGGGGCTTAACCCTTTTCCTCCCATGCAGTGTTCCTGATAAAACTTACTTCACGAAACTGCTGTTTGGCACAGGAAGGTGATATTAATCTCTCAGCTGAGCACTTCTGAGCTTCCAGGGTGACCGTCAGTACCTCAGCTGCTTTGCTAGTAAAGGAGACTGAGGCACTGGCACAAAACCCATTGCAAGCTCAACTTCAATTCAAAAGGGCCTGGGCCCAAATCACAATGGAGCAAAGCTTTTTGAACAGAAATTTACCTAGCTCTTCTCCAGGTGTTCCACTATCTATAGTAAGGAAGGTCGTAGCAAGCCACCTCTGGAATGCACTCCTTGAAGAGGCTACCCACTGTCCACTTTTCTGTTATTTCAGCAGCTGGAAAGACTCTTCTGTTTTCCCAGTATTTTTAATTTTTTACTGTTATTAGCTCTTAAGAGTTTTACCCTGCTCTGCGCTGTTTTATTGTTTTTGATGTTTTGATAATATTATCTTTCTGTAAATCATCCTGACAATGCTTGATGACACTGAAAGATAGTGTACACGTTTTAGTAAATAAAAAAATTCCAAGATCTCCAAATCCAAACTTTCCCCCATCACTACACAAAAACCCTACTCTAGACTACCCAGCTTGTGTCACCCAGCACATTATATTTAGATATATTATCCATCATATCCAAATGTCTCACACTGGGAACCAGTATATAAATGGATTAGTGCATCCTTGTGCCCAAGTGGGCTCACAGTGTAGTACAAATATCAGTGTGTGTGCGCGCACAAACACATGCACATTTCATGGAGGACAAACTCGCCATATGTAGCTGGTATGATCAGTAGCAGAGTAGTACAGGGCTATTACACCTAAGCTAGTCCAGTCAAATGAGTGCTTTTGGCAGGAGCAACTTGCCATGCAGGAAAAGGTGTGCCTGTTAAAATCCTCTCCACTATAAAGCTAGCAAGCGTATAGAAGATCTGCCTTTCTTTCCATCTAATCATACATGGTGTGTTTCTCTTCCGCTCCTCGCTCCTCATCACTACAGCACCAAGATGGGAGAATTTCTGCAACTTCTACCTACATAGGAATAACTCACACTGGACTAAAGGGGAAAAGGTGGGGGAGGGGATAATATATGCCCCCTCCCTCCGCCTGCCATCAGATAAAGGTAGCTAGGTGTAGTATTACAGCGGGGAGTGCGCGACGCTGAGCAAGAGAAGGAGGCTGTCAGGCCCAGCCCAAAGTCCACTTTTCTTCCCCTGCCGCCGCCGGCCCCTCTTAAGTCGACGGTTGCAACTCGAAGGGAACGTCTCCGCGACTTCGGCCACCCCCGCCTGCTCGGGTCTCTCTGCCCACCGCCACTCACCAAGGGTCCGGAGCCATCGTGGCGCCCGGCAACCAGAGACTTCCAAAAGGCTATCTTTCGGTTTCTATGCCGACTGCAGGACCTGCTCAGATCACCTGACTACGGCGAGCGCAAAGGCTCATGCCACCAACGAGAAGAGGGAAAGCGCGACCCTCAGACGCGTTTACAGACGAGTTGATGGGCGGGACGTGCCCAAAGTGAAAGAGCAGTGGGGTGTGGGGAGGGAGATCAAACAGGGTAAATTGCAAACGCGCGTGCGCATATCTGCCTGCCACTCAAGGCTCTGCGTTACGTGATTGGCTACTGCGCTGAGAGGCGTGCCAAAGCATTGGGGAGTAACGTTCATCTCCTGCCGGAGAGAGGGGGATTTGTGGCCTTCCAGAAGTTGCTGGCCTGCCTCTCCCATCAGCCCTACCCCATAGTTGTTGGTAAGTCTTACCATCATCTATGCGGCTAGGGCTGATGGGAGACGCTCTGACGCAGTAGGCCTTTTGAGGATGTTTGTAATCCTTATCTGGAACTCTCCTAATCCCCAGCTCTAGGAAACGTATTGGGGGCTGAACTGGGGGAAAGCTGAAGGCAAAGAAATAAATTGAGGAGCCATCTTTGGCAGTGGCTCTCTCTGCCTTTTTGCCTGGTCTGGAGACCAGGAGCAGCAAAACCCTGTCCTCCAATCCTGAGGTCTCTGTCCAGTGCTGTTGTTCTTGTTGATCGGTTGCGGGAGGATTTAATCTGAATTATATATCCCATTGTGTTTAATGGGGGTTCCTCACTATTAATTGTGTGAGTTTGCTGCTTAAGAGCATAGGTTAGGGTGACCATATGAAAAGGAGGACAGGTCTCCTGTATCTTTTAACAGTTGTCATTTGTATGCATGCAGAACCTGGTGAAATCCCCTCTTCATCACAACAGTTAAAGCTGCGGGAACCCTGTCCTCTTTTGTATCTGGTAAATTGTAACCAAGCACAATTTGGGACATTGCACAGTCCTGTCCTGAAAGCAAACAAGAGGTTAATTAGCATTCCTTCTAATTCTTTCTAATTTTGCCCATATATTTGCATATGTAATGTAGAATATGCAAATATGTGCAGTTTTGAGTCCTATGGGCCTGTGGCCTGGATTTTTTATGTATCTAGCACCACCCATTCTCAACTACTGGACGTTCCCTTTTGATTGTAATTGGCTGCTGTTACTGTAACTCAGACTGGTGCCCTCCATATGTGTTCGACTACAACTCCCACCATTCTAGTCAGCAAGGCCGTGGGCCATGTAGGCTGGAGAGCATGGGAGTTGTGCTTCTCCACCACCATAAGAAGACCCTCCAAGGCCTCAGCTGAGATTCCTGGTTTACTAACATTCTGCACAGCTGTTGACTAAAGAGGGCTGCTGTTATGTGGACTGCATTTGTGACCCCAGCCGATGTGGATGTTAGAAAATCTCTAAAAAGAAAAAAAATGAATGATAATAGAATGAATTTCAAGTTAAAGTCTGTCATCATCCTTTCAGTGGGGTTGAGGAAGGAGGAATTGAGGCTGGAGCTACACTCTGTGCATGATCTGCAGGCCCTTCTGAAGGTTGAACTGCCAGATTTCCTCCTCTCCACCACTGCCATCCACAAAGGTTAACAGTTCAATCCCAGACATAAGTCCTCAAACATAAGTCTCTTTGAGTTCAACAGGGCTTACTCCCAGGAAACTGGGTTTAGGATTGCAGCCTTACTAAAAGAAAGGGCTGTGATGTGGCATTGCCTTTCCCCCAGGAGTAACAGCTCACTACCCCCAGGAGTTGCAGCCCACCAAGCTCAGTGAGGGCTTGGAAACGCACAACACAAGTTCATCGTATCATGCTCCTCCAATCCATGAGACTCCATGCACCTCACAGTCCAGGTGGCACAGATATGAAGACTGCTTCCTCCTCCCAAATTTGATGAAAGAGGCAAGACAAGGCCAGTACAACAAGAGGCAGACACAGAAATAATGGCTCATTTGCTGCCCTAAGCCTGCTTCCATGTCAGGGGTTTTCAAAGCAGCTGTGATGCAAGTTCGAGATGGCTCTCCAAGAGAAGTTCATGAGGGACAAGTGGGAGCAGCAGAAGGCAGACCAATGGCTATCCTACATGGTCTTTGTTTCCTTCAGGCTACCTGCCTTCTCACTAAAGTGCCGTTCCAGACAGTAGTTGACATTCTCACAAAATGGCCTGAAACAGCAACGTCCAAGTGAGCCAATCAACCAAATTCACCAGTCACACATAATTACATAGGATGGATGCAGTAAGCCAGAAAACATCCACAGAAACCCATTCAGATACCCATGCCATGCAGTAGTCCATATTCTGGAAAATGGCCCAGGAGGACAACTTCAAATTAAGCAAAATCAATCAAATTCACCTATCACACATAACTGGATGGCAGTGATGCAATGAGCCACAAAAGCTCCGCAAAATAATGTTGAAATAACCAGACTTACAGTCTAGGTTTTTTTAAAAAAATTTTTGCAGGAAATTTGTGCAAATGTGCACTTGCACGCCTCTGCTGCATGCGTGCAAGTTCACATTTGTAAATGGATGAAATTGTTGTTGAAAAGATCCAATTCTGTCAATGAGTGGACAACAAAACAAAGGAGACCTGACAATCCACAAAACACAAGACAGAATGGATTTAAGAAAATTCAGATATCTCTACCTGAAACCTGAAGCCATAATAAAATTGGTCTTTAGGAAGCCGCAAGACTCCTTGTTTTTAGTTACAGCAGACTTAACATGGCTACTGCTGTGTGTACCCGTTTTATGTCGGCTAGTTTAACTGGCAATTTCAAACCGCCCAAGATCCTAGTGCTATTTGAGCCTCTTGTCTTAACTGGCTGTTCATCCATTTCTGTGCTTAGGTGGGCTATAGATCAACTTCCAGCTGAGAGTGTGGGCTTCAGTTGCTAGCCTGGTGGGCCTGGATCTGAGTCCACAATGTCTGATAAAAGGATGAGGGGATATACAAAAACAAATGACAAGAATGATCATTGGAGAAAATGGGAGTTCTCTAAAGGCTCATGGGGAATAATGGAAGCTGTGAATGCCAGTTGAAATAAAGGAACATTGGGCAGTCTCCAACTGCCCTATGTCCCTTAATTCTGTTGTAAAAAAATGCTGTAGTAGTTCAAATGACAAAGGGTTGTAGAAAGGGAGAGAGAGAATAAGAAACTAACATTTCCCCCTGATGCTGGCTGGTTTCGGATTACACATTAAGCAACGGGGGGGGGGGGGGGGAGAGACAATCGACAGTTGTGTTGCTTATTGTGTCGTGTGGAGGGTTACACACCACGCACACACAACTGACAGTACGCTATTCTGCCCAATTACGCAACGGAGAGAAACAACAGGTTTGCACGTTGTTTAGCCCGAAGCCCCATTGTTTAAAGTGTCGTCCGAAACCAACCCCCTCTCTCCGTGGACTATTCCGTTTGGGAATAGAGTTCTGCCGGCCGGCCGGAGCAACCAAAACCCCCCCGGCTGCTCTATACAGCCAGCAGAACTTGTGGAGCATGCTGGGATAAGGCTGGGGGACTGAGGGGGGTGGGAGGGACGAGACGTAGCAACCAAGATGGCTGCTGGAACTTTCAGCTGCACAAGCACCGGAGTTGCAGCATGTCGTGTGTGGAGCACTGCCTACCTAACGCATGGTCAGTACACTGTTTCCCCCTCCGTTGCCTAATGCATCGTCCGAAACCAGCCATTGTATCAGCTTCCTCCCCTATAAGTGAATGGCGCCCCCAGGAGGGGAAAGCAATCAACCACCCAACTCATCTGAAAAGATGACTAGGGGAAGGTGATGACTTTAATCCACTACCCTATAGATATTTTGAGAGTATCCCTCTGCTTTTAACCCACAGAAATGAATGGGTGCCATTCACTCCTAGTTGCAAGAGAGTGGGATCAGCACCTGACAGTGTAATCTGTCATCTACTAAGAGGGCTCCAGGGGAAGTGTAATGTGCCTATAGCATGCACCCCTCCCCTCCCACTTTTTGAAATATATAGCCCTTTCTTCCCCACCCCCCATAATAATGGGCATTTTGCTACCAGAAGTACTAACACCACTTCCTATTATCATAAAGGCTATACATTTATCTGGAGCAGTTGAGCATTTAAGGAAAGTATTACATAATTACTAAGTATTACTATTCCTTCTATTCTTCTTTCTGGCTAACGTGGGATAGTACTGCGTCCATACAAGAGCAATCGCTACAGCTGAGTCTGAGTCTAGCAGGAATGTGGCTGGGTTTGCTATAAGATGACATGACTTTAAGATGACATGACTTTACTTTAAAGGGTTATCCTTTCCTGCAGGGATGTTGCAAGGCATGTAAAAGGTTCCAGACCCAGGTCCACAGGACACAAATCTGCATAAAATTTGCTTATGTTGATTTATATTTATATATGCAAATGTAGAAATAATTGCTAGGATGTATTTAGATTTCACAGGAGACAAAGAGCTCCATTACACCAGCATTTTAACACACTCTCGACATGTCTGGTTTTGCAGCAAGGCACTCACATGACGTTATACTCATCCTGCTGTGATCTCGTTGTGATTGCACCATTTCCCACTCCTCTTCCATTTGATTTTGGTACAGGGAAAGTCTGGTTCTTTTCTCCATGCGCGATAACATCGCTGTTCCGTTCCTGTGCAATTTTCTTTTTGATGCTATTTTAGATTGTCCCGATTTTTCTGCTGGGGGTGTGTCTGTGGAAGGGCGTGTGTGTAGAGCGGTGTCGCTGACGAAAGCAGAGGGCGGGGTGGTTCTCCTCCAGTGCGCCGTTTCAATTTCCTTTCCTCATCATTCTCCTTGGGAATGCCTGCTGGATTGTTGGTGCGGAGTTCACAGCTCAAGTGGGGTAAAATGGCTGTTCTCATGAATGCCCAATTCACCAATGTTGTTTATAAGGATCCTAGGGAAAGCATTGTGTGTGTTTTTTCTCCCCCTCCTTACTCCTAAATTTTACAGTGCAATAATACTTCATTGAAATGAGAATAGGTTGACCAGTCTGTGGACATGCAAGTTGTTGACTTTCCCTAATCCCGTAATCCCTTAAGTACACCATTGCACCATTACAGTTTAGCAGAATTGCATTCAATTGCATTTGCACAGAAATAAAAAAGGGGGGAAATAAGAATTAGGTTGGGGGAAGGAACCCACATCCCATGTCCATCTCTATCACATGTAGGTTGATTCATTAGAAAGTCAATGTCTGCAAGTTTATCTCTGTCAGAGTTTCTCATGGGAGTAGCTCTCTCATTCCCTATTGTTGGTCTTGCAGCTGCAGCAGGTTTCCCTGAGAACCTGGATTTGGTACAATGGAGGGGAGGGCACTCTTGGAAGCTGTCACTCAGATTGTAGCATCATCATAGTGGGTGGAACAATCCCGCCCTGTTGGCACATGGGCATGGTTTACAGCTCAGAGGATCTGTCTGTCAAGTAGCTTTGAATAGGCCAAACCTTAGTATATAATAGCAGAGCAAGGTTGAAGAAGCCTTGCTAGAGATCTCCTTTCGACGCAAGGCCTGAAACCCATCCGGTTGGATTCTATCTGTTTTGAGATTATGGAAGTACTCTGCATGCTCTCTCACTTGCTATTTGGACTCTGGATTTTTAAGGATTGTGCCATGGAAAGTACTGGGAGGCTTTTCATAGACTTGAACTTGTGTTTGCTGTGGATTGTGTGTTTGTCACCACACTCAGGTGGCAGGGAGTCGCCAGTCCTTAGCATTAGGATGGGACTCCTGGGCCTGAGGTTTTACCTTCCCTGTGATCACGTGTACTGTATCAGCTCAGCATTCAGCAGGCTGTGTTTGATGGGGTATGATCTTTCGTTTCTTCCCGACTCTGGTGGCTCAGAGCATAAGTGTTTCCCTCCCTGGGATTTTGTTTAGGCTTTGGCCATGTCTTTTGAGGTGCCAGTGTATGCGGCGTCTGGAGAAACTCAAATTGGATGGTGGCAAACCCTAACACCACCACCCTGAGCACTTGCCTGAAGAATTGTATCAAGAAAAGAGCCTAAAGCTTTCTATCATCTTCAACTTTAAGTGGTATTGTTTGGAAAATGTAACTGTTATGCTTTTGACCGTGTGATTTCCTCAATAAAAAGAAGTCTCACCGATGTGAGTATCTCATGTCAATTTGCCAGCACATGTGAATGCCAGAGGGAACAGGCACGCTCATGACAATCTCAAAGTCCCTCCCAGCCACAACAGCCAATGAACTGCAAGGGGAAAGAGAAGGGAGAAGACAGGGCGGTATGTTAGCGACGCGAGCCTGCATAGGTGAAAGGATGCACATGCTGAAATAGTGCTTAAATTGCACAACAATGCACACACATGAAAGTGATCAGTGCTTGCCGCTCTGTCGAAATGGAGGCGAATAGTGCAGGAACAACCCAGGGGGGGAAACGTGGTGTGATGGAGCTCAAAATCTCAAATAAAATATTCTTCAATTCATTTGCACCCTGTCCCATATCATCCCAACTAATGGAACAAATGCCATGCAGGGGAAGATGGGGATCTGCAGCATGTGGGAAGAGGAGAGTTAACCTTTCTCTATTTGCAATTCCCTTTAAAAATCATCCCCTGAATGACAATTAGAGGTGCAATCTGTAAAACTGAGAGAGGATAATAAAGATTGTTGCATCTTAAACTGTCATGAAAATCATGAATAAGAGGGCGCCATCGATTTTTTTATGATTGTTCATGTTTCCGCTGCTAAATGAGCAAACTTGCTCTGGATTCATCTGTCTCTCCCATGCTGGCTGGGGAATGCTGGGAGTTGTAGCATTTTTTTCCCTGTCTAAACATTCATAGGATTGTGCCCTAAACTACTGGGTGAAGGGTGGCGAATCCCTACAATTGGCACCAATGGACACTCAGGGCTGTGGGGAATAGAGCCAGGGCAAACTGCAACTTTGTTCACACAGCGCTCACATAATTGGTGTTTGGGTCACAAACACGCAAGGGAACGATCAGTTAACTTGTTGCTACACATTTATTTTTAAATTTCATTAATCCATTACTTCTTGACAAGTTGTGGCACTCTTGTACGAATGGCCTGTCTCTCCCCAGGATTCTGAGGCACTGGATTGCTTTTTTCCTTGTTCTGACTACTACAGATGCTTCCAGACGAGTCTTTCGGGTGCCATTGCCCTGCCTCAGTCATGCAGTTTTACTGGACGTCCTGGCGTGGCCATCTTCCACTAGTAACCCACCTGTGTTTTCCCACTATTTCTTTTTCTTTACTGCAGGAAATGTATTAAGGAGAAAAAAACAGAATCGCTGCTCGGTGCCTTCTGATTGGCAGCACCAAGAGCCGTCCATCTGGAAGTGCCCTCATTGTTATCATTATTTTAAAATTATGATCTGCTAAGCTCTGCTAATCTTTGACTTGAAGCCACTTGAACTGGAGCTAACGCATAGTGGTCCCTGGCCCTATGATTTTAATGGCAGCCTGACATGCACAAATGTATCTGGTAAGGTTTTCTTGGCATGGAGATCAAGTTCCTGCCAGAAAGTGGTATTATTATTCCATGAAAATTAGGCCCAAAATTGTAAATACTTTGAAATATATTACTATAATAATTGTGAAGTAAAAAGTGCAGTAGAGAAAAAATAATGTTGTTCATTAATAATTATAATAATATTTGTGTGTGTTTGTGCTCAAAGACAGAAAGACAGACAGACAGACAGACAGACAGACAGACAGACAAAAAGAAAGCTTTATTGATAAACTTTATTGTTGCTACTAACCAAGCATATAAAGATATATTTGCTCCTGCTAACTAGTGAAAATACATTTATTTTGTGTTTGCTCAGGGATAGCTCTCCAAGTGTTTTTTGGACTTCACTGCCCATGAGCCCTTGCCAATGTGGTCAATGGTCAGTGTTGATGGAGTTTTTAGTCCAACAACATCTGGAGGGTGGTGCAGCACACAAAAGAGAGCTGAAAATGGGGAAGGAGTGGCAGAGTTCATTAAAGAAGTAACAGGAATAAAGAGTAAGAAGGTAGTTAACTTGTAACTACTAGCTTAAACTAGCAAGTAAAAAATAATCTATGGAAGAAAGAATGAGAGTATGTTGAATTCACAATTGCAGGAAGGAGAGGTAGGATTGCCAATTAGGAGTGGGGTATTAATTAGTCCTTTTCCAATAGTTTTGAAAATGGCCTCAAATAGGCTGACCATATGAAAAGGAGGACAGGGCTCATTTAACTTTAACAGTTGTAGAGAAAAGGGAATTTCAGCCAGTGTCATTTGTATGCAATTAGTTCCTTGTGAAATTCCCTCTTCAGCACAACAGTTAAAGTTGCAGGCACTATACTAGAGTGACCATATACAAAAGAAGGCAGGGCCCCAGCAACTTTAACTGTTGTGATGAAGAGGGAATTTCACCAGGAACTAATTGCATACAAATGACACTGGCTGAAATTCCCTTTTCTCTTCAACTGTTAAAGTTACATGAGCCCTGTCTTCATATGGTCAGCCTAGCCTCAAATGGAGAAATTTAGCAGAGGAACCTTTTCCAATTACTTCATCTCCATAGTAGAATGGGCTGCACCTGCTCCATGTATACATGTCAAGCTGCTCTCAGAGGCACAGTTTATAATAATAATAATAATAATTATTATTATTATTATTATTATTATTATTATTATTTGTAGCCCGCCTCTCCCTCCGGATCGAGGCGGGGAACAACAACAATATAAAACATAAAAATCACAACAGTTAAAACAAATTAAAAAAAAAAAACAAGAGAAAAAATACAACATTAAAAACATCTTAAAATTCATCTGGATAGGCCTGTCGGAAGAGGACAGTCTTCATGACTCTCTTAAATTCATGAAGACTGTCAATTTGTCTAACCTCCTCCGACAGACCATTCCATAGTCTGGGAGCGATGGAAGAGAAGGTCCTCTGGGTAACACTCGCCAGCCTAGTTCTGGCTGGCTTGAGTAAGTTCTTCCCAGAGGACCTAAGTGTGCGGGGCGGATTGTACGGGAGAAGGTGATCCCGTAGGTACCCTGGACCCAAACCATGTAGGGCTTTAAAGGTAATAACCAACACTTTATACTTCACCCGGAAACTGATTGGCAGCCAGTGAAGCTTTCTTGTTTAAAGTAATAATACTAGAGAGAAGAAGTGCTTACAAGGGGTATTTCCCAGGTACACATTTAACAGGAATGAACACAAATGTATCTCTCTAAACCTATCCAATTTTCAGTAATCACATTATACATTGTTAACAATGAGCAACTTTCATTGTTAACAGTGAGTAATGAAGGCTGAAATCCTATGCATGTTTACTAGGGAGTAAGTTCCACTGGATTCAGTGGAACCTGCTTCTATGTAAACATGCATCTGATTCAGATGTAAGTAGGATTCATACAGCCACTTAAATATATATATATATATATATATATATATATATACACACACACACACACACACACACACATAGTAGTTGCAATTAGCACATCCTAGCCTGGGACCTGAAGCTTCCACAGAGAGTATTGTGTAGTGGCTAGAGTATTGGGGAGACCTGGATTTAAATAGGGTGGCCATATGGAAAGAAGGACAGGACTCCTGTATCTTTAACAGTTGTGATGAAGAGGGAATTTCAGCAGGGAGCCTTTTCAGTGGTGCCCCCCAATTGTGGAATGATCTCCCCGACGAGGCTCACCTGGCGCCAACATTGTTATCTTTTTGGCACAAGGTCAAGACTTTTCTCCCAGGCATTTAACAGCGTATGTTGAGGGTTTTTTTTCCCTTTTGACCCAGAATAGTTGTTTTCAATGGATATTGTATTTGTACTCTGTTTTTATGCTTTTTATGGTTTTAAAATTTTGTATATCAGTTTTTAATGTTCAGTGTTTTTAATCTTTGTAAACCCACCCAGAGAGCTTTGGCTATGGGGTGGTATATAAATGCAATAAATCATAATTTGTATGCATGCAGCACCTGGTGAAATTCCCTCTTCATCACAACAGTGAAAGTCGCAGGAACCCTGCCCTCTTTTGTATCGGGTCACTCAAGTATAGCTCCTGCAGCTTTAACTGTTGTTATGAAGTGGGAATTTCACCAGGTGTTGTGTGCATATAAATGACACCTGCTGAAATTCCCTTTTCTATGCAACTGTTAAAAATACAAGAGCCCTGTCCTCCTTTCCATATGATCACCCTAATTTAAATCCCCACTCATCCTCAATGAGGCTGAACTTGGGCTATCACTCAGCCTAACAGGATTGTTATGAGGATTCAATTCAACCACGTTTTAAACATTGTTTTATACATAGTAGTTGCAATTAGTACATCCTGACCGTGTATGCCACTCTGTGCTCCTTTGAGAAAGGGTAGGATAAACATGTAATAAATAAATAATCTTGGCCAATAATCCCAAAATAGAGCTTTCAGCACATGTAGATAGCAACCATCAGTGGCAGAAATGTTCCACTTGAGAACTTTAACATTCAGTGAAGAAGTACTATAGACTAGGAGGGAAAATGACTTTTCAAGGCACAATAGGTCATGAAGGAGAATGTTTATTGGAAAACATTTTTGATTAACTAATTGTCTACTCACAGTAAGATGTAGTAGTCTCTCCATGGTGTAAGATGTAGTAGTCTCTCCATGGTGGATGAATGTAATGCATTTTGTCTGTAACTGAGCAGAGAACAATGTTCAATAAGAAAAAATGGATACCTATTAGCACTGGGGCTCCATCACACTAGCATTTTATCACACTCCCATCCTGCCCGGTTTGCTGTTTTGAAACGTGATACTCACATGACGCTGTGCCTGTCCTGCAGTCACCTCGCCTCTTCCCCTCCATTTTCTGACTCTTTCTAGGGTGGGGAAAGTGCAATTTAGTTTCCCCACACAAAATTAAAGTGGCCTTCCATCCTGTGTATTGCCATCCTCAGGTTATGTTGCTTTTGTTGGGGTGATCTTGCTGACGAAAGAGGAGGGCAGGGCGGTTTCCCCTCCAGCTTGCTGAGTCTATCGGTTGAACGAATGGAGTTGTGCTGAACCAGTCAAACTGACTTTTGCTGCTCCAATCCCACTCTCTTTGCCCACAGAAACAGTGCCGAACCAGTCACTGACTTTTGCTGCTCCAATCCCACTCTCTTTGCCCACAGAAACAGTGCCCAGCCAATGAAATGCTGACTCGGTAAAACCCTAGACAAGAAAACAGAGCGGGGGGGGGGGGCGGAGTGGGGAGGTAACCATGTCCATTACCCGACAAGAACCAATGAACTGGAGGGGAAAAAGAAGGGGCAGGGTGGGGTGGGCACAATAGCAGGAGAGCAAACAACATCAGCAGTCGTGAAAGGGACCAGCACTTGTCGCGCTAATGAAATGGAGGTCAAAATTGCGAGTGCATATCAGGAAAAAAAGGTGTGATGGAGTCCATTGTCTCCAAATACCATTGTACTTGAAACTCTTTCACCTGCCCTTAGCACATCTGCTTCATCCTGATCATATCAGATAGGTCATGGGATAGACTGTTTGAGTACATTCATTCTCCAAAACTGACAATCAAGACGTCAATCATTAATAGGGTACTTTGGCTTCTGTGCTCGGAAGCAATAGGTCATCAGTTTAAGAGCAACCATGTTTACAAAAGGGAGCTATATCCTCAGTGTCATCTCCCAAGACCTTTCTCCTTCTTGCCACATTCCCTGTAAAGCTGCATGCTATCAAAAATGGGTTTTTTTTCCCCTGGGAGTTCTTCAGGGATGTATCTGAATTTTTTGGTGGTGCTTAAGAAATAAATAATTAAGAGAAAAGGTCCTAAGATGCCAGCAGATATTTTGGGGGTGTACAAACAACTTTATACTTAGGGCTTTTCTGCATCTACTTTTGGTTTTGTTGCAGAATCGAGATCAGAGCACTACATGAGGAACATTCCCTTTCCTGCTTTTCTGCTACATAACCTCTGGGTGCCACTGTGATGTAGCAAAATAGTGCAAACACACATGTGGAAACAGTGTTTTCTTTCCTTTCAGAAATAGAACCCCATTTTCCTTGCTCTAAAAAAAATCACCAAAAGTGCTGTTTACAAACAGAAGTGAAACTGGAGAGTCACAATATTGTCTAAAGAGCGCATAAACAACCATGCATAGGGAATGATGAGTGCTTCATAAATGCATCGTATAGGAAACTCTTAGGGCTAAACTCCACATTATGTAAAATGCAGTATTGCATTCACCATGACTAGCTAAGTACATTCATTCTCCAGAACTGACAATCAAGACATCAATAATCATTAATAGGGTACTTTGGCTTCTGTGCTTGGAAGCAATAAGTCATCTGCTTAAGAGCAACTAATTTAAGACAAAAACAACTGCCATGGATGTCCCAGATCAAGATGAGGACCATGGTGGCTGGGCAGGGGGAGTTGAACCCTTCCTCTCTCATAGTACCAATAAAAATCCCCTCCCCAAGCTTCACTAGGAAGGAAGTTCCCATTATTGCCAAAGGGAGCCCCCCTTCCCAATGCAAATAGCAGCTTAGTTATACTCTATCAGCCTTCTCCAACCTGGTGCCCTCTAGATATATTGGACTATAATTTCCATCCTCCTCCAGCTAGCCATGCTGACCTATGCCTAGTGGGTTTATGGCTCAACAAGGATGGTTTGAACAGAGTTCTTCCATTTTGCCGACCCAAGCCCAGCACTGTTCTAGCTCGCTCCACGTCCTTTCCCTAGCTTGTTTGCCACGTGCTTTGCTTTCATGACTGATATGTAGTTATTTCTCCATGTATTCATAAACAAACATCATCTGCAGAGAAAGACATTCAAGATGTTATAGGAGACAGATACCAACATTTCTCATATTCCCATAACATAGAAGATGAACATAGTTCTTTTGCCGGCTTTAGCAAAGTACTCTTTCCAGTCACTCTATTTTTGGACTCCCTGCTCTATCTCATTATCATTCTTTGATGAATGTTTCTCCTTAGCATTTGCACACTGAGATCACAAAACAATTAGGGGTTTCTTTTATATCTCAATCCATGGGAATTTCTAGAGAGCAGAATGATTCCTTTTTGTAAACAAAGACTAGGTCACTTGTTAAGCTGCACTGGATGAGAGAGGGACAGATGAATCCAGAACAAGTGTTTGCTCACTAGGCAGTAACAATGGAAACATCAAACATAAGAAAAATTTATGGTGCCCTCTTCTTCATGATTTACACGACAGTTTGAGATGCAACAATCTTTATTATTATCACCCAGTGTTACAGACTAAAAGCAGAACTTGAGAGATGAAGACATATCCAAGGTCACCCAATGGAAGAGTTTGCATGACACAAAAAGCCAAAGTGAAAATAAGCCATGGCGGGTTGGTTAATTGATCAGGCACTCCCCAGTTTGTCATGCTTTATTTCCCCCATCACCCCCACCACACCTGCTTCTAGCACGTATCCCATAGACCTTTGTAGAACAAATTGCATCATTGCTACTTGAGCAGCCTTTTCTAGGGTGACCAGATAAAATCCAGGTCAGGGCTCATGTAACTTTAACAGTTGTAGAGAAAAGGGAATTTCAGCCAGTGTCATTTGTATGCAATTCGTTCCTGGTGAAATTCCCTCTTCATCACGATTGTTAAAGTTGCAGGGGGCCTGCCTTCTTTTGTATATGGTCACTCTAGTATAGTGCCTGCATCTTTGACTGTTGTGATGAAGAGGGAATTTCACCAGGAATTAATTGCATACAAATGACACTGGCTGAAATTCCCTTTTCTCTACAACTGTTAAAGTTACATGAGCCCTGACCTGGATTTTATCTGGTCAGCCTACTCACAGGTTCCTGTTCCCTCTTCACTTCTCTGAGCCCTTTAGCAAATGGGATTAAGAGGATGCCAGGCTCAGTTCTTCTCTTTGCACATTTGACATGAAGTAATCATGAAACATTTATTATGTTCAGCTGCATTCCTCATCTGGGGGGGAAGAGGCCTCTGCATATTTCATATCCTCCCCATTAAAATCTCATGAAAGAGCGATCCCTTGCTCACAATTCTTTAATTAATTCCTTTTATCCACCTCCATTGGGCTTGCTCTGGTTCCTCTGGAAGAGTGCAAGGAAGCAGTCCTTCATATTGCTGCATATCAGGAATATGTGTGATGTCACAATATGCAACAAGGAATATACTTGCAGTCCTAGCAGTGCACACATATGAGTAACAGATCGAACAGCACATGTCCTGATGATGCAACATTGGACCGAGGCTGCAGTGGCATTCAGATGGCAAAACTGGAAAGTCATTTCATTGTTTTCGGCTATTGTTTGGTGATAGGTGCCAACTTTTTTTTTTACTAGCCTCTGCTCCTGTGCTTTTAACAGCAGTTTAATTGATACATATCAGCAGATGATAATTATGGTGCCCAGTTGCCCTACATTACAGAGGACTGCCCCCTATTTTGGAGAATGGCAGAGGACAGTCCTCTCTTTGAAAGGGACCTCTGTGATAAGCTGTCCAGTCCAAGTCTGGTTGAAAGCTGAAGAACCATAAGCAGGAAGAGCTGCAGGAGCCTTGAGTTGCCCATCAAGAGTTACTAGCCAGATTGCAGACTGAACAAGTACGCAGATCACTTAGGTTCCCTCTACAAGAATTCGGTTTGACGCCTAGTTGTCCGATTATGTGCATCTTCTCGCAATTGCTTTTATGGCAAATCACTATACGCAGGAGGCGGTTAAGCACATAACTGGTTGCCTTACCGGTTGTATGAAACGTGCTTTAGAGGTGTTTAATGTGGAGAATCACTAGTTTACATGGTCATAAGGCGCTTTAACTGCCATGACAACTTAAAACTCGCTATTTAACGCGCATTCGATAATGCGCATAATCGGACAGAAAAAGCGCCTCAACCCCCGATTTACGCTCCGCTCTTGTAGAGGTCAAATTTTTTATGTGCCCTGAAAGAGCTTTAAATCACTCTTGTAGAGGCACCCTTAGTCTAGGGTGACCAGATAAAATCCAGGTCAGGGCTCATGTAACTTTAACAGTTGTAGAGAAAAGGGAATTTCAGCCAGTGTCATTTGTATGCAATTCGTTCCTGGTGAAATTCCCTCTTCATCACAACAGTTAAAGTTGCAGGGGCCCTGCCTCCTTTTCTATCTGGTCACTCTAGTATAGCGCCTGCAACTTTAA
The DNA here is from genome assembly GCA_029215795.1 of Anniella stebbinsi. NCBI lineage: Eukaryota > Metazoa > Chordata > Lepidosauria > Squamata > Anniellidae > Anniella > Anniella stebbinsi. Next base: position 62,160,177 of record JARDYH010000005.1, on the reverse strand, counting down.
CAGTTGTGATGAAGAGGGAATATCACCAGGAACGAATTGCATACAAATGACACTGGCTGAAATTCCCTTTTCTCTACAAGTGTTAAAGTTACATGAGCCCTGACTTGGATTTTATCTGGTCACCCTACCTTAGTCAGTCTTTCCACTATGGTGAGAAGTCTTGTATTTCTATTTAAATTATAGTTATTATTTCTAGATTTGTACTGATACATATGTGTCTGCATATGCACATGTTATGCAAATTGGTGTCCTCTTTTTTGATGATGCATTTCCTCTTTTTTGATAGTATGTAAACGGACATCCTAATGATAATTCTTTTCTGTAGGCTGTGGAAAAACTTCACCTGCTGATTGCTATGGACCAAGCTGTTGTTAAAGGCACAGAAGCACGCTAGACTGTGTTTATCTAATCTAGGCTGACCATATGAAAAGGAGGACAGGGCTCATGTAACTTTAACAGTTGTAGAGAAAAGGGAATTTCAGCCAGCGACATTTGTATGCAATTAGCTCCTGGTGAAATTCCCTCTTCATCACAACAGTTAAAGGTGCATGCACTATACTAGAGTGACCATATACAAAAGAAGGCAGGGCCCCTGCAACTTTAACTGTTGTGATGAAGAGGGAATTTCACCAGGAACTAATTGCATACAAATGACACTGGCTGAAATTCCCTTTTCTCTACAACTGTTAAAGTTACGTGAGCCCTGACCTGGATTTTATCTGGTCACCCTACCATATGAAAAGGAGGACAAGGCTCCTCTATCTTTAACAGTTGTATTGGAAGGGGAATTTCAGCAGGTGTAATTTCTTTGCATGCAGCACCTGGTGAAATTGCCCTCTTCAACACAACAGTTAAAGCTGCAGGATCCCTGCCGTCTTTCACATCTGGTCATGCTAGACATTGTAGTTCAGTGGGAGAGCACCTGCTTTGCATGCAGAAAGTCCCATTTCCAGGTAGGGCAGGAAAACTCCAGCAGGGCTGGCATCAATGGTAGGAATAGTTGGACACCTGCCAAAGACCCATGCCCCCCAGCATCCCACCTGGAGTTGTCCCTCCTCTTCACCATTGCAACCTGCTTGTTCACCTGCCTCTTACTGCAGCCTAAACAATGGTGGTGGTGGTGGTGAGGAGGAGGAGGAGGAGGAGGAGGAGGAGGAGGAGGAGGAGGAGGAGCAGCAAGGGCCACTGCCTTCTTGCTCACTGACTCTCTGCCTGTCAAGCAAGCAAATAGGAGCAATGAAGAGACAGAGGATGAGGAGCAATAGCACAGCTGCTGACAATGGTGATGAGAAGGTCGACTCACTGAGGGTGTCTCGCCAAGGGCTCTCCGAAACCTGGAGCTAGCACTGCCAGTCAGCATTGACAATACTGGACTAGTTGGTCCAATGGTCTGACTCAGTATGTGGCAGCATCTTATGTTCCTAATATAAAACTAACCGTACGTTCCCTTATTCAGTCCCAATGCAAATTTCCCAGCACTTGCTACCCTAGGTCAGACAACACTCAAATGACACCATACCCTTACTGATGAAGTGATGGCTGACATTCATCTAGCTCAGAGTGACTAGCAAGCACATGTTCTCCTGTTAACCAAAAGCACCTGCACCGCAGTCTGCCCCTTTGTTTTCATACATTCAGAATCTCACAGCTTTGTCAGTCAAAGACGCAGCATTCACTATTCACATGATTGCATTTCTGTCTTCAAGCAGCAACAAAGGAACCAGCGGGAAGCAGTTTGAAACACAGGCTTCATGTTTATGTTCCATCCGTTCAAGGACGCTTAATCATAAAAAAAGGACAGAAATCATGACACCCACCTTCCTCTGTCCCCACACACCCACACACCCACACCCACACCCACTCCCACCCCTCCATATGTGTGTGTGTATTTCTGGTACACATGGGACTAGTTTCCTTGTGACGTTGCAAGGGGTGTACAGAAAAATAAAGTTTACCCTTGGAAAAACATATGCTCCTTTTTAATAGCCCTGTTGATATTTTGATCAGTATCTTGCTGATTTATATCCTACTTCTCAGAGAGGCATATGATGGGCATGGATGAGTAAGTGCAGAAACGTTTTACTGTTGTTTACACCAAATAAGTGTCTCCTTTGGGGAGGCGCTAGCTGCACAGGAAGCCTCTGCGGGCCCAATAAATCAAGCACAGGAGCAGAGCTTGAGCCAGGCCATTCAAGTAAGGGCAAGGGATGCTACAGGTTGGGCTGAGTTATACCAGCCCCGCTGGGGACCCCATGGCAGATTTCCCTTTGGAGAAACCAGGGACAAGGGAAAGAACAAGTTTCATGATGGATGATCTAAAGGAAGGAGACCTGGAAGCCACACAAGGTAAGCCATATGCAAACCGACAGGCACGGGTACATCAGCCTGGCAAATAAGCAGAAAAGAGCATACTGCCTCCTCAGAGTTTACCTGCCTGTATCAGCGTGTAGGCAGACCACTCACCTGGATAGAATTGCTAAGTCTTTGCAAATATGTCATGGTGCCTCACATCCTGTATGTGTTGTGGGGCTTTGTGCTTGGCTGGGGGAGACCCAGGTTCTGGTCCCTTCTCAGGGCTGATGTAGCAACAGATGCATAACTGCTATTGTGTGTAGAGGTGGTGGAGAGCTGCAGCCAAGGCATGTATCTCCCCCAGTGATGATGTCACACAGTCTGCCTTTGGGTTTCGGAAGTGGAGGTCAACCATTGCTTCAAAATGCACTTGGTGTAATCTGATACTGCAACAGCTCCCACTGATTAATTCATTCAAGGTGCAATCCTATTGATTGTGCCCTTGAGGTAGATTGGCCTCCAAACTCAGAGGCTTAAGAGTACCCAATACAGAGCAGGAGGTGCTATGAAAGTGATTCACTCCTCTGCCACACTTCCCACTCTGCATTTCAGCTAGACAGGCCTCTTTACCCACCTAGCTGGGGTGTCTCGGAATGACAGGTAAGGAGGCTGGAGAGGCAGCAGGATATCATGTAAGCCGTCCCTGCCCTGCCCACTGGAATGCCCCCTTTACCTACTCTCCAAGTCGCTTTTGTGATCTCAGAGAGGCAGCCAGAGCAGTTGTCTCTGTGCCAGATGCAAAGGGATGGAGGAAGGGGCGGGAAGTTTGGATTCCTGGGTCCGAGATCGGAGCACTTAATTCTAAGATAGGGTGACCAGATAAAATCCAGGTCAGGGCTCATGTAACTTTAACAGTTGTAGAGAAAAGGGAATTTCAGCCAGTGTCATTTGTATGCAATTAGTTCCTGGTGAAATTCCCTCTTCATCACAACAGCTAAAGGTGCAGGCACTATACTAGAGTGACCATATACAAAAGAAGGCAGGGCCCCTGCAACTTTAACAGTTGTGATGAAGAGGGAATATCACCAGGAACTAATTGCATACAAATAACACTGGCTGAAATTCCCTTTTCTCTACAACTGTTAAAGTTACATGAGCCCTGACCTGGATTTTATCTGGTCACCCTATTTTAAGAATCCAAATTATTCTATGCCCCCTGATAATGTCTACGGACTATAGGATTGCTCCCCCCAATTGCAATCTACACTACTGCTTTACAGCGGTATTGAAGGGCATTGATAACTGTTAGGACTCCATATACTGCTATAGTGTTATTTCCTGCTCTTTATTCCACATTCATAATGATTTGACATAAGGTGTAGATCTAGCTAGGAGCTATTTATACTTCAGATTTCATGGCCACAACACCTGGCCAAATTTGGGGATTTTGCTGTTTCTTCCCCCATCCTCTGCTTTTTGTACTGCCAAGCCTGTTGAAGAATTCTGAAGAACTTGAAAGCTTGCACATTTTATTGGAATTTTGATTGGTCCTAATAAAGGTCTTGCCCAACTGTGGATTTTGAACACCCCCCCCCCCCGCATTGACCAGCACAACTATCTTTATGGCGGGGGTGAGAAGTGTTTAGTTTTTTACATCCAGAAAGGATTACCCCAAGATCCTCTGCGACATCACAAATGGCCATGCAATGTCTTAGACGGCAATGCTAGCTTCCTGACATATATATTTATGCCCCAGCCTTTGAATGCTCTAAGAGAGATGTGTTAGGTAGGGAGAACCACACAACATATGTGCATTTACAGAATGTTTCTAGTCCAGCACATTTCCAAATGTACATGGTTTTGTTAGCATAACAGGGTTACAGTATACTTAGAAAATCAAGGAGCTCAGCAAATCAGACTGACCTGGACCCTCTTTCTGAATCCAGGCAAAGTGCATAAATATGGAACAAACAGGGAGCTTTTTGCTGTGTAAGCTGGCTGTACAAATATGGTCCAAATAAGCAAATCCCAGTTCTCACCCACAAGTGTACAGCTCTTGAAGAGTTCACAGCTAAGCAACTGCTTTCAGCAATGGTATAGATTTTCTTCCAGGGGAGCTCAACTTCAACTGCAGGGTTAAACAAGCCAGCCTGGTGCAAACTATAAACTCAGGCCTTTTAAAATGCAGGAGCCTTTGGCTAGGGTTTACTGGGGGATTAGTCTGCCAAATGAATCTGTGCGCAATTATGACAGTTTTTCTCTGACACAGGTTAGTTTCCCCAACTTTATACCAAGGGCTCCCTGTCCTGCCTCATCTCCCAACACTTTTTCTCTATATTACTTTACTTGTTTGCTTGTTACATTTCTATACCACTCAATAGCCAAAACTCTCTGGGCAGCTCACACACACACACAATTTTTGCCACCTTATGTTCTAGACATTTTTTCTAGGGGTGTGCATTGGATTGGGTCCGATCCACGATCCGAAGCCGTTCCAACCGAAATCGGATAAAATTATCCAATTACGATCTCGGCTTCTGGATTGTCCGATCTCATCTGAACCGGTCTGGAAGGACCCAATCCAGTTCGGATAAAATCGGAGGATCGGACCTCCTCCTCCCCCTCGCGCTCCGCTCCTTAACTGCTGGGGCCGTCCGCTGCCCCCTTCTACTGAGAAACAGGCTTCGCGGCCTGCCTCTCACTAGCGCCCGGGTGATGATGTCACCCGGCGTGCTACTGAGAGGCAGGCCACGAAGCCTGTTTCTCAGTAGAAAGGGGGCAGCGGACAGGAGTGGACGGCCCCGGCAGGTGAAGAACATGAGAGGGAGGAGGGGGCTTACCTGACGGGGCCGTCTGCTGGCGCCCACGGGCGCCAGCACACAGTAGCGGATGGCCCCGGCAGGTAAGAAGCACGAGGGAGGAGGGAGCTTACCTGCTGGGGCTGTCCACTGCCATCCGCTGGCGCCTGCAGGCGGCAGTGGATGGCCCAGGCAGGTAAGAAGGGGGAAAAGGGCTCACTTACCTGCTGGGGCGGCCGCTTCCCTCCGGTATTCCGATCTAGTGAGAAACAGGCTTTACAGCCTAGTTCTCAGTAGAGCGCCGGGTGATGATGTCATCACCCAGGGCACTACTGAGGGACAGGCCGCAAAACCTGTATCTCAGTAGATTAGAGTACCGGAGGGAAGCGGCCGCCCTGGCAGGTGAGGAGCGTGAGGGGGGAGGCGAGAGGGCCCCCCCACTTACCTGCCAGGGTAGCCTCTTCCCTCCGGTGCTCGAATTTACTGAGAAACAGGCTTCACGGCCTAGTTCTCAGTAGAGCGCCGGGTGATGAAGTCATCACCTGGCGCGCTACTGAGGGACAGGCCACAAAGCCTGTTTCTCAGTAGATTCGAGCACCGGAGGGAAGAGGCCGCCCCGGCAGGTCAGGAGCGCAAGTGAGGGGGGAGGGACAGGGAGGGGGATTTTGGCCCCCACTCACCGCCATATTTTCCCCATAGACTTGCACTGGGGAAAGCTTTCTTTCCCCCAATGCATGTCTATGGGAAAAACACCAAAAATGGTGGCCAATCCAAAAATCGGACATCCGATTTTTGGATCGGGATCGGGTCCGATCTGATCCGAGGGATCTCCGATTTTGTCCTGGCCAATCCAGGACAACGTCGGAGGTCCCGATCCAGGTCCCGATCCGATCCAGGGGGTCCCTGCACATCCCTAATTTTTTCCACCCCGCCGCCACCTCCATCTAGATCTGTGCCATCCCAGTCTTCTGCTTTCTTTCTTTTCCAGGTATCCATCTTTTTTCTTTCTTTGTTTCCTTCTCTCAGTCCATCAATTTCCATACTCTTACCTGCTTCCCACTAACAAGTAATGAGAATTTCCAGAGACAGCACGACAGGGTTTAGTTTGCTTTGTATGAGTGGGAGGAATAACAAATTAGCCCACGCTTGCTGTTTTAGGTTTAGGGTTGATAGAGGTCAAAACTGTGTTTCCCCCCCTCCAGAAGCCTTCATAATAACTGCAAGCTAAACTGTACTAGCACTTAGCATTCAGTTAGCACCTGTCGTTCAACAATTTATAGCATTGTTATATTATTAATTTGTACTGCGGAGATACTACTGAAATAGAAATGCCAGAACACATCCATGGGTGTTAGCTGCAATGGCTCAATGCTGAAAATAAAGAGCAGTGGGTAATAATTAAATGCAAAACCCATCTGGAAGGCTTGTGGTGTCATGTAAGATTTGTTTCATTTACAAACATACAGCAGAGTATACTGGAAGCAGCCTGATGCTTCTAGGGCAGGCAGCAAATCTGCTACCCCTTAGATTCTAGGAAGAGCCTCTATGCTCCGAGGTGCTTCAACTTTGAGCCAAGTTGCCATTTGCTTCTTCCCCAAATCCCAAACTTTTACTCTAAGAACATAAGTGGAGCCATGCTGGATCAGACCAAGGGTCTATCTAGTCCAACACTCTGTTCACAAAGTGGCCAACCAGCTGTCAGTCAGGAAACCACAAGCAGGACATGGGTGCAACAGCTCTCTCCCAATAGCTGGAGTGTGTCACCTTCCCCAACTCTGATGGGTATTGCATTCCAAGGCCAGGAATAGATTCCCAGCTATCAAGATATTTTAACATCAGGCGACACTTTAGGCAAAGCCACAGCAACAGACACATTAACGATAATCAAGATTGCCAAATTCACAACACCATCTTCAATCCTCAGCAAAGCAACAATAGTTCCCAGATGGTTATTACATTTGATTGTCATTTGCTACTCTTCATTTTCAGAATTGAGCCACATTGCAGCTGACACCCATGGCTCTGTTCTGGCATTTCTATTTCTGGAGCATGTCTTCTTTGCAGCACAACGTTATAATATAACAATGCTATGAATTCTTGGATGACAGGTGTTAACTGAATGCTAAGTGTTAGTACAATTATTATGAAGGATTCTGGGGGACCAGTTTTGAACTTTTATCAACTCCAAACCTACAACAGCAATTGTGTACTTACCTGTCATTTACCATGTCAGCAGGACCATGCAAATCACAATAATATCACACTCATTATGTTTCATTCTCAGCTTTAAATATTAAATATCTATTGTGCTTCAATCGCTACTCTTTTCAATTGTATTTTCGAATATAAACCTTCTGCAGATCAAAAGCATTAGGCCCGGGGCAGCCAGTCCCCTTATCTCACAGATTTGCTGTCTTTTGGTAAAAACAATCCAGTTCTTTATCATGTTCTATGCATGTATTGGGAAAGCTGTGTCTGAGAAGTCAAAAGACTCACAAGCATATAATCTTCCCATTGTTTTTTGCAAAACATTCTGCAGCTCTCAGTTGTGATCCCCAAATGTTTAATGAGTAGCCAGAGCAATGGAATGTCATGTTTGTCCAAAACTCAACTGTCTCATGACCCTGAACTAATTTCTCCATTACTCCTTGTGAATACTGCCAGCATCTTCAGAAGGCTCATGTACATCCCACTGGTGAACCTTGATTCACCATTAGGAAACCTTTGATGTGGACATTCTAGAATGCATGTACATCCATATTTTGTAGATAGCTCAGAAGGGGACTGCATTTCTAGCTGGACTAAGGGAAACAAAGTACAAGGGGGGAAATCCCAACATCAAGTATAACCTGATCGGATCTGAGCTAACGGGGATCAACCCCTCTGTTCTGCAGGTTCCCTTCTATTTGGCACTGGTTAGGCCTCATATTGAGAATTGCATCCGGTTTTGGGCACCACACTTCAAGAAGGATGCAGACAAGCTGGAGGGTGTTCAGAGGAAGGGAATGAGGATGATCTGGGGTCTGGAAACAAAGCCCTATGAGGAGAGACTGAAAGAATTGGTCATGTTTAGCTTGGAGAAGAGAAGATTGAGGGGAGACATGATAGCACTTTTCAAATACTTGAAAGGTTGTCACACAGAGGAGGACCAGGATCTCTACTCGATCATCCCAGAGTGCAGGACACGGAATAATAGGCTCAAATTACAGGAAGCCCAATTCCAGCGGGACATCAGGAAAAACTTCCTGACTGTTAGAGCAGTACAACAATGGAACCAATTACCTAGGGAGGTCATAGGCTCTCCCACACTAGAGGCATTCAAGAGGCAGCTGAACCATCTGTCAGATATACTTTAAGGTGGATAGGCCCCTTCCAACTCTAATATTCTATTATTCTAACTAAGAAAGAGATCTTGGGGTTGTGGTAGAGAGCTCAATGAAAATGTCAACCCAGTGTGTGGCTGCTGTAAAGAAGGCAAATGCCATGGTAGGCATAATTAGAGAAGGAATTGAGAATAAAATTGGCAGTATCATGCTTTTATATAAATCTATGGTGCAACCACACTTAGAATACTTCATACAGTTCTGGTCACCATACCTAAAAAAAGATATTGTAAAGCTGGAAAAAGTGCAGAAAAGGGCAACTAAAATGATCAAGGGGCTGGAGCATCTCCCCTGTGAGGCAAGGTTACAATAGCTGGGGTTATTCCATGAAGCTAATTGGTGGGAAATTCAGGATAGATAAAATGATGTACTTACAATGGCTACTAGTCCTGATGGCTAGGTGCTACCTCTGGTAACAGGCAGTAATCCTATGTACACCAGTTGCTGGGAACATGGGTGGGAGTGTACTGTTGCACCCGTGTCCTGTCTGTGAGTTCCTATTAAGAGCTGGTTGGCCACTGTGTGAACAGAATGCTGGCCTAGATGGATGCTTGGTCTGATCCTGCATGGCTCTTTTTATGTTCTTATGTCTGCATGTGGTTTATGGCACCAGGTGGAAGACAAGCCCTCCCTGCTGAAATGGCTTTTGAGACAGGCATATTGTTGGGGACTATTATGAATTAGGATAATTAGGGTTTCCTGGCACTTGATCTCTTTGTTCTCTCAGAACACATGTGTTTGGGCATAATGGAGGCCAGTGATCAGCATTTTAGTCTCTAGGTACAGCTTTAGAAAATGGATTTTTAGCTTTTAGAAGTCTGTAACTGCAACAGTGCTTGCTTTGTATTTTCATACCATCTTCAAACAAAGAATGTGTGCTTTTAAGCCAGTTTTAGACATACCTACTCTTTTTTAAATCCCTAACGAATTTGATTTCCTAATGAATAAACCTGTATCCATTGCATAATGTGCTTATGGACTTAAACAGATAGTTTGGGTTTATATAAGAGACAGAGGCACCCTGAAATACCTAAAAATCAAACCCACGAGGAGGTGGCAAGTGCTGCTTTTTTTTTTTTTTTTTTAACAACAACAAAAATTAAGTTTGAATTTTCTGATGGTGCACATCAGGTTAGTGAAAACATTCAGAGATTTTTACCTACAGTTGTCAGGCAGAATTAAGTAATCTATCAAAAGGTGAGATATATCATACTAAATCTAGTGCCTTATTTTACAGGGTTGTCCAATCCATTTAAAGTTGCCTTAGAAATCCCCTCCATGATTGAGATATGGGATAACGATGCCAACTCCTGCTTAGACTGCAGTAAATTTGTGGACCAAAACAAGTTTCCCAAATTGAATGATCAGCAGGACACTCATGAACAGCTCCTTGGCAAGTCTGTTAAAGAGCTGAAGAAACTGGCAAAGAAAGGATATTGGGCTAGAAGTCATGCCCTGAGGGCGCAAACTTACCAGCACATTATCCAGGACATACCCTGCCGACTCATGACCCCAGATGCCCCAGTCTACCAAGATGTTGCCAGCAAGCTCTTTGGAAATGAGAGTGAGAGTTGTGACCCCTTGCCTGAATTCCTGGCAGGAAGCATCATGCCTGAATATTGCCTCACCAAGGAAGGGGTAACTGCCACAAAGAAGATACTCATCTGCATTTCCAACTTGTACCCGGACATCACCTATTGTCCCCTCCTCCCTGCTGTAACTGCCCTGATACTCCATTACAGCCAAGATGAGGCCCAGTGCTTTGAGAACACCTGCCGACTCCTCTACTGCAACGCTCCCCACACCTCCTACATAGACCACTCCTTCCTTGCTCATGAAGCCTCCTGCATGACCTTTGGGGACCTAGCCAACAAACACTGCCCAGCTGCCCACCGACTGATAGCAAGTTCCTCAGACAACATCTTTGAGGTGTATTCTGAGTGGCTGGGATGGCTCTTCGAGGACCTTCCATTTGATTATGTCATCCGCATCTTTGACGTGTACCTTCTAGAGGGGCAGAAAGTCCTCTACCGAATTGCACTGGCCCTGCTGAGGGAATACCAGCTCTCTGTGACTTCTAAAAGGCTGGAGGTGACTGATGATATCAAAGGAAGCTTTCAGGCTTTCATGTGGGACATTCATGAGCACATGACAGCTGACAAGCTTCTAGAGAAGGCATTTGGCATCCGGCTTTTCTCTCGCAAAGAAATCTGGCTCCTTCAAATGGCCAACAGGAAGGCACTTGTGGAGAAGGGAGTAACCGTGGTGCAGCACAGGTAAAAGATTTTCTGTTGCTCCCTGTTTAGACCAGGCACATTCTCTGCTGACAGTCAAGCCAGCTTCAGGGCACAGTGTACATGTGCCCATAATCAGAGATCAAAACTAATCCAAAAATGCCCCCCCTTCTCTCTCAGCTGTATTTAAGTTGCAGGTGTGGGGGGCGGTCATTTTCCTCACATCCTATGGTGGAGTCCAATCTGCCTCTCCTCATTCCCCTCACAACCTGCTGCCAGCTATGGCTACTAAAAAGCCTTCTGGGAGACTGGGTGAATACCTGTGAACCATATGGGATGGGGCGCATGTAGCTGCTGGGGCCAGGAGAATATCAGTGATAGAGGCATGCAGAAGGTCCTAGGTTCTATCCCCGGCCTCTCCAGATAGGGTTAGAAAAACTCCTGCCTGAACCCTGGAGAGCTGCTGCCCGTCAATGTTGACAATATTGAGCTAGATGGACCATTATCTGGCTCAGTATAAGACAGCTTTTCATGTGTCTATCAAATATAAGCATGTCTGAGGTGATAGGCTGTCCCTGGTTTATGGGATATCTGTCACCTTAATTTTTTTAATGGTTGTATAGACCAGATGAGTCCACATTGAAGTAAAAATAATAATAAGAAGAAATGGTTAATCATGTAGTATAGAATAGTAGAGTTGGAAGGGGCCTATAATGCCACTGAGTCCAACCCCCATTCAGATTGTTTCAGCTGTAATTGTAACTTGAAATACGAGAAGTCAAGATTGTTCAATTACTCAATGGTTTCGAAAGCACAAAGGCACATGGGATTGGCAAAGTGATATTTTCCTTGGACCAGCTTTTTTTGATTAATGAATTGACAAGATTATGCAGGTTGTTGCATTCATTCCCTCCAAAAGTAAGAAAAGATCTCACCTTAAGGGCACAATCCTGTGCACATTTAGACAGAGGAAAGTCCTACAACTCCCAGCATTCCCCACCCCAGCATGGCTAAACATGAATAGGATTGCATCTTAAAATTATTATTGTTATTGTTATTATTAATAATATTATTCTGCATCTCATTCTGTGGAACCAACACAGAACTCTGCACTTAAAGGTATCCTCTACTATCAGTGGACTTGACCTATCAAGAGTTGGCGGTGTGTTCTGCCAGTTGTACGTTTGCAAGAAGATCTTTCTCCATCCTAAAGGTCAGGATCTTTGAAGCTGCTTGAGGTACAGGACTGATTATTTCCCCCTTCTTTCCTCTGTTGCACAGACAACCATTCCACCTCATTGTGAATGCACATAATTTCACATCTACCATTGTTACTGCTCAGGAAATGCGCATTGTGTGGTCCTGGATTCCTGAACGATTTTCTTTGTTCTCACCTCTCCTCTTATTCTCAACTTCTGAAGATGGATACAGCTTGCAAAGGTAAGGCGGTATCTGCAAAATCAGTCTCAATCAGTCAGTATCGCATCAAGACAACAAAATGAACTGAATACTGATTTCAGTCAGTGTATTGAACAGAGGAAAAGAAACACTGGGATCATTTTTAATAGGGCTATCCTTTTGGGTCCAACTTCTTGGAGAGATATGACTGACACAAGTACTCCCCTTCCTACACTCAAAATGGCTATTCACATGTGGGATGCCCATGGGAAGCACAGCACACAGCATATTGATGTGCCCCAAAAGCATATTACCTCTAGATTACCTGTGATCTTTAGGGCATGCCTGTATATTCTTAATTTTGGAGATAAAATGTGCTCAAACAGTGCATCTGATCCACATAGTCTATACAGGTGGGAATGAATCTATGCTTACTGTTGGTCCCACCTGTCCAGTAGATCATTGTGAGATCATTATGGCCATATAGACTCTTTCCAACTAGTTTCCCACTTTGGGTGAGGAAATATCTGCTCATCAAGGGCATTTCCTATGATTGCAATATTATCTTGTATAGTGCCCAGTTGGTAGCATGGACAAGCTACTATAGAAACATACTCTTAGGTTGACCAATGTTGTATTTTCCTAACTGTGTTATGAAAATGCACATATGGAAGTGGCTGAAGAGATGTGTCCTGGTAATGTCAGAAGGGTCAAACATGAATATGTGATTAATATATGGGAAAGCTCCCCAGGATCTTCTCTGCAGTTTGTGCATCTTATACTAGCATCTGGCCTTTCTGCCACTAGAAAGAGATATGCCTCCAGCCATTTTCTGTCTAGTTTCCGACCTGCGTTTTCAAAATAAAATAAGGGAGCCACATTAAAACCCAATGCACATTGGAGCAATGATATAACAACAACACATCATGTTAGAAAGAGCCTTAAGGGGGCAGAATTGTGAAAAGTCTCCCTGCCCCCTTAGAAGAGGCATAGTAGAATCAGATTCAGAGGGCCTGCATGATAGAAACAGCCAGGGGCATCCAATAGTTAAGACACACCCACATCCAAGCAAATATACTTTCACAATCTTAATTAAGCTGTCAAGATCCTGTGTGTGCCACTGAGATGATGATGTGTTAAGGTTTTATCTGAGCAATTACCTGCTTCGCTGAGCAAAAATTATGGCTTCCAAATGTCTGCTTTGCTAGCTATTACACAACGCTGAACAATAGTGGAGAGGGACGAAGGAGTGTTATTGCCATTGCTCCTTTATGGGTTTGCATAGGCGGCCTGGTTAACATAACAATAGTATTCACAGAGAGGTTGTCAGCAATCACTACAGGTTGCTATTCCTCCAGGTATTTTAAGTAGTCATATCAATCCCCCAAAGAAAGAGGTGCTCAAATAGATTTCTCTGCCATGCAAAGTCACCCAAAGGGAGCGGAGTTCCAGTGTGTCTTGCCTGTGATGGGGGGTGGGGGGCTTATTGGGCTTGCAGTTCAATAACTGCTAATGGGAGCCTGCATTACATCTACTGCTTTCACCAGCAATGGACTTGGTCTGAGGGTAGCTAGATGTCCTACTTTACAGAGTACAGTCCTCAGTTTTGGACAGCTGGCAATCCTCTATTTGATGGGCTGCCCAAGTCTGATTTAAAGTCAGAGAAACCTAAGGAAGGAGAGCTGCACAGACCTTGAGTTGCCCATCAATAGTTAGCACTGGGATGGTAGACAGAGCACGCACTCAGGTCCTCTGGACAGTCCCTCCACGATGGTGAGATACCTTACATTTCTATTTAAACAGTAGTTGTTATTTCTAAACTAGTGTAAACCCCATGTTGCCACTGGGGCTAGTAGTGTGAGAATGACTGGATAAAAATATGTTTGCCCATTTCTATTCTGATTGAAGAACTGTACACTTTTAAAATAAATCTACTACAAATAAATTGGCAAATGGGAAAACAAAATAAGATGTTCTTTTTAAAAAGAGCACGTACCATTTCTTTAAGATGAAAGGCTAAACCTTCAGAATCACAATTCCTAGAGTTCTTTGTGTGTCCCGTGGCAGAGGATTACTCCCCACTACCACCAATGCAAATGGTTTGGAGGGGGGGTTGAAGCTCATTTTCCGCTTTGATAAGCCTCCCCCCATCACCACCCACCAGAAACTACAACTCCCAGGGTGCTTTGTGCAGCTCACTTGCTCAGACAGCTTTACCTCAGCCTCTTGTTGACCACCCTGGCCCACTCATAGCGCAGCTCCAGTTTCTTCTCTAGCTGTGGTTCGTCAGTGGTGGCCACTTTCTTGGAGGCCTTCCTCTCTGAGTCAGGCTGGGCTCTTGGCTTTTGGGTAGGCCAAGTGTGGGTCCAAGCAAGGCTGGGGAGGACATGCTATTATTGCTGCACCTGCAGAAGTGAGGACAGCTCGCTGATGGGGCTCCTCCTCAGTGGGCGCATCCCTCTCTGGCCAAGCACCACATCGCCCCAGGCTGGCCTCACCAACAGGAAGGAAGCCCAGCAAGCCCTTACCAAGGCTGCCATGTTGGCTATGGACAATGACAGTGATGGCAATACAGCAGGTATTGTGAGATTTCTGTTGCCAAAGGAATAGACTATTTGGCCTGGAGCCAAGAAATATAGTGTTTTGCTATTAAAGCTTGAGCTTTTCTCAGTTTCAATTTTTCTTCACATCTACATTGCTCAAGCTTCAATTTTTAATATAAAAATGAGCAAAATTGATCTGGTAGATCCCTAGTAATAAACCTTACACTACTTATTCTTATATAGATTTGCACCGATACATATAAATTGTATACACATATGTCAGGCGAACTGGTGTCCTCTTTTGTCCACTTTTTTGGTGATGCATTTCCCTTTTTTTGGATGATGCGTAAGTGGCCATGCTACTTGATCCTAAAAATCCTTCCCCAAACTCAGGCAGACAAGAGGATGCAAATAATCATGAAGCCCAGATCAACCAAGGCAGAATGTGGCAAGGAGCATTGGTGGGAAATGTAATGCCATCTGAAACTGGAGATTTAGACATAAGGAAAGGAGAAGGGTAATTACATATCAAGGTGATGTGGCTAGGAGAATGAAAAGGTCACTGTAGCAGTATGAAAGATGGACAATCTACTTCTTGGTCCATGCATACTTTAGAAATTGCCTTTGTGGCAGCATTGTACACAGCCCAATAGTCTTACCTTGATGACTATTGGTGGTATCCCAAGGAAATCTTGAGGAGCTTAGAGAAAATAGGATGGGGTCTCATCAGACCATGTTGAGGGACCTTGACTCAGGCCCCCTCCACAAGGATGTGCTTTTGCGCCCGGTTCGGCGATTATGCGCATTATCGCGGATGCGCATTTACTCCTAATCCCTCTGCACGGGAGGCAGCGAGAGGCGGCGAAGCGCATTAATTGATGTCCAAAAAGCGCTTTACAAGAAGTTAATGTGCATAATCGCTTGTTCACACGGCGAAAATGCGCTTTAACGGCCGGAGCAAAATAAAAGTCGCTATTTAACGCGCATTCGATAATGCGCATAATCCGAGAGATAACGCGCCTCTACGCCCGTTTTGCGCTCCGCTGGTGTGGAGGTAAAATTTATAATGAGCCTTCAAAGAGCATTAAACCTCTCTTGTGGAGGTAGCCTCAGATCATCCAAAGTTTAGGTGGATGGATGAGACCATCTCTACTATGTGCCTGCGTGGTATTGTTGCATAGACATGAAAAAATGTGGAAAGCATGCAGTGGATCTGGCTAATCAAGAGGGGTGCATTTCAAATACTGGGAGAGCCTGTTCTGTTTGACAAGCCACAGTCCATTCCACCTAGGCTGACCATATGAAAAGGAGGACAGGGCTCATGTAACTTTAACAGTTGCAGAGAAAAGGGAATTTCAGCCTGTGTCATTTGTATGCAGTTAGTTCCTGGTGATATTCCCTCTTCATCACAACGGTTAAAGGTGCAGGCACTATACTAGAGTGACCATATACAAAAGAAGGCAGGGCCCCTGCAACTTTAACTGTTATGATGAAGAGGGAATTTCACCAGGAACTAATTGCATACAAATGACACTGGCTGAAATTCCCTTTTCTCTACAACTGTTAAAGTTACATGAGCCCTGTCCTCCTTTTCATATGGTCAGCCTAATTCCACCCCCACCTCAACGCTGTTATGGGATAGCTTTTCTTGTCATTGTCGTCAGATTCAGCTCACCCCAGTTCCTTTTTTTGTTTCCTACAGGTTTTATTCCTGCTGTGAAGGCTATGAGCCGACTGTTTTGCTGTTAAAAACCACACTGGGGGAAGTAAGTGTCTTCTGAGCAGTCAAGAGAACTGGGGGTGGGGCGTTTTTCTGTGGTGCTATGATGGAAATGAAAATATAAGATTTTTTTTTTAAATAGTCTTTATGCAGGATTGTGTGTACTCTGTGCTAAAAAGGAATTCCAAAACTTTTGCCCTAAAGGATGTTCACAAAAGAGCCCACAATTCTGCATTCATTTACTCTTATGTAAAAATTATGTATTTTTGTTGTAACTAATTCTGGTCTCCATATGCCAATGTTTGCCAAATCAGGAATATTTTTGAAAGAATGGGGATGGTGGAGGGAAACAGAGGCCGGGGCAGAATGATTAGGGAGGTTATAAAGGCTGTAGGGACATATATTTAGAGATATAGGGAAGGATATGGGGCTGTCAGGACAATAGGGGTGCTTCCATACAGTTTGGATCAGAGTGTTAAATAAACAAGCTTCTGTGATAATACATTTTCTTGACTCCTTAGCTCCCTTCTGATTTCTAGTAGCCGTACATTTTAGAATTTCTTACTTCTCATGTCTTCCATATAGGTATGTGGAGCATTTCTCTCCTCTGACTGGAATGAAAGGAAAAAAAGTGGAGCATCAGGTTTCTTTGGCACAGGAGAATGCTTTGTTTTCACAGTGAGTCTAAAATTAGTTCCCATTTTGAATTGGTTAGTTTTATAAGATCTATTTTTAGTCCCTTTTTCCCCACTGGTCTTCAATTAGTGAATCAGGGCCCACAATGGGGTTGCAACGTGACCTAAGGTGGTAGTGCTATCATCAGATTTTACAATTATGTCGTAAAAATTAAGAAGTGGGTCCCAAAATGCACAGCCAACCTGCTTCCTCCAACAACTTATGTTATTGAGAGATGACTACATTGATTACTTTTATATAGTCATATCCTGTTAATATGGATCATCATCAAATCAACTGATTCTGCAGCCTTAAGATAAAGGTGCAGCATAGTATCTGACGCATAGAACTTCCTGTATGCACAGAAGCTGCTTATTCAACTACACTACATATTGAGCTAGTTATTTCTGCTGCATCCTGTGGGAGACTGGGTGTTACCATCTACTACCATGACCATTTAATTAAGAAACATCTTACCATTTCCCTCCCCAGCCAGGATGGCCTAAAACATTTTGCAAGGACAAGATGGTGTCCCTACCCATTCCATATACAAAAGCTGACTAGGTTGTGTCAGTTGAATCTTCCTTCAAAACTGACAATGGGATAGCATCCTCCGCCACGCCTGAAGGCAGGAGGTAAGCTTAGGAGGTGAAAGGCAGGCCATGTGGCACACAGTTCTCTCCTCCAACACCTTGCTGCTTCCCAGCATTTGCCACCTGAGGCAACTGCTTCACATTGCCTAATGGTAGAGCTGGACTTGCCCCCCTCCTCCATGTTTAAATACATTTGTAACTTAACATAAGACTTCATGCATCTGATGAAGAGGATGAAAGTTTATGCTTATGTTGAGGTGCCACTAGGCTCTTTGTTGCATGCCTTTTGTGTTTATATCAAGGTCTCCAGGAACTCAATCAAAACCAATTCCGTCAAGGAGCCATGCTTCAGAGCTTCCTATTCATATGCTCTCCTAAGGGAGCATACAGAATGGACAGAGGTAGGATATACCTAACTTTTATCATCTTTGTTTGAAAGGTGCAGCCTGAACTGGAGCGATACGAGTGGGTTTTCATCAAGAAGCCAGAACAAGCCAAAGCTGTGCCTCATTCCCCACGCCAGCGTTCTCTGTCTCCCTTTCCTTTGGAGAGTCACACAACAACCAGCCCAAAGCACCTCACCGTGCCAAAGTTAGACATGATTAAATACTGCCTCTCTCCATTCCTGGCAATTAGACACTTCAAGTTACCTTCCAAAACAGCCTCCATGTTTATGTCTGGAACTCAGGAAGGAATTGTCATAGGTAATTGTGCTAACATTATAGCTGCTATAGATGTGAATGTGTCAAAAATACTTCGGGCAGCCCAGCTCCAAGTCAACTTTCCTCTAATTCTGTCAGAAATAAGCTCCCACTTGCTTTCACAGAACCCAGCCACTAGAAGCTGCCAGAAATCTCCTCTCAGGTTTCACTAGACTTCTCTTCCTTTACTTCCCAGGGAATTGCAACAGGGCCTGCCTTGAACTCAGAGCACTTTGCAATGCATAAGAAATAGGGCAAAAGTGATTTCTCTCTGTAAATGCTCCAACTGTGATCCATTTATCTCAGCACGCCAACTAATAATCATACAGTACATCATGTCTAACCAAAGTAAACCATAGAAAATGTTTACTGGAGATAGGGAAGAACAGCTGAATCAAGGAAGAGGCATTGCATGGAAAACAGAGAACCTATCTACACACGCAGGATATAACACTTTGAAAACGTTTTGACAACTGTATATCAAGAGCCTATCTACACAAGCAGGATAAAACACTTTGAAAACGTTTTGAAAACTGTATATGGAGTGTGTCCTGGGCCCCAACAGTTGTCACTACTGTTATAAACCGTTTTAAACTGTTTTAAAGCAGTAGTATAGATAGGGTCAGAGTGTGAATATAGCCTATACTTGGACTTCTACGAGCTCCATCACACCAGCGATTTAATGCATGCTCACCCTGCCTGGTGTGCGGATTTGCAGCATGGTTCTCACATGACACTGTGCCTGTCCTGCTGACACCCACCTCTTCCCCAGCCTTTCCTAGAACACTAAAAGTCTGGATTATTTTTCCTAAGCCTCCATGTAGTTTTAAAGGAACTGGAGGCTTGAATGAATTGCATCAGGTCCTGGCAGGGAAACGCGATCTCTCCCAGCAGCCGGCTCCAAGCCTCAATATAAAACCCAAACCTTGCATCCCAGGCTTGAAAGCATTTTTTTAAAAATCATACAATGCCTGAATCTCTGCAGAGACAGGATTGTATTCCCTCGATGCCCCCAAAGAGCCAAACCAAAGGGTCATTCCATTTTTGCCCGGTGGGGGGGAAGGCAGTCTGGTTGAAGTACTCATCTGACAGGGCCTGACTAGAGGGAGAAAGAGAAGGAGAGGGGTGGAATGGAGTGGAAGAGCAAATAAGCAAGGAGTGAAAGAGCAGCTATTCAGGTAAAAGGGAGCATAAGCTTGACGCGCTTCAGCCTCAGAGGTAAAAAAAATGTGGAGGCAAATGGGGGGGGGGGGAATTAGGTGTGATGGAGGTCTAATTGTAGTACTTTCTGATATGACCTACCTGTCAACGGGTACTACTGCCTACTGAAGTATCAGTATTTCATCTGAGTGGCTATAAGTTTACCTACAAAAGGGGTTTACCTACAACCCCCTTTGTCTATGATGCCCATAGCATTTATAATTTAAGATTCATCCCGCTGGTCATGTCTTTCAGAAAATTCCATTGCTAGATGCCCCTATCAAACTATTTGTGGTTCATCATTTCAGCTCTGCACTGCCACTGCAAAATAAACATCCTTGCAGGATGTCGCCTAAGCAATATTGGCATCACCTGGGAGAGCTGCTGCTGGTTAGGCAATAAGGGGATAGATGGACCAATGGTCTGACTCAGAATAAAGAAGCTTCCCGACTTTGTGAGGTTGCCCTTTCATTTGCAGGCTTCTTCCCACACTCCCAAAAGAAGCTTCTTGGTTCAGACATTAAGTCAGCCACAGCTAAACCAGGAGGATTTCCTTACCTACCAGTGTTTTGGGGTAATAGGGGTACATAAGAGACCAAGGTGCAGAAAATGGCACTAAATGGCACAAGGAGCCCAAGGTAAGGATGCCCACCAAGGCACGTTAAGGAGAAGATGCATATTAAACTGTCTTCTTTGAAAGAAATGTGGGATAATAGACATGCTGCTGCTGCTTTACCTTCTTCTTCCTCATCCTCACACATATAGCACCCCCCTCCCTGGTTCAGGACAGCTGTTTGCCTTTGAAAGTAGCTCCTGCTATGAGTGGGTGGCTTGCTGACTGTCTCCCTCCCTTCCTCATTCTCTCCTGATCCTTACCCATTCCCCTCGCACAACTGCATGCATTCATAGATCTCCATTTTCCTTTAGAGGGTGAGGGTATTCAGCTCCTTATTTGAAAAAACCCACCACATTTTTAAATACTTCTACTAATCACAGGATACACCCAAGCATACACCCCTCTTGCTCCTTGGTGGGGCTGTGGCCTATAAAGCTGTTGGCACAACTCACCCAAGTTCACTATTAGAGGGATTGATCACGAACCAGGGACACAGAAGTATTTACACTTGCAAATAAATAAATAAATAAATGGGGTGGGGGACTCAAAATGGTTCAATGAGGGCTCGGTGTTCTCCAAGAGCAATGGAATGTTGAATGTTAGTTGGAAAATGTCAGTTGTGGGGTGAAGATTGAGTTGCTTCAGCCACTAACAGTTTCTAGTATCCTGGAGGAAGGCATGACTTTCTGGGCAGCTAGCTGGAACCCTCAACACAAGCACTCCTGTTAGTGGGGGAGGATAGACTTCAACATTTTGTTGCTGCTGGCTCTTGTACAGATATAAGCTGTGAGAGTATTCATAGGAGTACTGAGTGACAAGAAGCCCTTCACTGACACCAGGCACAACTCTGTGTAAGGTAGCACAAAGAAAATCAATCAGAAATCTTACTAGCATGTCTATAATGAATCCTGAATGCTTGCATGCAGCAATACACGTACTGGTTATGCTCTGTGCATGCAGAATAAGGGACTGATGTAAACTGGGATCATTGTGCTCATATTTAATGCAGTGAAGTTGTGCTACCGGCAAGCTCTCTAGCAGCAAATGCAACCTGAGAATACTATTCTGCTAATGTCAGCCACTAGGAGGCAAACACTACATGGCTATGCTAGCAGTGGAAATATCCAAAATACTTTTGCATACGACATGCACATAGACACCTCCCAAGCATAAATAGTTTGTTTTGGAATGTCTTGCAAACAATGTTGACATTTAGGGCAGGTTCCATAAATGCAAGATCAATTCTGTCACTGTCTTTAACCATTTTACTGAGTTTTAGATGAAGCCTTGTATGGTTGTTACTATGTATTGGCGGTCACATCTCCTATAAAGTAACTGTTTAGGTGTTTCATTAAGAAAAAAGAAGATACTTGGCTGATAATTTTGTAAAGTACCAACGGCAAGGTTTTGTTTCCTACGTCTACACACGTTGTTGACCTGCACTCAGAATCATAGACAGCTTAAAATTTGACTGTTAGGAAAAGAGATAATGAAACACTGAACATTATCTAGAATTATGCTTGATAACATAATGAGCAAAAGTCCTTAACTATCTATATTCATTTTCCCCAGGTGGTGGAGGAGGCCAGGCTTTGTTTATCGATGATAATCTGCTTCACGGGAGAACAGAACACTGTGAAACATTTGACAACCCTCCTCTTTGCCAAGAAAACTTCCAGGTGCAGCTATTAGAAGTCTGGGGCTTTCAAAATTCCTGATCATCTTCCCCCCCACCCCCTATCATGAAATATTTTAGGCTGAGATTCCTCTCCACAGCACTCCATGGTGCACATAGCAACTGGAAGTGAAATAAAAGACAGTGGATGATGACAGACAGATGGAGATGTCAAGCATCAGGGACAGGTCTCTTCAATATTTTTTGGAATTAGCCGATTAATACAGTCTTTTTGGAAAGAAATTTTGGGGTATAAGAAAACATATAAAACTATGTGCCCCCCCCCCCCCATGACTTTTCTACTTTGATGTTTGAAAGGTTTGATTTTGGAAAAAGATTTAGAATTACCATATTGGTCACATACTTGCTTACTTCGTTTAGACCAGGGGTGGGCAACTTGTGGCTCTCCAGATGTTTTGGCCTACAATTCCCATCCATCGTAGCAAACATAGCCAATGATGAGGGATGATGAGAGTTGTAGGAGGGCCACAAATTGCCCAACCCTGAATTACACAAACCATATTACCTCCAAGGAAATCTCCAAGAACTTCCA
Source organism: Anniella stebbinsi (assembly GCA_029215795.1). NCBI lineage: Eukaryota > Metazoa > Chordata > Lepidosauria > Squamata > Anniellidae > Anniella > Anniella stebbinsi. The sequence goes on along the minus strand of JARDYH010000005.1, from coordinate 62,137,796 downwards.
TATCTGATTGGTATGGTCATATATGGACACTAGCTTTTATATCAAAACACATGTATAACAAGAGAGCTTTAAAAAATTGAATGTATTTATAAATCAGTGGAAAAATTAATTTGAAGATAATAGGTATATCCATATATATTATTTTCACCTGTATGATGTATTTGCCAGTACATAACTTTTTTACTTTCTGAGATACATACTATTTGTTTCAATTTTATCATAATAATGTTAAAGTAGAAAAGACATCAGATAGATACCTGACCTTTAAGAATGTTTCCACAATAGGAAATGTGTGGATTTTACATATGCTCCATTGACAATCACGTCAGTTTCTATTTTTGTTATCCTATGCACCAAATACTAAAAAAAAAAGAGGGTGGATCTCTAAAGACAATCACTAAGATCGGTCTATTCACCTATAACTCAAAACAAATCCAAATGCACACCTTCTAGATGTGTTGGACTATAACCCCCAACATTCACAGCTGGTTCAGGATAATGGAAATTATATTTCAACACATCTGGAGAGTGCCCAGTTGGGGAAAATTTGACACAGTCACTTTATTATTTCATTCTTGATCATTGTAATTTTGGGGTTATCTTATAAACGTTGAGAACGCTCATTGCAACTGGAGTCAGTCCTTGTATATAAACTTAATGACAGCATTTGAAAGTAAATTTTACAGTCAGTATCTTCCTTTCTATCCCCACAAGATTACAATACTATGGAGCAATCATCTTTAAAATCAGCATGCACTATGAGAAATAGCATACACTGCTCTATAATGTAATTGTGCAGATGTCTTGGAAGTATGGCTGCTTTTGCCAGGAATGAAAGTGACTACTAAATTAGCTTTGTTTCTTTGGCCATTCATTTCTGCACTTCTTTTAAAATGAGGTACTGGAGAATAAAATGCCACATTTTTATTACATTCACCAACACCTGTGTAGTTCTGCAGCTGTGCTACAGAGACTCAAGCAGACAAGCAGGCAGCCTGTCCCTTTCATCAAAACAAGATTGCAGAATACCCTGGAGTTACCATAGACCTTCTCAAGAAAAAGGCAGGAGACATCTGGTGACCAGGCTGCTCTCTAGATGGCATGCTTTTACCAGTTCTACAGGCCCTCTGGGCATCTGGCTGGGTATAGATGGATAAAATTAAGAAATGTCAGTAAAAGATTTGCCCTACAAAAAAAGAATAAAAAAGAATGGGCCTTTCCTCTTAAAGAGTGGATGCTTTTACATTAGGGATGAGAGCAGAGAAGCCTGCCTTCCCCACCTGTTCTAAAGATGAAAGAAAATAAAATTGTCTTTGGATTTCAGGGCTGCCAATCACTCCACATTTCAGTATCATTCCTGTCTGCTCTGATGAATAAACATGGTTGTGGTGTTCACATTGTCGTCAAAGATGTATATTTACAACAAAGAGAACAGTAGAATGGTTGTCATCAGACACCAGCAAACTTCATTGGTATTCAAAATACTGTCGCAGTACATACATCACTATTAAAGTTAAAGCACAGAATATGTTGATAGCATTGAGAAACATGACACTAAATGCATTTTAGAGTCTATCTAGTAAAACAGTGCTTCTTGGGATAACAGGCTGTGTAACTGAAGACAACACTTCATGAATCTGATGAAGTGGACTCTAATCCACAAAAGTTTATTCCATAATAAATTGGTTAGTCTTTAACTCTTGATTTTGTTGCAAGAGATGAATCCTGCTACTCTTCGGGAAGATGTGTTCAGTGTTTATAGCTTTTCCTGGTTGTAGCTCTTTTTTCTTGTGCTTATTTTCTCCACCCATAAACAGGAAGCTTGGGCCAGGTTATCTGAAGGAACACCTCCTCCCATATGTACCTGCCCAGACCCTAAGATTATCCTCAGGGGTCTTTCTCCATGAGCCCCTGCCAAAGGAAATGAGGCAGGTGGCTACCAGGAGGAGGGCCTTCTCTGCTGTGGCACCCCGGTTGTGGAATGAGCTCCCTAGAGAGGTTCGCCTGGCACCTACATTATACTCTTTTAGATGCCAGGTGAAGACCTTTTTATTTTCTCAGTATTTTAACAGTTTATCAGTCTAATTTTTAACTTTGCTGTTTTAACTTTGTATTTTAAACCTGTATTAATGTCTGCATTGCTGCTTGGTTTTATCCTGCTTGTGTTCTTATATTGTATTTTTATGCTACATTTTTATACTGTTGTTTTATATTTTGAATAATGTTTATGGTTTAAATTTTTGTAAACCATCCAGAGAGCTTTGGCTATTAGGCGGTATAAAAATGCAATAAATAAACAAATAAATGATCAATATACTCCAAGATGACATTTTCAGAAAGTCTATGGCAATATAGGACGAAAATAAAGATGTAACAATAGCACACACTGGTCATACATAAAGTCCTACAGATTTTACAACTGGGAGACTGTGGTCAAGTGACAAACACAAATACAATTGTTCCATCATGGGTGGTTTAGAATGGAGCCCCAGCACAATGGTTAACCAAAGAGAAAGGGGCAGGAGACTTGGGGTGAATGTGTGTAACAGAATAGTGATGGTCACTGTCTCTCACAGGAATATACCAGAACTAAGAGCCAAAAATGTAAGTAGAGGAATGACATAAAAGTATTGATAGATAAAAATATGAGGTTTGCATTGGATGTGAATGGCAACCAATAGAAAGAAGCGATGTTTAAGCCATTCTAGGAGATTGTTGTATGCATTGTAACTAAAACTTGCAGCTACTGAGAGAGCTTGTAACTTATACAATATTTTTACCTTAAACTGAGTTATATTTAGGGTGACCATATGGAAAGGAGGACAGGGCTCCTGTATCTAACAGCTGTATAAAAAAGGGAATTTCAGCAGGTGTCATTTGTATGCTTGCAGCACCTGGTGAAATCCCCTCTTCATCACAATCGTTAAAGCTGCAGGAGCCCTGCCCTATTGTGTATCTGGTCACTCTAGTATAGCTCCTGCAGCTTTAACTGTTGTGATGAAGAGGGAATTTAACCAGGTGCTGCATGCATACAAATGACACCTGCTGAAATTCCCTTTTCTATGCGACTGTTAAAGATACAGGAGCCATGTCCTCCTTTCCATATGGTCATCCTATTATATCAAAGTATTACATAAACAAAGCAAAGCAAGATTTTTATAATAATAATAATAATAATAATAATAATGCTATATTGTTAACATACACAATCTTATCTAATGTAATTCCTTTCGGATGTCTATAATTTATACAATAATATCTACTAATGAACTAGACTGGGGAAGGTTGTACTATTGGCATACTTTAAAGCATCCTAATTAAAAACAAAAACAGTGTCTAAATGGCTTTCAGACAGGATCTACAATACTGCTTTATAATGGTATTGAATTGCACTGACAACTGTTGGGGCCCATGACACATTCCACATACCATTTTCAAACCACTTTCATAGTGTTATATCCTGCTTCATGTAGATCTGTCCTCAGTGTGGCTTGACCCTGCATGCTTTGGAACTCATTTGTTTAGATGGATCTTCCCAAAAGCACCAGGCATAAGATGGTTGACTTAGGTCCCCTCTACAAGGATTCGCTTTTGCGCCTGGTGAGGCGATTATGCGCATAATCGCTGAAGCGCATTTACACCTAATACCTCTGCACGAGAGGCGGCGAGAGGCGGCGAAGCGCATTAACGGGTGACCAAAATGCGCTTTACAAGTAGTTAATGCGCATAAGCGCTTGTTCACATAGTCAAAATGCACTTTAACGGCCGGAGCAAAATAAAACTCGCTGTTTAACGCGTATTCGATAATGCGCATAATTGGAGAGATAACGCACCTCTACGCCCGATTTGCGCTCCATTCTTGTAGAGGTAAAAAAATTTAAGCGCCTTGAAAGAGCTTTAAACCTCTCTTGTAGAGGCAGCCTTAATATGTTTCCAAAGAAAAAGCATTATTGTGTTTCCTGGATGTACCCAAAATACTTTTAGAATAAAATTGATCCAGTTCAGAATCATTAAAAAGGAATATAGGAGGTGAGTTCTGAGGAATTCAGTGGGAATAGAATTATAAAGATGTTTAGTTAATGCCTAAGACTTACTGGGTTGTGGTATGTGCTCTGGGGGACAGGTGAACTACATCAAGAACGTTGACTAACAGCAGAATTGGCATTATCTTGACCCTCTTCTTGGATGCCACAACTGCAGGACAGAAAAGACCACTAGCCTGTGCTGAACTCTATGCTTAAGAGTATTCCATCCAGCTGGGAGTGAGTTAACCCATTTTCCTCCCTTTATTTAGTAGACCTATAAAAAGGAATGCATCAAATGTACCCTACAAAAATCCAATGGAATTATGCATCATGTAGACCAAGGGCTTTTTTAAACAAACAATTTGTAGCATGCTCCTGACTGGCCACTCATGGAAGTTCATGGGTCATTTTGACAATATCATGAGCCTCCTGCATGTCTCCCACTCTTTTCCTTGGTTATTCTGTTTAAAAATAAACCTAGTGAAACCTAATTCTTCTGAGAGTTGCTCTATAAAACACCCACTAGAGGGCACTGTTCCCATTCAACTCTACAAGCTGGAAGTTAAATTATGGGCTGCGTGGTCCCTGCTCTTTTCCTGTGTAATTCAGCTTGTTTCAAAAGTGGAAGAAAAGCAGGAAGCAGAGCGATGGTAAGGAAATGTGATTTCCTCCTGTCTGAAAGTACTCCAAAGCCTTTCTTCTGCCTCTTCAGCTATGCTAACAAGAACACAAGAAGAGCCATGATGCTGGATTATACCAAAGGCCTGTCTAATCCAGCATTATGTTACCACAGTGGCCAACCAGATGGCTATGGGAAGTCCACGAGCAGGACATGAGGACAATAGTAGCCTCCTGCTCATGTTCCTCATAACTAGCTTTGACAGGGATCCTTCTTCTGAAGGTAATGCACATTTTATCATCCTACAGTTCGCAAGTCTCTCTGCATACTGATGCAATCACTTCATGGTGTGATTGCAGCAGTATGCACCCAGATCCCCATGCTTGTGGTTTGGCTTTTATACAGCATTAGAAGTGAAGGAAGTATCCTGCAAAAGACAGGTACTTTTCCCCCCAGGACACCCTCACCTGTACTGTGAAGCTGATTCACAGTTGTTGCTATCCTTGCAGTCACCTCCGTTTCTCACATTCGTCTAAGATATTGGCATGTGTGGAATCCAGGGATCAGATGTGCTGAAAAAGGGCAGCTGTTAGGGTTTCACACAAGGAAGCCTCCTCAGACGAGGAGGAGACAGACTTACCAGAGGTAAAGAGTGTCTCCTCCCCCACAGCCAGGCCAGAGACTGGCACACAGATAGAGGGAAGCCAGGCAACAGAAGAGGATGCAGGTCCCTCGGAGGAACCGCAGGTCAGTCGGACCCTTCCTCTGCCTGTCTCTCCTGGGGCAGAGTCAGAGATGGAGACAGTTTGACCACCCAGCTTTGCTTATGCCCACTACACTTCAAAACAATTTGCTCTGCTAAAGTAAGGGAGGTTCCTTATTCACATTTTTCATATAGGGGAGCAAAGCCAGAGAAATAGTGACTTTAGTACCTAAGGAGTTTCTCTCAGGCATTATGTCTTGTATCCTCTATCAACAGAGCAACACATCAACTCACTAATAAGGCTTCGAAGGCACAGTCAGGGAGGATATGAGCTTTCAATCTCCACAGACTCCTGATGAGAATGTGTTCCTTTCACTGGAGCAGGTACAGATGCTTCATAAAAGTAGGGCGCACACAACAGGCATGGCCAAAGATAGCATAATTGGCTGCTTGTCCTATCTGAGGCAGTGGCAGTTGGCCTGAAAGTAGGACAGTCCCGATCAAAAGCAAGATTCTCTTCCCCACTGTAGCTGGGAGGAAGGAAGGCAGATCAAGTGGGAGAGAGAGAGAGAGAGAGAGAGAGAGAGAGAGAGAGATGGGAAGACAGAGTTACTTGAGACATTTTAGTTTATTAAAATTATTACTTCGCTCTGTGTGAAAGGAAAAAGTGCCCAGAATGTACTCTTGACAATGAACCACCGGGTCCAGCTAAGAGCCTTGCCACGTTCGAGGCTCTCCTTAGTGACACTTTGGGTGAATTTGTTAGCAGTCACTATAAATATTTGATCCTGGCATTACTTTCAACAGAATCCTAAAAATATGGAGAAAGCAGAAGCCTGAACAATTTTGTCCATTTGCAGCTTGATTGGTATGGCAAGCCTAAGAAGCTACAGAGGTCTCCGTGCTCCTAGCTACGGCCAGAGGGGAATGGGAGCTCTTGCCAAAGGGCTGTTTGTCAGTGGAGCATTTTTTTCTAACCCAATGGTGGAGTGCGTTAGACGCTCTGCTGCATAGGTTAGCCAACATAAGAGCTTTTCTAAGATAGGATAGTCTGGAGTCTGATTCTAATCAGGATTTAGTTTATAGTCTTCAAGACTGTTCACATTGCCCTGTGCCATTCCACATCTCATTGTTCTCCTTCTCCTTCTCCTCCTCCTCCCAATGAGTATTGGATAATATTGGCTGGCATGCTAATGTGTGTGGGATCTAAGGAGGTTAAAATCTGGGGTGTGCTTCTTGTGCAATCACCCTGCTCCATTCAAGGAATTTTACAGGGAGCCCAGAAGATGTTACGCTTCCACTTCTTCTTTCATCTTTTTTTTCTTTCCACAAAAAAAGTCTGTTAAGGAGGAAAAGGTATTGTGCAGGTATGCCACGTTTTGACTGTCTGACGCACACACACACACACACACTCCCCCCTCCCCCCACTCCCATACATCTGTGGGATAGCATCTTCTTGGAAACAAGCCATCCTCCCTAGTTGGGTTGTGCACACCACACTTCTTATTGCTTCAGTAGGGACCTTTAGGACATCTTTCTCTAACCACCAAGTGTTTTGGACTCCCTGCATTTCTTACCATTGGCCACGCTGGCTGGGATCGCTGGGAGCTGGAATCCAGAACATCTGGAGGGCTACCTTTAGGAGAAACAGTGGGGCCAGGGGCTTTTCTTGAAAAGTGGGGTAAAGCTTCTGGGAATCCTATCACAGAAACTGAAGCTTGCTATCAGTATCTGGAGAACTCTGTTAATGTTTTGTTCATTTACACAATGTCTCAAAAACATATGGAAGTGGACTGAATGGACCATTGGCTTGTACCACAGAAGGTGGGCATTAGGTTTCTAAGCCCCAGAATCCTAGTTTGTAGGGAGAGGGATTCATACGTACTTACTTAGGAGTACGTTGTTTTGAACTCAATGGGGCTTATTTCTAAGAAGACATTGATAGAATTTCACTGCAAGTATCCCTGCACGTAGAGATGATTAACAAGTAATTCTCGGTGGCTGCCCCAGGGCTCTGGACCTCCCGTCCCAGGGAAGCTAGACTGGCTCCCTCCTTGGTGTGCTTTCAGAGGCAAGCTAAAACTTTTCTATTTCAGCAGGCCTTTAGGGAGTAGTTCAGACCTTTGTAGATGTACTGCTTATAGTTTGGATTTTTTAATTATGTGTATTTTAAATGTTTTTAAATATTTTTAAATTGTACTATGTTTAATTATATTTTTAATTTTTGTATATCTTTGTTTTAACTGTACATGTTTTAATTTGTAAGCTGCCTTGGCGGGATATAAATAAATATATTAACAACAACAATAATAATAATAGCCAAGCATTAGAGACTTCTGTTTCTATCTATATTGGGGAGGTGATTTGAAGCATGACTTTAAGCTCTGCTTTAGCTATGGATGCTTCCCAGGTCAACAGGAATCCTTGTAGTCTTGGCAAAGAGGCTGATTAGTAAAGAGAAAATCTGTCCCCATATTTCAGACTACATGTATGCACTAAGGAACACCTGAGTATTTGGTTATTGTGTGGTGGGTTGTTGTTGTCTTAAGTCACCATAGCAACCTTTCAAAATGATGCAAATAACTTTTTAAAAAGCAATTTAATGTTCCCTGAGGATGGTTCTAACTGTTGCTGTCTTTCATAATTGGATGTTTATTTTCTTTGTTGGACTGTATGTTTTATTTTTATTGCTCTGCATTATGTTTGTCGCTTGGAGAGCCATTTGTTGGCAGATATAAAGAAAAATGGAGGGGGCACCATAGGCCATCTAGTCCAACTCCCTGATCGATGCAGGAAAACCAGAGCTAGCGCATCCCCAGCTAGACGGTGGTCTAGCCCCTGCCTGAAGGCCTTCATTAAGGCAGAACCCCCTACCCTACCCCAGCCCGCCCCACCCAGGTAATTGTTTCCATTGCAACCTGCTCTTACCGTTAAGGCGTTTCTCCTAATGTTCAACCAAAAACTATCTTCCTATAGCTTAAGCCCATATCTGAGGCAGCAGAAAATAATTTTTTGCCCTCTTCTGTATACCAGCCCTTTGGATATTTGAAGAGTCCTGTTGTGTCCCCCTCATATTTATTTTCTCCAGGTTAAACATACCCAGGTCCATCAACTGTTTTTCATAGGGCATGTTTTCCATATTCTATGCACTTTTCTGGAAGTAAGCCCCAGTGAACACAGATCAACTTACTTTGAGTAAGCACACATAGGATCATACTGTCAGAACACCATTTGGGGTTTTTTGGGGGTGGGTTTTTTTTTTGTTTGTTTGCTTTGCAATTCATGATGGATTATAGTGAAGTGCAACAGGCCTTTGGAGCTTACTGTGAATCTGCCCCTTCCACTGAAATTGGTTTACTACCACACCTGTCCTTGTGTGAGGGGGCAAGGAGGAGGAAACTGGGACATCTCCCCTTTAAGGCAGGAGTGGAACCTGTGGCTTTTTAGTAGCTGTTGGGCTCCAACTTCCATCAACCTCAGGCAGTATGGCCAATGGCCAGGGATAATGGAGTTGTAGTCCAACAACATCTGGAGGGAACTGCACTTTCCCACCCTTGCCTTAGACCTCCATCACACCTAATTCCTCCCCCCCCCCCCCGTTTGCCGCTTGTTGTTGTTTTTGCCTCTGAGGCAGAAGCACATCAAGCTCATGATCTCTTTCACCTGAATAGCTGCTCTTCTGCTGGTTTGCTCTTCCACTCCACTCCTCCCCTTCTTTTTCTCCCTCCAGTCAGGTACTGTCAGATGAGTACTTCAACCAGACTGCCTTTCTCCAGGACAAAAATGGAATGACCCTTTAGTCTGGCTCTTTGGGGGCATTGAGGGAGTACAATCCTGTCTCTGCAGAGTTTTGGATGTTGTATGGTTTTAAAAAACGCTTTGGAGCCTGGGATGCAAGGTTTGGGTTTTATAGTGAGGCTTGGAGTCGGCTGCTGGGAGGGATCACTTTTCCCTGCCAGAACCTGATGCAATCCATTGAAGCCTTCAGTTCCTTTAAAACTACACTGAAGCTTCGGATGCATTAAATGCACTTAGGAAAAATAATCCAGACTTTTAGTGTTCTAGGAAGGGGCGGGGTGTCATGTGAATACTGTGCTGCAAATCCGCACACCAGGCATGGCGAAAGTGCACTAAATCGCAGGTGTGATGGCGTTCTCAGACCAGGGGTGGCCCACTTTTGGCCTACCATATGTTTTGGCCTACTATATGTTTTGGCCTACAACTCCCATGATCCCTCACCATTGGCTACGCTAACTAACTGGGGATTATGGAAAATGTAGTCCAGTACTTGGAGGACACCACCCTTGCCTTCGACTAAAGTCTCTATCTGCCTGCGCTTTGGTATACTTCAAAGAAATACAGCACGCTCGTCCCTTAAAAGTACCCACTAGATTTATGCGCGTGCAAGAGAAACCTGCGTTTCCACACGGGATAACAATATGCCTGGATGCCTTAAGGCAGCCTTCCCCACTCCGGTGCCCTCCGCTGTGAACGATTGGAGTTGTAGTCCAACACATATGGAGACTGGGAAAAGTTGCCTTTAAAGCTAAGCCCCTTCAGTGCGCACCAAAAGAGACGCCCGTGCCAGTCCTGCGGACTTATATATCCTTTATGAGGAGATAAACTCCAGCACACCCAGGGGAAGGAAGGTGCGCCCAAGCCGCGCCTGCCTTAGTGAAGGAAGCGTTTCTACGCACGCGCAGCTGGCTGTCGGTGCGCCTGCGTGGTTTCCTTAGCGACGGGTGTACACAGCTGCTCAGCGAGGTGCTAAGTGCGGGCAGGCATGGCGACTTTGCCGACTGAGGAGAGCGAACTTGCGCGTAGCGGCGACGAATTGCCCGGCCTTCAACTGGAGGCGATCATCGGCTTCAATGGTACCAGGAGAGAGGAGTGGAGGGGAAGGGAGGTGTTGGAGGTGTGTGACACCGACACCGGGGAGAGGTCAACGCTTACTGGAAGGAAGGAAAGAAAGAAAGATAGATCCCGCCGCAGTTCAAAGCGGTCTGGAAGACACTCCTTGGGACCTAGGAGTGACAGTCGTCTATAGTTGTCCAGTGTAAAACAAATGAACTCTGTCCATGCTCGGGGGAACCCTCTTTGTTATTCATATCTTCCACCGTTTAGCTGCAGCTTGCCAATTCACCTTTCGGACTGTGCTGTAGGAAGGAGGGGTTGAGATATATCTATTTTTTAAAAATAACGTAAATACATAAACTAGCTCTCCAATTTCTATCACTCATGCTGCCTCTGCTGCCCCTGCAAAACCTTTAATGTTTAAATTGACCATAGTCAGGGGAACTGGCCAAATCCACCTCTCAGTTTCAATCAGCAACGATCTCCCCCAAGGATGATTCTCATGTTTACTTTGAATTTATACTGAACTGCTGTGTTTTGTACAATTATTTTATTAGTTGCCTTGAGTATGCCAAGGGAAAGACAGGATATAAGCCTAACGAACACAGAAATAATAAATTCAACATGTCCTTTGGACTAATCTTGTTAAGGCCTGTTTAAAATCCAGTGGAGTCTTAAGTTTGAGGGTGGTAGGATATAGTATTTAAGTATAGAGCTGGGTAGGGGATTTGGAGAGACAAGCAGTTGGAAGGATAGGGTCTTCAAATAAACAAATCACTGGTTGTCTGTAGGCATTCTCTGCAAGTTTTTCACTTCTGTTAAAGTGGGAGGTTCAGTTCAGGCTCCTGCTCACCTATGGGGACTTTCTGCAGTAAGTGGTGGAGTCTCCAAGGAAGGCGAACTATGGAAAACCTGTATGCCGGCAAGATGTTTCTTCCAGAAAGTGGGTAGTTGCATGTTGAAAGGTTTAGTAAGAACATAAAAAGAGAGTTTAGTTTACAGAGAGTCAGTGGCATTTGTGAGTTTTGATTTAGAAGATACACAGGGTTGGAGGAGAAGGTTTGAGTGTCTACATTAGATTATTCAGCAATCCCATTGTGGCTCTGGAGCTCTTTCAACATTCTCCCAGAAGCTATGGCAGACTTACATTAAAATAATAATAATAATAAAAAGAGTTCTGGTTAAATATTTAAAGCGGCTGAGAACAAAAATTCTTCTGCCTCTCAGATCTCTGCCCATAGGTAGCGTGGACTGGGAGCCACCCTGTTTGGATCAAAAAAGGTCTGAGCATAGAGTTCTGCCTTAAAACTACAGACTAGATCAAACTCAACGTTCATTTCAATATATTCTCTAATATAGACGTAGGAAAAAGTGGAATGAAAGATTGGAAAGGAATCTGAGTAGTAGGAAGCATTAAGAAACACTTGTGGAGTGCAGAATGCAAACCCAAAAAAGGAAGTGCCATGGAGTCAATATGCTGAGCAATGAGGAACAGCATGGATGAACCTCCAGTGCTCAAGGGGTTTGGACACAGCTGTCATTTACTGTAGGTGGGAAATGACTTGACCTATCTAAGAAACTTCCCTCTCCAAAGTGCAACTAACTATAGCCCAGAATGCCCTTGGTTCTTTCCTCAGTAGAATTACTCTGACTTTTCTCTTTCCGTCCTCCTTTTGCTTGCAGGGCATGTTCCCTGTGGCCTCATCTGCCATCCAGATCGGGAGCACCTCATCTACCCTCTGGGCTGCACAGTCATTGTCCAAGGCATAAATATTCGTACTCAGGATTTTTTACATGGTCACACCAACAATGTCTCCTGTGTCACCATTTCTCCAAGTGGATCCTATGTTGCTTCTGGCCAGATCACATTCATGGGCTTCAAGGTGTTTAAGACCCCCCCCCCTTTTAAAATTGCATTTGTTTCCCATTGGATGCTGTAATGACCTGGGGAAAACATGACCCTGAAATCTTGTTTTTCAATCCTGACCTTTAAATAATGCCATGTCTACAGATTTAGGTCCTGTAACATCATACCTATGAATGATACTGTGAGCATCCCTGCTGTATCTTCTACATCTAGGCTAATTGATACGATCTCTGGTGGAGCTTTCAGTTGTCTAAGCACAAATTTAAATACGCAAAGAATAAAGTTAAACAGTCAGATATTCACTTTGAACCGTATGTTGGAGAGAAAGCATAAGTGCTGAATGGGAGTACTGGAAGGCTGATTTAAAACAGCAAGGGACTTGGTGGTATGACTGCTGAATTTCTGAATTACTTTATAACATAGTGTGCATGTGACCCTGAGCAAATCACTTAGAGGTTTTTGATTTCTTTATGTGGAAGTCAACAATACTTGATTACTTATGGTGTGCGTATCTGGATAGAAGGCCAGTAGCCCTGCAATACCTTAATCATGTCAAGCCACTCATATATTTTAGCACTTCTGCCTTATGTTGATATATGCTTGGTGCTACCATTTGTCTCTAAAATGTGCCATGCTTGTGTAAGTTCTGTCATTTGAGGAACTGATTCAACCAGCTCTCTGTCTTGGTAAGGCTGGATGTAACTGATTCAAAGGGTGCCTATGCTAATGGATTGTAAAAAAGAATTGTTTATGACCTTTTGAAACTGTTTTATTTTGTTCTGAATATCTTCACATCACAAACGAAGCTGATCAAAGTACTATTGTCATGCTGATCTTTTTTTTTTCTGTGTCCCAGGCTGATATTATTTTATGGGACTACAAGAAAAAAGAGATGTTGGCTCGGCTGTCACTTCACAAGGGTAAAATTGAAAATCTCGCATTCTCTCCAAATGAACTTTACCTAGTGTCACTGGGAGGTCAGGATGATGGAAGGTAAAATTAATCAAATGCTGCTTTTCCTCCCCTTTTCTGTTTTGGAAGCCAGGAGTCAAATGCAGAGAGGACCACAACCCACCTTGAATCGAGGGAAATGGCTATCCACACCTGCTTCCATTCCTTTGCTATTGAGTTTCACCTTGCATATTCTTTTGAGGATAATTCCAGCACTATCTTTCCTCATTCATGTGTTATCCCCCAGAGGCATGTATTGATCAGGAAGAGCATGGCTGAAGATGTATTTGTAATGTTAGAGTGCTGACAAAGGTTCAAGCTGGTCCACCACTTAAATGTGTTGGAATCACGTTTGTTCCAGCTTTTCAACATTGCCCATTTTCTCTCTGCCTTTCTACACATATCTTAGGGAAAAGTGCAAATAAGGACCGATACCAAGAAAATAACCCTTAAGCCTTTGGTCAGTGGGTTTTTAAATTCAGATACTTCCCCAAAGTGGTGCCCTCCAGATATTTTGGACTTCAGTTCCCATCAGCCCCAGCCAGCATGGCCAATGGTCAGGAATGCTGGAATTTGTAGCCCAAAATGTCTGGAGGACACCAGGTTGGGGAAGAGTACTCTACAGAACGATACTGGGCATTTGAGGTGAGAAATCTTAGTGCGGGAACAGCAAGACTAAAAACTTTGTATCCTTCTTTGCAGATGTTCCTTTCAGTGATTCATGACCTGTTTTTTTTGGGTCTCTTCTACCTTTATGTTTGATTTATCTGTATCTATAGCCCTAGTGCCTTCTTGCTTAGCCTCCTCCTACCCCAAACTAAACATCTCTGTTATGACAGAACTAGTGGGATAACACAGATTCCACCCAAGCTGTAATTGCCCACATCAGGCCTACCAAGCTGAACACAGTCCACCAGCCATATTTTTTGCAGCCTGAAAGGTTCTCAGTTACCTCACTGCTTTTGCTGCCTGCTTGGGACTGGAAGACTGCAGCCCACAAGACTTTGGCAATGAGCTGTGTTTGGCTTGGAGGGTCAGATAGAAGCATTTTCTTTGAATGTCATGCTTATTTCCAAGAGCAGAACTTGTATATACAAAGTTTATTCCTACAAGATGCTGTCCACATTCCTGCAAGACGCTGCCTGAAATAGGAAAACGATTAGGCAAACAGCTGAACATACTAATTTCTAATGTCTTTGACAGGACTATTCTTACACTTAAAACTGAGTGAAGTGAGGTAGCCAAAGCATGTGTCTGTGTTGGCTTGGATTTTATTATTGGTGGAGTGTAACTAAATAGTTGTATCTGCTTGCAACACCTGAATATGCTGGCAGTAAGTTTGCTGATGTTGAATTGGTGCAATATTCTCCATCCTGTTGACTGGCATATTTAATCTTTGAGCTGTAAATTTATGTTAAAGATCATTTTTGCTGCATGGCACACCAAGGAACAGTCTAGGTGAGATTTATTTCCATCCAACAGTCTTGCGAGAATAGGACTTAACTTGGGAAGAAAGTTGCACTCAGTTTCAATGTACAAATGCCAATTCTTGAAACCAGGTATATGGCAGTTCAAAGATTAATGAGTGAATGAGCAGTCAAGAAGCCTCAGGTTTATGTGCTCCCTCCTTCCTCTCCGTTCTCTCCTTGTACCCAACAATCCCGTGCCTCCCATCCTGATTTCAGGCATCTTATCTGAACTGGCAAACCATGGTTTGCTCTTGCACTGCAAAGCAGGATCAAAACCAGGATTTGGATGCATGGAATCACCAGGCACTCCTGAGGCTGCTTGACAACTTCTTCACCTAATGCCAAACCATGGTTTGTTGCTGCAGCTGAACCAACTCCGTGTGTTGTGCTCTAAGCAGACTGGTTTGGGAGAAATCCCCTTTGACTTCAGTGGGATTATTTCTAAGCAAATATTCATGGAAGTCAAATGTATTGAAATCCTCTCCCTCTTCCGGCAGCATAGTGGTATGGAGTGTCCTAAAGAAAGAGGCCATCTGTGGCAGTCCTGCTGCTGCTCGTAGTGCTGGGAACCCAACCGCGCTGGTGTATTCCAACTGCAGGGATGAGATGTTCGTTAGCGCAGGAAGGTATGGCTCATTTCATTATTATTTTTCAAAAAATAAACCTTCAAATCTATTTCATTGTCCGAAAAACTGCTTACCTAAATGGTAAGAGGACTGCCCACGTGAGAGAGTGGTTTTTCCTTCCATGTTTCTGGCTGCTGGTAGTGATGAAATGGCTTGTGATTGCATGTCAGTGTTTCTGACAGGCATTTCGAAGCATTTTAAACCTGCTAGCATGTTTTGAAAGAGTGAAATTCTCAAATTCTATGATTCACAAGAGGAGTTTTGCATCACACTCCTCGTGTAACATTTGCAGGGTTTGCATTCAAAGATTCGCACAAGGGAAGGCAATGTAAAATTGCTCCGCACTGTGGCCTTTTAATACTGTAAAAGGGGTATTTTTGAAATTGCTAGTTCGGTTCTTTCTTTCATCACCCTTGGTATGCAATCATTGGCTTTAATAGACAGTGAGTCAGTGGACTCGGTCACCTACATTTTCCTTGGGGCTTGCTGCATCTTGAATGATTGCTACTTACGTATAGCCGATTGCAGGCAGCTTCCATCGAAAATAATGTAGTTTGTGAGTGCTTGGCGTTGTGATCAGGACCTATCTCAATCTTCTCTGAAATGACCTAATCAACTAACCAACCTCCCTTCACCCTGCATGCCTGAACAATAATGGGAGAGTAGAATGAGTTTGTGTTTAGGTGACATACAGCATGTTGCACATCTTTCTTAGGTTGGTATGCCTGATATTGGGGAGCTAGAACGAAAATTGTAAATACACCTTTGAGTGTTGTGCTGCAGAGGTTTATGTGGCATTGGTCTATGTAGAATGGATTTTGAAATATGTTCTTTGGCTGCAGTGGAACTATTCGAGTATGGGAATTGGACTTACCCAACAGAAAAATCCGACCGACGGAATGCCAAACGGGGCAGCTGAAAAGGATAGTTACCTGCACTATGGTAAGAGCGCTGTTAAACTGATATTTCCACTATAAGGTGAAGTTGAACCCCTAAGCCAAAGAAGAGCAGTTGGAAAGGCCTCTTTAATGTTTTCATGCTCTTGGTTGAGGAGGCTGAGGGATCCATGCAGTCCGTCTTGCCACCTTCCTGGTAGGGGCAGCCCAAATCCCTAACTGGATGATACCCCCACCTTTAGGGAGGCCCCAGCACTGGCCCCAGCATACACAGGGACAATGGGGAAGCAGCAAACCCTAACATGTACCCTGGGAAACTCCCCATTCAGGAAGTCTGCAGAGTCAAGGGACCTGATGTGTGGGAAAGGGATTTAAATAAACCCTAAGCCATCCAGCTGATCAGGGTGGGATGGCTTGGACCTTATGAGGAGGAGTCAGAAAATGCAACGAGTTTGTAAAGCAAGTAAAGGATTTATTTAGGGAAATGGGGAAGGGAAATAGCAATGAATAAAATAAAAATAGCAATTCATTCATTCACAGTAATCTCAGAGAGCTTCACACACTTCCTGGGCTACAGACTTAGTTCCCCAACGTTACAAATATTCTCAAAGTGTTTCATGCCCTCTGAAAGCAAGAATTCTTGCTTCTCTTAGGAGGTTGGTCGCCACCTAGATACAAGCTTAGTTCCCCAACTGTGGCGTTTTGTTTGATGAAATATGCAAGTAGTCTCTGTTGGATTATGCAATTCACGCCAACCAAGTCTTGGGAAATGGAGCTCCTTGGATCGCACTTGCCCAGTGACAAATGCAATGCATGCGAACAAGACACTTTCCCTTGCCCCTCAGTTGGCTGTGTAACTCGAAAACCAATACTTGAAGTATGATGAGGCAAAGAAGATGCTCCCTATCAATGCCCCGGACGATGGATCCCACCTGCGAGATTCACCCAAAACATACTCACATTCACATAGCTGAAATCTGACCAGGAAATCGGTATATGTGTATGATGGATGAATAATAGAGGGTACTGTATGATCATCCGAACAACACAACCCTATCAAATACTGGCAGTCCAAGGGGATTTATACTCTTTTGTCTCATTGGAGTCTATGGCTTTGAAAAAATTGGGTGTTTGAAGTGCTCTTTGTTGATAGTATATCATGTCCAGTTCCAGCATAAATCGTTCTGTTTATCGAAAGATTGACAGCATCTCCTGACTCCTCAATAGTTCCCAAGGATGTTTCTGTGGCCATTAAGTACTTGTTCTTTGGTATAAAAACATCTAGTACTAACACCCCATTTATAGGCTCATCTCCTCTTTGCTGCTTCAGAGATCTCGGGGTTCCTGCCACATACCTTAGTACCCTCCCTCCATCTGGCCTTCCTGGAATCTCAAAGCCATTAACATTCCTTCACATTTCTACCCCATCAGAACCAGGGCATTTCACATTCGGTTGTTGTCTTTTCTTCCTTCTCCCTCCCATGATATTATCCATCGACACTTGCATGTTTTTGAAAACACTGGTACATTCAGGATATTTACAATTCATGTTACACTCAGGGTCGCACTCACGTACGTTGGTTACATTTCAAATAGAGGTCTGAAGTTCACTGTGTCGTCTATGTCTACATAAAATAGAGAAAAGTGTGGGTAGAAGATTCTCTCACAAGGCCGTAAAGCAGGCAGCCTCTATTGATAGGAAGAGGGCGGGGAGGAAGGAGGAATGGCAGGCTGGGAAGAGGAAAGAAAGCATTCTTGATAGGAAGGGGGGAACATAGCAAGCAGAATGCAGAAAGGTTCATTAAAAGGGGTGATAGAAAATCTTAACACTAAGCAGCTATAACCATTAGTAAGAAAACCCACATTTAAACTGTCGCCACACTCAATGTGGGGCCCTGCATGTCAGATGCATCCCAGCTAGTCATCCCCCCCAACCTCCATCCCCAAGTTCCTAATCCACCACAGTCATTCTTGTGACCCTAGGAGCAGAGATAGCAACAAGTTTAGCTAAAGCCTAGACCAGAAGGCATAGTACACATCTGGCAGCGCAAGAGTTTCCATTGCTGGGTTCTACTCAGGAGGAGGAACTAGGAACAGATGTGCACCCCAAATCAGGGTCCCAATAATGCTTCAAGAAGGGATGGGGCTAGTTATAAAACCTCATGGGCTCCCTAGCTGTTGCTGAAACAATATCTCATTCTGTCCAATTTGTTCAGATTCTTTGGCTGGGCCACACCCCTGTTGCCTCAGCAGCTTTGTCATGCACCTACTCTTTGCCTTGCTGAACAGATCCACAAACTGCCTTTTCTTACATATGTCAGCTCATGTGTTGATCTTCATCAGAGATCCTTCCCTAGATGCCCCTTCTGACATCACGTATGTGACAACTATGGATAGAACCTTTTTGGCTGTGGTGCCTCACCCTCGGGACACTCTCCCCAGGAAGGCTTGTCTCGCATCTACTTTTATTTAGCCAAAGTCTGTTATTTCCAGGCCTTTTAAAATACCAATTCAGTTGTTTTTGCAGTTATGTTGTTTGTTGCTTCACCGTTGCTTTTATTGTGGTGCTGTTTTTACTTAATTTTTAATTTTATTTTATTTACTGTTTTTTATTCTTTGTTAAATTGTTCTTCATATGTTTTGAAATGGTGCTCAGTAAAACATACTTTCAGGAGGTGTCTGATTTCAGTAAATGCATTAGCCACACAGCACTAATGGCAGGAATGAGATATCGATACAGCTAAAAAATTCCTGTTTTTCATGGATTTGAATCCTTTTATGTGAGATGACATCCACTTTTTGTCTCTATTGCTCAAAAGAAATCCAGGCAATGAATTTATGATGTGCTAGATCTAAACTATTTACTCATCATGGTGAAGGGTGTGGTGTATGTGACGTATCTTTCTCCTCAACCTTTCTCAGATGTCAGATGATGACAGTTACTTCTACATTGGCACATCCACTGGTGATATCCTGAAAATCAATACAAAAAGCACATTGATGAGTGACTATGGCCCAGTGAAGGAGAAATTCAGTCTGGTAAGTGGTTGCTGTGCTCCGCCTCTTGCTGGTAGAGACAGTGTAGTCAAGCAGATGACGTTGAATCTAAAATAGTATCGCAGCTAAAGTTTAGCATGGGGTCAGGGGTCTTAAGGGGCTGAGTTCTACCTGATCCTGTAAAGCTGCTGACTGTGGTCTCACTCCTCATTGTGAGCAATTTGTTGCAGAGGCACAGACTCAGCTGCTCTCAGACTGACTTGCATATTTGATTGTCTACCTGCTGAGAACTTGACTGCCTACCTACCTTCTAGATTGGCAGTCCTGATGGAGGAGCATTGAATGGTAAACTATTATATGTCTGGGTGTCCTTGGGCAAGTCTCTCTCAAACTTAGTTTCTGACTGTAAAAGGGGAATACTAATAACTAATATTAGGAACATAGGAAGCTGTTTTATATCAGGCCAGATTATTTAGCCGTCTAGTCAAGTATTGTGAGCTTGGTCAGAATGGGAAAATAGGAAAGGATCAACACTTCCCTCCCCACTACCCACAAGCTGTGGCTCCAATCCAATTCAGGGCCCCAGTAATGGATTTCTTGACATCACATCCAGTAAGGTCATTGATTGGCTCAAATTTCAAGTTGTTAGCAGCAACTGCTCCTCTACCTACCTGTCTGAATGGGGGCATCTCTTATGGGTCATTCTCTTTTCTTTCCCAGCACTGTCCTCATTTTATCTCTTTTCTTAAACCTGCACACTAACTCCTTGCCACTCTTTATGCCAGTATCGAAACTTTAGTCTTTGCTTTGATAGCTCTCCAGTCTTTTCCTTTACACCCCATTCTTCCTCAGTCTGTCCTGCCCAATATTTGCTCTTGGCCCTTCTGCTATTCCTGCCTTTGCACCTCTAGCCATGCCAGCTTCCTTCCTCTTCTCTGTTTTCTTGAAAGCTTGCTTCTTTAGCAAAGCCTTTCCTGAATTATCCTAGCCTTATTTGATCTTTCACTCACTGCTGTATGGCACCCTGCCCTTATATCATGTGTCTTTTGTAGATTCTAAAAGGCAACTAGGTTGATTGGTACTAAATATTAATTGGTGAGAACAGCAGCCTGCAGAAGGAAGGAAGAAAATACTCTGTTGCAAGCATTGTGATTCTCTTCAAAGCAGAGGAGATTTCAAAGAGGAACAATTAAGATGATCAAGGACTGAATTGTGGGAATGGCTGATAATTAGAACAGGAGCCATCTTAACTCCGTCTTCTGCTCCATACAAGAGGATATGGTAGCCTGTGGAAGGAGGACATTAGGATGCTGAATGGGGAGATCATCTGGCTGGAAGGACATATTTTCCACATTCTGCCTAGTCTAATTTGGAGAACAAAAGTCAAAGGTGCTTCTGCATCATGCCACCCCATTATGTTGGTATGGGTATAGCACCCCAGTCTCTCTGGCATATAACGAGTGATGTGGCCATCACTATATCTAAGTTTGATTTCGTCTTTCAGTGCAAGAAGCTGGTTTCCATGTAGCAGAGGCAGCAGTATTTTTTTTAGTGTGAAGCCAAGTGAGGCATTTGAGAGATTCTATTTCACTAAATAAGTATGAAGCTCTCTTCTGGTCCATTTTCTCCTTAATTCTACTTAACTATAGTTCTAAAAGGCTTCTTATAGATTCTGCACATACACCCAAAGGAGAATGAGAAAAAGAATTGAGAGTACCCTTTACCTTCCTGAAATTGTCCTTGCTGATGGTTGTAAGTAGCTCACTGTTGGGTGAGAGAAGCTCTGAGAATCCACAAGCAGGAAGGGGGGGTATGCTGGTATTTAGATAATATGCACTGCTGTTTTTGGATGGTGTGGATTGTCTGCCCTTGTAGAAAAGAAACCTTGAAAATTGAGAGAGTGTGAGGATAGTGCAGACAGAAGCAGAATTGCCTGTTGGAACAGGCCAGGGGGCCCCAACCTTTTTGGAGCAGCGGACACATTTGGAATGTTGAGAGTGTGTCAGTGGCACTCTCACAAACTGGCTGCCGTGGGGGGGGGGATTACCCATTTACAAACTGGCAGAGATGGGGTTTTAGCTCCAAAACACAAAACCACTCTTTTGTGGTCTGAGGTCCAAAACATTTCTGCTCCAACACTCATTTCACAGATGATAAACTGCGGAGGCTAAGAAACATGGGATCCAGAGGCATTCATGGAAGTAAAGATGGAGTTGGAGACTGGCCCTTTGCTTTGCAATATGCCAGCACTCCAAGTTTTTTAAAAATTAAATATCTTTAAAATAAAATAAAAATTTGGAGGGTCAGGAAGCCTTGTGGGCGACAAGAAAGGTATGACGTTGGATCATTTAGATCCTATGGGCATCTATAGCAGGCAGGAGGAACCTCTGGCCCATGGGTGAGATATGGTCCACAGAGGTTTCCCATCTGGCCTGTCAGCTTCTTCCCTAGGCCCTGCCTCCTCTCCTCAGGCAGGGAAAAGTTCTTCTCCAGATCAGCCGCTGATTGGGGATAAGAGATTTTTAGCACTTAACATGCATGTTTATCCCTATGGGGGTGTACTGTTCGGGTAAACCTTCCCACCTACAACACCATGATGGAAATGAAAATGCCCCCCTCAGCTGATCTGCATAGGTCAACTAAAGAGAGGGGGCTGGAAAGGGTGTCTGTGCGAGAGAGAACTGTGTGAATGGTTGTTGGTTGTGTACATGAGAGCGTGCGAAAGGAAGTAAGTCTGTATACACCAGCTGCTGGGGAACATGGATGGGAGGGTGCTGTTGCACTGTGTCCTGCTTGTGGGTTCCTGTTTGGCCACTGTGAAAAGAGTGCTGGACTAGAGAGAGAACAATGTGTGCAAGAGTGGGCTGACAATGCCCACTGCTTGCATGAAGTTTCTTGGATGGCAATCCGGCCCATAGGCCAAAAATGGTCTCCAATTCCTGATCTAGAAAATCCAAAGAATATCTCCCTTGGTCCCTTTATCGCAGTTAACACAGGGCATCATGTTTTGGAGCTATAGAGAGGAAACAGTGGAGTACAGCTCTTCTGGAGGTTCACATAGCAAAGCTGAACTTGAACTTCCCCTTAACAAGTGAAAAGAAACAGCTCATCCTGTAACCCTCAGGAGTAGGGACAACTAGTATAAAGTCTTCTCTGCCATTTGAATCACAAATGATTCCTTTGACATGGCTCAGAGATAGGTGTTGCTGTTTTTTAAGCGAGTTGTCTATTTAGTAGTACCATGAATTTGGATTCTAGAGGGATAGCTGTGCTTGTCTGTTGCAGCAAAGAAGACTGAGCCCCACAGTTCCTTAAGTCTAGCTAATGTATTGCAGCATGAGCTATCACAACCAAGAGTTTAATTCATTAGATGCATTAAGAAGAGAAAATTCCATTTGATCTGCTGCTATTTCAGTGCTATTAGTTTCAATGTTTTGCTTCTCTTCCACTGTATTTATTGTGTTTTTGATTGTTTTGTTTTCTTATTGTATAATTGGAAGCTGCCTCAAATACAAATATATTGATGATGATGATGCAACAACCACTGGCCCTGTGTGTGTGTGTGTGTGTGTGTGTGTGTATGTATGTGAGACTTGTGGTATCTTAACCTAAAACATATATTGTGGCATAATCTTTTTGAGTCAGAACCTGCTTTGCTGGATACATGAAATGATCACTTAAGTAGTGGGGTTAGGTATTTTCTCAATGCTGTACTCCTGATACATACACATACTCACTTGGGTGACCACTTCATTCAACTTTAAGATATCAGAATACTTTTCAATCTCACCTTGTAAACAGTTTACCCTCTTCCTGGGGCATATATATATATATATATATATACTTTTCCATTAAAATCATTAGGATTGGGCGATATTGTTGGCATTGTATTGCATTACATTCCACCAGAGAGGTGTATTGCACCAGGCAACAGAGGTCTTATCCACTGTATCAGGAAGTGTGTCTGATGAAGTGAACTTAGTCTATAAAAACGTATGCCATAATAAATGTGTTAATCTTTAAGATGCCGCAGGACTCTTCGGTGGTTTTGCTGCAACCGACTAACACAGCTGTCCCTCTGAAAATTGTCAGGAAATTGTAACCTTTTAAGTACTTTCTTAGTGTAAATCTACTGATGAAAGACCTTTGGAAATCAAAGGAAGGAAAAGACATTCCTTTATATACATACTGCTTGCCTCAGTTGCTCAAGTAAAAAGAGAGGATTGTGTGCCCTGAAAAAGAGGTTATATTGGGGTGTTTACATTTTGAGAGGTCTGTAAACTACTTGAGTGAAAGGAATTATAATGGGATGCAGAGCTTCATTTCCCTGCAGGGAAATAAGTGAGCTTCAATTTGGCTTGGAAGTTATCTTTTGTAATCAGGATTTGTCAAGGCTGTGATTTCTTTGTGTAACAAGTAAATAATAAAAGAAATGTTAAACCTACCAGCAGCCTTTGTGTTTAGCTCACAAGGGACATGGCAGGGTGTAAAGCAGAGTATTGCATCATTAATATGAACCGCTGAGCATCATGAACAACAAGAGTGGATTATAAAGTGTTTGCTCACAGCAAATCAAGGGACTGCCTTCTTATGAAAGGAGCAGGGTTGAAATTAATCTGTAGTTTTGCTGACAGATTTTGTTGTGAAACATTTGACCATTTCAAGATTATTATTTTTCTGTAGGTATAAGTGGTACCTGCTTTGATTCCATTGCAGTACATAGTGTTTGCTTCGGAATGAATATGCTTAGGATTGTGTGTGTGTGTGTGTGTGTGTGTGTGTGTGTGTGTGTAAAAGCTAGGAAAATAAAAGTCCTGTCAGGAGTGCCTTAATACTACATATTTCCTAGCAAGGTAGTCAAAACCTGCCATCACGTAACTCCTCAAATGTAAGAGAGTTTATTTGTAATTGTGCCACCTGTCACATGCCTGTTTCAAACAGAGTACTTTTCTAGGAAGTTCTGTGCTGCAGTAGATCAAAGAGAGAGCTGATCGGTATTTGATAGCTGGGGACTTGTAAAGTGCTGCTGATGCCCCGTAGAAAGCTTTGTGTTTAAAAATAATCCTGCTTCTGGGTAATAATTTCTGGTGAGGAGGAGCACCCGTCATTTGGCTTCTTACATTTGTGCTTCCATCTGAATGTTTATTCCACACATGCAGACATTAAAAAAAAACTTCTATTGTAAAAGGGTATTTCCACATCTGGTAACATTTTTAATAGAGGTTATTGCTGTTAACAGCCACTCAGTTTGTATATGTAGCCACTGTTGTAGGTAGCCATTTGCAACACATCTGGGTAGGTGGAGCTCTACATGATCAGTAGTTTGTGTGAGCAGCTCCAAACACAATTTGGAAGGATTGAAACCAATTAAGGGGTTGTGTTGGCAAGATTAAAATCTACCCAGACTTCACGGGAGAGCCATTCAGATGGCTTACCCATGGAGCTTTGCCCATGTGTTTTCGTATGGGTGGCAGCATGTATGAATCAGGCCTAAGATTGTGAAGGAATAAATATATCATCATGCTGTGGCTGTCCCAAAGTACAAATGATCAGGAGTGATGTGAACTTTCCATTAGTGCCCTTTGTTGAGACAAATGGTGGCATGTTGGAAACAAGATACTGGGCTGAATGGGCTATTAATCTGGCTCAAGAAGGAGGTCCTTATGTGATTGCGTAAATGAGCAATGAAACATTGCAGTAGCCTATCATGTAAATAATCTTAATGATGACCCCTGTCATGATCTTCCCTTTACCTGCTTTTCATTACCTTTCTTCATTATCATTCAGCCTTCCTTAAGTCCTCCCCATCCATTCAGAAAAGCTGAACATGATGATCCTGCTAGTGGTCAACTCCTACGCTTATGCCCATGTTCTTAGGTATTAAAGATCTAACTCTAAGAGGTACCTGACACTTTCTGTGGTACAAAGAGTGAAATAAGTGCATAAAGTATAAAAGGATGATGCACATCCCCAAATATTCAGGGATGCCTTGCCGTTTAGTCCAGTGCAGCTGCCACTGCCTGCAGGTTTCTGGTACGTGCGCATTGCATGTTTGGAGATATGCATCACAGTTTATGTGTTCCACTAGCACTTGTGGCAAGCACACAAAGCTGAAGTGGTCTTTGGAGTGGATTTTGGAATGCATTGTGGATCTTTTTCGCACTGCATAGTGCACCCTATCATGCAGAGAACTACACATATAAGATATTTCTGCATAACGTGAACTCCACATGACATAAACATTGACATGTGTCCCTCTCTATGTGATGGGGAGCACTACAGAGAATGGGAAAAAGGATAAAGGTGCACGTGCGAGTCACCCTATCAGGCGGGTAATCATTACCTGCCTTGAACCAGTTGGGAAATAAGTACTGAGATCTGATTTCCCCATAAACACAGAGGAAAATCATGACCAAATCGAGAAACTAGCTGGGTCTCCTGGCCTCTAGTCCAGTTGCTTAGTTATTAGGTTATGCATCCTATTTTGTTGGCAGGTTTTTGAATACTGCATGATACTACTGATAGGCTCTTGCCACTTCCCTACAGTAGGAGATCTCCATTCACCCCACTATTCACTTTAGCCGTCAAATGAAGTAGATCATGTCCCATTAAATCCACTTTTTAGGTCACTGTCTTTTTGCTGCAGCCTGAAGCAGACCAGTATCGCTACTGTCCTGGAGCCCAGTTTGTTCTCATAGAACACCAGTAGAAACATGGAATTAGGTATTGTGGGTGGGTGGGTGGAGTTGGCCAGCCATGTGATTGCTTTCTTTTCTGTTTTGGGGTAAGACCTCTAGCTCTGAAAGGCGTTTCTTTTCTACACTGCAAGATAATAACAACTTTGCCCCTTTCCACGGATTTGATAAAACAGTAATCTTAATTGCATACATGCCAGCTCAGTGAGCAAGACAAACACTCTTTTGAGTTATCCAGTCAACCTGCACAAATGCAGTGATTTGGCAGGCATGTAAGTATCTTAATCCTGATTTCTTCTAGGGAATCACAGCATTGCTTTTGCTGAAGACGGGTGACTTAGTTATCGGGACCGGAGCTGGAATTGTAGCCCATTGTTCTGGATCCAAATATAAAGTAATCAAGTGAGTTTCTGAACATTCATAGTGTACAAATATGCACAATTTAGTAGTGAGCAAAAAATTGTATAACAGTTGTGAAGTTTTTAAGTATCTTTTTCTTAATCAGACAATGCTGCCTCTAGATCAGGAATGGGCAAAAGGTAGATCTGGATCTATTGGAACATCTCTGCATGAGTTGCAGTAGATCAGCAAGGATTTCTGACTCTCCATTTTTTCACAATAGTAACTACAAAATGATGTCCCCTAGTCCAAAATTATATTGTCGAAATGAAGAACGTTTGGGGTCACTGGGAGTTAATTCGGCTCTCTGGTACTCAACATAAACCCTTGGGTTCAGAATTCTTTAATTCTAAGTGTAGGTACCAGGCTCCAGTAAAAAAAAACAAAGTAGATCCTGCAAACCTGAAGTCTGCCCAGCCCTGCTCCAGGTAAGCTGAGTTCAATGGGACTTACTCCCAAGTAGAATTGTAGCCTTGTTGATCATATTTGGAGAGCAGTGACCTATGGGTATGATTAAGTTATATCACCTACTTCTTCTAGTGGATGAATTGAATCTAGTACAAGAGGAATGTGCTGTCCTTTAGTTTCCTGCCTACTTATGAAATTTATTGAAATGAATTTTGAGATGCATTCTGAATACTGAGCTCATTTTGCTAGTGGGTTAGCTTGAGAATGGAGTGTGGACCTTTATTAGACCACTAGGAAAGGGGGCTTTTGACTGGGAAAATGAAACTACCAGATCCAGTGTTGCAAATATGAATTTTCACTCAAGTGTTGATAAATGAATTTGATGGCTTTTTGTCCAAAAAACCCTCCGAAGTACAGATTTGTTAATGTGTTGATGCATTTCAGTTGTGTGAAAAAGTAAACTGGGTAATTTCAGTTAATAGATTATTGAAGATGTCAACAGTTCTTTTCTGGGACGTGAGGGTTTCAAACAAAAAAACAAAAAGTAGTATTAATTTTAAAAAAATGGTGCGGGAAGACCCACAGCACTATTAAATGTTGTGTAATCTTTTAAACCTGAATATTTCCTGATTGCTAAGGCCAGGTCCTATGATGAGCCATTGGTGGAAGGAAGGATAAAACAATAAATAAATAAAGTAAAAACAATGTCTCAGAGGGATGAGTTGTGAAAAAAACAGTCATCTTCAGCACACAATTTTCCTTTGGCTTTACAGGAAAGTTCAATTGCAAGGTGCCGTCACATCGATCACGCCACGAGGGCATGGCCACCAGTTTTTTGTGGGCACTGCTGAGGCACAGATTTATCGATTTGCATATTCAGACTTTAAGGATGAGCTCATAGCCACCTGCCACAGCGAAGCCATCCATGATATCATTTTCCCATTGTAAGTATGACCCAAGGAGTCTCTCTATCCTGTACAATGGGAAGGCAAGCAGCAGTTGGAACACTTTTCATCTGGGAGGGCAATGGTTTGCTTTATTAACCTTATCTATTGATTTACAAAATAGAAGATTGACACGATCAGCTAGCGAATATGAGGCTGTAGCCTGTTGGAAATTCCCAGAAACAGCAGCCAAGAAAGCATGGGATTTTCTCTTTTTTCCCTGGTGCTTTTGCAGGCTCTCTTCTTCCCCTCTCCCTTAGAATCTTGGATATGATGTCCAGAGCAACATTTTACTGAGTCATACCTTAGCAATTCTAATGGTAGTTCTAAACTCATCAGCATACAAACCAATGTCTGGAGTTGCATGTGAAAAAAAGTACGAAAAGTAATATCCACATCTGTTTTTTCAGGAAAATTGTAGGCTGGGTTCATTCTGTGCCAAGAAAGGTATTCTGAGAACTGAATACATTGGGTGAGGAAGAATGAGTTGGATACACAAATAATATGAGCTGGGAGAAGGCAGTGAGTTTGCACCCTGTCCCTACTTTTGCTTGCTAGAAACACTGTACCTGTACCTATATTTTCTGAGCTACCTTTGTGAACATGATGACTAGACTCTAGTTCCAGTTTCTGTACTGCAAGTAGAATTATAAAGAAGGTGGACAAATGTCCACTTCATGTTTTGGGTCTGGAAAGAACTTTTGCTTGGGACCTGACTTTGAATTACATTTTGGTGAAAGGATTCCATTTCTCCTCCATTTTTTAGATGTCGTCCCAGCTGTGTGGGAGCTGTTTCCTTCTGTGAGCAGATCTCATGCTGTTAGGGGCTGCATGTTAATGACTTAATCAGGTGGGCAAGACCCCACTGGTTTTATGAGAAAGACCCATTTGATTTGCCTTATCATGTGGTTGAATCATCCAGATGCATCCTTCAGCCATGTTGGATCCCATCATGGAAAAGCAGCTGCCGTATGGCTGGGACAACGAAGTCTGCTTACCCAAATGGCATTTTACTTGCAGTATGCTCTCTTTTCTGCCTCCTAAGCCCTGACCATAAGAATCCATTCACATCATTGGCAATGCTGTGTTTTCCATTCCCACAGGATATGATAAGAATTTCGTAATTAAGAACTAGTGCCTGACTTTGCCTTTTTCCTCTCCCCTTTCAGTCCCTTTTCCTTTTCAGGCAACTCTTTTAGATTGTACATGTGAGGGCAGGTACCTTCCCATTGATGATCTGTGTAAGCTGCTCTGGAAGCCTTTTCAGCTGAAGGGTAGCGTAAAAATGCATTAGATAAACAAATACATAAATAACAAGGTGGTTTGTTCTGGGATGCCATATGCTATGCTGTCTGCCCTGGTTCATCATCTGTTTGCATTCTCCTCATGAACAGGCAGGTGAAATCCTATTTGCTGTCAGTACTGATTCCATGATATTTCTTAAAGATGATGGTTCAGTTGCTGTCTTCTGCAAATGGAGCCTGGCAGCTTGAGACAGAAGGACACAGGGGGCTTTGTAGGCCACTGCTGTCTCCCATGCCCTACCTTTCATGCAGTGTCAAACATTGTACCGAGTTACATCAAAACGAGTGCCAGAAACAATTGCAGGTCACCCTTGTCATCAGAGCGCCAGCAGGCATCTCTTCTGTTTAATGAGACAGTCCTGTGAGGTTTACAGTATTCTGATGCCTGTGTGTGATTCATGCCTCCCGTGCGAGAGCTCTTCAGTTTAGTGTGACGCCATGGCTGTTGTTGAGTCTTGCTTGGATTACTCATCTGTTTTCTGCTCTTGAGCAGGACACATTGCAACATGCGAACTGTCCTTTTCTGCCTCAGCTTACTCTGAAATTCTTTGAAGCGCTGGTGTTGTTCTGCTAAGTACAGATGATGGGATGCTTGACTCAGAGCTGAGATTTTCAGAACATTGGTCTTTGTTCTTAACAAAGTTTGTGGAGGTGGGGCAGAGATGAGGACCAGCAGGAGTGACAAAACATGACTGGAAGCCAACAAAGAGTGACATGTAGCCATGCAGGGCACAGAAACACAGTATCTTCAAAACTGGAACTTTCCCCTTGGGGAAAAAAAAGTTGCCAACCCTTGCCGAAAAGGCTTCCAGTCTTTTGGAAGCCTGCTCCACATCCAACAACTTCCAAAAACAGACAACCTGGACATGGGGGAGAGGAAAGAATGCATTGAATGCCTTAGCTTAAAGGGAGCTCCTTTTCCCACGCACACCCTGCTCCTTTGGACTGCTGTTCCAGTTTGATTCAGAATTACCTGGATCTGGTAAGACACCAGTTTTATGGCTCTGGGCCCACCTGGCAGTACTACCAACAAGGTGGCAAGCATCAAACTTACACCATGTTTTCAGTTGCAGCGCATAACTCTATATGCTCTTCTCTTCCTGGGCAGGCCTCCAGATCTGTGACATTTTGAACTCTCATCCATTTCTCAATTATCTGGAGACAAAGTTCTAGCCCAGAAGACACTTAAAGTAGCTAGATTTCATTCCCCAGTCCTGGCCACTTAATTATCACTTGCCTTAAACTTGATTATAAAATTCACTTTTGAGCTGGAGCCAAGCTTGTCGAGTTTCTTCTCAAAAGGAGAACATAACGTGAAGTTCCAGATAGGAATAGACTTCAGAGGAATATGCTGCCTTGAGAGGGTTCTACTCTTAGAGCCGTCCTAAAAACAATATGGAATAAATAAAGAAAAATATGGCCCGGTGGCTCAGTTGTTGCATCTGATTGGTTGCTGAGATTTAGCAACAAGCCTGCCTGTTGTATGTGCCTTCCTAAGCCTGATTCTCTGCATCCACAGTGGTACATCTGACTTGTTTGCTACTTGTTCCAAGAGTGACATCCGTGTGTGGTATACACCTGAAAATAGGGAGCTGCTACGAATTACCATTCCCAATATGACCTGCCATGCCATCGATTTCATGAGGGATGGCAAGAGCATCATTTCAGGTGAATGCATTTTGCATTGGACTTGATTATTGCAGAATTGTATCCAATGTCAGTTGCCCTTGTTTTAAGTTGGGATTTTGTCACTAGCCAGACTGCTTAGGGGTTTTATTAAATTTAGTAGGATATAAATATTGCAAATAAATAAATAAATAAGGCCTGCCTAGCACTTGCTAAGGTCTTTGAGCACTGTAGAAATGGTGTGTTGCATTGTGGAAAGGTGAAATTGCAAGATGTGGGTGAGCAAAACAAGCTATGATTTTCTACTGCATAACTTGGAATCATGGCAGAGGTAAGTCATGTTGATGAAACCCCACTGGCTTAAACCCTACAGCTGTGGCTTCTTACATAGAAACCACTGAGGTTCCTTGCTGAAGAAAGATGCAGTGTGCTCCGTCCATCATCTGCCTAGCATTTTCCTTCAATGGTTAGTGATAAAAGCCATCTACTCTAGTCACTGGTGAGCTCTGTAGTGGGGTTATACTCACGCTAGCAGCAACCAGCTACACTGACTGTGAAGCAATAGTTGGTAGGGGTAGGGAAAAGTGGAAGAGATCCTTTGCCCTGAGCAAACTCTTTCTATTTTGCTTTAGCTTGGAATGATGGGAAAATCCGTGCCTTCACCCCAGAAACTGGGCGGCTAATGTATGTGATAGAGCATGCTCATAGCATGGGTGTGACAGCTGTGACAACCACAAGTGACTGCAAAAGAATTATCAGCGGAGGAGGCGAAGGCCAGGTAGCTTCGTAGATCTGCTGTGAAGTTTTCACCAAGATTAGTGTTTATCCCTCATTGTCTATAGCACAGGATTCCAACATGGTGCCCTTGAGTGCCACGGCACCTGTGGGGACCTCCAGTGGCACCCACAAAGTGGCCCCCAATGTGGTTCTCACAAGCATCTGCATTTAAAAAAATTTTTTAGCAATGATACATAAGTTTCAGCAACAAAAGTGGACCAAATATCCAAATAAATATCCTTTGGAAGGTGGTATCTATATGCCACCTGTTTAAATATTGAATGCGTTGTAAGGCCCTCAATCCATTCTATTATAGGAGGTGAGTGTTTATCCTTCCAGTGTTGTAATATCAGTCTTTTAGCTGCCAAAAGGGCACAGAGAATCCATTTACACTGACCTTTTGGTAATTTTCATGAAGCAGGTAGATAATTGAAAAGAACCTGTACATCCGTGAACATTAAAAGCTGTTCCAGTACAAAATTTATCTGTGTAATAATCTCCCCCCAAAAGTAGCAACTACTGGACATTGCCAAAACATATATTTAAAAGAAGCATTAGCTGTATTTCACTGCCAGCAATTATCCGAATTAGGCAATCCTTTATTAAAGAGACGTGGTGCTGTCCAGTGGACATGAAACAATAGGTTTTGCTGAATAATACACAGCCTAAGATCCACAGACATGACAGGTAGATGCCAAAGCGGCCATCTACTGATTAACCATTTTGTGGTGGTGCCCACAACAATTTCTCACATTCCCAAATGTGCTCACGGGTCCAAAAAGGTTGGGGACCCCTTGATTATCAAGTGATAAATGAACCACAGCAGGTAGAAAGAACTCCATTATTGATTGATGCCAGCTACAACTCAGTTCTTTTTAGTGAGAGACAGGGAACATGTTCAGTTGTGCATCATCACATGCTGAATAACTGAGTGATGAATATTTCTATGTGGAGCAGACCCCAAAGCCTAGGAACTGCAATCCCTGGTTCACATTTGATTCCTGCCATAAATGTTTTCAAGTAGCCTTAGGCGGACCACTATTACCCAGCCATAGTCCTCATTATAATATGGAGATGATGT
This sequence comes from Anniella stebbinsi, assembly GCA_029215795.1. Classification (NCBI taxonomy): domain Eukaryota; kingdom Metazoa; phylum Chordata; class Lepidosauria; order Squamata; family Anniellidae; genus Anniella; species Anniella stebbinsi. The sequence continues at coordinate 62,105,555 of JARDYH010000005.1, read as the reverse complement.
TGGCTCGACGGCATGTTTAAGGATTGCTGAGATAATATATATGCATCACTTTGGGCATGTAGGGAAAGAAGTGCTAATTAAATGCAGTCTCTCTTGGTTCTGCTGTTGGGTTGCAGGTGAGAGTGTGGAAGCTCGGCAAGGACACACGCAAACTGGAAGAGGTAATGAAGGAGCACATCTCTTCCATTTCAAGCATCAAGGTCAAGAAGAATAACCGAGAGTGTGTCACGGCCAGCATTGATGGAACATGCATTATCTGGGATCTTGTGTAAGGTCACTTTTGCTCTGCTGTCTTAGCTAAGCATTTCTTCTTTCACAACATTTCTTTTCCACACAGAGGGTAACCTTGGGGATACCAAGGTAGGATGTGTAGTCCTACAAAAAGTAGGGAGAGCCCACCTACCTCTGGGATTTCAACGCCTGCTTTCACATGCTTCAGCAGCAAAAAACGAGTTGGCCGTTTCCTAAATCACAGATCCATACATCAGTGACTAAAAGGCAGGAGCATTTTACCACGGATGGGCATATTTAGATCTGACAAAACATAACTTCAGAAACTTGGGGCGGGGGGTGGTTTCTTTTTCTCCCACTAGTCACTTCGTGAGACGTCAGATGATCTTGGCAAACACCTTGTTCAAATGTGTGTGCTATCATCCTGATGAACACCAGCTTATCACAAGTGGCACAGACCGGAAGGTGAGTAACTATGTGGGGCAAAGGGGAGCATTTGGAGATGAGTCCGGCAAGACTGATCACTGCTGATTTTATGTTGCGTGTATGTATGTTTATTTTTAGTTAATCTTTTTAATATTAGTCCTATTTATTTTACAAATCTTAATTTATCCTTGTTTTACTGTTCATTTTCAATAACTTTTATTTACCCGTGCGTAGAAAGACCTATGAATTAAATAAATACAATTTTGGTTGGTTGATTGGATCACTGTTTAAGAACCATACATTTACTACTTCTCAGTAAATGTTTGAAATAGATTCCTTGTTGCTGTACAAGGGAAACCACACACAGTTTTCTGTATCAGATTTTCTTCTGGCTTCTAGATTGGTTACTGGGAGGTATTTGATGGATCCCCAATCAGAGACTTAGAGGGCTCCCTGTCTGGTTCCATCAATGGAATGGATATTACATCAGATGGTGCCTACTTTGTCACTGGTAAGTTGAATAAATTTTTAAAAATAGATCTATACTGGAAATATTCTGCTTTCCCTCTGCAGAGATGCTCCTAATAACTGAGGTATACTGGCAGGATTTGGTGCTATTGAGAACTGAGAATAAAGAGTCAGATATCCTCTGTGGAGGCCAGACATTGGCATGATGGAGAACAAAATGGGATTTAGCTTTGGAAATGTGATGGTGGGAATCCAAGTAACCCCTGAAAGGAGAAATGTTACAGATTATTGTGGGTGGCTGCACATTGGTGTCTCTCTTGAAACCCATTGTTAGATTGGAGAGCCACAGCCCTAGTCATGCATCTCTGTCATGGCTCCCAAACCTGTTCCCTTCCCCAATTCATTTTGCATAACTCCTGCTACTTTTTTTTTTACCCATAAACCTTAGGACCTTAAATTGCATCCACCTTCCATTTCAGTTCCAACATTCATCCTTTATATTAATAGCTAATTTATTCTCTAAGTGTGTATCACTTAGCACCATCCCCTCACAAGATGGAGGTACCAGCAAACTTCGGGAGAACTCCAAGGTTTGCGGAAGTACAAAGACCTAATTGGGATGGGGGGTGTTCCCCAAAAAACTAATTGAGGGGAGCTCCAAAACAACTCATTGAGGACATGCTCAGTGGGGATTGAACACTGACTGACAGTTATGGAATAGATTATCATGGAAGAAGACATGGCTGGCTGGCTGGAACCCTGAACAAGAACACACTACACTGCAATATTTCATTGCAGGTCCCACCTCTCCTACATTTACTCCTACAATGGATCACTGGCTGTCTTAGATGAAGTCTAACATTCTTTCTTTCTTTCTCTCCACCGCAGGAGGGGATGATCACCTAGTGAAAGTGTGGGATTATAATGAGGGTGAAGTGACTTTTGTTGGGGTTGGCCACAGTGGCAGCATCACCCGCTTGAAGATCTGCCCTAACAACAAATTCATCGTGAGTGTGAGCGCTGATGGTGCCATCCTCCGCTGGAAGTACCCTCATGCTCACTAATGCCTCAGAACAGCAACTGCTTCTGCTGCTATGTTTTTTTAATCCATTTTTTAAAAATAATAGTTTATGGTGACACTGTTTTTAAAGCTTAGCAACCCTTGCTGTTCCCAAGGGAAATATTAATTTCTTTTGTTTTGTTTTGTTTTAAAAAGAAGCTAGTCTGAGGTAGTGAGATCTTCCTATTATTATTTGCCATAGAGCCACGTGCCTGTGGTTCTTATTGATTTCAATTCTTAGTCACTGTGACACACACACCCCTCCAGTATTTATGGTTGTGATTTAATCTGTTGGAAATGTCAGTTAAGAACCTTTATCATGCCCCTCCCCTTCACAATGAATTCTGTGCCGTGTTAATCCCTTGTTCTGTGTGCATCTTTCATTCTCCTCTTCTCAAAAGACCAAAGTTGCTTAGAATCGTAGCAGTAATTCTACATTTGGAAGGGCTCTCAAAAATTCCCATACTCAAGGGAAGCTGCAATGAATGTGAACCCCAGGAGTCTCTGACAAGATCGGAGGGGCATTGGAAGCTGCCTTATACCAAGTCAGACCCTTGGTCTCTAGCTCCGTGTTGTCTGCACTGGGCCTGTTCAGAGAATGGTTAGGCCACTACCCCCTTTTGCACCAAATGGTTAGTGAGCGTGTTTAAACTGTGGTCATGTAGCCACCGTGGTTAGGAATGGTTCACATAACACACTTAAGTCATGGTTCAAATGGCATGTTAAACCGTAATGTTCAGCTTAAAATGATTAACCACTGTGGCTTAGCATGTCGTCTGAACAGGGTCACAGTCAAGTAGTTGCTCTCCAGGGTTTCAGGCTGGAGCCTTTCGCAGTCCTGCTGAGGCCCACGCATGCAAAGTATGATTGTCCCACTGAGTTACAGCCCTTTCCCTTGATAAGGCTCTTATCTAGTTGCCTTTCCAAAATCTCTAGAGAAGACAAGTCTACTGTTTTAGAAACAAACTTCATTTACCAATTATTAACTTTATTTATTGTAGCTGTAATCTGTAACAATTATGATTAAGGAGCTTTCCCTACCATTACCTTCTTAAAACTATATCCCACTTAAATCTTGATTTGGAAACTCAACTAGACTTGAAAGTAGGGAACTGGAAAAACATGTCTTGCCATCACCCTATAAGTTTAAAGGAGCATGTTAAAGTTGTATGATTAAGCACCTGACAGCACAATGCTGTTTACTCAGAAGTAATCACTGCTGATTTTGGTGACGATTACTCCCAGGTAAATGTGTATAGTCTCCTAGAAACCTCCAAGCTTTGGAAGTATTTAGTGGGCATTCTAAATGCGACACAATAATTGTGTATCTAGTCCTTTACATACTTCATCTGGTCCTGTTTCACCACAGAGCATGCAGTTCTACTTCCAGTCAAGATGTGCTTTCTTTAACCTAAGCAGCTGTTTCAGAACCACTTCATTTTATCTCCTGCAGATCCATGGAATGCTCAACAATCCTGTTTCAAAATCTGCAGGTCTAAGAGAACTGGTAACTGATGATACTGTTACAGGAATTCTGAAGGGTTTGCCATTGGCAAGTTTAGGGAGATCTGAACATGATGCAAAAGGTGTGCTGAACAGATAATTACTATGCCTGAAACTGCTGAAGCAGGTGTAGCAACATTATTCCCCCTCTTTTCTGCAACACATCTCAATGCTGTCCCGATAAGGGGTAGTAAAGAAACTCCCTTAGGTCTTATTAGAGTCTGGTAGGATGGAAATTTGCAACAAGTTGCTTTCCTGTGACCTCTAGGCTAAGCTCCAACCATAGCCATTAAAAACCATACTAAGGCTTTTTCTGTGATCAAACAGTCCCCAGTGCCTGAGAGAAACATTTATCTGGGCAGGTAAAGTACCAACCTCTCTGCTTCCCTGCCAATGTTTTGGATCTTTTGTCCCTGGAATGTCGATCTGTTTTACAATGGCTGCCACTGCTGTTCACTGTGCTGGAAGATTAACTCTTTTAATGGGCAGGGTTCAGGGACACAACCTGGATGCAGGCATAAAATTGCAAGATTTATTTGTTTTATTTCTAGTCCTCCCCAGAAAAAAAGAAGAATATGGGGCAAGACCATGCAAAACAAGTGCTGGAGCATAAATTTCAGTATATGCTGCTGAAATGAAGAAAGCTTGGGGTAACCAGGAATGGAATTTTGTGTGTAAGGGTTGTAAACATTCAGCTTTCTGATACCCCAAGCAAATTCCTGGGCTCAGAATTCTTTAATTCTAAGTCGATGTCCTTTGCACCAGCTTCCAGTTGGTGGATTTTGGAGTTCTAGCAGACCCTGAAAGCCTGTAGTCTCCCCACCCCTTTCCTATGAGATGTTGGAAGCTAGCCTATAATAGATGTGCATCTGCATACCCCCTGTTGCATCTATAGTATTGGTTCCTTTCTGAGGTATCAAGTCAGTGCCTGCAAGATCAGCTGAATCCATTTCACAGACTCCAGCTTAGCCAATTCAAGGGGGTTGTCTCCCAGTGGCAGGATTAATCCTGCAGAGTTCCTGAGTAGTCTTGCTATTCCAGTTCTGATATGAGGCTCTGAGCCTGCTCCTTTTGACATAAATGGTATTCACTGATATGTCTGCTTGCTAAGATTTCCCCACTTGTGAAGGGAGCATTAATCTCTCTGCAGCGTGTTTCTGTATAGTTCTTATGCTGTCATCCTATACTGCAGCCCACACATGAACCACAGTGGGGGCTGCTTCACCATTTGGTTTCAAACAGCAAGTTAGCAACTTTGACCCAGTTGCAGAGGCATAATGAACAGCTTTGCTTTTGCCCCAGTGACAACGGAGGGGTTCCTTGAGACTTCTTCTGGATATCAGTGGACACTTACTGCTTCTGGGTGGGATATAAACAAGGGAGCAAGGGGACATAAACCTCCCCCCCTTCACACGTGGAAGGAAGGCTGCAGTCTTTACACTTATAGAAAACTAGATGCCAAGGGAAAGGGTTATAGCCTAACCTTCACCTTGACATTTGTAAGAAAACGGTGAGAAGTTGGCTGCAGCTGAGTGGGGGATTTCTGCAAGCCAGATTGATTGAGATGGATGGGTGGATGAGAAATATAGCCTTTACATTCACCCACAGTTAAGGCCAGCACACAAGCAGTCTGCCTTGTGTGGCAAATGTCAGAAAGGTTGCTATTTTCCTACCTCCCAACTCCCATTTCTGTGCAACGTTACAAATTAATTGCAGGTATGTGTGTGCCAGTTATTTTCACTTTATGCTTCAGATGCAAAAACTATTTAAAGCTGGTTTCTCTCCCCCATATACCATCTGCATTAACTGATTCACACTCCTGCCTGAAAGTGTTCATAACTGGAACATCAAATGGCTTCCATGTACAAAACAGCCGTTCATATATAAAGATGACAGGCACGGCTTTCATATCATCTTGCATCACCTCAAACAAGATTTCAGTGGAGGTTGTTCACATGGTCAGTTGCTGTAGGTGTGAATCAGCCCTGATGGCCTTATTCTTTGCTCTGTGTTTGCCCCTTATCTGAGAACTTCAAGAGTGTCCTTCCTTTTCCCAACCTTTCTTTCCCCACATACCTCACATCACAGCATCAACTTTCTAGCAGATGGGATTGACTCGAGCTTCGTGTTTTGCTGTCCAGACATGGGGGTGTAAAAGATTTCCAGGCAACATTGTTTCACGCAAACTCCAATTTTAGGCAATGTTGTGATTTTATTGAAGTCAATGTTTCATGGCCATTATCCACGAAGGACCCAAGTTTTTGCTACCAATTGTGTGTGTGTGTGTGTGTGTGTGAGAGAGAGAGAGAGAGAAAGAGAGAGATTGAGATTAAAGGGGTGAATTGAGCAATTTGATCACACAGCCCACCATGAAGAGCAATTTCCTCCCACTGCAAATCAATACTCTTTGTTGCCTCTTCAAATGGCCATCAGAATCTTGACTGGAAAAAGCATACTTTGTGAGGCTTTCCTTCTATAAACCAAATTATGAGGTTGAACCCTTTAAGAATGAAAGATATGGGGGTATTATTCAATAGTACCGGCCAATGTATCCACTAGAGGGCAGCCAAACACTTTTTTACTCCATCTGGGAAAAGTTCATATTTGGATTTTTACATAATAAATTTCTTTACTTTTAAATCAGCTGCTTTGTAAAATTAATTTGTTTTGGAAGATCCATCAGAGAAATGATTGTTTGTGGTATAAAGTGTAACTTGGCCTCAAAGAGATTCAAGCCCCCTTCTGGATGGAGTTTGGTTCACACGTAATGACAACTCAGATTACAGGTTGAATATGGCTTGTTGAATCATGGCTTGTCATTGAATCGTGGCTTGTCATTATGTGCAAACCATGCTCCATGGTTTAACTATGGGTTGTTAACCATGAACAACCAAGAGTTCACAACCCCAAAACGTGGGTTCTCTTCCTGGGTTTGTGGTTAACAACCCATCGTTAAACCATAATGCAGGGTTTGTATGTAACGACAAGCCACAATTCAATGGCAACCCATACTCTTGGTTGTTATGTGTGAACCAGGCTGAGGGTTTTATGGTTAGAAATCTTTTGCATTTGTGGTTTGAAAATTCTTCTACAATCTTAGCCGTTCACACAACTCTCTTAGGTCATTATTACCATGACCATTTTACATGTGAGGAACTAAGGCTGAGAGCTAGACCCCCTATAGATGGATTTTGTTTGACGCCTGGTTAGCCGATTATGCGCATAATTGCTGAAGCACTTTATCGTAAATGCTTGTATGCAGGAGGTAATTGAGCGCACAACTGGTGGCCTTACTGGTTGTTTGAAATGCGCTTTACAAGTAGTTAATTGCAAGAATCGCTTGTTCACATAGTCAAAATGCGCTTTAACGGCCGGAGCAAAATAAAACTCGCTATTTAATGCGCATTCAATAATGCGCATAATCGGAGAGAAAATGCGCCTCAACTCCCGATTTACGCTCCACTCTTGTAGAGGTAAAAATTTTAATGAGACTTCAAAAAGCTTTAAACGTCTGGCGTAGAGGCAGCCCTAGTAAGGTGTTCAGTCTAGCATGGAGAAAGGTGTCTCTTTAAGAATCTCCATACCTGCCAGCATCATAACTTGTCAAGTCCTACACATCCTTCACATACCCAAATTCTGCTTTAACAGGAAGGGATGAGAAACATCCCATCCCATCAGTTATCACTCTTAATTCTACTTCCCTGGGTTGAAAATGGGTTAATATCTGATCTCTGTGCATATGTGTAGGACCTGGCAAGCCACTAGGGTTGAACACAATAGGATTCCCCTCCACCTATCAATTTCTCTCTATACTGGATCAATGCATGATTTTTGCACCAATTTTAGCAATTGCACATTGCACTTGCCAGAGAGAGAGACTTTACCCTGGCTAAAGTTCCCTTTTCTCCCTAACTGTTAAGAGATCACAAGTCTTCTCCAAATGTGCATTTAGCCAGCCTCATCTGAATAGCAGCTTCCTCAGATGTTGGTTTGATGCACTAACTCTGCAGTGCAGATTGCATTGCTCAGCCTAATCTGCCCACTGTGGCACCAGCAGTGTAAACTGGTGGGAACAGACAGGAGGCCTACGCGGGCTGAAGTGTCCAGGATGGATAGCTGCAGGGTTTGGGTGTACAATGAAGGCCAATCCATTGCACTTCAAAGCAACCCTGGGGATTCAAGTTTAGTCCTATCCTGGGAGACTCAAACTGTAGAGGTGCGGGGAGCTCACTGTGACCAAGGCCCCTTGCTTTGAATGTGTGTGTGTGTTCATTTCTACATCACTGCATATGACCTCATATATGGATTCTGGCTTCTTAGTTCTGAAGGGATGAGCACAGAACTAAGCTGCGAAATGCATGCTCCATGGAGCTGAACAGCTGGGTCCCATACATATTCATTACAGGCAGAGTGAAAACGCCGCAAACACAGTGCATAAGTTACCCCAGCAGAGAAGCCTCTGAGCTAGCCACTGACCTTTTGGGTTGAAAATCAGTGGAGCATGTCTGTGGCTGTTTTTCAGGATGATGAGCGTTCCCCAAGAAAGCAGCATTTATCTTCCTCTCTGCCATTCATACCTACACTGCATCCATCCCTTAATACAGTTACTAACTGTGATAGATCACTGAACTGCATCAGAAAGCTTGAAGAGAAAGGAAAGCGGCTGTTGCAGGCAATGCTTCAATTTCAGGTGAGTCTTCCCTGCTCAAAGATGTGACTGAATTATTAGCAGGTTGGAGCAAGCTTAGAAGTATTGCCTTTGGGCCAGCAGACCTCCTTTAAGTCTTAACATTCCATTTGCACACACAAGTAACACAGAATGTGATGCTAACATAGCTATTCCAGACATTAACTAACCCACTCAGTTCCCTTCCTCCCCCATTCCTAGCCTGAACAAAGACACAGAGGTTAATCCCTTTAGAGGTGGGTGCTCACCTGCATGGGGAAGTGGAAAATTCCATTCAGTTGGAGGACATCAAGAAACCACTGCAACACTTTTGGATTGAAACTGTATTGCCACAGTCTAGCATGTCTATTATTGCAAGAGTGTCCCAAACAGTAACTGTTTATTACAAAGTCAATTTCATGTGCTTAAGAGCTATTTAAATAGAACTTGGGTCAGTGTTCAAAGTGCATTACAAAGCTGGTAGAAAGAAAGAGAGAGAAAAACCCTCTTGAAACTCTTTAGTTTAACCTGTCTAAGTCCTGTTCTTATTCCACAAGGTGATTCCTGCTATCTAGAAGCATCAAACTGGGGTGGGGGGGGGGGGGAGGAATCATGTTTCCTTACCATCACTTTTCCTCTGCTTCTGTCCCACAATACTTCCTCTTTCTTCACATGGGAAGAAAGAGGAAGTAAACAATGATTGCATGGCCCATTCAGTGGGCATTTTTATCATACTGCTTTTCTTGCACACAGAAGGAAATGGCGGCACATTTTGTTTAAAAAAAAACAGATTTACCAGGGCCTATTTTGTGACGGAAAGAAGGCCAGAAGGAGTGGGAGACACGCTGGAGGCGGATGGTGGCGTCAAAAGGACCCGTGAAAAACCATGAGTGGACAGTAACGCATGTGCAATAAAATGCTCATCAATGGGCTATTGTCTGCATTTTAATGTTTTGGGATATAATTTTAAGGCCCACAAGTGGATATAATAAAGGGGAGTCTGTTGGTGATACTGTCTCTTGGGTTGACACTGGGCACAGTTGTGCAGAGAGAATTCATTCATGCACTTAGAAGGAAGGGGGGGCTAATTGGCAATTTAGGTTTAGTAGACCATGGTCAATGGGATGATAAGACCATAAGAAGAGCCCTGCTGGATCAGACCAAGGGTCCATCTAGTCCAGCATTCTGTTCACACAGTGGCCAGCCAGCTGTCCATGGGAAACCAACAAGCTGGACATGAGTGGAACAGCACCCTCCTGCCCATGTTCCCCAGCAATTTATGTCCATTGTCATACTGCCTCTGATACTGGAAGTAGCATATAGACATCAACACTAGTAGCCATTGATAGCCTTCTCCTCCATGCAATTGTCTAACCCCCTTTTAAAGCCATCCAGATTGGTGGCAATTACCACGTCTTGTGGTAACGAATTCCATAGCTTAACTATGCGCTGTGTGAATAAGTATTTCCTTTTAGCAGTCCTGAATCTCCCACCAATCAGCTTTATGGAAAGACCCCAGTTTCTAGCATTACAATCAAAAGCAACACTATCAACAGCTTTATGTTTGCACCGGTAGTGTATGTTGAAAGCCAATGTGCAAAGTCAAAAACAATAATGTTTGCACATAGCATTTAGCAAGTTGTGACATGCAGATAACCAACATGTAATGCAATCCTATGCTTGTTTTCTTGAAAGTAAATGTCACTGAATTCAATTTGATATCCTCCCATGTACATGTATGTGTTTTTAGGATTGCAGCCTTAGACCTGCATGTTACATATGAAACAAGTGATCCAGAGCCTGGGAATTTTCTGTCTCTGGAAATTGCAGTAGCCTGGAAGAAAGAACAGGCAATGCAATGACTCAATGGAGAAGTAGACGATGGTCAGTTGGGTTGATGGAGGAGCTAACAAAACAAATCAAAGCCTTGAGACTGTGCCAGAGCAAGGACAACTTCTACAACATATGGAATACATTTATGACATATTCAAGCCAAAATAAAGACACTATCCATCCTCCTGCTATGCATGGGACTTTATAGATAGATTTATTGGGCTAAATGGAACTAATACAATATGACTGTAATAACGAATGAAATAATTTACAATGGCTCATGGTCAAACCCCACTCCTATGAATTATAAATGGCTATTAACATGTCGTGGCAGCTGGCAGAAGAGTGCTATAACATTTTAAAATGTTGATTTTTGTATTGTTGGCAATTAATTTTATATATATATATATATATATATATACATACACACACACACACACACATACATATATATATATATATATATATCCTGCTCTATATTCACACTCAACCAGACTGCTTATCTTACAGGAGGTAAGGTTTGACTCCTGCTGAGCTTTGAAAATACATAAGCAAAATGGTAATATAAATGTCTAGACTTCAATTTTCTTAGTATTTTGTGGTGGAAGGATTGAGATGACAATTCTATTTTTAAATTCTCAGCATCACATTTTACCTGAAATCTCAATTTCTAAAAAATTAATTAATTTTTTGAAAAGGTCTTTGAATTTTAATAAAGAACTTGAAGAATATCAGAGCTTCGGCTATGGGGCGGTATATAAATGTAAATAATAATAATAATAATTTCTAGCTTTTTTATGTTTCAATGAAAATGCTGCTGTTGCTTTTGGCAGACCTTAATGATGGCCCTCTACCTAGGGAAAGGCAGACCTAGATATTAGTATGCACCTGATAGGAATCTCAAGAGAAGATGGAAATAATTCAGTGTTAGATATAAAATCTGTGTGTCCCTAAAGCTGACTAATGAGGTCCAGGCCTTAAGTAACACTCCAGACAGCTTTTTGCCCACAGGCGTAGAGAGAGATTGTCAAGCTAGAAAGCTGGGTGCTGCTTTAAGTAGCTGGCTTGGTTACACTACTATCCTGAAGATTAAAAATAACATCTCAGTCTCGGTCACTTTGCGTAGGGTCCATTAAATTCCATTCCATTTCTGCATTTCATTTCACTGAGACACAGGCATTTGGCCACAGGCCCTTACTGCCTGGCGTTAGTACACTTTCCCCAAATGTATTCCTCTCCTCTCACAAGAAGAGCCCTGCTGGATCAGACCAAAGTTCCATCTAGTCCAGCACTCTGTTCACACAGTCGCCAACCAACTGTTGACCAGAGACCCACAATCAGGACACAGTGCAACAGCACCCTCCCACCCATGTTCCCCAGCAACTAGGGTATACAGGCTTTCTGCCTCTGATATTGGAGGTAGTGCATAGCATTCCCCAGCCAGGATTGCACTCTAAATGAGTCAGAGGTTCTCTTTCTATCATGTTTTACAGATAAGGCATTTAAAACAACAACTTAAAAACAAAAAATCAATGTTTTAAGACCCCAAGCTGAATGTGAAAGCTTGGCATAATTCTGAGTGGCAACTGGATTTTATATTTTTAAAAACAGGGATCAGCCATTGGTTCTTTGTTTGTTTCTTCATCCCAGCAAGGGACAGTCTTAGGTCAACCTGAAACCATCACAGCACCTAGTAGAACCTTATTTTGAATGTCTGCAGCTTCTTCCCACATTCTCTCTTAAGTCTCAAAAATGTGCTGCTTTTTTACATGCAGACTTCAGGATTTAAACATCAAGTCAGCCTCCCCCGGCTGCCACCTACTTTTTGTAACATCTCGCCTGATGAATAGATCTAGAGATCTTGAAAGCTTACACAGTTCTGGAGACCTTTGAGTTGGCCTAATAAAAGTATTGTTGTAATAAGGGTTTTGGAATTAGTTAATATAAATTACTTTAAAAATGTATTGCATCATATGTTTGGAAGAAAATCTCTCAAATTCATAGAAAGAAAAAGGGATCAGAGAGAAACAAGAAGACTACTTTAATAGGTACAGCACCCTAGTGCAGGTTAGGAACCCTGCTGAATCTAATTCTACCGTGTAAGTGACTAGTCCATGACAAAGAAGTGACCATAAGCTCCTCCACCATCAGATAACCATCCATTTGCTCAGTAGTAAAAACCAAGTCCATTGTGTAGCCACCCTGACGCATGGGGGCAGATTTCAGCTGAGACAGTCCCATGTAGTCATGAAATCCTGAGCCATATTTAGCACAGGGTTATGTGTGAACATTAAAGTCCACCATTGCTAATGATCTTGGGATCTCCAATGCTATGCCATTGATTCCTTGGTCAACTCAGGCAGAGAGGCATTTGTCATTTGTATGCATGTAGCACCTGATGAAATTCCCTCTTCATCACAACAGTTAAAGCTGCAGGAGTATAGCTAGAGTGACTAGATTCAAAAGAGGGCAGGGCTGCATCCTGTTGTGATGAAGGGAGAATTTCACCAGGTGCTGCATGTATACAAATGACACCTGCTGAAATTCCCTTTGCTATGCAACTGTTAACGATATGGGAGACCTACCCTCCTTTTCATATGGTCACCCTGTCCACACCACTCTGCATTTTACAAACCAGGTTCCCTGTGAGCAGAAAAGGAGAATAGTTTTTCTTTTGGTTCACTCTTCTTCCTAGAATCATAGAATCGTAGAATCGAAGAGTTGAAAGGGGCCTATAAGGCCATCAAGTCCAACCCCCTGCTTCCCAAACTTGTTTGTATTTATTACTTAGATTGTGATTGTGTATTAATTACTTAGTTTTGGAGTGCATTGTCATCAGTACGCTGATGACACGCAATTCTACTTCTCCTTTTCATCTTCATCAGGTGAGGCTGTGGATGTGTTGAACCGGTGCTTGGCTGCGACAATGGACTGGATGAGAGCTAATAAACTGAAACTCAATCCAGACAAGACTGAGATGCTGTTAGTGGGGGATTCCTCTGACCGGATGGAGGGTGTTCAACCTGTTCTGGATGGGGTTGCACTCCCCCTGAAGGAGCAGGTTCGTAGCTTGGGGGTTCTCCTAGAGCCATCTCTGTCACTTGAGGCTCAGGTGGCCTCGGTGGCACAGAGTGCCTTCTACCAACTTCGGCTGGTGGCCCAGCTACGCCCCTATCTGGACAGGGACAACCTGGCTTCAGTTGTCTATGCTCTGGTAACCTCCAAGTTAGATTACTGCAATGCGCTCTACGTGGAGCTGCCTTTGAAGATGGTTCGGAAGCTGCAGCTTGTGCAAAATGCAGCGGCCAGATTGGTAACAGGGACCAGAAGGTTTGAACATATAAGACCAATTCTGGCCTGCTTGCATTGGCTGCCTGTATGTTTCTGAGCCTGATTCAAGGTGCTGGTTTTAACCTGTAAAGCCTTACACGGTTTGGGACCACAATACCTGATGGAACACCTTTCCCGACATGGACCTACCCGTACACTACGCTCAACATCAAAGGTCCTCCTCCGGGTGCCTACTTCGAGGGAAGCTTGGAGGACAGCAACAAGGGAGAGGGCCTTCTCTGTGGTGGCCCCCCAATTATGGAATGATCTCCCCGATGAGGCCCGCCTGGCGCCAAAACTGTTATCTTTTCGGTGCCAGGTTAAAACTTTTCTTTTCTCCCAGGCATTTTAACAGCTTAAGCTGAGGTTTTAACTGACTTTGTGGCCAGGCTTAACAGTTCAAAATGTTTTAAATGTCAGCTGTTTTATGTTTATGGTTTTAAATTTTGTATATTGTCTTTTTAGTGTTCAATCTTTTAATTTTTGTAAACCATCCAGAGAGCTCTGGCTATGGGGCGGTATATAAATGTAAATAATAATAACAATAATAATAATAATAATAATAATAATAATAGATTAATTACTGTGAGGATGAATATGTGCCGAGTTTGTCTTTCTGCTTTTTGAAATAAAATTTTCATTAACTACCCTCTACTAAGAGGATGGCATGTGCCAAAGTATATTAGTAGTTGTTCTCCCAATGGGAGTTGACAATATTCATGGGGTTGAGTGGATTGGGCACAGAGGGAGAGGGCAAGTGAGTGAGCAGCAGTGCCTTGGAGATCAGCCCCCCAGGGCACCTTGCCCAAGGGCTCCCCCAAAACCTGGAGCCATCACGGCACGTTGCCCTTTTCCCAATACCTGGCATACAAAAGTAGTCTGTTGCTAGCTGGAATAAAACGATTCAATGCATTGCAGAATGTAACATGCTTCAGCTTTAAGAGCTCTTTTTAGTTTTAGATTGTTTGGAGGCTGAGGGTATACATATTTATGTGTGAGCCAGGAGGGAGCTAGAACACTCAAAATAATAAAAAAAAATAACCAAACGAAGTCTTCAAACGTCAAGATATGATCTGCCAACATCCCAGAGAACAAACTGGAAATGTTTAGCCCTGCTTGTGTGTGTGTGCATGTGTGCGAGAGAGTATTAGAGGAAAAAATGCTGTAAGACTTGTTCTTAAACAGAAACCTAAGTTCACCTTTGCACCGCCCACCGTGGTAGCATTTACACGAAATAAATGGTTTTACTTTAACTCTGCATTAACAAAGGGCCTATTCAGTCATCAAATTCCAATCATGTTGGTCTCTCTGGCTATCAGTAGCTTCACCATTCAACTCCCTTCTCTGGTTGCCCCTGCGTTTGGATTTCCAGTACTGCAAGGGACAAATGAAGAGGGGAGGGGGAATTTAGCTGCCTGCTTCCACCAAATTCCCAGAAAATGTTTCTCAGATGTCTCCTCTTCCCCGATTTCTGTAATAATCTGCATTTGGAAAACATCTCAAAATCTATATATCCCAATAATTACTTAGCAGTTACATTACTTACAGATCTTACTTACAGCGTTTTCCATGTGGTATACCACTCCCATCCTGAAAAAAGTCTTGTGGGGCTTTGTGACTGGAGAAACAGCACAAGGGGAAAGGATTATTCCCACCACCACCACTCCAACTCCTGCACCCTCTTAGATGTAGATGACTCATTTTTAAATCAAATTTGAGCTTTTTTTAAAAAAAAACCCACATTAATTTATATACATTTTTTAAATCTCTGGGCCACAAGAGAGCTGGAGCTTTAACTAGGGAGACCCAGATTCATATCCCAGTTCAAACCAAGGTCAGCTCCACAAGTTACGATTGCTGCAGGAAGCACTGGTGTCACACTGGTGTTTTCTGCAGGAAAAAAATGTAAAAGTGTAGACATCTTACACACACCTGTACGCTGTACCGTATTTGTTAAGATTGATTGATTGATTAGTTGTGCCTACTATCAGTTGTTTCTGTTTTGATTGTTCGGGGCTGCCAGCAAGACGTTTTCAGGCAAGCCCCTTTTTATGTGTTTGGCTGCCTCTACACGAGACGTTTAAAGCTCTTTGAAGCCTCATTAAAAATTTTACCTCTACAAGAGCGGAGTGTAAATCGGGAGTTGAGGCGCTTTATCTCTCCGATTATGCGCATTATCAAATGCGCGTTAAATAGCGAGTTTTATTTTCCTCCTGCCGTTAAAGCGTATTTTGCCTATGTGAACAAGCGATTCTCTGCATTAACTACTTGTAAAGCGCATTTCAAACATCCTGTAAGGCCACCAGTTGTGCGCTCAATTATCTCTTGCGTACAAGCATTTACGATAAAGCGCTTCAGCGAATATGCACATAATCGGCTAACCAGGCGTCAAACAGAATCCATCTAGAGGGGGTCTGGAAGCTTCCTAGTAAAGAAGCATAATTGAAGCTCCAAGCCTGACTCCTTGCCTTATTTAAGATCGAATGAGAAGAACACAACACACGGATCTTTGAACATACAAGGTTTCCAGATGTGGGTTTATCCTGGATCTTTAAAGACACTATGTGTGCGTGTACGATGTTTGTACTTTATGAATATGCTATAGGAAATGACATTTACATCATCCTAAGTACGTCAGAGGATATAGGTGAGGTAGTTCCCTCCGCCAACCCTTTGCTGTTACAGAAACAGCATTGAAGGGGACTAGATGTGACACTGGTGACCTGTGACCAGATACCTTGATACCCTTTTTTTTTTAGTGAAAAGCAGCCCCCTGCTCCAGATTTGGATCAAGGGTACAGTACTGTAGGGGGGAGGGTTTCCCTAACTTTCCCTTGTGTCATTTCTCCAATGGTCTTGAGGCTGCTGTTAGCTGTGGAGGACAGGAAAACGACAGGTACAAGACAGGTTGCCAGTTCTCAGGCCTGGTTTCCTTATTTATGTAAAATAATTCTATACTGCTTCGCTCAAAAATGAATTTGGAATGGCTTCTAACATTTTCACTGTTCCACAAAAGCAATCCAAACACAGCAAACTTAATTCAACATCAGTCTCAAATCCTGCTTTGAAGCCAGCTTAATTCAGAACAATTCACAAAGTTCAGAGCACAGAGTGTAAAGCTCTTTTAAAAGGGAAAAAAACCCTTCATTGCTGTCAACCCTACTCTGTCTTGACCTGAATCCCCGAAGCAGGTGAATCTGCCAGAAAAATCCTTCTCAGTAATCATTGCAGGCTTGCTGCTTTCCCCAAGAGAGGAAGGGGGAAAGACTGCCAGCCAGTGTTCATTTGCATATGTTAATTCAATTGTATCTATGCATTCTTTTAAAAAATCAAATTTCTGGGTTATTAAAATATATATAATGGCCCGAAGGCAATAAGAACAACAAAATGTTGAGGCCTATTTACGGGCTAGGAGGCCAGAATCCAAATGTGAGAGAAAATGTTTCTGTTTCCTATAGAGTGAATGTATATTGTTTCCTAAGCTTAATTGCCTGAGCGAGTGTTTGTGTTTCTTCCATGCTTAATTCACTGACCATTATTATTATTTATTTCATTTCTAACCCGCCTCTCCATCTAGATCGAGGCGGGGAACAACACCAAATATAAATATAAAACAATAAAATAGATAAACCGTTAAAACAGATAAAAACAAATACATTATTAAAAACATGCACACACTGTGACTTGATTTTGCTTTCTTAATTTAACTGTTCTGTTGTGGATTTATTTTATTTATTTATTTTGCTCTATGAAGAATCATAGAATAGTAGAGTTGGAAGAGGCCTATAAGGCCATTGAGTCCCACCTCCTGCTCAATGCAAGATCCTCCTTAAAGCATACCTGACAGATGGTTGTCCAGCTGCCTCTTGAATGCCTCTGGTGTGGGAGAGCCCACGACTTTCCTAGGCAATTAGTTCTATTGTCATACTGCTCTAACAGTCAGGATTTTTTTCCTGATGTCCAACCGGAATCTGGCTTCCTGTAATTTGAGCCTATTATCTGGTGTTCTGCACTCTGGGATGATTGAGAAGAGATCCTGGCCCGCCTCTGTGTAACAACTTTCAAGTACTTGAAGTGTGGTGCCCAGAACTATACTCAAGATGAGGCCTAACCTGTGCCGAATATAGGGGAGCAACCTCGTGCGATTTGGAAACTATACTTTTATTAATGCAGCCCAAAGTAGCATTTGCTTTTTTTGCAGCCACATCACACTATTGGCTCATATTCAGCTTGTGATCTACAACAATTCCAAGATCCTTCTTGCTCGTGGTATTGCTGAGCCAAATATCCCCTAACTTGTAACTGTGCATTTGGTTTCTTTTTCCTAGGTGTAGAACTTGTCCCTATTATATTCCATTCTGTTGTTTCCAGCCCAGCACTCCAGCCTGTCACGATCACTTTGAATTTTGTTTCTGTCTTCCAGGGTATTAGCTATCCCACCCAATTTTGTATTCACCAGTTGTCCTAGGGAGTGGTCTCAGCCTCAGTATTCCTCATGGGTAAATACATTTTTTTTAGAGATTACCAGCACAATCCTACAGACGTTTATTGAGAAGTTAACCCCAATGAGCTACATTGTCTCACTCCCAGGGAAGTGCAAACTTAATCCCTTGACCATATAATGCATGAGTGTGACTTGACTTGTAGTCTGTGGTGTGGCTCACTTTTTTGAGTTCCCTGCTGGGCATATATGTTATTTTCTGCTTTTTATTTGCGCAAAAAAAGGGGGAGAAACAGGTTCTCAGGATGTTAAAGTACTTTATTTCAAAGCCAAAGCATTTTGGCCTGTTTTTTTTTAAGGCCTTCTTCAGGGGGCTGTAACATTAAAAAAAATTAAGTTATGATTGAAAGGATAACACATAGATAAATTAATTTATATTATTAGAGGATAGTTAAGCACATTGCCACAAAGGCCCCATATGTAAGTCTTTTTAAAAAACATTATTACAATATGAAGGCTCTGGACCTGGCCACATTACACATTAAAACCTGTATACATCACATAAAAACATTTTTAACAAAAGTATAATATACAGATTCTTACTTGATAAGAGATGTCTGCAGAAATACTCCTAACAAGATTATAGTCTCCTATAATAATTACTGGCAATTGGGAAAAATAATTATTCTAAGGACTTCCTTATATTCTAATTTATTTTTTTATTTCTTCCATTTTTACTCATTTTTTTGGGCTCTGCCAGGTGCTTCCATCTAGCAGTGATAAGTGCAAGGTCTCAAAATACGTCATAGCTGCCATCCTTATTGCTATTATGTGGGGGTAACTGCAGGTAATTGCTGAGTCACAGGAGTGGCAAAATTTCAAGTCCCATTAGAATTCTGGCTGGTTCTGACTGAAACCCAGAATGGATTCACAGCCCCACCAAAAACGGAGCCACCAGCCTCCACTGGTAAGTCCCTTATGTATTAGCAGAGTGTGTTCTGTGGCTCCACCCTTGTGAGCTCTCAACTCCACCTTGGGCTGTGCCCAGACAGCAGCCTTTTTTTTATTTCAAGCTCCAGCAAGCCTAGATGAGGTTGTTAATGATTTGCAAACCTGACAGGTGTGCATTGTCCTCTTGCTCTCCTTCCCATTGCTTGCAATTAGATACATCTAGGCATAGCAGATAAGAAAATAAATGGTCAGTGCATGGTGTTAAATATGCTTTGCTTAAAAAGAGCTATCTGCCTGGCAATCTAACTAGAATATTTATCTATTTATTTATTTATTGGGTTAGTTTTTCCCGTTTGCTTGTCGTCTTCAGAGCATCAGGCTCAGCCTCTCCAACCCAGAATGCAGCTGAAGTTTTATGGTGGTTTTGCCTGGCACCTGGGGATTCTCTCCGGGGGTGGTTGATTTGACAGAGACAGCTTCATTCCCATGTCATGATGGAAGATAGCTTCTTTTCAGCTAAAATGCTTTCTGTGCAATTCCTAATTGAATTCCATTTTTCTTCAGAATTCAGCTTGACAAAGATCAAATGTATCATGTTCATTATCTAAGAAGAAATACATTTTGGAGATAATAGAATCTGGATTAGAAAACAACAAGTAGACTCTGGCCGCATCTATACGATGTCGCTTTGGCGCCTGTTTTTCCAAATATGTGCATTTTCCTTTATTCGAATCTGCGTCTTTAGCGACAGCCGACAACCGTGAAGTCAGTTTACTGGCTTTATATACTGCGCTTTACAATTGTTTATATGGGAGTTTTGCAGTAGAGTCAGATAAGAGGTGTAGGTTTGATGGAGGAAAACTTCTTGAAAGGACCGCCCTAGTGGCTGTTGGCACCTTCCACCTGAATTTCCTGCCCTTGGTTACCCCTGCCCACCAGAATTTCCCACAGTTGGTTTGGATTGCTTTTCAAACTATTATTTAGTAATAAAAACACATTCTGTTAGCTCCACCCCCAATTGCTCCCTATCCTCGATGCTGTTAGCAGAACTCCGGCTATAGGTCACTGAACCTGGAGCTAAAAGGTTAATGTGTAGGTGGGAGGGGATTACTGGGATGTTTTTGCTCTGCCCTTTCCTGTTTCCTCTCTCTGCTTCCTTCTTGTTCTCTGCCTCATTAACGGATGAGAGGATGGCTGACCTGAGCCATCCTATCCCAGGATGGAAAGTTACCTGTTCCTAAAGTACAGTTTCTTTTAAATCACCACTGGAGTGCTTCTTTTCGTTGAGATGCATAAATACTCTCAGGGAGCTGGTTCGAGGATGACAATAGATGCCCCTGCCTATTCGCAGATGGGCCACCTACGTGCCATGCTGACACCACAACTGCCCGATCCCCCCCCCCAGCCCTCCCCATCACCATCAGCTGCTGAGAAAGGCAGCGCTTGCCCAACATTCATGCAAGCACCAGCCAAATTGTGCACGTGAGCGACAGAGCCCCATGCACGGCCGCCCCATCCCCAATCACTCCCTATCCCTCTCCATATGGGCTGCACGGCATCAGCAAGCCCTCCTCAAGTCCCAGACGTTCCCCACCCCAAGTGGCCTGTCCCAGACACACAGGAATGATGGCAAAGTCAACTATCTTTATTCTGGAAGTATCATAGACATGGTTACATGATGGGTACTTGGGCTTTGCAAAGCGTTGGCAGATTAATCAGAAAGGCAAGGCACCGTCGCCCTGGGCGAAGGCGACCAGTAAGGCACAATGGTTAAGTCATCTCAGAGCATGGCACTTCAAAGCGGCAAGAAAGGGAATGAGAAAGCAGCACTACTGGGGGGGGGAGGGGCATTGCTCAGTCACTCTGATGGAACGGCTTGTGGACGCATGGGGACTGCAAGACGGCAATGGCAGACAGTCCGATCTGGGCATGCAATGCGACGCATAACATCGCGCATGGTTTGTTCCATAGCGCTGAGGCGGTGCGCCACTTTTTCCTGCTGCCTGCTGAGAATAGCTACATGGAGAAACATCAGCTTGACTGGGGTGGGGAAGAGAAGGAGGGGGGGAGAGGAGAAAAAGCAGACATCAGTGTCAGGGAGTTCTTAGAGGTAGCCCTAACCCCACTCCCACCTGGCCATTCACCCTCCTATTCGCCACAGAGGCCTGTGGCAGTGCCATTGGGCAATCACCTCGCTGAGAATACTCCGCTGGTCATGGAAGTGCCCAGCATAATTGGAGTGTGGTGGCATCTTGACGGGCTGTTTCTTGTCTGAGGGGCACTTTTGCTGAAAACGGCACATCTCTCTGTGAAGAGCAACATTGTAACTGAAGGGCAACAGAACTATGTGGCCTTCAGCGGGCAGATGTGCTAAGGAGGCGGTTGCTACAGCAACAAAAACTGATAACAGAGCCTTGAAAAAGCGGCGGGGAGTGTACTGAGGAGGAAACACAGCAGACGGGACAGGGGGAATAGATCCAATCAGAAACAAAAACACACACCAGTTACTCCTGTGTAAATGGCAAGAATATAGAAATTCCCCTTCCTTTCACAGCCATCATGACGCAGCTCAACACGTGGATGGAGAAGTGGGAGGGGTGGCCAGGTACAGGAAGAGAAGGGGCAATCATTCACTCATGACATGACCAGCCCTGCCCTCCAAACTACGCCCACTATTAGCATTAATCTGAATGGTCACTACATTGGTCACATCAAGAAACTGTGCCTTAACTGTGGAGAAAAAATTAAAATCGTGGTAAATCGACACCTTGAGAATGCACCTTATTGGAGACTTTAAATCGGCTGTACATCTGATTTGTGCCCCACTCGTTTGTTGGAAATGCCGTCAGTGCGCATTCAATGAGGTGCAAATAAGCCATCTAGAGGCACCCCAAATGTTATAGAACTGTTTTGATGCGCTCACTTTTATGACATAATCCTGCAATCATTTCTATAGGCCTCCTCTACCATGTCATACCTTGTTCATTATTTACATCTTTGGCATGTCCAGTACTAGAGACACTAGTTCATCTTGCCCCTAGATAAGCATTAAGCACTGACAGAACCAAACACCAGCCTTAAGGCAGTGGTAGGGCAACGGATGATCCTGTGCTGAATTTCATCAAGCCGGTTTGAAAAGAGCTTTGAAGGTGCAGATTGGGCCAGCTAACAGCCAGCCAATGTGCATCTTCAAAGCTCTCCCTTCCCAGATGGGAGGTTGCCCAATACTGAAAAGCCTCCCACTTGGGGAGGGATGCCTTTGAAAGCACAGACCAGACAGCCCTGGTACCTTCTTAGCTAGCCCGATCAACACCTTCAAAGATCCCATCAGGTGGGAGGCTGCCCAGAGATTGGCAGCCTCTTGCCTGAGGCAGGATGCTATTGAAAATGCAGATCACTTCAGTGCGGCTGTCTGTCAACCCAGTCTTTTCAGCCTGATCCATACTTTCAAAGCCCTTCTCAGGCAGGAGAGCTTGTTTTTTATTTATGTCCCTGACAGATTTATTCCATAAATCAATACCCCCTGATTGGAAAAAAGGGGGGAAAGCTTCTCCACTCCTGTATTAAGGGTTCAGGAGGATGCTTAGGCAGGCACAGGTTCTGGCGTATCTCCGGGGCCAGATTTCTTGAGGAGCTACCAAAACCATTTATTTATGTGCCTACAATGTTGACAACTTGGCTTTTATAAACACATGTGTGATTCTTTCAGGACTGAGTATGAGGCACAAATGACCCATTTTATGATCTTAGATTACGGAGGGATCAAATTCAGCATTCATGGATGTGTCTTCACCCAAAATAACCCAACCATGTCATCAATTTAGTAGGAAAAACAATGAAAATGCAACATACTCCAGAGAAGGGGTAAGAAGCACAAACATGATCAGAAATGGCAACTGGAAGATTTTCTTGCTGGCTTTAAATCACTGCAGAAAGGTGCAAATCCTATGCATGTTTAGACAGAAAAAGCCCTACAACTCCCATGCTGGCTGAGGCATGCTGGGAAATGTAGGACTTTATTCTGTCTCAACATGAATATGATTGCACCCTAAAATAAGCTGTTTTGTTGGCTCCGCATGAAAGAAAGCAATGAGCCCCGGGGCCACAGTGAAAGACAACGGCCATAACTCAGTTGGTAGAGCCCCTGCTTTGCATGCAGAAGGTCCTAGGTTCGAGCCCTGGCATCTCCAGCTAGGGCAGAAAAACTCCTGCCTGAAATCCTGGGGAGCTGTTACCAGTGTTGTCAGTGTTGACAATACTGGGCTAGAGGGACCAATGGTCTGACATGGCTTCCTATGTTCTTAATGATAGAAGCCAGTGGAAATAGCCAAGTGTCTGGAAATAGCTTTAGATTTGGCCTTGGAGGATCTTGGCTCAGAGGGAGAGGAAGGATTCCACACAGGCTTGAGTCACGGTACCTGCCTGATTGAGGAAGTAACCACAGCTTGGGGGCATCTCGTCATTTCTCTGCCTGCGATCTCTCTCTTGTAAAACAGACACTATAATGGCCTGCTTCCCACCCGCAGGGTTGTGAGTGATGGAGATGAGTATAGACTGGCATCAGCAGCAATAATAATACAGTACTGGCAAACAACAACAGCGACAGTAATAATAAAGCATTGGGATAATAATCATATTTAGGCAATGGAATGTTACTCAAGGAAGCTGGAACTTCTTTCCTTGATCATATGTTAGAATTAACTAGGTGACTAATTGCCAGTTCTACTTTAGGTCCAGGTTGCAGGGTGCTAGACCAAAGAGCCAACTAGATGTCTCCCAAACTTGATTGTAGGAAATCGTAGCTTGTATGATGGTGAGGCTGCTCTATATTATGAAGCCATCGCTATGCGTCAGGAGATAACTATTTTTGGAAGTTGTACCAATAGCCCAAGTCCAGTGCATTGTTTCAACTTGTTCACCTCCCTCTTGGTTATAATGATATGGTATCATTTAAAGCTTTCCTTAGTATAGGGTTCACCTAAATTGCATACATGAGCCGGAAGCACCCTTCAAAAAGAGCATCAGTCATGCAGCAGGGCTATCCCTTAGGATGGTGAGTATAGTTTGCAGTAGATTCTCATTGGAGCGAACCGTATAACGGTGAGTCAAACAGCAGTAAACAAAGCATTTCTCCTCTCCAAAATTAAGCCAAGTGCAGACAAGCAGCTCACCAGGAATCTTGCGCGCTGATCACCTCTTGTCATGCTGGGCCCTGAAAAATAGTCGGGGAACCTGACGAGTTGTTATTAGACTCAGCCATCGCCAAGCCTCATCTTCAAAGCTTCCAGTCAGGCCCAACACCAACATGCAGCATGCATGGGCGAGTGCCAGGATCCAGCGGCCCTGCTAAGGCCCACCATCACTACTGCCACAAGCACAACTGTTGCTGCTGCAGCTAGCTGGCTATCTGTCTGGGCTCAGCAGCAAAAGCAAAAGCAGGGGGCTCCAGCAGCAGCCAGCTGGGACTAGGGGTGGGCAGGCTCCAGACTGCATGTTCAATCTCGCTAGGGTCCACTGTCTTAATTATGCTAGACCCACCCCCAGTGTGCTCATGTCAGGGGCGGGGCCAGCATAATTGAGAGGTCAATAGTGACAAATCCAGGCACGTGGCCCCGAGCTCTGCTCAGTGCCGCCTCCACCATGGGCAGGTAGGCATTCAAGTAAATTGGGGAGGGGGCACACCAGAGTCCACCAAATGCTGGGGGTAGTTCTTAGCTTGCCTAAAGACTCGCAAACTCTGGAGCTGGGATCAGGGATATGTCTACGTTGCCCGTATAAGGCTGCATGTACAGCCACAGTTGAAAGGCATGCTGGCTGCACTGTTTGCATGGGAGAGATGGTTTGGAGGCACAGTTCTGCCAGCGTCATGCCAGGAAAGAATCTCTTCTTCTCTGAGCATGGCCTTCAGTGAGGATGACAGGTCTACTTGGGAAGAGAGTCTTCTTTTCCACCTTTCTAAGCCATGCAGCCTGACTCCAACCAGTGTGCTACATTTGGGGTCTGTGGTGTCCTATAAAAGTTAAAAGGTATATTATCAGCTCATCTGGGAGACATCAGCATTACCCTGACAACTAGATTCAGGATGCTGTGCTCCTGCTCTGGTTCTCTCTCGCCTGTCAGTCACTTTGCACCTGACTTGACAGCAAAGGAACCTGATGCCGCCTGGCAGCCAGGAGCTGACACCAAGTAACAAGCTCTCCTCCGGGGCCTGACCTTTCAGCCCAGCAAGTGATGCGGTTGCCTGGGTCTCATGCAGAACAGATGCCAAGTCATACAAGGCCACACTTGAAACCTGCCCTGAACATCTGATCTCTTTAGCTCTCCAGGAACCCAGGCCTCAAAAGAGAAAAGTAGGCAGGAAGCTGGCTTTTGCTGCTAACATGTATAAAGCCTAATGAGTGCATTGCTCTGACAGTATCGGCAGTATTCTGTGCTTTCTGTCTTGAAAGACAGTGGTTGGATCAGCACAATCATCCTTGATTTGTGACCCTGGTTTTTGTTATATAATTCCAATGTGTTATTTGAGACTTAGAGTCTATCTACACTACTGCTTTAAAACGGTTTATAACAGTTTTAAACCTGTTAATAACCGTTATTGATCGGTTTGAAACTGTTATAAACCGTTTTAAAGCAGTAGTATAGATTAGGGATGTGCACTGGATCGGACCCGATCCACGATCCGAGTCCGGTCCAGTGGGAAATCGGATAAATTATCCGATTTCCGATCCCGCAGCTGGATCGGCCGATCCAATCCGAACCGGTCCGAAAAAGCTCCGAACCGGTTCGGCGGATCGGCGGATCGGCGGGCGCCCACTGGCGCCCACCGCCGCTTCCATTGGCGGGCGCCAGCGGGCGCCCGCCGATGAAAGTGGACAGCGGGGGGGGGGGAGGAGGGGGGCACTTACCTTCTCGGCCCGGTGGCTCCCGTCCGGCGCCGGCGCCTACTACTACTAGCAGGCTCCGCGGCCTGCTCTAGGGTGGCGCGCCGGGTGATGTCATCACCCGGCGCGCTACTCTAGAGCAGGCCACGGAGCCTGCTGGTAGTAGTAGGCGCCGGCGCCGGACGGGAGCCACCGGGCCGGGAAGGTAAGGAGGGGGTGCGTGGAGGGGAGGAGGGGGCGCGCAGAGGGGGGAGGGGGGCCCTTACCTTTCCGGCCCGGCGGCTCCCGTCCGGCGCCGGCGCCTACTATTCCCAGCAGGCTCCGCGGCCTGCTCTAGGGTGGCGCGCCGGGTGATGTCATCACCCGGCGCGCTACTCTAGAGCAGGCCGCGGAGCCTGCTGGTAGTAGTAGGCGCCGGCGCCGGACGGGAGCCGCCGGGCCGGAAAGGTAAGGAGGGGGTGCGTGGAGGGGAGGAGGGGGCGCGCGGAGGGGGGAGGGGGGCCCTTACCTTTCCGGCCCGGCGGCTCCCGTCCGGCGCCGGCGCCTACTATTCCCAGCAGGCTCCGCGGCCTGCTCTAGGATGGCGCGCCGGGTGATGCCATCACCCGGCGCGCTACTCTAGAGCAGGCCGCGGAGCCTGCTGGAAGTAGTAGGCGCCGGCGCCGGACGGGAGCCGCCGGGCCGGAAAGGTAAGGAGGGGGTGCGTGGAGGGGAGGAGGGGGCGCGCGGAGGGGGGAGGGGGGAGGAGGGGGCGTGCGGAGGGGGGAGGGGGGAGGGGGGCCCTTACCTTTCCGGCCCGGCGGCTCCCGTCCGGCGCCGGCGCCTACTATTCCCAGCAGGCTCCGCGGCCTGCTCTAGGGTGGCGCGCCGGGTGATGTCATCACCCGGCGCGCTACTCTAGAGCAGGCCGCGGAGCCTGCTGGTAGTAGTAGGCGCCGGCGCCGGACGGGAGCCGCCGGGCCGGAAAGGTAAGGAGGGGGTGCGTGGAGGGGAGGAGGGGGCGCGCGGAGGGGGGAGGGGGGCCCTTACCTTTCCGGCCCGGCGGCTCCCGTCCGGCGCCGGCGCCTACTATTCCCAGCAGGCTCCGCGGCCTGCTCTAGGGTGGCGCGCCGGGTGATGTCATCACCCGGCGCGCTACTCTAGAGCAGGCCGCGGAGCCTGCTGGTAGTAGTAGGCGCCGGCGCCGGACGGGAGCCGCCGGGCCGGAAAGGTAAGGAGGGGGTGCGTGGAGGGGAGGAGGGGGCGCGCGGAGGGGGGAGGGGGGCCCTTACCTTTCCGGCCCGGCGGCTCCCGTCCGGCGCCGGCGCCTACTATTCCCAGCAGGCTCCGCGGCCTGCTCTAGGATGGCGCGCCGGGTGATGCCATCACCCGGCGCGCTACTCTAGAGCAGGCCGCGGAGCCTGCTGGAAGTAGTAGGCGCCGGCGCCGGACGGGAGCCGCCGGGCCGGAAAGGTAAGGAGGGGGTGCGTGGAGGGGAGGAGGGGGCGCGCGGAGGGGGGAGGGGGGAGGAGGGGGCGCGCGGAGGGGGGAGGGGGGAGGGGGGGCCCTTACCTGCCCGGCCCGGCGGCTCCCGTCCGGCGCCGGCGCCTACTACTACCAGCAGGCTCCGCGGCCTGCTCCAGGGTGGCGCGCCGGGTGATGTCATCACCCGGCGCGCTACTCGAGAGTAGGCCGCGGAGCCCGCTGGTAGTAGCCGCCGGCGCCGGACGTGCCGAGAAGGTAAGTGGCGGGGAAGGGGGCTTACCCCCCCCCCGGAGCCGTCCGCTTCTATCCGCTGGCGCCCGCGGGCGCCAGCGGATGGAAGCAGGCGGCCCCAGGGGGGGTAGGGAGCGCGGGGGAGGGGGTTTACCTGCCGGGGCCGTCCACAGCGGACGGCCCCGGGGGGGGGAGGGAGTTAGGCCCCACCTTACCCACCCGCCGCCATTTTTTCCTCATAGACTTGCATTGCAATGCAAGTCTATGGGGAAAAAAATGGCGGCCGATCCAAAAATTTCCGATTTTTGGATCGGGATCGGACTCGATCCGGTCCGGGGGGCCTCCGATTTTGTCCGAACCGGTCCGGGACAAAATTGGAGGTCCCGATCCGGGTCCCGATCCGATCCGGGGGGTCCGTGCACACCCCTAGTATAGATAGGCTAGTTATGTTCCCCTTCTTTCTTTTTGTCAGGCTAGGTTAAAAATATTGAAGGTTGCAAGGCTCTGCTTATTCTTTTAAAAGCTGCCATTCTTATTGCTTTTAATGGGTTGTACGGAGAAGTTCCCTGGAGTTCCGTTTAAAAGAAAGCTACAAAGCAACAGAACACCGTGAAATGTCACCTTGCATCTTGTTCCTCTTCTTGTCCCTACACCAGCCTTCCCCAACCTGATGCGATCCACACGCTTTGGACTACAGTACCCATCAGTCCTAGCCAGCATGGCCAATGGGAATTGTAGTCCAATGCATCTGGAAGGGACCAGGTTGGGGAAAGCTGAACTATTCCCATCTTCCTCCTTACCTGCTGTGGGGGAAAATTAAAGTCCTACTTGATATGGAAAGTGGCTGAAGGGCACATGTGGATGAACTGAATTACTGGACAGGAAACACAGCTTTAGAGCTTTCAGAAGTTTATGCTGTTTCTCCAAGGTGATTGCTGGCTCCTAGGCTGACAACCGTTACCCAGAGGACCTTCTCTTCTGCTGCTCCCAGACTGTGGAATGACCTGCCGGAGGAGACTCGTCAACTTAACAGTCTTTTAGAATTTAAGAAAGCTATAAAGACTGTTCTCTTCCGGCAGGCATATTCAGTGGAATTTTAGAATGTTTTAAGGATGTTTTTAGGATGTTTTAGGATTTTTTATGCAGTTTTAATATGTGTCATGTTTTAATCAGTTTTATGTATTTTATCATGTTGTTGTTCCCGGTCTCGATCCAGACAGAGAGGCGGGTAAGAAATACATTATTATTATTATTATTATTATTATTATTATTATTACTATTATTATTATTATTATTATTATTATTATACAGTTAGGAGTCAATGAACAGTGACACAGCCTGGCATCAGGGATTATAGAAAGTACTGCTTTAAAACGGTTTATAACAGTTTTAAACCGGTTAATAACCGTTATTAACCAGTTTAAAACTGTTATAAACCATTTTAAAGCAGTAGTGTAGAAAGGCTGACAGAGTCTGAAAATTATAGGGAAGTGAAGCTGAGAGTACTTGAACACCATCCAGTTCCCGTTGGTTCTTCAGCTTTTAGTAGAAACAGTCCATATGTTTTGATATTTTCCTCTGCATTCATGAAAGCTAGAAAACCCATCTTTTCTTTGAAGGAAAACAGATACCCTTCTAGAGTTCTTCAGAAATAACTGTTCTTGGTCTAGAATTTCAGAGATGTTCCACATTTTGCAATGTAACTAGGGGCAAAGCAGTAGATTTTGTGAGATTGTGATTCGCCTAAAGCAAAGATGGGAGTTTGAATCCAGTCCTCCTCATCTCATATATCTAAGTCAAATGCTCTTCTTTGATGGACATTTGTTTGTTTATTTATTATTGCATGTATATCCCACTTTTTTCCTCTTTCAAGAAACACAAGCTTTCATGTCCTCTGCCTCTCCATTTTATCCGCACAACCACCCTGTAAGGTAGGTTAGGCTAAGCGTCAGCGACTGCTCCACAATCACCCAGTGAGCTTCATGGTCAAATGGGGACTAGAACCTGGAACTCTGGAGACACCCTCTCTACAAGAATTCGGTTTGATGCCTGGTTCTCCGATTATGCGCATCTTCTCGGAAGCGCTTTATGGTAAATGACTGTACGGGGGAGGTAATTGAACGCACAACTGGTGGCCTTACCGGTTGTTTGAAATGCGCTTTAGAAGTAGTTAATGTGGAGACTCGCTTATTTACATAGTCAAAATGCGCGTTACATAGTCAATCGGGAGGTGAGGCTCGAATGTGCCTTAAATAGCGAGTTTTCTTTTGCTGTGGCCCATTAAAGGGCATTTTGACTATGTAAACAAGCGATTCTCCGCATTAACTACTTCTAAAGCGCATTTCAAACAACCGGTAAGGCCACCAGTTGTGCGCTCAGCGCTTCCGAGAAGATGAGCATAATCAGAGAACCAGGCGTCAAACCAAATTCTTGTAGAGGGGGTCACATCAAAATAAAACTCACATTCGATTATGCGCATAATCGAATAGATAACGCGCCTCAACTCCCGATTTGCGCTCCGCTCATGTAGAGGTAAAATTTTTAATGAGACTTCAAAGAGCTTTAAACCTCTCGTGTAGAGGCAGCCAGTCCCACCACTCTAACCAGTACACCACACTGAATCTTATCATCAACAGGGCAAAACATAGCCAGTAACGTGTCTGTGGATGAGAACTATGCTAGTTTAGAGGAAATCTTCCCTTTCCACTGTGTGCTTATTCATCCATATGCATTGGCCAAACAATTATGTGGAATAAAAAGAGATAGGAACAGGTGAAAGGCAGGTTCCATCTGGGCCAGGTTGACCCTATCATCTGGTCCGCTGCTCCTTTGTTAACTGATGCTCCAGGACAAGAGTTCCCCGGATTGAGCCTAAAAACTTGTACTAAAAGCTCCTGCCCTTGAGCTTAGGACTTGGCTCTGCAAAGGCAAAGAGATGGCAGACAACTGGAGCTAGAAGTGGGCAGGTGGAATGCTTTTCTTCTCCTGCCATTGGACTTCATGTCTCTTGTAAAAGTTCCAGGGCCTCATCAGGAAACGATTTCTAATGGAAATGAAGTGTGTGCGCATGCGCGGGCGGGCGGGTGACTAGGCCATGGCCCATTTCTAATCTCTGCATTAAGCAGAGCACCATTAGGTTCTGGTAACGCAGACCAGGTTTAAAATCACAACCCAGGGTGATGGCTCTACATAGTTTTGTTTTTACTTTTGCTTTCACAGAAAGAGTACGGTGTGCCAATTTGACTTTAGGCTGATTGTTGTTGTTTGTTTAAAGAGACAAGGAGTGCAAGAGCAAATGGTAGATCTAACACCAACACAGTAGCTACCAATACAGGATGGTATTGTACTGGCAATAAGGACATCAACAGGAGGAGGGAACAGTCAGCTTTATTTATTTTTACCGCGGGATCATTCTAAATGCAATCTTAGACTTCGCCAGGCAAATAGTTCATCTAGGACAATACTGCCAGTAGGCCTTATGCCCAGTTCTTCATGAGTTTCTCAGATACAAGCAATCCAGCTGCCTTGGAGGCCTTGACAGGGTAAAATGGTGTGTGAGCCAGTCAGCCAGGCACGAAAGAAGCTCTTAGTGGGCTATGTTCTAGAAGGATCTGTGACATTCCCAGAGTGTCTTCCAGACTCTGGAAATTGTGCTGAGCCACAGTGACTTTTCCCTGAATTGAAAATGGAAGTACCCTTTCACACCCACATCTAAATAGATGAGGAAGAGGAATACCCACAACCTCACAGAGCCTTGAGCTATGTAGGGTGCAATCCTATGCGTGTTTAGACAGGAAAATGTCCTACAACACCCAACATTCCCCGGCTGGCTGGGGAATGCTGGAAGATGTAGGAATTTTTTCTGTCTAAACATGCATAGGATTGCATCCTTAATTACTTTATTTCTTGTGACATAGTAGAGGTTCCTCCAGGGTATACTGTGGTGTGTGACCTTCCATTATGATATTTTGGGAATGATGGCACTATAGACTTGCCATGATCTAAAAACTGGATCATTCATTTACAGTGCAATCCTATGCCTGTCTACTCAGAAGTAAATCCTGTTGAATTCAGTGAGGCTTATTCCTGGGTTAAGTGTCTATAGGATTGCAGCGCTGGCCATCGTATAGTGGGCGCATTCCAGTCTTGTGAACAATGTAACTTGTGTTCCTGTGGAAAGTCTGCAAGCTTTCAGAAAACCAAAATTTCTCAAGCACAGTTGCTTTAAGATCTGAACACAGCACACGAAACATTGATCATAGGCATGGAGCCAATTTGAACACTGGGCAGCGATTGCAAGCAAACCACCATTCCCTAATGCATGCAAATTTGCCTTTAGACTAGACAATTTATGTGACAGGCATGTGGCAACAAGCAAAGTAGTCATGTAGCCAGGAGAAAGAGGCAGGCAGACAATGGCCACTTTAGGCCCTTGCTCTGGCTGGTTTGTCCTTCTCTTCTGCTATCAACTGCTTATGAGTCTTTAATTTTTTTTTACAATGGTTTTATTAATGTATATTTATCTTTTGAGCTATATGGGAAAGCTTTCTATTCTGAATGGTGGGATAGAAATAATTGTAATAAATAATAAAGTGTGGTGTAATGGTTAGTGTTGGAATGGGAAAATTTTCAGACAGGGCAAATCATGTTTCCTTACTGTTGCTCTGCTTCCTGGTTCAGAGCAGAATCACATGGGGAAGGGGGAAAAGGGGGGGAAAGCAGCGTCCACATGGCCCATTCAGTTTAGTGGGACAGTGCTCTCTAGTGGGCATTTTATAGTGCAACTTCTGCACACGGCAGGAAATAGTGACAAATATCGCTACATCTCAGAAGAGTTGGGTTTTTCTGGGTCTTATTTTGCGATGAAAAAAACAGCAGGAGCAGGGTATCACTGTGTCATCACAACGCCTCGCGAACCTCTGTGAGTGGCCAGTCACGAGAGTGCTATAAAATGCTTGTCTGAAGAAGCTATGGGACTTACGGTAGGCAATCCGGGTTTTTGTTCCCACTCGGTCATGAAGCCCACTGGGTGACTTCGGACAAGTCACTGACTCTTAGCCTAACTTACCTCACAGGGTTGTTTTGAGGATAAAATGAAGAGGAAGAGGACCATGAAAGCTGCCATGGGTTTCATGAAAGAGGAAAAATGTGGGATATAAAAGTAATAACTAACTAAATAAAAAAGTGACTATGTCTCTATGTGTCCATTTTGCAATGGATTCAACACTCATTTATTGTGCTATAACATGGATCAAGCAGCAGCATAGATTCAGGAGTATACTGGACTTGTGTGACAATCAATCACACAATGGCTTCATCATATGCTGAATTAGTGATTACAGTTTGTATTTACACAGCAAATTCTGAATGATCAAAGCATTTTCTCAGCAATCTTTACAATGACCCTGTAAAGTAGGTCAGGATTTAAAATCCCCATAATCAAGTAAGAGCTGAGGCTGATAATAAATTGCCTAAATGCACACCACAGGTTCATGGCAGAGTTGAAATTGGGACTGAAACTGCAGTCCCAACATGTCTGCTTGGTATTGTGTATATTTTCTAATCTATGGGATGATTCACATAAATATTAGATTTGTGCGGGTTGCTTGAAATCTTTGTGTGGATCAGCTTTTTGCCTATATGCAGCTGCTGCCATACACAGTGCTAGACTATCTGCATGCCACCTAAGGACCAGTTCTTTGGGTGCTTCTGGCTTAGTCAATGCCTTAGTCAATGCCCCCGTTGGCAAATCGTGGGTTAATTATTTGCCATGGCATGTGCCAATGTCATTTTGAATATGGTGCCATTTTGAATATTTAGTTGCAGAAAAGGGCAGCTAAAATGATTAAGGGGCTGAAGCATCTCTCCTGTGAGGGAAGGTTACAAAGCTGGGATGGTTTAGCTTGAAAAAAAGGAGGCTAAGGGGAGACATGATAGACACAATTATGCATGGTGTGGAGAATGTGGACAGGGAGACATTTTTCTCCCACTCCCATAATAATAGAACCTGGGGTCATCCCATGATGCTGATTGGTGGGAGATTCAGGACAAATAAAAGGAAGTACTTCTTCACAAAGCGCATAGTTAAACTGTGGAATTCACTACCACAAGATGTAGTGATGGCCACCAATTTGGATGGCTTTAAAAGGGGGTTGGATAAATAATTGGAGGAGAAGGAAGGCTATCAATGGTTACTAGTTCTTATGGCTTTGTGTTACCTCCAGTATCAGAGGCAGTAAGCCTATGTACATCAGTTTCTGGGGAACATGGATGGGAGGGTGCTGTTGCACCTGTGTCCTGCTTGGGGTTCCTGATCAACAGCTGGTTGGCCACCATGTGAACAGAATACTGGACTGGATGGATCCTTGGTTTAATCCAGCTGTGCTTTTCTTATGTCTTTTTCCTTAATGCAGAAAAAAGGGGGGGGGGTGGAATTGCTGTTCAGAAATGCCTTCTCGTTGGTAGTGCTAGGGGACCTCCATCTAGAAGCACCCTAATATTTGAACCTGGGAGATCATAGGGGAGGGTCTGCCAGTATGTTTACTTCTCACAATGAGCATCACCTCTGCCTTGGGAGCAACACTGGCATGGGAACCAACTATTGTTGTTGGCTTCTCTCCCAAGATCCGCCAGGTCCAAACCTTACTAGAGTCTTGTGAGTAAATGAGAGTTGGATTGCACTGCACATGTGAGTTTGTGGTGGCATGCAAGGCCTACCTATCCTGTAACCCTAATGCTTGAACCCTAGGAAGCACGAACCAGAGGCTTGGGGCTAAGGCAGGACACCTTGCCCTTGAAAAATCGGGCCTTTGCTGCTTTGCTTCTCCACCTTGAGAGCGTTGCCCACTACCACCTCTTGCGCACAGGCTAGAGTCCACGAAAGTGGCTGGGCTGGGTTCCTCAAGATCCCCGTGGATTCACAGCCGCATACGAATAGAAGCCTCGTCCTCGCCCCGCTCGGCAGGGTGAGCTGGCACTGACGGTTCCGGCTATTGAAGCAGCCAAGAGGGAAGAGGTTGGGGCCAGGCAACCTGCACGGCTACAGAGAGCGCCGTGCCGCCACCGCCACTACTTTTGTTGGCCACACCTGCCCGTGCCTACCTGCCTGTTGCCCCCGCCTCCCTCCTTAACCTGGTCAAGCCGATCCCGCTCCATGTGGCTGCCCGGCTCCCGAGGATGCCACTTCTTGCAAGCAGCAGCAACAGCAACGCCCCGCTCGCAAAAATGCAGGCTTCCCGCTATTGAAGCAGGCGAGAGAGCTCCAAACAGAGGGAGGTGCTTGGAGCCGCACCTCCAAACTAAGCCCTTGGTCGAATTGACTTCCCCAGGCGCTCCCGATCCGGCGGGGAACTAAAGAGGCGGGAAAAGCAACATGCCCCTTTTGGCCTCGGGGCAGAGGGAGAAGCCCGCCTGCCCCTTGCCATGAGCCTGGCCCGCTCCTCTCCGCCTCCCTGCCCAGCCCAGCCCAGCCGGCAGCCGCGGGAGGCGGGCGGAGCGCACGGGGAGGCGGAGGGCGCAGGTAGCCAAGGAGGCGGCGGCAGCTGGCAGCAGCAGTTGGTGGAGGAGCGGATCGCTGCAGCCTGGCCTCGATGGGCGAGCTCGAGGCGCGGGAAAAGCTTGGGCCCGGCGCGCAGCCCCCCCTGGGCAGGGCCCGCAGCTGCGAGCACCCCCACGCCGGGGCCGGGCGGCGGCGCAGAGCCGTGCGCGCCCTGAGCCGACTGGCCCGGCGTCTCCTGCAAAGTTTGCGGGGGGCGCGGCAGCAGCGGCGGCGGGAAGGCGCCGAGGTAGAGGACGACGAAGGCGGCTTTAAGCGCCCGCCCGGGCCCGAGCGCGATCGCGGCCAAGCAGGTGGTGGCGGCGGCGGCGGCCGGCTGTCGTTGGGCGCGCTGAGCCCACCCCCAGCGGCCAGTTCTGGAGATCCGCGCCCGCTTACCCCCGGCGCGCAGGGGCTCAAGAACCACGGCAACACGTGCTTCCTGAACGCCGTGGTGCAGTGCCTGAGCCATACCGAATTGCTCGCTGCCTTCCTCCTGCTGGCATTGCCCGATCAACAAGGGCCGCCCGGACCGGGATCCGGAACTGCCTCCGGAGAGGTCACGCAACACTTGGCGGCACTGGTTCGCGCTCTCTGGACCCTAGAGTACACGCCGCAGCTCTCCGCAGACTTCAAGGTAGGTCGTGGGGAGGGGGGAAGCAATCCTTAGTATGACTAAGTCGAGACTTTGGAGCAATAGGCTGGGGGTTAAGCAAGAAGGCTCCTTTCGAGCCACCTGTAAACCTTCGATAAAGCAATTCCGATGTAATTCTACCGTGATATGCTCCGAATCTAAGACTAGTTGCTCTGATCTCAAGTTAACGTAAAGTCTGCCAGAGCCTGCATAGATACTAAACAACTGACGTTCGGGGTGGCCACGCGTGAATTCTAACTTTCAACATCGCCCACGGCCTTTGTTCCTTGGCGCTCAGGGGCTCCATTGGGCAGCGAGAGGAGAATCTCCTCACTTACGCTCCCCTCTCTCACCAGCAGCCACCTGTTCAGTCGCACCAGGCTCTTTCAAGTAAATAAACTTACTTGTCATTCCTGTGCAGGCCAATTTGGCGGTGGGCCAAGGGAAGGTTAATTGCCTAAAGGGAAAGAAATGGCTACCACTGACAAACAGCTGGGTACCTGGTGCGCTCCCAAAAGTTAGAAGATGAGAATAACATCAGATCTTTTTTGGAGGAATGCAGAAAGATCCATTTGATTTAGGAGCTAATCCAGCTCAGAGATGAAATGTGGGTTCACACTGGGGCAGCCTGATTTGCTTCCTAGCCTGTGCAAGGATAGTAGTTGCATGGGGACCGACTGTTGGTCACGACTTTGCCCACAGTCAGAGTTCTGGGGAAATAATACTTTCAATCTCTAGGAGATGTTTTTAGCTCTGATGGGATAATAGAGAAATGTTGGCATGGCAGAGCCAAGGAGGAGAAAGGTTCTACTGGAGGGCATCGTGTTTAGCTGCCTCAGCTGCTTCCACCTTCTGAGCAAAGGCATTGGGAGTGAGGTGCACTGGAGAGGTAGTAACTAAGAAGTGTTGCACATCTGGGAAACCCTGCTGAACTCTACGGGGCTCCATTTGTACGGTGCTTTGAAGCTGAAGCTGAAATATTTATTATTGTGGAGTTGCTGTGGAACTCCCTCCAGAACCCCCTTTTTGTTAGTGTGACGGTCATGGAGCTGAACATGCCAGCAGGTGGGGAACAAAGATCAGAGAGGCTGAAGCACTGAGCTCACTCATCTTTTTCCATTCTCTGTCCTGCAGAGCACTGTGCCAGCTTCATGTCAGCAAGGGCAGGAAACGCTTCTCATCCTTGGGTACCTCAGGTGCTGCAACTGGGGTGGAAGTGCAAAACTATTTGAACCAGTCTTCTTGCTCTCGTACCCTGGTCAGTTTACTGAGGTCCCCAGCTAGAATGGTAGAACAGCCCTTTGGGACAGTTGGGCGGGATGCTCTGTGTTGCCTCTGGCAGTTTGTACTTAGGTGGGTTTGTGCTATGGGAATGAGGAGTGATGCGGAAGGAAACTGGGGAGGGAGACTCAGCCCAGAGCTTAAGAACATGTGCTGAGACAAAAGGGAGATAGTTAAGCCTACACATCCCTGCTCGTCACAGGTTATGACCACACGCACATTAGTCCCAGTCAGACTGAACAGGATGTCCTTTGGAGTGTGGGCCATAGGTGTTGCTTGCATGTTGTTCTTCATAAAGTTCAGCGTAGTTAGTAAGCACTTCCCCGACAGCACTGCCCCTTCACTAGAGGGCTGCGCATGAAGCAGTGCATTGAGCCGGTGGTTTGCCAGGGCGGCTTGTTTAAATTCTAGCTGTTTACTGAATGTGCACTGTAGAGGGCTTGGATAGCAATGGAGAAGGAATGATGATAGGCCCCTTTTGCAAGAGGGAGGAGCAGCAGCTGGGATTGCAGTGCTCAAATTTCCTATTTGGGGGCTTGAGGATTTTTTGTTTGTTTGTTTGGAGGAATGTGTTCCTTAGAGAAGTGGACCTAGGAGAGCTAGGATTAGGAGGCCCTGTGGGCCGATGGCTTCTTGTTTCTATTTGTTGTTTGAAGCTATTATCTGGTCACTCTTGTTGACAGATTGGATTTCTTCGGAGGTGTGCCTTTTCAATCTCTGATGCTCAGATTTGGCTGCTGGCTGTCAGAGGCGGTTTGAAGCAAAATGCCTGAGCCGTCCATGGCTTTGGCGAAATCTTGTATTACTAATTGAGCTGTCTGACATTCCTGCTGATACCAGGCTCTCTCTGTGTGTGTGTGTGTGTGTGTGTGTGTGTGTCTTTCTGTCTCGACACAGCAGCAGCCACTGTCAAAGGTGAAATTGTTTTAAGTTGGCGGGTTTTTTTTTAACCATGTAAGAAATCTGTATGCTGAGGAACCCCAGGTGGGTACTGGATTTCAGGCAAAGCTTTAGAATCCTGCAGCACTTCATTTTGTAGTTCTTTCTGGAACAACAGAGTTCAAATTCTACAGGGGATAAATCATCAAAGCAGAATGTGAAGCAACAATTGGTATCAATGTTCAACCTTAAAAATGGTGTGCGCCCTGGGGTATAAACCAGGGGGTAGGTTCTGCTCTACAGATGTCATGCTCTTAAAACCAGCAGCGTTATTCCAACATTGGGTACCCATGTTCATAAGTTCATTTCAAACGTCTTGTTTACGTTAGATGCAGAGATCTGGTTTTTTGCAGCCTTTGGAAGTTTATGGCAGGGAAAAGGGATAATAGTGGAAGGAGGATTTGAAGGGCAACACTTGTATAGATGCAGGTGGAAAGAAACTGGGTCCAGGACCCTTCAGTGTTTGATAACTGCATGTGTGAATGAGCCACTGCTGGTCTGTCACTACATAAATAAACACTTCATGTCACCTAGTGTCACCTCAGATGCAAGCTTTCAGTGGTGTCTGTTTGCACGCTCATCTGTTGGTCCTCAAGTGCAACGTTAATGGATAGAGTGTGCAGATTTGCAAATGTTTCTTACTTTTTAAAATGGAGACTTTATGCCAAGAGTATACAACCCACACTTCCAAAGCTTTAATTGTGCCCCCATAGGTGCCCTGACCCCCTTGCCACCCCACCCCACTCCCTCCCCCAGTGATCCATATACAGATCTTCACCCCCTCCCCCATGCTAGCAATGAGGAAAGAGTGATCTGCATCAGAATCACTACAGTGTGTGCATGTAGTCCCTGATACCCCCCCCCCCCCGAGCCAGTATCCCATGTGGCCCCTGGGGCTGCAACAGTTCTTCACCCCTGTTTTCTGCCATCGGCATCTGTAAAAGACAGCTATATTCCATGCAGCATAATGTAACAGCACTTATGCAAATTTCTGTACTAATTATTTACGCTCCACTCTGAACTAGTTGGCTGTCATGCCATGGAGGCTGTGGAAGGAAGGTTGAATAGTCTGTGGAAAGGTGTAGGCTTCCTGTTTCACGCAAATACTTGGGATGGAGCAAGTGATGCCGAACACAGTGAGGCTGTCTTCTGAGTAAATATCCATAGGTTTGTGCTGCTGTTGCTGGTTCACACACCATCACAGATGTAACATTATAGAAATAAAAGATATAAACAAGAACTTTCATATCATCCAGTGTCGTCTCGCCTGCAGGTTTTCATTGGAATCAATTCACACAATTGTCGGCCAGCTATTGAGCTGAGTAATGAAAATGATGCAAATGCATAATATGAGCCAACCGCCTGCCCTGCTTGCTGTCAGCTTGGGCACTCACCAGCTTCTCAGAGACATTTCCTTACCGCAGAGTGGATGGAATTTGGGAACCGAGAAGTGCAAAAGAGGGATTTCCCCAGGGACCTGGTGAAAAATGTGGATGTAAAACTGAGGTTCTGCACAACCCACTCCCCATTTCTGTAATGAGAGCAAGGCTGTCAGGTTTTCCCCACTGCTGGAATTTGGGTGCAGGCTGGGCAATTTCTCACACAAGCGACAAGCCTTCGGAGTACATTTTTGGGGATGAATATGGGGGATTAAAGTCTACCCTGGATCTCTGTAGCTGAAAGCTGAAAGAAAGCAATGTGTTAAGCCCCTGTTCAGCCTTAGTCCATGTTTTACTGTTTTAGCTGCTGGGTGGGTGGGCCCTTTGGTGCTCACCCACCCACCCCTGTTTGTTTATTGTGATATTGAGCAGTGATGTGTGTGGCGGGCTGCGTTTCTAGGAAACAGCACGGCAAAGGACTCCGGGAAGGAGACGGTGCAGGAAAGACACAACGAGAATAACAGAGTCCTGTTGAGAAAATCTCTCTCGTCTCAGTGCCATCACAGGCAATTTCACATTCCTGTGGAACATAATCTGCCCTTTTCCACTTCCGTTTAGTCCCTCTCACACACTTCTGGGTTACAAAGAGTTTGGGAGTGAAGCGGCCGCATTGAGTCACACACACAAACCCCCTGTTGTCTAGTCACTTGGGAACTGATTGCCGTAGGGAGCCTATTTGGTAACCTTACCCTGGGAACCCTGGGAAGATTTCTCCCCCAGAATTCAGCCATTATTTTGCTCGTGATAGGCAGGTGGAGACGAAAGAGGCTGCTGCTGGTATGGAGAGGGAAGAGCCTTGGCTGCTCAGCTACTGGGTCCAGCATGGACTGAACTGGGTTGCTCCTGCAACAGCTCTTTTGAAACCTAAAGTGCAGAATTGGGTCTGAAGCCCTCTTTGGTATCCACTGCTCTTGGATTGCAGCAGCATTTTAAAAATCAGGCTATGTGAAAAATAAGAAGGGAAACTTTCCCCTTCATCTTTGCCATTCTTGAGCAACCTAGTCCCCTTGGGCCTTTCTGCAGTCTTAAATGTCCCCCACAACTGCAATTTATACTTTGGCTGATATTCCTGCAAGCTCCAGTGTACAACCTGCTATTCTATCCTAGTGCTGGAGGGTTCATCTAGTACTAGTTTTTAAAAAAGTTTGAAGAGCAACAAGGATGCCCCCATTTCATGTGTACTTTGCAGTTTTAGAAATTAAAGGTGGGGGGGAATCCTTCCTGGGTATGCATTTTCCTGTTGTCAACAGTAAAAACTGGCCCTCTAGCATCACCAGAGCAGAGGCTCTGTAATCAGCCAGTGCTTTCCATGCAGTGGGGGAAAGTATGATGTGTGTGGGGATGGGTGGATGGGGTTTGCTGTCCTCATGAGCTGACACCTGGAGCACACAAGGTTCTAGTTCATGGGGAAAACTGTGCACATTCTTTGGGTTTCCCCCCTTCAGAACTTTCCCACACACATGGACAGCACTGGACAAGGGACCAGCAGGGGGCAGGATAGGGGTGGGAGACGAGCATGTGTCTCGCCATGTGATCTCAACCATGTGGGGAGAAATGCCTGAATAGCGCTTATTACCTCCTGTGAGGTGCCCGATGCCCCTCTCTATTCAAGAAACAGCCTTTTCAGTTGTGGTGTCTCAACTGAAGAACATCACAATTGAATAGGCCCTGTCTTGAATAGCTGTTTTCCTAAGTTCTTATTGGTGGGGGCACCTGGGGCAGGTCTTTTACTGACAACTGTGGCAAATGTCAAGTTCCTTTGGGACAAGGCAGGCCTTGAGGTAATGTGTAAGATGTTCCTGAGGGCCTGAGAGTGAAAAAGGGCCAGAAGGGTCCTGTTGGGGGACTTGCATAGAAACATAGGAATCTGCCTTATACTGAGTCAGACCATTGGTCCATCTAGCCCAGTATTGTTGACACTGACTGGCAGTGGCTCCCCAGGGTTTCAGGCAGGATTCTTTTCTAGCCTTACCTGGAAATGCCGGGGATTGAACCTGGGACCTTTGGCATACAAAGCAGGTGCTCTACCCAGAGCCAGAAATAATCCTCATAGGCTGGTCAAAATTGGAAAATGGACCCCATCATCACAGGAGTCTCTCCCTGGAGTTCTGAAGTGCCAGTTCCCCATTATTGCAAGGTCCATTTCCACATTTGAATCATGATTGCCTACGGGAGTTGGGAAGCTCTGTTTTCATACTGGGGCATTGCGAGGCAAGGGGTATGCAAATAATTAGTTATGCTAAGAGTTGCGTAGGTGAACTTCTCTCCACGACTGCCTGGAGCCATTCTCCTTCCTTCAGTGGCTCCTATGAATGGCTGGCAAATCTTGTCTGACCTATTCTGATTGTCCTGTGCCGAAAATAGTTCACATTGTCCTAGCATAGTAGTAGAGCCAATCAGACAGGATTGGATGAATGGATGGCTCTTCCTTGTTCAATCCAGATGCTGCCGATGTGGTTTACTGTGAGATTGTTTAGCTCATGTTTATTTATTGCCCATGTTTCTGCTGTGCCCATGCCAGTAATATCACATTTTCCATCGTTTGCTGCCATTACTGCCACTGACCTTCTTTTTCATTCTTCTGACAGAACCTTGATCAGCAGTAAATGAAGGGGGTGGGGTGGGGAGAGAAATAACCTCCACAGCAGGAGTTGAAAACCCAGGCTTGAAGAGATGAAGGAAACAGACCTTTTCAACTCAATGCAAAAACTGGTTAATCGGGAGTACCTGAATTTGAAGTGATTTACTCCCATGCATGAAAATGACAAAATTGGTTTAAATTCATATACTCTGACTCAAGTCACTGGGGTATACGAATAGCTTGCATAATGCTTTCATGTAAATTTATTTATTAATTAAATTTATGCCCTGCCTTTTCACCAAAATGGCACTCAAGGTGGCATATACAGATTCAAACAAATCACATTGAATACATAATTTAAAAACAAATGAATGAAAAAACAGAAATATAAATAAATAAACAGCAGCCAACCAGTTAAAACTCACTTCTGCAATAAACCAGCTGACATGCTAAAGGCTTGCTTGAAAACAAACATCTTTGCCTCTTGGTAACAAAAGGTATCTTGAGATGGGAATTTCAGCAGGTGTCATTTGTATGCATGCAGCACCTGGTGAAATTCCCTCTTCATCACAACAGTTAAAGCTGCAGGAGCCCTGTCCTCCTTTGCATATGGTTACCCTAAAATATCCATACATAATTCCCCTTTTATTTGTGCCTTGGGAATATTTCATTTCATGTTCTGTATCTTTCATTTCTGAGTTTTCTTAACCCAAGCATGGCTGTTCTTTTTACGTTGTCTATGAGAGCCAAAACCTAAGCTATCAGCCAGCCAAAATGAGCTATCTGTATGTATTTTACATAGATTCCACATTCTAATAGTTCTGCTGTTATACAGATATTCTCTCCATATACTGGATTCCTACAAGGCAAGATCCAACTGATGCATTTATAAGCCTTTGAGCAACTTGAAATATAGCTATAATGCTTATGATATGATTGAAATTAACCTGACTCCGGAGGTCACTTCCACACCTAAAATCAGGAGCTTTTCTCTTTGATGGGACCTTGGATAATGAGACAAATGGAAGTTACTTCTTGTTTATCAGTGTCCTTTTCAGTTCCCAACTTCTAATAGTCTAGGGGAAAAGTAAAAGTTGCAAGGCATGCTATGCAAGGAGCACAGTGTTGATCTATTACACCTGCCAATATCCCTTCTAGGAGTGTTTCTGAGAATCAGTGATAAAAACTTGTTTTATTGGTTGGATGCCTTTTTGGAGAGACAGCTTTTCTACACAAGGCATTTATTGTGTGCTCATGATGCCTTACTCACTGTTGTTTATGTTTTTTTTAGATGTTGTACTCCT
Organism: Anniella stebbinsi; assembly: GCA_029215795.1. Lineage (NCBI taxonomy): Eukaryota > Metazoa > Chordata > Lepidosauria > Squamata > Anniellidae > Anniella > Anniella stebbinsi. Next base: position 62,062,358 of record JARDYH010000005.1, on the reverse strand, counting down.
CCAGTTTTGCTTCTATTTTTTAAAAGCATTTTCCTGGGTTTTTTTTTAATGGAGCATTATTTCATAAAGTGAAAGAAAGAATATTTCCCTACTTTTCCAATATAATAATTTTTTTATTGTAAAATTTCAGCAAAAAAAAACATTTTTATAATTGCAATATTTCATTATAGCACAGCAGCACCTGTGGCTTTTCTACACAAGGCATTTAGTGTTCATTCAGCATTCCATACTCATGGTCCTTTGTGGGGTCTTTAGACAACATTGTGATCCTCCAGTTTTGCTTCTGTGTCTAACCAACACTTTCAGCAAGGGTTTTTAGAGCATGGAAAATGTGGCATTTAATTGTGAAAGCAAAAGAAAGAGCAATTTCCTCTTGTGTATATATGCTATTCTGCTATACCACATTGCCACCTAGAGGTTATGTAGTGGAAAAGCAGGAAAGGAAACACCGTGTAGAGGTAAGATCTCAATTCTGCGACAAAACCAAAAATAGATACAGCAGTTAACAGCGTTGTATAGAAAAGCTCAGAGAGATATCAGAAAAAAGTTGTTCCTTCTCTACAGCAGCACTTATGCCAGAATGCAAGCAAGTTGGAAGAAGAAAGCAATAAAAGTTTTCCCCTTTTGGAGAAACAATTTTGCTTTTTCCTTTTTATTCAACTCAGATTTAAATAGTTCAGCAACTTGACTTTTGGTCATACCCACACTGAATCAGCAGCTGGCTTGCATCAGCCCCATTTCCGAACTGCCCCTCTAGAGACCTGGAAATTCAGACACCTGTCTCAACAAGGAGAAATTAAGCAAGTGACGTTTTCCCCATAATTTTTCCATGCCAGAAAAAGACTTCCCTTGTTTAATTTCTGCACGTTGGTAAGAGGCACAGGGGCAATAGGAAAAAAGTTAGCAAGTCTAAGTTAAAAAAATACTCAAACTTCTAGTTAATTTATTTTTAAGACAGGAAATAGTATTTTACAGACTACTAGAAGCATCAAGAATTTTTCATACTACTAATTTTGATAGGAATTCCCCCTCTCCCTCCCCCTCCCCATTATACATTTATTTGAACAGATACCGTTGCAGAATGTTAACCTATCTTGTGGGTTGCCAATTTCTGGTGCCCACTCCTTTGTGAAACATGGAGTCACCCGGAGTGATTGCGGAGAGTGATGTTTTATTATAGTAATATTCCCAAGCAAGTCCGTATTTAATTTCTGTTTAATAGGATGGTTATTATGCAGCCATAAGCCACGAGGCTTCATTGATGAGCTACCTGCTGTGGTTTCACTACATGTTACAGATAAGTATCTGGAGGGCAGATCCGTTAACACTTGTTATGCTATCTAGATCTGTTAATAATCAAGTGCTTGCTAGCATTTAATTGCTCTTCACTATCGAAAGCGCACAGGCAAGAGGGTTTGCTGGAGGAAAAGGAAATGGGTTTGAATTGTTTCCGCTGTCCTCTCTGGCAACACTTAGTTGCTCAGACTTAGAGGAGCCAGGTGTGATGTGCGGTGGCAGATGGGTTTGAAAGCAGGGGCCCTGCTTTCTTTTGTATATGGTCACTCTAGTATAGTGCCTGCAACTTTAACAGTTGTGATGAAGAGGGAATATCACCAGGAACTAATTGCGTACAAATGACACTGGTTGAAATTCTCTTTTCTCTACAACTGTTAAAGTTACATGAGCCCTGTCCTCCTTTTCATATGGTCAGCCTAGGTTAATGCAGGAACAGATCTGAGGGACAAATTGAAATGCACCAGATCCAAGAATACGCTTGTTGCCCTGGCAAAGTCCCAGCTGAAACAGGAAGCCACTTATAGCTCTTCTTGCCTAGGAGGGCCCAATGGCCAATTTGCATGGACGGTGCCAATCAAGAGCCTGAGAACACTTCATTGCTCAGGAAGATGCAGTTCTGGTGGCTCACTTCGTGGGCAATTATGTATGGAGCTGAAACTCTCCTGAATTTAGTCCATTCCATTTCAGTGAAGCTCTTACGGTATGCCATGTTGGCAGTCCTGTATCTAGTACTGCCTTGTACACCTGCGTCCCAGCACGATTTGGCATGATGCCCCTTGCTTGGCAAGCTTTTTTGTGTGCATGCTTTCACTGCATATTTCCAGACTTTTAGCATTCCTGTCTTGGCATTCTGAATATCGTACTTAAACAAGCGTAGCAGTATTTAGCGAACACTTTGCTCTTGAAATCGAGCAAGTGGGAGAGGTTGGTGTGGAAGGGTGGAGTGTAGGGGAGTATACTTTTGGAGTGCAGGAAATGAATCTTTAAAGAATGGAAGTGCCTCGAATTAAATGAGGAGGATGGGAAAAAAGGCAGCGTAACTCTGATTACTAGATGCTGGGAACAAAAAAGGAATGGCCATCTAATTTGTACCTTGCTTCTGTGTGGCCAAAGATGTCTGGATGAATGCCATTGAAGACAGACTGTGACTAGGTATAGCTTTTTTTCTGATTCAGCAACACTTCCTTTACAGTCTCAAAAATAAAGGCAGTTCCTTCTGTGATGGTGGCATCGCAGTTGACTAGTAGATTTAGGCTTTCACAAATACATTATCAACATTCACAAATCAGTGTTGGTGATAACACAAACATCCTGGCATTGGTAAGTGAATTAAGACAAGTAGTGTGATAAAAAACCCAAAAAACCCAAGCAAACCATTATCTTGATTCAAGCCGCTGTGATATAATTGAACTACTGATTTCACCTTGCAGTGAAACCAACACTGTTTTGTGAATGGTTTGATGTAATTGCTACTCTCTTGTACTTTCTGTATTTCATTGCCCCTCTGACTTTACTATTTACACTCTCCTCCAACGATGTCTGTCTGCTATCTATACATGCATGCATATCTGCAACCTAGGATAACATTTCATGGATCTGATGAAGTGGACTGTAACCCATGAAAGCTTATGCCATCACAAATTTGTTAGTCTTTTAAAGTGCCACATTACTCTTTGTTGTTTTGGTGTAACAAGACTAAAATGGGTACTCTTCCGGCAACAAATGCACTGTATGACTTAGAACTAAGCTGCACACTGCTATGCCTCAGATTCCCCTTCACAGTGGAAGAGTGGTAGTACTTCTTAGTATCCAGCTTGGTAAAAGGGTGGTGATGGGTGAACTGATGTGGTAAGATTAGAAGAACTCATGCAGTTGCTAGCTAGCCAAGGCAGAAAGACAACTCTGTCCTGTGTAAGAGCAGCTTCGTTTCTGAACAGTGTACACCCAGCTAGTTGCAAATGGGGTTGCCACCTTTTTTCCTGATAGAGCTCCTGTGCCATTAACAACTCCAGAGCAGTCAGACATTCAAAAAGTACTACCTTTCCCACCATAGATGCAGCAATGGTGAAGGTTTCACCTGTTGAGTTTCTGCCTATCCCACGGGTGGTAAAGGCACAAGCGCCTGACCAGAAAAAAGTACTTCTTGGATAAGACTCTAGAGGCCGGAGGCTTTGGGCATGAGAAGCCTGTGCTGGATGAAAAGCGTTTTCCAGTTTGTGTCCAGCTGGGCAGATTGCATGTGGAGCTGTAGCTAACTAGATTCCTCTTCCTAGCGAAGTCTTCAAAGCATTGCCTTTGTCAGCAAAGCACAGCAAGAAGTGGCTGGCTTTGCTTTGTGAACGAGATGGGTTTGTTTGCTGAAGCATGCGGGAGTGGAGCCTCTGGGGGAAAAGAGCAAAGTGGCCCTGACAGGAATAGGGGAAGAAAACCCTGAACTCCTCCTGTCTTCCTCCTGGGTTCTCAACGGTGTCACATTTTTCGTTGTCATGGCAACTGTTTGGCAACTCAGTGGCAGGCAGAACCTGTGCTTCTCTCCTGTAGAGCGGCACCAGGGATCGATTTAGCATCCTCACCTATTGCAACAGCAATAAACTGTGTCACCCTTTTCCCTCCTAGCCAAATATCAGCAAGGACCAAATTGCAGAAGGGCAGACCTCACAATTCAGGGTCTGTGGAGGTCTGGGTTAAAAAGGCAAATAGTGAACGATTCTGACTTTAAGTGGAATGACAGTCTTTTGCCGAAAATTGTCTAGGATAGTCTTTCCCAAAACTGGTGCCCTCCAGATGTGTTGGACTGCAAGTCCCGTCATTCCTAGGTTGGAGGAAGGTTGGACTACGAATTTACATGGCTATGACGATGGGGTCATATGTTGTGTCTTTTAGGACAACTGAGTTGTGTTGTAGGTAGACATGTGGGATATAAATGTATAAAATAAATAAAAAAATGTCAAACTAGGCCTGGGAGGACCCAGGTTCAAATCCCCACTTAGCTCGCTGGGTGATCTTCAACCAATCACTAGCTTTTGGCCTAACTTACTTCACAGAGCTGTTGTGAGGATAAAATGGGAAGAAGGAACCATGTATGCTGCCTTGAGCTCTTTGAAGAATGTAATACATAAATATTTTTAGCTTCTATTAAATAACAGAACAGTATTCTATGATCTTGGATAAAAATGTGTTGGATAAAAATGTGGGTCTATGTGTTTACAAGTCGAAACTCACAGTATTAAATGTAGAACTCTGTTTGAGACATACTGCATTTATCAATCTGATTCTTCCTTGGAGGGGAAGTCCCCATGTTTCATGTTTCCTTTATGTTAATAACCTATTTTCCTAGCTTAAGAAGTAAGGAGGAAATGCCACACTGAACCAGATTCACAACTGTTCAAGCCTGTTACACCTGAGAGACGCTACCTGCCAATTAGGCCCAACAAATGCTAATTCTTCTACAGTTCTTCCTCTGTTAAGTTAGGGAGAGGTTATGATAATAAGACCTTGTGCAAGTTCCAGGTATTCCTGTTTGTGACTAGGTGTAATTGGGGGCTAGCTAGGTACATACATATGGCAATGGATGGGGAAGGCCCTCTTGACCAGATACAAAAGAGGGCAGGGCTCCTGCAGCTTTCACTGTTGTGATGAAGCGGGAATTGCACCAGGTGCTGCATGCATACAAATGACACCTGCTGAAATTCCCTTTTCTACACAACTATACAGGAGCCCTGTCTTTCTTTCCATATGGTACTTCCATGATCATCCTTTATGGCTGCTCCTTCCTGTTCACCTTCCCTTACTCTGCTTTTATTTGAAATTCTGTGGCCTTCCTTGTCCTTGCTTAAAATACATTATTTTCTTTGAAAACTGCCACCTTGGAGTCAGTTTAAATTATGCAAATAGGCTCTGTACAATTCAGGCCTCAGTCTCACTAAGGTGGCAAACTTACACCTGGCTACACCACTGAAGATTGGGCCTCCCAGGAAATGTTCCTCCATTTCAAACACTTCCCTTCTGTCTGATGTGCCATCCTCAACTTGCAGTCTGAGGTGACACAGCTAAGACACAGTTTACCACCTTGCTAAAAATGGGAACAAGTGGATCTGTTTGCCAGAAGATAGCCTCTTTGATTTACAATAAGAACCTAAAGATCTTGAGAAGAGTTGCCACTCTCCCAACTGCAGTAGCTAAAGTCTGCAACAGATTTAGGATGCAATCCTTTGTGGATAGTCAGCAGCCTTTGAACTCAGAGGCTGCTGAGTCCAGTGCTGGGTAGGAGGAGAGCAGTGGCTCCGCACTCCAGCCACCCTGCATTTCTGCTAGATGGGTGATTTTGCCTGTCTAGCAGCGGCACCTTGGAAAGGGAAGAAGGCTGGGGCAGCCATAGAAAATGGTGTAACGCAGCTGTCCCAGTTTCTTCCCATTCCCACACCCACTTTTCCCTGACTCTGTTTTCCGAGGGGGGAATGGGAAGGTGGTGGGGAGTACGATTTCCTGGGTCCAAGCTTGGAGCTCTGAGCCAGGAAAATGAGCAAACCTATGCCCTCCCCCTCCCCAGTGCTATCTGTTGAGTATAGGTTTGCTCTTTTAATAGGGTATGAAATAGGTTATATTGGGAAAAAAATAGATTGTTTACAATTTTAGCCTTGTTTATTTTATTTTTGGTTTATAAAATAAACCCCAATATATTAGACAATTACCAGCCAGTCTCCAATATCCCATTTCTGGGAAAGGTATTGGAGCGTGTGGTGGCCTCCCAACTCAAGGGATTCGTGGATGAGACGGATTATCTAGATCCATTTCAATCTGGATTCAAACCTGGTTATGGAACAGAAACAGCTTTGGTCGCCTTGGTGGATGACCTACGCCTGGAACTGGACAGGGGGAGTGTGTCCCTGTTGGTTCTGCTGGACCTCTCAGTGGCGTTTAATACCATCGACCATGGTATCCTTCTTGGCTGCCTTGCTGGGATGGGAGGCACTGTTTTACAGTGGCTCCATTTATTCCTGGAGGGACGGACCCAGAAGGTGGTGCAGGAGGACTTCTGTTCAACTCCTTGGCTGTTGGCCTGTGGAGTCTCTCAGGGTTCTGTTTTGTCCCTCATGCTGTTTAACATATACATGAAAGCGTTGGGAGAGGTTATCCGGAGTTTTGGGGTGTGGTGCCGCCAGTACGCTGATAACACCCAACTCTGCTTCTCTTTCAAAAAGCTGTTTCGGTGCTAAACTGGTGTCTGTCGGCAGTAATGGACTGGATGGGGGCAAACAAATTGAAGCTTAACCCAGACAAGTCAGATGTGCTCCTGGTCAGTTGAAAGGCGGATCACGGAAAAGGGATTCATCTTGTGCTGGATGGGCTTACACTCCCCCTGAAGACACAGGTTCACAGCTTGGGTGTACTCCTGGATTCAGCTCTGAGCCTGGATGCCCAGGTTTCTGTGGTGGCCAGGAGTGCATTTGCACAGTTAAAGCTTGTGCGCCAGCTATGCCCATTCCTAGAGATGTCTACCCTGGCCACATTGATACATGTCTTAGTTACATCCTGTTTGGATTATTGTAATGCACTCTACTTGGGGCTGCCTTTGAAGAGCGTTTGGAAATTTCAGCTGGTTCGAAAAGCTGCAGCTAGATTGTTGACTGGAGCTGGCTACTGGGAGCATACAACTCCCCTGTTAAAACAGCTTCACTGGCTTCTGGTCTGTTTCCAGGCATAATTCAAAGAGCTGGTTATGACCTATAAAACCCTATATGGCTTGGGTCCATGTTATCTGAAAGACTGTATTCTCCCTTATGAGCCTGGCCATCCTCTGAGATTTTCAGGGGACGCCGTTCTCTCGGTCCCACCACCATCACAGGCATGCCTGGTGAGAACGTGGGAGAGGGCCTTCTTGGTGGCTGCCCAGGGGCTCTGGAACTCCCTTCCCAGGGAAGCTAGACTGGCTCCCTCCTTGGTGTACTTTCGGAGGCAGACTAAAACTTTTCTGTTTCGGCAGACCGTTGGGGAGTAGTCTGGACCTCTGTTGATGCATTGTTTATATATTGGATTTTTAAAAAAATATTCATATTTTAAATGTTTTAAAGATTTTATTATTGTACCATGTTTAATCATTTTTCTTAATTTTTGTATATTTCTATCTGTTTTAACTGTACATGTTTTAATTTGTAAAGCTGCCTTGAGTCCCAGTATTGGAAAGAAAAGGCGGGATATAAATAAATATAATAATAATAATTTGGAATTTAATATCAGCCTTTTTTATAATTAATTTTATTTTATTAGCTCCACATTATTAGTCATTTTCTTTGATCTATGGTCATTTGTCCAATTTACTTTTGTAATATTCTAGATTTTTTTCCCTTTTATATTATGATTACCTAGAGTTATAAACAATACAATTGAACAGATAAGAGGATGTTTTAGGATGTTTTAGGATTTTTATGCAGTTTTAATAATATGTGTCATGTTTTAATCAGTTTTATGTATTTTATCATGTTGTTGTTCCCCGCCTCGATCCAGACGGAGAGGCGGGTAAGAAATAAATTGTTATTATTATTATTATTATTATTATTCCAGGTCTTATTCTGATTGCTGCCATTTTTCTGCCCTCAGCACAAAATTTGGATCTTCTCGATGCAACACATGTACAATCCAGCTTATCTCCATCTTGGCTCTATTAGAGGGAGGGAGCTTCAGGATTTAAGAATGTCTTTTCCACCCTCCTTGGCGAGGTGCCTTTTTCCCATTCCACATAAAAATATTAAGTCTTGCCATTTCTTTTCACTGCAGAATGTCGTCTCTAAGTATGGTACGCAGTTCCGTGGAAACTCACAACATGATGCCCTGGAGTTCCTACTGTGGCTGCTGGACCGCATGCACGAAGACTTGTGCTCAGTATCTCTTAATCAGAAAATGAAGGTGTCTGGAAAGGTTAGTATTCTGGCAGGACAACTCTGGGTTTACCCTGAAAGCTCTCTAACCTTCTGTTGATCAATATAAAAACACTAGTGAGATGCACACCAAATGGTAGGAATGTATTTGGAGCAGCTGGGCTGATTGTCACTCAGCAAAGTGTCCACATTCATTCTCGACCAAAAGTGGCCTGGTTAGCATGGCAGCTTTCCCCCCTGTCCTTTGTTTGAGGTGTTTGCTCAACCTCAACTCTTGTGAGGATGGGATTGGCTGCGGATACCACAAAAGCGCTGTTGGTTCTCTTAGAGCTGGGGTAAGTTGTGATATTTCCTGGTGCATTTCATAGAATGCAATTTGTTTAGAGAGAAAAAAGCCCTACAATTCCCAGCATCACTTCAGTCAGTCATGCTGGCTGGGGCATGCTGGGAATTGTAGGGCTTTCTGTCTAAACAAGCCTGAGATTGTGCCTTTAGAGGTTTTGGGGTGCTCACACCCAGGTGAAAGCTTACTGGTTTTCTAAGTATAATCTGTGTTTAGTCACAGCTTTTTCTGAGATCTCTCTGAGGTTTTCTATATGAGGCTGTTAATCCATTGTATTTACTTTTGGATTCATCACAGAATTGAGATACGAGCTCTACACGAAGAGTTTTTCTTTTCCTGCTTTTCCGCTACATAACCTCTAGGCGGTGCTGTGCTATAGCAGAATATCATAATTACCCAAGTAGGAAAATACATTTCCTTTCGCTTTTACAAATGATACTCAATTTTCCGCACACTAAAACCCTCCGCAGAAAAGTGATCTTAAAAGAAGTGAAACTGGAAGGTCACGATGTCATTTAAAGAACCTGTAAACGACCGTGAGTAAGGAATGACCAGTGACAATAAATGCCTCATGTAGAAAAGCTAATTATTTGTGAAGATATTTCTGTGCCCATAGTTGTCAACCCACAGCGTGATATAGATAGGTGTGCGCGCGTGTGCATGGTTCCTGTATCTCATTGCTTTACAAAGTTTAAAAATTTGAGGCATACTTGCAGTCTGTATTGTGATCAATAATGCGTGTGCACACATGCAAGATGCTACAATGCGGGTTTGTAAGGAGGTCCTAGGTGCCTGTCAAGTGGAGATCTTTGCAATCCACACATCTCTTCTTCCTTTCCCTGACCCTTGTCCTACCTATGGGGCTGGAGGGGGAGAGGCTGGCCAATGAGGTGGGACGCTTTCTCCTGCCTGCAAGCTGAAGCAGGATTAGTCTGATGGCGTGAAACCAGCAGCCTTCCTTTTGCCCCAATTGCCTCCTCTGACCCACTGGGAAGGAGGCTGTGGCAGAACTGAGTGGAACCACTTTGGTTGGGTTATCAGTATATTAGCAGGTGAGAGTGGCAGAGATGTCAGGGTGTGCCACAGTACTCTCTGTCCTTCCCCCCTCCATTCCTCACTGTTCATCTGATATAGGCTTGCCTATCTTAGCCACTTTTTCTCATTAGTGAGTTTAGGAAAAGGTTGGAACACTTGGGCTGACTGGATGCATTTCTAGTTCTTTCTGGAAGGAGATGAATTTGTGACTGAGAGCAGCATCTCCTCCAAAGTTACCAGGTACGTCACCCAGGCAAGTGAAGCCAAAGGCATGGTTTGGAGTAGGTAGCAGTAGGTTGCCGTGGATCCTTCTGTGGGAGGTAAAGTCTCTGTATTGCCCACTGAACGTGCCGTGAGACCACTTGCTTCTCAGAATGATTTAAAAGCACTTGGCAATCTCTCAAGACACAGCTTTTATGTAGTGGGGGATTGGGGATTTCTTTTTCTTTCTTGCCAGATGCTGCTTGGGCTAGACCTATCGCTCCTCACGTGTTCATATATGCAGTGTAAAGGCGATCATTTCTCTTTATAGCTCCTGTGGTATGATAATTCACTGTTCAACCATCTCCCTAAAATTCAAGATTTCAATTGGTATTCTGAACCAAAAAGTTTCAATGTATTAAAATTAGAGCTGAGAATTAAGTTTAGTTATCAATTGCAGCGCAACCCTATACATGTCCCTGCAGCAGTAACTCCTGCTGAGTTCAATGGGGCTTCCTTCTGGGTAAGAGGGTTTAGGACTGCCATCTTAATCCACCAAAGCTTTGGTTTTAATCTATGGGGCTGAAAGTTAAGAGCACACTTGTTTAAGGTTTGGAGGCTCCTTTGGTTCTGTTCAATAGCTTTCTCACTATTTTGTGACATTTTGATTGGTACTAATGATGTTATTTCCTTATCTTTCTTTTGGATGTTTTCTACGGAGCAACATGGCTGTTTGCTTCTACTGTGTTAGAACCAGGGTAGATGTAACACGGGAGGACTGTGATCAGATCTCCTGCTGTCTTGTTTCTTTAGATAAAAGCATCAAATGCAGATGCATATTTTTTTATGACTATGATTTGGTTACATAGTTTATACAGGACTCTCCCAATAGTTCGTGAGCTTCTCCTGAGGGTGTTTACTCTTAATTGTCCCACATCCTTACTTGTGATATATTAAGGAAAGACTGTAATTAGTGAGTTTCCTGTTTCCTTTAGTGATCTTATTGCATTGTTATGTGTGTTCTTCCTTTTTGTTGCCTGTATTTTTAAATTTATTTCAACCAAAAATCCATTTAACATCTGTACCAGGCTAGTGGAGGTAGGCTTTTAATAAGGACTGCAGGAAAGAGGATTTAACCCAGGCTTCCTCAACTTAATGCCCCCCAGCTGTTTTGGATTTCAGTTCCCATCAGCCCTAGCCAATATGGCCAATGGTCAGGAATACTGGGAATTGTAGTACAAAACATCTGAAGGGCAACGGTAGGCTGACCAGATAAAATCCAGGTCAGGGCTCATGTAACTTTAACAGTTGTAGAGAAAAGGGAATTTCAGCCAGTGTCATTTGTATGCAGTTAGTTCCTGGTGAAATTCCCTCTTCATCACAACAGTTAAAGGTGCATGCACTATACTAGAGTGACCATATACAAAAGAAGGCAGGGCCCCTGCACCTTTAACTGTTGTGATGAAGAGGGAATTTCACCAGGAACTAATTACATACAAATGACACAGGCTGAAATTCCCTTTTCTCTACAACTATTAAAGTTACATGAGCCCTGACCTGGATTTTATCTGGTTACCCTAGGGAACGGGTTGGTTTAAGGGGTTAAACATCTCTCTCCCAGCACTGCTGCAGCCATGGTCCAAATTGCCCTCTGGCAGCTTTTTCCTAGGGGCTGTCCATATGTGTGGAAAGCCCTGTGGTGGCTGTGAATGTGCGCTGTGCCAGCTATATTTCACAGCTGCAGATTTACAGCCACCACGGGGCTTTCCTGTGAAGCTGCGCATTGAAAAAGTTTGGGACTTACCCTGATGTTTTCAGTGGGACCGAGGTCAGTACGGCCTTGCTCTGGGGTGGTCCTGGTGGAAGGTGACTGGCGATTGGTTGTCTTCCACCAGGAAGTGTGCGGGGGGCTGCAGCTCGGTACCTGGATGACCGCCAGAAACCTCTCACTCTGTCCTTGGCATTGCCACCCCAGATAAGAAAAAACACAGAGTAGTGTTGAGAGATCCTGTCACTTATCCCCCATGAACTCAGGTCTAGCTTGGCTTTTACTTTAATAGGGAATGACAACGAGTGCTAGCTTTTTGTGTATGACGTTTTAAAGTTATTTCGTATTTCCGAATGATAATTTATATGTCATTGAGTAATCGGTTATAAGGCAGATGATTAATCAACTGAAAATTCCTTTTAATAATAATAATAATAATAATAATAATAATATTTATTTATTTATTTATTTATAGCCCGCCTCTCCCTTCAGATCGAGGCGGGGAACAGCAACAATATAAAACACAAAAATCACAACAGTTAAAATCTTAAAAGCAAGAGAAAAATACAACATTAAAAACATCTTAAAATTCATCTGGATAGGCCTGTCGGAAGAGGACAGTCTTCATGACTCTCTTGAATTCATGAAGACTGTCAATTTGTCTAACCTCCTCCGACAGACCATTCCATAGTCCGGGAGCGATGGAAGAGAAGGTCCTCTGGGTAACACCCGCCAGCCTAGTTCTGGCTGGCTTGAGTAAATTCTTCCCAGAGGACCTAAGTGTGCGGGGCGGATTGTACGGGAGAAGGCGATCCCGCAGGTACCCTGGACCCAAACCATGTAGGGCTTTAAAGGTAATAACCAACACTTTATACTTCGCCTGGAAACTGATTGGCAGCCAATGAAGTGATTTTAAAACTGGTGTGATGTGATCACCCCTAGATGTACCGGTGACCAACCTGGCTGCCATATTTTGAATAAGTTGAAGTTTCCGGACTAGGCACAAAGGTAGCCTTATGTACAGCGCGTTGCAGAAGTCGAGCTCGAAGTTACCAGTGCACGCACTACCGTCTTTAGGTCTTCCAACTCTAGGAAGGGGCGCAGCTGGCGTATCAGCCGAAGCCGATAGTAGGCACTCCTGGCCGTCGCATCAATCTGAGCTGTCATCTGGAGCGACGGATCCAGGAGCACCCCCAAGCTGCGAACACAGTCTTTCAGGGGGGGTGTAACCCCATCCAGAACCGGTTGACACACCTCCAAACCCAGGTTGGGGCCTTTGACAGCAAGCACCTCCGTCTTGTCTGGATTCAGCTTCAGTTTGTTTTTCCTCATCCAGGCAGCTCCAATTGGCAGGGCAGGCAAGCAAATCCTTGCCCTCTGGAACCCTCGGGCTTCAGTTAATAGCTCCTGTGGTGGATTTGCTGACTAATGTGTCTCTGAGCAAGTTCTAGATTTAACACAGGCTTCTGAGGAAGATTGCCTGCAAGAACAAAACACAGAGGACTGTACCATCTTGATCAAGGAATGGCCTCACAGAAAACTTCTGAAAGGGCCCAGCCTACCGTCCCCTTTGGCATTCCTAGATGGACTTGGCGCACAGTGTTTCAGATAAGTCATAGAGTGAGGCCCAGCAGGTGAAGGGCAGTCTCTCTCTCTCTCTCTCTCTCTCTCTGTGTGTGTGTGTGTGTGTGTGTGCGTGAACCTCCATCAGAGTACTACTAATGTGTCACTAATTACACTGCTAGGCAGCTTTCCGGAATGGAGTGGCAGCTGCTTTACTGCTGGCAAAAATAGTAATTAAAAAAAGAAGAAGCAAAAAGCCCTGATGCTACAGAACGTGCCTCTCTGTCTGTGATTCATGCACCAGGGCAGTTCTTAAGACGGTATAGGGGCTGGGGCCACTGAGGGAATAGCTCCCACCTACATGCACATTTTGGTGTGAACATAACTGTTTTCACCATTTTCACGCTATACCCACACAGATGCCTAGGCAGAGAGTTTGAGGAAAGAGTGTTAGAGCCAGTTGGTCAATTGACTTGCTTGAAGTTTAAGTTTGCTGTTTCATTCTGTACATTCAAGGGCTCTCTGATAGGAGTGGTCCTCATGGGTTGGCAGTATCTGCTTAAGCAACACTCCCCAGGGGTAGGTAGCAGCCTGTTCCACATCATGAGTCTAATAACAGGCAAAGACCACCTCAGAGCCGGCTCCAGCTGGACTGCTCTACTACCCCACAGGGCCATTTACCACCATCTGCCCTTTGGGAAGGATCCTGGAAGAGAGAAGGATGCAGGCACCTCAGAGTCTGTGCTCCAGCTGGACTGCCCCTCCATTACCACCAACTGCCCCATGGAGAGGAGTCCAGAAGAAAGAGGGCACATGGTCCAGCCAGGCTACTCTCCTACTCACAGGGCCATTTACTAGGCGTGTGCTGCGGATTAAGCCAAATCCTCAACCAAATCAGGCTGATTTGGAGATATCCAAGTTGAAGTGGAGCTCCTCCAAAGTGGACTGAATCCAAATTTGAACCCTCCTGAAGCTTCATTAGCAATTCAGATTAGATGGACACAGACAGTGGCTGCATTCGGACAACACATTAAGCAACTGAGGGGTGGGGGAAACAATCGTCAGTTGTTTTGCTTATTGTGTTGTGTGGAGGGTAACACGCTGCTCACAAACTACTGACGGTATGCTATTCTGCTCAAATAAGCAACTGAGAGAAACAACTGGCTTGCAAGTTGTTTAGCTCAAAGCCAGTTGTTCAAAGTGTTCTGTGGAGGGGGTGAGTGTGTTAATGGTGTGTGGTGAGTGGGTTAAAACCCAAGCCCATAGAGGCAGGCGGCAAGAGCAACCAAAGTGGCGGCTGCCACTGCTACAACTGGTGCAACTTGCAGAGGCTGCTGGGATAGAACTGGGAGGACTGAGGGAGGAGGGAGGGTGGGGAGAGGGGTGGGGGCTGTGTCAGTCAAATGCCGGGTTGACTATTAGTCCACTCAACGCCAGCCCCAACCACCCACAGTTATGCAGGAATATGTTGTATGGGGAGTACCCACAAAATAACCAACGGTGAGTTGGCTACTCAACTCACCATTGACTAATGTGTTTTCCGAATGCAGCCAGTATGTGTGCAGTCATTGATACATTTCTCCCCAAGCGCTTCATGTCAGGAAAATACAAGGCTAGGGTAGCAGGGAGTGTCCTTTTGTGACTGGAGCGCCCTAGTAAAACCATACACTGCTAATCTCAGTGCTTTGAGAGAAGGATGTTGAAATAATATATTGTAGACTTAATCCATTGTTAAGTTCTCTTCACCCATTCTCTCTGTCCGGAGCAGGAACATTAAAAGAGGATTCGGTGGAGTCTATGGGACCTGGGAGGGTATAGCACTGAGTGTTTGCTTGGAAGATGCTGGTTGTTCAAGTCCTTCTGCCTCTCCTACTGCATGCGCCATATCCATCAACCAATCCTGTCCTATTGCACTTCCTTTGACTTTAGCGCCAATAGAGCAGAAAACAAACAGACTTTTAATTCATCACAAATCCTTAGTCCCCTGTACCTATTATTCTGAAATTTTGCAGGTTTCTATCATAGGGAAACCTCTGGGACATGTCATTTTCATACAAATTGTTTTTTTTTTTTAAAAAAAAGCCCCCTTAAACTCCCAAAAAAACCAGACGGGGAAGGGGAAATGAACCCCCATCTGCCAATTGTGAGGACTCCCCTTCCACAAAAACCATTGCAACTATCTGTAAATTGTTTGGGTTTCTTAGCGAGGGCCACCTTTTATGCGGTATGTCACTTCTGTAACAATTGCCCACAAAGAACGTAGCACATCCTTTCCACTCCCCCCTTTTCTTTGGTGGAAAACCCCGAACTGTAAAGGCTGCTCTTGCACAAATCTCCTGTAGCTATTCATCTGAAACATGGGAGGCACGTTCTCCTCGGAAAGGACAACCAGGCCTGCAAGTTCCATTCAATTCTGGCAAGGATTTTTTTTAAAAAAAGGTAATTGGCAGTTTCCTTTTTAAAATAATCAAACTTTCAAGGCATCTAGCACAACCCACCCCCTGCACCTATTTGCCTGAAATGTTTCATCTTCTCACAAGGGGCTACAATGCCTGCAAATTTCATCCAATTCTTTCTGTTAAACCGCAAAGAAACATTTTCTCCATTCATTGATTTCCAGTGATAGTCAGCAGGAGATTAGGATTTGGCTGCAAGCTGAATCTAGTCTGAGGCTGACTGGGCCATTTCCAAATCACTGAACTTCATGTTTGCTGGGTGCACAGCCCTACTTATTAGTGGGGTGGAAGGGTTAGGAGATCCCACAGGGCCATCTGCCACCACCTGCCCTTGGGAAGGATCCTGAAGAGAGAGGCAGGCAGTCAAGGACCCCTCAGACTCTGCTTCAGTTGTTGCCCTTTCCTCTTCCCCACGCAAGTCCAATAACCCTGTAGGAAGGATGCTATTATATTTTAATATTGTTCATTGTGATTTTATTATGGCATGTTTTTTATGGCTTCTAAGCTATCTCGGAAGGATTTGTATCCTGAAAGGTGGGATATAAAGAACTGTAATAAATCAATAAATCAATAAATCAGTGTAGTGTCCTGCCTTGCAGGGCTGTTGTAAGAATTACAGAGATAATGCATGTGAAGTGCTTTGAACGCTCAAAGAGCACTATGTAAATACCAAGTGTTGCTATTTAGTGCTATTATTACTTTTGGAACATCTTGCCTGAAGGCGAGTTCTACAGCTAAGTGCTGCATCCGCGAGCCTAGAGGGAAGCCGAGTGTCTGTGAATCAGTGCTGGCTGGTTGGCTTTAGAGCTGAGTGGAGGAGGAAGAAATACGGACAGTCGAAGGCTCTCACCCATTGCTGGAATGAGGAGCCCTAGTACCAAACCGTCAGCACTTTCACAGGTGCCTCTAAAAATCAATACTTAAAATTTCAATTTCTGTAAATTGAGTAGAAGAAACATACTACCCAGATTGCATAAATATGATTTAAAAGAGGCCCGCTTTTGCTTTTTAAAAATATCACTTAATGTTCACAAGTAACACATTCTGGGCTAAAGAGCATTCTTAATGTAACTTATGAAAACATCCAGTGTATGTTCTCTTGCTTTTAAAGTGTTATAGAAAGAATATATGTGAAGTGGCTTAATATTTGAAATGCACTATATAAATGTTATTGTAAAGAGTAGTATATATCAGTTAGTCCTTAGTCTAATCTACAGCATGTCCCAGTAGCAATTCCCCTCTTACTTGATCTTGATTTCTCAGTATTCTATAAATCTAATTCCACACTTTATTCATGCACTTCCTGGGCTGGCACAGAGAAAGGCTGAATACAGGAGACTAGAATGTTACATAGCAAGGTTTTCCAGTACTGGTTGCTTGGTCATCTGTACCAATGACCATAATCACATATAACAATACACCAGGAATGATTAAACCCAGGGTTTAAAGCTACGGGAGGGTCAACTTTGGTTGAACATTAGGAGAAGCTGCTTAACGGTAAGAGTAGTTCTGCAGTGGAACCAATGACCTAGAGAGGTGGGTGTTCTCTCCCTCTCTGGAGGTGTTTGAGCAGAGGCTGGACAGCCCTCTGTTAGAGATGCTGTAGCTCTGGGTTTTCTGTATTGAGCAGAGGGTTGGACTAGATGGCCTACAAGCCCCCTCCTGCTTTATGATTCTATGAAGGCTGTGCAGACTGGATCATTATCCATAATATAGTCTTCTATAGAATTTCATCATTGGGCCTCTTAACCCAATATCATCACTTTAGTTGTGGATACCTGTAATGCAGCCTCCCTCAACCTGGTGCCCTCCAGATGTTTTATTATTATTTATTCCATTTCTGTACCGCCACATAGCCGAAGCTCTCTGGGCGGTTTACAAAAATTAAAAACATTGAGCATTAAAAAACCGATATACAAAATTTAAAACCATAAAAAGCATACAAACATGTTATAAATACAATATTATTTAAAAACAACTATTCTGGGTCAAACCACCACCACAGCAACAAAACCCTCAACATACACTGTTAAATGCCTGGGAGAAGAGGAAAGTCTCGACCTGGCGCCGAAAAGATAACAATGTTGGTGCCAGGCGAGCCTCGGCATGGCCAGTGGCAATTGTAGTCCAAAACATCTGGAGATGTTGGGGAAGGTGCTTTAATGCTTATAGAAGAAGGGGAAGGAAGCCTCAGTTCAACCTTAACACACCTCATAAATATATTTATCCACCTTCATTTTAATGCTAATCAGATGCTTTTGTCTAGACAGTTTGTCTGTGTTTGTGACAGCTGTCAAAGTGTGATTGGCAGCTACCCCTGGGCAAGGATGAGAAGCCACCAGCAGTAAAGACTTGTCTCCTCCCCCCTCTCCCAGGCAGGTGCCTTAGCACCTGAACCCCATCTAGGTGAGGCTCTTGCTGGAATCCCCTGAGTGTGCCAACAGGCTCGCTATCCCCAGCACCAGTAGGGCTGTTGTCATGCCTATGAAGAACAGCACAAATTCCTGCAAACTGAAGCAGATGAATTAATAACCATAAATATTGGCTGTAAAAACTCAACTTGGAAGATGCAGCCAGAACTCAAGCGTTGCAGTGGATGTTTCTTAGCTGTATTGTGCTGAGTGCAACATATATTATGATATCCTTGCTAGATAATGTAAGTTTGCAATGTTCTTTGTCCTCACAGTATGATCTCTTCAGGTTGGAGCAGTATACCATTAGCAAGGCAGAGATATGTATGTTTTCATTTTTCAGCATCCTGCTCCATTTGTGATTCGGCCTTGGATGGGAGGCTGAGGAGAGAAGAGCATCAAGCCCTTGATGATGGGGAAGAATTTCATAGACTGAATTTTCTGCCTGGCTGATGCCTCCAAATTCGAGGTCCCAAACTGGTCCTGTTGCTTTGTTTATGAAGAGTGGCATGCTTTATTATTATTATTTTTAAAAGGGCATCTAATGCCTTTGTCGATGGAAATTGGGGGTAAAAAACTCTCAATAAAACTGGACTATTGGTCTGACTCCATTTTGTGTGTGCTTGCGTTAGATATACAAATCTGGTAGAATTATGTGAACATTGGAATAGCTATCTTAAAATGCTAAAACTCCTTAATGACTCCTGACATCTGATTTGCCTGCTAAAGCATCTGGTGATAGACAGTTATCTTTGTCTACATAGTTTTAAGAAATGTTTTCTGCAATCATGTTCAGGAGGGAAAGACAGAAAAGCCGGATGATGAATGTCTTTTGATTGGTAGTGCTAGGAGTTGTTCATCTGGAAGCACCCTCTGTAAGAAAGCAATAGTATCAGAAGAGGTCCAGAAGAACAAATGTGGCTTGGGAAGGAAGTCAGAAGCAAGAGAGAGGAAAGCTTTCCCTCATTCGCACCTGTCGTTTAATACAGCCGGGTCTTGGCAATTCCTTTACGTCTTGAACCAGATCCTGCATTTTTATGCTTTTGCTTTCTGTAGCAATGTCAGACTGGGCACATCGTGCCTGCAGAGGCTGAATGCACTGTAATCCTACATGCTGAGATAAGTGTTTGATTGTACAGCCTTATCTCTTTCTCTGCCTCTGGCTGTGAATTGCTCCAGTGGTGCCTTGTGGAAGAGGGTTATGTGCTTCCTGGGATGTCCTGTGCCTGGTAATACTGCAGCACCCCCCACCTAACTCCAGTGCTGTTGCTTCCCCCTCTTAGAAGGGGTGGCTGCTCAGTTGTGGCCACAGGAGCCAGGCACAGGAGTTGCTTCTAAAACCCCTCGGAGGTGCCGTGTTCTTACCCTTGTTCCTGAGCTGTCTTGAGTGCTCTCCAGCCCAGCCCCTTGCGATCCCATTATATCATGCTCTGACGTCTGGATCTGACGTATAAGCAGATCCTTTCTGCTTCCTCTTTCTTGGTTTATTTTTTAACTAGTGAAAGGACCTGGCTTCACATGGGCTGAATTATCCCTTTATTTGATACAGGCAAAGCCTTCAAGCAAAGTTGTGCAGCTGTCAGAGTTGGTCACATTATATCTGCCCTATATGAGTAAAGCCATGCTTGCAGGCACCCATAGGCACAGCCCCTGCTGTGGTGCACTCCTATGGCCCCTGAGGGAGGGGTCTGCCTATACCATTCCATTGAGGGGGAGCTGCCCCACAGCAAGCAGGGGGTGGGGGGACAACCATATAACTCTGTCCCTTGTACTTCCCACCTGGCTTAAGCCTTTGTTGACTGCAGAGCTATGTGCTGATTAGGGAAGTCTCCCACCTAGTGACTGAAGGTGGTATTGCAGGCTTCAAACACATGGACACATTTAAATTAATTAAAATTGAATATGCCTTTAAAAGATCAAATAACTGTGAGGTACACTGCTCTACAGTCCCCTTAATATGCATACCAAGTTTCAGTTGTCTACGTTTCGTGGTCTTGGAGCTATAGCACTGACTGACAGACACACATCCTCTTTTATTATTACAGGTTTCAGAAAGAATGCTGAACGTTAGCTTCTGTCTACAATCTACTATGGTTTCAGTTTCCCTGAAAGGCTGAGGGCACATATCTGTGACTAACAGAAACTCATTGGTTTTGTCTGTTACCCATTAATGTTCTCCTTGTCACACAACAAGTATTTTGTTAAAAAAAAAGTTTGAATTACAAAAAAACTCAAAACTTTTAATTAACTCGTAGTGAAGAGACAAGATGCAAGTACTAGATAAATAGATCAAACTCAACTGTTAAAAGAATATAATTCTCTGCCAACCATAGAGATGCATTGATCATGTCATGTACATTCTCAGTGTTAGCCTATACCCTCTTTTCCAAACTCCGTGTCTACATTTTCACACACGTTTGCCTGCCTTCTCCCTGCATGTGTTTGCCTCTCTCTCTGTCTCCTCACCACACAACACAGGTTGTCTTGTCTCTCTCTTAGACACATCCACACACGCACACAAATGCACAAACACAATGACCTACCAAGAGGAAATCACCTGCTTTTGTGCGAGATACACGAGGCTGCAGAGTGGTTGAAGTGAAAATTAATTGGCACTTATCTCAGTTTGAAAAATGTGCCTTTTGTGAGGGCATGCGGTGAGCACTGAACTCCTCCTGCACAAAGCTCTGCATTTCCCTAATTGCCACTGGAGACAGTAGCCTCAGGAGAAGAAGCTCTTAGAAGCTGATTTTACCACAAGCGGAGGGTTTTTTGGGGTAGGATGCTGGAGGGCAAGCAAACATGAAGTCACTTTGAAGGAGCCCAGTTGTAACAACAGGACAGCATCCCCCTCACGTGTATTTCAGAGCAGTAATCAGGATTAGTCCAAAGTATTAATTGGATCAGTTAGAACAAGGGTTCTCAGATCTTGTGAAGGTGGTGTGCTTCCCTAAGTTAAAACTTAGTGGAACAAAATGAGATGGTCAGCCTCTGCATCCCTGGGCTTGAGGGGTCAGCTAATTAAATAAAGGGAGGTAGTGATAGACCCTCTCTGGAAGTAAAATATAGTGCACCTCTCCCACTATTAATAATGGTTGAGATTAAGGAACATACTTATCATACATGGGTGAAGGCAATGGCCTCCTCCACACGAGACGTTTAATGAGCCTTAGAGGCTCATTATAAATTTTACCTCCACACCAGCGGAGCGCAAAACGGGCGTACAGGCGCGTTATTTCCCCGATAATGCGCATTTTCGAATGCGCGTTAAATAGCGACTTTTATTTTTCTCCGGCCGTTAAAGCGCATTATCGCAGTGTGAACAAGCGATTATGCGCGTTAACGTCTTCTAAAGCGCTTTTTGGACATGAATTAATGCGCTTCGCCGCCTCTCGCTGCCTCCCGTGCAGAGGGATTAGGCGTAAATGCGCCTCCGCGATAATGCGCATAATCCCGGAACCGGGCGCAAAAGCGCATCCTTGTGGAGGGGGCCAAAGTGTTTTTGGCACTGCAACAAAGCTTGGATTTCTGCTGTTGTGTCATTGGCCTTATAAACATTCTAATCCTCCCCCCGTCCCTATAATTAAAAAAAAATCTATCTGTCTGTCTCAATGTGCTTCAGCTTATTCGTATCCCACCACTAGTCCCACCGTATGTGGCACTAGTGGTGGAATACAAATAAGCTGAACCACATGTAAACCACATAGATTGTCCTGCTACTGCTACCGCATGTAATGAAACTCTTATTTCTGTTGTTGCAGTTTTAGCTCTATAAACATCCTGATACTCCCTCCGTGATTAGTATTGTTAATTGTGACAGGTTATCTTTAGTGGTCGCGTCTATCCTATGCCTGTGCTATAGGAACCAGGCTACCAAATTTCTTTTAGATATAAAGAGTTCCTTTTTGGTGGAAGCAGTTCTAGTTTTTCTTAAAAGTAGCATTTCCTATCTGTCAGGGCTATTTTTGAATTTTATTCAGAATTGTGGCAGGGTGTTCCATAGATCTAAACCACAATGTTTCAAATCCAGGGTGTTTCGTCACATTTGATGGTAGCAAAACTTAAACATTCTGATCACTTGGCACCCACTGAGGAAGCAGGAGTCAAGGCTTTGTTTCCCTGGGGAGCCCATCACTACACTTTCAAAACCCCGAAACATGGCAAATTCCAGAGGGAATAGGTGTGTCTTTGGGTGTGTGTTTCATGCCTACAGCATGTCTCTCTTCTCTTGCCCAGGATGGGCCTTCAGAGGTTCAGGAAGCACAGCTGTCTCAGCTGCATCCCCAGAAGACCCCATCATTCCTACACATTCTTTAAATAGCTGTCTCTGCACTGGGCAGATGGTAGAATTCATTAGCCCTCACTGATCCTTCCCTCAGCCTGATTGCA
Organism: Anniella stebbinsi; assembly: GCA_029215795.1. Classification (NCBI taxonomy): domain Eukaryota; kingdom Metazoa; phylum Chordata; class Lepidosauria; order Squamata; family Anniellidae; genus Anniella; species Anniella stebbinsi. Next base: position 62,040,021 of record JARDYH010000005.1, on the reverse strand, counting down.
TTGGCACTCTCATGACACAGCTGACAGAGGGCTTCCTGCCCAAGCTGCTAATTTGGTCCTGAAGGAAGAGGAAGGGGCAGCTGCTTTCACATTTACTTAGCTTCTTACATTCCAGAGTGGGAACTTTGACTCTTTGTAGTTACTCAGCAAGAACTTTGGTGTTGGCAGGATCCTTGAATTAAGCCTTGCAGGGGGAGATTCCAAAGCAGGAATGGCAACGGAGGGGGAGTGTGTGGACATGGGTCAATTCCGAAACAAACAGTTTAGATAGCGAGATCAGTGTGGGTTGATGTCCCCCCCTTCTCCATTGATATGTGGCCATCACACAACAAAAAAGCCTCCCAAGCTGTTGATAGCTTCACCGCCTCCATTGCCATCTCAGCTGTTCTAGATCCATCCTAAAGCCCAGCCTTCGCATTATTATCACTATGTGACTATAAATAGTTTCTGTGTGGTATCTTAGCCTTATGACATCTTTATGGATTAGCACTACTTTCCACATGTTTCTTCCTTCTGGCAATGAAAATTTCCATACCAGCATAAGATGCTGCCAGGAATGGACCACACTGGTGTGAATTGTCTCAGCCCAGACAAACTATTTGCATGGAGACGATGCTATACAATGATGATGGTTATCAAGGGTGAGGCACCTTGCAGTGGCTGTGTATGATTAAAAATACCATATACACCAGAGTTTAGTACATGTGTGCAGGGAGGAGGTGTTCAGTGTAGGTACAAACTTAGGCCTAAAAACCTAACTTGCAGTAGAAACAAGGGACCCAAGAGCCAACAATGAGATCTGAAGCATCGTGATGAAATCTGGAACATCCTGGGTCAAGTTTAATATCATTTATAAGGAGTGGTACTAAAGATTTGACACAATTTAGATTCTCTAGACTGAAAGCGACTTAATGAAATTGGATGTCATTGGAACAATCATCCTGGCCTAAGCCAGTTCAGCAAATCCAACTGTCTATGTACGTGTTCAGCAACTGTTAGGGCACAGGGCCTTATAACCCATGATTTACACATACAACTGTCTCCATTAACCATCAAGCTGTTTCTTATACGAGAGGGAAGTATGTCTGTGTGATTTTTCTAGCCAAGGTACAAGGAGTAAGCTGTATAAATTTAAAAACACAGTTGGCTGAATGAACCCTTCTTTTGTGCTATAAGTTTACTGTGGAAATTTATTCTTTGAACTCCTGTTCCTATCTACAAACATGTGACACTTTCAGTACAAAATCCTGGTCCTTTTAAAGCATGCCTTTTATTGGATTTGACAAGGGTTCTGCTCCAAGGGAATTCCCTGAATGGCATGGTGAGACCCATGGCTCCATTTGCTCCACTGACCTTTCTTGGCTACCACTCAGCTGTCATTTTAGTATGTGCTCAGAAGTGTTTGCAGCTCTAATATGCTCTTTATTCCCAACTGGAGCTGTAGCATGCATGCATTGAGGGTGAGGAACCATGACTTCCCATTGCATTGGGATGTGTGGATATTCCTTTGCATTTGCACTCAAGAGCTCTCATCGCTTGCATGGTAGTGGTAGCTCTCTTCCAGAACAGGAATCCAAGAGAAATGTGGCTTATAGACTTCAAAGTGCCCAGGCTCTGGTGACAGTGCTGATATGGAAAATACATTAGCAAGAGGTACCTTTTGATTCCAGTAATCCTCGGAATGGGTCCTCATTGTACTCTGCTCTAAGCTTTTATTCATCTCCTATGCTAAAAAAACCATTGCCTCTTCTGCCACTGTTTTGTTGTAATCTACCTTGTAGCCATTAATGCTGAAATGTGTGTGTTCGAGTGTATGCAAAATGTGGAAAAAATCTAAATTTCTATTGTTCGGCAGTGAAATAAACTGCCTCAGGAGGTGCTGGGTTCTCCTTTGCTGGAGGTATTTAAGCAGATGGTGGATGGCCATCTCTCAGGGGTGCTGTAGCTATATTGCAGATCCTACACTGAGCACGGGGTAGGGCTAGATGATCTCCAAGACCCTTTCCAATTCGTTAATTCCAAATTAAATGGAAAGAGATGCTATGAACGCTCATGGTCTCCTACCCTGTGTAATATACACAACTTTGTCATGCCGTGTAAATTAATGAAACCATGCAGCATATTGCAAACACCCATGCAGACCTCAGCACTCAATCCCCCACCTCACCCTACTCCCACTTAATTCTTTGGGCATGTCTGCACAAGGACACATACGTGCACAAAATGCAAACAGGTGGGAGTGTTTGTGTTTGGCTGCAATGTCCCCAAATTACCTCCTGCTGGGTAGTAATTAGCTACTACAACTGATATAATCAGACTTGTAGTTAGAATGTAGATGGTTTGTAATTTGGAAAGCTGACTAATGCATCTTGCTTGACTGTAGCTGATGTGCTCCTTTCTTCCACACTTTGAATATATATGCCCCTAAAAGGGTCCCCAAAGCAGCATAAAACATCCCTCGTGTTAACAAACCCAGGCAGGTAAGCAGCCCTGGAGACACAGGGGTATGGTTAGCGTCTGAGACAGCAAAGCATCCCTTGTCTGAGGTAGAGGAGGTTCCTTTTGCCTGTTCACCCCTTTCATACTTGGGATCATAACAACATTGTAAACCAGTGCTTGTGTTTCAAGGCCAGAACCCTTTAACCCCCAGTCAGGGTCAGGTGTAATTTATTAAAGGATATTTATTTGGAAGCAGAATGGCAGACATACAAAACAAGCAAAATGAAAGAAAGGTAATCACAACATGTAAGAGCTGAGTTACATTGCCTTAAGCTAAAGGTGTTATGAACTTTGAAGAAGGGAGTACACTCGGTCCTGTTCCAGGAATAGTTATTATGGGCCTGCAGCCAGGCAATGAGCCAACTCCTTCTCACCTATGCACCTGTGTGGCTTAGTTGCATAGATGTGGGTCAAGTTGATGATCAAACAAAACGCCAACGAGGAATTTTGTGAATGTTGTGTTTTAAAGGGGACAAACATAAAGGTGTATTAAATGGTGGCCTCAAATAAACATGTAATTCTGGGGTAATTCTGGCATAGTTCACAGGAGTCGGTATGGATATCAGATCTAGTTTTTTTAAAAAAATAGAGGCAAATATAATTAAACATAGAAATGTCCATCACACAAGATGTGAACAACTCCTGTATTCTTATAAGTCAAACTCACGTTTAAGCATGAAAACAATGTGAAACAAAGATCTTTGTTGGATCTGGGCTTTGGTGATTGAAGATACAATAAGGGATCTGTTTAGTGTGTCTGTTCAATGGACAGAAATCAACGCTGTAAGATGTGGAAAGCCTCTTCATTCAGCTATGTGAGCCCCCACCTAAAGTGTGGTGGTAGTATGGTATAGTGGTTTAGGGGGCTGGACTGGAGATTCAGGAGATCTGGGTTCTAGTCCCTACTTGGCTATGAAGATCACTGGGGTGACTTTGGGACAGTCACTGATCTTCAGCCTAACGCACCTCACAGAGTTGTTGTGAGGATAAAATGGAGAAGGAGGAGGATCATGTAAGACTCCTTGGGGTCCTTGGAGGAAAGGCAGGATATAAATATAATAAATAAATAAATAAATGGTAGAGCCCAGGTACCATCTCAGTAAGAACTAGGCTGATTGATGCCTCCAGTTTGGATGCAAATTTGAGTCTTGTCCAGAGGTTGTGAAGTGCCAGATCTAGCCAGTTCAGTTAAGTATGACAAACACTTTATGGCCACATTGTGTTTATTTTTTCATTCAAGGCATTTTCCTGCCTTTCCAAATTTGTATAATAAGAAAGTATTTGTTTTAATTTTGAAATGATTTGGTTGATTTCCAAGCAAACAAACAAGATCACCTTGCCAACAATTTAGTGGAAAAATCTTTCAGATCAAATGTCGGTAATGATAAGTTGTTGGTATAGATTGAAGCTGGAACTTGTGTGCTACCTATTCGGGAACTCCATCATGTCCAAGATTCATTTTCCCTCTCTGTCTGTAGCTGAGGGGAAAAAAATTGGCATAAAGTGATAAATAAATGTCTGTAGACTTCTAACTGTAGTCTCATGCACCTATATCACCTAAGCTAGGACAGTATGTTTTGTATTTTATGCCTAATATGCTATTTTTTCTATGTCCCAATAAGGTCCACTGTTTTCTTTCTTTTCAAGCCAAAAGCAGTTGCAGAAAACTACAATATTGAGGGCAGAACTGGTTCAGGGGGACCTGTTTTGGAGGTGGGGGTTACACAAACCCATATCATTTCTCCCACAGGTGGGGGAAGGTATGATTTTGAACAGAAAAATGGGCTGGGTTATGCATTCCTTGCTCTTCACCAGTCCTCCACTCAAATGTGCAGCCTCCAGTGGCTGCTTTTACCTTATCATAAAAATATAATTGTCAGGGGATATATGTGTTTGTGTGTGTGTGTGTATACATACACACATGCTGTAGTTTTAGCCATAGTGTGTTACTTTGAATAGAGTGGCCGGAAACCCTCTAAGCCTCTAGTAACATGGGGATTGTATAATGTCAAGCTATTGTTTGTGAAGAGCAGGAAGTTAGTGGAATAAAACCAAAGAAAAGCACACTCTTCCAACACAGTGTTTGTTTGATTCTCTCCCCTACCTGTGTTTGGCTGCCGCACCCATTACTAACAAACCTGTACAGGAGGAGGAGGAGGAAGGAGTGATTTACATTTAGCTTCTCCTCTGAGCTGATGCCATGGCTTTTTGTATTCCTGGTTTCCCTTTCATCACACATCAGTGTGCTGGCAATCCTGACCCTAACAATGCTTCTTCCACTGCCTGATGCAAATCAATGAACTCTTCTGCCCTTTTCCAGTTTTTGCCACTCTCTTTTTTCTAATTAACAAGCAGAAGAATGCCAGGTATTTTCTTCTTCTTCTTTGCAGTATTCATCCAGTACATGCTTTAGCTTGTAATGAAACTTTACCTCTGCCGTATGAACATATGGAGGTACCTTATATTGCCCCTGTTCAGATGACACGCTAAACCATGGTGGGTAAGCATTTTGAGCTAAACATTATGGCTTAGCATGTTGTGTGAACCATTCCTAACTATGGTGGCTACTTAACCACAGTTTAAACATGCTCACTAACCATTTGCTGCAAAAGGGTTAGTGGCCTGACCATGGCTTAGTGTGTCATCTGAACAGGGTCATTGAGTCAGAGCATTGGTCTTTCTAGCCCAGTAGTGGCTCTCCTAGGCATCAAGCAAAGATCTTTCTCTGTCCTACTGCTTTAACTTCTTTCAGTTGGAGATGCTTCTCATACATGGGTACGCAAACAATCCCTTTCTAGTTCTTTCCAAGCACTTCCAAGCCCCTGAAGATTCCCACTTTCTCTCATGCATAACTTTTGCATAAACATTGTTGGGCAGATCTAGGTGGAAGCCATGATCTTTATGGGGTGGCTCTTTCTAAACTGCCTGAGTACACTGTCTGTCTGGTGCTGTGGCATCTCATTTCATTCAAGGCAGTTACTAAAAACCTGAATGCAAGTCCTGCCTAGATAAAATGCTCTTATGTGCACTGGCTTATGCCTGTGCATTGGTAGCACAGTGATGGCACATCTGCTATGGTGTACTCATGCTTCACTTGAATGGGCTGGTGTATACCATAAAGGTACTGAAATGAGGCTATGTCTGTTTGGAATAATTACACTGATAAGTGCTTTGCCCATGGACACTAATGTTTCAAACAGGTCTCAGTCAAAATAACTAATCTGCATTCATGCCAAAATCCAGCCTTGTGTGCACCGGGCCTAGAAGATCAATTCTCAGCTGAACAGGGACTGATGGACACATGCTGTTTTCCCTGTATGGATTTACATGGGTGTAGGAAAGAAACCTATCTACATTCATATATACTGTTGTGAGAGAAAGAGAGTTTGCTTATAGCTTTATTCACATTTGGAGTACTCTGTGAACGTACAACCATGTACATTCCAGTTTAGACTAAGGGATTTCCAATTTACACTAAGGAAAGTCTGCCTGCTTGCTAAAGTCATGGAGTAAGTGTCTCCCTATTCTGTTGTTCTTCCTTGCATGTCAAGAGGCATCCAATCCTTTGCTTTGTGTAGAGGGGAGAAAAAACTCCTTTCCAGACAGGACAAATCATTTGATTAATGGCACCCTGAATGCTTTTCCTTCCATCCTGCTACATTTGAGAAATCCATTAAAACGTTAAATCGCCTTGTCTTAACGGGAGATCGGCGTTGCTCCATGACTCGTGAGGTCACTGAGGCCAGTTCATACATTACCATTTCAGTGCTGTGGCTGAAAAAGTGGTCAGAGTTCTGTGTCAGAGCAAGTGGCAATCACCCGGATTCTGCATTATTTCCTATATTAGTGCTAGCAGCACTTTGATGGGGTGGGAAAACCCCCAAACAGAGATGCCACTTGCCTATGTTATCTCCGCAGAATGGAGCCTCAACTATGCAGAAGTACTTTGGGGGTAGCCGTATAGCAATGGGGTAATACTAGAATCTTTTACTGGTTCTGGTCACAGGTGGACAAGGTTGCTTTCACCCCTAGCCATATTATTCGTCCTACCAATAAGAAGAGGACTTGGCCAAGTCCCCCCTTCTGAACCCTTGGGAGAGTAATTTGTCTGTTTTATTTGCTGTATTTTATTCTTTTTTTTCCTGGCATACCATGTGCAATAAAAATGGGTTCGGTTTTGGGATAAAGTCATGCCACAATAGCTTTGTGAGGTTGTGTCATAACCAGGCCTGCCCCCCTTGGTGTGGGAGAAGGAATTTCAGGCTATTCATCAGAATCAGATTCTGAAGCTGAAGAAACAGGACTAGAAACGTCCCACCTTACTCAGGAAGTGGGGGAGGTGATTCTCCCAGGCTTTTCACCCGTCAGGGATGAATCTTCACAGGACCTTACCAGTGGGAACATTAAGAACGCACAATCTGTGGGAACTCAGGAATCCTCTGAGGGGGAGGGGACTTCAGAGCTGACCGATCCCAAAGTACGCCGTAGGTTTAAATGGGCGGAGCTAAAGGTGGGCGAGAGGCGGTCAGCTTGGCTAGCGTCTCGCCAAAGGCTTCTTCAAAGAAATCCTCCTTGAAGTGAAAGGGAAAAGACCACTGCCTTTGTTGAAAGAACAATTGTCTCGCTTAGTTTAGCCAAGTGTTAGCCTACAGGAAGGTTCCTAGGTTTAAACTCTCTTGAGGTGCAAAGAGATGTTTATTTACCGAATAAAACTTTTGGGATTACTTGGCAGACCTCTTTATTGTCTCGCACTTTAGCGGGAGGGTTTGGAATGATGACAGGTTACCCAGTTGTGCATGTTTCTGTTGGATAAATAGGTTTCTGCCACTACCTCCCCTTTTCCTTCTAATTCTGGCCAGGGAAGAAATCCAGAGCACCAAGATCACTGTCTGCCTGGAAGAGTTAGCGACCAGCTAGAATCTTCCCATCACCGTGGCCAAGGGCAGCTTACTTTCCTCTTCTTCCCTTAGGTAAAAGTAGGCAGGGTAACTTGAAGCAGCCTAGGTGGGTGGGATCTTGGGTTTTGTCAGAATGCTCACTCTCAAACTTCAGATCCAAATGGAAAGGAAGACTGTTATTAAAAGGGATTCAGTAAGGGAACAAGGGAAGGCAGACAGGAACTTTGGTATGTGTGGGGGGAAACATTAAGAAGCTTGGTAGCCTAAGCTCTTGGAGGAAAGTACTCACAGTGTGTCAGGATTGCCTGGGGAAGATAAAGAGCTCCATCAGATGAGCTTTTTATTGCACGCTCGTTACTGGGCACTCATGGATTTTTGCAGGTCCCTCTCATGATGTCATCTGATTCCCACACGCCTCCTGCCCCTTCTTGCCTTCTTCGCACCACAAAAAAAAATCCCAGTAAGTCCGACTTCTTTTTAAAGACGGAAGTTGCTGCAATCTCGTGCTGTGTGCAGGAGAAGCAGCGCGATCAAAACGGCCCACTGAATGAACCATGTGCACGTTGTTTACTTCCTCTTTCAAAAGAGGAAGCAATGAGGGACAAACCTGCAGGCGGTAAGCAAACGCGATTTGCCCCCGTGTGATGACACTCTCAGTATATGACATCTTTGATGGTCCAAGGAGATGAGAAAGTGACAAGGGGATACAGAGATCTTATTCCTTTTTTATGGTGGTTAACCAGGGGGCTAGGCATTTCAGGTAAGCAAGCTATAACCAGTCCCATGGCCGGCATGTAGCGCTCTTCTCACCTTTTGGGTCTAGGAGATAGTCTAGAAAGCTGTTAATTGAAAAGGAGATGGCCTCCTGTTTGTGGATCTGAAAACCATGGGAAAGATGTGTGTTGGGCTATGGATAGCTGTGGATGCTATAGTATTTGGCCAAGGATGCTTGTTATCATAAATGGACAGATATTGGAATGGCAGCTCTGTGCTACAGGTTTGTTCAGTGACTAGCAGGCACTCCCCCACCCTGCCCCTGGTTTATTCCTGATTTGATGGAGAGAAAAACAATTATTTAACACTCTGAAACTAACAGTTGAATTTTTGTATCTTTGTTTACCCAAAGAAATTTGTAGAGCAGGAAAATTTTTTAAAACGTCAGTTGGCAAACATTAATGCCTAATTCTCCCCTGTCCTCCACCCCACTTTAGTCATGATTTTTCTACTGAAAGGGAGTGGGAAGTGTGAAAAATTGAGAGAAATGGAGTGGGGAAAGCAGGGATGTTGAGATTAAAGAGCCCATGTTTAAACCAATGTCCAGAAGGCAGAATTAAGACAGGTAGAGTCAGCTGAGTGCTCTGAGGAAAAGGTTTGTACTGTATTTCAGTGGCAGGTGGGTGTATGTGTAATTTGACATCTTCCTCTGTTTTCCCCACAGCTTGCACCTGGACAGGAAGAGAGCTCCGGCAGTGAGAGTGCCCAACCAGCTATCCAACCTCCCAAAGGCCAGAGCTTTGTGCAGAACCACTTCCAAGCACAATACAGGTAAGGATTGATTGAAGGGCTCAGTGGTTACTTTCAGAGACGTCTCTGCATTGTTACCGCCACCATTGCGATTTGCCCCAAATGTGGTGCAAATCCATGCTCTGTAACTGGGGCCCAGCAAGTACCCACCTTTAACATAGGCTGAATTCGGACAACACATTAGTCAATGGTGGGTTGAGTAGCCAACTCACAGTTGGTTATTTTGTGTGTACTCCCCACACAACATATTCCTACACAACTGTGGGTGGTTGGGGCCGGTGTCGAGTGGACTAATAGTCAACCTAGCATTTGACTGACACAGCCCCCGCCCCTCTCTCCTCCCTCCCTCCTCCCTCAGTCCTCCCAGTTCTATCCCAGCAGCCTCTGCAAGTTGCACCAGTTGTAGCAGATGGCAGCCTCTGCTTTGATCGCTCTTGCCACCTGCCTCTATGGGCTTGTGTTTTAACCCACTCACCACACGCCATTAACACACTCACCTCTCCACACAACACTTTAAACAACTGGCTTCGAGCTAAACAACTTGCAAGCCAGTTGTTTCTCTCAGTTGCTTATTTGGGCGGAATAGCATACCGTCAGTAGTTTGTGAGCGGCGTGTTGGCAGGGCAAAAAGTTGGAGGCCCTCGGGTTTACATGAGTGAGGATATATACTTTGCTAGCAGAGTTGTCTAGCACAAATGACAGGGAGAAACTTTAAGTGAGTGAAAAGCAGTTATTGGACATCCCAGAGCTGGCTGGCTGGCAGGCTGGCTTGCTCACAGCATTGCGAGATGTTGCCAGGTACCTGCAGTGATAGCAGTGGCAGTGCAGCACTGACAAGCGATGCACCAATGTGTAGCTTTAGGAGACAAGGTGGTGCTCAGGCGACCAGTATTGAACCAACTCCATGGTTCCTACACTGTCGTGGTTGTATTTCATTTTCTCTGGGCCATCAAAAACGCAGAGATGGAATTGGACTTCAAGCACATCCTCCTGCTCATGCTACTGCATGTCTCTGATGGTTTTCTTAGGGCCAACAGTTAGTGGCTCTGCGTTTTCCTTTTAAATCAGAGGTGGGCAACTTCCGGGGGTGGGGGTGGATCGGAACACACCAGGGGGCCACCCCCCACTCCTGCTGCCACCTAATTACCACCGCTGCCCAGGCAGTGGTAAAATGTGGTGGAAGTTTCTGAGAGCGTGATCCTGCCTGTGACAAAGAATGTGCTCCTGTGTGCCTTGTTTGCTTCTGAAATTACTGCTCTCCCCCCCCCCCCCCGGTAACCGCAAATTTGGCAGTGGGGGTAGCAGGGGTGCAAAAATGATCATGATGGGAACACATGCAGCCCAGAGGCTGCATGTAACCCACCCGTTTTAAAAGCACATCTGCCTTTAGGAATAATGTCCCCCTTTCCCCCCCATAACCGAATAGAACAAGGGGAGGAAAGGTCTTGCTGACAGGGTCCAGAGAGCAGAAGAGAACGGGATACAGTTCTGCTGCCCCACTTCTTGTAGCCAGGGGTGTCTTGCGCCTGCACAATCTTGCAGACAGAGCAACTTTTGGCTCCTTCATTCTACCGAGATGGATGCAGGCAAGAGGCAGAAGAAGGCATTGTAGCCTCTGTTTGGACGAGGCAGCAAGCGAGCGCTCGCTCCCCTTCGCATGTACGCACATGCATATGGCTCCTGCTGCTGACACTGCTGCTTTGTGTCTCTGGCGGTGGGATGAAAGCGCTGCGAGCGGAGTGAAGTTTGAAGCTCCCAGCGTGAGGCTGCTCTCAGAGATAAGGCTTTAATGGCTGGTGCTTGCCAGAGCTTTCTGTTGTTATGCCCCCCCCCCCCACTGATTTGGGAGAGCCCTTGCTCCAGGCCACAGCCGGAGCAGGGGTGACAGCCAGGGAGCGGACCAGACTGTCGGGCTCCCAGGGTTGTTTTCCCATCATCAGAATGGAGTGGAATTGGGTGCTGGACTCCCCCACCCCCCTGCCCCACTTTCTCAGTATCTCAAGGGCAATGGAGATGGGTGTGATGGGCAGAGTATAGTCTTCATGAGAACATAAGAAGATCCATGCTGGATCAGTCCATCCTGTCCAGGATTGTGTTCATACAGTGGTCAACCGTCTGTGGGAAGCTTACAAGTCTCACCTTTCCACTTGTGTTCCCCAGCAACTGGTACACAGAGAGGCATACTGACTCTGATACTGGAGGCAGCATGTAGCCATCAGGACTAGTAGCCATTTCACAGATCCGGACCCAGGTCACCCAGATTATAGGTAGCGTTCTGATGTTGTTCAAGTGACCAAGGTCACTCAATCTCAAAGCTTCCACTGCAGCACAGTTGTAGGGCTTCTTCTAGTTTCAGTTGCTCTGCCCATTCTTTGTGTGTCTTCCTGTTTGCATTCTGCCCACCAGGCTCTTTCCATGAGACAAATCAGGTGTTCCCTGCCCAAGCCAATTAAAAGTGCATATAGTCGTTGGGGGGGATACACTATATCTTGTTACATTAAAGTAATGCTGTTGTGAAGCGCCCGTCTGTTCAAATCCATTCCTGAAAGGTGAGACGTGTCACAGGCAGCACCCCTCCTGGTTTGTTGCTATAGGTGTGGGTACCCCAAAACAGGAGAGGATTGGATGGTGCATGCTGCAAGCTAGGCACCGGTAATACATTGGAAAGGAAGCAAAGCCATGAGCTAGCCAATATGCTTCTGCTGCAATCTGAATGCTTGTGAGGAGAACGGCTGTGATGAAAATGAGGGAAGCATTTCCAGGGGAGGTTAGAAGGCCTTTAGTTTGGGGATGAAGTGTCTTAGGAGTACTAGCATGTAGGAGTGGGTTTGGGGAGGGTTTAGAGCCCCTTGAGCTGAGTTATGCTTTAAGGGAGCCCAGCAAGACAATCTCAGATGCTGGCAGAAGCCTCATGGCATTAGGGGATGACATCTCAGCTTGTCCTCTCTGCAGCGTGCAAGCTGGTGGAGCCAACCACACTTGTGGAGCAAGAATGAAACTGACAGCTGTTAACCAAAAAAAGGGCTGCTGCGTTAAGAGCCAGAGCATGTCAGGCAAGCTTTAGTCAGAGTAAGTGGCTTAGAGATTTTGTTGTTAAATTTATTCCATTGCATGTGGACCTCTAAAGCTTGCACTTCGAGGACTGGGGAATGTAGCTAGGGAAAGACAGAACTAAGCGAAGCAAGTCTGCAAGAATTTCTCAGTGGTGTATACTGGAAAGTGACCGCAGGTAAACTCTACTGCCTTTGACAGAAACCATGGGAGCTCATGTAGGCGGCAGTGGGTGTCATTTCAGGAGTGTGTGGTCTCCCTCTGCCAACGAAACTGGAGCAAAGTCAGGCACACCATCTGTTTCAGTGCCCCGTTTATCATTGTTGGTTGTTCGTGTCACTTTGTAGGCAAACCGCCCACCCCGAAATCTGCACTGTGTCTGTGTGAGTTGAGAGCACAGACTGGGCTGTCCAAGGTGGCTTCCATCACATTTTAAATTGGAATCAATGTGGTTTAGTGGATGAAAAGTGTTGGACTTGAACATACAACACCTGAGTTAGAATTCTTACTTGGCAATGGATGACAAAAAGTGAGACGAGGACAGGAAGCTGCCTCATACTGAGTCAGACCGTCGGTCCATCTAGCTCAGTTCTGACAACACTGACTGGCAGCGGCTCTCCGGGATTTCAGACAGGAATTTTTCATGCAAATAGCAGCTGTAGGGGGTTGATAATTAATAGGATTGCAACAGGAATTGCATTCCTCTGCTATGGTCCTCTGAGATTTCCTCCCAATGCAAACAGTAGCTTTGGAACATAGGAAGCTGCCATACTGAGTCAGACCATTGGTCCATCTAGCCCCATATAGTCAACACTGACTGGCAGCAGCTCTCCAAGGTTTCAGGCAAGAAATGACAGGGAGCAAACATGCCCTACCACTGAGCTACAGCTCCACCTCCTTCAGAGGAGTGATTTCCATAAATCATCTTCCACATAAAGGTACCCCAGGGGGAAGGAAATGAATGCTACAGCTGCCCATGTATTATCTCCTCAAAACATCCAAATTGCTGTTCAACATGCAGTGTGATTAGTAGAACAACTTCCTTCCTTAATTATAAACTGAACATTGGACCTGGACATGCGACTGAGTGATCATGAGGTCAGATGTAATGTGTAACCCTGTGCTGAAACTGTATTTTTGGCAAGCTAATAAGTCACTTTGCTGGGGTCACCCAGTGTCCCTCAGGGCTTGCGCTCACTGAGGTGGTAAATCTGTGTCTGGACTGTGCCACTTTGACTGAATGCTCATCCATTAAAAAAACAAACATCCTTGCATATAGAAATCTTGTGTGTCAGGGAGAAGAGAAGTTGCCTAACCTGCTCCCTGTCATTCCAATTTTCTGTGTTCAGGTAATTGTTTTAATAGGGAGGGGGCTGCACTTGCAGTCTGAAGTGGTATAGTCCAGTCACAGTTTTACAATCTCAGTGAGAACTTAGACCTAAATCTAAGAGGAATAATAGTGTCTTGCGTCACAACGGTACAAAAGAAAGCAACATAAAGATTGTAAATGTTCCATGTAGATAATGATTTCTTTGTATAAATGACAGTTCCAAATATTCCATCTACATTTCCATGTGATGCAGGAATGGGACTGTACTGACAGGAGCCAACTTCATTCAATTCCTGAGGGCCCCCAGGGATTAGGACCACGTTTAGCCCATACTTCAGCATCCAATGGTGTCCCTGTGGACACCTTTTTACTTTACTCCCTATAAATGAATGGTTGCCATTCACTCCAATGGGATAATGCAAAAAAACTGCACCTGGAGACTCTTGCAAGGAGGGCAAAACATCCCCTCCATCCTTAAAATGGGAGACCAAGCCCTTATTCTGCAGAAAGTTGCGTTCTACGAGAACGTAAGTAGAGCTGGATCAGAATCCAGTATTCTATTCACACAGTGGCAAACAAGCTGTCGACCAGGAACCCACAAGCAGGAAACGAGTGCAATAGAACCCTCCCATCCATGGTTCCCAGCTACTGGTGCATCTAGGCTTACTGCCTCGGATACTGGAGGTAGCACATAGCCATCAGGACTAGTAGCCATTGATAGCCTTCAGGAATTTATCTAACTCCCTTTTAAAGCCATCCAAATTGGTGGCCATTACCACATCTTGTGGTAGCTAATTCCATAGTTTAACTATATGCTGTGTGAAGAAGTACTTCCTTTTGTCTGTCCTGATTCTCCACCAATCAGCTTGATGGGATGACCCCGCGAGAGGGAGAAAAACGTGTCCCTATCCACATTCTCCACACCATGCCTAATTTTGTACACTTCTATCATGTCTCCCCTTAGCTTCCTAATAATCAAACCCTCCCTTTCTCCCTCCTTCCTTTCCTCCTTACACACCCACACACCCACAAAGCTACTGTCATAACGATGGATGTTTTGCTAATTATTAATAATGAATTGTCCAGTTATCATTCAGTCAGCCCAACAGAGGTGCTCCCAGGACCATCAACCCTGGGCTTCAGTGCCTTGCAGCAGTTGCTTTTCACAAAGTGGAGAATTCACATTAACACCCCCTTTATGGGGCAGCAGACAACTCTCTCCCCCTCCCCACAATCTTCAGCTTTCATTCCCAAGCCACAGATTTGCACTCCCTTGCTCTGCTGTGACATTGCAGCCATCTCCATGGCAACCCATTGTACTGTTTGAAAGGGTGGCTGGCGTGGTGGTAACTAGGCAAATGCGGTAGGAACACATCCGTGAACGTTTGCTTGGGCAGACTCTGGGAATTCACTTCTTCATCTAATATCCATACAAGTGACCTCACCTGGAGTGCGAAGAGTTCATGGAAAAAGCTTCCCCGAGTTCTGCTTAGCGGTGCACCATCTTGCATTCTTTGAACAAAAATGTCCTTTTCGACAGAAAATTGAGTGGAATGAGCCTGTGTGGCAGACGTGCTGTGAAAGTGCTTTGCCCATTGAATCAGACTCATTGTTGCGGGGAGGGGTGCTATTTCCTAGTGTGATAGCTAGCGTGCTGTCATGCTAGGTATGATAGCTAGATAGCTAGAAGTGCACCATTGCTCTAGCAGGGCAGTCAGTATACATGGGCTTATACTAGCGTTGTGTGTATACCATGGTTTTTGTGTTTGCACTGCATAGAGTATACAGTTCACCGTCTTGAGAATTGAAGCTTTTTGTCCTTTCTTTTTGAAAGCAAATTTCTAGACCTTAGGGTAGTGAAAATAGGTTTGAAATGTCAGAAGCCAGGGATCATAGAACCATAGAGTTGGAAAAGACATCAGCGGTCATCTAGTTCAACTCCCTGCCAGTGCAGGAAATCCCTGACTACAGCATCCCCGATAGATGATCATCCAGCATTTAAACACTTTCACTGAAGGCAAGTCCACCACTATCCAATGCAGTCTGTTCCTCTGTTGAACAGCTTATACAACCAGGGAATTCTTCCCCATGTTCAGTCAAAATCCCCTTGTAATTTGAACCCATTGGTTCAGGTCTTACTCTGGGAGGCTGCCTTGACGGTGCTGGGTTGCCCCCACCTTTGGGAAACCCCTGCACTTTGCTGCTGTGGGGTGGCAGCGGGTAATCCTGGTGTAGGAGGCAGCGTGGGCTTTCTGGCGGCTGTTCGGCTTGCCGGGCCCACGCCCTGCCCTCTGCCTGGGTTTCCGGTGACCAATCCGGGGTCACCATCCACCTGGGAATGCCTCTGCCTTGCCGCCAGAGTGAGATCAACCAGCGGGAGGGCCGTGGTCATCTAGCTCCAAGTGTAAAAAGTTGGGGTAGGTGCCTGACTGTTGTAATACACAACTGTGGCTGCGAGGTGGCCGCTGCATCATGTAACTGACACAGCGCCACCGTGCAGCCACCGCGGGGCTTTTAAAACATATAGACAGCTCCCAGAGCAATAGAAAACAAATTTGCTCCATCATCTATGTGGAAGGCCTTCAAATATTTGAGGATATGAGGGAGGGTTGGTGTAGGGGTGTGTGTGTGTGTGCATAGAGCTGGTCAAGGGGTAGGTCTGCTAGCTATGTATCTTCTTGCCTTTCCACATGGCTAGCAGAATTGAATAATTATAGCAAAATTGGTATGGATTCCGCCCCCCCCCCCAGCCCCCCGTAAATCAGGGGTGGGGAACTTTTTTGTTGTTGTTGAGGGCCACATTCCCTCAGGGGTAATCTTTCAGGGTCCACATGCCAGTAGTGGCCAGAGCTGAAGCCAATGGTGGGTGGGATCAGAGCAAAAAAGTGGGTGGGGCCACCCAGTCTCTTGCATTTGCTCTGGTCTCTCTCTTTCTCTCTCTCCCCCTTGCCAGATGTCAGAACTGCTCACTTGCAGAGGAATTTTGAAATTAGGCCTAGAGCCACATGAAATTAAGCACAACTGATAGCAGTTACAGGTTTTAGCTTTTCTTGGTGTGGATTTTTTATTAACAAGCAAAACAAAATAAAGGAATATCTGGGACTTCCCAAATAGTAGGCACAATGCCAGATTTCATCCATAGATGCTCTGTTTGTTTGGCTGGATCACATAATGTGAAATTGGTGTTTGCTCTGTTGCAAATCTGCTCCCTGATAATGCCTATGTGTTGTAATTGCAATTTACATGGTATCTGAGACAGTTTTAAGGTTCTGTTCACTTTCTGCAGTAAACCAGAGGAAGAGTTTTAGGTCTGTCTTGCCAAACAAGCCTCTCCCCACCAGCCAACCTCATGTGCCCCCTTAAGGCCCTTTTTTCCTATCATGTTGGTTGGAAGAGACATGCAAATCTCTCCACTTCCCAATTAATCCCTTTCCCATTAATGCTTATTAAAAAGGCTGTTTTCATTTTCAGTCTGCCAACTTCAGATCCATGCGTCAGAGCCTTTCTATATGCAAACGATCCATTAGTGCGCAAGGCTGGTTGTTCAGTGCTCGCTGGCTCTGATACATAGTAAAGAGAAAAACCAGGGCTCAGAGTTTGGTGGTTTGACTTTAATTTAGGCTATGAGAAAAACCAAGAGCTCAAGAGGTGAATTGGGCTATTTCTATTTAATATTTATCATATTTCTATGAAGCTTTGGAAGAGTTTTTCTCTAACATATGGCTATTTGAGAGGAAGCGGTGGTGGGTGGGAAATTCATTTTACCAGGGGGTCTTTCTTTAATATACCCCGGCAGATACCCTCAGGGCAGTTTGCAATAATAATAAAAAAATATAGCCCTCTCCCCCAAGCAACAGTAAACTAACAACACACGCAATAAATACAACAAAGAAAATATTAAACATTAATAATTTTGAAATACTAAAGAGTCAGTTTAATAACAAGAGCTCTATACTATAAATTAAGGGTGCAATCAGATGCATGTTTAAACAGGAAAATGTCTGACTCCTACAACCATTGCTGGGAATTGTAGGACTTTTTTCTGTCAAATACACAGGATTGCACCCAAAATGCCTGCCGGAAAAGGAAGAGCCTGATGTTGAAACGTATACAGTGAAGGTGTCAGGTGAATCTTCTTGGAAAGAGCATTCAACAGAGGGGGGCCAGTACAGAAAAGGCTCTTCCACTGGTAGCCACCTATTGTACCATTGTGGGTGGCAGTACCCATTGAAGAGCCTCCAAAGACAATCTTTGCAATCAGGCCTGCAAACTGACTGGCAGCCAGCGCAGTTGATGCAACATTGGAGTAATGTGTTGGAAAAAGCCAGTCCCAGTAAGCGATCTTGCTGCTTTGTTTTGTACTAACTGACGTTTCCAGCGCCAGATCTACACCAAGCAGGATAAAACAGTATGAAAGTGGTTTGAAAACGGTATATGGGAAGTGTCATAGGCCCCAACAGTTGTTAGTGTACTTCAATACTGTTACAAAACAGTCGTGTGGATCCTGCCCTGGACATCTTTAGAGGTAGCCCCACCCTCATGTGGTCTTGGGCTTGGCTGGGGGCAGGGTGGGGGGGGGGGCAGAAGAGCCACCATGATGCCATAGATAGCTATTCTTTCTGAAATTGTGATCCCTAAACAAAAGAAGAGCTGTGCTGGATCAGACCTAAGTTCTACTGAGTCCAGCATCCTCTTTCTAATCAGAGGATTCTGGGAAGCCATAAGCAGGCCGTGAAGGCAACAACCGTCCCTTGAATTTGGCCCCCAGCTGCTGGTACTCTGTGGCTTTCCATTGCTGAAGATGGATAGTCACTGAAACACTGAGAAAAGGATCAGCAGAGGGCTGTGGAGGCCCAATAAAGCATTATGACTGTACCAAGTAAGGAATGAAAGGAAGGGATGTGTAAGATGGATAGTGCAGAAATGGAGAGACAGATAGTGTAGTATAGTGGTTAGAATGTTGGACTGGAGCTCAGGAGACCCGGGTTCTAGTCTCCACTAGGTGACTTTGGGCCTGTCACTGACTCTCAGCCTAACCTACCTCACAGAGTTGTTATGAGGATAAAATGTACATTGCTGGTCTCCTTGGAAGAAATATGGAATATAAATGTATCAAAGAAAGAAAAAAAGGTTCTGGAATGTAAATAGCATCTTGCCCAAAGTGGCACAGGCAGCTTCTTGGCAAGTTAGGCAATTGAGAAAGAAATATTAAAAAGAGTAATGAGAAGAGAATGTGATGGTTTGAGCAGATTTGCACATATGGATATCATGGCGATGTCTATAGTTTTTGCTTCCATGCCTACAAATGCATATCTACAGGGTTATTTCTGGAAACACACGTAGCAGAACTGTGCTAAAGAAAAGCAGCTACTGGAGTGCTTTTTGGCAGCATGATATGATGCAGTGTGTTACCTAAAACGACCCCTTCAAAAGCACCCCTTTAGGTTTGTGTGAGCTGCACCATTTCTGAAAAAGGGACTTTCCTAAAAGGTCTTCTGCCTCTCCCTGGAACCTTGCTTATTTTTCTGTTGGGGGAGGGGTTTGATCCCCCGGTAGGTAATCTTGTTAGATACAATCCCATTAACCTACTAGTACTTCCAGTGGGACAATCTCATTAAGAACTGCTTTGCTGCTCACCTGTATCCACTGCTGTGGAAATAAGCTTGTTTCTGATGGCCTGGGCTGCCCCTTCTTGATGGAGAGCTGCCCCTTGGCTGTGCTAGGGAAGCCTCTCAGGTCCCCTCTACAAGATTTCGCTTTGATGCCTGGTTGCCCAATTATGCGCATATACGGATAAGTGCATTTACTCCTAATACCTATTCACGAGAGGTGGGGAAGTGCATTACGGGCTGTATGAAACGTGCTTTAAAGTTGTTTACCTGCGTAGAATCACATGTTTACATGGCCATAAGGTGCTTTAACTCCCGCCATAAATTTTAAGTCACTATTTAACGCGCATTCGATAATGCGCATAAGCGGAGATAAAAAGCGCCTCAACCCCCGATTTGCGCTCCGCTCTTGTAGAGGTAAAATCTGTAATGCGCCTTGAAAGAGCTTTAAATCACTCTTGTAGAGGCACCCTCATTCATGGAGATGTGGGGCCAGCTTCCTTCTTGCCGGCGGCAGAGAGGTTTAGCCTGTGCTTGTAATCGGGCAGATGATAGTTATCCTCATGGTTTTCTTCCTTTTTTGCCCTTTCTGCTCCCTCCCTTTTCTTCATTCCCCACTGTCAAACTTTGATTGGTAAGCTCCTTGGGGCAGAAAACTCTCTTCTCGTTTTATTTATGTTGTCAACTAACGCCTACACTGATGGTGCTATACTGTGTAGTGCGTTTGACATATGGTTCAGGCTTGGCATCCACGCCAAATAACTCAGGTCTCAATCTTTGCCTCCCTGGAGGGCTAGACATTGACAGGTCTTGTCTCTTGGTGGAGATGCAATAGGCTTCCACAGCTGTCCTGCACATGACTTAGGTTGCTTAAATCCTATTGATCAGAATTGTTAGAATAACAAGAACTAGGAGCCTCATTAGGGATAGGCTGAAATGACTGTCCCCAATTCACCCAACCCATTTGCAGATGGTGAATCAAGGGTGGCTGCTTTGCGTTTGGTGGTTGTGATTCACCACCTCTCAAACAGTCGGGGTGGGGGCTTACAATACCGGTGGGCAGGGGGGATGTTTACCTGTTCTTTTTTCCTACTTTTTCTCTCCCCAGCCCCTTGCCTTTTACAACACTTGTTAAAGCTGCTGGCTTTGCTGCCAGAGTCAGCGTTGTGACTGTTACTGCTGCTGCACCAGTAGCAAGGACGTTAGGCATTAGCAACAATTAGCAACAAGAATAAATTCAGTGCAAATTCAGGCAGTACATTGATAGTTCCTATTGTGACCAGTGTGCATCAAGCAAGAGCAGAGGGCATTGATTGGTTGGAAAGGGTTTTGGTTCTTTGCTCTCCTGCTGCTGCTGCCACAACCAAAGTGATTTGCTGTCTAAAGGAGACTGCTAGTTACACATTCCTTTATTTATTTATTTATTTATTTATTATACCACCCCATAGCTGGAGCAATCTGGGCATTTTACAAGAAGTCATAAAAAGTACATCAACATACCAAAATACAATATGATCAAAACAGTCTAAAAAAATTAACACACTAAACTTAAAACAGTTTTTTTAAAAAAATAAATAAATATTTTTTTCCTTATAGACCTGATTCAAAACAGGAGACTTAGGTGCTCATCATATGTCATTAAATGCCTGGGAGTAGAGAACAGTCTTTACCTGGTGTTGAAAAGATGACAGTGTTTGCTCTGGGCGGGCCTCATTCCATAGTCAGGGGGCCACCACTGAGAAGACCCTCTCACTTTTTTGTCACTTTCTGAGCCGCCCTTGGAGGCAGCACTCAGAGGAAGGCCCCAGGTGTTGATCGTAGTGTCCGTGTATGTTCAAGCTGGTGAAGGCTTTCAGTCAGGTATTGTGGTCCTGAGCCATGCAAGGCTTTATAGGTTAAAATTGTCTTGAATTGGCCTTGGAAACACAGTGGTAGCAATGCAAGCAGGTCAGAATTGGCCTTCTATGCTCAGCCAGAGGCCTTCCTTTCCATTTTGCTTAGGTGGATTCTGGTCCGCTTCACTCCTCTGGCTGCTAAGAAAGTGGAATAGAAAAGGCTGAGGGGCAGGGTTGGAAGAAACTGGAGAATGGGGATGAGGATGGGGAATTCTGCTGTCTTTTAGACCTGGGGTGCAACACCCCGGCCTGTGGGCATAAGCCGGCCTCCCTAAGCCTCCTTGAGCCCTTTCTACACCAGAGGGGTGTAGAGGGCCAGAGGGGCGAGAACCCTGAAGTGCCTGTTTCCGGGTTTGTCGCCCTAATGTACACGTAATTGTGTGACGGCCTGGGTTCCTCCCGGGCCGTTGCATGTCGTAGCCGCCATTTTTTTTAACACGGAAAGAGCACAGCAGTGCTCCTCCATAAAAGGTAAGTCTTAAAAAAAAAACCTCTTGCGCAACTCCCACCCCCCTCTCGGGGGTGGCGAAACTGCTGCCACCCCCTTCCATGCTGGGCATGGAGCCTTACGGTGTGGCTCCGTGCCCAGTTTGCTGCCGTGCTTACTCGCGGCAGCACCTGGGATGGGCGGCCACATCTTCCGTGGTCCTGGGAACTTCCCAGGACCGTGGAAAAATCGGGCTTTTCCAGGATTGCCTTATCCCTGAAAAATCCCGTGGCCAACCCCCCTCTCCCAGGACTCCCTGTGCATCATTTGGACAAAACGCCTGGTGTGGAAAGGGCCTTGGATTCCTCCAAGTCTTGCTCCCTGGAAGATTTCCCTATCTCTGATCTGAGATCGCAGTGGAGATGCTGGCGGCAGGGCGCTTGTGTGTTTCATTGTGTGCCAGCCAAGTCCATTTGTGTGTCACCTGCTGTCTCCATTGGGACAACAAGCAGCATGCAAACTTTGGGAACTCATCCTGCACTGGGAGGATCAGCTGCTTTTCCCAGCGCTGGCCAAGTCCTTTTCTCCATGCTGAGAAACTGAAAATGGGCAGGGAGCTGAGTGATGATGTCAGTGGCCGTGGCTATACCCACTGATGTCATCTGGCTCATGGAGGGCCTGGTGGGGGCAATTTGGACCCCTGCCTCATATTTGTTCTGCACTTCTGCTTTTGAACATTTAAATGTGAAGAAGTTTGAGGAGCAACTGATAAACAGTGTAGGGATGTGGCGGCAGTGCTGTTTTCTGAGGCTCTTTCTTGAGCTGAAATGCTTTTCTGGTGCCTTTAGGAGAGAGAGTAAGAGGGTGCCAGATGAGATGAAGGACCAGGCCAGGTTGGAGCCGTCCCTCATTTGCACAAAGGTTTCGAGGATTGCAAACTGATAATCTCGCAACTCTGCCATTAACTTTAATGGGATTTAAGGCTAAGCATCCTAACTGTGCGCAGGTTTGCAGCTTTGGTCTGCTATCTGTTCCTTGAAACCAAAGCTACATACTGCTATCCATCCAAGGCATTTCTTCAGCCAGACACAAGGTATCTTGGAAGGGCATAGAATGTCTCCATCAGAGGGAGGAGTCTGGTATGGGGGTTGATATCATGCCCTCCAGCTGAGCATGATATCTTTGACCTACAGCCTCTTCTTGCTGCTGTCCATCACAGGAACAATATCTGAGATCCAGGCGAGGGGAGTGATGTGCAGCAAGATGGGAAGCCAGATCCAATGTGTGGCAGAATATCTGAAGTCCAGTTTTTCTTGTCAGATCTGTATCAGTCACCCCTTAAAATTAGGTGTGAGGAACAGACAGGCAAAATGTGATTTGATTATTGGAATGTTGACTATGAGAGGAGGTGTCAGCTTAATTTTTCAGTGTGTTGGTGTGTGTAAAATATGTCCCTACTGCAGGCAAAGCTATATGAGAGAGAAATTTCTTTCAACCACAAAAGCATTAAATATCTTGTGTTTTTTATCCTATGGACGATAGAGGCCCCAGTTTTTGTGGAATGAAATTGAAAGAGTAACGTGGAGGATGAGCATGTTTGTGGTAAAAGTTGTTGCCACTTCTCCTGAGGAGAGAGGGAAAGAACTGCCATGATGTATTTGTGTATGGCAAGTCATTAGATATGGATACAAATTCACAATTATTGGCTGTTTGATCTTAACATTGAGCTTTTAGAGAAGCTCCTTAAAATTGCTTCAGTAATAATAATAGTCAATTGGGTGAGCTTGGGTGTAAATCGTCCTTGTGATAATTATGTTATGGAGAGCCTGCTGCCTCAATCCTCTCTTCTTAGACTGCGGGGGATACTGAAAGGCCCCTTGTACAGTGATGCAACTCTTAACTGGGACATTCATGTATAAGAATATGTACTGGGAGAAAAGTCTAATTTACCTCAGTAGTTTTTGAGTAAAGGTCAATTTGCAAGTGTGACAAGGGATGCTTTCTCAGGATTGTGTCATTCTGCTTTCTACAGGTTCTCTTAAAGCCAAAGACAAGCTTATTACTCCTAATATGAAGGCAGACCTTCATTTCCTCCTGTTATTGATATCCTTCGACATGGGATTTGACTGTGGTTTTTTTTTTTTGTTTTCTGTTTCTTTTCTAGGTCCTCATTGACTTGTCCTCACTGCCTAAAGCAGAGCAACACCTTTGACCCCTTTCTGTGCATCTCGTTGCCCATACCCTTGCGGCAGACCAGGTATGTGAGCCATGTACCATGTTTACTCATGTTTCACTATCCTTAGGTCCTAACTAGGGAGGGATGTATCCATCTATTTCCAGTCTGTGTAATTTTTGCATTGGTCTACTCATAGGTCCACTGTATCACATTTCTGCATTATAAACACACACACACACACACACACACACACACACACAAATTTACATTTAAATACAAATTTTAAAATACATTTTCTTTCAAAATTTGCATTTCTAAATGCATTTTCTCTCACAGTATGCATTTTAATACTTTTTTGATATGTTTTTTGATCCTCACATTGCATCAGAACATTTTTGAAGTGCAAAATACAGTGGATAACTAAATTCTGATCCACACAGTAGTCTAGGAGGTGAGGATCATGTCCATTCATATTGGAATTTGCAAAGAAAAAATTAGAATTGGCAATGAGAGAATTC
Source organism: Anniella stebbinsi (assembly GCA_029215795.1). Classification (NCBI taxonomy): domain Eukaryota; kingdom Metazoa; phylum Chordata; class Lepidosauria; order Squamata; family Anniellidae; genus Anniella; species Anniella stebbinsi. The sequence goes on along the minus strand of JARDYH010000005.1, from coordinate 62,016,094 downwards.
CTCAAGCATTCTTTGTCCTGCCTAGGAGCTTGCTTTTGCGGCATGGCTAGTGAGTTACCCCTTCTCCACTCCAGCCAAACCTTGACTATTTTTCTCAGGCAGATTTCCTGGCTAGTCCCATTTCAGGCAGGTTAGGAAGCCTGCAGCTTGCTTGCCTTCCTTGAGAAGAAAGCAGCCTCTCTCTTTAACCAGCACTAGTAGGCAGCCGCCTCTCTTTCTCCTGGAGGTGGTCGCCCACAGGGACGGCTCCATCTACTTGTGCTTTAAGCCATCTCTGAAGGTTCTCAGCCTCCTTAGGGCAGAGGGTTGTCTTTGGACAAGTTGGCACAGGGAAGAAGCGTACACAAAGAAGCTGGAAAATGGGGAAGGGGGGTATTCCCACCAGGTTAATTCCCAGTTGTAAAGTTGGTGCTAGGCAGTGTTGTGAATGAGGGCAGCACTCCCTTTAGTTTGATGGCAAGGGACTGCTTATAGCAGCTAATGCAGGCAGAATCTGTCCTGTTGAGACTGCAGATGAGTAAGTATTGAATTCCCCTCCATCTAAAGACTTGCAGTCACAGTCAATCACTACCCTCCAACAATCATATTTCTACTTCTGCATGCTGTGACTGATGCTGAGTGCCAGCTCTTGTAGCTAGAGGGCTTGTCCAGGCCTTGGCAAATGACTCAGAGCTCCTGTTTGTCAGTTGTTACTGAAGCAAAGGAGAGGAATGTGTGTATGCTGGTATGTACAACCATGCTTTACATTAAACTAAACCAGTTTCATTATTAATCTTAATTTTATTCATATGCAAACTCAATTGACTTGATTGATTGATTAATTGACTAAAATACCCCAGAATATTTTGCTGTTGTGAACCAAGTTTGTTGGCTCAGGGTCACAAATCTAAATTGTTAGCCTAAGAAACAAATTCACTGTATCCCCTGGAATTTTTAAATGGAAAGTTTCAGGATAATTATAGATTGACAGATTACACTGGGGCGTTGCGATGGTTTTATTGTATTTTATTATGTATTTGTGATTTTGGAGTTATGATGATTTTAATGTTGTTATATGTTCTATGGGATGCTAACCTACCCTGGGGTCCTTGCATGGAAGGGTGGGATGTAAATCAAATAAATAATATTAAATAAATAAATAAATAAATAAATAAAATGCTATGGAAGCTTCATGTTTGGATCGATTGCTGCTTTATGGTGGATGCCGAGGCAGCTACCCCCTAATAATTTCCCAGGTTTGTTGATATTCATAGTTTTCTCAATGGGCCTTTTCAGGCAACACGCTAAACCATGGTTAGGCTGCTTAACCCTTTTGCAGCAAATGGTTAGCGAGTGTGTTTAAACTGTAGCTATTTAGCCACCATGCTTAGGAATGGTTCACATGACACGCTAAGTTATGGTTCACACAACATGCTAAGCCATAATGTTTAGCTCAAAACACTTAACCACTGTGGTTTAGCATGTTGTCTGAACAGGGTCAATGTCTTGCAAAGAGCTGGGAATTCAGGTCTCAGATCCTTTTGCAAGAACAAACTTTCTTTTGGGTGCTGAAGGGCCCCTGAACTATTCTCCCATCCTCCCATTCAGAGGTGTCCTGGTCAAACTTGTGGACATAACAGCAAGGGGGCTGGAGATCTGTCTTGCTGGCTTCAGCAGCACCACAGGATGAGTAAGAAATAGCATTAGAGAAAAAAGCCTTTGGGCTGGAAATTGCTACTTTGGCAGCTGTTTATGCACAGCAGGGAGCCAAGGGCCTAAAACCAGCAGTGCCTCAAGCTGTTTTTCCCCCTGAGCACACAGCCTACAATGGATGCACCCCAGGGAAGTCAGAAAGCTGGAAAACGAGAAATTGGCAGCATTAAAGTGAATGGCATTCTCAAATTCCCAGGTCTTAAGCAATACAAATTACGCAAAGCAGTCTTCTCATCTCTTTTTAGGCCAACTTCTCTTGGTATTGGTTTGTATACAAAATTTTGAGTTACACAGAACTCTTATTTAGCTAGGATCAGAAGACTTTTCAGTTTTTGTGGGGTGGGGGATATTGGCTGAGCCACAGAACAGTCTTGGGGCCCTCTTCCTGAACACCCCACCCAGTGTGGTTAGTAGATAATGTAGCATATTTAAATACATGGAATATTGCCATAATAAATGTATTATATAGCTTAGGATTTAGTAGCAATTATGATACGTTCATTAACAACTAAGAATGTCAATTTACTAAATAGGCATACCAACTTACTTTAATGGAATGCAAAAAGAATATTTTACAGTCTCAGGAAATTAGGAATTATCATATAAACATTATTTACAGTGACTAAAATTAAGAACAGGAATGATCAAGCTTTTACATATTTCAAACAATAATCTTTTATCACAATAATGAGTGAATCGTCTAATACTTAAAACAGGTAGCCTACGTGAATAACTTTTCCTTGCTTTTATTTTGACAAACATACAAATGAAATTATCAAAAGAGATTTGTCTAACAAGCTTACTTTCTGCTGAGAGCAGTATTTATATATTTAGTTTTGTTAATTTATTACATTTCTATACCTCCAAGTAGCTGAAGCTCTCTGGGCTGTTCACAATTAGAACCATAAAATACAGCACAAAATAATAATATAAAATATAAAACTTTTAAAAGTTTAAAACAGCACCAGTGTAAAGATTTTAAAACACAATAAAAACAAAAACTGAAGGGCTAAAATGCCTGGGAGAATGAGAAGGTCTACCCCTGGCACTGAGAAGACCATAATGTAAGGTGCCAGGCAAGCCTCTCTGGGGAAGACATTCCACAAGTGGGATGCCACCACTGAAAAGGCCCTCTTCTTATTACCCACCCATCTCACTTCATTTGGTTGGGGCACCTAGAGAAGGGCCTCTGAATACTATTTTAGGGTTCAGGCAGGTATATATGGGAGGAGATGATTCTTCAGGTAATCTGGCACCAAGCCATTTAGGGCTTTAAAAGTTAAAAATCAACACTTTGAATTGTACCCAAAAATGAACTGGTAGCCAGCGCAGATCATAAAGAAGTGACATAATATGTTCATATTGTCCAGCCCTACTAACAATCTCATTTCCCTATTTTGGACCTGCTGAAGTTTCTGGACCATTTACAAAGGAAACCCCATGTATAACGCATTGCAGCAATCTACGCAAAAGGTTACTGGAGCATGCATAACTGTAGCTATGCTATCTCTGCCCAGATAAAGAAGTAGCTGGTATATCACCCATATCACGCCTCCTCCCATATGTACCTGCCCGGACCCTAAGATCATCCTTGGGGGTCCTTCTCCGTGAGCCCCTGCCAAAGGAAGTGAGGCAGGTGGCTACCAGGAGGAGGGCCTTCTCTGCTGTGGGACCCCAGCTGTGGAATGAGTTCCCCAGAGAGGTTCATCTGGTACCTACTTTATACTCCTTCAGACGCCAGGTGACCTTTTTTATTTTCACAGTATTTTCACAGTTCTTCAGTTTGATTTTTAAGCTTGCTGTTTAAATTTGTATTTTAAATCTGTATTAATTTCTGCATGGCTGCTTGGTTTTTATCCTGGTTGTGGTTTTATACTGTATTTTAAATTATGTTTTTATACTGTTGTTGTTTTATATTTTGAATGGTTTTTATGGTTTTAATTTTTGTAAACTGCCCAGAGAGCTCCGGCAATTGGGCGGTATAGAAATGAAATGAAATAAATAAATAAATAAATAAATAGCTGATAGAAGATGTTGCATGCTACCAGGTCCATCTGTGCCTCTAGTGACACTGTTGGATCCAAGAGTACCCCCAAATTAATCCCCAAATCTGATACTTTTGTGGGAGTGCACCCCCCTCCAAAACAGGTTGAACATCACTAAGCCTATCTAATGAACCATCCACTAACAGTACCTTTGTCTTGTCTAGATTGAGTGTTAGTTTATGCTTCCCCTCATCCAGTCCATTACTGCACCCAGACACTGATTCAGAACAGCTGCTGCCTCACCTGGATTTGATGAAAAAGAGAGGTAGAACAGGGTGGTAGTGACATCTCAGTCCACCCTCCCCCCCCCCCCCGAAAGTTTCATATAGATGTTGAACAGCATAGGGATTGAATAGAGAGGCCCTGTGGGACCCCATAGCATAACTGCTTAGGGACAGAGCAATACTCCCACAGCACTACCTTCTGGAATAGGTCATTCAAGTAGGAAGTGAACCTCTGAAATGCAGTATTTCAGCCCAGATAGCCTATCCAAAGGGATACCATTGCTGACGGTATCGAAAGCTGCCAAGAGGTCCAAGAGAATCCATAGGGCTGCACTCCCTCTGTCCCTCTCTTGATAAAGGTCATCCCACAGGGCAACCAAGGCCGTTTCCATTCCAAAGTCAGGCCTGAAGCCTGATTGAAATGGATTCAGATAATTAGCTTCATTCAAGAGGGACGGGAGTTGACCGGCAACCACATAATAACATGGTTAAGCCTTTCTTGTCCTGTGGTAGATCTTGGGTGATCCTTTGCCGACATGGGGATGCAACTGAACATTTTGTTTTTATTTATTACGTTTATGTCCTGCTTTTCTCTCTTAAAGCCTAGTTCTCCTCCCTCCCTCTCAGGGCTGTTGCTTGTCCCAAATTGCCATCCTAAGTCAAGGAGTCACTGCAGCACTTGAACTAGCTTGCAGGGAATGCTGGGAACAGGCTTCCTGTTTGATTCTGAACTGAAGGTCAAAGCTGAATGATTGGATTGGGACTATTTTGTATGTGAGAACAGCAACACATACTATACTTCCAAAAATTCAACTATTTATTATTACAACTCATTGAGAGGGCAGAAACACTGGAGGAAAAGAAACAAGTGCAATTTAACTAAGAATTCTCTCTCGTTTCATCTAGGCCCGGGATTGTTCTGGCCCCTCAAGAAATCACTCATTTAGGTTTCTGCTGCAAAATTGAAACTGATTCTTTCAGTTCACTCACATGGCCTGCTCATGCTGGCTTGGCTCTTAAAGAGACAAAGTGTAGCCTGCCTCCCAAAGCAATCTTTATCTTTAATCAATGCCCATACTTTTGCTTTTAAAGAAAAAATGAAACATATATTTAAGTAGGCTCCATTGTAAAAGTCTTCCTTAGGTAAGTCAAAATAATTGAAGAACCATTACTTTGGCAACAAAACAGGGCTAGTATAAAAGAGTCACGGCTATGGTGGGGCGTTGACTCTAGTGACATACAGGGGACCCTGTGAGGTGTGTGTGCAAAATGGTTAACTTGGGGTATGGCGACTTGGTAACAGTGGCATGACCAATCTTGAGAGTGGCAGAAAATAAAAGTTGAAGGGCATAAAGATTAAGAACTTGTTGCAGATATTACCACATCTAGGTATACACAGCAGAGGAAAGGCTTCAGAGAGAAGGCTGCTACAATTAAGACATTCTCTTTCTCAGGCTGACTACCCTGAGTGGGTTACAGCTTAGGCCTTGAAAGGGGAAACTTTTAGCAATCTCCCATTTGCTATAGCTGGGACTATACTGAGGTTTCAAAATAACAAATGTGGATCAAGGGAGAAAGGTAGGAAAGATTGTCAAAGCTAACTGGGATTAAGGTTGGAACAAACTACATACTGGGCCCTTCTCTAGTGGTCATATCTGCATAGATTGAGTCGGGATAGAGATTGAACATGGAGACTGACACCTGCAGAGTTTGAATGACATTACTCTGAGGATTACTCTTACAGGTTCTACTTGCCTGGGGGAAGCATTTATTAAACAATAGATAAGAAGAAGAGCACCTTTGCTTGCTTGTCAGGTTACTCAGAAAGGAAGAGATATGCAGATAAGAGTGTTCCTATACTTCAGATTTGAGCAACTTCGGAAGTCTGGGGACCATTCTTGCCCCCCTCGTGGCTGTACTCCTGCCACTGCCACCCTGCAGAATTCCAGTGGGTGGTCCCCCCCCCCCCAATGGTAATTTATTTGTCAGCAAGCCACTATGGAGCAGTAAGTAGGTCAAATTTAGCTTATTAGTCTTGACGTTGCCACATAACTCTGTTGTTTTTCTCCAAAAGACTTGCCAGGTATTCTTCCAGAATCCATGCTTTCCAAAATGATATCTGATATTTAATTTTCACTTCCAAGCACCCTGGGGAAATTGAGTTCAGGTTTCCCCCCACCCCCTGCCTTTTTTCTTTACGCAGCTCTCTATTTTCTGTCTCTAAATCCTCATAACTCCCTCCAGATTCTTGGCTTTATCCATTGTGGTTGGGCTTTGCTTGGACAACAATGAGACTGCCTCCATTAGAGGGATTCAGCCACCTGAGCCCTTTATTAAGATAAAAAGAAGAAAGAACAAAACTGCTACACTTTTAATTTCTTTTTAAACAATTTCTCAGACCTGCCTTTTTATGGATACGGCTCTTCAGTTCTTCTGTGAAGTTGCATTTTTGAATGGCTAGATAGTCTGTATACACTTTGTAAATTTCATTTCCAAGACACCATTAGCCAGCTCTCTATAGTGAAACTGATGTAAAACATACATGTATTTGAATATTCAAAAACAGACAAAAACAGATCGTAAGACATGAGCCCCTTTTAAATCCTAGAATATGTAACGGGTCCTCTTTTACCTTTCTTAAAGAGTACAAATCTCTCTCTCTCTCTCTCTCTCTCTCTCTCTCTCTTTCTTTCTTTCTTTCTTTCTTTCTCTGCCTCTTTCCTTTCTACCTTAGCTATAAGGGACTTAGTGGTATAACTGACTATCAATCCATACACAATTCTTTGCTCCTTCTAATGTGAGGATGAAGTGTACACACTTTGCAGCTTAACTGGCTCTTCCATTGAACACTCAGATTGCTACAATGACTTGAATGCTGCTGTTGCTCAGGGCCTAACAACACATTACTTCATGGATCCCCAACCTTTTTGGATCTTTGGGCATATTTGGGAATTTGAGAAACTTCTGTGGGCACTACCACAAAATGCACCGCTTTGGTGTCTATAATCTGTCTATGCATCTTAGGCTGTATCTTATTCATCCATTTTTTTTGTCTCTATAACAAGGGATTGTCTAATTTGGTTAATTGTTGGTGGTGCAATTCAGCTAATCTTCTTTCAAACATATGTTTTGGCAAAGTCCAGTAATAGTTGCTTTTTAGGAGGAGGGTATGACCCAGACAAATTTTGTACAGGAACAGTCTTTATTATTCACTGACATACACACTCTTTTAAATTATTTACCTGCTTCATGGAAATCCACAATCAGCACCCTTTTAACAGCTAAAAGACTGATAATTACAAAACTGGAAGGATAAACACTTGCCTCCTATGATGCAATGGATTGAGTACAATGCTTTCAACGTTTGAACAGTGATATATAGATGCCACCTTCAAATGCATAGTTGTTTGGATATTTGGTCTGCTTTTGTTGAAGTCTATGTATAAATTGCTAGAAAGTTGTATGCATTTCATATGTATTAGTTGATATAGATTTATACCAATCCATGTATGTATATTTTTTAAAAAGAAAAGAAAAGAAGTTTTGCAAGTGCCCATGGGTGCTATGTTGGGGATCCCTTCATGGGCACCATTGGGGGTGCCCATGGGTGCTATGGTACCTACAGGTGCCATGTTGGGGACCTGTGAGTTACTTTAAACGTGTTGCTTAAAGCGACATCAGAGTCTCTCTCTCTCTCTCTCTCATCAATAAACAGCATGTGTTTATTTTTGGATGTGGGAGAATCCAGATCAGGACCACAGCGCACAGGGAGGGGAGGCTGAATCCTTCCTTCACCCATCGCAATCTTGCAAAAAAGTTTTTTTTTTAAAGGATTGTAAACCACACTCAGTTTTAATTTTAAAATGTTGCTTCATATGATGCATTTAAAGTAACACAGAGTGAGGCACTCACTGAATGCTGCCACGGGGAAGCAATAGGAGAAGTTGTTCCTCATGTCAGCAAAGGATGAAAGTCATGTGAATTGTCCTTGCATCTGTGCTCAGCAGAGTACAGGGCAACCAGCTTCCTTGGGCCTCTCCCAATGTTGACATCTCGATCACGATTGTTCACTTGTCTTTCTGGCAGCACGTTGTGTAGGCCTTGAAATCACATTGGCTGGAGGAATATGAGAGAACACTCCTCAATATTATATGGAATGCTTAGTCTTGTCCCCAGATGTACTGTCACTGTTCTGGTCCGTCAAGGCTAGGGTTCAAATTCAACTCCCTGTTCCTTTCTTCCAAGTACAATAAGATTGCATCTCTCCCTCTAACTCAGTACATCTGCCAGCGACCTCTCCAGTGGGTCTAGGAATCTGCAATTACTCTTCATGCTATGGCACATTGTGATGAATGTGGATTCAAATTGCTCCTGCAGAATCCAAAGAATATGTAGCATTTTTATTTTTATTTTAAAAAAGCACACCCGTGGTTACAGATACAACTTTAAAGACTTGTGGGCTGTAATTTCCCCTGACTCCTCCCTACAAGCTCCAAAGGTGTGGGTTAGCCTTTGGCTGCCCATTGGCAGAAGGTTTCAAATTTTCAAAGAAAGATTCAGTCCCTGCCTCCAGCTCGCATTCCCCAGTCTGTCTTTTCTGCCTGCTGAAGGCAGTTGTAGTCTTTGGAACTCATAAGCTGCAAGAGGAGGAACGAGGAAGAAACTCCTGAAAGGGAGTAAGGCAGCCTCCCTCCACCCGTGCCCCCAATTTAAGAGGGACCTGGTGCTGGGATGGATTGTACATATTGGGCCTCTATTCTCCCCCAGGATTCCTCCATACAGGAGCTGCCCCAGAGACTCATCCGTCCTTATGCCACCCACACCCCCTAGTTCAGAGGGGACCCAAAGTTGGTGGCTCTTTTTCAGGAGGAAAGGCTCTTCCCCCTGCCAGGCAGGAGGACTCTTTCACCCACTTTTAAAAGACCAGCCCTGCCAGAGCCTCAAGACTGTGCCCGCTAATAAGAGGGGACCTATTTTCTTGTCTTCCCACCATGAAGCCGTTTGGAGGAAAGGAGCGAGCACTTGTGCTCCTAAGCCCCTTTTCCCGCCCTCAGCCACCCCTTTTGACTGCTTCCCATGCGCCTCCTCCTCCTCAGCTCTTAACAGGCAGCCTCCTCAGTACTTCCACAGCACGCACACTCGACTCCTTGTGCGTCATCAAGGCTTGGAGTGGCCTCTCTCCTTTGGCGCCAAGCAATCATGCCTCTCGCAGCACTGAAAATAAGTAGAGCTCCAAATAAACAAGGTGGCTGGAACGACTTTGCTTACCCCAGGTTCCTGTGTTTGGCTGTGAGTCTGTGTCCCTAGGCATCAGCACACTTATAGTCCCCAGTGGGAACCCCAAAGCTCCAAAGCGGAAAAAAGTGGACCCAAACAAATTCATTGCTGTGCTCGTGGACATGTGCACCCCCCCAAAGCCAAATGGTGTGACCAAGAGAAAAAGCAAATTGAGTGAATGTATGCAAATATTTTATTTATGTATTTATTTGTAATAGTAGTAGTACTTAAATACCACTTAATATAATAAAATCTCTAAATGGTCCCCATATAAATATTAAATATTTAAATATTTAATATAAAATTAAATATAAATATTAAAAACTACATTTCAACTACTAAAAACCATTTCAACTGTAGTAAAAATACAAATCACATTTAAAATACACTATTAGAAACAATCCCAACTACAATAACAATACAAAACAATACAAGGAACAGTAAGCTGGAGCAGTACAAAACAATACAAGGAACAGTAAGCTGGAGCAGCATATGATTAATCGCAATTCATTGCAATATTATTTATTATTATTTATTTATTACATTTATATACTGCCCTATAGCCGAAGCTCTCTGAGTGGTTTACAAAAATATGACATTGGGCATGGGTTAGCTGCAAAATCTGGGGGCATTTTGGTGTCTGGTTCTAAGCTCCCTTAACCTCGCCTTTTCTCCTAGGCCTTTGAATGTCACTCTCGTCTTCCAGTCCAAAAGCCAGCGCTTTGTGCGTGTGGGCCTGGCTGTGCCTCTGTTCAGCACTGTGGCAAAGCTGAGGGAAATGGTGGCGGAGGAAGGCAACATTTCACCCAACCAGGTAAGCCAGGCTAGTGTCCGTCCTGTGACCTTGGTCCCACTGTAATCAAGGAATCGAGCAGAGAAATAAGTCATGAAGGCTTCCCTTTCTCAGATACCTTCTCTCCACCAGCAAGCCTTCAGAGCTGGTACCCCTGACTACTCTGTTGTGTTGCAGGTAATCCTGACTGAGCTGGTCCAGTCAGGGTTCCAGTGCTCTTACTCAGATGATGAGGATCTGAACACCATTGCAGAGGGTGACAGCGTCTATGCTTTCCAGGCTCCACTCTCCTTTAGCAGGGCCAGCTCTTCCCGTCTCTCAGGTAGGTCTCGCTGTGGACCCTATGTACTTCTGTTGTCTGGCAAATAAGCTGTTTTGGGGAAATGTGACACATGTTAAGATCAAGGTATGAGACATTTCTACCTCAATGTGCACTGCAGACCATATCCCTTGTGGCTTGATGTGTCCAGGGGGCAAGCAGCAGTGAAGCTCTGGAGGGGTAGGCAGGCAGGAGTTAAGTCATGGTTGTACTGCATAACCAGCCCCATGGATCATCCTGCTTCTTTCCAACTTGGCCACCGATGGTCCACAAGAGCAAGGTGCCTGGAGTTGAGAGGATTTGGTCGTTTTGTATAAAATGGAAGGAAATTAAGTAGGAAGTATATACACCACACACACACACACACACATACACACACCCTTCCTCCACTGTGATTAAAGGATTTTGTTTCATACTGTGGACTGCCTGATGGATAAACCAGATGTGACTCTTAGAAAATCAGTGTGTTTAAACCTGGATTGCTACAATAATGTTGAAAGCAGTGGGTAGAATCCAGGCTTTGTTTAGGGAATTTAGCAGCTGGTAACAAGCTCCATTTCGTTAGGAGGAAATCTAATTTTAAGGAGCAAAAGTCTCGCATATGTAAAGGGAGTTGGACCCTCTTACTTTCTTCAGGTTATCTCCCTGTCATCCTTCTCCTTGACAGTTTTCTCCCAGCTGGGTTTGCTTCCAATCACAGAGCCCCAGCGGTGAGAAAAGTACCTGGGGCAAGGTTTGTGGGGAAGTGAACTGACCCACACATCCATTTTGCTCCTTAAATCGGACTACACGCCACCCATCCTCATTCTAGGCAGTTTCAGTTGGTCCAGGTTTAAACACACACACACACACTGCTGCTGTCACATCTAGTTTGGCCCTTGGAAGGATAAATGTTCACCTCCATTAATGTAATGGACTGAGGGCCTAACAACACCATAAAGATTTGAAAGGGTGTTATATAGTTGCCACTCATGAATGGATAAATATATGGATATTTTGTATGCTTTTCTTGAAAGTTATGCATAATCTCCCCTTTTCTTCTTTTTTAAAAGAATGTTGCATTTGATGGAATATTAATATTTCTATGCCTGTAATTTCTTGTTCTTTTTTCATTTCTCTTTTCACAATTTATTTTTGTTTTGCTTTGTTAAATTCACAATAATAGTAATAAAAGATTAATAGTTTGGCCCTGAGGAAACTAGATTGCCCTGTGAGGACCAGCAATGGGTAGACCTGGTTCCCACATTCAGATACCAAGATACTGCTGCCAAACCTAATGGATGCAAGGCTTAGCAGTTAGCTCAGTGTTTTGCACAGCAGCGATCAGAGTGCTGTTTGCTTAAGACGTACATGGGCTGCTATTGTAAAGGTTGTGATACTTTGCACAGCAACATTCAGAAGCCTGGAAGGAAAGGATGAAGCCCGATGGAAGAGGGAATTGAACACATTTTGCTGCCTCGATGAGATCACAATGAGTTCAGTAACTTTTCCTGAAGTCTGGGTCTATCCATCACAATGCTCCTGACTGGTCCAGTCAGCAGAGATTAGCAACAGTCACAGCAGATAGCCTCAGGATGAGTGGGCTTTAGGTGCACCAAGGCTCTGCCACTTTAACGGCCTCTTATTGAGATCTATAGCCCAGTGATTGCTTCATGAGGCCACTGGGAAATACTCTTTCCCTGCAGAGTCAGAAATTTCTTCTTCCCTGGGTAGCTTTAGTACTTAGTGTGCAAAAGCATTTCTTCTTGATTCTGCTCATTGTCCAACTGCTTGTAGACTCAGCAGGTGAGGTGTGGTGGATTCTGAAGAGATGTTGTACCTACAGGTTGCCTGTCAGGAGGGGAAGCTGGCTGTAATGAGGACTAAGTCTGATCTTCTAAATTGAATGGCTACTTCTGAGAAGAATGATATGATTGATGCATTCAGCAGCCCAGGATCACACGCACACCCCACCACACACACACACACACATACCATTTGTCACCCTGCTAGCCTGATTTCCTTCCAAGAGTTTTCAGCTGGTTTAGCTTTGTACATACAAATAAGTATTAAAACCATCAGGATCACGAATCAAAATCTTTCCTGCTCCTGTTTTTATATTCCTCTTACCTCTAGCCAGGTAACAAGTGTGTTCTTCAATTCTTTCCTGTTTTCTCTTGCTGGAGCCCTGTCCTGGCCAATAACAACCGATTCAAATGTCTGGAATGAACATATGGTACAGCCCCAACAGGCCAGGATCAATCATCTCAGTATGCCTGTTGGCTGAAAACACTTCCTTAAGCTACTTGGAAAGCTTTACACATCAGAGCAAAACCAGCATAGTCTTCATCCTGATGCATTAACCTTCCACATATACAGAAACTTTAATTTGAGGCTGCTTCAAACAAGCTGCCCTGCACATGCATTCTGAGGTGGTCCTGGATAATCAGAGGATTGCTTTCTCTGTGCTTTCGGAACATTTAGGCTGCAATATACCTATTCTCCTGGGAGTACACCCCATTGAACTCAGTAGGACTTACTGAATAGACATGCATAGGATTGCACTGTTAATCACTCCCATTATGTATCAATAAGGTCAGTGCAATTCACTAGGAGCTGTCTGTTTTCCTTTTCCTTTTTTTTTAACTGCTGCAGTTTTCTCTCTCACACCCCTGCCTAGCCACCTTTCCATCTGTTCTATTCTTTATGATTTTTTCTTGTTGCAAAAGATAAATAAAATATAACAAACAGATATTTTGTAATGAATAACTCATGTGTATTATTCTGCATGCATATTTTGGTATGTGGATTTTCTGGGGCAGAGAATATGCAAGGCCATATTTTATCAGAGAAAATATTGCAGTTTGGTATGTTTTGTTCTAACTTGTTACCAACATGAATAATACACTGTGTTGGCCAGATGAAACAAGAATGAAAGGCCAGGATTAAGACAGCATTTGTTGGGAACACTTTGGCATTACTATTGAATAGGTATGCATCCTAAGCTAGTTTAACTATAATGTTCTGGGCTCTCTCCCTCAGACAGTTAGGAATTGTAGTTCTCTGAGGGGGCCTCAGGATCTCTACAGCAGAAGCCCCACCCTCATTCCCACCCAAAGAGGTTTCCTGGTTTAAGCTATAACATTGACACTAGTTGAGGTTTGTGATGTAGTCGTGTTAAGACACCTAAAAAAGCTCATGGAAAAATGTTTGAGGTTTCCCTAATATAGTTGAGGGAAAATGAAGACATGGTTTGGCTGGTTGCAATTGCTTTCATTGCAGGTGCGAGCAGGAAGATCAAAGTCAGGGAGAGGCAGTCAGTCTATGTGATGCTTTAAGGTCCCTCCTGCAGGTGGCCAAACAAGCTAAATATCCATATACTTCCATAACTCTGGAGTGAGCTCAGGCAGATATAACTGATGATAATCTCTAAGAGTTCACCTGAAATAGCATAGGTGAGCTGATCCTGCCACCACCTTGCCCTGGCCTATGGGTTCCTTTTTGATGTGTGCATGTGTGCATTTTTGGAGACGCTTGCTCTACAGACTCACTCACTATCTGTGATCAATAGCATTGTACAATTAACGTGTTGCCGAAAGGGGATCTATTTCTGTTTTGTGACTAATACAAGAGGTTATTTTTAGCTTTCTGGACCTGGCAAGCAGCCAACCCATCCCTGCTTCAAAGGGTCAGGCTTATATCAAGATAAATTGGCTTTTCATTCTGTAAATGCCACTAGAAATTCAAGGAACTCAGATCAGGGGCTGCTGTGAATCCTGGACTGGCAGGAGGATATAGTTTGGGCAGAACCTTGTAAGGTTCAGAGAAGCAACGCGACGCAAAGGGGAACTACTGTGCCTCTTAGAAAGAAAGCTGAAAGTTTGGGCAAAGAAAAGAAATCTATATAAATTTGAACCAATCTGGGACATCCTCATCTCAAAGGGAAGAGTGAGAAAGACTAGGTTGTAAGGCACAGATGGGCAACTGCAGAGAGTTGTGGTGGCCGCACTGGACCCCTCCAGAATCCTTTGGGGGCTACACTCCTCCCCTGCATAGCTGCCACCACAAGTGGAAGTGGTGGCATGGCTGCATACCCAGAAAAAATTGTGCTCTCCCAGCCATTTGGTGGGCTGTGGGAAGTGTAATGCTGCCCAGGAATACATGCCTTGTTTCCCATTAGAGACCCACTCTCTCCCCCTCCCCCTGTCTGGACCCAGCCTTCCAAACACCTTACAGAGTAAGGCAAGATGCTTTCAGCAGGCAGGGTTGCTTTGCTTTTAGTCCCATATTCTGCATGATAGCTTGATGGAGCCTGGAGAAAATATGTTCCATATTTAATTCTGTAGGGGTTGACTTTGATGTGTGATCTCCTTGAGTCACCAAAGAGGGTGAGACAGGTGAGTGGCCATTCATAGCAGCTTCCTTATGGTTAATGAAATGTGTTTTGGGTTGCCTTTAAGAGCCATGGTTAGGAGGGAAAAAATAGGCATGGCTAGTGTAGCTTTCCTCATCCAGCCAGAGATATGAAAAGAAAGTAATTTTATCCCAGTTGCTAACTCCAACTGAAGTTCCGGAGGAGGCTGTTTTAATTCAACATTTCACTTCTTTTAGGCCTCATCACCAAAGTACCATATTCTGGTAGTGGTCCATTTATTTATTTGTGACATTTCTATGTTTTCTGGGCATCTTTCACAATTTTTTTAAAAATAAATATTTGTCAGTTTCTTGTTATTCATATCCTATATATGTGTCTGTATGTGTGTCAAAATGGTGTACATTAAGATACACTAACAGTAAAACACATCCTAGAAACACATAATGATACAGCAGTGTTAAAACTGGCCACAATCATATTATCTAATTTAAACAGCAATAAATCAGTAATAAAAATGCCTTCCAAAATAAAAAGAGATTCAGCACCAGTCTAATAGTGGGAAGAGAGACAACTTGTCAGGTTTGTCTCCCAGGAGAACGTACTATTTCATCTATTTTGTGGTTTTAATTGTTGTGAACCACCCAGAGAGCATCAGCTATTGGCCAGTATAGAAATGTAATAAATAAATAACAAATAATCTACCGTTTGTCTTACCTACCTTCGCCACCCATTTGCTGCTTCCTACCCACCCAGACGTTCCACTCCCGTAGATTAATAGATGACCTTCTGTCAAAGGGTGCTACAGACAGTTGGCTCCTAGAGCTACCAGTCAAAAAACATTGTGCAGCTATTCCAAATTTTCCTCCTTAATGGATTTTGAGGGGCGGGGAAGAGAAAAGGTTGAAGAAGCGGTGGGAAAACATGGCAGGGGTACTAGTGGAAGACAATGCCATCTAGATCCCTTGTGAATGAGGCAGGTTGATTGCACAATAAGCCTTGTCTGGAAACATTGTTTATCATAGCTTTGTAAAGGGACAGTTTTATTCCTGCAATAGCTTACAGAAGGCCATGTCCTTTAGATCAGGAGAGGGAAGGAGGTAAATTGCGATCTATTGGTAGACTTCTGAGTTATTTGCTGTAGATTGGTAAGGGTTTCTGACTCTCAGTTGTTTAACAATAGCACCAGCTAACGATCCACCCCCCCCCCCCCAAATATTAAATTGCTGAAAAAGAACACTTGGATTTTTGTTTGAAGGGATTTGTGAGCTTGCTTCTGGTGCCATTCACAAATCTACTGCATTTGCTCAGAGGTCTTAATTCTTAGAGTGTCATCAGATGCGTGTTTTATCACTTGCTGGCGATTGGCCACTCACAGTTCTTCGTGGGACATTTTGACAAAGCCGCGATTGTGCTACGCATCTCCCGCTCCATTTGCCAGTTTTCCCATTTTAAAATGAGCCCCAGAAAACCCACCTTTTAAAAAAATGTCAGGATTTGTTGGGATTTCCTGCCATGTGCAGGAAAGTTCCGGTGTAAAGGGCGCTGTTCCCATTGTTCTATTGGGGCCACATGGTCTCTGTAATTGGAGTTTGTCCCCAATGCGGAACTGAAGCGGGGAGAAGAGCAACAGTGCTAGATGGTAGGGAAGCGCAATTCCCCCCCCCCCCCCCCATCTGAAGGAGCTCTTAGTGTCTGTCTGTCTGAGCTGTTGTTTTGCACCAGGCTCCAGTTAGAGGATCTTGGGGTTCTTCCTGAAAGCTTGACGTCTGCCCATCTTTGCTATAAATATATGTCTGTGGGGGAAACAAAACCACTCAGTCAGAAAACTATATCCCCTCTTCTCCCTCCTTCCTCACTTCCCCCCCAAAGGTTTTCCTTCTGTGGAGGGCTTGGGGAGAAATGTATCAATTTTTGCAGACGTTTTGATCGGCTTTGGACAATACGATCTCACGATGGGTTAAATAAGCCACAGTAGCGCCTTCCAACTAGGGGAGGCTGTGTATGAAGTTTTTCCTCCATCCTGAAAAACTTCCAGCACTTTAAAGAACCAGCCCGTTGTCGGGATGATTCTGGAAGCACTGAATTAACCTCTCCTCTTTCATTGGGATATTTTCAAAATAAGCTATTGTGCATAATTTATTGAGCTACCATGGCTTAAAGTAACATCCAAACCTGACCATTATCTAGAGCTCTGTATCGCTCCAAATTCAAATCACTAATATAGCTTCAGAAAGTTTCAGATTCAGAACATTTTAAAGGAGCCCTACTACGATTCAGATATCTTTGAATCTATCCAAATCTGCCCAGTTTGGTTTGGGCTACAGCACACCCCTGCTAATAATAAGCATGGAATCCATTAGCATGTTGAAGCTACATGTTCAGTGGGACAGGCTGGGCTTTTCACCTACTCCTGGTGCGTTGCCTATTGATCATTTCTGTTTTGAGCTGTTGTAGAGTGAGCCGTGTGTGTGTGTGTCTGAATATTGTCGTGGTGATGATGCACTTTCCTTGTTGCTGTTCCCTGCTCGTATCCCACAATAGTTTGGATCATTTGGGTTAATATCTTAGGAACTGATATGAAGGGACCCATTGTGGGACGGGGAGGGGGTTGGTCTGAGTTTATACAATCAGCTGAATCAGGTGGTAAAGGTTTTTCTGGGCTTTCACTACTTCAGGTGACAAGAGGAGAATGTTAGAATTCATTACTATGAAAAAAAGCCCTATGTGTAGACAATTAGCATGCAAAGGAGAAGGATTTAGCTCTTTTTCTGGCATGCTGTTTTTTCTCTGTGGAGGGTGTGTGTGTGTGTGGTATTCAAACATGCAACTGCCTGCTTGAACTGCTACAGTCTTGAAAAGCCTTTACCATTTCATTCAGCTTATTTTATAAACTGGCCAGAAATGACCTTCAGAATTATCCCCATTCAGAAATTCTACAGCTGCAAATTCCAAGATACTTCTCAGGGTTTGGGTGGTGCAAGCCAGCTGTTGAGAGAAGGATGGGACGGGATAGGATGGGATGAGCCTTGGGGCTGGCAGGGAGTCTGCCCACATGGCTGTATTATGGGAAGAATTAGCTTGTATATGCAAAATGAGGAGTAAGACTGGAGACGGGAGTGCCGCGGCAGTGATTTATTGCCTCTCCGGGCTAAACAAGAGGCCTTAATTGAAAAACATCAGAGGAGACAGTGTGTGCAGATCTGGGAGATGGAGTTCATGGCAATCCTGCCTTTTGGACAGCCCTATTGCCAGGTGGCTTTGATGAATTACGCAGCCCAAATCTGGGGAGATGGAGAGATCAAGCTGCAAATTGAGGTGCAGATTGGGCTGGTTATGCCTGAGAGCTCATTGCTAGTGATAATGAACACCCACCGATAGTGTATTACTTATCCACCTGGTTGGGGGGTGTTAATGTTAATTCCTCCTTGCAGAGTCACAGGGTTGGAAGGGACCAATTTGGATCATTTAGTCAAAGCTTTATTCTAGACCCAGGGTTGGATCCAGATCCTTATTTGTGCCAGCAGAAGGACACCACCGCCGCATCCTCTCCTCCCCACTGCAGCCCGACCCCCCCCTCCATATCTGCAGCAGACAGTTGGGGTTTTACCTAAGTGCAGGGTAAATACACTAGCAGTGGGATGACAGTCACCTGAATTCTGGAATGGGGAGCGGTATACAAATATTGTAAATAAATAAATAAATAATGACGAATTCAAGCGATCTTTATGTGTTGGGTGGGTGGAAGCAAATTTAGGAATGAATTCAAGATATTTGGGGAGTGGGGGTGTATGCCAGATTTTGTTTCCCATTTAATGACCAGGGCAGCTTGTTTGATATTCTTAACTTTTAAAAAGTAAACTTTTAAAAAACGACTCACATCAGCACCAGCATGCAGCTCTGCCCTGGGTTGTCTGGCCACCATTTCTTTCACTGCCAAATGATCCAGATGCAGAGTAATTCTAGGGGGATTTGGGAAAAAATATGGATAAAATTGTAGCTGTATTTGGGAGTTATTTCAGTTCAGCCCTAGTATATGCTCTGCATTATAAATCTATCACGGTTACTCATATTCTGTACCAAGAAAAACCTGAAATCTGCAACTTGCATAGGTGATGCAAATTAGGCGCATTTGCCTAATTGTTTTTCATTATTCTGCTATTTTTTCTATGAGTTCCAAATGAGCATTTTATTGCACACTCGTTACTGGCCATTCACAGATTTTCGCAGGTTGCTTTCACAATGTCATTTGCTTCTTTGTGTGACAAAAAAACACCCCAGTAAGTCTGACTTATTTTGGGGGATGGAACTTGCCGCTATCTTGTGCTGTGTGCAGGAGAAGCAGCGCGATAAAACAGTCCACTGAATGGGCCATGTGCACAATGTTTACTTCCTCTTTCCTCTCCCTTGAGAATGAGGAAATAACCAGGGGCAAACGCGCAGGCAGAGAAGCTGCGGTAAGGAAGTGCGATTTCCCCCCGTGTGATGACACTTTGAGTTATATAATTTATTCTAATGCTTATGGGGGAGGGAGTGGGATGCTCAGGTGGCTGTGCAGGTCATTGAAGTCCACATTCTGGCCAGTGGCAATACTTCTAACTTCTTAAAAAATTACCAAACATTTGCCCATATATTTTCAAGCATGTATTTGCAGTCCTTAGGGCTAGAAACTTGGCCTTTTTTTTTTTTAAAAAAAAAGGCAGCTAGATTCTTTGAAATGCTGTACAAAGTCCTTTCCAGCATTTGCATGAAATTATGGTATGCACCATTATGGTGCAATAATTATGGTATGCACCAGCTGAATAGTGTTTCTATTCTCTCTGTGGCTTAAAGAAATTGTCAGGCATGGTGGCTAAATTACCAATGATGTGCTTCGCAGCTTTAAATATAACTTGAACCTTCATACCCACTCCAGCATGTTCAGCAACACTGTGCTTAGCTTTTGAATGTGTGTGGTCTAGGCCAAAGTGTTAGATTCAAGCCTGGGAGATATGTGTTCACATCCCCATCTCAACCACAGACTCATTGGCTGCTGTCATTATTTCCTGGTTGCATTTTCTCCACTGGTGCAACTGGAATAATAATGATCTAGTTCCTAGAAAAACTGATGTAACATTAGAAGTGAGGAGGATTGACAAGCACTAGATTATAATGTTTGAGGAAAAATGCTCTTGGTCTATCCAAATTTACAGAATTGCCTGTCTGGGGAAGGCAGTCACTGTGATTGCCTCTATATTCCTCTATGGTCACTGATCTCACAATACACTGCATAGTTTCTGTCTGGTAGTGGAAATAATACATTTTCATATATCCATTATGCTTTTCAGATTGACATTTGCAAATTTTAATTTAAAATCCTGTGCCATATTGGCCAGTTGCACCAGTGGAGAAAGCTAAGCACAGTGTTGCTGAACATGCTGGAGTGGGTATGAACAAAATAAAACCATTTCCCCAAAGAATTCAAGGGCCACAATGCAGGGTACACAGACCGTTGTATTTGAGACTACTACTAGTTTTCGTTTTTACATTTTGAATGTAAGAATAGACTGTTTCAACTTATTTATTTAAACATACATTAATTTATTTGTACTATAATTTATATGGCAGCAGGTTAAATTGAGGTATAAATGACTTGTTGAAATAATTGCCTACCTAATCATGGGTAACAGTGGGACCAGGTGTATCTTTCTGGGGAGGATATTCCATAGTCTGGATGCCAAAATGGAGAACACTCTATTTCCTGTGCATGCCTGTCATGCACTGGGGACGCTCTGAAAGGGTTTTAAAGGAATGTCTCAAGCAGGATCATGTGGGAGTAGGTACTCTGGTTCCAAAAGAAGAGCCGTTCTGAATCAGACCAAGGGTCCATCTAGTCCAGCATTTTGTTTGCACAATGGCTAACCAGCCATTTATGGGAAACACTCAAACAGATGCGCAATAGCATCCTCCCACCCATGCTCCCTTGCAGCTGGTGTACATAGGCTTACTGGCTCTGATTACTAGAGGTAGCACTTAGCTATCAGGACTCGTAGCCATTGTAAGCTTTATCCTCCATGAATTTTCAGGAGTAAGCCTGTGTGTCAGTATCTAGAAAACAGTTTAGAACAAAAGGCCTGTTTATTTTATTTTGGTTATGGTTAACAGTTGCTATAGGTGAAATTAATTATCTTTTAATGTAGAAGGGAATGTTGTTTTCATCTTTTTCTTGTATGCAGTTACCAGGCACATGATGCAGATTTCATATTTTGTATAAATAACGTTTATTGGTAAATTGACTTTTTTTATTTGTCCAAATTTGTCTGATTATTTGGGTGTTAACAGGTTCCATGTAGGAATTTTAACATGATACCCTACTTTTAGTAAGGGCTGTAATTATTGTTTCTATTTTTCCCAATGAAGAGGACCAGATTGGTCAAAATGCATTCGGGACATTGGCATTGTGTATTTCTACAGCCTTTGATTAAAAAAAACCATTATTGTAATTTATACATGTGATATATTGTACATGTGATTATTTATATTAAACATTTGTCATTTTCTTAAAGACATAATTTTCCTTGGCTTATTCAGTTTTGGTGATTGCAAGTGGTTAAGGACAGAACTGTTTTACTTGTGTTTGTTTTTGAGCAGAATTAACCAGTTGTATTTGAGCTGCCTGAAAATAGCTGGGTGATTTAAGCTTTAGCTCTAATTGTCCCCTTCATACATAGCACTTCGCTTCCCCACAACACATGTGAACTGCTTTTGCCATGGTGCTATCCATATGGATGCAGTATGTGAGTGAATTTCATAACCACATGAGTAGGAGCAGTCACAAGCTTATTTTCCACACTGTTAAGTCTCTCCCTCCCTCCCAAAGAGGCTTCCAATCAACCTCACCCCCTGTGGTTGCAATATTGACATAATAAGACATCCACGAAGGACGTCCATGGGGATAGGTGTGTGTGTGTGTGTGTGTGTGCAAGGAACACTTACGTGCAATTAACACTTGATCTGAGTGCTTCCTATCATTGCCTTTCTGGCAGAGAACATAGTCCCCATAATCCCCAAGATGCTTTGGAGCAAGCCATTTGTTGAAGTAGATGCCCAATAGAGGAGACCCTGCCTGAAGATTCCCTCACCTGTACTTTCTTTCCTTTCTCCAGGTTGTCCCCACAGTCTCCCATCCTCTCCCAACTGTTCTGAGCCAGAAGGCCAACGTTTGGCTCATAATGCCGCCATTTCTTCAGAGGTGCTGCACCATTGTGGAGGTGGCAGAATCCTGCTGCTTGTTTGTAATGTAGCTGGGACAGGACAGCAAGCTGTGAGGTAAGTCCTGCCAGACAGAGAGCTCTTGCTAGAACCGTGTAATTGGGGACGCAGGCACTTGATCTGGTTTCATACAACTTGTGATGAAGCATGGACCAGCATGGACCTGGGCTTTGCCCATAGGTCCTGGATCAGAGCTGTGATGCGATCTTCTGGCAGAGTTTGCTCATCACGCCTTTCATTCCCATTTGCAGGCCACTGCTCTAGGAGGCACTAGCCAACCTCTTAAGACCGAGCCCCCTCTCAGACCTTGGTGTGTGGGATTTGCTAGCATGTAGGAGAGAGAAAGGCAGGGTCTTTATATACATTGACTGGCCCTTCCCTGCCATTAGGCAGAGGAGGCAGTTGACTCAGGCGGCAGATGCTGGACTGTGATAGCAAGGTATGGGAAAAGAAAACTGCTTATGCACCCCCTAAACTAGCCTTCCGGGATGATGGAAGATGCTATCCTTTCACCAGTTTGAAAGAAGATTCAACTGACTGACTAGTTGGCTTTTCTGCATGGAATGGAGGAAGGGGGCGCCATCTTGTCTTTGCCTCAGGCAGCAACATATCTTGGGATGGCTCCTTACATTAGATCAGGATTGCTGTTGTTTCTGTGCAGATGGTCCCACTTTTCCCACAACAGTAGCATTGCTCATAGAATATGTGAAAGGAATTAGGGTCTCAGGCTGCCTGAATTACCACTTAGGGCCAAAACAGACATTACTTTATATCCATACCTAGCAGCTATGTCTTTTTAAAAATTACTCTAAAGTGGGCAGAAGGCCCCCCCTGATTGGATCAGGACCTTAGTATTGGGGGTAGGGGAGCTTTTAAGATCTGGATCAGGCTCCCTGCACCTACTGTACAGTAAAAAAATAAAGATAGAGGAGACATTGCTGCTAGATACTGATTTAAGGTATTTAGTTATATATTTATTGCATTTATATCCCACTTTTTTCTTTCAAATGAACCCAAGACGGCATACATAATCCTCTTCCTCTCCATTTTATCCTCACAATAACACCCCTGTGAGATGGGTTGGGCTGAGAGTCTGTGACTGGTCCAAAGGCTTCTGTCTCTCGGTAGAGGGAGGTACTTCAAGCCGGGACTTAGTTTCTTGCCTTGTCATCCCAGTCTGCTAATGAGCAACTCTGAAAAGCCGGAAACAATCGGATAAGCAGCAGCTGGGCTTGTTAAAAGCAGTTTCCTTTGTGTCATTTGGCACAACATCTGGACTCTGTAACATCATCGTTAAGGTCTGATAAAGCCAGCATTGTGGCAAGTTAATCATCTTCACTTGATGGCAAAGAGCTTGGAACAGTCGCGCTGTTAGTTTTGCCAAATCAAGACAGTGCAGCTGGTCTGGAGCAACAGCCACTGAGCCACCGAGCATCCTGAGCCAGCCCCAGTACTCTGCTTTGGGCCTGCAGCGATGTTCTGCCCAGCATGTGTTTCTTTGCTTTGAATGTCCGCTTGTTTCCATGCCGGAGATGGGGGAGTTGCAGTTAGGAGCCGATGGCAATGAGGAGCTTGCAGGAGGGCAATTGGATGCAAAAGCACTCTAGGCCGGTAATGAATTCACATTGCACATCCCAAATGTCATTAAGTAATACTCCGCATGCTTGCAGCAGCTAATAAACCATCATCAGCTGGGAAACAGCTTGTGACATGCTGAGCTTTATGGAGGGCAATTTATCTGGCAATATTTCCATGTTATCCAGGCAGGCCCAGCCTGTCTCTCCCCACCCCCCTGATCCCCAGAAAATGCTTTTCCAGGACTTGCTTCCTTTCCTAAACGTGAACATCTACTTAAGCCCCATTTCTTTAACCAAGCAGCACAAGCAGACAGTGAGACTCAGGCTACAGGATAGAAAGGGGGTCCATCTAGCTGTGTCCTGACAATAGGCCACAACCAGAGAACAGGTTATATGACAGATTAGAGAGGAGGAGGAGGAGGAGGAGGAGGAGGAGACAGTAGAAACTGCATTACGTTTACCCTTCTTGTTCTGCCGTGTTGCAACATAGGGGGAGTCTCCAATGGAGCAAGTGTGGTTTTTTTTTGTTTTTGCTTTTTGACGGAAGAAAGGTTTCCTGGCTTCCTGCGCCAGCCACAATTTTCATTAATTCTCTTCTTCGTAACTCTTACGAGACCCACCCTTGGGAGTTACACAAGCAGCCCAAAGAAGCCTGGAGTTCCAATCTGTCAGCACCACCACCAGCAGCGTTTTTAACGCCCAGCCGCCACCTGAATCTCTTTTTAAAGCCTGGGATCAAGCCATTCAAATTAAAAGGAGTAGGTGCGGTCTCTCAAATCCCAAGGCATTTTTTTTTTTGCACATTTAAAAAAGGAAATATTTTCAAAACAAAGAAGGAAAATAGTTTTGGCACAGAAAATAAAGTGGAAAAACAAATGCTCCCACTGTCTTCTGGCCCTTGAATCAAGCTACATTTACTTTTTGATACAGAATTAGGAAAAGTTCATTTTCACTAAAAGTGTATTTTCTTTTTTTGCCAAAGAAAGCCAGCCTTCACAGTGGAAGTCTTGCCTGTCTCAAATTTTTCAAGCAGAGGGTTGGACCAGTTGAGGCTTTTCCTCAAATAATTATCTTGTCTTTGAAGTGGAAATAAGATTTAGGTTTCCATTTAGTCAATTTGCATAGTTCCCAGCACGCCTGCCCTTAAACCTAAATTTGTTAAACTCCTTCCCTCTTGCCCACCCATCTTTTGCTAGTACAACATCCGATCACACCTGGAGGCTGTCTAAACGTTGTGTTTGCCTCAGGGTAGCTCCAGATCCATGCTGCGTCAGTTATATGATGCAGCCGCTGATTTGGAGCCACCCCAAGGCAAAGATCCACAGCAGAAAATTCAGGGACTTACCTCGACTTTTCCTGCCCAAGTGAGGTCAGCGCAGCTCTTCCACCGTCTGTCTTTCCTCTCTGGTGTTGTGTGGGGGCATTCCTGGGTGGAAGGTGACCTTCCATTGGTCGCCAGAACTTGTGGGAGAGGGAGGAGGTGGGCCTGGCAAGCCTAATGGCCGCCAGAAAGCCCACACTGCCTCCCCCTGTGGGGATTATTTGCCACCAACCCACAGCAGCAATACGGTAAGTTTGGTGGTGGGGCGGGGCCAACTCAGCGCCATGAAGGCAGCCTCCTGATTAGAATGATAAATCATGGGAAACTTCTGGGCAATATTAACAAAGATGCAACATTTTGAGTAGCAACAGATGCACTGGGATATCACCAGGTTACCCCTAGATATACCCTTTTGTATATCTGGCAGATGACTGCTACTCTGAATATGTAGATTGCTTTAGCACTGACCAAACAAGATTTTTTAGATTACTGGAAAACTACTTTAGCATTCAAGAGGAAACCCATACAAAGTGCATAGTGTCATTGTAGTGCCTTTAATCTCTCTTGATTTACCCCTCTGCAAAACTGATTGAGTGATTTTGGAAGCCCCATAGCCTGACCGCCCTGTCCAATCTCACTGCTGTGGTGTTAGAGGTATTTTCAGGGCCCTCTGCTGCACCCAATCTACATAGGTTCAGACAACATGATAACCAACAGTGTTTTAAATAGTCGATGGTTGGTTATTTAACCCACAGTGGGTTGTTGTGTTGTGTGGCATGAGTGTTTTAACCAATGTTTGGTTATTTGGCCGATGTAACCCCCACAAAAAAACAACACTGTGCAGAGTTGGCTATTTGAAACACTGTTGGTTATCATGTCACATGGAGGTCACCGTTGGTTATTACCTCAGCCACCGTTGGTTATTTCATCTGCCATAGAGACGCAAGGTAAGGGTGGACAAAGCAGCAGCTGCCACTCTAGTCCAGCTGGCAGGATAGATTTTCATCAGCAATGGCTGACGGGATACTAGTGTACTAGCTGGAGGACTGAAGGGGAAGAGAGGGGGGAGGATGAGTGAGTCCACTCAGTATGGACTAATAGTCAACTCAACACCGATCCTAATCCACACCATGGTTGATTATGATCATGTTGTGTGGGGAGTACCCCCTAGAGTTGATTATTATCCCACTGTTGACTATTGTGTGTACGAGTCAGACCATTGTTCCATTTAGCCCAGTATTGTCAGCACTAACTAGCAGCAGCTCTCTAGGGTTACAGGCAGGAGTTTTTACAGCCCTATCTGGATATGCTGGGAATTGAACCTGGGACCTCTTGCATATAAAACATGTGCTTTACCATTGAGATTCAGTCCTTCCTCCTAACACCAGTAAACATCCAGTAAAGCTGGCTGATACAGCCGATGGGCAGTAAATACCCAGACAAATGAACGAGAGTGAAAGTACCTGAAGAAGAGTGCTCTTTTCTCATTCCTGTGCCTGCACTGCCTCCTGCTGGGCTTGCACCATAATCTTCCTGATGAATTTCCCTTTAGTCCTCAGTGCACAGAGAGGAGGTTGAGATAGCAGTGTGCAGCCAGCAGCAGCAGCCTCCAACTCACCGTCTCATGGCAAGAAAACATGAATGTATAACCCATCACTGTTTACCTCTGAGACTGAGTCAAGTGCAGCTGGCTAGTTCAAAGTGGAATTGGCTGAGCAAGCTGCATGGGTGTACTTTCAAACTGAATTCAGGGGTACTAGTGTTCTGAATGCAGTGTGCTCTTCTGCCACCCAAGAACAACAATTGGACTTTAGTTTGCCTGTTGTTCATTGTTTTGGAACAGCCTTGAACAGTGACTAAATTTTAACCAGCTAGCAGCCCAAGGGAGTCTCATGCCAACCCCAGATATGCCTGTCAGGTATTCCATAATATCACACACTCCAAGCTTTGCAATGAAGCCATATTTTTTTCAGAGAGCACTGGGTCTGTACAAAATTGATGGGTGATGGTGAAGAACTGGGAGAATTAAAACTTAGAGCATCTGTCTTGTGGAACTTTACAGTTGGGTCATTTATGTAACAGAAATATTCTGCAATAAGTCCCCCCCTTCTCCCCCCACCCCAATCATGCATTCCTTGCCAAAAAAAAAAAAAGGCGGTACAGCTTGAATTGTCAGTTTCTGGCACTTCGCTGGGGTGAAAGATATCATTTTGATGGGTGAGATCACTAGATCAGAGGTGGGAATCTCTGGCCCTCCAGATCTTGTTGGACTCCAACTTCTATGATCAGGAATGCTGGGAGTTGTAGGGCCGCAGCTTCCTTATCCCTGATATGTTATAGACAGAGGAGGTAGGTGTTCATACTAAAGGAAGAAGCATGCCCCCCATTGCTTCTTAACAAGCTAAGATCCACAGGCATGATGTTTAACTGATAAATCTCCCTCGAAGGAAAGGAGCTGAAGAAAGATCTCTCTACTGCTAGATTTTTGGCCATTACGGCGGTCTCTAGCAGCTACTGGGTATAGATCTTTGCAAATCCAGATGAACAGGAATCCATGAGGTGAAGAATAGGATCAGTGATGTTTCCATCTGTTTGTGGCATTTGAGAGAAATGGTCAAAAACATGTCCTAAAACCACTGGTGGAAAGTATCTCTGGCAAAGCTAGAGCTGAGAGTTTTCCAGATTTGTGAAGGATATTGTAATTTTACAAGTAAATGTGACTTGTATTCTGGAAGCATAGATACTTGTATTCTGGAAGTTTGAAGAACCAGTGGAGCATCCACATCCTATTTCCTGTGGGATTTTGCTTGCTCTGTTCAAGAAGCTCACCTATTTTGTGAGGTAAAATCCATGTGTCTCAGTGTGGCTGTTGGGTACAAATCTAGTCTATTTTTTTATATTACTAGGAGTCTGTTTGTCTTGGAGCACGTATCTGCCAAACTGCAGCCTTTTGAGTTGCTTGGAAGCACCTTAAATGTTTTAAGTTCCTCGTTTTGAAAGACAGATGTGTAAACGTTCCATCTTTGGACCTCTAGAAATCAGTGTGTCTTGGATAACATGTAAACCAAATTTCTAATTCCTAGTTGTTTGGAGGACAAATGAACAGATGTCCCACTTTCAGATGATACTGATAATTGGGGTCTCTTTTACTATGTGTATGCCAAATTTCAGAGCTCTAGTTCATGAGGAAATACCTAAAAATGCTGATACTTCTATCAGTGAGTGAGCAAGGCCCAAGTGTGTTTTATGTCCTCAGGTGAGCAGAGACATCTGGAGGCTATTCTCCTTGCAGAATGTTCCTAGTGGCAGTAAGCATAAGCCGGCGATTCTCTGATACAGGTTCTATGGTTTTTCAGGTTTGGCCCCCCACTGCTGATGCGGGAAGACAGAGCCGTGTCATGGGATCAGCTGCAACAGTGCATCTTGGGCAAAATGCGCTATCTGATGAGAAGGGAGGCCCAAGTGCAGGTGAGTCTGTCCTGGTATCCAGGCACAATTGAGTACTTTGCGCCCTGCACTGAGCAGGGGGTTGGACTCGATGGCCTTATAGGCCCCATCCAACTCTACTATTCTATGATTCTATGATCCTCCGAGCTGTAGGCGGGATGCAGTGTGTAAAGAACGGTGGTTTCTTACAGAAGTTACTGTGTTCCCAGCAGAATGTCAGCTGGAGCAGAGTGCCAAGAATCTGTAAGTACGTCAGGGATCTCATAGGCGGAGGGGATCCTCCCCCAATCCCTTAAGAAGCATTCCTTCCTTTCCTAAGTCAAGAATCATCATGGGGCATGGAAAACGACATTTATCCCTGGGCACCCTTAGACAGCAGCTAGATGGTTATATATACATGAGTGATATATTCCTTAAATACATTATTCATAAACCATGTGTGTATTTATTGATATAGCACCATCAGTATGTATGGCACTTTATTAAGTATAAGAGGACTTGGGAGACAGTAAAGAAAGAGAAAGGACATAGAGGCAAAGGTGATCAGGGAAAGAATATGTGTTATTTCCATTGCATGTACTTAGGCTTAGTTACAGATGGGGACAAGATTATAAACTTTTGGTCTAGTTCTAAGGACACTGAATTCCTCATAGGGACACATGATTAATTTTTAAATGTTATATTAATTTTTTGTGTGCATGTTACTTGCCTTTCAGAGATGTTTTAACTGAGTAGCATTTTAATTAAATTACAGCTTATTAAATCATAATCAGATGCCACAAGGGACCTAAAATTAAATTCCTGTGGAAAATGAAGATTGATGATTGCAACCAGATCTAGGGTAGATGTTTCGTGGATCTTTTCCCCCCAGTATGATTGACACTATGTACTAATCTCGCAGGGGTAGAGAGGGAGAGTCTTGCTTCTGGTTTTTTAATCCCCTCTGTTTCTTCCAACCAAACTTTTGGAAATGGAAACTGCAGCTGTAAGTGCCGCCGATTGCACGCACTGAGTTGAAAAAGGTTTCTCAGGCGGTGTGTGTTTATAAATAGACATTCTTCCCCCCCCCCCCCCAACCCGGTTCTGTGTCTGTGCTGAATGTTTGACAGGAAATGATTTCTTTCCTTTCATGTTGTGCTAGTGAATTGCCAGTTTTGAGGAATGGGTTATATGTAGTGGGAAGGCCTTTATATTTCAGGGTACCCATGTCATTGGTGGTGAGCAGGATTTGTTTGTCCTGAGTGTAGGGGCTTTACTTTTTCTCATAGGAGTAAATGTCAGGTGTTCATTTATATGGGTGAAAGCAAAGGGGGGGCATGCAGGAACAACAATGGGGATGGGGACTAAACTGGTCCCTCGTGATCCCTGTGACTATGGGTGCCCTTGCCCCCTTTTTTGTCTGAAGACTTGGCACCCTTTGGATAGATGAAAGCATTTGCCTGCCCTTGATCCATATGTAAGATCCAGCATATGCCTCCTTCTCTTATGTGCTGGGATACCAAGCTGCTGTGACTCGTTTGCAAGCTGTGCGCCTCTGCCTGAAAGGGAATGTGCAAGTCTTACATTACTGCTACTTTTAATTTTGGCTTCTATGGCTAAGGTCCCCTCTACAAGGATTCGCTTTTGCGGCCGGTTAGCCGATTATGCGCATAATCGCAGAAGCGCATTTACGCCTAATCCCTCTGCACGAGAGGCAGCAAGAGGCGGTGAAGCGCATTAAAGGATGTCCAAAATGCGCTTTACAAATAGTTAATGCGCATAAGCGCATATTCACACAGTCAAAATGTGCTTTAACGGACGGAGCAAAATAAAACTTGCGATTTAACGCGCATTCGATAATGCGCATAATCGGAGAGATAACACGCCTCTACGCCCCATTTGCGCTCCGCTGGTGTGGAGGTAATTTTTTTAATGAGACTTCAAAGAGCATTAAACCTCTCTTGTAGAGGCAGCCTTCGTTATCTGGTGCAACCCTGCGCAGCACTGAAAGACCAGTAAGCTTCTTTTGGGGAAGGAGCTGCACCCTTGCCATATTCAGCTCTAGAGCCCATGATTTCCAGTGTAGGTTGTGGTATAAGGTAGAGGATGTGGTAGGTGCTCCACTCAATTTGTATTGGCCACAACCAGGGCGTTTGCCTCACATTGGCATGACTGGGTACAGAGGCATTCCGGGGCTTCCATAAGCTGCCTCAGTCATCATGCCAAATGGGAATGTTGCAAAAAATACAATATTGTGACCCTTGTTTTTGACAGCTACTTCTGTGCGCAGGAAATTACATCATCCAAGTCTACCGTGGCAAGTTCAAGGATTAATTTATATGTAATGAGATGTTTTTAGGGCTCAAGCCTACAGGTGCAAGGGTTATCTTTGGTTACTTAAAGGAATTTTATTATTACTTCATGTATTCTGGGTTTAAATATGGGCTTCAAGGCTCAGCCCTGATGTAAAGTGCTTCAAAATAAACAGAAGGGGCAATGAGAAAGAATTCTGAATGTAGAGATATAGTTTCTGGGATACTCTTTTTTCCCACCAAGACCTGTGAAAACCCAGTCATTCCAGGTGCCTTTATAAATAAAGGGGAGCTGTCTGTGATGTCTCTTGCTTCTTCTTCATCAATGCCTTTTAGAAAAACAGAAAAAATAATCAGTATTTCAGACTGCAGCATTTCCCATTGATCTGTGAAGTCCATTATCCGGTAGCCCATAATAATGAACTATTTGGAAGAAAATAATGCCTCTCTTTAATGTGCCCAGTCAGTGAATCAGTGACTCAGTGCATAGGGACCAATATATACTTCCTGATCCCAGCAGCTGTCTTAAAGCATATCATTAGCACATTTGCACTTTATGCTGTTTCTTTTCACCTGACCTTTTTTCTGTCAGTCTGATTGACTGACAATAAAATTTGACTGGCTGATTGACTGACTACCTTCATTCTTTCTTTCTGAAATGCCTGCTTGGGTGGACTCAAAAGTCAAACAACCACATGGTTCTTGTTTAAAATCCAACCACACCGAGATTGCTTGCTGTTGTGACCGTGGCGTATATAACAGCTCAACTGTGCCAATTCAAGCCTTACTGGTTATGCTGTGGCAGGGGGAGGGTTGGATTCTGGTTGTGGTGAACCTCTCCATATGACCAGCTCCTTGCATGGAGCAGTTCTCTGTGCCAGGGATGGGGAATGTGTGCCCCCCTGAGATGCTATTGGACTGCATGTCCCATCAGCCCTCTTTACTGACTATTGTGGCTGAGGCCATTGGGAGCTGTAGTCCAAAAAAACATCTGGAGGGTCACACATTCCTCACCCCTGTCCTACACTGTCAGATATAAAGCAGCCAGGAAGCTTTTATGTGTGGGGCTATTTGGATCCACCATATAAGATTCAAGGGAAGGACTGTAACTCAGTGGTAGAGCACATGTTTTGCAGGCAGAAGATCCCAGGTTCAATCTCCGACATCTCCATGGAGAGCTGGAAAAACTCCTCCCTGAAACCCTGAAGAGCCGCTGCCAGTCAGTGTTGACAGTACTGGGCTTGATGGATCAGTGTTCTGAGTTGGTATAAGGCAGCACCCTACATTTCTGTTCACGATTCTCCATAAAGCCAGTAGGCGCAGCTGGGCATTTCTGCTGTGTGCTGCACTTGTTTCTCCTCTCCTGCTGCTGTAAAGGAGGCGGCGGCAGCAGCAGCTCATCTTGCAAAAGAGTCACAGAGAGTGGTGAGCCAGCAGCACAGTTCATCCGCAAGGGAGCTGTCCCATAGCTGCTTGACATGAAATATTAAGATGGAGCTACCTAGCAAGACTGTGTTCCTTGCAGGAGGCATTGAGAGCCAAGTCATTTTCCCCACTGTGGGCCAAGCAACGAAGGGAGGTTTGCGGTCCATGAACTCTTAATGAATTGGCTTCATAATACCGGCTCCAGCACCTTGGTCAAACTGCAAGGGCTCGAATGGGAAAGCTCCCCGTTAACTTCGCTGCCCCTTCTGTCGGTTGTTACCTTGAAATGTGAAGGATAATTAGGCTCACACAGGTAGAAAATGTTGGACTCAAAGGCAGGCCATTCTGTCAGCATTAAGTCACAGTTTGAACTTAATGCAGAGAATGGAGAGAACAGTTTGTGTCTGATTTTGGTGGACTCAAACTGATTTTGGTGCTTCCACTTCCCCAGTGGGCCGTGGAGTCAATATGTGTATGGATTTCCTGGGCAAAGTGTGTGGCTTTCTTGCCCTACTAATGATGTGAATGTACTCTGTTGTATAACCAGGCTTTGTGTGTCTTGTATTGGGGCTCTCTGCAGTTAGCCCTCTGTGCCTGACTCCTCTATCACCAAGGCTCTGGTTCCATTGCAGGTCTGATGGACTGAGCTCTGTGCTTTGAAGTTACCATCTAAGATGCTTTACTGGCCTGCCTGAGCATTGTCAGCTAACCCTTAAGGCCGGTCCCTATCGACCAGCTCATAAGAACATAAGAAGAGCCATGCTGGATCAGACCAAGTCTCCATCTAGTACAGCGCTCTGTTCACACAGTGACCAATCAGCTGTCGACCAGGGACCTACAAGCAGGACAAGTGTGCAACAGCGCCCTCCCACCCATCTTCCTCAGCAACTGGCGTATATAGGCTTACTGCCTCTGATACTGGAGGTAGCACATAGCCATAGGTCCTATGAAGTCCTAACTTCAGCTCTTGTTCCTCAGCCTGAGCAACTTGTTTCTGAGGATGTTCCCCTCTCCTGATAGCTACCTTGGATGTGGACCCATGCTAGGTTTGACTAAACGCCTGCCTCTGTCCATCCTTCTCCGTTGTTGATTCCTTGAATCTGAGCCTCTGTCCAGTTTTGACTATACATTGCCTTCAGACCTTTTGATCCTTTTTGTCACATGTCATCTTAAAAGCCTGGTAGCTTTGCTGGGGACAGGGGGGAAATCATGGTGCATATCAGCCTGAAGATGAAGTAGACCAGCCAAGGCAGGAAATGGGGAGGAAGAAATTCTCCAAGACTCTCCAGGAGTTAAGGAGGAATCTTCTCAGGAGTTTATTGAACGGGACCAGGCTTGGAGGTCATCCTCCCCCTCCCTGGGACTTCAGTCTTTGTTGGAGGGGGATGAAGCATCAGAATTGACAGATCCCAGATTCCGCCATAGGGTAAAGCAGGCTGAGTTAAGAGGAGGTGGGAGGCGGTCTGCTAGGCTAGCCACTTGCCAGAGGTTACAGCTTCAAGACACTCCCTGAAGGAGGGGTTCGGTAAAGCCTGTCAGGAATGGCGGGAAAACTGTTTAGTTGATAGGCAAGTGTCTTGCTTGGTTAGGCTAATTAAGCTTAGAGGATAGCTCCTAGCATTCACACTCCCTTCATGTGTAAAGAGATGTCTATTTACTGAATAAAGCTTTGTGGATTGCACTGCAATCTTCTTCACATATTGGCGGGAGGGCTTAGAATCACGACAGCATGGATGAGAAGGCAGTGTAAAGAGAAGGGCTTTAGATTTGTTAGCCCCTGCCTCATGATTTTGAGTGGCAAACATATGTTTTTGAATATTTTATACTGGGAACCCCTGGACTGTGACGAAAGCTGGCCTTCCATTTCTTAAATAAATGCCATTGTTCACTGCTGCCATTTCTGTTTCTGAAGTTGCGGTGTTAGGAACTTGGTGTGTTTAGTGTCCAGCAAAATATCGAGGTTGAAGAGCATAATAAGGTGAAGAACTAGTTGTGATTTTGTGTATGTAGAAACTTGTAGAACAAAACAAAATAGACTTGTTATACACTGATTAATTTGGAGTAAATAATAACAGCAGTCTCAAAATTTGATGCCTGCAAGTGTAGCTTTTCTCTTCCACTGAGGAGACTTTTCTTTTCCCTTACATCTTACCCAGCTCCAGCAGATTGTGACCCTCCTGACCAGGGACTGTATAACATCTAGGTTCTGTGCATTGCTCACTTATATTTAAATAACTGCAGAGCTGGAAAATGTGCAGAAAAGGGAAAGCAAAATTATTAATAGGCTGGAGCAATTCCCTATGAGGAAAAGTTACAACAATTGGGACATTTTAGTTTAGAAAAAGGTTTCTAAGAGGGGACATGATGGAAGTTTATAAAAAATTATGCATGCTGTGGGGTAGGGTGACCAGATAAAATCCAGGTCAGGGCTCCTGTAACTTTAACAGTTGTAGAGAAAAGGGAATTTCAGCCAGTGTCATTTATATGCAATTAGTTCCTGGTGATATTCCCTCTTCATCACAACCGTTAAAGTTGCAGGCACTATACTAGAGTGACCATATACAAAAGAAGGCAGGGCCCTTGCAACTTTAACGGTTGTGATGAAGAGGGAATTTCACCAGGAACTAATTGCATACAAATGACACTGGCTGAAATTCCCTTTTCTCTACAACTGTAAAAGTTACAGGAGCCCTGACCTGGATTTTATCTGGTCACCCTACTGTGGGGGGAGTCAATAGAGAGGTTTTACCACTCTCTCATAATATCAGAACTCAAGTGACACCTTGAGAAATTGAGTAGGGGTAGATTCAGGATTGACAAAAGGAAATACTTTATGCAACACCAAACAAGTTTATGGAGTTTACTTCTATAAGCTGTGGTGATGGCCACTAGCTTAGATGATTTTAAAATGTGATGAGAAAAATTCATGGGGGATATGGTCTATCAGTGGCTACTAGTAATGGTGGCACTGGCTATATGTAGGGTGACCAGATAAAATCCAGGTCAGGGCTCATGTAACTTTAACAGTTGTAGAGAAAAGGGAATTTTAGCCAGTGTCATTTGTATGCAATTAGTTCCTGGTGAAATTCCCTCTTCATCACAACAGTTAAAGTTGCAGGGGCCCTGCCTTCTTTTGTATATGGTCACTCTAGTATAGTGCCTGAAACTTTAACTGTTGTGATGAAGAGGGAATTTCACCAGGAACTAATTGCATACAAATGACCTTGGCTGAAATTCCCTTTTCTCTACAACTGTTAAAGTTACATGATCCCTGACCTGGATTTTATCTGGTCAATCTACTATATGTAACTTTCAGATTTTAGAGATGTGGCGTCTCTAACTACTGGTTATTGGAGAACAACATTGGGAGAGAACTATTTCCTTCACATCATGCTTATGAACTTCCAAGAGGCTTCTGTTTGGCCATTGTGGAAAATGGGATGCCAGACTAGATAGACACCTGGTCTGATCCAACATGACCCTTCTTATGTCCTTACATTTTTGTAAGACAAGGATGCTTGGGGCAAGAATGGCAAGAGAGTGGTACCTCCCTCTTCCTGCTGGTAGGCGTGGCTCCCTGATATACTGTGCAACCTCAGCAGCTATACTCTCCTCCCCCGCCCCACCCCGCCCCTTCAGTTTGTGTGTTTCCACTAAAAGAGGAGCCATCTACTTAAGGAGCTAACAATTCCCCTTGTAACTTAACACAGCTTGTTCTGGCCTTGTGGTTCTAAAGAGCTGTTTTCATTAAATTAGGTTTAATTAAAACGTGGGTATTTAATTAACTCTGTGGCCCTCTGCTGTTTTCATGGCTGCCGGGGGATATTTATAGAAGCCTAGCTAACAGCACCAGCTGGCCATTTGGAGATGTGTGTGTTTGTGATTATGTATGTGGGGCTACTACTCTTTGAAACCTGGGTATAAACATAGAGAAAGCAAATGCCAGGTGAGCCTAGTCAGTCTTCTCTAATACTATCATTGGGAGGTGAAATTAAGGGGGTTTAAGAATGTCAATAGAAGTGAGGCAACTAAAAGCAGGGCTGAGGGTATTCCACAATTTTGGAATATGAAGGAAAAACACATATATAAAATCTGGTACTGAATGCAGAATCCAGCCTCCTGAGAATGTCAGCCTGAACTTTCTAGCCTGCATAGTTGTGAAGAAAGCAATGTGTCAGCAAGGTATCATGAAATTTCTTAAGTGGGCTCAAGTGTAAGACATTGAGCAGGATCTCCGGTGGGCATGGGGTTGAATTTATGCACCCACTGTAACTATTTACCTCTCTTCATTACTAGCAGGAAATTGAGAGGCTTCTTTTGGCACTGCCAGTTCCTCCTCTTCCTGATCATCTTCTGTATCATTGTTTGCAGCTTGATCTCCTCTGATTTTTCAGTCCTCCATAGTTGACCCCTGGCAACCAAATATGTCCTCCTAGGCCAACTCTGGGCTACCCACTGGGTCCAATGCCACCTTTACTCTTGAGGTCCAGGGCAATAAAGTGGTCAAGGCTGGGCTTGGGATTTGGCCCATGAGATGACTTAAATGACTATGAGATGAGGGACTTCAGGCTGCCAGATCCTCAGTTGTGCTGGGGTTCTCTTGAGAGTTCCATGCCTCTTCGTCAGAGGAGGTCACCCCAAGGTCTGAGTCAGGCAGGATCCTGACACTCTGTGGTGGACCTGACTGGGTGAAAGAGGAGTCTGGGTGGTCCCTTAGGGCTCTAGAGGTGAGCTTGAGGGTCAAGCCATTCAGCTATGGGCCTGTGTAGGTTGGCAGGTAGGTGTTCATAGATTTTTTTTTGTCTGACTCATGAATCTACTTGACCTACGTCATCTGTGTTATGAAGGTGTGACTAAGGGGAATTCTTTCCAGTATTTCCCATTCTCCTTTGACATGGCACTGTGTCCATAGGAATGTCCCAAATTGCAACAAAGTTTCCTGTCATATCAGAGTGGAGATTGTTGTTGTCTCATCAACTCTGTGTGGGGTGGGTATTTAATTAATCTCTGTTTGAAATGTCACCAGCTCTCTCTGGCAGAAGCCATGTTAGGTGGGTTAGTGGTGGAGAAGGGCAGAGGAGTTGGTTCTTCTCTCTTCATGTCCTATATACATGCCACACTGGGGTGGGTGCACATCACTCTTTCTGATGCCTGCCTAAGTGAGAACCATGCACTGTAATCTGAATGGCGTCAGGATAATGGATTCATATTTGTCTCCTCATCAGGTTTCATTACAGTCCCTGTCAAGAAGATGAGGGAGCTGGACACAAAACATAATGAAATCCGGAATGTATTGGCTAATCATACGCTGGTTTTAATGACAAAACAGCATTGCAGAGGGGGAGGGAGGAGTAAATTAGTCCATTTGTATGACAATTGGGAAATTGCAACTGGCACTGGGGAAAAGGTTGCAGAATGTGAAACTATTTTCTGATGGAGTTGGAGCCAAGTGAGATTGGGTGGTAGTGTGGGATCCATCTGCCTACACAAACGTGTAATTTACTTTTGAGTGCATTATCAGGCTCAGGCTGTTTGTTTTAGATTAATTAATTCACAATAACGAGCAACTTCTAGTTTGTAAGGAAAAGAAAATCACTGCTCCACTCATAAACACAAATTGAAAGAGTAGAGAAGCCTGGTCTTTAGCCACTCTTTAGCCACCTTAATTGTATGAACTTAGGCTTAAGGGACAACCAAGTGCATGATAAGTTCAGGAGATATTAGTACTGGGCTGCCAACCATCAGGGGGGCTCTGAACTTTATTATCTACTTGGTAAACTCCTGACATTTTGACGTGTTTGGCCAAGAAAGGGCTCCAGTGAAGCGCTTTATACTGCAAGGATACCCCCCTCGATGGGGGTCCCTCTCAGGGGCAGCGGCATGGTCCAGTATCATGGGCAGGTTTTGCTCCTGCACTACAGTGATTTGCGACAATTCTTGTGATAGGAGGAGGTAAATGTGTGTCCAGGGTATCATTGGAGTAGGGGCTAAACCTGCACTTGGTTTCTTTACCTAAGACAGCCTACTTGCTCTGTATACAGTTATTGCTTTGTAGCCATTGCCTCCATATATAAAACATAATCATGTGGCCCTTATAGATCCTTAGGTACTTGTATGACTCCCGAGAGTGTCTTTCAACAGAAATTCAAGGTAGTAATTTTGCATCTCTGTAAAAAGGAACTCAAGTATCAGGGCTGGGAAAGACCCCTTTGACTTGACCTTGAAAAACTGCTGTCAAGAGGTTGGAGATAATTCATGGCTCGTTGCACCAGCAGTCTGTCTCGCCATAAGGAAACTTCCTTTGTTCAAAACACAGATGTGTCTCTCTGTGTATATGTGTGTGTGTGTGTGTGTGTGTATATATAAACTCTTCAGTGTGTTTGCGTGTAATGCAATCTACAACAAGGCCATGGATCAAAGATTGTTATAAACTAATTGCAGTACACCCTTGGTGAGTGTCTATTTTGCTGAGAGTACATATGTTGGGAACTCACTGCTGGAGCAGCTATGAAGGTTAGACCATTCCTACTATACATTGCAGACGATACAATTTTACAGAGGAACTGACTGTGTTAACCTTGCTATAGCAAGCCACTCATTAAGTCTCTGTTGGAGACACCTTGATTTGCTCCTGAAAATGTATGTGACACAAAAGATTAGCCCCAGTGCTTTTCTGAAAATGTAGCTGTCTCATTGGTTCTCTCTCTGTCTCCCTCATCCTAAGAATCTGATTTAACAAATGTCTCCTCTAGGTAGAGGAGAGACATGTGATTCTTTGTCTCACCTCCTCCACCCATTTGTCTTTTCAGGCTACTGGGAGTCTGTTCCAGGTGCGAGTGGTTGGCGGCTCTGCACTGTGCAGTTACCTCTCTCATCAGGACAGCTGGCCTCTCTACCATCCAGCTGTGGACAGGTAAGGGATTAAACATACCGATGGATTAAGGAATGAATGGTTGAAGGGAACCTGTAATCAAAGTGACGAAAAGAGAGGTGAGGACTATACGTAGTGTGTACTTTCTCCAAATGTGCATCCTGTTTCCTGAGCTGCTCCTTCTCTAACTTGTATAAACTCCTTCTCTAACGTCTTCCCCTTCTCCTGGCCAGACATCAAGACGAGCTCCCTGCTCTATGAGCTGTTCTACACATAGGAAAAATTCTGATGTCTTTTTGGGACTATTGTCCTCCGCAGTCTTTCCATTTTCATGACATGCTCCTTTGCACGTGACCACATGATTTTGAATTGAAAACTTCCCTTCTCGGCAAGGCTTTATCTAGTGGCATAGTTATAGTGCAATGTTAATTTTACACAGTGACCCTGTTCAGATGACACACTAAGCCACGGTGGTTAAGCATTTTGAGCTAAACGTTATGGCTTAGTGTGTTGTGTGAACCGTGACTTAGCATGTTGTGTGAACCATTCCTAACCATTGTGGCTACATAACCACGGTTTAAACACGCTCACTAACAGCCTAACCATGCATACTGGCTGGGTGCCACTTGCCTTTCCCTCATCCTTTGGCTTTCTGGACTGAAAAATGTCCCTAGATATGTCCTTACACATGTGCTGCAGGTTTGTGTGCTTTAGCTCCTGCGCTGTCTGTTGACATGTAGTGGGCTACAACTCCCATCATCCCCAGCCAGCATGGCCAATGGCCCACATTAGGCTTACACAGCCAGGCAGAAATTCAGAAAGCCCAGAAGGGATCGCTACTAAGAGAGTCCTGTTGGTGGTGTAAACCTGGCAGTTCCTTGCTAGTTACCTCTTGGCCGGACAGATAAGAGAGACGGCCATTGTAGCTAGAGTTTTCCAGCTCATTTGGAGCAGAAGTAACTGAATAGGCCCAGGGCAGCCCCTTCCCTTATTTAGCGCTCATTCCCTCTAAGCACCACCTAGCTGTGCACTGCGCCTGGCAATCCTTCAGCACCAGCAGCCGTGCTCCCTCTCTTGCCTTGTGACCAGCTGGACATGCATGGCTGTCGAAGAACTATGGAGGGGTCGATGAATTATGAATGCCTTTTGCTGCTGCTAGCTGGATTCCAGTCAAAGATAATGTTAGCTCAGAGAATGCCCCCAGGAAGCAGGGAGTGCATCAGGTGCTGTCATTGTGTCACAGCACTTGCTAATTATATTGCAATCCAGGGGCTTTTATGGGGGTCCCCATTGGTGCAGGGTTGGGGGAGATATGAATGAAGCCATGGAGACAGAGGGAACCTAACAGGTAAGGAGTAGAAGCCAGACTAAGCATCCCTGCCATGTGCACAGTCTAACGGTCTCAACACAGCACAAGATGGTTACCTTGGAGGTGAGGACTTCTGTGAGGGGCCCATCACTAAGGAAGGTGCCTGATGCAAGAATGGGAAAGATGAAACATTCATTATGTGATCTACTGTGTGGCACCCAGTCCTAAGAACTGCCTCACTTGCCCATACCTCTGTCCTTCAGGGGTGCTGTTGCTTGAAGCTGTTGCTGATTCTGTAAACAAGCTTCCTGTGCTTGTGCAT
This sequence comes from Anniella stebbinsi, assembly GCA_029215795.1. Lineage (NCBI taxonomy): Eukaryota > Metazoa > Chordata > Lepidosauria > Squamata > Anniellidae > Anniella > Anniella stebbinsi. The sequence continues at coordinate 61,975,579 of JARDYH010000005.1, read as the reverse complement.
CTTGCGGTGGAATCCTGTTCCTCCTGCACATTTTTGGACTTTGGGGCTCCTTTTGGGAATATCCGGACCCACCAAGACATTCTGGGGCCTTGTGACTGGATAGTAGTAGCCAGATGGCTGTGACAGCACGGTATCAGTGTGCGTCAGCAAAAAGGTTAATCTGTAGAAAGCCCTGGCTTCAACATGCTGAGGAGTCAAAAAGCCCAAATCCTAGCCCTTCCTTGAAGATTGTGTTTACGCAATGGCAAATGAGCCAATATTTTACACATAGTCAAAGACCCTTCCGGTCTTCTTACTTCACCTTCTCCAAGGCTGGGTCCCAAGCATTTGGAAACATGTTCCAAGGTAGTATGCCTGTGAATACCAGGAGTGTGTGTGTGTGTGTGTGTGTGATAAAGGGGCTTCCTAGAAAAAAAACTGTGTCATGATTCCAAGCTGTCCCACCTAGATGTGAGACAACGAAGAGGTCCAGTGTGCAATCCACAAAATCTTTATTCAGTAAATAGACATCTCTTTACACATGAAGGCAGTGTGGAATACTAGGAGCTATCTTCTAAGCTTAATTAGCCCAACAAAGCAAGGCAGTTGCCTATCAACTCAATAGACAGTTTCCTGCTGTGCTCGACAGGCTTTTACTGGATCTCTCCTTCAGGGAGGGTCTCCAAGATGTAACCTTTGGCCAGTGGCTAGCCTAGCAGACCGCCTCCCACCTTTCAACTCTACCCACTTGACCATGCAGTGGACTTTGGGATCGATCAATTCTGATGCTCCCTCCCCCCCTAACAAAGACTGAGTTCTGAGGGTGGGAGGTGGGACGATCTCTGAGCCTGGGCTCCCTGTTCAATAAGCTCCTGGGGAGATTGCTCCCTGACTCCTGGAAAGTCTTGGAGAATTTCTTCCCCCACTCCCTTTCTTGGCTGGCCTTCTTCTACTTCAGGCTCCAAGTCCAATTCAGAATCTGAAACCAAACCAGGGAGCCTGGGTGTCATCCTGACACACTGTTGGAAACAGGATGCCAAACTACTAGGGCTGTCCATGGTGAGCTTTGGCCCCCAGTTAGTCACGGAAGTGTCAGCCTCATTGTTTGACATAATTATTTCCAATAATGAGTCTCTGGCTCAGTTCGGACGACATATTAAGCAACGGAGGGGAAATAACGTACTGATGGTGCGTTAGGCAGGCGGAGCTCCACAGACGACACGCTGCAACCGGCACTGCTTGGAACCGGCAAACGCCCCTGTTGTTAATAGCGTACGCTGCTCTGACGGACAGCTCAGCTGCCATGTTCTTCACCTACCAACCTCCGCTAGTCCTCCCGCAGGTATCCCAGAACACACTGCGGCCAAAAACCCATGGGCGCCGCCATTGACAGGACAAGCCTCCCAAACCCCATTGGCCGCCTCAGGCAATGGGCGGAACACAACAGCCTTGGGCAAAGAGGCAGCCAGGAGGAACGGCTGCACCAATAGAGTGTCCGCACCCAGCACTGCGTCCCAAATGTTGGCACCCACGCCCCAGGGAGCGACCCCCGCCCACCCTACACGGGTGAATCGGCAGCCGTGAGGGCGACCCACGTCCCCCAGCCCCCAGCCACAACCACCTCCCCCCCAGAGCATCCACCCGCACACACAGGAAAGAAGGCAAGAGTGGGGCGGTTTGGAAAATTTTATGCAGCAGGGAGCTCAGAAATGGGCAATAAGGCACATGGCCACTACGAAGCAAGGGCAGAGCCTACGGAAAGGCCAGGTGCCCCCGGGAAGGGAGAAGGCAACTGGAAGGCACAGCGGTGAAGAGGGGACAGCTGAGCCAACACCCCCAGGGAGCCAGCCACGGAACGGGCGAAGGGGAAGAGGCGGAGAGGGGAGGCACGCCAGGGAGAGATGCCAGTCCACAGATGGAACCCCACAGCCGATGCTCACAGGGGGTGGGGGTAGCGGAGCCAAATCCAGGCACTGATGCTCTCACGCACCCATGATGCCTCCAAACGGGCGTGGCGCTCCCCAACGGGATTCTTGGGGCCCGGCAACGGCGCAACGTCCCACCCGTCCACAGCGATGCCGTCGGCATCCTCGCCCGCAGGACATGCGGAAGCTCCCCCGGAATCGCTCATTGTCCCACTCCTCCAAGTCCTGCATCGCCTTCCACACGGCATCCGTCCGGGGGAGCACCCAGCGGCGGACAGTCTCGCTCTCGGCAAGAAGCTTGGCCAACGGTGTGTGTGTGTGTGTGTGCACGGTGCAGGGCTTCCTCGGCCGTGCCTCCGGCCAGCGTCTCCACCATCATCGTGGCCGTCTCACGGCGGCGAATCACTGGCAGAATGGCAGCCCGGAGACAAGGCACGGCCTCCGCTGCGCCAAGGGGCCAGCGGAGGGCCTCCGTTCTGAACACTGGCTCCGCGGGCAAGGCCCCACTCAGGCACCTCAGCCGGGCATGTAACAAGTCCTCCTCATCGCTGTCGCCGTGGTTCTGAGTGGCCGCCTGAATCGCCCCCTGCAAGCAGGCTGTGGCAAGCCCCCTCAGCTCCATAGTCACCAGTGCCAGGGTGGCCAGAGGGGAGGTGGGCAGGATGGGAGGAGCGGTGGGCGTGATGGAGCAGGAGGGCGGAGGGAGGTGCAGCAAGGCTGGCAACATGGGATTGCCGACTACGGTAGCGTGGGAATGGGAGGGCAGGAGGATTTGTTTTGGCTGAAGTGCACCTACAAGAGAGAGGAGTGAAAGGAAGTGGCCAGAGTGGGGTGCGCGAAGGGTAATTGGCACAGCAGGACAAGGCTAAGCTACGACCGAGGGGGGATGGGTGAGGGCCTCCATGCCGGCGGAAGGGCCTATGGTCGGCTGTTGATCGGACGGCGGCAACGCCGGACGCTTCGTTCCAGATGTCGAATGCGACGTATGACTTCTCCCAGGGCCAGCTCCAGAGCGTGGAGACGCCGTGCCTTTTGGGCCCTCTGCCTTCTGTGGATGGCACAGTGGAGGGAGTGCAGTTTTCCTGGGAGGTGAGAACAGAAGGGGGAGGGGAGGGGGAACAGCCATCAGTGACACGGAGGCCAGAGCAACGCTCCTGCACCCTGCCAGACTGCCTCGTAACCAACCTCCATGCCTCAGGGACCTTTGGCATCGGACAAAGTGGCCTGCACGGAGCCCCACGGACCTGTAGGGTGATGCCATCTCGACGGGAGTTGGCTGCAATGAGGGGAGATGGGGCCGGGAACGAGAGGCATCCAGGGTGTGCTACAATGATGCAAAGGGATGCTAATGGACAGGCCTTGAGCATCCAGAACAGGCCGAGGGAGGCGCCGGCCAGAGGGACGAGGATCTAAAGGGGCCTTATTGAGTATAGGGCTGGGGGCAGGTCATCAACTGTATCCCCCTATGGTCCCTTGGCAGATGGGCCTAGGGACCCATAGGACGACCGTGGCTTAGGCCATGTCGTCCTGGGAGGGTCTCCGCCCCCTCCTCGTCCTCCTCCTCTGCCTCCTCCCCCTCCTCCTCTCCCTCTTCATTGGAGTCTGGTGGGATGTCACGGCCCCTCTTTGCCCGGCTGCCTATGCGCCGCTGCTCCTACCCTCCGGCCACCCCCCCCGCCTTCCCTGAGGCACCTGCTTCTGCCGGCGCCACACGTGGGGCCTGATATGCTGTGGTCATTGGCGGGGGCAGGTGCTGCGGCGGCAGCATATATCCGTATGGCGCCATGTAGGGGGCGGGCTGCGGGGGCCCATGGTAGGTGCCCCGGAATGACTGGGCGCGCTCCCTGAGCACCTCGGTTTGGCGGTCGATGGCTGCTGTGCGCTCCCGCATGCCTCGGTCAATGATGGCATCGGTGGCCGCCATGGCTTCGGTCATCCCGTTGACATGGTTCTCTAGACCTTGATGCACGTCCCTCCCCGCCTCCTGTATGGCTTGGGCGCAATCTTCCACGGCTTGAGTAGGTGAGGACGCGCTCCTTGGTGCTCCTGGCCTCCTCACCCGCCATGCGTGTGAACAGCTCGTGGATGCGTCCCCCTGTTGTCTCCATGGCCATGACCAAGTCCCTCGCCACCTGCAGCCAGTCTGCCTTGCACCTGTTGCGCATCCGGACACACCTCTGCGTGTTGGTCAGGGGACGGGCTTCTGCGGCCAGGGCTGCACCGTCCTCACCTGTGGGCGGTGGCGGTGGCTCCTCCAGGGGGCCCGCTCCCTCCATTGGCGTGTCCTCCGGCTCTGGGAGCCCCTCGATCTCCGCTTCGAGCACTGCCTCCCCAACCTCGAGCTCGGCTTCCAGAGGCGCGTCCTCCTCCATCGCCTCCAACTCCACGAAGGTGTCATCGGTGGCCTGTGTATCGATGTTCCGCAGCTCTTCCTGAGATGGTGACAGTTCTGGCTCCATCACGTAGCTCACCTGTTGTTCCGCGAGCTGTTCCATTTCGACCTAGTCCTCCTGTGACACTGGCCCCGTCTCCATCACGGCGTCCAAGATGCTGCAGGCGAAACCCTGCACCGTGGTGCTGCGTCTTGATGACCCCAGCCGTGTTCAAGGTGCGGCCTCTGCTCACGCCGCTCGCCCTGCGATGGCGGCCTCACGTCCCTTTGTGGGAGTTGCCCTCGAGCGCGACGGCCCTGGCCCTTCGTCCTCCTGCTGTGTCTCTGGCACCAGCGGGTCGGGTGCGGGATCCTCTACCTGCATGTCCGCACAGATGAGCTGTAAGAAGGCCGTGGGGCTGCTGCTGCTGGAGGAGGCTGGCGTGGGGGAGACGCTCCTTGAGGTGCTGGCTGTCCTGGGCGGCACGGGTGGAGGCCTCGCAAGCACCGATGGGCTTTGGGATCCCGCGGGGCAGCTCCTTGGCTTTGCCGTGGCCGGCCATGCTTCAGCTGATGCCCTCACGGCCTTCTTGCCAGTGGGTGTTGGGCATGGGGCGTCCCTCCGTGCCGGCGGCTGTGGTTCCAGTGCGGTGGGGCCCTCCTCCCATTGCACCCCTTGGGCCAGTCGGGCTCGTTGTCGTGTGTGCGGCGGCTTGTTGGTGGCGACCCCGCTGCCTGCTGTGTGTCCCGGGACGACGTCGTGGCGCTCCACCATCAGGCGTGCCAGTTCGTCGTAGAAGGGCATGGTGCGTAGCTGGACGCTACTTCTTTTATTGTGGGTAACGATCTCCTTGAACTTCCTCTTGAGTCTGTGGAGCTTTCCTTGCATTGCTTGCCGTTGCGGTTGTGTCCCCGTTCCTGTATCTGCTTGGCGAGCCAGGGGTAGAGCTGATCGTGCCTGGCTGTGGCCATGATCCTCCTGGCTTCCGGGCTGCCCCACAGCTCTATGAAATTCCCGATCTCTGCCTGGGACCAGTGCTGCGCTCTGCGTCTTTGCGGGGGGTCCTGGCTGCTCCCTTCTCTTGGGGTTTGTGAGCCAGTGTTCTCGGCCGGGTTGCCCCGGGCCCCCTCTCCCTCTGGCTCCATGTTGGCGGCGGGTGTGTGTTTCGGTGGTGACGGTCGTCTGTGCCCTGGACTGGCTTTCCCCGTCCTGTGTGCTTGTGTGGTGGTGGGTGCTGGTTGGCCATTGTGCTTGCTGTGAATGTGCCCTGTGTGTAGGCATTGTTGTCGTTGCTGGCCGGGGCCACGTCATGTCCTTGGAATTGTTGTGCATACCTCCGACTGTTTTCCACAACATCCGCAGGTAGCTGGCTGTTGCCCACGGGCACCCTTTGCCTTGGTGTTTCTTGTGTCTTGGGGATGTGCGTGGCCATTGCTCGCTGTCTGGCCGTGTTGGGCAGATGAGGGGGGGCTCGGCGGTTGCTGGTTCCCCGGCCCTCGTGCTTCCGGGTGAGTCAATGGTTGAGGTGGCGGTGCAGTGGGGGTCTGCTTCGGGTGGGTTGCTGAGCTCCCTGATGGAGTGGGGGGGTTGCCCCTTGTTCCTGGGCACCTGGGGGTGTTGCTTCTTCCGTAGCCTCCCCCTCTTTGCCGTGGATCCCTTCTGGTGCGCTTCCCTTTCCGTTTGGGTGGCTGACTGGGCACTCGGCGGGCGTGCTTGCAGGAGCTGCCCCCTCATTGTGCTCCATGCCGGCTGACTGGTCGGGGAGGCGGGCGTCTGTGGTTGCTATTGCGGCGTTTCCGGGGATCTGTTGTGGGCGTGCCGGAGCGGCCGCCCGCGTTCTGCTGCTCTTGCCGCTCACCTCTCTGGTCTTTTGTGATAACGTACTCAACTCATGTGTTTAACGCACGCTCCCCTCCAGACAACATATTACTCAATTGACTAATCCCTAAACAACGTGCAAGCATGTTGTTTCACTCCGTTGTTTAATTCTCCCGATTAGCGTACTGTGGGTTGTGTGTGCGTTGTGTGTCTCCCTCCAGACGACACGTTAAGCAACTCAACTGACGGTTGTTTAATTAACCCACCGTTGCTTAACGTGTCTTCCGAACTGAGCCTCTGTGTTAAAAAGTTGAGTCTGAAAAGATATGAAGTTTCTCCTGAGCAAGCTGACAAGTCAAGTGTAACTGCCTCCTGCCCTGCACCCACAAATATCAATCCTTTCCTCTTCAGAGTAGGCTGGTATGCTGCAAAACCTTCTTTGTCCAGCCACCACCTCTCTCCCCACTCCAATCCTACTTGAGACAAGCTCCTGGTGGACCAGTTGGACCACATTTATCTGTGCAAACCTGTGTTGGGAGACTGGGAGCAAAAACCAGCTTTTTCTAGGAGTAAAGTTCACTGTCTTGGTTAACTCAGGTCTGTGTTCCTCATAAGACTATCCCCATGTAAGAGCCTACTAGGGTCTTCCTCCATAATGCCTACAATGCAGCTCCTAGATAGAAGCAAGATAATATGAAACATAGAGACAAAACTCCCTTATAGGGCTTCAGAAGCAGACGATTCTTAGATAAGCCCTTCTGAGGCAATTTGGAGTGGGGCATTTTTGGAATAAAACCTCACAGGGCCTGTCCTTGAGGTCAAGCAATACAGCTGTGTGGCAGTAACTGAGGTTTTGGTGCTGCTCCTGTTGTTTCTGCACAGCTCAGACAAATACTGATCGCTAAGTGTTTTTGTCATCATCATTGAAGGCCAAAGCATTTTGCTGCCCAAGACAAAGGACAAGAAGGTTCCCCCCCCCCTCCCCCCCAGCTGCCGTCATTGGACTGGACTGGCAATTGAATCATACTTCAACACTGGCAATGGGACAGCATCCTCCACTGCAGTTTAATGGGTTTAGGCCAGGCCACATGGCACAGACCAACACCTTGCTGTCGCTCCCCAGCATCTGCTGCCTGGGGTGGCTGCCTCACTCTGCCTACTGTTGGGGCTGGCCCTGAGTCATCATCTATACCAGGGGGAGGCGACGTGATGCCTGCAGCACGCACCAGTACGCCCCTGTTCGCCTTTCTTGATGCCTGCCAAATTTCCCTTCCTCTCCCACTTTTTTTCCTTCATTTTTAAGTTAACACTTTTTCTTACTGGCAGCTGGGATTGCTTCAGAGAATGAATTGGCTGGCAGAGCCGGGTGACAGAAAAAATGGCCTTCCATGAAATAGGTTTCTGTTGGCAGTGAAAACTGGGTTCAAAGGAGTTCAGCATGATGGGGCCTAGACCCCAGCTCCGCCTTGTACACAATTAATTTTGTCAGGTTACTTCTCCATTGTGGCTAGCCAGGTCTCCCATGGCCGCCATCTTGTGGCAGTGCTCACGATGGTTTCTCAAATTGCCAGATGTGCTCTTGGACCCAAAAAAGGTTGCCTACCCCTGATCTCTATGGTGCCATTCATGCTGATGGCACTTTAAAGTAACAGCCCTGAGGGGCTTACAGTCTAAAATTCTACACGGGTGAGGGGATTGTGGGGAGGCTAAAGGGGGAAGGGAAGAAAACCGAGATCAGGATAAATGGGAAAAACATTCCTTGCTGGCTGGGAATGTTTGGAGTTGTGATCTAACACATTTGGAGGGCATCAGATTGGGGAAGGCGGAGTTAGATAGTCGCAGACTTAGTTTTAGGGGGGAAAGAGGAGTAAAGAAAGAGCTTCGTAGCATCTTGATAATCAGGCTGTGAAAAAAGGAGCAGCATGTGGGACACTCATCTGTCTCCCATCTTCCTGTTTTTTCCCACCAGCAGGTGTACAACTTGAGCCCCCCCACCCCCATGAACAGTTTAAATTAAGGATGATGAATTGCAGTTTCTGTGGGAGGAGCCTGCCCCCTGCTGGCTACTGGGGACTCTGAAACCTCCTCCTCTGACCTGTGTCTAGGCAGCTATTTGATGCTGGCTAAGGAGCCATCCTTTTTCTCAGTTGCAGTTCGTGCCTTGCCCATGGACAAGAGGGCAAATGCTGCTGTCTAGATTGCCGGCTGTCTCTTTGGCGATCCCCACTTAGCTGAGAAGCAGAGCAAGTTATACCTTGCTGCAAATGTATATATATAAAAAAATAAGATCCAAAGAATTATGATGGTGGGCATATAGTGCTGTAGGGACTGGACTCATCAGATACCCCCGTGAAAGTGCTGTGGCTTCAAATTGTCCCCTCTTTTTGTAAGAGGAAAAAACCCACCATTGCATGTTCTACTGTGACATATTCCAGTTTATTCAAATGTTTTTGCTTGTTTAAAATTCTTGTGAGATTGATCTCATATCAGAGGCCACTGGCCTTTAAGAATTAGCAAAGCATTTTCTTGAAGCACTATGCAAGGATCAGCTGAGCAAGCCACAGCATATGCAGTTCAGAGTAGCCACAGGAAAAGGTCAGCATTGATACTGTTGTGGAATAGTAGCAGGAGGAAGGGGAAGACCTTGTGAAACGAACAACGGTTGGCACTTACAAGCGAGGAAAGGGCGAACACGCGCTGTTCCTTTGCCTATGTAGCTCCCTGCAGGCTTCGTGGTATCCACACAGATTACACACATGCACAGATTGGGGGCATTTTTTTTTTTAGGACCCAGCTTCTGTTGACTTTATGCTTTCTAACCCAGGATCCCTTTGTGGCTCCTGGGATTCCCCATTTTCTTTTTGTAATGTAATGTAATTGGTACGTTCAAGGCTAATCCACAAAGCCTGTGACACCCCCCCCTCCCACGACCGCCACATATACCTAATGGCTCCTTCTTCTTGCAGAGCACTACAGTTCAGCGGCCCTGGTGGTCCCACACATGTGAAGCTGGTAATCGAGTGGGATGTGGACACCAAGGAATGGTGAGTGTGTGTGTGGCAAATACATTTGTGTGCTGATGAGAAGACAGGTCATAATGAATCTCCCTGAGCATGTGGCCCCCAAAAGGACTTTCAGTGCAGTTGTTTTTCTTAAATTCAAAGGATGCCTATATTTTAATGTGTTATCGATATACACAGAGAGGGAGACGCCTTTTGTAGCCTATATAACCTATATGTCCAGTCTTCCTTTAGATAGTTCCTTCTCCTTAGGCTGTGTTACTGCAGTTGTTCCACAAGCATCTCCACAATATGCTAAGGATTATAATCAGCGCCCAGTTGCCTATATTTTGAACTTGATTTCAAAATAAAATTCCTTAAGAGAAAAAAAGTGAGAGCTTTGAACCAACCATTCAGCCTGCACATTTTGTATTCAACATTGGCAGCTCAATGGGATGGTTGGACGTGGCCCACTTGCAGACTTTGGGCACTTCCAGACAAGGCTTTTGTGGTGCCATCACCCCGTCTTATTCATGGAAGTTGATGGTTGGTCGAGATGACAACATCTTCTACTTGTGACCTTCCTGAATTTTCTCACCACTTTTCTCCTTAACAGAATTTCTGTTTTAAGGGAAAAGATGGGATAGCTGCACAATGCTTTCTGATGGCTAGTGCTAAGAACCCTCCGTCTGGAAACATCCTTTGCCAAAGATCCTGCCTCACTCATCTTCAGCCTGTAGAACTACTCACCTCTAATTGCCTTTGGTCAAGGGATATAAAAATGCCAATATTATACATTTAGGCTGTGCTCACACAAAAGGCAGATGCAGAGGAAAAACCCTTTTCTGCACTATAGACCTTTGGACCAGAGTGAGAAATCCCATGTTTGAACGCTTCCCATGAAAATAGTTCATTGTACAGACAACACTAGCACAGACAGTTCTGTAGGGAAGTAAGTAAGCGGGACATATTCAACAGCAGAGCATCCAGGTAACAGAAGATCCAACCGGGTCTCACCCAAGACCTAGTTGCTGCACCAGCTCTTCCCTCTCTACCTTAGGTCCCCTCTACAAGATTTCACTTTGAGGCCCGGTTGCCCGATTATGCGCATATACGGATAAGCGCATTTACTCCTAATACCTATTCATGAGAGGAGGTGAAGTGCATTACGGGCTGTATGAAACGCGCTTTAAAGTTGTTTACATGCAGAGAATCGCATGTTTACATGGCCATAAGGTGCTTTAACTCCCGCGGTAAATTAAAAGTTGCTATTTAACGCACATTCGAAAATGCGAATAATCGGAGATAAAACGCGCCTGGACCCGATTTGTGCTCCATTCTTGTAGAGGTAAATTTGGTAATGTGCCTTGAAAGAGCTTTAAATCGCTCTTGTAAAGGCACCCTTACACAGTAAAAAGGCCTGCAATCCTGGAGGGAGGGGAGGAGGAGATTTTGCCCTAGATCAATGCCATATTCCAAAGGGGAAAGAAACAGTCCCAGTGTTACTGTATTGCATTATTTTATGTAAGCCATCTTGGAGATCCTTCTAGATCAAAAGGTAGGTTAGAAATCAAATAGATAAGAATGAAGGAAAAGACTAGGTGAACCCATCTCCTAATATCTAGTTTTTTATAAGTCCCACCTGCAGTCTACAGTGGAACAGTCCAGGAACAGTTTTAACACCACACCTGTTTTTTGTGTGCATTAGATTGAGGCTCTACTTTTTTTTTTAAGGACTTATTATGAATCCATGCTGAATGGGGCTAAAGTTCTTTGGATCCTTCCAGTCCTGTGATTCCTGAACATCTGTTGTAATGGTCCTTCTTATAATTGCAGCGTAACACTAAAGTGATCAGGGAGGTTGGAGTGCTAAGTTTGGCATTTGAAGAGGGCATAATTTGAGGCACAATAAAAAACTTGACATGCAAAGGGAACTGGATGAAAACTTTCATAGTTTGGGCTCTCTAAATGCCTTCCCATTTGGGGGAAAATTAATATCTCAGAAGAACACATGAAATTGTATTTCCTTTCCTTAAATAAGTGTGTTAAGGAGTTACTGGTTCCTGCTTAGGATCTCACGACATTCACACCTTTCTTGAGCAGCAGCCTCAGGTTATTATTAAGGCTTAAACCAGCTCTGGTTGGGAAGGGATCATCAGATAGCTAGCTTGGGTGTGTCTGCTTTATGCGAAGCCACATTCCTCCCCATAATGAAACTACCGCCAGGACTGGGGCGTTTCTCACCTGCTCATCTGTATTTTTACAGCTTGTTTGGCAACATTCAGGAAGAAGTGGTTGAGGATGCGGAAAGTGTGAGGCTAAAGCAACAGCTTCATCAACAGCAGCATAGCTGTACCCTGGACGAATGCTTCCAGCTCTACACCAAGGAGGAACAGGTATCCCTGAACGAGGGCCAAGGGCTTGCTTGGAGATTACTAGAGCAGGCCCGTCCATACTGGCTGGCAGATTGCAAAGAACAGGCTTTTTGAATAGGAATGGGAGCTCCCATTTGCTTGAGCCAGCCTTTGTTCTGCTCACAGGTGTCCTCTGTTTAACATAGCCAACGAGAGTTCTAGAAGAGGAGGGCATTCACTGCTGCTGGAATGTTCCCATCAAGCGCTACCCTCTGTCCCCACTTCAAAGGGTTGCTGAGTCTGTGGCCCAATGTTTAGACTGGGGTCTCCAACACCTGCATACACCTCTCTTGGCATCTGCCAGGCAGCCTGCCCCCCTTGGTTTTTATTTCATGTCTCAAGTTTTTTTTTTTAAAAACTTTTAATCTTAACTGGGTGGCTGGCATGCTGCACAGCAAAGTCCCATTCTCCAATGCCATCTTCATTTGGGTTCAAAAGAGTGATTTTGTATTTTGGAGCTCAGACCCCCATCTTTACCTTGTTCCTAGCTGCTTGGGCAGGTTACTTTTCTTTTAGTGTCACCGGTTTTCCTTCTTGGGAGTGGGTGTTTTGTGATTGGCCGCATGGCCATTTTGTGAGCAAAGAATGATGCACAAGGCACGCAACTGCGATATAATAAAGATATTTTAAATGTATTTTAAAGTTGGGGTAAATTCTTTTTTATCAACTGTATGTTATTTGTATGCAATGTATGTATAATTGATGCTTATAACAAGCTATACAACTAAATGAAAAGTGATTTAAACACTACAGTCATTAATCAAAAGCTAACATTTATAGTGTTTAAACCAAAAATATTTGCAATGCTAATATCGCAGCGGAAGTTTTCAAAACAAACTGTATCAGAGGCTTCACTATGCCGGGATTTCAAGAATAATTCCTTAAACTACTCATGGGAATCATCCCTCCCTTTTTTTCCACGGCAAGAGCCTCAAAGTCAGTGCTACAACTTATAAGAGCTTATCTGAAGAAGCTTCCTTCTCACGAAACGGGTGGATACCGGAAGCCTGTTGTATTTTGTGTTGTTAATAGTAGCAATATATAAAAAACAGTTTGTTTTGAGTACCTATATCTCTTATTGCAAATTATAGCAATATATATAAAATAACAGTTTGTTTTGAAAACTTCTGCTGCAATATTAGCATTGCAAAAAAATTTGGTTTAATAGCCATTTTGTGAGAGCACCCATGACATTCTCAATATCATCATCAACTTCATCATCATCATCATCAACTTTATTGCGGCCGACAGGCCAGAAAAACAGATAAACAGTCAGTAGTATTTATACAGTATATTCACGGGTACGTTAAATCTGAACATCTTATATAACTACTTGAGCTCTGCAGACCAGTATATTATGGACAAATTTGGCTACTTGGGTTGTAATATATTTGTCTTTGCCCTGAAGTAAAAAGACTACTATTTCGCGAGGGTTCTTATCAGTTAAATCTTTAATTAGGGGGCCAATTAAGGTGATCCTATCATCTCTATAGAAGATGCACTTAATCAACATGTGTTCGACCGACTCTACCTCTAAATTATTACACGGACAGAGTCTCTCTTCGATAGGGGTTTTCTTAAATCTTCCTACCAGTAAGTTAGAAGGGAGGGCATTAAATCTTGCTAGAGAGAAGGCTCTTCTAAATTTGGGCACTGTTAACCATCTCAAATAGTTCATTCCATCTTTGCCATCCTCTCTCAATAGCTCTAAAGAGTGTGGGGAACATGGGCCGCGGGCCTTACCCTTCAGCTCCTGAAGATCTATATCTTTCAGTCTTTGGCTTACAAGACTCTTAGCTACTCTGATGTCCGAATTAAGTAAAACAAAAGGAGGAAGCCCTATCAAGTGGATCTTCTGGGCTATCTCTTTCACCCATTGGGAGACATAAGTGTCCAAGAGAACCTGGGACACTAAAGAATTTGGGGAAAGGCCATGATAGAGTTTAAGCCAGAATTGTATTGAATGGGTCCATGCCAAAGAGCTCAAAGAGGAAAGACCTGCTTCCAAATTAAGAACCGCCCCCGCTACACACCTAGGAGTTCCAAATAAGAGTCTTAGATAGGATGTCTGAATATCTTCTATCGAACGTTTGTTGAGAGGGAACCAGATTGGTGCGCCAAATAAAAATTGGGCAACTAATTTTGCTCTGAATGCTCTAATAGCCGATGGTAAAAGTCTACCTCCCTTTTGATAGAAAAAGCGACATAACGCTCCCAGAGTCTGTTCAGCTTTTCCTTTAATAAAGGATAAGTGCTTTTGCCAACCCAAATTCTCCTGAAACCAGATCCCTAAGTACTTAATGGCATCAACCTGGTCGACTTTCCGCCCATCCATTCTCCAAGGGAATCTAACTTTTTTCTTCGCAAAAACCATGATTTTGGTTTTTTGGTAATTAATTGACAGTTTGTTAACATTACAATATTCTGCAAAGCTATCTAGCAGTCTATTAAGGCCTAGGCGTGTTTGGGATATCAGAACCGCATCATCAGCATATAAGAGTAAGTTAATCCTAGAGTGACCTATTTTGGGCGGATGTGATTGAATTATGGAAAGCCAAGAGGGAAGATCTGCAAGATATAGATTGAAGAGGGCTGGGGCCAGCACACAGCCCTGCCTAACCCCTTGTGAAAGGGTGAATTCATCTGTAACCTGTCCCTGGGATCCACAGCGTACTTGGCCTGAGGTATTAGAATACAGAGATTTTATCAGAAATAGGAGCCTGCCATCAATCTCAAGTTTCTCTAACTTCAGCCAAAGGCGTGCTCGGGATACCGAGTCGAATGCAGCCTTAAGATCAATAAAGGCGCAAAAGAGTTTCCCTCCTTTAGTATTTGTGTATTTTAAAGCCAGGTGAAGCAGAGTCAAACAGTGGTCGTTGGTGGAACTCCCAGGTTGGAAACCAATCTGTTCCTGCCCCAGGATGTTTCTGTCAGTGATCCAATCTCGCAATTTTATATTTAGGTAGCTAGCGTAGATCTTGCCCACCACTGATAACAAACTGATTGGTCTGTAGTTGCTTGGGTCACTTCTAGGACCTTTTTTATAGATTGGGATTATCACTGCTTTCCTCCAGACCGAAGGTAGATGACCAGAGTTATTTATCTTGGTAAAAAAAGGCGCTAAGATCGATGCCCACCACTCTGGGGCGCTCTTCAGCAGGTTAGTGCTAATTCCGTCCGGGCCTGGAGCCTTACCAGACTTCAGGTTGATTATCAGGTTCTCAATTAAAGAGGGGTCCACCAGCGGCCATACTGAAAAATTTGACTCAATAAGAGGGCAAGGATTTATTTCGTTGTGTTTGTTAAATATAGATTTAAAGTATTCTTCCCAAGTTACCGCTGCTATTTGGTTAGGCAATGCACCAATCCTATCTCTTGTAGCCCCTGCCACTATTTGCCAGAAGACTTTATTATTTTTAGAAATTGTGGCAGCTATTAATAGTTGCCAGGATTCCCGGTCCGCTTCATACTTCTTCCGTCTAAGAAGCTTTTTATAAGTCTTCTTTAGGATGAAGTATTGAGCGGGAAGTTGTTGTTCGTTATTCTGGCGGTAAACAGCATACACCGTCTGAAGCTTTTTTCTTACTTCAATACAGTCTCTATCAAACCAGTTTTTACTTAGTCGTTTGGGCCCTATCTTATTGGTTTTAGGCTGTAAGGCATCAGATATTTCTTGGATCATCCTCTCATACGCGTCAACAGAGATTTCAGGGGAATGTGCGGCTGTTATTATATTGGTGTACTTAAGATAGCTGTCTGATTTTAATTTTTGGGCAAAAATGTCAGCCGACTCCTTCGTCCATCTAGAATTTATTCTATTAGTATGAGTTTGAATATCTAATAATGGGGTGCAAATATTCAACCGAAAGGGTCCCTCCAAGGCCAGTGCTAGCTCTAGTGGGCGATGGTCACTATCCAGTCGGTTGGCCACACTAAAATGTTTAACAGTGTTTAGCATCTGGTTATGGAGGATAAAATAATCAATAACACTAGAACCCCTACCTGGGGTACAAGTGAATTCTCCATACTGGTCCCTATCAAATCGGCCATTCAATATACTTAGGTTATTTCTGGCGGTCATCTGTAACAGGCAGTGGCCGGCAAAATTAAAGTGCCGATCTTTAGACTGGCGAGCAAAATTTATCGGGGATATTTTGTCTGCATCATGTCCCACTGGGCCCTTTGATGGAGGAACTGAATAATTACTAGTTCTGGCATTAAAATCGCCCGCTAGTATTGGAAGGGCTTTTGGGAATTTAGCAAACAACTCCGTTAAAAAGCTTTCAGCCTTCAGCCAAACCTCACGGATAGCTTCTTTGCCAGATAATGGGGCAAGGTAAAAATTACAAAGCAACAGTTCAGACCTTAGGGTACCCAGATGTATATGCAGTGCCTGTATCGCCGAATCGTGGGTAGAAAGTTTTGTTATGTCAATGTCTAAGGTTGTTGAAATTAAAATCGCCAGGCCTTGGCGATACCTGCCTTTCCCCTTATTTTGGAACGCTGGTAGGCATAGTGAGACAAAACCATTTACAAAAATCTCATCACTGGACCAAGTTTCCTGCAGGAATATTATATCAAATCCCGCAAGGTATTTAAGAAGGCTGGGGTCCTTATTTTTAGGGCCCCAGCCAGCAACATTCCACGAGAGGAGCTTAAGTATGATATTATCATCTCTGGCGGTTAGTCAGATCATTTCATCTATTAAGTCCAATTTCCCTCCCTTATTATCAATAATACATCCATTCTTAGGTCTGCCAGGTTGTTTTCTAACTTCCAGATGATGCAAATGAGGCTTTGAAAGTCCATCAGCGCTGTCATCTGCTGTGGTCCGGGCAAATCTTGAGCAGGTGTTCATGCTAATATTAGTATTAATGTCAGTGATATCAATATTGTTAGTGGGTCCCGTCCCACTGCAATTCCTACGTATGTCGGCTTCATTATCTCCGTAGCTCTTACTAGGTGGATTGCTATCTGTAGGATAGCAATCTAATGAAGCAGTTACAATTGCCCGATGAATCGTTAAATTATTTTTTTGAGGGATTAAACACTCGTCATTTCGTGATCTAATGATATCAAATTGAGTGCTTGCCATATCTTTTGCCATATCTTCCTGCTCAGGCTCTGAATCTTGATTGATCAATCCTACCTTTTCTGGCATTCCACTTGTCATGTTTCTACATGGCTTAGAGTTGGCGTTCTTTGCCTTAGATAATAATAATTTCTTCAGTGCAGATAATCTGTCCAGGATGAACTGTCGCTCTTGGGCAGGTAAGGCCTCAAAACTATTTATTAGTTGATTTTCCTCCTGGAAAGGGTCTTGTAATAGAGCACCCGGGTTAGACTCGGTACTACCCTCTTTACTGGGAGTATAATTGGGCACATGATTTGAGAGACTCAATCTGGTATCAGAGTTCCCTTCAGAGCAAATAATTGTCCTGGGGCTGATGGAAGTATTAAGATGTGGTCCAGGACTTCTGTTCCCGTACGTCGACTTAATGGGATCCCTAACACACAGTTTGGTCGGAGGGGCTGTGTTGAAGAAGTATCTGCTAACCAGCATACCTCTATCCCGCAGCTGCTCTCTTCTGCTGTATATCTTGGCGGCTGTATTCAGGGAATCAAAAGTCACCACTGCCCGAGCTGAAAAGTGATTAAAATAAAGATATTCTACTCCCAAAACTCCAGCTTGAGAGAGGCATATTTGTGCAGACTCTGCAAGAATTGCAATGAGGTGATCTATTCTAGCAGGGTGTGATATCACTCCTTTTGGTTTAGGGAAATTTGAGATTACTAATATCCTTGGGTTCCATTGTAGGGACCAATAAATCTCATCACCTGGATTAGATCTTTTCAACTCAGCTTTTGGCTGGTTAGGGGGCTGTTGGTTAGCCACACTTGGGGGCTGAGTAGGTTCGAGGAGGTCATCCGCCCTGCACTCATGCGTATTATCTGTAGTAGTAGAATTACTTGTACTCTTTTGGATACTGCCTTTCTTGACTTCCGAGGCAGGAGTTTTAGTTGCCTTGTTGTTTTTAATTCCTGACCTGGCAGGTTTACTTTTATTGTCCGTCTTATACTTAGTTCTTGACTCCGGCTCTACCATTAATTTAAAAAGTCTGTCAAATTTCATTTTGGTGGATCTCCTGGTTTTGCTATTAGATTTTAAATTTTTTGACTTTTTTTCCAGTGCACCAAGAGATTTGCTAGATTTGTTATTCTGAATTCTCTTGGATTTAGTACGTCTTGCCCTGGTTTTTTGAGCTGGGCTTGCTGGAGCCTTTATACTGCTATTGAATGAGGGAGCTTGATTTGGGGCAATAAAAGTCATTTCACCTAAATTGACTTGAGCATTGGTTTTAGTTTGCTCAAGAGCAAAAGATGTTAGTGTTGTTAAAAGATCCGTGGTCTCGGACAGATATTGCTTTATCAATATTAAATCGCACCTCCACTCCGTAATCAGATTCCTAATTTCTTTGAAATGAAGATTCATTTGCAGTTCCATATTGGCTAAGATATTATTTTGCTCAACCTGTGGAGTCATAGAGCCATTTATTTTATATATTACTGAAGCTGGTTCTTCATACACAAGACCAGATGCTTTGATTTGGTTGGGAGAGCTAGGACTAGAGCCTCCATCTGCCATTGCTGAGTCAGCCGTTTTTCGCCCGTTCATCTTTTCGAGCATTGTATCAGCATCGGCAATCTCTTCTGCTAGACTGTGTGTATATTCTTCAAGACTTTCAGGGTCCTCAGGCCGCATGATACATTGAGGACCCAGGGACCAGTCTAGAGTTGGCTCTGTAGGTGCTGTTTCCTCCAGGTTATTGTATGCTTTAGCCCCTGGGTTATGTTGGAAAAAATTTGTAATTTTTAACTGCTTATGGGTTTTAACATAAACACTCACATCTTCTGCTATAGGGATCATTCCCTTTGATTTATAGCCAACTCTTGTTAACACCATTGCAGCTTGTAGGCAATTAGGACAATTATTAAGCTGTGACTAGAGCTTTAAAAGTCAGTTATTGCCTATCAATGTGTTGACAATTTTCTCTTGATGTGTTGGTTAATTGTTATTCGAACAACGCCAGGATTTCGCTCCTGGGGAGTCAGAAAAGGCTCTGCACGTAGTGGTCTAGCAACGCCCCTACTGGTTTCCAAATTAACCTCTATCTTGTTCTTTACTATCGTTGTTATTGTTGTTAATTCTTAACTTAAAGTTCATGCCAAATTCGATCCTCACTCTTTACTTTGTCGTTATCTTTGCTGCTGGCTTATTAAAGCTTCTCAGAACTTGCAGGCTGCCTTATCTTCTTTGCTTGTTATGTTCTAGTGTCTTTATCTCCTTGTTATTCTTAACATCTGTTACTTCCTATGGTAATATTTTAAAGTGCAAAGTGCCGTAAAAGAAATTCTTAAAAATATTTGTTAGTGCCAGAGCTGTTTTAAAAGGTTTGACTTAAAATAGCTTAAAATTTCTTGGCTTTGAAGTATAAAATTTCAGAGAAGCACTTAACTGAGTTTGTTTGTTTGCAGAGCCCCAGGCGTCCTCCTAGCTTCCAAACGCTTCACTCATTTCCCTCAAGCAGCAAAGTCAGAATAAGACATTTCATTGCACTTATCTTGTCTTTTCTTATCTTTGGCCTGGCTTAATTTAGCAGGCAAGAATGTGGAGTGTAAAAAATTACAGAGCTTCAAACAACAGCTACCGGCTAGCAGCCGCCGGAAACGGAAGTCTATATCGACATTCTCAATATTCCATATGTGCCCACTGCCCCAAAAGTTTTGAGGATACCTGGTTTAAACCTTACAAAAGCCACTAGTGTCTACATTGTGTTTTTCTCTGCAGCTGGCCCCTGACGATGCCTGGCGCTGTCCTCACTGCCAGGTGCTTCAACAGGGCATGGTAAAGCTCAGCCTATGGACGCTACCTGATATCCTCGTCATCCACCTGAAGCGCTTCCGGCAGGTGGGCGAACAGCGCCACAAGCTCTCCACGCTGGTGCACTTCCCCCTGCGTGAGCTTGACATGGCTCCCCATGTGGCCAAGCGCAGCCGTGGCAGCAAGTGGGGCACTTGGAAACACCCCACAATGGAAGGTGGCCACTGTAACTTCCTCTATGACCTGTACGCCGTCTGCAATCATCATGGCAGCATGCAGGGAGGGCATTATACAGGTGAGTGTTCCAGTGAACGGGCAGTGCAGAAGTCAGTCTATCCCTGGGCAAGGGCTGTTGAAAGGAATGGGTTTGCTGAAATCTAGGGTGAACACTGGGCCCTCATCAGATGTTATCCATAACCTCTCCTGGGATTAGGTGACATTGAACTTTCAAGAGAGCAGGCCCTTGTGTATACTCTGTGTCCCCCCTTCCCTCTCCAAAAAAGCAAGGGAATCAAAATTTTGCACCTGGGAAAATTCTACAAGATTAATAAATGAGGGAAATTAAATGAATGTTCAAATAGGGGCTTATTTCATATATTTTATTCTGCTTCTACTAATGGTGGGGCGGGGACAGAGAACAACTCAGAGCATCAAGTCTCCTCATCTGAAAGCAACTCTCAGCTGTTTTCTTGCTTCTGAGACTTCACTGAGCACTGCCCACACACATTTTCAAGCTTCTCTTCAGAGTCTGAAAAAGCTAGAAGCTTTTAAAAATAAATACATGAAAAAGCTGAAAATCTTAGGATGCTGAATGCTGTGCATGACAACCAACGTGCTTGTATGGGACTGTCACGAACATGGAAAATACAAGTAGCCCATCTGGCCAGAAGGGAGCAATAAGTTCCAGTTCTGGTTGTGGTCACAGAGTGAATTTTATAGAAGAAATGTTGCTATCTGCTTGGCCGGACCATATGCTAGAAAATGATTCTGCTTCCCTGTGACTTTCCTACCTCTACAAGAGTGTTCCAATATGAGCTAGATACTTTGGATGTCCTCTGCCTTGGAGAGATTAATGAGGTTGCGCAGGAACTCCAGCAGTGCCAAAGTTGTGGCCATATACCTAGAGGGAGCTCAGCCCCATTTGCCAGTGTATCCTCTCATGTGATGCCTGCTCTGTTCCCAGCTTACTGCCGCAACACCTTGGACAGCCACTGGTACAGCTATGATGACAGCACTGTGGAACCAGTCTTGGAAGATGAAGTCAGCACACGTGGTGCCTACATCCTCTTCTACCAGAGACGCAGTGTTGTTCCAAGCTTGTCTGGAGGAAGCTCTGTTAGAGGTACGCAGGTCACCTTTGCTTAGCCTGCACTGTAGCAGTGCTGCTTATTACTTTCTGGGTGTCATTTGCTGATGAAATTGATGTGCATCGAAGGAATTGTAAACAGGCTTTAAAAGTAATGGGTTAGCATAGGTCTCAAGTAACGGATGTGGGTTTTGTTTAATCCGGAGTGCCAGTTTACAAAACTGTCTTGCCTTGATACGAGATCACTGCAAATCCAATAGCAGAAGTCTCCAGTTTTCAAGGGTTATAAGCATCTGTTTGGAACAGGGCTTCATCCATTTTTAAAAAATAAAAGTTTGGTTTATTTTCAATACAGGAGTTGCCATTTTGGAGCAGGGTGGAGCAACATGTCAGCAGCACTTTTCAGAATATGTTCAGCGTTTAACATATAGGATTTGTTTGTTTGTTTGTTTTTAAGAATAGGGAACCTCTTTTTTCCATGAACTAGAGTGGCAGAGGCTGAGTAGGGAACGAAGGGCACAGATGTGGCTGGAAGTTGCTTATTCTTGGTTCTAAACTGAGAGCCCTTTATTGGATGTTCCTTTTGGTAGCACAGCTCTGTAGCACGAGACAGTGGCTGAATTCGGACAACACGATAGCCAATGGTGGGGTAATAATCAGCTTTACAGTTGTTCATCTAGGGGGTACTCCCCACACAATATTCGGACGACACGATAGTCAATACAACTGGTGATTGTTTCCCCCACCCCAGTTGCTTATTGTGTCGTCCAAATTCAGCCAATGTGTGCTGTTGATGCAAGATACTAGAAATGCTGATGAAACTCACTGGGCTTGAACCTAAGTACCAGCATTAGAGGCTTGTAATGTTCACTAAATTCCCAGCTATCTCCCTTTACCTGCCAGCCTAGCCTTAAATCTCCAAAATGACAGTTTTAGCACATGTAGCCAAACAGCCAGAAGAACCTGCTTCCCAAACACACCCTTGCTGGCTTTAAGAGCTGCACTGATCAAAGCCCTTGAAGTAAAAGGGTCTTCTTTAGAGGTGGGCTTTCCCTCCATAAACACACTAGAGTTTTCCCACCTATGCAGCCTCTTTAAATCTTCCCCTGTTCAGTCTAATAGAAAAATGTTGCTGCATTAGATTGAGTAGGAGGATATTAAAAGAGACTGCATCTACAGAAACCACTGGGATGTGGGGGAATGCTCCCCTGCAGAGAACCATTTAATCCCAAGAATCCTCTGGGGATCCTCTGGGGCCAGCCAGGAAGCGTCTTTTTTGGCCATGGAAAACTCATCTGCTCTCAAAGGATCTTGGATGCTTTGCAAGGAATCCCTAATTTTCATATTGGGAAGGTGATGTGGTTGAATTTCGCTTTCAAGCCATTTCCTGATTTTTTGTTGTTAAAAGTTTGGTTTATTTCCAAGGCATATATATCTCTACCACAGGGATGGGGAACATGATGTAACCCTCCAGATGTTGTTGGACAGTCGCTCCCATCATCTCTCATCATTGGCTATGCTGGCTGATGGGAGCTACAGTCCACCAACATCTGGGTGGCTACTTGTTCTCCATCCCCTGCTCTACAAGAGACAAATGATTCCATAGTTTTTGTTTTTATGCATTCTGGCCTGAAGGATGTTTGGCATTCATTAGATGGTTGGACCCATAACTCAATGAGTGAACATGCGGATTTGCAGCCAGACAGGATTCTTTCCTTCCTTTTATTTTTATTTATTTATTTACAAGGTCTGTATACCACTCTACATCCAATAGGATTCCCAAACGTTGAACAATAAAAGAAGAAAGCAGAATCAAAATACAAACTCAAATATTTTAAACCAGATTATGACAATGAAAAAATGGCGGGTCAATCAAGGATGACTTGTTTAAATGAAAATGTCTCCTTTAGGCACCAAAAACAAAACAAAGTTGGTGCCTCCCAGACACCCAGTACATGTCATGACTTCCTTTCCAACACAGCTACGGAGTCCTTGGAAGAAGGTTCTCCTCACCATACGTTTACTCTGTGTCTGTACCTTGCAGGGTCCACCAGCTCCTCCGTCTCCGAACACTGGCTATCAAGGTTCAGCGGAAGCAACAAGCGAGAAAGCCAGGTGTCCCGGAGCACTGCTACATGCCCATCTCTGCCAAAAACATCTGACTCGCCCATCCTCACTAATGCCAGCACCAGCCAGGAGAAAGGTGCCTGAACTTCACTATTGTACTTATTATATGCACAGCCTTGCTTCTTCACACAGTGCATAGTTAAACTCTGGAAATCGCTACCACAAGATGTAGTGATGGCCACCAATATGGATGGCTTTAAAAGTGGGTTGGACAAATTCCTAGAGGAGAAGGAAGGCTATCAATGACTACTAGTTTTGATGGCAATGTGTTACCTCCATTATCAAAGGCAGTAAGTCTATATACCCTAATTGCTGGGGAACATGGGTGGGAAAGTGCTGTTGCACTGTGTCCTTCTTATGGGCCCCTGGTTGTCAGCTGGTTGTCCACTGTGTGAACAGAATGCTGGACCCTTGGCCTGATCCAGCATGGATCTTCTTACGTTCTAGTACAAAGCCCACCTCATGCAATCTGGCTGAGCAGATGGTTCTGAGAGTGTTCAAGGCTCACAGGAGTCTGGGCTGCTCCCTTTGCCAAATGACTGTGTGCAGCCTGCAAAAATGTATGCCCAATCAGCAGCTGCATCCCTCTCCAAATGGTTTAGGAACAAGCCATACAAGTGCAGCATTGGCAAGAACTAGAACAGTTCTCCTGGCTCTTTATCTTGTGCACCATTCGTTGGGTCTCGTTACATGCTTCCAGGGAAAACTGCTACACAGCCAATCCCCATCTCTGTGTTTAGTCTGTCAGTTAGCCCAGTTTAGCATCTACATAAGTGATGGGCAAGCTCCCCTTGAATGGATTAGTGTGAAAAAGAAACCAAGCTATTTCTCTCTCAAAACTGAGAAATAGCTCAGCTTATTCCCAAGCCAAACCAAATTTATTTATTTATTCCCAATTATATTCCACCATTTATTTAAAAAATCCCAGGATGGGTAACAACAATTAGTTTGCAACAAAGCTAATCACTCATAAATATTAGCACCAAAATGATAATAAAGTTGGCACTAGGTGTACCTCTTTGGGAAGGGATTTCTAAAGTCAGACCATCACCACTAAGAAGGCCCTGTCTTGTATGATCACTCAGTGTAGGACAACGAGACAGGCCTCCCTCACAGATCTAAGACAGGCTGGTATAGGGAGAGGCATTCTTTGAGATTATTGAATCCTGAGTCATTCATGGCTTAGTAGGTCAACAACAGCTCCTTGAATTCAGCCCCAAAACAGGTAGGCAACCAGTCCAGCTCCTTCTCTGATAGCCATCCCTGTCAGTATCCTGGCTGACACATTTTGTACCAAGTCTTACTTCCAGATCATTTTCAAGGGCAGCCCCATGTAAAGTGTGTTGCAGTAATCCAAACAAGAGGGTGATCAGAGCATGATTCACTGTGGCTGAGCTATCTCTGTCCAGGAATGGTTATAGCTGATGCGCCAGCGAAAACTGGACAAAGGCACTCTGTGCCACTGAGGCCAGTCTGGGACTTCAGTGACAAAGCTGGATCTTGGAGTATCCCCAGACAACATATCTACTCTTTCAGGGGGAATGAATCCCCATCCAGAACAGGACATCTACCCAGTTCCTGGTTCTGAGAACCAGTCACCCACAGGACCTTGTCAAGATTCAGTCTAAGCTTATTAGCCTCATCCAGCCCATTACTACCTCCATGCTCTGATCCAGCACCTGCCTCACCTGACAGGTGACAAGGAGAAATAGACCTGAATGTCATCAGCATACTGGTGACATCTTATCTCAGATCTCCTTGATGATTCTGTCAGCAGCTTCATATAGTTACAGACTCAGTTTGCTCCATTGAGCATCCAAATCCCTCCCTGTTCCCTCCATTTTCCTGATTCCTGCTGGTGTTTTGGCAATATCAACAAACAGGAAGGATGTCTCTCCTCCGTCTTTCAATGTGTGGTGTGCCACCACACAGCATGCCAGGCACGAGCAGCATCTGGGAAATGTAATTTCCCTGAGGGCTACTGCAATATCAGCAGCTAGATGAGGGGGGTGGGAAGAAAGACAGGGGTACTAGAAGATTAATGGGTGGGAGAAAAGGGAGAAGGAAAAGAGAGAAATGGGGCTGTAAGAGGGAGGTAGGAGGGGAATTCTTCTTTGGCTTGAATTAGAAGTCTGAGTCAGAGAAGAATTCTGGGCTTATAATGCTCGCTCATACCAAGAAATACAAGTCTTGGCAACATTGCTACTGCACATTTTATTAAGCAAGCTTCCACATTCCTGTGTGGGAGCACACTTGACTCCACTGCCTTCCTGAGAATCAATGTCAGTCCCCTTTGTTTTGTTTTCTAGGTGGCTTTGATTCACGCCCCCTGGTGCGGGGCGTCCAGGGCAGGACCGTCAGCCTGAAAGCTTCCCCTTGTAAGGTCAAGCTGGGCATCCCAAAGCCAATGCAATTGCGTTGGTCCTTCATCTCCAAAGATTGGTCAGCAGAGCCCTCAGGGGAGCTCGTGGAATACCTGGAGTCTGGCCGCAGACCACGGTTCACAAATGAGTCCATTGTTCCTCTCATGACTAAGGATGGGGAGGACAATGGGCCTTCGCTTGCCAAAGTAAAGCCCAACCCTGCGCTAACAGGCATGGGCACCATTGAGAACACCGGCAAAGAACCCACTGCCATGGAAAACACAAGCACCCTGAAAAGGGCAGGGAAGCCAAAGGAGGACGTAGGTGAGCAGCCACGGACACCCAAGAAACTGGTGCTTTCTCTCGGCACGGTACCTCCAATAAAGGATGAAGAACCCAAGGGCAAAGCAAATGTCAATGGGACCTTGCACACTGGGACAAACTTGCCCCCACCCAGTTATCAACCTAAAAGCAGAGGAGTCCAGGATCCAAAGGTCATTCCCTGTGTTAGGGAGAGGGAGCCTGAGGGTGAGAGGCAGCCAGAGGGAAAGCTGGCTGTCTTCAGAGTTGGCTTCCTACGGCGGGACCCCAAGCGGCACAGTGAGTCTGATAGGCACGGTGTCCTGCCACCAGCCATGGCGTCATCCCGGGCATCTCTCTCTAATGGAACGCTGAGTTCTATCACCGAAAGCAAGGCAAACAGTGCCCTGGGTCACAGCTCCACAGAAGGGCTGCCCAATGGGCGGATCTGCCGTTCTGAATTGGACATCAAGCGTGCTCAGAGCACCTGCAGCAACAAGGGACGGAGTGACTGGTTGCTGAGCAAATCAGCTTCCCTCTCCAAGGCAAACAACAATGTCTCCTTGCAGGGTTGCACACCGCCACTAGCTCTAGAGGGGGTTTCTTGTGGCACATTCCAGCGGGCAAGATATCACACAGCCTCCCTGGGCAGAAGGATAGCTGTACCAGAATCCAGCTTCTGAACTAGTCTTTGGTTCCACCTGGAAATATGAAAAGGATGCCAACCTTTGGTGCTTGTAAGGTCTCAGGGCCTTTGGATAAGATCTGTTGATTGTTGAAAAGCTTGGGTGGTGCTTGCTTTACAAAGGTTTTTTCCCTCAATCAGCAGTTATCAAACCCAAGGCATGCCAAATGGCACCATTGCCTTGTCTGGGAATGAAGATGCAACAGTGACCTTGTGGACCATGAGATTAGAATAGGAGAGAGAGAGAGAGAGAGAGAGAGAGAGAGAGAGAGAGAGAGAGATCAGTTGGGAGAGTATTAGACTTAAAGTATTTATTCTACAGAGAGATAGTTTAACTGATACTGATGAGACGATGTGCTGTTCTGTGACAGCAATTATTTTGGTACCAGGTTGTGGGGAGGGAAATAACAGGGGAGAATCTAAACATTGCTCTATGCAATAATCCCAGCTTTTCTATTTTCTGCAGACCTTTCAGTTTTACAGATCTATTTGTTATTAAAAATGTCTCTAATGATTGGTGAGCGTCAATGGTTTTGGGAATCAAGGGTGGAAATGGGGAGATTAATCTGGGTGTTGTCTGTTTACTGGGATTCACAGGCAAAGGGATAGTTTGTTTGGCTGAAAATGAATGCTGTGGCATTCTACTGAAACCTCTAATGTTTAGAATACACAGGTGGTGGTGGGGTGGGAGGGAGAAACTCTGTCCATTTCTTGGAACAGCTTCCTGCACAAAACTGGGTCCCCATCAGAGCGTGGTACTTTTTATGATGTTTAATGGCTGCTGGAACCTGAGTACTGTCATCAAGTTGTGGCTCCATTTCTTACAAGTCTCCCCTGAACTACCAGAAGTGCCTTCATATTTCCCCCTTCCAAAGGACTGCTGTGCAAAACTTTTGTGACCTCTCCCACTTCTTGATCCATCCCATCAATATGTGGCCTTTG
Organism: Anniella stebbinsi; assembly: GCA_029215795.1. Lineage (NCBI taxonomy): Eukaryota > Metazoa > Chordata > Lepidosauria > Squamata > Anniellidae > Anniella > Anniella stebbinsi. Next base: position 61,948,467 of record JARDYH010000005.1, on the reverse strand, counting down.
GGCAATGACTGGTGCTCTTGTGAGGAACATCTGCATGGATGCTTTTGAGGATATCATTCACATCCAAGAAAAGAAAGGGCCCGTGTCACGTAGATGTTCTGGGAGGCAGTTCCAGGCATGAGTAGCTGCAAAGGAGAAAGGGCAGAGTCTTGAAAAAGCAGGTGGCTAAAGGTGACTGAGCTGGAAAAGTGAAGGTCAGTGTGAGGGATCTGTTGAGATATGAGGCTAGAGAGATAGGTGATAAGGGTATGGAGGGCTTTGAAGGTAAGGACAAGGAATGTGGATCTAGGAGGGCCCTCTTGTGGTCTAAGCAATGAGGCAGAGAAGAAAAGCAGTACTTTCACATTGTTGTACAGGGAGTCGTCACATGACTTGGAGGAGCAAACTAGATGGTGGAGTCAAGATAAAACCACAGCTTCATGCCTCAGTAACAAGACCTGTAATATCACTGACAATGGATACAATGAGGTTTAAAGGACAGGAAACCTTGGGAAGAAAGAAAAAAGGTTTGGACTTGGACAAGTTGGTTTTGAGACAATGATGCAATATCTAAGTGGAAAAATGAGACGGAGTTGGAGAACTGGCTTGGAATGGTTGGAGAAGGTTCAGGGGTATATAGGTAGAGGTGGGGGTGATCAGTATATCAGTGGTACACAGAACAATGTGATTTGATGATATTTCCCAGTGATACAGTGTAGAAAAGTGATCATGGAAGCCCAAGGACAGATCCTTTAGGGACCCCTGTGGAGAGGGTGTGGAAGTAGAGGAAGAGCATCTGCTATAGAAAAGAGAAGTGAATGCTTAAGTAGGAAGATAACCATATGGTGACCATCACTGAAGCTTAGATATGACATGGAAGGAATCAAGTCGGAGAGGGTGAACAACCATATTAAAGACTGCAGAGTGATTAAGGAGAATGAGGATAGAGATCTTTGGAGCTGGCAGTGTGAAGATTGTGAGTAATTTGGGGGAACTGCAATGTCAATGGAGCACAGAGGATGGGAACCCGATTGCAGGGAATCAAGAAAGAATGTTGAGACAGCAGAAGTAGTGGTGCTCTCCAGAAGGGGTCCCTGTGCAAGCACTGCAGTCTGCAAAGTTCATGTATAGTGCTGGGGTGCTACACTGAACTCCCAGTGCAGGTCTATAATTGTGACATGTTAATCAGAGGGTGTCTGAATTCTTATGCTTGCATTGTCTCTGCCTGGTGTATTTCTATTTCACCTCAACGTCTGTGAAGAGAAGGCTGTCCAGCCGAATACCAGCTCCCATTCCCCAGAATTATAGGGAAAGGTTTTTCATGTGTATGAGACTTTGGCTTTGGACTCATTGATCTACTGGCACAAATTGGTCAACCATACCATGACCATTCCCTTACCCGGCTGCTGCAGGCTGAGCTTTGCTGGCATGGGGAATGGCGTGAACGATCTCCCACTCCCTGGGGGCTCTTTTGTTAAGCCATTGCCTAGCAACTGCAGCAGGAGTGGAGCAGGCTATGGCGTCCTCCAAGGCAGTCAGCAGCTTTTTATACGAGACGGATGACTTCACCTTTGAAGAGAGGAGTTCAATGTATGAGCTGCGGCTGGAGAGACAGAGAGAGGATGGAAAGGTTTGTGTTGGGGTGAGCAGCCGGGAAAGATACTTTCAGGGGCACAGAATGTGTCCTGGATTCCCCCATATTCACTAAGTTCCCTCTAACGTTGGCATTGTAAGGGGACAGAAGAACCCCTTTCCTTGCTTGTGAAGGAGCCTTTAATATGGCTAGCCATGAACCCCACTGATTATTTGTAATAACAAAAGAGGAATTCAGACGAGCAGTTGAAGCTTAAGCTGGACTTTTCGGCCCTTTTCTGACAGTGTATTGTACAGGCCCATTTGGTGTTAGTAATGTGCCGCCCATCACTTCTCTGAATGTAGCATCTTGAAGGTCTAAACATCACCATCATGCAGGGAATAATTGCTACCAGCAAGGACAGGTAGAGAGCACTTAGCAAGGCACTAGAGCCACACGTACCCAGGTAGTTGTTTGCATGCTTTTAGCAACAGCTTCAGTTCCTCAGAAGGTTCAAAATTCCTCTGTTCCATGGAGAAAATGGCTCCATTCAACAGTGAGAATGCTGTCAGCTCTGTTCTTTTTGTTTAAAGTAAGGATCTTTAAACAAATGAGATTGCATTATGCAGGAAAAAGAAAATGCGTACGGTGAAGCTTTGCGTAATTGGAAGGAGAGCCTAAGGATCTCAGACTTGGCATGGATGTTTAATCCCGTATGCCCACCCAGGACCGAGAGCCACACTGAAGCATAAAGGGGAGACCAAGGAAGAAACTGCTCTTCAAAATTATAAAGATTCCCAGCATGCATAGCCTTGAAAAGCCTTTTCAGCTCTTCCATAAGTAATCTGATGCTAGCCATCAATAGAGCTCACATGTCAGTTTAGTATACTAGAGTTCTCTGAGAAATATTGCTGGTGTTTCTGAAGCACCCACAAGAACTAATTTGGGGGCTGGAGCTGAAACTAAACCTACCCAAATTGTCAACTGATGGTAGCACTGCCTAAGGCTGTTCCCTGTCATCCACAGCTGTTACCTTCTCCCTGGTGTGTACTATTACTTTTTCTTAGAAAACTATGAGTGTGCACTTGTGGATGTATATACAGCACAGAATTTAAGTCCACCTCTTGTTGCTATTACTGTTTCTTCCTTCTGATGAGTATGCCCTTATTTACTTATTACCTTTCAGTGGCACCCAATAGCCCAAGCTGTCTTCACAACAATTAAAGCCATAACATGCAGCATCATAAAATACAATATAAAAATTTAAAACTATAATATAAAATAAAAACAAATCCAAAATAAAACCTAGCAGCAGTGCAAATATTTTAAATACAGTAACTGTTCTTGTTTAAAGAGGAAGCTTGGTTTGTTTGTTTTAAAAAATAATGTTACTTTGAGATACATTTAGTGAAATGTAGCTATGAAACATGTTACCAATGGGTGACCAAAGGAGCTCTGTCACAATGAACCTTAGCTATCCCATCTGCCTTCTCAACCTTGCAGCTTCTTTCTTTCTTCTCTGCTGCTGTTTGGGGGGAAAGTATCAAGACAAGGAAGAATTGATGGGAAAGCTCCAGTGCTGGAAATGCTATTTGGGACATGCTGAGGCAGGGGAGGCTGAAAAGGAAGGATGCCTTAGCTACATAAGATCACTCCAGTGATCCCCAGTTACGAAGGCTTGGTGGATCCCAAGTAGTAGGAGTTAATTTATCCACATAGCTACTGGAGATCATAGACAATATGGTACATACTTTATTGTAGTCTATAGACCATAAAAGAGCATACAAAATTTAAAATTTGCATCAACAGCTGTAAACAATTGATCAATTAAGAACCCACCAGTTGTACTCTATACAAAGTAGTATAGAGTACATTAAAAGCTATGCAATGTTCTCTACTTCCTCTCTGCTGTTTGTGCATGGGAAACAAATCTTAATAACCTCTTCAGATTTTCAATTTCAGTTTCCTCTTCCTACTCAGTTGATGGGCAAAGAATGGATTTGATAGTTTCCCACTCCCCTAAGTCACATCTATCAGCATGTAACGCTTGTGTTTTTCCAGAACCTAGACTTGAAACTAGGTACATCTCATAAGACTTTGCAAGTAAGTGCACTTTAGAGAGTTTTGGTCCCATGCACTTATAAATTTCCACTAAGTCTGCGGCTAGCCATCTCTTCACCTCATGTTTTTTGTTTTGTTTTCTAAAGCCGTTTGTGTACATGACTGAATGAGCAAATGTGGGAGGAGATCTGAATAATCTAGTGAAAATTGTATGGGTGCTGTTTATGTGTATGCATTCAGGACTCCTGAAAGTGAGGGAAAATGCTGGGGATTATTCTGGGATGTTTGAATGGGGGTGATATCTGAAGTTGGCAGTGGGCAGAACCAGAGCCAAAAGTGGGTGTGTTACCCTGTGTCTCTTTCTGCCACACTCTTTTCTTTCTCTTCCACCCTCTTTTCTCTCTTCCTCTTCCTTCCCATGCAGCCAGGTTGGCAGGAAAAGGGACAGATCACTCTTGCTAGAGGTCTGAACTGGTTGCATGCAGAGGACTTTTGAAATTAGGCTGAAGGCTGCAAGTTGCTCATTCCTGTTCTGCAGGGCAAAGAGTGATGGGGGGACAGGACACTAAGTGCATGTGTGAAAGGACCCTTAGCACCGAGATATGTACCCTAATATCTCTGGTATTAAAATATTGCTATGTAGCACTGGAGAATCCCAACTTCTGAATGACCACCAACCATTCTCTGACTAATTGTGAATGCTGCTACTCAGAGATAGGTTTAGAGCTGCTTTATGTTATCAAGGATATAAGCATTTACAGTACACCTGTATCATAATTCCATGTCCAAAAAGACAGTTGGCCCCAAAACAACTTTCCTCCGTTCAACTGTAGATTCACCTGTAGGGAAACATGACATGGATTTTGGCTAGCAGCCCAGCTTCCACCTCCAAATGTGTAGCTCTGGCTGGCTTAAAGTTTTGAAATGCTGTTATAAGGCCAGAGTTGGGATGTTGGCATTAGATGTCATATGTTGCCTGAGCAACAGCTGCCCAGTCCAGCTAACCTGCCAATGGCAAACACTAAAGGACAATACAGCTTGGAGAGCCAAATGATTATGCCTGGTTCTGCTTCTATGGCACTATAGTTTGTCAACAAACAGCTTTGTATGCCCAGAACACTGCCTTGGGCACAGTCAATGTAGAGGGTAACATAATCCGGATGGCTTATCTGTGTTATTCACTGTGCCACAAACTCCATCTCCCAGTATCAGGTTTTTAGAAGCCAGGGTACAATGTCGGGATTTAAAGTAGGCACCTTAGCAATCGGAAATTACAAGAAAGTCACTGAGATATGGGAGAGGCAGGAAGAATCGCCATCTGAGGAGGAGAGGACAAACCTTCTTGATCAGCTTCTCTATGAGAAGGCACACGGCCCAGAGGAATCAGTAAGTATTCTAGAGCTGAGATTCCACACTCCTCTGCTTAATCTTTTTCTTTGGGTGGGAATGGAAAGAGGGCAAATTTTGAATGTGTGATGCATCAGCTGAGGGAGGGATAACATGCATTTAAAGTGGGGTAGACATAGACACCATTAGGAAGTATGTTTCACAGCCTTGGCCACTATGAATTGTTTGGCTGCAAGATTTACACTCTGGGAGAGCACATTTCTTGTAACTAGGGTGTTAAGGTACCTATTAATTGGGATATAATATAATAGATCATACAATGCATCTTTCTGTTCCCTGATGAAAATGGAACTTTTACAAGTGGAAGCAGTTGTTCTACCATTCTACTTTTTTGGAGACAAGTTGTCTGTGTTTATTATCACCCAATTCTTGCTCTATCCCTTTGCACAAATATTTCTCCCTCTCGGAGTAAAAAGAGGTGGTTCAGCAACAGCACAATCAGAATTCCTAGTTCTAGTGATGTCTTCATGTGGGCAGAAACAATATATGCATATTTCCTCCAGCTATTCACTCCCCTTTGCCTGGCTTATGATAGATTGGAACAAGAAAATAATTCAGAGAGGTAGCCAAATTTTATTCTTGAACCTCTGAAGTTTACTCAAAGGTCTGTGTCCTCTGAGCAAACACTAATGACACAGAAATGGCTAGGCATCCATAAGTAAAGTTTCCAGGAGAAAAATAAGTCCTATCTATTTATACACAGGCACACACACACATACACACTGGTTAGCCAGCTCTTAACTGCCTATTATTGATAAAGGAAGTGACTTTTTTCTCAGGTATCCCAAATGCTAGCATGGACCAAAATATTCAAGCATCCCATCCCACTGAATTGTATTTGTGTGGCTCAACAGCCCAACTAGTGAAGTTCTGAAAACTAGCAATTTCAAATAAAAGTGTTGCACTGAAAAATGTACAAACTGTGATATCTAAAGAAAAACTGATTTTCTATCTACAGGGAATGCAATTTTTATAATGAATGTTTCCAAATTTCAGCAGCGAGCTCAGTGATTCATGGATGCAACTTGCTCATTGCCACACTGTGACCAAATATTTTATTTCTTAAAACAAGTGTAATCTGTTTTCATCTGGCAAATGTTGGCGGCTAAATTCTATCATGAGTTGATTTTCTCTGATCCTTAGCATTTCCAACTCCCTGAGAACAAAGCCAGTCACTGTTAAATTGCTTTTATTGATTGATTTAAATATATGCAAGAAGAAAATGGCTTTGGCCTGCTGAATGGCTAGAACACATGCAAATGAGAGAGGCAAACTATCCAATTCTAAATTGTGTGTGTTTGTGTGTGTGTGTGTGTGTGTGTGTATGTCAGCTGCCTGAAGCAAAATAACTACCAGCTCAGGTTTGTCTTTTAGCAGATCACAAGCAGTCTGATGGCACATGATGCAGAAACTTGGCTTGACCCAAGCATATCTGGGTCCAATTGAATGGGAATCTGGGAACCCCACATATGCCACTTTGGGGTCTGTGGGATATAAATTCAGTTAATAAATTAGTTAGGTTCGCTAACTTTCACAATGGCACCTTAAAGTCTAAAAGAATGCTTGCAGATTTAAAACCAGATAGATACACCTGGGATTGGATCCAGCTTTGTCGTGGAGTCCACAGAACAGGTACCACTGACAGGTTGTCTGTGTCTTCTCCTCACCTAGGGTGACCAGATAAAATCCAGGTAAGGGCTCATGTAACTTTAACAGTTGCAGAGAAAAGGGAATTTCAGCTGGCGTCATTTGTATGCAATTAGTACCTGGCAAAATTCTCTCTTCATCACCACAATTAAAGTTGCATGCACTATACTAGAGTGACCAGATACAAAAGAGGGCAGGGCCCCTGCAGCTTTAACTGTTGTAATGAAGAGGGAATTTCACCAGGTACAAATTGCATACAAATAACTCCCGCTGAAATTACTTTTTCTCTACTACTGTTAAAGTTACATGAGCCCTGTCCTCCTTTTCATATGGTCAGCCTATCCTCACCCCTGCATGTCCTACAGATCTCCACCAACCCTCAGGAGCAGATTTGGTGGGGCTGCCAGGGGGAGGAAAGAAGGGAAGTCCCGTTACATCAGTGGTAGCTGTTCCTCAGGTGCAATGATACAGCTGCATCCGACCCCTGGAATATGTGGGGCTGATGAATGTTTAACGTAACAGTCCTGTCTGCTTTTCCTTAGGAGTGATTCTCAATGAACCGTGGGGTTATTTGTTTCAAGTATACCTGCTTAGGGTCAAGTTGTGACAAGTTCCCTTCTTGAGCTTATAATGGCTATGCAGCAAGGCTTCTCGAGGGCTCAGCCATGCGCATACTTAATCACGCAGGCAGAACAAGTATCTTATTAAAAACAGACATTTCTTCAAAAGAAGTCAAACAAATATAAAGAACATACGTTGGGTAGAGGGAGGTATAAAATTGCAGCATTAGCTGGTTATTCCACCTTCTCTAAAAGTATTCAAGGCGTGAACACTTGGATACTGTTTCCAGTAGATTTACAACCTGATCTTGTTGGAGAATGTTAGGTAGCCCAAATCCCATTGAAACCAATGGATTTAGGGTTGCCTGATCCTACATAGAAACCCAGACTATTAGGCTGAAATCCTAGAGACATGTACTTGGGAATAAGCCCTATGATACCCTATGAAATGCATAGGATTAGGTTGTGTGAATCAAATGCTTAAAACCAGGAATAGACAGGCTTTATCAGGATACACAAGCTCATGCCCTTTATTTTTTATAGAGCAAGTTTAGTCCCTGCATACCACAGACTCATCAGGGACCAATAGAGGAAGGAACTCCCATGAGGTCCAAGTCTTGGCAAGCTCTTGGCAAGATATCACAGGGCTGAAAAAATGGTATTTCATAAGCCTGCCATAGTATGATCAGTGTTTTAGGATAATTCAGTGGAATCTCCTTCATAGGACCATAGGAAGCTGCCTTATACTGAGTCAGACTATTGGTCCAACTAGCCTAGTACTGTCAACACTGACTGGCAACAGCTCTCAGGGATTTCAGGCAGAGGTTTTTCTAACCCTACCTGGAGAAACTGGGGATCGAACCTGGGACATTCTGCATGCAAAGCATGTGCTCTGTCACATTGAGCTCTGGCCCTTCAATAAATACAAAAACATGATAAGGAGGGAAGTCTATACAAGAACACACAATTCTGCCGGAAGGAGGTATTTGGTGGAGACTCAGGAAGTAATGTGTGTCCTTTAGAGAAGAATGGACCATTGATGATCACAAGGCACAAAACATCACAGACCTATCAACTAGTCATAAGGACAATTCAGAGCTAGCTAAATTTTAAAGAAGGTGGTGATCTGCTGGCTATTTTTATTTCAGCCTTGTCAGAAGACATGGCAGGGGGAACAAAGTACTGTTATTGGACATAGCTAGAAAATGCCTTCATCGTCAAGGACACCCAGAGATTAATAAAAGAAAATTAAAAACACACATCTCCAATACAGCATATTTATCATGTTATGTCAAAACATACTTGAAAACTCTACATAGCTGATAATGTTTTGTGTTTGCTAGGTGTAACAGTAAAAACTGGATGATTTCTATCTTTTGCTTTAGAAATCTCTTCTCCACAGACTGATTTTCCTGGCCAAGATCTCGCCAGACCTGGCTGATAAAAGGGATTTAGCTGGTAAGTTGTATGGAAAAATTCTTCTGTTGACTCCATCAAGAGTAGCCTCTCTGACAGAAAGTTCTAGAATGGGATGAGACTTTAATAAAGGGGTCCTGGGCCTCCGTGAGCTTCACCCACCCGCCTCTCCAACCTGATTTTCCAAGTAGGAGTTTTAGTTTTCCCTCACAGCAGACAGGAATGGGAAGGGTGAGAAAAGAGACGGGTGGTGATATAGTGCCACATCACCAGGCGAGGCTGCTCAGTGTATCATGATTGGTGGGTTATACCAGGAATAATTCATTTATGCCCACTTCATTTGTCCTCAGAATATTGGGAACAACTGTTTGCGAGTCTGCAACGTTACTATTATCAGGGCGAAGGGATCACAGGCCTTCTTCTGCTCTATCCCATATACATTGTGCACATATTGGAGGTGAGCTGTCTCTCTCTCTCTAAATTTATTGATTTATTTAAAATATTTCTTGGCTGCCTTTCAGGGAAGAAACCCTCCCAAGAGAGTGGCCTGCTGGAAGAGATTAGTCAACTTAACAGTCTCTCTGACTTTAAGAAAGCCATAAAGACCAATCTCTTCCGGCAGGCCTACCTACCCAGTCGAATTTTAAGAGTTTTATTGGTATTTTAATAATATACTAGTTTTATATGTTTTAATCAGTTTTATGTATTTTATATCATCTGTATTTAATGTTGTTCCCTGCCTCGATCCAGAGGAGAGGCAAGTAAGAAATAATAATAATAATAATAATAATAATAGTGTGTGAGATTGTTCCAGTGTGAGAGATCCTTTGGGATACTGCTCAGCTTCAGGAGTCGCTCTATCATACACTTTCCTCAGGCTACCTAATTGGTCCCTCATGACTGTGTCCCTTCATGAGTTCACTCTCTCCTTGCCCGCTGCCCCAGAGGATAGGATGCACATTGGCAAGAGCAGGGATTCAAGAATTACTTATAACCCACCTCTTTCCCTCCCTCTTCCAGTCAAGATCTCCTCATGGGCAGGTTTGCTAGCATTTGAAATAAAACATTCTAGTAACTGGGCACAGCCTAGAATGGGTTTGGGATAGAGCCAAGGGGCACAGCCAAGCAGTTTGGGATGTATCTGGAGTCCCAATGGTCTGAGAATGAAACAACACACAATAGCTGGAGAGGAGGGAGGACAGCTTAACTGTGTGTGTGTGTGTGTGTGTGTGTGAGAGAGAGAGAGAGAGAGAGAGAGAGAGAGGAAAGAGCCTTGCCAGTGAATTTCTAGCAGCAAAACAGTTCAAAAACTTCTGGTCACCCCCCACCCCACCCCACCCCACCCCAGGGCTAGTTGGCAACCTGACTCAGTTCATAGCAGTTCATAGAAACCGTATCACAAATCTTTGACTCCGCTCAGCCCTTTCTTTCTGAATTTCTCTATATCTGAAAGCTCATGCTCATGAACTGAATCACTTGTCCTCCAGTCAATGTCCTCACTGCAACTATCTTTATGCCCCCTTTTACCAAAGCCTGCAGTCCCACACCCCAGCCCAGCTTTATTCTGCTGAGGGCCATGACAGCTGACAAGAGGGTGGAACTGGGCTTCCTCGTGGTGAGGACAAAATGGAGGCTGTGGTGAATGCATCTGACATGAGCTGGAGTTGTGGTGGGGAAAAGTGGAGCCAGTAGCACCTTCTTCTCTTCAGCATCCTTACTGACCTCAGTAAGCCTTACAAGTCCTCCCATTTCAAAGTCTGCCCCATTTGTTTGTTTGTTGGCTTCATGTGTGAGGCAATTTATTGTGCTCTTTACCCAGCCAACATTTCAGAGAACATCGTTGGGTGGTTTGAAGTTGAGTTGTTCAGGAAGATTCAAGTAGTGCTGGCAGTGCCTTTGAAAGAGACTTTCCTCCAAAGTATCAGGTGGGCAAAGCACAATAAATAGGCTCCACTGCAAATTTCTAGGAATGGGGGAACCAACAATTTTTAAGCTTGCCTAAATTCTCTGAAAAGCACTTCAAAACGTACTTCGGCTTGCTCCAGGTTTTGTTTTTTTTACCTCTTTTTCAGCTCGTTTTTCAGACAGGAAAAATGCATATTTCTGTACATGTTTTTCAAAAGTGCACACTTTCCCCCCATTGATCAAGGTATGAAAATACTTTTAAAAAATTCATGCCGAAGTGCACAATGTTTTTTTAAATATACGTCTTCTGAGCACGATCACACATTTGGGAATTTGCCAAAACAAAAACTGAAACAAACCCCCCTCAATTAAGAAGTGCTCCTGCTCACATTTGTTTTCACAAATGGGATGTATTTGCATGATTTGTGAACAGAGGTTAAATTCTCATTCACCCCTATGACTTTCTCACTCATTTTTCTTTTCCTGATTGGAGTGCCTCCCTGCTGGTTTTCATGGGTGAGGCAGCCTCTTCTGCACTATCAGTTTCTTCCCTATTATCAGCCATTCTTGGATGTGTAAATTCAGCCTCTCACTGTCCGTAACCATGGTAATAAAAGGCTTAGGAGTCCTTCAGTGTAGTGAGCTTTTCAACCCAATTATAGATCACTGGTTCCAAAATCTTTTAACTATGAAGATCCCTTGGCCCTCCTTTGATTATTTTGGTAACCTGACTTCCTAATTCTGTTTCAGCTACTCCCATAGGAACCTTCTTGAGTTCTCCCACATGCCACTGGGGGTGGTGTGGGTCGGTGGGTTGTTCTGAGGCAGCTGTGCTTGGCTCTTTCCTAACTCCACCAGCCTATCATGTGCCGTGGCGTACTTTGAAAATAGCTGCTTGAAATTAACTTCTTTGGGTGGGTGCCAACAGTCCCTTAACCCAGTCCTCTGCTTTTGTTTCAAGGATGCTCAGTTGGCAGAGAGGGAAGCTCTCTGCATTTACCTCGCCATGTGATCTCACTTGCTCCCCCCACCCTCCTGGTTAGGTTGTATATGACCCATTGTGCATCTGTGTAACCCAACGCAGTACCCAATAGCTACATCAGAAGTTTCCTTATACTGTGCTTCCAGATGGGTCTTTTGTTGTGCAATCATTCTGCCTAATTCATGGCATTTTATGAGGGTTGGGACCTCCTGCATGTAAGGTATGTCCTCTGTCACTAAGCTACAGCCCCCTGAAGGAGCCAAACAACAAGATGCTTGGAGTTCACTGCACTTAGAGTTTCCCCCCGCCTCACCCCCCATCATGCTTTATTGCTTCAATGTTGCTAGTTTGTTTTCTTAACTAGCTCTGTTGATTTTCTTCCAGTCATCCAGTGATGTGCTTTACTCTGTCCTGAGGGACCTGAGGGATATGGAGCAGCAGGAGAGGTGAGCAGGTGGTGGCCATTATACATTCTTTTCAAGGGTAGGGCCTTGAACTGAGCAATTCTGATTTATAAGATTTAGTCGGATACACTAAAATTGTACCTTGATTGCAAGTATGCCGGCCGCGCCACATGCTGCTAATGCTTTTTGCTGGCTACACTAAGCAGGACTGATTGCTTCTGCCTCCAGCAAATTCCTCCTCAGTTGCTCGGCTTACTGGGTGACCTTGAACCAGTCACCATCTCTCAACCTAGCCTAGCACGCAGGGTTGTTGTGAGAATAAAGGGTGGGTAGGGGAGTGCATGCTGCTTTGAGTTCTTTGGAGGAAGAGTAAGTTGTTGATGATGGTGATGATAATAATAATTATTATAATTTTATTTTGGCATGATTGGAAACACCCTTTTGGAGAGCTCATTGAGTGCTCACTGACTCATTAAGTCTTGTGGCAAATGAACGATCATAGCTAAATAGAATTTTCATATCACCTGACAGAACCCATTCCACAGCCAAAACTGGGTAACGAAGAGATGAGCGTTCCTGAAAAATACGTGCCTGTGTGAACCTCTCCTTAGAAAACACCAAACTCAAGATGTCAGAATCTGACAGGAGCTCACCGGTTTTCCCTAAGGATATTCCGCCACTTGGGGCTGAATTTCCAGCTGTTCATGTTTTATAGCTTTGTTCTTTTAAGGCTTATGGAATTCTTCAGTTCCCCTGTATCAGGTGAAGAAGGCTGAACTAGAACCCTTGTTAGCACTTTGCCACATGTGCAGAGTTTTCACACTACTGTGAATGTTTGAGGTGGTTCTCACTCAGACCCATCTTCGGTTGTGTTGTTGGAGGGGATTGTTTGCCCAGCTCTGTATTGAGAGCCCCCACCCCACCCAGCTGTTCTCTCCTCACAGCTATTTAAATTGATTTTGGACCTGATCCATGATTCTTTGGTCTGTTTCAGGGTGTTAGTCTTAGATGCCAAGGTCCTTATAGTGTCCCATAATATCCCCATCCGACTCTTCCAGCAGTGGAACTACAAGGTGCTCAATATGCCAGAGAGACACCTGGATTATGATACACCTCATGAGGAGGTAGCCGAGGCTCTTATCTATGAATGCCTGACAGCACTTCTGAAATTTGGCAAGCATCTGCTGAAGTACCCCAAGGTAGGGGCCCTCAATCCATTTCTAGCATGGATTTGATACTCCATCAGTGCTTTGTAACCATTATCCTTGTTTTAGTACTCACAAATTTAGTACCGCTGCTGCCCATTAGTATGGCAGGAAGTACAACAGACAGACATTGACTGTGAAGCATCAGAGAAGTCTTCTCCCAATTTGGTGCCCTCCAGATGTATTGGACGATAACCCCTATCATCTCCAGCTAGTGTATGGCCAATGGCCATGCTGCCATGAGATTCTGGGAGTTTTGTCCAATACACCTGGAGGGCATCATGCCAGGGGAAGGCTGCAATGAGAGACTGGTCCCAAGGCAACCTTGGACCACTTACAGGATGTTGTAGTGTCTCATGTGAAGCATTCAGGGAGAGATGAGAGCTCTCTTTAGGCCTGGGGGAAGAGAGAACCAGTGGCTGGGGCCATGGTAGCACCCCTCCAGTCTACAGCATCTCCTTGAGGGGTGTGGAGACCTTGAAGGGTGTGGGAGCAGGAGAAGAGGGAGGAAAAAAGCCAAGGCCAGGAGTTTTCATGTCTTTGGTATTCAAAGACCTGTTTCTTCCTTTCCCTTTCCTCCCTGGAAAACCCTGTAATATTTGGTTCCTTTGTGTGAGCACAACCTTTATAGAAGAAGAGGAGCCACGTTCATTGCCATGACAGAGGTGGGAATGGGTGGATAGAGGGCTTGTGGATTGCAGTGATCGTTGTGCCCCCCCCTGATGGGATACCTGTCAGTGGAGGCCAAACCATCAAATATTAGTTATGGGGCAGATTTTGCTCCTGCTGCAATGCTATCACCCAAGTGCAGTCCATTACTCCCCCCCCCCCCATTGGAGTGAATGGCAGCCATGATTTTGTTGTTGTTGGTTAACGATGTGAGAATGGCCAAGCTTTGTCAGGGATGCTATGGGAGATATTGGTAACCATAAGACCCAGCCTGCAAGGTCCCTCATAGTTTTCTCCTGCTCTCACACATCGGTGACAGAGCTAGGCACTGTCTGAGGTGAAGGGAGTAGGTGGAGGCTTCCTTCAGGGCACATTTTTTGAGATAGATTTTGGGATTATGGACCAACATGGCTTACTTTGCTTTTTATTGGAAGGACAATTGCCATCCCTCTGTTTCTCAGTGCTTTTAAAGTTGCTACCTTGTCCTTAAAGCACACAGGCTCAACACATCAGAGGCATGGCTGCAGGTGGATGAAAGAATTAAAGAGCAGCGCCCCTGCTGTTACAATCCTGATGATTTGTGTGGGGAGAAAGTGTTCAGTCTCAGTGTAAACATGCCATCCTGCTCCCTAACAGATCATAGCATGACCCTTGGAGCAATTTGACCACAATGCTGCCAACGCCACCACCTCTTGTCCCGTTAGAAGGGTGTGAGGTGGGTGTCTGGATTCAAATTTCCCATATTTTTCATTGCATTAAGCGATAAACGATCCAAATGTTATAAAAACTGGGCAAGCCAACAAAACATTGTTCAGGTGGCAACATTCATATCTTTATATGGAATTTACTGTGGGATTTACCTGAATTTGGACATTTTCTTCTTCTCTGGTATTCAGAGTCCCAAGAACCTCCCAGACACCATCCTGGAGAAGGTACCAGAGCTCATTGTTCCCCAAGACACCATCCGTCACCTGCTGGAATGCCAAGAGTTGCTGAGTCCAGCTCAGTACCTGAGTCTTTTTGACTCCCCTGTGAACATCCTGACGGACTCAGGTATGGGCCAATTGTGGCAGGCTAGAGAGGAAGGTTGGAGCCAGGCCCATAGCCAGAGCATTTGTGGTGTGTGTGGGGGGGGGGGGCTTAAGGGGATCAGGGGATCACAATGTAACTATAGTTGGCTTAACTTGGTGGGCAAGACAAACAGCAATAGGATACCAGTTCCTGTACTTACCTGAAAGGCAAGTACATAGATTGCCTGTTTGGCTGCTGGGTGATACTCTGATTAAGCAGACTTAAGGGTATCAAAGTGTCATTGAAGCACCTAGGATAGGCAGCAGTGCATCGGGTGAGAAGTGAACAGCAGAATAAGGATAGGTCTCCCATCCTCCCTCCCATACAGCAGTGATTTACTGCTGCATTACTGACTGTGCAATGGAAAAATACTTCATTGTATTACTACTTTGGGAACAAACTTGTTATACCTTGAGCAACAGTGTGAAGACAGCCTGTACAGCAGCTGCATCTAATATTCAAATCTATGAATCCTTGGATTGCGCAGGCACTGTTTTTTAACTCACTCAAAGAGCACAAATGTGGTAGATATAGAATTGGCATGATTTTGACAAAGGAATTGATGTCATAAGTGGCAGAACCCTAAATACACTTACTATGTTCAATGGGCCTTATTCCTAGGAAGGGGTACAGGGGATTACATTTTAAAATACTTCAAATCCCACACCTGTTAAATGCCAGGTCAGATATCAGTATCGAAAGAGTTCAATACAGTTCATGAAGCTACCAAAAGAGGGCAGCTGTGAAGCTCCATGTGGCCAACTTTGCAAAGCTCTGTTATTAAAGAAATACGTACACAAGTCCTAGTTGAATCTTGTGGGGCTTATAAAGTCAGTGTGCCTTCCTTCAGAAGCCTGCAGCCAGGCATCTGACGCTGGAGAAATGAATGCCCATGGCTCCTGTTCTAAACAGGAGGCATGAGTTGTCATCTAAAGGGTGGAATTCTCTCCCCTCACTAAAGGAGAAGTGTTGGGAATAATAAAGGTAGCTCAGATGTTAGTGATGCTTATGTGTTTTTGTTAATCCATCCCCTTGGCTCTTCCTATGAGAACAGTGGTAGTGCTGTGTGTAATGTTTTTGTTTCCATCTGCTCCACACATGGAGAAATACAATTGGTGCCTCTGTAGACCCATATAGACTCTATTATCTCTTATTTCTATGCCAATTAGGATGTTATTTACTTTCCTCTCACTGTGCAGAGGTAGCCTGCAGCAGCAGAGTTTGGTAGTGACTATGCCCCGGAGTTGATTAGCTACCCCAGCTACCCCATATGACAATTAAACTTGGGAGGGGACGGTACCTCCCATATCTGCAAATGGGAGGGTGGTTTTTTTTTGGGGGGGAGCCTAATTGCTACTGGGAGGGGAGGGGAGGCTTCAAGCTGGATCCAAAGGTGCTATGGCCTGCATCTGACTCATAGACTGGCGGTTCCCCATCCATGGTTTAGAGGTAGGCTTGCAGTTACTGAGGGACAACATGAGAGTTGAGTGACTCAGCTGACTCAGGGGGAAGCAAAGGATAAACAGACTTAGCCAAATCGGGGAGAGGCAGGGGAGAAGGCAGCAAAGGAAACAGGAGAAGCACACAGGTTTCAAGTACAGCCAAAGAATCCTACAGAGAGAGAAAGAGGGCATAGCAGAACCTCTGTCACTTTCTGTTTACAAGAGCAGTTGGAAGCTGGAACCCAAAAGCTGACATGGTGTCTGGTGAACGTCAATTCCAGGTTGGTTAGGTTAGAAAATTGTGCATTTATTTGAAGAATTTATATGCCACACTTCCATTAAAATTATGTTTAAGTTGAACCATTATTGAGATTAGGGCCACACTAGATGTGACGTGGGAGACCTCTGATTAGATCCCGTTAAAACTTTTCTTTTTTAGAGCTATGCTATTTGTCTGGTGCTAAAACGTTATTGGTATCCTAATGATACCTTTATTTTTTTCCCCTCATGGGGCAAAATAGCAGCTGGG
This sequence comes from Anniella stebbinsi, assembly GCA_029215795.1. NCBI lineage: Eukaryota > Metazoa > Chordata > Lepidosauria > Squamata > Anniellidae > Anniella > Anniella stebbinsi. Next base: position 61,931,617 of record JARDYH010000005.1, on the reverse strand, counting down.
GGGATTTTTAATCTGGGGCAATGGTACAGGGGAATAGTTAAATTCCCCTTTCCCAGTGTTGTGCTCCCTGTCTGATTCTCTCCCATGATGATATTGATGATTAAACGCCATGTGAAAGTGCAATCATGGATCTCCTGAATCATGCCAATTGGACACTTAATACAGCATTGAATGATTGTGAGACAATCCATGCCTCACTCTTAACACTGTGACCCAGATTTTTTTTCTGCCCGTTTAGATTCACCAGGAATCAATTCAGGAAATTTACATGGGTGGCATGACAAATTGAGCTTCTCGCTGTCACAGGGTGGTTTTGCTCTAGGATCTTGCTCTCTCAGGGTCTTCTACTGGTGGTTATGTGGGGCTTTAGATATGAGTCCACATACATTAAGGTGGGAGTGGGCAGAAGATAGCTTGGGATCTCCCGGTAGATCTCTGGGTAATTTGCAGTAGATCACCAAAGACTTCAGACTCCCAATTATTCAACAGTAGCAACAACCTGCCCCCCCCCCCCCCGCAGAAAATGAATGTTTGGGGAGAATGGAGGAGTGGACTTTTGTTTTAAAGGATTGTAAGCTCAGTTTTGGTATGGAAAACAAATTCCTGGACCGAGATGCCCTGTTCTTTAATTGTAATAATGTGTCTAACCCCCTTTATGAGACACTGTTATGCATATGGCTCCACTTGATGAATCTTGACATTTTAGGAAAACAAAGTAAATCCCATAAACTTGACGTCTGCTTGCTTTTCCCTTAAAAAGACGAAACAAGAGTTCTGGGTGATGATTCCTTCCACTGGTGATGGGGCAATGCAAAGAAAAGTGACTAGGACCTCATGCCCCAGCAAAATTGAATGTTGTTGCTTTTTTCCCAGTTAACATGCCAAGAGAAACTCAAAAAGGGTTCACCTTTAGCTTAGTTTAGTTTGAAATAAGTTAGTATTGCAATTTTTATATAGCACTTGTTTTGCTCAAAGGGTTTGTGTTTCGAAGTGAAGATCCAACTTCAGTTTAAGTTCTTCGTACACCACAAAAAGGTACAGTACAGTGATTTGTATATTTCCCAGTGCATGCTGGCATTTGCATGGCGCTTAGAGTCACTGGTAACCTGCTACTAGACTAACACCACCTACTAGGCACAGGAATAGCCTTTATCCACTTGCACCATTAACATCCCTAGCTGTTGCAATAGAAATAGTAGCTTTTGAATTTTACTATTCTCTTGAATATGCATTGCATTGCTTATAAGCACAGGTTTGTGGAAACATGGACCATGGCACAACACAGATTTCCCTTGTGATCCTAAAACAGAACTGGCAAATCACTTTTGTTAGCACAGGTATACTGCAATAGGCAGGCCCAGAAGAAGGGAGTTTGGTGAACACATAAGATCAACCTACATTTCCAAGCTTATTTCACAAGATGCTTTGCAGCAAATGTGGTTGCCACTTAGGAGTGATAGTGAAGGGACTGCTGAGGATCTAGAACTCTTATAACAGTTCGTACAATAGGTTTGAAGGCAGGCTTCTCAGGATACAGGCATGCTTTAAAAAAAAAGCATCCAGAGGCTATGGAGAAGAACTAGATTTGTTTGGCACAATTATTGCCATCTCAGTGAACATGCCTTGAAATGGAGTTGGGTAAAAATGGGAAGCAGCCAAGAAACCCAAGCTTAGGCTATATAAAACAATTTCTCTTACAGTGCAATGCTCGGTAAACATATTCGAGAGTCAGTCCTGTTGAGTTCGACGGAATTTACTCTCAGGTAAGCACATACAGGATTGCAGCCTTCATTAAAATGAATGAGGGAAGAAACTCTCCCTTGATTACATCGTTCACATAAACTGCTGCTCTGGGGGCTCAACTCATCACACTCTCCCTGTGGAAGTAGACATGTGGTGTTGAATAATTAGATAGTTCCCAATAATAGATCTGTAATTCTGAGAGGGTCTTTTATGCAATCCTACTTTTGGGAAAAGTACCTCCTTTCTGTTGAAGCTCCAGAACCATCTCATGTTGGAGCTTCACTTGTACATTCCCAAACACCCTAGTGTACAAGTACAAAGGAAACTTACTCTTGACAACACCCTACAGAAGTATTGGTTTGACCTTGTTTGTGCTCATACCATCTAAGTAGATATGTCCTCCCATGGTGAGTGCAAGATCTGTACAGTCTGTGTGTGTGAACCCAGACACCTTCACATGTATGCACACACCTTCATACAATTAGGCTGCATTCACATATACCAGCATGTGAAGTGTTATATATTCCTCTGAATAAGAACTGTGGGCATTGCTGTTGCTGAGTAACAACATTTGGGAATGGTAGAAATCCCCTATTCACCACAAACTCCGTAAACACTTCAACAAAAGAGACCAAGACAGACACGTGAAACTGAGGTTTACTAGTAACTTTAGCAATAATCCTGTCTTGTCAAGATGCATACACATACACACACACTTCACAGCAGGTTTGGCAGAGATCTCTAGCAACTTGAAGCCCTTTAACAAGTCATTCCTTCTGTCTCCATAACAGAGAACATGTGGCCTTTGACAGAGTGCTTAAAACTACGTCTTGAATGGGTGGCTGTGAAAGGAACCTGCATCCCCTGAGAAACAAAACTAAGACTCAGCGCTTCTGCTGCAGGGCAAACTCCTAAATGGAAATGAGGAAATGTATTTGCAACAACTGGAATACAGTGTTAGTAGAAACCCAAGAGTGTGTTCTTGCCATCTTGACTGAGAGATCTATGGGGGAAGAGAGCTTTTTCAGGGATTATCGGGAAGCGGAGAGGAAGAGCAAGTCGAATTTTGTGACACTGGAAATAATGGAGCAAGTCGAATTTTGCGACACTGGAAACAGTGGCAATCTGAGTTGCTCTGGCCTTCCTCCGATTCGGGATTCGGTCTCCGTATAACAAAGCTTTCAAAGTGAACCATGGATTTGTGCATACTTTTGGTCTTGCTAAAAGCTGCATAATGCAAACTTTACAGTAACAACGCAGGGTGAATTCACCTACAAGAGAGCAAGTGCAGTATAATGGCTAGAGCAGGAACGGGGAACCCTTTAAGAGCCATACTCTTGGGGGTAATCTGCTGGGGGAGGGGGGCCGGACGGCCCAAGTCATTTTGCTGCCTGAAGCAAAGGACAAGATAGAGCCGCCCTCCTATTCCAAGTACAAAAACTGGCTGGACTGACAGATGGCTCTGTCTTCCACTAATGATGGAATGTTCTCCACTGAATTTAAAGACAGCAGGCAAACCTAGGGGACACAAGTAGCCTGAAAGGCACATGTCTCCCCTTGAACACCTTGCTGCTTCCTCCCAGCATCTGCTGCCTGAGGCAACTGGTTCACCCTGCTTAATGGTAGGGCTGGCCTTGGTTGGGGGCCACATGCTGATGGTGAGCTGAGCCACCCCTTTTCTCTGTCACCCTCCTCCCCACAGTGGGATGGCAGGGAAGGGACAGATCACTCTTGCCAGAGGTCTGAACTGATTGCTTACAGAGGGCTTTAGAAATTTGGCCAAGGGTCACCAGTTGCCCACCCCTGGACAAGAGTGCTGGACTACAACTGGGGAGACGTACATTCAAATCCCCGCTCAGCCATTGAGTGACTTGGGCTAGTCATTCTCTCACTATTTAACCTACCCCACAAAGTTGTTGTGGTGATAAAATGGGAGAACTATGTACACGACCCTGAGTTCCTTAGAGGAATGGTGGGGCATAAATGTAATAAATAAGTGTTCCCATTGATGATCATGGAAACAAGGAAATGAAGAAACGTATATCCATACATACCTTGATGACACATCCACTTACTGACCTATTTGCAGCTGCATTGTCTGTAACTTAAGCTCTAAGTCAGCCTTCTCCAATATGGTGGCCTCCAGATGTCTTGGGCTACCACTACCATCATCCCCAGCCAATGTGGCCATGCCGGCTGGAGATGCTAGGGATTGTAGTTAAATACATCTGAAAGGTACCAGGTTCAGAAAGCCTGGTATAGGTAATTGTAAAATGACAATGCTAAGCATTTGACCTGTTCTTGGTGTCTGTGATTTGACTCAAATCTACAGCAATTTAAAGCTACTAAGAGACTTGCTGTCACATATTAACTGTAAAGATCAACTCATCTTCAGTCAAGGGCAGTTGTTCCTTAACTTAGGGAGTGCTGCTAACTCCTGTAGCCCCACATCCCTTGAGGCGGTTTAATTTTTTGCCAGTTGTTCCTACAATCAAGATTTTCTCTAAAGAAGACATCAAACAAACATGCCATTGAAGCATGGATTTTGAAGGAACTACTATATAGGTGCAGTGCTTGGTGTAGAAAATAGGTACCTATACACTTCTGAGATCTAATATTATTCCTATAATGCAAGGGTGGGCAACTTGCATCACCCCAAATGCTTTGACCTAGGACTCCCATCACCCCCCACCATTGGCTAAACTTGCTAGGGCTGATGGGAGTTTTGGCCTACAAGTTGCCCATCCCTGCAATAATGGAGTATCTTGACATCATCTTCCTAAAGGTCTTAGTCAATGTGGATCTTCGCCAAAAGAAAGGGAAGTGCAGATCATCAGAGGGAAGAATATAAGGCTGCACAGTCTTGGGTAACTTTGAAACAGCAATTGACAGTTTACCAGTTTTTTCCAAGAGCCCAGTATTGTTTTATACAGGGCACTCATTCTCTCAAAACGTGTGTCTTGATCTACTCTTGGCTCAAATGATTTCATCCCAAGATCTGTAAATTCCAGTTGGCTTTGGCAGCTTAGAGATCTCACCCTTGAGGGAGTTCTGAAAATCCCACTTCCTGTTTTACCTCAGAAGCAGTGAAAGTCAGATCAAACTTTTCCCTCTGGTACAAGGTAACTTATGAATTAGTCTTCAGCAGTACAACAGGCTTGTGCAGCACCCATCCAGCCTATATCCATGGTCTAAGGACAAGGAAATACTGAAAGACTGGGGTGCAAAGCAATAGCCAATCCTGCCAGAGAGAGACCCTGCCTAGGAAAAGTGTCCTTCAGGGAGCCTGCCGCAGGTGTCCTTAAGCGCCAGAACAGATGGGAATAAGCAAGAGGCAATCATAATGCCATTGCTGCCACCTTATTGAACCACAGATGCCTCTTGTGCTAATACGTTACGTGCTTTGGGCATTGATCCTAGGTCTTTCTGAGATGGCAGGAACATTGGCACTCGGAATGAAATACAAACAAACAAGGAAATCCCTGCGGAGCTAGAGCAGCTGCCCATAACAGCATTTGGCAGGAGGCAGATGGGTCCTGGGCTGCTGCCACATTCAAAGAAGGAAAGAAATACGGCTTCTCCATATGTTAAGCCTCTTTAAATCGCCACCTGATTTGTGATTACTCTGAAATCACACAACACTCATAAACTCTTGACGGCTAGCCAGACTTAGGCGAAAGAGGGTAAAAAGGCTACCTACAGGCCAGGTGCAATTTTGTGGCTTGAGCTGGCCTCATCTTGCCCTGCAGCTATAGAAGTTCTGGGTGAGCGCAAAGCATGTACGATACACTACCATTGAGAAGTTGCACAAAAGAGATAACTGAGGTGAAAATTTGGGGTGGAGGAAGATTCCAGGTGGTGGTTTAAATATCTGGAGAGCTGATGTGTGGCAGCATGTGGCCAATTACTGCGCTCCTAAATGGAAATACCAAATGCAACCTAACAGGGGCAGAGTAACGCTTGCCATAGGTTTTCATCTGGATACTCCAGGCACCTGGCGTTATCGGTGGCTGCAGCCACCCCACAAGGGGCTTATTAGTGGCTACAAGGGTGCAAAAGGCCACCTGCCCAGACCGTTATTGAGAGAGTCAGTGTCAGAATGGAAAACACAGAGGCCCAGGACACTTTCAATTTTACATGTGACACTTAAAGCACTCTAAGTCTCTCCTGCTAGCGGTGCACACATAAGGAAGACAGAAGCAAAGCTTACAATATGCTTTTTTTCAGGGTCAGCCCCCCCCCCCCCCCGGCATTGAGTGATGGATGGTGGCTTTTGAGTCGTATTCAACCTTCCTGCATTTCTCTTTGACCATCTGTGAACAAATGCATTTGCTCCGAAACACATCCCACCCGCAACCTCGGTAGTTGCACTGTACCCATTTGGCAATAACTCTTTCACGTTTTAAACACTTCTTCCTGCATGGATGTGCCTCTATCGTAACAACTGACAGCAGTTGCTCCCTTATTTCTTTACTTTTCCGTGATCATCTGTGTCACAGCCAGGTCTTTCCACTCTCCTCTTTCCAAGCCCCCTTCCCCTCACAAGATGACAAGATTGGGGGGAGGGGGGAAAGCCTTGTCAATCTCACCATCTCTCCCCCCCCCCCTACCCCCCCGATGCCATGGCTTACACCAGCACTGGTGTACGTAATATTTAAATGCAGGGCCCAAGTGCCTAATAAATAAATTAACAAAATAAAACATAGACAAGAGAAACAGAGATACCACAAAAGTCATTAACTGTACTTTAATGACACCATAAGTCGGGGGAGTGGAGAGGGTGGGGCAGAAATGGAGAAAGCTGGAGACTCCCTCTAGAAGGAGCTGCTCAGTGCTTGGTTTGGGTCGATGACTCTTTCTTGAGCAGCAAAAACACCAAGTGACTAGAATTGGGAGAGCAGTTAGAATACCATGTACCCCCCCACCCCGCCTCTGAACAAGAATTTGTCCTTGTTTTCCTGCCTCTTCCATTTTGGGTGATGAATTACACATTATCACAGCCTGTGGCAAAGCGAGAGCATCCAGACTTGCAAAAATGCAGCTGAAAAAGAGTTTGGAGACATTTACCATAAACTGGAGGGAGTGTTTGTGAGTGTCAGAAGAATAATTATAAGCATTTAAATTTACATTGTAAATTTGTACACCTGTTCAGATGGAATGGCCCCAAAGAAACCAAATATATATATTTATAGACTTTATATATACAAATATATATCTATCTTGGCAGATATATAGATCTCTCATCTCTTTTAAAAGGATAAAAGGTTACATCTGTCTTTGCATGCACAGCCGAGACCTCTACTCTGCTCAGTTGGACCCTGGGCTACACACTACAGGAAGCAGCAACCCAGCCACTACACACATATCCTGTTGATGGAATTCATCTCCCCTTTGCCTGCCATCAAGGCATGAACACGCAGCAGAGAGAAGGGGCAGGGAATAAGCCCATGATGCTGGTGAACAAAAACTCCACATGGCCAAATTCCGCCTCCCGCATCACACTGCAGGGGAAATGCTTAGGAGCACTTTTATTGCTAATCAAGTAACTGCTTCTCTACATACGGGGAACATCACCCACCTCATGTCCCAGCTGCTGCTCCCTCCCACTTCTGACCCCAGCTGAAGGAAGCAATGCTACATTCCTCCCAGTAGCAGCCACCTTTCCATCCCTTTCTATGAGCTTCTCCCTGCCAACCAAAGGGAAACACGCAGAAGGAAGGAAGGAAGGGCAGGCCCAACCGATTGGGGAAAAGTGGATTTGTAGAAGAACTCTAGAAGGCCAAATGCCTTTTCCCTTTGCAGGCTTGTAGGTACACAGGACCCACAGTGCCCCAAATGTATTTACTTTGTATTTTAGAAAACAGACTTTTGCGGTTTAAGGAAAGATACTGCATACTGCTTGCCTTCCCTTTCTAAACAAACGGGAGTTCCATCCCTTGGTCAATCTATGGGGGAGGGAGCCATGAACCACCATATATGGACCGACTTAGCTGGTGGAAATAGGAAGGGCAGCTGGAGCAACAGCAGGAGGAAGAAGAAACAAAAGACCTGCCAAGGCCAGGAAACCAAACCCTAGTCCACCACTCTCCCATCCCTGTCCTTCGTTCCAAGGCTGGAGTAAAATGGATCCACAGACAGGGCAGATGAGGCTACTTTTTTTTTCTTTTTTGAAAGGGCCCAAAAGCGTGTAGGGAGATAAATAGGCACCACGTCAAAAAGGCAAAATCTGGATAAGGCTAAACAAACAGGAGAAAAGAAAAATAAATTAAATGGAAATTGCACCAGCAATGCCCTTTGCCACAGAGACAGGCTTAGCACCAGGCCCACAGGGCTGTCAGTCTTGCACAAGTGGCTGGCAAGTGGAACTCCAGAAGAGACACTCCGGTACAAGGTCTCTGGACACGTCTCCTTCAGTAGTGTTCGTGGGGCACCGATATGTACAAGAGAACACATTAGAGGGACATGGGACTTCGTGTCATAGGGCGGTGCTTTCGGAATCCTCCTCTGAATTGATTTTTCCTGGTACCGGATGTCTCTGGACTTGTCCCAGTGAGTCCAGGTGGAGCGTGGCATCGACCTCTACATGGATGGAAGGGATATCAAGGTGGGCTAGACCTGCAACTAGGCACAGACATAGAGGGAGACAGGTCATTATTAGTGCACTGTCCTAAGTCTCGCTGCCCGCGCATGCACATATAAAACTGACAAAGGAGCTGAAGCTTTAACTTAACTGAGCAGTCAGTACCATCCTCAGAGCCTGTTAATGCCAGAGAAAAGGGATGTCATAATATCGTCTCGATTCGCACCTTCTGCTTTGACACTCTTCAGAACTGTCTCTTGCCTGCAAGCATCCTCTGCTCACATGAATCCATTCTAGGCCACATGCTTCTTCATCTCATGGGAACCCAGCAGATGTCTACATGTCCTGAAGGTCCAGGTTGAATGCTCTAACCCTAACCTTAATGCTCAGCAATGAACTGCTTAACTCAAAACACCAAAGGAGGCTCTGAATAAAGAGAAACCAATTCTTTCCTAACATTAACCTGGGGCCACTCAAAAAAGGTCAAATGAGTCCACATGGTGGACACCACAGTCTTTGAAGGAGACAATATTGTTTGCAGACATGGATAAGCACATGTGCAGGAGCCAAAGTATACACATGAATCTCTTATCCAGCTGCTACAATCTTCGCTTGATGGACATGATATAAATGCCTCTCTCTTGAATAATGTGAAATGACTCCTAGGTGGCATTCAAACTGTGGCCAAAACTGATGAGGAATTGAGGGATAAGCCCTCCATATGGAGGATTTGGAGAACGCATGGGTTTGGGATAGGGTGGGCTCACTTAGCTGTAAAGAAACAAAAGCATCTAGATTGTTTTGAACAAACACTGGCCCATACACAACCACAATCTATTCTAAGAGGCAAAAGATAATTATGACATGACATCCTTGTCACTCCCACTTTCCAAACAGTCAGTGAATATGGAATATCTCACGATAGAAAAGGCAATATCCCCACCCCCATCCCGTGAATTCTTAGCTGATAGAACTGAATCTGTTTAAGTCCATTTTGAGCTCATTATTACATAATTTGCCTTCACAAACATCTTGCTTAAAAAAAGCCCAAATTTAAGCTAATAAATGGAGGAATGTGTATGGGATGGAGTGAGGCCTAGTACAAGAGGAGCTGCCTCTCAGCCTGCTTGATTGTTGTGTCACTTCTGAGGTGAGCTGCTTACAGACTGCTGTGTGTGTGTGCGTGTGTGTTGGCCACATGTGTGTTTTACTCGGGCAGATAAAATATTTCTAATTTTTCATGGAAAAAGTTCTTAAAAGCTTTGGAGAGGATGAGACGGGTCCCTTTGCCACTCTGGCTTTGACACTTGCAATCCATCCCAAAGACAGCTGCCTAGTCAGGACCCTTGGGGTGGGACAGTGGAACACTACACTTGGTGCCCAAATTCCCATTGCCAGGACTGCACTGAATGACCTGCCCAATTTGCATGCTGTAGTATGGCAAATTTACACCAGCAACCAATTAGACTTGAGGTAAATGCAAACCTGGTGCCTTTAAGCATCTCAACATCCTGGTGGGATCAAGTTTTCCCATTTGTTCTGTCTCATAATTTCCAACAAGATCGCTATTTTCATTAGGATGCAGGCAGCCCCTACCCTGTTCACTGAGGGGCATTTTGCACTATAGGTTTTTTTTGTGTGTGTTTAAAGTCACAACTTTGACTGGAGAATAACACAGGAACGGTTTGCACATGATTACTTCCAAGACAGAAGGTAAGTTATATATGCTAAGAACCCATAAGTGGCACAGGGTACTTGCAACGTAAGCAAGAGGCTCTCTCGCGATCTGATTTTACACGGAGGGCAACTTCTGAGAGCACTCCAATTACTTAGATACGAGAAAGTAGCAATTTCTCTTGAACAAGGGGTGATTCATGAGGCTTACTCGGTGATGAAAGAACCCATCAGCCCCACCTTATGTGAGTAGTTGCACACATCTCGTCCTTGACTTTTACCTGTTCCCGGGCTGCTCCAAACATGGAACATTTGGCTCGCCTACAACAATGAGTGCCATTAATATTAATTCATTAATGGCAATATCATGACATCCCTTTGGAAAGAACACATGGAATGGCAGAGGGAGAGAGAGTCAAAATTGGTAGAAAGGGCGAGCAAGGTTAGGTGCAGGTGGATCCTGAGGCTTGGAAAGGAAGTAGTCCAATGGGTTGAACTGCCCTCGTTTAAAAAGGGGGTCAGGCATGAAGGCCAGTGGCAAGTTTGGAGACGCGCACCCCCAAGTTTACTAATAACGTCATTATCAGTAAGCTTGGGTTGGGGGCCAGGCTTGAGGTGCCATGCAGTTCTGGGTCAGCGTGCCCCATGCAAGGCCAGCGAGATGGTGAAGGGTGACTCTGAAACGGGAAGACGCAGCTGCAGGGCAGGCCAGGGGCAAGGGTGGTGGTGGTGGTGGCGGCGGTGGCAAAAGGGCAAAGGTTCAGGGAAGAGGGCGGGGACTCCAGCTTACCCTGAGCATTCCCCTGACACCTATCCAATATTGCATCACGTGCCTCAAACAGCTGCAAGGACACAATAATAGGATTGGGAGAAAGGAATAGAAGAGAACCAGCAGCAACAAGACACAAAAGTAGCACACAACAGAAACTCCAGTCAGAGCAGTATACACCTGCCTCCCTACCTAACCTCCAGCAGGCAGCTGGTGGCACACACAATTCTCTCATGGTTCACAGGCAATCCTTTGGAAGAAAACATGTCCCTTCAGATTACACAGGAAGACTGGCCATTTATGACTCATGAACCGCAGCAACAGGACCTGCCATTTCCAGGATGTATTGCAAGAGCATCCTCCTCCATGTTCTGGAGGCCACTGGGATGCCTCAAGCCTTCCGCTGAACAGGGAAGGGTCAGCTAAAAGCATAATTTCCCCTGGAGCATGGTCAAGGGCTGTGGACTTATCTGAATGCCCATCTCCCCTGGCTTTGACCTGTCTGCTGAGTGGGGTGGGGTGTGTCTGCCCCTGGCACAGGCTATAAAGACAGAGAGGCATGCCATTGAAACCCAGAGCAGGTGCTGGAGCCTTATTGATATGGAAACCCAGGGAATAGCAGCCGGTCCAGAGACAGACAGAAGTGACCAGATATGGAAACAGTGGACCAATTTTGTTCTGCTTTTATGTGTTTAACTGTATTTGACATTCCCAAGTTTAGGCAGAATGGCCATCTCTCAGACCCGCACAGGACACAAGAGGCCTTTCCAGACACCATGGTTTTCCAAAGGGAATAAAGTTTCTCCCCCTAGCCACCAGAAGTGAAGAAATCTTCCACACATAAGGGAAAACAGTGCCATGAGCTCTGCTGCCAGGCTAAAGACCTGCTGTAGGGAATCACAGACTTATGTACTGTTTAAAAACCATGCTGAAGAGGTGCACTCGAGTGTTTGAAATTATGAATACAGAGCGCTATTACAAATACAAGAGCAGGGAGAGAGAAAAAAAGGAATACTTCTTTGGGCATCCAAAAATACAAGAGCTCTGCAGAACAGAGAGTGTAATGTCATGTGCTCACGGCAGTAGCAACACTAACCGTGCCCACAGCGAAACCAGGAGGGATAGTTGCACTTCAAACAGTAATGCTGTTTCCAAGCGCTACAAAACAGTGACTTGCTGATGACAGCAGTGCAGCTGGGATACATCATCATTATCTGAGAAATAAGGGATTAGGGACCCTTGTGCAATGTCTCTTTTGCCTGCAAATTCCTAATTAAAAAGGACTGTATCATTCTCAGCTTTCACTTTCGGGCTTTTTTCCCCCCCCTGAAGGCCACCCTTAAACAGCAAGCAGCTTTTTAAAAATCAGTTCACCTCTCAACTTTGTATCACCCAGAAGGGTGTAATAACCACACCATGTTCCTCCTTTCTCACCACAACACAGTGGTAAGCATATTTCCCCTTGCTATTTCATTTCATGCAAAACACTGGCATCTAGACAGCATGCCAGGTACTTTCGTAATCGTATTTTAGAGGCTCCGGTTCCTCCTTGAGAAGCATCAGAATCCATGGAACATGGTCCAGTTGCTCCTTTTTCATTAGGGTTATGTGAAAAACAGAAAAGCAAAGGACAAGTGCCAGCAGGAAACTGCGTCTTCAATATAGATTACTGTGGCGCAGGAAGACACTGGCTCTGCGGTGGCTAATCCTACCACTTGCTCTGCCTGCCACCAGCTTTATCTTAAGTCATCCAAAGGACCATCAACAACAGAGACTAGAACTGCCCCATACGATGCTCCCTCCTCCCACTGTGTCCCTGCTATAATCCCAGCAACCCTGCCGCCTCCAAAGTCTTGTCCCTCTTCTGCTGCTTTGTTACCTGTAGACATGCTCTCCCCAGGGGACATGCCGTCTAGTATGGTGTGCTCCGTGGACTGCGGACTAGAACCAGATGTGTTTGATGTGGGTGGCTGAGGAGGCGGCAGCGTGGGCCTCTGTCGTGGCTTGGGGGCGGGCCGAGATTTGGTTAAAGTGCTCGTCAGGGAAGGAGGAGAAGACAGGGAAGGAGTGGCAGCGGCCGGGGAGAGTGGGCCCGAGCCCAGGGAGTAGCCTTGTGGGTGACTCAGTCCATAGGGTGATGGGGTGCTCGGTGGGGTAGGAGAAAGGCTGGCAGGGGAGGGCTGCCCCATGGACTGATCGGACAGCCCGCCTGACTGGCCATAAGGAACCTTGGCAGGGATTGGGGCCAGCTTCTTTGAAACTGTAGAAGGTAAGAGAGAGACAGAGAGAGAGACAGAGAGAGAGAGGCAGATGAGAACCATTCATCACCAAAAGTCTGATGAGCTATTTACTACTGGCTTTCTGAATATGACAGACAGGCTTGTGCAATGGAAGTTCAACTAGTACGCATGGAGGAGCCAAGGAGCGAAGATGAGCTTGAAACAACAGTGTGGCCCACCCAGGAGATTTCCCGAGTGTTGCTAGCAGCTAACTCCACACACCTCAGAGGATGTACACCATGCCCGGGGTCTTCCATATGCCCCAGTCACTGGCAGCTCATCCCCAATGCCATGTGCTAAGTAGGTTTTGACACTTGTTTCATCTCCCATTTTTCACTTTTAGCCAATAATGGACTGAACCCAATGGTAGCCTCACAAGCTAGCTCCGTATTTTTTGTAGAACACACACACAAAAGGTCTATTTTACCTTTCCTTTGTTTAAAATGCTTGCCTGTTAATTTCCATTGACATTTCCTTGGTTTCTGCCCACCCCTGCCCCCCAAAACATGTGTATGGCGGAAACAATCCTATTCACATCTGTGACACTGTTCGATAGTACTTGTTTTTTGTTTTTTAAAAACCAATTTACCTCCTTCTGAGTTAACAGGATTTCTACCTCTTCTGCAATCCATGAGCTGAGCCTGAGGTACGAAAAAAAGGCACCAAAAATGCTAGTACCCACGAGATTTAAAAAAATATTTTGCAAAGCATTTTATTATTTTTTATTGCGTTCAGCTTCAGTTCAGATCTATGAGGCAGACACCTTTTATTCCTGTTTAGAGAGGGGAACTGGGCTGAGAGACAATGGGTGCTTCCAGATGAGGCTTTTATTGTGCCATCTCCTTGCCCCATTCATGGAATTTTATTGGGGGGTGGGGTGTCCATGCTATGTCATCTTCTATTTATAACCCTCCTGTGTTTTCCCATTACTGCTGTTGTCTGTTTCACCCCTGCTGGTCTTGAGTGTATTACCCTTCCATTCAGAAACCCCGCCTACCTTTCCGCAGAGTGTGGGGGCTCTGCTCTGTGGACAGCTGCTGTGTGGGACCAGGCAGATGTTGTGCAGTCCCACCACATGGCACCACATGGCCACAGGCTGGGCTGACTTTCTGCCCAGACACCGGAGAGAGCTCCTTGGTTTTTAGTGTGCTAAAAAGAAACGGAAGATGAACAAGAAGAGACATGAGCCCATTTGGAAGAAGGGCGCCTTCCACAAAATCCTCCTGTTGCAGAATCCCAGGGCGCAGGCCCCCAACCCTCCGCCCAGGTAAGCCAATGATGCTCGCAAAGCAAAGCCTTTTTATGCCCTGCTCCCAAACACATGCCCAAAGTACCAGGCAAACTTGCGCTTCCACTTTCAAAGCAGATTAAGCATGACTAGAGCATGAATAGCGCTGCAGCCCTTGCAGTCACTCTGTACATAGCAATGAGACAATGCAAAAATGGAAGGAAGCTGTTTCCCAGAATCCATCTTGGGAGGAGGGAGGAGGGATACCATCTGTTCCTCATAGTGGGGAGGGCTGGGATCAAGAGACGTTGCCATATCAGTTGCCCAATTATGTTCCTTAGGTACCATCTACTGCTCTTAACTTACAAATTAGGGTGACCATATGGAAAGGAGGACAGGGCTCCCATATCTTGTATAGAAAAGGGAATTTCAGCAGGTGTCATTTGTCTGCATGCAGCACCTGGTGAAATTCTCTCTTCATCACAACAGTTAAAGCTGCAGGAGCCCTGCCCTCTTTTGTATCTGGTCAAGAGAGCAGGGCTCCTGCAGCTGTAACTGCTGTGATGAAGAGGGAATTTCACCAGGTTTCTGCATGCATACAAATGACACCTGCGTAAATTCTCTTTTCTATGTAACTGCTTAAGATACAGGAGCCCTGTCCTCCTTTTCACATGTGGTCATCTGTCAGGGCTGGCCAATCTGCCCCAGGATCCAGGTGGACAAGGCAGCATAGTGAACAATAGTTTTGCTGAGTGGGGCTAAGGGGAGGCAAAAATGACTTGTGGTGAGACAGATGCTACTCAAGGAGCTAGACAGACCAGGCAACTAAATGTGGTAATTTGGAACCTGGATGATGGAAGGAATCCAAGTCTGTCAGGCTGCACAATGGTCTAGTGTGCCCATACATTTTAATTTTTTTATTATTTTTAGACCACCTTTAAGAGTAAAACCCTCTCAAGGCAGCGGGAACCCACTGGATTGGCATAGCTGCTCATGACCCAGGTCAAAATCTTGTAAGACAGGGTTTTGCAACTCTGAGGCAGAAATAGGTTTATACTCTGCACCAAAGAAAGGGAGGAATGGAAGAGTAGTACTGACTACTGATGGACTAAAGGCCCTATCTAAACTATAAAAACATATATTGGTTTCACACCAGTGTAGCTGTCATGATTTCCCCAAAGAATCTTGGGAACTGTTGTTTGGGGAAACTGTTGAGAATCCTGTCAGGTGTCTCTAGGCTCCTCACTGAACGACAGTTGCCAGGATTCCCTGGGAGATTGGGTATGAGTGGTCTATCAGCTGACAGAACGACAGTTCTCTCTAGCACACCTGCCACAACGTGGAAGCTGATAGGAAGGCCTTGTTCCTCTGCTGAGGAGACACGGGGCCTAAAGGGTCCCAGGCCTGTGTGTACAACTCTGGTACATGGCAGGCAAGTGGTGTTCACCCGTCCACCACGTACGATGCCCTAGTGTGGTCAAACAAGCAATTATTTACCTAGTGAGCCCGGCTCCTCTGTCTCTGGCACAGGTGCAGCTGACCCAGGGGGGAGAGACTGACATATGGGAGCTGTAAGGAGTGCCAGGAGGATCGGGTTTGGATAGGGTGAGGGAGGTTTTCATGTAGACGGGGGAGAGGTTAGTCTCAGGACCATGCAACTCTGTGAGGGAGCTTTGCTTAGGGAGATGCAGGAAATACGGCTTGGGGTTAGAGTTAATGTCAAGCTGCTGAGGGGAGGGGGAGGAAGAGGAGGAGGAGGAGGAGGAGGAAGGGGGAGGAAGAGTTTGGCTGAACCCTGACCACCGGGACAGCGGCAAGGCAGGCTCAAGTCTAGAGCAAGGGCCAGTCTTGAGGAGGTAAGGGTGGAAGGAGGAGTAGCAGGGGTATGGAGGGGGCTTGTCGTCCTCAGGGGATGGGTAGATGTAACAGGAATCCGACCAACTAGACGACACACCATCCGTGCTGCAAATGTCCAAAACAACAAAACAAAAAGGAAAAAAAAAAGAGAGCAGAGAGCGTTTGTACAGGGAGGAACTGAACAGGAGTTTCGAAAACAGCCCAAAAGCAGAGGGGCAGGGGCAGGGAAGAGGACACCAACCAAAAAAGTCAAGGAAACAGAGAAACTGCAAAGTAGACAAGGGGCTACTTCCTGAACTGACAGGGCCAGTACATACATACAAACATAAACATGTACTGAAAATATGGTAAAGGGGACTTTAAAGCCTAATGGAGGGTGGGGCAACAGTCAACAAGGAAAATGGTGGAAATATGAGACTATGGCTTGGTCTTCTCCTAAATTTGTTAGGTTGAGAAAAGGATCAAGCTTGGGGCCATCTGAAGGACTGTTGTAGGATCCAAGGCAGCGTGTGTCTGCCTCCAAATCCACAGGTTCTGTATGTGGAAACTGACAAGCCTTGACTTCAGGCTTAAACCATCCCAGAACTCCGGGGCAAACTAATCCATCACAAAATACAGAAGCAGCTGACAGGGAATTCCTAGTAGAATATGCTGCCTCATTAAAATGGAAAGTTAGGTACTATAAGTAGAAAATGGAGCTGATAATGACTGTTCTAAGAAAAGGCATGGCAGAAGGAGAGAGAAAATAGCTAGATAGTGTACTGAACGGCAAAGTCAGGCCAGGGTTTGCAGAGTTACTCTTGGACTCTTCCAAAGTGTTAGGTATGCATTTGCAGGGGAGGGATACCCGGGCCCCAGGAAAGCAAGTAAGCATGGAATGAGTTCTAATGAAGTTGCATATCCTTATCTCAAGGGCTGGACTCTGGCCCCTCTCTCTTTCTCTTCCTTTCCTTGTCTAATGTGAACTAACAATACAGATGTAGGTATTAAAGATCCTGGTTTCTGAGCCAATCTGAATTCAGCCCCTTAATCTCACCTGCCTACAGACACGAAGCTGCCATTTGCAACCAATGCTCGGGCAGGCTTGGACAGTTTTAGGCTGAAATCATCAGGTTGCCAAGGAAGCAGATCAGGGTGCCCCCAGTGGAGACTCCTTTGAGCTGTGTGGGGCTTCTCTGCAGATTTAGATGGTAGTGCTCGCCAGTATCTATAATCTGCAAAAATGGCTGACATAGCCCAGACGAGTAAAGAGGGTGCACCCATAAATGTGTGTGTGTGTGTGTGTGTGTGTAATGCCCACCTCCTGAAGAGGACCGTCTTTCCCTAAGAGTGGGGAAACCCTGCAGTTTATTTTTGGTCCCCTATGCAGTCTATTGGAGTAATGTCATTCCATTAGATTGCATAGGGGCCAGAAAAAGCTGCACCAATGGGAACACCTGGTTGAAGATCTCTTGTCCCAAGGATCTTCAGTAGGGGGACGGTGAGTTTTCCCCTTTCCCAGGTATTTTCAGGCTTTTTTGCCCAGTCATAGGCTACAAAGATGCTTCTAGGTGGTCTTGCAATAACGTAGAGACAGCCGCTCGGTTTATCTCCAAGCAGCTGCAAGGTCCTCTTCTAAATAGCACTCTGCAGATCATCCAATAGAGGGTTAGAGACCACAGAGTACTTCTTGCACAGCATAGGAAAATATGGGATTACACCTTGCAAGGCAAATGCAGTAAAGACATTAAGATTTGTATATGCCATCAGTTTGTTATTGGTGAAAACTGACGCTGGTGGCAGTTGGTATGTGTGCATGGGGTGGGGGAACTTGGAAATTTAATGTGTAGTTATATCAGTGAGAAAATCAGGCTGCACAATGCCACCAATGCTGGGCAATTGATTGGAAAGGAAAAAGCCTGAGAAAGCCGCAGCTGAAAACTGAAGGCATTTGGGAGAGAATGAGAGAGAGAGAGAGAGAGAACATGGAAATAAAAAGAAAAGGCTGCAAGTGATAGATGGGCAGTGTAAACACTGGCTACTGCTGGAGCACACAAGCCAGAAAATTATTAAGGTCATAGATCTCGGTTCCTCTCAATGTAACGGCAGAAAAGTTATTTAAGAATCAAGGAGCTCAATTCAGATTTTGCCCAAATCTCACCCTCTGTTTCAAGATAATACATAGAACAAAAGAGTGAAAGAGACTACATCTGTGGGTGTTTCATCACTACCCTTCCTTGAAGTGGTTTGTCCCATGTGCCTTTACTGCCTCCATTCCAATAAGCATGTTGATATGCAGTGCATTAAAAGTCTAATTCCATGCTTGCTTTTAAGCAGGGAGCAACTATGGCAGAACCACTGACCAGAAACATATGCATGATGTTTGATGGATGATAACCCTACTCTTTGTACACTTTCATTTTGCATAGCTGTCCTGCAATGAAATGAAGCATATCGAAGTTCAGAGATGTCTCAGGTAATTTGGGGTTTGTTTGGAAAGAGCCAAACCACTGGCTTAGTCCAGGATATCCCAAACTAGGAGGACTAGCACCAAATCGAGGCATAGAAATGATCAGATCAGAATAAGCCACTATCTTGTGTTGTTGGTGTAACTGCCTCATAAGGGGGTGTTCTGACAGAAGGGGGGAGAGGAAACAGGACTGTTTGTCCATTCCCTGCAGAGGCCCATTAGTACAAAAGGGGCAGGTATCAGGAAACCAGGAAAACTCTTCTACTTTACACTGTTGGTGCTAATCCCCCTTGCAATCTACACCCTTTGGGGACTAATATATATATTAATCCCCCCCCACACACACATTGACGGGAAGTATTATTTTGTGCCTGAATTCTCTCTCTCTCTCTCTCTCTCTCACACACACACACACACACACACACACAGTGAAAGACTGAAAGCTGAAGCTTAACTCAAGAGGGCCCATGCAGGCGTTGAGGAGGCAGATGGATTCACAGAGACTTTAGGACCACAGAACCCGGTGGCAGCCATGCGCGCAGCCTCCGGCACTTACCTTGCTCGCTCAGCTCCTGGTGGGAAACCGAAGCTAGTTGGAGTAGGGGAGGGAGTAGCTGAAATGTCAAGAGATTGCTCAGGAATTGGTGACTGAGGAGTAGCAGCAAGATCAGAAGGTGGAGCAGGGGGCTGCATGGCAGGAGGGGTGGAGGATGCCTTACGGACTACGGAGGTGCCTCTGCGAGCCACCCAAGAGGTGTCCATCACCCGGACGCCCATGCTATGGGGGGGAACACAGAGATACGCCCTTACCACCTTGGAAGCAATATTCAGAGCATAAAAACACACACACAAACGTAGCAGGGGAAAGGAGGGAAACCATCTAAGTACATCCAGGTCTATAAGGAGCTTGAACAGACTCCTTTCCCCTGGGATGGCATGTACAGCCAAGGTGGCACAAGAACCTAAAACACAGACTTCATTTAGCCAGAGAGAGAGATCAAGTCCCTTAAAATTCCACTAAATGGACCCTCGTGTTGACCCCCTCAAAAGTCCAAAGAAATAATAAAAGGATGTAGTCTCCCTCCAAAGATCTCCTCACA
Source organism: Anniella stebbinsi (assembly GCA_029215795.1). Lineage (NCBI taxonomy): Eukaryota > Metazoa > Chordata > Lepidosauria > Squamata > Anniellidae > Anniella > Anniella stebbinsi. The sequence continues at coordinate 61,911,938 of JARDYH010000005.1, read as the reverse complement.
TTTCTGATTTTGCCTAACCCCAGTCACCTGGTTAGGGAGAAGGAAGCAGTTCAGCCATCAGCAGAGACAGGCTTCATCCCAAGCAATTTGATACAACTGCAGAAAGATTACGAGCACAACGGTGAGGGCATATGGCATATGGCTTGCTAGGGTCAAAAACGGCTGGGTTACCTGCTGGCCACTTGCAAACTGCAAGGAAGGCACTCCTGGGCGACAGCAAGAATGAAGTGCCCCGGGACCATGAGGCCTTTCCAAAAAGCCAAATACAAGGCACCCCTAATCAATTTGGGGGAGCATCTTTCACGTCGAAAATGTGCAGCTTGGACCAAAGGGAAGGAAGATGCCCTTTGCATTTATAGATAAACTGCAGGAAAAAGGAAAAGAAGGAACGCCTGCAGGAAAGGGGAAGAGCCATCGCTCAGGGATGGAGCACCTGCTCTGCATGCACAAGGCACCGGGGTCAATCCCCACCAACTCCACTTGAAAGAGCCCAGGGAGCAGGGCTGGGAAAGGCCTCTGGGTAAGCCCTGGGAGATCCGCTGCCTGTCAACACAGACTCTATGTAAGGCAGCTCAGGCATGCCAAAGACAGGTTCTAGTCTGGCTGCACTCAGGGAGAAGCCAGCTTGAACTCCGCAACTGCGGGCGTTGGCTGGCAAGGCCATGGGTGCTCTGTACTGACTGGGTCTCAACACTGAAAATAGGAATGGGCCAAGAGCTACCCAGAGGATACCGTACCTTTGGATTTTCCTAAGGCTGCATGGACAGAAACATACAGACATTAGTGTAACACAAACTAAGGCCAAATGCCTCTCCTCCTGGCCATAAAGGGGCAACCTTGGTGAAAGGGGCAGTCCAAGGCCGCAGTTTGGGGAAAGCATGGGGATCAGGGCCATCCAGCTGCAGAGAAGCATAGCACTAAGTAGAAATGCAGGACATTTAGCAAAAGAGATAATCAGATGAAATGGGAGGATTCGGTAAAAACAATGTTGCTTACTCTGTGTGTGTGTGTGTGTGTGTAAGAGAGAGAGAGAGAGAGAGATGGTGGATGGGAATGGGGAAGAGATAAAGAAGATTGGAGGTGTGCGTAACTGAGACATAATAATCTCCACATGGTTCCTCTCCTGGGGCCAAAGGGCGTTTGACTTGGTTAATTAGAGTGAATATTTGATGCCTGAAGGAAGGACCACATTGGGCATCATAAGATACTAGTATATGCAGAGAATGCCAAGAGAGGGTTTACAATGTTCCCCAATTTAATTTGCACCAAGATCAAGACTCCTTCTCCTGTTTTCATGCTAGGGTCCTCCCCTTCATAGCTCTCCTGTGGCATATGGGAAACATCCTTCATATGACTTCCCTTATACTTGCACTGCAAAGCCTCAGATAAAGTACTTGCCACAGCCTTGTACAGACAGCTACACTCTCTTTCTATGGATCATGCAAAAGTTAAAAGTATATACATTTCTCACTCAAGACACTGCAAGCGCTTGGGCTCAATATACATTTTTAAAAAAATCAAATTACCAGAGATCAGCAGGGGTAAAACAGACTACAATCCTTAAACAGTTCAACTCCCATCCACAAAAGACTTCCCAAATACAAAGCTCTAAAGTTGGAGTGGAGAACCAGCAGCCCTCAGGCTTATGAAAGAATACATGCTCTGTAGTCTTGCAATGTGGCAAACTCGTCCCACCATTGGCTCTGTCTCCACCCACCATCGTCTGTGGCCCCCAATCGACTTTTCCTGTAGGTTCATAGACCTCCAGAGGAAAAGCAGGCTCCCTACTCCTGCTCTAGGGGACCTCCACCAGGGAAGGGAGTTCCTTGATACAGACATATGTGGATTGCAAACTCAAGAGGATGCTCTTAACCATCCTTAGAAATTGATACAGGTCACGAGAGAAGAAGTGGATTCTTAATGCAGGATGGGTTGGGTCCAAAATGGCAAAATCTTTGGAAGTCCAAGGAAAGCAAAACGAGCAGCAGGGAACCAATTGAGAAAACTTAAGTAAAATGTTAAAATGGTGTCTATTTAAAATATCATAGGGCTGTGAGTTTTAAATCAGTTAGGCTGCAATCCTATATACCTGGGAGTAAGTCCCATTGAAACCAATGAGGATTACTTCTGAGTAGACATATACAGGATTGCATTGCATAGCACTAATTATTAAATTACAGCTGTAATCATAGAATAAGATTTGCCTGAGGATTATTTTTTGGAGGTGACAGAAGCAATTACTGCAGGTCTTGGAACTTACGGAGGAGCTATCATCATGCTAATTATAAACACTCATGCCTTTTCCCTCTTCCCTGAGCCAAACATGACAAAAAGAAACATAAAGAAACTAGCAGTTAGTTTGTCATGCTGCATGAAACTATTAAAATTTCCCCTTTAATATTAAGAAGCACAGATAACTGGAAATTGCTCTGGGCCCATTCAGGGTCATCCTGATCATGGGTGATCAGTTAATCAATTAAAACCAAATACACAGTTGGTTATGCTCTTAAAAATTTATGTACCCATGCAGACACAAAAACAAGTATTTATAATTAACTATATTTGCTCCATTTTAGTATTTTTACATTTTCTGCTTTTATAGTCAAAATCAGCACCAGATTTTGAATATATGCACATTTTCATTTCAGTTCTACAAGTGAACTGTAGTGCTATCTTGGGGCAAAATCAAGCAACCTGGTTGTGTTTCTGGTTGTGTTTTTATTCTGGTTGTGTTTTTAGATTGTATGTTATTTTGTGTTTTTAGATTGTGGTTTGTTTTAGATTTTTAAAAAATGATTTCATAGTTTTAATTTTTGTGAACCGCCCAGAGAGCTTCGGCTATAGGGCGGTATAAAAATGCAATAAATAAATAAATAAATAAACAACCTTCAATCCTAATGTATCATTTTCTTTTTCCAAAGGGGTAATACTACCAGCCCCTGTCTCAGCAAGCATCTATCTACCCATGTACGATGGTTCTTAGTCAATGCGTGTTCAGCAACAACCATAGCCCGACAGGGGACAGTAGGACTTCAATATAGTAAAGTCGGAAACACTCTCTACTCCCACTGACAACCTTTGGCTATCAAGAGCTGCCAACGCTCTTGATGCCCCAAACGTAGCTCTTCAGAACTAAAAATGCAAGCAGTAGCACCACCAACACCACATATGCTCAGGCCAATCGAGAATAGAGGGTCCTGTTCCCATATGGCTGGCCTTGCCACAGCAGGGATCCAATGATAAGAGCAAAGTATCTTTGGCTGAATTGCTACAGTATAGGGAACTGGTGTCAATGGGATTCTATAGGTATCATGATGGCTAGACGTACTTCTTTACCAATGGCTGGGTTACTCCCTCTCCTGGACTGCCCCTGAGGGGCAACAGAAACAAGAGATTCAATGGTGGTAGACTGTCAGTCATAGGAGAGAGTGCCTTGGGAATCTCCTGGCACAGCTGGCCAAATCCCCTTTGCATTCTATCAGGCTAACTTCAGATGAGAAAATGGCAAATGTCCCAACATGGTGATCAAGCAGATAAAGGCTGCAACCTATCACTTAAGCACTGACAAAGTAGTGCTATCTTGGGGCAAACATTCATTGACCAACTGATCATTTTTTAAATACGTTTACTGCGTGTGTAGTGAATACGCAATGGACAAAATTCACCCTGGAAAAGTCCCCTATCGAGGACAGTTTTGGTCAAGAGACAGTAAGAAGAGCCGCCAGCCTTTGCTTCCAATCCCCGGGCAACCCTATGCTGCTCTTGGACCTCTGGACTGGCCCTTGCTGGCTTGGGAAAAATGGACCCTTCTCCCCTTGTGATGGGGGGGCTGTCTTGTCCAATAGGCCAGGCGCAGGCAGACATGTAGGGGGGGCAGGCACAAGAGCCCCCTCCCCTTCAAAGAGGCTGCAAGCCAGGTGCCTGAGGCAGGGGAGGAGCAGGGTGAGATGTTAGTGACCAGGCAGTGAGGCATTTGCACTCCTAGGAAACATGGACACACAACTACTACTACAACTACTGCGCAGCAGCAGCACTCCAGGCCAGCACAGCCCTTCCCAGCTTGCATCCCGGGCCGTGTCCCCCTACTCCTCCCGCAGCAAAGCAAAAGCGCCCCCTACCCATCTTTCTTGTAGAACTCCAGCATCATGTTGTCAGTGGCCACACTGAGTGGTCGCCGGGTCTGATCGGGGTGCTTGCGGTCGGCGTGGTCCATATCTGGTGACGGCATGGAATTGTAATTTGCATTGTGGTTCACATGCACAGGGCTGCCATAATTCCCGGTCAAGTTGAATTCAATGTCTAATTTGGAGAGAGCAAGAGGGCCAGTGATTGCTTATGTCCAGCTCTGAAAGCCGGGGGGGGGGGGGCAATAGACAAAGACCTAACAAGGAGCAGCTTTCATCCCCTATGTTGGGGAGTGCTGGGAGGCACACTCCCCACCACGCACACGCAAATACTCATAATGTGGATGGACAGCCTGGGGGGTTCATATGGAACTTCTCATATAATAATGGTTCCCAAACGTGCCATACAGTAATGGCTCAAAAGCACAATCAGGGAAATCAAGGAGAAGAGCTTGTCTGGAATCCCTTACAGTGGGAAGTCATGGGAATCTCAACACTTGATTTGGGAGTCACTATGACCCAGGGAACACTATGGGGCATGTGAACCATCAGGAGAAGGGGTAGCAAGAACAATGGATGGTTCTGGGAATGGGCTCCCCGAGTGATCGATCAGAGGCCTGGCTATGGCCACCAATCCTACCCTTGCTTGCTTTGCCTGGGGTCAGATGGCAGCGGCATACAAAACCACATGAGCAACAAATGGAAGTGACGCCTCCTACCTCCTGGGAAGAACCAATCCGCATGCTGGATAAGGGGCTCAATAATTGCAACAATCTGCAAGGAGACGGTCGCCATCATCTCTGTGATGTTTCTGAAATAAACGGGGGGGTTGGGTGGAAGGGGAAGAGAGATAAAGGAAGACAAATAATCAGGCTGATGATGTGGATTCTTCTGAGGGCCAGGAAGGCCAAAAGAAGGGAAAGGATGGAAGGGGTGTTACCCAGCTCACACCATCTGGCCCCAAGATGTCATCTGGCCTGAGAAGGGCTGGTTAGGTGGGTGTCATTTGGTGCTCCACCCCCAAAACTGTCCCCCACCCAATGGAATAGAAAAATCATCAGTTCCAGTTTCTGGCTCCAAGGCAGCACTCCTCTCCACATACAGGGCCAGTGGAGGCTGGTGGTTCCGATTTCAGTGGGGCTGGGAATCCATTCCGGGTTTCAGTTAGAACCAACCAAAACTCTAAAGGAACTATCCAAGGGGTTGAACCCCATCCCCAAAATAGGTTCGGCACCTTGGATAGCTACCTTGGACTTCTGGCTGATTCTGACTAAAACCTAGAATGGATTCATAGCCCTGCTGAAATCAGAGCTACCAGTCTCCACTGCACCAGACCTCCCCCTCCCCAATGCCCAGGTCCTTATATTTCTTCCCAGCTCCAGTTGCAGAGGGCGAATCTCAGGAACCTGCCAAGCTGTGTTACATGTGACAAATATGCTGCTGCTCTGGAACAGACTGGCCGCTGTATCTGCTCACTGCTTACTAATCCTGGCAATGATCATGTCTATTGTGGTGATAAGTTCCATTCAGCACAGGTTGAAATTGTTGAGTTTTACATCAGATCCCAGAATACATGGCATATGGATGGCAATGGAAGCAATTTATCAAATACTGCTGCTGGGAAGTCTTCATTCACTTCAATAGGGCTTGTATTTGAATCAAATATGGAAAAATAGAGAAAAGAGATCCCAAGCTGCAATCCTAGGCACACTTACCTTTGAGTGAACATGTACAGCTGGGACCCCCAGCATAGCTATCTCTCCCTTTCCACAGTATTTGTCCTTGTGACACCCTTATATGTGCCTATTGCAATCCAGTGCTGATATTTTTTATTTATTTATTGCATTTATATCCCGCCTTTTTCCCTCCAAGGAGCCCAAGGCAGCATACATAATTTCCTCCTCTCCACTGTATTCTCATAACAACAACCCTGGGAGGTAGGCTGGGCTGAGAGTCTGTGACTGGCCCAAAGTCACACAGTGACCTTCCATGGGCGAGTGGGGTCTAGAACCTGGGTCTCCCAACTCCCAGTCCAACACTCTAGCCAATGCATCACACTGGCTGTCAAGTCCCTGTTCTTTCCCAGTCCCTAGCCCATTCCCTCACAATGCAATTCCGAAGGTAGGAAAATGTTGCCAACTGGTCGAAGCATGCAAATTACACAAATCCTTGCAAAATATTGATAAATAAAACCCAGTCTCAGAATTAGCATTTTTCAGTGATATTATTTAGCTTTTTAAAAATGGCAGAACTCTAAACTCCAGCCTCTTACCCTTCTGTCTGTGGCCAGAGGAGGTTGGGTCCCAGCACAATCGCTATGTTGCTTGGTGTCATTTTGTTTGCATCCTGGTATTCAGTTAAATTTGCCAGGAATTTGATCAGGTACCTGCAACAGGATGCAACAGAGTTAAAATGGACTGAGGAAGTGAAGCAGCTGTGGCCTGGGGCCATAAACACCTGGTTAGTCACATCTGCCAATCAACTGCCGTGCACTGGCATGGCAAACTCTTTGCTCCAGGGTGCAGACCAAGAAATACATTTATTTGCAATTTGCAGGTACCAACCACTAGATGGAGGAGCTAATCTTGATCAGTTTTCTAATCTACATATCACTCAGTATCAGGAGCTCTCTAGGTGAATCTAAGATAGAGATGCAAAAGCTTGGGGGGGATCTGTGAGGAGGGGGGAAGCAAAACAATTAGAGGGGGAAACAGTTCCAACCCCTAAATTTTCTTTTTAAAAAATCCTGGAAAAACAACAATACTTCTGGCCCTCTTCCCTCCCCCTGCCCCTTTTTCTGTCCTCTTCCCCCCCTCCCCCAGGCCTTCACATCTCAAGCCTCGGAGGAAACACTCTTCGCCTCAGTCTCTGAAGGAACTGGCCAAAGCAATTAGGGTTACCATCTCCTCATCTCAGTATTTGGTGACAAATGCTGCAGTCCTCCTCAAGCCCTTCTTTACAGTGTACATCCAAATTTCCCAACAGGAAAGGTACTGATCCTGTCACTAAGGATGGCAATTAAGTTCTCTTGGTGCCTCTCCTCTCCTCCACAAGAAGAGAAGAAGGTGTATATTGTAACACCATCAGTGCCCCTTTCTCTTTAGATGAGAAGGGGACAGGGGCTGATTAACTTCGCCACCCACCAAGCATCTCAACGTTACCGCCTGCTTTTCTTGGACATCAAACGTGATTGAATTAGTCTCCGAAACACTGCATTTGTCAACAAATGGCTCATTTGTACCTACGTGCACTTGCATACTCATTCTAGCAAAGCAGTACGTCAGATTTTCCTCCCTTGTCACCTCCTGCTTCATAGGTATGATTTCTCATGGCAGCAGTTTGAGGCTGGAGGGCAAAAGGATTTCTCCTTTGGAAGATAAGCTGGGAACAGAGTGTCCCCAAAATGCACTGCAAAGAGCCAGTAGTTCCCTAGCATTACAGAATCAAAGTACTCTGGGTGGCAATGATTTGGCCTGTTTAACTGTACAACTCCATCTGTGCCCCCCCATTGGTCGCCTTATGCGCTGCAATTAGGCTTGGGGAAAGGCCTTCCATTGAAGCCAATGCAACACTTTTTTCAAGGCTAATTGCTGCAGGGAGTTGGGGTGAGCAGCAAAGGCCATAGGTCAGATGGAGAAGCTCCACGGGCTGCATCCATGGGACAGAAAGGGTCCCCGGGCTGCATCCAACCTGTGAGATGCAAGGTTCCCCACCCATGCATTCCAGGCTTCTCCCTGAGTCTCTCCCTCCCTGCACTCTGCCCCCCATACAGGAAACATGTCTAGCCAGCAATGGGGAGAAGAGTTGAGTCCTTTATTGCAAAGCAGAGAAGATCAACTTTGAGTCTCACCTGGCTGTTGGAACTAAAAATACTGGACTCTTTCTCCAAGGCAAGGCAAGTGAGACAAGGAACGTCTGGCACAAAACATGTGATAGATGTTTGGATTAATGGTTAGCAGCTTACAGAGCTCGACTGAGAAACCACATCTATTTCTGTGCTCTTGCTTGTTGGTACTTCAACCATATCTGACACTCCCCAGGACAGGGAACGCAAGATATCTCAGGCAATCTAATTGGGAACAGAGATAACCAGTCCCTGCTACTGTACCAGGGAAGGGGGAAGAGTGTGTAGCCAAAGAAAAGGGTTAGCAAACATTAAGAAAGGTCTACAATCCTCCGGAGTTGCTACACTCTGACACTCCTCAATGTTCCACTCCACCTCACCCCATGTCCGCTACCCAGTATCTTGAAGGGACTGCCTTTTGGGTGGAACTTTTATCTCCCTAGTAATTACAAATTGTAAAATTAAAATTAACAGGAGCTAGACAGCAAAGGTGAAGTAAAGGCATATCCTTTGGTACACCTGCCTTAGATTGTTGTAGCTGGCCTTGGGCAATTTCTCAAGGGCATTCCACAGGGCCTGTAGCCTCTTGTCTTGGTCCTGGATGCTATAAAGCAAGAGTGAGACGGCCAGGATTAATTCAGCATTGAGCCATGAGTTGTTTTGAATTATGGATAAAATATAGTGGGATTCTACATCTGAACTATCAATGCGCGCACACACACACACACACACACACACGTTTCTTCCTGCCCTCATTGAGACAGAAGCACAGGTAGAGACAGACACAGAGGGAGGCACCTCTCTTGCCCTCCATCAATTTTTCACTTGAAATCTGCCACAGTGCAGACAGGACAGTCATTTCTGGGAAAGCTGCCAATATGGTTCACATTTCCCCTCATTGAGAGTGTGGCTGCTGCTCCCAACGTGTAATGAAATAATGGTTGCGATGGGGCCTGTTTGCACAATCACTTATCCTGAGATGACAATCCCCAGATCACTGTTTTACGTGCATGTTTAAGATGGGATTTTAAGAGTGAAGGGCCAACGGGTTAAGTTCAGGAACTGTTGGCTCACCTTTCTTTCAACCAGGCTGGAATAAAGTTTTTATTTTCAGTCTGATGGAGGAGCTATAGGCCAGACTAAAGCTGCAGAGGCTTTATTTTCCCCCTTCTTCAGCCTCAAGAGAGGACAGCTGTGGCATTGGCATCACATCTTAAGCAAAACCAGTTAAACAAGGGCCACTGTTTGAATCTGTTGAGGTGTTTGAGATGTTGGAATAAGCCCTTGAGAGTTAGGCCCTGCATGAAATACCATTGGCTATAATATCACTAATATGACTTAGGTGCAACTAATGTTCTTTGGATTAGGGACTTGGTGAGAGAAGGAGAGAAGTCCCTACCAAAACCAAGATGGGCAAATCGAACATTATTTGTGTGGCTTTGAAATATGTCAAAGAGTGGTCCTCCTTCACATTTCACCAAAATGGCTCCAAATATGCACACAAGGTTGTGAAGGCAGCATTATCAGGAGACAATATTCATATATGTTCAACGTGCTCTTGTGGCTTTGGACTTTCCCAAAGCAAATGATGCCAAACTGACTGGATTAGCATCATGCGGCTCTTGCTTTTACATAGCAGAACCAGGGTACCAAGGTGGAGTTTCTTGGAAGTAAATATCACCAAGTGCAAAGGGGCTTATTCCCAATGGGAATCTACAAGATGGCAGCGTTGTCTGATATTCCAGTGTCAGACTGGGAGGCAAAGTGATAGATGGCAAGCAAGCTTGACAGCAAAGAGGAATCCATTCAAGAACTCACTTGGAGGCTTGAATCCATTCTTCATACAGTTCAAATGTCATGAGTGGTTCAGGCAGTTCTCGAAGATAGGATTTCAGTGCCCCTATGCAAGAGACACAGAAACATGGAACATACATAGCTCAAACAGAAAACTCTCCCCTAATTCTAATGGATAGGTTTTCTTGTTATCCTTCCTTTGATTTTGGGCACCAATTGGTTGGTAAAATTGTTCTTAACTGACAGGCGCAAGAAGCCCAGACACAGATCACTATCCTTCCTATCTGGAGAAAACAGAGATCCAGTACAATGACCAATGGTAAAGTTTTATACCCTGCAGCTGCTTGGTCTCTTGTTTGAACATTAATGTGATGTGATGCTATATTCTGGGGTGCGCAACCCACGAGCCTCACACAGCCCTTGGCCGCTCCCAGTTTGGCCTGTGGAGCTATGAGGTTTCTTTGCTAGTCTTAGCATTACCTAAGGAATGCCTGGGGCTTCCTTTACCAGTACTAGCAAGGAGAATCCTTCTCATCTATCCGATCTCCTTCAGAGGTCAGAGATAAGGAAAGGGATTCCCTTGTTGTGCTGGGAATGGAACATACCATCTCAGTTGGTTCCCTATTCCTTTCTTAAAAAGAAAAAAAAGTCACATTTTAGTTAGTAATGGTATAAAAGTTCATTCTCAAACTTTGCTTGATTTCACAAATTCAGCTGCATATCTTAACGGTCAAGGAAGGCAAAAGCTGCCAGCAGCAATTGAGAATTGTGGGTAGGCAGACTTCCTTGCAGGTACATTTTTAAAATCAAATTTCCCCTTAATATTGTGTGTGTCTGTGTGTGTGTGCGCGCGCGTGTATGTGTTTGCAACTCCCCATCGTAGCCCTCAGAGCCAAAAAGGTTCTGCATTCATTCATGCTATATCCTAAGATCTGGTAAAGGCTGGAGGTTTTGCTGCGTAGTAAGGTTTCCTCACATGTCTGGACGGCTGTCTAAGAGAGTGAGGGGAACACATCTCCTGGAGCTACAGAGTTCCATGGCTAGAGTTGTGTTTAGGAAACACTTCATTTTCTCTGCTTGAGTCCTCCATGGTTTTCAGATACCAAGTTCAGAGTTTTATTCTAAGTGTTGTTTATATATTTTGAAAGGTTCAAATATTTGGCATTTTCATGAGTTTGTGGTGTCCCCCCCAACATTTTTCACTTCGGTTTTGGTATGTTACAGGGTAAGTTTGATTCTTTTTTTAAAGTGAGAAACTGTAGTCACGTGCTTTACGTTACAGTCCTATGTGTATTGGGTGATATTTTATTGATTTCTTTGAAACCCCATTAACAGTATGAATACACTTTTAAGACAGTAAGAACAGATGACTTCTTACTACTTCTCTCAAGGAACCAGGAAGTTGTGACAAAACACTGCAGCAAGGCATGAGGCCAGGGGGTGTTAGATCTTCACTCCATAGCAACAGAACTAGTCAGTATCTAAGTTCAAAACAAAATAGTTCAAAACTTTTTGCTGTACTTGAGCACACATTTAATGAACAGGTGAACGTCCCCATGTGATAAACTGGTCATCGGCATTTACCACTGGAAGATCTTTCTGTTGGTCCAAGCTACTGGCATGCTCCACGAAGCCAGAGTGGCCTACCAAGCCAGGAATCCCCCTTACCTGCGATGGCATGAGGGTCTGCCGAGTACTCCTGAACATCCACAACACAACAGTCTAGCGCTGCCTTAAGCTTCTTTAGTTTGGAGGCTGAGGGAGCCACTCGGAACAGGCCCTGCAAACAGAAGAGGAGAAATGGTATACAAAGAGATGCTACAGGTGTGACAGTCCTGCTTGCAAACCCCACAAAATGACCTCTGGGCAACACAGCACTGGGGATGGATTACCAGAGAGACCACCTAGGCAAATGGACATACGAACGAAAAGAAGGGAAAAAGAGACTAGGCCTTAGCATGAAGTGGTGAAGCCAAGGAGAGGCAAGATTTGCTTCATACAGACCTCCTCCTGCATGCCACACTCCAGGAGCATGGTGACACATGCTTCGATGGGGAAGGCGATCTCCCGGCCACTGACAGCTAGATGCTCCTCCAGGGGCTTCCCAAAGGAGGGCTTTTCAATCCAAGCTTCTGTGGAAGGCAGTCCAAAGAAAGAGTCACCAGAGACAATCAGGACACTGCTGGCCCACCAACTGCACACGCTTCGAACAACTCCACAACATGACTCTCTAGCAACATGCTGGAGCAGCCAGACCTCTCTGCAAGTTCCCAATTAGTTTCCAGAGCGTTATTCCAAATTATGTGCATGGAGGCTGGAAAGTTACATTCGTTATTCTTTGTGCGTACATTTGTGCTCATGTCTAGGGGCAGGCTGTTACTATCTGGGAAAGAAGCCCTGGACTAGATTAGTGTTCTGAGGTAACAGACACCAGGAATCCATTTTAATCCTATATGTACCTGCTTAGAAGTAACTCCTAGCATTGCAGATAGGATTGCAGCCTTAACAAATGTAATAAAATAAGGATGTTACATGCTAGGAGTTGTAGGACTTCTTCCTGTCTAAACACACATAGGATTGAGCCCTAAGAAACTAAAATATAATAATTTGAAATAAATTCAAAATGAGAATTACAGGTCAATGAGAAATAACAGATTCTGAAGGAAATAACAAGACAAATTTATTTTACTTAATAATCAAATACAGATGAGTTGCTTTTCCAACTTCTATGTGGGAGTATTGAAAGTGAAAGTTAAAATCAATACTTAAATAAGCAATTAAAAATGACAGAAATTATCCATGCAGCATCTGCTATGTTGTTAAGCCAATAACCAACTGGAGAGGCAAAATCTGATGATGTAGCCTTCTTGAGCGGTGCCAGTAAGAACCACAGAAGCAACTGAATGATCATATGCCAGAATTTACTTACTATTTTCTTTTTAAGTTTAAGATAAATGAGTGTTAATTAGGATGTTTTTGTATCTAACTGACAAAGTCAATCCTTTCCATTTGGCTGGTTAGGTTACCAAGGTAGAGCAATTCAGACCCTTTTGCAGACATTCTCTGTCAGTGTCCATATTTTTGAGAGCACTGAGCCTTATGGGAGCTCAGAGTTGGCCCAAGTTGGCCCATCAGAGGCAGTACGCCTATGTACACCACTTGCTGGGGAACATGGGCAGGAGGGTGTTGTTGCACCTGTGTCCTGCTTGTGGGTTACTGGTCGACAGCTGGTTGGCCACTGTGAGAACAGAACGATGGACTGGGTGGACCCTGGGTCTGATCCAGCCTAGCTCTGATGTGAAGTGATTCCTAGCATTTTAGAGTAAGGCGATGGCAGCAATCCTGGAAGGGATCTATCTGGCATTCTCATTTTTAGTATTCTGCCTGTGCCACCTCCACTTTATTTAGTGACTGCCAGCCATTCATTGTCCATCCTGCTGCCCAGGCCAACCCCTGCAGGTTGGTGGCTATTGATTCAACTGGGTAGAATCGCCTTGCCTTTGGATATGTGCTTAAGAACTGAGAGAAGAGGTGTGGGAGTCTCGTTGTCTCAGCAGGCAGCACTGAATGCCTCTCATGTGATACGTGACAATAGCAACCTGAGGGAGACCGTTGCAACAGCACACTTACCCTGCTGTGCTTTGATCTGAGGCAACACATTCTGTAAAAGCGCTAAGGATTTCCTGTGGTACTCAGCTTGCACTTCTATGAACTGGGAGAAAGAGACAATAAGAGGCATCTAATAAGAACTCATGCTTTGGGGAAACCACTGAGATCCGATAAAGAGGGAATGTGGGGTGGGAGCGGGGAACGAGCCCACCAAAAGCCAAAGTTTCTGGTACTTACAGTCTGAAAATAGTTTGCATAGTCTATCTCTTTGGCCACAAAATTGTACATGTCAGCTGAGAGCTGATCCTGCAAGAGATATAGAAACAGCAACAACTGCATGGTGAAAAAAAAATGCACAGGTCAAACTGTACGACTACAGCTGAAAGGCTGCAAAATGCCTCGCCTTTGCAGAAATTCAAATAAAATCCAATCACAGCCCAAATAAAAGAGAGAGGGCTGTGAATTGGATCACAATGTGCATGCTGATGTTTTTCTTGCCTGCCGGTATATTCATTAGTCTGAAGCAAAGCAGTGGAAAATACATAAGGCTCTAGTTTTAACCCTCTCCTCCCCAAGTGATAACACTTCCTACTGAACCAGCAAAACTAGTTTCCATGGGTTTGCAGCCATTGCCAGGGGCCTCATCCTGAAATTGCGGGGATGTTTTGAGCAGGTATGGAAAGCGGGGAAGAGAGAAATACCCTGCAAATCTCCACTCTGTTTGCTGCCTCCTCCATCTCTTCCCTGAGAGCATCCGCTTTGGCACCCGAGGGCTGCAAGTTGCTTGACAAACCCGAAGACTTGGCCGACTGCTGCCACCTGCAGGTGAAAGAAGACCAGTGACGTTGGCAACCGATGAAGCCTCACGCTCACAGGTGGGGTAGAGCTTTGTTGGGAGAGTGATCAACAAAATAAGCACAGTTCTAACTCTCTCCCACAGAGGTGAATGGCTGCTTCGTGTCCCAGTACATGCACGGATTTCCTTAGAGAAGAGGTAGGCGTTCAGTCCACCTCAAGCCTTAGCAGAGAGGAGGCAAGTCGTTTTATTTCACAGACACACAGAAGTGGCAGAGACAGCTGTTCTCAAAGAAGTTGCAAATAATTACTGAAGAACTGATTATTTTAGTAATCAATAATCTCCTATCTGATTACCGAGAGCTAGCAGTAAATCCTGACTGAGACTATCGACTGAAGCCTCTCTCTTTCAATATTCTGCTTTTTGCTCTTACTCTACTCAGACTAACCTCTCTTCCCTAACTGACTGACTCAGAATCCTCTTGTCCATCGCATACAGCTCTTCACGGATGTTCTAAAAGGGCTGTTTATATCACTTTTGGCTGGCAGATCAATTAAAAAAACACATGCTGTTCCCTGCCCTCAAGCTTACAATCTAAAAGACATGCCAAGAAGGGAAAAGGGAATGGGAAAGCAGGGAGAAAAAAGCAAACTCAGGCACTAATTCTTAAAAGTTACAGTTCTTATAATGACCAGCTGGGGTAGAAACAGCTCAGGTAGCCTGATGGAATGGTAAAAGTTCAGGAATAATAATAATAATAATAATAATAATAATAATAATAATAATAATAGGCTCCTGGTGGAATTGCCCTGAGAGAGAAGTATGGAACATTAATCCCCAGAGCTGATATGAGTTTTGGTCTTTCCCTTGTCCCCAAAGATGGAGTGAGGGCACTTTGGGTTCTGAATAGGAGTCAGCTCCCAGTCAATAAACAAGGCCCTGCCAAGGCCATACCACCCTGAGCATACCCAGTTTCATTTGATTTTGGAAGCTAAGCAGGGTCAGGTCTGGTTAGTACTTGGATGGGAGACCACCTGGGAATATCAGATGTTGAAGGCTTGGAGAGGCCATGGCTCAGTTGGTAGAGCACTGCTTTGCATGCAGAAATTCCCAGGTTCAGTCCCTGGCATCTCCATGTAGGGCTAAGAAAGATTCCTGCCTGAAACCCTGGAGAACCATTGCTGCCAGTCTCTATCAACGAGGGAACAATGGGCTCAACGGACCAATGGTCTGACTCAGTCTAAGGCAGCTTCCTATGTTCCTAAACAAAGTAACTAAGCTCAGTGTTCCTCCTCTGGTTGGGGCTGAACCAATTGCATCCCCTGACACGGTCTCATACACCCATCTGGTCATAACGCATTCTGCCCCCTCCCAATCTTCTGAGGTTTCTTCCCTTTAGTCTCAGCCTTGATCAGACTTTTTGAATTTGCATGCATTTCAATTAAAAACAGCCTGTCCTCTCTGAAGTAGCAAAACCTGTGGACAGAATGACCTGGGTGACTCTGAAATGCGGTTAAAACTCTAAGGATGAATCAAAGCTTAGAAGGAAACCTCTTAAAATCAAGAAACATCAAAAGAAACCCACAGACCTGCATCATCCCAGGGGGACTTTAAAAATTAGCTATTTAAGATTAGCCTTCCTCAAGACACAGTCCTGTTTGGAGCTAATAGCAGGAAAGCCATCATACAGCAAGGACAACAACTACAAAACTAAATCACAAGGACTGTTCCAGGTTTGTAAAAAAACACATTGTTACACAATGGAGGGTGAAAATAATTTTTCATGGAAGTGAGGTTAAGACTTGGCAATCTCCGAACCTGTATCTTGGGGCAACTAGTGGAGGAAAGGGGGAGTGTTGTCCATGGCTATCAACGGCTCCTCAGGAATAAAAGCACCATGGTGGGAAGGAAGGCATATAGCTTGGTATCAAAGACTGAGCACCTGATCCTACCATCTATGTCTCCCAGGAGGGAAGAGTCAAGGAGCAAAAGTCATAGCTCCTCCAAATAGAATTCTAAGTTTTATCTCATACTCAATTCTACCTTTTTAACGCATCCGTTGTTTGGATTATGGTCTGTAATGATGTTTAAATTGTTTTATTATGTTTGGTATTTTAATGGAAATTGTTTTTAGCTATTTTATACGTTGTATGTTTTAATAACTGTTGTAAGTCGGCTTTTTCAAGACAAAGGTAACTAAAAACTTAAAACAACAAAACAATAATAACAACACCAACAATGATGATGATGATGATGATGATGATGATGATGATTAAACTCAGTATAGTTTCGGTTGATCAAATCTGCATGAATTTTCATTTGGGTAAAAACAATAGTCCTGGGCAGCCATTCTCTTAGAAGTGGCATTCCCTATTTTAAAATGGTGCTTGATCCCTCATAGACAGGTTCTTATTTTACTCCAGTAGTGTGGGGAGCTGCTGTAACACTGCTCCTTCCTGTATCGCCAGACTAAAGTGGAAAGCCCAGATCATGTGGGAGCAGCATACACTGCAGCTCCTCCCCATACCAGCCTTAGGCCAGTTTCCAAAAGGTTGCTGCTGGTGTAGGAAAGAGCTGTCAGCATGAGCTACTCCCATGTGGTCATGGCTTCTCTTGTTACCCTGACAGCTCAGAAAAAGGGTGGCACTGAAGCAACCCTCGTACTGTCAGAACTGGGGCATAGGACTGGGGCAACCATTTCCAAATACAGATTGGCCTAGCTTCGGTCCACTTTTGAAAGCCATGAAAGGTTTCCTAAGCCAATGGAGAAAGATCTCCAAAGCCATGACACAAAGGCATGGCCCATATATCACATCTGTGATCTTAGTGGAATGAAAGTGAAGGGGTGAATCTCTTCCAAATTAGGCTCACTTCACTCTTCTTCAGTCAGCTTGGGATCGTCATTTGCCCTTGGGGCACCGAAGGCCTGAATGTTAGAGGTCCCGTGGCAAACCACAGAAAGGACAGGGCTGAAGTCCAACCTCATTCCCTTCCCTTCCTCTCAACTATACAAAAAGTTGTTCAGCTTTTAGGCTATGCATTTTATTCCTTCTATTGTTTTTATTTGTACATTGCCTCAAGAGCTCACTGCTGGAGGGGCGATCGAAAAATATCTTAAATAAAGAATAAATATGCTGTACTGGCTCCCAAGCAGAGTTACAGGACTCCAGGAATGGTCAAGTGATCAAAGCAAAGTGCTTGCCTATATAGATGTATATTAGAGCTGTCCATTGATTAAAGAAATCCTGCTGTGCAATCCTGTGCAAGTTTACCCAGAAGCAAGTCTCATTCTGTTCAATTTGGTTAACCCAGTATGATATACCTTCAGTATAGATTCGGTTGATCAAATCTGGATGAATTTTCAGTTGGGTAAAAATAATACTCGGGAAACAAAAAACATAATGTCTTTATTTTTAGATGATTGGCACATGCTGCAGCAGGCATCATATTAAGAACAGATATTCCCTCCCATGTGATAAAAAGGCAGAAATGCCTATTTTAAAATGGTGCTTGACACCTATAGTCTGAGTGCTTCTATTAAAAACATTTTTTTTAAAAAGCTGCTGGCAAAGCAATTAGGGACATTTTTAGTTAATTATTTTTTAAAAAAGAAAAACTAATTAATTTAAATAATTGAAATGTTTCAGCCTGAATTTACAACCCCAATATACACACCTGACTGGTAACTGATTGTTCCAGAGAGGTGCTAATTATTAATTGCAGAACTTCCAGTCTTAGTGATATATTGAAATAAAAAATTAACATGGGTTACATCTTTTTAGCTTCGTTGTATACTAAATGCAAATAAAATAAAACATGCTAAATTAGATCACTCTCTAGGGCATCAGAAAATGTTCCGATGCAAATTACCCTATCTTCTAATTCAACATTTTCTGGAAAACAAACATCGCTACACAAGTCACTAACAGAGAACGCTCTTCCAGTTTTAGGAAGAATCCAAATCCCTAAGAAGCAGTTTACCTTCTTCACATTTTAGTTATTTTCCTTCGTAACGCACACAAAAAGAAAATCAGAATTGATATAGCAATCCCCTCCCTTGCTTTTATATATATATATATAACCTCACTTCTGATTGTCTCACCTGTTGCTTCAAAATCTGGTGGGCTCTATCCCATATTCACACTGAAAGTTAGTTTTTTTTGGTTGCAGCAACATATGAATATCTTATTGCATGCAAAAGACACGTTGGTATAGAAAACTCTCACCCATTTTTCTGAGACAACCAAGAGTCCTGTGACACCTTAAAGATGAACTAATTTATTGCAACATGTGGTGTTTTTTATAGTCACATGCATGAAACAGAGGGTGCCTCTACAAGAGTGATTTAAAGCTCTTTCAAGGCGCATTACCAAATTTACCTCTAGAAGAGCGGAGCGCAAATCAGGGGTCCAGGAGCGTTTTATCTCCAATTAGTCGCATTTTCGAATGCGCGTTAAATAGCAACTTTTAATTTACCGCAGGAGTAAGAGCGCCTTATGTCCGTGTAAACAATTTTGTGAGGAGGAGCATTAATGATCAGATGGTCCTGATGTCATGCATAGAACTGCCCCTTTGCTGGGAAAACCTCCCACTTTTTCGTTTAGTTTTATTTCCTGTCTCATCCTGGCAACTTCCTCCTTGTTCTCCGTCTCTCTGGATGGAAGCTCCAGGAAGACGAGACCCAATGTGAACTGAAAATAAAGTTTATTTTAACTCCTCTGATATTTCATTCATGGAGACACGGGGCCAGATGGAGGTGGTTTCATGAGAAGTAAAGGTGGTAGGAAGGATGTGCGCATAATTAGCTATCAGCTTAAACATATCGTCCCCTCGCTTCTTGCTGGGTTCCTGACATGAGCTGTGTGTGTGTATGTTTTACAATGGTTGAGATCGCTGGGAAGAGGAGGGGGAAGGAACGAAGCAGCATTCCCCTGTCTGTTTTGGCGTGTGTGTGTGTGTGCAAGGCACATTCCCATTTACTCCTGAGCAATTCACTTGAAATGGAAATTGGGCGAGGGGGGGGGAGAGAGAGAGAGGCAGCCCTGACTAAAACTAAGTTTTCAAAGGGTGCTGGAGGGGGAAACTTATGGGGCACATTCCCATTTACTCCTGAGCAGTTCTGGGAGGGGTAGTAACTTCAGCTGGCGGCGAAATTGGAGGGGAGAGAGGTAGCCAAACAGGTTAACCGCATCATTCCCAGCAGGTAACCTAAATAACTAAAGGCTGGAGATTCTGGTAGGCAGGGAGAATAAAGGGTGCAAAACCTGTTTGGGCAGTTTCCCGGGACAAAGCGCATTACTTTCAGCAACATTTGCATGCATGTCAACAACTTTAAAGCGAGCCAGTAATACGCTTCAATGGCGTAAAAGCGATTGTCAGGATATGCGCATAATTGGGGAACCAGGCGTCAAAGCGAAATCTTGTAGAGGGGGCCAGATGGAGGTTGTGCTGGGCACAGCCACAGAGGTTAAGTGGAGGGAAGACCTCCACGCAATGGGGTGCATGTATGAGAGATATTTCACTTCACAAAAATGCCAGCTCAATTACCCAGAGACCTCATGTTTCCCCAGCTCAGTGGCAATATCGAAACTAAGTCAAGGGAGCGAGTTCAGCTTGTTTGAGGTAATATAGATTGCATTCGAGGAGCACCAAGAGGAAAATGAGAGCAATGTACATATCTTCCAGACAGGAGGCTTGACTTGAGGGCAAAGTGATAGCGGAACAACTTCGCTCTCAGATCTGCTGTTTGTCTCTATGAGTGAAAGTCTCAGCCACCAACTCCACAGCTGGAGGGCTTGGAAAGAGAGCTGTGCTTTGGATCTGATCGGAGCTAGAGCATCCTGGCTAATACGATATGTTGGAGCAAAAGTGTCTGAGTTAAAACACACTGCGAAATTACCTTCTCACTGAATGATAGTGATAGAAAACCTACACTAGACCATTGCAAATCTTTCCTGCCCTTTCTATTTGGGATCCTCTGACAGAAAAATCTTTGGAGGTAAAAATGCAGAGACAAGGGCACTCTTTAAGGCAATATTTTAGGAGGCTCTGACACAGTAAGAGTACAGAACTGTCCAATGGAGGAAACTCATGAACTCCAGGCATACATGTAGAAAATTGGAAGCATCTTAGACTCCCTTCAGCCCACAAAACAGAAGACCTTCTTTTATCAAAAGGGCCACGCCAACTGGTCTTCTCTCTCTGCTGAGGGCAGCACAGTAAAAAGCCTAATTGGCAAATGACATGTTAGTGTAGCAGGAGATTCCATCAGGGACAGATATATAAAATCATGAAAGCTGCCCTAAGGAAATCTTTAATAACTGGGCCAGTTTTGATAAAGAAATTGGAAGCAAGGAACTTGGCACTCCAAGGGTGGGCAGTGGAGAGATAACAAGTCTCCTACCTTGTCCTTGATGAATCCATGTCCAAAACTAATTTTGCTAAGTGCTTCCTCTGTTTTTGGATATTTGGGATTTCTACCTGAAATAATAATAATAATAATAATAATAATAATAATAATAATGTAGTTATGTAAGGCTAACTTCTGCACAGAACTGCATTAAACATTCTATTTATTGAAGTAAAATAAGGTCAAAGTGAATTCCCAGGATTTCACGTCTGGCCCAATTTCAGGGTCATCATCAGGACATGTGCAGCTGATGGACAGCTACCAGACCACAAGGAGCCTCAGACAGCCCCCAAAATAGCCTGCTGTCACCGACTTCCCAGAACTGGCTGGTGTTAAAAGAAGAGAGCTGGAAAAGAAGAAAATGAGCAAACAGAACAGCTTGGCAACTATTTTCATCTAGCCCAGCCTTCCCCAACCAGGTGCCCTTCAGGTGTTGTCTGACTGGTGCAAGATACCAATATTCACCCAGTCCCTCCCCACTCTAATTTAATTCACTGCCCCCCATTAGAGGTTAGTCGCCCACTTAGCCCAACACATCCAATACAGCGATCAGTGCCAGAACTCACAACTCCTGCTCAGGCAACTCTCACCTCAGCCAATACGAACAGAGGCTCAATCACATCCCGTTCAACTTGCAGCTCAAAGTGGATGAGCTCTTGAGCTAGCTTGTCCTCTGCTTCCCCGCATAGCTTCAGCATCTTCCTGCAGGGGAGGAAACAGGCAGTTCACTGAGGGGAAAGGCAAGGAAGAGAGGGAGAGATGGCAATGGGGTGGAAAGCGATTCCCATGGGAAGATTCATGATGCTAGGCACGAAGTATTTGTAGCATCCAAAAGAACAAGAAGTGCAAAATGGTTCTATGGCTTCACGGCATTTTGCTTTGGTTTATCCCTCAAACAAACAGACAGGTGTGAAACTAATCCTTCTTGTTGGGTCTCAGGAGGCTATCGCAACAGATGTAAGACTGCAGAGACCCAACTCAAAAGAGTTCATACGGGATAAAAAAAAAGAGGGCAGCAACCCCAAAGTCACCAAAAGCCATCCAAACAGGTACAGGAAATATATATTTTTTTTCATTGCAAAGGGGTCTCGCTTGTGAGCCACCTTAAAACATTTACAAGGAAAGATGGAGAATAAATAGTTTAAATAAGTAAATAATTAAATATTACAGCATGTCCCCAACGTGCTTCCAGATAAAGCAACTTTCCACAAGAGGAACCTATTTGTGACCCAAAAGGGTGGGGGGGAGGAATCTTTTCCATAGATGAGTGTTCGAACGAGAGCTTACCCAAGCAGGGAGTCGTCCCCTAGAATGGCAGAACCTTCCATCAAGCACTGGGCAAGTGACGTCAAAGGCAATTTCTTCTACAACAAAAGCAACTGTTGTATGACTGTTTTTTAAACCATTACACCACAGTCTGGGCCAATTTCCACCCAGAAAATGACACTTAATTCCATGCAACCAATATTTTAGAACCCCTCCCCATAAAACTCTATTTTATTTATTCGTACTTATGTTCACATACAATTTTTACACACAAGAGGGAAAAGCCAGCTGAAGTGCCTCCTCATCTTGTTCCCCTCCCATCCTGCCTCTCTTTCTCAATGCAAACATAAAAGAGACATATATGTCCGGTTCTGTTATCTGCTGGAGACTGGAACCTCTCACCGAGCGCTTATCAGAATCTGATCCCTGCTGACCCTGAAGACACCCCGTCAGTTTCTTGTGTGTGCTGTGGGAGACCTGCTTCACCAGCTCCAGACGCTTCTCCACCTAGAGATGGACACAACAGCACATGCCACATCAGAAGTGTTCAGCCTTATCTCCCAGAAGCCTAGACATTCAGCTCTCTCTCACCTCTGTACTTCAGAGCAGGCCCAATCCACCTTAAGAGACCAATCCCCACCTGCTTTCAATAACAGCCACATTTTAACATGTTGGACTATATGACAACGAACAAATGCCATAATAAAAAATCATTATTCAATCAGACTTTACAAGCAAGTTATTGATCTAACCGGAAGTGTGTTTGCTTTTCCAATCCTTAATAACAGAGAGATAGGAACCATTGCGGTTAGTAAACACATTAAGTAGCGGAGGAGGGAATAGTTTCAGCATTAATTTTAGTTGAATATCATGAAATAAAAGCTGACCCTTGTTAAGCAGAAGAAAATCAAATAAACATATGCAGAGATTTCTATTGTTTGTTATGGTTAATATTTTCGGAAGTTCCCGTCAATGAAGGGGGATGAAGCAAAGTAACTGCATGATTCATAAGATGATAAAGGGCAATTGGGGTGGCAGGGAGAAGTTGAATGGGCTTGGTGTTATGGGAAGAAATGCAAGAATTCATAGGATTTCTCTTTCTTGCCACCTAGGGTATATGGGCAGGGTACAAATTGAAATAATAATAATAATAATGGCACTCTCTCAATTTTCTGATCCTCTCATAGAGGCTGCTGAGAGTAGCTTGAAATTGTGAAAGCAATAATAAAAACTAGAACTTTGTTTTTTAAACGAAAGCTAAGCATATCAAGGCTAATTCTCACTTTACAATTTTGTACTTGAGCACAGATATGAGATTCCAAATACACACACCTCGTCAAGTATGAAAAGCACACACATTCAAAATTTAGCATGTATAAAATAGTTCATCCCAAGTATTTCAATGGGATCAACTGAACAAAAGGATTCAACATTATACACCTGAGCCTTGCATTTTCAGGTATCTATCCTAGACTACAAAAGTGTAAAGGGAGAATTAAAACTTTGAATCTTGAACAACATGTCAGATTCTGCATCATTCAATTGGTCAGTCTGATATTGTTAGCTGACTGCTTATTATTTGACCATGGTCAAATATTCCACATATTCACGATTCTACAGATATATAAATTTCTTTTTAAACTGCATTCTGGGGTCATCTGATAGCAAGGCAGAAGGCTCCCATCCAAGTCAGTGTTACACATCTACAAACCTTTCAGAGTCCCCCCCCTCCTCTGCAATGCCTACAGAAAGCTATTTTTACATTCATTCTCCTCTTAATTAAAGACTAATTTATACAGGATGCAGGCCATGTGAAAAGCCCTTGTCTGTGTAAGATTTCCACATGTGCCTGCTAACGTTGAAATGCAATGAACACATCTTCCCTTAGAACCCCACTGATCAATGACCCAGGCAGGTACGTTCCTAGTGTGCTATTATATACACGAACAACCATAGCATGTACACTGAAATGTGACAAGATGCACATATAAAACTTGCCTGGGGAAGGGCTTTTTGTGAGGCCATATGTTTTAACTGCAGGCATCTCTGAGCAGGAATACAAGACTCAGACAGAAAGGTGAAGTACACACATACACACACGCACAAGATAGCAGCAGAAATCATTACAGGTGTCAGATGTATAACAAACTTCCTTGTGGGGAAGCAAGGGCCTTTGTATGATCCGGCCTAATGTTTGGTCTGATTCCTGAAAGATGTTGACTTTTAAAGACCTTTGAAAATGGTGTAATACTTTGCTATTGAACTAATAAAATCAATCCCTTATATACCTGCCTATCCTTTGATCATATTTGGCACAAATGTTAGCCCTAACTAACACTGAGTATTCCCTGTTTTCAAAGGAAGGGATGAAATGTTTTCTGAAAACAGACACCGGAAACTTAAAGCAGGCATGAACAGCTCATTTGAGACACATCCTAGGAACAGCGGTTGCAGGGGAACACTTTTATCACCCCATTAGCTTTTGCAGTATTGCTTTTAGGGTTTGAGAAGAGACGACAGAGGATGCTAGTGAGACTTTTTTTTTTTACCGATTCCCCTGGCAGATGTTCGGTCCAAGAACTGGAGACATTGCATAGAGCTCAACAGGATAAGTCACTAACCAGAAATACAGAAGCCATTTGAAACTTGAAGTTTAGTGGCTTGGAGAAAACATGGATCTAAATAGAGAAATCATATTATTGGGGACAGGGGAGACTGAAAAACTAATACCATTACCCCTTTGGATAGCAGGGGAAGTAATAAAACAGCAACTTAAGTATAAAATATTCTGGCCTTCAACAAGGAGCCAAATTCAGAAGTAACCATTCATATTAAAAGCAAGGAGTCCCTCAAGACTATCTGCACTGCAAAAAGCCACACCATACATGACCTGTTAGCAAGCTATCCACAGAGAAAGGAAACTGCTCTGCTGACCATGCATGTCTTATATACTCTACAGTTGTGTGCTACTACAGAATTAAGCAAGAGAACAAAGCCTCCACCCGTAATAATTTCAGAGCCAATGTGTATGTTGCTTGAGGTATCTACCTGCTCTTTGCCATAAGCAAGAACAGTTTTTCTAACTTCAGGTTTGAGAATTGCCAGTGATGGTGAGAGATCCATCGGCCTTTGAAGTTCAGCATGTAGACTTAGCTAAATAAATCATATCTCCATTTTGCATGACCACTAATGTTATTCCCTGAAGCATACTGATATCATTTCCTATCTCATCCTATTAGAGAAGGATGAAAACTTTGTTTGCACTGATCCTTCCCATGCCTCTTACATTTGAGGGATGGTCTAAACTATGTTGGTAGATGTATATGATGAGCAGATCCATGCACATGAAGAGCAGAGCCTCCATTTCTTCCATATACACAAGAGCCTGTACTTAAAAAGAAAAGGAAAAGGCAGCCTTATATTATCTACTTCAGAGTAAAGGGATGAGTTCAGCTTTTTCAAGACTACAGTATACTGGCTCAGTTCACAGAACACGTTTGTCTATGCAGTGTGAAAACTCTACTCAACGGTTGAATCTGTAGGGGGTACTCACCACACAACATGTTCTAACTCCACCATTGTGTGACTGTGGGCTCCCGTGGAATTGAGTAAAAAGCCAACGTGGAGTTTGATTGACACTTCCTCTGCCCTCTTTCCTCCCTCAGTACTCCAAATGGCATCCTATCAGCCATTGCTGTGAAAAAACAATCTCAGCGGCTCCCCTAGAGCGGTACTCACTCCTTTTGCCACTCTAGCCAGGGAACTCTGTAACCAGTGGGAAAAGTCCACTCAATGCAACAGGAAACTCCACAGAGTCCTCCACTCAATGCACAACACACTGGTTGTGCAGGAACATTCCTCTGCACTGCATGGATATTCAGCGTGGAGTGCTTTCTCAATAAACTCCACCGTGGGGTGGAGTTTTCCCTCCAGACAACACATTTCTCAACGGTGGTGTAAAAACTCCACTGTGGAGTTCTAAAACCACCGCTGAGAAATGTGTTGTCTGAACTGAGCCACTCTCACACACATTCCAAATGCATAGGCATATTCTATCTTGTGAATCCTCATACTTCCATTCTGAAGTAGTACAGTTCCCTGGAGGCCTGCATTATAAGCTTCTTCTTCTGAACATGTAGATTGGTCCTACATTAATGGAGGCACAGTCGTGCCTCCATTGTTAAGGGCCGTCAGTAAAAAACACATTCCGCCATGTTAAAGTGATAATTGGGGGGGGGGGGAGTCATTCTAACAGCCATAAAATCGAAAATGTTTCACCAACCTTTCTGAAATTTACAGGTGTCAGAAAGAAATGTTTGTTTTACATTACCTGAAAATGTCAAGAAGATTGGTGAAAGATTGAGGGAAGGAGAGCAGTTTAAGGTAGAAAAGGAACACAAACCTGTCTCCCTGCTTTTGTCAAATGACTTTCAGTTTCTGAGTTTTGTGCTCACGATTTGCATAATTTCTAGAGCCTTATTAATTAATCCAGTGGTGGGGTCTTCTTCCTCCTTCATTGTAGTTGGTGAAAAGCTTTTTGTTTTTTTAAAATTCCCTTCGGTTGATTTTGAAGGAATATTTTAACCTCTCATTCAAGTCAATGCTTCCCTCATAGCGCGAGGCATGCTCAGTAGCGTCGCTCTCCCCCCTCCATCCTGCCTTAGAATGTGGGGTGGGTGGGTGAAATGGCCGCTGCCTCTAGCACAGACCTTTTGAGTGAAGAAGAAGAGTTTCTTTTTTTTCTTCTGGAACATGCATTCCTTTGGCTCTGAGAGTATTTTGGGCTATCTTCATAAGGCCAGTTTGCTCTTTTGCTCCCTGGTGAAGCAGGGTGTGGTTCCTCTGGATCCATGGTAACCTGATCTTCAGATCTCTCCTGGGAATAGGTGGCTATACATCCCTTTCTATCCATCCCCACCCCAAACACACACAGTGTGCTCCTTCCCTCTTTTCTAAGAGTTTGGTCCATGCTGCTATAAAGTTGAAAGCTTCGAACACTTCATTGAAACCTTTCAAAGTGCTTCTGGGCCTACAACGTTGGTTTCAGCCTAGTCACCCTGTTTTTTAAATAAGGTTTCGAAACAGTTGAGCTGTCGTGTATTTTGCATAGTGTACACATGCATTTTCTTTCTAATCCTTCAGTCTACACTGGCTCCCTCCTTGATGTGTTTTTGGAGGCAGACAACCCCTTTTTTTGTTTCAGCAGGCCTTTGGCAAATAATCTGGACCTCTGTCTGTACCTTTGACTTTTAAATTGTTATGTATTTTATATGTTTTAAATGCTTTAATATTGAAAAGTATTTAATTATATTTTTAACTTTCGTATATTCCTATTTATAGGTTTTAGCTGTATATGTTTTAGTTTTGTAAGGCTGCCCTGAGGCCCAGCATTGGGCAAAAGGCAGGATACTACTACTACTACAACTACTAATAGTAATGTTTCAGATTTCACTTCTGCATCTGATGTTCTTTTGCATTTACTTTTCTTTATAAACCATTCATATCTTAAGACTTCTTGTGTGGCATGTTTTCATTGGTTTAACAAGCTGGCTGAGCCTGAGGAGTGTTTGTTTGCCCCGCCCATCTCCACAGGCATTTCAGCCTCAGGCTGCTGAGGACTAAGGGGAAGGGTGGTCGTTGGCTGGGAGTGCTGTGCTGCTGGCTGAGCCTGAGGAGTGTTTGTTTGCCCCGCCCATCTCCACAAGTATTTCAGCCTCAGGCTGCTGAAGGCGCGAGCCTGTGGGCGCGAGCCGAAGCCGTGGGAACGAAGCCGTTGGACCAAAACTGCAGCCGTGGATGAAGAGCACTACGAGAGGAGAGCCACCTGCACCCCATCCTTCCAGCTGACCACAATGTGTAGGGGAGCGGCAATTTGTGTTGTGCAGGGCAAAGGGAGATATGGCGTTGGCAGAGCAATGTGCCATTACAGGGGAAGGAGAGATGGATATCTCACACCCATCTTACCTTCCGATTGCTCTGCTAACCCGGGGAACTTGGAGAACGAACCTGGCCACCCACAGAACCTCTCCTTGCTCCTATGTAACGCCAGGTCAGTTAATAATAAAACATCATCCATGACCTTCTTTTAGATGAAGAGGCTGACCTGGCATGCTTCACAGAGACTTGGCTGGGAGATGACAGTGGACCGACATGGGCGCAGGCCCTCCCAGCTGGGTACTGTGTTAGTGAGCAGGTGAGGGAAAGTGGGCGGGGGGGCGGAGTAGCTGTGGTCTATAGGGATAATCTTAACCTGACCAGACTTCCTGTTTGTGAACTGAATCACATCGAGTGTGTGTACCTGAGTCTGAAGACCAGGGATAGACTAGGGATTCTGTTAGTGTACCGGCCACCCCGCTGCCTATCAGACTCCCTGGCCGAGCTCACGGAACTGGTCTCAGAGCTGGTGTTGGATTCGCCCAGGCTTTTGGTCCTGGGCGACTTCAACATCCCATTCGGGACTGGTTTGTCAGGTGGAGCTCGGGAGTTCATGGCATCCATGACAACCATGGACCTATCCCAATTGGTCTCTGGACCCACACATTCAGCGGGTCATACCCTCGATGCCGTTTTCTGTTCCGAACAGAGGGATCTGTGGGCGGAGGTAACGAATACCTCCGTGTTGTCATGGACAGACCATTTTCTGGTTAGGGTTAGTATCACGGCTACTACCCGCCCCTGCAGGGGTGGTGGACCTATTAAGATGGTCCGCCCTCGAAGGCTGATGGATCCTTCTGGATTTCAGAAAGACTTGGAGGGTTTTATGGCTGGTATCGTCGACGAACCTGTAGAAGCCCTGGTCAATAGATGGAATCAAGACCTAACTAGGGCTATCAACACGATCGCCCCCAAACGTCTTCTCCAGCCCGCTTCTAACAGGGCGCCCTGGTATACGGAAGACCTCAGGGAGTTGAAGCGGAAAGGACGACGACTGGAGCGCCGATGGTGGAAAACTCGACTTCTATCCGACAAGACACGGCATAGAGAACATCTTCGTTCCTATGGGGTGGCAATACGTGCAGCGAAGAAAGCTTTCTTCTCTGCGCGCATTGCGTCTGCGAATTCGCGTTCAGCGGAACTGTTCAGGGTGGTGAGGGGTCTAACTCGGGCACCTTCCCCCCTGAATCCGATTTTAGAGCCTTCGGCAGTTCGCTGTGATGCCTTTAACGATCATTTCACAGATAAAATCTCTCGGATAAGAGCCGACTTAGATGCCGTCGTTATAGCAGAGGCTGACAATGGAGTGTCCGGCGACTCCGCGAGTAGAATTACACTGGATCAGTTTCAGTTGGTGAGTACCGAGGACGTGGACAAGCTGCTTGGATGAGTGAAGACGACGACTTGCCCTCTCGATCCCTGTCCTTCATGGCTGGTCGTCCAGGTGGAGATGCGGTTAGATTGCAATTACAATATATTATTAATGCATCTCTCAGGGAGGGAACTTTCCCATCATGTTTAAAAGAAGCGGTGGTACGGCCACTTCTAAAGAAGCCCTCCCTGGATCCCCTGGACTTTAATAACTACAGACCGGTATCAAACCTTCCATTCTTGGGCAAGGTGATCGAGAGGTCGGTTGCCTTTCAACTCCAAGTAGTCTTGGATGACACTGATTTTCTAGACCCATTTCAAACTGGCTTCAGGGCGGGATACGGAGTTGAGACTGCTATGGTCGCCTTAGTGGATGATCTACGTCTTAGTATTGACAGGGGGAGTGTGTCCCTGTTGGTACTTCTGGACCTCTCAGCGGCTTTCGATACCATCGACCATGGTATCCTTCTGGAACACCTGAGGGGATTGGGAATCGGGGGCACTGTGCTTCAGTGGTTCCGGTCCTACCTCTCGGGCAGGTTCCAGATGGTGATGCTTGGGGATAGCTGCTCTGCAAAGAAGGAGCTGCTGTGTGGCGTACCGCAAGGTGCCATCCTTTCCCCAATGCTGTTTAACATTTATATGAAACCGTTGGGAGAGATCATCCGGAGGCATGGGGCGGGGTGCTATCAGTATGCTGATGACACCCAAATATATTTCTCTATGCCTTCGATAACAGCGCCAGCTAAGGATAGTGTGTCTCCTCTGAATGAATGCTTGGAGGCGGTAATGGGCTGGATGAGGAAAAACAAACTGAAGCTGAATCCAGACAAGACGGAAGTGCTTGCTGTCAAAGACCGCAACCTGGGTTTGGAGGTGTGTCAACCGGTTCTGGATGGGGTTACACTCCCCCTGAAAGACTGTGTTCGCAGCTTGGGGGTGCTCCTGGATCCGTCGCTCCAAATGACATCCCAGATAGATGCGACGGCCAGGAGTGCCTACTATTAGCTTCGGCTGATACGCCAGCTGCACCCCTTCCTAGAGTTGGAAGACCTAAAGATGGTGGTGCACGCGCTGGTAACTTCGAAGCTCGACTTCTGCAATGCGCTGTACATAGGGCTACCTCTATGCCTAGTCCGGAAACTTCAACTAGTTCAAAATATGGCAGCCAGGTTGGTCACCGGTACATCTAGGGGTGACCATATTACGCCAGCTTTAAAATCGCTCCACTGGCTGCCAATTAGTTTCCGGGCAAAGTATAAAGTGTTGGTTATTACCTTTAAAGCCCTACATGGTTTGGGTCCAGGTTACCTGCGGGATCGCCTTCTCCCATACGATCCACCCCGCACGCTCAGGTCCTCTGGGAAGAACTTACTGCAGTCGGCCAAGACTAGGCTGACAACCGTTACCCAGAGGACCTTCTCTTCTGCCGCTCCCAGACTGTGGAATGACCTGCCGGAGGAGACTCGTCAACTTAACAGTCTTTTAGAATTTCAGAAAGCCATAAAGACTGTTCTCTTCCGGCAGGCATATCCAGTGGAATTTTAGAATGTTTTAAGGATGTTTTTAGGATGTTTTAGGATTTTTATGCAGTTTTAATAATATGTGTCATGTTTTAATCAGTTTTATGTATTTTATCATGTTGTTGTTCCCCGCCTCGATCCAGACGGAGAGGCGGGTAAGAAATAAATTATTGTTGTTGTTATTATTATTATTATTAAAAGGGATATTCACTGTTTTCATGCTTATGTTATAAAATCTATTTTCAACAGGCCTAGAGTAACAGAGTTAGGGAAAATCCTCAATCTCTTTGCTATCAGAGGCACTGAGTAAGGGACCCCTGGAGATAATTTAGACTGACTCCAACCACAAAACACTATTCCCCCTTCTGAAGAGATCTGGACGACAGACTACTGAAGACAAACAAAGTAGCAGGCCATAATAACAGTTCTCATGTGGCCATTTGTCTTATGAGGCAGGTGCTCTGCGGGCTGCCAAATGGAGGGACTAACAGGCCATAAAGTTGCCTGGCTGGGTCTGCCAGAAATCCACCCTCAACACTCCTGGAAGGTCCCTGTTCTATAGCACCTGCAGTCAGATGAACTTGAGGGAATCCTACCCTCCACCCCAGGGTTTAATTTACTGGCTTCCCCTGGCTGGACCTTGCAGGAAACTATAGAGACAGACAAAGCAGGCATTCATAACACACATAGAATGCTGAGACTGGCAAATCTAAAAGCAAGTGTGTTGCTTTTCAAGAACCAAGGAAATTCAATGGGTCTTACTTTTGAGTAAATATCTAGGGATGGAAATGCAGCCTGTGCAAGAACTGAGTAGGGTGACCATATTTGGGAAACCAAAAAAGAGGACACCTAGTGGGGGGCAGGAAAATGGCTTTCTGGGGCCACCTTAAAGTCCCCAATTGGAGTGGAGGAGGGGAAAGCATGTCATTCTCACCCCCACCCCACTGCTCCAATCAGGCCCTTTTCTATAATGTCTGGGAATTACACATTTTTCCCTTTTAAGGCCTTGATTGGAGCAGTGGGAGAGAATGACACACTTCCAGAAAGCATGTCATTCCCCCCTGCCACGCTAATGGTGGCCTTAAAAGGGAAAGTGTTTAATTCCAGGTCATTATAGACTATTGCATAAAATCCCCCCTGACACCGAGGATAGAACAAAAACCAGGAGAAATCTGGGGAAATCCTGACAAGTTTTTAAAAATTATTTGTTATTGCATTTATATCCCACCTTTTTTTCTGCCAAGAAACCCAAGGCGGCATACATAATCCTCCTCCTCTCCATTTTATCCTCACAACAGCAACCCTGTGAGGTGGGTTGGGCTGAGAGTCTGCAACTGGCCCAAAGTCACCCAATGGGTTTCCATGGCTAAATGGGGAGTAGAACCCAGATCTCCCAGCTCCCAGTCCAACACCTTAGCCACTAGGCCACACCTTAGTGGTAACCCTAGAATTGAGCCATGCCAAGTTGGAAGCAGGTCGGTTCGTGCCTTAATTTTTAGGATATTTTTTTTAAAAGTTTGACTTCAATTTTTTTTCTAAAATTCAAGGCATGAACCAATCTGCTTTCAACTTGGCATGGCTAAAACCTTACTTAAGAGGTACCATGTGCCAAGTTTCATCTCTTCATCTTTACTTTCTTTCTTTTTTTTTTAATGTACTGCTCAAGGCACTAGACCCCAAAGAGGAGTATTGGGTTTGAAGTTAAAAAAAAATCCTAAAACTCAAGGCATAAACAGATCTGCTTCCAACTTGGCATGGCTCAATCCCTACTTAAGAGCTACCATGCTGTCAAGTTTCATCCCTTTATCTTTAAAAATGATGGAATTGTAAGCATTTTAGTTAATTAAAAAAATTAAATTGAAGTTTTAAACATTTCTAAAAATCAAGGGATGAACGGATCTGCTTCCAACTTGGCATGGCTAAATCCCTACTTCAGAGCTACCATGGTGCCAAGTTTCATCTCTTTATCTTTAATTTCATTTTTAAACTTGTACTGCTCAAGGTCCTGGACCCCAAAGAGATTTCTGTTTGAACTTTAAAAAAATCCTAAAAATCAAGGCATGAACGGATCTGCTTCATACTTGGCATAGCTATATCCCTACTTAAGAGCTACCATGATGCCAGGTTTCATCTCTTTATCTTTAAAAGTGAGGGAGATACAAGCATTTTGGTTGATTTATTAATGTTAAAAGTGAGTTCAATACATAACACTAGCTTTGATTTTATATTGGATGTCAAGATGGTATAACATACTGGCTGATGCTGGATTGGTTGTCAGTCCACTCATCCGTTACACAAAGCCATGAAATTCATTAAACAAAAAACCTACGGTTTACAAAAGCAATGTTAAGGCTCTACAGTTTCCAACCAAGCACCAAAAAGCAGGGAAATTGGGAGTTAAGGCTCACAAGCCTTAACGCCACATCCTCCGTAAGGAGGCAGAAAGTGCAAGTGAAATTCTCATTCTCCCAAAGCAGATACACCATGAGGACAGGGTGGAGAATATGATATGCAGAGGTGACTGTGGGGTTGTGGAAAACTGATCACGAACAACTTAGGGCCACCTACTTCTCTTTTTTTGTTTAGAGTAGCCCTTCCCCAACCTGGAGCCCTCCAAAGGTGTTGGACTACAACTTAAAATGTATTTATAAAAAATATACTGTTCACTCCCCACTCTCATCAAAGCAACAGCGGAGCAGAAGAGGTTTAGTTTGGCTGTCTTGAACACCTTTCAGATGAGATTAGTTTGCAATCCTATACCTCTTGGGAGAAAGCCCTAGTGAATTCAATGGCACTGGCTTCTGAGAAGACATGTATAGGAGTCAACCTTCTCCAGCCTGGTGCTCTCCAGATGTGTTGCACTGTAACTCCCATGTTATGTGTTATGGGGAAGACAAAAATCAATTCATACTTGATTTTAAAATAATACTTACGCATGAAAGTATTAGGTGGTAGCTCTGTCTTTGATCTCACACTGCTGAACAAGTAAGAGAAATCCCTTATCTGATATTCAAGGAACAGACATCCTATGCCATGTGTTGAAAACTAATGTTGATGTCTGAAGGGCTATCTGGATTAGGTATTCAAGGTTCATTCATTGTTGTTTCATTTGGTTTTGACAGTTTATTTAAAGTGATGCAGCTCTTTTGTAGTTCCTTGATTGATCATGTATCTTAATGCTGGAAAACATCATACTTTAGTACAGATGTGGGCAGAAAATAGATTTATCCTGATGATTTGGACATCAACTTGCGGCATTCCTGATAATTGCCCATGCTGGTAGGGGCTTTTACAAGTTGAATTCCAAAACATCTAGAGATCTACGTTCTGCCTTCCCTTGTTCTTGAACAACATTCCCCAACCTGGTGCCTGTCAGATGTGTTGGGTTGCAACTCTCAACATAAGGAGATGCTCTAAGAAATGAGAAGTAGCTGGTCCTAAGTTGTTCATCATCATTTCCCACAACCCCACAGTCACCTCTGCATATCAAATTGCATATCTAGATATTTGAGTCCCAGCATTCCTGACCATGGGACATACTGACTTGCAATGATGGGAGTTGTAGTCCAACACCTTTGGAGGGCACCAGGTTGGGGAAGGGCTGCTCTAAACAAAAAAAGAGAAGTAGATGGCCCTAAGTTGTTCGTGATCAGTTTTCCACAACCCCACAGTCACCTCTGCATATCATATTCTCCACCCTGTCCTCATGGTTTATCTGCTTTGGGAGAATGAGAATTTCACTTGCACTTTCTGCCTCCTTACGGAGGATGTGGCGTTAAGGCTTGTGAGCCTTAACTCCCAATTTCCCTGCTTTTTGGTGCTTGGTTGGAAACTGTAGAGCCTTAACATTGTTTTTGTAAACCGTAGGTTTTTTGTTTAATGATATATATTCCGTGGGGAGGCAGGAGAGGATTCTATGATGTCTAAGCCCAGGAAAAAGCAGCTTTGAATTTTTTAAAAAAATATATTTTAATTAATTACGCTTCCAAGAAATACAATCTAATATTACCTAACTACAAAACCATTTAAGTTTTCTAACCCAAAATAAATGTTTCCAATATAAAATAAATAGCAGAGTTTCAAGCTTTTAAAAATTATCTCCCAAAAGAGCCCCTGCACCGCAGTGGTCAATTCCTCCCCCCCTCCCCCCTCTTCAGAACACCAACTCTAAGCCAGACATTATCTTCATACTTGGCACATAGGAGCCCCTGTTAACTGGCCGCTTGCAAGGATGTTTTTCTATTTTATTCATGGAGCAGTGTAAAATATTAAATGATGAAGTGATTTTAGTGTTTACTGGGTAGAAGGTGTAGGAAAGAAAGACACTGTACCTGCAAGAGATCTTCACTCAGAACTTCCGTTTTTTCAGCTCTAAAGGAAAAGAAAGAGGGAAAAATCATTCAAGAGAAAGAAACCCTGAACCCACTGTACAAGCAAAATTTGTCAATTGGAGTTTGTAGCAATGATTATTGCTACATAGAGAGACAACTGGGCCTATCCTCCTTAATGGTCTGTGGTCTATATTGTGATACCTTATCTGTAGTTGACCCTCCATGGGATAAGCCTGGTATCAGTCGTGCAGGCCCAATGGCACAGAACATCTCCTGATTCCTGGGCCTATGTGTCATGATCTTCCACTCACCTATCTTTTGCCCACCCCACCCCCCATCTTATTTATTTATTCAGAGAATAAATTATTTAAACAATGTGTTTAGAGAACACTGGTTATTATTGGGAGGATTATTATAAACTAATATATTAATAAACAACCCGGTATTCCAACATCACAGTGACTATGATTAATGACTTGGTAGTAATGGTACAGGAAACAGGGAAGGAGGCAACTGTTGGAAAGGGCCACTACCAAGCACATTCTGCTGCTGAAGAAACAGGAAAGGCATACTTGACATAGCTCAGTATAGTTATAGTTCTCCAATGTATACTTGAGCTACTTGCTATTGGGTGGTATAGAAATGCAATACATACATACATACATACATACATAATACAAATAAAGAAATTTAAAGCAAATGGTATCTTATCACAATCCAGAATTTGCTACAGTATTCTGCACTGAGCTTTAGAAGTTGCAAGCCAAAAATACAACTCCCTCTCCAAAAGACCAGAACCAAACTCTTGCATTGATGGTAAATGTATATTTCACGGGCTTTGGTATCAGGACACAAGCACCCTGAACACAGAATCTTGGTGGATGTCAGATAGGGATCCAGCTTGTGCATTACTACAAAACTCAGCTCAAGAGACAGGAACAACAAAGCCTCTTTGCACCAATATGCCAGAATGGATCAGATGATCCTCCCCACCCTCCAGCCCCAGTCTTCATAGGCTTCTGGGTCAGGTTTGCACTTTGGTCTTGGAAACTAGGAGACTCTGCTTTCCTGCTCCTTGCTGACTATGGACTGTGTTCACCTTTGCCTTCCCTCACCGTGCCTCAAATTTAACAGAATGTGATCTGACACATATTTTGGAAAATATATACAGAGAACGCTTCACCCCCATTTACTCAGTACATGTGCATAAATTGTGTAGATTTCCCAATTTCAAACACCTGTCTGGAAGTCTGACATATAAAGGCTATTAAACTAAATAGCAGTATTTCATGGAATGCAAGCGGCATGGAAAAAGAGTGATTTTGTTGTTACTTGACTATCATTTTCCAGAGCTGATATCTGAATGCTGATTTTGCAGATTGAATGCCAATTTCATGGTTCAAAGACCACTACAAAATTGGACTTCACATTTCAAGAAGAACCTGTTGTGGTTGAAAATGTGTCCTTTGCGTCAATAGATATCAAGCCCAATTTTAAACATTAACTTTATTTCTGCTCTAATAAATACAAAGCCAACTCCTGGACTTTATCTTGGTCTAGAACAATAAGAGCATAAGAATTGCCTTATTGGATCAGAACAAAGGTCTATGATTTACTCCAGCATTTTGTCTTCCAAAATGCTTGGCAGATGTCCTTTAGATGCTTAAAAGTGAGCATGACAGAGATAGCTATTCCCTGTTGCATGCTGCTAGATTTGGCAATTATAAGAATATTGCCTCTGAACATGATGTTTCATTCTTAGATATCATGGCTAACAGCTGCAGAGGTTTACTGTCCATAGATATGTTTAATTTTTTAAAAGGTCATGTAAGTGCATAGCCAATATCACCACATTTTGTGGCAAAGGATTTATTAATTGTGTTTTGTGTGAGAAAGTACTTCCTTTTCACCAGAAGATTCTCTAGTGTTTTGAAAGAGATAATAACTATAGATATAGATATAATTTTCACTGATACATAATCTCGTAAATAATCTCTAACTTGTCCCATGTCATTTTGCCTCAGCAACTAAAAAGCCTCAACTTCCTAAACATTTCTCCATGAACAAGATATTCCACCTCACCCATAGTATTAGGGCATTCTTTTTTAAAAAGGTGACCAAAAAGTTAAACATAGATGTGTCATAGGTATGTCATTATTATTTTAATGGGAAAATGGCATAACCCTAACACTGAAATTGCCCTTTTCAATATTGCAGCACATCGATCTAACGTTTTCACACCTTTACCCTGCATAAACTGCATTCCTCTGATGTAAATAAACACCAATGTGATAAGCCACATGTGATAAACTACATGTGGCTTTTTATTCAACCCTGTCCATAAATCAACCTGGCATCAATGATTTGGGCAGATACCTCTGGTCCAGAAACTTTCTGATTCCCAAGGCAGTACAACCTGACCAACCTTGACTATGGAATCAAAATAACAACCTTCCCAATCATTATCAGCCAGGATGGCTTTAGATAATGTTTAATTTCAAACATCTTTAAGTTAATCCTTTGCCCTTCTTCTGGTATCTACATAAAACAGCTGACTCCTTTCCTCTCTTCTTAGTAACCATTCACATGGCTTTTGTAACCAAATGCATTTTACCATTTTTGTCTCCAGAATATGCATGTCCAGTATGCTTTCCCAACAGAGATATTATTAACCTATTACAACAATTTGCTCTTCATATTTGAGTAAAGAATTGTTCCTATCTGAAAGCTTTCTAAACACCTTATGTCAATTCTATCACTAGCAGCTGGGATGAGTAGGCTCTCTTTCTTCAAATAGAAATGCTATATATTGATGTTTGCCAAATTGGCATCTATCAAAAGAACTTTCTCTCCCTTGCCTCCCACCACCCCAGTCAACTGGTCCTTAGCCACTATTATTCCGGGGAAAGAACCAGTTCCAAGAACTTTTAAAAATCTAACTACGTAACCCCCCCCCCCCCCACCCAGAATTGTACTTTGGAACCTCAGAGTTTAAAAAGATGTATGATTCCAAAGCATCAAATATCAAGGGATTCATGTATATATGGATGCTCTAATGGGATTTAATGATTGAGAACATTTGTAGGTCTCTGAATTCCATCAACATGGCATGCCTCTGTAGAACTTCTGAGAGTGAACGTAGAATTGTAATACACATTTTTAAATTTCAAAATATAGTAATACAAAATAAATTATTTTCTGAAACATTTTCAAACAAATGAAAATAAAGGGTATGATCAAATACCATCATGGAATTTATCAATTCGCTCAGTGAAATGCAAAATCAAGGTCTAATATGATTTAATTTTTACAAAATGCCAAAACTTGTATATGATTAGCTCCTTGGTTTCCACAGCTCCAATATCTATGATAAGTCAATGTATATATAAAGACTGGTCTCTTCTGGCAGGCATATCCAATGGAATTTTAGAATGTTTTTAGGATGTTTTTTATGATGTTTTATTGCTATTTTAATAATGTGTGCCATGTTTTTATCAGTTTTATGTATTTTATCATATTTTATATTTATTGTTGTTCCCCGTCTCGATCCAGATGGAGAGGCGGGTAAGAAATAAATTTATTATTATTATTATTATTATATCCTCTAATCTTGCATGGCTTAAGACACCATTGGTGCAAATTTTAAAATAAAATTCATTGCACATTCATCATGCTCAAAATTCTTTCCTATATTTCCACCCATCCATTGCCAGACCTCAAATGGTGATTTTTCAGGTTTTTACAATCAGGATGAGAATGGGCAGATTGCAACCATGCAAAAGATAAACAAACAAATATATAACAGTACATACTTAATTTTAGAATTTTCAGTAAGTAGCCATGTCAATTAAGAACAAATAGAAGTATAGATGCCAAATGCCAAAGATCCTAACTCTAAACCACAGTAAATTACAAATTTAGTGTTGCTGTTAATGGGGCAGTTCCTTGGACTTCTGTAGCTGATTTCTGCTCCTGAATGGTTAATGGCTGCTCTGTCTTTCTCTTCACCATCCGGCTGCTGCCTTTTTTAGTCTTTCTCCTCAGTTGCTCCTATCTTTTTCTTCTCCAATCATTTTATTCTCCTCTGCTTCTTCCTCTTTCCTTGCACCAATAGCCCTTTTGACTCATACCCCCTTCTCTCCGTTCTGTGTCCCTCCCATTTTACACAGTTTGCATTCCAAGGTCCTTAGATCTCCAGTATCATACATGTATATACAACTAGGGATGCTTGAGGAATTCAAGGTTTGCAAATCGTATACATAACCACCTGAGATCTACACCTCTAGGACAAATGCATGCCCTGGAACTTAGCTATCCACCAGATTTCATACTTCACTGAATGTTACAGTGCAGTTTTCAGCAGTTAAAAAGTATCAAGTTACACACAAAGATTTATTCTGAAAGGCTGTTTTATTTTTGAATTGTAGTTTAATGGGGAAACTGGACTGTGGGTAAAATCATGTGCAAAACAGATTACTTGACCCCATGTAATCACTTGATAACTGTACATTATGACAAGCAGCTGAATGTATAAACTAAATACATTGTGCTTGGGGTAAGATATGGTAAAGAGATACAAAAGTTCCATGAGGCATGCTATCCATGTCACAGAGCATGTATGTGTGAATCAGGCCAAAGTTTAGACAGTCCTTTTGCTTTAAAAGTTCTTCTCCCACCATCCATCTCAGAATTACAATCCTTCCCCACCCCTCGCTCTGAAAACACACACATAAATGTCAGAGTATTCTTCACACAGCACATAGTTAAACTATAGAATTCGCTACAACAAGTCATAGTGAGGGCCACCAACTTGGATGGCTTTAAAGGGGAATTAGATACATTCCTAGAGGAAAAGGCTAAATGGCTACCAGTCTTGATGGCTATACGCTACCTCCAAAATCAGAGGAAGTAAGCCTATGTGCACCAGTTGCTTGGGAACACAGGCAGGAAGGGTACTATTTGCGCTCATGTCCTACTTGTGAGTTTCTCCTGGGCAGCTGGTTGGCCACTGTGTGAATAGAATGCTGGACTAGATGGACCCTTGGTTGGAGGGCCACAAGATGCCTACTCCTGCTCTGGATTCTAGGATATACTTAATGTGAGGGTAGAACTTCAGTCCCAGTGTAAAGCTTCTTACTGGAAAATGTGGCTGAAGAGCTTGCTAGCAGACATACAGCCTGTCATGCATCCCTAATGAGAGTGCTTATATAAAAGAGAAACTTGATCATGTTAAATGCTGAATGCCCGCAGCCTTGCAGCAAACAAAGCAGCCGCACGAACAAACTCAGAACTGTTCATGCTTTGCTTCCTTGTGACTTCGTGCTTAACAAGCCAGCATAATTAGCTCTCGCAGTGATGCCTGTACAGATGGAGGCCATGTTTACTGAATGAATTTCTCAAAATTGATTCATCAACATCGGCTGGCCGGAAAAGACCACAGGTCTTATTTCCCTGCCATGGAGGAAACAGGGGAAGTGGGCAGTGCCGGCTCCAGGCTTTTGGGGGTCTTTAGGAAGGACATTCTCAATGCCCGTACTCCCTCAGAGACTCTACCTTCTCACCACTATTGTCACTAGTTGCTATTGCTTCTCATGGTCACTATAGAAAGGTTTCATTTCCAATTGGCAATGAAAAGGTTTTATGACTTAGTAACATGAATACAGTATCACTGTGTGTATGCCACCATGATTTAGCTATGTCACCATGTTCATCCAGCTGATCACAGAAGCACACGTCATAATTATACTGCTTATACATTGTCCATATCAACATTTATCCACTAAGTTCACCTGTGGACACACTGGCCTCC
Organism: Anniella stebbinsi; assembly: GCA_029215795.1. NCBI lineage: Eukaryota > Metazoa > Chordata > Lepidosauria > Squamata > Anniellidae > Anniella > Anniella stebbinsi. The sequence goes on along the minus strand of JARDYH010000005.1, from coordinate 61,871,128 downwards.
TCCATTTCATTAGCAATAATAAATGGATGTCATTGACAAATACAATATCAGGCAAGTTTGGCCGTTTCAAAGTTGTAGATGATTGGCTGTCAGCATATCATTGCCCAACTGTGCCTTAGTGCAAATGCTGTTGCGCTAGCACAAACAAATATCTGTGCAACATAAAATAGCTTTTACTAGGGCAATGGGGAGAAAGCAACAATTTGCTGCCAAATTTCAAGAGCCAATTGGCACTTTGCCCCATTGCCCTAGCAACATCATTAATGCTAGTGCTGCCACACAACTGTGCTTTGATTTTCCCTTCAAATATTTCAGGTCAAATACTTGCAGTGTATTGGGAGAAAAAATGAACACCGGGTATTTTTCTTTTAGCTTTGTGTTTAACTAAAGACAAGTAAAATAAACGTGTTAAATTGCATCACACATTTAAGGCATCAGAATATTTTCTGATGCAAACTGAAAATTTTCCAATTCAAAATTTTCCAGAATACACACTTCACAACTAGTAATGTAAACTAGGTCAGGAGCTTGCACATGTTCCCTGCCCCCGTCCATCCGCTTCCCACCCAGCGTACTGAACTAGCATTAAAAGCACCCCAAGACTTGACAGCTTGTTGACAAAGCAACTGGGATAGTTCAACAGGCCCATTCAGCTCCCACTGCCATGGAAGTACTGTGTTGACCAGTATGCACAGCAACTGAATACATGCAAAAGATGATGATGATGATGATGATTGTTGTTGTTGTTGTTATTATTATTACTTCAAAAGATGCCCTTCAGCCAAAGTGTGCGTAGCTTGCAAATTCTAACTGAGGCATGATGCTGCACTAAGACATGAAAAGTGGCCCTCCCCACTCCGTGTCATTTATCTTTCTAATCACAGATCACACACACGTAATTCAGAAGCTCCCTGAAAGACCTTTTAAACATACCACAAGCTTCGCACTAAGCTTCTGAACTAATTACACTTCCATCGCTAAAGCTGCCTATCGGACAAATGAGCAGAAGCCACTGCCTTGTATCTCCTAGCTCTGATGCAAGGAATCCCCCTGCAATCCCATCTCTTCCTGTAGGCTTTGAACGTGGTTTACATAAACACACACGCAGTCTAGACTCATGGCTTTTGATCTCAGGGTATTGATACACAAGCATCCAGCTACAAACTCTAGCATGCTGGTCTAGCATGCATTTCAGAGGGTCAATGCTCCCTGTCTTTCTTTCCACAGCACAGCCCAAGAGCTAGAGCTTTTCAAATGTGCCACAATGATTACTTCAAGGAATTCTGAAATATTAGGCACATATACCAGGGGAATGGCATTGCTCTGAAGTTACTGACTAAAACTCATTCAGGGTCAATCATTACTTGCTATCTACACACACATACGTTAAAATAATCTTTTAAACTAGTACAGCATGGACAAAGTCAGTATGCTTATTCTTTGTGCTATTTTTTATTTATGTATTTACTTATTTACTCATTTAAATTATTTCCTGGCTGCCTTTCAGGGCAGAAGCCCTCCCAAGGCAACTTACAGCAACAGTTAAGGTGTTAAAAGCGATAAAAACATACAATAAAATGGCAATAAAACCAACAATAAAAATCAACCAGCAACAACAACATAGGCAGTAACAGCAATAGCAGCAGCCATATCAAGAGGAGACCAAGACAACTGGGCAGTGTTACCACATGTGGCATTTGGAGGGGCATGGGTGAATTCATTCAGCCAAGCCAATGCCTCAAAGTCACTGCCCAGGCCAATCCTCTAAGTTGTGCACAGAGGCAGGTGATAGGAAAGACAGAGAAGGTGTAGTGTCAATGACTGGACTGCTGAATGAGATAATGACAGAAAGGCTGTCGTAATCTGCTGCCGTTCATGAGGCACTTTGCTCTCACTGGGAGTTGCAGTTGCTGGCACAGAAATAGGAGGGAATTTACAGGACTCTGGAAACCAGAGATACCCATCTTTCAATGAGTATTCTTCCCCCCTGCATTATGAGTGCATTTCATAGCGGCATTCATGGTTGCTTGTTCGCTCAACACTGTAAGACCTGAAAAGATCACCTGCTGTCATATATGTACCTACCTAACTTTAAGAACTCTGTCTGAGGCCCTGCTCTGGATGCCCCTGCCAAGTGAAGTGAGGTGCATGACTACCACAGAGAGGGCCTTCTCAGTAGTAGCACCCTGGTTGTAGAATGCCCTCCCTGCGGAGACTCACACAGCACCTTCTTTGTGGTAATTTTGGCAACAGGAGAAGACCTTTTTATATTTACAGACCTTTTAAAACATCATTTTTATCTGCATTTTTTAAAAAGAATGCTAGATAATTTGGTTTGATCTTCTCTGCTTCCAACAAGAAATGTGATGCTGTGATTTGTTGTTTTCGATCCCTGTACTTTAATATTTTATGTTTTGTGAGCTGCCCAGAGAACACTGTTATTGGGCGGCCTATATAAATACTGCAAATAAATAAACTAATTAAATGATGTGAAGGATTTTTACTCAGCTCTTCAGCTGAAAAAGGCTCCCAGAGTGGCTTACAATAAATACATGAAGCAAGTGACAGGTTCATTTTTATATGCCACAGTTCAAAAACAACTTTGACAAATTTACAATGATGTAATGCTGCAGGCATGATAGCAGGTGCAGAAGGGAAGTCATTGAGGAATTTGGTGTGTGTTTAGCCTCAAGAAAAATAAAAGCCAAGAGGATTCAGTGCAGGGATGTCACAGTATTCAAATAATGAGCCACTACTGCTGGAAGAAAGGAGAGGAAACAACGGGTTTAATCCATCAGAAAATGGGTCTAGGTTAAATATTAAGAGAAACCAAATATGAAGGAATTGGAAGTTGTGGAGTGTGGTTCATTGTAAAGTCTGTGTTGATATATGTTATGGATGGTTTAGGCGATTTTCTCTTGGAGCAAAATGTTAAAAGGCCTACATGATCTCTTATATTTGTAAGATTCTACAAGGACAAGCCCAACTAAAGCCATGGAATCTCCAGAAAAGAAAGTTGGAGGGCTAGGCAATACTGCCTTCAACTCACAGCAAAAACTGGGAAATACTCAAACTTCAATAACCCTTTGAATAACCAAATTAAGCTTGACTAAGCTAGGTTTAGGGCCCAATCCTATGCATGTTTACACAGAAAAATGTCCCACAACTACCAGCATGCCCCAGCCAGCATGGCTGGCTGGAACATGCTGACTATTGTAGGGCTTTTTTCAGTCTAAACTTGCATAGGATTGGGCCCTGAGCCTACCTTAGTCAAGCTTAATTTGGTTATTCAAAGGGTTATTGTAGCCTTAAGGACAAAATTTAAAACCCATCTATACCACCTTTAGAATGTCCCATAGTATATTTCTTCTCTTTCTGAGAGTCAGTGCTGTACAATGGCTGGCTGGGACTGGTGGAAATGGTTGTGCCTAGAGATTATTTGAGGCCCATCTCTCAATTACTGAAACATAACACTACCCTTGCTGCTTGTTTTAAGGTACACCTGAGGGGCACACCTGAGATGCTGTACTGGGGCTGGTGGATAGTGTCTGACTATCACTACAGAGGCCTGGGTTCAAATCCTGACTCAGGCATAGTGGTCTTGAGCCAGTCACAATCTCTCTGCCTAACCTACCTCACAGGATTGTTGTAAGGACAAAATGGAGGGGGGGTGAGAGACGTGTAAGTCGCCCCAAGTTCCATGAAGAAAGGGGCAGGATAAAAATGTAATAAAGAAGTGTGTGTGAGAAAGCCAGTCTAAATGAGCTCTCAGCAATTGAATCAAACTACACCATGTTGCTTCTGCTGAGAATTATGCTTAGAAATCTCTCAGATATTTCTAAATCATCCTTTCCCCATCCGCTCTCATGAACTATTCATATTGTTATGAAAGTCATTAGGAGGATATTCATAAAAACAAAAATCACCATTATGGCTTTTCTGACTAGAAATCTTTGTGATGGTTCTAAACCACTCGCTATCTCAGATAAAGCAATTCACAGAAGGCGGTGCAGGGTGGGGCTATTAAAACAGTAACAGAGAAGTGTGGAATGAGGAAAGTTTGCCTGGAAGAGCACTTGAGATAAGGGCCCATGTTACAGCTCCACAGAGTAAGCTGCATATGTGCAATGGTTAAGAAAGTGGGCCATTTTTTCCATACCAGCACAAATATCCAAAAAGAAAGATTTCTGCTGCCATAGCTGGATGGGGGAGGTAAGTGAATCCGCTCCAGGTTTCAGTGGAAACTCTAAAGGAGCTATCCACATTGGACTGGTTCTGATTGTAACCCAGAGCAGATCCACTGCCCCACTGGCATCGGAACGACCAGCCTCCACTGGGTTGAACTTCAGAGTGATACTACACTTCATTCATCAAGAGCCAAGTGTAGTTTTTCCATCCATTTGCTCCTGACTGTTGTGTTTTAAATTTGGCAAGAACGACACTTAGATCTCATCATATGATTCTATGCTTAGTGCATGTCTGGCCAAGAAAAAAACAATAAAGTGCTTATGCCCTTTTGCATATCTTTCAAATGATGGATGTAACAGGCCTGATGGAAGAACTTTCTGTCCCCTGGCTCTATGTCCACAGCACTTCACTTAGATGTTTTTATGAACAGTAATGGCTCTCCCTGCCATTTTACAGGAGGACTCACCGGTCATCGTAGATCAGGGGTCCCCAACCCCCGGGCCACGGACCGGTACTGGTCCATGGCCTGTTAGGAACCAGGCCACATTCTCACCAGTAGGGTGCCCAGATCGCCCGTGGTTTCCAGATCCTGACCGGGAAAACTGGGGCAATCTGGGCAGACTGGGGGGCGGCGGGGGCAAACTGGGGCTGCGTTGGGTCACGCAGTGGTGGAGGAGAGCGGCGGCGGTGAGCAGCAGACCCCCCCCCCCAAAAAACCCAGCCCGGACTACCGGGTCTGCCACTCTCCGCCGCCACCCGCTGCTGCTGCTGCTCTCCTCCGCCGTTGCGGGGGGACACTGTCATGCGGCGGCGGCGGTGAGCAGCAGACCCGGTAGGTCCGGGCTGGGTATTTTGGGGGGTGGGTGGCTTGGTGTTGTTGACCTGAGTGTTGTCCCATCAGCATCATCTTCAAGTAAACAAATATTGAAAACAACTGCATCCAAAAAATACTCAATAGCAATATATTCTTCTGGAACCCCATTGTCAATAACTGAAAATACACACTGGCAGGAAGCTCTTAAATTAAGACCATCATACCATTTGCCCAGCAGACATTCTTTGAACAAGCCTTTTTTAGAGTCAGAACACGAACGTGTAATGGAATCTGTGCAAGGAAAAATCAACAAAGCACTGTGTCTTCCAGATGGATGGACAAATGTGAGAGGAGAAGGAATTATAAATTTTGTGATAACAACACCTCAACCAGTTTTTTACAGAAGCACTGAAACAGGAGAAAATAGACGTACTGCAGAGTATATCAGTTGTAAAATATGTGAAATCCTACAGAAAATTGGGAGTGGTAAAGTATTTGCTTTGCTGACTGACAATGCAAGTAATATGAAAGAGGCATGGGAGATCATAATGGATATGTATCCACATATTACTGCAACAGGATGTGCATCATGTGTTAAACTTGCTTCTTAATGATATTATGAACTGGACACCCTTCAGAGAATCTACAGAATAGCAAATGAAATTATAAAGCATGTAAACACTACTCATATTGTAGCTGCAGTTTTCAAGAAGAAGCAAGTAGAAAAAAAACGCAAAGAATAAAATAGTAACACTGAAGCTTTGTAGTAAAACTCAGTGGGTTGGAGTGGTGATCTCCTTTGAAAGTTTACTAAAAAAACGAAGAAGCTCTTCAAGAAACAGTAATAGTTGAGGATCTTAAAGTACCCAGGAGTGTAAGCAACACTGTACTTGATGAGGATGTCTTCTGGCTTCAGCTGCAGATTCCTTGAAGATTCTAAAGCCAATTTCTTCAGCAATCACTGCATCTGAATCAGACAGTGCATTTTTATCAGAAATTCCTTACCAAATGGACAAGATAAAAACAACTGCCTTTGAGAATCTCGGTGTACATCCACTTACAACTACAGAACAAAGTAAAGTGAAAGATTTTATTTTAAAAAAGGGAAGAATTTTGCTGCCATCCAATTCATGCTGCTGCAAATCTGTTGGATCCAAGGGTCAAAGGTGGAAATATCAGTGATGATAGCACTGCTACTGCATTTGACTGGATTACAAAACAAGCATCACACTTAGGACTTGATGTCGGAAAGGTACTTTCAAATGTTGCAGAATACAGAACATCTTCAGGGATTTGGTCCAGGAACGCAGTCTGGGATTCTGCCAAACATAGCCCTCCTACAACATGGCGGCAAAGGTCTTTGCACAACGCAGCCTCTGACTCCTCTTGCTTCTCGCCTTCTTCAGATTCCTCCATCTTCTGCAGCATGTGAAAGAATCTGGTCTATGTTTGGAAACACTCACACCAAATCAAGAAATAAACGGACATGTGAACCGATAGAGAAGCTTGTTTCAATCTGGGCAAACCTTCAGTTTTTAGAAGTCCATGATAACTATGATGATGACAAACATAACGAAGCAGAAGCAGAGACTGAAACTGATAGTGTTAGCTATGGCTCAGAAAAGGAGTCTGATTAAATTCCATGTCTATTCATTGAATCTTGTTCCCCCCTTTTTTTCCTCAGTTCTTTTTATGGGAATGGGTGCTTTACATCTGCTTTACACTGTGGAGGACTAGCAGAGACAAAAATAATTTTCTTTGTTACTAATGTTGATGGTTTCTTCTGGTTTTTTTTAAAAAAGAGGTTCTTTACAGTTCAGGTGTGTCTTACAGTTCAGGAGCTTATAGCTCCATTTATTACAAAAAAAAAGTGAAAATATAAAAAAGTAAATTCAATTTGTAATAACTGTTTGAATACACTGTACTTTGAATATACCAAATATGATAATTTTATGCCAAACCAACTTGTACATAATTAAATTTTATGTTCCTAAAGTAACAAAGTGACTTTCAATCTGTAAAAACTGCTAATATTGCATCTTTTTCAATTCCCCCCCCCCCAAAATCATTTCCTCCGAAAACCCCAGGAAACACCCCCCCCATGACTTCAAAATTTCCAGAAATTTTACATCTCTATGCTTCTGGCACTGTTCCAGGACTTGTAGGAGTCTCCCACTAAATTGTTACTTTTAGCATGTGGAAAGGCAATAAGACATTAAAGGCCTATACTAGTGACTCACGCTACCAAGAATTGCAAGGGAGCTATCCAGCCTCCAAACTTCCTGCTGTCCTTGTATGCTACAGTACTTCCACTTCCTTTTGAGCCTTGGTGCTTAACCCATTGGCAATTTTGCCATCAGGAGGTGACTGTAAAATGTCAACTATCCTGAATTAATGTAAAAGTTCCCGCCATCATGAAGTTTGCACTAGGCCCAGAGAACTGTTTGAAGATGCATGATGCAAGTTCATTGCTAAACCTAAGGGAGTTTAAGCTTGGCCAGTGCCAGGCTTGGAAACCACTTGGGAATCCCATGTACTCCACTCTGAGTTCTTTGGAGGAAAGGTATAACAAGTAGTCCTTAAAAACTTGAATTCTGTAGTTGTCATTGTAAAATAACACTCTGAACTAATAAGAGCAGTACGTAGTAAACTGTATAGTAGGTATTATGTGGGCAGAAGGTTACATTTTAAATAGGATGACAAATCTTGGCTTTGCCTTATGTCCTTCAAGCAAGTTCTGTCTTCATCAGAAAACAGTTGCTTTAGCATAGAGTGATAAAGACATGAGAACCACAACCAACATCCATCGTCATTGATCTGTGGCTGCCAAACTGCATACAATTCTATTAGCTCAGGTCAATGTGTAACTTGGCTAAAAAAAGAAGGTAGCAAAGCACTGTTGCCAAGCACTGGAGGAAGAAGAAAAATGGGCTACTGAAGTCAGTGGAACAAGGACTGAATTCTGAAGCAGTTAAGGGTAGCCAGCAAACGTGCTTCTATGCAAGTTGGCTTATTTTTAACAGCATGTTCTAAGTGCCAGCTGGAAGGAAAAAGAAGAAATAGGCTTAGCAAAATGCTCCCAGACTGCTTAAGAAAATGAGCTGTTCTACATGCGATATGGACAGGGACAGGGAGAGAGAGAGAAGGAGAGAGAACAATCCCTCGTCTATGACATTGTCAGTAACTGAAAGGTAAAAAAAAAACTCTCTTCCCCTGTGGAATTACTGAATATATCTTTGTTCTATAAATATTAAAGAGCTCACCCATTTTCTCTTGGGATCAGCTACCTCTAAGAGTAAACAGCCTCTTATGGTACCAAACATAAACAGCATAGCTGCTCCGGAGCAAATATTGTGCATAACAGAAGTGATGTGAAAGTACATTCAGGATCGGGATGCACAGCTCTAACACACTTGCCATAACACAGAAGCCAGAGAACTGTTAATGTTGTGGACAGAAGAATGTCTCCATTTGTCTTTCACTGCCATACTGCCTCATGTCCCATTTAGTGTCTGAGGAGGAGCTGCTGAATACCTTTCCATTGTTTAACAAAGTGAAAACATCCTCAGTGTCCCTCATTCTAGCACTACATTCTTACTATCAATAGGTTAAGTGGACTTCCTCCCAAGTCTAGAGGGTAACTCGGTCTTCCTAGCCCTTGAGTCCTTTATTGTGGATTCATGGGATGATCCAACTGAGTTTATCTCATTTATTTATTTATTTATTTTAATCACTTGCATGCTGCCTTTTAGGAGCAAGTCTGCATGATGTGGCTCTCATAATAAAACATTAAAAATATAATGTATTTTTTAAAAATCCAAGTAAATCAAACCATTATACAACAGTTGTATCTAAATAAAAATACACTAAAATGCAGTTCAAATAAAATACCAACAAGGCAAAGAGGCTAAATGCTATTTTAGCACAGCAGATGGTGGGCATGACCTGTCACAAAATGCTCATTTTCCAGAAGGCAAACTAGGGGATAAAAAAGTAACTTTTCCAAGAATCCAAGTTCAAGGTAGAGGTGGAGGTCTAAGTTCCAAACTACAAGCCACACTTTTCAACCCATAATTCTCTGCTTCTATATTCATTTCACAGAAGGCAAACTGATGAGGCTCAGAGGGGGGAAAACAACTTGGCCAAAAGCCAACTACAAGACAGAGGTTAGGTCACAGACCTAAATGCCAAGCCACATTTGCTTCAACAAAGAACAAAATGTCCATTTCACAGAAGGCAAACTGGTCACACTCAGAGAAACACAAAACACACCTACATCATAAATAAAACCCAAACCAGGCAAAACACACACAAGCACAAACAATACATACACCATAGATACACCAACCAAGGCAAAATAAATACACATATTTTTATTTTCTAAGAATGCCTCTGCGACTCAAGTGGTACCTAGAGGCATTCTTGGAAATAAAGATGGCACTGAAGAACAGCACTTTGCTAACTGGGGTTCATATTGGTGCATAACCCAAGGTAGCTGCCACTGCTCCACATTTTTGTATCCAAGGTGATATAGGCAAATAGTTACTACAAATGAGGAATACCAGGTACTGAAGTCTACACAACCTTTTATTATTTTAACCAGAGGTTTTCCAGTCACGTTGTTCTCTTCTTCGAATTTTAATTTTTTTTATTCCTGGACCACAGATAATGTTCTCTGTAAAGCCAGAACATTAAAGTAGCCCATGCGAAAACCCTGTAAAAAAAAAATTGGGAACAAAAAATGGAACATGAGCTGAGGATGCAAAGCAGGAGTGGGCAACTGTGCCCCCCCCCAAACGCCAGAATATGGCATCTGTAGCAAGCTGCGGAGTGCCAAAGGCGTCAAATTTAGCTTGCAAACATCTTTTCCCTTAGAAATCCCACACACAGTGACCCGATTTTGGGAGCCACCTGTTGTCCATCCCTGATGGAAAGTAATAAAAACAGCACGGAAACTTATTTACAAATCTGACTTAACTAGAAATGGAAAATGCTATGGCAGGGTAAGATAACGAGTATTATAAGGATCCTTCAAAAATTGGAGTGGCAGGGAGAGACAAACTCTGGTGCTGAAGAGCTGGGAAGACTTTAATTGTATAAAAAAGCTCTTGAAATTATAAAAATCAATTTTCAAACAAGCCCAACATTTCAGATTGTGTAAATCCTTCATCAGGAGCTACAATAGACAAAATACAATTATTTAAAATGTTCACAATGTAGTTAACAATATTTGAATGTAATTTGAAAAACAATGACAACACCCTAATTAACTTATTGACAATGCATGTGCTACGTTAATGTCAACGAACATTTTATGCCACCATTATATTATGTATTTGACTGGCTGCAAGTTCATTTACAAATATCAAATTTAAAATAAATAACTCATGTTATGTTAGATAGGAGCAGTCATTCTTTTAACTACTTAAGCGTCCATGTCCAGCAAAAGACAGCTCAAATCATAGGACGTGCTTTATCTGTTCTTTTTAACTCTTTATAGACACAAGGTTTTTAGAGTTATACACTATATTACATCCATGTAAACCCACAATTCTTGACACATGATATTGTTCAACCAACTGACCATTAATATTAAACATAATATATAATAACTGCAGAGAGAAGTGGCTCTTTTGTTCATCTTTGTATCAAAAATGCCAAGAAAGTTCTTTAAGCACCCGTAAACTATTTTTTTAGAACTTATATTGGAGGGAGGACACATACTAAAGACCCAAACATGGATATTCCTATACGAGGCTAATAAGTCATATCTCACACATTTCAAAAATTACCACTTCATTGTTAATCCAGGGAACAATCTCAAACGCTCTCAGGCCCCTCCCCTGCCACAAGACATCCAGATTCCATGGCAAAAATATGCATCAATTGGAAGAGGAATGTCAGAGGCCTTCAGAGATGCTTGTGTGCCAGTATCATGGTGTTGGCAAATAGTATGGGTCTGCTGGACCAACTCCCTGATGCGCTTTCTCATGAATCCACTTGCTTAGTATTAACAAGGAAACAAGGATAAGAAAACACTGATGTTACATCTTTATGGAAGTGGTGAGTGTGTGCCAGAAATCTGCTCTCCTCACCCCAAGCCAGACTGTGTGGGCAAAAACATCTGCTGAAGAACAGAAAGTGATAGGCATGAAGCACACAGGGATTTCTTGGAGCGGAAAGTAGTAGTGCTGTGTCTGTGTGGATGTGGTGATTGTGGTGGTAAGGAATAGGACTGACAATGAAGGGTGTTATCCTGTTTACCCATACCAATACTTGCAAAGAGTCAGAACAGGGTCATCTGAAATTGTGAACCTTATGATAATGCCAGAAAATACCCAATATGACATTCTTAACAGGGTCTGATATTTTGTGTTTGTGCATCTGGATTTTCCCCCTCTTGTTCTTAGTTATTGTTGTTTAATATCCTCACTCCAAACAAAGTTTTGTTGGGGTTCATTGATGCCTCTTATGTGAAGCTTGAATATAACACTCTTTGGCATTAGTGCTGTCAGCTTCCTAATTCTGAGGGTTTTCCGCCACTCTGTGCAGGTGTCTGAATGTCATGGAATGTGACTCTAAGCAACAAATCATGTGGCTATACACACATACAAGGAGAATTCACAAATATGTTGTAAGTGGTGTGCACTATGCACATGCCTTGCAATCACATACCACTGCGCAATTCGAATTTTTCCTTCAAAGAATTCCTGCTGTGTAGCAAGCAAGGTGGGCTGGGCACTGTACATTCCCTTAGGAACGCCCTGATCTCTTAAGGTTCTACTCAAGATCCTTGCATACACACACAATAAACTTTGCCCAAAAACAATCTGCCCCACCAGAATTTCGTTGTCCCCACTCAAGGAAATTTTCTGTATACGCCCCCTGGGTACAGAGCATTAGACAGAACCCTCCTTAGCTTATGAACTTGTCCGTTGTATATAGGACAAGTTTGCTTCCTTGTAAAAGCATAGCGGCCAGAGGCTTAAACTAGGAAAGCACAGCAGCTGCAGTGCTAGCCTTGCTGTTCTTCCCCGCAAGTACCAGTTCACTCCTATTCACCATATCCAGCACCATGTGCACAGTGGATAGCAGCAAAGTGTGGAGAGCGGGTGGGTGGGTGAGTGTGACCTGGTGAGGCAGCATCACCTTTTCTCCCACTAACTCCTCCACAAAGGCACGCTACTGAGGGCATGACCATCAGGCCTGTGGGAAGCTCTAAGGTCCAAAGGCATAAAGGCAAAAGGACTGGCAGCAAAATCAAAGGGAGAGCTGCCAAAGCTGCCAGTGTCTAGAACATTAAAGGCTAATGGATTGCTCCTATCTGGATGGTGCTTCTAAATAAAGCAGTTCTCAGCCCCCTTGGCCCCTTCCTCACACATTCAGCTGGCGGAGAGTTTGTCCTTGGGTCCCTCAAGAACCCTGGCAAGGTCTGGATAACTACATGCTCACACTGCACTACTGGGAAGCTATCATGCTTGTACTGGAAGCCCATCTCCCAAGGCTCGCTCCCTCCCTCCCTCCCTCCCTCCCTCCCTCTCTCTCTCTCACACACACACACACACACACATACACAGAGAGAGAGAGAGAGAGAGAGAGAGAGAGAGAGAGAGAGAGAGAGAGAGATGCTAAACTAGGACAACCAGGAAGATTTGACAAGACTGTGCCAATGCTCCAGGGTTCTTGAAGGTCACCTTACATGTAATGGGAAAGGATTTGGGTGGGGAATATGGAATATGGAATAATATTCTACAGAAAAGGAAGGAAAAGGCAAGGGCTCACGGAGCAAATAACAATTCATACAGCCAGATACGGAGAAGTACTAGAAGCTCCACTGCAGGCTTTACAGAGAGCATCTCCCCAAATGCTTCTTTCTGAATTGGCCTTCTAGCTGTAGTAGAGCTTATTGGTTTTTCACTGTAGCTGCCAACAGGGAGTTGCAGGTTTACCATGCCAAGATCTTATGCTGCCTGCACAAGGAAAGAGTACAGAAACAAACCCCATGCTGCCATCTACCTGCATAGAGGCTGCCCAGGCTAGTGAAAATTAGCAAAGAAGGAAGGGAGAGCAGTTAAAATTGCAGACACAATAGCATGGGTGAACAATGCAAGACAGTCCATCAGATCAGAAAGGCAAGACAGGATAATCCAGGAAGTTGTGGCAAGACATCCTGCCTCATTCTCTTTAGAAGGCACACAGAAAATATGGATGGAGCAAGGATTGAAAGGCAATCCTGCAAAGGGGTGGGAAAGGACCACCAATTCCTCCTTGACAATCCCTCCATTGGTCATTTTAAAATGTTTCCTGCCCCCAGGTGGGTTCCAAAACTGAAAGCAATACTGACTGGGAGAAGTTGATCTGGGGGGCATTTGGAGGAGAAAATCAACAGCCCTGGGAGAAGTTAGGCCTACTGATCCTGCCTTGCAGGTGTGTTCCTCCCCTTGCATTCATGTGATTACCAAGATAATGCCCAGTTCTGCCTTTAGTTTGAGAGGACAATGTCATTTAAAGTCAAGAGACAAAGAATACAGGACGTAAAATTAGAGGTTTGCTTTTAGAAACAAAAAAGGTTGAGAAGTAGAGACACCCTGCTGTTAGTCAGCTATATATATATATATATATATATATATATATATATATATATATAATATAATATTTATTTATAACCCGCCTCTCCCTACAGATCGAGGCGGGGAACACAATACACATACAAGCATGACAAAGTTAAAAAATTAAAACAAGAGAAACAAGGTGAGGTGAGGTTTGTGGTTTTATGCATTTTCTTTCCTTGTGAACTAATCTTTCCTTTTTACTCTTTCATTTGTTTTTCCTTTGGACTCCTCTAAGCCCCTTCTTTAACACACACACACACACACACACACACACCACACACACTTGTTATGGTATGGCTTGAGCATTATGAGAGATGTAAGCACAGCTAAGGGGGAGGTTTGACAACATGCCTAGCGACCACTGCCATGTGTCTTTTATCCCTTTTGCCACTCTTCAGACAGAATACTGGTTACTGGGATGGGATGCTGGTCAGCACCAGAGCCCATCACAGGCACTTTGAGGCCACATGTGCTCAATGCACTTACTTGGTCACCTGGCCATGCACCTTTCCTATTGCCGGGCATTTCTAGGGTACCTATGAGACAACTGGAGCACTAAGCTGCTATTTCAACCATCCCTGTCTTTTCAATCCTTGAATGACAGGTGCAGGCAGTAACCACAGACAGCAACACACAGACAGCAACCACAGACAGCAACACATCAGACACTGATGCAACCTGGCTGGAAGGTCAAACTGATATGCTCCTCCTCCTCCTCCTCCTCCTCCTCCTCCTCCTCCTCCTCTTCTGCTTCTTCCTGGAATCAATCCCAGATCAGCTGAACTAGAGGAGACTCACATATGCTTTGGTGGAGGAGGCATCATTACACAGTGTGGGGGAGAAGAGTGAGTAGCACAATGAGCCTCTCTCCCACAAGGTTTCCAGGCAACAGACCCTAAACCAGAGTACTAAAACAGTAAGGCCTACAAATGAGCGGGTGCCACTTGACCGTACTGAAGGAGTCTCTCAAACTGCCACCTACTGACCAAGTGTCCCAGGGCATTCCATGAGTAAAGAGACCTAGGCCTCGCCTTCATATCAGGACCCATTTCCTTTCCTTGCTTCGTCAAAGAACAAGTGCCATAAGAGGCCACTGCAGTACGGTCTTGTTATTATTCCCTTGCAGCGCACTGCCAAAGAAGTGTCATACCAAACCGCTTCCTTCCGATCTGACACTCTTTCTACAAACAACCCCAGATAACACACATGAGAGGCATGGATATTGGCTGTCAGGCATTGTCATCCAGTGCAGAAAGGACTTTCTGAATCTGGCATTAGCCTGCATGTTTTATTTATAGGCCACATTTATGCTGCTCCTATGACAAACCACAACGGTTGTAGGGAGACGATCCTTGCTTATTTCTTTTGTGCAGTTTTCAAAGGAAATCAAACTGGACACACGTTTGTTTTCCCCCAGAGGAATCGACTGTTCCAGTTTCTCTATTGGTGCATCATGATGTTGCTAGGCTGCGGTCTATGTTGTTAGACTCTCCACACACACACACCCCGCCACCAAACGTGTCTGTGAGAATTTCATTAGTTTGTTAAACACGTCTCTGGAATTATCTTCTGATGTTCCCTAACGGTGAGTCACCTAATGAACAGCTGTGGTCCAATATACCACCATTCCTGGTTCTATCTTTGCAGGCTCTGGGCAATCACTGTAGCATATAAGAAGAGTACATACCCATGCATTTATATATGTGATTGTGAATCTATTCAGAGCAATATGCTGCCATCCTTGGGCAATCTTTCTTTAGCAGCTTTCATGAGAATCCCATCCTGATTGGGATTCAAACTCACAGTGCCTCTTCAAATTGCCAAAGAAAATGTTTTGCTTGCCTTCTTGTTCCAAAAGCATGAACTGGGCTTAACCTGAGCCAGAGTTCTCCAGGAATGAATCCCTGGACCTGTTTTCAGTTCCAGTGCTCCACTCAAGTAAGAGCATATTTAGCATGTGCAGAATGCTTTCCCTCCAAAGCTCAGAGTAAATTTAACTTGTCCCCCCACAATTGCCTCCTGGTCAGAGGGTACAACTTGAGCGCTGCCTTGTGGCTCAGGACCTATCCATGTTAGATAGAAATCAAGCAGAGGCTACCAAGCTTCCATTCCCAAAAGCACAGCCAAGTTAGTTTCAAAATTAATCTCACAACATCAATGCTCAAAAAGCAGCATTACCAGCCTCTCTTATAGCTAGGGCCAGCAGAAAACTGAAGCTGGATTGGGCAGGACATTTGCACACTCTTATGAAACACCTGAATATCGGAAAGACTAATCCTTAGGCATCCTGCTAAATCCCATGGAAACAAAGACCCCATTCTGCTACATCCAGACATTTGCATTGAACATTTCTAATCAAGCAACTGTTAGACTTGGGCATCAAGTCTTGCTAAGCATTTGCATTTGTCAATGAAAATCACAGACATTAAGTTCTTCTTGGATTTCCCCCTCCCAAACCAATTCCATTTATAGCTGAGGAGGGCAATTCTAAACTCCATTGGCTCTGCTGGCCAGGAGCTAATCGAGTATGTACATCAAAACATCTGGAGCGCCACAAGTTGCCCACTCCTGATTTAAAGGAACCTGTTGAAAAATGCTGCCCAAACCAGTGGGACAATGCAGTAGCAGCCCCAACTACTTTGAGCAAAAATCTTATCCACACAACTTCCAGTCATCCTTAATTTAAGGCTGTTGCTTGGCCTACAAGGCACTGGCTACTGATTTAATGCAAATAACAACAACAGTGATTCTCTAGGTTCAGCGTAAGTAGGACAGGCTGTGCATTGGTGCAATTCATACAGATTTTATTTATGTAACTATATCTCTCAACACACAACTGTGAGAAGTCCCCCCTCCCACCAAATAATTGACTGACTAGTTTTAAAGACTTTATTAACTGTGCAATGTCAAAAATCTCCACTTAAAAAAATAATCTGAACCCTAGATCCAAATTACGTGATTCAAATAAATCATGTAGTTGAAACTTATTAGTACAGTTTTGCCATTGCTGGTTTTCTTTTCTTTTGCTTGTTAGCACCTGGAATTATTGAAGGTTGCAAAAAAAAAAAAAAAAAGGACCATAATTTGACAGAAGAATTGCTGGGTGGTATTTGGGTAGTGGCTGGAATAAATGGGATAATATGCAGACTAAAGAAACTCAACCTCCCTGGTTATTCAAATAATCCAAATAATATTTAGTTACAAAGCCATTAACAGACAATACTGTCACTGTTTTAGAATGTTCATGCACAATAATCAGAGCTACAGATCTGGAACTCTCTTCAAAATTACATGCAAAATACTCAGGCTTCCAATGGACATGGAACAGATTCAAACTTGGAAGCCAGATCCCAAAATATGATGCCTAACTATGGCCACACAGGATTTCCAGTTAGGGAGATGGGGCATGACCTGTGTTATGAATGGGACTACTCTAGGCTCTCCATTCATATTTAGCTGAAAAGCCCCCGTTTTTAACAAAAGTCCAGGTTCTCAGCAGAGAACAACATTGCCAAAGACCCACAAATATACTCATAATCTTTTAACTTGATGAGTGCAGCATGAAGGAGAAAGGCTCTTCTTGTCCTGAGCCAGAAGAAGAGCAGGGACCCTCCCCAATGGAGCGCTGGGTCTTGAAGACACCTGAAAAGTGAGATTCTTCTTTTGGCTCCTTCCTGAGTATTTCCAAGATTGAGCACAACTGGGAATAAGTTCCTAGCTCAGAGCTAGGGAAGGAAGTAAGCAGTACTCCCTTGTCCATATTGCATTAGGTCTTGAGTGCAGTATGGTATCAAACAAGACCCTTTTCTCAGAAGTAAGGGAGCGGTCAAGGAAAGCATACATTTTGGCTGACTACTAGGGTCAGTTAAAACCTGTAGACTGCTGAACATTTTTTATTACTGCATTTATATCCTGCCTTTTTTCCTCCAAGGAACCCAAGGCAGCATACATAATCCTCCTCTCCATTTTATCCTCACAACAACAACCCTGTGAGAGTCTGTGACTGGCCCAAAGTCACCCAGTGGATTTCCATGGCCGAGTGGGGACAAGAACCCGAATCTCCCAACTCCCGACTCCATCACAGCTTCTGCTCACAAAGACCTAATCAAACAAACATTGCATTTACCAGAAGCATCGAGCCATTGCAAGTGAGGGATGGGATGGCAGGAAGCACCTCCCAATGACCATGCCGTTCGTATGGCTCAGCCCCAAGAACCTTGGCTCCATTAGAAGCACAAACAGGGACTAAAATAAGGGTTCTGCAAGATGACTTCTCAACCTTGCAACTCTTTGCTTGCCCTTGCAACACACAGCTTTCAGTGTCAGCTGTGCTGCTGCCAGATCACTCATGTCACAAGCTGTCAATGAATTCAAGTGTTTTATTCATCTAGAGATGCTGACAGCATAGGTGACAGATGGGTGCAGCTTCTGTGTTGAGTCAGGTTGAGTAAGTTTCCTCAGTTTGAAAGTTTTCGCTAATGTAGACATCCAGTGGCAAACTCTTCACAATTTGTCTTTTGTTCACAGGAAAGAAGGGCATACCAATAGCCTCAGACTGAAAAAATGCATTTGCCTGTTCTCTGTTTATAATTCTGAGAGAGCTAAGACTTAAACACCACACTTAATGGAGAAAAACCTCACATGGCAGCAACATTGAAGCTAGAACCAGGGTTGGCTAAACCACCCATGTGACAGATGTATGTCCATTACAACTGGGACATTTCTGAGCCCTGATTTGCATCCAAGGTTATTGAACTCATACTGAAACAAACATAAAGAGCAGGGACTAGAACAAGATGCAGCTGGACATCCATCTGTCAGGTATGCTTTAAGGTGGATTCCTTCATTGAGCAGGGGGTTGGACTTGATAGCCTTATAGGCCCCTTCCAACTCTACTATTCTGTATAATGGAGACCCCATGTTATAAGACAAGCTTGACCAAGCCTATTTCTTTAGGCTAAAGAAAAGACTATGTGCAAGAATGACTGTGTGTAATACAGAGAGAGATACATGTAATGTAGCCCCCTCATGCTCTACAAGGAATAGAACTGGGGAAAAGACTAAAGACCAATTTCGCTGGATGGTTATCACTGAAGCTCTATAGGGATAGGTCTTGCCTCCATCTGAATTGATAACTAAGCAGAACCTTTTACTTTCTCTACCATTTGAGTAAATGGCTGTCATCCCCACTCATGGATACAGTAAAAGACTGCACATGGGACAATAGTACAGGGAGGGAAACAAACTCTCTGATGCCAGCAACAAATACCCTCCCCCAAATCAAAGGTAGAAACAACGGATTATTCCAGGGGTCTTTGCAATATAGAGGCCCTTGCATTGCTCCTAATCACTCATGCCATAATAGTGGACATTTTACTAACCCATATATTTAGATTGAGAATCAAGAGACAATTTCCCAGTTATTAGGGATGTAAATTAAAGGAACAGAAACTTCAGATAGTCATGGAATCCAAGAACACCTCTGGTCTTCAAACAAAATCTGATGATTGGCAGTTCTTTTAAGAATTAATCTCGCTTCACAGTTGGTGCCTGATTGGGGTCAGGAAGACTTTCACCCCGAAATTCTGAAATGGGTGTCATAGTTTCCTTTTGCTTAGGACCAAAAACATAGATATGGTGCGAGGGTTAGCGTAAGAGGGCTGAGCGTTGGAGAGACAGCATGGATGGGTTATACTGATTCTTATAACACTTGGAATCATTTAAGGGACTGCGGGTGTGTAAGTGTGAAATTCTGTACTGCTGCTTGACAGGGTATCGATAAATATATATATATATATATATATATATATATAGTGATGTCCTGGTTGCCAAGGGCGGATCAAACGAAACCGAAATTAGGCAGAAGGAGGTCAGACAACATGGGCTGTGAAAACATCTGTCAGGCAGCTATGCCATGAAGTCGCACACACACACACACAATAACCAGCATCTTATTTTCATCCCTCATCTGCTCAAATAAATCACACCACCCCATGTTATGCATATTCACCCCCACTATTTTCAAACAAGGGAGGGCTTACGCACCCCCACCCCTCAGAGAAAAGCCCGTATGCTATGTTTCTCTACAGCAAAAATGAAAAAGACTCACAATTCTTAAGAATAGATATGGACATAAGAAAGAAAATTATATAACCATTGGGTCACTTGCATTTAGAAAACAGATTTCTAGGGTCAATAGATCAAGTTATAATTGCTGTTTCCCAGGCTACAAGTCGCATTAAATATATTCGCACTTTTTTTTTTTTAAAACATGCTAAAGAGGAGGAGGGCATGTAAAAATGCACTGTTTTAAGCCTGTTAAGAACAATTTGTTTCTCTCTTTCTCCCCATGTATAATGAAGAAGCACTTGAGCCCAGGAACTGGGAGTGTTCACATTGAACAAAAAACCAAAAGCAGGAGAGCATCCAACTCAGGGCAAAAAAAGAAGAGAGAAGCAGGTTTTCAGAATGCTAAGATACTTTATTTCCAAGCTTGGAAATAAAGTATTTTAGCATTCTGAGAACCTGCTTCTCTCCTTTTTTTGCCAGGTGTTCACATTGAAGACTACATTTTACACAACCACTTGCTTGGGTATGGCCCCTCCCAACTTCTAAAACACCCTTCCCCAATTTAGATCCATTCAGTTGTGTTGGACTACAACTCCCATCATATATTTCTCTATGCCTTCGACAACATCGTCAGCTAAGGATAGTGTGTCTCCTCTGAATGAATGCTTGGAGGCGGTAATGGGCTGGATGAGGAAAAACAAACTGAAGCTGAATCCAGACAAGACGGAGGTGCTTGCTGTCAAAGGCCGCAACCTGGGTTTGGAGGTGTGTCAACCGGTTCTGGATGGGGTTACACTCCCCCTGAAAGACTGTGTTCGCAGCTTGGGGGTGCTCCTGGATCCGTCGCTCCAAATGACAGCCCAGATAGATGCGACGGCCAGGAGTGCCTACTATCAGCTTCGGCTGATACGCCAGCTGCGCCCCTTCCTAGAGTTGGAAGACCTAAAGATGGTGGTGCACGCGCTGGTAACTTCGAGGCTTGACTTCTGCAATGCGCTGTACATAGGGCTACCTTTGTGCCTAGTCCGGAAACTTCAACTAGTTCAAAATATGGCAGCCAGGTTGGTCACCGGTACATCTAGGAGTGACCATATTACTCCAGCTTTAAAATCGCTCCACTGGCTGCCAATTAGTTTCCGGGCGAAGTATAAAGTGTTGGTCATTACCTTTAAAGCCCTACATGGTTTGGGTCCAGGTTACCTGCGGGATCGCCTTCTCCCGTACAATCCGCCCCGCACGCTCAGGTCCTCTGGGAAGAACTTACTGCGGTCGGCCAAGACTAGGCTGACAACTGTTACCCAGAGGACCTTCTCTTCTGCCGCTCCCAGACTGTGGAATGACCTGCCGGAGGAGACTCGTCAACTTAACAGTCTTTTAGAATTTAAGAAAGCTATAAAGACTGTTCTCTTCCGGCAGGCATATCCAGTGTAATTTTTAGAATGTTTTTAGGATGTTTTAGGATGTTTTAATGATGTTTTAGGATGTTTTAATGCAGTTTTAATAATATTTGTCATGTTTTAATTAGTTTTATGTATTTTATCATGCTGTTGTTCCCCGCCTCGATCTAGATGGAGAGGCGGGTAAGAAATAAATCGTTATTATTATTATTATTATCCTGCAGCCAGCCTGGCCAACAAATGTGCAATGGCTCCGGCTGTTGGGCACTATAGAAATCAAACAGGTTGAGGAAGGGTCTCTGAAGAAAGAATTCCAGTAGGTTATAGCCCCCATCCCTGCCAAATTCCACCCTGAAGCAATCAAGCCATCTTGTTTGTGGAACAGCAGTAGACCATGCCATTTCCCCAATACTGCAGATGGATGTGGTGAATGCATGGAGCTACTAACGGTGACACAAACCAAGGTGAAGAGAAACAGATGATCAACTCAGCCGGGGGGGGGGGGGGCGGAATATCAAATACTGTATGCATGAGAACAGGGGTCAGAAAGGGAGAGGAAGCAGACTACAGGAGACCCCTATGCTGGACTCACAATTTCAGATCTAATATGATACCATTGCTGCTCTTTTTGGGGGATCGGGGTGGGGAGGAGCACTCTCCAGCAAGTAATTCTGCACCACTATAAATTGGCTGTGAGCTCAAAATCTATTGTCATGATAAAAACTAGCAGGGCCTGTCCATGATGTTTTGACGGCTGAGGCAAAGAATAAGATACTGCCCTCACTCTCATGCAACAGCCACAAGCTGGAATCAAGTAACTACATTTGTGGTGTCAAGCCAAAAACTGAGCTGAATTGAATTTGGCACATTATGGCAGCATGTACACAACAAGGTGAGGTGGCCATAAGCCAGGGATAGGCAACCTGATATCCTCCAGGTGTCCTATAGCTCCCATCAGCCCCAGCCAGCATGGCTAATGGGCAGGGGTTGTAGGAGTTGTAATCCAAAATATCTGGAGGACTTATCCTGCTGTAAGACATTGTAGTCTGTCTGAAAACTTCTGCTGGCACAGACCAAGATGGCTATGTGAAGCAGCAGTCAATATATGGGTCAGACAGGTACCCCAGCTCAGCTTAAGTTTGGAGACTGGGTCAAACACTCTCTGCACATGCCTAAATTGTGTGGCTCTGTTAAAGAGGCTAGAATAGCTTCACTACAACCTTCCAATTATCTCCAGTGTGCTGATGAGGTAATGAAACATTCAGTGCCAAGAGGAACAGGGACGTCATTAGACAAAGGCTCATGCAAAGCCACACACAGGTACAAGATTACTTGGGGGAGGAAGAGGGGGGGCTTTCATGACCTTCTTGCTACGTTTCCCTCACGGTTACACCAGTGAGTCCTGTGCCAAGCCCAAGACATGATGAACTGAGGAGACAGAGAAGTTCTCAATCAACCCCATGTTGATGAGTGGAACAGCTAAGAAAGAAGCAAATACTCTCGCTCTTTCTCCCGAAGTCCATCCACACATCCTGACAGAAGATTCAAAACTCAGGGCCTTTTGGGTGTCTATATCTCATTCTGGGAATAGAAGTTCCCCAGTGGGGTTCTTCTTAACCACCTCAGTCTAGCTCCAAACTGACAATCTACAACAAAACGTTCGGATTAAGGAATTTAAATTGATAACCAGGCCTGGGTCTTGCAAACCACTCCCTTCCCTTTGCAATTTCAGGGGGTAATGACCCACATTACCCTTACCCATATGTCATTAAACTGTATCTCCTCAGTCAATGTCCCACACCCTTGAGTTTGAGAAATACTCTATCTACAGCATTGTTTTCCATTTCACTAGATGCTGCATTGGAAACCAGATTTCATCAGCAGCTCTCAACAGAGTTATGAAACCAAAGCCATCATCACTCACCAGTTAACACTATTTTGATATAAGTCGTGCAGACGAGGAACTCATTCTGTTGTCCACCATTAGAAATCTGCTTCTGAGATGGAATTGGGCAGAACAAACAGAAAACTCACAGCAGCCATTAGCAATAGGCTCCAAACAACCATAACTGACACTCAAAATGGCAGCATCCGGAAAGAATAGGTTTGGAGGAGAGTTGCCCAGCATTGTTAAGAAACACGTTTGTCCTCCCATACTCTCAGAAAAGCCACTGGGAGAGTTCTCACTCTGGTGGCAGGGATTTTACTGCCTTCATCCTAAGAATCCTGAAATCTTACAAGTGAAAAGCAGTGTCACGTCTATCCATAGCCTACCATTTATGATGGGGGAGGGGGAGGGGAACCAAGCCAGGCACTGCTCCTTAGATATATCATTCTTGATACGCTCTTATGCCTAGAGGGAAGGATGCATCTGAGAGCAGGACAGGATGTCATGGCACTTCCACAGTGATGCTAACCTAATCCAACAGGATGTCACTATGGCTGCAGCATGATGGGGAAAATAATTTATCTCCGCACAAGGGTGGGTAATTGCTATGGGCTACAGCACTTGAAAGGACATTTTCTGAAGCCTAGCACATTCTCAAATGCTGCAGATCTTGCTATAACATTGCTGTTGGACTGAGACTTCTCACACTCCATATTGGTTATGAACACAGTTTAACTGAAGGAGGAGAAAAGGCTGGGGATGCCTACTTGGCTGATATCTTTTGTGCTCATACTGGCACAAGCTACCAGCCACCCGGAGTGGGGGGGGAAGAGATTGCCTGGGAGTCTGCTGTAGTTTGTGTATGCTTAGCACTCACGACATCCATTCTGGACATCGTCTCCAAACAAATGGCTCCCAAGTATCCATGCCCTCCTACTGGCCTGGTTCACAGGTAACGCTAGCTCATGGTATGGGTTGTTGAATTCTGGGTTGTTGTGGTGTGTGTACGCAGGCTGCGACATGAAAAATCCAGAAACAGAACCCATACTTTGTTTTCAGTTTGTGAAATCTGGGTTGTTTAATTCACAGGTTGTTGTTATGTATGAACCCAGAATGGTGAATTTTCCATGGGTTGTTTCACCAGGTTACAGAGGCAGTGGGCAAGAACAGTTTTAAAAACCCCCAGTCATTCTACATGCCATTACCACAGCACCACAAAGGTATTTGGGATACAGGAAAGAAGTGGGGGAAGGAGGAGGGAAACAAAAAGCCCATGAATTGAGAAAACAAACCATAGTTTGTTCAGTCTTCTCCTAGACAAACCCTGGGTAGGGCAACAAAGCATGGGTTAAATAATCCATGGGTTAGTGTTATGCATGAACGAGCCCATTGGCTTCCTTACCGCACTTCCCCACAGTTAACTGCCTCATCATACTCAATGCATTCTTCCTTTGTTCCTCTTTCCCTGGAGACAGTTTTAAGCCCAAACCACAAAAGTGGGGAGAACAGCAAATTGATGAAACACCCAAGAAAAAGTGAGATGAGTCATAAACTGGTACGAGGCAGCTTATTCCCGAAAAATCAAAGTCATAAAAAAGAAACCCAATGCTTTCCAGTCAAAATTGTCTGCAGGGATACTAGCTCTCTGTGCTTTCAAAAACAATCTCCAGAAAGTTACTTCTCCTCACCCCCAGCCCAAAAAACCACCCAAGGAAGATTGAATTTGATTTTAAAGGGGTTTTTTTTAATTACCTTGATTAAAAACACACACATCATTCTATTCTAGACCCAGTTTTAAACCAGCTTGGCCAGTTGCTTTATTTAGCCCTATTTCAACAAGTAATGTTTGCATATATTTAAATGTTGAAGTTCTTCTATATGCTCAATTCTATGACCATATACTGAAAGTATGTGACCCAACATGTAGTCTGTGGCTTGGTTCACCTTCATGACCAACATGCCTTGGACACAGTTGATTAGTTACTGATGGTGGCACAGTTGCAGCATGGATTGTGTTAGACTGGTTGTTCTTGTGGTGTTTTAACAAAGGGATCTCACTTGTGAACTAGTCAAACGTGTCATCTGTATGCCACACCCAAATGTGTTTATAGGAGGTTTTTTAAAAAAAATAATAATCCATGCTTGCTATGAGTTTAGCTAGAAAATATGTATTTTAATAGTAAAGACTAAAAGCCTGATGCCCAAGTTTCAGTGGTGCCCAAAAGTGCATTTGCACAGCTGAGACTAGTGAACCAACTAAACCCTTTCCTCTTCCGGCAGGCATATCCAGTGTAATTTTTAGACTGTTTTTAGGATGTTTTAGGATGTTTTAATGCAGTTTTAATATTATTTGTCATGTTTTAATTAGTTTTATGTATTTTATCATGTTGTTGTTCCCCGCCTCGATCTAGACGGAGAGGCGGGTAAGAAATAAATCGTTTTATTATTATTATTATTATTATTATTATTATTATTATAGAGATGTCTGATCTGGCCATGGTCACATATTCTCATTTGGACTACAGCAGTATACTCTATGTAGGGCTGCCTTTGAAAACTGTTCAGAAACTTCAGCTGGTCCAGAATGCTGCAGTACTGACCAGGGCTGGCTACAGGGAGCATGTGGCTCCCTTGTTATAACTGCTTCACTAGCCACTGGTCTGTTTCCAGGTACTATTCAAAGTGCTGGTTATGACTTTTAAAGCCCTATCTGGCTTGGGATCAGATTACCTGAAAGACCACATTGTCCCATAAGAGCCTGCCCAGGTTTTAAGATCTTTGGGGGAGGCCCTTCTCTCGGTGACATTGCTATCAGATGCATGTTTGGAGGGGACACAAGAGAGGGCCTTCTCAGTGGCTGCGCTCATGCTCTGAAACTTCCTGCTGAGAGAGCCTAGGTTGGCTTCCTTTCTGCTGTCCTTCTGCTGGCAGGCTGACTTTTTTTCAATCAGGCAGGCCTTTGGCATATTAAGAGATTCACAGTCACAAGTCTCTTGTTAAGATCACTCAGTGAAAAACACATCTCACCATGTTAAAGAGGTAATTGGATGTGTGTGTCATTCTAACATTTATAAAATTGAAAATGTCTCACCAATCTTCCTGAAATTTACATGTGCCAGAAAGAAATGCTGGTTTTACATAACTTGAAAATTTCAAGAAGATTGGTGAACGATTGAGGGAAGGAGGGCAGTTTAGAGTCAAAAAGGGGGGAAGCTCTCAAACTAACTTATTTGTTGCTGAAGGGATTTTTAATTTGTCAATGCTGTTTAATTTGCTTTATTGTTGTTTTTAATTTAATTGTTTTACGTTATGTTTTAATTAAGATGTCGTTTTTAAGCTGTCTTGAGTAGCATTTTTTGGCAGAAAGTTGAGATATAAATTAATTAAATGAATAAATAAATCTAACTGTTTTCAATCAAATTTACTTCTGGGCAAACATGCTTAGGAAATGAGGGGAGTTGCCTTGGGAGGGCCCTTTTCCGAGAGACTGAAAATCTGGATTTAAAGATCTCTTGATTGCATTGGGATAAATAGATCATCCATCACATTTTGCACAAGGTTCTTTCATGTGTATGTGTGTGTGCATGTACTTGTGTATGTCTTCTTCCACACTACCAACCTACACTTGCTATCTTTGCATGAATGTAATTGCATTTGAGGTGTGTAATCTTCAAATGCACTGAGACACAAAACATTGTTGGGAAGCGAGAACACCAGCTACAAATTTACCAAGATCAGTGATTAAGATGTTGGATGACGATGCAATATTTATTTTTTAAATAGAAGTAATTGGCTTGATTGGTGCTGATTCTTTCTGGCAAGAAGCTTGTTGTCACTGAGGCTGATGCCAATGGAACGGTTACTTGGGCACTGGCTTATTTGATTTTCATTCATTATATTCTCTCTCCCCCTAACCCCGGCTCCGCCCTCCCCACACTCAAATGTTTGATTGGAAAATAAAAGTCTTTGGGTGATAATTGAGGATAATTGCCTAGATCTAAGGGTGGAGGGAAGGATCAGAATTGGAAATTTGTTCTCAAAAGGGAAGAAAAGAGGCATACAAGTGCCAGATAAATGAAGAATCTCATCTGCATTTCAGTGATGTCGCTTGGAGATGCCACAGCTATTTGCAAAATCATAATTTTTAAATGATCATAGGAAGCTGCCTTATACTGAATAAGACTATTGGTCCATCTAGATCAGTATTGTCTACACTGATTGGCAGCAGATGCCAGGGATTGAACCCGGAACCATCCACATGCAAAGCAGAGAGTTCCAGACGTTTGCAATCAATTCCAATTTCAAATGGATGACATGACTAGAACTTTGTCAAAAAACTGTTACACTGTTATCCATTAACCATGGCTCTCAGCTGAATGCTGACATTCCTGGCTCATGGTTTACTGGAGGAGAGCTGGTGTAGCTAAGAGTGCCAAGCTGTGAAGTCCCTGGTTAAAGTCTCATAGAATGACAAACTGACAAGGTAGCAAATGGCTTCACCACACCAGGCTTAAATCCCATATCCGTACTGGGGCTTCTGCTTCCATATTCTTTGCGGGATAAAGATCGGCAACTTTACATGGGTGGATATGTGTTTTGAATCGGGAACTTCCTTTCTCAACAAGTTCTATATGTTTATTTTATAGTCACTAGATTGTGCTGTGGTAATAGCAGAACTGTGTAATTTCACGCGGCCATTAAAGCAGATTTACATCTATTACTGCATTATCTCCAATCTTTTTTAAAGTGGGATAAAGGTCAGAAAGTGTGGGAGACACCCTGGAGGTTGATGACATGCAAAGGACCCGCTAACTTCCATGAGTGACCAATCATGAGCATGCAATAAAAGCCTCATGTAGAAATGCTCCTAGACAACCCACTGCCTCTCCTCATCAGCAAAGCCACAACCTCTCCCCTTTTACAATAGGTAAGCTACTGGTGCATCATTCCTATATTTGTATTTTAAATTAGAAGGAATGTTCTCTCTCCCTCAATTAGATGGATTCTTCTCTCTTCCTCACAGGGCTATCTACGACCAACTGCTTTGTGGTAAAGATTTTGGTAAGTTTTAATGTTGGGTATTATCTTTTTATTATTGTATTTTGCTTTTGCTTGTAAGCAGCCTTGGAGGGGTTTGTATCCTTAAAAGGTGGGATATGACACACTGTCTTTAACTCTCTCTCACACACACTGTTATGGTATTATATTATTATTATTATTATTAATTATCTTTCTCGCTCGTGGCAGTTTTTCTGGATGGACATGATGGGCTTTGCCAAGTCATACTGTCTTTTATTGATCCAGGAATTTCCTGACGATTGAGCATGTTTTAATTATGACTGCTTTCTGGATATTGGTGTGGATGTATTCTGGTTGGCCCAGTTTCTGGAGGTTTTCTGCATATTTTTTTTGATGTGATGCCGGTGACTGATGTGACTAATGGAATAATTGTGAATTTATGAACGGGAGTGTTTTTGGTGTGGAAGAATTCTCTGAGTGATTTTATCTGTTTAGCATGAATTCTGTTAATGTTCAGCAGACCTCTTCCTCCTTCTTTCTTGCTGATTGTTTTTCTTTCAATGCATGAGTTGGGATGGAGCATGCAGTGTTTTGTGCGTTCAGTGCGATTAGGTCTGTTTATTTCTTCAAGTTCAGTGTGTGACCAGTGTATGATTCCAAATGAGTATGTGAGCATGGGTATTGCATAGGTGTTGATGACTTTGAAAATGTTTTTCAAGTTGAGTTTAGATTTTAGGAGTTGTGATAGGTGAGTTTTATATTGCATTCTTAGTTGAGTTTTTACTGTGGAGTGATTGATTTTTATGTTTTGTTGGAATCCTAATCCCATACAATCCACCCCGCACACTTAGGTCCTCTGGGAAGAACTTACTCAAGTCAGCCAGAATTAGGCTGACGAGTGTTACCCAGAGGACCTTCTCTTCCATCGCTCCCAGCCTATGGAATGGTCTGCCGGAGGAGATTAGACAAATTAGCAGTCTTCATGAATTTAAGAGAGTCATGAAGACTGCTCTCTTCCAGCAGGCCTATCCAGATGAATTTTAAGATGTTTTAATGATGTATTTTTTTCTTTTTTTTTAATTTATTTTTTTAACTGTTTGTGATTCTGTGTTTTATATTGTTGTTGTTCCCCACCTCGATCCGGAGGGAGAGATGGGTTATAAATAATAATAATAATAATTAATATTAATTATTATTATTAATAATTATTATTATTTGCGTGTTTCATTTTCTTCCATGTTATCTAATATTTCGTTATTTAGCTTTCTGATGTTGCTTCTTCTTTCCATTTTCCTCTTTCTATGTGTAGCATCCCGAATTCCATTTTCATGTCTATTGTCAGTTCCTCAGTGATTCGCAGAAGGCCTTTTATCTGTGTCAAGATTGAAGCACAGATTTTGATGTCATCCATGTACAGGAGGTGATTGATTCTGTGCTTTGCTTGTTTTTCGTGTTTTCTGTCGATGCCATATGTGGTGTTGTTAAGGGTGTTGGATAGTGGATTCAGACACAGGCAAAACCATAGAGCGTTAGATGCATCACCTTGGAATATGCCACGTTTGATATTTATTTTTTCTGTCTGTATATGTTCCTTGTATATTGTTAGGTGTATTGTCGTTCTCCATGTCTCCATGATTGGAGTTTTGGATTGAGGGATGTATTTTGTATATTTTGTATTTTGTATATTTCCAGTACTTTTTTCAGCCAACTGTGTGGGACGGAGTTGAAAGCCTTTTTATAGTCTATGTAGCATGTGTAGAGGTTTCTTTTCTATTTTACTGTTTGCTTCATGATGATACTGTCTATTATTAACTGTTCTTTGCATCCTCTGCTGTTCTTTTTACTTCCTTTTTGTTCTTCTGTAAGTATGTTATGTTGGGTGAGATGTGCTTCAATTTTCTGTGTGATTGTGGCAGTTATAATTTTGTAGAGTGTTGGAAGGCATGTTATGGGTCTGTAGTTAGCTGGGTTCTGGGTTCTGGGTATCTGGAGTTTTTGGTTTAATGTAGGTTTTGCCTTTGGTAAGGAATGGGGGAAATAGGTGCATGTGTTTTATGACTGTGTCGATCTGTTGAGCGAGATATTCATGTGTTGATATGAGCTGTTTGTACCAGAAATTTTGAATTTGGTCCAGGCCGGGTGCTTTCCAGTTGTGTGTCCTTTTTATTGTTTCCTTCAGTTCCTCCAGGGTTATTGTATACTCTATTTGCTGTGGTAGTTGTCTCTGTCTTTCTTCTTGTCTTATCCAACTTGTGCTTTCTTTGTGTTGTACTGGTTCTGACCAGATATTTTTCCAGAATGTGGTTATTTCTTCTTTAGTTGGGGTGTAATGTTGTTTTCTTTTTTCTTGCTTATTCTTTGGTATAATAGTTTCTTGTTTCTTTAAAAGAGAGTGTTTTGGGTTTTTCTTTCATTTGATTCTTTGTATCTTTTTAGCCTGGTGGTCTGGACTGCAAGTTTTTGTTTCAACGTGTCGAGAGCTACGATTGTTGTTTCTTTATTGCTTGCTATGATGTGTTGGGTATTTTTGAGGATGTGTTTTGAGCGATTTCCATTTATGTATTGTGTCATTCTTCCTATATCCTTTCTTAGCTTTTCAATTTTGTTTTCAATTCTGATTTGCCATTTTGGTTTGGTTTGGTTTCTAATCTTCTGCATGTGTTGTTGTTTGTGGGGAGTTCCTGTTTGTTACAGGTGAGGACTGCTGTGGCTGCTGCATAGATGACTGTGTGGATTTCATATTATTATTATTGTATTTTCTAGACAGACATGACAGGCTTTGCCAAGTCATGCTGTCTTTTATAGATTCAGGAATTTCATGACAATTGAGCATGTTTAAATTTTTTATCTACTCAATGTATATTTTAAATGTATATTAAAGTACAAAAAAGCAGTCATCTGGAACTGAACCCATTATTATTATTATATTTATTTATTTCATTTCTATACCGCCCCATAGCCGAAGCTCTCTGGGCAGTTTACAAAGATTAAATAATGTTTGAAATAATGTATGCAGAACACTCTGAAAATGTAATACATAGTACTTACATAGTACACATCATCACTGCTACTATTACAGAAGCCTACATACAATCTCAATACCAAAGCCAAGGCACTTGCTGGATCCAGCCTCTGCTGAACCTGACAACAGCATAGCATGGGGATCGTGCCCAGAGATATGGAAAATGTGGTCTTGGACTCTTCCACTTAACCCAGGAATAGGGTGAAGTCAGTACAAGGAATAAGTGATAAAGATGGACTTAGACGTGGAAAACACACATTCTCAGTGAAACCAGGGATTCACTGGATGCCCTCAAGCTTACCATTGGGCCTGTTCAGACCCTGGTTAGGCTGCTAGCCCTTTTGCAGCAAATTATTAGTGAGTGTGTTTAAATCGTGGTCATGCAGCCACCATGGTTAAGAATGGTTCACATGTTAAGCCATAATGTTTAGCTCACAACGCTTAACCACCATGGTTCAGCATGTCATCTGAACAGTGTCAAAATCTCTCAGCCTTGGCATTAAAATGGTAGTAATGCTGCATTAGTACCCATCATATATATTGTTCCGTTAATCTGAAAAATAATTTACCCTGCTAAATAGTTCACACTGTTACATCCATCTTTCAGAAGGGGAAAATTCTGAATCTGGTTAGTCATGGTATGCCCAACTCTACAGGTCCACAGCAGATGTCCTTGGACCTATTCTTCTTGCTGACAGTATCTTAACCAGGAACTTCATGGTCTGAAGCTGGGATCTTACCTAATGAACAATTGGAACTGTATTCACTCAGACCTCAGAGCCCTCTTTAGACACATGAGGGATCTAAACAGAGGTGGGCAATATCAGTCCTTACAATTAGTAGGGTGTAGACTGGCCATGCCTGGTATATACTCTAGAAGCCTGGTCCTGGCTAGTCAACAGAACAGTAGCTTCTGCCTGATGCACTTTGGTGACCAGTTTCCACAGCTTCTCCAGCAACCTGACCTCTGAGACTGGACGATCACACCTCATCCATTTATAGATTTGGGTGCCACTATTCCCATGCCCTGGCCCTCACACCTCAAGTGTGTTCAAAGGCTCTCAGGGGTGGGTTAATTTACCACCAAACTTCTTGAACTTAAACACTGGGTACAGGAGGGGGTTCCTGAGACAGGTAGCATGCTCCAGGCTCAGCAATGGAGCATGCAACAAACATGTGGCTAAAGCAGCCATTCCAGATGACGAACTGCCTTCAATTATTTAAATCTGTAGTTGTAGGTGGCTTAATCGGGAGAAAGTTATCTCCGTTGGGAGAAATTCATTCCCACTCCCATACCACCCTTGCTTTTCATCTTATCTTCTACGCTCATCTGCCCTATTTTCCTCCTGCTTAGAAACAAGGAAAAGAAGCAGAAGTAGTTCCATGAGATTGACAAGATTCTAAGTTTAGGAGGATCCTGGTTTTTTTTGTTTTTGTTTTGCTAATGGGGAGAGACGTCTCCCCATCAACAGAAGTTTTAACCTCGATGTCCTGCGCTACTTGCGTAAGAACTTTGAAGTCTTT
This sequence comes from Anniella stebbinsi, assembly GCA_029215795.1. Lineage (NCBI taxonomy): Eukaryota > Metazoa > Chordata > Lepidosauria > Squamata > Anniellidae > Anniella > Anniella stebbinsi. The sequence continues at coordinate 61,838,595 of JARDYH010000005.1, read as the reverse complement.
CATCCAGCCCAAATGACAGTTTGCAAAATATGTTAGAGAGCTTTGGTACTACCCATGTGCCACTTCTCTCTCCTTCGTACATTGTTTTGAATAAACCTGTTGGACTGAACGCTGCCTGTTCCTGGTGATTCTTCAATTTGAGAGTTAGGGAACATTTCCTTAATGAACCCACGCCTCCAAGAGATACAGGAAAATTAATACAAAGGTGCTTGACTAATCAATTCAGGTGATGATAGCCAAAGCCAAGAGCTGGCACCAACAACACTGGTAATCTTCCCTGCTTCCTTCCCCACCACATACGCAAATACACACACATACAGAAAACCTCCATGGTAGTCATGCTTGCTTCTCTAGGAATGCAGCCAATGCTTACACTTACAAATCTCCAGCTAGTAGTACAGCTTTTAGCCCATCTGCTTATGGGCTGAAAGGGAACTGAACCGCCTGAACTCTGGCCCTTGTGTTGGCATATTCCTTAAATTGCCATTTTTGATATGTCTGTCAGATTCAGGAATGTCCATCCCCAAACTCATCCATGGATAGAGATGCTTGAGGATTTTGAATTTTGTGAATTCTGATGCGAACTGACATGATCCACACCTCCTGGACTAACGTGTGGATTGGAATGCAAGGTGAACAATTTAGGACCAGATTATGTGAAAGATCATATGCCCCTATATAGACCTATTAGACCACTATGATCCTCTGGGGAGACCTTACTATCTGTGCCACATCCTGCATAGACTCACTTGGCTGCAACGCAGCAATGGGCCTTCGCTGTGATTCCCCCCCCCCCACCAGAATGGTCTTTGTCCCTCTATGATACATTGGGTATCAAGGACTATGTGCTTTCAATGGTTACCAAAAACTTACTTGTTTACCCTGGCTTTTCTCAACCATTCACTTGTTTAACTGCTGTTGTGCTTTTATAATGACATATTGTTTTATAATTTGCTGTAAATTGCTTTGGGTTTTTTAAAATGGGAAGTGATATATAAATACTTGCTGATATGCCCAGCGTTGCTCGGGTCTGTGAATAATGTTTATGACATTTATTTGATAAATAATAAATTTCTCTGCAACTTATTTATCTTTAGATTGTTTGTTTGTTTTTAGTTTGGTTGAGTTCGTAAATTGTTTTGTTAGACTAAATGGAAAATTGTGTTAATAAGAACTGTATTTTAAATTAGAGCCTCATGACAAACCACATTTTTTGTTTTACCTGAAATGCCTATACCTCCCCATCATGCCTTGGCCAGAACAGCCGTCTAAAATTCAAAAACAATCAGGACACAAAACACCCTTTCTACTAGCTAAAAAAGATTCAAACTTAAAAATATGTTTTCAAAATAGACCCGGCATTGCCCAGACCTATAGTAGGGAAGCAGATTTCAGTGTATGTGAAGAACTGTTGTATGCATGTGCTCTGAAATTATTATGAAAAAAGGAAAGCTGCCAGAATACAGAATACTTTACTGGCATAATTTACTATATAATAGCTACATTTAACAGGTTTTGGCACAGAGCCAGGATGGTGAAGGCCACTGGTGACTTGGCCCTTTTCTCTGACATAAAAATACTTAAAATCCAAAATTTCGTGATTTTAGATTTTTCTGGTACATTGTACAGCCAGACCTATCAGCATACCAGATTTCAAGTTGCTACCCAGAGTTGCTTGGGCTCCCTAAAATATATATCTGCAAGGTAATCATCTTAAAGTAGCAGGCCAGTGCTAGGCCTGAGTTAACCTTTAAACAGATGAAATTCATTTCTTTTTTTTCCTCTCTCACCCTCATGACAACCCTTCAAGTTAGGCTAGTCCTAGGCCTGTGAGGTAACTTTAAAACAAATTAAATTAGTTTCTCCCCCACGGTCTCGTTCACCTTCAATGCATGGCCAGTGCTGCCTTGAAGCTGTCACCATAATTTTCCTTGGCCCCATAGAAAACAAAAACTACAACTCCTGGCATGCCTTTTGCTGCGGTGCCCGACTTACCCAATGGGAGTCCTGCTGCTGAAGCTCATGGGAAGTGAAGTCTGGCTGAGCCAGTCCACACTATACTGTGCAATCAGTGTTCATAGGTAAGCCATGAGGGAGCTGGCTGGCTGATTGACGGTTCGTTTGGTTTCTGTTGGCAATGGGCCTGCTCCCAATGGGGCCTAGCAACTGAGGCAGCTGGCCCGAGGCACTCTCCCTTCAGGACCAGAAGAGCGAGCCACTACCAGATAATGGCTGCCAAAGCCTGATAAGTCTTCCGTCCTGCCCAAAGCATGCTGGGAGTTGTAGGCATAAGCCTAGGTCTCTGAATAACGTGTCAATTTTTGAACACCATCTGAGATGTGGTGGAAGATAACTGGAGAGTAGGCCATCTTCGCTGTGGAACCCTGCTTGTGGATTTCTGAATAAGGTTTATGATTTTTATGTAACAGCCTGACTATACCATTGAGACAGAAGAGTGAATGGAGGATTGAATGATATAGCTGAGGCTAGAATGGAATGGTGGGCAGGGTTAGTGACAGTTGGAGAAAGTCAGGTAGGAGAACAAAGACATTTAGTGAGAAGTCAGGGTTTGCTCACCCATACTTTATTTTAAATCAGCCACTCTACATGCTAGTACTACACTTCCCAGCATGCCTTTGGCAGCCCGCGGGTGCCCACATCCTCTAAGACATCCTCTTGTTGCCGATGTTGCTCCTCGATAGAGCGTCAAGAAGTAGCATCTCCGGGGAGGTAAGTGGCTATCAGTGGACATATCCAGCTCCGGCCAATCCTGCTGGGATTGCCTCGGCCTGTGCTTCTCACCCACCAAATGCTACATCAGGAGCCTGTACTGAAGGGCCGAGCACTTCCCCCTTTGTTGGGTCTGTTTCTGGGCATGCGCAGAGTGCCTCCCCTTCCTCCCTCCCTCTTAAGGGCAAAGACTACACACTTGCTTCCCCCAGATTCTGAGAAAACAGCAATATCAGGACGGAGTGCCTTTGAGCATGTTTGGCCCCTCAAAGTCATGATGTTGTATCTAGTTACATTTTAAAACCATTCAGAGGGTGGGAGGAGGCACCGCAAATGGATGCAGCCCATTTATGTGGGTTGTTTTCTTTTATGTGGAATTGGGTTGACTGCTCAAGACCAACCTTAGGAGTTGGGGTTGTAAAAGACACGCAGCAGCCATTCACAATGGCCGCCAAGGGCCAGTAAGTCTGGCCTCCTGCCCAAGGCATGCTGGGTGTTCCACCCAAGGCATGCTGGGAGTGGTAGGCATAAACCTAGTTTTTTATTAAATTCTTTAAAAATACTTAAACCCCCCAAATTTGTGTTTTTAGATTTTTCTGGTACATTGTCCAGCCAGACCTATCACTGGCTCAATTCGGACGACACGATAATCAATGGTGGGGTAATAATCAACTTTACAGTTGTTCATCTAGGGGGTACTCCCCACACAACATGATAATAAATAATCAACTGTGGTGTGGATTAGGATCAGCACTGAGTTAATTATGGCAGCATTCGGATAACACAATAGTCAAAACAACTGATGATTGTTTCCCCCACACCAGTTGTTTATTGTGTCGTCTGAATTGAGCCACTGTGTCACCGTGTCAAATTTCTAACTCATCTGGAAGTGGGTAAACATTTCCGGACATATTTGACGTACACATACTTTTCGCTTTATAGGTAGAGTTTCTAAAATAAAAATGGGAAGAGAAATATAAATATTCTAAAATAAATAATTTTCCTCTAGATTTTGCACTCCACCAAGTTTGCAACACAGTTCTCAGCTCAAAAAAACATAAAACACTTAACCCTTATATATACCCAGGCAACATTTTAGACGATCAGAGGAGACCTTGCTGGTCATTCCAAAATGACAGGAATGTTGCCATGAAGAACCCTGGCCCTTCTCTGTAGTGATACCCACCCTCTGGAAAACCCTCTCCCATGCAGTTTGGGAGGTAGAAAATCTGGCATCTTTCAAACACCTAAAATGCACCTTTTCATTTTCTTGGCTTTTACAAACTACTTTTAAACTTTTATAAGTTTTATGATGACCCTGTTCAGACAACACTGTAAGCCATGGTGGTTAAGCACTTTGAGCTAACCATTATTGCTGTCATGTGAATCACAACTTAGTGTGTCATGTGAACTATTCCTAACAATGGTGGTTACATAACTACAGTTTAAACATGCTCACTAACCATTTGCTACAAAAGGGTTAGCGGCCTAATCATGGCTTAGTGTGCCATCTGAACAGGCCTATTATGTTTTATCATGTTGTGTTTCATGGTTGTGAACTGCCTGGAGCCTCGGCTATTAGGCAGTATAGAAATATAATAAAGTTTTAAGATAAAGTATGTTCAGAAATGCTTACATTTAGATAGAAATTCAATTATAAATGCATAATTTGTGAGAAAATGTTCAAAAACATGTATTTAAATGCATATATTTATACATGAATATTTATGCTGATTTTTAAAAGTCACATTAGTGCAGAAGCAGGGTGGAACAGACTTATGAATGAACAGAGGCAAAATTAACATGGACCAGAAGTAGATGCATCCATCCACTGCTATCCATGGGCGGACCCTAGCTTTCCCAGAGAGATCATTCCTTTCCTATACCTTTTTTAAAAACTCAATTATTTTTTAAATCTATTGCAACTGACCAGGGACTTCAGAATGGGACAGGCTAAGATTCAGATAAATCGACAGAAGAGAATGATTTCTCCCCTCCTGGTGCTCTTTTCTCCTCCTGAAAATGCAGAAGTCTAGAGCAAGTTTGCTGTGACAGGAGTGACTTATGTCTAAGATATAAGTAATCAGAGGCTAAACTCAGGGTTAATAAAATGAACTCTTTCGTTCTTTATTGTTCAAGCGAGATCTGAAATCCTTGTTTCAGCTCAACTTCTTTCAAGTGAACATTATCTTAAGTCCACAGCCGAACACAGACATGGCTCCCTTTAGTTCAGGGAGGAAGAGGAGTTGGAGGAGGAGGAGGAGGAGGAAAGAATCTCTTAGGCATCCTGCTGCATTTTATGCTGTGTTCTGTATCTTTGATGTTTATACTGGCATGTTTCTGAATTTCACAAAGCTCTAAGATGCCCATAGGATTCAGCAGCCAACTGAAACTGACTCCTCCCTCCTAGGTACTTCATAGCTGCAAGAAAGAACAACGACATCTAGCATTTCCTACACTCCAGAAGAGCGTAAGAAAAGCGACGTGTAACTCCCCAACCTTGCTGGGTAAAAATGGTAGCAGCAGGAAGACGGCTCAGTTCCAAGAGCTTTGGGCTCTGGTTGGCAACTCATTTAGGCTGCAGGCCACTTTGCCTGAGTGGTAGAAAGGGCAGATCCAGGTCTGTTCCATTCCCCCCTAAACTGCTGTCCAGCTGCTCCATTCACTCCCCAGAACATGGGAGATAAGTGGCCCAAAGGTGGAAGAGCTCACATAATTAGTGGGCTTCATTGTTTTCAGAGGAGTCCAGGGTACACTCCAACTTTGTAGAAAGCAGCAGAACCAGCATGGCCAAAATATTGAGAATCTCCCAGCTGGCTTCCCTATGCAAATTGAGATTTGCACTGGGAAGCCAGCTGGGATGGAAGGTGCAAGTGCCTTGGAGTACTCTGCAAATGTGCAGCAGAAGACCAGAGTCCACACGTGTGGAACATCACAGTTCTAATGCCAGAGAATAGCCTTCCCCAGCCTGGCGTCCCTGAGATGAGTTAGGCTACAACACCCATTACAAGCCAATATGGCCATGGGTTCTGCTGGCAGATGTAGTCCAACACATCTGGGAGATGCCAGGTTGGGGAAGGCTGCCAGAGAACTTCCACCTCGAAACACAATGGAGTCAGCTCACAGATTCAGTCAGACTGGATTTACAAATGCAGCAGAATGAGGTGGCTGAATAGAGTGCGTCACTTCCGACCACTGGTAGAGATCGCATGTTTTTAATGTTCCTCTGTATATAAAGAAGTAGGTGACAAAGCTTTTCAAATAGAAATCTAGCACAGCAGGGAATACAGAGTTGGAAGCTCTCACACTGCTCTCTTACATGGAGGAGCACACAAAAATAGCTCCCCTCAACTTGCAGTTAAAGCTCACTCCACCATCTCAGTGTGCTACCCTCTCATTCTTGATACATCCATAGATCTCCACTATCAGTCTTCAAGCCTAGAGAAATTAAATGGCATACATGCATGTGTGAACCAACCCTGCCTTATACAGAGTCAGACCCTTGGTCCATCTAGTCCAGTATTGTTGACACTGACTGGCAGCAGCTCTCCAGGGTTTCAGGCAGGCCTCTTTCCTTGCTCCACCTCGAGAAGCTGGGGATTGAACCTAGGACCTCCTGCATGTAAACCACATGCTCTATCACACCCTAAACCTAGTCTTTCCTCAGGCAAGATTGTGGTCTGTCTTGGGGCTGAAATTGGATAGTTGGGATTCAAAGTGCACCAACCCTTGATATTTCAGCAGCAGCCTTGCCCAAGCCAATTTGTTTGGCTATGCTTGCTTATTTTCCATACAACATTCAGTTTCCACGGTTCTGGTTATGAAAGGCTTTGGAGTTTCATGACAAACGATAGGAGATATTGCGTAGGAGGGCAGTAGCAGGAGGAACGGAGCAGTAAACATGGGGGAAAGAGATTAATAATGGTGCCATGATCCAAAACGGAGGTGCTGGAAGATCAGTGGAAGTCCCATGCCATTCTCCTCTTCTTTCTGCCTACTTATTTTTTCTCACCACTAATAAAAACTATCATAACTATTAACTTGTTCTTAATTAAACCGGGGAGGGTGGGGAAGAAGATGGTATGTTTCATGGAAAATTGATGTATATGCCAGATACCCAATTCTATCCTAATTCAACTATTTGATAGATACAAAGAATACAATGAGTCCTACATGAATTCAACCCCACCTGTTATGCACAACTCACACTGCTGCTATGGACACAAGGTCCCACTACTCCCACTACCACCATCACAGCTACCAACTCCCAGAATAGCTTTTTGGTCTCTGATCGTTTTTCTTCAAATCCCATTAAAAATCACACTAAGAACCAAAATCATGCATAACCCTCTCTCACTCTGCTGCTCCCCGTGTTAAATACATTTAAGCACCAATAAGATTAGAGTAAATATTTTATTGCTTTTAATAATTTAACTCCCTGCTCTCCAATCTTAAGTAGTCGGCAGGCCACAGTTCTGATTTTGAGAGATGCCGGGTACAGTTTGCAGCAAAGTGCAACGTATGAGATAAATACTACCCAGCACTTCAACTTATTACCGCTCCACTTGCAAAAGGTGACAAATGGTGTCACAGTATAGATGTGCTAGGGACATGGAATGGCCCCAAGTGTGAAAGCCATACATGGGTATCACTTCTGAGTATAGTGGATGGTAAGAAACTCTAAGTCAGCCTTCCCTAATGTGATGCTTTCCAGATGTGTTGGCTACAACTCCCAGCATCCCCAGACAGCAATGGGAATGGGAGTGGTAGTCTAATACATCTGGAGGGCACCAGATTGGGGAAGGATCGTCTAAATCTTCTTCTCACTGTCTGGTTCAGCAAGTGCTATAGTTCAGTGCTTTTTCTAAGGCCTTAAGCCATTTGCCTTCCAATTTGCAAGTACACACTGTCCCCGCTTGAGGGGTATGTCCACTTCTGGACACTGCATTTTAAGAAGGAGATAGAAAAACTGGAATGGGTTCAGAGGAGAGCAGGTGGTCAAGGGTAACAACTGTTACCAAGAGGATCTTCTCTTCTACCGCTCCCAGGCTGTGGAATGGCCTGCCTGGAGGGATTCATCAACTTAACAGTCTCCTGGGATTTAAGAAAGCCGTAAAGACTGATCTCTTCCGGCAGGCCTGCCCAGTTGAATTTTAAGATGTCTTTTAATAATGTATTCATTTTATATGCTTTTAATTAGTATATATATATATATATATATATATGTGTGTGTGTTATATTATAAATATTATTATGGAAAATATCCTAGGAGGAAAGATTGAAGAAACTGTGTATGTTTGGCTTGGAGAAGGAACATCACTGCACTCTTCAAAAAGGGCAGGCATTAAAGCAGTCTTCAAAACCTGAAGGGCTGTCAAACAGGGATGGACGGATTTACCCATGGCCATCTTAATTGGCTGCCCGCTGAGCAGCCACTGCTGCCCACCACTGGTTGCGGTGCTGCACAAGCTTCTTCACAGCTTGGTGAGTGCCCAACAAAGCTACTGGGCTGCCCACCCTCATCTGGAGCCGCCACTGTGTGCAACAATGCAAAAATTGCATATTTTCGAAGTTGTGGAAAATGGCAGCTGTAAAGGCCCCATATACACAATATTAAAGGCGTGAATGGAACATTGGGAACATTATTTATTGCTTTCAATGGGTGTATCCAGATCTTTCCTCCAAGTTGCTCAAAGCAGCAAGAATCACAGGCACTTTCCAATTTGTAGGCTTAGATAAGCTCTCGAGCCAGAAATATTCCACTTTCACAGAATTTCAAAATTCGGCACAGATTTGCTCAAGTAAAATGTATGGCAATGTACTGGAAACAGATGTACTATTCTGAGAGCATGCTAGAATATTTGGGCCCTTTATAATGCTCATTAGCAACTGGTACAGGGCAAGAAGCTAGTTAGGGTCACAAGTGCCTGCTGCTGTTGAATACGAGACTTCAAGAGGGTGATTGCCACATTAAGGCATAGAGTTCTGAACTATTAGTGCAGCTACCTATACTTCTGCGAACCTGAAATGCCATGGCAACCTTTGGAGCCTGCACACCACACAAGAAGAAAATCCTATCACAGCTACACTGTCAAGTTGAATCAGCCCTCCCCACCCCCCACCCCCACCCCCCACCCCCACCCCGATGCCTCCTCCTTGCAGTTTCTCATGAGATACTTAAAATCTCAAGACTCAGATCAAGTATTTTAGGAATGAAAAGGTCCATGACCTTAAGATGGGTGGGAAGAGGCGGGGGGGGGGGGGGAGAAGGCAGGCAGGCAGGCAGGCAGGCAATTGAGGCCTTGGTAAAGGCTGGGGAAGGAAGAGCAAGGCCCAAACATACATTTCTTGGATTGGGGATGGGAGGAAGCAACCCAGGGACACAGAACTCAACTAACTGGTCTCAGCGAAGCACTAACAATATTAGGGCAGTAGTGTCTTCCAAAGAGGTGAGGAAAAAAGATTGGGTGGAGAAGGGAGAAAAAAACATGGCTTCAAAGAGAAAATTGGTTTGTTCAGGTTTGCCCAGTTTCTAAGCCATTCAGCTGGCAAAGAAGGGAATCTGGTCAAAATAAATATATTGAGTCATAGTAAATAATAAGCCATGCAGCCTGATATGAACTTCCCAGGAAAGACTAACTCCCCAGAGATTCCAAGACAGCCCTTCCCACCCCTGCCCAGCACAGCCACACCTAGATTCTGGATGGTTCACCATCTTGGTGTATTAGGGCTCTACTAGCTTCCTTGAAACATGCACCCCTGGGTGAGGGGGTTGGAAGGAAGACTCTGCAGTTCTTCGTCATTGGTGGCAATGAAACATGAAACACAAATAGTGAGGAGGGGAATTAATGCATGGAAGAATCCAGAGACTGAGGGAGGAGGATGTCTATATGCGTTCGAATAGCTATTCTTAGGTCACGGACACAGACACTGTAGAAGCGTAAGAGAGAGAGAGAGACAAGTCCCGCAAGACTTGGTGCTGACCCCAAATGGGTTGATTGCAATCACTAACTCATTAGTAGGCAGGCAGGCGGTTTCAACGAGGCATAGATTCCAGGGCTGCAGGCAAGCAGACCTGGCACACATGAGGTTAACACAGCTCCAGCCAACCCACAAGCTGCAAGATCGACTTTACTGCATACTGTGGTTTTCCAGTCTCACGGCCTCCTGGAGTGCGTTTGCATCTGTTAGTGCAATAAAAATAAATAAGTAGCAGCCATCGTTAAGAAATCCTTTCTTGACTTGCGGTTGGGACAACTACAGTGAAATGCATTGTGCATATGCAGGTACTGGCTCACTCCACCACCAGATGAGGCTTACCAAGACTTCTTCAGGGAAATCAGCCCACAGTGCTCCTCAACCGTTTTGGCCTTGGCCCCATTTCTGAACTTACTCCATCTGCACAACCCATTACTAGGGATGGAGAGAGGGAAGGATGCAGTAAATATACCAAGATACTCATATGAGCTCCCACAGCTTCCTGTTGCATGGAAGGATAGATGGAGTGGTGCAGCTGGGACTAGACCTCAGAGCTGTCAAGAGGCTATGAAATGACCATCAAGAGACCAGCAGATGATGGGGGTCTGGACCACACTGGCATGGATAAACCAGGGCCCACTGGGGCTGGCACCACTTGTTACAGCATCCCTCCTCCTCCTCCTCCTCCTTCATTTTGTAATCAAAAGGTAGCCAGATAGCCATGTATACGTTACTGTTGATCACTTCATTCTTTTTGCTTTTTGCTGCTTCTACAGCAAAATGATGCCTATTCCCAAGTTAAATGTGCTTAGCACCAGGGCAGCAGAAGCATTTTATTCCTGTAGTCATGCTGGTGCTATGATTTAAGTGAGTTTAAAAGCTGAATTGCACAGAGTATTCTTCTTCTTCACCAGTGTTGGCAAATAGTTGAATTTGTTTGTTTGTTTTTGGTTTGCTCTAACATATCGCAAATGTAGAAGCAAAACACATAATGGGGAAAGGGGAGGGGTGGAGAAGAGAAATCTGCTTCACTGCTAAAGTAATACCCAGAGCTGCCTAAAGACCACTAAGGACCTAATTCTACACATGTTTAGACAAACGTCCTACAACTCCCAGTGCCCCCCCCCCCCGCCCATGGCTGTCTGGGAAAAACTGGGAGTTGTAGGACTTTTTCCTGTCTAAACATGCATAGGATTGTGCTCTAAGACCGTTATGTCCAGAGTCTAAAATTATCTAGCTGCACTACCGGATGTATGGTTTGTGGCTCTAATCCAACACTGGCATTAGAAGAGAAACTGAAAGGGACATCTCTGATTCCCTCCTAAAAATACACTAATAGTGCAAGCTTAAGTATTGTTTATTCAGAAGCAAGTCCCACTGGCTTCAATGGAGCTTACACCCCAGTGAATGTGTTTGCGATTGCAGCCTGAGAGAACTATCATTAGAACAAGATGGCAGCTCTTCCTGGGCTCCCACCTCCCAATCGGAGTAGGATGATGCTATGGACGTAGGGGAGGTATACAATTGTTCCTACAAGGCCAATGTGGATTGGCGGAGGATTCCTGGCAAGAGGCATTTGCTTAGTTTTAAAATTATTGTTAAGCTGCCCTTGGTTTGCATCACTCAGAAAAGGCAGGATATATATGTGTTGTTTGGGTGGGAGAGGGGAAACTCCACCAACCTCAGAATCTGATCCATGAACCTGCCCAAATCTCCCCTCCTATTTAAGAACCTCTGTACTAATCACGTGCTTCCTTCGACTGACATTCTATGAACACTTGCCCAGGGCTTGATAGTTTAAAGATTTTCAGGAGGACAGCGATCACAGTAGGACAACAATGACAGTGGGACTTTGGAGCTACTATTGATCATTCTCCATTAGACAAATACTGGTGGTAGCCACCTCTGAGGGGCTTCAGGTTCCTGTGACATCTTGAGTAATAACATTACAAGGTAACAACGGAAGGAGCATTGCCAACATTCCTGTTCCCCGTTCAGCAAGCTGGGATAAACATTATAGTGATGGACTACAACACTCATCCATCTTTTCAGCACTAATAAGCCACCGGGGGCAAGAAGAATCATTCCAAGCAGGCCCATTTTTATATGTCATCACAAAAGCTTTTAACCCTTAAACAGCAGAGGAAAGCCACAGTTGGGTAGGACAGTCAACCTTACAGCCAAGATGGTGGTTCGTACATTCCTGACTTCTAAAACTCTGGATTGTAAGTGAGACATCCCGAGTATTAATATAGCCATGATGGGGGTCCCTCTGGTTCAAATCGGCTTGTTGAAACCTGCCCCTCTGATGCAAGGAAATGTTTTAGCACTCCAGTTTTGCCTTGTATGGTATCTCTCTTACTAGGAAAAGCACTAAAGCCGCATAAAAAATGCATGGCAGCAGTCATAAATTGCTGCTTATGTCCCAAGTGGCTGCAATTCTGAATGCATGTTTCCAGCAAGGGATGTTGCTGTACTTTAAATGTTTTATACATAACAGCATCAGAATCCCCCCCTCCAATTTGCTGGGCACATTGCTCCTTCAATGCTAAGCACTATCCTGCCAGATCTCTTGAATAGGCAGAGTTATGTATACAAACAAACAATCAAACAAACAAACAAAAAGCAGAGACAATACTGAGCTAGGTGGACCATTGGTCTCAGAATCAGGCAGCTTCCTATATTCCTAGTCTTGGCAACTGCTCTTTAATTATGGTACTCTATTTTCCCAGAATTGAGTCAAAGCTGAATATGGGCATCTTCAGAAAGCACTTTAAAATCTTCCTATTTTGACTTGTTTTTATTGTCTAGGCTCAAAGCATTACTGGCTACTTTTATGTTTGACACAGTTCATTCTATTCTGTATTTTATGCCTCGGCTTTGTTCAGGCACGGTCAACAGAATTTTAGGACAGGGTGGCTGAACACACATAAAATAGTGTAAATGGTTCCCACGCACACATTTCCCCTCTCCTATTTTTCCTCCCCGCCCCCAGGCCTTCACATCTCTATACATGCCAATCAACCACCTGAAAACCACTCCAGTCAAAACTTCAAGTGTATTCCTGCTAAGCAAATTAAGTTTGCCAGGAGCCCCAAAATGCTCTAGAAACACATGCATTGTTTCAGGGAACAGTTACCATTACTTCAAAATGGTATCAGTTACAAGAGGCTTTGGATTCAGGAAACAGGCTGAGAATGAAAGAAGTTAAGCAGACAAGAGGAGCACATTTCAGGCTGGCATTAGACAGATGGGAAGGGTGCAAAGGCAACACATTTTTGTTTCAGAAACATTACATTACCTGGGGCCGAGAGCACATATTCGCCCTCTGTAAGAAATACTAGCAAGTAAAGAAAAGTCCTGCTCCAGGAATTAGGGCACCAGCTGTTTTCCCCAGGACATGCTGGAAAAAGTGGTGCAGCCCAGATCTTGTTCTGGGTACATTTGCCAATTATGGATTCACTTCCCAAGTTTTCTTCTGGAAAAATCAGTACCTTGTTAATGAGGTACTCAATTTCTCACAATGCTCTTTGCAATCTCAGTGTGCATTATGAGTGTGCAAAAAGTAACCCAAGAGCAAAGATAGGAAAAATGGGAAAACCAAGGGACAAACAGAGAGAGAGAGAGAGAGAGAGAGAGAGAGAGAGAGAGAGAATGCTAGTCTGAAAGCAAGGCATCGAACAGTGTCATATCTACAAAATACCACTTCCTATCCTATCTTATTCAGAACACTCAGCCTGTCCATAAAACAGGTTCAAGAGGACTAGAATGGGAGCTCGGATCTATGCAAAAGGAAGACCAGTCTCAGAACATGAGTGAATTTTTGAAAATGCTATACAATACATTGGATACAGGCATATTCATACTTAACAGCAGACCCACTGAAATTAATGGGACTTAAATTAGTCATAACTAACTTAAGCTCCATTGATTTCAATGCGTCAACTCTAAGTATTATTAAGTATGGACCCAACACACATTGAATTAGTTTGCACATTATGACAACCCAGAGCATGAGCTGAGTATGATTTGTTGAATGATGAGTTGCTGTTGAATTGTGCATTGTCATTGTATGTGAAATTGTGGGTTGTCATTATATTTGACCCTTGCACTACTGTTTTAACTATGCGTTGTTAGCCACAAACAAATCAGAGTTCACAACCTAACAACAAACATTGGGTTGTCTTCCTGGGCTGCTTTTGGTTTAACAATCCATCGTTAAACCACAGTGCAGGGTTCACATTTAATGACAACCCACGATTCAACAAAAACTAATACTCAACAACAACCCACAATTCAAAAACAACCCATACTCAACCCCTACTTAATCTGTACTCTGGGCTGTCATTACATGTGAACCAGGTTATATTTTGGGTTGTTGTTACGTGCGAACCCGGCCTTTGTTTCCACTTGCAGCAGCACAATGACTGACAAATGGCATGCACCTGATTCACTTCAGCACAGAAAAATGCCAAAGCTCCACAGTAAAACTGAGGGGAATTTTCCTTGGGCAGCCAGACATTGGCTTCATGCTATTGCGCATATACTCCATGAGACCTGTAAAGTAAGACATCTTCAAGCTGAACCCCAAACTAGGACACAAGCAATAAACAAGGGATCCAGACAGCAGTTTGAGGTGATCGCTGGTGCAACTTTGCTGCTGCCACTCACATGGGGCTGGAATGGTATTGGCACATGCCACACAATGCTTTTTCAAAGTACCTCATAAGTTCCTCCTCCAGCATTTGACAGAATCAAAGTGGGAAATGAAAACTCAGCAAGATATAAAGGACGTCCATTACAATCTATAGGCTGAAAACATATATCAATATGGGACAGTCATCAATCTCTATGGGATGCTGATATTCTGGAGTACGGAGACTTTGTCTGGTATGTCAGTTTTGACACAGGCATTTCCCCCGCTCTCAAGTTGATGCAATAGAATCTATCACAGAAGCTCAAGCACATTATCCTTATAAGACTTGAAGCCTTAAGAAGAACCACGGAGCATTACTCTGGACAAGAGGCACCGACTTCCCCTTGGGCAGGCTGATCGTTATGAAAAGCTGGGAGAAGTAATGGGAGAGGAGGAGCCAGGTCCCTTTCACAAAAACTACAGTCACAAAGCCATATGTACACTTTGGCATAGCGTGACTTGGCCATGCACAGTAAGAAGCTGTAAAACCTCCTTCCTCTTGTCAATCTGGGAGCACATACAGCTTCGGGGAAACGCCAGAATAATTGCCAACAGCACTGTAATGGTCATCGTCACATCAGTGACATACATTTTCCAACCACAGCTCTACTGAGCAGATAATGACACTGACATAGGTGTGACAGACCCTTTGGCCACACACATACAGCTGCTGGCCAGCGTTATGCCACTTGTGTTACAGATGACCTGGTGAAAAGGATACATGAAGAAGTACTACAGTAGGTATGACTACCATTGCATTAACAGGAGGGAATTACACTACATAGTAAGTAAGGGAATAGCATCTGGATTATCTGGATCCATTTCAGTTCGGATTCAGGCCGGCTTTGGCATGGAAACAGCCTTGGTCGGCCTGCCTGATAACCCATGCCAGGGGAGAGACGGGGGAGTGTGACCCTGTTGATTCTCTTTGATCTCTTGGCAAATTTCAATACCATCAACCATGGTATCCTTCTGGGACAACTGTCTGAGTCTCAACTCAGACAAACCACTGCAATGCAGTGGGAGGCACTGCATTGTGGTGTTTTCACTCCTAATTGGTTGGCTCCAGAAGGTGGCGGTTTGAGAATATTGGTCAGCTCCATGGGTTCTCCATAACTGATTTCTGCAGGGATTGGTTTTGTGCTCCATCTTATTTAACACATACACTAAACCACTGAGTGGGGTCAAGCAGAGTTTTGGAGTATGTTGTGATCAGTATACTGATGACACAAAGCTCTATTTTTCCTCTTCATCTGGCGAGGCTGTGGATGTGCTAAATCAGTGCCTGGCTGTGACAATGGACTGCATGGTGGCCAATAAACTGAAACTCAATCCAGACAAGACTGAGATGCTGTAAGTTGTTGGTTCTCCTGACTGGATGGAGGGTGCTCAGCCTGTTCTGAATGGGTTTGCATTCCCCTTGAAGGAGCAGGTTCTAGCTTGGGGGTTCTCCTGGAACCATCTCCTGGAACCATCAGATTGCCTTGATGGTACTGAGTGCCTTCTACCAGCTTCAGTTGGTGACCCAGCTATGCCCCTACCAGGACATGGATAGCCTGCTTCAGATCTATGCTTTGGTAAGCTCCAAGTTAGATTAATGCAATGTACTCTATGTGGGGCAGACTGTTCAGAAGCTGCCACTTGTGTAAAATACAGTGGCCAGATTAATAACAGGAACTAAAAGGTCTGAACACATAACAACAATTCTGGCCCACTTGCGCTTGTTGCCTGTATGTTTCCAAACCTGATTCAAATGCTAGGTTTTGACCTATAAAGCCATACATAGCTTGGGACCACAATACTTGATGGGAGAGTCTCTCCTGGCATGAATCCACATGTACACTATATCATCTAAGACCCTCCTCCATGTGCATCTTCTGAGGAAGTCTCAGAAAGAGGCAACAAGGGAGAGGGCCTTCTTGATGGTGGCCCCCTAATTATGGAATGATCTCCCCAATGAGGCCTGCCTGGCACCAACATTGTTACATTTTCAGTCCCAGGTAAGACGTTCCTCTACTATCAGCATACAATAAGGTTTTTAAGTTGGGTCCCCTGCTTTAATGTAGCTCCTCATCCTCATCCACAAGTGAAATGATGCCCAAGTACATGCAAGGGCATTTGCTCACATCCATCCCTGGTTACTGTTGCCCCTGCCTTGCCTCTCTTCCTTCTCTTCTCTCATGTTTTGTCTCCCCCACTCTCAAAAGTTTAAATTGTAGGCTCTTCAAGGCGAAGATGTCTCTTTTGGCTTGCATTACTCGGTGAACCACTATGTATTTTTGATGGTGTTCTATGAATAATAGGTATAAGCTCAGACAATCAATTGACACTGATGCTCTATATGCTCTATCCAATAAGTCGAACTGCCCACCATATGCAAAAGAAAAAGAAAAAAAGGACAGTTTTTGCATGTAATGGCCAGTTCTATTAAGGGCTACGACATAGATACCACCACTGGCATTAACTTTGGGAAGCACTCACAGTTACTGGTGCAATTGCTGGTGGTACTTTTGCCGATGAGCTTCAGGTGGAATTAAAAATTTTTTTAGCATCCTCCTTTGGAAGCAGGCACTTCCTGCTACCACCAATGAAGACAAAGTGCTTCTCAGTTTCTCTACCCATATGGGAGAGTTGGGCCATCTTCATTTCAGAAGGAGAGGGGCAAATCTGCCTTTGCAAAAATGCCCTGTTAAATTATCTCGGAGAGCTCATTTAGATCACCCAGTTAATACAGACAACATCCCATTCCGTCCTAGATTTATTTAGTTCCACAATGGTCTCAAACTGCTGCTTCCCCAAATGCCCCTGCGAATATGAATCATGTTATCATTATCACAATCAAAGGCCACCATTGCAGGCCTCTCCTCTGCCCCCAGCTCCTTGCACAAGGTTTCCTCCCATCAATTATTGAGGTGGATGATTTATTTAAAGGAGTGACTCTGAGTGCCTTGATGCATGCAGCATTTGGCAAGGAAACTCCTGTGGGTCCAGAGCCATTTGCAGACACGTATGACCTTAAATTAATATCTGCAGTGCAGCTCATAAGATGACTGGAGCAAACCTGCTGGCACAGGCAAAAAAGCAAAAAGAGGTGGATGCAAAGGTGGGAGTCAAGGACACGAAAGCAAAGCTGCTCTGACATCTGACTCTCCCCTGTGTGAAAAATCAAAAATAATCCCAAACTCCACTCATTCTGAAACTGAGGGAAATGAATGGAGAACCAGATTTCATGCACTACTCGTGACAAAGTATGCTTTCCATGTTAGTATAATTCAGTTTGCGACAGATGAAGAAGTTAAGGCTCGGACTTCTGTTTAGTCCCTGGCCACATCTTCCTCTCATCTCCCAAAGACCAATCTTAACATGCTTTGGCTGACGATCAGAACTGTGATTTTGACTTGCAGGAGGAATTCCCTTGGAAGGGTTTTCCTGCTGCAATTTCTGGGAAAAGCTCTTCGTCTAAAAGTATCCCTGAGGGGTTCCCTGTTTACTCCCTGACTATATACTCTCAAACAGCTGCTAATTTGTACATGCTCGTTGCAACTAGGTCTGCCATTTCCCCGGAGAGAAAGTGCTTGTGTTTTATATTCAATTTCAAATGCAAAATTCTCATCACATTCAGCCATTAATACTTGATCACAAATTGTGTTGTCTTCATTTAAGAGAGAGAGGAAAATATGTGTGTGTTGGGGGGGGTAGCTTATGTTTCAACCAACATAATGTACAAGGTACAAATATGAGGGTAAGCCCATGACTCTGACAGAACTATACTACTTCCTCACATCAGGAGGAAGTTCAACTACTCTCCAAGACCAAGTACTCCGATACATGGTCAAGACCAAGTTCTGAAAAGCTTACAAGCAAGTAGCAATTAGGAAGTGGGTGTAGCTGAATGGACTGAAATCCGACTACGGGTTTAATTACTACTGCCTTCTTGTTAGACAGCACCTATTCCAGACATCTGCAGCAATGAAATCAGCATGCTCAGGCCACTTTTTCTAGTGGATGGGGGGGGGGATCCTTATTTATTTGAGAAAGAACAGAAAATGGGGAGGAAAGAAGGCACTGCAATGAAGGTAATAGGAAGAACACTACCTTCAACTGTATTTATTTATTAAAGTTTATAAACATCTCATAGACAGAGGGTTTGCATGATTACCATGGATTGTAAAGCTATGATGAGCCATTGTGCCCACAGCCACCATCCTGAAAATTCAAGCTGCAAGTGAGGCTTGTCGTGTCATACGAACTCGGCAGGGGTGGGTTGTGTGAGGATTAAACAACCCTAGCATTACCCTAAAATGGACCATGTGTTCTGTAAGAGTTATTTAATCTTCACACAACCCAGCCCCACCAGGTTCGGATGACACAACAAGCCTCAGTCATGGCTTGAATATTAAAAATGACCACCTACACATGCTGCAACTCACCTTGTCTTGAATAAGCCACCATGGGGTCTTTGATTGTGCAAATAGGGCATATTGTCTGTCTATGCACAAATGAAGTCCACTCTACACTGGGCAGTATGAAGCTCTGCCAGTTGCAGTCCATCAGCAAATATCAACTGGTTTACAAGACACTATATGCAAAGACCCCAAGAGCTCTTGCTGATAACTAATGGCAAGATGAAGGTTGAATATTATCCATCTTCCTTTCTAGGCATTGTACAGCTTAAAACACACCAAAATATAATTACATTGACAATTAAAACCGAACATAGATAAAAAGTCCAATGGACATATACCTGTGTGTAATTCCATAAAATACAACATAGACCAGTCTTCATGCAGCTTTGCTAATGTGCAGACAATGTGGGTACATGATGTCAGATATTTGTCACAAGTTGCAAAAACGGCCCAAATCGAACCCAAGCCTCAATCTGGGCAATAAATGTTCTGGTGCCACTACATATGACTTTCTTTACATCTAGATGACTTTTGAAGCCTATGCAATGTATTGGGCAGGCTCAGCCTGTGAAACATTCAATTCTGGTTCAAGATTTTGCATTATGACCATTACTCTGCTTGTGCATGAAAACAAGCAGGTCTAGCAACCTTAAAAGAGAGGTCAGCACAGCTCCTTGAATCCCCAAAGCAAAACACCTTAAATTTCAAATAAAGTAATCACAAAAATGTATGTATTCCTGGCAACTGCTACTGAATACTGACCTATCCAGATGATTAAATGCAGATCAGGACATCAGAATCTGGAAAATATTAAATTCCTATCCGGAGTCAAATGTCCTCAGCAAGGAAGCCACTGGCACCACCCAAGTCCTCCCCAACAATATGTGATAGAATGTCATGAATGGGACCTCTAATGAAGTTCTTCTTTGTAGTCTACAGACTATTTAAGGCAGCTTCACATGTTACAAAATTACTATATGGAAGACGCATATCAATAGTCCTCCACCAAGCTCAAGCCAAGGTGTGGGCTTTGGCTTCTAAAAGTCATAGGCAGTTTGACAGCTACATATCTCAGAGCTGGGGAACAACAGCAGTACAACAGAGCACAAGATAGGCAAAAGTGAAAAGGAATTTTGCACCCTAACTAGGGGCCTTTTGCTCCTCTCCAGGTATACCACAAACTTCTGTTATCTCTGCCACTGGTTGGGCATCCATATCATACATCAGGGGAGGGCAGACCTTGGGCTTAAAACATTTCAAGAGGGCTGCCAGAATTACAGAGCCACCTATCTAAAAGGAAACACTCAAATATCATATGATAAACCAAACTATGCGATATAATGAAACTCACTGCGCAGAAAGTAACAATACATCCTATATTTAAATCACTGCAAATCAAAATGCAAGATACAATTGTAACAACAGTGTCACAGTGTAGTATTCAAAAACAGGCGGCCTGTATTAGATGAAGGTTCATGAATGGAAGGTTCATGAATGGATAGTTAGTGGAACATTATGATAGCAACTCCAGTATTAACAGAAACGTCATATCATGTGCTAAGGTAAAAATATGAAGCATTTGGTAAAACTATTAAGCATAAGGTAGAATGTCAGAGAAATTAATATGCTGTGCAATAAAATAAAATAAGCCAGTTTGAAAAATGATACTTGAACTGCAATCTTGTGAACATATACCTGAGAGTAGCTTCTGCTGAACTCAGTGGATTTTAATTCTGAATAAACATGCATAGGATCAGGACAGATGTTTACCAAAAATATTTTGTGCTTTTAATACCTACAACTACTTTATAACCCGCATAAAGGTGACAATAACCCAGGGCATGTGGATCTCATGCAAGAAGAACAACAGGTTATAGACGGTTTTGAGGCTCCCCCCCCCCCCCAGTTCAGCAGAAGATCCTGAGCGGTCTGTCGACATTAAGGGGAATTTTGTCTTCTAAGGCCAAACTTACCACCAATACCTACATCAGTTTGCCCATACCTGCAGGGCACACAACCATGCACTGGCATCAAGGGGCTGATGATTTGCCAGTTAAAAGATCTGGGTGCACCTTCAACAAAGACCATCCGATGCAGGACCAGCAGACACTCTTCCCAATGGCAGACCCAGCCTTGAGCCCTAAGATTACAATTACTAAAGACAATGCTGATGTTCCACCCAATACTCTTGGAGTACCAAGGATTGGGGGACCTGACTTAGATCTCCTCATACGTGCCAACAGTGACAGTGGGTCTGTTGTGTTTAGTCTAGACCCACAGACCAAAGTACACAATAAAAAGTCCACACCCGACTTTAGTTCAGGCGCGACCGGTCCTATTTGCCATCCTTTCAAACCTTCCAATGGCTGTGTCTTGGATAACACAAGAGGACAACTGGACCATATAGAAGAACTGGACTGACTAACAGCCAATGATTCGAATACTCTTCTAAAAATCATATCCTGGAACATTGCAGGATGCGGCTCGAAAAAGGGGGTCTGCAGCTTTCAGGAATACCTGGCGGAGTTTGATATTGTCTTCTTGCAGGAGACTTGGTGCCCTGAAGATATCTATGTAAATGGATTTCCTCACTATGCCTCCCTGCTTTCTCTAATAAAGGGAAAGGCAGGAACCGTCAGGGTATGACTGTCCTAATCTCATCGTCCCTCAATGCCAGAATAACCAAGCTGCCCAGTTTCAAAACCTCAATCCAGGCTCTCATCCTGGAGTTGGGATCTCCTAAATTGTTCCTACTGCTATTCAATATGTATTTTACTCCTTCATGCTGTAGAGAGAGGACTAGGGAGGCATGGATGGAAGCAGAATGTTTTCTTGTGAACCTAATGACCAAATTTCCACAAGCCTACCCAATTATGGCCAGCGACCTAAATGCAAGAACTGGTTCCAAACTGGCTGATCCATCAATTGAAAATATAAGCTCAGGGTTAAAAAAACGAGAGTCTGGGAGCTAACATACGACACTCAAAAGACCAGCATACCAATTTTGCAGGCTTGTGCCTGCTTCAACTGGTCTCCAGAAACAATCTTTCCATCTTAAATGGCTGCTCTACTAACGACAGATGGGGTGAGTTCACTTTTACCTCCGCTAGGGGCTCCAGCGTGATAGATTACATCATCATTCACAAACATTTAGACGCCAGGGTACATAACTTCAGAGTTGCAGAGCGTTTGGAAAGTGACCATCTGCCTTTAGAGCTTGCGCTGACTATCTCGGGGTCTATCCAGATGGAAGTTTGTCATCCTCTCATGTCTAGCCAGCAACTCACCCTAAACCACAAAAGAATCAAATGGTCCCCCAAGACTACTCTGGCCTTTGAACATCTGATTAAATCCAACAGCTTATCAGGACACACAAATCAGATCCACGCATACCTGTCTCCTGAGTTGACAGTTGCAGCATATGAGAGTCTGATCCAGGCTGTACTTCTCACCCTACAAAAAAACATCATCAATTCAAAAGATCAAAGACCCGTAAGTAAAGACTGGTTCGACAACGAGTGTGCCAGGACTAGAAGGAACCTTCAGTCTCTTTATTGCACCTACCGCAAGAACAACGAGCAATTACTTCCCAGGGTCTACTACGAAACCAAGAAAAAATACAAGACACTTCTAAGGCAGAAAAAGCTTGCGGCGGACCGTGAGATCTGGCAGCAACTAATAGGGGCTTCATCTACGAACAGCAACAAAACATTTTGGCAAATAGTATCTGGGGCAACTAACAGTAGGACTAAGGATGTGGACAGTCACCTATCAGCTGATACCTGGGAAAAATATTACAAAGATATGTACAACAATGTCGCGGAGTCTTTACCTGGCCCTGAATTAAATTCAAATACCCCTGACGGGCCTGATGTCGACTCCAGTCTCATTGAGAACCTACTGCTAAAACAGGTAAAGCTCCTGGGCCTGACGGAATTTCAACTGAACTGCTGAAGAGTAAAATAGGCTGGTGGGCACCTCTACTAGCATCCCTCTTCACTAAGATTAACAAATCTGGCTGTATCCCTATTGCATGGCAGAAGGCCTTTGTGATCCCAATACACAAAAAGGGCCCCAAGAACGAGCAATTACAGACCCATTAGCCTTCTGTCCACAGTCAGCAAGCTATATGCTAGTACTTTGAACATCAAGCTTGGGAGTGGATTAGTGAGAACAACATCCTGGGTAATGAACAGATCGGATTTCAAGCTGGGAGCTCAACTAATGATCATTGTTTGGTCCTGCATCATCTGGCCCATAAATACTCGGCCCCGAAAGGAGGCAAGTTATTTTGCGTCTTTATAGATTTAAAGTCTGTGTTTGACTCCATTCCTCGTCTGCTCCTCTGGAAAAAATTGGAACAGCTCTCTATCGAGAGCAGACTATTATTCCTGATCCAGTCACTATACTACAATACCTCTGCCCAAGTTCGATGTAGTAGACAGGGACACTTTACCAACGAATTTGTCCTATCCCAAGGAGTTAGGCAGGGATGTGTTCTTGCGCCATCCCTGTTCAACCTCTATTTGGCAGACCTCCCCCTTTCGCTGTCCCCAATTCAATCTCATCCCCCCAAAATCGGGCAATCCAAGGTATGCATACTCCTCTATGCGGACGATGCGGTCCTGCTGTCCCAGACTCGACTTGGTCTTAAAAGACTACTCACAGGGTTTGTAGATTACTGTGATAAAAACAGGCTAATCATTAATTACTCAAAATCTAAAGTCCTGGTCTTTGCCAAAAGAAAAGTAAGGTTTTCCTGGACAATGGGTGGAAACAAAATCAATCAAGCTAATTCCTATAAATACCTGGGGATCTGGTTTCAGGAAAATCTCAAATGGCATGTGCACAGTAAATCCATAAAAGAAAGAGCAGAACAAACTATGGGGGCACGATGTCGCTTTTTCATCAAAAGGGTGGCAAATTTTTTCCAGCAGCTACCAGGGTTTACAAAGCCAAAGTGGTTTCACAGATTCTATTTGGGGCCCCAATTTCGTTTCCCACATTTAAGGGTACCCTCGAGAGCCTTCAATCATCATACTTAAGGTTGCTGTTTGGTGTCCCAAAGTGTGTGTCCGGGGCGGTACTCAACCTGGAGGCAAGTCTGTGTTCTCTGAAGTGTAGGGCATGGACTCTCTCAATCCAATATTGGCTTAGACTATACCATGGCCTGACTACAAACTCCTTGGTATCTCAGGTCTTGTTAGACACATTTGAATCCCCCTGGATTAATGCAATAGCACAAAAAACCAATTCCCTGGGGTTATCCCCCTTTTTTCTATTATACATGGATCTGGGCTCTGCTCTACAGGCCTTCAGACAAAGGCTGCTGGATACGGACCTTCAGGAGCTGCGGGGGTTGGCCCATGGTCCATATTCTCCATCCGCTTTAGGCTTATCAGACCCTGCTGGCAAAGATGGAATGGCATATTTGGGCTGGTTAACGGTGCCTAAATACAGGAGAGCCTTTTCACTTGCTCGATTTAATACTCTCCCCTCCAAACTTCTGGAGGGCAGATATAATAAAATCCCAGCTGGTGCCAGATACTGTCTGTGTAACAACTCAGAGGTTGAAATGGTTGAACATGTTCTATTTGACTGTTGTTTTTATACCACAATGAGAGAAGCCTTGATATGGCCGATTACACGTGCCTTAGCTGGTAACTCAAAAGGAACCCTGATGAGTATCCTCCTGAAGGGCTCAAACAAGTATATGACCCTGCAAGTAGCCAAGTTCCTCCATTGCGCAATTGGCTGCAGAGCCCTATTGGTTGCATAACATCTTATGGGTCCTTATGCCAACTCACCATAAATAGTATACCTTTTGGCATCTTAATCTGTCTAGTATTAAGTAGATGGAAAGCCTCGGACTGTTGTTTACTCATATATTTATTGTAATGTATTTTACTTTTTAAGGGGTGAGCCCTATGTTCAGCTCACCAATGTTTCCTATTTCAAGTGTTTTAATACTAGTCCTTTATTATGTATTTTTAAATTATGTACTACTGGCCAATAGGCTATAATAAAAATTTATTTATTTAACTACTTTATAAAAATAGCATGGACTAATATCATACAGATAGGCATATAGATATATATCGACATAGCTTTCTACATTTAGACTCTCCTTGGGGTTGTAGCTTTGGGGATGTCATGCTGAGTGCCAGCATTTCAAAATGTACCACTACACCACTGCTGTTGGGAGCCCAATTCTCTTTGGAAACAAGGCGCTCCTGTTGCGTGCCCTGTTTCCCTATAGAATCAAGCTTCCGCTAACCTGTCAATGATTCTCCTCATGCACCCTGTTTCCCAGAAGAACCGATTCTGCAGGGGGGGGGCAGCAGTTATGGAGGTGGGGGCAGATATCCACAGTGGGCCGCACAGGTAACCTCCAAGGGCCCCTTGCAGACCACAACTCATGTGTCATCCATCCCATTGAATAAAAAGCAAATACAGGCAGGATTCCCAGAAACTACAATTCCATACCAGAGTTTGCCTTCTGCTTGCACAGAAGATATGCTTAACCCTATCTTTTCTACTTCCTGTGCTAAAAGGAGATTGGTACGAAAAATTGCCATCAAGGTCCAAACAGTAATAGAACTTCATGTAGCCAGGAGGAAATGACTCCCTCACTCTTAAGAACTGGACGACAGGATGGTATTGTGCATTGGTGGGGAGAAACCCATAAACACTTAGAAGTGAAGAAGTCTTGTTAATAAGGGAACAGGATTCAACAGAATTGCAGCTATATATAAACAAGGGAACAGGAGCTCAACAGCACAGCAGGTATAGTTTTGCTCATGGAGAGGAAAGAGAGAAAACTTTCACAGCAAAACAAAAGCCTCTGGTGAAAGAGGGACTGGTGTGGTATATTGGCTTGAAGGCAAAGTCTCAGGCAAACTGAGTTCCAGTATCTCGAGTGCTTTATAAGCAATTGGGATTTTTAAAAACAAAATGGGAAGAGATTCCTCATGGGGAAGCAGAACTAAGCAAATATGACTAATATTACATGTAGTATTCCACAGAAACCAGAAGAAGTCAGTGACAGGCAAAGGTTTGGCTCCAGCATTCTCAAACACTGACAGTAAACAATGCCCACCTGTGCCAACAGATGTTTGCCAAAGCACATGTGGACAGACGTCTCAGGTCAGACATGGAATGGGAAGAATTGAATTCAACAGGCATTCAGCCCCAAGGACTCATTCATCAAGAATGAACACCACACATACACAGTCCATGACTAGTCACATTCTGCTGGGCAAGAAAACAAATCTGGAGAGGGGGTCTCTTTACTCTCCTCCTTCTCCCCAAATACACATGGTGTTCTGCATCCACATTTTCATTTATTTATTATATTTCTATACTGCCTGATAGCTGAAACTTTCTGAGTGGTTCACAAAACAAGACCTAAAACCATAAAAAACATTAACATAACAAAACATAATATTAAATCACATTAAAAATTAAAAAATAAAATAAAAATCAAGGTATAAAAGTCAGCAACACAGCAAAGATCTTAAAGCACTTCTTTTTTAACTGAAGGCCTAAAAGTCTGGAAGAATAAAAAGATCTTTACCTGATACTGAAAGGATCACAAGATAGGTACCAGGTGAGCCTATCAAAGGAGGGCATTCTATTACTGGGGTGCCATCACTGAAAAGGCCCTCTCCTTAGTAGCTACCTGCCCCACTTCATTTGACAGGGACACCCAGAGAAATACTCCTGAAGATATGCTTAAGACATCAAGCAGTTATATATGAGAAGAGATGATCCTTCAGGTTATCTTGCCCCAGGCCATTTAGGGCTTTAAAAGTTAGTGCAGAACTTTAAATTGAGCCTGGAATTGGGCTGGAAGCCAATGCAGATCACAAACTACTGGCATGATACGATCATATTGGCCAATTCCTATTAACAATCTCTCTGTCTTATTTTAGATCAGCTGAAATTTCTGGACAGATATCAAAGGCAACCTCGCATAAAACGATTTGCTGTGGATTACCATAGCATTTATAACTGTAGCTAAGCTATCTCTGTTCTGATATAGGTGTAGGTGTATATCCACCTGTGCCTCTATGACAATGTCGGATTCAAGAGCATCCCCAAACTACGAACCTGATCCTTTATGGGGGGAGTGTAACCCACTCCAGAACAGGTTGACCACCACTCAGCCAGGTAGACAAACCACCCACTAACAGTACCGTCATCTTGTCTTTATTGAGTCTCAGTTTATTGGCCTTCATCCAGTCCATTACTGCACCCAGCCACTGATTCAGAGCAGTTGACTAGTAACCACCTACTTGAACACACTGCCCAGGAAAAAGATGTTAGCACCTGATCTATAGTTGTTAACATCTTCAGGTTAGGCTTCATCAGGAGGAGCTTCATTACTGCCTTCTTTAAAGATGGCAAAGCACCCACTTTTTCAAGGAGGAATTGACAACTTCCAGGACCCAGCTGGAAATCTCTTTCCTATTAGATGTAATAAGCCATGAAAGATGAGGGTCAAACACACGTGGTTGACCAGACCTGGCCCCGCACCTTGTCCACATCCTCAGGTCTCCACAACTCAAAGTCATCCAATAAAACTAGACCAGTCAGTGCTCTGGACACAGCATTCACTGTGGCATCCAAGTTGTGACAGAGGCAAATGACTTTCTCTTCAAAGTGTCCTGTAAACTTATCATGCTACCAAAGGCTCCACCCCCTCTGCAACAGGGTGCGAGCCACCCAGGAGCGCTCCAGTGAACAATACTAAGAAGATACAATAGTGGTGGGAAAAAGCTCCTTCTATGCCACCATCAGCACTACTGAGTAAGTTCAATAATGAGCTCTAAATTGTGTTGAGTTGAATTTGGCATGAATCTTCCTACACCTGCAGTCTATCCTTGTGACTGAAAGCTCTTCAAGAATAAAGCTGGCCCTGCATTGAATGTTGCCAGATCATTTCTTTGATGAGTTTTTGGCCCTTGGCTGCTTGATGGGAGTGGAAGGGGTCTCTCCTCCATGCAGCACATGTCCTTTCCAACTATCTGAGCTACTCCCTTACAGCCTATTTTCTCCATTTCCTTCTTCTTGTGGGAAATCCTTTGGATTTTCCTTTAACATACAGTTTTAGCAAGTTCCTTCCTACATATTACCTCAACTAACCAATAAAACAGAAAGGTGTAGGAACAGATGAAAGTAAAACACTTTCCCAGCAAAATCTAATCTTTTGTTAGGTTTCTAAGCAGTATGGCTCTGAATCTGATGTTTCAAAAGTAAGAACTGTCTAACACTGTCTTCCTGAACCTACAGCGAGCCAACATTCAAGCCACTCTTGCTGCCTTTGTCTATTCTCCAGACAGCAGCACCATAAATTAATCTCAGAATGACAGGAGGCAGACCTCTAGGGGCATCAATGAGACACTTCAAAAATAAGACAGAAAAATGCTGAGAAATGCCATGTTGGATCAGACCAATGGTCCATGTAGCACATGCTATCAAGCCCATGGAAGCCAGAGAGATGCCTCTGAGAAGTTCATAAGCAAAAAATAATACTGATAATGGATAACATAATATCCTAACCCACAGTCAGTAGTTGAACTGTGAGTTGTTTGTTGAACTGTGGGTTAGCATGTTGTCTGAACCCAAACATTTTCCACAGGGTGGCTTGTTAACCATGCAATGTGGCTTATTAACCTTGAACAGCGCAACAACAAACCATGGGTTCTCAAAATGGCATGTTTGAGAAAAATAAGCCACACTGCATGGTTAACAAGCTGCCCTGCGGAAAATGTCCTGGGTTCAGACAATAAGCTTTAACCCAAAGTTCAACAAACGACCCACAGTTCAACAACAACTTACGCTCAACCACTGAGCGTGGGTTAGCGTATTGTACAAATCAAGTCACCAAGAGCCTTTGTTTGTTAATCCCCAACATTTGCTAGCCAGAGGTATATTGATTTTAGAGGTCAGTGCAAATATAACAAAGGAGAGGGTCCATAGCTCAGCAGTAGAGCAAATGCTTTGCATGCAGAAGGTCCCAGGTTCAATCCCTAGCATCTGCTGTTAGAAGGATCACAAGTAGCTGGTACTTGGAAAGCCCTCCTACCTGAGACCCAGACAGTGAGCAGAAATAAAAGATGGATGAACAGTCTGACCTAAACTTCCTATCTTGCAATGAATGAATCCACTTATCCCTGGTTAAGAAATCAGTAATAGGCTGTGGGATTGCAGGCTCCCATCCCCTCTCTTGAGCAAATCCCCATCTTAACTGTGATACTCAAGCATTATATGAGCTGCAATATATTTAACCCAATTTCTGCTTCGCCAGGTATCCCAAAGAAGGAAGTATGATAGCAAAGCTATTCTCTTGCCAGAACATTGTTTATTATACTTTTCACCTCTATTTTCAATAGAAAAGGTCAGATGCCGGTAACGATCTGACAAGCACATTTTGATGCAATGGCTGAGATTGCAATGCAGATTCCCCATTACTGCCTTTATTCTCTGCATATAAGTGTGGTGGAGGGGGGGGAATATTACCAGCCTTCCAGAAAGATTAATTTATTGTTTGGAACTCATACAGCAGAAAGGATGTGAATTAATTTTAACAGTCTCCTCTGCCTTCACCTCTCTATTCCTCTTTGTAGCTGAACTGAACAACTTTAATCTGCATATTTCAAAAGAGGGAAGTTCCAAGGAAATGTAAGGAGGAAAAAAAATAGTATCTATTCCAATCCATAAAAAAATATATAGACTGTGTGTGTGTGTGTGAGAGAGAGGGGGGGACTGACGGACAGACAGACAGACAGACAGACACTGACTGACTGGGCTCCCTTGTTACAGGAGAGTTCCCTTACAAGATGATATGCTGAAGGAGATTTTGTGATTGCCAAAGCAGAAGAAGTATTCTCAGATCTAAGAAACAAGAGGGTTAAAATGCAAATAATACAATTCTCTCTCTTGTGAGACAGCAACCCTCAAGAAAGAAATATTCACCCAGCACCTCCTTTTATTCATAGCTCAGTGGAGCTGTCTGCTCAGTGCATAGTTAGAGCCTGGAAAACATACGATATAGGAGGCTTTTCTGAGGCAGAAAATACGTGAAGACGGCAAGGAAGAAGCGATGAAATACATTCAGTGCCACCACAGGGCCACAAGCTGTGCCATCACCATATCCTCACATTCTTCCTCATTTTAGCCAGAACTTTCTATGGAAAGGATAACAAGATGGCTAAGCGTTTCCCGCCTGAGAAAGCAATGAACCTGAATTCTAAATTAAATGATGGTGCTTATGCAAGATGACAACATTCATTAAGATCTGAACAGACCCAAGAAACCCCAACTCAAATCCACAGTCTAGATCAGACTTCCCCAACCTGGTGCCTTCCAGATGTTTTGGACTACCACTCCCATCTGGGTGGGGATGATGAGAATTGCAGTTCAACACATCTGGAGGACGCACGTTGGGGAAGGCTGCCTTAGATAGTGCATTCTGAGCATAAGCCACCTCACTATTGACTGTATGAACAAGTGCAAGGTGGGATGCCCTCTCTTCTTCAGTTCTACAAAAGCCAAGTAGAGGACCGAAAGAACTGGACATGTTTAGCTTGGAGAAGAGAAGATTGAGGGGAGACATGATAGCACTTTTCAAATACTTGAAAGATTGTAATACAGAGGAGGGCCAGGATCTTTTCGATCATCCCAGTGTGCAGGACATGGAATAATGGGCTCAAGTTATCGGAAGCCAGATTCCGATTAGACATCAGGAAAAACTTCCTGACTGTTAGAGCAGTATGACAATGGAACCAATTACCTAGGGAGATCATGGGCTCTCCTACACTAGAGGCATTCAAGAGGATTGCTGCATTGAGCAGGGGGTTGGAATCGATGGTCTTATACGCCCCTTCCATCTCTACTATTCTATGATTCTATGTAATTTTAAGAGAAGCCCCTCTTATTTTGCACATGAGGAGATGGGCTGCTGCAGGGAGGCAGAGATAGTCCATTCCAGCAACCCATTTGCTACAGTAGCAGTGCACAGAGATAGACCAGCACAATTCCACTTGCTCCATTGACATATTTTGCATTTGTACTCCAGGGTTTTGATGACAAAGAAGTGACCATCCACCAAGGTCACCAAGGCTGTTTTAGTGCTGAATCCTGGCCTAAACCCAGCCTTGTCATGTGGGCAACAGGAATTCATTCTACAGTAGGAGTACAGAAAGGAACCACGCCATGTCATTTAATGTTACATCTGCACTGGCCCAATCGGGATATGATGGCAATAACCATCCCTCCTATTATTTTTCACCAGCATCTGGCAACCAGACATATACTACCACTGCCTTTCAAGGAGCATAAAGGAAGTTTTCAGAAAATGTTATATTAAGTTGCATTTAAAGCACACAGAACAGCCTAAAATGAAATCTCAAACAAGTAGGATACTATTTCCCTGGATGACATTGTTTTAAACTGACTAAGTCTGCAATCATACACCTACTTTCCTGGGAGTAAGCGCCACCAAACTCAGTACTTCCTTCCAAATGGATATGTAAAGCAATGTGCTGTTAAGTTGTAGTCTATCTGCATTTGGCTTGATGAGCTATTTCATCCAACAACAAGCTGTATACCCAATGGAAACAATGCAACTCTCTAAGGAAAGCTTCCCCAGTCTGACCACAACAGATCCAACAGACCCAGCCAGCATGTCCAATGGTCAGGGATGATGGGAGTTATAGTCCAAAACATATATAGGGCACGAGTGTGGGGAAGGCACTCTAGGGTGCTTTTTGACTGAAGATTCCAGGGAAATCCTAACAATTTACTGATGTGCCAATCAATCGTTCCCATTATACCAATCTCACAAATGGCAATAAGAGCCAAAGGAGCTCATTCACATACTTTCCCAGATCAGACATAAAATATAAGGTGTGGGGGGAGCAGAACAACAGAAACTTGCCTTTCCATTGCAGAGCATCTCTTGTTCTTTATTACCAAAAGTACACCAAAACTAACCTTATTTATCCAGAATTACCAGCCAATTCAAACTATTCTTCTAGTCACTACCTATCACCTCAGCCTCTCAAATAGCCCGATACATCTCCCACTCTGTCTCCAGCACCAGCCCAATTGCCTCATCAACTCACAGCAGCTGCTTCACAATACCTTTGCAACCCAAACAGACCATGGGCCATAAGGTTATTTACCACACATCCTATTCCCATGGAAAAGATATAAACCTCACTGATTTCAAACAACATAACCGAGGAGCAGTGCATTCCCTGCGTGGGGTAGTGCTGCTATGTGGCTAGGCTCCAACACAGTCAAAGCTGGAGATCTGCTACTACAAAATAAAACAAAGGAATCATGTCTAAGAAACATCCTATTTCTCTATTAAGAGGAATGGCACCGAAGTGATCCGGAATTGACCAATATATAGAAGTAAATGATATTTGCTCCTTCCATAGTACATATATTAGTAAGTTATTAAAAATATAAGACGAGACGTGCTGGATCAGACCAAAGCCTATCTAGTGCAGCATTCTGTTCCCACAGTGGCCAATCAGATGCCTATGAGAAGCACACAGCTGGTCATGAATGCAACAGCACCCTCCTGCTTGTTTCCCCCAGCAACTGGTGTTCAGAGGCATACTCCTATAACTCTCACAGCAGAAAAGTCTTAGGGAAGAAGAATTCTGAAAACCCATGAGCATTTTCTTTTGCAGATACTCAAGTAAGAAAACGCACCAAAATATACTGGGGCCAGATCTACACCAAGCAGGATATAGCACTGTGAAAACAGCATATAGTATGTGACTATGGGCCCCAACAGTTGTCAGTGCACTTCAATACCGCTATAAAGCAGTAGCGTGGCTCCTGCCTTTCATATACCACTTACATAGTGCTATATCCTGCTTGGTGTAGACTGGGCCTGAGATTTCAAATTCCATTAAATCTAAACAGAGTAGATTGATTTAAATCAATGAGACTTAAGCCAACGATTTAAATCATGATTCAAACCAACAAGGAAAAAAGTCAATTTAAATGATTGATTTCATTTTACCATTGACACCTTTTCATATATTTCCTGAACAAAAGTGCAAATGTCACCACTAATTCACATTTGTTTACACGTAAAGGCACAGTCCTATTGGGCTGACACCTCCTAGAGGGTCACATCCAAATGTGGAGGCTTCAGAGTATCCTATGCTCTGCTGGGCTGCTGCTGGCAGGACAGGAGTGACAGAGGTGATTTTTGCCTCTCCATTCTCCTTTTAAACTTTTTGCATCTAGATGAATATTTGAGCCTGTCTGGAGGAGATGTGCTGGTGTGAGTAGGCCTGGGACTGAAGAGGCTATAGGAGTTTTCATATCTGCCCCTCTTCTCTCCCCTCCCTGTCCACCAGAACGCCTCTTCTTGACCTCCCAGAGGTCCTCCGAGTCTGCTTTTGAAATCAGAAAGCTGGCGTGGTTCTTTCTGCAGGGGCTGCAAATGGGCAGGGAAAAGTAAATTTTAGAGTAAATTTTACACTGT
Source organism: Anniella stebbinsi (assembly GCA_029215795.1). NCBI lineage: Eukaryota > Metazoa > Chordata > Lepidosauria > Squamata > Anniellidae > Anniella > Anniella stebbinsi. Next base: position 61,805,267 of record JARDYH010000005.1, on the reverse strand, counting down.
TTCATTCTTACAAGCAAACTTTGGATATTTTTGTCTCACTGTTTATATTTTGCAGGCTTTCATTTTACCTATAAAAGGAATGTCTTTAAAATATTTCCATATAGGGTCTTTCTTATGACCCTCACCTAAATCCCATATAGGGTCTTTCTTATGACTAGCACCCTTGACAGTTTGATAAGCACAATCCTATACATGTCTACTAAGAAATAAGCTCCACTGAGTTCAATGGAGCTTAGTCCCAGGAAAGTGGATATAGGACTACAGCTTTAATTTGGGAATACAAGAAGAAGCACAGGAACAATTTTGCCTTATCTCTTTCTTTCTAGTATTGCTGCTTTCTGCATCTATTTCTCTCTCTCTTGGCCCATGCCTTCAGAAAAACTTAAGTAGCAAACAAAAACAAAATGCCCATGACTGATAGGTCAAAGCAATGGTTGATAGTTACTGGGCAGAAAAAAAACCTATTTATATTTTTTTAAACCAGTTTTTATCCACCGTACTACATTTGCCTTTTGGTTTTAATTATCTTTGCTTGGCCCAAGTCCTCTGCCACATAAGGAAAGAACAGGAACAATCCTATGTAGCCTATGTCTTTTGCACATGTGGTAGTTAGGGAAACTGAAAGCCCAGAACTTCCAAGAAGAAAGATCTGGTAGTTAGACTCGACAGAGCCATTTTCATGAGATGAAAAACTGAAATGAATGCTCATATTTCATTGGTAGTTAACTTCACTCTCATGAGATTGTAGGGGCTCAATCCTATGGGATCTACTCTTCATACTCTTAACCCCATCCACAGGAATGCCCCCTTTACCTCTTCTCCAAATTTGCTTTTGCAAACTCGGAGAGGCAGCAGGTGTGGTTCTCTCCTCACTGGCTAGGAGGGGAAAGAGGAGGGGCGGGAAGCTCGGATTCCTGGTTCTAAACCCATGCTATGATTTTAAATATGTGAATCATGGTACTAAAGCACAGACATCACTGAAACATGACTTTTAACCACATTAGCTGGCTGGAAGGCTGGAAGCTTTCTATATTTCTCAAAATGTCAAGTCATCCCCCCCACCCCTTTAAAATGACAAGCTGCCCCACAAGAGAGAGCACAAGAAAATATGGATGGTTTTTGTGGGCAACTTGGATCACTGTAAGGAATTACTGCTTATTTACTTGCACCCTAAAAGCAGCAACTCATGCTGAAAATTAGACAAAGGGCACTACACAAATGCATTTACACATCTAGGTCTGTCACCCACAGTGTGCACACAAATCTGATGTGACCTCAGTAAAGATATGTACTTTACATGCAAACGAGTGGCATACCTTTGGCTCATGATCAAATTCTTGTGGGGGGGGGGAACGGGATGGCCTGAGAGCTTGTCAAAGTGATACCTTGATTCATACAACAAGCAAGACAGATATAACAGCAAGATATCACATTAACTAATGTGACATGATCTTTGCGTATTGTGCTGTTACATCTTTCCCCATCAATCGCCTCCTGATCCAAGCCACCTCCCACTACAGTGTCTAATCTAGGTCATTTGTTCAGCAAATTGGCTGTTATTATTCCTGTTGGCTCCAGGGCCCCATCGCCAGACCTCGCAACAGCAGAACCAAAGCCTCAAGCAGTCTCCCCGTCAAGGCACACACACGTGCCCATGTCTAAATAGCTGTCTGCTTTCACAGTCATGTCACCCACCAATAAAGGATTTGGTTCCTTAAGATGATGGATTGCTGAGAAAGGAAAATAAGCAAACCTCACCTCAATTGTTTCAGGGGCACAGTCATTTTCCTGGGATTTGAAATGAACCATGCAATTTGTTTGAGGGGGGTGGCAGACACCTCTTTTCAGCATGCTTATCAAAAGCAGCCTACACAGCAGGGCCACCACTGCTACTGCAATTAAATCCAAAGCCTGAAGTGATTAGAGTCCTCAAAAAGAGTTGACTCAGCTAACAGGAAAGCAAGCCAGGAAAGGAACCACTGCACAGAGCTGAACTGCAATCTTCAGAGGAAAAGGAAGAACAAGGAATAATAATAAAAAATCCCTAATATTACAAAGTGTGGACACAGCTATCCCACTATCTATCACTCAAGGTTGCAGGCAAAACCAGCGCTCATAGCTGCTAACAGAAGGGATGTAAAGATGGTCCACAGCTGCTAACAGAAGGGATGTCAAGATGGACACATGTCAAGTTGATAGATTGGTGGCAATAAATGATGTATATTGCCCATCTGGATGGTCGTCAAGCATGACTCAAGCAGGGCTGCTCAATGCATTTGAAATTTCCCCCATTAAAGCTGTCAGGAGAATGCAAATCAAACAAATAGGATGCAAAGACCAGCAAAGGCTGCTCCATGGGGTAATAGTTTTGTCTGGTTTACAACATTCCATGAAAGCTACACAGCTTTTCCCCACCCCACTGACCCTTCATCTTCCTCATACCTCCATCCAAAATGCTGCATTCTTCCAGGGGGGAGGGAAGGGGGGGACCTCTATATAGATTGCATGCTGAAAAACCTTTGAGAATTATACAATCACACTAAACCAAAGCAAGACTTTGGAAGCAGGCCAAGCCAGCACATCAGAGCCTGCACTGTGCTCTCACCGCTCCAGACAAACCCCAGCAGGCACACCAGGGACAGAAGAAAGATGCTTGCAGTGACGCTGCCCAAAAGCAAGGTCCCATGTTGCTGGAAATGGGCTTGGCGGCACTTGCATCCAAAGCTGATTTGCTGACCAAATGCCAGTGCTGCTGCCAGCTTCCCAATTCTCACAAGCAAACCAGCCAGAAATCCTGAGATGAGCCTAGAAACTGGAAATACCCCCCTCAAGAAACGCAGCAACCTTTACCTCCCAGTTTTGGAAAGAGATGCCTTAGCATTTAACTCCCCTTCCCCCTACCCCATGGTATTGCAAATTGAGTCTCACTCAATGAAATTACTCCAGATGTACCAGCAACCTGACCTAACCATTCAAAGAAAGGGTGGGGGAAAAGAAAAGAAAGAGAAAGTAAAGGAGTGTTGCCAATGGATTTCGATTTGCTTTTTTCACAAAGGGCAACCCAGGATGAGCAATAACTGGACATCCAGAGGCAGAAGCAGCAGATTCGGTAGCTGCCTTTTTTTCTGTGAACTTAAGCACAGAACTCTAAGTCCATGAATGCTATTATTGCCTCCTTGCCACACTTTCCTGCCCTCCCAGAGATTTTGGTTAATTTGTACACCTGTCCCTCCACCTGCCGACAGCTGCACATGATAAAGCCAAGGCAAGAGGCGAAAGGCCTTGGCAGATGTTTCCTTAGTTTACTCAGGAGACAAATCAACTAGAGCCAACCTGGCAAGCAGATACCTTGACACCTCAGGTGGAGCTCGGAAGGGTTTGGGCGGGCAGGAGAAAGTCCCTCCATTTCCTAACGATGGAGTACACACTGGTGGTAGCAGCTGCAACAGCAGCAACAGCAGCAGCAGCAGGGCACTGAGGAGCATCTCTTTGCTCGCAATGTAGCCACAGTGGCCTCCCACCGTGAGAGAGAGAGAGAGAGAGAGAGAGAGAGAGAGAGAAGGGGGGGGCGGAAGAAAATTGCAGGAGGGGAAGGTACAAGCTCTGACCAGCGGAAAAAGGGGAAGCTCGAACAAACCTTCGCATGTAACAGCGGGAGCTGTACACAACAGCCCTGCAAATGAGCAGGGTTAAGTGTATGTGCCGAGGGAGGGTCGGGGAATGATCTCCCCGATGTCTTCCCTCCTCCCAAGGTGCACCAACGCCCGCTGAGGCAAAAAAGGGGCGTTCCACAGAGATGCCATGTAATTTCTCTCATCCCCCCCCTTACCTGCCCACAGTCTGGTTGGCAAGCTGCCGCATGCGGTTGAATTGCTTCTTCATGGTTGCGCCCTTGGCCAGAGAGCTCAGCAGGGCGGGTGGGGAAATTGGTGGCTATTCCAGGGGAAGGGGTGCGGGGGGGGGGACGAGGAAGGCGGTTACATGGCCTTTCTTCTGCAAGGGAGGCGGTGGAGGAGGATTCTAGCACTGCAGCAGCAGCGGCGGCGCGAAAGGAGGAGGGGGGCAGCCCCCAGTCAGCAACATCGCAGCCTCCTGCATCCTCCGGGTGCGCAACGGCGTCGCTTTCTCCTTCTCTCTCTTTCTTAGTGCAGCCGCCGCCGAGCAAGCACGCCCGGCCCCGACTGATCAGCGCCGCGGGCCGGCCATGCTGCGCTTTGCCCCTGCTCACTCTCTCCTCAGCTGCGATCCCGACTCACTGCGGTGCTGTAGGCTGAAAGAGATTCGGCGGCGCTGACTCGGACTGCGGCTGCCCAGGCAGGGGCCCTGGGAGCTGTAGTTCCTCCTATTCCGTCCGCCTCTTTCCGCCGTGGGAAGGGTGGGGGCGCTGCGGAGCAACTCGTCTCGATTGCTCGTTTCATTCGGGGGGGAGGAGGAGCGGGTTGGGCAGGAGGAAGAGAGGCAGCGCCGAGCATCTGTGGCCTGAGGTGGCTGAATCAACCTCAGCCAGAAAATAGCTTGCAGAAAGGAGAGGTCTCATTCATAGGTGGAGTTGCGAAAAACATACTCATAGTGACGGCGATTTCCACCCCTTTACTTGTTCCTTTGCCCCATTTTTCTTAATAGAAGCCAGAGCTTTCTTGCCTCATCCCCCCCACCCCACCTGCCTTCAGCTGCACATCATTAATGCCCTGCATTCAAAATAGTCCTAATTCGGCCACGGGGGACATTAATGTTGTGCAGACAAACGCAAGGCTCAGAGTGAGTTATAACTTATAGGCAGCTGGGGCCAGGCTTGCCCGTTGGGGGGGGGGGGGGGCAAAGGAGGTAATTCGCCCCCGTCAGTCATTTTGTATATGTGTGTGTATGTGACAACCTCGACCCCCCCCCCCCCCGAATATTCCATTGCCCCATGCTCCCAGATACCTCCAGGTGGCCCTGACTGAAGCTTCTGACCAATGTGATATTTGTAGTAGTGCTAGGTGATTTTAGATTACAGACCTAATGGCTTTACCTGGGGGGGGGGGGGGTTCTTTAGATGGTAATGCATATTTCTTCAAAATGTAAGCCAGCCTGGCTATGTTTGGGGGCTTTTCTGCTCATTTAGCTGAGTGAGCCCTTGGAGTTCTGCCCCCAAATCCTGCCCTCACTGCACCACTGGATTCTTCTCCTGATTTTGCCTTTTAACACCCAGATTTGGGATTGTTCTACCAGCACAGCTCTCCATCTCTATTGTTGCCTCACTCCAAGAGAAAAAAGTTGGGGTAAGTCCCTGACTTTTTAAATTTGGAGCTTCAGGGGAAAGCCCTGGGATGGCTCCGCAATGGCTGCTACATCATATAAATGTTCTAGTGCCACTGCGGATCCACCCTGGGGCTTTTCCCTCGTCAAGACAAGGCCAGCTCTACTAATGTCTCACTATGACTGTTTATAATCAGGGGACCCCAACGTCCATAGGCACTTCCACTGTGCAGCTGTTCACTCCCTGCTCCCTTCAAAATATAATTGAATAAAAATGGAAAAAAAGTTAGGGTGCCAGGATCTCCTTCCTTGTTCCTCAATCTGCCACTGATCAGCTGTTCAGCGGGCAGGATGAGAAAACAAGGCAAAGGATAGAGGGGAGAGAAAGAACAAGGGGTGGGGGAGAAAGAACAAGGTAAAGAGGTGGGGAGGAAAAATAGTGAGCCTGGGCATGGAGAGAAACAGCAAGATAAAAGGATGAGTGGGAGAGAGAGAGCAAGGCTAGGAAGGGAGGGGAAGAAGGCTGGAGTGGAGAGAGTGTGTGAGAGAGCGAGAGCAAAGGGGAATGGTCTGTGTGGACGGAAGAAGATTGAGTGGGCCAGGAAGCGACTCTCCATTTCCCTCTCCTTCCCAACCTCTAGTTCCGCAATTTCTCTCCCCCCTCACCTCTCTTGACTAGCCAGCCCCCCCCCCCCGCAGCAGCTATTATGTGACTAGCCACATCCTCCATGTGAGTCATTTTGAGGTGGTGCCCACAGCAGTTTATGAAATTCCCAAATGTGGCCACAGGTACAAAAAGGTTGTGGACCCACCCCTGATCTATGAGCATCATCAGATGAACGTTTTATTGCATGCTCGTTATTGGCTACTCATGGATTTTCACAGATCCTTTTCACGATGCCATCCACTTTCCACATGCATCCCGCTCCTTCTGCTCATTTTTCTATCACAAAAAAGGACCTGGAAAATCCTATTCTTTTGGCTGTGACAAAACTTGCCGCCATTTCCTGCTGTGTGCAGAAGAAGCAGTGCTATAAAAATGTCCACTAAATGGACCACGTGGCCACTGTTTGCTTCCTCTTTCTGTTCGTCCCTATTGTGGGACATTAGCAGGAGGCAAAGCAACAGTAGGGAAATGCAATACCCCCCCTGTCTGATGACACTTTATATGTATCTCTATTGCTAATGCTCTTCTTTCTATCCGGCAATCCTTCCATAATCACCATAAAGAGGAAATCCAGCTTCAGCAGGATGGTCAGTAGGGAGTACATCTTCCTCCTGATTTCCCAAAGTTGCACTTGTTAAGGTCCCCTCTACAAGGATTCGCTTTTGTGCCTGGTTAGGCGATTATGCGCATAATCGCGGAAGCATATTTGCGCCTAATCCCTCTGCACGAGAGGCGGCGAAGCGCATTAAAGGATGTCCAAAATGCGGTTTACAAGTAGTTAATGCGCATAAGCGCATATTCACACAGTCAAAATGCGCTTTAACGGATGGAGCAAAATAAAACTCGCGATTTAACGCGCATTCGATAATGCGCATAATCGGAGAGATAACGCGCCTCTACGCCCCATTTGTGCTCCGCTGGTGTGGAGGTAAATTTTTTAATGAGACTTCAAAGAGCATTAAACCTCTAGTGAAGAGGCACCCTAAGTCAAATTGTCAAACTGTATCTGAAATAAAGCTCAAACATTCCTATTAAAAATTTAGCAAACAACCCTATGCTTTCAAAATCTGATATGCTGAGTGTGTGTGCCTGTGCCTTGCTAACCCCATGAGCACATAAGAATTAATAGTATAGCATATTGTTGAGAAAAAACACTGTCCGACGTGAAGCCCCTTCTTTTGTGGCTACAGCTCCCCTCCCTGACCTGTAGTCCTAACTTCCCTATGCATAGTCACATAAGGTGCCAGGGGATCAATTTGAATTAACATTCCATGCTGCTGTGGAAGCAAGAGCAAGGAACATTTATTCTCGCCCAATCCTAACGCACCCCCTTCTCCATCCTAGCAAAACTAATGCAGCTTTGGCGCTTTAAGAGACAAAAGACAGCACTTTATGCTGGTGTGTTTGGGGTGGTGGTGGGGTGGGATGGTGGTGTTGGGACCCAGCACTTTTAATATTGTATTAATCAGCAGGATGTTTCCAGCTCCAGTGCAGTGTAAGTAATTATTTGAACACTCTGAGCAATGAGGAGGAGGAGAGAGAGAAATGAATTCTGATAGCAGAGGGAGCTCAATTTCTGCAGCTGATCCTGGACAATAGAATCTGAATCAGTTGTTATCCCTCTGCCAGGTAGGTCTGCGTCCACCATGATTTCTCCCTTTTCAGGTACTGTACTGACCTGCTCTGATGAATGGAGCAGAAAGGGCCCAAGCCCGGTCCAAGATGAGGGCCCCAACACAGCAACCTGATTTGTTGAACAGAGACTTAGAGAACAGGGTCTTAGAGAAACAAAGGATTATATCAGTTTCAAAGTTGCCTTTTCCAAAGTATTAAAAAGCAGAAATGTTCTCTCAACCCCCTATGCATTTCAGCATCTCGCTCAGCAATCCTTTATTGTAACCATGTGGGGTAGGGAAATTACGCTGCTGCTTCACTGCGGTATCCAATATGTGCTCAGTGAGGGAAGGGCTGGGGAAATACTCAGAAAATCCCCAAAAGGGTGTCTATGGCAACACCTATCAATCAGGAGTGTTGCCCACACAGTGTGGAAGCCAGTGAAGATAGGTTAATGTAGGCTGACCATATGAAAAGGAGGACAGGGCTCATATAACTTTAACAGTTGTAGAGAAAAGGGAATTTCAGCCAGGGTTATTTGTATGCAATTAGTTCCTGGTGAAATTCTCCCTTCATCATAACAGTTAAAGGTGCAGGCACTATACTAGAGTGACCATATCCAAAAGAAGGCAGGGCCCCTGCAACTTTAACTGTTGTGATGAAGAGGGAATTTCACCAGGAACTAATTGCATACAAATGACCCTGGCTGAAATTCCCTTTTCTCTACAACTGTTAAAGGTACATGAGCCCTGTCCTCCTTTTCATATGGTCAGCCTAGGTTAATGGGGACATCTACCCAGGACACCTCCTTGCACTACCACCCACCCAAAACCACATTATGGCATTGGCTCCTGTTGTACAGAGGGCAAAGAACCAGACATCTCTATAGTGTTTGAGTCCCTTTATGCCACTTATGAGCACAGTGTTGGGAGTATAACACGCAAAGGGGAGGGAAAAGAGCCCATGCGACACATCATCCACATAGCTCCCTCAGCAGGATGATAGCAGGTTTTTCTAAGGTCAAGAATTTGAGACCTACCAAGGAGGGAAAGACTTTTTCCTTTCCCTTGAGAGGGAGAAGCCAAGACACACTCTGACGACAGCAACCTTCATACAGCAACCTTCATCCGTTGCACCATATGGCTGGGATGGGGAACCTTTCACCCTGAGGGTGGCATTCCCTGTTGGGAGATGCATGTCAGTAGTGGTTGGAGCTACAGCCACCTCTCTCACATGCACCCACATAAGTTGCACACATGTCCTGCTTGTAGGTTTCCCGTGGGCAGCTGACTGGCCACTGTGTGAACAAAATGTTGGACTAGATGGATCCTTGGTCTCGCCTCTGCTGCACCCCTTGCTGTGCATTTGAGCTAGATGGGCTTTTTCACCCATCTAGCTGGAGTCTTGCAAAGGGAAAGGGAAGGAGGCTGGAGAGGCCTTAGGAGATGGCACAAGCTGGCCTTTCCACCCTTCCCTGCCCATGGGAATGCCATCTGTACCTCCTCTCGGAGGCTGCCTGCTTTTGCAGAGAGACAGCCGCCGTGGTTCTCTCCATATCAGCTGTGAGGGGGAAGGAGACAGGTGGAGAGCTTGGATTCCTGGGTCCAAGGTCAGAGAACTGTCTCCTATCAGATTCAGGAATCTGAGATAGGAGACAGTTCTGACCTTGGACCATAGGATCGTTCCCTTAACCACTTAGTACTAGCACCAGACAGGAAACAGGACACAAGGCCTAGTCACAGATGCCAGAGCACAAGGGCTACAAGAAGAACTCCAGGACGTTGGAACAACTCTCAACTCCCATTCAGGGAGTCCAGAGGGCACAGCCCCACAGCAGAAAAAGTGAGGAGGAGCTCCCACATGCAAGCACAGTTGCGTGGAGAACTGCATGGATGAATAGCCTGGCTCCTGAATGGGCCAATTAGCCCTTTGGGCCCATTCCTCTCCCTTGCAACCCATGTGACACCCCCCCTCAATTAGCATCCTAGCAGGCCTCATTGTCTTTCCTTATTCATCCCTCCCTCCCCTTCTCTCTCCCTCCATCACTGACTGCCTCATCTATCAGCAACTGTCCGATGTGTGCACCCTGAAAGGCCTTCCCTACAGTACAGAGTACCATGTTGAGCAGACGGTGGAAGAGTCACTATCCCTGACTCCATCAAACTCCATGTCCCCTTCAGAGTTCTACCCTGTGGCCAGCTGAAGCTCAATTATAATTTGGTTATAAGCAAAGGATTCCTATCTACCATTCCCTAGCAAAACAACAGCAACCAACCAAATACACAGATACCTGGCCCAGTCATTGCCTTTGTTGAACAGCTTATACAATGGAATGGATCCTGCATGGAAATAGTCCAGTAGATATAGACATTGATTGTAAACTAATTCCACCCAAAACATCCTTGCCTTGTTTGAGAATGTCTGTCTGTACAAAGGCCAAAAATAAAATCTGGAGCTTTCCTTCCTAGGGAAAGGCTGTTTTCCTACTGCTATCTTTTTTCGCCTTTATATCAGTTCTACCTGTTATTTCCATATGTGGCATATGTTTTAACTTAAGACACAAAATGTTGATAATGAACTAATGTAGCTATTATTTCTGCTTTAACATTTCAATAAATGTTTACAACAAAGGATGCTGAACACTGTATTATTTCGGACATTGTCCTTGGAGATTATGAAAGTTGCATAGTTCTTCAGGAACAAGGCATTACAGGCATAATTGAAGTCACAAGGAAAAACATGATAATTTTCATGAGAGACTTGAGGTAGTTCCTCAAATTGGGCTGAAAGTCCATAAAATAACCCATAGTACATACCTGTACCAACAAAAACGACATATACAGCTATTTGGAAAAGGTAGGGTGACCAGATAAAATCCAGGTCAGGGCTCCTGTAACTTTAACAGTTGTAGAGCAAAGGGAATTTCAGCCAGTGTCATTTGTATGCAATTAGTTCCTGGTGAAATTCCCTCTTCATCACAACAGTTAAAGTTGCAGGGGCCCTGCCTTCTTTTGTATATGGTCACTCTAGTATAGTGCCTGCACCTTTAACAGTTGTGATGAAGAGGGAATTTCACCAGGAACTAAATGCATACAAATGACTCTGGCTGAAATTCCCTTTTCTCTACAACTGTTAAAGTTACAGGAGCCCTGACCTGGATTTTATCTGGTAACCCTAGAAAAGGAAAAAAAAGAGGATGTGGCATATGTGCTTCACTCACTCAGAAGTTCCACGATTCAGTTTAAAAGAAAACTTTATTATGTGGCAAAGATGATATCGACAAAGTATAGAAAAGCAGGGGGGACTATTTCTTACTGTAGTCAGAACCATGCAAATCAGATAAACACTCCAACCAATTTGTAACAGAAGAGGAGATCATCGAGTGTGAAGTTTGCCATAGCACAACAGCAGGCCTGATGGGGTGCTCAGGAGACCTGCTGTAGTGCAAATGCCACAGTGGGAGAGCAGCCAGTGGGGCTCTCTAGACTAGAGCACCCACTCCCTCCATGGAACGAGGTAGTGGTGGCAGGGAGGGAGCATGCAATTCACTGTTCTGCCACTTGAGGCGGTGGGGGGTGGATTCACCTCACCTGCTGCTGTGGGTTAGAAATAGATTGCAAAGACAACCAGGGCCCAGATGGTCAGGATACCTGAAGACTGCATGCAGGCCCTCAGCCAGATGTGTGTTCCATGCTGTTCCTCCAACTGATTGACTTAAACCCAGCTATTCTCAGTTGCATACACACATTAACATTAATATGTATAGAATTGCAGAGATCAGATAAGGATGTGCCTGATGTTACTTTCAATCAGAATGTATGGATAAAAGAAATTCAGATGGTAAGCTCCCATCATATAGAGTTTGATAAGATTATTATACATCTTGGGAAGATTCCACCTTTTGATGTCATATTTAGGATCCACTGAGAGTGTGATAAGTGGATCTGGAGTTGGGGAAGTCCTGGAATTGGTGTGGGGGGGAAGGGTAATGCTGTGGGCCATATAATGACAGGCAAATCCTACTCACTTGTTGTCCATGAACATTTATTGGTATCAACAGCAGTAAGTGCTCACTAAGAGAGGTGGGAGTACACATTGTCTTAACCCTTAGACATCAATAAACACACAACATCGAAGACTATTAAAGACAACAAAGAACTGTCAACTGAATCCAGTTAAGCAACAGCTATTGACAGCACACTAACTGAGGAGCAGTTCTTACTTTTTGAGAAATCCATCACTTAAAGAAACACCAATGGAGCTGATTAATTCTTCCAATAGGTCTACAAAGCTTATCCCAAAGTCTTAAAAAAACTAAAGAAACTCTGGAAAATAGTAGAACAGTATACCTTTGGATTATGTACCTTCACATGGTTGATAAAGCAAAGGCATGTATATGGACAGAAATCCCTGGAAACTGGAAATTACATTTGCAGAGTGTTGAACTAATGCTTTCATTTATTTTTCAAGTGGTGGACATAATAATTATGCCACTTGTGCCAGACTATACATTCAGCAAATGATAGAATGTAAAGACAAGTAACTAGAAGTAAACAAAGCATTCCAGGAAAGTAATTCCACATTTAAAAATTAAAATATGGGCTGGGAGTATGGACAGATACATTCTTAGAGCAAATGTTCATGCAATCAAAGAAAAGTCAAGGAGGGTTGATAGAGTGGGGTGGGGGCGTGATGGAAAGCCAATGAGCCCTATGGTTTTTGCATCACTCAGCATAGAACAAAGTACATTAAGTGCGCGATCCCATCAGAATGGACATAAGCCTCTGAACTTATAGCCTCCTATGCAGAGTGGGAGGAGCAGCAGAGGCGATTTTTGTCTCCTTTTCCCTACCGCTCTGTATTTTGGCTAGGTGAGCTATTTCGTCCATCTAGCTGGGATGCGCCAGAGTGGAGGGAAGGAGGCTGGGGAGGCTAGGGTGACCAGATAAAATCCAGGTCAGGGCTCATGTAACTTTAACAGTTGTAGAGAAAAGGGAATTTCAGCCAGTGTCATTTGTATGCAATTAGTTCCTGGTGAAATTCCCTCTTCATCACAACAGTTAAAGGTGCAGGGGCCCTGCCTTCTTTTGTATATGGTCACTCTAGTAAAGTGCCTACAAATTTAACTGTTGTGATGAAGAGGGAATTTCACCAGGAACTAATTGCATACAAATGACACTGGCTGAAATTCCCTTTTCTCTACAACTGTTAAAGTTACATGAGCCCTGACCTGGATTTTATCTGGTCACCCTATCCCGGGGAGGCCCAAGAATGGACATAAGCCATCCCCACAGTTTCCCCCTCTCCTATGCGCCCTCTCCCTCCTCTCAGAGGTCACTTCTGTGAGCTCAGAGAGACAGCCAGTGCAGTTCACTGCGAGGGGGCGGGGAGCTCAGATTCCTGGGTCTGAGGTCGGACTGCTGTCTCTAACCTTGGATCCAGGAATCTGAAATATCCTATGCCCCCACCCCAGACTTTGTCTAGGGGCCATAGGGTTGCTCTCTAAGAAACTATCTACAGTGAACTGAACATTGCATGTCCAACAGTTGATTTTGCTATGTACCACCAGAACATATACAGTTGGTAGTGAAAGAGCGATGCATATGTACATTCTCGTTAATTGCTTCAATTTCAAGATTTGCATATGATATGTTATTATGATTCTTTCACCATAGAGTTTAATTACTATATTGGCATACCACCTATATCTGCCTACATTTTGGTGTGATCAGATATTATTAGATATACAGTAGATAGCTTGATGCTTCATGTTGAATGCTTTTTTTTGACAGTTCTCTTATGATAAAAGCTACTCATGTTTGAAGTTCATTGAAGTGTGATATGAAAAAAATTCACTTTTTTTCAGGCCCATTTCATTGCTTCTTGATTTTGGATATTTAATATAAGATACCATCCTGAACAAACTGATAGTGGAATAATTTCGGTTGGGATTTGTTTATGGTTAGGCCTTATCTATGCAGATCTACTGGTGAAAAGGGGTATGAGATGGATCCTGTACCTGCAGGAGAGTGACCTGTGAAGAGCAAGAGGAGACAGACCTAGTTTCTACGATTGTGGCGTTTAACATGCCATGGTGGCTTGTTAACTCCCCTCTGTGTGATGGCTGAATTTTCCTAATTACTGTTGCTGGAATGGCTCATGCTGTCCAAACCCGGGGGGTGGCATGGCTTGTTTGAGGGAGGCAGCAACTCTCAAATAACCCATGGGCTGTTGCTGGGTTATTTGAGGGTTGCTGCCTCCCCCCCCCCCCCCCCAACAAGCCATGCTGACTGGCTTTGGATGATACAACCAGTAATTATAGTTTGGATGATACAACCAGTAAATCCAGCCAGCATGCAACTGGCACACGCAGTGGGGGAAATAAGCCACCATCACTTATTCCCCTTGCTGCAATTATGCAAACCAGCCCATAGAGTGTCATGACCAAAAGTCAGTAGCTGGAAGCCCAGTGGGCATTTGTGAGGGAGGGATTAGTGCCACTGAGTGTTCTGCCAGTGCTAGAGTGACCATATGAAAAGGAGGACAGGGCTCCTGTATCTTTAACAGTTAGATAGAAAAGGCAATTTCAGCAGGTGTTGTTTGTATGCATGGAGAACCTGGTGAACTATCCTCTTCATTACAACATTTAAAGCTGCATGGACCCTGCCCACTTGACCAGATACAAAAGAGGGCAGGGCTCCTACAGCTTTACCTGTTGTGAGGAAGAGGGAATTTCCCCAGGTTCTGTATATATATGAATGACATCAGCTGAAATTCCCTTTTCTATGCAACTGTTAAAGATACAGGAGTCCTGTCCTCCTTTTCATATGGTCACCCTAGCCAGTGCTCATGCCTTAGTCTCCCGCAAAGGAGGAGACTGCAGTGACTGTCACCCCTTTCCCCTTGGGAATGGCAGTCAAACTGTGTGTGCAAGGACAGCCTGTTCTGTTGCAGTGATTCTGCAAGGCAAGAGTGCTCATGAGTGGCCAGCAGTGGCAATATCTGGATGGAATGCCCGGACTTTTGCCAACAGAGAGGTTACCGGGGGTGGGGTGTGCAGGAGTGCTTTCCCTATGTGGGAGACACTGTTCCCTGCTGTTGGGGAAAAATTTATCATCTCTTGAGCATCAAGTTAAGGCATTTTTAATTATCTCAGGCATTTTAACAGTTTGTATATGAAGTACTTATTATGGTTATAGGTAGAGAAGTGTTAGCTATGAGCTCAAGTTCCTACGTGTGCTCTGGAGATGGGCTGTTTTGTCCAAAGTGCTCCCTTTCTGTGCGAAGTGCCCTTTTCTCCCTGTTTCACAAGGGGGAACTCCCAGAATTCCCCCTGATGAGTTCTAAGTGTTCATGACCTGAGGCTAGACAGCTATAGCTGCAGGCTATGTGCTTTCTCATCTCAGTTCTACCTATTACAGCAGCATATATTTGCCAGCGCAACAGCTGCAACAGTGCAATGTTCCCTCCGAGCATATTTGAATTGTTCCTCCAGTGTATCTATCATGGTAGTGGGGCATTTGGTGTTCCACCGGCATAGCGATACTTCCATAATTTTCTATTGCCCTTCAGCTGGCATAGCTGAAGTATAAGATTACGTCTCTGTGGTCTCCCTGAGTTGGTGCTGAGCTGTGGTGTGCTGTGTTAGGTATATGTTTGTGGTGATCTGCTGTGATTGCATGTTGGTTTGTACCATATCTTACCTTCTGTCACGTTGAGGCGGGTATATTTAAATCCCCCGCTCTCATTGAATTCAGTGGGAAGGAAATTTGTTGTACCATTTCCAAGTCTGGTGTAAGTTGAGAAAGGGCATAAATAGGGCACAATTGTGCTCCTCCCCTACGTCAACCCCATCCCACCTGACATCACGTCTTCTACCTATTCCAGCAGTGTATATTTGCGAATGCGTGCAATCTCTCCCCCCCCCCCCCGCCTGCCCCAGTTTATCAAAATTGTTCCACCAGTGTATCTGTCATGGTAGTGGGGCATTTGGTTTTCCACCAGCATAGCAAGACCAGTTATGTCTACCAGCTGACATAACTGAAGTAGAAGATTGCACCCTCTGTTCCATTTTAAGTTATTTATTTGTAACAAAGAAGAAGATGTGAAAAATTAATAAAGCTGCATAGACTACTCTGGCCTTCTTAGTTAAAGCCAAAATGGCCAAATTGAATTTTTAAATGATAGAAGACAATCCTTTAAAATATGGCATATCTCTTAGTAGAAAAGGACAACTGGTGATTAAAAAACAGAAGCAAGGCATAACATTCAATGAGTTTCTCTCTCTCTGGGAAAAAAACTGATACTGAGTAGAGAGCCTGCAGAGATTGTGAGCCTATCTACACATGCAGGATAAAATGTTTTGAAAACTGAATATGGAGTGTGTCCTGGGCCCCAACAGTTCTCAAAACTGTTATAAACTATTTTAAAGCTGTAGTGTAGATAGGCTCTGTGACTCAGTTCCCTTGGACTTTGCCTTGGGCTCATAATCTGCCCCTCCTTCCTCTCCATATGTGCTGCAATTTAATTACTTCCTCCTTAGCACAAACTACAGTTCTACATACATCTGAGCTAGCAAACCATGGTTTATGCTTGCCTTTCCAACTAGGATTACAAGCCATGGACTGAAGCTGGTTTGCAATCCTAGGAGTAAACTACATGGAGGGATTTTACTGCCTCATTTGTGTATCCCTCTAAATATCAGTAACCGGCTCCAACCCAAGTGCAAATCTTTGCTAGGTACAGCAATATCTTTCTCCTGGCTGCTTATCCTTGGTAAGTATCCTGTAGCTAGGATTTTCTAGAACATTTTGTACCTTTCATTTTTTTCACGAGCATGGATTCTGTTTATTTCTGTTAAATTAACATTTCAATTGCGTGCTTTGTTAATGTGCTAATTACACATAGCACATAAATCAGAATTAACAGAATACCTATGCAGATGATGAAATAAGCATTCTAGAAATTAGAGAGTGGCACTACTTTGCATAGACGACTGGAAGAAAAAAATGGATAGTATTCCTCTTCCCAGTCAGTGTCTCTGCTTGTTACTCCTCCTGGACATCCTCAGCATTTTCAGCACTAAGAATTGATGCTGCAAAAGTGTTAAGACTGCTGTAGTAAAGTCAGTGGTCATAAACTGAGGCTCAAGAAAAATGGGGTTATCGCTACCTCAAAAAGTCAGCTTTCACATGGCAGAACTTCCTTTCTTTATGCCAGCCTTCCCCAACCTGGGGCTCTTATGCATTCATTGAAATTTTGGTGGTCAGTGTTATCGTTATTATTATTATTTTTTGCCTGATAAGAGGTTTTCCTTGCACCCCTGAGATGTAAACAGCTAGTTCTGCATGGAGTCCTCAGTTTCAGCATAGTGTGTCAGCCATTGTTTTTCTGGGCGGTTGTTTTTCTCCTTAAAAAGACAAGAAGTGCTTCCTCTGAAGATTGTCCCGCAATGGCATTTGGCCAGCAGCAGCTTCACTGCTGAGCCTGAACTATTAGGTATCTTCAAGGCTTCCTCCAAATGTTCCTGTTCATTAGTGGGTTGCTGCTGTTTTGGACAGGAGCCACCTGGAAGGTGTGAGAGGAGGCCCGGCATTATTGCCACTAATGCAGGCTGTTTCTGGCTGATCAGCATTCTCAAGTTAGAGCTGCTGTTCATTTCCTTTACTAACCCTAACCCTATAAAAATAACAGCTGATTTTGATAACAACAATGAGCTCCATCACACCAGCGTTTTATTGAACTTTTGGCCTGTCTTGTTTACCATTTTGTTCCATGACCCTCACACGGTGTCGGCCCTGTCATCTCGCCTCTTCCCCTCCATTTTCTGTGTTTTTCTAGGGCAGGGAAAGTGCGGTATTTTTTCTCCATGTGGGATAAAACCGCTCTTCCATCCCCATGCATTGCGCTATGTCAGAACGTCCCACTTTTGTGGAGGTGTGTTTGTTGAAGGGTGGTCTTGCTGATGAAAGGGGGGAGTGTGGGCGGTTTTCCTCCAGCGCGCCAAGTTGATCGAACAGACTTTCGCCGCTCCAACCCCATCTCATTGCTCTATCATTCACCCGGTTCAACTTCCCTCTTCTTTTTGCCCACTGCACGAGGTGCCCAGCCGATGAAATGCTTAATCACTAAACTTTAGACAACAAAAATAGAACGGGGGCGGGGGAAGGTGCCCACGTCCATCAGAATGTTCATCAACCACAAGAACCAATGAACTGGAGGGGAAAGGAGAAGGGGCAGGATGGTGCGGGTGCAATAGCAGGAGAGCAAATAACTGAAAAGAGATTTCACCAGTACAATGGCAATACCAGGAAGTGCGAGCCGGCGCTGGTGAAAAGGTAAACAAGGTGAAATAACACAACAACGCACGCATGTGAAAGTGACCAGCGCTTGATGAGCTAATGAAACAGAAATAGAAATCGTGGATGCATACTAGGAAAAAATGTAGGTGCGATGGAGCTCTATGTCTTGGACATAGCAGAGGCTTTAGCCAAAGTTGTGGGAACCTCAGGTTACACCCCAAAAGGATGCAAGTTTTATGCTCTTGAGAAACAACTGGTGGAGACAGGAATCCAAACTTGACCAGTTTAGAAAAGCTTCCTATCTGTCGGTTATTACCACAGGGTGCCCAGAGCCTCACAGGACTACTTGGGCCTCCTCCACACGAGACGTTTAATGAGCCTTGAAGGCTCATTATAAATTTTACCTCCACACCAGCGGAGCGCAAAACGGGCGAACAGGCGCGTTATCTCCCCGATAATGCGCATTTTCGAATGCGCGTTAAATAGCGACTTTTATTTTGCTCCGGCTGTTAAAGCGCATTTTTGCCGTGTGAACAAGCGATTATGCGCATTAACGTCTTCTAAAGCGCTTTTTGGACATCAATTAATGCGCTTCGCCGCCTCTCGCCGCCTCCCGTGCAGAGGGATTAGGCGTAAATGCGCCTCCGCGATAATGCGCATAATCCCCGAACCGGGCGCAAAAGCGCATCCTTGTGGAGGGGGCCTTGTTCTGCAGCCCAGAAATCTGCCACTGAGCAGTTTATAAAGAGACTGTTAGACAACCCTGGAGTCGCTTGCCCTGGCAACCCAGGAGGCCACTAGTAAGATACATTATAGATATAAATTACATGGCCCATGGCCACACCACCATGGCAAAAAATAGCCCTTTTTAAAAACCAAAACATGGTGTGTATGCACTACGGAGTGGTAAATGGCCAAATTTAGCTTGTTCTGAAGCTAAATTTGACTTGTATAGCTTTCTCTAACCACTACGAAATGCTATACAGGTCAAATTTACCTTCAGAACAAGCTAAATTTGACCCATTTAAACACTCTATAGTGCCAACACACAGCCATGGGGAGTGTAAATCCCCCACATTTCATGCTGACAGGTTTGGGGAGGCAGAAAATGGTCCCCAGACCCACAAAAGTGTTCACCCCTGGATTAGAGGGATGTCTAATTGCTCCAGCTATATCACAGGGACTAGATCCACCCCAAAATACCCCAAATCAATAGCTGCCACTACCATCAGCAAGACTGAAAAGTACAATGGGGTGTCAAGTTACAGCTCTGTCAGTTTCCAGTATCTGCCCATCCAACTGGTCATGAGAGCTAGAAGCACACATTTTTAGAGTAGCTCAATCGAGAGAACCAAGGCAAGAGGAGGAGATAAAATGGGTTAGAATCTCTGCTGACCAGAACACACACATTTTAATTATCAGGATAATTATCAAAAAACAACAGCTTGCAGTCCATGAAATAAACAGAGAAAATGTTATTTCTAACTTCTAATACTTGCTTTTGCCTATAAAAGAGGGAGGTTTGATCATATCTTGCATGCTGCCAAGGATCCAGACTTAGTGGTAATAATAACTGAGTCAGAAGGCCTCTAGCTTTCTGCTCCTGGCAGAAAATGGAAAATAGGCTTCAGGAAGCATAGTTAACTAATTCTAAATTGAAGATATCTAACAAAATATGTGATTGTACATTTCTAGGACCTTACCTGAGAAACTAATACAATCACACTCCCTGATTTAGAATATTAAGAATGGAGTGTGTTTTATCACACTCTCATCCTGCCTAGTTTGCCATTTTGAAACACGATACTCACATGACGCCATGCTTGTCCTGCAGTTACCTCGCCTCTTCCGCTCCATTTTCCATTTTTTTCTAGAGTGGGGAAAGTGCGGTTTATTTTCTCCATGTGAAATAAAAGTTCCCTTCTGTCCCATGTATTGCCGTCCTCAAACTATGTTGCTTTTGTTGGGGCGGTCTTGCTGATGAAAGAGGAGGGTGGGGTGGTTCTCCAGCTTGTGGAGTCTGTCGGTCGAATGAACGGACTTGTGCTGAGCCGGTGAATGGATGTTTGCTGTTCAATCCCCACCCTCATTGCCTGCAGAAATGGCAAAACCCTGGACAACAAACAAAACCAGAACGAGGGGGGGAAGGCAACCACTTCCATCACCCAACAAGAACCAATGCACTGGAGGAGGAAAGAGAAGGGGTGGGGTGGGCGCAATAGCAGGAGAGCAAACAACAGTGGCAATCGTGAAACGGACCAGCGCTTTCCGCGCTTATGAAGCGGAGGTCAAAATCATGGGTGCATACCAGGAAAAAAAAGTAGGTGTGATGGAGCCCTGGGGTAAACAAAGACAAACCAATGGTATCACCATGCACTTTTGTCCCTAGGTAGGAAGACAGGTTGGGGTTTGGGTGGGGGGAAAAATCAGTTGCAGAGATACAAGTGCTATGCATTTTCTACAATTTAGCTTGTTGTATCCCTAACTCTCCATGACAGGTTATCTATCCCATGTGAAGTTTGCCTACCCTACAGGTATAGTAAATAAATAGCAAAAATGCAGAAGTCGTCTCTAGCCGCTTGGGCTGATAGATGGCATGTATATTTTCACACCATTAGGACTTCTGAAGTCCCTCAGTAGGGTCAGGGGTCCTCTGGGGGTCTTTCTGGGGCTTTGGTTTTTGGTGGAGTGTTCTACGGCTTGCTCTGTTCATTATTCTTATGGCTTAAATCCAGATTTCTCCCCCATCCCCTGCAAAACTGCTATTTGCCACTCCACAGTAGAGAAAATAGATATATTTAAGTTTTCCTTAAGGAAATCTGGATCCAATCAAAGGTTTCCGCACTGTGCTCAAGCTTGGCCACTGAGCCCTAGCGAGTTGCTATAATTTACTACCTTAGTATTTCATGATGAACCAGCAGATGGCAGCAGAAGACAAGAAAAAGCCCTTTTCCTTAGATTAGCTTTCCTGTCACAATCCTGGGAGAGACCCACGTTTCTCTTCAAAGTAGGGTGGCTCAGCTCTCCTTAAGTCTTTCCTCAGCACAGCAGAAGCAACAGCTCCACAGTTTGACTTTCTTCAGCCTTCTTTCTGCTTGTCTGGGACCACATTTGGATCTTTCGTACCCCATGGGGGTCTCCTCACCTATCTAGATCTTTCCCCTGAGGGTAGCAGGCCATCTCCCTGCAAATCTTCGCATTGTGGTTGCTGCAGAGGTGAAATCCGAACTGCTGAGGACATCTGCATCGGATTCCAGGTAAGTACAGAGGGATGGGGACTCCCTTCTTTGATTCCCCCCTTTGTTTAAACCTGCTTTTCCCAACCTGATGCCACCTCAGATGTGTTGGACTACAACTTCCATCATCCTGGCAAGCAGACAATTAGCTGCTGTGAGGGGCTGATGGGATTTGTAGTCTAACACATTGAAGAAGACTACTTAAAACATCTATAAACTTCCTTTTATCACTTATGTCAAGTTGGTCCTCATAGTGTATGGCATGTGACTTCCAGCTTAGCATTGGTAAGAGAATCATTTGTTTTTTTGTGTGGGAGAAACTCCTTATATTGCACATGCTCATGAATTTTGGAAGGATTGTGCATATTGGTAGAACGTGTTTCCCCATGTAGTCTGGAGAGAAGAGTTGAGTCCATGAGGACTAAAGAGGGCCAGAGAGAATGTCAATAGGGAGATATGATTGGTATTGCAGGATTGGGGTGGTGGAATTTTGGCCACCCTCAAGATCAAATATTCCAGGGTGGAAGTGTACAGGGCTAATGGGGTTCTCTTGTCAGATGCAGATAATGATATATTCTTGCAGGGTCTGTAGGATTTCATCCTTAGCAAGTGTGATAAAGGGGAGGAAGCTGAGGCTTTCCCTTCCTCTGTGGCAGGTTTGTGGAGGAGTTATGAAGTGGGAAGAGATTTTATGAACACCCTGAGGCACTTATGTGGTGACTGGTGATTCCCAGCATTTTCTGTTCAAGGCTGTGGAGGTCCATGGGGAGGGTACAGGTTGCCTATGGGCTAAGGTGGCTCCCCTTCCCTCAGTTATGGGCACTGGGATTTGGTGACTCAGAAAGGCCACCTCCTCACCTGTACAGCATGACTAAAAGAAAGGGGCAGGGTCAATTTTCTGCCTTCCCTTGAGGCAGTGTCAGGGACTCCCAAATAACATGCAGACTAGCTGCCTTTCCCACCCTCAGGTCAGCTTGCCATAGGCTGACCATATGAAAAGGAGGACAGGGCTCCTGTATCTTTAACAGTTGCAGAGAAAAGGGAATTTCAGCAGGCGTCATTTGTATGCAATTAGTACCTGGTGAAATCCTCTCTTCATCACAACAATTAAAGTTGCAGGCACTATACTAGAGTGACCAGATACACAAGAGGGCAGGGCCCCTGCAGCTTTAACTGTTGTAATGAAGAGGGAATTTCACCAGGTACGAATTGCATACAAATGATGCCGGCTGAAATTGCCTTTTCTCTCAACTGTTAAAGTTACATGAGCCCTGTCCTACTTTTCATCTGGTCAGCCTACATAAAGTCACCTGGCAAAACCGGTTATATTGTTAAATAAACATGCCCCCAGTTCACCCAAATAACTCACGTTTTGCCTTTCCCCCTATTATTGAATGAGACCAAAAAGTTCTAGATGTAGGAACAACAGTGTGGCTCAATACATAATTTTTAGATATTTTAATTCCTCTCAAACATAATCTCCCCTCCAACATAAAGGTCAAACTGGCAAAATACATTCATAAATGAATATTTGCAGGGGTGGGATGGGGGAGGGAGTTGACTGTAGAGACCAAAGTTCATTAAAAACATACACAATTAAAACATTACACAGCAGCTACTCCTTATAAATAAGACCATGGGTTTTCAAAAGTATAGGACTATGACACCACAATTATTTACACCATGCCCTGTAAAGCAATATTTCCCCCTCCACAAGAATGGTTTCTTGCCTAACTGCATCTTAACACAAAGAATGTGATTCTTCATTATTCCAGACTCTCAGTATCCTTAAGTCTAAGAGGGTCTTCAATTAGCATGATTCATGTGTGATCACAATGATTGCTCATATTTGACTCAGCCTTTACCAGCCTTTGCATGATTTGCTGCTCTGCACTGGATTAAGGAGGATGAGGTAGCAGAGTGTCATCTTGTGTCCTCTGAGTAGGTGAGTGGGGGATATATAATGAGTATGCTTCAGATGATTCCCTCCCCCCAATTCTGTTAGAATTGTAAAGAAAGGGGCCAGAAAGGCTACAGTCTGGCTGGAATGGCCAGCATTGGCCTTCCTTGCAGGACTGGGGGCCTTGGATTGGGAGGTGGAGAATTCTGAGGAGAAATGTTATAAGACTTCAAACTGCTGGTTCCTAGCACCCACACCTGGCCCTCTCACTCTTATCTTGGGAGGCCCTAGCCTCAAGGTCGGAGTTAATTAGAAGTGAGCTGCAAGAGGTTCAGCTGTGGGAAATGGCTGTTCGCAGGGAAGGGGCTGGTGGCGTGAGCGGGATGGTCAAGGATTGGTTTTGGCTGGTCACTGTACCAGCTAACCCAAAAAGGGATAAAGGGAATACCTACCAGGTGGAAGCCATCTTCTTCTGGACCGGGGCGTGGAAGGAGGGATCCCTACTCAGCAAGGTGATGCTGGGGAATAGATAGATAGATTTATTGCTTTCAGGTCTGGCGTGTTCTAGGGAAAGATTTATTGCTTTCAGGTCTGGTGTGTTCCAGGGAAAGACTTGTCACCCTTTGGGTGTGATCTAGAGTGGGTTAGACTGTTTTATTGTTTTATTGCTTTACTGCTGCTAACTTCTACCTCAAACTTCATCCTACCCCCCCACTCCTCATTGCCCCTCCCTTTCTTGCCCGGCTTGCATTTTTAACGGCTTATTGGACCGACTGGAGCCTTACGTGGTTAGACCTTAGGATCTTAATAAATTGCTTCAGTCCTTAACTGGTGTGGTTATTTCTAATGGCTGGCTTGGGGCTACTTGCCTTCGGATCGGGAGGTGGGCTTGGGGGGAACTCTGCTAAAGAGTTGCATGCTTACCTGGAAGGAAAGGGGTCTCTTTCCTTCACAAGAATATGCAGATTTCATTTCCTTTTTGACAGGGCAATCACCATTGGAAGCTGGTTGGTACAGAGAAACAGTAAGCGTTTTGCCTCTAGTGCTCTAAATCCTTCTTTCACAGGAGTCACAGAAGGGCTTTTTCTGTCTTCATCAGCCACATTACAATTTTATTTATTTATTTTATTTATTTATTTCATTTCTAACCCGCCTCTCCATCTAGATCAAGGCGGGGAACAACACTAAATATAAATATAAAAACAATAAAACAGATAAACCATTAAAACAGATAAAAACAAATACATTATTAAAAACATCTTAAAATTAAACTGGATAGGCCTGCCGGAAGAGAGCAGTCTTCACGGCTTTCTTAAATTCCAGAAGACTGCTAATTTGTCGAATCTCCTCCGGCAGGCCATTCCACAGCCTGGTAGCGGCAGATAAAGAGTAGGGCAGCAGATGAGGGGCTGGATATTTAGAGAGAATGTTTGGATGTTTGTGAGTAACCCATCCCTGCTCATACAGGATTAAAAAAAAAGGAACCAGGAATGTTTGGGAAAGAATGTAGACAATTTGGATTGTGGATCCAGTTGGTGCTTCAATAGGCAAGCTTTCCTTCCACCTCGTCTTTCTTAAGCCTCCAGCACCTCTCTTGTGCTTTCCAACCATTTCTTCACTTTAAATTGAAATGGAAATAATGAAGTAAAAAAAAAGGTGTGGTTTGAATGGGTCTGAATTTCTCCATGAAAAGAAGTCGTGCAATAACAGGAGCACCACAGTGGCATCTAGTGGCTTTATAATGAAACGTATAAAATTCACCGATAAAGGAAAAAAAGGGGCAGGGAAGGAAAGCACATATAATGAGCTGATATTAATCCTGCAAAGAGTCTGGAAACAGAACCCCCACTAAAATTGCCAGATAAAAGCATCTGTGTGGAGAAGCCCTGAAACTCAGAAGCTTCAATATACCCCAAACTACAACTTCAGAAACAGGTCACTCAGACTCATGGAGAGGTATCTTAGCAATTCTGTCCTATTTTCATGAGGTCATTGTACAAATGGTAACCTCCTACACCGCAGCATCTTTTTTTTATGGTGAGTGTGGGTGTAATTTGGTCTAATTCTAAACAGTATTTGGTTTGAGCCCCAGACTTTGGGCAGCCTCCCCGTGGGTGTTTTAGTGGGAAGAATTGCAGCTGGGACTCCTATTTTCTCCTTGTTTGCCCTTCACCCTATATTGGAAGAGACTGGTTTGATGCATGGTGATTGGTAGTTTCCACATCAAAAGGAGCAAATAAGGCTGGATAACACACAAAATGCCAGAAAGGAGTTTGTGTGTGTGTGTTTGTGTTTCAGCCAAGGTAACCCTCTCCCAGCCCCTTTTGTTACTGTGACTGTGCAATAGCCTGATCAGATTGCCCCATGTTAGGACAAACAAACCTCCTTGAATCTTTTCTCTTCTCCCCAGGCTTATAAGCTCACCACAAACCCTTCCCTTTTCTTTTACAATAGGGTTGAGGGCTCCCTGTTTGTTTATCCCAACCTCCTTGGATTCGGAAGCCCTGCTCAGATCAGCCTGGATGTTACATGCTTGTCTGAGGTCTAGTTTAAGCACCTTAGCACACAGTTAAAGAAATTTTCCCACAGCTTAGTTCATTTTGCATAGGTTTGGTGTGGTACATATGGTGCTTGTTTTGCTTTCTAAGCGCTCTACCAAGTTAATTCCCCCCAATTAATGAGTGTACATTTCGAAGTCTTGATGGGGCTTAATACGTTCCCGTTATTGAAGAAGCCATTGTGTGTGTGTGTGTGAGAGAGAGTGTGTCATTGGGTCCCCTCCTGCCAGATGCTCTATTGCCAAAATTAAAAAGTCCCTCAAAATATTTGTGTCTTGATAATGCACACAAGTTTGTACACATATCCAGGAATACATTCAGTAACAAATTCCATCTGTGATATCGCTTGGAATAGGCTGGGACGTCCCAATTACTCTCTTTCAAGAGGAAATTTTCCTTCTTGTTTTTTCCCTCTGCCTTATTTACAGGAACAAAACTCTGCTGAGCACATCTACAGCCCTGAAGACCTTGTCACACGCTTGTTTGAACTCTTTCTTGGTGGGTCAGCAACTGTAACTATTACCATTGTCTACAGTATCCTGGTGATGGCTAAGCTACCACACATTCAAGGTATACAGGTACTGCAGAGAACTGCAAAGATGATGGGACTCATGATCACACAAAGAGGAGAAAAGTCCTCCAAACCAGGGCTGGGAAAGATTCAAGGTTTCAGGAACTAGTTTGTATTTTACAATAACCCTAAGATCTACCAATTGGAGCCTGGTGCAAAAGGCATACACTTAGAATGACAATAAATACTTGGGCTCATGATTTTTTGAGAACCACAAGTGAATGGAGCTCACAGTCTTTCTTCATAACCCCCCTTACTTACTCCAAACATTCTTCATCTCAGCAGTTTAATTTAGGGCAGGGGCTAGGGGTCATTGTTAAAAAAATTGGAGGTACAAATCCATGCCCAGAAATCACCCAGAAATCTACCAGTATCTCCTTCCACTATGCTCCAGACTATGAGGTTTTCATGAAGCTTTTGAATCAAGCCTGAGATGGGCATATGACAGGAAGAAGTTCTCCATCCCAAAAAGTGAATTTTGAGGGCTTCTGAGATACCTTTATGTGGCCACTGAAGGAATGCACTATTTAGAAATTCCTTTGTTCATGGCCATTTTATGTCCTGAAGCTTTCAGATAGCGCAGATTCAAGAAGAAGCTGAACTGGCTTGCACATAACGACAACCCAGAGTTCAGGCTGAGTATGTTTTTGTTGAATTGTGTGTTCTTGTTGAATGGTAGGTCGTCATTATGTACAAACCATGTGTCAAAGTTCTTTCAGTCACCTGGACCTGTTGAGCAACTCCTTAAGAATCTCTTGCCTCCTTAAGAGTTCTACTTTCCTTCTTTTCTTTTCCCTTCCTGATAATATGGGATTTAGGCCATAGATATGGGGTGATTGGCACACCAGATACTTGAGGTTTAACACAACAGTTTACTGGAATATTAAAACAAGCCATAATTCAACTACAACCCCATACTCTTAGTTGTCACTATGTGTGTCTCAGCCGCTGCCTGCACTCAGCAAATCACACCAGAGCTTTTGAATCATGTTGCATGACTATTAAAATTAATTCCTGATATAATTCAGATTCAGATTCACGGGGCAAATGATGACATGGTGAGTTTTCAGTGGATTATTGCAAATGCCTCAGTGTTGGGAAGCATGCGCTCAACCACAGTGTGCCTGCCTGCCGGCTTTTTGTTTTTGTCTTTGGGTGTTTTTTGTTTTTTGTTGTTGTTGTTTTCCCCCCCTTTCCCCAGGCTTGAGCTATGTGCCTGGGAGGGAGGATACAGGGCCAGGTGGGGGGATCTGAGAGGAGCACAATCAGGGTAGTGACGGGTAGAGGGAGATGGCGTTGTGAGGAGGACTTGCCAGGTTAGGGGAACAAGGCCCAGACAGTTAATGGCTGTGCCTTGTTCCGGTCCCCCTCACACCCACAGGCTTGTTGGTTGCCTTATCAGCCATCCCTCAGGCCTCCAGGTGCTGCTTTTAAATGCCAGATCAGTGCATAATAAGATCTCCCTCATCCACGACTTAATTGTGGATGAGGCAGCAGATCTGGCAGGTATAACCGAGACCTGGGTGGGAGAGCAGGGAGGAGTTAGTCTCTCCCAGTTATGACCACAGGGGTACTTGGTTCAGCATCAAGGTAGACTTGAGGGCCGGGGAGGGGAGGTTGCTGTGGTCTATAGGAATTCCATCCCCCTCTGCAGGCTCCCTGTCCATGTGACTACTGGTCTGGAGTGTTTGCACCTTGTGTTGGGTCAACAGGACAGTTTAGGGATTCTGTTGGTGTACCGCCCACCCTGCTGCTCAACAGACTCCCTAGCTGAGCTGACAGAGGTGGTGTCTGGTGTACTGTTGAGGTCCCCCAGACTCTTGGTTCTGGGGGATGTCAACATTCATGCCGAGGGCACTTTATCTGGGGCAGCTCAGGATTTCATGGTCTCCATGACAACCATGGGAGTCCCAACATACCATTGGCCCAACGCATGTAGCAGGGCACAGTCTAGACCTGGTTTTTTCAACTGGACATGGAGATGGGGATCTGAAAGTGGGGGACTTTACATCAACCCCTCTGTCATGGTCAGATCACCACCTGCTGAGGTTTAGACTTACAGCGGCTTTTCCCCTCTGCAAGGGAGGGGGACCCATTAAGATGGTCCGCCCCCGGAGGTTAATGGATCCAGATGGTTTCCAGAGGGCTCTGGGGAGTTTTCCGGCTGATAGGGCTGGCTCTCCTGTCGAAACCCTGGTTGATCTGTGGAATCAGAAATGACCCGGGCAGTTGACACGATTGCTCCTGAGCGCCCTCTCCTGTGTAGAGCTCGAACGGCTCTGTGGTATACCCCGGAGCTGAGAGTGATGAAACAAAACAGGAGACGGCTTGAGGGCAGATGGAGACGAACTCCTGATGGATGCAATCAAACACTGGTAAGTGCTTATGGTAAGCTGTATTCAGGGGCAGTGAGGGCAGCAAAAAAACAATACTTTGCTGCCACTATTCAATCATCAACCTGCCACCCAGCGGAGCTTTTCAGAGTTGTTCGGGGGCTTTTACATGCTGGCCCCAAGGACATGGTAGAACCATCTGAGGCCCGCTGTAATACATTTGCTGGGCACTTCCAGAATAAAATCTCTGGCATCCGTCAGGACTTAGACTCTGGTGTTATAGCAGGTGAATCTAGTGAGGTATCCAGAGCACAGGCTTGTCCTGTTTTCTTGGATGAGTTTCAGTTGGTGCAGCTCGAGGATGTTGACAAGGTGCTTGGACAGGTTCGTGCAACCACTTCCATATTGGATCCTTGCTCCTCTTGGCTAATAAAAGCTAGCAGGGATGGAACAACTGGCTGGGCCAGGGAAGTGATTAATGCCTCTTTGCAAGAGGGAGTGGTCCCAGGCCTCCTGAAAGAGGCGGCAGTGAGACCACTCCTAAAGAAATCTTCCCTGGACCCTGAAAAACTTAATAACTACAGGCCAGTAGCAAATGTTCCATTCCTGGGCAAGGTCCTGGAGCAGGTGGTTGCGAGCCAACTCCAGGCACTGTTGGATGAGACTGATTATCTGGATCCATTTCAGTCGGGTTTCAGGCCTGGTTTTGGTACGGAAACAGCCTTGGTCGCCCTGTATGATGACCTATGTCAGGAGAAAGACAGGGGGAGTGTGACTCTGTTGATTCTCCTTGATCTCTCAGCGGCTTTCGATACCATCGACCATGGTATCCTTCTGGGACGACTGGCTGAGTTGGGAGTGGGAGGCACTGCATTGCAGTGGTTCCGCTCCTACTTGGGGGGTCGGCTCCAGAAGGTGGTGCTTGGGGAACATTGCTCGGCCTCGTGGATTCTCCAGTATGGGGTTCCTCAGGGGTCAGTTTTGTCCCCCATGCTGTTCAACATCTACATGAAACCGTTGAGTGCAGTCATCCGGAGTTTTGGAGTGCGTTGTCATCAGTACGCTGATGACACGCAGCTCTACTTCTCCTTTTCATCTTCATCAGGTGAGGCTGTGGATGTGCTGAACCAGTGCCTGGCTGCGACAATGGACTGGATGAGGGCTAATAAACTGAGACTCAATCCAGACAAGGCTGAGACGCTGTTAGTGGGTGGTTCCGCTGACCGGATGGAGGGTCTTCAACCTGTTCTGGATGGGGTTGCACTCCCCTTGAAGGAGCGGGTTCATAGCTTGGGGGTTCTCCTAGAACCATCACTGTCACTTGAGGCGCAGGTGGCCTCAGTGGCACGGAGTGCCTTCTACCAACTTCGGTTGGTGGCCCAGCTACGTCCCTATCTGGACAGGGATAACCTGGCTTCAGTTGTCCATGCTGTGGTAACCTCCAAGTTAGATTACTGCAATGCACTCTATGTGGGGCTGCCTTTGAAGGTGGTTCGGAAGCTGCAGCTTGTGCAAAATGCAGCAGCCAGATTGATAACTGGAACCAGTAGGTTCGAACATATAAGACCTACTCTGGCTCGCTTGCATTGGCTGCCTGTATGTTTCCGAGCCCGGTTCAAGGTGCTGGTTTTAACCTATAAAGCCTTACACGGCTTGGGACCACAATACCTGATGGAACGCTTTTCCCGACATGAACCTACCCGAACACTACATTCAACATCTAAGGCTCTCCTCCGAGTGCCTCCTCTGAGGGAGGCTCGGAGGTCAGCAACAAGAGAGAGGGCCTTCTCTGTGGTGGCAACCCAATTGTGGAACGATCTCCCCGACGGGGCCCGCCTGGCACCAACATCGTTATCTTTTCGGCGCCAGGTCAAGACTTTCCTCTTCTCTCAGGCATTTGGCAATATCTGAGGAGCCTGGGTTTGTTTTGTTTTGTTTTTGTAGTTTTTTGAAGTGTTGAAGTGGTTTTTAAATGTATAGATTGTGTGTATGTTGTATGTTTTTGCTGTTTTAATTTTTGTATATTGTTTTTAATTGTTTTTAATCCTATGTACACTGCCCAGAGAGCTTCGGCTATGGGGCGGTATACAAATGTAATAAATAAATAAATAAATAAACCTCTACAACCCTTCCTATTACTGGCAAATGGCAACTGACAAACAAAATAGCCCCAGATTCATTGCTCTGCAACCACGTAAACCCACTTTTCTCAAGGACCTGGTGAGGAGGAAAAACTAAGCCTCTTTTCTGTTTGTATAAGGTCAAATACGGTTCAAAACTTCTCTTACCCACCAAAGAGAATTATCTTTTAAAAATCCCCCAAGATATGCTCTGGGTGGAATAAAGAAGAGAAAGAAAGACTAGGATAGGGAAGGGAAAAAGAAGAAAAGAAGAATGGTGGCTGGAAATGGAGTGGAGGGAGAGAGTTCCCCAAGCCAAATGGCTCCTTTCAGAGATGCAGCACTCCAGGGGAATTTAGAAGGCTGTGGAGGGTTTGTAAGGATTGCACATACTTAAATTAACTTTAAGAGGTGAGGTGGCTTTTTCTTGCTTTTTTAAAACTGTAAAATCTATCTAAAAACTCCAGTACTTCCTGGACTATGATGTCACGTAGTCCTAACCCTGCTTTTGGTATAATCTGAGACCTACATCTGTTTAAGAGAAATTAAAGTGGTGGAGGGAGAAAGAAGTTTGTGGAGGCTCATTGAATCTTTTGCTATGCTGAAGCTACTACACTTCTGCAGAAGGCAAAGATTCCAGTTTGAGGTACTAAAATCAGACGGTATGTGAAATACCAGTATTTCACATGGAACTCTCCCTCTTAAAAAAATCATTGCATGTAGTTTCCCAGCAATAGGCATGTAAGAACATAAAATTAGGGGAGGGGGAGACGGTGAACAGACTGTGAAAAGAAATGTGGCAGTCTCCCCTCTAGTTTAAAAGTCTGGTGCATTCATGCTACACTCCCTATTGGTCTGCTAAGGGAGCAAGTCCTAAAGTCTCCTAGTAACTTCAAGGCTACTGAGCTCAAAGGGAAGAAGCAGGTCTGCATTAAGGCAGATGGTGGCAATTGGGGCAGCTCAGAAGATCTGGGGCCCATGCTCAGGTGGGCCCTTCTTCCCAATGTCCATTCATCAGCGTATGCCTCCACTTGTGATTTCATTTTAGCTATCTTGTAGAAATTCATATAGCAAGTAACCCTAGCAACAGCTTTTGAAATTGTCATCACAATGGGACCAGAATCATTGCAATGCAATGCCCCTAATTAACATCCCAGATCATGGTCCAGAAGTATGCCATGGTTAACCCTATCAAAAGACTCTGAAAGGTCTAGGAAAATTAGCAGGGCCACACTCTCCCTGTGCTTCTCCTCATCATATGTCATTGATTAACAGGACAATCACAATCATTTTGCTGGCAGATCCAGGTCTTGAAATCAGACAGTAATGGATTCAGATATCCATAGTTATGGTCGTATATAGTCCTGTGGTTTTGCAGTCTTCTTTAATTTTCTAAGGATTATAATCACCAACTGATAAGAGGAATCATGAATTATATTTAATAAATTGGTATTTAGAAATGTATACTGTTAATTGAAATAACTGATAACCAATTATATCGATATAGCAGAAGAGCAAGAGAAAAATGATAGTTTATTTTGAAAATATGGGCCCAAGAATAGGCTCTTAAAATATTGCATGTAGGGAAGAAGATGAACTAGCAGTCTTTTGGGAGTCTTTAAATCAGGAATGGGCATGTGGCCTCCACCATCCCCACCTTGCTGTGAAATTTGGCACTGGAGGAAATATTTAACAATTTTTAAAAAAAGAATAAAAGGCAGGGTCAAATTTAGCTTGTTTGTAAATTTAGCCTGTTAGCCACTAAACCAAAAATACCAGCATATTTGAGCCTAAAGCTCTTACTACCAGTAACTAAGCCTTAGAAAAGGCATAGCAACCCTTTAAGAATGGGGAAAAACTGTGCAAAAGCTGCAAAACCACCAATGATTGGTGGTTATGGGAAAGTGGGTGAGGTCAAGGGAAGGGACAGAAGCCTTCTGGGGATACTCAGGGGACCAGAATTGGTCCCGAATCTGATTTACTGCACCCCAGTAGCAGAGGAATTCCCTAATATTCCATGTGGAATATTTGCCAGTGTGCAGAGTCAAGTGGGATTCTGGGATCAAATGTTCTGCCCATAACCTCTCTATCTCTTTGGACTTTAGATATCCTCCTATCTCTGCAATGCTCTGACAGGTTCTGCCAACCATTCATTGTAATGTAACAAATGCACAGGGTGAAAGGGCCTTCGTCTAAAGCACTCAGTATCTGAATTGATTGGCCAATGCTAATCCTGAAGAAATGTCACTGTGACAAAATAGGAAACTACAAACAACTCATGATAGGGATCAGTGGCTTGAACAAGCTCAGCCATGCAAATCAAATAGATGGGCCTTTTGCTGCCAAAACTGGGGAAGTGAACACACTGCAATGCTTTTTAAAAGTTAGGATTTCAGTAGATGGAAGTGCTGATCCATGAGAATAATAGGCCTGTTTTACATTTATGTGCAGTTGTTGGGAAGACAGCAAATACTGCATTAGGGATGTTGGAGAAATACATTTGGGGGGTGGAGGTCAATGGGTTTTCCTAGGCTTGGCTCCCCGGACTTTGCTTTGGTTCCCACTTGGTGCCCAAATCAATCTACAGCAAGTTGGGCCAACTTGAAGACTTTCTGGGAATTTGCATAATTTTTTGGAACGTTGTGCAATTTGTGCCAATTTCTAAGCAATTCCCACAAGTTTGAGCCAAATTTGCGTAATTTGCACAAGTTCAGTCATATTTTGAACAAATTGCAGAACCTTCCCCCCTCCCATGACTGCCCCCAAAACGGGCAAAAAAAATTCCCAGAGTTTGGGAAACAGCTCAGCTTGCAGAACTCTGTTGAGACAAAAAAAGAGAGAAAAGAATAGATTCCTCAGGGTCAGACATCCCTATATTGTAGCTACTTGAGAAGCACACATTCCACCCTTCTGAGGTTCAAACAAGATGTGATGTTAATTGCTTGTATGCAATCACCATGACTGTTTTTTCTTATGTAAACAGAAGCAGAGAGGAAGCTGGAGGAACCTTAGGACCATTAGGGCTGCTACTTTCCTGACAAAAAAAGCTTCTCTAAAGTTACAATGTCCCATTCAGGGCAAGATTGTGGTAGGGATGCATGAGTATGTCATGGGTTCTCTGTACCTCCCCACTAGCTGCTCCCCCACCCCTGTTTACTTTTTGATACACAAATGCATTATTTTTGCTTGGTTTGTAATGAGCAGTCTCTCTGCTGTTAGCCACTAAACATGCTCAATACCTTGTAAATTGTTTACAGAAAGTGGAAGTGAGAAGCAAAGCGGAGGCAGTGTCCTTGATAGCTCCCACTGATGCCTAGCTAGTCTTGGATTAGTTAAACCATGATTTGTGATTCCATGCAAACTGGGTAACTATTTGTCATGTGTGTTGACATGGTTGAAGGCTGGATGGGGAGCCAAGCATTTCAGTTCACTCTGATAATACATTCCTCCCCCCATCCCGACACAGCCTGCATATAAATCTGCCAATTTGAGGTTAATACTTAATGCATCTGATAAAGTGGTCAGAGTCCATGAACACTTATGCCAGAATGAAATTTGTTAATTTCAAGGTGCCATCAGACTCTTTGTTGTTTTTGCTACCTGAAACAGACTAACGTGGCTATGTCAAAAACAACAACAACAACATATTGCTTCTTAAGATAGAGGCCTAGCAAAAAACTCACTAAAACCTGCATCCAGCTTCCTGCTTCCAGTTTCTTTGCAATATTAAGATGGCTCCTTTATAGGGTTTGAATCAAAGGAATGTCTTCCTCCAGTCCTAGCATGTGTGTAAAGGGGGAGGAGTCTTGTTTTCATTGCTTAACCTGTGCTATACTGTCTCCTTTATAGCCCCCAAGAAAGCCAGAACTTACTTCTGAGTATATGTAAGACTGTGCTGTAAGTTTGTAACCCTCGGCACACTTACTTAGGAGTAAGCCCCATTGAACCTAAAGGGGTGGGCAATCAGATATGTCTCCCTTTGTTGCAGGGAGGCATTTTACCCTCTTCTCCCTTTGATTGCAGACCCAGAAAATATTTCCTCAACAAGTTCATAGCCCAACACGAACTTTACACACTGCTGATTTCGCACCATGAAGGGGTTATTCCAGCTTATCTCTGATCTTTTTAAAAACAGAATAAGGAGTGTGTGTGGGGAGGACTGCAAGAGATGTCCTGTTTGTTGAAAATGTCATGAAATTGACCGGAGCATGCTATAAATCGCTTGTTTAGAGGAGTCTCTATTGTTTGTGAACAGAGGAACGTATTTAGTTAACACTATGACTTTATCACCTGCTCATTGTCACCTTTTGGAATTACCTGAGGGCAGCTGAAAAACTCACTCATTCTGTGATAGAGGAAAGTCCTTGCCTCTAAATACTGCATAAAATTAGAACATCATCATTACTGGTACTAGCTTGACTGCATGCTAATATTGTATTGCTCAGTA
Source organism: Anniella stebbinsi (assembly GCA_029215795.1). Lineage (NCBI taxonomy): Eukaryota > Metazoa > Chordata > Lepidosauria > Squamata > Anniellidae > Anniella > Anniella stebbinsi. The sequence goes on along the minus strand of JARDYH010000005.1, from coordinate 61,770,282 downwards.
TCATACTTGTCCAGCTTTCCTGTGGGTGTCCAGAAAAGCTAAGTGCAAGGCCAACTGGGAGTCCATTGGACTCCCCCCTCCCAGCCACTCCCCACTACATCCTGTCAGCCACTCCCCTGCTCCCTCCCAGCCTCTCTCCCCGCTCCTTCCCAGCCACTCCAACCCACTTGTCTACTTAAGGCCTCTGTGCAAACCGCTTTGGCAATGACATGTTTCAATGCCATCATTTTACCCTCTCTGTCCAGTCCACTCTCCTCACAGCCCCTTGCTCACTCCCAGCCGCTGCCCCCTTTTTGCCTGACTTCCGACCTGCGGGATTTACCTGAGGCCTCTGTGTGTGCTGGAGAGCCGCCCGTTTTCCTTTCTGGGCTTCCCCCTCCCAGCGGCTTCCCCCTGCTCCGAGCTGTGTTTATATATCATGTTGCTTAGCAACACAAAGTTCTTCCCTTAGAACCTCCAGCATGCCACACATTACTATATTCATTAAACAAAAAACCTACGGTTTACAAAAACAACGTTAAGGCTCCACAGTTTCCAACCAAGCACCAAAAAGCAGGGAAATTGGGAGTTAAGGCTCACAAGCCTTAACGCCACATCCTCCCTAAGGAGGCAGAAAGTGCAAGTGAAATTCTCATTCTCCCAAAGCAGATAAACCATGAGGACAGGATGGAGAATATGATATGCAGAGGTGACTGTGGGGTTGTGGAAAACTGATCACGAACAACTTAGGGCCACCTACTTCTCTTTTTTTGTTTGATCTCTTTTTTGTGTGATCTCTTGCCCCTATCATTCTGCTGCCTGAGGTGGGCATTAAACCCACCCATAGGAGGGCTGGCCATTCTTCTGGTATGTGATCATTCATGCAATTAATGTCACATCTTTGACCCTGAAATCTTATGTATTTTCTTATATAGGAGACAATATGATCATTGCAGTTCAAGTGACAGGATGGAAAGGAGAACAGAGTTCTTATACTTTTCATTAGGGGTGTGCATGGAACCAAGAAATCGGATCAGAATAGGAACTGGAACCGGTGCCTTGGATCAGATCGGAGGCTTCCCGGTTTGGTTTGGAGCTGATTCCGATCCGAAAATTGGACGTCCAATTTTCGGATCGGATGCCATTTTAGGTGTTTTGCCATAGGTTTACATTGGGGGGAAAGAAAGCTTTCCCCCAATGCAAGCCTATGGCGAAAACATGGGGGTTGGTGAATGGGGACCTAACTCCACCTCCCTCCCTCCCTGTACCTCCCCCCCATATAGCTCCTTACCTGCCGGGGTGCCCGCTTCCATCCACTTCCGTCCACTGTTCCAATCTACTGAGAAACAGGCTTCATGGCCTAGTTCTCAGTAGAGCGCCAGGTGACATCACACTCCTTACCTGCCAGAGCGCCCGCTTCCATCCACTGCCACCCGCAGGTCCAATCTACTGAGAAACAGGCTTCGCGGCCGAGTTCTCAGTAGAGAGCCAGGTGATGACGTCATCACCTGGTGCTCTACTGAGAACTAGACCGCGAAGCCTGTGTCTCAGTAGATTTGACCAGCGGGCATCAGCGGATGGAAGTGGGAGGACCCGGCAGGTATGTGGGGACCCCCCTCCCCCCCTCCGCCACCCGCAGGTCCAATCTACTGAGAAACAGGCTTCAAGGCCTACCTCTCAGTAGAGGGCCGGGGCGCTCTACTGAGAGGCGAGCCGCAAAGCCTGTTTCTCAGTAGATTGGGGCAGCGGGCAGCAGCGGATCGCAGTGAGGAGGCAGCAGGTAAGGAGCGCAAGTGGGGGGAGGGAGGGAGGTCCCCAGTCACCTGCCGCCATGTTTTCCCCATAGACTTGCATTGGGGGAAAGCTTTCTTTCCCCTAATGCAAGCCTATGGCAAAAACACTAAAAATGGAGGTCTGATTTTCCGATTTTTCCCAATCAAAATCGGGGGGGGGGGGGATCGGATCTCCATTTTTTGAAATCGGAATCGTTAATTAACATTCCGATTTTGGCCAGATCAGGCCCGGATCATGGATCGGGTCCAATCCATTGCACATCCCTACTTTTCATATCCAGGCAGAACCAGGAATTACTGCAGGTGCAGCCTCTTACTCATGCATGACTAGTTGCCTATTCTGCACAATACTTATCAAAGGCAGTGGAATCGTAGAATCATAGAATAGTAGAGTTGGAAGGGGCCTACAAAGCCATCGAGTCCAACCCCCACTCAATGCAGGAATCCACCTGAAAGCATACCTGACAGATGGCTGTCCAGCTGCCTCTTGAATACCTCTTGTGTGGGAGAACCCACGACCTCCATAAATAATTGGTTCCATTGTCGTATTGCTCTAACAGTCAGGGTTTTTCCTAATGTCCAGCCGGAATCTGGCTTCCTGTAACTTGAGCCCATTATTCCGTGTCCTGCACTCTGGGTTGATCGAGAAGAGATCCTGGCACTCCTCTGTGTGGCAACTTTTCAACTATTTGAAGAGTGCTATCATGTCTCCCCTCAGTCTTCTTCTCCAGGCTAAACATGCCCAGTTTTTTCAGTCTCTTCTCATAGGGCTTTGTTTCCAGACCCCTGATCATCCTCATCGCCCTCCTCTGAACCCCCTCCAGTTTTTCTGCATCCTTCTTGAAGTGTGGTACCCAGAACTGGACACAATACCCAAGATGGGGCCTAACCAGTGCCGAATAGAGGGGAACCAGTACCTCGCACGATTTGGAAACTATACTTCTATTAATGCAGCCCAAAATAGCATTTGCTTTTTTTGCAGCCACATCACACTGTTGGCTCATATTCAGCTTGTGATCTACAACAATTCCAAGATCCTTCTCGCTTGTCATATTGCTTGTCAAAAGCTTTGCTGAAGTCTAGATATACTATATCCACAGCATTCCCACAGTCCACAAGGGAGGTTACCTGATCAAAAAATGAGATCAAATTAGTCTGACAGGATTTATTCTTGACAAATCCATGCTGGCTTCTTGTAATCACTGCATTGTTTTTAAGGTGCTTACAAATTGACTTCTTTATAATCTGCTCCAAAATTTTCCCAGGGATGGATGTCAGACTGACTGGTCTGTAGTTCCCAGGTTCCTCCTTTTTGCCCTTTTTGAAGATAGGGACAACATTAGCCCTTCTCCAGTCGTCCGGCACTTCACCTGTCTTCCATGATTTTGCAAAGATAATAGACAGTGGTTCTGAGAGTTCTTCTGCCAGCTCCTGTATTACTTTAGGATGCAGTTTGTTGGGTCCTGGAGATTTGAAGTCGTTCAAAGAAATTAGGTGTTCCTTGACCATTTGTTTATCAATCTCAAACTGAAATCCTGCCCCGTCAGCTGGTGCTTCACTTTTTCCAGGGGGGTCATAGACCTGCTTTTGAGAGAAGACTGAGCCAAAGTAGGAATTGAACACTTCGGCCTTTTCTTTGTCATCTGTTACTAATTTGCCATTCTCATGAATCAGTTGAACCATAATGTCTTTTCTCCATCTTTTACTATTCACGTATCTGAAGAAAGCCTTTTTATTGCTTTTAGCATCCCTCGCTAGCCTCAGCTCCTTCTCAGCTTTAGCCTTCCTGATACCATTCCGGCACTTCTGTGCTACTTGTTTGTACTCTTCTTTTGTAGCCTGGCCTTCCTTCCATTTCCTATATGTATCCTTTTTTGTTTTCATGTCATCTCTAAGCTTTTTGTGGAGCCACATTGGTTTCTTCTGTTGTCTTCTATCTGTTTTCCTTGTTGGAATTGTTTGTAATTGGACCTTTAAAATTTCATTTTTTAAAAACGCCCACCCATCTTGGACTCCTTTTCTCATTAGGGTCACTTGCCATGGGTCCCTTATATATCATAGTTCTGAGTTTATTAAAATCAGCTTTCCTGAAATCCAGAGTATGTGTATGGCTACACTCAGCTTTTGCTTCCTTTGAAATCAAGAACTCAAGTATGACCAGGTCACTTTCCCCCAGAGTTCCCGTAACTGCCACTTTATCCACTAAGTCATCGCTATTGGTCAGTATCAAGTCAAGGATAGCGGTTCCTCTAGTTCCTTCCTCTACTTTCTGTAGGAGAAAGTTATCAGCCACACATGTCAGGAATTTCTTGGAGGGGGCACTTTTGGCAGAATTTGTCTCCCAACAGATATCAGAGTAATTGAAGTCCCCCATTACTACTACGTTGGATTTCCTTAAAACACTTGCAATTTGCTGTTCAAAAGTTTCATCCTCATCTTCTCCTTGATTGGGTGGTTGGTAGTAGACTCTGACTGTCATGTTCCTTTTATTCCTTTCCCCATTTATTTTAATCCAGTCGCTCTCGATGGGGATCCCAGGCTCATCCTCTTGTATTTCTGTGCAGGGATAAGTATTTTTAACATATAGCGTGGCTCCGCCTCCCTTTCTATTTCTTCTGTTCTATTTGAACAAGTTATATCCTTCAATTGCTATATTCCAGTCATGGGAGTCATCCCACCAAATTTCAGTTACACCTTTCAAGTCATATTTGTCTTCATGTATTAAGAGTTCGAGTTCATTCTGTTTGTTTCCCATGCTCTGTAGTATATAGACTAGGGGTGTGCACCGGATTGGGTCCGATCCACGATCTGGACCCGATCCGGCCGAAATCGGATAAAATTATCCGATTTCAATCCAAGCATCTGGATCGTCCGATCTCTTCCGATCTGATCTGAAAGGACCGGATGCAGATTGGAACAGATCAGAGGATCAGACCTCGGACCTCCTCCCCACTCCTCCCACTCGCGCTCCTTACCTGCTGCCTCCTCACTGCCATCCACTGCTGCCCGCTGCTTCCATACTACTGAGAAACAGGCCTTGCGGCCTGTTCCACAATAGAGCGACGGCGCGCCAGGTGACGTCATCACTCGGCGCACCCTCACTCTACTGTGGAACAGGCCTCAAGGCCTGTTTCTCAGTAGTACTAAAGCAGCAGGCGGCAGTGGACGGCAGCGAGGAGGCAGCAGGTAAGGAGTGCGAGTGGGGGGAGGGGAGGTCTCCTGTTACCTGCCGGCATCCTGCGCTGCCATCCGCTGCTTCCGTACTACTGATAAACAGGCCGCAAGGGATATCCGGTATCCGATTTTCGGATCGGGATTGGGTCTGAACCAAACCTGGAAGCCTCCTATCTGATCCGATCTGAGGCACCGGTTCTGGTTCTGATCCTGATCTGATTTTTTGGGTCCATGCACACCCCTAATATAGACATCGAAGCCCATGCGCTTTGCAGTCTGGCTTCTTTCCTACATTGTTGTGAACACTGTTTTGGGGCACTATTGGAGCTGTTCTCTCTGTTATGGTGCATAAGCCTTCATCCATTGTTGCCTCAAAGTTTATGTCTCCCGCCCCTGTAGGATTCAGTTTAAAGCCCTCCTGATGAGGTTCTTCATGCTGTGGCTGAACACAATAATAATAAATTAAATTTTATTTGCATCGAGCGAATAGCTATTGCAATTTATAACAGTAAAATAAACATGATACAAAAAGCATACAGTAAAATGTCCCATATTCAGGGGTGGGAATCCTCAACATAAATATACTCAGTGACACCAAGTAAATAAAAGCATTAAATGCAGTTGGAACTGGGTTTATTCAATTCGGAGCTCCGGATGTGATTGCTTCCCTCGTTTTGATAGCAGTTGCTAAAAATTTTGCAGTTTGTGCTGTGACCAATCTATTAGAATCCTCAAGGAGGAAGTTCACATAATAATCAGTTGAACGCCCTGGGTATGGCAGTAGTAAGGGGGTAATTAACTCTTCACGAGTATATCTATACAAAGAACAAAATAGCAGCACGTGGGCAACGGTTTCAATATTTCCATCTCCACAAACACAGACCCAGTTTTGATATGGGATTCTCTTATAACGGCCTTTGAGAACTGCCGAAGGAAGTACATTAAAACGTGCTTTTGAGAAAGCCGCTCTATGTTTAGGGTATGTAAGCTGCTGTAAGTAGATTGGTGTCTTATCTGAGGAACTGAATGTAGACTGTTTGAGGTAAGGGCACAATTTCCTCATTATGGACAAGCTATTTTGTAATTCAATGTCTGATAACCGTTGTTTCAATACTTACTTAGCTTTAAAGAAACCTAGTCCTAATAAGTATTGAGCTGAAAAGCCTGCTAAATTTAGCCTCTTATTCACAGCTTTCATCCAGCTGTTTTTATGGGAATCTCTCAATAATAAAGGGAGTAGACCAGTGGCAGTTAAATGCAGCCGCACCCAATAAATAAGTGTCCAGACCTGTGTGTAAATGGAATTAACACCAGCTTCAAGCCTTAAAGCGGCATTAGGAACACAATTAGGTACTGCAAAAATTTGCCTAAGAAATTTGGACTGCACTACCTCCAATGTTTTTAGATTGGTTTCAGCCCAAATTGGAATCCCAAAGAGGCTTTAAAAACTTCGAGAGCCACTGGAATAAAGTTACGTCCCTTTTTTCGATAAAATCTTAATAAAATTCTAGTGCTTCTTGTGGCTTTTTCAATTGCGTAATCTTGCTGAGCTGTCCATATTCCAGAATATTGGAATACTATTCCCAGATATTTAAATACTTTAACTTGCTCAATAAGGTGCCCATTCAGGTGCCATTTATGTGGTTTGTAGTGCCTGGCAAAGACCATTACCTTCGTTTTATCGTAATTAATTATGAGATGTTCTTTTTGGCAGTACATAGAGAATGCCCTTAACAACCTCCTTAATCCCACTTTGGTCTGCGATAGGATTACTGCATCGTCTGCATACATTAAGATAGAGATCTTTTTGGGGCATGAAAGTTTGGAGATGATAAAGACTCAACAATATCATTAATATAAAAATTGAACAAAACAGGGGCCAGAATACAGCCTTGCTTGACCCCTTTCGAGGATGGGACTGAGTCTGTCAGACCACCATCCGTTGTGCAACGTATTCTCAGCCATGTATTGTTGTACAGACACGTGATCAGAAACACTAGTCTTTTATCTATAGATGTAGATGCCAGTTTTTCCCAAAGTCTTGAGCAGGAGATTGAATCAAATGCTGCTTTTAAATCAATAAAAGCAGCGTATAGCACTCCTTTGGTTTTTTTTTTGCATATTTGTCAATTAGATGGTTCAAAACCAAGCAATGGTCTATAGTTGATCTACCTTGTCGAAATCCAGCTTGTGCATCTGACAGGATATTCTCCTCATCCATCCAATTAATTAACTTATTGTATAGATGTTTTGCATACAATTTACTAATTACACTCAGCAAACTAATTGGACGGTAATTTGCTGGTTCAGTTTTAGGACCTTTCTTGTGTAAGGGGACAATTATAGCTGTATCCCATGCCTTGGGTATTATTCCTGTTGAATCAATATGAGTGAATACACCGGCCAGCATTGGGGCCCACCAACTGATATTAGTTTTTAATAATTCTGGTGGTATGAAGTCTATTCCGGGTGCTTTATTTATCTTTAATTGGGAGATAAGATCCTTAGCCTCATTTGTTGATACAGGGGGCCATTGTGGTAGATTATTTGGGTCTTCCCTAGACTGATGGGCCTTCCCCTTGCACATGTCACTATCGGAGAACAGTGCCTGGTAGCAAAATGTCCATTCATCTGGTCTGATTACACATAGCAGATAGGTGCAAGACCTGTCAAGTAGTCCTGTCATGGTGCGCCAAAAAATACAACTATCTTTAGCATGAGAGGCTTTCACCAGTGATTGCCAGGCAGTTGTTCCATCCTGCCATTTTTTCTTTTTGATAAATGCTTTGTATTTCTGCCGACTTATTATGTACTCCCTCAACCAAGAAACAGAATTGGTATTTCTATATTTTCGGTAAGTTCTATTCATATGGCTTTTGGCCATTCTGCATTCGTTATCATACCAACTTGAGTTCACGATTGTATTTCTCAGCCCTGGATTAGCTTCTGTTTTTAAATATACTTGTAATCCATCAATCAGATCCTGAAATCCCCGTATGGCTTCAGTGGGTGATTTTTCAGAAAGGATTGCAGCATGTAAAGTACTGAAATCCTTTGATTGCAAAAGTTGGGACAGAGCTAGATCTGTTTTGGGAGTCCACTTTATTCGCTTATTACCAGTCACTCCTAAGTCTCTGTTGGTAATATATTGGGATTGTAAACGTGTATTATTCTCTATAATATTTGCCAATGTCATAGTCAGTGGTAAATGATCACTTTCTGTGTAGGTGCCAACCTCAAAGTGGGCAAGGAACCTGGAAATTAGTCTTGAAATCAGTATATAATCAATTACACTTCCACCCTGATTTGAGAAATGGGTATACTCCCCTCTCTGATCCCCTTTGGCTGTGCCATTTAGTAGCTGCAAATCTCTCTGTCTTATGAATTGGACCAATTTGAATCCTGCATAGTTAAACTTGTTGTCTTTAGAAACACGAAAAGTGTCCTGACCCTCTAATGTGTCCAAATCTAGGACACGACAAAAGGAGGCATATAATTTTAGATCATTTGTTCCAATTCATGCATTAAAATCCCCTGCTATTACAAATATTGCAGCAGGATACAAAGATCCTAGATACTCTATATATTTATCTAAGCTCATCCACATATTATCCACAGCCAGATTAGTTGGGCAGGGAGGGAAGTAAATGTTAACTATTATTAGATGTATTTCTGCACACTTGATTAGCACAGCAACTGCTAATGGCTTACAAGGAGTTATAAAAGTTATATCTACCTTGATGTTTGTAGAAACAAAATATGCTAGTCCACCCTTAGCCCTACCCCCTTTATCAGAGGGCATTGCTGCCAAACAGTGGCACTCATATCCATTCAACTGTATAGGTTCCTTTTGCCATGTTTCTTGCAATAAAATGATATCAAATTGGCCCAAAAAGTTCAAGCATTGATCATTGTTTTGCTTAGAGGTCCATCCTGCGATGTTCCAAGATAGTAGTTTTAGACTTGTATTACTTAAGGTGTTACAGCTAGAACTTCCACGATGTTTAGTGAGTCTATGTCTAAAAAAACACATCCATTTTCCTTTGTTGGTAGAACTTGTTTTGGGCTACCTGTAACCATGGGTGTTGTCAGGGAGGTGCCTAGCTCTGATGTATTGAGGATTTGGTAATTTAGCCAATTGGTATTGGTTATATCATCTGAGTTATTTGAGTTTGATAGCTCAAATTCTAGAGGAGGCTGGATTTGCAGATCTGCATCAACGAGTTGGAACTTGCCAGTGTTAGCCATTCTTTTGACTATGCAATCTGGTTCAATCACTTTAGCATGGGATTGATTCTGATCAGTTGCAACATTGTTGGGATGGCTCAGCTGTGCGATGCAATCCAAGCTAGCCTGTAACTTGGTTAATCTGTGTATTTCCCCTTGATTATTTCTTCTAGATGAATCAGCAAATGAGAGTGGAAGATTATATTCAACAGTCTCTGACAAGTCTGTCAGCTGGGTGTTTCCACTTTTACTGCCTGAGGCAGTTTCCTTATTAATTAATTGGGCAGCTGACTCTAAAGTCTTATGATCATTTGGGATATTTTCAGCAGATATTTGGATTAAGCCTTTCCCTTGGGTGAGATCCTCACAGGGTATTGGGGAATATTTAGAAGGCAATAAAGACTGTAATGGGGATATTGCTTTCTTATTGTCCCCCTTCCCCAATGGTAATAGGGATTTTATTGCTGTATCTACAAAGTACCGATTAGGAAACACTCCTGAGTGAGTTAACTTGGGCCTTGTTCCCATCATTAGAGATGGAATCCTTTTGGATTCAAAGGAAAGAATCATTCTCTGTGAGTGACCATTATCTAAGATTTTCTGCACCGATTTTAGATCTATGTTGCTTGCTGGTAAACCCAGCAGTAATTGCAAATGATGCTTGGCCCAAAATACAGAGTTCCATTTGGGTGAAAATCCTGTAAGGGGATAAACATCAATAATCAAATCACAAGGTTGAAATACTACAGTACTCATGGTATTCGGGGACATTGCTCCCTTGTTTGTAGCTGATCTAGCTGTGGAAACCATAGTTCTATCATCATTCTTAGGCTGACAGCCTCCTCTGGTATGTGTCTGAATGCCACTGTGCTCCTGAGCTATAATATCCAGCTTCCTGATAACAAAATCTATTTGTTTATATAAGTTCTGAACTGTCTGACTGATTAGCATAGTTTGCTTTTCTAACACATCCCATAAATTCATTTCCCCATGAGAGATGTATTTGATTCCGTTGGCAAGATTGTCCCCATTGTTTGTCCCTGCTTTTTTGGACTCACAGTGTGTCTCCTCATCTTCAATTGAAAGCAATGGTTCAAAGCGATTTGCCACCGGAACTGTAAACTCGGAGACGTTTTGTTTTTTAGTCAATGGCAAAAAATAGTGGTCCAGTTTGCTTTGCTTGGGGGTTGGTAATTCCAGCTCCTCATCAGTATCGGTGTTCGTGGCTCTTTTAAATTCTTTCATGATGCTTTTGATGGGCTGTTTGTGCTGTTTCTTGCAATCAGGATATGGTTTTATAGACAATTATTTCTTCCTCCGAATCAAATATGTTGGTATGCAGCCTTCACAGCAGAATGGTGGGGACTCTGGCTGATCTCTCAGTCTCTTTCTCTTACTGCTCGTCGCAGGTAGATGGTAGAAATCAAACAACGCCACTCTGCAACGTCCTCCACTCGATAAACAATAGTAGAAGTCCATGAAATTCACAAAGCAATGAGACAGGAGTACACATAAGATGCTGCAGCTTGTGTATGTGTATTTGTAAAGTCTATCAGAAGAATTCCAAACACAGTCCAAACGCTGAGAGCTCTCACTGAGCCTCCTCACAGCTGATTAGAACTTGAGCAGATTTGACCTTGAAGCAGCCAAAACATTTACAGCTTTCCTGACTCACACTTTAGCTAAAACTGTAAGTTTAGACAAAGCAATTTAAAACGCTCTATGGCCATTAAAATCAGTTAAACTTTCATTTTAAAACAAACAAACCGTGGAGCCGAAAAGTACGCTGCTAATCATGTTAACCGGAAACCGGAACTCCGGCTGAACACATTCTTTCCAGCCCTTGTGAGGTGCAACCCGTCCCTTGCCAGCAGTCCATCTTCTAAGTAGCATAGCCCGTGGTCCCAGAATCCAAATCCCTCAAGTGGGCACCACCTTTGTAGCCAGTTGTTCACCCGGAGTATTTTTCCTTCCCTTTCTATTCCTCTTCCAAGAACTGGGAGGATGGATGAGACAAGTATCTGGGCCCCAAAATTCTTGAGATTCCTTCTCAGAGCTTTGCAATATCATTTGTTCCCACATGGATGAGAAGAAAAGGATATGTGTCAGTGGGCTTGATGAGCTTTGGCAACCCTTCAGTCACATCTCTAATCTGTGCTCCAGGGAGACAGCACACCTGACAAGTCCATGGGTCTTCACGACATTCTTGGGTTTCAATCCCCAGCAGCAGGGAGTCTCCCACAACAACTACTCTTCTCTTCTTCTTAGTCGACTGACCTTCTGCCTCTTGCTCACTGTTGCACAGGGTCTTTTGTAATTCTTTGTCTGTAGGCTGTCCTCCAGTCTCTTCCTCCAGTAGCTGAAAGCGGTTGCATAACTCTAATGGTTCCACTGGTGCAGAGTGTCTTCTAGTTCTTCTGCTCCTAATTGTCACCCTTTTCCAAGGAGTTCCCTCTTCGTTAGCTTTCCTCATTTCAGCATTCTTCACTTCTGCTATGGCTTGCTGTTGTTCTTCACTCTCTTGTGCTTCTTGTTGCTGTTGCAGTTCCACCATTCTAAGAACTCTTCGCCTTCTCTTATTCCTTGGAGGGTGGACACTCGCCGCTCAAGTGCTTTCACTTTTTCTTCCAATAGTGCAACCAGCTTGCACTTGTTGCAGGTGTACGCCATGTTGATCTCAGGCAGGAACACGAACATTGCACATACGTTGCAAGTCACCACCATTAGAGACTCCTTTCCATCCATTGTCTCCATTTCTATTTTGTTTCTGCCCTCCGATTGTGTTGGAATTTTGTTAAGGACCTCCCCTGCCGCTCTGATCACTCACTCTCTGGGAGCTCTCTTCCTTATATTCCTTCTAGTCCAGCTGGAGCAGCTTCCACTTCTTACTCTCATTGTGATTGCACTTTAAGACACTCCATCCATCCAGTGATGTGTCTTAAAGTGTTCCTTTGTTAAATTTATTTTAAATGTATTTAAAATCTTTTTTTATCCCGCCTTTCTTCAAAATATTTCAAGGCAGCAAGCAAGATTCAATTAATCAAATTGACTTATGGTGCAGCACCTCTTAAATGTGGTGCATATTATGTATTTATTTATTGCATTTTTATACCACCCAATAGCTGAAGTTCTCTGGCAACATATGGCATTTCTGATGTTTCTGAGGGCATGTGTGGTTAACCTGAGTGCTCACAGGTTGATGAATAACTTGTCTATGCTAACAGAGGACAAAAACACATTGAAAAGGAAGAAACTGGGAAGGGTTGGGGAATGCTGGGGACAATCTGAAGTTTGAGTACTGTTTTTCCACCCACCGTGTCTTAAGCCACTTTTTTTGGATTTCCAACCAAAAGAAGAAGGCTGATAAAGATGGAGTTGGATGGGGCAAGAGCTCTGCTCGTTTTCTGTGTGTTCTTCATCTTATTCTTCTCATCCTTCAAAATGTACAAAAGGAGAGGCCAGCTGCCTCCTGGACCTGCTCCCTGGCCCTTTCTGGGGAATTTCCTGCAGAAAGATGTCCTGCCTCTATACAAATCCTATCCCAAGGTAAGGCCAGCTCTTGTAGCACTATCTCCCAGTCCTCTTTGGCACATAGTACACAATAGTTTCCTATAGGGATGAAAGTCACAAGGGTAATTTGTCACTGTTTGTTTTCTGTACTTCTCCATTCTTGCTTGTAAGAAAAGTGTGTTTCAAAGGGATCCAGATTTCTGTATCCTTTTACTTTCCCTAAGTTTCATTGCTTCATTTATTGTTTGATTTTGCTGATTTTATTGTGTGTTATAAATTTATTTGCAGGATGGTTTTTACTTGCCAAGAGACAGTTTACTGAGAACAGAATGCAGGGCAATACTTCAATTAAAACAACAACAACAACAAGCACTCTAGTATAGCTAGAGTGACCAGATACAAAAGAGGGCAGGGCTCCTGCAACTTTAAGTATTGTGATGAAGAGGGAATTGTGACTACAAGTGGCACCTGCTGAAACTCCCTTTTCAATACAGAACCCTTGTCCCTCTTTCCATATGGTCACCCTAGCACATGCAAGGGCTCTGGAGAAATCCAGGGAGCCCCAAACAGCCCAGATTAACCCTCAGTGGACACTCCCGAGACCTGATGTCTGGAATGGGTTGGCATGGGGGTCTGTTGTGCCCTTTCACTGCAAACTTTCAGGATGGCCCAGAGGCCTCTCTCACCATTTCCTGAGAATGTTTTCTTGGCTGGTTCTCAGTATTGAGTAGTAATTGTATGTTAGATTTTAGTACTGCCTAGGATAGCTGCTTTATTGCTGCTGTTTGACAATTCTATTCATTTTTGCTGGTTCATCATTGTAGAGTTTTTTACTCTATGGGATGTTATTGTAAAAGCTGCTTTGGGAGAACTCTCTTGCCCTGAAAGGTGGCCTAGAAGTATTCTAGTAAATAAGTAAATAAATAAATCAGCTATGTTGCCCCCCTCCTTTGACCTTTGGACCTAATAATAATAATATATTTATTTATTTATTTCTTATCCTCCTCTCCCTCTGGATCGAGGCAGGGCACAACAATAAATATAAATACAAATACCATCTTAAAGTTCAACTAGGTAGGCCTGCCAGAAGAGATCGGTCTTCACAGCTCTCTTAAATTCAAGAAGACTGCTAAGTTGTCAAATCTCTCCCGGCAGGCCATTCCACAGTCTGGGAGCGGCAGAAGGGAAGGTCCTCTGGGTAACACTTGTCAGCCTAGTTCTGCCTGATTGAAGTAAATTCTTCCCAGAGGACCTGAGTGTGCTGGGTGGATTATACTGGAGAAGGCGATCCTGCAGGTAACCTGGACCCAAACCATGTAGGGCTTTAAAGATAATAACCTTTATACTTCACCCAGAAACTAATTGGCAACCAGTGGAGTGATTTTAAGACTGCTGTAATGTGGTCACCCCTAGGTGTACCGGTGACCAACCTGGCTGCCATATTTTGAACTAGTTGAAGTTTCCGGACTAGGCACAAAGGTAGCCCTATGTACAGTGCATTGCAGCAGTTGAGCCTCGAAGTTACCAGCATGTGTGCTACCATTTTTAGGTCTTCCAACTCTAGGAAGGGGCACAGCAGGCATCTCAGCGGAAGCTGATAGTAGGCACTCTTGCCCGTCGCATCTATCTGGGCTGTCATTTGGAGCGATGGATCCAGGAGTACCCCCAAACTTTCAGGGGGAGTGTAACCCCATCCAGAACTGGTTGACACACCTCCAAATCCAGGTTGTGGCCTTTGACAGCAAGCATATCTGGGTGTCATACTGATAGCACCCCGCCCCATGCCTCTGGATAATTTCTCCCAGCAGTTTCATATAAATGTTAAACAGCATTGGGGAAAGGATAGCACCTTGTGGTACACCACATAGCAGCTCCTTCTTTGAAGAGCAGCTATCCTCAAGCATCACCATCTGGAACCTGCCTGAGAGATAGGACCGGAACCACTGAAGCACAGTGCCCCCGATTCCCAATCCCCTCAGGTGCTCCAGAAAGATACCATGGTCTATGGTATTGAAAGCCGCTGAGAGGTCCAGGAGTACCAACAGGGACACACTCCCCCTGTCAATACTCAGGCGTAGATCATCCACTAAGGCGACCGTTGTGGTCTCAACTTTATATCCTGCCCTGAAGCCGGTTTGAAATGGGTCTAGAAAAACTGTATCATCCAATACTGCTTGGAGTTGGAAGACAACCACCCTCTCAATCACCTTGCCCAAAAACGGAAGGTTTGATAGCGGCCTGCAGTTAGTAAGGTCCAGAGGATCCAGGGAGGGCTTTTTTTTAGAAATGGCCATACTACCGCTTCTTTTAAACATGTCGGAAAACTCCCCTCCCTGAGAGTTGCATTAATAATATGTTGTAGATGTGATCTAACTGCATATCCTCCCTGGACAACCAGCCAAGAAGGACAGGGATCGAGAGGGCAAGCTGTCCTCCTCACTCATCCAAGCAGCTTGTCCATGTCCTCGGTACTCACCAACTTAAACTGATCCAGTGTAATCCTACTTGCGGAGTTGCTGGACACTCCATTTTCAGCTTCTGCTATAATGACAGCGTCTAAGTTGGCTCTTATCTGAAAGATTTTATCTGTGAAATTATCGTTAAAGGCATCACAGCGAACTACAGAAGACTCTATAATCGGGTTCAGGGGGAAGGTATCTGTGTTAGACCCCTCACCATCCTGAACAGGTCTGCTGGACACGAGTTTGCAGACACAATGAGTGCAGAGAAGAAAGCTTTCTTTGCTGCACATATTGCCATTCCATAGGAACGGAGATGTTCTCCATGTTGTGTCTTGTCGGATATAAGTCATGTTTTCTGCCATCGGAGCTCCAGTTGTTGTCCTTCATGCTTCAACTCCCTGAGATCTTCAGTATACCAAGGTGCCCGATTAGAAGCAGGTCAGAGAGGGGGTTTGGGGGTGATCGTGTATACAGCCCTAGTCAGATCTTGATTCCATCTATTAACCTGGGCTTCCATAGGATCGGCGACAATACCAGCCATAGCACCCTCTAAGGCCTTCCGGAATCCAAGGGGATCCATCAGCCTTTGAGGGTGGACCATCTTAATTGGTCCGCCACCCCTGCAGGGGCAGGTGGTAGCCCTGATACTAGCCCTGACCAGATAATGGTCTGTCCATCACAACGCGGATGTACTTATCACCTCAGCCCACAGATCTGTTTGTTCAGAGCTGAAAACAGCATCGAGGGTGTGACCTGCTGAATGTGTAGGTCCAGAGACCAATAGGGATAGGGCCATGTATGTCATGGATACCATGAACTCCTCAGCTGTACCTGAGAAACTGCCCTCGAATGGGATGTTGAAGTAGCCCAGGATCAAAAGCCTGGGCGACTCCAACACCAGCTCCGAGGCCAGTTCCATGAGCTCGGCCAGGGAGTCTGATAGGCAGCTGAGTGTCCAGTACACTAACAGAATCCCTAGTCTATCCCTGGTCTTCAGACTCAGGTTCACACACTCGATGTGATTCAATTCATGGACAGAAAATCTGGTCAGGTTAGGGTTATCTTTGTAGACCACAGCTACTCTGCGCCCCCCCCACCCACCCACTTTCCCTCACCTGCTTACTGACACAGTACCCAGCTGGGAGAGCCTGAGCCCATGTCGGGCCACTGTCATATCCCAGCCAGGTCTCTGTGATGCATACCAGGTCGGCCTTTTCATCTAGAAGAAGTTCATGGATGATGTTTGTTTTATTTTTAACCGACCTGGCATTACATAAGAGCAAGGAAAGGTTCTGTGGGTGGCCTGGTTTGTTCTCCAAGTTCCCCGGGGTGGCAGGGTGACCGGAAGGTAAGATGAGTGTTAAATACCCATCTCTCCTTCCCCTGTGATGGCACTTTGCCTTGCCAATGCCATATCTCCCTCTGCCCTGCACAACAAATATTGCCGCTCCCTTACACATTGAACCTCTCAGTAAGATGGGACAGAGTGGAGGCAATGATGTCCCAACAGTGTCTCTCGTACTCCCTCTCAGATATCAACAGCTTGTCTGGAAGAGCCTCCTCCTCCTAGCTGGGCGTTCGGCTGCTTTGAACCTCTCGGCATGGTGGGGTGGGGCAGAGAGGAGGCAGTTGTGTCCCGGCAGCATCTCTTGCACTCCCTCTCCCCCCCCACAGATGTCAGCAACTTGTCCGGAGGCCTTGAACCTCTTGGCACGGTCAGGTGGGGCGGAGAGGAGGCAGTCGTGACTGGACTTTGGTCCCCAAGGTGGCCTAGAAGCATTCTAGTAAACAAATAAATAAACAAGCTATGTTGCCCCCCTCCTTTGACATTTCTCACTCACCCCTGCCCTTACAGAAAGCCCTTACCACATGGTAGTGGGATGAGTGTACATGCGTGCAGGCACAAGCAGTGGCAGCCCTGTTTCCCAAGGCCAATGAAGTTATGTCACCTCTATTATTGCTATATCTATGCCTGCAAACTATGGCAGCTATAAAGGGCCATTCCTTATGGACACTGTAGTTTGTGGCCATAGATATAGGAAAACGTACAGCTGCCCTTTGGGTGGGGAGGGTGGAAAAAAACCCAGATTTTTCTTCAAATTTCACAATTCCCCTCCTTCCCAGATTTGATATCAGCAGTCCTGGCAAATCCTCCTTTTTCCTTTCATTTAGTCAATGTACTTTGGACCCACCCATGACTGGACTTTGGTCCCCAAAGTTACCTCCAAAATTGAATTCATCTCTCAGGATGAAAGGGGTTCAGCACTCCTGCCTTATGAAAGTTATCCCAAAGGCAGTTCCATTGCCTATTTAACCAGGGTCATTTCTGATTCTGCTCTCAGCTCATTGAAAAGTATGGACCTATCTTCACTGTCTGGATGGGACCAAAGCCTCTGGTTGTGCTCTGTGGATATGAAGTGGTTAAAGATGCTTTGGTGGATCACGCTGAAGAGTTTGGAGGTCGTCCTACCATCCCAATCCAGGATAGATCGCAAAAGGGTCAAGGTGGATTCTATTACCTCATTTCTTCTTTTTTGTTTTAGCTTCTTTTTGGTTTGAGATAATTCGCCTATTCCAAAGCTCTCATGGCCAAACTAAACATGACTTTAATTATGTTAATGGTGAAAACTTGCATATTTTTGGCACAGGAAAGCCCGAGCAGCCTCAGGATCATGGATGGGAGGGATGGCAAGGGAAGTTTAGATCTTCCTCTCCTTGCCACATTCTCAACAAAATCTGCCTCTCTGTCGTTGCTATTTGCACTTTAAGGGAAGTCTCTACTGGCATGAATGGTAGATTCTTTGGTCATGAAAACAGAAGCTTTTGCTGAAGTGATTTTTCTTGGGATGGGGGCAGAGAGAGAAAGAATTAAATCCCCCCTTCCTACCCCTGACCCAATGGTCCCATGTCTTCTCAGGATTTCTTTTTGTCTATACTTGCATAACAAAAATGTGCATGTAATTGCATTGATGTCATTAACAGCATCTTTCATTTGGCCCTCAGAAATAAATAGTTTTTCAAGAAAATAACAAATATTTGATGTGGCCAGGGAGGTGGGGAGGGGTGGTGAAGGGTGGCAGCAAAGAATCAATTTTGAAAATTAATTCCCCCCCAAAGGAAGCTTCTTCTCCTATGCAGGGAAGCTCTCCCCTATATATAGAAACAACTTTTGTCACCAAACTTATCAACACTGAGAGCTCCATCACATCAGCAATTTAATGCACTCTCACCACGCCTGGTATCTGGTTTTGCAGCGCGGGACTCACATGACATCATCCCTGTCCTGCACCCATTTTGCCTCTTTGTTTTGCGTATTATTTTGGTGCAGGGAAAGTCTGGATTATTTTCCCAAAGCAACTTTAATGCACCCTTAAGCCTCTGTCTAGTGCTGTCCCCTTGCTTTTTCCTTTGTTGGGTGTGTGTGCTTTGAATGGAGTCTTGCTGACAAAAGGGGAGAGCGGGACATTCTCATCCTCCAGCGCTCCTCTGTGTCGAACGTTCGAAAGAATGGACTATTTGCTGCTCCAACCCCACTCTCCTTGCCTGCAGATCCCTCATTTATAAAGATAAAGAGGTAAAACTTGGGACCTTCAGAGATCTTAAGTAGAGCTTTAGGCATGCCAAGTTTGAATCAGAGTGGTTAATGCCTTGAGTTTTAGGAATTTTTAAAATGGAAATTAACCACAATGCTTACATCTGCATAAGTCTTATAGGTAAAGAGATGAAATTTGGCATGGTGATAGATCTTCAAGAGGGCTTTAGCTGTGCCAAGATTGAATGAGATTGGTTCATCACTTGTTTTTTTTTTTTTTTTAAATCCCCCCCCCCCCCAAAGCATTTAGCTGAAAGTCCACCAGTGTGATATTCCCCCTGTTTGCCTTTGGGGAGGATCCTTCACAAATGCAAACAGGTGAAATATCCTAACAAATCAAGGTATGAACCAATCTGATTCCAATTTGGCATGGCTAAAGCCCTCCTGAAGACCTATCACCATACCAAATTCCATCTTTTTATCTTTAAAAATTATGCAGATGTAAACATTTTGGTTAATTCCTATAGGAGCTACAATGAGCAAGGGGGGAAGGCTGCTGCATCGACCACAATGTCCATCAATTACAAGAACCAATGAACTGGAGAGGGAAGAAGAAGGGACGGGGTGGGGCAAGGTGGGAAGACACAATAGCAGTGGGAGAGCACACAAGTGAAAAGAGAGTTTACCGGTATAGCTACGATCGCGAAAGGGAGGAGTGCTTGCAGCGCTTATGAAACGGAGGTAAAAAATGAGGAGGCATATCAGGGGGAAAAATAAGTGTGATGAAGCCCTGAATTGAGTCTAATCTAGCTCTGCCCATTGAAAACAACCACACAGTATAGTGTCCTGTCTTGTAACCATGAGTCCTCATCTACACATGCCTAATGAAGCACACATGCTTAAGCAAACTCATGTTAGCCTTTTCATTCAAAAATTACATTGCACCAAAATAGGAATTGGGGTAACCAGGCGAGAGGGATTTGGAATGAGACAACAAGCCAGAGGTTTGAATAATCAAATACATAGGATATACAACCTTCAAATGGGACTGAAGGCTATTTGGTCAAATCTATAGTGGGGGTTGGGGATGGCAAAGACCCTAAAACAAAACCTGGAATCTGCTTAAACTGTCCAAAGTTTTTAAAAAATCAAACCCACTTTTTTTTCACCTAAGAAATTTATTTACTAAAGCTCCGTGAACTTTCTTAACAGGATCCAACAAACATCAATTTGTTGGATAATAATTGCAGCTACAAATGAGAATAGAGTTTGAATGGAGAAATCACTGTGATCTGTCTTTCATCTGTTGAGAACTGACAAAGTGATTTCCATCTCTTTGGTTTCAGGGCTGAATAGCAGAAATGAAACAAAACGGAGGGAGCTGCGCCAGTTCACCATTTCCACCCTGCGGGACTTTGGCATGGGGAAGAAAACAATGTCCAAGAGGGTGCAGGAGGAAGCTCTTTGCCTGGTGGAGGAAATGGCTGCCACACAAGGTCCTCTCATATCTCTCTTATTCCAAAGAAATGGAAAGTCCTCTAAGGGATGAACAGTCTCAGGAAGAGCTGTTTATTTTAGAAATAAGAAATTGAAATGAGCTACATGGGAAATTAATTAAAAGGCTTCCAATTAAAACCCCAAGCCCTTCTGGCCTCTAGTGTATCAAAATGAAAGGAAAGGGGGAGTGTTGCTCCTCAGCACCAACATCTGGTCAGTGTTAGGTTTCTGCATGTCCTACGTCATGGTGATGTTTATCAGCTAGGACAAAAACTATGCAGGGGAACTAGTACTGGGCACAAGTAACAAGTAAATAATGTTGGTGCAGCAAATGACTATTCAGGAGGCAAAAGAAAACACACACCAGGTGTGCCTCTGTGCGAATGTCGGCAGTTGACCTCAGAAAAGTATGTCCAGAAGCAGTGAACTCTGGTTGTGGCTGCTGCGGTAGCTATGGGAACCCAAACACACCAAAACAGCGCTGTAATCAGGAGAGATGTCAATCACTGATGCTGCCTGACAGAAGAGGGGATATAATTGGCAATAGGGGTGTGCACGGACCCCCCGGATCGGATCGGGACCCGGATCGGGACCTCCAATTTTGTCCCGGACCGGTTCGGACAAAATCGGAGGCCCCCCGGACCGGATCGAGTCCGATCCCGACCCAAAAATCGTTAATTTTTGGATCGGCCGCCATTTTTTTCCCCATAGACTTGCATTGCAATGCAAGTCTATGAGAAAAAAATGGCGGCGGGTGGGTGAGGGGGGGCCTAACTCCCTCCCCCCCCGGGGCCGTCTGCTGTGGACGGCCCCGGCAGGTAAGCCCCCTCCCC
Source organism: Anniella stebbinsi (assembly GCA_029215795.1). Classification (NCBI taxonomy): domain Eukaryota; kingdom Metazoa; phylum Chordata; class Lepidosauria; order Squamata; family Anniellidae; genus Anniella; species Anniella stebbinsi. The sequence goes on along the minus strand of JARDYH010000005.1, from coordinate 61,749,275 downwards.
CGCGCTCCCTACCCCCCCTGGGGCCGCCCGCTTCCATCCGCTGGCGCCCGCGGGCGCCAGCGGATAGAAGCGGACGGCTCCGGGGGGGGGTAAGCCCCCTTCCCCGCCACTGCTTACCTTCTCGGCCCGTCCGCTCCCGTCCGGCGCCGGCGGCTACTACCAGCGGGCTCCGCGGTCTACTCTCGAGTAGCGCGCCGGGTGATGACATCACCCGGCGCGCCACCCTAGAGCAGGCCGCGGAGCCTGCTGGTAGTAGTAGGCGCCGGCGCCGGACGGGAGCCGCCGGGCCGGGAAGGTAAGGGCCCCCCTCCCCCCTCCGCGCGCCCCCTCCTCCCCTCCACGCACCCCCTCCTTACCTTCCCGGCCCGGCGGCTCCCGTCCGGCGCCGGCGCCTACTACTTCCAGCAGGCTCCGCGGCCTGCTCTAGAGTAGCGCGCCGGGTGATGACATCACCCGGCGCGCCACCCTAGAGCAGGCCGCGGAGCCTGCTGGGAGTAGTAGGCGCCGGCGCCGGACGGGAGCCGCCGGGCCGGGAAGGTAAGGGCCCCCCTCCCCCCTCCGCGCGCCCCCTCCTCCCCTCCACGCACCCCCTCCTTACCTTCTCGGCCCGTCCGCTCCCGTCCGGGGCCGGCGGCTACCACCAGCAGGCTCCGCGGCCTGCTCTAGAGTAGCGCGCCGGGTGATGACATCACCCGGCGCGCCACCCTAGAGCAGGCCGCGGAGCCCGCTGGGAGTAGCTGCTAGTGCCGGACGGGAGCGGACGGGCCGAGAAGGTAAGCGCCCCCCTCCTCCCCCCCCCCCGCTGTCCACTTTCATCGGCAGGCGCCCGCTGGCGCCCGCCAATGGAAGCGGCGGTGGGCGCCAGTGGGCGCCCGCCGATCCGCCGATCCTCCGAACCGGTTCGGAGCCTTTTCGGACCGGTTCGGATTGGATCGGCCGATCCAGCTGCGGGATCGGAAATCGGATAATTTATCCGATTTCCCACTGGACCGGACTCGGATCGTGGATCGGGTCCGATCCAGTGCACATCCCTAATTGGCAACAAGGTCAATAGAATAACTGGGAACCAATGGAGTCATTGTATCCAGTGTGTGATAGGGAAGAACACAAGGTCCTGAAGCTGAGTTGTAACTGGCACAGAGAGGAAGGCATTCACCCAGTCACAGAAATATGATTATTTATTTAGTTATACAGACTTTGAGCATGATAACACCACAGCGTGTACAGCATTAAAATCACAACTATAAAAAATACAGAATAAGATTAAAGAGTCCCATAATTAATAAGAATATACATACATGGGTGACACTAGAGGGAAATATTAGTGAACAGGTATGTCTTAAATAGGTACCTAAAATGCAAAACTGTCCGGCACCTGTCTAATGGTAATGGGAAGAGAGTTCTACTGGGCAGCAGTGCAACATTAAAAGCTCAGTTCTTGGTAGGCACAAGGAAGACCTCCAGAGCACCCATTGTCGTCAGCCCATTCCCTCTGGCATTCACACGTACTGGCAAACTGACACGAGACAATCACATTGGTGAGACTTCTTTTTATCGAGGAAATTACACGGTCAAAAACATAACGGTTACATTTTCCAAACAACACCACATAAAGCCGAAGATGATAGAAAGCTTTAGGCTCCTTTCCTGATACGATCCTTCAGGTAAGCACTTGGGTGGGGTGTGTGTGTGTTAGGGTTTGCCACCATCTGATTTGAGATTCTCCGGACAACGCATACACTGGCACCTCAAGGGACATGGCCAAAGTCTAAACAAAATCCCAGGGAGGGAAACACTTATGCTCTGAGCCACCAGAGCTGGGCAAAGATGAAAGATCATGCCCCATCAAACACAGCCCGCTGAAAGCTGAGCTGATACAGTACGCATGATCACAGGGAAGGTAAAACCTCAGGCCCATCAAACACATAATCCACAGCAAACGCAAGTTGCAGTCTATGTAAAGCCTCCCAGTACTTTCCTTGGTACAATCCTTAAAAACCCAGAGTCCAAATAGCAAATTAGAGAGCATGTGCAGAGTGCTTCCAATTTTCCCAAACAGATGGAATCCCACATGAGGGGTTTCAGGCCTTGCGTCGAAAGATTATCTCAAGCAAGGCTTCTTCAACCTTGCTCAGCGATTATATACTAAGGCCTGGCCTATTCAAAGCCACTTGACAGACAGGTCCTCTGACCTGTAAACCATGCCCATGTGCCAACAGGGTGGGATTGTTCCACCCACTATGATGATGCTACAATCTGAGTGACAGCTGCCAAGGGTGGCCCCCTCCATTGTACCAAATCCAGATTCTCAGAGAAACCTGCTACAGCTGCAAGGCCAAACAACAGGGAGTGAGAGAGCTACTCCAGTGAGAAAATCTGACAGAGATAATCTTCCAGAGACATTGGCTCAATTCGGACGACACGATAGTCAATGGTGGGTTGACTAACCCTAACCCTCACGCTAACCCTAGGGGGCTCTCCCCACACAACATGGTAATAAATAATCAACTGTGGTGTGGATGAGGATCAGCGCTGAGTTGACTATGGCAGCATTCGGACGACACGATAGTCAATACAACTGACGATTGTTTCCCCCACACCAGTTGTTTATTGTGTCGTCCAAATTGAGCCATTGACTTTCTAAACTATTGCATCAACTTACATACCACAAGGCCTCTGGCCTTGTGGTACACATGACACCCATTTGGGATCAGGCTACCAATTATTATTATTTTTTTAAAACTACAATTTAAATAGATATACAGTACAGCTCAACATACTAGGGAAACTGACTGGATGACCTGTGTGCCTGCTAAGTGCACCGTGCAGGTGGCTAATGCTTGATGGGCAAATTCCAGGCTTCCAACCTCCTTTCTTTATCTTTCAATCAGATTTGGACTGGACAGACCTACAAACCGAGGACCATCCTCTTATAGCCCTGTGAAGAGACAACTGTCCTCTGTAAAGTAGGACACACGGATACAGTGTTCACTGGGGGAGGGATGGGAAAATATCATGGGTGTCCCAAGGAAGATGGTAGGGGGAGAAGTGAGCAGGAATTTCATCCCCATTTTGGACTTGTCAGCCCTTCGAATGCAGGACACCTTCAAATAAATAGAGGAATGTCCTCTATAAGGTATGACACATGGCCACCTTAAGAGTAGACTCTAATAGAGATATCTAGTATTCTGGGGGGATGGTTCTCCCCTGTTCTTGTTCTCCCTGTTGCAGTATGCCTGTTAGAGCCTACTCTTAGTATATTACGTGTGAACAGAAATAAATGGTTTTCAGTGCCATTTCTTGTGCTTCCATTTATTTTTACTCTATTTTCAATATGGCCTGATGGCCCACCTGAAACTGCACTGCAAATGGTAGGTGAATAATGGTACCAAGAGAAGAAGAGTTCCTATAGCTTGTTAATGATTAATGAGTTGATTTGTATTCAGTTTTGGTCACAAGTAAAAATTCCTCGGGCCCAGTTTGTGTAAAACATGTTTAGTTTTAATTCTGCAATGGGACCTGAGGAAGGCAGGATCCCCTCTGCCAGGCGGGATCTCCTCTGCCAGGCCCCACTCACTCTGTCCTCTTCTTGTCACTGCAGGGCAGCCCTTCAATCCAAGAAGAAGCATCACAAACAGTGTTTCTAACGTGATCTGCTCCATTCTCTACGGGAGTCGCTTTGACTATAAAGATGAGACCTTCCTAAAGCATCTGGAGGTTTTCAATGACCATGCGCGCTTCTTTCACACTTTTTTAGGACGGGTATATTGCTCCTTTGATGTTGTAAATGCTCCTTTTGCCAGCTTGTTTGACTATTTGACCCTTAGCTGTGATGCTCCATGCCCGTTTTGGATAGAGCTGCAATGTCAGTGGGTTTTTTTCGGGGGGGGGGGATATATTGTCCTTGGGCGTTTATTGTGGGTGGCCAGGTTGGGCCACACATAGTTGTGATTGGGAACACTATTTTGCATGTTTCTTCCCGTAGGGGTAAAAGGTCCGTTTTGGAGACATAATTAACTCCCTCTTGTCCAATCTGCCCTATGTTTTGCACGTAGATAGCTATGTAATATGCAAGCAGATTACATGGGTTTGGTGCGTAACAAAGGGATGTTATAGGGGGGAAAGGATTCACCCCCCACCTCACATAGGGCCTAATGGATGGAAATTAGCTTTGCCCTTTGAGATATAGGTCTGTGGGAAGTTCTTCTAGTGCATAGACTATACCACTCCACATGTTTAGGACTACGTCAAACATTCCAGACCATTGGCCCTATGGGTTGGGGTGGATGGAGTTGAAATCCAAACCAGGTGGAGAGCACCAGGTTAGGCAAGGCTCCTACACAGTTTGTATCTAAGGATAATCATATCAAGTGGATTCTTTCCATTCCACTAGGATTGTGGCATACACACTATGTCAATTCTGTACTTTAAATAAAAAGATTTGGTGTAAATCCTTAAAATGAATGAATAAATTCAACACCAAACATAGGTGACCATATTTGGGAAACCAAAAAAAGAGAACACCCAGTTGGGGGGCGGGGTGGGTAAGCATGCTCTTCAGGGCCTCTGGAATGCGCACCATCCCCCCTGCCACACTAATGGCAGGGGGAATGATGCACTTTCTGGAGTCCCCAGAAAGTGTATTATTTCCACCACCACTGCTCCAATCGGGACCTTTTTCATAATGACTGGGAATGGTACACTTTCCCCTTTAAGGCCAATTGGAGCAGTGGGGGGAGGGGGAAGTGCATAATTCCCCGCCACCATGCTAATGGCAGCGGAAAGTGTGTCATTCCCGGACATTATATAAAATTACAGAAAATCCCCCTTGACACCCAGGATAGAACAAAAATCCAGGGAAGGCTGTTATAAGGCCTGTTCAAAATATGGCAGCCAGGTTGGTCACCGGTACATCTAGGAGTGACCATATTACGCCAGCTTTAAAATCGCTCCACTGGCTGCCAATTAGTTTCCGGGCGAAGTATAAAGTGTTGGTCATTACCTTTAAAGCCCTACATGGTTTGGGTCCAGGTTACCTGCGGGATCGCCTTCTCCCGTACAATTCGCCCCGCACGCTCAGGTCCTCTGGGAAGAACTTACTGCGGTCGGCCAAGACTAGGCTGACAACTGTTACCCAGAGGACCTTCTCTTCTGCTGCTCCCAGACTGTGGAATGACCTGCCGGAGGAGACTCGTCAACTTAACAGTCTTTTAGAATTTAAGAAAGCTATAAAGACTGTTCTCTTCCGGCAGGCATATCCAGTGTAATTTTTAGAATGTTTTTAGGATGTTTTAGGATGTTTTAATGCAGTTTTAATAATATTTGTCATGATTTAATTAGTTTTATGTATTTTATCATGTTGTTGTTCCCCGCCTTGATCTAGATGGAGAGGCGGGTAAGAAATAAATCATTATTATTATTATTATTATTATTATTATTATTATTACATGCGAAGCCATGGTTAGTCTGTTAGCCCTTTTGCAGCAAATGGTTAGTAAGCATGTTGAAACCATGGTTATTGAACCACCATGGCTAGAAATGGTTCACACGACGCTCGAACTCATAGTTCACAAGACATGCCAAGACATAATGTTTAGCTCAAAATGCTTAACCACCGTGGCTTAGCGTGTCGTCTCAAGAGGGTCACAGAGTTTCTAATGATAATCATATCCAATTAATTTTTTCCATTCCAGTAGGTTTAGGAGGTGGATCTGGAAGGGTGGTGGATCCCATGTGTCTGACCACTGGGAAGATCATACGCCCTGCTACCACTGCCCGATACTTCTCAATGTGAGGTATAGAGCAGCCAGCCACTCCAGAGCGTTCTGCTGACCATTCTCCTCCTGTGCGAAATGTTGTATCAGGAAAGCAGCGGTTGTGGCTCTCGGGATCAGTAGCCCCATCTCCATTTAGATGACCATGAATATTTACACCAGGGCTGTTGAACCTGAGGGCTATAAGCCAAACGCAGCCTGCCTGTGGCCCAAATTCAGCCCTCCCAAGTTCCTATAAAGGCCACATTTCCTTCCCCTGACAATTGATATGTTATGCTATCATGGTTCAGCAATGAGTTGTCTTAAACTGGAAGCTCCCTATCTCCTCTTGAGTTGCCATATGAAGTCAGTTTAAAAGCGGCTCTTTGATCGTTTTGGTCATTGAGTCGCAAATTTAGCAGACATGTCTAAAACATCAGGTTTACAATATTTTACGCTGTGCATATCATTTCTGTTTTAGGTGTACAGTGCTATTCCCCAAATAATGGATTATCTGCCTGGCCCACACAACAAGACGTTTGTTGATTGTGAAAAGCTGTGTGCCTTTCTCCATGAGAAGGTGGAATCCCACAGGCAGATGCTGGATCCTCAGAACCCCCGTGACTACATTGACTGCTTTCTAATAAGGATGGAAAAGGTAGGAGGTCCCAATTCCTTAACAATCAGGAATATTTCCCATTGAAAGCTAAACTTGAAAGTTTCTTCCTGTTTCTCATTACTTTTGGACAGTCCCCGATTTCTCAACATTGATTCCTCTTCTTACTCAGGCAGTAGCTGCTAAAGACCATTGTGATGGTCACCAGTCTAACCTCAAGCGGCAAGGTCTTTACTCAGGTTTATTTACAAATCAACCCAAGCAGCAGGAGAATAGATGCAGAAAATGATGGGTGAAATATCCTTGGGGCAGGAATAATTTGATATACACCAGGCTGTTTGCCTTGGATGACCCCTGGCTGGTCCCTGTGTGCCAATGGTGTGTATTAGGTACTTCTGGTATCGCCCTCCCTCCCTCCCTGTGCGCCGATGGTGTGTGTTAGGTACATCAGCGATCGCCCTCCGGGCCATAATAGTAGTTTACCTTTTTTTTCTTTTTATACAAAACAAGTTATTCTTAGATGAATCACTATTTCAAGCACTGTAAATCATTATCCTTAATTTAGGGATCTTTTATGCCTAGCTGTCATATTCATGGTATTAATGGGGTGAGAGATTGCTGCCTGGACCATGCTAAATTGGGTAACCATCTGAGTAAAGACCAGGTATTCTTTCTTTCACTTCAAGCACTCCTGCAATTTATCGACCTGTTTGCAGGGTAATCTATTTCATTATCTGGGTTAGTGATTTCCACTCCAACTGTCCAGTCATTATTCCCCTGAAACAGGATGATCCATGACCCTATTTGCATGTAGCAACAACCCATTGGTTTTAAAATGATGGGTTGTCATGCACAGGCGGGTGTGTTGCCTGAGCATGCCTTCCTCTTTCCCTGCATCTCACAAGCCACAATTGACTCATTTGTAGGTTGTGGAGCATAATGTGCAAGCCCAGACCACTGGGGTATTTAGGAGCTAAACAACCCAGGAGTTAACCCAACAGCAAAATATGGGTTAACCGCTTGGTTGTTTAGCTCTCAAACAACCCCATGGTCCAGGTTTGCACATCACTATCCAAAACACATGAAGGAGCTGATTGTGGATTGTGTGGTAAAAGGGGAAGACTCCTGCTTGTGCACAACAGCTTATCAGTTTTTAAATCGATGTGTTGTTGTTGTTATGTTCAAACCAGGTCAACGGGATTCAAGAGTTCTTCTATATATTCCAAAGCCATCTCATTTGTAAACAGGAGTGATTGATCTAAACATCTTTTTTTAATGGAGGAGGGATTTTGTTTGTGACATTGCTTGGAAGAGGCTAAAATGTCTCAAATTCAACATCTTTCTTTCAAGTTGAAATGTTCATTCTCCCCCCCCCCCCTTGTTATTTATAGGGGCGAAAATCTCAAGAGAACTTCTATAGCCTTGAAGACCTTGTAATGTGTATGCTTGCATTATCTGTTGCTGGGACAGCAACTACAACCAATGCTTTGCTCTACAGCCTCGTCGTGATGGCAAAGTTGCCACACATTCAAGGTACACAGATATTGCAGAGGTGACTCCTATGGGCTCCACAATAGCCACACAAGAAAGAGAAAAGTCATCCAAACTAGGGGTGGGCATAATTAAGGATTTCAGGATCTATTTTGTTTTTACTAGCACTCTAAGATCCACCAACTGGAGCCTGGTGAAAAGCAAACAGGATTATCATCCCACAAATTTGTTTTGAGAACCAGAACTGACTTGGACCCCATCTAGATGGATTCCGTTTGTCGCCTGGTTAGCCGATTATGCGCATAATCGCTGAAGCGCTTTATCGTAAATGCTTGTATGCAGGAGGTAATTGAACACTCAACTGGTGGCCTTACTGGTTGTTTCAAATGCGCTTTACAAGTAGTTAATGCGGAGAATCGCTTGTTCACATAGTCAAAATGCGCTTTAACAGCAGGAACAAAATAAAACTCGCTATTTAACGCGCATTTGATAATGCGCATAATTGGAGAGAAAATGTGCCTCTACGCTCGATTTGCGCTCCGTTCTTGTAGAGGTAAATTTTTTAATGTGCCTTGAAAGAGCTTTAAATGCCTCTTGTAGAGGCAGCCTAAGGCTCATCATCCTTCCATACAAAAATCCACTCATGTTTACTGCAAGCTTTCTTCATTTCAGCAACATATATTTAGGGCAGGTGGTAGGAGTCATTTTGTTGCTGCTATTGTTAAAATAATGGGCCCCCAGAAATCCTTTCTGATCTACTGAAAATCTCCCAGATATCTCCTAGATGACCTGGATGTTCCTTCTGACTATCACTGTTCCACACTAGTAGGTTTCCATGAGGCTGCTGCATCAGCCTGAGCTGGGCATCTATATGAGAATACAATAGTGTAAGGCTTATTACACGAGACCTGCTAAACTGCAGCTGTGCAGTTCTGCTGTCAACGCCAGCAGGGAAGGGCAAGGGGACAGGGGCGGCCATTTAGAGTGTGTGAGGGAGGGGGCGAGGCTGCACTGCATGCAAATTTTAGAGGGGGGATTGCATGAGCCATATATGGATTATTCATGAGCCTCTCTGTGGTGAGGGCACTGAGGGGCACAAAAGCAGGAAAGGAGGACTACTAACGCCCGTGGCAACAAGGGCTTTACATTAGTATGATGGTGAAAAGAACAGTAGCTAAAGAAGCCTGACATGTTTTAGTGAGATCAGTGAGATGAGGAAACATACTTGTTGGAGGAAATTGCTTTTTCCTGTCTACAACTTCTAGTTCTGTATGGCTTTTTTGGAAGGATTTTCATTCCAGAGGGGTATTTGTGTTTGAGTTAATTTGACTTTTTTTTGCTTCAGGCATGAGAATATTCAAGACTAGCACTGTTCTAGTGTAGAACAAGCTTCAGACTTTGGGAAGTGCATCTTCTGAATGCTTTTCATTTCAGCAAAAGTCCAAAAGGAGATTGGGGATGTGGTAGGTGCCAACCGTGTCCCCAGCATGGAAGACCGGGTGAGGATGCCCTTCACCAATGCTGTTATCCATGAGACTCAACGATACCAAAAAGCGAGCCTTGAGACCCTCCCACATGCAGTGACTCATCATATAGAATTCAGGGGCTACCCCTTCCCTAAGGTAGGATCATGGAACAACTCATGGGGCAGAAACAGAGGCATTAGTTATCATATATATATATATATATATCTGTGGCCCAGGTACTGCACAGGAGCTTAGACATGATAACTCTCTGGACATGTTTGTTGTGCACTTTGTATTTTATTGACATCATCCTGACACCTTGGCTCAAGAATCCATTTTGTTCCAGATGCAGCAGCAGAGTTGTAGGCAAGGAATGCTTCCAGGTACAAAAGGAAAACCCCAGATGGCTGCTGAGGGGAAGTGTCATGGCTTCCTCCATAGTTTAGATTAAAGGGAGTTGCTGTCATGGAACTACGGAAACATGCAAAGGCTTACTTAACTGCCCAGTCACCACCTAGCCAGCTAAACCACAAGAGTTCATTTAAACTGGCCAATCCGGAGCCTTGGTGGGGAATGTGACCCAATCCTATAGCATTCTCACCCACGAGACAGGACAATGGGTTCAGGTTCTACTTTTCCACCTCTTGTGATAAATTTTGTTTCATAACCTGGTAATTCATTAAGTTCTATGGCATGGCTTTGGACATGAGGCAGCTAATGGACTGTAATCCAACTCTGTAGCCAAGAAACTCTCTGAACTTGCCTCTTTTTTTTCTTTTTTCTTTACCGAGAGCCAAATGATTGTCCCCTTCCTTATTCTAGTCCCATAGCCATTAAGTCATATGTATTCTTTATTTTGAAACTTATAAATGACCAAGGATCTGGAGCATCTTCCCAATAGGGGAAGGTTACAACAAGATGGAACTGTCTGGCTTAGGGAGGAAAAAAGGCGAGTGAGAAGAGACATGATAATGGATAGTGAGAAATTGGATAGAGAGACATAGAAACCGGGGGCATCCCATGATGCTGATAGATGCAAGGTTCAGGGCAGTTAAAAGGACTTTTTTCTTCACACAATGCATAGTTAAAGAATGGAATTTGCTACCACAGGATGCAAAGGTGGCCACCAATCTGCATGTCTTTAAAAGGAGATTTGACAATTGCATGGAGAAGGTTATCAATGACTATGAGTCATAGTGGCTGTATGCTACCATTTTTCAGAGTATGTTTACGTACACCAGTTGCTGGGGAACACAACCAGGAGGGTCCTGTTGCACTTGTGTCCTACTTGTGAGTTTTCTAGCCAGTGGCTGACCACTGTGTGAAGAGAATGATGGACTAGATGGACCCTGGGTCTAACTTCCCATGTTTTCAGAGCATCCTCTCCCTTGTTCTTCCCTGATTGGGCAGTGGCTAGGGCAGCAAAGCTTGTGAGGCACAGGGCTGGTAGCTCCTTGAGACATCAGCTCAGTGCTTCATGTGCCCACACTGTCCCCAACCACTATGGGGGCATAGCCTCATCCATTGCCAGCACGGAGCCCACACGGAAGGTTCCAGGGGCAATCCAGCCTGTGGGGACACTGTCCATTCTGTCTCCCTATCATCAGCACAAGTTCCAGCTGTGTCAGAAGAGTATTGGGTCCCCTCTACAAGAATTCGGTTTGACGCCTGGTTCTCCGATTATGCGCATCTTCTCGCAATTGCTTTTATGGTAAATCACTGTACGCGGGAGGTGGTTAAGCGCATAACTGGTGGCCTTACCGGTTGTATGAAACATGCTTTAGAAGTGTTTAATGCGGAGAATCACTTGCTTACATGGTCATAAGGCACTTTAACGGCCGCGGTAAATTAAAACTCGCTATTTAACGCACATTTGATAATGTGCAGAATTGGAGAGAAAAAGCGCCTCATCCCCCGATTAGCGCTCCGCTCTTGTAGAGGTAAAAATTTTAATGCACCTTGAAAGAGCTTTAAATCGCTCTTGTAGAGGCACCCTTGGTTATGCCATCCAATAGCTGTCCCTGAGGAATGTGAGACCTAGGATACTCTAAGTGGCTTAACGATATCACCCATTTAGAATTGTAACCAATAGCTGAGTGACCTGAGGGAAGGCTCTTCCCGCAGTGTTTTTTCCTACTGTTTGAGACGAATGTAGAAGGGTAGACCTTTGCGTTCCCATGTCTTTGAAGCCAGGAAATTATAATTGCTTGTGCTCTATATCTTTTCTATTTATCCTTTAAATGTTTCTGTTTCATCCACACACCCAGCTATTTTCACCAGCACCAGAGCTTTTCATGGTCTCATAGCATCCCAATCTTTATTAGGCCTATTTGTATTGGGATACTGGTCCTTCCACTTTTGTAAATGGTGTTCGATGTATACACATGTGAGTTCATGCAAACGTCTGAATGAGGATGCACTGTTGTAGCACAACAGTGGAAAATTGAACCCTAAGGAAAACATTACAGCAGAAGGATAGGTTACAGAAATTTGTCTTGCACATTATTGTTCAGCTCCAGCATTCTGTGAAATGTGTCTTTTTACATCCAGGACTGAGTACTGGAAGGTCATTTAACAACAAAGTTGCCATTTTCTGGGGAAAAAATGCAGAGCACAATTGAGAAGCTCAAGGGATCGTTCGTCCATCCACTATTTCCTTACACAAATGATTGCACATAAATCCTCAGCCTCGCGGCAGCTGAGGATGCTTCAGAAAGTCTCTACATCCAAGTCTCTCCTGGAAATTTTTGAGATTTGTATTACTTTGTATTATTTTGTTTTTTACATTTCTGAATTTTATACAGAGCACTAAGCATGCTTTGTTGGCCACAGCTTTCAGTTCCTTGAGATTCTTCAACTATTCCACCTTCCTCTACAATAGAAATTGTACATTAATAAATGTGGTAAAAATATGATCATATGATTCTAGATAAGAACATAAGAAAAAAGAAGGGCCCTGCTGGATCAGACCAAATGTTAATCCAGTCTGGCATTCCATTTACACAGTGGCCAACCATCTGCCTGTGGGAGCCAGCAAGTACGACATGCATTGGTCTGACCCTCCCAGAAAGCAGGATGAAGCACCTGCCTCAGGCAGTGTGCTGCAAGGAATGGGGGATTGGACTCCCTGCTGCTGCCCTCCCTGCTTGCTAGGACTGGTCCCAGGAGCAGCTGCCACCACTGCATGCTCCCCGTATGCCCCCCATTGCTGGTGTGCCTCCTACCACCCTCACTACTCAGTTCCTGTTGCTGCTGCCACTGCCACTTTACAAATCAAGAAATGCACATGGATATAATGATGGAACACCGCAAAGTGAAAAGTATCAATTTTTTTGGTCTGCTATGAAGAGGGAAATAAATATAAGCATGTTGGTAAAGCATGGCACAACAGGAGTCTTGATGCAATTCGTGCTGTGTGCTAACGGGCCCTCGAAATCTCAAATTTATTTGGGGCAGAGAAATTGGGGGGACCACAGAAGCAGCAACTCTGTTGGCAGACTGGCCACCATTTTGCATATTCCACAATACCCCAGACCTAACATTGTTCAGGACACTGGGGGAAGGGGGCGTGTCAAAATGGAAGCAGACACCAAAAATGATAGAAAATATTCAGAGAAAGTTCTGCAAAGTTGACTTTTTTGGTAGGGGGTGAGAAAAAGAAAGATCTCCGAAATTTTCTCAGGAAAATGTCATTTCAGAAATTTTGGCTCAGCTCTTCAGGTAACCACACATGTGACCATAGCAAGACTACTTTTTATAATGTCCTATCAATATGAGCTTACACATCAGTAATGTGTGTGCTGAATGGGGAGGGGGAGTGTAAAATGGAAGCTGCAAAAAATTGTTCCTGCTCCAATTCTAAAATTAATTTTGGGGATTTCCCCAGTAAAACTGGGAGGAGTGGAATGCAGGGCAGAGTGAACTCAAGGAGCAATAAAGGTATCTCTCAGGGGATATCAACTCATCTTTAATTAGGTGTGACTCATTCCTCTAGGTGTGCCTCCCCAGTTTATCGTTCTCAAAACCTGGCTATTCCTTAGATATTTATAAGTTTGAAACAAGTGATGCTATCTGTCTCCTTCTCTCCTTGAAGGGCATCGATATCATTCCTTTGACCACATCAGTGCATTTTGATCCTCTCCAGTGGGAGACTCCCGAAAAGTTTAATCCGGACCATTTCTTGGATGAGAAGGGCCAGTTCAGGAAGAGAGATGCATTCATGCCCTTTTCAGCAGGTAACTCTATTTGCTTAAACAATCCCCAACCCACAGGCCCTGTGCTCATATTTCCTGTGTTTCCTCAGCACTAGATATGTTACCTGTCATTGATTATCTCTCCCTCTCCCTCCCTCCCCCAGGAAAGCGGGCATGCCCAGGGGAAGCACTGGCTCGGATGGAACTCTTCCTGTTGTTCAGCACTCTGCTCCAGAACTTCACTTTCCAGCTGGTTGGAGAGGCCAAAAATATGGATCTAATGTCTTTGTATGCAGAAGTCAAAATAAGGAAGCAACGTGCTTCAATGCAAGCCATTAGACGTACAGTTTGAACGTGTGACTGAAAATCTACAGAAGGAAGGGAGTCAGGGGGGAAGGGAGTCAGGGGGTCTAAAAATATTCCTAGTAGATAAAACAGAAATACGGGGAGATTCCTTCTTTTACTCATTCTGCAACTCTTAGCTTCACATACTGTTAACATCCCTAAATATGAGTGATTAGGTGTTAAATGTGATCATACGACGGCAGACAAGGGCCGATCTACACAGTCCTTTGGAACGTTTTAAAAAGTATTTTAAAACGTTCCAAATAGGTGCGTTCTAAAACGTCTTAGGCCACATTACTGAGTACTCATGTTACAGGAGAACAGTCTTCAGTCTTTACAGCGGTGTGTACGGTCACACGTTGTTCTGCCCTGTCTCTTTCTCTTTCGTTTTTACAATGAGTTTAGGGCAAGGCATTGTGGGGGTTGTAGTTCAGTCACCACTTCCTCCTTTGTTCCTCTGTCATACCCTAGTGAGTATAGGGCTAGGCATTGTGGGTGTTGTAGTTCACTCACCCACTTCCTCTTTCTTCCCCACCAATCAACTGCTAAGTATTTGGGCGCCGGTCAATGAAGCACTGCCCCCAGGAATCACAAACGGTAAGGAAAGACACATTATTTTACTTAAAATGATTTATTAAAAGTGAAACCGTTGTATATAACTGAAGTGAGTTTTAAAAAACCTCAGATATACAACGTTATAGGGAGTGCATCATGTGGCCCAAAGAGTTTTCATAACTCTTATAAAACGTCAAAAACCTCGTATGTAGATCGGCCCCAAGAAGAGCTTCTGAGCCGTTCCTTGATTTCCATCCATTTGTACACCTGCCCTAATAAAAATGTACTACATAGTCAAGTGCTGAAAATGCCTTCATTTTTTTTAAAGAGCTTCTTGCATGTTGTCATAAACATTTGCTCTTTTGCCAAAGTTGCACTGAAGGCAGTAGTGTCCTCCCTAAAATACACTGATTATTGATATATGCTCATCTGCAAAGAAAGGACCATGTCTGATTGAAACACACACAATTTTTAGAAAGCAAAATTCTTAACTAGGGGTGGGTCAGTCTTCTCTGGACCATGCCATTTTCACAAGTATTAGTTCCTAAGAGCTTTGTTACACTGTATCTACTTTTGGTTTTGTTGCAGAATTGAGATCTGAGCTTTTCCTTTCCTGCTTTTCCTAATACACAATGCCTAGTTGGAGCTGTGCTATAGTGGAATAGCATTAATACACACACAGAAACAGAATTGTCAGAAATAGTAGCCCAGAGACTCCCCATTCCAAACCCCTTCCCAGGAAACTACTCTGAAAAAACAGAAGCGAAACTGGACAACATGTGAAGAACTCATAAAACCCCCGAATAAGGAATCATGAACACACAATTAAAGTCTTGTATAGAAAGCTATAAGTCCGCCTCGTCCTTTTTAAATTGCAGGCTGCAATTTGTTAAAATAAAATATTTTGCTCTAAAATTCACATTTAAAAATGTTACTTACGTTGATGAGGTGGTTCAAGGGCTACCATTAAAGTTTTTATGTTTTTATTTAAAATAAGTAAAGTGGAAGCTTCAAGTGGCTTCCCAGAGGGCTGCTGCTGTAACCATATTGAAATAGGGACTGAAAATGCCCCTAGGAGGTAAGAGACGTGATGATATGCCATTCCTCTTGGGGACATTGTATAGAAAAGAAGATGGCTCCCCTACATGGAGTACAATGTACAGCTCCATGGTATCAGCCATCTTCTTTGCTACACAGTGTTCTTCGGAGGGATGACATATCATCCCTACTCTTCCCCACCAACCCTTAGACCACCTTGTAAATCTAAGTAGTCAAATAAGGTGATGATGGTTTGTGGAAGTGAGAAATATGGAGAGTAACTGGACTCCTATCTGTACCTTAGTCTTTGAATTGTGGATCGCATCCAGCATTGGCACCAGAAAAAAAATTCAGGGGGTCACAGAAGGGGCAAAATATATTTCTAGGTGGGTTGGTTGTGTCCCACATGTTAAAATCTCCGAAAGAAAAATAATGGTATTTCTCAAACTAAAACTGCCATCCTAAACTATATATATAGGTTACAGCGACAACCAAGAAGAAGGCCTGGATTGCTGAGCAGGAGGTGGGGGTGGTTTCGGTAGGGTGACCAGATGCCCAGATTTGTCCGGACATGCCCAGGAAATGGGGAGCAAATCCGCAAAGCCCCCCAAAACGGTGACCAGATGGCCCTGGGGCGAGCCGGGCCAACCGGGGGGTGGCGGGAGTTCACGCGGCGGTGGTGGGAGGCTGGCGGTGCAAGGCACTTACTGGGGCGTCCGTCTGCTTCCCTCCGGTGCTTGGAATCTACTGAGAAACAGGCTTCGCGGCCTGTCCCTCAGTAGCGCGCTGGGTGATGACGTCATCACTCGGCTACTGAGAGACAGGCCAGGAAGCCTGTTTCTCAGTAGATTCCGAGCATCGGAGGGAAGCGGACGGACGCCCCAGCAGCAGCAGGTAAGGAGCGCGGGGTGGGTGGTGGTGGGGGCAGCGCGGGTGCACGGGGCGGGTGGGGAATGGGGGGCGGTGTGGGTGTGGGTGCGCGCGGCGGGTGGGGGGGCGGCACGGGTGTGCGCGGCGGGTGGGGGGGCAGCGCGGGAGCACACGGCGGGTGGGGGGGCGGCGCGGGGGCGCGGGGCACTTACCTGCTGGGGCTTCTCTCCGGTACTCGGAATCTACTGAGAAACAGGCTTCGCAGCCTGTCCCTCAGTAGCGCGCCGGGTGATGACGTCATCACTTGGCGCGCTGCTGAGAGACAGGCCAGGAAGCCTGTTTCTCAGTAGATTCCGAGCACGGAGGGAAGCGGACGCCCCAGCAGCAGCAGGTAAGGAGCGCGGAGCGGGCGGGGGGGTGGCGCGGGGCGGCGGCGCGGGTGCGCGGGGCAGTTACCTGCTGGGGCTTGAGCAAAGAGCTGATGGGAAGACCAGTTCAAACTGGGAGAAGGTGTGGGCGAGACCCCCCCCTCAGGCCCTTGCCAGATGACATGGCTGCAAGGTTGCGTTTGGTGCTGGGTGCACCTTGGAGCTGCAGCGCGTCTCAGGCCACAGGCGCGTGGAGCTGTATCAGCCGCATGCGACTCCGTGGCGCGTGCAGAGAGGCCGGCATGGGCATGGACCGCTATGAGAATGGATCCGGCAGCTGTGATTTGGGCAGCTGCTGCTACCAAGCCCAACTTTCCAGCAGCAGCAGCAGCAGCTTGAGGGCCCGGCCTCCCTCCCCCCTCCTGCTTTTGAGTGTATAAACCCCTGCCCCACTTACTCCTGCCTCGCAACGGTGAGTCCGTTTGCACCCACTCCACATTCGAGGGAGAGCAGAGGTGAGCTCCACCGCACTGGGCAAGCCACACGGCCAGGGGCAGCGAGGGGGCAGCGAAGGGCCTGCAGGGCAAACCCTAGGGTGACCATATGAAAAGGAGGACAGGGCTCCTGTAATTTTTAACAGTTGCATAGAAAAGGAATTTCAGCAGGTGTCCTTTGTATACATGCAGCACCTGGTGAAATTCCCTCTTCGTCACAACAGTTAAAGCTGCAGGAACCCTGCCCTCTTTTGTATCTGGCAAGAGATTGGGTTCCTGCAGCTTTAACTGTTATGATGAAGAGGGAATTTCACTAGGTGCTGCATGCGTACAAAGGACACCTGCTGAAATTCCCTTTTCTACACAACTGTTAAAGATACAGGAGCCCTGTCTTCCTTTTCTTAGGAGTAGTTTGGCCTGTGCTGGGCTATTTCAAGAATGGACTTGATCAGGAGCTGGAAACAGAAGTTGCTGTGCTGGCAAGACTGGGATGACCATATGGAAAGGAGGACAGGGCACCTGTATCTTTAACAGTTGTATAGAAAAGGGAATTTCAGCAGGTGTCATTTATATGCATTCAGCACCTGGTGAAATTCCCTCTTCATCACAACAGTTAAAGCTGCAGGAGCCCTGCCCTCTTTTGTATCTGGTCACTCTAGCTATACAAAAGAGGACAGGGCTCCTTATGGTCACCCTATGCATGAACCTCTTGGGTATAGGTTCCTTGGATTCTGATCTAAATTTGGGGCACACCGCACACGCTTATGCTTGCTTACCCAGAAGTAAATCTCATTGACTTACTTCCCATATAGTCCTACCTTAGCCCTTTGATTAGGGTGTTCATATGAAAAGGAGGACAGGGCTCCTGTATCTTTAATAGTTGTATAAAAAGGGAATTTCAGCAGGTACCATTTGTATGCATGCAGCACCTGGTGAAATTCCCTCTTCACTACAACAGTTAAAGCTGCAGGAGCCCTGTCCTCTTGACCAGATACAAAAGAGGGCAGGCTCCTGCAGCTGTAACTGTTGTGATGAAGAGGGAATTTCACCAGGTGCTGCATGCATACAAATGAAATTCCCTTTTTTATACAACTGTTAAAGATACAGGAGCCCTGTCCTCCTTTTCATATGGCCATCCTACCTTTGGTGGTTATTGGAAGTCCTGTTCCAAGTGCCCTCATACGCTGTGGTGTGGTGCAGGGCTACTTGGGAGTGGGACTTTTCAGTAGTAGCCCCCTGTTGTGGAATACTGTCCACAGAGAGGTCTGGCTGACACCTACTTTGCTTGAGTTGTTTGTGCCCACCTGCTTCCAGAGTGCAAAGGAAGAGGTGGGTCTCTAGCTGGTGCTAGAAGATAGCAATTCATTTTTTTAATAATGCATTTTGACCCATAGACCTGCCTCTCCAATTTGCTTTGAGATAATTGGCATGATGTATATTTTGTAACCATTGCTGATACTTATTCATCCTTCTTAAAAATGTTTTAAGTATGACTGCTTTCTGGATGTTGGTGTGGATTTATTTTGGTAGGCCCAGTTTCTGAAGGTTTTCTGTAGTGTGTGTGTGTGTGTGTGTGTTGCTGGTGACTGATGTGATTAACTGAATAATTGTAACCTTTTCCTGCTGCACAGTTCTTTAATTTCCATAGCCATTTTTTTCTCTCTTTTCCTATTCCTTTTCTGCAACTTTTTTGCCATTAGGTATTGCTAAATCAATGAGGTAGGTGTGTTTTTCTTGTTTATTACTGTAATGTCTGGTCGATAACAAAGTATTGTCTTTTCCCAAAATTGTTCTGTCCCAGCAAGATAACATGTGAGTGCATAGTGTGGCTTGTCTTGGCTTGTCTGAGTGTGTCTGGATCTCCTAGTCTCTAAAAGCGTCTTTCTGGAGAGCACCTGCTGGTTGCATGATCCATGAGGCCAGGTTCTCATGAGTGCATAGTTCTTCTTGACAGGAGGGCCTTGCACTTGCTAAAGTAAGCTGAACATATGTGAAGTGGCTGCAATCCTATATTCATTTATCTGGGAGTAAGCTTTATTGAAATCAATGGGACTTGTTTCTGAGGTTTCTTTGGGCAGTTTTCTTTGGGTCCCTGATTGAGATTTCTGTTCTCTGCACACTGAAACAGTGTAAATTCAGGAGATATTTGTCTAGCATTGTGATAATGGGCATCTGTTCTGGCCTTTCTTTGTATTGCTACTGACCATGGTCTTGTTTACATGGCTAATGAACCAGAGATATAATGACACATTGTTAGATTAGTTTCTCATTGATAAATCAGAAGTTGAAACAAGCTAAGAGGTGCTAGTGAGAAGTGACAACAACAACAACAACAACCCTTTAGTCCATTTTATTCCATAGCTAATGCTTGCAGAGTAATAGTATTTTATACTCTTTCTTAATGCTAGGTTGCTAGTTTGTTGTACTAGCTTTTTCTGTACTTGTCAACTGCTTCATTTGTTCAGTGATAGCAGTATGCTGAAGCTGTGAGTATGAATATGAGAAAGGTGATGGGGAAAGAGTGTTAAATGTTAGGAAAGGCGAGACTATGGTCATCCAATGAAGGATTTGCAGTCAGAAAAGATATTTGAGGGAAAGGGAGACTGTATCACACACAAAGTATAGCAAAATCTTTAAAGTACAGCAAAAGCTACAAAAGTAGGAGTGAAGGTAATTTCAAATACATTGAATGTCTCAGTGATTTTAACATTAAGATGTTATGTAGAACAGGTTTGCCTTAATTGTGTGCTGTGAAATCAGAAATGTGACCAAGGCCATCTTTGGGTGGACATGTCCCTTTGGGAGCCGGCCATGTTGGTGGGCATGCCCCCTTGGGGCGGCCATGTTATCCTCCTTTTTGGTTTCCAAAATGTGGTCACCCTAGTCTTGGCAACACTACTTTTCCTCCTGGAAGAACCCACCATCTTTCTGAAGTCTTTGTTGCTTGGCACTCTTTGGTGACTGCTTCTTCTTTTGATGAGTAAACTGGTGTTGTCTCTTTCCACTTGACCGGTAGGAGATTCAGTTGCTTTGTTGGTTCTGGCTCCAATCCCTCTATAGCTGCCTCTTTTGATGCCTCGTCTGCTAATCAGTTCCCTTTTCTTTCTTCTGGGCAACTGCTTTTTCTATGCGCACGGACATGCATCACTGATATTCAAAGTGGCTTCTTTCATGCTTCCAGCAGTCTTTCAATCTGTGGTCCATTGGCGATCTTCTGTCCTGATGAAGCCTCTCTCTCTCTATAGCATCTCATGCCCTCTGCATGCTTTTGCAAGTCCTGTCAACTCTGCAGCTTGCACTGACCAGTTGGTTGGAAGTCTTTCTTTAAAGTCTCTCCTTTCAGGACTACTACAGCACAACCTATGTAGCACCTGCCTCCTATGACACAACTGGGTCCGTCCACGTACATCTCCACTTCCACTGAGGCACATCTTACAGGTCTGGTCGTGCGATTGTCACTTGTACTAAGACTTCCACATAGTCATGTTCTATCGTTCCTTCTACTGGCATGAGGGTTGCTGGGTTCAGGATGTTGCTGAGTTTGAAGGTCAGTCCCGGTGTCCCTAGCAGAGCTATTTCACAGCGGGACTGTCTGCTGGGATTCAGAGGTTTCTCTCCAACTGTGCCTAGAATTTGGGGGCATCATGTGGGACATGTTCCTCGACGTCTCCTCCCATTCTTTGAGTCAGCACTCCCAACGCTATGCCTTTCTGGAAGTGACATCAAAGCCTTCTTCAATTCAAGGAAAGCCTTCTTTATGATTGGTGTCCATTTCCAATAGCAGATCTCCTCTTTTTTTTTTTTCCGGGAGTCATACAAAGGTTGGGCCTTGTCTCCATATTCAGGAATCCATAGCCTGCAGAACCCAGTCAGTCCAAGAAAAGCCCTCAAAGCTTTTGGGTTCTCTGATCTGGGGACTCCTTGGATAGCCTTGATTCTTTCTTGGCCCAAAGTTCTTGACCCTTTCATGATCTCATGTCCAAGGAAAGTGACTTTCTGTTGGCAAACTTGTGCTTTTTCTTTTGACACCTTGTATTTTTTTTTCTCTCCTAGTTCTTTTAGGAAAGAAATGGTGGCATTTTCGCACTTGTGAAAGTCTTTGTCTTATTCCTTGAGTCGTCAGTGTGCTGCAGCAACCTTACCTCTGGGTGGCGCTTGCTCTAAGAGGTGAATCAAAACATGATCTTCTTTTGCTGTCTGTCCAGCACTTTTCTCAAAAATGGCCATCTGTTTGAGCCATGTTGTTTGGGTAACTCTAGTATCATTTTTCTTCTTTCTAAGTAGATTTGTGCTTGCAATTTTGCTAGCAGATCACAACCAAGCAGGGTGACTGGGCACTTTTCTGACACCAAGAATTCGTGTTTCAGCTTTGCTATCCCCACCTTTGTGATGAGGGGATATGTGCTGAACACATGAAACACTTCTCCCTGTATTGCTTCTATCAACCTTCTTTTCTCTCTATTCACACCCTCTTCTTTCACCTGGGGCAACATTGAGTATGTTGCTCCCCGTGTCAATCGATCCCTGGATTTTTTCGCCCCCTGCCTCTATTTTGACCAATGGATCTTCTTCAATTGTTGTCAGCAACTGGGTCGTGGGGCAGCGGATCCAGGCCACCTTCAACATACTTCTTCTCTATCATTGGAGGAACCAACACTCTGGCTGTTCTCTCTTTCTACACCTTTGCCTTCTTTCAGTCATCCAGGGGGCCTTGGCTTCCCCCCTCTGTCAGTTTTCTAACCCGGTTCTTGCTTGAGCTGGTAGACTTTGGTTTGATCCACCTTGTGCACTGAAGCAGCCATTCCATGTAAAACCAGCCTGTGGTAGCGTTCCAGGCTTGCTCTGCCATCTAGGGTATGTGGTTCTTAGTTTGGAATGCTGCATGGTACAGCCAATGTTGCTGTTGGAACACTTAGGTCTGGTTTCTTTTCCCCAAACTCTCTTTTGGTTGCTGCTTGCTGCGAGCGGAGGTGCCGGGGAGAGAATTCTTTGGCTCCATGCAGCTTTTCTAGAGCATTGCTAGCTTCCTGAAGGACCTTTGCTATAACCAGGGCATCCTCTTGGCTATTCACTCCCAATTGCTCATTATGGAGCCCATGGATGCCAATCTCCGAAGCTAGCAATGGGTTAGTTGTGCTCGGCATGGCAAGGCTTCCTTGCACACGCCCTTGTCTCCTAGCAAGATCTAACCACTGGGGGGGCATTGCAGCTTGCTTCCTGCCATCCTGGGTTTAAAGCTGGCTGGACTGCTGCCACATGGCTCGCTAGCCCACCAGAGGGGGATCAGAGCCCCCCTCCTTGTGGCTTCTGCCAGGATGTTTGAGATGTAGGGCTTGCCTGCAGTTACTGGCTTGCTTCTTGGAGAGTCTTTGCAGCAGCTGCTGCTGTGCCTCTCTGCCCTCTATTCCTCTGTTCCCCGCCACCAAGCCCATGGATTTCAACTTTTAAAACTGCTTGGGGAGAGAGCAGGGCTCGTGGGGCGAGGTTGCTTTTGAGCGTTGCTGGGGGCTGGCAGGATCCAGCCATTGGGATGGATCTCTCTGTGCTGCTCCTTGCCAGCCTGGGTTGTAAGCTGGCTGGCCAGGGACTTCTTTGGATGCCCCACTGCCTCTATTTTGTGCATTCAAACCTACATCCAATCTTTTAAACTCCAGTTTATTAATCCCTCTGCAAAGTGAGGCTTATCTGACCCAAAAGCAGACAAAAATCCCCATGCAGTCACCCATCTGTTGATCAGGGTTCTTATACAGAATTAAAAAAAGACACATGTCACAAATCCCTACACCTGCCCAAACGTAACCCAGTTCATTTCTATGGGACACCGCCCTTGCCACGTTGCAAACATTGCTTGCCCAGGTCTCTTTCAAAATGTCAGGTAGACTAGTTTTTTCCTCTTCCCCGCCTAAAAAAAAAAAAAAAGAACCGGCCAGGACAGCTGTGGCTATTCTTTCTGTCTATCTCTGTGCTGATGGCCCATTGCCTCAAGGCAGAGCCGATACTTCTCAGGAACAAAAGGATTATTTTAAGTACATAAACTGGTCCAGTAGGTATTAATTACCTCTTTAAGTACTGTCCTTTGTTGCTGGCAACGGAGCCAGAGGAAGGAAGAAGTGGGGGGCTTGTGCCACAGATCGTTGTGGCGGAAGAGGCACCTGGACAAGCGCGGGGGCGTAGGGAGGGGTAAGTCGTCCCATCCATCCCCCTCTCAGTTCCCCTCCACCATTGCTTTACACGAGTGTAATTTACACTACTGAAGCCATAAGGACTGGGTGGCTGAATAGCTTGAGCCTGTGATATTCAGCTCTCTTCCCCCCCATCTAATTCATATAACAATACAAAAATATACAATAGTTTCTGAACTTCCCTCCTTTCTCAAGGAGGGAGGAATCTCTCTTTCCCACACTGAGGTCTACTTTTAAACTGCTCCCAACTATGTATCAATGTAAGGCAATTGATCCCACATCTTCATTTCAATAACATAGTCATGCACATTTCCCACCACTTTCGGATCCCAAGTTTCCCCTTTTGACCACCCACATCCCACAAAAGACGTCCAAACAAAATTACAATACTTGATCAAGTCTCCCTTTTTCAAATCTCCCCCACCCCCGCAAAATGACTTGTAGTTGCGCAATACACAGTCAAGGGGGGGGTTCATCTCCTTCTGAGTGGTATGCTTAGCCCCCATCTTCCTAACTAACACACACACACACACCTTGGCAGATTAGAACAGTCTTTTATGCTGCTCCTCTGCCCAAATGGGAACTAGCCTTAGTGCTAAAGGGAGCCCCCCAAAAGTGCAGCCTAGAAAAGATGAGCAGAAAACATACCGTGTATCAGAGGACGGGTGGGGAGCAAACGGAACACCGACGCCCCTACCTAAATTCTGCAGCCTCTGGGTCTTTCGGTTTTCTGGTACCCTGTTTAGCCGTGATCCTGGCCAGAGACCTGAGCTCCGAGGAGTGGAGGGGAAATTCCCGTCCAAGGCGCCTGTTTTTCTCCCCGGAGGTAGCAGTCCTCTTTCCAGTCCACGGGTCACCAGGGTCCTGCCGCAGTCGCCAGCTGTTGCATAAATTATGCTATTCCCAAGTGTCCAAAGTCCAGATATGAAACACTAGACGAAAGACCTCCTGAAGCTTTGGAAACAAATTTATTATTCTGCGCAGAATAGGTAACCTCCGGATGCTAACGCTGCTTTCCAGAGTCACCCCGCGCCAAGGTTCAAACAAATACTTTTATACATCCGATGTCACATGACATTAGCCCTCATCCCATTGGTTTACAGCCCCCAAAACATCATTTCTGGCTACTGCTACTCACGAGTAGACCGGGTAAGAGGGCATGTTTTGATGGATCATGCCCGGGAGCCGTTTACCTTTCGCCATTACTGCTTGAAACTCAGAGGTATTCATTTGATTTTCGGCGTGAACCTGGTTTCCCTATATGGGCATATATTCCTTATATGGGCATACTGTTGATGACATCACTCAGGTATACTCATACCTGCATGAGTCACCCAACCTGCGCATGTCTCCTGGCCTCTGGAGCCATTTACCTGAGAGTATTTTTTACGCTTAGAGGCGGCTAAGAAGCAAGCTGGGAAGGAGAAGGAAACACTTTCTTTCCATTTCTTTGATCCTTGCATGCATGGCTGCAGCTGAGCTAGGCTCTATTACAGAAGCGGATACAAAGTGTTCCTGCAAAGTAAACTGTTAACGACATGAAAGAGCCTGGCTCATGTCTGCAGTTTCGCCACTTTCACTTCTTACTCAAGCGGAACAGCACTCAGGCGGGGAGGGGAAAAGGAAGGTTTCAGCTATTTCTGGGCAATTTGAGACGGGGCTGAAGCGTGCTTGTGAGTGTGTGAGTGTGTGCAGGGGGGGCAGGATCGGGGGAACAGTCAGGAGACACATGTAGGATGTGTGTTGGGTGCGTGTTAGATGCGTGTCAGGGGAAATGGACGTGTTTTGGGATGAAAATCATAGATTTGTTCAGATTTTTACAACACCTCTACACCTGTAGGTGTAGAAAGGGCCTGTGTCTGCACCAGCCTGTTGAGCTAGGGGGGAGGCTCCTGCCATTCCTTCTCCAGTCTGCACACTGTTCTTCCTCTCTCCCCAACGCTTCTGCTCTTACATGTCCGCTGTTGGGAGCTTGCTTGCAATGGCATTTTGAAGAGGGAGAGGCAACGGCAGGAAGAGCTCCCTGTGATAGGGTGACCAGATAAAATCCAGGTCAGGGCTCCTGTAACTTTAACAGTTGTAGAGAAAAGGGAATTTCAGCCAGTGTCATTTGTATGCAATTAGTTCCTGGTGAAATTCCCTCTTCATCACAACTGTTAAAGTTGCAGGGGCCCTGCCTTCTTTTGTATATGGTCACTCTAGTATAGTGCCTGCAACTTTAACTGTTGTGATGAAGAGGGAATATCACCAGGAACTAATTGCATACAAATGGCACTGGCTGAAATTCCCTTTTCTCTACAACTGTTAAAGTTACATGAGCCCTGACCTAGATTTTATCTGGTCAGCCTAGGCATGCAGAAAGTGCCGGGTTCAAACCCTGTTATCTCCAGGTA
Organism: Anniella stebbinsi; assembly: GCA_029215795.1. NCBI lineage: Eukaryota > Metazoa > Chordata > Lepidosauria > Squamata > Anniellidae > Anniella > Anniella stebbinsi. Next base: position 61,723,511 of record JARDYH010000005.1, on the reverse strand, counting down.
GGGCTAGGAAAGAATCCCCACAGAAACCCTGGAAAACCGCTGCTGCCAGTCGCATACACCATTCCAGTTTCATTGTTCATTTGATTTATAGATTTATAGATTTCTATGCAGCTTCTCTTTCCATAGCCTAAAAATCATTAGTCATGCTTGTTATCCTCCGGGCCAGGCACAAACAGCCAGTGTTGCATTCCTTTTGTTATGCTGGGTGCTAGAGGAATGTGTCACTTCTCTGGATGGTGAAACTTATTGGCCTGTCCCTCAACACACACGCAAGCACAATAAAACTGAAATATGATTATTCCTTGATCACATTGGTCTCTAGTTTTTCTAATCGCTCCCTTCTTTGATACTGGAAGAAACTGTGCATGTTGCAACTCTCAAGGTGACCCCTGTGTTGTGAATATTTTACCTCAAAGGTTTTAGTAGGTCAACAAGCTTTCTTTACTTTGTTATTTTGGAGAAGCCATTCTGCTTTTCCCTTTTGTCTCTTATTATATTCCCTTAATAAATACCTACTTTCAATTTGAACCTGAGGTTTGAGCATGAATTTCCGGCAATTCCAGCAAAAACGTCCCCTGGACCTCTCGCAACTGCCAACCCTTGAAGTAGACCCTTTGCTTCCTTGTCTTATAAATAATAGAGGGGAACCCCCCATTAATAGATTTTACCTCATCACCACCTCAAAATTTGACAAAATGCCCCTCTTTGCGGGGGATAAATAGCTTGGCGAATATTAAAAATATATATTAAGGTGTATGGAGGAGTGATTTTCAGCTGTGCACTGGTATCACAGTCTCTGATGTCATAGAGAGCCTCGGGGTGCATCTTGACAAGGGGAATGTTTGACTTTTTATCCTAGCCCCTCGCTGCTGCTGCCCCTGTCCAGCAGTAGTTATAGGCCCTACTTGCTGTCAAAATTATGCAAATGAGGTCACGTGACCGGAAGTAAACAAAGCCATGCTGCCGGAAGTGACGTCACCACCTGTCAAAACAAGACCACGTGACCGGAAGTAAACAAACCCACGTGACCGGAAGTGACGAATGTAAACAAATGCCATGTGACCGGAACCGGAAGTGACGTAGGTATGCAACCCCCTCTTGTGGCCGGAACCGGAAGTGACATAGGTAAACAAATGCCAGGTGGCCGGAACCGGTAGTGACGTAGGTATGCAACCCCCTCTTGTGGCTGGAACCGGAAGTGACATAGGTAAACAAATGCCAGGTGGCCGGAACCGGTAGTGACATAGGTATGCAACCCCCTCTTGTGGCCGTAACCGGAAGTGACATAGGTAAACAAATGCCATGTGGCCGGAACCGGTAGTGCCGAATGTAAACAAAACCCAGGTGGCCGGAAACGGTTCAACAGTAACACGGGCCCCTCTGGGTGACACGTTCTGTAGGAACATGTCCAGGCATGTCTCCCCACAGCCCCTCAGCGGTTGGCTAAGGAATAACACGGGGGCCGTCTGGGTGACACGGCTGCAGGAACATGCCCAGGCATGTCTCCCCACAGCCCCTCAGCGGTTGGCTAAGGAATAGCTCGTGACCTGCCCCCTGGCCAATAGGAAGAGGTTTCAGAGCCCCCAACACTAGGACAGGGCGTGCTGTGCTTTTCAGACAGCCGGGGCAAGCCGTCGGTCACAGTTGCTGATTTTTGGAAGAACATGGAATCCCCCAGCACCCCGATGAGGCCTACGGAATTTTCTACCCCGATGGCGCCAGGCAGGCCTAAACCCAGAAAGAAGGGTACGATTCGGTCTTTATCATATCCACCAGATCCTCAGAACAGTTCTGCTGCAGCCGAGAGCAAACCATTATCTGTGGGGCCTTGTGGTTTTTCTTTTCCACTGGCCCCCTTGAAGCTCCAACCTAGAAAGCTGAATACAGGACAGTCTTCTCTTCCTGAAACCGCATCAGGGTTCGATTGGAGAATGGATTGTACCGACCAGTGGGCTGATACAGTATCAGGGGTCGATTGGAGAATGGATTATACCGACCAGTGGGCTGATAAAGTATCAGGGGTCGATTGGAGAATGGATTATACTGATCAATGGCCTGATACGGTGTGTGGTTTGAACAAGATGCTGCTAAAGAATGAGCTTACGGATACTTCCGACAGCCTTGGGGAGTTCACCAGCATCGCTGAGGAGGCGGATGGGGGTGTACTTAGGAAACTGGCCAGCCTGTCTATAGAGAAAATGGGGCTTGGAGATCCTGACACAGCCGGTTCTACTTACCAACCAACCCTGGAGACTCTGGAAGAGGAGATGGAGGTTATGACCGAGAAAGGAGGAGCACCAGTAAGTATTTTTTATATTAAATTTGTTGTCACTAGTATGTTGAGGGTGATTGTAGATTACTAAAAATCTTGTCTTTGTTTTACATAGGAGCGTTGTACGTGTGTTGGTCTTGAGAACTTGAACATTGACACTTCACGGACTGTCAAGATTACCTGCATTTCGTGTATTTCTCCAGGCATGGACATTGAAAAATAGTAATAAAAAGTTTCTGTTGTTATTTGCACCAATAAAAACATTTTGTTGTAAACTTCCGCCTCCATTCTTGCGTTAACCTACAATATGGCAGATCTTGAAGAGATCCTAAGGAATATTTATTATACACCCGGGAAGGCCGGGAGCTTTGGAGGTGTGGACCCTCTATTTCAGGAGGCCAAAAAGCAGAATGAAAAGGTGACTAAAAAGCAGGTTATCTCATGGCTTTCAGACCAGGATGCTTACACGCTGCATAGGCCGGTCAGACTCCATTTTAAAAGAAACAAAACAATTGTGTCTGGAACGGATGCCCAGTGGCAAGCTGACTTAGTGGATATGCAGCAGTTTTCTAAATACAACAAGGGCTACAAGTACATTTTAACAGCGATAGACATTTTGTCTAAATATGCTTGGGCTGTTGCTTTAAAAAATAAGACAGGCAAAGAAGTGTCCAAGGCCTTTAATGCCCTTTTTAAACAAGATTCCAGAAAGCCGGGCAAACTGCAAACGGACAGAGGGAAAGAGTTTCTAAATCAGTCTGTAAATAAGATGTTAAAACAACATGGCATTCATCATTTTGTCACCAATAATGATGTCAAAGCAGCCGTGGTAGAGCGTTTTAATAGAACTTTCAAAACAAAAATGTGGAGGTATTTTACAGCGAATAATACTTTCAACTATATCGATGTGCTGCCACGCCTCCTAAAAAGTTATAACCACAGCTTTCACAGAACCATCCGGGCCCGGCCTGTGGATGTTAATCAGTCTAACTCACTTGCGGTTTGGAAAACAGTCTATGGAGACAGTGTTAGTAGAAAAGCAGAGGCCCCTTTGTTCAGAAAAGGAGACCACGTTCGGATATCTAAAAGCAAGGGGGTATTTACCAAGGGTTACGAACAGAATTTCACCACAGAATTGTTTATTGTGGATCAAGTCATCCTAAAGACAAAAAGGCCTGTGTACAGGTTAAAAGATTATGAGGGGGAGGATGTTGTTGGAACATTCTACGCCGAAGAAATGCTGAAGGTTAAAGCCAAGGAAGACCGAGTGTACAGGATTGAAAAAATACTATCTACGAAAGGCAGGGGTAAGAAAAAGTATCATCTGGTTAAATGGCTAGGTTGGCCTAGCAAATTCAACAGTTGGGTACATGCTTCTGATCTTTGCGAACCTACAAAGCTGAAGAATGGATGAGAGTGGTTTTTACATAACTCTGCCTAGCAACGCTTGTGCGGAGGTTTTTCCAAACAACAAGAGTTCGGCATATACTATACAATTAGCAAGAGCGTTGGATCTTCCAGGCGCATGGGAAGTGGGCCTCGTTGAAACTCAATACCCCCACAGCTGGGACACTCTAACTACTGATGCACGATTTGAAATTTCTAACGGTGTACGTAGGTATCGTTTTTTTCTGCGCCGCGGCTATTATGCCAGCATTCCTGAGCTGGTGGAAAGCATGAACAGCCATATACGTGGTGGTCCGAAAGTGACCCTGCACTATGACGCTGTGTCTAGAAAAATCAGCCTGCAAGCAACAGAAAAAAATACCTTTCGAGCAAGTGCAGAACTGGCCCACATATTAGGCCTGTTTCCTGATCAGGATGTTGAAATATTGCCTTTTCCTGCTGACATTACTGGAGGTTTTAACAGTTTATACATTTACACAGACATTGTGAATCACCAGATAGTGGGAGACTATTATGTACCTTTACTGCGTTGCGTACCTGTACGCGGCCAGAACAACGAACGTGTCAACATTGTTTACGACAAGCCACACTACATCCCGGTGAGCAAACACCATATCGACACAATCACTATTGAGATAAAGACAGACCAGAACAAAAACGTGCCATTCCGTTTTGGGAAGGTGTTTGTGAAGCTACACTTTCGGCCCCGGAGAACCCTGCAGCTTTGAAAATGGCGATCCTGAAAACGTACGGAGACCCCTCCCTTTACAGAAATTATTACAGGGCTCAGGCGGGAAATGCCCTTCCGGGGTACCATGGAGCCCCTGTTATGTATGGGGCAGGGATTGGGGGGATATTCAGGAGTCTTTTCCGAAAGGCTGTTCCTCTTTTGAGAAGAGGGTTAGAGATCATTAAGCCACATATTAAAACAGCTACTCAGAATATTGCTAAAGATGTGGTCAGCCATGTGTCTCAAGCGGTTTTGAATAATGCCTCCCCTACACAATGCCAAGATGGTTCAGGACTAATCTATATAAAAAGAAGAAGAAAGGGGTTGAAAAGAAAAGCGTCTCAAGCACAGCTAATCGGCCCGCCCCGGCCCCTTAAAAGGAAAGCTGTGAGGGGGAAGAAACCTCAGAAAAGGAAGAGCGTTAGAAAGAAGAGGCGCTCATCGATAGGTCGGGGAGACATATTTTAATCCACCATGGCTTTTATCCACTGCAGCTCTGAAGAATGCACTAAATCCGAATTAGATTTATTCCAAATTGGTCCTACACAGACAAGTATTGAGAGAAGCTTGTTTATTGAAGTACCCCCCTTGGCAGCCCTGACAGAAACTTTTCCTGTAGACTTCTTCATTGCAGGAAATGGTGAAGATTATATGGATTTAAACAACACACTGCTGTACCTGTGCTGTAAAATTGTCAACGAAAATGGGACAGATCTCGCCAGAGATACTGAAGTAAGCGTGGTAAATTACCCCATAGCCTCCATTTTTAGCCAGCTGGACGTGACACTGGGAGACCGCTTAATAACTCAGAGTAATAATTGTTATCCTTATCGTGCTTTCATTGAATCCGTACTAAACTACAGTGAAGATATGTTAGCCACACAATTCTCTGCTGGGCTCTTTTACAAAGACACGGCTGGGGCACACGAATCAGTGGCTCTGGATGGGAATAATAAAGGATTCATTAAAAGAGCGAACCTTACAGCTGAAAGCCGGAAAATAGATCTGATGGGGCAGCTCCATTCTGATCTGTTTTTTCAAGAAAAGCTGTTGTTAAATGGCGTGGATTTGAAAATTAAACTGACCCGTAACAAAGATGCTTTCTGCTTAATGTCAGCTGCAGCAGATAGGTGTTACAAACTAGGGATGTGCACTGGATCGGACCCGATCCACGATCCGAGTCCGGTCCAGTGGGAAATCGGATAAATTATCCGATTTCCGATCCCGCAGCTGGATCGGCCGATCCAATCCGAACCGGTCCGAAAAAGCTCCGAACCGGTTCGGCGGATCGGCGGATCGGCGGGCGCCCACTGGCGCCCACCGCCGCTTCCATTGGCGGGCGCCAGCGGGCGCCCGCCGATGAAAGTGGACAGCGGGGGGGGGGAGGAGGGGGGCACTTACCTTCTCGGCCCGGTGGCTCCCGTCCGGCGCCGGCGCCTACTACTACTAGCAGGCTCCGCGGCCTGCTCTAGGGTGGCGCGCCGGGTGATGTCATCACCCGGCGCGCTACTCTAGAGCAGGCCGCGGAGCCTGCTGGTAGTAGTAGGCGCCGGCGCCGGACGGGAGCCACCGGGCCGGGAAGGTAAGGAGGGGGTGCGTGGAGGGGAGGAGGGGGCGCGCGGAGGGGGGAGGGGGGAGGGGGGCCCTTACCTTTCCGGCCCGGCGGCTCCCGTCTGGCGCCGGCGCCTACTATTCCCAGCAGGCTCCGCGGCCTGCTCTAGGGTGGCGCGCCGGGTGATGTCATCACCCGGCGCGCTACTCTAGAGCAGGCCGCGGAGCCTGCTGGTAGTAGTAGGCGCCGGCGCCGGACGGGAGCCGCCGGGCCGGAAAGGTAAGGAGGGGGTGCGTGGAGGGGAGGAGGGGGCGCGCGGAGGGGGGAGGGGGGCCCTTACCTTTCCGGCCCGGCGGCTCCCGTCCGGCGCCGGCGCCTACTATTCCCAGCAGGCTCCGCGGCCTGCTCTAGGATGGCGCGCCGGGTGATGTCATCACCCGGCGCGCTACTCTAGAGCAGGCCGCGGAGCCTGCTGGAAGTAGTAGGCGCCGGCGCCGGACGGGAGCCGCCGGGCCGGAAAGGTAAGGAGGGGGTGCGTGGAGGGGAGGAGGGGGCGCGCGGAGGGGGGAGGGGGGCCCTTACCTTTCCGGCCCGGCGGCTCCTGTCCGGCGCCGGCGCCTACTACTACCAGCAGGCTCCGCGGCCTGCTCTAGGATGGCGCGCCGGGTGATGTCATCACCCGGCGCGCTACTCGAGAGTAGGCCGCGGAGCCCGCTGGTAGTAGCCGCCGGCGCCGGACGTGCCGAGAAGGTAAGTGGCGGGGAAGGGGGCTTACCCCCCCCCCGGAGCCGTCCGCTTCTATCCGCTGGCGCCCGCGGGCGCCAGCGGATGGAAGCAGGCGGCCCCAGGGGGGGTAGGGAGCGCGGGGGAGGGGGTTTACCTGCCGGGGCCGTCCACAGCGGACGGCCCCGGGGGGGGGGGAGGGAGTTAGGCCCCCCCTTACCCACCCGCCGCCATTTTTTCCTCATAGACTTGCATTGCAATGCAAGTCTATGGGGAAAAAAATGGCGGCCGATCCAAAAATTTCCGATTTTTGGATCGGGATCGGACTCGATCCGGTCCGGGGGGCCTCCGATTTTGTCCGAACCGGTCCGGGACAAAATTGGAGGTCCCGATCCGGGTCCCGATCCGATCCGGGGGGTCCGTGCACACCCCTATTACAAACTACAACTTCTGTCAGCCACCCTCTTTGTAAAGAAGGTGAGAGTGGCCCCGGGTGTCCGGTTAGGCCATGCAGAGGCGCTGCTGACAGCCAATGCCAAATATCCAGTGGATCGTGTGAGTATGAAAGTGTTTAGTATCCCCAGAGGAAGCCGTGTCAGCAACCAAGAGAACCTGTTTTTGGGCCAGATGCCTAAACAGGTTGTGATAGGCCTGGTGGATAATGACGCATTCAGTGGCACATTCAATAAAAACCCGTTTAATTTTAAAAATTACCATATTAATTACGTATCACTTTATCTGGATGGGTTTTCGATCCCTATGAAACCACTCCAACCTGATTTTGAAGCTGGGAACTGTGTGAGAGAGTACATGAATTTGGTTCAGACAACTGGCAAGCATATGAAAGACAGAGGTCTTGTAATTAACCGTGAGGAGTTTGCAAATGGCTACACTCTTTTTGCATTTGACCTGACTCCAGACCAAGAATGTGGGGATCACTATTCTTTGGTTAGAAATGGGAACCTGAGAGCAGAATTTCGTTTTGCTGTAGCCCTGCCAACCACAGTCAACATGGTCGTGTATGGTGTTTTTGACAATGTGATAGAGATAAATCACCGGAGAAATGTCCTGTTTGACTATATGTAAAATGGACAGCGTGCAGTTAACCCAGATCCTATCTTCAAACCCCTATACACGAAGGACTTTCTTTGGAGTGTTCCCCTGCGACATGCTCCCCAGAGCGAGATTGCTACAAAGACCCGTGGGTTTGATAGTCAATACCCACCCCCACACCCTCCCCGGAGAGCACTGGTTGGCCATCTACTTGACAGAAGACAAGAATGGGGAATTTTTTGATTCCTACGGATACCCTCCAGACCATCCTCTGTTTCCTGAAGCCAAATTCCTGAATTTTTTAACAAAAAATGCTAGCAAGACGGCATTTCAGCCCCGGCAAATACAGGCTCCAGACTCTGTGGTTTGTGGTCACCACTGTGTGTTCTTCTTACAGCAGCGATGTAAGGGTCTAACATTTCAACAGATCCAAGAACTGTATTCTTACGATTTACAAGGAAATGACCAAATGGTCTTACAATTTATAAAAAACAAGAGAAATGTACGCCGCCCTGGTTCAAACTTGTTTCAGACAGCCCAAGGGTGTTTGTCATGTGTTGCTTTTCATAGCCGTGTTTTCTAATAAAATTGGGGTTTAAAAGATTTTTTATCTGTGTGATTATTCTTAGACATAAAACAGACAACCGCAGACAGTAATTAGGTTTAAACACATTTAAACATTTATTTTTACATCTTGAAAAACATTACGGTATTATAATTTGAGCCAAGGATACGGGCTAGATTGTCTTTGCTTTTTAGAAGCCTTGAAAAAATCAACGGGTGTCACACTTGGGGGGCTTTTTAGTTGTTCTAAAACGTCTCTATTGGCAGGATTGCCGACTACAGAAGTTGGAACATTTAACTCAGCCAGGGATCTCAGAAAAACATCCCAACCTTTAGGGAGACGCTTGGAGGGCATTGCATGTTGTTGGGTAATCCCCCTGACCAAATCCAGCATATTGGAACCGGTTACAGCATCCCCTTTGTACACGAAGGACCCTTTGTCATTCCAGGATGTAATACTATTGTTCTGCTTCATTTTGTTTAACAGCAGCCTGGCATTGTTCTTAGATCTAGCAGGGAGGCTGTCCAGTACTTCTTGAAACACCCTGTCAGTATTTACTGCTGTTGTTGTTTCCTCAGAGGTCTGCTGTGGTTGCGTCAGAAACAGGCTTAGGTTTTCTTTCTCTGTCTCCTTCTGTCTTAGGTGTGTTAGGTATTTTTGAAGCAGAGCATCGTAGCGTTTAGCCTTCTCATATTCTGTCAAGTCTGATCTTTGAAGAATCCCCTTCATCTCAGTATCTAAGGAGTAGATTGTAGCAGTTCTGATGTTTTCCTCCTTAGGGGAAATCCCTTTTAATTGTTCCAGCTGATGGCTAGGGACCAAATACATCTTTTCGGCATACTCCATTACTGGCTACTTAAAAGGCCGGTTAGCAGAGGGATGGCAAAACTTAACAATGGTGCAATGAACCCCCCAGACTGCTTAACCAAATGCCTCTTCCTTTTTAAAGAGATTCTTTTGTTGCCCAGGCTTTTGATAAAGCGACTTCTTTTTTTTAAGACACGTACCTGGTGGGGAGACAGCGGTATGTTGCCTTTTAAAGTATTGAGTGCAATTTCAGAGAGGGCTGCTATAAAATCATCCGATGCTGTGCTTACAATGGCTTTCCTCTGGCGTGGTGTGGCCTTAATAAAAAGTTTTATGAGGGCCAGATTTCTCTTTACACGCTTGGACATGTTTCCAGGCCAAGGAGACAGCGGCAATAGAATGCAAACCACTACTGTCTGCTCCTTTTGTAACCAGGTGTGGCTTTTTTCATAGTATATACCACAGGCCAGTCTGGTGGAAAAATCCCTGTTCTCAACCTGTAAGATTCAGGGGTGGTTGTGTTTAAATCCACCAACAGATAGCCGTAGGGTTTAAATGTGGCATTGTGGAAGGCTTCCATGAAATAGCGGACATTTCCTGGGAACATCTGACGAGCCAGAGTCGCTATCTGCAATTTGTCCCTGGGGCTTTTGAATAATACCATGTATTTTGCATTTAGACTAATGGTGCGGTTGCTTTTTCCTTTGCAAAAAATATTCTGCGTAATGAAAATGATACTCAAGTTCCGGTGGTGTACATACTGTGTAAATGCTTTTTGAATTTCTTGGCTATTAGAGGCAGAGTCCATAAGATCATCCATAATTAAAAGATTTGTTTTATTGACAGGCAAAAGTTCATCATCATCAAGCTTTTCAGGCATTCCCTCCATAAATTTAATAAAAGGATATCTACATAGCAGTTCTTTGTACAATGGTTGCCAACAGCTATAACACCACACTATATTTTCAGGCGTCATTGAGAGCAGGGTATGAGCATTGTCCAGCAAATTTTTAATAAAATAGCTTTTACCACAGTTGCTCGGCCCTGCCAGAATGGCCGAGAATGGATGTTGCCACCTGTGATCCATCAAAAGCCGTAAGGAAGAGTGTTAAATCCCTCTGTGATGACCCTCTTATCATACACCACTCTGAGTGTTTTTTTAAGGATACCTGACTCGATAAGCCACTGCTTTTTATTCCGCACAATGGCCCCTTGCTGGACTACAATTTCTTTCAGATTTGATTCTGTGCGATAATCTAAGACAAGCTCCTTCAAAGTGTCAAAGTTGATCTTTTCCGAGTTGGAGAAGTTCAGAGTAATGCCTTTGACCTTGACACAAAACTTGCCAGAGGATAAATGATAAGCATATGTCTTAGGACCACCCGACACAAACTCAGTGATGAACTGTTCTGGTGGGATCTCACTGGTCAGGTCCCCTAAGAAGTCGCCCAGAGGTGGATTTGGTTCCCCTTTCCGACTCACAAATATCACAGAATCTGTGTCATGGTATAAGCATCTATCTTGCAGCACATCTAACAAGTTGTACAATTCTAAACGAGCATAAGCAGTTGTAAAAGAGGCTATCACGACATTAGTCTTACCCGGTTGTGTGTGGAGACCTTTTGCATGTCTCCAGGATACACTCACTGTATCGTCATCTATAATTTCAAAGTTTGAAACCTCATAGCGTGGAGAAAAGGCATAAGCCAAAAGCTCAGCTGGCTCCCTCACAATAGAGGTATTCATTAAGTTTGGGCGTTGGCCAAATTTACCCCACAAAGAATTGAGGAACAGCTTTGCAATTTGACGCTTTGCGGGGTTCACAGCAATCTCCTGTGGCCGTAATTTCACACCCTCTTTCTCAAAGAAATCATTAACATATTTTGTCTTTTTCTCCTCATCTGTACACCAAGAGGGGTACCCAGATGCCTCTTGCTTCTGGCGCAGGTGCAGTTTGATATAATCTGAAAACAATTGATCAGATTTTTCTTCAAAATCCCAAATTTCATAAATGGTCAGCACTTTGTAGCCCTTCTCCAATGCTTTCAGCAATTCAACAGTACACCACGTTCCTTCAATAGCCCTTTCATCATCTCTGTGGGCACAATGTGTCTGTTGTTTAGTCTCGGTACATGTACGACATAATGGGAACATGAGTTTTCCACCCACCCTGACAGGCAACACAGGGAAAAGAAGGCCGCGTGGAGGGAGCATTTTAACTTTCGCAAGGCCGAAATAGCTAGAGAGTGGTCCAAAGTCCCTATAAATTATTTTGGGGTGTCCAATGGGGTATACTTTTGTTTTGTTCACAAACGGGTACAGACTGGTAAAGTCATAATAGTGAATTTGCTCATCAGCCTTTGGCTTATAATAGAGGCAGATGGCATTTGTTCTTCCCCCAAACAGAGAATCTCTAGGCTGTAGAGGCTGAGGCAGGCCCTTCTCACTTAGGAACTCTCCGAGTTCCCCATCAGATTCCACCATCTCCTTCCACTCATGCTCCCAAAGGGTTCTGACATTGAACCCCTGCCTTCTGAGATAGTCAGCTTTGTTTTGTGTACGGTAATTCAGATCCCGATAACTTGTGTCCGTCATCGGATTTCGCCCGGCCTCATTGTAGCAAATTGAGCAACTGTGAAAAAAGCAGCTGTTAAACACAAAGGCTGTTCTACAACCATCAATTTCTGCATATCCATCAAGGAAATAAGGGCCTACTTTTCGCTCCCCACCTTTCAGCGCGTGTTGAATCTCAATACCTTCCTTGTGTTCTAGATACATCAACCACTGTATTGAAGGTGTAGAATGTCTCTTTATCTGTCTATGGTAGTTGTCATGTGGGATAAGTGCGATGCTGTTTTCTTTTAAAAACATGTGTCTAAACATGACCATGCAGACACTGGCTACAGTGAGGCATTGGAAAGGGTCAATACCTGTTGCAGATGATCCATCCCCAGATGTCATGCGTATGATTTCTTCTCGGTACAGGATGCAGGCCTTTCTCAGAATTTTAACATCTTGCTTGCAGTAGTACGTGAGCTCTTTTTGCAGGTTAAAAATGTTGTTTTGATTGTCCCTATACCACGAGAGAAACTCAGCTCTCTCACCAGACATCATGCTGTCAGCCCCGTACTGATCAATGCTGGGCATAGGACCCACATAATCCCAGTTTTCAGCGGTGTTGAAAAAATGTGGGAAATACCCTTTGCACCCCTCAAAACCCATGGCTTGTGGCAATTTGGACAGTTTCATGGGCAAGAAGTTCAGGCTGTCTATAAATCGTATTCCAAGCTTCTTCACCGTCACACACATTAGCTTGCCTCCCTGGGTGATAAGATCCACATCCATCTTTTCTGCAATGAGCTGTCTAACTATGAAATAACTGTCATAACCCCTTGCGTTGTGGGCCATAAAAGTCCAACCCCTGTACTTTTTGTCAATAAACCTTTTGACAAAGTCAGAGGTGCAACCTTCCCCTTTGAACTCCCATGCATCTGCTTCATTGAGACCCATTGCGAAAATGTAGTTGGGCGAGTGGATCCCCGTTTCCTGAGTGCTTTCAAAGTCATAAAAAATGTATTTATCAGAAATTTCTGATCGCTTGACAGTCGGCATGAAGCACTGGTGACTGTTTATATCCCCAACAGGCTTTTCGCACTGCTTGCAGCACTTCACCTTGCATTTGTGTTTTTTGGGGACATAGGATGCGCAAGTCTCGCACATGATTTTAGATTTACAGTCCACCTTCTTTAGAGCAGCCAAAGCACTGTGTCTCTCTAAGCATTCTCTGGATCTACAGAATAACTTGCAAGAAGGACACCGCACCTCTTGCACTGGCTCGCAAAGGGTCTCTAAACATAAACGGCATAAATATTTGCATTTGTGACTATGGCTGTATACGTTGCCGCAGACGCTACAATAATTTTTACTACCAAAGAATGCTTTGGCGTTTAGAATCCCATAGTAATGCTCATCGTGCAGCAGTAGGTGAAAAGTTTGGGTGTGTACAGGGTCTCCAGTCCTGAATATCTCCCAGCCCTTAGTCCCGTGCAGGACCACGGCGATATTTACTTTGAAATGCCTTTCAAAGGCAGTCACATCACTCAGCATTATCTTGTCATCTTCGGGAAACCCAAGCTCTCTATACAGCTGCCTCGCCCCATCTATTAACTCCCCAAAGGTGGGTCTTTGTGGGGCCATAACTGCCAAGAGACTCCCACCAAAACACAGATTGCTACCAGTACTGTTTAGATCCACTAAAAAACGCCTTTTCTTTTGCACTAACTGGCTGTGAAGCAGAGTACTTATAACTCTACGGCCCCGTCCTCCACTGTTACGGATAACCCATACATTTAAGCGCAATGTCCCATGAAGGTGGATCTCTGCATTGCTCTGCATAAGGTTTGCGAGGTTGTCCATCAGATCTGAAGCATGCAGGCCCCCCCTGACCCTCCTCACAGTGAAGAGAGCGTCATTTAGTCCTCCGCCATCTAGACGTAATTGAACAAAATCCTCATCATGTAACCTCACGTAAAGATCATCAAGCAGGCCCTGTACAGCCTCTTGGATTGCCTCTTGCACCAGCAGTGGATGGTTTAATTGCTCCAGGTTGGCAAACCTGAAGGTTTCTCCGTATCGAGAAACGGGTTGGCGTGGTGAATGCCACTCCCAACTATTCAGCCTCTCCAGATAAACTCTTGGCAATTCATTGGGAGTTAGAGGGTGTTCCTCCTGGGTTTCTGGGGTGCCTAGTCCGGGGTCTGTAGGGGATTCATCCGCACTCAGAATGGCTGACCCCTCAGCCTCTAAATCAGTCATCTGGGTGGGTTGTGGGGGGTCCACATTGCAGGCAGTGGTCGGAGAGGCCTTTGGAGCCCTAGTGTCTCTGATTTGTCTTAAAAGTTTTAACAGCGAGGGGCTTCTTTTCACCCCTACTTTCATACGTTTAGCATTCCTAATACGCTTTGACATGTATTTTAATGCTAGCTCTTTGTGTGTGCGGCTACGTTTCTTCAGCCGTCCTGCTCCTTGCTGCCTGTCCAAACCTTTTTGTATGACAGAAATTTTAGCCTGGGCAGCTTTCACATATTTTTTTAAGGCATGGGGTCTCAGTAAGCCGGCACTCAAAGATGCCATAACATCTTGCATAAGCTTTGCAAGCGAGTCATTATAAGAAGTAGAAGAAGGGACAGCAAGGACCAGCTTCTGTTTTTTAAGTGGTGATGTTTCTAAAGTGTTCGCTGTGAGGTGTTTGAGTTTTCTTTTTGCTTTACCGTGTCCTCCGGGTCTGTCACTCTTTGAAGCTTGGGGGTCCTCTTGTGGCTTTGGTGGCATCCGTGGTGATGGTGGTTTATTTTTTGAAGTTTGGGGGTCATCATGTGCCTTTGGCGATGGCTCACTTTTTGAATCTTGAGGTGCGGGGCCTGGTTGTTTTAAAAAAATAAACATTAAGCATTTACAAAAATATTCATGACAGTCTGTCTAACAAAATAACCCAAAAATAATCATGTTTGTCTTTACCTTGGTTTTTAGTGTGTGAAGCCCCCGGTATGGTTCTCTGGCTCACCGGTAGAACATTTTTCTTTGGGGAAGACATTTCACGATCTGTAAAACACAAGTATTTTGAGTATGCAACTGTGGCCAGTCCCCTTGGGGCATGTTGAGACCTGCCCGCATGAGACCAGATACAATACAAAGAGTGGGCAATTCCTTGATCATTTTTCACTATACCGCCAAGGGCAATGGCTCCTGTATCGTTTGATTATATTTACAAATGCTTTGAAAATTATTTGAACTGTACTTCTGGACAAACATCTCAACACAGAACACCCCTGATTTTACAGAAACTTACCTCAACAAATCACGATTTTGCTGACAAGGAGCTATGGTCACTTACGGACACTCTTGAACTTAATTCTGTGGATGATGCCTGTAGAATTTTCAATCTTGTGATGGAAGGGGAATTTGCTGATGGAGAAATAAATTGGGGACGTATTTTAACCATTTTTCTGTTTGGGGGCATTCTCGTAAAGAAACTACAAACTCGCGGAATTCCTATGACTCATGAAAACACCAGGAAGATGGCTAAATTCATGACAGAATATATACTCAACACCAAGGCACAGTGGATCAATGAAAATGGAGGTTGGGTATGTCTCCTTTGTGAAATTGTGTGAAAGACAAACTGTGCTAATGCTGTACTTCGTAACCAAAACTGTTTTATTCTCTTTATCACAGGAAAATGGTTTTTTAAGCACGCTTAAGATCAAGAAACCACCCTATCGGATGAGTGCAAAATGCCTGGCTGTTTTTGTTACATGTTGCACTCTGAAATGGCTATTTTTTACTGCTGTGTCTGTGTATTAAAATACATATTTTGGGTTTGTTTAATTACTACTTTATTCAATGTAACGAAAATGTGTTGAACTGTACCAAAAAGGCCGCTGCATGGTAAAACCACTGGGGTTGTGAATTACCTTAATACAAAAAAGTGAGGAACTTGGGTTTTAATTAAAGTGGCAGCATGCTTATAGCACCAATTTATAACCCAGCTTATAGCCCCAATTTTAAAAGATTCATAGTGATAAATGTAAAACACCTTATATTTAAGTAAAAGTATCTACATTCTCTTGAATACACCCCAGTCATCAATCATCCCAGTCATCTGCTTGGACCAATTCTTTTTATCATGTAAAAGAACGAGTTTCTACCCCCAATCAAAACACTGTCAAACCAATCAAAATTAAAACAAGCTTGTATTTAGGATATTTAACTGTGATAAATAAGCAGAAACAATTTCTTTTTAAAAAGTCAGTTGAAGCAATAGACAAAACCACTCACCATTTTTCATGCAGGATAACTTCTGATTCCTCCAGAAACCAACGGCGACTAGCCCCTTGTGCTCTGTGTCTTTATACAGCTTCAGCTCAGGATGCAGCCCCTCTGCCTAGGCTTTCTAGTCCCTCATTGGCTGATTTAAAATATTCACCATCTTCAGGGCCCTCAAGGTGTAAGCCTTTGTAATGAAAATAGCTCCATTGCCACCCCTTAATTGTCAGATCCTGGCATCCCACACAACAGTGATAGGATTGTGTCCTAGGGGCCTGGAAAAATGTCCCAGGTGCTACCATAGCCAAACCCTTCATTGTTTAACTCCTGACACCTCGCCCAGCCCTGGTGGTATTATGTCTTGGAAAAATGCCCCGGGTCATAGACCCTGCCGCCCCACCCCACCCAATGGTAATAGGATTATGTGTGGTGGAAAAAAATATAATCATCCCTTTGCTTGCAAACAGCTCTGCTTTTCTTTATTTTTTGATTCCCAATGATGCAAAACACTTTAACAATGAAGGAATTTATACAGAATTTCTAAAAACTGCATTTACAGTGGTAAGAAATGACTTATAGTGCCGATTTTTGATTACCCGTTCTACATGTTGAAGATAGGTATGGTCAGATGGCTTCATAATTTTTTCAAGCTGAGTACGTGGATTTACAGATCTACTAATCTCTGTAGTCAGAATTAAGACCTGGTCCACGTTCTCTGAGGTCAAAGCAAGACATTTTAGAGAATAAGCAATGAGGATAACAATATGCAACACAGGCTGAAACCACAGTTTTGCACAAAGAATGCGTAATTTCTGGGAAATGTCCATTTCTGTCCATGTTGTACATTCGTGAGAGCTCTGCCCGGGTGCTTGAATAGTACAACCAATACAGCTCTCATACAGATACTGATTTAGGCAGTGTTTCAAAATGCCATAAATGGTGGCTCTGACAATGCCACGCATAGCTCCGCGTCGCTGTCTTGGTAAAATATACTGTGCTTCATCAATTTGTAGTCCAAGAAGATTTTTCAGTGTGAGATGAGCAGGCTGGTTGGTTGCCAACGCTTCAGGAGCCTAAAAGATATTTTAAAATTATTAACATTATTTTTTGGGAAAACTTTTTATACAGGACACAGACACACAGACACACAGACTCCCACACACACACACACACACACACACCTGAATGTGAATGTTGCCTGCAGAAGCCACGTTCCAGAGTTCTGTAGGTGACGGTTGTGCATTAGTGCTGCCAGACTTTTCAGATTCTTGAGCTGCTCCAGTATCTGCAGCTGGCTCCTGGAAAGTTAAGAAGACTTGTAATCTTCTTTAAACCTTACAAGCGGTTTCCCACACAAATAGCCCCCAGAAAAAGGTGTAAAAAGCTGTTTTACCTGCATTATAGAGTTTTCTAAGGAAATTGAATCCAATAAGCTTTGCCATATATCCGCGATATCTTTCTCTTCCTCCTCTGGGGTCTTTGTTGGTGGGAACTGTTCATCGTCAGAGCTGGTACTGATATACCGCTTTCTGGGTTTAGGCCTGCCTGGCGCCATCGGGGTAGAAAATTCCGTAGGCCTCATCGGGGTGCTGGGGGATTCCATGTTCTTCCAAAAATCAGCAACTGTGACCGACGGCTTGCCCCGGCTGTCTGAAAAGCACAGCACGCCCTGTCCTAGTGTTGGGGGCTCTGAAACCTCTTCCTATTGGCCAGGGGGCAGGTCACGAGCTATTCCTTAGCCAACCGCTGAGGGGCTGTGGGGAGACATGCCTGGGCATGTTCCTGCAGCCGTGTCACCCAGACGGCCCCCGTGTTATTCCTTAGCCAACCGCTGAGGGGCTGTGGGGAGACATGCCTGGACATGTTCCTACAGAACGTGTCACCCAGAGGGGCCCGTGTTACTGTTGAACCGTTTCCGGCCACCTGGGTTTTGTTTACATTCGGCACTACCGGTTCCGGCCACATGGCATTTGTTTACCTATGTCACTTCCGGTTACGGCCACAAGAGGGGGTTGCATACCTATGTCACTACCGGTTCCGGCCACCTGGCATTTGTTTACCTATGTCACTTCCGGTTCCGGCCACAAGAGGGGGTTGCATACCTACGTCACTACCGGTTCCGGCCACCTGGCATTTGTTTACCTATGTCACTTCCGGTCCCGGCCACAAGAGGGGGGGTTGCATACCTACGTCACTTCCGGTTCCGGTCACATGGCATTTGTTTACATTCGTCACTTCCGGCCACGTGGGTTTGTTTACTTCCGGTCACGTGGTCTTGTTTTGACAGGTGGTGACGTCACTTCCGGCAGCATGGCTTTGATTACTTCCGGTCACGTGACCTCATTTGCATAATTTTGACAGCAAGTAGGGCCTATAACTACTTCCAGCCTTTACTATCCGGCCCCACAGCTCCACAGCCCAGCAACCTGGCCTCAGACAATAATAATAATAATAACAATTTATTTCTTACCCGCCTCTCCGTCTGGATCGAGGCGGGGAACAACAACATGATAAAATACATAAAACTGATTAAAACATGACACATATTATTAAAACTGCATAAAAATCCTAAAACAGCCTAAAAAACATCCTTAAACATCTTAGTGTGCTCCAACAACAAAAATTTACAGCTTTTAAAGGAGCGTATTTCAATAAAGCTCTTTAAAAGAGAAGGTAGAATCTTAGCTGGTGAGATTTATCAGCTCTTATCTGAAAACAGTATTTTTGTTTTAACTGTACATGCTTACCGCTCCTCCTTTCCCAATCCTATATGCCTTCCTCATTTTTGCAATTTTCTGTCGAGCTTGGTAAGAACGACGTTGAGAAGGTCTGTACACTGATTTTCGGTCTAGTTTTGATAGAGTGGCAACTGTGGGACATGGTGATGGAGATCTGAATTGACAAACAGCCAAGACTTGAGCATGACACATTTCTTCATTCTGTGGCATTAGTAGCAGAAATGGCAGTTCTGCTCTAAGCCTGGCAGACAGCTTCCCAGACTGTGCATAGTCCATGATGTCATACAATATCATTGTTCTGGGAAAGTTTTCCAAAGACAGTTTTCTCCAGTAGTTATGCCTACCACCAAAGTATGATGGAGTCTCATCGATGTAACTGACATATTTCATGTAGTCTTTCATTGTAGCAATATCCATTTCATCTGTTATTCCATATTTCTTATACTGAAGTTCGTCCTGCAGCATCTGATTATAATACTTCCGATATCCCATTAATTTGCAGGCATCAATAGCTGCCTCACTTGTTGATGTTATTACTTTTTTCCCACTAATGTACTTGCTGTTTTGTTTTCTTGTCTTGCAAAATATCTTGAACACAACGAAAGGGGGAAATGCAGACCCAGCAAATCTGAATCGGACTTTACATAGAACAGCAGGGTCTTTAAGAAGCTCAGCCTCCAAAGGACTCACTTTTTTCAAAATCTCATAGCTAATGCAGTGCTCCGCTGCACGAATTGTGTGTTTCAGAAGTTTAAACATTCTTAACCTTATGTGACGCCACCACATCTTCTGAATAGTTCTAGCTGCATGTTCTTCTTGAGCTCTCCGCCTTTCTTTGTCGCCAAGCGTCGCCAAGTGAAAACTGCTCGTCATCGCAGCTGACTTGGGCGCAAAGACCCCCTTTTCCCGGTGGCTGCACTCGAGCGCCTTTCAGTGGTTGCCTAGAAACAGGGACGCACTACTGGGACAAGAGTCTATTGTTCCCGCTGCCACCAGTATCTTCCTCAGGTACACTTCAATGACCACACCAGTTGGATGAAATTAACAAGATTTAGTAACATATGTATATTGCGTCTCAGTAAGCTTATTGGTTTCCTCAGTTATATACTCATAACGGTTACAAATGCACAATGCTTAATAGTTTTATTACTTTCTGTTCATAACACATTTCAAATATAAACTTCCAAGTTCTACGTTTCTCCTGCCTACTCTGCCCACTCTAAGCTACACTACACTACACTCTTTCCCACAATCTAGGTCCACCAAAATAATAAAACATGTTGGCCCTTCCTAGCTTCTAATCCAGTCAACAACTGCCCCTCAGCTCTTGTCAGCCAAACACATATATACACAGACCTCTTCTCTAACTCCTCCCACTCTCACACAGCCAGCCAATCCAGGCACTCTTCCCCCCCCCCCCATCCAATCAGCACCTACACATGAACTCCCCCCTTATACTTACTCGGCTGCAACATAACTGTGAGTCTAACTTTTTTCTTGGAACTTTTGGCATTTTATAAACAATTACTTACAACCCTTTCTATACAGGGACCTGTAAAGCAGCTGAACATCACAGAAAGCCCCGGGGTGGATCTGCAGTGGTGGCAGGTCATTATATGATGCAGCCGCCATTGCAGAGTGATCCCAGGTCATTCCCTTGAAGTTCCGGTTTTTTTTAAATTGTGTACTTATCCTGACTTTTCCCACTTGGAGTGAGGCAATGACGGCATCTGCCTTCTGTCGCCTTGCTTTGGAGCTGCGGCGGAGGTGTGCCCCAGCCAATGGCGACCCCTGTTTCGTCAACATTGGCTGGACAGGGGAGAGGGTGGGCCAGTGAGCCAAATGGCCACTGGAACACCTCCACACTTCTCCAGCGTGGCAGAGGGACACCATAAACATTTTAAAAAAGAAAAAAAATAAGGTTTGTTTTTAAAAAAGCCATGGGGGACTCACAGATGCACTGTGCCACCCATAGAATGACACCTCTGAACCTCTAGCATAGCAGAACGACGCTATGCTGGAGAGGCATAAATGCCAAAAAAGTTTTAAAAAACCAACCCATCCAACTTTAAAAAAGGGGGAGGGGTTGGATGTGCCCCAGCAACCGTACAATGATGTGCAGCGGTGCACAGGTGCAGGTGTATGGGTTCGGTGGCGGCAGTGGCTCCTTCCAGCAAACCCCACACTTGTGCTCCTTGCAGTGCAGATAGCGGGAAGGAACGCAAATGTGGGGGATCCAGGGCTCGCGGCACCAATGTGCCACCATCAAGACATGGCCTGGGTGATAGAATGTGATGCCATCAAATCTTCCCACTTGCTCACCCCCAGGAGAAGCATGATAAATCAAGGGTAGCACATTAGAAGATAAATGTATTCTGATGTCATAACAACTCATAACAACCTGCTTTCTGTATCATTTGTGGTTACATGCATGAAAAGATAATCTGATCCACCACCACAAGTATTGTTCCTTAAGCCTGCATTTCTATGCTTGCTTACCTAGTAAGCCGCCTTGTGAGGGCTTCTGCCCTGAAAGGCGGCCAAGTAATGTTTTAAATATAAATAAATAAATAAATACCTAGGCATCCCACTAAATCAAATGAGAGTTACTTTTGAGTAAACATACACAAGATTGCAATACACATGTTAAATAAAGGATATTTCTATGGATCCAATTCATGGTGAATGTCCAAAGCATTAGTACCTGGTGGAAAAAGACATGATTCTGTTAAATATGCTCCCCTCTGCATTCTACAAACATCCTCCCCAGAGATATTTGAGATAGCAGGTGTTATTTACTCTCCAAGACTTTATGCCTAGGAATTTAGGTTTTCAGAGGGATGAGGGCCAATTGGAATACTTACAGTAACTTTTTAAATTCCACCCACCCACAAGAAGTGACAACAATACTCT
Source organism: Anniella stebbinsi (assembly GCA_029215795.1). NCBI lineage: Eukaryota > Metazoa > Chordata > Lepidosauria > Squamata > Anniellidae > Anniella > Anniella stebbinsi. The sequence goes on along the minus strand of JARDYH010000005.1, from coordinate 61,701,926 downwards.
GTGATAAAAAATCTCAAACAGAGACATGTTTGATTACCTTTCTGTATCTTTCTATTCATGTTCCGATGCAGAAGTTGCCCTCTTTGTCTTTTAGAATCTACATGGTATGGTTGTTACAGACGTTTTTACTGGGGCATATCCTAGGAGACTTACGGTAGCAACTCTGTCTCCTAGGAGTTCTGAAAAATAAAGAGTTCCACAAACAGAAGCCTTGTAGTGCCTCTTCCATTTGTTGCCAATACTGGCCTGTTGCTGCTGCTAGACGGAGATTAGGCTAGGGCTGTGGGGTTATTAGACAGCTGCTGGCGCTTTGCTGATTGCTCTAGTGTGTCCTTTGTGAAACGGGCTGATACCATGAAGACCTGCCCGGTTGTGGAGATGATTCCAGAGATCTTGGAATATAAATTAGAGTACACTCCAGACCTCCGGTGTGAGAAGCAGACAGACCTGGTGCCTGCTTGCTATAGCTGCAAGTCCTGCATCTTGTCCTGGAAGGCCTTTTCCACCCAAGAGTGGTTCGTGAGGGCTAGCCAAGCTTCCCAGAGGCAGTTCTTGGTGGGGATCATCAAACGGTTCAAAAGCCAAGATCTCTTGAACTACACCTGGAATTTACTACAGTCTACCAACACCAAGGATTTCACGTATTCCCGTTCCTGCATCAGCTCCAAATTCACATACCATTCTACCTTGGGTCGGGCACTGGATCCACAGAAAGTGGAGCACTCCATGGCAAACCTCTGGAAGTGGTTCTTGGATGCCAGTTTCTGGACCAAAGCAAATTACATATTGCTTTTGCTGCAGATGTGCGATGCACAACTGCTGTTGATGACTGCTAGCCTGATTCGTAGCCTCTTAAGCAAAGATGGGAAGATCGTCTCCCCCAAAAAGGTGGAAACAGGTAACTTGGCGAGTGCCATCTCTGACACATAATCAGGCATCATGTGAATAAACGGAAGGAGCAGCGAGCCAGCTTCCTTTGCGATTGCGTTTACCCTTACGTAGGCCAGCTTCCTAGCTGCTGAAGTTCAGCTATCACAATTAAGTCAAAGTAACTGTCCCAATAGACTTTCCCTAGAGATCAGCTGGCTTGCTGACATTCATAAATTCACTTGCAGAATAGAGTGTTAACAGTGCAATTCTATAGAAGTAAATAAATTAATAAATAAATCACACTGAGTTTGAGGGGACTTTCTCTTAGGTAAGTGTGTATAGGACTTCTGCTTAAATCTAGTGGATAACTTCAGAGAGTACCAATGTTAAGCCTGCATTATATCTGTGTAGTTAATTTGGTTACAGCTTTTAACTCCAAATAGCAAAGAGCCAAGGAGCTTTTCTGCAAGGGGCTTTTAATCTGCCACTTTGCCGAAGCTTCTGCTTCCCAATACTTTGTAGGATTAAGATTGGCTCCTTTGCACATGTGGGTTTTTTTTCTAGGAGAGGTTCTTTCCCTGCATTCTATTTGTTCCATTACACAACCATTAGGTGGCACTGTGGCATAGTGGGATTGTGCAAATACACCAGGTTTTCATGCTGCCATTCACAGAAATTCCAGAGTTCCCACTTGAGGGAGGGAGAAACACCTGCTAAAATGGTTGCAAAGTATGGAAGAGGCACTGGAGGATGACAATGTTGTGTGAAATACTTGAAAACTACCGTGAGTGAGGAATCACAAGTGCACAAAAGATGTCTTGTGCAGAAAGGCTTTGCTTACAATGACGGTATTTCATGTGTGTCACATCCACTTCATACACAATGGGGGTTGGCAGTCTTTTTTCTGTGAAGGGCCCATTGCCTCATGGGTAATCTGTTGAGAGCTGCATGTTGGTGGTGAGCAGGGCTTAAGTCAGTGGTGGGCAGGGCCAAAGGCAGATGTGGGTGGATCACCCCCTTTTCTCTTTCATTTTCTGCCACTCTCTTCTCTTTTTGATACCCCTCTCTCTCTCCCCACCCTTCATTCCCATGTAGCAGGTTGCCAGATTAGGCTCAGGGCCATACAAAATTAGACTGAGAGCGGCATGTGGCTCTAGAGCTGCAGGTTGCCCACTCCTTATATACAAGGTTCTATGAGCAATGTGCACAGGGGAAATGAGATTATCTCCTCTGATGCCCTGGTTGGGCAATTGCTGAGGGCCCACACCCTAGCAAGGGCCCATTGTTAAGGGTCCTGGACTTGCTCCTCCTCGTCACCATTGCAGCTTACTTGTTTACCTGCTTCTTGCTCTGGTCCAGACAACAGTAATGGTGAGAAGGAAGAGCAGCAGGTGCCTCCTTGCTCTCTACCTATCAAGCAAGCCAGTGGTAGTAGTGATGAGGGTTGAGGAGCAATAACAATAGCAGCTGGTGGGGGAGTGGAAATCGTTCCTCCCCTGCTGCACACCTAACCACCCCTCTGAAAGAACTGTTTTCACTGGAAGGAAACCCCCTCTCCCTGCCTGTTGTAATCCTACCAAATGATCCTCCACTTAATCCTGCACACACGCACGCACGCACACACACTCACACACACACACCTTTTATCACTGTTATTTGCATTTTTTTTAAAAAAGTGTGTGTGTTAAATGCAAAGACGAATTGAACATCCCGAGAATAGCCCCAAAAGCAATGGGTTTATTTAGCAAATAAGAGGTTCTCTACATTGAGGGGGGGGGGGGAACCCTGCAACCTTACAAGGAACTTCTTGTGTTCACAACGTGCTCCTTCAGAGAGTGACCAGTAGTGACCATGTGATTTTAAATTGAAAAGGGAAGGCCATTGGAAAAAATTAGGCTGCAATGAAACAGCACCATCTGGGGGGGGGGTATCTTCACGGTGCCAGATTGGCACCACCTCCCTCTCAAACCGCGTGCTTTCTCTCCCCCGGGGCAGCGTCAGGTAATCCCAATGCCAAGAAGGGAACACAAGGTTTCTGGGTGGCCATCCGGAAACTGGAGCCGCCCCCACCTTCTTCCTGGTGGAAAGCAACCAATCGCAGATTTTCTTCCACCAGGCACTGCCTGGCCATGCCTCTGCTGTGACTCCAGAGTGAGGCGAAGGTCTGGCTGACTGCCATCATGTGCATCCTGAGAAAGAAATCGGGTTAAGTCCCTGATTTTCTTTCTCTGCCGCTTCAGCGGAAAGCCCCAGGGCTGTGGCAGCGGCTAATCAATGCTGTGCCACTGCACACTCACCCCACCCCATGGCTATCTGAGGGTTTAGACAGCCCCCATGTAGCAGAATAAATCCCATCATAAATAGATACTGGATTATTTCTGTGTTATAAAAACACAGGATTACTGGGGGAAACCACAGGAGATGTCCTGACTGTTGATGATGTCATGAAATTGACCCACAAATTTCTGGACATTCTACATGTTTAATCCCAATAATCTGCTGAAAGCCACAGGATTCCATTGGGGAACTTAAAGCATATAAAACTGAGGCTCTTTCCACACCAGGCTGTCTGCCTGGGATGGCCCCAGGCTGATCCCTGTGCGCTGATGGTGTGTATTAGGTACTTCCAGGATCGCCCTCCCTCCCTTCCTCCCTCTACACCCCTATGGTGTAGAAAGGGCCTCTGTCAGCATTGCCCCAGTCTCATGTGAATTAATTCCAACATGTTCTGTGCCTCTGTTGTGGTGTGAGATGTGACGAACCATAAGGTTGGTTCCTATTCTCCCATCTAGAACCATCTTCTGTGAAACATTTCTGTGTTTTCATTTTGTGTTTCCCCTGTGATTTTACTCTTCTAGTCCTGCTAGATGAAGAACAAGTAGAAGATGTTGTGTTTCCTCCGAAGGAGCAGGAACAATCTAATTCCCAGGTTATGAAACAGATTGCATCTCAAGCCACTGGCTTTTCTTCAGTCTTTGAAAACTATCTTGCTTCAGAGAAGGGCACCATATTTGGTATGATTTGATTTTACACACCCACCCACCCACACATACTATTTGCCACTTTGAATATATAGATTCCTTAACCAGCTTAGGGCACAATCCTCTGGGGATGGTCGTAAGCCTCTGAACTTGGAGGCTTCTGGCCATCCATCCGAAGCAGAGCAGGAGGCACAACAGAGGCAATCTTCGCCTCTTCACGTTCCATTTTTTGCTAGATGGGCTTTCTCACCTGTCTAGCTGAGACATCAGGGAGGGTGAGGGTTGGAGGCTGGGGAAGGGAGTTCAGACTCCTGGGTCCAAGGTCAAGGTGTTACCTCTGACATCAGATCTGGGAACCCAACCTATCCTGTGGTCTCCCAGACTCTATCTAGGGGCCATAGGATTGCTCTCTTAATCTTGAGAACCCTGTGAGGTAAACCAGTACTATTTGCATTTTACACATGTGGAACCAAGGTGGAGTGATTGTTTTCTTGCCCAAGACAGTTGAATAAGTCAGGGTGGCCCAGCTATCCTGGTTCCAATTCCAGCACAGTTTTCACACTGACTTTGGCCTCATCTACAAGAATTCGCCTTTACGCCTTGTTAGGCGATTATGCGCATATTCGCAGAAGCGCATTTATGCCTAATACCTCTGTACGAGAGGCGGCGAAGCGCATTACTGGATGATCGAAACGCGATTTAAACTGTTGACATGCGGAGAATCGCTTGTTCACATAGTCAAAATGCGCTTTAACGGCCAGAGCAAAATAAAACTCGCTATTTAGGCGCGCATTCGATAATGCGCATAATCGGAGAGAAAACACACCTCTATGCCCGATTTGTGCTCCGTTCTTGTAGAGGTAAAATTTTTAATGTGCCTTGAAAGAGCTTTAAATGCCTCTTGTAGAGGCAGTCTTTATTTCTGCTAGACACCTGTGATGTATCTGCAGAGCACATGGGTATGTAGAAAGGAGGGGTGCTGTCAGGAAAAAGCAGATGGGAGAAGGCAACCCTTCCTATATCCATCATGGGTCTTCAGAGCTTCCCAGTTGGAATTCCTTCCATCTTCCAAGCTTAAGAGAAATGTACAGGCCGCAAACTGAAAGGCCAGCCTTAGAACAGCCTTCCCCAACCAGATGTGTTGGACTACAACTCCCATCATCTCCAGGTGGCATGGCAATGGATTCCCTGCTCACTTTATCATGGCACTTGACTCCATTCTTCATCATGATTACTCGTACATTTTCATCCTGCCCTTGCTATGGTGACCTGACAAGGCAGAATATATGCTCAGACTCCCTATTTTATCTTCACAACAAGCCCATGATGTCGGTAAGACTGAAAGATTGTGACTGGGCCAAAGTGAGCCATTGACATGGTGGCTAAGTGGGGGGGTTGAACCTAGATCTGCCTGGTCTAATTATTTTTTCACACCCAGTCCTTTTTTGCATGTAGGCACTATCTGTACTGGGTTTGGTTGCCTGCAGTTTTGCTATCTACAATCCCTTTCATCCAAGACTCGAAAGCATTTTTTAAAACCATACAATGCCTGAACCTCTGCAGAGACAGGATTGTACTCCCTCGATGCCCCCAAAGAGCCAGACTAAAGGGTTGTTCCATTTTTGCCTGGCAGAAAGGCAGTCTGGTTTAAGTGCTCATCTGACAGGACCTGACGGGAGGGAGAAAGAGAAGGGGAGGGGTGGAGTGGAGTGGAGTGGAAGAGCAAACGAACGAAGGAGCAAAAGAGCAGATATTCTGGTGAAAGGGATCTTAAGCTTGACATGTTGTTAAAAAAAGCGGTGGCAAACCGGGGGGGGGGGGGAATTAGGTATGATGGAGGTCTTAGGCAGACTATAAAAGGACAACATTGTCGTCTGGATCACCTGTGAAATGTGAGTGAATGAGCCATGGTGATTCCTCAATAAATTCGTCAGTACAGCTACAACACCACGCTTGCTAGAAAGCAAAATCAGTTTCATCTTATGACAATTAATGGGGAGTGGACAAACTCAGCATCCAATAGAGTAGAACTCCCCATGTTTGTAATTATATGAATTTTGAAAATACAAGGAATACATCTTGTCCTGAACCAGTGTTTGGCATCATCCCAGGCAGTATTGGGTAAAACTAATATAAACTCGACATTGTTATTTTATTTCAATTACTTCGAAACACCTGAGACCTAGTGTTTACAACCCTTTCCTTTAACTTGGCTCCTAGTTTGGTATCAATTCATATCTCCTCTTCCAAATGATGCATTTTGCCTGGGTTTTCCTCAGGAAAATACCCCATCTAAACATAATAGCAGTTCTCAGCCCAATGACACAATCAAGATCCAATGTTTCAGGGTCCTATCAAGATGGGGGACTGTTTTGTACATTGCCTGACTATCTCTCCTACAAAGCCCTGGTCTGTATTTGGCAACATTATGCAGATACCCACTGCTCAGAGACACAGGCTGCTGGGTCAAGGTGCACCCTTTGTACCATAGGGATGTAGAAGGTTAATTCTAATCATCCCAGTCCTTTTTATGGCCACTCTATAATACACAATTTTATTTTACTTTTGCTTCCCTATCATTGCCACAGGTAATCTACGTATAGAAAGGCTTTGGTCCAAAGAGTCAGATCAGCTATCTGACATCCCATCTGAGGACATGGATGAAACCAGTCAATATTCGGTTGTTTTGAATGGCACAGCCCCTGTGCCCGCCTCTCCCCAGCAGACCCCCAACATCAATAAGTTCAAGGACTTCATTCGCTGTCTGCCCATCCACCTGTCCAAGCGTATCTTGCGTAAGGATTTCTTAACCTCCTCATAGCTCCTTAATGCTTCCCTTTTGTGTCAACACAGATTAACACATTTCTCTTTGTGATCCTCTAGGTATGCTGGACCCCAAATCCCTGACCAAATGCACCAATGTGAGTCCACATTGGAACTTCCTAGTCAAACAAATTAAGAAGGACATTGTATCACATCGTTCCCTCCGAAGTGAAATTGCATTCTTGCAGGTACTCCTTTACCCTTGTTCATTGTGGAGCAGGTGGAGGAATTCCTTCCCCATGCTTGCTATTTAAGAACAGGAGGGTCCTCCATCACATCACAGGGCAGGGAGTTTGCTTTTGACTTTGAGCTGTTGTCTTCCTCCTCCAGTTGAGGGTGCTGCTTGATATGTTGTGTACATTCTTGGGGGTGGGGGGGCACATCTGCATCTAAGGCGAAAACTGCAGGACATGACAGTTTGATATTCAATCATCAAAACCCCTGCAAGTTTAAAAGTCCAGACATAAGGCTTTCTCACCTTGATCCAAACTCCACAAAGCCAGGAAATTAGAAGCTAAGGTTAATGCATTATATGATGTGCTCCTTGATTGCTCATGATGTTGTGCAATGTTACAAATCCTGTTTGCTTACAACTTCCCTCTATGCACCTACACGTTTCTTGGGTCTTCCGGTCCCAAATCCCCCCCCCCCCCATTTCCATTTAACCTTATGGAGCTCTTATTTTACTGATTGCCTTATTTATTGGAGCCACAACTGTGACTCCATTAATTTAGCAGAGTGTTCATTGCATCACATTCACATGAAAGAATGAATTCACATTCATTCTCTTGCGTTCATTGAATTCAGTGCAATGGATTCTCAAATTCTCATTCACTTTGTATGTCCTGGGCTTTCCTTTGCTCCTATCTCAAATGTGTGTGCTTAATTTTCCCTGTTTACTCATATGTTGGATTACTTTCAAAATGTACTGAGGCTATTCATTTGCCCCTCTGCTAAATTTAAAAGCCAGTGTGGTGTAGTGGTTAAAATGTTGAACTGGAAGTTGGGAGATCTGGGTTCTAGTCCCCACTTGGCAATGGAAGCTCACTGGGTGACTTTGGGCCAGTCACAGACTCTCAGCCCATCCTACCTCACAGGGTTGTTGGTGTGAGGATAAAATGGAGAAGAGGAGGATTAGGTATGCCACCTTGAGTTTGTTAAGGGGGGGGGGGAAGACAGGATATAAATGCAAGAAATAAAAAAAGAAGGAAAAGTGTTTTACAGTAATTGCACTTGTGTACTTTGTTCCAATAATAAAGCAGCATGCTTGAGCAACTAAAAAAGAGGGAAACTACCTAATGAATTGGGCATGGAAAGGCACATGGCCATATTTAGCCCTGCCATACATTGATAACAAAATGAGTGGAATTCTTTGGTTAACATAAGACATCTGTTTGCATACATTTTGTTATGCTATAGTATAAATAGCATAAATGCCTGGGACTACACCACAATCCATCTGTTTGTATTAAAGTTAGACAATGTGGGGAAGATATGCATGCATTTCATGTCTGTGTATGAGAAATGTATGACAGGCAGCTTAGAATGTCAACATTACATTTTCATGGAACTTAGAACCTGTATACAATTTCCAAAGGTGTGTCCATGCCAGAAGGTACACATTGTACCTCACCTCCATATTTTCCTGTTTTGTGTTGGATCTATGGCTATAAATAGTAGCCATAGTCCAAGACTCCCTGCACCACAAACTAAACAGGTTTAGTGTGTGGAGTGTAAAAGTTGCTAAGGTTGGTCCTGCCCTCCCATGAAGAGGCTGAAAAGTATCCCTTACCAGTTGCAGACATTTTGGATCTATTTCTTCAGTGGCAACTTCTATATCCTGCATAATAACTTTGTGATATCTCTTGTCTGTTGCAGGGGTTATGCCCTAAAGGAACAATTCCCAACTATGCCAAAATAGTCAAAGTTGCCATTCCTAAGATAAATGAAGAGGGTGATATAGTCCCTTTCAGAAGCAAGCACCAGCAAATATTACAGGTGCATTGTGGGTGTTCTTCTTTCCTGGAATTCCTGGGACTGGAAATAAGTAGGTGGTGGGAAATTCCTGGGCTTCGTTCAGTTATCTGCCACTGATTGCTTTGCCTCTATGGATCTTCACCGATGGAAACCTTGCCTGGAATATGGAAGGGTGGAGTTGTGTCAGCCTATGCTCCTTCCTTCCCAAAAGAATGAATAAGAGCCCAAGACTGCACAGCCTGTTGGGGAAGTGTGTGGACCTGTCCTGTCCAAACTTAGATTAGGCTCCTGGTGGGTTTCTTGGGGTGTGAGGAAGGTCAAGCCTTATTGCTGTCAGTTGAAATAGGGAGCCACCTGCTTCTGTTTACCTCTCTGACTCTCTCTCTCTCACTCTCACCTCTGCTCTTCACTGTTTTAAGGAGTATGAACACATGCAGAAAGCTTATCATGGTCAAGAGACAGACAGTGTCAAGTTAGAAGAAAGGAATGTCTTCTGTAGCAGCTATAATGTCCGTATTCTAGTAAACAGGTATGTGTACATGGCGAAGTGCATGTTTTTCATCATCCAACCCCCATTCTTCCCTTTCAAGCCCCACCAGATTTGCCTCAGAATTGCTCTTCCACAGCCCACAGGGCCTTTTGCATTCCATTAATTCTCCTGCCAAGGTTGAAAGATTTTCCCCATATCCCAGGATTAAAAAAAAAAAAAAGCTAGCATGTGCAGCTATATCCCCAGTACCAGCATCCTAAGGGAACTGTCCTTCCTCTGCCTTGGGCTTACATATTACCTATGGAGGACTTCTCTTCATTTGAATGTCATCGGTCCCCTCTACAAGGATTCGCTTTTGCGCCTGGTTAGGTGATTATGCGCATAATCACAGAAACGCATTGACGCCTAATCCCTCTGCATGAGAGGCGGCGAAGCGCATTAACAGATTCCAAAATGAGCTTTACAAGTAGTTAATGCGCATAAGCGCTTATTCACACAGTCAAAACGCACTTTAATGGACGGAGCAAAATAAAACTCGCGATTTAATGCGCATTCGATAATGCGCATAATCGGGGAGATAACACGCCTCTACGGCCGATTTGCGCTCTGTTCTTGTAGAGGTAATTTTTTTAATGCGCCTTGAAAGAGCTTTAAATGCCTCTTGTAGAGGCAGCCATCATCTCAAGAACCACCAGCATTACAGACCCCAAAGAGAAAGTATGTGCTTATTATATGGTCTCATGAATCATGGCCACCATGTCAGAGCAAATAACAAGGGCTTAAATTCCAACACACTCTTCCCCCCCCAATAAGATAGGGCTTCCTCATGGAGTGAGGCTCTTTAGGCCCTAGGAAGAAGAAAACATCTTATACCACCAAATTTCCAGTGCTCTGGGTTGTCATTAGCTTGGTTTCAAGGAAAGCCTTGCAGTCATTGAAATGCATTCTTCATTTTGAACTGATCTCTGATAGACCCCCTCTAGATGGATTCCGTCTGACGCCTGGTTAGCCGATTATGCGCATAATCGCTGAAGCGCTTTATCGTAAATCCTTGTATGCAGGAGGTAATTGAGCACTCAACTGGTGACCTTACCGGTTGTTTCAAATGCGCTTTACAGGTAGTTAATGTGGAGAATCGCTTGTTCACATAGGCAAAATGCCCTTTAACAGCCAGAGCAAAATAAAACTCGCTATTTAACGCGCATTCGATAATGCGCATAATCAGAGAGAAAACGCGCCTCTATGCCCGATTTGCGCTCCATTCTTGTAGAGGTAAATTTTTTAATGCGCCTTGAAAGAACTTTAAATGCCTCTTGTAGAGGCAGCCATAGATGTCTTCACACACCCCAACATCCAACAGTTTGGAATGTGTATATCCCAACAAAGACAGCAGTATAAAAAGTCATAGTTCTGGCATGTCACTTTGTTACATCGCTCCCACCCCCTGCCAGCTGATCCTTAAAATGCAAACATCCCAGTTAAGTATGAACAGGGAAGCATGTACACTAAAGAGGTTGTATCCAAGCTATTTGTAATGTAACAAGCTCACAAAACATGCTGCATGATAACAAGAACCAATTAATTTGGAAGCAAAGTGATAAGAATTTCACTGGTTGTGCATCACTACAGCCACAGACCATGCTTTTGTTTTGAAGTTAATAGAATTCAGAAGTTAATAGAATTCAGAATTCTCAATGAAAATGGAGGACAATGGTATTACAGTTTTACACCAATTTGGGTCAGAGCAGCTCACCCAGCATCAGTCCACTCTGGAGGGAAGGGGATTCCATACACAATTCACATAAAGATCCATCAGTTCCTGTTTATATATAGCTCAGACCAAGGATGCAAAACTTCCGGTCCTGGGGCCATATCCAGTCCTCATGAGGTCCCAAAGAGGCTTTCCAGAGTTCCCCAGATAGCCATGCCTCCTTCATCTGGTCTTTTTTACCCTGACTAGCAAAACCCATTCTAAAAGGTTAAAATGCCTCTCCTAGCAGCAAGTGCTTGATGCTAAAACATTCTGGTATTTTGGCACTGCTCTTTTTGCCTCTGGCTCCAATGGAACATGGTTCCTGAGAGCTTCTCCAAAAGATGGAGAGAATCTCTTCTTAGGGTGGGGGCCTCTATACTAGGGCAATCCCATCCCTATCCCCAAATGTGGAGAATTACCCACCACAACGGGGAAATCCTTCCCTTCAATTCAGCCGCACCATTAAACTGCACTCCTTTATTTAAAATTCACATTTTCCCCTAAGGTAGCTGGTCATCAGGCAAGAGACAAAACAGATCAGATACTAGGAAAGTAAACAAAGATATAATATTAACAAGAAAGCTTATTATTTAAGAATTTATTAAGAAGGAACATTATTTACTATTTTAAACAGGGTTTCTATAGTTACTTTTACTAACAACCAACCTTAAGCCAATTCCCCTATCCAGCTCCACCCCAGTTAAATTTCAACCCTAGCAATGAGGCGTTGAAAATCACTCTTCTCTTTAGTAGGGTATGATTTCCACTTGGAACCTTTATGGCTATTCACCAGGCTTCCCCTGAAGTCATCAGTTTGGTCCAGCAGCTGCTTGGTCTTCAGCTGTTTCTCTTTCTCTCCCCCACCCCCAAAGGCTTCTCTGGGAGTCTTCCTCTCCTCACTTGTAGACCTTCTTTAGCTTCTGCCTAATAGTGCTCTCAGCTTAGCCACCCAGTCTTGTAGCTGCTCTTCTTCTTGGCTGATGTCTTTTTAGGCTCCCCAGCCTCTTACGAAGACATCTCCTGATGGCTCTCCCTCAGGCAACTCTCCAGACAAACTCCCCTCAGTTGTTTCTCCACAGCTCCTTATATTCATTTTAGTCAGAACCTTCCAGCCAATCAGCTTTTGTATGACCAACATTCCATCAGCCAACCTCTGTGTTGACTTAGAACCAATGAATGGCTGGTTTCGCACAACACATTAGGCAACTGGGGGTGGGGGGTGGGGAAGCAACCATCAGTTGTGTTGCTTATAGTGTCGTGTGGAGGATTACACACCATGCACACACAACTGACGGTACGCTAATCATCCCAATTAAGCAACGGAGAGAAACAACGGGCTTGCACGTTGTTTAGCCCATAGCCCATTGTTTAAAGTGTTGTCCGAAACCAAACCCCCTCTCTCCGTGGACTATTCCGTTTGGGCATAGAGTTCTGCCGGCTGGAGCAGCCGAAACACCCCCCCCCCCCCGCTGCTACGATACAGCCAGCAGAACTTGCGGTGCATGCTGGGTTATGGCTGGAGGATTGAGGGAGGGGGGAGGGAAGAGACGCTGCAGCCAAGGTGGATGCCAGAACTTTCAGCCACTCAACGGACGGCAGAGCAACGTGTCGTGTGGGGCGCACCGCCTACCTAACGCACGGTCAGAACACTATTTCCCCTTCCGTTGCCTAATGTATCGTGCGAAACCAGCCAATATCTTTAGACTGTTCAGTTATTCTCCAATCAGATGGTACCGATTTCAATTCTACCCTCCCATATTTAAGGACAGAAATATGGCTTCATTACAGCTCAGTGGTAACAGCAACTGCCAATCTGCCAACACACCATATTTACAATGTAACTTACCTCAGGCACAAGCCTTGAGTAAAAAGCACACATTTTTTTTTACTTTTAACCCATTCAGTCCTTTAGTCACTGAAAAAGAATTTAACAGTTAAACTTTTACCTCAGTTTTACCTCAGTTTCTTCATAGGCTGAAAGAGCTTTAACATCCCTGCTATAGACTTAGGCCTCCTCCACACGGGGCGTTTAATGAGCCTTGAAGGCTCATTATAAATTTTACCTACACACGAGCGGAGCGCAAAACGGGCGTACAGGCGCGTTATCTCCCCGATAATGCGCATTTTCGAACGCGCGTTAAATAGCGACTTTTATTTTGCTCCGGCCGTTAAAGCGCATTTTCGCTGTGTGAACAAGCGATTATGCGCATTAACTACCTGGAAAGCGCTTTTTGGGCATCTTTTAATGCGCTTCGCCGCTTCTCGCCGCCTCCCGTGCAGAGGGATTGTGAGTAAATGCGCCTCCGCGATAATGCGCATAATCGCGGAACCAGGCGCAAAGGCGCATTCTTGTGGAGGGGGCCTTTGAAGACAGCCTATCTGGGTGCAAGGATCAAGTGGTTGCTTGTTTGTTTGTTTTAAATAGTAAATGCTACTGCTCCAAATAGGATCCAGGACATGGTCTGAAGAGACATGATATAGCAAACTTACTGAAAAGAAGCAGATGTGGGTTTGGTCAATACTTGGATTGGAGTCTACCTGGGAACCCTACATTACCTGCCTTGAATTCCACCATGGAAGAAAGGCAGGATATAAATTAAATAAATAAATATCAAAATAACTCAGGTCCTCACTGCAGCTTCTGCTTTCTCTACAGTTTAGATCCCAACAGGGTGGTTCACTACAGTGGCGGAAATTTGCTGGCCATTGGTTCTACAGACCGAAAAATCAATTTTCTGAATGTGAATGACCTGAAGCCGCTCCCTTGTATCATTTATGGACATGCTGGTAGCATTCGGGCCATATATCTCAATGAACAGAAAGAGTTCATCCTGAGTGGCAGCTATGATCTCAGCATCAGGTGAGCTGTGCTGGTCCTAATGCATTTATAGTGCATATGGATACACCAGCCCAAGAGTGAGCAGACTTCAGGCTTGCAGAAAATACTCTGTTTTTTAACCATAACCCTGTGATCCACCAACTGGAACCTGATGTATTCTGACACTTAAAATTTTAGACTTCTGGGCTCAAGAATTTGTTCTGAGCACCAGAATTGAACAGAGCTCACAGTTCTTGCACACAAAAGTCCTGGTTACTTTAAGCTTTCTTAGTTTCAACAATATAATTTAGAGTTATTTTGTTGCTATTATTGTTAAATATTTGGGAGACAGAATTCTTTGCAAATCTACTGCAAATCATCCAGGAATCTATTGGTAGATCCAGATCTATCTTCTGGCCAGCCCTGCACTAGACATAATCTGGAAAAAAGTTAACCTTACTTCCCATTAAAACCAGTGTCATCTAAGTGCTTGATTTTTGATGGGACTTAAACATGCTTCTCTTAGCATTATATACATTGAGTCTAAAATTGGTTTGGGTAGACTATATGGCATGTACTTCTAAGAAGTAGATTAAAACCCACCTTTAGAACATGGGAGACTTCTTGTAGGAATCTAACGATCACAGAGAATTGGTAGAGTGCTTTGGGAATACTGCAGCACAGAGGGCTTCGCTCATTCATGGAGCCCCTTGATAACGAGTTTGGGAACTAGTGTGTTAGGTCAGGTTTCCCACTTCTTTTCAACACAAGAGTCCTGCGGTCTCATTATTTTTTTAAAGTCCCATCAAAATAGTAGGGATAGCCAGTTTAGAGGTTCCTGTTCAATATGAACAGCAGGATAGGACATTTACTCTTAGGCCCCCTCCACAAGGATGCGCTTTTGCGCCCGGTTCGGGAATTATGCGCATTTTCGCAGAGGCGCATTTACGCCTAATCCCTCTGCACGGGAGGCGGCGAGAAGCGGCGAAGCGCATTAAAAGATGCCCAAAAAGCACTTTACAGGTAGTTAATGCGCATAATCGCTTGTTCACACAGCGAAAATGCGCTTTAACGGCCGGAGCAAAATAAAAGTCGCTATTTAACGCGCGTTCGAAAATGCGCATTATCGGGGAGATAACGCGCCTGTACGCCCGTTTTGCGCTCCGCTCGTGTGTAGGTAAAATTTATAATGAGCCTTCAAGGCTCATTAAACGTCTCGTGTGGAGGAGGCCTTAGTCAATTGCAGTTCTCTGCTACTGCTTGAAGAAGAGAACAGATTGGATTGGTCTTTTTGTGAGGCA
The DNA here is from genome assembly GCA_029215795.1 of Anniella stebbinsi. Lineage (NCBI taxonomy): Eukaryota > Metazoa > Chordata > Lepidosauria > Squamata > Anniellidae > Anniella > Anniella stebbinsi. Next base: position 61,686,913 of record JARDYH010000005.1, on the reverse strand, counting down.
ATATACTTTAGCTGACAGATTCCAGAGGAAGCATCCATTTTCCTGCCTCTAACTTCCATTTCAGTATATCACTTTTTAAAAAATAGTTCCAGTCCACTGCAAGAGAAGAGAGGGGTTGTTTTTATTTTTGCTGTTGCAAATATGTTGAAGGGCTTGTACTGAGAATTGAGCTCCTGACCAAGCATCAGAATGGCAAATTAGCTGCTGTAATTGTATTTACAATGACTATATGCTGCTTCCCATTTCTGAATTTCAAGACAGTTCAAGCAATTATAAAGTATATTGCCTTACAATGACAAAGCAAAACAGTAGATCAAAGAGGACACCGTAATGCAAGTCGCTAGCAGAATAATAGCTTCTGAATTGTTTCTTGGTACCCCAGATAACACTTTTTTTAACCATTTGTTACATTATACCCCACAGTATCTTACACCCGAATACCCAAACCATTAAAGTTTAGAATATATTAGTAAAGCTATGAAATCTGGTACCAATAGGTAGGACACACTGGACAAGTAGGAATAGGTGGATGGAATGTCAGAACATGTCTGAACAGTTCAGGGTAGTCAGGGAAACACAGACCTGGTAATTCAACCAACACATTGGGTCTGCCATGCCACATAAACAGTTGCCATACACACACATTCCACTAGTCCACATGTTAGACACTGGAAATTGTACCATAAATATCCATATTTCATTCCAGTTACAGCAGAAGTGGAGAACCTCTTTCAGCCCAAATTTCAGTCCAATTTAATTTTGGAGAAGCTCGAAAGGGAACTATTCTAGTGATGGGGGGGCATAAACAAAGTGGGTGGACTCAAAAGCCAAAGGAGTGGGGCAAAAAAATAATAATAACCCAACATACTATAGCTTAAAGCTTTTACTGCCAGTAACAAAGCTTTAGGAGAAACATTTTACTGCACAAATACAGAAGATGATCAAACAATCACCAGTTGGGAAAAGGGTCAAGACCCCAGGAGAGTTGGGTTTGGCTTCTGTGCCTGAGGTTCCCCTCTCTGACATTTGGGAATGTTGTGCAAAGTATCTTTTCTTCACATTCTAGTTCCCACCCTTCTGGTTTAGTGATGGTGGCAGGTCAGCAGCGCTTGCAGCTCATGTATGGATACGCTGTGAATGTCAACCATGAACAGCTCATTACATTCAGCTTGTGTCTGTTTCTTTTCATCCTCTTGATCTGTGTTTTTAGAATGTGGAATATCCTCACGGGGTCATGTATGAAAATTTTTAACGGCCATTCAGGGAGCATCACTTGCTTGGATTTGTACAAAAACAAATTTGTGTCCGGATCCAAAGACTGCACAGCAAAAAGTGAGCAAATAGGGACTGTATTTCTCCCAGGGGATCGGGGGAAAGCCAACAATTGTGGTTCAATCTGCATAGAACGAAAGTGTGAATAGTTAGTAGAACAAGACTGATAGGAAAACAAGTGGTACCTTCCAGAAAATGTTGCATTGTGTCCTGATGTTTGCCCTCTAACAGGAGTGCTCCAGTCCAGGGTTCCACCCAACCAACAATGTGTGCGTGTGCAGTGCTTCTGAATACCTTGGTACTAATCTGAGCATGCTGATGCTTCTCTTTTGTTGCTTTCTTTTTGCTCCAATCCTGCCAGCATTCAACTATCTGAGTTCACTGTCAGAGGAAATGAGTTGGACTTGCAATGACATGTTGGGCACACACACACACTTTCCACCATTCATGGAAGGGTCCGTAGCTCACCTGCTTTGCATGCAGAAGTTCCCAGGACTGATCCCTGACATCTCCAGGTAGGGCAGGAAAACCCCCGGCCTGAAACCCTGGATGCTGCCAGTCAGTGTTGACAATGCTCAATATAAGTAGTCTGTAATAAAGCAGCTTCCTGTGTTCCTAAGCTACTATATGCATTGGGAGGAATAATCAGAGGAGCACTTTTCTTCAGGACCACAGCAGGGGAAGAAACAAGTCAAACTCCCCCTTCCCACCTGTTCAAATTCCAATCATTATCAACCACCAGTGTATTGCTTCACAGCCGGTTGCTGTTAAATTGGCAGATATTGCTGTTCAATACAGCGAACCTCATTGTCAGCTTTGGAGAGGACTGTCCCTTTCCCAGTATGTCTGTATCTTAGGTGAGGTCTGTGCTTATCTCTGATGTTAATTCAGTTTAACAGTACCAGGGGACTTAGAGTAATTCATACTGCTTTTATACAAATCTATAGTGTGACCACACTTAGAATTCTGTATATAGTTCTGGTCACCCTACTTAAAAAAAGACATTGTAGAGTTGGAGTGCAGAAAAGGGCAACTAAAATGATTAAGAGGCTGGAACGTCTCCCCTATAAGGGAAAGTTACAACAGCTGGGACTGTTTAGCCTGGGAAAAAGGAGGCTAAGGGGGGATATGATAGTGGTATATAAAATTATGCATGGCATTTTGAATGTAGATAGGGAGATATTTTTCTCCTTCTCCTATAATACTAGGACCCAGGGTCATCCCATGAAGTTGATTAGTGAGAGTTTCAGGATAGATGAAAGGAAGTACTTCTTCACACAGCTCATAGTTAAACTCTGGAATTCACTACCACAAGATGTGATGGCCACCAATTCGAATGGCTTTAAAAGAGAGTTGGATATATTCCTGGAGAAGGCTATCAATGGCTACTAGTCCTGATGGCTGTGTACTACCTCCAGTATCAGAGGCAGTAAGCCTATATACACCAGTTTCTGGGGAAGACATGCATGGGAGGGGGTTATTGCACCATGTCCTGCTTGTGGGTCTTTGGTCGACAGCTGTTTCGCCTCTGGGTGAACAGAGTGCTGGACTAGATAGACCCTTAGTTTGATCCAGCATGGCTCTTATGTTCTTATTCCAGGCGATACTTTTTATCCTGCAATCACCCTACTTCATTCATGGAAGTTTACAGGGGTCCTTCCATCTGTACCCTTCCAATCTTATATCTTCTTTTCTTTGCGCTCATCATCATCATCATAGTGTAGGGAAAGACAGAATAGCTGCACAATCTTTTGGTAATGCTTTGGATAGGGGGGCTCTGTCTGGAAACACCTTTTAAGGCACAATCCTATGCATATTTAGACTGAAAAAAGACCTACATTCCCCTAGCATGCATCTACTTCTTTCTTGTTTTCTTTCAGTGGTCTAATTTTTGCTCCAATGCTGTCAGCTCTTGACTGCTTAGAATTTCCTATTAGATGTGATAATGAAAAAAAATGTATTATTATTAGTATTATTATTAGTATTTATTCCATTTATATACCTTCCCCTAGCCGAAGCTCTCTGGGCGGTTTACAAAAATTAAAAACATTGAACATTTTTAAAAAAGCCGATATACAAAATTTAAAACCATAAAAAGCATAAAAACAGGTTATAGATACAATATCATTTAAAAACAACTATTCTGGGTCAAACCACCACCACCACCACAAAACCCTCAACATACACTGTTAAATGCCTGGGAGAAGAGGAAAGTCTTGACCTGGCGCTGAAAAGATAACAATGTTGGCGCCAGGCGAGCCTCATCAGTGAGATCATTCCATAATTGGGGGGCCACCACTGAAAAGGCCATCTCCCTTGTTGCCACCCTTCATGCTTCCCTTGGAGTAGGCAACCGGAGGAGGACCTTAGATGTGGATCTCATAGTGTATGGGTAGGTTCGTGTCGGGAGTTTACTAATTTGTCCTCCATCTTTCCTAAAAAAAAAAAAAAGAGTTCTCAACTAATTATAGTCTGCTCTTCTTCTGCGCAGACCTCCCAAACACTTGAGACAGGTAGACTTCTGGAGTAAATTTCTGTGATTCTGATGTAGCCACAGGTGGATGCAGGCAGAACTGATCTTTGAGGCTCTGGAGATACAGGTGGAATGGGTTTCTGCGGCTCCAGAGATACAAGTGGTGCAGACTTCTCTGGCTCTGGGATAGAGACATGTAGTTCTGAATGTACAACTGTGAGAGATTTCTGTGGCTCAATATATGTAGCTGTGACAGGTTTCTGTGACTCTGAGGGTAAAGCAGATACAAATTTTGGTAGCTCCGGGGACTCTATTGAGGCAGACTTCAATGATTTTGGAGGTTTCAGCAGCTCTGGTTCTGAAAGCTCTGATACAACAGAGATGGGTTTCTGTGGCTCTAGACATGCAACTGGAGCAACCTTCTGTTGGTCCAGAGATGAAACTGGAATGGGCTTTTGTATCTTGGAGGACAACCCTACATCAGACTTCAGTGTCTAATAAATCTTTCTGCTCTTCATTCCATTTGTCAGGCTCTGCATGGTGTGCTGTGATGTGATAATAAACATTTGAACACATCTTGCTGGTGAAAAAACATTTGTGGCAATGGAACAACTTTGCACTTTTCTGATAAAATATAAGTTTCCCCAATCCTGCAGTATCCATTTCATCACAAAACTCAGGGTGGATAGCACTCTTATAAATCTGTATGTTTTCATAGTCGGAGCCTCTGAAATTGCAGTGATCACATTCTAAGCCCTCTGTTGTTTTTCGAAGGATCTTCAACATGTCAATTTTTCTGTCAACTTGCATAAAACTACACATGTTTCAAAGTGTATGTTCCAGTATTCCCCGGGAGAAAACGACGACTACGAGGGGAGAGAGAGAGAGACGCTCCTTCTTGAGCGCTTCCTCCACAATGGCGGCGCTTTCTACAAACCAGAGTGAAATGTCGGAGAAGAGGGGAGGTGGAAAGGGGGGGGGAAGAGGAGAATGATGGATAGGACCCTTGAGACAGGTAAGAATAGAGTAAAAATGCACAGAAAAAAGTCTGATTGAAAAACAGCTAAAATGCAACAGTCTGCTAAATGTGCTGTTCATCCTTCTGTGATGTAATGATTCTTTGGCTGCACTCTTACGTATGCAGCAAGAGTAAGCCCATTGGACTTACTTCTGAGTAATACTGCTTAGGATTATTCTGAAAACGAATTAACTGCATCTTTTTGTGTTCTTCACAGTGTGGAGTATAGAAACTGGGAAATGCCTTAAAACCTTTGGGCACAAAGGTACTGTTTGGGCTGCTAAAATGAATGACACTCATGTTGTGAGTGCCTGTGACAAGGGCGTAATAAAAGTGTGGGATGCAGAAACATGGATATTGATCAAGGTAGGACTCTTATGAAACACTCTCTGATTTTGAAAAAAAAAGTGTTGGCTCAATATCTTACACCAACAAATACATTTAATGCAAAGTTAGAAACTATGCGTGTAATCCTAAACCCCAGAATTCCTGGCTGGCGGTTTTAAGATAGAAGTGCTCCTCTGTCAGTAGGGTTGGGCAGTTCTGCCTATTTCAACTTGCAGTATTAATATTTTGTAAAAGCTAGAAGTATTAAATTGGCTTGCAAAGAGATTGGTGATCGACTTGTGAGAAAAAAAATGTAAGAAAGATGCATTAGAAGTGCCTTGCTGAATCAGAGCAGCAGGGAAAGCTGGTACACCAAAGAAAATAGATGGAGAAAAGAGCATGGTTAACAACTACTCCTTCCTTCTTATAAGGAACTGCTCTTGCAAAACACAGGGCTCCCCTGCCCCCAAAGTGGAGTGCTTCAAGCCTCTTTAGTGTTTTTTTCCCCTGACTATATGGACAAGCAGGAGGAGAGAGCCTACTGGATTCTGAACAGTCAGTAGAGGGTTGGTTAAGAGCAAAATGTGAGAGCTGGCACCAATTGTGAGTGTTCTTTCATGTAGGACTATATCAAATATTTGTTGTATCTGCTGGAACCTCCATGTGCATATTTGATGACATTCTCAAAGAAGTTTAAATCTTTGGAGAGGCAAAATGCCTCTGTTCAAAAGCCTTGCTGTTTCTTCTTCAGCTAGACTTGTTCTTCTATATGTTGAATAATTCAAGCTTACATAATGCTTTCTACAAATTTTTCTGGAGCAGATGTAAGATGGGCAAGCCTGTTATTTCTTGAATCCCTTTTTAAAGAATTGGTGCTGCATGGGTTGCTTTCTAATCCAGTAAAGAAGCCATTACTGGTGATAGCTCATATCTTTTTGTTTGGAGTTCAACAGCAGATGGCCAGAGAAAGACATTCATCCATTTAGTCTTAGTGTTTACTGATGAAGCAAACCATTATTCTTAACAAAGTGATGCCTGGAAGTACCTAAACACACAAAAATGTCTGTTTGTTTTTCCAGACTTTAGAAGGTCACCTAGGCCCCGTGAAGTGTCTGTCATTTGATAAGTGGCACCTTGTGACAGGAAGCAGTGATTGCTATATCCTGGGATGGAGCATGCTAGGAAAACACAAGAGATGCCTGATGGCTTTCAGACACCCCATGTAGGTATTATTTAGTGTGCTTTACAAGATATAGAGCTTCTCTACACAGGCAATTTACTGCATGCTTATGATTGGTCACTCACAGATGTTTGCAGGTCTTTTACACAACGTCATCAACCTCTAGAACATCTCCCATTCCCCCCACCCCAGGTAATCTCGCTTTTAAAAAATTGATAATGCAGCATTTAAAATAATCATGAGATGTACAAAGCGTGTGAAGCTGGTCTAGCACTATAATTCCACCACTAGATGGCGCTATTTCAGTAAACTGAAAATCATTGCTGGGAGGGGATGTTTTCAATCCAAAATCACATGGTCGCTATCTAAATAAGCTTGTTGTAAATGCAGAAAGACACAGCCATGAGAAAACCTGACTGCGTAAGGGTATGAAACAATTTCCTCTGGCAAAATGGGCCAGAGAGAAAGAAACAAGAAGTAGGGAAATCAAGCTGCAGTTTGTTTGCTAATCTGCAAACAATTCATGACTAAAGCAACAAAGCATAGTTACCACAAATCATGGCTTACATTAAGTATGAATGTAGCCTTTGTTTCCAGTAGTCAAAAGTATTCTGGCTACTTAGTTAGCAGTCATTAACTTATCTACTCTTCATGAATTTATCCCTTCAGAAACAAACATTTATGCAACTGACTTCCAACACAGCCTGAATTCCCTAGGTCGGGTGGGCAACCTCCAGAGGTCCAGGGTCATTTTCAACCTCCTGAACCCCAGTGTGGGTCCTCAGGCATCTGAAATAAAAGCCGAAATTGCCAGTTTGCCTCCAATATTGGGCAGCAGAGCATTCCATAGCACTACAGAGTACTAAAGTGCTTAAATGTAGGTTATTTCAAAGCTAAATGTAATCCTTTTAGTGCTCTGTAGGTGCTGCAGATCCATTCCTCCCCCTCACATTTAAAAATTATTTGGTGGGCAAAGTATTCTGTACTATGTATTATAGAAAATCTTTGTCGTGTCTATGAAGAAACTGAGGTAATTTTTTCCCCCTTGACTGAAGGGGCTAGCATTACAGCAGGAAAAAAAAGATGTCTTTTGCTCCAGGCTTGTGCCTGTGAAGCGATACATTGAAAATATGGTGTGCTGGTAAAGTTACTGTCATCATTGAGAAGGGATTGAGGCCAGGATTCTGCCTTTATATATGGGAAGGTAGGATCAAAAGTAGTACCATTTGATTGGAAAATAACTGAGCATTCTGAAGATGTTCATTGGTCCTGAGTTTGATGCAGTGTTGGCCACACCAAAGCTGATTGGCTGGAGGATTTTGACTGGAACAAATATAAGAAGTTGTTGAGCGGTATCTTGGGAAGAGTTTATCAGGAGGTATCTTTGCAAGAGGCTGAGAGCCTGAGGAAGATAGTAACCAGGATGAAGAGCAGCCACAAGATCAGGAAACCAAGCTGAGAGCATGTGAGGCAGAAACTGAAGGAGGTCTGGCAATAAAGAGACTCGTGGAGCAGGCTTTGGATGAAAGAGCTGAAGTTTAACTGGAGGTGGTGCTCTGAAGACTGAGCAGCTGCTGGATTAAACCAGAGACTTCAGGCAAAGCCTGGAGAATTGTCTTAAAGATTTCTGTCTGTAGTTAAACTCCGCCAGAGAGAAGACTGGTTTTCAAGCCTTCATTGCTAGGCCTTTGAGTTAACTAGGGTGGAGCTTGATAGGAAAATTGGCTTAAAATGGGTTAGGGTTAAGGAACTGGGGTTTCTAACACCTGATTGTTGGTAAAAAATAACATTATAGAAGCCCTTAGGAAACCTCATTCTATTAAGAAATCTTGTTCTTAAAGTAATAGCAATCATAAACACGTTTTCTTGTTTATTCCTCCTTAATAAAGCATTCTTTAACTTTCTTTACTATATCCCTACCTCCAATCTCTTTGTTTCATACCTAATGACTACCTAAGGGATATATTAAATAAAGGAGTGTAGTTTAATGGTGGCAGAGGAAGTGAAGGGAGTGATTGCCCAGTATTGACAGGTGATCCTCCATGTTGGTGGCATTAGAAGTAGGAATGACCCAATGAAAAAGTGTGTTCCTCCACAGTGTCCATATTTAATATTTTTTCTAAGCTAAAAAGCCCTGATTGTTTCAACCTTTATAAAAAGAAGGGGGGGGGGGAGAAAACATTGTCCTTTTGTGTTGATTGTTTAAACTGCTTCCCCCCCCCCCCCTTTGCTTTCTATCCTTTAATATGCTCTTTGAAGTTTGGTGATCAAAACTATACATACCAGAGGGGCTTGTCACTATTCAAACTAGAAAAATTTTGGCTTGTTGGTTACCGCAAGAAACCCTGAGAAAAGACCACTACTTGGCTTTCCCCCACTCTTGCTGGTCCATCACTATTTCTGCTGCAGAGATGAGCAATTCAACAGGCTCTTTTTTGTGAGCTATGACTAAAGGCGTGGATTGTGACGCAGCCTGTGCCTCCTGGGCTAGGCCACATGTAGGCTGTGATGGTGGTGACTGTCCTTCTCCAGTATGTGCTTAGTAGGGGCTAAAAATGGTGAGCAGACCCTTAGGAGTAGTTTGGCCTGTGCTGGGCTATTTCAAGAATGGACTTGATCAGGAGCTGGAAACAGAAGTTGCTGGGCTGGCAAGACTGGGATGACCATATGGAAAGGAGGACAGGGCACCTGTATCTTTAACAGTTGTATAGAAAAGGGAATTTCAGCAGGTGTCATTTATATGCATTCAGCACCTGGTGAAATTCCCTCTTCATCACAACAGTTAAAGCTGCAGGAGTCCTGCCCTCTTTTGTATCTGGTCACTCTAGCTATACAAAAGAGGACAGGGCTCCTGCAGCTTTAACTATTATGATGTAGAGAGAATTTCACCAGGTGCTGCATGCATACAAATGACAACTGCTGAAATTCCCTTTTTAAACAACTGTTAAAAATACAGGAGCCTTGTCCTCCTTTTCATATGGTCACCCTAGAACTGTTGACTAGGTAGACTGGGGACTTTGGGCATGGGAAAGACTTGAGTTTAGTTGGACTTTTGGGAAGCAGAACGCTTAAGTGGTATTGAGCAGGTGGAGGCTATAGACAACAGTCCTCTCACTACGTGGTATCTGTAGAGCTGACTTCCATTATGTCCTACAGGTCTAGCTAGTATTATGACAAGGAGCAGCCCTTGAAAAATTAAGGATACCCCCTAAAATGAAAGGGATATCAGGTATCTCCTCCATCAAAACTCCTAAATCAACAAGGAAGTGTGAAGCACAATGAGTAAACTATTAAAATACAGGATGTGTGTATATTGAATATTTATAATAATAGATATGGGAGGGAGTTAAACAAACAAACAAGTAGTGGAATACAAGTAGAACCTGCAACAAAACATTGCAGGGTGGAATGCTTATGTTCACGCTTCCAACCTGCAGTTCCTTTTCGAGGATACATAGGGATCCACTTGGAAAATGACTTTTCTATTGTATATAGTACTTACTGAATTCCTTGGTAAGATTCAACATTGAGAACAACTATTGAACATACTAAATGGCTCACTTTTGAACAGCTGATGAATATAGTAACTGGTTCACTTTTGAATCGAGTGTTTGGGTGGGGTACAAATGTTTTCCTTGCTTGGTATTTCTTGCTTGCATCCTTGTGTGTGTGTTCATGTGTGTAAATAGACAAAGGCTCAATTCGGACGACACAATAAACAACTGGTATGGGGGAACAATTGTCAGTTGTTTTGACTATTGTGTCATCCGAATGCTGCCATAGTCAACTCAGCGCTGATCCTCATCCACACCACAGTTATTTATTACCATGTTGTGTGGGGAGTGCCCCCTAGGGTTAGCGTGAGGGTTAGGGTAAGTCAACCCACCATTGACTATCATGTCGTCCGAATTGAGCCAAAGTTGTACTAGAGTAATTGTGACACAGACTTTTTTTTAAAAAATCCATCCTTTCTCTTTACTTTGAGGGACATTTATTCTTTGCTGCACAACAGGACACCCTTATCACATCTATACTGGTCCTATAATAAGGAGCATTGCTTTTAAACCACTTGTCTTGTTTGTAGGGAGGTTCTATACTTGGGATTTCTCTATCTGAGAGTCATCAGTGGCTGTGCTGATGGGAAGATACGCATATTTAACTTCCTGACTGGGACCTGTCTGAGGGTTTTGAGAGCCAATAGTAGAGGTGACCCTGTGGTGTCTTTCTGTATTGCACAAAACAAGTAGGTGATGATAATTATTTTCCAGTTCTTTTGTAATAATAAAGACTATCATATACATTTCTGAGTAGATAAGCAGGAAGGCACATGAAGGTAATCTATCCAAAATGTTCTAATTGAGCAAGAGATGTGCATTAAATGCATTTAAAGCATCTCTATGCATACATATCTCAAAATAAGGTTCATTAATGGGATTTGGTTGTGAACCAGTGATGCATCAAGTTCTCTTAAGTATTTTATACTTTAGGATTATAAACAAGGAAAAGGAAAAAATCTTTTAAATTTAAACCAGGGTCTGTGTGAACTCTTTTAATTGTCACTCCCTTCTGCAAAGAATTCCAGACCAGAACTGCCAGTGAAATGTGCCTAATGTGAGATTTAAGAAAACACTGGATTTTTCTGCTTGGGCAAAACATTTGAGAAATTTTAGGGGTAGCTAAAAAATGTTTTCATAAGAATGTCGAAATTTCTCAGTGGGGTTTACACATCTCTACCTCTGGCCTTTAAAAGATTCAGATCCCTCCCCTCATTTTATCATGTTCTGAGGAAGAAACAATGTGCCTTTTAGTAGAAAGATCATATGCCACACTAAGTTAAAAATCCTGTCCTTCTCTTTAATATTGATAAATCCAGGCAATATAGATACCCCTCCACACACACCATTCCCAGGAACATTATCATCATCAACACTGCATATGATGGTGCATTGTTGTAAATGCTAGTTATTAACAGGAGCAATTAAATGAATGGACTCCTTGGATTATCTGCACTGCAGTGTTTGATCAGTAAGGACCAAACTAAACAGGATGTTAAATGTGTATTTGCATTTAACATGCATGTTTTTAAAAATGGCAATAGCACTTCCTTGGGAGGAGGGGCTTGGGACAAAGTTACCTGAAGGATTGCCTTGTCTCATACAAACCTTTTGGAGAGGACCTTCTCTCTGTCCTGCCAATATCTGAAGCACATTTGGCAGGGAGAGGAACCTTTTGCCCACAGTTCCCAGGCTTTTAAACTCCTTTACTAGAAAGGCCCATGTAGCCCCCTCTTTGATAGTCTTCTGACATCAAGTTAAGACCTTTTTATTTAGGGGGTGTATATGATACTGCTTTGTACACTGATTCCCTCAAAACCCTGCAGCTTCGCTGCTGTGAGGTGGAATTGAGAAAGTTAGACGATAGGAGGGAGCGAAGCCTATCCGGCCAGGATAAACCTCAGCGCCAGTGTCCATTCGGCTTGCCAAACCTGCCCCCTGCCCTGTATTCCTGGGCTTACCCTGCACTGAGATCTGCTCCTAGGAACGCCCCCGAACCAAAGCCAACACAGACAGACAAACGAAACACGTGGTGGCATCAGAGCAACTGGAAATGTCACAGAAAAGTCGCAATACAATGACATCATGAAAAAGCGCAGTTTCAGGGGTAAAAGCCTGATGTGGCTGCGAGTTGGCAGCTGTGTCATATAAGCAACGCAGTGCCACTGCGCAAATGTTACAGGTTAATAAAGCATATAGACGCCCCCTTAGGCCTTTTACATACCAAGCTGATCTGTTTTACCTGCTGGTACTGTTGTTGATTTTAAATAACTGATTTGTGTTTTTAATTTTTACTTGTTTGATTTACATGTTCTTTTATATTTTAAAGAATTGTTTTATGTTATTTTGTTTGGTGTTAGTTGCTTTGAGCACCATTGTGGGTTGTATTTTATTATCCCCTTATTTGTTTAGGGTTAGAGTTTGTTTATGGGTATATTGTAGTATTTTTGTTGTTATAATTTTTCATATTGTTGTCTTTTGACATTTTATTAGATGCCATTGTAGCCTGAATAAATGTTGTTGGCCACTTTGGGCTTCCTTTTGGAGGAAAAAGCAGGATACAAATATTTATTATTCATTTGTTACGTTTATATCCCACCTTCCTCTAAGGGGCCCAAGGAGGAATACATGATCCTCCCCCTCTTCTTTTTATCCTCACAACAACCCTGTGGGGTAGGTTAGCCAGATAGTCAGTGACTGGCCCAAAGTTGCCCAGTCAACTTCATGGCTGAGTGGGACTACACGGCACTGGCTCTCACCACAATAGGAAGAGGATGAGGATGTCTGGAAAGGAGGGATATAATTTTAAATAAATATATATATAATCAGGATTGCAGGAGAAGGAAAGGGGGAGTTGTGGTCTCCTGTCCTCCCCTGTTGTGGTCTTGATGAAAATCACTCCCCCCAAATTATTGAGAACTGGGTATTTTCCTTCTCATGCAAATCACAGTTTTGGAGGAACAATTTTCATCAAGACCACATCGGGGAGGAAAGGGTTAAACTTCCTTCCCCATCTACTGTGATTCCAATACTGATCTGCTCCCATTTGCATTTTTTAAAAATGCATTTTTAATGTCACATCTAATTCAGCCTTTTCCCCCTTTTTTATTGTGAATTTCAAAAAATACAGAACAATAAAACGAAGACAAATAGTGAAAAAAACATTACATATATAGTGATGTCATCATTTTTCATTGAATGTTAAAAAAAGAGAGAATTATACATAGGTTTAAAAAAAACAGACCATATAGCCATATATTTATCCATTTGCAAGTTGCGCCTGTATATTACCCATTCAAATGTTGATAAGGTTATTAATTCCTCAATCCATTGCATTATGGGAGGTGAGCATTTATCCTTCCAATATATTAATATAAGTCTTTTAGCTGTCATGAGGGCTCTGAAAATCCATTTGTGCTGACCCTCTGTAAGTTTCCAAGAAATTGGCAGATAGTTTAGAAGGGCATGAGCATCCTTCCATATTAAAGATTGATTCAGGACAAGATTTATCCTTATTTTAACCTCCTCCCAAACGGAGGACACTACTGAGCACTGCCAAAACATATGAGTTAAAGAAGCATTAGGTGCATGACACCTCCAACAATTATGTAAATTAGATAGACCCTTGTTGAAAAGACATTGTGGGGTCCAGTGGACCCGGAAGAGGATTTTTTTTGCTGAATAAGGCATAGCCGAAGATCCATAGAAACTTCAGATACAGTCTCTAAGGCAACAGTTCATTGATTGGGCAAAATAGGACACGCCAATTCTCAATTCCAATCTTGTCTTAAACTATGGGTTATATATATATAGGTTGTAGATCAATGTGTCTGCTCAGCTGCTATAAGTGTTTCTAACATCTAATTCAGTCTTAAAAGCTGTGTGGTAGCAAGTTAAAGCAATATTGCTTTTCATTCCTCACAAGTTGAGAATTGATATGAGTGATCTAATGCCAAACTTCTCGGTTGGTAATGCTGTACATATTTGATACATTGTTGGCCATAGTATTTTCTCACCGTGCCGTTCTTTTTTCTAGACTATTGGTCAACGCTCAAGGCAGTGTTGTTTTGTTCTTGTTTGAGGAGATGAAGTGGGACTATTCACAAGCTGCTGAACGTTTAATTAAAAAAAAAGACAGGAGCAAATTTGATGACCTACCATTCCAAAAAAAGCCATCTCTACATTCACATTCCGAGTGGCAGAGACAGGTCAAGAAGAAGAACTGGAAACTTTACAGCACAGAGAGTGATAACACAATGCTGTCCCATTACATTACACGGCAGTCCGCCAGATGCTCCAGAGACTCTCCAGGTACTACATTCTGCTTCTGGTACCCCTCATGTACAAATAAGCTAACGTTGGATGAAATCTTGTAAGAGTTTGTAGGTGGTATGGTAAGGAGAAGTCAAGCATAAAGGAAGAATTCACCTTTTTACAAATTCTCCAAGAGTTTTTGGATGCCTTGTAAATGGACTCAGTCAGTTTAGCAGATGGTAGGCTCTTCTTCAGATTCCCATGGCATAAAAATGGCAGCAGTATTGTTGGGTGTAAATTTTATTGCTATGGCTTTAGAAAACACAAACAAACAAAAGTAATAATTGTACAATTTGATAATTGTAATAATACTGGAATATAATTTAGATAGCAATATGAAATCTGCTTGAAATTCCTTTTGGTAGGTCATGTCCAAATATTTATGACATAGTGAACATGGATTGAATGGCTCCATCAGCGGAACAGAGAGAGGAGTGATTCCCCCTCCCCCATGTTACCCCCAGTGCACCTTCCAAAACTGCTCCTATGGATTGGGGCCCCTGCCAGAGCAGGTTTGGGCGAGTGAGTGGAGTGAGGTGGGGGCTGCAGAGGAAAGAGAAGGTCCAGTAGAGTGAGCAGAAGTCCACTTGTGCAGTCTTGGATTTCATCCTATGATTTTAGAGTACAAATTAACAATGTTTATCTTCTGTCTCGATCACAATTTGTTTTGGTTCTCAGAGAGTTCTAAATCCTGAAAAGAAAAATACACACCTGATTTCATCAGTTACAGAAATAAAGATGATATATTTCTAGATTCCTCTAAATATCCATCAGAAATCTTTGCATAGTTTTACAAGACAGTTTTCGTCTTGGTTCTTTAGAATGAGAAATGTAGTTTTTGAAGTACAAATTTTGAATGAATTCTAATGAGTTAATAAACATCATATAATGCCAATTCTAGAGTGGTTAGATATCACTTCTAGCAGATCAGATATTGGCTATTTATAGTTTTTATAGTTTTTAGAAACAACTGCAGTATTTTAAGTAAATGACATTGTTGGGGAAAGAAAACACAATATCAAGAGCTGTGTTACACAAATCTCTTCAGGATCTTTGTAGCTGAAATAAAATGATTGAAGCATGCTTACTGATACATAAGCCCCATTTATATATAAAATACAATTCTGGAGTTCAGCCATTTGAGGATTGTAGCCATATATGTTTACCTGGAAGTAAGTTCCACAGAGTTCAATAGGATTTAACTTCAGAATAAATGTGTTTAGGATTGAAACCATAGCTATTCCTTTCTCTTCTAGCCCTATTTTATGAAATGGTGAAGACACCTCCACCCAGGGGTAGGGAGAATGTGGTATCACTGGAGATGAAGCCAGATGAGAAACACAGATGTTCTTCTCTTGCCATGAGACAGAACTTGGAGGATCCACAATCTGTAACCACTCTAAATGTTTTTTCTGGTAAGCAACATTGGTATATCGAAATTGTGTAATTACATTTAAAGCAGCTGGCTGTTCCTGATATCCAGCTTTTGGTCACTGGAGATGATTAGTACACCAAAATAGCAAATGGAATTTTATAAGCATATACAATCTGTAGCGTCTTTAAAAAGTAGCTTTTTTTCAAGAATAGAGTGGAGGAATATGAAGGTGGAAAAATTAAGGTAAGAAAAATATTGTTCAATTTAAAGGAACATCAATTTAAGGGAACATCACTTCCTGCAGGGGTCTCCAACCTTTTTGGACCTGTGGGCACATTTGAGAATTTGAGATACTGCTGTGGGCACCACGACAAAATACCTTACCAGCGGATCATTGCTTTGGCATCTACCTGTTGAGTCTATGGATCTTAGGCTGCATCTGAGGCCGTTATCACACATGCGATTTTAAGCACATGCACTGCGACTTTGATCCACTTCTTCAGTGCGGGACTCACATGACGTCATCCTCCTCACGCTGTTCTCGTGCCCCGAGTGCTCTGTTTTTAGTTTCTGTTTCAATTTAACCCTGAATGGGCAAAGTCCGTTTCAGGCATGTTCAACAGGCTGAGCTGAGGTATCGGAGCAAAACCGACCACATGTGATTAAAAACGCTAGATTCGCATAGGAAACGGAGGGGGAACCCGCAAAAGCGACTTGGGGGAAAAATGGTACGTGTGATAAAGGTCTGATTCAGCAAAAATGTTTGCTTTGTGTCTGTTGGACGGGCCACATCTCTTTATAAGGGATTGTCTAATTCAGCTAATTGTTGGCAGTGTAGTACAGCTAATGCTTCTTTTAAACATATGTATTGGCAATATCCAATAGTTGCTGCTATTGGCGAGGTTATTTCACAGAAAAGGTTTGTACTGGAACAGTCTTTAATATTCACAGATGTTCATGCCCTTTTAAATCATTTACCTACTTCATGGAAATTGTCAGCTCCTATGATGTAGTGGATTGAGGACCTCACAAGACTTTCAATATTTGAACGTGTGGCATATAGACGTCACCTGCAAATGGATATTTGGTCCACTCTCGTTGTAGCCCATATATAATTGCTAGAAAGTTGTATGCATTTCATTAAATATATATATATATATATATATATATATATATATTAGGTGCCTACTGTATGAGTAAAAGTACAAACCACACACCCACACCCACACCCAGCAATATTACAAGCTTGTCTCTGTTTCAGCTGTGAAATGTTGTAGAGGATGTGACATCACAATTTACAACAGCAATAATGGTGATAATGCCATTTTCACAACACACTTACAACACAATAGCTGCTCTTCAAAAAAGAGAGTGGAGTGGCAAGGGGAAAACACTAAGGCTGATTATAAGGCTGATTTTAAAAAACAACAACAACTAACGCTGGTTATACATTTTCCGTGGTGTCATATGTCTCTATGAGGGAATCTCATCTCTCAGCCTTCTCTCTCCCTAACGTCAAGAACGCAGAAGCAATTGTAAAGCATGGAATAGAGGGGGGGGGCAGGGAGGGGGTGCAAAGAGAAATGTTAGCTGAGTGCTTCACAACTAAGTAATACACAAAGCCATCTAAAAGGGGCATGGTGGGGGGATAAAGATATTAAGTCCAGGGTCCAAAATTGCCTAGTTGCAAACAAGCCAAGCTATTTTAAGCAACCTATGTTGCAGTTGTTTATTGAAGAAAACACTTAGGCACTCTGCAACTAGAAACGACATTTAAAAAAAAACAGAAGTGTGAATACTCCTTTTAGTTCCTTGGCTGCCTCTAGGCTGGGGGTGAAAGGACACTGGAGAAGAAAAGATCAGGGATTGGTAAGTGAGTAATAGGTATGGAAATAAGAGAGAGTAAGGTCCCCTCTACAAGGATTCGCTTTTGCGCCTGGTTAGGCGATTATGTGCATAATCGCTGAAGCGCATTTACGCCTAATCCCTCTGTACGAGAGGCGGTGAGAGGCGGCGAAGCGCATGAACAGATGTCCAAAATGCACTTTACAAGTAGTTAATGCGCATAAGCGCTTATTCACACAGTCAAAATGTGCTTTAACGGACGGAGCAAAATAAAACTCGCGATTTAACGCGCATTCGATAATGCGCATAATCGGGGAGATAACGCGCCTCTACGCCCGATTTGCGCTCCGTTCTTGTAGAGGTATTTTTTTAATGCGCCTTGAAAGAGCTTTAAATGCCTCTTGTAGAGGCACCCTAAGAGTGCAATGTATTTTTTAAAACAATTTCTCCTCATCCCCATAAGGGTGGTCATATGGAAAGGAGGACAGGGCTCCTGTATCTTTAACCGTTGTATAGAAAAGGGAATTTCAGCAGGTGTCATTTGTATGCATTCAGCACCTGGTGAAATTTCCTCTTCATCACAACAGTTAAAGCTGCAGGAGCCCTGCCCTCTTTTGTAAAATCTGGTTACACTAGGCAGGGCTAATTCATTCCGTTCATTCACTCTGCTGAGTGGAGCCCCAGAAGTCGGCCTCCAAATTCTGCTTTGTTGGTGCCACTGGGTAACTTCCCTCAGCTTCTAATTTCCTCTCTTCTCACTTTTCTTTTTGAAAACAGATGATGAAGTAAGATCCGAGTCTCCTGCTCCTATCTCAATTGGCCAAAATTCTGAAGCTTTCAATAAGCACATAAAGAAAAAACGTCCTCTTCCTTCCATGTCTAATGACCAGATACTCCTCACCATTGGGACGATGCAGCATGCCTACAGGAATGACCATGTCAGTGCCAACATGGCGTTCAATATGAAAATCAAAGATGCTTGGGGGCCTGTACCCCTCCAGAAAGATCAGCCCAAGGTTACTCTGGTCCCCCAAAGTCCAAAGCAACGGAAAATGGAATCATCAACACGACTGAAAGAACTGAAGGCTGCTGGTTGCTCTATAGGTATGGAAAGGATTTCAACACCGTATGAAACCAAAACATTGCAGTTCAACTTAAAGAACTCCTTGCTTGAGGCTGGTGTGAAGTCCTTCATTCCTGCCCCCACTATTACGCGGTCCAAGTCATGCAGCAGCTTATTGGGAGAGAAGAAGGTTTCTATTGGCCAAGCCAAGATTCCATCTCCACCTACCACTGGGCTACAGATCATTGGTCGCTTTACAACCTCCTCTGGTGCCATCAAAATACCCCGGATGAAGATTACGCGACCTGCTACAGAAGTAAGCTCACCGCAAACAAAGATCTTCTTTGCCCATGTCCCAAACCCATACAGGTTCAATGCTGGGTTCAGGCTTTTGACAACACAACAAATGAAAAAGTATGACGAAGCTAAGGTATCTGAGTATCAGGCAATCCAGACAAAGGTTATAGCAAACAGGAAAAAAGAGTGTAAGAATGCCTGGTTAAGGAAAATTAAAGGTCTTCCCATAGATGATTTCACAAAGGAGAACAAAATTGCTGCCCCTGAACTTGGAGAAAATGTTTTCATCTGAGCATAGCATTTCAAAGCTGCCTACAGCCCTCTCAAAAAAACACAAACCGAAGGGCTGCCACTGGAAGATTTGAGGCTCAGCCATTTTCCACTTTCAGGCAAATGTGACAAACTCCATCCAATGATTTAGACCTTGGAACAGCTAACAAGGACAGACTCTGGGCTCCATAGAGGAGGGATAACTTCTCTCCTCAATTAAGCATACTTCCAGGGTGCAGTGTGTGCCATTTAAACTGTTTATGGTCTCTGAAGAAAGGCTTACTAGCATGACCCTGTAATGATTCTGTCTGTAATCTTTTCTCCAGAGGCTTAAGGCATGTCACCCAGGCCAAATCGTAATGCAAATGCATAAACTCTGTGGCCTTGAGGGCAACCTCCAGGTGTCTGAGAGCCACCACCAATTGGTATATGTTCACAGAATAAAGAAGACTACTACAACAGCGGTATCTCCTCTTTGTACTGAATTTGCTTCCTAAGTGAGTTGTTACTATGTGTGAGTCTTGTTCTCAGCTAGCAAATATACACATTTAGTACAATACTGTATAACTGACACAGAAAACTTGACATCCTTTTGAAACAGGCTTGCTAGCTTGATTGCCTGGATATAGGACTTATTTAACCCCTTTTGGCAGGAAGATATAAAGCAGGTCTATCTTGTTCTGGTATGGCATAGTCGGAATTCAGCTGCCATCCTTAGCATCTGCCTTGTTACAAATGATATAGGAGGGCAGACAAGGGGAAAGCTCAACTAGATAATCCTCAGCTTGTCGCCACAGAACTGTAAAGAAATGGAAGCACCCTCTATTCAATCAATCAATCAATCAATCAATGGAAGCACCCTCTATTGATATGAGAAAAAGAAGGGGGAAAGCATAATGGATACATGGCAAATTTTCTGCGAAAGTGAAAATTACACTTTGACCCTGTTCAGACGACACGCTAAAGCCACAGTTGTTAAGCATTTTGAGCTAAATATTATCCGTTAGTGTGTGTTGTAAACCATGACTTAGAGCCTATCTACACAAGCAGGATATAACAATTTGAAAACGTTTTGAAAACTGTATATGGAGTGTGTCCTGGGCCCCAACAGTTATCATTACTGTTATAAACCGTTTTAAACTGTTTTAAAGCAGTAGTGTAGATAGGCTCTTAGAGTGTCGTGTGAATGTTTCCTAACCGGGGTGGCTACATAACCACAATTTAGACACACTCACTAACCATTTGCTGCAACAGGCCTAGCAGCTTCACCATGGCTTAGCGTGTTGTCTGAACAGGTCCTAAGAGCTCTTTTCTGCCCCAGGTTTTCTTTCCACTATCCATTTTTAAAGGCTCAGCAATAGTTCATTGCTTTATATATTTACAGAACTGACATAAAGCACAATCTGATTTTCAGTGGTATTGGTTATTGAGTTACCATCAGTATCAGTTTCTTACTATTGATGTTAAAGATCATGTTTTCGCCTCAGTATCCTAATACAGACACAGACCTGATAGTGCCTTACAAAGTCAAAAGCAACATACCAAGTTGACAAAAGGAGCAGGATCAAGCCAAGTAGACTATGAGAACATACAATAGGCATGATCCCATGAAAGAGAAGAACCTTTAAGTCACATGGAGTTCCGTGGGAGCGTTAACATAAGAAGAGCCATGTGGACAAGACCAATGGCTGTTTAAATAGCAGTGGCTACTCAGATGCCTATGGGAAGCCCACAAACAAGATTTGAATGTGATAGCACCCTTCTGCTTGTGTTCCCCAGCAAATGGTTCTGATACCTCTGATACTGAAGTTAATATAAAGTCATCATGACTAATAGTCATTGTTAATCTTATCCTCCTTGAATTTTTCAACTCTATTTTTAAAGCTGTATTTGTTTGTGGTCTTCACTACATCTTATGGTATCGAATTCCATAACTGAACTATGCACTGTGTGAAGGACTACTTCCTTTTATCTGTCCACTCAACTTCATTAGATGAAGATATGAAGAAGGAAAAAACCCTATCCATTCCCTGCCCCCAACACATGTATAATTGTGTATAACTATCATGTCCCCCATTATTTGCCTTTTTGTCTAAGCTCAATAGCCCCAGCTTCAGCCCCATGATCATTTTGTCTGCTCATTGCTCTATCTTTTGCAGCTCTACAATATCTTTTTTGAGGAGCAATGACCAAACCTGGACACAGTATTCCAACCATAAATTCCTAATGATTCCAAACAATTCCTCCTTGAGAGATGGGGGGCAATACCAGTCTCCTTAAAAGAGGCAGTAGTCAGGCCCCTTCTGAAGAAACCTAACCTAGACTCACAAGTGGAGAACAACTATAGGCCAGTTGCTATCCCCTTTTGGGGCAAGGCGCTCAAGTGCATGGTTGCTGATCAACTTCATGCATTCTTGGAAGAAGTTGATTGTCTAGATCCATTTCAATCCAGCTCAATTTTATGTCCTGTGATATTTAATATCTACATGAAACTGCTGGGGTAGGTTATCCGGGCATGTGGACTGAAATCCTGATGACTAGCTCTAGCTCTCATTTTCATCAAACCCAGGTGAGGCAGTGGATGAGAACCAATAAACTGAAGCTCAATCCAGACAAGACAGAGGTACTGTTAGCAGGTGGTTCATCTGCCTGGTTGGGTGGTGTTCAACCTGCTCTGGAGAAGGTTGCACTCCCCTTAAAAGATCAGGCACACAGCTTCTGGATTTATCACTGTCACTTGAGCCCCATGTGGCCTCAGTGGCCAGGAGGTTTTATGCACTTAGGTTGATATGCCAGCCGTCTAGACAGAGATAGCCTGGCAACAGTTAACAAAGCTCTGGTAACCTCCCAGTTTGATTACTGCAATGTGTTGCACGTGGGGCTACCTTTGTTATAGCAAAATAGAGCTGCTATGTTACTTACTAAGACTGGCCAGTTCAACCATGTGATGCCAGTGCTTCATCAGCTGCAGTGCACTGGTTTCCAGTCCATTTCCGGGCCCAATTCAAGGTGTTGGCATTGACCTTTAAAGCCCTAAACGGCTTGAAACCAGAGTATCTACAGGCAAGTCTCCTCCCACATTTACCTGCTTGAACACTTAAGTCACCTTCAGGGGTCCTCTTCTGGGTTCCCGTGCCAAAGGGAGCTAGGTGGGTGGCCTTCTCAGTGGTGGTACCCCACTTGTTGAATAAACTCCCCAAAGAGGTTTGCCTGGCAACTATATTGCTTTCTTTTCAGCACTAGGCAAAGCCTTTCTTTTCTCCTAGGTATTTTAGAAATCTACTTCTAGGTTTTATTGATAACTGTTACTGTTTAATATATTGTATTTTAATCTTTTAAATATTTGTATTTTATTTTATGAGAAATGTACTAAATAAATAACTTATAGAGGGTGCTTCCAGATGGAGGGTTTTTAATTTGTTTGCAATTTATGGTTTCCACATTCTGTAGATTTGGTTTTTCTCTCCATCCAGGTGGAAATAAAACTGCCTATAGAAAACAATGGAGAAATCCAAGATTTTAGTGTAGTTGTCATTTGGGCCTCAAGTGTCCCAACCTCCTACTCAAAGGAAGCAACAAAGAAAGGAATTCATATTCAGGTCTTATTTCATATGGAGTTATTTAGTTTAGTTTTTCAACAATGTCTCCTTTCAAGTCAATAGAGTGCAAGGATTTGGGTTGGGGGGCAATTTAAGTAGACTGACTTTTGCTGCAACTTGAAGGGTGTCTTGTGTTTGAGGAAGGGCCGGGGACAGAAATCGAAACTTTCCTGAGCTTCAACTAAACATGCAATATTAATAGGAAAACTGTTGTTAAGTCACTCTCAGCCACACAACCCTCATTATTTCCAATAAAGTCCATACACGTATATTGTGCACGGGGGGTGGGGCAGGCTGAGAGTGCAGCTTATGATAGCCATGCAATGTATTCTACAATTAAAACTATAGGGATCTGCACTGAAAGAGCTATTTTTGGAAAGTTTTAAACCCTTACAAAAAAAGCAATTTAAGACAGTGGAAGCTGATGGCTCTGATTTCGGCAGGGCTGTGAATCCATCCTGGCTTTCAGTCAGAATCAACTATCCAAAGTGGTGAACCAGCACCTTGGATACATCCTTTAGAATTCTGGCTGGTTCTGACTGAAACTCAGAATGGATTCACAGCCCCGCCAAATTCGGAGCCACCAACCTCCACTGATTTCAAACCTGAATAAGAAAAGGCATATTCTCCTCTCTTTGCTGCTACGTTTCATTTCGCAGTGCACATGTTGCTTACGAGTCACAGCTACATGTCTCCACTGAGTTCCATCCCGAGACAGGCAGACTTAAAACTGCTTGCGATAAAAAAAAAAAATACGAAATGTATTCCAATCAGTGAGATGGCTCTTCACTTTTTTGCTTCTATCGGCCGATCCTGAGATTTCCCCACCTTCCATTTTAATCCAGATTTCAAGCAGCGTGTCACTCTTGAAGGTTTATCTCTACTGTACCAGCGCCTCCGTCGCACGGTAATAACGTAGACAGTTTTGTCTGCCGGACAGTACTGTGACGTGGCAGGAGGCAGAAGCGATGTTGCGGCAGGTGGGCATCAGGGGTGCGGGTGGTGCTGTTGTTTCCCTTCGAGAAGGTTGGCTGAGGGGGCGGAGGGACAGAGGTTGCACTTTTAGGGCTAGGGGAGGGCGGCGAGCTGGAGGAGGAATGGGTGGCGAGGTCAGGACAGAGGCGGGGTGGCTGTGGGGGAAGCGATGGGGCTCTTGTCAGGGGCTATATGCGTCTCTGTTCTGCTATAAAGGACGGTGGCAGGCGGGGGAGCGATAGTCGGGTCATTACTTTCCCCACCCCCACCCCCAATTATTTCTTTTATGTACAAAGCTAAGGATTTGTTTGGTTTGTTTATTTTTCTTCCCCCCCCCCCACACACACTTCCCCCCAACTATTTTGCATATGCTTTTCTTAGATCGCACTGTAAGATCCTCAAATAACTAGAGTTTTAGGCCTAAATGGATCGAAACTTTGTCAACGTGAAGATTGCTGATGTCTGTGGAAGTTTGTGCCACAATAAATTAGCAAGACGCTAAGGTGCCCCCAGCACACGCGTTGGCTGCAGTGTTATACATACATCCACTTGGGCATAAGTCCATTTGAGGTTAGTGGGGCGTACAAGGATCGAGAAATAAATCTCCATTCTGCTACAATTCATAGGTTAATTTGTATGGCTGCTGTCCTTGTATCTTCCTGACTGGGTTCCTTTTATGTTAAGTGTCTGTTCATAGTAAAGATATTGTTGCTTTCTGAAATTGAAGTAATATTCAGATATGTGCTGCTGTCAAGGACCACAAAGTCCTATTAAATTGCCTTTTAAAATGATAAAGTACCATTTGACTTTCAAGGTCTCTCTCTCTCTCTCTCTCTCTCTATATGATCTGTTTTGAAGTTCTTTTTTTTAATACAGCATATTTTGAACCAACAACACACCGAAAACAGAGGTTGTGACCTCATTTTCTCAGAAATAGTATATGTGAAGTGAGGTTTATGTAGTGAAGGAGATACTTAAAGCAGGGCTATCTGCAGAGTGTTATTTCTGTTCTTGCCTCAAAGAATGTGCACCAATTAACCATATGCTTTTTAAACATTACTTAATGGTTTAATACAAATAAACTTGCACATTACTTAAAGCTTAATTTATGTATTTTTATATTATTGAGGGAACTGTACTAAACGAAAAAGTATTAATTTTAGAAGGAAAGAGCATTTTTAATTTCTGTCACATAGAATTTATAGTAACACACCAGAATCAAATAAGTAATAGATATGCCCTGACCATCCAGTTCTGCTGATTAAAATGTGCCCCCACTGATCAAGTAAAACTCATTAAATCTACTATTTAAAGAATGCTGCCCTTGCTGTTAAATAGCTGAGTAAGATTTCCCATACATACAGTTGTGTATCAGCATGCCAAAACCCTCATTTCACCATGTCTCTACTTCAGTGGCTTATGTTTTTCACAGTATTTCAAGGCTTGGACTTCATTGGTTTAATCATTGCTGCACAAACATTTTAAAGGGATTGAACCATGTATCTAACCCTTGCCCACTTGTCTATCCAGGACAGTAATGACGACACAGAAGATGTGTCACTCTTTGATGCCGACGATGAAATGTCCAGGAGACCCAAGAGATCTAAGATCAAGTAAGTGATCGCTAGAGAGCCTGAGGGCATCAGGCTGACATCTCTTTGATATAGCAAGTCTGTCATCACTTGTGTTTTGTATCTTCCTCTTATGGAGTTGAGTGTGAGGAAAATGCAAGCACTGGCAATGACATTAGCTGTAAGAAATATTTCCTCATGTATTTTGGAGAGGAAAGCCAGTAAAGGTGGGCAAGGGTGTCTTTTTTTTTATGGCAGTGGAGAAATTCTTTCTGCTGTGCCTTAGAGGAAAATGCCATTGTGATGCTTCTGTGAAAATGAAAGACGATGCTCTGAAAAAGGAGAGTCATCTTGTGGCCCAGCCCCATCTGTTATACAGACACCGCATAAGGTGGATAACAGAAACAGCTTGATCCTCTCAACTGCTGCACAGGTGCAAAGATTCTTAGGTGGGCCTCATGCCACCAGTAGGAAAACTTGGCTGCAGCATTGGATTCCATGAAGCCCTTATTGCATGCCATACTAACAGCCAAAGGACTGCAGAGGTTAAAAACAACAAAAACCTTCTGCTTATCATGGCATTGTTGCAGCTATGATTTATTTGTGCTATCAGATGCAGAAGATGTGCTTATGTTCTGGTCTGAGAGCAGTACATCTGGTTTGGAATATTTTAAAATGTTTATAAATGTGGCTATAGCAACTACCCTGAAATTCCCAGGTTCAGAGCGAGCAAAGAAAAAGTTACTTAACCAAAATGGATGGGAAAGCCACATTCATAGCAGTAACTGTGCAACCCACCCAAGCACAGGACTGCCCTAGGATATTCTTTTTCTGTCTGATAAACCCCTGGCTAGGTGCCACCTGAATGTCTTATTTATGCAGCTTATTAGGTTAGAAGGAAAGGATTATAGGTGACTGAATTGTGACGTTTACCTGGCCCTGTACTCTTAGAATTTTTTTAACACGGAAGCGTGGTTAGGGAGTTTGTCTTACAATCTGAAGAATTACCTTTTCTACCAGGTCCCATTGATACTACTTTAATAGTAACTTTAATTAATAGTAGTCAGAACATTGCTGTCTTTGTGAAGTGCCATAGCATGAAATTATGGCTGAAGCTGTAACCCTCATGAAGTGTTTGAGTTTGGGCAGGGTGAACATGTAAATCATTAAGTAAATTACGGTCTTTGTGTTTCTCTTACAGACATCCGATAGCCTCCTTTTTCCATTTGTTCTTCCGAGTCAGTGCAATAATTGTCTACTTGCTCTGTGAATTGTTCAGTAGCAGCTATATTGCCTGTATGGTGACGATCATCCTACTTCTATCTTGTGACTTTTGGGCAGTGAAGGTAAATCATTCTGCTTGAATTATGTTGGTACTTTAACATGCTTGTTACCAAAGGACAGCACAGGCGGATCAGCATGACACAGAAGTTCTTGAGTTTGAATGGCAATTCTCTTTTTTAAGTTCCTGAAGTTCAGTGGTGAAAATAAAGAGGTGAAGGGTGCTGTTGTTACAAGTGCCTTTGGTCTTGGTTGTAAAGCTACCTCTGAATATGTGCAGAGTGAATTTCCCATTTGAAGGGGACCAGCTTCTTTTTGAGAACACATTTGAAAAAAAATTACCTTGTTTGACTAGATTAAGAAACAGTTTCCAGAGGTCTCTAAATGTGACTGATATTCTCAGAATCATGGAAAATGTTGGAGTGGCATAGGGTACTGTAGAGGGGAGGTAAAATCAGGGAACATCTCCTCTCCCTCTTCTTTCAGCAGAAGCCTTCACTGAATTTGACTCCTGCAGATGGAAGGAGCACTTCCATTCTTGCAATAGAAAGCAGATCTAGCCTAATGTGTTTAACAAGTACAGAGTGGAGAGAGAGAGAGAGAGAGAGAGAGAGAGAGAGAGGAGAAAGCAAGAGGGTTGCTTTGTAAAACCAAGTCCATGCCTAAATTATTAAGATAAGTATGAGTAGGTATTTGGTGAATAGTGGCTTAAGTGGATGGTAGTACAGGTATGACAAATCAGTTGAAAAGGAGTGTTATGTTTCTGCTAGGGATGTGTATCGTATTGTTACGATGGCCGATAATGAACCGATAAGGTCATTATCGGACATCCGATTAACGATAACGATACACATTCCCTCAGGCCCTATCTGATCTGATCCGAAATCCATATGTCTGATAACTATTGGACCTAGGGCTGGCCCTCCTTCCCCCCTTCCACTCGTGCTCCTTACCTGGGCCTTGTCCACTGCCGTCCGCTGCTAGGAACTACTGAGAACTAGACTTTGCAGCCTAGTTCTCAGTAGAGCGCCAGCGCGCCAGGTGACATTCCTAGCAGCGGACGGCAGCAGACAAGGCCCAGGTAAGGGGGACCACTCCCTCCCCCCCCCTTGCGCTCCTTACCTGGGCCTTGTCCGCTGCTAGGAACTAAGCTTAGTTCTCAGTAATTCCTAGCAGTGGACGGCAGAGGACAAGGGCCAGGTAAGAGGGACCCCTCCCTCCCCCTTTCACTCCTTACTTGGGCCTTCCCTGCCGCTGCCCTGTAGTACTGCTAAACAGGCTTTCCGGCCTGTTCGTCAGTACAGAACCGCGCTGAGTGATGACGACATCATTCGGCGCTTCTCTGTACTGACGAACAGGCCAGAAAGCCTGTTTAGCAGTACTATGGGGCGGCAGCGGAGGCAGTAGCGATGGGTAAGGAGTGCAAGTAGGGAGAGGGAGCGCGAGTGGGGGGAGGGAGGGAGGGAGGGAGGGAGGGAGTGCCAGCCCAGTTTTTTCCCCCATAGACTTGCATTGGGGGAAAGCTTTCTTTCCCCCAATGGAAACCAATGGGAAAAACATTGTTATCGTATCGAAACTTCCGATATTTGTCAGATTTCTGATCCGATCAAATCCAGGTACCCCCCGATATGATCGGATCCTAAATTTTTTTATATCGGAATTTCCGATAACAATACAATACGATAATTTCAGCCATGCACATCCCTAGTTTCTGCCCCAGCTCATCTACTAGTCATTGTTACAATGCTGAGCAAAACGGTCTCTATCCATTTTATACAGATTTGATTTGAGATTTATTTATTTATTACTTTTATATCCCACCTTTTTCCCTCCAATGAACCCAAGGGGGCATACATAATCCTCCTCGTCTCCATTTTATCCTCACAACAACAAACCTGTGAGGTAGGTTGGGCTGAGAGTCAGTGATTGGCCCAGAGTCATCCAGTGGGCTTCCATGGCCAAGTGGGGACTAGAACCTGGATCTCCCAGCTCCCAGTCCAGCACTCTAGCCACTACACCACACTGGCTCATGGTATCAAAATGTAGATGATACCATGAGATATCATGGTATCAGAGCATAGTAGCAACCCATTTTTGTTAAGCACGGAACTGCTCTGATATAATGCTTTTTTGTTTTTGTTTTTTGCTGCCCGAAGGCACCAATGAATATGTTTGGCCCTTGTATGTTTTGCACATGCGAAAAGCACTGTCTATCATGTAGCTATTCCATTTTTTTCAGGCAGATACTTGTTTAATGTAGCCCAAAGTCATCTGGGCAGGAAAAAGTTCCTTGAACTATTTTTGTGACACTCGGAATGGCCTTTGTGGGAGGCAAATAGCCCAGTTATTCATGATACTACACCTTTGTAATAGTGTCTCAATATCACTGGTGATATGTCCTATGGTAACTTACATGTCAGGGTTGCAGCCCATAGAGGCTTAGTTTTACTAGGCTGACCAGGTGGCTCGGGATTTCCCGGTCCTAACCGGGAATCCAGAGGCCAACCGGGCCAACCGGGCCAACCAGGGGAAAACCGGGGTGGCGGGGGGTCACGCGGCGGTGGCAGCGAGACCCGGAGGCGGTGGAGGAGCCCGGGAAGCGGACGCCCCTGCAGGTAAGCACGAAGGGGGGCTCTTACCTGCTGGGGCGGCCGCTTCCCGGGCTCCTCCGCCGCCTTTGCCGCCGCTGCCGGGCTCGTAAGGCCAGAGGCCGCGCAGAACAGGCAGGAGAGGGCCGGATCCGGAAGTGACGTAACCGGCCCTCTCCCGCCTCTTCCGCGCAGCCTCTGGCCTCCTTGGGGCTCAATCGCGATGGCGATGAGCCCTGAGGAGCCCGGACGCCCACGCCCGCCTCTTCCGCGCGGGCTTCCGGGCTCCTCGAGGCTCGTCGCCATTGCGACGAGCCCCAGAAAGGCCAGAGGCCGCGCGGAAGAGACGGGAGAGGGCCGGTTACGTCACTTCCGGATCCGGCCCTCTTCCGCCTCTTCCGCGCGGGCAGTGATGGAGGACCCCGCGCGGCCGCGCGGGCGACGGAGGACCCGGCGCGGCCGCGCGGGCGGCAGCGGAGGACCCCGCGCTGCCGCGCGGGCGAAGGAGGAACCCGGCGGTAGGTCCAGGCTGGTTTTTTTTGGGGGGGTGGCTTGGTGGGGGGGTTGTTTTGGGGGGGGCGGGGGGGACCGGGATTTTGACTTTTAAAATCTGGTCAGCCTAGTTTTACATGCTGAGCAGCTGACAGAGGCACAGTTACAGGTGGGCTAACACTGCTCAGCAAAAAAAAAGTTTTAAAAATGGGATCCTTGTTCCCCTTACGTTAGTGCCTAAAATAGGTGGGGCATTCTTAGGATTTTGCTTGAGCAAGCTATATGGCGGCATCTGCAGGGGTGCACTTTCATGCTGTATTTAACTCTCTCTAGAATGTCACAGGGAGGTTGATGGTTGGCCTCCGTTGGTGGAACCAGGTTGATGATGATGGCAAAAGCCACTGGGTGTTTGAAGCCAGGAAGGTAAATATCGCCCCGTTGTTGAGGGAAGTATGGAGTTGGTGGTATGTGATGGTGTGTTTCAGAGCTAAAGGCATTTTACATTCCAGGGCACTTGGGTGATGCAAGATAGCTACAACCAGAGCAACAGTTGAGTGTGTGTGTTTGTGAATGAATTACTGTTAGACATGTTAGGAACAAGCTGTAAGATGAGCATGGATCAAGAATACAGGTGATTGGCCACAAACTCACTCCATTCAGCACTTTATCCACTTCCTCAGGCCACTTTACTGAAATTGATCCCAAGCAATCTGAGTAGACAGTGCTCTGGACACCTCCATTAGAACTCTTATCATTAAGTATGTATTAATGTGTCTCTTAGCTATCCCTTAACTGTGGACCATATCCCCTCTAACTATATCTACTCCCCTCTGACCTGAAATTCTACTCACTGGTCTTGTGCTAATCAGGCTTCACTAACCCTGGTTGCTAACCAGGGCCAGATCTACACCAAGCAGGATATAGCGGTATGAAAGTGGTATATAAAAGGCAGGAGACACACTACTGCTTTATAGCAGTATTGAAGTGCACTGACAACGGTTGGGGCCCATTGATACCTACCATATATCAATGGGCCCCATACCTGCCTGGTGTGGCTCCTGCCTTTTATATACTGCTTTCATACCACTATATGCTGCTTGGTGTAGATCTGGCCCAGGTTTCACTAACCCTGATTTTAAATCCTGTATAGCATCAAACTTTAGTTAGCATTAAGTATGGTTCACATTAATGGTAGTGTAACCAACCCTTACGTATGGTGAAGTTTGTCAAGAGGAATTCACATGAGCAAAGGGAACCCTAGGTACAGGGAATATGCACTCTATAGCTATTCGTGATCCCTTAACTATGGGGAACAGAGAGTATTACATCTGTACCAGCTCTTCATATAAAAAACTGATTAGCATTCCCAAGAGAAAATTATCTCTTTAGCACATCTATGCTCCCTCTGAGATACTGTTTACAATTGTGGTCCCCTTGCATGCTTTAAAACAAAAGACTCTCTCCTCCCCAGTATTCATAGAAGAAATGCCACTCTCGATTTTAGTGGGCCGATAAGGAGGAAAAAAATCCTCCTGTAACACTCGCCTTCATTTTTATATAGTAGCTTTACCGAAACATG
This sequence comes from Anniella stebbinsi, assembly GCA_029215795.1. Taxonomy (NCBI): domain Eukaryota; kingdom Metazoa; phylum Chordata; class Lepidosauria; order Squamata; family Anniellidae; genus Anniella; species Anniella stebbinsi. The sequence goes on along the minus strand of JARDYH010000005.1, from coordinate 61,655,840 downwards.
ACTGCAGCTAGACTTGGCCCTTGTTTTGCTGTGCATAACTGAAATATCACATCACTGGGCTGTTGGTTCGTGGCTGAAATCAATTGGTCCTCAAGTATTTTTTTCATAGATAAAAGTACGTTTCAGTGGAGAAAATATCCTAAAACTCTTGAGGCATACAATGTTCTTACTGCATGACTTCTTAGTGGAATTATTAGGTCCTCATTCATAATGTTACAATTGGTGAGCCACATGTTTAATAATAATAATTAACAATAATAATAATAATAATATATTTCTATTCCTACTTATTTACTAATGATATTTTATTTGCTGTCACATAACTAGAGTTACCTTAGAAGTTTATAATAAAAATGTTAAACTACAATCCAAGCTTTAAAATACAAGTACCGAATTATATTAATGAGCATTATGTTTAAGGAACATTTTTTCCACATCCTTAGGCATCTACTCGGGGGAAGAAAGCCACATCAGAATCAGAGTCCAGAATCTTCTGGTTAGGCCTGATCGCATGCCCTTTGCTCTGGGTGATTTTTGCCTTCAGTGCCCTGTTTTCCTTCAAAGTTAAGTGGCTGGTGAGTGGAGTGCTTGATAAATGCCTGATGAAACCCGTTCCCTTGATGGTGGTGATGAGGCCCTGACTCGTTTGCTTGCCGATGTTTTCTTTTATAGGCAATTGTGATTATGGGGGTGGCATTGCAAGGAGCCAATCTTTATGGCTATATCCGGTGCAAAGTGGGCAGCAGGAAGAACTTGACCAGCGTGGCCACCTCCTACTTAGGCAGGCAGCTCCTGCGGCAGGTACTTCAGATTTTGTTTATTTGACTGTCTTTCCCGCTCCCAGTGTATGTTTTAGTTGTTATCCTCCAACACTGCATTTGAATTTTCTAGAGCAATTTCCTTGGACTCACACAGTGAAAGCTTTAAGAATTCAGGATCCACTATTGGCATGTTCTGATCCTACCATAACTGGGAAGAGTGCTTGTTCCAGGCCACAAATGTGTCTTACTGCACAACTCTTCCTCTGCTTGGTCCTGCTGAGAAAGCATAACATAAAAGCTTGAATTTGTTTTATTCTAATTGCCAAGCATTGGCTCTTCACTGAGAAAATATAATATTATATGGAGGCCTGAAGATTAAGGATCACCTCCAGGAAGACAATGGTCCCCTGGGTCCCCTGTGCATCTCTCTTTGTCCAGACACACCTCTTAGGAGATGACTCCCCAAGAAAAACAGTTCATAGCACAGTGCAAGCATGTGCTTTGGTGTAATGTCCTTTGCCAGACAAATTACCAATAATTGTGGCCTGCATCTGCCCATGTACATGTGCCAAAGCCACCCAGAAAATGTTTGAATAGGATTCCTTTGCATATGCACCAGATTAGTTTGCCATTTATGCGGTGGGCTGTCCCATTGCTCTTCCTATACCTCCTGTCTTATTTCATAGGCCTTCCCTATTCCCTTATTCTCCCAGAATAATGTAATAACTTGTTTCTTATTTTTTTTCTGGTTTTAGAACATCCTTCCTGCTTCTTAGACAGCCAGAGATCTGGATGTTTGTAAAAGGAAAAAAAGTGGAGTGTAGTTGATAGAGTAAGGAGCCAAGAATCTCCCTAAGTGGCATTGGACCGGTTACTCTTTCTCAGCCTAACCTACTTCATAGGGTTGTTGTGACGATAAAAGTGGAATGATCCCTATATATGCCAACCTCAGCTCATTGGATGAAAGGTTCCAAATGTGACAGTAATAATCCAACCATCTGTAACTTGGATCAGGCCCATCCATTTCTTCCTCCTCAATCCTCTAATTCCTGATGTTGCCTGGACTGTTGATAAATTATAGTACATCTGTGTTTTCCCTGGAAATATGTGGCTTTCCTGGTCTGAAAGCCTTCTCTAGGGTTTACCCAGGCCTTGACCACCCAAACAGCCAGGTTTGTAAGAGTTTTTTAATTGGTCCAGAAAACACATAGGACTACTTCACATTTATCAACATATATCTTAAGATCTGTGTATTAACATCCACATCAGTGTAATTTTTTTTAAAAAAAATTAAGTATGTTGTTTTCATCCCATAGATGGACTAGAAATAGATCTTCAGCTAATCATTCATAGCTTACCATAGCTTAGCCCTTCACTAAGAAATAATGTCCAAAGCAATACTAAATTATAACTTCTAGCTGGACATATCCACATGTAAGAGCTAATTTGAGCAGGATAACTTCATCTTCTTCTTTTACCGCACTCCAACATTTTGTTCATAGTGTTTGAAATCTCTCCAGGCCGTTGGTATCTGTGGGCTGTTTGCTGCTCTTATTTTAGGCTCCTTTCCTGCTGGTACTATACCTAGATAGTATACAGTATACCTTTCCAGAAGTAGGACCGGTTCAGCTTCCTGGGCAGTTTTTCCAAGAAGCTTTGTTTGCTGTTTAGTCCTGATCTAACACTGCATTCCTTTCTTTTTTCAGACTGTGGCCAAAGAGGACCAAGCAGTATCTTGAAGATCACAAACAGTCTCCAGTTTCCATTTGGATTCTTTGTGGAGAATGAGAGGAATATTTCCTTGGCCCCCTGTACAGGAGATTTATAATATGTGTGCATTTTTGTAATTAAATATATCTTATAGAAATGCTAGCTAGTTTTCATTTTTTACAACTTACATTTTTCAGAGCCCTTCCTGACACTTAACTAGCTGCTGGACTGTCTAAGTGAAATTATTCCATTTATATTTAAGTTAAATATTTTGATGGCAGATAGTAGCTATTTATGATAGTACATTCCTAAAGTACCAGTTTCTATCCCCATTAGCTTTGATGTGAAATAGTGGGCACTCCCCAAAGCTGCTCATCTGAGAAGCCACATGATCAGGAGCTTGAGCAATCTCTAATCATGTGGGAACTGCAGAATGTGATCTCTAATATAGAACCTGATGTAGCTACATAATTGCTGTTTGTTTGTTTGTATGTTTGTGTGTTTGTTTAAAAAGAGCAAGTTTCTACCCTTTAAGGATGCAGAGGAGAACTTGAAAAACAGATGGACAGTTTCTACTAAAGGGTTAAGAATTGAAAGGAGTATCATTAAGGCTTCCAGTTTTGCAACTAGAGCAAAAGAACCCAGGTGTCTTTTAACTTGCAGAAACGATTTCAGCGAAATACATAAGCTTTCCTGCGTTCAGTTAGTATGGCATGGTCTCGTCCCCTGCCCCCAGCGTTCCTCAGCTTTGCTTTCAGGGGAAGCCAGAATTCTCATGGTGTAGCTACAATTGCAAAGGAGCTACTTTTTTATTTTTATTTTTTGCCTGAATGGCCATGAGAGTAGACTTGGGGAGCAATACATGCCGATGAAATTGTGTAGAAAACTGAATACATCTGGCCATTTGTTTGGTACAGCTGTTTCCTAGATAATGTCAAAATAGGTAAAAGTTGGTCTAAGCAATCTTCTGTATAAAGTAAAGAGCAATAATGCTATCCCTGTTTTTGCCACAAAAAATAGCTGACTAATGCAGTGGTCTATACTTGAGTATTGTATATCTGTAAGAATGAATCAAGAACCCTTCCTCCTTCTATTAGAGATATGTAATGGTTGTGTTTGGATGCAACACTAAACTATGGATCAGAATTATGTGAACAAACCTGGCCTGGTGTGCTCCCCTTCCCTTCTTTTGTGGTGTGGCCTGAGGCAAAGACTGACAGTTTTCAGTTTTGGTTTTTATTTAACCCCAGTATAGTGTAATGTCCGAACCTGGACTAACCGTGATTAGTCTGAACTATGCGTGACTGAAACAAGCCACTATCAAACCATGGTTTATGAAATTGACTTGTTCAATAAACCATACTTAAGTTTAACTACAGTTTGGGGTTCAGACATAATGATTAATGGTTTAAGAAATGCAAGGAAAAGTTTCTGGTCTCTTCCTAGCTGTGTAGGAAGATGGGGATAGGGAAGGGGAGCGCATAGCCTGTGTCTGAACACTGCCATTGTCACTTAATGTCCAGTACACACATCGCCCTGGTGTGTTTAGTTTATATACAATGTGGCTCAGGAGAAATCAGGTTTACATGTGTGTATGTGGGTACATCTTGCTGTCATAGAATGTTTTATATGAACTAGGTCTTATTTGCATACAATCATGTCCATGCAATTCTCGCAAGACTTTTTTTTTTTGTAGTGAATGGATTTCATGTGAGTGGGGAATAGTTGTGTGCACCTGTCCACATGTTGGCTCCAGTTCATGCAAAGCATTCTACAGGCATGGAGGAAAGATGCATGTATGCCTGAGACTCCTTTCTATGCCACTTGTGTTTTATATAAGAACTGGCCTTGGCCCTAAGTTGCTAATGACAGGAACACTGAACCATTAAAAAAACCCTTCAGAACTGGTGCGTTTTGAGAGTTGGATTTTTTTAGATTTAGGGACTGTTTTGCATAGTTATCTCAGCCCATGGCTGTCATGGGAATAATCCATCCCATCCTGAGCCAGTCATGTGCGTGTATACTACAGGCTCAGGTCAGTCAGCCTGGATTGGAGTGTACTATCCCAGTGCAAGTTACCTTATAAAAAAACAACGACTGTGTTTTCTTCTGCCATTCACTGGCCCCAACTTGTTCAAACCATGACTGGATAGGTTGTTTTTTCAGGCTTAATACTGAATTTTATTAACGTTATAGAGCTGGCTGGATGCACTTCTATAATCAAACTCTTCATTTTAATAAGATCAATCTGCATATGTCTCAAGGTGTTTAAATGGAAATTAAAATTGTGAACTTTTCTTAACAGTAATTGAATAATACAAGGTATGATTACAAAGAAGCATTGATTGTAGTTAATAAAATGTTGCCTAACGGTAGCTTAATGTTTATGTTGAAAGGACGAATCTTTTAGCCGGCAAGATTCTAAGTGAAGGAGTGCTGATAGTCAACATTGGTGTTTAGATATCTGAGCAATGTAAAGCTTGGGTTTGACTTCTGGGGATACTAAAGCAATGTATTTAAAACCTCTGACCTGCATTGTGCATGTTTAAGAAACTTTTTGAATTAACATGTTTTTCAAAGAAATATATTTTTTTAAAGTTGTGTAACTTTGAATTTATTTGATTAGTGTGCGGGCATCATTCGTCTGCAGTGATGTGAAATGTCTGTCATGCCAATTAACAAGCTTATGTTTTTAACCTGGTCTCCTTTAGCACTCTTTCTTTGTATGTTTTGCTTGCCATTGATGTGGTTTGCCAGTTCCCATTCTTCACGAACCCTCATCAGCTGAATTCTCTGAATAATGGATCCTATAGCTTTGTGGGGTCCTGGAGTCTTTTGTTTTTTAAGTGCAATTGTGAGAACTTTGTTGATCCTGAGGGCCGGTCAGGTTGATCTCTGTCACCATCAGCTGGCCAGTGAAACTATAGAGTAGGAGTAGCCTACTGATTGGTTGCAGGAATCCCCTAAAACAGGCCCAGGTTATCTATATTTGCAGCCCCTCGAGACTGATGTAACTGTTTTAGTGTTCCGATCTTGATTTCCATGAGACTCCTTCTAGCTCAGGATGTCAGAGGAATCCATTTGGGCGGTAGAGCTCAGTCAAGTTTCGCTGGCTTGGCCTTCCAGATTCCAGTCTGACATCCACCAGCTGGCCCGACTCGGTGGAGAACTTCTGGGTGGAGAACTTCTGGTTTTCCAGATTTTGTTGTTTGTTTGTTTATTTATTTATTTATTACTATTTACATTTATATACTGCCCCATAGCTAAAGCTCTCTGGGCGGTTTACAAAGATTGAACATTTAAAAACCAATATACAAAATTTAAAACCATAAAAAGCATAAAAACAGACTACATACCAACTATCCAGGGGTCAGTTAAAAAACTCAGCGTATGCTGTTAAATGCCTGGTAAAAGAGAAAAGTTGATGTGACTCTCATTAGCCCGAGCCAGCAGAGCCAATGGTGAGGGCTGATGGGATATCCCTCCTCCGTGCCTTAAAAGTACTTCTACACGACTTTACCTTTTCTGTTGCCTTCAATATTCTTCAGGAGTTACTTTTCATTGAATTGCTTTGGTTTGCAATTGCTCCTGGATAACAAGGTAATGCCTATATACCTGTAGGAAGTGGAAGCTGTAATCTTAAAGATAAACAGGGTAGAGGGGCTTTGTAGCTTCATGTTTTTGCGGAATTCCAAATACTAAACCAGGTAGTGGATTTCTGAGTAAATACTGTGGTCTCTTTGGTGAACAAACTATACAACTGCTATCCATGCATATCCCCTTCCCCCATTAATGTGGGACTATTTAGAAGCAAAAGTGTGTTCCAAAAATGGGTCAACACCACCTCCATAAAGAGTATTACTTGAAAGTCCACTGGGTGGCAGTGCGCTGTTGCAAATACAGTACAATATCAATGCATTTGATTTCTTTTTTTTTAATTTTTTTTTATTGAACTTTACATTTATAACAAAAGGATATAACATCCAGTCACGTCAAACGTAATACAATAATCAAACACAGGATACAGTTAATAGACACAATCAGTATCCAAATTAATCAGGTGACACATTTTAAAATTGTTTTGTTTATCCTGTTTAACTGAATTCGTAATCAGTTGAGTTTGACATATAAAGCCTAAAGCGCACATTGAATGCTACACTCTAAAGAGTAGCTCCTGTCATTTCTGTGCACCAAATTGATACAAATATGTGTGTTTTACACACAACACAGGAGAAAGGGAGGGGTGGGATGTTATAAGTAGCTGCCCCACATTTGCAGACTGCTCAGCATTGTCTGAAATATTTGCATACCACTTTTTGGCCAAGTGCCCTCTGAATCAGTGAACAGCATATTAAAAAGCATTCGTTCGTTCGTTTATTACATTCTATGTTTTGATGCCAATGGACCCTAAATGAGTGAACAATTAAAATATATCAGATCACTTAGATTATTTGGTCTTGATTAAGATGTGGTGAAGTATGAGGGTGATGTTAACTGGCATTTTTTAGGCTGTAGATCCTATACACCAAACCACCTGAGTTTGCTATTAGAAGAAATGTGGTCTAGGATTGAACTGAACCGGGGCGGCAGTCCTAAACTCACTCACCTGGAAGTAAGTCTCAGGCAGGATCTACACTACTGCTTTATTGTGGTATTGAAATGCACTGACAACTGTTGGGGCCCAGCACACATTCCATATACCATTTTCAAAACACTTTCAAAGTGTTATATCGTGCTTGGTGTAGATCTGGCCCCAGTCTGAAACGTGAATCTCCTTTTCTCCCCCCTCCCAATGCATAAGGCTTTGCTGCAATGTTGTGTTGTTGTTTTTTTAAAAAAAACCACTCCGATGACTTGACCTGTAGTAGTATAACATGCAGCTTATCCTATTGCAGAACAGTTCCTTCTGCTGTAGGTTTCAAGGGAAGTATATATGTGAGTGCAGGAGAGGGGGGGGGGGAATTGAGATGGTTGAGACCAGTACAATATTATTTCCCTGAAATGAAAATCCCTGAGTTGCATTTTCCATTTGGTATTGAGTTCTCTTTACAAAGTGGAACAAAACACTCCTTGCATATTGACTTCATCTTTTTTCTAATAGGAAATGGAGGTTGTATCCAAGGTTTTCATCCTTTCAGAGGTAATTCTTGTTGCACAACTTTTGGCAGATCTTTACAGTTACTTCCATCCACAGACCTGGATGCTCACACCTTTCACTAATTGGGTTTCCTTTCTCATCTTTCATTCTTACTATCTTTCTAATTGTTCACAACTATTTCAGGATCGGCTGCAACCTTTAATATCCCCACCTCCTTTTTCTCTTCATTTTTTTTTAAAAAAATTCAAAACTCAAAGCTATAAGCCATTCTGAGGCCATATCTACATTATAAACTTACTTTGGTAATATAGTGATTTAATTGTGGTGGTTGGCTTCCCCCACAAAGAATCTTGGGAACTGTAATTTGGTGCCGACGCTGAGAATTCTCTGTATGATTTGGATATTAGGGCCGTGCACCACTTTGTTTCCAGATACAAATTCTGAACCGAAGTGGGGTGATTCGAACCAAATCGGTGTAGATCTGGATCGGCCCGAAGTGGGTTGGATTGATTCAGATTGCTTCAGACCAATCCAGACAATTCTGAAGGCCAGAAAACCTGTCTGAGAAAGGTGAAGATTTGCTTAAGATTAGGGAGGGGAAGGAGGAGTTGGAAGAGAGGGAACTGAGCCTTGGCAAGAGACATCTCTAGGTGCCAATGGGGCTGAACTTTTAACCCAGCAGTCTCCAACCACAGTGGTGGAGGAGGGGTTATATATAGCAGGAGATTCTGCTTTCACTTCCCAGTGTGTAAGAGAGCTGGTAGAAGGAGGATAGCTCTTTTTTATTGAATTGTGCTAGTGCAGCTTTACTTTTTTTTTTTCTTCTACAGTACCTACCCCGTCATTCTCAAATCCATTTCTTAGTCTTCCCTTTCCCTTAAACCCTTCTTCTAGATTCATATACTTTCTCTTCTAGTTGTTAGAGCTCAGAATGTTTCCTTGCTTTGTTTACTGCATATTCTTTGGCTCCCCCCTCACTTGTCCTTCTCAATTACTATTCCTCCCATCCCATTTTTCAACTCTTCATCTATGTTCTTATTAATAAACCAAAAACAAATATAACCCCCACCCTTTTTCTTTTCTGTTAGGCTGTAGATAGCTAGTTGGGGTTATTTGCCTTCCACCCACCCCTTAGCTTGTATATCTGCTTTTCTTTCTGTATCTGCTTTTCCTTTGGTCTTGTACGGGTGTGCAGTGTGAGTGCAGCACACACATGATTCTGCACAAGCAAACAGTGTATGGCCAAAGCACTATAAAATACATAATATGAGGGGGTGCCACCACCTGCCATGCTGCTCTTGGCAGAGTCTGTGCTCTGCTCTGCCACTTGCCTACCTGCCTTCCTGCCCACCTGGTACCAGGGTGATGTAGCTGGTCTTGGTGTTTTCAATACCATGGGCCTATAGCATTCTTTCACCCTGCTTCACCCCTGCCCATAGATGCCTCTCCTCTTCTTTGCCAGCCTGCCTGCCCAGTGCCCAGGCAGTGCCCTCTTTGCCGCTGCCCTCCTCCACCAGGTTCTGCCACCCATGCTGTACTGCACAGTTCCAGTGCCACGGGGACTGTACCAGCCTTGAACGTGCCCACCTGAGTAGTGGCTGGCTGGTACTTCTGGTGGCTATGACTTAGCTCCCTGTAAGATGTCCCCCTTTTAAAGAAACACTGGGAAAATGCAGGTTGCTTACCTGTAACTGTAGTTCTTCGAGTGGTAATCTGTGCAGTCACAAATATGGGCTCGTGCCGGCACCGAGCCCGCATCGGGAAACTTCCTTAGCTAGCCTAAGATTTAGGCGGGAACCCCTCCCCCCACCGTCCTACCGCGCATGCTCCTGGTTTCCGCCTACCTCAGTTCACTGAGACCGCTTGGCCTCGCAACTAAGGCCAAGTACAAAAGAAAAAGGGGTAAATGCACATCTATGAGCATGCTGGAAGCAACTTGACAATCACAACAGCGATGCCAAGAGGGGACGGCGGGTGGGTTGTGTGACTGCACAGTTGACCACTCGAAGAACTACAGTTACAGGTAAGCAACCTGCATTTCTTCTTCGTGGTCTCTGTGCATCAGACATATGGGCGAGTAACAAGCCAACTTACCGGAGGTGGGTAAGCACGCTGATTGGTTATTGACATATTGAAGGGAGGACTGCTCTACCGAACGAGGAGTCCTGTCGTGCTCTGACGTCCAACCAGTAATGCTTCACGAAGGTAGAGGCATTAGACCAAGTCGCCGCCCTGCACAGTTCAGGAATAGCCACCCCATGGAGGAGGGCTGTAGATGCTGCCTGCCCCCTGGTGGAATGTGCGACCAGGGCGAGGGGAGGTTCTTTGCCAACAAGTTGGTAAGATAAAGCAATAGTGCTCATGATCCATTTGGAGAGACGCTGAGAGGAAACTGGCAAGCCCTTGTTCTTCCCTCCATAACAGACGAACAGTTGACGAGATTTCCGGAATACTTCTGACCGAGACTTATAGAAAGCCAATGCCCTCCTAACATCGAGGGCATGCAGCGTGGAACACAACGGATCGGACGACGCTTTGAAGAAGGTAGGTAGCACAATGTCTTGGTTAATATGAAAATTGGAAGTCACCTTGGGAACAAAAGAAGGCCGAGGGCGGAGCACGACCTTATCATTAAAAAATTGTGTATAAGGAGGGTCCACGAGCAGCGCTGCAAGTTCAGATGCTCGTCTAGCAGACGTAATAGCAACAAGGAAAACAGTTTTAAACGTTAGTAAACGAACATCAACTGTTGCTAGCGGTTCAAACGGCTTAGCAGACAAAGCACTTAACACAAGTGAAAGCACTGCGGAACTACAGGATGAGTTGGCGGAAACAAGTTATTTAGGCCTTTAAGAAAGGCCTTTGCGAGGGGGTGGGTGAATGCTGAAAACCCATCGATTAAGGAATGGTGCACTGCAATGGACGCCAAATAAACATGGATGGAGGATGGCTTTAGCCCAGCAGTGTGTAGAGAGTGCAGAAAGGAGATAACATCAGTAATATTGGCAGAGTAACAATCAAAACCATTAGCCAATGCAAAAACTTGGAAACGTTTCCACTTTGTCAAATACGACGTTCTAGTAGAGGGTTTCCTAGACGCCTCCAAAATGGATCTTACGTCGTCAGAAATCGTTAAGCCCAGCCAGAGGGCTGGATTCTCCACGCTGTGAGACGCAACGTTCGTACATCCGGGTGTAGAATCCGGCCGCCATCTTTGGACAGAAGGTCTGGGGCGATGGGGAGACGCCAGGTCATATATCCCGCTAGTCTGCATAGTGGCGTGAACCAAGCTTGCCTTGGCCACCACGGTGCTATCAAAATAGCGTTCGACCGGTAGCGTCGAGCTCAGGTGACCGTCTGAGTGACCATCGGAATTGGAGGGAACATATACAGGAACCCTTGCGACCAGTCCCAAAGAAAAGCGTCCCCGAGGGACTCGCGGCCTATCCCCGCTCTCGAGCAATATGCCAGACAAACCTTGTTGGTTGGTGTCGCAAACAGGTCGATGTGGGGGGTGCCCCAACGAGCAAAGAGACGGTCTACAACTCGGGGAGCCAACTCCCACTCGTGGGTGTCCCGAAAAGAGTGACTGAGCTCGTCCGCCCTGATGTTGCTTGTTCCGGCAATGTGGAGGGCTGACAGACGTATGCTGGAGGTTATTGCCCAAAATAGGATATCCATAGTCAGGCGAAGCAGACGTGGGGAACGAGTACCCCCTTCTTTGTTTAAATACCACACCACCATGGTATTGTCGGTGAGTATCCGAACACGGTGGCCTTGAAGGCGAGGAAGGAAGGCATGGAGAGCCTTTTTCACTGCCAGAAGTTCTAACATGTTTATATGAAGGCATGTCTCCGAAGGTGACCACCTTCCTTGTATGGTCAGATCCTCCAGGTGCGCCCCCCAGCCGTCCAGTGACGCGTCTGTCGTGACGATGCGAGATGGGCCGGGATCGACGAATGGCATTCCTCGGGAGAGGTTCGACGGGTCTGACCACCAAAGCAACGAGGTCTGCACTTGGCCCGGAATGGTGCGTATGAGTCCACGCGGGTCCTGCGGGGGGGCATAATGACGTATGAGGAGTTGCTGGAGAAGTCGCATGTGCCGCCTCACCCATCTGACCACAAAAACTGCTGCTGCCATCAGGCCCAGCAGGCGCAAGATTACGAATGCTGAAGCACGAGGGTTGATGCTCAAGCGCGTTGCCAGCTGCTGTAAGGCGTCCAACCTGTCTTGGGGGAGGAATGCCCTTCCGACGCAAGAGTCGAGGCGGACACCTATGAACTGAAGTATTCGTGATGGTTGGAAAATGGACTTCTCGTAATTTATTTGCAGCCCCAGGGATGACAGGAGCGACGCTACTGTGTGAACGTCGGCGACCGCCTGGTGTCGGGAAGGAGAGACGATCAGCCAATCGTCCAGGTAAGGATAAATCTCGATGTCGGTAGATCGAAGGTGGGTGCAAACCGCCGACATGCATTTGGTGAACACTCTGGGCGCTGATTTTAAGCCAAAGGGGAGAACGGAAAACTGGTACGCCTGACCCCCGATGACAAAACGGAGATATCTGCGATGAACGGCGCGGATGGCGATGTGAAAATAAGCGTCTCTGTTTCTTGGGACAAAGTCTCTGAGGGCGGCGTGATCTTGACGGTGCCTAAAGGAGGAGTGACTTCGAACTCTATTGCATAACCGTGTGCGATGATATCAAGAAACCACTGATCGGAAGTAATGGAAGCCCAAGCATGATAAAATGGTTGGAGTCTGCCGGCAGCATGAACGTATGTTGGCAGTGGCAAGTCAAAGGCGACGCTTTTGAGACTGGGCCTGCTTATTGCAAGACTGATTGTATCTAGAAAAGGGCTTGCGTTGCTGGTATGCAGGCGTGGTTGACGCGGGCTGATATTGCTGAGTGCGATCCTGGCCTTGTCTGGGCTGGTACGGAACAGGCCTGTACCACTTACGAGGACGGTAAGGCTGGTGTGGAGGCTGGGCAAAACCCATCTTCCTAGCCGTCATCTTGGCTTTATGTATAGTGTCCATGGTGGTGTCCGTGGATGCACTGAATAGGCCCCATCAAAAGGCAAGTCTTCGATCCTGTTCCTAGTCTCAACCGAAAGAGTGTGGCTTCACAGGTGTTTTTTTTTAACCTTTTGTTTTCATTTTTGAGAAAATAAAACTTTATGCATGGCTAGCATAAAAGCCATTGGACCTTATTGTCTGACATTTGGCAGGTTCTGTCTCTTCCATAGGACCTGCCAAGTCCCCAAATTCATGCACTTACGTAAAAGCACAAATATATCATCTATCTATCGATCGATCGATCGATCGATCTATCATCATCTTTGTTTTAACAGGTTTTCTTGGAAAAAGCAAATTTTATCTATGGCTAGCACAAAATCAAGTGGACCAAACTTTCTGAAATTTACCAACTTCAATCACCACCATAGTGGGTTGCAAGTCTCCAAATCAATTTTTAAAGGGGATGAATATTTCCAATGCCTATGTCCCATTTATAACAGTCATATCGATATAACAACCATTTCAGTTGCAATCATATAACATACATGACAGATGGATCACAATTGATGGAAGGTATACCTCAAGATATAAGAGAAATGAATATCTGCAATGTCTGTATACCATTTATAACTATCCTATCAATGTCATAACAGCTATGTCAGTCGCATGTCTGCAGAACCCCGGTATATTCCCATTTGGACTGTACATAATCTTAATCAGGAATGCCCAGAGACAATTCTTGAAGTACATAATACACTCTGATACCAAACTCTGATAGCTGATATTGTTGAAAGATTGTTTCACTTCTGGAATAAATGATTTTTTCAATGGTGTACTGGTCCATGAGGCAAAATAGCCCATTATGTTTAGAGGTTGAGAGTAAGACAGTCCTTCTAAGAGAAAACTCCAATACTGAACTGAGAGTAGAAATTCTGGTTTACTCCAACTCACTCTTCCTAAAAAGTGTTAGTTCTCCAGAACCCAGCCACCAAACAGAAGATAAATGCCTCCACAGCAGTGTGTCAAGTTGACATACAGTTAGGGTCTTCCATAACACTAAGAGGATTTGGAGATGCTAAATTTAGACAGTCATATTTGGATATTTTTGTATGCCACTGTGATGGGTATTCTATACCAACAACATGCCCATCATCAGTATGATGGGTAATGTGTGAGCAGAGAGAGCTGAAGGATCTGTTTCACCCTTTCCAACACAGTGCCCCTAAATATAAAGCCTTATTTAAGGATCCATAGAATTGTAGCCAGTGAAATCTTGTAGTTGCCAAAAGCCTGCTAGATGTGGAGGGTTGGTGTTGCTGTCCTGCTTGCTTTATTTTCTTTCCTAAAAGCCGTCCAATATTTCTTGGAAGTGCAATTAATTTCCTAAAGACCAGGAAAAGGCTATTAATAAAGTCAGCTAAATATAGCACATGTTGCAGCTTTTTATAACCTTGTTCTGCATCCAGGTTCCTGCCTATTGGGGGGCAACACTTCCCCATTGTGACACTAGCGTGACTCAGAACGACAAGCCTTTATCTCACTTCCACTTGGGCTGCTCTTGGAATAAAAATAAAGCTGATGATGGCTTTCCTGTGTAATAGAAATAGAAGTTGTGCAACAGAAGCTGTCATAGTTTGACAGGGAGGTGATGTTGCCTCATGTCCTCCTTCACCCTTTGTTGAAGATGGGAAGAGGGTTTGCTCAGCCACTTTCTAAGGAGTCAAAAATTAAAGAGAAAAGATTGGAAGTTTAACATATAACACATTTTAAGTAGAAATAGCAAGTGAGCAAGTGAGCCTCTTCCTGGTTATCCTCTCCTTAGATCAGGCAGTTTTGGTAGAAACATCCACATTATTTTAATTTAATAGGCAGTCCAGAAAGACGGGGGGGGGGGGGAATCCTGTGTATTTTTACAAAAAGACAAAGTAAACACTGCTCCTGCCCTCACACGATATGTGAGCCAAGCTACACGTGATGTAGAACATCAATCCATGACAGGGCCTCCAAACAGTTTATTTTTAGTTAAGAGCAGCTGGGGTGAGGGAGAAGAAGAGCTCAGAATTGGATTGGAGCAGCAGTGATGGGGTACCTTGACCTCTAAAATCTCCCAAAATTCTGTTTCCCATGCTGGAGGGAGGTCAGTGACCCCCCCCCCCCCCCAACTCCTCATCACCATTGTTGCCTGGGCCGGAGTTAGAAATGAATTAACACACTTCAGTGGTGACAAGAAGGAGCAAGTCCAAGACACTCTGGTCTGTGGGCCCCTTCTGGGGTGTGGTCCCTTGGCAAGTGCCCAACTATGCCTACCCTTGACACCCTCCTTGAACTGTGAATGTGCAGCTAAATGCTAACTTGTTGAAATACAAATCACATCCATCGCTTTGAAGTAACAAGATATAGATACAGCATCTTTTTTAAAAAAATGAACTCACAATAGCATAAGTGGATCGTAAGGCCTAAAAGTAAAAAGAAGACAGAAAGGGTGAACTTAGTCACCCAAGCTGGGCTGATCAAAGGGTCTTTGCCTCTTTTTCCTGTCAGCTGCGGTGATCGTTTTTTGCTTGCAGCAGGGATGGGGAATGTGTGGCTCTCCAGATATTGTTAGGCTACAACTCCCATCATACCTCACCATTGGCTAGGACTGATGGGAGTGGCAGTCCAGCAACATCTGGAAGACCACATGCTCCCCATTCCTGGCTCAGGGCATCACAAAAGCACCATGAAAAAATCTCACCAGCAGAGGGAACCAAAGCCCTTTTTCTCTATGCAATTTGCAGGAGCAGCAGGCCAGAAAATGGCGACTTTTGGCATAGTCTTTTTGGAGGAACTTTTTCCTCCTTTGAAATGGCTCCAGGAATCAATGTAAATATGAGAACTGTAAAAAGCCAGCACCCTGCCAGTCAGAGCTTTACTTGCCTGGGGGGAGCAGGACACAGGGCTGCAATTGGTGTGTAGCCGCTATCTGGGTTGCACTTGGCTTGTGTTAATTACTTCTTCCTGCTTGTCTGCAGCAGAACGTACCAGGAAATACCCGGCAAACAGTGCAAGAGCCTCTTTTTCCACCATATCATCTCCCACTTACTGTTCCCCATTGGGTCATCCATGCTGTGATGGAGGATACAAGAAGCCAGATTCTGGTTGGACATCAGGAAAAAGTTCCTGTCTGTTAGAGCAGTAGTACAGCAATGGAACCAATTATCTAGGGAGGTGGTGGGCTCTCCCACACTGGTGGCATTCAAGAGGCAGCTGGACAACCATCTGTCAGGGATACTTTAAGGTAGATTCCTGCATTGAGCAGGGAGTTGGACTCGATGGCCTTACAGGCCCCTTCCAACTCTACTATTCTATGATTCTGTGATATAGTGGGAATATCATTTCACAGCCTTACTATGCTGTTGGATCGACTAATTGAGTGGAAAGAGGCAAATTGGAACCAGACGCTCATGTGAAGGAGAGTATAGATGTGTGTGTGTGAGAGAGAGAGACCTACATCCTGGCTCTATTTAGGAGGTGTCTGAAACTCGGTTTAAGGCTTGAAGGCTCCAGTTTCAGGAAGGAGTGCTGCTCCCTGCTTAACACATTTTATTAAAAATAATAATTTCAGGCTGGAGTCCTGTTGGCCCAGGTTTCATAGTCCTCGTTTCTCATAGATCAAGTTGCGAGTCAGGACCCCCCTTCCACCTCAATTCCTCTGTATTTCCTAGTGCTGCTTGGTTACCTTCCAGGGGCTGCTCCATAAAATCCAACTAATTCAGCAGAAACTGATGGAAACCTACTATTCTGCAAATATGTGCCCAGAACTCCTCTCCAGCATTCCTGGTGAAATGAGCCTGGGTCTGCAAGCTTCCTCCTCTCCTACCTGAATATCTTATTCTTCATATACACAGTTCCTTGTTTGTGCGGCAGATCCATTTGCCCTATTCACATGATCAAGGGGAGAGTATGGGTAGCAGAACTACACTGCATGGAGGGATAAGGGACCCATGACATGTGCACCCCTGCATGACCGTGGAACCGAGCAGGGCAGCATGGTTCCCTTACCCAGCCCCACACCATGGTTCCCTTGTTGTCCTCCTGCCACGGTGGCCATGTACCTCAGTGGCCGCTGCGACGGGAATCAGGTTGTGCTGGCCGCTGCAGCCGTCACTGTGTGATGGCAACCATAGAGTTTGGTCACATGGGCAGAAGTTCCATACGCTCTAGGCAGCTGTCTCTATGGTCAGCGAGATTTATCCACAGAGCAACTGGATTTATCAACACTGCGTCTGCCACAAGGCACAGGAAGTTGCCTTGGGGCCCCCTACTCCCACTGCAAAGAGTGGGTACACTGCAAAGAGTGGGTACATTACATGTGAACCCCTCCATTGTGTACTGTGTGCAAACTCAGGAGTGCTAAGAGGTTTTGAGTGACCATTGGCAATGGGGCTTCAAGGATCCCAATTCAATAGTTTTGGGTGTCTTTCTAAATTCTCCCATGTGTGTCTATGTGTGTTTAACTCATTCAAAATAGACATAGGTGTATCATTATTGTGTCTTCCGTTTCCCAACTAGGGCTAGATCTACACTTGTGCTTTTTTATTGGTATTGAAGTGCATTGATAACTGCTAGGGCACATCAGGCATTCCATATATCACTTTTCTAGCATTATTTCTCAGTCTCTGCTTTCTTTTACCCTGTAGGTGGCCTGTGAAGCTGATTGTAGCAACAGTGCTGGGGGGGGTGGAGGTGGAGGGGTCATTACCATTTCCACCTATTGGGGGGGGGGAATAGGATGACTTTTGTGGGTAGATGGAATGTGATACAAAACAACTGGAAGGGAAAGTGTTAATCATTCCTCCCCCTATGTCACTTCTGCAATCATGCCCCCATCTGCATTTCCCTTTAAAAACACCCCCTCCCTCAAACAACCATCTGTAGTTGGAACCTCGGAGATGTTAAACAGTGCTTTAAAATGCTGCACTAGGCTTTATTGCTGCCCCCACCATCATGCAGCATCAAGCACCTGCATCAGGCAGCGGAGCAGAAAAGCGCAGCAAATTGCGCTGTTCTCCTCATCCGGCCCCTGCCAGGAGGGCCTGCTACTTCTTTCTGTCATGGGCAGCCTCAGCTGGAGCTGCCGCCGTCTGTCCACTTGGCCAGCGGCTCCCTCCTACAAGCTGCCTTGGCCGACCTCTTGCGATAGTGGACAAGGCGGAAGCTGCAGCCATGCCACAGCCATGCCCTTCCTGCACTTTATGACCTTTGCCTGGCTTTCAAAAAGACCAAATGTAATAAGGGACGTTATAACGATGTATCGGCTGTGTGAAATGACGGCGTAGCGCTATAATCACGTTGCCATCTAGTGGCTGTAAAATGAAACAATTAGAACTTGTCGAGAATGGAAGTCCTCAATTGCAAAGCGTCCACACATGTGAAAGAGCCAATCTTAATCCTGCAAAGACTCCAGAAGCAGAATGCCTTGGTAAGGATGCGGGATTTCAGCCTCATTGATGAACCTCTTACTGTCAATTGAACATCCGATTCTTGGGAATTCTCCGTGTTCCTGTGTCCTAACTATGGCAGTGACACAATGATACCCCTGCCCCCCAATCCAATGGGGACAAAATTAGCTGTGACCTTTTCCCCCTGTGTAATCCTAAACTGAAGGATTTGTTCCCAATACATTTGGATAAATGTCTATGAGTTTATACACGACATGTTATTAGTAGGGATGTGCATGCCCCCCTGGATCAGATCAGAACTGGAACCGAGGCCTCAGATCGGATCAGATCGGAGGCTTCCTGGTTCAGTTCGGACCCGATTCCGATCCGAAAATCGGACGTCCGATTTTCGGATCGGACACCATTTTAGCTGTTTTTGCCATAGGGTTACATTGGGGGAAAGAAAGCTTTGCCCCAATGAAAGCCTATGGCGAAAACATGGGGATAGGTGAGTGGGGGCTTAACTCCCCCCCTCCCTGTCCCTCCCCCCCCACTCGCGCTCCTTACCTGCCAAGGCGCCTGCTGCCATCCGCTGCCGTCCGCTGATCCAATCTACTGAGAAACAGGCCTTGTGGCCTAGTTCTCAGTAGAGCGCCATCACCTGGCACTCTACTGAGAACCAGGCCGCGAAGCCTGTTTCTCAGTAGATTTGACCACCGGGCGGCAGTGGATGGCAACGGGCGCCCCAGCAGATAAGCTCCCTCCCCCTCCCTCGTGCTCCTTACCTGCCAGGGCGTCCGCTTCCCTCCGGTGCGTGGATCTACTGAGAAACAAGCTTCGCGGCCTGCCTCTCAGTTGCGCGCAAGGTGATATCACCTGGCATGCTACTAAGAGGCAGGCCGCGAAGCCTGTTTCTCAGTAGATCCGTGTACCGGAGGGAAGCGGACGGCCCGGCAGGTAAGTGCGCCCCCCCTCCCACCTCCCACCCCTTGTGCTCCTTACCTGATGGGCCCCGGCAGGTAAGCCCCCTCCTGCCCCTCCCGCTCCTTACCTGCCGGGGCTGTCCACTGCTGATGGCAGCAGATGGCCCCGGCAGGTAAGGAGCAGGAGGGGCAGGAGGAGGTCCGATCCTCCGATTTTATCTGAACCGGATCGGGTCCTTCCGGACCGGTTCGGATCAGATCGGATGATCCAGATGCGGGGATCGGAAATCGGATCATTGTATCTGATTTCCCCTGGATCGGGTCCAGATCATGGATCGGATGTGATCCAGTGCACACCCCTAGTTATTAGAATGTCCCAAATATTATTTTTAACTTGACTGAGCTGTCCCCAAAGCTGTGTTGGCTAGTTATTTATTTATTTGTTTATTTAAAACATTTCTTGGCTGCCTTTCAGGGCAGAAGCCCTCACAAAGTCGCTTTCAACAATAAGATACATAAAAACAATTAAAAAAATTAAAAGCAATAAAAACATAAACAAAATAAAATAGCAATAAAAACAGTAAAAGCCAACTATAAAACCAGCAGCAGCAACAATGACAATAGTAGGAACAACAGTAGTCATATCACGAGAAGGCCATGATAAAATATGTTTTCAAGGCATTCTTAAAAGCCTGCAATGATGGAGCATGGTGGACCTTTGATGGAAGTTTGTTGCAACGCTGTGGGGCTACTGCAGATAAATCCCTCTCACTTATGATCACCCACCTAATTGCTCTTACAGGTCGGCAAATGAGAAGGACCTCTTTTTCTGACCTTAAAGAGCTGACAGGCCGATATGGGTAAAGGCGGTTCTTCAAGTAACTAGATGGTCATTGACTTTGGGTACTAGACAGGTCAATGCCTATAAATAAATGGAAATAAATAATTCAGCACAAGCATGTGCTCATTTATACATGTCTGTCCATACAATGTGTGTGTGTGTTCTCTTTTCATTTAACAAAGTCCAGGAAATGGTCCTGGGCATCCAAAATTACCATGCATAGGAAGCATGGCTAAGTGCCTACCTACATTGGTAGGCAACGAACTAGAGCACAACTATGCATACAGATAAATCATATGAAACAAAAGCTTCTAAGACCCATTTCAAGTCCCATTTCAAACAATGCAATACTTAATCTGAAATGATAGAATTCCAGGTATACCTTCCAAGCTTTTGGATCCTGATGTTAGTATTATCTTGGGTCCAAATTCAGGTAATACTGTGACTAATTTATGTTTTCATTTCTGACAATTTTTTTATTATTATTATTTCTGTTGGCTTTCTTACTGAGGAGTCCTGACAACACTATTTCCAAGTGAGTGTTTAAGAGTGCCCCTTCCTTGACTTCCATCGTGGACAAGAATGATGAGAGCAGGTAGGTGTTTGTGGTATGTGAGGGAGTCTGAGAATCAGGAAATTTTGAGGAAATGAGACGCATGCAGTGTGTTCTCCGCAAAAGGCAAAGTTCACACATTGGAAGGGCTGCAATTTTGTTTCTGGACAGGATGAGATAAGCTCATCTCCAGGAAGCATGATTCACCTCTCGGGTGGAAACACATTTAAAGAATTTATCTTGATAAATGGCATGTATAAAAATATCCTCCTTAGCCATCTTCAAACATCACTATGGCAAGAAAAGGAGCAACAGTCAAGAATCTCTTTTCCCATCCAGTTCCTTTGTCAACCTGACAACCAAACATCAGGTCCAAGTGGTCATTCTTTTCTCCAAGGCCAACAAACACTATTTATACTGCTGCTAACTGCTTATTCCCACAAGCATTGAGCTGGTCTATGGAGGGTTGAGCAATTGGGAACTAGATCAAAAGAGAAAGAGGGCCCTGTTCACACAACACACTAACCTACACTCAGCAGCTGGGTGTGTCTTGTTGTTGAACCTTGGGTTAGCGTCTAGTCTGAACCCAAGACATTTTCCACAGGGTGGCTTGTTAACCATACAGTGTGGTTTATTTTTTTCAAACAATCCATCTTGAGAATCCATAGTTTGTTGTTGGGTTGTTCAGGGCAGTTAAAAAGCCACCCTGCATGGTTAACAAGCCACCCTGCAGAAAATGTCCTGGGCTCAGACAACATGATAACGGATGATTCAACAAACAACCCACTGTTCAACAAAAAGCTACACTCAACCACTGAGTATGGGTTAGCATGTTGTGTGAACAGTCCTTATTTCTCTTTTGATCTAATTCCCAATTAGTGTGGAGGGAATTTAAGTAAGCAAACTGTCTTCATTCTCTTGAGTCATGGCCCAGCTGCATTAAGTGGCAGGGACTTCTTCTTCTGTCTTTCAGTAACCCATTGATTTGCTGAAGACACCAGCATTGCATTCATTCACATTTAGGTGACAATCACAGCTAGTTAGAAAGGGAATCATTTGATGTGCTAACGTTCAGCTGACCTCCACTGCTGATTGGCAAGTTAGCTGGGCAGGAAATACTATCTCCCCCCCTTCAAATCCTGTATTGTCTCTCCACCCCCCACCCTTCAGCATCAGTCAATGAAAAACAGCTCCCTTCTGCCTGAATATGCTGAACATTGCATTAGGGGAAGGGTGTGTGGAAATGTTTAAAGTGTGAGCTCATGGAAAGAGAAGTGCTGGCAAGAATCTAGATTGCAAAGTGAATACCAGAGGAATCTCTCAGAGTCCCGGCAGATACAGGCCAGCATAAAGTGCATTACCGCTTTAAGTGAGTCCTTACGTGCTGCTAATGCTGCTATTCTGGCCTGAGAGAGAGGGATTATTGAGGAATGCAATAAAATTGACATCATGCTTCGCAACTGAGGCAAGGTTGCATCTGTCACAATCGCTGCCCTCTGCTTTGCCCATAATTCTAAAAATATCTCCTTATTGAATGAAGAACATCTGCTTCACCCTCAGCCAGGAGAGAGGCTTCCTACAAATACAGACAGGGATTGTGTATGCTGAGACTAGCCTTTCAGCCATTTCTTCTCTTTAATACTCAAGGGAGACATGGTGGCCTGGTTTTACACCATGCAGGGAGATAAATGCTATATTACCTTAATTTTGAAAGTGCACCCTAAGTAACACACACAGGTGAATGTCCTGAAAATTCATGCTATCACAAAATAAGCAGTTTTGTGCAGATGTACTTGATTTCCTACTTTATTCCCATTGCAGAATTTTGTAGAACTATGAGTGGGCTCTGATGAGATAGAGAAGAAAGGATGTACCATGAAATGAGGACAATATATGTGTATTAACAGGACCCAGAGTGAGTAGCTAAGGAAGCCAGCTGTGTGGAGCGCAGAAGCTCTTTTCACATTGGGAGCTTGAGATAGCCCTAGCTTCCAGTCTGGCTTTTGAACTTTTAGGAACTACTGCTCACACATTCCTAAAGTGAAAAACTCTCATCCAGTAAGGGTGGTCCTTCTCCACTAGAAACAGTACACATATTTCTAAATGCTGTGGGTACAAGTCTCACATGTTGTTGTGATTCCAAGCCCTCCCACTAACGTGAGACAATAAAGACATCTGCTGCGTAATCTACAAATCTTTATTCAACAAATAAACATCTCTTCACACCTGAAGAGAGTGTGAATGCTAGGAGCTATCTTCTAAACCTAATTTGGCTAACAAAACTAGGTAGTTGCCTTCAACTGTTACCTACAATCCTACAGGCACTTTAGCTCAGGGAGGATCTTTTGGGAGGATCTTTTCACGAGCAGGTATCCAAAGAGACTGCCTCCCATCTCCTCTCAACTCCACCCACTTGACCCTGCACCTCCCACCTCCTCTCAACTTCGATGTCCCCTCCCTCTCAGTCAGAGGCTGAGTTCTCAGGAGTAGGGGTGGTCTATGAGCTGTCTGCATTCTCTGTGATAAGCTTGTGGGAAGATTAATCCTTGACTCCTGTAGAGTCAAGGATGAACCTTCTAAATTCCTGGTTCTTCTGATTCTGAGTCCGATTGATCCCCCCCCCCCCTTAACCCATTCTCCCAAACTAGGGAGAACAAGCCTGATCCTGACACATGTTGTGGGGATGTCTCCAGTCCACCCAGGTACGACACATCATCTTCTGTGAATACATATATAGAGAAAACAGTAGAGACCTTTGGTTGGACAAAAGTACTCTGTCCAACTGGAGGATCTAATTTATCAGTATGGATGGGTAGAAATTCTTTCATTATCATGTGAACTTACCTAATTTTCCACTTTTGAACCAATATGCTAATAGATACTCAGTTATCATTCAAAATTCACACATCTCCAAATTTTTCAGCAGAATTCTCTAATTTAATACATATCCATGTATTAGGGGAAAGTGCACACAAAAATGCATGTATTCATGACATGCACATATTCATGAAAATAATGTTAAATGCATTAAATTAGGGGAACTGGTTACAAAACTGTGTACATTAGGCAAACTTGTGTACAATAATGCAACAGTTAGGGAAAATGTACACAAATGTGCATATGCATTTTAATGCAATTTTAAAAATCACAACATTTGGGATGAACCAAACATAAGATTGGAACATTGGAAAATGGAGAGAAATTGACATTGAAAGATTTGTCCATCCCTATACATATGATAGGCCTCTTGAGGTTGACTGTTATTTTCTCAAAAGTATAAAATGCCATAGTTGAATGTAAAGGTCATTGTTAAATGCCCTTCAGGAGTATACTAGCATCTTTGTTTTGCTAGACAGTTGCTTTCTCCTCTGTTTAGAATATAACATTATGCCTACCCTTGCTGCCTCCCTCCAGCCAAAGCAACAATTCCTTACCGACCCTTTTGGAGAAAAGACAGTAAAATATACCAGGTAAACAGTCACAGTCTAGTGCCTTCTGTCTCCAATCCAAGTGTAGCTGGGCCTTCTTCCTTGTGGGGGTATGCCAAACTGTTTACGTTGGATTCCATTAGGACTGAGCTTGGTGGATTCCACTGGAATTCACATATGTTTGGAGAATAATGTCAACTGATTTGGGAGTTGTATTTACTTTTGAGCCAAAGGCAGGTGGCTCTGTGTGTGTGTGTGTGTGTGTGTGTATCTAGAAGTATTCATGATTATGCTCAGAGTTCAGATGACTATGTAGCTGTGAAGAATTGAGGTCTTGCAAAGTGAGATCACACAGATTCATTATGGATGATACATGGGTCATGCCAGTTTGATTTAGAATGTGCATATTGGCCAGCCTTCAGCAAACTTGCCAATAGGCTAGGGGCAAGAAAGTCTTTGATCTTCCAAGTAGTTATCAGTACATTAGAGCCAATCCCGTTCATTGCATCTGCTCCAACATGGTGGACAATTACATGGAGAAGACAATGTTCAACACACAAGACAAGAATGGACACACACACCCCAATCTAGGTACAGGCTACCATTCCTAAAATAGCAGAATTCAGAAGAACTTTGTAACAAAAGCTTGAAAATCCCTGAAATACATATAGAAAAGGAAGTCCAGCTCACACTGTTCTCCCACTGTTCCTTATGGCTGGCAACAAGGTTGTCACCAACATTTGCCACCAACAAAATTTCAAAGTGAATTTGGGAATTCCCACTCTGTTAAAATGTCTGACAGTTTTTTAGAGAATAGAGTTTTGATTAGATTAGCTAATTTTAGCTTTTAGCTGCTATAGATTCATCCTTTACCACAGCATATGTCGTCTCCCCAAAACTAAAACGTGACAAGTTTCAAAAAGTCTTGGAACCGGGTTACCTGAAGGATCATCACCTACATATACCACCTAGACCAAGGAATCATCTTTTGAGGCCCTTCTTTGAGTACACCTGCCAAAGGAGGTCTAGCAGGTGGCTACAAGAGAGGGCCTTTTCAGTGTTATGGAACACCCTCCCCAGAAAGGCTCGCCTGGCACTTCTGTTATGGTCTTTTCAATGCCAGTCTTTTCAATTCTCTCTCTCTCTCTCTCTCTCTCTCTCTCTCTCTCTCGACACACACACACACACTCACACACACCATTTAAAACATCAGTACAATTAATTCTGGTTATATTCTCTTGTTGGTTTTCTTCTGTTTTAGATTTTATTTTCATGTTGTATTTTTGCATTTTATGGTTTCCATTTTTCCCCTTGCAAATCACATAGGAAACCTTTGTAGTCTTATACATTTTTTAAAATTGTAATAAATAAATATATATTTTTAAAAAGCCAGCTTTTATGAGCAAGACTCTAGAAGCTAAAGACACTGTGCCAGTGAAAATGTATACAGTTAGCAAGTAAAATCCCCAGTGTTAGGCAGAAATTAGTACACACCAACAACCTGAATAAATAGGGTTCATTTAGAGAGAAAGCATAAGAATACATCTTTTTGTAGGTCCACCGGTTAATATATTGGGTGGAATACTTTTAATATATCCAATGGAACAGAACATGTAGAAAGAGGGTCTGATTCATCACGTTTCCCCTTCCCCTCCTGCATTCCCATTTCTCTGTTAACACGGCAGGTGCCTTTGGATTCCCATCTCATAGGACAAAGACTATTAAACTCCGTGGGATAACTCTGAGTTACGGTGTGACTCAGACATCCCCACAGTGCTTCACATTGAGGCATTTCCTCTGGAAGAGCTCAGGATCTGGGGTATCTGATGCATGAGGTCACGGTTGCTTCTCAATGATGTACAGCCTAGAGGCATGTGGGGGGGGGGGGGAAGAGACACTGCCCTGGAGAGGAAGAAGGCGTAGGCGAGGCTCTGAGGCCGAACCGCTTGTCTGCCTGCCAGCCACGCATGTGTGCAGACAGAGATCCTGGCTGTGTAGCTGATGCTCTCAGGACAACTCACTCACTAGCGTATCCTCCAAACATACAAACATGGCGCCAAATAGCCCTGCACAAGGGAGTGCCCACGCCCCTTCCTGGAACAGTAGTCACACACGTTCCTCTCTCCATCCTGCCCAAAGCAAGCAGTTCATGGTAACCGGTTTTATTGCCTTGCACTGTTTCTTGTCCTCAACTCAGAACACAGGAAGAAACAACTATCTCTGCAGCAAAGAGAAGGAAAAGCTTATTCACTTCCAGGAATGTTGCGAGCCAAGGGAGCACTTGGCAGCACGCCAGCATTTAATGGCACAGAGACTGTGCATTTTACATCCAAATCAATAGATGGCTGAGTAGCGTTGGTTTATATTTACAGCATGCGGATGCCTCTTCTTTTAGGAAATAGTTTTCTTCCCAGAATTAATCATTCCCTGATACAAAATCCATGTTTTATAAATTCACAAAACTGCAATTAGTTCATGCTACATGGCTATTCAGCATTTTTAGAAGGCTGGACCCCAATACAAACAAAGTTTCTAGTCCTTATGACTGGAAACGTGTGGGCATTGTCTCTGAAAGTCTTAAGCCAGCCTTCCTCAATCTGATGGCTACTTTCTCATCATTTGCTTGCTTCACAGGAATGGAGCCAGTGAGCAAGGAGCCAGTGGCATCTACTGCTCCTCCTTTTCACCACCACCATTGTCTGGGCCGGAATAAGAGGCAGGTGAACAAGCAGGTTGCAACAGTGAGGAGGAGGAGCAACTCTAGTCAGTGGGCCCCTGCTGGTATGTATGCCTCTTAGGCGTTGACCTTGTTCCCCTCTCCTATATATGAGCTAGACTCAACAGCTGTTATTTTCCTTCTCTACCTCTCAGTCCCTACCCAAACAATTCTTCAAACAAAACAAAACTGGAATATGCAGCTAGAACAAATTAGAGAAATTTGGGAGTGTAAGCCAATGTGCAAGGTGTTCCAGTATCTAGACTTTCTGCTAGGGTGACCATATGGAAAGGAGGACAGGGCTCCTGTAACTTTAACATTTGTATACAAAAGGGAATTCCAGCAGGTTTCCTTTGTATTCATGCAGCACCTGGTAAAATCCCTCTTCATCACAGCAGTTAAAGCTGCAGGAGCCCTGCCCTCTTTTGTATCTGGTCACTCTAGTATAGCTCCTGTAGCTTTAACTGTTGTGATGAAGAGGGAATTTCACCAGGTACTGCATGAATACAAAGGCCACCTGCTTAGGCTGACCATATTTTGGAAATCAAAAAGGAGGACAACATGGCCGCCCCAAGGGGGCATGCCCACCAACATGTCCAGCCCCCAAGGGGGCATGCCCACCAACATGTCCAGCCCCCAAGGGGGCGTGCCCACCCAAACATGGCCTTGGTCACATGTCTGATTTCATAGTACACAATTAAGACAAACCTGTTCTACATAACATCTTAACGTTAAAATCACTGAAATAAAGAACAAATGAGACATTCAATGTATCTGAAATTAACTTCATACACTCCTACTTTTGTAGCTTTTGCTGTACTTTGAAGCTATTGCTATGCTCTGTGTGATACAGTCTCCCCTTCCTTCAAATATCTTTTCTGACTGCAAATCCTTCACTGGATGACCATAGTCTCACCTTTCCTAACATTTAACACTCTTTCTTTTCTCATTTAACCTCTATGTAGTCCTTGTGGGGTTGTAGCAATATGCTTTCACAATTGATCACATGGAGTCCACTGAGTATCTGAAGCAGTCCTATGGTTTTGTGATACCAGTGTCATAGATTATGTTTGCATAGCTGTAGCTAGCAATACAGCATTTGTTTATTCATGCCCTGTCAGACTCCAATCAGCTGATTAAATGTATCTCAGAAGGCAATACAGATTTCCTTGTTGAATAAAAAGTGCTTTAAAAAAAGTTTAGCTGCTCTCTTACTTTCCAGTTTCTCTGTGATCGTTTACTGTAGCAAAGTAAAATAATAGCATGCATATTTCATTGATATGACCATTCTGTCTAAATTCAGAATTTAGCACAGGTAATTTTTGTAATCCCTAGAGCCCTCAATCAAGCCCATGCTCTGCTTTTGTTTTAAAGCTGTGTCAATGTGCACAGCTTACTATGACTTCTTTGGGTATGCTTTTCATAGGTTTCCCCAGATGGTCTTAAGAAGGTCAACAGACATCAATGTTAATCCTTCCTACAAGTGAAAAGTTTACTTGGTTAAACAATAGCTAATAGCAAATTCAGTTCATTACAGTTATCTATTTTTTCTTGTTGTCATTGCTGATAATACCTGTCAAAATAAGAAGTTGCTATTGCACAGAAAGAAAAAGAAACTTTTTTTTGCAGACACAAATACATATTTACCCTCTTTAGATAAATGTATAATATTGGTTGAACCATATGGAGAAATCATAAAGATGAAAAGCCTGTGCTGTGTGGCATGCCCATCAAGGACCTATTCTTTCTTCATTATTAAATATTTAGATTACCAATTTCCCCATCTCTCCAAGATATTTGAAGTGGGTTACACACAAAAATTAAATTCTTAAAATCCAATAATCATCTAAAGCCATCCAAACAAAAGCAAGACCACCAAATCAACCCAAAAATAAAAATAAAAGCAGAACAATTCCAAATCCAGCACACACAAAAACCCCACCATTAAAAATAGCTATAACAATAACTAGAGCTCTATGGCCAAATAACCCTTACCTGTTCCTATAATCATCCCAGCCTCTCATATTAAGGAAACTTTGAGAGACTGACCAAACTAACTTTAAGGGAAGGGTATGAAACCTCAGGCCCATGGGTCAAATATGGCTGGCTGTTGTTCCCCAGATGGAAATTGCTCAAATGCACAAGGAACATAGATGTGCTGGGAATTAACATTGCAGCTGACAAAGGATATTTTGGTTTTTCAGAAGGCAACCAACCCATCACCCAAAAGACTCTTATGGTATAATCCTACGCTTGTTTAGGCAGACTGGCTAGATGTTGTTGGACTTCCCCCGCCCCCCCCCCCCCCCCAATTAAACATGCATAGAATTGTGCCCTTAAATTGCTACTTCAGTGTTTCATAGCAATGGACAAGAATAGTCAGCACCTTATGGAATCAGTGGGCAATTTAGTGTGGTGGTGTTGGGCTAGGATTAATAAGGAATAATGGGGCATTTAAGGAACCTCATCTTGTTTACATACAGTGTCTTTCCTTGCATAACTGCACAAAAATAGAAGACAATTCCTGCTCAAAACACAGGGGAGTGGGGAGGGAGTTAGAGATAAATGCCCTAGCGAGATAGAACTTGCACATGTCTGTCCCACTATAATATGGCTCTGCTGAAAAGAATTCTGCAGAACAGACACCAAGAAAACCTAATTTTACTGCCAGGGCTACCCAACATAATTTGAGTAAAGTTACATTTGTCTTTCCCTGATATTCTACCTTTTGAAGAGACCTTTAGAATATTTGGAGTTAAGGCCTCCAGATGGTTCAGATTCCAACTCCCGCAATCCCTGACCACTGCCTGTGCTGGCTGGGGCTGCTGGGAGTTGTAGTCCAACACCATCTCAAGGGCACCAAGAAATAAGTTGCACTGAACTCAGTGGAACTTGCTTTTAAGTTGATGATTTTTTTAAGGCCAGGCTGAAAGTCACATTCAACAGGGGAAAGAACATCTGTAGCATCATCACACTGGAGGTTTAATGCACATCTGCCACAACTTTGATCCACTTTTTCAGCACTGGACTAGTATGATGTTGTCCCTGTCGTGCTGTTCTCTCGCCCTGAGCGAGTCCAGCTCTGAAAAAGTGGATCAAAGTCGCGGCAGATGTGCATTAAACCTCCAGTGTGATGACGCTCTAAGTCTTTAAACGTGCTGTATATATAACCCTTTAAAAGTAGTCCATCTGACCTTTAAGGTAGCATGATAGAATTGTTTTCTGAAGAATCCTAGGTTTAAATGTTTGTGTTGCTGAGTGGTCTTGAATAAAATTACATTATGTTTCTACAGCTTTTAAAAACTTTATCATGCAGACCTACTGCAGCTTTTAAATACTTTATAATGCTGAAAAGAATCACAGGATCAGCCAGCCATACCAAGGACAATTCATACAACCATTAATGATGAATTTAACCCAGTTTTAAACTGAAGTCCTCAAAGCAGCTTGTAAAGTTGACACAAGCAGTTGTTTTCTTCAGATTCTTCTAGGTAGAATATGTCTTATGAATGCTCCAACATATATCTAGATCTGAGCATAAAAATACCCTGGAGCTGTAACATCTGAATTTATTTATTTATTGGATTTTCTACCCTGCTCTTCTACCCACAAGAATTCCCAGACAGGCTGACAAATTAAAACATATATCTAATAAAAATTCATACAATGACAAACAAACACAGAGGCTTATTGGTTATATTTGGGGTATTCAGCAATGCAATGCTGAGCAGCAAAAAAGAAAGGAAGAAAAATTATTCAAAAGTACAGTTTGGATCAAAGGAAAATATTCCTACCTGGGCTTCAAAAGACAAGCATATAGGTGCGCCTTGCAATGCTTGGGGGGGGGATCATGCCATCACCCCAAAAATGCGTGGCTCCAGGACTGGGCCCGGCCCGGTCTGGCGCCGGCGCCGGCGCATCCCTGCGCCCAGCAGCCGCAGTCAGAAGTCTAAATTCGCCCAGCCTCTTCCAGCCTCTCCGGAGTGGTGATCTGGCTTCTGGTGGGTGGCAGCCATGGCAGCGAATCACCAGAAGGCCAGACGGGCCGCGAAAAGGCTGGGAAGGCCGGTTTGGGGCACTTCCGGGTTCGGCCTTTCGAGGCCTGGCGAAGCCAGATCTGTTGTGCTAGAGGGTCGTTGCCATGGCGACTGCCCTCTAGGACCCCAGGGCTGGCTTCGCCAGGCCTCAGAAGGCCCGTTTCGGGCACTTCCGGGTTCGGCCTTCTGAGGCCTGGCGAAGCCAGCCCTGGGGTCCTAGAGGGTAGTCGCCATGGCGACAGCCCTCTAAGACTCCAGGGCTGGCTTCGCCAGGCCTCAGAAGGCCCGTTTCGGGCACTTCCAGGTTCGGCCTTCTGAGGCCTGGCGAAGCCAGCCCTGGGGTCCTAGAGGGCCGTCGCCATGGCGACGGCCCTCTAGCACAACTGATCTGGCTTCGCTAGGCCTCAGAAGGCCAAACCCAGAAGTGCACAAAACTGACCTTTCCCGGGGGCTAATTTTCTGGATTTGGGGCCCAATTAATGGATTTCCCCCCGGACCCGGATTTGCCCCCCTTTTCCCTGACATGTCCGGACAAAACCGGACTGATGGTCACCCTACACCTGCTGAAATTCCCTTTTGTATACAACTGTTAAAGATACTGGAGCCCTGTCTTCCTTTTCATATGGTCACCCTACTTTCTGCTTACATCCCAGGAATGTGGAACAAGGATACAGCTAGTTGTTTTTCTTCTAGCAGTTAATTGTGGTGCTGTTCTGCAGAATGACCTTCCATTCTCCAATAAGGTTCCTGCCCAATCTGATAAGATCTGATACCGCAGTTGGCCCAATTAGTATAATTTCATTGGAATGATATGTTTGCAGTTGGTCTTGGGTGTTCTGATCTCTCTTCCTCTTTGTGGTCCCTCTCTGTTGTTGCTTGCTGTGTCTCAGCTCTTCAGATGTTCCCAAGGGTGCTGTTTTCACTCACAATATCAGCATTCACAAGTTGGGCCATTGATAATAACTTGCAAGCGTTTCCTGTTTCTGATAAGATGCCGTAAAAACACTCCAGGATCATAGAACTGGAAAGGATTGATAAAGACTCCCAGTTCATTCTCTTACTGGAGGAAGGGAAGATTGCTAAGTGCATAAAGTGGAAGCTTTTCAGCAGGGGGCCCTCTGCTATGTATTGTATCATCCCAGGGGCCCTACCCTTTTTGGAAGGCTTTTAGAAAATGTTTAATATGTTTCCTTTGATTGTTTAACAAGGCACAGCATTGAAAGATGTTACAGCTATCTGGTTTTCAATTCAGAATTTTGTCAATTGGCTAATCTTAGAGTTCAACGCTATGATTTTGTTCTAGTTGGTTGGGTGTATTAGAGATATCATCAGTCACATTGAGCTTTTGGCTCAGGAGGAACATATCGTAATGAATTTTACTCTCAAATTTATTTGAACTACTCTGGGTTGGCTGGGCCTCCACCTATGCTAAACCTGTATATTTATTTATTTTTAAAAAAACAAAACTCAAATATTAGCAAACGCCATAAGACTCCTGTGATTTCCGAAAGGAAACCAAGCCTGATGTAACTGCTGTATCCCTAGAACTTCTCACCATTTGGAGAAGTGGGGTGAAAATAACAATAGTAGTAGTAGTAGATCATTATTTTCATAGTAACTTCAGGGAAAGTAGCAAAGCAAAAACATCCATGCCTGCATCTCTGGGATGCACATGTCCTGGAAGCTGGGCAGAGGGAAAAGTAAAAGGAGGTAGAGACTACAGGAAAGAAAGGAAGAGAAGAAATGTCTCAGTGTTCAATCATTTTAAACGCCAGCCATTCAGGGGGTTCGTGACACATAGAGGGATGTTGACTCAAAGCCTTGGATTCGAAAGAAGTGGCACCCAGTGTTGGGAGAGATTCAGCGGCCCTGGCCTTTTGCATTTCTTGCTCTGTATCATCCCTAGTTAACACCCTGCCAGTTGTCTGTAACTCCTGTAGTACACTGTGCAGAATTACCTACACACTCCCGGTGTGAGTAATGATCCTGCCAAAAGGATGACTTAATCTGAATCCACCAGAGGCATCTGGTTTTTTTTCTCCTTCATGAGGATGCCAAAAGCACACAGTTGTTTGGTTTGACAGCCTGATTTCACTTCAAGGAAACCTTCCCCACAATGAATCTATTTCTACTAGGAAATCATCTCTGGTCTCAGGTTGCTTCCAACCTGGCAGTAATCTTAACAGAAATGTCTCTTGCCGAAATCTAGCACTGACAACACCCAGGAGTTCAAGGAAGAATTAAAATAGAAGCGTAGACATATTAGAGATGTGATGTTAGGGTGCTGTCGTTGGCTTGTGGGGGGGGGGGGGACACAGCACTATTTCTCTTTCCCCTCCATGATGCCCCCTATACCCATAACTACCCTGCAGTGCTGCCCCCAGCTTGTCCTCCTGGCCCATCCTCTGGGACAAATGGGCATTCTCTGCTCCTGCTGCCTTTCCTTGCCCAACTCTTTGTGGCCGCTCTCCCTCTTTCTCTCTTGCTAGATCTACACCACATTTTATAACAGTATTGAAGTGCACTGATAACTGTTGGGGCACAATCCACATTCCATATACCTCTTTCAGAGGGCGTCATCAGATGAGTATTTTATTGCACGCTGGTTACTGAGCACTGAGCACGGATTTTTGTGGGTCTCTCTCATGACATTGTCTGCATCCCACACGCCTCCTGCCCGTTCTAGCCTTCTTTGTGCGACAAAAAAAGACCCCGGTAAATCTGAATTATTTTTGAGATGGAACTTGTCGCTATCTCCTTCTGGGTGCAGGAGAAGCAGCGTGATCAAAATGGCCTGCTGAATGGGCCACGTGCATGTTGTTTACTTCCTCTTTCGAAAGAGGAAGTAATGTGGGACAAATGCACGGGTGGAGAGGCGATGGTAAGCAAACACGATTTCCCCCGTGTAATGATGCTCTAAGGAACACAAGCCAGATTATCCGCTGCCAAACCCCGTGCCCCCTCCCCCTCCCCCAGCTTCTGGTGACCAATAGGAGGTCGCTTTCCTCCTGGGAGCACCCCCAGAGTGATTCCAAGCGAGTACAGACTGGCAGAAGAGCCAGGCTATCCTTGCTCTGGCATCTTCACCTCTTTGTGCATCTTCACCTCTTTGCCCTGGGGTGGTTTTGAATCTGTAGCTGCATCATCTAACTCATGCAGCATGGATTCGGAGCCACCCTGGGGCAAAGACAATATCAAGACAGCTCCCAGCAGGACTCTTACAATGCAAGTAGCAAATGAAAAGATGCCATCAAGACAAAATGGAATATAGCTAATGCTTGCTTGGTCTACAGGCAGCCTTAGTACTGTAGCCCTGAATGATGTGAATTGGCACCAGATGCATCTGAAGCTTAAGGACATACTACAAACATACATAGGTTTTAATTTAGGTTTCACTCTTGTAGCTTGCCTCCAAAAGATTCTGGGGTTTGTAGTTTGGGGACACCGCTGAAAATTACTTAGTAAACTCAGATTCCTAATTTCCGTACAGGCTCACACTTAGGCTCACACTTAGGCTCACCAACATCTTCCCAAATGATCCATGCCTCTGCCATGTACATGAGCCATGCTCTGCCCTGTTCTCAGTTATTTATTTATTTATTTATTATTACATTTATATACTGCCCCATAGCCGAAGCTCTCTGGGCGGTTTACAAAAATTAGAAGATTGAACATTAAAAAGTCAATATACAAAGTTTAAAACCATAAAACATAAAACAGCTGATATTTAAAACATTTTGAACTTTTAAGCCTGGCCACAAAGTCAGTTAAAACCTCAACTTAAGCTGTTAAAATGCCTGGGAGAAAAGAAAAATTTTGACCTGGTGCCGAAAAGATAACAGTGTTGGCGCCAGGCGGGCCTCATCAGGGAGATCATTCCATAATTTTAGTCTTTTAATCCCAGCAAGGTTCAAAGACAGCCTAGCTTGGAGGGCTGTAAAATGCAAATTCTCTAAGACGAGATAATAATAACTGGATTATTGTGTCATCTATGTCACAATCCCAGCTCTTAGCAATAATTTGCAGTGCCATATTAATATAAAAGGATAACTCAATGAAAGGAGCCCCGAGGAGCAGGGACACAGGACAAGAGCTGCATGGACATTGCAAGAGAGAACTACTCACCCCATTGTTGGATCTCCCAGTGAAGCAGGTTTTTCAAGCAGGACTTGAAATTCAGATTGCATCATCTGCTAGTTCCTGATGATCAGGAAAGAGGAGGCCTTTATTAGTACCAGGTACCATATATGTCATGTTCCCAAGGAATTTCTGTGAATGAGTGTAGCATGGCCAGGTCACTGATGACTGTGCAGTACCATAGCTTTTTCAGATAGCCACAATGTGTAGAGTGCATGTGTGTGTGTATGTGTGTGTGTGTATGGTGTCAGCCCCACCTCTGACCTATGGTGTTCACAAAGCCGCTTACAGTTCCTACTTGTGTACAAATTGTATATGTGAAGGTTCTGTACATGCAGACAGGAACCCCATTTCTCCAACTGTGTAGGGGAAATGATATG
This sequence comes from Anniella stebbinsi, assembly GCA_029215795.1. NCBI lineage: Eukaryota > Metazoa > Chordata > Lepidosauria > Squamata > Anniellidae > Anniella > Anniella stebbinsi. The sequence goes on along the minus strand of JARDYH010000005.1, from coordinate 61,620,814 downwards.
CATCGGGACTATGGAGACAGTCTAATGAATGCATGTATGTCAGAGACAGGATCTGCTCCCAAGCCCCCACCCCCCTCCACGTTCATTCACTGCATATGCTTTGGTCATTTCAAGAGCTTTCATGTCAAAAGACTAGCAGGAAACAGATGGTTCATGTTGGATAACTGACATTAAGTGCAAGGGAATGCACAAGAGGTTAAAATGACTGCACAGACAGGGGATTCTACTGTCTCAGTGAAGTTTTGGGGACAATTTGCATTCACCTGATGCAAGGGTTTTGGTTCCCCCCCCCCATGCACACAGTATGACCCCTGACTAGCAATTTCTCAATGATTTGATTGTTTAGATGTTACTGCCTTACTAAAACATCTTACAATAACACAATTTTTAAAAAACTATCCATCAAAATACTGAGCACAAAAAAGCCCCCACCAATGAGAAGCAATCAGTGTAGCCAAACTGATTCTTCAGCCTAATTCATATTAGTCCAAATATCAACAGTTGTAAAGGAGACATGCAGACCTCTGTGGGGAGGGCCTACCACATCCTGGGTGCTGCAGTCAAAAAGGCCCTGCTGCACATCCCCTCACCTGCACTACTTCAGACAGTGGGGTGAACACTCAGCAGGGGAGCTCAGTAGTGCCCAGGTAAGCTCACATGGAAGGAGTTCATCCTTAGGATACCTGGGCCCAGATCATTTGGGGCCTTAAAGGCTGGCTAGCGCTTTGAATTGTGCCTGGAAGCAAAGTGGATACCAGTATAGCTGGAGCAACATTGGGATGATGTGTTGAGAACACCTCTCCCCACCCCCACCCCCACCCCCAGCAATAGTCTGGCTGCTGCTTTCTGGTTGGAAGGAAGATTCCAAGCAATCTTTAATGGTAGCCCCATGAAGAGCATGCTAGAATAATCTATTTTGCATGGCTGTATGAGCCAATATGGTGAGCAAGCTAAAAGAAAAACAAAGGAATCTGGTAGGGGAAGGGAGATTTGGGGAAAGCTCAGGTACAGTACATTTAAAACTGGCCTGGTAATAATCCCTACATAAGATTAGTTCTAGAAGGATTGCTTAGTAAATTATTGTGGCAGGGGTAGGGCATTCATTCTGGAATTATCGTTTTTGTAATAAGTATGTGTGGCAGCTGTAACAGGAAAGAGGCACTGGCTGCAGCTGTGTTGACCATACTTTGTAGTAAAGCTTTTCGTGACCATGGAAACGAATGAGAAGATTTCTTTGATTTGGATGGTCTGCGGACCTAGCAAAGGACAGGGTGAGCCTTTATTATGTGCGCAGCTTCAGCACAGCAACTCTATAGCAACACTGTTTATTGGCAGGCACATGCGACTCTTTTTGCAAACGGTACCTTGCCTCTGGAACGGAAGAGGCAGAAATGTATCGTCTTTGCTGGGTATCATCCTGTGTATTATTAAGACCAACAAATGGATATTTTCTTAAAGGGTATCCTAGAGCCTTCTCAGAGGGACATCTTCAACCTGTTGACCCAGATGAAAACAACCATGGCAGTCCCCTTTCACAACTCACTGAAAGGTAAGGCAACTACGATCTTGGGTTGGTTCGTTTATATCATGTTGACGGAGTCAATAAACCAGCCATCCCCTGCCATCAAATCCCGATGGGAACAACATTTATTGCAGAGGGGTCAGGGAGATAATGTTCTGATACTAATGTTCATGTGTTTCCCGTACATACACATAGGCCCTCTTCCCAAATTGTCTGTCTGTGTTTTTCTTTCTACATGCTGAATTTGCGCAATTGCACCCATATATGCTCGAATTAATTTGATGGTCATGACATTTTTAAAAACTGTGTTAGAGAAGGAAAGGGATACTTGAGATGGGATTATACAGCAGCTTACTGCTAGAAATTAATAGAAATTAGAACCATGTTTACAGTTTTGAGTGGAATAATGTACATTCACATTTATCAAAAACAACAATAAAGAGACTTGTGGCACCTTAAAGGCTAACAAATGTATTATTGCATAAAGTTTTCTGGAGGACTTCATGTTGTAATAAAAGTTTGTTTGGGGTGACCATATGGAAAGGAGGAAAGGGCTCCTGTATCTTTAACAGTGGCATAAAAAATGGAATTCCAGCAGGTGTCCTTTGTATCCATGCAGTACCTGGTGGAATTCCCACTTCATCACAACAGTTAAAGCTGCAGGGGCCCTGCCCTCTTTTGTATTTGGTCACTCTAGTTTCGCTCCTGCAGCTTTAACTGTTGTGATGAAGAGAGAATTTAACCAGGTGCTGCATGCCTACAAATGACACCTGCTGAAATTCCCTTTTCTATACAACTGTTAAAGATATAGGAGCCCTGTCCTCTTTTTCATATGGTCACCCTAACAGTTACGCCTCTGGAATCATTTATAGAAAAACTCTGATACTGAAGAAGGAAAAGGGCCAATGCCCATGAAGGGACAGAAGAATTTCTATTCTGGCTGTACTCTAAGGGCATTTTCATGCAGATTTTGCCTCCTTTGAATTTGTAATGTGAATATAAAACCTACACTGGCCAGAAAGCTCATTTGTGTAACAAATGCCCCTGCTCGGTTTTCTCCTCCACATAAACAGCAACCAGATGTTAACATAAATAGCATGAAATATGCCAAAGGCTGAAGCCTCGATTTTCAAAAACATTAAAAAATTCCAAGTGTTTAGGTTTTCCAGTTTTCAGAATGTTTTTGAATGATTATCCACAGAGTGTACTGGAAAGTAAATTCAAACGCTTGGGATGAGGATCAGGCACTGCACCAACATCCAGCATAGTAGGTAGGGCAAATGCTAGTGCCCACAGGCTCATCAGTGCTGATGCCAGTCTTATTATTATTATTATTATTATTGCCCCAGAACTTCTCTTCAGAGTGTTGGTCTGCATGCCACCACCCATTCCATTTCCCACTGCTGCTTGCCCACACTACCAACCCCTGGTAAGCTCACAGAGGGGCACCGGGGGGCATTGCCCAGGGAGCCCACAAACTGGGCCCTGGCCCTGTATGGTGTATACACTGGCTGTAATTCTCAAAACAGCTAGGAACTAAATCCAATTTATTTCTCCCTCCCCCCCTGCCCCCTTCAAACATGCCGTGTGAAATGCATTCTAGTTTGTCCCAAGCATATTAGGCACCAAGCCGGGAGCTAAAACAGTGCCACATGGTGTGTGCTTAACTAACTATCCAATATAGCAGACTAACTAACTGATAATAGCATCAGTAATTAATTCTAGCTATTTTAGGGGTGATTTCCAGCCATAAAACAAAGGTGGCTGTGCTTTAAAAAATGGAGGGAAAAAACCCTATTATTTTTTTTCTTCTGTTTAACAGAAGTAATTGGGCAATAGAACAAATGCCATGGGAAGCAATGCACTCCCCATCACTGAAAATTATTTAAAGCCAACGAGAGTAAGCATTGCCAGGGATACTTCCATTGGGCCTGGTCCTTCCTCAGGGCCAAGGAGGCTCATGAATTCCTTCCCCACCAGTAACAGCACTTTTAGCACTGGAATTTGTGGGGAAAGCTCCTTCTCTCCTTCTTCCTTCTCAGCTTGTCTAGGTGAGCTGTGAGCTGCTTCGTTCCTCTGATAAGGGTGCTGGGGAAATGGAATGAAAAAGGCTGGAGGTTGGGTTTTTTTGTTTTTTTTTGGTGAGGGTGCTATTTTAAATGAGGCTAGGTGTAAGGGTCATCAGCAGATACGTCTGGGATTGCTTCTTCCTAAGGTGAAGAAAAATAAATCAACAACTAGTAAATATGGTAGCCGTGGTGCTCCCAGACACATTCTTCAGGTGAAGTAGCATAGGGTGCTTCTCTTGGGCCCTAAGGGTTTAGAGGGAGGGGGGCGATCCCAGACTTACCTGCTTCTGGGATTGTCCCCCAGCTTCTAAACGGAAGCGCGATGTCCCAGGAGGATGTGTCGCCATTTTTTTTTTAAAAAAAGAGACAGGAGGAGCTATCACGTGGCGGAAAATGTAAGGGAACCCCCTGTGCAACCTACCCACCCCCACCATCCTGGGGATGGAGAAATTGCTTCCCTCCCACCCCTATGAGCACAGAGCCACTCCACGCAGTTGCATGCTTGTTTTATGACCCAGGACAGTGGGGAAACTGGATATCCCTGGTTTTCGCTATCCCAGGATTATCCCGGGGTCGTCCCGAGATTGCCCCGGTTGCCCCTGGGATCCCCTATGCATCATGTGGATGCACAGGAACGACCTTGGGATATATCCCTGGTGTAGACATGGTCTAAGAGAAAGAGGAAAGGTGAAGGGTTGTGTGGCTAATGTTGAAGATCTCCCCTTTTGGTATGAGCATTCTCAGCAAAACATTTATTTATTTGGTTGATTGATTTCTACCATTCTACTAAAAATAGCACTCAAGGTGGCTTACAGGCACAATGAAAATGGATTAAACAGTACATTAAAATACAATAAGAACATAACAATTACAAAAGAATATATAGGGGGGAGCAGCACCCAACCCAACAGACCCACTTATAGGCCAAAGGCTTTGAATACAATGCTCTTTGCCTCTGGCAGAAGGACAGCAGAGAGGAAGCAAACCTAGCTTCCCTCAGGAAGAAGTTCCATAGCCTGAGAGTGGCCACTGAAAAGGCCCTCTTTTGGATTGCCATGACACCCCCCCCCCCCCGAAGGCAGGAAACATGAGGATTTACAGACTCTGTGCTTTACTTTGGAATCCAAATGGATAATCTGGCTTGTGTTCCTTAGAGCATCATCACATGGGGGAAATTGTGTTTGCTTATCATCGCCTCTCCACCCGTGTGTTTGTCCCTCATGACTTCCTCTTTTGAAAGAGGAAGTAAACAACATGCATGTGGCCCATTCAGTGGGCCGTTTTGATCACACTGCTTCTCCTACACACAGCAGGAACTAGCGGCAACTTCCATCTTTAAAAATAAGTCGGACTTACTGGGATGTTTTTTTGTGGTGCCAAGAAGGCTAAAAGCGGCAGGAAGCATGTGGGAGGCAGATGTCATCGTGAGAGGGACACGCAAAAATCCATGAATGCCCAGTAATGAGCGTGCAATGAAACGCTCGTCTGATGGAGCTCTCTATTTAAAGTAACCACTGCCCTTGCAACCAGAATTGATTTTGTTTTTTCTTTGCATATATTGGAAAGGATAAAGGTTTGCATTTAAAAAAATGGTGAACTAAAGCAGCCTCCCTTCCCACAACAGAAAAGAAATATTTTGCTTTTAGCTGAGGCTCAAAGCACAAAGCCAGAAGTAAGTTAGGTGTGTGTTTTGGATAAGGTTACTGGCAGTGTTTTAACTTTTAAGTAGTAGAGATTTTTGGCAGCTAATATTACTTCAGAATAGGGTCCACTCCTCCCCAACACCATTTGTCTCTGAGATTTCTGGGTATTATGTTTCAGTTTGAGTAGGGCCCCCTCCACAAGGATGCACTTTTGCGCCCGGTTCGGGGATTATGCGCATTATCGCGGAGGCGCATTTACGCCTAATCCCTCTGCACGGGAGGCGGCGAGAGGCGGCGAAGCGCATTAATTGATGTCCAAAAAGCGCTTTAGAAGACGTTAATGCGCATAATCGCTTGTTCACACGGCAAAAATGCGCTTTAACAGCCGGAGCAAAATAAAAGTCGCTATTTAACGCGCATTCGAAAATGCGCATTATCGGGGAGATAACGCGCCTGTACGCCCGTTTTGCGCTCCGCTGGTGTGGAGGTAAAATTTATAATGAGCCTTCAAGGCTCATTAAACGTCTCGTGTGGAGGAGGCCTAGGTGATGGAAATGTTGCCAGCATCTTTGTGCCAAATAGAGGATGCGATCCTTTCCTCAGCTGGTTTGCTTGAGGATGTGTTGTTCCTTTTAGGTGCGTTTGGAAGACTATTGTGTAAAATACCCAGAGAAATTGGTGTGGTTGAACCTGAGGTCATGCAAGACTTCTCTAAAATAAACAAAGAAATAAGTATCTCTCCAGCCAGCAGTTTTTCATATTGCCTCACCATTGCCCTGGTTGCTACTATGCAAAATACACATTACTGGCTGTGGCACATTATAGGAACCTACAAAGCTACCCTAAAAGCCCCTTATAATGTCCTTGTAGAGATGTGTAATTTCCCATTTGCAGGATCGCTTTGATGGCCCCCACCACTTTGTGTGTGTGTAGGACAATCCCCAATGAATCCCCACAGTGCTGCTGTCTCCATTCCAGTGGAGTTGAATGTCCACCCACCAGCCCTCAGATGTCAGCCTAGATTTTCTAACCAGATGTGGCTGCAGTGCGCATGTGTGTGGTGTGTGTTTGGTGTGTGTGTGTGTGTGTGTGTGTGTGTGTGTTTGGCACACCATTTCCTGTGTTGAGCACCATTTTCTTGGTGGAAACGCAGGGTATAAATTGAATAAATAAATAAATAGTGATCCTTTAACTCTTTGCCTTCCACACTGATCCTGATCTAAATTGGTGCCCCGTGCCTGTAATTTTCATTGCCAAAAACATGATCAAATGGATCACTTTGGGGCAATGAAAATTAGAGGGAGGAGGAATCCAGACAGGAACCATAGCAGGGGGTAAAAGGATATAAGCCCCCACCCATCCCCATACTAGTGTCCTGATCCAGATCAGGGCCTCTCCACTTGGTCTAGAGTAAAAGAAGAAGAAAAGTGTGAGAAAAGAAAGAAAGAAAGATGCAGTTGCTAGATATGCTGTCAAAGTAACATGTGGTTGGCCCTCACTAGGCTCTGGACTGACCCTACCCCGTAGGCTGGCCATTGAATTGTCCAGCGCAGTAAGGTAGGGTGACCAGATAAAATCCAGGTCAGGGCTCCTGTAACTTTAACGGTTGTAGAGAAAAGAGAATTTCAGCCAGTGTCATTTGTATGCAATTAGTTCCTGGAGAAATTCCCTCTTCATCACAACAGTTAAAGTTTCAGGCACTATACTAGAGTGACCATATACAAAAGAAGGCAGGGCCCCTGCAACTTTAACTGTTGTGATGAAGAGGGAATTTCACCAGGAACTAATTGCATACAAATGACACTGGCTGAAATTCCCTTTTCTCTACAACTGTTAAAGTTACATGAGCCCTGCCTGGATTTTATCTGGTCACCCTAAGTAAGGGCTATAAAAGGCTTGCTGTTTGGGCTTGGACTTTGCCTCAGCAACAAAATCTTCCTGGTTCTGCTTTGTTTCTCTGCATTTTCCACCACTGACTCCCTGGTTTGGTCCCTCGCCTCTGACTCAACTCCTGGCTCACCTCTGACAGCTGCCTACTGCTCAGCCTTGACAGATAGCATCCAGATCAAAGGAGCAGACTCCAGAGCGTGTGTTCTGGAAGGACCCCCTGCCTTTTCTGTTTCTTACATAGAAGGAAAGGATTTGAAGTAATTCCACTTTGTGGGGTGGTTTCTGTCTACAGACACAGTTGTAGAGCATCTTGCAAGAGGAAGCAAATGGCTCCTTTTTTAAGCTTGGGAGCTGATGGCTGCAAAATCTAAAGCACAACTCCCCTCCCCTTCCCTCCCCCGCCAATCTCTGTAGCCACAATCTGAGCGCCGTGCTGCGTTATAGGAGGGCCGAGCTCAGGCAGCAGATGTGTTGTTTGCCACCCAGGTGGTGGGGGTTACAACAATACTGTCTGCAGCCCTTGGGGCTGTCGGCTGTGGGCAGCGGAAGCACCGCCTCTGCCTCAGGGAGAGGATGCTCTTCAAAGCCCACAAAGCCATTCGCTTTCGCTTAAGAGACTCATTTTATGGACCTTGTTGCAAGAGGCTCCCCTGGGATGGGGCAGGGCAGGGCAAGGTGGCTGTTGCTTGCAGGACCCCCGTAGTGTCAGAGGGAGCTGTTGCTATCTGAGAACTTCAGGAAGTGAATAAAACATCTTGGGCAGAGAGAGTTCTATCAAGCTGTATATTGTTAAAAGCTTGGAGTTCTGCCCAAGAAGACACAGAAAGCAGATGTTGGCCAGGGTTGCAATCTGAGGGATAAGCCATGCATGAGTGCTGCCAGCTCTGACGTCAGCGTCTTTCTCGCTCTTAAGGGTCTGAGGCATTTGGCTCTCCGCCTGCTGTGGAGGCTGAATCAGTTGAGAGAGTCCCACTTAGCCTAAGTTGGCCCTGCCACAGAATGAGGGCCTGTATGGCAGAGGCAGGCAAAGCACTTAAAAACGAAAATCACTTCTGGAATTCCAGCTTAAGTGTTGCTGTAACTTGGCTGACTGATTGTGTTTCCCTCTGGCATCCCACTCTTCTTCTGAGGAGTTCATGGAGTTCTCTCATTTCATCCTCACAACAAGCCTGTAAGGTAGGATAGGGTTAAAGTGGCTTCTTAAAGTCATTGAGTGAGCTTCATCATGAATAAGATGGGATAGGAACCTGTCTCTTTCATGATCAGGTGAACTTTCTATACACTACATCATTGGCACGTTCAGTGAATGCATGAAGAAGTGGTGGGAACACACTTCTTGGCCAGGCCCCTTCCATGCTGATGCGCTTGCTGGCCGCTGCTGCCTCCTTCCAGCAGTTTTAAATTCAGTATTAGTGAGTAAAGGGCCCTATGCGCATACTGCCAGGGTTCCTGATTGGGCCACAGTGGAGCTGTTTATGTGTACGACTCCTTTCTCAGTCATGCCGAATGTGCAGCTCTTGAAGGACACATCCCTGCTAACCTCTCATGCATTCATTGAATGCGTGAGAATGTCTGTATTCTTATAAGATTGGTGGTTGAGCTGGATGAGCTCTCTGGGTCCCATCCAAACCTGGGATTGTAACAAGACAGTGCTCAGGTGGTCAAAAAGCAGTTGGATGGGTCTGGCTGAGCACATTCTACTGTTTAGGTATACTCAGGAGTTAGGTTGCCATGGGAACTAAATAGTAGGCTAATGGCTCTTAATGACTGGCCTTATCAATGGCCAGCAAAGGCCTGAATGGGACCTCTCTTAGTCTTTCGGCTGGGGATAGGGTGACCAGATTTTGGAAAGCAAAATCCCAGTTCAAAATGGCCACCCCACCAAAGCAGCCCCCTGAACATAAAATAGGGTGACCATCCGCCCGGATTTGTCCAGACATGCCCAGAAAATGGGGAGCAAATCTGCATCCAGGGGGAAAAACTGTTTTGGGGGGCCAAATCTGGAAATTTAGCCCCCCCAAAAATAGGGTGACCAGATGGCCCTGGGGCGATCCGGGCCAACTGGGGGGCGGCGGGGGCAAACCGGGGCAGCGGGGGGTCACGCGGTGGTGGCGGGAGGCGGGCGGTGCGAGGCGGGCGGCACGAGGCGGGCGGCGAGAGGCACTTACCTGCTGGGGCGTCCGCTTCCCTCCGGTGCTCGGAATCTACTGAGAAACAGGCTTCACGGCCTGTCCCTCAGTAGCGCGCCGGGTGATGTCATCACCCGGCGCGCTACTGAGAGACAGGCCAGGAAGCCTGTTTCTCAGTAGATTCCGAGCACCGGAGGGAAGCGGACGCCCCAGCAGGTAAGGAGCATGAGGTGGGCAGGCGGGGCGAGCGGCGCTGGTGGGCGGCGTGAGGCGTGCATGCGGGTGGGGGGCGAGGCGGGCAGCGCGGGGCGGGTGGGCGGCACGGCGCGGGGGCGGGCGGTGTGGGCTGCGTGGGGCAGTGCGGGGCAGGCGGGCGGGGCGAGGCATGCGGGCGGGGGGGCAGGCAGCACGGGGCGGGCGGTGCGAGGCGGGCGGCGCGAGGCACTTACCTGCTGGGGCGTCCGCTTCCCTCCGGTGCTCAGAATCTACTGAGGAACAGGCTTTGCGGCCTGTCCCTCAGTAGCGCGCCGGGTGATGACGTCATCACCTGGCGCGCTACTGAGAGACAGGCTAGGAAGCCTGTTTCTCAGTAGATTCCAAGCACCGGAGGGAAGCGGACGCCCCAGCAGGTAAGGAGCGTGAGGCGGGTGGGCGGGGCGGGCGGCGTGAGGCATGTGGGCAGGGGGGGGCGGCATAGGGCGGTTGGGCGGCGCGAGGCATGCGGGCGGGGGGGCGGGCGGCGCGGGGCGGGCGGGCGGCGCGAGGCATGCGGGCGGCGCAGGGCGGGTGCGTGGTGGGGGGGTTGTTTTGGGTGGGTGGGGTGGCGGGGGGGGGGGACCGGGATTTTGGTTCTCAAAATCCGGTCACCCTACATAAAATAAAAAAATTAAAAAGGCCGCCCGCCAAGCGGCCAACAAGCAGACACCCCCCGCCACCTCCCACCCGAAACAACCCCCCCAAGCCACCCCCCCCCAAAAAAAACCCAGCCCGGACCTATCAGGCCCTCCACTGCCAGTGCCGATCTCCTCCACTGCCGCGTGACCCCCTGCAGCCCTCTCACCCTTCTTGCCCTGCTCCTGGGCTCCCTGGAGGTACCTGAGGAACAGCAGCAGCAGGCAAAGGAGGAGGAAGAGCTTGCTTTAAAATGCCCACGCTGCTCCCCGGCCTGGGCAGGAAACAAGTGCTCAGCGTTAGGGAGCGTCAACAAATTCCTTGTCTGTTGACGCTCCCTAATGCTGAGCACTACTTTCCTGCAGAGGCCGGGGAGCTGCGTGGGCATTTTAGGGCCGGAGGAGAGCTGATCCTCTCCCTGGTTTGCCCCCGCTGCCCCCGTTGGCCCGGATTGCCCCAGTTTTCCCAGTTAGGACCGGGAAATCCAGGGCGATCTGGTCACCCTACCAGAATAGAGTTTTTAGCATAGGAAGAAGAAGGGGCAAACTCACAACTGCAGGGGCTGTTCCCTTGGAAGACTTCATGTGGAGCAGTGGAGTTTGGGGTTTCTGTTGGAGCATTGAGCTGTATACCTCCACCTAAGGCGTCATCACACAGGGGGAAATCGTGTTTGCTTACCGTTGCTTCTCCGTCCGCGCGTTTGTCCCTCATGACTTCCTCTTTTGAAAGAGGAAGTAAACAACTTGTGCGTGGCCCATTGAGTGGGCCATTTTGATCCTGCTGCTTCTCCTGCACACAGCAAGAGATAGCAACAATTTCCGTCTTTAAAAATAAGTCGGAAAGGGCAGGAGGTGGGCAGGAGGTGTGCGGGAGGCAGACAACATCGTGAGAGGGACCTGTGAAAGTCTGTGAGTGCCCAGTAACGAGCATAAAATAAAACACTCGTCTGATGGAACTCCTAGGCTCAACTTGCATTTTTGTAAATAAACACAAAGATCACAGAATGCCGTAAAGTTCCACAGTGGCCTCATTCCAAAGGGAACCAAACCCGGGTAGATGCTGCTCCCCAGGAAATTCTCACAGCTTTGAAAATTGGGGTGTAAATAACTGTATGAACACCCAACCTATCTTTCTTGGCAGGACTTGTCCAGGATATGAACCAGATTTATTTCAGCCGAAGCAAAGATCATACCACTAGACTAGACCAACAAAACACTGGATTTTATTTAGAAAGCAATATGCTCTTATCTTCACCTCTGTACATAAAAAGTTTGTGTTTTTTCAGACCCATTTTGCTTCAGGCAGTGGGCTGCCCTTTTTTAAATATTTAAAAGTGCCACATGACTATACAGGGGGTTTATCTATTCATTGATAAGTAAAAGAAAATACTTTTAAAAAGAAGAATATTCATGAGTGGCCAGTCACGAGTGCTATAAATCACTTGTTTAAAGAAGCCCATTGTGTTATATCCTGCTTTTTATTCACATGCGTAATTATTTGACACATGGTGTAGATCTAGCCCAGTTAAAGGAACCAGGTAGGAGGAGGTGTCTAAAAATTCAGTGGCTGCTGTCAGTGAGAGTAGACAATTTTGGACTAGATGGACAAATAGTTTGACCTATTAGAAGGCAGCTTCTTGCGTTCCTAAAAACTGGGTTAGACAAATTCATGAAAGATAAGTCGGTCAATGGCTCTTAGGTAAGATGGCTCGGTGGAACTTCCATGTCCAGAGGTAATATACCCATGATTGCAAGCTGAAGAGGAAGTCATTGCCAGTTGCAGGGGAAACTGTCAAATAGCAGGGGGAGGCTCATGGGCTTTCTGGAGGCCTCTGGTTGGCTATTGTGGGAAGGCGTCCCTTTTCACTCGTATGTCTGCTAATGGCCCTCTTGCCAAAAGGCCTTGTAAGAGCCAGCCAGGCTCTGGGGCATTTCCACTTCATAGTTACCTGGTTCCTCTACTGGAATAGTTTTGCTGGAGAAGTGAATAGATTTTTGGAACAAATCCATATTGCAGGGTATTTGGGTATTTTCCCCATTTGTGGCTTTTGTAGAAGATGGGAAGCAGAGGTTCTTGTGTGTTGGGGATGGGAGATGAAGGTGGTGGTGGGGAGGATGAGAGATAAGGAAACAGGATGCTTTCCAGGGACGATTCATTCTAGGCCTCCTCTAGTATTAACCTTGGTCTCTTGTAGAGAACTGGGAGGCTCACCCCAGTGCAGGCAGACAGATTTAAACTTGTTTGTAATAAAATCTGTGAATCTTAGTTTGAAACAATAGCAATTTCTGGGGTGGGCTTCTGTTCTTTGAAAAGAAGGAGCCCACAAGTAAGACATGTGTGCAATAGCACCCTCACGATTGTGTTCCCCAGGAACTGGTATGAAGAGTCAGACTGCTTCCCATACTGGATGTAATACAAAGCCATCATGACTAGCAGCTTTATCCTCCCTGAATTTGTCTAATCCACTTTTAAAACTGTTCAAGTTAGCAGTCATCATCACTGCATCTTGTAGCAGTGATTCCAGATGTTACAGTGCAATTTTCTTATTGGACATGGCAGCATGAGCTCATTTTGGCTGTTTTAAGGGGGGAGTAATATAAAAAGCAGAGTTAGTCCCTGTCAAAAGCAAATGGATGGTCAGCAGTTGTCAATTAGAAACATAGACTAAAATGAATGCAGACTGCACCAAGCTTTGAAAATTTGGCATATTCAAAGGATGAAAAGACAATTCAAATCCTCCATTGCAACAACAGCTTTGCATGTGCCTTCAACATGACAGAGTCTGTAGTTCCTTTGTGCAAGTATTGCATGGTACCTTATATGTGAATACATATTTGAACCATGTGCTTCTGAGTATTTCCTATTTCCAGAGGAGGAACTGTGTTAGGCTGTTGCAGCAAAAGCAACAAAGATAGCTGACCATATGAAAAGGAGGACAGGGCACATGTAATTTTAACAGTTGTAGAGAAAAGGGAATTTCAGCCAGTGTCATTTGTATGCAATTAGTTCCTGGTGATATTCCCTCTTCATCACAACAGTTAAAGGTGCATGCACTAAACTAGAGTGACCATATACAAAAGAAGGCAGGGCCCCTGCAACTTTAACAGTTGTGATGAAGAGGGAATTTCACCAGGAACTAATTGCATACAAATGACACTGGCTGCAATTCCCTTTGCTCTACAACTGTTAAAGTTACATGAGCCCTGTCCTCCTTTTCATATGGTCAGCCTACCTGACCAAAGAAGGAGCTACATTGTGCATATTCTGAACATGTGTGCAACTAATCTGCTTGAAGTCATTCCTACTTATTTTCCTACTCGTAGCCACTCACAACATGACCAGTTCCATGCTCCTTCCACTTGATGCTCCTCCCTCCCCCCAAAAGAAAGGAACCAGCTGCAAGAGGCTAAAATCTGGACGAATCAGCAGGAGGGAGGGGTTGCTGAACCCTCCCCATTCCTGCCATTTGCTTGCTCACAATCACCCCCCAAGCTTCTTTCCCATTCTCTGAGCTCCATCAGACCAGTGTTTTATTGCACGCTCATTACTGGACACTCACGGATTTTCACAGGTCCCTCTCACAACGTCGTCTGCCTCCCGCCCCTTCTAGCCTTCTTTGCGGCACAAAAAAACACCCCAGTAAGTCTGATATATTTTAAAGACAGAAGTTGCTGCTATCTCCTGCTGCGTGTGGGAGAAGCAGCATGATCAGAACAGCCCATTGAATGGGCTACGTGCATGTTGTTTACTTCCCCTTTCAAAAGAGGAAGTAATGAGGGACAAATGCGCGGGCAGAGAAGCAATGGTAAGCAATCGCAGCTTTCCCCTGTGTGATGATGCTCTCTGGGAAAAAGATAGGAGGGATCAAGATCCTTTTCCCTATTGGGAGAAAAACAGCTGGGTGGGGAGGGGGGTGATTCTGAGCAGTCAAACAGTAGGAAGGGAAAGGGTTAAGCAGCCAGACTTCTGCTCCCAATTTCAGCTTCCCAGAGTTCATTTCCCACCCCCATCCTGTTAATTAAAAAAAAAAATCAAAAGGAAAAATTGTGGAACTAGCCATCTTCTTTAGCTCAGGTACCATACTGACCTGCATATTACTAGAGCTTATTACTTATGCCCATGACACATTTTTTTCATAACTAGAATCTAGATACCATGTGGTATCATGCTAGGAACCCCCTTTAGTATTTACACATTATGTAGATTTATGATTTTCGTTCACAAACTACCACTCAGGGCAGAGAAATGGTTTTAATTATAGATATTATCATTAGGTACCACAAATACCATTTGTGCACCTTCCTAAAACTGTTTAAATATGTTGGCATCTCATCATATAATCACATTATTATTATTATTATTAATATTAATATTATTATTATTAAATGACATTTAACAATGAATTAAACAGCGAAATTACAGGTTGGTGATTACATCCAGGAGAGAAACCCATTTTTTTCATTTCAGGTGTTTTAACAGTAGAATTTCAGGCATCTGTTGTTGTTGGGTTTTTTTGCTAGAAATTTTCTGTCCCCTCACCCCCACCCCCATGGTGAAAATAGTACTGTGTCATATGTGAGCCTAAATCTTAATCGGCAACAGTCTAAGGAAGGCTCCTGGGGAAGGCCAAAAGTTCATTGTTCTTGATAGGGCGCCTTGGCTAGGGTTAAAGAAGGGTTGCAGAAAAATGTAACCCAAGGTTTTTTTTTTTTAGTAGATTGCTTGGCTAATATCTGTTTCCCTTTTGCATTTTTGATATGCAAGAAAACAGCCTTCCAACAAGAATGTTGGCATGAGGCTGATCTGAAGAGATGTCTGCCGAACCCTCCCCTCCACTAATATTTGCAGCTATCCTTGCTTCTAAGGGACAGGTCAGACATCCTTTTAGGTTTCATTCTGTAACATGTACAGGCATCTTTTCTGCCTCTGTATTCATGGGAGCAATAAAGTCTATGAGTCCATAGTTCTGTGACGTTAGACATTACAATTTCAAAAATGAACTTCATATCTAGTGATAGACGTGGACAAAAGAATGCTGAAGAACAAATTGCAGCCTTAAGGTGACCCACAGAAATGATAAACAGCAGGAATCTATAGGGAAGTAAGGATGTAGGGCAAATTTGTTTCAGTTCATTTTTTAATCAGAGTTTATCCAGCTTGCACCTCCTGAATTTGAATGTGGACCCAAATGCGATCTGCAGTCAAAGTTGTTCGTTACATATAGTTTGCAATGCAATTTGTGGAACAAAAAAAAATAGTGCATATATTTGAAAAGGGTGTATGAAAAAATGTGTACTTTTAATAATTGCACACAAGCATCCATTAGTCAATGGAAGAAAATGCGGACATTTCAAAAATGTGCGTAATTGATGCATACATTTTACACACAAATGTTCATGCGAAAAGAGATAAACAGCTCAGACTCTGATATTGACCTGAGTCAGAAGGAGCGTCAATGAAAACCTTGATGAGCTCAGGTTTTGCTGCTTTGCACATCCCATGAGTCAACAAGTGAAAGATGATCATCCAGATGTTTGGACAGACTCAATGAATGTGGCAAGGAGGGCCTAGAGACCTATGTGCGACCTAGTTGTGCCCGCAGGTGAGAGCTAGCTTGCTGCAATGTTGGATTCTCAGGATTTCTATCCTGACACATTTTTGTACCAAGTTCAGTTAAATAAGGGTGAAGTCTTCTATAATGCTGTGAGGGCGATGAATGTGGTTTGACAATGCTGTTGCTGCCTTCCAAATGCACATATATTTTCCTGAGCTCTGTGAAGTCTGAAAGGAAGGAAAAAAACATTTTGCAGGTTTCAGCATGTTTCAGTTTAAACAGGGAAGACATTGACCATAGTGGATGCCTACTATGGCTCAGAGTCCATGCCATCAGAACCACACCTTTTGCTACCCAGTCGTCAGAGCAGTTCTGCAACTATTTTGAAAATGTATGGCTCTGTGTTTGTAAGTTTAATCTACATATGGTAGCAGGGTTAACATTGAGTGGCGAATAAAAAGTTAATTTTTAAATAAGGATAAAGACACATTGTTAGACAACATGAATTGATTGCCAGCATTTCATACATTGTCCAATTAATAGCCATAGCTGCCATGTAAATCTTGTACATTGCCGGGTCTATATGCATAGTTCCCAAACAGAACTATGTACATTATTTAATTAATAAGGACAATATGCTATAAATCTTGTCCATTACTGAGTACACATTATCCATGTTAACTAGGCTATGGGTGAGATTTCTTGTTTATGGATAATTTGTGCTCGTTCTCTGTGCCTTCATGTGACAATGAATAATCGCCAGTGTTTATGCAGATTCCCTATTCAACCGTCATTGAGCCCAATATATTCATGTAAGTGTGTATATAATATATATGCATATCTGTGCTGCATTAAAAATATTTCAAAGGCAGACAGTGTGGTGAGGCAAGACAGAGGACTGACGTCCCTTCAGACTTCATCTTGTATGGCTGCAATATGCTGTAATGCCCATCATTTACAATTGCTTTTGTAAATTGCTTGGCAATTTTGATTAGGTTATTTATTTATTTATTCAGCATGTAACAAATGTTTTATATGTCCAATTTATTTCCTAAGTTACCTCAGAACTGAAAATGACAAACCGAGACACTTGGAATTTTGAAACTTTTTTTTAAAGGCAACCTCCTTCTTCTCAAAGCTAGCTGAGGCCCACTGGGGTTTTCAGACAGGGTGATTTTGAATTGGAACTGTCAAAGAAATTTGAAGGGATGGTTCTGTTCTCCAATCTTGGCCTCTGAAAGGCCTATTTGTTCTAAACCGTTTCTCCCAAATTGCAGACCCAGAAGAAACAAGCTGAGCTGTGCTGGGACAGTATTTCAATAGGCACTGACACATTCAGCACATGTCAGGATTTGAGCACATGTAAGCAACTTCTATTCGAAGGTAGCCAGCCAGAACAGGTAGCTTCAATAGCTGTTATCAAGCCAAGCTGGACGTTGGACTGTAACCACTGCATCGTAACACTGGTAACTTCACACCAACCTCACCAGACCCATTCATTAATTGCTACACAACGTCACACTGTGTCTTTATGAGTTCCAGGAAGAGGCCAGTTTAACCCCAAAATTGCTGCTTGCTCGATGGGAGATAGGGCTGTGATTACTGGCATCTGGGGCTGCCCAACAGAGCAAGGAAGAGAGACAAGGAAGGGGAATCCAAAGCCACCCGCTTGGTTCTTGTGGGGAGTCCAGGCAGGAATGAAAAGCTGCTGTGTTTATTTATCTGGTTTTCACCATGAAGGATAACAAATTTACACACAACCTCAGTGCGCAAGACAGCTGCCAAAGCTTAAAACAGAATTATTGTTTCATTAAGGAGTGAAAACAAGCTCAGCGCCAAAGACAGCATGTGCTCCTGGAGCAGAGGAGCCAATGTGATCGAAGCTGCCCGGTGAAATTATTTCACAGGGTGCAGCCTTTTATTTATTTATTTATTTGTTCATTCATTCATTCCTTTGGAGCTTAATTCTCCCTTTCTCATGTCAGGACATGCAGGACTTCATAGCTTTTCTTCTTCACCTGATAGGGATTTTAGAAAGGATGGGAAGTGGCCTTTATTTAACCAAACATATTATTTAACAAAACACATAGGCCTACCACACCTCTGGCTTGGAGTAAAGTAGAGTAAACATTATTTTATTTCATTTCTATACTGCCCAATAGCCAAAGACAGCTGAAAAGTGGCTATAAATCCATTAAATAAATAAATAAATAAATAGCTGATGGCTGACCATTTCTTTGTTAGGTAGATTGTTGGTTAATAGAGCAGAATGGTCAGATGATGTGCTGGTTCACACAACAGAAGGCTGGTTAATAAGACACAGTGGCTTGTTACACACACACACACACACACACACACACACCAAATGTGCTGGCTGATTTCCCTAATTACCCTCACCAAATGTGGCTTTATATGATGTCTGGCAGTTGGACTCAGCGAGGGTGGGTGGCTGGGGTGGTTAACAACCCTACAACAGACTGGTTTATTAAACATCTTCATGCTGTATCAACCAGGTCAATGTTTCATTAATGGGAGCTAATTGTCTTCTGATGGATGGAGATATCTGAGTGTTTCGAAGGACATAGCCATCCAAGCTTGGAGAAGGTACCAGGGGCAGAGAGTTTGGAAAGAGAGGTGTCTTTGTGAAGGAACTTCAGTTTTGCATTTTGGACGAGATAAGAGGCAGAGAGAGTTAACATTTTTGTTTTGCTAAAGCTGTCATGCCAGCTGCAGTCTCCAATGGAAGACTGGTGTAGGAGGTGAGTGGGGTATTGTAGCCCTTTCTTTTTCCACTTAAACACACACACACACGGCTTTTGACCCTTCAGGGAAAAATACAGCCCTATTTATTTATTACATTTATATCCCACTTTTTTTCCTCCAAGGAACCCAAGGGGGTGTATATAATCCTCCTCCTCTCCATTTTATCCTCACAACAGCAGCCCTGTGAGGTAGGTTGGGCTGAGAGTCTGTAACTGGCCCAAAGTCACCCAGTGGGTTTCCATGGCTGAGTGGGGACTAGAACTCGGATCTCCCAGCTCCCTGGTCTAATCCACACCAAACAGGATATAGCACTATGAAAGCTGTATATAAAAGGCAGGAGCCACACCGAGCAGGATACAGTGGTATAAAAGCAGTATATGGTATGTGTCATTGGGCCCTAACAATTGTCAGTGCACTTCAATACAGCTATAAAACAGTAATGTGGCTCCTGACTTTCATATACCGCTTTCATACCACTTTCATAGCGAAATATCTTGCTTGGTGTAGATGAGGCCCCTGTCCAACACTCTTAGCCTCTACACCACACTGCCTCTCGATTTGGAGGTAGAAAACTAGCAGGGAGGAAAAGGGTAGGATCCTTCCCTGTTTCAATCTCCCATTGGGCACTTCAGTCTGGGTGGCTACTTTAGGATAAAAACAGAGAACATGTCTGATGCGGGGGGAGGGTCGGATTTGAGTAGCTGTTGGCCATCTTGGGTGCCATATGTTGAAAGGTGGGTTATACCCTGAAACAATAAATAAATTATACACGTGATTCACATCCTGTGTTGTCTCTGAGCCTTTGAAGGCACGTTTCACAACAGTGCCACCTAGTGACGGCTGCCATAACATGGGGATTGCCATTTCCTCTCAGGTAATTTCAGGACAAATAAAATTAGCCACCGTTGAATTTTGCTACAGTGCAACAAGGGTCCTCAGCCTTTTAAGCCAGCGCCTTTTGCAAGTCCTCCATTTGCTCTCCGAAATCGTGTCAGAAGGAAGTTAACGACAACCGGATTTCAGAGGCTTTCAAACCTGGAATGTATTAGGACCCTTGAGCTGGGAGTGCGTTCTCTCCAGCATTCACCAGGCCTTTCTGAGTACAGTTAGAAGAACTCCAATGTCTTCAGACTCCAGTCTGCTGTGAAAGAGCAGTGCTGGAATTCTGAGCTGGAGTCCTGGGGAAACGCCGTCCGGATCGGCTGATCCCTCTCTGAACGATCCTGCAAGCCTAGCATGTAATTTTTAATGCCATGTTGTGTTTTCCCTGCTTGTTCTCCAAGCTCACAAAGCAGCCTTTGTTTGGGCCGCTGCAAGCGCTTCCTCTCTCAGACTGATTGGAAATTGTGCAGTCACTTATTTTCAAGGTTTCACTGTCTGATGGGCATGGGGGAAGTGCCCATGCAAGCGGCATGGGCAGAATCCCACTCTGGGAACAAATGAATAAGCAGCTGTGTTGAATGATGCTACAGTGCCAGCTTACTGCTGAAAGCCGGCGAAGATTTGCTTTCTGAGAAACAGGGACTCTTAGGCAGGGCAGGTGAGAATGCTTTACAGCAGGTCAGACTTTTTGTCCATGTAGCCCAATTCTGTCTGCTCTGACCGGCATCAACAGCTCTCCAGAGATGGGGGCAGGATCTATACTACTGCTTTATAATGGCACTGAAGTGCACTGACAACTCACATACCACTTCCAAACTGCTTTCAAAGTGTTATATCTCGCTTGGTGTAGATCTTGCTGGGAGGTCTTTCCGATCAGCTGCTATCCAAGCCACTTAACTGGCAATGCCAGGAATTGAAACGGCCAGGCCTTCTGCATGCCAGTGAGCTACTATGGCTTCTTCCTTAAGCAAGGGCCTGTGGCAGCACAATTTGAGGGGTGGCCAATGGGAGAAGGAGGTTTGCTTTCGCATGCAGCTCTTCACACAAGTGGAGCGCACCCTAGAATCTTCTGCCGTGCCTCTGGGGCATACTCTCGATTTACACGGAATGCCCTTAACCCAGCCTTCCCCTACCTGGGGCCCTCTAGATGGCTTGAGACTGCGACTCCCATCATGCACAGCCAGCATGCTGACTAGGCATGATGGGAGTTGCAGTCTAACACATCTGAAGGCACCCTATTCAGAGGGGCCCAGTACTACTGTGCCAAATTTTCCGATATATTTATTTACGACCACTCGTTGGGGGGCGGGGGGATGGGCCAAAATAAATTACACCTGAAAATTGTGGGAAGTGATGAGAATTTTGGAGATTTCTTTTCAGGGTGGAGGGCTTCGGTGCTTACCTTACTGTAAGGAAGCAGCTGGGGATGGTGTGGGGTGGCCTGCACACTTCATTTTACCATTTATCCCTGTGCTGCTCTTGCAGCTTCCCTGCCGGTTTGAGCTTCCTGGAAAGCCCCCTAGAGGATGTAAGCAGCACTTCCTTCTTTGGGGCTTTCCAGTGCTGTTGCCTGCTGTGTGCCAGAAAACTGAGCGAAGCACTTTTGGTTTGGTTGTTGTTAAAAGTCCTTTTAACAACAACAACAAACAACAACATAGCTTTCAAGCATTTGGCAGGCAACAGCATGGAAAGCCCCAAAGGTGGAAGTTCTGGCTAAGTCCTCTAAGGCCGCGGCCTTCAACTGGTTTAGACCTGAGACCCACCTCGGACTCCTAACCTGCAATGTGGGACCCACTTTCACAATTATCCAACATGGTGGCTCCAGCTTTGCCATGACCCATCTGGACTGATCCCGTGACCCACTTTTGGGTCAAGACCAACTAGTTGAGGACCGCTGTTCTAAGGGGCTTTTCAGAAAGCACAAGCAGCTTTCTGAAATTCTCAAAATCCTAACGAAAGAGGCAGAAAAAGGATTGCCTCTTTCCCTTGGAAGCAGAAGAGGTTGTGAATGGACAGGTGGGTTTTGGCACAGCACTAGGCACCAGGTTGGGGAAGGCCGGCTTAGCCTATCCTACTTCGGGCTGCGAAAAACCATCAACTTCATAACTTAGGAGGGGGGTGGGGAAGCGAGTTTTTGCTGTTTTCTCCTGCAGTAGGAAAGGACTGTGAAACACGATGCAAGAAGAATGTAACACGATCATTAGCTCAGCCTTCCCCCTCCCCTTAACCTTCCTTCCAGCACTGGCCGTTCATGACTGATTTTTCCTAATTGTCACATGTGGTTCACCAAACCTTCCTCCCATGGAGATGTGAAAGTTGATGCAGCTGAAACACTTCTGAACCCCGGAGCAGAAGATACTACGGAATGTTGTTAAGCGGAAACAAGCTAAGCAGAGGTTGTCACCTCGCAAATAGAGGTGGGGTGGGGATTACAAGTTGAACAGAAATTCATGGTGTCAATAGCAATGAGGGCATTTAATCCATTTGTTCATTGATAACGCCATTTTTTGCTCAAAGGAGGTGAAAATTTTCAATGTTGCCAACAGTGTTTAAATAATACATACGAAAGAACATAAGAATAATCCTAAATAGAACAGTCTATGGTGATCGTATTTATTAAGAATTGTACTACTGTCAAGGAACTGAGATTTCTCTGTTTGTTGTGCAGCACCCCTGCTCCTAATTTCATAGGCAGGGTAATTGTCAGGCCTGCATACAGTATAACCACCACTAGGGTCTGCCTTGTTCTTTCGTTCTTTCTTTCGTTCATTTTTTTCATTAATTCTTTCTTTCTTTGGCAGGGCTTCTGTGTCTTTCTAACAGGCAGAATTTAAACAGGTAAATCTTTTCCCAACATGGTGGCATAATGGGGAAAATAGTTTTACTTCCCGAATGGTCTGCCTGTCATGCAGGTATTAAAAGGCACACGAGCGCTGCCAAAGGAAGAAAGCTAGCAACCTTTCCACCCACTGCTGCTTTTAGGTACTTCCTTCATTTCCATCCACAATGCCTGCTATTGTGTTTGCACTGCCATTATTCCCTGTGTGGGTCATGCACAAGCCAAATTGCTAACTCCCCATCCCAGGCTCCAGAGTGATGATGGGCAGCTCTTTCCAACAAGGAATGGAGTATCAGCAAGTGTGTCGCATGCCGTGCAAATGAATGGCCTTGTCCTAAATTGACTCTGCCATTATTATCTCCCTCTTTATGTACTTGCTATGGAAACAGTACTAATATTTAAAGGGCCTTGAGACGTGCCCCTGCATTCCCTCTACTAGGTGGGAGGGTGGCAGAACTCCTTGCTGGTCGTCCCTGATGTCTAGTCTGCAACCAGATGCCCATATTAAGTAATTTCAGATTTTGTGCATGCATTGAGTACAGGGTTAACTTGCATCGACTGCTATGTCTAAGGAATCAGAACAGTTTTCCTAGAGTGCAGTGCACTAGAACAGCCTTTCCCAGGGGGCGCCCTCCCAATGTGTTGGACTACAACTCCCAACATCCTCAACTAGCATGCTGGCTGAGGATGTTGGTAGTTGTAGTCCAACACATTGGGAAGGCACCCGGTTGAGTAAGGCTGCACTAGAATTTAAGTATCTGATTATTGCCTTTACCCAGATGTCACTTCTGGAATTTAGGATTCTTTGGGTGGGATTCTAGTAGTCAGGGGGACATTGCCTCTTTAAGGATCCAGTCACTAGCTTTGCCGCACCATCTTAACCAGGGCCTCCTCCACACGAGACATTTAATGAGCCTTGAAGGCTCATTAAAAAATTTACCTCCACAAGCACGGAGCGCAAAACGGGCGTACAGGCGCGTTATCTCCCCGATAATGCGCATTTTCGAACGCGCGTTAAATAGCGACTTTTATTTTGCTCCGGCCGTTAAAGCGCATTTTCGCGGTGTGAACAAGCGATTACGCGCATTAACTGCTTGTAAAGCGCTTTTTGGACATGAATTAATGCGCTTCGCCGCCTCTCGCTGCCTCCGGTGCAGAGGGATTAGGAGTAAAAGCGCCTCCGCGATAATGCGCATAATCGCGGAACCGGGCGCAAAAGCGCATCCTTGTGGAGGGGGCCCAGGTTTATTCAGTGCTTAGGATTGCGAGTCAAACCCTTGAGGTCTATTCTTCACTGTCTCCTCTTCTTAGCAATTGCCCTGTTCCACTTTTCTAGAACATCCACATAGATTAATCCTAGGCTTGTACCAATTATCACATCTACACATGATGTACACATGGGGCATATGAGACAACACAACCGGGGCAGAGGAACTGATTGCAGTGCTCTTGCCCTTCCACCTCCGGGATGGTGCATCTGCCCAAGAAACAGCCTACAAGTTAGCTAGCACAAAAAACAGCAGTGCAGCTGTCAGCCATCCTACTGTCTCTCCCTCCCTCCCTCCCAGCATTGAATGCATGAGAGTTGCACTTGGCAGGGAGAGGGGAGAGCAATTAGGGCCACCTTGGCCCAAGGATGACACTGGCCCTGGGGGCAGCGGTGGCGACTGCACAGCTAGGACCAGGGCCAAGGTCCCTGGAATCTTTCAGATAAAGCTTTTTAAAGGGGCGGGGAGGGGAGAGTGGGCAGGAGAAAGGAGAGGAAGAAAACCAGGCTGGCTGGGTTCATGTTTTAAATTGTACTTTTAAAAATTAGCACAAGTGTGCTGTGGCAATAAAACAAAATGTCCAGCAAAGTGAAGAAGGGAACTGGGGAAGGTGGGGTTGGAGTGGGGGGAAGAGAGGGACAACGGACACTTGAATTAGCCTGGTTTCATTCACCTGTACTGTTACATCTATTAGTGCGCAATCCTATGCATGTTTAGAAAGAAAAAAGTCCTCCAACTCCCAGCATTCCCCAGCCAACCCTGGGAGTTGTAGGACTTTTTTCTGTTTAAACGTGCATAGGATTGTGACCTTAGATATTGCAGGATGTGCATGGACAAACTAGTGCTCCATCCACTGCGGTATGGAACCTCAGTCGTATTTCCAAAGACAGATGGTTAATGAAAAGCAGTGAATGGGTAGTGCTAAAAAGGACTACGGCAGAAGCAACCTACATCTGCTACTGTGCCCCGGCTAGGGTTCCAGCAGTTGCCAAGTTACTGGCTGAGATTCTCATGCGGATTTTCACCCTGTGCAAGTATTACACTATATTCCATCCCCACGAGACACTGAGTACCGAGAAAATTCTATATCTTTGCTGCAGAAGTGCCAACAATAACGAAAATCGTTGGGATGCCCAGCAAATGAGAAACAACTGTGCCTTTATTAAACTTTAAAAAACTATCCTCTGGGAAGGGCCTTAGGCCAGACTGATGCATTATGTGGCAACATAATGTTTCCAAACCCTGGCAGGTGCTTATGCACTCCAACAGAACCATGGATCTGCAACCACAGCTTGGGGGAAAGTTGCTGAACAAGGCAGATGCAGGAGGGGAAAGCAGAGGGCACTGGTAGGATTAAACAACCTGCCCACCTACTCTCTAGTTTTCGCCTTACAAATAGCTTTCTCAAATGCTACTTTGGAACATCTGAGGATTGGAAGCGGAACTTGGATACATCATGCGTAGTTCCAAACTTAAGTCTGGCACCAACCAACAGCTCTGATCAGTAGAAGATCAATTATTTATTTATTTATTTATTTATTTATTTATTTATTGCCCACCTCTCTTTTTGGATCGAGGCAGAATACAATATAAACCAAATACATAAAATTAATTAAAAGAGCATATAAAACCAATACAACATCAAAATAATCATCAGGACATCTAAAAATTCTTAGGGTTAAAATTCATCTGGGTAGGCCTGCCAGAAGAGACTAATCTTCATAGCTGACTTAAACTCAGAGGCTGAATTCGGATGACACAATAAGCAACTGGGGGTGGGGAAACAATCGTCAGTTGTATTGACTATTGTGTCGTCCGAATGCTGCCATAGTCAACTCAGAGCTGATCCTAATCCACACCACAGTTGATTCTTTATTACCATGTTGTGTGGGGAGTATCCCCTAGATGAACAACTGTAAAGTTGATTATTACCCCACCATTGACTATTGTGTTGTCCGAATTCAGCCAGAGAGAGTGTAAGATCAAGCTGCCATCCTGTGCCACACCTAGACAGTCTAAATGTGTGGAGGATTTCAGTTGTAGGCTTGTGTGGGTAAAAAAGTACTCTCACCATGGCCGGCGTCAAGGGTAGGTATGTTTGGGCACCTGCCAAGAGCCAGCACCCCATCAGTGGCCCATAGACAAGAGTCCCCTGGAATTATTCCTCCTCTTTACCACTGCAACCTATTTGTTCACCTGCCCTCTCTCTGGCTCAGACAATGGTGGAAGTGAAAAAGAGGAGCACTAGATGCTATTGCCTACTTGTCTACCGGCTTTCTGCCTGTCAAACAAGCAAGTGGTAGCAAGGAGGAGGAAGAGGAGGAGGAGGAGCGATAGCAGCTGGTGAGAAGGAAGATTCACAAAAGTGAGAGGGTCCAATTGAGGGTGCCTTTCTCATATGCCCTCAGAAGCCTGGAGCCAGCACTGACTCTCTTCACCAATTTCTGGATGAGGGGGCATTGGTTGGGGTAGGTGGGGTGGGTAGTTAGAAAGGCAAATTCACAGTCACGTGTGAACTGTTTGGCCTTTGCATCCTACATGGTCCATCATTTCAAAGCATGGTCCATTGTGTCTTTGGGATAGCAAGCCCTCCTCAGAAATTCCAGAGGCCTTTCCCTAGCCATCAATATCTTTTCTGTTATGGCTTGTTCTGTTGCTTGTCTTTGACAGCAAGACAAAAAAGGGCCCTTTGTGTGAGGCCTGAAAGGAAAAGCCCAGTCCCACAGCCTGCCTGCAATCCTAATGTCAACTATTTGTTGCCTTGACATTTCACATAAACAAGCTCTCCCCAACCCCCACAGCCACCACCCGCCCCCAAATATCTGTGACCTCCATCCTTCTGCTTGCTCCTCTAAGGGCTTTCTTTAGCTTTGCTCCTCAAGAGCTCAGTCCTGTTAGCCCCAGGCGGAAAGGCCCACTGACAACATACAAAGCTGTATAACCCACACAGGGAAAAGGCACACATGAATGCGCTGAAACTGAGACCAGGGTCAGATGACCTTGATAGGCTTTCCCAGTAGAAAAGTGGTATAAGAAGATTTCCCCAGCTATCTTACTCAATGCATTCTGGGGGGGCTGGCTTGACAAGAGTGCATTGGAATCCCGAGGCCCCAAAACCCTGTGCTTACGCTCCTACAGGTTGCCTCCACCCTAAGGAAGGAGTGCGGGGTTTGTGGGGGAGGAGGAGAGGCTGTCCATTGCACCGCTGCTTGTGCACCGGTGTGCCCTGTCCCTCCATTTTTTAAAAACCTTTTCCTTTCACTGCCAAGCTCCACCTCTGCTCATGCAGCGGCACACCCCCTTCCTCCTTTTTTGTTTTTAACATTTTTTTAACAGGCAAGCTCCGCCTCCACCCATGCACCAGCACCTGCGTGTCCCTCCAAGTTTTTTTAACCTTCTCTTTCACTGCCAAGCTCCACTGCCCGCAGAGGTGGGGAGGTGATCCAGTAGCCATTTGGCTCGCTGGTCCACCCCCCTCCCCCCTGTCTGGGTAGATGGCGACCAATCAGGGTTCGCCATCTGCCCGGGCACATCTCTGAAGCAACTCTGGAGCAAGGCGACAGATGGCAGATGTTGGCGTTGCCTCGCTTCAAGAGAAAAAAGTTGGGGTAAGTCCCCAACTTTTTAAATTCGGAGCTCCAGGGGAAAGCCCTGGGATGACTCCGCAATGGCTTCATATAAATGACCTAGCGTCATTGCAGATCCACCTCGAGGCTTTCCCCTTGTCAAGATAGGATCATGTCTAAAGGTTTAGTTAGGCAATTGTATTCCTCCCCTCAAATAATAGGAATAGCTTTACTGTTAACATTACAGTGGCACTCGGATCAATCCTGCAATATGAGTGTGATTATTGTACAAATGCAATGGTAGGAGAAAGGGAGCAGGCTTTCATCAAAAAATATTAGATTTAAAAAGAGGAGATAATTCTGAAATGGTGGGGCACTGCTAGGGGAGAGTAAAGTTTCACAGTTCTTTTAAAGGACTACATGTGTGCTCAGTTCCTCCAGCGGATAAGCATTCAACTTTTAATAAAGGAGCTAAAAACAAAAATAAAATTAGAAGCCATTCCAAAATTCTGTCAGTGGGTGCATGGGAAAGGGTGTGCATGGTTTGCTCATCCTCAGTCATGTCACAGGGACTATCCAAGAGGTGTGCAGGACAGCGGCACATGAACAGGAATTAAATTCTCTTACATTCATATTATTAGCTTTGCTCGAACGAAAATGTGAGCAGAAATGGAATTCTCGGGAATTTTTCACAATTTCCTGAACTTGTGTTCATGTTTGAAAGTGTGCATTTGTGCAAATGCGTGTTTGGTGCAAATGCCCCATTTGCATTTTCCTTAAGCCTGAGGGGAGATATGTACATTTTCAGTTGGGAAAAATGTGCATTTTTTAAAAAAATGTGCATTTTTACAATTGGGTCCAATTGCGCACTTTTTAAATGCGAATTTTCCCAGTTCACCAAAAAAAGAAAAAGAAAAAAGAAAGACACTCACATTCAGGAATGCAAATAAGGTGAAATGAGCTTTGAGAAAGAATTCAGAGACCGTCAATGAACTTGACCATTGCATGTTCACCCATTCCTAACTGATAATGGAATTTAAAGAGCACTACCATATTTCACCGAATGTAAGACACCATCGATTGTAAGACACACCTAAATTTCAGGGCCACCAACAGGGCAAAAGCTTTGCGTCGATTGTAAGACACACCTTAATTTCAGCACCCCTTCCCTCCTCCCCACTCCCCTCCATCGCCATCGCCCATCCTCGCCGCTGCAGCCGCTGCTCCACGCCACTGCCACCGCTCGCCTTGGCCTGGCAAGGCGTCATTCCCAGTAACGAGTTGAGCATTGCCAGCAGCACAGAGCAGCAGTGGTGGCGGCAGCAAGGATGGGCGACGGCGATGGAGGGGAGTGGGGAGTGGGGAGTGGGAGAGTTAGGGCTCTGCAAGTTCCCCCTCCCCCCTCGCAAGTCCCCCCTCCCCCCTCCCTTTGATCGCTGCTGCCTCAGCCTGGGAAGGCTTCAGTACTGGGAAGGAGGCCGAGATCGTGGCCTCTGTCCCAGTATTGAAGCCTTCCCAGGCTGAGGCAGCAGCGATCAAGGTGAGGGGAGAGGGGAACTTCTGACCGGCCTGTGGGGTCCCTCGGGACCCGCTAGGGCAAGTTGCGGGGGGGGGGCATGCAGAGCCCTAGTGCCATCTGCAAAACGCGGGAGAAATCCCGCGATTGCAAGACGCCATCGATTCTAAGACGCGCACTGTTTTTACAGACGTAAATATGGGAGAAACAGTGCGTCTTAGAATCGATGAAATACAGTAATATTTCTCTCCTTTTGTGACTGACTTATTCCCAAGGAAACCCATCCTCAGGAGCTAAAATTGGAGACTTTTGTATGGTAATTCTTTAGACTGGGCTGTATCCAGTCACAGACTGAAATTCAGATGTGTGTGTGTGTGTAGGGTAACTACTGTGCCCACTCGAGGACAAGTGTTTTCCATTTGTCTGGCTCTTCATTCCAAAGTGAACTCAAGCATTTGCCACTCCCCTTTCTCCCCTCAGTCTCTGGAGACAGGAGTGCCTTCCGATTGAGGGGCCCAGAGTGAGTGAATATGGAAACCACATGGCAAAATAAATAGGAGGCGAGCTATGGGCCCCTACAGTCCTTTAGTGTGCGTGTGTGGCGGGGTGGGGGGAGGGAGGGAGAAGCCAGACATATGCTGCTATAAAACAAGAAGGAGAAAGGGAAGGAACAAAAATAATAATAATTGTAATTCTTCCATATAGCATACCCAAAGTTCCCTGTTTCGAAGTATAATTTTCTTTTCCCTCATTTACTTTTACGACTTGTTCTGTGCCCTGTCAGAACATGCTGGGTTACAGCCAACAGCTTTAACTTTATTTCCCCTCTTCCACCACCACCACCACCCCCCCCGCCACAGCACAGGCAAATTGTCTTTAAATAGAAGAGTGTGAAAAATTGCCTCCATGCCAACTTCTCTTCAGAACTAGAAGCAATTATCCATTGTAACATGTACGATAGATAGGTTGCTAGAACATTCATAGCCCCATTCTCATATATAGCAAAACACTTCTGCTTGGGGAACTTTCTCTTTTTTTTTTCTTTTTCATTCACTATTAGGTCATGAAATCTCTCAACATATCAGCAGCCAGTAGGCCTTTCTATGGCCAACTCCTTGACCAAGGCTACCCAATCATAGGGGGAAGTCTTCCAAGATTTTTATCTGCGACGTTTTGTTCCAAGGGATTTATTCCCATCAAATGGCTTCCTGCTGTCCACCGTAAACTCAATCAGTCTAATGGACATGACACAAAAACAAAGTGTTTCTTGGTTGGGGTAACCATAGGGAAGAGAAAAGGCATGCAGAATGCTAGCCAAGTGTTAGAATTTTATAGGCGCAATGTGAAAGGTCTCGTGGCAGGATGGGGCTTGGTTCAGTGAAACATCAACAGGGGCCAGCGTTGGAGAATGGAAGGGATTTGGGGGAGGGAGGGGTCAAGTATAGAAACAACAGGGCTGCGTGGTACAAAAATAAAACTTTCTGAAACTTTTCCATCAAACATACAGGCAGATTTTTAATGGTGGCTCCGGAAAGAGGGTCTCTAGTTGGCAATTTCACTGAGTTCCCTTCTGTGGCCATGATTACCCTGATTTGTACTGGACTCACTTCAGTTACATTTTTTTTAAGATGTGGTGATGGCCAATAATTTGGATAGCATTAAAGGGGATTGGATAAATTCCTGGAGGAGAAGGCTATCAATGGCTACTAGTCCTGATGGCTATGTGCTACTTCCAGTATCAGAGGCAGTAAGCCTATATGCTGGGGAACATAGGTGGGAGGGTGCTGTTGCACCATGTCCTGCTTGTGGGACCATGGTTAACAGCTGGTTGGCTACTGCATGAACAGAATGCTGGACTGGATGGACCCTTGGTCTGATCCATCATGGCTCTTGTGCTCTTAGGTTCAGGGGCTGAATGGCCCCCTAACAGGGATGCTGTAGCAGTGGGTTTTCTGTATCAGCAGGGAGTAGGACTAGATCAGCCTTTCCTAACCCAGTGCCTTCCAGATGTTTTGCCATAGCGACTGGGGCTGATGGGAGTTGTAGTCAAAAAGATCTGGAGGGCCTCAGGTTGGGCTTAGATGATCTTTGGATTCCCTCCCAACTATGATTCTGTGACACAGAAATGTTTCTTTTGCTTGAATGCCTAACCTTCCATTCTGAGGTCAATCGAAAAGACATTCCATTTGTCCCATCACCCCATTTCATAAGCAGGACAGGATGTTGTGAGTTTTTGTAGATTTGTTCATTTATGTCAAATGGCAATTTTAAACATCCATGAATTACCCACTGAGTCTGGAATACTTCTGTCCCATCCCACTCGGATTTACAGGGAATCTCTCTGTTACCACCTTTACAAATAATTAACTTGCAGGCTTAAGACTAGTCCAACACATTCAGATGTCTCAGACAGGGCAGCAAATGGTGCTTCCTCCCTGTTCTCCTTCGCTTTTGGGGCTCGATTTTAATGAGGGAAAAACAGAACCAAATAATGTGTTGAGTGGAACCACAACTACTATTCTGCTTTCCCTGATTGCAGAAGAGCAATGCTGCAGCTCAGCCAAAGAGCCCTGCTATGCAAGAAGCATTGATTGACTGTGGATTGCTCCGTATTCATCTATTCCCTTATAGGGATGAATTCTTGCATTTACCTGGCTGGCTTCAGCACACATGACCAATTGCTGAAGGAGCTAGGATTTTGAGGGGTCATTGTTTCTCCTATCCACCACTGCTTAAGCACCATTTTTCCTTCTCATGATCATGAGCACTGCATTGCTTGACAGCACTGCATTGGTGCCGCATTCCCCCTAAACCCTATGGTTTCCCTCCTGCAGGGTTGCACTGGGTCATCCCCATGTTAAGGATGAAGAGTGAGGTTTCTGGCGGTCATCTGGGTACCGGAGCCCCACTCCCCCAGCCCTCTTCCTGGCTTCCAGCAACTAATTGCTGGTCGCCATCTTTCAGGACCACCTCCCAGATTAGCCATGGAGCGAGGTCAGACGGTGGAAGAGCCAGGGTGACCTCGCTCCCAACGAAAAAGTCAGGATAAATCTCCAATTTTTTAACCGTGCAGCTTCGCGTGAAAGCCCCACAGGAGCTGTGAATCTGCAGCTGCATCATATAACTGCTAATAATAATAGCAGCACAGCAGATGAGCCAAGGATTCCAAAGGTGGCAGGCATAGCTGTTAGACTGTTGTGGTGAGGTGTCATGCTGCACTGACAACACAAACTTTTTGTCTGAATCCATTTCACTCTGATATGGATTTAGTAAAAGCCATGAAGAGACACAGTTACTGGAGTTGGAAACCTGGGTCTGAATCGTGCAGTCTCCATTGTATAACATTCTATGTATTTTGGTTTTCTGATTTTCTAGATCGGTTTTTGGTGACAGGCAATATTGGCATCCCACCCCATCTGATCCACAGCTGCCAGTGGCCGGCCTACACCACTCACACATCTCCCATGGTCAAGATGCTTGTGGAACAGGACAAGTTAAGAATTGCCAAGTTCCAGGGAATACCACAGGTGAGCAGTCCAGGACCCCGCAGGAGCGAGAGCATCCAGGCTCACACACCCCAGAGGAAATACAGCTGTGGGTCTCGGGAAGCAGGTGTGGCTGCAGAACCAAGTCTAGGACTGTCACAATTCAGCATGGTTGTTAGTCCCTTTGGCATTAGTAAGGACTCGCCAAGCAATTATGGTGGCTTTGGGATGCCGAGCAACTTTTCAGCTGTGGGACTCTCAGCTACAAGTGATTTAGTCATTTTTTCCAGGAGAAGAGCCCCTTTCCGTGTGTTGCCAATGAAGCTGCCAGATGATGCCAGGAACTGCAGGAAAGTAAAGAAGGTGCAACTGCAGAAATAGTTCCTTTGTACTGGGCTGCTGTCCACTGCACTTCATTAAAATCTCTTGGCAACTAACATTTGTCTTTGGGCATTTATTTTCTTTAGAAATCAGACTAGAGGATTCACATAGGTGGCATATTTAGAGAGGAAGAGAAGAAAAGATTGGCAAGTCGGAGAAGAAATAGAAACAGACCTTTTCAAATATTCACAAAACAGAGTAAGCACATTGTGCAGTGCAACAACAGGTCTGTACCTGACCATCACAGTCCCATTCTGGTCTTGGAATGCTTTGCCTTCACCTATTTGGCATGATGCCTAAGTGGCATGTAGACACAT
Organism: Anniella stebbinsi; assembly: GCA_029215795.1. NCBI lineage: Eukaryota > Metazoa > Chordata > Lepidosauria > Squamata > Anniellidae > Anniella > Anniella stebbinsi. The sequence goes on along the minus strand of JARDYH010000005.1, from coordinate 61,588,099 downwards.
AGAACCCTATTGCATGAGTTTGGTACATGCAATTTCTCACTCTTCATTTTGAGGAATAAAGATCGTCGTAGGCAGATGTTGGGCAGGTAGGTGGGGTGAGGGCAGGACAGGCGTGATCCCACAGCCCCACTTCACACACAGTTTTCCAGTTTGGTAGATGTGCAAACAGGCCTATAAATGTTGGTAATGAGCAGAATCACAGCAACTGCACATTATTGCGCGGAAGGAGGAGAATTGCATTGAAAGGGTCTTATGGTGGACTCCAATTGGAAGCCCGTATTGAAATGGTGGTACTTCTCTGCAGCACTTGTTCATTTCAATGATGTATGTGCAGAACAAGTTCACCCAGGACTGAGCTCTCAGTAATGCAATTAGGTCATTTTAGACACTGGACTTATTGCCTCCCCCCCCAGAAACACACACTTTAGATGTTAATATGTATTGCCTATGGAGCTGGCAAGGCAATCATTCTTTAGATGGCAATGTATATTGCCTCAATTTGGGGGCCCTCCTATTCATTCTGCTGAGTGGAACCCTAGACTTCTGCCCCAAAGTCCTACCCTGACAGCACCACTGTATGTTCTTAGACAGTACACTGAAGAATTGCATGAGTGTACAGGGATGAGTGAGAACACAAGAAAAACTATCCAGAGTCAGACCAAACATTCCATCTTCATGTGCTGAGATTTGGGGCTTTTCATAACCAAAGCTCCTCAACTTATGAGCTTTTAGGTGGAAGATCCAAATCTTATCCTATTCCATAAAATGGAGACAGGTAAGCCTCCCTCTCATTATAGGGATTTGCTCTTTTTATTGCGCTCAATTATGTGGGGTAAGTGGAAAAGCATTCCCATCCCTGTAGGCATTGGATTAATAAAATATGGGCGGTCATGGTCATATCCAAAATGATTTGTGAAATCCAAGAGCACAACCATCAAAATAGTTCTGTTTCCTCACAATGCAGTTTTCATGCTTCTCTTTTATAAAATTCTCTGAGGAAAAAAGGTTGCACCCAGATCAGTTCAAATGTGTGTCCTCTTAACTTGATAATAGTGGACTGCCCAGTTTTTATTCCCCCCCCCCCGTGTGTATGTGTTGATTCTTTCATTTATTTTTTGCATTACAATACTCAAGCTGACTGTGTTTGTTCAATGGATATGTCATTTCCAAGAACTGAATAAATATAATGATTAAAAACCATAACAGTCTTTGTGTCATGAAGGAAGACTTTAAAATGGAGGCATCCTCTCCCTTCTGCCGAAGGTTCTTATACTAGCAACAACTTTGAGGAATATGTTCTGAAGGTATTGCCTTTCCTTTAATATTTATTCAGATGTCCCTATTTTGGGGGTGGCTTCAGATTGATTTTCCACCACCCAAGGGAAAGGAGTCCAACTGTCCATTGTAGGCCAGCAGCATCTGGAATTAGTGCCAAATGAACAGTGGAGAACAAAGAGTTAATTGGGAAAGACCAAAAAATAAAATAAAGTCAGCAATCTGGCTATACATGTGTCAGACCTCACTGGTAATTACAACAGGAACCCCTTGAGACCCTGCTAACTACTGCTCTAAAGGAGCTTTATTGTGCTGGGGTGAGTAGATTGAATCCAGGTGTTCCTGTTGGTGTACCGACAGAATCCAGGTGCCGTCTGCCTTGTTTAAGTGATATATTGACTTATTTTACTCTAATGACAATGTGATCCAGTACATACAGAGGCAAACAAAAAGTGACCTGTGGGAAAGGGTGAAAATTCTGTGTTTTAAGCAGCCAATTTGTGTTTTCAATATTGTGCATTTAGAGCTGATGGGTATTGGAAATGAGAGCCAAATTAGGACGGTTTATAGCTTAAGTGTTCTGAAGAACAGTAACTTTGGTGGTAATTAAGGGCCATGAGTTTGCTTTGTTGGATAAATTCTGCTGGATCAGGTCCATTTTTTCCTCCCTGCATAGTAAGGCATGTGGATGGACCCCCTGCTTCAACTCAGACCCAGATTCGCAGCTTCAAAAAAATGACTTGCTTTGTTTGGATCAATTTGGAGCTGCGCTTTGGAAATCCAAGGCTTTGTGCTTCCCACCTACTATTGTGGGAAACTCAAAAACATCTACAACTTTTTTCTCTTAGGGTGCCTCTACAAGAGCGATTTAAAGCTCTTTCAAAGCGCATTACTGATTTTACCTCCACATGAACGGAGCGCAAATCCGGGGTTGAGGCGCTTTTTCTGTCCGATTATGTGCATTATTGAATGCGCATTAAATAGCGAGTTTTAATGTACTGCGGGAGTTAAAGCACCTTATGACCATGTAAACAAGCGATGCTGTGCATGAAACAACTTTAACGTGCCTTTCATACAACCGGTAATGCGCTTCATTGCCTCCCGTGTATAGGGATTAGGCGTAAAAGCGATTGGGAGAAGATGCGCAAAATCGGCCAACCGGGCGTCAAACTGAAATCTTGTAGAGAGGACCCTGGTCAGAATTGGGTGATAGTTGCAGGCATAGTAGCCCCTCAGGAGAGGATGATGCCTGTCAAATATCGGAGATATAGGCACATTGGATAGTCTGATAGGAACCTTAATATTTTGTTTTTCTTTTTAAAAGAAACTGCTAATAACTTTTTCAATGTCTGGGCAGGATTCGATAAAATTGCAAGGATAGTTGGCCCTTCTGAGGGAATCAAAGATGCAGAATTTCAGAATGGTAGCCACAGGATGGATTGTGTGACAACTACCTTGATATTGTCAGAGGATACACTTATCTCCCTATGTTTCTTGTAGATCATTGCCTGAAAATTACAAGCAACGTAGAGGTGTCCCTAAGGAATGAACCTGCCAACTTTCAGAAGGATATCAGTTCATGTGGGAGCTCTCCAATTTTTTTTTGGGGGGGGGGGCAGGGAAAAGATTTGTTTTCCCTTCCCTTCCCTTCCCCGATGGTTTTTAAGTCAAGTCATATGAAAATATTTATTTATTTTATTTATTTATTACATTTGTATACCGCCCCTTGGCGAAGCTCTCTGGGTGGTTTATATAGGATTAAAACAATTAAAAACAATATACAAAAATTAAAATAGCAAAAACATACAACATACACACAATACACACATACATTTAAAACCACTACAACAACTCAAAAAGCTACAAAAACAAAAACAAACCCAGGCTCCTCAGATATTGCCAAATGCCTGAGAGAAGAGGAAAGTCTTGACCTGGCACCAAAAATATAACAATGTTGGCGCCAGGCAGGCCTCGTCGGGGAGATCGTTCCACAATTTGGAGGCCACCACAGAGAAGGCCCTCTCCCTTGTTGCCAACCTCCGAGCTTCCCTCAGAGTAGGCACTCGGAGGACGGCCTTAGATGTTGAACGTAGTGTTCGGGTAGGTTCATGTCGGGAAAGGCATTCCGACAGGTATTGTGGTCCCAAGCCATGTACGGCTTTATAGGTTAAAACCAGCACCTTGAATCAGACTCGGAAACATACAGGCAGCCAATGCAAGCGGGCCAGAGTGGGTCTTATGTGCTCGAACCTTCTGGTTCCAGTTATCAATCTGGCTGCATTTTGCACAAGCTGCAGCTTCCGAACCACCTTCAAAGGCAGCCCAAACTAGAGTGCATTGCAGTAATCTAACTTGGAAGTTACCAGAGCATGGACAACTGAAGCCAGGTTATCCCTGTCCAGATAGGGACTTAGCTGGGCCACCAACCGAAGTTGGTAGAAGGCAGTCCGTGCCACTGAGGCCACCTGAGCCTCAAGTAACAGAGATGGTTCTAGGAGAACCCCCAAGCTATGAACATGCTCCTTCAAGGGGAGTGCAACCCCATCCAGAACAGGTAAGAGACCCTCCATCTGGTCAGCAGAACCATCCACTAACAGCGTCTCAGTCTTGCCTGGATTGAGTTTCAGTTTATTAGCCCTCATCCAGTCTATTGTCGCAGCCAGGCACTGGTTCAGCACATCCACAGTCTCACCTGATGAAGATGAAAAGGAGAAATAGAGCTGTGTGTCATCAGCGTACTGATGACAATGCACTCCAAAACTCGGGATGACTGCACTCAACGGTTTCATGTAGATGTTGAACAGCATGGGGGACAAGACTGACCCCTGCGGAACCCCATACTGGAGAATCCACAGGGCCGAGCAATGTTCCCCAAGCACCACCTTCTGGAGCCGACCCGCCAAGTAGGAGCGGAACCACTGCAATGCAGTGCCTCCCACTCCCAACTCAGCCAGTCGTCCCAGAAGGATACCATGGTCAATGGTATCGAAAGCCGCTGAGAGAACAAGGAGAATCAACAAAGTCACACTCCCCCTGTCTTTCTCCCGACATAGGTCATCATACAGGGTGACCAAGGTTGTTTCTGTACCAAAACAAGGCCTGAAACCCAACTGAAATGGATCCAGATAATTGGTCTCATCCAAGAGTGCCTGGAGCTGGCTCGCAACCACTGGCTCCAGGACCTTGCCCAGGAATGGCATGCATTCTAGAGGTGTCCCCAAGCAAGTTTCAGTACGATAGATGCAGGGGCTTGAGCATTATGATGCTTGAAAAAGAGTTTAAAGCTTTGAAAAAATTGCCATCTCTTGGTCTCACCCTTGCCCTTCCCCCAAAGCACAGTGATTAGAGTCCCTGATAAAACATGCCCTAGGATTAGAAGGTGGACCTGTCAATTACCCAGCCACACTTCCTCCTCCCCTCCCATCCTGCAGCATTTAGAGAATGGAAACCAAATAAGAAATAGGCTATTTATTTATTTATTTATGGGGGGGGGGGGCAGGAAGTCTGCATGATGCCTTGTTCTGGGCTGGGATTCAGTCCTGTTGGCTTTGTGGGGCACCTTTGTTCAACTTGGAATTGAACAGAGCCAGACTGAAGCTGCCTGCTTCTGTTCACGGTTTGGAATTTGTCCAGGTCCGTTGCACACTCCTACTGTATAGCGTTGGAAGGATTGATAGTGGCACTTATTAAAAAGTGATGGGCATATTTGTCCTGAGGTACCTCTTCATGGGCACTTTGCCTCGCAGTGGCTTTGAAATGGCGGCAGTTGAGTTACATAACACTGCCGCCAACTCGAAGCAATCTAGGGGCAAAGGCCCTTTGCTCCACACTAAAAAAGTCAGGCATTTAGCCGGACATTTTTCAAAGCGGAGCGGGCTGGGCAGGGAAGGGGGTAGAGCAGCGAGCCATAAGCTTGCTGCACCGCCTTCACTGTCCTCCCCCCCAATTTTTTAAAAAACCCACTTACCTTAGAGAAGGTGGGCCGCCGCTCCAGCCGCCCCTCCAGCCTCCGCTGGGCAGGTGTGGGTGCAATGGCAGCAACAGGAAAAGCCGCCGTGGCGCTCCTGCCGTGAAGACTGCCGACAGGAGCGTCAATGTGCGGAGCGCTGACTGCCGCTGCCGCTGCACACTGGAAGAGGTGCCGTGAAGAGGCGGCCCTGGAGACAGAAAAGGGATTTTTCTGTATCTAAAGCTAAAATGGGCAGATATGACATGTTAAGTAATTGCTTGTTTGTTCAGTTTTAGAATGCCATCACAGCTCTCTAGAATACAGCAGATAATTGAGAGCACTGCAGCTCCTTAGAAAATTAAGCATGTCACATCTATGCTTAAATTACATAAAAGAAACAGTTGTAGCCAGTTTTGAGGCAACTTAAGTCTTTTACTATGTAAGGGAATTGAAGGCTCCACAGCCTATCTTACTATTTAATCACTACTCCTGTATTATATTTTGGGAATTGAGAGGCTAGCTTGTCCGCCCTAAACACTGCCCAGGATCTGCCTTCCATTAAATGGAAGAGCTCTGCTCACAGAAAATGTCCCTACCTGATTTTGGGTAGACCCCCCTCTCTGTGCACCACAGTTCTCCCCATTTAGCAGAGTCCACAGATCCTCCGTGTAGCATCTTCAGGGGGCTGGAAAGGCAGCTGTGGGGAGGAGAGGGTAAGAAACACTGCTTCTGCCAGCCCAGTTGCATGCACCTAAATCTGGATCCAATGTCATTAAATCTGGATCCAAGTAATATGACAACTTTCCCCTTTCTGTGACATTTTTATTTTAGTTTTGAAACACTTAAAAAAAATCGTTGAAAGCCCTTTGTGGGAGAGCACCTCTAGCCACATTTAAAAACAAACACATGTGTGTGGTTAGCAGAAAACACAACCTCCTTGCAACAATTCACTCACCATTTTGTGAAGTGTTCAAATTAATTTTATATGTTTCGTGGTTGTATGATCTCACACTGTTGACCATCTCCATGGGAGTTCAAATCTAGGCAAACTTCCCCCCCCCCTTTTTTTTTTCAAAATGGAAAACAGCTATTGCCCGCAAGACCATTTCCTCCATCTATTAGATGGAAACAGGATATTGCATGATTGTCTCTGAAAAGTCCTTGGTTGTGGTATCTTGTGTTGTGTGTGTGTGTGTGTGTGTGTCAGTGGTGCAGTTAGGTAATTCTAGACCCTGGATGTAATGGTCTCATCCTCCTCCATAGCTGCTTAACTTAAAAATGTGGTGAGCCAGGCTTGTTGCATTGGGAGGGGGTTCTGCTCATTCTTCTGGTGGGCCCCCTATCTTCTGCCCCAAGGTCCCTACCTGATGTTACCACTGCTTGTGGTATCCATTCTAAGATGATGCAGAAAACCCCTTAGTTCTAGCCTGCTCTTTCATAGGCTCTGTTGTACCATGGACAGTCCTGCTTTCTGAAATATGACCTGAACAGTCGAGCTACTTCCATCAGCTTTCTTTCCAGGCTAAACATCTTGGAATATGATGTGAACCACAACAGTTGTTGGATAATCTTGGACCGGTCATACTCCCTCAACTTAATATGCCCGACAGGGCTGTCATGATGTAGGGTGGGAACAAAGCAAAATAGCAATGTGCTGTGATGAAGAGTCTCTGAGCATGTGCAGAGTTTCCTTCCCTTCATTACCGAATAAGCAGAACTTGTGGCTCCTTACACATTTGGGATTAAAGGAGAGGGTTTCCAGACATTCCAGCAGGTTTTCTTCACTGGAAAGAAAAGAAGTGCTGCTCCCCCTTCTACTCTGATTGCTCTGCAAATGCAAAACGCGGAATGAAATGATGGGGAGCTGTGCTTAGTAAAAACTTCACCCACATATTGTGCCACACAGAAGCACAAGTGGCAGAAGATGAAGCCCCCAGGGCCAGCATCAAGGGTAGGCCTGGTTGGGCAATTGTCGATGGCCCACAGCCTAGCAAGGGCCCACTTGGACTTGCTCCTCCTCTTCACCATTGCAACCTGCTTGTTGACCTGCTTCTGCCCAGGCCATGGGGGTGTGGTGAGAAGGAGGAGGAGCAGATGCCCCTGCCTCCTTGCTCACTGGCTTTCTGCCTATCAAGCGTAAGCAAGTGGTACCAATGATGAGAAAGAGGAGGAGGAGCAAGAGCAGCCTTTGGCAGCAGTGGTGAGAAGGCAGAGACTCACTGAGGGAGGGGGCCCATGGAGAAACATGGAGCAAGTTCTGGAAGCCCCCATTACTAGGTGGGCCTTCTTCTCCCGCTAGCCGCCACGTATGAATGCCAGTGGCTCTGTGCTTGTCCGGTCTAACAGAAATCGTTCTTTACAACTAAAAATACACACACACACACACACACACCTCGCGATCCGTTCCAATGCCACTGTTTAAATAGTTCCAGACTTGCCAATTTCATATATGTTCCAGAGGAGCCACCCTTTCAGAAACAAAAGGCAGCCTGTCTTTGTGGCCTGAACCTGACTTGCGACGGTTTTGCTTCCAACCACTTCATATTTCAGGAGGGGCTTTCGGTCCATAGCAATAGAAAACCAACATCACAAATTGCCCTGATGCCGCTTTGGTCCTCTTCCTCCCTGTCCCTGGTGGATGGACCGCCACACGGCCTGCATTTCAGGGACAGCCTTGCCTTGGTAGGAGATTGGTATGATGTCAATGTTCGAAGTGGGCGAGGTGGAGGAGGCAAAAATAGATCTGTATACATTTTTCCAGCTCTGCAAGTGTGAAAGGGAGCGTTTATGGCTCTGTGCATAATAATAATAATAAATTTATTTCTTACCCACCTCTCCCTCCAGATCGAGGCGGGGAACAACAATAAATATAAATACAAAGACAATAAAATAGATAGAACATTAAAAGCAAATAAAACTAATACATTATTAAAAACATCGTAAGTTAAACTAGGTAGGCCTGCCGGAAGAGATCAGTCTTCACGGCTCTCTTAAATTCAAGAAGACTGCTAAGTTGTCGAATCTCTCCCACTCTCCAGTCTGGGAGCGGCAGAAGAGAAGGTCCTCTGGGTAACTCTCGTCAGCGTAGTTCTGGCTGATTGAAGTAAATTCTTCCCAGAGGACCTGAGAGTGTGGGGCAGATTATATGGGAGAAGGTGATCCCACAGGTAACCTGGACCCAAACCATGTAGGGCTTTAAAGGTAATAACCAACACTTTATACTTCACCTGGAAACAAATTGGCAGCCAGTGGAGTGATTTTAAGACTGGTGTAATGTGATCACCTAGGGTGTCCAGATCGCCCGGGGTTTCCCGATACTAACTGGGAAACCTAGGCCGATCCGGCCAACCGGAGGACGGCAGGGGAAAACCAGGGTGGCGGGGGGTCACGCGGTGGTGGCAGTGAGCGGCGACGAGCAGCGGTAGACCCGGCGGCGGTGGCGGCGGAGGAGCCCAGGAAGCGGCCACCCCAGCAGGTAAGTGCCCCCCCTCGTGCCTCGCGCTCCTTACCTGCAGGGGCGTCCACTTCCCTCTGAAGCACGAGGCGCGAGAGGGGGCACTTACCTGCTGAAGCGGCCGCTTCCCGGTCTCCTCCGCCGCCACCGCCGCCGGATCCGCCGCTGCCGGGTCCTCCACTATCACCAGGTCCTTCGCCGCCGCTGCCGGGCTCGTGAGGCCAGAGGCCATGCGGAAGAGGCGGGAGAGGGCCGATTACATCACTTCCGGATCCGGCCCTCTCCCATCTCTTCCGCGCAGCCTCTGGCCTCCTTGGGGCTCGTCGCCATCGCGACGAGCCCCGAGGAGCCCGGACACCTGCGCGGAAGAGGCGGGGGAGCTCCCCCGCCTCTTCCGCATGGGCGGCCGGGTTCCTCGGGGCTCGTCGCCATCGCGACGAGCCCCAAGGAGGCCAGAGGCCGCACGGAAGAGGCGGGAGAGGGCCGATTACTTCACTTCCGGATCCGGCCCTCTCCCGTCTCTTCCGTGCGGCCTCTGACCTTATGAGCCCGGCAGCGGCGGTGAAGGACCTGGCGGTGGTGGAGGAAGACCCAGCAGCGGCAGGGGACCTGGGGGCGGCGGCTGACCCGGCGGGGACGGCGTTGGAGGACCCGTCGCGGGCGGCGGAGGAAGAGAACCCGGTAGGTCCAGGCTGGTGTTGTTTTGGGGGGGGTGGCTTGGGGGGGTTGTTTTGGGTGGGGGGTGGGGTGGCGGGGCGGACCAGGATTTTGGTTTCCAAAATCTGGTCACCCTATGATCACCCCTAGTTGTACCGGTGACCAACCTGGCAGCCATATTTTGAACTAGTTTCTGGACGAGGCACAAAGGTAGCCCTATGTACAGCGCATTGCAGAAGTTGAGCCTCGAAGTTACCAGCGCGTGCACTATCGTCTTTAGGTCTTCCAACTCTAGGAAGGGGTGCAGCTGGGATATCAGCCAAAGCTGATAGTAGGCACTCCTGGCCACCACATCTATCTGGGCTGTCATTTGGAGCGTCGGATCCAGGAGCACCCCCAAGCTGCAAACACAGTCTTTCAGGGGGAATGTGGCCCCATCCAAAACTGGTCGACACACCTCCAAACCCAGGTCAGAGCCCTTGACAGGAAGCACCTCCATCTTGTCTGGATTTAGCTTCAGTTTGTTTTTCCTCATCCAGCCCATTACCGCCTCCAAGCATTCATTTAGAGAAGACACGCTATCCTTAGCTGATGCTGTTATCGAAGGCATAGAGAAATATATTTGGGTGTCATCAGCATACTGATAGCACCCTGCCCCATGCCTCCGGATGATCTCCCCTAGCAGTTTCATGTAGATGTTAAACAGCATTGGAGATAGGATGGCGCCTTTGTGTATGTACTGATGGCATTGTGTGTATTTTTCAATGACATCCTGCAACCAGCCTAGACATGCCCAAGATGTGACTTGGGACAGAATACAGCCCTGATCCTAAGCATGTTGTCTCAAAAGTAAGTCTACAGTGAGCTGAACGGAACAAATCCCTTCAGAGGTGAGCTGAGGATAGCAGCCCTGGTTCCCTTTGAGCAGAACCTCCAATCCATGGGGCAACCCAATATGTCGGGTGAAGCCTTTTGGGATTCCTCCAGGGGGTGGGGCTTAAGGTCCAAGTTCTGCCTCCCTGGAGGAATCCCCTTAGAGGGAACCCCCACTGCTATCCCTGATCTCAGACCGATGGATGGCCTGGACCTGACTTGCCAGCATCAGGAAGAGCAGCTTCTCTTCCCCACGTGGGTGAGTCCAGTCACGCCTCAGAGATCAGTGACAGCAGTGAGGATGTGGGGCCACTTGGGCATTGGGATTCACCTGCGCCAGGGAGAGCGGCCATTCTTCCCTGCATGGGCAAGTCCAATCTGATTTCGGAGATAACAGCAGGAATTCAACTGCTGTCGGAAGGCCAAACCCAGGTGTCTGCTGCACCCCTGAAACTAGTGCTGTGCCCAAAATTCCAACCATTCCATTTTTGGCATTTCGTGGGGGGTGGGGGGAAATGAAAACTCAAGCGAAAGAGGCTGGGAGAGGTGAGAATTTCAGAGAATTTTCTCCTTAGGGAGGGGAACAAGTTTTCCACATACCTTTTAAAATGTAGCCAGTTGTTGAGGGGTCTTCTTTCTTTCCCTTTATTTTTTAAAAAACACCCCCAACATTTTCAGGAGCCAAGGAGTGCTTATTGGATACTTATTGGAGAGAGAGAGGTCATGTGGTCTCCAATAGGCATGCACTAACAACTGCTAGGCTTAATCAAATGCTGGAGGAAGGCTGCTTTTTTTAAAAAAAAATTTTTTAAACAAACTAAAAAATAGGAAGAAAGGCCCTCAGCAATCAGCTATGCTTAAAAAAGGCATGTGGAAACCCTGTCCCCCTCCCCAAGGAGAAAATTCTCTGAATTCCCCCCACCCTGTGAAAGAAGCAGAAAAAACAATGCCTCTTTCACAGAGAGAGAGAGAGAGAGAGAGAGAGAGAGAGAGAGAGAGAGAGTTTCTGAAATAAAGGGATAGGCTTTGGCCCAGCACTACTTGAAACTTCTCACTGCTTGGAGAACTGGGATGCATATTACAATACGTTCTTATTCCCACCTCATTGGGCAGCATGTTTACATTATCATTAGAGCCTCGGTAGAAGTGTGAACACTCATCTTTGTTTTGTTATTCAAGGAACCTTTGGAGTCAATAACACTTTCTATACAGTCGAAACTTTCTAGATGGTTTTGGCCTCTAGGTCAGAACTGCACAGCTGACCTATTATATGAAATGAAATCTGGCCCATGTGAACTGCCGAGGTAGCCATGCTGTGAGCATATGACTCAATCTTGCCTAAATTGTGACTTGAAAATCTGGTAGCAAGATGGCTAGAGAAGGAGCCATTTCAGGTCAATATTAGTCAGCTTGGCAGAGAAAAAGAATGGTTTCAGCATCCTTTTCACATGGCCGTGTATGTGCATGTGCAAAGTTTAAATAATGAGTGGCTGTGAGTTCTAATGTTTGTGTTTCTCTTTCTGCTATTTGTATTGATGAGGTTAGGGTTGATTGGTCACTGGACACCAGGAAGAGGGCGGGATCCAGTACCTGGATGACCACTGGGAAGCCCCATGCTCCCTCCTGGCATGAGAATTTCCCTCCCCCACCCTGCAGCAGCGATACCATGGGGTTTTCAGGGGGAAGGAGCAGCGAAGCAACGTTGCGAAGACAGCCCCCTGCTATTTATTTGAAAGGGTTTATGCAGATGAAGGACCTGGATCCCAAATAAGGCTTTGGGACTAGTTACTCCTTTTTCTCCATGATGCGACAATTGTAGAGAGTGACAGTGAGTCAGAAAGGGATTTCAGTGCTGGGGAGAAAGAAATGGGCTGCACCTTCTCAGGCTGGTATTCCGTTTATCTCAATTGGGGCGGTGGCAGCGATGTGTGTCTCCACATTAGGACCAGTGATTTGCCGGCACCACCACCAAGTTGTCCATAAAGAATGAAATCATTTCTGTGAGCTTGACTACTAATTTGAATAAGACCCGGGGAAAGGGACAGTTGAACCTTCTAAAAGTGCTTCTGTAAATTGTTCTGTATTGAACAAGTTTGAGTGCCATGAACTATAACAAATCTTAACTTTTTGAGATGCAAATTCTATTCTTTTTAATAGATATTTGTCTGTTTTTTAGAGAGAGAGAGAGAGAGAGGGAGAGGGAGGCTCTGATGAATTATAAAGAAAACACGTAATAAAACTTTTTGAGGGCATGATTTTCACATTGCTACAAAATTTCTACTCAGGTCCAATTTAAACTTTTACTAGAGTAGGTGTTGATTGGTTTGATGTGGTTATGGAATTTCTGTTGTTTTCATTTGGTATGTCATGGTATTACATTTCTTTTTATTGTCTTAAATTTCTATGATGTTGTTTATTATGTGAACTCTTTGGACTTCTTCTTCTTCTTCTTCTTTTCTTCTTCTTCTTGATATCACGTTTAAACAAATTGACAGACCAGCCCATTTAACTATAACCTTTTGGGTAGTGTATACAAGCTCATATTATTTATTCCTATGTCATTCTGTTGAAGTTTATGGTCGTGATAAGAAAAAAAATATTAATGTTCTTTTAGAATGTTTTACTTCAAATAAGTGTGCTTGGATTCTTGGTAATAGTTCATAGAAAGTATTCCATAGAATTAATGCAGATTTTTAAAAATATATATATATTACTCCCCATCAAATGAAGCAAATCAAATAAACACCAGACTGCTCTGAACTGCAAGGAATTGTCACCACACAAAAAAACCGGACTTCAAGAACAGTGCATTCGACTCCAAACATAGCTTACATGTCACTCATCTCCCAACTACTAAGTAAACCTAACAGTAGCTTTAACTGCACTGTCTGTAGTAAAGCATCTCCATTCACTTCCCTTATACACAGCCTGTAAAGTACACCCTTATGCTGTTGATCATGAGACACGGTGTCAAATGGGACTTTCAGTAGCATATGCTTTCCAGAGTGTATATGCTGGCCACTGATGGAGAACATAGCTTCTTCTGCATTGTAATAATATAATAATAATAATAATAATAATAATAATAATAATTTATTTCTTACCCGCCTCTCCATCTGGATCGAGTTTAGAAAGTTCTTAGAAAGGGCTCCGGAGCACAACACAGACCTGGCTTTTAGGTGGAGCTGTGACTGTGACCCCCTCTACAAGAATTCGGTTTGACGCCTGGTTCTCTGAATATGCGCATCTTCTCGGAAGCACTTTATGGTAAATGACTGTATGCAGGAGGTAATTGAGCACACAACTGGTGGCCTTACCGGTTGTTTGAAATGCACTTTAGAAGTAGTTAATGCAGAGAATCGCTTGTTCATATAGTCAAAATGCGCTTTAACGGCCCGCAGCAAAATAAAACTTGCTATTTAACACGCATTCGATAATGCGCATAATCAGATAGATAATGCGCCTCAACTCCCGATTTGCGCTTCGCTCATGTAGAGGTAAATTTTTTAATGAGACTTGAAAGAGCTTTAAACCTCTCATGTAGAGGCAGCCTGTTTTTGTTTCTCTAGTCTAAAACCTATATCACTGCACTTGTTGCAGGAGCAATGTTATCTATTGAGAGGTCAATTAACTCCCTATTAAACATACCGTAATCAGATTTGGGGTTGGTCTCGGTGTTTCCTGGGAGATCCCTTCCAACCCCATATTTGTGACAAGAAGTAGACTAATGAAACCAGGAGGACTGCTGCACATTGCCTCAATGGCTCTGGTGAAGTTGCCAGGAACTTCCCTTTTTTATGGAGATTGCCATCTCTAGCTGATCTCTTCTGGAAGAAGAGAGCCTTTGGGGAAGTGAGTTTAGGAATCTGCTGATCTGGTCTTTGTAGGGCAGCCTTCCCTGATCTGGTACCCTCCAGAGGTTTTGGACAATAGCTCCCAGGATTGCTGACCATTGGCTATGATAGCTGGGACTGGTGGAGTTGTAGTCCAACACATCTGAAGGGCACCAGGTTGGGGAAGCTTGGCTTAGTTGGAGCTCTGGAAGCCTCTTCAGGGTACAAAAGCCCACCTAGAAATCTAATGGGGGAACTGTACCTTTTGGGGTGTTAACATTGTGAATCCCTATTGATGCTTAATCTGTATGTAGTATGAATAAACCACCACAAATATGGCCGAAGCCTCTGGTACCTCATTCAAAGGCAACCAAGATCTTCACAGCTTTGCTTCATGGTTCACATCCATGAATCATGAAAAAGGACTTTTCTACACAAGGCTGTTAATACACTATATCTACTTTTGGTTTCATCGTAGAACTGAGTTCTGAGCATTACATGAAGAGTGCTTCCTTTCCTGCTTTCCCATTACATAAACTCTAAGTGGCACTGTGGCATAGTGGAGTAATGCAAATACGCAAGTTTTCTTTCTTTTTCACAAATACTGAGTTTTTCTACATAAACAACCTACTTATGGTTGTTTATGGGTTCTTTAGCTGGTGATGTGACGCTCCACTTTTACTTCTATGTCTAAACAGCACTTTCTGTGAGTTTTTTTAGAGCAAGGAAAGTGCATTATTCTTTTTTGAATGTGCTAAAGAAAACTCTTTTTGCTTGTGTATTTGTGCTATTCTGCTATACCACAGTGCCACCTAGAGGTTATATAGTAAGAAAGCAAGAAAGGAAACCCTCTTCATGTAGTGCTCAGATCGCAATTCTGCAATGCAACTGAAATTATATACAACAGATTAACAGCCTCATATAGAAAAGCCCACCACATTTTCCCTGTTCTAAAAAATCTCACTCTTTAGACACAGAAGTGAAACTGGAGAATCATGATGTTGTCTGAAGAACCTTTAAACAACCATGAGTAGGGAATGACGAGTGCACAATAAATGGCTTGTGTAGAAAAGTTCATTGGTTCTCTTTTCATTTTTCCCACCACCCGGTTGGTGACAATTTTCTGCCGGGGTAAATGACAACACAGCACAAGACTACCCTGCAACATTTTCCTTTAAAGCTGACTCTGAAATGTGAGCCCCTCGAAAGGGATGCTAGAGCTACTGTGCTAGCCAGATGGATGTGGCAGATACAGTCCTCATTTCAGAGGCCTGGATTAGCCAGTAGGATAATTCTGAACCATTGCTGGCTGGTGTTTCGAAAAGCGGAAAGTCACTGCATGCAGCCAGTGAGCAAATTGCAGACAGCACTCATGAGGAACTGGCAAGAGCTGAGTGGCTTCTGGGGTAAGTGGGCTGCAGTTCCAGAGTGAGCTTGGCCATCACCAGGAGGCGAGCCTTGCCTTGTTTGGATGAGTGCATATCTGATATCGCTTCCCAAGCCACAGCTAAAAAAGGGCTGGCGGGTCTGCGCCTTCCCTGCTTCCCTCCCTCTGCTCTGTTTACTATGGTTGTAACATCTGATCCACTTGGAGGATCCTGTGTAGTGGCAAAGCTGGAATGACAAGACTGTTTTGGTCAAAAGATGTGTGTCGCTCCGAGGTCAAAGCACCACACACCCAAATAAAGAGGGCTGCCTCTGCCCAGCCAGGACTTCGCCGATCGTCTGAATGTCAAGGCTTCCATTACATCAGACGCAGAGGCACGGAGAAGAGCGGCAAGTGGGGGGGGGGGAGGAGGGGGGAGGAAAGAGGCAGGCTGCGAGATATTTGGCAAGCCTCAGCCTCTTCAACAGGGGAGAGAGGGTAGCAGCCGCACGTGCTGTCCTGTCCTACAACCGAACTCTGTTCTTTGGCTGCAGGAATCTGGGATCGGCCGCATCCCACAGAGCAAAGGCAGAGAGGCAAGCCACACGGGGCCGAGGATGTGGCTGGGAAATACGGAAAACAATAGCAGGAGCCTGATGAATGAGCAGCTCCTGAATGTTAAGAAGTGCCACAGAATTTCGCAGAGTTTGCAGTTTGAGTAGTTTAAAAAAACAGCAAAAAAGAACTAGAAGGAGAAGAGCATCCAATGCAGGTCACAAAGGAGAGAAACACGTTCTCGGGATGCAAAATTGATATATTGACAAGATGCCCGATGCGTTTCGGACTGTCCTTGATTCTGAGGCTTTCTTCAGAGGGCTGTAACATTAATAATAAAATAGAATACAATGAAGCAACACGTCGTATTAAAACTTTTTTTTCAGAATAGATTAATTAAACACATTGCCACAAGGGCGCATGCGTATATTGTGATATTATAAACCTTATAAATACGACAGAGTGCCACTAAGGCCTGTGCATATGTATTAGTATTTTAAAAAAAATCTTATCAATCTGGCATATTGCAAAAGTATAACATACAAGCCCCTACTTACTAGAAAGAAACGTCTGCAGAATAGGCTTTAGAGAACACGCGGGGGGGGGGGCACTAGTTCGCCGAGCCCTGCTCACGGGCCCCCGCGAGCTTTTGCTGAGCGCTTGGGAGGCTGTGTGAGCCTCCTGTGCCCACTGCAAAGTGCACTTTCTGGAGACCAAGAAGGTGCGCTTTGCCTCCTCCCCCCCACGCCAATCAGGACAATAAAGACTGTTCCCTAGGAGCTAACAATCTAAACTTTGAGAGTGTGTTTGGGAGGGGGGAGATAACTGAGGGAAGGAAGTGAAGAAAGACAAGAGTTTCAAAGCAACAGGGAAGGGATGATGGGAGAATGGAGGAATAGCAAGTAATGAATCTGAACTCTTGACATTTTAACAAGGGAAAATTCAAACGCGGTTTCCCAAAGAAGTGAAGTAGTGTTAAGTTCTCTGCACTTCCCCGAACAGAGATCCACTCAAGGACAGTGGTTAAGAAGACTCCTGGAGACTTGTGGGTTGCTTTCAGGTGAGGGGCTTTTTTGTGCAATTACTTTGCCTTGTTCTCATGATTTTACAGGGGGTCCAGGCAACATCGTCATCCATTTGTAGCCCTCTTGCGTTTTCCTGCCACTTCCATCTTTTTCCTTTTGTCAAAATATCCATTTGGCGGTGTGGGGGGAGAAAGAGGGGGGAAATAACTGCATAATGGCTTTTTACTGCTAGCACACTAAGAGCCCTTTGTCTGAAAGCGCCCATGGTGTCTTTATATTTGTTTCATTTAGAAATATACAAGCAGAGGCAGCAAAAACATTGATTCTGCATCAGATTCCCAGACAGCAACTGTGCAAATCCCAGCCCCCAGGATGCTTCTGGTCTAGCTAGCTGAACTTAAAGATCTCTGTCGTTCTGTCTGTTCCCAATTTCAGAATTCTCTGCAAGCGGATAACTCATTTTGGGGGGGAAATCTAGCCATTACCACTCATTGAAGAAATATCCACAGATCATCCCTGACCAGCAGCAAGCAATGATGGTTACCCAGTAGCCATAACAGCACAACACCATAATGTGGCACAGGAGCACCCCACACTAACATTTTTCTTGTGGACAGCATGCTTCCCCCTGTGGTTGCTATGCGTTATGCAAATAGAGAGGACTGCCATGGGCCCAGTTTGGGGCATTTGGGGCTTTACTATAACTGGTTATGCAAAATGTGGGCAATCTGCATGAAAAAGAAACAAATAATTGTTGTGAATAGCCCAGAGAGCTTTGACTATAGGGGGTATACAAATGAAATTCAATAATATAATATAATATAATTAATATAATATAATAATGTGAAACTACTATAAAGTGCCTTTCAGTTTAAAACAAGAAAATGTCAGATGGTACAGACCAATGGACCTATGATTGTCAATGAGGAGTCGCTTTCAGGAGCCAACGCTTGTACGTAACAAGCAACCTATCAAATAAGCAAGTGCCCTTAAATCACCCATACAAAGACTGCTCAAAAGAAGGGTGTGGGTAAAGTGGGAGGATGCACATAGTGGCGAATCTCCTTTACATTTACTGTCACTGTGTGCATGTGTGTTGTTTGTATAACATGCTGCAAGGCAGAAGGCTTGAGTGGTACCCACCTTTGTCACCCAGAGCAGCTAAGGGTCTCTTTAAGCACAGGGAATGGAATGCCAGTCTGATCTGAGCTTCTGCTGCCATCCAAAGAATTCCACCCTCCTGGTTGGAAACCTGGGTTGGATTTTAGCAACCTCGGGAGATGGACGGCATACCAACAGCCCACATTTAGCTAATCCATCAGCTAAAAACAGCCAGAAGCCTGGGCAGTGAATAAATAAATTCTATACTAGATACTGTTGCATCCTACGCTCTCCGCCACTGAACACTGCATGTTACATTGGTGCATATGATTCTGCCCCGTTAAAACAGCCCGGCTGAATTGCCAGTATTTCTGATCAAGTCATGGAGTGAGAGGTGGGGAGCAGTCAATTGAAAATTGGCATAAACTCCAGTTTATTAGATTTTAAAGACAATCCAAGTGGATAGAGAAAGAATTTTAATTCTATTTGTTCATTTTTAAAAAATCAGTATCAATCAGAAACCAGATCCTTATTTGTTCTCTGCCATTTTCAAGAAATGCTAGGAAATGCTCCCGCCCCCCAATCTCAGGTATCTCTAGTTACTTGAGGAGGCCCCAAATCAAGTTCCTTGGCAACTCCATTTAAAAGCTTGGCAGTAACTGGATTGCTGCTCAAGTGGTACAGTCCTTATACTACAGAATGCATGTGGGACATTTTGGCTGGATTGTAAAACAAAATCTCTGGGTGGAAAGAATACATACAAAGGAACTTATCAGGGCTGCCTCTACATTTTCACTACGTTGTGTGACTGTGCACCTGCAGCAGCAACAGACGGACCTTCCAGGAACAGCTGGAAACTGCTACCTATTTAGTGTGGGGCTGCTGCTGACACCAACTCCCCCAGCGAGGTATGTGGAGTTCCAGCAAGTCCTCCACACTTTCTTCCTGGCTCCCTGGCACAATGGAGGGTAGGGCACCCCTTCCTGCTAAAGATGATGCCTGCCAGAAACTTGTAATAGGGACTCACCAGACAGGCAGACAGGACTGGGTTGGGTGCAGGGGGGAGAGAGAGAAGTGGTCTTGCATCTTCTGCTACCCATCCACCTTCTCCCAGTGCTTCATATGAAGTCCACTAATGACTTGAGCTTCTTGCTCTGAAACCAAGAGTGAGAAGGCCATTCCCATCTCTGCCTAAAAGAATATAGGGAAAGGGGTGCTCTGAGGGCTTTACAAGCAAGCAGGTTTTTATAGTTGCAGAAAGCAACTACTCTAATACTGTGCTTGTGAAAGACATGTTCACCCAACACAGCAAATTTCCTTTTTTAGAAGAGAATCCCTTCTAAAAGCACTCCAAATTGTAAAAGCTCCCCTTGCTTTATACCCTGGGTGGGGGGAGGTGTGAAAGAGGGTTCTAGACTGAGCAGAAAACAAAACAAACACACACACCCTAAAAGCGTTCTTTCATTCATCATAATTCCCTAACCCCTGCACCTATCCCTCTAAAAATGTTCAGGTTTCTTATCTAGAGTCATATCTATGACCTGTGCCATTTTCATCCAAATGGCCTGAAAAATCACAAGGGGAAGGGGAAATTAATCCTTTTCCCCCCAAGAACATTAAATACCTGCTTCACACAAGAAATGCTGCATTGAATTTTCTGAAACTTTGAAAGTTATTTAACTTGAACGCCTCTATGATTAAAGTCATTTTTATAGAAATTACCTGCAAAAAGCACAGGGGGATAAGCAAATCCTTTATTGAAAATTCCCAGACTTTAAAAGCTCTCTTTGCACAGAAACCCTCAAAACTATCTGTCTCAAATTTGGCAGGCTTCATGCCTGCAAATTTCATTTATGCCTGCAAATTTCATTGAATTCTGCCCAGAAATAAATTACAAGCAGATCCCTTTTTAAAGCAAACATTTAAAGGCTACTTGCACAAACACTCTGGCACCTATTCATCTGAAATTGGCAGACTTCATTCCATTCTGTCAAAAAGTGATTTCCCAGTTGGGGGAGACATATGGAGCTTCAGATTTCCAAGGCAAGATTCTCCTTCCCAATGAGTTGAAGTGGGTGGTCTCTGAAACGATATAAGCTGAATCAGGGGCCTTTCAAAAGCACTGCAGTAGGGTCTGAACTGAATCTTACCTTTAGTGCACTAAACCACACTTCAGATAGGAGGCATCTGGTCATAGGCAACACCAGAAAATGCAGGGAAGGTTGAAATGCATGACAATCAAGTGATTTAAAAACCTGATTCAAGTGCATTTTAAACCACCTTTCTCTGTTTAACATATTCACACAGCAGAGGTTCAAAAATCAAAAGTACTAAATGTCACATATGACATCAGTCAAGATTGCAGTATTGGGGAGGCTATTATTTCTTAGCCCTCAAATAGTGCGATCTTGTGTCAAATCATTACAAATGTGGAATAAAAAGCAGAATATAACACTTTGAAAGCGGTATATGGAATGTGGATTGTGCACCAACAGTTATCAGTGCACTTCAATACCACTATAAAGCAGTAGTGTAGATCTAGCCCTAAACTGCATAAGGGGTGTTTTTTTTTTGTTTGGGATAGCACGTCAGATGCCCATAGGCTATCTAGAATTGTATAGCCTATGCCTGTGTTGCCCCCTCTATACACATCTATTCAGGGGCGGCGGCAGCAAGCTCAGCAGAGGCTCTACACAATTCAAGATGTGATATCATATGCTATACTGCAGGAATATTGGACCACTTTCAGTAGCAGAGAAGTTCCTGGAGGCCCCATTCCAGTTGGAATGAAGGCAAAAGGCAGAAGCAAAAGGGTTGGGGCAAAAAACAAAACACATATTACAGCATATTTTAGCTTAAAGCTCTTACTGCCACTAAGGCAGGATCTACACTGCTGCTTTACGATGCTTTGTATTGGTATTGACAACTGTTGGGGCCCATGACACATTCCATATACCGTTTTCAAACTGCTTTCGAAGTGGTATATTGGTTGGAGCGGAGGAGGGGAAAGCATATCTTTCCCACCCCCACTGCTCCAATCACGGCCTTTTCTAAAATGTCCAGGAATGACACACTTTTTCCTTTAAGGCCCCAATTAAGGTGTACCTTCCCCTTTTCTGCTCCAATCAGGGCCTTAAAGGGGAGAGTGTGTCATTCCTGGACACTATAGAAAATTATAGAAACTCCCCTAACACCCAAGATACAGCAAAAACCAGGACAAAACCATGGAAATTCACCCATATGGTCATTCTATGTCCTGCTTGGTGTAGATCTGGCGTAAGAGAGGCATATTGACCTTTAAGAATGGGGAAAACCTGTTCAAATTCCAGGAAACTACCCAACTTTTGGTGGCTGGGGAAAAGGGGTGGAACTAGAAGAGGGGGTGGCAATCTGGGGAACTCCAGAGGGCCAGACTGGGACCCCAGGTAGGCACGGTTTGGCCCACAGGCCTGAAGTTCAACACCCTAGCTATACCGTATCTATTAGGAAATGTATTCTGGCACAACACCCTAGCACTGGTCCAGAAGTGGCAGAAGCTCTTATGCAGATATACCCCTAGACAAGTCTCCTGGCACCTAGGTGTATCCAATTACTATTGACATCTGCAAATAGATGCTTCTCCCCCCCCCCTCTCCTTGTTGATGCACTTAACAGCCCATCATTCAGTTAATTGGCTGTGCAGAAAAATAGAAGGTAGAATCTTTCTGTGGCTGCAAAATGCTGCCCTGGCCTGGCTGTCATCCAACCAGCCCTCCTTAGTCCTCCCAAGTGATAACATGCAACAAGCATCATGTAGATTTTCGTTTTCAAAAGCAAGCTAATCCATCATAAGCAGGATGAAGATTGCTGAGTCATGTCCTAATGGATACGTAAGGGGTGGGTACGGCACATATCCATCACTAAACAAACTCGTAGAGAAGATGCCACCTTTTCCCACTCAAGTAGTGAATGTGCATTTTGGTAGTAAACATATTTGCTTATGCTTGCAAGTCAATTACCTTACCGCTCTCCTGTAGCACTTTATAACTGAGTAGACCAGGCCTGGCCTGGCCTGGCTTGGCCTGGCCTAACCTGGGGAGTTCTTGCTTCCCACCAATTGCCATGGTGAATGGGCTTTTTCTCATACATAGGGAAGCTGCAAAATGTTCTCAGTTTCAGGGAACACCCATCTCTCTGCAAGTGGGGTGAGCTTTTTTCCTATGAGACACAGGGTGCTTCCAAATAGATAGCTCCTCGCACTTCTTGTCAAACGGCATTGTGCACCAATGTCGTCTTTCCCTTTTTAATGGATCTTTTGTGGAAAAGGGAAAGAAATGGAAGAAGCAGTGGGAAAACATGGGGGCGTTACAAGTAGAAGACTCCCTATAAAATTCCATGAATGAGACAGGGTGGCTGCAACATCAAAGCTAAATCTGGTAGCACCCATAGCTTTCTCTTTCCTCTCCAAGAAAGTAGCTGCTGCGAATATTACTAGTGCTGCTGCTGCTGCTGCTGCTGTTGCTAGAGCAAATACACCAGTAAATTCTCTGTGGATATGGTGTGTGTATGTATATGTATCACCATCCCACATATATTAAGACTTGAGAGTACATGCATGGAAATGAACCCCTTATGAACTGGGATGCTTGAAGATGGAGGGGTCCTAGCACCAATCATCAGAAGGTCTTGTGTAGCTATCCTGTCTTTCCTTTCTTAATGGCTTATCTGCAGTAAGAGAAAAGATGGAAGAAGTGGTTGGGGAAACATGTCATCATCTGGACACCCTGTAAAATTCTGTGAACGAGGCAGGGTGATTGCACATGAAAAGCCGGATCTGGGGAGAAAGAGAGGGTGGAGTGGAGTGAAGCTCCAGGGCCTACACTAACCTTGGTGATGATAGAGGGCGGAGGAAAAGGAAAGCGAAAAATTATGCTCCACTTTCAAATTTTTGGTGGGTAAAGAAAGGGAAATTGCTCAAGCATCCTAAGATTTGCACATTTCTCCGATGTCTCCCACAAAGGAAGAGAAATATCACTAGACATGAAGTGCCCCACGATCTATAGTAGGAGTGGATTGGCAGCAAGCATTTCTCTAGAAAAGTACCATCAAAGGAAGTAAATAAACATTGCCAGCCCTTCCTTGTCAGTGATCCTGATCCAGGAAGAAAGATTGGGCCGCATGTGCTCTCATCTATTAATGTGGCCAGTGCAGATGTGCATGTGTATGCATATCCCCATCTGCCCCATTGAGCTGTTTGGATGCCAATGGGGTTATGCCGTGCATTTGCATCTGGGTCCAACAGTTGTTACAAGCCACTAACCAGTGGAGGCTGTTAGCTCCAACTTTGGTGGGGCTGTAAATCCATTCTGAGTTTCAGTCAAAACCAGCCAGAACTCTAAAGGAGCTATCTGAGGTGCTGAACCTGGTTTGGGGCTCTGATTCAGCACCTTGGATAGCTCTTTTTAGAGTTCTGGCTGGTTCTAACTAAAACCTGGAATAGATTCACAGCCCCGCAGAAATCGGAGCCACCAGACACTATTCCCCACAACTTTGGCTGCCTCTACAAGAGGCATTTAAAGCTCTTTCAAGGCGCATTAAAAAATTTACCTCTACAAGAACGGAGCACAAATTGGGTGTAGAGGCGCGTTTTCTCTCCGATTATGCGCATTATTGAACACGCGTTAAATAGCGAGTTTTATTTTGCTCCGGCCGTTAAAGCGCATTTTGACTATGTGAGCAAGCGATTCTCCGCATTAACTACTTGTAAGGCGGATTTGAAACAACCGGTAGGTCACCAGTTGAGTGCTCAATTACCAGCATTTACGATAAAGCGCTTCAGCAATTATGCACATAATCGGCTAACCAGGCGTCAAACAGAATCCATCTAGAGGGTGCCTTTAGCTCGATCAATGCCAAAGATTTTAGAATCCTGTTCTGAATTGGATCCAGATTGAAGTAGGATCAGCTGCGCTGGTGGAAGTGGGCTTCTCTGCTCCTCCTTCCTATGGCAGCCCCCTGCTCCAGCCCTGTGAAAATGCTACATAGAGAGTCAGGAGACCCTGCTGAATGGGGTGAGCTGTGGGGTTGAGGGAGGAAGGGAGGGGGAAAGCCCCCCAAATCATGCAGAGTCCTTCTTCTCGCTTTAAGCACAACCTTGGTCAAAACCTCTAAATGCTGTAACTGGAACATACTATGCATATTTGATCAACGTGATTAGCTTTTGTAACTGTTCCTGGATTCAATCCAATATTATTAGCCTTTTGGTTCCATCATCCTGGACATCCCTGGCTGTCTGGAAACCCTAGTTTATTTTATTTTACTTCAACTTCTACTCCGCCTGCATCCCTGTGGGATAGTATAAGTGTTGTCTGGACTTCTTGTGGGCCTCCACCCAAAGGGGAATGTTATCCTGTCTTTATTTACACAGCCTAACAATAAAACAAACATCCCACTGACTGACTGACCGATGCCAGGTCTGAAGAGTCTTTCCCCACCCATCACCGTCAACTAAAGTCCTCCCAACTCCCATGGACTCTGGACAGCTGATTCGATTCAATAAAAGGAAAGACCACACAAGCCCCTGCCAAAACAATCTTGCCTGCCTATGGCACTACAGGAGTGGGCTGAGAGATGCCTTTTTCCTGACCATATGGATTGCCTGGGCATTTAGCCCAGCAGCCGAAAATCCACCCGCAGAAGCACCTCTCAGGACTGCTGCAGAGTATTCTGCACCCCACCCACCAGTGCAATAGCCAGAATGACATCATTAGACATTAGGAATCTACAAACCCTGCCATTCTGTTTCTCTCCTTCTCTTTCTTTGCTAAAATAATAATAATAAAAAATAAGCACTTCACTTGGATGAACTTTTTATGTCTACATAAAATGGGTAGAGTAGATCTTAAATGAAACAACTATTCTAAAACAAAACAAAGTACACTATGGATCATGGCATAAACTAACCTGCTGTCTTGCAATAAAGTTGGATCATTGTTCCCATCACCCCCATGCTGGCTTAGGATGATGGGAGTTGTAGTCTAGCACATCTGGGGTAGAGTCCAGATATAGTCATACTTAGAGCAGACCCATTGAAATCAATGAGACTTATGTTAGTAATGACTAACCTAATTCCCATGGATTTCAATGGGGAAATAGTCATGCTCCTCCAGTATGACTAAATCTAGATCCCACTCCTGGAGAGCACCAGGTTGGGGAAGGCTGGCATAACTTTTGCACTGTGTTCCCTTACCACTCTTTCCATTTCCTCAGAATCTGGGAACAGCAACATCGAGCTGTTGGAAGGCAGCCCTACCATTTGATGTCTTGATTCAGAACGACTAGCTCCCAGTGATGAAGGCTGGAGATACATAATCATCTTTTTCAGCATGTTGAAAAGTGGCAGGAAACCAGAACTGTTATTCATCCAACTACATTCTCTGGTAAACAGGTTTTGCAGGATTTTTAGCGCTTCAAAAACCTGCAAGACCTCTTTGACTACTGATAATAGTGGGACAAAAGAAATTAGCAAGTACAACATGGCCGATGATGCCTGTCCTATTATCTTTAGCTCTCTGTTGTTTGACTCCAGCCTTAGATGCAGATTATAGCTGGAATGAATGGAGTGCATATACAGTTCCCTCTTTGGACAGCTGTCATGCCAACAGGAACTGTGTTTTCTTCCTCACCGATCATGGCTTGGGAGATCCCCATGACACACAGTGCTGTGACATCATAACAAGTCTTGCTTTTGATAGTGGCAGTAAGGCAGCGCTAAACCGACAATGAACCTTCTTAGCCCTTCAAATTGACAATTATTTTCAAAAATATTTATTTTCTTTTTCTTTTCAACATTCATATCCCAATAAACAAGTTGAAGACCGCTGAGTCACTTCCTAGTGGGTATATAGAGAATACATACCACATGTGCCCATAGCTAAACAGGCTCCAAGAGAAGAGACAGCCCTCTTTCAAGCCTCTTATTAAATGTGTATATGTGTTGCAGGGTGCATCTTGAGTCTAGTAAATTTGTATATAAATTCACATGCATGGACACACAATGTACTGCTTCCCTTTGATCCAACTTGTGCTCTTTCTTTCCCTCCCTCCTGTCTCACACACTAACCACTTATCCACATGGTAAATGTTGCTGGGTCTGTTTGAGTTACAGGTATTCTGCTAAGTACAAAAATCGAAAATTTTTGGATCAGCCGCCATTTTTCCCCCCATAGACTTGCTTTGCAATGCAAATCTATGAGGAAAAAATGGCGGTGAGTGAGGGGGGGTCTAATTCCCTCCCCCCCCAGGGCCGTCCGCTGTGGACGGCCCCGGCAGGTAAGCCCCCTCCCCCGTGCTCCCTACCCCCCCAGGGCTGTCCGCTTCCATCCGGTGGCGCCCACGGGCGCCAGTGGATGGAAGCAGACGGCCCCGGGGGGGGTAAGCCCCCTCCCCCCTGCCACTGCTCACCTTACAGGGACGTCTGCTCCCATCCGGCCCCGGCTGCTACAGTGAGCGGACTTCGTGGCCTGCTCCAGGGTGGCGTGCCGGGTGATGACATCACCCGGCGTGCCACCCTGGAGCAGGCCGCGAAGCCCGCTCGCAGTAGCAGCTGGTGCCGGTCGGGAGCGGACGTCCCTGCAAGGTAAGCGCACCGCGGACAGCCCTGCTAGGGAACCCCCCCCCCCCGCTGTCCACTTCCATCGGCGGCTGCCCACTGGCGCAAGCCAATGGAAGCGGCGGCGGGCGCCAGTGGGCGCCCGCCGATCCACCGATCCATCCGAACTGGATTGGAACCTTTTCGGATCGGTTCGGATTGGATCGGCTGATCCAGCGGTGAGATCAGAAATTGGATAATTTATCCGATTTCCCCCTGGATCGGATTTGGATCGTGGATCGGATCGGATCCAGTGCACATCCCTAGCGAACAGGGTCATCACAAGAACACCAGGGCTTTCTTGGTTTCATATGTGAATTGCTGGAGGGTATATATGGGGCTAGAGGAGACTACCGCAAGTACAGCAGCTCCGAACGTATCTTTGTACCAAAAGCAGATAAAAAGCCAGCTGAACAGAGCGATTATTCTCTGGTGAGTCACTTGGGAAACCTAGTGAACTTTTCTGTTGAGGCCAGTCACGCGAAAGAGACATCCCTTCCCCGCCCTCTTCTCCACCCTTGTCCAGGTACACAATGGCAAAATGCAGAGCATGCTGTATAAATGAAGTGTGATATAAATCACTCACAATAGCAATAAATATGGAAAAGACATGGAAATAAGAACGGGAGAAGGACAGAACACATTCCTAGGGGCAACAGAGAGGTGGAGTGAGCAGCAAAGACTTGGTAGCTTCTTTGTCTCTTGCACACTCACATTCACATTCACACACACTTGCCACATACACACACAGCTGTAAATAACAAATTAATTAGTCAACAATTTAAGGTTAAAAGCTGAAGATGACACCAGTTGCTGAAGGCAAAAAAGGAAGTAATGAATTAACAGATAAAGATGTCATTGATGCTGAAGGGATATTATCTCCTTGGTTTCATATTTCCTGCATTTATATTTCTCTTCCCCACCCCTTGGACCTTAGAACCATTTTTTTACTCTTCTGAAGCTCTGGCCAATGAGAATAACCTTTTCATGTTACAAAAAGTACAGCTGAGGAACTGCGAAAGGGACCGCAAAATCCGTTAAGACAACTGCCGGCCGTTTCCTTGGCTAACAGCGGATGGCTTCCTGCAACCTCATTGTTGAAATCTAGCTCCTACCCTTCACCCCACGTTTTTTGTACACATAGTACAAGGGAAGGAAAAGTACTGATGTATCCTCTTGAAATACTAACTGCTGCCATGAGCTATGCTGAGCTTTGTGTATGGAACTGTGGGATGACCCCAAAGATATCCCAATGCTAGTCAGAAATAAGAGCCATTTCTGAAACTCAGAAAGCTTAGTCTTTGTCCTGGGATAAGCATCTTGGGGGGGGGAGTGTCTATACACTCTATTAACCCCCATAGTGGCTGTGCAGTGGCATTGTTTAAATGAAGCAGCCTCCAACTGGCAGCCACATCGGGGGGGGGGGGTGTTACCTTCAAAACTGCACTTTTTTGCAGTGTTCTTTTACCACGTCTCTTCTGTTTGCTCTGATGCCAACATGTTGTTTCTCCTGTCTGTCAGTAGTAGCTTTGGTTCAG
This sequence comes from Anniella stebbinsi, assembly GCA_029215795.1. Classification (NCBI taxonomy): domain Eukaryota; kingdom Metazoa; phylum Chordata; class Lepidosauria; order Squamata; family Anniellidae; genus Anniella; species Anniella stebbinsi. The sequence continues at coordinate 61,559,844 of JARDYH010000005.1, read as the reverse complement.
GGGCATTCCTGGGGTGGTTCCCAGTGCAGGGCAATCCCAGGAACACAGGGCAATGGGCAGGGGGTGAGCTCGACAAGCGGGATGGCCGTTGGATAGTCCTCCCTCCTGCCATCCAGATTTAGCGTTCCTGCAATGCAGCAGTGCTGCTGTGGGGTTTTGGGGGGAAGCAGCTGCAAAGCGGCAGCATATAGTCAAGAAATGACTATTCAAACTTCCTCGTAATTAACCTGACATACACCAGACTCAAGCAGTAGCACATTATAATGTCGGTCCAGGCAGATTTAAAAAAACAAAATAAAAACAGAGCATGTTGTATTAATTATAGTTCCAAGGAAGACCCATGTGAACTGGTGGGAAAGGCAAACTGCTATTCCACCCTCCCTCTGCATAAATAAACATAATAACAGAAGTGACCGCCCCCACCTCCCTGTAAGCTCTCTGTTGGCAAAGGCCAAACCCTCCACCCCAATAATATGCTGCTGCTGGCCAAACACTCATGAGTACTTTTGCTATGCAAGTGGGTGGGACAACACACTGATGCCAAGTCTGGAGACACCTGTACAACCGATCCAGAAAAAAAATAGACGGGATGTTGAGTCGCCCCGGAAACCTCACTTCACCCTTGGAAAGGTCCTTGTGGTTAGGTGGTTCTCTGCCTTTCAAACGGTAGTGCAATAAGTTCCCCAGTCTTTTGCTAGAGGGTGCTGTACTACTAATGGTAATAGCATTTTGGACCAACTGAGCATTACTGCTCCTTCAGAAAGAATTTGCAAGCATTCAAGGATGGTCATGTTGCCCTGAGAAATTTGGTGTTCCTGTTATTCCTTTATGCTGAGAGTTTTGTCACCCAAATATTTTAAGGGCAGGGCATACATTTATTTAATATGGTTTCCTTATTATATGTGCATATGCAGCTATTAGGCTTTTGCCTATTCAATCAAGCCCTAAAATTGTTGACTCTGCATCAGCTTGATGCCATACAGATCCTCTTGCTTTCTTTAAATTATTCTTCATATTTCCATTGCCTCTTTCTAACTGGCCACTGTAAATCTAGTTCAGCACAGGGAGCAATAAAACAAGCGAAACAAAAATTGCTAAGATGAATTTCATGCATTCCTGTGATGACATTGCAAAGCATTCATATTACGAACATTCATGTTGCAGCATTTCCTGTTTCTATTTTCTCTTACTACCATCTTTTAGACCATGATGGGCTGCTCCCTTGCAGGAGAAGGAAGCTGAGTGTTCCATGTATTTTAGCCTTGGATTGGATTTAGATTTAGTAATATGTGTAGACCCATTAAAATCAATGAAACTTAATGTTAGCCATGACCAACTTGATTTCAATGGGTGTACTCCCATGGATCCAACCTATTATATTTGATTTTGTTTTACCTTCAGCACAAAGCATTTTTTTAAAAAATCTGGTGTGAGATTACTGCAAGGAAAAGTTTCTCCCATACTGGAGTGTAGTGCTCATTCACCATAGCTTTAATACCTCCTGTTTCAATCTGGTACAATTTAGCCTAGCCTCTCTTTTTTTCTTCTCCTCCTTCCTGCACAGTGGATTAGCGCAGTGAGCCCTTTCTCTGCCTAATGCAAACAGGCATTTCTCCAATGAAGCTTGTGGATAGAATTACTTTCTCTCCACTGCTTGTGACGTGCATCTTTTCACTAGGGTAGGTTTCTTTCTGCTGAGTGACTTAGGTAATAAACCAGCTTCATTGCAGCTTAGGAGATGCAAACAGCTCCCTTTGTAGATGTGTAGATCTTTCTAAAGGCACTCAAAGCCCAGTATCTGTAGAATGTATCTTAGTGACAGGTGGGCTTGATATTTACCAGAGATCGGGTCTTTGGTTATCCCAGTATGGGGAGATGGAGGGTTATGCAAGGGGCTGTGATTAAACAGACCACACCCAAATCATAGGTCTCAGCAGCTTTCAGCCATTTCATGCTTACTAACCCCTCCAGTCATCCTGGCACAAATGCTGACTTTAATCAGGCAAAACTGAACAAGATATTACATGGCTAATATATCATCAAGAACCACAGGCCTGACAACAAAGATGACACAGCTGCAACAGCTACGGGGCAGTATAGAAATGTAATAATAAATAAATAAATCCCGCATTGGCACAGCCTTGAGGTAGATGAGAATGAATGCAGGGGTGCATGAAGTAATCACGTCTTCATTGCACGTTCACAGCATTTTGCACAAATTCTGACTATAATTTGTACAAATTCCAGATATAAATTGCTGGAATTTGGACAAATTACAGCCACAATTTCCACAACTTTCTCTTGATATGAGAACGAGAGCAGGAGAGCAACACAAAATCTGTGACCTGGCCTGTCTTAATACATATTGATACAGATCAATCCCTGACACTAGCCCATATATTTCAAAATGTGAATTAAATCAAAAGTACACTGCAGGTTGTGATCCCCAAACTTGCTAATTTTCCCTTGAGCTCATTGTGTTTAGATACATTCAGCATTGTCCAGTCATTTGAAAAAGATATGGAGGTTCTAGTGCATAAATGGACTAGGTTCTGGTTCCTCTTCACATTCACTTTGTCTTATTATCGTAGATGGAGGGGGCAGCTTAGGATGCACGTTCTTCTACCTAAATGAGTGGGTCAGTCCACCATACAGAAGCTCCACACATAGCAGGGTGTGCTTTTCAAGGCTTGCTGCATAGAAAAAGGCTGGTCAGACTTGAGTTCTGGCTGTTTAATAGGAGACAGCTTGGCTGGGTACTGGGAGAGCCAAAGTGCTCACTGTTGCGCTAGCAAGAATAATGTATTTACCTGTAATGTTCCTTCTCCAAAAATAGGTGGCACTGTGTTCTGAACCAGAAAGCCAGCTATGTGAGAACTTGTGACTCATCATGCCGAATGTAGCCCACATGCCATGTATTTTGTCCTGCCTGATACTTCTCTCCCTCTCTCTCTTTCTCTCTCTTTCACACACACACACACACACACACCAGGCAGGCAGCAAAACCAGGTTTATTAAGTGCCTGGTAGATCATCAATTCAAACATGGCTGGTTGGGCTAGGCTTGGTCTAATGGCTCAGATGTTGCACAGACCTGTTCTAGTTTCTTCTTAGCAATAAAACCACTGATCTTTTCAACATCTGTTTTGGTCTCTTCTGAAGGGTAACCCAGACTGTCAGGAACAGGCGCTAACAGAGCAGGGCCCTAAGTGGCCTAACTGACTCTTAGTATTATGTGCAGGAGTTGCTGGCTACCTATAAGCACCTGTTGGTCCAGTCTGCTCTACCTTCTCAGGAAGTGACTGAAGGTGATCTTGCTGAGCTTCAGAAAATGAATATCAAGGTAGCTTTGTAGCCAATAGATTGCCACAGTTCTGTTTCAAGTTAAAGCTTATCTTGTGGTGATTCTTTGGTCTCCAGAGAGGTAATCTGGATCTCATGGATTTTACCCTGGATAAGAGCTCCTTTTTGTCTCCTCCCACCTTCTATGTAAAGCATGAACCAGCTCCCAGAACTGAGCTATTCTGCATGAAACAATTAAATCTCTCTCTCAGCTGCAGTCTTATCTGAATGACTAGAAATCTGGAATTGTAGTAATCCGTTGGTGTCTTTATTGGTAATGAGAGCTCATCCCAGCCCAAGTCGGTGTTTCATCAATCAGTTTAGAATCTGGTGCATGAAAATCTGCTAATTGGTGAACAAGCCCTGCTGCGTTTACCCACAACCAGCCTCTCAAAACCTCATTTCAGACATTAATTGCACTCCTGTTAGCAATTGACAGTATATCAGTGGCAGCATTGGCTTCAATCATGATAGATTGCAAAGTGAAACTAACTGAATTAGGAAATGCAGCAGCATAATCTAATAACATCGAAGGCACAATTACATCCCAGTGTTTTTGGATGAAGGCCTATAATTCTGAGACTAGAACTACAAGTAGAATCTCATATTTATGTAGGCTGACCATATGAAAAGGAGGACAGGGCTCCTGTAACTTTAACAGTTGTAGAGCAAAGGGAATTTCAGCCAGCGTCATTTGTATGCAATTAGTTCCTGGTGAAATTCCCTCTTCATCACACCAGTTAAAGTTGCAGGGGCCCCCTGCCTTCTTTTGTATATGGTCACTCTAGTATAGTGCCTGCAACTTTAACTGCTGTGATGAAGAGGGAATTTCACCAGGAATTAATTGCATACAAATGACACTGGCTGAAATCCCATTTTCTCTACAACTGTTAAAGTTACAGGAGCCCTGTCCTCCTTTTCATATGGTCAGTCTATATTTATGAGAATGCAATGGCCTCACAAACAACCAAACAAAATTGAGCCAGGGCTAGCCTAGGCTGTGGGGGTGTGGGATACAAGCAGCTTTTATCAGAATGAGGGAAACACTGGAAAAGGTAGTGCTGTACTGAAACAGGTGGGACTGAACCCAGAAATGACTCCTATATATCAAATATTGCAAAACTAGGGGACAGGAGGGAGGCACGTGTGGAGAAGGTGTGTTGGGTGCTGATCCCTGACCATTGAATTCTTGCTTTGTGCAGGCGCTGGTAATATAAGTTTAGTATTCAAGTTATATTCAGCTCCTAGTAAAGAATCTTAACACAGGCCTGCAGCACAGTTGCTCCTAAACTAGAGGAAGAGAGGAAGGGGCAAGTCTGGGCTGTAATTGAGAGGGCAGTAGAACACTGTTAAAACTGTGGCTATATACAAGAGAGTGCCAAGGAGGTTCCCCTTCATCATTCAGGAAAGTATAAATTAACTGAGAAATTGAGGATACGCAGGACACAGTGGACTCCCCTGTCTTGAATTGAGGCCTGCGGAAGACTCAACAGGTAAAGTTTTACTGCCACCAAAAAGTAGGATGGCCAACTGTAGGAAGACCCTATGGAAAGGAGGACAAGGCTCCTGTATCTTTAACACTTGTAGAGAAAAGGGAATTTCAGCAGGTGTCATTTGTATGCCTGCAGCACCTGGTGAAATTCCCTCTTCATCACAACAGTTAAAGGTGCAGGAGCTATACTAGAGTGAAAAAAAATAAAAATGAGGGCAAGGCTCCTGCAGCTTTAACTGTTGTGATGAAGAGGGAATTTTACCAGGTGCTGCATGCATACAACTGACATCTGCTGAAATTCCCTTTTCTACACAACTGTTAAAGATACAGGAGCCCTGTCCTTCTTTCCATATGGTCACCCTAGAACCACCCTACCCTCCTCTTTTGTCAGCAAGCACCCCCCCCCCCCCCAACAAAGGATATGGTCTAAGGACAAGATATGGGTGCGGAAGAGCACTTCAGTCCCCACTCTAGGAAAACACAAAAAACGGAGGAGAAAAGGCGGGTTGACTGCTGGACAGGCACGGCGTCATGTGAGTACCAGGCTGCAAAACCGCAAACCAGTCATGATGAAAGTGCGATATAACGCTGGTGTGATGTAGCCCTAAGACTGCATTCTAACAAGTATCAGGATGTGAGGCCAGTTAATTTCAGAACCAGCCTGACAAAGATGTTGATGCTGAATATTTTAAAGAACACAAAATACGTTCTGATTTCCCACAAATACATTAGATCAGGAATATTTCAGTCAAGTGAAGAAACTTTTGGAAAGAACACAGAACAAAGACAACCAAAAGAATGTGCAGTGCAATCTTATACAAGTTTACTCAGAAGCAAGTCCCACTGGGACTGTTCAAACAACATGCTAACCCACACTCCGTCATTGGCAGCATTCGGACGACATTTTAGGCAATGGAGGGGGGAAGAGGCAACTGACAGTACATTATTTTGGGGGTGCCCGACACACGACATGTTGCCCCTCCCCTGTCGCACAGCTGAAAGTCCCGGCTTTATAATAAGCAACGGGGCTCTGATAAACAAGGGAGCAGTCCGTTGTTTTTCCCCTTTGCTTAATAACGTACTGTCAGTTGTGACACAATAAGCAACACAACTGATGGTTGCCTCTCCCTCCCTCCATTGTCTAATGTGTCGTCTGAATGATGCCATTGAGTGTGGGTTGTTGTGAATAGTGGATTGTTTGTTGAACCATGGGCTACAGTGTTTTCTGAATGCAGCCAGGATAGCTTGTTAATCAGGTAATGTGGCTTATTTTCTCAAATAAGAGAATCCATGATTTGCTTGCTGTGTACAGACAAAACAATAACCCACCCTGTGGGAAACGTTCTACGCTCCAGGGCTAGGTTGACCATATGAAAAGGAGGACAGGGTTTCTGTATCTTTAATAGTTGTATTGAAAATGGAATTTCAGCAGGTGTCATGTGTATGCATGCAGCACCTGGTGAAATTCCCTCTTCATCACAACAGTTAAAGCTGCAGGAGTATAGCTAGAGTGACCAGATACAAAAGAGAATGGGGCTCCTGCAGCTTTAACTGTTGTCTTGTCTACACAACTTTTTAAGATACAGGAGCCCTGTCCTCCTTTCTATAGGGTCATCCTATGACACCACACTGTCTCATTAGAAAACACTGAAGAAACTGCTGCATATACGTCTGTCCCTTTCCCTCATTCCTCATATACAGTACTCCTCGCCTCCCCACCCTCCTAACCAATCCCCTCCAAAAATCTGTCAGTTTTATAGACAACAATTGTTCCAGACAGCCCTCCCTTCTATCGTGTTCCTTGTCCCTGTCTATAGGAACATTACTCCCCCTTGGTTGTGAAGTATCAGCTTCTGCTTCATCTGAAGCCTGCACATTCTCAGCATAGTTTTACTGGCACAGGAAATATCCAGGTTCTCTCCGCTTCGCAGCCTGCTTTCTGGACAGTGTCTGGAGGAACTCCCACCAACTTGGAGCTTTCTGACCAAAGCTATTATGAGGAAGCCTCTTCTTTCCTTCTTCACCCTGCTCAGTGGCTCAGACGGAATGCGCTAATTGCTCCTGGAACAAAACAAGCTCCTTATTCTCCTCTGGGGGCCCATGGCCCCATGCCACTGTGTGGAAAACACTAGGCATTTCACTCTGTTTTGTGCCTCTAAATACATTCATCTGAGGAAAAACTTGGTTTGCCTTTTTTTAGTTGTGTGTGTTAGGGTGACCATATGGAAAGGAGGACAGGGCTCCTGTATCTTTAGCAGTTGCATAGAAAAGGGAATTTTAGCAGGTGTCATTTGTATGCATGCAGCACCTGGTGAAATTCACACTTCATCACAACAGCTGCAGGAGTATAGCTAGAGTGACCATATACAAAAGAAGGCAGGGCTCCTGCAGCTTTAACGGTAGTGATGCAGAGGGAATTTCACCAGGTGCTGCAGGCATACAAATGAAACCTGCTGAAATTTCCTTCTCTATACAACTGTTAAAGACACAGGAGCCCTGTCCTCCTTTCCATATGGTCACCCTAGTGTGTGTGTCTGTATGGACAACTTTTTTATTCTCTGCAATAAGGTTAGCTTTTCCCTGTGGGTATGTCTTTTTATTACTGAAAAGCCTTGTCCAAATTTGTATCTGGATGGACACCTTACCAATGGAATCCTTGTGGAGATTTAGCCCTATGAAAAAAAAATGAGGAAGATGAATTTGTTTGGAAGATATTAAGGAAGTGGGTAGAAGAACAGCTTTCCTCAACCTTGTGCCCTCCAGATCACTATGTTGGCTAGGCTGATGGGAGTCACAGTCCAACACACCTGGGGGGAACTGGTGGCCCTCCGGGTGTTCTGGCCTTCAACTCCCATCAGCCCTAGCCAATGTAGCCAATAGAGTGGGAGGGTGGGAGTTGTGGAACAAAACATCTGGCAGGAAACACAAGTTGCCCACCCCTGGTCAACCCAGGGCCAATGAGAGGGGGGGGGGGGAGTTGGTACAAATTACCAGGGCCTGGTGGTCCAGAAGGGGGCCCAGGGCCTGACTATGTTGCATATATTTTTGTCTTTCTCAGTAGTATCATTATTTGTTGGTTGTTTTGGCATCCATTGTAAAATCTGTGAATTTCAAAGAAAACAATAATGATATACAAAATTCTGTCAGTTATTGGCCAATATAGACTCTAATCAACCAATGAACTACTAATTACATATTAAGAACAGAATATAATTATTCTGTTTCAGAGCCTCGCCCGCCCACCTGGCTGGCTCTAATCTCTGTTCAGTCCTGCTCTGCATCAGTCTTATCTCTTCTGAATTGCAGAGCCGGACAGGGCATGAGCAAGTGCCAAGGCCGGGACATGCGTGCCCTGGCCTGTGCCCACCATGCTGCAAGGCCTTTGGATTGAGCGAGCTCCAGCTGTCTGTCCACCCACCCGCTTGCTCATCTGCAGCGCCTCTGGCCATCAATTAGGAGGGAGCCATGGGGTCAGCCGAGTGGAACAGCCACCTCTGGCTGCTGGGGCCCGCGGCCACCCTGGCATCACATCTGTAAATTGCTGGAGCGGCAGCGGGACAGGGTGTGAAGGAAAGCTTAGAACTCATTCACCGAGTCCCCCCCCCCCCCCAAGCCAGCCTTCAGAAATAACCACACAAGTTAAGGACTGAAGCAATTTATTAAAATCCTAATTTCTATTCTATGTAAGGCTCCAGTCGGTCAATAAGCCATTTAACATACAAGCAAATAAGGAAGGGGAAGGGTAGAGGGGGATGGGGATAGGATGAGGTGTGAGGTAGAATCTACCAGCAATAAAACAATTTACCCACTACAAATCACACCCAAAGGGTGACAAGTCTTTCCCTGGAACACGCCAGACCTGAAAGCAATAAATCTACCTATTCCCCAGCAGTCACCTCACTGGGTAGGGATCCCTCAGTCCACACACCGGTCCAGGAGAAGATGGCTTCCACCCGGTTGCCATTCCATTTACCCCTTTTTGGGTTAGCTGGTACAGTGACCAGCCAAAACCAATCCTTGACCGTCCTGCTCATGCCACCAGCCCCCTCCCTGCAAACGGCCCTTTCCCCCAGCTGAAACTCTTGCATTTCACTTCCAATTAACACTGGCCTTGGAGCCTGGGCCCTGCCTGGGACTCCCAAGATAAGAGAGGCCAGGTGCAGTTGCTGGGAAGCAGCAGCTCTGAGTCTTGTAACATTTTATCCTCGGAATTCTCCCCCTCCCAACCCAGAGGCCCCAGTCCTGCAAGGTAGGCCAATGCTGCCTTTCTTAGCCAGACTGTAGCCATCTTGGCCCCTTTCTTCACACAGGGTATTAATTGGAAATTGCTTGAGCTGCCGTTCTGACAGCGCCTGATTGCCATCCATAATCACTGGCTTATAATTTCTGGCCAGTTGTGCCCGGCCAGCCTCCACAGGCGAAGCGAGACGGAGCCAGCATAGGAGCCGCCTGGCCACCATGCAGGTGCTTCTGCTTCGTGGCACTCCCAGATCCGCCTTCCTTCCTGTCATGGTTACTCCCTCCTCTGCCAGCGCCTTGGCCCTTTCCACAAGCACCACTTCCCACCATGTGTAACGCAAGGGGACTTTCCCCTGACAGTGGTGCCGCAGCCCGCGCCCTCAGACGGTGCGCTGGAATCTTCCTTTGTTTTTGTTTTTTGCAATGTTCACACATGGCCCCTCACTCCAGTCCTTCCCACGGCACCCCCGCTGACGATGCCTTTTCCTGCCTTTCCTCGGGTTGGTGGGCACATCAATACAAATCCTGTGTAAAGATTTTTATCCAGTCCATCCTTGCTGGGGGGGGGGGGGGACAAAAAATTTTTTCACCAGGGCCCAAAACCGCTCTTGCTGGCCCTGGGTCTACCTTTTCCATTTGGGCCAGGGGGAGGCACAGTAAAGCCTATGGGCTGTATCTGGTCCACCAACACTTTTTCTTCTGCCTGTGTAGCTTCAGGGTCTCTTGTGTGGCAGCTAATTTGCAGGCAAATCATTCCATTAGAAAAGAAGAGGTGGGGCTGTCTTTTCACATGGGAGAAGCGTTTATTTTGCCATCTCCTGGTCTAGATGAGTAATAGTGTGTCATTCTCCCCAACCCCTTCTATTGCCTGTTTATAGAGCGGTGGTATTTAATTAGATGTTCCACATACAATTTAGTAATTTTCTAATAGGATAATCCTGAAAGAAAACCTAGAGGAAAGATAACTGAGTTTGTTTCAAGAAGTGTTTCTTGGAAAAGAAATCAATAATGTAAATATATGACTCACTTATCATGACGTTATCTAAGCACTTGATGTGTTTTGTCATCAGACAATAAAATATACCTTTTTAAACAATGGGCTTGTTCAGACAACACGCTAAACCATGGTTAGGCCACTAACCCTTTTGCAGCAGGTGGTTAGTGAGCATGTTTAAACCATGGCTATATAGCCACTATGGTTAGGAATGGATCACACAACATGCTAAGTCATGGTTCACATTACATGCTAAGCTGTAATACTTAACCATCATAGCTTAGTATGTTGTCTTATGTTATCTTTTGAGCAGTCTAATCAGAGAACAACAGAACAACAAACAGGCATGGGTCAACTCACAGGAGGATTCCTCTAGCAAAACACTAAGGCCCATAAAGCAATACAGGACCTGGACAACATGGGGAATCTTTGTTGGCCCCAGGCATTCCAACCTCCACATCTGGATTTGGGCCTGAAAGATCAAGGGAAGTGTGGGTGCATGGAGGGTGAGTTGCTTGCAAGCGCAGTTTGTGATATTGCACAACATCAGTACTGATCACGGGACATCACAGTTAATGTATCAGCCTTGGCTTCCAATTTCTAGGCTCTGTGGAACTTGAGACAAAATGAGATAGCCTTAGCACTGCCTTAAACTGGTAGGTTTTTAAAAAACCATTCAATTATTAGTAGTAGTCATGTAGGCTACAGCAACCAACAAGAGTCTCCACTGAGAGTCAAGGCTGAGTTACCATTAAAGAATGACTGTGCAAGTCATCTGGCTACTAGTTCCTGTTGGACACCTGGTCTACTAAATGATAATTATGCATGCTCATGAGCTGACCAAATCTGTATATTCAGTAGGGTAATTGTGAGTTCTTGCAAAATCACTAGATATATAGAGACTATCTAATAATAATGGCAGTGAAAGGTTTTGTGCACTGAAAGGAAAGTGATGAGAATAGTGCAGCACAACCCTCAAAAGGGCAGGATAGAGGGAAAGAAATGTGCTTCATCACTAGGGATGAGAAAGCCATTCTTGGAAAATGCATCCATTGTCCAATTTCTATCCAGATGTTTGTGTTTGGTCTGGGAGCAGGAGTCAGGCAGGTGGATAGAACAGAGGAAGAGCACGCCCTGCCCTAGAATGGCAGGAAACAGCCTCCAAAGGAGGAAGAGGTTGTTTGTTGCTGAGCCACTGAAAGGTCAGTAAGGACAGTCTATACATGATTTGCCTTATCTCCCAGGGAGGATTGACATGTGTGTTTCTTTTTCATTTAAACAAACATACACAAGGGGTGGGGTGGGGGGGAATAATGAATACATGAAAAGGTTGACAAGGAGAAGATTTATGTTTTGTTCTTACAAATCAAATCATATAGACTCTGACTATCACTGTGTAGGCTAGACATGATGATTCCATTTATACTGTGTGAAAGACATGGGAAACAAATGAATAGTATGTGATCAAAGCTGTGAGCTGCACATTTGCCAGTTGTTAAATAGAGGTATATCAAAGCACAGGAAACACTCATAATATAGAAACTACCTGGACATGAAAAGCATAAGTTGCAACAAAGCAGTTGCACCCAGGATATACAGAATTGTGATGAGGGGGAAGGATCTGTAATTTCCCCCAGAATTATATGTTAAGTTATGGAGTTTGCAGCCAAACAATATGGTGATGGCCACTCTCTTAAATGGCTTACTAAGGGGACTAGACGAAATTATGGGGATAGGCTTAGATTGGCCATGTGTCCTCCTTTACAGAGGTCACTCTATTTGAAGGACTGTCTAGTCCAAATCTGGTTTAAAAGTAAAGAACCACAAGGAGGGAGAGCAACAGGGGCCTTGAAGGTGCCCCTCAACAGTTAGTACCTGGACAGCAGGCTAAATAGGCAGTCACATAGCTCATCAGGGCTGGATGTACACTACTGCTTTATAATGGTATTGAAGTGCACTGACAACTGTTGGGGCCCAGGACACATTCCATACTGTTTTCAAACCACTTTCAAAGTGTTATATCCTGCTTGGTGTAGATCTAGGCTGATCATATGAAAAGGAGGACAGGGCTCATGTAATTTTAACAGTTGTAGAGAAAAGGGAATTTCAGCCAGTGTCATTTGTATGCAATTAGTTCCTGGTGAAATTCCCTCTTCATCACAACAGTTACAGTTGCAGGGGCCCTGCCTTCTTTTGTATATGGTCACTCTAGTATAGTGCCTGCAACTTTAACTGTTGTGATGCACAGGGAATTTCACCAGGAACTAATTGCATACAAATGACACTGGCTGAAATTCCCTTTTCTCTACAACTGTTAAAGTTACATGACATGAGCCCTGTCCTCCTTTTCATATGGTCAGCCTATGTAGATCTGCCCCGGTCATAGAGGAGACCCTCTGAAGGTTCACCATCCCCACACTCCTGCTTCAATGTTATCTAGGTGTTGTCTTCTTTTTCTTGCTTGCGCTGAAGAGATTAGGTTTTTTAAATGCATCAAAAAAATGTAAAAAGGTAACTTTGAACGACTGAACTTAAATTTAGTTTTTAAAGTGGGATGAGGCCAAAAGATGCTGACACTATGGAAGCTTGTCTCTCTGTCTCTCTGTCTCTCTCTCTCATACACTCATGAGAACACCAATTGCAGGCACTTACTCAAAGCATTAAAATAAATATCCTTTGAGTTTAGTAAATTTCAGGAAAACTTGTTTGAACCTCTTGTCAGACCAGACCTCACAGGCTGTAGGCCTTGCCATAACTATTTAGTAAATGTTGTGCTAACAAGGTAATTTGTATTATTTCATGGTCGGAATAAATGCTTTCTAGCTGAGGCCACAGAAGGGAACATTTCTAAATATCTTCATGATTGTTTTCTTTACAGGAAGGAAAGTTATTAATTCCAATCTCCTGACCAAAATCAGCCCTAAATATAGGTTATAACCAAGTTCAGGATGTTGCCTGAAGGAAAAAGAGTTCAGGAAAGCCGCAAGTATGAACTCCAATCGCCAATGGCTAATTGTTTATAGATGGGTTTCTGATCCTACTGCAGCAAAGGGCCTCGAAGTGCCAAAAGCCATCATAAGGGGCCAGATCTGGTGAGTGATCTGATTTTCATCGGATTGTTTGCACATTGAAGAGCAGTGAACCAGTCAGGTTTTGGGCCTGTAACCAAAACTTCTTCCTTAATTTCCTTATTAAAAATAACAACAACAGTTACAGAGAACCAGTTCCCACGGTCATTTTAAGGCATGGCATCGTCCCTATTTGCCACTTTTGAAAATGCAAGGCAGGAAGAAACAAAGCGGATGTGGTAAATGGCAGTGCTTATCATATGGGTACACTTTCACAAGGCTGTTTTAATACAAGGATACTGAGGAGGAAAGGGCACCACGAGGTAACTTATTTCTCAAAAATGCTTGTTTGATTAGTCCTTTAAATCAGTAGACCCTGCTCACTGCAAAGTGCTGCCCTGCCACCCAGGTTAGGGTACTTTGTACTACCATTATCCCAAGAGCAGTTAAAATCCATGCTTGGCTCAAGGGCTGTACATTTGTCTATAAAGAATAGATTCTATGATGTAACATAATGATAAAAGAAAAGGAGCTGTTTCTTAAGCCCCTCTCTGTAAGCTCTTGAGTGGTGCATAGTGATTTCTAATCTCATTGATCAGGGACTCTCTATTTATGCCATTGGCAAGTATATCTGTGTGATAAGCGAGCCTATTCAGTATTGCTTTCAAAGCTTTCAGGTGTGTAACTCCCTCAAGCTTTATTGTTCCTACTTTGGGCTGGATTTTTTCCTCTCTGCTGTGTTCCTGCCTTACATTTCCAGCTCATCTGTTGTTTTATCTTCATGGGTTGATGAACTCTTGTCATGACCCTCTTGCACAAACTTGCATTGCTTGGCACCTCTTCTACTTTGGCAGAATACTTTGTTTCAAAACAGGGTGGCCATGTGTCCTCTTTTACAGAGGAATGCCCTCTCTTTGAAGGGCTGCCAGATGACCATCCTCTATTTGAAGGCATCTTCTATCTGAAAGACTGCCCTGTCCAATTCCAATTTTAAATATAAAGAACCATAAGAATGGTTGCTCATCACCACTGAGCACCTGGGCAGCAGAATTGACAGACAGGTACATGGCATATCTGATCACAGTGTTCTGCACTATACTGAGATGTACTGTATTTCTATTGAAATTATATTAATTATTGCTAAATTTGCATCTCTACATATACATTAAGATATGCACATTATAAGCAAATTGATATCCTCTTTGGTCTTCTTTTTTGCTGATGCACTTCCTCTTAATTGGCGATTTATAAATGGCCACACTAATGATCCCCCTCTTTTAACCCATCATGATTTATGCTGTAGCTCTGCCTCGAGTTGTTTCATTTGGAATAGTAGGACATGGGTGTCATAAACACTGCTGGTAACCCAGAAATGGGAGAGGATAGGACATGGGGTGGGCAAATTTCAGTTTCTCATTTTTCCACTCTTAAGTTTGGTTCACCTCAAACTTTGGGATATATATATATATATATATAAAACTTCACATGAAAATAAGCATTTTTGTGCACTTTTTCCCCAATACATCCATAGCATTTTTCTTAATATAATGCATTTTAACATTATTTCCCCTAATATATGGTGTCTTGTATACATGTCTTAACTAGAGACTTCCATTTTAAAATCTGGAGAACTGGGAATTCCAAAGGATAACGTTTCAGTTTGCATAGAGCTTTGCAAATGCGAACTTCAGTCAGTTTGCATTAAAATGCAAACTAAATGTATCTCTTCCCCATCTCTAATAGGACATAGTGAGGGGGCAGGAGTGATGGAGGACAGCTGCAGGTTTTCCATATTCCCTCCACCCTCCCAACATCCAGTTAGCATTCTGTGGCACCTGAGCTGTTTTAGTGATCACTCCACCCCTTTTTCCCCCTTAAAGATTTTTGTACTTCTACAAATGCTGGAGTTCCTCCAAACTTGCTTATACCATTCTTATGCATGGATGATGCTATTTTGGCTACATAAAAACCAGCACTGGGTTTGTTATTTGTGTGTATATGATGGTGAGTTGGATAAACATACACATAGCACTTTTAGATTTATATATACCTGTCAAATTCATTGCATGGGGGATGCCCAGTGAGTCCTATTTCTAAAGTGCATTTATTTGTTTATTTATTATACTTATATACCACTTAATATAATAAAATCTGTAAGCGGTTTATATATGACACTATTAACAATACCGCTTAAAACACACCATTAAAAACTGTTTTAGCTACAAATAACAATAAAACTAAACAAAAACAATAGAATGGATCAACAATGTGATTAATTATAAGCCAGAGAAAGCCTGATTATACAAGTGCATTTTCAGGAAGTGTTTCAAACTGTTACATGCCACATTTTCTGCCTCCTGAACTGCATGGGGGACGGTGTCTCAGAAGGTCAGTACCACTACTGGGAAGGTCTGCTTCTGAAATGTTACATGGTGACATTCTGTTGGCTGTGGAATGACAAACAAGACCCCCATTGAAGATCTTAAAGGTTGGCTGGGTGTATAATAGGGGGCAGGTGGTCTGCTAGGTATCCTGATCCCAAGTTGTTTAAGGCTTTGAATATAATAATATAATATAATATAACCTTGAATATGGCTTGGTAGTTAATAGACAGTCAGTACAGTTCTTTTACCACTGGAGGAATGTGAAGGTGACTAGGTGCCCCACAAAGTACCTTAGCTGCTGCATTCTGCACTAACTGCAGCTCCTGAACCAGGCTCAAAGGGAGCCCCACATAACAATCTAGTCGAGAGGTTACCAATGCATGAGCCACAGTGGTTAAGGATCTTCTTTCCTCTTTGCCTGAGGGCTGCACCCCTGAGTCTCTCTGTGGCTCTGGCCTAGCCTGGTGCTACCACAGCTACATCAAATGATAGCATTCACGTAAGTTTAAATATTACATCAACTACAAAAACCCATTGTATAATCTGTCCCCTCTATAAAGGTTGGTTTATACAATTGTCTAACGCAAACACTCACACTGTAAATCACATTCCTCAAGCTCCATCCAATGCCTGTTAGGAATTCTGATCTTATCCTCTCTTGTTGCAAAGGCTCTGCATTTTCTGAGCTTCTCCAGTTCCCACTGGGTGTGTAGTGGGTAAGTGTATGTGGGGGTGGAATGATACATTTAAATGATCAGAGAGATGGGAAATTTAGCATTTAGTAAAAATAAACAAACAAATACTACTCCCCCAAAGAAAACCACCTTTCCACAGCCTTAGAAATAAAAAGCAAAAGAAGCATTTGATTCTTTCTTCTCATTCACTGATCTTCTCCATGCCTCTGTACAGAGCTTGTGTCCATGAAGAATGAAGCTGTCACCAGGGAAACACCCGTCAACAGTAATCCGGGGGGTGGCCAGGAGTTGGACACACATTTTGAATGTTTAATGAGCCCTATGTAATTCTAACCAGGCACCTGGTCCTTCAAGCAAAACGTGGAGCTCTTCTCGTTCATGTGGTCTGAACAAGTAATGTCATCTTTGAGATAGAGCTTATGTCCTCTTCCAAGCAGTTTGGCATCTGGAAGGTGGCTATGGACACTCCTTCTCAGAGAGTGCGGTGGGAGCCTGAGGAAACATGGCTTCAGCAATCTCAACATCTGGGAAGCCACCTCATCTCTTTTAATGACAGGTTTTATTTTTCAGATATGGCATTGGTTCAATATTTTATTATTAACATTGATGGTCTCTGTTACTGCTTCCTAGTTGCCTTAAGCACCTTTTGTGGGAAGGGAGGTGACAGATCTAGAAAGTAAGTTAGTTTGAGCTCTACCTTTTTCCTGTACAATTCTGTGTAATTTAGGGTGACCATATGGGAAGGAGGACAGGGCTCCTGTATCCTTAACCATTTTATAGAAAAGGGAATTTCAGCAGGTGTCATTTGTATGCATGCAGCACCTGGTGAAATTCCCTCTTGATCACAACAGTTAAAGCTGCAGGAGCGTGCCCTCTTTTGTATCTGGTCAAGAGGACAGGGCTCCTGCAGCTTTAACTGTTAACGATACAGGAGTCCTGTCCTTTCCATATGGTCACCCTAAATTCTCTGTTTGTGGTAGCTGATGGACCTCAGTGCCTTTCATCCTGGGGCTAAGACCTTAAAAGATAATTAATCAAGGGACTATTTAGTTATTCGGTTATTTAGTTATTTGTAACCTGCCTTTCTACCAAAATAGTGCTCAAGGTGGCTAACAATCACAGCAGTCGTTAATTACACACTAATATTGTGGACTAATTAATGAATGGATTCACACAAAGATCATTCTTGAAAGCCTTTTTGTCAAAGTGACCCTTTCCATCACTTCGGATTTTCTTAGGCCAGGATTTTCTTAGGCCAGAATGATTGACAGAGGATCTGCACTTACTAATGGATGCTTTCTACTTCCACTGTATATTTGATCTGGAAGATATGCTTTAAGAAACGAAAAAAATGCTTTTTTGTAACTTCGCAATCAGGGCAAGTCTTATTTTCACAAGGTTTTAAAAGTTTGGTCTAAAGCCAGGCAAAGTTGGCTGGGTGTAGATCTCATTTGAGACAGTGTTTTGAGAACAACTCTAGAACAAAATTGAGGTGGGTGTGGAGGAAAGCCACATGAACCAAAAGTGAAACAAGGGTTTACAAGAACCTTGGCGAAAACTTGTGAGTCCTGGGCTTTCCACTGCTCTGTGTGTAATGAGGGACTAATAAGGAAGGCACCTCTAAGACCCATCAAGTTTAAAAGCGCTCGGTGGTTTTAAAAAGAACTGGAGCTGACCCTTGGCTCTCTCGGAGGTCTTTGTGTGCTGACAAGGCAGAGAATATGATCATCACAGCTGGAAGCATTGACCCATATATGGTATTTGGTTCTGCTTTTTCACACACAGTGTCCCGAGTGATAAGGGAGAAAGCACCAAAATATCATTGGACCTGCAAATCAGTCAGTTAATAGTATTTTCCCCAACGTGTTTGGAGGTGCACATAATCAAAGGGTAGAGCTGGCTTCATTTGCCCTGTGTGCATTGATGAGACTTTCTTTTACAAATGCTTCTACTGGAAATTGGTGACTGTGACACGCTCCAGGAAAGTCTAGGCAATGTCTGGCTTTTAACAAAAGTCTGAAATTTCAGTTAAATAATGAAAGGCTTGCTCCATTATTTTCATAGCCAGCTTCCAAAGCAGGCGTATGCATGCACACAGACACACATTCTATTTTTAAAAAATATCTGCCAAAGGGAGGGCATTATTGCCAAAGTGTGGTCCTACTTCGATCCAATCCTTGTGTCTTGCCTCTTTCTTGCCACGTGTGTCTGCAACTGGAAAGGGGAATAGCACACAGGAGAATCCCCTCTGTTATCTCTGAACACTGATCAGAGATAACAGCGGGGATTCCTCTGCTAGCCATTAAGGCTTAGGAGAGGGGCCTCAAATGAGGTCCTGTGAGCTGGATAGGCCAGTCTGGTGGATCAAATTTGTTGCTCGATGAAAAAATAAAACTGGACAAGCCACCAATGTGACCTGGGAGATATTCCTTCCTTTCCCTGCCATGTAGCTATCAGTTAATTCATTGAGCACAAAAATCAGATTTGCCAAAATTTAACATTATGGCATCATTGCCATTATCTGATCAGCAAAAGCATCCACCAGCCACCTGTGATTAGAGAACTTGTTGCATATATGTTGTATCAAATATATTTGGAAAGCTAGTGTCTATCTTCACGGGGTTCTTTCCTGTGGCTTGGGTGCATAGTCAAGTCTTTTATGACACATGAGGTTGTGGCCAGAGCACACCTAACCAGCTGCTTCTGCCTCAAAATTTTGCAGTATTGCGAAGTTCTTTTTAGTCGAAGTGGCTCCCATGCACTTGCTCTGGGATGTGCCCCATTCCTCCTCATTAAATCCTGGGTATGCCTGTGATATGGTTAAGGGGTGGGGCTGCCCCTTCCCCCATCGCTCCTTTTCCCATTCCATTGAGAGCCATAATTAGACACTTCCTTGTTGTTGCCTTACTTCACTTCTCTGATGTTATGTTAGTTCGCTTCTCTGATGTTGTGTTATTTAGCTTTGCTTCTCTGATGTTGCGTTAATTAGCTTGGAGTAAATAGGGTAGGAAGCTATAACTCAGTGACAGTTTGCTGGCATGGGGTGAAATTGGGGTGATGAGATGCTCTCCAGATGTGGGGCTGGCCTTCCCCTTCCCCCCATTACCCCTTCCCCTAGCTCGTTCCATTGTTATTTAGCTTCTCTGATGCTGCCTTAGTTCACTTCTCTGATGCTGTGTTAATTATCTTCTTTGATGCTGCGTTAGTTCACCCCCAATACATATCTAAAACTGTGCATTTCTAGAGGAAGCTTTTATTCTTTACTCTGCTGTTGCACAGCTGCGCATCTCTGGTTTATAAAAATAGAGATCTGCCACATTAGTTATTTCTCATTCCCATTCCAGTTCATACAACCTAGTGGGGGGGGGGGCTGAAGAGGGGCGGGTAACAAGCCTCCCTCATTGATTACATTGCTTCTACCCCACCCCCACCCGGAAGTATGACCCCCTCTAGATGGATTCCGTTTGACGCCTGTTCCTCCGATTATGCGCATCTTCTCGGAAGCGCTTTATCGTAAATGCTTGTATGCAGGAGGTAATTGAGCACTCAACAGGTGACCTTACTGGTTGTTTCAAATACGCTTTACAAGTAGTTAATGCGGAGAATCGCTTGTTCACATAGTCAAAATGCGCTTTAACGGCCGGAGCAAAATAAAACTTGCTATTTAACGTGCATTCGATAATGCGCATAATCGGATGTTTAAAGCGCCTCTACACCCGATTTGCGCTCCGTTCTTGTAGAGGTAAATTTTTTAATGTGCCTTGAAAGAGCTTTAAATGCCTCTTGTAGAGGCACCCTAAGTTTTGCCCAGCACTGAAAACCTGGGTTTTAGGGGCGGCTGGTTCCGCTGTATAACATTGATAGAGCAGAGCCGATTTCACCATCCTGCGGAGGATAACAGCAATGCGCTTTCCTCCCATGCTCGTCAAGATGAAGCCCTACAATTTAGATCATGACATATTTATTTATTTATTTATTTTAAAGCATCTTTTATCCCACTCTTCAGCTGAAAAGGCTCCCAAAGCATCTATAATCAATAAAACGCAGCAATCTTTCCCGGCAGGCTTACTATCTAAATGGCATGACACAATGGGGAGGGGGGAAGCATAGGGGAGGAGGAGGACAAAAGCAAACTCAGGCACCAGTCCTGAAAGTTGTGAACTGGCCAGGCAACTTCAGCTATTGGGCTGTATAAAAACATAATAAACAAACAAATGAAGTGAAATAGTAGTTCTTATTATGGCCAATAGAAACAGACGTTAAGGGAGGGGAGGAGCCTAGTTTAAGCGGGTCTTCCAGTGAGGCTGAGGGAAAGGCCTGCAGCTGCTTCATATCTCCCTCTGCTTTAGTTTGATGGCTGCCAGGTCAAAGATAAAATGTCACAATGAGTCTGGCCCTGTTTGTTCAAATGATTGTTTATTCTTTGCTATGAAGGTTTTAGGGAGGGGAAAAAAGAGCCCATTTCCCAGTTTCACAATCTATCAAGCCTTGATGGTGGTAACATCATGAAACCAGCTTGCTTCAGCGTAATGATGTATTAATAAACAGGCCTTGCACAAAAAGGCTTCTTACCCCCTCCTACTACAAGGTTTCAGCAGAACACCACCCTGCTGCATAGCTCTCTCAGGAGGTCTGGCTCCTTACAATGCTACTTTATTGCATGCCAAAAGTAGCTGTGGTAGGGGCTCGAGGTAACGCTAACATCAAAAAAACATTCTAAGGGTAATTTATTGAGAGTTCATAGTCCCCGTGGGAGTAGTAAGAGTTGCCCCGTCTCTGAGAGCGTGCATGAGTCTTTGAAAAGCATCTCCCTTTATCAGGAAAACATCAACTCTGAAAAGGGGACAGCTTTGGTGTTGGCAGTTATCCAAGCACATGTGTATAATCACTCAGGCTCCAGATAGCCTAAGCAGGCCGCAGCTTTAGAAGTTTTCTTAACAAGCAGCAGTGCAGTGATAAAATGCTTGCTTCACAAACAAGACATTGGGCTTCTCCCAAAGCAGTGTAGGTTCTAATGAGTTCAACTCAAGGCTCACATCTTGGAATCTGCAATTGGCATTGACAGGAGGACACATCACACAGGAGTAACCTAGCACCTTTAGGCACTTACCCATGCAGTAAAAGTATTAGCATAGTAGATGAATGTACATGTGCCTCTACCCCCCAACTATCACCTAAAGCAAGGATGGGTAGGGTGACCAGATAAAATCCAGGTCAGGGCTCCTGTAACTTTAACAGTTGTAGAGAAAAGGGAATTTCAGCCAGTGTCATTTGTATGCAATTAGTTCCTGGTGATATTCCCTCTTCATCACAACAGTTAAAGGTGCATGCACTATACTAGAGTAGTATACCACCTCTACTGGCAGGGAAATGCTCTTATCTTCAATGAGTTGCTAATTGGAGATAAGAGCTTTTCTCTTCAGGGGAGAGGGGGCAGGGCCTAGGGAGGAAGGCGCAGCATAATTCACTCTTGCTTACTTCTGTAGCTTGTCCTGCTTACTTGTGAGTAGACATGCTGCACCTGTTTACTTGTGATATTTTAATCGACCCCTCTTCATGTCTCCCTCATTTATAAACCTCTATGGAAGTCCAGATTTTCTGTTGTCTTCCCAAAATATAGAATGCCTTACCAAGAGAAATCCATCTGACGCCAGCTCTCTATGGGTTTAGGAGAGTTGGAAAGAGTTCTTTATTTTGCCAAGCACATGGTTATAACATAATTCTTGTTACTGATGATGCTGTAGTAGATAAAAGCATAAGGAGAGCCATGCTGGATCAGGCCTATTGAGCCTGGCATTCGGTTCACAGAGTGGCCAACCAGATGCCCATGTATATAGAAAACTGCTTTTGCTCTTTTGTTTCACTGCAGTCTGGACTCTTTCGGAATTTTGTATTATTTATCTTATTTTTATGCCTTTCTCATTATTACTTGGATCCAAGGCATCTTGAGTATTTGTCTGAAAGGCAGAATATACATTTTAACATATATAAAACAATTAAGTGGAATTTACCAGTCATTATTACTTGGATGCAAGATGTCTTGAATATTTGTTTGAAAGGCAGAATCTACATTTTAATATATATAAAATAAATAAGTATTGCAAATTTGCAATAACATTTCGGCATTATCTGCTTCTTCTTTAAACATCATGACAATTTACCAGGCAACATCTTAAAGAAGTGTGTGTGTGTGTGTGTGTGGATGTGGATGGATCCAACATGTCCTAACTGGAATAGACCAACTGAAATGAATGGGACTTAAGTTAGTCATTCACTAACTTAGGTACCAATCATTTCAATAGGTCTGTTCTAAGTAGGACTTACATTGGATTTTACCCATTCGCTGGGATAAAAATGTATTACAAATATTGAATTAATTATTTGGGGGCTGATTTATTCCTTCTTCCCCAGATACTGACTGAGCTTTTGTGATGCCATGAAATGCTATCAGGGGACTTCGGCTATTGTAGAATGTTGACAAACAGCACAGGTTTTGTAAGAGAAAAGAAAGGTCATTTTGACTTACAGCAGGAAGGGCTGTGTGAAATTGGAAGGAGGGGGGGTGGGATCAGAGGCAGGAATATAGTGGGAGAAAGGGAGACAGGGGACTGGGATGAAGGTTGCAAAGTGCATGTTACACTGGTTGCTAGTAGTTTATTGTGTTTTGGTGTTATACAGTCATGTTGCAAAGTTTGCAGTAAATGAGTCAATAACAGCCAGAGGTGATGGAGTCAGCAGAATGCCAGCATGAGGCTGTGATCTAGAGTGGGAGCTGTTTTCTGCTGTCCATGGAAAGTCTCCATCTGTGAATGGGCCATCTGACCTACTTGCCACAAGTTACACACATGCTTCCGTACACATGAAAGTTTTCCTGCCAGCAGATAATCACAAACAACATGCTGAATAGATTGTTCCTAATTATGCATTTCTGTATTCTGGCAGCCAAACTAAATGTAACACGCAAGATCCACGATCGGACTGCCCAGCTTTGCTTAGATTTAAGTTAAAAGCAGCTGTGAGGTGAGGGGGTGTATTGGGGTCATGACTCATGAGGTGTTATGCTGTTGCTTCCCTAATGGCATCCTCTCCAGAAGCCACCATTAGCCATGGAGAGGGAAAAGGCAGGTTCTCACAGGTTGCCATCCCCCCCCCATCATGTATCTCCTGTGTCACATCTGCTTTGACACTAAGATACCTATGGGCTATTTAAAAAGTGTATGGTAAGGTATGAACGGCCACATCCGTGTATATTTTGGCATGGTGCATGCATCAGGAAACCATCAGGACCACCCCTTTGATAGGGTAGCAGCAGCAGCTTTTATGTGAAAAAGAAAATGCTGAACAGAGATGGAAACTGGAATTCCAGCTCTATAGCAAGTTGAGCTTTGGGAGAAAAGAAGGAACGTGGATCCAGTTTTCTTTTCCCTTCTTTTCTTAAAAGGAAAGGGATTGACTCATTTAGTATATCAAGCTGCACAGGTCTGGCCAAGATGAATTTACCATGACAACAGTTTTCTTAATGGTATATCAACTATTACTGAAGAAGGTGTCTAAGCATGCACACAGGATGCCCCCTGATCTATTTATTGCTGTCAAAATGATCATGGTGTGCATTTGGAGACTCTGCCATTGCCATTTGATGGAGCAGGAAACAACCCCCCCGGTTAGGGTGGAATGGCAGAGAGCAGTACCATACCGATGTGTTACGTCCCACCTTCTATATAGACAGATGAGCAAGGTATCGATTCGCAGACATTTCTGGTGATGTGCTGAGTATTTGAAGCAGAAAGTAATCCCTAGTTAACAATGACAACACTCCCTGTGCTTCTTCTAAAGTTCTCTAAGAACATATAATTTTACATTTGGACACAGAGGGGAGATTCAAATGCTCTGGCCAACATGTGGATGCCACTAAAAAATGTGTCCACCTGGCAGCAACTCTATATACAGGGATAAGAATTGAAAGTTAGATTGGCCCAGTCCGATGGAGTCCTGTGCGTGGCAGGAGACATGTAGCTGGAGTTTTGTGGGTGAGTGCCAGCGAAATAACAAGTGCAAAGGAGAGTGGACGAGGCCAGCTTATATATGACCACCCAGCCTCGACCCTCTGTGACATGAACGTCACAAGGCACATGCATGTGTGTCCTGTGTCCATTTGCTGCCCTTGCATGCTTGCCTCATCCCAGAAGCCAGACACAAATGCCCCCACCCCCGAAGATCACTCTGCACCTGTGTGTGTGTGTGTGTGTGTGTGTGTGTGTGTAAAGTATCAGGATCCTTTACTGAGGTACACCGTTTAGTAGAATCCTAGATTAACAGTCCAATTCTATGAAGGTCTACTCAGAGGTAAGTCCTACTGAGTTCAATGGTAATTACTCCCAGGTAAGTGTGTATAAATGAACATGATCCTTTAACATGCATGGGAAAGACAGGAGCAGGAGCACTTGTGGGCCAGGTGAAGACTCTGTTGGGCCTACACTCCTGCCTGCCTGCCTGCCTCTCCAGGTCTGCATTGCTTCCTGTTTCCTGTCAGCTAACATCCAACCAAAAGAGAGGTAACTACAGAGGCTCAATGGGCTTCATCACACCAGCGTTTTATCACACTCTCGTCATGCCTGGTTTGTGGATTTGCAATGCGGTACTCACATGATGTCGTCACTGCCCTGCACTCACCTCACCTCTTCCCCTCCCTTTTCCATCTTATTTTGGAGCGGGGGAAATCTGGTTTATTTCCTCCATGCGGGATTAAAGTGCCCTTCTGCCCCTGTGTATTGCCGTCTTCACTTTTTTCCTTTTGTTGCGGATGTGTGCTTTGAACGTGTGCTTTGAACGTGTGCTTGCTGACGAAAGAGGAGGGCGGGAAGGTTCTCCTTCTCCAGCACACTGTGTCGAATGAACTGAGATGGTTGAATGGTCTTTTGCTGCTCCAACCCCACCCTCCTTGCCTCCTTGCCTGCAGAAACAATGCTCAGCCGATTAAATGTTGAATTGGTAAAATGTTAGACAACAAAGCCAGAGTGAGGGGGAAAGCTCCCACATCCATCAACCGACAAGAACCAATGAAGTGGAGGGGGAAGGAGAAGGGGAGGGGTGGAGCAAACAAGTGAGAAGAGAGTCCCCTGGTACAGCTACGATCGTGAAAGGGACCAGCACTTACCATGCTAAAGAAAAGGAGGTCAAAATTGCAGGTGCATACCAGGAGAAAAAAGTAGGTATGATGGAGCTCCATATGTAGAGTAGCAGGCACTACAGAGTGGGCATATTTTTTAGTTTGGGCTTGAACTGTGACAATGGCCCTTTCTACACCTACGTGTGTAGACGGAGGGAAGGGGGATGATCCCGGACTACCTGCTTCTGGAATCATCCTCCTCTTTCTAAACCAGGAAGTGTGACATCCTGGCTTCCTCCCAGGCCGTCGCACAATCACTCCTGCCATTTGTTTTTTAGAAAGGGCTGGAAGAGTGCACTTGCGCTCCATCAAAAAGGTAAGTTTTTTTTAAAAAATCCCCCCAAAACTGCCCCCCTCATCATCCTGGGGATGGCAGACTTGTTTCTCCCCCTCCCCTGATGGGCATGGCATGGCTCCATGCCCGTTTCTCGTGCATGGAGCCAGGCAGGATGGGCGCCCACACCTCCTGCAGTCTTTGGACGTTCTTTATCCCAGGGAAAACCCGTGCCCACTCACCCCCATCCCCCCAGAGACCCTGAGCATCTTTTGGATGCACAGGGATGAACCGAGGATGATTCTGGAATAAAAGGCCGGTGTAGAAACGGCCAGTGTGTCAACAAATTTGGCCACCAGTATCATGGAGCATCTCCACATTAGCATGGGTTTCCTGTGAGGGCCGTTTGAATCTTATGACAAGTTTCATGTAGTCAGATTTCCTTCCCTCTTGCCTTGCAGAGCAGAGTGTCAAACAATTTGGTACAGAGGGCTGCTGTAGGTCTCAAGCTAATTTATTTTCAGCTGTTTGGATTTCCTTATAAGTAGGGGCTTTGGGCTCATTAAGACTAAAATAAAAAGCACACATATATAGCATCTATCCCTACGGAAACCAGGGCTTTTAAGAGTGTGTTGGCTCAAACCTCTCCAATGAGTGTTATTACTTTACATGTTTGGAAATGCAACACAGCTGTATTTTTCTAATCAGGGCCCTGTGTCTGTTGACTCCGTCTTATTCAAGGTGGCAGGAAACAGAATGGGAGTCTCGGGTTTGGAGGGGGGTGGCTTGCCCTGCCCTGCCCACCACACGAATACTTCACTGGGCCGTTGAAGAAGAGTACTGTTGAAATGAAGAGGCCCTGGATGGGGCGGGAGGAGGAAGTAACCTTTGAATCCACTAATCATCATCATCATCCCATGGGAGAGCTGGTTGGAGCATGCAGATGTTATATTAGAGAACTGCCGACAAGGGTTTGAGCTGAAGTGTTTTTAGTGGAAACATATGCAAGAACCCAGAGGGGCTGATGCTGGAAAATGGGAATGTTTATGCAAAGCAAAGTGTCTTTTAAAAAAATCCACTGTAAAATTCTACACTGCTGGAGCAATCTTGCGGCTGCATCTTTGGCTGCTTAACACACTTTAGTTCTTAATGAGAATTATGGCCAAGTGCAGAAACATGATGGAAGTAAACTCATCCTATCAAGACGACTGCTAAGGGGAAAATTGTTTTCATCAACAGATTGTAATATGTCTCAAAAATGTGTCGATTTCATTAATTTTAGAAGGATTTCTATGCATAAGTCCTCTTTCCAACCCACCCACCATCACTATCTCCTTTATGATTACCATAAAGGATACTTGGGATTTCAGATGTCAAGCATTTTCCAATTAAGAGGTGGTCAACAAAAAAGAAACAAAATACAATGTAATAATTTCTTCTGAATTGCTGTTGCCTGCTTTCAATAAAGATTTTTTCCCTGATCACAAATTTGTTTCAGTGTTTGTTTGTTTGTTTTAAACCAGATGAGCTGTAAATAAGGCAAAAAATAAAATAAAATAAGAACTGAGAAACCTGGAAATGTAGAAATGTTGGCTTGTGCCCAAAATTTGCATCTGTTCTCGCATAGAAAGCAAGTAATCATTACTGTTCCATTCTATCTGCTGAATCATTTTGTGTAATTTCAGAACCTGTATACTATTTCGAAAGCAATACTTGGTCCACCAATGGAATATTTTTTCCCATTCTTATCCTGAGCACTATGATAATAGTGGAAGAATAGGGTGTAGTACCAATGTGGCGTAATGGTTAGAGCATTGGGCTGGGACTCGGGAGATCTAGGTTCCAGTCCACACTCAACCTTGAAAGCTCACTGGGTGACTTTGGGCCAGTCGTAGACTCTCAGCCCAACCTACCTCACAGGGTGGTTGTTGTGAGGATAAAA
Organism: Anniella stebbinsi; assembly: GCA_029215795.1. Taxonomy (NCBI): domain Eukaryota; kingdom Metazoa; phylum Chordata; class Lepidosauria; order Squamata; family Anniellidae; genus Anniella; species Anniella stebbinsi. Next base: position 61,532,246 of record JARDYH010000005.1, on the reverse strand, counting down.
TGGAGAGGAGGAGGATTATGTACGCCACCTTGGGATCCTTGGAGGAAAAAGGGTGAGATGTAAGTGTAATAAATGAATAAATGCATCTAAAAATAATAAATAAATAGTCTCTTATCCAATCCACAAGAAGAATTCTCCTCTTCTTCTTTTCCTTCTTCTCCTTCTTCTTCTTCTTCTTCTTCTTCTGGCCAAGAATGATATAAAAAATAAAATTGGGGCAGATTAATTGCAGCCAAGGCTCCCATGTAGCTAGGGTGCACTTTCTGGAAAAGTAGCAACTCCTGGTTGAAAACGTTCAGTCGTACTAAGGGGAATTTGTGCAGGCAAAATTCACACAGCTCAGCAACTCAGCAAGAACTGGCTCCCAGTATTGCGGCCAATGAGTGCAAATGTACTGGACAACTGAAAAGCACTTGGACATTTGGCTCTTTAAGTGTTAAAATAACACTTAAAATAATAAATTAAAATCATAAACTATATAACTTTTAATATATTGGGCTTGGGTTGTTGTTGTTGTTATTGTTGTTTTACTTTGACTTACAGTGCCCCCGAGTGTACACCTAAGCCCCCCTCCCCCAAAAAAACATTGCTACTGGTCTGGCTTTCTTATGCTTTAGCTATTTCCTGTTCTACTCCATGAACTCTGTCTGCTGTGCTTATTTTCTAATATGAAAGGTGCTGGATACTCAAGCTCACCAAAAAATCCTGGCCAATAACCTAGAAGATGCCTTTGCCCCTGTTCCCAGGTGTGCAGCTGTTGTCACTGCTCCTCACATTCCATAGTCAGGGAATTGCACTGTGCACATGCTCAAAGCCTATCTTCTTTATCACTGTCTCTCCTCTTTCAGGGGTGGAAGATCCATCCTTCCTCAATTTAAAAACATAAATTGATGGAGGATGAATCTACCAATGGCTATTAGCCTTCACACCATAATGAAAACAACCTGTTCACAGAAGCAGGATACCTCTGAGCCCTGGACCAGGTCCTGAGAACACAACATTATGGGTTAAGTACAACCTTCACGTCCTTCTTGTATGCTCTCTAAGGATCTTATTGGCCATTCATAGAGGGTGAATGCTAGAATAGATGAACCTTTGGTCTTGATAGCTGATTTACACACAGCAGAATCATGTTGTGCAGTTTTTCATGGCCCATACCATACCATTCATGTGCTTCCCCATAAAAACCCTTCCAGAACATAGACCAACCTGGTGCAACCCCTAGTCCCTTAAGTAGAACCCTATTTAGGCAGACTGTTCCATGTGATTAATATCATATGGATTGGAAGAGTGTGGCCCCACCCCCATCAACCTCACTCCCACCTATATCAGGAGATTCTAAATCACAGGGGTGGGGGAGCAGCCTTCCCTCTTCAGACCTTCCCCCAATGAATGGATGGCAGTAGAGTGGTGGCGGTGGTGGCAATGGGCAGGACATCAGGGCCTGTGGGCATGGGGCCCACTTTTCTATGCCATGCTATGCCATCAGGCAGAAGAGAATGCCCGAAGGCGGCTTACAACTTTCAACCTGAGTTTCAGATTCCAGATAAGCTTTTGGGGGGCACATTCCAGTGGTGGGCGCCAAAGTACCAAAAATACCAGCATATTTTAGCATAAACCTCTTGCTGCCCATAACTAGTCCTTGGGAGAGGCATTTCAACATTTCCAAATGGGGGAAAACAGCAGAAAAGTTGGGAAACCACCAAACAATCCGTGGTTGGGGGAAAGATCGGGGAGAGGTCATCTGGGGAGCCCTGGAGGGCTAGATTGGGACCCCAGGAAAGCCAGATAGGTACCCTGAGCCTGAGGTGCTGCACCCCTGGCTTGCATGGAACTGAAAGAATTCCCTGTGGACCATTGGCTCCACTGCAATTTCCCTGGTGCCAGCTGCTAGACTGAAAATAGTCTGCTAGATGAAAAATTGGTCTTTGGAGTAGGGTCCTATCTTCACATTCTTTGTAAAGCAGTATGCGCATGGCTTATGTAACAACAACAACAATAAAAAAGCTAACATGTCAGTGGAAACCATTTATGCTAGTTTCCCCAATATAAGGCTGCAGTCCTATGCACACATACTTGGGCTTAAGCCCCATTGGATTCAATGGCATTTCCCCCAAAGTGTATAGGAAGGATTGAGCTCAAAATAGACAGCCACCCATCCAGTGTAACCTCAGATAGGGTGACCATATGGAAAGGAGGACAGGGCTCCTGTATCTTTGGCAGTTGTATTGAAAAAGGAATTTCAGCAGGTGTCATTTGTATGCATGCAGCACCTGGTGAAATTCCCTCTTCATTGAAACAGTTAAAGCTACAGGAGCTATACTAGAGTCACCAGGTAGAAAAGAGGGCAGGACTCCTGCAGCTTTAACTGTTGTGATGAAGAGGGAATTTCACCAGGTGCTGCATGCATACAAATGGCACCTGATGAAATTCCCTTTTCTCTACAACTGTTACAGCTACAGGAGCTCTGTCCTCCTTTTCATATGGTCAGCCTAGCATCAGAGAAGCTAATTAACACAAGAGAGAAATGGAATAATGCACCAATAAGGAAGTGCCCAATTATAGCTCTCAATGGAATGGGCTAGGAAAAGGAGTGAGGGGAGGAAGGGGCAGACCCACCCCTTAACCATGTCATGGCCAAACCATAGGTATGCCCAGGATTTAATGCAGAAGAAGGGGGCACATTGCAGAGCAAGCGCACGGGAGCTGCTTCATCTAAAAAGAATGTAGTAACATGACTCTGTGATACTTCGGTGTTTTGAGGCAGAAGGGCTGGTTAAGTGCACGCTGGCCACAGTGTCATCCGTCGCAAAGGAACAGACAACATACCCAAGTTGCAGGAAAAAAACTGTGAAGAGAGCCTCCATTCCATAAATATAAACTGAATTTCCCCCAATCCTGTCAGAGCAAATGTATCCCAAGCACACATGTATAAGAGACCCAGCCATATGAGTTTTACAAACCCCCAATCAAACGTCTCTCGAGCTATGCAGACCCTTGGAGAGTCTCACAGATTTGCCAGTCAAAAGCCTTGCCTGGGACACTCTCTCTGCACTGGGATTGCACGTCTGGCTCGTCCCTGAAAGTTTGCTTTGATTTCATCCCCGAATGACATAAATAAATAAAAACCCTGAAGCTCATTATTAATAATAGAGCAGTACAGAAACAGGGAGATGCTGCACATACTCTCTCCCTCTCCCTCTCCCTCCCCCCTCACGATTCTTGCAGGGCAGGAGAAGATCAAAATGCTGCTGCTTCAGACAGTTTGCCTGCCAAGGGGACAGAGGAAAGCCACAAGCATGAGAGGAGCAAAGATGGGGTGTAGCTGGCCATGTTTTGGCAACGCTTGACTGTAACTTTAGTTTTTGTTTGGTTAAGTTCTGTAGATTTTCTGTTTGGTGTTTATGTTTCTGGAAACAAGGAGGACATCAACATGTTTGAAATGTTAACCCCTACATTCAGATCTCAGGAGCAAATCCCAAAAGACTCTTACTAAGGAATAAGCCGCACTGAACACGGTGGAACTTATTTTTGAGTAAACATGCACAGGAGTGTACTGTTAAAAGGTCAATATATGGTTGGTTGCTCATTTAAGAGAGGGAGGAATTCCTTCCACCCCCTCCAGACACGCGCCCCTTCTCCAAGGTATCATTGCTGAGATATCTGGTTGTTTAACCCTATATTAGAAGGAACACATTTTCTTTAGGTAGGCTGAACAAATGAGTTTGAATTCAGACACGTATGATTGTAATTTGGAGGCGAAAGGGAACAACACCCTGCTATGTCTGCCCTACCATTATGATCACCCCATACAGCAGAAGGAAGCCTAAAGTTGAAAGAATAGCATATTCTCTAAGAACACTGAAAGTTTCTGGCTGAGGTGATATTTGAACCAGGGGCTTCAAAAATTCTTTAAAGGCCAAGTGCTTCCTGCACTGTATTGATTACATGCGAGAGCACCCGTGTAGCTGACTGAAAACATTTTTTAAAAATAGCTTGTGTGGGTGAGGGGTGGGGTGGGGGGGTATACCTGCCTTATACCAAGCGTGTCTTCAGATGGGAGTTTTTTCGTGTGATCACCATGGTTTGGTCACTGGTTTTCTCACGTGCTTTACACAACATCATCACCATGCAGTTGATGTCTCATGTCTCACTCCCCCCCCCCCATTTTGCATGTTATTTTGCTATGGGGAAAATGCAGGGGGTTTTGCAGTCATGCTATGAAACTGCCATTATCTTCCCATGTAATCCTCCCATCACACTATGTCCTGCATTGTGTGGTCAGGTGTTGGCCAGTGCAGCATAGACGTCAGGGTCAGTTGGGAGTGTCTCCTCCCATGCCTCCTCCCCTCCACCATTTCGTTCCTGCTCGGCTCCGTATTTCAGGAATGCCTAAGCAGATGGGCAATGGGGGGGTGGTGGTGGTTGCAATGGATGTGAGCAAATGCAAACCGTTTCCATTTAATCCCCTCTCCCAGTGTATACTCAAATGAGAAAAATGTTAATGTTGCTTTTGCAGGGACAGTACTGATTTGCACATGGGGCTGGGGGAGGCGGACCTCTGAAAATGAGGATTTCTGAACTTGTGAAGAATCAGCGCTTAGCAATGCGATGGGGGCTACTCTGCATGTGCTGTTCTGAAAGCTTTTAGCCCTTTCTATTCAATCTCCACGTGCACACACACAGGAGAGAAGTGTAACCCCCCCTTCCACTCAATCCCCTCTCCCAGTGTATACACAAACAAGAAAAGTGTTACTGTTGCTTACAATTCTGACTTGCAGACTTCTGAACTTGTGAAGAAGTGTTTCATTTCACAATGAAAGAGGGGAGGGGCTATGCCAAAGGGGTGGACAACCGATAACATTCTGCTAGGCTCCACCCACCCTTGCAAATGGCATATAGTGTTACGCATAAAAAGAAAAACTGGCTGTATAACGACCCCATTTAAATTCCAAAAAGGATCCAGAACAGGAAGAAGCGATAAATTGTGGGAGAAAATTCTTTCTACAAAAATATTAAAAGTAGAGGAGCCCTGTTGTCCCTTGAATTTAGGCATCCTTGGAGACAGAGGGCTAATCTACACCTGCAGCCCTTTCACAATGGAAGAGGCATGCTCCCGCATGCTCCCCACTTCCGCAATCACCCTTACGGGGCACATGTGACTAATGTTTCCCGAAATTTCTGGAGTGCCATTGCAGGAGCACATGTGCCCCAGTGTGGTGGTATCAATAGCAGTGGGTGGGGATAGGCAGATGGCTACGAGGCACAGGATTTTTTTAATGACTCGTGAGAGATGCACACGAGCGCAGCAACACATGGGGGGGATAGGAACTCCGTCAATTATGCGCTGCTGCGCAGAGATGTGTTTGTATTAAAAACAAACAAGCACACTTGGTGGTAACGCCATAACTATGCACATGCCCCTCACAGTTGATTGGCTGTTCGCTGAACCCGGAACACTTGGTGAACAGCAACGACCTCACAAAGCGGGGGGCACACCGCAAACATTTTTCTCAATGGAAGCGAGAAGGCCGGAAAAAATGCAACAAAAGCAGTCAGAGATATTCCTGAATAACTGCGAGGTGGAGCCGAGATCACCGCAGGAGCAGGTGAAGGTCATGTGCCCCGTTAGTGATTACTGTGATACAATTCTTCAATAAACAGCTGGTGTAAACTCCCCCTTAGATAGATAAATAGAAAGTGAGAGAAAGATAGATATTTTCTACATCTGTCTCCCCCTTCTGCATTTCTCCATCTCCCTCACACACAGCTAGACTGAAATTTACCACAGTACAAATCTGAATACTGTTGATCTGGAGCCATAGCCCAGTGGTAGAAGGGGTGGAGGACATGCGTTGCAAAAAGTCCCTGGTTCAATCCCCTTGCATCTCCAGATAGGCCTACAAAAGTCCCCTGTCTGAAACCCTGGAGAGCCACTGCTAGATGAGCCAATGGTCTAACTTGGGGGCTGTCTATACATGCGCAAAGCCCTGTGGTAGCTGCGACTCTGCGCTGCATCAGTTATATGACCCAGATGCAGATTCACAGCCACTGCGGGGCTTTTCTGCAAAGCTGTGCAGTAAAGAAGTCAGGGACTTACCCTGACTTTTTCAGTGGGAACAAGGTCACCCCCAACTCTTGCGTCATCTGACCTTGCTCTGTGGCCAATTCAGGGGGCAGTCCTGGCAGGTGGCAACCGGCGATTGGTCACTCCAGTGGCCAGATGACCGCTGGAAACCCCCACTCTCCCTCTTTGACGTGAGGATTACTCAACACCACCCTGGGTACGTGAAACTGCAGGGTTAAGGGGGAATGTGATGTCAACTCAGCACTGTGAAGACAGCCCCCTTGCTTTAAGGCATATTCCTACGAAACACTTGCATCAGTTTGTCTCCCATTGTGAATAGTTGGCATATGGCATGGCATGGCCAGGCAGGGTTCTGATTTGGACCATGGCAGGAACAAAGGGCTAAAGCCCTCCTCCCTGTGTCACCAATTTTGTTTTTTAAAAAATCACCAAGCTCATGCCAAAGTATGAGACGAACGTCACATTCAGTTTGGCCTTGAGTTGTTATGCTGCTGCCAAATTATAAATGGATGCTGTGTTTACAAGCATCCCATGGCCCAAAGGTTATTCTCAGGTGTTATCAGTATTACTTTCTTCTCCTTCAGGGAGCTCTCTTTGCCAATTATAACCATCAGCACTCACATTTACTTAAACAACTTATAGGAAATCATCTAACTTTAAAATACATATAGAGAAATGGGCAACTGTGAAATACAAAGGAAGAAAAGCCCTGTGCTGGGTGGATATTAATGGATTTGCTTAGTGCCCTGTTGACAAAAAGCAGAGAGAGAGAGCATGCCAAAGGCTACATTAGGAAAGGAAAAGGAAGTCACAAAAATGTATTTATGCATTTGTTTCATTAGAAATTTATACTTAATAATCCAAAAAAGGACTCTCAAGACAGCTTATAAATTGTTAAAATATACAATTTTAAAAAATCAACTTATAATCAAATCAGAGCAGTCATATGAGATGATTTAATTTATATATTTTTAAAATGATGGATCAGCTCAAGATTCACATGACATCCATACTATCCAAACATGAATTTCACTTGGACTCCTCCTGCACACATATTGTACCTTGCTGAGTTGTCCTGCGAATGTCTGTTTGTAGCAAAACTTACATCGTGGCACAACATGGCAAGAGGCAGCACCTTTTTAACTCACTGACACCTTGACTTGGTTATCTGTGGAATTCTCTATTATATAGAGAATACAGTTTGCACAGAGCACACACTACTTGTACCTATTTAATATGTGTGCACTAACATGTGGCTTCTTGAGAACTGACTGTTATGCACAGTGCAAATGTTCGTTTCTAGTATTGTGTAAGGAAGAAGACATTCTCCTCATCTTCCAAGATCTTGGCTCTGTGTGTTTCCACAGTTGCAGGTTCCAGGGAAAAACTTCTCTCTCCCTGTTCTTTTCTTCCTTCCCACCCCCACCTCCCTTTCACCCATGAGGGAGTAGAGTTACTAAGCAGCTAATGAGTCCTTAGCAACACTCACTCCTCCTTCTCTCCCTCCTTTCCCTTCCACCCTCATTCTGACCAATGGGAAATATTGGAAGGGTGTATGTCACAAAGGGTGAGGGCGGGATAGAAGCCTAGTGTGGGAGGGAAGAACAGGAAGATGTTGCTACTGGGCATTGGGTGAACAGCAACCTGTGGAGACAGGAGGCTCCTTCCATCCCTTTCCTCTTTTTTTCATCAGCATCAACCTGCAGACAGGTGAGTAGCAGTCACTATGGCTACTCAGGAGGCCTCTGCTGGCAGCAATGGGGCAAAAAAACAATACCAAGGATCCACCAGCTTCACAAGAACATACCAACTGCCCGGACAGGGGCACCTTACCCCACTGCCCCCTAGGTATTGCACTCTGGGCAAATAAGTAGACCGAAGACATTCTCCTAGGTCTGAGTGTAGGACAAAATGACCCTCTACCAAATGATGGCTCCCTCAGAAACAAATGTGTGCATCTGCTTGAGGAAAATGAAGCAAAGGGATTCCTTAGCTAATGATGGGAAGCAGCCAGGAGAATATATTCTTGCCTCTCCCCCTGGAAATAATTCACTGTACAGCTCCAAAAGGAGCCACTTGTAACAAAGATTAAAAAGGTCCTGTGACACATCTGGAATACCAGGGAAAGGGGATAGATGATGTGTGGGAAAGAGGAGGGAGAGAAATCTGGATTTATTTATTAACTGTAGAGAGTAAGGAGCACTAAAATATATATTTTTGTCAGTTTTCTCTCATAGCTAAATGCAGGTGGGATTTGAAAAGCAGAAGGAGTTTCATTTGTTGATGGGATATGATGCCATGTGAACATCTCCACCCCACTTCTCCCACAAACTTATGTTTCCAAATCCTTAATATGCACTGAATGTAAAAATAAATAAATGACCAGATCACAGTGATTTTCCTGGGAGTGGGTCGGTGGGGTGGGAGAGCAGCAGACCTCTAAAAATCATAGCTCAGCAAAAGCACAATACAAGCATATGCATCAATCCTGTGTGCAGTGATGGTGATGGTGGTGGTTCAACTTTTTATAGATTTGTGCCCCCAAGTGTCCCAGATTATGGCCAGATCTACACCAAGCAGGATATAGTGGTATGAAAGCTGTGTTTAAAAGGCAGGAGCCACACTACTGCTTTATAGCGGTATTGAAGTGCGCTGACAACTGTTGGGGCCCATTGCCACAAACCATATACCTCTTTCAAAGTGCTGTATCCTGTTTGGTGTGGCTCCTACCTTTTCTATACCACTTTCATACCACTATATCCTGCTTGGTGTATATATATCCAAAGCTTGAATCCCTGGAGTTCCGTCTTCCTGAACGTTTTTTAAAATGGAGCTTTTGGTATCTGGCATCAAGGGAATAATATTTGAGGTTAATATGTACTTGGACTCAGCAATCTGAAATTAAAGGGTTCATTTTATTTACTATTTACAAAAATGAGGTCCTTCAAGATCATTAATTCCCTAATTAAGGGAGTTTGGGTGGCTTTCCCCATTTTCTTATCTTTTTCTTTCAGGGGTGTGGAGTTTTCTTTTCAGTCCAAGGGCCAAATTCCAATCTGGGAAAAGTCTGTGGCTTAGAGCCAAAGGCAGAGCAAACAGGGTCCAAATGAGATTCTTACCGGTTTTAAGCTTGCTCAAAAGTAAGCAGGACAAGCCTCTGCATGTCTACTCAGAAGTAAGCAGTCCTTTCAAATAGCATCCCAAACACCAAGTGTCTGTTTATTTAATTTCTATACTGTCAAATAGACAAAGCTCTCAGGGCAGTTGTCTTTTCACAAATAAACAGAGCAAGACTCAGAAGTCAGCAGGAGGGCCAAATCACTCAGCAGCTTCTTCTCTTCACCAGGCCCTGCTCCCTCTCCTCAGGAGGGCAAAGCTCTTATCTCTGATAGGCTGGTGATTGAAGATAAAAGCTTTTTCCTCCTGGGGAGAGGCAGCAGGGCCCAGGAAAAAGCTGGAGGGATAGATATGGGATAGACATGGGCTATGTTAAACCATGCCTGTGCTAAACCATAGCACAGATGTTGCTGGACTCTAATGCCATCAGCCCCACCAGCAGTGCCAATGCTCAGGGATAATGAGAGCGGTAGTCCCAAAAACACTCTTTCAGTGTGACAAGAATGAGCTCCAGTGAAGCTCTGCACACTTCTTCTAGTGTAGCCATAAGAAGGGGTTTGGAAAGTTTCAGCTCTAGTTTCAGTTAACCACAGCTTGCCACTTCATCTGAACCTAATAAATTGTGGTTAATCTTTAATATGGTTTTGTTTGAAACAAGCCAATTTCAAACGGTGGGTTATAAAGCTGGTTTGTTTGAACAAAGCATAGTTGACATTAACATAGTGTAGAATTTGGATGACACACTAAACTGTGGTTAATTGGAATCAGGAGCAAAAGCTTCTGAACTCCTCCTTGTGGCCTTGCTAGAGGAGAAGAGGAGAGAGGGAGTGCACAAGCCTGAGGCTCGCTGAATTTCATTCTCATTACACAAAAGTATAGCTTGGCATGATGTCTGAAATGCCGTCATTGTGAAGGAAAACGGAATGCACTGAAAAAACAGTGGTACTCCAGGGCAGAGAGTTAAGCACACTTAAGATCAGTGTGTAGGCTTAAGCAATCTTAGCTCTGTGTTGGATTATAGACCAAATGGAGAAGTGGTTAGATTCAAGCACTGCTAGGCAAGAAGATATAGTAATGCAAAGGCAACCTTTGAATTTGAGTGCCATAATACTGTTGCAACAAAGGCAAATGTGAGGCCAGGTCTATACTCCTGCTTTATAGTGGTATTGAAGTGCACTGATAACTGTTGGGGCATATAACACAGTCCATCTACCACTTCCATAGTGTTCTTTCCTGCTTTTTATTTCACATTGCCCAAAACACCAGAACAAATGTCATTGTGTGTCCTACAGGACATAAATACACAAGAGGGATATAGCATTAACATGATTGGATTGTAATGATTTAATAAAAGGGGCTTTTTTAAACAAGAGGTTTATAGCAAGCTCGAGACTGGCCACACACTGATGTTTGTGGGTCATTTTGATGATGACGTGAGCCTCCTGCGCGCCTCCCGCTCCATTTCCTGGTTTTAGCGTTAACAAATAAGCCTCAGAAAACCCAAAATACGTCAGGATTTGTCAGGATTTCCTGCCGTGTGCAGGTGAAGTTGTGCTATAAAATGCCCACTAAAGGGCACCACCCCATTGAACGGTATGGGCCACGTGGTTGCGGTTCTCTTCCCCATGTAATTTCAGCTCATTTCAGATAAGGAAGTGAAGCAGAAAGCAGAGTGACAGTAAGGAAACATGATTTACCCCTATCTGAAAGTTCTCAAGATCTAGATCTGGCCCCAGTTAGGATAGGAATAAGGAAAACATATGGAAGCTGTGGGAGATAATAGTTCTGATCTTTTTGGTTCTGGGGAGGCATCGGCTAGAGTGCTTATGTCCACTTTTAGCTACCATCTTTTCTATTTCTATGTAATACATTCAAACAGTTCTGTTTTTATCGATGATCTACTCTGGCAACCAAAGTGAAGTTTTCCTCAGAACAATGGATTGTATATTATGTACACCCAGGTGTTTACATTAGATTGCCATGAATATTAGATTTCCAGCATATAATTACCTAAGTGAAAAGGACAATGGATTGCATGTCAGCTTGTGGTTACTTGAACCAATAATCTCTCTGTGCGGTTATACTTTCCAGGCTGAGTGTTTAAGATCACTTCAAAAGTGTTATTGTATTTTTTAAAAAAGACACTGTCAAAGAGCCAACCTTGGGTGATCTTTTCCTATGTATATTTGCTGTATACCGATTACATCCACATCATTTCTATTTGCAAGATGAAACAAAGTAGGTGCTGTTCTCACCTGGTCAACATAACCATTGGCTATGCTGTGCTATGTTGATTTTCTTTTTCTATGTCATCATCATCATCAGCTAGGGACAACTTTAGAGCCTGATTTATAAGTGTGGTATACACATGATTTATATTTGTACATAGTGTGTGTTTCCCCAGTAGATGTACAGGCTGAGTACTCAGAAAGAGCCCCCGTATTGGGTTTTGCTTACATTAAAAAGCTGAATGTTTCACTTCTTGGATTGTACAAACACATACATATGTGCTTCATTATGATTCAGGAGCCCAAGTTGGATGGGAGATGGTGTGAATACACTTTTGACCTGTTACCCCACAGGAATTTTCACTTAATACAGCTAAGCACATGTTGGCACGTGCTGGCTTTTAAAAAAATAAGAACTGCCTTGCTGGATCAGAGCAAGATCCACATACTCGAACATTGTGTTCGAGTAGTAGCTATCAGTAGTAGCTATCCTGATGCATCTGGGCATGCACAAGTAAGGTGGCTATTTATATATTTTACAAAAGGAGGAAATGCATCACCAAAAAAGAGGACACAGACTTGTGGGTGTGTGTGTGGGTGGGTGTTGTACACACACACACACACACAATTAATTACTATAATTTAAATGGAAATATAAAACAACTCACCATAGTCAGGAAGACCTATGCGCCTGGTCAGTTTGCTGTCCAGATGCTGATCATTAATGTTCTCCATTCTGATGCTCTGTATGTTTAAACAGGACTTGGACTGAAAAGTCTTCAAACAAAGGACACCTTCAAATAGAGGACTATCCACTGACAGCTTTTTGAATAGAATACTGTACTCTGTAAATAGAGATGTCTGGATATTGTGAAATCTATCCCACGTGTGTTTCCTGTATTCTGCAGTGCCATTCTTTCCGGCACCAATTCACAGATGGATTTAATTCTTTCCCCGTTATGCGGAAAAATATGGAAATAATTTCGTAAGAAAGTTCATAACAATTTACATTGTCAGTACTAAACGTTGTGTTAGTACGAAGCATTTAGAGTATTGCCCCCCCGCATTCCATTCGACTTTTCCCCATGTATATTTTCCAGCATGACATATGTCTCAGCAGAAACGTGTATTTTCTAGGGATGTGCACGGCTGAAATTATCGTATCGTTACCGGAAATTCTGGTGGAAAAAAATTTCAGATCCGATAATATCGTACATATTCTGTATCGAATCGGATCGGATATCTGATATTTAATTCGGAGTATTTTGCCCTATAGAGTTCCTTTTTGAGACAGAAATGCCTATAACTTCTGTATTTAAAATGTTAGAGACTTGAAACTTGGTCACAGTGCTTATGGAATATGCCTAAGTATGTGTCTGAAATTTCAGAACAATCCCTCCACCCCTGCATTTTATATGAATTTTTGAAAGATCATGCAACTTTTTGACAGCTGTCTGTCTGACAACTAAGCTACGTGCATTCAGAGCTGTCAAAAAGTTGCATGATCTTTCAAAAATTCATATAAAATACAGGGGTGGAGGGATTGTTCTGAAATTTAACACACATACTTAGGCATATTCCATAAGCACTGTGGGCCACTTTCAAGTCCCTAACTTAAAAAATAGAAAAGTTATATAAAAATGTATTAGACAATAGACACATACGCTTTCCTTAAATAACTTAAATGGGTGTAACTTTTTTATTTTAAAAGATAGATCTGAAATTTGGCATATATGTGTAGCAACATGTGCTAGACATGTGTGCCAAATTTCAGATCAATCCCTCCAACCCTATATTTTATATGATTTTTTTTAACGATTGTGGTACTTTGAAAGCAATTGGGAGGCCTGGTCAACCAGCTGTCAACTAGAACTGTCTTTTAAAAAATTCTTATAAAATCGAGGGTTTGAGCAATTGCTCTGAAATTTAATACACATGACTAGCAATAGACAAGCTGCACTGGGGGGAAATTTTCAAGTTTCAAACTTTTAAAATAACAAAGTTACAGGGGTGTGGTGCTTTTGGGGACCCCTTATAACTTTTGTATTTTTAAAGATAGAGACATGCAACTTGGGGAGCCAGGACTAGCAACATCCCATCTGCAAAGTCCAACAAGTTTCATGTCTCTGTCTTTTAAAATAAAGAAGTTACACCCATTTAAGTTCTTTAAGGAAAGTGTATGTGTCTATTGTCTAATACTTTTTAAATAACTTCTATTTTTAAAGTTAGAGACTTGAAAGTGGTCCACAGTGCTTATGGAATATGCCTAAGTATGTGTGTTAAATTTCAGAACAATCCCTCCACCCCTGTATTTTATATGAATTTTTGAAAGATCATGCAACTTTTTGACAGCTCTGAATGCACATGGCTTAGCTGTCAGACAGACAGAGCTGTCAAAAAGTTGCACTAGCATTCAAAAATCATATAAAATACAGGAGTGGAGGGATTGTTCTGAAATTTCATACACATATTCCGTAAGCACTGTGACCAAGTGTCAAGTCTCTAATTGTTATAATACAGAAGTTAAAGGTTTATTTATATGGCAATCCGATAATCCAAAAAAATCCGATATAATCAGACTGAAATTTTTCGGATCCGATAATTATCGGAAGTATTTCCAGAAATCTGCGGACTCCACACAGCCTGGGGAAGCCAATCCACAGCAGATTCTGCAGGTGTGATTCTTTGAAATCAGAAGTCATTTTAGTCCGTCTCAAATTTCTCCAGCATCCCTATCTGTAAAGTAGAGCCGCAGCTACCCCCTACTCACTCACAAGAAGGGCGTGATGGTCGTCTTTTCTTGTTTTGAGATTGTTCAGGCTCTGAAACTGTACAGATCCCTTGCGAGATAACTGATTCCAGGACAACAACAAGAGAGAGGCAATGGTTCCTCCTACTCAATGTATTCATACCAAGTAACTACCCTCCACCTAGACCAGGTGTGAGTAGAAGGTAGATTTATTTATTTATATTTATTTATTTAAAATATTTCTATCCAGGTGGTTTACAAAAATTAAAATCACAATGTGAAACAATAGCAGAAACCTAACAGCAGCAGTAAATGCTTGGTCGAATAAAATGGTCTTTGCATGGCACCTAAAAGACAAGCAAGTTGATACCAGGTGAACCATGGGGAGATTCAGTAGTGGAGCACCTGCCTTGCATGCAGAAGGTCCCAGACTCAATTCTGCCATCTTCTGCTTGGGCTGGCAGTTGCCAACTGAAAAACTGGGAAGCCGCTGCCAGTCAGTGTTGACAATATTGGGCTAGATGGACCAGTAGCCTGACTCAGTATAAGGCAGCTTCCTTTGTTCCTAGGAGATTTCACAGGTGTTACGCTACAATCCTATACACATTGAATTCAGTCACACTGGAAGAAAGTCACACTGAATTCAGTTGGGACATTATTCTGGGTAGACATGCATAGGATTGTGCTGCCTATTGGTTCCTTTAGACCAGATCTTTGTGCAAAGTTTGGTATTCGAATCCCAATCTGTAGTAAGTCAGATGCTGATTTGTAGTTGTGTGTGCAGATCATGTCTCATGGTGTATAGTAGGTATCTTGCATTGGCTCCATCTACCTAGCCACTATTTCGCACCTAGCTCAAGTTGGTGAACATCAGGTTTCTAGTAAAAAAAACCCAAAGTACATTCTACAGGCCTGCAGCCTGCCCAGCCCTAGCCTAGACTGCCCTCCATTACTCCATGCCCTGGTGCCCACACAATTATCTCCTCTGCAGTACTTAACCTTTGTTATTACGCATATATGGCATTATTACTGCCATATATGCATTCGACACTCCTTCAGTTCCCAACCTACAGGAAAACTGTGCCTAAGGAAATATGAACGTGGTCCTGGCTTATGTTCCTGATTTATTATTTGACATTAAGATAGAATTCTCCCATTTTTATGTAATGGAGAACTCTGGCTTCTTTCAAGGCAGGATTTTCACATCGCTGCTGGTGCTGGATGGAGGAGGGAAAGGGAGGGTCAAAGGAAGGATGTACGGCCACAGTGCTCTTTCACAGCTTAAGAAAACGTGTGCATGGCATTTTGTCCCACATAGAAAATTGCAAGCCTTGTACAAATTACTATGAATTGCAATATCAATGTGCAAGCAACAGCCAAATGGAAGTAGGTGAAGAAAGACTTGGGGTGCCTCTACAAGAGCGATTTAAAGCTCTTTCAAGGTGCATTAAAATTTTTACCTCTACAAGAGCGGAGCGCAAATCGGGGGTTGAGGTGCTTTTTCTCTCCGATTATGCGCATTATTGAATGCGCGTTAAATAGCGAGTTTTAATTTACCGCGGCTGTTAAAGCGCCTTATGATCATGTAAACAAGCGATTCTCTGCATTAAACACTTCTAAAGCTCATTTCATAGAATCGGTAAGGCCACCAGGTATGCGCTTAACCGCCTCCCGCGTACAGTGATTTACCATAAAAGCAATTGCGAGAAGATGCGCATAATCGGACAACCAGGCATCAAACCGAATTCTTGTAGAGGGGACTTCGAGAAACTACTTTCCAGCCTGCTCCATTCAATGAGACTTCCTCCCAAGTAAGCATGCATAGGATTGCAGGCTTGATTAGGGAGAAAGTGGCTACTTCACCTCGAGAGATTCTGTTTGGAACATGCTGTTTACTGAAACACTTTCAAGGAAGACAAATGTAAGAAAGTGTAATGGGCTTGATTACACATAAATTAATTGATTTGATTAACAGCCCTTCTTCTGAGGAGCTCAAAGCCACAATTTACCCTCATGAGAATTCTATGAAATAACTAAGTAGGATAGGGATTTGCCCAGGGAAACCTAGCTGAGGCTGCCTCTACACAAGAGGTTTAAAGCTCTTTCAAGTCTCATTAAAATTTTTACCTCTACATGAGCGGGGCGCAAATCGGGAGTTGAGGCGCGTTATCTATTCGGTTATGCGCATTATCAAATGCGCGTTAAACCGCGAGTTTTAATTTGCGGCGGCAGTTAATGTTCCTTACCGCCGTGTAAACATGCGATTCTCCGCATGTCAACAAGTTTAAAGCACGTTTCGGTCGACCTGTAATGCGCTTCGCCGCCTCTCGTACAGAGGTATTAGGAGTAAATGCGCTTCCGCGAATATGTGCATAATCGGGCAGCCAGGCGCCAAAGCGAATCCTTCTAGAGGGGGTCTGGGTTGGGATTTGAATCTTGGTTTCCCACATCCAAATCTAACACTCAAGCCCATTGCGTCACAGGGTTTTTCTGTGATCGCACAAGTAAAACCAGCTGATGTAACTAGGAGAATGGGCTCATTCATTCAGTGTGCACAAGCAAGAGAGGCTCTCTCTCCAAATTAACCCATTCTTTTCCTAGGAAACTTAAATTTGCTTTAATATATTGATGCAGTATGAGGCTGCCCACATTATACTTGACCATGAGAGCTTTAATGTGGCTGGACTGTTTGTGAATAACATGACAGAGCAGGAAGGGAGTTTGGACACTGAATGAGAGAGTCACAGAAGTTTAAGCCTATTAGGGTGCAATCCTATGCATGTTTAGATGGGGGGAACCACGTTGGCTGGGGAATGCTGGGAGTTGTAGGATTGTGTCTTTATAGTACTTTCCTTGCTTGGGACAAGTTGTTTGTATGAGATTTTTAATAAGTTTCTGTAATATCACTCAAAATCATAATAAACCTGCTATAAGTAGGTTGGATAATTTTAAGGAAAACTGCATTTGGGATCATGGTTGCTTTTGCAGTCACAGGGTTTAAACTACAAAATGAACTGTTCATGATGTAAAATGTTATGTGTGTTAGTCAAAGATGTCTCAAGACATGTTGTTGCCAGAGACAGAAAATTCAAAGAGTGCCTTCTATGGTAAGATGCTGCTGCTACTGCTAATAATAATAATAATAATAATAATAATAATAATATGCAATCCTACACCCACTTACCTGGGAGTAAGCATCACTGGAATCAATAGGACTTCTTTTTGAGCAGACATATATGATTATGCTGTAAATAACTCAGGATTAGGATCAAACATTGGCATGAACAGGTGCCTGCCAAGGACCCGCACCTCAGCAGGGGACGGCACTGACAAGAGCCCCCTGGACCTGCTCCTCCTCTTCACCACTGCAGCCTGCTTGTTCACCTGCCTCTTGCTCTGCTCCAGACAATGGAGATGATGGGAAGGAGGAGCAGCTGATACCACTGTCTGCTTGTTCACTGGCTCCCTGCCTGACAAGCAAGCAAGTGGTACCAGTGATGAGACAGAGGATGAGGAGCAACAGCAGCTGGTTACAATGGTGCTGACAAGACAGACTTACTGAGGGAGGGGGCCCATTGAGGGTGTTTTTCCCAAGAGTCCTAAAATCTTTGGAGTGGGCAGAGAAACAATTGATCATTAGATGTTCTTTTGATGGCATCCAGATCCCTGTTGCCCAAGCGCGCTGCCGTTTGTCCTGCTCATGCTCCTAGGGCTTCTCAGTTCATTGTTTTGGTTATTTGTAAGCTGGACATCATGCACAGTATCCTTGTTTTTGCTTTCCTTTGCCATAGGAAAAGTGACTGGATAGACATTTGCAATCATGGAGCTCGTAGGCTCAACCTTGACAGCAACATATGCCCATCCGAGGCCAACGCCCTCAAATTTTCTGCCAGCCATCAGCACCATGGCCTCAAGCTATAAGAACCGATTCCCTCACTACGGCCTGACCCACAGCTTGAGCCTTCCATGGAGACCCAGCGCCTACTACAAAGTCGCTGCCATCACTCCGACATTGGCGCCATTCTCCAAGAGTTCTCTGGGACTCACTCCAAGCAACATGCTCCCTTTTGTTTCCAACAGAACAGCCCTCTTTACCAGGTACACCCCTGACGACTGGTATAGGTCTAGCCTGACCAGCTACAAGGAATCAGAGATGTCCCGGACCAACGCTGAGAGGCTGAGGGTGGACACTTCTCGGATGATTCAAGACAAGGATCAACAGACAAAGAAAACCCAATCTGAAACAACCAAAAACCTGGGAGAAAGAGTCAATGACATTGTGTTTTGGAAATCGGAGCTCAACCATGAGATCGACGGAATGATTGGGGAGACGAACGCTCTTACCGATATGAAGAAACGACTGGAAAGAGCGCTGATAGAAACAGAAGCCCCACTCCAGGTAAATGGGTCAGTTCCATTCACATGCCATCACACCTGCTGTGGTTCAACCATGCAACTCTCTTGTTATGGTTCATCTGGGCATATCTGAGGTTAGTTGGCAATAATCTAGATCTTCCATGTATGATATCTCACTTGGGAAATGAGTGTCAAGTGTACCAGAGATGTTTTTGGCTTTTAAAATCCTAGCTTTTCAAGCATCAATACTGTACTGTGCTTTCATTTTGACTTCATATGTAAATCATCTTATTTTGGCTCAGTTGACACTGCTACTTAAATAGGAATCAAATTAATGCTGTTCCTTGGCCTTTTCTTTTATTGCCTTTGTGCTGAGAAGGAAATCAGTACCAGTTTATTCAGCTTTTTCTGTTAGTGGTTACATAAATCAATAACATGAACGTAGATAAAACTTCCAACATTATACCATGAAAGAAATTTCAAAGCATTAGCAGCACTGATTATATGCAATAGCAAGCAACAGGAATGAGTAGGTTATGCAACAAAAGCAACGGTATAGAGAATCTTTGGTCATCTTTAACCTAATAGAACAATAATTTTCTCTTTGTTTGGCAAATAGGTAAATGAACAAGTGGGACCTGCAACAGGATGTTGCAGCGTAGCCTCACTTCCTTTCAGGAATCCTCCTGTAAAGGGTCTTTTCGAGCCAGCCAAGTCCTCCTCCAGGTTACTCCATTCCATTCCAGTTTTAATAGCCCTTGGGTGGTGTTCTTTTTAGCAGGTTCATCCTTTAATAGTTAACACTTATGGTTAACTATTATTCTTATTTATGGTTAACTATTTTTTTATTATGTTTAACTATTGTTCTTATAAACTGTTCTTAATGTTTATTAATTTAGCTTTTAAGTGTTGATTTAAATACTGCTGAATTTGCCTGTTTGTTGCCTTGAGTTCTCTTTCTGGAAAATAAGTGGGATATAAGCTTTTAAATCTATATGTATAGAATGTACTTCACAAGTATGGAATGTATTTAATAGTTCCGTAATACACCATTTTGAATAATAAAAAATATAACATCCACCAGCTTTTTCTGTGATGTCAAACAGGTAGTTCAGGAATGCCTGCTTCACCGAGAGAAGAGGATGGGCATTGATCTTGTTCATGACGATGTGGAAAAACAACTAATGACGGTGAGTTTGTATGACGTAGGATAAGTTATGGGGGGGGGGGGGGTAACATCAGGCCCAGCTTTGAACCAATATTAATAGTTGGTTTGAACCCATATAAAACCTGACAGCGGTGTTTATTTATAACCTGCCCTTCAAGACAGAAAGATTCTCAGAGAGGCCAAAAATTAAATGTTCTGCATGGTGTTCCTCCCATGGTGTCCTCTCCTCAGTGATAAACAGTACAATCCTACACAAATTTGTTTGAGAGTAGGCCTCATTGAAAATAATGGGTCTTACATCTGAGTAAACATGCATAGGATTATGCGGAAATTCCCTTTCAGGGACTATATATATATAGGAAATACAGTGTGGAAAAGAATGATTTTTCACGTAATGTTTCTCTTTACCCTGGGAAGCAAACACCAATGAAACAAAGTCATTTTGAGAATATCCGCTTCAGCCCTTGTTGAATACACAGAGTTACCTTTGAGTCAATCCACATTGATGACTTCAGCCATTGACAGTTGCAGGGGGCGGGAACAGAATTATGAGGAATAGGTCACATCCTATTATAAGAAATAAATGCAAAGCATGTGCATATGTATTCCTAGGATACTTTTGAGCATGCTATGAGAAGAGTGAATGGTCTGGAAATGGGGAACAGCAGGCATTACTGCTGGACAAAACCTCAGCAGCCTCTCTTCTTCTGCCTGCATTTTCTTCCTGTTCTTCCAGTAGTTTCTGGACAGTATTTAGGAACTTTAGTGGAGTTGTAGAGGGCAGGAAGTATCCCAGCGACAATTGTTCATTTTCTCAGTGCTATCTTGGATGTGCTTCCTGGCCATGCCTTCCTTTGTACATCCTGCCTCTTGGTCCAACCTTAGTTGTGCTTCCTTCTCTCAAGTGTTTACTTCTTCAACAGCCTAGCTTCACCACCAGTGTCCCTTGCTACATGAACTGTCTACTTATGGCTGTAAGTCCTTGTATTCTTCCCACACCAGCCTTCCCTCCTTATGTGTGAAATCTGTCTGACCAGTTAAAGATTTATCCTATAATTCCTGAGCTCCCCACCCCTGAACACTCCCAGTACTGGTCCTGATGATTCTGGATGAGGGAGTTTTTCATATTGCTCAGTGATGGCCTACCTCTGCTGCATTAATTGATAATGCAGATGTAAATGTTGTGATGTTCCCTTCATCAGAATCCTTACCCATGAGAATGGCAATTGGCCAATGTAGTCTTTGCCATGAAGCCATTTGAAAAGCCTGGCTCCACCCTATGATCTCCACTGGGGAGTTTCTTACTGGCATCAATAAGCTCTGGACCACCCCATCCCAATGTCTGTGTCCAAGCCATTCCTAGCTCCAGCCACTCTGTCCAGAGCACAAATCCTGTTCCCTGTGCTGTAGCAATGTGCCAGCCAAGCCCTAATGTCATTTGTTCCTAGGTTATTAGTTCATGAAGGCAAGTGACACACCTCTCAGACAGATGTCAGAATCTATCTGGAGAATTGTCTCATCCAAAGGAAATAAGGAGTTTCCAACAGGGAGCATCACACGGAAACATTCGGTCCTCAAAAGCTGTGCGGCCCATTATTCTGCTAGAACCAAAGGCAGGAGGGTGTCAGAACAGCTTCAGACATAAGCAGTGACCCTCGAAACCAAAGCTAAACAAAATATATTCTGGTTTGCTGAGGATGTATGATAGTCAAGTGCATGGACAAGGGAGTACATGGACAAGATTCTCCATGTTCCACAGATCAGCCCTGTTCAACATTGGATCTCCAAGCTAGCTTGCATGATCACCTTAAGTAACAACCCTTAGCTTGTTTCGATTTAGGATTTCTTTGTGCAATCAAGAAATCAATGGTGACAAATGAATTAAGAACGAGGAAGAGGGTGGTATGAACAAATAACAAACTGTCCAGCTCTTGTCCTCTCACCTTAGCATTAAATGACATGTTCACTTAGATGTTGATTCTCTGGCAAGCCATTCAGAACAACGTATAACATTGGCTCAATTCGGACGACACAATAAACAACTGGTGTGGGGAAAACAATCGTCAGTTGTTTTGACTATTGTGTCATTCCAATGCTGCCATAGTCAACTCAGCGCTGATCCTCATCCACACCACAGTTGATTATTTATTACCATGTTGTGTGGGGAGTACCCCCTAGGGTTAGGGTTAGGGTTAGTTAACCCACCATTGACTATCGTGTCGTCTGATTTGAGCCATTGAGTATACATGTCTAAATGACTGTTTTTTATCAAATGTAAGGAATAAAAATAAAGGAGATAAAAAGAGATAAAACCTGACCAAATTTTAAAATAGGAAACCTTTGGGGTGCTTCCTGATGAACAGCTCCTACCACCACCATCCAAAGGTATTAAGCATCTGTTCTGACTTTCTCTCCTTCAGGGATTTTTTTTCTTTTAATGATATGAAAAAAAGATGGAAGAATCAGGGCAAAAACAAAAAAAGGTTACAAATGGAAGGAGATTATGTTTGTACGCATACACACACACACTAATAAAATTATGTGAATGAGGCAAGGTGCTTACACAATAACTGTCTTGTTTAGAGTCATTTATTGCAAAGGTCTAGAAGGAAAAGGCCCTCCTGTCCTAAAGAATAAACCCTTATTAAACTGGTTTATCAGACACTTTCCGTGACTGATGTTATTCTCCCTGTGCGAAGGTTTTAGAGAGGCCTTGTATTCTGCAGACTGGGGCTTGTGTGGGCTTCTTGTGGAAGGGAGGTAAGGTCTGGAAGAAGAACGTGGGCTTTTATACTTGCTGTTCCTGATTCTTCTGACTAAATCTTAGCCGAAAGTGTCTTTTGGCAACGAGGGTTGGGAGGCACACTCTGGCGATGACTCTGAATATCCCACTTGGTCCATCGCTGCCAGTGCTCTGAAGACCTGTGGGACAAGGGAGGAGAACCACAAACCACGTCAGGGCTTGGGATAGGGTCGAAGGGGTTGTAGGGGACTTCAGGTGAGACATTCCTGCAACAGGACTGCTCAGGTTGCCCCACAGCTTCTGTGGGAGTGCTAAGGAATTGAAATCTCCTCCTCCTCCTCCTCCTCCTCCTCCTGGGTTGGGTTGGCCAGGAGCCTCACAGAGATGGAAAACTACTTATCACCTTATATTGAATTTTGGGGTTACAATGCCTGAAGGGACTACATAGAGATGTTTTGGATTTTTTAAATTGTAATTCATGTTATCTTCATTAGCCAGGGTAAATGTTGATGGGATTTCTGCTTTTATAACTTGTCCAGGAGGTTGATGTCATCCACTCCTGCCAAGAGAGAATGAGAAGACACCTGGATAAGGCAATGGCCCAGCTTGCGTAAGGAAACATTTAATCTCCACTTTCCTCAAAAGGGCTTTAAAAATCAATTCTAATATGAACACCTCATCAATGTCCCCCATACTGCAGCTTGAGGAGAGAAATGTTTCCAATATCCTCATTGGCTGTCTTGTTTAGCAAGACCAGAAAGAAACCAATTGCCTATGAGATTTACAAAACTGCCTTCTAAACATAGCTGGTAGAAGGCAAAGAGGTGAATGTACTCTGGAAGTACTCTGGAAGCTGGCTTTTCACCCAAGGTTCTAGTAACAATTCCTTATGGGTGAGCAGCTTGGCCAACCCATTGTTCATGACACCATGTAACGTAATTTGCATTCAAGTACACAGATTATTAATATGCTTTTGTCTGGCTCTGTTTAGAGTTCTTTGGGTATCATTTATAGACATTTTTAGCAAAGTTTTTTTGCCATCGTATGCTGTTACTATTGGTGATTTCTAGGGCTGTGCACCGCCTTGGTTCCAAATCCAGATCCTGAACCAAAGTGAGCCAATTCAGCACAAATCTGGATCAGGCCTAGATTGGGCTGAAGTGGTCCCGAGCAGATTGAGCCAGGCCTGAAGCACTTCGGGCTCCTTCAACCTGATCTGAGGCAATGTTGAGCCGCTGCCCCACCCATGAGACTTACCTGACTGGTTCGGCAGCTGCCTGTCTTCAATGAGAGCCACCATTTTTAAGGGAGATGGCAGCTCTATCATTTTCTAGATCTACTGTTCAAACTACGGCAGCTGTAAAGGGCCATTTCCATCTATCATATGAAAAGCCATAAAAACAAAGTGAGGATTTCAGCTTCTAACAGCTGAGCAATCCATATGTTGTAATGAAGGGGAAGCACAAAAGTTCATGATAATGACAAGGAGGTCTAAGGTGGACTAATTATGGCGTAACCATTTGCTTTTTGCATGAGCCTTTATTCCTGTTCACGTTTTGGCCCATTTTACTACAGAGCTGATAGGGCAGCCCAGCATGAGGTGGAGAAAGACCTGAGTGACAAGCAAACAGCTCACCGAATCGATGACAAATGCCACCATCTCAGGAACACATCTGATGGCATCAGCTATTACCGAGGTGTGGAGCGAGTAGACGCTACGTAAGTGTGGCCTGGAGGTTTGTGCACAATCACCATTGGAGAAAGGACTGCAGACTGAGCTGCATAACACATGCTAATGCTACTGGATGAATGCCTTCAAAAGATTATCCCTGTAGGCTTGCTGGAGGAAGCTCTGAGCCTTCTCCCTAGAGACATACAAACTTAAGTTCTGCATCAGCTGCGTGACTCAGCTGATAGATGGTTGAAATCTGACTCTCTGTATATGTGATTTTGTTTTTATTGCAAAGTCCAAAGAAATAGCCATCATTGTGTAAAAAAGAACTAATATCACTCCTGCAAATATCACTTTGCATGGGCTTGTAAATCACTTGATCTTTTGTCTTTTGATGGCTCTCTAATGGCTCTTGGCAGAATGTATACGTATGACTATTTTTTCCCATGGTAAAAATATTGGGTTTCAGCTTGCGTCAGGTGCTTAGCCTCTGCTGGCCCATTCATACATGCATATAATCACTGGATGCTTCATTCATGCATGTGATGATCATGCATGTGCATGAGCCCTAAACAACTGTTTCTTGCATAAGCTTTGTAAACAGCAACCGATTGCATTAGATATGCTCACCAAAGTTGAACATTCAGCCACATGTGGAAAGTTGAAGGAGTGGCGTGCCATTATGAAGATATTGTTCATGCTCATTTCTTAATACGCAGAATACATTCTGATAGGCTGACCAGATAAAATCCAGGTCAGGGCTCATGTAACTTTAACAGTTGTAGAGAAAAGGGAATTTCAGCCAGTGTCATTTGTATGCAATTAGTTCCTGGTGAAATTCCCTCTTCATCACAACAGTTAAAGTTGCAGGGGCCCTGTCTTCTTTTGTATATAGTCACTCTAGTATAGTGCCTGCAACTTTAACTGTTGTGATGAAGAGGGAATTTCACCAGGAACTAATTGCATACAAACAACCCTGGCTGGAATTCCCTTTTCTCTACAACTGTTAAAGTTATATGAGCCCTGATCTGGATTTTATCTGGTCAGCCTACATTCTGAGCTGTGCCTCTACTAAGTCATATCTTCTTTCCCATTTTATATTCCATTACCCAGCCTTTTATTTCAAAGGGGGAATAAACAATATGCACAGAACACAACTGTATGGCTGCAGATATCCCATTCAAAGGGACACATGATTTAGGGCGCAATCCTGTGCATGTTTAGACAGAAAAATATCCTGCAACTAGGGCTTTAAAACATGCATAGGATTGGGCCCTTAATTTAGAAAGATGGTTCACTGCACAATGTGGACTAGGAATCTCCTTTTAAATATATATTCTACCTACATGCACACACTTTAAAACTCAAGAGGGTATGGTATGTGGTTTAATGTGAGCGATGAGGCTACATTTTGGAAGAGTTGACTATAACTTCAGAATTTCTGGGTGCTTCCTTAGAGTTCATCCACATGAGCAATTTATTGCACACTCGTGATTGGTCACTCACGGAAGATTGCAGGTCCTTTTCATGTCCTCAACCTCCGATGCCTCTCCCGCCATTTTCAAGTGGGAATTTGCCATTTTATCAAACCCCGAAAATGCAGTAATAAATCAAAATCAGACTATAAAGCAGCACCATCTGCTGGCAGTAAAATTGAAACATATGGGAAGGAACTGGCAAAAACAAGGGGGGAATGTGTGTATTGTGCCAATCATTAAACCTCCAAAGCTCTGGAAGTCAGAGCATCAGCAAGGCTGCAGGATTTTTGCTAAATGTGGAGAAGCCCTTACTTAATTTCCCTGCATTTAAATCTCTCTCTCTCTCTCTCCCTCCCTCCCTCCCTTTTCCTCACCCTGAATTCCATTTATAATCTAAGAAGATGCTCCAAAATTAGCATCCAGAAAATAGGCATAAAAGCTGTTAGACATATTTAAAAAATCAATGTCAAAATCGCACACATGCAACAGTTCAACATGTAATATGTTGCAAATGTAACCGGCATTTCCCTCTGTATCTAGCCTTCGCTATCTGAGGAGGACCCATGCAAACTATGTACAAACTCCCTTGTTTGTCTCTTCTTGTTTTTCCCAGGATTTCAGTGCCAGAATCCTGGGCCAAGTTTACTGATGATAACATTCTACGCTCCCAGAGCGAGCGGGCCGCCTCCTCCAAACTCAGGGATGACATTGAGACGCTGCTCGTGGTGACTGCCAACGAGATGTGGAACCAGTTTAACAGAGCAAACGTCGCTTTTACTAACCGCATCTGTGAAACGGCGGATGCCAAGAACAAGATTCAGGCCTATCTGGCTAAGGTGGAATCAATTGCTAAGCGTTCCCTTTGGAGTTAACCACTTTTCCTTGCAGGACACAGCTCTGTTGCATTGGTTGTCAGGAGCAATATGTTCTGTAGCACACCAGTCATTGGTTTGTGGCACACAGTGTAGATAGCACAGGAGATCTCTGTGGAGTAATGGATGGGTGGTCCTGGTTATGGGCATTAGACTAGCTGGGCAGGATCTACACTACTGCTTTATAATGGTATTGAAGCACACTGACAACTGTTGGGGCCCATGACACATTCCATTTTCAAATTGCTTTCATAGTGTTATATCCTGCTTGGTGTAGAGCTGACCTTAGACTTTGATCTCCTACAAACCTATGATGTCATGAAATGAGCATTAAAGAAAGCACATATAGCTTAAATGCCTATTGTACAATATCTTACAAGGCAAGGCATGGTCTGCCATGTAACAGTGCATATACAAAGTAAGTAGTGTTGCACATGTGTGGCCCTGAACAATACACTGAAGGGTTTGGATTGGGGAGAGGAGGAAAGCCAAACCCAGCCCACTTCTGGAAGAGAGTATCAACATTAGGGGTGTGCACTGGATCGGGTCCGATCCACGATCCGGATGCGATCCAGGGGAAATCGGATACAATTATCTGATTTCTGGTCCCCCCGCTGGATCATTCAATCCAATCCGATCTGATCCGAAAGGACCCGATCCAGATCGGAATGGATCGGAGGATCGGCGGGCGCCCCCTGATGGAAGCAGACAGCGGGGGGGGGGGCTTCCCTGGCAGGGCTGTCCACTTCTATTGGCGGGCGTCAGTGGGTGCCCGCCAATGGAAGCGGACAACGGGGGCAGGGGGCTTACCTTCCGGGGACGTCTGCTCCCCTCTGCTGCTGGCCGCTACTGCGAGCAGGCTTTGCGGCTTGCCCCTAGGTAGCGCACCAGATGATGTCATCACCTGGCGAGCTACTCAGGAGCAGGCCACGAAGCCTGCTTGCAGTAGCGGCCAGCGGCGGAGGGAAGCGGACATCCCCAGAAGGTAAGCGGGGGGAGGGGGGCCCACGGCCCGCTTACCTGCCGGGGCCATCCGGTCCCCTCCGCCGCTGGCCACTACTGTGAGCAGGCTTCGCGGCCTGCCCCTAGGTAGCGTGCCAGGTGATGTCATCACCTGGCGCGCTACTCAGGGGCAGGCCGTGAAGCCTGCTCGCAGTAGCGGCCAGTGGCGAAGGGGAGCGGACGACCCCGGCAGGTAAGCAGGGGGAGGGGGAGGAGGCTTACCCCCCCCCCCCCAGGGCCATCCACTTCCATCCGCTGGTGCCCGCGGGCGCCAGCGGATGGAAGCGATGGCCCAGGGAGGTAAGGAGCGCGGGGGAGGGGGCTTACCTGCCGGGGCCGTCCACAGTTGACGGCCCTGGGAGATAAGAACTGCGAGGGGGGAGAAGGGAGTTAGGGCCCCCCTTACCCACCCACTGCCATTTTTCCCCATAGACTTGCATTGGGGGAAAGCTTTCTTTCCCCCAATGCAAGTCTATGGGGAAAACAAAAATGGCGGCCGATCCAAAAATCGGATGTCCGATATTTGGATTGGGCCCGATCCAGTCCAGGGGGCCTCCAATTTTGTCCGATCTGATCTGTGACAAAATTGGAGGTCCTGATCTGGGTCCCAATCCGATCCGGGGGGTCCATGCACACCCCTAATCAACATGATTGCAGCTTATTTTACAAAGCTACCGAGAGCACATTTCAAATGATTTCTATTTTGTGCTCTGTTTCATGGACTTGTAGTATTTAAACTGCAATCCTCTACACACTTATCTGCATGTAAGTCCCTTTGAACTCTATGGATTTTACTTTTGAGTAGGCATGTGTAGGATTGCACTGTCAATCTTTTTTAATTAGTTAAATTTTTTGGTAAAAGAGAGCACAAAAATTGGAGCATATAGGAGTACTGTACATTCTGTTTAGTGATTTTGTAACCTGCTGGTTCTGTATATCAGAGGAAGGCAGGTAGAATATATAGCAAATAACAATATGTTCAAAGCACTTCATATCCATTAGTCTTTACAACTCTTTGGGCAGTATTCAACTGTGTCATTCCGTGGGCGCAAATAACATTGCGCTAGTGGAAACTAAGTTCTGAACGACATGCAAGAGGATAATCCAACTAAAGTTACGTTTGCACAAGCACAGATGTGCAACTCCTTGTGTAAGCATAGTGGGCAACCACTTGTGCAACGGAAAGATTCGGCGGAGCTCTGCTAGTGCTATTTGAGTTTGCAGAATGACACCATTGGATACTGCTCCTGGAAAGGATCCATATTATTTTCGAAATATTGAGGCTAGAGAACTAACAGCCTGCCTACCTCACCTAGTGAGTTAGTAACTGAGGGTCAAACTGCATGATACATTAATCAGGGATTGTTAAATTGAGCACAGAGGACAAACCACATGTTTTGTTACCTCTTTCATTACAAAAAAAGTAGGCATTAAAATAACAGTTTCTGGGGATGATGTTTGGTTGGCAAACAGCATGGGGAAAGGGATTAACTCCCTTCTCCTTATACTGCAGCCCCACTCCAGGTCATCCTCTTCACAGGTACTTTGCCTCGTGGTGGCTTCGAAATGGCGGCAGTTGGGTTACATGACCCTGCTGCCAATTTGAAGCAATCTAGGGGCAAAAGCCCTTTGCTCCGCACTAAAAAAGTTGGGCATTTAGCCCGACTTTTTTCAGAGCGGAGTGGGCTGGGCAGGGAATGGGGTGGAGCAGTGACCCATAAGCTCGCTGCACCGCCTCCGCTGTCCTCTCCCCATTTTTTTTTTTAAAAAAACCCACTTACCTTAGAGTAGGTGGGCCGCCGCTCCAGCTGCCCCTCCAGCTGATGGTTGGCAAGCGTGGGTGCGGCAGCGGCGACAGGAAAAGCCGCCGTGGCCCTCCTTCTGTGAAGATTGTCGGCAGGAACATCAATGCACGGCACCCCAACTGCCGCCGCTGCTGTGCGCCGGAAGAGGCGCCATGAAGAGGCAGCCCCTGTCTTCCCGCTTGGATGTCTTTGTTATGAAAGTGGCAGATCTTAAGTAGGCTATTCTAGAACATGGACTGACATTTAGCACACACTCCTGCCCACTACACTTACACCAACTTTCCCATGAAATGACATGGACATCGATCCTATGGTCCCTCCTGTTATTACGTTGACTTATTGGACAGCACTTGCACTGGGCTGGGTGAAAAGTGAAAGAAGTGCTAGGAATACTGGAAGTGAAGTTGCTCAAGGCCCAGCTTCAAAACTGCTTCACTGGGATGGCTTCCTCCAAAGAACTTTGGGAGTTAAAGTTTGAAGAGGATGTGTGGAATGTTGCTAGCCCTCCAACCAAATGCACATTCCCTGGATACCCTTTTAGGGGAAAAGAAAAACATGAACATTAAGCCAGTTCAATACTGGTTTCAGACTGTAATGCAGACATGTCTTGGAATGAGGCTTGTTCTGAGACCATCTTCACTAGGATGTTCTCATAAGAACCAATCAGGATGTGTAGATTTAACTCCTTGATTGGGTACATTTTGGAAGGGCAGGACATTGCCGCTAGAGATGTGAAGGGCCAGGAAAAAAATGGGGGAGGGAATACATCCCCCCCTTTCCCAATTTTTTTCCCTACCCTTGCCTCCTGCAACTTAAGAACAAAAGTGAACTGGCATTTAGCATCATGTTGCTTTGAGTCTTCGAGGTAATGTATAGCCACTGTGACTAGTAGTCATTGGTAGTTTTTTCCTCCCTGAGTTTTTCTAATCCCCTTTTAAAGCCATCCAAGTTAGTGATCATCACAACTTGTAATAAACTAGGTCAGAATAAATGTTGTTAAGAATGTGTCCAGGGTCTCGGTTGTTTTTCTCCTTTTTTTCAAATGGAAACTTTTTGCTAATTCCCATAGGCTTCATAATTCTCAAATTTCATTGGTTTATCTTGCTTTCCTCTAAAATCCACTGGTATACTTTTAATATCCAAAGTGCTTCACTTAGTGAATGAATGTAAGATAATGGTGGTACAGATGGCACATCTCTGAGAGGTACAGGCAGAGGAGATATTTAAAAAGGAGACAACTACATTTGGTGAAGGCTTTCCCCCACCTCACCCCACCCCAACATCAATTTAGTGAGCAACTGATGTTGTTTTTATACAGTAATTAGGAGATGGTTTAGGAGGAAAAGGTCACTAGAGCCCAGTTCGGCCCATCCCTGCTCCCCTCCCCTCACAACATCCCAGGGGAGGAAGAGAAACACTATTTCAAATTCCTCTTGAAACTTCCAGTATTGGAGAATCCACAGCTCATTTTCCCCATAGTACAAACATTCTTACAGTTAAGTGGTTATTCTTGAGCATTCATCATAAACCTTCTCTTTCAACCTTTCCTGGGGCCCCAGAAGTGAATGCTTCTTCTTCTTTTGGATAAGTCAAACATGTCATAGGTGTTCATTGTCTCCTCAAAACAATTATTTTCCAAGCCGAGGTTAGTGTTAATGGTAATAACTTAAGTGAACAGAGCAGAATGATTATCTGTCTCTTTCCTTCACCCATAGTGACCATATGCCCTTAGATCCCATCTAGTATCTGCCTTAACAATTCAGTGCAACATAGTGAGAGATTTTGTACTGAGATATATCCACATCTAATGCTTCATCCTCTTTAGGAGCTCTGCTGAAAATAGCCATGGCCTGCAGAAAGGATATAGCCCAAAGCATATTTGCATAGTTTTGCATGATGGGGTGGATGGAGAGGCTGGACCATTCATTCAGACTTTACATTGCACCAGCCCTGAGTCTATGCTGGCCTCTTAACCACACATAAAGCACATTGGGGTGATAGCAGGACTCTTGTGATTAGACCAGTCATTATATCACAGCAAAGTTCCCCTATGGTATTAATATAAGAACAATCTCTGGTGCTTCATCTTCTGTTCGTGCTACAGCAGGAAATGCACATGGACCCAATGATCCAGCAAAAAATCATCCTCGCCTTCTGTACTGATTGTGTGAGTGATATTCTAGCAGAAACCAAAAGCACTCACAAAGGGAAGTGTTATACTGTAACTTTCTTGAGGTAAGAGCCCTCATCCTTCACGGAGATTGGACTCTGCTTGGGAGAGTAATTTTTTTAAAGTGCATTCAAATGGAAGATGATTTAGTCAATGGGCCACCATTATGAGAAAGGTTGGGGAACTATGGGGTTTAACGCACACCAGGTTCTGGACTGGATGCAGGTTCTACTACAAAAGTACAAGATGGAAAAATATGGGGAGTATTCATTTCTTGTTGGAATTTCTTCCCCCAAATGGCAGACTCTACAAGAAATCTTTGAGATAGAGATGGTCATAGAAGCGATTCGGAAGGCCGTCAGGGACAAATCGTCTTCCTTGAAGGTGGCCCAGACTCGTCTGGATGAACGCACACGGAGACCCAATGTAGAACTCTGCCGGGACTCTGCCCAGCTACGGTAAGGGGGAAGCAGCTTCTGTATTGTGGGTTGGAGCAGATACATGATGCTGTGCAATAGTTTTTTTAAACAGCCAAGGAGCCCTCCAATCCTTTGGAAATAGGAGTTTAGGAATCTGCCTAATACCAGATCAGACTATTTGTCCATGTAGCCCAATAGTGTGTATTCTGGTTGGCAGCAGCTTCCCAGGGTCTCTGGCAGGATCCCCCCACCCATCACTTGCTACCTAACCCTTTGGAGACACCAGGGAATGAAGCTAGGCCCACAGGTCGTCACTGATGTTCCCTGTGATGTAATGTTGAAGGTGTCTCCAGGGCTCACCAATATCAAATGGAACTTCTAACACATATCTCCTCACAGGAGTAGTGGCCTATTGCTGATAATTAGAAAGTTTTCTGGGGAAAAAAGGAATCTTCTTGGAAAGAGGTTATCTGAGCATATTTACCCACAGCAACTATAATATCTAATATATATTTCTACAGAAGATGGCCCAGGGCCAAACTAGATGTTAGGCTGGAAGGGTAATTGGCATGGGGTATGTCATGGTGGAGAAGGCTGCTACTTAGTCCTTTCCACACCTGCTCTTTTCCTGTTAAATGCACTGCACATAAGCTCTAGTTTAGGCTTTGGATCACCTACTTCTTGGGTGCCCATTTACCTTTAATTTAATTTAATGGTTACCAATCAACAAAGGGAGATTGTCTTCTGAAGCCCAAAACTCAATTATATGCCTATTTTCTAATTGTAACAACATGCTAATTTGCTCAAAGACCAGGAAGATATTAATTGGATCCAAATTTTGTAACCAAAGTATAGAGAAATATAAGATTTAGTTCTGGACTAAGTTACTCAAAAGGACATAAGTTAAATTATGGCTAACTTGTCCCTCTAGTTTCTGTGAGACCAAACCAAGGAACTAATTGCAAGTAACTTAGTTTTGGAGATACAAGCTTATATTTAGGTTACTCCAAAATTCTGACTGATTAGAAGTTGTGAATGAATTATAGGACAGTTGGCTCCATCTTATGTAAAGAATGGCTGTTTTTTCTTTCACAATTTTTCTGAACTCCTAGTACTGGCTGCAGTTAGAGACAGGAAACAGGGCTAAGTAGAATTGTTTGTCTAAATCCATCATTGGCATTTTGGGCTCACTTTTAAATTCAATTCACTAACTGGAAACAAATAGATCTCACCTTACAGTGCCCTCTTGGCACCCTGATGGCTTTTATTTACAATTAACTTATTCACCGCTGTTGAATATGTGAATTCTGCCAGGTTTTGCCTATTCACATTAGTTGACAAAGGACTGTGAAGCTCATAAAAAACAAACTGACAAACCAGAATACCAAAATGTGAACAGGAAACCACAACTTTTCTTTTTCTTTTTTCTTTTTCCTTTTCCCCCTAAGTGGTGCTGTCTATCACACCGGCCTTTTCCATAATTCACTCTGAAAGTTTTCTCTCGATAGTTTCATGGGGGAAAGGGCATACTTGGGATACTCTACTGAAAAAAGTAAGGCAAACTATCACGATAGCTCCCTTATAGAAAGCCAGCATGCCAAACTTGAGCAAGGAGATCATTGGTATCCATAGCACACACAACGACTGATTCTGTATTTAATAAAACCAACAAAGTGTCACGCGGTACCTTAAAGCCTAACAAATTAATTTTGGCAAATGCTTTTATGGACTAGAGCCACATTGTCATATGCATGAAGTGTTGTCCTGCAGGTGTATATGTACAAATGTGGGTGGAGGGGATGGGGGAGTATTTTTTTGTGGTTTTCTTAGGATTTTAAAATAGTTTATTACATCTTGTAAACTACCATGGTACCACAGGATAACAGGTAGTATGTATGTGTTTTAAATCAAATTAGATAAATTGTGACATCAGAAGGAAATTAAATTAAGACAGTACAGTCAGTGATAATTCTCAGAACTAGTGAGGTGTAGCGGCTAGAATGTTGGCCTGGGAGTCAGGAGATCCGAGTTCTAGTCCCCACTCGGCCATGGAATCTCACTGGGTGACTTTGGGCCAGTGACAGACTCTCAGCCCAACCTACCTCACAGGGTTGTTGTTGTGAGGATAAAATGGAGAAGAGGATTATGTACACCACCTTGATTTCCTTGGAGGAAAGAAGGTGGAATATAAATGTAATAAATAAATAAATTGTGTTACTAACAGTGGCTATTCACAAAACAGTTGTTGTTGATGGCACATCCTGCAGAGAATTCATAAGATACATGAACAGTGAAAAAATGCTTTTGTTGTGCAGAATTTGCTGACTTCCTTTCTTGCTGTGTTTCATCCAGCCTTGTTAACGAAGTATATGAAATTGATGAAACAATCCAGGGACTTCAGCAGAGGTTGAGAGATGCAGAAGATACACTCCAGGCACTAGTTCACACCAAAGCCAACCTGGAATATGACCTTGCTGTCAAAGCAAATTCGCTCTACATTGACCAGGAGAAATGCATGGGGATGAGAAAGTCCTATCCCAACACACTGAGGCTAGTGGGATACGCATAGGCCGATGATGACCTCAATGACGTTTGGAGGTTGGGACTTGCCTATATAATAAAGTGTGTCAAGGGGAGGTTTGCTCTGTTGCACTTTTATGAGGTTTTTATTTTTGGAAGATATGCTTCTATTTTCAGGTATTAAAGGATACTCTGCACAGGAATTCAGCTATCTCCTATTTTGTGTGTCTAGTGCATTCCCTTCTTTACGTTCTTCTTTATGGGATCTGTTTGCTGTGGGCAGCCAATTGGCATGCCACCTGATTCAATGCACATTTGCTTGGAAGTAGATCATACTGTGTTCAGTTGGACTTACTCCTTGGTAAGTGTGCAGAGAATTGTGTCATATGCGCTGGTCAAGTAGGAGGAAATGCATGTGCAAAAGGGGGTGGGGTGGGGGGAGGGCAGCATGCCTCTTTGCCTAAGTTGAAGGATGGAACCAAATGGTGTTTGATACCCCCAACAATCTATTCATGTGGCGTAGCCAGTCTCAGGAAAGCAGACTGAATCCAACCCTCTGTTCCCTCCACCCAACATTTCCTGAAGACGGTTATATGTGTGCAGCCCCAACTCCCAGACAAGGTTCTTAGAACAATGTTATTCTTGCTGTCTCAAACCATCATTTTAGGCATCCCAAATTGGAGAGCCTTCCATTCCTTTGTTTTAGTCTAATGAACATGTGTGCACCCCAAAATATTTGGCAATTAGTGTAATTAGGTGCTGATATTTATTGTGTTTATGCACATGGAACAAAACCATGCATTATTTGGCATTCATTTTTTTAAAAACCTTCCCAATATAACCTGTTCCAAGCATTCAGACTACATATATAACATTTATCAATACCAAACATTATACAACAGTTCATTATACAACACAATCAATATACACATTCAGTTATATTACTCAGCAAAAACACACAGCACAACACCACATGTAAACATCTACTAATGAGTTGAATATCAAATACATTAAATGTAACACCACATATAATCATCTAAGAATGAGTTAAATATCAAATAGATTAAATGGAATGTAAGATCAAGCGTTACATATCTTCAACACAAATGATTTAAAAAGTAGCAAAACACAAATATAAATTTCTATATTATTATCATTTTTCCAGAATTCAATACAAGGTTTCTATTCCTCCATAAATTTGGGGGTCTGTTGTCTGCCCTCTCTCAATCTAACTACCTCACTAATTTTCAATAACTGTATTATTATTATTATTATTATTATTATTATTATAGCATAATTTCGGTTCTGTACCTTTCTCAGCATACGCATACAGCATTGCTAGTGTGCTGCCACACAGCAAGTTCATGTACTTTAGTGGCCAAAGTCTGCTGAAGATACCCAGCATCTCATCAGCAGAGGCACCAAGGTAAATTTAGCAAAACATCAACTTGGTTCCTCATGGAAACATTTTGCACTCAGTATGTTGGTATAAACAATGAGGCACCTCAGAAGGGAAAAGAAGATATAACAAACCTGCCAGTCCTATTTTAAATAAACCCTTTCTATAAAAGCCTGCCGCTGCAAGTGCGGCTCGTTTGGAGAGCACGGCCAGAGTTATTTTGATGGATTTGGACAGACAAATTTGAAACTTGAAGGCTTTAATTTATATTAAAAAAACTGCCCTCTGTAATTAGACATCACCAGCAAATCTCCATGATCCCCAAATTGGTCTATAATTAATCCACTACTCCCCATTACATATCTGAAGAGTGGTGTCATGAGTACAGTTAAGATGCAGTGGGATCAGTCCTTGGTCCCAGAGCCACAAAAAATGTCATGCTGTTCTCAGCAATTTACTGGATTTTAGTTTTTTTTATTATTATTTTATTAAAGAAAGGTCAATTGATTGATTA
This sequence comes from Anniella stebbinsi, assembly GCA_029215795.1. Lineage (NCBI taxonomy): Eukaryota > Metazoa > Chordata > Lepidosauria > Squamata > Anniellidae > Anniella > Anniella stebbinsi. Next base: position 61,495,946 of record JARDYH010000005.1, on the reverse strand, counting down.
ATTGATTGATTGATTTAAAAGATAGTTATGCTTGTTGATAATTTTGTGGCTGTTTGCAAAACATAGCAAGAAAAACAACACCCAGTAAAATAAGACGTATCAAATCAATAAGCCAATAAAGGAATCACAACAAAGAGCAGGTGAATCAGCACAGTGCACTGAACAAGGTCAAGCAAGCAAGCAACATAAAAAAAATCAAAGACACTGAAAAGGAATTATCTTCAACACAACAACAAAAAAGACAGTAGGGAGAAGGCTAAACAAACCTCCCTTAAGAGAGATTTGCAGAACACTGGGGCTGCCATAGAGAAGGCCCTGCTTCTTGCAATGACTAATCTAATTCTAACTGTTACATCAGATGTAACCCCCTTGGAAAAGCTTAAACACTGAAGGGGGGTGTTGCAGGTGCATAGATTGAGAAGAATCTGTGAGTTGTGCGCAGACTCCTTTCCATTCTGTGTTAGGAAAATGTAACCTTATCGTTTAGAAAATTGTGGGGCTGGGGAGTTGGTGGATTCATCAGACATAGTTATTTTCACACATTGCTTCCTACAAGTGAGTGGGAGGTGCAGAAGTTCCACATTTAAAGAAGCTAGACCATAGAAGGCAATGAGATTTCATGAGTAGGGCTCAACCCTATTTCATCAGGAGGAGAAAGGGCAGCTCAAGCTGCTGGGAGGGGTAGAGAGGGTCCACTTGACAGTGCCTGATCCTCTGTACTACTTCCCATACACAGGGTTAAATAACCCCCAACACTCTGCCCTGCCTCTCAAACCAAATATATCTTCAAGGTATTTATTCCCCCTCCAAACAAAGGCAGATTTGAGGAAAGGCAGAGGGTTGGAATAGATGGCCTTTGAGGAAATTCAAATTACATGGTTATCGATTGTTTTCAATAAATGAATAGCAGCCTGCTTTATTCCTTTTCCCTTCCCTGTGAATAGTAAAACAAGATTCAATTATCCACTCTTCTCACCACCAGATTGTTAACCAAGTAACATAGGATTGATTAATTCGTCTTCCCAGAAATAAAACATACTGATTTCTATCAAAATCATTAACAAAATCAAATCATCCCCCCCCCCCCCATGAAAAAAAAACCCCAGTGGTTGTGCCAGGTTTCAGGGGAACACTGGGCAATGTGTCCTCTGAGGGGGGTCCTGCCCCATGTGCTGCCCAGAGTACCCTTAAAACACTTGAGAAAACAAAGTTCATCATATCTGAGACTGCAGAAGGAGGGAGCAGGAATCTAGGAACATTAAGGCTGCAGGATCAGTAATTGGAAACTGGGGTTGTATATGGAATAACCCAAATTATCCCCACCACCACTCTATATTAAGGTATGGATATTCTGCCTCCATCTCCTCTTGTGGTTACAAATTGCACACTCTGGAGCCTCAACAGTTGGAATGGGGAAGGTGAGATGGCAGGGCGTGGAAGTGAGCAGGTTATAGTGAAAGAGAGTGGTTGTTTTTTGGGCCCTTGTTATTGTGAAAAGCTGCAAACTCTGAGCTATTAAACAGCATAGGAACCAAGTGTGTCGCTGGTGGCTAAGTGCCTCAAAGGGGGGTTCAAAATGCACCAGCCATGCATGTTTAGACACATTGAATTGCCATTTTACACTATCCCGCATCCATCTTGTGCCCTCACATTGATGAGTTCATGTCTCCTGAACTTCTGAAACCATCTATGGTATGGTTAGGTTAGGAGGAGGACCATATCTACTGCTTTGATACTATCATTTGTCCAGAATTAGCATTTGCACTTAGCTGGTACTCCTCAGGCCTCAGATTCTGGCAGAGCTTACTAGAAATACCTAGATTTCTGATCCGTTAAGACAGCCCTCATTGTTGTGCTCAGTTAAAATATATGTGAAAATTCATTGATATAGTACAAGATGGGGCAGCCGGGTTCACCTTCTTTCATGCCTCCCCCAGTGTATGTATGTGCACCAGATTTGACACATACATGTAGAGAGAACATGTGTAGACCTGATAATACACAATCCTCACCAAGCAGAATCAAGGAGTAGGGAAAAGCTCACAAGTTATTAAGCCTACATGTACTGGGCTCTACGTATGTGGCCCCTACTCACACCATTATGTCCATCATATACAAGTGGCCTGTGGCTCAGGATCAAGCTGGTGGGGTCTCATTGCCCCATGTGCATTGCATAAAGATATTTCCATATACAAGCTCCTATTGTCCCATTCACTTCTTGGCTGAAATCTCAGGTGGTTTTGTTTTCAATGGGAGTAGCATGCTCAAACCCAAGAGCAGCCACAACTGTTTATTTAGTTCTTGGGTCTATGAGGACGCCTTTGTTGTTTATTGTTTCTTGTCACTACTCTGGCAAGATGCTGGAGTGCTACCCTTGGCAAGATCCTGTCTCACAATTTTTACATCTTGGCAAAATCTCCTATCAAGACAGCAACTCCAAACAGGAAGTCATTATTCTTGGCGACCTTTTGCACCAGCAGTTGGGTCTCCTGTAGACTAAAAATAGCCTGCCTCTATTTTATACAGAACTACAGGGGTTGTGCATCTTTCCTCTTGCAGAAGACATGGGACTTGAGGAACCAGAAAACAGCAGCTTCTCAGAGCCAATGCACCTGTCATTGCATGAAGTTCCTGCCACTACCTGTTCTCTCACCCCAGCACCTTTTAAACCCCATTGCCTATGCAGAAATAAATCTAAGGGTATAAATAAATCTAACTCATTTAGACCTTTAGCTTCCCTGGTAGCTGATATCACATCAGCTCTATGTGCTTGTGTTGGTTTGTTTTGATAAGGTGTTATTTTGACTCAAGTCTCCTTAGCCAAGGGATTTCACAAGTTGTGGCTACTTTGGGACCAGGGTTCCCAAATTTAGTATGGGCTACAGGGTGGCCACTGACACATTGCCAAAATAGAGGAACTGCATCACCAAAACAGAAGGCAAAAGAGGACATGGGTTTCTGTACATTTTGCATATACTAATTTATATGTATAGATGCAAATATAGAAATAATTGCTGTAATTTAAATAGATCCTGTGTGCCTGTTCAATCTGCTGCCCAGGTGCTAACTAATGCTGGGCAACTGCAAGGCCCCTTTCGCAGCTCTCCCTTCTTATGGTTCTTCATCTTTAAATAGGGCTTGGACTAAACAGCTGTTCAAATAGAAGATGCCTTCAAATAGAGATCTGCCCCCTGTAGAAGAGGACACCAGCATGAAGTGTGTAAAGACACTTCCCTGAAACCCTGGTGAGTCACTGCCAGTCAATGTAGACACAATGCTGAGCTAGATTGGCCAATGGTCTGGCTCAATATAAGGCAGCTTCCAAGGTCCCTTTTAGCTTTGTGAACTCCATCAAAGCATTGTAAGTATCTGGCGGTAAATGCTTTCAGTCCATCTTCTCTGGGGTGGCTGACTGGCAAAGACAGCTTTCCAACGTGATGGCCTTACTACTGGGATGTGAATGTGTCACTTCCCTGTCCTCAACTTGGATTGTCAGCCTCCTTGAAGATCCCAAAATGGCAGCATCTATTCTTCATGCCTTTTAAACATGTTGCAGTGGGTTGTTCTCAGATTCCCTTCTATGTCTTTTGCATCCCTCTCCTATGTTTGATTTCTGTCAAATATTTCCTACCTCTTTTCTCCAGCAGATGTCTCAGCTATTGTAAAATCCCCATATCCCTAGAGGCATTTCATATTCCTTCCAAGCCAGCATAGGCAGGAGCCATTCTCTTTAAAGAAAGAGAGAAACAAACAAACAAACAAACAAAGAGCAATAAAGCTTCACAATCATCCACTCTTGCTTACTGTCAATCCACATGATGTGCTAAGATGCAGGTTGAGTGGAAATTCATATTGAAGCTGACTGTGAGAGTTGGTGGCAACTGTCCTTCACCACCTCATGCCCAGCTCACGTTTATTACCCTACTGTACACCCCAAAGTAGATTGGTGGTTGTGTAATAAATGTGGCTTGAGTTCAGTAGGTTATGCTGTCAAACAACAAGATGACTGCAGGAGGCCTGTAAGCCACCAGCTGGAGCTCATATTGAAAATAATCACATGATGTTACTGACTTGGATCATGAATTGCCCTTCTCATCACATAAGGGGCTCCAATCCAATGGAGGATCCACAGGCAGAAGAGGTGTGGAAGAGAGAAGGCAATGTTCAGCAATTTCCCCTCCGGCCCCCTATGCCACCTCTGAAGGGTCCCCCAACCCTCAGAGCAGTTTTTCCAAAGGGTATAGGGGTGCAAGGGTAGCAATAATACCTACAAAAATCTCCCCCCTTCCCTTCTGCCAGCAGCAGCGTTCTCTGAGTTCTGCTCACAAGAAGTTAGGATCCAAGCTATCCTCATTTTTGAGATCCATATAGACCTCCTTCACACAATCACCTAGCAGCGTAGGAATTGGCCTAGGATGACCATGTGAACTCTTTTACAGAGGACAGTCCTCTATTTGAAGGGCTACCAGAGGAGTGTCCTCTATTTTGAAGGCACCCTCTATTTGAAGGGCTGTCCAGTCCAAGTCCAGTGTACAGGTAATGAACCTTCAGAAGGAAGAGCACAGGGGCCTTGAAGTTGCCCATCAACAGCACCTGGACAGCAGGCTGAGCAAAGCACACAGGTCACCTGGACATAAGTCTTCCGCAGTAGGGCGAGAAGCATTGTATTGCTGTTACAATTCTAATAATTATTTCTAAATTTGCAACCATACATATAAATTAGTATATGCAAATTCTATGCAAATTGGTACCCTCTTTTCGTTCTCTTTTTTGTAATGCATTTCCTCTTTTTTGGCAATTCACAATATTAGTTATTGGGCAGATTATTATTATTATTTATTACATTTATATACTGCCCCATAGGCGAAGCTTTCTGGGCGGTTTACAAAAATTAAAAGATTGAACACTAAAAAGACAATATACAAAATTTAAAAACATAAACATAAAACAGCTGACATTTAAAACATTTTAAACTGTTAAGCCTGGCCACAAAGTCAGTTAAAACTTCAACTTAAGCTATTAAAATGCCTGGGAGAAAAGAAAAGTTTTGACCTGGCGCCGAAAAAATAACAGTGTTGGAGCCAGGCAGGCCTCATCGGGGAGATCATTCCATAATTGGGGGGCCGAGGGAAGCTCGGAGGAGGACCTTTGATGTTGAGCGTAATGTATGGGTAGGTTCATGTCGGGAAAGGCATTCCATCAGGTATTGGGGTCCCAAACTGTGTAAGGCTTTATAGGTTAAAACCAGCACCTTGAATTGGGCTCAGAAACATACAGGCAGCCAATGCAAGCAGGCCAGAATCGGTCTTATATGTTCGAATCTTCTGGTCCCTGTTACCAATCTGGCTGCTGCATTTTGCACAAGCTGCAGCTTCTGAACATCTTCAAAGGCAGCCCCACGTAGAGCGCATTGCAATAATCTGACTTGGAGGTTACCAGAGCATGGACAACTGAAGCCAGGTTATCCCTGTCCAGATAGGGGTGTAGCTGGGCCACCAGCCGAAGTTGGTAGAAGGCACTCCGTGCCACCGAGGTCACCTGAGCCTCAAGTGACAGAGATGGTTCTAGGAGAACCCCCAAGCTACAAACCTGCTCCTTCAGGGGGAGTGCACCCCATCCAGAACAGGTTGAACACCCTCCATCCGGTCAGAGGAATCCCCCACTAACAGCATCTCAGTCTTGTCTGGATTGAGTTTCAGTTTATTAGCTCTCATCCAGTCCATTGTCGCAGCCAAGCACCGGTTCAACACATCCACAGCCTCGCCTGATGAAGATGAAAAGGAGAAGTAGAGTTGCTTGTCATCAGCGTACTGATGACAACGCCCTCCAAAACTCTGGATGACAGCACCCAAAACCGGATGACCGCGCCCAATGGTTTCATGTAAATGTTGAACAGCATGGGGGACAAGACTGACCCCTGCATAACCCCATACTGCAGAATCCACGGGGCTAAGCAATGTTCCTCAAGCACCACCTTCTGGAGCCAACCCCCCAAGTAGGAGCGGAACCACTGCAATGCAGTGCCTCTCACTCCCAACTCAGCCAGTCATGCCAGAAGGATACCATGGTCGATGGTATCAAAAGCTGCTGAGAGATCAAGGAGAATCAACAGAGTCACACTCCCCCTGTCCTTCTCCTGACATAGGTCATCATACAGGGGGACCAAGGTTGTATTTATACATAAATTTATTTATACATAAATACAATATTTAAGCTATGCCTTTATGCTTGAGTTGTATATTTATAAATTAATGCAAATACTGCAAAATGCCATAAGCCTCCAGTGTCCTACTTCCAAAGGAAACCAAGCGCAGGTAAGCGCTGCACCCCTGGAACTTCTCACAACTCAGAGAAGTCAGGTGAGTGTAACAATATGCTGGAGAATATAAGGGAAGACAGAAGGAGAAATCTGCTTTCTATGCCCCCATATTCTCTTATATTCCTCTGTAATGTATTTACAAAATTCCACACGAGTTCTTTTATCTTTTTCTCTCTTTTTTGAAGGGTTTAAAACAACTTTTCAAATACAAACAAATATAGAACATCCCTACCTTTCCCTATCCTCATTCCCAAATCCCCCCTTCCATCCTGAAGCAATTTCTGGGAGCAGAAGAACATATGTCCATACAAACACAGGGGCTGTCTTGATGTCTTCTTTGCCCCCAGGTGGCTCCGAATCTGTGCAGCATCGGTTAGATGACACAGCTGCAGATTCGAAGCCATCCTAGGGCAAAGAGCTGAAAATCTGCGGCTGAAAAGTAGAGGACTTACCCTAACTTTTCCAACCAGAGCAAGGGCAGCCTGGTTCTTCTGCCAGTCTGTCCTTGTTCAGGAGCCGATCCAGGGGCATTCCTGGCAGATGGCGACCCCTAACTGGTCACTGTCTGCACAGGCAGAGGGCGGGGGCGGGCCGGCGAGCAGAATAGACACTGGAATGCTCTGCACTGTATTGCTGTGAAAAGCGTTTATTTGCTTCCCCCGAGTTGCCTCCTCCTCCTCCTAAAACAATTTTCTCCTCCCCCCGCTGCTGCTGCCACCGCTGCCTCCTCCTCCTAAAATATTTTCTGCCTCCCTGTGCTGCTGCTGCCGCCATCACCTCCTCCTCACCCTAGTCTCAGGAGAGACAGGGAGGGGGCGGATGACAGCCATAACCCTGTGCTTGCTCTTTGGTATGGGGATTAGTTAGCACAACCGTGCAGGAGCGAAAGAATAGGGTTTTGGGGGAATGCGGCATCAACTCAGCTCCGTGAAGATAGCCCCTTCACCTTTTACTATTTTAACATTTTAATGTTACATTTTAATTGTCTTATGTTTCATTTTTTTATTTTGTTGTTTGGTATCTTGAACTGTTTTGAGAAAAGTCAGGATATAAATATCTCAAAACAAAACAAATAAATACTCATATCCACGGTCTACCATAACTCTACAACCTTACCCCATCCCAAGCAACCTTGACAAGTGGAAGAAGAAAGAGAAGGAGGAGGAGGAAATGGAAATGGGAAGGGGGGAAGCGAGAAAATGGGGCAAATGCAAAAAGATGGGGGGGTCTCTTAGCCCATCACTCAAAGGATCAAGTAATAGATATGGCTATGGAATAGGGTGGCCAATTACAAATTATGGGGCGGGGGAGGAAATGCATCACCAAAAAAGGGGATAAAAGAGGAAACTGATTTGTATACAATTTGCATCTGCTCATTTATATGTATAGATGCAAATTTAGAAATAATGACTACAATTTTAATAGAAAAACAAAACATCTCATCATAGTGTGGAAGACTGTGACCAGGTGATCTGTGTGCCTTGCTAAGTCTGCTGTTCAGGTGCTGTTGATTGACAACTTCAAGGACCAGCTCTTTCTTCTGCTTGCTCATTAGTTGAACTGGTTGGCAGCCCTTCAAATAGAGGACTGTCCTCTGTGAAAGAGTGCACATGGCACTTATCAGCTGACCTCCCAGTAGTGTCATATTCCTTTGGCCACTATTTCCTCATTTTGATTAGTCCCCAAATAATGACTGTTAAGAAATGCTGAGCTGAGTCATATTTCCTCTTGCACACCTAGCTCAGTTTTCCAAATCTTCTGCATTCCCACTCAGTACAGAATACTTTTCCTGTTCTCCTTCTTGTCACAATTCCTGGAATGAACAAGCTGTTTTGATTGCCTCTAGGACAGCAAACTTTCTCAGCAGCCAGCTAGGTTGATATAATTAGTTTGTGGAAATTCCCTTTCATCCTAGAACCAGATCCCCACCCTTCCTGTGGGGATATTTTGCCTGTCATTCTGGCATATTCTTGTCATATTATTCATAGTAACCTGAGTAAAAAAAATTCTTCTGATAATTGTTTGGAAGGTATTGGGTCTATATGTAGCAATAATGCTGCCCATCTTTGCCTGCAGATATTCTATATAACATTTATATAAGCTTTATATAAAGTTTTTAAGGGAAGTCACATACAAAGAATATGTAATATTTTGGATTGCCACCTGCTTAGTTTTAGGCAGTTATTTTGAGTGGTGAGGCAGAATTCAGACATTTCAGATGTAATCCTATACATGTCTACTTAGAAGGAAGCTCCATTGAGTTCAATGGATGTACTCCCATGTAAGTGAGTATATTGGACTGCAGCCTCAATTAAGCTAAGTCTTTTACAGCTTTCCTTCAAACAGCAAACACAGGTGGCTAAGTGCTAGCAGGATTGGAGCCAAAATAGGGTCACTGAAAAACCATTACTGATGTAATATCTTTTAGAAATTATGCCCTCACTGAAACCCCATCCATGCCAAGTCAAAACAGATTCCATAGCTGATGGTTTATTTTTAAGAAGTGTTATTCATTGCTATATTTTCGCCAACAGGTGAAGACTTTTCTCTTTTCCTATGCATTTAGCAATATGTGATGAGCTTAACCGGTCCCAGATATGTTTTTAGGTTCAGCTGACAGCTTTTAGTTGTATATAGTTGTTCTTAAATGTATGTTCTTGTGTATACTGTATGTTTTTATGATTTAAAATTTTGTATATCATTTTTAATTGTTTTAATCTTATTTATACCCACCCAGAGAGATTCGGTTATGGGGGGGGGGGTATAGAAATGTAATATTGGGTGTCAGGGGGTTTTCTGTAATTTTCTATAATGTCCTGAATTGACACACTTTCCTTTTTAAGGCAACCAGTAGCATGGCTGGGGGGAGGGGGGATGACGCACTTTCAGGAGTCCCTGGAAAGTGTGTTTTCCCACCACCTCTACACTGCTCCAATCGGGGCAGTGGGGTGGGAATGACACACTTTCCCTTCCTCCGCTCCAATTGGGCCTTTAAGGTGGCCCCTTTCCCACCCCCCTGGGTGTCCTCTTTTTTGCTTTCCCAAATATAGTCACCCAACCAAACATTCCATGCTGGCTAGGGCAGGCTGAGAATTGTAGGACTTATTTGTGTCAAAACATGTATAGGATTGTGCCCTTGCTACCCTGTGCTGGTAGTTTGGCCCAACCCTTTTCTTACTAAATAACTTTTAAGTACACCATTAATGATTCACAGTTGTCAATGTTATTATCATCTCACCCTTCCTCCAAGGCAGTTAAGGCTCTCTGCCAGTCCACCCATTTCATAACAACCCTGTGGCCAGATCTACACCAAGCAAGATATAATACTTTAAAAATGGTATATGGAAAGTGTTATGGGCATCAACAGTTGTTAACTGTCAATACCATTATAAACCCTTATAAAGCAGTAGTAAAGATCCTGCATGTGAGGTAGTTTAGGCTGAGAGAATGTGATTGGCTCAAGGTCACCCAGTGAGCTTCATAGCTGTGGAGATTTGGACATAGGTCTCATTAGTCTTAGCCCAACACACCAACCACTACACTGCCTCTCTCTATAGTTCTTCCCCTAAGAATAATTGATATTTGGTTTTGTATGCATGTCTAGTCTTATTGGGAGCTGTGGCTATGGGAGCTGCCATGATGAGCATTTCAGATCCTACCATGACACCACCGGCTAAGAACACCATTAATGCAATGAACACCAGGGCAATCCCAGCTCTTACTGACTCCATTCATTGTGATCGTTTGTTGATTTGAATTATCTCAATAGGTTATCCTGAAAGCTATTGACACCATTCAGAATGCGGCTTCCAAAAGGCCCATTGGAAAGGCAATGCATCCCACTAACAGGGGAAGGTAATACACCATTGTTATACAACTCCAAAACCACACCCTTAAACAGTGGAGGCTGATGGCTCTTAATTCAGTGAGGCAATAAATCCACTGTGGGTTTCAGTCAGAACCAGTCAGAACTCTAAAGGAGATATCCAAAGTGTTGGACCCTATGCCCAAAATGGGTTCAGCACCTTGGATAGCTGCTTTAGAGTTCGGACTAGTTCAGACTGAAACCCAGAGCGGATTTCTCACCCCACTGAAATAGGAGCCACCAGCCTCCACTGGTCTCAAGGCCATCTGATTACCCAGTTATTGCTCAAGTTATCCTAGCATTGTTCAAACTAGTGTTCAAAGTTTCAGCACTCGAAACCTCAGTAGCAATTCATTCTGGCAGCCTTGATCTCCATAAAAGAAAGAATTGAAACATGCATGAAATGGAAAATACCCAGAAAACCTTAACAGAGGAGACATGGAGGTAGCTGTGAAGTTGCTAAAAGCAGGTTAAACTCAACTCAAAATCTCAAGGTTTCATTACTATGATTCAAGACCGCAAAATTTTTAGCAATAACTATCGAATATATTTATACATCAAAGACCACCGATACAGATGCTTGTTGAAAATGAAAAAAGACAAATCAGTCAGAAACAACAGAACATAAAATACCAAGACAGAATATCTTGCTGGGCAACAACAGGTTGCTAAAAACCATTCACTGCCAACTGGGTCTGCTGTACCACCTAATCAGTTCAGAATAGCCCCCTTACTATCAGTGAGAGAATTCTTAAAAATAATTATTCCCCCTTGAATTGGGATACACCTATTACAACGGATAAAACAATAGATTACAAGTGGCTAGACATGCATGGTCCTGTTGAACAAAAATGCTAAGGGTGCAATTGTGGCAAAAGCATGCTGGGAGTTGTAGGACTTTTTTTCTGTCTAAATATGCATAGGACTGCGCCCTAAAACAACTACTGTAACAGACTCTGCAACATCTGTCACACCTAATGCATAGTTCTAGCTTACTATGGCTGTTTTATTGATTCGTGAATTATTTATTGTTTTGCATTATATTGTATTTTATTTCTTTAAATAATTGTATTTTATATTTCAATTGTTTTAAAATGGCATTGTTACGTGATGTGCTCTCATTAGACCTATGTACAAACTTGCACACATTCTAATGAGACCTACACACTCTCTTATAAGGAATCTTTAGACATTGGCAATAGAGCGTCAGTGGCTAAGTAAGGGAATTCTTACCCCCCAAAATCCACACTATTGAAGAGGATAACACCACATTGGCACATTTATTGAGGTATAAACAGATTCAAATGCTCAAGCTAGTTTTGGGGAAATTAGCTGAGCAAATGGAGGCTTAAAGGTAGTTTCAAGGCTGTGAAAGGAGTCTTCTTGAGACTTAGAGCATACACACACAGACAGCAAGGGAAAGAAGGGAAGGAATCTCTAAAAGTAATATACCTTTCCCTGGACTGAAGCCCTTTCCTGGAGACAGCAACTAGCGTGCGTTGCAGCTCCTGGTCTCAGTGGAGAGGAAGGAAGGAGCAGGAGCCTTTCCTCTGGGAGGAGAGGCTCAGCAATTTCTAAGAAGGGGGGGATGGGGACTCTGACTCTCAAAACCTGAGTGTTTTTATACAATCTAGAGAAAAGCAGTAATGTCACTGCTCATAAACATTGGAAGTGATGTTACTTGCCATGGGGGAAACACATAACAAAAGAGGGTATTTGGGGATGATGGCTGTACTTGCCAGGAACATTATTTTAACAAAAGGTGACCATAGATACTAATGACTGTCTTAAAGGCAGGCGTCCAGGCTGGAGTTCAACAATAGGATCACATTAGCATGTGCAGGAGCAGCTGCAGGACCAGATATCACTTTTGCCATCCAGCATTCATATTCTGCTCAATTTTACTCCCACCTTTGCCTCTGTGGAATGCATTTTAGGAGGTCTATTAGGAACTGAATTGCCTGATCTCGCCTTATGTGATGGCTCTTAGCCCCATTCCTGTGCCTTTGTGGAGAATGAAGATGTTTTGGCTTTTGGCTGCTTCAAAATGGAGTCAGTACTGCTCACTCACAAGAGGGCTACTTTGTAACAGCATTTAAATTTTAAACTTGTTGTAATCCACCCTGAGAACATTAGTTATTGGATGGATTAGAAATTTACTAAATAATAATAAAAAATGTAAACAAGGCCCACACACTCTCCATACCTTGTTTCAATGGAAAACTACCACAATTTTGGCCTCCATAATTTCAGTGGCAAATTCAGCTTCTGGTGGCACAGGAAGAAGCCGGGCACAAAAACAGCTGGGTTGAAGCCCGTGCACACATCCTTTTCTAATACACCAGGGTTGGTGGAAGTTAGATCCTTGTCCCCTAACAGACCACTGACTAATTTCTGGTAGATCCACCTCGTGCTGGCTGGATGCTGGAATTCTTACAAAGAATGATGGACTAGGTGGACGTTCTACTGATCCAGCAAAGTACATATTACAGTCTCATGCAAGAGTTGGAATAAACGTAACACATATCTAGGCTGACCATATGAAAAGGAGGACAGGGCTCATATAACTTTAACAGTTGTAGAGAAAAGGGAATTTCAGCCAGTATCATTTGTATGCAATTAGTTCCTGGTGAAATTCCCTCTTCATCCCAACAGTTAAAGTTGCAGGGGCCCTGCCTTCTTTTGTATATGGTCACTCTAGTATAGTGCCTGCAACTTTAACTGTTGGGATGAAGAGGGAATTTCACCAGGAACTTATTGCATACAAATGATACTGGCTGAAATTCCCTTTTCTCTACAACTGTTAAAGTTATATGAGCCCTGTCCTCCTTTTCATATGGTCAGCCTACACATATCAATTATGCCCTTAATTGTTAAGAGATCCTGACAATAACACTCTTGCTTTGTAAAACACAGCAGTGGACCATGGGGACTCGAGTATTTTTTAAAAAAACAACTGAAGTCAACCCACTCCTGCTGTAGCAGTCCCACTTTGTAAAGCAGCCCACCGTATCTATATATAGCAAGACTGCCCACATCAGAAATTATTCTGACTCATTATCACCCTCATTATCCCAGCTGCTACCAAAATGCCCAACCCACTTTCAAGCCAACAATAGAGAATCTTACCACAGTAGATTTCCATGGATGTCCAAATTGCACAGAATTTCCTGTTTGACTAGGACAAATTAAAACCACTTTTAAAAGCCAAAAAGTGTATCCAAGGTGGTAGAGAAAGCAGAAAAGGGGCCAAAGATTTGTTTTCTGATTTTAGGATCTAAGAACATACACTTTTTATATGGAGAATATACAGGATGAAGTACAGTTTGTGGGCTGTAGTATATGCGCCCCCTCAGGCACCTGAGCACACTGTTAGAAAACTGAAATCTCAGAAGAAATAGGTGTGTCTGGGGCCCTAAATGCCATAGGGAAATATACTGTAACATGTTCATTAACAATGAGGCCACATGCATTATGCTTTTCAAAGCCACAGCCATGTAGTAGTTAATGTCAGGCTTTGATTGGGAAGGTTCAAATCCCAACCTAACCATGAAGCTTATTCTGTGTGAAGCCATAATTTGTGACAATAAAATGGATGCATGGGCAGTGCCCAAGCTCCTTGCGGGAAAGGAGGGTTAAAAAACAAACAAAAAACAACAATCATAATTATGGTGCAATCCTTTGCACGTTTAGACAGAAAAAAGTCCTACAATTCTCAGCATTCCCCAGCCCGCCACTCTGGCTGGGAAATACTGAGAGTTGTAGGACTTTTTCCTACCAAAACATGAATACGATGGCATCCAAAATAATTTTTACTAAGTACTAAGCCTAAACTGAGATTTGTCAACACTTTTGGTAATTAAAAGCAACAGATCCACTAGCCACAATTTGACATCCGCAACTTGAATAATGTACAAATTGTGATAACTATAACTACTAAACATGCCTCCTAGTGTGCAAATTGCATGTGGATCTCAAAGCTGAATACATGACTAAGCTCTGCCGCTCTGGTGGGCCTGAGGAAGGCAAAACAGCTCAGACAAAGGAAAGGGGTCTCTCTCACACACACAGTGAGACTTGGGCCAGTTCCCAAACAGACTTCGCAACAATCCAAGGCACAGACTTACCAACATTTGTATTTCATGTTGCAAGACCCAGTCACAATATACATTTCTGCCTGTCCAGCTATCTAAACAAAAGCTACTTCTGTAGTCTCTCCATGGCCATTCAGACACCCCTTTTCCAAGCCCTTCATGAATTCCATGCTTCAATCTAGACTTCCGACTTCCCCTCCCCCTTCCTCAAGTACATTCCATTGCCCCCTCCCCCTCCTCCCGCTTAGTATGGTTTTAATCCTCCACAGAGGAAATGAGAAAATCATTCCAATAAGGTTCTGGTGGCAGAACAAGGCTGTGAAGTTGAAACGTCTTTTTCCATGGAAGACACACAGCTCAATCTGCTGCACTAGGCTCAGGAACCAGATGTGTTCATTCTGCACACCTCAAGGACTTACCTGTGTGCTCATTCTGCTCAGGATCTTCACTTAGGCCTCAGTCAGCAGCAGTCAATCTAATGGCGTGGCCACACAATAATATTTCTGTCTAGGCATACAGCTCCAACAACCTTCCTGGGGCACATGCCCTTATGCAGAGAAAAATGATGTGTCAAGTAAATGGTTACAGAGACTCTAGCACAGGGGTGGGGAACCTCTTTCAGCTCAAGGGCGAAGTTCAATTTCAGAGAACTTCTCGGGGGCTGCATTCCAGTAGCGAGGCAAAGGGTTGGGTCAAATGCAAAGGGGTGGAGCCAAAAAATACAAGCAAGTTGTAGCTTAAGCTCTTACCACCAGTAACTACAAGGCTTCGGGGGCTGTCTATACATCTTCAAAGCCTCGCAGTGGCTGCAGATTGCCACCACGGGGATTTCTCCTGAAGCTGCATGTTAGGAAAGTCGGGGACTTACCCCAACTTTTCCCTTCGAAGCGAGGTTACCACAGCCCTTCTGCCGTGTGACCTCACTCCAGCATCGAGCCAGTGGTATTCCAGGGCAGATGATGACTGGTAATTGGTTGCCAGAAGCTGGAAAGAAGGTGGGGGCAGGCTCCAGTATCCGGATGACCACCAGGAAACCCTGCGCTCCCTCCTGGTGTGGGGAGTTCCTGCTCCTACTCTGTAGCAGCAATACTGCGGCGTTTCAGGGGGAAGGAGCAACGCCATGAAGACAGGCCCAGAGAAGCATTTCAACTTCCTATAATTGAGAAAAAACAGCACAAAACCTGGGACTGGCAGTTGGTGGAAAGGGGTGGGACCAGAGTAAAGGGCATGTGAGGAAACCCAGAGGGCCAAATTGGTATGTCAGGAGTTCCAAATTTTGCCCCTGGGCCTGAGGTTCTTCACCTCTGCTCTAGCAGTTCCTGGAGACTGGTGACTGGAATAACCCAAGCAGCAAGCATGGGGAACACTATGGACCTGTACTGATGATTGCTGAGTTCACACATTACATTTTTCCATCTCAGCATGTGCCAAAGGACAGTAAGGACTGCTCACATGGAGAGAGAAACTGAACCAGACTGCAAGTTCAGGGGGAAATTCTTTGATGATGGTGGGATGTGGAATGGGAGCAGACCATGCTGGTGTCCCATTTACGTTTTCTGGACAGCCTGGCTCCTGTTGTTGCATTCAGCAGTGTAGAGCCAGTGTGATGTAGTGGCTAAGAGTGTTGGACTGGGAGTTGGGAGCAGGGCCATGCAGGGGGGCCAGTTGGCCCGGGGCCCACAATTTTGAGGGGGCACTCTGACGAGGAGGTCTCCCCTAGCTTATGCTACTGCTTCTGTAGCGTAAGCAGCCCATTGAGAAGCGAGAAGCCCGCCTTGTAGAAACAGTGCAGAAGCCATCCGTTGTGAATACCAGGTCAGACTACAAGCTCCAGAGGGCCATGCCGCATGCGGGGCGGGATATATGTGCCTAAGTTGCCATGGTTGTCCTTGATCTTTCCTCAGTCTTTTCCATGACATATAATCTCTGGAGTGGAGGGTGAGGTAATGATGATGATAGTTATTAATGATAATAATGATGATGATACCGTGAGGGCGATGATGATAATATTTGATAATGATGGACTGTTCTATTGTTGTTGCTTCTATTTGTACAGCAACTAAAAATAAATGTTCATTTCTGATTCAACATTGAGATGTTGTAGAACGGGTTTAATATGAAGATGTTATGTAGAACGGACATGTTGGTGGGCATTAAAAGAAAGAAAAAATACTTAATGAGCAGTTTGAAATGGGGGGGCACACACTTCCCATCTGGCCTGGGCATATTACCAGCTCTGCACGGCCCTGGTTGGGAGATCCAGGTTCTAGTCTCCACTCAGCCACAGAAGCTGACTGAGTGACTTTGGGCCAGTCATAGACTCTCATTCCAGCCTACCTCACAGGGTTGTTGTTATGAGGATAAAATGGAGGCAAGGAGAATTATGTACGTTGCCTTGGGCTCCTCAGAGGAAAAACAGTGGGATATAAATACAACAAATAAATAAATAAAGTGTAACACAATTATAAAAGTGTAGAATAGCAAAGGACCGTTGAGGTCATCTAGTCCAGTTCCTACTTAGTGCAGGAATCCGCATTAGTGTCCCTGACAGATGACTGCACAGTCTCTGCTTAAATGCCTCCATTAAAGGAGATCCCACCCCTACCCACCCTATTCCACTGTTGAACGGCTCTATTAATTCAAAAACCCTCTGGAAATTCTTATGGTTAGGAAGTCTCTCCTAATGCTTAGCTGAAATCCGCTTCCTTGCCATTCATTCTAGTCCTGTCCTCTGAAGCAACAGAAAACATCTGCAGAAATCCCCTGCATGTTTACACAAATGTAAGTCCCACTGCATTCAATGGGTTTTACAGCCTAGTAAACATGTTTAGAATGGTGTGTCTTTTGCATCATCTCCCACCCTACAAAGGCTATGACGGTGCATACAGATTATAGGGAAATCGGTTCTTTTTATCTGTCATCTGTCTGTCTGTCTGTCTGTCTGTCTGTCTGTCTGTCTGTCTGTCTATCTCGGTAGCCTAAGTCTGTTTCCATCCATTGCCTGTGCGAAGTCTGAATACCCATGCTCCTAATGAATTATCTTTGCAAAAGGCAGGCAGAATAGCTTTCCTTGTGGCTTGTTCACATGATTAAAAATATTTGGGAGCAGCGCAGTTTTAAAATCCCTGGAGCTATAATGGAAACCACATGCTCAATAAATATGTCCAGGGGCCCCTGGCTGCTTGGACCACTTTCCTCTCTTCTTCCAAAAAAGACAAAACCCTTTCTGAGACAGGAAACTGGCAGGATGGGATCTCATGTATGCACTTCCTGCTCCTTTCCTAATCTACAAGATTGTGCCAGAGGAGTCTTCCTTCGTCCCAGACCACTCTGATCTTGTGTTTGGGTTTTGCATATTTCTCACTTTAAAAACTGTCTTTGGAATCAGTGGAACAAAGAGGCCTCGCTCTGGCCAGTTTCTGCTGGACGTGGGACAAGATGCAGCCTCTCTCTGTAGCTAACGCTCTGATCTGCAATCCCTCATGGCAGAATCCAGATGTTTCACCATCAAGATATTATTACTGGCCTTTTAAATTTGCTGGACAAACAAATATTTATTAAGGTTCAAAGTTCAAAATGTGAAACTTCCTCGTAACAAAACTTGAGAAACATAGGCTGTGCTCCAAACATACTTATCAGGGAGTAAACCCCACTGAACACAGTAAATCTTACTTTGGAGTAAATAAACATGCCTAGGATTATATGGGTAATGTCTTATTACTAGAACCCAGGGTCATCTCATGTATGTGATTGGTGGCCGACTCAGCACTGATGAAAGGAAGTACTTCTTCATGCAGAGCATAGTGTTGGAATCCACTAACACAAAATGGATGGAATTCACTACCACAAGACGTAGTGCAGGCCACCAATTTGGATGGCTTTAAAAGGGAGTTAGACAAATTGGCCAAGAATTTTGGTCAAACCTCTGCTGTCTTTAAATTGCACCTCAAATCAGTTACCTGACCTGCCTCATGATGAGGCCAGGCTGGTTTTGGCTGTAGACATTGGGGCAGACATTGCTGCAGCTGTGAGTTGTCGGCTAACACATAAAACAGCTGGCAGAAATAGAGGGTTCCTGTGGACTGAGGAAGGAGGGAGAGGGGAAAATATGGTCAAATGTAACATGTGAATTGAATTTAGGCCCATTGAAACACATTAACCAGAATGCTTTCCCACTCTGCCTGGCTCCCCCTGGTTTATGAAGAGCCTGAAATGGATGAAGTAGCAGGTGAAGGAACTCAAATGCTGAATGAGTACTAAAGCCAAGTTGTTGCAGCAGCACAGATAATTTTTAAACAACCAAGAGCAGTTAAAATTTCCTTTCTCTTTACTTCTGTCACATCTGCTAATTGTCGGCTAATAGAGCTAACCTGGGTATTGAATGGTCAGGTGATTCTAGAGCAGCCTTTCCCAACCTGACATTCTCCACATATTTTGGACTTGAACTCCCATCAGCCACAACATAGCCAATAGTCAGGATTCCTGGAAATTGTAGTCTAAAACACCTAAAGAGCACCAGGTTGGGGAAGGTTGTTCTAGATTTTCTCCTCCCTGGGGAAGAGATAGATCATGCTTTCTGTTTCGGATTTGCAAACAACATCACTCTTGTTCGAGTTGAATTATGGTATTTCAGCATAAAGGGTGCTTTCAGACAGAGGGCTCCGAGTGCTACCTGCAACAATTCCAGGTTTTTTTTACAGATTTTATGCAATAAAAAAAGGCAGTGATGGGAAAACATAGGTGGGTGATGTTGTCTGGACCTTGCATAGAATTCTGTGACTGAGGTAGTGTGATGGCGCAATAAAGGTCTGTTGAGGGTGCTTCCAGGCAGAAGGCTCTTTGAGTTATAACATCATTGTTTTTCTGCTGTAAACTACCAGTGGAATTACGATAGGCTTCCCACACATTGAAGAGCATAGTCCCAACCTTTGCTACTATCCCTCTTTCCCGAGTGCAGGTGAGTCCTAACCACCACTGCTGGGAATCCCTGATTGGAGACAGCAGTGGGGATGCCCTTTGAGGAGTTTCTTCCAGGGGTGTGGCTTGGAACCTAAGCCCCACCGCATGGGGCCCCATAGCATGGAGGAACTCTAAAGAGACCACATGGGCTGGATTGGAGTGCCCCATGGTCCACATTACACCCACAGGCTTGAGGTTCTGCAACCTTGGAATAGCGCTTTGTTTGCATATGCCTCCTGCTTTGTTTTGTCCACAAAGGATGGACCATGGCTGTCTGGGCAGCGAAAGGACAACAACAATGACAATGACACACCAACTCCCCTCTTTCCTAATGTATTTGTGGGCTCTTGATAAGAGTGGCTCTGCTGTTCTAGTTTTGTAAAACCTTGTCTATAAAGCAGGGATAGGATGGGGTTTACTTTTTATGCTACTTCCTCTGCCACTGTAGCTTGTTGTGGCTGGTTACAAAGTGAGATGTGCAGGTTGAAAACAGCAATTTAATAGGCTGACCATATGAAAAGGAGGTCAGAGCTCATGTAACTTTAACAGTTGTAGAGAAAAGGGAATTTCAGCTGGCATCATTTGTATGCAATTCGTACCTGGTGAAATTCCCGCTTCATTACAACAGTTAAAGCTGCAGGGGCCCTGCCCTCTTTTGTATCTGGTCACTCCAGTATAGTGCATGCAACTTTAACTGTTGTGATGAACTGTTGTGATGCATACAAATGACTCCGGCTGAAATTCCCTTTTCTCTGCAACTGTTAAAGTTACATGAGCCCTGTCCTCCTTTTCATATGGTCAGCCTAAATTTAAAGTAGCAATTCCTTTGTTGCCACAAGGCACTGGAGCTTCCTGCTGCACTCGGAGCACTACACACTAGTAAACTTTACCAAAAACTATTTTTGTACTACTTGTGCAATTCTGCTTCATTGGAATTGCGATCGAACAACAGCTTTTCTTTTTTTAAGAGCATAGTTAAATCCTATAGTTCAAGGATGGGGAACATGAAGCATTCCAGATGCTGCTGGACTGCAATTCCCATCTTCTGTCACTATTGGTTATTCCAGCTAGGGCTGCTAGAGGTTCCAGTCCACCAACATCTAGAGGGTTGCACAATTCCCACCCCAGAACAAGCTGCCCTTACTGCCCCTAACAAATTCAGGAAGCAATTAATTAAGGGGCAGCTAATGCCAATACTGAGAGCCCAGAACCAGAGCTGTTTTACATCAACCAAATGCACTCATATGCATTTTTTTAAACAGAACAAGGGAACGATTTACGAGAATTAATGTAGGTAAAAGTCAAAACTCTTTAGGATAAAGCATGTGTGTGTGACAGAACACAAAATAGCTCTGCTGGAAATGCATGCAGTCCAAAACATCTGGAGGGCACCAGGCAGGGAAAGGCTACGATAACAGAAGGGGGGGCATCGCCAATAAATCATCTAATTTCCCCAGGGACAACTCCTCCCACAGTGCCTCAACCGCACGTTTTCCTGTCCACACTTACAGTGAGATTGGGTTGCTGTCTGCTCTTTCCCTCCTTAACAGATTTTCTGAAGTAAGAAAAAAGACAGAAACAGCACTCAGGAAAACATGAGAGGGTTATAGGAGGATGACGTTGTCATGTGGATGCTGTCATCCACATGATGCAGTCATCCACATGACTCACATAAATGTGAGTGAACGGGGCATCGCAATTTCCCTACAAAAGCCACATCTGGAAGCACCTCAAGAGTCATAGGCAGCAGGAGGACAAACTATATGTTCTGATAATCACATTGGTGGATCTAAAGCTATTTCTTTTATTCCAGTGAAGCTGTGCACAATCCCAGTTTGGGGGCTGCCTAGATGGTGCTGGGTTGCCACCGCATTTAAAGAAACCCTGCACTTTTTCTCCTGCGGGGTGGTGGCGGATAATCCTGATGCAGAGGGAGGGTGCGGGCTTTCTGCTAGCCATTTGGCTCTCTGACCTGCCCCTGCCCGGGTGGACAGTGACAAATCAGGGGATGTCATTTGCCTGGAAACGCCTCTGTCGTGACACCAGAGCAAGGTTAGATGCTGGGTGCACTGTATTTGCCTCACTCTGGTGAAAATGTTGGGGTAAATCCCCAACTTTTTTACCTCACAACTTTGCGAGAAAGCCCTGCAAAGCCTGCAATGTGGCTGCTACATCATATAACTGAGGTAGCGCACTGCACACCCACCACAGGGTTTTTGGAATGGCTAGTTAGCCCCTTGGATTGGGACCAACATAGGGAAGAAAGTATTAAACCTTCACCC
Source organism: Anniella stebbinsi (assembly GCA_029215795.1). Lineage (NCBI taxonomy): Eukaryota > Metazoa > Chordata > Lepidosauria > Squamata > Anniellidae > Anniella > Anniella stebbinsi. The sequence goes on along the minus strand of JARDYH010000005.1, from coordinate 61,474,427 downwards.
CCTAAAATCCCATTCCCCCCCCCCCCGGTGGATTGTTAAAAAAAAGAAAAAAGAAACCTCCATTTGAGTCAATGGAGACTTCTATTCTCTCTTCACCACTAGCCCTGTGTAATTTTGGAGCAAAAATGGATGTGTGTGGGGGGGAGCTTTAATCCTGTTTTGCCAAAACACAATTGTTGTGATCCAAATAGGAACTGCACGCAGCTACACTGGATTAAAACAAACACTGCCTCAGTTACACCAGCATGATCATCAGAATGTATAGTTTGGCCCATGGATTTAGTCTTGTCTTCTTTACTTGGACCAGTTTCAATCAGTATCTCCTACTAATTGGGCAAGTTTCTCATGTCATCTAAGCCATCTTGCAAATAAGCCATCATTGGCTGGTTGTTTCTTCACTAACCTATGATTGGGTCTGCCGTGGCTTGCCGTGGCTTGTTTCTAGGGATGTCAGTCACCAGGAAATTCCTGTCAGGATTCCTTTGGTTTCTGGACTTAGCTTGCATTTGCAAGCCGAGCCAGTGGTTTGTGCCCCAAATCTGAGAACTTATTTATTTTTCATTTTTGTGTGTGTATAAAAAGCAATGTGTGCAGATTTCAGTCAATTTACACAAATTGCTTTACACAAATTTAAAATGGGAAGGATCAGCAAGCTACTGCAGAATGCTCCTGAGTAGCGCATCAGGTGATGTCATCGCCTGGCGCGCTACCTAGGAGCAGGCCGTGAAGCCTGCTCACAGTAGTGGCCAGCGGCGGACAGGAGCGGACGGCCACGGAAGGTAAACGCGCTACCCCCCCACGCCACCCCTCCCCCCTGCTTACCTTTCCTGGCCATCTGCTCCCATCCACCGCCCCCTGCCCCCGTTGTCCACTTTCATCGGCGGGCGCCCGCTGGCGCCCACCCATGGAAGCGGACAGCCCTGTTAGGGAAGCCCCCCCCCGCTGTCCGCTTCCATCGGCGGGCGCCTGCCGATCCGCCCGATTTGGATCGGAACCTTTCCGGATCGGATCGGCCGATCCAGCGGTGAAATCGGATAAATCGGACAATTTTATCCGATTTCCCCCTGGATCGGATTCGGATCATGGATCGGACCTGATCCAGCACACATCCCTAGTCGGCACCCTTTCTGCAATTGGTTTGCAGGGTTGCCAGCTCCCGAGGGAATCTCCACCCCCCGCATCAGTAATGCATTTGCAACCCTCCCCCCACCCCGGGGTCTTGCACCAGTATACTTGTCCACTATTTAGTCCAACCTACTGATATTCCCCTTTTGTCAATGTCAATTTTTTTGCTTCACTTCAGCATTTCCCTTGCTAGCAAACACCTTTTTCTGAAAGGCAGCTCACATACTTTCACAGTAATTACACCCATCCCCAAACCTCCTTTTTGTGCAGCTGTGGGCCAGTTACACACACACTCTCTCCTTTCCCTCCTTCATGCTTGTCACTTCTCTCCACTGGTCTCCATTTTTAGCTGTCAGATATATAACACACACACACACACACACACACACACACACACATATATATATATATATATATGGGTTACAGGACAGTGAAGCAGATTGCTAAGAATATGCAAATTTCATGGCAGAGTGGTAAAGCTGAGGGGAAAATTACACAAATTTCATAGTGGCGAACTGTCACATCTGCGTACTTGCACAAGACCGAGAGTAAAAATAAAATTTTAAATGTTGCTATGTATAACCCAAATAGGAATGGACCACAAAAGGTGAATGACAAAGCTGGTGTAATTCTTTATAGATATGCTTGATAAAGCTATATCATTACACCATTAATGCTGAAATACATATGTCACGTTGTGTGAAGAAAACACCTAATTGGCTTCACAACTCAATTCATCATATATAGAAACAATCAAACGTGGTTCTTATCTGAATGGACTTTAGGCATTCTAACAATCCTACATTGAAGATATCAATAATCAATATCGTTCCTTCTAGGGGAGTGCACGGACCCCCCGGATCGGATTGGGACCCGGATCGGGACCTCCAATTTTGTCCCGGACCGGTTCGGACAAAATCGGAGGCCCCCCGGACCGGATCGAGTCCGATCCCGACCCAAAAATTGTACATTTTTGGATCGGCCGCCATTTTTTTCCCCATAGACTTGCATTGCAATGCAAGTCTATGAGGAAAAAATGGCGGCGGGTGGGTAAGGGGGGGCCTAACTCCCTCCCCCCCCCCGGGGCCGTCCGCTGTGGACGGCCCCGGCAGGTAAACCCCCTCCCCCGCGCTCCCTACCCCCCCTGGGGCCGCCCGCTTCCATCCGCTGGCGCCCGCGGGCGCCAGCGGATAGAAGCGGACGGCTCCGGGGGGGGGGGTAAGCCCCCTTCCCCGCCACTGCTTACCTTCTCGGCCCGTCCGCTCCCGTCCGGCGCCGGCGGCTACTACCAGCGGGCTCCGCGGCCTACTCTCGAGTAGCGCGCCAGGTGATGACATCACCCGGCGCGCCACCCTAGAGCAGGCCGCGGAGCCTGCTGGGAGTAGTAGGCACCGGCGCCGGACGGGAGCCGCCGGGCCGGGCAGGTAAGGGCCCCCCTCCCCCCTCCGCGCGCCCCCTCCTCCCCTCCACGCACCCCCTCCTTACCTTCCCTGCCCGGCGGCTCCCGGCCGGCGCCGGCGCCTACTACTTCCAGCAGGCTCCGCGGCCTGCTCTAGAGTAGCGCGCCGGGTGATGACATCACCCGGCGCGCCACCCTAGAGCAGGCCGCGGAGCCTGCTGGGAGTAGTAGGCGCCGGCGCCGGACGGGAGCCGTCGGGCCGGGCAGGTAAGGGCCCCCCTCCCCCCTCCCCCCTCCGCGCGCCCCCTCCTCCCCTCCACGCACCCCCTCCTTACCTTCCCTGCCCGGCGGCTCCCGGCCGGCGCCGGCGCCGGCGCCTACTACTTCCAGCAGGCTCCGCGGCCTGCTCTAGAGTAGCGCGCCGGGTGATGACATCACCCGGCGCGCCACCCTAGAGCAGGCCGCGGAGCCTGCTGGGAGTAGTAGGCGCCGGCGCCGGACGGGAGCCGCCGGGCCGGGCAGGTAAGGGCCCCCCTCCCCCCTCCGCGCGCCCCCTCCTCCCCTCCACGCACCCCCTCCTTACCTTCCCTGCCCGGCGGCTCCCGGCCGGCGCCGGCGCCGGCGCCTACTACTTCCAGCAGGCTCCGCGGCCTGCTCTAGAGTAGCGCGCCGGGTGATGACATCACCCGGCGCGCCACCCTAGAGCAGGCCGCGGAGCCTGCTGGGAGTAGTAGGCGCCGGCGCCGGACGGGAGCCGCCGGGCTGGGAAGGTAAGGGCCCCCCTCCCCCCTCCGCGCGCCCCCTCCTCCCCTCCACGCACCCCCTCCTTACCTTCCCGGCCCGGCGGCTCCCGGCTGGCGCCGGCGCCTACTACTACCAGCAGGCTCCGCGGCCTGCTCTAGAGTAGCGCGCCGGGTGATGACATCACCCGGCGCGCCACCCTAGAGCAGGCCGCGGAGCCTGCTAGTAGTAGTAGGCGCCGGCGCCGGACGGGAGCCACCGGGCCGAGAAGGTAAGCTCCCCCCTCCTCCCCCCCCCGCTGTCCACTTTCATCGGCGGGCGCCCGCTGGCGCCCGCCAATGGAAGCGGCGGTGGGCGCCAGTGGGCGCCCGCCGATCCGCCGAACCGGTTCGGAGCTTTTTCGGACCGGTTCGGATTGGATCGGCCGATCCAGCTGCGGGATCGGAAATCGGATAATTTATCCGATTTCCCACTGGACCGGACTCGGATCGTGGATCGGGTCCGATCCAGTGCACATCCCTAGTTCCTTCCTCAGTTAGCACTTCTTCTATTGTCCTCATATTACCCAGTCAAATCAATGTCGCGTGGGTGGGAGGAGGATTGTGGCTTGAGCCAATGTGCTGATTTTGAATGTCACGACAAGCCACCTTGAACAACCCAACAACAAGCCATGGGTTCTAAGGGTGGCTTGTTTTTGAAAAATAAGATGCTGCAGGGACTGCACCATGTTCAGACATGAGTTACCACCCACGGTGGGTTGTTGTATCATGCAAACCAGTTCATTGAAAGGGTATGCTTGGAAGGTGACAGATAGATTCAAATCTGCAGTTGCTTCGCCTGCCTCATTCTAACAGACCTAGATGGAGTCCTTCACCAGTTATCATCAGTTCCAGCCTTTCTTTTGAGGGCATCACCTTTTTCAAACAAATTGTTGTTGCACTCCATCTTCCACTATGTCTGTCACGAGACTGGCCTCTTTTCAGTGTGGCTTTTGAGCTGGCTGTGACACTTAAGACTGTATTGATGGTTTTAACTGATGTTGTCCATGGAGGGACTGAGAGATGCAACTGCATTCTACTGGTCCTGTTAGTTCTTTCTGCAGCTTTTGTGGGTGACACAACTGAAAAACTTGGCAGGCATTCTTACAACTGCTCTTGAGTGGTTCACCTCATAATTAGCAGGATGGTCTCAGAACACAGTAACAGGCAATTGTATATTATCCCCTCAAAACAGAGCTCATCATCTACTAAGTAATTTTCAAGTTCAAGTCAATATTATATAGAGATATGGATACTGACAGGTCAAAATGCTGCTGACACCCACCTTTATTAATCCTTTACATCAGGGTTAGGCAGCCTCATGGCTACTAGATGTTTGGACTACAGATCCCAGGCAGCATGGCAAAGGGCCAGGGAGTGGCAAGCCAAAACATCTGGGCCAGATCCAAACCAAGCAGGATATAACACTCTGAAAATGGTTTGAAAGTGGTACCTGGATTATGTCTTGGGCCTCAACAGTTGTCAATGTCATTATAAACTGTTATAAAGTAGTAGTGTAGAACAGATCCTGCCGTGGAGTTCATCATGTTGCCTAGACTTACTTTACATCACCGAATGAGGGCCTTTCAGTTTTGATGCTTATTTACTAAGGACAGTTCTGGGTAAACTTATTGAGAGACTGGATCCAAACAAGATTGAGGTTCAGCAAGATTGAGGATTATTTATTTATTTTATTGTAGGGTGACCAGATAAAATCCAGGTCAGGGCTCCTGTAACTTTTGTAGAGAAAAGGGAATTTCAGCCAGTGTCATTTGTATGCAATTAGTTCCTGGTGAAATTCCCTTTTCATCACAACAGTTAAAGTTGCAGGGGCCCTGCCTTCTTTTGTATATGGTCACTCTAGTATAGTGCTTGCAACTTTAACTGTTGTGATGAAGAGAGGATTCCACCAGGTACTAATTGCATACAAATGACACTGGCTGAAATTCCCTTTTCTCTGCAACTGTTAAAGTTACATGAGCCCTGACCTGGATTTTATCTGGTCACCCTATTTTATTGCATTCGTAACAAAGTGTTCAATTCAAGTATGATATGGTTTGATATGTTGAAATTTATTATGTGCAGCATTGGGCACAGTCCAGTATGGATATGTGGCACATAAACAAAAATAAACATTTTGGCTCAACTTTCTATGGAGACGTGCAGTTAGAGTCTGAGATCTCCATCACACCTAATCCTCCCCACTTGGTTTGCCTCCGCTTTTTTTTTTTTAAAAAAAAAAACTCCGGAGGCTTTTCACCTGATCCCTTTCACCTGAATAGTTGCTCTTTCGCTCCTAAGGTCCTTCTAAGGTCCTTCGCTCTGTTGCTCTTTCACTCCACTCCACCCTTCCCCTTCTCATTCTCCTTCCAGTCAGGTCCTGGCAGATGAGTACTTCAACCAGACTGCCTTTCTCCAGGGCAAAAATTGAATGAACATTTAGTCTGGCTCTTTGGGGGCATTGAGGGAGTACAATCCTATCTCTGCAGAGATTCAGGCATTGTATGATTTTAAAAAACACTAGAGCCTGGGATGCAAGGTTTGGGTTTTATATTGAGGCTTGGAGCTGGCTGCTGGGAGAGATTGCTTTTCCCTGCCAGGACCTGATGCAATCCATTCAAGCCCCTGATCCTTTAAAACTACATGGAGGCTTACTGCAGATTTAATGCATTTAGGAAAAATAATCCAGACTTCAGGCATTCCAGAAAAGGAATGCCTTTTCCCAGGGAGTGGCAAGGGTATCAGCAGGGAGTGGCAGGGTATCAGCAGGACAGGCACGACGTCATATGATTATTACTATGCTGCAAATCCACGTACTAGGCATGGCGAGAGTGCAGTAAATCGCTGGTGTGATGGAGGCCTGAAAGACACTCGCATTCAAAAATTCAGCATTAATACAGATCATGATGATGATGTGATGATACAAGATTTGACACAAACTCCACAGAAGGGTCTCCTGTCTCTCTCAGTTGACCAAGATGCAGTACAAGCAATACTTTCAATACCTAAGGAAGGGCACTGGGGAAAATATTTATTGAAGGATAAATTTGAATATCCATGGATATCCAAATCAGGATTTGAATTTTAGTGAGGCTGTCCAACACTAGCTGGCAAAATACTCAGTGGTCATTTGAATTTGCAATGTGCAGGGTCAGCTCAAAGCATTTTGCTGGCTGAGGTGGAACAGCAAATGGTATTTCCCCCCACCCCCACAGGTGCAGGACCCAAGGCCAGCCAAGTTATTTAGGCGCATGAGGCCTAACATGAGGCCTCTCCCCAACAATAATAAATGAAATAGTGATTTCCTTTCCTTTCCCAGCACCCAGAATCAGCTGCCTGCAGTGGCTATCTCATACTCCTTAATGGTAGGGCCAACCCTGGCCATGTGCATCTCCTTAAAGCATGGAGGCTGTGCTTTGGCTTTTAGGCAGCTACTCTGGACTCTTACTTAGAAGGCAATTACTCTGTACAACACTAGCTCCAAGACAGTGGGTATTGTGTACAAGGAACAAAGTGCCTACTCAGTCTTTGAAACAAACCACACTTTATCTACACATCATCAGAATCTACGAGTGCTTGAGTTCTTCCCCCTAGAGAGCAAATGGCCATGATTGGAATGCCTTATGGAATACTTGAAGTGAAAGCCGAGTGTGTGTGTGTTGGATCTGTATTCCATGGTTCTGTGCCATGAAGCGATGATGGATCTCTGAATTTTGCTGTGAAGCCAATGGACATAGATGTGAGCTATGATTTGTGGATGGGGGGCTCTGTGAGATACTGAGTCCTATGTTTTACAACGGCAGCACCACAAAATATTGAATCAATATTTTTTTTATTGTGAACTGCATAGGTACAGATCTGAGCTTTCTTTTGGAAGAGGGGGAAGGCGGTTTCCATGTAAATGTCAAGAGAATTCATGTAGCAAAATGAGTGGGAGGGGGTGATAAAAGACCTTTCCCTTCTATTTTGCTGCAAGTGTTTTTTTCCAGTGCATGCTCACAATGTATCATGTGGGAAGGACAATGCACAATGAATACACATCTGTACCTCCAATGGAGACATAGGAAGCCCAAACTTTAGAGCTGTTTTCAGCATGATTCAGAGGGGCACCGTTGCATGGTGAAAAAACAATACCAACAGGGGGAAGGATGCTAAAGACTGCAGCTCCCTTTCTTTCAACCAGGTGAGCTAAGCTGATCTTGAAAATTGAAAGTGAAGCCACAGAAGTCCTGGGAATTATGTGACCAAAAATAAGTTCCATCACCTGTAGCATCCATTCCCAGAGTATATTCCAGCTCTGGTTCCCTCCCCCTCCCAGTTGCTTTAGTCTTTGAGTGACAGTTATCAGAGTTGTGATTGACAAGATGTAGTATTTATCGCTTGGGCTGCCTGCAGGACTGTTCATAAAGACTTTTGGCCGCAAAGATGTCAGTCCAGCCACTCCCTCTGCTCACCCTAAATAGGCCCTGCGTGCTTGCGCTGTTCCCTGCTGGGGGATAAAGATAGAGGCGCTGGCCCTTTAAATAGTAAGCGTGTTCTCTCTCAGGCCACCATGACATATCTGGGCGTTGGAACGGGGGCTGAATAAACTGGGCAAGCACGAGACCTGCGGTTGCAGTAAAGGGTTTGGAATCAGCGAGGACTCACCCCACACGCGCACGCACAGGAGTAGATCGGGGCCGCTCTGCGTCTGCTTGGCATCCAGTACCTGGAGCTTAATCCACCTGGCTCTCGCTTTCTAGGGAATACCGCGGCAAAAAAAGCGCACGCTCTTTGGCCTTGGTAAGTCCGCCTAACGAGAAGGAGGAGGAGGAATAATACTTTTTTTCTTTATTTTTTTAAACGCCATTCTAGTATAGATCAGGATTTTGTATGCGTTATTTTGGATCTCTCACACAACCCTAGAACTGATGCTAAAGTTCCACCACTTCGTGTTATGGGGAGTGGGGCGGATTGCCGGACAATCTTTAACGTGGGCAGCACTAGCCATAGCAATAATTTAAAGGGCGCAGACTCCTTTTTCTAATCGAATTCCTCTCTCTCTCTCTCTCTCTCAAAATAATAAAAATAGATAGCTAAAGAGACTCTTAAGAGGAGGGACGCTGTGTGAACGGCTTTCCTTTAGAGAATAAGAGGCAGTGGCAACGAGGGCAATGGGTGTTTTGGGGGCGAGGACGGGCGGGAGGCGCAGACCTCCTGGTCCAGGACAGGAACAAGTGGTGGCTGGTCTAAGCCGCACAAATCCAGCGAGGGGAAAGCGCGGTTTTGAAAGTCACGGGAATGGCATGCCTCGCCCAAGACGTCGGAGCAGCTGCAGGGCAAAGGTAGGCTTGAGGTCTCTTCCTCGGGTTCTTAGCGGGACGCAACCCGGTCAGAAAGCCAGGAAAAGAAGGGTTGAGTAGAGGGCAGTTGCCTTACTATAGTGTGTGTGTGTGTGTGTGTGTGGCGTGGATTATGAGTTATTATTGGCGCCCATCTACAACCCCGAGACGCGTCAAGCCACTTGTCTCTTTCTCTGGAATACCGACGGGGCGGAGGCGCCAGAAAGCTCCATCGCAGCCTTGCCTGCCCGGATAGTTTTCGGGAGAAGGCTCCCCTGGTGCCCCACTGACGATGTCTAGGGATTTGCATTGCTGTAGTCGCTCGAGGACGACTGTAAACGGAGATCGGGGCTACCGTCGGAATATTTGCCTCCTGCTTACTGTGGATACCCCCTCTCCGGCCCGAAGAAACAAAAAAAAGTTTGCCCTACCGGGCCACCAACTCTACATGGGTCCCCCATTTTTCCCACGTGGCTATTGGGGTGGGGAAGGAGAAGCGCCCTTCCGAAATGCAGCTGTCCTGGTTTGGGTTTCTAGCGGTGCAAGAGCCAAAGCAACCGTCCTCTTAGCGAAGCGATCACAACCATCCTCCGCTTTTTTTTCTTCTTCTTTTTTTTTTTTTTTAATCCCCCTCCAGGAAAGTATTTATAGACGGGGCACAGCCCGCCTGCCCGTCTGCGCCGGCGTGGTTGACCCGCCCCGCTTGGCGCTCAGCCGCGATTGGGGCGTTGTTCCTGCTTAAAGGCGAAACTTTTCAATTCCCGCCCCCTACCGGTCTCACTCGGTCTTCGGACAGAGACGCACGCGGGCGCCCGCTTTAGGATCTGACCCATTTTTGGGGCGCTCATTATTATCTGCGGGGGAACGAACAGTGACAAGCAGAGGTCGCCCGGGAGCGATCGGACTTTTACAGAGCTGTAAGTGGCCCGGCATTTATGCCCAGCTCATTCTTTTATGGGGTTTGGGTGGGTGGATTTTCAGCCAAGTGCCCTCCGGGGCATCTCTTAGAAATCATCCCCTTTGCCTCTACGATTCCTGTGCATTCTGTTATTCAATTTTCTCCCCCCCCCCTCGAGTCAGCATAAATCTAGGGGGCCCATGGGGGGCGCGACTCCAGTTTAACTGAACCCTAGTGGGTGGGTAGGAATCGCTTGGCTCCAACTTTGGGGTTTCCACGGCTTCGTTGCATAGAGGAGAGTCAGCTCCTCTAGGCTGCGTTGGGGTTGATATAATTAGAAACGGGTTGAAACATTTTAGCACGTAGATCTTTCCCCCTCCTCTACTTCCCCCCGCTCTGGAATTCCATTCCTCATAACAGTCTCTTGGCAGATTTGGAGCTCTGTATAACGGGAGCGGGGGTGGGGGGTGGGGGTGGAGAATGCGTATGACTCTTAAGTTTGCTTGTTAGCTTGCTTTTACATGAGAGAGTTCTTTTCTCCCGCTATCGCTTCTACCTGGTTACAAAGATCCTTTTTGTGATTTTTTTTTCTGATGCAACTACTATCTGCTCATCTGGTGGTTCTGAATCTGCTGGACTTGTCTGTTTGCGCACCCCTTGCCCCAATTCCCATAGGTGCTAGCCTAGAAATTTACCCCCACCCAAAACACAGTATGTGTGTGTGACTGAGTTCTATCCCGCCTCCATATTTATCCAGATAGTTTTGTCATCTTTTTTTTACCAGCAGGGTGAGTTTGTGGGGTTGGTGGTTTAATGGACTCCAAATGTTGATTATTGAAAGGAGAATGGTGGCTTTGTGGCATAACGGTTTCCATTCCCCGCCTCCTAACACCCCCCCCCCACCTCCTTCAGCCAGTGGAGGTCTGCCCCAAGTGGGTGTCTCTGTTTTCTTACTTCATTTTAGACCTCGCTTTAGAAGCTATTTCTAAAGAACACCGTCAAAAAACATATAATTTAATTTTTGTTCGCCCGCTGTTTTGGAGGAGCCCCCCACCCCAGGCTAAATGGAAACTTTGAGGAATGTGATGCCGTTTGAATTTCCTCCATTTGGCAGGAGTCGCCATAAGCTTTCCAAATCTGGAAAAAGTGGGATCTAGTCCTGGGAAGGGAAATAATTCAAGGGTCCCCGCTACAAGGATTTGCTTTTGCGCCCGGTTAGGCGATTATGCGCATAATTGCAGAAGCGCATTTACACCTAATCCCTCTGCATGAGAGGCGGCAAGAGGCGGTGAAGCGCATTAACGGATGACCAAAATGCGCTTTACAAGTAGTTAATGCGCATAAGCGCTTGTTCACATAGTCAAAATGCGCTTTAATGGCCAGAGCAAAATAAAACTCGCGATTTAACGCGCATTTGATAATGCGCATAATCGGAGAGATAACGCGCCTCTACGCCCGATTTGTGCTCCGTTCTTGTAGAGGTAAATTTTTTTAAGCGCCTTGAAAGAGCTTTAAACCTCTCTTGTAGAGGCAGCCAAGGTGTAATGTTCTAGGGAGCAGTGGGTAGGGAATCTTGCATTGTTTCCTTGCAACTTCTTCTACTCTATCTGTCTCTGTTGGTGCTCAGGCTTTTTGGGTCTTGTTTATTTCAAACCTTGCAAATGGGTTAGAATTCTTCAGATACACAAGATTTAATTTCTCTCTCTCTTCAGTGTTTCCAAATGACCAGTACTTCCATCTTTTAGATGTCCCAGTTGATTTGAAAACTTTCCCTCCCCCTTCCACACACATTATTGGCCTCCTCCTATTTATAAAGTGAAAGTATATCTTGTGAATGTATTTACTCTCCTCAAACTGAGCCCTACAGTGTGTATTTTCTGTCTCTGAGGCACCCTCTGCTGTTCAGTTCTTGCCTCATGAACCCAAAATACTAGTACACACAGGCGGCTGGCTACAGGTAACGGCCTTTTCTCCCTTTACTTAAAGGTGTCTTCTTTCTTTCTTCCAGAGCTATCCACCACTTTTGCCAAAATGCTCCTTTTGTTGTTGGGAATCATTGTACTCCATGTTTCCGTGCTTGTCCTTCTCTTCGTTTCTACAATTGTCAGCGTAAGTACAACTGCTCCTTCCTGTTCTGTTTTTTAAACGCCTTTCATACCATTAAAGTGCAGAGTAACGTAGGGTTTAGCAATACTATGAATCTAATACTAATATCTACCTAGAAGTAATTCTGTTGGAATGTGTAGCAGTTTGTGATTTAGGGTTCAGAAAGCTGCAGTTATTTAGGAGTCAGAGACTCATTGGTCTTAATGGAGTATCTGAATGAACACACGTAGGATTGGGCTGTTTCATTTATTAACCCAATGCTCCTACATGGGATTGATAGGTGTATAAATCTAACTTCTTTTCAAGGAAAAGTATGTGAAGGTTGTAGCCCAAATGGAGCTCCCAAATAGCTTTATTGTTAGTGTTGTACAATGCTAGATACTGACCAAAGAAGCTTTGTGCTTCAGGGAATGTATTTTTAAAGCATATGAGCATTTTGGAGTATTCGGTATCTTCTTTCTCTCTGTGTAGTTAAAATGACAGGTAAAGCGGAACTTTTAAGCCCAATGCTTTGCTAAATTTGAGCCCGGGCTCTGCCTCAGAACTGGTTTGGATTGTGTGAATAGCTAGTTTACTGCAGCCATGCTTCATTTGTATCCTTTTTGAGAAGGTCTCCTAAAAATATCTATGAAACTCCTAACAGATGTGTTAGGAGCAGATGCAGAACCATTCTCATAGCCCTGCCACTGGGAGGTGAGGGTTGAGGAAGTCGAATTTATGCCCAGAGATGTTTAAAAAGTATTAAGTTCCTCTTAGCTGTTAATTGATTCAGTTCCGTCCTTAAGTAACTTGGGACCAGGATACCTGAGAGAGCACCTTCTCCCTTACCAACCTGCCTGGTCACTGAGGCCATTAGAGAGCATGCTCTTGTGGTTCCACATGGACCTATGGCCTGATTGGAGTCCACCTAGAGAAGAGACTTCAGTGTGGTGGGTCCTTTTCTTTGGAACTCCTTGCCACTGGAAGTCAGGCAGGCGCCAACACTGTGTTCCTTCTGGTGCCTCCTGAAAACAGTCCTATTCCAGGAAGCATTTCTTAATTGACCAGCCACAGGTTTTATTGGAATTTTATTGGTACTCTGCTTTATATGAACAATTTTAATACGGTGTTTTAATCTTTTTAAAGTTTTACCCTTATGTTCACCATTCCGGAATCTGTCTTCAATGTGGAGCGGTATAGAAGCGTTGTAAATAAGCACTTCAGAACTAAGCAAGAATTAATATGCATGTGAATGTGCACATGGGGAGATGTATCAATTTATTACAAGGTTTCCTTTAGTGTTTGGTTTAGCTCTGCCCCTTTTGGGCTTTCTTCTCATCTTTCTGCCATTCTCTTTCAGCAATGGCTCGTTGGAAATGGGTACACAGCAGACCTTTGGCAGAACTGCACCACCTTAGGGGCTCCGAGTTCATTTCATTGCTCAACATCATCCATGAATGGTGAGAATCTCAGTTGCAATCATCCCATCTTGTCCTCCACGCTTCACCCTCACAATGCTCCTTTTTATCATTCGTCCTTCTTCCACCATGATATATTTTAGAAAAGGATGATAAAACAGGTTAAAAAGAGGTTAAAACAGCCTGGACTGTTTAGCTTGGAAAAAAAGGGGCTAAGGGGAGACATGATAGAGGAATACAAATTATGCATGGTGTGGAGAATGTGGATAGGGAGACATTTTTCTCCCTCATAATGCTAGAACCCAGGGCCATCCCATCAAGTTGATTGGTGGGAGACTCAGGACAGATAAAAGGAAGTACTACACACAGCTATGGAATTCGCTACCATAAGATGTAGTGATGGCTGCCAATTTGGATAGCTTTAAAAGGGGGTTAGACAAATTCTTGGAGGAGAAGTCTATCAATGGCTACTAGTCCTGATAGCTATGTGCTACCTCCAGTATTGGAGGCAGTATGCCTATGTACACCAGTTGCTGACGAACATGGGTGGGAGGATGCTGTTGCACTCCTATCTTGCTTGTGGGTCTCCAATCGACAGTTGTTTGGCCACTGTGTGAACAGAATGCTAGACTAGGAGGGGTTTCTGGGAATTTAAATCACAAACATCTGGAGAAATCCCTTTTGCCTCTCCCTAGTGTAAAGAATAAGGATAGGTGAATCTATCAACTTTGATTTCTCATTTTTCCAATTTGGTTTATCTAGAACATTGAGAACTTAAAAAAAAGGGAAATCACAAATTCATTTCTTTCCCCCTCTGCACTTGATACCTAAATTTATACGGAATTTTGCCTAATGTATATTCTTTTGCAAGTAGTTTTCCTAATATAATGTGTTGTTGAATATTATTTTCACTAATATATGCATTTTTGTGTATTTTCCCCAATATATAATTTTTGTATGCAATTTCACTCTATTGTGAAATGTTGAGAAGTGTGAATTTCAAAGTTTAACTGGGTTTTGCTTTGAGCATATTGCTTTGAAATTGCTAAATTATATAAGTTTGAATTAAAGAAATTTCCCCCCCTTCCCTAGTAGAGGACAGCGTTTGGGGCAGGAATACTATCAGGCTGGCTCATAGTGGTGTCTCGTAGATAAATGAATGACTGTTGTAATCTGTTTGGCACATTAAAGTTGTAATCCTGTGCACACTTCCCTGGGAGTAAGATGTATTGTGCGCAGTGGGATTTACTTTGGAGGAAACATGCATAGGATTGTACTGTAGAAGTAGATAGTAGTTGTAAAACTGGGCCCTGTATTTAAGGAAAGACATTACAGAACTGTGACTTGTCACAGTGATTTTTGTTTAATCTCTGAGTATCTGAAATATCTTTTAGTAGCAGTTGATTTAATATTTGTTTAATAATACTGTCTGTAGCTTGTTCTCACGCTTCACTTTGGTTTGTAGCATAATACTTGAATATGGCTAGAAGTGTCTTGTTCTGACAACTCGGGAATCGGATAATTCAGAGAGCTGAGGTGAATTCTACACAGCAATCATAAAAAAAAAATTCTGCGCTCACGGATATTTGAACCACTGACGTAATTATCAACTATAACATAAGAATGCTGTGGAGAGTATTTTTGACTGCATAAGCTTATACATATACGCAGTATTTTTACTGCACATGTAGTGTATGTATAAGCTTATGAGTACTTCTTCCCAAAAGGGTTTGCCAGGACCTCAATTGCTACTCTCTCTCTCTCTCTCTCTTTAAGGTATCCATTCCCACAGAGTGCTGAGATTACCACTAGTACTGATACCTGAGCCAGATCTACACCAGGATATAGCAGTATGAAAGCAGCATATAAAAGGCAGGAGCCACACTATTGCTTTATAGCAGTATTAAAGTTCACTGACAACTGTTGGGGCCCATTGATATATACCCCATACTGCTATATCCTGCTTGGTGTGGCTCCTGCCCTTTATATACTGCTTTCATACTACTATATCCTGCTTGGTGTAGATCTATCTGGCCTTGGATTACACAAAATTATGGAGGATAGGTTTATCAATAACTCCCTGGGAGATGTAACCTAATGTTGCAACATATCCCCACTCCCTGTTCAGGGCTCCTGCCAACCTGTAGCGGAAGCCTTGCAGTGCTATTCAAGTGTTGAGACTGTTCAGTCCCTTTCTAGGGATAGGAGTTTTGGGAGTTGGAGAGGGAAAGGGGAAACATTCCTCTCTTTCCCTCATTCCCAAGGCCTCATTCCCTACTGTGCAAATCAGCACTAGAGGATTCCGGTTTGGGGTTAGCTGAACATTTTTTAGCTATATAGTGTCTCTCTGTGTGTGTAGTTCTGGAGAGGGGGAAATGGAAAAGGTACCCTTTTTTCTTTCTTTCCTCTTGAAAAATCCTTTTATAGTTCTGGAGGGGAGCATCTTTATCACAGCCTTATACTTGCTCCAGGATTCTGCAGGCTATCAAGGCTTTAGAAGGCCGGTTCCTCTTCTTTCTCTTTCCCTAAAGCTTCCATCAAGGGTAGACACGGTTGGGCGGCTGCCAAGGGCCCATATCCCAGCATGGGGTTACTGACAAGAGCCCCCTGGACTTGCTGCTCCTCTTCACTATTGCATCCTGCCCAAGCCCCTCCCCCCAAAACCTGGTGCCAACACTGTTCTCTCCCCACCCCTCCACACACACACACACACACACAGAGTTTTCTTCCCCCGCAGCTACCTTGGCATTCCATATATCCTGGAAGCGCAATGGCCCTTGTCATGTCATGTTTTTTTAAAAAAATAAATAAACATTTGCTTTAATTTATTTTAATTTAGAAACTTACACACATTGCTTCCAAAATGATAGCCATTAGTCCACCTGAATTCATTGTGGTTTTAGCCATGATGGCTAAACATGGAACCTCTTAAGTTCATGGGTGATATATTTCCGATTCCCACATGCTTGAAACAAGCAATTGGGGGTGGGGTGAGAGGTAATGGTCTTCATTAAAACTTGCTTATAAGTTTTGCCCACGAAAAGAAGTGGAGAGAAACACAGGATCAGAGCAATGACCCAGACAGAACTTTTTTCCAGTTTGCTCTTTACAGATACTCACTGACTTCAGGGGGTTCTTCTGTCAACAACTACATGCTCCACCCAGTTCAAATTCTTGTATTTCTTGGCAACAACTTTAACTGCATGTCTCATGTCTAGGTTGCTCATAGAGCAAATGTTTCAGAATTCGAAGAGCACTTCTTATTTGTTCTTAGAGAACACCAAAGAATGAGTTTCTAATTTGCGTATCGTGCAGCAGGTAGGCATTTAACAGCATCTTACTACTTGTGCTTTGCTGCTTCTCTGAGGATGTCCTTAAGGAAATGAAGATAAATGTCACATCCATGTCACAGGCTTTATTGCCTCTCCCAGCTCTACGGATGTGTAGCTTTGAAGAAACATTTCTCGTCAGGGACAACCCAAGACGTTTTGCTGCCTGAGGCAAAATACATGATGGTGCCTCCCTCCCATTCCATGTTGAAGAGCTGACCAGGCCTGCAGCTGAATCTTTCTTCAATACTGGCAATAGTATAGCATCTTCCACCACACCTGAGGGCAGCAGGCTAGCTTAGGAGGTGCAGGGCAAGCTGAGTGGGAGGTGCAGCTCTGCCTAGCTAGCACCTCACTGCAGCTCCCTGCCTCCCAGCTTTTGCCACCTGATGCAGCTGCCTCACTTTCTCTCATGGTAGGGTCAGCCGTGTGCTTTGTTTCATCATAGCTACACATAGAATGAAGTTCTCCAGTCGCAAGTGGGTTAGTAGCCAGATTGAATAACTTCACATTGACCTGGTTTGCACGTAACGAGAAGCCACCATGGCTGAATTTCCTCATGCAGCTTTTTGTCATAGCAGCAGCTGCCATTTTGAATATTTGGGCTATGGCGGTGATGGGGTGCCGCAGCTTCTCATTCCATGGGAACCTGGTTAGGGTGGGTGTTTGGGGTGGTTGACATGCCACCAAGAGTCCATTGGCTGTTTTAAGGTTTGGGGTGGATTGTCAAGCACCCCCAAAAAACCACCCTCACTGGGTGCTATGGTCCACCCCTATCGTGCCCTGAATACTCAAAATAGAGGCTGCTGCCATGATGGGAAGCCCCGCAGGGAAATTCACCCACAGTGGCTTCTCATTATGTGCGAACTGTGTCACTGAGTTACCATGAGACTCAAGTCCCAAGGCTGTTCATTTGATACGTTATGCAGTATGAATTGGTCCACTTCTGTCAACTCCCCCAGTCTAATTTTTTCAAAACTACAGTTGAATTGATTTCGACCTTTTCAAATCAGAGGCTTGGAATTGAGTTTCATTACTGTTAGTAATGTTTGGGTCCTTGAACATTATTTGGTAGTTTGAGGAGAAAAAAATCCATAAATTGAAGTAATGGCCTTAAATAAGTCAATTCAATATTTAAGACATTGGGAAGGTATTCAGTGTAACTGAAGGTGCTTCCAGAAAAAGGCTTTTATGATGCCATCCCCCTGCCCAGTTCGAGGAAATTTATAGGGCTCCAGAGGGTGTTGCCTTCTACTCGTGACCGTCCTGTGTTTTCAAACTGCTTGTTCTGTCTTTTTTCGATAATGTGGAAAATCCATTAAGGGTGTAATCCTATGCATGTCCTACAGCTCCCAGCAGTCCATAGCCATCAGTGCTGACTGGGGAATGCTGTGGATGGTAGGACTTTTTTCTGTGTAAGCATGCATAGTATTGCATCTTAAGGAAGACAGACTAGCTGCCCAATGCCATCCCTAAGAAACCGTTGGTATCTAAAGCTTGGCAGAATAAATGACTGAGAGTAAGCTGAAATTCATGAATGATGAGTGGCAAATGAAATAATGCAGGTAGTTCCGTTGGACCACTATGGGGTGGGTGCGGGTGGAATCCAAACAGCAATTCTAGCACAATGCCTTTTATTATGACCAACTAGGGCTGCACTCTTGAACAAGCTTACAAGGGAGTAAGTCCCATTGGATATTGTAGTACTTGCTTTTCAGGGGAGATACATAAGATTGCCTTGTAAAAGTTGCAAAGTCGTGAGCTAGTTTCAGGGGTGACAGAACTCTGCATAAAGCTGGTTGTTAAAAATGTGGAGAGAAGAGGAAAAAGACACGGCGGATAAAGGGTGTGGTTATTCAGGAAGCTCTTTATTGAAGGTCAAACTAGATGTGATGTTCAGTCATTTAAATATTTTCTCTGGTTGGGGTGGGTGAGTCAGTTATGGTTTTCTGTTTAATCAAAAACACATGCAGAAGAAGTTCATTTTGTGTGTGTGTGTGTGTGTGCTTGCACATGCCTGCACACACTTACCTTTTCCCTGTATGCTTTTTTCTTATCAGAATTAACCCCTCCCAGCTTTGTTTCTCCCCATGGGAGAGGGGGAGAAAAAATTGAGTATCTGTATCTTTTCCCCTAAGGGGTGAAAAGCAGCTTAGAAGAAAGATTAGGTCATCTAATTAAGATTCTCCTCTTGCTTCAACAGAGCAAGAGATAAGTCCCTCCCCCCACAAAAGTCCAGTGAAAATTACAGCTTTCTACAGCTGCTGTGGGTTTTACAAAAACAACCCCTCAGGGAAAACATGCAGCTGAGGCATGTGTAGTTTGACCCAAAGTTAGTTTGTTCTCAGTGTAAAAGATCTTGAGTCACACCAAAGCATACTGGGATGGAACAGTGATGCCCCCTCCCTTTGAAAACATGAAAGCCAGCAGTTAACTTGGATCTGAATGCACTGAATTCACTTTGTGGAATTTTGGGATTTAATGAGTAGCCAAAGACTTGTCTCTTGCCAATTATTGGAAAGGAATGATTTGTTCTGTCAGATTATTACTATTTCTGCCCTAACTCGAGACAACATAGGACATTAGGAATGAAATCCCCATACAACTGAAACCTGAGAACAAAACTTCTGTTGATTTTAACACATTGGGACTTCCCACAGATGTCAAGAGCAGAAGACTGATCTTCAAGTGTTAAAAATAGCAGGATAACTACTTCATAAGAGGTAAACTTGTGGTCACATGGTGATGAACCATCTTTTTGCTCCCAGTTACATGGGGTTATATCTGGAGTACCTTACTGTGGCATGGAAGTAGCCAGAGTTTACAGCGGGATCCTGTCCTCTTAGATTAAAGGGAGCATTGTAGCAAAATGTTAATTGTGAAGTAAGTCCAAGAAACAGTGCTTGATAGGAACTGGAGTTTAGCCACAGAACACAGACAGGCTCCCAGGGAATGAGATAATTGCTCAATAGTTATAATGGTGCTTGGGGTATGGCAGTTCATCAATGTTTCCCAACCTGGTGCTTTCCAGAATGCAAATCCCATGGTCAATGACCAGGTGGTTTGAGAGTTGTACTTCAAAGTCAAGTTACCTACCCCTGCAATACATCATCTCAGTACCACTTGATGTCCCCATAAAACAGCCTTCCACAACCTGGTTCCCTCCGGGTGTGTGGGTCTACAGCTCCCATTGACCATGCTGGCTGGGGATGATGGGAGTTGTGGTCAAACACATCTGGAGGGAATCACGTTAGGGAAGGCCTGCCATATGAGATGACACCTGAGAATTTGAAGCCTGTGTTAGTGAGAGAAGGCTGCATATCTAACTAAATTCACTTTGGTTGTATCACTGGGAGCATTTTCTCAGCTGTAGCATGTGCCTCTAGAATCCTTGATTCTACATGTGGCATGCAGGGAACTACTTTTGCATAGATTTTTTTTTTTTTAAAGGCCTTGTGGGTGGTTTATGGAGGAACTATGGATAACCTGGCAATAGCAAAGAAGTGCAATCTCTGGTTCAATTCAGACGACACGATAGTCAATGGTGAGGTAATAATCAACTTTACAGTTGTTCACCTAGGGGGGACTCCCCACACAACATGGTAATAAATAATCAACTGTGGTGTGGATTAGGATCAGCGCTGAGTTGACTGTGGCAGTATTCGGATGACACAATAGTCAAAACAACTGACGATTGTTTCCCCCACACCAGTTGTTTATTGTGTCATCCGAATTGAGCTTCTGTCTTGGTGGAGCCCTGAGATAATTTGCGTTTAGGTGGCTCTACATTGTATGTTGTCGCTGTGTGAGGAGCGGTATAGAAATGTTAACGACAACAATAACAATAATAAATTGTGGGTGCTCCATGTTGGGAGGGTTCTGCTGTAAGGCTAATTTTAAACTATTCTAAAAGCTGTAAGGCCCATGGCTTTTATTTTTCAGGAGAGAGAACTCTTTGCAAAATGGGTGTTCTCTTGTGCCTCTCTTCTGACCCCTAGTGGTATCAGCTGTGTATGCATGTGCCTGGATTCTTCTGCAATACAATGTAGCAGATGATTCACTTGCTATAGTTATGTCCTTAATCAGCATTTGGTGGCATTAGTTTGGATAAGGCTAGATGTGCAGGGTAGGCATGCCGTTTCAGAGTCACTCATGCAGGGCAGAATTTGGCTGTGTTTGTGTTTCAAATAAAAGTTGCTCTTCTTAATTACGTCCTGCAAATCAGGAACCCTGTTTGCACAGCTGGGGAAGGTGAAGGAATTATTGCTCTTAGCAGTGGAAATTTACACTGGAGGCAGCTCCAAATTTCACTGAGAGAAGGACAAGAGGTACATTTCTTAGCCCAAAGGACAACCACCATTAAATACTCCACTTTTGTTTTGGATAAGGAAATTCTTTCTGGCCAGGGGTGGATTGAACCAGAAGGGAAGCTTACGTGAAGCTGTAACGCACCCTTCCCACATGTCTCTGGCATATAAACCCACATATCTGGCTTAAGACATGTTGAGGCCCTAAGCCATGACAGGTTTCAGAGGTTCCATACCATAAAAATAGAAAGGGTAATGAAAAGGTAACACCCAACGCTGCGGGGTGTTTGTAATTAAGCAGTGTTAGATAGCCTTTTCTAAAGATGTGTATAAAAGCACTAATAAAGTCAGCTGATTTGAACTTCTTTTGAACTGGCTCAGGTCTGCGCTTATTGCCTTCAGTACAATGCTAAATGCTGTGTTGCTGCGCTTTCTCGATATAAGGCAACTCTGCTGTAAGTCAAACCAGGCTTTCCAACTCATATTATGAGGGGCCTCTAATTATGCTAGAGATAACTAAAATAATTAGAGGCCCCTCATAATATGAGTCCCTAAGCCATGGCTGACTTGGCTTGTTCCTAAATCTGGCACTGCATAACCCATGCCTTTTCTTCTGCCAGTTCTTGTAACCGAGGCAGGTCCACACAAAATGTGGCCCACTCATACCTCTCTTCCTATCAGCCATCTTATCCTGGCCATGGTATTCTGGCCATGGTATTCTGTGCCTCTCATTGATCAGCATGCCAGTGTTCCTGGTTGAGCTTGACCACTCCATCCCTATTTTTATGATGAGGGAGCAGCAGCTATGTTTTGTGCTGTGGAGAGCTTGTGCAGTCTTCCAAGTGCCCTCAGCTGCAGGTGATTGCTGGGTGGCTCCTGAAGTGAAGGCATAATCTGTGGTTGCACCCCAATCCTGGAATTCTTTCCCGGGGAGGATCTGCCAGGTGCATCTGTCATTAGCCTTCCTGCACCAGGCTAAAATCTGTCCTGTTTGCTCAGGCTTTTGGTGGGCAAATCCATTTCTTGGATTTGTTGATGGACGAGGAAGCTTTGTGTCCTGGTGTGTCTGCCTCTCACCATTTAAATACAATTTTCTGATTTTTATTAGCTGTTTATTATTATTATTATTATTATTATTATTATTATTATTATTATTATTCTGATGTGTTTGAAACCTTGTGAAGCCACCATAAGTGCCAACTATGACAGAAGGAGGCATCTGTGCACTTTTTTTAAAAAAAGCAAATGGCTACTTTGAAATAAGTCCTGTCAAGTTTAGTGGCGTTTGCTCCCTAGTGGGTCTGTGTGTGTGGTTTGCAGGCCTTGATCTTCTTTAGCTGGCTCATTTCTCTCTCTTCAGCATCTTAACTCCCATATTGTCACCATTTTCACTACAACCATCAGGTTTACAATCTGATGTTGAACGTATGGAAGCTATCATTTTTAGGACTCTTAACAAAAGCCATGATGTTCATATAGCACTTTGTTAAACTATAGAATTTGCTACCAAAAGATGTATGGCTGCCAACTTGAAGATTGTTGGACTAGTTGGAGCCTTGGTCTGATTCAGCATGCTCTTGAATCTCTTATGTTCTTGAGTCTCAAAGTGGCGCGTGTTTTCTGTTTGTTCCCTGTAATAAATGACAGTCCAACCCTTTCTGCACACTAAGAGTGGAGTATCAAGACATATTGTAAATCCCCCCCCCAAACCTGGGACATGCTGGACTCTCACTGCAACATGCATCAACAACCTGCTAATCCCCAGGCCACTGACAACACTCCTGCTGGGAGTAACTCCTCAGTGTGTGCCTGGAGAAGAGCAGGCCCCTAGATGTATATAGGTGAGATGCAGAAGGGTCTTGGCTCTTCAGGAATGGCTAGACATTTTCAGCACACCCAGTGCCTGGCTGATGCTAGAGAAAGTACATTACAGATTATAGTACATTCTATGTGGAGTGCCTCTGCCTTTCACTGGTCCATGTTTGGAGTAAGTGAATACAGAACTGATGCCGTCAACACCGAGGCAAACTCTTAATGCAAAGCTGGCAATGTTTCTAGGCACAATTGATTAGTATCTGAATACATTCTGGTACACTACTGAAATAATAAATGATGTCCCCTTTCCAAGTAGCTACTGTAAATTGGGAATTGGTTCAGCCAATTTCTCTGAAGAAGCACTATTGGGAAGCAGTCTAGATTTCATCAGTCAACCACAAAATTGGCATGAGTTTGTGTGAATGCATTAAAGTCTCCTCCAATCCTCAATTCTATAGCGTCTAAGACTTTTTCTGTTGACTTCCGTTGGTAAATGGATGTTAACAGTGGTGCTTTTCATTCATCGACTATTTTTCTTTCAAAAAACATCAACAATATTGTACTTTTTATAGGAGGTGAAGGCTGAAGTACTGAGCGCTTAGAGATGCCAACTTCAAAAGAACATTTAGGTTATCGTTGGGTTTACTTTTATTTTGGGAAGTGGCAATAATATCTTTTCTTTTGGTATGGGGAGGCGTTGACCAGCAGGCAATAATAATAATAATAATAATAATAATACTAACGATTTATTTCTTACCCGCCTCTCCGTCTAGATCGAGGCGGGGAATAACAACATGATAAAATACATAAAACTAATTAAAACATGACAAATATTATTAAAACTGCATTAAAACATCCTAAAACATCCTAAAAACATTCTAAAAATTACACTGGATATGCCTGCTGGAAGAGAACAGTCTTTATAGCTTTCTTAAATTCTAAAAGACTGTTAAGTTGACGAGTCTCCTCCGGCAGGTCATTCCACAGTCTGGGAGCGGCAGAAGAGAAGGTCCTCTGGGTAACAGTTGTCAGCCTAGTCTTGGCCGACCGCAGTAAGTTCTTCCCAGAGGACCTGAGCGTGCGGGGCGGATTGTACGGGAGAAGGCGATCCCACAGGTAACCTGGACCCAAACCATGTAGGGCTTTAAAGGTAATGACCAACACTTTATACTTCGCCCGGAAACTAATTGGCAGCCAGTGGAGCGATTTTAAAGCTGGCGTAATATGGTCACTCCTAGATGTACCGGTGACCAACCTGGCTGCCATATTTTGAACTAGTTGAAGTTTCCGGACTAGGCACAAAGGTAGCCCTATGTACAGCGCATTACAGAAGTCAAGCCTCGAAGTTACCAGCGTGTACACTACCACCTTTAGGTCTTCCAACTCTAGGAAGGGGCGCAGCTGGCGTAGAAGTTGATATGCCTCTCTACAGTTGCCAACTCCCAGCAGGCCTGTTGCAGCAGTGCAAAAGTCCTATGACAATGGCTATCGGCAAAGGTCTATAAAAAGCCTCTCGTACCAGTCAGCTGCAATTCTATGCGTACGTACCAGGAAGTAAGCCCCATTGAACATAGTGGGACTTACATCTGAGTAAACCAGTTTAGGGCTGTGCAGTGCAATAATACAGTTTTGTAACTCCTTCATGCCTCCAGTTAATTTTGTCTGTTTGATTTTTTGGGATTTATCCCCAAAAGATGGTTGCTAATGCTATACATACAATAAGCCATAGGTTCAAAGATTTAGGGCACATGCTTTGCATGCAGGAAGCTTTGGCATCTCTGGGTAAGGCTGGAGAGTGCATGGTCTGAATCGCTGGAGAGACGGTGCAGATCAGCATAGAAGGCACCAGCTGTACAAGTACAAAAACAAAACAATGCTAATAAAGCACACAACTAGGGATTAATCTAAGTCACGAACAACAGTTGTTTATAATTAAGGGAACAATCAAAAATACCAAAGGAAAATTACAGAACTATTAAATATCAAATGTGAATAGGAAATTAGAATAAATTATTATTATTTACATTTCTATACCGCCTTATAGCTGAAGCTCTCTGGGTGGTTTACAAAAGATTAAAACATTAAGGCATTAAAAATGATATACAAAATGTAAAAACATATAACAGACAATATACACAAAGACAGCATATATCTAAAAAGAGCCATTGAGCTGTCAGCCAAACATAAAACATGTATAGGATCAATTAAAAACTCATCACATACTGCTAAATGCATGAGAAAAGTCTTGACCTGGTGCTGAAAAGATAACACTGTTGGTGCCAGGCGGGCCTCGTCAGGGAGATCATTCCATAAGTGGGGGGCCACCACACAAACAAGTTGACACCATATAGAATACAAAAATGTACATAATATATACAAAGAGGTAAACATGCAACTAGAAATTTTGGTATGAGCATTACAGGATCCCTGTATAATCCTGTTCCACAGCATCCTATGTTCCAACCTCATCTTTGCAGGTCAATCAGTTAGAGATAGTGTTCCGAAAGAAAACTAGTAGAGACTGATCTGGGGCAGTTTTCCAGTGAAATGGATTCCTTGAGGGCCTTTTGTGCAACCCTATCAGCCCCTGCTCTTCTCTCTTCAGGAGATAAGTACTTTTTTCAATGCCCCATGAAGGTGAGAACCATGTAGTGGGGGTGCTGAACTGCCTTCATCCCGAGGGCTCAATTCCATATCAGAGAAGTTCTCTGGGGCCGGCATTCCTATGGTCTGCAGGGCTGAAGGCAAAAGGGGATAGGCCAAATAGTGACTAAACCTTAGGAGAGGCAGTTCAGCTTTTTAGAACCTGGGCCGGGGTTGGGGGCACATAAAAGCCAGGAGGCCACTACAGAAAGCTGGATTGGGACTCTTCGAGAACAAATTTGGCCCCTAGGCCTGAGTTTCTCCAGCCCTTCCTTATAGGATAGAAAAAAGTTGCATTCCTCTGTGTTTTTAGCAGCTGTTCTTCCTTGGGGATTTACCTTAACATCTCCAAACCAACTTTGTGGATATGGAAGGGGAGTGTATGTGCCCTCCCCATCAGTTAATTTTTAAACTGGATTAGCTCAAAAGGGTTGTCTTTCTTTGCTATAATACTTTTCTCTCTTTAAAATATTTCTTTTGACTCCTGTCTCAAGGTAAGAACGTAATTGGAAAAACAGATTTGAGATTGAAATGTAAAAGTCTGAGGCTTGACAAACTCCTAGACATCAAATGCTTAGGACTATTTCATACATAGCATCATTAATGTGTGTACTGTGTGAACATGCCAGAATATTAAGGGAAGCAAATGCCTGCTTGAACTATATGAACATGCTTTAAATTTGTTGAGCATCTATATCACAGATGTACAGTTTTGATGATGATGATAGTCTTTTTTTTTTTTTGTAATAATTTTTATTAATTTCAACACAATAAACATACACAATATAATAACAAACAACATAACCCTCAACATCCCCCTGTGCTCCCCCACCCCCTGAGACCTTCTCTTAATCATTCTTCATCCTTCCAAAATTTTAACGATTCTTTTGAAGGTATTTGTCCCTTCCCCGATCTTAAAACATATTCCAAAAAGGGACTCCATATTTCTCCAAAATCGCTCTTACTGGACAATCCCCTCTTTATTTTCATTTTACATGTCAACATATCATTCAAGGCCATATCCCAAATTTCTTTATACCAATCTTCTATTGTATATCTTCCTTGCCCTTTCCAATTTTTAGCAATCATTATTCTAACAGGTGCCAGGAGGTTGTTTACCAATTCTCCATTAGTTATATGCTCATTCCCACTATCCCATATTGCTAGTAGAGCTAACTTTGGGTTTAATTCCAATTTACTTCCAATTATACCACTTATTTCTTTAAAAACCCTTTCCTAACATTTTTGTACATGTTCACAGCTCCACCACATATGAAAATAGGTTCCAACCTCCTGACACCCCCTCCAACAATTCTTAGACACCTTTTTGTCAATCTGGTGAAATCTTACAGGTGTTAGATACCATCTCCACACTGTCTTATAGTAATTCTCCTTAATTCTAATCGACAACAGCTTTAACATTCTTACTTTCCATATCCTCTCCCAGTTATAATAATTAATTTTTCCCTTTACATCTTCTTCCCAAATCTCTTTTATAACATTGAGTGAGTCCTGAAATTCCTCCTCTATCAATATTTTATATATCTCACTAGTCAGCCCTTTCTTAACTCCAACTTCATCTTTTTTTCCTTTTAGTTCAATTAAATCTTCAAATCTAGTATTATTTCTACATTTCTTATTTTTCAACCTCCATTCCTGAGTCCATTTTTCCAATTGTAAACATTTGAACCATGCTATCTTTTGTCCTTTAAACAACTCTTTCATATGCTCACTGTCCTTCATCTTTTCCATCCAATTCCTTAACTTAATTATATCTTGATCTTTCAGTCTCGCTTCTATCTCTACTTTTAATACTCTTGGGAAATTTCCAACTACTACGACTGGGGCGAGTGGAGAGTCTCCTGGTATTAACTTCCCCCTAAACTTCTCCCAGATCTCTAGAATATTTTCCAACAATGGGTTGTCCAGTACCTTCAATTCTTTCTTTTGCATTTTAGTAAAAAATATATTTTCCAATTTAAAATCTACATCTCCTGTTTGCGGTTCCAACCATTCCAAATCTTCCTCCCCTAGAATACCATTAATAATATATCTTAACTGATTAGCAATATAATAATACTTAATATTCGGAAGTCCTAAACCTCCTTTCTTTTGAGCCTTGTACCATAACCCTTTATTTATCCTAGCTCTTTTATCCCCATTACAATAAGCATTAATCATATTTTGCCAACTTTTAATCTCCGCTACTGAAATTCTTATCGGTAACATTCTAAACAGAAAGTTAACCTTAGGTAAAATCTTCATTTTAATAACCGCTATTCTACCAAACCAAGAATGTTTTAATTTTCTATATATCTCTAATTTCTCCCCTACCTTTTTTCTTAACATTACAAAATTAAGTTCCTCTACTCTTTCTAATTCTTTATCTAAATTAACTCTTAAATATCGTATTATATTTTTATGCCTTAATCCTAACTTAGCTTTACACTTCTCCATCTCTTCCTTGTTATAATTATACAACATCATTTCTGACTTCCCCCAATTAACTTGTAATCCCGTAATTTCCCCAAATTCTCTCAAATGCTTCTGAATCGTCTCCCCACTTTCTAGGGGGTCTTCTAATGTCAATAATGTATCATCCGCAAACATATTCATTTTAATCTTGTCGTTTCTTCCTATCCCCTTTAATCTTCCATCTTCCCTTATTACAGTTGCTAAAATTTCTATCACTATTGCAAATAAAATCAGTGAAAGTGGACATCCTTATCTAGTTCCTCGAGCTAGTGTAATCTGTTGCGTTAACCCATCATTAACCATTATTTCAGCTTTATTTTTTTTTATACAGCTGGTTAATCACGCCCATAAATTTATGTCCAAACCCAAATGTTTTTAATATTATTTTTAGCGCTGGCCACTCCACGCAATCAAAGGCTTTGAATATATCCAATGCTAACAAACCTGCCTTTAAATTCCTTTTTTTATAAGATTAATTATATTTATAACTCTCCCAATTAAATTAAGCATTTTCCTACCAGAAATAAATCCACATTGATCTTTTTTAATATATTTAAAAATAAATGTACCCATTCTTTTTGCCATTATTGCTGTAAATATTTTTGCATCCTGATTTATTAAAGATATTGGCCTATAAGATGCTGGATCCGTCAAATCCTTACCTGGCTTCTGTATTAAGATAACCAAGGACTGATCCCACGATGGCGGAATCATTCCTCCTTCTAGTATATTATTATATACTTTTTTTAATCTTGGTATTAACATTTCCTTACATATTTTATAAAATTCCGGCCCCGAGCCATCAATCCCCGGAGATTTACCTCCTTTTAGTTTATCAATAATTCCCTCAATTTCTTTCTCAGTAACCAAGCCTTCCATACAATCTCTATCTTGCTCATCTAGTCTTATTTTCCAATTTCTTTCTACATACTCCTGAATCTTATCTTGTGATACCGCAACTGATGTATATAATTCTTTGTAAAATTCCTGAAAATTTTTAAATTTATCTTTCATTAAATTACATCTATTCCCTAACTTATTTCTTATTGTCCCTATCATATTCTTAGCCTTCTCTGACTGCGTGGATCTGGCCAACATCTTTGAATTTCTATTATTATATTCGAAAAAATCTTGTTCTATATCTTCTGTCTCCAATTCCTTTTTTTTCGCTTGAATTTGGGCGACTAACCGCTTATCTTTTGTCTCTCTTAATCTGTCCTCTAAACTCTTTATCTCTTCTTCAGCCTTTTTATAATGTACTCCTGTTGCTTTTTAAGTGTGGACATTTCCCTAATACAGATCCCTCTTATTACCGCTTTCATAGTATCCCATAATAACCCCTGCGATTTAACTTCTTTTTCGTTTATCTGCCATATTTCCTGTATTTCTTTTTTTATTTTCTCCACAGTGTTTTTATTTTTAAAAATTCTTCCATCCAATCTCCATCTCTTTGCTTGTCTATAGTCCTTCTTCATTTTAATATCCATCATCATTAATGCATGGTCGGTGACCTTAATTACACCAATATCACAGTCTATGAGTTTAGGTACCATATTCTTAGATATAAAGATAAAATCAGTCCTTGAATAACTCTTAAATCTAGGTGAGTAGAAAGTATGATGATGATAGTCTAGTGTAAAAATTGTTCTTAGACCGGATGCGAGCATCCTGTGGCCCTCTGCCTAATTTGAAAAGCCCCCTGGATGTGATCAGTTCAGACCCCTGGGCAGAGCCATCTCCCTTCTCACTCACCACAGATTCAAACCCTTTCAGATGGAGTTTGAAAAACCTGTGCACCCCCAATATTTGGATTCGGAGGAACATATAAGTATTGTTAAGAAAACTCTGTTGGCTGGTTTTGGAGATTTCAATTCAACTAGGGCTGCACCCTGTCCACACTTACGTGAGAGTACATCTCCTTCGGTTTAGATGAGACTTTCTATTCAGGGTGAGGGAGGAGCAAAGTCTTGAATTGTGTGAGATGCAAACCTTTTAGGGCTTTATATTTCAAAGCCAGCACTTAGAATTCCACCCAGATTCCACTGTTGTAATGTTGATACCCTAGAACAGGGCTGGGCAAAAGACAGGTTGGGAACTGCTGGGAGTTTAGTAGATTTGTGGTAGGTCAGCCTGGGTATTCTTCCAATTATTTAACAAAAAGGCTCCTGCCTAAACCAATCCATTCTCTGGAGTAACTCAGATTTAGATTTATACTTGTATATTAACTTTATCCCAGTGTTTGGCTCATGGGGGTGGGGTGATGGTGGGGAGGTGCAGTAGGTAAGTGGACTTGCCTTCTGACCTACCTTTTTGCATTTGGCATTACCCACAATCTATTAGCTTGCACCTGGCTCAGGTTGGTGGACCTTGTGGTTTTAGCAAAAAAAACACCAAGGTATATCCCACAAGTCTGAAGTCTCTCCACATCTGCCATAAAAATGCCGCCTTTACTCATTTAGCATATCTTAGGGTGGTCATATGGATAGGAGGACAGGGCTCCTGTATCTTTAACAGTTGTATAGAAAAGAGAATTTCAGCAGGTGTCGTTTGTATGCATGCAGCACCTGGTGAAAGTCCCTCTTCAGCACAACAGTTAAAGCTGCAGGAGCTATACTAGAGTGACCAGATACAAAAGAGGTCAGGGCTTCTGCAGCTTTAACTGTTGTGATGAAGAGGGAATTTCACAGGGTGCTGCATGCATCCATACAAAGACACCTGCTGAAATTCCCTTTTCTATGCAGCTGCTACAAGAGCCCTGTCCTCCTTTTCATAGGGTCACCCTGGCATATCTTGGCATCCTTGCTTTCTGGAGGACAGAGGCAGGATCTACACTACTGCTTTAAAACGGTTTATAATAGTAGTGACAACTGTTGGGGCCCAGGACACACTCCATATACAGCTTTCAAAACGTTTTCAAAGTGTTGTATCCTGCTTGGTGTAGATCGGTCCTTAGTCAGAAAATTCAACCCCATTGGGGAAAAAAAGGTAGATAACTAGGCAAATCAGCCTCCCCCCCCCCCCTGCTGCCCTCCAGCACATGTGGTCTGCAACTTCCATTATCTCCAGCCAGCACACTTGTGGCTATGGTGGCTGGGGATGATGGGAGTTGTAATCTCACACATCCAGAGGGCAGCAGGTTGGGGAAGTCTGATCTAATGCAAGGTCTCCTGGCTTCTCTGTACTATGTGGGAAATGCATTTAGTCCACAGCTCTCTTTGTTTGTTCTCTACCTGTAGTAGAGTTCGTTCTTTGTGGAAGTAAAGCCCTCATGTCTGGAACATGCTTGTTTGGGCTGAGTGCATTCTTGCCAGTTAGGATCACTCCTCGGCTAGCTGATCACTATGCAACAATTTCAAGTTCAAATGTTGTACTCATAGTTTAGGTTTGTCCTGCCAGACATTCCTCCTGTAGACGTATTTCAGGAATTCAGGATTGAGTCCCACTTGTACATCAAAAGTTTATTGGCTACATTCTCTGTTGAAGCAGCACCACTGAAGGCGGTGGAGGAATGCCAAAGTCCCCGTGGAATGACAAACTCTTGATTGAGACTAGATGGCGTGTTTTCGAATGACATCTCTGGAGGCTAAGATGTATCTCTCCTCTCTCTCTTCCTTCCTTCCTCTTCTTGACATTGTTGATATTAGGAATCGCTGAGAAATCCGCAGTGGGTTCAGATGAGTCTGAATTTCTATGAATTCGACCTACGGTTTCCGCAACAGACCGACTTTTTCTAAGGCACACAGATTTGGTGGACTTGCAGATTGGTTTTTCACTTTGGGGGAGGGATTTGAGCAAGTGCGCATTAGTGCACGTAGAAGGAAATTCTGGTAAAAAGTAAATAAACCTGATTCTGTCAATAAGTGGACAATGGGGAAAAAAGGTGTCTGACAATCCACAAACCACAGGCAAAATGGATTTAATAAAATCCATAACCCCCTAGCTGATATCATAATTTGGCATGCTTTTCATTCGATGAAACAGACCCCCAAATTGTGGAGTCCTGAATATCCTTCAAAGGCTGTGGAGTGAGGGTAGCTACCTTTTCTTATTGCTTCTGCTCCAGTGACTTTTCTGCAGACATTCAGCAGGTGACTCTTTTCCTGGCAGGCAGATCAGTAGCAGAAAAGCTTACTTGATAAATTTCCCTGTGTCAAACTGTGTAGAAGACATGGGGCAAGGGTGGTAAGAGAGGTCACAATACAAATGCAAGGATCTAGGCAAACTTATTTTTAGTAGTGTTGCCAGCTTTTGGGAGGGAGGGGGCCACCGAGGCCTCCTGCACTTTCCCTGACAATTCAGTGATGGGAAAGTCTTCACTTGCAGACCTATTGTTCCTGCTGCGTTAAAAGCAGAGGGGTCTTGCAAGGAGCTGCACACCCATTTGTCAGGCAAAACCCACAATTGATCCTTTTATGTTCACTTTTGGGGTGGTGGTGATAAGCCTACTGCAGTCACCTGTGATGACAAAGCACTTGAGAGTTTGCATGTATCTTTTTTTAAAGAAGGATGCACTGGCTTGTGGTGTTGCTAAACATGTCGCATGCTTCTGTTATAGGTATTGAGTCAATTCCTTTTATGCAATTTATTTTATTCATTTAAAATATTTCTTGGCTGCCTTTCCCAATAATATATATATATATATATATATATACAGTCATTGTTGGTATTGATGTTGTTCCCCACCTCGATCCGGAGGGAGAGGCGGGTGAGAAAATTATTATTATTATTATTATTATAATAATAATATTAAAAGCGATAAAAATATGAACACAGTAAGAAGGCAATAAAAACAATAATAAAAGCCAACAATAAAACCAGCAACAATAATGAAGGTAACAACAGCAGTCATATCAAGAGAAGACCAAGGTAAAATAATATGTTTTCAAGGCCTTCTTATAAAAGCCTGCAGTGACAGAGCAAGCCGGAAACCAATGTGATGGAGCATGCAAGGAAACCAACATGACCTATTAGGTATTAGGCTGGAGCTGAAGCTGAGAGACATGGATTTGAACTGAATTAAGATTGCTTGCTGCCCCTTTGGGGTTTGGTGCTGTTCCTTTTAATGGTTTGGATGGCAGGCAAAAATTCATCAAGTCACTACATCTGTTTGAATTTCTGCCTGGTGGGCCATTACTCAAGGCACAGGACCTTGCTCTAGAAAGGGATTTGTTGTTGTGATGATGATGATGATGATGATGATCAACAAGCTAAACACACTAATGGTCCTTGTGCACCACCATGTGCAGGCGAACCTCTTTGGGAAGGCCATAACTTGTTTCACATTTCCACAAATTTGACACATGATAATTTTGACCTTGTGTAGAATACCTTGAACATCCTCAAGGCTGGATTGTTGAGGCTCAGCAGCCTGCCTGACACACACAAATTGAGGAAAGAAAGCTTTTCCCATCGTGATACCTCCATGCCAGGAAAACGTTATTGCATTTTTATACTGCCCTATAGCTGAAGCTCTCTGGGTGGTTCACAAAAATTAAAACCATAAAATCATTTTAAAAATATAAAACAAGCCACAATCCAAAAACAACAAATAACATACAATCTAAAAACACAACCAGAATAAAACCAGAATAAAACCAGCAGCAGGAATTAATACAGATTAAAATACAAATTTAAAACAGCAAGGATTAAAATTGAGTTAATTTAACTGTTAAAATACTGGGAGTTGCTGCGTGTCAGGGCCGATAAAGGAAAGTTGGCAACCCTATAAATTGGTGTGGTGGGCACTTCCTCAGCCAGATTGTTTAGAAGGGATTGTTGCACCTCCTGTAAATACCATAAAGTACTTTGGAAATAGCTTGTAGTATTGCAATAAGGACCTAAGAGATTTAGAGTGAGTTGGAAAGTTTCAGGCATGCCAAGCATCTCCTTGGGACATTCTCCTCCTTGGGATGCTTATCCTGCTTGTAGGAGAAGCATCCAGGCAGGGAACACCCAAGTGAGCCCCAAAGACATACAGAAAAAGGGACCTCCCTATCCAGTGGAGGTTGGTGGCTCCAATTTCAGTGGGGCTGTGAATCCATTCTAGGTTTCAGTCAGAACCAGACAGAACTCTAAAGGAGCTATCCAAAGTGCTGAACTTTTTTGGGGCTGTGTTTCAGCATCTTGGAGAGCTCCCTTAGAGTTCCAGTTGATTCTGACTGAAACCCAGAATGGATTCACATCCCCACTGTAATTCGAACTACCAGCCTCCATTGTCTCTAACAAAAATTTCAATTTCTTAGGAACCTTATGAAGGCTGCCTGCATTTATAGATCTACAGTGAAGCAGTTGAAGAGGAGGGCCCAAGTGCATTCTTGTCATTCTTTTAATGACAAGAGTCTTTGAGGTTCTTCTAATCTCAATTTATAGCTTTCCGCCCCTCCCCACTCGTGAGGAATTCCAGCCTCTTAATTTCCAGTAGGTAGTGAGCTTGTTTGGAAGAAGAGGTTGACTACAAAATGTGCTAGAGAGCCTGGTACAAAATGTGCTAGAGAGCCTGGTACTGCAAGATAATGTAAGGAACCAAAAGATAGCACACTTATTTCATAAGCTTTTTAAAAAGTATGGCATGCCTTTTTTTGGTTTAGAACACATGACGACAATTTAAATCTAGCAAACTAGGTTAAAAATATCTCACGTGTACACACACACACACACACACACTTATTCTCTCGGTCTATTTAGATAATAA
Source organism: Anniella stebbinsi (assembly GCA_029215795.1). NCBI lineage: Eukaryota > Metazoa > Chordata > Lepidosauria > Squamata > Anniellidae > Anniella > Anniella stebbinsi. Next base: position 61,440,142 of record JARDYH010000005.1, on the reverse strand, counting down.
AAGCCTTACATCGTGGTTGGAATATCCTTACTTGGATCAGACCAATGAGAGGCTAAGCTAGATAACAGACAATTACTATTGGCATGAGGATAGCCCTGTGAGACTGCAAGTGGGCCTTCTGAGCATCATCACCGGGGGGGGGGGGATCACGTTTGCTTACCGTCACTTCTCTGCCCATGCATTTGTCCCTCATTATTTCCTCTCTTCAAAGAGGAAGTAAACAACATGCACGTGGCTCATTCAGTGGGCTGTTTTGATCGCGCTGCTTTTCCTGCACAGAGCAAGAGATTGCGGCAACTTCCGTCTTTAAAATACTGGGGTGTTCTTTCTGTGGCACGAAGAAGGCTAGAAGGGGCGGGAGGCGCATGGGAGGCAGGTAACGTTGTGAGAGGGACCCACACAAATTCGTGAGTGTCCAGTAACAAGCCTGCAATAAAATGCTCATCTGATGGAGCTCTTAGTCCATAAGGGAAGAGGGGCTGTTTGGGCTATATAGGATATTTATTATGTAGTCTTTGAAACTGAAACCAGCACCTTGGGTTGCCCCAGAAGGCAGGCTAACACTTTTTGTGCAGGAATTTTGGGGGAATATTCCGATCTGTGCTCCACCTACCTGCTGTCTAAATGATCCAGTCCAGGAAAAGCTGCACCATGTGGTCCTGCAGCATGTGTTGATTGGCTGTGAATGATCTGGAGAGGCTGGCTTCCGCTGGTGATTGTGTCTCTCCACGGCACAAGGCTTTCCAGCTATCATCGTCACCATCATCACCATCATCATCGCAGCCTTCTCTTGATTCATCTCAAACTGACTTGCCTACATCCAGTCATCAACCACAGCCAGTTGCTGCATTGTGCAAGATTAGCTCTGAGGCACTACTTTGAGAGTGCCCTGCTTCACATAGATTCATGAGGCTGGGCCACAGAAATTAGTTCCAGCAAATGACTCTGACTTGACTTGATTGATTTGTTTCCAGAGTACAAGTGAACAGGTCCCTGCCCAGAAGGCTTGGCATCTATAATTCAGTACAGGGGAGGAGGGAGAGGGAAGTGCAGGCAGAGTAAATGGGGAAAGAATGTTGCATCATGTGAGCTACATGTACTTAGGCTTACTTTCAGTAGTAGCACGTGGAGACTTAATAGCCCAGTTCAGACTATTCTGGCTTAAGCAAGGATATGGACATGCTCTAAGCACACCCACACCTTTTGCTACCACTTTGCATGCGCACACATGCACACACACACACACACACACACCCTTTGTATGTGTGATGAAACAAGCCAAGAAGTTCCCGTTAACCAAAGCTTCCCATTTGAACCGGGAAAGATAGTTTATGGCTTCCAAAGAAACCAGGATTTGGAAGCCAACTTTAAACACACACATACAGAAGTCCTCCAGCCAGCCTTGGGAAGGGGGAGCATTTTGGAGAAAGGGTAAGTCAGCTTCCTCCCACCTCATTCCATGAGCAGATCTATGGAGCCAATCTACTTTTTTATTATTAAGAGCTACTCCCCCCCCCCCCAGTCCGTTCAGGCTACAAAACGTGTATGCCAGTTATATTATTTTCATAGCACATGTACCATTCTTTCCATTGTTAACAGACTACTCTGACATCTACAGCTGTCTAAACATACATTTTCCCACCTCCCTTTACCTCACTATATGTTGTTTTATCTTATCACCATGTCTTTTATATCTTTTAAGTCTAGTTCTTTTGCTCCGACAGCCTATTTTGCCTCTCTCTTTGATTTGGAGAAGCTTTTTTCTTTTGTCCTCTTATGCACTACATGGTTTGGCACACTGGTGTAAATCAACAGAAACTATTTGCTCTACAGGTCATACTCCATAGCGCTGTCTTCTGCATATCAACCTGGAAGTAAGTCTAATTGAGATCAGTTGAACTTACTCCCAGGAAAATGCATCTAGAATTGCAGCCTAAATTGACCTATTTTTTTAAGTAGAAATTTTAAAACCAAAACATTGTGCATGAGAAGTAATAATAAAAAAGTGGCTTGATTCAGATAAAAGGTGGGCAGAAAGTGAATCTCAGGGCCTGTTCAGACAATGTGCTATACCAGGATGGTAAAGCATTTTGTGCTAAACACTATGGCTTAGTGTGTTGTGTGAACCATGCCTTAGCATGTTATGTGAACCATTCCAAACCATGGTGGCTACATAAACATGCTCACTAACCATTTGCTGCAAAAGGGTTAGCAACCTAACCATGGCTTAGCATGTTCTCTGAACAGGCCCACTCTGATTTGCAGTAGATCTCTAAGGCTTTCTGACTCCTAATGTTTAAAGTTTTTTTTAAAAATCCTGTGCTATGGCTGACCTTGTACTAATCACTTCTCTCTCAGCTCCAGTATTCCTCGCCCATAAAATGTATGAGTATCCCTTCATTGCCTTTGACCCGGTCTTTGTACAGTTCTGTCCAGCTTTAGAGTTTTGTGTTTTTTAACTTTTATTTGCAATTATAACAAAACAAAAAAGGGGAAAAGCAACAACAGACAAAACTAACAAAAAAGCACATCACAGTAGCTATTCACAACACCATTAGCTGAAGGGAGAGAGATTCAACACTTCTGCTTCAATTAGGGACATTAGTATAAGCAGTCCAGATGAAATTGACTACTGTAGGATATAGGTTCAAATGCAACAAGAGTTGTAAGATCTTCAGACCATTGAATGAAAGGTGGAGGGTGTTCATCCTTCCAAGCTTAAGTAGGAGTCTCTTTGCAACTGTAAGGGGACTCAGAGTCCACTTTTGTTTGTGTTAGTGATCTGTAGCAACTCAGATGTAGATTTGTACTTGCATTATGTATGGGATGGTAGGGGTGATGGTGGTGTGTGATTGCCTGAAGTAGCTGACTGGCTCCTCTCCTTGAGTTTCACCATATTACGTTTGGCTCTGTACTCCAGAGCCAGAGAAGGGCTCTGTCCACTGTTTTGCACTTGCCGCTAGTTGGTGGACCTCTGGATGCTAATAAAAGCAAAGTAGATTCCACAAACCTGTTCTCTGCTCATCCTAAGATTATACAACTGATTCACTTCAGGTGAAATGATGCGACATTCACTGTTTCTCAGTTGGGGGAATACTATAATGCTCATTCATTTGGATGTAATTCCTGTTGTTATCCAGATTTCATTTATCTCGCACTCTCCCTGCTGTTTCCTTATACAAAGCTTCACAGTACTGAATTAGACCATTGGTTCCCCTAGGCCAGTAATGTTGACTCAGGCTGGTTGAGGCTTCTTGAGGTTTTGGGCAGATGCTAAAGCAATAAAAGCAAGAAGTCTTTCTTCAGATATGTGCATAGTAAAAGACAGAAGAAAGAAATGGTGGTTCAACTGCTTAATGAGGATGACAAATTGGTAACAGATGATAAAGAAAAGGCCGAAGTGCTCAGTTCCTACTTTGGCTTAGTCTTCTCCCCTGGAAAAAGTGAAGTACAAGTACAAGGATTGCAGGTTGAGATTGATAAACGGTCAAGGAACACCAGATTTCTTTGAACGAATTCAAATCTCCAGGGCCCGACAAACTGCATCCTAGAGTAATGAAGGAGCTGGCAGAGAAACTCTCAGAACCACTGTCGATTATCTTTGCGAAATCATGGAAGATGGGTGAACTGCCGGACAACTGGGGGAGGGCTAATGTTGTCCCTATCTTCAAAGAGGGCAAAAAGGAGGAACCTGGGAACTACAGACCAGTCAGTCTGACATCCATCCCTGGGATAATTTTGGTGCAGATTATAAAGAAGTCAATCTGTAAGCACCTTGAAAACAATGCTGACTAGACTAATTTGATCTCATTTTTTGATCGGGTAACCTCCCTTGTGAACTGTGGGAATGCTGTGGACATAGTATAACTTGACCAGCAAAGCTTTTGATAAAGTGACATTCTGATTCACAAACTAGTGAAAATTGGGCTAGATGGAACAACTCTTAGGTGTATCCACATTTGGCTACAGAATTGGACTCAAAGAGGGCTTAAAGATTAAAAGAGCATATCCACCTGGATATGCTCGGTCCGCTGAAAGTCCGATGCTGGAAGAGTGTTTCCAACAAAGAGGACTTATCAATGGTACCTTCTCACACTGGGGTGTGGTAACGAGCGGGGTACCGCAGGACTCAGTCCTGGGCACAGTGCTCTTCAACATTTTTATTAATGATTTGGACAAGGAGATGCAGGGAATGCTTAACCAATTTGCAGATGGCACAAAATTGGGTGGGATCGCTAATACCCTAGAAGACAGAATGAAATTTAATAGGGATAGATGGCAAATTCTACACCTAGGAAAAAGAAACCAAAATGCACAGTTACGAGATGGGAGATACTTGGCTCAGCAATACTACAAGCGAGAAGGAACTTGGAATTGTTGTAGATCACAAGCTGAATATGAGCCAACAGTGTGATGTGGTTGCAAAAAAAGGCAAATGCTACTTTGGCCTGCATTAATAGAAGTATAGCTTTCAAATTGCGCAAGGTACTTGGCAGATCTCATCTTGAGTATTGCGTCCAGTTCTGGGCACCACACTTCAAGAAGGATGCAGACAAGCTGGAGCGTGTTCAATGGGGGGCAACGTGGATGATTAGGGGTCTGGAAACAAAGCCCCATGAGGAGAGACTGAAAGAACTAGGCATGTTTAGCCTGGAGAAGAGAAGACTGAGGGGAGACATGATAGCACTCTTCAAATACTTGAAAGGTTGTCGCACAGAAGAGGGCCAAGATCTCTTCTCGATCAACCCAGAATGCAGGACATGGAATAATGTCCTCAAGTTACAGAAATACGACAATGGAACCAATTACCTAGGGAGGTCGTGGCTCTCCCACACTCGAGGCATTCAAGAAGCAGCTGGACAGCCATCTGTCAGGTATGCTTTAAGGTGGATTCCTGTATTGAGCAAGGGGTTGGACTTGATGGCCTTATAGGCCCCTTCCAACGCTACTATTCTATGATTCTATGAGGTCTGTCCCAGCTCCACTCTCTGAGGTCCTGTTTTAACTCGACTGAATGAAACCAAGACCATGGGCATGAAAATCAGTTGTGTTCCCACCTAGTACCTTCTAAATGTGTCATACTACAACTCCCATAAATCCTGTCCATTGGCCATGGTAGCTGGGGTTTACAGAGTTTTAGTTCAAAACATATGGAAGGTACTCAGGTTGTCTAGCCCTGCACTGGGCTGTGGATACTTCCCTCCATGTTTGTCACTAGTGCATGGGGTGGGAGGTGTGGATTAGCACACCCTGGTAAGCTAATTGGGGCTGCTGGTGAAGTCCTCCACTTGCGGTCCTCCTGATCATCTGGCATCCTACTTCTGAGCAGATAATGTGTTATTTATTAGCTGCTTACATTAGTGACACTTTAACAGCTCTTATCTTCCTAGAGCTACATTCTTTAAAGCCCAAAACAATGATGAAGGGCCTGAAGGAACGTGCACAGTGCATGTTTTTTTTATGAGTTCCCTGAGATAAGGAAGTATTTAAAACCCTTGATGTGTGTTGCTCCGAATCCCTCATTTGACCACATAGTGATCTCAGAAATGTTATTGTCCACTCCGGCTGTTTAGTTTAAAAGAAGGTGGATTTTATGTGTGTGCTGAGCAGTGACGAAGGTGGTCTTGCGCAGCTTGCCTGCTGTGGGATTCAGTTGCAACTCCGTTGGTGGAGCAGATCATGGAGATCTTTCCCACGCAACTGGCATCCTGCCAAAGGTTGCTGATCATGTGGATGAGCCCCATGCAACCTGTCTGATCCAGGTTGTTGCATCATTCACACTCAGCCTCCACCCATGTGAGATCACGTCATGGAGAAGTGGCTTCCACACAGCTGTGTGTGACATGTGCTACAGTACTCCCTGAAAACACCGTGGTTCAACATATTTTTGTAAAACACACACACACTATATCAACATTTGTCTGCACAATTTCAGTAAAGGGAACATTTCCTGCTCAGTAAAAAGGAAATCTGTTGGAAGACATGGGATTCCATCAGGCACCAAGAGAAATCAGACATTCTGAATACCTGGAAAAGGTAGCACTATGCTACCACCATATGTTGGAGCGGCTGGAAGTGTACCTGGTCTCCAGAGCTTGGTGAAATAGCTCCACAACTGTTGGACATCTCAGATATGCTATCATTTGGGAAGTCCTCTTAAATGGATGAGGAAATATGGCATATTTCTCTGGTTTGAGATTGAGAAAGGGGTGAATGTTAGAAGAGTGAATTTTACTTTGCTTTTTGTGGTTTTTTTGGGGGGGAGGTGTTTTTTTGTTGTTGTTGTGCATTGACCCAGAAGGATATTGTAATTTTAACTTGTATTTATGCTTTATGCTTTTAAATTTTGTATATCGGTGTTTTAATTGTTCAATGTTTTTAATTTTTGTAAACCGCCCAGAGAGCTTCGGCTATGGGGCGGTATATAAATGGAATAAAATAAATAAATAAATAAATAGGGGTGTTCTGACTGGGCTTCTATTGATTTAGGTGTAACAGCACAGCCTGCTCTCATGAAGGTCAACTGGCTGAAGTTCTAGGGAAGCAGAATGTATATGTGGGAGTTGAGGCTCAGTCAGGACCCTGGAATGACAGCTGGTCCTTGCTTTTGCAAAACATCTAGCCAGATTGGGGCTGAAATCCTAGGCTGAAAATCCTCATTGGTTGGGAAATCGTCATTGAAACCAAGTAGGTGTACATGAGATTGCAAACTTTATTGACTCTTCCCAGGTTAATCAATAACAGTGAATGACTTCCACAGTCTTGATTTGTCTGATCCTAGGATGTACTTATCCACTATTGTGGAACATACTGTGTATGTCCCATCAGCATTATTTTTAATACATGGTATTATAGAAATCACTGTGGGTTGTGGGACTAAGGAGGTATGGCCATCCTAATAATACACACCATTCTTTGCCCAATGTCACATACTCGCAATATGGGTTTTGAACAAATCAATCCTCTTCTTTCCACTTGTGTATCTCCAGCAGTAAAATGGGAATATTACATTTCATTGAAATTTGCCTCCAACCAAACTTTTTTTTTAAAAAAAATATCACAGCCTAAATATTACTATGTTCTTATTTTATAAACAAAACAGTTACTGAAAAAGAGCAGGAGTCAAGGCAACCTTGAATAATTGGGTTTTGGGATATCTGGGAGTTCTGTTTACTAAAGCTTACATTGAAGCCAGAATAGGGGATGTTAACAGAAAATTACAACTAGGCATTTTTTATTACAAGGGTTACTTGAGTAAATCAGGAGGTGTCAATGTTCTGCTTATGAAAGCGAGCCCTGTCGGAAAGCCAACTCTACAGGCAGGGGTTTTGAATGAACTGTGCAATATTAGGTAAATCTGAGTCAACCCTCATCTCTGGAATCTCCAGTGTTTTGCAAAGAAAGAGGTGCATGGAACAGATTGAGGACCAGATGTCTAGAGCACAGAGAGCCTGGATGTCACGCAGGCAGTACAGAAAGTGTATAACACACAAGCCCCTCAACAAACAGAAACTGCATCCAGGGGGGCCCTCTTGTTTCTAGAATTTTACTTTCTATACACACACACACACACTTCCCCCCTTTTTCTTTCTTGAAGGCTGTAATGAAAGACACAAGGCTAAGATTCTCCAATGGAGTCATCTGAGCTTGCACTAGAAAGTCAGATCATCAGTTTGCAGGTTTTAATACTTCCTGGATGTAGTAGTCCTACAACTAGTAAAGCTGCAGTGACTGAAAGGCTTTCGGTATGTGCAAATCCAGCTGTCCTTGTTCTCACATGGCCTGCTCACTTTTCAAGTACTATAAATAGGTAATGCTGATCCATTGAGTTAAGCTAACCCCAACCGTGTCCCTTGATACCAGCCAGGAGTAAACTGCCATGCAGAAATGGGGCTCTAACATTCCCGTGTTGAAGCAGTGCCGTTGTGGTATTTTGGCCATTTATTGTAGTGTTTTGCAAGGACACTTAGCCACCCACAGGGCATGCAAATAGCTCAGCCTCTGAGTCAGGCATCAAGGATGGCTTTGACTGAGCTCATGCTATAAGTCTCCTGACTTTTGACAGCTGTGGTCAAGTGCCTCTCCTATGGTTCCAAATGGGAACAAAGATGTTGCTTAGGAGATCTATTTATTTCCTATATATGTTTGCAGCATTGTGGCAACCCAATCTCAACAGCAGCCAATCTGGACCTTTCCAGAGACTGTTGTTTTCCCACTGGGGACTCTGCAGTAGTCATTAAACCACCCCTGCCAACGTCACACTGCAAGTGCTACCGCTGTGTAGGAAATGGCTGTTTTCAGCACTTCATCTAGTTTATCAGATGCTTGGAACCTAACTCAAGCTCCAGCAAATGCAACTCCTGCTGATGAAATGCTGTGGTGATGGTGGTTGCACTTGTCTCATGGGCATCATTTAATGGATGGTGCCCATGGCACCATTGTGGAGCACGGCAAAAGAGCCCCTCCTTTGTCTACCAGTGTTTTCTCTTGTTCATTGCTGATGGCTAGGTGTTCCCTACAGTATCAGAGGCAATAAGGCTGTGTACACTGGTTGCTGGGGAATATGGGTGGGAGGGTGCTGGTTTAGTCATGCCCTGCTTGTGGGTTTGCCATGGGCAGCTGTTTAGTCACTGTGTGAACAGAATGTTGGACTTGATAGACCTTTGGTTTGATCCAGCATAGCTTTATCACAGACTCACAAGGCTGTCTTGCATAAGCAATAATTTCTAAGCCTCAGTTTCCTCATAAACAAAAATATTATTTCTCCGCTTCAAAATCAAACAGATGGATAACCATATTTCAGATACACAGCAGTCAGACGCACATTTTTGCAACACCCTTATTTTGAGTAGTAGGGACCAATGGTTAGCTTCTGAAAATCTTCCTTGCCATTTAACCCTGATATTGCTCATTTTGCCTGTGCCAGTTTATTTATTTATTTATTTATTACATTTGTATACCGCCCCACAGCCGAAGCTCTCTGGGCGGTTTACATAGGATTAAAAACAATTAAAAACAATATACAAAAATTAAAACAGCAAAAACATACAACATACACACAATCTGTACATTTAAAACCACTACAACACTTCAAAAAGCAACAACAACAACAAAACCAAAACAGAACACAACAAAACCCCAGGCTCCTCAGATATTGCCAAATGCCTGAGAGAAGAGGAAAGTCTTGACCTGGCGCCGAAAAGATAACAATGTTGGCGCCAGGCAGGCCTCGTCAGGGAGATCATTCCACAATTGGGGGGCCACCACAGAGAAGGCCCTCTCTCTTGTTGCCAACCTCTGAGCTTCCCTCGGAGTAGGCACTCGGAGGAGGGCCTTAGATGTTGAACGTTCTATCAGGTATTGTGGTCCCAAGCCGTGTAAGGCTTTATAGGTTAAAACCAGCACCTTGAATCGGGCTCGGAAACATACAGGCAGCCAATGCAAGCGGGCCAGAGTAGGTCTTATACGCTCGAACCTACTGGTTCCGGTTATCAATCTGGCCGCTGCATTTTGCACAAGCTGCAGCTTCCGAACCACCTTCAAAGGCAGCCCCACGTAGAGTGCATTGCAGTAATCTAACTTGGAGGGTTTGGGGATATCTTACCCAAAGATAAGCGTAAGCACCAATTTCAGATCCTGGTTCCTTGCCAGCTAATAGCCCTTCTCACGTGCCCCTGCTGGGCCTCCAAAATCTCAAATTCCTCAAAACATGTGAAAACAGTCTTGTGTGTGTATGTGTGTGTATAGACACACCACACACACACACACACAGAGACCTGAAGGTTAAACATTCCTGCTATTGAAGTCTTCTGTTTTCAACTGGCCAAAAGCTGGCAAATTGCCAGTGACTGTTTCCACATTTCTTCACTCTTTTGTTGCAAATTTAAGTTGGCTTGGTCCAAGGCTGATGCTGTGGCCTGCATTAGCAGCAAGTGGTAGACTAGCATCTTCAGCTTACTGAAAGCATCACTTTCTAACCCTGAATATGGTTAATTCATTTGTGTGGAGTATGGTACAGGTGCCACAGGCTACACTGATACCCCCAAATAGGTTGAGAAGGCCCCAGGGCCTTAATGTTTCATAGCTGTGCCAATAATAATAATAATAATAATAATTTCATTTTTATATCGCCCCATAGCCAATGCTCTCTGGGTGGTTTACAAAGAGTAAGGATCCTGACAGGTAACCAACTGCACAAAGTTTTTGTGTCTTTAAGTAACTGAGATTGTAGAAGTGTTGTTCACATGAATAATCTTCCTTTGGAGTAGATGCCAGATACTAGCGAAAGGCTGCTGAAATGTCCTCCAGTACAAAGCAGTTTTGTTTGTTTGTTGGGGGGGGGGGGGTTGGTAGAAAAACGCTCAGTTGAGTGGGCCAGTTACCTTTTAGCTTCAGCCCACACTTGACATATTGCTTTATGCAAGGCTTATCATGAAGAAGAAAAGGCTGCAATCTTGAGTAAATTGGTAAATTGGTTTTATTGTCTTGAGCATGGACTACTGCCATATCCAATTAAGTTAAATGTGTAAAATATCAGGAGTGGTAAGCAAACTCTGGAATGGAAAGAAATGATGCTATTGATACAGCTACTACATGATTAGGAGAACAGAAGAGCCATGCTTGATCAGACCAATATGTTGCCTCTCACTACATCTCATGATAGCAGATTCCACAATTTAACTATGAGCTGTGTAGCTGGGTTCACACAACTCACTAACCCATCATGGATTATTGTGCTGTTTGAATGCAGCACATTTTCCACTGGTAGCTTGTTAACCATGCCGTGTTGTTTTGTTGTTTTGTTGAACAAGCCACCTTGAGAACCCATTTGTTGTTATTGGGTTGTTTAGGGTGGTTAACAAGTGAAGCTGCATGGTTAACAAGCAACCCTGTGGAAAATGGCCTGGATTCAGACAGTGCGCTAACCCAACCTGCGGAAATGCACTGCATTCAGACAACAGAATAACCCATGATTCCACAACCACTTGGTTATGTTAACCCAGCCGAAGCGTTTCCTTTTACCTGTCCTTCATCTCCTACCACTCAGCTTCATTGAGGATTGTGAACCAGGATTGTGAAGCAGTAGTCTCTGTATTGTATTTTCTATGCTTATCTTCTGATAATTGGGATCAAAGCATTGTGGGGGGTGTTGTGGGGCTGTTAGGAGGAAATTTGGTTGGAGGATGTACAAACTCTGTCACAAAGCTTAGGCTGCTCTTTCAGAAATGACATTTAGAAACTATGAAGGAGTTCCTCCTTGCACGCCTGGGGCTGGATTTGCCAGAGGCCTTGACTAAGTTACCTTTCTGGTTACTTTACCAGGGAGGGACCCAATCCCAGCTAATCTGTCTTGAAGTGTGCTTGACCTTTGTTAATGCAGACCTTTATGTTGTTAATACAGGTGTATGCTGTAATTTCCACACCAAACTGCTACAAAAAGGTGGATCATTTCTATTGATTCTTCTTGATTTGAGGGCAGCTTTGTTACATCATGTTCCACAGCCGAAGGAGCTAGAAATTACTGTTGTAGAAATGTGATCTCTGGCCAGTGTTGCCTAATCTCTCCTTTGTCTCCTGTTTTCTCTTTCCAGAATGGCTGCAATCTGTCCAAGCTCTGATGATCCTTTCCATCGTCTTCAGTGTGTTGTCTTTGTTCCTGTTCTTCTGCCAGCTCTTCACTCTCACTAAGGGTGGACGGTTCTACCTTACTGGCATTTTCCAGATCCTTGCTGGTAAGTAGAGGAGAGTGGAACTGTGTATCTTCCAATATTGCGAAAGGAAATCTTCCAAGGCGGAGCGATGGGTAATGGTGGAAAGCAAGATCGTTCCAGAATAACAAAGTGCCTTCTGATTAGATGGGGAGGAGTTCAAGATGGAGCCCCTGAACCAGAGCACTAACTCTGGACAGGCTCAGTGACTCTCGTCTTCACAACAGGATCCTATGCATGTCTACCTAGAAGTAAGTCCCACTTTGTTCAGTGGGCCTTACTCCTAGGTAAGTGGGTGTATAGGATTGCAGCCTCCATTATCCAGGTGTGGACGATAGCACAGGTACTACCCTTCTTGAGAATTTTGTTTGAAGAACATTGATTATGTTTACTAGTGTTCTCTTCTGTTTTGATAACTCTTCTCCTGTGTATCTTTTTTTTTTTTTTTTGGTATCTTGTAGGAGAATTTTTTTCCCCTTCCACCCCAGGTGCCCAGTTTCTCTCTCACACAAATAATGATTTATCAGCTTTGTAAATTAAAGGTGACCTAAGATGCTGTCCAGGGCTGCATTATTGGCAAAGTTTGTACATGCCCCTGCCTTTCCCCAAACGCTGCCCAAGCTTGGGACCAACTACTGCCCCTCAATAGGGAAGACTTGAACTGAGGTTATGTCTAGCACCATTTCAAATAGAAATCCAGAGCAATGGAGCTGGCTATCAACAAAGCTGAGCTGTGGAATACTGAAAGAGAGAGGATTTGCATATGCTGTACTTCAAGGGCGGGTGGGTGGGTGCCTGCACCAGAAAGATTTTTAGGAAGTTACTGGGATACTGCCTCCTCTCTCCTGTCATGCTGATGCTCCATATGATCTGCCAAGAAGCATCACTGTGGCATCACTGAGGGCCAAAAGAGGCAGAGTTGGGGCAATAAATACAGATCACCACTTGTCTACTTACCATAAAAAAGTTTTACTTGCTAAACTTTTCTGTGCCAAGCTCCTGTTAAAGGCACAGAAGCAAGACAGTTTCAATGCAAAAGCAACAGTGGGCAGCAGAGTAGTATTAAGTGTACTGCCTCTGCTCCCCACAAAGAAATTGCAGAGTGTGCCATTTTTGTATATGTTTGAAGGAAACTGTCTTCACATAGAATGCCTGCGGAGGATGAGGGTTACATCTGAGCCTGGAAGGAGACAGGACACTCCATGGCTGACACGGCACAGCTGCACTATGTCAAGGGTTCCCCATAGGAAGAGCTCAGGACCTAATCTATGTTTCCCTGCTTTAACAGTGGGAGGAAAGAGTTCTTGCAGTGTCTGGCTCCTCTGTGTTGACCCAGAAATAATTCCTGTTGCTCTTAAATGAGCTATATGCCAAAAGGCAGCCCTCCCCAACCTGGTGCTCTTCAGATATGTTAAGACTACAACTCCCATCATCCTGGCCCTGGTGACTGGGGATGATAGGGGTTGTAGCCCAACATCTCTGGAGGGCACTGTGTTGGCTACCATAAGAGAACCCCTTCCTGAATTTGCTATCTTCTACAAGCCACATTTCTGAATGTACTTGGGGGAAGACAAGACCAAGGAGTATCACTGGTGGGGATCTCTCTCCCCCCCCCCTTCAAGATGATTTTTATCTGGCCCTTGGAAGTTAAGCTTGAAGACTACGTAAGTTTGAGACAATATAAGAGAAGGCAATCCCATTTCACTTCTTGGAGTAACACTAAGTTTATGTCTACAGGACAGTTTTGATGGGTGTCGAGAGTGTCTCCACTGCATACCTGGCCCCTATAATCAAGTCCTGTTGATGTCCTTGAATTAGGCCTTGGATTTGGACAGAAATTGGAAGTGGCATCAATATATTGGTAGTCCATGAAAACATTTCATGAGCATGTCTTCCTCAAAGATGCTTGGTTAACTGCTCTGGCAAGAACTTAGTTTGCCATCAGCCTTGGCTTCTCGCATCTGTATTGAATAGGATGGTGGAGGACAACCTGTGAAGTGAGCTGGGTTGTGGTTGTAGGAAACCGAAGGCCTGGACCACAGAATTTATCATGGAAAGTTTTCATTTCCCCAGTAGTAAATGCTGGGAGAATGATACCTAATACATGAGTGGACTAGCTGTGGCACATGGCAGTGAAGACTGTAGCATACCTGGATAAGAAAGGAGGAGGGCCTGAGGGCTTGGTTGTGATAGGGTCAGGCCTACACTCTTGCCTGTCTCTCAAGGACAGTACCTCTGTCTCCCCCTGCCTTGGTAGATCACCCCAAGGCAAACAGGACCACATATGTCATGAAGTGCACCTTGTCTCATAGTTTGCGCTGGATATGTGGCACACTTGCCAACTATGGACTGAATACTTTCCCAGCATTGAAGCACCATCAACCACCATTCAACAGCTCTGCTTCCAAATCTGCCTGTTGTGGCACCAGGCTCTAAAGGGAACTGCTGTGCGCTTCTGAATAGTTCTTGTGTCAGTACCCCCCCCCCCCTTCTCTTTCTTTCGCCGGTTCCTCATCTCCCTGCACGCCAGCGTAACCGTTGGTGAACATTCCACGCCCCAGTTCCTAAAGAGAGCAGAGTCTGTTTGAGAGCCTCCACAGTGGGGGCCATCTTGGCTTGCGCTCAATTCAATTTGCATTCCTGAAAAAAATGGCTCACGTCTTAAAAGTCCAAGTTTGCATTTCCTCGTAGCATTCCTGAGGCGTTGTGGATGTTAACCATACCTTGTCTATAGTTGCTGGAATTGGTGATGGTTGAGGAACCTCTCTGTAGCCTGCATAAGGATGGCCCCGTTCATGTTTTTTCCTCTTAGGGTGCCTCTACAAGAGGCATTTAAAGCTCTTTCAAGGCGCATTAAAAAAATTACCTCTACAAGAACGGAGTGCAAATCGGGCGTAGAGGCGCGTTATCTCCCCGATTATGCGCATTATCGAATGCGCGTTAAATCGTGAGTTTTATTTTGCTCCGTCCGTTAAAGCGCATTTTGATTGTGTGAATAAGCGCTTATGCGCATTAACTACTTGTAAAGCGCATTTTGGACATCTGTTAATGCGCTTTGCCGCCTCTCGCCACCTCTCGTGCAGAGGGATTAGGCGTAAATGCGGTTCTGCGATTATGCGCATAATCGCCTAACCAGGCTCAAAAGTGAATCCTTGTAGAGGGGACCTTTGATATATCTGGCAAGCTTGGTGAGAGCAAATGGAATCTCTGTTTTTGCTGGGTGGAGCATTTTGAAAGCCTCCCCTTCAGGAGTGGGCGAGAGAGCACTTTTCAAGCCATCAATCACTTCCTTTGGAGAAGCTCTTGCCCCCAAGGCAACCTTTCGTCCTGTGACTCAGCCTGGCACAGCATAAGAGCTGCTGGGTTTGTGCTGGGTGATTAGCCCACAACCCTGCAACGAAAAGGATGTTAAGTGCAGAAGCTGTTTCTGCTCGGTATGGGGGTCTCCCGGTCGGAGGAAAATGCAATTTAAACTGAGTGAAATCTAATAGCTGAGTGAATGCAGCTTATATATTATTATAACTTTAAATAGGTCTGGATAGGAAGTTGTTTGGAAATCAAATTTATGAAGAGCAGCATATCTACCTCCAGACTAAAAATGTGAATGTTGAACCTTCATTAGTATTTATATTTATTTTGCAAAATTCAATGACGTCCACATAAAATAGTTCATATTCACAGGACACAACATGCCCTGAGTCATTTTCAAATCAGGCTGTTTTGGGTTGAGGGATCTGATAACATTAGGCCGGAATCAATGGGGCCTGCCTGAAAAGAAATGGCATGGCATCTTTTCCTAATATCAGTTTTTTCTATTTGCATTCTGGAAACCCATGACCCTGTTCAGATGACACACTAAGCCACAGTGGTTAAGTATTTTGAGCGAAACATTATGGCTTAGCGTGTTGTGTGAACCATGACTTCGTGTGTTGTGTGAACCATTCCTAACCATGGTGGCCACATAACCACGGTTTAAACACGCTCACTAACCATTTGCTGCAAAAAGATTAGTGGCCTAACCATGGCTTAGTGTGTTGTCTGAACAGACCACATGTAGGAAAGCATGACAAGAACATGGCTGAAGATATTCGTCTCTTATAATTTTGCCATTAGCGAAACAGAAGATTGAGACATACAAAAGCTCTGGGAACTTTCTGAGATGACTGCTCCAAATTCATGTCAAACCATTCTCTCTCTCTCACTCATATATACACACACACATTTCTGGGATCCTTTCCTGCTTGCTTTCACATGTGCATACTCAGAATGTGAGTAGATAACAGTGGTGTTAGAAGGGGCAGAACACCTGAAGTGAGGTGATTTGGTTATTCCATTCAAGCTGGAACGGAGCTGGGGATGTGCCCTTCGGGATGGTTCTCCCAGTTTTTCAATGCCCTTCTCTAGCTAGATATAAGAGCTGGATTTCAATTCATATTGTCTGCTCAGAGGTGAGGCTTGTGGCTTACGTTGCTCCTGCAGTGGCTGTACTCCCATGGGAAATGCAGCAGATAACTTTCCCTCTGGCTCCCACCACCACCCCCGCCCTGTGAAGCATTTTCTCTTCTCCCTCTTCACCCCCCCCCCCCCCCCACTGGTCTGTTGCGGCCTGGTAAGCGCTTTCTGTAACTTCAAGCAGAAATAAGCTCACCACAGTCTCTTCTCTTCTGCCCAGCTCTTTCCATACACAATCCATGCTCTCTTGTCGAAGGACTGTAGGTGATTTGTGGTATGGCCTCTGCACTCTTTTTCCATCCCACCCAGATCGAGAAACAATGGTTTTTGCGCGCAGTCTGTGGGCTGTTGCTATTACTGTGGGTGCCCTCTCCATGGCCCAGAGAATGGGAGTTGCATCAGCAGCTTGTGAATTCAATGCATTCCCACTCCTGCACTTTCTGCAAACAAAGGGGGCAGTGTGGAGGGAAAGAACAGCTCAAATATCACTGTGGTTAGGTGTAGGTGGTCCTGAGGCACGTCGCCGGGATTTGGAACAGAGACTACTCTGGTGGCACATTGATCAGGTTGTGGAATTGCTGGGATCAACGAAAAGGCCTTGTTCTCTGGGCAGTGAATAGAGGAGTTATTGTGTAATCCTGGCAGGCCCTAATGCTGGTCTGTCAGGAAGGAAAAATAGTTCTAGAACTGGTATTGCTGATCCGGCAACACAAAGAAGCTGAACTTAGTGGCATTACTGCAGAGGACTTATCCAACTTCCTCTGTTGGGCATAGTAAACTTCTCCCAGTTCAAACAAGTAGTTTGGTCACCATTTTCCCCAGTGGGGTGAAGCTTTTAACATGACAGTTAACAACTTAGTGAGTGTGTGCAGAACAGAACCAATGTTCTCCATACAAGGGATGGGCAGAAAGTTGATCTCTAAACATTTTGGACTTCATCTCCCAGCATTCCTGACCATTGGCCATGATAGCAAGGGATTCTGGGAGTTAAAATCCAAACCATTTGGAGATCTACCTTCTGCCCATCCCTGCTTTATACCATTGCAAGTCTGAACTGTGGGACTACTGGGGCAGATGGCTGTTATCCCTGAAGGATATCATGTCCTCTCCTCAGTTGACTTTTCTAAACTAAGGTCCTTGTGTTGCAGAATGCAAACATGCAAGGGATGTTGATGTCTTAAACATGGCTGATAAATTCATAGAATGTCTTGACATGAGAAGTGATTGGGAGTAAGGTAGGAAGGAATGTTTGTAACAGGTGCATCTCTGCTAAATCTTGTATTTCTATGGTTGATGTGTTTGCTTACGTTCTCTATCTCCTCCGCTTCTCAGGCCTATGTGTGATGAGTGGTGCGGCCATCTTCACAGTGAGACATACAGATTGGCATCTCTCCACAGACAACACCTCCTTTGGCTTCACGTACATCCTGTCCTGGGTGGCCTTCCCACTGGCTGTCATTAGTGGGGTGATCTACATCATCTTGAGGAAGCGCGAATGAAGTGTCAAGTGAGGCCGCTGAGACTAGAGCACTTAGGACAAGGGGGCGTTGATGAGATAAAAAGGGGGGGGGAATGGAAGTTAAACAGAAAAACAAAAACAACTACACACCACACACACACACACACACACACACACACACCCCAACAAGTAAAGAGAGAAAAAAGAAACCAAACTGAAAGAAGGGTTACTGTGTTCATTGAAGATGTATATAGTATCTATGGTTTAAAACAAACCTATTTATAACACTTTTTACATATATGTACATAGTACTGTTTGCTTTTGTTTGTTGACCTGCCGCCATGTTTAAAGCCTAAAGAAAGTGCCTAAGAACTCTTTTAACTCCTAACACTATAATTAGAGTGCCGTTTTTCCTTCTTCTGCTGTGGAAACGAATGGATCCCTCCTCCAAAGCTTTCCACTTCCAATCCCAAACCAAATATAAGCCAAGATTGGGCCTTCAGAATTGGTATGGTGTGCCACCACTGCACTGATGTTGTCCGATGCTCTAGTATGCCCACGTTAACCAAATGATGGATGCAAATGCCATGTAGAAGGAAGTCTACCAAAATGTAAATGATGTATAAGACAAGGGTAGGTGAACCCAGCTTCGACATCCCTTGGGATGATAGGCAATATGTGGTGGTGTATGTGAAGTATAATCTGTGCACCCTGAAGCTGTGTAATATTGCCACCACCTCCATATATAATCCCCTTGTATGACAATCTGAGCTTCTTGAAGGAAAGGTAGGTTGTAAATATCATCGATCAATAATCAATCTCAGAGAGAGTCCCTCCAGCAAGTGCTCATTTCCATATGTTAAATCATGTCTATATTTGCATATTTTAAAATGCCCAAGACCAATGCTGAGGCTAAGTTAGAAGATAGAAAGATCCGAGTGGGTTGAGAAACAAAAATCAAGCTTGATTTATAGCTCGCGAAGTGGTCATCCTTCAGCCATGCCAGTTGTGGGGGGCAGGGTAGACAATGAGCTTTGTAAAAATAACAATACTTTCCTTAAGAGTAAGCTAATGTGTACAAAATGAATGAAACTTCTGAAGCTCCAAGCCACCACCCCATCCCTTTTGTTGACTCCTTTATGAAATTGAATACCAAAAATCTGTGAAATGGTGCTATCTATTTACCATTCCTTATATCGCTATGCCATTTAACCTTTACTCACTGGAAAGTCAGATAATGATTTTGAGATAAACCAAGGATTAGGAATGATAAATAATTCTGTGTAATATATATATGCAACCTATAACTGCTTTTGTACTTAGAAAAGTTGCTATCGTCATCATTATTACTATTATTTTTTTAATAAAGCATTTATAACCAAGGTATTCCCCCCCCCCTTGTGGAAATGAGGGAAGCAAGCGTAGGATTCCCCGGAGCTCCTCTGTAACCCTTTTCTGTGCTTCCAAAAGTGTGTCTGGCAATGAACTGTATGGGCAGCCGAATGTAGATGTGTAAGCGGTGCCTTCTGATGCTAAGACTCCAGACATTATTATACGATTATTTTGCTTTGCTTTTCTGATTTTATACCAACTGTGTGGACTAAGAAGCAACAAAATAAAAGTCAGAATAACTCAAATGCTTTTGTCCTTCTATTGTATCTCTTTCTGTAGCTACAGTGGGCAGAACTATTGTAGAGAATCTGGGAGTGTTTGTTTAGCGCAGTATGTTCAGGAGCTGCCAGTAGTCATTTTGTAGAACAGTGTCTCTGTTCAACCCATTGCATTTCAAATCACAGCCTTCATTGGAGGGGCAAAGGTGTCTGTAGTCCCTTGTTTTTCTAATTGCTGGGCCTTAATGGGCAAATTGATTATAAAATGGCAGCTGGAGGGAGCTATATTC
Source organism: Anniella stebbinsi (assembly GCA_029215795.1). NCBI lineage: Eukaryota > Metazoa > Chordata > Lepidosauria > Squamata > Anniellidae > Anniella > Anniella stebbinsi. The sequence goes on along the minus strand of JARDYH010000005.1, from coordinate 61,420,623 downwards.
CTGGGAGTGTTGATGGGAGGCCACGGCTTATATGCTGCATTGGGTTGGTCTCCTCATGGCCTTGTGAACAAGGTTGCCAGAGCACTGCTTGGTGACTTAAAAATGGAATTGCTCCATCTACTGTTTTGTGTTTAGTTTGGGACAACTAACTGAGAGCCTAAACTGAGAAGAATATCCCCCCCCCCTTTTAGTTCAGTTGTAATCACCTGTGGTGGCTGGCAACAGAACATCTGCACTTCACATATCTTGAAGTTGGGTGCTAGACAGGTGCTAGACAGGCATGAGTATGCAGGGCTGGCCCTACCATTAGGCCGAGTGGGACTCTCTGCAGCATTGGCGAGCTGTTGGAGGACAGAACTGTGTAGGCCATGTAGCTTGCCATGTGCTCCCTAAGCTAATCTGTTTCCTTCAGGGGAACATTGTCCCATTGTAATGTCAAAATAAGATTCGGCTGCTAATCCCATCACCTTCTGGACATGAAAAGGTGAGGCACCGTCTTGTCCTTTGCGTCAAGCAGCAAAATGTCTTGGGTTGCTTGCCCCAGCCCTGGCAGTTTCATCTGGCCTTTGACCTTTCTGTCACCCCCATAGTGCTTAATGCTAATAGCTTTGAACTTCACATCCCTAGGGGTGATCAGTGTTAACCACAATTTTCCATGATCCTCCTAGGGCAATGTGTATTCCACTGCACACAAGGGAGACTAGGAATCTGCCATCACTTTTCTTCCTGAGGCAGTCGAGATATTTGAAGTGGGGCACTGGAAATATGAGAGTCAAGCCTGGTTAGCCTCATTTCCCATTCTGTGAAGCAATGCTAGGGAATTCTTAGCCCTGGAGGGTGGTGGTATCCATGTCTTCTTCCCTTTAGAATCAGTAGCCTCAGAACTTTCTGGAAAGGCTCTAATTCTGTTAGTCTCTTACTAAGGGTAGCAAAAAAAATCCAGTGGTCTTGGGTTAAAGCTGCCCAGATTGGCTAACAACTGTATACACTAGGGCTCCAAGCTTTAACCGGTCACTTCTACTTGAGTCTGTGTTTTTTGGACTAATCACTAGTCACAAACCCCACCACCTGGGACCATTAAAGGAGGCGTTATTCCTTAGCAGATTCCTAAAGCTGTATCTGTTGTCTTGACAAGCCTTTGTACTGGCAAGTGGGACTGCCTTATGTTGTCATCATGGACTGCTTGGGGGAGGGGGTACAACTCCATTTTTTTTCTTCATCTACTGTTCGTCCTTCAAAGCCACAGTGAGAGAACTCTTTCAAAGGCTGAACAGCTTCCAGCAGGATCAGTCTGATTTTAATGCCCAAGCTACCTGTGATTGAGTGCCTCAAAGTTTCCCCATACACTAGACTTTCTTGAACTCATGTGCATGCATTTTATACGGATGGACACACACACACACACACCTTGGGGTGGAAACTAGATCCCATTCTACAAATGGACTACCTGGCACCAGCTGGGTACTGGCATTTTTGCAAAGACTCCTGGACTAGGTGGACCATGCTTGATCCTGCAAGGTACTTACATTCTTAAGTAAGACTGCATTTGAATCACTTTTTGTGTGTTTGTGAACTGCCCAGAGAGCTTCGGCTATTGGGCGGTATAGAAATGCAATAAATAAATAAAAGATTGGTTTTAACTTTACAAAGCAAATTGGACTTGTTGGACCATAGGGATTCTAATGGTTTTAATTTTTTAAAAAAAATTAGATCACACAAGCCTGGTCAGTTCACCCTTCCAATATAGGAGCACTCTCCACAAGACTATCATGTAGAGTGAGTTCACATAGTGGGTAGCCCGATTGTGGCAGAAAACCCCACCCTGACCTACAGATGTTCACTAGACTGTGTAGTTGGTCCAGGACCTTGCTTTTATGGCGCCCCCATCACTGCTGACAGCACCTATGGGAATATAGTCTGTGCGTGCACAAAAACCATACAGTCTTGGGAATGGTGGTGGAGCTTGCTGCTGTGATTCTACTAGGGGAAAGGTGTCTTTACAGATTCCAACCCACTTTCCTAGCACTTTACTTTGAGAAGACTGTGCTAGATCCCACTTGGGCAGGGGTTTTCCTTCACCACCTAAAGACTGACCAGTAGAATACCATAGATTCTAACAAAATAATTATTCATGTGTCCAAGGGAATTTACGCCTCAGTCAGAGATACTACATCGGGCGTCCCATGGTCCACCAGACCCCTGAAGGTCCTTTTTATCTTTATTAATCATGGCAGATCTAAGAGCATTCTGATGGGCAATATTATACTCCAGTTTCTTCTTTTACTATAGCTGTTTACATTGAGATCTAAATTGGAGCAATTTAGTGGTAGCTTCCCTAGTTCCACTCCTACGAGTCTCATGGGTCAGTTTATTCAAGTTATTAATTCACTTCCCTACAAAGTCAAGCCATCCTCTGTCCCCTCTACCCAAATGGGTTTTATGAGACAGGGGGGCTTAACCAAAAATGGTTTCAAAACTAGGCAACGATAAAAAAAACCCTGCCCGTTTAAGACCAGAGTTAAGGCTATTTCAAGTTGGCTCAGTTTCCATAAGGCCAGGAAATTGGCAGTGAAGGCTGATGCTTTAAAAGACATGCTCCATGACCAATGATGATGTTGTACAATGTCACAAATTCTGCTTTCTTACAGCTTACTTTTTGTAGACCCCTAGGTCTTTTCGGCCCAAAACCAGATGGGGAGGATGAAGTGCCTGGGATCAGCAAAGATGTTCCACCTTGCCCCGGTCATGCATTGCTTTAGAAGCATCTGGACTTTACAGTATTTCTAGAGGAATTCTCCTGTGAGTTGACCCATGCCTGTTTGTTGCTTGCAAGCAATCCCAAGTGCCCCCATGGCAGCTCCCCCAAATCACTGCCACAGGCCCCATGGTTCACTTTGAGGACTCCCTAGAGAGAGGGAGGGCTCTGAGTCGCATCAGCAGGAGAAAGCATGGCTATAAAGATCCATCACACCTTATTCCCCCCCCCCCCCGTTTGCCTCTGTGTTTTTTTACCTCTGAGGCAGAAGCATGCCAAACTCATGATCCCTTTCACCTGAATAGCAGCTCTTTTGCTCCCACGCTCCTTTGCTTCCCTCCCCTCTGCCCCTCCCCTCCTCTTTCTCCCTCCAGTCAGGTCCTGGCAGATGAGTACTTCAACCAAACCACCTTTCTGCCGGGCAAAAATGGAATGACCCTTTAGTCTGGCTCTTTGGGGGCATTGAGGGAGTACAATCCTGTCTCTGCAGAGATTCAGCCATTGTATGATTTTAAAAAAATGCTTTCGAGCCTGGGATGAAAGGTGTGGGTTTTATATTGAGGCTTGGAGCCAGCTGCTGAGAGAGATCGCTTTTACCTGCCAGGACCTGATGCAAGCCCCCAGTTCCTTTAAAACTACACAGAGGCTTAGGGTTTATTAAATGCGTTTAAGGGAAATAATCCAGACTTTTAGCATTCTAGGAAAGGCTGGGGAAGAGGTGGGGTGTCAGCAGGACAGGCATGGCGTCATGTGAGTACCATGCTGCAAATCCGCACACTAGGCATGGTGAGAGTGCACTAAATTGCTGGTGTGATGGAGCTCATAATGTGGCTCTTCAAATGCCTGGTTCTGGGGGGCTTCTTCCACAGAACCAGCCATTAGGAAACTGAAGAGGTGTCTCCTGGGACACCTCTCCTCTCGAGCAGCTCCACATCCTCTGTTAGCTCTGTGAAACAAAATCAGTGTGTGGATGGGTTACATTTGGAAACATTTGATTCTTGAATTTCTACTTAGAAAGAGGGTAGTTGGATATTACTTAGTGTTCATCACACATTTTGCTGGAGTTCCAGACTACTTGACTGGTTTACAGGCACAGTGGTGCACTAAAAAAATTGTATCTGATGCATCTAAACTAAAGAGTGTTTACATTTGAGCAACAGAGAGTTTACACTTGATGGTATCTGTCTAGTACTTACTAGGGATGTGCTACGGATTGGACCCGATCCACGATCCGGGCCCGATCTGGCCAAAATCGGAATGTTAATTAAAGATTCTGATTTCAAAAAATGATCAGGAAAAATCAGACCCCCATTTTTTATGTTTTTGCCGTAGGCTTGCATTAGGGGAAAGAAAGCTTTCCCCCAATGCAAGTCTATGGGGAAAACATGGCAGCGGGTGACTGGGGACCTCTCTTCCTCACCCCACTCATGCTCCTTACCTGCTGCCTCCTCGCTGCTGTCCACTGCCGCCCGCAGGTCCAATCTACTGAGAAACAGGCTTCGCGGCCTGCCTCTCAGTAGAGCGCCGGGTGATGATCACCTGGTGCTCTACTGAGAACTAGGCTGCGAAGCCTGTTTCTCAGTAGATTGGAACAATGGACGGCACCGGGCACCCCAGCAGGTAAGGAGTGCGAGTGGAGGGGAGGGGGAGGGCCCTACTTACCTGCCGGGGCGTCTGCTTCTGTCTGCTGCTGTCCGCTGTTCCAATCTACTGAGAAACAGGCTTCGCAGCCTAGTTCTCAGTAGAGCACCAGGTGATCATCACCTGGCACTCTACTGAGAACTAGGCTGCAAAGCCTGTTTCTCAGTAGATTGGAACAGCGGGTGGCAGCAGACGGAGGCGGGTGCCCCGGCAGGTAAGGAGCATGAGTGGGGGGGAGGGACATGGAGAGAGGGAGGGGGAGTTAGGTCCCCACTCACCCTCCCCCATGTTTCCACCATAGGCTTGCATTGGAGGAAAGCTTTCTTTCCCCCAGTGTAAGCCTATGGCGAAACACCTAAAATGGTGTCCGATCCAAAAATCGGACGTCCAGTTTTCAGATCAGAATCGGCTCCGAACTGAATCGAACCGGGAAGCCTCCGATCCGATCCATCCGTTCCGGTTCTGATCTGATTTTTTGGGTCCATTCACACCCCTAGTACTTTCTCTACTTTATTGACAGAAGTGAGATCGCTGGTAGAAGCCTGCCCTCTTGTGATGAAAGCTAGTATTACCACCTTCCTGGTGTAATTTGAAATTGAAAGAGACAGGTCTCATTTTCACGTTCAGATAGCTTTGTTTAAAAGAGCAATTTCTCAGGAATAATGAGGATGCCACAAAGTTGTCTAAACTTTATAGACTTGCTAATTCCCCCAGAAGCTAGAAGAGACAGTGGCTTTATGTAGTGGCTCATTTAAATAAATGCAAATCTAAAACTGCCCATTGCTTCACAGTGAGGCTGAGCCATTAAAAAAATCAGTCAAATAGTAAAGCCCTGGTCACTCATCCAAAGTTGGTCAGTGGCAACTGATGTTTAGGAGGCTCAAAGATGGCAACTTACACTGGAACTTGTCCTGTGCACAGCATGCAGACCTGCGTATGTGTAGCCCTCTTAGGCATATCCTGATACTGGGTGGATGATAATTACCTAGTGCTTAGAAATGGCCACTCTGGGGTAATTGTTCCTCTTCCCTTGGGAAATGGAGCAATGGAATTGGACATTTCACTTGATTGCTACATTGAGGACCACTTTCCTCTGCTGCATATAGAATATTTTAAGTACCCTGTGCACACCATAACTGTCTATAGGAAGGGGGCAAAGAGACCATTTATGCCAATGCCATGTGCTGATATGCCAGCCTGACTAGGAGAGCAGCGCTGGCATATGGAGTGACTTGCCTAAGCCAGCTGCTAAAATCACCCTTGCTGGGATGCAGTGCTCTACTGTTAACATAGACTTTCTCAAAAGTCCATATGCCATTGCACTACAGTGATAGAGGGTGAGTATCTCGAATAAAGAGGGTTTTGTTCTGAGGAAGAGGGAAATGATTCTTTAGATGGGTGTTGCAGCCCAGACCTAAAGCCAACACATCTGGAACTCAAGGAGTCTTTAACGTCTCGGCAGACGTCTATGACTGCTAAATTATAGCAAAATTGCTTAGTAAAATGACTGGACAGGAGGCCAGCAGCAATACATGGAAGAGCTATACACAGAGGAAGAACGAACAACTATTGGGAAAGATTATTCAATGCCTAATGCAATTAGTTTAACTATGCCTCTCCTGCACTCAACATCCAGCCCTTTTGCATGCTGTGTTAAGAGCAAACATGATTTTTTTTCACTTACTGCCTTGTAAATGCCTATATGTAATTGCATGTGTGCATGTGTGTGTGTGTGTGTGTGTTTTAATTTAGCTTTCATCTATACATCAAGCCCATTATTTCCTTACTTGGCCATGAGGTGGCAAGATTTAGCTATGCATAGGCACAAAGGCTCCAACTTGAAAGCACTGCAGTGGTGAATTCCCTTCTTGATTCTGATGCTTTCCCGGTGGCTGTGAATTGAATAAGAGCAGTGAGGGCATGGTAGCCAATAGGTGGGTATGCTTGACCATGCATCTTTGTTGCTGTCAAAAACGAAATCACGTGAGTAAGTGACCAAAGGCCCAGTTTTTTTCAATAGTGTATCCAGAAAGAATTGGCTTAATAATAATAATAATAATAATAATAATAAATTTATTTATTTATTACCCGCCTCTCCCTCCGGATCGAGGCGGGGAACAACATCATCACAAAACACACAAAACTGTGCCCCACTGACAGGATTTTTTAGTCTGTTTCATACATTCAAAGCCACTGCATTTGGGAAGCTGCCTTCTGCCTAGTCAAGTCATGTATCTGTCTACCTCAGTATTGTTTGGCAGCAACTCTACAGGGTTTCAGACAGGGGTGCGACATGGGCCTACCTAGAGATGCCAGGGATTGGCTTCTGCATGGGCTTCTGTCACACAATGAGCTCAGTGTGTGTGTGTGTGTGTGTGTGTGTGTGTGTGTGTGAGAGAGAGAGAGAGAGAGAGAGAGAGTTTGGAGGCTACCAATTTCATTTATTTATTTATTTATTTATTTATTTATTTATTTATTTATTTCTATACTGCCCCATGACCAACGCTCTCTGGGTGGTTCACAAAATTGGAATTCATCCCTCTTATCATTAGTTTATGCATCACATCAGCCCAATCCCCAACCACACACACACAGGGTGTAGGCAGAGAGAGGTGGCTGCCTCAGGTGGCAGATACTGAGAGGCAGGGGCAACAAGGGTCTGGAGGGCAGAACAGTGTGTGCCACTCAATATGCTCCTGTACTCCCTAAGTCTGTCTGCTGCCCTCAGGTGCAATGGAGGATGCTGTCCCATCAACAGTGCTGAAATAAGATTCAGTTGTTACTCCATTTGGTTGTAGATGGAATGTGGGAGCACCATCTAGTCTTTTGCCTCAAGTAATGTATTGTCTTGAGCCAGTCCTGCATGTGTGTACACACACACACACACACACACACACACACAGAGTAAAAGTCATTTTTACAGGCAGTAAAAGAAGACCGAGCTAATGGTTGGAAGCAAAAGGCCTGGAAGCAGATGGAAAATGGCCACTGGCAGTTCTGCCAATGCTTGCACAAGAGTTTGTGCATGGGCTATAATAGGTGGGTTTTATAGCAGCTCTCATGCTTCCACTTGTGCAATAAGTTGCAGAAGCCCTTGCCCAAGCAGAAGAACATTGTTGAAGGTAGCTGGTGGAAAGTGGAGTCAGATATGCTGGAAAGTGGGGCTGGATATGTTAGATCAGTTTATTAGGAAGAAACATCAGTTCCTATTCTTTACTGAGCTATGCATGCTCCTGCTTAACTAAACCAATACAATACCTGGCACAGTGGACAGGTTGAGCTACCAGACACCACGTTACTTAAGCTTACCAGTGACCTCTAGGGGCAAAGGCCTTGTGTTGGTACTAGGCCCTGACATCTAAAGCAGCTATTTGAACCCTGTGCTGCCTCGGATACTGCGGGATTTGGCAGCGGAGCAGTGCCAACTCAGCGCCATGAAGACAGCCCTCTAGACATTTAAAGCTTCTGCAAATTGACTGGACCACTCCAGAACCTTTATTCTAGTTTTCTCATTGCTTTCGATAAACTCATCCAACAGTTGTTGCTCTAAATTCCATCCTAAGCCCTCTGCATACACCTTGCCAGAGCTTGTGCTGCTGATGCATCAATGCGCAAGATTTATTATGTTCAATTAGCAAAGCAACGAAGTTTGTTAGCCACACATCATTAATTACTCAAACAAAATCAGAAAAGCTGAAGTGCCACAAGTCAGCGGCTCTTATATTCTGCCTGATACATTTTCTTGACTGCCTTGGTTAAAGCCCTACTCAAGCTCTTATTAGGGGAATAAAATGAGCTACAACGATGCATTTTTTTATCACTCTCTTTTACAGGATGTTTTTTCTCACCCTTATTGTTTCATGTGGCATGAATTTTATTGTGGCACTTTCACTGATAGAGTTTATTGGTAGTGAAAATCAACCCCGATATGGGAACTTCTGTGCCACTGATTAAAACACACACACACATTCACACACACTCACACACTGCAGATGGTTTGCTTCCTCTGGCCACTTGCTTGATCTAAGTGGGATTACAAAAACAGCTACTTTGAGGATTAATAAAGAAAAGGAAATGAAGGAAAATCAGGAAGAGGAGAAAGGAAATTAAACACCTCAATGTGCTCCATCACAATTTTCATAAAAGTTCCAAACGCACCCACCCACCATGGAATTTTTTATGCCCTTATTTCACAGTCTTAGACCCCATGGCACCAGAGGTAGATGTGTGATCCCCAAAGCTCCGGCAGAACCTCCGTATCTTTCTCAATCCCTTTAAGGATTTTTCCAGCCTCAATTGGCTGGTATGCTAGAATCTCCTGAGGTCAGGTAGTGTAGAATTTACTCTGCAGACTTAAAGGGATAGGGAAATACATAACCCTGTTAACTCTGTTTCTGAGATGGCAACAGGGATTTCTAAAAGAATTCTCAGCAGGGCGGCTGGCCCTAGACCAAACAGTGTCTCAGGAGAGGAGAATCTTTGGCACACCTTTCATTTCTTCAACTTTTGAATGCCTTGTTTCTTAATGGCATTTGTAACCCATTTCACCATTATGGTGGGTGATTTAGCTCTCGCTCATCAAAATTGCTCAAATGCACACTGCTTGCTTCATCAGGCCTGATGTTGTACGTTTCTTTCGTATTTAAATGAAACCACAAATATTACAGCAACACTGATCAGGTGTTGCCAACTTGAGGAGTGAAGATGAACTGTTTTGACCATTTGGTTCAGCTCTTCAGTAGGGTGGCCATGTGTCCCCTTTTTGAAGGACCATTCTATCTCAGGGATGAGGAACATGTTGTTTTCCAAATGTGGTTGGACTACAACCCCCATTAGTCCCAGGCAGCATGAACTGTGGTGAAGGATGATGGGAGTTGCAGTCCAACAACATTTGGAGGGCTACACTTGCATCTATCTATATAAATTATCACATGTGAGTTTTATACAAGTCTGACACTTCTTTTGTCCTCTTTTCTGGTGATATGCAAGTAGCCACCCTGATGTTAAGTGAATACTTCAGTAGATGCCCTATGGCAGCTGCCACCCAAGCTAGTTCTCATAAACCCCAGCACCTAAGCTGGTCACTTGGTTCATCTGACCCTAACACAGTCCTGATTCTCAGCACCCTCACCAAACTACATTTCCCAGGATTCTTGGATGGGAGGGGGTGGGGAAGAGAACAATGATGACACATATTTAAAAGCAATATGTGTTGATCATATAGCTATTTATTAATATCAAACATTTTCTGGCTCAAAGGGGGCAATCAAGACCATTTGTCAAAAACAAAACAGTAAAACCAAATTAAAACTAGAATTAAAATGGGAAACAGAGACACATGCACACACACCAACCAAAGTTTTACAAAGACCTAAAAACATCAGCAGGCCAAAATGTTAAAAACCTTCAATAATAATAATAATAATAATAACAACAATAATTCATATCGCCTCTGACTTGCTGCCAGCAAGTACTTGATACCAGCCAGTCAGGATTTTTCTACACAGATTCTCTTAACTCTTATTTTATTGTTTATTTTTGTTTATTAAAATATTTGTATCCCGCCCTATATCACAAAGATCTCAGGGTGGTGTACAGAGAAAATCATACAAACAATAAATATACACAACTAAAAACAAATTAAACCCTAATAAGCTAAAACCAGTATAGGATTTAAAAACAGTAAAAACCAATTAAAACAATTAAAAATAAGTGCAGGCTTGGTGAATTTAGCCATGAAAGGCTTTGATTAGCTTCCTTTGCCTTCAGCTTCCATCCTCTCTTGCTGGCACTTAGAGCTCGTATGCTTTGCTTGGTCATTCACGTGGGGTTAAATCTAGATGTAGACTAGTAGACTCATTGAAATCAATGAGATTTATGCTAATCTTAACTAAGCTAAGTCCTATTGACTTCAATGAATCTACTCTAGTTATCACACAATCGGGATCCACTCCCTGGATGGTAATTACGTCACTCCGAAGGTGACAGCAAGTTGAAACTTATTGACCCAACTCGGAGGCCAGATACATGCCTAGTTGCCTACATCCAGGTAGTTGCAGATGGTTGGTCAGTCTCCAGGAATAATCATGTTGTTGTTCTAGCAGAGGCCTGGGAAATCTATGCAGAAGCAGTTCTTGCTGCATTGCGGAAATCAAATGTTGAGAGGCCAAGATCACATGTGCACAGTGGGAGAAGAAGAGGGCCATAGGTCCAACCCTCCAGCTCAAAAACCTGTCCATCCCAGCACTGCTCGCTGTGCTGATGATGGAGCAGACCGGGCACTCTTCTGCAGAGCTGGAGCTGCACTGCTTTAGTTGTTGCATCCCACCAGCAGGAGGTCAAACAACCCTCTCGGCTTTGATCTCCGCTCCCCATTTTACATTCATCAATGTCACTTGCTATCTAGAGCTGCGTTTGCCCTTCTCTCTCTCTCTCTCTCTCTCTCTCTCTCTCTCTCCCCCCCCCCCCCCCCGCTCCTTATCTACAAAGACCTGATTTCAACATTTCAGGAAAGTGGGTGAGTGGAGGCAAGGTGTAAGAAAGAAGACAACCCCTGCAACCAAAGATGACTTGATTACAGCCCAAGTAGGAAAATAATATCTAAAGAAAACTCTGCACGGACCCTGCCTGTCATGCCCCATCACTCTGGCAGTCTCTACTTGAAACGCATTCATTTTCACAGCTTCATCTATCAAAGAACACTTTTAATCTTTAGAAACAGAGTTAACGTCTATCTATCTATCTATCTATCTATCTATCTATCTCTATCTATCTATCTATCTGGGGGCTTAATGGGATTTCACGCACGCACGCATGCACAATGGATGCTGTTGGTACTCTGGCAACTTAACCTGTTCACTTCCTCAACCCTCTCATCAAGACTGTTGTGTTAGGACACCTTTTGAAACAGAATTTTATAGAAATGGCTCCATGACTTTGGTCAGGGTCTATTCTGGGTGCTAAAAGGTTGTCAAAAAGCTCAGGTCAAAGGAAGGTTGCTGTTCTAGGAGGGTAAATGGATCTGACATATCCAGATGTCTGCTTGGATTCTCAATGGTCAAAGCAATGTCAGTTGACATTATTTATTAAGCAGAATATTTTTATTGCAGAAGATCTGCCCAACATATCCAGGAATGGCCCAGTTCCACAAGAAACCCAAGCAATCATTTGTGCAGGGGCCTATGAAGCAGCAGGATCCCTGGGTGCACCAAAGGGTGCACCCAGGGATCCTTTGCAATGTGACAGATGGCCCGACTCTTGGATCACATGGGGCAGCAGGTTGCGGTGATCCAATGCCTGCAACCTGCTGACTATGAGTTAGTTGGCTGTCTCCTGTGTGAACAGGCTGTAGCTCAAGGGTACAGCAAGCGTGTGGGGCTTGCAAAAGGGCCAACATTCAATCCCTGACATCTCCAGGTAAGGATGGGAAAGATTCCTGTCTGAAACCTCAGAGTGCTGCTGCCAGTCAGTGCAGGCAAGGCTAATGTTATGCTCCTTCACCCCAGTCCTGGGAGGACTGGACTAGCAGGGGTTTGGCACTTCATTTTCCTAGAAGGAGGGCACTGGAGATTTGTGGTGTTTCTTTCATGAAAAGTGTTTACTTATACTGTGCTGAGGATGAAGGCCTCTCCAACATTAGAGGCATTCAAGAGGCAGATGGACAACCATCTGTCAGGCATGCTTTAAGGTGGATTCCTGCATTGAGCAGGGGGTTGGCCTTATAGGCCCCTTCCAACTCTACTATTCTATGATTCTAAGATTCTATGAACTTCACCACACCCTGCTTCCTCCTCAGTGCCCAGGGATATTCTTCTGCCAGACAAAAGCCAATCTCTCCTTGTTCTGCCAGACAAAAGCCAATCTCTTTACCTTCCTACCAGATTCACTCCCTTTTACCCTCTCCGGCCTTGTAGCACAAAAAGTTTACCCATTCAAGAATTACAATGTGTGTGTGTGTGTGTGTGTGTGTGTGGTGGGATCCTCAATCTTTTTTAATCAGACATACTGAGTTGTAAGGGACCTCTGGAAGTAATTTAGACTGACCCCAAGCACATAACACCAAGCCAGATAGGCCAAGGGTCAGACTCAATATAAGGCAGCTTCTTGTACTCTTAAGAGGTCCAAGACAGCATAAAGCTTGGCTGAAGTGTAACATTTGTGACTTATGAAAATCATTATTTGCTATGTGCAGTCCCACAATACACATTCTCAACATGCCATTCTGGTGATGTGCAGGGGTCTCATTCCGTCTCTAGCAGCCTAAATACAAAATGCAATGGCACCGTATCAGTGAAAGACTAGCTTTTGGTAGGTAGTAAGCCCACTTCTGCAGGTGCACAAAGTTAATTTTCTGTCACCTTTATTTACCATGCATTATGTGTTAAGTAAACTCCCCCCTTAAAAAAAAACATCCCCAAGTTAAGGTTCTAAATCTCTGGGAGTCGCTGTCCTGATTTTGTGTTGTACTTTTGATGCTGGCTTTGCTTCCACAGCCTAGTTTTTCTCTTAGTGCTTTTGGCTTTCTCCTCTGAACAGTCTCCTACTCTGGGTGGGGAGACATGGCTATTTTCTCTCCCCATCCTTCTCACCCTCCAAAGAAAAAATAATGGATCCACTCTCCTAAGCATTCAAGGGGGACTTTGAAGTAAATTAAACTAAATTAGTGTCTGTGATACAGATGAACTTCAGGGCCTCCTGCTGAGGCCGAGCCTGGCCCTTTGAGGAATCTTCAACCTCTCCCCCTTGATTCTGTCCTTCCCACTAATGCACCGCGAAGCACCTGGGGGGTGATTTCGACGTGATCCCATCTGCCCTGGCACAACAGCATCCCCCATCACCTATTCCCCTGCCAAAGGGAGGGGAGTATTTAATGGACCAGAGAATGAGACGGGATAATGAATTACTTTCCCTCTGCTCTTCTGTGTCTAATCTTTTTTTTTGTTTGCCCTTCCTCCCCTTTAATGAGAGACCCCCTCGAGTGCTGCCGTGACCCACGCCTCAAGCACTGGTGTCTCCGGCTGCACGGGGCTGGCCTGGAGCGGCACCTGACCCTTTGCCACACAGAAGCAGGTGGGAGAGGCTGGGGATTTCATCCAGAGAAGCTCAGCAGTTGATCATGAATGCACCATAGGTTACATTTCCCCAGTGGGCCAGTCCACTCATCGGGCTTTTGTGTGCGGCTAAACCAACTGGGATTCTAAGGAAGAGAGCCTGAAAGGGAAATAAAAGGGACCTGAGGGCTTGTGAGGGGGGGACCATATTTCCGAAAATGACTGTAACAGAATGGGTTGACAACATGTTTCTATTAGCGAGATTAGCCAAGAGCATAACTAGTATTTCCAGTTAGAGAGAGGAGGATATGGTTGGTGCTTTTCTTGGTTAACTCTGGCAGGAGGTTGGAGGCTATGGCCTTCCAGGCTAGCTACGAATCTTAATGAAGCAACCCAAGGCGGTGTAGGGGAATTCAGGCTATAAGCCTTATATGGAAGTTGCTTTTTCAAAGTGGAATGCTCCACAAATATGCCACTGAGATATTGGTGCAATATATTTACAAAGGAATGCCACATAGAAGATGCAGCATATAGAAAGACACACCTGCTCAGATTTCAAAATAAATAAAAAATAAATTTTAAAAAAATCTCTGGCTCAGATCTAAAAAAATCTCTGCTTCCACATTCTGTCCAAAAACAAACCATCAAACAGGAATAAAAACATCTGAATGATACTGGTGATCAAGGACCAGATTATATATCAGGACTCCAGAGCCTTAGGCCTGGGGGCCAAATCTGGCCCACACAGGGTGCTGATCCAGATGGATACACCCTTTTCACCTGGCCACACACCCTTTTCCCCAACTGCTGGTTTTTGGGTGGTTTCCCAAGTTTTGTTTTCCTCCATTCTAAAAAAAAAAAAAAAAAAAGGAAAATGTTAACATGCCTATCCTAAGGCTTACTTACTGGTAGTAAGAGCTTTAAGCTAAAATATGCTGGGTTTGGGTTTGGGTTTTGTTTGTTTTGTTTTGTTTGTTTTGGTATTTTGGCCCCTAGCCTTTCCCCTTTGGTCCCACCCTCCACTGGAATATGTCACCCAAGAACTTCTTCTAAATGGATTTCCACTCTTGGGCTGAAAGAGGTTCAACACCCCTGTTATATATCATAGCCACTAACTACACGAGGAGCAGTTTATATTGCACCACATGGCGCGATTATGGTGAGCAATTACGTGTAGTGGTTCATCACCACAAGACTGTCAGGCCCCAGGACACTGGAAAATTTAAATCCTCACTAGGCAGCAACTCAACACTGAGGCCAGGCAGTTCAGGCAGAAATGTGCTGGAAAAACAGCAGCTATAATATGCAGTGATGCTCCTCCCACCTGGAAACACTCAGGGGGATGTGACTCTGGAGAAGGTTGGTGTAGGGTGATGTGATAACTTATCCTAGCCCCTTGCTGCTGCTGCCCCTGTCCCACAGCTGTACAGCCCAGCAACCTGGCCTCAGACAAGCATCTATGTTCCTGCTGCCACCAGTACCTTCTTCAGGTACACCTTAAATGACCACACCAGTTGGATGAAATTAACAAGTTTTATTGACACAAAGTACATTGCATGCACAGTAAGCTTATTGGTTTCAAGTATAATGCTTCTATGTTTCAAAATGTTTCCTAAGCTAAACTGTTTCCTCTCAATATCAATCAATCAAAACACCTCACTAGATTCTCTCTCTCTCTCTCTCTCTCTCTCTCTCTCTCTCTCTCTCTCTCTCCTCCCACTCTCACACACTCCACCAATCCAGGCACTCCAAACAACTAACCAATCAGTTCTCACTTACCACTCATTCCATACTCACCCAGACCTGCAACTCTAAATAATAACTTTTGTACCATGTTCACATTTCTAACAGTAGAACATCACAGGTGACTGTATGGATAGGAGGACAGGGCTCCTGTATCTTTAGCAGTTGTATAGAAATGGAATTTCAGCAGGTGTCATTTGTACGCATGCAGCATTTGGTTAAATTCCCTCTTCATCACAACAGTTAAAGCTGCAGGAGCCCTTCCCTCTTTTATATCTGGTCACTCTAGCTATACTAGAGCTATACTAGAGTGACCACATACAAAAGAGTGCAGGGCTCCTGAAGCTTTAACTGATGTGATGAAGAGAGAATTTCACCAGCTACTGAATGCATACAAATGACACCTGCTGAAATTCCCTTTTCTATACAACTATTAAAGATACAGGAGCCCCATCCTCCTTTCCATATGGTCACCTTAGTAGAGGGTAGTAGTTGTGCTTGGTCTTTATTGGAGAAGCCAGGCTATAAAATAGAGTACAGCAGAGCTGAAGTCCAAAGGCAAAAGACACCCCAGTAATAGAAGGACTTCAAACCCCTCATGGAACACTTTCCCCACTCAAGTTGTTTCCTTGGCCTCAAAATATGTAAAACAAAACCAGGAACTGCCAGTTTTCCTACAAGATACAAGGATAATAATGGGTGTAGCTTTTCCCAATACAGAGATACAACAGAGAGAAAAACCTTACCTGTTGGATTGCTTTCTGTTACATGGACTTTTAAAGGGCTGGGATTCCAGCAAGAGAGGGGGAAAAGTAGCAATCCCCCAAATGTCATATGATCTAGGGTGGAAGGTGAAATGGTTAAATCCCCACTAATGTAAACAGGGGGTAAGGAACCTTTTTCCTATAAAGGGACTTTGACCCATGGGAATTGAAAGACAATTGGGGGCCACAATTTGATGGCAGACAAAGACAGAACCAAAATGTAGCCAATTTACAGAACTGCAGGCTGGTAGCACTCTTTCTCTCTCTTGGTGCTACTCTATCCCTTCTCTACATCTCCACCTCTCTCTCACACACACATGCAGTTTGCTTATTGCTTTCCAAGACTAGAATCCAGACTTCTGGCTCACCTTTCCTTGCCCTGTTTGTGTAACACATATGAGCTGCCCTTTGCACAAGGAAAGAAATTAAGGAAGGGGGCAACTCTAACCCAAAGTAACTGGGTAACAAAGAAAGGGCCAACAAACCAAAAGAAGATATTATTGAAGCCCTGGCTCTTTCCTGGCCAGCACTGGATAATGCGTTTTCAAACTGGAAGAAAATAGAAAATTAAATTAAAATAACCTCTTTGTTGGCTTAAACCTTAAGCTTCAACCTGGCGATCAAATGCCAAAATAAACAGAATAGTACAAGACTGCATCTGGAAAGTGCTTTAGTTATATTAAATCCCTTGGTTGAATTCTTCA
Source organism: Anniella stebbinsi (assembly GCA_029215795.1). Lineage (NCBI taxonomy): Eukaryota > Metazoa > Chordata > Lepidosauria > Squamata > Anniellidae > Anniella > Anniella stebbinsi. The sequence continues at coordinate 61,403,966 of JARDYH010000005.1, read as the reverse complement.
GCTATAGGGCTACCACTGAACATGCCTATTCAAAGATCATGGGTTGTATCCATAAACTTCATTCCGCATGCAAAAGGCTACAACTGGCAGAATGGAGCTTTCACATCCTCTTCTCCCCCCCCCCCCATGCACACCCTCCAAATCTCCTCCAGAGGGTTGGGGGACCCACAGAGGAGATTTGAGGGGCATCTGGAGGCTGCAGGGGGAGGAAAAGAAAGGAAAGGATGCAGAAATATCATCACACTAGTGGTAGCCTTCTGCACGTGGAATGAGGTTTCTGGATCCAACCCCAGATAGGGGAGGAGGAAAATGTACCCTGCCCTGGAACCCACTATCCAAAGTCGATAGCTTCATCATATCATTTCATAGTAAGACCATCAATGGTGTTTTTGCCAATTGTAAATGGTTCTAATTGTCACAGGAAAGGGGGCAGTTTTAAGCTATGTCGATCCACTACATGAACTATGCCCAGAATGACAGGAAGTCAGTACAGAGGAAGGTCCTCCTCTCTTGTGCACTGTTTCATACTGCACTTCCCAGCCAATGCATGTTTCAGAGGGGATTCTGGAGGCCCTTGAGTCTTGAAGCTGAATATATAAAACTGCTATATACTGAGTAAGATCATATGGCTGACAGTATCTCTCCAAGCTCTCAAGCAGAGGTATTCTCCATCTCCAACACACAAAGCATCTATTCTTCTAAGCCATACTCTTTCCAAGCTACATTCCTTTATGTGAGGGGGAAATGTCACAACACCCACATTTGATGACATTCCTAGTTGCTGTTGCAATGTGGCTTTTTTAGATACAGAAGTGGGTGTTAGAGCATCAGAAGGAAGAAAAACTGGATGACCAGATGATTTGATTAGGTAAATGATGGCTGCCATTCACTCTGTAGTCAAAGTGCTAACAACTATCATTACCTTGGGGCCATCTTCAAATGGTTCATCCACATCCAGTTTGCAACTGAAGCTAGATCCCCTCTAAGTACATACACCATTGGGATGATATCAGATGAGGTTAAGAGTAGGCTGACCAGATAAAATCCAGATCAGGGCTCATGTAACTTTAACAGTTGTAGAGAAAAGGGAATTTCAGCTAGTGTCATTTGTATGCAATTAGTTCCTGGTGATATTCCCTCTTCATCACAACAGTTAAAGTTGCAGGCACTATATTAGAGTGACCATATACAAAAGAAGGCAGGGCCCTGCAACTGTAACTGTTGTGATGAAGAGGGAATTTCACCAGGAACTAATTGCATACAAATGACACTGGCTGCAATTCCCTTTTCTCTACAACAGTTAAAGTTACATGAGCCCTGACCTGGATTTTATCTGGTCACCCTACTTAAGAGAGAACTGGATGTTATCAGTACACTGATAGCATCTCAAGACAACTTTGTATTTAGACTGGATAGAGCAGGGTTAAGCAACCTGGAGCAGATGTTTCATATTGCAACTCCCATAATCCCTGACCATTGGCATGCTGGCTGGGGCTGATGGGAGTTATAGTCCAAAACATCTGGCGGGTGCTAGGCTGCCTACCCCTGGGATAGAATACTGGACTTAAAGTTGGAAGGGCTGGGTGCATATACTCCCTTCTCAGCCCTGAAGCATACTGGGAGATCTTAGAACTTTGGCAAGTAAATTTCTCTCACCATAAACCTTCTCATAGGATAGTTATGAGAACAAAGAAGTGCTGGGGGTAAATCACACACTCTATTCTATACTTTTTGGAGAAAGGAATTAGAATGTCATCTCAATAAATAATTACCAACGTACCCAATGATCTCTTATGCAGAATTAACAACCATTTAAGAGCAATCCCGTGAATAACTGCCAAGCCCTGCAACCAGAATTCCCAACACAGTTCATGATCAAACATAACCAAAGTTGCAAAGAGGACCAATAAGACAGATGGGTAAGATTACCCATGTTAATCTCCATGGATCCATTTGTGCTCATGGATACAACACCATAGGCTGGATCTACACTGCTGCTTTATAGTGGGATTGAAGTGCACTGATAACTGTGGGGGCCCAAGATACATCTACACCAAGCAGGATATAGCACTATGAAAGTGGAACGAATGTGGTATATGGAATGTGTCATGGGCCCCAACAGTTGTCAGTGCACTTCAATACCACTATAAATCAGTAGTGTAGATCCTGCCTTTATATACCACTTTCATACCACTTTCACCAGAACTAAGCTGGTGAGTGTTACCCAGAGGACCTTCTCTTCTATGGCTCCCAGACTATGGAATGGTCTGCCAGAGGAGGTTAGACAAACTGACAGTCTTCACGAATTCAAGAGAGTCGTGAAGACTGTTCTTTTCCGGCAGGCCTATCCGGATGAATTTTAAATGTTTTAATGATGTGTTTCTCTTGTTTTAATTTTTTAACTTTGTCATGCTTGTATGTGAATTGTGTTCCCCACCTCGATCCGTAGGGAAAGGCGGGTTATAAATAATAATAATAATAATAATAATAATTATTATTATTATTATAGTCCTATATCCTGCTTGATGTAGATCTGGCCATAGTCAGGTTTGGTACCAGATGAGCACAAGGCCAAAAATCCAGTGTCATCCAAGTGTACATGAAGCTGAGACGTAGCCGCATACAATCTGACTCCGAAATTGAAATTTTTGCTGACTGAATAATAGCTGTTCAAGAAATCCAGTATCAAGACTTGGTCAAAGAAAGGGCCACTTAGTTTTGAGGCACAAAAATGTCAACTATGGACTATGCATATTAATTACATTACTCTTTGCAATGAACACACAGAAGGTGAGAGCAGAGGCAGGAGGGGATCCCAACCATCTTGTGTTTCTGGTCATGTCCATAAACATGAGGCTATTAGGGATCAGAAGGTGACTGAGTTGAATCCCTGTGCCTCAAGGCTGGATCCCATCAGTGAGCCACAGATCAAGAGCAGGGGTGGGGGAATAGGAAGGTGCCTTATACCTGAGTATAGCAGAGCAGATATTCTAGATGAAAAAGTTATAGAGCAGACCAGATTCTGCTATACGTGGAGTTACCTGGTGAATCTATGGTTCTATGCATGAAGGAGCCACTTTAGAATGAATCATGGACGTGCCCAAATAGGTCATGGTTTCATTGTCCTTCCAGAGGCTTCTGGAATGAGACATGATTTGCTGAGCACACACAAATGCAGCATGATGATATCTTTGCATGATGCCAGCACAGAGGTTTTCAATCCAAATGTGATGCAATGTCACATCTAGCAGAGGTAAAAAGAAATTTGACAAATTTTGAAATCCATCAAAATGTTCAAATGTCAATATTTTGTTTGTTTTAAAGATATCCTACCTTTTTTTCCAACCAAGAACTCAAGGTGGCTTTCAACAATAAAATATCAAACAATATAAAAACAAAACCATAACATTCATTAAACCACCATCATAATAAAACACAATTAACACAAGGAGTTAAAAATTCCAGCATGCAGTGAAAGCAGCAGTCTATAGACCAAAAACAAAATGAATGGGAACAGAACTGACATACCTAGAGACATTTGCTCTGGCTTTCTGAAAAAGCCAGGATTGAAGTAATTCCCTTCAAGATCTCATTCAGAAAGGCACCCCACAAAGTAGAGGCCAGCAATGAAAAGGCCCTGTTTTTTATCCTTGCTTGCCACGCCTCCAATGGCTGAGGAATCTGGAACAAGGCCTCAGATGATAATGGAAAGAACACAGAGAAGAAAGTGTTTTTTAGGGTAGCCAGGTACCAAGCCATTTAGATCTTTAAAGGTTAAAACCAGCACCTTAAATTGAGCGTGAAAACAAACTGGTGACTAGTACAGATAAAACAAAATTAGCATAATATATTCTGAACACATCACTCCAGTCAACAGCCTGGCAGCAGCATTTTGCACAAGTTGCAATTTCCAAATTACACTTTTTGTAGCGTGGCCTCATAATCCAACTTTTGGATTCTGTAGTTGGAACATAATGCTGATGTTGTAGCTTCAGCTATGCCATAAATGCATGTTCTTTGCAATTCTCAGAATTTTCTGTGAAACTATTTAGGACATGTAAATAGCTCCTGAACAAATTGTTCAAAACAATGAATGGCACGTCTGATCCCCAGCACGCAACTGAGCTCCCAGGATTTCAAAAGGCACATGTCCCAGCATCCTCATCAACTCCTTACAGCCATTCCTTAGACCAGCCCTATTAAAGAGTCTCTTTGAGAGTATGAAGTCCATGAAGATGAAATTTTACTATTTTTCTTAATGTTTTAATGTATTTATTATTGGCTTTGATTTTGGTTTTGATATTGTAGTTTAAATCACTTAGAGATCTGATGATATCAAGCAGTATATAAATAGTAATAATAATAATAATAATAATAATAATAATAATAACTATTAACATCTTTTATACTAGGGTGTTTTTGTTTTGTTGTTTTGCTTAAAAGCCATCCTAGCCAAATTCATGCCTGACTGGGAATCAGCATTATCAGGATCTTGAATCAATGAGTGAGACAATTTGGGGTTAACTTGAAATGTGGTGTGTGTATGTCAGATGTTTACTTTTGCTATTTTAAATATTTTACATACAACACATACAATAAAACCTTAAGAAGAAGTAGAAAAAATTGAGATGGTAATAACCCTATTTGTATTCAAAATGAATAAATAAAAACAAAAAATAAATAAATGGGAGGAGAAGCAAAAAAAGGAAAGGTAGGTAGGTAGGTAAAGAGGAGTCTTAAAAGAGGGGAACAGGGAAAAGCCAAAGGCCTAAACATTCCAGTCACTCTATCTTCTGGGGGATAACACTTTTAATTTTTGCCACACAAAGGCTATGTTCTGAACCAGAAGGGGTTTGCCTCATTCATCATGCTTCCTTGCCACACAATGCCAGGCCTGACAACCATAACACTTGAAAATGAGAGGAGTGGACATAATTAATGCTCATGAATTGCAAACACTCCTTTATTAAAGGGCTTCTGCTTGTCCTGGACCATCTGCTTGGTATCACCAGGCCTGAAGCATCCTCAGGCTACAATAATTTGTGGCTTTAATAATTTTACCTCTTAATTAAAGCTCAGTTTGTAGCATAGTGAATGCAGGCCCGTGGGCCTTGCCCAGGTTGGATATAAGACAAGACCAACCTGGATGGATGGATGAATAATACAATTGGATGCTCTCAGATAAGAATAAGGGAGGGAGGCGCATGAGTGGATCACTTCCAGATTACAGTGCAGCCTCAGCCCTCTCCTGTTGACCTGTGGAAGCAATGGTCCTACCATTCAATGTCAACTCTTCCAGGAGAGTGGGAAAGAAATACCCAAGTATGCAGAGAGTAGATGTTGCTGAACATCTCTGGGTGCTTCCAGAAAGATGGCTTCTAGGGCTGCTGTAGCAACGTCCAAGTGGGACTATGCTGGGCTATCTACACTACTGTTCCTGTGTTGTCCCCCCCCCCCCCCCCTCCCGGCCTGTTGCAAACGGCATGGGCCATCTAGACTGGTGGGCAGAACATGACGGGATGTTACCAGATGGTGAGAGCATTGGCTGCCCACTCTGCTATAGCCTCTTTCCTCCCTTGCCATCAGCCTTCATGGACATCCACAGAGATGTTGTTGACTACAACCTAGGCAGAGTTTGCAGCTGCTTGCAATAGTCATATTCTGTCATATCTGCATAGGTGTGAGCACTTCTGCATGTCCAGTCATTGTACCTGTGGCCATGTGAGTAGCAGCTGGAGGTATACATTAGAAGGCTAGGTGTTTTATAAGGCAATATACATGAGGAATATTGTGGGGAGGGGCACACGTGGCTTTTGCACATGTTCTTCCTCCCCCTGCTGACTATTTATTTATTTATTTATTTATTACATTTGTATACCGCCCCATAGCCAAAGCTCTCTGGGCAGACTGTAACCTCTGCCCCTGCCTGAATGGCCCTCTATTGGTGCAATTGTTCTCATGTCCACGTGTGTAATGGCCGCAAGAGTAAATCTGGATATACCAAGACAACGTCGCCAATTCAATAGGCATGGAATTGGGGAGGGAGGGATGTGACTCTTGTGCAAGTTCAAGCATCCGCTCTTCCTCCCAGAAAACAATGCCTGCCCCTCAACCAATGAAGGTCCTCCATGGGTGCAGAAATAGTTCCTATGTCCACATGTGCAGCCGCCGCAAGTAAGACCTGGAGATCCTGCATCAACTTTCTCAATTAAATATGCATGGAATTTGGAGGGATGGTCATGCAGGGGTGTCACTTTACCTCCTTTACTGGGGGAAGAGGGTGACCTTGTTTCAGAAAACAGTACTGCTGAAAAGATCATTATACATAAGTATAAGGAACAGCATAATGAGAAGGTGAGAAAGACTCAGATAGTGATGCTTGATATGAGAACATCACCATTGCCCCTATGTTCTTTTCAACTGTAAGATGTCGCTCAGAAGGAGCGTAGTAATGGGCATGGGGTACACTGAATGGCTTGATCCTGAACTCCCTTCATTGAAAGGAAGGCCTTGTGATCTAGAGGAGGATCTTCCTGTCAGAAGGGGTGGGGGTTGCATTTGCTGATTTCACCTCCCCTGCAGCCAGCTTCCTCCCCACCACTGTCCTGAGGGTCCCCTAGCCCTCCAGAACAGATTTTCAGGGGGCACAAATGAAGGGAACATCCTGTGAGCAGAGCTCCACTCGTAGGATGGGCTTACCGTTGGATGGGAATGTAGGATCTAAGCCGTTGTTTATACTCAGGAATCAAGCCTTTGAGAAACAATTTAAAAAGGCCAGGGGAAGATAACAAACATATGAAGGGAACTCCTTGTGATGTTACGACACCACTGGAAGACACCTCTCTTCAATATATTTTTGTCTGTCAGGGAAATGGAGCCCTCTTGTACTCTAGCGATTACCTTCTGCTTCCGAGTGAAAAAGTTCTCTCGGAAAGCATGGCAAGCTGTTAGTGCAGATTCCATATCCAGCACTGATCCTATATCCCAAAGTTTCCAGTAAGGGAGATGCTGTGTTTGCACATGGTGAACTCAGGTAAAATGTTGACAGGAGGATGTTGGAGGGGTTTCAGTGCAGAGATTGTAGCTAACAAGTCCAGTAGTCCACGTGTCCAGTGGACCAAAGCCACCACATCATATGACACAGTGACCGATATCGGATACTGACCAGGACCAGATGTTTGAGGGGAAGATGCAAGAAACTGACTAATGGAATAAGCTGCTCTCTTTGCACCCAAACTGCCTTCTTCTCCACCCCACCCTCTGCTTTGAATCTCTTCATGACCTTTCAGAAGCTGCACAATATTTAAATGAGAAGGACTGACCATGTGTGAAATAGCGGAAGGGAGATCAATTCACACCACACTGTTGCTAGGCGTGAGGCCAAAGGCTGAAGCCCATTAAGCAAACTAGTTATGAATTAAGACCCCATAATTCACTTCTCTGGGGACCTAGTAGGAACAGAACATTTCACTCTGAAATGTTATTTTAATTATTAATGTGTTAATTGAATGAAAGCAGGCCAGATTCTGAAGAAAGGTCTTCAAACAAAACAAACATCACTGATTGCTTTATTAAAATGATGTTCTGTTTGTTGAAATGTAGAAGTCAATTAGTAATAAAAGCTTTGGCATTATGAATCTTCTAACCGATGGGGTGTTTTGCATATAGCAGTTGTGAAACCGAGCTAGAAAAATACTTCAATAGTTGCTAAATAAATGGTACAGTTAAAACCTGTCAGAATATGTTCTTGAATATTTGTGCGTTTGTGGAGATGCATTTTTAAAGTAGAACTTAATAGTACCCTTAATCTATTTGTATTACATTCGTATCTCATCTTTCTCCTAGAATGGGGTGGGCAGAAAGTAGATTTCCAAGTGTTCAGGATTCCTGACCCTTGACCATGCTGGCAGGGGCTTTTGGGAATTGAAGCCCAACACTTCTGGAGCTCTATCTTCTGCCTACCCCTGCTCTAGGGAACTCAAGGCAGTATATCCACACACCCTATCATCCAAACCCAGATCTACTTAAATTCAGCAGTTAAAGATGTTTATAAAATAAAGAATTATTAGTGCATGTAATTATTTTATCCATTGTTTAACTAACCGTGCTGTAGTGATTGGGGGGGGGGGGTCACCAAAAAAGGCAGGAGCTTCAAAATGCAAATTAATACTGTTCAACAACTGCCTGCCCCAGCTTGTGTCAATTTAGTACAAGACCCCAGCTTGACATGGGCTTGTACTGAGATTTAATCTAGATCAACTGTGCTGGCAGAAGATGGCTTCCCCACCCCTTCATCCTCATGGCTTCCCCAGTGTGTTTCTGAGCCCAATTCAAAGTGCTGGTTTTGACCTTTAAAGCTCTAAATGGTTGGGCCCAAGTTACTTGAAGGACCACCATCACCCATATCAGCCTATCAACACTTTAAGATCACAAATAGAGGCCCTTCTCATCTGCCCACCTGTGAGAGGATTAGGTGGGTGATCACATGGGAGAGTGCCTTCTCTGTAGCGGCCCCACACATTTGGAATAAACTCCCATTGGAGGTCCATCATGCACCATCCTTGCAGGCTTTTAAGAAGGCCTTGAAAACATTTTATTTTCCTGTGGCCTTCTCATGATGAGTACTGTTATTGCTGCTATTGCCATTGTTGTTCTTGCTGCGTTTATTGTTTTTAATTGCTATTTTATTGTGTTTATGTTTTTATTGTTTTTATTATTTTTAAGTTTTTAAAGATATGATGACCTATGTCGGGAGGACAGGGGGAATGTGATTATTTTTATTCTCCTTGATCTCTCAGCGGCTTTCGATACCATCGGCCATGGTATCCTTCTTGGACGACTACTGAGTTAGGAGTGGGAGACACTGCATTGCAGTGGTTTCGCTCCTACTTGGCCAGTTGGCTTCAGAAGGTGGTGCTTGGGGAACATTGCTCAGTCCCGTGGATTCTCCAGTATGGGGTTTAGCAGGGGTCAGTCTTGTCCCCCATGTTGTTCAACATCTACATGAAGCCGTTGGGTGCGGTCATCTGGAGTTTTGGAGTGTGTTGTCATCAGTACGCTGATGACACACAGCTCTACTTCTCCTTCTCATCTTCATCAGGTGAGGCTGTGGATGTGCTAAACCAGTGCTTGGCTGTGACAATGGAGTGGATGAGAGCTAATAAACTGAAACTCAATCCAGACAAGACTGAGATGCTGTTAGAGGGTGGTTCTCCTGACCAGTTGGAGGGTGTTTAACCTGTTCTGGACGGGGTTGCACACCCCCTGAAGGAGCAGGTTTGTAGCTTGGGGGTTCTCCTAGAACCATCTCTGTCACTTCCAACTTTGGTTGGTGGCCCAGCTATGGCCCCATGTGGACAGTGATAACCTGGCTCTGGTAACCTCCAAGTTAGATTACTGCAATGAGCCCTACATGGGGCTGCTTTTGAAGATGGTTCAGAAGCTGCAGCTTGTGAAAAATGCAGCAGCCAGCTAGGTAACAGGGACCACCAGAAGGTTCGAACATATAAGACCAATTGTGGTCTGCTTGCATTGGCTGCCTGTGCGTTTCCAAGCCCGATTCAAGGTGCTGGTTTTAACCTATAAAGCCTTACACGGCTTAGGACCACAATACCTGATGGAAAGCCTCTCCTGACATGAACCAACCCATACACTCAACATCTAAGATCCTCCTCCGGGTGCCTACTCCGAGGGAAGCTCGGAGGATGGCAACAAGGGAGAGGGCCTTCTCAGTGGTGGTCTCCCAATTATGGAATGATCTCCCCAATGAGCCCCACCTGGTGCCAACACTGTTATCCTTTCAGCACCGGGTCAAAACTTTTCTTTTCTCCAAGGCATTTTAACAGCTTCAATTGAGGTTTTGAACTGAATTTTTGGCCAGGCGTAAAAGTTTAAAATGTTTTAAATATCAACTACTTTTATGTTTTATGGTTTTAAATTCTGTATATTGACTTTTTAATGTTCAATCTTTTAAAATTTTGTAAACTGCTCAGAGAGCTTTGGCTATGGGGCGGTATATAAGTGTAATAAATATTAATAATACACTGTTTTATGTATTTTATTGTTGTAAGCCACCGTATGAGGGCTTCTGCCCTAAAAGGCAGCCAATAAATGTTTTAAATAAATAAATCACCCTGAAAACTGCTCCAGTCCTCTGAAAATCCCCCCATTCACCAGGAGCTGCAGAATCAGGTTAGTTGTAGCATAGAGTGGGGGAACCCCAAAAATTGGGTGGAGGGACTTTCCATGAAATCAGAGCCCTTCCTCTCAAGGAATGCAGATCCTGGATCCAACCCATGACCTCTGTTTTCACTCTTTGTTGCCGCAAGTCCTTGGGACTACCTCCCTCTTCCCTTTCCCTGGGTAAAAGTCCCAAACCTTTACTCATCTGCAGGAAAGGGGCATAGTGGGGCTTCTGCAAAGACCTGGACAGTCACTGCATGTATGTGCAACATCATCTAAAGTTGCCAGGAATCATGGGAAATTCCTATCGTTCTTGACGTCCCTAGATGCTGATGCTATGAGGTACATCATGAACCATGGTGACTACATTTTTTGTGTTTCCTGGAAGCTTTGGATCTTGCCGTGCATGGTCACAGCAGCAGCAGTTCAGGTACATTTTGGAAAGGGGAAAAGGAAGGGGACATCATGGAGGTTCACAGCTGGGCTTGGTGGGGACCTCTCTCAGCTCTGTCACATCCCCAAAGTTGTTATCAGGAGAATAACTGAGCCTATTGTGGGCTTTCTCCCTTTTTACCACTAGAGGGAGGCTTTAAGCTACATAACTGGATTCTATGCAAAGCTTATGATTCCTGCTTGATCTTTAACCTAAAAGAACTGCTTCTGAATTATCTTGTTGTTGAGCATTTCCTGATTGCACTGAAAAGCAATATCACACCTGAGGAAGGGATTACAATAGTCATTAAACCAAGAAATGGACTCTTACATGGGTAATATTGGCAACTCTTTAATCCCCCCGAAGTCAAGAGAATAATGAAAGTATTTGAAACATTCTTGCCTCTAGGGAATGTTTACACATAAGGGTGTCCATGAATTCCACAGCAAGTAGATTTCAGGTCAGAACCCCCTTTCTGCTTGGCAGATCTGGGATGCAATAATTCCTGGGTTCTAGTGGGCTCTCTTCTGGATGCTGGTTTGGCGCCACCTCTCTCTCAAACCCCTTGCTTTCCCTCCCCTGGAGTGGCGTCGGATCTGATGCTGAAAAGAGAGTGCAGGGTTTTGGGGCAGCCATCCGGGTACTGGAGCTGCCCCCGCCCTCTTTCTGGTGGAAGGCAACCAATCGCTGGTTGCCTTCCACTAGGCACCGCCCCCAGAGCATTGTCAGATGGCGGAATCGCCGTATTGACATCACTCTATTTGAATAAATCGGGGTAAATCCCTGACTTTTTCAAATCGCAGCATCTCAGGAAAGCCCCACTACGGCTGCAAAGTTGCGAGCTTGCATCTTCTAACTTACACAGCACAGATCCACAATCCCAGGGGGCTTTCCTCATGTATAGACAGCCCCCAGGTCTGTTCATAGGAACCTAGGAAGCTGCTAGGTCCTTGGTCTATCTAGCCTAGTAATGTCAACACTGAGTGTTTCCACCCCACCCCCCACACCCCTACCTGGAGATGCTGGGGTCTGAACTTGGGGACTTCTGCTTGCAAAGCAGGGGCTCTACTGCTGAGCTACACTCCCTCCCACATTCAGAAAGACCAGGTGCTCGGCTCTGCAGCACTTCAAGATGTCATTAGACTCAGTCCTCATTCCCATTCCTCCATCACAGCCTAGGAAAAAAGAGGAGATTGGCCTGAGACTGCATTTCCCCGGACAGCTGTTTCCAGGACAGGAGAAGAAGTGATGCTCCTAGTGATGCACATTAGCTGAGCAGTATATTTGGGGAAATATTTAGAGAATGGCAAGCCAAGTTAGTCACTCTCTAGCGTGTGGCTTGGCCATCTCAAACTGTTTTTGAACCTCTCCCATACCCTGCAGGCACCTTTGCCGAGGTGCTACATCTTGCTTGCTTCCGATGACAGCCCAAGGCGCATTTGTCTGTTGCAAAGTGTGTGATCTGTCTGAGATGTTTTCACTGCTTCTCTGCAGGGGTCCATAGTACTTCCACATTACAGACAGAGATTTGAGCCAGAGAGACAGTGGCTCACTCCACATCAGCACCAGGGAGTTCTGCAGCTAGATTAGAAAATTAATTGGGGATTCCTAGATCCCAGTGAAACACTCTGTCCACTTCTGGTACTGTTATGAACTGTTCCCATTCAGATGTATGTAGCGCATACATGCATAGATTGTTAATGGAGATGCATCAGGCACACAGTGTTTTCAATATGGATGATGAGCTCTTTCAGATGGGGGAAAATTGTGTTCCCTTACCATTGGCTCTGAAGCTGCATCTCTTCCGCTTCTGCAATGAACTGCAATTACGTGGAGGAAGTGAGGTACTGGTTCCCCTCTATTCGGCACTTGTTAGGCCTCATCTTGAGTACGCACATAACTGAGAGGAAGCTTCCTTCAACTCAGCGAAACTGACTTCTGAGCAGATATGTGTTGGTTTGAATGCAAGTTGACCACTGAGATGGAGAGTCTTAAAAGAGCAGGTTGAAGGAACGGATCCTATCTAGTGAACCAGAAACAACCCAAGCAGAGGGCAGAGGTGGACGCAGCTGCCAGAAACTCCCACTTTTGCTGCAGCGTTGGGATTAGCTGCCGCCATCCCAAAAGCAACAAAAGCGCAGGGTTTTACTTATTGCGACGGTGACCCGCTGCCATTTGGCAGCTCCTAGAACATTTTGATCATTCCTATACAAAACACCCCAGCAGTTAGAAAGTTCATAATGCCAAACCTAGACCTTTTATTACTAATTAACTTCCACACTTCAACAAACCAAACATCATACTCAACTCTACCTCTGACAGGCTCCAACAATGAAGCGATCTAATGCACTCCGTAAACCCAAAGCAGAGGAGAAGCATTTTTTTTACTGGTTCCTAAGTTTCCAAGTGCTTCCATTCCTGCTGGGCAAGAATAAAACTGGCAGAATTGGGGCAGGGGGAGGGCGATAAAGATAATCACCAGTGTATATATTCTTGGTGGTGAGTATGCTCCCCATGAAGGAATATCGTTTCTGATGGCAAATGGCTTTGGTTCCCCAAATCTAGTTTAGGTCAAATTAATTTCATAGATTGCAGTTCCATAGAACTGCTGAACGAGAACATGGAGTATAGCAGAGGTGTGCTACTTTTTCAGTCAAAGAACCATATAGAGTGCTGGATGGGAGGGCAGGGGCCACATGTGTGCATGTGTAGGGATAATATAATAATAATAATAATAATAATAATGATTTATTTCTTACCCGCCTCTCCGTCTAGATCGAGGCGGGGAACAACAACATGATAAAATACATAAAACTAATTAAAACATGACAAATATTATTAAAACTGCATTAAAACATCCTAAAACATCCTAAAAACATTCTAAAAATTACACTGGATATGCCTGCCGGAAGAGAACAGTCTTTATAGCTTTCTTAAATTCTAAAAGACTGTTAAGTTGACGAGTCTCCTCCGGCAGGACATTCCACAGTCTAGGAGCGGCAGAAGAGAAGGTCCTCTGGGTAACAGTTGTCAGCCTAGTCTTGGCCGACCGCAGTAAGTTCTTCCCAGAGGACCTGAGCGTGCGGGGCGGATTGTACGGGAGAAGGTGATCCCGCAGGTAACCTGGACCCAAACCATGTAGGGCTTTAAAGGTAATAACCAACACTTTATACTTCGCCCGGAAACTAATTGGCAGCCAGTGGAGCGATTTTAAAGCTGGCGTAATATGGTCACTCCTAGATGTACCGGTGACCAACCTGGCTGCCATATTTTGAACTAGTTGAAGTTTCCGGACTAGGCACAAAGGTAGCCCTATGTACAGCGCATTGCAGAAGTCAAGCCTCGAAGTTACCAGCGCGTGCACTACCATCTTTAGGTCTTCCAACTCTAGGAAGGGGCGCAGCTGGCGTATCAGCCGAAGCTGATAGTAGGCACTCCTGGCCGTCGCATCTATCTGGGCTGTCATTTGGAGCGACGGATCCAGGAGCACCCCCAAGCTGCGAACACAGTCTTTCAGGGGGAGTGTAACCCCATCCAGAACCGGTTGACACACCTCCAAACCCAGGTTGCGGCCTTTGACAGCAAGCACCTCGGTCTTGTCTGGATTCAGCTTCAGTTTGTTTTTCCTCATCCAGCCCATTACCGCCTCCAAGCATTCATTCAGAGGAGACACACTATCCTTAGCTGACGATGTTGTCGAAGGCATAGAGAAATATATTTGGGTGTCATCAGCATACTGATAGCACCCTGCCCCATGCCTCCGGATGATCTCTCCCAACGGTTTCATATAAATGTTAAACAGCATTGGGGAAAGGATGGCACCTTGCGGTACGCCACACAGCAGCTCCTTCTTTGCAGAGCAGCTATCCCCAAGCATCACCATCTGGAACCTGCCCGAGAGGTAGGACCGGAACCACTGAAGCACAGTGCCCCCGATTCCCAATCCCCTCAGGCGTTCCAGAAGGATACCATGGTCGATGGTATCGAATGCCGCTGAGAGGTCCAAAAGTACCAACAGGGACACACTCCCCCTGTCAATACCCAGGCGTAGATCATCCGCTAAGGTGACCATAGCAGTCTCAACTCCGTATCCCGCCCTGAAGCCAGTTTGAAATGGGTCTAGAAAATCAGTGTCATCCAAGACTACCTGGAGTTGAAAGGCAACCACCCTCTCGATCACCTTGCCCAAGAATGGAAGGTTTGATACCGGTCTGTAGTTATTAAAGTCCAGGGGATCCAGGGAGGGCTTCTTTAGAAGCGGCCGTACCACCGCTTCTTTTAAACACGATGGAAAACTCCCCTCCCTGAGAGATGCATTAATAATATATTGTAATTGCGATCTAACCACATCTCCTCCCTGGACAACCAGCCATGAAGGACAGGGATCGAGAGGGCAAGTCGTCCCCCTCACTCGTCCAAGCAGCTTGTCCACGTCCTTGGTACACACCAACTGAAACCGATCCAGTATAATTCTACTCGCGGAGTCACCGGACACTCCATCGTCAGCCTCTGCTATAACGACGGCATCTAAGTCGGCTCTTATCCGAGAGATTTTATCTGCGAAATGATTATTAAAGGCATCGCAGCGAACCGCCGAAGGCTCTAAAATCGGATTCAGGGGGGAAGGTGCCTGGGTTAGACCCCTCACCACCCTGAACAGTTCCGCTGGACACGAATTCGCAGACGCAATGCGCGCAGAGAAGAAAGCTTTCTTCACTGCACGTATTGCCACCCCATAGGAACCAAGATGTTCTCTATGCCGTGTCTTGTCGGATAGAAGTTGAGTTTTCCGCCATCGGCGCTCCAGTCGTCTGTCTGTCTGTCTGTCTGTCTGTCTCTCTCTCTCTCACACACACACACACACACGACACACCAAGAGGGAGGGGTTTCCCTTGCTGCTGCCAGCAAGGGAAAACTCTTCCCTTACCTCCAGTCTCTGAGATGGAGATAAGGGAAGGGTTTCCCTTTCCAGCCCTAGTGCCAACAAGGGAAACCCCAGGGATCTGGGATAAGAGAAGGGTTCCCCTTGCTAGTGTTTATGTCCAGTCTTTGAGGCTGGGCCCGTATGACTCTGCGAGTCACACTGGGAGTGACCAAGGGCTGTGAATTGTGCACCCCAGAATACAGTTTGCAAAAACCTATCTTCATGGACTCTTGTATTTAAAAAATGTTTTTGCTCTTAAGTATTTGAGTGAAAATCTCACCAATACATCAATCACTGGACAAACCTCTTGAACATGTTCTGAAAAATGGAATGAATTTGTAACCGTGTGTGTGTGTGTGTGTGTGTGTGTGTGTTTTAAGCATTTTGCCGATGGGGAAAATAAAATTTCATGCTGAATGAAAGCCTATGCAGGCCATTTGATTTTGGGAATTAAGTTTCCCTGAAGCATAGAATAGTGGTTTGCACAGCCCGGCTCCCCTTGACAGTTTGCAATAATTTAGGATATGTTCCATTTACTTGTTAGCAGGCAAAATGCCATGGAAAGTCTGCGGTTTTAAATGCATTTGAAAGTCCCTGCTTGGTATGTTTATTCTCCTTTATTAATGGTATTTTCTCCAGACTTCTGTTTCTCCGCTCTACAGTTTACATTTCTCCCCCCTCTTTATTATTATGATTTCTGAACAGAAAAAAAAGCTTTCCCGGTGTTAATGTATGCTAGAATTGCATTAGGAGGAGACGGCATAACCTCAGTTTCCTCTCACTCATGTCAAGTCGCATATGAAAACCAGGTGCTCAAAGGGAAAAATAATACCCAAATAAATAAATCTGAGGACTAGAGGGACATTGGAAAACCACATGAAGGGAAACATAGCTTAGAATCCGAGGGAGAAGGAACAGGCATTAGGGGTCAAGTCACCTTTCATTCGGAGTGTAAAGAATCACCTGTATGGCTGAACAGCACTTCACTGTTGCTAGCAGATTAGCAAGGATGATGCTAAAGTAAAAGCAATTCAGAATTAGATGCCTAATATCAAGTCTAAGAGTGTCTCTACATTAAGGGGAAATCATGTTGCTTACCTGGGGCTTTGTGCTGCTTGCTTCTTTGGCACGATTGGTATAGGGTGCATTACACAGGCGAAGAGGGGCAACCACGTGGTTTGAACTGAATACTTTCCTTCTAAGCATGCTCCATTCACTTCTATTGAGACAGCACCATCTCATGATGAAAGATCCCACTTTATTTTACAGATATTACCACTTTAAAAGTGATTCTTTTAATAGTGGGATTTCCAGCAGATAGCGCGCGAGACGTTCTGGTTGTTGACAATGTCGTGTAATGGACCTGCAAACTTCTGTGAGTGGCCAATCACGAGTGTGCAATGAATTGTTCAGTACTGAAGTGCATTGATAATTGTTGGGGCACATTACATGTTCCATATACTGCCTTCATAGTAGGATGTGTATTGTATCGTTAAAATGTCCGATAACGATACAATGTCATTATTGGACATCCGATTAATGATAACGATACGATAGAAAAACCTCCAATAAATATCTGATCCGAAAATTTTCAGCTCGATTATATCGGATTTTTTTCGGATTACCAGACTGCCATATAAATAAATCTATAACTTCTGTATTTTCAAAGATAGAGGCTTGAAATTAGTCACAGTGCTTATGTGGTATGCCTAAGTATGTGTATGAAATTTGAGATCGATCCCTCCAACCTGCGATTTTATATGAATTTATTAAAGATCGTTTAAGTTCTGACCGGTCAGAATGACAGCGCGCCATGTGCCTTCATTCAGACCTGTCAAAAAGTTGCAGGATCTTTTTAAAAAATCATATAAAATACAGGGGTGGAGGGATTGATCTGAAATTTGGCACATATGTGTAGCAGCATGTGCTAGACATGTGTATGAAATTTGAGATCGATCCCTCCAACCCTTGATTGTATATGAATTTATTAAAGATCGTGCAACTTTATTGACAGCGGGTTGACCGGGCCTCCATGCTGTCATCTTGTTGTCTGCTTTTTTCCCATAGGTTTGCATTGGGGGAAATGTGTGCATAACTTTTTTATTTGAAATGATAATGACATGGAACTTGGGGAGCCAGGACTAGCAGGATCCAATCTGCAATGTCCAAAAAGTTTCATGTCTCTTATCTTTTCAAATTAAAAAGTTATAGGGGGTCCCCCAAAAGCCCCACCCCACACTGTAATTCTTCATTTTTAAAGATAAAAACTTGAAACTTGTGGGACATTGAAGATGGGATCTGGCTGGTCATTTGTGGGGGGGGAAATCAGAGCAATTGCTCAAACCCTCGATTTTCTATGATTTTTTAAAAAGATTGTGCTCATTCTGAAAGCTAAGGCCTGGTTATGCACGCGTTTCTCCCAATGCAAGCCTATGGGGAAAAAGCAGACAACAAGATGACCGCATGGTCAATAAAGTTGCACAATCTTTAATAAATTCATATAAAATCAAGGGTTGGAGGGATCGATCTCAAATTTCATACACATATCTAGCACATGTTGCTACACATATGTGCCAAATTTCAGATCAATCCCTCCACCCCTGTATTTTATATGAATTTTTTAAAGATCCTGCAACTTTTTGACAGGTCTGAATGACACACGTGGTGAGCTGTCATTCTGACCTGTCAGAACTTAAACAATCTTTAATAAATTCATATAAAATCGAGGGTTGGAGGGATCGATCTCAAATTTCATGCACATACTTAGCACTGTGACCAAGTTTCAAGACTCTAACTTTGAAAATACAGAAGTTATAGGCATTTTTTCTTTTTTTAAAAATCAGCTCTATAGGGCACACTGGGGCTGCAAATTAAATATCATTATTTCCGATAATTATCTGAAATACGATACGATTTACCTCCGATATAATCCAATCTGAAATTTTTTTAAAAAGTGATTTCTGATAATGATACGATACGATAATTTTGGGCGTGCACACCCCTACTTCATAGTGTTATTTCCTTCTTTTTATCCCACATTATCCAAAATACTGCAACAAATGTCACTGGTTCAGGGCTACGAAAGGGTAAGGTAATAAAGAGAACAATATAGGTCAGAATAAAAGCCAGGATGTCCTCACATCTCACAAAGGAAAGGTGTTGGACTTGGTGGCAGCATTACTGTGTGTGGTGGAAGGTGTTGCCTGTTGTGGAAAATGCCACATGGTGGTGGTGTAAGAGGAGGAGGAGGAAGAGGAGGAGGAGATGCCCCTGCCTCCTTGCTCACTGGCTGTCTGCCTGTCAAGTAAGCAGTGGTAGCAATGATGAGAAAGAGGAGGAGGGGCAAGAGCCGGTGGTGACAATGGCAGTGAGAAGGGAGAGACCCACTGAGAGTGTCTTGCGCAAGGGCCCTCAAAAACCTGGAGCTGGCATTGCACAGCAGAGTAAAGCCTGGTGGTTGTTACTGAAAGGCACATGACACTACATGCAGCGTTCAGTGGAACATGAAGTTAACATGAAGGAAAGGAAAAGTCTGTAGTCCAGTGGCTTATTTAACGCAAGGGCAGGAAAGAGTGCAGAGCCAAGAGATGTGTCTGTCTGTTCTGTGAGTTTGCACGGAGTGAGGTTCACACAGGGCTCGTATTTATCTTTTGATTACAATTTAGCCAGGGTGCTATTTAGGGAAGACAAAGAGGGGACTTTGTGCCACCCACTCCCCAGCTCACAGACACCATTGTTGTTGTTTTTAGGCCACATTTGATTATTCCTTCGGACCAGTTATATTTCAGGCCATTGCACTGGTGCTCTATTTATATTTCATCTAAAAGGTTTCTACACTGCCCTTTAGCAGAACTTCCAGGGTGGTTAACAAAAACAAGTTGTAACGCATACACGGACAGCACAATTCTATATATGTCTACTTGGAAGTTTTCAGTGGAGTTAGTCCCTGGTGAGTGTGTTTAGGATTTCAGATTGACAATGCATCCCAATGCAGGTTTACTTAGAAATAAATCCCATAGCATTCAATGGAGCTTATGCCAACGTATGTGGGCATAGGATTGCAACCAGAGTGACATATACAACAGCTAATGCCACAGGAGTCCTGAATCTCTGAAATGCCATGTAACTAACATGGGTACTCCATCCGGAATTTGACATCGAGTGATGGTTGGTATTTCAGACCACATATGATTTTCTCTCAGGACTGTCTATATTTCAGGTGAACTCACTGGTGCTACGCACAGAGTGTCTATTATTATAAATGACGAAATGAGCCTGCTTGCTAGAAACATATGCCAAAGGCACAATCCCTTTACATGAAAAGGAAAAAAGAAGGGACAGGAAAGGGGTGAAAGAAGGCCAAAACAGACATTACTTTAAATGTGTGATTAGCAGCCATGTCTTTTCTTTTCATTTTTACTCTATAGAAGGCACAGGGTCCCTCGGAGATACACACACACACACACACACACACACACACGCTAAATACACATTTAAAGTAAAGTCTGTTTTGGCCCAGACTGAGATGCCATACATGCAATTAGGAAGTTTGTGTGTGGGGAGTGAACATCTGGATCAGGAACCTGGTGAGGCAGATAAGGGGGTTTAACCTTTTGGCCCCTGCTTCGGTCTTGATCCAAAAGAGGGACCTCTACTTTTTGCATATGTGGG
Organism: Anniella stebbinsi; assembly: GCA_029215795.1. Taxonomy (NCBI): domain Eukaryota; kingdom Metazoa; phylum Chordata; class Lepidosauria; order Squamata; family Anniellidae; genus Anniella; species Anniella stebbinsi. The sequence goes on along the minus strand of JARDYH010000005.1, from coordinate 61,383,756 downwards.
TGTGGTGAGTGTGGGTGTGTCTTCCATTGGAACCAATGGAAGCTTTTCTCCCAATGCAAATATCAGGTGTGTGGAGCCTGATCCATACCAGGGCAACAGGGGAGCAAATGGCAGTGCGGAAGTCTGGAGAAGGATCACCACAGTTCTCCACCCTTACTTTTGCTGTGCCCTTTTAGAAAGGAAGCTTGAGGATTTTATTTAGTCTACATTTTTGAGCAAACCAACCTGATTCATACTTCCTGGACTAGAAGACGTGGCGGCTAATCACACATTTAATGTCTGTTTGGCCCCCTGTCACTCTTTTCTTTTTCCTTTTTAAAGTAAAAAAAGGATTATGCTTTTGGCATGTCTTTCTACTAAACAGACTCATGTCATCACTGGTTGGAGCCCAGTGATCTTTTGGGTTTTGCACTTCTCCAAAATGTGTGATAATGTTCTCAGCTCAAACAAACAAACAAACAAACAGAAAATGCATACTTTATGCATTTCATGCATTTATTTTTTATATTCATCCATAAACAGGACAGGTTGGACCGACGAATGAACTGGACAGAGACTAGAAATAGAATGATCTGTCCATCCCTTGCTTTTAGGATTCTCTGTTGCTACTCTGAGGTTATTTTGAGCTCAAAGACAAATTCTGGGCAGGTTTTGTTTGTTTGTTTGTTTTCACTTTAAATAAATAAAAACTTGGCTCTTGAATCCTTAATGAACTTTACCAGCTGTTGGCCTTTTAACATTTTCGAAACTGCTTACTCTGCACTACAGTCGGCACTAAACAACAAAAGACTGAGCTGCAGGTCTTTGAAAATATACCCTAACTCGGGTGCTAGTTAGATAATTCAGTATTCAGAGTTCTTTGCAAGAGTTAGCTATTGTTTGTTGTAAGACTGATTTTTTTCTTCTAGTTCGTGGATATCCATTGCATACAAATGTAAACCTTCCCAAGTTTCCATTCAGAAATTAACCATACCCATTGTTTTTCATCATTTAAATTATACCTATAAGATTTTCCACCAATGTTTAATGTAAAATGTCATGATTTGTATAAATTTGTGTGTGCTGGTATATGCAGCCCCCTAATGCTATGCAGCCCCCTAATGCTACCCGATGTGGTCCTCAGTGCCATAAAGATTCTCCACCCCGATATAAAGGATCATTTTTGCCCTCTTCTATTCCAGGAATCATGTTAACACTCTATCCCACCCCTGATTCTGCTAGAACAGCCTTCCTCAACCTGGTGCCTCCCCAAATGTTTTGAACCTCAACTTCCATCAGCCCCTGCCAGCATGGCCAATGGTCAAGAATGCTGGGAGTTGAAGTTCAAAATTCTGGAGGGCACCAGGTTAGGGAAGGCTGTACTAAAACTTGACCTTTCGCTTGCTTCTCCTGGATGTTCAGGCTATATACCATTCCATTCTCTCAAACCATGCAACTGGCTACTTCATGTCAAAACAAACATTCCATCTGTCCAATGAATGGACCAGCCACATAAATATCTTTAAAAGACATTCCAAGTGAATCTCTGCTATTTAGTTGAGCAACTTGACAACACTGACATTTATTCCATTAATGGCTGACTGGAAATGGCTGTTTTATGTTTGCTGATTGTCATTCTTTTTAAATTCTTATCAGTTTTATTGAATTTATTGGTTTGTTTCACCTGACATGTTTTGACAGTTATTTTGTATTTTATTACTGTTAGCTGCATTGAAGACCACTTGGTGGAATGGTGGGATCCAAATGTCACAAACAAACAAATAAAATAATTGCATGTGGCTTTGGGAGCAAGAATACCTCTTTCCCCGAATACTTACAGTCCTCTCTCTTGTATCCCTTGAAGGATATAAGCTGCTCTACTGCCACTTAAGCTAGCACCACAATCCAATTGAATGCAATGAACAGAAACGGTCTTAAGAGCAAGTATACTTATTTTAGTGGGTTGTGGATTGCATCATAAGAACATATAGTGGGTTAGTCAAGCTTCAACATCGAAGCTTAAAGAAATTACCCATGTCTTATTAAATGTCTATCCAAACGTGCTAGTTAATTAAAAAAACAAACCACTTTCATACCCCTCGTTGACAAACTCTAGTGTCATCTTACAGCCACAATTTTGAAATCCTTGCTATTCCTTGCAGTTTTAGGCATCTGACACATTTTCTGGTTGCCACTATCAATGAAACCACTGCACTATTTATTCATTTATTGCATTTTTGTCCCATTTTTTGGGTACAAAATTATGCAAGGTGTGGATAAAGTGGATAGGAAAACATTTTTCTACCCCTTTCATCATGCTAAAACTCAGGGTCATCCCATGAAGGTGAGTGGTGGGAGATTCAGCACAGATAAAAGAAAATAGTTCTTCACCCAGCACATAGTTAAACTATGGAATTCAATACCACAAGATGTAATGATGGCCACCAATTTGGGTGGCTTAAAAGGGGGAGCTGGATAAATTCATGGAGGAGAAGGCCATCCATGGCTACTAGCCCTGATAGCTATGTGCTACCTCCAGTATCAGAGGCAGTAAGCCTATATGCACCAGTTGCTAGGGAACATGGGTGAGAGGGTGCTGTTTTACTCATTCCTTGCTTGTGGGCCTTGCTTGTGGGCAGCTGGTTGGCCACTGTGCAAACAGAATGCTGGACTTGATTGACCACTGGTCTTATCCAGCAAGGCTCTTATGTTCTTAAATTACAGCTTTATCACAGACTCACAAGGTTGCCTCAGTTTCCTCATCAACAAAATTATAATTAGTCCTCCTAATTCAGGGGCATCAAATTCAAACAGATGGATAACCATATTTCAGATACACAGTGGCTACACCCACATTTTTGCATCACCCTTATTTTGAGTAGTAGGACCAATGGTTAGCCTGTGCCAGTTCCCTCTTACCAAGTGTATGCAATTTCAGCTCCTAGTTCCCCACCAGCTAATGGTCCTTCCTATGTGCCCCTGCTGGACCTCCAAAATCTCAAATTCCACAAACATGTGAAAAACAGTCCTGCGTGGTGGGAGATTCAGCACAGATGAAAGAAAGTACTTCTTCTTACAACACATGGTTAAACAATGGAATTCCCTGCCACAAGATGAAGTGATGGCCACCAATTTGGATGGCTTTAAGAAAGGATTAGACAAATTCAAGGAGGATAAGGCTATCAATTGCTACTAGTCCTATGCTACCTCTAGTTTCAGAGGCAGTATGCCTATGTAGACCAATTGCTGGGGAACATGAGTGGGAGGGCAATATTTGCTCAGGTAGCCTAAACTCAAGTAGCCTAAACCAGGGGAATTTGGCTTCTGATCCACCAGACATTCTCTTAAGCTATAAAAATTGTTTGATCCTGTGCAAAACTGATGTCATGTATAGCAGACCCTAAAAATAACAAATATTTGTGCTGGAACGTGATATGAACTTAATGTCATTTAATGACTTCAGCAACTTGGTTATTTAATATATTTTGACCTTGCCTCAAAGAAGTTGATCAAAGTAGCTTACATATAGTTTAAAATATAATTAAAACATCAATAATCCAATAACAGCACCAGAGCTCTTTAAAAAGAAATTCCCCACCAAATGCAAGATTAAACCTACTGAAAAGGCAGTAGATAAAAAAACTAAACACTAAAAGAAAAAGAATTCTGAGAACAGCAGAAGATAAAAGCAACAGCAAACTAAATTAAAAGGCTTGGACAACAAAAAGAATTTTAACCTGATGCCTGAAACTTAAAAGAGTTGGTGTCAGGCGTGCACATGTGGTGAGGGGTGGAGGAGAGCCACTCCAAAAGATGGAGAGCCACCATCAGAAAGCCTGGTCTCTAGTCACCACCCACTAACTTCAAGAGGGATTCAACGAAAGGCCTTTCCAGATTATTGAAGAACATGATCAGGTTAGTAAAGCACCAGGCTGTTCTTGAGATACCATGGCCTCAAGCTGTATTTAGGTTAAGAGCACCCCACTGATTCAGACCTGGACATTTATAGAAAGCTGCTGAAGCTCTTTAGAACAGATGAGATGCTCCAAATAACCTCTGACCATCAACAACCTAGATGCTGTATTTACTAACTGAAGTTTCTGAGAGATATTCTAAGGTGACTCTTCACACAGTGCATTGCAGTAGTCAAGCCTAGATGTTATCAAGGCATGATGTTTATAGTTCAGTCAACACGATTGTCAATGGTGGGATAATAATCAACTTGACAGTTGTTTATCTAGGGGGTACTCTCCACACAACATGATAATAATCAACCATGGTGTGGATTAGGATCAACGTTGAGTTGACTATTAGTCCATGCTGAGTTGACTCACTCATCCCCACCCTCTCTTCCCCCTCAGTCCTCCCACTTGTATGCCATCAACCATTGCTGCCAAAAATCTATCCTCCTGGTTGGACTAGAGTGGCAGCTACCACTTTGACTACTCTTGCCTTGTGACTCTTGCCTTGTGGTTGATGAAATAACCAACGGTAGCCAAGAAAATGACCAATTGTACCCTCCACACAACACAATAACCAATGGTGGTTCAAATAGCCAACTCTGCACAGCGTTGGTTATTTGCATTGGTCATTTCAGCCAAATAACCAACCGTTGGTTAAAAAACTCCCACCACACAACACGATAACCCATAGTGAGTTAAATAACCAACCATCGATTATTTAAACCACCATTGGTTATTGTGTTGTCTGAATCTAGCCTATCTCTATCCAGGGGAGGTTACCATTGGCATTCCAACCTTAGCAAATGAAAGGTACTTTGTACCAACACCCCTCATCTGTTCGAAGTGGATCTAACAGCAATCCCAAACTGGAAACTTAATCCTTAAGAGAGTGTGCAACCCAGTGGCTGTTATTTACTTTTAACATTTATTAGTTGCCCTATCTGAAGGGTAGGCAACATGGTGTCTGCAGGCACCAATGTGCCCCCAGACACCATACTGGGTGCTCACCAAGGTGCTCTACCCCTCCCACTTTTTGTAAAAAAGAAAGATTAACACATTTTCTTACTAGCAGCAGGTGATGCTGTGAAATAGGTTTCTGTTGGTGTTGAAAACTATGGATTCAAAGGAGCTGTTTAGTGTGTGGAAGCCCAAACCCTACTCCTGCCTTTTACTCAAGCTTTTGTGCAGGTTATTTGCCCTTTACCACACCTCCCATGACTGCCATTTTGTGGTGGTGCCCAGGATGGTCTCTCAAACTGCTCAAAAAGCTTACCTACATTTGCCCTATAGCTAAAAGCTGTCAGGATGACGCACAATAAAAACAAGTATAAACCCCAAAAACATATTAAGAAACAGAAACAGCACAATGAAGTAAAGAAAGACTCAATCTATGCTGGGCTCCTAGTTGTACTCAGATAGTACTGAATAAATGAATATGGACTAAATATAAATAAATGAAACTGACTATTAAGAAAAATCAAACAATAACTTCCCAGTCACTTTTAATGGTCTGTCCTCCTTTCGTTTCTCTCTCTCTCTCTCTCTCTCTCTCACACACACACACACACACACACACACACACACAATCCCTTTGTAGACATTGATCATTCTCTCCATGTATTTATCCTTGCAGTTACAGCTTCCGCCCTCTTCAAACCAAAGAGAGGCTTTTGCACATCAAACTATTTCAACGGCTTCTGTCACTGGGGGATGTTGTTGTCAGGTAAACAGTGTGAACTCTGCAAAGGGCCCTGTAATTTACAGCCGAGATCAGCTCCACACCTTGGCTTAGATTCAACAAATGCTTCTGCTAGAGCTATAATGCCAAAATTGTCCTCCGCTCCATCTGCTTGTAATATCCACTTCCAAGCACATAAAGCCTATTAACATCCTCACAACCAGCCTGTTTTATCAAGCTCCATATGAATGACTTCAAAATAATTACAAGGGAATTGGGGAGGGAAGAGGAATTACTAAAACACATAGCATTCATCATTAATAGCTTGTTATATACAAAACTGATGTCTATAGCTATCATATAGTACACTTGATCCACTACATAAATGTTTTCTTCAGCATATTTCTAATGTTAATTTATCTATTGCTGTCACACTGGGGCTGTTAACTTTGAACAAATAGCTGGTATTAATCACCAGAGAACCATTATGCATCACCACCATGGTACTAAATCAACGCCAGAGTGGCACTTGGCACTTGAGGAATATTTGTGGAAAAATTAAAATTTGCCTGGATGATGCTCATGTGGGTATTGCCTTAGAGAAGGAAGTCATGTTGAGCTTTTCAATACAGAAATTTCATGTTCAGCATGCTCTGTCAAGAATCTATTGGCAATTTATTTTGCATAGCGTTCCATATATATATATATATATATATATATACATGCAGACACAAGCATATATACCACATACGTACACATCTTATATACACAGTATCATATTTCTAAAAAATTGGAATATTCTACATTTCCTCCTCACTGAGAGTTTTTTTTTTTTTAAAAAAAGAACTCTTAAAAATTAAACACATTACTACTCATGGTGTAATCCCATTACTCAGTTGTATTAGTATTTAATTATAATAATTGTGATTCTAGTAACCATATTTGCGGACATTAGGCAGTATCCAATTTGGCACTATCGACCTCTAGCGCAACACCAATAGCATTTGATGGCCTGATGGGTTTCCCTGGAAAACCTGACACACTCTCAAACTCTGTTGTACTTGTGCTAGGGGTTGGTTTTACTAGTACAACATAACTTACATTAGATAGTGCAGAATTGATTATTATTCATAACTTCTACTTGGTATGTTAGGTCTTTCATTTCAATCATACAAAAAAGTGCAATAAAATTAGATGAAAAGCCATATTGACAATATTATTTTAAAAATATAGGATAGAAACTTGGAAAGGTAAACAACTCTCATGGCTGGCCCAAGACATTTTGTTTGCCTGAGGCAGAACAACAAATTATGTGCTTCTCACCTCTGCCCCCTTTGGGTATTCCGTCAAGGTGCTGATTACCCAAAGCCAGTTATTTAGGTACCTGAGGCAGAAAATCCCACAAGCACTTCTCCCCTACCCTGGGTGTAAAAATAACCAATAATAATTAAACAACAATTTTCTGACCTTTCATGGCACACACAATCAGCCACCTGAGGCTGACACTACCTAAGGTAGGGTTAGCTTCTGCCAAACCTGGCTCTTTAAAAAATTGTTGGAAATTAAACGAACATTTTCAGAGGCAATTAAAAGGGAGCAAAAGAAACAGCTACTTGGAAGGACCAAGCTTCTCACTGAGGAATCCATTTAGTTTCATTGAGGTCAATAGGTAGGCTGACCAGATAAAATCGAGGTCAGGGCTCATGTAACTTTAATAGTTGTAGAGAAAAGGGAATTTCAGCCAGTGTCATTTGTATGCAATTAGTTCCTGGTGAAATTCTCTCTTCATCACAACTGTTAAAGTTGCAGGGGCCCTGCCTTCTTTTGTATATGGTCACTCTAGTATAGTGCTTGCGCCTTTAACTATTGTGATGAAGAGGGAATATCACCAGGAACTAATTGCATACAACTGACACTGGCTGAAATTCCCTTTTCTCTACAGCTGTTAAAGTTACATGAACCCTGACCTGGATTTTATCTGGTCAACCTATCAATAGGCCAAACCTATTGAAAGTCTAGTTGCCTTCTAGTTGCCATGGTGACAACTTCCAGAGTGACACCAATCCCCAAAGAAGTGCAGCATAGATGCAGACACCTTTCAGGAAGCACCTGCCCAGTGTGAGTCTGGCATTCAAATATTACCAGAGTGTTGCAGTGTCTACTAGTTCTTGAGGAGCAACAACAGGAGAAGGGTATTGCCTTCATACATATGTATGCAAATGGATGATGGAGTAGATAGAGTGTATCTAGTAGCCCAACACCCATTTTCACACAGTGGCCAATAGACTTTTAGTCTAATCTAGCAGGGCTCTTATGTATCTAAACCAAACAAGACGAAGCGTCTGGCACACAGGATACTCTGGTAAGATTTGAACTGAGCTACTGAAACTTATGTGGTCATGGCAATATAGAGCAGCACTAACATGTTGTCCACAGCAGAAGTGTTTCAGTGATGCATCACGCACTGCATAGGCAGACAGGGGTTGCAGCAGGAGTGTGAACCTTAAGGTTAGGCCTGCACAACCTGTGACTACCAAGCTGAGCATAACCTATCAGGGACCCCATAAACCTCCTGGTTTGCTGCCTTCCTGGGCCTACGAAAAACTAGGGGCGCTATCAGATCCAATGCACAGATAGTAGGCCGCATACAGCTTGGTGGGCCATGGGTTGGGGAAGCCGAGGATTAGTAGAAAGCGAGCCTTCCTCAGAGAGCAACTCTAAAATATTAGTGGATACATAAATGCATTTTACCATTGTTAATAAACTAGGCTGACCATCTGAAAAGGAGGACAGGGCTCATGTAACTTTAACAGTTGTAGAGAAAAGGGAATTTCAGCCAGTGTCATTTGTATGCAATTAGTTCCTGGTGAAATTCCCTCTTCATCACAACAGTTAAAGGTGCAGGCACTATACTAGAGTGACTATATACAAAAGAAGGCAGGGCCCCTGCAACTTTAACTGTTGTGATGAAGAGGGAATTTCACCAGGAACTAATTGCCTACAAATGACACTGGCTGAAATTCCCTTTTCTCTACAACAGTTAAAGTTACAGGAGCCCTGACCTCTTTTCAGATGGTCAGTCTAAATAAACAGAATGTTTCCATATCCTTTCTAATGTTGTGCAGAATACAAGCCTGTCACAATCCTATACTAGATATATCCAATGTAAGACCAGAGAAAAGAGTGCCAAAAAGGATGGGACAAACAACATATTGCTCCCTGACATTAGCATGCTGCTCTCTCAGGCCTTGCTACCCCTCACCATTTCCTTGCCTCAATTCTTTATTTTCTTTCATCTTCCCCGCCCACTGGTGGATCTAATTTCAGTGGGGCTGTGACTCCATTCTGTATTTCAGTCAGAACCAGCCAGAGCTCTAAAGGTCTGGTGCTGAACCCTGCCTCCAATGTAGGTTCAGCAGCTTGGATAGCTCTTTTAGAGTTCTGTCTGGTTCTGACTGAAACCCAGAGTGGATTCACAGCCCCACCGAAACTGGAGCCACCAGCCTCCACTGTCCCCTCCTCTCTCACACCAAAACCTGTTTGGATTGATCTTACAGAATGGACCTTTGGTTGCCTCTACTAGACCAGTGAAGACTGCCCTGCTGCTTCAACCTGTGGCCTGACATGAAGCCCCTCTTCAGGGGTTCCGATCCTGCAGGAAAGCGTCCAGCAAATCCCCTGGTCTGACCCCTGCATGACATACTGAAACGTTTGGCCTTCCAGAAAGCAGCTACATCTAGTCAACTTTATCCACCTAGCATTTGGCAGCAACTTTTTTTTTTTTATTGAGATGTCGGCAGGCAGGCATCTTTGTCGCTCTTGCCAAGGATGTGCCATTGTACCCATGGCACTGAGAGCCCTGACACACACACACACACACACACACACACACACACACACACACTGTGATGATGCTCCTGTCCTGCAGTTTCACTTGCAGAATGGGGAACGGCAAATAATAATAATAATAATAATAATAGTAATAATAATAACAATAATAACAATTTATTTCTTACCCACCTCTCCGTCTGGATCGAGGCGGGGAACAACAACATGATAAAATAGATAAAACTGATTAAAACATGACACATATTATTAAAACTGCATTAAAACATCCTAAAACATCCTAAAAACATCCTTAAAACATTCTAAAATCCCACTTGGATATGCCTGCCGGAAGAGACCAGTCTTTACAGCTTTCTTAAATTCTAAAAGACTGTTAAGTTGACGAGTCTCCTCCGGCAGGACATTACACAGTCTGAGAGCGGCAGAAGAGAAGGTCCTCTGGGTAACGGTTGTCAGCCTAGTCTTGGCTGACTGCAGTAAGTTCTTCCCAGAGGACCTGAGCATGCGGGGCGGATTGTATGGGAGAAGGCGATCCTGCAGGTAACTTGGACCCAAACCATGTAGGGCTTTAAAGGTAATAACCAACACTTTATACTTCGCCCGGAAACTAATTGGCAGCCAGTGGAGTGATTTTAAAGCTGGCATAATATGGTCACTCCTAGATGTACCAGTGACCAACCTGGCTGCCATATTTTGAACTAGTTGAAGTTTCCGGACAAGGCACAGAGGTAGCCCTATGTACAGCGCATTGCAGAAGTCGAGCCTCGAAGTTACCAGCACGTGCATCACCATCTTTAGGTCTTCCAACTCTAGGAAGGGGCGCAGCTAGCGTATCAGCCGAAGCTGATAGTAGGCACTCCTGGCAGTCACATCTATCTGGGCTGTCATTTGGAGCGACGGATCCAGGAGCACCCCCAAGCTGCGAACACTGTCTTTCAGGGGGAGTGTTGACAGTGGGAGTGTTGACAGAACCGGTTGACACACCTCCAAACCCAGGTTGTGGCCTTTGACAGCAAGCACCTCCGTCTTGTCTGGATTCAGCTTCAGTTTGTTTTTCCTCATCCAGCCCATTACCGCCTCCAAGCATTCATTCAGAGGAGACACACTATCCTTAGTTGGCGCTGTTATCGAAGGCATAGAGAAATATATTTGGGTGTCATCAGCATACTGATAGCACCCCGCCCCATGCCTCCGGATGATCTCTCCCAACGGTTTCATATAAATGTTAAACAGCATTGGGGAAAGGATGGCACCTTGCGGTACGCCACACAGCAGCTCCTCCTTTGCAGAGCAGCTATCCCCAAGCATCACCATCTGGAACCTGCCCAAGAGGTAGGACCGGAACCACAGAAGCACAGTGCCCCCGATTCCCAATCCCCTCAGGCGTTCCAGAAGGATACCATGGTCGATGGTATCGAATGCCGCTGAGAGGTCCAGAAGTACCAACAGGGACACACTCCCCCTATCAATACTCAGGCGTAGAACATCCACTAAGGCGACCATAGCAGTCTGAACTCCGTAGCCTGCCCTGAAGCCAGTTTGAAATAGGTCTAGAAAATCAGTGTCATCCAAGACTACTTGGAATTGAAAGGCAACCACCCTCTCGATCACCTTGCCCAAGAATGGAAGGTTTGATACCGGTCTGTAGTTATTAAAGTCCAGGGGATCCAGGGAGGGCTTCTTTAGAAGTGGCCGTACCACCGCTTCTTTTAAACACGATGGAAAACTCCCCTCCCTGAGAGATGCATTAATAATATATTGTAATTGCGATCCAACTGCATCTCCTCCCTGGACGACCAGCCATGAAGGACAGGGATCGAGAGGGCAAGTCGTCCTCCTCACTCGTCCAAGCAGCTTGTCCACGTCCTCGGTACTCACCAACTGAAACTGATCCAGTGTAATTCTACTCGCGGAGTCGCCGGACACTCCATCGTCAGCCTCTGCTATAACGACGGCATCTAAGTTGGCTCTTATCAAAGAGATTTTATCTGTGAAATGATCATTAAAGGCATCGCAGCGAACTGCCGAAGGCTCTAAAATCGGAGTCAGGGGGGAAGGTGCCCGGGTTAGACCCCTCACCACTCTGAATTCGCAGATGCAATGCGCGCAGAGAAGAAAGCTTTCTTCACTGCATGTATTGCCATCCCATAGGAACGGAGATGTTCTCTATGTCATGTCTTGTCGGATAGAAGTCGAGTTTTCCGCCATCGGCGCTCCAGTCGTTGTCCTTTCTGCTTCAACTCCCTGAGGTCTTCCGTATACCAGGGCGCCCTGTTAGAAGCGGGTCGGAGAGGACGTTTGGGGGCGATCGTGTTGATAGCCCTAGTTAGGTCCCGATTCCATCTATCGACCTGGGCTTCTACAGGATCGTCGACGATACCAGCCATAAAAACCTCCAAGGCTTTCTGGAATAAATAAATCATCCAAATTGTGAAAACACAAACTGGGAGTTCTGCACACAGAATCAAAGTACAAAAATGTGCATGCATTGGGTACAGCTCTAATTATTATTTCACTACAGCACTGCAGTTCTCTCACAGTTTAATGATACCTTCTTAGAGGTAATCTAGTCCTTCTTGGCAAAGAAACTGCAAAGATACCTGGCAGGCGCACAACAAAAAATGTTTCATCCTTTTGCTATCTACTCCATTGATGTAAAGGAAGTGTCTGTGTGTGTGTGTGTGTGTGTGTGTGTGTGTGTGTGTGTGTGTGGAGGGGGGGTGGAATCTCACACTCATTTTCTCCTTTTAAGTCTCAGTGACACAGTAGCTGTTCCAAAGCATTATGCTGGTGCATGAATACTATGGAAAAGATGAAGGGTTGTGGGGGGGGGGGGGAATGGGGGTAGAATCAGTGATGTATGTTAAAAGCGATGGTCGTAAGTCCTAACTTAAAAGCATTAGTGTAAATTCTTTGCAAGTAATGTGTTCCTAATTATTCATTTTCCTTGGCACCAGTTAAAGACTCTAGTAACGGCTTCTGTCTCTTCATATTTAGTGTATTATTGTTTGAAAAAGGCCAGGGGAAGGCCAGAGTGGTGCAAAAGTGATATTCACTCTTTTTAAAATATATATGTCCGTTACCAAGAGCCAGAGTAAAGGGGAACATAATCACCAGCAGCTGACAGACAACGACATTTTTATAGACCTCCTGGCAAACGCCCAGTATGAAAGAGGCTGACAGGTACTTGGCTCTCCATGCTCCGCTTTTAGCTGAATTCTGCTACAGGCTAACTGCTGAGAAGTCCCAGAAACAGGGAACCACAGGGGTGAGTGAGTTGATCTCTCTCTCTCTCTCTCCCCAAAGATGCCTCTCACGGAAACCGTATGTTTCGTTTCCATCATTTTTCTGTTCTTCGCTCTGGGAAAACTTACATAAAAGGTTGAAGTGAGCCCAGCTGCAGCAAGCAAGTTCCTTTAAAACACCGTCGTGTGACATTTATTTGTTTGAACTTCTCAAAGCTGGCTGAGAATATAAAATAAATGTGGGCACAGCTGAGGACATAACAGAACCCAGCAAGGTTCTACTAATGGCCCATCTAGCCCAGTAGGATCCTGTCCCGATAGGAACTAGTCCTCAGTGGTGCAGATTGTTATTACAGTTCTCATGCAAGCGTCTGGCAGTTTGATACTTAAGCGAGACGCTGAATAACAAGATGCCTGCATTGGCCAAGCTATCTTGGATAGCAGCACCAATATCTGAAGCTTCTGATAATTCAGTAGTTCTTTGAACTCTGTTATAGTTTTGGTTATTGCTAGTTTTATCACATCATGGCAGAGAGTTCTAAAGGCTGACTTGGGCCATATCTACACCAGGGATATATCCCAGGGTCGTCCCTAGGACATCCCTGTGCATCTAAATGATGCACAGGGGATCCTGGGGGCAACTGGGAATGACCTAGGGATGACCCTGGGATAGTGGAAACTGGGGATATCCCGGTTTTCCTGCCGTCCAGGGTCCTAAAACGGTCATGGAGCCATGTGGGGTGGCTCTGTGCCCATGGGGGGGGGAAGCAATTTTGCCATCCCCAGGATGACATGCGTGGGGGACATGGGTGGGCTCCCTTACCTTTTCTGCTGCATGACATGACAGTTCCTCTGTGTCTTTTTAAAAAATGGTGGGCATGACGTCCTTTTCCTCCTGGGACATCGCATTTCCATTTAGAAGCTGGGGGCCGATCTCAGAAGCAGGTAAGTCTGGGATCGCCCCCCTCCCTCTACACCCTTAGGTTAGATAGAATATTGGAAGTCTGCAAATATTCCTCCTTTCAAAAAAGAAAAGACTTAACATAGTTTTCATCAATCGAGTGCTACAACTAATAGTAAGCAGTTGCTTCTTCCACCCTTATGCATGGTTTGAATGGGGCTCACTTCCAACTAAGGTCCCCTCTACAAGGATTTGCTTTTGCGCCCGGTTAGGCGATTATGCGCATAATCGCTGAAGCGCATTTACACCTAATACCTCTGCACGAGAGGCGGCGAGAGGCGGCGAAGCGCATTAACGGATTACCAAAATGTGCTTTACAAGTAGTTAATACGCATGAGCGCTTGTTCACATAGTCAAAATGCGCTTTAACGGCCGGAGCAAAATAAAACTCGCGATTTAACGCGCATTCAATAATGCGCATAATCTGAGAGATTACGTGCCTCTACATCCGATTTGCGCTCCGTTCTTGTAGAGGTAAATTTTTTTAAGCACCTTGAAAGAGCTTTAAACCTCTCTTGTAGAGGCAGCCTAAGTATGTTTAGAATTGCACTCTCAGAATTGGCTCACACAACTCTTTGTTCCTCTATGAGTGCACTCTAGAAAGCTTTCCCCAGTTACAGACTTGGCATAATGAATCTAGGTTGTATGTTCTTGGAAAAGTGTTGCCACAGATATGGAAATTGACTGTGGCAACACTTGCTGTGATTGAAATATGCTGTGATTGAAATATGTGCACGACCAAGTGAGGATAGTTCTGGCCTAAGACGGTTCTTCTAAACCAGCTCTAGGTCTCTTTCTAAACCACTTGTAATTTTCTGTCTACAGCAATGATCTTGATTATTTTTCAAGCAGAACCTATTTTGGCCCCAGCACCACACCAAGGCCACTTGGGGGGCTTTTCCAGGCTGTAGGGGGCCTTTCCTCTTTCAATCTGGTCAAGAAACAGAGCTTTGACCAGATGCAGCTAGAGCCTTTTTGGGCCTTACCTCACTTTTCCACCCCTCTCCATATTGTCCAAGTGAAGCCTCATCAGATACTACGTCACCAGGCAGACAAATTCCAACAGGCTCACTTAGTCCTTGGTTTGGGATGGATCTTTTTGTCATTACTGAAAGAATGCTCCGCTTTACTGAGTGCTGCAAAACCTCCTACTGCTGGTCCACCCTGCTGTCTCTCTCACCCAGACATTTTATTTTCCTTCACCTCCAATGCCTGCACAGTGCACCACAGCAGCTAGTCAATCACATCGCTTTTTATCTCTTGGGCTCCTCTCTCACCACAGCTAACATAGAGCTGATGAGCGACTCTCTATCCCCAAAGCTTCCTCTCGTAGCCCAGATCACAGCAACAGTCTGTTGAACTGGAGCATAACTGTACATCAGGGGTAAACAGCTTGTGTCCTTCCAGAATGCTGTTGGACTGCAACTCCCTAGTAGCCCTAGCTAGGAATGTTGGAGAAATGCAAAATGGATTCAAATTATTTTGGATTTCTATGAATTTGAGCCACAGTTTCTGCAGTAGTCCCACATCTACTGAGTTGAACAGATTCCACAGACTTGCAAATCATTTTTTTGTACTTCTGGAATTGTACACAAATTAACTTGTACAAAAATATATAAGTGGCTGGAAAATATGCCAAAATATACCCCATTTAAAAACACACACACAACATTTTATACATCTCTGATCTCTCTTCAGCCTCCCTCTTGTAGTACTCTTTTTGTATGTTCACTGCTCATAGATTGTACACTGAGCTAAGCATGCAAGTGAAAATTATATAAATTGCAGCTGACTGTTGTGTACTTTTCCAAATGGGGAAAAAATACTCAATTCTGTCAGTGAGCAGATGACAAAAAAAAGATGCTTGGCAATCCGCGAAACAGACTCAGGACAGATTAAACAAGATCTGTACATCCCCAGCCCTAGTCAGCGTAGCCAATGATGAGGCATGATGGTCCAAGAGTTGCAGTCCAAGAACATCTGGAGGGTCACAAGTTGCCCACCCCTGCTGTACATAGTATCAAAGGTGCATCATGAAGGCATTCCAAATATCAAAAGACTGCTATGGAGAAGACAGTGCAGGTTCCTTACATAGTTGGGGTGAGTGGGAGAGGGTCACCTGGACTATGCTGGCTACTGCCTTGTATGTCAGACCATCTTGTTAAATATAACTTGGGAAGTTGGTGGTTGTCCCTGCTTAAGTGAAACTTCCAAGGGATTATGTAAGAAGTCAGCAGAGTTTTTATGTCATTGTCAGGGAAATTTCACACATCTTTCAACTGAAACCAAATTCCATCAAAAGGGGATCTAGAGGTGAATTTGGTGGTTTTCATTGGGCAATCCTCTCTGAGAAATGGTGAATGATGGGAAAAGACTTACAATAAAATGTAAGATTCCTGGAGCGGGCTAGGAATAGTATCCACACATAAAACTCAGCAAAACAGACACATGAACTCATCAAAATCTATTGTATATGTTCGGCTTTTCTGCATGGAAATAATTTAGTAGGATGCCAGAAACTGAATGCCTTGAACTTTTCTTAATGTTTGTAAGCATAAGATTATGCTCATTGGGGTGGGAGGTGGGCATGAATTGGCTACATACCTTCTGTGCTCACTGCTTTACACCAAGCTCACTGCTTTACACTTCTTTACTCCAGAAAGGCTTTAACTGCCTATTTGTCACTCTCTTTCAGATAGGTTAGTAGCAGCAACCTCATGCAATTTCACGGGAACAAATTCAAACACTTGGCAATCTTTCTGGCCAGACAAGAAAGTCCACACTTCTCCACATTTCACATTTCAGTGGAACGGAAACGAGTTGGGGATTGTGCCCTTCTGTTAGGGTGACCAGATAAAATCCAGGTCAGGGCTCCTGTAACTTTAACAGTTGTAGAGAAAAGGGAATTTCAGCCAGTGTCATTTGTATGCAATTAGTTCCTGGTGAAATTCGCTCTTCATCACAACAGTTAAAGTTGCAGGGGCCCTGCCTTCTTTTGTATATGGTCACTCTAGTATAGTGCATGTACCTTTAACTGTTGTAATGAAGAGGGAATATCACCAGGGACTAATTGCATACAAATGACACTGGCTGAAATTCCCTTTTCTCTACAACTGTTAAAGTTACAGGAGCCCTGACCTGGATTTTATCTGGTCAGCCTACTTCTGTCCTAGAAAGGTGGTTGTGCTTAAAACATTATTTTGGGGAGATTGTGTGTGTGTATGTGTTTACAATAGGAAATTAAGTGAAAGGGAAAAAAGAAAGTGCTTCTTAGATGATTTTTTAACACATGAAACATTAAGGTGACATTAACATTCCATTGAGACTAGAGTTTTTTAAGGCTATCTCTTTGCCCATAAAAGTCAATTAAGCTCCATTTCTACTTACAAAGCAGCTTAGAACAACAGACCATAGCACACTCCTGTGTCTGTTGCCTCTGCTCCAAGTAGCTTCTCAGGCAATAAGAGGGGATTCTGGCATCAGCCAGTAAATCTCTCTTGTCTCTTCTGTTGCTTCCCTTTAGGGCAGAGGGGTGGTTTCAGATAACATCTCCAAATGGCTGAAAGCAATTTGCAGCATACATTAATTGCAGTCTTCTGCCCGAACGCCTCTGAGCACTTAATAACTTTGTAATTAAAGTGCAATTAACAAATTAACTTGTATACATCAAAGTGAATGGTGCTGTTGTTGTTAATGAGGAGTTAATTAGCCTGTGTCATTGAGAGACCCTTGGGGGCATCTTCAAAAGTGGGAACACTTTCTACACATGTACGAGGTTAATGGTGTCAGCAGCGTGTGAATGAATCAATTGTCCTTTGAAGCGCTTTACTAGGTGTGCAGAGATGGGCCAGGTAGTGGGTTGTCTTAGTTATCTCACCGTCAGCAAATAGTGGCTTCTCATTCAGATGCGTTTGACAGCTGATCAGGCCACCTAATTAAGGCCTCCAGCCTTTCATGGTGAGTTCTATGAAATGCCAAATACAATAGTTAAAATAAATGGAAAAATGGGGAGGATTTCCATGCTTGCTTTTTCTTTCCTTTTTTAAAGATTCTGTTGAGCGGTTTGGAAAACTGGATGTCTTGTTTTGTTTTTTAAAGTAGAGCATCCTTTAGTATTGTTGCCTTCTTCTTTTTTTATATCACTGAAGTTTCTATGTGGTACCTTGACCCTTTCTTTACTATCACTTCTAGAGCTATGGATAAGGCTGCATATCTAAATATACTTACCGGGTAGTAAGACCCATTGAACACAATGGAGCTCACTTCTGAGTAAGCATGAATACAAATGTGCTGTTAGCTGCCACTCTGCTACAAACGTCGTAAATTTATCTACCAGAATATATTATACACATTAACCAATTGTGTGTAAATTAATTTTAAGTTCAGAAATGTATAACTACAGGATTTCAGCTTTCCCTTTTGTAGCTGAGAATTTAGTTTTGTTTGGGTTTTATTCATTTTTAAGTATATAATACTACCAGTTCTCCCCAACATTAATCATATTGATTACTTTCCAGATTGGCAATGTTCAGATAACACTTTTAAAAAGTTATTACTATTTTTTATATATGTAACAGAGTATTTTTAATCAAGCTAAATTGAGCTTTAAACGTGTTAGAAACTGCTGCTTTCCTTTCATTCTTTGCTTGTTGAAAGTCTGTCCAATAGTAGTACACAGGAAAAAGGGGATTTTGTCTTTCTAAAGAGAGAAATGGAATAAAGTAGTTTCGAGACTACATACAGTGTTTAATTTCCTGTTTCCCACCTAAGCAACAATGCAATTAGGATGTATTTTAACAACTTTATCACCAATATTCCAGTAGTCCAGATTTTCCATTTGTCATGAAATTCAGTGAAATGCCCCAGTCAATAACTACCCACTTCCTCATAAGCTGTAGTTCAGAGATAAAAATTATCTCCTTCCTTCAAAATCTCTTATTCTTGACCCTCACGTGTTCAGCCTCCTCATTACTTAGGGGTTACTTAATCAGCATGGGTGTCCTAGACTGAATCACTGAACCTTTCCACAAGCAAGGCTTCAATGACTTTTACTCTGAAAATGAAGGTGTACTTGTGAATGTTGCTAATGTAGTATAGGAAGTGGTAGAGAACTATTTTCAAATCAAACATCTGTTCTAGTCAGCATAGGTTTTTCATTTGTTTTATAGGCCCAGGAAGTAGGAAGAAAAAGTATCGCTTATCAAAACGATCCCAGGGGAAGATACATAACCACACATACAGAGCTTCCTGCCTGATCTGCTCTGTCCAGTTCCTGAAAATCTCTGCTTTACAGCAAATAACCAGCTCAGCTTTCTAACCTGAATAACTTATACATTTTTCTACATTTTCCCAGAGCTCAAGGCCCATTGGTCTCTTTGTGATGATGGAACATCGCTCTAAATCCAGAGAAATCTCAGCTGTTTAGTCTACACATGACATATACATCTGCTGCTGAATGACCAGGGGTCTCTGATGATGATCTTTCTGCAGTATGGAGAACTGAAACAAATCTTCACAAAAACTCCAAGGCTGCCAAAATATCTAATTTTACTGTACGGATTTTTACAAGCAAAATGTGAAATGCAAAGCTTGTAAAGTGCCATTTCCCCTCAAAATTCATGTGTATTACAATTGATCTTCTGATATATTTGTTTGGGCAGGTTTCAAAGATGAACTGTCAACTGTCAAAAGTGTCCATCAATTAGGCTGACCATATGAAAAGGAGGACAGAGCTC
The DNA here is from genome assembly GCA_029215795.1 of Anniella stebbinsi. Taxonomy (NCBI): domain Eukaryota; kingdom Metazoa; phylum Chordata; class Lepidosauria; order Squamata; family Anniellidae; genus Anniella; species Anniella stebbinsi. The sequence goes on along the minus strand of JARDYH010000005.1, from coordinate 61,364,350 downwards.
ATGTAACTTTAACAATTGCAGAGAAAAGGGAATTTCAGCTGGCGTCATTTGTATGCAATTAGTACCTGGTGAAATTCCCTCTTCATCACAACAATTAAAATTGCAGGAACTATACTAGAGTGACCAGATACAAAAAAGGGCAGAGACCCTGCAGCTTTAACTGTTGTGATGAAGAGGGAATTTCACCAGGAACTAATTGCATACAAATGACACCGGCTGAAATTCCCTTTTTTCTACAACTGTTAAAGTTACATGAGCCCTGTCCTCCTTTTCATATGGTCAGCCGACCATCAATCCTTATTTACTAATTTCTGACAAACTACTTGATTTTATGATATACCAGCTATTAACTGATTTCAAATACTACATACAATGAATGTTGCTTATTGAATGCTGACAAATATCAATAGCACTATCAAATATCAATATCAAACCATTTTGAGAATAGCAGGATAAAATGGATGGATATAATTCAGTGTAAAATATCAATATCAAACATCCATACTAAATCTGTTTCAACTATAGTAGAGAACAAGACCTCAGAATGAAATATGGAAGGGTCCTGGCCCCAACTTGAACACAAAATATGAACTGAAGCTTTGTTTGGACAGCTGATTTGGTGGCTGGCTCTGTGAGACAACAGGGAGAGGCTAAGTTCAACCCAGTCAGGGTCCCTGACCTCCTGCACCACCAGAGTTCTAATATGCCTGGCAGAGTAAGCTCAGACTCAACAGCACCACCTAGAGTGCAGTACCAGAGAATTATCAGCTGACCCCAGAAGCCAATCCTTGTTCACCAAACCCTATAAAGCCTCAGCTAAGAGCGAAAGCTTGTTTCTCAGTGCAAGCAACTTGTCTGAAGTGTGAGGACTCTGGTTGTACTCCTGCACCCTTTTCCTGACTGACTTTGATCTTGCACCCACTTCCAGCACTTTCTGCTCAGTACTGCTGCCTTGGATCTTGACCCCAGCTGACTTTGATGTAAGCCTGCCTCTGTAGAGTGACCACATGCATGTGACCCAAAAAAGAAGACAAAAGAACACACAGATTTGCATAAAAGTCACAGGTGCTAATTTATCTGTATAGATGCAAATTTAGGCATTTAGTAATATCTGATGAGCCTGGGTCTGTTTTTTGTGTTTAGGCTTATAGCTTTTAAGTCATTATAGTGATTTTAAATGTATGTACATATTGTATGTTTTTGCAGTTTTAATTTTTGTATATTGTTTTTAAATGTTTTAATCTTATGTAAACTGCCCACAGAGATTTGGCTATGGGGTGGTATATAAATGTAATAAATAATAAATAAAATAATAATTACTAGAATTTAAATAGAAATGCAATATATCTCACCATATTGGGGAAGACTGTGTACACTCTGCTGTTGAGGTGCTAACTCTTGAAGGGCACCTGCAAGGCCCATCCCTGCTCATGGTTCTTTTATCACAGGGGCAACACATTCCCAACCCTGAAATAGTGGATATCTTCAAACAGAGGGCTGTCCTCTGTAAAATAGGACATATGGCCACCCTATGCTTCTGTGTCCTCTGCCCTCTGTTTGCCTGCTCCACAATTCAACTTTCTGCCTGGTACTGGCTACACACCTACCTCTGGCCCCTTGAGTCCTGGGTCTGTCTTCTCCGGAACTCAGTTGGCCTGTTTTGGACTCAGTCCTGGTCTTCATCATCCTTCAGCAACTGACAACATGAAGCAGGCCCTGTTGAGGTCTGGCTAGCTCTGAACTTGACATGGCCAGTGGAGAGCATAGAAATTGGCTGTATAATTTCATGGCATGGAGCATCTTTTTGAAAATAAGGGGGTTTAGTGGTCCCAATTCATCCTCTTGCATGGACATGTGTCTGTAACTTCACATCTCAATATCATGATGAAAGGCATTTTTCAGAATAATTGAACGATGTTGAAGAATGTTTACATGAAATGATTATCAGTGAAATACATGAAATAGTTATAAATTAATACTTTAGTTCTGGGGTAGGGAATCTCAGCCCTGGGGGTCAATTCTTTGCACCTTGGACAGCCCCTTTAGAGTTCTGACAGAAACACAGAGCAGATTCGCTGCCCCATTAGCAATGGGGTCACCAGCCTCCACTGACAAGCAGCAACTGTTGAGTCGTTTTCCAACTTTGGGACACTTTTTCCTTGTTCTAAAAGATTCAAATTCGTCTCCTAAGACTTCGTTACTGGCAGTATGTCCTGCTTAGGCTAGGTCAAATTCAACATTAGGGCAAATTAAGGGGCAAAGTCAGTAAATAGGCAGATAGTCAAGCACAGACATATCAATCCAGAATGGAATCAAGTTAAGGAAGCAGACAATGATCAAAGCACAGTATTACCAGGAAAGTGGGCAGCTTCCAGGAGAAAGGTATGAGACGTAGCCAAGGTCCAAACAGAGATCAAACAGAAATGCAATCCAAAAAGCAGAGGCAAGCATGGGTCCATAGGTCAGTACCACTGAGGTTCAAACACAGTTATAGGACATTGTAGCAGAAAGTAAGATGCTGTTTCAACACCAAGTAAACTCTGACTGAAAGCTTATGTAGCTAGAACTTACAGAGCCTCACTCAGGACTCAGCTGCAGATGATTACAGGCCCTCCAATAAAGGTTGTACTCATGATGAGGGTCTTGCTCTCAAGGAAACCTTTAGTCTTGAGGAGTCGGATGAATATGATTCTTGAGACATGCACTTCATCTTCACATGGCAACTTACTTGGGCCTCCACCTTCTAAAGCCAGAAGGGCTGAGCTGGCACTCAGTTTCATCTTCTCCTGCCACAGGTGAGTTATAGTCTTTAGGGGTCCCATCCAGGGGTCCCTCACAGTCTGCTGCTTTAGATGGGGCTGATGCATCTTCTCAACTGATGACAGGGGTGCTTGAGGCCTTGCTTGCATCATGGAACTCTTCATCTGATGAGTAATCCTGGCTGATGTCAGAGTCAGACATGACACAGTAAGAACTTCAAGCTACAATAAGCTGGGGCCCTTTTTTCTTTCAGCCCTGCAGCCTTCCCCCTGCCCCGCTGCCCCCCACCCCCTAAATTGCAGCCCCTGACAGCTTCTCCAAAAACTGAATATAGCTCTCAGGCTGAAAGAGGTTCCCCATCCCTTCTTTAGTTACGAAAACAACTTTTAAAGGCAAACAGTATATTTTGGACTTTTACAATTCACTATATAATCTCATAGTACTTACTTGCAAAGCACAATTTTCCTTCCAGTCTCTATTATGTATTCAGAAGAATACATTATTCTGCTTCTTGGTTATTGCACAGTGGATGGCAGCAAAAAGGATCTAAATTATTTTGGAAAATGGGTTTCAAATGCATCAAAGGAGTCCTCAAAATCCATTGTTCCACAATCAGATCACTCCTTCAAAATCATCGGCTTGCTCTATTAGTTCAAAGGGCAAAGGCTGAAGCTGAAACAATTATTTGAGTGCTTTTGAAATTTGCAAATCAAGTATTCATTTCCTTTGATGAACACTGACGGTAAAACAGTCACCCTCGGAGAAACTTCCTTGTCATTTAATTTACTCTGTCAACTTCAACTAATACTGGATCAGACATTTTGTCACCACTGTAGCCTCATGTGACAGACTGCCAGCCAACCATGGATTATCCTCCAAGTCACAGGATTGGCCAGTGAAATATTTACAGATGCTGAGTCAAGAATTACAAATGTAAAATCCCCCCAAGCAAATTAGTGTCTCGCAAAGAACAAAACAGCAACCATCTTTGTGGTGCAAAGTCTGAAAATTACAAAAAGTTATTTTGACTCTGCACTAATAGACACATTTGTAAAAAACCATATATTGTGAAAACTGATCCAGATATCCAGTTTATTCACCCTACATGTCTCTAATTTGAAATGATCAATTTAAGAATTTGACTTTGCTGACAATTCCCATCTTACGCTTTGGCAGCTGAATCTTTGAAAGTTTGTGTTTTAGTGTCGGAAGCTCCAATCATGGCAGTAAAATACTTTTGTAAGCACAGCAAACTAGCACAAATATGTCCATGTGTTGTCACTTCTGTATTCTTCTGAATCTCAGTTGCTGTGGAACATGAGTGGGAATGTACTATTGAGCTCATGTCCTGCTTGTGGCTTCCCATAGGTATCCAGTTGACCACTATGTCAGCAGAATGCTGGACTAGATAAACCCTTGGTCTGATCTACCATGGCTCTTCTTCTGCTCACCTCAATTGACCCCTTTACCACACCAGTCTGAAAACATATCTCCTGACTGTGCCAGGGAGTCCAACTATCAGAACTGATGTACAATGTCACACTTGGACAGGGAATCCTGTGTTTTAATCCCTTCTCAATCGTGGATTTCACTGGATGGCCTTAAATTATCTATCAGCCTAACCTACATTGTATGTATATAAGCAGATAATTCCCACAGACATTGCATGATCTCCTTAGAGCAGTGGTGGACAAAATTGCACCCCCATCCCATTCTCAGGTTTGGCCCTGGTTGCTCCCAATCACACTGTTGAATTCAGTGGCAGGGGAGATTTTATTTTTAATGGTGCTTTTAGTCCGATGGAGCACTAAAGGGGTCAAAGTTAGCATGCCCAAGCTAAATTTAACTCTTTTGTTGCTATGGAGCAGTTTGCAGCTGAATTTTGGCAATAAACCACCAGATGTTTTTTCAGTTTTGGAGGGGGGCACCTGTGTCCTGCATGGCAGCCTGCAGGAGGGGCCTAAGGGGGAAAATGGACTCTAGACTTTTCGAAGTAGCCCACCCCTACTTTTGAGGATAGGCTGGATACAAAAGAGCCAGTGTTGTGTAGTGGCTTAAGTGTTGGACTGGGAGTCAGGAGATCCAGGTTCTAGTCCCCACACGGCCGTGGAAACCCACTGGGTGACTTTGGGCCAGTCACAGACTCTCAGCCCAACCTAACTCACAGGGTTGTTGTTGTTGTTATGAGGATAAAATGGTGAGGAGGAGGATTATGTACACTGCCTTGGGTTCCTTGGAGGAAAAAAGGTGGGCTATAAATGCAATAATAAACAAAATAAAAGTGAAAAGCAAGTACCACTGATTAAAGTTAGCTAAGCCTATATCCACCTGGTCCCTCATTTTCTGTGGGAACTAAATCAGGATCTGTTTCTATGATATTCTCCACTACTGACTGCAGCTTCATTCATACAAGGCCAAATGGCTGACAGGAAACAACAACTATTGACCTGGTTCAAATTCAGATGAATGGCCTTGTGGTCAAAGGCCACATCTCATTATCGGTCACCTCAGACATCTGGTCCCTGGAGGCTAGGAATGCATTGATAATAACAGCAAACAGTTTATTTTGTTGCTTGTGGACTGCTTTCCTCCGGACACAGTGTGATTAGGACGTAGACGTTTTACCCACTTTATTCATCTATACAATGTTGCAGGTGGTTGGAAGAAAGGTGTACGTGAAATTAGAACAGGGCACCCTCTTTCAGAAGTTGTGAATGACCTGGATATGCTGTTGAGTATTTTATTTGCCCTGTATTGCTAGGCCCTATCTATAATCTGCACTCTCCCCCAGCCAGCAGCATTAAGCATCCATTTCTAAACTCTATTTCCATAAGTGATTTTCCAATGCAAATATGTATTATAGCACCGCTTTAGGCCTTCCTTGTCCTTTGTTTCTCATCACCGCCCTTCCACATCCAATGGGATTACACTCCATAATGCTTCACTCCAGAGTATGCAAGCCTTTGTTCTTTATAGTTCCACCCCCAAGGCTTTGCCATCTTATCCATCTACTGTAAATTGCACACCCACACTGCTTCCTGCTCTTGGAGGGGGGGCATTACAGAAAGGACCTTCCACAGCAGCGAAATAAGAATAATTCCTTTCCAGCCCCTCAAGCACCAGGCAGGCAAAAGGCATCATTTAGTAAAACAAAGGCCTGGTTAAAAACACACAGAAATCTGAGGGGAAAGCACAGAGCCCTTATCACTAAGGGGTAGGAAGATGCTTTTGCAGATACCTTGGTTGTTTCCATACTAACCCTTTCCCCTGGAATATACATCATATTTTCTTCTGAGCAGTCACAGCTATTATGGAGAATCCAGATGACATCATGACCAGCAGGTTGCTAGGGCTGTGCGAATCAGCAAAACATGAGCTTGCCAACGTTCTCTGAATTCCATCTCAAAGCTTGACTCGAGTCTGTATCAAACTGCGAGTTTTGTTATTTTTTGCACATGAAAACTCGTGTGTATTTTCCTAAATGTATGCATCGATTGTTCATATCTTTGAAATGTATGCATTTCTCCCATTGATTAAAGTGTATTTGTGCACATTTTTAAAATTATGTATTTTTTCATGTCCCCCCCCCCCCAAATGTATATGTGCTATTGAATACATTTGGAGGAGGGGGTCCATGAATCACATTGCAAGCTTGGAAATGTATGGACTTTGACTCCAGATTGTGTCTGAGTCCATGTTCAGTCTGGAAGATGCAAACTGAAATCTGAGTACCGTATTTCTTCGATTCTAAGACGCCATCGACTGTAAGACGCACCTTAATTTCAATACCACCAACAGGGAAAAAGCTTTGATTCTAAGTGTGGGAAAATCGCCATCAATTCTAAGATGCACCCCATTTTTAGAGACGTTTATAAGGGGAAAAAAGTGTGTCTTAGAATCGAAGAAATAGGGTACATTCTGATCAAAACCTGAACTGAAATGAATTTCTCATACATCCCTAATTCCAGCATTTCTATGTTGTCCTCTCTTCTTCTTTAGATGGGATTCATTGCAAGGTGGGGTTTTTTGTTGTTGTTCTTTATTTTACTTAAAATGCAATTGGTGCAACAGCCTCTCCTGTATGGACTGGAAGAGCGGTATTGATGTAGCTGAAGTTTTGCATTTTCTTTCCTTCCTTCTTTGTTTTTGCACAAAAGCATAGCACTAAAAATAATCCCCCCTTTTAAGAAACGGACAAATCCATGGGGTGGGAGATCAAATCCAAGAAAGGGCTGAGGAAAAGAAAATCTATTGAATGTGTGGGGCAATTGAGAAGGGCACCTATGCTGTTCATATTAGTCATGCTAGCCTGCATGCTCCTCACCACCCCAACAAAGCCCAAACTGTTCCTGTTCAATGCCCATTCAGTTTGGTTTTTAAGAATTTGGAAGTGTAGAACAGCAGGATTTATACATACACCTAGTTTAGACCAGCAAGCGAGATGAAGTCTGCCACATACAAATAGTGCTGAAGGTCATGAGAAAAATCTATTTACTTGCCTTCCAAACCATAACAAATAGAGAAATGAGAATGGAAAGAAATTCATGTAAATAATTTGGGGGGGGGGATATAATACTCTTTCTATGGATCTTTGCTTTCCAAATCCACAAATGGGAGGCAAATGTTGAGGCTGAATTTCCATAATACATATATTGGAAAAATAATAATTTGCTTCACAAATTCAGGTTTATTCCAAGTAGGTTCATCACAGAATCAAGCTGACTCTTTGCTTGGCATAGGCAGGAAAGAAAGTTAGCAATGCTTTTCTTTTCGTTGTCCATTCTTCAGTACTTTCTGAGTTTGGGGGGCACAGAAGTTTATGTTGGAAGAAGAACATGAACTTGATTTGTGCCATCAACGTTTATCTTTCCGAGTATTCAACCTGCAAGCATTATTTAGTGTTACTTTGGAGCTGAACCTGTGACCTAAAGGTGAAAGTTTCTGTAATGTATTGTTAAACCTTCTGTCCCATAGGACAACTTCCCCCTTGCTTTAATAAGCATACATGTATGCAGTTCCACCTAGTGGACAGCACCTTTGGTCACTTTGAAAGCCCAGAAACAAGACCCCCATGGGTGCTCAGGTTAGTTAGCCAAAGTGGTGGAGAAAATGGCATTCCCAATTGGGATAAACAGATGTGAGGGATATTTGTCCATTTCTGGCAGCCTCCAAAGAATGATTAGAATATCTCAGGGGGTAAAACAGACAAAATAGGAGCTATTGTATAATAGGAATCAACTATTAGAGGAAATCCAACTCTTCTGAGTACTTGGACAGGCTATGAACTCTAATTATTGTTTTGCAGCCAAATTGGTAGTATTGATGCACAACAGGGAGGTGTCAACAGACTCAAAGGAACCTCAAGTTCTGCGAAACTACAAAACAAAATTAATCCTGCCCCCCAACTCTTTTAAGATGGTAAAAAATAATAATAATCCTAAAACAGCCAAGGATTGATCATGCTCAGCAGCCACACCATGCTGATGTGTAGCAGGGATGGGGGAACTACAATAAACTGGGGAGAGGTCAAAATGGAATATCTTGGAAGAGAGTTGGCTGACCGGTGGCTGGAACCTTGAACAGGATCACTTCAGTATTTAGTCCCAGATCCCACAAGTTGTAAATAGCTAAACGAGAGCTTGATTGTGAGACTTTGGGGTAGTTGTGTCTAGTGACTCTGGATAAAATGAAAAGATAATTTACAAGCAAGCTGAAGGACTGGTCCATTTCTGGATAATTTAACACTTTCACTTTCTCCCTGCCCTAATCCTTCTGCAAATATTTAAATGAAGTGTAGCCCAAACAGTCCTTCCACAATCCACAAGAGGACCTGCCTTTACTGCTGGCTCAAAGAATAAACACAGCACTGCTCTCTTGGTCAAAACATTCTCTCTCTCTCTCTCTCTTTATGAGTTCAAATTCCATCTATTCTGAAATTGATCCTATTTTGGAACTGCAAGTTTCATGCCCCCAGTTCATCAATTTAAATTGCATCTTGGTGTAAATTGATCACATTACAGTCCCTGCTTCCATCTGCCTCCTCAGCCTTGTCTTTAAAATGTATCTAGCTCTAAATCAGTCTAATTCCCACCCTCGGATACCTTCTCACTATTTCTTCCGTTTCAATTGCATTGCAACTTTTCAAAGTCCTCCATCTCCTTCTCTCTGCTTCCCTTCCTATCTTATCTTTTCAAATATATCCTATTCCCTCGTCCAAATCGTAGCCCGCTTAGGATGCTCAGAGCTTTTCTCTTTCAATACTTGCTATAGGAGTCAGGGTGACTTGAGTCAGCATGCACCGAATGGCGGAGGGAGCCATCAGGGCCTCCAGGCCAGCTGAGATCCTTGCAAGTAGTCTTCTCCCTAACCTGGTACCCACCAGATGTGTTAGAGTTCCCATCACTCCTTCCAATGGCCATGCTGTCTGAGGGTGATGGGAGTTATAGTCCAAGACATCTGAAGGGCCCCAGGCTGAGTAAAACTGGGTTAGAGTATTAGAGCATCATCAGACAAGTGTTTATCACATGCTCGCTACTGCCCACTTACAGACGTTTGCATGTCCTTTAGGCAACATTGTCTGCCTCCCACACGCCTCCCGCTCCTTCCGCTTGTTTTTGCGTAGCAAAATAGACCCCCTTTAATCCATCTTTTTTAAAAAATGGTATGTGCTGCCATTTCCTCTGAGTGTAGAAGAAAAGCAGCGTGATATAAATGCCCCCTGAATGGGCCACATGGTTGTTGCTGCTTCCTCTTCCTCTCCCCGTGTAAAGAGACCGTCACTATTGTGGGACAGCAGCAGGCGGCCATAGCAATGGTAGGGAAATGTGAAAATCCACCCATCTAATGACGTTCTTAGCCTTCCCTAGCCTGGACTATGGAGACCTGGGTTCAAATCCCCAATCAGACATGAAGCTCACTGCATGACTTTGGGCCAGGCACGATGTCTCAGCCTAACCTACATCACAAGCCAATCATGTTTGAAGAAAGATCCACAGAGATTGTATACATCTCCACATATACCAATATGTGACAGCTAGTAAACATTATGTAGAAAGGCCATATGGAAACAACCAATCAGAAAGAGGTACAGAATGTGATGATGTATGATGTCGTGAGGCATTACACCATTCCAACTACAGCTCCCAATATACAGTTTGATACTGTGCATGTGCAAAAACTTGTATACACAGAATGAGATCTCGAATTAAAGGAGAACTCTCGTCCAAGATTTCACGGATGAATTCATTACTTTCTGAGGAAATAACAAATCTATTTTGGGTTTGTTTTCCCATCATTAATTAAAACAGCTACATAATTTAAAAGGCTACATTAAAACTATGTATGGAAGTATGCAGGAAAGAATCAAAGCTCAATGCTAGAACACATGCTTTGCAAGCAAAGGATCCCAGATTCAGTCCCTGGTATCTCCATTTTTTTTCCTTAAAAAAGAGTTTCACTAGCAAGTGATGTGAAAGGCCTCTGCCTGGGACCCTGGAAGGCTGTTGTCAGTCAGAATAGACAATTTTGGACTAGATAAACAAATACTCTGACCTGGCACAAGGAAGCTTCCTATATTCTTATGCAGGCAGATGTAGCTTTGGCCTCAGTAAGCAGGGCTGGCCATAAGGTAGAGTGGGCTAGTTGCCTCACACAGCAGGTTTTCATAAAATGGCAGCAAATTGTTAGTTATTTACTTTGATATTGTATCTCTACTATCAGGGATGGGGAGAGGTGCTTATGGGATGTTTGCCTCATGAATCAAAATAAGGTGGGTGGCATTGACAACTATGCACCTGGACTTGGTGGGTTGGGTTTTTTTGGGTTTTGGGGGAGGGGTTGGTTTTTTTTTTTTTTGCCATTTATTGCTCTACCACAGGCAGCACAATGTCTTGGACTAGCCCTGATGATAACCAAAGAAGGCATCATCCTTCTCCTGAAAGGCTTTCTCCATCTTTGCTTTTCTGGATCATGCAGGTGGAGGAAAAACAGTGTCTCCCACTGCTCCATGGGGCCCTTGAGAGGTAGATACATGATGCCAAACCACCATCACCTCAGGCCAGGTGAGGGGAAGAAGATCCCATCCATTGTCAAGGCTGCCCCTTGAGGATGGCCATTGATTCTGCAATTGTGACCTGACAGTGCACAGTCCCTCTCCCTCTACTCCCCACCTTTGCTTGGTTTGTAGTGATGGCTTTGCTATTCAACCAGTTTCCTTCTAAACTTAACAATAATGCCTAACAACAAACCCTTCCCTATGCAAATGAGTATTTTGTGGGGAGTGAGGTGTTGTCAGATCCCCTTGGTATACCAGCCAAGAGCCCACCATCTGGGCAGGCCTAACCTCAGAGCCCAATGTCAATCAACAGGAATGAGAGTTTGGCATTGGATGAGGTCAGTGTTGAAATGATGTCACCTCTGACTTATTTTCTAGAGGTCACCAGAGAGCTTGCTAGGACAGCAGTGACTTTTTGGCCACCACTGACCTGAACTGGTTTTGAAAGTGGTGACCTGGAGGTCTAAAGGGTTGTGTCCCATGACCCAGAGGTGAATCCAGCTTTTCTCCATGACAAAACTTTCTATCCTCACCAGAGAATGAAGCATTGTCTCTCTAACAAGTCCTATTTCCACTGGAATTCAGACCAGCCACATTTGCAAAATGATACTCTCGCCCCCTTCACCTTCTTTTGTCAGACTCTCACCTTCTGCTCCTCTATCAGAGCACTGCAGGGGATAAGGGGAGCATCCCCTCTTATTGCCTAAGTAGGCTCCTCAAATAATAGAAGCAACCAAGCCAAATTTATTAAGAAAAATGACTCACTCTTGAGACACAATTCCTGAACTTCAGCACACACCAATTGGAGAAGTTCAGAGAACGGCATGTTCATAGAAAAAAGAGAAGAGTGCCTTTAAATCGCTGGAGTCTAAGTACAACCAATGTGTACAAAAAAACAGAGGTTTCTTCCCAAGATTATTTAAACAAAGACCAGATGCTCATTCAGTTAGCATTTAATAAATAAATACAGTACATAAATTTGTTTCCCCCCTAAGACAAATGAGGACTCAACTCCATATCCCACATAATACAATGTGATGAATTCGATGGAAGTGCCTTCTTGAGGAAAAATGTCAGGACTCAAGATATGGCACAAAAAGGAGTCACAGTTTATTGTCCAATATAATATGCATGTGGAACTATCCTTAGGCCCCATTTACAGATTAACCAATATGTCATAGTTGCCACCAACTTTTGTGGTTATGCTTCTCTAGGTAATGTCTTTATCTTTTCCCACCCATTGTGGATAAGGGGGTTAACGTGATACAACGTGAGCCCTGTCCCCTTTTTCATATGGTCACCCTAGATTACATACACCTCAGCTGACTCCCACCCCTGACAAAGTGTGTCAACATCACAATACATAATAATCTATTCCACCCTAACCACACGGGTAGAAGGTGGAGACATTCCTAAGAACCATAGAGACAGCAACAATTATCTTAAAGACCACCTCTTCCTGTATGAACCAGTTTGGGTGCTCCATTTAACCAAGAGGACTTGTTGGGAGGTCTCCCTGCTGCCAGAAGCATGGCACATGCAGAAGAGAAACAGGGCCTTCTCAACTGTAGTGCCTGGCTTGTGCAATGCTCCTCCCCAAAGAGATTCATGGGTATCCCTCACTGTTCTTCCTGACATAGGGCCAAGACCTGGCTTTTCAGGAAAACCTTTGGACTTATTTAAGGTGGAGTGTGGAATTGTTTTCAGCTGTTTTCTGTGACATTTGTGTTTCATTTTGTTATCTATTGATCAGGGCTGCAAATGTTGACATTGCAAACCTCCTTGAGCATTTCCCTCCAGAGAGGCAGAATATAAGTATGATAATAAATATTTATGTTCCAGGTAACATGTATTCAGAGCAGAGGATTCACAATGCAATCCTATACCATTTCTGCTCAAAAGAAAGCCCTATCATGTTTAATGGGTCTTACTCCCAGGAAAATGTATATAGGCTTGTGTGTGGTGAGGGGAGGGGCCATGGCTCAGTAGTAGCACACCTGTTTTGCATGCAGATATCTCCAGGTAGGGCTAGGAAAGAATCCCATGCCAGTCAGTGTCACAATACTGGGCTAGATGGACCAATGGTCTGACTCAGTATAAGGCAGCTTTCTATGGACCCATGTTTGCAGCCTAAACCTCCCTACAATTTATGACATTTGCTATCATGTAAGATCCCTTCAATGTTATATAAACCTTGCTCCTCTCATTCTATGGCAGTCTGAAGCACTGCATGGCTTCTACGAGCCTGGGGGCTATATCTGGCTTTGCTGAGGCCCATAGATGGCCACACCCCTTTCTCCAGCCCTACCGCCTCTCCCGAGAACACTGGTGGGTTGGTAGTTTCCTGGCTTTTGTGGCACTCTCCCCCCCCCCCCCCCCATTCTAAAAGGTTGGAATGCCTCTCCTTTTTTTTTTATTGTATAATTTTTATTAATTTTTCAACAAAACAAAACAAACATACACATAATACATAATATATAAACAAACTAACTCCCTCAACTACCCCCGTGCACCCCCCCCCGAGACCTACTCACATTCATCCATCATCCTTCCAGAATTTTAATGATTCTTTTGAAGGCGATTGTCCCTTTCCCGATCTTAAAACATATTCCAAAAAGGGAGTCCATATATCTCCAAAATCACTCTTACTGGACATTCCCCTCATTATTTTCATTTTACATGTCAACATATCATTCAATGCTATATTCCAAATTTCTTTATACCAATCTTCTATTTTATAACTTCGTTGCCCTTTCCAATTTTTAGCAATCATTATTCTAACGGGTGCCAGGAGGTTGTTTACCAATTCTCTATTAATTATATGCTTATTCCTACTATCCCATATTGCTAGTAGAGCTAACCGGGTTTAATTCCAATTTACTTCCAATTATATCACTTATTTCTTTAAAAACCCTTTCCCAGAATTTTTGTACTTGTTCACAGCTCCACCACATATGAAAATAGGTCCCAACCTCCTGACATCCCCTCCAACAGTTCTTGGACACTTTTTTATCAATCTGGTGAAATCTTACAGGTGTTAGATACCATCTCCAAACTGTCTTATAATAGTTCTCCTTAATTCTAATCGACAATAATTTCAACATTCTTACATTCCATATCCTCCCCCAATTATCTTCATTGATTTTTTCCCTTAGATCTTCTTCCCATACCTCTTTTATAACCTTAAGTGAGTCCTGAAATTCCTCCTCTATTAATATTTTATATATCTCGCTAGTGAGTCCTTTCTTAGCTCTGGCTTCATCTTTTTTTTCTATTTGTTCAATTAAATCTTCAAATCTGGTATTGTTTCTACATTTCTTATTTTTCATCCTCCATTCCTCTGTCCATTTTACCAGTTGCAAACACTTGAACCACGCTATCTTTTGTCCTTTAAACAAATCTTTAATATGCTCACTATCCTTCATCTTTCCCATCCAATTCCTTAGCTTAAGAATATTTTGTTCTTTCAGTCTCACTTCTATCTCTGATTTTAATGCTCTTGGGAAGTTTCCCACTACTACCACTGGGGCAAGCGGAGAATCCCCTGGTATCAACTTCCCCCTATACTTCTCCCATATCGATAATATATTTTCCAATAATGGGCTGTCCAGTACCTTCCATTCTTTCTTCTGCATTTTAGTAAAAAATATATTCCGCAATTTACATTCTATCTCTACTGTTTGCGATTCCAACCATGGAATGCCTCTCCTAAAGCTTAGTTACTGGCAGTCAGAGCTTTAAGCTACATGCTGGTATTTTTTGTATTTTGGGCCCCACTCCTTTTGCCTATGCTCCCATTTGCCTTTGCTCCCATACCCTTTTGCTTTCAGCCTGCCCACAACTAGAATGTGGCCCCAGAGAGCTCGTCCAAAACTGAATGTGGCCCTTAGACTGAAAAAGGTTCCCCACTCCTGGCCTAAGCTGAACAATAGCTTATTTGGTGATCTTACCGGATGACAGTTTCATTACCTAAGGTGAAATCCTATACCCAGTTTTCTGAAAATATGTCCCATTGAACTCAATGGGGCTTAGTTTTTAGTAGACATGTAGAGCTGCGATGTAAATCTTTGAGATCAGCACAACTGTCTTGTTTTCATTTCATAGACTTATTTATTTTGAAGCTTTTAAAAGTAGCTGGCTGACTGAATGGGCAGAGGGAAGAAACCTGTGCATATTTTAGGCATGATTAAGGGCATTTGGCTCAGTGATGCAATAGTACCCTTAAATGTTTTAATCCCCACAAGGTGGTATTAAATTAATTCTTCAGTGTTGCTCTCCTTTGGCAAGTTATTTGATTCAGTACAACTCCACAGTAGGACATTTCCTAAATGCACAGTTATTTCTTAAAAAAATAATGTCTTCTCCCACATCTGGTTCAAATATTCTTATTTCCCAATTCCGCCCCATCCCTCCCATATTTTTCATTTGTGTTGTAAGGCCGTTATTGAGCTTTTTTAAAAAAGAGAAAGAATATGATTACCTAAATCAGAATTCAATTGTTTATTATAAATTTAGGGCATGATCCAACCAAACTTAAGCACTTTTTTATTAAAACAAAACATCAACCCATTGATGTGATTGGCAGAGTGAAGCAACCTATCACTAAAATCAATGCATCTTGAAAATGCTTGGATTTTTGTGCCTATAAAATATGACATCAATTATGTCACTTTATAACAGCGTAGAGTGAGATCCTCCACCTGGGAAATAGAAATGAAGTATGTTCAGATCAATGGGACATTTCAGGTTAAGTCTGCCTGCTTTTGCACCATTCAGCAAGGGAGATCTCCACACTGATGTTCTCTTGATGGATCAAGACCCATTCAGATCAGATATCCATGCAGATTTGCATTACAATTTAGATTTGTAGACAATGTGAATATAACTTATAAATACTTATCCACAATGTAGATAATGGGAAGTGGAAGGGAATGCACATTTCCACCCACATGCTCTGCAGATCAGTGTTAGTTTGTGCAGCCCTATCCATTCCCTTGGGCCTCTTGTTGTTAACTAAATCTTGTTGCTACTTGTCAGCCATGAAATCTATTGGCTGTTTGTTGTTTGTCTTACTGTCCCTCAGTAGCGCGCCGGGTGATGACGTCATCACCCGGCGCACTACTGAGAGACAGGCCAGGAAGCCTGTTTCTCAGTAGATTCCGAGCACCGGAGGGAAGTGGACGCCCCAGCCGGTAAGGAGTGCAGGGGCGGGCGGCGAGGGGGCGGCGCAGCGTGGGTGGGTGGGGTGGCGCGGGGCGGGTCGGGGCAGCGCGGGCGTGCGGTGGGGGGGTTGTTTTGGGTGGGTGGGTGGGGTGGCGGGGGGTGGTCCGGGTTTTGGATCCTCAAAATATGGTCAACCTAGCCAAGGAAGATCAGAACATTATAATAAATGCACAAAAAAGGAAACACATTGGCTCTTCTAGCAGAAATGGGCCAAGACATTCAGTCACTGATACAAAAGGAAACCCAAATATATTTCACAATGGTGGTAAAAATAAAACAACAAAATAATTGACAATTTACCTAAGTTGTTACCTTCAAATGTGACTCCAAGTGGATTCCCCAACCTTGCCTAATAGTAGTCCTCTCCTCTAGTTCCTCCCCTTCACCCCAAGCTCAGCTGAAACTTAGCTAAAGAAGCAACAGTGATGAGGAAAGTACCTTATTCTTGTTGGCACCCCAACCCTTCCCTTGCTTGCTGTATGCTAAGCATGTGGCAATTGTCCGGGAGATAGGCTCATTGCCTGTTCTGGTTGCGCTCCCTCTGAAAGTCCAGGTTTGTAGTTTGGGGGTAGTCCAAGATCCATCACTGTCACTGGAGGCTCAAGTGGCTGTGGTAGCTTAGCGTGCTTTTTACCAACTTCGATCAGTTCACCAGCTACGACCTCTCCTGGACAGTGCTATAGGGATTAGTAACCTCAAGACTGGATTACTATGATGCACTCTGTGCTCTATGTGGGGCTGCCCTTAAAGCTGCTCCATATAGCTGGAGCTAGTGCAGAATGCAGCAGCTCAGATGTTGTCAAGAGCTGCCCCTTTTCAGCATATAACTCCTTTGCTGAGGGAACTGCACTGGCTGTCTATTTGCTACTGGGCTAGGTTTGAGGTAATAGTACTAGTGTACAATTTGGGACTGGGATATATGAGAGAGTACATTCTCTCTTAAGAACTTTCCCAGTCACTGAGGTCATCTGAGGGCATGTTCCTGATGGTTCAACATGGACCTATTGTCTGATTGGAGTCCATCAGGAGAAGAGCCTTCAGTGTGGGAGCCCCCTTCCTATGGAATTCTCTTTTGAGGTCAGGCATGTACCGACATTGTATTGCTTCCCATGCCTCTTGAAAACGTTGTTGTTTCAGGAAGTTTTCCACTCTACATGGGGCAGCCTTTGAAGAGTTTTCAGAGATCTTCAGGGGAGGCCCTTCTCTTGGTCCCACTATCATCACAGATACGTCTGGTGGGAACGCAGCAGGGAGCCTTCTTGCTGGCTGCTTCAAGGTTCTAGAACTCCTTTCCAAGAGAGGCTAAACTGGATCCCTCCCTGCTTTACTTCTGGAGGCATGCAAAAACTTTGTTGTTCTGGCAAGCCTTTGGGAATAGTCTGGACCTTTGCTATTGTGTTGGATTTTTTTTTAATTTGTCCTTTGCTTTTCAAGCTTTCTAATGATTTTAATACTATAGATGGTTTAACTATATTTTTACTTTTGTATATGTCTATATGTTGTGTTTTAATTTTGTAAAGCCGCCTTGAGTCACAGTATTGGGAAAAAGGTGGGATACAAAATAATAATAATAAATAATAATGGCTGTGGTTTTTACCAGTACTGGAGTTTTATCAAAACTTTATTCTTTTAACAAGTGTATTTTAAATATGGTGTTTTTATTCTTTTATTCTATTTGTTGTTTACTGCTCTGAAATATTTGGATGGGGAGCAGTATATAAATATTGGAAATAAATAAATAAATAAATTGTCGGAGGGAGGGAGCTTTATCAAGGCTACAACATTAGTCCTCACAATGTGCATTTGCAAACAGATTCTGTGCACTCTGTCATTCCAAACCTATTCTTTATGGAGGTTTGGTTCTCCAGGGGATGTGGTAACTAGTGGATTAGCCCTGATTTACAGCATTACTCTGCATGTTCTCAGCTATGCATGTTTATTTCAATACTTTTTGGGGGGTTATTAAACGCCCATTATGCACCATAATCCCTATAAAGAGAGGCCCTCTTAGAAGTGCGGTGCATATACAACATCCTTGCAAAATAGTAAGTGGATTCATGGGAACAGGCCACTAAAATAAATTACCTCGTTTTTTCCTTTGGTTGAAGCAGCCTATCTACAATGTGCTTGAAGGCAGCACAGCTCTCTCTGATTTACAGTTGGGCTTCCCAGAGATCAAATAAAAGCCAAATGGGGAAAGATGGAAATTCCTCAAGGGAATAACCAAGTCTAGGTAATCGGCTTTTACACTTCCCTTTCCAAAAGGGCTGGTAGGAGTCATGCTCACTGACGCCTGGTGAAATGGCTGAAATGCTCAACAACACCATTCTTTTTTCAATTTGTATAAAATAAGCATTCAAATACTTCCTTCCCTCTGCAAGGCTTCATTACATGGCTTCCATTTTGCAAATATATCAGCCAAGCAGCCTGCAGGACACCCAGGCATTTCCATACCCTGTTCTGAAATTAGTTTGTAATGGCTCGATGGGAGTGCTTTTACAAAGGGGGTTACACTGACAAGCTTGGCTGATGCATACTGCCTTTTTTAGTTTCATATAACCAAGCTTGTCCAGTGGATACTGGGGACACTGTCTGTTGCTCACAGTCTTCACTTAGAAGCAGTTTTGTTCATCAGCTGTTGTCGATGTAAACCTAAGGATAAAGTTGTGGGAGAATAGCAATATATATATATATATATATATATATATATATATTTCATTTTTTTTCTAATTAAAGTACTGTTTCTGAATGAACTTTCCATAGCAGATACAAGATGCAACTTGAAATTTCCAAATTTGCATTATATTCTGATGGTGTGTCTATTTTATAGCACCATGTCTTGCAGCACATAAAGATTTAATAACAGTATTACTAAGGAAGTTCAATGGCCCAGCTAGCACAGTGTTTGTTTTGATGGCTTTATTGTGTTGAAATTGTAACTGTGAGCTATTTTCAGACTTTTAGCTTAAAAAGTGAGATGCAAATCAAAGAAATAAAATCTCCCCCCCCCCCCATGAAAAGGCCATTGATACTACAGAAGGATGTGCATATGACAATAATAAACTGATATTTCCTTGTTGTTCAGTGCAGGAATATCATAAACCTAAAGTGAGGACAACGTCCATAGGAATTAGCAAGACAACACCAAGCTGCTCCATGATGTGGCCATTCCAGAAATACTGGGTCATGCATACTGGCCTTAATATTGTTGTGCAATGCATCCAAAATGGTATCGATGATCTCATCCTAATGCAGCTTCTTTCTGTTCATTTTTTTAAGAGCTCCTTCTGATATTCCTACTAAAAATGGGCACAGTCCACTGGGAACACCTGCTGCACAAGGCACATTACAATAAACACTAAAGTACTTTTTTAGGCATTTCCATTAGGGATGTGCACGCCCAAAAATATTGTATTTTATAGTTATCGGAATTTTGGACCAAAAAAATTATCGTCTCCGATAATATTGTAGGTGAACCATATTGTCTTCACGATAATTATCGGAAATACGATATTTAACTTGCAGCCCCATTGTGCCTTATAGAGCAGATTTTTTTTTAGAAAAAATGCCTATAACTTCTGTATTTTCAAAGTTACAGGCTTGAAACTTGGTCACAATGCTTATGGGGTATGCCTAAGTATGTGTATGAAATTTGAGATCGATCCCTCCAACCCTCGTTTAAGTTCTGACAGGACAAATGTTGCACAATCGTTCAAAAATTCATATAAAATACAGGGGTGGAGGGATTGATCTGAAATTTGGCACATATGTGTAGCAACATGTGCTAGACATGTGTATGAAATTTGAGATCGATCCCTCCAACCCTCGATTTTATATGAATTTATGAAAGCTCCTGCAACTTTTTGACAGGTCTGAATGAACGCATGTGGCGAGCTGTCATTCTGACCTGTCAGAACTTAAACGATCTATAATAAATTCATATAAAATTGAGGGTTGGAGGGATCGATCTCAAATTTCATACACATACTTAGGCATACCCCATAAGCCCTGTGACCAAGTTTCAAGCCTCTAACTTTGAAAATACAGAAGTTATAGGTTTATTTATATGGCATTTATATGGCATTTATAATCCGATATTAGCAGGCTGAAAATTATCATCTCTGATGATTATCGTAGGAAGTTGCATTGTATCGTTATTGTTAATCGTATGCATGATAAAGAGCATATCGTATCGTTATCGTACATTTTAATGATACGATACACATCCCTAATTTCCATGCAAGCCTCAACAGCCTTTGTACAGGGAAATGCTAGCAGGAGAAGTATCCATGTGATTCAGTGAGCACATGGGTAAGCACTTCTGGGCATCAAAATCAATCACAGAGCAGCAGTTGCCATAAAGAAAACACATGCACTGCTCTTTATAGCACTTTTGCTCTCTAATTTTGGATGAAGTGTTAAACCAGCCTTCCCCAACCTGCCACCATCCAGATCATCATCATCATAATCATTAGGGCTGTGCAAAGATCCGGATCCCGAATCCAAAGTGGATCGGGCTGATCCAGGCTTCCCGGATCTGATCCGGATCCGTGCACAGCCCTCCCCCGCTCCCTCCCTCCCTCCCCCCAATCACCCTGCTTACCTTCTGCTTCCTCCGTGTAGTCCTTGGCACCACCGTCCCTCCTCAATGTCGGACTCTGCTTTCCCACTCGCGTCGGGTGACGTCATCACCCGGTGCGAGCAGGAAAGCGGCGGCCAACATCGAGGACGGAGGGTGATGCCAAGGACTATGTGGAGAAGGCAGAAGGTAGGCAGGGTAATAGGGGGAGGGAGGGAGCGGGGGGAGTAATGTGCACGGATCCGGATCGGATCGGACTTGATTCGGACCTCACAGATTGGGATCCAGATTGGATTGGGGGTCTGTGCACAGTCCTCCTCCTCCTCCTCCTCCTCCTCCTCCTCCTCCTCCTCCTCCTTCTCCTCTATTACATTTATATCCCATCCTTTTTTCCTCCAAGGAATCCAAGGCAGCATACATAGTCCTTCTCCTCTTCTCCATTTTATCCTCACACCAACAACCCTGTGAGTTAGGTTGGGCTGAGAGTCTGTGACTGGCCCAAAGTCACCCAGTGAGCTTCCATGGCCGAGTGAGGACTAGAAATGGAACTGCCAACTCTCAGTCCAACACTCTAGTCACTATGCCAAACCATCTCTCATTATCTACAGCTCCTGTTATCCCGTCAGCATGGCCAATGGTGACTAGGGATGATGGGGTTTGTAGTCCAACACATTTGGGCAGCGGCAGGTTGGAGAAAGCTATATTAAACCATTCACTAATTCAATTCCGCCACACCAACACACACGGCTCATGAAAGAGGTCTCTGGGGGATTTTGTTCCATAATGCTATCATTTTAAAAACACAATATTTAAACAAACCTTTCTTTAGCATTCCTGATGTGATAGCTTTAATAGGTGACAGTTACAACAGCGTCAAGATCTCACATTGCCACTATATTTGCCCCACTTGGAGTGAAGGCACATGAAAGGCGTCCTTTATTTCCACACCTGGTTACTATTAGAAGTGGGGGGACCTTTCACCTTATTCCAGAACAGAGAAGCAAGGTAAAAGAAAATAAAGTCTGTGCTGAGACGTAAGCTTTAAAAATGCATAACTGGGAAGGGTGGGCAGCAAATACAAATACACAAGAACAAGCTGCAGTTTGGGTAGAAACCCAGTTGTAGCCTATCATAAGCAAAAGTGAATGCCTATTGCTTAAGCATAAGCTGTTCCATTCACTCAAGAACAACGCATTGGAATTTCCCCAGGCATAGCTTAGGGAGCTAGCTTGTAGCACAGTTATTATTGGCC
Organism: Anniella stebbinsi; assembly: GCA_029215795.1. Taxonomy (NCBI): domain Eukaryota; kingdom Metazoa; phylum Chordata; class Lepidosauria; order Squamata; family Anniellidae; genus Anniella; species Anniella stebbinsi. The sequence goes on along the minus strand of JARDYH010000005.1, from coordinate 61,342,483 downwards.
ATGGGGAACAAATTCCCCTCTCTGTTCTGCAGTATGCATTCACGGCCCATGTACAGCAGAGGCAGAAGGAAATTCCTAGTGTGTCCATGGCAGGGATCATGATATGTGAGCTTTGGAAGGTGGGGCTCAGCATGCCCTACACACACACACACACACACGAAATCACTGACAGCAGGAACAATCTTTTTGAGTTCTGGCTGAAAAATGGAAACCCTAAATGTTACAAAAGCTTCGAGGGTAAGTGTACAGCATCTTCAGAATCCCCTGGTAATCCCATCTTTTGCTCCCATGGAGACATCTAATGGGTATGAACTTTGCTGAATTTGTGCATGCAGAGCAGAACACCATGACCCTTTCCAGTTTTCCACAACACACTTGCATGATTTATGGGCCAATGAAAAACAGCATAGAATAAAGGAAGTGTCCATATTTTAAGCATGCACATATATATATATATATATATATATATATACTATAGTATACTTTTATTGCAGTCAATAGACCATTCCAACACACCAAAAGTTACATTAAAAATGATACATTTAGCTGTTAAAGACAATTAGTCATAGGATCTAATAGAAATGGCCAAGTTCAGGAATTTGGCCACTTGCTTGGTGATTGACTTGTCTGAGCTCTGGAGTAAAAGAGTCATTAGGAATTCAGTAGGGTGACCAGGAAAAGATTGTAAGATGGGATTCAGAAGATCATTCCTCACTCTTTGGTAAAATCTACAAAACAGTAACACATTGTGATATAGTTTCCACCTCGATGTTGTTACAAGGGCAGCATCTATTGGGCAATGGAATTTTATTATATCTGCCATCTAAGAGTTTGGAGGGAACAACATTAAGTCTAGCTAATGAGAATGCACTCCTGTATTTGGGAATTGTTAACCAGCGCAGGTAGGGCATCCCATCTTCGCAAAAAGAGACTGGTAAGCCTAAGGACAGAGGGGAACATGGACCCCGGCAGCACTCTGAAGGTCTTGGATATCTATGTCAAGCAGCCTCTGTTTCACTACTGATTTGGCACTTGCTAGGTCCCTAGATAGTAACATAGGGGGTGAAAGCCCTGCTGAATTGATTTTACTTGTCATGGCCTTTGACCAGGGAGATTCAAAATGATCCGACAAGATCTTGGATACCAGGGAGTTTGTTGGAAGACTCAATTTGCAATGAAGCCAAAAGTGGATAACATGGATCCAAGCCAGGCAGTTTGCAGAATTCAGTCCAGCCTCTAGCTTTAAAACAGCTCCAGAGACACACTTGGGAATGCCGAGTAACACCCTAAGGAAAAATGACTGGATGCCCTTGACAGAGCATTTAGAGCACAGGAACCAGATCGGTGCCCCGAAAAGGACCTGAGGAATATTTTGGCCTTGAAGACCTGGACAGCTGCGGGGAGGAATTTCCCACCCATTGTAAAAACGAAGTGAGTTATTGCTAGGGATGGGCAGCAGATCGGATCCGATCCACAATCTGGATGTGATCCATCCAAAATCGGAATGAAAGGAAATGATTCCGATTTCAAAAAATAGAGGTCTGATTATTCCCGATCCGATTTCACCCCCCCCCCCCCATGATTTTAATCGGGAAAAAACAGAAAATTGGACCTCCATTTTTTGTGTTTTTGATATAAGCTTGCATTAGGGGAAAAAAAGCTTTCCCCCAATGCAAGTCTATGGGGAAAACATGGCGGTGGGTGAGTGTGTACCTCCACCTCCCTCCCTCCCTCCCTCCCCCCCACTCATGCTCCTTACCTGCTGCCTCCTCAATGCCATCCGCTGGTCCCTTCTACTGAGAAACAGGCTTCGCGGCCTGCCTCTCAGTAGAGCACCAGGTGATGACGTCACCCGGCACTCTACTGAGAGGCAGGCCGTGAAGCCTGTTTCTCAGTAGAAGGGACCAGCGGGCGCCAGCGGGCGGCCCCAACAGGTAAGGAGCGCAAGTGGGGGGAGGTGGAGGTCCTCACTTACCTGCCGGGGCCGTCTGCTGCTGCCCGCTGGTCCCTTCTACTGAGAAACAGGCTGCGCGGCCTGCTTCTCAGTAGAATGCCAGGTGATGACATCACCCGGTGCTCTACTGAGAGGCAGGCCACGGTTTCTCAGTAGAAGGGACCAGCGGACAGCAGCGGACAGAAGCAGACGGCCATGGCAGGTAAGGAGCATGAGTGGGGGGGGAGGGACAGGGAGGGAGAGGTCCCCACTTACCTGCCCCCATGTTTTCCACATAGGCTTGCATTGGGGAAAGCTTTCTTTTCCCCAATGCAAGCCTATGGCGAAAACACCTAAAATGGCATCCGATCCGAAAATCGGACGTCCGATTTTCTTATCGCAATCAGATCCGATCTGATTTGCGGGACCTCCGATTTTGTCCGATCCGATCCAGGGCAAAATCTGGGGTTCCGATACGATTTTTCCTCCCGTGCACACCCCTAGTTATTGCACCCACATGTTTTTTGGCTTTAGTCTTAGTATGCTTCCCCTGCTCTCTCCAAGAGATGGTTTCATGAAATCATATGCCCAGATATTTATAGGAGTCCATTTGCTCAATCCTGGAGTTCCCCATGAACCAGGAGAATCTGACCTTACGTTTGAAAAATACTAATATCTTAGATTTTGTGTAATTGATTGTAAGAAGGTTTTCTGTGGAGTAGTTGGCAAAGCCACACAGCAGTCTCTTAAGGCCCATCGTAGTCTGGGAAATCAGAATAGCATCATCCGCATACAGAAGAAATACTGTGTTGTGCTCTATTTTAGGTGGGTAAGATGGTAATGGCTCCAATGCATGGGGGAGGTCAACCAGGTAGACGTTAAATAGAATAGGAACGAGCACGCATCCTTGTCTGACCCCACAGGGGGTCATTGTAAAATGACCTTGTGGGCAGCAATGTGTTGGGGAAAATTCCAGAGACTAAAGCTGATTGGAGGAAAGTTTTGATAGAGTCTGAAGGACACAGCCAGCTGCAAGCAATGATGGTTGAGGGAGTATGTACAGTACTGGAAAAAGGTCAGCCTAATTATTGCTAAGTACCAGCACAGATAAGATAATTGAGCAGGGATGTATGATATGAGAAACATATAAAAGTAAGTCTTATTTGTATGGCTTGGTTGGAGAATGGAGATCGGACTAGATGTATTTGTACGTGTGGAGGATTGTGTAAAGGACTGTGTACATATCTGATGGAAAACCGTTGTGCTGTATATATATTGGACCACGAGTAAACAACTCTGTATATACACAAAGCTGGTGTGTGAGTATTCCTTCTGCTTCTGGGATTGCTATTGAACGGTGTGCTAACACAAACGCTTGCAGCGTTTGGCCCTTTGCTTCCATCCTCAACAAATGAACCTGGGCAGTGATGTTGTAGTAAAGAGACTGGGTCAAAAACAGGAGTCTTTTGTCAACAGAAAGCTGTTCCAGTTTGTTCCAGAGAAATGGGCGGGATATAGGTTCAAAAGCAGGTTTTAAGTTGATGAAGGCTGCAAAAAGTTTGCCACCTTTAGTTGTAGAGTATCTGTAAGCCAGATGAGCCAGGACCAGACAGTGACCAAGGGTAGAATGGCCAGATTTAAAACCAATCTGCTCTTCTCCCAGTAGGTCATGCTCATTGATCCATGCCTTTAGTCTGAGACCTAGATAACTAGCATAGATCTTCCCTACTATCGATAGCAGGCTAATAGTTAAATGGGTCATCTTTAGGATTGGGATTATGTAGGCTTTCAGCCAGGCTGCTGGAATAATGCCTGATTAATTTATTAAGGAGAATAAGGAAGCCAGCAGTGAGGACCACCAATTGACGTTATTTTGGATCACCTCTGAAGGAATACCATCAGGGCCTGGAGCCTTGCCCGGCTTTAGTTGGTGAAGTAAGTCCTCCACAGTAGCAGGGTCAACAGGGGGCCATTCAGGAACAGCAGGAAGTAGGCAGGGAGGGTAACTTGAGGCACCCTAACCCTAACCCCTATATTAGCTGGAATATGGCATTTTGGAATGCCACTTCTATTGCTAAGAGCACCTGCTCCTAGTTGCCAGAAAGTTTTGCAGATGCGAGTTATAGATGCAGCTATCAACAATTGCCAGGATTCTTGGGTTGCCTCATGCTTTTTGTGCTGTAAAAGTTTCTTATATTCTCTCCTAAGCATAAAGTATGAATGTGGGAGTTGGCACTCATTGTTCATGCGGTATGAAGAGTAAACTGTTTGAACATGGCTCCAAAGATTTATGCACTCCCAATCGAACTACTTATTCCTGCTGGATCTTGGGCAAGTCATTGTATGGGCAGAGTTTTGCAAGGGGTAGCACAAAATCTGTATAACTTTTTCAAAAGCTGAAATGCCCTGTCTAGGAGGAGTGATAGTAGAGATTAAAACAGTAGTATTCACTAGACCGGGGGGGGGGGGGGGAATGGATTAGCCTACGGAAAACCTGGTCCATTTTATAAGACCATTTGATCTTTTTAGAATTTACTATAATAGGAGAACCCAGGGGTGGACAGGGGTGAGCACACAGTTTTTAAGAGCCTAGGTTGTCAAGGGAAAGCTCCAGTGGGAGGTGGTCACTGTCAGAGTGTACTGCAACTCTTAACTTACACCCCCAAGATTTGAGCTGGGGGTGGACTAAGATGTAGTCCACTACGCTTGCTCCCCTAGAAGAGATGAATGTAAATTTGCCCCAGGCATCATCCGTACTAGTGCCATCCAGAATGCAAAGATCATTTCTGGAGGCAAACTGGAGCAAACAGACCCCGGCAGAATTGACAAAAGTGTCTTTGGAGTTAATTTGGCTAGCTTTGAATTTATCATTTCCCAGTATGTATAAATCACCACACCTGGAGTAATCCGCAAGAGGTGGGGTTCCAGTTCTTGCATTGAAATCACCTGCAATTAAAGGATAGGCTAAGAGGAATTTAGCTGACAGCTCTAGAAAATAGCCTTCAGGTTTAAGCCAGCTAGCCTGAACAGTCTCTTTGCAAACTATTGCGGGGAAATAGACATTGAGTCATAGTAAAGTTGGCCCAACACCCCTTAGCTCCAAGGCCAGAGCCAGCACAGACAAGCAATGATTGGGATGGGAAGCTCTCTTATTCTGGTGTCAAGAGAAGAGGACACCGGGATACTTAAACCTTGCCTGACTCTACCTTTGCCTTTACTTGGTAATGCAGGGAAACAGTAGGACACAAAGCCATTTACATAGATATGGTCATTGCACCAAGTTTCTTGGAGCATGACCATATCAAAGCTGTTTACGTATGTTAAAAAACCAGGGTCTCTACTTTTAGATTTCCAGCCAGCAATATTCCAGGAGAGGATTTTTAGGGGGCTGTTGGCATGCCCCTGGCGGAGTCAATCTAGTTCGACAATTGTGTCTATGCTTTGCTTCTGATCACCCAGAACACGGCAGTTAGATGAAAAAGTATGGGAGTTGAAGGGTTGTGAAGTTTGCCTAGGAAAATTGTTGGACGTAGGTGAACCAGTCTCATGTGGGTTCAGGGATTGCATTGCAATCCAGTCCGATGTGTTATAGCTGGAGCATATCTGCTTTGCAGGTGCAATTCCTGCTGCAGTGGACATATGCCAACGCATGTCATGGTTAGGGGAAACAATGTGTTGGACCAGATTTGGTGGGTGTTTAACCAAAATCTTGGGACTTAGGGCTGGGTCCCCCTTGAAGGTGACTTAGGGCTGGGTCCCCCTTGAAGGTGAGGTTTCTCTGATTATTGTCTGGGGAGCTTCCTACACAACTTGTACACCCCTTCTTAGCCCACGTGTTCCGCTTCTCTTTTGAGGGATCAAAGTTGGGTTGATAGTTGTGTGGATTGAGCTCTGAACCCTGTTGGTAGCTGTTCAATAGTAACGCTGTTAAAGTTGAGAGTCTGGATACAATCACATTCTGGTCCTTTGTGGGGAGGGCTCCAAAACTCTCAATCAGCGATATCTCCTCTGAAAGAAGGGCGTTAGGAGGGGCGTTAGTGTTGGTTGTTAGATGGTTAGAGATTTATGGGGCATTCCTAGATTTGGAGTAGCTTTGGATGACTGAGATGTAAAATTAAGAGAAGAATCTGTGGGCGTGCTGAGATCAATTAGGTCTCCAACAGGCGGGTCTCTGCTGGGTGCAACGACAGCTCTTGTTCCTTTCCTCGGACTTCCCAAGCGGAAAGCTGGGGCAGTGTTAACGAAATGTCTGTTTGCAATTGTTGAATAGTACCTCTCTGGCATGTAGGATTTTTGCAGCTATGTCCCAAGAATCAAGGGTTACAATGGCTTGAGCGTTAGTGTAGTTATAGAAGAGATATTTGATTATTTGAATGGAACCAGAATTGATCAGGATCTCTGGATGATCGGATATGAACTGCGTGAAATGTTTCATGTGTTCCTTCTGTGTCAGCGGGCTCTTAGGCTTGGGATAATTAGAGAAGACCAGGTTATGCTGTTTTATGTTTTATGGTTTAAAATTTTGTATATTGACTTTTTAATGTTCAATCTTTTAATTTTTGTAAACCGCTCAGAGAGCTTTGGCTATGGGGCGGTATATAAATGTAATAAATAAGAATAATAATAAGAAGAAATTGTAGTTGCCAGGAGTTGTTCACTGGAGGAGAAATCGCCCTACGATCTTGCTCAGGGGGCATCAAGGCTGTAGAATCCCCGTTAGTCGGGAGCTGTGAAAGTGACTGAAGATCCTGAACATTGACAGGTGCTTTGATGTTAGAGTGGGCATGCCAGGCCTTTGACTTGGTTGCTTCTATTTCTTCACTGACCCTTGCATGGTGGGCCAAGCTCACTTCGTGAATGGAGGCTGTGTGGTCTCTCCGTGTTTGCTGAGGGGTTTTTGTTTTTTGATTTCTTTTTGCATTGAGTTGTGGCCGAACAGTTTTGCGTCTATGTGTCTTATTGCCCAACAGTGTAGTGATTTTGTCCTTTTTGTCCTTATTCCTCCTGCACAGGTTTTTTTCAACCTTCCTGTTTGAGGACACTCGAGTGGGAGATTTGTTTGTGCAGTCAGCATTTGACCTAAGCTTGTTATCTGAGGCTCATGAGTGTTTCTCATTGTGCGAGGATATTCCCTCTCCTCTTAAGTTAGATAGCACATAGTTCACTAAGGTGGACAGAAGCTCCTTACATTCTATTAGAAATGTCTTTACCTGAGATAGGTCATCTGACCAGCAGGTAAAATGGCTCCTGAGCGTGTCTTGTTGGTAAGTAAACAACTGTTTTTCAAAATGAGAATCTGTGGACGTATCAGTGTTCAAAAGGTGGAATACATCTGCTGATGGATCGCCATTCTTGCTCTTGGAGTTACTTGAGGGAGCCAGGATATTGGTACTTTTACGGCTCAATCCGGAACTGTCTGGGCAGTAGGGTAAGATTCCTGGGCCAAAAAGGGCATCCTCTGTGGAGGCCAGTTCTGCAGCTAGACTGCCCCTACCACCCGCCTGTATTCCCAGGTCCATAGACATCAGTATGCATTTTGGATCCAGGGACCAGTCTAGAACACCTGCAGCAGCTGGGTTTGACTCTGCTTGTTCCTCAGCAGGTTGATCAAAAAAATCAGTAATTTTAGATCGTTTGTGGGCCTTAACAAAGGATACAACATCTTCAGTCACGGGCTTCAAGCCCAACTGTTTGTATCGTCCTCTGGTGAGAACCATAGCACAAGAGAGAAAAAGTGATGATAAAATAGCACCGATAAAATGTTGTTTAAAATTTTGTTGAACAAAACAGTCAATTAAGATTAAAATAAATAAATAAATAAATATCCTGAAATATTTTTTTTTATCAAAAAAATGTTCCTGTGATGGCATTATGAAACAAGGGAAGTAAATGGCAATAGACTGTACCCAAGTGTTTGGGCTCAGATCCCACATTCAGCCGTAGACAACCAGAGTTGCAGCTGTTCCGGACTTGCTTTTTGGTTCATATATTTGTTTTCCAAACCGTTCCACTGGACCTTACCAAGTCATGGCAACATGCTGATAACACTGATAATCAGGTAACACCTCTGCAGAGAAGTTCTTACGTAATTAATTAGAGGTTCCAATTAGGGATGTGCACTGGATCGGACCCGATCCACGATCCGAGTCCGGTCCAGTGGGAAATCGGATAAATTATCCGATTTCCGATCTGACAGCTGGATCGGCCGATCCAATCCGAACCGGTCCGAAAAGGCTCCGAACCGGTTCGGCGGATCGGCGGGCGCCCACTGGCGCCCACCGCCACTTCCATTGGCGGGCGCCAGCGGGCGCCCGCCGATGAAAGTGGACAGCGGGGGGGGAGGAGGGGGGCGCTTACCTTCCCGGCCCGGCCGCTCCCGTCCGGCGGCGGCAGCTACTACCAGCGGGCTCCGCGGCCTGTTCCAGGGTGGCGCGCCGGGTGATGTCATCACCCGGCGCGCTACTCTAGAGCAGGCCGCGGAGCCCGCTGGTAGTAGCCGCCGGCCCCGGACGGGAGCGGACGGGCTGAGAAGGTAAGCAGGGGGTGCGTGGAGGGGAGGAGGGGGCGCGCGGAGGGGGGAGGGGGGCCCTTGCCTTCCCGGCCCGTTCGCTCCCGTCCGGGGCCGGCGGCTAATACCAGCAGGCTCCGCGGCCTACTCCAGGGTGGAGCGCCGGGTGATGTCATCACCCGGCGCGCTACTCTAGAGCAGGCCGCGGAGCCCGCTGGTAGTAGCCGCCGGCCCCGGATGGGAGCGGACGGGCCGAGAAGGTAAGCAGGGGGTGCGTGGAGGGGAGGAGGGGGCGCGCGGAGGGGGGGAGGGGGCCCTTACCTTGCCGGCCCAGCCGCTCCCGTCCGGCGGCGGCGACTACTACTACCAGCAGGCTCTGCGGCCTACTCCAGGGTGGCGCGCCGGGTGATGTCATCACCCGGCGCGCTACTCGAGAGTAGGCCGCGGAGCCCGCTGGTAGTAGCCGCCGGCCCCGGACGGGAGCGGACGGGCCGAGAAGGTAAGCAGGGGGTGCGTGGAGGGGAGGAGGGGGCGCGCGGAGGGGGGAGGGGGCCCTTACCTTGCCGGCCCGGCCGCTCCCGTCCGGCGGCAGTGACTACTACTACCAGCAGGCTCTGCGGCCTACTCCAGGGTGGCGCGCCGGGTGATGTCATCAATGAGGTAAGCAGTGGCGGGGAAGGGGGCTTACCCCCCCCCCGGAGCCATCCGCTTCTATCCGCTGGCGCCCGCGGGCGCCCGCGGATGGAAGCGGACGGCCCCAGGGGGGGTAGGGAGCGCGGGGGAGGGGGCTTACCTGCCGGGGCCATCCACAGCGGATGGCCCCGGGGGGGAGGGAGTTAGGCCCCCCCCTCACCCACCCGCCGCCATTTTTTCCTCATAGACTTGCATTGCAATGCAAGTCTATGGGGAAAAAAATGGCGGCCGATCCAAAAATTTACGATTTTTGGGTCGGGATCGGACTCGATCCGGTCCGGGGGGCCTCCGATTTTGTCCGAACCGGTCCGTGACAAAATTGGAGGTCCCGATCCGGGTCCCGATCCGATCCGGGGGGTCCGTGCACACCCCTAGTTCCAATTCTCTGATCTCTTTGTGCTTTAGCAGTGGATACCAGCGAAAAAGAGAAATAAAACAATTTATCATGATAGAGAAGCAGAGCTGAGGTTAAAACTTACTGTTTGGTGCTCAGTGTTTTCAGCACTTTAGTTAGTTAAGTACTTAAATCAGTATTTAAAAGCTGAAAATTAAACATTCTTACAGAGCCAAAACAAGCTGCTGCTCGTGATACCGTAGGGTGACCAGATAAAATCCAGATCAGGGCTCATGTAACTTTAACAGTTGTAGAGAAAAGGGAATTTCAGCCAGAGTCATTTGTATGCAATTAGTTCCTGGTGAAATTCCCTCTTCATCACAACAGTTAAAGGTGCAGGCACTATACTAGAGTGACCATATACAAAAGAAGGCAGGGCCCCTGCAACTTTAACTGTTGTGATGAAGAGGGAATATCACCAGGAACTAATTGCATACAAATGACACTGGCTGAAATTCCCTTTTCTCTACAACTGTTAAAGTTACATGAGCCCTGACCTGGATTTTATCTGGTCACCCTACTGATACCGGAAGCCGGAAGTTGCAACAAGTGTCAATGTTTTAAACATATGACTAGAAATGGCAAGGTTAAATCTGAGAAATTAATTACTGGAATGGTTGATGTGGTACAATTTGGGAAAGGCAACTTCAGCCCAGCTTTAGGTGCAAAAAGATTTGTTCGTGGCTCAGGATGTTCGCCTCAATGCTGACAGGGCAATAACTCAGCCCCATAAAACAGCATATTACCGCAGATTTCTTAGCATTAATTCCCTCCTTTTGCCACCGCAGACATTTTTAAAAAATATGAATGCCTTCTCTTCAGAACAGTGAGAAATTCCCATAGATGGGGATGAATTATGGGTTTATCTCTAAAGAAACTCTATAAATAACACCTGGGGTTTTAAACTCATAAAATAAGTCTGGTAACTTACTCAGAACCATAATATTCAGTATCCATCCTGTCCTTTATAAATGTCATCTCTCCATCCTCTTTAATTGTGGGTTGTAGTTTTTTCTTTTTCTTATATCACTGCTCATACACAGCCAGTGTGTGTGTGTGTGTGTGTGTGTGTGTATATATATATATATATATGAATGATTGTATTGAGCAGAACACATGCAAATTCTTCTCCACCCTCAAGCTAGCAAGGCAGAGATTAAACACATGAGGTCCACCTTGGAACATGGCTGCCATTCCGAGTCCTTGTCCTGACAGGTCTATTAAAAGCTGCAATTTCTCATTCTGATTGGTTGCCTGAGGAGCTCTCACAAAGCAAATGTGAATATAACATCCACATAGCCCACAGACTGAATATGACCCTTCAAAGCATGGCAAAGACCCTATGACTTTCAAAACTCATTTCTTCCCGAAATAGGGCTGTGCAAGGGTTTCTTTCTTTCTTTCTGTACGGGGGCATCAGAACTGATTACTCAGAACATGCACATAAACATCAGGATGAAAGGGCTCTTAGTCCCAAAGGAACCTTGGTATAAAGTTCAGGCTTCATTAACAATACAGAGATGTTCAACTTTCAGTTTAATAAGTGGACTCTGCAACAAAATGTTGCGGTGTTATAGTCACTCCCTAACAGAGGTGTTCGGTTCACAGATCTAGCTAGCCAGCTTTACCCTCCTCTGGGATATTATAAGCAGCAAGAGCCTTAAGCAGGAAAATTTACTCTGCCCCGCCCCTAACACATGCCTCCCTTTCTCTTTTATTTTTTCACATTGACATTCAACATTCGTGGCTTATGGAGGCCACTGAGCATGTTCAGTCCTCATTGAGCTTGGTTCTGTACCTTTCAATGTTCTGTACATTTTCAGGGTACCTGATATTTCATTTCTCAGAGGTCCTGTGTTCGACTCCTGTTGTTGCTCACCACCAGAGTTTGCTATTAGAGGGAATGATGTAAAAAAAGAAACCTAAGAACAATCTGTTAGAAAACCACCAAGAGGCAAATACACATCTCATGTTTATTATGTTTTCCAATGCCCTGATTTCTGAATCCATTTTGTGATGGTAAGAGCCCAAATCATTATATATATATATATATATATATAGTATCATTGCTACAGGTTAGATGGTTTGGCAAGCAAACACAAGTGATCTACTTCCACTGGCCAGATAGCCATTACATTCTGTAATTATTTGTTAAGATTATCTCGTAATGTTACCGCTTAATTTTATCCCTGGTTCCTTCCTTCTGTTTTCATATTTCATGCCTTCCACATAATCAATAGCTAAATCTAAGAAGGTAGTCACACCAGTGTTCCTAACACCCTGATCCTAAACACATTGCTTAGAAATAAGCTTACTGAATTTGTTTCTGAAGTGATGCACCCTGATCCAGCAGGAGGAAATGCACTTGTAAATGGGCTCTGCAAACATTTTTGATGGGGCTAAAAAAACAAAGTATCATCCAGGAGCTGGGATTGTGAAGTAGGGATGTACATTGAGCGAAATTGGACCCCTTCGGACAGTTTCTGGTGCTCCCCAAGACAAAATGGGTTTCCCTCCAAAGTGACCAGAACTGAAGCTGACCTCTGCATGAAACTTCATTCTGGATTCAGGCCTTGGAAAGACAAACCATATGTCTCCCAAAATAGTGTCCTCTGCTATGTTCTCTAAATGCTGATGAGGTGAGAAGGAAGTGGGGTTGAGTGAATGACAGATCCATCTTCTAATCACAGGTGCTGCACGCATAGAAATTCCTTTTTCAATACAACTGTTAAAGATACAGGAGCTCTGTCCTCCTTTTAATATTGTCACCTTAGGAAAACATATTCTAGTTTCAGATCTCCATAATGGGCTGTTTATAATGTCACGGAAATCCACCTCAATGCACTGGGAGAGAAGGAGGGATTATAAATGTTTTAAACAGACAAATAAGTAATTTATTATAAAAGCCCTAAAAGCTTGGGATTATACTGAAAATGGTCACAGGTCCACCGAAGGAATACCATAGACTGAGATAAAGTCAAGGAAGCACTTTGAACACTGTGAAGTACTATTTAAAATTATTGTTGCTAATATAGAACCTCTGGAATTTCTGAGTGGCTCCAAATTCCTCATAAACAGACAGGAAAGTGCTCAGGCAGAAAGCCGTTTTGTAGGCCATGTTTTCCTGGTATGGATTCAAGTAACATCTTCTGCTGAATACATTAGCAGGAGACCATGGGGCAACATGCCAGTTCCTGCCTCCTTTCCCCACAGGGGCTGAAACAACTTTGTCTTTCAAATGGCTGCAACAAAGAAAGGGCTAAGGGAACCCCTTCTGAGGCACATCGAATCTGTGATAACCCTCATAATTAGCTCCCGTAATAAAGCACTTAATGGGAGTAAATTCTCTCACTAGCTACGAGGAGAAGTTTTGTCAGAGCCGTTTACCTACTGCTGAGACGGAGTGCCTTCCAAAGCCCTGGGAACCGGTACCCACCAGGGCCTGGAACACCACAAGAGTTCCAGCCCTCAATTAGCCTGGCAATTCAGAAGGAAAACAAATCTCCAGTTTCTCATTAAAAGATGAAATAGGGAGGGGGCGCCTTAAAAATCCACACAGAATGATTATACTGCTGCTCCACGAAAGAAGTTGCTTTTCTTCCAAGGCCCCCTGATTACGAAAGACAATGGGATTAGTTCAAACTAGGCTGAGAGCTCTTGGTGACTCCTTTTGCTGGCTAAATTGCAAGCGAGGGTGGATAATGGGAGATTGATTAGGGTTAATAGACTTATTTTTACAGGTCACGCCGCACAGCACTCTGGGTTGTGGTGCTCCAAAACATATTATCACAAGCCATAAATCAAGGGCCTTGGAGGGGATTCAGACCTCCCTCTCTCCATCTGAATGGCTGGTTAACAATTCACTTTTGTCTCCACATTGCTACTAGCCTACGCCTCTTGGCTGGTATCTTCTTTCTAAAGGTCTGACTCAGGGGGGACTGAGCAGATCTTAGAAAAGCACTGAATATCCTGCATCGCTATTGAAATGTGTGTGAATTGATGGACCAGTTTCTCTTAGTACTAGTCTTCTCTTCTACTCAGTACCTCAAAGCAATTTATTATATTATGTTTTTCTATTTACGTTTATATCCCAACTTTCCTCCAAGGACCTCATGATGGTGCATGTTGTTCTTCCCCTCCTATTTTATCTTCAAAACAACCCTGTGAGGTAGGTTAGGCTGAGGGACAATGTCTGGCCTTAGGTCAACCAATGAGTTTTATGGCTGAGTTAGAACTTGAATCTGGGTCTCCCCAGTTCTAGTCTAACACGCTAATCGCTACATCACAAAACATTTGGCTTTCCAGTACTGCCATCAAGGCTACTCTGAAATACTGGTGGAAGTTGTGGTTGGATAGAAGGATGGAGGGAGGAATGAATTGGTGCACTGATTGTGGAAGGAAAGCTGCAAAGTCAAATTATTGAATTCCCTCTCTGTTTTTCCTTCACTTTCTCATCTTGCCTGCATGTGCAGCCAGTGTGTGCTCCAGCAGCCAGAGCAGCTTTGGAAGGCCAACAATTTTCTCTGGAAAATATAATGCTGTTGGGTGCATAGATTTTGTAGCAGCAACTGGGAGAATCATGATCTTTCCCCCTCTCCCCCACAGTGGTGTAGTGGAGTCAGGGCTCACGGGGCTCACTGCCAGCACCTTTTATTAGCAGGAATGCTGTTGCTCTCTGTCACTCCCCTCAGACTTCCCCAATCCCTCTGATTTTAGGTGCAGTCCTCACAGCAGGTGGGGGGGGGAATAAATTTTCCCAGCAACAACATGTTGTTCCATATAGTATTGCACAGTATTTTGGGATGGATTGGACCTGAATGGACAGTTAAGACCCATTCGCTTTACCAAAGACCTGCTCCTGGTGGTGACGAAACTGCCTTTGTGAAAAAAAGATTAATGGTTTTGCTGCTGCTTATTGGAAAGTACTGTACAACTGGCCAGTGGGTCAAGTATGGTCAGGAATTTGAAAATAGAAAAATGTTGGATTTGGACCCTCTTATGAGCTGGGACCCAGCCTCAGAACATGAGCATCCAAGGGAATTTTTCCGGGGGTGGAGTGGAAGTGCAAAGTATATAATACACACACACACACACACACACACACACACACACACCACCCAAGAACAGGACTACCATTTCTTGTAAGTTTGATGACTGAGTGGCAACAAGGTCAATCTACCTAGCTGGGAGGACTTGGATTCTGTGAAACTTGTCTATCACAGCCTCCACTATTTCTCAGTGGGTAGTCCTGCTGTCCATAAATGTGTAGAACCAAGCAGTTCGTTCTCAAGACAATGGAAGTGCCATTCTAGGCTTATTTATTTATTTATTGCATTTTTATACCGCCCTATAGCCGAAGCTCTTTTGACGGTTCACAAAAATTAAAACCATAAAATCATTTTAAGAAATATAAAAAAACCCCACAATCTAAAAACACATAATAACATAAAATATAAAAACACAACCAATATAAAACCAAGCAGCAGAGATTAATACAGATTAAAATACAAATTTAAAACAGCAAGGGTTAAAATTGAGTTAATTTAGCTGTTAAAATGCTGGGAGAATAAAAAGGTCTTCATCTGGCGACGACAGGAGTGCAAAGTAGGCGCCAGGCGAACCTCTCTGGGGAGCTCATTCCACAGCCGGGGTGCCATAGCAGAGAAAGCCCTCCTCCTAGTGGCCACCTGCCTCACTCCCTTTGGCAGGGGCTCACAGAGAAGGACCCCTGTAGATGACCTTAGGGTCTAGGCAGGTACATATGGGAGGAGGTGTTCCTTTAGATAACATGGCCCCGAGCCGTATAGGGCTTTAAATGTTAGTACCAACACTTTGAATTGGGCCCGGACTTGGACTGGCAGCCAGTGAAGCTGGAAAAGGACTGGTGTGATGTGATCTTGTTGGCCAGTCCCTGTTAGCAAACGTGCTGCCCTGTTTTGTACCAGCTGAAGTTTCTGGACCGTTTTCAAAGGCAGTCCCACGTATAACGCATTGCAGTAATCCAAATGAGAGGTTATGAGAGCATGGATAACTGTAGCTAGGCTATCTCTGTCCAGATAAGGGCGCAGTTGGTATATCAGCCTAAGCTGGTAAAAGGTGCTCTTTGCCACCGAGTTCACCTGTGCCTCAAGTGACAGTTCTGGATCCAAGAGCACCCCCAAACTACAGACCCGATCCTTTAGGGGGAGTGCAACCCCCTCCACAACAGGGTAAACATCACCTCCCCGGACAGACGAACCACCCGCTAACAGTACCTCAGTCTTGTCTGGGTTGAGTCTCAGTTTGTTAGCCCTCATCCAGTCCATTACTGTGCCCAGGCACTGATTCAGATCAGCCACTGCCTCACCTGGGTTTGATGAAAAGGAAAGGTAGAGCTGGGTGTCATCCACATATTGATGACATCTCAGCCCACATCTCTGGATAACCTCTCCCAGCGGCTTTATGTATATGTTAAACAGCATAGGGGATAAAATAGAGCCCTGTAGAACCCCATGGCTTAAATGCCACGGCATAGAGCAATAATCCCCCAGCACCACCTTCTGGAATCGGCCATCAAAGTAGAAGCGGAACCACTGCCACGCAGTGCCTCCAACTCCCAGCCCGGACAACCTATTCAGAAGGATACCATGGTCATTTGTCTAAATGACTTGCTGTTTCCAAAAATGTCAGCAATAGCTATGACTATTATAAAGCAGTTTCATGGAAACCATAGTTTCTTTTATTTCTCATGTTGAAGCTCTTAAAATATATGATAAAATTTCAACCAAGTTCAGTTGCATATCTATCTATCTATCTATCTATCTATCTATCTATCTGATTAATACACACATACATACAAAATGATACACATACACACACATGCTCTTTTTATAGGTTATATAATTTCTATTTTTACTTTAGTTAGGCATTGTGCTCCTATTTGGGACATTTTCCTGTCGATTATACATAAGCATATCAGTTTTAGACTAGGATTTATAATGACTGAATTCCTTTGTTTGTTTTAGTGATTTTGATCTATTATTGAGTACATTCTTTTTCTTCTTTTTGTTGCTTTTATTTTGTTAAGTTTATTACAAAATAAAATAAAAATTCATTAAAAATAACTATGACTTTATTCATTAGCTTAGAAAATACTGAAAGGGGGGAGCACACTTATTTTTCAGAAGATGAATGGGCAGAGCAGTGCCTGCACATTTGAGGTTCTCTAAGGCCTAGAGACTTGTTCTTTTTTAAAATGAAATTTGGGGATCCATGGGATAATGGCTCATAAGACCATAAGAAGAGCCATATTGGATCAGACCAAGGGTCCATCTAGTCCAGCATTAAATTCACACAGTGGCCAAACAGCTGCCCACAGGAAATCCATGGGGGTATATCTGCCCTTTTGCCCTCTCCATGGATGCATATGCCTTAGAAACTGTTTTTAAACCTATGGAACATATGAAGTCATAATAACAGGAGTTTCCCTGAGCATGTGCATAATGCTTTCTTCTCTCTACTGAGTAGTCACAGTTACATCTGAGATTACATCACATCTAGTCAGAGGGCAAGGATGTCAGGCACACTTGAGCCAATGCCTGCTCTCTCTTTTTTAGAAACTAAACATTGGCTGGATGGTTTATGTACATTGTTGTAAATGACATAGACGGATAGAAACTTTGTTATTGTCAAGCATACTCCAGTTCTTCTGCAGACTTCAGACTTCTCAGATCAAAGACGAATCTTTTTGGTCAGAATCCCTTCAGGAAGAAGAGAGGGAGAGAAGTCTCAGTTTCAGATTAAAGATCAGAGAACTAATGAAAGACTGTGAGAAGACTCGAACACTTCAATCACTGTCCTTCATTAATATCTTCAATAAACAAACATCCACAGCTGGATATTACTCCCCCCTTAGGAGTCCACTCTTAGTATTTAAGTAAATTCCACATGAAAGCACACTTGTCATAAAACATTTCAACTTCTATCCAAAGTTAATATATTAGCAATCATTTCATTTGCATTTTAATGGTGAGGCTACACTTTTAAAATAAATGACTGCGCTTTATCAAAGGATTACTTCATTTGGTCTGTAACAGTTCTTTGCCATGTGGGAATCACTGATGATGCTGAGAGGCTAGATACAACCACTTCAGTGGCTCAGGCAAAACTGCCAAGTTCCAGATTACAAGTCCTACTCTTTGCAATTTATTATTATTACTATCATTATTAATATTATAATTATTGCGATAGAGAGGGAAAACCTAGCAACTTAGAAAATATGGTATATGTCGCTCTCTAAGAGCCGATCTACACTTTTGCTTTGTAACGTTTCATAAGGGTTACGAAAACTCTTTGGGCCACATGACACACTCCTTTGAACGATGTATACCCAAGTTTTTTTAAAACTCACTTTAGCTATATACAATGGTTTTTACTTTTAATAAATCATTTTAAGTAAAATATTGTGTTCTTCCTTACCATTTGTGATTCGTGGGGGCAGTGCTTCATTTACCGGAGCCCAAATGCTTAGCAGTTGATTGGTGGGGAAGAGGGGCTAAGGAGAAAGTGGGCGAGTGAACTTCAGCACCCACAATGCTTAGCCCTATACTCATTGAAAGCTAGGGAATGAAAGGGGAACTAAGGAGGAAGTGGGTGACTGAACTACAGCGGCCACAATACTTTGCCCTAAACTCATTGTAAAAACGAAACAGAAAGAGATGGACAGAAGAGTGTGAGACCACACACACACGGCTTTGAAGACTGAAGATTTTTTCTCCTGTAACGTGAGTACTCCTTAAAGTGACCTAAGACGTTTTAGAATGCACCTATCTGGAACGTTTTAAAATACTATTTGAAACGTTCCAAGGTACAATGTAGATATGCTCAGAAAACCTTGATTTTGTAATTTCTATTTCCCTGCATTATTAATTATATTGACATCTCTGTTCCTTGTAAAATAACCACCACTTAAGCATGTGCTCTGGAATAAATTCATCAGCCCCTTACACAGAAGAATTTATTCTGAATGATGGGAGTTGATTTCAGTTGACTTTGTATATTTGCTGTAGCTAAAGCTCATATTTATGGATTTTCTCATTTTACATTTGTGATGGAGGAAAATGTGGTTGTGTGATGGGGGAATATTAATGGAGTAGCCATGGCTGCTACTTTGTATCATTTTCTGGAGACATATCAATACCAAACTCTGTAGGTTCACAGTTAGCACTTGGCAATTTGTAAGCCACATAATTTTAAAGTAATCACTTGTAACTTTGCACTTAGCTTAAACAATTAAACAACTCCTTAGTGGGTGAGCTCTCACTCTCTCGCTCACACGTATGCCCTTATCATAGGTATGATGAATGTGTAAAACTGTAATTGTAGCATTGCAATAATCACGTCAGGTGTGAAATAGGAGAGGAAACAGATTCCATTGTGAAGCCACAGGAAGAAGTAAATAAAGCATAGATATGCGGAAATGGTCAGGGGCTAAGAGATCAAATGAATAGTGTAGTGGAGCAAGAAAGGGAAGAAGACTACAAAGCATATTTCTAGGGGAAGTATGCAGGACAGAGCATCCTTCCCCAGCCTGGTGCCCACCAGATATGTTGAACTACAATACCACCATCATCTCCACCCAGTGTGGCCAATGGAGATGGTTGTGGTAGAGGCATGAGCAAAGGCCATAATGAGGCATCACTTATTGTTCATTAACCATTAGGGATTCAACCTCCATGAAAAGAACGTTTTCAAAAATATGCACTGACATGGCAAACATAGCTTTGGGAGGCAGAAAATGTCTCTTCTTTTAAACATCTCCTGAAGACAGACTTATTCATCCAGGCTTTCCCTGGGCTGTAAGTGAACTAATCATGCCACTCCATTTTACTGCTTCATTTTACTGCTCCTTTATTGTGGTTGGAAGTGTTTATGCTGTGTTTTAATATTGTATTTTTAATGTTGTATTTTAATGTTGAGAATCGCTAAAAGATTCTGTTATATTTAGCGGTATATAAATTTATATAATAATAATAATAATAATAATAATAATAATAATAATAATACTTTGGATGGTATCCAATAGGGCCACTCTGCTTCCACTGCCTCCATTTCACATGCACAATGAGGCTTTTGTATTGTTACGCTCATTCCTGGCTCAGGACAGGTCATTGGAGCTCCCTTCTGGGAGCTCTGATAACTTTCTCTGTCCTGGTTATTTTTAGAACCACAAAAGCCCAGTTCTGCAGCTGATGCGTCGCATGAGCACATGGGCGCAATCGTTCCATCTCTAAATCTGCTTTGAATACCTTGGAGTGTGTAACATATAGAACCTCAGGAAGGCTTGGCATTGAAGTACAGCAAACACAATTCCACTGGCACCAGAGATGGTTGTTGCCAAATCTGCAAACATGATGAAGACCTTCTTATGTTAGAAAGTCTGAGTGTTAGAAAGGAAGCATCACTACAGTGCAATCATTAATAATGATTTGAAAATACATTTCTTAAATATTCATATTATGAAAATGACTAATCAGATTATACATCTTAAACATAAATGTGGGTGATTTGGGTCATGAAGAATTGCTTCCTTTCTGCTGGACCATCACAAAGTTTGAGATCACAATGCACTGGAAAAGAGAACAGAAAATTCCAGTTACGCAATGGTGGGACAGAACGTGGACTGTAATGCTTACAGGAAAAAAATACAACAAGAATTAGGATGGAAAAAATACAGCAGCAAGAAGACAATTTCTATGGTATATATGGCAACTATATACATAAACTATTCAATAAGATATTGTGGCAAGATCCAGCCTCTGCACTCACATAGATCTAGGAAAGATTTAATAGGGTGACTCCCTAAGATCCTGAGGAGAAGTGTTGAAAGAACTGAGGACACTATGCCTTTAACTTTTCATCTATGCTTGTAATGTTCATCTTTCTATTTATATGGTCAAACCACCTTGTAACCAAAGGGCGATGGTCATTTGTTTACTGTTCATTAGAATTGTTTGAAAGAAAACTTAATAAAAAATGGATCCATCCCAGGTATAGCATTTCAGGGAAGGAATAAGCATCCCTTTGCCTTGGATCTGCCACATAAGTGGAGGCTGGTGGCTCTGATTTTGGCAGGGCTGTAAATCGATTAATGATTTATGTCAAAACCAGCCAGACCTCTAAAGGATCTATCCAAGATGTTGAACCCTACCCCCAAAATAGATTCAGCGCCTTGGAAAGTTCCTTTAGCATTCTGGCTGGATCTGACTGAAATCCAGAATGGGTTCACAGGCCCACCGAAACTGGAGTCACCAGCCTCCACTGTTCCACATATCAGTGTTTCAGTGGTTGGCTGAAGCCTCTTTGACACAGGCATATATAGCCTGCAGCTTGCTGTGCTGCTTCTGATGATTGATGAGCACTGAAGCTCCCCTGTGTGTGTGTGTGTGCAGGGGGGGGGGTTGTAGTCACGGGGCTCTGCTCTCGTCCCCTCTTTGTTCAGGAGATGTTCCCAGTCAGCAACAGATGGCCCTTGCTCCCCCTCTCTGACCAGAGATCTGCAAATGCCATCCATCTTCCCCTGGACCTGACAGAGCAGAGGACGGATAGGCTTGCGGGGAAGTGGGGGAGGACGGGGAGAGAGAGGGGAAAGGCCGGCTGCTTGCGGTGGCTGTTCGCACTCCTTGTAAGGCCGCTCTCCAAGGAGGGTGCACACTACTGCCTTTAAAACAAGGCTGGTGGGGCCAACGATGAGCAACGTAGAGGCAACGTGATTGGGCTTTTTGACCTTTTCAGAGCCCCGGCCTCCTGCCCTGCAAGCACATCCTGCCTCTTTGTTTGGATTTCTTGGGGATGAATGCGCCTCTGCACTTAGCTGGTCCTCCCAAAAGATGAAGGAGGCCTGGTTAAGGACAGCAGCGGAATAGCAACTTAACTCGATCACGTGAATCTTTACGGAGCGATCCTTCGTCATGCGTGGATGAAGTCGGATTTCCATAGACCTCCGCGGCCCCAGGGTTCCTCCTGTCCCTCCACTTGACTTGTGAGTCAATGGGCATGCACACACATGGGCAGCACACGGGATGGGAGATGAAATAGCTTGCCCAGTAAGAGGGAGGGAGGATGGATGGGGATACAAAAGGTGAGCACAGACCTGCCATTCCCTAGACTACCCCACTACAAGAATTACACATGTGATCCTAGTTGCAGAATGGCAGAGGAGAAACCAGTCCCTCACTTAGGGAAAGATTGTGCCTTTAGTGAACATAGGACCATAAAGTAGGCCAGGGTTAGTATCCCCATGGGAAATGGTTTAGTAACTGCTGTGAAATGGGCGCAATGGCCTTTACCTCACTCATAGGTTGACCATCTGGAAAGGGCAGGGCTCCTATATCTTTAACAGTTGTACTGAAAAGGGAATTTCAGCAGGTGTCATTTGTATGCATGCAGGACCTGGCGAAATTCCCTCTTCATCACAACAGTTAAAGCTGCAGGAGTATAGCTAGAGTGACCAGATACCAAAGAGAGCAGGGCTCCTTCAGTTTTAACTGTTGTGATGAAGAGGGAATTTCACCAGGTGCTGCATGCATACAAATGACACCTGCTGAAATTCTCTTTTCAGTACAACTGTTAATGATACAGAAGCCCTGTCCTCCTTTCCAGATGGTCACCCTTACTCACTCATAAAAATTCTTCAAATAAGACCTGCCAGCCATCCTGCCTTCCAAGATACTCCATCCATTCCCACCACCACCACTTTCCTCCCCCTCCCACCCTCGCTTCTCAGCCAGTCACGATTCCATAGCCACTGAGCATGCTCAGTCCTCACTGGGCTATTTTTTTTCTAGAGGGGGGGGTGCACAGAGGTCACAATCCTACACTTTCTTACCTGGGAATATAAGTCTCAGTGAACTCAATAGGGCTTACTTCTGAGTTTGAGATTGCAGGACTAGGGGCCTATCTACACAGTCCTTTGGAATGTTTTAAAAAGTATTTTAAAACATTCCAAATAGGTGCGTTCTAAAACGTCTTAGGCCACATTACTGAGTACTCACCTTACAGGAGAACAGTCTTCAGTCTTTAAAGCGGTGTGTGCAGTCACACGCTGTTCTGCCCTGTCTCTTTCTCTTTCGTTTTTTCAGTGAGTTTAGGGCAAGGCATTGTGGGGGTTGTAGTTCAGTCACCACTTCCTCCTTTGTTCCTCTGTCATATCCTAGCGAGTATAGGGCTAGGCATTGTGGGTGTTGTAGTTCACTCACCCACTTCCTCTTTCTTCCCCACCAATCAACTGCTAAGCAGTTGGGCGCTGGTCAAGGAAGCACTGCCCCCAGGAATCACAAACGGTAAGGAAGGACACATTATTTTACTTAAAACGATTTATTAAAAGTGAAACCGTTGTATATAACTGAAGAGAGTTTTAAAAAACCTCAGATATACAACGTTATAGGGAGTCCATCATGTGGCCCAAAGAGTTTTCATAACCCTTATAAAACGTCAAAAACCTCGTATGTAGATCGGCCCTAGGTTCCCCTCCCCCCTCCTTAAACTTGTTTTTGGTACTTCTGCAAACCTTGGGATTTTCCCCAAGCCTACTGATACCTCCTCTTGTGTGTGTGTGGTGCCATTTTGGATGCATCAATAGCCACACTTGGGAGAATGAATTTGCTGGTAGTGTATATATGAAGCTTTTTGAATATGTGAAAATTGTTACATAAATACTGCGATGATGATGATAACTACTATCCATCAACATCATGCTTCCAGGATGCTTGTATTGTGCAATCACCATCCTTCCTTCACAGAATTTTATTGGGTGTGTGTGCAGATAATGGCCATTACCACACACGTGGTTTTAAGTACACTCACCGTGACTTTGATCCATTTCTTCAGCGAGGGACTCACATGACGTCGTCCCCCTCGCGCTGTTCTCATGCCCTGAGTGCTCAGTTTTTAGTTTCTGTTTTGATTTAACCCTGAATGGGCAAAGTCCGTTTCAGGCACGTTCAGGCAAGTTCAGCAGGCTGAGCTGAGGTATCGGAGTAAAACCAACCAGGTGTGATTCAAAATGCTAGATTCGCATAGGAAACGGAGGGGGAACCCGCAGAAGCAATCCAGGGGAAAATGGTACGTGTGATAAAGGAGAATGTTAGCTTCCATTTGTAATCCTCCCATGTTTTCTCATAGCTTATTCCATCTTTTTTCTTTGTACCAACCGTCCCCCCCTCAAAAAAATCCCACCACCATTAAGGAGGAAAAAATGGAATAGCTACACAATGCCTTTCGACTGGTAGCACTAGGAGCCCCTATTTGGAAGCCCCACCCACCCTGCCAATGAACCCATGGCTGACCTGAAATGTGTCAAGGAGATTCATGCACACAGTTTGTTCTCTTAACCACAATGCTCTAAGTCATATAACCCACCTGTGGAGTCAACAAGAAATTGAGGAAGAAAATACTTCGGAACATTGCTGCACTATATGGGATAGCAAATTGGATGGTTCTCAAATGCAACTGCACTTCTATGACCAGCACACGTAAGAGCATATGCAAACTGGCTTATGATCAACCCAAACTTTAAAAGAGAGACATTTCAGTGTGGCTTCTCTTTCTGCAGTCACAGTCGGCCTTAAAAAAAGTGAAATGAAGAACTACAGCCATACATGTACAAATGTCTTCTGAGTTTGTACATTTGTCTATTCTGCAGGCACAAAGCATCCATATTCATGACCTAAACTGCTTGCATCCCAGAACTAGCAACTGAAGTTAAAGCCTGTACAATAGTATAAGCTATTTCACCATTATGAACTGTGAACAGGAGGCAGTCAAAAGCACAAGGGGAGGAGCAGGTAGGAGCAGCCATAGTTAACTTGTCTCCTGCTCTGGTGGTAACTTTAAAAATAAGTACATTCTTCAGGTTGAAGCCTTGTCTCCCTATCAACTTACAAACTATGCTCAGCAAGCAGTTAGTTCACTTCTCAGTTATAGTAAATACTTCCTATTTGTTAATGCATGCTCAGCCACATATGGGTGTGTGGATAAGGTATAATGAGCCCTGGCTGTTGGGTGACTTGCATCAGTGCAACATTCATTTGTATTGGTAAAAATAGCATTTAAGATTTTAACAGTTCTCAAGCTAAATTTGCCCTAAGCATCCTCTCACTTTTACTTATTTATTGCCTTTATTGCCATTTTTTTAATCGACTCCTATGTGATCTGCACAGCACTTTTGGCCAGTTCCAGAATGTCTCTAAAGGAAAACCAATAAAAAAATATTACATCAGGATGCTAAATCCTCATCAACATTTGGCATGTCTACATAGCCATAGAGTAAAAATGTTATGTGAGAATCTGCCCTCTCTCCCACTATAAAAAGCTAGTATCTCAGATTTTATGGGTAGCTTTACGGTAGCTTTCTTCCCATCCTTAACTTCTGTATTCAATAGTTGTCTGATTTGCAGGACCCTGGAGATAACCTTCCAAGCAACAAGGATTCTCTTTATTTCAAACACAGGAGTAGTTAAGAAACTGTCTGCCTACTGATGACAAATTATTCCAATCTGAACAAGAAATGGGGCAGAAAAGATCAAAACAGCTGTAAACCTAAAGAAGTTACAGACAAGGGAAGATAAGAATACATTAAACACCCTGTTCTCTAAGTCTCCAAGTGCAGCAATGTAACTAATTGGTACAAATTAGAGAAGCTTTGAAAAAAGCCTAAAGATTAATTGCAAAGATTTCATCTTTGTGTTATTTGTTCCAGTGGTCAACAGTGCATCAACCTTTCTAACAAGCTTATAATTTCCAAGTCGCTGTAACCTGGCTGTAAAATTGCATGGTTCTGAACGGTGGCTTCGTATATATAAAACTATCGCTTGGATTTTTATACAGATTTTGATATAGGTGAGGCTGAAGTGGCCTCAAATGACGACACCTCAACCCATAAGCCAAAGTATTTGAAGTAATCCAATTCAGTTTAGCCAAAACATTTGAAAATATTTATTTACTAAAATATTGTTGACTATGAAATACAATGCAGGCAACTCAAGCAAGCAAGCAAGCAAGCAAGCAAGCAAACGATTCTATGCCCTATAGGGGAAGGATACAATTAACCAAAATAAAAGCTCAGTTAGGTTCCCTAGTCTCTGTGACTCAGAAATTCCTAGAGTACAATCCAAAGAAATGTTCTCATGTGTAGGCCTGATTGATTCAAGTAGTAGCTCTCCCTTAGTTCAATGTGCTTTCCTCTAGAGAACGGCCCACTGGATTGGGCCCTAAGATTCAAAATATAAACAGTCAAAACAATTGTGATAGTCTCATAGGTATGCATAGACATACAGCTACAGTGCAATTCTTTAGCATTCAATGAGACTCAGAAATAAGTCTCATTGAGATCAATGGGGCTCACTCCCACATAATAGAGCATAGAATTGCAGCCTTAGCCTTTTCAGAGCTAACAGCAGAGCTTTCCATTAGCATATGACAAGACACAAAGAGGAGAAGAGCATGCTAACATTTCTTTTAAACAGATGTGTGTGTCACCAAATGAGTGAGAACAACTAAACTGGGCCCCTTTCTACACCACAGGGCCTTCCGGGATGCAGGGGGGAAGATCCCAGGAATTCCTGCTTCCACGATCCTCCTCCAGCATCTAGACGGCTGCGTGACGTCCTAAAAGGCAAGAGGGACGTTGCGGCTGCCTTTTTTTTTTTCAAGAAGAGGGGCCGGTCAAGTGAGTTAAAAAAAACCCATCCCAACCCCCCCCCCCCATCGCAGGGATGGCAAAATTATTTCCCCCCCCCATGGGCATGGAGCCTCCCCGTACAGCTCTGTGCCCACTTTGAAAGCCATGCTACTTGCGAAGAGGCGGGAATGGCGGTCACACCTCCCGCGGTCCTTGGGATGGTTCCAGGACCAAGGAGGAAAATCGGGATAACTGGGGAATAAGTTATCCTGGGAAAATGGAGGGATCATCCCTGCCTGCCCCTGGGATCCCCTGTGCTTCATTTGGATGCACAGGGATGACCCCGGTATGACCCCAGGAAAAAGCCATGGTGTAGACATGGCCAAGGTATATGAAAATAGTGCATGCCTTTTCTACAAGTGAGCTTTTGTTGCTTATCATGAGTCTATGAGTCTGTGCACACACTTTTTCCAGAGCTTCTACAGTACTCTGTATTCTCTTGTTTACTGAGGGCAAAATTACTCGCTATGTTAAATGAATAATGGCAGGTGATTCTAACTTCTTTTTTTAACCACTAAGTAAGCATGCAGGGCTCTCATATTGATTTAGACCAGCATATGCAGGTAAAGAAGTTTAAACCTTCCCACCCTGAGACTTTCAGCCCTAAACTCCCACCACCACCATGAAGGGGTGAAAAGGATTGGGAGAAACCTTCATTGGTGCAAATGGAGGCCTCCCTCCCTACATCAGGATGAAGAGCTGGCACACCATTTATCTTTGCTGCATGGGCATTCAATCTACTCACATCTTCATCCAATGCTCTGGATTACCAGTCGACTTCATCCAAGGTTTTTCTGTCCTGTGTATTCATCCTTTTGTAACAGTCAGCTTGGGTGTTTGCTGAAGTGCTGAAAAAGAAGTAAAAAACTAAATCTGTCCACTCTAGTTTAACCACACACTTAAAACTAACAGAGCAAACCAAACAGTTTGAAATGGATACAGTGAACTCTAGTAGAATTGTTTTTTTCATATCTGGCAAAGCTCCTAATCTCCTACTCTCAGAGATTTAACAAAGATGACGAATGGTCTTCCGTTTGTCATCTAGGCCTGATTCAGGCTTGCAAACTGGTTTATTTTCTTCTATATATGTGGTCCCTCTTCTGCATGGAATGGCGCTGAGATGCATTAGTTAACATAGCTGTATGCTAATAGCATTTCTACATTATGCTTTTATTGAATACTTATGATTGGCAACTCACAGAAGATTTTGGGCCCTTTACATGGCGTCATCAACCTCCAGAGCATCTCCCACACTTTTTGAGCTTTATCCAACTTTTTAAAAGATCTTAAATTAATTGAAATGAAAGTTAATGCGATATATCTCTAGTGTGTAATGCCAGCATTGCATTATAATACAGCCACTAGATGGCTCTGTTTCATTGAACATATGCACTGCCAAGAAAGGAAGTTTTCCATTCAACTCGCATGTCCACCATCTAAAGAAACCCATTATAAACCTGTAAAGGAACTGGAAGAAGAAACCCTGGGAATTCAGCCTGGTGTGGTGAAGCCCTGTGACACCTCATAGCCATTTCCACAATCACAGTGGTGCTTTTTGCAATACAAAAGAAGGAAAGCACAGATAAAAAAGCAACTATTTTTTATGTGTGAAGTGGCCCACTGAAACTACATGATAGTGGGCCAAGGAATCCAAACACCCAGATCTCCTGGCTGATAGAGGTGAACATAGGGCAGAGAAGACCCTCCACCAGCAGAATGAATCTTCATTGGTGAGTCATGCCTGCAAGAACCCCATGGGTGTACCTCCAGTGATGACTCTGCCAGCAGAACACCCCAAAACAGGGTGTTCTGGGGGCAGGCAGAGGCTATTTTGGATCTACTGGATCCAAAGCTCCTCTATTTCCCTGAAAATCTCAATTACACCAGCCTGGAGCTGGCATAGCCTATTCCTCCAATTAGTTTAATCCAGGATGAACCCTGATTGCATAAGGTTTAAGAGGTCATGCATCACCAAAAGCAAGGACAAAAGAAGACACCGATTTGCATTAAAGTTGCATATGCTAATTGATACGTAGAGATATAAAGTGAATTATTAGGATCGTAATAGAAATACAGGACATCTCAGCTTAGTGTAGAAAACTGTGACCAGCTGCACTGCTCAGTCTGCTGTCCAGGTGCTGTCGATGGACAGACAGCTTCAAGGCCCAGCTCTCCTTCTTATGGTTCTTTATCTCTTAACTGTCGGATACGGGAGGCCTTGTGAATTGTGAGTTGAAAGATTGGGAATTGTTGTGAGCACCACTGCACGGCCTGGGATTCCATAATCCCAGTGAGGTGGTGGGAGGGGGAGAATTAATCTCTGAAGCCCCCTTCATTTTCTTTTCCCTTCATGTGCCTCTGGATGCCGCCACAATGTTTGCTGAAATGTCCACATGTAACTGTATGCAGGATGGTGCCAGTAATGTAATATTTTATCTCCTCACTGGCATGTGGTCAACATAGGGAAAAGCTGATGCCGTTGGCCTTGAAAATTCCTGTTTTATCACCAGCCTGATTATTCTGCCTTGTTGAAAGCTAAACACGCTTGGTTAAAAGCCCAGCTTCTACTTCAATATCTTTTGCTGGGCTCAATGCCTCTGCATTTCTCACTGAGTCTTTGAACCCTCCCAAGCTAGCCAGAGCCTCCTTATCTACATCCCACAACATCTTTTGTAAATGGGAGATTCCAACAGCAAATTGCTACTTTCTCTTGCAGAAAAACAGGTCTCCCCCCCTCCCACAGACCTCCTGTCCCTTTCTCTTTTCTTAAAACTCTCTCATCTTATCTAAGGGGTATATTTGAGGTTGATGGTCTGAAGTGTCCCCACGTAGAAAAGGGTGGGCTTTTGTCTTCTGCCAGAACTCCAAAGGGAGACCCATTGGCCATACTATCTATTTTTGTCTTCATTTTCCAAGAAGAATAAAAGTATAGTCATTCTGCTTCAACTGGGGGGAGGGGGGAGGTAAAAATTCTAGGAAAGCATAATTCAAAATGGTCCTTAACTTCCTTTAAAAAAAAGTTGCATGCAAAGAGGAGAAATACACTTTGCAATAGAAAGATGACTTAATTCCAAGCTTTCAAAAGCTTATTATGGACAAGGGGTATATGTACTGAGGTGGGGAGGGGAGTGCTGGGCAAGTGTTTTTTAAATGATGACAGAAACCTTGATGTCCTGTTCAAATTCAAGCTCTGAAGAAAGGAAAATGGACTCGTGTGGCTGTTTGCTTTTTATATCAAAGTACAGTAGCCTCCAGAAGTTAAAGATGTTAATGGGGGAAGCAGGCATTAAACAGAAAGATCAAATGCATCAGATCATAGCCAAAAGGAGTAAAACGATACGGCACCTGAAAGTAGCAATAAATGTAAAGTGCTTATCTTCCGTTTCAGATGGATGATTAACTGTTTCTAAATTCTCTTGCCCTGGTGTACTGGACAAGAAAGGAGAAAAGGTAATGGGAGCAAAATGTATCAGGGACTCTGACAAACCAAAAGAGAAACTTCAGGAGTTGGAGCCAAGAAGACCATATATATCTTTTAGGTCAGGAAAAGGGGTGAAGGACAGGAGTGGGGAGAATGAAGATTTATGGAGGTATAAATAATTTTGTTGTAACAGTATTTCTTTTCTGTACATGTAACAGAGCCTTACTGTGGCAATTCAAGAATTGTGTGGTCAATTATGGAGCAAAGATGCATTGAGGTAGTTTTGGCAGGGGATTCTACTCCATCCCAAATGCTGTTCTGGTGTTTGAATTAGGTTTGCCAGCTTTTAAATTGACCTCTGTAGCTATGACATTAACAACAGTTTGATCTGCAACTACTAACTGGGGAAGATATTATATTTTTCCATGCTGTGAAAGGATTCAACAACAAATGATTTCTGCTGTTAAAAGCATAAGAGCAGGCCATTTCTTTTGGTCAGTTGGCAGCCCCCCCTTTTTAAAAAGTTTTCCATAAAGCCCAAGGCTACCTTTTGTATATGTTTCCATCAGGCACAAATGCAGGACAATTCTGTGGCTCTTTCTGTGTGCAATAACTGGCTTCATGGAAAGGGACAAGTGAGAAAAGTAGATAGGCAGATGAGAATGAGAGATTGCTTTTGTTGCATGAACATTCACCAACACACATCAGACGGACTTACTGCACGAGGTGTCTGGAAAGGCTGAAATGGCAATCCCACCTTTCATTCATGAAAGTCCGGTGTATTCCAAGATAGAGGCAATACAGGCAATTGGCATAAAAGAAATGCCATGACAATACATCTAAGAATTAGGAGGAGGAGAAATAGGCAATATATGATCAAAAGGAAAAATGTGATGAAGAGGGTCAATTTTAGAGGCTAGATGATTTGGCTCTTCTTTGTTGTCATGAACTTTATTCCAGATTTATTTTATTTATTCCAAATTTATTTGGGATTTATTCCAAATTTCATCCAGCATTGGCCATTACTGTCAAAGGCCCATGGAAAACCTGACCCTTGGAGTCCCTGCTTTGACTTACATGCAATATATATTGGTATGGGGCTTTGGTGCTAGATTCCCAATTGATGCTTTCTGGCAGATTCTCCGATGGAAGGTCTTCATTTCAGGGCTTTCCTAGGGTCATCATAACATCACCAAAGTATGATGTATGTTGGTGATTGACTTCTAAACACCTGGCACTAAAATTATGGTGATGACCCACCATGTACATTGCAACATTAGTTACAGCAGAAGCGCAATACTCTCTTGAGATACCAACATGGTTTCAGTTCATGTGATAAATGTCCCTGATAAATGTCACAGTGAGCCTTTATGCCAGAGGTGGGCAGCTTGTAGCCCTCCAGATGTTGTTAGACTACAGCTCCCATCAACCCTAGCCTGCATGGCCAACTGTGGAGGATGGGAGTTGCAGTCCAACAATATCTGGAAAGCCACACATTCCCCATGTTTGCTTTCTCTGCCATCTTGCCTCTAAGCCCCAAATATTCCCCTGCCCCCAACACACACAACCTATCTTTTTAATCCAAGGCCTTTCTAAGACTATCATGGCCTCATGTTCTCTGTACTATATGCTTCCAGTAAGCCCTTCCCTTATTTGTTTTAATTTTGGTCTGTCCATTCTACTGCTGCCTGAGTTCCAGATATATTTAATCAAAGGAACTTTAACGAAAAGGCAGTTTGGCTTCACAGCATTCACGTCTGTGCATAATGGTAGTGCTTAATAAAAACTAGCTGTACAGGATGGTATTGGTCCTTTCTATCCTCCAGTGATGGAGTCCCCAAAGTGATGCCTGTGGACACTTCTCTTGGTGACCACCAGGCTCTCTGCCCCTCCTGTGTTTTTTTTTGGGGGGTGGGTTAGATATTCTAATATTTCAAAAACTTTTTAACAAAGAGGGGCTGGCATGCTGCACAACAGATCAATAATCATAATAACACAGCACCCACTAGTTAAAATGTACTTCAGTTAAAAGCAAAAAAACTCTCTGCATAAAAATGTGTTGTTGCCTGCCAGTGGACAACAAAAATGGAGCTATTCTAGCCTAGGTTTGCAGGAGTTCCAAAGCCTGGGTCAGTGCCGGCCCTACCATTAGGCAAAATGAATGAGGCAGTTGCCTCAGGCAGCAAGATGTAGAACAGCCGTGTGCATTGCGGTCTGCTCTGTCTGCCCCCTCCCACAAGCTAGTCTGCTGCCTTCAGGTGCAGTGGGAGATGCTGAGTCATAGGCTGAATTCGGACAACACAATAGTCAACTGCCGGGGGGGGGGGGAACAATCGTCAGTTGTATTGACTATCGTGTCATCCGAATGCTGCCATAATCAACTGAGCTCTGATCCTAATCCACACCACAGTTGATTATTTATTACCATGTTGTGAGGGGAGTACCTCCTAGATGAACAAGTTGATTATTACCCCACCATTGACTATCATGTTGTCCGAATTCAGCCATAGTGTTGAAGAACGATTCAACTACTAAACAAGTTGGCTTTTGCACATGGAATTAGAGGGGGCTCCATCTTGTTCTTTGCCCAGGTAGCAAAATACCTTGACCCAGCCCCAGCCTGGGAGCAGCCACTGAGAAGGCCCTCTCTTGCAATCTTGTCACATGTGCCTCAGCTGATGGCAGGATAGAAGGACCACTTCTAAGAATCTCAAATTCCAGACAGGGTCATACAGGAGAACACAGTCTTTCAGACAACTTGATTCTATGTTATGTAGCCCTTTGCAGGTCATAACCAGCCCTATCAGTAAAGTGGGGAAGCCAGATGCAAAAGAGGACATGGCTCCTGCACCTTTAAGAGTTGTGAAGAAGAGGGAATTAAAGCTATTGAAGGTGCAGGGGCCCTATCCTCTGTTGCATCTGGTCACCCTACCAGAAAGTAGCCAGTGTAGCTGCCGTTACAAAGGAGTTGTGTGCTTCCTATAACTGCTGCCAGTCAATAGTCTGGCTGCAGCATTCTGGGCCAGCTGAAGTTTGTGAACACTTTTCAAAGGCAGCCTCGCATAGAGCGAGTCACAGTAAAACATCTATAAATAATGAAAAGTTTAAAAACAAAACGAAACCCCTTTCAAGACAGCAACATAGGTCAGGTGGTAAAGCCAAACCATTTAAGGCCAAAATGTATTTCTAAATAGACAGGTTTTAATGTCGCAATGACAGAGGGTCAATAAGGAAGAGGCGGGAGTTGCAACTACTACTGAGCCGAATTTTTTGATATATTTGTTTTTGACCCTTTGTTGGGGAAGGGGTGAAAAGAAAAAAAATATGAGAAGCTGTGAGAATTTCGGATAATTTTTCCAATGTGCAGGGCTTTGGTGCTTGCTTTACGGCAATTAAGTGGCTGGGTGGTGGGGCTGCTCTTTCTTCCACCATTTTACCCTCTCTGGCTGCTTGAGGCTGCCTCTACAAGAGAGGTTTAATGCTCTTTCAAGGCGCTTTAAAAAATTTACCTCTACAAGAACGGAGCGCAAATCGGGCGTAGAGGCGCGTTATCTGTCCGATTATGCACATTATCGAATGTGCGTTAAACAGCGAGTTTTATTTTGCTCCGGCCGTTAAAGCGCATTTTGCCTATGTGAACAAGCGCTTATGCGCATTAACTACTTGTAAAGCGCATTTTGGTCATCCCTTAATGCGCTTCGCCGCCTCTCGTGCAGAGGTATTAGGCGTAAATGCGCTTCAGCGATTATGCGATTCTTCTTACTGTTGCTAAAAGGTCTCTTTTATCAATAATGAAGCCAAACCAAAAGTGCCTCAGCTTTCACGCCTTCAGCACGCAGCTGCAAGGAAAAGCCCCAACGGAGGAAGTGCTGCTTACATCCTCTAGGGGGCTTTCCAGGAAGCTCAAGCAGCCACAGATGCTGTAAGGACAGAACGGGAGGGGGGGGGGCGGAGGGAATGTAAGCCCCTCAGCCACCTCCTTACAGTAAGGTAAGCACTGAAGCCCTGCACCCTGAGAAATGTATATGAACTTTTCAACACCCCTGTGAAAGAGGCAGAAGAAACGACTGCCTCTGTTGCAGGGAAAGGAAGAGGTTGCGAAAGGGCAGCTGGGGTTTTGGCACAGCACCATTTGCAATAGAAAAGGCCTTCTCCCTAATTCCCATTATTTTATCCTACACAAACTTTCCCCTCAATTTCAGTGTTGGGAGATCCTGGCTGCAATCCTAAACACAGGGGCAGAGCAATCCTAAATGGGGAGGAAGGAGTGAAGTGGCAGATGATCAGCCGCTAACAAAGCCCTCCTGGCTCACTCAAGCCAAAGCAGAAGATTTGGGGGGTGAGGTGAACACAAAGAGGCCCAGTGGATGTATTTTCACACACATCCTGCCATTGAAACCAATAGAAGGGAAACTAAGTAAGCTAGCTGGTGTAGTTCATGGGCCTGATCCTGAGGCCTCTTGGGCAAATTATGGGGCTCTGGATCCAAGCCTGCCTCTAATTAGTCCCCAACTTTCCCCTGAAATCCCAGTTTTGTGGCCTACCACCTGTGGAAACAGCACCAGTAGCAGAACTATGTCCATGGACATTTCTGCAGGTGTACTGAGGACCTCTGCAGTGGCTGTCTCCCTTTCCACTGGTGGAACAGCAATTCCACTTCTTCCTACTTCCCCTCAGTTGGCCATCCATCTAGGGACTTTCGGATTGTGCTTTTAGGATGCAATCTTTATGCACAGTTACCTGGCAGTAAGGTCCACTGAACACAGTATAGATCTGGCCAAACGGTTGCAATGAATAATGTACTTTTATGATTGCCTTCTTGCTTTTGTTGTTGTTTTTAAGGCAAACCCCCATCTGCATCTGTTACTGCTTAGCTAGCTGCCTTTGAGGCTCTTTAGGCAAACTTTCAGAGTGAAAGAAAGGTGGTGGTGGGGGGGGGGGAGGAAGTCTCTTCATCACACCCATCTTTCACTTTGATGGGCTCCCTGTTCTTTGCATTTATGAGAAACATTCCAAACCACAGTGAGATCCACTCTGAAGCCAGACTGACTTTTTCCAAGGCTTAATGTCGCACAATATAAATTATAGACCACTCATGCCATGAACCTGTCCTCTTATCTCACAAAGCTCAACACTGGCTAGTGCAGCACCACTTCACTTAATCTCCCCCCAAGCGTCTTCAATCAAGCACATTAAAAATAAAAACATAAAAAAAACCCTTCTGCTTATTTGGGATAATACAGCAGTAGATTTTTAAAGGCATAAAGCTTTGAGGTTTTGAAGGGGGGTCCAGGAAGGGAGATACTGGTAGAACTGGAGTGGAATAGTCTGCGGAAAGCAAAGGCAAAACAAGGTTATTGTTAATATTCCTGGCTATATATTTACTGCAGGGGCGTGTAGAAAATGTGGCCCTCCAGATGTTGGATGGCAACTCCCATCAGCTCTAGCCAGAGGCATGATGGGAGTTGCAGTCCATCAACATCTGGAGGGACACAAGTTGCCCACCCCTGATTTAGAGAATTCAAGGATGATGTCAGATTGGACAAAGAAGCCAAATTCAGCAGGCTGGCAAGAGCGTTCAACCTCATTGCCAAATAAACTGTCCCTACATTGCCTCTTCCCAGTGTCCCCAAAGATGGTGTGACCCACCCGATGCCTGGTTTTCCTCCTAGCAAGGTATCAACTGAGTTCTTTCCACCCATCTCCTTTTTCCCCTTACAGGAGGCTTTCTCTTATTACCACTAGAAAGTGGCTGCTTTAACTAAGGTTCACATTTAGTCTTGAAATAGAGGGCAATATGAAAAGGGGAGGGGGAAAACCCGAAGAGGAGAGATTAGGTACAGAATGAGCGAAGGATGTTTACTGTTTGTATTGTACTGAAAAATGGGGGGGGGGAAGTATTAAACTATTAACAACAACAACAACAACAACAACAACACTAAGGTGGTACAAGTTGCCTTGACAGAATCAGTTTGTCCTATAGTCACCATCATGTTTGTAAAGGACATTTTTTGTCGTGTACCCAGGGCCTGCTCCATATTTGAGGGGTCCCTCGGCAACATGCCCTTTGGTGGGCCCTCCCCTTTGTCATTGGGCCCTGGCAGGCTTACGTGACAACAGATAGCAGCTCCCTAAATAGCACTGGGTGACTGTAGCCACAATTTAAATTTCTTACAGTGACTGTGTTTGCACGACATGCTAACCCATCCTGGTGACTGCCCACATTGGATTAGCGTGTCATGTGAACCGGGACCATTCTTATCAGGGTGGGTTCTTTTTCCTAAACAACCCATGCTGATAACCAACGATCTGGAATAGGGGTTGTTTTTACCCATGATGGGTTGGTGTGTTGTGCAAACCCCAACATGCCAACCCATCAGGAGTTAAGGGCATCACGTAATGCACCGTTCTTGCCGAGCGAGCAGTGATCGCCATTGCC
The DNA here is from genome assembly GCA_029215795.1 of Anniella stebbinsi. Taxonomy (NCBI): domain Eukaryota; kingdom Metazoa; phylum Chordata; class Lepidosauria; order Squamata; family Anniellidae; genus Anniella; species Anniella stebbinsi. Next base: position 61,306,378 of record JARDYH010000005.1, on the reverse strand, counting down.
TTTTCCCCTTTGCCAGTGACAGCCCCTCCAATGGTGCACAAATGGCTCTGATTGCAGTCTTGATTGTGGTCCAAGCCCTTATTTTTAATAAATAATTTATATATATATATATATATATATATATTCCCATCTCTATGTGCAAAAATGGGACTGGGAAAATGTTTCTGTACTTCCCCATGGAATCTGCACAAATGTGTTTTTTCAAATATTTTAAAGCACTCCTGTACTGGAAATCACCTGGGGGGAATCCAAGTGACCGCCATTGTACTGAAAAATGGGGGAAAATGTAATAACCTATTAACAACAATAACAACAGCGACAACATCAACAACAACACTAAGGTTGTACAAGTTGGTTCATGGCGGGGGTGTTGGATTCCCCCCCCCCCAATGATTTTTGGCACAGGGCACTTTTAAATTCCAATACAATTCTGCGGCAAAATAACCCACAGTGCATGGCTAGTCAATCATCATGGACAAGCATGTCGTGTGAACGCGCCCTTTGTCCAGGCAGCTACATTATGTTGGTGCTGTTGTGAGACATTTTGACAACTAGACCTGCTTCCGTTTGCCAAGCCTGCTTGGAGTAGCAGGCTGGATTATTTTAAGGGGGGAGAGCAAGGATGGCATCAGCCGTAGGCCTAGCTGGAGCTCTGGCAGCTGATTCTAGCCCTTCAAGTGCCACAGATGAGCCAGAGATTCTCATTTGGGGGCTGATTTAGAAAGTGGCCAGGAAAATTCAGCCTGTAGCTCTGACGGCTTTCCTCATCCTGGAAGATTGTGTAGCACTTGTGCTGGAGGTGGCACGGCCAAGTGACTGGGTATGGGTGATCAACCAGCTTTAGATAATTTTTTAAAGCGCATCGAAACCTTGAGCCTATGAGATTCCACCCCCCCCCCCCCACCTTCTTCTGCTCAGGAAAGAGTAATGGGAGAAAATGTGGATGAGTGTTTGTTGAAGGGGACAATGAATTGGTTGTTTTAGTTATGTCTGCATATGTACTTGTGAATATGTGTATCCTAGATAGATAGATGGTTATTAGGGATGCGTAGCAGATATAATTATATTATTTATATTTGCACATTCTCTTTTCTGTGCCAGAAACAGGACCCTCAATACTCACAGCGTCATCCTAGGCATGTTATTCAGACATACATTCCATTGTGTCCAGTGGGTCTTATACCCTAGTTAGGCTGCAGATCTATACACACTTACTTGGGAGTAAGTCACATTGTACTCAGTGGAATTTACATCTGTGTAATCATGTATAGGATGGCACTGTAAAGCTGTAATCCTGTACCAATTTACCTGGGAGTAAGCTCTATTGAACACATTGGAACTTGCTTCTGAGTATACATGTGCAAGTATATATGCAGAACTTGGTGAAATTCCCTCTTCCTCACATCAGTTAAAGCTGCAGGAGCCCTGCCCTCTTTTGCATCTGGTCAAGAGGGCAAGGCTCCTGCAGCTTTAACTGTTGTGATGTAGAGGGAATTTCATTAGGTGCTGCATATATACAAATGACACCTGCTGAAACTCCCTTTTCTGTGCAACTGTTAAAGATAAAGGTGCCCTGTCCTCCACCTGGGTTTGGACTGTGTAACCATCCAGATGTTGTAGGATTGCAAGTCCCCTCACCCATCATCATTGGCTAAGCTGGGAAGTGCTGATGGGAATTGCAGTCCAACCACATCTGGGCAGGGTGGGCATACATTGCTTATGCCTGGTGCATGGGTATGCAGTCCCTCAGCAAGAATGGCATGCCTCCGTCCTCAGTCCAGGCTCTGTGCTTGGAACTCTCTCTCTCTCTCTCTCTCTCTCTCTCTCCCCCTCCCCCTTCATCGCTGGGCTCTTGAATTATTGCAGGGATATTACCCCTTTCTTGGAAAGGAGCTCTGTAAACAGCCAGCTGTGCGACACACAGAGGGAGAAGCGGCAAGGGTGTCATTAAGGTCACTCGGAAAGTCCCATGCTGGGGCTAAAGAACAATTCCTGACAAAATGAGGTGGTTGGAGCAGTTCAGAGATAAAGACCTGCCTGTCATTCTGTTACATGAACCTATATTCCAATTTTATCTGGTGAATGTGATTCTCTCTTATCCCGTTTGCTGTTTGAAGGGATTTGGAGCAGAATAGATAATCCTAACTTTGAACATAAATCACTGAGCTGTGTGGCTGATAGATGCCTTGCACTTTCTTATGATAATGCCTGATTGGAGGCTGGGAGGAAAGATGCCAGAGGCTTATCTCTGGGAAGCAGCATTCAGAGGGGACGTGGAAAGAGCGCCAGTGCAGGAGGGGAAGCCAGGAGATGGGGCCCTCCATTACCTATTTCTTTACTTATTTTTGAGATCTAAACTTCAGTGGAAATGCCATGAGGTAAGTCATGGCGAAAGCAGCACTTAGGCTCAGGGTGCCGTGAGAGGCATGCGTTACCAGGACCAGAGAAGCTGGGATAAACCTAAGGATGTTGCTGAAGAGGGAGGAGGGCTCAGGGATTTAATGCCATCAGGGAAGAAGTGCTTTTGTTTTCAAACTTTGCCCGTGCTTTCCAGCAGGAACCTGTTATTTTCAGGGCAGGCTTAAAGGCAGGCTGGTGTTGTGTTTTTGTTGGGATCAGAAGAACATAGGGACATAAGAAGAGCCCTTCTGGATCAGACCAAAGGTCCATCTAGTCCAACATGATGTTTCGACAGTAGCCAACCAGCTGCCTGTCGGATCAAATGAGTCAAAATGGGATCATGTGGAGGAAAAAGTATCTCTGGTTTGATCTCCCCCAAAAAACTGAATAAGAACTTTCCAGGACATACAGTGCAGTACTCTGCATGTCTATTCAAGGTGTAAGTGCCATTGAGGTCAGTGGCACTTATACCCAGGTAAGTGAGTGTAGGATTGCAGCCTTATACACTAGAAGTAGATTACAAAGCTGTCTCAGCTGTAGAACATGTGGAGAAGAGACCCACAGAATTCATCAATGCCAGTTCAATCCTAAGTGGGGTGGGGTAGAGGCAAAGCGGCAGATCCTCCACCACTTCTAAAAGCTTGCTGGCTTGTTCCAAGCAGAGTGGGTGATCTGTATGGGGGTCTCACCTGTCCCTGTCACATCTTTTTTCCCCTCCTCCATTGCTTCTAATAGTGGGGTTTGGGGGGAGGAAGGAATTCATTGTATCCACTCCAGGCTGGCATAAAGGAGAAGGTGATTCTGGGATCTCCGTAGTAAATAAAGGATCTTTGGATCCAGCAGATCCAAGGATGCTTCCATCTTGCCCCTGCATGCCCAGTTTCAGGTTATTCCACTGGTGGGAACTCTGATGGCAGAGTTACACCTCTGGAGTTTACCACAGGCATAATTGGGGCCTCTGGGGAAGACCAACCCCTTCCCACCACACACACACACACACACACGCACACTCATCCCTTACCGGTAGAGAGGCATCTCTACTCCACCTCATCCAAACCCCACTTGGGCAGCTGTCCGAATGAGTTGGATTGCTCTGTGAATAGGTCCAATAGGCTCCCATTTTTCTGGGTTTTAGAGAGAAGCGCTTCTAGATCTGAGTGTGTGACTCGCAGGCAGACACCTGTCCAGACCCCTTGCCTTTTAAACATGCAACACTGTCTGAGGACTCTCAAAGAACTGCAGTCTCTTTTGTAGGTCAGCCTTTGGAGTCAAGAGATATAATGGTCCAGGTTGGCCAAAGCATCCTGGCCACTCTGTAGATTCCCTCTGGAATATATTGGTGTTTGTTTGTTTTACTTGCTATTTCCTATTTTTGCCACAGGTTTATATAAAAAATCATTAAAATTGCCTGGATGGTAACTGCTAAAGATGGCTTTAAAAATAATAATCTAACCTTCAACATACTAAAGAGAGGGGCTACAAAGGCAGAGCAGCTAAGACTTCTGGGCAGATTTGAGAACTGATATCCAACTTTAGAAATCAAGTGTTCTCAAACTTTCACAAGGAGTACAAATCTAAAGCATGTGGATCATAGGCAGCTGCCTTATATTAACCCGTGCCAATGGTGATGCCTACCTGTGAAAAATTGTTGTAGAATTTCTCCTCCTCCTGGAAAAATATGGTAAAATTCTCTCCCCCCCACCCCCAATTTCTCTATCCATAATAGCATGGGAAATTTTGAGAGGCCACTTGTGCACAGCTCTAATTTATTATTACATTTCTATACTGTCCAGTTAGCCAAAACTCTCTGGATGATTCACAACAATTAAAACCACAAAATAAATCAGATAATAAATATAAAATGTAAAGGTTTAAAACTACAATATAAAAGTACAAACCAAAATAAAACCTAGCAGCAATGCAGAGATTTAAAATACAATAACAGATTTAAAGCAACAGAGCTAAAAGATTAAAATGCCTGGGAAAATAAAAAGGTCTTCACCTGGCACCGGAAAGAGCACAACGTAGGCGCCAGGTGAGCCTCGCTGGGAAGCTCTTTCCACAACCAGGGTGCCACAGCAGAAAAGGTCCTCTTCTTGGTAACCACCTGCCTCACTTCCTTTGGCAGGGGCCCCTGAAGAAGGACCCCAGACTATTTCTTTTAGTTGACTACTTCTACATTTTCTCCCCTTGTACTAGGGGAAGGTCTGTAGCTCAATAGTAAAGCACCTGCTTTGCATGCAGAAGGTCCCAGGTTCAATTCCTGCCATTTCCAGGTCAGGCTGGGAAAAACTTCTATCTCAAAGCCTGGAGAGTTGTCAGTCTATGTAGGCAATGCTGAGCCCGATGGACCAATGATCTGACTTGGTCCAAGGCTGCTTCCTGCTCCTAATTACCAGAACCATATGGGATAGAGTAGGCTGACCAGATACATCCAGGTCAGGGCTCATGTAACTTTAACAGTTGTAGAGAAAAGGGAATTTCAGCCAGTGTCATTTGTATGCAATTAGTTCCTGGTGAAATTCCCTCTTCATCACAACAGTTAAAGGTGCAGGCACTATACTAGAGTGACCATATACAAAAGAAGGCAGGGCCCCTGCAACTTTGTGATGAAGAGGGAATTTCACCAGGAACTAATTGCATACAAATAACACTGGCTGAAATTCCCTTTTCTCTACAACTGTTAAAGTTACAGGAGCCCTGACCTGGATTTTATCTGGTCACCCTATTTTAACCTATAACCTATATTTAACCTACCCGTACACTACACTACGTTCAACATCTAAGGCCCTCCTCCGGGTGCCTATTCTGAAGGAAGCTCAGAGGATGGTAACAAGGGAGAGGGTCTTCTCAGTGGTGGCCCCCCAACTGTGGAATGAACTCCCCGACGAGGTTCACCTGGCACCAACATTGTTATCTTTTCAGCGCCAGGTCAAGACTTTCCTCTTCTCCCAGGCATTTAACAGCATATACTGAGTTTTTAATTGACCCTAGAACTATATTTAGGCCTGGCTGAGAGTTCTCAGCTGTTTTAAATGTACTGTTTTTATATGTTGTCTGTTTTTATGGTTTGATGGTTTAAACTTTTGTATATCGATTTTTAATGTCCAAAGTTTAAATTTTTGTAAACCGCCCAGAGAGCTTCGGCTATGGAGTGGTGTATAAATGTAAATAATAATAATAATAATAATAATAATAATAATAATAATAAGGAGTTCCATTTTTAATTGGACCAGAAGGGAGGAAATTGCAGACATAAAGCTAGGTCTGCATAGCTTGTGATCCAACAAGCTAAATGTAGCTCCCCAGCACTATTCAGGAGCTGCCAGATACTTTACAGCACCCCCTATTTTTACAGTCTTAGGCAAGCATAAAAATAGCAGGTTTCTCAAGGTCCTGGTGGGCCACCGTACATGAGCTGTGTTCGGTTTGGTGGGCCACAAGTTATATTTTCACTATGTACCCACAGATTATGCAACAAATAAGAGAAAGTCTGCTAGCACTTTCCTTTTCCATATGTAAATTGCTTGCTTCTGGGCATACGATTAAGGACCCATATTTACAGATGTAAATATGGGTCCTTAATCGTATGCCCAGAAGCAAGCAAGGGAAGAGCTAAACGGTGACTGATCAAGAAAGAGATCTTGGGTTTGTAGTGGGCAGCTTGATGAAAATGTCACCGTAGTGTGTGGCAGTCGTGAAAAAGGTAATTTCTAGGGATGTGCACTGGATCGGACCCGATCCACGATCCGAGTCCGGTCCAGTGGGAAATCGGATAAATTATCCGATTTCCGATCCCGCAGCTGGATCGGCCGATCCAATCCGAACCGGTCCGAAAAAGCTCCGAACCGGTTCGGCGGATCGGCGGGCGCCCACTGCCGCCCACCGCCGCTTCCATTGGTGGGCGCCAGCGGGCGCCCGCCGATGAAAGTGGACAGCGGGGGGGGGAGGAGGGGGGCACTTACCTTCTCGGCCCGGTGGCTCCCGTCCGGCGCCGGCGCCTACTACTACTAGCAGGCTCCGCGGCCTGCTCTAGGGTGGCGCGCCGGGTGATGTCATCACCCGGCGCGCTACTCTAGAGCAGGCCGCGGAGCCTGCTGGTAGTAGTAGGCGCCGGCGCCGGACGGGAGCCACCGGGCCGGGAAGGTAAGGAGGGGGTGCGTGGAGGGGAGGAGGGGGCGCGCGGAGGGGGGAGGGGGGAGGGGGGCCCTTACCTGCCCGGCCCGGCGGCTCCCGTCCGGCGCCGGCGCCTACTACTCCCAGCAGGCTCCGCGGCCTGCTCTAGGATGGCGCGCCGGGTGATGTCATCACCCGGCGCGCTACTCTAGAGCAGGCCGCGGAGCCTGCTGGAAGTAGTAGGCGCCGGCGCCGGACGGGAGCCACCGGGCCGGGAAGGTAAGGAGGGGGTGCGTGGAGGGGAGGAGGGGGCGCGCGGAGGGGGGAGGGGGGAGGGGGGCCCTTACCTGCCCGGCCCGGCGGCTCCCGTCCGGCGCCGGCGCCTACTACTCCCAGCAGGCTCCGCGGCCTGCTCTAGGATGGCGCGCCGGGTGATGTCATCACCCGGCGCGCTACTCTAGAGCAGGCCGCGGAGCCTGCTGGAAGTAGTAGGCGCCGGCGCCGGACGGGAGCCACCGGGCCGGGAAGGTAAGGAGGGGGTGCGTGGAGGGGAGGAGGGGGCGCGCGGAGGGGGGAGGGGGGCCCTTACCTGCCCGGCCCGGCGGCTCCCGTCCGGCGCCGGCGCCTACTACTCCCAGCAGGCTCCGCGGCCTGCTCTAGGGTGGCGCGCCGGGTGATGTCATCACCCGGCGCGCTACTCTAGAGCAGGCCGCGGAGCCTGCTGGAAGTAGTAGGCGCCGGCGCCGGACGGGAGCCGCCGGGCCGGGAAGGTAAGGAGGGGGTGCGTGGAGGGGAGGAGGGGGCGCGCGGAGGGGGGAGGGGGGCCCTTACCTGCCCGGCCCGGCGGCTCCCGTCCGGCGCTGGCGCCTACTACTCCCAGCAGGCTCCGCGGCCTGCTCTAGGATGGCGCGCCGGGTGATGTCATCACCCGGCGCGCTACTCTAGAGCAGGCCGCGGAGCCTGCTGGAAGTAGTAGGCGCTGGCGCCGGACGGGAGCCACCGGGCCGGGAAGGTAAGGAGGGGGTGCGTGGAGGGGAGGAGGGGGCGCGCGGAGGGGGGAGGGGGGAGGGGGGCCCTTACCTGCCCGGCCCGGCGGCTCCCGTCCGGCGCCGGCGCCTACTACTCCCAGCAGGCTCCGCGGCCTGCTCCAGGGTGGCGCGCCGGGTGATGTCATCACCCGGCGCGCTACTCGAGAGTAGGCCGCGGAGCCCGCTGGTAGTAGCCGCCGGCGCCGGACGGGCCGAGAAGGTAAGTGGCGGGGAAGGGGGCTTACCCCCCCCCCCGGAGCCGTCCGCTTCTATCCGCTGGCGCCCGCGGGCGCCAGCGGATGGAAGCAGGCGGCCCCAGGGGGGGTAGGGAGCGCGGGGGAGGGGGTTTACCTGCCGGGGCCGTCCACAGCGGACGGCCCCGGGGGGGGGGAGGGAGTTAGGCCCCCCCTTACCCACCCGCCGCCATTTTTTCCTCATAGACTTGCATTGCAATGCAAGTCTATGGGGAAAAAAATGGCGGCCGATCCAAAAATGTACGATTTTTGGGTCGGGATCGGACTCGATCCGGTCCGGGGGGCCTCCGATTTTGTCCGAACCGGTCCGGGACAAAATTGGAGGTCCCGATCCGGGTCCCGATCCGATCCGGGGGGTCCGTGCACACCCCTAGTAATTTCCATGTTAGGTATAATTAGGAAAAGAATTGAAAACACAATGCTCAAGAACATACTGTCTTTATACAAATCTATGGTGCAATCACACTTGGAGTACTGTGTACAGTTCTGGTCACAACACCTAAAAAGATATTGTAAAGCTGGAAAAATGCAGAAAAGAACAACTAAAATGATGAAGGGGCAGAAGCAAGTTTACAACAACTGGGATTGTTTAGCTTAGAAAAAGGCAAGTAAAGGGAGACATGATAAATGTCTACAAAATTATGCATGGTGTGGGGAAGATATTTCTCTCACATACATAAAAATAGAACCTGGGGTCATCCCTAGAAGCTGATGGGTATGAGATTCAGGAGAGATAAAAGGAAGTACTTCTTCACATAGTACACAGTGAAACCATGAAATTCACTACCACCAATTTGGATGACTTTATAAAGGGGGTTAGACAAATTCCTGGAGAAGAAGGCTATCAATGGCCCTGATGGCTATATGCTACTTCCAGTATCAGAGGCAGTATGCCTATGTAAATCACTTGCTGGGAACATGATGCTGTTGCACTCATATCCTGCTTATGAACAGAATGCTGGACTAGATGGAGCCTTGGTCTGATCCAGCATGGCTTTTCTTATGTTCAAACTTTATATTTCACTAATCACATAGCATGTAGATGGTTAGCTGTTATTTACTTTAGTGTAAGTGTACATGGCCTCAATTCATATTAGGATCACTACACAACAAAAGGGGAGGATTAAAACTTAACCTCCACTATTTTTCCTACTCCCCTCCATGGGGGGGGGGGCGTTAAAAAAAAAAGAAATCTCCACTAGCAACAGTGGAGACCTTTCTCTCTTTTATTAATCCCCCCATGGGGGAGGGGGGAATTTCAGGGGGAATGCTAGGGGAAGGTGTAATCCTCTCCTCCCATTGTGTGATGGTTCCAATCTGAATCAGGGCTTCATGATTACACTAGAGTAAATAAAATGCTAACCTTCAGCTACACAATTAGCATAATGTGCAGTTTGCCTCTAAGTGGCACAGGTGACAGAGAGAATTCCACTCTTTGCTGACAGTCCTGCAGAAAAGCACTGCTAAAAAGCTGAAGCCTTTTTGTGTGCCTGTAGTACTTAACTGTGTGCAAGTAGACAGCAAATACAAATCCAAAAGATCTATAGTCTAGTTCTTCGTACATAGGGTGACCAGATAAAATCCAGGTCAGGGCTCATGTAACTTTAACAGTTGTAGAGCAAAGGGAATTTCAGCCAGTGTCATTTGTATGCAATTAGTTCCTGGTGAAATTCCCTCTTCATCACAACTGTTAAAGTTGCAGGGCCCCTGCCTTCTGTTGTATATGGTCACTCTAGTATAGTGCCTGCACCTTTAACAGTTGTGATGAAGAGGGAATTTCACCAGGAACTAATTGCATACAAATGACACTGGCTGAAATTCCCTTTTCTCTACAACTGTTAAAGTTACATGAGCCCTGACCTGGATTTTATCTGGTCAGCCTAGGTTAAAACCAGCACCTTGAATCGGGCTTGGAAACATATAGGCAGCCAATGAAAGTGGGCCAGAGTCGGTTTTATATGTTATTAGACTGGCTGCCTCATTTTGCACAAGCTGCAGCTTCTGAACCATCTTCAAAGGCAGCCCCACGTAGAGTGCATTGCAGTAATCTAACTTGGAGGTTACCAGAGCATTGACAACTGAAGCCAGGTTATCCCTATCCAGATAGGGGCGTAGCTGGGCCACCAACCAAAGTTGGGGCTTCTGAGTAAACATGGATAGGCTTGCACTGTTACAGACTGTTCCTAAAATTCCAGCCTATGTGTGTGTGAGCCTTTCTGAAGTGACAGGGCGAATCCCAACTTTGAAGCACAGCTTATTAGATAATCCACTGGACAGAACAGAAGCAGGGTTTGCCAGATCAAAATTTCAGGAGCAAGAGGGGGGGATTACAATTTGGATAAAGGAATGTATTTTATTGTTTTCTTTTATTATGACATACTTCAGACAATCCTCTGAAATAAACAATGAGAAACCTAGGCAAATTCATGCACACTATTCTTCAGCAGTTTGCCTTAGGTAATTGTAAAGTTGGGGGCAGGTAAGGGAATACTTCAAACCTGGATCAACATGTTTCTCTTTACTGGCACTGAATTTCAAGGCTTTGACACAGCACAATGGTGTGTGGATTCACAACACTTGTATATTATCAATATCTTAGAGCACTTGGCTCAGTGCTTATCTAACACCACTTCTTAAAACCACAAAAATCAATCCCCAAATGTCATTGTCTGCTAGAAATACACCCATGAATACCATTTCCCATTGGAATGTAGCAATTTCAAGGTAGGTTTTAACTGCTGGAAGTGTCATTTGTTTTCCTTTGTCCTTTGTAATCGGCGGCAAAATTCCCAATTGTTTCCACCTAGCTATCAATGCTAAAAGGGAAACAAAATCCCATGGAAAAGGGCAAAGAAAGCCTCCAAAGGTCAAATCTCCAAAATACTTTGTTACGTTGACGTTCAGGAGATGGGACTTTGAAGTCTGCGTTGATAGACACCAGGTGCTGAAATACCTTGAAACGTTCAGCTAGAGAAGTAGAGGTCATGGTCCAAGCTTGGCTGTTCTAGACAGGTTTTACCAGGCTGGTTAAACTTGTGTGACTTTTAATGGTGGCATTTTCAATTATAGCAAGAAAATACACACATACACACACCAAAACCTGGGCTTAGGCAGCATCTATGCTTATACAAATGTGATCATTTTGCTACAAGAGAATTAGCTTGGCTTAGAGCTAAGGCCATGGTGAAGCTTGCCCTTCCTGGTGATATGGGGGCATCAGCCCTCCCCCATCCCCAACAGACTGGATGGACAGCTGCTCCCTGCTGCCTACAGACTGGCTGGCATCCAAGGAAGGGCCTGGTGGAATGCAAAATCGAGCACCTGCTGCAAATCTGCCTGGAACAGCAGGGAAAGGAGCGATGAATACAGCCTTCCCTTAATCCTAGGTGCTGCCGCGGCTTCTCCTAATGATATACCATTACTGGAAAGAAAAACAGAGTGTCCCCAGGGATGGGCCATGCTGGAAATTTCTCAGGAGTCTGATTGTAATATGATGTGGCTGTCCCATCCCATCCTTTTGTCTGGACCAAAAGAGGATGGATGGATGGACTTCTTCACCAATGTGTCTTGAGAAAAGGTGGGATTTCCTGCCTGCCATGGAGGGTGGCAGGGAAGGTCACCTCTTCTTTAAGGATTTAAAGCACTGCTAGAGACCCAGTCGCAACTCAGTGCACTATAGACATTGCATGGATTCCAGAGGAGCACCCAAGCCAAATGTCTGAGAGTTCAACATGTAAATACACATCTGGAAATCTTGTGGGAGTGGGACGCAGCTTGGAAAGGTGATTTTGAGCAGAAAAGAAATGGCTGCTGGGGAAAGGATTACGAAGTCCTTGTTCCACTTTTCTGCTCAGAATCTGTAACCCAAGTCTGGTTTTCTTTTCGTTCCAAAACAAAAATGCCATATATTTGCATGTAATATGTAGCTTGCCTCAGAACCAAAGCAGACATTGCTTTAAATCTGTGCCTAGCAGCTACGTGTTTAGTTCATTTTTTATCTAGTGTAGGTACAGGGAGCCAGTCGCAATCTTAAAAGTTCCCATGCTAGGTTCTCAATCTGAGTCGGAGAGCTCTGTACTTATTCTAAAGTAAAAATGATTTTTTAAAATGAAGATCTTTGTTTTGGTCCTGAAGCAGCTGTGCTGGTGCGAACATACATTTTGGGTTGCAGAAATGGCTGATGCTGGTGGAAGCACACACACGGCAATGGGAATTACAATCTCCTGGCTGTGTGCATGCTGATCACCAAAATACTCCTTCTAGCACCAATCTGAATGTTACGCTATAAGCCAGTCTCCCCAAGCTTTGCATGAGAGAACAAATGAAGAAGGGTGGCTTGGCTAAATCATGCCAAGAGTTGCGAACTTCTAAAAACCTTCTACCAGATATTTTCACCACATCGGGAACCAAAAACAAATTGAGAGACTGCATATATGGAATAGATAACAGTCAGGATTTAAATTTAATCAAAGCTTCAAACTTTTCTCAATGGTAAAATCTGTTTAAAACAGATCATGAAAGAGCTCAATACCTACAAACCCTTACTTTTGTTTCTTTGAGAACCTCATTTACAGACCTACGCTTCCAAACCATGCCTACAGCATTCTTGGATGGCAGATATAGACATGTTCCAAGAAATTTACGGTTCTGTATCTGTGGTATGGGAGAAGTAGAGGATATTTACTGTATTGTCATCTATATAAAAATCCCAGGGAGAGATTCATGGGACAGATTTTGGCATCCTTACAGGGGGAAAGTTCCTATGTGAAAATTTGCTGGTTATTGTCAGATTGCAACCCTTATGTTACACACAAAACAACTTTGTTTGCTAAAGTCGCCAAACATATTTGTGCAATCACTCTGAATGCTATGGCAGTGGACTGTGCAGGCGATTCATTTATTTGATTTCTGGTATTGCATGGTGTTACTTTGTTACTGTATGGTCTATCAAGCTGTTCTTTTTATTTTTGTAATGGCTATTCATCAAATGCATTAAAATGATTTGATTTGATATAAGCCAGTAATAGCAAACTCCTGTACATGCTTACTCAGAAGTAAGTCCCATTGAAGTCAAGAGATTTAGTACCAGATGTGTGTGTAGAGGATTGCAGCCTTAAGCATTGCCGCCAATGCACTATCATCATTATTGCCCCTCATACCAAGTCTTATAGTTGGTCTTGCAAATGTTCTGGATCAGGACTAACAATGCCAGGAATAAGCCGCAATCAAATCATAACTGCATGCATGAAGATTTTACAAAAGCTTAGGTGTTAAGTTGTTATAATGCTACATGAGTGAAGTATTTCAAAAAGACGTGTGGTTGTGTAAGATGTTGGAGACAACCTCGACTTAAAAGGGAATCTTCAAAGAGTGCACATAACTGCTCATCTCTACAAGATCTGAAGCCTTTTGCTGTAGACAAAATCATGTTTGGGGGTATTTTACCAAAGGTATCCTTCCTATGAGTTTTGATCATATAATAATGGGATATTAGACGTGACATTATCCTGTAGTGTTTTGTGTCATCCATTTCCAGCCATAGCCAATGTGTATATTGACATAAGGGGCGTCCTTCCAGTGCCCTCACACCCCACAGGCTTTAAAACAGCATTTGATCTCTGAGATAGAAGCTGTAATTGACTTCATTTAAAGATTAACTTAATGTGATGCCTTAATAAAAGGAGGGAAAGTTATTACGGAAGTTGTCAATCAAAGAGTTAAAGCCTTTTTATAAAAGCCCAGCCACAAAATGTTTCCGTTTTAATATCCCAAAGGCCAAAAACAAATTACTGAACGGCAATGAGAGATTAGCAATTTCCAGCCTCTTTTGCATCTGTTACTTCACGTCTTCCACCTTGTGCATAGAAGACGTCTCTCTGGAACAACAGGGAGAACTTAATTCTTTGGAAGGATTTACGTTTTGATCCTGAATTTAAGGTTCCTATGTGGGAAGGGGGTAGAGAAAAATTATGAGGAAAGAGAACAATTATCGTGAGAAATAAGGTTGAGAAATAAGCATTAAGATATCTAGATTCAAATCCAGTTGAGCACATTTGTTTCTCCCCAATAATATATGCATGCTTACGTATCAGAGAAATTCAAGTACTCTGCCACCGGAGGGACCACACATGAATGTCTTGTTAAGTCCACAAGAAGGCTATTGGGCAATAGCTTTCTTTCATGAGCCATGATTTCGGATTGATATGAACTATGAAGTTTGCATTTCTGTAATTAGTTTGAAAGGCCTGAGTCTAGACATGTTTACTTAAATCAACAGGGTGTGCGTTACTCTATTAACTCCTCAGCAAGCGCTCCTGACAGGGCATTGTTTGATGTGTTGTTGTCTTTTTTGCTGACGGTACGCTCCAGCCTAGGTGATCACAGACGGAGTGAACATTATGAGCAAACAGAATAGAAATATCTGAACTGACAGGATCCTGTCTCAGAGAAGAGGTTGAGCTAGAATATTCCAAGCTTACAATTCAGTGGATCTTCTGTTTGTGTTTAAGCATGCAAGCACATGTTGCGCAGTCTTTCTCAAACCAATGAGCCAATAAAAGTAACAGTTGAAGAAACAGAACAGCACAGCACAAAGAAGTGTACCAAAATATGATTTTGGATCAGTTAATGATCAGATGTATGCCCACCCTTTTACACTAAAAATTAAAGGAAGGTTACCAAAAAAAATCTAAATATAAAAAGAATGATTAAAACAAATAAAAACAAACAATAATTAAACACTTGATAGTACCATCAGATGCAAATGCATGAGGAAGTGGAAATGAAGTGAGACAAAAATGGACAAATAAAATCTGAAGATTTAACCTGTTCAGATCTTCTGCTAATACCTAGGGCCCCTTTGCTGCCAAAGAGCAGCCTCAGGAAGGTCCCTGGCCCAAATCAACTCTAGAAGAGCAGAAGTCCCACGATAGTGGTCCAAAGTCCTAATTTCATTCTTCTGATACAGACACTTGTAGGAGTCAAGACATCCTAGAGCCAGGGCTGGGATAGCATTTCCCAGGAATTCTCTCACCACCAGAAACACCCCAAGGGAGATAATACACTTAGCATTTTCATACATCTGTAAAAATCAATGAATGGATTAGTCTTCACTGTCTTTTCTCCCTTTTCATCTATTTAATTTTTAGAATATTTATATATCACTTCCCATTTAAAAAATCTCAAAGTGGTTTACAACATATTACAAAACAATGTATCATTAAAAACGAACAACATTTAGATAGGTTAGCAGTTGGGAAAAGATAAGGTAAATAAATAAGGTTTTAGTAACTATCAAAAGCACATGATGGGAAGTGCCTGATGTATTACATAGAGGGACGGTGCCACCAGAGAGAAGGCCTGTTGCCGTGTTGCTGCCAGGCGGGACTCTGGAACATGTGCCACAGAATTCATAAATGAAAACCTATCATCCTCCAAGTTCTAGCCGTGGTGCTGAACTATCCCATCCTCCATGGCTGTGAAATAAGAGAATATCCATGGACAGGTAACCTGGTCTCAAGTTGTTTAGCTCCTGGATCTGATCTTCTGGAAAGGAAGGAAATAATTAGTAGCACATGAAACCAGGTTTGTCTTGAGTGATTCCAGAAGCCATAGCTCTGTGATATCTTTATTAGGCCAACTCAAAGGTCATAGAACCATAGAATAGTAGAGTTGGAAGAGGCCTATAAGGCCATCGAGTCCAACCCCCTGCTCAATGCAGGAATCTACTATAAAGCACCCCTGACAGATGGTTGTCCAGCTGCCTCTTGAATGCCTCTAATGTGAAGAGCCCACGACCTCCCTAGGTAATTGGTTCCATTGTCATACTACTTTAACAGTCAGGAAGTTTTTCCTGATGTCCAGCTGGAATCTGTTTTCCTGTAACTTGAGCCCATTATTCTGTGTCCTGCATTCGAGAAGAGATCCTGGCCTCCTCTGTGTGACAACATTTCAAGCATTAGAAGAGTGCTATTATGTCTCCCCTCAATCTTCTCTTCTAGTTCTTTCAATCTCTCCTCATAGGGCTTTGTTTCCAGACCCCTAATCATCCTCGTTGCCCTCCTCTGAACATGCTCCAGCTTGTCTGCATCCTTCTTGAAGTGTGGTGCCCAGAACTGGACGCAATACTCAAGATTGGGCCTAACCAGTGCCGAATAGAGGGGAACCAGTATCTCCCATGATTTGGAAGCTATACTTTTGTTAATGCAGCCCAAAATAGCATTTGCCGTTTTTGCAGCCACATCACACTGTTGGCTCATATTCAGCTTGTGATCTGCAACAATTCCAAGATCCTCGCTTGTGGAATTTATTGATTAGCCAAGTACCCCCCATCTTGTAACTGTGCATTTGGTTTCTTTTTCCTAGGTGTAGAACTTGTCATTTATCCCTATTAAATTTCATTCTGTTGTTTTCAGCCCAGCACTCCAGTCTATCAAGATCACTTTGGAGTTTGTTTCTGTCTTCTAGGGTATTAGCGATCCCACCCAATTTTGTGTCATCTGCAAATTTTATAAGCATTCCCTGCACCTCCTCGTCCAAATCATTAATACAAATGTTGAAGAGCACTGGGCTCAGGACTGAGCCCTGCGGTACCCCGCTCGTTACCTCCCCCAGTGTGAAAAGGTACCATTGATAAGCCCTCTTTGAGTTTGATTCTGTAGCCAACTTTGGATCCACCTAATAGAATGTGCAAGCTTTCGAGTTCTCTATACAACACTTCATCAGGCAAGATGGTAACGCAAAGCAAAAGGTTTAAGGGGGAGGCAAAAAGTGGCTGGTGTTCTTAGTATAGTGATATGGATTTTGAAATTTTTCAACACGGTAAACTATTTCTGTCCCTTTTCAAAGTTCATCAGATGTGTTTGTTTTAATAGTTTGAGCTGTCGTCTTTTACAGTAAAATGGGTGCAGAAACAAACTGTGGGGGGAATGCCCCTTAGCTCTCTATGGGCTGTGTGACATCAGGTGGGTGTGACTTCAGGGGATATCACTGGAGGTAACAGCAAGGATTCCTCTTCCCACCCCCTCCCCAACATGTGATAGGGGTGGGGCTTATGGAGGGGGCAGGGCTTGAAGCACTGATGAGGCAGAGCCTGCAGTGGTAGCACAAGCTTCCATGGGCTGGATTAGGCCTATGGGTCATAGATTCTGCACTCTTGCTGTAAAACATTCACCTACATTTTAGGGTTGTCACACAAATTAAGGTTAGGTACAGCTACACCATACTTCATTTTTGGTTGCAGCTTTTCACAACTGTATTCATTAACTTCTTGAATGCAGTGTGTTCATCTTCAGCCACTTCTTGTGT
This sequence comes from Anniella stebbinsi, assembly GCA_029215795.1. Classification (NCBI taxonomy): domain Eukaryota; kingdom Metazoa; phylum Chordata; class Lepidosauria; order Squamata; family Anniellidae; genus Anniella; species Anniella stebbinsi. Next base: position 61,289,274 of record JARDYH010000005.1, on the reverse strand, counting down.
ATCCAGTAGTTCTTATCCTTTAACTGGCCTAGTTCTTACTTCATTCACAGGATCGTGAAGGAGAGCTCTTTCAGAACTCAAAATTCTATAGAATGCGGTGGGGGTGAGGGAAGGCTATGTGGGTTTGTTTTGTGATTAGAGATTCCTCAGATTAACTCAGAATTTATCTGTGTTCTTCCAAACACAAAACAAAACACCACACACACCAAACAAACCCAGAACTCTTCAAGTAATTGCTTTGTGCCTTTCCAAGTGCTTGTCTGTACAGCCTTTTTCCCAGTCCAAAAGGAACTATTTGAATCATTAGTTCCTATGGGGATCAAAAAATGCTGTTTACTGGACTAATGTTTTTAATATAGATATCCTGCTTGTGCTTTAGTTTTTAGATACATCTTTTAAACTATCTCGAGGGGGCCAAACCACCATTTTGGGAGCCAAAAGGGAAAATAAAGGATCCTGCAATGTACTGCACTACTCAGTGATTTGGGAGGGAAGAGAGTCCCCTGCAACGCTGCTAGCCAACATTGTACCAAAAGAAATTCATTCCTGAGATTAGTGAATTAGAGAGCCATTTGTTATTGAGAGGGCTGGAAGAAACCACAGCTTGAGGGGGAAATAGTATATCAGCACAATCTTCACAACCTTCAAGGGCCTGGTCAGCTGTCTTGCCCACATGTTACTATTGTTTTGTAATAATGAAGTGCAAATTATAAGCCTCTAGGCAAATGGTTTATAGTTCTTTTGAAGTTTGCTGCAGTTCAAATGTGAAATTCAATGTAAGCCTCATTCTGGAGACCAACCAATAAGTAAAAGAAAAGAAAAAGAAAAGAAAAGAAGCCCTCTCAGAATTACTGAATAAAAGAGAAGATGGAGGCCCAATGTACACAGATGTCAAGAAACTAAACCTATGGATGAGGAAGATCAATGATCAAGAACTGGTGTCTCCAGTATGGTGCTCAATGGCACCAGTGTGCTGACAGATACCTCTCTTGGTGCCTGCCATGCCCCCTGCCTATCCTGATCTGTTTTTATTTTTTAGCTATGTTTTTAAGTGGGAGGCTGACATACTGTGTATTTGCACCCTCCAGCACCATCTTTACTTCCAAGAATGTCTCGGGGTCACATGTGGGCCCTAGAGGCATTCTTAAAATAGAAAAATGGGGTGACAGGGGGAGCCTCACCAGTTTGCTCTCTGAGAAATGGTGCTGGAATAGAAAATTGTGTTCAACAAAAGTTTTTGTGTTTTGGAGCTCAGACCCACTTCTGCCTTGGATTTAGGTTCCTGGGCAAGTTACTTTTCTTTGAGTCTCAAAGTTTGCCATCTGGGAAGTAGGTGCTTTGTGACGAGCCAAGCTCACCATGGCAGCCATTTTGTCAATAGACAGGGTCCCAGCAGCCATTCTGTGAGAGCACTCACAACACAACCAAATTTCTAAATGTGCTTACTGACCCAAAAAAGGTTGCGGACTGTTGCTCTAGTAGCAGCATGTAGATCTTGTAACTCAAGAAACCAAACACAGCCCATGCAATGTACAACACCAGGAATTTGACAGCTCCTTGTCCTTGCAGTTCCAGACAGAAAGCAACAATTGCCATTCTTCTTCCCCTGCCCCTGCAGCAACCAGGAGATTTATCAAGTCCGTGGTGAACCCCATTAATCTTGTAAAATGCAACAGGAGAGGTGTATGGTAGCTTTGGTCCATCAATGGTGAAGAGACAGATATTCTCACATTACACCTGCTGGAAGCAATTGTAGCTCTAAGGCGATGCTAGTCATCAGTCCAAAGAACATAGACAGCATACTCATTCCCCTAAGATGGGCTCATCAGCAGAGGAGACAGTAACATACGGAGAAGCTTGAAACACACAAATCTATGCAACTTTTTTTCCCCTGGAGCCCTCTGCTCTTCCCTCCAGGTATCCTTTGAGGTGGCACTCAAGAGCATGGGGAAGAAAAAGAAATACATTTCTGTGAGCCATGGAAGTCTCTCCTGAGCCAGATAGAGAAAATATGCTTTTGTGGCTTAAATATTTCATTGAAGTGCAAAGTCTAACAGTTTACTGGGTGAAGTAACTGGAATGAATGAAGTTAAGGGATTTCGGTTACTGCCAGCAAATGTGGTTAATCAGGGAAACTGCGTACAGATGAATAGATCCATTTCCAGCAGGCTGAACTGAGGGAGAAGAGAGGGAGAGCAGGGGGCATTTCACCAGCCATGCAGAAGAGCTCCCTTATGAAGAAGGCTCCTTCTCCCTCAGCTGTCAACACCAGCAGCCATTCTAGCAGGCCATATGTACTAAGGGAGATGAAGCATGGAGGAAGCAGGGCCGTTCCACCAGCCCTGTGGAAAGAATTATTGTTGATCCCTCATCCCTCCCCATTCGTTTTTCTTTATGTGTTGTGTCTTTTTGGATCGTAAGCTTGTGGGCAGGGGCTGTCTTGTTTAACTTATTGCATGTAAGTCACTCTGGGGGGCTTTTGGCTGAGGAGCAGCATAAAAATACTTTATTTATTTGAATAAATACGTTATTGTTGCAAGCAACCCATTTCCCATTTTTTTAAATTTGCCTGTGTCCTCCATTCATCCTGAAGCCCTCGACTCTGGACCTGGGAGGTTATTGGATAACTGAATACATAACGTTGTCTGTAGTCTGACTAAATGCCATTTTGATTTCGCTGTTCATCATTTTTTCATTGTCAATATTTTCTGGCATTTTCCAGGTTTTTAAAAATAATGTACCAGCGGTTCTCAAAGTTTCCCCCCTATAGACCACTTGAATATTGTTGGGGGGTCTTGGTGGCCTACTTATTAATTTGTTGTGGTTGTTGTACTTCTACAAATGAAAGCCATACATCACTCATATTTCAATAACTATGCCCTTGCCTTGCCAATATGATGGTTGTGTTTCTGCATTAAATATAAAGAAAAATAAAATAACATTTTTCTTTAGTGACAGCATCATTGCCAAAACCACTGCCATATTATGAAACTCTTGGGTCCTAGGCCAGGATGCTGCCTTTAATTGGTAAATTCTTAGGAAAAAGCGAGTAGTTTTTATTAAAATCATAGGTCCTAGACCAGGGCCTCCTTAGCTTGCTTAATAATCCAGACTAGACAAAGCAGCCTCAATCTCTGCTATTAAAAAAGTAAATCAAGTACAGAGCCAAGTACAAATGTTCTTGACTGTTCTGCAATCTTTCTGTGGACTACCAGAATGGAGCTGGCAGATCACCAGCTTGGCTTATTTTCCTTTTCTTTTCTTGTTATCATGTCCAAATATACTTCATGCAATTACTGTTCAACTTTGGACATGTCTAACTGTGCCTTGATCCTATAAATTCTGATTGGCATGATAAAGAGAATTGCCATCCACACATCTCAATCTTTTTTCCTTTCTTTTGTTTGCCATTGAAATTTAACATCTAGTTATTTTGTTAAATGGATCCAATTGATCGAACTCACTGGAAATTTATTAAGTACTCATCACCATGAAGCTCATTTCACTGATGATCAAGGGGGAAAATCTTGATATTCTAATCTACCCCAGACATATTTCACTTTTTTGTTTCATGCAGAAAAGAGGTAAGAACCAAACTTAAACCGCATGTTGTTGGTGGTGTGGTGTTGGGTCTGGCATGGAAGAGAAGGATATGTGCAATTGGAAAAGGGCCTTGTCTATAGAAATTCTATAAGCATCAAGAGAACCTCAGAACTATAATGAACTTCTAACAGTGGAACATCTGCAAAACCAGCTGCTCTCAAACTCAGTTCTCATTGAAGTGGCAAACCTGTATACCATTAAGTTTGAAGTGCAGGTGACATCTCATAGGACTGAATGGAACTCTATACAAAACCATACCCTCCACATAAGGGGTAGGTATACACATGACCCCCCTCTCCATGCACTGGAAGAACATGCAGAGGAGGCCTCCCCTGATGAATACCTGATGGACATTCATGAGAAAGAGTTCTCCCCACTTACAGAAAGTTTTCCCCTATAGAAATCAGGATCTCAGGTTAATAACATAAGACACACCCTGCTGGCTCAGACTACAGGGCTATCTAGTCCAGCTTCCTGCTTCCCAGAGTGGTCAATCTGTTGCTTATGAGAAGCTCAAAAGCAGGAAGAAGGACAATAGCCCTCTCCCACTGTTGTTCCCTAGCAACTGGTACTGTCCTGCTTTGGCTGGGTCAGACTCAGCAATAAGGCAGATAATGGGGCAAATCCAATGGCAAGTCGATAGATAGGCAAAGGTCAAGCACAGAGGTATCAGTCCAGCAAGAGTAGTCAGCAAACAAGCAAGGTTCAGAGCACAGTTTTTACAGCTCAAGGAGAGTTCCAAGAAAAGGATCTGAGGCTTGGCAAAGGTCAAAGCACAGGTAAGCAGTCCAGTAAAATTGCAGCCCAAAGAGGAGAGTCTAGCAGGTGTCCAAAGGTCAGCAGAACAGAGGATCACTCACACAGTAAGGTTAGAGATACAATGGAATTGTTTCCAGCAGCTAATAAACTCTGACTGAAAGCTTATATAGCTATAGATTCCAGAGCCTTACCCAGAGCTCAATTGCAGTACAGTATGGATATGCTGGCAAAAGTCCTACCCATGATGAGGGCCTTACTCACAAGGAATCCTCCTTTGTAAATATGCCCTCTTCCTCACAGGGGTTCCTCTGGCCTGCCTCTTGAGATGACAATGCTCTTGGGGTCTAGCGGGGTTGTTCCACCTCTGCAGAACAAGCCCCTAGATAGTAGCTGTGCCATGGCTGGAGCCATGCAAACTCAGTTGTCTGTTGCTGATCTTTACTTCAATTAATGAAACAAATGCAGTAATTAGCTTTCATTAGTTTCATGCTAGGTGAGTGCAGGCATGAATGAAGTTAAGGCTGTGTAACTGCAAAGAACCTGTTCTTGTACCGCAGGCGCTATGAGCTAATTGCGTTTCATGGTTATGGTTCTCTGGTGGGAGATAAATCTAAATAGAGAGCATGTGCATATGTGATGGAAAGCCATGTACGGCAGTGTTGCGGACTGTGTCTTTGTTCCATCCTGGGCTGAATGTCCAAAGAAATAACCAGGAAGGAGGAGGGGAGAGAAGAGCTTTAATAAACCCTGATTAAGCAGTCAATTTAGCAAAGAGCCATCCATAAAATATAGCTTCTTCAAAGGCTCCCCTAATGGCCCTATGTGTTATGTCAGAGCTGGGTAATAGAACGCATATCTGCAAGAGCTATAAAATAGAGTTGGTGAGTGCATGATAATAGAATGTGTTATATGTTTAATTAGCCAGACTAATCAATTGAGCTCCAAAGAAATACAGCCAAGGCTAAGGCTTGGTATGTGTTCTTGAACCGCCACTCCATTGCTTGGGTTTATATGCAATTTTTTTTACAGTACTGTGGGGGTTTCAGAATTTTGTTTTGTTTTAAATCTCACTAACAATGAGGAATCTGTGCAAATATTTAATACTCTGCAGAATAGGCTAGGATGTTCGCCAATTCCCTGATGATTTAAATCAGCCTGCCCCAACCTACTGCACTCCATATGTGTTGGACTAAAATGACCATCATCCCCAGCCAGCATGGTGACCATGCTATCCAGGGATAATGGGACCAGTAGTCATCACATTGGGAGGACATTGGGTTGGAGACAGCCTAAACTTTTATTGCAGGTCAGCTCTGGCCTTTTAATCTCAAGAACGAGGTAATTCTGAAAGAGAAGTAATAAGTCACAATTACAGTTACGCCAAAGTAGGAACGTACAAGAATTTCATTTGTTTAAGACCAGAACTTGCCCGGCTTGCACCCCCAAATGTGAACATATTTTGCAGGGCAAGCTTGCACAGCCTGAAGCTTGTGATGTTCATTTGCAAACTAAAAAAGGTTCACTTTTAAAATGTGCCTGGGAGGGATTCACATTTTCACACTTTAGTCAATGGGGCATACATTTGGGTAAGCACGTTACAAAAATGTGCACTCAAATGTGTACTTTTGCCACCTGAATGGGAGGAAAGCTCACAATCAGGAATGGAAACAAGACAGACTGAGGCTTGAGGTTAGGGTGACCAGATAAAATCCAGGTCAGGGCTCATGTAACTTTAACAGTTGTAGAGAAAAGGGAATTTCAGCCAGTGTCATTTGTATGCAATTAGTTCCTGGTGAAATTCCCTCTTCATCACAACAGTTAAAGTTGCAGGGGCCCTGCCTTCTTTTGTAAATGGTCACTCTAGTATAGTGCCTGCACCTTTAACTGTTGTGATGAAGAGGGAATATCACCCAGAACTAATTGCATACAAATGACACTGGCTGAAATTCCCTTTGCTCTACAACTGTTAAAGTTACATGAGCCCTGACCTGGATGTTATCTGGTCAGCCTACTTGAGGTGGAACTCGGAGAACTTGAGAAGTTTGAGCCTTGCTGATTCTCTCATCCCTACTCCAAAGTAAGTCCCCCTGTTAGTTCAGTGGGACTCACCCTCGGATACATTGGTGCAGCCCAAATGGGTTTTCAGCCTAAAGAGTCTGGGTGGGTGCTAAGTAGGGATATATGGATTTTCTGAAATCCATCCCACATGTGTTTCATGGATTGTGCAGTGTCATTTGTTCTTGTGTCTGTTCACAGATTCGATTTCCCCCCATTATGTGGAAAAATGTGGAAATGATTCCATAAGAAGGTTCACAACAATTTACATAATTTGTGTTAGTACATAACATTTCGCATATTGTCCCCCACTCCATTCAACTTTTCCCCGCATATACTTTCCAGCATGGCATATGTCTCAGCAGAAACTTGTATATTTTCCTGCAAGTGAATTTGCATAAAGTTTGGGAAAGTAAAATATAAATAAATCTGGAAATCTGCGGGCCCCGTACAGCCTGGGGAGGCCAGTCTGCAGTGGATTTCACAGGTTGGTTTCTTGGAAATCCAAATTCATTTTAGTCCGTGTTGAATTTCTTCAACATCCCTAATACCAATACATGAAAACTGACATAACATAGCTTGTTACATTACATATTGGGAGTAATAGTGAAGGGTACAAAAATTAATACCCATGAAGAAGGGCATGGATAGGTCTGCTGGGTGGGAAACAGAAGCTTTGTTTAGGGGCCTCGTTACTTTTTCAGATTTTTACAAGAAACAGGCTGCACATTGTCAAGCACTGCGATGTAACCATGAGGGCTAAAAGTTCTCTCTTGTCCCTCCCTCTGGCTTAATTTAAAAATATGTTCAGTTAAATTCTGAAAAGTCGAAATGATGTGCTAAGTGGCTCCCAGACTGTGCACAAAATATTCATATCCCTGAGCACAGCCGGGGTATCCCCAAATTGCAAGACTAGCGCTGTCTAGCTAACATAGTGGACATTATGCACAGCAAGAGAAATTCGGCCCTATCTCTTTAGATCAAAAGTGCTTTTTCCTGCCACTAAGTGGCTCCAGATGTTAAAATATTCAACAGTGTTGCTTTCTCTCTAGCCACCATAGCTGCTGCCGGAGTTTAAAATATTTACTCCCCTTGATGCTAAACTCCAGATTGAAACATAAAATATTTATGTCTGGTCATCTACCCCCACCCCATCGCCCCAACACATTTCTATACGTTTTGAGTTTATTTTTAGGTTTTTAGGAAAAGGTTATTTTCAGACAGTGAAATGGGACACTAAATGTTTTGAAGAGAAAGTGTGACTGTGGCAAAATGGAATATATTATAGTCCTGTTGCCTTGCATTTCCATCTCTCTCCCATCACCTCTTACACCAACAAATATTATAACAGAAAATACTCCTTTAAGATATGGCGGTAAGCAAAAGGTACTGGTACTATTTTTCCCATTCTGCAGATTGGGAATTAAGATTGAGGGTCAATGCTTTGCCCATTGCAATTTAGTACCAAGGGCATAACTCACCTGGGAACTGAAATATGGTCTCCTAGGTGAGATACACTCAAAAATGTTTACGCACTAGATCGCAGAGCCATGTTTGTCTTCTTATTGGTACCAGCAGAGTTAATAGTTCCAGATGCCTGAAAGGCACAAGCTAACTCATGTGCAAGAAGGGATGTAGGAGGAATTCATTTCAGCGAGTTTTGGATCAGAATATACCCAGTTTGCACATCCCAGACCCAAGCACAATCTGAGATCAAGCCTCCATACATTTCTGAACTTGCAATGCAATTTGTGAGGGGAAATGCATTAAAAAATATGTTTATTTGAAAAATGTGCATTAAAAACGTGTGCTTTTGAAAAATGCATACAACTGAATCAATGGAAGAAAATATGCCTACTTCAAAAATGCGCAATTGATGCACACATTTTGAAAAAAATATGCACGAAAATATGAGCAAATCTTTGGGCGAAAAGAAAAACACACAAAGGCTGCAATCTGATGCAGATACGAATCAGAATGAGCTTCGGGGAGGAATTTGGAGAACCTCAAAGGGATGGAGTTTGGCTGATTCACACAGGTGCACATGAAAGTCATCTCACAGGTAGGTAAAATGACTGAATGTCAACAGCAAAATGAGTGTCCGTTTCACTGTTTCTTCCCCATCCCCTTTGCAGTGAAGGTATGGGGTGTGTGGGATCAAGTGCAAGTAAGGGAAGGAGGAGCCAAACACCCAGGATGTTGTACTTGCAAGGCACTGAATAGGGCACATTTATCTATTTATTTGTGACATTTGTACACTGCCCCATAATATAAAGTTCTCTAGGTGGCTTACAGTTAACAAGCGTTAAAAGAAAAAGAAAAATAGGCATGCATAGGCATGGCTGTTTATATCAGAAGTCTCACCTCTCTTCGCATTTCTCTTACAACATAAGCAGGAAGCCAAGCAGAAAAAAATCTTCCCTGAATCATCCTACAAAGAGATTCAGGGCAAATAAAAGGAAGTCCATCACATTAACACACAATTCAACTATGAGAGCGACTTCCACAAGATGTGGTGACCATCACCAACTTGGAGAGCTTTCGAAGGGGAGTAGATAAATTAATGGAGTATAAAGCTATCAATGGTTACTAGCTGTGATGGCAATATACTACATCCAGGATCAGAGTTCGCTTGCCTCTGAATGCCAGTTTTCTGGGAACAGCAGTGGAAGAGGCCTGTTGCCCCTATGTCCTGCTTGTAGGCTTTCTAGAGGCATCTGGTTGGCCAGTGTAGGAAAAAGGGTAAGTAGTCATATTCATGCTGAAAAGGAATGCACAATGCATCTCTTATGAATGCCGGTCATATGCGTCCATCCCTAAATAGGCACCATCGAGAACCATGCAACATGTGGAAATCAGGAAAGGGGGGCTGGCGTTGCCATAGGTACATTTTCCTCCATTGCTCCACCAGGTCCAACATGGAATGACAATATGCCACTCCACCACCTTGATGGTTTTTATCATCATGAAGGGTATTTGCATTGGAAAGTGCTGGCATGTTTCCCAGGGCTCAGTGCCCTTTGCTACCTCAGCAAGTTGGATCCATATGGATGGGAGTTCCCTGGGTTAAATATTTACCAGACGGGCCATGGTGTTTCCCATCAAACAGGAGATCTTCCGTCTAGGCTGTTTGAATCTTTGTGCCTTAATGCCTGCCGGGCTCTCTGGGGAGAAGCACTGAATGAACTGCCTGAGGCCAAACACCAACAGAGAAAAAGCACATTGTCCTCCTTCTCTACAGCCTTTTACTGTCTGTTCATCAGATCCATGCAGGTCGCTGCAATACAGACCCATCTCAACACAGCTCACTGGGAGGAGTCGGCCACACTCTGTGTGTTTGTGTTTATGTGTGTTGTCATTCAAGTAAGAGCGCTTAGAAAGCAAGCTGGAAAACATCATCGCAGTGTGCTGCACCTGTCAAAAAAAGGCAAACAGCATGCTAGGAACCATTAAGACAAGGACGGGAAAACAAAACAGATCACATCATAACGCCCCCGTACCAATCCATGTGGTGTTTACACTTCTTGCAAGCACAGTATGCAGTTCACCTTATCTCCCCTTAAGAAGGCCACACAAAAAGTAAAAGAGGTACAGGATTTGGAATGTTGCCCATGGGTCAAGAGAACTAAATGGCCAGAGCTATATCTTCTTTAAAAAACATTTTTTGGGGTGGGGGGTGGGGAGGTTCAGATGAACTCATTTGGTCATCTGAAGCCTGCAAGCCACAAAGCAATTGTGTTAATGCTAATGTCTATGGCCATTCATCTTCGAGGCAGACTGGGAGAATGGTAAAATCAGCACAAGTCAATGTCAATGATGAATCCCACACAACAAGGTAACTCCCTTTTTTCAGGTCAACTACATATTTCAAAGTGCTGATGGATTAGTACGCCTGATCTGTCGCATACTCACTGACTCCACTGTCTCTAAAATAGAACAGTAATAATTATTACTATTACACATTTTTTTGATCCACTCTTCTGTCTATAGAGCACCCAGAGCAGCAGTCTTCAATGAAAAACACAGTTAATCAATAACAGTACAAAGTACAAATTTAAAACAATACAATCCAAAAGCAGCAAAGTGAAAATAAATTTCAACACTGCAGAAGTTACATATTAAAAGCCCACTGAAATAATAATAATAATGTTTTCAGTTTGTCTCAAAGATAGCAAAGAGGAAACCTAATGAATCTCTACTGGGAGAACATTCCCGGGCTAGAGCGCCATGACTAAGGAGACCCAGCCTCTTGTGCTCACTGCCTAAAGACCTGAGAGATTGGCAGAGAGCAGGCCCTGTGAAAGCAGATCTTAAAGCAAGGGTGGGCAAGTGTTTGGGGTCCAGGGTCCAGATCCTCCCCACGAACGGCTGCAGGCCAGATGACATCAGAAGACATGACTCTACCCTGACCTCATTGGATTCTTAGCTGAACCATGTGCTTCAGCTGGAGTTCCTGTTTTTCTCCACTTGGGCTTTCCCCGACTAGGAAATCCCAGGAAGATCAAAGCCTGCTGAGGTGCCAGCTTCCGCCTTTCCTGTGTGGGGAATATGAGCAGTGGTGCAGCCCTCTCTGCCTTTCTTTCTTTCTTTCTTTCTTTCTTTCTTTCTTCTTTCTTTCTTTCTTTCTTTCTAGTCCAGCTGACCCCTAGCAAACAATCCCTCAGTGAGGCGGGCCTGAAGGCCCCACGGCACGCCACTTTAAAAGTTACACTTTTCTATTTTTGTTTTGAGTAGGGGTGATTTGAACCAATCAGACACTGCCTTTGGGGGACACAGCCCATGAGGGCACAGAAAAACATAAAGGCAGGATCTACACTACTGCTTTAAAATGGTTTATAACAGCTGGGGTTTTGTCTCTGACTCATTTGCTGTGGGTAGTCCCCGTGTGTTACGCTTTTATAACAGTAGCGACAACTGTTGGGGCCCAGGACACACTCCATATATAGTTTTCAAAACATTTTCAAAGTGTTATATCCTGCTTGGTGTAGATCTGGCCAAAGACTGCCCTTCGCCGCTCCTCTGCCCTCATTGGCCATGGCATCCCAAAATCAACACAGACTTTCGCAGGAGTAAGCTTCATTTCATTAACTCTTCAATTCACTGGGCAGGGCAGAGAAAGAGCAGGAGAGAAGCCAGCAGAAATATGTGTGTGTTATTCACAGATTCACATCTCCACAGGTACACATTAGCAAACACTATTTTAAAAAAACAAACCACAACCTGGTCTTGGTCAGTGGAGGGTGAAGCCAACAGGAAGAGTTAACTCCTCCCATCCCTGAGGCAACTTTCCTTCTCGCAGTGTTGAAGATGCTGCTCCTCCCTTCAGAGTAATATTGCAAATTTAGGACACACTGGCTGAATTCAGACAACATGATAGTCAATGGTGGGGTAATAATCAATTTTACAGTTGTTCATCTAGGGGGGGACTCCCCACACAACACACAACATGGTAATAAATAATCAACTGTGGTGTGGATTAGGATCAGCGCTGAGTTGACTATGGCAGCATTCGGAGGACACGATAGTCAATACAACTGATGATTTCCCCCCCCCCCCGTTGCTTATTGTGTTGTCCGAATTCAGCCACTGAGTCCCTAAACGCAGGGAAGTTGCAGTAAACAGAAAATCCATTGCAAAAGGACTTTGCGAAAATGTGGATTTTGTCACAAGAAAAACTAGAACTGATACAGTTTGGGGATAACATCATGTGTCACACCTGTGTGTGAGGTGCAGTAGTACTGCAGTAAATCCCGCATGTAGATTGCACCCATTTCAGCTTCCAATGAAGGGGACTGAGCCAGCTACATGCCTCCCAGCTGAGGAATCAGGTAGAGGAGTGCTCCTCCATCCAGTGCTTTGGCCAGGGCCCCTCTTTGGTGTGTGCTGTCCCAAGCCTTCTCCCATTAGGGAGGAGATGGGGCAGGAAACAATAGTCAGTTGTATTGACTATTGTGTCGTCCGAATGCTGCCATAGTCAACTCAGCGCTGATCCTAATCCACACCACAGTTGATTATTTATTACCATGTTGTGTGGGGAGTACCCCCTAGATGAACAACTGTAAAGTTGATTATTACCCCACCATTGACTATCGTGTTGTCTGAATTCAGCCAGTGTGTTCTAAACACTTTGGCTTTTATTAGTAGTAGTCCCTACTAACTTCTCCCGTTGATTTAAGTAGGAAAAACATGGCGTCCAGATTTGATATTCATGTCTGCAATATTATTTAAGTGGTTCTATAGAAACACGGTGCAATTAGTTGGTCTAACGTTGAAATTCTCTATCTTTCATTGTATTAAATGCATATGTTTTTGCACTCTCGTTTTATTGCCTTTATGCTGAATAAAGAAATAAACATTACAGTACATTGGTGCGCTTGCCAGAGCTGCAAACATCACAATGGCCAATATCTCTGACAGCAGTTTCCCCAATATATCCAGCTTTTCTTTTCTTATCTCACAGTGGAAGCTGGTGGTAAACACTGGAAATAAGGCTGGGCAAGCCAACAAGCACAAAGGAGAATCCTGCAAAAACTGCAGTGGCAATTAGTAAGGACTCAAAAACGTCCGACCTATAGCAGGATAGGGCAAGGTGTTATCTTTGGCAGGGGTGGGCAACCAAATGCCTTCCAGATGTTTTGTAGTACCACTCCAATCATTCCTGCCCATTGGCTATGCTGGCTGGGGCTTATGGGAGTTGTAGTCCAAAACATCTAGAAGGCATGGGGTTGCCTAACCCTGCTGTAGAATTCTCCATCAAGAAGTAAACTGCCTCCTCTTCCCACCCGTCCTACTGTCTGAAGTGTCAGTGTTTACCACTAGAGGGCACTTCAAACTCAACAATGACTTGCATGGAGGCCAGTATTTAATATGTAGGCTTCTCCCTTTGTAAGTGTTTTGACTGAACTAGCTAGTAGTGCCAAAACATTCAGGCAGTTTTTGGAGCGCATTGCAAACTCCCCAAAGTGCAGAAGATAAAAATGCATGTTTGACAGACTCAAGGAGACTAGGAAAATGAAAAGTAGCACAAAATAAAAGTGCAAGGGGAAACATTCATTGCAGGGGAGATAGTCAAGGAAGCACACTTAGGCTATGTCTACACCTGCACAGGGCATCTTGGGGGCAGGCAGAGATGACCCCTCCATTGTCCCAGGATAACTGGTTCCTCAGTTATCCTGGTTTTCCCCGCGGTCCCAGGACCATCTTGAGGACCAAATGCAGTGTGGGCACCCATCCTGACTTCTTCCCTCCTCCCCGCGAGTAGCAGGGGTCAGCAAAGAGCCGGTCTGGGAGGAGTCCAGGGACATCGGGGGGGGGGGGGAGCGGGTTGTTTTTTTTAAAAAAGAAAAACATGTTTTGGTGGAGCACAATTGCGCTCCCGGCTCCTGTTCTTTTTTTGGGGGGGAAATGGTGCCTGTGACGTCCCTGTTTGTTTCCGGAATGTCATGCTGGCGTTTGTATGCTGGGGCATGATCCCGGAAGCAGGTAAGTCCAGGATCATCCCCTCTCCCTCCCCGAAGGCCCTTAGGTGTAGAAAAGGACTTAATGTGTATTAAATTCAATCTTAATGAAAGAAAACATCACTCCCCAAAGGTATCACTGGAAAGATGCAGATGGCCAATTTACCATAGTCCACACTTCTGGACCAGATGCCAATGCTTGAAAGAGAAGATTTGGGGAACGGGACCTTGGTGTATCCCAGTGATGGAGGCCAGCGGTAAAGAGCCAGTGCCAGGTCACCGTTGGGTAGAGCCCCATGTCAAAAAGGTTGGACCTGGTATGTCTAGGACAGAGCTCAGCAGTAAGCTGCAGAATCCACGAGTAACAGTCTGCTAATGCATGTGCCTGCACATTCCTTGGTTCCAAGCAATACCATCCACACATGCTATCAAGCCATTCAACACCTGGATCCCAAGCACTTAGCAGGAAGTAAACACATATATTCAGAACCTGTTGAAATAGGAGTGTGCAATAAAACTGCTCTTTCAAGGAAAAGTTTAGCTTTAGAACACCTAGCAAATAATTCCAATATTGGAATAAAACAGGCAGACATAGGTGGTGCCATAGTCATTTTAAATTAGGGAGATTATCTGAAGAAGGTATATAAACAACTAGGCAATACATCCAGTTATACCACTATTAACCATAATCCAGCATAAGACATTCAGGAAGCAATATCCTTGGGTATATAAATAACCAGACAGGGGGATGTCTACACACAGGGAAAGCCCCGCTGTGGCTGTGGATCTGCACCTCATCGGTTAGACTATGCATGCACAGCTTCACAGCCACCATGGGGCTTCCCCACGATGCTCTAATTTGAAAATGTTGGGGATTTGCCCTGACATTTTCAAAGGGAATGTCAACACAGTGCTTCCGCCATGTGATGTCGCTCCGCAGCCAATCCAAGACCAACCCAGGTGGTCACCTTCCACCAGGAAGACAGTGGGGATGGCTCCGGGACACAAATGGCCACCCAGAAACCCCAAGCTCCCTGCTTGGCATCAGGATTACCTGACATCGCCCAGGGAGAGGGAAAGCGCAGGGTTGAGGAGGGAGGTGGTGCCAACTGAACACCGTGAAGCCAGCTTCGAAGACAATTTCTGGTGAGTGAATATGGAAAGGTCCCAGTATTTTATATACTTCCGGAAATCCATAAAGAGGGTTTTCCCCCTATAGGAAGACCCATTGTATCAGGCTCAGGATCCATTCTTGAGCCACATATTTATGGGGTTTTGTATCTCATTGGTGTTTTCACTCTTGGTTAAATGTTGGGTCAAATAATCTTTGTTTTGGTTGCATTGGTGACATGTGAGGAAAGGCGATAGATAGATAGATAGATAGATAGATAGATAGATAGATGATAGATAGATAGATAGATAGATAGATAGATAGATGCATAAACAACCAACCTTATAGATATCCAGAGGACTTCTGGTAATTTGTCTGAAAGCCTACAAAACGATACCGTAAAACAAGGTCACTTACCAACCTATGCTGGTGTGTGGTAAAATTCTCACCTGGCAAAGTGATTCAGCCAAATAGTTTTACCTTAGAATGTAGATGCCCTATATGTTGCAGAAGTCATATTGAAGATTATTAGTAAGCTGAGATTTCTTCATGAGATCTTTAGTGACAGGGGCACTGCATTCCTTTCCTACGTGATGAGGTGTTTGTGGAAATGTTGCGGTGTGAAGCATATAACTTCAACTGTTTTTTACCCCCAAACAAATGAGCCAGTGGAAAAGCGCCACAAAACCATCAAACAAATGAATAAAACATATGTCACCGATCATCCCATAGACTGGGATAGAATATTGTCCTACTTCCTATTTGCTTACAGGGAGGTACCCCAAGATTCTTCAGGGTTTTCCCCTTTTGTGTTGATGCTGGGGAGAACTGTGAGGGGTCCCCTGAGCATATTAAAGAAGAGCTGGGAAAGAGAGGTAGAGGAAGAGAAGGAGTCAGTGATCAATGATCCACTTAATCTGCAAATAGACATTGCAATTGTCAGTGGGTCCCTTTCAGATCATTTGACTCACCTCAACAATGTATCAAAAGCAATTAGCGATACAGGGTTGACCATTAAGGCTCCCAAATGTCAGCTTGGGAAGTCGTAAGTAGTTTACCTGAGACATATAGTGAGAAGTGAGACCATAACCATAGTCACCAGCAAGGTGGAAGCTATAAGTAGCTGGCCCATACCCACTAGTAAAAAGCACAGAACATCGTTGCGGATAGACTGTCCCGTCAAGAGGCCTCCAGTGCTGCTGGAACGTGAGACTTTGCCTTGAACATTAGTAGTGAGCTCATGGACTTTCATTAGAGCCACTAACTCTGGAGGGGGGGAATGTTACTAATTGTGTTTTTTTTCCCCCTTGCAGAAATGTATTGTGTTTATGTACAGATATATAGAATTGTGTAAGTTTCCTTACCAGTAAGCAATGTAATTTATTTATGTATTAGGTAGTATACAGGTTTGTATTAATGTTTGGTTTGCCCTAAACCCTGCGTCAAGCACATCAGTGCCGTACTCGGGTTTCAAAAGAAGGGGGGGAATGTGTGACGATACCCCACATTTCTATCCCCTTAGGTATGTGGTTTAGTATGTCTGGAGAGTGCGGAATGTTGGACTGAGTGGGTGTGGCTGATGATGCTGGGAAAGGGAGGGGGGAAGAGTATATATATAGTGTGAGAGAGTGTTCCAGTTTTTCTTTATGTTTTTCCTTATTGTCTTGGTTGGGTGGAGGGTAGTTGTGTAGAAGTTAGCTGTGTGTGATCTAGTCAGGAGTGTGTGTGAGGAGATTATTAGGATTTAGGATTATTAGTAAATTATTAGAAGTGTTAAGAATAGGTAGGTGTTATAGTCATTTGAAAGAACTGTTAACAACAATAAACATTTTCTTTTATATTTTTTGCTACCACAAACCACGTGTCAGCTTGGCTTTGTAACCTGCTCTATAAATATAATAAAGATCATTACCCATATAATAAAAATCATTACCCTTTCAGCCAACACACTCACAGGAGAACCTTATTCAAAACCTTTAACACCCTTTTCCCCTCTGCTATAAGGGAAAAGTGGTGCGTCTTTTACCCTTCCCTCGGGCTTATTCAAGTGTTGCCGCTTGTCCTGAGAGGGGTGTGCTCATCTAGGCCTGGTGTTTGAGACCGTGGCGGCACAGCTGACCATATGAAAAGGAGGACACAGCTCATGTAACTTTAACCGTTGTAGAGAAAAGGGAATTTCAGCCAGTGTCATTTGCATGCAATTAGTCCCTGGTGAAATTCCCTCTTCATCACAACAGTTAAAGGTGCAGGCACTATACTAGAGTGACCATATACAAAAGAAGGCAGGCCCCCCTGCAACTTTAACTGTTGTGATGAAGAGGGAATTTCACCAGGAACAAATTGCATACAAATGACACTGGCTGAAATTCCCTTTGCTCTACAACTGTTAAAGTTACATGAGCCCTGTCCTCTTTTTCATATGGTCAGCCTAGGATACATGCAAATTACAGTAAGTTAGTTATCGCTCAGTAAATGAACATCTTTATCCACTCTTTGTTAGGACTCCTCAGGCACTCACAGTTAGTCAGATCCTCATAAATAAAAAGTTCTCTGTTACATGTTCTAATTAGAAGCAAATTATATTCAGATGTTTTGGCCTGGTAGAGCTCAGACGGTTGGAAGTTTATTCCTACTGTATCCAAAAATCTTAAGCTCCTCTGGCTCAGAATTCAGGGTTCGATTCTAGTTGTATAACTGGATTCCTTAAGAGAGAGGAAGGAATAGTTACACATTTCGGAGGCATATCGAATTCTGATTCAAATCTGAGTGTGGTGTATGCAGATGCTCACAAATAAGAACCTGATCCATAAATAAAAGTCACAATAAAATTGATTTAATCCTCACTTAAAAGTTTGGATTGAGGACCTCTGCCAGTTTTTCCATTTCATTTCATCATGGATTTTTTAAAATGAGTTTTTCTTTAAATAAACAAAACATTGTTATTTTACACACTGAAAAACAGAAATTATATAGTTTTTGATATATTAGATTGGAATCCATATTTTGTGGGCCCCAGTTGGCAATCTAGTTATCAAAATTCACTTTGTGCTACCTCTGTCAATATTCACTTTGGGAATCCTCAGATAGGTCAATATTGTCCACGCATCTTATGCAGATATTTTGAGAGGCTGCAAATTACAAATTTGGGATTTAAATGTTACAATTTGGATTATTATTATTTTTTAAAAAAGTTAAAGTGAATTTGGGGCCTCGACTGTGAGCTATGGATGGTAAAATTGCCATTTTTGGATTATGTAAAACTTCAGTTCCTTTGCTTCCAAATTCAGGAATTCTGTCACACTTTGCATATGCGTACGCTTAACTATGTTAAGTCTCAGAATTTTATAACATGGTTCAAACAAGCCAACCGAGTTGCTGCTAAGATGTCATAGAGTGGCTGGGATGGATTTGGAACTTCAGAATCATGGGCAACCAGAATGACAAACTCTTCTACCTCAGCCTCACACGAGACACTCATCCAGCTCCATTAAAGAGATACAACACAGGTAGATAAGAAGATATACTGAATTTTCTGGTGCAGTGGTAGCTTGGCCATATTGTTTTTTTTTATTTTTTTTTACATTTATTTATTTTAAATTTCATACAGAAAACAAAACTAAATAAACTTGAACATGATATCCCTCCCCTCCCCTATCTCTCAGGAAATCAATGCTCAAATTATAACTATTACAAAATATATCATTCTACAGATCTTAAACATTTCCTTCCTTTCTTTGTAGGTCAGGGGAAAAGAATTTAACCAACCACAAGTGCGGTACCTTTCATTATGCCAACCAAAAAGATTTAAAAGATTTCGGAATTTTATTTCCCATTCCAACAAAGTTGTACATACCATAAGCAATACCAGTCCGTATTAAATGTGTCTTTAGATCTTATTCATTTTACCAATCTCAGTTTATTAGTCAGTTTCTCCATTAAGGCTATGTACCAAACCTTGCTATACCAATTTGCTGGAGCGGTGCCAGCCAGATCCTTCTAATATCTAACTATTACCAATCTGGCAGCAACCAAAAGAGATCCTATCAATGACTTAGATGTTTTTTTTTTTTCATTTTCCTCCTGAAATAATCCCAACAATGCTAATGCTGGGGATTTGATAACCTTTTGCCCAGTTATCTTTTCAATTTCTTTAAATATTAAATCCCCAAAACTTTGATTTTAGCACAATGTCACCACATATGGTGAAAGGAGCCTACCTCTCCAAAGCCCCTCCAGCAATATTGCAAAATCGATTTATTGAATCGTGCTGCCCTTACTGGGGTTAAGTACCATTTTTGCATTGCAAGATCTTTAACATTGTTTCCTTTGTGGCCATGGAGACAGATTTGAATGGGAATTTGCCCAACAAATTTGACCAACCTGCATCCTCTATACTAATCGACCAATCCAACTCCCATATTTTCTTTAGACCCTCAGAACTACCCATCTCAACATTAAGAAGAATGGAATATAGTCGAGACACCAGACCTGAGTCAGTACCTGTTGAGGACTTGATGAAAAATTCAAACTGTGTAAGAGGATGTGTGGCATGTTCCTTGTCATGTGGTTGACATATAAATATACCCACCTGGGCCATATTGTGCTACACACTCAACTTGCTGCAAATGCAGGAGAATTCTTTCACCAGTGATTTCTTCTCAATAATCGAAACAGTTGTAAAAAGAGAACAGACATCCAGTAGAGCTCAGGAACCCAAAGAAAGCTTGTAGATCAATGTCGTCATCCTGAATTGAGGCTACGTTCAGAACAAGGAATAGGTATGATGAAGGACTTCCCCACATTTGGAAATCATAGACACTGCAGCAAGAGGTGCATAATAGCATGGGGTGAACTACAAGGCATGGAGGTGGGTGAGGATGAATCTCACAGCTGCACAGGACCATCCTGCAGCTCCATTTCACCATTCACAACTACGGGCATACCGTAACATACAAATTACATCCTTAATTCAGAGAATATGCACACTCTTTATCCAAGTTTCATAAATACTGAAATGTTGACATAGTGGTCTGCTAATTCCTCCTGGTATTCATGAAGCCTAAATTCTCAACTAAATATTCAGAATTTTTAGAGTAGATTTGACAATGGAGCTGATTCATTTTTAAGTTGCTGTTGTTGTTGCTTTTTAAAAAGCCTCTGTGTTTCTGTTATCCACAAATCCAGATAATTTCTGTGGAAATCAGACCAACCACAGGGGCACTAGGTAAATATGGAAGCTTAATGCCAACAGGTCAATATCTACTGTGCCTTGAAGTCGACAGGCAATTAAAAAGAAATTCAATACCCTGCTTTAGAGAAATGCTTTGGGCAAAGTAACATTTCTAGTCTATTAAGGCATACCCTGCAGTTCTCTTTGGAAAGTCAGCAAAATGGAAGGAATTTACCAGGGCTATTCAAACAACCTTCTGGTGGTGCAGGGAACAGAGGCAGTGGCTGAATTCAGACAACACAATAAGCAACTGGTGGGGGGGAAACAATAGTCAGTTGTATTGACTATTGTGTCGTCTGAATGCTGCCATAGTCAACTCAGTGCTGATCCTAATCCACACCACAGTTGATTATTTATTACCATGTTGTGTTGGGAGTATCCCCTAGATGAACAACTGTAAAGTTGATTATTACTCCACTATTGACTATCATGTTGTCCGAATTCAGCCAGTGTGTATGCACCCAAGTTAGATTGTCTGGGCTGCATTGGACTGGTTGGAAAGTGATGATTACGTCTGAAAAATTCTTTCAAAAATGAAAGAAACTTCTGGCATTGCAAATTTAGAATAAAAGCTTTGCAGAAGATGAGTGCTTCTGCCAGGTTTTCCTTCTGTCCCTTATAGGGGACATACAGAGTAAGACAAGGAACCAAATTCAGCACCTCTTCCTATGTATGGATTTAATGGATGCCTGGATGTAATGTGTCTTTCTAGAAAAACTTAAACTGACTCTCAGAAAATGCATAATGGAAACAGTTTTACAAGTAAGCTACCTTGTGAAATTAAATAATAGCAAATGTTAACCTGAAAATGAAAAATCACAGATATTTTAAAACACACACACACACACACACATCTAATTCTGCCTTTTCCAAGTGTAGGCTGACCATATGAAAAGGAGGACAGGGCTCATGTAACTTTAACAGTTGCAGAGAAAAAGGAATTTCAGCAGGTGTCATTTGTATGCAATTAGTACCTGGTGAACTCCCCTCTTCATCACAACAATTAAAGTTGCATGCACTATACTGGAGTGACCAGATACAAAAGAGGGCAGGCCCCCTGCAGCTTTAACTGTTGTAATGAAGAGGGAATTTCACCAGGTACGAATTGCATACAAATGACGCCGGCTGAAATTCCCTTTCCTCTACAACTGTTAAAGTTACATGAGCCCTGTCCTCCTTTTCATATGGTCACCCTATCCAAGTGGCACCCTCCGGATGATTTAAAATACAGCTCCCATCATCCCTAACCATTGGCCATGCTGGCTGGGGCAGATCTGAGTTGTAGTCTGGGGCCCATGGGCTGAATGCAGCGCCTGCTGCCCCCATGATCCCTCCCTCAAATCAGCAAAAAGATCCCTGGTGGTTTGCCACTGAAACTGGGTGGAAAGCAGCTATGGAAACTTACTAAGCATAAATTTAGCTTGTTTTCAAACTAAATTCGGCCTTAGTAAGACTCCATAGCTGTTTGCCACCCAGTTTCAGTGGCAAACCACCATTTTTTTTGTGGCACCATAAAAACATATATATGTTCTGCAGCTTCCTTCTATAGCAACATAGAAAACTTTCCTCTGCTCAGTCTGAAAGAAAATACAAGAAATAATGGGCCTGTTCAGACAACACACTAAGCCATGGTTAGGCTGCTAACGTTTTGCAGAATGTTTAAACTGTGGTTATGTAGCCACCATGATTAGGAATGGTTCATGTGACACGCTAAGCCATGTTTAGCTCAAAATGCTTAACCACCGTGGCTTAGTGTGTGGTATGAACCATTCCAATCTGTCACAATGATTTTTTTCATGAACTGTTTGTTTTTTACTGCCTTATATTCTTAGCCCCTTAACTCTCCTCTTAAAATTATCCATGTGTCTTTCTGTGCAGCCACATTGCTCATCAACTGTGTCTTCAGAGCCTTTTCCTTTGTTCTTCTCTTCAAGCTTGCATCTATCTATCTATCTATCTATCTATCTATCTATCTATCTATCTAATCATGTTAGCTGTTTTAGCGTGCAAGAGCTTTGTTCCATCTTTCTCTCCCCCACCCCACTCTTCTCTCAGCTTGGCTTCATCTTTTTGACCACTCCACCACGAAAGTTAAGCATCCAATACAGCCCCAATCTTACGCATGTTTAGACAGACGTTGGTCCCACAGTGTGCAGACTAAAGGACTGCAATTTAGAGTGCTAATCCCCAAAAGGATTGCTTTGCAAGGTCTGCTGAAAGCAAAATGGGACTAACTTCCAAATAAATATGGTTAAAAATAAGACATAATCCTGCCATCTTGAATTACCTAAAATGGAGGAAATTCATTTGAGGTCAGTGGGATTTATGTAAGCAAGGCTGCCAGTTTGATGTAAACTATAATGAGTGGCATAAGCCACAAAATTAAATTCTGGGTGTAGGAAATTCTATAAAAAGTGATAGGTGTTTTAATCCAGAATTGTTTGTCACTTTAATTGTCATTTGAGGAAATGAAAGGGGTCTATACTTGGGCACCAAAGACCAGAAAACACCCTTGAAAGACATCAACAGCAGCATCTGAAGAGTATGGAACCTTTCTAAGGTCAATGACTTCCATTTAGAGGTCAGGAAGCTCTGCAGGGTAGTGACTCAATGGCATGCATGCACAATCAGCCTTGAATTCCTCCTGAGCTTTTAGGAGTTGAAGGCCATCAAATGTCATTAAAGAGGAAAAGGATAATTTTCTATGAAGTTGCTATATGGTTTCATGATACAACCTTGACATTATCAGATTGCAAGAAAGCCAGGGCCAGATAGCCATAGATTTTAAAGGCATTCAGCTGCAACTCCATACACACACTTATCTGAATGTAAGCCTCAATAAACTCAATGGGACTTGCTGCTGAGTAACCCTAACCTTTATTTATTACTTAATTTTTAAATTTTATTTTAAAAACCCTGCTAATTTACCAAAGGTGTATTCTTTTTGAGGGGCAGGACATAATAACAATAATATTTATTTTACTGCTAGAAGAAAAGGAAATTACAATTGGAGTTATTACCATTGTCAAAGCTTTATTGACAGTTGTAGCATGAAACTGCAGTATTAGGGTGACCATAGGAAAAGGAGGACAGGTCTTGCCTTTAATAGTTGAATTGAAAAGGGAATTTCAACAGGTGTCATTGGTATGCCTGCAGCACCTGGTGAAATCCCCTCTTCATCACAACAGTTAAAGCTGCAGGAGCCCTGCCCTCTTTTGTATTTGGTCGCTCTAGTATAGCTCCTGCAGCTTTAACTGTTGTGATGTAGAAACAGTTGTATAGAAAAGAGATTTCCACCAGGTGCTGCAGGCATACAAACAACACCTGCTGAGATTACCTTTTTGATACAACTGTTAAAGACACAGGAGCCCTGTCCTGGGCCCCAACAGTTGTCAACACCATTATAAACCATTATAATGCTGCAGTGTAGAACCTGCCATAGCTTTAAGCAGAAATATGCTGGTATGTTTGGTAAAAGGGCACCATATAGCAGTCATGGATCCCATTTTTTCCTTTCTCTAAAAATGTGCACTCTGTAACAGATGACATATTTGGAGGGGGGTTGCACTTTTCTAAGGAAAGGAATGAGGGATATCCCTATTCTGGAAATGATAGCCAACAGTGTGACTCCAAATGCCATTTTGTTTTTCTTCTCCTTTGTAGCAATATGGCACTGTTAGCTCTTCTAAACAATCATTTTTGCGCCCCCTTTTGACATCCTCAGGCCACTTGTTCCCAGTTTAACTCCTGGTTAATGTTGATTTTATTTTCTATGATTAATACTTACATTTTAGAGATTTCATTCCATTTGTCAACAGTTAATTCTGCCAAGTCCCATGGCCTATGCCAGCAATTAAACACCACTTAAGAGCTTTTCAATGGGATAATCACCCTCATTCAAATGGTAATGACTATTAACCCAATGCTCATGCCTCCATTTGGAGGCCAGGTAGGCCCTGTTCTGAGCTGGATACTAAAAAAAATTGTAAAAGACGGCTTTGTCTCTGGGTAAGAGCAATACAAAGAAAGGGCTCCTCCCCCTCCCCCACCCCCAGGAAGTGATGGAACTAATTACAGTCCCGATTGCCGGCATTTGTAGAAAGGAAAAGATTCCAGAGGAACAGTGGACAATGGGAAGAGGTAGGGCAGTACTCTACCATAAACAGAGTTGCAATGCTTTCATTAGCAGAGGCAGGCTGGAAACAACAAAGCATTCACCAGACTGTGATCTCAGGCTCAAACTACACCTGACAGAGGCACAGCCAATCACATAGAAATTTGTCAGGGACAAATGGATGTTTGAGTGTGGAATCCTACCATGAGCCACCACTGACTTCTCTCTTAAGGTGGCCATGTATCCTACTTTGCAGAGAACAGTCCTCTGCTTGAACGTGTCCTCTGTTTGAAGGGCTGCCTAGTCTAAGATAAAGGGCCATAAGGAAGAGCAGCAGAGGCCTTGAACTTGCCCATCAACAATTAGTACCTGGACAGCAGACTAAACAGACAAGCACATAGATCATCTGGTCCAATCTTTCCTGCTATGGTGAGAGGTTCTTCAATTTAAATTATTTGAATTATTTCTAAATTTGCATCTATACATAAAAAATAGCATAGGCAAATGTTATGCCCAATCTGTATCCTGTCTTTTGTGCTTTTTGTTGTTGGCAATGCATAAGTACCCACCCCCTATCTGCAGCTCTTTACACTTTTCCCCTAGCTAGGATGGTTTTCAATACCAGAGCTTCATTGATGAATGGATTTCAGGGAGGTAAGCCATAGGCTGTGATTAGATTTAGCAATCCTCACCCATGCTTGTAATTGTATCAGAATCCCCATCCTCTACTTTCTATGTGATTCATGTAGATCTGGGTACATGAATATGCCACCACCCTGAATAGCTTGAGCTTCTGTGGAAATAGTTTATTTTTTCCCATCCAAACAACGCATTTTCTTGTCCTTATGTAAAAGCGGAGCTGGGGGGGAGAGGGAGAAGTAGGGCTGGAGGAAGTTTTGTTCTCTGAAAAATGGGAATAATCCAAACCCTTTAGATAACAACAACAACAAAAGACTATTCAGAATCAAAAGGGTTCGTAAAATGAAATTACGTCTGAAATACACCACATGGGTGTATGAGTGTGCAAAATATTCATACATACACACACTCACACACACACACATTCAGAAGCGTGTGACGATTGGAAAAGCGAACGAGATCTTTTGGCAGCCAGTCTCTCAATGTAAAGCCTCCTCATGCGTGAGACGTTGGGAATTGCTCCTTCCTCACCCTGCTCGCACACTCCTTTGGGGCCTTATTATCATATGTGGCTGTGGGGAAGCCAGTACCAATGTAGCGGTAACTTTCACTCCTTTTGTGTTGCTTTTCCAGTTTGATTTCATGTTTGCCTGTCTCCAGCCTTCAAGAGCCCAAAGCTGCATTCCATTCGCATTGAGACCCCCTGACCCCCCCTCCCCCCGATGGCCCTGGGGCCTGTGACACTTGTTTGGTGGAAACAAACCAAAAGAGGCCTGTACATTTGCCATGGAAACAAAGGCCTGTTTTCAAACACTGCTAAAATAAACTGTTTCTCTCTTAGGCCCTTTAATGACCTAATCTATTTAACGGAGGGTGCAATTAAAAGCATTAACTTTCAGTTATAATTATTCTTCATGAAGGTGTGTCACTGGATAAGCACAAGCGTTTATATTTATTTATGATCTATAAATATGAAGGGGTTTGTGCCTCCCCAGGGGCAAGAGACGTTCCTCTTTACTGCAGCAGTTTATGTTTTCCTTGCTAGTGGAGTCCTTATATTTCAGTGTTGAATAAATAGTCCCTGGTGTTGTGTGCCGTGGCTCCAGGGCTCCCTGCTGAGAGCCTACCCTTAATGCAAACAATACAACACATTTATTCTAAGCTGACCAAACTGACCTCCAAAAGTTTGTTCCCTCCATTGGGATTGCTCAGTCCTTTTCAGAGAACTGAAAGGCCCACACAAAGCCCTTCTCTTGCATCTACGGTCCTGTCCTAAACAAAACTAGGATGGGGAGGAATGGGGTATTGGTGGGGGGAGGGGGGTTGATGGAGAAGGAGGAAGGAATCGGCAAACCTTGACCCTTCTACCCTAAAAAGAAAAATTAAGGAATTTGCATTTTAACCCTTCAGCATCTGTCTGGTCCTGTCTTTTTCCCCCTTAATGCTTTCTTTTCTATAGTTCTGAGATGTTCTAGGCCTGCCGCAGCCGTGCCGAGCTGAGGGCCAGGCAAAGATCAGGATCCCTGCTGTGAGGAAAGTCTTGTTATTGCTTCTCCTTGCATTCTTATTTGTCTAGAGCTTTCAAAAATGCTGTGAAATAGACTCTCTTTTTTCCACAGTGCCTAGTCCCCTCACACACACCTCCTTTTTCTGCCATAGAAGTGTATCTTTAAAGATCTCTTCCCCCTGTTTTGGCCTACCCACTCCGCCCCCACCCCACCCCACCATCACCACCACCACTTTCCAATTGTGCTCTGGTAGGGTGACCAGATTTTGGAAACCAAAATCCCGGTCCCCCCCCGCCACCCCCCCCACCCAAAATACCCCCCCACCAAGCCACCCACCCCCCAAAAACACCAGCCTGGACCTACCGGGTTCTCTTCCTCCGCCGCCCATGCTGGGTCGTCCACTGCTGCCCCCGCCGGGTCAGCCGCCCCCCCCCCCAGGTCCCCCTCTGCCGCCAGGTCTTCCTCCTCCGCCGCTGGGTCCCCCGCCGCCAAGTCCCCCGCCCCCAGGTCAGCCTTCAGGTCCTCCGCTGCCACCAGGTTCTCCTCCGCCGGGCTCGTAAGGCCAGAGGCCACGCGGAAGAGGCGGGAGAGGGCCGGATCCGGAAGTGATGTAATCGGCCCTCTCCTGCCTCTTCCACACGGCCTCTGGCCTCCTTGGGGCTCATCGCGATGACTACTGAGGGACAGGCCGCAAAGCCTGTTTCTCAGTAGATTCCAGCACCGGAGGGAAGCGGACGCCCCTGCAGGTAAGGAGCGCGAGGCGCGAGGGGGGCACTTACCTGCTGGGGCGGCCGCTTCCCGGGCTCCCCCGCTGCCACCGCCGCTGGGTCTACCGCCGCTCATCGCCGCTCGATGCCACCGCCGCATGACCCCCCGCTACCCTGGTTTTCCCCCCTCACCCCCCGGTTGGCTTGGATCGGCCTAGGTTTCCCAAAAAGGTATATTTTGATGGAAATATGATGTATTTGTCCTCATTGCTTATAACTAGGGATGTGCACGGACCCCCTGGATCGGATCGGGACCTGGATCGGGACCTCTGATGTTGTTCTGGATCGGTTCAGACAAAATCGGAGGTCCCTCGGATCAGACCCGATCCTGATCCGAAAATCGGACGTCCAATTTTCGGATCGGACGCCATTTTTGGTGTTTTTGCCATAGGCTTGCATTGGGGGAAAGTTTTCCCCCAATGCAAGCCTATATGGAAAACATGGCGGTGGGTGGGTGAGTGGGGGCCTAATTCCCCTCTCCCTGTCCCTCCCTCCCCACTCATGTTCCTTACCTGCCGGGGTCATTTGCTGCCGTCTGCTGTTCCGATCTACTGAGAAACAGGCTTCATGGTCTGCCTCTCAGTAGTACGCCAGTTGATGATGTCATCACCCGGCGTGCTACTGACAGGCAGGCCGCGAAGCCTGTTTCTCAGTAGATCGGAGCAGCGGAGGGAAGCGGGTAAGGAGCACGAGGGGGGAGGAGGAGTAGGGCCCCACTTACCTGCTGGGGTGCCTGCTTCCTTCCGCTGCTCCGGATGGCCCTGGCAGGTAAGGAGCACGAGGGGGGGGGAGAAGGTCCGATCCTCCGATCTTATCCGAACCGGATCAGGTCCTTTCAGACCGGTTCAGATCAGATCGGAATTGGATAATTTTATCCTATTTCAGTCGGATCGGCTCTGGATCATGGATCAGGCCTGAACCGATGCACATCCCTACTTATAACTCTTGTTCGATATAATCTCTTGAAAGGTTTATGGTGTATTTCACACACACACACACACACACACACACACACTGAAAACCCATCACATTTATAAGGAAAATAATGAAA
Source organism: Anniella stebbinsi (assembly GCA_029215795.1). Taxonomy (NCBI): domain Eukaryota; kingdom Metazoa; phylum Chordata; class Lepidosauria; order Squamata; family Anniellidae; genus Anniella; species Anniella stebbinsi. Next base: position 61,260,980 of record JARDYH010000005.1, on the reverse strand, counting down.
CGTTCACAATCACAATTCTTGCCATACATTTCTTCCTTCCCCTCCCCAAAAGTATATCCTGCACAATTATAGAGATTCAGCAACAGCATGTCCTGTCATAGGATAATACACAGGCAGCAGAAGGGTGGATCGGAGTTGTAATGGGAATGATATTATATGGGAGTATTAGGGGATTTGAGAATGATGGGTTGCAGGGCTAGTTGCAAGACCTTTATGAAGGGGAGGTAAGATGTAGAGAAATAGCTTATAGAGACTGGGAGCTCCACTACATGAAAAATAGGGGAAGTTTGCAGTTCTGGATTTAAAAGGGAAATGGGTCTTTTTTCAATAGATATGGCTGGTGGCAGTGCTCAACAGAGAATTGTGGTAATAGTTTTGTTATATTTTTCTTAATTTGATTTTGATATCATAACTGACCATTCTTAAATAGTCAAGATAGGAATGACTAAAATTGTTGTTGTTATATGGCTATAATATTTTAATAAATATAATAATTAATATTTTATATTTCTATATAAATATGAGTAATAAAATGAAAAGAAGTAGGAAGATGCTGGGGCAGGTGGGGGGAGTGCATACTTAGTGAGGACCTTGAACTTGAAATGGCTGCAATAAAGGCCTTCTCGTTGCTCCAGAATAAATCAGTTCTTATATCAAAACATTATGATGGATCTTATGATCATTTAGATGATAGCTCAGACCCAAATCAAATGTCAGGAACCATTTTCGTCATCAGAGGTAAACATCAAAAAAGTCTTTCGAGTTTGAGAGCAGGTTCACACATGTGGTGGTGCTGTCTAATTCTCCTCACATGACTTTCAAAGGGCAGAGGTAAGGAACCTAGTGGTCTGCCAGATGCATTGGACTACAACCCCCATTGGCCCTAGCCAGCATGGCCAATGGTGAGGAATTATGGGAGTTGTGGTCCAAAACATCTGGAGGACACCAGTTGCCTACCTTCATCACAGGATTTGTATATGTGTCTGTGACCATGTTTTACAGTAGCAACAATAGTGTGCAGACATTTATGCACTTCCTGTTCACATGGGAAGCTGAAAGATTTGATGACACAAAGATTTTTATGACTGAACATTTAACAAAATTCCTACTTAGCCAGGAATTGTAGAGGAGGGGTGGGGGAGGGGGAGGGAGAGTTTGCTAATGTGAGACAGAGTTTCCTTTAGGAAGGAACTTATTCTTCCCTTTAAAGGAGGGTGGAGGAAAAGAGAATACATAATGGAAATCCATTTGCTGCACTACTGTCTCTTCTTTAGCTTCCCTTCAAATCTGACAGGCCTGGGATTAAAGGGTGGGTTACAATGGAGCCTGACAGTACATTACCCATTAATGGTGCTGAATGTCTTAACAACTCAGCTATTGGAGACACATTCAGAAGAGCATGTGAACTGCCTTTCTCCTTCAAAGCTCCTGCTAGACCATGTTTTCTTTTGTAGTTTAACTTTTGTGTTTGCAAAGAAGCCAACACAAATTGTGCCCCCTCCGCCTTGCCTTAGCTTTTAGGGCTATCTCCCCCCCCCCCCCCCCACACACTTAAATTAAGAGAAGTCATCAGTTCTCGACTAAGGGGTGGGGTGGGGAATTGTCCATTAAAGAAGAAAAGGAAGAAAGATACATTTTCACTGACTAAAAATCTCATCTAAGATCCCTGGAATGGAATGATGGTCTATCTGGCTGTTATTGTGAAGACACAACAGTTACTATTGCCAACAAGATAAAGTTGTGATGTGATGAAAATAATGTTAATTTACCTTTGATATTTACAGTCTAATAAAAGAGGTCCCATATATGGCCGGCTTTTGCTTTTGCTTAGTTTTACATATCCTTGTTGGCACCCATGCAGTGGATGGGCAACAACAAGCATGTGTAAAACTAAGCAAAAACCAAAATAATCACATTAGGGATACTGTTGTGATTCCTAACTGGTTGGATAGCTACAAATACGTCAGTCCAAGCTACATGGATCAATGTGGTTTAAAGCATATTGGGTTTGTTTATATGGCTTATGATAAGCAAGTGACCTGGCCTTTATCCATCAGCCTTTCATTTCTCCAATTCAATAGATTAGTTTGAGAAACCATTTTTCTGCTGGATGAATTGATATTATACATATGGGGTGATAGTGTATCTTCAGCATTCATCCCTGCAGAACAAAACTGAAAAGTTTTGTCAAATTGAAGATTCCTTTTGATTGGGTACAGTTTGATTTTATAAAATTGACAAACTCATAATTTATCACATCAGCTACCCCCCCACACACACATAATTCCTGATCGTGTGATCCTACAAGAGAAAATAATGTGTGCTGTTTCCAAAAGACTTAAGCCCTTGTTGAGTTTATTTATTTTGTATTGAATCCTGCCTTCTTCCAAAGAACTGTTCATAGCATGGTTTTAACTTCACAACAACCCTGCAAGACAGGGGTAGACAAAAATAGTGACTTGCCTATAATGTAGAGTTATCCATTAAAAAGTAGCAACTGTTTCTTAATTATTTTCAAGCAATTTAGTAAAATATTTTCTGTTGACTAAATAACGTCAGCAAATCTTAAAGCAGCATCTGAACAAAGACATGCACATGGATCGTTTACAGTGGGCACTGAAGTGAAAAGCATTTTGAAGAGAGCAACTGGGATGAAAAAACCATATTTTAAAATCTGCAGCTAATGAAATAATGAACAGCCCTGATGAACTGACGAACACTTTAATTGATTATTAGGCAGGTAAGGAAAAGAACCAGAGCCTGGCTTGATTAAGTGGATTTCACACACACACACACACACACACACACAAACGCACGCACACACACACCATTCTGTGTACACACTCAGTATGTTTGCATAAAGGCATCACCTAAAGGAGAGAATATGTTTGTTTGGACTTCATTGAGTGAAAAGCTCTCAGAGTGCTCCCTTATTCTCTTGTCTAGTGGCTCCTCCGCAGCTCCTAGCAAAGGGGGGAGGGCAGGGGAAGGGCTTCCTATTTGTGCAAGTGTCTCACTTGTTCGGGATACTCTTGTGACTTAAGTTTATTGGTTTTTACTGAGCTCCAGGCATTTGAATTGCAAACAATGCCTCCTCCCAGAACAATGTACTAGGCCCAAAGAGAACTAGGCAAAGCAGGGCTCTTGAAATGGAGTGTGATTTCTTTATGCCTGAAAGGGGGAGGGTGGGTGCTTGCTCTCCTTTCCGGTCTGTTACATTGTTGCAGGGAATGTCTGTGAAAGGAGAGGGAGGAGAGAGAAGGAGGCCAACTCATGTATGATAATCAGAGATCTCTCCTCCATTTCATTTATTTTATTTCCCCCTACTTAGAAGCCAGTCCCCCAAAGGGGATTAGCAATTATGGTGTTTTAGGCAGAGGAATCTGCGTAGTATGGAGGATGCATGGGGAGGGAGTGGATGTAGATGCATGTGCATATCTAAGATCCTGAGCTGCATCTTTTCTCACATGAATTCTGCTTTCAGTAGAGCTTTAACAATTTGGGCCTTGATCTTGAGAGAACCAGAGCTAGTCTACAATAACTCCACCCAGGGGTTCCACAAATGGTGCCAGAGCAAATAAGATCAAGATTTCTTAGTTGTTATGGCCTGGAAAAAGGGTGTTTTGCTAAATTAAGGTTTATTTTCTTCCTGTGAACAGAACCATAGTTTTATCATACAAGTAAAGGTATCCATATTGATTATAAGTAACATAATTAGCATTCCAAACTCGATATTAGTGTAATATCTTTATTAAGCCAACCAAAAGATCACAAAAATGTGCAAGCTTTTGAGATCTCCAGATCTCTTCATCAGGCAAGATGTTATAAAAAGCAGGGGTGGGGGAAGAGGAATATGGGAGGAGAAAAAAAACTGACTTGGGGGCAAAGTCACTCTGAGCTTCTCTATATGAGTAATTTTAGCACACTCGTGTTTGGACACTCACAGAAGTTTGTGGGTCCATTACATGACATCATCAACAGCCAGGACTTCTCCCCTGCTATCCTCTGGAAATTGAGCATTTTTTTTCAAAAAAAAGCCTTATAGATAAAGTGATATTATCTGGATATTGCAAGATCACTCCACCACTAGATGGCACTGTCTCATTAAAACACAATGGGGCCTTTCCAAGAAGGGAACATATCATGTGGTTGTGAAGGAGTGTGTTGTGATGGGAATATTGCAAGGACAAATGCCCTGGCAAGGCGGGGGGATTTTTCCTATGTGTCAAGAAGCTCACTGTCTGCATGTTTGGAGTCCCAAAATGGAGACATTCCAATTAGGCTATGCAGGTCATGTGATGATTACAGGAAAACTTGCTGCTTGCGTCTAGGGCTGCTTGGATGAAGGGGCAAATGTTGAATCCTCCATTTTTAAAAAATATAAAATCTTGGGACACCGACTGTAAAACTACTTTTTGGTTCTATTCATACGATAGTAACTTCGGTGCTAGCTATGGGGATCATGTGCCTTCTGCACAAGGCTGTTGGGTTTCTTCTGTTTTCTATGCAGAGCTTAGTAAATTATTTGCACTAAATCAGCCCAGGGCAACACAGCCCACCAAATAAACATGGTGACTCACTTAAAACATTTGACAAACTCCTGTTTTTCATGCCTGGGACTGTCAAAATGCGAGTTGTCAAACAGGGCCTAACATGTGTATCGTTTGTGATATTGGAAATGTGAAGTGTGGCCTAGGAAATCAGGAGTGTGGTTAGAAGGGGCTCAGATATACTAAAGTTGGCATACTATTACATCATACCACAAAGCAGCTAGGCTAGAGTCGGCTGCACACATGCTCCATCAACTCCATCATCAACCACCAGCAAGCTGGGCACCAGATTCCAGAAGGTGGAATCTGGTGCCCAGGCTATTAATTGAATCCATGCAGAGCCAGGGCAGAGGGCCTGATGTCCTGAAATGGGGAGGTGGACCTGCTCAGTTCCCTTTGTCAGAATTTTCTCTCCACGTAGGGAACTGGTAGCTGCTTCCAGCCCAGCCAACAGACTGGAGATACTAAAGCAGCCTTCCCCATTTTAGTGACTTCCAGATGTTTTGGACTACAACTGCTCGTATTTCTGGCCACTGGATAGGCTGCCTGGGGCTCATGGGAGGTGGAGTTCAAAACATCTGGAGCTCACCAGGCTGGGAAAGGCTGCTGTAGTATGTCCTGGCTAACACCCTATAGATCAGGGCCCCTCAAGCTTTTTGGACCCATGTGCACATTCGGGAATTTGAGAAACTGCTGTGGGTGCCACCACAAAATGGTGTCCATGGAGAATGTGGCTAGTCACATAATGGCTATTGTGGGGGCCTGGCTAGTCAAAATTAATTCACCTAAGAAACCGAGTACAAGCAGAGGAAGGGGCCTCCAGCCCTAAAGGAAAGAAAAAGTTTTCCTTACCTCAACCCAGGCTCAGCCACCCCATGCCCCACCAGGCACTCCTAGCTCCTCCTTTGTTTTCAGAACCCCTGTCTGGAAAAGTGTGTGTGTGTGTGTGTGAGAGAGAGAGAGAGAGAGAGAGAGAGAGAGAGAGAGAAGAACAAGAGAGGGACCTGGGAAGTGAGAGAAAAAGAGCAAGGTTAGGGGCTGGAAGCTGGAAAAATATCAAGATAAAGGGGTAATTTGGGAGTATGGGAGAAATTGGGAGGTACAGAGGTGGGGAACATAGAAATAATTAGAGTAGGAGGGAGGGAGAAACAGCAAGGCTAGAGGCTAGAAAGGAAGAGAAAGAAGAAGACTAGGGAAGGAACTACACTACTGCTTTATAATGGTTTATAAACCTAGGTAGGTCGTGTGCTCTCCCACATTAGAGGCATTCAGGAGGCAGCTGGACAGCCATCTGTCAGCTATGCTTTAAGGTAGATTCCTGCACTGAGCAGGAGGTTGGACTCAATGGCCTTATAGGCCCCTACCAGCGCTACTATTCTATGATTCTATAACACTTTCGACAACTGTTTGGGCCCAGGACACATTATATACTGTATACCATTTTCAAAGTGTTATATCCTGCTTGGTGTAGATCTGGCCTTAGGATGGGGAAAGGAGAGAAATGGTGCAGGAAAAGGTTATGGGGAGAGAAATAGTGAGGCTACAGGCCGGGAGTGCAGAGAGAGTAAAGGAGAAAAGTGTGTGTGAAATGAAGAAAATTGGGCTGGACTGGCAAACAACTTTTTCTTTCTCTGCCTGCCTGCTCAACAGTTGATATGGAGTCAGCTTCAGGAGAACTTGGTGGCCCAAAAGTAGGTATACAGTTGTTTAGAATGTTGATGGGAGGGGAAGAGAATGTGTGAGTAGAAGATGTGTGGGTGGAGTCTGATATTGTGAATGATGGCAGCGAACTTGAGTCAAGAACAAAGAAAGTGGATTCGAAAGCAGTACTGGAAGACTGAAAATGCCGAGTGGGTGTGCACAGCGTGGCAAGGAGCATCTGACACTCCTCCACCAACACGTCTGACAATTTATCGTCTTAGAGATAAATTTGAAGCAACAGGTGCAGTGGCTAATGCACTGAAATCTGGACGTCCTAGGGCATCTATGACAGAGGAAAAATGAGATGAGAGTCGCTCTGACATTTGTGAACAGTCTGAAAAAGGCTACACAACGTGTGTCTAAGCAGCTATCCATACCTAGAACGTCCTTGCTACGCTTAATGCATAAATTGAAATTGAAGCCGTGCCGTCCAAGACTGTTACATGATCTTCTGGAGAACGACCCAGACCGTCGGTTGCAATTCTGTGAGATGATGCGTAACCAAATCTCTAACGAACCAGACCTTCTCGATAAGATCATCTGGTCAGATGAGGCTTCTTTCAAGTTGTCAGGCCACGTGAACAGGCATAACTGTGTGTATTGGGCAGATGAAAATCCTCATTTGACTATCACATCTCAACTGAACCAGCCAGACGTCACAGTGTGGGGTGCACTGTCCAGCGAAGATATTGTAAGACCGGTTTTCTTCCATACAACTGTGGATAGTAACAATTACCTAAACATGTTATGCGACGTGGTAGTGCCACAACTCAGAACCAGGGCTAACTTCGCCGAACTGCTCTTCCAACAACATGGGGCACCTCCTCATTATGCTTTTGCAGTAAGGGACTATCTTGACAACACCTTCCCACAGCATTGGATCGGACGACGTGGCAGCATTGAATGGCTGCTGTTGTGTTCTTCTCATTTGATCTTGAGTAACACAAGGAGTCAGGCTTGGAGCTTCAACTATGCTTCTTTACTAGGAAACTTCCAGAAGCTAACTGACCAACAAACACATAAAATGGGGCTTGCCTGAAACTCCTACTGGCAGCCCCGAACAATCAAAACAGGAGCAACTGATCAATCACTCAGTCCTAACAAATACATTACAGCTGCCATGTTCACCCGATTTAACATCAATGGACTTCTTTTTGGGGGGTGTAGTAAAGAATAAGGTTTTGAGAGGAATCCCCAGACAGTGAACGAATTAAAAGAGTTCATCTCGGAAGCATTTATGGACATTGATGCAGACCGGAATTTGTGTCGTACTGTGTGTCACAGTGTTCTGAACAGGTTTGAGGAATATTGCAACGTTGATGGAATACATTTTGAGCACTTACAAGATTAAACAGTGTTAAACAAATGTAATAAAATGCAAATAAACTATACTGTATACCTACTTTTGGGCCACTTGGTATATGTACTAGATTAGCCATAGGGACTGAAAAAAAGATGCCTGCTTTAGACTTTTGCTTTGTAATTCAGGGAAGTAACAAAAGAAATGCTGTTACAAAAGCTGAAACCAGCAGAACTCAAGGCTTTGTTAAAACCTGATATATTATACTAAATTTTATTATTTATAAAACTTTAATTATATATGAACTTGTGAGTTGCTTTTCTTATGAAATATTTTCAAGGCTGACGTCTGCACCCGGTAACCTTGGGCAACTACCAGGGCACCAATGCTGTGGCAGGGCCCACCACTGATGCTTGCCATAATAGGTCCCTCTTTAATTCTTTTGGTCCAGCCTGGCATGCCAAGCAGCATTCAGCAGCTGAATCTAACCACCATTTTAATTCCCCACAATGCCCCAGAGCAACACTACTTTGGGGGCCCTGCGGAAAATTTAAATGGCAGTGAGAATCAGCTGCCATGTGCTGCTTGGGAGGCTGCTGTTGCTCACTGCTGCTACCCATTAAACCTGCCAGGCCCAGTGATGAAAGAGGAGGCCCAATGATGGATGAAGAGGTTCACCAGAGGACACTTTGCCCAGGGCCTCAACTCTGGAGCCAGCCCTGAAATTGTTTCAAAACTTCATATTACCAGGGCCATAGCATCTTCCTTCTGCAGATTGTTTATGTATTGTTGTTGTTGTTGTTGTTATTATTATTATTATTATTATTATTATATGTTGCATTACATTTATATCTACCTTTTTCTCTCTTGCAAGGAACCCATAATAGCTTACATGGTTCTTCTCTCCATTTTATCCTCACAGGAAACCTGGGAGGTAGGTTAAGCTGAGAATCAGTGACTGGCTCAAAGTCACCCAGTGAGCTTCTTGGCCAAGTGGGGACTAGAACCCGGATCTTCCATGTCCCAGTACAATACTCTAAGCGCTTCACCACACTGATTCTCACTGACTGTGAAGGCAGTTGATCACTATAACATGATGAAGTCAACTTATGGGCCCTGTAATAGCATATGTTTTAACTGTCCCTATTTTCTGATACCAAGAAGGTGACTGAATATCAGTAGCCCCTATTTTTCCCACTGGGGCAGTGGAATGTTGGGGAGACCTTTTTACACATTTTGATAGGGTGTACTCACATGCACTAGGTTCTTTAATTTCAGTTCCCTCCCCCAGGTCTGTAGAAGTTACATTTCTGAGTGGCTGGGCAGACGCACCCTGCCATGCATTCATCTAGCTGTGAGGCTATAGAAAGACAGTTCTTAAAGATAAAGCAGATAAGACAGATGGGAGAACTAGAAAATACCATGTAGATAACAGTACTCAGAATGGAAACAGGCTAAAAGATCTCACCAATTCCCAATATAGGAATGAACAATCTGTTCCGACTCCCTTCTGTAACTTTCAAATCCAAGGGTTGTATCCAGGATCTGTCTTCCATAAACAGAAGGGCTCTACTCACAGAAGGTACCTCCACCCAATTTTGTGGGGTACAGCCTTCCCCCCAAACCACAGTGCAGCCCATTCGGCAGGATCCCAGTGTAGCATTTTCAGGCAGCTAGAGGGGCTGCCGTGGGAAGTCTGCTTCCACCAGCCCAGGTCCATGTGCCTGAATCTGGATCCAACCCCAGAATAGTCAATAAGGAAATGGGCTGGCCATGGCCAATCAAGAGTCAGAGCAGGATCTCTGCTGTAAAGCCATGTCTGGCTAGGTCTCTGTTGCAAAATCTCAAAATAGCCAGAGCTCCCACCTTTTAATAAGATACCTCGAAGTTTCGAATCCAGGCCCGAGGCTGCTCAAGGTCGCATGATGGGTTCCACACATTGTATGCCAACCAGAATCAATTTTGGCTGTTTCTGTATCAATTAAAATTTCCTTCTTGGGTTTCTGAGTCTCTTACTCTCTTGCCTTCCATAAATGCTTGTGGGCATGACAGAGACATAATTAGGTCATTATCACACTGGTGGTTTTAAGCACACCAACCTCGGCTTTGCTCCACTTCTTCAGCACTGGGTTCGCATGACATGTTTCCCTCCTGCTGCTCTCTCCCCCTGAGTGCTCTGTTTTTAGTTTCTGTTTCAATTTAACCCTAAATGGGCAAAGTCCATTTCAGGCAAGTTCAGGCAAGTTCAACAGGCTGAGCTGAGGTATCGGAGCAAAACAGACCAAGTGTGATTCAAAACACTAGATTCGCATAGGAAACGTAGGGGAAACCCGCAGAAGCAATCCGGGAGAAAATGGTACGTGTGATAAAGGCCATAATTAGGCCTGAAAATAGAAACAGACAAATCTTACTCATTCTGGAACCGAATGGGAGATTGTGCTGCATGTCAAAACCTGCGGAGAGACAGAGAAAGACTTCTATCACGTACGCATCAAGGGTCATTTTGCTTGATCATGTAAAACAATTCCGGGGCTTTGGGATGCAACACTTTACTTTGTTGTTGATCGGTTCTTTCTACTCCCACACTGGCTTTTCATAATGTTTTTCTTCAATTTTGTTGAGGAGCTGTTTTGTTTTTAACCAACTTTAAGGAGCGCATGAAATAGCTTTATATTTTTTCACTCATAAATTCTGTCACTTGCCTGAGAAGCAAAACTAACATAGTCTATCATGATGTACTTTATCCTCCTTCACAGAGAGCCGCCTGCTCCACAGCACATTGCTAACCCAGATTCAATAGGATGTTAGCTGTAACCTAAGCAGAGATCAGATAGGCCAGTTGTCTGGAGGAGGAATTCAATTTATCTCATCTTGACACCTTCACTTCCCCATGGGCTGCTAGAATAAGAGGGAAAGGATAGAGCTGGTCACATCCCTCAAGCCACAAATCACTGATTAAAAACCCTTTTGCTCGGTAGGGACACAATAAAGCAGGTTACAGTGAGAGAGGGGAGAAGGATCCATGGAGAGAGGTGTCCCTTATCTTAATAAGAGTCTGATGAATTGCAGAATTGAGCCATTTGGGGCTGTAAGACAGAGTCCAGTGAAACATTTTAAAATATTTGTTCAAAGTCAAAGAGATAGCTTAGAGGTAGGGGAAATGTGCCTCTACTCCAATATGTTCTTAAACTGGGGCTGAAGAACATCATGTCACATCAGTTGTAGCCTTGTCCTTTGTACACTTAGGTCAGAGGGCTGGTTCACACCTGCATGTTCATCTCTGCTTTAAAGAGTTGTCAGAGATCTCACAGATTGAATTTTCTTTATGACTTGACAACATCACCTCAAAGACAAGATAATGTTGTTTTCAGCTGAGCCAGTTCTCACATTCAGCTGCCAACCATTATCTATAATGAAGTGGATAAAGTTTGTACTTGCGTGTGTGGACCAATCTGTAATCAAAAGACGCAATCCATCGACCATTGCTTCTTTGCAAATTACTCTCCCATCTGATGTGCTCCAAGCAGGTCCAGGTCCAAGGGGGCCTTCAGCATAAAACACTTTGGTGAATCCCCTTGGGGCAATAATAACACCTCTTTCTTCTCCCCCCCCCCCCCCCATCTCCTCTTTCCTCCCTGACTGGATGACTCCTTCCTCTGGCAAACTATTGTCCGGGAGGCAGCAAGAGCAGAGTGGCTTGCCTAGCTTTGTATCCTGTAGCACCTTGGAGTGCCTCTGACATAGCATCGCTCATTTGCAGGCAGGTTAAATAGCTAAGGAGAACATCAGAACAGGAGGATCCAGGGCAGGCAAGCAGCAGTAATGAGCCCACCACGAAATAGCTAGCTGTTCTAGTTCTAGGGCGACTACTAACACCTGCCCAGGCTCCAAGCCAAAAGAAGAGAGTCCAGTGTCTTTTCCTCATGAGTGAGGGTCCATGAAACAGGAAAAGGTTATGTCATAAAGTTGTTGAACTTTCCTATGTGAGATTCTATCTGAACATACCACTATTGTTGGCTAATTTGGGAACTATAAGACACATATGTCGTCTCTGCAAGCTCTATTGAAATTAGTAGGAGCTACACATCAGCACATTTTAATGGTGTTTGCATAAATATGTTCTTGGTGTTTTTGTACAATCCTTTTGTGGAGGAGCAAATTCTGCTGGGCTGCTCAGATATTTTCACCCAGTTAGTTTTGACCTTTATCCAATAAGATGGCTGAAGAGAATGTCTTACAGTTGTTTCTTCTTCCTTTTATAACAGTGCTGGTTATTATTATATCTCTTTCTTGCTCGTGGTGGTTTTTCTAGACGGACATGACGGGCTTTGCCAAGTCATGCTGTCTTTTACAGATTCAGGAATTTCCTGACAATTGAGCATGTTTTAATTATGACTGCTTTCTGGGTGTTGGTGTGGATGTATTCTGGCAGGCCCAGTTTCTGAAGGTTTTCTGTATAATTTTTTGAAGTGATGCTGGTGAATGATGTGACTAATGAAATAATTGTGACCTTTTCCTGTTGCCATAGTTCTTTGGCTTCCATGGCCAGTGGTGTATATTTGTCTCTCTTTTCTTCTTCCTTTTCAACAACATTTTTGTCATTCGGTATTGCTATTTCGATGAGGTATGTATGTTTTTTTTTGTCTATGACTGTTATATCTGGTTGGTTGCTAGGTATTGTCTTGTCGGTATGAATTATTCTGTCCCAGTATATTTTATGATTTTCATTTTCCAAGATTGCTTCTGGTGAGTATGTATAGTATGGTGTAGGTTGTTTGATGAGGTTGATTTTGATGGTCAGTTGTTGGTGAATTATTTTTGCAGCTGTATTGTCTCTGTCAGTGTAGTCTATTCCTGCCAGAATTTTACATCCTCCTGTTATATGGTCTATTGTTTCTTGGAATCGATGACATTTCCTACATAAGTCTGTAGTTACACTGTTATCTTTTATGATGTCTTTTTGGTAGTTCTTGGTTGCTGTAACTTGATCCTGTATAGCTATTAGGAATCCTTCTATGTCTGGAAATAGCTCACCCTTTCTGAAGCCATTTGTATGATTGTTCTTTGTTTATTTGTGTGTTCTGTATTATGTTGTAGTGTTTCCCATGGAGTTCTTTTTTTGCCTATTTTTCTTCTCTGTGAGTGTGAGTGGTAATGTTTGGTCTTTGTTTTGTAATGCTAAGTTGAGTGGAGTGTAATTTTTAAATGCTTTTACTATGGCTTTTTGAATGGGTGTGATTTTAGTGTGGAAGAATTCCCTGAGTGATTTTATCTGTTTAGCATGAATTGTGCTAATGTCCAGCAGACCTCTTCCTCCTTCTTTCCTGCTGATTGTTATTCTTTCAATGCATGAGTTGGGATGGAGCATGCAGTGTTTTGTGAGTTCAGTGCTATTGAGTATGTTTATTTCTTCTAGTTCAGTGTGTGACCAGTGTATGATTCCGAATGAGTATGTGAAATGGGTATTTCATAGGTGTTGATGGCTTTGAAAATGTTTTTTAAAATTGAGTTTAGATATTAGGATTTGTGATAGGTGAGTTTTATATTGCATTCTTAGTTGAGTTTTTACTGTGGAGTGATGGATTTTTGTGTTTTGTTGGAATCCTAAGTGTTTGTATGTTTCATTTTCTTCCATGTTATCTAATATTTTGTTATTTAATGTTTCTGCTGTTTCTTCTTCTTTCCATTTTCCTCTTTCTACGTGTAGCATCTTGCATTTTCCTATCCCGAATTTCATTTTCATGTATTTCATCAGTTCTTCACGATTTGCAGGAGGCCTTTTATCTGTGTCAGAGTTGAAGCATAGATTTTGATGTCATCCATGTACAGGAGGTGATTGATTCTGTGTTTTGCTTGTTTTTGGTGTTTTATGTCAATGCCGTCTGTGTTGTTGTTGTTGTTATTGTTATTATTATTATTATTGTTAAACTTGTCTACATTAAAATAGGCAGACATATACAAATGTCAATGGCTTACTCTTTTCCTCTGACCCAGAGGAGGTAACAGCTCTACCTATTCTCCATGCTATGCATTTTACTGTTTCAGCTCTCAATTGTGTGGAAAGACAGCCACTCGCCCTATGTGATATGATAGGACATGATGGGTGAGCCATCAGGAAATGAATATGTAAACTGTGATATGATCCCCAAGGGATCTTTGCTTTTTGGGAAAATAGTCTTACCAAGAAAACGTAGGACATGACAGGTCTCATTAAGTTTTCAGTTTACATGAGCATACTAGATAAATAGCTGACCTGATTTGGATGGTGGTAGATTTTGATTTGTGGAATTAATATAAAAGAAGCTTCCCTGTTTCTAGCTCATAATTAATTGTACCACTGTGTAGTTCCTTGTTAACTCGTTGATGCCATAAGAGGTCTTTGGCTTTTTTAACCATAGGGGAAAAGTTCTTTGTCTTTACGCCCGATGAGTTAACAAGGCTTACTCACGATGAGCTAGCATTGTGATCATCCACATCCAAATGAACTTAGCACTCACCTCAAAATATAAGATATCAATCAACTGATGTGATTTACTGGGGGGAAAAGAGGTTCACTCTTATTAGTAATATATTAGAAATTAATAATATATAGCATTGCCATCGTCATCGTTATAATTATTTATTGGGGCTTTACAATTCAAACTGAGATGATCATTGCAGTATAACAATATTAATGCACCACAAAAATATTATTAAAATGAATGATGCAACTCTACCATATGTATCTGACCCTAAGAGTTTGGAAAAGTACCTTCTGTTGCATGATGTCAAGTAATATTCAAGGTGTCAACAATTCCCAGTACTAACTATTCTGTTTTCCTCTAATATTTCCATATTTTATCAAGGAGGAACTTATCAAGGATAAACAGGCAAAGCACCAGATAATAGGAAATGCACCAATCTTAAATACAGAAAAGGCTGACCTTTTAAAAGCTACTATTCAGGAAAGTGTAAAATTGTCATCTGCTTGTACATTTCAATTTTCTATTTAGAAGTTGCATCCAAATGAATCCCCAAATGCATTTCCAAACTCTCCCCAGTTTAAAACATGGAAGATATGTGCTGTGAGGTGTTTTTAAAGGGGGAATGCAAGCAATGTCCATTATCTCTTCCTTCTCAATTTCCCTTTAAATAATTCTTCTCCTGGCAAATCCTCAAACTGTGTTTCATACTCACGAGTAGAGAGCAGCTTGTGTGTTTTATGAAGGCCACTCTGAAAATGAAATTTTTGAGAAAATTCAGCACTGGATAATTCTAGCCTATCTGGACCACAGCTTAAGCCTGGAATCTTCTTTTGTACAGTTCTGCATAGGTAAATTCCATCGATTTCAAGGACAGTTGCACAAACAGAACTGCGTAGTGTAGTGTAGTGTTTCAGCTTATAGGATTTACTTGACAGAACACTTTTGCTTGACAGAAGCTTGACAATGAACCTCTGCTTGAAAGGGTGCAGTTTGGATACATGCTATAAGTTTTGGTATTCGTGTATCAGTCCTTAATACATCTCTGCACTTTGCAAAACAAAAAATACGAAAAAAATCTGATTCATAAGCTAGTTTGTCCAGAAGTGATGTTTACCACCTGGTATAACAAAATAAAGTTATGCATAGTACTCTGAAGATGTTGTCAATTGAATTGAAGTAGTTATTCCAGGTTTCTCTGCATTTTTTGTCTTTTTTTAATGATATCTTGATGGAGTTTTTTTCACCATGGATAAATCTACCCTCAAATGGAAACTGAGCAAGTATGGAAGCTTTCAAGTTAGACAGAGCTCTTTGTCAGGTAAAACAGGTTATTGCTACAGAGCATGCAAAGTTACTTATTAATGTTGTGGAGATCTCACCATAGGCCTTTTGAGACTCTGTGGATTGGCAAGTCACTACTTCCCAGTACCTCTGCTTAGGTGCTAGATATTTTCTACATTCAGGCTTTGGAAACCGAAAGAGAACCAAAGTGTGGGATGAAAGAGCCAAGCCGCTTTGGGCATCCGTTATGTGGCCTGATTTTAAGAGGGTTATAAGTGGCACAGGCAGAGAAGATAGATCATATGCCAGTAAATGCTTTTATTGGTGCCCAGGTCTGAAAGAGAGTCACCATTTACTTAAACTATTTCATCTGCAGCCAGTGATTTAAGGGAGAAACCCAGACTTTACAAGTGGCCAGACCTCCTTTGGCATATTTCTTTTACACCTTCTCACTCTCTTATTCTCTCTTCTTTTTCTCTCCTTCTTTTATTTCCCCCCCTTTCAGCCCTCAAAAGCCAAAGTTGTTACTCTGAGTCCTTTTTGAGAAGAGAGAACCATGATGAAATTCCTGTGTTGGCACGGCTGATGTTAATGGCTAACATTGGGGGCAAAGGTCTCTGAAGGCCCCCACATCTGCAGCTTTGTACAGGCCTCACCTCCAAAAGGCCTAAAAGTGTGTAGCCAGCCAAGGCCTAATGTGTATTAGCAAGACAAAAGGCCTGAGGAGGGGAGGAGAGGGGATGAGCTTTAATTTACTGAAGATTTATTAGGGCCTCATGAAATCGGCCTGAACCACCCATTTTCTATATCATCTGCACACATCTAAAGGGGGTGGCTTTGTTGTGGGGAGATGGTCATTTAGAATTATCTAGCAACAAATCTTGCCAGGATAAAAGCTACAGAGACAGGAGCAGGACGTAGAGGCAAGTTCACACTCAGCCCACAGAGCCTCAAACCTGGAAATATGTAAATGTGCGAATTGCCATTCAGGCTAGATCTTTTTTTCCCCTTCTATTTTCACTTGCAGGAAGCTGGCTGATCTGTTTTCTTTATATTAAACCCTGTTTACTCAAGTAGATAAAGGGGTTCTGTGGAGTGAGGAGATCATGATCAGGTGTTGGAGGAGTACCTTGTAGAACCCACCTTGGGGAAGGAATATTTGGACAAACTAATCATCTTTCTACTGTTAACAATTTGTTCAAAGATTTGCTAAAATTCTGAGCTCAGATACTGGTGTTTTGCTATCTTGGTCTACAACTCCCATAATCCCCAGTAACTGCACTGGTTGGGGGTAATGGGAGTTGTAGTTCAACATGTCTGGAGGCTACTGGGTTGGCAAAACCTGCTGTAAATACTCCCGTAGCATTTTTTGAATAAGACCAACCACTCTACTGTGTTTGACTTTTCAAGCTGAAAATGAAATATTAACATTGGGGTTGGGTTGCTTTAATCATAGAACCTAATGGAAAACTGAATTCAGTTCTGTTTTATTCAGACACAAAATCCAGCATTTTTTTTTAAAAAAATTACATGGCTACTTCATACGTCTTTTGCATCACTGTGTTTTTGAGACCTGAATTTTAAAAATGCTAAAACAAAATTAATTTTAATTAATCCTGGATGGTGGTTGTTAGTAACTCATTTAGTTATTTATTTACAACATTTATATTATATACTGCCCCACATCTAAACAGATTCTGAAGTGGTGAATTATAAAAGCTAAAAAGAACAAAAGAACAAAGTAAACATTTTTTTTTAAAAAAAGGATACCAATATAACCAAGGCTATCAATCATAGGCTGACCATATGAAAAGGAGGACAGGGCTCATGTAACTTTAACAGTTGTAGAGAAAAGGGAATTTCAGGCAGTGTTATTTGTATGCAATACAAATTCCCTCTTCATCACAACAGTTAAAGGTGCAGGCACTATACTAGAGTGACCATATACAAAAGAAGGCAGGGCCCCTGCAACTTTAACAGTTGTGATGAAGAGGGAATTTCACCAGGAACTAATTGCATACAAATGACACTGCCTGAAATTCCCTTTTCCCTACAACTGTTAAAGTTGCATGAACCCTGTCCTCCTTTTCATATGGTCAGCCTAATCAATCAAGGAACGCTTCGTGAAATAAAGATGTCTTCAGCAAGTGCCGAAAACAGCACAATGTTGATGCCTGCCTGACCTCCAGAGGCAAGGAGTTCCATAGAAAGGAAGCCACTACACCGAAGGCTTTATTCCGGGTGGAATCCAGTTGGGCCATGCAAAACCACCAGGAACATCCCATTTTATGGTCTCCGCGACCAGGCAGATTGATAAGAAAGAAGGCACTTTCTCAGTCTGTGCATGTATATATTGTGGGGGGGATCTTCATACCCCTGTCAGTTTTCTCATAAAATAGTTCTCCACTCGGTCCCTTATCCTAAAAATATAAAAACCCAAGATTGACCTAAGCACATGGAGGGGACCATTCCTGCAGATCCCAGAATGATAAGCTGGATGGCCTGATATCTATGCCTTGCTTATGGCAATCTTCTGTGGTTCTCTGATGTTTAAAGTATATGCGAAATCTCAGATAAATCCGATAGCTTCAGGGTACTCAGCGTTTGTACCTGCCCCACATCTGCTCTATTAACACCAGTCTGACATGACGAAATTAAGCACATGAAGTTTCCCCCTTCACTTTATCTCCAAGCCGAGAAAATATTTACTTCATCTTAATACCAGGAAAAGATTCATCATGCCAGGCTGCTCTTAAAAGCAAAGGAGTGAGGGCATTTGTTTTTTTAAAAAGTTGGCAACCCTATATTGTGCACTGCCCAGAGAGCCTCAGCTAATGGGCATAATAATAATAACAATTCACCAACAACTGGCCATCAAATTCAACCTTATCAAACAACCTACACCATACTATACATACTCACCTGAAACAATCTTGGAAAATGCAGATCATAAAATATACTGGGACAGATCAATTCATACCGACAAGACAATACCGTGCAACTGACCAGACATAACGGTCATAGACAAAAAAGAAAAGTATACATACCTCATCGAAATAGCAATACCGCATGACAAAAATGTTGTTGAAAAGGAAGAGGAAAAGAGAGACAGATATACACCACTGGCCATGGAAGTCAAAGAACTATGGCAACAGGAAAAGGTCACAATTATTCCGTTAGTCACATCAGTCACCGGCATCACATCACAAAACTATACAGAAAACCTTCAGAAACTGGGCCTACCAAAATGCACCCACACAACCACCCAGAAAACAGTCATAATTAAAAATGCTCAATTGTCAGGAAATTCCTGAATCTGTAAAAGACAGCATGACTTGGCAAAGTCCGTTATGTCCATCTAAAAAAACTGCCATGAGCGAGGAAGAGATTAATAATAATAATAATAATAATAATAATTGCCTCATGCTGCTACTTTTCATTTAGTTGTCGTGTTTAACTTAGGGGTAGGGCCTGTCTTTCAGCCCAAAAGCCATATTCAATTTTAGAGAAGCTCAAAGTGAGTGTGGGTGTGCCCAAAGGAAAAGAGGCGGGTCCAAAGCTCTCGCCAGTACATAAGCCTTAGGACAGCCATGTCAACCTTTTAGAGTGGGGGAAAAACTGCACTGAAGCCGAGAAACCACCCAATTATTAGCTGTTGGGGGAAAGGGAGCTTGAGTATCAGGGGAAGTCCAGAGGTCCAGAACCAGCACACCAGAATTTGGGGGAGGAAGAGAAGAGAGAGAGAGAGAGAGAGAGAGAGAAGTTATTTAGATGAGAATACTGAAAGGCAGATGTTCACGGAGAACATTGTAAGCTGAGGAAAAAAATATGAGGGTAGCAATCAAACTGCATGTTTCCATGGACTTAATGTTCCTTTTGCTTTGTGGGCTGTAAAGTCGTGTCAGCCCTAATCTATGCTTAATGAGCTCTCTCCTTCCCTCTGTTGTGAAGGGATACTCACCCCAAAATGCAAATTAACGCACAATTGTCTTGTCAGTAATTGTTAAAAGCAATCTATCCCTCTGACTTCCTGAATAAATGCCCATCTCCCTCTCCCTCTTGAAAGCTCTTCGAATAATGTGCTGCTGCTTCTCTTTTGTAGATTTTTTGCTCACACTCAAAAATGATAATGCCATTTTTATACAAAAATATGTTTTCCTGAACAAATATTAGCATATATGATTGTAAAACAATGAAAATTTTGTGTCAGCAACAACAACTACTAGTATACACACACATACTGTGCTGTATCCCCACTGAAGTTGTTAGACAGAAAACCCAACCAGCTCCCTCACTGTTTAAAGCTGGATATGACTTGCTGATGACAAAATATAACAAGAGTGTTGTGGCACCTTAAACACCAACAAATTTATTATGGCATAAGGCTAAGCTTTCATGGACTAAAGTCTACTTCATCCAATGGATTATGCTGAACAGTCTAATTATGTAGCTCTGCAGTTAAAGGGGATTCCTTGGGTGTAGAGTGGGATTATATATGGTCCCTTAAATAAAGTTTTAAGGGCCTTTAATACAACTTCAGACTTCCTGCATTAGCACAACATCCCTGTCCTGGGGATTTTTTTTTTGAAGTAACAAACCTTTAAAGGGCTTTTAATAGCCCCACTTGCTTCATGTAGGGTCCTGCTTTTCTTAGCTGCAGGGACACAGGGCCATTCCCACTGCTGCAGCTAAATGATCCTTAGGATTGGATTGCACAAGAGTTCTCCAGGATCAGTAATTGGCTTTTATCTCACCTACTCGCTCTGCTTTGTTTTCTAAACCACTGCCATTTGTTCCCTTGTAAAATGTAACTGTTAAAAGTTCTTAATAGAATGGTTCTTTAATCATGCTCCACAGAGCTCAACAAGAGAAAAGAGAGTTTGGATAACAATGCCAATTTATTTTTCAAACCCTGGTTTTCTACTTTGGTGGGAAAAGATATTGTGCCTGGTCTTTAAAATGGAGCACCGTTCTGCAAAAAAGAACCAAATAGGTTATAAGTTAACTGCCATATCAACTCTAAAACTAAAGTACACAAAGGTAATGAGAGCATTTCCCTTTGAATAACTAGCAGCTCTTTGAGCTGATCTACACACTAGCTTTATAACTTTCTTTGGGCCACATGACGTACTCCCTTGAACGTTGTATACCCGAGGTTTTTTAAAACTCACTTCAGCAATATACAACAGTTTTTACTTTTAATAAATCGTTTTAAGTAAAATAATGTGTCCTTCCTTACCGTTTGTGATTTGTGGGGACAGTGCTTCGTTTACCAGCGCCCAAATGCTTAGCCGTTGATTGGTGGGGAAGAAAGAGGGGCTAAGGAGGAAGTGGGCGAGTGAACTACAACACCCACAATGCTTAGCCCTATACTCATTGAAAGCTAGGGAATGAAAGGGGAACTAAGGAGGAAGTGGGCGAGTGAACTACAGCGCAAACAATGCCTTGCCCTAAACTCATTGTAAAAACGAAACAGAAAGAGACGGGCAGAAGGGTGTGAGACCGCACCCACTGCTTTGAAGATGAAAGAATTTTTCTCCTGTAACATGAGTACTCCTTAATGTGGCCTGTTTTGGAACGCACCTATTTGGAACGTTTTAAAATACTATTTAAAACGTTCCAAGGAACTGTGTAGATAGGCTCTTTGGCTTCAGACATACTGATATGGATAGTTCCCAGGTCCACGGAGATATTCAATACAGCCCACCATGGTTCATTTAAGCCGTGGTGGGCTGCGGTGCATGCAGGTGGCCATTTTGAATATTCACCACCTGGCCATGGCTTGTCGTGTCATAAACACCCAGGCAGCAAGTGTTGTGCAAGAGTTAAATAATCCTCATATAATCCATGGCCTGTTCCAGGGTTATGCATGGGGTTTTTAATCTTCTCTCACACACCACACGACAAGCTGTGGCCAGGCAGTGAATATTCAAATCTCACCTGACATGTACTATTTGGATCATGCAAATCAGTTTGTTATCTGGAGTTTTGAGATTTCATGCCATCCAACCCTACTTCTCCTTTCCTTCGGATGGATTAATGACATATCTGTATAAGGCAGGTTTATTTATTTGTTTCATTTATATCCCATCTTTTCTTCCAAGGAGCCCAAGATGGCATGTATGATCCTCCTTTTCTCAATTTTATCCTCAGAACAACCCTAAGAACATAAGAACAGCCTTGCTGGATCAGACCAAGGGTCCATCTACTCCAGCACTCTGTTCACATAGTGGCCAACCAGCTGTTGACCAGCAACCCACAAACAGGACATAGTGCAACAGCACCCTCCCACCCATGTTCCCCAGTAACTGGTGAATATAGGCTCTGATACTGGAGGTAGCACATAGCCATCAGGACTAGTAGCCATTGCTAGCCTTCTCCTCCAGGAATTTATCCAACTCCCTTTTAAAGCTATCCAAATTGGTGGCCATCACCACATCTTGTGGCTGTGAATTCCATAGTTTAACTATGCGCTGTGTGAAGAAGTACTTCCTTTTATCTGTCTTGAATCTCCCACCAATCACCAACCAGGTTCTAATATTATGAAAGTGAGAAAAATGTCTCCCTATCTATATTCTCCACACCATGCATAATTATGTACACCTTTATCAAGTCTGCCCTTAGCCCCCTTTTTTTCCAGGCTAACCAATCCCAGCAACCAATCTCATAGGGGAGATGCTCCAGTCCCTTGATAATTTTACTTGCCCTTTTCTGCATTTTCCCTAGCTTTTTCTAGGTGTGGTGATCAGAACTGTACACAGCATTCTAAGTGTGGTCGCACCATAGATTTGTATAAAGGCAGTATGATACTGCCAGTTTTATTCTCAATTCCTTTTCTAATAGTGCATAACATGGAGTTTGCACACTGGGTTGGCATTTTCATTTCAACCCTGTGAGATATGTTAGGCTGACTGGCTCAAAGTCACTGGCTGAATTCGGACAACATATTAGGCAACGAAGGGGGAAATAGCATACTGACTGTGCGTTAGGCAGGCGGTGCTCCCCAAATGACATGCTGCAGCCGGCGTTGCTCGGCACCGGCAAACGCACCGGTTGCTGAGAATGGACGGTGGCCATTTTGGTTGCAGCATCTCCTCCCTCCCCCTCCCTCAGTCCCCCAGCCGTATCCCAGCATGCACTGTGAGTTCTGCCAGCTGTATAGAGCGGCTGGGTTTTTTTGGCTGCTTGCAGCATCTCCTCCCTCCCCCTCCCTCAGTCCCCCAGCCGTATCCCAGCACACACGGTGAGTTCTGCCAGCTGTATAGAGCGGCTGGGTTTTTTTGGCTGCTCTGGACGGCAGAACTCTATCCCCAAATGGAATAGTCCACGGAGAGAGGGGGGGCTCAATTCAGACAACACTGTAAACAACGGGGCTTTGGGCTAAACAACGTGCAAGCCCGTTGTTTCCCTCCGTTGTTTAAATTGCCCGATTAGCGTACTGTCAGTTGTGTGTGCGTGGTGCGTTACTCCCCACATGACACAATAAGCAACACAACTGACGATTGTTCCCCCCTCCTCCGTTGCCTAATATGTCGTCCGAATTCAGCCACTCAGTGAGCCACATAGTTGAATGAAGATTTAAACCTAAGTCTCTCCAGTCCCAGACCAACACTCTACGCCAGCCTTCCCCAAGCTATTCCCCTCCAGATGTGTTAGACTACAACTCCCACAATTCCCCAGTCCAACACATCTGGAAGGCACTAGGTTGGCTAAGACTGCTCTAAGCCCAACACCAGAGTGGTTTATATGTTTCAGCATATTTTATTAAGTAGCACTGGATCAGAGACTGTGGTTCATACACACCTGTTATTCAGGCATCTCAGAATGTCCATCCACTCAACGCTGTCAAGTGGATGAATAGCTTGAGACTTAGCTTTCTTTGAGCTGCCATTTGATTAAGGATGAAATGATTGCCCTGCCCCTCAACCCCTCGGACACACTGGCTCAAATTTCATTAGGGCATCTTTAAAAGAGCAGCAGCTTGGTTGCTTTTCAGTTTTTCATGACATCCTGGTTTATATTGAGCATCTGAAAGAGGTTTCCTTTTTGTCCTTTAGCGTATAAAGAAGCATGAGCAAAAGAGTAATTGAACTGTCCCAAGATATGATGCTGGGTAAATAGTAAAAAACGATCTGGATGTGTTAGGTTCGGAATTGAGCATTATTCACCCCACCAAGTCAAAACAGACATCTCAAGTGCCTCACTTCAAAGTCATCAGCCCTTTCCACTCCAAAGCATCTCAGGAATATATGTGCTTTTCTTACCAGAAAAGAGAAGGGTGGAAGGAACGGATTATAGGTTCTATTGCCTTTATTGCCTTGTTAGAGAAATCACCAATCTAAGCGTGTTTTAATTTGCAATTAGGATGTTCTTTGATTCTAATTGTAATTCTGAGAGTCTTAACTTTCATTTAACAAAAGCCCCAATTCAATAGCATTTCCCCACCCTTTCCCCAGCTAGCCCCAAGCCCCAAAGGCCAGCCTAAACAGGCAGTCAGACTTATACTTCCAAAAGGTGCTCCGTCTTGTGAGTTTGTAGTAGGAGGGAAAATCCAGAATTAGAGGACAACCTCCAAGAATAGTTCTAAGAACACCTGATACACAAGCTTATTAAAAGGATAGGAGCCATTTGTCTGCTGGGTTCTAGGATTAGGACTTTCTCAAAGACCTTTGGAACTTCTTCCATTGCTGTCTTTTATAAACCTATAAACACATTTATTCCAGTCTGCACTTGGTGCTTAAAAAAAAAGTGGCTGGTGTGTATGTGTTTAATTGTAATTTGTATATTCACGTTTTTGTAATGTTGTAAGGCACCTTTCGAGGGCAGTGCATTCTGAAAGGAGGGTCAAAAATCTTTCAAACAAATAAATAAATAAATGATAAAAAGGATATCTTCTATAGATCTCACCTATCACAATGGGACACAAGGGAGATGTTGGTCTCTGAAGTAAATTGTGCCTAAGCTGTTTAGGGTTTGTGTTATAAACAGCATTTTGATTTGGATCTGTTATCAAATGATGGGATATAAATGATTATTGGAGCAAATAGTAGGCTGTTCCCCCATAACTAAAAAAGCACACACACACACACACACACACACACACACACACACACACATATCTAGTTGGGTAAAGATCCAGTCCTGTTCTTCCTGCTGCTGTTCAAAGCCCTCTCTCTGTCAATGAATAATACTGCAGACTTGCACCACTGGGTGGGCTCTCTTGAGCTATTAAGTGTTCCACAGGATGTACAATAAAAAGCCTCCTTTAGGTTTGCAACATTTAGATGAGCTCAAGGCTTTGTAATCTCCATTGTTTAGATCCAGATTGCTACATCTGTCCACTATGGTGGTAACTCTGATTGCTCTTGCTGATAGCGTGTTTTGTTTTGAAATGGTGGCATAACATTATGGATTGGATAGACCTTGCCAACAGTACTTATTGTTACAGAGCACTGTCTTCTCAAGGTGATTTACATCTCTGGAAAGAAGCCCAAACTGAAAAGCCTGTAATTATTTCAAAAGCAAATTAAAGACATGTAGGGTGTATTTCTCTGTCAGGGTCCAGGGTGTAAACGTTGTGAGAAAGCAATGGAGACTTAAGCAGAATAATATTTCCTATAAATATGTTTGTGTATATATGAGTTCCATCAGACAAGCGTTTTATTACTCGCTCGTTACTGGGCACTCAGGGATTTTCACGGGTCTCTCTCACGATGTTGGCTGCCTCCCACGTATCTCCTGCTAGCTTTCTTCGCGCTACAAAAAAACCACTCCAATAAGTCTGACTTAATTTAAAGACGGAAGTCGCCGCTGTCTCCTGCTGTGTGCAGGAGAAGCGGCACAATCAAAACGGCCCACTGAATGAGCTACCTGCACATTGTTTACCTACCTTTTCACAAGAGGAAGTAATGAGGGACCAACGGGCGGGGAAGCGATGGTAAGCAAACACGATTTTCCCCTGTGTGATGATGCTCTATATTTCACAAGTATTTTAGGGGGACAGTATATACATATTATTTGTATTGTTCCATACATTTCTGTTTGTATGCCCCTCGAAGAAGACAAAAGGGACTTACTGTGCAATCCTATGAATGTTTACTCTGAAGTAAATCCCATTATGTCTAGTGGGGCTTACTCCCTAGTAAGTGTTTTAAAAAAAGATGCCAAAATGTTTGATCTCAAAGGCTTTTCAATAGATAAATACAAGTCACAATGAAAATTTCACTCCAGGTAACAAGTAAACTTTCTCTCACTTAGTTACCTATGCTGAGGCTGTAATGTTTCATAGCTGCCATAGGGCAAACGGCTTGTGTAATATATTTGCCCAGGACCCTGGATCTTAAGATTTATGATAAAACAGGGTATGAATTGGGCATGACATAGCCATGAATCTTAGCAGAGGTGAGATTTTCAGCATATTAATAAAGATACAATTCTGCTATCACTTGAAAGAAAATCCAAACCAATCATTTCATAAACACGTTTCCCAGATCAAGGGATGCACAGGGATTCTTTGAAATGCTGTCAGCACTAAACAGCTTTTCTCAGGGAGTTCTTGCAGTTAAGCTTCTTAAAAATCCACATTTTCATTATTCATTAATGAACTCGCTGAAAAAATTATACCAATCAGTCAATTAATGTTGTCACTTTGTCCATCCATTCTCATACAGATTGTATCTTCCTATATTTGCAAGCATGCACACACACACACACACACACACACACACATTCTTGCCCATATCCTGTTTCTGCTTTTCTGCATTTGTTTATGTGCATGCATGTTTATTTGATGCCCTTAGGCACACATAGAAGCCCAGTTCTGCACACATTTCCAATGGCACACATTTCAGGATTCGGTGGGCTTGTGTTCAGGTTAAATGAATCCACACTCCTCTGTACCTAGGGTAAAGTTCAGATCCTCCAAACGTTGTCTAAAAAGCCACTGTTCATAGATGGATCAACCCTAAAATACCAGTGTACACATATCTGAGCTTTTGGAGCATTCCTCCTGGAATGGAACACTTGGAAAACCAAGACTCCCGGTACAAAAGAACTGCATTGCCTTTGATCTATCAGGTTTGGTCATTTGTAAACAGCTATTAATTGGCTTTGTCAGCCTGAGATCCTTATCATCTTTCAGTCTAATTTCCCCTGTTCGATACATTTCCTCTACTATAAAAATATTCATCACCTATCCCTGTCAGCACTGATTAAATCTACTGCTCCTCCTTTCAGCTCCTCTCCCAAGTGTGGTTGTAAAGCTGTCAGCCCAGCGTTTGACAAGAGCCAGGCTCCACTTCCTTCGTCTTTGTCTCCTGAAAGAGGAAATGTTTAGGTGTCATTGGGTGGATGGCTGCTGCGGAAGCCAATGGACCTCAACTGATCCATTGATTGGAGTCTGTGATAAGAGGAGAAGCATTTCCATGGAGAACAGTTGTGATATTCCTAGTGTGGCTGGGATCAGGATTCCCTCCCCCTTCGCCAAGTGCCTCTTCTGAGCACACTTCCTGCCTCTCAACACTCTCAGTTCTGCTCAGTTGTCTGCTTGCCAACGCTTGCTGCCTTAGGAGTGAGGGGATGACAGGAATATCAAACGTCTTGAGGGGAGGCGCCCATGAGTCACAGAGGGACACCAGCTGCTGCATCCATCAAGTGCCCTGTAGCCACTTGCGTAAATAAAATATCTTAGAGCTCATAGACCTTGAAGATAGTTGTTGGTTCAGGAGTAAAGGGGCATGCTTTTCTTAACCTCTTTTTTCTATGATACGTTAGTACAGCCTTCCTCAACCTGGCTAGCAAACTCCAGATGTTTAGGACTTCAACTCCCATCCATCCTAGCTACTGTGGCCAGTGGTCAGGAATGCTAGGTGTTGTAGTCCAAAACATCTGGAAGGCAAGAGGTTGGGGAAGGCTGCTTTAGTATCTCCAGTGGTCAGGCCCATGTGCCGTCACGGGTGGAAAGAAGTGGGAAAAGAGAGAAAAGAGCACCACCGAACCGAAGAAAAAAGAGAACCAAGCTCTGGTGCTATATGAAAATATTTTTCTTTATTCTTTAATCTTATCCTCAAAATGCTCTACGCGTTTCGGATAAATCCTTCGTCAGGAGCTACCTGGAAAACAAGTATAGCTACAGTTTAGACAACTGAAAGATAAGACGTAAAATTGCTTAAGGTAAAGCACAAGACAACACCCATATCAGATAAAAGCCATCCATACCAGATGCCATGGCTGGCTGGGGGATGCTGGGAGTGTAGGACTTCTTTTCTGTCGAAACATGCATAGGATTGCATCCGAAGAAAGAAATGGGAAGAATAATAATATAATAATAATAATAACGATTTATTTCTTACCCGCCTCTCCGTCTAGATCGAGGCGGGGAACAACAACATGATAAAATACATAAAACTAATTAAAACATGACAAATATTATTAAAACTGCATTAAAACATCCTAAAACATACCAAAAACAGTCTAAAAATTACACTGGATATGCCTGCCGGAAGAGAACAGTCTTTATAGCTTTCTTAAATTCTAAAAGACTGTTAAGTTGACGAGTCTCCTCCGGCAGGTCATTCCAGAGTCTGGGAGCGGCAGAAGAGAAGGTCCTCTGGGTAACAGTTGTCAGCCTGGTCTTGGCCGACCGCAGTAAGTTCTTCCCAGAGGACCTGAGCGTGTGGGGCGGATTGTACGGGAGAAGGCGATCCCGCAGGTAACCTGGACCCAAACCATGTAGGGCTTTAAAGGTAATGACCAACACTTTATACTTCGCCCGGAAACTAATTGGCAGCCAGTGGAGCGATTTTAAAGCTGGCGTAATATGGTCACTCCTAGATGTACCGGTGACCAACCTGGCTGCCATATTTTGAACTAGTTGAAGTTTCCGGACTAGGCACAAAGGTAGCCCTATGTACAGCGCATTACAGAAGTCAAGCCTCGAAGTTACCAGCGCGTGCACTACCATCTTTAGGTCAGATGGTAAGAAGGCAGATGGTCCTTTACGTACACTAGTCCTGGGTTGTTTAGGGTTTTTGATATTAGCCCGAAGCATGAGCAAGGGGTGTGCATCTTTAGAGGTTTTGCTCCTGGTTCCCCCATTGTCTGAAATATGGTGGGAATGATCTGGAATAGAGCCCTTTCTGCAGTGGTGCCTGCAGTGGTGCCAAAACTCTAGATCTCCCTCCCCAGGGAAGATCATTCTGTCCCTTCACTGTTAGCTAGGGACAGAAAAAGTCTTTTTGTTTCAGAGGGAATTTGTAGATACCTGAGTGTAGAAAGGATTCCTCTTTCTTAGAGGTTGGTTGCAGAACATGCTAACTCACACTCAGTGGTTGAGTGTGGGTTGTTGTGAACTGTGGGCTGTTTGTTGAACCATGGGTTAGCAAGTTCTATACAGAACTCAACACATTTTCCTCAGGCTGGGTTATCATGTTGTCTGAACACAGCCAGAATGGCTAGTTAGACATGCAGTGTGGCTTGTTAACCACCTTGAACAAGCCAGCAACAAGCCATGAGTTCTGAAAGTGGCTTGTTTGAGAAAATAAACCATGGGGTTTATGGGAGTTGTAGTCCAAAACATCTGGAGTGCACCGGGTTGGGAGAAGCTGTTCTGAACAACTCCACTGAAATCAGAGGAGCTTACAAAGGCTAAAACTGTGAAGGGATGGCGTCCCTCTGTAACTGTGATAACTGAGGTCCAAGCAACTGCCTCTGAATTGCTTCTGATTGTGATAGGCATCCCACAGTGGCCAAGTGCTAAGAGGTATGGCTAAGCAGAAATTTCCAAAAATTAGCAAGATAATGCATGACAGCTTTTTAAAAAATGAAAACAAATGTGAAAGAGCTCTCCCAATGAGAAACACTGTGGAATGGTTTGTGCTTGCTGGGTGGTCTTCTTTCTTTAATTGTTGCATGATAAATCAGTTATGAGATCCCTGAAGGGGAGCTTCACAAGACTGCAGTTTGTGAGATTCCATTTTGCTTTTTTGAAGATAAACCAACAGCCAGATCAAAAAATGAAAAATAAAACGTAATGTGGACCGATAGTCTTTAAAATAAGGGATATTTTCCAAGTTTATTTGGGCCATAAAGAAGAAAGTGTGTGTGTGTGTGTGTGTGTGTGTGCGTGTGTGTGTGCGTGTGTGCATGTGCGTGTGCACCCAGTATTCCATCAGACTATAGAGCAGGGGTGGGGAATTTGTGGCCCTCCAGATATTGTTGGATCTCAACTCCCAACAGCCCCAGTCAACATGGCCAATGGCCAGGGATGATAGGAGTTGTAGTCTAGCAACATCTGGCAGGTGACAGATTCCTTACCCCTGCTCTAGAGGAGAGCTTGAATTGCTGGTGGGCCGGAAAAGTTCCAGCCTCTTTCAGAAAGCTTTCGGAAAGCTCTAGTGAATCATGATTTGAATAAAATTGAAGAGAGTCAGGGATGCAGCTTTTGTCCCACTTCCCCCAGAATTTGATCACTGCTCTAAAGAGACCAAGAAATAAGAGCCAAGGCAGGGCTAATGAGGAGCAGGCTGTGTTCACAACTAGTAAAATATTTGTCATTGGGATGGGTGGCGTATTTCTGCTGGTATTGAGAACAAAGATACGTAGGGCCGGTTCACACGACACAACAGCCCAGCATGGGTTAGTTACCCCTTGAAGAATTGCAGTGCATGCCAGATGCCATTTTGCATATGCAATCCCGATCGGTGTGTGTGTATGTGTCATCTGAACCCAGCCATCAGGGTTATGTGGGAGTTAAACAACCCTCATAACTCTACAACAAGTTGTGTTGATGTGTTAGTTTGTCTTCAACTTTAAGACTGCAGTCCAATATGCACAAAACAAACCCAAGTTTCCCAAGAATCAAACTGAGCAAACAAATAATATTTCCTTGTGATAGGAAGTGTATTTTGGATTGTAAGCAAAAATGAGTTCCATTATCTCACAGCAGTGAACCAGGTCCCTTGACATATTTGTAAGTGCAGTTGAAACAGATTTTTAAATACATTTTTTCAAGAACCACAAAAATGTGGCCTAACAATAACATTAATGCACCCAGCAAGGTGGCATAAAATATTGATAAACCCAAAAGAAATGACGCAGCCCAAATCCAAAGAACAAGAGTGCTTATTCTGAGAATAACTAATGCCACCTTCTTTGCCCTGCTCCTTTGATTGTACCATCATTTTGTAACAAAGCGTTGTTGTACACATTATTCTTGTAATGAGAGTGTTGGTTATGGTGATGTCCTAGTGATGAGTTCTCCATGCCATGATTTTTACAAGGTCACATTTGATAAGTATCTCCCCCTTTGCACAAGATACCTGGTGGACCGGCTGCTGGTGGAGGAGGTATGGATACTTGGGATATGACGGCTACCTTCATAGTACCAAAACATGATCAGTGAGAGGTGGGGAACGTGCCCTGGAGATGATGGTTTTGCTAGCATCCTTGGGCAAGATATTGGGGCTGGATGCCTCTGACTCCATACTCAGTGGCTGCTGACTCTCAGGTGACTGTTTTAATGCAGTCTTCCCCACTTTATTGCTCTCCAGTTCTGTTGGACTACAACTCCCATCCTCTTCAGCCAGCATGGCCACTGGCCATGCTTAGGCTGACCATATGAAAAGGAGGACAGGGCTCCTGTATCTTTAACAGTTTCATAGAAAAGGGAATTTCAGCAGGTGTCATTTGTATATATTCAGAACCTGGTGAAATTACCTCATCATCACAAAGTTAAAGTTGCAGAAGCCCTGCCCTCTTTTCTACATGGTCAAGAGACAGGGCTCCTGCAGCTTTAACTGTTATGATGAAGAGGGGATTTCACCAGGTTATGTATGTATACAAACAACACCTGCTGAAATTCCCTGTCCTTTGCAACTGTTAAAGATACAGGAGCCCTGTCCTCCTTTTCATATGGTCACCCTAGCCATGCTGAATGGGAGTGACTGCAGTTGCAGGCCAATGCATCTGGAGGGCACCAGGTTGGGGGACACTATTTTAATGGCTGCTTCTGTCACTAGGTACCTTGTCTTTTCCATCCTTGTTCTTAGCCTAGGGATCCTCCCTGTAGTGATTTCACTGTGGTCAGACTCAGATCTGAGTATACTTTAAGTTCAGCTTGAAGAACATCCCTGGCTTTGCTCCTTCTCTGCCCTGCTCCATTCATCCACCTTTACTGCCATTCTTCCTATTAGAAGCACTCCTCGAGCCATTCTCCCCAGCTCATGAAATTTCCTTAAATCCAAGGGATCCCAATCCAGATTGGGTTGTGGGAATGCTGCTTTGTTATTCTGCCCCAGGTGGTGTCATAACCAGGTGTTGGTTCCAGCCCAAGCAGTGTGTTCCACAGGAGTTAAGAGTCAAGGCAAGAGATCAACTTCAAGAGAGTACCCTGGAGAGCTCTAAGTGAAGCTCATGCTAGAGATTCATGCAGACAGAGTAAAATTTTGTTTCAGCGGTAGACTGTTAAGAGGGCTGCAACTCAGTCTGAGTGGTTAGCTTGCCTGTAGTGAGAGATGCTTCTTATAGTTAAAATGACCCTGCCTGATTTAGCTGCTGTTGGCTCCTATGGAGTTGAGGAGACTTTGAGTCTGTTGAGGTTTCCAGGCAACCTTGTTAGGCTGGGGAGGGGGTGGCAAGATGTGCTTTTCATGTTCTAGAGATGTTGAAAAAGTTGTGTAGCAATTCACTATGCCACAATGGCCTCATGAGGAGGACCAGTTGTGCACATTTCTAGCTGACTGATAGGATGCTGCCATCCCACCTTTTCCCTATGGATCTAGGTAGGGGGACCCCAGTGGCACAAGCTAGTGATCTGCCTGGGAAAGGGTAGAAACCTGCTGAGACTTCCCAGCTGGCAGACAATCTGTTTTCCTTTTACTTCCCCGGAGATGCATAGAAGTAAACATAGGTAGGTGAGCCAAGTGGCTAGCCTGATGGGGAAAGAAGCCTCTCTTGGAATTGCCAGAACCTCATGCTAAAACCCCCAGGTCCCAACTGAAAGAAGGTATTTATTGAGGAAATATAATAAGAGACAATAGGGAAAGCAGAATGGGTTCTTAAAAATACACAACGTAAAGAAAGCTTGCTGACCTATGCTAAAAATGTTGAGGTAAAATATTCACAACACAAAGAGTTGCAACATTCACAGCATTTTCAAGTGGTCAAAGGAGGAGGTGACCAGAGATGAGTGTGATGAAGTGACCAAGTGACGGTGACAAAGGAATAAAGCACCACATTACATTTTATCATGTTCATTATGGCTGGGGACGGGGGCAGGGATGACTGGCCAACAGGTTTCACCAAAGAGAGGAGTAGTACTTAACTGTGAATATTCTCCTCTCACCTTTTGGAGCTAGAAGATGAACTATCAAACTGTCAATGAAAAAGGGGGTGGTTCCTGTTTTCTGGATCTGGAAGCCCAGGAAAGCAGTGTCTTGTTCCAAGTGAGATGTACAGATGCCAGCATTCTGGTCAAGGATGCCTGTAGCTTTAAAGAAATAGACACTGAAAGGCAGCTCCACATCACAAGTTTCTTCTTCAGCCAGCAATACTAAAGAATAATATCCCATTTTTCACAAGTAAAACAAATCTGTCATAGGAATAATTTGTTTAAATCTTAGTTCTTTTTAAAATTAAGAACATAGGAAGCTGCCTTGTGCTGAATCAGACCCTTGGTCCATCTAGCCCAGTTTGGTCAACACTGACGGGCAGCAGCTCACCAGGTCTGCAGGCAGGTGTTTTTCCAGCCCTACCTGGGGATGCTGAGGATTGAACCTGGGACCTTCTGCATGCAAAGCAGGCGCATTACCACCTAGCTGTGCCCCCTCCCCTATTGGATAACATGTGAGTGGTGCCTACTTGCTTATGATTTCATGTACGTAAAACTTCATACACACTGAACGTCTTATGCATGATGGGTGAAAGGGTGTGCCCCAAAACTTGCTCCTATTCAAACAAACAAACACACACACACACACACACACACAGTTCAAAACCTACATAGTGGAGCCATGTGTGAACCAGACCCCAATCTGTGAAACATCCAAGAATAGCTTCACAAGATCCGTAATGCTGACATATTCATGCAACCCTGGCATCATACTCTAGCAGTTGTACCATTCTTCACCTTCAGTGGTTCCTATTGGCTAGGTTATTACCTTCCCGTAGTACCTTTTGCTCTGGTCTTATTTCCCATATCCATGCTCCCCTCCTCCCCCAAACAATCACATTCATCTCTGGCTACAAAAAGCTGTTTAAATAATGCATAATTTAAGGTTCTTTTATACACTTCCATGTCATCAATTATGTATAACTGAAGCTGGAAGTATTTGTTAATATTGTTTTGTTGTTAATGTTTTTTCCCCCTTCATCCTCCTGTGCTTATTGCATTTAGTATCTGTGGGGAAGTATGGCGAAAAAGGTTTTAACATTGGAATCAAGAAAACGATGTACAAGTAGAAAGTGTGGCTTAAACAGTCCCTTTTTTAGTGGGGCTGGAATCATAAACTCATAGAGAGATGATCTACCTATATTGAAAAAGTGCATGGGACAGCTCTCCTGCGATCGTACCACTTCAGAATAGTGGTGATGGTGGTGGTGATTGTTTGAATGCTTCCTCATATATAAAAAGAATCACTTTGAATATAGAAAAGTAGTATGCCAGGGAGAAAGCTAGGCTTTTGTTCTTCTCTCTGACATGCCAGCTTTCTGCAGTTGGGAAGTTGGTGATGGGGGGGAGCATTCTGTCATGTGATTTCTCACCTGTCTTTGGACGTGGGTGGTGGTATATGTGTTTTCTGATGGTGTAGACAAAAGGGAACACATGGTCTTCTAGTACATTCATCTGTCCTCCTGCAAATAAACATATTCAATCATGCACCATCCACATGATGATGTTTTAGAAGCTGGGAGCAGATGGTGCCTGCAGACAAAAGTATGCCAGCTGTTTCAAGGAAGAGAGTCAATCAACAAATTTTAGAGGAAATTTGAAAAACACACACAGACCCCTTCAGCTTTACCAGCCAGTGGGATTGGTGGGGCAGAGGGCTACACCAAACCCTAAATAAACTGATCCATCAGACCTCAAGCATGAGGAACAGACACCCACAAAATTCATGTGGTCATAATGTAAGAATGCTACAGAAACCACAAGATTTCTCATAAGATGTTAAAAACCCAGATCTGTTGACACTGGTGGATACTTCTAATAATTGACGTGTTAACATTTGAACTTCCATCTGTGTAGAAATTCCCAGTCCCCCAAGCTCCCCTATTCAATTTCAACCAACAGGCTGAATAAGAGAGCTTCAGCTATTGTGTGATATAGAAATGTAATGAATAAATAAAATTAATAAATAAATTTCTCAACGTTTATGCCGGGTGCTGTAGCCCAGAACCCAACAACTTTGCATGGTCGCTCTTCCTAAGAAGTGTGTGTGCGGGATGTGTGGGGGAAGTCTAAGACTTTTCTGTCCCATCGTCATGAATAAACCATTTAAGTGACCACAAAGCATTCACGATTTGGGTATACAATTCTGATATAGTCCACAGCAAAAGGCTGATCAGCTGTGCCACAGTCTGAATAGTGCCAGGCACTGGTTTCACTTTTGTTCTAGCAGACGGTGGATTTCCAGGTTAATGAGTAGGCTTTTGAAGCTGACAGTTAATTTTTTTAATTGATTACTCACACCGATTAATCAGTTAAAGCTTCTATCCCTAATCGAAAAACTCTCATGACAGAAAACACCTCCACATCCTCCAGTAATGATGGTCAAAAGTTTGGTCTTGCTGATCAAATGACAAAGATGGTGTCAATTAACCGCACCAGTAATATGAGCTCTTTTGATATGGATAACTTTTAGTGCTACTAGAA
This sequence comes from Anniella stebbinsi, assembly GCA_029215795.1. Taxonomy (NCBI): domain Eukaryota; kingdom Metazoa; phylum Chordata; class Lepidosauria; order Squamata; family Anniellidae; genus Anniella; species Anniella stebbinsi. Next base: position 61,225,814 of record JARDYH010000005.1, on the reverse strand, counting down.
TGAGTTCCACGCTCACTTAAGCTGTTTTATATCGGCTGCTGAGCAGCCATTGGAAAATATTGGCATTATGTCACTCCCAACTAAGGGCGTAAAAGGAGGAGGAGTAAAAGGTTCCTTACTTCATTAAAAACCTCCTGATTTAGCTGATCTTATGGAGAAATAGACTGTTAAGTAAGCATTTTGTTTCTCTGAGATTTTTCCTCATAATCAGCCACACAATTCATGTTCTCAAAGTGCCACTCCTGAGACACTAATGGAGCTAAATTACCAGTCAATATTTAAACACTAGCCACAGACAAGATCTAAGTGGCTTGCAAACTCAAAGTCTTTTGTGGAAATTACTCTCTTTTCCTTTTTTAAAAAAATGCTGCATTTAGCCTCAGGGCTTTTTGCATTCCCACAACACTTGACCGATTGACTCTGTTATCTCCATCTTAGAACAAACAAAAACACATTTTATGCCCACCAGCCAAGTGTCATTCACACCCAACAGTTCCTGGTGCAAGTTCTTGGCTTGATTTTATGCTGCTGGTTTTCTAAACATAGGCCCACCGGATGTGCATCTACCTGTGAGCCCTAATAAATCCATCTTCTGGCTCCTTCCAATTGGCTGCTTTTCCTAAAGATCAAAGCAGATTTATTGCAAGTTCTTTCCTTAAAGAATTTAACTTTCCCGGATATCTTTTCATCAGTCATAAAGATAAATGGTAAGGGACAAGCGAATGCAAAGGCAAATAATACAGGCCCCTTGGCCAACTTGCTGCAATGACGATTCCGACAGCTGTCATGCAATGTCTTGTGTTTATTTGCTTCCCACCCTGTTTGGTAGAAGGGTTGGGGGTTGGGGTGAATAGAAAAGACTTAATTCATCAGCTCTACTTCCAAGCCTGGCTCATTTAATTAATTCCAAATAGATTTACAGAATATTGACTTCTCCAACAAAGTGCAATAAACAACTCATGGTTGGCATCTGACCTACTATACACAGCCTTTCAACTGGAATTTAGGATAATTACAAAATTGTGAGGCATGTGTGTATCAGATCTACTTTTGCTGATGAAAGGTTTTAACATCACCTGGTGCGCTACTTAGGGGCAGGCTGCAAAGCCTGTTCGCAGTAGCGTCCAGGAGCGGAGGAAAGCGGACGTCCCCGGCAAGGTAAGCTGCGTGAGGAGGGGAGGGGGCTTACCTGCCGGGGCGGCTGCTTCCATCCGCTGGCACCCGTGGGCGCCAGCGAACGGAAGCCGATGGCCCTGGCAGGTAAGCAGTGGGAGTAGGGAGGGGGGAGGGGGGAGGGACAGGGAGGGGGGAGTTAGGCCCCCCTCACCGCCATTTTTTTCCTCATAGACTTGCATTGGGGGAAAGCTTTCTTTCCCCCAATGCAAGTCTATGGGGGGGGGGGGGAAATGGCGTCCGATCTGAAAATCGGATGTCCGATTCTCGGATCGGAATTGGGTCCGAACTGAACCGGGGAGGCCTCCGATCTGATCTGATCCGAGGCCTCAGGTCCAGTTCTGATCCCGATCTGATTTTTTGGACCGTGCACATCCCTAGATAAAATGCAATATTTTCAGGCATGCACATCTCTAGTGCTTGTGGAAAACACCCAATGCAGAATATCCATGCTGTGCAGAGGAGAGTTCCTGTACAACTGGTGTGTCGTGTGTTGTTTGGCAGGTTCTGTGGAGTTGTCTGTTGCATTGAGTAGACTTTTCCCTCTTGCTACAGAGTTTCCTGGCAAGAACAGTGAGAGGAGCGAGTGCCACTCTGTTTTTTTGCAGCAATGGTTGATGGGATACCATCCGGAGGACTGGGGGAGGAGAGAGAGGGTAGAGGAACTGTCAATCAAATGCTGTGTTGAGTTTTACTCAACTCCATGGTAGCCCACAGTCACACAATGGTGGAGTTAGAACATGTTGTGTGGGGAGTACCCCCTAAAAACTCAGCCGTTGAGAGGAATTTTCACACTGCGTTGACTGTGCTGTCTGAACTGAGCCATTGTAACTTTTACTCATAGGGGAGTTGCTCCAGCCCCTTGATCATTTGGGTTTCCCTTTCCTGTACCTTCAATATGACATTTTCCTTTTTTTAGGTGGCGTGACCACATCTGTACAAAGTATTCCAAGTTTATTGGCACCATAGATTTGTGCAAGGGCAGTATGATATCAACAGTTTCATTTTCAATTATTTTTTAAATTATGCCCAATAGGGGATTTGCCTTTTCCTCAGCAGCTTCACACTGTATTGACATTTTCATCGAGCTATCCACCACAACCCCAAGATCTCTTTCTTGGTCCACCACCGCTAAGTCAGATCCCAGCATCCTATATGCAAAATTGGGAATTTTTTTGCCCTAGCATGCATTTGCTATTCTTTCAGCTTAGAGAGATCCATTTGGATCACTTAGCAGTCCTCACTGCTCACACCTAATTTCAGATAATTCATGAACAAGTTAAAAAACCCCAGCAGTCCCGATATAGATCCATGTGAGACTCCACCATTTACATTACTCCATTCTGAGCTGACCGTTTCCCCCCACTCTCTTTTTTCTGTTCTTGAATCAGTTTCGGATCCGTAAGAGGACGTCTCCTCATATCCCATGATTGCCAAGTTTGCTCAGGAGACTTTGGTGAGGACCTTTTTCAAAATCCTTTTGAAAATCCATGTAAACATTGTCTACTGTTCATATGTTTACTGATACTTTCAAAGAGCTCTAAAAGGTTGGTGAGACCTTTGCGGAAGACATGTTGATTCTTTTTCAAAAGGACTTATCCTTCTATATGCTTCTATATTAGTTCCTGGTGAAATTCCCTCTTCATCACAACAGTTAAACTTGCAGGCACTGTACTACAGTGACCAGATACAAAAGAAGGCAGGGCCCCTGCAACTTTAACTGTTGTGATGAAGAGGGAATTTCACCAGGAACTAATTGCATACCAATGACACTGGCTGAAATTCCCTTTTCTCTACAACTGTTAAGTTACATGAGCCCTGTCCTCCTTTTCATATGGTCAGCCTACCCAAATAGCTTTGAAAAACATGGCTGCCCTGCCTGCATTGGGATACTTGTTGGGTGTGCAAACTTCTCTTACTGATTATCATCAAACTGATACAGACGAAAAAGAGTGAAATCTGCTGTTTTTCTTAGAACTGCTGCTTTCAAAAAAGTTTCTTAGTACACTGGAGGGGCAGGTAGGAGGTGGTGAGGTACTGGGGAGTATTAGAAATAGGCTATCTACAAAAATATCAGATGCAGAAATGCTGCAGTGCAGCACCATCAATATGTGATTTGGTTGAGGTGAGAAAACTGAGACTTTGGAGACTTTCTTTAAGTCACTAAGATTCCTTATAATGAGAAAACCTTTTGTGACATAACAACCTCTGAATGACAAGTAAATGCATTATATGCCAGCTTGATAGGCAACCTGGCTGCCTTCACATGTCAAATGCAATTATGTTGAAGTAGAGGAGATTATACAGCTGTGAGTACTAACCAATATGTGCAAGTGAGAGTTAAAGAAAATGCATACGGGGAGAATGAGAAGTTGTGGGTTTTCTACCAGGCAGCGATGAACACGTCAGAGTCTGAAAGATCATGGAAGTCTCAGGCTGTTTTTCCTGTGGGTTCACAATATCTTTTTCCTGTAACTGAAACCAATCTTTTGTATTTAGAAAATGAGTTCTGGAAATTAAATGTAAGGATAAAGTTTTCAGTCTTGGTTACAGCAGAGGGCAGAAAAATTTAACTGGGGGGGAGGAATCACAGTTTACAGCTGTCTGTCTATCTGAGAATAGAATTGGATCTGTGGTTTTCTAGCTTTAAAGTAGGCTGTGCTGAGTAGAGTAACCTGAATATGCTGCTAAAGTACTGGGCCAGCAGGTAGTCATTCTGAGTATGGTGTATTGACAGAGGCCGTCTCTTCACGGTGCCGTTTTGGCATTGAGCCGGCAGCGGCAGCCGGCGCGATGCGCATTTGCACTCCTTCTGGCCATCTACAGCGGAAGGAGGCGTCACACTGGATTTTACTTGCTGCTGCTGCCGCTGCCACACCTGCTTCTAAGATAAGTGTTTTTATTTTTATTTTTTTGTAAAATGGGGGGGGGGGGAGCCCTGCGGAGGCACTGAGGGTGATTTTTAAAATTATTATTCTTATTATTTGTAAAATGGGGGGGGGGGGGTAGGTCCGGGAAGGCATGGAGGGGATGCGCGGAGGGTAGTTTTTAAAAAATATTATTTGTAAACTGGGGGGGGGGGGGCGTAGGTCCGGGGAGACATGGAGGTAGTGCAGCGAGCTTATGGCTCGCTGGACCACCCCCTTCCATGCCCAGCCCATGGCGACCAACAGTGGTCACCATAGACTTGGCACGTCTCCCAGAAGCGGCGGAGAAAAAGCAACAGATGGCAAATGCCATTATCGCTTCACTCCAAAATAAAAAAGTTGGGCTAAAGGCCCAACTTTTTTAGTGCGGAGCTTTGGGGCTTTGCCCCTAGATGGCTTTGCATGGTCGGCAGCATCATCTAATCCAACTGCCATCCCTGCAAAGCCAACGTGCTGGAAAGGGACCGTCTAGAGGTACCCAGAATTGTTTGCTTGAAATGCAGATGAAATGACCATCATTATGAAAGGCAGAGGATGGAGTATGGAACCCATATATTGGATCCTTCAAAGATTATGTCTGGATTAGGTTATGAATCTGGCTTGTTTCAATAAACCATACTTAAGATTAACCACAGTTTAGGCATCAGAACTAACAGAAATGAAAGTGAGGGTTTCTGATCTCTTCCTCACAGCTGAGCCAAAGGAGGAGTGGGGAGGGATCGGTGTATAATCCTGAGGCTCACAGTGGCTCATTCCTGTTACACTAAACCCATGGTTTATTGTGATGTCCAAATGCAGCCATTTTTACTTTACAGATTCACAAGCATATCTTCTATAACATGTTGCTTAATGAGATTGATGCAATATTTGGGAGCATGATTTTATCCCCCAGTGATCTCTGAAAGTATCAAATATGTTTTGAAAAAGATGTCTGTTGCTTTTAAAAAATAGAATTTAACATAATTGCTTGGATCCAGACTAAATTCGTCACTCATGACTAATTTAAGTGACAATTATTGAAATTGTCACTTAAATTAGTCATGTCTAATGCCACTGAGCCCCACTAGAATAGTCGTGCTGCCAGAGGCAGGGACAGGAGCAGGGCTGGAGAGGCCATAGGGTTTTGCACTTCCTGGGCCTCTCCTCTCCCCTCCCCTCCCTGCCCACTGGAAGGTCCCCTTTTTGACCTCTCTGAGGTCATCTGGAATGCAGGCACTGCAGTTCTTTCCATGGCAGCTGCAATAGGGTGGGGCAGGGGGTAGGATTATATCTTGGCACCCCACACCCAAATTTATAGCAGTGTATATAATTTTGGGAGGGAAAATCTGAGAACTCCTATGGTCCCTAGGATGCTCTTAAGGGACCATAGGATTGTGTTCTTAGTTAAGAAAGAAATAAATAGTAAATCCGTAGTGCTGAGTTCTGGAGGAATGGAGGAAGCACCCCAATTAATATGTATAAAATCCAGTTTTGTTAGTGCCCAACCCCTTTACATTTGAAACACACATATAATCAGTATGAAGGTCATTGCTGGAGATGAGAATCATCAAACACTGTTTCCATATATTTTGGAGAGATTTTATTTTATTTATTTTGCAGGGGAGAGAAATTATGAGTTATGAAATCACCTATAGCCTAAAAATGGGCTCTAGGGTCTTTCAAATGCTTGGTTTTAGAAGACAATCTTGAGTGGATAACCTGTTTAGTAACATTGGCTAGAAAACGCATAGCTTCATTTTGGAAAGTATCAAAAGTACATCCCTGGTAAGAGGAGGATCACGTTGACCCTCCCTTCAATCTGCAACCCCCTGCAACATATCCTGCACCATGCCCAAGGATCCCCTAACCTTCAAGAGTAGATTTGGTGGGTGGGTCAGAAGATTGAAGAGGAAAAGGAGAGGTGAGGAAGTCCCACTCTGAGCTCTGTGCTATTCACAAAAAAGTAGTTGGGATCTGAGCCATTACTCATCAGTTTCTGGGGTTTCCTCTGAGAAGAGTGTGAAGTCTTCTCTTGTGATCTCAGAATAATCCTGTATTTATAAATATTTATAAATAGCTTCCTTTGTAGGTGGCATGGAATCCTGCTGTCCTTTCTAAACAATACTTATTTTGGTCACAGGGCTGCAAGGCCTAACAAAACAGGCACTCTGCCTCACAGAAAATAAACTTCTCTGCCTGTAGGCCTTCATTGATTGCTGTCTAGTAAAAGGAGGGGAAATGAATTGAGGATGGACCCTAATTAAGTAGTTATGTTATTAAGTCAAACCATCAGGGTAACTGCCTGTATAGCATATGTATTTGATCTTATTGCGTTCTTTTCCACCAGAGCATTATTCAAGGTAAATGACTAAGGAGCTTTATTATTCCATTTCTTCTTCAGGGTGGTGGGACAATCTGAGGGGGAGGAAAGTTGAGTCACACAAGTTGTCACATTATGGATATAAAATCCATACTTTTTACTATAATGGTATTTCTGAGAATTTCACTCCATTAGGAAATCAAGAAGAAAGGAAGAGTGAGATGCAGTGGATAAAAGACTGCCTTTGGTTCCCCACCCACCCCCATCTTGTGCTGAGCAGCACAATTTCACTGTTCTATAAGGACTTTTAAAATATCTCTTTCATCTCTGAAACAGAATTTTCCATTAACACGACAAAGCCATTAGTACAAGTCGGCTGGTTTTTTTTCCCCACGATTGACGATTTCATCTTCAAGTTATTATTATCAGCAATAGATTTACAGCAGTTGCTACTTGGATCGTCACACTGTTAAAGCATTCTTGCAAGGCACAAAACATGTAAGGAGAGAGACCAGGGAGCATGTTTGATTCAACAACCACATTAAGGACATGCATAAGGCAGACAAGATTATTAATGGAAGTTCAAGAGAGAGACACTTCGGAGAGTTTACTTGAGGGCCAAACTACATGTTACACTAATCACATAACGTGTAGCTGAGTCTCATAGTTTTATTTGTCGTTGTGTAAGCACAAGTGACCTTGATCCAGATTGGGACCACTACAATCAGGGAAGGGAGGATTAAACCTTCACACACACCACACACTTGTTTCCCCCCCAAAAATTCGACATACACCCCCCCCCCCAAATGGGGTGGTTTAAAAAGAAAGAAACTCTGACATTGGATTCAAGATCACCATACTTGGAAAGTATGCTGGAACATCTAAGTTTTTAGTAGGCACTGAAAACCCCAAAAGGTCAGCACAGTTCCCTCAACACAGGTGTAATATGCTGGTGCTAGGCCCCTCCCATTACTGCCCTGGCCCCAATCTGCACCAATTGCAGCTTCCAGAACAAACTTAAGGACAGTCCCATATAAAGTGCATTGCAGTAATTCAATTTTGAGGTTAACACAGCATAGGTCACAGTGGTCAAGCTATCCCTGTCCTGGAATGGCTGTAGCTCCTAGTCATCAAAGAGCCCTGTGTCTTCTGTGGGTGCTCCTGATCAAGGAACACCCCAAGACTGAACCTGCTCCTTCAGAGGGAGAGCATCCCCTTACAGACGGTCCCAATTTCCAGACACAGGAGTTTGTGCACCCCACTGCACCACCTGCTGTCACAGTCAAGAGCGTTAGGAAATGAACGTCTGGAAGATGCTGTGATAGTCTCTCATTTAAATCAGTACTTTTAAAGAGACAGAGCAAAACTCCAGGTTATGATCTGACAACTCTGTGGAACTCTGCAGAATAGAAACAGTGGACCTCTGTGTGTGCAAATCCACCTTCTCACCCACACACATCCAGAATTTTCCAAGTTTCCTCAAAGTGTTTATTAAGGAAATTAACAGGCGGTGTTTTGTTTTTGTTTTTTTAGCAAGGCAGCTGAAATTTCACAAAATCTCGCTATTAACTTCCCTTCCCTCCCTCTTTGTTAACCATCTAAGGTGTTGAATCAAGCTATTTTCTTCTATGTATCTTCATGAATATAGGTGAGGATACACTTTCTACCAATTTACAAAACATTCTTTATTCTGAACACTGACTTTTCTTTTCTTTTTAAAAAGGAAATCAACATTCAAAATTAAGAAAGTTATTTTTTTAAGTTCAGCAAATGAAATGTAAAGGATACGCTGGTAGTTGATATCAGGTGGCTCTATTTTTAGCATCTGCTAATGACATTTTTTATTTACACAAAACTTTCTTGACTGCAGGTCCTGTCACAGTTTTGTTGGTATAATCTGATTTTAAATATTATAATCTTTTTGTATCTTGATTTTTAAAAATCATTTTTTCCCATTTGGGATTTTTTTTTTTGATGTGGAGCTGTTTATAAATGTTTTGAATGAAATAAATTAAAATAAAATAGCACCTACATTTATGCTCTATATTGCATGTAGGGGGCATTGATTCCATTTTAAAGCTGGGAAACATTGAGGCATAGTTGTAGGAGCATTGTGAATAGGGGTGTGCATCGGATCGGATCCGATCCACGATCCGAATCCGATCCGACCCAAAATCGGGAAAATCCGATCCGATCCGATCCGGACAACCTCCGATCCGATCCGATCCGATCCGATGAGGTCCGATCCGGATCGGACGCCATTTTGAATGCTTTTTCCCATAGCCAAGTATTGTTTTACAAAAACGCCTATAACTTTTTCATTTTTAAAGATAGAAGGATGAAACTTGGGCACATTGTAGACTGGTTAGGGGTAGTTATCTGTGAGAAATTTCAGAAAGATTGGTGCATGCATTTTGTGGCAATTTTTTAATAAATACCCAGGAATGCCTATAACTTTGTCATTTTTAAAGTTACACACATGAAACTTTGCCACATTGTAGGGGGTACCTTGGGACCTATGTGTGTGAAATTTCAGAAACGTAGGTGCTTGTCTTGTGTGGCAATTAATTTTTAGAAAAATGGGTAGTAGTGGGATAAATACAGTTACGCCTCCCATTTTTTTATTTTTGAAGATACAAACAGGAAACTTGGGCACATTACAGGTACCACTTGCCTTGATATGTGTGTGAAATTTCAGAAACATTGGAGCTTTCCTTGTGTGGCAATTAATTTTTGAAACAATGAGGAAAGAAACACCTATAACTTTGTCATTTTTAAAGTTACACACATGAAACTTTGCCACATTGTAGGTGGTACCTTGGGACCCATGTGTGTGAAATTTCGGAAACGTAGGTGCTTGCCTTGTGTGGCAATTAATTTTTTAATAAATACCCAGGAATGCCTATAACTTTGTCATTTTTAAAGTTACACACATGAAACTTTGCCACATTGTAGGCGGTACCTTGGGACCTATGTGTGTGAAATTTCGGAAACGTAGGTGCTTGCCTTGTGTGGCAATTAATTTTAGAAAAATGGGTAGTGGTGGGGTAAATACAGTTACGCCTCCCAATTTTTTATTTTTGAAGATACAAACAGGAAACATGGGCACATTACAGGTACCACTTGGCTTGATATGTGTGTAAAATTTCAGACAGCTGGGTCCAGGCATGTGGTGGCAAGGTATTTTTGAAACAATGAGGAAAGAAACGCCTATAACTTTTTTATTTTAAAAGTTAGAAGTCTGAACATTGCTCACTTTGTAGATGGGTTAGGGGTAGATATGTGTCAGAAATTTCAGAATTATAGGTCCAGGCATTTGATGGCTATGGAATTTTTAAATTACATGTTTCAAAAAAATCTCTACAGAGGCCAGGTCTTCCCCTCCCGCTTCCCGCGAAGAAAAGGAAACACTCTCTCGTCTCGATCCCTTTGATCCTTGCTAGTAGTATCCATTACAGGGCTCGTGTTTCCTTTCCTACTTTCACTTTTCAAGCAGAACGGCTGAGCCTAGCTGAGTTTTGCAGCCATGCGTGCAAGGAAGGATCACTCTGGTCTCGATCCCTTTGATCCTTGGTAGTATCCATTACAGGGCTCGTGTCTGCTTTCACTTTGTACTCAAGCAGACACGAGCCCTGTAATGGATACTACCAAGGATCAAAGGGATTGAGACCAGAGTGATCCTTCCTTGCACGCATGGCTGCAAAACTCAGCTAGGCTCAGCCGTTCTGCTTGAAAAGTGAAAGTAGGAAAGGAAACACGAGCCCTGTAATGGATACTACTAGCAAGGATCAAAGGGATCGAGACGAGAGAGTGTTTCCTTTTCTTCGCGGGAAGCGGGAGGGGAAGACCTGGCCTCTGTAGAGATTTTTTTGAAACATGTAATTTAAAAATTCCATAGCCATCAAATGCCTGGACCTATAATTCTGAAATTTCTGACACATATCTACCCCTAACCCATCTACAAAGTGAGCAATGTTCAGACTTCTAACTTTTAAAATAAAAAAGTTATAGGCGTTTCTTTCCTCATTGTTTCAAAAATACCTTGCCACCACATGCCTGGACCCAGCTGTCTGAAATTTTACACACATATCAAGCCAAGTGGTACCTGTAATGTGCCCATGTTTCCTGTTTGTATCTTCAAAAATAAAAAAGTGGGAGGCGTAACTGTATTTACCCCACCACTACCCATTTTTCTAAAATTAATTGCCACACAAGGCAAGCACCTACGTTTCCGAAATTTCACACACATAGGTCCCAAGGTACCGCCTACAATGTGGCAAAGTTTCATGTGTGTAACTTTAAAAATGACAAAGTTATAGGTGTTTCTTTCCTCATTGTTTCAAAAATTAATTGCCACACAAGGAAAGCTCCAATGTTTCTGAAATTTCACACACATATCAAGGCAAGTGGTACCTGTAATGTGCCCAAGTTTCCTGTTTGTATCTTCAAAAATAAAAAAATGGGAGGCATAACTGTATTTACCCCACTACTACCCATTTTTCTAAAAATTAATTGCCACACAAGACAAGCACCTACGTTTCTGAAATTTCACACACATAGGTCCCAAGGTACCCCCTACAATGTGGCAAAGTTTCATGTGTGTAACTTTAAAAATGACAAAGTTATAGGCATTCCTGGGTATTTATTAAAAAATTAATTGCCACAAAATGCATGCACCAATCTTTCTGAAATTTCTCACAGATAACTACCCCTAACCAGTCTACAATGTGCCCAAGTTTCATCCTTCTATCTTTAAAAATGAAAAAGTTATAGGCGTTTTTGTAAAACAATACTTGGCTATGGGAAAAAGCATTCAAAATGGCGTCCGATCCGGATCGGACATCTGGTCCGATCCGATCCGACCAGCCTCCGATCCGATCCGATCCGATCCGACCCCCCAGGTCCGATTCCGATCCGCTATCCGATCCGATCCGGGGGGGTCAGTGCACATCCCTAATTGTGAAAGAAAGGCCCTGACGATGTAATAACCAGTGTTAGATATTTGACTATTAGTCAAATTACTTTGAGGTAACTCTCTTCTATTATATTTGTTAATAAGATTCTAGACAACACAATGACATGCAATGTCTGAATATTACAACCGGCCATACTAAATCTGCATGGAGAGCTGGACATTAGTAGTGATTGGCCATGAAATGTAGCTGCTCTGGAGTTGCCTGAAAACCATATTTTCTGTGACATGATAGTAATATAGTACTATCATGTCACAGTACTATATTACTATCATGTATATATATATATATATATATACATATACATATACATATACATATACATATATATATATATACATACACATATCATGTATATATATATGCATGTATATATACATACACACACACACACACACACACACACACACAAATAGTAAGTGTCAACTGCAAATGCTTTCAAGGTTGTAAAACAATGAATATTCTTTGGAGGATCATATCACAAAACCCCTCTCATGGATTTGTAAAACAACAAACAAACAAACAAACAAAACCAAACAAATGGTGAGCTCTCATAGTGCTCACTTTTTGCTCGTTTTCTACTGCATTACAAATGACTTACTCGTTTAATATAAAATAAGCTACTCCTATTTTTATCTATCATAACACAAGAGTCAGCTGTAAAACTACAAGGTCATAATAAACCCACTACACTCGAGAGAGTATTGCCAGAAGTAGACACACAACAGTTGTCCTTTATTTTTTTAAAATCAAATATGTAGAAAGCAGAAAGCAGAAGGACTCAATGTACTCCATGCCACAGAACCTATGAGACTTTAAATAAACACAGTGCAGGCACTTGAAGCCAATAAAGCATGCAGTATCCTAAAGGACTGATAGCTTATAGTATACCTGCAGCCAGCTAACACATTTTTGGTGGCCATTCCAGGGTGTTAAGGAAATATGTTGTGTGCATGATAACATAACCTGTAGCATACTGCTCAGATGACTGCATGACCTTGCTGCTTTATGCTCAGTGGAAATGGTGTGCTACGCAAAGTGGGTGGAGCCATACTGAATCAATTGCAGATGTGCACTTAGATATGGAAAATTGGTGTACGCCACTTAGGGAGTTTCTCATCCTTGCTGCAGGAGAAGGTGAATGTCCCAGGGCCAATCCACCAATGCAGAGAAGTTCTTCCTTCTCCAATGACTGGATAATGCCTCTTTATGTAAATCAAGGCCACAATCCCTGTCACTCCAGTCCCCAGAAAGGAATGCACTGGAAGTGGCCTGGAGATTGTTACTAGACAGAGGGTGGAGGTGCAGTTCCTTTCTATTGATTGCTGTCTGCCTAATGATTCCAAACATCTATTGTTAATTGCTGCTTCACTGATGAAATTTCTCCCTAGCCATCATGATGCTGTAGTGTTTGTGGAGAATATCACAACAAATACTGGAAGTCCAATTTGTTGTGATATTCTCCACAAACACTACAGCATCATTTCTCAAACAATATAATGTTTCAAATCGGCATTTTAATGTTGTTATAATGCAGATACAGCTGGAGGGGGGTGTTATGGGCAAAGGAGGCCTAGTGTCTCACATGAATGAGATAAGAGGAGACAAAGCCGATAGGGAAGAAAGGAAGCTTGTAGCTTTTCAAGTTCAATGAGGCTTACCAGGCTTTGGGGGGCCTCTCCGAATCAGAGGCCCCGTTAAAAGAACACGCAGAATTGAAAGCCTCTGCTTTTCTAGGCCCCTCTGCTGCCTTTGAAAAATCTCCCAATTCATGTTTACTCTTGTTTTGCTCTCCCCACCTCCCCAGATTCTCCACCCTGCCACCACTGCTATCTCGGAAGGAACTATCAAACACCCCTGTTGGAAATGTGTGGCTTCGCTCCCTACTCCTCATTTCTTAAAAGCTGCCCGTACGTGAAAGCAATAGTAGTTGCTGCTGCCCTGCAGAAGGAGCAGTTGTGATGTGGATTTCTCTGCTCCTAAGGTATATGCAAATAGATCCGAACAGTGGCAAGATCAGAAATGGATACAATAGATCTCCTTAATCCCACATCAGCAAACACATCTTCACTTCCCCCTTTGAGTTAGCTTCAGTATAGTATTGTAAACAGTTCTTCCACCATTTATTTTTTTATTCTCGCTCTCTCTCTCTCTCACACACACACACACACACACTGGGCTAATCTACACCTGCAGCCCTTTCGCTACAGAAGAGGGATGCTTCTGAATGTTCCCCGCTTCCGTGATCAGCACTTAAAGGGCACACGCGACTGATCTTTACTGCAATTACAGGAGTGCTGATTGCCGGAGCACGTGACCCTGCTATGGCACTTCTGCATGTGTACCGATAGAAGTGGGTGGGGCTAGGCAGATGGCTACGGGGCAGAGAGATTTTTAAATTGACTCATGAGGGATGCTCACAAGCGCAGCCACATATGGGGTGATACAAACTCCCTCGAATATGTATTAAAAACAACAACACACACTTGGCGGTGATACACGCGGATACCCATCCAAAACATGTGGCGGAAATGGTGGACAGATCCACTCCCACACACCTCTGATACCCACGGGCGCCCTCACAGCTCACTGGCTGTTCCCTGAACCTGGAACTCGCGGCAAACAGCAACGACCTCGCAAAGGGGGGCACACCACACACATACTTTGGAATGGAAGCGAGAGAGCAGGGAAAACCAAAACAAAGCAGTCAGGGATATTCCAGTAGAACTGAGAGGTGGAATCGAGATCACCATGGGAACAGCTGAACGTCATGTGCCTCGTAAGTGATGACTGCGATACAATCGTGTTATAAGTGGCTGGTATAGACTTCCCCACTTTCTCTAGCAAACACATATTTTTGAAAGTATGAGCAATGGAGGTAATTTATTTATTACATTTCTATCCTGCCCAATAGCCAAAGTTCTCTAGGCAGTTCACAAAAATTAAAATCCTAAAATACGCCATGATGAAAAAATAATATAAAGCCTTAAAATGTTTAAAACAGAATAAAATCAGAGTAAAAAACCAGCAAGAGGATTAAAAATCTAAAACCACAATAATACATTAAAAAACAAAACTGAATCACTAAAAAGCCTGAGGAAATTAAAAGGTCTTCACCTGGGGCTGAGAAGACCACAATATTGGCACCAGGCAACCCTCTCTGGGGAGTTCATTCCACAACAGGAGTGCCATTACAGAAAAGGCCCTCTTCTTCGTAGCCACCACCCCAACTCATTTGGTGAGGCACCTAGAAGAGGACCTCTGAAAGGTTCAGGCAGGTGGTACTGGGTTCAGGCAGGTATATGGGATGAGACCATCCAAGATAACAGGATATATCAATGTCTGAACTTTTCATCAATAGATTGGGGAAGTTCTGAAAGACAGATGAGAGGAAGAAACATCACCCCTGCCTTTTCTGCAGCAAATCATTCAAACATCTTTCAGAGAGAGAGAGAGAGAGAGAGAGAGAGAGAGAGAGAGAATAAGGAAACTTCATGATTGTGGGCTGATTCCAACAGTTACTGAGTATGATGGCAAATGGCAGTGTTGAGCCAAAATGAAAGGGATGAATATAATTTTAAGCATAACTTCAAATGTGCTTTTAAGCACAGCTATTTTCAAACATTCAAGTTCTAGCCCAAACATATTGAGCTTGTATATTTGTATATCAGTGCCACCTCAGTAAATTCCAAGGAAGTAGGGTTGAATGTTAAATTCATTTCAGTCCTAATCAGAATCACATATTTTGATCACCAATCTAAAATGTGGTTGAATTACTTCACATTAAATTAGGGATGTGCACTGGATCGGACCCGATCCACGATACGAGTCCGGTCCAGTGGGAAATCGGATAAATTATCCGATTTCCGATCCAACAGCTGGCTCCGCCGATCCAGTCCGAACCGATTCGAAAAGGCTCCGAACCGGTTCGGCGGATCGGCGGGCGCCCACTGGCGCCCACCGCCGCTTCCATTGGTGGGCGCCAGCGGGCGCCCGCCGATGAAAGTGGACAGCGGGGGGGGAGGAGGGGGGCGCTTACCTTTCCGGCCCGTCCGCTCCCGTCCGGCGCCAGCGGCTACTACCAGCAGGCTCCGCGGCCTGCTCCAGGGTGGCGCGCCGGGTGATGTCATCACCCGGCGTGCTACTCGAGAGCAGGCTGCGGAGCCCGCTGGTAGTAGCCGCTGGCGCTGGACAGGAGCAGACGGGCCGGGAAGGTAAGCAGGGGGCGCGCGGAGGGGAGGAGGGGGTCCCTTACCTTTCCGGCCCGTCCGCTCCCGTCTGGCGCCGGCGGCTACTACCAGCAGGCTCCGCGGCCTGCTCCAGGGTGGCGCGCCGGGTGATCACCCGGCGCGCTACTCGAGAGCAAGCCGCAAAGCCGGCTGGCGGTAGCCGCCGGCGCTGGACGGTAGGGAACGGCCCGGAAAGGTAAGCAGTGGCGGGGAAGGGGGCTTACCCCCCCCGGAGCCGTCCGCTTCTATCCGCGGGCGCCCGCGGGCACCAGCGGATGGAAGCGGACGGCCCCAGGGGGGGTAGGGAGCGCGGGGGAGGGGGCTTACCTGCCGGGGCCGTCCACAGCGGACGGCCCCGGGGGGGAGGGAGTTAGGCCCCCCCTCACCCACCCGCCGCCATTTTTTCCTCATAGAATTGCATTGCAATGCAAGTCTATGGGGAAAAAAATGGCGGCCGATCCAAAAATTTACGATTTTTGGATCGGGATCGGACTCGATCCGGTCCGGGGGGCCTCTGATTTTGTCTGAACCGATCCATGACAAAATTGGAGGTCCCGATCCGGGTCCCGATCCGATCCGGGGGGTCCGTGCACACCCCTACATTAAATGCAACTCTGGTGGAGCTGACATCAGAGAAGTATTCATTTTATATTTGTTTTGGCATACAACATATACCAAAATATTTGCTTTATGGTGGATTCTTGCATTGATCAGGGGGTTGGACTCAATGGCCTTACAGGCCCCTTCCAACACTACTCTTCTATGATTCTACGATTTTTTATTTGTTTATGTCTCAAACTATATGGTGGGGTTATTCATGGAGAAAGCTCTAAAATTCAAATAACATAAGTGGCTTTTGTGTAGGATGGCCATGTGTCATGTTCTCTATTTGAAGCTGTCCTCTATTTGAAGAGGTGCCCAGTCCAACTCTGATATAAAGATAGCGTCTGTGTTCGGACAACACTTTAGGCAACGGAGGGGGAAAGAGGCAACTGTCCGTTGTGTTGATTATTGTGTCGTGTGTGGGAACACACAACAACCAGTATATTGTTTAACAATGGGGAAAAACAACAGGCTGCTCCGTTGTTTATTGGAGACCCATTGCTTCTCATGAGGCCGGGACTTTCAACCATGCAATGGGAGAGGGGCAATGTGTCATGTGTCAGGCACCGCAAAACTAACAAACCATCGGTTGCCTCTTCCCCCCTCCATTGCCTAAAGTGTCGTCCGAACTCAGCCAGACTCATAAGTAGGGAAAGCAGGGAGAGACTTTGAAGTGGGTTGCTCCTTAAGCTTCAGACCCACTCTGACCAATTACAAACATTTCTGTAAGTCCCACAAGCTCTACATGAAAGGAAAACTCTATGCAGGGAGAGAGGGAGGCGGGCTGTAGTTTTGTGATTGATTACTGTAGCTTCCAATCAGGAAATGACTTTGCTAGAACTCTCCATACACAGTGCTTTTGGGAGGGATGTTGAAGTAACATATCAGAAGCTATTCCAGTGTTCTCGGTGCTCTTTTGCAAGTTGGTTCTCCTGGGAGCAGCAATATGGAAAGAGTTGTGGAGTTCTTAGTGGTTATGTTTTGCTTCCATGGCCTTCTTATTTAACTTTTGCTGTTTGTGTCTGTGTTGACTGTTAATTAGCTGTTAGGTACATTGCTTCCCTCCTCCCCCCATCCCATTCTGGCCCTAGTTGCATTTCATTTAAAATTAGGGGTAACTATTTTTAGCCCTTGTGGGTAATAAGAGTATCTGTCTGGTTCTGTGTTTGTCTTCTTTGTTATATGTGTTATATGTGTGTTACACATATGCACGCTCAATCAAATATCATCCACTCCAACAATGATGAAATAGGAGTGTGGCAAAGCTCATGGTAGTTTCTGGGAGGAGAGGCAGATCAGTTTTATTCCACAGATCATCTTAGGGCACAATCCTATGTTGGCTGGGGAATGCTAGAGTTGCAGGATTTTTTTCTGTCTAAATGTGTATAGGATCGCACCCTTAAAAGCGCTTTTCACAAAAGCCCTTTCACTTATCTGTTGTCTTTCTGACATTTGGCAGTCTTCATTCCCTGAGAGGGGGCTACTATGCCTGCAATTTTTGTTCAATTCTGCCAAAAAAATAATAATAAAAAGCCATGGCCATTGTTGATTTCTCCATTGTTTCTTGGGGAAACATCCAAAATTTTGGAAAACTAAAACGAAGCTCCACTTCTAAAGTGGTCCAAAGCAAAGCAGCTCCCTACGGGGTTCTGAAGTGACTATTTTCTGTGCACACCTTAGTAGACCGTTATTAAAATAATAGTAGCCATTTAAGATCACAGTTGTTCGACAGTCATGGCCTGCCTCAGTTACTTTTATGGTGGGAGGGGTTATAACATTAAGCCTTAGGCTTCCTGCCCAGTATTGCTATTAATGTGGGCTCAGTTCCTCATGCTTCCCTGAGCCTCCCCTAAGCTTATGTGCTTAGAGGGGGTGGTTTCCCTGGGACCTTCAGCCTCAGTCATGAAGGCTGTGTATTGACCTTCAGCTCTTAGTCATCAAACTAATGGGCTCCCCGTCCCCCTCTTGCTGAAATGCCATGGCTCCCATAGCTGCCAGCACTTTATCCATGCCAACTTTATCCTTGCCAGTTGCCAACCCTTTTCCCATGCCAACTTTATCCATGCCAGCACTTTATCCAATCATTCCAGGGCTATGTGCCTTGTGCCATCTAAACTCCCATCCTCTTTAGAAAAACCTAAGTTCCTTCAAATGCACCTTTTATTTTATTTTTTTATTTTAAAAATCTATTTTTGCACATTCTGATAGGTTCCTCGGGGGGGGGGGGAGAAGACACATCTCAACAAGTACCAATCCCAACCTTCTTCAGTGTGGTGCCCTACATATATTTTGGACTACAACCCCCATCAACTCCAGCCATCATAGCCAATCATCAGGAATTATGGAAGAGCACATCTGGAGGACACAACATTGAGAAAGGCTGATCAATCTGATAGATCCATTGTAATGGGGGAAAAAACCTGTTTCAGTTTCTGGGAATCTCACTGCCCTCGCTCTAAATGGCGGACTTGTGGTGATGGCAGTGTGGGAATGAATGCACACTATTATTGTGGCGACTGGGACAAAAGGTGCCGTTGGCTCATCCCTGTTATTGCTAAGGCAAGTTGACATCCCCATGACACTTCCTACTGAAACGACCTTTCCCATCAGCCTGAATTCCAGTAGAAAGGAGGATTTGATGTGCCAAGATCTCAGTGCTAAGTACAGGCCGATTAGCAGTGATTTGAAGAGCCAGTGTTACCGTACACCTGGAAGGAAGCCCAGCTGGAAAGGATTGCAACTCTACATCTTTTGGGTTCATCTTAATTGATGCTGTAGAAGAGGATGTCGAATGTGAGTGCCTTCAAAGTCCTTGTCAGGGGACATGTAAGATTTGCATGGCAACTAATGACACTTCTTCAAGGTTTCTCAAGGGACGCAGCTTTTTCTACCTACTACCTCCATGTTTCTCTCCTAATTTTCAGCTATATAAATTAGTAAGGGAGGGGCTGCAGGGGAAAGAGAATGAAATGTGACAGTATGCATTAGGCAGCCAGACAGCGGGGAAAAATAAGTGAGAGATTTAGTTCTAAGTTGCCAAAAAGAATAGTGGCTAATACCATTTACTCACCATATAAAGATATTACCTAAATATGAGCCCAGATGTAGCCTAAAACAGAAGCCAACACAGGTCCTTTCCACACCAAGCAAAACACCTGGGATGGATCCCGGCAGCTCCCTGTGTGTCTGAGTGATGCACAGAGAGTCCTGGGGGTGGGGTGGGGGTACGAGATTTTTACTGATTCCCAGGAACCAGAAAAATCCCGATTCTTCCGTGGTCCAGGGAAGTTCCTGTGAGTAAGCACAGCAGCAAAATGGGCCCAGAGCCGCACCACATGGCTACGGACCCATCAGAGGAGGGGGAAAAAGGACATCCACCATCCCCAGGATGGTGGGGGGAGCCCCCCCGAATTCACGCATTTTTTTTAAACTTACCTTGGCGCTGGAGTGCAACTGCGCTCTTCTCTATTTTTTTTAAAAATGGCGGGTACAACAGTCCGGGAGCAGCTCAGGTCGTCGCGCTGG
This sequence comes from Anniella stebbinsi, assembly GCA_029215795.1. Classification (NCBI taxonomy): domain Eukaryota; kingdom Metazoa; phylum Chordata; class Lepidosauria; order Squamata; family Anniellidae; genus Anniella; species Anniella stebbinsi. Next base: position 61,206,085 of record JARDYH010000005.1, on the reverse strand, counting down.
TCATATATATTGATCACAACATGCCCAGAAGTGGCTACTTCCGGGTTCGCCGCCCCTCCGGCCCTCTACAGCCCATGGTGTAGAAAGGACCACAGTTGTTTTCGTTCTGTGGGGTGAGCCCAGTTCCCTGCCCTGCATTAGCATTGCAAATTACACCTGTCTTGCCTCAACATTGAATGTTGGTTTCATCTCCCATTTTGCCATTCCTTCCATGTTTCAGCCAAGCAGTCCATTTTTGTTGTTGTTTGGTTTAAAATACTTCTCATGCTCTTATGTATTTATAAGATCATTTGATGCCTAAATAAAAGACATCCATGTTTTTACAGTTGAGAAACTCGCCCTATTCAGGCATTCGCTTGAACACAGGTGGGCTAAAACTGTATAGGGCGTAGATGCACACATGGAATGCCTGCCCCTAGCATCCCTTAGGGGACTTCAACCCTTTGTGTATTCAGGACAAAGTTCTGAAAAGGATTTCTAGGCATGTTTGGTGCAACTGGGAACCCTAATAAGGCAGGGGTTCCAGTCACGTGGAGGCTCATAAGTGTGCACACCTGGGCATGCTTAGAAGCCCTTTTTAGATCCTTCACATTGAACACATGAAGGTCTAAAGAGGAGCCCACACTTGTGGGGCATTGGGGCCGAGCACCCCTGCTCCCAACATGGTTTTATCCCACTGATGTTTGCTTGTTCATTGGTTTGACTTAGTGGGCCTGTTCAAACAACACACCATGATTAGGCCACAAATCCTCTTGCAGCAAATGGCTAGTAAGCGTGTTCAAACTGGTTATGTAGCCACCATGGTTCACACAACATGCTAAGCCATAATGTTTAGCTCAAAATGCTGAACCATCGTGGCTTAGCGTGTTGTCTGAACAGGGTCACTAAATGTATATACCGCCCAACTGGCAGATGAGCTTGGGACAGTTTACAATTGTGGGGGAGGGGAAACAGCATGTGATCAGTTGAATAGGGCTACTTTCATGGAGATATGGGTCCATGACATCACAAGCTTACAGCCAATCAATGGAGCCTACAGCTGGCTCCTGTTGCAAAGTGGCAGAAGCAGTTTTCCCTGAGGTTGACCTGTAGAGAAGGTTGTACTGCTGATGGAGTCACACTGAGTGCATTTCCAGAGCAGAGTGACTCCCATTTTTAAGTATAACTGTTTGTATACTTCCTTTGTTTCTCACATTTTGTAGGAGTGTACCAAGGGATGTGTGAAGAAGGGGTGCATTTCTTTGACTCACTTCAAGATGTGGCGTGTATTTTCTAACTCTCTTGACCTCACTCTGCTCACTCCTTTCCCCAGACTGGCCCAAATGGATTTCTGATCATCCCCAGACAGCCAGAGGCAAAGGTGGGATTTTATCGCATGCTTGTGCTCTCTGCGTGAGCACCTGATCTTTCTTACTGAAGCCAAACTATCATTCTGTGGGTTCACTCTCCTGTTATATCCCAGTCTTGCAATGATGCAGCTCTGGTCGATACAACTGCTCCTTGTAAACACACACTGGTAATAGACTGAGAAATAAGAACTCACATTTTCAGTCAGCGTTTTGGTTGATGGAAAAAGAACACACTTCCTATTGGCTTGCTTGGCAGGCATAATTCATCTTGGCCCCGCTGGTTTTAATTTGGACCACTTCAACAATCGTTACAGCTCATCTATTCCCTTTCTATCCCTTTCCTAAGTGCGTTTAAGAAAAAGAATTTCAAGCCTTTCCCTTTTGGGGGCATGAAATATATAGGTATAATTATATGGCTACATAGCTAGCTAGGTACAAGTATTACAGAATTCAATTATACAGATTGAAATACTTATTGGTACTTTTTCCCAGACATGTTTCTTGCAAATGCTTCTGAAGTTACTAATGAAGCAGTGCCAAGAAAAATTGAAGGACCTGCCTCTCCCCTAATATAGAAACATTGTTCAATCAAACACGCATTCGAGAGTTGATCGGCATTAGAGAATGGTTCTTTTCCAGTGTCCTACAAGCAGCAGCAACATCTAAGGCCTGGGGAGCTGACATTTTCCACCATCTTCCCCCAGAACTGTCATAAGAGCCCCAGCCCCTGGGGAAAGTCAGGGACTACAGATGCCCTGTCTCCCAGAGACAAAAACGACTAGTGCTATCTTACCCTGGTTGCATTGGGCAATGAAGGAAGATCAGCTGGTTTGGTTTGATATAGAACCAAAAGCAATATTTCCCTTAAAACCTCACTGGAGGGGTGTGTGCATTTGAAGGGGCACAAAATGAAGGGCAGTTTTGAGAAAAATCTCCCATGAAATAAGTTTTCAGATTACAAGCTTTACTGCCACCTGTCAGCCTGGAAAAAATTACTTTATGCTGCTCTTATTCTCCATAATGATACTTCTATGCTTGAGCAACATGCCCTGACGAACTTGCTAATCTTTGTCTTTAAAAAGTGGAAAATTAGTCCAGACAGCTGTGGCTTTGGGGAAAAAATGAGTTTAAGTTCTCAGAAATTGTAGATGGTGTCTGGGCTGTACATATAGTAGCAACTACTCAGTTACTACTGTATCCCAGTGGCCTGTCGTATGACCTTTTTTTTCCTTTTAAAGTTCATTTTCCAGTTTCAGAATTAAAAATAACAGGGTCTACATGCCATTTATACCCCAAAAACAAAACTAGAGATGGTTTACTACTAAAAATATCAAAGATAATATAGGGAGAATATCCATTCAATTTTCAACAAAGAACACATTGAATAATTTCCTAATTTTTTAAACTTTTGTTATTTTAATCATCTCACCATTGCAGGGTAATAAAACAAAGTCTGCTATTGGCTGGTGGTAGTTTTTATAGCAAAAAGAGAGATCAGGCTGTAAAGGATAGATCATGCCTCAGATTTTTAAAAGGTGATAGTTCATTCCAAAAATAATAATAATGAAGTGGGGAAGGGTACTACCATTTTGTTTGCCTAAATCCTGTAAATATCTAAAAGGATTGTTGCACATTAGTGTCACTGTGGGAAACAGTGTTTACCACAGCAAACATTTAAATGCTTGGGTTCTGCATCTTCATTCCACAGTGGATGAATACCACTGGCAGAATGGAACTTCCGTGTCTCCGACAGAGATTTGGAGGGCTCGCAGAGCAGAGGGGTGTGCAGGGGGAAGTGACAACATGGAAATCCCATTCCATGAGTGGCATCCGTCCACAGGCAGTACATTGATGCTAGATCCAATTGAAAGTATAGAAGAAAAATATGTGTGCCCATCCATCTCTGAACAACTACGTGTCTACACCTGGGAAACATGGCTGTCTCTTTAGGCTCAGCATTGAGCGGCACACAGAATTGCTTTGATGCTCCCATTATAGAAAGAGATACCAGTGATTATTTTAGTGTAAGAATTATGTTGTCTGTTGCTACTGGCCACAAGCCTATGAGCTTGCCTGTAAGCTTGTGAGCAAGTGTTACTCAGGATATGTGAAATAATTGTGTAAAACCTGGTTAGTATTTTTCCAAGTCAGAGAGAGTTAGTGATGCGTAAGAACCATTTAAATGCATAGGAGTTAAGTAATTTAGGACTCACTTATTCTGTTTTAAGCAGAAGTGACTTGCTCTGGCTTGGATCCACTAACTATTATATATGACTATCAAGTGTAGAAGAAAGCCTGAACAACATGACTGATGGTACCAAAATTGTGACAGAGGGATTTGAATTGCAGATTTTAGTATTTCACACACATACACACATGCTGAAACTCATTTTCTTGGGTCTGGTCCCCTTTGAATTCAAACCCAGCTCATTTTGAAAAGGGGGCTCATTTTGGCACCTCTGCAGTGAGCCTCCAATGCTGCCACCTTCTCGAACCTAAATTTCTCAGGTAGCATTGGTGCTGACTTATGGTGGGGCGTCTATTAGACTTTAGATTAGAATTCCCCGACCTAGTGCCCTCCAGATGCTGGTTGGGTGACAGAAATCCAACACATCTAGAGGGAACCAGGTTGTGTTAGATCTGTTGGGAATATGCAGAGCAGTGCCTATGGTTGCTAAGAATTATGATTCTGGCCAGCCACACATTCTGTCTGCCCAGCATGTGGTACTGATACTACAACAACATGTTCACATGTGTCTATGGCCTAATGGAGGCCCGTGTTGCTGTGGGCCCACACTACCATGAGGTAAGTTTGAGAAAGTGAAGGGGCAACGCGGAACAGAACTTATGGGGGGTTGGAAACATGAAGCTTCTAGGCCATGTTGCACTGCATGCTACATCAGCAGCAGTGGCAGGGGAAACTTTCAAATGATTACCAAAAAAAAAATCAAATCAACAAAACATTAGCAAGTTCGAACCATTGCTAGCAGATTACTTTTTCAGGCAACATTGCTCTCAGAGTTAGTACTGAACATCCTTGGAGAGCAGTCTTTCTGTGAGATACAGTGGTGTTCAGACGATTTCGTAGGGAGAAGTAGCCATCATGGTTTCTCCCCCAGCCCCCACACATGCTACATGCATGACCGCCATTTACATAATTAACTGCACTGCAGCACTGGTTGGCATGTCATCCAAACATGGCATGTGGCACCGTGGAGGTAGCTTCTTACCCAGCCTACAACTTTTACTGCATGTCATGGGCTGTAGGGGGGTTATGATGCCACCCCGCCATCCCACGCACCAGGTTTGGATGGCACACCAACCCATGTTGCAGCACAGGTAATTATGCAAATGGCAATTGCGCTCACAGCACTTGCAGGAACAAGGGGAGAGGCCACAATGCCTTTTTCTCCCTACGTGATGACCTGAACCCAATCACAAACTCCTATTTGCATCCAAATTAGAGATGATTCACATGCCCCCCCCAACCTCCCAAAATCTAGAAGTTGGATTTTTAAAATTGTTTTCAAATGTCAAATCCCATTCTTTAAATATTTGACAGAATCTGGACAACAGAATAAGTGTGAGTCTTAAAAAAGCACCCAACTCCTTGTTGACTGGATTGAATTTAGTTTTGTCATTTCATCAGATTTTCAAACAGCTTTTATTCTGAAAGCCAAAAAAGAAAAAAAGAAAAAAAAAGTAGATCAGATTCCGGTCTGAGGGATCAGCAGCAAACTTGCAGCTCCGGATACTGATCCTCCACATCAACATCCATATTATGAGGTAGAAATCTAACCTACAGTATCCAGTTCTAATTTCAGCCTCCAAAATCTACATCAAAAATCTCAACCTATGCAGTTTGTTTTAGCTGTAGCCTGAATAGCATTTGTCATGGTGGGGTCACCTCTTCTACTTCAAGCTCTACACATCTGGCAAGTGAGAACGGCAAGCATAATTCTGCTTTCTCTTAGTACAGTATGCACAACTCCCAGATATCACCATCGCCATCTGTTGGTGAGCATGATCGAACAAATCTGTGCTTCTCCATTTCCTCTGGTCCACCAGCACAAGTAGCTTTTATTTAGATTGTTCTTGGCAATCTCACCGAAGATGTGTCAGCAGCTTTGTCAAGCAAACTCATTCACTGCCTTACTCCCTTGGGACCACGGTGGAGGCACAGTGTGTGGTAGAAACAGTTGTGCTTACTCTGGTCTTAACAGGCCTGGTCTACAGATAAAACAGAATGTTAAGTTTACACTTCAATCTGTCTGATTTTGCAAGTGCATGAGGCAAGCGAAAGAGACTGCCACGGAACAGACGAGCCTTTAACTCCAGCTCCTTACATGGTATATTATTATAATGATATCATACTTTTGTAGGCACCGAAAGACATTAATTGTGTAAGCTAGAGGGTTTGATCTCCACCAGGCCTGTTTTCTTTTACATGACTGTCAGTTAAAGTTAAGCAGAAAGGAGTTTTCCCCCTGATGTGGATGAATGGAAATAGGCCTATGTTTATTGTCCAAAAGAAAATGGAAGGTGCTTCCCCTTTGAGTGTGAGAAAATAAAACAGTGACATAGTTGGAGTGAAAATGATTTCCATTGCCAAGTAATTGGGCATTTTGCACCATGGATGTCACAATGATCTGACACGTCTCTCTTCACTACTCTCTCTCCCTTTCTCTCTCTCATGATTTCACTGCCTTCTGCCAGATGGTCATTATATTTTACAGGACTGCAGGCAATTATACCTGTCAAGGGCATGCCAAAGTATTTAGCATTTATGGTTTGAGGGAGATTACCTCCTAAATGTTAATGGTAGACAGAGTCACACTAACCCTCCCTTTTAAGATCTTCATTAGATCACCTCTTTGCTACACTAAAGGATGAGCTAAGGACAGACTGAAGTGAAATGTAACCACTCCTTACATAAAGGGAGCAGGAATGCTGAAGAAGCAGAATGAGTCCGATGCTTTGGAACTTTGTGTAACGGTATCTTCTTGAGGAAAATAAGTGACTATGTATCTTTCATGGTCCGAGATAAACAGAACACTCCTGTAACCTTGGTACAGTATAAAAGCTATGGCATAAGACTGTAGATAATAAGACCTTTTATAAACTATTTTTCTCTCTACCATAGACCCAATTTCCAGATGCTTCCTACAATGAAAAAATGGCTTGGTTCACACGTAACGCTAAGCCATAGTGTGGTTTGTTGAAATCTCACTTGTTGTATCTGAACCCATTGTCGCAAACCAACTCTTGTGCATGTTCCATGTCAAACCTCTAGGGAGTTTCTGCTGTCTCTGTGTATAACAGTGCAGAACAGAGCAAGCAGACAAGCAGGCAACATTTGTGCCTGATAAAGAAGTTATTACACTGCTGTGTCCAGGAGTTATCAGTGGGACACATGGATATGACAGTGGCGATGAGAATGGGATTGGCTCACACTGTTTGCTGTACTGCTGTAATTGCAATAAGAGCTATCAGGAAAGGAGCTGGTAAATGTGAGAGACTAGACTGATTGAATTGTAGTAGGCCTAGAAGCCTTGCTATAAAGTCCTGGTTTGCACAACATGACAAGCTGTGGTTTAATTAACCATGGTTTGTTGAATGTGAACTTGGAACAATGGGCTAACTATGGATAGTTAACCACAAACAACTCATCAAGGGATCCATGGGTTGTTGTTGGGTTGTGAATTGTGGGTTGTTTAAACCATGGATTGTCATTACATGTGGACCCAGAATTGTGGGTTGTTTGTGGGTTATTTTGTTAGGCTACAGAAGCAGCAGGCAAGAACAGTAAACAACAACAAAACACCCAGCTTCTTTACATGTTAGTACTGCAGTGCCTCAAAGGCATTGTGATTTTGGGGGGATTGGGTGGAACAAACAACTCAGGGACTGACAAAACAAACCATAGTTTGTTTGATCATATGCTAGACAAATCCTGGGTAGGGCACCAAATCATGGTTTAAATAAAGCATGGGTTAGCATTACATGTGAACCAGGCCTAGAGCTAAGGCAGTCTTCATCTAGGAGGGTCATGGAAGTTAAACTAGAATAACAACTATATAAGTTTGTAGTGTGGAAAGATTACTCTGTTCCTAGGCTTTCAAATATCTTGTGAGAACTAGGACTGTGAGAAATCACCTTTTTGAAATGGAAGAACTTGTAATAGATAACTAGCAATAGATAAATTATTTTATTTGGATGAATTTTCCATTTTGTAGATACTGAAGTGATTATTACCAAGATGTTTTGAAACTGGTTTCAAGACAGGATCAGCAGAATTATCAGAAATAAATAAATTATATTTTGCTTACTTTGAAAAAGAATTTACTTTGTGGATAAAGTTATAAATTATGGCAATATTTTAGGAATCCATTGAAATTTGGCATTTAAGCACTGGGTCCTTCTGAGCATCTAGTTCATAGCTAGCCCATTGGCATTTAGCTTATATAATGGTTATTCTGGTTATACCTGTAGATTTTTTTAGTAACAGATGTATACATCTCTTGGCAAGTATACACTAGTTATTTGATAGATATATAGCTTATAATCTGATTTTAACTTCTGTAAAGGATTCTGTATGTTACATGTATGTAAGGCAGCAATGCCCTATACTTACTGTGTACTTATATTTAAAAAATTTGGTTATCAATGATTTCTATCAAATGAGGGCTCTCATTTTTTCCTGCATTTTTAAATATTTAGCCGTTCTTGAGTATAGTGTGCATAGGGCATCACTTAGGCTGCCTCTACAAGAGAGGTTTAAAGCTCTTTCAAGGCGCTTAAAATTTTTTACCTCTACAAGAACGGAGCGCAAATCGGGCGTAGAGGCGCGTTATCTCTCCGATTATGCGCATTATCGAATGCGCGTTAAATCGCGAGTTTTATTTTGCTCCAGGCCGTTAAAGCGCATTTTGACTATGTGAACAAGCGCTTATGCGCATTAACTACTTGTAAAGCGCATTTTGGTCATCCTGTAATGCGCTTCGCCGCCTCTCGCCGCCTCTCGTGCAGAGGTATTAGGTGTATATGCGCTTCTGCGATTATGCGCATAATCACCTAACCGGGCGCAAAAACGAATCCTTGTAGAGGGGACCTTACTTAAGAGTAAGTGCCATTGGGCAAAATGGGATTGATTTTGGAATAAATTTCAGAATTCTGCAACTAAATAAAAATTATCATTTCACAGACTCGGTTTTTATCATCCTGTAGAACAGGCACACGTACTAATGTGCCAATGAAGGTAGAACATGTAGTTGAAGGTGCTGCCATCACAAAAGGGACTTCTACAATAGGAAAACTTCGGATGTCCCCTTTGACCACTACAACTTTGATCATCAACACTGAACTGAACTGCCTTACTATGCGCCTTGCATAATTTTCAAATAAGCATCCAACTAATTATATCTTAAACTTTTTGTTATGCCTTGAAAGGAAGATCCAGATCAAAACTTCTTCCTTTCTATTTCATGATATTTTCATCCATTTGCTGCATGCATTTCATTTCTATGGGCAACTTTTTGTAGAAGGTAGCCTGTTCATATGCACATCTCCACTCACTGCTGCTTTTACCTGCTGGGATGGGCCTCTCCTTGGAAGTAAGTGCTGTTGAAACCTACAGTACTTGCTTTCTGGTGGGCATCAGGCTTGCCCCCCTCCCCCTCCCATGGCTTCCGGCAACCTATGAGAAATCGCCTTCTGCCTGGGAAGCCCCCCAGCATAGTGCAGCGCCTGACTGAGGACAGATGGGGAAGAGCTGCACTGACCTTGCTCAGACAGGAAAAGTTGGGGTAAATCCCGACTTTTCTGCTGCGGGCCTTTGGCTCTTTGCCCCGGGGTGGCTCCAAATTGGCAGCTGTGTCATATAACCAATGCAGGGCAGATTCAAAGCTACCCTGGGGCTTGCAGAGCATTTAGACAGACCCCTACACATTATGGGCATTAAAGATCTATGTCCAGTGTCTGCGTTTGGATTCTCAAAATCTGGACCCTCCCACTGGGCATCCCTTCACTGTTGTGCTTTGATTCACCCCCATTCTGCGTGTGCTTGGGAGCTGTGGGGAAACAAAAATGACTGGAAAAGAAAGGAACAGATTGGTTATGCTGAGTTTTCTCCTCTTGACCCACCCCTTCTGCTGTCACCCAGGGCTTATGCTCTGCTTGGGAGTCCCAAGTCTGTGACCAGAGAGAAAAATGAGGAACTATTTCTTCATGAGCCATGGATGAGTCGAGTGCCAATAGGGTAAAGCAGAAGAGGAAAACAAAACATTCCCAAACTGTCCCTCTTCCCTACTCATGTCTGGCTCTCCTCCAGGGCCAGTTACAGATTAAGAAAATAAGAGTCCTGCTGGATCAGACTGAGAGCATCATCAGACAAACGTTTTATTGCATGCTCATTATTGAGTACTCACAGATTTTCATGGGTCCTATTCACGACGTCATTCACCTCCTATGAGTCTCCCACCCCTTCTAGCCTTTTCCCCACAATAAAAAAAGACCCCAGTAAATCTGAATTATTTTTAGAGATGGAACTTGCCGCTATCTCCTGCTGTGTGCAGGAGAAGCAGCGCAATCAAAACCGCCCACTGAATGTGCCACATGCACATTGTTTACTTCGTCTTAAAGAGGAAGTATTGAGCAACAAAAGAAAGGGCAAAGAAGCGACAGTGGGGAAGCATGAATTCCCTCATCTGATGGAGCTCTGAGGGTCCATGTAGGTTTGCAAAAGCCGCTATCTAGATGCCTCCAGGAAGCCCACAACGAGGGCACGAAGGACAACAGCTCTGTCCTGTCATTTGGGCCCAGCATCTGGTACCCAGAGATTTACCCTCACCCCAAAGAAAGGTCGCCAGCACCCTGCAACTGATCTGCACTAGAAGAATTGCCTCCACTTTCAAATTTGATGCTGAATGTTTCATCTTTCTGCTCATTGGCTCTTGCTAATGACGATGTAAATGAAAGTTTTGCGGGACATGTACGCAGAGTTTGCGTCTTTGTTCATCACAGCTGAAAATTCATTTGAAGATAGGTGGTGGAAGAAACCACTGAGAAATGTGGAATGAAGTGTGGAACTATTTGAAAGGTTTGAACTGTTTGGGAAACGCGGAGCAAACTCCGTACGAAACGTCGACAAGGCTATGCAGTGCATAATGTCAGTGCCTGTTAGCAATGGCTGTATGAAATGTGTATGTTTCCATAATGGACAATATTTAGACAAATGAGTGCAATTGTCTTCATGCGGATGTAGTGAAGGCAGAGCATCAGTGCAAATTAAATGTTGACCTGAATTCCATTACCATGAACTCCAGGAACCAGAGTTACTTAAGGCAGCTTGCCTGCAAACAGGGTGGTCTGCCCTGAGTCTTAGAGATTACACAAATTCTGACATAGTTAATTGTAGCACTTCTCATGCTGAGCCTGACCCACTTTTAGGCGTGAAGCAATAAAACTGCACAATATGGATGGGAAACAGCCAAGAGATCATGATGTCAACTTGACTCTAGCCATTTCCTACCTTACTAGAACCCTAATTCATAATATCCTACTGTGATGTCCTGGCATTCTTACAATCATCCTCAGTGCTGTTAACAGAATGCTGCTAAGAGAGTTTTACCCTTAAAAGCAGCCTAAAAATAATGATAAATAAATAAATAAATAGATAGATAGATAAATACATATATAAATTTATTGCCCTCTCTCCAATTCAGCAGGGTCATTCATTGTTTTAACATACTCCAAACTAAACATTGTGGTTTTGAAATAAATAAATAAATAAATCTGATTCTCATTACAAGGTATATTAAACTTTCAAATGTCAGAAACCCGTATTTCCTAACCAGCTTAACCATAAACACATAAAGGGAGGAGAAATTGCTCCAACAAGTTTCAAGGCACATGTTTGTGCAATCTGAATTAAGCAGAAGTGGGCAAACCTACATTAAACTACACACAGTTTGCAAAATATCATTGGTGCACGGTCAGTTTTCCAGAGGTATATCTGAAATAAACTGGGGGGGGGGGGTGTTAACTAAAAGTTTACTTAGCTGCTCCTTTAAACGGAAGTTGCTACTAGGTGGTGGTTAGGCACTTGAGTTGTAGACATACAATGAAAGATGTATCTGTCTGGGAGGAGAAAGCTATGGCTAATAAAAGTAGGGCTTATCAGGAAGTTACGGGAAAAGGACACTGGGCAACTGAAGGTTGATAGGTTAAAACACTTTCTATTGGCCCAGACGCCAAGTCTTACACAATACACATCTCTAAATCATACTTACTTAGGGAGCAATCTAAATCCTTAGGTGCCAGTGGGGCAACATCTTTTATATCTTCTCTGGTTCTTGTTCACTTATTCAAAGGGCCTTTGCCCTTATTGAAGGAGGAAAGCTGAAGTAAAAATGGAGTCCTGTCCTTGACATTGTGCCTGAAAAGGCAGAAAACAAAACAAAAGAGGCATGGTTGATAAATAATAATTCTTTTTCCCCAGTGGCCTTTCTGCAGCTGACCTTGAGATACCCTCGTGATGGTAAACGTATCAGACACAAAGGGAGAAGAAAGAGGTTATAAAACCTTGTGAGAATAGGATGCCTGAGGAACTAATTTCTCTGACACTAATACGATTAAGAATAAGGATGCTCATTATTGATTCCTACATCTATTCCCTAGTCACTTGGGTATAAGCATAAGATTATTTACTGATATTCCCTGAAAATCTGGTAGAACAAGTTCTGTGGTGTTCAGCCTGAGCCACAAGCTACCTCTTTGCGAATAAATCAAATTTATTCCAGTGAAAATCCACAATGACACCTAATATTTGTCTCAGTGGGAGAGCCTTTAGAACACACATAAACAATATGGTGGCACGGAACATCTATCTGGACATTTCAGAAATGATCCACGAGCTGGACACTAGCATCCTGTCATGTCCTGTTCATAATTTGTTCATGAATAATCCACGTGGATTTTCCGTTCTGACATAAATATTTGACATAAACATTTCTCAATGGAAACCACCATCAAATCATGGCTGAAGGAAGAGGTCTTGGTCATAGGTGTGTGCAAGGTGTGTGCCAGGTGTGCCCAGGCACACCCAGATGTCTCAAACAATAAGTGCCGAATTGAAGAGGGCATTGAGTAGGGATCCAGATACAGTGTGAGAAATGTCCTCCGGCTGCTCTGCTGCCCCCCCCCCCCACAGCGCACCATTATTCCCGGCAGTAGGAGCAAAAAGGAATCACTCTGCTGGGAGTCTCTCTGCCAGGAGCCACACTTCAAAGAGGAGGAGGGACCCCGAAGGCTTATATTGCCTCATAAGCCCCTCCTTCAGCCAGTGTCACTACAAAGCCCCACCAATACTGGGGCTTGAGGAGCGTCTCCTCATTCTGCCACCCCTCACCAATGGCCTTCACGTGGTCAAACAAGCCAAATGCAGAGTAGGGCATCAGTGTCTACAGTGTTTAATAAATAAATGAATAAAAATAATGTCCTTTATGACTGAGTATTCAAAACATGTTTGCCTTTTTAAAAAATCCCTGGGTGCACACCCTAATGAAGTCTGCTGCGCATGCCTATGGTCTTGGTCATGATCTAAAGGCTGCTCTTGAAAACTCCCAAATGCATATCACTCTGGACTGGCTTTACAACACTCATAAATGATTCCAGCCCAGTTGTCAGATCTACTTCCAGCTGCTGCCACCACCCTACCCCCCTTCCCCCCAAATGCCCAAGGTCTTAAGGGACCCCTGGGTAAGCACCAACTGCCAGGTCATAACTGATATAAGAGATCCATGTGTATGAAACCCAGATAAAACAAGGGGAAGCATTCCAGTTTGTCTCCAGTTTTATTGGTTATGATGCTATAACACCATAATGCTACAACACACATAAACGTTAGGGATGTGCATCGGTTCGGACCCAATCCACGATCCGGGCCTGATCCAACCGAAATCGGATCAAACGATCCGATTACGATCCCCAGCACCTGGATTGGCCGATCCAATCCAATCTGATCCAAAAAGGACGAGATCCGGATTGGCAGATCGGGCTCCCTCCCCCCACTCGCGCTCCTTACCTGCCGGGGCTTCCCTGGCGGGGCTGTCCGCTTCCAGCCGCGGGTGCCAGTGGGCACCCGCCAATGGAAGCAAACAGCCCCGGCAAGGAAGCAGCGTGAGGAAGGAGGGGGAGGGTCCCCCATTTACCTTGCCGTGGATGTCCGCTTCCCTCCGCTCCTGGATGCTACTGCAAAGCGTCCAGGAGTGGCCTGCCTCTAAGTAGTGCGCCAGGTGATGTCATCACCTGATGCGCTACTTAGGGGCAGGCCATGAAGCTTGTTTCACAGTAGCGTCCAGGAGTGGAGGGAAGCGGACGTCCCCGGCAAGGTAAGGTACGCGAGGGGGGGAGGGGGCTTACCGAACGGGGGCATTGGCTTCCATCCGCTGGCACCCGTGGGCGCCAGCAAACAGAAGCCGACAGCCCTGGCAGGTAAGGAGCCTGAGTGGGGGGAGGGACAGGGAGGGGGGAGTTAGGCTCCCCTCACCCAGCCACCACCATTTTTTTCCCCATAGACTTGCATTGGGGGAAAGCTTTTTTCCCCCCAATGCAAGTCTATGCAGGGAAAAATGGCATCTGATCCGAAAATCGGGAGTCCAATTTTCGGATTGGAATCGGGTCCGAACCAAACCGGGAGGCCTCCAATCTGATCCGATCCGAGGCCTTGGGTCCGGTTCCGATTCCGAACTGATTTTTCGGACCGTGCACATCCCTAATAAACATACCCTTTCTGGTCACTATCATCTTAGCAATGGTGGTAGCCAGAAAGGTTTTTCCCCATCGTTTTTTAAATAATGTTTTTATTGTAAGTGTTAACAACAACCCCTATAAAACAAAAACAAAAAATGCAAGTGTAACTACATACTTTAAAAGCCTCAGATTCAAATATTACGACATTCTAAATGACAAAAAGAAAAAAAAAGAAAAAAGAAAATTACACTTAAACTTCTGTGAAGAAAGACCAGAGAGCTTCGGCTATTGGGAGGTATAGAAATACAATAAATAAATAAATAAATAAATAAATAAATAAATATCCAAATATAAGTCCATTCATAAATGGCACCTGTATATCACTCTTTCAAATGTTGCTAGTTTTGTTAGGTCTTCAATCCATTGCATTATAGGCAGTGAGCCTTTATCTTTCCAGTGTTGTAGCATCAGTCTTGTAGAAGTCAAGAGGGTGCGAAAAATTCATTTACCATGTGTTCTATTCCAAGAAGCAGGTACATAATTTAAGATAGCATGTACATCAGAAAATATTAAAGAGCTTTCTAATACAAAGGTTATGCATCTGATGATTTCCTCCCAAAAGGAGACAACTAATGGGCATTCCCAGAACATATGAACAAAAGGAGTATTAACTGTATGATACATTACTGGCATTATGGTGTTATAGTATATAACATTCTTTCATTTAAGCATAATTTCACATATATTTGATTTTTAAAAAAAATATCCAGAAAAGTTTTTTAGTGCTAATTAAAAGACTGACTGAAAAATAAATAAATGGAGTTATAAAATGGTGTCTATCGCAAAGGTTATAATGAATTCATGCTGAGGTGTGATAGATTTGCATACCTGATATGACACTGCCCTTGTCAAAACCACATTCTTAGACAGAAGAGTAGTGGTAAAGACATCTATAGATTTGTAGATGGCATTTTTGTTCTCAAAATGTTGGCCTCTCTGTGGTATGAAAAAAAAGATGACAGAAGCACTGGGAAAATATGGGGGGACTACGAATAGATGATGAAGTTATGTAGACTCCCCATAAAATGTGAGTAAACAAGGCATAGTGGGTAGGGTGACCAGATAAAATCCAGGTCAGGGCTCATGTAACTTTAACCGTTGTAGAAAAAAGGGGATTTCAGCCAGTGTCATTTGTATGCAATTAGTTCCTGGTGATATTCCCTCTTCATCACAACAGTTAAAGTTGCAGGGGCCCTGCCTTCTTTTGTATATGGTCACTCTAGTATAATGCATGCACCTTTAACTGGTGTGATGAAGAGGGAATTTCACCAGGAACTAATTGCATACAAATGACACTGGCTGAAATTCCCTTTTCTCTACAACTGTTAAAGTTACATGAGCCCTGACCTGCATTTTATCTGGTCACCCTATAATAGTGGGAGAGGATGGCCAGCAGTATGTTTTACATGGGATGGAACCTGTGATAGAGTATCAGCAGAGGCCGTTATGCTATAGGATTCTGAATATGGAGAAATGTGGGCATAATAGAAAAATTGTGTTATGCGCTTGAGTTTGAGTAGAGAAATTAAAAAACAAGGACTTATAGTCTTGGGTAATTAAAGGCAAGGTTATTGGTTTTCAAAATGAGTCACCCAAAGTGAGCCCCTTTGCACTTTTTAATCCCCAGGCGTTTCTGATCAACAGGATAAGCTAATAATATAACACAAATATAAGAAATCATATGTTGTGCTGCGGTGTCAGCAGGATTTGATTGCATCAGCAGCAAACATGTTTGCCTTATCTCTGCCAGCTGAGGTCCTTACAAAATGGCAGCACATTAAGGAGGAGAAATATCAGCGGGATGCCTCCAGTGCCTATAAACTCACTTTGTTTGTTTGTTTGCATGCTGCCTTTTCCCCAATACCGAGACTCAACTGTTTTACACTTGTATGCACCAAAGGTATGACTGGTAGCCATGTGGACTTTGATGGGTCTAAATTAATGTACAGATGCTGTCAGTGTAATCCTATACATATCTACTCAGAAGTAAGTCTCATTGAGTTAAATGTGACTAAGCAATCTAATACCCTGCCTCCCTAGATCTCTGAAAACCTGTGGACGTTTTTAAGATAAGAAGGTAGTCATGACTTACATTGCTACCTGTCATCTACATTCAGTGTTTGACAGTTTATGTTTTAGCAACAGCTTGAGCATGAAACAATGTTGCCTCATCTGTTTTAGATAATAGCTGCCAAAGTTTCTACATTCAATGAATTACTATGGTTCACAGTAAAGATACTTTTAAAATATCCTTAGTCCTAATCTAAATGTGACAACTGGAAAATACCTCCCTGTATAGTCATTTTAAAGGCTTTTACTATAGGTACAACACCATCTGTCATGTGCAATATTAGCATACTAGCAGTCTATGGCATGGGTGTATATGCCACTGGTGCACTATATGGCCTAAGCTAATGCACACATTAGTTACCTTTCAACTGAGCTTGAAAGTTTGACTATTGTTTTAGGGGTGAACAAAATGGCCTCCCCAAATTTTCCATTCTGGTTGACGACAGAATGGAAAATGGGGGTGGGGGAGGCAGGGAGTGATTTCATCAAATAATATTGGGGAGAGGAGAAATTCTCCAACAGTTTGGGTGGGAGTAATGGAGCATGCTGGGATTTTTTTTCTGTTTAAACATGCATAGGATGTATTATGCCCTTAATGTGAAATTCTATTGTTCATTTACATTAGTGGATGAAGGGAGCAAGAGCTAAGAGAGCAGGACTGGAAGGAATAGGAGCCTAAGCTGTTGTTTCTTTCAACAATATTAAAATATTATTGAACAATATTAAACGTGGATCCACAGTTGCATTCCAAATTTTCTACCTTATTTATGGACAGGAAAATTGAGGGTGCTATTTCACCAAATATTCTCAAGGAGCGAACTGAATTAATTCAACACTTCAGAAGGAGTTTGGGGGGGGGGATCTAAAAGTTTTTTAGAAAATCATTTTCAGAGAAATTTCAGGTCAGCCCTATTTTTTATCATCTCTTGTCAATCATTCTTATTCTTCTTCTTATTATTATTATCTTTCACCCGCCTCTCCCCCTGGATCGAGGCGGGGAATAACATTAAATACAACAATACCATATAAATCAAATACATAAAACTGATTTAAAAGAGCATATGAAACTAATACAATATTAAAATAACAGTCACAACATCTTAAAATTCTTAGGTTTAAAATTCATCTGGGTAGGCCTGCTGGAAGAGATTAGTCTTTATAGCTATCTTAAACTCGGAGAGAGTATTAAGTTGATGAATCTCCTCCAGGAGGCCATCCCACAGTCTGGGGGTGACAGAAGAAAAGGTCCTCTGGGTAACAGTTGTCAGCCTAGTTTTGGTTGACTGGAGTAAATCCTCCCCAGAGGACCTGAGTGTGTGGGGCGGATTGTACAGGGGAAGGTGATCCTGCAGGTAACCTGGACCCAAACTATGTAGGCCTTTGAAGGTAATAACCAACACTTTGTGCTTTGCCTAGAAACTAATTGGCAGCCAGTGGAGTGATTTTAATGTTAGTGTAATATGGTCACCCCTAGGTGACTAACCTGGCAGCCATATTTTGAACTAGTTGAAGTTTCCGAACTAGGTACAAAGGTAGCCCTATGTACAGCGCATTGCAGAAGTCGAGCCTCAAAGTTACCAGCACGTGCACTATCATCTTTAGGTCTTCCAAATCTAAGAAAGGGTGCAGCTAAACAGAGAAAATTTCCCTGCAAGGTTCAGAGAGGACTTTGTAGTATATTGTTTAATTGGGCCATTCAGACTAGCTAAATTCATTAGACTTTTAATTTTAACTTTTGCTAAATTTAGGAAAAGGGATCTTCTTATATATGTTCACTAAACCATACTGATTCCAGTTGACCCAGTCTTCTAAGGGATGCTTTGTTGTGCTTTCAATCACCATTTCACATAAACATCCCAAATTATAACTAGTGCTCTCTATTACAAGTATTCGCAACACCTTCATAAAATTCACATGGTAGTATCAAATGGTGTGCTCCCGCTAGCACCATTGATGTTTCACTAGCATAAAATAATGCTTGTACAATATAACTAACAGAAAGGGGAAATGTGGCACTTTGCCGCCCAATTTTGATTTTCCAGCGTTCTTGCTCACGTGGAGAGTTTCCATGAATAGAAGAGGCTCTCCAATTCATACAGTCACTCGCCACGGGTTGAAGGTGACAAATGGAATAGAGGAGAGGGATGTGGCTGGAGTGCTCCATCTCCTCATGTGTTTGGCCTGATCAGGTTCAGAACAGCTAAATAGGTCTATAGTCACTCTTACACTGGCATCCTTTGAGGTAGTGACACAACATCCCTTTACGGTTTCAGACAAGGCCTGCTAGAGAAAATCCTTTTGAATGTTTCAGTTCTTTCCAAACACTTGAACGAAGAAACGGACAAACTTTGCATGATGGATACCACTGGTTTGAAAGACATTTTCTGCACAGCTGGCTGAGCTAGGGTTGGCCACCAACTTGAGTAGCCCTCTAGGATATGACTGGTTATTGAATATGGTAATTATATAATAGGAATGCCAGTAATCTCATCAACAATGGCCACGTCAGCAGAGAGCAGCTTCTCTAGGGAATGAATGGATCCTAGCGACCACCAAAGACAAAAGTTTATGTGTGGTGGAAGAGGGGTATAGGTTTCGAGGACTTTTAGGGTTTTGCTAGCAGCCCCCATTGCAGCAGAATCTGCCACTTCTTGTTAGGGATCTTGGCTTCAAATTGTCTGTTCTGCAGATAAAACCAAATCCAAGTATCATCTTGTCTCTTTGGGAAATTTCGGTGCTCCCCAGCCTAAATGACTTACAACTATTGATTGGCTTAGGTTTTGTGCTGTCCAACATGATGTGTTCATTTTTGGCCAACTTTAGACCCCACCCCAGGATAATACTTTCTAGGACATGAAAATAAAGATTTATTTTCATGAATACTTTCTCTTCAGTTTCTTAAAAATATATTGTCTTCTACTTCTGTTATCCAGTCCTTGAAGACCTGTACATGAAGATTTTTATTTGACAGTTATTTGGTTTATATTGTTAAGGTTATTGTTCCTTACAGAGAGAAACATGAGTAACTGAACACATACAAATCCCCCCCTCTCTCTGTGTATGTGTATATATAGATATAGATATAGATATATAGATATAGTTTATTGTTGGTTTTGGCCATTTCTCTTACAACATAACACAGAGAGAAACAAACACACTAAGCTGCAATCCTATGCACATTTACTTGGGAATAAGTCCCATTGAACTCAATGGGACTTAGTCTGAGCAGACATGCATAGGATTCTGCTGCAAAACATTAAACTTTGCATAGGTGTTCAGCTAGCCTCAAACTTTATAATGGTGACAAGAAACAGCAGTAATTTACAGAAAATGCACAAAACTTGGCATAATGCATAAAAAAGAACAACCACTCCACTAAATTAAAATAAAATAAAATAAAAACAAATCTTTCAAAAAGACTGAAATCTCATTTTACTGAGCTAGAGTTGCCAGAAGCACAAGAAGACTGGGCTCTTGCACTTTTAATAGTTGTGTAGAAGAGGGAATTTAATGTGATGATCTGCACCTGCTAAAATTCCTTCTTTTATACAGCTATGAAAGCTACTGGAGCCCTGCTCTCTTTTACATCTGGCCACTCTATGAGATAATGTTTGTAACATGCTCAGAAGGTTCTATGTAAATACTAAGCATGATTTTCATAAGGAAAGCAATTATTCAACTTTGCCATAGATTTGCCTTCTGCATTTTAAAAGAATGACAATTTTATTTATTTATGCATGAAAACATGTCTACCTTGCCTTTGGATCAAATTATTCCCAAGGCTCCTCAAAACACTAAAAGAAAGAATAAAACACCGAGCAATTACTCATCTCTTGCCATGATGTGCTAATTAAGCAAGATGCTGGGGAGATGTGTTGTTAAACGTCTCTGCCCAGCTCTCTAGGATTTCTCCTATTGCTGCTATCCTTTCAGAGCCCACTGTGAGCCCAAAGGAAATAGCCTCATCCCAGGAAGTGTGTTGGCAAGTAGCACTGGATGCATCCACTGAGGATTTGCTTTTTATTTTTTGCTGGCCCACCGTTAGTATTTTTTTAAAAAAATCCAAAAATGTACTGTATAACTTAGAACAAAACACTGAATGCTCAAAAGCCCCATGGTGTTTCAGGTTACCAAACTGAATTTTTGAAAGTTTATAAATCTTACACGTTATCTGATTTTTATGGGACTTTCTCGCTCCTCAAATATTTATGTTTGCCCCTTCTCAACCTCTGAACCTTCTGAAGTAGGAAGAGATGAACAATAACACCATGCCCTGGGGTTCATACATCATTGCCTCTCTTTTCTTCACCGCGTACTGTCCCACAGTAGTTTTTCCAGACAAACACTGAGCATCAGGATCCTTTAAAAACATACCCAGACCTCTACTGCAGATGGGAGAAGATCCCACCTGGATGCAATAAAACAAACAGAACAGGAAGATGTACTGAAAGCAAATAATGAATCTATATTTTCCTTCCTTGCCTGTAATGCAACATGCTGAGCAAATGTGTGTTAAGCAAACGATAGAATTCTCCCTTGGCCCTTTGCAATTGCTGATGGTTCTCTTTGCCGTATGAATTATGGGTGTGCATCTGGAATGTCACATTCGTATTTATTTCCGCACAAATGAACATGGGCGCAACAGTATCTAAAATAACAAGGGATGTGTGGGAGTTAGAGGACAAGAAGAGCCAAGTGGGACTAGATTTCACTAAAAGGGGAATAAATAAAAATGACCAAACCTTCAGTTTCAAATATTAATAGAAAAATCTCACCAATCAGTTGAAACAAAGGTGTGTTCACAAACATACATGATTATGTCATGACTTTTGAAATTGCAACAATGGTCCCAAAGGACTACAAAGACAGTGTGGGAAAGGATGCAACTTTTTGAACAATGCTCCCTCATTACAGATGGGCATGTGTTCTTTGTGGAGAAGACTACTGAATGTGGGATGGGAGAGAAACAGTGGATAGGCCAGAGCCCAACTTAAAATCCTGCTTTTGATCAGCTTGGCCCAAACATTTAACCATTTCCCACTAGCCAGTAATTATTATTAATGGGATTTTATTTAAGGCCTCACAGGAAGCTGTTTCAGTTTTGTCTGTGGGTCTGGTCCATCTCTCTTACTCCTAAATTAGACTGAGTGAACTTTTGAGAGTTGCTACAACTTCCAGAGCATAAAGGACAGTTTCCTTTTTGTCCTAATATGGGGCTGGATGTTTGTGGGGGTTGGTTGAAACAACTTAACTTGCAGTTGGGGTATAGGTATAAGGGCCTTACCCAGGAAATGTCTGCCCTCAATCTTCTATTAGCATTAGACATTTTCATGTGGGCTGTGTGCAGGCTAGATAATAATAATAATAATAATTATTATTAATAATAATAATAATAATAATAATAGAAGAGGATGTGTGTGTCTGTCCGTGTGTCTGTTTGTCCATCCATTCATCAGTGCCATAGTGCCAAGACACCTGAAACTTGGCAAGTATAGTAAAAGGATCCTAGGGTTGTTCACCCCAGGGTTATTTTGGCTTCAAAATGCATTAAGTCCAAGGTTGAAGCTACTAGGGGCAGACTTCCCTAACCAGCAAATAGCTTTGCAGTCCATAAAGTTTAAAGCCTGAGAAAGATTAATATGCTGAGGGCCAGTTATATGCCTGCCCTCCCTTCTGCTGCAGAGTACCCCCCTTAGGGAAATGGAGTGGATAGAGCCCTCCATTAGGGGGCCATAGGGATGTACCATAGCAGGGGCTGTACCTAGGGGAAGCAGCAGGCATGCTTTCACTCACACAAGGTGAGCACAATGTGTCCAACTCTTGATAGCTGCATAAATTTGTTTGAAGGCTTCACTGTATCAAACTAAAGACTATTCCAACCTATGCAAAGCTGGGTCCATTCACTAGTGATTCATAAAATGAGGTGTGACAGGCTCAAATTTGTACAGAGGACCCAGTATCAGAGGCAGTAAGCTATACCAGGAACATGGGCAGTAGGGTGTTTGGCCACTGTGAACAGAGAGCTGGACTAGGTGGACCCCACATGTTCTTAGGTGTGTGGGGCACAGCTGTGGATACTCAAGGGTGAATAAAATGTGCTCTGCAAATCCCCAGAGAGGCACATTTATGCTGAAATAATGCTCCCACTAGAGATTTGGGAGATATGATCCCTCCTGCCAAAGATACATCATGCAGCTGAGCCCATGAGAGTTGTCAATCAAATGGCACACTAACATAGAAAGTAGTGCTAGTTCCATCATGATTGGGTCTCTGCCATTTCCATTTGTGCACAAACAACTTATCCGGTTGTGCCCCATGTTCTCTGCCTTGGACACCAATTGCTTCCTCTCTCAGCTGCTCCCAGAGGCTTTGTGTAACTGAGTTTCTGCCATTTAGAGGCCGCCAGCACAGTCTACATATTGGACAGCAGTTGCAGATTTATACACATCACAGTTCAAACCCAATTCTTGAAGTCACACCATATTGGATCAATCCGGGCTATACCATGTAAACAGAGCACTGAAGAGTGAAGGGCAATAAGACAATTAGTCCTACTTTGGCTATGTGGAAATAATCCGTCAGCTCATGAATGAAATCAATTCTTTTTCAACCACTTCCTGCTTTCCAACTCAACTGGATGGCCATCAGGGACAAGGTAGTACTCTGTAAATGAGAGACAAACATTTTTATACTTCATATGAAATATGGTTGTGAGCAATAGCTTTTTTGCCAAATACGTTAATAGAATTCATGTCATGGTGAGTCACCGAGACTGATATAAATGATCTATAGCCTCTCATTTATAAATGTTTGTTACAGACATCACTTAGGGCTTATTAAGCAATTTATATATGTCTCTACAAGGTGTTATACTAATGCATAGGGCATTGTTTTATTAAATGAGTGTTTTCTATTTATCATGTTGGGAAATAATATATCCTGGTACTACGGGAATTGGTACAAGTGTTGTTTATTTATTATTTATTTGCTTATTACATTTCTATATTGCCCAATAGTCAAAGCTCTCTGGGTAGTTGTTATTGTTTTTAATGTGTGAGAACTCAAAGAGTTTACCTGAATGTAGAGTCAACATGGCCTTTATGACGTTGCCAGCAAAATGACAATCATTATGACAGGTGAGGTGGCAGCAGAGAAAGAGCCCATATATTGCTGGTGCTCAGGGGAAACAAGACATCTCTGTGCAGCCTATTGTAGGCTTCCTCTCAGTGGTGATGAGGCCCCCAAGTATCATGAGAAGTGGTAGGCAGGTTTAGGCAGAAAAAAAATCTGAAGAAGGGGTGCAGACAAGATCAGATGCACATCTCTAGCCCTCTAGTCATGTAAAGCCCATGTTGCTACGGGCGCTAGAAGACTCAGGGCAAAATATGTTGTTCTTTGACTTCTGCTAAGTCAGTTCTCCAGAAGTTGTATGGAGGTCACTTTCCTTCCATGAAACTGAGGACTTTTGGCCCTTGCTTCCTCACACCCATTACTGCTGAATGACATCTGTTTCTTCCCCTCAGGCCTCAAGCCCACCTCCTTCCCTCTTCCCCCACATTTTAAAATCCAGCTTCTCCTACAACCTCTTCTTTTCCTCCACTGCCACTGCTTCAGAGCATTGCTGCCGCCTCCACCACCTCTCTGCTGCCAATATGGCCACTTCGAGAACAGGCTGAACTCACAACGCCCAAGGCCCTCCCTCCATCCCCCCACCTTTGTGTATTTCTCTTTGAGCAGCATGGAGCTATGTGGTAGCTGTAGTTCCCCAACTGCCTCGGGCTCCTGGCCAGGGCATGGAAACATACTGTTTGGTTATTAAAGCTCAAGATTTAAGCTTTTGTGAGCATTCAACATTTTCTGCACTTCTGCACTGCTCAAGCTTCAATTTAAAACAAAAATGAGCAAAATCATTCTGGTAGATCTTTAGTCATAAGCCTTACACTACTGTATTATTATACAGTTTCTCCACACAAGCGTATTTGTGTGGAGAAAGAAAGCACCTGTCCCCACCACTGTGTACCCTGCTGGCCCTACCCACCCCGCTGTTCGCATTGGAGGGGGAAGGTCTGAAGAGGGGACTCCACTCTATGCAAGCAGGTTCCCCACAGGATTAAGAAGCCTGAGCGAACAGAGTTAATGTTAATGTTTTCACAAGATCAGTGGCCTAGCAGAGGCTTTGGAAGGTGGGGAGGGGAATGACATGGAACTGACATGCTCAAATCCAGATAGGCAGGCATGTTCCACCAAACATGCCAGATCTATAGCGCACATATAGTCTGTTATAGGATGAATGTGTAAAGATGTGACAAATTATTTGTGGGGTGGTGGTAAACTGTGAATGGGATTCTGCAGAACTGCTGTTTATGAGACCAGTGGCAAGCCTTGCACATGAGACTCCTCATGTCTCAAGCCATGGAAATCTCACAGAAGAGCCAGCTCACAAGGCATGGAAGCCAAGTCAGGCAATTAGTCTTTTCCCTCCTTTAGCTTTCATCTGAGCAGGAATCACATGGGAAGGTTGTGATCCCATGAGAAGAGCCATGCCAGTGTCAAAGGCCAGATTAGGGAATCCCACATGATCACACCCCAACCATTTTAGTTCTGCATTCCTACTTTAGTAGAGTGGTAAAGAGCAGAGCCAAGGCAGAACAGTGACTGCACAACTACCACACTGCCAAAGTAGCCCCTTGATCTTATTGTCACACTTCTCTCTATTCTCCTCTCTGTACTGATGGATCTGCCAGGCTTTGTCTTCTCCAGTTTGTTTGGGAGCAGAATCTCAAGAAGCTGGATCTACATGGAGACATGTTGGCTAGGGAAGGATGTTGAGTCCTTGTTCATTCTAATTTGAAGATGTGTCTCCAGGTCCCATGAACTAATCATTGCATGCTGAGGTTGGGGCAACCTTCTGCTTTCCTTCCTTTTGCCCTCCCTCCTTTTGTGTGTCCGTATCAAATAGGTCCCTTTCCTGATGCAGAATCTCCTGCAGCCTCACAAGTGTGCTTGTATGTGCGGTGTGTGGTGTGGGAAGGGAGAGGTTTCTAATCAATTGTACATAGCAGGGGATGATTAAGGTGTCTGAGCTGCAGTGTTTTGTAAGCCCGCTGTCAAGACCAATTATTTCTGATGGTGCTTGACGGATCTTAGCTTTTCTCCTTCTGTTCCCCCCCCAAGAGATTTCCCCCCCACCCTTCTATTTGTTGTTTCAAAAGAAGGTCAGGGAATAGCACATTTGGGAGGGTCAGGTGGGAAATTGCCTTCAATAATAGTTTAAAGATAGATGACAGTTTCCTTTAATAAAAGCTGATTATCAGATCTTTGCCTCAGTCCAACAGAAACAACCAAAGAACACCCCATAATAAGAGCAGAGAGCTTCTTTATTAGGAAAGGGCAATAAGCACAAAGTCACTTCTAGGATGGGTCTGACTAGGCACCCAGAACACAAGAGTATCCAGCCTCCCCCCCCAACAATTGCCATTACAACTAAATATTTTTATAGGACACTATATGGGAATATACTGAGCAATTCTGGAGTCACTTGCCATTGTCTCCATTGTCCCTGGAGTGAGCCGACATTTCCAGCTTTCCACCACCAGCTATCTATTAAGGGGCATGCCGTCCATGTGGCTGCATTCCCTGATCATGCTGGCCAACAATGTATAAACAGATAACGTTTATAAAATAACTCATTATAGGTTCAGACGGCTCCAAATGTTTGGAGAATCTTTCGTACACGTTGGAAAAGTGAGTTCCTGAAAGTAGCAGGGATGTTCAGTAAAAGGAAGAGAGAGTGACAGAGAGAGTCAGAGAGAATTCAACATCTTGTTTTCGTAATAGTACTCTGATATAGTAAATTGTACCCTCTTGATTGAGTGATTGCATTTATACCCCACCTTTTCCCCTCCAAGGAACTCAAGGTGGCATACATAATCCTCTCCATTTCTGTCCTCACAATAGCAACCCTGTGAGGTAGGCTGGGCTGAGAGTCTGTGATTGGCCCAAAGTTACCCAGCGAGCTTCCATGGCTGAGTGGGGACTAGAACCCAGGTCTCCCAACTCCCAGTCCCACACTCTAGCCACTACACCACTCTTGTGCTTTTAGACAATTTTTTTACAAGCACCATTTTTTAAATCATCACAGGACTGAACCTTCACATATGCCCGGGGTGGGGGAGGGGGGAGAATAGATGATTGACTCTAGAAAATAATCTCCTTGAAATCTATGGATCTTCCTCTTGTGATGTGCATCAAAGCACACAAAGAACCATGGATCCAGGACAGCACACTTGATTTGAATCAGCCCGGACTATATATTTTTCCATTTGGCGACAAACTGGTGCCATTTGAAGGAAGAGAACATTGACTTGGTTGTCTTCTTCTTCCTTCTTCTTCTCCTTCTGGTGGAGGGCACGTATATCAAAAGCTACTAGCTATGTTAGCTAAATGAAATCTCCATGAATTCCGGGTGCTGCCAACAAACAAAGTGTGGCAATGATAACTGTGAGATGCATGTGCCTGGCCCCTGCTGGAACAGAGTGTAGTGAGGTAGATGGATCTTACTCTGACTCAGTAAGACAAATCTTACATGCTTAAGGTTCCCCCCCCCCTCTTCCTCCCAAAGTAACACAAGAAAAAAATCTCTCTCTCTCTCTCTCTCTCTCTCTCTCTCTCTCTCTCTAATCATCACCTTCCACTAAGGATGGTTGAGTCTATCAATTTCAGTTTCAATCTACACTACTGCTATTAACCGGTTTAAAACTGTTATAAACCGTTTTAAAGCAGTAGTGTAGATTGGCTTTCTGTCTCTCATTTTTCAAATCTTAAATCCGATTCATGCCAATTCCAAATCTGTTTGAGAATGTATTTTTAAAATTTCTCAAGAATATCTGTACACATTTTTGTGAGCATTTCTCCAAGTATACGCATTTCTGTATACAATTTTGCCTAATGTAAAGCATTTGTGTACATTATGTTCAGTAATGTATACAGTTTTGTTTGCACTTTCTCTTAATGTACACCTTTTTGTATAAATTTTTGATATCGGAGAACTACATCATAAAATTTGGAAACGTGCAAATTTTGAGTGATGACTGTGTTTTGGTTCGCATATTCTTTTGAAAGTGTGGAATGAGCTAAATTCACGTTAAAATGTAATCCAAATTAATTTCTCCCCCATCTCTATCTTCCACACAGGACTCATTATTTCCCTCACAACAAAGGGCAGGCTGAACTAGTTGGACACCTGGATTTTTAAAGTCTGGTTTTGTTTTCTAATTTCAAAAGGAATTGTTTTGATAATCCTAGTTATGACAGGTGAGACATTTTTGTAGCAGTGACACAGTCATTAAGACTGAATGATTGTGGAAAATGCATTCTTCGGGGTTTAAGAGTTAAGCCATTAAACATGGTCTATGTAAGCAACAACAGGGGGCTGTTAAAATAAATTTTAAATTAATTGATTGTCATTTCTGTAACATTTAACAGCATTTCAGTAAATCTGTTTAAAGTAGAGGGAAACTACTGGGAACAGTCCCCCCCCCCCCCAGGTGCACAGAGAGGAATAATTCCCAATCAATAGTAAAGAACTCTTGCCAGCTAGTTATTATGGAAGTGATATTGCTTGATATTAAAGTTTAGGTGCATTTTCAAAAGCCAGGACCACTTTGTGGACTACCACATTTCATGATCTTGCAGTTATAAGACCTTCATGGTGAAGTCCTGTACAGGACTCTCGATCTTTCTACTCTACAGTCATTGGTGGATTGTGTGTTCACTTCATGTCTGACACAGGGAGCTGGCAGATTAATTACCCAATATGCCACACATACACCGTTACCATTTTACGTTTGCATCCTTAATTCAAAGTGCTCTGCAATGTCCTGAGAAATATTTCTTGATATTCAACACGTCCTAATATTCCTAAGTGATGTGCATGATTGAACTAATTAATCCTGAAGTGTATTATTAATTGAGTTTCATTTCCTGCCCCATATAAAATTGTAAAATTACTGTTGAATCAAACCAGCAGTATCTGAACAATATATAAGATTCGGGGTGTGCACACCAAAAAATATCATTTTTTATCATTATCGTCATTTCGAACCAAAAAAAATATCATCTTCATTCATATCATAGGTGATCCGTATCGTCTTCACGATAATTATCGATAAAAAATGATATTTTGGGCAGAAATAAAAAAATGCCTATAACTTCTGTATTTTAAAAGTGCCAAATTTGAGATCGATCCCTCCAACTCTTGATTTTATATGAATTTATTAAAGATCGTTTCCGTTCTGACAGATCAGAATGACAGCTTGCCAGACCTGTCAGAACGGAAACGATCTTTAAAAAATTAATATAAAATCGAGGGTTGGAGGGATCGATCTCAAATTTCATACACATACTTAGGCATACCCCAGAAGCGCTGTGACCAAGTTTCAAGCCTTTAACTTTTAAAATACAGAAGTTATAGGTATATTTATATGGCAGTCCGATAAAATGATAAAATCGCCTGAAAATTATCATCTCCGATGATTATCGTAGGATTTTCTATCATAGCGTTATCATAACTCATGTGCATGATAAAGAGCATATCGTATCTTTATCATAAATTCTAACGATATGATACACATCCCTATATAAGATGGGCCCTGGGAGAGCCCTAACACAACTCCTCCTGACTAAGAAGATAAACCAGAACCTCATTTCTCCATCTGGCATCACAACCAAAAGCTCAGAATCCCTGACCATTGCAGAGGGTTTATTGTCCCTACAGTCCTGGGAGCATGCCTAGGACTTAATAATATAAAACTGTATGAGCAAACCAGGGAGAACTGAACACCTAAGTCCATTGTGTGGAGGTTTTCTCAGTGTTGATTTGGAGGGTGGCAGCTAATCCTCTTACTCATCCCCCAAACAGCCTACCAACTTTATACCCAGCTCTGATGATTCCTTTAATAGTTAAAGGTTAATACATACCAGAACAGTTGCCAAGGATCAACTAGGGAAGACACTATTTTCCCTCTTTCGTAGTCCCCATGGGACCAAAATGAATACCCATCCCTTGGCAAGTCAGAAATCATCTATCCATGTGGCTGCCTCTACAAGAGAGGTTTAAAGCTCTTTCAAGGCGCTTTAAAAAATTTACCTCTACAAGGAGGGAGCACAAATCGGGCGTAGAGGCACGCTATTCCTCCGATTGTGCGCATTATCGAATGCGCGTTAAATAGCGAGTTTTATTTTGCGGCGGGATGTGAAGCCGGCGCCCTGCCTCCCGAGTAGTGCTGCTGTTGCTGCTGCTGCTGCTGCTGGCTCCCCCGCTCGGCTCCTGGCTCCGCTCCTACCGGGCTCCCGCTGACCTCTCGCTCCGTCTTCCAGCTCCCTTTTCACTTTTTCTTGCCCTGTTCCCCCCCCCCCCCCCCCCGTGCGCCCTGCCTCCCGAGTGCTGCTGCTGCTGCTGCTGGCTCCCCCGCTCGGCTCCTGGCTCCACTCCTACCGGGCTCCGTCTTCCAGCTCCCTTTTCCTTTTTTCTTGCCCTGTTCCCCCCCCTTGCTCCGTTTCATTCAATCGTCCCGTCAGTTCCTTCGCTCTCCAGCATAACAACTCGCAGGGACCTGCCTTAAAGAGACAAGCGCCCGCTCGCCCGCCCGCTCGCCCGCTCTACCTCCCCCCTCCCCTCTCCCTACCTGCCTCTCGTGCAGAGATATTAGGCGTAAATGCGCTTCAGCGATGAAGCGCATAATCACTTAACCAGGTGCAAAAGCGAATCCTTGTGGAGGGGACCTCAGTCTTAAAGAAGTGAGGGGCAACATCCATTCTGTATGTGAACAGGGGGCAAACTTCACACAATCACACTTCCATCCTTGGCAGCCTGAGAATAAAACAGTATGTTTAAGCCTGTTTGTCATCTACAGCATTCCTAAATAATAGTTGGAAATTTGGTATGATGTCCAACTACAGTGGGATGATACCAGTGGGCAGGAGGAGATATGTCTCCGGAGTGAATGCTCCGCACTGTATTCTTTCATGTTAGGAGACAGTAAAACAGTTCTTCAAACAGAGCATGGCAGGCTCAGAAAAGAGAAGCTCCTGAGGAAACTTGGAAAGGTTATCTGGCTCATTGACACCTGTGTTTTCAGCATGATGATTCTCTCAAGGTGGTATTAATGGGTCTCCCCACCTCTTTTCTGATGGAATGGCAGCTACACCTCTGCTTCAAAAGCCCTGGCTGCCAGGCCATTCTGGGAATTTATGGTGTTTTGCATGAAAAGTTCTACCCAGGGGCTACTTTGACTTTGTTTCTCTCCTCCTCCCTCATTCCTAATTATGTCTTTTGGTTCTTGTCATTTGCACTGTGTTGGAAATAATAGCACATGCTGATGTGACATTTTCAACATTTGTCAAGGGGTCTCTCTCTCTCTGCCTCCTTGTTAAGATATTTTTCACAATAATTTTTCCATATAAAGGGCCTTACATATCTGTTGAAACTTGAAACAGTTTTGGCTTTCTCCAGATGAAATGTGGTGGCTTTGCCACTAGGTAATTGTAAGTAGGGGTGTGCACGGGAGGAAAAATTATATCAGAATCGGGACCTCAGATTTTGCCCTGGATCAGATTGGACAAAATCAGAGGTCCCTCGGATCCAATCCGATTCCGATACGAAAATCGGATGTCCGATTTTTGGATTGGACACCATTTTAGGTGTTTTCACCATAGGCTTGCATTGGGGGAAAGAAAGCTTTCCCCCAATGCAAGCCTATGTGTAAAACATGGGGGAGGTGAGTGAGGACGTAACTCCCCCCTCCCTCTCCTTCCCCTCCCACTCGCGCTCCTTACCTGCCGGGGCCATCCACTTCCATCCGCTGCCGCCCGCTGGTCCCTCCTACTGTGAAAGAGGCTTCCTGGCCTGCCTTTCAGTAGATAGCCGGGTGATGACGTCACCCAGCACTCTACTGAGAGGCAGGCTGTGAAGTCTGTTTCTCAGTAGAAGGAACCAGTGGGCGGCAGCGAACGGAAGCAGACTGCCCCAGCAGGTAAGTGGGGACCTCCCTCTCCCTCTCTCTCTTCCTCTCCCTCTCCCTCCCCCCCACTCGCACTCCTTACCTTCTGGGGCCATTCACTGCCGCCCACTGCCACCTGCTGGTCCCTTCTACTGAGAAACAGGCTTCATGGCCTGCCTCTCAGTAGAGCACCAGGTGATGACGTCACCTGGTGCTCTACTGAGAGGCAGGCCGTGAAGCCTGTTTCTCAGTAGAAGGGACCAGCGAGTGGCAGCAGACAGAAGCGAACGGCCCCAGCAGATAAGTGGGGACCTCCCTCTCACTCCCCCTCCCCCTCCTTACCTTCCGGCGTCCCACACTGCCGTCCGCTGCTTCTGTACTACTGATAAGCAAGCAGCCTGCTTATCAGTAGTAAGGAAGCAGCAGATGGCAGTGCGGGACATTGGCAGTTAATGGGGGACCTCCCCCTCCCTCTCCCCACTCACGCTCCTTACCTGCTGCCTCCTCACTGCCATCCACTGCCACCCGCTGCTTCAGTACTACTGAGAAACAGGCCTTGCAGCCTGTTCCACATACAGAGCGAGGGCACGCCAAGTGATGACGTCACCCGGTGCACCATTGCTCTAGTGTGGAAGCAGTGGCTGGCAGGAAGCAGAGGGCAGCAGTGGATGGCAATGAGGAGGCAGCAGGTAAGGAGCACGAGTAGGGGGCGGGGGGAGGTCCAATCCTCCGATCTTTTCTGATCCAGATCGGGTCCCATCAGATCGGATCAGATCGGATGGTCCAAATGATCGGGATCGGATCGTTTCATCTGATTTTTCCTGGATTGGGTCCGGATTGTGGATTGGACCCGATCCACTGCACATCCCTAATTGTAAGTAGCTTGGGCAGCACTTTCTGGGGGAGGTGCTCACTCTCCCTAAACAGCAGAACTTTTGCTCTATCTGCAAAAACGCAACCAAAGAGGCTTTCCTGTTTCAGCACCAGCTGCAGCAATACTGGGCAAAGGAAGGATGGGGAGGTGCACTAACAAAGCCAGCCCAAGACAATCTACTGCCTGAGCCAAGGGACAAGATGGTGTCCCCCATTCCATAAACAGAAGCCGATAAGACTGGTGGTTAAAACTTAGGTCAACACTGACAAAAGGACAGTGTCCTTTGCTGAAACGGGACAGCAGTGTGCTGGCTTAGGAGGCACAGGGCAAGCATGGGATACACATAGCTCTGTTCTCCAATAGAGGGAAATGGCCAAGGAGCTCAGGAGGAATTGCTCAGTGGGTGGCTGCTGCTGCTACCCCTACCCCCAATGCACTCTTAGGACCTGCTATCTGAAGTGGCAACTTCATTCCGCCTAATGATAGGGCTGGTCCTAGGGCAGAGCAACAAACATGGACTCACAGCAGCAACAGAAAGTCTAGGCAGGAGGGTGAACAACAGAGGCCCTTTAAGACCAGAACTCTGACACTAGGAAGAGAGGTAGTGAGCTGCTCATCCTATCAGGGAACAGTTGTGCAATGCAGATCACATATAGGGAGAGCGAAGGGAATATAATATTGCACCAGACAAAGCAGATGGATAAAAAGAGGTCACCTAGCTGGCATAGGAGTTCCAGGGCTTATCTTTTCTGCCAAAATGCCTAAACTTTGCTCTCAATGGAAGTGTATTCTTTTAGGACAGGCTTTAGCGCAATGCATCTCTAAAAGTTAAGAATCAGATAATTACACCCACCATTAGAACAAAAGCCAAGGGCAATATACCCTACTGCCGCTGTGCCTACAGTTGTTCTGTTGCGCCTGTGGACCTAGTGCTAGCACAACAGGAATTAGCACTTCCTAACCTCATAAATGAGCAGAAACAGACATTTCCAGAATAGGGCAGGTCAGCGGAGATCCTAGCACTGCTGATATCCTGCCCCCACCAGAAGACTTGTATAAGGAAGAAGAGTTAGAACCCCAATGGAGGACAATGCCCAGTGCGCTCTGACAGGGGCCTGAACCTCAGGAAAAGGTGGAGTCTGCCTTAGAAGTGGAGGCTGAGTGCCCCCCAGGTTTCAGGAAGCGACTGTACCAGAAGAGGCAGGCTCAACTCAGAGAACCTTGACAAAGTGCCAGGCAGCAGCAGAAGTCTACTAGGGAGGACAGAGGCTCCTCGTGAGTAGAGGGCACCTTCATATGAGGAAGACTCTGCAGTTGAAGTGAATGACTGCAACAACAACAACAACAAAACAACAACAGCTGGAAACTCCAGACTGCTACTTGCCTGTAAGTGATCTTGCCTGTAAGTGACCTTGACCTGGATTTGACGATGCATCACCCCTTTTGTCTACACTGCCTGGCTTTGTTATTTGCTACTTTGGATCTAACTAGGACTGTTTGTGGACTCTAGCTTGGCTTGCCCCTCTGGTGTACTGTCAGCTATTGACTAGGGCTGTGCACCACCTCGGGCCGAATCCCTGAAACCAAAGTGAGGGGGGCTAATTCAGTCTTCCTCGCCTCAGCTCTGAGTAGGTTCCAGGTTAGCCTGAGGCATCCTGAAGCTTTGGGGCACCTCAGACCACTTCGGAGTGGCACTGGGCCCTTCCTCCCACCATCCCAGAAAAGCCAGTGCAAGGCTGGCTGTAAGTCCATTGGACTCACCTTCCTCTCCCCAATCTCCCTGCTCACCTGCTGCTGCAGCCACGTTGCCACCACCATCACTGCTACGACCAGGAAACATGTCCTCCTCCTGAGAACCAGGCCGTGATTTCAAGATATCGTGGGGGCTCCACTTTAGTACATCTGTGGCCACAAACTACGGTGGTTGTAAAAGGAAAATGGTCCTTTGTTGCCGCCATAGTTTGCAGCCATTGATGTAGTAAAATGGAGCCCCCACGATATCTTGAAATCGCGACCTGGTTCTCAGGAGGAGGATGCATTTCCTGGTCACAGCAGCAATGGCAGCGGCAATGTGATGGCAGCAGGTGAGCAGTTAAGTCCTGGTGACAGTGGCAGTGGCTGTGGTTTCGGGGGACAAGGGGGCAACGAGGGAGGGAGAAGGAAGGCAGGAGTCCAATGGGCTCCTGCTCAGCCTTGCTACCGGCTTTCCTGAGTGCCGGCTGCATGGTTGGTACCCAGGGACCCACAAGACTGAGTCACCTCAGGGGGGCCAAATCTCACCTTGGCTTCAGCTCCGAGGCAAGGCGGGCAACCCTGAAAGCACCCTGAGGCAAATCGGGGTGTTTCGGGGGCTCCGAAAAGGGCTCTGAGGCAAATTGGGGGGCTGTGTACAGCCCTACTATTGACTCACCAGACCCCAGCCCAGCCTGAACATCTGGGGGGCGGGGATAGGACAGCTAACCTGCCTCATTCTGCAAATGAGCATTTCCAGTCATGTTGAATTGCTTCAGGAACTGCTAGCTTCCTGTTGCACAAGCAGTAAGTTGTGCTAGTGTATGAGGCAGCATATTGGATACTGCCCCACGCAATCCTAGTGATCCTCAACAGAAGTCCTGCCTTTTTCCTCTCCTCATTGTCCTCCTACTCCTGCTTATCCTACTAGTGATAAACTGATATTTTTATATCTATTCAAAAGCTGTTGTTTTTCCCTTTGGGATGGGACTTGAGAATCCACTGGGCTTCATGCATTCAGAGCCTATCTACCCTACTGCTTTAAAACGGTTTATAACAGTTTTAAACCGGTTAATAATCGTAATTAACCAGTTTAAAACTGTTATAAACCGTTTTAAAGCAGTAGTGTAGATAGGCTCACAGCTTTGTTAATACAGGAATTAAGATATGCAAAGAAGACTTTCTACATTGTTTTATGTTAAAGGTTTGGGAACCTTCTTTAAATATATATTTTGTTAGAATCTTCAGAAAATGCTAATTTTAAAGAAGTTGATAGTTTAAAAAAGAACTTACCCTGCAAATTAATCTGAAATGTATGGATAAACAGGAACACATCTGCATTCACACATTTATTGATTGATTGCTTTGCAAGAGCTTCACTTTGATCTGGCAACTCAGCTTTCCCAAAGAATTACAACATATAATTTAACATGTAAAGGACTCGAGCTCTTACATGTCATTCCATTTTACAATCTAATCATCTCTTTCCTAACATCTCTGATGGCTTAATTGCCAGCATCATTTTAAATGAGTAGAACTGAAGCACATTTGACAAGATTCAGCATAGGCTGCCCAGCCTTTGGAATAAGGCAGGCCAAAGTTACTCTCATGAATGTTTGGTTCTCAACCTTCTAGGTGGAATCAATGAACCAGGTTGCTTCTCCAAAATAGTTTCTGAAAGCCTGCAGTTTGTGAGCTAATACAATCAGATCATCTTTCATCCTGCTTTCAGCAATGGCTACTATTTGTTACACACACAGGGAAAAAGAGACAAAATTGCTAATGGCCTAAAAAAATGACCTTAAGTGCTATTTGTGAGTGCTTGGAAATTGTAGATAATGGCACTGTTATCCGGGGCAATTACTGGTCTTTGCTAATCCCCAAGTTACTGGGGCTTTTCTTTCTTGTGTCATGTGTATGGTGAGAAGAACAGCCAGTTCCCTTAGGCTGCAGGGAGAGACCTCCTTCTGTGCTTGTGAACCTGCTATATAGTCTCATAAGGTGTGAATCTGTCACACAGTCTCATAAAGTGGGTTGAAGTGTTATTAATCCAGGAGCATTCAATCTGGATTTTACAAGCCAACCTGGATGACTTGGCTGCTTCACTTTCATTATGGGATAATCTATGCAATAAATGCTCATCAAAGGAAATGGCTTCATTTACCAAATATTTGGGAGGCTTATTGTTTCCCAAGAACTTTTGGCCACCTTGTCTTCTGTGATGCGAACCGGGGGCAGGAAAAAAAATTCCATAAATTATGTTAGTGTTCTCCTGTGTCACCTTAGAGACCAGCTGCTTTATTGTGACATGAGGTTTTGTAGGCACAGCCTAATCACATCTAAGCAACGTAGAGACCAAAAATCCATAGCTGACAGATAAAGGCTTTTCTGGGGGTGGGGGTGGGGGGAGGCCCACCTTCTTCCTACTTCAAAACAACAGACCACATGGCAGCAGTGTGATGCTACATGGGCTGGTTGAGGGGATATATGTCTTCATTTTTTAAAATTGGAATGATGTATATGCCACCTTTCAGGATGCAAATCCTACCCAGGAAGCTTACAAGTAACATTAAAAATAATAAAATCACAAGTAACATCACAAATAACAACAACAACAACAATAACAACAACTCATCAGGTTATCTTGTCAGGATGGATATAGGTTGAGGACTTTGTGCTGCTTAGCATCCATCTAATATATCAGATCTGCAAATTCGTCTGAGAAGGTTGTAGACAGATAGATACCAGCACTGAATGACTTCCAATGCTCCTAGATGTGGTCGCCTTTGACTTTGCAGATAGTGCAGAATTTGGTGGCTCACAGCTGTAGTGGTTGCTTTAGCTTCCTGTTGTCTCCTGGATCCAAATCAGTGTGCTCCTTCTGGCCTATGAAACCCTATACAGCTTCATGATGTACCTTAGGAACTAAATTCTTCCATAGATTACCTATACATTGTGTGTGGGGGAAAGCATGCTTTTTTGTGGTACCCCTGGCCTTATTGTTTATGTTTTATAAACATTTTGCATTGTTTATGTTTTTCTCCAGATCAGTCACAATTTTATAAACTTGTTTATCTCTCCTTAATCATCTCCCCTCAACCCCATGAGGTGGAGATGAAGATCTTTTACAGCCCAATCCACAAAACGATTAAGATGGAGTAATTGGATTTAAGGTGATTTAGTCTAATTGGCTGCACTTGGGCTAAATCATCTTAAATTCAAGTACTTCAGGTAATTGAGTTGTGGTTTCAACTCAGGTACCAATCCTTGCAAATCCATAGCTGTT
Organism: Anniella stebbinsi; assembly: GCA_029215795.1. Taxonomy (NCBI): domain Eukaryota; kingdom Metazoa; phylum Chordata; class Lepidosauria; order Squamata; family Anniellidae; genus Anniella; species Anniella stebbinsi. The sequence continues at coordinate 61,168,966 of JARDYH010000005.1, read as the reverse complement.
TCTCCCCTTTTAAAGATCAATCACATTTCCAATTGCTTCCCTTATTTCTGTATTAAAGGATTTCCCTCTTTTTAAAAATATTTAAGGTGGGTTATAGGAAGATAAGAACTGCCTTGCTGAATTAGGCAAATGTACATCTAATTCAGCATCCTGTTCCAGCTATGGCCAGCCAGATGTTCCTGGGAAGTTCACAGGCAGCATTCGAAGAGCAGAATATTCTATTGTTTCTCCACAACATCTGGATGCACCAGAATTCCATGCAACATTAAAAGAAAAGTGCACCACAGATGAGTATTGCATAGCAGTGCGCTTGGTGGTGCTGATTATGATATGGGTGGCTGGTGTGTGTGTTTCCCCTTAAAATGATGACCAAGGAAATATTGGGTTACATTAAAATATCATAATTCAGATGCTTCAACTACTTACAGGGGCGACTCCCAAAACTAATTTGGGGAAGCAAAGGGGTAGCAAAAACTATTATTAAGAGAGTAAGGATTTAATCAGTGTTATACATAGGACTTTAATATACTACTTGTCCACACATACAGAGATTCTGGATGTTAGTAAATAGAGAATTAATGGTATTACTAGAGAAATGATTGTATATGATCCAGAATTATTTTTATTATTAATATACAAAGGATCCAATGTAAATTTGAAATGTAAAGATGTATTATTATTCTTATGAACTGCTGCCTGCCAGACAATTACACAACAGTGGGGAAAAAATTGGACAATCTGAACCTATCTGCATGGTACCGAAATATATGGTCCGTGGCAACATCAGAAAAAATAATTCATGACCTGCTTCTAATTCAAGGAAAAATGGAACCGCTCTCCTTTTACGCTATAAGGTGGAGATTTATCCAACATATGTCACAACCGGACTTACAACAACATATGCCCGCTTCAGCTTTAAGTAGGGTGACCAGATAAAATCCAGGTCAGGGCTCATGTAACTTTAACAGTTGTAGAGAAAAGGGAATTTCAGCCAGTGTCATTTGTATGCAATTAGTTCCTGGTGAAATTCCCTCTTCATCACAACAGTTAAAGTTGCAGGCACTATACTAGAGTGACCATATACAAAAGAAGGCAGGGCCCCTGCAACTTTAACTGTTGTGATGAAGAGGGAATATCACCAGGAACAAATTGCATACAACTGACACTGGCTGAAATTCCCTTTTCTATGCAACTGTTAAAGTTACATAAGCCCTGACCTGGATTTTATCTGTCAGCCTAGCTTTAAGCATTTGGATATTATAACAACAAATGAAGATCACACAGCACATTTATTAATTAGTATAATTGTTTATTTGGTTTTTTCTCTTTGTTTCTTTTTTCCTTTTCCTTTTCCATTCCTTTCTTTTTTCTTTTTTTGTCTTGTTTTCACCCCTAAAAGCATATTAATCAATTTCTTCTTCTTTTTGTATAACAGCAGTTTAGACATCAATTGTTAGGGGACTGATAACTTTTTGGTTATATTTTCAAAAATAAATAAAATGTTAAAATTAAAAAAAATAGGACTTTAATATATTGTGGCTTATTTTTTATTTTAGGGGAGCATCTTTACCCATCTCATTATCTTTGGGATCCCAGACAACTTAACAAATTCTGTGAAAATGACAAAGAGCTGAATATAACTGTGGATGGGCTTAGACTGAAGGTGCTTTTTAAGTCTCCTTCCCAATCCTGATAGCTTGTGAATCTACAATAAACGGTCAATGACTTCGGTGTTGTCACCTCCAGGACTAAGTGCTCATCACCTTAAACCTTGAACAATCTCTCCTCTACCTGTAAAGCTATTTGACTCCATAAACCTTACCTGGAGAGGAATCCCCCTGATTAATGATGGCATTTGGAAGTAACTCCTATTAGCAGCTGGAAGCGACCAGCCATAGCCAGCACTCCTCCCTAGATCCAGTGAGGAAAGCTGCTGCTCCAGCTTGACATTAAACTTTCCGTCGCAAACCCCCCACTTGCCAAATGGCAGCAGCAAGAGTGACGGTCCTTTTGGTGCTGGCCTCCAGCCAGTCAAGATCTTCATTTATCGTAATGAATTTGTGTTGTTAATATGTTGGCTATGCGCAGCAATTGCAAAGTAGTACATTAGTAAAAAAGCTATTGCTTGGGATGCCAGCATTTTATTGCTCTTGCTGATTTACAGGATGATAAGCAACTCTGCAGTTGTCCTTGAGGACGGAGGAAGGACATCAAGCACAGCAGTGGCAAGGGAAGCAGATTGGCCCATGATGGGAGGGCTCAGAAGAGACTGCCCAGGTCTTATGAAACTGGATGGTGGTTTGAAGGCTAGATGGTGGTTTGAAGGCTACATTTTGGCTCTTTAAAAAGTTGTTGCCTCATTTAGTAGTTCAGGCCCATCACTACATAGGACCAAGCTGAGTTTTACACAGGAGACGTGTGGACAGTCACTTAATTTTAATGTATTTTGTGTTGATCCATATCAACAAACCAGTTCTAGTAGCTTTCATCTCCACCAGGAGCAGGCCTTTTGCAAAGCCAATGGGTCCTGATGGCCCATTCAAGACCAAGCCATCCCATAATACTTTGCATTACAACAGGGATAGCTCAAAACAATATATTATTGCTGGGAAAATCAATTTCCTCCTAGTACTGTGAGGATTGCAGCTGATCTCAGACAGAATATAGAAGTCTGAGGGGTTGTAAGGTGATGCCATCATGCCTGGTAATCAGAACCCTCTGACCCAGTTCTCCCGACATGCCAGGACTCACTGTGTGTTATTTAAGCCACATATTCACATGTGGCACATGCTGGGCATGATGTGAATATGCAGCCCCCGATTGGGAGTTGGTGTCTGTGAAGGCCTGGAAAAAAAACTGAAAAATTAGGGGGGAAATTTTTTTTTCCTGAAAATTTCAGTTTTTTCCTGTTTTTTGGGAGGGAAATTGAAATTTTTGGGGAAAAAGGGAAAAAAACAATTTCCTCCAAATTTTTGTGTTTTTTTTTCCAGGCCTTCACATCTCTAGTGTATGAACCTGGCCATCAGGGGTTATATGAGGGTTGAACAAGCTGAAGGTTATACAGGGGCTCATTCCAAAAGCCAAGAGTTATGCAAAGGTTATGGTAGTGGTAGCTGTGGCTACTACTACAAAATGGCTCAGGTGGAGGAGGTGGCAAGTCACATAATGGCAGCCGTAGGGGCCTGGCTAGTCAAAAGAGGTGGGGGGAGAGAAATAGTGAGTTTAGGAGGGAGGAGAGGGAAATAGAGCAGCTAGAGGAGTAAAGGTAGGGTGACCAGATAAAATCCAGGTCAGAGCTCATGTAACTTTAACAGTTGTGGAGAAAAGGGAATTTCAGCCAGTGTCATTTGTATGCAATCAGTCTCTGGTGATATTCCCTCTTCATCACAACAGTTAAAGGTGCAGGCACTATACTAGAGTGACCATATACAAAAGAAGGCAGGGCCCCTGCAACTTTAACTGTTGTGATGAAGAGGGAATTTCACCAGGAACTAATTGCATACAAATGACTCTGGCTGAAATTCCCTTTTCTCTACAACTGTTAAAGTTACATGAGCTCTGACCTGGATTTTATCTGGTCAGCCTAGAAAGGGGTGACAAAGAGAGCCGATCTACACACTAGCTTTGTAACATTTTATAAGGGTTACGAAAACTCTTTGGGCCACATGACACACTCCCTTGAACGTTGTATACCCAAGGTTTTTTAAAACTCACTTCAGCTATATACAACGGTTTTTACTTTTAATAAATCGTTTTAAGTAAAATAATGTGCCCTTCCTTACTGTTTGTGATTTGTGGGGCAATGCTTCGTTTACCAGTGCCCAAATGCTTAGCCGTTGATTGGTGGGGAAGAAAGAGGGGCTAAGGAGGAAGTGGGTGAGTGAACTACAACACCCACAATGCTTAGCCCTATACTCATTGAAAGCTAGGGAATGAAAGGGGAACTAAGGAGGAAGTTGGTGAGTGAACTACAGTGCCCACAATGCCTTGCCCTAAACTCATTGTAAAAATGAAACAAAGAGATGGACAGAAGGGTGTGAGACCGCACACACCGCTTTGAAGACTGAAGAATTTTTCTCCTGTAATGTGAGTACTCTTTAATGTGGCCTAAGATGTTTTGGAACGCACCTATTTGGAACATTTTAAAATACTATTTAAAACGTTCCAAGGTACTGTGTAGATAGGCTCAGAGCAAGGCTGGAAGCTAAGAGGGGGGATAAATAGTGAGGGAAAGTGGTGGAAAGAAAAATAGCACAGCTAGAGTCTGGGAATGGAGAAAAACAGCACATGGGAGGGGTGAGTGGGAGAAAATGAGCAAGGCTAGGAAGGGAGAGTAAGAAGAAGGCTGGGGAGGGGGAAGGCAGAGATAGCAAGAAAAGGGATTGGGCAGAGAGAAACAGCTGGGCTGTGTATAATTGCTAGAAATAGCATTTTCCTATATAGGCATTTTATATGTATTCATTGTATACATTTATGTATACATAAACCCGAGTATGTATATTTTAAAAATTTGTTTGTTTGTTTTAAAAAAAGAAGCTTTGCTTCCCCCACTAGAGCACTGTGGTTCTCACGGGTGCTGGGTTGAGGATACTATGATCTCTCTCCAGCACAATGGCAGACAGAGAGGGCAATCAAGAGGAAGTGATGAGTCAGCATAATAAGCTCACGTCTATTTGCATGCAGTTGGAGGATTAATTTCCAAGGATGTTTTATTGCTGGACCTTCTGTCGACAGAGAATTCAATGGTAAATCTTAACAGGTCTTATTTTGCCTGTTTGCTTAAACTTCTTGCTAAAAAGCTCCTCAACAAGAACTACAGTTGTGTAATCTTAAAAAATGTTATCCAACAGCAATACTTGCTAGTAAGTAATGGGTCCATCCCAGGGCTCAGCTGCTTCTCAAATTCCAAATGCAAGAAGAATGCTGCCCACAGCTTGCATTAATGGGTGTTGGGTACCATTACACACTGCAGTTCCACTTGACAAAACATGCATGAAAATAAACAAATATGTGAGGGACTTGGATGGAGGCCACCTGTTGTGCCAAAAGGAGTGTCAAAAAAGAAAATATTGATGTAATGTTCTAAAAGTTCATGTTAATCGAAAGCTTGGCCACAGATCACTTGTCACTGGTTTCATGCTCTGCCATCCTTGAGAAAATTTTCTTCTGAATGTTATGCTGGTAGTGATCATGAGATGAGGTGATTTTCTCCTTGACCTCTATGGAAAACATTTCGAGTAGTATCATTTATGTTTCATAAAGCTTCCATTTCACAAAATAATGCTATGCTTCTGAATACTGTTTCCAGGGGTGGTTTCTAGTTTTCCCAACCACAGGGAACCCTTTCCACATTGACTCATCTGCTAAGGAATCCCCATGCATGTGACCTGGGACCCTTGAGCGTTGCAGTTAATTGTGAGGCATATATTAGGGTGCATATTCAGCTCATCTGGACCGCAGGGCAGGCCCATTCAGATTCACAATCACCCCAGATGAACTTAAGAGTGTGCCCTCATACAAGAGTTCCATGTGGCAAGCTAATTTTAAGGAAAGTTCATCTAATCTTCTCACCCCACCACCCCAAAAAAGCTTCCAAAGACTTTTAGAATGCAATTAGGGCCAGCCCAAAACATTTTGTGGCCCGAAGTGGAGGACAAGATGGTGCCACCTCCTCCATTCCATGTATAGAAGCTGACTGGGAAGCATATTACTTTGATATTAGTGTTGGGAAAGTGTCCTCCTGAGACCAGCTGGCTATCTTAAGGGGATCGGGGCAGGCTGCATGGCCCACGACTCTGTTCTCCAATACTTTGCCATCACCACTCCAGGACCCACCAGGACCAACCACTTGGATTCTGCACAATGGACAGCTGACCCTGAGTTGTAGTTTGAAACCACTGTTCTAAGGTATCATCTAGTATCTGGAAGATTAGGCAAAGTTATGCTTGATGAATTATTCTAATGATGCTCTGATGCCAGCCATTCCTGTGATTGGTACTTTATCAAAAGCTATGTATTGACCCATAATTTTATAAATGGCCATTTTCAGTTCCTGCACTCTGCACAATGTCCATATTTCCCATGGATAACATAAAACCTGCAATGACCTTTCTTTTTCATCTGCTTGCTCAATAATGGCTGTTCTGAAATTAAAGCTGGCTGACAAAGTTGATGTTCTCCTGTGATCTGCATGGAACTGGGATCAGGTGCATGTACAGAATAAATCTCACCACTCTTAAAACAACATCACTGGCTCCTGGTCCACTTCCACAGGGCCAGCCCTATCATGATGCAGAGTGAGGCAGCTGCCTCAGGCAGCAGATTTAAAAGGGTAGGACATAATTAGCTATTCATTTTATTAATATTGCATTTTCATGGTTAAAGACAAGGAAAGGCACTTGTGGGATTTTCTGCCTCATGTGCCCAAATAATGTGCCTGACTTTACATCCTATGCACTTTGACTTGGGTGCCTGAGGGGCACCATTTGCAGAAAGCATGCACATTAGGGGAAAGTGTGTAGAAATATCCATATGCTACAAAAAAGTGCACACAAAAATGCACACGATCATGAAAATAAAAGAGAAATGCATTATTTTAGGGGAAATGGCTTGCAAAAAATTGTATGCATTAGCAAAACATCGATATAAAAATGTGTACCTTTGGAGAAAAGTGCACAAAAATGTTATATTAGAAGTACACATGAAAATGGATATGAATAGGAGCCGCCCAGAGAGCTTTGGCTATTGGGTGGTATAGAAATGCAATAAATAAATAAGTCTGTTTTCATGCAGACTTATTAAAATAAAATGTGTGCATTGATGTGGAATTGGGCTAAACCAAACATAGAATTGGACAAATGAGAAATTGAACTGCAATGAGGTGACAGATTTGCCCATGTCTAGTGAGATCCCATTGCACTGCATGTTGAATCGGAGCACCACAACCACACAGGTAGGCCCGGTAGCACAAGGCCTTCTAACCGGATTGTCAGTTGGCTGGGAGCTGTGGGCCTTGTGGGATTACACCATGTGGAAGCTGCTCCCATGGGACTTTGTGTGAATGAAGAATGTGAGGGGAAGGGCAATTTTACCCCATGTCATAGAGATATGTGGTAAAATGTTTATAGATAACCATCAACAGAGGAAATGATATTCAATACCCCATGAATACAGCAAGTAAGTTTCCCACATTGTATCCAATGTATCCAATCCACCCTTCGCAACCAAAGTCTATGTCAAATTATTTTGCAACAAGTGCCTCTCCCTGGCAGTAAAGATAAAGTTGTTGTTGTTGTTGTTTGTTGTTTAATTTAAATAACCAAGCATTTTCTGGCCTTTTCATGACACAACAGATCAGCAGCCTGATAAGCATCATTGGTAAAGTGAGTGTTTGAGAGGACACTGAAGGTTAGGATGAGAGAGAGAGAGGGAGAGGGAGGGACGTGGAAAGCCACACCACATTGAGATACAAGGCCCTGAGTGTCATAATGGTTGGGTGAGATATGAAGAAAATACCTCATATTTCATCTTCAGCACTTGATATTAAATCACTGAAAGAGTTGGCAAACTGATGAAATTCAAACAGGATGACACATATTTCCTCAGCTGGGACAGAGGAAAAGGGAATGACTTAAATGTGGATATGGATGATTTCAAGCCAGCATTTGCAACTACAGTTTCTGGCCACAGTTCAGGTTCCCTATAGCTGGCACCACCCAGCATCATGATCAGAATCTTGAGAAGAAAGAGCCCATTTCCACCAAGGAGTCTGAAGACAAGCTTGGTTGGCTCACCCTCCTACTGAACTGCTGGTGACCTTCCTCTCCAAGCCCTCAGGGGTCATGACCTGTTGGTCGCAAGTGACTAATGCAGAGATTTGTAACTTGTTAATAACAGAATTGAGCAATCAGCATAATGAAATCCATTTTTTTCAATTAAAGAATAGATGAGGAGCCAGGGCTGGTTTGAGATGAGAAGGGGCACTATGATCCCTCCTTGCTTTACAATGATGTGATTATCTTGTGCATGTTGACACTGTGATACCACTTTCATCACACATTATTATTCTCTCTGATATCACTTTCACACCTTTCCATTGAAGATGCTGTCGTGGCACAAATGGTATCAAATGTCAAGCTGGAGGGTTTACACAGCTGCATTTTCTCACAAAGTCCTCACTATAATTTTTTACCTTGGATTATTTATCCCAGAATGCATTGCTCCTAATCTGAAGCTGAGTGTCTTGTCAAACATTAGGGCCTATCCATCCCAACACTATTTTTTGCCATATCTTGATGGCCACTAGACATCAGAGGTTAGCCTCTCTGTATGGGCGTCATGGTGCACATGAAGTCACATGCTAATTGAAGCAACGAAATATGCCTCAAACAAATATTACCACCTTATCCAACATTTAGGATTGGCTTGTTTTGTAAAAGACCGAAGGAAAAGTGCAAAAAGGAATCAAGCATGAATGCAACAGACACATATTAAACACGAGTGATCCAAGAACACTTTTCAGAGAGCCAGAATTGGTTGGGGCTCTTTTCAAATTACATTTTGGTTGCAAGTCCAGGTTGGCTACTGCGTAATTTGTGAACTGGTTCCTAGAATTCGTTCTTGCTTTATTTTAACAAATGTGCCAGGACTTCCCCACAGGTTCCCTTATCTAGGAAGCAAACTGGGAATGAGAGGGAAATGCTTGAGATGAAATGCCAGAAGAAATGGGCATGACTGAATAAACTGTAATTTGCTTCTCTTAAAAATCAATGTTAATAATTTAAATGCAACAGCACACAGAAGCACGTAATCCAATGAAATCTTCAGATCATGCATTGTTAAGGGCTGTGTCATTCATTATTCAGACCAGTCTCCCAGGACAGCAGTTATTCAAGTTTTCTTGAATTTGAGATTCCAGGAAGTTCAGTCCCACAGCTTGCACTAGTGCTGCTTTTACATATGCATATGGTACAAAGGTTCTTTCTTTCAAACCTGTAGCTGCTAAAAGAGAAACATCAGGGTTTTGCATCCAAACCAAATAGGCCTAAGTTCAGATTTTGGTAGGGATGTATATTGTATCATTCTGATGTCCGATCATGATCACGATAACATTTCTAAGGAGGCCCTATCTGATCAGATCGGAAATCCATCTATCTGACATATCAGATGATCAGACCACCAGTTTAGGGCTGGCCCTCCCTCCCCCGCCCCACTCATGCTCCTTACCTGCAGCCTTCCCCGCTGCCATCCACTGCCCTCCACTGCTTCCGGACTACTGAGAACTAGGCTTTGTGGCCTAGTTCTCAGTAGAGTGACGATGCGCCGGGTGATGATGTCACCTGGAGCATTGTCACTCTACTAAGAACTAGGCTGCAAAGCCTAGTTCTCAGTAGTCCAGAAACAGCGGACGGCAGCGGACGGCAGCGGAGAAGGCCGCAGGTAAGTGGGGACCCCTGGGGACCCCTCCCTCCCTTCCCCCCCACTCGCGCTCATTACCTGCAGACTTCCCTGCCACCGCCACCGCCACTGGTCCGTAGTACTGCTAAACAGGCTTTGTGGCCTGTTTGTCAGCTCTCTGTACTGACGAACAGACCGCAAAGCCTGGTTAGCAGTACTACAGACCAATGGCAGTGGCAGAGAAGGCCGCAGGTAAGTGGGGACCCCTGGGGACCCCTCCCTCCCTTCCCTCCCACTCGCGCTCCTTACCTGCGGCCTTCCCTGCCACCGTCACCACCCCGTACTACTGCTAAACAGGCTCTCTGGCCTGTTCATCAGTACAGAGCTGTGCCAAGTGATGACAACATCAATCGGCACGGCTCTGTACTGACGAACAGGCCGCAAAGCCTGTTTAGCAGTAGTACGGGGTGGTGGCAACAGCGGGTAAGGAGCATGAGTGGGGGGAGGGAGGGAGTACTGGCCCAGTGTTTTTCCCCATAGACTTGCATTGGGGAAAAGCTTTCTTTCCCCCAATGCACACCTATGGGAAAAAACTCCATAACCAGATCGGAACTTCCGATATTTATCAGATTTCAGATCCGATCAAATCCGGGTATCCCCCCGATATGATCGGATTCAAAAAAATTTATATCAGAATTTCCAATGGCGATACGATAATTTTGGCCATGCACATCCCTAGATTTTGGATCTGAATCTCTGAACCTGTTCTCAGAATAGGATCAAGAATATGGATAGCTCTTTCTCCCCATGCCTAGACCTCTGTCAATGAACCCTGAAATCCTTCCCTGCTAAACAAGAAAGGCCCATAAACCCTCAAGATGGTGTTCTGTGCAGAAATGTGTAGCCCATTTAGAACATTAGCTGATCAAAAAGAATGACAGAACCAGCTATTACGGCATAAGTGAGCAATTTGTGGCATGTGGCCCACATGTACCCTGGCCTTCTTTGTGGCTCCCACTGCCCCCCCTTTTTACTGCTGCCATTGCAGCTGAATTTACCAGTGTGGCCACAGTGGTAATAATACAGGCAATTTCCCTTTAAAACAAGGCTTGTTGGGAAGCAGAATTGTGCTCCCAGAGCCCCCTGGGATCCTCCTAGGTGAGCAATTTTAATGGGAAACTGCCTCTTATTTTTGCCTGTTGCACTGCCAGTTTTTTGCAGCAAATTCAGTGGTGGGGTGGTGGCAGGGGTATGCCCCCCAACCCTTGAAGTTGCCCACCCAACCCCTGAAGTTAGGGGCAGGAGCAGAGCACAGGGGCTGAAGCAGCAAGTTCCACAAGGCTCCAGCCATCCAAGCTCCAACCCACCCATTCATCAGGACTTAGGCCTAAGGAAGGTTTAACCTGAGAACTGCAGCATGTCAGGAATGGATTTAGCTTGTGTGCTAAAACCAAGTTTAAAAGAGGACATGAAGACTGGGAAATAATAGAGCTACATCTTCACTACCGCTTTATAGTGGTATTGAATTGCATTGATAACTGTTGGGGCACAGTACACATTCCATCTACCGTTTTCATGGTGTTATTTCCAGCTTTTTCTTCCACAATATCCAAAATACTGCAACAAATGTCATTGTGATTCTTATGAAGTATGAATGTGTTAGAGGGATATAGCGTTACCATGATGGGTTCATAATGATTTGACACAAGGTGAAGATCTGGCAGAGAGTTTTTTATCAGCAGTAGGCCAAAGCAGATCATATGCTATACCTTGATGTTATAAAGACTTCCAGGTCAAGCTCGCTCACTGGTCTGAACAACCATAAATTCTGCTGTTGGTTGCAATATACTGGCTCTCCTCCCTGCCTTGTCTTGCCACCCAACGTTTGCTCCCCCTTTGCTTTCCCTTCCAACTTGACAGGAGCCAGGTCTGACACAATCATGCATATGCCTAATACATACATTCTTTCTCATCTTCAAAATAACTTGAATGCCAATCTGTAACTGCCTGTCTGTCACTACACAATGAAGAAGTCCAAATCAGCCTGCAAAAATCTATCTGTAGAGCATCAGCGCTTAACGTGTGTCTGGAGACCAGGCTACGGTTAATCTGTTTCCATTAAGCATTATTAACTAGAAGTTTGATGTGTCAAGGGATGTGCGCTTACAGATGCCCATTCTCTAACTGCATTAGAGAGTGAATGGAGCAAACACCCTGCAACAAAGAAAGATGAGCACATTTGCACACACACACAGACATGTGCATGAGCGAACCCATCGATGTCTGGGTCCAGACAGAAAACTACCCATCAAACCTTCACTATTCCTTTCTACTCTCTCTTTTTACTCTCTCTTTAACCTTTCACCCTTATAAACAGCTTACACCATGAAGGTGCAATTAAAGCTGAACTCCTCCTGGTCTCAAACGGGGGTGGCTAAGACGAGATAGAGGCATAAGGCTATGCCTTGGTGTCATTAGTATAAATTGTGTTTGTGCAATTTATATTTTACGGCAGGCGTGCCAATTAGTGTGTGAAATTTAATAACCCAACTGAGTGTCCCTCACTCAAAGCTAAATTGAAATCTGTTGTCTGTTTCTTTTTTTTTTGTGAGGGAGTTGTGGCTAGAGAGATGAGGGTCAGAGGGTGTCATGTTGATTAAAATAGGTATGGTATCGGCAGTTCGGTCCCCACACCATGTCAATTTGGCTTATGCTCCTGAATGCTCAGATGTTTTGAAAAGTACAATTGCTGGATCTAGAGTGTTGGTGTTGGTGGGGCGGTGGGGGAGAGAAGATCGTATTTAAGTGATTACATCTGCTTTTGTTTCTAGTGAAGGGCAAATTGGGGTCCTAATGACTTTAGTGCTGAAGGCGGCCAGCTATGAACACCCGGAGACTGGGCTACAGTGTTAACAACATTGGGAGAAGGAGACAGAATAAGTGGCTTTCGCTTGCACTGGGATCACTAGCCAAAGGGAGACAAAGGCAATGGAAGTCAAAGGTCACTAAGTAAAGGGAAATGGCTATAGCTCAGTAGTAGAGCCCCTGCTTTGCATGCAGAAGGTTCTGGGTTCAATTCCCGGCATCTCCTGGTAGGGCTGGAAAAGTCCTGCCTGAAACCATGCAAAACAATTGTTGCCAGTCACTGTAGACAATGCTGGGCTAGATAGTCCAGCTCAGTATAAGGCAGATCAGTGTTTGAGTCTTTCCAATAGAAATCAGTACACACTGTGTGGCAAGTGACACATCAGCCTTGCTCCTTTTTCAGCACTGCCATATGCCAAGGCATGCCTTTCTGCTGGAGATTGGATTCAATCACCCAGCACATTCAATCCCTAGAGCCCTGCCTCCATGTACTTGGATGGCCATGTGTCCTACTTTACAGGGGACAGTGGCTGTCCTCTAAGGTCCTCTATTAAAGGGCTGTCCAGTCCAAATCCTGTTTAAAGATAAAGACCGAAAAGAGGGGAGGGGGTACAGAGGACTTGAAGTTGCCTACCAACCCCATTTAGCATCTAGACAGCAGGCTGAGTGACCACAGGCATTATTTGGATGCAGTCTTCTCCATTATAGTCAGATGTATTGTATTACTATTTAAATTATAGAAATTATTTTTAATTTTTTACCCATACCTATAAAAGAGCATTTGAAGAAGTTATGCAAATATTATTTGGGCATGTGTCCTCTTTTGTCCCTGGTGATGCCTAAGTGGCCATCCTACCCACACTTGTGCTTGTGCACACACACACACCTGCCCAAAGGGAGCTGTAGTTCATACTTGACCTTGGCTAGATGGATGGCCATGATTGCAGGACAAGCAACCCTGTCAGGATTTTGAGGGCTTCATCAACGCACGCTCATTGCCCCCCATTAACCTGGAAAACAGTGAGTGGGCTCCCCTTGACCTTCTTGGGAACACCGTGCAAAATGAGAATGGCAGCACAGTTGGGGTGATGGGCCATTTTTTCAGCATGGGGGCACCCACAACTATCTGAAGTGGTCACCCTTTGGATCCAGCCTTGGAGGCTTCTCCCTTTGGATTCATTCTGGAGGAAAAGGTACCTGCTTTATTCCTCTAAGGACATTTTCTGTGACTGCAACTCCATGCTGCGGCACTGAACCAGGAGCCTTTAAAGATGATTCCCTTTGTAGAAGGAGAGCCATTGCCTTCTCTCTTTGCTTCGACCAATACCAACATTGAAATAGATGGCCCTGGTGCTATCTGCTAAATTAGAGACACTGCATGTTTGTTTGTTCACTTGGCAAAGTAATGTTGTTCATTCCTATCACTGGCATGCATTATGAGACAACTATTCTGTTACCACTAGCGTTTCTGTCTGTCAGCAGGGTGGGAGGGAAGAAGTGTAGTACAAGCTGGACTATGGTGCACTATGAATATAGACTAAGGACTTCTCCACATTTAGCAAAAAAATCCCACAGTCTTACAGAGGCTGTGTCTTCCAGAGTTTTCATGGGTTTAACGATCGGCCCTTGTTTTGCCGATTCCTTCTCATATGTTTCATTTATACTGCCAGCAGATGTAACTGCTTTATTGTGCAATTTCGATTTATTACAGCATTTTTGGGGTTTTATAAAATGGTGGATTCCCACTTGAAAACAGTGGGAGAGAGGCATCTGAGGTTGACAATGTCATGAAAACGACCCACAAATGTCTGTGTGTGACCAATCATGATTGTGCAATAAATCGCTCATGAAGAGATACTCTAAAATGTTTAGGGATCTACCTGTATATCTCACTGTTGCCACCTCCCAGAAGCCACCCATGGAAATGCATCTCTAAGTGCAAAGTCATGCTAATCTGCCAACCCCAAGCATTGGAGATCCATAAGGCTCACCTTCCAAAAACTAATACCCCCACCACAAATGACACAAATAAATGAGGACTTCTCTAAAGAGACATTCAAAGCCATCATTTGCATTCTATTTCAATCCTATAAACCACATTTTCTTGAGGATCAGAAATCTTCTTTGCATGTTATACACTGCTTGATGTAAACAGCAAGTGGGGTGCGCAAAGAGTTATTATTATTTTTTAAGCACCACTTTTGTTGGCATTGCACAGGGTGATAGGTGTTTAAATTAGCTGAATCAATAACTTCAGCCCCCTGAATATGTGTGTATAGTGTGTATGCTGGATTTTAATGGGGTTAAGACATAATTGGCTTTGGCTTTTTAATGTGGTGGAAAGAGGCATTGCTTTGAATTTGGAGTAGCAGTTAAAGAGGATCAAGTTACCATCCCAGGGAACAAATGACATAGATAAAATCCAAGGAGGGAATGTGACCCTACCAGGCTTTCCTCTGCATCAGAACTGTATAATTTCAGTCCTCACAACTTTATGGCCTTGAATACACATATGTACTTCCTTTCTTTTCAGTTCTTGCAAATAAAGTCAAACTCAGTAAACTCTACAAGTTTGGCAACCACCAATTTGCTTAGGGCAGGAAATCCCTGTGAAATGCTAGGTTTGCATAAGCCAAATTTGAATTTCCAGAGCATCTCAGTCCCTTCCTTGAGCTCTCCAGGGGCTTGTCTATATGCTCTAAATATCCCATCATGGCTGTGCAGTTGCACCCTGTCATTTATATGACGTATATAAATCGGTAGAGAAGGCAGTAGTTGACAAAGTCAAGATTAAATAGGTAGTGCATAAGGCACACAACTACTAAAGTAAATACAATGGATAATGAAGCTGGGGTATGCAATTCTTTATAACACATACATAGTTGCTTTCTTCAGTATGGTCAACAATTCATATGAAGTTAAACGAATCATACAAAGTTAAACAGGCATCCGGTATGCTTTCCCATTTCACCATAAGCTTCATCAGTAAATATTGTTTAACAACTGAAAAGACATGAATAATAGTGAATAGAAATTTGGTAAGACCCCAGCAAAAAGCTACATATACAAAAAATTGTATTATATACATGTTGGTTATAGAATGTTTTAAACTCACCATCGTCTAACAGTTGCTGTGGACAATAAGGGGAATACATTCCTCCACTCCATATAGATAATCACTATAAAAAGTGTATATATTGAATACAAACTAATCAACAGAGCAATAGTAAAGCTCAAACCTTGAAGTCCCGGTCTAACTAGTAAAACCTCAGATGCGGTGAACTCATCATTTCAGCTGATGACCGTTAATTGCTTCAAGGTCATTTTTATAACAAGCTGATAGCTTAAATGAAAACAGCCACCAATTCGCAGCCACATCAGGTTTTTCCCTGCAAAACGGCACTTTTTCTAAGTGTCGATTTACCACGACTTTTCCCATTGCTCCGATGTCACCACAGTTGTTTCTTCATCTGTCAGTGGTGGCTTCTGGGTTTAGAAAGTGGGCATATGAGGGGTGGAGCCTGGTGCAAGATAGGGGTGGGAATGCTGGGCAGGGGGCAGGCTCGACATGCCTTGAAATAGCCGCTATGGTGATGTAAAAGTCGGGGAACGAAAGTAAGGGCAATGGAGAAATGTAACGCTGCTACATTTTGTTGCACAGAATTGCCGAAAAAAGAGAAACGTTTTCGTGGTTTCACCAGGTCCCTCAATATTTGCTCCCCATTCTGCCATCTGACAACGGCGCTCTGATTTTTCCCAGGCAGGATAGCTCACGCTCATTCCTGCCATGTAACTCTTTCGATTCCGCTTCACAGCAGCGATGCTGCAGGGTTTGGGAGGAATCAGGAGGCAAAGCGGATTCATATAGACACGGCCCAGAAGAAAGGTGGATGGTTTGCATAGCTAGGAATCGGGAACAGAAAGGCATGGAACTCAGACAAAAGCTGCAACCCTATGCACACTTACCTGGGAGTAAGTTCCACTGAATACATGGGGTCTGACTTTTGAACAGGGGTGGGCTATGTGTGGACAGCATGTAGCTTCTACTGGCCCTCCCCTTGTAAAAATAATAACCACTTAAAAACAAAACAAAATGGTGCCTGGAATGTCAATTTTGAAGCCTTTTTGACCCTTTTAATTAGCTTGAAAACTAACTTTGACTCTTTGGGCACTCTATAACTACTCCAGATTCCATTTTATATATATATATATATATATATATATATATATATTTGAAATCCATTTTTTCTGTGGAGGGGGGAGATGTGGCCCATGGAAGGAGGTCTGGGAGAGGTGAAAATGGCCCTTGGTCCTCCAGAAATTGCCCACCCCTGCTTTTGAGTAAACATGCATAGGATGTCAGGCTGTAATTCTAAACACACTTACTAGAGAGTAAGTCTTATTGAACACAGTGACACTTCCAAATAAACATGTGCAGGGTTGGATTATAAATGAATGAAATATTAGGAGAGTGTGGCCATTTGTAACTAAACAAAACTGAAACTGTAGTCAAGCTATTCAGATTTGCACACTAAATGTGTTTGTATGTTTGCTTCAATGGATGCCAAAATTGAATCAGGCACTCTGTGAGATTTGCTAAATTAGACACATTGCATGTATGTTTATTTGGTAATTTAATATTTGATTTTTTGTTACTTCTCTTTCTCTTGACATACCATGTTAACTGAAAAACTGGCTGCTAACATTTCAGCATATACATGAAGATACTCTCAGTGATTGAAAGGCTGTGGATGATGATGAGCAGCAATCAATAACATTTGATCAACAAAATAATACATACAGAATGGCTATTTTGCAAACCTACAATGTGTATGATCTTCTTTTTTAATATAGACAATAAAAAGCTTAGGATTCTCTCTTAAATGTAGGTTGGCCGTATGAAAAGGAGGACAGGGCTTCTATATATTTAACAGTTATTTAGAAATGAGAATTTTAGCAGGTGCTATTTTGTATGCATGCAACACCTGGTGAAATTCCCTCTTCATCACAACAGTTAAAGCTGCAGGAGCTATACTAGAGTGACCAGATACAAAAGAGGGCAGGGATCCTGCTATTAAAGATACAGGAGCCCTGTCCTCCTTTCCATATGGTCACCCTACTTAAATTGCAACTATGAGTAGTATGATGAGTGTTACCATGTGCCAATGTCTGCGCATGCATAGCAATACAAACACGCATCTGAATAACACAAATTGGAATCTTCAATGAAAAGTCACCATGCGCTCCCCTAAGAGGGGGAAGCAGTAAAGAGATGACAAGCCAGAGCTCAGGGTACTTGAATATGTGGTTTATTGCAAAAATAATGAGCAGCATTCAGGTGGAATTGGCAATTATTTGGTTAAAGCTATAGAGGAGGTAGGAGATGGGTAAAGGCTGGATGAGATGGAGAAGCATGCCAGTGATATAGGATGGTGGAAGAGAGAGAACTGACACCAAATAAGGAGATAAGAGGGTGAAAGATGCCAGATAGACACATGGGGAGCACAATCAGGTTAGAGAGAAAGAGAGACCAAAAATGTAAATAACTTTGTCTGATACCTGCTTGGTAGAAACAGACTTAGAAAGGGAAATGAGGCTGGAGTGAAGGCGGGAGGACTGCTGTGACCCAGGAGATTGCCTTTTCAACTAGAAAACTGGGGGTCACATGTGTTACTCCTTACAAGTTGCCAATGGGCCAAGGCACTCCAGATTTTAGGTAACAAGTCAAGGATTGTTGTCTAGAAACACCCAGGAAAAAGACTGTTATGGGGAACACAGGCATGGGCAAGCCTTGGATTCACTGGAGCCCCAACTTATTCCAAACAAAACCCTTGGGTTCTGCTTGACCCCATTAAAGCAGTTGAAAAACAGAGCGTAGTAGTAGGAAAAATAGGGAAAGGGGGAAGCTTTCTTACTGAGCAAGGCATGAATCTCTCCAGGGGTCCTCAACTTTTTTGGGGTCAGAGGGCACATGGGAGTTCTTGCAAAATGCCCGCCATGAGGGAAGGAGACATGCCTATTCATAAAACGGTTACTGTATTGAGAATCACCAGCCAGTCATGAAACATTCATTTCCCAGAAGATCAAATTTGTGAGACTAAAAGAAAAGTGACTTGTCCAAGAATCTAGGCACAAGGCAGAGGTGGGGTCAGAGCTCCAAAACATAAAACCCCTCTTTTGAACCCAATCAGGGATGGCCTTGGAGGGCATCAACGTGCAGCCCTCAGGGATTCCCCATCCCAATTGCCAGCATCTCCCCCAGGCTCTGCCCCTGCTCACAACAGGGGAAACCTCTTGTCTCTGATCATCAGTTGATCAGAGAGAAGAGCATTTCCTGACTCAGCATTAAAAATACCTCCCTTGCTCAGAGACAATAAGTTCTTCTCTCTGATCAGCTGCTGATTGGATGTAAGAGCTTTTTCCTGCAGGGGAGAGGAGGCAAGGCCTGGGGAGGGAAACTATGGAGGGATTTAATCCTGCTTGCTTTTGAGGGTTGTTCTGCTTACTCTAAGTAGACATGCGAAGATTTGTTATTTGGGATGCTATTTGAAAGTACTGCCAAGTAAACATGCAGAGGTTTGTCCTGCTTATTTCTAATAGGTCAGAAGAATCATATTTTGGTTCCACCCACAGATGGAATGCTGCCCCCAAGACCTTTCAGATTGGAATTCGGCCCTTGGAATGTGTAAAGTTTCCCCAGATATAAAGCATCCCTGTCTCATGTTGGCTATAGGGTGTGCTTGAGCTTGTTGGGAGGCTACCAGAAGAAAGAGAGAGAGAGAGAGAGAGAGAGAGAGAGAGAGAGAGAGAGAGAGATCAGAGGGATTTCATGCAGTATTTCTGAGATTATGTAAAAAGAATGAGGTATGTGCAAGTGCTTTTGTTATTCTGTTACATGAGCAGACAGGAGGGGAAAGAGGTTGCTTTGGGGCACAAATATTATATTCCTTCAGACTTTTCATGTGATTTTATTTCATTCCTAGATTCTGAGGAAACTCTGGGTAGCAGCATTTTTTTTATGATGCTTAGAACACCTGGTGCTCCCAATTATCCATTGTACTGCATATCCTGCAAATATACTACTAAAGTTGCAGTCCTAGGGTGCCTCTGCAAGAGCGATTTAAAGCTCTTTCAAGGTGCATTAAAAATTTGACCTCTACAAGAGTGGAGCGCAAATCGGGGGTCGAGGCGCTTTTTCTGTCCGATTATGCGCATTATCAAATGCGCGTTAAATAGCGAGTTTTAATTTACCGCGGGAGTTGAAGCACCTTATGACCATGTAAACAAGCGATTCTCTGCATTTAAACACTTTAAAGCGCGTTTCATACAACCGGTAATGCGCTTCACCACCTCCTGTGTATAGGGATTAGGCGTAAAAGTAATTGCAAGAAGATGCGCATAATCGGACAACCAGGCGTCAAACCGAATTCTTGTAGAGGGGACCCTAAACACACTTAGTAGGGAGTAAGCACCAATCAAGGCAATGAGACTAACTTCTGAGTAAAGATGCACAGGATTGTACTGCACAGGAGATAACCCTTATTCACAAACAATCTCCAACCAAAACAAAGTTACTGCATTAGGAGTAAGTTGGTAATCTCCTAAATACACCCAAGCATTTGGTGCCTAATACTGAATTAGACCCATTGATCCACCCAGCCCTGTACTGTCTACTCTGGCTGACAGTGGGTCTGTCCCAGTTTGCTTCCTGAGATACTTTTAACTGAAGATGCCCAGAGGCTGATTCAGCATGTCTGACATTTGCAAACCACATGGGGAACTATGTTAGGGTGGCTGCCTATCCTACTTTACACAGAACAGTCCTCTGTCTCAAGGTTTTCTCTATTTTAAGGGTTGCCCAGACCAAGTCAAGTTTGAAGATGGAGAGCTAGCCTTGAAGTTGCCCATCAAGTGTCAGCACGTGGACAGCAGACTGAACAGGTCATCTGGTCAATCTTCCCTATTATGGTGAGGTGAATTTCTATTTAAATTATTCTAATTACGTCTACATTTGCATCTATGCCTATCAATTAGGAAATGCAAATGGACATCTTTTGGGGGCAATGTATAAGTGGCCACCCTAGTAATCTCTGCTGTCATTGCAAACCAAAGTCTCACAGGATTGTCATGGGTGGCACTGTCCACAGCAGTGACTTTTGACCAAACCCCTCCTGTTTGTTGGTTGATCTTTCTTGCAGAATTTGTTTCTCCCATTTTAGTTTAAGTGGTTAGGGAAGCTGCTCTTGGAGTGGTAGTTTGAGTACACCCCCAAGCAAGGTCCCTAACTCAGTCTGTCCCTGTCTGTTTCTCTCATCCCATAGCTGATTTATATCAGCCTCCCCTAGGCTGGTGCCCCTCGGATATTTAACTCAGTGTTAGAGCACATACTTTGCATGCAGAAGGTCCCAGGTTTGATCCCTGGCATCTCTAAATAGGGCTGGAAAAATACCCTGCTTGAAATCCTGGAGAGATGTTGC
This sequence comes from Anniella stebbinsi, assembly GCA_029215795.1. NCBI lineage: Eukaryota > Metazoa > Chordata > Lepidosauria > Squamata > Anniellidae > Anniella > Anniella stebbinsi. Next base: position 61,148,228 of record JARDYH010000005.1, on the reverse strand, counting down.
CAGTCAGTGTCGACAATACTGGACTAGATGGACCAATGGTCTGACTCAGTGTAAGACAGCTTCCTATCTTCCTAACTCACATCAACCCCAGCCAGCATGGCCAATGATCAGGAATGCTGGGAGCTGTGGTCCAAAGACCTGAGCCATGACACTAAAACAATCAAGGTCCCTTTAAAGGAGGAGGTCTCAGTTAATAGAGAGCATCAGGTTGGGGAAAGCTGATCTATATGCCACTCTCCCATTAGGTTCCCCTGTAAAGTCAACATCCCCTGACCCCAAGTTTTATCTTGGCAAAATGGACTGTGAGAGTAAGGCCCTTTTAAGAAGATATTCACTGGGAGGAACAACCAAGATATTTCCTGGAAGGTACTCAGTGAAGGTGAGTGGCTAAGCAAAGAACAGCAGGAGCACAATCATAGATGTTCTCTAAGATGAAGTCTCCTTCTACAACCTAATATAAAGTGTTTGTTGGGAGCAAGCAACAGCATCCTGCCTTGTTCATAAAATGCAGAACAACCCACTCACCATATAGATTCTGCCCATCAGATACTGAACTGCTCAATCCCTGCTGGCAGCAGCCAATGATTTGGAGCAGGGGTAGGAAAGTTGAGAAGGATTCATGTGGTGCGTTCTGCTTAACGGGGTAGGGGAAAGAAGGAACTGAACCCCATGGTAAACCCAGCCTAAATGCTACCTCTCTGCCTCTCCAATGGTCCCTTTTCTGTCTTAGCAACAATGCTCTCATAAGTTGCCTGATCTGCCATTTATTGCAGGAATTACCCACTTGGCATTGACACTTGAATTTCACTTAAGGTTCCTCATGCTATTAACGACAAAATCAATATTATCGAAGCTGTAATGAGAGCTCTTATGGATTCATTCACATCCTGCCTCCTTTCCCTTTATAAAAGCACCTCCCTTCTTAATATGCCATTCTTCTTCCAAGGTATGTTGGCTTCGAAGATCCTCCTCTGTTTGATTCTTGACAGCCACCATTGACATATTTCTCTCAAACCTTAGACTTAGAGCCACTACAGTGGCCTTGATGAACTCTCCTGGCACAATTAGGCAATCGGATTGCCAGAAGGGTTTGATTCATATCTTTTTACCATCAGTAAAGTGATATCTATCACTGCCGACAGGACCATTATTGCTGAAAAGTACTCCTGGCCTTGATTCCTTATCCAGTAAAAAAAAAAAAAAACACCTTGTAAAAGGGAAAAAGGGAGAGTTTGTCATATATTACAGCAAATTAGCTTTTAACATATTATTCCCTGTTATAGCAATATTTTATTCTGAACTGACACATGCTATATAATCTTACTGCTACTTGCAAACTGGGAGGGCAGTTCGCTGTGGGAGCTGACAGCATTTTTCCAAAGACAAGAGAGACATTGAGGAATAGCAAGAATGACCACAGTCCATGTGTGTGTGCTTGTGAGTGGGCAGAGGGGTCAAGCAAGCTCTGGTGGTAACCAAAGTTCATTCATTCCCTCATAAAGGTCGCTTATTTTGCTCCACAGTCACTGGCAGGTGCTGGTCGTGTACCTAACCTCAAAGGCCTCCTCAGGGCCATTGCACATATTACACCGAGTGTGCATGTCAATCTTGCTTTGGATCTTAACACACACACACACACATGTTCACATTCCAGAAAGAAGCTGCAAACCAATAACTGAATTTATCTGCATCTTCCCTTTGGGTGCTTCCACCTGAGTTTTTCATCATGCCTTCGCCCTGCTTCATTCACAGAATTTTACAAGGGGTGGGGGAGAGCCGTCATTGTCTTCCACTCATAACCCTCCCGTGTTTTTCCACTTCCTCTGTCTTTTTTTCTCAATGCAGAAAACCCATTAAGGAGAAATAGACGGAATTGCCTCGCAGTGCCATCTGATTGGTAGCACTAGGAGCTCTCTGTCTAGAACATCTTTGGCCATGAAACAAGTGTATGGTTAGTAATGTGAACAGGTGCTTGCTGGAAGCTACTACACCTAGTGGTCCCTGCTCATGTTATGTTGGCACATGCCACTCAATTAAAGCGAGGAGCCACCGGCCACATGTGAGAAACTCATGTTGCAATTCTTCCCCGTACCAGCATCACCTCTCCTTAAAACATAGGAAGATGTCCTATGCCAAGTCCCCCCGCCAGCTCAGTATTATTGATACGAAGAAGGGTGGGCAAATGTTTTGGACTCCAGTTTCCAGAAGTCCTGCAAGCATGGCCAATGGTCAGGAATGCTGGGAGTTGAAGTCCAGAACATCCAGAGGTCTACTTTCTATTCAGCCTTGGTCTATACTGACTGGCAACAGCTCCCCAGGGTCCCTTAGATAAGTCTTTCCCAAACTTACCTGGAGAGACTGGGGGAGAGCCATCAGCTGGGACCTTTTGTGTATAAAGCATATGTTCTACCGCTGAGCTTCAGCCTTTCCCCAACTGGGGTAATGATGGCTAGCATGAGGAGAAGGAGGAGATGCAGTGTGTGCTTCTCCCACATAGCTTGGGACTTCCTCACATGCAAGTGGTATGGGAAGAAATCATACTGCAGCAGCCCTCACATTATCAATGTAGCATGAGAAGAGACCCTGAAACTGCCTTCTGGAATGTATCATCAGATGCTTTAGGCTACAACCCTCATCATCGCTAACCATTGGCCATGTTGGCTGGGCCTGGAGGGCCCTAGGTTTCCTACCCCTAAGGCCTTGCTTGTGCACCTTCTGAAAGTGTGTAGACTCTTCTTGTCTGGGCTGGATGTTGATGGATAGTGTGAAGTAGAAATGGGATCATTTGTTTCGTTATATAACGCCTTATCGTTGAATTAATCTTGTCGGCTTAATGGAATTTTAAGTGTTGTTACCTGTTGAAAGCCATTGGAAGGGTGTAGTTTAGCAATCTACTTAAATAAGTTTTGGAAGAACGTAAAGGAAGGTTTATGCTTCCTGTTTCTCCACACAGCGACACATTGAATCATTAAAAAAATACTTAGCAAATGAATTTATGGTCTGATCCATTCCAAAGCTTTGATTGACAAGGAGGTTTATGACAGTTTTCAGTTTTGTATGGGGGGGAGGGGCTGTCCATGTGACAAAAAAAGGACCAGCCTGAACCTGCTCCTGTACTTTTAACAACATCTTGATCTGCACTGCAGATATTAACAGGTGATCATACCTACATGCTGATTTGCCAGCTTACATTTCACCAGCTGATTAGTTCAATTCCCCCAACCTCACACCTTATTTCAGTTCATATATTATATAAAAAGTTACCATACAATCATATATATATATATATATATATATATATATATATATAATCTTCACTGCATTTATTGATTGTGAATTAATCATTAATATAACTAAGACCAGTGCTTTCAGCCTTGTCATGTAATTCCCCTGCTCTAGCATTCTGAAATACCATGACATCCCTTACTGGAACTGATCACTGCATAAAAAGCTGTTCAAAGTGTACAATATTTAAAGTAATATTAATAATAATATTCAGTATGTCTGAGTAAACATGTTTAGGATAGGCTTACAGGTCTACCGGATTTCACATTAGTAAAATACATGGTGGGGGTGGGGAGCAAAATAACTAGCAAATTGAAATTTAGAATATATCCAATATGCCAAATGATACTAAATTTGCTAGGGTACGATGGGTTTTCATTTGGAAAATAAAATCTATGCAGGCTGCTGGCTTTTGTCTAACTCCATGTGGACATTTAGCAGTCCCTGACTTTTGTACAAATCCCATAAGATTTTACAGCAATATATATATATATATATATATATATATATATATATATATGTAGTAGCCAATACCTCCCCTGCCTTTCCCCTGGTCTAATCCCAGGACCTCCAAGGAACCAGAGGAAGCCTAAACAGACATGTCTTAACTCAGATTATTTTCCCCCAAGTTCTAATTAATTAGAAATTATGTGGCTGGATGATTAAGAGTCAGCATCAAATAATTGACCATAGTAAGAAGACGGAGTCAATGGGCATTGGGAGCTGTAACAGGGAGGGGGGACATGTCTGTCATTTGTTAGCTGGCTTTTCCACATGGACCAGAGTTTTTGTCCATGGGCAAGTTACAGATTTGTAATCAAGGGAGTTTGCATTTTCATTTATGTGAAACAGACCAGGGTAGTAGCCATGACACACAAATAGCCAATTCGGTCTCCATCCAGAGATAAATCAGATATCTGTTTTTTCTCAGAGTGCACAGGAATGGCAGTTTATGAAGCAGCTGTCTGAAAGGAAATTTACTGGACAATTAAAAGTGCTGACTTTTAAGCAGTGCTCTCTGAGGTGGACTCCGAAATTATTGGGTGTGAAATGCAAATAGATTTAACAGTTTTACTGCTGTTTATATGACGTCCAGCCATTCCCAGCTAGGGTTGGGTTGTTGTTTTTACTCTCTCTCCTTTTACTCTTAAGACTCAGTGTTCCTGCATTTCATAGACTTCAACCATCTCAAATGTATTTTGGAGCATGCAGTAAAACTGGAGTTGCTCCAAGGTCAGACAAGGCCAAATTAGTAATGTTCATACTGGAGTGAGGAGGGCATGGAAAGAAAGTAATTACCCAAACTTTTATAGTCACTTAAAATGTTGGTAGTTGGCCTTGCGTCTGTCCTTTGTTTCCTCAGGAAAGAAGGAAGGAAAGAAAAAAGTACATGCGGTTTTCTGGTTGATGTGGTTCTGAGAATTTTAAACGCTAGAAGAGCTTTAGTAACTGGCAACACATTGCGCTGGTTCACATATGCATCTTTGACATTTGATGGCTGGGTCGAATGTCAAGGGCAGGTTCACACGTGTGAATGAGCCATCACAGATCAGACAGCTCAGAAATTTCACATCACATCTCATGATCTCAAATGCTCTGAAATGAGACTATAAACGCATTTGGCTGAATGCAGTTACAGTCCTGCTGGCATTGTGTAAGTTTATCTAAGGATAGGATAGTTTAGTATTGTTTATTTTCTTTCTCTTTGCTACCTCTTCTTTCTCTCGCTGTCTTTTATTGAATTTAAATAAACCTTAATGATTTGAACTCTGGGATTGATTGGTTCTTTTGACTAGCCTGGAGATCGATCTCACCCAGGTGCCAAGCCATTTTTGTTCCATGCTACGTGCTTCAAAGGAAAGAGGGAAAAAGGAATAACAGAATTGAGTCCTGGCTGAGCAGCTGGCTTATTAAGAGTGAGTTCCCTACTCTCTGGTAAATATGGTGAGGTTGACGTTCTCCTCAACTCAGTTGTATGGTGCATAGAGGAGTGGTGGCCAGCACTCTCCACAAGAGTAAAAATTAATGAGGCATGTTCCAGCCTGGTCCGCCTTTCCATCACGCCATATTATTAGAATTTAATTACTAAAGTGAGAGCTGCCAATGCTCAACCCCAGTGCTGGTCCCAGCTTGCAGGCCGTGGGCAAGACACCCTCAACGGCCCCCTTCCCTCAGTAAGTCAATCTTCTCACCACCATTGTCACCAGCTGTTATTCCTCCTGCTGCTTTTTCCTAGGGATGTGCACAGACACAAAAAAATCGGATCAGAATCGGAACTTAAAATAAAAAAATCATCAGATCTGAAAAATCAGAGGCCCATTGTATCAGATCCAATACGGATACCGATATTAAAATCGGACGTCCATTTTTTGAATCGGACGCCATTTTGAGTGATTTTCCCATTGCTTAGTATTGTGTTACAAAAATGCCTATAACTTTTTTATTTTTAAAGATGAAAGGATGAAACTTGGCCACATTGCAGATGGTTTGAGGTACTTATCTGTGAGAAATTTCAGAAAGATAGCTCCAGGCATTTTGTGGATATGAATTTTTTACTAATCACCCAGGAATGCCTATAAGTTTCATGTGTGGATCTTTAAAAATAAAAAAAGTTATAGGCATTCCTGGGTCGTTAGTAAAAAATTCATAGCCACAAAATGCCTGGAGCTATCTTTCTAAAATTTCTCACAGATAAGTACCTCAAACCTATCTGCAATGTGGCTAAGTTTCATCCTTCTATCTTTAAAAATAAAAAAAAGTTATAGGCATTTTTGTAACACAAAAAAAGGCAATGGGAAAAAGCATTCAAAATGGCGTTTGATTTTCCGTTGGATCGAAAAAAGATTTCCAAATTTTCAAATCGGAATCGGTATCAGATATCCATTTTTCTCTGGTTTTAATCGGAATCGGATATCAGATCTGATATAATGCATATCCCTACTTTTTCCCATTATTGCTACTGCTTGCTTACTTGACAGGCAGAGATCCAGTGAGCAAGTAGGCAACAGCATCTGCTGCTCCTCCTTCTCAACACCACTGTTGTTTGGATGAGAGCAAGCAGGTTGGAATGGTGAAGAGGATGAGTATGTCCAGGCGGCTCTTGTCAGTGGGCCCTAGGCAGGTGTCTGATATGCCTACACTTGATGCCAACCTGCCAGCCCTGCTAAGCCTGCTTTTAGTAATGTGCTGATTGTATGATGCCATTTTATACTAGGGCTGTGCTTCACCTCGGTGCCAATGCCTGAATCTGATTCGAAGCAGGTCGATTTAGCTTGCCTCAGCCCGAATCTGGTTTGGGACTGGGTTGGACTGACTCAGCCTAAAGCAGCTGAACCACGTTGGGCCAATTTGGCCCAATGGCCAGCTGCTGCCTCCCATCTGCTCACCTGTCCGTGGGACTTACTGAGACCTCAGTGCACACCGGTGAGCCGCCCAGTCTCCTCTCTGGACAGACATAGCTTTAGTGTTGTAAACTACAGCAGCTGCTCATTCCCCGTCCCATGCTGCCCACGGGACTTACCTGATGCCTCTGTACTCTCCAACGAACCACCTGGCCTCCTCTCCGTAGTTTCTAACACTAAATTTTGGCAGTCCAGTGAGGAGGCCAGGCAGCTTGCAGGTGTGTCCAGAGGCCTCAGGTAAGTCCCATGGGTTGTTGGGCAGGCAGGCAGAGGCTGGGGGTGTGCAGGAAGTAGCAGCTGGGAGGGGCGAGTCCAATGGACTCCTGATCAGCCTTGCTCCCAGGAAACTGCAGCAACCACCCCTGCTTAGGCTCTAAAACCAAAGCTGAAATGAGGTGACCCGGAACTGAGGCACCCCTGTAGAATCAGGGCTTGTTTGGAAGCTCCAAATTGGCCTCCGAGTCAAATTGGGAGAGAGCTGTGCACAGCCCTACTGTATATCAAGTCAGACCATTCCTCTAACTGGATACTTTGACTGGTGATGATGATGACTCCTAAGTTTATTCGGATAATGTCATATCCAGCTGACATTGTCACACTCATTTTTAATGGAAGGGCATTCTTTGCATGCTCAGAAGCCCCCTTTTTAATGCTTCAAACGTTGGCATATAAAGGGATGTTCTACAAGAGCTAAAACCCTTGATGAGTCTTGGTTCAAATTAAGTAAACTCTTCCAACAATAATGAGCGGCATTGATTTCTCAATGAAACTTGGCTTCAAGGCCTTGCAAGTTCCTGTGACCAGGTCTCCTGTGGGCACTTGTGCAGGCTAGCCATAAAGCTGAATTGTCCTTAGTAGGAAAAGGATTTGAGTGACAGAAGCAGCATATTCTTGCGCTCTCGTAATATCTGGTTCTTACTATAGTTTAGGGGTTTTCCATGCTGGTGATTTGGCCCATCATGACAAGCTATGCAAGATTCTTTCCCCTTTCTATAATTAATAATAATAATAATAATAATAATAATCACGTGCCAACACACATTTCAGTGCAGTGGTGCTGATTTATTTCTTTGGCTCCTGCAACTGAAGAAATTTAAAATATTCAGCAGGATAATGAAAATCTCACTTTTAATGTTGAACTGAAGTTTGCCATGGAAGGATTTTAATTTTAATAATGACTTTCTGATGAACTCGTGCTCACCCAGCTTTCCAACTTGTGGCTGCATTTTTAAAAAAACCATGCATATTTAGGGGCATAGATCATCTATGCTAATGTAATTATTTTTAACAGAATAAAATGAACTGTAAAAAAAGTTTTGTAGACAGTCCTGGAGCCCACCCTGTCTTAGAAAGATCTCTGATTACCAGTGCAAAAGGAAGGAAAGAGAGAGAGAGAGAGAGAGAGAGGAAGAACAGGATATATATGTTTGATTGCAGGGAAACATGCAAATTATATGTGACTTCTTTGTCTGATTACAAAACTGCTGCTCCTTATAGGTTAATGTTTTTCAAAGCTGGATTAGTGCAAAACTAAAACACCCACAAAACAGTTGGGTTTCTGAGCTTCCGTGCAGCCCAGTCGCCTGCAGATTCACTCAGAAGTCAGTCCCATTCAATTTAATGAGACTTATTCCTGAATAAATGCACAGGGGGTTGCCTGTATTTTGAGCCCAAAGGAATGCCAAGGATGGAATGGAGATGGAATAACCCCCACTTCCAAAATGAAATCAGATCTGAGCAGTGTGTGTGTAAATACATACGCGCACAAAGTCACATTTTTTGTGAGATGTAGGCAGACTGCAAATGAGAAAAGGATCTGGTGGGCGGGGTGGGGGCGTGGGGATAGGGAGAGAGCTGCCAGCAGTGGAGTAGGATTACAGCTGGGGGAAAGTTTTTCAGTTTGATCTTTATGATTCAGTGCTTAACCCCCATGTTCTATGTGCTTTTCCAGTAATATAGCCTATAGACCAGAGGTGGGGAACCACTTTCAGCCCGAGGACCAAATTCCATTTTGGAGAAGCTCTTGGGGGCAGTATTCCAGTGGTGGGTGGGGCTTAAAGCAAAAGGGGCAGGGCTGAAAGGAAAAGGGGTGGGCCCACAAAATACCAGCATGTTTTAGCTGAAAACTCTTACTGCCAGGGGCTAAAGGGATTCTAATAAAATGCAGTTAGTGGTTGTGACTGCACCTTTGCTCCACAGCACACTCAGCCTCTCTGCAAAAAGGACAATGGGAAGGAATGGAAATATGTTGTTGTTTTTTGGTGTTGTCAGGTGAGTCTCTTTGAGCTATGGGGCTATTGATCTGTGCCACTGAGTGGGACTAATACATGTGTACAGTCCTGCTAGTGTGTTGCATCCAAAGGAATACCAATGATAGAGGTGGGTTGAACTCAGTAAGTTAACAACATTTTGGCATCTCTCTGAAGATCTGAAATGGGAGCAGTCAGCTTTGGCTGATGGTTGGAGTGTCTAAGCTATATCTCAACCTAGACTCAATTTGTATATTATTTGTGAATAAACTCAAACATTACAAAAAGCCGTAAGTATCTACTTTCCAAAAGAACCACACCCAGGTAGGCATTGCACCCCTGGAACTTCTCATTTCTTGGAAAAATGGAGTGAGGGTAACAATATGGTTGTTTCTAGAATGTGAATTGGGCAGCGTCCATCAGAGTCTCAAATGCTTAGGTTTTTCTTTCTCATACTGTAGCCCAGCCTTTCTCAACCTGGTGCCCTCCAGATGCTTTGGACTGCAACACCCAGGATTCCTGACCATGGGCCTGATGCGAATTAAATCTAAAACACATGGAGGGCACCAAGTTTGTGCTTAGACTATAGGAATCTTCCCAATCTTGTTCCTCAGTACTTACAGCCTTTGAGATCAGGTGGCAAGTTTCTTTGACTTTTTCATACTATTTTGCTTGATTTGTTTTCTTAGCCTGAGGATACCATATTGAAGATAGCATTTCCAGCTAGTAGACCTGGTTAATGCTATGAATAATCCGGCTGGATATTTAGAGCATTACATATTCTACGAATATACTGAAGGATATCTTCTTTCACTGAGATTATCCAGTATCAATCTCAGTAGGTCATAAAGGCAAAAGATAGGTTTCTCATCTCTTAGACAACTCATGATGGGAGTTGTGCTCCAGAACATTTGGAGAACACCAGGTTGAGGAGGGCTGTCTTAAGTATACTCCAGAGTTACTTATCAGGAGGGTTCCATGGCAAACTCATATTGCCTCCACAACCTAGGGTGTGTGTGTTCAAACAGTGTTTGAGTATCAGATGTGCTGATATGCTTAACATTCAGACACCCTGTGGAGTTTATGCTGGTCGTCAGTTCAAGTGGCAGACAAAGGTCTAGCAGGATCAGGTTTGGTAACATGGTCCAGCTATGAGGTTGTTGCACCATGGGTTAAGAATCCCCATGTGCCTTTGGCTTGTGAGCAGATTTCTTCATCATGTCAAGTAAATGTTGACATTTACCAAATCATGCTATTACATATCCATATCTGCTTAATAGCACAACTATTTATTTAACTTACTGTCAAATCTCAAGAATTCACCTTCACTTCTATAATATATTGATAAATATTCCTGTTTACTAGTCAATGAAAGACTTGAGGATACCATTGGAGAAAAGAACTTGATGGTTCATGGGCAGAAAGAAGGTTGATTGAGCTTTGCTAAAAATATTCTGAGTTGACTGAAGGAGCTAAAGATATCTGTGGTTACCATGAAAGGTAACTAAATGCCATTTAAATTGATAGTAGCAACATTAAACCAGATACCCCAATAAATCAGATCACACTGATTCTATTGACAGCTAACAAAGGTTTAATAAATTATTAATGGCTTTGATAAATGCCAAATCAATTGTTATAGGCTGTTAGAGTCCTGAACAGATCAACAGCTTATAACCACCCAACAGCTTTTGCTGGCACATAATGCCTAAAATACAGGGAGTCCCATATATGTTGCATATGTTGTTTTTGTAGTTTTTTGAAGTGTTGAAGTGGTTTTTAAATGTACAGATTGTGTGTATGTTGTATGTTTTTGCTGTTTTAATTTTTGTATATTGTTTTTAATTGTTTTTAATCCTATGTAAACCGCCCAGAGAGCTTCGGCTATGGAGCGGTATACAAATGTAATAAATAAATAAATAAATAAATATGGTAGAATCATTGCCTATTGTATTCACTACTCACTAGCACTCAACAGCCAAAGCATTTACAAGTGGAACATTCAAAGAACCCTTCCTTGCCAAAGATGGAAAACAATAGACCTTAGAAATAAATGTTAGAGGAAGAATAGTTATTTTGAAAAGAAATGGTTGAAAGAAGTCTGGTTGGGCAACCAGAGCCTTTAACAAAACAGAGAAGCTTACCACATAAGCTGCCGTGCACTCCCTGGTACTTTCAAGAAATGTGGCCGCTTAATAATTCATGTGAATAAGAGGCTAGCTATGAAAATGCACGATAAAATATTAAATACATTGAGTTCTGAGTGGAAAGAGAGAGTAAGGATGGGAAGGACACTGTTGCCGACTTCCCTGGAGCAGCTGCCAAGAGAGCCTTGGAGCAGAATGAACCCAGCTGGTTGGTAGGAGGAGTCTTATGAAGGATGGGGAGTCGGTGGAGTGATTGTATATGTGTTCAGCAAGGATAGCGGTCTGCTATATAGTAGCTTCTTCTAATAGCAACTCCAGCCATATCTTATCACAGAGAGAATTGCCTGGACCATTTGCAGAAAGTCCATTAACACAATAAGGGAAGGGATGACAACTCTTCAGAGCATCCCAGAATTTAACCATGTGTGGCAAGTAACATGACGTTAGGGTTGCCAGAGAAATCTGCAATGGAATGAAATGAGTTCAGATTTCTATGAATCCAGCCAGCGAATTCCACAGTGGCCCAGCTTTTCCCAAGTCACACAGATTCTGCAGAGTTGCGGAGCAGGTTTTTTTTTTTTTTACTTTCTACAATTTTATGCAAATTTACTTGTAGAAAAATATGTACTTAAAACGCACACATACACACACACACGGTTGAAAATGTGTAGTTCTCCTTTAAGCTAAAGCATGAAAATGAACATTTCAGGAAGGGAATTCACATATTTGGGGGAGGGATTTGTGCATTTCACACATGTGAATTGTGTGAAAATTCAGGTCATTGGAAAAATCCAGTTCCATCAATGAGCAGACAATGGACTAAAAGGCATCCAACAATCCGCAAAAAGCAGACAGAATGGATTTTACAAAGTATGTACATCTCTACTGAAGTGCATATACTTATGGAGAAATCACCATCTTACAATGCCAGGGATTGAATCCTGCCAGTGTAGTAAAAAGAAAAGTGAGCTACAGGTAATAATAATTGACCTGTTGAGATGCCTCTTTGGGCATATGTTTGGCTGGTGTTTTATACCGAAATGTTTTGCATTTGCACGTGTGTTATAAGAATTTTTTTTAAGTCGATACATTTATAAACTGGATGTGCTTCTGGTAGTCATTAGTTTTGTTTTGAGTGATACCCAAACAGTTAATTTCTTTGTCCATCGTGAAAAATAAATGGCATGACCTGACACTATCAATAAAATGCCCTTGGTTTAATTGTTAATTCTCCAGTTGTTTTCATCTGCAAGAATTGTATATTCCCAACCTGAACATAATTCTTGGTTTACGTAAGTAAGACACTGGTTCAGTCACTTACATACCGGCTCAGACCCATCACCCGATTAATCCAGTATCATAGGTACCTGTAAACTGTATTGTGAGCATGTGAATGATATAAGAACATAAGAAGGGTCGTGCTGATCAGACCAAAGATCTTTTTAGTCCCACCATGGCCAACCAGATTTATTTATTTATTTATTTATTTATTTATTTATTTATTTATTTAAATACTTACATACTGCTACATATATAGATGCCTATGGGAAGCCCACAAGCAGCTCATGAGTGCAATAGCACCCTCTTACTTGTGTTCCCCAGCAACTGATACCAGAGGTAATATTATACAGCCTCCATGACTAGTTGCCACTGATAGCCTTATCCTCCATGAATTTATCTAATTCCCTTTTACAGCCTTCCACTGCATCGTGTGGTAGCAACTCCCATACTGTAACTCTGCACTGTGTGAATAAGTACTTCCTTTTGTCCATCCTGAATCTCCCTGATTCTTCTGAGTAGATGGTGACAAACCCATGTCCAGGGCACTCCTGTCATCTAGCCTGGTCGTGGATAGAGGAAACGAATCAATGTCTCACTGACTAGATTCTGAAGCTCACAAGGTTATTCATGAAAGTTTTCAAACAGAAAGAGTACAAAACCAGCCTGATGGGCTGCAGGAGCAGGAATAAAGTCAAGTTCATGTGAAGAGGTCACCCAAAAAAAGGGGGGGCAACTCTAGTTCAGTCACCACAACTTCATTTCCCCCCCAAGATTTGCCAAAGGCACTGCTGTAATACCTTGGAAGAAGGAGAGAACCCTTGAGATGGCCATTCAATGTTTTTAATGTATACTGAAACAGTGAAATATTACCCTGCAGTCAAAAAAAGAATCTGATGTAAAGGATTTTATTTAGAAAGGAGCTGATGTAACGCCCTTTGAAGCTCAGTAGTAAAACTGCCTGTGAATTGTTGAAAATCTCCCCCATGGAGTCATAATCAGCTGGGAGAGAAAAGTAGCTCATTTCATATTCTTTAGACTACTTTGAGATGTCAGCTTGCTTTGACCATCACAATACTTTTGCAGCTGACTTGCATGTTGGCATCTGTGACACCACCCCTTTTGGTCCTCCTTTATTTCTCCTATTAAATTGAAGGATTCAAACTATGGAACATGCATCAGAATGCTGCTCACTGACTCTGTGGGTGCCTCTAGATGGGTGCTTTTCCCTGCAGTGGCTTTGGAGTGGCAGCAGGTAGTCTACATGAAGCTGCCGCCACTCCAAAGCCATCTAGGGGCAAAGCCCCAAAAGTCCGCTCTAAAAAAGTCGGCATTTATTCTGACATTTTAGCTTGGAATGAGGCCACTATGGCATTTGCCGTCTGTCACTTTTGCTCCGGAGCTTCTGGGAGGTGTGCCACAGTCTATGGTGATCACTGATTGGTTGCCATGGGCTGGACAGGGAAGGGGATGGACCAGTGAGCCATAAGTTCACTGCAGCATCTCCACACCTCCACAGACGTCCCCCCTTGTTCCCCCCCCATTTTAACAAGTTTTTTTTTAAAAAAGAACTTACCTTGTAAGAGGGGGCAGATGCTCCCAGGCGCCCCTAAAACTGCAGCTCATGCTCTGTTGGGTGGGTGTGGGTGCAGCGACAGCAGGAAAGCTTGCCATGGCACTCCTTCCACTGTAGATGGGCGGAAGGCGAGCCAATGCAAGGCACGCCACCTGCTGCCGCCGCTGCCGCACTGCCACCGTGAAGTTGAGAGTTGTGACTCACTGACTCTATTTAGCCTCACTGCAGCCAGCCTAGCACTCTATATTTCCCCTTCTCCTTCACCGCTGCCACCATTGAACACTGTACCCTACCTCAGGTACTCCAAGAATCCACTCCAGTTTATGAAACAGAAGAACATTTAATTAACAATAAGTAAGGTTATGCAGTTTACAACGCTTATGGTTTCATCAGTTCCAATACTTGTTTGTTTCAAATCAGTTTCAAATGCAATCCTGCCTATGCTACCCCTAAATTACACACTCTCCTCCCATTCACTCTGTTCCCAAAATAATAAAAGATATTGTTCCTATACTCTCACTAGATCCTTCCACAGGCAAACCCAGATTCCAATTCTAACTTCTACTGACTCTCAACACATAAGTCTCTACTGCTTCCCTTAACTCCTCCCACTCACTACTAACTGCCAATCCAGACCTTTGAACCACCAGCCAATCAGCATTCACCTCACATTCTATTCACTCTCTCCCCTCCCACTAGAATTAACTACTTGCCAATCTTGTATTTGAAGTCCACACAGCACTCACATTCTAAATGGCAATAATCATTAAACATTACAAACACTTACAATCTATATAACTGGCAATAAACAGTAATTTATTTATTTATATTTATTTATTTACTGCATTTCTATACAACCCAATAGCCGAAGCTCTCTGGGTGGTTTACAAAAATTAAAACCATAAAAACCATTCAAAATATAAAACAATGACAATATAAAAACATAAATTAAAATACAGTATAAAAGCACAACCAGGATAAAAACCAAGCAGCCATGCAGAAATTGATAGGAATTTAAAATACAAATTTAAAGAGCAAGGTTAAAAATCAAACTGAAGAACTGTTAAAACAGTGTGAAAATAGAAAGGTCTTCACTTGGCATCTAAAGGAGTATAATGTAGATACCAGGCGAACCTCTCCGGGGAGCTCATTCCACAGCAGAGAAGGCCCTCCTCCTAGCCATCTGTCTCACTTCCTTTGGCATGGGCTTATGGAGAAGGACCCCTGAGGATGATCTTAGGGTCCAGGCAGGTACATATGGGAGGAGTTCCTTCAGATAACCTGGCCCCAAGCCGTTAATACCAGCATTTTGAATTGGGCCCGGATCATAGCATCCTAGCACACCCGTATAGTCAACAGCCACAAGACTGTTGTGGCTATCAGCTATGTCGATGCCCATGCTGATCACTGTGAGGACTAGCAGAACTAGAAGAGTGGGAGCTGTAGGCATCTTGCAGAGCAGATACACACACACCACATCAGTTACAGAAGGTATCTAAGTATAACCGGGCTAGATCTACACTACTGCAATTTATTGAAGTGCTCTGATAACAGTTGGGGCACAATCCACATTCCATATACTGCTTTCATAGTGTCATATCCTGCTTTTTATTCCACACATTCGTAATTATTTGACACAAGGTGTGGATCTGGCCCTGGTTTACTTCCTGGTCTGAGACAGAGGGAAGCTGATTGCAACCATTCTTAGAGGCATTTCTGAAACATGCTGTGTTAACTATAAGTAGACAATTGCGAGCAATATCTGGTCAAGCAATATGGTTCTGTTGCTTCCTGCAGAGAGATTCACAGCTACAATTAATTTTTAAATGAATCTTTAAAAATAAGAAAAAGCTAGGCAAATAGAATTAGCAATGCTAATGGACCCTGGCTCTCAGAGCTCCATTCATGGTTTCCGAGTGCTTTGATTTTGAATTGGAAAGGAATGAGCAAAAAAGTCCTAATGGGTCCTTTTGTATATTGTGTAGCAATTGCAAGAGATGCATTCCATATGGCAATCAGAGTTGGACCTGTCTCCGCAAAGCCATGCAAATTATGGGAAGATGATACATGTAATTGCAGAAATATCATTGGCATTGGGATCATTTTCTTAATCCTGAGACTGGAAAGAAACGCGATGGAAAAAGAAGCTTGACAATCAGTGGAGTAGCATTTGGTCTCTTCACGCTTTTCTAAATTTTGGGATGCGGAGGTCAACATAATAGGCCAAGAATGTTATTGCCAAGACCCAGAAATTGAAATAGAATAGCAATGACCCCAGAGCAATGACTCTGGGCAAATTTGCTGCCATTTTACACTCGATGATTTGACAGGAGGTTACTCAAAGCAGTATCCCTTCCCTTGGCTTCAATGGCCTCAATCCCAGTGAGCACTGCACACTGGGCTCTGTATACAGATGTACAGGTTTGGTAAAATCCATTCCACCTGCTCTTCACATATTGTCAGGTGCCTTTTGTTCTGTTGTCCGCTCATTGACGGAACTAGATTTTTTCCCCACTTTGCCGAATTTGTGCAAATTCACACTTGTGAAACTGCAGGAGGAAGTGAAACTGACAGATTCACCCATTCCTAGCTTAGGAAGACTGAAGGGGTCCAGTTAGTTCCACTTGGTTTCCATCACAAAACTGGTTCACAGATGCAAACCCCATAGTTACCATTTCATGGACGTGTTGCTTGATAGGTATAACTGAAACTTGGTGGGATGACTCACATGAGTGGAATACAGCAACTGAAGCGTATAATTTGTTCAAAAAGAACAGAATAAATAGAAAGGGAGATGGAGTCACACTATATGTTATAGTGTGCCTCCACAGAGATACAGGAGGATGAGCCTGGTAGCCCCATCGAGAGCATCTGGATTAAAATAAATGGGGCAAGGAATAAAAGGAGCATGATAGTTGGAGTCTACTACTGACTACCCATTCAAAGAGAAGGCAAGGATGAAACTTTTGAAAAGTAAATTGCCAGTGTTTCAAAGAACTGATACAGTAGTAATGGGGAACTTCAATTACCCCGATATCTGTTGGCAGACAAATTCTGCCAAAAGTGCCCCTTCCAAGAAATTCCCAACATGTGTGACTTGATACTGACCAATAGGGATAACTTAGTGGATAAAGTGGCAGTTAAGGGGAATTTTGAGGGAAAGTGACCACATCATACTTGAGTTCTTAATTATAAAGGAAGCAAAAGCTGAGTGTAGCATACATGTATTCTGGGTTTTAGAAAAGCTGATTAATAAACTCAGAACTATGATAAGTAAGGTCCCATGGCAAGTCACCCTAATGAGAAAAGGACTACAAAATGGATGGGACTTTTTAAAAAAGGAAATTTTAAAGGCACAATTACAAACAATTCCAACTAGGAAAAAAGATAGAAGGCAACAGAAGGAATCTATGTGGCTCAAAAAAAAGCTTAGAGATGAACTGAAAACAAAAAAGGACGCATATAGGAAGTGGAAGGAAGGCTAGGCTACAAAAGAAGAGTACAGACAGGTTGCACCGAAGGCTAAAGCTGCAAATGAGTTGAGGTTAGCAAGGGATGCTAAAACAACAAAAAAGCTTTCTTCAGGTATGTGTATAGTAAAAGACAGAAGAAAAAAATGGTGGCTCAACTGCTCGATGAGGATGACAAATTGATAACAGATGACAAAGAAAAGGCCGTTCAATTCCTACTTTAGCTCAGTCTTCTCTCAAAAGCAGGTCTATGATCCTCCAGGCAAAACTGAAGTACAACCTGAAGGGGAAGGATTGAAGTTTGAGATTG
Source organism: Anniella stebbinsi (assembly GCA_029215795.1). Classification (NCBI taxonomy): domain Eukaryota; kingdom Metazoa; phylum Chordata; class Lepidosauria; order Squamata; family Anniellidae; genus Anniella; species Anniella stebbinsi. Next base: position 61,130,512 of record JARDYH010000005.1, on the reverse strand, counting down.
ATAAACAAATGGTCAAGGAACATCTAATTTCTTTGAATGAGTTCAAATCACCAGGGTCCAATGAACTGCATCCTAGAGTAATAAAGGAGCTGGCAGAAGAACTCTCAGAACCACTGTCCATTATCTTTGCAAAATCATGGAAGACGGGTGAAGTGCCAGAAGCCTGGAGGAGGGCTAATGTTGTTCCTATCTTCAAAACGGGCAAAAGGAGGGTACTGGGAACTACAGACCAGTCAGTCTGACATCAATGACATCAATCCCTGGGAAAATTTTTGGAGCAAATTATAAAGAAGTCGATCTGTAAGCACCTTGAAAACAATGATTACTTGCAGCCAGCATGGATTTGTCAAGAACAAATCCTGTTAGACTCATCTGATCTCATTCTTTGATCGGGTAACCTCCCTTGTGGACTGTGGGAATGCTGTGAACATAATATATCTTGACTTCAGCAAAGCTTTTGACAAAGTACCACATGACATTCTGATCAGCAAACTAGCTAAAAGTGGGCTAAATGGAACAACTATTAGCTAGACCCACAGTGGGCTACAGAATTGGACTCAAAAGAATGCTTATCGATGGTACCTTCTCAAACTGGGGGGAGTTAATGAATGGGGTACCACAGGGCTCAGTCCTGGGCCCAGTGCTTTTCAACATTTTTATTAGTGACTTGGATGAGGAGATGCAGGGAATGCTTATCAAATTTGCAAATGACACAAAATTGGGTGGGATAGCTAATACGCTGGAAGACAGAAACAAACCTCAAAGTGATCTTGATCGACTGGAGCGCTGGGCTGAAAACAACAGAATGAAATTTAATAGGGATAAATGTCAAGTTCTACACCTAGGAAAAAGAAACCAAATGCACAGTTACAAGATGGGAGATACTTGGCTCAGCAATACTACAGGTGAGAAGGATCTTGGAATTGTTGTAGATCACAAGCTGAATATGAGCCAGCAGTGTGATGTGGCTACAAAAAAAGCAAGTGCTATTTTGGGCTTCATTAATAGAAGTATAGCTTCTAAATCGCACAAGGTACTGGCTCCCCTCAATTCAGCACTGGTTAGGCTGCATCTTGAGTATTGTGTCTAGTTCTGGGCACTACAGTTCAAGAAGGATGCAGACAAGCTGGAGGGGGTTCAGAGGAGGGCAACGAGGATGATCAAGGGTCTGGAAACAAAGCTCTATGAGGAGAGACTGAAAGAACTGGGAATGTTTAGCCTGGAGAAGAGAAGATTGAGGGGAGACATGATAGCAGTCTTCAAATACTTGAAAGGTTGACACACAGAGGAGGGCCAGGATTTCTTCTCGATCATCCCAGAATGCAGGACATGGAATAATGGGCTCAAGTTACAGGAAGCCAGATTCTGGCTGGACATCATGTGGCTCTTCTGTCTTTTCTTAATTAATGGATTTTCTGCTGTAAGGGGAGTGGGGAAAGGCAGTAAAAATGGTGGGAAAACACAGAAAGGTTAGGAATTGAGGATGTTGTCTGGACACACACATCCTCACCTCATAAAATTCCATGAAATGGCATGATAATAGCCTCATCTAGCAGCAACCTCAAAGCACTTAAAACCAAATTCTGCTATAGCTATGGATTAGAAGTCCCTTTAAAGCAAGAAAGAGAAAGTATTCTCCTTCCCCCAACTTGGTAGCCAGACCCAAAGGTGTATGTTTCAACAAGACCACATTTGAACAATTGCCAAACCTTATCCCAGCCACTCAAAATTCAGTTCGTTTTGTATTTTTCGTTTGGTTGCAGGCGCACTCTGAACTGCAGGTAGAATCTCGTGTCTGGTACAACTCCTGATAAGACCCGCTGCCCTTGAAACTGCCCCGAGGCTCTATAAACAATCTGAACTTCTTGTTAGTCTTTGTCCATCCTCCCTGATAAGAAATTGATTTCCTATTGAGGGCTATCATTGTACCGCTGACTTCCCAAACAAAGATGTTACTGAGAAACACATGAGTCCATTTCTCTTAATAATGTCTAACTCTCAAATATCTTCTCTTATAACCGAATGTTTTGATTTAATGAAGCCACCCAGAAAGCTTCCCAAAGCATTATGGTATCATTATTACTAGCAGTCATTTACACAGCACTTGACATATCTCTGTCATGCTTAAAATAGATGCTAAACCCTCACTGTATATTTAGGCCACAATTCAGTCCAGAATTCGACATGCTAAAGGCCACTGAGTTCTATGAGTTTAGACATTCATAATTCTAATTACTGGACTGCAATCAAAACAGTCAAATTCCTGTTTTATTGTACTGGTATAATCCTGAGAAATCCACAGTCCCTCCTTCTTCTGGAAAGGCACTGCAAGTTAGCTTTAAATTTTATAAAACTCCTAACTTCTACAGCAGTCATGGGAACACTATGAATGAATCATCTTGGGAGAATACAGGGCCCCATCTTCTTGTTTGAAGATCACAAACAGGTTGCTTGCTCAATGCCTGACCAAACCGTCCTGTCATCTGACCTTGAGTTGTTATCTCTGTGCAGCTATGCCAGAGTTGTGCTCAATCTCATTATTCACTTCCCGAGGAGGTCATGCTGGGAAAGAGAGGTAGCATTTTGGCTCTGTAAAGATGGCTGCCAGAGCAGAGACTGACTGTATCTGTTTACTATATTGTCTCAATGCTTTGTACAAACAGGACAGGAATTATAAAAGACAGAAAATGGGGAAAGGATATTCTGCTAGACATTGAACTAAGCATGTTTCCTTTTGCTTTATGTTCTTATTTAGATGTGGGACTGCAAGCAGGGGCCTGTTTTCTTTTGTCTATGTACAGTAAAGCCACAGTACATCATATACTTAGGGATGTGCATCATATCGGACCTGATACCTGATACCGATACAAATCGGAGGAAATCGGGCATCCGATGTCCAATGTCAATGCTGGCTGCAGGAGGTCCGATATCTCCCAATCTGATTGTTTTTAATCTGATTAATATTGGAAAAAATTGGAACATCGGACCTCCATTTTACGTGTTTTCACCATAGGCTTGCATTAGGGGAAAGAAAGCTTTTCCCCAATGCAAGTCTATGGGGAAAACATGGCGGCGGGTGAGTGGGGACCTCCCTCTCCTTCCCTTCCTCCCCCCAGTCACGCTCCTTACCTGCTGCCTCCTCGCTACTGCCCGCTGCTTCTGTACTAGTGATAAACAGGCCCTGCAGCCTGTACCACAATAGAGCGCTGGCGCGCCAGGTGACATCATCACTCAGCACACTATCGCTCTAATGTGGAACAGGCCGCAAGGCCTGTTTATCAGTAGTATGGAAGCAGCAAACAGCAGCGGATGACGGCGGCAGGTAAGAAGCATGAGTGGGGGGGAGGGAGGGGGAGGGGGTGGTCCCCTCTTACCTGCTGGCATCCCATGCTGTTGTCCGCTGCTTCCATCTACTGAGAATTAGGCTTTGCGACCTGCTTCTCAGAAAAGCGACAACGTACCAGGTGATGATGTCACCCGGTGCGTCGTTGCTCTACTGAGAGGCAGGCCGCAAAGCCTAATTCTCAGTAGACGGAAGCAGCGGACAGCGTCGCAGGATGCCGGCAGGCATGGAACGCGAGTGGGGGGAGGGAGGGGGAGGGAGGGCTGCCATTTTAGGTGTTTTCCCCATAGACTTGCATTGGGGGAAAGCTTTCTTTCCCCCAATGCAAGCCTATGGGGAAAACACCTAAAATGGGGGTCCGATATTGAAATCAGAACTTCTGATTTTGTATCGTTAACGCATCCGATCCAATAAGACAGACCTCCGATTTTAACGATATGATACTTTACAAAATCTGAAGTTCCAATTCCAATTCCAATTCGATTTTTCGCGTCCGTGCATTTCCCTAATACTTATCTGTGTCCAATATATTTTATCTAATATCATTCAGACCCTTTTACAAATATTAAGTTCTACTGATTTATACACAGCAGCAATTGAAAGTACTGGCTGCGTTCAGACAACACAATAGTCAACGGCAGAAAATAATCAACTCAACAGTTGTTTATCTAGGGGGCATTCCCCACACAACATAATAATCAACCATGGTGTGGATTAGGATCAGCGTTGAGTTGACTATCAGTCCCACTGAGTTGACTCACTCATCCCTCACCCTCTTCCCTCCTTGTTCGTCCACTAGTATCCCAGCAGCCATTGCTGCCAAAAATCTAACCTGCTAGCTGGACTAGAGAAGCAGCCACCTCTTTGACCACTCTTGCCTTGCAACTCTGTGGCTGAAAAAAATAACCAACAGTGGCTGAGGAAATAATCAATGTTGCCCTCCACACAACATGGTAATCAACAGTGGTTCAAATAGCCAACTCTGCACAGCGTTGGTTATTTGCATTGGTTATTTTGGCCAAATAACCACCAGTTGGTTAAAAAAAACCTCCCACTATGCAACATGTTAGTTATTGTGCCATTCCTTTTTAGTGGACATCAGAGGTATTATAGTCAGCTTACAATGTGATCTGATACATGTTTACTCAAAAGCAAGTCCTGCTGTGCCCAGTAGAGTTTTTTAAATTATTATTTATTATATTTTTATACTGCTCAATAGGTGAAGCTCTCTGGGTGGTTCACAACAATTAAAACCATAAAATGCAAGCCAATAAAATACAGGTGATAAAATACAATATTAAAATTGTAACACTTTTAAACTATAATATAAAAATAAAAATGACCAAACAGAAACTTGCAGCAGTGCAACATTTAAAACACAATATTGGACATAAAACAAACTGAAAAACTAAAATGCATGAGAAAATAGAAAGGTCTTCACCTGGCACCGAAATGAGTGCAATGTAGGTGCCAGGTGAACCTCTCTGGGAAACTCATTCCAAAACCAGGGGGCCACAGCAGAAAAGGCCACTTCCATTGGTAGGGCTCCTGGAGAAGCTGATCTTAGGGTCCAAGCAGGTGTATATGAGAGGTAAGTGTGGATAGGATTGCAGGCTATTATAAGTCAACCCTCTTCAGAAAGGCAAGATCAATCCTAATGTATTGGTACCTGGCTTTCAAAATTTATCATCTCACGTGTAGAGTGCAATATGTGAGAGGCATTTATAGAACACAGATTGGCTAATCATGAGTTTTGCTGCCAGGCGGAAACTTTAGGAGGCAAGCACAAAGATCAGGAATAGTTAGGAATGCCAAATTCTAACTATGATGTGTGACCACTGGACACTGGAAAAGAAAGTCACATATTGAAGCAGCCTTCCTTAATCAGGTGTCCTCCAAATGTTTTGGACTACAACTCCAAGCATTCCTGACCACTGGACATGCAGGTTGGGGCTGATAGGAGCTGATGTCCAAAATATTTGGAGGATACCAGTTTTGGGAAGGCTGTATTAGAGACTGAGGCCAGGATCCAAATAACTTTGACACTCATTTTGTGTGTCCAAAGGGATTTTAGATTTGTGTTTGTTGTTTTTTCTCAGACAGCTGACTCTTCCTGTTGGATGGCAGATTACTTTTGAAATAGAGGGGATTTTCAAAATCAGCTTGTGATATGGGATATGCTCACAGGAAAATAAAAGACAAGAATTCTATTGAGTTAACAAAGACTGTTGCATGACCCTCAGTAGCTGTATGGATAGGGGCTGAAAAAAGTAAGTGTACTTTGAAGATGTTATATTTATTCAGATATTTTGTGAACCCCGTGAAACAATGAATGAACAACATTTATAAGAGATCCCCAATATTCTCCTACCACTTGCCCTCCTAATTCCATTTCCCCATCTTCAGCTCTCCAAGCAATTACAGAGAAGTGATTTGAGTTCAGGTTAAGCAGGCTTCCCAATCTGGTGCCCTCTAGATATTTTGTATTACAACTCCCAGCATTCCTGACCATCAGCCATACTGGCTGGGGCTTATCAGAATTGGAGTCCAGAACATCTGAAGGGTATGAAGTTGAGGAAGGTTGTCAGAAATCACTGGTGGAAACTTAGTGACAAAGCACAACCATATTAGAGAAGTATAATAAAAGCATGCCTTTATTTAAAAATGCCTGGGAAACTTGATGATGGATTACAAGGATACTAGTCATATGCCATAGAGTATATAAAGCATCCTAATGCAGCCTTAAAATTTGTTCCGTTATAAAATCTTTTTGCTCAGTGGAGTTGGATGCTCTCCTAATGTTTTAGGCAAGTGCTGTATTTCAGTGGCAGAGCACATGCTTTGCATACAAAAGATGACCGGTTCAATCTCAGGCAGCTGCAGGTAGTGTTAGAGAAGACTCCTGCCTGAGACCCTGGACAGCCAGTCAGTGTCAACATTACTGAGGTAGGTAGACCAATGGTCTGTCTCAGCTTCCTGTGTTCCTTCTTCAATACAAATGTTAAGGCCTAATCATCCTAAAAGGAAGAAAAGGCCCATTTTAATGAAACTGGCCAAGTCTATTGGTACAACTTGGCCAATTTCATCTAGGCGATCAAGCAAACAAAAATAGAGCAAACTAAAAGAATCACTACTAAAAAAAACCTGAAGGCCAACCTATGGCATCATACTTACATAAGCACTTCTATACTAATGGCACTACCATTCACTGGGGAATATTTAGACTTAAGTATGAACGGTCGTCACGATAATACCTAATGCTTCCACTTGAACCTACAAAGATTTCATCTAAATGCACCGTCATTTAGCATCCCTCCTGCTATGCAATTTAAGGAAGTTTCAGGAATGTTTTCCAGCTCCTATTGTGTCCAAGGGGGGTAATTTCTATATACATCTCCAGAAGTTTAAACTATGTCATATAGGTTTCATAGAAATGTACAGTGCAGGAAATAGCTGATTTTCAACACCTAAAATTAAAAATCTGTCAGGGCAGCCTTTCCTCCAGCGGTCTGTAGGAAAACATCCTCCTGTTTCAGTCAAAAAGGTTAGTTGTAGGTGAGGGAGACTATTGAAGACTGAGGGGGGCTTATATGTAGTACAGGCTTCTCCAGCTGTGTAAAAAGCTCAAGCAATTGGGCATTTTCAGATATATTAAAAAGTGGCTTTTACTTTATGCTGCTTTTACACTAGAGATCGCTGCTGCCATCGCCACAAATCAATACAATGGGGCTAACCCGGAGGGCTTGCAGTAGGGGCAGTTCCTACTGGGTGCCCGACCATCATGGCAGCTCACAACAACAAGGCAGCTCACAACAAACCTCCAACAAACTTCTGGAAGCCTGATCAGCTCAGAGAAATCTCTGACCAAGCAGTCTTGAAATGGTGGTGGTAGTAGCCAATGGGTCATAAGGACATAAGAAGAGCCATGCTAGGTCAAACCAAAGGTCCATGTAGTCCAGCACTCTGTTCATACAAATGGCCAACCTGCTGTCGACCAGGGACCCACAAGCAGGACATGGTGCCTCTGATACTGGAGGTTACACTTAGCCATCAGTACTAGTAGCCGCTTGTGCATCATCAAAAAGAAAAAGGAGATTGATATGCCTTAAAATGGCATATGCTGTTTGTACAGGTGCAACTTTAAAAATAATTGCTATCACTTAAATGGAAATATAATACAACTCCCCTTAGTGGGGAATGCTGTAACCTGTGTGCTGGCTCAGTGTGCTGTTCAGATGGTGTCTGTGGATGGGCTACTTCAGGACCCTTGCTCTTTCTCCTTATAGTTCTTTAAACCAGACTTGAACTGATATAAATATAAATAAACACAAATGCAATAAATAAATAAAATGTAACAAAAGCCCTAAAGAAGTAAGCTGAGGCTACAGAAAAAAATATAGCATAACATTTCCAGAGTAGTGGAATGAAGGCACATTTCTTGCCCATAGTTCCTGTGTGCATTTCTGTTGCTCCCACCCTACATTCCCTCTGCAAAGTCTGATCAAACTGGTTGTGCAATTTTTTTATTTTTACATTCTTCAAGCTGAACTGGAAAAAAAACCTCAATTCTTTTTCCCAGAAGGGAGATGAAGGTTGCAAATTTCTATTGGCTAGCACTGGTGACATTGCTGCAACCAAATAACACGCCCCCACCTCCCCATCTCTGGCACAGTTTTGCAACTGTTTTTAAGCATTTTGAAAAGCACAACACATACACACACTTAGTAAGGGAAGGAGGAACACATAAATGTGCATGTGACTCTTTTAAAAGGAAGAGACCAGTCTCCCTCCAGTCTTCCTGGATTAATTAGCCCAAGGTGCATACATTTTAGGTCTCAAATATATGCCACGTTTCTCTGTTTTTAAGCAGCAAGAGCACAGTCCAGGGCCTTGCAAGGACAATCTGAGATGTGCACATGTTTTCTGAAACAAACAGCTTTTGTGAGCTTCAGTCATTTTCACTCATGCAAATCCCTTTGTTCCTTTAACACCTGGCTGTACTGCAAAATTTAAATGTTTCTCCTATGCAACAGCAACCAGGCAGGAGGGGATGAAAAGAGACAGGTGTTTTGATTAAAAAGCAATGACCTAACTAGGGATTGAGTTTGGCCTGCTGGTATTAACAGTCTGTCCAGGTGCTGTGCAAACTCCAGCCTCACTGCTGTCAAGCCAGTCGATTGGATAAGAAAGGCCAGAACAACAAACAAGTGAAAGAGGAGCTTATTACCTTCACATCAAATATTTTTTACATTCCTGATAAAAGAGATCAAGTGTGTCCAATCTCAACTAGTCGGCTGTTGTTCTTAATGTGTTTGACTCTTTTCCATGTCACCCAAGAAGCTTCTCATCACATTCTGCCAGCCACTTTGCAGGCATGCTTTTCATTCCAACCATAAGACTAATAGGACTGGCAGATGCTAGTAATGTGGGCAGCAGCCTTGGAAACGCTAATCTAATAAGATGTGGAGTATGTACAGTATGAATCTAGGAGTATGCATGAATTGGCCTCCAACTCATCAAGATGGTTGCTGGGTGAACATTACTCAGTGTTGGTCTATTGATTGCTAAGGGAAGCTTCTGCAACACTTGCATCCAGATTAGAAAGCACTTGAAGCCCTTGTCTCTGAACCAAACCAGGTCATGTCAGGAAATGAGAAGCACATATTTGAGATCTTGAGCTGCTTTCATGATCTAGACCAGATGAAGAGAGCATCGCCACCAAGGTAATTATGGATTTGTCCATCTTCTATCATTTCTAGCTTCCAATAGCCAACAGTCAGTAAAACCTTGGGCATAAGGTGGCTATGGTAGGGTGACCAGATTTTGGAAACCAAAATCCAGGTCCAAAATGGCAGCCTGAAGGGGGCGTGCCCACCAACATGTCCGGCCCCCAGGGGGCGGGTCCAGCCCCAAGGGGCGTGCCCACCTGAACATAGCCTTGGTCACATGTCTGATTTCACAGCACACAATTAAGACAAACATGTATTTCCTTATCTGAAAAGCTGTGTAGAAATAGTGAGTAGCTGTAAAGACGTGGGGCAGATGTTAGACATCAACATTATATACATTGTGATATATACGTGAAATTGCTTTCAGGCAACATGTCTAGAATTTTATCAGGTGTCACTTGTATGCATGCAGCACCTGGTGATATTCCCTCTACAATACAACAGTTAAAGCTGCAGGAGCCCTGCCTGGCATGACAAGATACAAAAGAGGGCAGACATACACACCCCAGGTAAGAGCAGCAGTAGCAGCATCCACACACACCTCATGCTCACCAAAGGCAATAAAAATTAAAATCTACATACTCCTGCACGCTCACCCAAACTGGGGGAAAACTCCACACCCTCCCAAAAGCAATTAAAACAACAACCACCTCCCCACACACACTTAACTGGGGGGGATAGAAATCCACCCCCACCAAAGACAAAATAATGACAACAACAACAACAACAATAATAATAATAATAAACCACCCACACAATGCAAAATAACACAAAACATGCACACACCCATTGCAATAAAATAATATTAAAAATACAACACTCAACCACATACTCACCCAAGGAAAAATAATAAAAATCCAGACAAGCACCAAGGCAAAAAACAACCAACTGAATGACTACACACAACCAAGACTGAAAGTTAAATAAATATACACACACACCAGCATACTCACCCATGGCAACCCTAATAATAGTTTTAAAACACACACACATGCACCACCCCAATTAATGAATCAAAATATATGGACAATATTAAAGAAAAGTTCACTAAACAGTAGCAGCACCCAACAATAAATAAAATCACATCCAGGCTAAGACGGCTGCACGCCAGACTGGGCCAGGCCGCCCCATGGGCTTGAAGTCCCACATGCCACACTCTAGGCCAGGCCGCCCCACACCCGGCCAGGCTGTGCTGGGCCAGGCCGCCCCGCGCTGGGCCAGCCGCAACGCTCACCATGATGCCCCGGTGTGCCAGGAGGACACCGGGTGAGGATGTTCCCCACGCTGCGCTGCTCCATGTGCTGCACTGGGCCAAGCTGCGCCACCCTGCACGCACACCCACCCTGCGCCCACCTGCTCCATGCCCGCCCCACTTTCCCCACGTGCACTGCACCCACCCCGCGCCCGCCTGCCTGCCCCACGCCCACCCCACGCACCCCGCGCCTGCCTGCCCCACAAATGCATGCCTCACAAGCCCCACAACCGTGCCACCCACTGCCTGCCCGCGCCAACCCCCACCAGCGCTTTGCCACTGACTTAAGTATTCACCCGGGGCTGCGCTGCTGCTCCTGCCTCTGACGCTGCCTTCTGGATCTGTTTGGGAGCACGGGGAGATTGCTCCGCCTCTCAAACAAGTCTCGCGAGACCAGGAAAGAGCAGGTAAGCAAGCTGCTCCATGCCCCGCATGCACCTTTCCTGGGGTGAAAGGGTCTCTTTGTGCTTGAATGAAGAGGCCCTTTCATCCTGGGAAAGGGGCGGGGAAGAATAGGCTGTGCCTTCTCCAGGGCCCCAGAAAGCGTGGAGCTTGCCTACCTCCATTAGAGTAGGCGATCTCCACCCTTTCTGGAGCCCCGGAGAACGTGCGTCCTGCTCTGCCCCCGCCCCTTTCCCAGGATGAAAGGGCCTCTTCATTCAAGCATGAAGAGACCCTTTCATCCTGGGAAAGGGGCGGGACAGAACAGGACGCATGTTCTTCGGGGCTTTCCAGAGCTCTTCACGGGAGCCTGTTTTTCTGGGTAAACGGGCCCTGGGCCCGGTTGGGACGGATCACCCCAGTTTTCCTGGTTAGGACCGGGAAACCCCTGGCGATCTGGTCACCCTAGTATGGGCTTGATCTGATGACACACTAAGCCCTGGTTAGGCCGCTAACCCTTTTGCAGCAAATGGCTCGTGTGTTTAAACCATGGTTATGTAGCCACCATGGTTAGGAATGATTCACATGACATGCTAAGCCAAAAATGTTTAGCTCAAAATGCTTAACGTGTCATCTGAACAGGGTCTGTGTGTCCTACTTTACAGAGAACAGTCCTCTATTTAAAGGGTTGTCAGAAGACAGTCCTCTTTCTGAAGGGATCCTCTATTTGAAGGGATGTCCAGTTCAAGTGTGACATAAAGACCCATAAGTAGGAAGAGCAGCAGGGGCCTTGAAGGTGCCCATCAACAGTTAGCCCCTAGGCCAGGGTAGGTAACTTTTCTGAGCCAATGGGCTCATTTGGCAATTAAGAAACTGTCCTGGGCAATGCAACAAAATAGGTGCACTGCAGATGAAAGCATTGGCCTGCAGCCACCTGTCATCTCAATTTCCTAAGGATGTCTCTGAGCCCCACATGTGGCCTAGAGGCATTCATGGGGAAAGAAGATGGGAGCAGCAAGAGGTCCCCACTTTGCTTTGAAATAGTCCCAGCAGCCAGTATGAAACTTCATTATTTTAAAAAAATAATAATAAAAAGTGGGAAGTATAGAATACCTTGACAGGCACCAAGAAAGGTGTCTGCCGGCACGGTGGCAGCAGTAGATTGAGCAGGCAGGCATACTATGGTGAGATGTATTATTATTTCTATCTGAATTACAGTAGTCATGTCAACATTTGTAGCTAGACATGTAAATTGTTATATGCAAATCTGAATGCCCTCCTTTTTCATTATGCATTTCCTCTTTTTTGGAGATGGATTTTGCAAATGAGATGGGTTTCAAGGAGAGATGTGGGAGAAAAGGAAGAGACCATAAAATGAGTCATTGCAGCCATATGCAAGATGCATGTTACTTGCCACTGTTTTAAAGGTAGATCGGAACATAGGAAGCTGCTGTATATTGTGGCCATGTCTACACCATGCAGTTATCCCAGGATCAGCTCAGGAGCATCCCTGTGCATCCATATGATGCACAAGGGATCCCGGGGGAAACCAGAGATGGGCAGAGACTTTCCCCAGGATAACTGAGACCAATTTTCCCTATCTCAGGAAGATCCCATGCTCCGCAGCGGTGTGGATGCCCATCCCGGCTTCTTTGTACCTCCTCCAGCTTTCAAAACAGGTACGGAGCTGTTAGGGGGCTTCAAGGGGGAGCAGCAATTTTGCCATCCCTGGGATGGGGGGGGGGTGTTGTGTGCAGGTGTTTTTTTTTAATTTAGCCTTTTCCCTCGATTAGGGCTGCACAACCAGCTCCTCTTAAAAAAGGAAAAAGAAATGGCACCCGCAACATCCCTCTTCCCTTCTGGGATGTTGCATGGGTGTATAGGTGCTGGGGGAGGATTGCGGAAGCACGTAAGTCCGCAATCCTCCCCCCTTCCTCCCACTACACCCTTAGGTGTAGATTAGCCCTGTGTTATCTAGCCCAACCTTGTTTTCCCTGACTGGGAGTGGCTCTCTAGAAGGTGGGTTTCCCATCCCCTACAACTTGATCCTTCTCACTGGAGATACCAGAGGCTGAAGTTGGAACATTCTGAGTGCAAAACATGTGCCCTACCACTGAGCTATGTCCCCTGCCTTACAATACGCACATCCTCAGTACCAGCTGCATAGCAAGCCGAGCTGTATTTCTTGGTGGTATTTAAAACAGCTTTGTTCTTTGTCTTTCAACAGTTCGTGGTCTAAGGCTGCAGCCACCATGCGATCTCATGGTCCCATCGCTTCAAACTTCCCTCACCAAGGAAAAGCCAAGGGGGAAAGATGCAAGGAGTCGTTCTCAAGGCATGGAATGGATGTCTGATTCTACTGGACTATCTTGGTCTATCTCTAATTCTGGAATGAATTAACCTCAAGTTAGAAAAGCATTGCTTAAACCACTTAGAAATCATGACATGGACTTAGACATGGACTTGTTGGTTTTAAGAAAAATATATAGTAAACAGTTGCTTTCTAGTGGATTCCAATATATATCAGTTTTAGGTTTCGGTTATGGTAGTCTTAATATTATGTTTTAGTAGGGGTTTTTTTTTCTTGTCTGAAATTTGAATAACAAACAGTTTTTAGCTTATCTCATCTCTCCCCTAGTGGTTGACTGGTTATTCTAAATTGAATCCATGCAGACAAGTTAGCACTTTGAAAGTAAAAATGTTAGGTAAAAAGCTGAATTCAGCAATAAAAATCTGATCTCCTTAGAAGTGGTTTGAACTCTGATGGTTGTTACCTATCAGCATGGTTAAGATTTATGTCATGCTTATGAGTGTGGCATCTGAAACAGCAATTGAAGATGACAGAAATATGATATAATGTATATAAGGCTCTGGTATGTATTTTCTTTTGGTTATCCAAGAAGGAGTTGTGATACTTTGATGCTACCTGTACTGCACACACACAAAAGCCTGCTGAATGTGGTCTGGGTGTACAGTGTGCTAAATAAATATATTTCCATGCATCAATTTGGGCACTGAATAATATTCCAAAACACCTTTTTAAACAAACAAACAAACAAACAAACAAACAAACAAACAAACAATCAGTGATCTCTTGGAGTAGTTTCAGACATGACAGGGGTTGCAGGTAAAGGAATCACAAAGCAATCATTTTCACAGGGTTTAGGCAGGTCAGTTGACTATTCTCAAAGGCTATAGTTGATCAGGGTTCATTTTGCTGCCATCTTGAAAACAACAATGTTGGGGGTGCACTGTCTTCACCCTAAAATGCTCCTGACAGTGGCACTCTGCTCATAGTACAGAACTCAATCTAAATATTGTGTCTGCCACCTAAATATTGTGTCTAGTTCCTGCGCTTCTCCCTTGTAACATGCCATGCTGTGTTGTATGTTTACCCACATTGTCGGCTGCTCTGGGATAGGGAGGCAGGAAAATACCTGAGGCAATGAAGTCAGATCACAAATTTTCATTACTACCAGGAAAATCTAGAAAGGGCAGCCTGTCTGGTCTGGGACCTTGCCTGAGTAACAAAGCCTTCCTGGTGCTGGTATCTTGATGTGTGTCCCATGGCTCTGGCTTGGTTCCTCAGCTCTGACTCCATGGCTCAACTCCTGGCTCCAAGTTCACCTCTGACAGTGGCCTATGGCTCATCCATAAGACAGTCATTTTTGTCTCACTCGGAATGTACTATATCTCAGTGTTGATCTGCCCCCCTCCACGTGCAGCCCCCCTCCAAATGCCTCATTATTACACATTATGGGAGAGGGAGGGTGGAACTGGGCGTCAGGCCACTGTTTTCAGAAGAAGTCCTTGCTAACACTAGGGTGACCAGATTTTGACAACCAAAATCCCGGTCCGCCCCCCTCGCCCCCCCCCAAAACAACTCACCCACCGTGTGCCCGCGCAGCCCCGCGCCACCCGCATGCCTCGCGCCACCCGCATGCCTCGCACCGCCCGCCCCCCCCCCCCCGCATGCCCGTGCCACCCCCCCGCCCGCCCCGCCCTCCTGCCTCACGCTCCTTCCCTGCTGGTGCGTCCGCTTCCCTCCGGTGCTCGGAATCTACTGAGAAACAGGCTTCCTGGCCTGTCTCTCAGTAGCGTGCTGGGTGATGACATCATCACCCGGCGCGCCACTGAGGGACAGGCCGTGAAGCCTGTTTCTCAGTAGATTCCGAGCACCTGAGGGAAGCAAACGCCCCAGCCGGTAAGTGCCTCGCACCGCCCGCCTCGCACCGCCCGCCCGCCTCCCGCCACCGCCGCGTGACCCCCCGCCGCCCCGGTTTGCCCCCGCCGCTCCTCGGTTGGCCCGGATCGCCCCAGGGCCGTCTGGTCACCCTACTTTTGGGGGGCTAAATTTCCGGATTTGGCCCCCCAAAACAGTTTTCCCCCCCGGATGCGGATTTGCTCCCCATTTTCCAGGCATGTCCGGACAAATCTGGGCGGACGGTCACCCTAGCTAACACCAAGTTCTAACTATAGACCTGGGATGAGGAACCGGTGGCCATCCAGATCCTGTTGGACTCCAACTCCCAGCAGTCTAGCCAACAAGGCCAGTGTTAGGGATGGTAGAAATTGTAGTCCAGAAACATCTGGAGGGTCAAAATTTCCTCACCTCTGCTATTGACAATAGCAATGTGGTATTTATTTTATTTTATTTATTTTATTTCTAACTCGCCTCTCCATCCAGATCGAGGCAGGGAACAACAATAAATATAAATATAAAATTCATAAAATAGATAAAGCATTAAAACAGATAAAAACAAATACATTATTAAAAACAACTTAAAATTCAACTGGGTAGGCCTGCCGGAAGAGAGCAGTCTTCATGGCTCTCTTAAATTCCAGAAGACTGCTAATTTGTTGAATCTCCTCCGGCAGCCCATTCCACAGTCTGGGAGTGGCAGAAGAGAAGGTCCTCTGGGTAACACTCGTCAGCCTAGTTCTGGCTGACTGGAGTAAATTCTTCCCAGAGGACCTGAGTGTGTGGGGTGGATTATACGGAAGAAGGCAATCCCGCAGGTAACCTGGACCCAAACCATGTAAGGCTTTAAAGGTAATAACCAACACTTTATACTTCACCCGGAAACTAATTGGCAGCCAGTGGAGTAATTTTAAGGTTGGTGTTATGTGGTCACCCCTAGGTATACCGGTGAACAACCTGGTAGCCATATTTTGAACTAATTGAAGTTTCCGGACTAGGCACAAAGGTAGCCCTATGTACGGGGCATTGCAGAAGTCGAGCCTCGAAGTAACCAGTACGTGCACTCCCGTCTTTAGGTCTTCCAACTCTAGGAAGGGGCGCAGCTGGCGAATCAGCCGAAGCTGATAGTATGCACTCTTGGCCATCGCATCTATCTGGGCTGTCATTTGGAATGACGGATCCAGGAGTACCCCCAAGCTGTGAACACAGTCTTTGGGGGGGGGCATCCAGAACTGGTTGACACACCTCCAAACCCAGGTTGTGGCCTTTGACAGCAAGCACCTCCGTCTTGTCTGGATTCAGCTTCAGTTTGTTTTTCCTCATTGATCCACTAAGTGAGTAGTGCAAATGCATCCATGGCTTTACTCATCTTGAGTATTGCGTCCAGTTCTGGGCACCACACTTCAAGAAGGATGCAGGGGTTCAGAGGAGGGCAATGAGGATTATCAGTGGTGTGGAGACAAAGCCCTCTGAGGACAGACTGAAATAACTGAGCATGTTTAGCCTTGAGAAGAGATTGAGGGGAGACATGATAGCACTCTTCAAATACTTGAAAGGTTGTCACACAGAGGAGGGCCAGGATCTCTTCTTGATCATCCCAAAGTGCAGGACACGGAATAATGGGCTCAAGTTACAGGAAGCCAGATTCCAGCCGGACATCAGGAAAAATTTCCTGACTGAGCAGCATGATGATGGAACCAATTACCTAGGGAGGTCATGGCTCTCCCACACTAGAGGGCTTCAAACTACAGCTGGACAGCCATCTTTCAGGTATGCTTTGAGGTGGATTCCTGCATTCAGCAGGGGGTTGGACTCATTGACCTTATAGGCTTCTTCCAACTCTACTATTCTATGATTCTATGATTCTACCCATGTCCGTTGTGGAATGATTCATCTGCATGGTTCCTTGCCTTCTGTAGTTCTTCTAACTGGGACTCAGATCTCAAGGCATGGATGATTCTCTGGATCAAAGATAGAGTAAAACTGCTCCTCTGTGCTTAACCTAGACTACATCTGCTTCCTCGCAAGAGTATGTCTAACAGTACTTTGGGTAGAATTCTATAGAAGACACAGTAGGAACACAGTGCAGTCAAGATTCAGTAACGTGGCCTCATATTTGAGAGATGAGTTCACCTCTGATCATACATTTTCTAGGCCATTAAAAATGGGATCAAGTTTTAGACGACATTCTCAGTAATGTCTCCTGATATCTGCTGGGGCCTAATCTCTCATATTTCTTGGTATCCCAAATGAAAACAGAGCAGTTTCAATCTGTTTATTTTTCTAATGGTCACACCTGTTACTATCCAGTCCCTCCAAGGTTACAAAAAACAATATCATTTTTTTAAGCCACAGGTTGCAAGGGGAAGATAATTTAATTGACCTAATATTTGAAGAGGAAAGTGACAGAAGTGTCTGGCAGACCTTGTAAGTGACATGTGGGAAGGCAATTTTGAGAAACAAGTGGAGTCTAGTTACCTTTGTATACAAGAGTGGTGAACAAATACAGCATGTTTGCAGGCAACCAGAATGGAACCAAGCTAGAGCTCAATCCAAATCTGCATATAAGATTGTAGCTGCTTGAATCTGATGCTCATTATCTTACAGAATGAGAGGCCCACATTCAAACCCCAAATGTGACATTTGAACTCTGGCCTGCTGCGGAATGGAGTCCAAGGTGCAGAGTTCTGCTTTGAATCAGCACTTTCTACAAATCAGAAACAGATTAACAGAAGCAAAGTGTACAGATCCAAATAGCTCCTCTCTAAGCCTGTGCTGAGCACATGAGCTATTCTGACCATCAGAGTTTGCATTATGAAAATAATAATACAAAAAATAGGGTGGTGGCAAACGGGGGAACCATTTCTAATTTACAATATCCAAGTCTCCCTGTTGCATTGTAAAGTGAACATTAAATTTGTAGGAAGAGCAGCAGGGGAGCAATGGGCCCCTATTGTGGATGCTTGAAGTCTTCTCTCTCTTACTTTTTTCAGTAGACACAAAATATTAGCTGAAAAATGGGTGAGAAGGCGGTAATGGTTTAATAGACTGTGGAATGGCTATTCTGAAAAAAGAAAGAAAAGGAAGGGTGAAAAAAAAAGCAGATGGCAACCTCTTCCCAGGAGCCATAAAATTTCATGGTGTATTTTCTAAGCAAGGTTTGCTGTAATTCAAGCCTGGAAGCCCAACTTTCTCTGACACTGGAAGACAGGGCAGGACCAAAGTGGAGTCTTAACAAAAGACGGACACTTCACAGAGAGGCAGACTCCAGGAGGGAAAGAAATCCTACACACTTTGGGAGAGGAGTCTTGGAAGCAAAATAAAGAAAAAGGGGATGAAGACATCATTCTTGTCTTTGCTGAAGATTTCTGGAGTGTGGTGTATCAATAGACAAGAACATAGGTTGATCTTAGAATGATGCGGATCTAATTTAGAACCGCATGAATGGATCAGGAGATCTCACTGAAATCCAATGGGCATACTGGCCCAAATGCATCCTGCAGCCATAAAGTGCTGTCACACATAAATGCCCCTCCAAATTGTATATGGAAAGATTTCAAGAATATAACAACTAGGATCTTTCCATTACTTGTACACTGTAAAGTGGTTTTAGAGCATTATGGACTAAGGTGGAACAGAAAGTGCAATCTCTTGAGCAACAACAAATCACACAAGTAGCATACTAAGAAAGACCTCTGCCATGGAGAGTTGCTTTCAGTCAGAGTAGAACATAGTGGGCTACAATCTAGCCACTGGATCACCCCATGGTCTCACACAGCAGACGGCAGCTCCATAAGAAATCAATTCTGCAATTGCTCCAGGTTTGCATATACTTGTTTAAATGCACCTTTTATTGACCATTGTCTGAGACTAGGTACTGGGTAAGGAAAAGCATCAAGTTCACTCAATATGACAAAAACTGTACTTAGCACAGGCTCAAATACAGTGGCAATACCTCTGATGTCTATAGCATTGTGGACGTTGTCAATATTACATTTTATGGACACTGACAGTGTGCTCAGGGCCATGTAGCATCCCAAAGGACATTGTCAGTAGCTCACTGCTGCTTATAGAATTGCATTCTGCCCAAGACCTTCTCATCTGTGATCATTATGCCACCTTCTGCTGTCTAGTACAGGGGTGGAGTGAAGATAGATCAGGATCTACTGGTAAATTAGTGGGTGATATGCAATAGATCAGCAAGGATTTCTGGCTCCCAATTGTCTAACAATAGCAAAGACTAAAATGCTCTTCTCTAGGTTGTTGAAAAAAAATGCTTGGTGGGAAACTCAGAGAGACTTTTGTGTACTGATCACAAATTCCTGGGCTGAACATGTGTTCAGAGGCAGCCTGTTCCTTAACCCTTAGTGTTAAGAAACACCTTAAGTTTTAAAGTAGTCATACCACTATCCATATTTTTCTCAATGTGGCCAGGTTTTAGATTTATTGGAATTTTATTTGGGGATCGCAAAACTCCTGGTGGTATTAACTGTTTATAAAATGTGATGTATAATTGGTCTGTTGACTGTAAATAAAGAATTGATTGATTCCTTAACCCTTAGTGTATTTCCATCCACCTGAGTGACTGTTTGGCACATGACTCTGATTGATGGATCTCGGGTTCTAGTAAAAAAAGAAGCAGATCCTGCAAGCCTCAAGTCTGCCCACCCCTGGTCCAGAGTGTCTCAGTGATTGTCTTTGGCACCAAGGTAACCTTGGTCTCCCTGATGTATGACCTTTGCCAGGAGAAGAACAAGAGGAATGCAACCCTGTTCCTTCTTTTGGATCTCTTAGTGGATTTTGATACCCTCCGTCCCGATTTCCTTCTTGACAAGCTATCCAGGTTGGGGTCTGGAGGAACTGTATTTTAGAAGCTCCATTCCTACTTGGATGGTCAAATCCAGAAGGCGGTGTTGGGGGAACTGCTCAATCCTGTGGCATTTACACTACTAGGTCCAGGAGTTTTATCTTATCTCTCATGCCAGTTCACCTCTACTTAAAACTGCTGGGTGAGGTCATCCAGAAATTTGAAATGAGGTGTATCAGTATGCTGATAACACCCAACCCTTTTTCTGTTTCCATCAGATTCAGGTGAGGCAGTGGAAGTGCTTAATCAGTATATTGGATCATGAGTAGAGATGTGAAGGCTCAGGGGGGACAACTGGCAGAAAAACAGTGTTTTCCCATTGTTGTTTTTTCCTGAAGCCTTCGTTTTTTTCTGAAAAATTGAAAAAAAAAATGAAGAAAAAAATGGATTATGGAATGTTTCATTTTAGCATGATGAATAAAATGTTTAAGACAAGATGTTCATATATTTACTTCTCCAAATGATTTCTAATTTTTTTTTATGGAAATGGTTGCTTTTTGTCTGCTTGATACTGTGGAGGACTAGCAGAGAAGTAAATAATTTTCTTTGTTACTAGTAATGTTGATAATTTCTTCTGGGTTTTTTTTATTGCTTTGTGACTGCTCCTCATGAACTGGCAAAACGAAAGAGGTTCCTTACAGTTCAGGCATTCCTTACAGTTCAGGAGCTTATAGCTCCATTTGATACAAAAAAAAAAAAAGTAAACATTTTAAAAAGTAAATTCAATTTGTGATAATTGTTTGAATACACTGTACTTTTAATATACCAAATGTGGTAATTTTATGCCAAACCAACTTGTACATAATGATGTCTTATGTTCCTAAAATAACAAACTCAATCTGTAAAAAGTGCTAATATTGCATTCCCCCCCCCCTCGAATTTCTGGAAATGTTACATTTCCAATCATGAGTGGACTGGATGAGTGCCAATTAATTAAAGTTCAAGCTAGTCAAGCTCTGCTGGTCTATGACTGTAATAAAATTATTTGGATTTTAAGCTAGACAACATGGAGATATTGTTATGAGGGTGAGCATTGTCTGACTAAGGAGGTGATATTCAGACTGTACTAGATGGGGTTGAATTCCTCCTAAATTATCACATGAGCAGCCTCGGGTACTGAATGATCCAGCTAAGTCTGGCTGTGCTAGCTGCAGGCCCTCTTGGGCAGAGACAGCAGCCTTGTCGCAATTTGGAATGGGCAGATCTGTCAGGCTCCATCTCATCGAGGCTCTCGTTTTTCTATCGCCAAGCTGTACAGGGTTTCCCTACCTCCCACTCAGAAATGTGTATGGATTTTATGTGCCTTTTCCAAATGAACACACTTTTTGTGCACATTTTTCAAATGTACGCATTTGGTACACATCCACCCATTGAATAACTGTGCAGTTTTCTTTGCACATTTTCAAATGTGATGTTAACAAATTGTGTTGTTGTTGGGTTGGTTGTTTCACAGAATGCAACGCAAGCTCACAAATGTACACATTTCTGACCACTGATTGCATTCAGGTCCACTTTCGGTTCTAGGAGATACAAACCACATAGATCTGATTGTGGGGCAGGGGGAGAAAAACTTCAGTGGAATGAATTTCTCACCCATTCCTAGTCACCCATGCTTTGGTGATGTCTAGATAGGGCTGCCTTTGACAGCTCCTTGAAAAAAGTTAGTCTAAAATAAACTAAAGCTGCTACATTGCTATCTAAGAGCAGCCAAAAAGAATACATCTCACCAGTTCTTAAAGAGCTATGTTGGCTGCCAGCCCATGTTCAAACACAACTCAAAGTACCAATGTTTAACTTTCAAAGCCCTAAATGGCTTAGGACCTGGTATCTAAATGACTACATTCTCCCACCTTCCCAAATGCTATGGTCTTACTACACCCACCTATAAATCCCCTACACCCCGCTCTCTGAAGTTTCATGGGAACTGATCGGAGAGGAGGTCTTCTCAGCTGTGGCACCCCACGCATGGGATACTCTCCGTCTGGCTACTTACCTGGAGCCAAAGCCATTATGGCACTAAAGACTCTTTTATCTGGCCATGCCTCCAAATTTGTCAAGTAAGCTAGTTTTAATTGATATTCTTTGCTGATTTTTTTACCCTTAACTGTTTCTGCTGATACTGAGACTTATTTTGTTTGTTTCTTTAGTTGACATTGTCTTTATGATTCTTGTGAGTCTCCCTGATTACTGCATATACATATCCTAAACAAAATAAAATGATAAAATAATTAATTCTGTTTTGCCTAGTTGTGTAATACCATCCAGTCTAAAAGGGGGAAGAGTAAAAGAGATGATGCTGGTGGATGCCAAAACCATCTAGATTCATCAAATGCTCACTGGCATCACTCACTACTTGTTGCCACTGATGGCAATTATAATAATCTATAATGATTTATTTCATAGTTTTTTTAAAAAAAAAATCTCTCTCTTTTCTATTCAAAAGTGTTAACTTGCAACTTGCAATGAGAATAATTTAAACATAAGTGAAAGAAAGAAACCCATGACAATAAGACTATAAATCGATAAAGCACATCACAAGTGTGAAAAGCAGTTTAGAGTCACAAGAATCCATTCAGCCTAAAGATCAATTTTTTTACCAGTCTTTTAGCCCCATCCTATATCTGTTCACTCAATAGTAAGCCCCATTGAGTTCAATGGGATGTAGTACCAGGTGTCTGTGAACAGGATTGCAGCCAAAGGCTTACCTGGAACTCAATAGGGCTTACTTCTGGGTAGTTATATATAGGATCACACTGTTAGTAAGCCTTCTGAAGATGATGTCGCCACCCATGACAATAAAATAAAGGAAAACCTCGAAGGCTACAATCCCATCAAATCCCATCAAACACAGTGTGACTGACTTTTGAGAAAACATTCATAGGATTGCACTACAACTGCACATGGATTATGTAAAAGACATCGGTAGGTTTTTGGCAAGATCAAAGATTCTTTTTAAGAGTGCGCAAAGAAATACAATTACCCCGCTCCCCAAAAGTAGGGAGGAATGATGGAAGAAGCATGGGGCAGAGAGATTAAGAAACAAGTGAAAATAATTATTTTTTGTGTTTGAATGTAACTTCATTCAACTGAACAGATCTCTGACCTGGAGCATTATGTGAAAGCAGCGTGTATGGGACATCGTATCTTGTTGCCATGGAGGCTCGCCGGTTCTGCGGTCAAGGACTGAAAGGCATTCCTGGGAGATGAACTTCTCTGGAGGGTTCCGTGGTGGATGCATTTTTGTTTGGGGGATAGTAGGAGTCAACTAGCAGCCACATTAATGCTGTTGCAGCCCATCTCTGTAAGCTGCTAATAGCCAAGCAGATACAAAGGTGATGAGTAAAAGGAAACAGTTCTGTTCATTATATTCAGTCAATTTGGTAGCGAGCCAGGAGGACGACACAGGCTGTTTTCTTCCCATAGCTGCCCCTGGTGTCTTCTGTAAACTACTGGAGAGAGAAAATGTTGTGTGTTTGGTCTGTCTGTCTTTTTTTTTTCCCCTTTGGCACTTCCTATGATAACTCCCCCCCCCCCCCCCGGTGAATAGCCATGTGAGGTGAATGGCCTTGAAATTCCGGGGCTGAAGTTTGCAAATCACTCGCATCAGTAACAAACCTACAAGCGCATTCTGAATCTCACAGAGGGGAATTACTTAGTCTTACGTGAGGCTGTTTGGAATCCCCATGTTTACAGTGCTGTCTCCAAATTTTAGCAGCCTGCAGCACAGCTTTTCCACTAATGAGCATTTCCCAGGCAAGGTTAAAGGAGGGTCAAGGTTTTAATTAAGAACACGGGGCCCCTTTGACAGTGCTGTTTTGACAAACAAATAATATTTGCTGGAAGTCCAGGCAGATAATCGGGTGAAATAATAGTCACAGTGTCTGTCTGAAGCAAGGCCTTGTCACAGTTGCCTCTGAGAAGCAGATCTATCTAACCTTGGTTGTTTCAATTGGGCGGGCAAGTTAAACGGCTGCTACTTCTTTTGCAGATGAAAAGAAAAGAGTTGCACTTAGTTAAAAAGGGGGAGGGGAGTGGCTGTATTAAATATTCAATATTTTATGTTTGCCTCATAAAATGTGCTAAGATTAGGGTGACCATATGGAAAGGAGGACAGGGCTCCTGTATCTTTAAAAGTTGCACAGAAAAGGGAATTTCAGCAGGTTTCATTTGTATATTTACAGCACCTGGTGAAATTCCCTCTTCATCACAACAGCTAAAGCTGCATGAGCCCTATCTTCTTTTGAATCTGGTCAAGAGGGCAGGGCTCCTGCAGCTTTAACTGTTGTGATGACGAGGGCATTTCACCAGGCACTGCATGCATACCAATGACAGCTGCTGAAATTCCCTTTTCTATGCAACTGTTAAAAATACAGGAGCCTTGTCCTCCTTTCCATATGGTCACCCTAATGATTCCTCAACTAGCCTCATTGAGTACTGGAACTTTCTGCTAGGAAATACGCTGAAGGAAGTAGCGTATTATGTGGTTGCGAAAGAATTCAGGTATCTAAACTGAAGAATGGTGGCACCTCAAGTTTTATTGACTGGGATTTCAAATAAAGGGGTTGACATTAATCATGCTTTATATAGTGGGATCCCAAACAAGATTTTAATACAAAGCTTGTCCATTAGGGTGCAAGAAGCATTAGAGGTGAAAAGAAGCATTAGTCCTACTTTATCACACCAGTCCATATAGATAGGCAAAGCATTGCCTACATACACATCTAGTTTTGTTTGTTTTGTTTGTTTGTTTTACATACAGATTATAACTTCTCTTTCCTTAGATACAGGTGAGAAATTTCCATCCGTTAGTCCTATTATATATACACAAAGCAGGGTTAATATGTGCCATGTTTAAATTGCATTTGAACACGGATTGTTCTTTTGTAGCACAGCACACTGCACAAAGAGCAAACCTACCACATATTCAAAAGTGCCACGAACAATCAAGCTTTGTCCGTGCGGAGTTCAGATGAGCCATTCCTTTCATGCTCAGGTGGGCAGGCGCTCCTCTTTTCCTGCACAGATGCCCCATCGTCACTGCCCTTTGCTCTGCCACATAATTAAGCATCACCTCTCCTGTGTATTTTTTGCAGACTTACACTGTAACCTTCATGTTGTTGCTTGAGTTACACATTAGGTTGTGACATTTCAGGACCTATTAGGAATGACCCCCCCCCCCCCAAAAAGTGCCACTGTGACCACAAAGTTACTGAATAACTGCACATCCAAAGAAGGAGCACCAAGCAATTTAAAGCCATGTTATCCTTTGATCAGATTTGTATTCAGGTCAGGATGCTGGTTTGCTGTTCTTTCTTCTCTCTGTTTTCCCATCAACCTTACTGCTTCTCTTGTTCATTGGGACAAAGCAAAGGTCCACTGAGGATATCCATCAGTGCCTCCAAATTCTATTGTCGTCAGTACAATCCTGGCCATTCTTTGCTAGACTGTCTTCCTCTGCTGAGTATCTCATTACAACCAGATAGACAAGACTTAGATTATTTCCCTCCTTGGTCCTGATATCTGCATACAGGGTTTTTTGCTCTTGGTTCAGGACCCAGTCCAGAGTTGACTGAGCTCAGCAGAAGGTGCATGCCCACTACCTGTGTCAAGACTACCCTCATCTCTTTTCTCTAGAGAAAGCAAAAGAGAGAGAGATCAATAATGATAATTTCTTAGGCAAAAAGGTGTCCCCACAGCTGAACATTTAGTACCAATTCTAGCACATGATGGCAACTGATGTGTGGTAAAATTCTCCTTCCCATTTCTTGGGAAGATGCAGATGACCAAGCTCCCAGGATAGCAGATCTCACCCTGGGGTCATTTGATCATCTATATAATAATAATAATAATAATAATAATAATAATAATAATAATAATTATCACCCGCCTCTCCCTCCGGATCGAGGCAGGGAACAACATCAACATAAAATACACAAAACTGATTAAAAGCACATAAAACCAATACATCATTAAAATACCAATAAAACACCAATAAAAACACTTAACATTCATCTGGGTAGGCCTGCCGGAAGAGATATAGTCTTTATAACTGTTTTAAATTCTTGGAGATTGGTGAGTTCGCAGATCTCTCCCGGCAGGTCATTCCACAATCTGGGAGCGGCAGAAGAAAAGGTCCTCTGGGTCACGGTTGTCAGTCTAGTTTTTGTTGACTGTAGTAAATTCTTCCCAGAGGACCTGAGCGTGTGGGGCGGATTGTATGGGAGAAGGCGATCCCGCAGGTAACCTGGACCCAAACCATGTAGGGCTTTAAAGGTAAATTCTAGGGGAATGAGACATGTAGGGCAAGTTTGATGCTCATTTCCCACATGCACATGCAAACACCAGGTGACCAGCATAGCATTGATGATGATCTGTTTCACAGAGAAACCCAATACGCACCTCTGAGCATTTCTTGTAGGTTTCCAATCCCACCAGTGCCTTTTGCACAGGAGAAAGAGCAGAACTGTTGGTAGCAACCATTTCCACCTAAGGATCCATTTGACTGGATGAGTAGGCCAGTGTTTTAATGGTACATCCTAAAACACTGATAATATTCACAAACCTCATCAAAATCACTCATGATTTTATAATTTCAAACCCATTTTGTTTGAAAGCTTTACAACAACAACAACAACAACAACAACAACAACCTCTTAAGATTTAAACAGCAGTAGAAATGTTTTTTTATAGATGGCATCTCCTGTGCAATCATTTCATTTAGAACCGGTAATGAGAAATATATTCAGTGGCAGAGCTTATTTGCAAACAGAATTCTAATGTACTTCTAAAATTCATTTATGTAGCTGTGCTAAAAAACCTGGGGACAAAACTGTTCTTTACATTCTGAAGGGAATTAGGTTCTGTTAATTTGGAGAGTGTACAATGAGGTGCTTGAACATCCCAGCAAGGGGCATCATCCCACTTTCAATCTGGATATTATTTTTCCTATTATTTTCTTCCCATTTGTGAGTTAATCTAGCTGAGACACAGGAGACTGGTTTCAAACAATCTGAAGCATCCCAAACTGCAATTGTCTCTTATAATAATATTTGCATCCAACCCCACTCCTTTGAGATGGTCAGCTTCATCAACTGTGGTGGTGGCAGTTAGCAAAAATGGCTCCTGATTCAGCATTAATATAAATGCCGGGGGGGGGGGGCTGTTTTGTCAAAACTGGTTGCCCTGACGTCAGGAACCAAAAATCAAAATTTTGTATCCCTCACAAGGGGATTTGGGTACCAACACATTTGGTTCCCAATCTGGATTTCCAACGATCTCAGCATATGTTTGCTGCAACATTGACAAAACCCACTGATATTATAAATTCTATATATGATATTTTGTCAGACTTTGAATTTGTTCAGATGTCCCCTTCATACAACATTAAATCAAAAGAGAAAAGAGTTTCATATTACCATAGAAATATCCACTAGTCAGTCAGACTTGCAGGGGTACTGAGGGGTATTTCCCACCATTCACTCTATTAGCTTTTAGTCACCGGGTTGGATCTGGATTTGGGCTCAGGAAACTGGGCTGGTTGAAGAGGACTCCCCCATTCCCTCCTCCTGAAAGCAGCCCTTTGAGACTCCTGAAAATGCTACATGGAGGGTTGGGGGGACCCTACTGACACAGGGTGAGCTGTTGTGGGGAGGGGAGGGGTATTCCCAATAATCTGGCAGTGGCACCTTTTGGGAGCAAACCTTTCTGTCCAAAGAAGGCAAATCCTAGATCCAGACCACAGGATTAAATCCCTGTTCATCTAATAATGGTCTTTACCATCCCTTTGTTCCTCCCAAATTTGTTTTTCTAGAACTGCCCTTGCAGCCATGTATATTATGTGGTCTGGCCCTCAATCGGGCCTGGCTCATCCATATTATCCCAGAATGCAGGCTATATGTATGGAAGAGTGCTGGAATGAGCCTCATGGACCTAGAACATCTTGTGTGAACCAGATGTGCGCTCTGCCTGTGCAAGCTGTCCACTGTGTCTTCGTGTGTGCATGTGTGTCACAAAGAGATGGTCATGCATGATGTTCTAGACATGATTAGGAATGGGAAAACTAGAGATGCTCAAGTTCCTGCAATTCTCTGAACCCCATTTAGAAATTTGGTTTGCCTCACTTCCGTTTTTGTTTGCAATCTGTTTTTCTTTTTGTTCAAATGGGAAGAGGGTGCATGCCTTGCTTGTGGGTCCCTGGTCGACAGCTGGTTGGCCACTGTATGGACAGAGTGCTCGACTAATCCAGCAGGGCTCTTCTTATATTCTTAGAATGGGGAAAGTGCACATTGATGCATGTATTTTTCAAACGGGTGTATTTCCCCCCCACTGACTAAAGAATGAAAATGTGTTTTTTTTAAAAAATGTGCATTTAAAAGTGCAATTTTTTTTAAAAAAAGTCTTTTTTAAAATGTGATTACAAGTTCAGGAATGTGAAAACTCCCCCCCCCCCCAAAAAAAAATTGTTTGTGTTCAGGATTGTTAATGGGGCAAGTTCTGATGATCAGCAGACTGAACGGAAATTCACATGCACCCCCATACATGGTGGGCTGCATGCAAGGCTGAGGCTTGGTCCCACCATTTGCCATCTAAAGAGCTTCCATGCCAGGTGAAATGTGAACTGGTCTCAAACAATGTGTTGGTGGTTGGCACTGATGAGACATATAGTTCAATTTTTCTGCCTTGTTTCTTTGAATACAGATCCCAACCTTAAGAGGTCCCTGATGCATCTGACACTACTTCCATGCTCATTCCTCATGATCAGTCCCAGATAGGGAACAGTTAATTTCTTTTGGTTTCCAGCCCAATGCATTTTTATTGATGAAGGGATCGAAAACAGACACATACAATTGAGACCTGTAACAAAATGTGGTGTATTCTCACCTCCTTGGAAGAGTATTCCTGCTCAGGGTTCCTGCCAGCCACCATGCCTTCCTTCAGGATGCAGAGCTCAAACAGGACATTCTACTTACCCCCAGTGTTCCAGTTTTCTTTTCCAACTGACAGGCAACAGCCCGTGGCAAATGAGCATGTTCAGCCCTCTGTGAGGTGCATTTTGGCGGGGGGGGGGGGGATATATAATCACTACTGCAAACCTTGGGGTTCCTCTGAGCATACTTCTACCTCCCGCTGATTATCAATGGCCCTGTTTCGACTGTAGTCCTGTTGGCACTCACCACTTGAGTTTCCTGTTAGAGGGATCAATGAGTCCACAAGATAGACAGTGCTGGCAACTCTTTATGGAGCCAGAAGATTCTTCTGAGACAACACTGCTAGGAGAAAGTTGTGAGCAAGTGTCATCATTAACATCTTGTGAAGCTAAATAGCTGTGTCATAGCAATTAATTATTGTACCTCTCTGTATTATGCTGCTGTGCTTGATTTAGGAGGAGAACAGTAATGTTCTGACCCATGGAGATATAGCCACAGATAGTCTCTAGAACAAATTAGTGAAACATTCCATTCTACAGCTCTGTAATCTCACACCTCTAAATATCAGCAAAAACTCCAAGGGCTCAATGGAAAAAAATAGTGTGAAGTCTCCTGGTGTTTAAGGAATTTCCCAATATGCATTAAATTAACTTTCTGTAGGCAGGAAAGAGTGGTAGAAAACAGCTCAGTCTGAGACAGATGGAAGACTAAGTATCCAAGCAGCTGTTTTGCACATGAAATCAGATCAAGATTAACACCTACCTTTTGAATGGTTGCACCAGCACTGAGTGAGGTATTCGTCTTGAAAGGCAGAAACCATATTCTGGGCCTTCCTCCTACTCACCCTGTTCAAGTGGTATAATTAGGGAACCAATCAACAGAACAGTCTTTAGATGGAAAGATTGGAGAGAAAAAAAGACCAAAGCTTTCTGTTATTATAAAAATAAGTCCAAGACATCAGGTGTAATGTTCCCCAGCTTTCATCATAAAAACAGTTAATGCGGAACATCACAATTTGAGTGGGAAGCACCCATAGATAAGTGGTACAGCACATGTAGGTTTAGTCCCCATCGTCTCCAATCTAGGAGGATCATAGAATTATAGAGCAGGAACTGACCTCAAAGGTCATCTAGTCCCAACACACACGCAAACCCCAGGGATACAGGAAATCCATTGTTACAACATTCCTGATTGGTGGCCAATCCAGTCTCTTCTTTAAAACTTCTAATGAAGGTGAGTTCACCTCTTTTCAAAACAATATGTACCACTGATGAGCAGCTCATGCCATCAGAACATCCTGTGTTTAGTCAAAATATTTTTTCTTGTAATTTGAACTCATTGGTCCAGATCCTACCCTCTGGAGCAACAGAAAATGTAAGGCTATCCATGGCTACTAGTCCTGATGGCTGTGTGCTACCTCCAGAATCAGACGTAATATGCCTATGCATACTAGTTGCTGGGGAACATGGGAGGGAGGATGATATTGCATTCATGTCCTGCTTTTGGGTTTCCCTTGGGCAGCTGGTTGGCCACTGTGTGATGGACTAGATGAACCCTTGGTCTGATCCAGCACAACTCTTCTTATGTTCTTAAATTTGCTCCATGAAGATGGTGATCATATCACCTGTTAATCATCTCTTCTCCAGGCTAAATGGATCCAACTCCTTCAACTTTTCATCATAGGATTTGGTCTCCAGGCCCCACACCATCTTCATCACTGTCTTCTGGACATGGTCCAGTTTGTCAATATTTTTCCTTAAACAGAGGTGTTCCCAACTGGAGACA
The DNA here is from genome assembly GCA_029215795.1 of Anniella stebbinsi. Classification (NCBI taxonomy): domain Eukaryota; kingdom Metazoa; phylum Chordata; class Lepidosauria; order Squamata; family Anniellidae; genus Anniella; species Anniella stebbinsi. The sequence continues at coordinate 61,100,027 of JARDYH010000005.1, read as the reverse complement.
GTATTCCAGCAGATGATTTGCATGCAGAAGGTTCCAGGTCCAGGTCCAATCCTCAGCTTCTCCAGGTAGGGTGAAGAAAGTATCCTAACTGAAATTCTGGAGAGCTGCTGCCAGTTAGTGTCAACAAGATTGGGCTAGATGGACCAATGGTCTGACTCAACATAAGGCAGCTTCCTATGTTCCTATGACCCAAGCAGAATAGAGTTGAACCATCAGGCAGAAGGTGATGGGAAACAGGCCGGCCTTAGGAGTGGGCGAGCTGGGTGGTCACCTGTGGTGCTGAACTGAGGAGCACCAAGCTGAGCTCAGTGGCTGTGCTTTTTGAATGTGGCGAAAAGCAAGTGTTTGTAACCTTTCTGTTAAGGTTCTACAGGTTGTTTGGGTACTAGCTACAAAATTGATCATCCTTTAATTAGCTTTAAAGTATGTTTCTTTTTTTTCAGTTTCCACTTTGATGTGATTTGCGCTAGGTCAAAATCAGTGGAGCACAGCTTTACTTTAAGGCAACCTTACCAAGCACTTAGCACTTCAAATACTGTGGACATGATAAGCACTATGTAAATAATAATAAAATAAAGCTGTAAGAGGTCAGATGGATACCTTTTTATTTATAATTTTTCTTTTTTTCTTTTTAAAGATAAAAATAACACATAGTCTAAAGAATGCTCACCAAAAGATAGGGACTGCTACAAAACAAAGAAATATTATAAGTAAAACTTGTGATAGTTCTGCGGTGTTGCATAGTGCACTGCCACAGCTCAGAATGTGGCTTTTCAAATGTTGGCTTGTGGAAACTGTAGCGCCATGGCTGAGAAATCCAGGTTTTGAGCAATATCATTCTCAATGGACATCACACCTGTGCCAGGTTCCAAAAATTCTCTGAGTGGCCCTGCAAAGCTAACTGTGGGGAGGGGGGGGCACCAAAGGCACTCCTCGCCCAGAGCGCTGTTTATCCTAGGGCTGGTCCTGATGGGAAAGACCCTCTCTCAGCCTGAGACCCCAGAGAGCATCTGCCGGTCCAGAGCAGGCAATACTAGACTAGATGGACAAGTGGTCTGACCTGATATAAAGCAGCTTCCTGTATTCTTATGAGAGCTACAGAGAAGGTGAGAGGCAGTCAGAAAAAAATGGAAGGAAGGGATCTATACAGTCCTGAATAAAGATATGTTCACAACGTCTTAATTGCCATAGTTTAAGGTGAATTTGTAATACAAATGTCTTCACCAAGAAATGTGAACCTCATTTATAATCTGCAGCAGGGAGCAAGAAGCAGAGGGATTCTGTCCTCAGTGTGAAGCAAAAGGAATAAAGCAAATTTAATACTTAGCCACTGTATAGCACTTTCACATGTTCAAAGCACTTCATGTGCATTATCCAGTTGCAATCTTTCCAACAATGCTGCAAAGTAAGGCAGTATTATACTAGGAATGTGTATCGTATCATTAAAATGTACGATAACAGTACGATAAGTCATTATCGTGCATGTGTTTAACGATGACGATACGCTAGAAAAACCTACGATAATCATCGGAGATGATAATTTTCGGGCGATTTTATCATTTTATCGGACTGCCATATAAATATACCTATAACTTCTGTATTTTAAAAGTTAGAGGCTTGAAACTTGGTCCCTGTGCTTATGGGGTATGCCTAAGTATGTGTATGAAATTTGAGATCAATCCCTCTAACCCTCGATTTTCTATGAATTTTTTAAAGATCGTTTCCATTCTAACAGGTCTGAAGAATGCACGTGCGGAGCTGTCATTCTGATCTGTCAGAACTGAAACGATCTTTAATAAATTCATATAAAATAGAGGGTTGGAGGGATCAATTTCAAATTTCATACACATACTTAGGCATACCCCATAAGCACAGGGACCAAGTTTCAAGCCTCTAACTTTTAAAATACAGAAGTTATAGGCATTTTTCTTTAAAAATAGGGCTGCAAAAAATATCATTTTTTCACTATAATTATCGTGAAGACGATATGGTTCACCTATGATATGAATGAAGACGATAATTTTTTTGGTCCGAAATGACGATAACGATAAACGACTATATTTTTTGGCGTGCACACCCCTATATTATACCCATATTGCAGATGGGGGGGGGGACTGAGGCCAAGAGAGAATCACTGGCCTAAGGCCACCTCATGCTTTCGTGGCAGAGGCAAGTTTCAAACTGGAAATTTCTTGATTTGTAGCTCAGTCTCTTAGCCACTGCATTACAGTATCTCTCACAATAAACTTGAGGATCGATCAACTTTTAGCAATGCCAAAGAACCTCTTTCCCAATAGCAACAGTTAATTTGGGTGTGCAGTGTACATCTCAGAACAGCTCCTCATGATATATTGTATACTCGGGTATAAATACTTGAGTACAAAATACATGCATCTCATGTCGGTTACGAGGGGGCATGTGTTGGTGCAAATCACAACTTTTCCTTTCAAAATACTCGCACGCAAAAATATGACAGGGTCAGGTCCCCATTTGAACATACTTTGCAAAGGAAAACAGCTTGAACACATCCATCTGTGCCCTGTATATCTGATACTATTGGTGTTTGGGTGCTTGAGCCTGAGTGAGTACTACAAATGCCTCATGACGAGTGGCCCTCCAGAACTATTGGCCATGCCAAAATGTTCACAGCTCACAAGGTTTTCGCTTTGCATAAGTAAGGACTAATCAAGCACCGACAATTTCAGGATTTGTTCCACTGTAGTGAATGCAAATCAAAATACAGAAGAACAAGCAGGCTGATGAATTCCTTCTCTGATGTCCTCCCTAAACAGAGTCAGCTCATTAAAGCAACTTGGAAGATAACACAAGTTTGTTTTCAGAAATGCAAGGCCATCTGTCCATAAGGATTTCTCACGCCCTGTCTACAAGCTCTGGGCAGGGAATTGCAACATTAACTACACAGGAAGGAATAGTTGAATGACTAAATGATAAAGGCCTTTAGGGTAACTATCTGGGGTATTATTTTACACATCAGTTTCAAGTAGGTTAGAGGAACATGTTATTCTGTTGCCTTATTCTGTTATCTGTCCAAGAATAGATCATTGTCTGTAAGACAGTAAGACCAAGATCACAAAGTGACATCTAGACAAAGAACCCCACATTTTTAAAAGATAAATAAAAAAGTAAAGGGGCAAAATGACAAACAGATGTCAGGTGAATGGCAGAACATCAGAAGTGGATTAGTGGAGCATGGTCTACACAGGCACACTCACTCTTGTATCCGGCATGAATGAATCTGCCAGAATTACCATTTTGCAATTCCATACTCACAGTTGAGATCTGACCCGCCACTCTGCATACATGCAAGGGAACATGCATGTGTGCTTCCCAGTATGTGATGCACAAGGATACTGATGATAGCATGTGATGCAAATGGTAAGAGTATATTGCATATATGTATATAAGTGTAAAAATGTTATCTATCTATCTATCTGTCTGTCTGTCTGTCTGTCTGTCTGTCTGTCTGTCTGTCTGTCTATCTATCATCTATAGCATAATCCCTTTCTCTTAAAAATGGGGAAGGTGAAAAAAATCATAGAGAATTGAGCACATGTGCCCAAAGACTCTCTTCAAAGGTGTGCTTTTTAGGTGCTGCCCCTTGTTCTGGGGCAGATACCAGTTCATTGTTAATCCCGATGAAGAAGATCAAAATGGCACACCTCCCTCACACACATACTCTTGGCACATGACACATGCGGAACTGCTGCTCTCTAGAGCAGAAGCACTGTAGAGTTGACTTTAGCTTGAAAACACAAGAGCATTCTGGAGCTACGCTTGTTGAATTTTGCTTTGGGACAGCACAGATTTGCCTCAGATGAAGTGTGTCAACCACTCTGTAAATCCAGGACCACTATAGCACAAACAAGGGAAACAAAATTCATTGATGTATATTCTCCATGGCTTTGAACTCATGACAACTACATACATAATCTAAGACCCTCCTCTAGGTGCCTCCCCCAAGGGAAGCTAGAAAGGTGCCTTCTCAGTGGTTGCCCCCCAATTTGGAATGATCTCACCAATAAGGCACGCTTGGCACGAACATTGTTATCTTTTCGATGCCAGGTTAAGACCTTCCTTTTCTCTCAGGCATTTGGCTGCTTGTGATGAGGTTTTAACCAGGTCCTGGATTTTTCTTATTGTTGATTGTTTAACATTATATATATATATATATATATGTGCCTGTGTGTGTGTTGTCTGTTTATATATTTGTATGTAAATTCTTTTTATACTATGCATAATGTATTTTGATAGCTTTTAATTTTTGTAATCTGCCCAGAGAGCTTCGGCTATTGGTATAGAAATGTCATAAATGAAATTAAATGAAATGACAGAATCACTGCTTCTGTCTTCCATGGGCCTTGGCAAGCCCAGTGCAGATTGTTCCCTCCTTAGAGGGTAGGAAGAGCCCAAATCATAGTGTATATATAGCAGGGATGTCAAACGTCAGGCCTGTGGGCCAAATCTGGCTCACCTGGGGTCCAATCTGGCCCTATGGAGTTTCTCACATGGCCACGCCCCTTTTCCTAGACCACAGATTGGTTGAAGGTCTCCTGGCTTTTGCACAGTTTTTCTACCATTCTAAAAGGTCTCCCATGCTTCTCCTAAGGCTTGGCTGGAAGAGCTTTAAGCTAAAACATGCTGGCATTTTGGCCTCATCCCTTTTGCCTTCAGCCTGGACCACCACTGGAATGCAGCCCCTGAGGGCTTCTCCAAAATTGTACACCCTGCCCTATAGTTCAGTGGCAGCCCATGTGGTCTGCATGAAACAAGTTGCCATTCAATCCCTGGTTTCTCCATTTAGAAGGAAGCTGGTTAGCAGGTGCTGGGAAAGATTCCTGTACCGGAGATCTCGGAGAAGGCAATCATAGCAAGTGACTGGACTAAATGGTCCGATGCTTTGACGGTAAAAGGTAGCAGGGCCAGTTGCAGGTTTTGAAGGGCAAGTTGCCCTCATTGAGCCTCCCTCTTCTCCAGGGCACCCACTGCCCACTCACTTGTCCTCTCCCTCCAGGCTCATTCTGCACAATTGCCCAGAGGGAGAGCACAAGGCAAGTGGATGCTGCTGCTTTGCTTTCTCACTTTTTTTATTGGTTGTATGGTCAGAGAGGGCAAGGAAACAGGCAGTGGCAGCAAGGAGAAGGGACTGTAGGTCCAGGAGTCTCCAGAGAATGGCAGTGGAGCAGACCCCCTGCATGGGTGTGGGCCTCAACAGATGTCCAACGATGCCTACCCTGATGCCGGCCTTGAAAGGCAGCTTCATATGACCTCATATAGTCACCTGAATTCCTCAGCATTATCCATCCCAACAATCCAGTGTGGGGCAGATTAAACAGTAGAATTCACTTGGGTGAGTTCTCCCCTCTTTGGGATTAGGAGCTTAGTTGCCTACATAATAAATCTTGTGTGTACCCCAAATACAAATTTATTTCTTCTTCCGTAAGAAATCATCTCATGAATATTATCGTCTCACAACATGCATAAACACCAAGTTCCATGGCCATTTATCCCAGATCTAACAGTGGCATTTAGGGGCTTTGAGAACAGAAGTAATTGAATTGAGTGTGGATTGTAACAAAAGACAAAAGGACCTCCCCCTCCCCCCTTTTTATTCTTTTTAATATCATCAATAAGATGAAATCATTTTGACTCTGGGCTCTTAACAGCTGTCAAGCTCGTATCTGAAAAAGATTTCATTGCTTTGGAATTGGAAGACTGGGCTAATAAAAAAAGACACATAAAAGGAAAACACCTCTAATGAGAAAAAAAAGGCAACTGATTTGTTGGTTGCTCTAGAGTGTGCCTTATTTCTTGTCGGGCATCTCTCCATTAATTACTATATCTTTGCTCAGGTGTAAATGGTACACTTCCTCTACTTCACCAGGGCTCACAGATTGAAAGTAATCGCCACGCAAATACATACAGCAGTTATTCCCAGAAACAAATAATATGTACTTTTTTTTTCTGAGGCGACTGTGCTGTGCAGCATTTGCATTTCAATAGAGCAGAAAGCATCATTTCTCAATTGTGTTTCTCCAGACTCTCCAGAGCACCCTAAAGGCCTATTCTTGCCATTTGATTAATCACTTCATGGTTAATGCCTTTTAAAATACTACTACTTTTCACAAACAAAGATAAATGCACTGCACTTCTGAGCAAGCCTGGGTCCTAAAGGAGATTTTCCCCCTCCCCTTTCTTCTTTTAGCCTTACACACGATTGAGCCAGTTAAATGTGGAAGGGTTTTACTGGAATTTTCTGGCTGTAAAATAAAATGTCACGGAGTCCATGAGATGACAGGAATGCTAAAGGTCTCCCCCATGTTTGTCATAACGACCAAGGAAAATGGAAAGTTGTCCCCAAGGAAGGGTTACTATTCTTCCAAATGGTCTAAAAGTCATTGTATTCCAAATGGCTAACCCACTAAACAGTCAATTGTATATCTGCCTCTCCTAAACTAGCAGGATGTTTCTATTTGTCCAACTGAGACCTGCAAATCAAATCCTTTAAACAGCTTCAGTGATGCAGATGGCTTGTATGCACATACATGTCTGCATACACACACGTGTGTGCATGCATACACACATGCACACACACACAGGCACAAACACAGACACACACACCAGTAACACTCCTTGGGTACTAAATTGTTATGAGCAAATGGCTTAAGGTGTTCAGTCTGCCTTGGATTTTTTCGCAGGCCAAATTCAAAGTTGTGGTAAGGTCTCAGTGCTGCCTCTGAAATCCCTGCCAGCTTGAACCTCTCCAAAGCTGATGATCATTTGGTGTGTTGAGAAGCAGGCCTACTCCAAGATGGATGGCAGCAAATTTCAGCAAGGGAAGGACACTCTTGGTGGACATACTCCTGATGAACATCTGCTGGTGCCTGGAGTGGTTTTGTTGTGTGTGCCAAGTTGGGTAGGGAAGCTCTAGCAACTGTGAAGAGGACAGAGCAGAGAAAAGGAAGCACAGCCCCTGCAGATCTGGAGGTGGGAATGCCAGTATAGGAGGCAAGGCCTGCAGAGGAGAAGCTTTGTATGGTGGCTTGTAATGAAATGAGTAGAGCTTGACCAAGAAGCAAAGAGCAAGTAACTGGTGCTTAAGAGGAGAGCCTTGGAGGTAGGGCTTTTTCAGGAAATGTGTTAGCCAAACCAAAAGCCATGTTCACGATGAGAATGTTCACTGGGAAACATTTGACTTATCTTTAGAGACAAGCTCCGGTAGTTTGTGATTGTGATGGAGACTGTAACCCCGCTGGAGTGGGGGCAGCAGAAGTCTTACAAACAGCTGGGAAGCCAATCGCTTTCCCAAAAGTGTTCATTTTAAGGGCTCCCCTTGTTTCTCAGAAACTCATTCATAGCTGATGTGGAAACTTGAAGGCAGATGAGCATCCTGGCTGGATTATGTGAACTTCAGGGATGGGGGCAGGAATCAGGGGGATACATAGAAATCATATCCTTAAACAGTGATGTGAAACATAGGCCAGGGGACAAGGTTGAATAAATGTGAAATGCCCTACAACAGGGGTGAGCAGAAAGTAGATCTCCAGATGTTTTGGGCTTCAACTCCCAGCATTCCTGACCACTGGACATGTTGGCAGGGGCTTCTCAGAGTTGAAGTCCAAAACATCTGGAGATATCTACTTTCTGTCCACCATGTCCTACAAAGCTAAATAATAGACATGGTGGCATTTCTAGGCCAAACTCCTTTGCTAAACAGGCATTTTAAAACACTATCAACCTTGACCTTCACCTGCTGTAACAAAATGGGTATTGGGGTAGGTTGGTGTTTTTCTTCTTGCTTCCTCCTCCTCAAATGGCAAGAATGATAGCTTTGGGACCATTGTGGATTGACTATAGGTCAGGTCTAGCTGTTGGCACTGTGCTAATTAGGGGTGTGCACGGACCCCCCGGATCGGATCGGGACCCGGATCGGGACCTCCAATTTTGTCACGGATCGGTTCGGACAAAATCGGAGGCCCCCCGGACCGGATTGAGTACGATCCCGATCCAAAAATTGGAAATTTTTGGATCGGCCGCCATTTTTCCCCCCATAGACTTGCATTGCAATGCAAGTCTATGAGGAAAAAATGGCGGCGGGTGGGTGAGGGGGGGGCCTAACTCCCTCCCCCCCGGGGCCATCCGCTGTGGACGGCCCCGGCAGGTAAGCCCCCTCCCCCGCGCTCCCTACCCCCCCTGGGGCCGTCCGCTTCCATCCGCTGGCGCCCGCGGGCGCCAGCGGATAGAAGCAGACGGCTCCGGGGGGGGTAAGCCCCCTTCCCCGCCACTGCTTACCTTTTAGGGCCGTTTGCTCCCATCCGGTGCCGGCGGCTACTGCCAGCCGGCTTTGCGGCCTGCTCTCGAGTAGCACGCCGGGTGATCACCCGGCGCGCCACCCTGGAGCAGGCCGTGGAGCCCGCTGGTAGTAGCCGCTGGCGCCGGACGGGAGCGGACGGGCCGGGAAGGTAAGGGCCCCCCTCCTCCCCTCCACGCGCCCCCTGCTTACCTTCCCGGCCCGTCCACTCCCTTCCGGCGCCGGCGGCTACTACCAGCGGGCTCCGCGGCCTGCTCTCGAGTAGCTCGCCGGGTGATGACATCATCCGGCGTGCCACCCTGGAGCAGGCCGTAGAGCCCGCTGGTAGTAGCCGCCGGCGCCGGACGGGAGCGGACGGGCCGGGAAGGTAAGCAGGGGGCGCGCGGAGGGGAGGAGGGGGCGCACGGAGGGGAGGAGGGGGGCCCTTACCTTCCCGGTCCGTCCGCTCCCATCCGGCGCCGGCGGCTACTACCAGCGGGCTCCGCGGCCTGCTCTAGAGTAGCGCGCCGGGTGATGACATCACCCGGCGCGCCACCCTGGAGCAGGCCGCGGAGCCCGCTGGTAGTAGCCGCCGGCGCCGGACGGGAGCGGACGGGCCGGAAAGGTAAGGGCTCACCTCCTCCCGCCCCTCCTCCCCCCCCCCGCTGTCCACTTTCATCGGCGGGCGCCCGCTGGTGCCCGCCAATGGAAGCGGCGGTGGGCGCCAGTGGGCGCCCGCCGATCCGCCGATCCGCCGAACCGGTTCGGAGCCTTTTCGGACCAGTTCGGATTGGATCGGCCGATCCAGCTGTCGGATCGGAAATCGGATAATTTATCCGATTTCCCACTGGACCGGACTCGGATCGTGGATCGGGTCCGATCCAGTGCACATCCCTAGTGCTAATGCCTGCCATCTGAGGTTTCCGCACACAGTTAGGAAAGACTTACTGTTTCCGTGGAAACAGGCCTTTCCCTCTCTGAGCTCTACTTTGAAAGATAGTGTGATTACAGGGACCATGGACCAAAACAATCCCTCAGAAGCCTAAGCAACATGGGCTATGATGCAATGCAGAGGTGCATGCATGAAACACACTCAAACTATTTTAAGCATCTCTTTTATTAGCAGCTCCCCTAGCTTGACCAAAATGCATTTTAAGCTCCCTCGAGTTTAAAGAGAAGCCTGGAGAGTTTACTGTGGGAGTTGCTGAATAACAAGCCACTGCAACAAACTCCATTTACACTCCACAGGATGTTTCCCAGCTGGCAGCTCTAAAGACCAAAGTGGTCTTTAAACATAAACTCAGAATGCACCATTGGGGTTAGCAAGGGGGAGCTGTGAAAATATTTTTCTTTTCTTTTTTTAATATGCTGCATACGACTGGTCCGTCTGTTAGAGATGACATCAAGGAGAGAAGGACTAGATTTATTTCAGAGCATTGGGTAAAAAAAAAAATGTGGGCCAACATATATCCACAGAAAATTGACTCTCCGAATTATTTTCTGCTAAAAACTTCCATTCCTTTCCTTGTATTCATCTTTTTTGAGCTAGTTATTTGTCTTTTAGCCTCACCAGTTTAGCCTCTACAAAAGCGATATTTTGTGACTGGCTGTGCCCACCATGGCAGCCATTTTGTGAATGTGCAGCCTTTGTGTGGTAGCTATTATGTGATGACACCCATTAACACTTTCTCAAAATTCCAAATGTACTCACTGTCTCAAAAAGGTTGGAAATCTAATAGCCAAGCACTAGAGAACAAACCACCATTTTGAGACATATTTCATTACTGACCAGTGGTGTAATGGAGAGAAGGTTCCCAGGAATGCAGCACCAGCACTTTTTGATTTGCAGAGATGATGATGTCATTTGTCCCCCCTTCTCTGTTCCCTCTGAGCTTAGCCGTCATACTCAGAATAGCTGAAGGGAAATTAAATTTCCATGCCACAATATTTTGTTCCTATGTGAGGAGTCATCAGGGATTGCTGTACAATCCCCTAGGTTAGGCTGACCAGATAAAATCCAGGTCAGGGCTCATGTAACTTTAACAGTTGTAGAGAAAAGGGAATTTCAGCCAGTGTCATTTGTATGCAATTAGTCCCTGGTGAAATTCTCTCTTCATCACAACAGTTAAAGCTGCAGGCACTATACTAGAGTGACCATATACAAATGAAGGCAGGGCCCCTGCAATTTTAACTGTTGTGATGAAGAGGGAATTTCACCAGGAACTAATTACATACAAATGACACTGGCTGAAATTCCCTTTTCTCTACAACTGTTAAAGTTACATGAGCCCCGACCTGGATTTTATCTGGTCAGCCTACCCTAGGTGTTCAAGGAAGTCACTTGACCAGATACAAAAGAAGGCAGGGCTCCTGCAGCTTTAACTGTTATGATGAAGAGGGAATTTCACCAGGTGCTGCATGCATACAAATGACACCTGCTGAAATTCCCTTTTCTATACAACTATTAAAAATACAGGAGCCCTGTGCTCCTTTCCATATGGTCCCCCTAATTTACTCACACTGCTTCATCCCGATCCTGTCAATACTTGCCTGTATTCCAGTATAGGCATCCAGTCTGATAGTGCAGATACTTAACTATTTCACTAGATGTTTATCCTGATCCTTACCTGTATTACATTGTGATAATCCATCTTGATCCTGCAGCTACTTAACTCATTCTGCAACTTTTCATCCTGGGTCCTGCAGCCACTTACCTGTATTTCTCCAGAAATGTTCTGCTTTATCCTACAGCTACTTACTACAATTCGCAAGAAGTGAGTCTGATCCAGCAGCTACTGACTTGAATGATCCTGTGCTGTAACAAAGATTAATAAAGACTATATTTCCTGCATTTACATAGTTATGTCATTCATTGGGAGGAGAATAAAAACATGCCCCCCTTGGTGGAGGGGGCACATCTTGTGATATTCCTGCTGTAATGCAAAGTAATTTGAGGTGACTTGTTCTTGAATGGGACTTACAGTCTGTGAGCTTTACAAAAGACCAGTTCCTAGTGGAGTTAAAAACTGCTAGAATTGGCTTGTTGGTTATGGATCAACACTAGGGATGTGCACGGCCAGAAATATCAGAATCGGATCGGAATTTCCGATATTAAAAATATCGGATCCAATCATATCAGGGTTACCCGTATTTGATTGGATCTGATGTCTGATAAATATCGGAAGTTCCGATCCGATTACAGACCGCCATTTCTGGTGTTTTCCCCATAGGCTTGCATTGGGGGAAAGAAAGCTTTTCCCCAGTGCAAGTCTATGGGGAAAACACTGGGCCGGCCTTCCCCCCATTCACGCTCCCTATCTGCAACCATCCCCCGCTGCCTCCGCTGGCCTCTGCTGCTTCCGGACTACTGAGAATTAGGCTTTGCGGCCTAGTTCTCAATAAAACGACGACATGCTGGGTGACATCATCACCCGGCATGTCGTCACTCTACTGAGAACTAGGCCACAAAGCCTAATTCTCAGTAGTCCAGAAGCAGCGGAGGCCAGCGGAGGCAGTGGGGAAGGCCGCAGGTAAGGAGCATGAGTGGGGGGAGGGAGGGACGGGTTCCCACTTACCTGCTGCCATCCCCTGCTGCCCTCTGCTGCTTCCGGACTTGTGGCCTAGTTCTCAGTAGAGCGACGACGCACCGGGTGACCGCAGGTAAGGGAAGGCCACAGGTAAGGAGCGCGAGTGGGGGGGCAGGGAGGGGCTGCCCTAAACTGGCGGTCCGAAAATCCGATATATCCGATAGTTATTGGACATATGGATTTTGGATCCGATCAGATAGGGCCTCCTTAGAAAATTATCGTTATTGTTAATCGGCTGTCCGTTAACACCATTATCGGATCATTATTGGACATTGGAACGATACAATACACATCCCTAATCAACACAGTTCCTTAGGGTCCTGAAGATACTGTCATGATGGGCACCTGCCCTTCAGAATGTACCACTACAGCAGTGCTACTGAGGCTGAGTGAGACACTGCCAGGAAGAATGGCTTCTTGCTTATCTGATTTGTCTCAAGGAAGTCACACAGTTAGATGTAATGACAACAATGATAACAATAACTTTCCAGAGTAGTACCACGGTCTGGGATTATATCTGAGTGGTAGAGTACATGCTTGGCATCCCAAAGGTCTCAGATTCAACCAGTGGCATCTCCAGTTAAAAAGCACAAACACATGAACAACCTCTGCCTGAAGCCCCATGAAACTACTGCCAGGTAAAATAGACAATACTGGGCTAGATGGACTAATAGTCTAATATAGTATCGGGCAGTTTCCTGTGTATTAATGATCATAATACAGCACCAGTCTTATTTCTTTGCCTTCTTTTTCTATGAATTTATGAGTCGCCTTTCAGCCCAGATAGCGCTTCCAAGGTGTCTTAAAAGAATCATGAAGTTATGTGCACTGCGACGGAGCATTATTATTATTTAGTAATGCCATTTCATAAATCAGCAAACCAATACACAGTCTACATATGTGTTCTTCTCTCACTAAAGTATCATATCCTCAATATGCAGATGTTGGAGTTTAATAAATCTGTTACATTCTCTTGTGTGTGTGTGTGTGGCCAATGCCAAACGATACTAATATTTACCAGAAATTGAGAACAGTGAAGTTTCTAAATTTCACATCAAAGAACTATTCTCACTTCCATCAAAACTATTTCTGAATAATTGTGTTTGGAAATAGGTGTGATGGAAGAAACTTGACCTGCCGTCTATTCCCACTTACTTCTTCTCAGGGAGGAATAACATAAAAGGAGGATCTGAGTAAATGACCAATAAAAGCACCTAAAGGATGTATCTACAAATGGGAGTGCATAAACCTCCCACTTTGACTCCAGCAGTCTTCTTTTGATACTTCCATTCTTCTCTGCATATTCCTCTGAAGACATCTACCCCCTCCTGTCTGTACAGTGGTGACTCTTTTCCCCCAATCCATCTCTGCAGATCTGCATTATAGTCTGCAGGGCATGTGGGGCCAGCTCAGCCTGTGCAGACACCTACATTTTGAAGATACTTTGCAAGTTCTCTATGCTACTGGTTTTAGCACACACAGGCTGAATATGAATAGTAATTCATTTGTTAACTGACAAATGAATTAAGATCCTCCACTCCCATTGGGATTGAAAGTATGAAAAGACATTGCATGCAGTGGAAACAGTGCCAGCTCCAGTTTTGGAGGGCCCTTGTACCCTCAATTAGGGTGACCATATGAAAAGGAGGACAAGGCACCTGTATCTTTAACAGTCAGGTGTCATTTCAGCAAGTGTCTTTTTGTATGCATGCAGTACCTGGTGAAATTCCCTCTTTATCACAACAGTTAAAGCTGCAGGAGCCCTGCCCTCTTTTGTATTCGGTCACTCTAGTATAGGTCTTGCAGCTATAACTGTTGTGATAAAGAGGAAATTTCGCCAGGTGCTGCATGCATACAAATGACACCTGCTGAAATGATACCTGACTGTTAAAGATACAGGAGCCCTGTCCTCCTTTGCATATGGTCACCCTACTCAATGACCCCCTTTTTTAGTGAATTACCTTACAATCACCATTTTCACCAGCTGCTATTGCTTCATCTCCTCTTTCTCATCATTGCTACCACTTTCTTGACAGGCACAGAGCCAGTGAACCAAGTAGGCAATAGTATGTACTGCTGCTCCTTTTCACTAAATCTGCTGTTTAGAGAAGAGGCTAGTGATGGATGTTGCTCTGACCTAACAGCAGTGAAGCCTCTGGGCCTTGACCCATGCAGGTTGCAATTAGCCAGAATTAGTCATCTGTGTCTATGGCTTGTTTTCTTTTAAACACCTAACAGTATGAAAGCTACAGCTCCTTTCTCTTAAGCCTCTCTTTCCCTATGCTTTGTGCCTGAACACACCCCTCTCCTGAGGAGCCTCTTCTAATTCTGTTTCTAGCCCTTTTAGGGCTATACCAATCATTAAAAGAAACTTAGCAGTTCTATTATCACTCTGGGCAATTCTTAACTCATTATCCTTCAAAGCTGTGGGGCTGAAAAGGGAGGAAGGGGGAGTGGGAAAGGGAGGGAACTCCAGAGCTTTAAGGAAGCAATCTTAAACCTCTTGGTTGTTTTGTTTTATTTTATTTTATTGTGCTATATTATATTATGTACATCATTCTGAGTGCCCATGTCAAGCTCAGAAGTCTTATAAATAATGATAAATAAAATGCTTAAACTGGATAAAGAATTATGATCTGCTGATAATGACCTGATCTGCTACGGGATAATTATTAGGCTTATATGTCAGCAGGTTTACTATTGATTTTCAATCTTGCAAGATCTCTCCCGGTGAAACTCATTTACAATGTAGAAGTTGAACATTGAGCCAACTTCAGAGGTTCCATTGACTTCCCCTGACTATGAACTCTCAATGATGGAGTGTTTATACTGACGAGATGCAACATCCTGCCTTCAAGAGTTACACTCTAACATTTTTGGCAGGCGGCGTGTCTGTTCATGCTAAACTGCAGCATTAACAATTTGCTATCCGATCCAATCTTTTCACATGAACTTCAAGCAAAGCTGCCCTCAGTAAAAATGGTGTCAAAACAGAGAGGGATGTGCCCATGGGAGGAAGAGAAACTAAACTCAGAAGGTCAAAACTATATTCATGTGTGTTTGCATGTTTCACATATTTTTGCGGTATTAGTTTTTCTCCTTCACTTACTCCTCCTGATTATGTTAGATGAGAAATCAAGTTTCCAGCATAAGAAGGAAAGGTAGTTGAGATGGGGTTTAACTCAGTCAGTTAAGCATGGCTTTTCTGCAACCTTTTGCTTAGTTCAAAAGCTCAAAAGGGTGTGCAAACAAGTCTTTTATGTACATAGGGAGATTATCGTTAGATAGAAGGAACGACCAAGCGAGCAAAAGAGTATTCACACATACACAGGAGGCCCCAGCTAGCAAAAATATATATCACAATCAGAACTATGTTTTATTACTTCCACTGTGACATTTTCATAGTTAACCCCTCCAGGACTGTGCTATGGAATTGTATCTAGGGATCTCAGAACACTCATTGGAGGCAATGGTCCTATACAAATCCCATACATCCCTGTGTACTTTCAGACAAAATGAATGATGACCTATTGCAACCCACCTCCCAGAACCCATGCTCAACGTCCCTGCCCTTTCAGCTCTACTTTCCCATGCTAGTAACCTTGTAATGCAGGTTATGTAAGAAGATGTTTTAATGCAAATAAGCAAGAACTGGAAATGAAAATTAACTGCACATACAAAGCACAGGGTACTTTGAAGATAGTCTATGATAATAATCCAAATATATGGTAAGGGGAAAGTAAATAACTCCACAGAATAGTTTTAAAGGATGGTTCCGGTTCTGCATCTGCTGGTTGATGTCACATTGAACTCTCACAAGTTAGGGTTTATCTTTTGTTATTTTCAGGACATCCAAAGTCTACAAAATTAACCTCATCCATGCCAGTGAAAGCAAATATTTCAGAAAGGAATTGAATCTACTTAGGTCAAAATGGAGCTAAAAAACCAAACAAAAACAAAACACCAGTCTACTACAGTGCAAGGATTCAAGGCTTCCCTTTGTAGCCTTGGGCCTACTTGCTACCTTGGCTTCCCATCTAGAAAACAGGAATAATAGTAGCTAATCTTATAAGGTTGTTGGGGAAGTCAACTTAATGAAGATTCTGGAGCATATCCAGTTGTTCTGTAAATGATAAATAGCAATACTATTACCATGCTGACAAATCAGAAATGGCACTTGTATATGCTAGACAAAACTATTTTGCTCAGCCACTAACTCTGTGCCACTCAATTAAAGATATCTCAGTTGATTAAATCTGTGAGTTTTAATAAGTCATATACATGAAACAAAGAGTCTTGAGTGGGGGACCATTCTGTCTTTGATTTTAGATGGTGCACACACATGTTACAAAAGGCATTGTCTGAGAAGAGGATGTTGCTGTTGCCTTCAAGGAGGAACAGTTCTTTGAAGGCCACTGCAGGTTTTGTAAATAACTGGATTAAAAATAATTAACACTCTTTTAAAAATTTGTTCATTCATTAATCACAGGCAGCCCTTGAATTAGGGGGAAAGGGTAAGGGGAAACCTTAATGGAATCCACAAGCTCCAACTCTGGCCTGTTTCAGATGACACGATAATCAACTATGGTAGGGTGACCAGATTGCCCAGGGTTTCCCGGTCCTAACCAGGAAACTTAGGCCGATCCGGGCCAACCGGGGGGGCGGCGGGGAAAAACTGGGGTGGCGGGGGGTCACGCGGCGGTGGCAGCGAGCGGCAATGAGCGACGGTAGACCTGGCAGCGGTGGCGGTGGAGGAGCCTGGGAAGCGGCCGCCCCAGCAGGTAAGTGCCCCCCCTCGCGCCTCGTGCTCCTTACCTGCAGGGGCATCCGCTTCCCTCCGGTGCTCGTATCTACTGAGAAACAGGCTTCGCGGCCTGTCCCTCAGAGAGACAGGCTGCGGAGCCTGTTTCTCAGTAGATTCAAGCACCGGAGGGAAGCGGACACCCCTGCAGGTAAGGAGCGCGAGGTGCGAGGGGGGCCAGAGGCTGCGCGGAAGAGGTGGGGAAGCTCCCCCGCCTCTTCCGCGCGGGCGTCCGGGCTCCTCGGGGCTCGTCGCCATCGCAATGAGCCCCGAGGAGCCTGGACACCCTTGCAGAAGAGGCGGGAGAGGGCTGATTACATCACTTCCGGATCTGGCCCACTCCGGCCTCTTCCGCACGGCCTCTGACCTTACGAGCCCAGCGGCGGAGGACCTGGTGGCAGCGGAGGACCTGGAGGCTGACCCAGTGGCGGGGGTGGGGGACCCAGCGGCAGGGGACCCGGCGGCGGTGGAGGAAGACCTGGGGGCGGCGGGGGACCTGGAGGCGGTGGCTGACCCAGCGGGGGCGGCAGCGGAGGACCCGGCGCGGGCGGCGGAGGAACAGAACCCGGTAGGTCCAGGCTGGTGTTTTTTGGGGGGGGTGGCTTGGTGGGGGGTTGTTTTGGGTGGCGGGGTGGCGGGGGGGACCGGGATTTTGGTTTCCAAAATCTGGTCACCCTAATCTGGTGGGGAACAATCATCCGTTGTGGTGCTTACGGCAGCATTCGGATGAAATTTTAGGCAACGCCGGGGGGAAGAGGCAAAGGACAGTAAGTTATTGGCAGCATTCGGACGACATGATAATCAACACAACTGACGATTGTTCCCCCCCTCCGTTGATTGCTGTGTCATCTGAATGCTGCCTCTTACTCTTCCCAGTTTTAGCCAAATCATGCTCCATCCCATAGGCGTCTCAAAACAGGAATTAAGGATTCAATCCTATGCAACTTTAGACAGGAAAAAGTCCTACAACTCCTAGCATCTCTCAGGCACTCCTACAGCTCCCAGCATCCCCCTGTCTAAAAAGGAAGAGGACTGCACCATTAATCAATGAATCTAAATGATTGAGCCCTCCCATTTGTTCATACTTCTCAAGTATGCTCTGGAATTCCATCTTCCATTTGTCACTTCTATGCCTGTTAACTCTCCACATGACAAAGAAAGGATATTTCCACAAAGCATATCTTTCTTTATCTTTCCTTTTGTAGTGGGAAGTTGTGCATTGCCATTTGTGGCCATTCCCTCCCCCCCCCCCCCTCACATGTTCTTCCCAGCATTTATGGCCTGCCAACCAGGGCAAGTAATAAAAACTCCCCTAATTGGAATGCTCATGGAGATAGTTTTCTGAATGTATATGAATAACACCCTCCAGTCAGGGTTGCTGGGGCTGACTGACTAGCATCCCTCCTATCATATAACTTGCACCTGTCCTCTTTGGCCATTGGAGTCCCCTGACCTGAGACCAAATCCCAAGGGTTGTTTTTGCATTTTATCTTCAGAGAAAAGCAAACAGGAAAAGTACTCACAGATCTGTAAAGGAGAAACATTTGCCAAGTCAAACATATGCTTGAGTCCAGAACAACAGGAAGCCCATGCTACACTGATCAGAGTCAGCTTGCCATCTCCTTTTACAGACGGAGGGGTGAAAGGGATCTACACAACAAAAAAGAAAGGGGGGGAATGAGGAAACCAAGTATATCCTCCACCAAAACAAGCTAAAAGCCAGTGTTTGGCTTCTAAACCCATTGGAGGGCTGGTTGCTGTCAGTATGTGCACAATTGGGCAGTGCATTCAATATTTCAGAAAGGAGCGTGCAACTATTCATGTGGAATGCAAATTTGAAAAATAGATGCCTATTTCCAGCTTGTAAAATGCTCAGCAAATTCATCATTGCAAATGCACATGTTTGCAAACCATGGCCTTGTTCAGCACCTGATAAAATGTTGCATCTCACAGCTTCCATATTTTGTCCGCTGGCTTTGACATTGTAAACATTTCATAATACTTGTGTGACTGGTGGCTTGACATCACAGTCTCAATTTCATATCCAGGCAGATACTTGGCTAGCTACTAATCTAATGGGGCTCTTTCTATAGTTGAAGCTGGCAACCCTGTGGAAAAAGCCAATGAATGTTCTGCCAGTAGCTCTGCTGAAGAGAGGAGACAAATAACTTGGTTTCTGGACAAGGAAGTCAGTAGCTCTTTAATTCTCTATGGCTGATTTGGTAGGACGTGGTCCAAAGGTTATATCTATCTCCACAATGCAGATTTCCACACTTTGCTGATGTTGGTGTTCCACTGTGTAATGTGCTCTTTGTGACTATCAGAATGTGTTAATGGTCTTTTGCAGGATCTGAGAAGTGAGACAGGCAACATAAAGAAAGACAATGCTTGGCAAGGCAAGGCAGGGGAAGCAGTATTTAAAGGAATGTCTCCTTCCATATGTACCTGCTCCAGCCATTAGGTCATCTTCAGATCCTCTACTCTGGGTGCTTCCATCAAAGGAAGTTAGACAGGTGGTTACAAGGGTCTTCTCATTTATGGTGCCCTGTTTATGGAATGCCCTCTCCAAGGAGACTCACCGGGCAAAGGGCCTTACGTTCTCCCAAGCATTTTACAGACCTAGTTTTTTAGTTCTGATGGCTGTTTGTATATATCATGTGCTGTTTGTTATCTTGTATTCTATAATATTTTATTCTTTTAACCATTTGCACTGTGTTTTATTCCTTCAACCATTTGTAATTCACCCAGAGAACATTTGTAATTGGGCAGATGAAAAACACAAATAAATAAAATAAGGCCATCAATCGTTTAGACCAAAGGACTTGCAAGGTCATATATAGAGCACACATTATGTCATATGGCCAGTTCTTCCATAGCAGGTCCCTGTGGCTGAATTCCACAGCACCTCAGTAATGTTTTACTAAAGGCATATAATGGCTGCATGGGAGGGACTGTTCGCATGGTTATTTCCCACTGCAGGGGTGTCAGACAAAACTGCAACAGAATCAGATGAGCTGGATTTCTATGAATCTGACCCATGGATTCCACAGTGGACTGGCTTTTCCTGAGTCGCACTGATTCTGCAGACCATTTTTTTTAACTTTTCAAATTTTACACAAATTTAGTGATAAAAAAATATGTAAAATAAAAAACACCAACAGAAAATGTACATTTCCCCTATAGGCTAAAGCATGAAAATGCACATTTTTGGAGGGAGGATTTGCGCATTTGCACAAGTGCAAATTTGTGCAAATTCAGGAAATTAGGGGAAAATGATTCTGTCAATGAGCAGCAGACAGAATGAAAAGTACCTGACAACCAATTAAATGCAGACAGAGCAACCACACCACTCCCACAATGAAAGAACTTAATTCAGTCTGTCTGGTGCTTGGATGTCTCCAGAAGGTCTGGCATGTTTTCTGCTGATTCCTTCCTTTGTGGAAAACATAGTGCTGACACACTGAGCCTGAATCTCTGTCAGACACCTGCTAGAATTAGGGCTTTCTGCATGCTAGGATCATGACAGCGTCCAGCTTTCATCAGGAGTTGGCATCATTGCTCTAGCTGTGGGGAGAAAGTGTGTGTGTAGAAGTGTTCTTCAATGAAATCTATAAGTCCCCTGACCCCCCTCCCCATTTTAGCCAAATTATGCCCTCCCATGTAATCTTCTGGGTATTTTCAAATCTGTAATATTGGGTTCAGCTTCATCTGAAGTTATTTTTGTTTGCAACCACTTTCTAATACCCTATTTACAAATCTGAAATGGTAACATTTTCTCTTTAGTACCATCTGTTGGCATTTCAATCATGACTAAGCTTATATTACACTTTACAATAAATGCAGTTCCATTAATGATTACTTCCACATGAGTTAATGAATGGGAGGGGGGAGAATGACATCAACCTCTTACCATAAGTTAATCATCCCTATAACAGTTAAAAACATAGACCTAAAAGGTGAATGGTAATAAATCCTCACATAGGAAGTATTTCCCTAATTCACTAACAGCAATTTGTAATTTGCTAATGATTTAGTTCATTAACCTCAGTCACTGCTGGGCCTGTAGTCCCTCCTTTGGTGTTGATGAGGCCTGAAAAAGTGCTACAGATGAGAAACAACATACCCAGGTATTCCCAATGGACATATTGCCTTTTCCTCTTGTATCTCACCTATTACCTTTATTTCCCAGGGCAACTATTTTCACATTCATTTCCCATGTTTTAAATAGCAAAAAGATAGATCAGCAAGTTATAGTATCACCTGAGCACCTTTCAGGTACTCTTTTGTTCTCAGTGCCTCAATCTAATCGTCTCTCAGAAATGTGGCCTTTGTAACATTTAGTCAGCCAGCCTTAATTTAGTCAAGTAGCCAGAAATCCAAAGGATGGGTCCTTTTCATTCCCCATAACCAAGCTATTGATTCTTGGTTTAAGGCTTTTTTCATTTTGGCGTAAGCTCCACAAAGCTAGGAATTTGGAAGCTAAGGCGGATGCCCTCTATTCACCCACACTTTTCCTTGGTCAGCAAAGATGTCCCATGTTGTTCTGGTCCTGTATTGCCTTCTCAAGCATCTAGCCTTACTGCTAGAAGAGGGCTCTCTCTTGCCATTTTTAACCCATCCTGCCAGCTATAGATGTAAGCAACAAATTGGCATGGATCAACTCACAGCATGATTCCTCTAGCAAAGCATTAAGGCTCTGATGTTTCATACGGCAATACAGGACCAGGACAACGAGAAGCATCATTGCTGGTTCTAGGTACTCCATCCTCCCGATCTGGATTTGGGCCTGAAAGAACAAGGAAACGTGGGCGAATGAAGGTTAAATTGCAAGCAAGCACAAATTGTGACATTGTACAATATTGTATCATCTCTGATCATGGTGTACCTCAGTTATGGCATTAACTTCCGATTTCTTGGCTTTGTAGAGCTTGAGCCAGCATGAGATAGCTTCAACTCTGTTCTTCAATTTGGCAGGCTTTTTGATAATTGAATTTAATTTCTGTTTGTAGATGAAACATCAGGCCACAATGGACTAAGGGAAGATGTGTGATTAGTGGGTGGCTTACAGTGGGTGGAGACTATGTATTCTATATTAAATTATTGTATAGTAATTTTAAAAATCAATAAAAATTAAAAGCTGATACAAGACCTCAAAGATAAAGTGCCTGGCTTGAAATGAGAAAATGAATCATGAGCAATGAGCTTTCAAAAAAAAGCAAAGGCAAGCACTAATATTGCGGGGAAAATTCCTATCCCAAGCTACTGCAGCCATCATTTTTGACAGCTGCATAGCTTGGATTGAAAAATGCAGGTGAGCAAACACCTCGTCTTTATCTGTGGTTATTCTGAAAAATACCACAGTGGTCTTTAGCAGCTACTGCAATTAAATGAAGAATGTATGGTGTGTGTGTGTGGGGGGGGGGAGAGAAATGAAGAGAAAGAGCCTGAAGAGCAACTTCCAAGACTAGCTCCAAATCCAGCTCATTCCTGAAAATCAGGAAAGTGGGGGGGGGGGGGAGTTGTGGACCCCTCACCTTCCTTCTCTTATAAGGAATCATTCCATATAGAGGATCCATTACTCCATCCTCTCATGGATAAAGTTGTGTGTGTTCTTCTTGCTTTTCTTATCTGCCTCTGTTTTTAAGTTTATTTCAGAATTAAAATGAAATTCCATGGAGAGCTTTTCATAACCTGAATGAGTCTTCTTATGCTTTCCAGGCAAAGCAGTCCAACAGTTACATTGTGTGCCCTGCCAAGTGCTTGACAACACTCCTGTTTTGGCACTCCCAAGCAAGGCAGCTCAAGCAGGAAGTTCATTGAATCCCTGGTGGACTGCTGTACATGACAAGTGGGCTTCATTGGGCTCATTGGTTATGCAATTATTAAAGGGGAGGGGGCTTTGCCCACTAAACCTTTCAGTATAATTCACTAAAGCATCTGTTACCACCCCACATCCACAGAGCATAATCACTGGCTTTGGTCCCCGTATACGGGGCTGTTCTTTTCAGTGAACTGAAAGAAGATCCAGAGAGAGGGTTGATTCATTAGACAGTTGTCTTAAAGGACTATTGGAAGATCACTTGGGTTATGATCTTAAAAGTATACTTAACATGGGATGCTTAAACTGCAGCCCTGTGTGTGCTTACCTGGGTCCACAACTTCCATTGAATTCAGGGTGGCTTATTATTTCTGAGTAACCATGCACAGGACTTCCACCTAATGTGTTTGGGCTCTTCTTTTTAATATAAGACACAGCGTTCATAACATCTTTCAACCCCACTTTTGTTCACCCAGTCAGGATGACTAAAGAGAGGTGACAGCAGTATGGTCTTTTCCCATTCCATTAAAGGGTGTTGGAAAGAATATATGGGAAGCCTGATCTCCATTATTTATGGGGAAAGTGTTCTAGATTAATTAATAAGAAAAATAGGCATAGATCAGCACTGGCATCATATTGCAGTTTTAGAAGAATACTACCTCTAACTTTCAAGCAACAGGAACAGCCATTGAAAGCAACTGTAAGATAGTTCAATGTTAAATGTTATTCAGATGTCCCACATAGATCTAGGGGTGGGGTTACATGTATGTGTCCCAGAGGAACCAGCATCACAGGAGTAATGGGGATGATTTCCTGATTCAAAGTAACTACTACTGTTTTCCTGAATATAAATATTGGGCAGAAATGTTTCCAGAAGCACTTGCTGCAAAAACAAACAAACCACATAACTTAGGGTGACCAGATAAAATCCAGGTCAGGGCTCATGTAACTTTAAACAGTTGTAGAGAAAAGAGAATTTCAGCCAGTGTAATTTGTATGCAATTAGTTCCTGGTGAAATTCCCTCTTCATCACAACAGTTAAAGCTGCAGGCACTATACTAGAGTGACCATACACAAAAGAAGGCAGGGCCCCTGCAACTTTAACTGTTGTGATGAAGAAGGAATTTCACCAGGAACTAATTGCATACAAATGACATTGACTGAAATTCCCTTTTCTCTACAACTGTTAAAGTTACATGAGCCCTGACCTGGATTTTATCTGGTCACCCTAACATAACTTACAAACCTCACTGAAAGTGGACATAGATTAGCTGCAACAGGTTTAATAACACCCACTGTGCATTATTGGTAAATCAGTAGGGTAACACAGGGAATTGAATCACAAAGTGACTGTGGCTGCATTCGGACAACACATTAAGGAACTGGGGGGGGGGAACAAACGTCAGTTGTGTTGCTTATTGTGTTGTGTGGAGGGTAACACGCTGCTCACAAACTACTGATGGTATGCTATTCTGCCCAAATAAGCAACTGAGAGAAACAACTGGCTTGCAAGTTGTGTAGCTCGAAGCCAGTTGTTTAAAGTGTTGTGTGGAGGGGTGAGTGGGTTAATGGCATGTGGTGAGTGGGTTAAAACACAAGCCCATAGAGGCAGGCAGCAAGAGTGACCAAAGCGGCGGCTGCCACTCTGCTACAGTTGGTGCAACTTGCAGAGGTTGCTGGGTTGACTATTAGTCCACTCAATGCCAGCCCCAACCACCCACAGTTGTGTAGGAATATGTTTTGTGGGGAGTTCCCACAAAATAACCAACTGTGAGTTGGCTACTCAACCCACCATTGACTAATGTGTTGTCTGAATGCAGCCTGTGTGTTCATATATTACCAAACTAAAATAATGAAGCTAAACACAAGTGCTGTAGATTGAAATCCTATGCATGTCTACTCTAAAGTAAGGCCACGTGAGTTCAATGGTACTTACTCTCAGGGATGTGAGTAGGATTGCAGTCTACATATATGCACCTACTTGGGAGTAAGCCGTATAGAGCTCAGTGGGGCTTACTTTGGAGTAGATCCATATAGGATTGTACTGTTGGTGAATGATCTCATAAATTGTTTTGTAAGAATAATAGCTAACTACTCTTTCATTGCAGGTTAAATTGAATTAACAGTCAGGCAATATTAATTGAACTTTTCTTAACAATGCTCTCCAATGATTATTTAAAACATTATCTAGTGATTGTTAAAATAAAAATCTAGAACGAATGGACAGTTTTTATTCTGGTTTAAATATTGTTGGGGTTGGAAGAAAAGTGGAGGAAAATATTATAGAAAGAATGGACAATAAAAGACAAATTCCATTAAAAAAAAACTCCTACAGCCATGTGCAATAAAGCATCAATGGTCCCTGCTTTTTTGCAAAGAACTCTTGGGAGGGAAGTGCTTTGCACCAGAGACAGGATAAGAGAGAACAGAGTACTAAAACCTCCTATAAGTAATTCCCCCCCCCCCCCCCAGAAACAGACCCAACTCCTAGCAAGGTAGAAGCAGCTGTTGGGGAGAAGTTTCAGAGGGGGAAATGACTGGCATGGGAATGGTCAAGCATCCCATTCTCTCCCATCCTTGCAAGTTGCTCCCTTCCAAAAATGCTTGGTAAGGGGGAAGAGGCTTTGTTATACAAGGCTGCAGTGTAATGTGTAGTTTGCTTAATAGCCTCACTACTTGAGGGTGTCTTGCAGGTAGCTGGTGGGCCACTGTGTGAACAGAGGACTGGACTAGATAGACTATTGGCCTGATCCAGTCCCTCCTCAGAAATACTGCTTAGTAGAATATACCAGGGAGAGGAAAGCATTCAAAAGAAGGGATGCCTTGAAATGTAGAAATATGGGATACCTTGATGCTAGAGACTCAGGTCAGAATGGATCCATATGTAGAGTGAATAAGGAAGTAAAAATTCTTGTGCCATTTCATCTCAAGCAAAGGTATGTTTCTATCCCAGAGGGAAAGACAGCAATGAGAGAAAGCCAAATGAGGTGGCCTTGCCCTCTAATACAACTTGGACAGATGCAGGAAATCTGTTTGCAGAAGGTTCCCCACAAAGGGCAATGGAGTAGGACCTGAAGGTAGCTGACCTTGTTTCTGGTACATTTTCATGAATGAGAAGAACAAAAGGGAGAACTCAAAGGAAAGAAAGAGACCTCTTACATCAGCCACCACCCCCATCTCTAGAAATACAACCTTTAGAAATCTATCACTGGTGTTTTTGCTTTTGTGGCAGCAACTGGCTTTCAAATGGGCTTGTACAAATATGTGGAGGACAAGTCTATCCATGGGTATTAGCCATGGACACCCCAGGTTCAGAGGTGACATTCCTCTAAATACCAGTGGGTGGGTTGGTCAAAGAGCATGGAAGGCCCTGCCCTATTGTGGCTTCCCAGAAACACCTGCTGCCCACTGTTGGAAACAGGTTACTGGAGAAGATGGGGCAGGAGACACACCTGTGGCCTGATCTAGCAGGCTCTTCTTGTGTAAGAGCTATTCACTTATTAAAATCTGCTTTAAGCACATTCCTTTGTGGAGTACTTATCAAATTTTATGAAGCCTTTTCAATGTGTGTGGCATAATCTAACTAATTCCTAATGGCATAAGAGGGAAAGGCCAATACTGGATCCTTTTTGCTTGCTTTGAGGTGGTAGGGGTGGGGGTGGTTCAAAGAGTGGGGCTTTTAGAGAGGCAAGAGGAATTTAGCATAGCCCATTATAGAGAATCACAGGCCATCAGACAGAGTGAGGTGGCTGCCTCAAGCAGATGATTTATTTATTTATTGTAATGAAAGGGCAGCAAATTGTTACTATTTAATTCATTGTGGTAATATTTTTATTATCAGGGAGAGGAACTTGTGTTATTTCCTGCCTCAGGTACAAAAATTACTTGGTCAGCCTTCTGGTACTATGCACCTTAAGTTGTGGTGGGGTTGGGGGTCGTGGGAGCATTTGCAGTTCTGGCTCAGGCAGCATAATGTCTTGGGCTGGCCCTGATAGTCCCAGCTTTCTTCTTGCATTGTATTTTAGCTTCTACCCCTCTCCCTGGACAAGCCCCTCTTTGTGTGGTGCACTTGTGTGGAGATACGTCCCCAGAGGCATATTCTCCCCACCCACTCACCAGCTTTGAGACTTGCCTTCCACATACCACTGCAAACCAAACTGTCCAAAGTACTGATGGGCTCTCTTTGGTTGCCTATAACACAACTTGAGGCACAGGAAAAATGTGCCTTTAAAAGGGGGCAGTGGAGGGGGTATTTCAGACAGATCTATTGCGTCACACATTAGGATGCCCTAAGATTCGGAAACCTTTGTGCAAAGTTCACCCCAGCTGATCTGGGCCTGAAGAACTCTAGCCCCCCAAACCTCTAATCAGGAGCAGTGGGATATTTGAATTCTCAATTATTTATGTGTTCATGCTGTGGGTTAATGCTGACTGACACTAAAACACAGCCTAGATTTAGCTTCATAAATTTTTTATCCCCACTATGTACGGCAAGTCTTTCTCTGGTTTCAATGGGAAGAAATGGCCTATTGGAAAGCCTACACAAGCCCACCCTTCTGCTTGGCCAAATCTTGGGGCTCTGTTACCATGGCAACCGGCTATAATTTTTAATTCCCTTCCTAGTTACATCTGCACAGGGAAAAATAAATTTTCTTGCTTTCATAATAACTGTCCATCTACTTGAGGCCAAGGGCTAGGTTTACAGTAATTCCTTCCCTTGTGATGGTACAAGGTGAGCGTACGTGTTGATCCATTCAGTAAATGTAATATGCTTGGAAAATTGAGCTGAAAATTCAACATACTGTGTCAAATGTACATTAAAAGTCTTATATAGCTGGAGATGGAGCCCAACATGGGATCTGGAAATGGCAAGTAGCAGAGTGAGTTAGCCACTTTATTATGACACTATAACACACGTACAAAATGGAAGCTGTTCCCATATTACTGTTGGATGGCTATCACAATTTAAAATAAAAAACAGGTGGCAGGGCCGAGCCAAAACACTTTTCTGACTGAGGTGAAAAACAAGATGGCATCCCTTCCCATTCCATGTACAAAAGCTGACTGGACTGTGTCAGTTGAATATTTTTTCAACACTGACAGTGACATAGCATCCACCACCACACCTAAAGGAAGCAAGGTTAGGGGGTGCAAGGTGGGGAATGTGGCAAAAAGTTATCTTCGCCAACATTTGCTGCTGTTTCCCAGTATTTGCCACCTGAGGCAACTGCTTTACGTTGCCTAATAGTAGGGCCAGACCTGGTTGGTGGTAGTAGGAAAAAAGAGATATTTTTTCCCAGATAGTGTTTTCATCTGTGGTTAATTCATTATCATATCTTTAGAGCTAGTACCTTGTAACTTCAAACAGGCCTCTGTGTTCAAAATGATAGGATTAAATAAACAAAGGCCTGGACCCAGAGGGTTTCTTTAGGCATGCCCATGGGCTTGGATATCCCTGAAGAGATTGTTAAATCTGAACACATAGGAACCCACCCCCACCATATCTCAAGCTGCTTTTTGAAGTCCTTTCCATTTGAAAAGTGGTGTGCCATGGGCAGTGTGTGTGTGTGTGTGTGTGTGTGTGTGTTGTAGTTCAAGAAACTCATTTTATGTACAAATTCCATGTACAAGTACTACTCTGTGACCCTTCAATACATTTCATACACTTTCTAGGTAATCAATCTTCTTATCTAATATGAATCATACATAGTGTGGTAACATACATTCACGTAACGTACCTTCACCAAGCTCAACCAGTATATTTCTAAATAAATTCTAATATTACGAAAGCCTTCCAAAGTGACCCCACTTTCTAATCTGGGTAAATACTGGGCCCCTTCAGCTTCCCTCTGCTCTGGTCAGTGGGGCATGCATAACAGTATCTTCATAAGGACACATGTGCATGGGTATGGGGGTGCCACTCCACAATACAAAGAGGATTGCTAATACATTGAGTATGTGAACCAGGCCTAAGAAGAGGAAGGGCAGGAAGAACATTAAGTGGACATTTAGAGATAAGTGGATGAACAGATTAAGACTAGAGTTTGAAAGTTTAGATTAGGAAGGGGGTAGAATATCAAAGGCATTGTTCTATAATTAAGATGGACTAGTGGCCAGGCATAAGCCACCCTAGAATTTATGAGGCATTTCACGGCAACCAATAATTCTATGTAGGACAAAGGATAGTTAAACAAGTTCAGTGTCAATATCTCCCTCTCTCTCTCTCTCTCTCTCTCTCTCTCTCTCATATATTATTTACTCTCTTAAATGCTTCCAGGAAAAGGCTTAATAATAAATCAGATTTGACTTGGAAGTTTTGGGTAGAAGTGTTGAAATTCTGTGTGTTTTGCAGGAAAAACAACGTTGAATGGCTAGAGTAGGGTATTTATATTCAGACCCCCTTGTTTTACAATTGCGTACTTTTTCCAGTAAAACTGGGCATGTCAGTGCTTTCAAGTGTTTTCTAGTGGGGGTTGGAGGCTGCTTTCTGTATAGGTAACTACATCATTTTGGATCTGGAGGATGGGGATTATAGACTGAATAACTAGGTGAAGACATATATGCCATACTGAGAACGAGTTACTTGAGCGTTGGCTGTCAACGGCAGCAGTACACACACACACACACACACACACAGGAGAACAAATCTGTATGCATTAAAAATAACTTGTTTATAAAATGGCATTGAAAAATATCATGAAGTAGTATCTGACATTAGTCCTATGTAGAGTAGACCCATTGAAATGAATGAGACTTAAGTAAGTCACAACAATTTAAGTCCCATTCATTTCAGTGGATGTACTGTACAAAGGACTATAATTGGGTATTACCCATGGAGTGTAAATTCATTGCTTAGTCCTTGATGACCATATCAAAAGAAGGTGATCTAGTACAAACATAGGTACAGTGGGTATTTTATGTTTGAACTTATTATACATCACCCAGAGAATTTCAGTAATGAGTGTCAGCTAGTGGTGGTGGTCCAAAAACAGAGCAGCTGCTGGACCAATCTGAAGGTTTCAGGATAAGCCTAGTGAACAGCCTTAAAGGTTCCTGTCTGTAGTCAAACACTCCCAGAGAGAAGACTGCCTTTCAAGCCCTCATTGCTAGGCCTGAAATTTAACTGGGGTGGAGCTTGATAATTGGCTTAAATTTGGTTAGAGTTAGGAACTGGGGCTTCTAACACCTGATTGGTTGAAACGGTAACATTATAAAAGTCCAGTTTAAAAGTAGTATCTGCAATCTTAATTAATAAGCTTTTTTGTTTTATTTCTTTTAAATAAAATACTATATATCTTTGTTTACTTTCCTGGTATCTCTGATCTGTATTATCTCATCCTGATGACCAGCTACCTTAGGGGGAAATTTAAATAAAGGGTGTGGTTTAATTGTGGCAGCAGAAGTGAAGGGAGGGATTGCCCAGGAGAAAGGTGTTCTTCCACATCAGGTGTTAGCAGTGGGATTGCCATAGGGGTCCCACCTTGTCCCAAAAGTACAGTGGTGCAGATGAGGGCCAAACAGTCATCGGCATTTAGACTGCAATAATTCTATGCCATCTATAAGCTGGGTACCCTTACCCCAAAACACAACAAGCCCAAGGCTTTTCAAAGATAAACTAAGGCAGCAGGAAGATAGTCCTTGAAACAGAGAGCAACTCCTTGTTAAAGAGACAGAGGTTTTGAGAGAGTGTCACTGTTTCGGTTCAGGGTGTAAAAAGTGTGACCCACCAGCCACATGTGGCCCACCAAGCCATTTCTGATGGCTGGCCAGATCCCCCCGTATCTCACATGGCAGTGACATTGCTTAGGGTTTCACTTGCTAGAGATAAGCAAGGGATTCCCTTCCTAGTGCTAGCAAGGGAATTCTCAGGCTTGTTTATGTACTTGTATGTGCACAAGCTCCCTGGTGCCGCCCAATGCAGCCCACAGAGTAAAAAAGGTTGTGCATGCCTGATTTAGGAGTAATGATTGCCCCACTTGCTAGCTCATGTAGACTGGCCATAATTGGAACAAGGATCTCCCCCTTTCCCTATTTGCACATGTGGTTTTGTCTTTGATAAGCACTCTGATTCAAAGTACCAGTCACCCACAAATTGAAAGGTTTGGAAACACCCTCAGATTCCATCGTAGTAGCTGCTAAAAGAACATACCTTGTTATGCTAAGTACATTTTTGCAGCTAGCTGGGTGTTTTTGGCAATGGGACAGCAGTGTTAATCAGGCGGTTCAATTCACAAAAAGACTCTAAAGGATTTGTAATATTAGACTCATATTTGACGGGGAAAAGGAAACGCCTATTTGAACTCTGTTATTTATTGTACATTTACAACGCAATCTCTTTATGCAGGAAACAGTGGGATACTTAAGTAGAGTGCGGTGAAATCCTTTTATCCAGTTCCACCTAGTGGCATAACCTCCTCTGAGTTACCATATTGTGAATACTATAGACCAAAGTATAATGGTCCTAAAAGAATATCTTTTCCAATTAGGTCATTGGTTACCAACATGGGGTGTTTTAAATTAGTAACATTTTGATTGTAAATTCCTTTGAAGTTCTCATTAATCTTGTCCTTGAGTTTGAACTTTTCTTGGCCATGTTTCACATCGAATCTGGATTTTAGCTATGTCAAAACAACTGATTAGCTCTCCTCAGCTTGAAGGAGAAGGAAGGGGGAGCAGAGGAGGGTAGTCAAGTGGGTGTTGGATTTCATGAAAGACCTATTTACCTAGTCATTTAGCATGACCAAGTGGGAGAGCAGCCAAGAAGAGCAATACAGTGGAAAGATTCCAGGGTTCTTGTCTCATTAGGGGATCACCATGGAAAATGGCATGGCTGCCGTCATACTAATATCCAGTATAGCAATTGGGTTGCCGCTAGAAATCGGATGATATCCTACATGCCACAGCAACATAGAGGTTCAAAAAACCATGGCTCTATTTTCCAGAATGAAAGCTTCATTTGGACATGCATACCAGAGTACAAAAAGTGACTGAACTACAATAAATTCAAAGAGGGTCATCTGCCAGCCAATCTACCTGCCGAAAAACTGCTTCTCCATTCATAATAACATAAGAGGAGCCATGCTAGATCAGATGAAAGGTTCTTCTAGTCCAGTATTCTATTCACACAGTGGCAAACCAGCTGCCCATGGAAAACCCACAAGCAGGACAGGACTGCAACAACACCCTCCTGCACACGTTCCCCAGCAACTGGTGTACATAAGCTTATTGCCTTTGATACTGGAGGTAGCACATAGCTATCAGGACTAGCAGCCATTGATAGCCTTCTCCTCCAGGAATTTATCTAAACTCCTTCAAAAGCAATCCAAATTGGTGGCCATCACTAAATTTTCCCCATCCATGACCATTCCTTCTAATCAGCAGTGATAGTGTGCTGATATTGAGTGTAGGTAGCACTATAACTCCCCTTGATTTATTCCACTAGTTTTGATTCATAACTACCAGAGCTATTTGATCATGTATGCAGGCCCTGAGTGTGAAAATACAAATCCCATTTAATTGGAAGTCTTCAAGAGAATTTGGGTTGTTATATCTCCTTAGTGATCGGTTTGTCCCATGCAATATTCTGATTTCAGCTGTGGCAGCTGAACAAGCTGCAGTATGACTGGTAAAGTTGAGTTTGCATAGTGCTGTCTGACAGCTGTTATTATAAAGGAATGTGTCTTATTTTAGAACATCACAACCCTATAAAATGTAATAATGTTTCTGATGTGGCTTGTTGACCAACGGGGTTCAAAACTGCAGCTTGCATTTGTGACACATGATTCAAATAAACCATTTGCCTTGTACATGGTGCAATTCAGAAATGGCTGTGCATCATTTACATCTGGCAATGCACAGAGAGACCACTCAAAGCTTAATTCCTAAAATGAGAGTTGTCATGATTAAGGTTCACCTCAAAGTCATCCTGGAAAATCTCACTCCTAGGATCCTTCCAGATGGATGGCTCTTAGTGCTACCAATAAAAAGGCACTGTGCAGCTATTTTGCCTTTCCCTCATTACCGAATATTTTGGGGTAAGAAAAAACACCAAAGAAGTGGTGGGAAAATACAGGAGGGTTACAAATTGAAGGCCATGGGGGTAATCTACATGGCAATGGAATCAGAAGCACTTTGTGTTTATATCCAGATTTTCTTGAAATCTCTTTGGTCTCTCAGAAGCACATGAAGCAAGAAAAGCAGAATTCGCAAGACTTGAAACTTCGGGGTTGGGTGGGTGGCTTCAGGGAGGAGAGCTGAATGTCATCAAGCCTGGAGGTGCTGCTCAGCAAATGAGAGAGGCTTGTTTCCCACCCCTGTCCAGGCTCCCCACCCACCCTCTGCTGCTGCATTCCTATGAATGGGAACTGCAGGCTAGATACTCACTGGGAAAGCAACTACTTCGCAATTCAGGAGGCTTTATGAATAAAAAAGGCAAGCTAGATACTCTTCCTGGTGAAAGCTACAACTGCGCAACTATGGAAGCTAGGAATAGCGCTGTAGTGTTTTTATGAATGAGAAATGGGGGCTAGATAATCTCTTGGGCTGCCTCTACAAGAGAGGTTTAAAGCTCTTTCAAGGCGCTTAAATTTTTTTACCTCTACAAGAATGGAGCGCAAATCGGGCGTAGAGGCGCGTTATCTCTCAGATTATGCGCATTATCGAATGCGCGTTAAATCGTGAGTTTTATTTTGCTCCGGCCGTTAAAGCACATTTTGACTATGTGAACAAGCGCTTATGCGCATTAACTACTCATAAAGCGCATTTTGGTCATCCGTTAATGCGCTCCGCCGCCTCTCGCCGCCTCTCGTGCAGAGGTATTAGGTGTAAATGCGCTTCAGCGATTATGCGCATAATCGCCTAACCGGGCGCAAAGGCGAATCCTTGTAGAGGGGACCCTTGGGGGAAATTACAGTTGTGCAATTGTGGAGGGGAGGAATAACCCTGTAATGATTTTATGAATGGGAAGGGCAGGCTCGTTACTCTGACTAGTGACAATAGTAGTAATGGGTGATAAGAGGAATGGCCCACCCCTTGACCACATCACTGGCTGGTCATAGGCGCGTCACAGAGGCATGCCCAGGATTTCATGTGGAGGGACGGGGCATACTGCAGAGGAACTGCCTGGGAGCCACTTTAAGTGAAACATACAGACTAAAAGAACTTTCAGAAAAAGTGGCTTTTCAAGAGGGAAGCTGCTGGTTGGCTATGGATTGGCGACAACAATATGTGTCACAAGATACCTCAAATTGCTCTCCCTCCTCTCTAAATCGCTGATGTAGTTTGACTCCATGTCTGGATCTGTAGTGCTTGAAGCAGAGCGATTACACACTACAAGCCTCATTTGGAAGCACGCAAGCTATACTTTGAAGCTATGTACGACATCTTTCTTACTTACTCTAAAGTAAGTGCAGGGGGCCTTTAACTGTTTGCCATCTGCTGTGATCCCAGTCCAGATCATGGTCCTCTCACCTGTAATTTTAATTGCCAAAAGGTTATCTGTTGGCCATCCTAGCCCCCATGCTAAAATCCCAGTCTAGGTTGGGGGCCCTGCACTTCCTTTAGAAGAATCAAGCAATTAATGTGTAGTTTGGGTGTAAAACAAATGGTGGAATTGTGGAAGAAAGTTAATCTTGGAAGCAACCACCTTTTCCTTTTCCTTTAAGCACGGCACTGCAGGTTAGACTGCACCTGTGCAGATGAAAAATGTGTTTTGCTTTGAGGTCTGTGGCTATGATTTTCACATATTTAATGTGTTTCTTCTCCGTTCACCCTCTGCTCCCGCAGATACATAATGACATGAGAATCCACATGATGTGAGCACCTTGGAACTATTTTTGACATCTTGTTTGTAAGGATCTTGAGAAAATGTGTACACTTTTAAAAAGGTCTCTAAAGGTTCCTAAGACAACCTTACAGTTAGCGAAAGAGTAATGACTCCTGCTTTGAAGATAAATGAGAAAAAGCCAGCTTCTGTTTCTGAAGAAATGGGTAAGCTTTTGAGTTATGCCACAATCTTTACAGGTCTGGCCCAAGTAATTTCTCTGCCTGAGAAAGAACAGCAAATCCCCCTGCTCCCCACATCAAGGTGCATGGCCAAGTTATTTTGGTACCTGAGGCAGAAATTCCTACAAGCGCCTCTCCCTGGCAGTAAAAAAATACTATAATAATTAAATTTCATAGCTAACAACTTTTTTGCCCTTACATGACACCCAAATCCCTGAGGCAGCTGCCTCACTCTGTCTGTTGGTAGAGTTGGCCCGTGGGCGGGGTCAGACACTGTTCATTTCATTAGGAATTTATCCAGCAGATACCAATGTGATAAGGAGTTCTGTGTAACTTGAATGCTTCCATACTCTTTTATCAACAGAAGGGGGTCCAGTAAAGATGCCCCATTACCAATTTTGTATCTTCTGTTGTGGATATCTATATCTAAACAATGCCAATTTAATTCCAAGCCATTGGCTATGATATAACCCCTCCTGATTAAAGTGTGATCAATCCCACAATTTCATACTGCTTTCATTTATGCAGGAGCCGTGAGGGGATATGGGGTGGGGGTGAGGTTCTACAATTACAGCAAAATAAATTTTAATGAGCACAATTAGGGTTGTTCAGACATTCCAGCAGTGATGGAAAATGCAGCAGCAACTGCTAACTAGGAGGGAGAAACTAGTGTGGAGAGGTTGGGAATGACTAAACACCTATTGTTTTAAAAAACTGATCACCTGAGGACAGACATTAGAAACCGCTTTCCATAAAAAATGTTATGGTTTACTGGCTGGGCTTAGCTAGATTTGAGGTAAACATTACACACACACACACACACACACACACACACACAAACATGACTTTTCTCCACCATTGTTTAATATTTTTTATTATTATTTTATTTGGTTCTGAATGGCTTCTTCTGTATTTTAGAGACTGTCACTCACAATGTTGTCACATCATGGAAAAAGTAGGACTAAAAACCTAAGAAGGATTTTGTTTGTTTACATTCTCATTCATTTTCAGTGCCAACTGCTGGATGTTATTTGTTTTCCCTTTGGAAATTTATGAATTCAGTGAGGCTTATTTCCGAGTAAATGTGCATAAGTTTGGCTTGAATTCACAACAAATATAATTCTACCAATTGCTATTACTCTGGGTGCTTCCAGATTAGAATTTTATTGTGCAATCATCCTGCCACAGTCATGGAATTTTACAGGGGACCCAGACATAGTTGTCTTCCATTTGTAACTTTCCTTTGTTTTCCAACTGCTTCTTCCATCTTCTGTTCTTACTAGAAAAAAAGCCCTTTAAGTTGTAAAAGTCAGAACAGCAGCACAATGCCTTTTGACTATAGTGCAGCCACACTTAAAACACTGTGTACAGTTCTGGCCACTACACCTTAAAATATATTGTAGAGATGGAAAAAGTGCCGAAAATGATCAAGGGGCTGGAGCATCACCTCTATGAGGTAAACGCACAACAGCTGGGACTATTTAGCTTGGAAAAAAGGAAGGGTAAGAGGAGGCATACAAAATTATGTATGGTGTGGAGAATGTGAATAGGGAAGACATCCCTCTCCCATAATACTACAACCTTGGGTCATCCCATGAAGTTGATTGGTGGGAGATTCAGGACAGATAAAAGGAAGTACTTCTTCATGCAGCACATGGTTAAATTATGGGATTCACTACCACAAGATCATATATATGGTGATGGCCACCAATTTTGATGGCCTGTAAAAAGGGGACTTGGTAAATTCCTGGAGGAGCAGGCTATCAATAGCTACTAGTCCTGATGGTTATGTGCTACCTCCATTATCAGAGGCAGTAAGCCCATATGCATTAGTTTCTGGGGAACATGGGTGGGAGGTTGCTGTTGTAGTCCTGTCCTGTCCTGCTTGTGGGTCTCTGGTCAACAGATGATTGGCCACTGTGTGAACAGAGTGCTGGACTAGATGGACCCTAGTTCTGATCCAGCATGACTCATATGTTCTTATGATTTGTTGTGTTAGGAGCTCTCTGTCTGGAAGCTATTCCTCCTCCTCTTCCTCCTTCTTCCAATCAGTCCACATCGAGAATTCTCATTAGGGGTGTGCATCGGATCGGATCCGATCCACGATCCGAATCCGATCCGCCCCAAAAATCGGAAAATCCGATCCGATCCGATCCGATACACCATCCGATCCGATCCGATCCGATCCGGCGAGGTCCGATCCGGATCGGATCGGATCGGCGGATCGGACGCCATTTTAAATGCGTTTTTCCCATAGCAAAGTATTGTTGTTTTACAAAAACGCCTATAACTTTTTCATTTTTAACGACAGAAGGATGAAACTTGGGCACATTGTACACTGGTTAGGGATAGGTATCTGTGAGAAATTTCAGAAAGATTGGTGCATGCAGTTTGTGGCAATTCATTTTTTAATAAATAACATGGAATGCCTATAACTCGGTCATTTTTAAAGTTACACACATGAAACTTTGCCACATTGTAGGTGGTACCTTGGGACCCACGTGTGTGAAATCCCAGAACCGTGGGTGCTTGCCTGGTGTGGCAATGAATTTTTGAAAAATGGGTAGTAGTGGGGTAAATGCAGTTATGCCTCCCATGTTTTTATTTTTAAAGATACAAACAGGACACTTCGGCACATTACAGGGAACACTTCCCTTGATATGTGTGTAAAATTTCAGACAGCTAGCTCCAGGCATGTGTTGGCAATGAATTGTTGAAAATTGGGTAGCAGTGGGGTAAAATACAGTTTTGCCTCCCATTTTTTTATTTTCAAAGATACAAACGGGAAACTTTGGCACATTGCAGGGAACACTTCACTTCAAATGTGTGTGAAATTTCCGGAAGCTAGGTGCAACATTTTAGTGGGAAACGAACGTTTATTCATGGCATTTCACATGGGATTTATGGGTTGGTTTGAAGAGCTACAAAGCTCTAACTCGCTCACATGGCACAGGACCTATGCCCGCTCAAACGCTGGAAATTTCACAAACTTTGGTGCAATGCTTTAGTGGGAAAACAAAGGTTTATGCATGGCATTTCACATGGGATTTATGGGTTGGTTTTAAGAGCTACAAAACTCTAACTCGCTCACATGGCACAGGACCTATGCCCGCTCAAACGCTGGAAATTTCACAAACTTTGGTGCAATGCTTTAGTGGGAAAACAAAGGTTAAACTTTATTATTTTAAACCTTCAGGAAAGGGAGGGGGAGGCTGTGTTTGTGTGTGTGTGTTTGACAGCTTGATCCACCAATTGTGCTTTAGAATACATGACTGAATCACCCAATCCTGTGAAGACTTTCTTCAGCCTCCAATCGCAATGCTGGAGGAGGGCACCAGTATATATTCTCTCAGCCCTGCCCTTCTGGCTCTTTGTGGGTTGAACGTGGAGGAGATTAGGGAGTGTTTTGGAGCTGTGTTGGAGAGACTGTATTGATTTGATTGCATTTGGAGGTGGTTTTGAGGAGTTTCTGATCTTTTACTTCAGCTTTTCTTGTTCTCTCTCTTGGCTTTCCTTTCTCTCTTGCCTTTCCTTTCTTAGATAGCACGTTTGTTTGTCTGTGAGTTCAGTTTGTCTTTGCAGTGAGTGTGTTTGTTTGTTCTACTTTCGCTTTCTGAAAAAAACTCAAAAAAATAATAAAAAAATATTTCTATCCTCTCTCTCTCTCTCTCTCTTTCTCTGTGTGTGTGTGTGTGTGTGTGCGCGCTTGTGAGTGAGTGTGTGTTGCTGGGCTGTGTAGCCTGCTGCTACAAACACAAAAAAAGTCAGCAAAGCACACACTTACACAAAAATAAATAATAATAAAAATAAAATGAAGCGTGGCACTCAAAGGGGGGGTGCTCCCAAGGCAGCATTTGGGAGAGGCCGCTCTGGGCATGGCGCTGCTGCTGCTGCTGCTGGGACCAGCAGCAGGCAGCCTACTTCCACACCCCCAGTTAAACTGAGGCGTTCTCCACTGGGGCAGCAGAAGCAGGCAGAGGCAACTCAAAGTAGTGCCTGCAGGGCACTCTTTCAGCAACATGAGGCAGGTGCTGGGAGCAGCAGTGGGCATGAAGAAGGAGCACTATATCCAGCTCCTTCTTTGGTGGGTGAGCCTGTGAACCCGCTGACTGATCTTTTCCCAGATCTTGTGGAAGTCAGCGAGGTTCAGAGTGAGGAGGAGGACTCTGATGTGGGGCAAGAGGAAGAGCAGGCAGCACCAGAGACTTACTCTCCACAATCCGTCCTCTCTTCCACTCATTCCCTTGCTCCTGAGGTGACACCACAGAGCGAAGGCGCCGGCAGGCCGTCTGTGTCACCCCAGAAGCGACAGGCAAGCAAGGTGTGGGACCACTTTGAGGTGGCAGTGGATTCCCGCTTTGCTGTCTGTCGCTACTGCAAGATGTCAGTGAGCAGGGGAAAAATGCCAGGCCACTTCACCACCACGAACCTCACCCGCCACATGCAGAGGCACCACCAGTCTGTTTTGCTTGGGACCGAGGCGGGCACCTCGCAGCAGACTGGTGCTAGCGGCAAGGGCAAGCAGAAGGCTCCTGCAACTTCTGCCAGCTCTCGACCTCCCATCCCCAAGAGGCTTCGCCAGGCCACCATGGAAGAGATGGGGTGGGGGAAGTATGGAGCCACAAGGTGGCGTTTTCCAGCGCCCAACCAGATCACCAATTGCATCGGTGAGATGGTGGCGTTGGATGACCAGCCATTCAGCCTCGTCGAGAACGCAGGCTTCAAGAGGCTGATGGCTCTTGTGGTTCCATACTACAAGCCGCCGTGTCGCACCACCCTGAGCAGGCGTGTGGTGCCCTCCCTGTACCAGGCATGCAGGGAGTTAGTTCTGGGTCGTCTGTGCCAGGCAGAGGCACAGAAGGTGCACTTCACTTCGGACATCTGGTCCAGCGAAGGAGGAGTGCACGCTTACCTGTCCCTGACGGCTCACTGGTGGGGAGCCTCAGGGCAGGAAGCACCCAGGACTTCTGGGACTGGGAAGGAGGGCTGCTGCTGGGCCCTCCTTCATACCGCAGTCATGGACCAGTCCCACACGGCGGAGGAGATTACGGAGGCCATGAACCGCATGGTGGCAGGGTGGCTGGGCGGGCACCAGCACACCCGCGGTTACATGGTCACGGACGGGGGAGCCAATATGCTGAAGGCGGTGCGCGATGGCGGATTTGAGGGCATCCGCTGCATCGCGCACGTCTTCAACCTGGTCGTCAGGGATGGCCTTGGAGGCAGCAAGGCCCCTCTCCCTCCCCAAATCCGTAATCTCCTAGAGAGCTGCAGGAAGGTGGCTGGGCATTTCCACCACAGCGTGAAGGGCAGTCGGTTGCTGCGGGAGAAGCAGCAGGAGCTGGGACTTCCGCAGCACCGGCTAGTGCAGGACGTGGCAACACGTTGGAACTCCACCTACCACATGCTCGAGCGTATGGTGGAGCAACAGCGTGTTGTCCACGAGATGTTCAGGGTCGGGGACATTGGCATCCAGGCC
The DNA here is from genome assembly GCA_029215795.1 of Anniella stebbinsi. NCBI lineage: Eukaryota > Metazoa > Chordata > Lepidosauria > Squamata > Anniellidae > Anniella > Anniella stebbinsi. The sequence continues at coordinate 61,060,031 of JARDYH010000005.1, read as the reverse complement.
CCACTGTCCAGGCAGCAGTGGGAGGCCATGTCCCAGCTTCTGGTGGTCCTCAAGCCGTTCCTTGAGGCCACCGAGACCCTGAGCAGCAGCACTGCCCTTCTCAGCCAGGTGCTCCCCGTGGCCAGGCATCTCCAGAATCAGATGGGCGAGTTTCTGGAGGCCGGGGATGCCGTCACCGGCAGGCGCTTCCTGCCAGAGGTGCGGGAAGTGGTGACGAGGCTGAGGGAAAGCCTATCCCGCCGGGTCCAGCCTCTCTACAACGAGAGGCAGTACATGTTGGCCACCATGTGCGACCCGCGCATCAAGGATGGGTTATGTGGGCAGACTTCCCGGGCAGGTTGGGTGGAAATGCTGGTGACGGACGTTCGGGCGGCCCGGGATGCCAGGATTGGGCAGGCAGAGGAGGAGCCCACCGAAGCCCAGGCGCTAAGTCCGCTGAGCACCACCAGCAGCGGCGGCACCAGCACCACCACACCCAGCAGGGGGACAGGCCAGGGGTTTTGGGACAAGGCTTTGCAGGCTGCGGTTGGGCATAGAGGCACTCAACCCAGCCGCCGCCAGGATGACGCTGCAGCAGCAGTGCAGCGTTACCTGGCGGAGCAGATGGAGGACGGCTCCATCGAACCCCTGGCCTACTGGTCATCTCGGCGCCAGATGTGGCCTGATCTGGCGCGGGTGGCCATGGACAGAATCAGCTGCCCACCGTCCAGCGTTCCAAGCGAGCGGGTGTTTTCCATGGCGGGCGACGTGGTCACACCCCACCGCTCTCGCTTGGACGCTGAGATTGTGGAGCAGCTGGTCTTCCTCAAGGTCAATCTGCCCCTGCTGGGATACCCCACCCTCATGCCCGCGGGGGAGTAATTGGCAGGCACCCCCCATCCATCCCACACCTTTGGGCAGGCACCGGCAGGCCCTTGATTTTTTAATTCTTATTTTCGGTTAATTAATTTTCTTTACTTTAATTTACTGGCTGTGTTGTTTACAGCTCAGTAACTCAACTCTGAACGATGGATCCCGAAGGGATCTAGTTTCTTCTCCTAGCCTCTTACATTGAGGGGATGCACAAGCATCTCACACATTCTATGTTGTTTGACTTGAACCAATGTGCTTGCACGTGTGCCTCTGAAATTGGACTCCGATGGCTCCCTCCAGGCCTTCTGTAAGGTCCCACACTTCCATGGGCGTTTCTTCTTGTAAGACCACGTCAGAGGCTCATGAGAACTTTGGATAAGAAGAAGGCTTAATTTTATCGCCAAGGAACGCATGCACCTCTCTGACTATGAACGAAGGACGCGATAGGATTCCTCTTCCAGGCTCCTACATTGAGTGGATGACAAGCAGCATCCCACACTGTTTCTGACTGTGTCTTTTGGACTTATGTGGCAGCCTTGCAGGGCTGTCACTGTGTGTTGTGTTTATTTTGGCTATATGATTTAAAAAACTGCCTGCCCGCCTGCCCACCTGCTAGGTTGCCGCCATTGTGAAGTAGCCGGAATGCGTGGGCTGGTCTCACGGTTCTATTGCTTACTTGTGCAATGCGCAAGCGCCTGGCATCATGCCCGCCTCTGCCTCTGCCTCTGCCTGCCTGCCTGCCTGCCCGCCTGCTAGGTTGCCGCCATTGTGAAGTAGCCGGAATGCGTGGGCTGGTCTCACGGTTCTATTGCTTACTTGTGCAATGCGCAAGCGCCTGGCATCATGCCCGCCTCTGCCTCTGCCTCTGCCCGCCTGCCTGCCTGGAGGTGCCCATGCAGCTGTGACTTTGCCTCTGCCAGTGGGACTTTGCCTCTGCCACTGGGACTTTGCCTCTGCCACTGGGACTTTGCCTGGAGGGGCCCATGCAGCTGTGACTTTGCCTCTGCCAGTGGGACTTTGCCTCTGCCACTGGGACTTTGCCTCTGCCACTGGGACTTTGCCTGGAGGGAGCTGTGCCAAACTGTGACTTTGCCTGGAGGAGCCTGTGCCAATGTGACTTTGCCTGGAGGAGCCTGTGCCACTGGGACTTTGCCTGGAGGGAGCTGTGCCAAACTGTGACTTTGCCTGGAGGAGCCTGTGCCACTGGGACTTTGCCTCTGCCACTGGGACTTTGCCTGGAGGGAGCTGTGCCAAACTGTGACTTTGCCTGGAGGAGCCTGTGCCAATGTGACTTTGCCTGGAGGAGCCTGTGCCACTGGGACTTTGCCTGGAGGGAGCTGTGCCAAACTGTGACTTTGCCTGGAGGGAGCTGTGCCAAACTGTGACTTTGCCTGGAGGAGCCTATGTGCCACTGTGACTTTGCCTGGAGGAGCCTATGTGCCACTGTGACTTTGCCTGGAGGAGCCTATGCCAACGTGACTTTGCCTGGAGGAGCCTATGTGCCACTGTGACTTTGCCTGGAGGAGCCTATGTGCCACTGTGACTTTGCCTGGAGGAGCCTATGTGCCACTGTGACTTTGCCTGGAGGAGCCTATGCCAACGTGACTTTGCCTGGAGGAGCCTATGCCACTGTGACTTTGCCTGGAGGAGCCTATGTGCCACTGTGACTTTGCCTGGAGGAGCCTGTGCCAATGTGACTTTGCCTGGAGGAGCCTATGTGCCACTGTGACTTTGCCTGGAGGAGCCTATGCCAATGTGACTTTGCCTGGAGGAGCCTATGTGCCACTGGGACTTTGCCTGGAGGAGCCTATGCCAATGTGACTTTGCCTGGAGGAGCCTATGCCAATGTGACTTTGCCTGGAGGAGCCTATGCCAATGTGACTTTGCCTGGAGGAGCCTATGCCAATGTGACTTTGCCTGGAGGAGCCTATGTGCCACTGGAGTCCTCCGATCCACAGCGGCCGCACGAATAAGGTAAGTGTGTGCAGTCAACGCAGGGACACCTGAGAGTGTCCAGAAGTGGGGCAGTCTGAGATCTTACTTCCGAGTAAGCAAGCAGGCAGCCCCGTGTGCCTACTGGGGCGTGGGCACTCAGGACCGGGCAGATGCCAGTCCTGGGTGAGAGGGAGCCAATGGTGGAAAAGTATGATTTATCTCATGTTAATTCTTTTCCCCCCCCCCTCCTTCTTTTGCAGCCTATGGAACTCTTCGCCACTGCGCAAAGCGCACCCGTGATTCCAGACTGCCCATCTGCCCCAGCCACGGCCACATGGAGGTGGCCCCTCGATTCACGTCACCCCTACGACTCAGGTAAGAGTGCAGGCAGAGTGGCCATATAGAAAAGAAGGCAGGGCCCCTGCACCTTTAACTGTTGTGATGAAGAGGGAATCTCAGCAGGAACTAATTCCATACAAATGACACTGGCAGAAATTCCCTTTTCTCTACAACTGCTGAAGTTAGGAACCCTGACCTGGATTTGATCTGGTCAGCCTAACGTAGGGTGCTATTAGGAGTGAATGAATAACCCAAGGACAAAAGAAATGGTGATTCTCTAATGATCCGGTAAGCTGTGTCCTGCCAGACACAAAAGGATAGCCAATCCCTCTAACAATGGGCTCAGAAGAGTGATTTAGAAAGGGAGGGGTGCAGCAGGAGAAAGAGGATTGCATCACAAACAAGAGAAGTGTGCCGGTGGGAGACTAGTTACTAGGACTTGCATGTATTAATTAATACAAATCTTTATTTATTTTCCTTTCTTCTTTTGCAGTATAAAAGTATTTATGTAATATTCATTATCCCCCTCCTCTTCTTTTGCAGCCTATGGCACTCTCACTGCCACAGTGCCCGGGAAAGGAGAGACTTTGCCCATTAAATGCCAGCCTGCCCGCCCGCTGCTGATGCCGCCTGCCGCCTTCCAGATCGTTCCTGCGAGGCGGGCCAGCCGCCTTCCTTGCACAAGCCATGGGACTAGGGGTCCTCCAGGAGAATCTCACCGAGTCCTCAACGCCCTCAGGACTACGGTAAGTGTTCTGTGAATGGGGGGGGCACCTTCCACCTCACTAAAGGTTGGCTGTCTGCCTGCTAACTTCCGAGTGAGCAGGCAGCCCCGTGTGCCTGCTTTGGCGTGGGCACTCAGGAAGGGCAATCCTGGGTGGAAGGGAGCTGGTTGTGTTAAAGTGGTCAACTAATATTCATTCTTTTCCCCCCCCCCTCCTTCTTTTGCAGCCTATGGAACTCTTCGCCACTGCGCAAAGCGCACCCGTGAATCCAGACTGCCCATCTGCCCCAGCCACGGCCGCATGGAGGTGGCCCATCGATTCACGTCGCCCGCACGACTCTGGTAAGAGCCTGTCAGAGAGCTTACCCACGAGTAAGCAAGCAGGCAGCCCCGTGTGCCTGCTGGGGCGTGGGCACTCAGGACCGGGCACATGCCAGTCTTGGGTGGGAGGGAGCCAGTGGTGGAAAAGTATCATTTTTCTCATATTCTTCCCCCCCCCCCTTCTTCTTTTGCAGCCTATGGAACTCTTTGCCACAGTGCCCAGGAGAGACGGTAATGCAGACTGCCCACCTGCCCGTCACTGCCCGCCTGGAAGTGGCATCTTATCAACAACGCCCTCAGGAGGACTACGGTAAGTGTTCTGTGAATGGGGGGGGGGGCACCTTCCACCTAACTGAAGGTTGGCTGTCTGCCTGCTAACTTCCGAGTGAGCAGGCAGCCCCGTGTGCCTGCTGGGGCGTGGGCACTCAGGAAGGGCAATCCTGGGTGGAAGGGAGCTGGTTGTGTTGAAGTGGTCAACTAATATTCATTCTTTTTTCCCCCCCTTCTTCTTTTGCAGCCTATGGCACTCTCACTGCCACAGTGCCCGGGAAAGGAGAGACTTTGCCCATTAAATGCCAGCCTGCCCGCCCGCTGCTGATGCCGCCTGCCGCCTTCCAGATCCTTCCTGCAAAGAGAGCAAGCCGCCCTCCTCGCACAAGCCATGGGACTTGGCATTCGCCCTCAAGGAGAATGTCACCCAGTCCCCAACGCCGCTGTTGGACTTTGCCCATTAAATGCCAGCCTGCCCGCCCGCTGCTGATGCCGCCTGCCGCCTTCCAGATCCTTCCTGCAAAGAGAGCAAGCCGCCCTCCTCGCACAAGCCATGGGACTTGGCATTCGCCCTCAAGGAGAATGTCACCCAGTCCCCAATGCCGCTGTTGGACTTTGCCCTGGATGCCAGCCTGCCTGCCCGCCTTCCAGATTCTGCTGTGGAAGGAGAAATAAATAATACTAGGTGCTGCAAGAGACCATGTGGATTGGCTCTACATCAAAGCAGCCTTCTGGTTTAGAATTACATACTACACAAGAAAAGAACAATCACTTATCCTGCAAGATCCCTTCCCAGGCTAGGATCTGAATAATAGCTATTAGCTAGGATCTGAATAGCTATTACCTGGGATTAGCTACTAGTGCATTTGGTAGCATTCCTGCAACCAACACCTGTCTTGTCATGTAAATGTATGGGTCCCTAAAGCAATTTACAATCACTTTACATTTTACAAATGAATAAGTGAAACTTTCTTCCCTCATTACCAATCCACACCAGGCAGGCAATGTCCCCTTCCTGAAGGTTTAAAATAATAAAGTTTAACCTTTGTTTTCCCACTAAAGCATTGCACCAAAGTTTGTGAAATTTCCAGCGTTTGAGCGGGCATAGGTCCTGTGCCATGTGAGCGAGTTAGAGTTTTGTAGCTCTTAAAACCAACCCATAAATCCCATGTGAAATGCCATGCATAAACCTTTGTTTTCCCACTAAAGCATTGCACCAAAGTTTGTGAAATTTCCAGCGTTTGAGCGGGCATAGGTCCTGTGCCATGTGAGCGAGTTAGAGCTTTGTAGCTCTTCAAACCAACCCATAAATCCCATGTGAAATGCCATGAATAAACGTTCGTTTCCCACTAAAATGTTGCACCTAGCTTCCGGAAATTTCACACACATTTGAAGTGAAGTGTTCCCTGCAATGTGCCAAAGTTTCCCGTTTGTATCTTTGAAAATAAAAAAATGGGAGGCAAAACTGTATTTTACCCCACTGCTACCCAATTTTCAACAATTCATTGCCAACACATGCCTGGAGCTAGCTGTCAAGGGAAGTGTTCCCTGTAATGTGCCGAAGTGTCCTGTTTGTATCTTTAAAAATAAAAACATGGGAGGCATAACTGCATTTACCCCACTACTACCCATTTTTCAAAAATTCATTGCCACACCAGGCAAGCACCCACGGTTCTGGGATTTCACACACGTGGGTCCCAAGGTTCCACCTACAATGTGGCAAAGTTTCATGTGTGTAACTTTAAAAATGACCGAGTTAAAGGCATTCCATGTTATTTATTAAAAAATCAATTGCCACAAACTGCATGCACCAATCTTTCTGAAATTTCTCACAGATACCTATCCCTAACCAGTGTACAATGTGCCCAAGTTTCATCCTTCTGTCTTTAAAAATGAAAAAGTTATAGGCGTTTTTATAAAACAATAATTTGCTATAGGAAAAAGCATTCAAAATGGCGTCCGATCCGGATCGGAAAATCCGATCCGCGGATCGGAATCGGATCCGATCCGATCCGACACACGATCCGATCCGATCCGACCCCCCAGGTCCGATTCCGATCCGCTATCCGATCCGATCCGGGGGGTCAGTGCACATCCCTAATTCTCATATTGCGAGTGGTGGCTGATGGCTCTGATTTTGTGGGATTGTGAATCGATTCTGGGTTTCAGTCCAAATCAGCCAGAACTCTAAAAAGAACTATCCAAGGTGCTGAAACCTATCCCTGGTCTAAGTCTGATGTACATCCACACTATTTTTCATTAGAGCCAAACTACATGGTATGTTAAAGATGTAGCTAACACATATAATACTACCCTCTGCAGACCCGATTTTACCGGTAATTCACCTCCCACCATGCAGCTATGGGGCTTAGGAAAATGTTCCCATTTATAAAAAGTCCTATAGGTGCATGTGCAAGGGGAAGATTGCTGATAATATTGGAGCTGGGGAGGGAAGTATTAAACCTTCCCTCCCCATATGGGTGGCAGGGGGGACTAATAAAATTAGAAACGCCCACTGTCAATTAGGGGGAGAGGGAGCTACGTCTTTAACATAATGTGTAGTTTGGACCTAAAATTCTATTCAGTACTGGATCAGGGTCAGCGCAAGAATGACCCTAAGAAAAATTACATTTTTATCATTTAGAAAAGCCTTTTGTGGCACATAGTAAAAAGCTGGCATTTCTTGGGATAAAGTGTCTTTACTGGTTCATGTCAAATCAGAAATCATGTGGAGGCCTGCGGTGTTGTGTCAGGCATACCACAAAACCGTTATTTCTTTCAGCACAATTTACAGTCTTTGAGGGTGGAGACAATGCAGTTATTTAGTAACTTCCCAGTTCAACCATTTGCAAGGTCAGGTCTCTTTGTTCCTGCCAAAGATGGGCATGCTATAAACTAAGGAAGGGAATGGCATGTAGCTCAGAAATATTGCCTTGCACCTGGGGCGTTCTGCATGATTCAGAGTGCTGTGGGCAGGGCCCTATATATTCTCTGCCGAAGGAAAAACAAAACAAAAAACCAAACTGCATTCTGCAGCAAGAATATGTTATGCAAATTAGGCCAATCTACACAATGTCTAATAACACTGGGGCAGTTTTTCTTGCCACAGAACCTGGTTCTACATGGCCAACCACCGATTTGAGAACTGGGTGAAGGCAAATTGGCAGGTGGTAGAAAGAATAGCTATTCGAGAGACTATATAAATGGGCACAGGTCTAGTGGGTTCATACATCTTGCACCAGACAGATTGAGGGAATGTACATAAAACAGGGATATCAAGACTAATGAATCTGACCCACACTTGCCAGAAGGGACTGGTGTTTGTTGGGCTACAGTACTTGGTAAATGAATAGAGGATTTTCTTCTTACACATAAGGGTTCATAGATTTAATTGATCCTCTCTCTCTCTCTCTCTCTCTCTCTCTCTCTCTCTGGATGTTCTTCACAACAAATGGCACAGGAGGTCACAATTTGCCAACAGATCCCAGGTGGGGAGCCATTTTGGTGCCCACTGCAAGGGCCAAGAGTGGAATCTTCACACCTTCTTATATTGCTTCCCATTCAGATACAGGGTGTCCTACCTAGTGATGTCTGTACTCCTGTTATTTCCCTCTGCCATCTATGTATCATGGATGTTGGCCATGTCCACAGCCTGTTCTCCACCACCCACAGCAGAGCTATGGATGGCATGTTACATTTTTTTTTGTGTGTGGATTAAACAGGGAATAGAAAGGAGAGTTGAGTTCAATAAAGAGGTGTCATCTTCTTTTTGAGAGGCACTTTGGGTTTTTACTTCAACGTGGCTGCTGGCCTTTCTTTCATACTCTCCATTTGGTGTGAAAAGTGGGATATGAACTCATGTTTAAATATGAAAACCAGAAGCATCTGGTTGTGGCAACACGTTTCAGGAAGGTGGGCATAATGTCTATGCAGGCAGCAGGGTCAGCCCTACCATAAGGCAGAGTGAGGCAGCTGGGGGTGCACAGTGTAGGTACCCCCCACTGGCAATTCAATGCTTGCTGTTGCCGGCCAAGGGTGACTAGGTGTGGCAGACAGACAGCTGTCTCATCTGGTCACTTTCTCTCTCAACTTGTTACAGGCAGTCCCACTGAGAAAGGCACCTGACTAGAGCAAGCAGGCAGAGCGGCAGTTTCATTCATGTGTGGCTCTGTGCTTGAGGCACATGGTGGCTCCACCACAGTTTGCATTGCATTCTTGTACGGCTGTGTTCACACACCCCAATTTTCATTAGAGGCCGATTTGGAACTTCCAGATTGGCCCCAATTCAACTCGGGGGCCTGGACCAACCCACTTGGGATCTGGATCCAAAGTGAAATCCGGATACCCTGAAGTGGGTCAACCATTGTGGGTTCCTGGGCACCCACCATGTAGCTGGTCAGCTGGTGCCCAGGCTGATCAGGACTCCATTGGACTCCTCTCTCCTCCTCTTTTTCCCCACTCACTCCCAAACCTGGAGCCCCTGCCCCCCACCACCCATGGGAGTTACCTGAGACATCCTGCAGCTGTGCATCCTCAATGAGAGTCACTATTTTAAAGGAAGATGGGGGCTCTGTAGTGTCCTACATCTAAGGTCACCAACTATAGTGGCCATAAAGGGCCATTTTCTTTTAAAATGGGGACTCTCATCAAGAACATGTAGCTGATGGAAGGTTCAGGTAAGTCCCGCAGGCAGGGGCAGGGGCTCACTGCTCTGGATTTGGATTGAAGTGGGCTAAATTGGCCTGCTTTGGTTCAGATTTGGGTTTTGGCCACAAGCAGATGCATGGAGGAGGATTAAGTAAGTGGTGGTGAGGTGTTGGCAAACTGAGCTCTGTGTGCACAGGCCACCCAGCACCACCTAAGTTAGCTCTCCTGTCACCAGAGTTGAAGTAAGAAGCCAGTCCGGTCAACTCCAATGCATGGATTGCAGCTGGAGGGGGTGGGAAGGAAGCAAAGTTTTGGACACAGTCTATACAGGCTTTTTCCACACGTCAAGCTCTATAGAATCAGCATAAGGCTTGTCCAAACACTTTGCATATGGAACAATCCCTCCTGCACCTTTGCCAACAATAAAGATCATTACGTTGCATTAACAGGGAATGCACCCCTGGAACTGTCATTCTGCCAGCAGAAGGATGTTGCTTGTGGAATGGAACTTCCCTGTCTTCTCCTCCCCACTGCACCACCCCTTCCCTGGTGTACCCTCCAGATCCAGGTCCCTCAATCCTCTGGAGCAGATTGGAGGGCACAAAGGGAGCTGCAGCGCAGAGGAGAGAGTGGGGAAGTCCCATTCTGCCAGCAGCAACCTTCTGCTGGTGGAACGACACTTCTGGATCCGACCCATAATTGTTCTGAGAGCACTCCAGCTTCTCTGGAAACCCCCTGAGTACATTCAATCCAAGTGGACCTATTCCTTTCCAAGGTGTTACTCTGAAAAAACAAAATGAAAAGCAGGTTTGCAGCAGAAGCTGGCTGTGCATGGAACTGACTGGCTACCTGCCCCCTTCCCACCCCCTGTTCTTCCTAATATCAAGAAATCCTCACCATCCTTTGTACTGTTCAAAAATTTCTTGGTTTTATTAATAAATAAAGACAAGATTGATTTTTTTTTAAAGGACAGAGTCTGCCTGAAGCATGGGAGGAGGAGTACAACATAGGGCCAAGACAGTGCTCTGTTCACTGATGTGTGCAGCTGCCATTTTATTTGCAAATCTAGGATCATCCTGTGGCTGCGGGACACACTCAGAGCTCTCCTTTATATGACATCAGTCTTCACGCTAAACGAGAATGTTCCTTTGCACAAGCTTTTTGGGCTAATCCTCCCAAGTCCTTTCTGTGAGGTACCACAGGTTTACATTTTTGTTTCAGGCTATGTTGGATCGGTCTTCCCTGTCACCTGCATTTTGGAGACTGCATCGCTGAAGAAGCTGTCTTCCTCTCCTTCTTGGCTATGACCGAAGAAAATAAGTGTATATTACTTTATCAGGGTTTCATATGTAAACCATGATCTTCTGCTAATTTAAGAGAAACTGAACCTAATCAGAACCACAAGCTCTTGACAATGCTGCTCTTTGTTTCATACCAGAACCAATGGGAAGATTCTTGCCGAGAGCTTGAAAGGATGAGCCTACCAGTCTTATAAATGTTGGAAACTAAGCCTGGCACCACGCAAACTGATACAAGATTCACTCCTGACTCCTGATTGATTTCCGACAGGTTCTCGCCTCTGTATCTCCATTCAGAGACCTGTCTTTCTGCCACTTGGCTTTTGTCTTCTGAACTAAAGTTTCTTGTAGTCCTGTAAGCTGTCCTAAAGAAAAACAACAGCCCAGATCTTACTGGCATGAGCAGTAGGGGCATTCTTTATCTTTACTGCCTGCTCCTCCCACAGTGCCTACTTCTATATTTCCTTCATATGGGCTCCCAAACGCTTGGCGAAGCCTCTAACAGCATAGCCAGTACAGACCTGCTCTCAATGTGTGGAGGAGAGGATAATGTTGGGATTGGCCCAGCACTGTGGCCCTATTACCTTTCAGCGATGTGGAGCCCCTTCATGTAGAATAATTTGTGAAGGGCACTGATCAAGTGTACTTTGGGGTTACCCTAAGTGCCACCCTAAGCGCCAATCAGCTGCCCACTGCATCCTCAGCCATCGTTAGGAATAATGAAGGAGCATCTGCTTGGTTGCTAAAATAATTTTCAGAGTCTCTTCTCTGAGTGCTGCTACCTACAATGATTTGATGGGTAGGTACCAGGGAAAGATCCTTCTCTATAGCGGTCCCTCGTCTGTGGCATACCCTTCCCAGGGAGATCTGTCTGGCATTTTCTCCATATATGTTTAGATCCCAGGTCAAGATCTTCCTCTTCCAGTAGCCATTTAATCTTTCATCTGTTGCTAAGGTTAACTTTACTGCTAATGCTTTCATATTTTAAATGGTTTAATATTTTGAAATTTTCATTGTTGTATTTATGGTTTGGGTCGTTATTTTATTGTTGTTTGGGGTTATTTGGCTGTAAACCATTTGGAGGGCATCCACCAGTTGGGGCAGTGTATACAATAAATAAATAAATAAACAAATAAATAAATAAAATTAGCTGACACTATCAATAATGCCAATACCAAAAGTAAATGAGCCCAATTTGGATATGCCGGTGCTAGAATCAGTAGAGAGCACCAGAGGTTGGATTCATGCCCCACCAAAGATGTATTTTTCATGGCTACAGACTAACCTGATTGAACTGCAGCTGAATCAGGCTGCACTGTTGAGATGCCATCCACCTGCAGAAAACATTCCCCATTCCACTATGAGTAGCAATGCAGCCAATAGACAATGCACCTGGAATAGTCACGGTAAATGAGAAACCCTGCGTCTTTCCTGTCTCTACAGATCTTGATTAGGCCAGCAATCAAGATTTTATTATGCAGCCCCTGCATCCTTGTACAATTGAAACAGGATCTCGGTAATGGTGTGTGAACTTCAAGGTCACCCCGTGGAGCTTCGTCTTTAGCTCTGTGGCAGTTTACTATTTAGGAATAAAAATGACAATTTTGCCCAAGTAAATTACATCGTGGGAGCACAATAAACTTCTGCAAGGGCAATTGGAATGATCTGATGGTGGATTTAAACTTCGAATACATTATAGTGCTTACTTGTGGTTACTAGCTAACACAGATCTTGGTGATATGTAGGCATTCTGGCCTACTGATGGTATTTCCTTTATCTCCAAATGCACTGGTTTATAATTAGAGTTGTGGGGGAGGTGAAGGGAGAAGAGCAATCTCTTGACTATATTGAATATATGGATGAATATATGCTGTTTGCTTTCCTGGATCATCTCTAAAAGACAAGGGAGTTTGATTCTCCTCAAAGAGCCAACCAGATGCAAATATTGCATCACACCTAAGTATGTAATGAAAGTGGGTTTCTTTACAACATCCTAGAATTGGTTTCCTTTCACATGACTCTTCTGATAAGACTAGAGTGGTGTAGATCCTGAAATGAATGAATGAACTTCCAATTCCTAACTGAAAGTCAGGCTGCCATTTGTGGAGCAAATACATAAAATCTCTGGTGTTCTGCATTGCTTCCCCAGCATTGGTTACCTGGTCCATGGTGAAGTTCAGTTTGTGATCCACGAGTGCTGAAGCTCCCCTCATCCGCTTGCCTATCTCCTCTGTGTGCCATCAGTATATGTCATCACATCAAATAGTCACACCATCAAAATGGATACACCACCAACACAAAATCCTAGGGCTGCCTTCCCCAACCTAATATCCTCCAGTTGTTTTGGACTACAACTTCCAGCATTTCTAACCAATGGCCATGCTGGCTGGTGTTGATAGGAGTTGAAGTCCCAAACAACTTCCTATTCTAAAAGTATGAAGAAACATTCCCTTTAGGTTGAAAGCTGACTCAAACTTGGTCAGGCTATTTGTCCCTCTAGTTCACTATTGTCTACTTTGATTGGCAGCAGCTCTCCATGGAAGAAGTCTTTCCCCATCACCTGCTACCCAGTCCTTTGACACCCTTTACAAGCAAGGCAAGTGCACAGCCACTGAGCCATGCCCCCAATTTGGAACGCTGGGTCTCACTTGACTCTTTTTCTCAAGGCATAGGGCTACTGCAGCCTTCCCAAACCTCTAGATGGTCCAGCATTCCTGTCCATTGGCCATGCTGACTGGGGCTATTGAGAGTTGAATACCCAAAGGATACCAGGTTGGGGAAAGCTGCCCTAGAGCCCATGTAGGCCTGATTTCCTTCTGAATGTATTCTGGTAACTATCATGTTTGAAACACCTCTTTCAGGAAGGATAACAGGTTTGGGCTAGGACTGACTGAGCACTGGAGTAGAACAGGTTCCCTTCTGCTGTTGAAACATTTTCGTAAATATAAGGATTCAAAAGCATTGAGAAAGCAAGTCCATACATTCTTCTTTTTTTACTTACATTTTCTTCTGCTCCTATATCTCTTTCACCAGGGGTGGACAACTTGTGGCCCTCTGGATGTTTTGCCTACAACTCTTAGCATCTCCCACCATTGGCCATGCTGGCTAGGGCTGATGGGAGTTCTAGACCAAAACATCTGGAGGGTCACAAGTTGCCTGCCTCTGTCTTACACAAATGGTCTAATTGTGTCAATGGTGTAATGTGTAATGCTCCAAAATGTACGGACATTGTTGCAGCTGCATCGTGTGGGTTTGCAGCTCACACATTGCACAACTAATGCAAAAGGATGAGGAGAGAAGAAATCCTTTGGGAACAAAGAAATCTGAGTCATTTCTCTCGGCCTCTTTTCATGTTACAACAAAAGGTAAGTAAGTTCCTACCACAGGTTGGCAACATCCTCCTCTATGTAATGTTCACAAAGTTTGGATGTGTTTGAAAAATGTGTGGTAAATACACAAATAGGAGCCTAGGCTAACCATGGTTCTAGAAGAATTTACCACACCTTTTCAGACATGTAAATGTTGCAGCATAGGGCAAATCAACCCTCAGGTGGCAAAACTGAAAGTTACTTTCTGAGTAACCTGCTCTAAAGCACCTGGGACTAAACAGGGCAAACATATGACACACTGTTCATATATCTACCAGCACATTGTATTCTTTGTATGGATATTTCCAAGGATTTATTCTGGCCAATGGTAGCTGAGATCCTCCATGTGGACAAGGCTTCCATTGACAACATACTAAACTTAGACAAAACACATTGACATGGCACATTCTGCTTGATGAAAAAGCCACATAGAATCCAAAAACTAGAGAGCAATCAGAAAGACCATGTGTTTACAATGAGACGGAAAAAACTTGATATCCTTACTTTCTCATCATGGTGGCCACAAAGACTGAAATTAAGTCTGCCAGTATGCCAGCATCTTTTAATCATCCACATCATAAATAGAGTATCATCCCCTTGCCAGGCACGTTTCTGGCAGGTTCTCTTTTTAAATTAGGCATATAGGAAAATCTGTGCTCCCTTCAAAATTTTTTTGTATAATTCCATTTCACCATTTAAACCTCTACGCTTGCGACATAAGCAAATGCTCATGGAGAATATAAAGGAATATGCATTGAGGAAGTTTAGCAGGACGAGTAGCCAAGGAATGTTAAAATAACTCTGTTGAACTTGGCTGATCAGTTGCTCACTGAGCAATCTCTACTTGAGTAATGCCTGGAAGGAAGGAACTGTACACTTATTCCTAATAAACCAAAAGACAATACTGAGTAAATAAACTAAGTTTCCAACTCTTGATGAATAAGGGTGGATCCAGATTGGTGGTTCATGCTACATTTAGGGAAAGCAAAAACAGCTTTCCTAAATGGAGTGCAGAATGTTACATCTTACTACAAGGCAAATGTTGCCCACTGTATTTTTAGTCATCAGAGTTATTCTTGTGAAAGGAGGATCTTGCTAGCTTTCATGAGATGGCCTGTTACTTACTGCTCTGATAATTTTTGGTAACCAGGAATCTTTTAATCATTTTTTTTAAGACTCTGCCATCATAGAGTCACTTCACAGAAAACAAATTCCCTATCTGGGAGCAACTTCCATTCAGGAAATGACATGTGATAAGCACACATGCACCTCTTTTGACAAATATATGCATGGCGGTGGAAAGCAATGATTGGCAATAGCTTCCCTCCACATGGAATAGAAGAGGCACATATGCATTGATGCAACCAGGTTGAATTCTATTTATTTATTTATTTATTTATTTATTTATTTATTTATTGCCCTTCTGTACCACCCAATAGCCAAAGCTCTCTGGGCGCTTCACAAAAGTTTAGAGCATAGAGCAAGGATGGGGGAGTGTGTGGCCCTCCAGATGTTATGAGCCTGGAAGTCCGATCATACGTCATCACTGGCTATGGTTGAAGGGAGAGCCACTTGTAGGGATGGGCAAATGAGTGATGTTCGAGTTCACCAAGATTCTCCAAACAATGCCTCTCTGCTTGTCTCATGCCTGATTCCCGCCCGCATTTGTGATTGCTGCTTGGTCTGTGCGAACAGGAAAATTGCAGAGATTGAGCAATGCTTGAACATGAAATTTGTACAAATTCCCCCAAATGCCACACATCTTTCCTCCACAGGCTAAAGCAGAGCTGATTCAGTCTATGGGAAATTAGGAAATCTACATGCTAAACCGGTAAAGTTGCGCAAATCAAATGCAAGCACATCTTTAGCAACTTACGAATATTTTCAGCTCTAAACAGGGTATGCTTGCATGTTTGTGAGCAAAAAAGCCGTCCTCATACATCCCTAGCCACATTTTCCCCACTACTACTTAAGAGACAGTGCTGGCTCCAGGTTTTGGAGGGCCCTTGGGCAAGACACCCCCCATTAGCCCCCTCCCTCAGGGAGTCCACCTTCTCACCCCCATTGTCACCAGCTGTGGTTATTCCTCCTCCTCTTTCTCATCATTGTTACCACTTGCTTACCTGACAGGCAGAGATTCAGTGAGCAAGGAGACAGTAACCTCTGCTGCTGCTCCTTCTCAAAACCGCCGTTGTTTGGGTCTGATCAAGCTGGTTGCGATGGGGGAAGAGGAGGAGCAACTTCTGGGGACTCTTGTCAGTAGGCCTTTCCTGGGGTGTGGGCCCTCAGTGGGTCCCTGACCATATGTATCCTTGACACCTGACCAGCCCTGCTTAGAGAGCTGTGTCTGGTTCAGAAGGACTGGTCGCCTTACCCTATTTATAGCCCTGATACGAGAAATAAAGAACAAATAAAATAAAATGATCTTATTTTTATTAGTTTTCTGACTCTTTGGGATGAAGACATCAGGAAAAATATATAGTGTGATTTGGGGCAAAGATATAAAGGCAATTTACTACCAGTGCCTCACAGCTAGTCAGCCAGCTGAACAATAGATCAAAAATGAAACATCCTGTGCCAAAGGACCTTCATCACATCTATGCACATGCAGAACTGGGCTGGCTGGGGAGATGTTATGGGCAAGAGGATTGTTGCATTTATACATAGGATCATTAGCAACTGATGGAAAATGAGAATGACCCTCTGCCTGCCCAGAGGCCTAGCGAAGATTTTAGGCTATGATACAGTTTGAAAATCAGCATTTAATAGGACAAGAGGTGCAGCCCAACCTAATAAAATACTTTTCAATGCTGTAAATAATGTAAGTCAATTAGCAAAGGATAGAGGCTGTGATGAATAAAACATAAGTACTTTTCCATTTACTCTGAGGCCCAGAGGAATAAAAGAAATCTCTAGATTTTGCTCATTGGTAAAAGGGAGAAAATATTCAAAGGAACATTTGGGAACTAGAGTTAAACAACACAGGGCTGATTTGCGGCGGACAATTTAATGTACGTTCAGGGCAATGAAGGACGTTTAATCACATGGTGTTGCTCAACAAATTCTGACCTGGAAAATCAATGAAGTATGTTTTAACCAGCCCATTTCTGAGTAAGGAGGTATATCTCCCATGTAAGTCCTCCTCCACACCAGGCTTTTCACCTGGGCTGGCCCCTGGCTGCTCCCTGTGAGTCCAAATGATGAAAAGGGAGTCCCGGGGGGGGGGGGGGCATGGAATTTTTCTGGGAAAACTCAAACCAGAAAAATCCCAATTCATCTGCGGTCCCGGGAAGTTCCTGAGACCGCGGAAGAATGTGCCCGCCCATCTCGGGTGAGTGGAGGGGGTGGCACTAATTTTGCCACCTCCGGGAGGGCAGGGAGTGGGTGGGGGGCTCATCACTCACTGCAGAAGCCATTATAGCCTTTTCTCTCCCACCTCCACCTACTATCATAAAAGATCAACACATGTAGGAGTTACTTTCACTTTCCAGCTTCTCACATGCACAAGTTAGGATGCATAGAGAAGTCTGAACTGGCCATGGTTACGCATACTGCCTTAGTTGCATCTCGTCTGGATTTCTGCAACACACTCGCAGTGAGGCTGCCTTTGAAAAGTGTATGGAAACTTAACCTGATCCAGAATGCTATGGCCAGACTGTTGATTGGAATTGGATACAGGGAGCATGTGACTCTCTTGTTTACAGCAGCTTCATTGGCTACTGGTCTGTTTCTGGGCACAATTCAAAGTGTTGGTTATGACCTATAAAACCCTATATGGCTTGGGACCAGGCTATCTTCTTCCATACAATCCTGCCCAGGTATTTTGATCTTTAGAGGAGGCCCTTCTCTTGGTCCTACTGCCATTGGAGACATGGTTGGTGGAGATGCTCCCGTGCTCTGGAACTCCCTGGCAAGGGAGGCTCAGTTGGCCCTCTCTCTGTTGCGTTTCCGCCAGCAGGCAAAGACTTTTTTAAAATTCAGGCTGGCATATAAGCTGGTCTGTTGCTGAAGAGACTTTTAATTGTTTGGCTTCTGTTTGTTTCTTTTATTGTTGGGTTTTTAATAGTGGTTTACATTTTGGGAGGGGTTATATTATGTTTTAATTAAGATGTTGTTTTTAATCTGTATTTTATTGTTTACTGTCTTTGGCAAAAAGGCAGGATACAAATTTAATAAATAACAATGATAAATAATTTAAATGCAGGGTATATGAAGAGCCCTTAGCCATCCATAGTGACTGGTGTGGCCCATTGCCCAGTATAGGTCCTACAACTCCCCAGCCAGCCTACATGACTGGCTGGGGAATGCTTGGAGTTGTAGGACTTTTTTATGTCTAAATAGGTGTTGGATTACAACTTTAACAGGTTCTTACCCCGAGTGGCTCCTACATGGGCAAAGTTCACAAGCAAGTAGGGCTTCTTTTGGGGCCACAGATCAGGGTACAAGAACCCTTTCTTTAAGATGCCAGTCAATGAAGAGTTTTGCATTTAGCATCTTCTGTTCTCCCAGGCAAGTGTGGCAGTTATCACTAGGGGTGTGCACTGGATCGGGTCTGATCCACGATCCAGAGCCAATCCAGGGGAAATTGGATGCAATTATCCGATTTCCGATCACCCCTCTGGATCGTCTGATCTTTCCCGAACCGGTCCGGAAGGACCCGATCCGATTCGGAAAAAGTTGGAGGACCGTTGGGTGCCCACTGGCGCCCGCCGCCGCTTCCATTGGCAGGCGCCAGCAGGTGCCCACCGATGGAAGCGGACAGCAGGGGGGGCTTACCTGGCGGGCTGTCCACTTCCATCGGCGGGTGCCAGCGGGCGCCCGCTGATGGAAGCGGACAGCCCTGCCAGGTGAGGATCGCGGGGGGGGGGGGCTTACCTGGTGGGGCGTCCTCCTCCTTCTGTTGCCGGTAAACTATTGCGAACTAGGCCTCGCAGCCTAGTTTACAGGAGGGTGCCAGGTGGTCATCATCTGGCGCTCTCCTGTAAACTAGGCTGTGAGGCCTAGTTCGCAGTAGTTTACCGGCAACAGATGGAGGAGGACGCCTCACCAGGTAAGGAGCGGGGGGGCTTACCTGCCCGGGCCATCCGCAATGGATGGCCCCACCAGGTAACAAGCGCAAGGGGGAGGGGGGAGTTAGGCTCCCACTCACCCACCCGCCGCCATGTTTTCCCCATAGACTTGCATTGGGGGAAAGCTTTCTTTCCCCCAATGCAAGTCTATGGGGAAAACAAAAATGGCGGCTGATGCGAAAATTGGACGTCCGATTTTTGGATCGGGATTGGGCCCGGTCCAGTCCGGGGGGGGGGGGGGGGCTCCGATTTTGTCCGATCCAATCCGGGACAAAATTGGAGGTCCCGATTCGATCCAGGGGGTCCCTGCACATCCCTAGTTACCACCATACTTTCTGCCAGGAACACAATCAATTTTTCATCCAAGTGGCATCAGTGTGGCTGTCAAGTATGAGAAAACTGTAAAGTATTCAAAGTAGACCTAAAAAAAGAGAACTAATCTCAAGATGCTGGGGAAATAGTTTATTTTTTAAGAAGCCCAATGCGTTCGGGATCAATATATTATTCATTAAACAAAAAACCTACGGTTTACAAAAACAATGTTAAGGCTCTACAGATTCCAACCAAGCACCAAAAAGCAGGGAAATTGGGAGTTAAGGCTCATTTTCGATTTTATGGCTGTTAGAATGACCCCCCCCCCCCAATTATCACTTTAACATGGAGGAATGTGTTTTTTACTGACAGCCCTTAACAATGGAGGCACGACTTGGGACTTTCCACAGTGGAATTCTATAAAAGCCTTCAGGAAACTCTCTCAGGAGTGTCTCATGCATCTCAAGATAGTCAGGATGAAGATGACTTGAACTATTTTTCCAGCATCTTAAGACTAGTTCTCATTCTCTCTCTCTCTCTCTCTCTCTCTCTCTCTCTCTCTCCCCTAGTACATCTGTCCCATGGAAATCCTATGGGCAGTGATTTGTCATCAGGCTCTCACTTGGTTAATGGTACATCCAAACTCTGAGCTAGGGTTGCCAAAAATATGAATGAAAATTAATTTAACTTTAAATGAAAACCTTTAAATGAAAACCACTCCATTCTCCATCACCTTTCTCATCTAACTATAGTCTCCATCAATCATAGGGGGTCCCATTCTCTTCCTGTGCCTTGCTACTCTTCGCTTTCCGGTTTGGCATGCACAGGGGAAGGCCATAGCTTGGTGGTAGAGCACACACCATGCATGCAGAAGGTTGCAGGATCACCCCTGGTATTTCCAGTTCAGACTTTTGTTTGAGACCATGGAGAGCTACTTCCAGTCCAGGCTGCCAGTACTAGGCCAGATGGATAAGTAGTTTGACTTGCTTCCTAACTTCCTACTGTTCACCTTCTCCTTTTTTCATGAAACTGGTCACTGTCTGTGTATGCCAAGAGTGACTGAAAGTAGTAGCTGAAATCTCAGACCAGCTTTCCCTGTCCTGGTGCAACCCCCATAATTCCCAGCCAACATGGCCAATGTTGGAAATTGCAGCCCAACATACTTGGAAGGCACCAGGTTAGGAAAAGCTGTCTCAGAGCAGGGCGAGAAGGGACATGATGTACCCACCTAGTTGAAGCTAAGCTAGTCTGGCACTGCTCAGTGCCTGGATGGGAGACCTGGGAATCCCTTATAAGGAAAGTGAAATATAAGTATAACAAATCAAGATGTTCAATACATTACACAGAGATAATTCAGGGCTGTGGCTAGAGCACTTTCTTTACATGCAGAAACTCCCAGGTTTGATCCCTAGCATCGCAAGGTATAGCTGGAAAAATTCCTGCCTAAAACGCTGGAGAGCAATTAGTCCCATCAATACTGGGCTGGATGGACCAGTATATGGCTGCTTCCTATGTTCCTTAGATGCTGTTAGCCTCCAGCACAGTGAGGGTTCAAAGGTTTAGGTTTCATGCTTTCCAGCATCCAGGAAATCTTTCCGAAAGGCCAATGAAAGGTCGGCTTTTTCGGGAACACTCTGGAGAGTATCCTTGAGACCAGACTCCTTTTCTAGCAGGCAGGTCTATGTGGTGTTTCAGATCTTTCTGCATGTGTAATGTCCGGGTTGGATTGAATGTAAGATCCAGAGAATATCTCAGGTGATTGTGCTTGTGGCAGGTGCTGACATAAGAGCCACCAGACTTCCTCAGGAATGGCAGCTCAATCACCCACACCTATTCCGGCCTGCAGTGGACTCACCACAAATCATGTTTCTCATTGACTACCGTGGCAACCTTAGCACTGGGGGGCTTTTGAAAGAGGGCTCAGCACAGTCGTTAAACTAGTGCCATCAGTGTCTGCAGCTAGAAAATGGGATGATGTGTGTTTGTGGGGGGGAGAATTTTTACTTTACTGCCATTACTATCAGGACTGCCTGGATGTATGCAGCCTCCCTCCCAGCACAAATGCTCCACATAAATCATTGTATTAAACAGTGCAGAGGGCCTGTCAGGCTTTCATTCCAATGAGAAAAATTCTCAGGGGCAACAGGAAACAAAACCTTGTAGCCCCTCATTCTGCTACAAGTAAGGTGGGTTGTCTCTGACCCAGTCTCTCCCCTACAACATATGCCCAGGAATAACATGCCAGCAATTTCTTCCCTCCCATTTAATACTGCCATCAGGCCCTTTGGTTATACATCGGACCTACTAAGCCTGCCTTCCCCAGCTGTATTGGACTGCAAATCCCATAATTCCCAGCCAGCATGGGAGTTGTAATCCAACACATTTGGAGCGGGGCAGGTTGGGGAAGGCTGTGCTAAGCAGTGAGCTGGAGATGCCATCAAAGATCTGGATGTCCACATGATTTTGCCACCCTCTCTCACAGAGGCAACAATGCTAGACGTTTTGTGTCAGTCAACGTAGTCGCTCACTCAGTCTGTGAGGTCAGGAATGGTGTTTGTCTGCCAGTTTCTTCCCAAAGAATGACAGCATATTTGCAGGTAAAGCACGTGAACTAGGGCTGGACTGAACTTTCAGCGAATTTGGGGGACAATTGCGGTAAAAGAATGGGCAAAACTGCCTCCTTGTTCTGAGGGGATTCTGGAGGGGAATGGCAGCCACTATTGCAAAATGGTGGCTGTCCATGGGAGGGATTTATTTATTTATTTAGTGGTGGCCACCATTTCTTTACCAAATGTCCCTTGCATTACAGGATTCTGGGGGGGGGGGGGGAACAAGATGGCAGCCACTAGCCAATTGGAGCTGCAAGCTCTGGTGATTTTTGCCCCTTCCTGCAACACTAAAATGCCCCACTCCCAATATCCTGGCCTGCAAATGGGGCTGCAAAATGTCCTGGAGCGGATCTACACTGCTGCTTTAAAGCGCTTTAAAGCGCTTTATAACAGTAGTGACTAGGCTGACCATATGAAAAGGAGGACAGGGCTCATGTAACTTTAACAGTTGTATTGAAAGGGGAATTTCAGCAGGTGTCATTTGTATGCAATCAGTTCCTGGTGAAATTCCCTCTTCATCACAACAGTTAAAGTTGCAGGCACTATACTAGGGTGACCATATACAAAAGAAGGCAGGGCCCCTGCAACTTTAACTGTTGTGATGAAGAGGGAATTTCACCAGGAACTAATTGCATACAAATGACACCGGCTGAAATTCCCTTTTCTCTACAACCGTTAAAGTTACATGAGCCCTGTCCTCCTTTTCATATGGTCAGCCTAGTAGCAACAACTGTTTTGGAGTGTGTCCTGGGCCCCAACAGTTGTCGCTACTGTTATAAAGCGCTTTAAAGTGCTTTAAAACAGCAGTAGATCCTGCCCTTGTCTTCCACAGAGAAGTATTATAGGTTATTAGATCATTGTGTCATTTCACCAGCTGTTGCCCAAAACATCTAGCAAGGTGCAATAACGTTTGGCAGCCATTGCAATCTTCTCAGCCCACTCGAGACAAGAGGCAGTGTCAGCCTGATGCAGTCACTTCTATATGGTGAGATTTAATTAAACTTTTTTCTTTTTTCTTCTTTGGAAACCTGAGCATTTTTAGATCAGGGCAGCTGGTTTTTAGATTGCTGGGCAGCTGCTGGGGCCCCCCTGGCCCCCCTGGCCCTCTGATGCCTGTCCTGGCCCTCCCTCATTTTATTCTTTTTCAGCTCATCCCTTCAAACAGTGCTTTGTGGCTTAATCTAGGCTGCTTTTTAATTCCCCACAATGGTCCTGGCCAAGCATCAACCTGGAGCACTCTGGGAAATTAAAAGTGTAGTTAGACCATCTGCCCATTCCTGCTCAGAGGGCTGCCACCACAGCCAGGTAAGCCCACAGGGCACACTCAGAGAAGGAGACCCACCAGAGGACACTTTGCCCAAGACTCCCTCAAAAGAGGAGCCGACCCTGCTTTAGCATATTGTAGTGCCCCAGCCAGCAGAGAAAGCAGGGATTTCATCAGTCCTCTAAATCAAATAAGTAAACTGCACATGTCCTTGTCCTGGTATTGTTCCTCATTCAATACTGGACAGCCGAGCACAACTCTCAAAGCTTGGCCTTGGGACCACGTGCCCACTTCGTGAGCAGAGCTGCACAAACACCCTCCCTCTCCGGCTGCCACATGTCATATTTTAAGGGGAAAAGAGGTCATCACTGCTCAGAGGATGTCCTCCACCTGATTAACAGTCTCGCCAAGAGAAAGCCCCAGTAACCATGAATCTAGCAGATATATTTCTGAGCAACTGGCACCAATTAACATAGTTTTTGACGTCAGAATCCACCCTGGCTGTACCATGTCATCATGAATTTGGGTCCTCATACATTTGGTGGATGAATGCCTGTGCTGTAAGAAGGGGAATCTGAACTGCAGTGACATTTAGTTAAGAACTAACATTTTCCCTTTTCATATCCTTGTGGGTATCTGCCAGTGGCCAAAGTGGGAGATTCCCTGCAGGAGTGGGCAACCTATAGCCACAGAACTAATTTCAAAAGCCCTCGGTTCAAATCTCTAACAAAAGTGATCTGGAGCTGCTGAGTGGAGAGGAAGAAGGAGAGAGAGGAGGAGGAGAGAGAAAGAAGGGTGTGTCAGAAAGAGAGGGGGGGACGTGGCCCTGCCCACTTTATCTCTAGTCCCACCCACCACTGGCATGATAGAATGTCTCTGAGAGAACGTGGCTCTCTAATAAGAAAAAGTTTTTTTCCTCCCCTCCCAACCCTAGAGGTTTGTCATACATTATCTCCAGCCAAACTGTAACAAAAGCAACTGTGGATAGAAACTGTGATTGATACCATCAGTCTTGCGATAGGGGATCCCCAGTGATGGCTTCTTGCACCCATTGAAAGGGTGTTCCCTCACAGGTTACATCAGATAAAAGTTTGTTCCCAGGTGTCCTTCTTCACTTATGTGATCTACCCCCTTTTTCTTTTTTTTTCTTTTTTACAAATCCAAGACCCAGAGAAACTGGTAACTCATAATAGCCACTAATACCTAAGAGTTCTGCATTTCAAAAGTATAGATCTTTCCATGTGGGTGTACCAGACTTCAAGACTGTGATGATTTTTGAACACATAGATCCGAATTTGGAATAGTGAATTTCTTTATCCCAGTTCCAGAGGCGGGACCGAGGGCACCAGGCAGCCATTATGGAACAAAGCTTTACATGAAGCTTTATAAATATTTCTGGGTTGGCACAGGCTTATGCTTTATTTTTGTTTGGCTTACACCCACAGGCTTCCCATTTTATTCTTAGTTTTATTTTATTACTCTCCACCCTTCTCACTGTATGGGGGGGGGGGGGAGTCTCCAAGCCGCCCAGGATTAGGGCATTTTATGAGATTGTCTTGCCCTGCTATTGCCCCTGGAGGACTTTATTAACACCATTTACAGCTTCAGTAGTAACTGAGAGCCGATCTACACTACTGCTTTAAAACGGTTTATAACAGTCTTAAACCGGTCAATAACGGTTATTAACCAGTTTAAAACTGTTATAAACCGTTTTAAAGCAGTAGTGTAGATCGGCTCTGAGCCACACTGCCACAGTGTTCTCTGCAGAAGAGACTGTGGAAGAGCCATTATTCTAGTATTCACACACAGCACGGCCTAATTTAAACTGGCTACTTGCTGGCAAAGTCCAGAGGAGTAGTGCACACCCTGACTCCTGGCAATAAAATCCAATTAAATTAGAGATCCCACTTCACCAAAGGGCCTAAGTCTGATTTGTGTAAAGTTTCCATTAAACAATGCTGTCTGCAGAAAACATACGGTACAGCTCCCTGCTGGCAATTTAATGGGAAGAGAATTCTAACAGGAACATTATTAGATTTTCCCATTAATGCTGTGTGTACATGCACACTGTCTACTCTTCATAGACATGAAAGATATTAGTGAGTCTGCAAGCGCAGTCCTGTTAAAAGCTGTAAATTACTCATGGAGACATGATTCAGGCCTAGCACTTTTGGAGATACAAAAAGAACAAATCCTGACAATTTTTAAAATTTTAATTTTATTTTTTTGAGTAGTGGGGTTACGCCACTGTATCTTTAGCAATGATCATAAATCTTTGGCAGAGTGTAATATGGTTTGATTATAAGAAATTCCCCAGGAAATCTTTCGCTTTTATTTTTATTTTTTATTTTTGCTCTTGCCCATTGAAACATACACACCACCACCACCAGTGTGCCGAAATAGCTAAATGGCTTAATTATGTGTAACAGCCTACAATATTAAATGAAACATATGATTCAGTGGTTCCAGTGCATGCACAGAGCTAGACACATGCAAAGACAGAGCCATTCTTTTCTATCAGGGAAAAATATTTTGCAGGCACAATGGAGCATCTGCATCAATCCAGGTAGCATCTTCCCCTGCAACTGTTTAATTATACAATGCTATTTTTGTTATTTTGGCTCCATCCTTTTTGCCTTTGGCCCCGCCCACTACTGGAATGTGGCTCATAAAAGCTTCTCTGGAAGAGGCTTGACACCCCTGCTCTACCCAGAATGCATACTTGTGTTGGATTCCTTCGGAGAACTTCCAGAGTTGTATCTCTAGGACATGGAAATAGACTGCCAACTTTATCAAAAATATCACAATGGAAGGTCTCGCTTTACAAATTAGCGTGTCCTAGAAAACTATCGGTATCGCCAACTGACTCCTAAATCCTTAACATGGCTGCATCTCTCTTGAAAGTAGTTGCATGCATGGATACTTTACATTAATCCTTCCCACATGGCTTTTATACAAATTGCATGTGAGGAGTGCTCCTGTAATGTAAAACCATAATGTGGCCCACTGAGAGAGATGTGAAATGCTTTCAGATGTAGCTTAATGGCTGCACTACTTGTGTGACACACAAAACACATGGAAAACCAAGCCCATTGCGTCCCTGTTTCGTGCACCTGCTGGTAATTATTGAAGGCACAGTCATGCCTTCAATAGATAAGGGTGATCAACAAAATAAGAATTCCGTTTGGTTAAATGGAAATTAGGAGGGGGTTGTTTTAACCTTACTAAAATCAAAAGGGTTTTACCAGTCTTCCTGAAAATTGCACATGACAGAAAGAAAGGCCTATTTTATATAACCTGAAAATTTCAGAAAGATTGGTTAAAGATTGAAGGAGAAAGGGCTGTTAACAGAAAAAAGAGGGAAAAAACTCTCAGCCATGTGGAAGTGTTTCTGAAAATGTGTGTTTGTGCCCATCTCTGGTGATGCCAGCCAGTATGGCCACCATCTTTTAACCATTACTGTTTTCTTATCCCTTTCTACTGTAGTTGGTGGAATGCAACTTTTTAAAAATTCATTTTTTAAAAATAATTGTTTTTAAAATTATGCTGCCTGAAGTCTGAGAAGCAGGCTCAGACTGGTTCTTGCCTCCCTTTTGGGAGAAGAAGAGTCCCCTGTTCTCTTTGAGACTATTTGGGGCTATCTTTCCCCAAGCCCAGTTTCTCTGAGCCAGGCACCTGGCTCCTGAGCAGCTTGGTGTAGCTTTCGCCCCCTATTTGATTTTGCTCAGTGGTGAAGGTTGGGCTTTATATAACTTTTCATTTTAAAATAATTTCTTCACTTTCTACCTGGATTATTTTTCCCTACCTGGACTTTGCTGAGGTCTACACCTGGATTCTAGGAGAGATTTTTTCAAACCTTCCTCTGAATCAATGAAAGTCTGGTATCCACTACTCGTGGGTGTCTCCACTGTGCAAAAACATGGATTCAAGGCAGGGATCCTCAGAGATCATGTTTTTTACTTGGAAAATACTCCATACTGCAATCCAATCACAGAGCATATCTGTCTCCATGGACTGTACCAGAAAAATTAGGATTCACCACTCATGAGCATAGCCATGGCACAAAACATGGATCTGAGGCAAGGATCCTCATGATTTTTACATGGAAAATACCCCCAAACTACCATGGAATCAAAGATGTATCTGCCCCCTTGGACTGAACCAGAAAAATCAGGAATTCACCATTCATGGGCGCAGCCATAGAGCAAAAACATCAATCCAACGTAGGGATCCTCTTGATTTCTGGATTTGGATTTGGGATTGAAACACCCAGGAAAAGTGTGGGTGCATGGAGGGTAAGTTGCAAGCAAGCTCAATTTGTGACATTGCACAACATCATGACTGATCAGAGGGCACGTTAGATAAGGCATCAACCTTAGTTTCCAATTTCCTGGCTTTGTGGAGTTTGGATCAAAATGAGAAGGCCTACCTTATGATCTTTTAAACCAGCAGGTTTTTTTTTTTATGATTGAATATTGTTTGTGCATAGGCATGTATTACAGTCCTCAAAGAGTTAATTAGCAGTATTGTACATTAAATTAAGTAGCTGTCAGATGGCTCAGTCCTTGCCAGTCGGTAGCTTTAATCCTTTTAGCATTCTAAACTCCAAATGCATTTTGCAGTTTAAATATATCCCTAAATCTTACCCTAATCCTTCCCCGTCGTCTAAGCCAAAATTTATTCCACCAGATGCGATGGATTCTTAATTAAGATATTTGCAAGAAATGATTATGTACAAATACTCGTATCTGGAAACCGAGTCAACAACAGGAGCACAGATCAGAGATAGCAGGAGCACAGATAAGGGCTGCTTTTATCAGAGCCATGACTTCTTTTTCTTTTCTTTTTTTAAAAGCAGGATTCCTATTCCTGTACATCAGTACATTTGGCTTCACTAGAGACCCCCTGGTGTCAAATAATAGAAACAGCCTTGGGGACAGAAAAAGGTCCTACAACTCCCAGCCGTCGCCATGACCCCCATAATGCCAGAGAACTAAGTTCTGCACACTGTGAAGGATGCAAAATAATGGCCAGGCTGCAAACACAGTTGTTGCTGCAGTGACTTCCAGCATCAGAAAACAAATGAACATATGCAGGAAAATGAAAGATGTGCTACTGCCACTGTTAATGCAGAGCCCCATCCCTGAGAGACTGTTAGAGAATTTCTCTTCTCCTTGGAGAAATGTAGTGAAATCCCCACCCCCACACCAGCCATTTATCTGCCCACAAATTGGGTGAAGAATGTTAAGGTGCCATTGGCGTACTGCTCTGTTTAGAGTCCTAAATATGCTGTTTTTATCCTTGAGGAACCAAAGCATGGGATAACCACCAGTTGAAATCTACTGTCAGTCATTTGGTGAGGGGGCAGGGAAAACATCCACCACTGAAGGAAAGTAATCTGTCTCCCTCACCAGTGGCGGCAGGCACATTTTAAAGAGGAAGCCCCTTGTTAACAACCCAAGATTTGTATTTTGGCCTGAACATAGTCCAAACCTTTGGTGACCTCAAGGTCAAAGGTTCCACCTCCCATTCATCAGTCCCTTTCAGGTTAGGGGCAGTGACTAGATACAAATGGCTACTTCCCTTTCTGCACACAGGACAGATGGTGCAAGATCCTGTTTGTGTGGAAACTGGATCTCTCCTCTGTTAACTTTTCAGCCTAAAAGACAAAACCAAAAAGTGGTCGCTAGCTGCCTGGCTCCCTAAGTAAATATTCGTACTGTCATTTTTGGCTCAGGTACTACTTAGACTAAGTGAGCCTATAAGGACTCTTCCTGAGTCTACTTTCCTAATAGTTCTGCTTGTTTCTTTAGCCTATTCACAAACCTTGACCATTTCAAACAAAGCATTCAGTTGCAGCACTATCAACAAATGCACTGTTTTGAGCATGGAAGCCAGTGCAGTGTAGTGGCTAGAGTGTTGGCCTGGGACTTGAGAGATCCAGGTTCTAGTTCTGACTTGACTATAAAGCTCACTGGCTGATTTTGAACCAGTTACTGACTCTCAGGTCCCCTCTACAAGGATTCGCTTTTGTGCCCGGTTAGCCGATTATGCGCATAATCGCAGAAGCGCATTTATGCCTAATCCCTCTGCACGAGAGCCGGTGAGAGGTGGCGAAGCGCATTACTGGATGTCCAAAATGCGGTTTACAAGTAGTTAATGCGCATAAGCGCATATTCACACAGTCAAAATGCGCTTTAACGGACGGAGCAAAATAAAACTCGCGATTTAACGCGCATTTGATAATGTGCATAATCGGAGAGATAACGCGCCTCTACGCCCCATTTGCGCTCCGCTCGTGTGGAGGTAAATTTTTTAATGAGACTTCAAAGAGCATTAAACCTCTCGTGAAGAGGCACCCTCAGCCTAACCTACTTCATAGGATTGTTATGGGGATAAAATGAAAAGGAGGAGGATCTTGTAAGCCAGCTTGGCTTCCTTGCAAAAAGAAAGAAGTTGGGATATTAATGAAATAATTAAAATAAAATAAAATGTGATATGTCCACTCTTTTGGTGGTCCCTCTTGGGGACATTTCCACATGTGAAGCTTCACTTGGTCTGTGTTGTCAACATAAAGCCTACGTTGAATAACATGTACATTTGCCCTGTCTTTCCCATCTTCCACATGAACAGGATTCACAAAAGGAACGCCTGGGAAAGGCTTCTGCCTGAGAGAACCATTGAGGTCTTGGAGAACCACTGCCAGCCAGATCAGTTAATAATGGTCTAGATCAGGGGTAGGCAATGATTCCTTCAGATGTTTTGGACTACAACTCCCATTGGTCCCAGTCAGCTTGGCCAATAGTCAGTGATTATGGGAATCATATTCGAAAACAACTTGATGGTACCAAGTTGCCAGCTGCTGGCTTAAATGGATTGGTGATCTGAGATGGCTTCATATGTTATGGGTTGAAAAGGATTGTCCATATTATGAAGAAGAGTGTGAGAAGAAGAAAGACTCAATTTTTTTAGTTGGGGGGTGGGATTATTTACAAAATCCGTGCATCCCTAGGTGTGAGGGATGCAGTCCAATGGCTCTAGTACAGCACTCCTGACAGGTGGCCACACATTGCCAGGAATTGTAACAAATATTTCAGTCATAAATACTTCCAACAGCCAACTGCTATGCTTGCTCTTATCTTCCCACAGATGACTGCGAAGGAAGAATAGACAGATGATTCCAAGAATCAAGTTTGCTGTGTCTGGAGAGAATATGCACAGCACTCCAATGGGCTCAAACTATACTCTGAACCAAATTAATTGTCTGTGTTTGTTTAGATGTAACACTAAACTGCATTTAGTTCTATATGAATGAGCCCGAGGCTCATGTGCTCTCCTCCATTCTCTTCCTCCAGCGCAGCCATAAGGAGAAGAACAGAAGCATATGCTTCTCTTTCCAGCTACCCACAGTTTGCCATTTCATCCAAACCAGGACAAACTTTGGATTGTTTTAATTATGGTTTGTCCAAGCAGGCCAGCTTTAAACTATTGTTGATGCTTGCTTCTTTGGATAAAACCATTTTGTTCATCTATTTCTGTGGGCTTAATGTCATATTTGGGATCAGCCAGAATTCCAAGATTCAATCCACAATGTGGGTGGATTCAGGCACCATTTTGACATTTTGAATCTGTAATGCATTGCCAATACTAATGTAAAGTTGGAATAGGGAAACCCAGCATTTGGAGCTGGAAACCTTCCCCCAATTAAGGTGACCCTATTGGAAGGAGGACAGGGCTCCTGTAACTTTAACAGTTGTATAGAAAAGGGAATTTCAGCAGGTGTCATTTGTATGCAAGTAGTTCCTGGTGATATTCCCTCGTCATCACAACAGTTAGAGCTGCAGGAGCCCTGCCATCTTTTGTATCTGGTCACTCTAGTATAGGTCCCGCAGCTTTAACTAGGCTGACCATATGAAAAGGAGGACAGGGCTCATGTAACTTTAACAGTTGTAGAGAAAAGGGAATTTCAGCTGGTGTCATTTGTATGCAATTAATACTTCGTGAAAGTAATACTTTTGTATCTGATCACTCTATTATAGTGCCTGCAACTTTAACAGTTGTGATGAAGAAGGAATTTCACCAGGTACTAGTTGCATACAAATGACACCGGCTGAAATTCCCTTTTCTCTGCAACTGTTAAAGTTACATGAGCCCTGTCCTCCTTTTCATATGGTCAGCCTAGCTTTAACTATTGTGTTGAAGAGTGAATTTCACTAGGTTCTGTATGCATACAAATGACACCTGCTGAAATTCCCTTTTCTATACAACTGTTAAAGATACAGGAGATCTGTCCTCTTTTTCATATGGTCAGGCTACCCCCATTCCCACTGAATGTTTATGGCACAATCCTATGCATGTTCAGATGGGGGGGAGGTCTACAACTCCCAGCATGCTCCATGGAGCATTAAGAGCTTGGACAGATTGGGAGTTGTAGGCATTTTTTGCTGTCTAACCGTGCATAGGATTGCACCCTTAAGCATTTTGAATTCCTATGTCTAAGAAAGTGAACGATGCAATCCTAAACATAACTACTCAGAAGCAGATCTTCTTTCTCATGAAAGTAAAAGGGCAATTCTGTACACATTTACCGAGAATCAAGTTATATTGCATTTAGTGGGACTTACTTCCTCAGGCTCTTTTCATACACACACATTGCTCACAAAGTCTCCCTTGCATCTATTATCCCTCTGTCTGTGACATTTCCTTATCATGCAGAAAAGAATCCTACCAGCTGGGTATATTTTTAAAACCAACTGGGTATATTTTTGTTGAAGGACAATAGTATAGCACATTTGTTTGCTTGGGGAAAGCTGTAGGCTGGGATTTGTTTTGCATTTCACTTCCTTGCCTTCACAATGCACACATAGCAGTGGTACCTTCTGCAATTTGTCACCCCATTAATACATTGAAATATGTAACTTAGGCTGCGCAGAGTGTTATCTGGACAGATAGGATTCTCAGTGGTGTGTATCACACAGGGCAGGTATTATCTGGAGCTTCTAGTATTTCAAACCTTTATAGTTTGGGGAGTTCATCCCCTGCTTATCATTCTTGTCATATGCAGCCTGAGCAGGTACCTTTTAAGTTACAGTGAACAACTCCCAGATGTTGAGAATCTGCATCTTTCGCTCCATCCAAGCACTGACCCAGCCTGACCTTGCTTAGCATACAAGATCGCAACCCGTGGCAGCATGGCTGCAGGCCAGCAGAAAAACAGATGTTAGCTACAGATGCCACACATTGTTACTTTATTATTCCCATTTATTATTTATCCAATACTTGCTCTCTGGGTCAATTGATGTTGTGTTACAGTGAACTCTTCAGACTGCTTTTTATAACAAAGGCTTCTCTAAGAATAACTTTGCAGGAAACAGAAAAGCAGGTCTGAAAAAGGAAATTACTCTTCATTATATGCTAGGTTTGCATTAAGCAGCAACAAGCATTTTCAGGACATTTTCACTAAACTGATGGCAAGAACTTATCATGAGGAAGAGTATGATGGGCATGCACACTTATTCCCAGAATGCCCTTTTCTAAAGACTGGCAGCTTTCCTTTCTGGCTTCCCTCCTGATCATGAACTGTGGGTTTCTTTACATTGCAAAAGATGTGTAAGATTCTGCAATAGAGTTATTATGGTCCCACATTACTGTCCTTATAATGGAAGTCAGGGATGGTCAGCACACACTAAGTAATTTTTTAGTCCTCTAGATTTAGAGAAAAAAAATAAAACCACAAGAACAGCATATACAGAAAGCAGAAAGGCAAGTAAGAGATTGTGCCTGTCCATGTTTTTAAAATCTTGTTACTAAGCTCCTCTTGTTCATTAATTTGTTTTATGAGCTTTTTGATGACATTGAATATTTGGAAATAGCAAATACTGGTTCATCTTTGTCTCCGCCAGTGGCTGGGAGATGCAGCTGTCAGGAACTATATTATGAAGATGAAGCAGCAAACAGAAGGCTCAGAGTCAAAAGATTCATGGCTCGTGTGGCATCAGTGGAGAAATGCTTCGTGTTCATTAGCGATGGTTTAGTACCCACCACATTCATCCAAATTATAAGTACATAAAAATGCAAATTAAGCACAGCCCTCCGGTTCATTATGCTTTTTCAAAATGGCCCACATTACGGAAGAAGCTGCTTACCTGTTCTATGAAAATGCAAGATGTGACAAGGCAGGGGCATGATGGACTGAGTAAAAATGGTTAGGCTAAATTCAATGGAAGATATTCACCTTTAGCACAGTGATGGTAGTCCAGCCATCCCCAAGCTGTCACCCTCTGGATGGTTTGGACTTCAACGCCCATCAGCTCTGGTCAGCTGGTCACTGCTCAGGATTCCTGGGATTGTAGTCCAAATCATCTAGAGGGTGCCAGGTTTAGGAAGGCTGTGGTAGCCCTCTGACTTGAGAGAGTCAGGTAAGACCCAGCGTTCCAAGTTGGGGGCATGGCTCAGTGGCTGCGCACTTGCCTTGCATGGAAAGGGTGTCAAAAGGACTGGGTAGCAGGTGATGGGGAAAGGCTTCTTCCATGGAGAGCTGCTGCCAGTCAAAGTAGACAATACTGAACTAGAGGGACAATAATACTGAACTAATAATATTAAATTAATACTGAACTAGAGAGACAATACTGAACTAGAAGGACAAATAGTCTGACACAGTTTGAGTTGGCTCTCCATGTACATACCTAAAGAAGATGTTTCTTCATATTTTATAGAAGGATTAATGGAAGGAATTTTCATGATCTTTGAAGAAGTGATGGTGAAGAAGAGAAGTGAATCTTCTTGCCTTCTTGGGGAAGTTTTACCCACCCCACCCCCCAACTGGGTCCCCCAAGCGCAGTGCCTTCCTTTTTCCATAGGAGTGAATACCACCTATTTATATGGGGGAAAACAAAGGGAGTATAATCCAGGAGATCGTACCCAGCCCTTGCTGGTCCTGATGTTCATCACCCACACAAATTTCACACCTGAAAAAATCTATTGTGGAGTGTATGAACTGTGAATATACAAGAACAGAAATTCAAATGATACTGGTTCACATGGCTGTATCCACAGAAGTTGTCTCACTGGAGGAAAAATATAATGTATGTACAAGCAGTTCTTAGACTTTTCATTTCTTTTTTCTTTCTTTTTTTAAAATAAGAACTGAATGAAAACATGGACCTAGGAATATTTTAGTCTTTCACTAAAACAGTATGCTTGCTTTAAAGGAAGACTGTGCTGCAGGAAACTTGGTGAATGATTATTACTCATTACATTTCTATCTCATCTTTCCTCCAAGGAACTCAAGTCATCATACATGCCCCCCCCATTTTACATTCAGAACAATCCTGTGAGTAAGGTGGCCTCGTGTTTGACTTTACAGAAGGCAGCCCCCTATCAGGAGATATCCTTTATTAATTATGGGGGGGCAGGGTATGCAGCCCATGGGTCATGAGTTGTGCAATCCTGCTCCATTTGATGGGCTGTCCAGTACAAATCTGATCTAAAGATGACTATCTGAAAGGAGAACTGGGCCTTGAAGTTGCCCATCAAACACCAGTTTGCACCTGGACAGCAGAGTGAGCAGGCACACAGGTGGCCTGGTCACCATATGCCCCACTGTACTATATTTGAGATGTACTATATTTCTATCTAAATGCTGATAATAATTTCTAAATTTGCAATAATGCATATAAGAAAATAGAAAATGTATGCAAATCTCCTTTTTGGTGATGCATTCCCCCCCCCCTTTTCTTTTGGCAATGCATAAGTGGTCACCCAACCTGTGAAGTAGGTTAGGCTAAGAGATAAAGCAACCAGGGGGCTTTCTGGCTATGTAAGGATTTGAACCCAGGCCTCCCCAAACCTAGTCTGATGCTCTAACCACTATGCCATCTTGGCTTTCCATTGAACTTGAAGCTGTTGAATATCTGTATTTATGCTGAAAGATATCATTGCCCTAGGCTAGAACTTATGCAGATTAAACATCAACAGTGGCACTTAGCAGTAAAAATGCCACTTAAATGTGATCTATGCAAGGCTACCTTAATGCCCTAATCACTGTGCTGTGCAACAGGTTTGCAGGGCAGCGCTCTCTGCCATGGATGTCATCAAGCTAACAAACTACCTGCAATTAAGCTTCTCGAAATACCTGCTCTTAGGTGAGCTCGAGTGAAATATGTTTCATCCGGAGATAATAGAGGTCTGTGACATGCAAATGGTGTCAGGAGCACTCCGCCTGAAATGGCTCCCTCTGTGGTACTTCTGTCTCCAGGAACTGTGGCCACGTTCTCTGGGGACAAATCCAGGTTTGACCCTTGTCCGTCGTTATAAGTGCCAGAGAACCATTTTTGGCATCAATGGAGTGTTCTTTCTCTGTCATATAGTGCTTTTTTTCAATTAACTACATTATGTATTTTATTATGATTATCCCATTCACGGGCATGGCATTCTACGACTAATTCTGGACTCTCTCTCTCTCATTTATCCTCTTTTCTGTTCATGAATCAAAGCCAGCTCTAGCTGTAATGTTCTATTATAATAAGATCAGGCACAAATAGAACTTTAAAAATAAATCATTGTAGTTGGGAATGGGAACACTTGCTTCTTTCCGTGAAGACGAAAAGCTACTAGGGATAGCATTGCAATGAATTAGGCTGTCCCTTTGGGCAACATTTACCTGGAAATATGGGCCCTGTTCCAGCTGGAGAGAGGCGGGCAACTCATTGTAGGCAAGAACTAATGGTCCCAGGGTCTTTGTTCTGTTTTTATTGGTTGTTGTTAAGCTGTTCTTTGTATGGCTATTTCTTTCTGATAGCCAATGGCTGAGACAAATGCAATATTACCACTAGTAAAGCTACTGGCTCTGGAAAGGAATAGGCTGAACAAGGTAAATAAACCATCAAGCCAAGTATGAAGTGGAGTTCAGCCATGTCTGCCTAGAGCAGCAGTGATGGCAGTGGTGCAGATCCTCTCCTCAGCACTTGAGGAGTCCCCCCCCCCCCATTTCACTGGAGTCTTACCCCATGTGCCTTTCTGTGGCCCTTTGAGGCTCACAAGGAAAGATGCTTGCATCCAATGGCAGTCAGAACATGGCAAGAATAGGACTTTAGAGAGCTCCATGTGAGTCCTCTCCTACCACAACCATAGGAAGATACTGCCTCAGCAGGGAGCAAAGGACAACTGAAGCCTCATGTAGGTTGACAAGACCTGCAGTGTGGTCAGCTCCAGCCCTCCAGGAAGAACTGACTGGACTGTTAAAGAGTTCTCTCCTGATTTAGTAGCTTGAGACTTCTGTGAGGCTGGGGAGATGGAAATTCTGCCCAGGACATAACCTCTGAGCCAGAGGATAATGGCAGAGCGGTGTCCTCTGGCCAGGAGGGTGATGCATAAGGCACTGATTGTCCTACCCTTGAGGATTAGCCTGTGCCTTGTTCTCATTAGAATCCTCTGCTGCACACTGGAGGGTCTGAGGAATGGGGAGAATTACATCCCCACTACGAGAGCATAGGGTGGATTCAGATATAGGCACATGCAACTGGGCTAGTGAAAGCCCACTTCTCTGGTCTCTTCTCCCTCCTCCCCAAGATGGCCCCTCCAGCTCCCTGAAAATGTTACAAAGAGGTTTGGGGTACCCTGAAAAGCAGGCAGAGGCTGTTTCCATGAGTGGAGCTCTTCTGAACAGAAAGCAGATCCTGGATCCAACTTGAGACCAGCATCAGAGGTAGGCATTGTTGGGCATCTGCAAAGACCACCCACTGCTAGGGACCCACTGCCAACCCTGCTTCTTCTTGCTATCATTGCATGTTATGTGCCATCTCCAAGCAGGCAAGCACTGGCCAGAGTGAGAAGAAAGACCAGGATCCTTCATTTGCTTTCTGCTCTCCTGCTGGGCAGTTGTACAAATTGAGCCCAGAGGGAGAAGACAAGTGAACAGGCAGCAGAGATGGAAGCAAGAAGAAGGTGGGGGCCCATTGAGGGCATCTTGCCTAAGTCTGCTACCCCAAGCAACCCTATATCTTCCATTTTGATGACCTAGCTTTGAATTAGATGGGAAACATCTCCCTCCCCCCAATAAGGAATGTGATTTTCATTTATTTAAAATATTTCCAATTTATTCCAAAATGTTTCCCATTTTACATAAAAAATGAAAACTATATATATTTATTTTCAATGGGAAATTTATCTTTGCCTCTTCAGCAACAACTAAAACTAGTCTATAGACAGCCTGAAAATGTGTTGAAACATGTTCACTGACATCACATATCACCATTTCTTTTATTACTTGGATTACCGTGAGATCAGGGCCAGCATTGGGAGTGATGAGAGCAGGGCAAATGCTGAGGCCTACATGACCGGCAGAGACCCACAATTACCTCTTCTGGCCTGCAGGTGTTTGGCAAGGGTTAGGTTGTCCAGTAGCTAGGAAGGGAGGTGGTGGAGGAAGTCCCCAATGAGCAGTGGAGCAGGAGGCAGCAGTGGTGACACGGGAAACTCCAGCTCAGACAGGGATGAACGTGTGTGAATGCATATGGGCAGCTTTGTGTCTCTTGCCCCAATACCCTCGATACCAGCTCTGAGTGGAATTAAGCTTATGTGATGAGCTCACAGAATTCACATCTCCTCATGTTCCAGTCATTTCCTACTTCTGCCATCGCTCCATTCCACCACCTAACCAGAGTAGCAGCTCCATGACTACTCAGACAGCCTTACTTCCAGCCTCACTCTTCCTTGGTCTCATCCTCCACACACTTCCCCAGTTCCATCCCTTTAGCCTGAGTACAAGAACCACCACCCTCCTTCTTTGACCTCCCAGACCCAGTACTCCTTTACGTGTTGCTTTGCTGGGCTCTAAAGGACAGATAAAATGGATGGATGGCAAACTGCTTTCAGAGCCAAACCAGACTTATGTCGAATAATAGGTAGCATGTGGCTGTGTCTTTGTTCTTCCTTTAATTAATAATTACAGGTGTGGGAGTTGATGGTTATCGGGTTTGCAGCACACAGGGAAGGGAGATGATGGTGATGATGGTGATGGTGATGATGAGTTGTTGTTGTTGTCATTGTCATTGTCGTTGTTGTTGTTTGTTAATCAAATTTCAAAGCATACAATGAACGTACAATGTCATACCATCAAAACAACAGCATGGCAATACAAATGCTAATTGTAAAACTGCACAATCCGCTGTGTGCTACAGAATACATGTGACTGGATCACACCTCAGGGAAAGCCTGGGTGAGGTTGAGGAGATGTCTAAATGTCAGAACTGTGGGGACCTTTCTAATGGCAGTTGGTAAAGTACTCCAGAGGGTGGGTGCTGCTCCTGCTCAAGTGCTCCTGAGGCAAACCTCAGTAGTGCTCCCTCGGATGAGCACAAAGCAGGGACATAAAGGGTGATCCCTAAGGCAACTTCCTCTCCCTAGCCATGACTGGAGGCAGACTCTGGCCCTTTCTACACCATAGGGGTGTAGAGGGAGGGAGGGAGGGAGGGCAATCCTGGAAGTACCTAATACACACCATCAACGCACAGGGAGGGAGAGAGGGAGGGAGGATGATCCCTGAAGTACCTAATACACCATCAGCACACAGACACCAGCTGGAGACTATCCCAGGCAAACAGCATGGTGAAGAAACAGCCTTTGACAGTTAGAAGAAAAAGTTCCTGTTGGTGCCAATGAGATCCATAATGTAGTTACCAGGAGCCATAGATCATTGGGAGAGTATCTGTTTTGCATGTAGAAGGTCTTAAATTCAGTCCCTGGCATCTCCGTGAAAACACCAAGTGAGGAGGAAGACCTTTGCTTGAGACCTCCCCAGAGATCTGTTGCCGGTCAGGATACTAGGCACAACTGGACTAGATAGTTGAGGGGTCTCACTGTCTGTATACGGCAGCCTCATTCACCTGCTCAAACTTGGAGCCATCTAATAGTAAAGGCTTCACCAGAACTCAAGCATAGCCTCACAATCGAATATGTCCATTTCCCCCAAAGGAGTGGAATCTTTACTAATGACATGGTGAACACTTTTTAATAGGGTCCCCAGGGGACCACTTCTAACCCATGGGCCGCCAATTGGCCATGATTGTTGGAAGGATGCATTTTAACTCTTCTAGCTTTTTGAAGTTACATTTGGTAAATGAAAGCAAGAGAGAGAGAGAGAGAGAGAGAGAGAGAGAGAGAGAGAGAGAGAGAACAATCTCCAATAGTGTTTGGAATAAAGACTCTTGCATTTTGCAAACAGCTGTTTGTTTTTCCTTTCTAGATGCCATTTACATCTGTTTGATCTTTTTTTAAAAAAATTGGTAGATACGTTAAGTAAAGAGAAATCCAGAAATATAGTTGAGTTCAGAGACCTTCTTCCAGGCCCTGATTGGCAGTTTTGTGTGAGCAGGCCTCAAGGAGCTGGCCAGGCTAAATTCTCCATTGACTGTGGGGAGGGACTGCGTCAAACCACAGAAACAGAGCCAGGCTTTGACTTCCATCATTCTGCTGCACTACAGAATTACCTTCGGCTATTTTGTTGTTGTTGGGGGGGAAATGCTTTGATTTGCTTTCATGCCAAAAAGATATATTAAAAATAATTCACAGCCAGATTAATGAGGGGAGGGAAAGTCATTAGAAATCAAAAAATGAGATAATTCTGCTGTAGACATGACTGATGGCAGTAAATAAATCATATATGCCTGACATAACTTAATTAGTTGGAAATATAGTGCTTTTTTAAAGTTGCTTAGGTTAAGCTTTTAAGCTTTTGACACATAAATTCTGTGTTAAGTATCCCAGATGTCAAAGCAGGCAACTATAGCTCTTCACTTGCGTCATTATATATATATATATATATATATATATATATTGAAATTCGATTTAATCTTTTGTAGAAGGTTGGGTGCTTTCCACAGTTTTACGTGCTCTTTTCAAAGTGTACCTCAGCTAGGATGTCTAGGAATCAGGCCTTCATACATATACGCCTGTTTACCAGCTAATAGTGCATGTCTTACCAATGAACATATGCATTAGGAATGTAGGAACACAGGAAGCTGTTTTGTACTGAGTCAGACCATTGGTCCATCTAGCCCAGTATTGTCAACACTGATGGGCAGCAGCTCTCCAGAGTTTCAGATAGGATTCTTTCCAGCCCTACCTGGAGATGCCAGAGATTGAACCTGGGACCTTCTGCCTAGGATGTGCCACAGCCCCTCAATTCCATTTTCTAAGTATGAGACTTTACACAAACATGTGAGTCTATTTCCTACATCACACTGACATAGGGGTGCAGAGCCTGCAGCCCACAGACCTAATCCAGCCCATGGAGACTCCAAATTTGGCTGGCAGAGGCTTGTCCTTCCATAGGCTCCACCTCCTTAGGTCTGCAAACCCACCCCTCTGCAAGTCTCACCCCTGCCAGGGGCTTGGGGAGGATATAGGGAGAGGAATTCCTGCTGTTATCTCCAATATGTGATCAGAGATAACCACCGAGGTTCCCAGGTATATCATTTAACCTTCTAATTGCGTGGGGAAGCAGTATGCATGGAGTTCCCCAAAGTCGGAGAGAGAAATCCCTGCTGTTATCTATTATTATGGGGTGGTTGTTGTTTTTTTGCCAGTGCCATGACAGAGGTGGGGCAACGGGGGCTTCAAAAATGACCAGGGAGCCCCTGCACGTGGCCTACCCCTAGATTAGGGGGATGTTCAAGCACACTCCTTTCATTACAAGTGTAGTTTTCATTATTGGCCTATGTAATCAAAAATGAAAATGACTTTAAACCATCTATCACATAGGGATCATTCTGAAGCAGTACAATGTCTTAAACCTTTGAATATATATTTTTGTAACTCTTTGTGCTTTTTATGTAGTGTAACAATAGGACTGCAGTGTTAGAAGTGGATGTTTATACAGTATAACAAACATTTGTTGTACTTAAAATAAATAAATGAATAAACATACTTTTTATTTTGAGAAATATCACTCCTCTTGGAACCAGATATATTTGAAGAAGTTGACTTCTTTCAATAATATAACTCTATTGACACAGCTCTCATCTGTTACAATGTGTACTTTATCCCCCCATGAATGAAGGATTGGCCAAGATTGTCAGGAGATAGGATGGGATGCAAGAACAAGGTGTTGTGTACACTGCTCAAATGTTCTGTTCTGCTTAAATCAGGGGTGGGCAGCTTTGGGAGGTCCATGCCCCACTCCCCCGCTGCAAATAAACTTTTTTTTTATCCTTTTGGTACTCTGTAGCAATTGTGGATGCCATTCCCACCCCACCAAGATACAATTATTATTATTATTATTATTATTATTATTATTATTATTCCACTGAATTAGGATAATTCTCCTCCAAAATGAAACTGGTTGGCAGGAAATTCAAGGAAGACAAAAGGAAGCATTTCTTCACAGGCGCAACATTAAACTATGGAATTCATTATCACAAGTTGTAGTGATGACCAGCAATTTGGATGGCTTTAAAAACGGGTTAAGCAAATTCATGATGGATAAGGCTATCAACGGTCAAGAAGGCCATGTGCAATTGCCAGCTTCAGACACATTATGCCATTGAATATGTCCTTACGCGGTCATCCTGGACTCTCTTTCCTGTATCAAACCACCTATACATTAAGCTGAGTCA
Source organism: Anniella stebbinsi (assembly GCA_029215795.1). Classification (NCBI taxonomy): domain Eukaryota; kingdom Metazoa; phylum Chordata; class Lepidosauria; order Squamata; family Anniellidae; genus Anniella; species Anniella stebbinsi. The sequence continues at coordinate 61,018,409 of JARDYH010000005.1, read as the reverse complement.
AGTTCTTTCCAATGGGACAACATTAGCTTAGAGCAGGAGGTAGCCTAACAACCTTTCCTTGGTTAAAGGACGTCTTCTTGAGCCTTCCCAGGGTTATGAAATCAAAGCAAAAAGCAGAGGTCCAGCACCGATTATCTCTGAATGCCAGTTGCTGGTGAACACAAGCATTGCACACATGTCTTCCTTGTGGGCTTCCCATAGGCACCTTGTTGGCTAAGGTGGGAACAGAATGCTGGGCTAAATAGGCCTAGTAGGTCCTTCTGCCAAATTGTTTCATTTAGGCAGGATCTACACTACTGCTTCATAATGGTAATGAAGTGCACTTACAACTGTTGGGGTCCAGTGATGTAAATCAGATGTACGATACAGGAGTGGACTACTGCTTTACTTTTCTGTGGATCATTGTGCCTTTGGTTATTTCAACCACTGAGTGAAATAGGGGGAGGGAACCCCCCACCCAGATATATATGGAAGGCCACCTCCAAAATAAACTTAAACTTGCAGCCCCACCCCCTGCACACTTTAGCTGATATCATTCTTCAGAGCTATCAAGTGTACATTCTAACTGGCAAGCAATTCTGAAGCAAATCTCTTTAATGAGGGAAATAGACTATTAACCTGCTTGTGACTTCCTGCATTAATTTACAAATCTAATGGCTCATACACACACACACACACATGCAGTTATTGCCCTTTAGAAAGCCATGCCAAAAGTACACTTTGGGCAGCTACAATCATTCCCTTCCCGTCACCCCACCCTCCTTCACATGCACACAGACTTATGGAAACGTATAGAAGCTCATCTGCCAGTTAATCATCTTCTCCCATCTTCTCTCTTTCCTAAAAAGGGTAGTGTGGAATCATCTTTTGACATTCATATGAACCCCTTTGCCTCCTGCAGAACAAACATGAAAACAAGATTGGTGTTTCAAGAAAATAAAAGTGACTATCCTACGCAGCTGGATTTTTAATATACCATTAAGTAATTGATTTCCTACTACTAATAATGGGGTAAACAAACAAACAAACAAACAAACAAACCCACCCCCAGAGTCTTAATGTGCTGCAAAACATGCAGCATTTGCTTTGGGTCAAACAGAATCATGGCCCCATGATGAGGCCTTGAAGCAGAAAGTATATTTTGGGATGGGTGGAAATTGAAGTGGTCCTAGATTACAGGAGGAAAGACTTTGGTTGCACATTAGGAGGAACTTCTTGGTCATAAGACCAGTTCAACGGTGGAATCAATTACCTAGAGGGGTGGGCGGGCTCTCCCTTGCTGGATATCTTCAAGGTGGGGCTAGACGGCCATCTACAGAGAATGCTCTAGCTCTTGATTTCCTGCATCAAGCAGGAATCCAGACCCCCTCCAGCTCCATGGTGCTATGGCAATCATGAAAAATACTCTTAATCTAATCATGGCTTAAAAACAGCGGAAATGTATTTCAGCTTTTCTATCTGCAGGTCAGTTCCAACCCTACTTTTGATGCTACACTATTATTTTGATGGCTAACAGTATCCAAACAGAATTAAAGTTGAACTTGGGGATATTCAGGGAGTTCAACATGTTTTAGAAGCTGCTGAGATGTTCTATGATTTATCCACCCAAACTTCATTTGCACTTAGTGTAGTTGCCCAGTTATAAATCACCAAAAAAGAGGAAATATATTAACACAAAAAGAGGGCATTGATTTGCACAAAATTTACATGTGCAAATTTAGAAAAAAATAACATAATTTAAATAGAAATACAAGACATCTCACCATAGTGGGGGAAGACTGCGACAAGGTACCCTGTTTGTCTGCTCAGTCTACTGTCCAGGTGTTGTCGATGGGCAACTCTAAGGCCCAGCCATTCCTTCTTATTTCCCCCCTCTTTATTCCAAACTTAGAATGGACAGCCCTTCAAATAAGGGAAAATGGCCCTTTATGGCTGCTGTAGTTGCAGCCATAGATATAGTAAAAACAAAGAGCCCTGTGATCTTAACTTTAAATCGTGGCTCGGCTCACAGAAAGGAGGGCATGATTTAAAGGTAAGCCTTGCTGGCAGCCACAGGAGGTGACCGGGGAGGGTGAGGAGGGTGGGGAGTGAGAGGGAGATGAGTCTGGTGAGTCCAATGGACTCACATGGACTCACGGCTGGCTTTCCCAGGTAGTGGGGAGTGGCCCATCACCGCCCTGAATCAGCCTGAGGCACCCCAAGGGCTTCGATGCCAATCCACTTTGGCCTCGAGGTGCCTCGGGCTGACCCCACACTGTCTCAAATTTGAGCCGAGGTGCACAGCCCTACTTCAAATAAAGGACACCTTCAAAATAGAGGACAGTCCTCTATAAAAGAAGGCACATGGCCACTCAATTTGCCACCAAATTTGGTGGCACATGTCCACCAAAACCAGTAGGAATTTTGTCCAAGATATAGAAAAAAAACAAGACTATCCACTCCAGTAACCACCATTTTACCAAACACATTTAAAAGTACATGCAAGTCTATTCTAGTTAGAATGAGTGCTACAACCATGTACACAAATCACATATAGTGCGGGGCCATCATCCCACCTCTCCTTGTGTTTCAGACCAAAGGAGGATTATTCCCTAGAAATACATATGTTAGTAGTTTGAGGTCTAAAAAATAAAATGTGCTCATACATTTCTAAAGGAGTAGCTGCCATGTTGGTCTGGTGCAGCAAACAGAACAGAGACTCATGACACCTTTTAGCTTTGGATTTATCAAAGACTAGGCCTTTGAACTTTACTGTGCAATCTCTCTCTCTCTCTCTCTCTCTCTCACACACACACACACACACACACAAGAGAGAGAGAGAGAGAGAGAGAGAGAGAGAGAGAGAGAGAGACTCATTGCATTGTGGCACTGGTCACACAAACACTTCTGCATTTGTCAAATTTCATATTCAGAGTTGTCACATCTTGAGCTAGCTGAGAGCCAATCTAGATGGGGGTTTTAATATGTGGTCAACCCCTTGTATCTACGTTTTATTTTAAAATGGATAGTTAGCTTGATTTATCAACTAAACAGTTGAAGCAGATTGGGACTGTTGCATGATGGGGGGGGGGCGCTTTAACACTCTGGTCCTGGCATGGACCCAATCAGAAACACTCCCCCATCAGCATCACCTTCCTCTCATAACAAACATGAGGTTTGTAGTGGAGGGGCAATCCCCATCAAGACCACAGCAGGTCCAAAGGATTAAAACCCCTTTGCCCCCATGCCATGGCCCCAATCTGGTTCCTCACACCTCATGTTGGGTATTTATTTTTTAATCTTGCACAGCAGGGCTCACCACATAACCAGTGTCACCTAGTTCAGCCCTAAATCCCTTTGGATAATGCAACATGAAAGATTCAGTGCATGGCATGGGCAGATTTGGAGCATTTGCCTCTCAGAAACACAAAGTATGCACAGGATGTGAAAATCTTACATTTCTTAGATCTAAGTTTGTTGAACTGCATTCATCTCTGTTCAAAAGGCTTCAGCCGAGAAATGGCATCAGGCATATCCTGACATTACAAGCAGCAGCTTTAGATGACCAAATCCTTTAAGCTGGGTTGAAATGCAAACCAGGTAGTGGGATAGGGTGCACTCAGACTCCCAGCTTACTGACTAGTGAGGCCTATAACATCATATTTAGAAGGACCATCCAATCAGTTAGTGAAGAGGGGAGAAACCATGTTCCAAGTAGGGATGTGCACGCCGAAAAATATCGTATTTTATTGTTATCGGAATTTTGGACCAAAAAGATTATCGTCTCTGATAATATCATAGGTCTTCATGATAATTATCAGAAATACGATATTTAATTCGCAGCCCCATTGTGCCCTATAGAGCTGATTTTTTAAAGAAAAAATGCCTATAACTTCTGTTTTTTTCAAAGTTACAGGCTTGAAACTTGGTCACAATGCGTATGGGGTATGCCTAAGTATGTGTATGAAATTTGAGATCGATCCCTCCAACCCTCTATTTTATATGAATTTATTAAAGAATGTTTAAGTTCTGACAGGTCAAAAGTTGCACGATCTTTCAAAAAATCATATAAAATACAGGGGTGGAGGGATTGATCTGAAATTTGGCACGTGTGTGTAGCAACATGTGTTAGACATGTGTATGAAATTTGAGATCGATCCCTCCAACCCTTGATTTTATATGATTTTTTTTAAAGATCCTGCAACTTTTTGACAGGTCTGAATGAACACACGTGGCGAGCTGTCATTCTGACCTGTCAGAACTTAAACGATCTTTAATAAATTCATATAAAATCAAGGGTTGGAGGGATCAATCTCAAATTTTATACACATACTTAGGCATGCCCCATAAGCACTGTGACCAGGTTTCAAGCCTCTAACTTTTAAAATACAGAAGTTAAAGGTTTATTTATATGGCAGTTCGATAATCCGATATAATCGGGCTGAAAATTATTGGATCGGATATTTATCGGAGGTTTTTCCATCATATTGTTATCGTTAAATGCATGCACGATAAAGAGCCTATCGTATTGTTATCGTACGTTTTAACGATACGATACACATCCCTAGTTCCTAGCATCTTCCTGTCAGAAAGCAGAGTTCGAGAAATGCATGTCTGAATGCATCCCACCAGATCAGGGAATACTGGGGTGAGATTCCACCCACTATTCACAAAATCCTTGAAGTAGTTTCTTGCGTATAGCTTGACTATTAGATCAGCAGCATCCTGGAGCTGATTTATCTCAGCATGGCATCATCTGGTTTACTGCTGCGGCACACAACATACTCCATATTCCATTTCTATCTCAGGTTATGGGGTGTTTTATTCCGGAATTTCCTTGACAGCTTTTATAATGATTTTCTCCTTATATTGTTTTGTTTGGCAGTTGTTGTTTGCCCTTTGTTTATCCTCCCTCCCTGAAAAATTACTTTTCTGCTTACCTTTGCAGTAGCAAAGAGCTGCATGAAGTAAAGACAAATAAATGCCTGCGACAGAAGCATTAAATGGCACATATACGGCACCTCCGCCTTATCACTACTTCGGCCTCGAGCTGTAAATATGCTTGTACAGCCAAAATGAATAAATTTATTGCAGCAGCAATAATGTGGTTGTAAGTCAAGATCTCATTAGCAATGCTGGTGGCATCCATTGTTAAGGAAAGACGACAAACACGGAATACCCACCTGCTGCGTTCCTTCGCTCCTGTGCATATGTGCATGTGCAAGACACTCTAAAAACAACAACAACCCCACTACTGTCACACATTGTGGGTATGCGTGACAATACAAACCATAATATTCTAAGTAGCACTCAGGCATATCATCAAGATAGCACCCATTCAGTGCGATACAGGGCAAATGGTATGAAACCATGCCATACGTGTAGAAAGGGTTTCCTATCCCCATGTATTTTCCCAATAAATATGTTTGTCTTTAAGATAAACACCAGTCTTCCTTCGTGTACTCTGCTGCATAAAGCAGACCCAACGCCAGATACCATCTAAGATGGAGTGCCTCTCCTGACATGAACCTACCTGGACACTATGATCAACATCTGAAGCTTTCCTCCAAGTGCCTCCACCCAGGGAGGCTCAGAAAGTGATGGCCCCTGATTACGGAATGCTCTCCCCATCAAGATCCACCAGGCACCAACATTGTCATCTTTTCAACACCTGGGCCAGATCTACACCAAGAAGGATATGACACTTTGAAGGGGGGTTGAAAACAGTATATGGAATGTGTCATGGGCCTCAACAGTTGTCAATACCATTATAAACCAAAGCAGTAGTGTAGATCCTGCCCAGGTTAAGACTATCCTCTACTCCCAGGCATCTGACAGCATACGATGGGGCATTTAAGTCAGTTGCTTTAGCAGGTCCAGTAGCTTCCTATAATTGTTTTCGCTGTTTTAAGTTGCTTTTTAATTTTGTATATTAAAGAATTTATATTATGCTTTTATTGTCTTGCACTTGTGATTTATAGAGTGCTTCAGCTATTAGACAGTATAGAAATGAAATAAATAAAATAAATAAGTAGCGCAGCAGGTGTGCCCTGCTTATCTTAATGGCTCATCACTTGGTAGTGCACTTCAGTCATCATGACAATGACAACTTCTCCCCGACATCCGCAGGTAGAAAACTGTTCTCTGTGTTGGAAATTATTCCAATACAGAGTCATAGTTAAGCAAGGCCACACCCTTCATTTACCAAGACACTGAAAAGGAAAATGAGGCAGCCTCCATGGTTTTGGTAAAATATATTTTATTTCTTCAAAGAAATAGTATGAATCAGAATTCCATTTTCCTAGAAACCTCTGTGTAAAATTAATTTGTGTTTTACATACCACAAAATAATTCGATTTACAGTTTTTGCTTGTCATTTGTTTTTCCTTTACAATTATACTATTCTAAGATGTATCATGTTACAGCAAACACACACAAAAAATATTGCTAATATCTGGACATACTGCATTGCTGAATGGAACTCAGCCATAAATTAATGTTACAATGTGGGGGTGGGGAGGGAAGTCTAGCCACACCTCTGAGTTTTGATGGGGAACCCTCTTGTGAACCAAACAGGATTAGTGAAAACATTGTATTGAGGATTGTGTCAGCAGTTTAAGTACCATGTGGTATGGTGCCCATCATGGCTACCATGAGGTTTAAGTAAGGCCTTTTAAATGAATCGGTTTCATAAGATGTCCGTTGTTTAGGCTGCTCAGCCAGGATTAGCAGTTTCCTTAAAATATTTAACAGTGAATTAACAGCATAACTGTCACTCAACATTTTCTTGTTTCATAAAACCATTCAGAACAGGGACTGTAGAGACAGCTACTTACTCTGCAAATGTGATTTGTGCAGGTGACAAAGGGATCAAGATATAAACCTATTCAGAGCGGTAGTGTAGTGGTACATTCGGGAGTGCAGGCGCTCATCAGGGCAATCCCCGTAGCCACGCCCCCAAGGAGAGCTGAAGAATGCAGGAAGCTGTGTGGATCCATATCAACAAACTAGTTTTAGCAGTTTTCCCATCTCCGCCAGGACACGTCTTTTGCAAAGCTAATGGGTCATAATTGCCCATTCAAGACAAGGCCACCCCAGAATACTTGGCATTCAACAGAGATAACTCACAACGATACAGCATTTCTGGGAAAATCCATTGTTACTTCTGCCAGCTACTGTGAGGACTGCAGCTAAATTCAGAGGGAATGGGGTGGCAGACGATGTCAGCGGCCCTGCTAAAAGGTGCTTGCACTGTGTCCCTGCAAGCCTTATGTACACTACACCACTGATTCAGAGAAGAAACACATATGTCCAACAGTCCAATAAGCACAGAGAAAGGGTATGAAATGGAAAACACTGGAAAGCTAGAAATGGAAAACCACCACCAACTCCTGGAAGAAGTGAAGTTGCATGGATTGACAATATGAGGAAGTAACATGGTCAAAGCATCAAGAGGTGTAGGTGTGTGTTGCATCCACTGGGAAGAGAGTGGATTCAAATTGCTTTTCCTACAGTGTTGCTTACCAGCAGGTGGTGCAGTAGGCACCACAAGTTCAAGGATGACCAAAGTACAGATTGAATGTTTGAAAGTCTACAACCTTGGGATAAAGGGTGTATGTGTCGTGTGTGTGCGTACACACACACACACACACACACATATATATATGCATGTACACACACATATCACATGTGCAATGCATACACAAGCACACACACACACATATATATACACACTCATTTTTGCACATAGCCCTCTGATGAACCCCATGTTTTTTTTTCTGTTCAATCAGTCATTTAACCCAATTACTTGTCAGAATAAAAAGTAAATCTGACCATTGTTCCTAATAGGGATGTGCACGGACCCCAAAAATCATATCAGAACTTCAGATTATGTAAAATATTGGATCGGAAAAATTGGAGGTCCGTGTTATCGGATCGGATCCAATACCGATACAAAATAGGAAGTTCCAATTTCGATATTGGACCGCCATTTTAGGTGTTTTCCCCATAGGCTTGCACTGGGGGAAAGAAAGCTTTCTCCCAATGCAAGTCTATGGCTAAAACACCTAAAATGGCGGCCTTCCCCCCCTCTCCCCCACTCGTGCTCCTTACCTGCTGCTGTCCCGCGCTGCTGTCTGCTGCTTCCATCTACTGCTAATTAGGCTTTGCGACCTGCTTCTCAGTAGAGCGACGCCACGCCAGGTGACATCATCACCCGGCACATTGTCGCTCTACTGAGAAGCAAGCCGCAAAGCCTAATTCTCAGTAGATGGAAGCAGCGGACGGCAGGGCAGGGCACCGGCAGGTAAGGGGAAACCTCCCCTCCCTCCCTCCTCCCTCCCCCCCACTTGTGCTCCTTACCTGCCACCATTGTCTGCTGCCATTCGCTGCTTCTGTACTACTGATAAACAGGTCTTGTGGCCTGTTCCACAGGATAGCAATGGCGCGCCGAGTGTTGACGTCACCCGGCGCTCCGGCGCTCTATTGTGGAATAGGCCGCAAGGCCTGTTTATCAGTAGTACGGAAGCAGCAGGTGGCAGCGAGGAGGCAGCAGGTAAGGAGCACGAGTGGGGGGAGGGAGGGAGGAAGATCCCCAGTCACCCGCTACTTTCTTTCTCCCAATGCAAGCCTATGGCAAAAAGACGTAAAATGGAGGCCCGATTTTCTGATATTTTTCTATATTATTCGGATCGAAAAAAATCAGATCGGGAGAAATCGGACTTCCTGCAGCCAGCATCGGAATCAGACATCGGATGCCCGATTTCCACCAATTTGTATCGGTATCAGGTCCGATATGATGCACATCCCTAGTTCCTAAGCTAGTCAATGTATGTACAAATGGAGGATGCTTCCTTTCAAAAATTTGTTGTGAATCTGTCACATGCACACACCCCAGAATTTGGATACAGAAAGGTGTGGTCCAGTTCTACGGCAGCTCACAACCAACCCTCTCAATGGGCCCTTTTGCAGCAAATGGTTAGTGAGAATGTTTAAACTATGGTTATGTAGCCACCATGGTTAGGAATGGCTCACATGACATGCTAAGTCATGGTTCACATAACACGCTAAGCCATAATGTTTAGCTCAAAATGCTTAATCATCATGGCTTAGTGTGCCATCTGAACAGAGTCATTCTTTACCGGGCTCATCCCACAAAAGTGGCTAGATTGCATACAATTCACTTGGCAGCCTAGTTAAATGTGCCAAGCTCTAGGATGAGGTGGGCAACTGTGGGACATCTAGGGACCATTTTGTGTCCACCCCTCCACATGGGCAGCACTGGGTAGGGAAAAAAATGCTAGTTTGCTGCCAAACTTTCGCAGCAACCCATCTGTAGCACTCAATAGTGCTAAAGGAGTTGCATTTAGCTTGTTTCAAAAGAAGCTAAATTTGTCTGTTTTAGCATATCATAGCTGCTACGGAATGCCATTTTGTCTTGTTTTTCTAATTTAATTTGGGGGGCAGTGGAGACTGAACTGGGGTGATGGGGGGGCACCAAGTTCATTTCACCACAGGACAGTGCTATTGGAAAAATAGGTGATTTGAGAGTGGCTTTGTTCAGACCTCACAATAGTCACCAGTGCGGTAATAATCAACTCAACAGTTGTTTATCTAGGTGGTACTTCCCACACGACATGATAATAATCAACTGTGGTGTGGATTAGGATCAGCGTTGAGTTGATTATTAGTCCATACTGAGTTCACTCACTCATCCCCCCCGCCCCCTCAGTCCTCCCACTAGTATCCCATCAGCCATACTGATGGCTGTACTAGAGTGGCAGCCACTGCTTTGACTACTCTTGTCTTGAGACTCAGTGACCAACAAAAATAACCAACAGTGGCTGACAAAATAAGCAATGGCCAGACAACACAATAACCAACGGTGGTTCAAATAGCCAATTCTGCACAGCATTGGTTCTTTGCATGGGTTGTTTTGGCCAAATAACCAACTCTTGGTTTAAAAAATCCTTCCGCACAACATGATAACCCACGGGGGATTAAATAACAAACCGTTGACTATTTAAACCACCGTTGGTTATCATGTTGTCTGAACCCAGTCAGTCTGTTGAAGGATTTGTGGGATTCTTTGGTGAGGTTTAGATAGGTGGTGATAACCTGCATGAACACCAGTGCCTCTCTCAATGGGCTTCATAAATTGTGCACACACATGCATGCAGATACAGTCACACCCACACATAAAACCATTAAAAGTTTCAGCTCAGTACCAGTGGTCAATTCACAGCACTGTGCCTTGGCCCTATGTTCAAAGTCACTTGGAGAAAACCAAGCTCGAGAACAAAACAAAAGAGTGTCACTGAATTGTCCCAAGTAAGCGTTTCACATTTCTCAGCAAGACCAAGTTAAAGCTGGACAAAATATGCATAGTTCTTAGCCCAGGAAATCTGTTTAAAAAGGAGAAGAGATAAGAGGAACTGTAGACATTCAGGCAGTAACCCTCACCTTGTAGCAACATCTCTACAAGGAGGAAGAGCTCTGGCAAACAGGCAGCGACAGCTATATGGCTGGAGAGTGTGTCCTTCTGCACATGGGCCACCCGCCACACCCACCTGAAAAGGCAGCTGCTGAAGCTGGGCCTACATGCTTGAGTTCCATAAGACCCTTTGCAAAGCTGACGTAATTTCATAGTCAACAAAAACTCAACTGCAAGTGGATTGACCTAGGAAGAGGAAAGAGAGGTGCTACCTGAAGGGCCCTTGCATAAAAAGTGTTTCACATGCCTAGTACCCGTATTGGAAAGGAATATATATATATATTGTGCTTTTCTCATTCTCCCTTACCCACCTGCCTTTTAAAAAAAGAATAATTAAAATTTCTCCTGGGAAAATACCTGGAAGCACCTTCCAGTACAAACTGAACCAGGCAACAAAAGAGCAAGGGCATAGCAGGATTCAACACTGTGGAATGTTCAGAACAACAACAACACAGCTATGGGCTACAGTGTGATTAGGCAGCTTAGTGAATTAATTGCTTACGAATTAAAAATAAATTATTATAAAATAGATTTCTGTACATTTTACATATAGACCTATCTACATATATAGGGGGAAGCAAGCTGAATGGCAGGATCAACTCTGGCAAGTGCTTCCGCATTAGCCATCAATCCCAGCCAAAGTCATGTCCAGTCATCTGGTAGAACTTCATGTTGAAAGGCCGGTAGAACTCTCGCAGCCGCTGCACCACCTTCTGGTCGATGTTGGGGTGGGTCCGCCCTTTCGTTTTGCCCAGGCAGTGGGGCTTGCTGCTGCCTTCAGCCTTCTTCAGGCACGGGAAGCCCTTGGTTTTGTTGAAGTAGAAGTGTTTATCCGTGATGATCCTCTTGAGGCCCAGGAAGTCCTGCACTCGACCTAACTCGCCGGCCGGGTCACTGATGAGCCTCTCTCCACTGACAAAAAGGATCTGCCCGATGGGGAAATACAAGAGCCAGTTTTCCAGATGCTTGGCGTAAATGCCAATCTGGATGGCGCTCCAGGAGGTGTCAATAAGGCCCGTAGTCCTGTTTTTGAAGGTCAGGCTCTCAAAGGTGGGGATGTCAGGTTTCTTGGAGAGGGTCTGTGTGTAGTCAGAAATGGCTCGGGTGACCGGGTCCCTCACCACCACAATGAGCTTGGTGTCCTTTGACATGGCAGAGATCCGAGCCGGGGCTTCCTTGGTGACAAAGTAGCTGGGAGTTTTCTCCATGGTGATCTGCCCATCCAGAGTTCTTGGCATCAACTCTCTGCCAAAAAAAAGGAGGAGAAATGGGCAGACTAATTAGAAAAACAGAAGGGCATTAATTACAACAGTCTTGTACCATCCTTGGCCCTGTCAATTCAAGATGACTTGCTCAGCCAAGGAGCAGCACAGCATCATTTCAGACCAAGCGCAAAATGAACCAAAAGGCCAAACTTTACCCAAGGGTGTGTTTTGTAATTGTATAAACTGAACTTGCTGTGATAACATGCTAGATTCAGATAGCTGGGTACCTTGATTACTTTGTGGAAGAACGAATAGGAGCAGGCAAAGGCAGATACTAGTCAAATGGAAGGGGGGATGTGCTTTCAAGGATGGAGTGCTTGATGTGAGTTACAGTGCCTTCCATCCACATTTCAGATCACACAGAGAACCCGTTTCTCTGGCCATTTCACTCCAATTCTCTACATCAAGGAGCTATAAGGTATAAAGGATGCAATCTGATGCAAGTTTAAACAGAAAAAGTCCTGCAACTCCCATCGTTCCCCAGCCATTCTTTTACAATTTAAACCTAAAATGAATTGAGAGGTGGGCCACTGGCACATGCACCACCCAGCTGCAGGGTGAGATGACCCTTCTGCCTGCTGCTCAGTGTGAATAGGAGACAAGAGCAGAGGTAAAAGGGTGGGTGGGGGGAGAGACATCTAAAATGTCCTACACAAAGTGAAGTTTGGAATATAGTTATCCAATAGAGATACCTCCCACTTGGAAATGTACAACCATTGATGTGGGTACCTATAAATGGAATAATCAGGAGTACTCCTTAACTAGGCTGACCATATGAAAAGGAGGACAGGGCTCATGTAACTTTAACAGTTGCAGAGAAAAGGGAATTTCAGCCGGCATCATTTGTATGCAGTTAGTACCTGGTGAAATCACCTCTTCATCAAAGCAATTAAAGTTGTATGCACTATACTAGAGTGACCAGATACAAAAGAGGGCAGGGCCCCTGCAGCTTTAAGTGTTGTAATGAAGAGGGAATTTCACCAGGAACTTATTGACACTGGCTGAAATTTCCTTTTCTCTACAACTGTACATGAGCCCTGTCCTCCTTTTCATACGGTCAGCCTACCTTAACCAACAAGAGAATCACACTTTTGGTTCTGGCCCCATTGCTGCCAGGGTGCAGCCCTTAGATCACCCTGAGGGAATGTGGCTCCAGAAAAGAGGTTCTAGAACTTTGGCTGGAATAAGCCACAGTTCATACATAACACAGAACTATGGCTTGTTCTAAAGTGGAAGCACTCTCTCCTCTCTTCCTCTTGCTTGCAAAAGAGGAGGGGAAGAGAAGGGGAGTGTCTAAGCTTGAGGCTCACCATAGCTAATTTGCAAAGACCTAAACCTATTGCTTTCCATCTCCATTTTTTTTGACAAACGCCCCCCCCCCCCATACAAATGAATGGAAAAAGTACTCCATTTATTTGCAGAGGGGCGAAAATAGCTTGTTAGGTGCTTCAGTTTGGCCTTACAGGCATCCACCACATTGGAGACCCCAGGGTGACAACTGATCCAGGGTGCTCTTAAAATGGTGCAGGAGCCCTGGCAGAACACACAATGATACTATTTTCTAAATGGGCATGTGACCACAGAAGTACTAAATATGAATGAATGAATAAATGAATGAATAAATGGAGTATCTTTTGTACACCTTCAGATAGCCATGGAGTTCTACTTTTGGTCCCACCCCAAACCAAGAGCAGCCTGGCATAGGTGAAGCAATGTACTTCGTCTGCAGATGGATTGGCCTGTTTGGCCTGTTCACCACTTAAGACTTCATTACATTAGCGTTCTTGCTCAAACAGCCCTAATCCCCACAAGTCCTTTTGTCCCCTTAAAAAAAAGAAATCTTAAATGCAGGAAGCTGAAATAGTAGTTTAGCAATACACGTTCCTTGAGAAACACCACCTCTGGCATCTAATGTGAAAAACAGTTCAAAGACCGATACATTTACACAGTCAGTTGACAGGTGGCCACGTGGTAATCCAATAGCTGAAAGCCCTAATGCCTTTTGTGGCAGCTTTTTGTCTGCACAGAGGGATTCTCCACTAATCTGTTGACACTTCCCAATAAAGAAAATTGAGAGAGAGAGAGAGAGGGAGAGAGGGAGGGAGGGAGGGAGGGAGGGAGGGAGAGAGAGAGGGGGGGGCTCTTGTTAGTGGAATGGGTGGGGAAGAGAGAGAGGAGGTAAAGAAGTGTTTCACATGCTGTTGCTATGTGAGACTTACAACAACAAGCTGTAGGTACAAAAAACACGCTCTTTGTGCTTCTCCTGGAAGGCCAGAAGCTACAGCAACAGAAACACCATGTATCAGCACAGCAGTAATAACCCCATTCTTACAAAAGATCCAGAGCCATGGTTGGCTCCAGGTTTTGGAGAGCTTTGGGGTCAGCCACCCCACCCCCCACCCCCAGTGAGTCAACCTTCTCAACGCCATTGACACTGGCTGCTATTACTTATCATCCTCTTTGTCTTCATTGCTACCACTTGCTGGTTGGCAGGCAGAGAGCCAGTGAGCAAGTAGGAAGAGGCATATGCTGCTCCTCTTTCTCACCATCACCATTGTCTAGGCCAGGTGAACAAGTGGGTTGTAACTGTGAAGAGGAGCAATTCCGAGGGTCTCTTGTTAGCGGGCCTACTCTTGATGCGGGGTCTATCTGAGGTCTACACAGGGATGCATCTGAGTACAGTGCATGTGAAGGACAGACAGAAGAAAGTGATCTGTTTGTGCCCTTGCAGACATGCATAGGCAATTTTCCTTTTAAAAAGGAAGCAGTCACAGAAAATGACCACTTGCCACCCAAAGAAAATGATGGGTCGCATTGCCTAATGACATTTCTCCTAGTAGCACCTTAAGTGTTCCTCTTTTTCTACATCTGAACCAGATATTTTAATTGGCAAGCAGCCATTGTGTATTTGACTGCTTACTTTATTCATTGTTTAAAGTGAGAGTGGTAGGATCTCCTTGGCCAAAAAGCTACCTTATGTAGCTCAGCCAAGGTGAAATACAATTAGTTTCAGGACTTAAAGCTGGAGATTGTGAAAGAGTCTTCTTTCCTAGAATTGGTTCCCAGTAGCTTTGTGCTCCTGCACATTGGCTTAGATGGAATGAAGACAGATGCAATCAGTTGTGTTTTGAACAGCATGGATTATGCTTCCAACTATCCCAAGAATGGAAGAACAGGATTTTAGGGTGGGGGGACAGCAGAGTGTATAGAAGGACCAGAGATGGGACAATTTGAGAACTGGGCAATATTAAGTAACCAGTTACCAGGGCAATTTTTTCGTTGTGTTGAGGGGGAAGGTCCCATGATGGAGCAGCCATAGCTCTGCTGGATCACTGTGGCCAGGGCAGGAAATGCAGGGGCAGAATTTTTTATCTTCCCTATCATTGGCACCAATGGGGGAGAAAAAACTACAGCAGCCCCAGGGCTGGCAAAGTTTTATATGAATTGTGGGGGTGTAACATGCAAATGAAGGAGGCTTTGGCTCCTGCAGAGACATGGTTACTCCTGAACACCCCTGTGCCATGTTTTGCTCCCCCTCCTGCCACAAGCAGGATGTACACTGGTAGAACTTTCTCTGGAGGTACTGGGAGGCCTTTGGTGGCATATATGTTGTCCTGCCTATGGATCTCCCTCTCTGTCAATGGAGCAGCACTTGCATTGCTTCTAAAAGTTCTTCAGAAGGCCTTTGACCAGCTGTAGGATTGCAGCCCATGGTTTTATTCCCTTAAATATTACAAAGACAGAATTCAAACAGATTCTGATGAAACACAGAAGAAGAAACATACAGCATTCTCTCAGGCATAGAACAGCAGTTACCTGTCACTAAGCAAGATGGCAACCCAGAAAGTCTGTATCATCATCATCATCATCATCATCATCATCACCACCACCATCTATATAATGCTCTTTTTTCATTTAGCATACTGCTAAAGCTTTTGCTTCTCTTCACATACACTTTCAGAGGCACATCTCCTATTATTCCCAATCAAGATAGAAAAACTGAGATCAAAGATCTCTGCCCACTGAGTCCATGAGTTGGGCTAGAACTCAAAGTGGCTCAGCATTTGCTGAATATTATATTCACTAGTGTCCAGCTACTACTCTGGTCCTTGCAACCAACAAATTGCAAGATAAACAAAGTTGTACTGTCACAACTGTGGTCATGTAATATATAACTCCTCTTGCTTTGAATGGGGGAGGTTTAATTCTCTCCTTCCAACATATGCTAGTCCTGATCTGGATCAAATGCTGTTACACTAAAGTAAAACAATATATCAGGCTCAGCTATGTGCTACACAATTAATGCAATGTGAGAAGGATCAAGTCTTCAAAGTGGAACATTTCAATTGAAATTACTGCAAGTAAACGACCATGTGCGCAGTCACATTTCCTCCTGCCATTATCCTGAGTGGCTGGGAGAAAAGGGAAATGTGTCCCAAGTATTTCTATCTGCTTCACTCTATCAGGAGGAGTTTACATCACCTCTTTTCTGTTGCTTGATAAAACAATCAAAATCTTAGAAACCTGGAAGTATTACTGTGCTGCTGAATCAAAGATCTCCACAGCTCAGTGAAACAAGACATTTTAATTGTATTCCTGGAGGTACCACCAATGGGACCATTAGGGTCCCCTCCCCCAAAAAGAACTTTAATAGGAAGGAGCAGCAGGAAAACTCCAGAATCGTATCTACACAAGCCCAGTTTTAACTTGTCTAGAGGGCTGCTTTCCCTATTTTTAGGATTGAAAATATCCAACAATACGACATGGGCTTTCCACACACTCCTCTCCTCTCACTAGCAACACAGATCAGAAGCTTCTCTCTTATGAACTGAGAATTTTATGGTTTGGGACAGCCAAGTTATACTACAGTAAGGACCTGATTAGCCAGGAAGTTTCTGAAACAGATGTATGAGCCTTAAGAATACTTCTGCAGTACAGATGCTTTTTTATATGTGTACAAAGCACAAAAAATATTGGGGACACTCCTCTCATGCCAATCAAATACATTAGCTTTCCCCAACCTAATATCCTCTAGTTGTATTGGACTGCAACTTTCATCATCCCCAGACAGCATGGTCATTGGTACTATACCAATAGGAGTTTGTCCCTGCATGCTGAAGGGATCAAGAAGCTATCCCAAGAACACCCTGGCTAGAGGGCGTATTCTGCCCTCCTCCTTATCGATCCCATTTATCTCTTGATGTAGTTATGCCAATTATCGAGTCACACACTGGATAAAGGTCCTGATCATACTGAGGGATGAACAAATTTGTCAATTTTTGTTTCTCTCACTTCCTCATTTTTCCAATCTTAAATTCAGTTTGTACCAAGCTTTGAGTGTTTTTTTTAAAAGTTCATATAAAAATATGTGTGTTTTTTGTGTGCATTTCTCCTAATAAGTACATTTTCAAAGCATTTTTTCCTAATATGCACATTTTTACATATGTTTTTTGGCTGGAGAAATCCGTTGCAAAATTCGGAGAAGTGCAAATTTCCAAAGGCAATTGACTTTCAGTTCACACTGAGGTTCAAACATGTGAAAACGGGTAAAGTCAGACTAAACTGTGGATCAAACTAATTTCTCCCCCATCTGTAATCACACTCTTGACAGGGAGCAACCCGAGATACTACTGATGCTCTGGGGATTGTGATCTGCACCCCTAATCCCCACAGTCAAAATACTTGGGGCCAGGAGTTTGTTTCACACTATTCTCTGCCAGTCCACAAAACCCAGTGCAAAAGCAGTGCAATGCTAACTTCTTAACCCCACTACAGAGGCACCCTAGGAAAGAAAGAGGGGACAATGTCCATCTTTTCATTACACATCTCACACTTCTGGTTGTGTAGTGCAGCATCAAACCAGACTGCCAAAAGTCACCAGCTGGGCAAATTCCTCTTTCCTTTGCACTGAGCTAGGGTGACCAGATAAAATCCAGGTCAGGGCTCATGTAACTTTAATAGTTGTAGAGAAAAGGGAATTTCAGCCAGTGTAATTTGAATGCAATTAGTTCCTGGTGAAATTCCCTCTTCATCACAACAGTTAAAGGTGCAGGCACTATACTAGAGTGACCATATACAAAAGAAGGCAGGGCCCCTGCAACTTTAACTGTTGTGATGAAGGGGGAATTTCACCAGGAACTAATTGCATACAAATGACACTGGCTGAAATTCCCTTTTCTCTACAACTGTTAAAGTTACATGAGCCCTGACCTGGATTTTATCTGGTCACCCTACACTGAGCTAGCACATCTCTCCTCGCTCAGCCATCCACAGAAGGAGCTTCTCATCTAGACATACCAAGATCAGTGACTCATTTGGAGTTTATACACATGTATATCCCACCTATTTTCTGAAGATTTCTAGGTGGCTCACAACAAATAAGAATGTAACCATTAAATGTAACATCCTCACCATAACACAAAATAACAGCTGAAAAACAGAACCCTCAACACTAAAAATATTTAAGGTGCAAATCCTACACATGTTTAGACAGGGAAAAAAATCCTACAACTCCCAGCATTCCCTACCCAGCCTCCGCTTAAACATACCTAGGACCCATGTACCCTTAAAGTATTAAAGAAACAGAGACTAATTAAAAGTCAGCTGGCTGAAGACCTTCCTAAATAGGAAGGTTATTATTGAGGAAGTGAGATGGGCCCTAAAGATGCGATCCCTTCTATACACAAATAGAACCAGCCATTCCTCATGATCTTCTTCCAACCACATCGGTGAGGAAGAATTCAGAAGCGTTTTTCCTCAGTAGGTTCAATCACTATACATTTTGGCCACTTATATGAGGCACCTTCAGAGACAAGCATCATGTAGCTGTATGTTTGGAGACAGAGTTGCCAGATCAACTAGCCTTTCCTTGGAACATTCAGCTGTAGGATCCAACATCAGCCTCTTTGAGAGCCTCTTGCCTTTTTAAAGCGGTAGGAAATTCTCGGCTCAGGATAACAGTGTACTGTGCAGAAAGCAGCTTTACAGAATAGCATCCTCCGCCTTTGTTGGCTCATCACTTGTCACTGGCCTTTAATCTTCTTGCCAGACAATGGCAGATTGACATACACTTCCCAAACTCAAGTCATAATGTAAGAAGAAGGCAGGTTGTTATTTGTAGGTAGCCTTCATGTGACAGATTTTGCACTGATGTGGAAAGCCTTGAGACAGGTGCGAGCTTATTCTAACCTTGTGGGAGAGGGATCAGCTGCTATCTGAGAACTGGGGCCATTTCACACTTCATGAAGCACTATAGGTAGACCAACCTGTTTGCCATGGTTAATACAAAATGTGAGCAGGCATTTCCTGGGCCTGTGGCAGATACATTACATTGATATACCACTTTCCTTCTAGGAAATGAGTTGAGTCTATGGAGTTCTGAGACAGTCTCCCATCCATCCACTGGCCAAACCAAGACTTACTTCACATCTGCAAGATTGGTGCATCATGTACCATCAAACTATGCCTGCCGCCCTAGTGGGAATCCATAGTTGACAAACATTCAACGCATTTGAATGGTATGGTGGCGATTAAGTAGTGCAAAGAGAAATTGTCCTTGTTTAGACAGGACATTGGGTTTTTTGCAAAACTAACAAAACACCCCTAACCATCAACATCATCTCCTTTCCAAGAGAGACCAGCTCAGCAGTCTTCAATGATGCCGAGTTTTAAAACAGCTCCCTGCCCTTCTCTTTCCATAAGAGACAATACATGCATCCTACTTCTTTTGCTTTACTCTAGGTCCCTTTCTCTCTCTGTGGGATTCCTCTGAAGCAGCCCCACTTAAAGGCCTCAAAGGTTTTGTCCCAGCTAGGGGGGGAAAGGAGGTGATGGGAGGGAATGGAAAATAAGCAGAAATGACTGGATAGTGGTTAGATTACAAGCTCACTGCTGTTTATGGAGCAGTTCCTTTAGACACTCTCTCATCATTATCAGGGATTTTACATGGCTTGGCCAGAGGGGTAGTGGAGTAATCTGTAGCCATTTCCTGCATAAGGGTTTTTTTGGTCATGTTAAGGGAAAAGAAGGTGAAAGGTTTCTTGGAAATAACATGACTCAGAGCACGCAGAGCCAATGGGGGAGGGTGGGGGGATGAAATGAAAACACAAGTGGCTAAGGACATTCCACACAAAAGGCCCTTTTAAGACACACTATTTTTCTATTCTTCAATAATTATTTAATTCTTTGGCTATAGTTGTTAGCCCACCATCTCCCAAGATCTTTCCCATTAATGTGAGAAATGACTGTAGCCATAACTCTCAGGATAGCATCCTGGGTGTCTCCACCACTATTCCCTGTCCCTTCCATTTTATTACATGAGGCTCACAGAGCAACTTATATAAGAATATGGTAGCGTAAGGCTTATTACTCTAGATCTACCAGACCATTTTTTTCTCATTTTTGTTTTAAATTGTTTAAAACAAAAATGAGAAAATGGTCTTGTAAAACTGTTAAAATGCAGTTTTAAACTGCATTTTAACAGCTTAAGTTGAGGTTTTAACTGACCTTTGGCCAGGCTTAAAAGTTTAAACGTTTTAAATATCAGCTGTTTTATGTTTTATGGTTTTAAATTTTGTATGTTGACTTTTTAATGTTCAATCTTTTAATTTTTGTAAACCTCCCAGAGAGCTTCGGCTATGGGGCGGTATATAAATTAAATAAATAAATAAATAAATAAATAAATAATAAAGCTTGAGCAGTGTAGATGTGCAGAAAATTGTGAAAGACTGAAAAACATCAAAGTTCAAGCTTTAATAGCAATTAATGTCCTCTGCACCAAACAGGCAAGACAGCCCCTCCACCAGAAGGATGATGGACCACCATACTTGGCCAATCAGTGTGGTCTAAAGGCGGGCCTCGGGCACAGCTGCATGGTTAGGATGTTGCCGCCAGCGGGAAGGAGGGAAGGGATGGAGGAGGCCAGTCAGGGCATAAGACAGAAGGGTGGGGCACACCACATACAAATTTTGGAGGGGGGAGCCACATTTGTATTATTTATGAGCCCCTCTGTGGTGATGAGACTGAGCAGGGGGAGCAGGAAAGGAGCAGGACTACTAGCGCCCACGGCGACATAAGCTTTACACTAGTGGAACAAAGATTACAGGAGTCTGAGTGACCTCTTTAATGTTCTCTATTGGCAATGCAGTGGCATCGGCTGAGGACTCTGGCTCCATCCGACCAAATGGGTTGTGCATTCATTAATCCCTTTGCTCCCCGAAGTTGCATTATTCATAAGTTTCTCTCAGTTTAAGAGCTTAAAAACACAAAACAAAACAAAAACAGGGGGGGGAACCCAGACATCAGCAACTTTTATACTTTGTGTACAGGCTATTAAGGAAGTAACCCACAAGTCATTTCAATGAGGAATCTAAATGACTGTATCCATTTTAGTAGCCTGTACTACATCCCCAACTGTGTTGCACATTTTGGTCCCAACATTGTTTTGGAACTGCAGGATGTCTTGGAATAATGCCCACTTCTGCAAATACACGAGAACCCCTTGCTGCATTGCAACATCCTTCCATGTAGGTTCAGCCGCACGTAGTTATCACCTATCCATGCAGGATGGGGTTGGGTGGGGGAGTTATATTTCAACTCCTCTCCTGGTCTCCTGGTCCAGCTGTGATTGAACTATTGCACTGGGGTAGGGGTGGGAGGAAGGAGGAGTTCCATCCACCCCACCCCATGGATTGCCAGCACAGACGAGGGCTTTTCGGCAGCCATCATGGGAGAGTGGATACATTTAAATTCAATAAGGGCTGCTTCAAAGAAGTTAAGACTAACAGAGAAGCTTTTCAAGTGGCCAAGAAGGAATGTAAAATTAGAAGCAGCTCTGAAAAAGCAGGAGAGGTTTGGACATCATGATTAATTAGACCTCATTTCCATGTAGCTAAATTGGTTTAATCGCTCCGGTTATGAATTTAGCTCTCCTACAATTCAGCAAGAATGGGCTTAATAGGCATTAGATTGAGAACTGCAGAAAATTCAAAGCTGGGCACACAAAAAAACACCCCTTCTTCTTGCCTCTGAACAGAGGGCAGCAAAGATATATCCTTCTATAGCAGGGTTGAGCAATCTGCCCCCTCCACAACTATTTTTTAAAAGTAGCATCCAGAGTGGCCATTTTGACCCTTTTTGACCCTTTTAGTGCTCTGTAGCTTCTAGAGGGCAACAAAAGGGTCTAAACTAACTTGCAAACAAGCAATTTTTGACTTCATAGCTATGATACGCCATAGCCACTCCAGGTGCCTGTTTTTGCACTGCAGGGGAAGGGGTGTGCAGCCTGCAAGATAGTCTGAGGGGCAAAATGGCCCCCGGATCGCCTGAAGTTGCCCGGCCCTCTTCTATAGAATTCTAAATGCCAAGTGTAGTTGCCAAGAGGCCAGAACAGTAGATCCTTATTGTAACTGAACTACCATAACCATACATTATGATTTTTGGATACACAGGTCATGTGTGCTGTGTGTGATGTTTAAATTTTAACACAAAGATAATTCCTGGGTTAAAAGATATACCAGGACACATATACTAACCTCATGCAGTGATTCACTCATTTTGCTTACTTATTGCTGGGTGCACATGGGATTTTTCTGTGGCTGCAAAATGGACATGGAGCTGCACCGCGCAGCTCCATGGCCATCAGGGGAGGGGGTGGCGCCAGTTTCGCCACCCCCAGGAGGGCAGGGGGGGCTGATTGCATGCGGTTTTTTTCCTTACTTACTTTTTGCTCCTGCGCTCTTCCCGGGTAGGGAAACAAAAATAATGGCCACCATGACAGCGTGGAAGCAGCCCAGGTCAATGCATTTTTCATGTGCATTAGGGCGACGAACCCCGAAGTGGCTATCACCGGGTTTGCCATCCCTCCATCCCTCTACACCCCTCTGGTGTAGAAAGGGCCTAAATGGGAATAGCCAGTAGGATCAGGGGAGGAGACCACAACTACTCTTTGGGTTTCTCTTCATTAGTTTATCCTCCCACACCACTTAACAGATCTGCACCTCAGAGAGAAGAAGTTTGGAGATCATCAATACATTGGGCCCTTTCCACACCACAGAGGTGGAGAAGGCAGGGAGAGGGCAATCCCAGAAGTAGCTATTTCCGGGATCTGCACACTCAACCCACATGTGATGGCCTAGCTTCTCCTGGGCCACTGCAACTCTCGCCCACCATTTTTTAATTTTTGAAACAGAGAAGAGCGCAGGAGTAAGCACGGCTGCATCAGGGCAGGTGGCCACATTCTTCCGTGGTCCCAGGAAGTTCGTGGGACCACGGAAGGATTGGGATTTTTCTGGTTCCTGAGAACCAGGAGAAATCCCATTCTCCCCCCCCCCCCACTACTCCCTGTGAGTCATGCGGACCCACAGGGAGCATCCAGGATCCATCCCGGGCAAAATGCCTAGTGTGGAAAGGGTCACCATAATATCTGAAGGGGCACTTCATATTCCCATATATTCCTACCTGAGCCCTGAAATAATCATCATCAGCCCTGCTCCAAGTGCCCTCACAGGCTCAGGCATGGTGGGTGGCTACTCAGGAGAGGAGCTTTCCAGTAGTAGCCTTCCACATTATGGAATTCCCACCCCAGGGAGGTCCACCTGGCACATACTTTATTATCTTTTTTTCACTACGCAAAGGCCTTTTTATTCCTCAACCCTTGTAATCCTCTGTATCTTTGCTGTTATAATGGACATTCAGTTGCTTTTACTTCTAGTTCTTCTTCTGATGTCAGTTTCTTGCCTCTGCTGCTTTTAATTGAAGGTTGATTGTGCCATTAGTCTTTTACTGTCATCGCTTTCATATCCGTAAATTTGACCTTGCCTTCCGCAGGTTACATTTAAATGTCAAATGTGCTGGGCTTGGATGACAGAAGTTCTGAAGTGGGGGAGCAGTCCTCTTCTGAAATAGTATCTATAATCTATGGGGCTCCAATGCTCTTATACTAGTACTTTTCCAAACAATATTCCAGGGAAGCTTATCAGAAGTTTATCAGAAGTTCCTCGATAGAGATAATAATAGCAGACAAGCTTCATTAATAGATGGCTTCTTGCTTGTTGTTAGGCAGCCTATATATTGATTAAACAATAATTTTAAAACTAAGGATATCACCACTAACCTTTTTGCACAATGTACAGTTGTAGGAGAGTGTTGGGTATGCTCCGTTGGACTTACCATTGACCTCCATGAATCAAGCATGACCTTGGTCTGCTCAGTGTCTTGCATGATCCAAGTATAGGTCCTAAAACAGGGATGGGTAACTTGTGGCCAATGTTTTAGCCTACAGCTCCCATCAACCCTAGCCAGCATAACCAATGAGTTGTAAGCCAAAACATCTAGAGGACACAATTTGCCCACATCGGGTTGCATACACCAGGCTACATCTTGTAGAGAAGATTATGAGACTTCAGGTGTTGGATCCAGGACCTGCCTTCTGAGGGAGGAATGGGTCCACTCACAGAAGGTATCCGCTCATGGTAGTTCCCTCTGCCTGATTTTTGGGGATCCTCTGTTTCACACATATACACAGAACAGCTCACCCCATTTAGCAGGGTCTCCTGTGTAGCATTTTCAGGTAGCTGCCATGGCAAGGAGGAGGCAGAGAAGACCATTTCTGCCAGTGCAGTCGATCTGGCTGAAATCTGGATCCAGCCCAAGCTTTAACACTGGAGGAGAACTACTTGGCTTTCTTGGGAATGAAACACACAGGTGAGCAGCGTCATCCTGTGACAAGGACACAAATTGCTTTGTCCAACAACCTGTCTTTCATAGCAGGTCAGTTACAAAGCAAAAGTTATAGAACAGAACAATTTCAGATTTGGGAATACGCATAAGCCAGACCCCACCTTTGTTAACAGGCACTGATAGACATATCTGCCTGCCCCAACAAATGACTCAAAGGCCATCATCTGTTTTGGGCTGAGATGGGGAAGTAGTTTCCTTTTTCAATCCCCATGCATGGGCAGGATTTACAGAGTTTGATACCTTTATCTGCAGAAAGTGAGAACTCCCAGCTTGCACTGTCAGGGGAGCAAACAAACAAGGAGCTCACAGAAAGAGAAGCTTCCATGAGACGCCTGAACAGACAGACACAGGAGTCCTTGTTTGGGAAGACCTGATTTTGCCCCCAGCTTCAGCAGGAGATTCCCCTTCCCTGGGGCCATGTTGTTTCAACCCCTGTGGGCTGCAACCCAGAGCCAGCCCACCTTGTCGCCTTTTTCACCCCCTCTTCTCACTACTCCACCAGCCCTTCACAATCCGCCTCTGTCCTCCCTCAATAACAGCCGCCCCCCACTTTCTCAGCCTCAACGGAAGGAGGTGGGACAGAGCGTTTGAACTCCACAAAAGCCACACCACTGTGGAGAGGCCAATTCCAAGATTGTAAGCGGTTAAAACCCCTGAACGGGATTGGCTACATGGCAGCAGTCATGTGATAGGCCTGCGACCAGCTTTTTGTTTATGGCCTGTCTGCCTGGGAGGTACCGACACTGCTCTGGTGATAGAGCACACAAAAGAAAAAGGCCAGCTTTCAATGGGCGAGAAGCTGTTCTATTTATCCAACAGTGCTTTGGTCCACTGGACCAAGCACTCAAGAAGTGCAGCAGCAGCTTAAAAGCCTTTTCACTGACTTCTCCCTATGTAAAAGGCTTCCCTCCTTGGGGACATTGGGAGAGGTCAAACAGGTTAATTTAGAAAAACTGGGGGTTTCTTGGCAGGGGTGTATTCTTAAGAACTCTCTGAAGATAGTTTGATTTTATTTTTTTACAAGCATGACCTCCTTGCAGACTGCATTCAGATCACCAACAAGAAAACAGAAACTCTGGTTTGCCAGTTGTAAAATTGAGCGTTCAACTTCCTGACCATGCTTAAACAGTAACCCATCTAACCCAGCAGATTTCCCTTTCAGAACAGTTGTTTCCAATGTGTGCTTCATCGATTGCATGGTATCACAGCTTCCTTTTTATCTGCAGTTTCTAATGGGCAGATATGAAAAGTATTGGTTAAGGGGTTATCTTCAACTGATCCAGCCAAGTAAATGGTTGAGCTTGACACAGCCTACCTCAACCGGGACTTCAACTCCCATCAGCCCCATCAACACCCATGAGCTGGGAGCTGTAGTCCAAAACATCTAGAGGGCACCAGATGGGTGAAGGTTGAGCTAAATTGATAGGAGATCTCCCACCATACTCATTTGCCTATATGACAGACTGCTTGCAACAGTCTTCTCACAGGAAGAAGCATATAATCACGGGTCCTTTGACCAGCTACAGTGACTACAGCAATATCAGAAGGCAGGTTTCCCACACAACTGCAGTGCCCCACATCCCTGCCGTTACACCACAGACCAAAACAAGGTCAGCGTTTAGGGCCAGCTTTGTCACTAGAAATCTCTGGTATCTACGAGCTGGTGTAGCGTAGCGGCTAAGAGACTCGGCTGTGAATCAAAAAATCACGAATCAGTTCAAATCTTGTCTTTGTGATGACCTGACTAAATGGCCTTAGGCAAGCAATGCTCTCTCAGCCTCAGTCTACCCATCTGCACTATGGAGAAAATAAAGGTAAGAATTACAACTGGATGATGCTTATTAAACACTTTGGATACTTAAAAGTTCTATACAAATGCATCTGGTCAAGGATGACTTTTAAAATGAGCAGCAGTGGAGCTCAACTCAAAGTTGAGAAACAAAATAGTCCTTTGGTTTATATCTTTTGGGAGATTTTTCAGACCGGGTCTGCCTCCGGGCTCAAGTAGCAACAAGTCCCAATCACTTGGCCATAGGAGACAAGGGGCATAAGGTGTCTACGTGCGTGGACGCTAAGATCATCTTCAGAAGCCCTCTTCTGGGTGCCCCTGCCAAATAAGGTGAGGCAGGTGGCTAAGGAAAGGAGCTTTTTATTGCTTGCCCCCCAGTTGTAAATGCACTTCCCTTCACCTGGTGCTTACATAAGAAAGAAAGAAAGAAAGAAAGAAAGAAAGAAAGAAAGAAAGAAAAATACTGCAGTGGCCAGGATGAAAGATGTCATGCCATTTGTACCATGAGCTAAGGTGTTGCAAGGGTGCCCAAGGAGGCAGGAAAAAAGGGTGAGGAGCAAAGCAGGCTAGGGATCATATGGTTATGGAGGAGACGCACACTGGACTCTGCAGGGAGATAACCACATGTGAGCAGAACATTCCAAAACCAGGCAGAGCAAGAGGCTGGACAATCCATTGCTTTGCTCAACCAGCTTCTCTTCTCCCCCATCTTTAACGAAAAGGAGAGGACTTTCACACACACACACACACACACACACACACTTTGGTCCTTATGGGTTTTTACCTTTTCCCATCTCCCTTCATATCAGTCTCTTCTCACTGTGTCCTTTTTGCATCAAGACTATCACATGGCAAGCTCACCAGGAGTGTTACACCTGAAGTGCAGATATCATTAAGGCACTGAAGAAGACCATGCAGAAATTAGGCTTTTAGTGGGCATATTGACTTGTAACCCCCATTGTGTTCCATGAGTTCTTACTCTTTAGGAAGTGTGTTTAGGGTTGTGGCTCAAGCTATTGCAGGTTATAAAGAGCTTCTAAGGTGGGGGGTTATATTTAATAAACTTGCTGGAAGAGGTCACAGCACAGACAAGGGCCTCGTCTACACCTAGAGGCCTTTCAAGAGGGGGAGGGATGATCGGGAAGTATTGTACTTCTGGGATTGTCCCTCAGGGGCCAGCGAGTTTTCCCGGAAATAAAGGGGGGCACTCTGGGGCAAAGGTTTTTGTTTTAGAAGTAGAGACGATTGCAGAACAGGGATCCTGCACAAAGGTATGATTTCATTTTAAAAAAAAGCCAACCAAACTCAGCGCTGGAAGACGCCAAGTGCCATTCAGGAGGTGGTGAAAATGCTCTCCCCAATACCCATGGGCTTCCCCCCCCCCCACGCACAGCTGCTTGCCTGTTCATTGAGCCCCACTACTTGCGGGAATAGCAATGACTTCGGGAGGGGGGTTGGCCTCCGCCCACAGACCTCGGTATTGCCCTGAGAGATGGGGGGAAATCATGATAACTGCAGTGTCTGATATCCCAGGAGAATGGAGTGGTCATCCCCAGTTCACCCCGGGGATCAGCTGTGCATCATGTGGCCCCGTAGGAACAACCTCGATATTCTCCCAGGATAAACAGCAGGTGTAGATGCATTCTCCTTAACCACATCTCCTGTTCCACAAGTGGGTAGAACAACAATATGTCAGAAGTTGAAAAGGTCATTCCTTAAAACTACTATAGAGCCAGAAGGTGACCCAGACAATGTGTCCTGCACAATAATTTGCCTCAAACTAGAATAAGAGGTCTACCAAATTAATACACTCTTGATCCTCTCTGCACACTGAGCCTTAAATGCATTTTAATACAAATGGGATTGCCTTCTCCAATCTCCCGTTATTGGATTGCCGATTAGTCATACAGATAGACAGACACTGCATCTGAAATTGAATTAGCCTGGTCATGGACAGGGAATGCTAGCTCCAAGGCATGCTCAGAGAGGAATCCGACGCTACTAACACAAATGGTGCCCCCCAAACTGCAGGGGTGAGGGCCGACTTGAAGCTGCAGTCAAGAATCAGCAACCTCTGAGAGAATCAGGTGCTCCAACGTACCTCTATGTCTAAAATTAAGCACACATAATAGCAGGGTTATGAAGTCCAAGGAGGTGGGGGACTGTGGGATTCTGTAGAGAAGCACAATGACCTGTGAATGACCCTAGGGAGTCAAACAAGACAGCAGTTGTGGTGTTGGAGGGGTGGGAGAAAGAGTTACTAAAATCCTTTCTACAAGCAGGGCTTCACAGGAGTGCTGCTACTGGATAAACAACCCTCTGAGTGTGATAAAGCATCTTGGCTTTAGCGACAAAGTGCTGACATCAGCATTTTAAGAGGGTAGAGGCGATGGGCTAGCCAACTTCCATTCACACCCCTATCCCCTCCACATCCCAATCTTCATAACTCAACTTTCCAATTTAACAAACCTAATAAACACAAAAAGTGTTAAATGTAGAAAGACAGCAAGGATATGGTTCCTATCCAGTATACTGAGGCCAGGGTAGCTGATCCAGAGAAGCAAAGCGGTTTGTGGATCAGGCCTTCAGGGATGTGATTACAGTGTTCCCCTCCCAGGGCGCCAACTCCTCTGCTGTCATCAGGGCCGAAGGTTTGGAGGAAAGAGGGTGCCACTCCAAGGAAGAGGGAAATTGCCCCTTAGAAGGGCCTCCTTCCTTGTGGGATGAATTTTATTTATTTAGCACATTTATTTTTGCTCTCTGTCTGATCTGGATTCCAGGTACAACAAATTTAACATCATGCAAATAAAACAGAGAATATTTACATTATGCTGACTTAAAATCGCTGGGTGAATATCATCCTCTGGCACAGAGGAGACACATCCAGGGGTGGGGAGTGGGGGAAGTCCTAGTAGTGGGTGATTTGATCATGAAGAAGACATGGGTTTGTGAGAGGTTGCAACTTGCCTGCCTGGTGTGAAGGTTATCCATGTCATGCTTTGTTTAGACAGGCTAGCAGATAATGCTCAGCAAGAGCTGGTAGTTGTGGCCCACATCCACACCAATGACATGGGAAAATGTAGTCATGGAGTCCTGAAAGCAATCTAAAATTTTGCTAGGTAGATTCCTGTGAAACGCTACCTGTTCTATGTGCAGAGCCAGCTAGACAGGCAGAGCTGAGGGGTTTCAATGTATGGATGATACAGCGGAATCAGGAGGAGGAGTTTTAACTTGTTAGGCACTGGGGAACATTTTGAAACAAACCATGCCTATACAAAGGGAACAGACTCCACCTGAACTGAACTGGAACCCAAATGCTAGCTGTTAATATCAACCCCCCAAAAAGGTGGAAGAGCAGCTTTTAAACAGAACCCAGAGGGAAAGCTGACAGGAACTGAGAAGTGTATGGTTCCGTGTTAATCTTCCCTAAGAGGGGAGAGAGGGGAGAGTTTCTGATCATCCAAATGGAGATGTGATAGAACTAGGCAGTGAGCACAGAGTAGGCTATTAGGACATGATAGCTAGCCATAGGGGGAAATGCACCTTCCAGAGACCTTTGGAGAGGGACACCATGTGTAGGTGTATATATATCCAAGCTAAGATGAGGGAGTTGGAGTGCTTGCCTGTAAGGGAGAACATGGATAGAGCAGGCATTACGGAGAGGATCAGAGTCACCCCTGCTTACAAATTCTGAAGGGAACAGAAGACTGGGACAAGTGTCACTCTGAAATTTAAAGAGAGCAGTGTGTCAACCTAGAAAGGGGAGGACTCCTCCACAGAATTAGTGATGGTGACAATACCAGGGGTATGAAATCACACACATTGTGGAGAAAGTGAACAGAGATGTTTCCCACTTTCTCAAAATACAAGAACCCATCTCAAAAAGAAATACTTATTACAGCACATTTTTAAAACAATGAAAATTCACATCCCAAAGTGTGGGGATGGCCGTCAACTCTGATGGCTTTAGGAAGGGATTCGAATACATTCTGGGAAGATATGGCTATCAATGGCTACTAGTCATGATGGCTATAGAGTAACTCCAGGATCGGAGGCAGCTGGCTGGCGGCTGTGGGAAACAGGATGCTGAACTAGATAGGCCTTTTCTGATCTGGCAGGGCTCTTCTGCTCTTGCTTGCATAAACAAGCCTATGCTCAAGGAGTGTCCACACATTTTTTTAAAAGGTTCTCGTATTTGAAAACAACAAAGGAGGTATATGCATACTAGAACAGCTGCCCAGAAAAGATGCACTGTGCGCATTTGGGGGTAGGCAGGAAAGGTTCAGAGATCTGGAAGCTGAGAAGTTCAACCAGAGTGGGCAGCAAACACACCGTCTTCTCTTTCGGGAGACAGAAAGGCTCCAGTTTCGGGAGAAACGGGATTCGGAGAGTACTCTTGACATAAGTCGTCAGATAGCATCAAGGTATCTTTAAAACAGAGCGACTGAGGCGTGAAGGTGCTCTCTGCTGTAGGTATATATAATTTCTAATTACATAGATAAGTTTTAATGAAAGACTCTGCATTTCCAGCTCAGTAATTTGACAGGGGCAGAGCAAGGTTGTAATTAAGAAAGGCTCCCTTCTCTCCACCATTATTAAGGAACTGGCTCTTTATCAGGATACGTTCATTGATTCCTCTTGGTTTGCCGGAAGCTGCCACTTACAGGGTAGCAATTGCTCTTCAGAGCGATGGGAAGAAAATTTGAATC
Organism: Anniella stebbinsi; assembly: GCA_029215795.1. Lineage (NCBI taxonomy): Eukaryota > Metazoa > Chordata > Lepidosauria > Squamata > Anniellidae > Anniella > Anniella stebbinsi. The sequence continues at coordinate 60,987,437 of JARDYH010000005.1, read as the reverse complement.
TAGCTAATGCCCCCCTGTAGTCGTAATCATTCAAGTTCACAGGCACTCCTGGGGAGCAACATGTCGTGAGAAGTAGCCTTACGGAGCCGGTGTGGCTCATTCATGCAGATGCTTTGGCTGCTCCGCAGGCCAGCAAGACCCTGTTGCTCTGCAATTCACATTTACTCTGGAGAAGCTAAACTTTTGGCCCCACCAAACATGGGCCTGCAAATGCAGAGCACCCAGCACCTTTCATTTCAGGAACCAAAAAACCCTCAAGGACATAGCACATAGCTTTGCGGCACACAGCCTCTTGTAGGCTGACCATATGAAAAGGAGGACAGGGCTCCTGTAACTTTAACAGTTGTAGAGAAAAGGGAATTTCAGCCAGTGTCATTTGTATGCAATTACTTCCTGGTGATATTCCCTCTTCATTACAACAGTTAAAGTTGCAGGCACTATACTAGAGTGACCATATACAAAAGAAGCCAGGGCCTCTGCAACTTTAACTGCTATGATGAAGAGGGAATTTCACCAGGAACTAATTGCATACAAATGACAGTGGCTGAAATTCCCTTTTCTCTACAACTGTTAAAGTTACAGGAGCCCTGTCCTCCTTTTCATATGGTCAGCCTACTTCAAGGTGGAAATCAGATGGTTCCTGCCCTCTTTCCCCTGGCCATCTTTCCCCCATTTTAAGAGGTTGAACCGGGGCTTCGTTATCGGCAGGAAGAGTTTCACACTAAAATATGCTAGAATTTTGGCCACACCCTTTTTGTCCCAACCCACTGCTGGAATGCATCTCTCAAGAGGTTCTCCAAAATGGAATTCATCCCTCTGGCTGAAAGAGGTTCAGCACTCCTGAGCTAAGGGTTTAGAGCTGGACAGGTTCGCATTTGTATTTAGCACCCTCATCTTTCATTTTTGCAGGGAAGGCATTGAGCAATTTTTCCACATTTGGCCCTTTCTACACCATGAGGTGTAGAGAGAGGGCAAGAGGATGATCCCAGACTTACCTGCTCCTGGGATCGTCCTCTTCTTTCTTTGTAAAGGAAGTGGAAGTTCTGCTTCCTCCCGGGCGCAACATGCTCATCGCACCCACCATTTTGTTTTCCCTGGGTCCCGAGCTGCGCGCACAAGCGCTTGTGTGCTATGGTAAGTTTTTTTTAAAAACCCACTCCCTCCCTGCCCTCCCGGGGGTGGCGAAACTGGTGCCACCCCTTCCCCTGATGGGCACAGAGCAGCACGGTGCAGCTCCGTGCCCATTTCTGCTGCCGTGCTTATTCATGAGTAAGCGCGGCATCAGCCGAGACGAGCAGCCTCGGGTTTCCCCAGGGATCTGTTCTCCTGGGGAATACCCATGCCCGTCCCCACCCCACCCCCAGGAGTCCCTGTGCATCTTGTGAATGCACAGGGACCAGCCGGAGGTGATTCCAGGCAAAAAGCTTGGTGTAGAAACAGCCTTTGTATCACTGGGAAGACAATGCTGAATGGTCGGAAGGGAAACAGATTGTGTAAGGAAGGGATTGTTTCATACACCTCCAACCTGTGCGGGCCTCCCTACAATTGTGCAAAAGAGGTGGGAAAGCTTAAATTCAGGGCGAGGCAACCTGGTACCCTCCAGGTTTTTGGACTACAAATTCCATAAGGCCCAAACAGGATGGCCAATGGCCAGGAATTATGGGAGTTGCAGTCCAAAATATTTGGAGGGAACCAGCTTACCTACTGCTGGTTTAAAGCATGTGAACAAGTCAACTGACTATGCCTTGGTATACTTTGTAGCCTTTTGCTATGGCAAAAGAAAGCCAGTCAATAGCTGTAACTCAGACAATCACTTGCAAAATGTGTGCTGCTGCAAAGATGCCCCTACCTCACCAAACTTGGAAGCCCAGAGGGCATGATGGAAGACCGCCATTGTGAGCAACCTTGCAAAAAAACAAGAGTTCCTTACCCCTATCAGCTTACATCAAAGCCTAGAGTGAAAGACTAGCCTACTATGTGCTCTCCTGCTTGATCAAAGCTGGTTCCTCCTTCTGACTGGCTAGTTCTTGCCCACCTCCATGCAGCGAAGAGCAGCCAAACACCATCCAGATGAAGGTTAAGCTCATTAGCTAATAGAAGACCTATAAATGGAAGGAGATCAGTATTGACTCAAACAGAACTGGGTCAATTTAAAAAAAAAAGAAAAAAAAAAGCTAATTTCGAAGCAGATGACAACCGATATGCCTGTTATTCACCTCCTTGCTGCCCCACCCTGTCTCTCAACTTTCCTCCTTCAATCGGTTGCCCGAGGGTCGTTCTTCCGGCCAAAGAAATACTTTAAGCCAGCCTTTCCCACCCTGGGGCCCTCTAGATGTGTCATTTCCAAGAATGGGAGTTACTGTGCAACACAACTGAAAGCCACCAGGTTGGGGAATGCTGCTTTAAGCAACAGCATGTTCAGCCATGAAATGACACTCATATTTTTTCCCCACCATTGCTGTAAACAGGGTGCAACTTATGGCAAAGGGCCTTCTGTATTCCAGCTCACTGCTCATTCTTCCCCTAAACCAGCACCACTTCTAATTCTGAATTAAGGATGCTGGAGAAATTTGAGACAGACTAAAAGGAGTTTGGGTTTCTAAGACCACATATAGAGTCCACAGACTACTGGAGTATTTTTTTAAAAAAACTTTCATTCGCAAGAAAATACAAAGTTTTCTGCGGAGACATATGCCATGCTGGGAAATAACACACGGAGGAAAGTCGAATGGAATGGGGGACAATATGCTAAATATGACATACGAACATAAATTATGCAAATTGCTACAAACTTCCTTATGAAATTATTTGCATATTTTTCCACTTATCGGCGTGGTGGGGAATCAAATCTTTCTGTGAACGGATACCAGAATGACGAAAACTGCACAATCCACAAAACACATGCTGGATGGATTTCACAAAATACAGACATCCCTACTCTGAATCTAGTGCTGAAATGCTAGATTCACGCTATTATTTCAAACCTTACCAAGAAGATTTCTAAACTTTTCCAGTCAGAACTGAGCGGAGGAGACTTTTACCAGAATTGCAGGATGTTAGAAGGTGGGAGGGGAAGGGACCACAACACATGTCAAGAACTCAACATTATGGAAGCAAGGTCCTTGAGGAATAATATTAAAGCATTGCCTACTGGGTGACCCAGTGTGATGCAGTGGCTAAAGTGTTAAACTGGGAGTCAGGAGATCCTGGGTTCTAGTCCCCACTCGGCCACGGAAACCCATGGGGTGACTTTGGGCCAGTCACAGACTCTCAGCCCAACCTACTCACAGGGTTGTTGTTATGAGGATAAAAATGGAGAGGTTATGTATGCTGCCTTTGGTTCCTTGGAGGAAAAAAGGTGGGATATAAATGCAATAAATAAATAAATAAATAAATAATTTTGACTGCCAGCACAGGAAACAGGAAATGAAGGGCAGGAGATTTAGACAGCTTACTGGATGGTGCTTTGCTGCAGATCATGTGATAAGAAATTAACTTTGGTTGGACTTTACTTGTGGTCAGCTCCCAATACAACTGTTCATGTATGCATAAATTCATACAAAATGTAGCCTATGGCAAGTGACCACAGCTCCGTGGGTTGCTTGTCCTGCTATCCTAATTTAACAAATTCTTTTGATGGATAATCTAAGTGATTTTCCTTTCTTTCAAAGGATAATTGAAGTCAGGATCCTGGACTACACCAAGCAGAAAACGAACACATTCCACCAGAAAACTGCTCAAGCCATTTTGGGCCCTGGGGTAGAAAATTAAAATGCTAACTCCCACGGTGGTAATAATAAAATTGCAACTTTGCTGCCCTTTAATGGTATGCCAAAATCTGCTGCCTGAAGGAAGCTGCCTCACCCTGCATAGTAGCAAGGCTGGCCTTACATTCCAGCTATTCTTGCATAGACATTCTATAGACATTCACTAGTGACCCATCAGTGTAGGAATTCTACTTGCAAAGCATGGCTTGGGCTCATTTCCATGAGAGAAGAATTTTAAATTCCGATTTTTTGAGAAGGTGATGTAGAATCTTCCCTGAGCATGCCACCTAAGAGAGCGAGAAATCCATCATAAAATATGCATGTGCTACAAATCATACCTTTGTTGGTCATTTGCTTAGATTCCCAGAAAGGAATGAAGTTACACCCTCAGCATTTTGACCCTATTCTCTTCCCACAACCTTCTCACCTCCATACAAATACACACACCCGAAATGTTCATTTGAACTTTGGGGAGTAGATAGAGAAGTGCTCAAAGAAAAGTTGCTTTCAGATGCCCAGGAAGTGCATGATTAAAACGAACATCCTGGAGTGACCGCTCAGCAATTTAAAGAAACGGGATTAGGCCTTAACATCTAAGTACATACACAGACTTTTTTATATATATTGGGCACAAGTTGCTTATTTAAAATGCTATTTCTGTTGCCTTTAAGGGTGGAACCCAGTCAAGTGGTGTACAAGATAAAAACAATACAAAGATATGTGGAAACAAATAGAACAGCCATACATATTCAATAAAATACTATAAAAACACCATAAAATCTACTGCCCACAGTTTATGGGAAGACCAGAAAAAAAATAGAGTGGTGAAGGGGGTCTGACGAACCCCTGATGGAAGCTATTTCCATCAGGGAATCCCCTTAATATTTCAGTGTTGAGGCTTTGCTCATAACGGATTGCTGCTTGAGAAATTGTTTCAAAGCGTGCTGTCATTTAACTGAGTGGCTATTGTTTGTCGTTAGGGTGCAGGGAGGAATCCAAGATACACACACAACATGTGGGAAGCGAATTGTCTACACAAGGCCACTACACAAGGCATATTCAGCCACTACACAAGGCAAATTTATTTATTTGTTTATTACATTTTTGTACCATCCAACAGCAAAAATCACATCCCTGAGATTTCTGATCTGTTGGAAACACACTGACCCTGCTCAGAGGACATGCTAAGCCATGGTGGTTAAACATTGTGAGCTAAACATTATGGCTTAGCATGTTGTATGAACCATTCCTAACCATGGTGGCTACATAACCATGGTTTAAACATACTCACTAACCATTTGCTGAAAAAGGGTTAGCAGCCTAACCACGGCTTAGCATGTTCTCTGAACAGGACCACTGTTAAAAAATAGACATCTTGCGGCACAGCAAACTGACCAGATTATCATCCAGGAAGCTGCCTTCTACCGAGTAACACCATTAGTTCATCAAGCTCAGACGTGTCTACACTGACTGGCATTGCCTCTCCAGGATTTTAGATAGGAGTTTTTTTTCCAGGCCTACCTGGTGATTGAACCTTCTGCATGCAGAGCATGCACTCTATCACTAAGTGATGGTCCTTTTCCCCCACCACCGTAGGTTGCCATTATGAGTGGCACCCATACTCCTTGTTACTGAAGGTTGGAGTCAAGTGAGAAGTCCTACAAGAAGTCATAAAACCTTGTGATGCACCCATTTCAGGTGGCAGGGAAGCCATCCCCCCAATGAGCAGCAATGTTTAAGCAACACTGATAGAATTTGCTCGGTGATTATATACCAGGAAGTTATATACCATATGGAGAAAAGGGGTTACATGTGTTTCATATCAAGTGGCTATGTGTCCAGTGGCTACCTGAACACACTGCAGACTGCCTTTGCAACAGAATTTTTTTTATACAGAATTCTTAGGGATTTGGGGGATAGTTTTGAATGTGCCACCCTACCCTGGGACAGATAACTTATTGATCTTTGACATCCACATTATTAGGACTACATTTAGGATAGCTGCTTTTTGCCCTAAAACAAACCAGAGCTGTCACAACAGGTTTAACTCGCACACATTGCTCTAATATGAAAGTCAGTTATTTAAGCTAGTTCACTACAAGTGTGTCAAGTGGATGACAATTTATTCAAAGGAAGCCCGGCCTTTCAAACCATGGGGCAACAGATAGGGATGTACCGATTTTGTCAAATCCTTTCGATCTGTGTTTCGCCAATTGACAGACATCTTTCACCCCACTGTCTGCTCATTGACACAATTGGATTTTTTTAGGGGTGTATGAGAATAAACATAAACCTCCAAAAGTTTTTTAAAAGCCCACTAGTTCACAGAATCCATGCAATTTGGAAAAAGCCAGTCTGCTGAGGAATCTGCAGTTTGGACTCATAGAAATCTGAACTTCTGCGAATCCATTGCGGATTTCTCCGACATCCCTAACTGCTAATCGGTCAACTTTCAAATCAGATTTGCTAGTTTCACCAAAATTCTTGAAAACCACAAGCAAGTTTAAATAAATACACACTGCAGTCAGTTTTGCAGGTGACAAAAACAATTTTCCATTTCTGAGGTAAGTGTGTATGTATGTGCGTATGTGTGTGTGCATGAAAGAGAGAGAGAGAGAGCATATAATGAGCATAAGTCAAAGCCAGATACAACACATTAAACTCTGGAAAGAGCATCCAATGTTAATCATTTTGAGTCCTGCAAAACTGGGCACTGAGCATGGAAACATAAGACACAATAGCTCCAGAGCTCTTCAATCATTTCAGACACCATGCAGTGACAACAGGTAGCAGCCGATAGCCTTGGTTGCTTTCCAACCCTGTAATTAGGCTACAGGAATAAATGGGACCTGGTATTTGTTGTGCTTTGAGGCCATATGGTTAACTATCCAGCAGAGCCCTGGCCTATTTATTATCCCCTTAACTCATTGATCACCAATCCTCTTGACAAAAGGGCAAAGACTGGGAGGAAGGAGGTCTGTTGTCTTTCAGCACTAACTAGCAGAGGCTGTGGAATAGGAGTTCTAGACCCTAATCATGTCAGGAATTGAAATGATCCAGTTTTTCACCACTCAACTAAAAGGCTGCTTTGCAAAGTAAGCATTTCATGCAATTACTGGATCAACACGGCATGCGTGCACTTTCCTGGATGCAGCCAGGATTTTCAATGCAAGGTGCATCTTATGCTCAGAGATGCAACAAAGGATCTCGGTGATGAAGATGCTCCTTCACAACATCTGTATCCAGCTGCTTCGTGTAAAAGGAATTCCCAGACAACTGTATAACCTTTTGAAATAAAATGCATCCAGTGCCGCAGACTTCATATACACTCTAAACAAGCCAATTTTGATGGCTTGTTGAATTTGCAGGGTACTTTGAGGACTTTGTAAAATGAGAACTATTGGTTCAAGGAGCATGCCTGGTACATGTAAAAGTGTGCACATGCTTTGCTAGAACAAACCTTTTCAGGAACTGCACATAATAGAGACAACTAGATTTGATCAGTGCAACAACTGAAAAGGTCCCAAGGAAAAAGTTACTTCATTTTTTGTATAGGCCGAACGGCGATGATAGTTTCACCTCTTAAAAACTGGGCTGCTAAAAAGGCAGAGTCAAGGAACTCTGGGTTTCAGCGTGACACGCATTAAGCTCAATAGTTCTCATAGTTATTTTTTTTATGTCCCTCAGCGACGTTGTATTCCGCCAACTGCCACAAAGTCCCACCGCTACTCAGAATCGTGGGCGGATTCACCAGCCACACATGTCCGCTCCAGCGCATGCTCAACTTCAAGTGGAGGGGAGAATTCAACGACTCAACAGGTGAGGCTGTGAAACCTGATCCAGGAAGACAAAGCAGTTCCCGTCAGTGGCGTGCTGGGAAGAACGCATCACTTGCGCCGTATCAGGAGACATGCTTGAAACAGTAGTGCACTGAAATCTCAGCAACATGAATAAGCTTTGCCATCTGTTTGAACAACTCAATGCTCTTGCTGCAGTCTGAATGAAGTCTCCCACAGAAACACAAGGGCCTTGCTGATGGATCACAAGAGCCCAGCCCTCCTTTGGGGGCCATTTTCTTCATCACTTCACGAAGACATTATGATTTGGGGCCTGCTGGAAAATCGAACTGGAATGCATTATATGTCTTGCAGAGCCGAGGGAAAGGGAAAACCCCATCTTGAATTGTGTTAGGCTCTTGTCTCCAAAGAGGGTTTTCACTCAAGAGGCCATAAGTATATTCTGAAGTAGAAGTTAAGAGCCCCTAAAGTTGGTGTAGCATGAAACCAGATTTTTAAAAAACCTTTGCTCTACAGTTTGTTTGGGGCAACAGAGTTGCACAAAGTTTGGAATGTTAACACAGAGTGTTATTTTCCTATATTATTTTTAAAAGAAACAAAATTAAGACTGGAATTATTATTATTATTATTATTAAAATAAGCTTTTTTCCAGGAGTATATGATTATTATTAATTATTATTAATTATATTATTATTGAAAATCCCCTATAATTTGCTACAGTTCTCCCTTAAGAGCTTTTATTCCCTCCAAACAAAATCAAAAGGCTTGTCAAATATATATATTACACTTCAATTGCTTACGGCCCCAATGTTATCTAAGCATCAAACCCAGGGTAGTTCCAGGGATTCATACTGCCAAATTTTAAGGGGGTTATCTATAGTTTACCATGTAAGCATCTTATCAATTTGGTTAACTCTAATCCTATACATTCAAAGCAGGGATGCTTCAGGGCTATCACTATTCGCACCCCCAAATCGAGTGGAAATGCGTACAAATGCAACCAAGAGCATGCATAGCTCAACCTACTGACAGAGCTAACTAGCCTAATGTTTAGAGTGGGGAAGATTGGTAAAAGAATTCTGCTCAAAGCTCCTAGGGAAACAAAATTCTGTCAGTGCCATCAAAAGTGTGAAAACAGGAAATACCCTAAAAATGTATTGGGGTGGAGGAAGATGGATAGATCCATAACACTGAGATTCCTGGCCCTAGGTGCACAAGCTGCAGGAGAGGAAGGGGGCAGTTCTCTCCATCCCAAAAGAATGCTTGCCTCCCACTCAAGAATTTTGCTACTATAGGGTGGAGCTACTTTAGTACATCAGGTGTTTTAACAATCACAACTACAGCAGACCATCTGAAGCAGAGAAAAATGAGCTCATTCCATTCTCACCCACATATGTGTTGGTTAACTTGGGAGCCAAATGGACAATTTATTACAACAAGCGTGATTTGAAGGCAGACAGGATCAATTCCAGTTACTGCAAAATGGTATCTAACATTTGACCAAGACTGCCAGAATACATTATGCCACATAATGTTTTACCATTTGGTGGTTCTCAGTGGACCACCTCTTTTTGATTCATGAAGATTTTACACCCACCCATTTCTACCAGAAGAGAGTTCCCAATTTGCAAGAGCTAAAGAGAGGCCCAAGAGTCAAATCCTAGAAACCATGCAGTTACATACACCTCTAGTGGTTACCTTGATAAAAACAAACACCGCCGCCCCTGGTATTGACAGAGTCCAGCACAAGAATTTTTGTGAAGAAAATATTATATACTGTCATATATGGAACCACGCAGAATTGCATGTTTGTTCTTTTCCACGGCAAGAACTTATGCTCACAAGTTTGAAAAGTTGGCAGATTGTACAGGCGTACAGTGAAAACGATTTGCTCGCATTTCAGTATCGCAGCCACTGCCGTCACCCCAAAGTTAGCATAGAACAACACAGTGCGAACAGTCAAGATTGAAAATATTCTAACACACCACGAAAGCTTTTCTGAAGGCTGTAAGGAGCGACTTCATCCTTTAAGCTAGACTACAAAAAAGGGCCTTTTTCTCCCAATTTGTTTTTGTGTAGAGCAATTCTGGAGGAGACGCCAAAGAGGAAAAATACCATGAACTGCGGTGCTTGTAGCTACTTAGCTTTAATAGTTGGATCTAGTTTCCTTTCCATCCCAGTGAAACATTTCTGTTCAAAAGAATACATTAGAAATTTCTTTCCATAGATCTTAATTTCAGTTATTTCAGACTGCCATTTTGGAGGGGTGTGATAGGAGCTGACAGATTTGCAAGAAAACTGCTTTATGTCTGCACACTGAAGTTCAATAAAATACAAGAACTCCTTTCCTATTACACATAATTAAGCAGAGGAAATATCATTCTCAGTTTCTCACTATTGAAAAGAAAATCTTCAGACAAAAAAAACTACATTTTTTTAGTAAATGCTTCCAGCTTTTTGTTCTTTTCCAGTATTCAAGTCAGGAATATCAGTATCATTCCACTGACATGGTACCCTCAGTCAGAACCTAATGATATTTTAATATGGATCATTAAAAACACATTTTAGTTTACAGTTAAATATTCAGCCCGGTTGGATCCATAGTTATCATTCCTTTCAATTTGACAGTTTTGTATTGCATATGAAAAATAATGAGAGAGGAATCCTTTACCGATTGACTGATTTGGACCAATGCTGTGCACAAATAGTAGATCTAGTCATGCAACAAAAATGTATCCTGTCCGAAATTTCTCCCCTTAATAAAGATTACTCAAGGGCCAGACTTTAGCCTGACAATATGGTTGCAATTAGATAGGGGGTCATATTTTTCAAAACTTTCAGAGGTATGCAGCTTTAAAGTTACCAAAGAACCAGAACACCTTTCAATGCCAAATACTCAAAATTCTCAAAAAATTTAGTAGCACCCACCCACAGACAAGTTCGATTCTAGAAGAGATTTAGAACCTAATTTATGTAGTCCTGTTCAATGGGCATGAGCTGGTTTCAGTTAGGGTATTCTAGGCTGGTTTTTGGTACACTGGGGCAGAAATCTGATGTACACTTTTTGAGTTACTCCCTTGTGAACACAATGGGACTTATCTACAAGTAAATATACATAGAATTTGTGCTGCATGGCTACAGTACAATACTAAACACAATCACTGGAGAGTGACAGTACAATCCTACATGTCTATTTGGATAAAGTAGGGCTTACTCCCAGGGATGTGGGTGTAGGACTGTACTCTAAATTTCAGAAGATTTACTTCTGAGTAAACATGCTTAGGATTGCATTGCAAAAACTTCATGTGAAGATATGTCAGGATTCCACAGGACATTCTTCAGAGATATGCTACTCATTGTTCTGAAATAACCCCCCAACAATCTTTAAACTTCCCTTCTTTGGAACCCCAAATGTGTAATTACTTTAGATAATTACTAGTTTCACAGAAGTATTTTTTCCCAGAAGGAAAACTGCTTGCATGTTTCTTAAATTGGCCTTAGATTAATAGAGAAATTAATTAGAAAAAAGCATTTTATTCCAGTGAATCATCGTTAATATATACAAGTGTGGTTGAGCTAGTGCAGGGCCATCCCATCCCTAAAGCAAAGTGTTCCCTTAAATATTGACTGATTCCACTTACTGGATCTAGGAATCCCATTTGCAATCCGCCATTTCCCCATCCTTTCAAGGGGAAGGATTAATTAACCATTTTACAGTCTAGTTTAGCAAGCTAATTTAATACAAAACTGAAGACGCTTTAACATCATCTTGCTAACAAAACCACGACAGCTCCTAGCTAGCAACATACAGGCTCCCATTTTCAATGTGCTATATGGCAACTGATGAAACTTCTAACGCTGCAGATTTTGAACTCCTTACCTACCCTCTCAATTTTGGGAAATGGAAGACTCCTGTTTTGTCCAGACTCATTTAGAGTTGTTTGCTTTCAGTTTCATTTAAGCAAAGGGGGGAACTGTGTTGATGTTTGGATCACAACAATATTCACAGAACAAACTAGTAGTCAGTCAGTTTTAATCCTGCATCCAGAACAAGTGTTTGCTTTTTTATAGCACACACACACTTCCACAAAAGCTCTGTGTAACTAACAAATTCAGAATCAATAAAATTCCAATCATAAAATTGGAAAGTTTGCAGTCAATGTGAACAAGAAAATCTTAGGAGAACTTTCCTCAAATGTCAGTCGCTCTAGAGCCTAGTAACTTTAGCTCCTCAGTATGGGGTTGCTAACTAAGCAATATACACACCCTACTATGTCTGGTTAATTTTCTACCAGAAGCAGTATTTCCTGCAGGATTTTTTTTTAAAGCCTTACAATTCAGAAGCTGTTTGAATAAAGACAGCAAATGCAATAAAATGAATTAGGATTAAAAACAAAGTTAGCCTCATGTCAGTACTGATTATTCTCAAAATGTATTAATTGCAGGCGGTCCTTCAAGCAACAGAACTCTTACTGAACTCTTACTGAAACAAGATGTTTAGGTATGTCAACAGAATTAGTGAGAATTATCACACATCACAGAGATGGGTTTAGTTGATCCTCATCTCCCATGACTTTATTTCAGCATCAGGCCTTTGATAAAATATAATGTCCTAATCTGGTATCCTAATCCTAGTCACACTTGAATACAAATAGCATACTCATGATCAATTCTGTTTTGAGTTAGATGTAATGAACAGATTGTTTTAGATGTTTAGCAGAACATGAAAGATTCAATTTCTCTCCCACATCAATGCCCACAAAGTGCAAGATTGTCTATCACTTGCCCAGATAGTCAAATTACTTAGTGGCATTAAAGCATGTGACTATTCAAAATAGCTGTTCTGAGCAAATTCAGCTATCAACACAGAAAAACAGAATGGATGTCCTATAAAATGTTATGCTCTATGATCAGCCTAATTTTTTTAAAAAGCACAGCCATTTAAAGTCAGTACACATAGTACACTAAACTTTTTACTAAAAGTCAAGCATTGTGGTTCCACTAGGACTAACATCCCAACTGTTAGATATAGCCAGTTCTGAAGCTGCTGCAGAAGGGGGGGGGGGGGAACAGCATTCCGTGTTGAGTGGCAAAATATTCAAGTATATGGTAATAGGATTTTTAAAAGAACATTAAGGCTGCAATCCTATACACTAGCATGGCAGCCTAAAGTTCCCATGGGGCTTGTTTTTGAAAAGGCATGCATAGGATTTCTCTGTTCAGCTCTTTCAAACCCTTTCTGCCAATGTTCGGTTGTTGAGGGGAGGAGATAAAACATTAAGAAAGCCTTGTTTACAGCAGTAGATTATGCTATTGACTAAATGGCCTTTCATGGCACAGGGGTGCTGACTGCAATTAGAAAGCACATGTAATCGATCACAACTGTTAAAATTAAGTATTTTAAAGCTGAAATCATTAATCTGCCCATCAACATCTTATGCCAGTTTCAGATCTCTCCAAGTCTTTTTTACTGTATTTGCATATCATGGCTGCCACTCACAAGTCACAGTCCCTGACCGAACTAGTTTAAAACAGTTTAGTCTGATTAAAATGAGACTAACACCACAATCCAAGAGCTCATTAAAATTATGCATGAGTTTAGGATGGTTTATTCTCAGTAATACTTCTGCTTAAAATGTTTTTCAGAGAGTTTCGTTGTTCAAGAGATCCAACCTATTCCTTAGAGTGTTTTTTTAATCCTGCTACTAAAATCAACTGCCAGTTCAGTGAATTTGGGGTTAAAATGCTAGGGTATACTTTTTAAAGCTTGTCTTTAATCATGCAACTTTATTCTCAAAGTAGTTTTAAGTTCCAGTCTATTGCTACAGTATTTTTAAAAATTTCATTCCGAGGAACACACACTTCAATAGTTTGTTTGTATATACTTATTTAAGTTTGGGGAACTAATTTGTTTGCATCGCCAGGCAATAATTTCCCCTTACATCGAAGTTATTTCCTATTTAAAACTGCAGCAGATGGACTTTATTGACTTATAGTTGGATCTTAATAAGGAACTGTTACATTCCTACCAAGTAAACGATAATCGAAATAAGCACCTGAAACTACATTTCCGCATTTTATCTCTTTTGTTATACAGCTGACATTAGCATAGCATCAATTCTGTTTGGACGCTGTATAATCCTCCTTTGCTTGCCCTTACTTTCAGGATACAGAAACTTCCCTTTTAAAGAGATATATTACTTTTAGGCAGTCTCAAGGAACAGTTGATGAGGGGGAGAAAAAGGAACTCAAATGTTCATTATATGAATATGGCAACAAAACTAAACAGGAAGTATGTGTGATACATGGTGGGGTGGGAGAGTGCATTGAATGCTGATAACCCCAATATCAAGCCTTTTCCCACTTCCTCAAAAATGCCTAAATGGTATTCCCTGTTTGCCACTGTTCCAGCTAGTGAGCATCTGTTCAACTGGACTTTCCACCAATTCCTCCTGATCTGCATTATTCATATTTGCATAGCCTACAAACTTTACAGATCAAGTAACTAGCTCTGCATATTATGCACATTTCCACAGAAATGGCACTGAGAAAATGTGACCATTAACCCTGAGAAATTTTTGAAATTCTCAGTTGATCAAAAGGTGGGTATATTAAAAATCAGTTCAACAACTAATGCCACAGCCAAGCACAATGCACAAGTTTAAGCATTAAAGCAACGGGAATTAATTCAATTCCTTTAGAAGGGCTGTGAAGTCCTATATGAATGATAAAAACATCAACATAGGCAACATTTCCCGCTCCCCCCACCATCATTTCCCAGCTGCAGTTTCAGCACTCCATACATGTTAACAGTTTTTAGTTGCATAGTTTCTGAAAACTGCACATCCAAATGCCGGCCTTTAAGGATGTGGCTTTCCAGATATTATGCTTACGAAGGCATATTAGAGCAAGAGAAATGTCAGACTTGGATTTATCCCTGATAGTTAGACCACTTTAGGCAGTACTGAGAAGGAGTTTCAAATGAGAGTTCCCATTCCATCACCACCCCACTGCCAAAACTAGCTGGAAAGTTTTTTTCTAGTTCAGCCTTAAGCAACCCTTCATGGTTCCTGTCTTCCTGACAGCTTTGCTCATTAGCTACAACTTGCAGTTTGGGAAGGAACTTTCTAAAATCGTGTCAGTCCAAGATCCTGACTCCTCACAGCCTCAGCGGGGGGGGGGGGGGGGGAGAGAGCACTAGCATTCATAATCAAAGCTTGTAGCACCACAATGTGGGATTGACAAACACTCTGAGGGGGAAGGAGCAAAGAAGGCTGTTGGTGGAGCAGATCTACAAATAACGGGCCCAATCCTGCCTGAGAAGAGGGAAGGTCAGTTTATTTCAGCAGTTTTGCCTATTTGGCAACAATTATCCAGCTCAGATTTAACTGGAACCCTGAATGAACAAAAGAATAAATTTAAAAAAAATTGCTGATGACTTGGCTTTTATTCATATTGTATCATCTAGCTTTGCTTTTACATAAAAAAAATCCTGCCTTAAAAAAAGGGAAGTTGAGTTTCTTAAGAAAATAATAAAAAAATAAGAACTACTGTCTATCATCAATGTCACTTGGCATTTCTGTAAAAAGCCATTGTTTTCATTGGTTTTCCCCTAGTAACACTCTTCTTTCATGTTTTCACCCAATAACACAGAGTTGAAGGTTTTAAAACAGTAAGCTCTTCTGTGTCTTTAGCATAGCACAGGTTTGGGCTGGTGGCTTTGGATTGTGTAGGTAAGATTGCTATTAGTTTTGCCCTATACACTTGCACGGTTTTGCTCTAGATACTTGCACTAAGAGCTGGGCAAGTTTGCATTGAGGAAGGAGCTGATGTCACACAAGTGACTGCAGGGCAAGGATACAAAAAATGAATGATTTTTTTATTACAGCAGACAAAATATCCGCGAACCATCACTGCCATGTAAATCCAGGCACATATATATTGAACATAGCATAATTTTTATGTAAGGATACATGTTGCACATACCACTGCATCCCATTACATATATACCCCCTAGACAAAGTCTAGAATCTCTGATGGGCCTCTTCACAGGTTGGCAGTTTGTGTCTACTGTACCCACTCCCCCCCCCCAAAAAAGGGGGAACCCCTCTCTCTGCACTGGAAAGCTGAAGGCAGGATTTCTTCGCTTTTACTGACCCACTACTGGAAGGAGCGACTTCTCTTCTGGTAAGATCCCACATCAAGTACAGAGTGCTGGAAGACATGCCAGTGTAAGGCTTGCTGGTGAGAATCGCTCCTGTTTCCCTCTCCCTTACATCTGATGGAGGAAGCTGTCACCGGCCACTGGCTCCTCTTTATAACGGGGTCTATTCCGTTTTATCTCCCTTCCCATGAAGTAGCAGTATGAAACCTATCCAGCCCACCCCCGTCCCGCGAAGGAAAGGCTAGCCCGATCTTAAGGTGCACGCTGCCTCCTCCGAGGCGTACGATCCGCATCCTCTCGTCCTATTGCTGGTCTCCTTCGGAAGGCTGGTCTTTCTCGGCCATGCCCTCAGCACGGTTTGGAAGCTTTAGACAAAAGGGGAAACCTAAAGAGGGGTGAAGCTGCCACGAGGCAACCAACGGACAGGCCGAGAAAGGAAATGGACAAGGGCGCTCCGGGCCGAAGGGAAGCGCTGGGAAGCGCACACCCGGCCCATTTACGCTCCAGTGAGACCTTGCGAGTGTTATTACTAGGGGAGCTTACAACTATCCGTGCGCACGAGGGGACCTGTGCGATCTCCCCCGGTATACTCAAACGTATTTCCGGTACACTTTTTGTTTTAAGCCCCAGGGTCCTTAAACTCTGAGCACAAAACCCGCATTCGCTTAAAGCAGCAGCTTTTTGGTCGCCAACAGAAAGGGGGGAGGGGGAAAGCCTCGGGGGCGACTTCGCCGTTGGTCGAGAATCTACAGCCGCAGCAGCAGCTCGCCGAGTTTCCTCAGCTCTAAACGGGACCGGCCGGGAGCTGCAATGCTCCCTTCTGCCCAACAGAGCTCACTGGCTCCCCGAGCACCGCAAGCGCCTCCTGGCGCTCTCTGCCCACCAGCCCGCTCGTACCGGAGCAGAACTCCCGAGCACGGCCGGGAAATACGGATCACATTCCCAGTGGAGCTGAGCTACAGACAGTTGGGGCCGAGGGAGGGGGAACTCTAGGGGAGTCTCTGATACGCCGCTTCAGGGTTGTCTGTGATTTGGGGTGGGAGGATGATCTCTTTCTGACCCTCGTACCCCCAGCCCCGAATTAATCCGGATAGTAGAGTTTGGAAGGCAGCCGAGAATCGACCGGGAAGGGAACGGACTCTTGATGCCAGCACTTTCGGACCAGCCCCGGGAGGCCACCGCCATCCGAAATCGCTCCGCTTAAGGGAGGATCCCAAATCGTGGCTTCAGCGTTGCGTACGTGTGTAGCGAGTAGTTAGGGCGCGCAAGGGGATACCTGTTTGTCCCCCATCCTCAAGCCAGTGCCAACCCTCCTATTCGTTTTCCCTTCCATCCAGATATCGAACCCTGGACACGTTCGACGTGCATCCCTCTCTACCGGGCCAGGGGAAGCGGAGAGGGAGCGAACAGAAAAAGGAAAGGGGACTCTCCAACTCTCCCAACAACTGTGGTCGAAGCCCATTACCTGGAAGCGCGTGGAACTGACCAGCAGGAGGAAGGTCCCTTTCGCGAAGGGATCTCGAGCCGACCCAAGCAGGCTCCTTGCCCCTTCCAGTCCTCCTCATCAACATCCTGGGGGGGGGGGGGGGGGGAGGTGCACGCGGGGATGTAAGTGGAGCGGGGGGGGGGGCTTTGGAGGAGAAAGAAAGCGACAGGCTGGCTACTGTATTAAGTTGCTGGGAAGGCAAACAGTTCGGCGGAGACCCACCCCTCTAGACTCACACTTAGCTTACTCGTCCTCTCTACCCCAGGAAGGCACACGAAGTTTTCATTAACCCGCCGCCCCATCCCGGCCTCGGCGAAAGCCGACGGGTCATCTTCGTCTTCCCGCAGGTTTCAATGGCCCATCCGCGAAGTAGAGGCGCCACGCTAAGCTCCCGCACTGACCGGCCGGCCGGCCCGCCCTCCCAAGCCAGGCGTACCTGTACCAGGTGAGTCCCCGCTCATAGTTGCGGTCGAAGAAGTGGGGTTCGGCGCCCACCGCCCGCACGTCCGGGTGGACCCGCAAGAACTCGAGCAGCGCCCGGGTGCCGCCCTTCTTCACGCCGATGATCACCGCCTGGGGCAGCCGCTTGGTGCCGGAGCCGTTGAGAAAGCTGGAGATGGGGCTAGGCGAGTCCGGGGCCGCTCCGTCGCCGCCGTCGCCGTCTTCCTCGTCCTCGTCGTTGTCCTGATCCGGGCTCAGCTGGCCCTTGGCGCCCGGCGGGCGGAGCAGCAGCAGCTTGGAGAGCGCCGCCGGGCTGTGGGCGCGACGGGCGGGGGGCGCGGAGCCCAGCAGCAACAGCCCCGGCGCGGCCGAAGCGCACGACCCGGCGGCGCACGAGTAGACCATGCAGAGCCACCACAGGGCCAGCATAATGGCAAGCAGCAAGAGCAGCAGCAGCCTCCTTCGCCCCGGCAGCAGGAGCAGCGGCGGAGGCGAGGTAGGGGAGCCGGGGGCATCGGGGAGGCGGCAGCCGATCAGGCGCAGCTGGCCCATAGGCGGCAGCCCGCGGGCGGCAGCCCCGGCACCATGGCTCACGGGGCCCGGCCGGCGCGACTCGGCGAGGGCAGCGGCAGCAGCTCAACAGCGCAGCATCGCCCGCCCGAGAGGAGCTGCCGCGATCACGCCAGCGAGTAGCGATCGCCCCAGCTCCTTCGCCTGCCAGGCTGGAGCACTGGAGGGCGGAGAACAGGCGCGCCTGACTGGCACCCCTCGGAGCCTATAAGAGCCGCCTGCCGCATGGTAATTAGCCCCCCTTTTGTTGATCAAAGGTAGCCAATGGCGAGCCAGGTCTCCCCTGGAGGGCGGGGAGCGGAGAACTGCGGGAGACGATTAGCCATTCTTATTGGCTAATGAGCCGTTAAAGAGCCAGGGGCGGCGAAAAGGTTATAGACAGACGAGGTCGGGAGGCTTTTGGAGAGGTATGCAGGCTGCTCTGCCTCGCTTCTTTCCATCCGCGCTGGGAAGAGCTGCCCTCTCCGATCGGCCAGGTTCTGTTCAGCCGGAGGAAAGCCGAGGTGGCCTGGAAGGGGATGGGCCCGCGAGAGCAGCAGGTTCTTAGATTCAATCAGGCCTCGTGGGAAAAGGCAACTGACCAATGTCTCCCATGAATCCATCCGAATGCGCCGGGTGGGGGAAGAGGCTTGCCTAGTGAACGCTGCTTCCGTTCGGGTCTCTCTGAAACTGGAAGTAGAGCGCGCTGATCTCTCGCCCTCCCTCCTCTTAAGTGGCCACTGGAGTTTCAAGTTGCACCCCACCCACGCCAGGAAGCAAGTGCCATTGAACTCAGTGGGATGGAGGGCTGGGCCCTAGTAAGGGCGGGCCCATTCGTGTCCATGAGATTTGCTTCTAAATAAACGCGTGGTGGGCTCGGGCTGCACCAAATATGGGAGTTCGCGTCTCTGTTTCAAGCATCCGCAGCGCAGGAAACAACGAAAATTGTGAATGAGGATCAGGGTGAATAAGGAAAAATGGAAGCTGCATCTCAGACCATTGGCCCATCTACCCTAGAACTGTCGACACTGGCTGGCAGCAGTTCTCCAGGGTTTGCAGTCCCTGCCCGGCCCAAGGTTTCCCAGCTTTTGCTTTCCAGCAGGCGGCACATGGTTCTGTTACCCCATCAACTCCCCAAACCACAACGCCTCCTCCCGCACTTGACAGCCCCCCACCCCGCCGCCCCTCACTCTGTCGTCATATATAGCCCGGTCAGCAACAGAGACCCTGTTTGTCGAAGATCAAGCCCTCGCCAGCAACTCACAGATCTTCCCAAGACATCGACTCTCAAATTCCCTCCAAGCTACCTGTACCAATGTTGTGTACGGTAAAGATAATAATAATTAGCGACGTTCTTACTAATATGGAGATTTTAATCGTATTGAAACAGGAGATAAATCCGTTTCAAAACTTCGCTGCCAGATGGCGAGGACAATGGCTCTTAATACGCTCAGCGTATGGAACAGCTTAAAACCTCGCAGGGCAACCCTATCCTTGTCTACTCAGAAGAAAGTCCCGGGCAAGTGGGCATAGGGTTGCGCTGCTGGGATTGAGGCCTGCCCTGCCCGAAGCAGAACGTTGCCCTGAAAGCCTGCGCCATGGAACTGGAGGGGGCTCCCTCCCTCCCTTCCGACGGCTCCCAAAGAGCCACGCTTCTATCTTCTGCCCACAGTCACCAGCACAGCCCTCTCGGCTCCTTCTGGTCTCTCTCCATATAAGGCCCTGTCCCTTCCCCAGCCAGATTTAGACCTTTCCCCACCCGATAGCATCGGGCAGGAGGCAAAACTGCGCCCTCCCCTGGGTCATCGATGGCCCTCTTCCCGCCCCCAGTTTGGCTCCCCAGGGACTCTCCAGCCCCCACGGACACGGATCTGAGGCTGACGACAAGCCCTGAGAACAGAGAGACGGGGGCGGGCAGGGCTGTCTCCTTCCCTCCGTCCCGATCTTTTCCTACAAATGATCCCCCCACATCCACGCGAATTCCAAAGTCCTACTGAAATGGATGAGAGGAATCCAACGGCCCCCGTGCGGACGTTGGGGGACTGCGGCACCCTTGACTCGCTTGCCTGGGGGATCTAGCGGGAAACCGTCGGATTCCCTTCTCTTCCCTGGCACTCCCGCTCCCTCGCGCGTCCCCGTTTTTATCACTCTCGGCGGAGAGCAGAGACGGCGCGGGGGCGGTTCTTTCACACATCCTGGGAGGAGGAAGGGAAGAAGAGCCCCCAGAGTGCAAGGAAGGTACTCGGATCCATTCAAAGAGGTGAGGGGTTTTAGGTTTGCGTGGGAATCAGAATTAAAAAGCAAGGCTCCCCTTGGCTCTCGACGGATCACGATCCCTTTGCCAAATAATGGGAATATATTACACGGACTGGTTCACAATTCATGCTGCTCAGGGCGTTTTCACACTTGAGGCTAGGGCTGCAATTTTAGGGACAGGAATATAGACGTAAAACCCGTTGAGTCAATGCCGATGAGTCTCTCTTGCGCTCTTTATGACATGTGGGAAACTTGTTCAGACGCCCTAGAACGCGGGGGAGAAATCGTGTGAACATTCTCGTGTGACTGGAGTTTTACACCTGAATAAATTTCACACGTAAAGAAATGTGTTTTTTTCCCCCTTTAATAAAATGATGTAAAACAAACAAACAAAAAAATCGGCCTTTGTTATTCGTGTACAGGTCTGCATAATTCCAAATCAAAGTGGAAGCAAGCTATCATTAAATGGAATGCACAATTTCGGAACACGGATATGAAATTATATATATATATATATATATATATATATATGTTCCTGTATCGTGTGCAAGTGTGTTCACTCGACCTCCCGCAAGAGACAAATTTCATTCCGCGCACTTTCAGCAGAAGTATTATTGGACTAAAAATCCTGAGGCTTCCTTCCAAGTAATGTGGTTACTATGCTTTCTTTTTGCTTGAATCCAAATACTTCGGTTTGAGCTGCCAGGATTTGATCCAGGCACATTTAGGACTACAATCCTATCCATGCTTACCCGACAGTACGCCCCATTGAACTCAATGGGACTAATTTATGAGTAGACATGTATAATAGGATTGTACTGTTGGTCCTGATTTGGAACACGAAGGTCCCGATCCTCCATCACAAGTAAACTTGGAACAAGTGACACGACGAAACCAGTTGAAGGGGGAATCAACCCATCATGCACCAACATGCACCAACAAATGCACCAACTTCAAATCGGATTCACTCCTGAGTATGTTTACAACTGAGGTCAACACTAATAAGGACGAGGGCCTTGGGGGAGTTCATAGATGGACATGTGTTAAATTAGCTCTTGCTTATTGTTACTGTTGCTATGATATATGAGCATCATTTATTAATTTTAAATGAACGAAGTGGAAGGCATGTCAGATAACTGAAAAGTTTGCAAAGAAAATTGACTATTATATATATATATATATTAAATTGCCCCCTTCGCTGTTGAGCTTTCAAATTTTGGTATGTCGGAACTAACCACTCCAAAAACTTCGAAAACCGAAAAATAACGTTTTCCATACTGCCGATGGAGCAGGAGACTTCTAGAAAAGAAAAACGAAGGTTCAGGGCTACAAACGTTCGCTCTTCTTTTATCTTTTGAAATTATTTCAGCAGGGAATAATTTGGATTGGGTTTCTCTTTACCCACTTTCCTGATCGTGCCTAAGAAGTCCCAATTCTTTGCTCCTTCATTTGCCGGTTGAAATAAGTCTGCACACGTCTGAAAATGGGAAAGAAAGAAAACTTTATGGGCGATTCAGCAGAAAGATGGCAAATCACCACTGAACTCACCAGAACTTACTTCCGAGAAAACATGGTTAGGAGCCTACTCCAATATTAACACGTCTACCTGGGAGTAAATCCCATTGAATCCAATGGGGCAAATTTCTGAGGAGACACTATAAATTACATTTAGGACCGTGGTTTAGGATCCTAAGGACACCGGCAGCCTGATCCTTACTACGTTTACTCACAAGTAAGCTCCACTAAGTTCAATGGGACTTTCATTCCTTGCTATCTGCTTGGCAGCTCTAAGCATCTTCGGAAGGATTTCTGAAGCAAAAGCGCTTAAGGTGCTAAAAAGAGCGGTGTGAGCGACTCCCTCTCACCGGAGGACGACACGTCGCCGAAGTTGCCTGGCCCGGCGCAGAGAGGAAAAGACTCCAAAGTGTCGAAGTGTGGAGGAAAGAGGGGTCCCCTCTCCCTTTGCAAGGTCTTTCGGGTTTGCTAGTGCTAGTGGTGTGCGTGGTGGTGGGGGGGGGGGGGGAGAATCTGGATCAACTGGTAGGTCTCTGCGGGGTTGGCAAGGATTTCTGGCTCCCAAATATTTCGCAATAAGAACAGCAAAAGGACACACACACACAACCCCAAATTATTCTGTTGAAATGAAGACCTCTTATTTTTTTTTGGGGGGGGGAGAGTTAGCGTTGGGTGTGGGTGGGTGGGTGGGGGTGTGTAAAGACTGTGAGCTCCCTTCAGTTCTGGTACTCAGAAGAAATCCCCCTGGGCTCAGGATACATTCTAAGTGCTTAGGTTGGTGGATCTCGGGGGTTTGGGGGGCTGGGGCGGGGAAACAAAGCAGACCCCACAAGCCTGAAGCGGGAGGGGGGAAGAAGGGAACAGAGAACGGCTGAAACACGGGCTCATGTCTGATTTGGGATCATCGAATTCAGATCCACTTCGACAAGGCGGGGAATGGTTTCGCCTTTGATTTCCAAGGGGCCGAGACTGCGCGCTTGTAAACGGGGTGCGGACCCTCAAGGGGTCAACAGTGAAGCTGCAAAGAAAGGAGCATCACCTCCTGCCCCTTTCCAGGAGGAGAAATGCGCGCATGTACCGATGAGCCCACCTGAGGGACACTTTCGGGATTCTGGCCCTGTTTAGACAAAACGAAAACTGCCTCGATGAAGCGGGGCTCGCAATTCTCGTCTTCCCGACTTCTTCCCTTTCCCACAGAAACCCCTTCGTGAATGGGCTCAGTTTACCCATGGATCCGATTTCGGGCGCAAAATCGAACTCGATCCGTTTTACTGCCTCTGATGTAGAATCGAACTGGGCTCAAATCGGATTCTTTTTAAAAACAAACAACCCCTGTCTGCTCCATTCTCACCGAGCAAATTAGAATTAAAAAAAGAAAGGATATTTAGGGGGGGGCGTCGAGAGGGGGGGTGATTATGTGTGTGAACACGCAGAGAGAAAAAGGGAGGGTTGAAGGAGTCAAGACAAAATAACCTCGGATCCGAATTTTCTGTTGTAATTTTTGAGTGTGGAAAAAGCCATGGGCTCCACAAGATTTCGGAAGGAAATGCCCCCCTCCCACGCCTCCTATTTTCTTAGAGTGGGAGGTTTCTGGCCGGATCGCCGAAACTGGGGGCGGGGCGGGGTTGGGGAGACGACTTTGCAATTGAATTCACAAAGATGGTAATTGTGAACAGATTCTTTCTCCTTGCGCATTTTGGCCCTTTCTAAACGTCTTTGGAACAATCTGAGGATTTCAGGCTTGGAAAGAAATTAAAACAATGCACACCGGAGTTAAGAAAACAATCTGGGCTGGCTTTCCCCCCTCCTCAAATAGCACACATCAACCTTTCACTCAATTTCACTCCATTCTCAAGATGCCCCAAAGGTGCTCCTCATTTTCACATTAGCTGCAATCCTAAACGCATTAGCCTATCCCTAAATCCCATTGATCTGAATGGGATTGACTCCCGAGCAAAGTCGATCAGGATTGCAAGTCGGATTTCCACCCCAGCATTATTTTTCTTCCCCCCTTTTTAAAAATAAATAAATTAATAAATAATAATAATAATAAAAACTGAGCAAAAATCACAAGAAAACTGCCTGCTTGGAAGAGAAGGCATTTCCCCCTATTTCTTTTGCGGGATGGAAGAGATTTGTATTTCATTGCCTAGTCCTCCGTTTCTCAGGAATTTGACAATAATCCTCTTTAAAAGGGGGGGGGGCGAAAGAGACATCTCCACTCAAAGAACACAAGGGAATTAATAGCCCCGGAGGATCAGGATTCATTAAGACCCTTTCAAAGTTAGGAGATCAAGGAGGAGAGATGAAATCCCTTGGTCCAAATCTGCACCTCTCCATCAATCTTAAAGACACCATATCGCCTTCTTTTTCCACTTCAGGGGAAGAAAATCTGAGTTCGATTTCTTGGGGCCATAAAAAGCAAAGCGAGCCGCGTTGGTCCAGGAGAAAACAACTTAAACCCGCAGTTGGGAAATACCTTTTATTATTAGGAACAACCGAGATGTCACCAAAGAATGTGCAAATTAGAGAACTCGAAAGCTTGCACGCTCTATTATGACACATTTAGATTTCTTGGGGTTTTGTTTTAGGAAACGATTTGGAAATTCTTCTTTCTTTTTCTTTGTGAGTTTTGTTTCCCGTGGTAAGCGCACACATGAACAGGGAAAAGGCCATATTTGGTGTGTGTGTGTGTGTATGTGTGTGTGTGAATGGCTCCTCGGCGTTCAAAATAAATGTTGCTGACCAAGAGAAGTGCCTTTGGAGATGTAAAGGTGCCTGCGTGCCTGGGTTGGGTGTCTCTCTTGAGTGTGATAGGATATTTACTTAGGAGCGAGGAAGTGCCAGATGACCCATGTGCGGATGATGCACGGTTAAGGAGTTGAGTGTGGATTTATGGGGGAGTGACAGGAGCGCTTCTAGATGGAGAATGAGTGGGGAGTCCAGTTCAGTGGACCCTGCTTGACACCTGCACGATTTCAGATAAATCACAGGCGTATCTGTGCCAGAAAAATCCAGGATCCGCCACTTGTGGGCATGGCCATGGTGCAAAAACATGGATCCGAGGCAGGGATTCTTTTGATTTTTACATGGAAAATATCCCAGACCACATTCCAATCCTCTTGTTCAGTCAATGGAGGCCAATGTGCTCTGTGATTTGATTGTTGTTGGTCATGTGTGCGTGTTCCATAAAACTCATATGAAATCAGGAGGATCCCTGCCTGTGATCCATGTTTTTGAGCCATGGCTGCAGCCAGGAGGGGTGAATCCATGCTTTTCATGGTTCAGGCCATGGAGGCAGATGTGCTCTGTGACTTGATTGTAGATGTGGGGGAGGGGGTGTTGTCCTCTTTAAAAATCATATGAAAACATGAGGATCCTTGTTTTTCCCAGACCCCTTTCTCGTGTATCCTTTGCTTTCTTATTTTCTTTTGTTTACATGCACCTCCACTAGTGACATTGAGGGTCAGTTTATACATTCACCAGAATTAAATGGTAAGACGTTTTCCTGGATAATGCCACTTTAGGTTGCAGGGAGAGGTGCATGTTTGAAAGACCTCTCACATCACAATTGCTTTGCACATAAAACAGAACATATCGGGAAGATGGATTCAACCCACCCTTCTCCCTGACACAATTTTCTATATAAAGTGAGTTCTTTCCCCACAGAAGGGAATATTTAAACATACATCATCCCCCAGCATGAAATGAAACAATCCAGGAAAAGCTGCACCTGTACATCTTGCTGTTACAGAGTCCCTAAATAATCACCCACCTCAGTAAAATCAAGGGATAAGACTTGTGATGGCCAAGCACATCTTCCTGATATGTGTTCCTGTAGGATGACATTTTCAATTCACATCCTTTTGTATTTCTAGATCAGCAGAATATAGCTTGCCCATGATTTAATCAAGGCTTTTCAAACTTAGTACCATCAAATCTCATGCCAACAGGACATATTCACACTGTGGCTGGACTAAGTTGCATCTGATCTGTATCGTTTATTCAAGCTCACGTCTGATTCCAAAAGACATCTTAAAACACTTTCGGCTCCAGTCCTAAATGTATCTGGAAGTAAGCCTCACTGAATTCAATAAGATTTACTGTACTGTTATGACTGTGATCATGATGAACACATTTACAAAGACTTCAGTCTCGTTGAACTTGGTGGGATTTACTTCTGAGTAAAAAATGCTTAGGGTCCGTGCTGCAAATTCGTTACAGCATGGAGGGCACAGGAATTGGTCCATGCCTTATGCAATCAGTGTATTTTCTTGAGGCACCCATTTTGGTCTGGGGCTCCCAGGCATAGGAGCATGGTAATTTAAGACGTAGTCTGTAATTCACACTTCTGTGTTTTCTACAGAAAAGCACATGTACTGTTGTGCATCCATACTTGATTATTAGATATTTGTTATTATTTGTTTTATTTTCACTTCTATCCAGTTCTTCTCCTGAGGAGCCCAGAGTGGCTAACATATAATTCCTGTCTGGGCTAATAAAGGGACAGGGATGGACATGTTTGTTGGTTTGTTTGGATAGGGTTGATTGGTAACTCTGGGTCTTCCCTGCAGGATTTGACCTCATTTGATTGTCTGTCATGTATTCTTCTATGGGCAACATTATTTACCACTTTACAGGCATCCTTGCCATTGTTTGACTCTGGTCCCTGGCTCCCTTTTGTTCTGACTCAGTAAAATTCAGTGATCATAGGCTTTAATTTTGTAGTTTACTCCCTGATGCTATTCAACCTTCCTTCTTCCTTTTTACCTGTAGTAGTTACCACAGTTTTGTATCTCTCATTGGATTATCCAGTCTCAAGGCTTTAATCTTAAGAACATAAGAAGAGCCATTCTGGATTGGACCAAGGGTCCATCTAGTCCAGCACACTGTTCACACAGAAACAGCACTCTCCCACCCATGTTCCCCAGCATCTAGTGTATACAGGTTTACTGCCTCTGATACTGAAGGTTGCACTTAGTTGTCAGTATGGGGTGAAGAGCTAGGAGGTGTAGACGGCCAAGGAGAATGGGTGAGATAAAAGATACCGCTTGTCTGATGGATGAGGCCTGGTTCTAAATAACAGCTAAATAAGATAATAACACTTTTCTTCCATCTGATACAGGTGTAAAATGATCCACCCGCTTTGCTTCTACCAGAATCCCGGCAGTCACATTTTGAACTATTTGTACCAATACTTATGACTGAAGTTCTCTGCAGTCAAAGTACTTCTTATGATTGCATCTGTAATGCCACCAGGCTACAAACCTTGGTATAGATAGGCTTTTACATTCCTTGTCATCCTGTAGCCTTTTTCACCATCTCAGTCCTTTCTTCGATAACAAAGAATTGGTTTGGACTTAATGCTAACAGTGGCTGGGAAATTTACAAACTACTCAATATGCCTTAGAAGACATCCTTTCTACATGCTTATTAGATGAAGAGCCTTGAAGGATGTGGCACAGGAACATGGGATGCTGTCTTATTCCAAGGCAGGCCGTTGGTCCATCGAGCTCAATATTATCTATATTGACTCTTTCCCCGTCTTAGTTTAGGGACCAAACCTGGGACCTTTTGCATCAAAACATGCACTCTCTCACCAAGCTATGTGTACTCAGAAGAACACCCACGCCCACACCCATTTTCTCTTAATAAGTCTGGCAACAGCTTGGAAAAAGGAGGCTAACGGGAGACATGATAAAGTTGTACAAAATCATGCATGGTGTGGAGAATGTGGATAGGGAGACATTTTTCGCCTTCTCCATTAATACTAGAACCTGAGGTCAACCCATGAAACTGATTGGTGGGAGATTCAGGACAGATAAAAGGAAGCACTTCTTCACACCATGCATAGTTAAACTATGGGATTCACTACCACAAGATGTAGTGATGGCTACCAATTTGGATGACTTTAAAAGGAGGTTGGATACATTCCTGAAGGAGAAGGCTTCCAATGGTTATTCATTGCAGTGAAGTGTGTACTATACGGTTGTTGCTGTTTTAAAATCTATACAGCCCGACTCCTTATTCTTTTAAGAATGGGCATAAACAACAAACTGTATTTGTCACAATTTCCTGTCATATGTTGATTTAAGTAGCCATGCATCTGTGGATCTGCCTAGAAGCTGAGCGTAACAAGGGCTGGTTTCCATGTTTCAGCTGTTAGCGAAGACTGAATCATTGGTTTGCAGTTGTCCATTTTCACCACACCATTGCAGCCTCTGTTTTTGGATGTTTGAGTTGACATGTAAAAACTGCATTCAAATTGCTCATTCCCAGTCCTAATGCAGCCCTTCACTATCTAATTCTGGGGTAGGCAAAATGGGACCAAATTTTCTTACTGGCAGCTAGGGTCACTTCAAAGCAAATGAAGGGCCTCCAGCTGTTGCCATCTTTATTTCTTATGAACACTGCTGGGTAGGGTATCCATATTGAAAGGAGGACAAGACTCCTGTATCTTTAACAGTTGCATAGAAAAGGGGATTTCAGCAGGTGTCATTGGTATGCATGCAGCAACTGGTGAAATTCCCTCTTCATCACAGCTGCATTAAAGCTGCAGGAGCTATACTAGAGTGACCAGATACAAAAGAGGGCAGGGATCCTGCAGCTTTAACTATTGTGCTGAAGAGGGAATTTCCCCAGGTGCTGCATGCACACAAATGACACCTGCTGAAATTCCCTTTTCTATACAACTGTTAAAGATACATGAGCCCTGTCTTCCTTTCCATATGGTCACCCTACCACTGGGTCACACCTGGGCTCAGACCCCACCTCTACCTTGACTCAGCTTTTTGGGCAGGTTACATGTCCTTTGTGACTAGCTACCCTTCCTGCAGCAGCCATTTTGTGCTGGTGCACAGGACAGTTTCTCAAATTGTCAAATGTGCCCATGGGCCCAAAAGGTTCCCTACCTTGATCTAATTTAATGTGGCCATTTTGAGTGATGAACTATACCTGATGGACATCATAGAGGTGCATGAGTAGAGTGGGAATTTCTCCTTCCGCTCAGCCATTCCACACCAATGGTGACTTTTAGTCTCATATCAGAAATTCAGTTTGTACATCACTCTCAACTTTGCCTTCGCACTGTGGTTTTAACAAGTGCTGCACCAATCCCCCCCATTCCAATTTGCTGCGAAAGAAATTGCTTTTGTGGAGGGAAAATCAATGGTGAAGGAAATATTGGAAAAATTCTCATGAGTTTTGTTCAGTTTTCTTGTGCTTACCTTACATAGGAAGTAGCCCAAGAGTATGTATGAGTGTCCTGTTTTGCACTGTACAGGGCATTTTGTTTCATCATCTCTCTGACAACCTATAGCCTCCTCAACTTCCCACACTTCAATTAATGAGGTAATTCCTCCCATAGGGCTTTTTCAGATCAGGAAGTGCAGGCAACCTGGGAGGTTGCAGAGCAGTGGAAAGATGTGTGTAATAGAAAGAACACACACATACAGCACCCTCGGCCACCTTGCAGTGATGAGGTAAGCTCAAAAACACCACAAAAATATTTATACGATACCCTGAGACTGAAGCAAAACAATGGAAGCCTCTTTCATGGGGGAAGAAAACTTACAGAAAATCGGAGGACAGATTTTGGCACAGCATTAACTCCAGCTCTTCCCTAGAGCTAGGCTGCCCCTCTTCCCTCACACCTGCATTGTGGTAGTTGCAAAATGGGGCCGGCCTGCCAACACAGTTGATGCTATTGTTACTTGTAGTTGTGGCACAAAAAAACAAAAGCCCTTAAGAAAAAAAGAAACAAGCTGTGCCTCCCATGGTGAGCCCCACCTGTGAGAAACTGTTGAGAATTTCTCCTCCCCCACGAGAAATTTGGTGAAATATGCCCCCTTTCTCTGCCCACAAATAGGGTGGGGAATTTTGAGAAGCCATTTGTGCACAGTTCTATTTATAATTGCCACTTGATCAATTAAAAACCAACATCCACATTTTGGCTGTAATGTGAAAATCAACTCTACCTTTATTTTGAAATGTTGCCATGTTTAGCCAAAGGGTATCATTTTAACATTGGGACACAACACCCTCCTTTAGGTTTCATTGGCTAAATGGGTTTGGAGCATGTTCTCAATTCTCAGTCATAAACACCAGCAGTCAGCTCCAACTCTTTTCCCAAGAAACCGGAAGTCATTAGGGTTTTTTTTTTTTTGCTCTGACCTGCTCCATAAGTTTTAATTCCTCTTTCTGCAAACACCATTCTTTGCTGGCTCAAGGCCATGTAGCCTGAAGGGGGAAGAGAGTTTTTGAGTGTTCCAAGGAGAGATGAGGAGGAGTGACTTGACAGAACTGAGTAAAGAAAAAATGTGGGCTGGATGTCAAGGAAAGTTTTTTAGTGAGATGGATGGAGTGTAGATGTTGCCTGAGGGGAGGGCTAGAAATCAAATGGTTGGAATATTTAAAACAGCTCTGGAGAGCAAGAGGACACAGAGAACAATTGTGGTTGGGTGAAATGAGGAAGATTTGATAGGGGAGAGCGAGAGAGCGAGAGAGAGCAAGTCTTTCATTTCCATTTCTCTTTCTTGAGTACAAGTACACAGTGTCAATTCCTTAGAGGTAGAGAGACAGAGTGAACAATAACCTTTTGTGAACATGTAGTTTAGTTTAATCAAACGGATGATCTTACCAGTATTCACAAATCAAACTGGTGAGCTTGCCAGTATACTTCGGAGGAGGTGTATCAGTCAATGGGATTTCTATGAAGGAAATGTAGCTCATTGCAAGGAGGAAATCATAAAATAGTATTCTGTTTTATAATTTTCTATTTTAGAAGGAGGAAATGCAATCCTTTACATGTCTATTCTGAAGTAAGTTCCAATGAGTTTAATGGGACTGACTCCCAGGTAAGTGGATTGCAGCCTGTCCCTTTGAAAATAGGACTTGCTTCCTAGTATACGCGTGTAGGATCAAACTGCCATGCTGCTCTTCTTATTTATTTATTATTACATTCATATCCCAACTTTTTTGTTCTTACAAGGAACCCAAGGAGGCTTACATGATCTTCCTCTCTATTTAATCCTTACAACAACCTTGTGAGGAAGGATAAGCTAAGAGTCTGTGACTGGCCCAAAGTCACCCAGTGAGCTTCATGGCTCCCAGTCCAGCACTCTAACTATTTCACCACACTGCCTCTCTATGCATACTGACTTAGAACTATATCTCATTGAATTCTGTGGGACTTACTTCTGAGTACATATGCATAGTATCAAGCTAGTGTTCCACAGGCATGACAGTGATTTCACACCTGAAAGCTTCTGTTTTTGCTTAAAACAGAGTAGGATGCTGGGTCATCAAGTACATTTGATTTAAAATGTCTCTCTTCAGGTTTCTCTTCTACATTGAGAGCATTCACACAAAACAGAGAGGCCTGCAATTGGCTTTTACTCATGTTTGCCGAGAAATAACCGCTGAGTTCAATGGGACAGTCTCAGGAAAGTGTGCACAGGATTTCAGCCTGAACCTGGATTGCTTGAGCTGTATATCGAAACGCCCTAAGAGATGGATACCGAATCTCTTTCAACTCAAAGGCCAATTTCCATTTCAGAGAAACTCTCAGGGGCTACATTTCAGTGGTGGGCAGGGCTGAAGGTAAAAGGGGAGGGGACAAAAGCTGTCAACATAGTATAACTTAAAGCTCTTCCAGCCAGGAAATAGGCCTTAGGAGAGGCATTTCAATCTTTCAGAACTGGAGGGGTGGGATGTGGGAGAGAACTGCACACAAGTTGGGAAACTACCAGACAATTGGTTATAGGGGGAAAGTGGGTGGGGCCAGGGGAACACCAGAGTGCTGGAATGGGACCCCAAGAGGGCCAGGTTTGACACCCCCCAAGCCTGAGGTTTTGCCCAAAGAGTATATTGAAAATGATCTGTTTTCCTACTTATTTACCATTCCTAGTTACATGTGAGTTAAATACGAATATATTGGACCTGTTCAGACAACACAATAAGCCATGGATAGGCTGCTAGCCCTTTTGCAGCAAATGGTTAGTGAGTTTGTTTAAACCATGGTCGTGTAGCCACCATGGCTAGGAATCGTCCACATGACACGCTAAGCCATCATGTTTAGCTCAAAATGCTTAACCACTGTGGCTTAGCATGTCATCTTAGTTAACAGGGTCAATATATTCACAGTCACATACTACACCAAAATGGTTTTGCCCCATGTTTAGCAACCTTTACCAGCCTGTCTTCCCTGGGTTTGGAATTTGCCATTGGCAACCAAATGCATGTAGTTTCATCCCTTAGGTATGCCCAAGTTTAAATGCTTCACAGCCAGCAACCTCCTGCCTTGCACAGTTCTGAGATAATTACAGATTAGAACAGGCTAATTTTTATTTTTGCAAAGCTGTCGGAGATCTGTGTTTGTTATTATTGTCTCCTAGGTTGCCACTCATATAAATACATATGTAAAGCTCTTTGATCTGCAGGCATAATGACATAGATATATCAAATGTTTGCCTTTCTCTGTCTCTTTAGAAAAAAGAAAGAAAAGGTTTGATTTATAGAGTGCAATCCCTGCCGCCCTTCCTCTCTTGAAATATGAAGTGTTCATGAATAGCTAAGGTAATATTTAATATCCTCCCAAGAAGCCTTTGCACTTCCTAACAAACGAACTACAACCTAACCAAATGGCTCACATCTGTCTTGGCTCCTCTCTTTTTAACCAAACAAATTAGCATGACAATACCTGGGAGACACAACGTACAAAGTCCCCTTTCTAGATGACAGAACACAGACAATTATTAGCAAGGGGCAAAACAGGACTGAAAGGCTCCGGCCTGACTCGAGCAGATGTTTTCACATCTCCTGTCGTGTCCCTGAATGAGCCCAACCCCAGCGGACACACTGCCGCGGTCTTTTGAAGTGGCCCTGGGAATCCATTCACTGCCTCTCCTCTGAATGAAAACTTGCTGGCTTCGGTGTTTCATGTCTAATCCCTCCCTGCAAGGCTAGCATTTTTCTGTGGAAGTGCCTTTAAAACACAACAACAACAACAACAACAACATTGCACCTCCCTTTTGAAAAATATTTAAATCTCCATCTTTCAGATGAAATCTTTCTTCATGCCCTTACTGGGTGGCAATAAGGAAACATGGATCTATGCAAAGGGCTCTTGGTATAAAAGCCTAGCAATGTATTCTCTCCCCTGCAGGAACTTTAAACCTGAGCATGCCAGCGCATAAGACTACAGGGCTGACTTCACCCTGCTTCCCCTTAAAAATCTCCAGATATTGAGATTTCACAACTTTCATGGGCAACTTATTCTATTGCTCACTTTTCAGAGTTATAGAGGGTTTTTCCAGGGATCCACCTTAGATCTGTGCAGCTGAAATTTAAACTCTGTGCTCCCTGTCATTTCTGTGGTTATCTATGTCCTCCTTGTTTCACTGGATGTAAAACCTGTCTTGACATGATGGGATGCTCTGCCTTTACAAAAGGAGAAGAAATTATTCTTATGCATGGAAAGCTAGCATGTCAGTGGGTAGGATATTCTAGGACACCTCTCCCTGACATCTAGTTCTTTACATGCAGGACATTAACATACATACATATTAATTTATTCTTATTTAATTATTACATTTTTATACTGCCCACTAGCCAAGGCTCACTGGGCAGCTCACAATTAAAACCATAAAATACCACAAATCAGAACATAATATAAAGCTTTAAAAATTTAAAATACCATATAAAACCAAAATAACCCAAAAGTAGTTACAGTCCATGTGAAAAGATGTGTTTCCAGGAGGCGTTTAAAGAATGTTATATTGTCTGCCTCCCGAACCTCATGAGAGGGTTTTCCAGATGGTGGGTGCCACCATTTATTTATTGGTATGGGTGAACATTCATCCCTGGAACCTGCCTTGTACTAAAGTCAGACCATTGGCCCATCTAGCTCAGTATTGTGTACCTCACTGACTGGCAGTGGCTCTCTGAGGTTTCTGAGAGGAGTCTTCCCTAGCCTGACCTGGAGTAGCCAGGGATTGAACCTGGGAACTTACACATGCAAAGCAGGGACTCTACCCCTGAGCTCCATCCATCCTCCAAAGAGACAAAGACATGCATCGGTCACAACATGAACCTGCGTCACAAGTTTGGCAACCATGCATGATGTCACTACAGCCCTGGGACATCTGTATGAATCCCACTTGCCATCTGAAGTGGGACAACTGAAGCACAGGTTTACCACTTCAGCAAAAACTAGGCCTTGAGTGAACAGCTCCTCTTTGTTACCACCATCTTCTATACGGAGAGCAGAGGTGCAGAACCTCAGGCCCAGGGGCCAAATTCAGCCTTCCAGGGAGCCCAGTCAGGCTCTCTGGGGTTTCCCAGAAGGCTACACCCTTTTCCCCCAACCACCAATCATTGGCTTTTGTGCTGTTTTTTCCCCATTCCCAAAGGTTGAAATGCCTCTCCTAAGGCTTCATTACTGACAGGAAGAGCTTTACACTAAAATATACTGGCATTTTTAGATTTGTTTTCGGCCCCTGCCCCTTTTGCCTTCAGCCACACCCACCACAGCAATGTGGCTGCCGAAATCTCCTCCACAATGAAATCTGGCCCCCAGGCTGAAAGAGTTTCTGCGTTCTCACTGGAGAGCCATCCTCATTTCTATCCCTTCTCCCTTCTTTCCTCTAGGTTAATCATTGGCAAGTTTCTTCAGTTTTTCCTTCTGTGTCATACATTCCAAAATGTCAGCTTTGTTGCTCTCGTCACAATCCTTTTCAGTTTACTTTAATCCTTCTTTAAATGTGGTGACCACAACTGGACATAATATTGCACTTGAGACCTAATCAGTGCCAAGTAAAATAGCACTATTACCCCCTCCTGTCTGGCAGGCAAGGATGCTGTTAATGCGACTTAGTAGCGTCTGTTGTACTGTAAGAAACACTACTTTGCTGGCTCAGCTTCACATATATTCTGTGACTTCTAATTCCTTCTCGGTAATGCTGGAGCCCAGACAATTGTCTCCCCAGTTTCGTAATTATACATTTGATATTTCTTTCCAATGTGTCATGCTTAATGCTTTTCTTCATTGGGTTTCATTTTATTGTTTTCCACTATATTGCACTCCGAAGTTAACTTAAATAAATCCAGATCACTCTGTTTGATCTCCCCTCGGTTTCCCCCTACTTTCAATGCAATCTGGCCTTCTACTTGGAAGGAACAGGGGCTTGTCTTGCATCCTGTTTCGTGTCTTGTTTAGTTCTTCTGTAATCTCTTTTTAAAACAACAACAACATGAAAATAAAACCCAATAGAATCTTCCTAGCCCTCTCAAACCATAAAAATCAGGTGCTGAGTAGCTCTGGCGAAGTGGCCACATAATGACCCCCTCCACCCGCCCCCCCTCTCAAAAACTGACAAATGAGATGTCTTGAGCCACAGGTTTGCCTACTTGATATGTCCTTCGTGATAGGGCTTAGTTCTTGGCAATCAAACTCACATGGGTGTATAATGTGGTACACAACATACATATCAGAATACATTTGCTGGTCTTGAAGATGTTATAAGACTATTGTTTTTGCTCCAATGGATTCACATGGCAACTATTCCGTAACTTGTTACAATGGGATTTGATGTTCTGTGCTCATTAAGATGTTGTGTGTGTGCAAAAAAGTGTATGTTTTTGTGGTTACTAGCGTAAGATGCACATTTATTCTACCTCCACCCCTAGCCTTTTCTTATTTAGATTTTTTTTTTAAGATGGGGAAATGGCAAAGGGTAACACATGCTCTCATTTAGCTCAATATTGTCTACACTAGCTGGCTGTCCCTCTCCAGGGTCTCAGACAGGAGTCTTTCCCAGACGTACCTGGAGATGCCAGGGACTGAAAATGAGCCTTTCTTCATTTCATGCATGTGCTCTACCACTGAGTCATGTCTCTTACTTCTAAATTACACTCACATAGTGTCACCAGCACCTGATGTTCAAGATGTCTACTGTAGTTGGTTAGGACAAAAGTGGAGCTTTTGCTTTTGTCTGATGATTCTTCTGGATAATTTACGGACC
Organism: Anniella stebbinsi; assembly: GCA_029215795.1. Lineage (NCBI taxonomy): Eukaryota > Metazoa > Chordata > Lepidosauria > Squamata > Anniellidae > Anniella > Anniella stebbinsi. The sequence continues at coordinate 60,951,441 of JARDYH010000005.1, read as the reverse complement.
ACATGACAATATATGGGTGAAACAAGGGCTTACCTCTCTCACACAAGTTGGAATGGAGTGCCTCTGTTCTCATTGCCCACCTCAGGACTTCATGGCAATGCAGATACAATGGGCATGAGAGGCTAGATCATCCCAATCCTGAAAAACTGCTTATAAAAAAGGGACAGGTAGCAGATGTTTCAGCATTAGCTCATATACTGAATAAGCCCATCAGAGTAATGGGCGCTTCCTGCTCCTAAATTCTCTCTGGGATGACATGTAGGAACCGTTTGAACTTGGTGAAGGCTGCCATGCTGACTTCTCAGTTCTCCAGCATGATTGCGCATAGTAGGGTCCAGCAGAGGCAGGAATGAATAAGGATCACAACTATCCACTTGTATTTATTCTTGTTCTTTTAAATGGATGATTTGTTTTATGGAGAATTTGACTGCAAAATAATGCTGTTTCCAACTCAGATACACCAGATCAGGTGCTTAGAAATAGAAAGCCAAAAAGGAGAGCACTAAAAAACTTTGTTGTTTATTCTTCAGACCATATTAAAACACCCCAAAACACCCAGGATAGTTCGAGCATCTCAGGGCTATGATATTAATGACCACAGACCTTCAAATTGATCATTTTATTATTTATTTATTTATTTATTTATTTATTTATTTATAAAATGGATAAATTATTTTCCTCTTTTCCTAGTTGGGTGATCAGAGGCCTGCTCCCCCACATCCAAAGGAAAATGGGGGAAAAGGTATTTAATATAAATATATGTAGATTGGAATGCTGTTTATCAAATGGCATTGATTCAGAGTTGGGCTGTGTGTATAAGACCCAATCAGGTGGCAGGAAAAACTGGTTTAAGTGGTTTACTGAACAAAAGGTTAGGGACACAATTGTCTGTCACCCCACCTTCTCAGTTCAGGGTCAGGGAAATCACTCTGGATTAGAGGGGACACCTGAGAAAAGTAAAAACTCAAACCACCCTTGGCTAAACTTCAAAAGGGAGAAAGGAAGAAAGATGATTTATTTATTTAATTTTAACTGCCTTTCATCCTCGTGGATACCAGGGTGGCGTACAAAGAATATGATCAAGATTGTTATATCATTTACAAAACCAGTAAATCATGAACATCATAAGCCCCCCCCCCCCAAGTCAGAGTCCAAGATGGATAATGTGAAGTTTTGTATTGCTATGGTATTGTGCATGTTTCCCCACCCACCTCCCTTGCAACATTGATTTCATGGGGATATAAGAACATAAGGACACATGTAACCACTAGAAGGCAATGACTAGGTCAAGAAAGGTTTTTTGGGGTGGGGGTGGGGGATGGGCAGCAGATGTGTGTGTGGACACATTATTTTGGTGAAGCACATTAGGTTTGAGACTGATATGGGAAGGAAGAATAAAAGAGAGAAGGAAGCAAGTGCTACTTGATAAAGCTCCATCCATTTCACGTCTCCATTTGTTATTTATTTATTTATTTTATTTATTTTAAACATTTCTTAGCTGCCTTTCAGGGCAAAAGCCCTCCCAAGGTGGCTTACAACCATATTAACATGCAGCCTTTACCACCAAGCGGATTGCTTTGCCTTGGTGGTCCATCATGCTTTTGCAGGACCGGTCTCTGGCACATTCAGCAAGTGAACCTCTCACAAAAAACAAGGGAACTCTGTATCCATGTTTAGAAATATTGATCTTGATTCAATACTTGAATCAGTCCATGAGAAATTCTCGTGCCAGTGGCTAAATATTGATTTGATACTGGGGAACTTGGATTCTATACCAGCATGGCCATAGGTTCACTGGTATGCAGCTATGAGCCACTTTCAATGATTACAGCTGGCATGCTGAACCTCTTTCAGTCCGAGGGCCCAATTCCATTCCAGCAAAGGGCTGAAGATGCAAAAACATAACAGCACATTGTAGCTTAAAACTCTTACTGACAGTAACTAAGCTTTCGGAATTTCAACCTTTAAGAATGGGGGCGGGGGAATTGCACAAAAGCCAGGGAACCACCCAATGATTGGTGTTTGGTGGGGGGAGAGGGCAGGGCCATCTGGAGAACTGTGAAGGGTCAGTTTGGGACCCTAAGAAGTCTGTATTTGGCTCCCAGGCTTGAGTTTCTGCACCCCAGATTACAACAAGGTTCTTAGAATTTAGGCCAAAATTGTAATGCATTTTGTGCACAGATGTATTAATCTGATACAACAAAGCTAAAAGGATTGGTAAAATGTAGGGCTTGACTTTTCTTGCTTAGTGAAGTGGGATTTGCATCATGCAAGTAAGAAACAGTTGAGGAGAACCTGCATGGTCAGCCTAGCTGAGATACGCAGAAGATGATCTGCATCATGCCCACAAAGGCGTGTATGCCACCCCTCTTCCAAATGTGATACTACTACTACATAGGATGTATTAAGCACTTCAGATTGTTGGAAGTATTTCACATATGTTATCTCAGCAGGCCTCACAAGAATCATGCAAGGTAGGTCAGTATTACTGATGGGGTTGGGGGAGCTTGCAAGGAATTTTTGGTAGAAGGAAGTTTGAAGAATTTGATGGTTTAATTGTCTAGTCTTTTAGCTTCACTGTGATATGCTGTGCAACTATTTATTCCTCAGGCAGCCTCTTGAAAACTATGGGTTGAATCCAGACAAAGTTAGAACACAGATCCCAGTGTAAACCCTGTGAAATGTTAGTCATGGCTTAAGTTCCATTGATTTCGATGGGAACAGAATGCAACTAACATAGTCTGGATCCAAACCTACGTGAAATCTTGCCAAGTAAACCGACTGGCTTGTCTTAACTATCTCTTCTATGACATGGTGAGCAGTAGTCTCAGCTGGGTAAATGGAGGCCAGTGAACAGCATCATGCATGAATTGCCATGATGCCATCAGGAGGGAAGAAGGGCCAAGTAACATGCACATGAGAACAAAAACAACCCCAAAGTTTACTGATAACACCACATCCTCTGGTATCGGACAACAATATTAATATGGGTGATGAAGGTTAGGCTCCTGCATGTGCGGCTGGAGATGATGGGAGATATATTCCTACACATCTGACAGGGACCGGGTTGATGAAAGCTGCTATAAACTATTTGTACTTGTAACCTAGCATCCTGAAGCCATAAACAGGGTTGACATATAAAGTGAGCAGGCTTCTGTTTCTGTGGTTGTTCAGTCATAGTAGTTACACCCTGAAGGTTATGTAACTACTATGTTTTCTCCAATGTTTTCTCCATTGCCAAATCCAGCTGATGCCCTCCCTTCCCCATTTCCACCTAATCAGAGGTTTGTAGGGAAGAGAAATGGAAGCACTCCTAGGAAAGGGAAACTAATAGATCCTTCCTGGAATCCATTAGCAAAATGCCTGTCATGACAACTGAATAAGAGTGAGTTGCCAACTGGTCGGGGGGGGGGGGGCGGATGTGTTGGCATTTATTTATTTATTTATTTTTGCTTACAGGCAAGCCAATCATCAGGTTTCTCCCTTAGCTATCTCCCTGCCTCCATCTCTCAGTTGTACACTGATGAAGGTTAAGCTCCCACACAATGCTTGTCTTCAACCCCAGACCACACCAGGTATCAACAACTCTAGAGGGATTGCAGTAAGCCCCTGCATAGAGTGCAGGAAGTATGCAGTGTGGCAGCTATGTGTCTCTGTGTGGTGCTTTGTGCACAAAGATGCATTGGACCCCCTGTGGCATCACTCAGCATTGTTCCAATTGCACAGCGTTAAACATTGTCTATTGGAGTGAGTGACAGTAGGTATATGGTGCCAAAGACTTAAAAGGCGGTTGGTTGGTTTGTGCAACTTTCTCATAGGATCACCAGTTCTTTAAATGAAAAAATGCTGATACCTGAGTGGGGGCTGGAGCTAGGACCCAGAGACCAGGGGAGGAGTCCAGAGCAGATCTGCTTACTCATAGCTGACATCCAGCAGCACAAAAGCTTTCCATTAAATGACGGTGTATAATTTGATGAATCAGTGCTAGGCAGTGGTTAGGGAGTCAGGCTTGGGAGACTTAGCTTCAAATTTTCACTTAGCCAAAAAGTTCATTGGGTGGCATTGGGCTATTCTCTCTCTCCCCCTCTCTACTTCATGGGATTGTTGTAAGAATTAAATTGGGGGTGTGGAGAAAGATGGGATATGAATGTAATATTTGTGTGTGAATGGTGGTGTGTGTGTGTGAATGGCCTTGCCTCTCCCCACTTCCCTTGATAACTGGCCTAAAAGTGAAAGATGAGAGCAGAAACATCCCCCCATTCCTCAATCATCAATTGGAAACTCTGATTATATTATATCCTTGAAGAGGGTCAACACTTTATTAGTGGAAGAACTCTGCCCTGGACAACAAATAATAAATAAATAAATAAAATAATGGGGGAGGCAGAAGTCCTAAAATGTCAGGGATGTTACAAGACATGGCCAACTTCTTATACCTTGGGGCCAAGATGCAACATACTCATATGCTGGTTCATTCATACAGAAGAACAGTTGTAATATCAGGACAACAGGGCTCACTTTTCTTTTGGGTTGGAGGTAGGTAAGAGAAGGTAACCATCCAAACTCAGGAAAGTGGTTGCTGTTGCAATAGGCAATAGGATGGATCCAGGATCTACCTTCTGTGCATGGAAGGACTCTGCTCATGGAAGATGACTCTGCTCAGATTTTGGGGATCTGTTTGGGGGCAGTGAATTCTAGTTCCACCAGCCCATTTACACACACCCAACTCACTGGGTCCCTTGAATGTGAAGCAAGCAAGGTACTGTTTACAATTATGGTACAGCACTTGTTTCTTAAATGGCAGATACCATCATCTTGGGGCAGGCTAGGCCCAGAGACCACTATTTAGCCATCTTTATCTTAAGGGATGGACTGAACTGCTGAAGCCCCACCTAGCCAGCCACTATCACTACCCTCACCAGCCCCAATACTAGAAAGCTTTTAAACAATCTGTTTCTAATAAACAATCCTGTCCCAACACCAGCAGTAATTCCTTTTGTCCTTTCCTGTCAGCCAGGCTCTTTCAGGAAGTTTGATATTGTTGTTGTTGCTGTTGTTTCTGCATGCATAATTGAGCCATGAGAAGGCAGAAAATCATTTGTCAGGGACAATGTCTACTCTCCTCATGATTGAGAAGAGGGACCTGTGCTTTTGTTTTACTCCTAAAAAGTGTGACTATTAAAGCACCTGATTATTTCATCCACTCTGTTAGAGGTGATGGTCCCCTTTCTTTTCTCAGCTACACCAGAGTCCATTAGGGGCAGTTTCAACAAGGTCAGCTAATGTCTAAATGCCCTGCTTTTTCCATTAGCAACATTCCACTGATTCATTGCACAACTGTGCCAACAAATACCTTACTTACAGAGGGGAAGCTTAGGGCTTTGTCCATAGTCAGGAAAGACACAGTGTGGTAGACAATAATTGTTGGAAGAGCAGGATATCAAGAAATGTATGTATGTATGTATGTATATTACTTAAGACATCAGTCTTTAAATAGTGAGTTAGAACCTACAAGTAGACAAGATCCTGACCTAAGGTAGGCTGCTCTGGTAGCACTACCACTATTTTAAAAAAAATTGCAAGAGAAAAGCAAAGAAAACGAGAGATCATGTGTGCGGGGGGGGGGGGCGCTAGTGTTGTGGTGTTGTCCAAATAAAAGAGAGGACAGAATTCTTTTACTGCAAAAAGAGGGAAATTCAGCAGGAACAGCTCACCTCTGCTTGACAAGGTGCACATTAAGGTTCTTCCCATTTGGTGACTTAAGTCTTAAAAAGCAAGGAGAAAGATGGCAGTATGTGGGAAGAAATTAAAAGTGCTTCTCATGTTGCAAGTCGGAGTTATGGGCAGACTCCTGTATCCAAAAGCATTCAGAACTACCAATTTTGGATGAGAGGTTAAATCATAGTGGAAAGTGGGCATCCTCATATGGAATACAATGAGCATCCTCGAAAGAATGACACTTCCTAGTTGTTTGCTCCAGATCCAAATCGCCACATTTACAGACAGGTATGGACAGTGTTGGGATGGGAATGTATTCCTAGAACTATGACAAACTGATTATTGTTAGTTAACCCTCCTGTTCCAGTTCATACAAGTGAAGATACACATGAAGAATCAGAGAGAGGCTACTTGTCCAGACTGTAAGCTATTAAGATATTACATGGATCTTAAAAGTAATCTCTGTATACTCAATAGGAGGAGGATCTTGCATCACAATAATCAAACCCAAAAGCAGTATATGTGTCTCAAATAAAATAATTTAATTTGAAAACCATCAGGTGTGTTCACTGGACACAAAAGATTCACCTCTGAACAGATCAACGTAAGCCTTCATACCCTGCATAATTGAAATATATAATTTTAAATGGGAGCTTCTGAAGTCATAGTTATCACAAATACAACATTATTTTCCCTCACATGATATCAGCTCATGGATTCTGATTGGTTTTCCTTTTTATAGAAAGATTTCTTGCATGTCAGCATGACCAAAAGGAGCAGCGGCAAATGCCAGAGGCTGCAAAAAAACAACTTCCGGGAGCTACCACGGTCAGCGTCTCTGTAGAAACGAAAGCCGAGGTAGGAAATGTACAGGTTGATAGGAAGAGAAATTACAGGGAAAGTCCACGTGGTGACATCAAGGACAGGAGCCAGTGATGAAAGTCCAATTAAGGCAAAGCAATGGCGCAGAGCCACCCGCCTGCACATTGCTGGGTGAGTGACAGACATCATGCAGTAGCCACCTCGGGAGTAATCTTCGCGGAGGCCCCAGCTCAGTGCATTGAAATGAGGAAATTGCCAGGAGTAGAGAATACCCCCCAGAAGCAGTGCTCCTGCAAAAGAAGAAAAATTAAGGCATTAGAGTGCTCACTAGGACCACTGAAATGGAAATTCAGATAACTTGGCCAAGGTTTCTGTTTGTTCATTTTGTACGCCCAGTAAATCACTTGCAGCTGCAGAATTCTCATTAATATAATCAGCTTGCCCCAAGGCAGTGAAAGGTATACATGATGGAGCTGCGAGGAACTGTTTACTTCCTTCTCCAAATACCTGCTTTAGAGATGGAAGTTACTAAATATCAGGCTGTTTGTGCCATACAGGATGCAGAATCTGGCAACAGATTCCTATGCATTTCATCTTTGAAGTTTTCTCCTAGCAGCCAGTTTTGGAATAAGAAAATTTGTAGGCAGAATTTGCAGAAGGTGCCTGTGGCTGCAGGTTCATTTATGCCCTCCTTGTCCAATCCCTTTGCTTCTAGTCCATCTCTGGCAAGCTTTACACATGCAACTCAATCCCATCCCTTATCTACAATTTGTTTTGTATTTGGAATTTTCAAATTCCATTCACACAATTCTATACTTGCAGAAAAGAAGAACCCCAGGCTTTCTTCAGAGGGGACTAGTGCCTGAGGTCTCATCGAGAGTGAATACAAGTATGGATGACTACTTTGGGACAGGGTCCCAGACAGGACCAATGAACTTTGACTTCTTAAGCCATCGTCATCGATCCTACACTCTAACCAGAGGACAATGAGCAAAATCTCCATTAATTATTCATATTATGATTTAGTAGAAATATAATCAAGCCCTTAAACTCCACCATAAGAATCTCTTTCCCCACCTGCCACCCCTTTGCTACAGAAAATACTTAGACGCATCTCCTCCTTTGGTTTCTTAGGCTGCCTCTACAAGAGAGGTTTAAAGCTCTTTCAAGGCGCTTAAATTTTTTTACCTCTACAAGAACGGAGCGTAGAACAAATCGGGCGTAGAGGCGCGTTAGCTCTCCGATTATGCGCATTATTGAATGCGCGTTAAATCGCGAGTTTTATTTTGCTCCAGCCGTTAAAGCGCATTTTGACTATGTGAACAAGCGCTTATGCGCATTAACTAATTGTAAAGCGCATTTTGGTCATCCGTTAATGCACTTCGCCGCCTCTCGTGCAGAGGTATTAGGTGTAAATGCGCTTCAGCGATTATGCACATAATCACCTAACCGGGCACAAAAGCGAATCCTTGTAGAGGGGACCTCACTCAACATCCTTTTCGTTTCCTTCTTTTTTTCTTTTTTTTTAAAATGCTAAACACAAAATACTTTCACATGATTGAAATTAACTGTGATAAACTTAGCACAGAATCCCGGTTTGCGTAGGCTCCTGAAACACACACACACACACACACACAAAAGTAATGCTGATTTAGTAAAAATTAAGCACTGGATAAAAATGTAATAAAGTTCACTCTACAAAACTTTAGAATAGATTTCAGACACCACCATAAATTATGTTGATGCATTTCTGCCACAGGTTTACTAAGTAGAAGTGTATAAAACTAGTCCTGTGGCAGCCACACAATTTAGGCCTGCAAAAGGCTGATAGTGCTCATCAGCGTTATTAAGCAATTAGTCACTCAATCCTGTACACCCCATATATCTTAGCATTAAAAGAGAGAGTAATAGGAACTAGCGATGCCCCATGATTGTCTGAGTTGAAAATGCAGAGTGAAAAATAGTTTCAGTACATTAATATTGAGGATCTATTTATTCAATCTGTGAGTTTTCTATCCCTGAACACCTCCTAAAAGTTGACTTGAAAGCAACAATTAAAGGGGAAAAGGAAACCATAATAAGAGCTCAGAGATCCAGACAGTATAATTGTCATGGAAATTATGGAACATTTCCTCATAACTGTGGTCTCTAAGGGACACTTTCAACATCTTATGCTACTAGATTGGATCTTGTGCCACTGAAATTTAGCACAGAAACCCAATAGCCTCTTCAGAGAGTGTTACTCTCTTTAATGTGGAACTTTTATAGGGGCATTACAGGTTTGCACAGATCGAGTTTCTGAACTGGTTTTCTTACAGTGGTGTTGTGACGTCTTGTATAAATCAAAGCCTGCTCCATTCATAAAAGGATGGATGCTGGGAGCAGCAAGAATGCAAGATGCCTTAATGTTGGCTCAGCAATATTTCTCAGCTATCATACCTTATTGAAAACATTCAACATTTCAGTTGAGATGGAGACTTCCAGTCACAGACCATCCAGCTGATCTTCCAGAAGGGACATAGGATGTTGGTTAACAAGGGAAAGGCTTTCTTCTTACACATCCTCTTGATTTAAGCATTTTTGGAGATACTGGAAAGTCACTGGATGGCAACACTCATAGCTTCATTTTTTTGCTATGCAGTACAAAATCTGACTTTTTATCATAACTCAATCATGAGAACCCCAACTTCCAATTTATTTTCCAAATTTCCGTCTGAGGTAGTCACAATGAAGGAGAAGGCTGTCTTGCAGTGATACTGGAACAAACTCAGTCCTGGCATTGGCATAACAGCAGCCACTGGTGTTCGTCCTCTGTTTATTTATCAGCCACTGGTGGTGTGCAGTGACCTTATTCAGAGAGGGGCAGCAGGCAGTCCTTGCAAGGATGTAGAGCAACCTTGCAAACCCTCTACGAGTATACATTTGCACTCATCTTTTAGAACAGTAAGGGAGTTTCTGGAATTCAATGGCAATTCGAGCAGAGCAGGATGCCTCTATCTCACCTGCCATGTTTGGTCATTCCTTCAGTAGCAGTGGCATAAATCCCTGTTTGTTATTCTGTGGCTGAAGCAATCTTTTAGGATGAGGCTTTTAAAAAACAGTGTCAAATAAACTTTAGGAGATCAGAGATTATGTTTTAGTATACGTACTAAGAGCACAATGAAGTGATTTTCCACTCATGACTGCCTAAGGTGCATGTGAAAAGTCTTGTAATGTAGCATGATTTGTTCAACGGTGTTAACGTTTGCAAACTCAGATGAAAGCCAAAGGCACTTTATGCTAAAAACCAAGCATAGAAAGCAAGGCTTATAGTTGGAGCTCCAAAACTGACTTGCTACCTCTTTCATTGTCTTGGTTTTTGGCCTCATATATGTATGACAGAGATGGCCAACCATGCATGTAAAATAAACACAGAATGGTTAAAGTATCAGCTCCAAAACAGATGTTGAAGTCTTACTGCATTTCCTAAAGCTATTGTTTACTGCCTTGGCAACCCAAGAACACTATTTTGCTTAAAGCACAATTTTAGTAATTCTTCTGCCTTGAATAATATGAAGGAATTTTAAAATTATTTCCAGATTCTAGTAGTTGACTGACACATGGGGGGGGGGGGAAGAAGCATCAGCTTCTTGTCTCTCTAGAAAACAAATTACGTATTTAATTTTATGTAAGAAGTTGTAGGAATTTTGAAGTCTAAGTTTACCCATTAATGGCCTGTATTTAGAACTGTGTATGGTTGTTTCCCTCTATCTTGGTATGGTAACAAACCAGCTCCTCTTAGCTAAAAAGATGTTAAAACAAATTACTCCCCTTTAATCCAGATGAGGGAGATTAGAGATGGAAAACAAGAGTAAATCCAGCTGCACCCATTTGCCTTTGAATAAACACTACTGGCGTTGTGTAGCTGTAGCTGTTCCATGTTCAACCTGGAAAATGAGATGAAGTATAACTGAACCTTATCTTTCCTTAAAGAATTCTGTTTCCATCATCTGAATGTGCTCATCAGCAAAAGTTGATCCAGCAGAAACACACTACCTGCCCACATTGAATTAAGGGTTTAGCTGTAATGGGTGGAGAAATGTTAACATCTACAAATTACAGCCCTGTTTTTTATATTGTAAGACTAAATCTCTCAATATGTCAAAATGTATTTTACATAACTCATTATGTTATGATGGGGTACTGCAGTATAAGAACAGATAAACTGATTTTAAAAAGTAAATTAAAACTAAATGTTAAAAATAAAATCAAACGTTAAAATATAAATAATTTATCTGAATGTAATACAAGCATTCAAATCTACACAGGCTCTTCTAAAACTGAATCTATGACCGTCAAACACAATGGGCATGAGCCAGTCAAGTGCTTTTAAGTCACATTAATTCTACTGGGAGAGATTTAAGCACATGAAAGCAATGGAACTTTAAAGTGCTCAACATTGGTTGGATTATTCATTGTGATCGACAGAGGTGAACATTTTTATTTAATTCTGAATTATATTTTTAATCTCACCAATAATACGAATAATTAAGAGACTAAAATACAATCTAAAATGACAAACAGTATAGAAATAGATAAAGATCTATAAGAACAGCCATAAAATGTAAAAACCATGTCTCTAAAATGCCTGGGAGAAAAAAATGGTCTTTGCCTAGCACGAAAAAGGTAACTATGTAGACACTTGAAGAGGGCATTCCATAAATGAGGTGCCACAACTGAGAAGGCCCTCTCTCTTGTAGCCAGCAGCTTAACTTCCTTCAGCAGGGGGCACCTGGAGGAGGGCCTCCAAAAGTGACCGAAGGGTCTCAGAGGAAGTTTTCTTCAGACATTCTGGCCCCAAGCTGTTTAGCGCTTCAAATGTCAACACCAGCACTTTGAATTGGGTCAGAAATGGGCTGGAAGTCTGTGCAGCTCACAAAACACTGGTATCACATTATCATATTGACCAGTCCCAGTTAGTAGCCCAGCAGCTCTATTTTGATCTAACTTAAATTAGCTGCATGTACAACACGATGCAGTATCCTTTGCAAGAGGTTACCAGAGCACGGATAATGACAACGGATAAAACTGTCCAGAGAGGGTGTCAGCTGGTGTATCAATGTAAGTAGATAAAAGGCACTCCTAGCACTGAGACTACCTTTCCCTCAAATGACAATGATGGATACAGGAGCGCCCCCAAGCTGTGCAACTCAACTTTCAAGGGGAATGCAACCCTCTCTAAAACAGGTTGAAAACTGCTCCACCGGGCAGATAATCCACTGCTAACAGTATCTCTATCTTGACGGGATTGAGATTCATTTTATTGGCCCTCATCCAGCCCATAGCTCAGCTCAGGCATTGATTCAAGACCCAGGCTAGATGAAAAGGAGTGGTAAAGCTGGTTGTCTTTTGCATATTGATGACACATCAGCCCACATTCCTGGATAACCGCCCCCAGCGGTTTCATGTAGATACCTTGTGACAGAATTGTCAAAGAACAGAGTGGTAATACCCCAGCAGCACTTTCTGGGAATGGCCATTCAAGTAGGAATGGAACCACTATGGAATCAAAAGCCACTGAGAGGTTTAAGAGCTCCATCAGACAAGCGTTTTATTGCACACTTGTTACTGGGCTCTCATGGATTTTTGGGAGTCCCTCTCATGACATCATCTGTCTCCTGCATGCCTCCCGCCCCTTTTAGTTTTCTTCGTGCTACAAAAAAGCAACAACACCCCAGTAAGTCCAACTTATTTTTAAGAGAACTATCAGGGTTGCATTCCCCTCCCCTCCCCAGACAACAAAGGCCGCTTCACAGGGTGATTATAGCAGTTTCTGTCCCAAAACTAGGCTTAAAGCCAGATTGAGGGAGATCTAGAAAATCAGCTTCATCCAAGAATGCCTGAGTTGATTGGCAACCACACATCCGATCACCTTGTCCAAGAAGGGGATGTTAGCAATCACCCTATAGTTGGCCTTCACTTCTGAGTCCAGGTTTAAGGAAGAGTGTCATGTGATCTGAGTGATGAAAGAGGTTAATGATTTTGGCAGCAGCAGTCTACATACAGGTGAGAGGGTGGAAGAGTGAAGGTTGCAAGGCATGCAAGAGGATGGGTCCTTATTCACAATGTGGTACGAGGCAAGTTCAAACAACTTGCTTGCAGGATGATTCTGTAACACTCTTAATTAACATGACTCAAACTGAAATTAGTTTTAATTCTCTTAATCTCACACATTGCCCTTTCTTAAGAGAACTCACCTTTCTTGCTACTACTCTGGTGCCCCCTACTGGCTACTTTGTAACACAGATTTGGGAGGTGGGATGAATTGGAGCAGCTGTCCCATATGGGTAGTTGAATATTCTCTCTTTGGAAGATGAAAGCGCTAGGAACTTAACACAGCTGTGTACAGTGTAGATGACAATGAATTTATTGACTGGGCTTTGACTCTGATTGCATCAGTCCCTCAGGTGTCTCAATGACAGAATAACTATTTCTTTTGTGTGTGCGAAAGAAGGCAGGGGTGGGGGTGGGAATGGATAGGGTGGGGAGAATAATCGACTGACTTTTGTCTTATTAAATTTAAAACAGCTGCCTGCTAGCACTGCCCATCTGCCTCCATATTTACTACATGGAGGGACATGGTCTTCTGCCTTTGTGTGTCCCGTGCTAGCATGTCAATGATGATATTTCCGCCTTTCACCCAAATTGAGTATAAAGCCTCTTGCATCATCATCATTTTGAAGAAGAGGAAGAAAAGTCTCATGGCTTTGCTAAGGTCCATTTCAGCTCAAATCTCTACACATCTCTCAATAGCCAGGATAACTTGCTCCAGGCAAGGAGGATTTGGCCTTTTCTCCAAAACCACTCAGTTACACATTTTGCCTACTGGCTGCTCAAAACATGATCTAGTTAATAAAAAAAAATCATTTGAAGGAAACAGGAACTAAGTTCAGTGCCACTGATTTGGAACAAAGTGAGGTCTTCTCTTTACTACTCCCCTCCAGGCAGACAAGGGCCATACAAATTAGGAAGGGCCATACACAATTGTCTTTTTACTCTTCCCTTGCTGTTTTGTTGCTAAACCCATCCATCTGCCAAATGTCACTTGCTGATAAGAACTGCCCAGTTTAAAATCCCAGGTTGTAAATAGATGTTGGCTGACATAATTAATGTCTACCCCACGACCCAATTTGAATTACAAAGTCAAGGCAATTTGAAAATCAGCCTCTGCATGATTACCATTGGTACATACACAGGCAGTCTATAAATTCCATAGCCTCAGGAATTATTTAAATTTTCAGAAAATGAATGAAAATCAGGACAAGATGTCTTTCAGGAAAACAGAAGGCAGAAGTGGGGCATCTGAGATAAACTAAATAGTCTCTTGAGATAAACATTCTTGGGAGCAGTAATACCAATGGCTCCAGGCCACTGTGGGTTTCTAATGTCTGCTACATTTGCAAGGCTGTTATCTGCTCTGCTACCACCACCTACCCAGAGTAAATCCCCTTAAGTGAGGAAGCATATTATGGCAAAGACCCCTGCTTGTCACTTCTAGCACAGCATACTGGGTGGTTTAGAATTGGATGCACTCTCATGGCATGGTTTTGCTATGCTCTATCTATAATCTCTAGATTGCATTTCAGAAGTTGGGAGCTAGCCACCATTTTGCAAGGATAACAAAATCTATTGCCTTCAGAAGGAAATGAGGTAACAGCAAGACATGTCTTGAGCTGTATGGGGCAACACTTACCGTAATCATAACCTATATTCCCCCCTTTACAATATCAATTTCATTCTTTTGAATTGTCTATTTGTCTGTTGGCTGTAAATAAAAATAAGACTTCAATAAATGGGAGAGCTACAGAAAGTTACAAACATGAGATTTATGCACAGCGAATTCAGATGACCTTGCCCTAAGTACTTAATATTCTTAAACTGACTGTCTTATCATGGGTAATTTCTGTTCTGCATAATATTTCTTTATATATTCCCGAAACATATTTTCAAAAACTCTATGCAGCATTTTGAAAGGTTATTGGTGTGTGTGTTTCTCCTCCCCGGTTTTCGCTTCAGAGGACGCAACTGCCAATTACGGAGGGAGGATTTAATTTTCCTGATCTTAGCAAAGATTGGAAGAAATCTTTTTCCTTTAATACTTCTCTCCCTGGCTTGTTTTGGAGTCAAATTATTTGACACCTCTTTTCGGCTGGATGGCACTACTATCGAGGCACGTTAAAATAAAGGAATGACTCCAGCAACAATTTTAGTAACTTGCAAGACATGGCATATAATGTTTCATCAGCTCCAGTTTTATCCATATTCTCATACAAAATTAACTTTTGGGGGGAATCCTGAAATGAAAATAGAGAAACAGCCAGTTTTGTGGAGGAACTGGGTTGATAGTTGAATTTATACTTTAGTTCAGTTAATAGGATTGGACAATGAGTTTTTACAATTTTCAGTATTCATCTAGTGCTGTGTGGCAAAATATTCAATTACAGCACTTTTTAGTGTCAACATATGGGACATTAGCGATGAATGCTTCAGCGCCTCCTAGAGGGTTGGAAGAATTAATTGGATCAGAAAGCTAAGCCTGCAATAGCTGTCTATTAATATCCTTTGGGAAGTAATAAAGTGAATGTTCAGTATATTAGAAAGGAATGGGATAGGGAAATGGAATGGTCTATATAACCTAATTAATGGAAAGTTGCCTTAGCTTCCATATGTACTACTTCTGTAGATTTAAAGTTCAGGTTGATTCAGCAAAAATGGATACTTCATGTCTACTGGACACCTCAGAGGCTGGTTAAGAAAAAGCTGGCTAGCTGTGCTAGGTACAGGTCTTGTAATGTGGTCAATGTGTTACCAAGGCATGTCCTGTGGGTATGTCCTGTGGTGGCTTCTTTCTGGCTGGACGTTGTTACTGTCTGCATAAGTTTTATTCTTGAAAAATGTCTGAGAATTGCAGATGTTCATGCCTTTTAAAATTATATTCTTGCGATATGGGGATTCACAGATGGACAGCAGAAGTGGACTTTGAGAGCCCTAACAGTTGCAAAGATACTCATATTTCAAGCCTGGAAGGAAGATCTTACTGATCCTGCTGCATTTGAACATATATCCTACAGTTCTCAATTTCATCTGGATCCTTATTTAGATATATGGACACATTAACATATATATTTTAAACTGAAGTGCTGAATCTCTTTTTAATTAATGGTGTTGTGAATAGTTATTATGAATGGGTATGCTTTTTCAGTTATGTTCCTTCTGTTGTGGTTGTTCCCCCCTATTTTGTTTTGTTTAATTCTGCAAATAATTTTTTTTTTTAAAAAAAAAAGAAGTGACATGGGGATTGAAATAACAAAGGTCCAGCTTAAGGAAATACAACAACAACAACAGAATACAACAAACTGAAACAGACTTTTTTTTAATCAACAAGCAAAGCATACTCATGGTCTGATGATGGCCTACCACCTATGACTATTATGTGAAATCAGTACATAACGGAGTCTTTAAACTTTGGAATTCTGCACACATAATCTATAAAAGATAAACACTCTTCAAATAAAGCCATGCAAATTAAGGAAGTTAATTTGCAAGATCCAGATAAATATGCATGTTTGCATAGTTGAGGGGTTTTTGTTGATGCAGAATTTGGCATTCTGCACTATTCATTTTGTGAATGGTAAGACTTAGGATTTATGAAAAGTGTGGGAAAACAGAAAACAGTCTTTGTAAATGCTTACAGTTGCGCTAAGTAGGAAAATACTATTTTGTTGGGGAAAAAAATCTAAACTGCATCTTCATTAAAAAAGGATGTCAGGATGGTATACATAAAGCCACCTTTTACTAGTATACTCGCCATCTAGATTTTCTGCATTTTTTTGTGTGCAAAACTGTCAATGAGTTTTCAAGTGGCTCTCTACAGCTAGAGGTTTAACTCTTTGAAATGAAATTATGATTCCCAGAATTCTTTAGCTGCTGAATTTCAGGCTAGAGACAAATTCTCTGCTCTGCAACACAATCTTTGTAGCTCTGCAATTCTGCATAACTAAATTAGGAACAGCTAACATTGGAATTATCAAAATTGAATATTCCTCAAAAATGTAATTGGTTTCTAGACCTAAAAGCTCCTGTGCAAATTACATGTTTAAGAAACATTGTGCTCCACCAACATTACATATTGGTGATGTTGCACTTCTGCTTGTGCAACGGGACTTAGGCTCTCCTGCCCATTATACCAGAGCGGATTTGGAGGGCACACAGAGGGTTGTAGGGGGCGAAGGGAAATTTGTTGCACCAGTGGTGACTCTTCCACTGGTGGACAGGTGCCATTGGATACAGTTGGGAGGAGAAACAGAAAAAAATTATACAGTGCCACAATCCCAGGCTGCGAACAGGATGTCTTCTTGCAGTGTCTTAGCTGTCTTTCCCACGATCCACAGAACTGAAATTTAATTTCTATCACAGAATATATACTTTTCTAATCCAAAATTTTGTCTAGTTCATTTGTCCATATGTTACAATCGCATAGCATGGTGGAAAAGAATGTACGCTTAACAAAATCTTCAATTCAAATTTCACCTTGGCAATGAACTCACAAAGTGATTTTAGGCAAACCACTATCTTCTCAGTCTCCTCACTATCTAGCAATAATAATACTGTTCTTGCTTTATGGGATGTAAGAACACAAGAAGAGGCATGCTGAATCAGACCAAAGGCCTATCTAATCCAGCATTCCGTTCACACAGTGGCCAACCAGCTGCCTGAGGGAAGCCCTCAAGTAGGACATGCATGCAATACCACCCTTTCACCCGGTTTCCCCAAAACCTGGTATACATGGCCATACTGCCTCCAATACTGGAGGAAATATATAGCCATAAGGACTAGTCACCATTGATAACCCCATCTTTCAACAGGGCTGCTGTTAGAATTTTTGTGATAATGTATAGGAAGTGCTTTGAAAAGTTTGAACACACTACATAAATGCCTATTATCATTATTTCTCTTTTTGGCTAGGGACATGTACACAAATGAAGAAATACTACATACTGACAGCAAGCCATTGGCTCTTGACAGCAAGAAAGATCTTTACAAGTCCTTGAAAAATGGGAAATGATATTGTTCTTTTGACATTTTCCATTGATTCCCTATTTCCTCTCATGATAATTTTTTCCTTCCTGAAAAAGAAAAAGATTCTAACTGGGATCAAATTGCTTGAAAATTTAACAATACCAAATACTTGATTGTTCTGAATGCATTGAAGGCATTGTGATTGTGTAAGAGACACTCCTGAATTATTATAATTGGATGGAACTTGCACCTTTGGCTCTGTACCTGAATTCCTCTAAACCTGGTAATTTACAATAGCCTTCAAAACTCTGAACAGCCAAAAATAGCTTCCATTTGAAAGACACATTTCCAGAGAAATCCTGTTCTGTTTGACCAGAGAAACATATCCAATTTCACTGTTGCCAGGCTTAGGATGAGAAAGAAATATGCCAGCAGGCTTAAACGGAGGGGAAAGAAAATTGTATGACTTGCTAGAGTCATATATAGAAGCGGCAAACCCTTGGAAAGGGAACTTCTCTGTACCTTCATTGGGAGATGGACATCTAAGGCTTGGAAACTGCCGAGAGATTCAGGCCTTAAAATGAACCTGAAACTATACACTAGTTGACTAACTTTTGCATAACAATACTGCTACGATTTCTACTACCACCACTGATGGTAAAAACAATGGCTCTGAGCTCCCTTGTTTCAGACCTGACCAATTTTCGGACCACCGGTAATAGAAAAGATTCATATTTTGTTTCACAAGTCAGAACACCTACTGTCTATGAAAAAGTTTTAAGTTGTGGAAACACTGAGGGCTGGAGCTGATCAAATAAACATGCTCCAACTATGTTCATGACATTGGCAAAATGTCACCACCTCCACCCCGGCTGTGGAAGCAGGAGGTGGTCTTGATATTAAAACTTTGCCCAAAGGAAGAATGAAAAGGTTATTCACTCTGAATGAATTAACTTTAGCATAATAATCCAGGAAAAATATGGACTGCTCATTTCAGGAAAAGCTCTCTAATAAAAAGCAAAGCATCACAAGCACCAATGAAATCTTGGGCAACCTTCTACTCTTTCTCTCATGCTCTAGGCTTTTTGTTGCTTGTTCAATAGGGTAAGCTCTTCTTTTCTTTTTAACAAGGTGCAAATGTATTTCTACACTTATACCTAAAGCCAAGTTACATCTGCTCCTTAATTATGAAACCTTAATGGCTTCCAGAGACATCGCTTACAGGGCATGGGAGCCGGCTCATGTGGAGATGGCACACTCCACGTCTTCATTCTGAAGGTGTTCATGGAGTCCCTAAGAAAGTGATAAACAAACTGCAGGCACGAAGATTTAGCCAAGAAATGTTTCCTGTGCTTTCCCTCACCTTCCCTGCCATAAACATATGGATGAGCAATTTGAGAGGAAAGCCTTGGTGCTTGGAGTTATAATAAGAGGACAAGGGCTAAAAAGTTGTGTATGAGAGATTGTCCACCATTATAGATTACATGTTTTCATTTATATATAAATAATGTACCATCGCTTTATCTGTTTCAGTTACAGAACTGGCTACACGTTCTGACAGATGTTCCAACATTTGCAGTGAGCAAATGAATACCAAGACACCAATCCATGTGTGCATGCGTTATATGCAGTCAAAACTTTCAGCTAAACTACAGCAAATATCCAGAGCAGACCAAATGACAAGAGAGTAGCAAATCAATAATACGATTTCCAGACTGATTGCTACTTCATACAAGCACAATGGGAAAAAAGTGATATGAGACAGCCCTGGCATGCATTTCATACATTTCTGTTTAGGAGATTGCTTACTGGCAGATCTTTTGAAAGAACACATGAAGTGCTGTGTGTAGAAAGCTGGGTTCATGGCTGAGGATTCCATAGCTGAATGTAGGTGTAAAAACGTAGCAAAGAGAGCTACTCTTTGCGTGGCTGCTACCTGATGTTCCAACAGTGTGTGTGTGTGTGGGGGGGGGGTCCAGTGATCTGTAGGGCCTGACCATTCAGTACCACATTCACACAGTAAATGGGAGAACTGGGGAAGGGGCATGGCAGTGCCTGGTTCATTTGGAGCCAAAAGATGACCACTCTGCCACATAGTTTCAGCCTCCATGTGGGACACTTCTAAGCAAAAAATACACAGTAAGTGGTTACCTATCTGTGGCTTACAAATATTACAGGAGACAGTTCGTTGAACAATAAGTAGATGAAAGGCACACCTCACTATGTACTGGTCTTGTGCATTATTCAGTTCATTTCAACAGAGGTTGTTGAAGAGCAAATCACAGTAGATTGTTCTACATATTGATTGTAAGTTCTTGGCTTTACTATACACAATAGATAAACTATTTTTCTTTCATATATAAAATTTTACTAAAGCAATATCAATTTACTTTTAAGAGAAGGGGGGAACAGGGAAACCATAAACCTCTCTGGATGTGAGATTCAGAGGATCTACTAGATTCTGAAACTGAGATAGCATTGGTTTCGACCACAGTATATCAGTCAGTGGGGGAAAGAGTCAGACACTACAAGTGGGAAGGTGTAGACCCTAGATAATGTTAGATCGATATTGGCACGTATTGATTAAAAAGAGGTCTTATGAGAAACAAGTGGCACCAAAACAAAAACAAAAAGGGAGAAAAGAAAAGGCATTGGATTCTCTTCAACTACACAGTCCAATGGAATTGCGTGTTGTACTCACCTGCATCCAGACTGCCAGTTGCTGCTGTCCAGCCCATGATTGGGGGAATGGCACCAACCACAGCTCCTACCCACGTATTGACAATGCTGATTCTTTTCAACGGTGTGTAACAGCATGTGTACAGGACAATGTTGAAGGCTCCCAGAGCTCCGGTAAGAGGATTTACTCCGAGGGTCAGCAGGGCTATTCCTGGAACTGCGCAGGTGACAGCAAAGGAGACAGCATGCAGAGGGCTGTAAAAAAAAGAAGAAGCAGAGAATACAGAAGACATTATTAAAAGGACCCCAGGCCAGTTTCTATTATCTTTTGCCCCATGCTGCGCTGATAACTGTTTTTTTTAAAGCTGGATAACAGTGATGACACTAAAGTAAAGGTTCATTCAGCAAACATCTATGAGAGCACAACAAGGAGGGAATGAAATTTGGAGAACTTATATAGGGTGGCAAGGTCGGTATAAGTATTTGCAACTTGCCATTAGACAGAGCTAAACAGATATCAAGAAACAGGGACATACACATATTACAATCATTACAACATAGTTATTATTGGTACAGAAAATAGGACTATATATCATCCAAGTTTTAATTACATCATGTAATGCTTTAAACAGAATTCTGCATTCAAAATGTAGTGCCCTGATAAAACAGAATTAATTTATCCAAAACCTATCAGCTGAAACTATGGATTTCACAAACACTCCAGTCTTGGCTATGTCAACTCTTGACAGTGGGGAAGAAACTATTTTTAATAAAGCATGTAAATGTTTGGTGTAGATTTTTATAGCCCCACATAGACCAGTCACCTCATAGTGTTTTATTCAGAATTGCAAAATAAGCCGAAGCATGGATGTGCACAGTTCTCGTTAGAATGCTGAGAAAGAATAAATGTCTGTCTTCAATTTAACTTTTAATTAAATGGACCTAGCCAACAATTTGATAAGCTGGAACATGATTTTACCAGTTTTACAAACCCAGTTGTGGATTTTGCTGATTTAATTTAGTAGAATGCAATGTTTACCACATTTTTCTCACAAGCTTCTGAGAGAAGCAGTTATCCTTTTGACTAAATGAAGCTTGCAATGAACCCATTCAAAGTACTGAACTTAAACCGCTTGGGCCTAAAGTCACACAAAATGCTAACTATCAAGTGGCAGATTTTTTTTTTCTGTGATAGAGTTTTGTCGTGTGAACCCAGCAACTGCAAATGGAGGCAAGCTTGTCACTAGATAGCTTCCATCTCAATTAGGAGTTTGGATTGGTCCCAAAATCTTTGCAAATGGTAAATGTTTTAAATGTTAGCATTTAAAAAAAATGTTTTTATGGTTTTAAATTTTGTATATTGATCTTTAATGTTCAGTCTTTTAATCTTTGTAAACTGCCCAGAGAGCTTTGGCTATGGGGCAGTATATAAATGTAATAAATGATGATAATAATAATAATAACTTTTAATTAATTTTCAAAGCCATCAAGACCTACGCAATACCCATCCTCACATACTCATTCGGAATCATACACTGGTCACACACTGAACTTGAAGAAATGAACAGACTCAATTGCACCAAACTCACAAAACACCACATGCTCCATCCCAACTTATGCACTGAAAGAATAACAATCAGCAGGAAAGAAGGAGGAAGAGGTCTGCTGGACATTAACAGAATTCATACTGAACAGATAAAATCGCTCAGAGAATTCTCCTATACCAAAAACACTCCCATTCATGAAGCCATAGTAAAAGCAGATAAAAACTATACTCCATCCAACCTAACACTACAAAACGAAGATCAAACACAACCACCTACGCTCACACAGAAAAAAAGAAAAATGGGCACAAAAAGCACTCTATGGGAAGCACTACAACATAATACAGAACCCACAAATAAACAAAGAACAATCATACAAATGGATCAAGAAGGGTGAACTATTTCCAGAAACCGAAGGATTCCTAATAGCTATACAGGATCAAGTTATAGCAACCAAGAACTACTAAAAATACATCATAAAAGATAACAGTATAACAACACACCTATGCAGGAAATGTCATCGATTCCAAGAAACAATAGACCATATAACAGGATGATGTAAAATTCTGGCAGGAATGGACTATACGGACAGACACAATACAGCTGCAAAAATAATTCACCAATAACTGGCCATCAAATTCAACCTTATCAAACAACCTACACCATACTATACATACTCACCCGAAACAATCTTGGAAAATGCAGATCATAAAATATACTGGGACAAAACAATTCATACAGACAAGACAATACCTTGCAACTGACCAGACATAACATTCATAGACAAAAAAGAAAAACACACAAACCTCATCAACATAGCAACACCAAATGACAAAAATGTTGTTGGAAAGGAAGAAAAGAGAGACAAATATACATCGTTGGCCATGGAAGTCAAAGAACTATGGAAACAGGAAACGGTCACAATTATTCCATTAGTCATATCAGTCACTGACATCACATCAAAAAATTATACAGAAAACCTCCAGAAACTTGGCCTATCAGAATACATCCCCACCAACATCCAGAAAGCAGTCATACTTAAAACATGCTCAATCGTCAGGACATTCCTGAATCAATAAAAGACAGCATGACTTGGCAAAGCCCGTCATATCCATCTAGAAAAACCGCCACGAGCGAGAAAGAGATACTTTGCCTCAAAGTAAAGCTGAGTCCCAATAAGTTTGACCTAGCGCAAATGACATCAAAGTGGAAACTGAAAAAGAAACATATTTAAAAGCTAATTGAAGGAACCTTGAAAGAACAGTTACAAACATTTGCTTTCTGCTACCCTAGTTCACTGAAGACAGGACATTAAAAAAACACAGCCACTGAGCTCAGCTTGGCTGCCCCCCTTCCTGGTTCCACAGACAGCAATGCACTACTTACAGTGGTCATCTGTTATATAGGATCAGGCATGTTTGTACCACTACATCTAGTAGCAAAATACGTTAATTGTATTTTCACACCTCACAAAGTCAGCGCGATGAGGAGCTGATTGCACACCGTGGAAAAGGCAATATTCAGGGCTATGGTATGATTAAAAGATCTTTCTGAAGTGAACAGAACTACTTCTCTGTAATGCTGCTGGCTGATAATTACTAATTCTCCATAGTACTAAACTGATCCCAGAAGCCAACATGTGAAAATATCCTTTGTTATTGCAATAGGTGATTCACAAGTGAAGCCTAACATCAAAAGCCATTTGTGCTGGTAAGACGTAAAACTCAAAAGTGCTTTTTCTGTGGAATAGATTTGTCCATTTTGAAAGTGGAAAGGCTTTTCCACAGGAAACGCTGACCATGCAGTATTTAATCCCAGAAGGAAAGATTAAACTGGTGTTCAAAGTCTACAACAGAAAAAAAGGAGTTTCGTCCTGCAGATTCAATGCAGTCACACTCTGAAGAGTACCCGTGTGACAGTGACAGAGCCCACAGGGCACAATATGTTCCATTTCCCTCAGTGTAACATCTGCTCTGTTGATAAGTCACACACAGATTTTTTCTGTTTGCAGACATAGCCTGAGACCTGATGATCCAGCTGGTGTGTTCTATTCATTTATAAAATCACCAGTTATAATAAAGTTATAATAAATATAATAAAGTTATAATAAATCAGGAGTTATGGGGGAACTTTGATGAGGCCTGAACAGGATGTGTTCTGTATACTTGTGGTACAACCCTGTAAGGCAAAAGGGAGTCAAAGCCAGCCCATATCCATGAAGCAAGTAAATCTCAAGCAAACATACACAGATGCTTGCCTCTGAACCACCTTTACTCACCACCAGAATGCTGGTTCCTGCTATGCACAGAGAATATAATTGTTTTACAGAACAGGTTACTTTAACCTGTTTTGTTACAGTTAGAGGCCTTTGCTTCCGACCAGCCAACACATAGTATATGTCATCTTACATTCTTCTACCCCCACTTCAAGAAAGGAAATTCTAGAGAAACTGCTCCACATTGTTCTGCAACAAACAGACATACACCAAGGTCATAGTGAGTACCTTCAGAGCTCTTTTCTACTACCTTGCAGTGCAGTAGACAGCTGAGAAGCACTACTCCAGAAATCAAATAATGAACATATGCCATTGGCCCATATAGTGCTGTCTGTTCTGATTAGCAGCAGCTTTCCAAGGTATCAGACAGAGATCTTTCCCAGGCTAGCTACTTCGGAGCTTTTTAAACAGAAGGCATTGAGGACTACACTTGGAACTTTACACATGTCACATATATGCTCTGGGAACTTGTTGAAGGGTGGGGCATAAAATAAATAAATAAAATATGCCCTGCCACTAAACTGTGGAGCCTCCCCTCTGCATTTTATTATATCTTCCTGCAGCACGAGTTTAAGCTTTTCTTGGTTTTTCCAGTATGATCACATTATAGCAAAAATGAAAGAGAAAAGTACCCTGTGTCAAGAAACTTATGATCTTTGGGAAATTTACGAGCCAAAGACTGTCCAATCTCAAGGAAAATGCTGCATGAGCTATGCCTCCCCTTGGATCTACAAGGAACATATCTCACATGCTCTGGGAATGACTAAAAGCTTTACTGGGGAAAGATACGCCTGAACGGAGTGAATAATAATAATAAAAAAATCAGTTCAAAGCTCACTGACATTTATTTATTTATTTATTTATTTATTACATTTGTATACCGCCCCATAGCCGAAGCTCTCTGGGCGGTTTACATAGGATTAAAAACAATTAAAAACAATATACAAAAATTAAAACAGCAAAAACATACAACATACACACAATCTGTACATTTAAAAACCACTTCAACACTTCAAAAAAAACTACAAAAACAAAACAAAACAAACCCAGGCTCCTCAGATATTGCCAAATGCCTGAGAGAAGAGGAAAGTCTTGACCTGGCGCCGAAAAGATAACAATGTTGGCGCCAGGCGGGCCTCGTCGGGGAGATCGTTCCACAATTGGGGAGCCACCACAGAGAAGGCCCTCTCTCTTGTTGCCGACCTCCGAGCTTCCCTCGGAGGAGGCACTCGGAGGAGGGCCTTAGATGTTGAACGTAGTGTTCGGGTAGGTTCATGTCGGGAAAGGCGTTCCATCAGGTATTGTGGTCCCAAGCCGTGTAAGGCTTTATAGGTTAAAACCAGCACCTTGAACCGGGCTCGGAAACATACAGGCAGCCAATGCAAGCGGGCCAGAGTAGGTCTTATATGTTCGAACCTACTGGTTCCAGTTATCAATCTGGCCGCTGCATTTTGCACAAGCTGCAGCTTCCGAACCACCTTCAAAGGCAGCCCCACGTAGAGTGCATTGCAGTAATCTAACTTGGAGGTTACCAGAGCATGGACAACTGAAGCCAGGTTATCCCTGTCCAGATAGGGACGTAGCTGGGCCACCAACCGAAGTTGGTAGAAGGCACTCCGTGCCACTGAGGCCACCTGCGCCTCAAGTGACAAAGATGGTTCTAGGAGAACCCCCAAGCTACGAACCCGCTCCTTCAAGGGGAGTGCAACCCCATCCAGAACAGGTTGAACACCCTCCATCCGGTCAGCGGAACCACCCACCAACAGCGTCTCAGTCTTGTCTGGATTGAGTTTCAGTTTATTAGCCCTCATCCAGTCCATTGTCGCAGCCAGGCACTGGTTCAGCACATCCACAGCCTCACCTGATGAAGATGAAAAGGAGAAACAGAGCTGCGTGTCATCAGCGTACTGATGACAACGCACTCCAAAACTCCGGATGACTGCACTCAACGGTTTCATGTAGATATTGAACAGCATGGGGGACAAAACTGACCCCTGCGGAACCCCATACTGGAGAATCCACGGGGCCGAGCAATGTTCCCCAAGCACCACCTTCTGGAGCCGACCCACCAAGTAGGAGCGGAACCACTGCAATGCAGTGCCTCCCACTCCCAACTCAGCCAGTCGTCCCAAGAAGGATACCATGGTCGATGGTATCGAAAGCCGCTGAGAGATCAAGGAGAATCAACAGAGTCACACTCCCCCTGTCTTTCTCCTGACATAGGTCATCATACAGGGCGACCAAGGCTGTTTCCGTACCAAAACCAGGCCTGAAACCCGACTGAAATGGATCCAGATAATCAGTCTCATCCAAGAGTGCCTGGAGCTGGCTCGCAACCACCCGCTCCAGGACCTTGCCCAGGAATGGAACATTTGCTACTGGCCTGTAGTTATTAAGATTTTCAGGGTCCAGGGAAGATTTCTTTAGGAGTGGTCTCACTGCCGCCTCTTTCAGGAGGCCTGGGACCACTCCCTCTTGCAAAGAGGCATTAATCACTTCCCTGGCCCAGCCAGTTGTTCCATCCCTGCTAACTTTTATTAGCCAAGAGGGGCAAGGATCCAATATGGAAGTGGTTGCACGAACCTGTCCAAGCACCTTGTCAACATCCTCGAGCTGCACCAACTGAAACTCATCCAAGAAAACAGGACAAGCCTATGCTCTGGATACCTCACTAGATTCATCTGCTATAACACTGGAGTCTAAGTCCTGACGGATGCCAGAGATTTTATTCTGGAAGTGCCCAGCAAATGTATTACAGCGGGCCTTAGATGGTTCTACCATGTCCTTGGGGCCAGCATGTAAAAGCCCTCGGACAACTCTGAAAAGCTCCGCTGGGCAGCAGGTTGATGATTGAATAGTGGCAGCAAAGTATTGTTTTTTTGCTGCCCTCACTGCCCCTGAATACAGCTTACCATAAGCACTTACCAGTGTTTGATTGCATCCATCAGGAGTTCGTCTCCATCTGCCCTCAAGCCGTCTCCTGTTTTGTTTCATCACTCTCAGCTCTGGGGTATACCACGGAGCCGTTCGAGCTCTACACAGGAGAGGGCGCTCAGGAGCAATCGTGTCAACTGCCCGGGTCATTTCTGCATTCCACAGATCAACCAGGGTTTCGACAGGAGAGCCAGCCCTATCAGCCGGAAAACTCCCCAGAGCCCTCTGGAAAACATCTGGATCCATTAGCCTCCGGGGGCAGACCATCTTAATGGGTCCCCCACCCTTGCAGAGGGGAAAAGCCACTGTAAGTCTAAACCTCAGCAGGTGGTGATCTGACCATGACAGAGGGGTTGATGTAAAGTTCCCCACTTTCAGATCCCCATCTCCATGTCCAGTTGAAAAAACCAGGTCTAGAGTATGCCCTGCTACATGCGTTGGGCCGATGGTATGTTGGGACAGTCCCATGGTTGTCATAGAAACCATGAAATCCTGAGCTGCCCCAGATAAAGTGCCCTCGGCATGAATGTTGACATCCCCCAGAACCAAGAGTCTGGGGGACCTCAACAGTACACCAGAGACCACCTCTGTCAGCTCAGCTAGGGAGTCTGTTGAGCAGCGGGGTGGGCGGTACACCAACAGAATCCCTAATCTGTCCCGTTGGCCCAACACAAGGTGCAAACACTCCAGACCAGTAGTCGCATGGACAGGGAGCCTGCAGAGGGGGATGGAATTCCTATAGACCACAGCAACCCCCCCTTCCCGGCCCTCAAGTCTACCCTGATGCTGAACCAAGTACCCCAGTGGGCATAACTGGGAGAGACTAACTCCTCCCTGCTCTCCCACCCAGGTCTCAGTTATACATGCCAGATCGGCTGCCTCATCCACAATTAAATCGTGGATGAGGGAGATCTTATTATGCACTGATCTGGCATTTAAAAGCAGCACCCGGAGGCCTGAGGGCTGGCTGATAAGGCAACCAACAATCCTGTGGGTGTGAGGGGGACTGGAACAAGGCACAGCCATTAACTGTCTGGGCCTTGTTTCCCTAACTTGGCAAGTCCTCCTCACAACGCCATATCTCCCTCTACCCGTCACTACCCTGATTGTGCTCCCCTCAGATCCCCTCACCTGGCCCTGTATCCTCCCTCCCAGGCACATAGCTCAAGCCTGGGGAAAGGGGGGAAAAAAAACAAAAAAACAAAAAAAACAACAACCAAAGACAAAAACAGAAAGCCGGCAGGCAGGCACACTCCTCTCCTCCTCCGGCGGCAGGCCTCCCTCTCCTGCAGGTTGATGGCTTTCCCAGGCCCCCTCAGCCAGCAGCTTAAATATCCCTCCCAGGAAGGGAGGGGGACTGATGTAATTGTCCACAGCAGCTGGCTCAGTACCTGGGAGCCTGGTCCTGCAAGGAGTGGCAGTCTGCCAGGCTGAAATCCTCTGGAGGCTGGTGGTGGTGGTGGTAGCAGCGAGGCCAGGAGGCAGGCAGGCAGACAGGCACACTCCTCTCCTCCTCCTCCTCTGGCAGCAGGCCTCCCTCTCCTGCAGGTTGATGGCTTTCCCAGGCCCCCTCAGCCAGCAGCTTAAATATCCCTCCCAGGAAGGGAGGGGGACTGATGTAATTGTCCACAGCAGCTGGCTCAGTACCTGGGAGCCTGGTCCTGCAAGGAGTGGCAGTCTGCCAGGCTGAAATCCTCTGGAGGCTGATGGTGGTGGTGGTAGCAGCGAGGCCAGGAGGCAGGCAGGCAGGCAGGCAGGCAGGCAGGCAGGCACACTCCTCTCCTCCTCCTCCTCCTCCTCTGGCAGCAGGCCTCCCTCTCCTGCAGGTTGATGGCTTTCCCAGGCCCCCTCAGCCAGCAGCTTAAATATCCCTCCCAAGAAGGGAGGGGGACTGATGTAATTGTCCACAGCAGCTGGCTCAGTACCTGGGAGCCTGGTCCTGCAAGGAGTGGCAGTCTGCCAGGCTGAAATCCTCTGGAGGCTGGTGGTGGTGGTGGTGGTGGTAGCAGCGAGGCCAGGAGGCAGGCAGGCAGGCAGGCACTCTCCTCTCCTCTCCTCTCCTCTCCTCTTCCTCCTCCTCCTCCTCCTCTTCCTCTTCCTCTTCCTCCTCCTCTTCTTCCTCCTCCTCCTCTTCCTCTTCCTCCTCTTCCTCCTCTGGCAGCAGGCCTCCCTCTCCTGCAGGTTGATGGCTTTCCCAGGCCCCCTCAGCCAGCAGCTTAAATATCCCTCCCAGGAAGGGAGGGGGACTGATGTAATTGTCCACAGCAGCTGGCTCAGTACCTGGGAGCCTGGTCCTGCAAGGAGTGGCAGTCTGCCAGGCTGAAATCCTCTGGAGGCTGGTGGTGGTGGTGGTGGTAGCAGTGAGGCCAGGAGGCAGGCACACTCCTCTCCTCCTCCTCTGGCAGCAGGCCTCCCTCTCCTGCAGGTTGAGGTCTCCAGTAACGGCTGATTGTGGCATAGCCCCTCTAACCTCATGGTTAAGATCCAAAACAGGGTCCATAAGGCAGTGGAATAAAGGTGTTGGTTTCGTGCTCATTTAGCTCAAGCTGCCATTAACAGAATATAGTTTTAAACAAACAAACAAACAAACAAACACCATAACAGTCTGTCATACTGGAGAAGAACCATTCAGTGATAGCTTAGGTGGGCAGGTGGTCCCCTAAAAACAAAAATCAAATATCCATGCCTTATGCAATTGTTGCACTTCATGGGCGGCAGACAGCAGTTGCATTAAAAAACAGCAGAGAGAGGCTTTTTGAAACCTAATTCATGTGAGGTCATAAATCCCCTGAATCAAGGGCATTTGTACAATGAGCTTGTTAAGCAGCGTTTACATGTTATTTTTTAGGATGGTTGAGAACTCTCTTCAACTAGTGAAATGCAGAATTATCCTGGATATCTTTTCAATTGTTTTTCTGGGTTCAACATTATGTATTGTTTAACTATTCTCACTGCGCCATGCAGGTAAAAAGTTTGCAAAGACCTACAGGAAACTGCCCACACAATACACTTCATGAAGACAGGCTTCCAGTGTATTTTATTTTTTAACAAATACAATTAACAAACACCCCCCCCCCCCGGGAGATGGACAATAGCCTGGAGATCATTAAATTAGAACTAGAAATGGGCACCGATTCCCTTCTCAGCCCTTACTACACTTTCTCTACGACACACATGGAGGTGTATGCATGTGTGCACACACATGGTAGTTGAACTCGAGTCCATTTATTTGAGGAGCCCTTGTGCACAAGTCAACATGCAATTATTATGAAAATGTTATTATTAGTCTAAATACAGGAATCTCACTAAATGGATAAATATATCCCCACAACCTCCATCTCTGTGAGAGTCAGAATGAGCGCATAAGCAGCCCATTTGTGGGAGACAGAATATAAAAGTTATTTCACTCAGGAACAGCTTTGAGTTTGCAAATGGAAGCAATAACATACTGTATCAAGCATCACATATATGCACACACAGTAAAACATTTGCAAATCTTGTTCCAAAATAAGAGTCCCTTAATCTCTCAATGCTTGTTTACACAATCAGGGCAGATTATTCAAGACTGAAGCAAATTCAAAGTGAGTAAAAGCCCCTTCAGATAATCAGGGACTCTACTCTCCTTGGGGGAACTGATAGTAAAATACACTTGCTTACATTGAACAGCATTTACATTGAACAGCATTTGCCCTTTTCATGGCCATTCTCTCAGTATGCAGAGATCTTTATGGAGCTCCTCACAATCCTCCATTGTTTTAGCAAGACTAAATAATTTGGTATCATCACCAAACATGGCTACGTCACTGCTCACTTCCACCCTTATTCTAATATTATGAGAAAGGGAGAAACTGCCTCCCTATCCACTTTCTTCACAACATGCAAATAGGAGTGAGCAGTGAGATGGCCAAATTTGCTGCTGACCTCAAAATATTTAGGGTTTTTAAAATGAAGTGAGATTACCAAGAGCTCCAAAAGAATCTCTCCATAGTGTGAAAATGGGCATCAAAATGGCAACAACAGTTCTACGTAAGCATTTGTAAACAACAGTTCTACATAAGCATGCACACTGGAGCAAAGCATCCCAACATCACATATACACTGATGGGATCTGAACCTGCAGTGACTAAACAAGAAAAAAAAACTTGGGAATGTGGTTGACAGCTCAGTGAAAACGTCAACCCAGTGTGTGGCAGCTGTAAAGACAGCAAACTCCATGTTAGGCATTATAAGAAAAGTAATTGAGAATAAAACTGCCAGTCTCATACTGCCTTTATACAAATCTATGGTGTGACCACACTTAGAATACTGTGTACAGTTCTGGTTAACTATAAAATTTAGTATCACAAGATGTTGTGCTGGCCACCATTTTGGATGGCTTGTCCTCCTTTCCATGTGGTCACCCTATAACATGACACTATTCCTCCTTCTGAAGAGGTCTGGACCTCAGACTATTAAAGACAAAGTGGCAGACCATAATAACTGTGTTCATATGCCCATTGCTTTATGAGGCTTCTGCAGGCTACCGAACAGAGAACTATCAGGCCATAAAGTTGCTTAAATGGGTCTGCCAGAAACCTGACCTCACCGTTCCTGTTAGGTCCATGTCCATGAACTTGATGGAATCCCATCCTTCATCCCTTGGTTTAATTTACTGACCTCCCCTGGCTGGGCCTTGCAGGGAACAATAGAGTAGACAGAGCAGGCATACATAGCACGCACAGAGTGCTGAGAGTGGCAAATCTAAAAGCAAATACGTTGCTTTTAAAGAACCAAGGAAATTCAATGGGTCTTTTAAGTAAATATCTATGGATGGAAATGCAGCCCATGCAGGCTTGAAACTTGACCACAAACATGATCACAATCTGCTACTTTAAGATGCAAACAGGAAGAAAAAGCATGTAGAATAAAATGAGCTAAAATAATTAATATAGTAAACTGTAACTTATTCTAATTTAGGATATTTTCCTGTATTCAGGAAATACAGGATATTTTCCTGTATTCCCAGCATTCCTGACCATGGGACATACTGACTTGCAATGATGGGAGTTGTAGTCCAACCCCTTTGGAGGGCACCAGGTTGGGGAAGGGCTGCTTTAAACAAAAAAAGAGAAGTAGGTGGCCCTAAGTTGTTTGTGATCAGTTTTCCACAACCCCACAGTCACCTCTGCATATCATATTCTCCATCCTGTCCTCATGGTTTATCTGCTTTGGGAGAATGAGAATTTCACTTGCACTTTCTGCCTCCTTAGGGAGGATGTGGCGTTAAGGCTTGGGAGCCTTAACTCCCAATTTCCCTGCTTTTTGGTGCTTGGTTGGAAACTGTGGAGCCTTAACGTTGTTTTTGTAAACCGTAGGTTTTTTGTTTAATGAATATACTATAAGGGTGAAAGGTCAGACAAGAAACTATCTCTAAAAGGGTAGTTAAGAAACTGTCTTCGATCTAGAGCTGAGGTGCAAAACCCTTTTTTGGCCTGAGGGCCACACTGGTTTCCAATGATATTGACTCCCTTCTCCCTTCTCCAAGGGGGGGGGGGGGCTCAGCAGGCCTGAATTTCCCAATCCTTGATTTACATTTCAAAATCCTAACAAGATACTAACCCTGAGATTGTGCTCATATCCCACAGTGACTAAGGTATAATGCTCCTTGGCATACTCTAAACATGTCAATAGAGGTAGCTATCCTCTATAAAACAAAATGAACCTAAGCTTTTGGTGCAGCTTTAGGTACGTAGGCCTTAGCTAGTAGGCAATGCTAATCTAGAAACTTACTTCTAATCAGTCTCTTTTGCTTTCTTTCCTGTGTTATGTCAGCAATGCCACACTTATTTCCTCCAAAGCTGTTTTTACTTTGCTGCTGCCCATAGGAGCAATGTTAAATTATCATTGTCTATATAATGTTCTGCGGTGACAGGTAAATGATACCAAGGCAGTAAAGGAAAGATTGATGTCTTAAATTAATCTCAATATTGCTCCTAGAGACAGGAGTTTCATCAGCATGCAACACTATAAAAATAATTTATTGTAATAAAAAGAGCCATGATGTTTTAAAAAAATGTGTCAACACCACGCTGATTAGAAGAAGCAGAACCTCCAAACAAGTAGTTATGAAGACGGTACACGAATAAAAGATAGAGCCTTTAATGACATTGGAAAGGCTCGCAGTTTGATGTTCCATTTGAACAATGAATTCATGTATTCATTTTTGAGATAGACATGTTGGGCATAAAACCCTCAATTAGTCATGAATTCAAACACAAACTCCACAAGCCCAATTTCTTTTCTTGTCAACATTTGTATCAGCAAATTCTGTTCAGACTTGAAAGGCTGGGCTCCATCTACAGTTCTGGCTACATCCACATAAGCAAAGCCAAACCAAACCACATTAAGCACTTCTGTAGGGATTATTTGGGCATAATTACTGCACCACTGTACAGTTTGCACTCGCCAAGCAGTGTTATATACACATTTTTTAAGAGACCACATCTTTATTTTTATTTATTTATTTAAAAACATTTTTAGAGTGCCACCTTGCCATTTCTGGCATCGTGGCGCTTTACAATAATACATAAAACTACACTTGATCATAGCCAAAAAAGGCTGAGAAGCGATCTTTACCAAGGTACCACTGTGACCTCTACCGAAACCAAAGACCTGTATCTTCCTAATGCTCTCCATGCATTAAGTAACACCACTGAAGGCACACTGTCATTCCAAATAGTTGCTCTGCAGCTCTAGCCATGCCTTCCATTAGAGGTTCATGGATGGTGGGATTTAAGCATTTTCCATAAACAATGGGCTTTATTTAGTGCGAGCATATAGTTATAGCATTATTTCAGGTGCATGTTTTATGGCTTTGTTCCAAAAGGTGTTCATGTGCGAGAAAAAGGGAAACGAAAAGTGTTAATCTCTCCTAAATGTGTCCTCCTGGTTATCTTGTACAGTGCTATGGTAAGTTTAACTTGTGAAGTGTGAATGTTAGGGATGTACGAGAATTTGGTTTATTTCATTCAACTGATTGTTACACCCATTCCATTTCTGTTTTTTGGATCGTCAGGCATGTAGCGTTCTGTCGCCTGCTCATTGACTGAATCAGATATTTTTAGGGATGTATGAGAATTTCATTCCTGTTTACAAATTTGCACTTGTGCAAATGTGCATTTGTGCAAATCCTCCCCCGCCCCCACAAAATAAAACAACGCTCCACAAGTCTGCGGAATCTATGCATTTTGAAAAGCTGATCTGCTGCAGAATACGCAGCTTTCAGAAATCAGAACTCATTTGAATCCGTTGCAGATTTTTCCAACATCCCTCGTGTGTGTATGTGTATAGCCCTGCTCTATAGATTCCAACTCTCTGATTAGGCACCCTGTCCAATAGTCAGCCACTTTTGAGTCTTAGGAACCTGAGACAGGGTTGGGATTCTGTTGGTGTACCATCCACCCTGCTGCCTAACAGTCTTGCTGATAGAGGTGGTCTCGAAGGCTTGTGATCTCGAAGGACTTCAACATTCCCTCTGAAGCTAACTTTCTGAGTGCGGCTCAGGATTTCATAGGCCTATCTCGAATTATATTTGACCCAACACATATGGTAGGATACACTTTTGATGTGGTCTTTCTGTACTGGACTAAGGAAAATGATCTGTGGTTGGGGGAGCCAATTGTGGCTTCACTGGCATGGATGGATCATTACTTGATCAAGGTTGACTTTTCGGCTGTTTGTAACCTTTGAAGAAGTGGCAGATCAAATGTGGTTGTCTGCCCTCAGAAGCTGATGAATCTGGATGGTTTTTACCTTAGTTTTATAATGCAGTTTTAAACTTTTAAACATGTTATGTTTTATTGTGTTGTACGTTATCGTTTTAAACATGGATGGAGCGAGAGTATAGTCTAGTCATGTTGTTATGGATACTTTTCAGCTTGTGCCTACTACAGGTTCCCTTGATTCTTGCTTATCCTGGTTACTGAAATCTGTCAGAGCTGAGATGGAGATATGGATCTTGGATGCATTAAATACCTTTTTGAGGGATACTGTGGTCCCCACTGCGTTGAAAGATGCAGCAGTGAGGCCTTTATTAAAGAAACCAAATTTAGAGCCAATGGTTTGCAATAATTAGTACCCAGTGTCTAATCTATTCATGGGCAAGATGTTGGAGCATCTGGTGGCTTCCCAACTCCACTGTTGGATGATGCTGATTTAATCCATTCCAATTTGGTTTTAGACCTGGTTTTGGAAGAGAAACAGCATTGGTCAGCCAGGTGGATGATTTATGTGGGGGAATGGATGGGGAGACACAATCCTGGACCTCTTGATATCATTAGCAATGGTATCCTTTTGGACTGTCTATCCGGGTTCAACTTGGGAGGCATAGTGTTTTGGTTTCAGCCCTTCCTGGAGGATTGCCCCCAAAAGTTGGTGCTAGGGGACTACTGTACTCTGCCATGCCCATTGGCTTATGGGATACAACAATGCTTTTGAATATCTGTATGAAGCCACTGGAGAAGTCATCTTGAGGTTTGGCTGAGTGTCGTCAGATCTACCTTTCATTTTCATCTACTTATCCCAGAGAAGCTGTAGAACTCTTGAACCAGTGTCTGAAGGCTGTTTTAGGATGGATGAGGGCCAAGAAGCTGAAACTTAATCAAGACAAGGGAGAAGGAAAACCGACTACTTTGGATGGAAGCTTGTAATCAGTCCTCAACAGGGTTGCATGCCCACTGAGGTTTGGGAGTTCTGCTGGTCAAAACTGGGAAATTTCAGGTGGCAGAGGAGGCCAGGAATATTTTTTATCAGCTTAGGCTAGTACACAAACTGTGATCCTCTCAGGAGAGGATGGACCTTACTTCAGTTATCCATGCTCTAGTGACTAGGCTGGATTGCAGTAATGTGCTTGACATGGTGCTGCACTTAAAGGTGGTTTAGAAACTTGAGCACCCACATACAAAATGTGGGTGCTCAAGCACTGGCAGTCAATCAGATCCTGTGGTACCTACATTGTACCAGCTGCATTGACAGCCAGTGCACTTCCAGGCCCAATTAAAAGTGCTCATATTGGCCTTTAAAGTCCTAAACAGTTTGGGTCCAGGTTATGGTCTTTCACTAATACCAGCCTGTCTACCCTCAGACATCAATGTTGGAGGCCCTGCTTTGTGCACAAGAGATAGGGCATTTTCGGTTTTGAGCCACCCCTCCAGCTTTTGTAACTCTGGTCCACTTGATGCCTCCCAGGCCCCATCATCATAAGTCTTCAAACATGTCTTTAAACATGTTTATGTTCAGGGGAGAAGAGAGGCCACAGCATGCTTTGATCCTGCAAATCACATACGGGCAAATGTTTACGTTGAGCCAGGACATAATAAAATATCTACTTCTGTAAAGAATCCAGAAGCAGTGACAAAACACTGTATGGAAGGACAGATCTTTACTCTATACCAACATACAAAGTCACAGCAAGCAGAAAATAGTTAAAGCACTGATGGTAATCTGTTTTGCCACACTCTAGTACATATTTAAGAAATGGCCTCAAGAAACTTCCTCACATTTCCAGCATGGTAAGTTGGTAGCCTGTATTCACTCACAGAAGAATCTATAAGCTTGACTGTCTCAGTAAGGCTTGGATTAACTTGAAACTTAATTATAATGAAGGAAGCATTCATAACAAATTAAGACGTCACCACAACCAACCAAATTCTGGCAGTTCCCCAGTGTTGAAGCATACACTAACTTGCTCTGGACATCTTTTTAGGCAGTTATATTTATATCTGGTGTAATGCAAACCACATTTACTAGTATTTTCAGATGGGAAGAATAATGCAGTAATAACAATAATAAAAGCGAATCTAAATCTGGAAGAAACATTTCCCACACCAGTAGCTGTTTCATGAAAGATTATTTTTCTTTAAAACAACAAAACAAAACAACAACAACAAAAAAACAAGCCTATACACAAACTTTTGTTAAACACATTTCATGTCAGAATTACAACAGAACTACAGTCCATCTGTCTGTGACTTACATCTATTCACGTACAGATCTAAAGCTTTAAATCAAAGCACTTATAAACTTACACATTATGCTCTTCATTTAATGATGTTATATGTGGCATTTGTGACCTACAAAATGCTTAAACACAGAAAGGGCAAATATGTTTTTACATTCAATTACTGGTTTTAATCAGAAATCTCCTTCATGTGTAATGAGATATATCTTCTAATTAAAACACAGTTTTAAGCATAAGCATTACAGATTTATTGCCAGAGCTACCTTTCTTCCATGATGGTGACACACTCAGGCAAATATCAATTACAGCCCTTAAAAGCAGGAAAGCTGGTGTCGCACTTTTTTGCAACCATCTTTCCCTGGCTTTCAAATGTTTATGAACAATCAGGAAAACTGATGACGGGATCTGCTCTTGCAAAGACACAGAATTACATTAACGAAAAGTGTAATGAAGTAAAAGGGCACTCATTTAAGCAACAAAGTGAGCATTACTGGAGGAGAAGAAAACATTACTAATATGCATATTCACTTATTCTCTCACTCGTTCATGCAAAAAGGTTCATGGCTCATGAAAAGGACTAGAGGCTGTTTGGTGTTAAAATTGAAATGCAAAAGTAAATTACAGTTTTAATTGAGAACTCAGGCTCCTTCCATCAATCCAGGGGCATTGGGAGATGGAGTTCCTCTTGGTCACTCATGCCTGAAGCCTGAGAGATGGTGCTGTCTTTTGAGGGAGAGGCAAAAAACAAGAAAGCCTCTCAACTCCTTCCCATGAATTGTTCAAGTTCATCCCCCTATTAAATAAATAAATACTCTGTTCTATTTGGACATCTAGATGTTTATTAATATGCTCAATTCAGTGGGCATTGTCCTCCTTTGGGCTGCTAATCCTTTCTCCTTGGAAGAGGAGTCATCCAATGTTGACAAGACAACTGCTGCTATGGCCACCAAAATTCCAACAATTTTGCTGGGAAACAAGGTGCTTGGAAGGCACATGTCTTGTTTCCCAACAAGATTAGGCTCCTGACAACCAAGGGTGTCAGAGAAAGGAGGAGTATGTCTCTGTTGTTCCTCAGCAAAGTTCATTACTGTCAGCCATGGTATACTTCTGGACTGCCCAGAGTAGATGGTTCTAGGAGGCTTTGTCTTAGAATAGTTTTAAGACTTCGAGGTTCAGTGCCAGAAAATGGTCCTGGTGGATACAAGTTCAGTGCCTATGGGTTCAATCTTTTCCCCCATGCTGTTTAACATCTATATTAAACCACTGAGAAGTTTGTACAGGGATCTGGAGTGTGCTGTCATCTATATGTTGGTGATACACAGCTCCATTTTTCCTTTTCACCTAATATCAAGGAAGCTGCTGAAGTTCTGAATTTGTGCCTGATGGTGGTAACGCATTGGATAAGGACTAAAAAATTGAGGGAGACAGACTCTAGAATACGATTCAATTGGGATTGGATGGGATAGCACTCCTCCTGAGAAGTCAGATCAGTGGTCTGGAGGTGCTCCTAGATTTAGACTTACACCTAGATGCCCAGGTGGCATCAGTGGCCAGGAACACTATTCCCTAGCTTAGGTTGGTGTGCACGTTGTGCCCACTCCTGTGAAGATCTGACCTACCTATAGTAACATATGCAATAGGTATATCTAGACTGGAATACAGGCTCTACATGGGCCTGTGTTTGAAGAGTCTTTGGAAATGCCCAGTAACATGGGTCAGAATGTAGTGGGCATTTATCTATGGGATCATATTGAGCAGACCAGCAATGCCTGTGCTTCTAACCAATTTGGTTCTTACCTTTAAAGTCCTAAATAACTTGAGTCCAGAATACCTGAGGGAACAGCTTCTCCCAGGCCAAGCTCATTAAGATCTGGTGGTGGGCCACTTCTTTGTGTTCCACCTACAGTGGGTTAGAACAAGAATCAGGGCCTTCTCAATGGCCACACAATGTTATGGAACATCTTGCCCTATGAAGTTTGGATGGCTCAACCTTTGATTGCCTTTTGCTGTGTTATGTAGACTTCTTTATTCTGGCGACCATTTGTCAGGCTGAGTTGGTTTTTGTGAAAAATTGGGTTTTATCTGCTGTCCCTATCCTTGTAGGGTTTGCTGGTATTGTTCTACCTTTAATTTGCTGTTGTCATAACGTGATTTATATATTGCTGATATTGTTGTTATATTTTATACTGTGATTTTAGTTACCTAAACATCTGATGCAAGACACCTTGTATAATACATGTATATTAGGAAATTATAATTTTTAATATAAATAAATATTTAAAATATATCTAACAGTTATGGACTAGCATCTACCTATATATGCAAAGTTTGGGAATTGAGTGTCTTGCAGAATGGAAGTGAAATGGGGCTAACAAAAATAAGGCTGTGGTTTATATATACTTGGGGGATTCCCTAGGCATGTAGAAGTATATAAATTTGAAATTTAAAAGTATTTTTTTTGTTAAAAAAAGAATTCAATATGGCTCAACCAGTAATTCCATAAATTTAATGGCAGTTGAGCCTATAGAAATAAGAAATGCTAAAGTAACTCACCTCATTGTGAACTTGGGGGGTTCCATCTTCATACACTGAATGCAGAAGACAAGAACTCCTGCCTTTGTTCAGAAAGGAAATGCTGCGGCTTTCCCCAATTCTTCATGTTTTTCTATAGGCAGCTTTTACGTCTGTCCAGGGAAGACAGAAAAAGGGGCATCTAAAGGCACCAGAAGTAAGGCAGACTGTGTGAGTTCATTTTTAAATGTATGGTTGAAACCAATTGAGATTAAGAATGTTTGGATATGGAAACGATACATCCATTTAGTAGGCAAGAATTTGAAAGGGGTCAAAGGCCTGGCAGAATATGAAAGTTTTAACGGACTATCTTTTAAAAGTAATCACTGAAGAGGCCAATTGGACCTCTTTTGAAAGTTTCAGAGTCGGGAAGCCTCAATTGGGAAGGCCCTGTCCTAGCTAGGTGTCCCTCTGCTGTTGGTGGCATGAGGAGCAAGGAACAATAATGAACACAATTGAAGAGAGGCATGCTGTTCCAAAATCCCCTTCCCCCATACTAGGTCTGTGTGCATGACATAACAGCTGATCATGGATTATTTAAAACATGGTGAAGCTGTGGTGGATGTGGGGTGGATGTGGCTGGCATTTTGAATATGCAAGCCCTGCTCGGGGATTGTTGTGTCATGCAACCCTTGCATATCTCATAGTCTGCTTTAGGGTTATGCAAGATTTGTTTAATCCTCACATAACCCATGCTCTCTGGATTCATTCATCACAATAATCCCTGAATGGGCGTTGCATACACAATGTGGCAGCTGCAGCATGTTGACTGAACACAGTCACTACGTAGCAAAATAAATGTTCATATTTGGGGTGACAGCCAGCTTCAAAAGTGAGCCTCTGGTTCCATATATCGCAGCAGGGGAAGGTCAGGGGGCCAGGGAGATGAGGGGGAGAAAATCGGTATCTTTTCTTCTTCTCTCCCTTTTGGAAACTTCTATTCTGCTATATAGGAATAAAATGCTCAGGTTAGAACCGGAACCCCTTAATACTATATAGCAAAGCAAAGGGAAGGCCTTTGATGGGGCAGGCAAGATAGTGCCATACTCCCTTTTCATACTGCAATATTTTGTTGCACATTTCATTTGCACAGTATAATGGTACCTGCAATTTGCTGAAGTTTTATCAATTACAGTGTTGGCTAAGCAAAAAGTTGCACCAGGGAGGAATGTTTCATGCCATGTAGATGTTGCTTAGAATGGTGGCTGAGTCTACTTATTCATGGTCCATTAATGGGTGCTGGCACACTACAGGGATTAAGGGATTCTCTTAAAAGTACCTTGTGGCAAACTGCTGTACCTGACAGCTGCCATTTAAAGCAGAGGCTATGTAGCAATTGTTTTGTGTTCACTGGCCCTAAGACAAGAAATGGGAAACCAAAATCTTATCTTGAAATTTGCTCACATGAAAAATACTATAAAGAAAGAACCTAGCATCTCAGGTTGTCATGAGCATGACTAGCTCAAACATAGAACTTTCAGAACTGAGACTACTCCATCTGCAAGCACGCTACATTTGGG
This sequence comes from Anniella stebbinsi, assembly GCA_029215795.1. NCBI lineage: Eukaryota > Metazoa > Chordata > Lepidosauria > Squamata > Anniellidae > Anniella > Anniella stebbinsi. The sequence continues at coordinate 60,910,323 of JARDYH010000005.1, read as the reverse complement.
GTACAAGGCACCTCTTAAACCTGATATAGAGTATAGCTAGAAAAAGTATCTTATTTTCCCCCTTTGATTCCTGTTTCTCTCAGAAAATGCTTACCCCTTTTTATGACTTTACCACCAACTATTTTACACTGACTGAAGGATAAATGATTTTCTCTAAATATTCATAATCATGTGCAAAGATTTTAGAAACTATCCTGGCACAGAATGCAGTGAGCCAATAAGGCAAGATTAATTGGCCAAGGTGGCCTTTAGAACAATTTAATGTGTAGATACAAATTTTAGAAGTTGGTTAGGCATAGAGGACCATCAGAGAGGGATGAGAATTCAGCGAGGTCCAGGAACTCAGAACTATTATCCCTTTACGCTTCAATTTATACTGTGTGGTCTTTGCTTTCTACCAATACTTGTAATTTTGCTAAAAATTCAAAGCTGGGTTGTAAATACCTTAAAATAGTACAAAAATGTAGCAAAGATATTGATAATTACACACATCTTAATAGTTGAGAAGAGGGCTGTTTGTATGAAGTGGGTTAAGTGGAGCTCCTAAAATCCCATTGAGAGGTGGTAAATGGCTCCAGGCTTAAAAGCACTTAAATAAGGAATTTTGATGGTCATCATCATATTTTATTTCCAGATAAAGGGGTTTAAGAGTCACAATTGTCCGAAAAGCAGAGATCCCTTTGATGTGCAAAGGCTTAGCAAGGAAGTACTCTTGAGCTGCTAATACATTCTTTTGTCTACACGGCTATCCAGACTCACCAGTAATAATTTGAAGGAGGCCTTGATTTATGCTTGAATTGCCTTGGCAATGGAGGGTGGACACTGAAGGCCAAGAATCCTAACACTTGGTGTATTTACTTTATAACTCCATAAATACTTGCAGAGTATCCATCAATGTGCAGTTTTTGGTGGTAAAACACCTCTGTTAACATAAATCCCTCTGGGTTGAATGTTCTGCCCTGATGCTACACTTGGATATTAAAGGGGGGCAGGATGATGTTAATACATGGTAGGCATCTATACAGCTTAATTCAAATAAACCCAGTAGGAAGTTGATATAAATATTTTTCAAGCCCTTATGATATGGCAAAACAGAGATGCAGTAAACTATCACATTCTCAGTAGTGAACCACTACTGAGGGCAAACCATATCTCCCAATGTTTTCGTTTTTCTTTAAAGTAACTACTGGGGTTGGGGGAGGCAGCTTGGGGTTCCAAATTTCATCTGAGCAGTGGTGGGGTATGTGTGTCCTTAACCCTTTCCTGGTGAGAAGTTTCCCCAATCAAAATTGCTTCTTCCTACAAGACCGGGAAAAGCAGGTCCAGGAGGCCAAATTTTAACAGGTAAACAGCCAACAAGGAAAAGGTTAACCACCTCCTTCCACTGTCTCAACTGTGCTCAGGGTTGTATGAGAAATTACTTCCAGTTTGTTTTGAATCCAAATTTACCTGGTTCTCACCTCCTGGAACTGAATGCAGACCTGAATGTAAACTATGATCAAATACATACATGTCTGATTATGCAATGCAATTTGTGGGACCAAAAAACGCATCTGAAAAATTCATGCAAACACTTTAAACAATGGGAGAAAAATGTGTGCATTTAAAAAATGTGTACAACTGATGTGTACATTTGGAAAACAACACACAAATGTTTGTGCAAAAAGAAGAAAGGGGTGGTAATTTGCTATGGACACAAACCAGAATGAGCTTTAAGGTAGAATTTGAAGAATCTCAACAAACTTGAGTTTTGCTGATTCACACATCCCTCGCTCAGATTTCGATCCCACTACAATTACATTAAACTAAAAAAACCTCCTATCATAAATCCACAGGTCTCCTGTTTCATGTCTAGGTTGGTTCTTAGATTTCTTTCAAATCATCTTGCAGATATGCCATAGCAAGAGCATTATTCCCTCTCCCAAAAGCTTAGCTAGAACAGTAGGTTAAATAAGTAGGTTAAATAAGGTTAACAGTAGGTTAAATAAGAAAATCACTTCTACTCTCTTCCTCAATCCATGGAAAAATGCCTGGATCATTGCCTCTGAACAATGATTTAAAATAGTTGCAACAGGGGAAAATATAGGTGACAGCAGTGGCATAGTAGCAATGGGAACTGCAAAATGTAAACTTCAATCCTCAACTCTGTCATATAAACTCACTTCTGGGCCCAGGGGATGAAGGCAATAAAAACTATAAGCAGGGTGCCTCCCTGTCTTACAAGCTTGAAACATTTTCATTATCTTGTGAATCTAGGAAGGTGGATAAAAATAGTTCAAAATCTGATGGATTAAAATTTTGCTTCCAAAGTTAAGTAGGACCACATTTTAAAAAATGTCTAGTACATTAATTATATATCAAATTAAAAGAATCTGTTCTTTAAAAAAATACAATCTAAGCTTAATATAAGCATGTTAAAGTCAACACTCGATCTCTCAAAACTGAACCCAGGACCTTCCATCTAACACCTTAAATTAAAGCTGCTTTTCTATGTAAAAGAATGAACTGGATTTTTTTTAAAAAAGAAGTTAAACATTATAAAAGTAAGTCATGTATTATACTGTTGTTGTTTGCACACACTGCAAACCAGTTTGTTTTAACTGTTATAGCAACAAAACAATATCCAAGCTTGTTCAGGAAATATATGCATTAAAAAATTAGAAACTTCAGGTGATATCCAACTTTGTGTGAGCTGAGTTCTGCTTATGTAAACTTCTCCTTCCTCTCCTCACTTTTGCAGCAGCCTACGCCACCAAGAAACTATTTCAAAGGGTCCCCCACTCTCTGCAGCAGATTTGGGAAGGGTATGGGGAGTTGCGGGGAGCATGAGGAATCAGTTTTGCTGATGGATGCTATTCCATTGGGGGAAGATGGCATCGGATACCACCTTTAAAAAACAACAACACTTATTTGAATGATCTCGATTTTAAAAATCTATTCAATCTGGAGGAAAAAGTTGGGGGGAAAAGTTGGGGGGAAAATGAAGTCTCTCTTGAACTCTTTTCACAGAATTTCTACTCCAAACCATGCTGTTCCTTTAATCGCCTACAGTTGCGGGAGAGACTCCTTGCTTGCTTAGAAATAAATATTGGCTGTGGTAAATATCACATAGGTCTGTGATTTCATTTCTTTCTAAGCAAGGAAATAACTCAATGCATGATATCCCAGCATCGCTCTCATGAGAGTATAAAAACTGTTTGAAAATGTAATTGACGTTTTATTTTAAACAAATTGGAGGCAATTAGTTTTCCCAGATCCTAACCAATCTGAGTTGCAGATGTTCCATCCCCTCTGCCCAGAATTAGCGACTTTAGCAGCACTATAAACAAATCAGCCTGGTTTATAGCAGTTACTTTGTTTCCAGAAAATGGACCCATCTCTCTCTTTTATCCTTTCAACAAGATAGTGACTAAATGTAAGGCAAGGCATAAAAAACAAATTTAGTGTAGAATGTGAACAGGAGGAATTACTCTTTGAACCTGGTTTACTAACTTTAATTTACATATTCCTTTTAAAAAATAAACAAATCTAGCATTAGAACATATATTAATACGGTTTCATTTCATACAGTCATGATGTATGTGAACTGATATATCATGATAGGAATAGTGGCATGGTAGTGGCAAAATAGTGCCTCTTTCAGGCAAATAGTTTGCAGTGAATTGAGCTCTTTGTACAACATGCCAATCACGTGATTCTTTCCCCTCTCAAAAAGCAAGGAAAGAATCATATGAAGGAGGCCTCTGTACAAGAAGTGGTTCACCCAGAGGGCTTGATTTACACTGCAAGCTATTGGCTTGGTGGACCCTTCATCACTTTATTTCATTGCTACTCCTGGTTGCAAGCATGAACCAAGGCTAAAATTCAACAGCACAACCTATTTTACTTATAGTTGGACAAGATTCTCATTATTAGATTGAAATAAGTTCTGATTGGGTCTGAAGGTACAGATGAATCTGAAGGTTCTCTAAAGTCAATTTAGATAGCTATCCAGTGGCCCCTCCACAGCATCTGGGCAGCCATAGGATACTTTGGATTCCTGAATCTGAGTCAGCACTCCGACCTTGGACCCAGGAGTTTGAGCTTCCCTCCCCTCCCCCTTGCAGCTGGTGTAGAGAGAACCACACTGGCTGTCTTTCCAAGGTTGCAAAGATGACCTCAGAGAGGCCAAAAAGGGCCCATTCCCATGGGCAGAGAGGGGTCTGCGGGAGACGAGATATCCCCAGGCTCCTTCTCTCCCCCTCCCTGACATCTCGGCTAGATGAGCAAAAACGGCTGTCTAACTATGATGTTGGTGTGTGTGTGTTTCAGATGTGAGGCTTTCGGCTATCACCATAGAGTTGTGCCCTTTATCTCATCTTTTCAATGATAGATGCGAAGTGCCTGTTTTTGCCAGAGGAGCCCTTGTGTGTGGGAAAACTGGGTTTGGAGGACGCTTTCTTTTCTTTGCCCTATTAAACTCCTAGCTCCAGCTTCCTGAAGGTGTATGCCTGCATGCTTCTCTCAGCTGAAAAAGGTATTCTCTGCCAGCATGAGAACAACATCCCCAAGGTTTGCAGAAGTAAAAACAAACAAGCAAACAAGAAACTTTAGAGGGGAAAAAACTAGGGGCAGGCAGGCAGGCACACAGGCACGCACACACACACACACAAAACAGCCCAATAAGGGCTGAGTGTACTCAATGGGTACGGAATTCTGACTTGACTGTTATGGTATAAGGGTGGTATAAACATACCAAATCATACAATACATATTATTTTGGGTTAGAATGGGTGTTTCATCCCTCCAAATATTTTTCTGCAAAGGTAGGGAACCTAGACACTATATTCTTCCCTGCCTTTCCTCCATTTAGTGTGGCACACTTACTTCAGTCATAGAGGGAGTGATGCTGGTACACTGTTCACAGCAACAGCTGAACATCATCTTAAATATTTGTGCAGACAGCCTTGGGCTGATGAGGCCATTACAAATTCAAAATGAAAGCAAACTAGCAAATAAATTAATATACAAATTCCACAGCATGGACAGGAAAAGGCTTAAGTTCCCTTTCAGCAGGATTTATAGGCACAATATTCACTGTGACTTTATCAAGTAGATTCCAATAAAATGTGTGAGAGGGTTCTTTGTGTATCTTAGCCTCTGGAATGCAAACCGTGCAGCAATGACTATGCTAGCAATGCCTAATTAAAGTGTAAGCCCTGGTATCCGACTTGCCAAGTTGATAATATGTAAGCTGTCCCTTGTTTAAAGGCCTCATAAACTCAACCATTTATAGAAGAAATGCACTTTTTACGTGGCTTACTGTAAACAGAACTCAAGGTGCAAGCCATTTACTATCCCAGGCAGTTTGGTAATGGACTTGCTGAGTGGTGTCATTTCTGAAACTACTTGGCACATGTTGAATAACAGCCTGCTGTGGTTAAATAAGATAAGGTCCCACATGATTAAAACCAGGACTGAGTGCTAGGGAGTTGGCTTGTCTTAAAATAAAATTTACAAACACAAATCTGAATAAATTTGACAGACTCCATAAGGACAAAACACTCAGCAAATGGAAGACTCATCCCAGAGACAAATTGCACTGCTACTGTTTTAGACAGAGAGGCAGGTAAGAAATAAATTGTTGTTATTATTATTATTATTAATTATTATTATTATTATTATATTTATATATACACACACACACCTTCCAATCCTCCATATATTTTGGACTACAACTCCCAATAATCCTGGCTATTGGCCATGTTGGTTGGAACTGAAGTCCAAAACATCTGGAGGGCAGCAAGTTGGGAAAAACTGCATATTATACCCACCCCCAATAATTCCTGGGTATCATTACATGCTATGAAATGCCACTCTTGGGTTGCTCTTCTGGATATAAATATAGTTATAGGATACAGTTAAAGAAACATTCATTCTCACCTGCACGTGACTGTCTTTAATTCTGCCCTCCTGCATAGCTGCTCTCACTCTCCTAATCCTGTTCCTTGCGTCGAGTCCCCAATTCCTCCTGAAAGCCCCAATAAGCATTTTAGAGCATATACCTTGGGAATTGTAGGCATCTGTTTCCTTTGCAATTCAAGGTTCTCCTGACTTCTGAAACGCAGCCAGCTTAGCAGATGTGTTACACACAGGTGCTGACTTGCCTTACTCTACATTAAAGAAACAGCACAATCATGCAGGGGATGGGAGTGAGAAGCTGTGACTTTCTGTAATTATTAGGACTTGTGGGTGTCTTTGTGTTTTGAAAAGCAGAAATGTTTCAGTGATTATTTGTCAGTGACAAAAGTAGATTGTATGTTTTGCTGGAACTCCTAGGATAATAGTTTAAGATGGGTAATAAATATAACTGAAATGTTTTGCCAGAACATTCTGGTCCTGTACATTTCCCCCACTGACATTTGTTCACCCAGATAAAATTTGCAAACAGAATGAGTAACAAGGCAACTGGGTATTTGTATGTCTACCATACTAGCTAATTATTTTGGTTGCACGCCACAATAGTTGGGAGTCTAGAAATCTACTTCCCCATGGCTAGTTCTGAAGAAAAGGAAGTTGTCTGCCATTATTTCTTTTTAAAAAATGGAATTGGCATAAATGGTGCATCCCAAAAGGTTTGTTCATATTGGAGGTCATAATCAGAAGGATTATAAGATACAATCGTTGTGCTCCTTCAAACGAACTAGGCTCTACCCCCTACTGTGCAGCTGACACAGGAGGCTAAGACAACTCCATTAGGAGTGCATATCGCTACTCAGCAGTGGTCTTCAGAAGCAGATGGAGGGCTATTTACTCAAATGCACCATGACTCCTGGCTTATACATGAGCATCTGGGATGTTTCCTAATGTGATGTGATGCACAATGCACTCAAATTTATCAACTGTCCCACATGCAATTAAAGGCCCTGATAAATAATTCCATGGCAAAGGCCTCACAGCTGAATTGAAAAGCAGCAAAGCGTGAGGGGTCAAATGTTTCCGCAGGATTTCTATTTAACAAACACAACTGCTCATAAAGGAATGTCTCTACTGAGTTGCTGCAGGTTTTTTTTCTTCTTCAGAAAGCACAACCAACAGAAACAGTGAGCAGAATAGCCAGTGACTTGTGCAGTCTTCATTTAAAGTGAAATTGTTTTGAATCCACTGTGTAAGTTGTATCCTCGAATGGAGAATCAAAGAGATGCACATACAACCCGATAGCTAGCTAGATATTAATGCAAAAAACAAGGTGCAGAATCAGTTTGAGAATGTAAAACAAGAACTTCTGTTGCCCATAAACCATGTAATCAACACAGTGTGTGGATACATAGCTACTGGCATGTCTATTCCCTTTGGGAAAAGCAAGATAGTGAGTGTTAGATCATTCCATTAGTCTGCCCTTTGATGTGGGTTTTATTCTTCCTAAACTGTGTTCTAGCCCTAAGGATTTTCCCTTCATTGTCTGAAATGTAGCTATCTGAAGCAGGGGAGTGAATGAATGTCCTGCTGCTTGAAATGTAATGACAACATTTTCATGAGTAATTGGACATGTCAAAATATAAAGCTGCCTTATTAAAATTTCTTGTTTACAACACTCAGGCAATGCCAGCTTCCCACCCTTCACAGAAAATGCTTGGAAGAAAAGGAACGCAGCAGGACAGAATACACTTGTTTTCATACAGTTATATTAAAAGTTGCATACCTACAGGATAAACATTATTTGAAAAGAACACTGCTGTGGTGTCCCTTTAGAACTATGCCTTCCCCAAACATGACATTAAACAAAAGTATTTGCAGCTTCACTTCTAAGCCAGCACCAGATATTTAAGAGACCAGAAACATTTGAAAATCTTTGAATTGAGCTGTGTTTAATAACTTAGCAGCTCAAGACTGTCCCAAATGCCTTTAAATATACAAGAGGGTGAAGGTCAGCAGTTGAGGTTGCTCTCTCCATACTATTGTAATGATGAAAGACACTGTTCCTATTAAAATGTTGCGATGCCATGCTATGTAGCTTACTAATCTTGGATCCAGAACGATCGCTTGAGGCACAGGTGGACTCAGTGGCAAGAGTACCTTTTATCAGCTTAGGCTGATATACTAACTGCACCTTTATCTGGACAGAGATAGCCTAGCTACAGTTATCCATGCTCTGATAACTTCTCGTCTGGATTACTACAATGCGTGATACATGGGGCCGCCTTTGAAAACAGTCCAGAAACTTCGGCTGGTACAGAACAAGGCAGCAAGATTGTTAACAGGGACTGGCCAACAAGACCACATTATGCCAGTACTTTTCCAGCTTCTCTGGCTGCCAGTCCAAGTCCGGCCCCGATTCAAAGTGCTAGTATTAACATTTTAAGCCCTAAACAGCTTGGGGACAGGTTATATGAAGGAACGCCTCCTCCCACGTGACCCCAACTTCAGGGGTTGTTCTTCATGAGACCCTGCCAAAGGAAGTGAGCCAGGTGGCTACCAGGAGGAGGGCCTTCTCTGCTGTGGCACCCCAGCTGTGGAATGGGCTCCCCAGAGAGGTTCACCTGGCACCTACATTATACACTTTTTGACGCCAGGTGAACACCTTTTTATTTTCCCAGTATTTTAACATTTTATCATCTTAGTCTTTTAACTTTCCTGTTTTAAATCTGCATTTTAAATCTTTGTATTTCTGCTTGGTTTTATTCTGGTTGTACTTTTATATTGTACTTTTATACTGTGTTTTTATATCGTTTAAGTTTTATATTTTAAATTGTACCTTATGGTTTCAATTTTTCTGAACCACCCAGAGAGCGTTGGCTATTGGGCAGTATAGAAATGCGATAAATAAACAAATGGGATGGGAATATAATTTGAGGACATCTACTGGCAACTTTAGTACTACAACAAAGAACCTAGGAGATCGTATTATGAAGAAAACACTTATTATTTAATGTAAAAGGGCAGGTCTCAAGAGTTATGATTGGCTATAAATTCTGTCTTATGGTTAAATACCTCAGCTTGGAATAACACATGATTAAAAGTTTATCTGATTAGGTCTCAAACATCTATGCAGGCTACAGTGACAGGGGCTTGACAGCTAACAGAGGCTTGCGTATAGGTACTAAGAAGGGTAGAACCTTGGAAAGGAGTGAAAGTGAAAGTCACATTTATATTGATCAGGGGGATTAGAAGGGACTAAGCGTATTGGTGTTCTGGGAAACTTCTATTGCTCTTTGGATAAAGTCCAATAGAAGAGAGTCCTTAGAGGTGGCTACATGTTATTGGCCAGAGCGTATAGCCAGCAGAGAATAAATAGGCCAGATACAGCATCACCGGCGTGTCAGTTGTAAGTGGAGTCAAGTAGAGAAAAGCCTAAAAGAGGAAGACAGAAGGAAGAAGAGCAGGTGGAAGATGAGGAAAACTTGAAGAAAATAAGGCTGATCTCAAAAGGAAAATTCATACCCTGAAGAGAGCCTGAAAGGGCAAGGACTAGAAGGCAGTAGCAGGTGAGTTGTGCTTAATGAAGGGTTGTGCTTAATATACTTAAGGCTTCAGCAAACAGCTGAATCTGAAGCCAGAGTTTTCATTGTGGTGGCCCTGATCCAGCTGAAAACCTTTCTTCAGAAAGAAATCCTCATTCAGGCTCAAAGGAGAAACAGAGTGAGGGCTGCACTGGAGAGAAATTAACCCTGTTCTGTAAGTGCTGGCAGGGGTGCATAGAGATAGAGGAATTAAGCCTTTGATTTAAATTTGTGGGTACCTTGAAAGATAACTCTTATATTCCTTAGGAACTATACCAAATAAATGTTATATCTAATGTTATAACATTTTATCTTACAAAAATATATTATCCTGTGATCTTTTGATTAATCCCATGTATATATATATACATCCCTATAATAAGTATGTTGTCAGGGTTCTTGTCTAAGCTTGTGGGTCAATCCCATGTCTACACTTTATTAAAGAAAGCTTTACATTTTAAAAAAATCAAGAAATGGTTTCTTGTGCATTTATCATATATTGACAATCTTGGTAGGAACACCAATTCCAAGCCTTCCACAGAAATAGAGAATAAAAGGTTTGTTTATTTATTTACTAAAAAGGTTTTGAATACTTAGAAATGGCGGGAAAAATGTGAAATATACCAACAGTCTCTTCTGAGCGTTCAAAAATTAGGACTAGAATTTGTGCATCCTTTTACATTCCCTTTACTGGTTCTTGTCTAAATATCTGAAATTATGCAAAAGCTACAATGTTGTAACATAGTTGTACAAATTAATCAAAACAAAATTTTAAAAATGACTACTTCTACATAAATAAAGCAGCTTTGGAGCTCTCATGCCACATGGCAAGCTACCTGTGAACCTGAGGGGACTTTCAAAAGCAGAAATATTCTGCTATTCAAAGAAAAATAGTCATCAAGCCCACAGATACTATCAATTCTAGGGGATTACATAGACCTACCAGTCTAACTATGCGACAGCTCAATGAAGGCGATACAGTTTGCAATCTATATAAAATCTGAGTGGTCTTTCAGACAAACTAAATATTTGATAGTGTCCAACCTGCTGGTGTATCATCAAACCCCAAACGCAAAATACTGTGAAGGATATACAATTGAAACACACAATCCTTGTATCCCATTAAACCTTTCTGGGCCTGTAGGCACATTTGGGAATTTGAGCAAATGCTGTGAGCACCACCACAAAATGGCTTCCATGGAGGATGTGGCTAGTTACATAATTTCTGCTATGGGGGCCTGGGTAGTCACAAAGAACAAGTAATTTGCCCAAGAAACTGAGTAGATGCAGAGGTAGGGGCCAAACTCCAAAGCCAATCTATATTTGATCCCATAGAAGAACAAAACACCCATTTCATTATTTATTTATTACATTGCTACACTGTCCAATAGCCGACGAAGCTCTCTTCTTAGAAGGCAAACAGATGAAGCTGAGAGACAATGCATCTTGTCAGAGATTCTGCTATCCTCTTTCTCTCACACTCACCCACACCCCGTATTTGTGCACTTTTCCCAAAGCATGCATTTTTAAAGCACATTTTTCAAATGTATGCATGCTGTTGAATTCTCTCTCTCTCTCTCTCTCTCAATCTCTCTGTCCATGAATCTCATTGCAAGCTCAGAAATGTACTAACTTTCATTCCAGATTGCATCCAAGTCTGTGTCTGGAAAGTGGGCAAATCATGATAAACAATGAATTGAACAAATTCCTGATACATCTCTGCAATGCCCATAAGATGTGATTCTATGGAATCAGACATATCACAAGAACTATGAATCAGGAACTTCAGATATATAACTATATAGCCTCTCCTACAGCTTGATCTTCTGGTAAATGTCTTGGTCCAAGACTTAGTCATACTTAAATCTCTTTGATTTCAATGGGTCTATTCTAAGTATAACTAAGTCATGGGTAACTGAAGTCCCATTATTTCAATGGGTCTACTCTAAGTATGAATAATTTTGGATCTAATCCAATAAGTAAATCAGAACACATTGAGACATACAAGTGATAGGTACAAATGTCCTTTCAACAAAGCTGGTTTCCATTTAATTATCATTAGGGGCCTAAATGTACTGCAAGGCCACACTCACACAGCTTCCAGCTGGACACCATTGCAACCAGATTGTTCTCATATTTAAGAAAATAAAGTGCATTTTTGAAGTGGTGGGCATAAAGGGTAAACAGTCTTAAAAAGTAAATTACTGTGTTGGTTGATGCTAAATGATGTGCCTCCATTAAAATTAAGTTTGAATAATGTGCAATTTTCAGTTTGAGAAACAATGGTTTTTAGTTTTTGAAGCACAAGATCCCTAATTGTTGTCAAAATTAAGGTGGCAAAGCAATAATTGTTAGCAGAATACTCACACTAAATTTGAGGACTAAAGTTTGAGGAGATGAGTATCCTGAGACGTGTACAGGAAAGCAAGTGCAGATGCTCTTGGATCTAATTTGCTCTGTCCTTCAAAATACAAATTCATAGCTAGACAGCATCTCTCTGTTACTAAAAGTACATATCACGACCTCTGAAGAAAACAATGGGGTAGCTTCCCATTTTAGATAGAAAACAAAGGAAAACCATATTTTCCTTTGAGTATTTTACACTCTTTAGTCACTTGGAAACCTATTCCAAGTGACTAAAGAGTGTAAAATACCCAGTAATTAACTAGAGCTCAACTTATTAACACCATGAATATGGCCAATGATCTAACCAGAATTAGAATGCAAGGCTTAAGGCTCAAGCAAATCTTAGGTATTAAGGCAGATTTTACAATATATATTGCCCAGAAAATACCACCATTACCAAGCTGAACTTGACCCAACAGGATTTCCTGCAGACTTGCAAGGGGCGGGGAAGAACTGAGTCTTCTACTCACCTGTGCTTTCACTGCATCCCCCCTCCCCCAGCCAACTTTGTTACTTCCTGTCTTGGAGACCCGTTAGGAGAAGGCAATTTGTGAGGGAGGAAAATCATTTGGTGCTATTGCACTAAAACGTAGGGCATGTACATTTACCAAAATCTGCAGATTCAAGCAAAATTAAGTTTTTTAAAATGCCGAACAAGTTGAAATGCAACAACCCAAATATAAAGAATGAAGTTGTTTGTTTGCCCCCAACAGGGCTTTACAGGGTATGAGAGGAGAAGGGAGATAGACAGGCATGTTAAAATAACAGGTTGGTGCAAAGAGAAATGCTATGCTTACTTCAACCCTAAACTGTTTTTTTAAACAAGATGCCAGTTTACTGTCTAAAAGTGGCCAGGAGGGGAGAAGAGGGCATTATAAAATAACTCATAGGACTTTTTAAAAAGGTTAACAATAACCCAAATGTAAGCAGTCAGCCCTATTTAATGCTGGAAGAGAAATTCGGAAGATAACATAATTCACAGCTGAAATCAGAAGCAACAAAGAGGTAGGGAGCTTTGTGTGTGTGTAGCAGGTCTGTATTTGGAGCATGCTACATCACAGGCTAAAACAGGTTTCAGAGTCATTTAGGGCTAAACAACATGCTACGTTAAATACGTAGTGTGCAGCTGATCCTGACCTCCCCCCTTAAAGCAATTCAGATCAAGACCACCATCCATGGGTAGGGGAAGTTTAAATTCCCCCACCAGCCACTTTCCCCTTCTAAATAAACTCCCTCCATATGGTGGCTAACACCCCTCCCCCCCAACAACAAACCCTCTATTGGCCCCATTTCCTAAATTCGCGCTCTGCTCACACAAGGGAGAGTGCAGATTTAAGAAAAAAGTGGCTTGGTGGGAGTTTACTTTGATGTAAGTATGCAGGATCAGGGCCCCACATGCTTACATTCAGGTAAAAAAAAGTGTGGGTCAGCTGTACGCTAAGTAATGTTGCATTAAGTTTAGCCCTCAGAGGGAACTGCAATTCTATAAAGAAAGAGATATCATATTTCCCAATCTACATTTCCCAGTCCTGATTTTTGAAGTGGTATTAAACACAATATAGCTTTGTAGTGTAGATGATATGCCCTGTGAACCATCTAAATCAACTCTAGGACAAAATCTCATGTACTTAAGTCAATTATGGCAGATGACCATTTTGAGACATAACAAGGAAAGTGATTTTCCTGCATTCAGGCAGTTTATTATATCATTATTCTGGTCTTGTAGTTTTCCCTACTGTTTTACTTCAAATGCAACTTCCTGTGATATAAGACTATTTCTTCCAAGTCTATCTTCAGTGGATCTGATAAACAACAATTCTCCTTCTAATCAATAACATAGCACAACCACTTAGAGCACATTACAAACCTTAACTAGTTTTATACTGCTTTACCTGTTTCAGCTTCACGAAAGCAACCCTGCAATCGTAGCTTTGTGTGGTGAATTCTGAGAGCAGTTCTGTATCTCTCTGAGAATAATTTCCAGCAGATTTTGGGGGAATGCTGTGACAATTCACAACAGCTTAACTTTGAAGTGTAGAGAAAAGGCAACACCTTTTCTCTATACTAAATGTTCACAGCCCTTTAAATTGAGCCTCTCTTCATATGGTTTGTCATCTTGACCTCTTCCTATTTTCATAGCTCTCCTGACCCTTCCAATGTGTCAACAACCTTCTTGAATTGTAACATCTAGAACTGATATATAGCAGAGCTCATCTCTGTGGGGGACTCTTCCACTGACATGGCAGCTTGAAGACCTCAGAAGGTGTAACAACTTAAGAATGTAGACTGGGCTATTTCAGCCTTTGGGCTGATATACCTTCTTTGGAGTGGCTCTGTACAGAGAGAAAGTATACATGAGCACAGGCATTTTATATGTGCTAATAAAATTCTACACAAATCCGACTACAATAGATTTGGAAGAGGAAAGGAAGGGGAAAATAGCCTAAAAGGGAGTCAACAAGAGATCCCTAAAAACATCTGGAAAAATGAAAAAGGTCTTCAGTCACCTCTTAAAAGGGATGAGGGAGAAACAAAGATGAATATCTAAAGGAAGTGAGTTCAGTCCTAAGGGGCCCAACGCAGCAAAGGGCCCATCATTTGCTGACTGTAAGACAGCAGCAAAGCACCCAGGAGAAGACAGGCAGAGGATTATCTGCACATCCATAAGTTTTTAGTTACCGGTTTTGCTGACAACAGATCTCCCAGTTCAGTAGCTTGTGTAAAATTAGCAGGGCATCAAAGGGCATTTCCTCAGTGAGTAGGTGTCCTGAGATTTACTGCACCGATAGGTTGAACTAAAAGGATGAGAATAGACTAGACCAAAACTAAATTTGATGAGAGTCAAATGTAGCACAAAAACCAGCAATGCTTTGAAGACACACAAAACCCTTTGTACATGCCCCAAACTGTTTTGGAACAATTCCCAGAATGCAAGACACCAGCCTTTTAAACACCATTTACCCATCTCTGTTCTATTTTGACTAGCCTTCAGTATAATCAAAGAAGAGATTTAATCAGAAAATAAAGATTCAAAAACACTGGGAAAATATGCAGCAAACGGTTGCACTCTTGCAGCGTATTGTTTTGGTCAGCTGAAGAAATAACACCAGTTGATGTGTAGCTTGAAGTCTATAAGAACTTAGGCCAACATCATTCAAGGTTAAGTGACTCTTTAAATAACATTAAATTAGCTGCTGACAGTTGGATAGATAGGTTGATGAGTGATTGCATTGGGGTCCCTATAATGACCACAAAGGGCAAGAAAAGGAGAAGACCAAGAAAAAAGTATAACGAAGTTTCAAGTTTGGTGAATATGGTTTTGACCAAATGGAATCTCTTTATAGAGGCGGGTGACTTAAAAATGTAAGTAAACTTTTGGGAATTTGAATAACTGATTATCTGCTGTATTATGAAGTTGCTTTTTTTTCTCCCCTCCGCATTGGTGATAGTTAATCAAAAAGAAAACTAGAACTCTCAGGGTTTATATGAGAAAACCAATTCTCTGTGCATATAAATGTTTCCCACAGGAAATATGTAAATTGTGGGCAAAAATTACTGAGAATCCAGGCATCCATCAGGTTGCAAGACCCTTGTACCCTTTATACACATTATGGTGTGTGTGTGTGTATATATATATTATATATATATATATATATATGGTTAACGTGCAAGAAGCTAGTATTTAGGTCAACTCTATAGAATGTAAGCTATAGACCTGACCCAAATATAGCTGAGATCACGAAAAAAGCTCTAATTTTACTTAGGGATGAGAAAAGGGGAGGAATTTAGAGTTTACACACATCAAATTCAAAAACCAGAGTGAGGGTGCACTGAATTTTGGCTGGGCCCAGTTTTTGACTTGTTGTGTGCTCAATAGATGCTCTCATTAGAATATTCCCCATCATGTTTTAAAATAAAAGTAACTGAACTTAGAAATCTGTAATTAGCACCATCTTACAGAACAAATCAGAACAAGTTTACTGAAGTACTCTATTTACAACGAGAGTGAGTTTACCCCCAGGGCTTGCTTTACTATTTTGTTTCAATTTTCATGTAATTTCATCCATCACTTTTTTCCAATCCTCCAAAGATGATGGATAAAAAACAGAAATAAATACGACCAACTGTTCACAGATGCCTAAGGGAAAACATAATTTTGTTATAAATAATCCTTGGCACAAAACATGGAAATGCTATCTGAAAATTGTTTGTTGAATAGTTTATGAATAAGGGCTTCAGTTTAACGTTTGCAAATAAGGTGTAGCACTCCCGGTCCCCTCATAAGTTGGAATCCAATCCTTTCAGAAACTGAACAGACATACAAACAGAAATCAAGGTTGCTTTAAGTTTCTGTTCAAACAGGAGCCCCATGGGATGCTGGCTTTTTATTTGCATGTTTACATGGAGCATAGAGCATGCACAAAAGGTGACACATGTTTAAGAATTCTTTTTGTAAAACATCACTGGAGGTTTGATTCCCACTCCATGATTCACCATAAAGGAAAAAGATGAGCTGGCAATGGTTATACAGACTGAACGTATAAGTATTACAGATATATAACGTTTAGTAGTCCTCTCTTTATTCATTTAATAAAGAAAAGGAACCATGCTGTAATCCAATCATGCATTTTAAGAAAATACAAAGGTCAGAAGTTACACTTGGACCAGAGAACGACAACACTTAGAAAGATAAAAAGGAGCTCTATCACCAAGTATAAGTGGCAGTATTAATAATAAGGCACTGTTAGGAATTTATTTTGGTGCTGCTGGTGGTGGATTGGGTGCAGGGAAAAGTATCTGTTCCAGTGGTTGCCAGAAGGGGCACTTTCCCAAGCACCTTGTCATATGAACCTGTTTTGGCTCCTATTTCTGAAGCAATACAAGTGGTTGGCACAACTGGCTTGCCCTAAGGTATTCTGGGATACAGGATCTTTGAAAGAATGCCCTCTTTTGTACACAATTGTTTTCATCTACTTGTATGCGACTCAGTGATAGCTTCCTTTAATAAAACACCATGGGGGATATTTGTTTTAGGAGAGCATTAATACTTCTTGGTGTAAATCCATGCTGTGAATGGATCGTTTGATTATAAAACACAGCATAAAAAGCAATGTAAACAGTAGGAAAGCTACTGTGCCCGTATCATGACTACAGGTTCTCTTTAGAGAGAATTCACAGTGATGCACTAAGAGATCATATTATAAATGACATAACCTTGCCCCATAGATTGGTATATAAAATTTGATCTGAGTTTATGACAGAAGGGCAGTCTCCAGGTAACTAACTGGAAGAATGCACTTTGTCCAACCCCCACCCCAGAAAATGCAGTTATAAAGCTGCTGAACTGCACCCACTCAATTGCCTATATTAGTAGTATGTTTTATGCCACGTTATTAGCACTCAAATTACATGAATGCACAATTCAGACTCCAAAGGGTCATCCAGTAAACTCATAACATTTTACTTATGTAATACGGTTTTCAGAATCTGCTAGAGTTCCTGGATTGTTGTAATAATTTAATTGTCCAATGGTTAGGTTTCAGTATTATATTATTATTGGATTAGACTATTATCTTCCAGAACTTATAAATAAAGATTTACAAGAGTAAGCAAGTTTGAACTGTCAATAAAAAATTAGCAGTGTTTTTATTCTACTCAAAAAGCAATACTAAATAGAAGCTTATGTATTATTATACCAAAACAATTTGCGATGGAATGACATTTTTGCAGAAATATGTAGATGCGTTAGATGCAAGTACTAGAGAGTAATATTTTAAAATATTATATTGTTTCTTTTTTATGCAGCCATACAACCAATGAGAGAAAACATTTTAGATGATATAACACACACACACGATAAACGTTATAAACATCTATAAATAATTGCATATCACTATTACAATTCAAATATAAAGTATTATTAAAAAAATTAAAAATTTGAAATATTATACAAGTAGTATCACCCTCTTTTATCATACCCAACTTTTTTTATGTCAGTGGGCACATTTGGAATTTTGAGTGTAATCAGTGCTCTCACAAAATGGCTGCCATGGGGGGCTTGCTTTTTCACATAATGGCTGCAAACACACATTTCCCACAAGGCAAGCTGGTGAGGCTAAAAAAAAAGTAATGTGCCCAAGAACCTATGTATAAGGCAGAGGTATGGTCTGGCCTTCAAAACACAAACCCATTCTTTTGAACCCAAATAAAGATGGTGCTAGATCAATTTTGTACGGGAACAGTCTTTAATATTCATTGATGTAAATGCTCTTTTAAATTATCTACCTGCTTCTTAGAACTTAATGAATAGTCAGCATAAAATGGATTCGCCACGTCGTTTTGACAGTTAAAAGGCTGATATTATAATATTGGAAGGATAAACACTCACCTCCTGCAAAGGATCATATGCTTTCAATATTTGAATGGTTGGCATATAGATGCTACCTTCAAATACAGACTTATTTGGATATCTGGTCTACTTATGAAGCTTATCTAAAAATGTTTAAAAGGTGTATTTTCACATACATGTGTATTCATTGAAATGGATATATAAAGGTATATTTATGCATATATCTTTTTCACCATTTTTCCTTTTGATGAAATTTCACAATAATTTAAGAAAATAAAAGATGGTGCTGGAGGGCAGCCCTTTGGTTTTCAGCATGTCAGCTTCCCAGTAATTAATATATATATATATACACACACATACACACACACACACACACACACACACACACATAAAAAATCAGGAGGGGGCAGGGAGCCTAATGGGTACCAAAAGAGATGTCCACAAGTACATTGGTGCCCATATTGAGCACCTGTTAGTCATATGTAGGGTGGAGCGACTGAAATGAATGAGATGTGAGTTCATCACAACTATCTTAAGCCCCATGCTGGGATTGCAAAATATTGCAAAAATATCCTGCCTTGCTTTCAGGGCATTATTTTTTTATGCGTGAAACCTAATGTCTGGCTTGAGGATAGATATTTGGTGGATGGTCTTCTGATTACAGGCAGAATGTTAATGACCAAATACTGGAGGGAAGACCAGTAACCAACAATGGAAAGCGTATACAAAACTGGAACATTATATAACTTATAAACTGATATAATAAGCCTCTTTGGGATGGAAGTATCAGTTTAAGGCAAATATTACGGAGCCATGAAGTCCTTCCTTAGATACTGGAATTGTACAATGCAGGCAGAGAATGTTCGACAGAAAGTCCTGGGATTAATAAGAGACTTCTTTCTACTTGGCTTTATATTTCTTGTGCATGTTATTTTAAAAATGTAATAAAAAAATAAACACAAGAGTTTGCCATTTCATAAATGTCTCACCTTCAAAGTCAGGTTTCAAATAATCTATTTAACATTCATCTATTTTAAAAAATCCAAGGAAATATATCTTATTTGAAACAGATTAAACAAACTGGAAAAGCAACATAGATTTTGGGGGTTTTTTGGGCATGAAATGAAGCAGTGAAGGGAGTAGAGTAATTATGGAGTAGATCTACAAGTTGTAGTAAATCATTTGCAGTCACTAATTCTTCAAATGGGGTAGTGACAGTAGAGAAGTGGCACACCTCTTACATATATCAAACTCATAAGTTCCATCCTTTCCTGTTGTCTTGTAGGATATAAAATAGAAAGCTAACATGGATTATTACAGACTTTAGGTGTTTTTGTTGTTGTCTGTTTTGAGAACGATTGTGAGAGATCCATAACGATTTTCATGGCAGTTAACAAGACATAGCTAGGATCAGCTGCTAACTTCTAAAACTATGTTTCAGAGATCATATAGGAACACCTTGAATTTTGTATCTCTTAATTTCTATGTCTATAAAGGCCCTTGCACAATATCTGCTGAACATAATGAAAGGGGAAAGCCAATACGGTTTCCATGTGGCATTACAAGCTTTCAGAGTCATCAAAGAACAAAAATGGTTTCTCTTTCCAGGTCTTTTGTTCTTTGTAAGTTGACATATTTGCTTATCTAAACATAAGGAAAGGCAGAAGACATAAAAAGCACAATGAGATTCATTACTCATTTGAGAGAGCAGGTGTGTGCAGCCTTACCTGATCTGTCCTCGCACCAGGGGTCTGTTTTTTGTCCTGTTCATATTTGAGTCAAATGGAACCTCAAAGAACTATGGAAAAGAAAAAGAGAGAAAAGAAAGACAACTTTAAGGGATTCCAGAGACAGATCCGAACTGTAGAACAGATTGACTGTTTTTGCAGGTGCTTTGGTCTTCACTTGAGAGGATTCCAAAGTGCAACTGAAACAGCAAGCTCTATTTTACATTTACTTTGAAAGTCTACATTAAAACTTTTGGCATTTCCTTAAAAGGGGGTGGGGGGGAGAGAATTACCTGTAGGACAAAAATAATTAAAAATTATTTGATGTAAAAGTCCCCCTTTCAAGCTCTATCCTTGACAAGTTTAGCAGGGCTTTGTAGATGTGTGTGTGCATTATGAAAGCAACAACCTTCTTCTCCTTCTGTCCCTATTTTTTTTAACATTACACAAACAATCCTCCCTAATCACATGCTTCTAGTTTTAAAGATTAATGTTGTAAATGTTTTCAAGATCACCCAACTTTGGAAACCTATGACCCACCTGAGTATCAATCAATTCTGACAAATGCTACTGCAGCTGCATTCAAGAGAATGCACTGACAGCAGTTAGTGAAGAAGACATGTGGAGTTATTTAGCATGGCACAGCTCAACTCAACTTTAACCACTACCTATCTGAAGAGTGCTGCCATAGTGTGCATTCCCTGCCCAACATTTAACAAGACAAATTAAATATACACACTAACCCTATTAAAGTAAAACTCAGTGCTTCAGAGAATGACTAAGGTTTTTATTTAAACGTGCAAATGAAAGAGGGGGTAATCAGCAATATGTTCAATACTTCAGAAGTTATCTAACTTCAGTGGATATCAACTGCTTTTTATGGAATTAAGCATTCATATGAGCATCTATTGTGACCTTGTGACCTAAAACAAGGCAAAGAATCACATTCTCTGATGTCTAAAACCAGCAGAAGGCAGAGCCTACTTTCACAGTAGGCAGCTGTCAGCAGCTGTTGACAGCAGCAAATAGTACAGCAGTATCAGCTAGTTCCTGCATGCTGTTTCGTCATTGCTACCAAGTATCTTTTTTCCTACACACAATACATAATCTTTTAAAAATGTGTCAACTGGGACATCAGAGCAAGTGGGTGCAAGAACTGTGGTGGCAGCAGCACTACCTTGTGCCAGCCATATGTGGGGCAGCAGTCAAAGAAATAGGGCAGGGACTTGACATGTGTCAGGAGTGGTGAGGGAATTCAAAGTATCTGAGCCCATTCCTGGTTGAAGGCAGTAACTTTGCAATGGACAGAATGGTGTCTAGTATTTCACATCACTACTGCTTGGAAATAAAACAGAAAAGATCACTCTTGCCAAAGGACATCAACATTTTAAGGGAAGCATAATATACCATCTGTATACTTGGGCAATGTATACAAATAACATGTCTTCAACCTTTTAAACAACCAAAGAATGCTCAAGCTCTATGCAGGCAATTCACTGGCCATTCATGCAGGCCCAGTCCTACTAAAAAATCGTTGCGACCTCTCCAGTTGGAATGGTAAATAAAATTACCTCATCTGTTAACTGTCTCTCTGAAAAACTTTTTTTTACATCAGAATTATTCACATGCCACATGTGACATTTTTATTTCTGGTTAGTGACACTAAAATTAGTGTCAGTTGGTGCCATACATAGAATGAAAGATGTTACTTATTACTTAAGATAGTTGTGAAAAAAACCATTAAAGGCAAAAATAGCCAAACAGCGCACTTTACCAACAGCAATGAATGACCACCACATTGAGATCAAAAGCTGGGATAGACAGGGTTTTTGTTCTAAAAAATAAGTATAAATAAAGGAATAGATAGATAGATAGATAGATAGACGACAGATAATGCACCAGTGCCTGGCATGAAAAGAGATGAACACAGAATTAAATACAAATTTCTCATATAGACATCTCTAATTTTTCAAACAGACATGTCTAATTTTGGTTAAAATATATTAAATATATGAAATTCACACACAGCACATTGATTAAATTCTCTCTATATTCTCAGACACTGGGTTCTATCCAATGGTTGGGCTAGTGGAAAGTAACTTGCACAACGGAGCTCTTTTTTCCTTTCCTCCTCCTCCCCACAAAAACCCTCTCCAGAGAGCTGAAGGGGCCTTCCTAAACTGTGAGGGCTGCAGTGGAAGGGGGAATTGCCTGAAATTGGATGGAGGGATTTTGTGTCAGCAGGTATTCTTAGGGTAATGCATATTTGTGGAAATAGATTTTCTAGGCCTTGGGCATAAATGTGGTATAAGGTAATCAATGTGCAGTTTTTGCAATTACTGTCAGAGTCTTGAGTCTTGTAAAGCAAATTCAAACAGAATTGCAAGAGAATTTTGCTTGGTCCACTTTTCTAAGTGAACCAATTCTAAATTTGCAAATCAGAATATTCTTCACTTCTGCAAATTTTGCAATGCTGTTCTTGATTGAAAAATTGCATACAGAAATGTATATATTAGGGAAAGAAGATACATACAAAAATGTGTATGTTAGGTAATGATGCATACAGAAAATAAATGCCTGTTTTAGGTAGGTGTTTTTGTTGTTGTTTTGAAAAATCTCAGAATGATGCAGAAATTGAATGGAACAGATATGACTGAATATACACGAAACTGACACAGACAAAATATTTGTACATCTCTAAAATTCAAAGAGGGATATGTTGCAGGGTGGTGAAATTCTTTTCAGCGAGTGCTGTGGTCTAATTCTCCCTCAGGGCTGCTACAGCTGCTTGTTGTCCCTTGCAGTCTTCAGCCAAAGAAACACTCCAACTCATTTGCAGGGAATAGGCTGCAGGATGATAAAGCCTCTTGTAGTGAGTGTTGGGACCTAGTCCTCCTTCCTTCCACTACGGGATGCTGCTTCTTGCAACTTACAATCTTTAGCCAAGGAAGCACTGCAGCATTCCAGACTCACTTGCAATGGAACTGTAGGACTAGATGTTGAATTTGACTCTGTAAACCACTACTGTGAAGGTGAAAGGCAAAAAGACAGACAGGTGTAATTCCACTTCTGCCTAACCTTAGTCAACATGAACTAATACTCTTGGGGACCTCAGCCTTCTGGGCCCTGGGGCAAGACACACCCTCCCGCATCCCTGATTTAACCCAGGGCTGTAAGGTGCAGGATGCGGGGGGGGGGGGGGGGGAAGGAAGATAATTTAAGTAAGCTACCTTCCACTCACACAACCATATGATACAACCCACATAGCATAAATAGCCTACATCGCACCATTAAGAACACTTTTCATTCTCTAAGCAAAAACAGCCATATATAACACATTCCTTGGGACCATTTGATGCCATTGCTACATTTTGTTCGAGGCAAGTGGAGAACCTGAAGAAGTGAGTGGAAAACAGGTGTTGCAGTAACTCTAGTTCTAGACTTGTTCCCTTATTTAAATTAAATTTTATGATTCCTAAATACATTTTTTATAAATAGTGTGTCTGAGAAAAACATTTAACACAACCACTTTAGATGCAAATACATATCAGCAAGACGCCGGTTATCAAGCTTTCCATACCCCCACCCTCCAAGATGTTCAGGGGGAAAAATATCTCATTTCCCTTTAAAAATGTATCTCAAATACTATTCATCTGTAGATCTAGGCAGGGGGTAAGTCTCAGTTTTAGATTATCTCATTACAGCCTGTAGAGTTTTGCTTGTTTTAGAGAACAACAAATTCAGTAAGACGAAACCTGGATAAATAAATATTTAAGTTGCTCACAAGAGGCCATTTCCTCAGGAAGTCTGAATGCATCACTTCATTTGGCTGAAGCAGGATATTATCTTCCCTACATTTTTGGCAATCTAGGCATCAGGAGGACAGACACAGGGTTGAATCTACAGCAACACAACACCATCAAGTGACATAACTTGGCAGTGATTTTGAGACCATACATAACATTTTAAATCAGTAGAGATAAATATTTAAAACATCATGTTGAGAAAAACCACATTGTGGTTGATTTCTGTTACAGATCATTCCCTTTGCATAGCTTTCATCGAATTGACAATGTAATTACATTCTGTGGTCCTAAAAGTGTGAGATCAACTGTCATATTACTGTTTAGTGTTATGAATCATATGTTTCTCATCAGTTTTCTTTTCACTGGCCTTCACTTGTTATGTTTACCAAAGCATTAAAACTGTTTGAAAATGTCGTATTTCAGCATGCAAATACAAAGTTGATGTTAGAGTAACAAAATCATAGGTTAAATTTTAACTGTTAAAGAGCCTTCTAGCTCAGTGGTTTGTCAGTCGGTGGGTAATGACCCAGAATTGGGTCACAGCCCAATCTAGAGTGGGTCACATTAACACCGAAAATTTCTCTTTTTGCTGCTGTCAAAATTCTTTGATTGCAAGTAGCCACAAAAAGTCCCTTGAAGAGGAGGGGTATAAATCTAGAAAATAAATGATAGAGAAAGAGAAAAAAGGACAGGAAAAAATACAGATGGGAAAGAAAGAGTAGAAAAAAGGGATGATTATTGGAAATGGTAAGGGTGCATACAACTGCTCCATGTTTTGTGGCATTTGCTAATGCAAGAATTATAGCTGCATGAATGTGATTATCACTCAAAACCTAATCTAGTATGATGTTCATTTTCTTTATTAGGTGTCTTTTGAATCAAAATGTAGGAAAAATTCAACAGATGTTTGAATGATTTCTCTTTGCTTTTATTTTGATTTGATGCTAAATCACTTCAGCTAAGTAACTGGCAATCAAGCACAAGATTAAATCTGTAAGCAATAGAAGAGAGAAAAGAGTAGGGTTTAAAAGCAGTTCTGTTTGCTTGGGGGTAGTGTTGTATTCTATCCACTGCACATACAGATGCCTGAAACTTGTGTTGACTTCCTTGAACATCCACACTGAGAGAACATGTTATGAAATGCACACATGTGTAATTGTCACTTGCAATGATCCTATATACTTTACATTTCCCCCCTATATGAAAGTGCTTTCCATATATGAAAAGTAAAACTGCCGAGAGGATGGGGTGGGGTGGGGTGTGTGGAGGATACAGCTGCTGGCTGTCCTTGGAAATCAGTTCCCAGAATACTCTGGGCACAAACTAGCGATAATGCAAATTCACAGGGAAGCTGATAACTTTACTCAGAACAGCCCAAGGTTATCAAAGCTGTGCATTCAGTACATTGTTTGTTCTTACTGTTGAGCATAGTTGTCTATTATTCGTTTCCAAGTACCAGAAGGGCCAAAAGTTCCTACTACTTACACTTCCTATTAAGTTGTATAGTAGTGTTTCCGTAGCCCCGCACGTTGGAGGGCGACAATCTGAACAAGAGAGCTCCCTATGTGCATGGACTAGGACCTTCAAAAATCTCTTCACACATTCAATGAATCCAGGAAAAAGAAAGCCTGAGGAGGTCTATAGTCTTGCTGGAATCTCAGCTTTGATTAGAAAATTGTTGATAAGAATGGATTGCAAAACAGAATATTGAAAAAACTTTACACTGACAGTGGCACAGTTCGGACGACACATTAGGCAACGGAGGAGGGGGGGAACAATCGTCAGTTGTGTTGCTTATTGTGTCGTCTGGAGGGCAATACACAATGCACACACAACTGACATGTTGTTTAGCCCGAAGCCCCGTTGTTTAAAGTGTCGTCCGAATTCAGCCCCCCCTCTCTCCATGGACTATTCCGTTTCGGAATAGAGTTCTGCTGCCTAGAGCAGCCAAAAAAACCCAGCCGCTCTATGCTGCCGGAAGAATTCACGGTGCATGCTGGGATACGGCTGGGGGACACACGGAGGAGAAGCTGCAACCAAAATGGCCACCGCAAGTTCCTAGCAGCTGGGGCGTTTGCCGGTTCCGAGCAGCACCAGCTGCAGAGTGTCGTCTGCGGAGCTCCTCCTGCCTAACGCACAGTCAGTACGTTATTTACCCCTCCGTTGCTTAATATGTCGTCCGAACTGAGCCATTAACTCATTTAGGACACTTTACTTTTCCTGATACTTAATAGAATCATACTTGTCTAATAGTCTGCTTCATTATCCCAGTTTGGTACCAGCTTACTGCACAGATTTTTATTATTACCACATGTGGATCAGAATATTTATTATTGCAGTTTTTAAACACACAGGGTTGTATCCAATGTTAGGACTCCTTAGAGAAGATCCACTGAAATGAATGGAACTTGTTAGATTAACATTGAATACAACCCACTGGATACAACCCAGATTTGTGTACAAAGGAGTATTATTAAAAGTTCCCATCTATTTACCACTTCTGTCAATGAGAGTCAATAAAACACTTTCTTCACTCCACACAGTTATGTTTATTTGAATAATAAAATGGAATCTCCAAAATAATTATTACAATTCACATCCACGAGACAATAAAACCAAACTCCTTGGGTTTACACAGAATTACTTTCAATGGGTCTATCTCCATCCTCTCTCACTTTGGTAGTGAGGAATCATTCCTTCTATTTCGGATGTGTGGACTGTGAGTGCTATTGCCTATGCATCCAAAATCGTACCATCCACACCCAAGGAGGAGCATCAGCAAGCTTGGAGGAACCCAAAGTTTGCAGAAGTACAAAAAAAAATCTTTAAGACAGAACCCTAAAGGGGTGGAACTCTCCAAAAGCACCTCAATCATGACTGAGTGTACTCAGTGGCCATGGAATGCTGACTTCTTGACTGCTGAGGGGGAAACCGAGTGGGAGAAGTAATGGAATGGTGCTTCAAGAAAGAGGCACTGGCTGGCATTGGTAACAGTGAACAGAAGCACTCCACACCTCAACATTTTGTTGCAGCCCCAACTGGCATTTTTCAAATAGCAGAACAATGCACTGAGGCTCTATTGGTACTGCCTGCTATTAATAGCCAATTCTCTGTACTACCAGAGAACAGAGACAGAGCACGTCTGGAATGAACCCACACAATTTCAACAAAGGAAAAGTGTGGGAGACTTCTGGGGATAGGGAAGGAGATTTTTTGATTTCAGAAAGGGCACATAACACCTGTGTAGTGAGTTTGTTAGTGAGCAGAAATATGGACTTCACAGAATTCCAAAATGCTTCTAAGAGACCTGTGTAGCCTAACACAGTGAGCAGATTTTAACAGGCTTTAGCTGACAAGAGCAGGCCTCATTCCCTGGATGGGCCTCTCATAGTTATGTTATCCTTTTCTCATAATGTCTTATCTCTAGATGAGTCGGGAGGTTTTCACTACTAACCAGGCCAATTAGTTTCCTAAGCTGAAATGCTTTGGAAACTTGCGAGAGGGAGGGAGAGGGATGCAGCCTGTCAGTTCCTGAGAGGGAGGCAGGCAAGCATCCAGCAGAAGAGGCGATAAGATCCAATACACAGGCTACATGCTTCGGCCTCAATTCAAGAGCAACCGCGCAACCGGTCTGGAGAACCTGCTGTGGCTCAAAGGGACGTCTTCCATCTATCATACTCCCCCCCCCCCCGATAGACACCCCGCTATGAGAGCTTGATTAGCTGGAATGAGGTGCTAACTTCCTTTGCATGCATATATTCTGCATCCATTTTCTATCAATGAATTGTCATCTTTTGCAAAAGTGGCTTGTTTCATCTTGATAACCAAAAGAACCTGATTGAGGACTTGGATCTGGCAGAACCAGAACCCAGTACAACACAACCTGCCTGACTTAAAGATGTGAACATTAAGCAGAACAAATGGGATTAGAAACTGTACTTTTGGAATCTATCAGGCAGCTAAAAATGCCTTGCTCCATGAAGCTTATTTGCTACTTACAGATCTCTTCATAATTATTAATTTCAAATTTGTGTCAAATTGCTAACTTGTAGGTAGCTAAGTCTCTGTCCCTTGAACTAAAAAGACAAGTAGTCACATCCTGCCGACAACATGAGTTAAAATAAATGTCGATACTGTCAGTTCAGAAAGAAATGCTACCATCTATGGAATACTGAAAAAAATCAAACTTTAATTAACACCTTTTGTATCCCAGAAGAATAATGGCATTCACTGTAGTCTCAGGTTTTATAAAATCCAAGGAATGACATCTTGCTATTTTGCCAATAGTAAGATCAGAAATGTAGGTAATTTCTAGCACCTAAGACATTACATATTGTGACTTCGCAGTTGCTTCATCTGTATCAGACTAAAATATCAAAATATGAGACAATGAAGGCCTCACGCCTGCAGTAAGGGACATGAATTAAGCACTCTAGCATGATAATCTTCAACAATGATCAACAATACATACAACATCAAACAGCAACATCTGTATATAAACCTGGGTGATGCAGATATATCCCTTCTACACAAGAGAATGGATCAAAGGATATGCATTTCTTCCCTGACACACATATGGGGCCTTGTTCTGGCTTCCACCTGTATGGTTTATTTATAAGATGCACGTAATACATGTTGATTGCATAGGGTAGCAGGAAATGGAATAAAACAAAAGTCCAGGTTTATGCAAGTGAAACAAACACAACATGCAGAAGGCATTTCCTAGCCAAACCTATCTAATTGCTTTAAATAGAACGTCTGACCTTACAAGTCAATGCGCCTGTGCACAGATGCCATATTGTTCACCTTAAAAACCCAGCATCATGCAGCACCTCTGGAGACCATTTCCCTCCAAAGCACTTCATTGATATTGGCCAAAAAGGCAGATGCAATCAATTCCGACCCCTTCTGTTTAGCTGTCTCTGTGACAGTGCTTTCACCAGGCAGTAGCATCTTGCAACTATCAGATCCATATCAAGCCATAAGGAGGGCAGACAAGCCGATGATTCTTTCAACAACTCTGAAATGTCAAAGTGATATGGCTGGAATTCAACAGGGCCTTTCAACTAATGCTCATGACAGAAACAAAACAGGGACTGTCCAAAAAGTATGTCACACTTAAAACCACTTTTAACTCTTCTAACGCAGCGAAACAAGTCTAGCTTTTGCATAAGTCCTCCACCCACCCAAAATAATATGTCATACATACCCAATACTTGATTCTAAAGCCTAGCAGAGGTAAGGGCTACCTTTTCATGGACACACTGAAAATAAAGAAAACATGTTTACATTTTCTAAACCACGCAAAGATGGAGCAGAATAGTTAAAGAGTAAGTGAAATTGGGGAGGGGATCATATGAAAGTAAAGGATCATACCTATTGGCACCATTTAACAGTGATGGGAATAATTGTACTAGAGAAGCAAACACAGGAGTACGACAAAACAATGACTAATTATTCTCTTGTTACAAAGACCTGATTCACATATAATGGTGGCAAATCATGGGCTAATTAATTAATTAATCCATGATTGGCTGGTGTTGCGTGCTGTGGCCATTTTGAATATGCAAACTCAGATTGGCCCAATTGGAGATTATTCTGTGATGTGCGAACCAAGACGCTCTGCCCTGTTCAGACGTCACGCCCTGTTTAGACGTCACGCTAAGCCATAGTGGTTAAGCATTCTGAGTTAAACATTATGGCTTAGCATGTCATATGGACCATTCCAAACATGGTAGCTATATAAACACACTTTAAAACGCTAACTAAGCATTTGATGCAAAAGGGTTAGGGGCCTAACCATGGCTTAGTGTGCTGTCTGAACAGGCCCCATGGTTTAATCATGGGTTAAACAACCCACAGTTAACCCACAATTAGCTCTTAGTTTAACTATGGATTGTTTAGCCCACAATAACCCATAGACCCTGAAAGTATGTAATGGCAGCAAATACTGTGCTAATTAACCCACTATTTCCTGGAGTTGTATGCCATCACCGTTTTGATAATTAGTTGTTAGGTTAACTTTGAATTGTTTAACCCACAATTAACCCACAGTGTTTGTGTTCAAAAGTTACAGAAAAATCTCCAATCAGGTTAATTGGAAGTTATATATTCAAAATAGTTGCATGCACTAGGGACACACCACAGCAAATTGTGGGATAATTAATCCATAGTGTCTGGATTACCTCCGATTGGGCCGAACAGAGGTTGCCTACACAAAATAATGGCAGCATGCGCAGCACATGCAATCCGGCAAATTAATCCACAATTTGTCACCGTTACGTACAAACAGGCTCAAAATATCAAGCTTTGCTGTATCCTCTGCCAACAATGTGTGACATAACTTATAAATGACCCAACAGAAGCTCAATAATATGCAGGGCCACAAAGTTACAGTTATGGCATGTATAGACACATTTGTGACATATAAACTGTGATGAAAGTATTAATGTACCTACTGGGATAATGTAGAGATTAATTTAAATGTATGCTGGTGGGGAATGGGAAACAGTTTCATACTGACCATTTTAACATCCATAAGGTTTCTCTAAATAAGCAGATTTTGAGGGGAGGAAAAGCAGGGCTAACACAGTAGTTACCCTATGCAAATGGCATTCTCTGTTAGCATGGCCATTTTTGTGTTATCTGAAACCCGAATGGCAAATTTGAGTTGCTGGAAAAACATGACTTACCACAGTGAATACTTGTATTGCAATACCTGTGTATTCCATACTTTTAGATGTCTATTCCATCACCCTGATGAGCCACACAATTCCCTATTCTGCATAATGTTAAGGGCTTTCAAAACTATCCTTTCATTTTTTAAAAGAAATACAGCCTAATCTAATCAGCATCAGATAGGACACCTGGAGGGGTTCCTCCCACTCTGTTCCCGGGTCTCTGTCGTCCCCCCTTGTCTTCCTTCCCCCAGAATGCTACTTATTCCTTCTTCAAGTCCTTTCATCACCTTGGCAATTTCTAGTGCAGCACTGGATGAAAGGAGCTGTGCTGTCTCCACAGACAAGTTAACAAGTAATTTATGAGGCAACTCCCATCTTCACTTTAAAGAAATCAACAGAAAATTATAATTAGCTTGAAATCGTAGGAACATCGGAAGCTGCCTTATACTGAGCCAGACCACTGGCCCATCTAGCCCAGTATTGTCGACACTGACTGCTTTCCAGCCCTACTGGCAGATGAGACTGAACCTGGGTCCTTCTGCATGCAAAGCATATACTCTACTACTGAGAACTATTCGCCCCCTGCCCAACCCCAACAAGGGAGCTTCCATAATGCCACAATGCCTGCTTTTTCAAATGTTGCACACACACAAAAATGATGAAAATAATATTAGAAGAATGGGGACAAAATAGTATGTTTCTTACCTTGATCCCCATTAGTGCTACTTTAATTAAGGGTAAAATCTCATGTCCCCCCTATGAAATTTGGAAGGCTACTAGTCTTTGTCAAGGACTCATTCAAGGAACCAACTGTCTGCTCATTAATGCCAGCTTGCCTAAAGTGCTGATCCTGAAAAGGGAAGCGACATTCAAAGGTTGTTTCTTTAATCCTCCTAGGTATCAGAAGGGTGGGGAGTGATAGGACCCATAAAGGGGTACAAAATCTGTAGAATGTCCTGCCCCCAACACTTGTACAACTTCACACTCCATGTAGTTTCCTAAGGGGGTCAGACATACCCTCCCATTTGAGGATTGCATTAGGAGGGCATTGGGGACAATGGGAACCCAATTTAAATGAATGAGAGAAAACAATCTCCACACATCTAAGGTATTTGAAGTCTCAATGACTTGAAATATGGCAAAATTCACATGTAACACAAGGGCTCTCTTTGTTGATGTAGCAGTTAAGATAAGGAGGTACTTTTAGTACTGATTTTCCTGCTTGACCCTCCAAATGATTTCTGCAGGAAGAAAAAATGCACAAGGTACATATTGAGAGACAAAGATCTCCCATATAATTAGTGATCACAGATACTATTTCTGCATATTTATACACCAGCTCCATAAGACTATAATTCTTAATAAAATTAAAAATCTTTATATATTAAATAGTCAGATCTGTCCCCAATGCCAGATTAGTATCCAATGGTATCATTCTACAAACTCAAATAGTGCTAGTGGAGTTCCACCTTTCATTGCACAAGCAGTTGTACACTATGCTTGCACAACTGATTGTGCAACTGCTTGCAGAATCGAACTTGAACAAACACCACTTTAGCTAGATTCTCTTCTTATGCATTGTATGGGATCTAGTTTCTGCTAATGCAACATCATACACACTAGTGGAATGACACAGTTGGATAACGTCCTACAGTTGCAATCCAATATACATTTTCCTGGAAGTAAGTCCCACTGAACTCAGTGGAGCTAATCATTTCCATGAGTAAATATACATTGGACTGTACTGTTAAATTACTTTATCCATTTATACCACCTCTGGATCTTGTCCATCATTGTTCATCCAGCTTTCTAAAAGTTTGGTGTGATTAAAATATGGAAAACGTTAATTAGCCACAACTAATTTTCTATCAGAAACATTAATACCAATCAGCACAAAGCATTCAAGTACATTAACATGAAAATCTACACTGAGTTGACATTTTCTGCCACTTTAATATCTGGTGCCAATTGCCTATTCCTAGAAAAACAATTTGAGATTTCTGATGGAACGGATAGAGAATGACCAACCTGTTATTTAAAAATATTTTCGTTTCACACTCTGAACATTTGAACAAAGTTGTAGTCATTTTACATATTTATAAAAGATGATATACTTTTTGTAATTAGAGAATGAACTTCCCTGAGCTGAAATGAACTGTCATACGAAAATGATTTCTAACAACCTATGTTGGACAATATATATTTCGGTTCATATAATTTCTCTAAATGTACCCATTTAAGCTATTGAACATTAAGTCAGCAAGTTTATCTGCTAAGCAACATGTTAACTGTCCAAAAGCAGGTAATGAAAAGCTACGTACTCCCTCAGAGATTACTATAATTCAACCAATAAAAATCCTGAAACATAAACCAAGGTGTAAAGCGACACTGGCATTTATTAATATTTAGTGCATCTCAAAGCAAGCACAGAGCGGAAATATGGTCCAACAGTTCCAAGGCAGAACGTAGCAGGAAAAATAAATTTGATTTACAGCGATCTCTACCTCTTAAAAATAATAATAAAAGCAGACTGCAAGGCCTCTCCCTTTAAAATATTTAATAGCTGATATCATTAGGAGAGTCTCAAATCACATTTTTAACATATGGGAATTTGGGGGAACTATCATCTGCAAACCATAGTTGAATGGATATTATTTTAACAACTTTCCCCTTTTATGGCTTTGAAAAAGTATGATGTGCTGATTGGGGTTTCCTCATTTCAACCATAAAGCAAGATCTGAATGTTTTCACATTCCTTCCTCAGGTATTTGCAGTTCTTTGAATCAAGATGTTTAGTTTCTTATAATCCAAGAAGCTATAATGATTGAAAAGTGATATAACCATAGATGGCAACTTAATTATTATCTTTTTAAAAAACTCTCCAGGGAGTTAATTTAAAAGGAATATCTCATCTTCACTTTAAAAGGTAATCAAGAGAAAATTGTAATTGACGGTAAATCTTTGTAGAAAATTTATTAGACCCTTCTCATAGGATCTGTTCAGAAAACACCTTAAACCCCGCTGGTTAAGGCTTTTGGTGAAGCAGCAGGGTTTAAGGTGTCTTGTGTGATGCGTTTTGCTTAAACCCTGCTCACTCACTAACCACAATTGGACCGTCTGCAGCAGGGCTAGCAGCTCTAACTGTGGTTTAAAGTGTTGTGTGCAACAGCACGACTTGTGGTTAGTGCTAAAGCCAGAGAACCACAGTTTCGCTAACCACAGAGCCCAAAGTGTCATCTGAACAGGCCCTTTCAGATAGCAGAAGTGCTTAAAAGCACAAGATGTTGTGGGCGCGCTACCGAATTTGATTCAGTAATCTAGACACAGATAAAAACAATAAATGTTTCCCAAGATTTTAAAAATGTTTATTTCTACAGACTACTGCTAAATGGTTCCAGGATTTCTGTACAGTCTCTGCTTTTTAAGATTCCCTTAAAAGGCCACTTTCATCATCATCATCATCATCATCATCATCTTCTTCATCATCATCAATCATCATCATCCTGCTTTTCAGGCAAATATTGTTTCCTGAAACAGCTCACTTCAGTAAAAAAAAAAAGAGAGAGAGAGAGAGAGAGAGAGAGAGAAGAAAGAGGAGGAGGAGGAGGAGGAAGAAGAAGAAATGACATAGAGTCCTGAGACACAGAGCCCTGCCTGAAGGTCTAAAAAAAATGAGACTCTGGCAAAATGAGGCAAAATAAAAACAAGAAAATGCACAAGGGAAGGGAAGTGGGAGGAGATTAGTGTGAACAATACAAGGATATAATGGTGAGTTATAAATTGGTATTTCTATGTAAATAGGGCCAGGCTGACCTTCTCTTACTGGTGTTCCTATCTGAATAGAAGGGGTGCATCTACCTAATGGCACTTGCTTCTCTGGCCAGTGACAGGGGCCAGAGTCCTTCCCCTTGTTTCTGCAGTCCAATGGCAGAGCAGAGTTCTCTCTGGCAGGAATAAGGGATGCAAGCTCCCTGCAGTTGGTCCTTCTCCAGTTGAGAACAGGTCTTTCCTTTGCTCGTGACATTCTTCCAGTGAGCGGAGTGGGGAGAGTGGCAGAGGCCAGGGTGTCCTTCCCCTCATTTTTCTGTTCATCTGTGCATTGATGTATACATTTATCAAACACAGTAATGGAATTTAGTAATCTAAGAATACACACAATTAGTGCCAATGGATCAGTATGCGAAGGAAAGGCTAAGCAGCTGTCTGTTTTTATATTTCATTAAGTATGCCCTCCATATAGTGCCTGTACTATACAACTAATGGGGTCAGTGTAAAAAAAGTCTCCCCTCTTCAGTTAAGTAGTAGATAACTAAGTTGTACAGCCACAAGTCATTATGAAGACAACCAAATTAAACAAATAGGTCTCACCTTCCCATCCCCTTTATCACATCAGAAATGCAAGCTGACAGCTTCACAGAGACTCATTAGTTAACACAACCATGCAAACCTGTTGCTGGGTCACTTTGTCATCCATCTCTAGAAAGCTGCCAAGAAAGTGTTTGCAATTCCAGTACTGATGGAATCTCCCAAACCCAAAGATAAAATGGCAAGATAAGATGCCCATCAATCTCACAGAAGAGTTAAAAGAAAGACTGGCAAATAAGTATCACCAGATCTACATTCCCAAACACAGGATTCCACAAACTATTACTTTCAGCTTAGAAACCACTTAGGATAATTAACTAGCTCTCAAGTTTTGGAACAAATTCTCACTATATAAATACAATTCAAGATAGAATCTTTCAGAATTGTCAAAAATACTTAAAATGTTGGATGCTGCTGGGAGTCAACAAAATGTAAATAAGATTTTCATCAAAGGAGTGTAGAGATGGAGGAGAAATCTGAAACCGAAATCTGAGGCTGAAAAAGATGCATCTTTCAGGCGTATTGTCACGTTACTGAATAATAAAAAAGTATGAAAAACTTCAGGTATTTCTGATGTAACATGAGGGTCTGATGTAGCATAGTGTCAATGCACCAGGAGATTCCTGGTTCAAATCACCCTCTGGTTCAGTTCAGACAACACGTTTCTCAACGGTGGTTTTAGAACTCTAGGGTGGAGTTTTACACCTCCGTTGAGAAATGTGTTGTCTGGTAGCAAAACTCCATACAATGGTGGAGGTTTTTTTGAAAACACTCCATGCAGAATATCCACGCTGTGTACAGGAGAGTTCCTGCACAACGGTTGTGTTTTGTGTTCCATTGCGCTGAGTTGACTTTTCCACTGGCTACACAGTTTCCTGGCAGGTGCCCCTCTAGGAGAGCTGCTGGGGTTCTTTGGGTTTGTTTTTTTTTGCAGCAATGGCTGATGAGATACCATCAGGAGGACCAGGGGAGGAGAGAAGGAAGAGGATCTGTCAATCAAACGTTGCGATGTATTTTACTCAACTCCACGGTAGCCCAGTCATACAATGGTGGAGTTAGAACATGTTGTGTGGGGAGCACCCTCTAAAAACCCAACCGTTGAGTGGAGTTTTCACACTGCATTGACTAACGTGTTGTCTGACCTGAGCCTTTAGCTACAACTTCACCTAATCAACTCTCTCTCGGCTTTAGTTCTCCATCTCCAATATGGGGTTAAGTTTACATAGGGTGACCATATGAAAAGGAGGACAGGGCTCCTGTATCTTTAACAGTTGCAAAGCACAGGGAATTTCAGCAGGTGTTGTTTGTATGCATACATAACCTGGTGAAATTCCCTCTTCATCACAACAGTTAAAGCTGCAGGAGCCCTGTCTCTTGACCATGTACAAAAGAGGGCAGGGCTTCTGCAGCTTTAACTTTGTGATGAAGAGGGAATTTCCCCAGGTTCTGCATATATACAAATGACATCTGCTGAAATTCCCTTTTCTATGAAACTGTTAAAGATACAGGAGCCCTGTCCTCCTTTTCATATGGTCAGCCTAAACAGTTTACAGAACTGTTGTTAGGATCTCCAAACTAATATATGTGAACATTAAACATATTCTATATAAATGCTTATTGGGATGTAGAAATTTGCCGTAACTTTTAGGAGGGAGCTAAAGCGTATAGTTCTAACCAGGTAGGAAAGGTTAACACCTAGACAGTGAGGTATAAATCTATTGCTGTAGAAGACATCAGGATTGATAATAAAAGCAGGCATGGCTACAACTGAGCCGAGAGTTCCTCAAAATGCTTGAATTTCAGTACACTGCTAAGATACCATGGTTTGATTTCTTAATTCCTGGGTTGTTTGTTCCCCTTCCCCTTTGCCCACTTCCTCCCTGTATTCCAAATTACTCTGTAGTACTGCAGTACTGCCATGCAGAGTAGCTGGATTGCATTTAGATAATAAATATAAAAGCCAAAAAAAGGGAACTCCAACAGTGATGCCAAAAAAGCCAAAGGTAAAGGGTAAAACAAAGGATGTTGTTTATTATAAAATCCGACACATTTGGACCCTTGGGTCCTTCCTCAGGGTGATCGCATTGTTTTTTGCGATCACCCTGAGGAAGGACCCAAGGGTCTGAAACGCATCGGATTTTATAATAAACAACCTTTGTTCTATCCCACATAATAAATACAGAAAGTGTTCCATCAAAGTAGAACATTTGAAGACCACTGCTATAGAGGAAATAAAATTCCATATTTTACAGTATGTCATACATGTCACATGTGGTACATTCCTCAACTGTATGTGGCACATGCCATTTGCGTTGGGGAAGGACACAGAAGCAGAACTGCCATTCTGCCTGCTATAGCTAGTAAATTGAGGGCCTACACAGTTTCAGAATGCAAATGTATTTCAGGAGCTTAGAAGTGTCCTGCTTCACCTCATGAACCAACAGAATTGGACCAAAGCAGCCTGCTTCTTCTCAGGCTTCATATTTTATTCAAATACAATGTATATCCCTACTGGAAATTTTTAATTGAAGGGCAATATAGAATATTGTATATATTGGCTGAATTTGGACGACACAATAAGCAACGGGGGGGGGGGGGGAACAATCGTCAGTTGTACTGACTATCATGTCGTCTGAATACTGCCATAGTCAACTCAGCGCTGATCCTAATCCACACCACAGTTGATTATTTATTACCATGTTGTGTGGGGAGTACCCCCTAGATGAACAACTGTAAAGTTGATTATTACCCCACCATTGACTATTGTGTTATCCGAATTCAGCCATTGTGTGTGTGAGTGTGTGTGTGTGAGCTAGTTTATTCTTTAAAATGTTTATCTTGTCTTCCAACCAGAACAATTAACTCAGACCTGACTCCCCCAAAGAGAAAGTTATAGAATAAATTATCTCTCCCCCCTCTCATTCACCCACTAATCTTCACAAGCAACAGGCACTAGTTTTTAAATTAAGTTATTCCTTACTTTAAGATACCTGTAACACAGACTTTACAAAATTACTTACATGCTGCATTCATTATAAAAATAAGTTGCAAAAGTACAATGTGCTTCAATTAGTACAATTATTACTTTTTCTGGGAAGTTGCCCAGAATTTTTATCAACTGAATAAATTCCTGAACATTTTTATAGTTTAAAAGCTTGGGAAGAAAGGAATCTACTTTGACAATTAAAAAGCACTAAACAAAATGCTTAAAAACACCTACCCAAACACCTACCCTAGTTTGTCTGAAGTAAAAGTGAATACATGCGTGCATGCGCTACACGTTTAGCAATAAATATAAGGTGGAGGTGTTTTATAATTTGTCTGAAGGCTTCAGAACATTTTCCAGTCAAAATATCTTTCAGCTGAAATGGAATATTTGTCATACTATGCCCACTTCCATTATTGTGTGATGAGACTGCCCTATGTCTGAAGTTGCAGCTAATATCCCGTTCTGTCCCCCCACCCTGGCTTTTCCTGGAAGTTTTGAGTAGCATGGTGAAAATTGCTGGAACTTCCAGAAGAGAGACTTCGCAGGTCTTATTCCAGGGGTGTCTAACCTCTTTCAGCCCATGAGCCAAATTCCATTTCAGAGAAGGAAGAAGGACTGGGGCCAAAACAAAATGGGGCAGGGCTAAAAATACAAACATATTGTAGCTTAAAGCTTTCAATCCCGGTAACTAAGCCTCAGGAGATGCATTTCAATCTTTCAGAAGTTGGATCCAACATGGGGGGGAAACTCCACAAAAAAAGATTAGTGGTCAGGGTAAAGGGAGTGGGGACATTTGGGCAATCCCAGAGGGCCAGATTGGAACCCCAAATGAGCTGGCATTGGCCCCTGGGCCTGAAGTTCTGCATGCCTCCCCCCACCCAAACCCTATTCAAATGCATGGGAAATGCTATGGCACAATCGCCACATATAGCTACAATATCAGTTTTCACATCTGGAGGATGGTGCTGCTTCTTTTTTTATTGTTGTTGAAAATTTTAATGCATGAATAGTCTACACTTCATAGAAGAGAGGCACTATTTTCACATGGGAATATTTTAAACTTCCAGGTGAAATTTGAAGGGAACTGTATCACATCAGTACTTACACATTTGAGCCAGTCAATCTTGCTTGATGGTTAAAATGAAAAGGAAGCATATTAAGGAGGCAAAAGCCCAACTCTCAAAAGTTAACAAGGAAAAAGGCATTTTAATTTAGAAGTTCATACAAGGTAGATATGCATACTTTAAACACAATTCATACAAATCATATTTATTGATTTTATAGATTTTTATAGCTGGGAGCCTATTCTCCAGAGCTTAGCCATTTTTTCCTTGTTGGATTCCACCAAGAGTAGTACTTTCTAAATGCCGACAATTCCAGAGGCTTCCCTCATACCCTCTTGATACAGAAACAATTGTGCTTATTAGCAGGCAAGCTGCTGACAACTCAACCAAGCTTCTAAAAGCTGGCAGAGACATACTCTGGCCCAGATATTTGATAAGTTGAAGAGAAACATCACAACAGCGCTATCAGTGAAAAATCTCAAGGAACTCTTCAATGGAAATTTAATCTTTTCCCCTTCCAGAACAAGCAAATAACACCAAATACAGTGAACACTATGATGAGAACAAATAGGGGAGAGTAAACATATACAAGTCCTTAAGATGGTGCTGAAGGTGCAGAAAATTAAGAGACTTTGGGGTTAGGGGAGGAATATCTTCAAAGAAAACACATTGCTAACAGACATTAGTTCTTTCCAAAAGCGAGAAATCAAAATGTATTTAATATTATGTCTTTTTCTCTCTCTTTTTTTAAAAAGATGCATTAATAAAAAATGGATGTGGAGGTCTCACAGAAGTGTACTGAGATAACTTGTATATTAATTGAAGAACGAAACAATGAGTCTTTAAAGCAAAGAGAAACTAATTAGTTCTGCACTTCGAAGGAACTCTAGATTTCTGTTTCTTGATGTAATATCCGTTCTGGTTATCAACAGAACTTCTGCCGTGTAACATGGCAAATCACTTTTGATACTGAAGGAAGTTTCAAAAGCAGTTTCTCATATGGTCAGCAGGTTCCATTGGACACTCCCAGACCCTTGTGCTCTTCTAAAGTACTTACTGGGATTCTATCCTATAAAGGGATTTCTGGCCTTTATAAAGATATCACTAGATACATCTTTGTGGATTGTTTAAGAATGATTGATTTTCAAGGCTGGAAAATACTATGAAAGATCACTGAAGTCATCCATGTTAATAATGAGAGCCCACAGACTTCCTTGAAAGACGGTTACCTAAGAAGGAGATACCTGTTCAACAGGGAAAAACACTTTGGTGATAGACAAGGAGATGATGGGATACAATACACAGTATATGATTGGGAAGCTTTGTACAGAATAGCTTGGTTCCTAATTTTCCATGAGCAAAATTCCATACACAATACTGCTGGAGAAAGAGAAGGTAATTTTTACCAATTCCCTTTTCTCCTCAGTTACCCTGAAAATCTGATCTGGAGGGTTAGGGACCCTCTGGAGGAACAGGAGAGTGGTGGCTGGGGCTGCAAG
Organism: Anniella stebbinsi; assembly: GCA_029215795.1. NCBI lineage: Eukaryota > Metazoa > Chordata > Lepidosauria > Squamata > Anniellidae > Anniella > Anniella stebbinsi. The sequence continues at coordinate 60,869,959 of JARDYH010000005.1, read as the reverse complement.
GAATAGGGGGAAATAAGTGAAAATTGCATCCTCTCCTTTCGCCAGTGGGAGTCTCCACTGGATCAGAGTCCCTTCTATTTACAGAAGGGGAAATGAGGATCCAAGTCAAAGTCCTTAAAGAAGGCTATGTCACACCACTGGTTTGAATACTAAAAATCCCAAATCTTTGTTCTTATATAGAGAATAAGGGCAAGAAATACCACCCCAGGACATTGAAAACCCTTTCATGTAGTGCAGCAAATATTGATCATATTAAACTCCTGACTAATACTAATTAAATGAACTGAGTAACAAAACAAAACCCCAATTTTAATCTGATTAAGCACAGAAAATAGATTTCAATTACAATGCTCAATTCAGGAACACAAGCAGTTTACTCAGAACTCCCTGTAAAGTTAACGGTGACCTATTTAGAAGAAATGTGCTCCTTTTGCAACATGGGACTGAGATGTCAGGAAAATACAAGAGAAGAGGTAGGAGTGACACACAGGCTTTTGTATAAAGCCAACTCACTTATTAAAGATATGATTATTGATATTTTAGGATGGATAAGTGAGGACAGATAGATTTTAGGGGGAGCACATGTGAGTGTTTGCTAAGTGTGCACTTGCAGGGGGGGGGAATAGAGATTGCCATCTGTGTTTCCTTATCCAGGAGGAAAACATGTTCCAAGAGCACCCCCAGAATTTAATTGCATATCTGCTCCTAGGCAGCTAGTTCTTCTAACAATCAAGATCCACAATACATTAAACCTACACCATGAAGTTTGATTGGTAACAGCAAGAGAGGCTTCATGTTCCCCACTGTGTAAGAATTAAATGCCTTATTCTTTAAATAAATAAAGACATGGAGACCCATTAACAATTATTCATATTTCAAAGCCTGGACAAAATTAATTCTGAGTATCCTTGCAGGGGGTTAATTATCCTGATTTCACAGATGAAGCAACCAAGACACATAGCAAGATGAAGGGATTGTTCAAGATCAGAGGACAGAAGAGAATGCATACACTTCAGAATTGAAATTAGAATTCAACGATTTCTCAGTACACTGTCATATTGTGCCCTCTAAGACACAGTTCCTTTGTAAAACAGACAGATACAATGTTCAGTTTCATATATGAAAAACTCAAATCAGCAAGCGAAATTTGCAAGCAGAAGAGTATGGACAGGCAGCACAGATGTACAGGAATGGCACCAGGAAGGCTAAAGCAGAGAATGAGCTGAGGTTAGTGAGGGTTGCTAAAAGCAACAAAAAAGCTTTCTTCAGGTATGTGCAGAACAAAAGATAGAGGAAAGAAATGGTGGTTCAACTACTCAATGAGGAGAGCAAAATGATAACAGATGACAAAGAAAAGGCAGAAGTGATCAATTCTAACTTTGGCTCAATCTTCTCCCAAAAGAGGATCTATGACCCCCCCCCCCCCCCCGGCAAATATGAAGTAGAAGCTGAGGGGTAAGGTTATAGCTTGAGATTGATAAACAAATGGTCAAGGAACACCTAATTTCTTCAACTGAGTTCAAATCTCCAGGGCCCGATGAACTGCAGCCTAGAGTAATACAGGAACTTGCAGAGGAACTCTCAGAACCACTGTCTATTATCTTTGCGAAATCATGGAGGACTGGTGAAGTACCGGAGGACTGGAGGAGAACTAATGTTGTCCCTATCCTCAAAAAGGGTAAAAAGGAGGAACCTAGGAACTACAGACCACTTAGTCTGACATCAATTCCTGGGAAAAATTTGGAGCAAATGATAAAGAAGTCATAGGCTGAATTCGGACAACACGATAGTCAATGGTGGGGTAATAATCAACTTTACAGTTGTTCAACTAGGGGGTACTCCACACACAATGTGGTAATAAATAATCAACTGTGGTGTGGATTAGGATCAGCGCTGAGTTGACTATGGCAGCATTTGGATGACACAATAGTCAAAACAACTGACAATTATTTCCCCCACACCAGTTGTTTATTGTGTCGTCCGAATTGAGCCAATCTGTAAGCACACTGAAAACAATGCAGTGATTACCAGAAGCCAGCATGGATTTGTCAAGAACAAATCCTGCCAAACTAATCTGATCTTATTTTTTGATTGGATATCCTCCCTTGTAGACTGAGGGCCATGATCTCTTCTCGATCATCCCAGAATGATGTTTGGCTGGAACCTGGCTTTCTGTAACTTGAGCCCATTATTCCGTGTCCTGCACTCTGGGATGATCGAGAAGAGATCCTGGCCCTCCTCTGTGTGACAACCTTTCAAGTATTTGAAGAGTGCTATCATGTCTTCCCTCGATCCTGGATCCATTCCTACTTAGGAGACCTCACACAAACACTGGCTTGCAGATCTGGATGCAATGGCAAATGGCAAACTTATCATTTTCTGAAAACTCAGAAGTCATTAACCAAGTGGAGCGTGTAAAGGGAGGGAGGAAAACAAGGGACACATGAGGACAGCACTAATTCATATGATGCCAAAAAAATGGTTCGGCATCTGAGCAAAGTGTTTTATGCATACAAGTTACTCCCAGGCAGGCTTCTGCTTCTTTTTCTTCTGGTGGTAGTGGCTCACTACCTTCACAACTCGGTGGCTAGCTAGCCCATCTTACCACTCTCGCCTGCTCTCCTCCCACCCATCCCACCTTGTGCAGCAGCTACAGGGTGCCTGGGAGAGGTTGGCCAAATTATCATGAAAGTTCCTGAAGTACCGCAAGATGGCCGGGACCTCTTGCTCCCAGTGAGACTGCTGATGCCTGCGGGGAGGAGGATGATAGTGATTCGCCCAGGATGCCACCTCCACCCTGCCCCTCCAGGAAGCTTAAGTGCAGCCAGAAGCCACACGATGCTTTGACACGTGCAGAGTGTGTCGCAGAGTGCACACTCTGCGGTCCACTCAGCAACAGACGAGGCGGAGGCAGCCAGGACTGTTCAGATTTATTTGTAAAGACTACAGTGCATATACTCTCCATGTTATTATTACATTATCTTTCTCCACTGTAGGACTGTTTAGGACTGTTTACTATTGGCTCCCAATTGTAATATGAATTGTGCTGTTACTTGTTGGAACCCTATGCGCACGTCATCAGACATGACAATTTTACTGACTTGGTGATCTATATATGGATACCATCTGCCATAATACTGTTAAAACCAACTGACAGTGGGAGTGGCAGCTGTAAGACCAGGCAGTGGTGACAGCACAGCCTGGTACCATTTAGTTGGCTTTACAACTCCACCTTAGTGTGAGTAAGGTTATGCTGGACTAGCCATCTTATCAGTTCTACAAGCCCAGTATGTACAAATTGGGAACCCAACATCTTCACTGTTTGGGTGATTGTCAAAATTGAGTCAATTAATTGTTAAATTTCACTGTCAATTGTGTATTTTTGTATTTTGCTAATTTGCTATTGTGGGTATTGCTTTAGTTGGGGTATTGTAGAGTATAATGTGTAAGGGAAAGGAGGTGGCAATATGAGTTGTGCAGGGCAGAGGGAGATGTGGTGATGGCAGGGCAAAGTGTCATTACAGGGGAAGGAGAGATAGATATTTAACACCTATCTTACCTTGCGGTCGCCCTGTCACCCTGAGGAACATGGAGAACAAACCAAGCCACGCACAGAACCACTCCTTGCTCTTATGCAATGCCAGGTCAGTTAAAAACAAAATAAATATAATCTATGACCTCCTTACAGATGAGGAGGCCAACCTGGCATGCTTCACAGAGACCTGGCTGGGAGATGATAGTGGCCCGACATGGGCCCAGACCCTCCCAGCTGGGTACTATGTTAGTGAGCAGGCGAGTGAAAGTGGGCAAGGGGGTAAAGTAGCTGTGGGCTACAAAGACAAACTTAACCTGACCAGACTTCCTGTCTGGCAATTGAATCACAACGAGTGTGTGTACCTGAGTCTGAAGACCAGGGATAGACTAGGGATTCTGTTAGCATACTGGCCACCCCACTACCTATCAGACTCCCTGGCTGAGCTCACGGAACTGGTCTCAGAGTTGGTGTTGGAGTTGCCCAGGCTCTTGGTCCTGGGCAACTTCAACATCCCATTCGAGACCAGTTTGTCAGGTGCAGCTCGGGAGTTCATGGCATCCATGACAAACATGGACCTATCCCAACTGGTCTCTGGGCCCACACATTCAGCAGGTCACACCCTTGACACTGTTTTCAGTTCTGAACAGATGGATCTGCAGGGGGAGGTGACAAATACCTTTGCGTTGTCATGAAAATATAATTTCCTGGTCAGGGATAGTATCATGGCTACCATCCACCCCTGCAGGGGGGTGGGCCTATTAAGATGGTCTGCCCTAAAGGCTGATGGATCTTCTTGGATTCCAGATGGCCTTAGAGGGTTCTGTGGCTGGTATCGTCGACGATCCTGCTGAAGCCCTGATCAATGAGTGGACTCAAGACCTAACTAGGGCTATCAACATGATCACCCCGAAACGTCCTCTCCAACCTGCTTCCAATCGGGCACCTTGGTACACAGAGGATCTCAGGGAATTGAAGCAGGAAGGACAGCAATTGGAGCATAGATGGCGGAAAACTCGACTTATACCTGAGATGACACGACATAGAGAACATCTTTGTTCCAATGGGGTGGCAAAATGTGCAGCGAAGAAAGCTTTCTTCTCTGCATGCACTGAGTCTGCCAATTCGCATCCAGCAGAACTGTTCAGGGTGGTGAGAGGTCTAATTCGGACACCTTCCCCCATGAACCTGATTCTAGAGCCTTCGATAGTTCACTGTGATGTCTTTAACGATAATCTCACAGATAAAATCTTTTGGATAAGAGCCAATTTAGATGCCATCATGACAGAAGCTGACAATGTAGTGTCCAGCAACTCCATGAGTAGGATTACACTGGATCAGTTTCAGCTGGTGAGTACCGAGGATGTGGACGAGTAAGGAAGACAACTTGTCCTCTCGATCCCTATCCTTCTTGGCTGGTCGGCCAGGGAGGAGCTGCAGTTAGACTACAACTACAATATATTATTAACATATCTCTCAGGGAGGGGAGTTTTCCACCATGTTTAAAAGAAGTGGAGGTATGGCCACTTCTAAAAAAGCCCTCCCTGGACCCCCTGGACTGTGAAAATTACAAATCGGTATTAAATCTTCAATTTTTGGGCAAGGTGATCGAGAGGGCAGTTACCTTCCAACTCCAAACAGTCTTCGATACAGATTTTCTAGACCCATTTCAAACCGGATTCAGAGTTGAGACTGCTATGGTCACCTTAGTGGATGATCTTTGCAATAGTATTGACAGGGGGAGTGTGTCCCTGATGGTACTTTTGGATCTCTCAACAGCTTTCAATACCATCAACCATGGTATCCTTCTGGAATGCCTGAGGGATTTGGGAATTGGGGGCACTGTGCTCCTGTGGTTCTGTTCCTACCTCTCGGTAGGTTCCAGATGGTGATGCTTGGGGATAGCTGCTCCTCAAAAAAGGAGCTGCTGTATGGCATATCACAAGGCGCCATCCTATCCCCAATGCTGCTTTAATATCTACATGAAACTGCTGGGACAGATCATCTGGAGGCATGGGGCGGGATGCTATCAGTATAACAATGACACTGAAATATATTTCTCTATGTCTTCGATAACAGCGCCAGCTAAGGATAGTGTGTCTCCTCTAAATGAATGCTTGGAGGTGGTAATGGGCTGGATGAGGAGAAACAAACTGAAGCTGATTCCAGACAAAATTGAGGTGCTTACTGTCAAGGGCCCTAACCTGGGTTTGGAGGTGTGTCAACCAGTTCTGGATGGGGTTACACTCCTCCTGAAAGACTGCATTCGCAGCTTGGGAGTGCTCCTGGATCCGTCGCTCCAAATGACAGCTCAGATAGATGAGACAGCCAGGAGTGCCTACTACCAGCTTCAGCTGTTATGCCAACTCTACCCTAGAGTTGGAAGACCTAAAGTCGCTAGTGCACACGCTGGTAACCACAAGGCTCAACTTCTGGAATGCATTGTACGTAGGGCTACCATTGTATCTCGTTCAGAAACTTCAACTATTTCAAAATACGGCAGCCAGGTTGGGCACAGGTACATCTAGGAGTGAACAAATTACACTGGCTGCCAATTAGTTTCAGGGCAAAGTACAAGTGTTGGTCATTACCTTTAAAGCCCTACATGATTTGGGTCCAGGTTACCTGCGGGATCGCCTTACCCCATACAATCCACACCGCACACTCTGGTCCTCTGGGGAGAACTTACTTCAATCAGCCAAAACTAGGCTGACAACTGTTATCCTGAGGACCTTTTCTTCTGTCGCCTCCAGACTGTGGGATGGCCTCCTGGAGGAGATTTGTCAACTTGACACTCTCTCCAAGTTTAAGACAGCTATAAAGACTAGTCTCTTCCGGCAGGTGTACCAAGATGAATTTTAAATCTAAGAATTTTAAGATGTCCTGATTGTTATTTTAATATTGCATTGGTTTTATATGCTCTTTTAATTAGTTTTATGCATTTGATTTATATTGTACTGTTGTATTAATGTTGTTCCCTGCCTTGATCCAAAGAGAGAGGTGGGTAATAAATAAATAAATTATTATTATTATTATTATTATTATTATTGAGTTCTAGGTCTCTCGCAATACTTTGGCTGACATCTTCCAGAAGCCCAGTGGCTGGGGACAAGGTGGGTGGACGGGAAGGCAGGCAAAAGCACATGACCAAGTGGGTACTTCTTGGGCTTGCAAGCCACCTGTATGGGTGGCCGCCATCCATCCAGAAGGCTGGGAGGATCAAGAAGTAGCAGGCCCTTTGGAGGGGGAGAGTGGCATAATTTGGTGCTCTTCCCATATCCCGTCACCTGATGCACTTGCATCAGGCTGCTTCATTGTAGGGCCAGGCCTGCTTCCAGGAAATCTAGAACTGGTAAGGAAACAAGCTGTTTTGGAGGATCTTCTTGCATAAGATTTTGCATCAGGGAAGGAAGAGCCACCCATGTGGAAGGAGGATGCACAGTGATAAGGTGCATCCTCAGTTCTTTACTCAGAACCTGAGCCCGTCTCACAAAGATGCTGTGAGAAGTGTCAGTGACTGTCTAGAACTTTAATAGGCCATGACAGTGTATGACTTACAATTTAAGTCCTTGTTAGATAGGCTCAGACATCATCAGCACAACCACTATTTATAGAGAACGTGGGATGGCACCCTCAGAAATGAGCCTCAGCTTTTCTTTCATTAGTTGCCAAATGGAATTTTCACAGCCTAGAATCTGCTACAAGCATTTTACATGAACCGAGGCTGCTTAAGCAACCTGGAGGGCCAAATGCCACACAAATAGGACTGGTTTTGATGGACAACGTTAAAACAACATTTCATAAAATTAAGACACTAACAAGCACACAGCCAATCCATTATCTCGTGCCAAAATATGTGTACCTACCACATGTAGTGAAGGGGTTTCTTAGCTACTGGCACCACCATATATCAAGTATAGCAATTTGCAACTACGGCATAGCTACACTTATTAAGATGATTGTCCTAGGAGACCTAAATGAACATTCTGAGGCCACCACACTTCAGGGGCAGCTCAGGAATTCAAGACTGCCATGAAAACCATGTTGTTGGCCAAAAGCATGTGAAAGGGCACACTCTGGTTTTCTCAGCTTGGTAGGAGGGCTGAGATCTGAAGTTGGGGGATTTAACATCTATTCCCTTGCCATGGTCAGATCATTTCCTGTTGCATTTTAGACAATCAGCAGTTCCCCACTCTGCAATAGGTGAGGAACCTATTACAGTGGTCCACCCCTGGAGACTAATGGCTTCTGGTGGATCCCAGAGGACTATGGAGAATTTTCCTGCTGCTATGCTATGCCAGGATACAGTGTTTTCCTGGGCAGTTGACAGAATCACACTTAAGCATTCTCTCCCTCTCTCCATACAGCTGCTTGGCACACATCTGAGATGAGGGCAATGAAGCATTAGAATTCAAATGGAGGAAGACTCATGCCGAATCGGACTGAACACAGATAAGAGACCTTTATCTGACCTATTTTGTAGCAGTGAGGGTGGCAAAGGAGGAACATACGTATAAAGTGTTGGTTATTACCTTTAAAGCCCTACATGGTTTGGGTCCAGGTTACCTGCGGGATCGCCTTCTCCCATATAATCCACCCCACACACTCAGGTCCTCTGGGAAGAATTTACTCCAGTCAGCCAGAACTAGGCTGACGAGTGTTACCCAGAGGACCTTCTCTTCTGCCGCTCCCAGGCTGTGGAATGGCCTGCCGGAGGAGATTCGACAAATTAGCAGTCTTCTGGAATTTAAGAAAGCCGTGAAGACTGTTCTCTTCCGGCAGGCCTATCCAGTTTAATTTTAAGATGTTTTTAATAATGTATTTGTTTTTATCTGTTTTAACGGTTTATCTATTTTATTGTTTTATATTTATATTTGGTGTTGTTCCCCGCCTCGATCTAGATGGAGAGGCGGGTTAGAAATGAAATAAATAAATAAACTATTTTAGTGCATTTAGAATTTTATTCTGTTGCTGATTTTAATTTGGTTTCAAGCACTGAGACAGCTGCCTATTTGCTACCGGGCCAGGCTTACGTTTTTGGTATTAGTGTACAAAGCCCTAAACAACTTGGGACCAGGATACCTGAGAGAGCGCCTTCTCCCTTACTAACCTGTCTGATCACTGAGGTCAACAGAAGGTATGCTCCTGGTGGTTCCACATGGACCTATGTCCCAACTAGAGTTCACCAAGAAAAGAGCCTTCAGGGTGGTGGCCCCCTTTCTGAGGAACTCCCTGCACATGGATGTCAGGCAAGTGCCAACACTGTATTGTTTCTGGCGCCTCCTGAAAATAGTCTTACTCTGCGAAGTATTGTTTGACTGATAGCCACGGTTTTATTGGCATCCTGTGCTTTTTAGTATAATAATGGCGTTTTAATTTTTGTATCTTTTACTGTTTTAATTCTTATGTTCACCACTCCAGAATCTGTTTCAGATATAGAGCAGTATATAAATTGTGTAAATAAATAAATAATAAATAATATCTCCCTGATTCTGAGGAGGTGGAAACACAATGCTGTGAGTGACTGGGCAGGGCAGAGCATGGGCCAAATATTTTTACTGGAACAGTAAAAATAAACATACAGTAAGACATATAGTTGCCTACATCTTGGTAATCGTATATGAATATAAGTCACTAAGTGTAAAAAAATATTTCTAATTGAACTATTTCAACAAGAAAACTGTTATATTATGTTCAAAAATTCTTGCCATCACATCTGGAAAACCATATCACAACCATGAATATGAAAAAATGTTAACCGCCTATAAATAACATCTTCATCAATGTATTTTTCATTCACCACTAAAATGTACCTGAATCTTTGCCGCCTTGAATCACAACAAAAAGATTAAATGTCAGATTCTAGAAATCCAAGTGTTAAAGCAAAACTCCCAGCATGTTGTAGCAAAGGAATGACACAGTAGACAAAAATAAAGGGATATACCATATGTTGAGTAATAAAATTGGCAAACCTAGTAAGGTTCAAATACAGCTATTATACACATCTGGGCAAAAAAGGGGGAACAAATCATTAAGCAATCTGAGAACCCCCAAACAAAGAAACTGTAAAATTCTGAACTGTAAAGCAAAGGAAACACATCTAATCCCCCAGGAGTTTAAGTATGTATTTCAACTGGGTTATCCCATCCCTCAAAAGGACGTAGAAACACACAAAACTATACTCATACAATATATCCACTGTGTGACTGCAGGCAGTGAGCCAAATAGCTTCAGTACCCAACAGCCCTGGCACCTGTTGGTTTTGTCATCCACAAATATATTACCACTTTGTGGCACAGAGGGAAGCAAAACACTATATTAGAAATGTTTGCCTACCTCCAGAAAAGGCAAGAGAGGCAAATTGGCATATGCTTTATAGGAATTTAGAGTGTTGGGGGAATTGGTTATGAGAAGAAGTATTGCCGGGGCTTGAACTTTTGTATATTTCAATTTCCTGTGCACCCCGAACATATGTGAACTGAATGCCACATATTGTAGCTCTAGTGTGCATACTTCAGGCAGTACTACTCACCCCTCTCCTAGTTACATTTATAACCAGATTATGATGGTACATTCTCCAACCGGAAACCCAGGACTAAAGACTTGCAGAACACTGGTGGGTTGAAGCATAAATATTCAGGACAGAGTGCTGCCATTCTTACATTGTGGAAGTTTCACATGGTAAATGACGTGTAAGTAAGGAAAGGCAGCACAGAAAAAAAGCCTTTCATAAATCAAATTTCTGGAAGTAAAATGCATGCATTTTTTGTTTTGCCCGGTAAGTGCAAAGTTTCAGCTTATCCTATACCCATTTCTGACAGAGATGATAGAGAAAAAAAGGGGGAATGACACTTACTAGTATTCTGGTAAGAGCAACAACACTCTCACACCTGCAACTATCATCATCAAACCTAGCTGAATCCAAATAAGACTAGGCTGTTCCCTTTTCCTAAATGTACCAAATACGGAAATTGGAAGGTGAAAGAAAGAAAAAAACAAGTTCTTGTTAGAACTAGAACAGTTAGAATTCTAGTTACAAATAGAACTTTCAACTTGCTGAAGCTCAGCAGTAGTTGCTTGGCAAACGGAGTGAGGATGTTTAGGCTTCCACTAGAGAATTCAAGGAGAGGCACTGGGCAAGCAATACGGACCAATGATAGCAAAGGAGGCAATTTTGAAAAGAAAAACTCCACATTGCCACTATAGGATGACTAAGTGATATGCAGGATAGCAAAAAGAGATAGAGTTGCAACTCCTCTATATTAGAGACCTGACAGATTCTTTTAAAAGTATATTTGGAAAGCACTTGAGATTCAGATAAGCAGAGTCACTAAGGCAACATCAGGAGTTACAGACAGCTGGGTTGGTAGAAGAGAGGGGATCCTATTAGATGAGAGTTGAACTTGTGGAGTGCTTGGTATGTCATATCATGCAAAGTGAACAAGAATCATGTTTCCTTGCATTCAGTCCTTCTTTATTAGCTTGAGTTATTTATTTTAGAGCTTTTATTATAAGAAATAACCATTATGATTTAAAGCTTCACAGTGTTCTGGTGCACTATGAGCAAAGAACTGACCTGGTTTGAACATAATGCTAACTAGGGGTGTGCATCGCCTTGGTCACGGAACCCAAATTTGAGTCAGGACTGGAGTGGGCTGCCTCGGCCCAATGGCAAGCTGTTGCCCCTGCCTCAGATGCAGGACTTACTTGACCCATCTGCTTGCACTGTCGAGCCATCTGTCCTCCATGAAAACCATCTTTTCTGGCCACCATAGTTTGCAACAGTAGATCTACAGCAGGCCAGAGCCATCATCTTCCTTAAAGATTGCGGGTCCTGTGGAGGATGAGTGGCTTGCCAGCATGAGCGGATGGGTCATATAAGTCCCGCAGCCAGGCAGGGGGTAGCAGGAGGGGAGTTCTATGGACTCTTTTTGAATTTAAAACTTTTAATTTTTCAGACAAAGATAAAACACAAACAGTACAACAATACAACTTACAACATACAACATTAACATGGACTTCCGAATTTCTCCAACAAACAAAAATATTTATGTTTTCTTAATGCTTTATCACAATAAGACTAATAAAAAACGAAACAAAATAGTGAGTGAATTTCCCGACTTCCCTATCTTTATCAATTGTTTTTCTTCCAATTTAATCGCTGAATCCACATGCAAATATGTCCTTCCCTTCTCTCTCTTTTAAAAAATCTATCAAAGGTTTCTATTCCTCGATGAACCCAGTTATTGTTTTATCTCTTATTATCGCAGGCGTTTTGCCATTTCCACCAATTCTGTAATTTTCAACAGCCATTCCTCCTCTGTTGGTACTTTCTCAGTCTTCCAATTCTGGGCATATATTAATCTTGCTGCCGTTATCATGTATAAGAATAAAGTTCCATAGCCTTGCGTCAACTGTTCGTCTATTATCCCCAACAAAAAGTACTCTGGACATAGTTGTATTTTAATCTTCAGTACATTTTGCATCACCTTATGCATTTGTATCCAAAAGGATTTCACTTTTTTACATGTCCACCATAAATGATAAAAAGTTCCTTCCTGTTCTTCACATTTCCAGCACCTTCCCGATGTCCCTTTATATATTTTTTTTGCCAATTTTGATGGAGATATATACCATCTATACATCATTTTTTAAAAAATTTCTTCCAATCTGGCACATAATGTAAATTTCAAGCCTCTCAACCACATATTCTCCCACTGATCCATACTAAAGTTATAACCAAAATTTTGAGCCCGCTTTATCATACAAACTTTTAACTGTTCATCTTCAGTCTCATACTTTAACAAAAGTTTATACGTCTTTGAAATAACATGATAATCATTTGTACACAAAACTTTCTCAAATTCAGATTTTGTACATTCAAACCCCCAATTTTTTAAATCTATCTTAAACCTTTCCATCATTTGTAAATATGAGAACCACTGGCAAACATTTCCTTCACTCACTAAATCCTATCTTGATTTCATTTTAACATCTCCTTCTATTATTTCTAAAATCTCACTGTACGTCAACTGGTTATTCGTACTTGCCAGATCTCTTCTATAAAAAGCCTCTTGTGAGGAAATCCATAATGGCATTTTCTGACACAATTTGGGTTTATGTTTAATCCATGTTCTCAAAATCGCTTGTCTCACATAATGATTATTAAATTCTACATTCACTTTAGTTTTATCATACCACAAATACCTATGCCAACCAAATCTTAAATCATATCCCTCTAATTCCAGTAGTCTTCTATTTTTCATCAACATCCACTCCTTCATCCACATCAAGCAACAGGCAGAGAAATACATCCTCAAATCCGGCAGACCCAAGCCTCCTCAATCTTTGGCATCTTGCAATATTTTTTGGATTGCCATATAAATTTAGAAATCTCTCTCTGCCATTGTTTGAATGGTGACTCCGAAGTTACAATAGGTATTGTCTGAAATAGAAACAACATTCTTGGCAAAATATTCATCTTAATCGTTGCAATTCTCCCCATCAAAGACATCTAAAGTTTATCCCATCTTATTAAATCTTGTTTAACTTCATTCCAGACCTTAACATAATTATGAAACAACATACAATTCATGTTTGTCAAGTTTATGCCCAAATATTTCACCTTCTTTTCTACTTTAAAACCTGTTTTTTCTGCCACCTTTAGTTGATCTTGCTTATTCATATTTTTTGTAAATATCTTAGTCTTTTGTTTGTTAGCCTAATGGCTGGTTTTCCTGGGTGCTTATGGGTACCCCAGAAACCGCAACAGCCGATAGCTTCAAATTTGGGACTGAACGTACAACCCTAATGCTAACCCATGATTTATTTCTTCCATGGTTAACCCATGAGTTGTTTTGCTACCCAGGACTTGTCTGGCAGATGATTAAACAAACCATGGTTTATTTTCTCAATCCCTGGGTTGTTTGCTTACCTCCTCTATTACCTGCATACCAAATGCCTTTGTGGGCCTGTAGTACTGACATGCAGAACAGCTGAATGTACATTACACATGTGTATCTGTCCCCAGTAGGGAAGGTTTCATAGTTAATTGTTCTTTGTCCCAGTGAGGAACACTGAGAAGACTGTATAGTGATTGTAACACAAGTATTCACATCTAAATAATGTCAAATCTTGTACAGTATGGTTCTTTGTCGTGTTTGTCTAGGAATCTAGGAGTTTACCGTCCAGCTCAGAACTTCTCATGGAGCATGAGATGAGGCTTAAATGCTAGAACACTACTTAATTTTTAAAAACCATATAAAATAATCTGAATATGATGGACAAGAAGTAGATTTTACAAGGAAAAAGGGTGACATTTTGCAAGAAAAAAAGAAAAAAAAGCCATAGAAATCCACAAGGGAAACAACTTAGAAACCATGCCTAGAAAAGTTGGAAATGGGGTGAGCAAAGGTTCAGAGTGCTGAAGGAATGAAAGCACAGATGTTTGCATGTGAACTAGAAAAAGTTCAAAATCTTGGCCATGCTTCCAGGTAAAACACCACATGATGCTACTCAGAAACTTTAGGAGAGCACATTTTAGGACACTGAAAGGTCTCCAGCTATGAAGGGAGACCATCATGGAAGATCATCTAAGTAGGAAACCAGGCAAGACTCTGACAGCTTTCAGCAGCTGTACCTGTGGTCTCTACCATTTACCTCTGATCTTGCCAACTGCTGAGATCACCACCACTCCCTGCCTGTCACTTTCTGTCTGTATCAATTGAAGACAACATAGGATAGACTTGTTAGTTCACATGTTGGAAGGAGATGTATGAGACTACGAAAAGGGCTGCTGAAAGGACCAAAACAATTGATGTGTGCACCCTCTCCTCCCACACAAATACTGTGCCACAATGACTAGAATATTCCACATTTTTACAGTATCTTAATAGGCTATATATAATTTGCCACTCAGTCTTAAAAGCTACACACACACAATATCCCAGGGCATGTGATATAATAATAACAATGATAATACATGATACTATATTTTGAATTATCACTCTGCATAATTACATAAAAATGACAAGGAGGAAATAAAAGAAAGGCGTAACTCAGATACAGAATGTTTATATTCTTCCCTATTCACATAGCAAACATTTTAACTGTTGTAAACTGAAGAGATACATTCCTCAACAATGTATTTTAATGGCTTTTAATTTTTGAGAACCGCCTAGAGAGCTTTGATTATGGGGTGGTATAGAAATATTCAAAAATGAATGGATGACATGAACAAGATGTTCATAAATCAACATAAGGCACAGAGCAGTTGTAGTAGAGTTAACACACATTTCCCCATCTCTAAATACTAACATATAAATAAAGATCCAAACACCTAAGTCTGCAATCCTAGGGACATTTACTAGGAACTTAATTCTGAGAAACAAACTTAGAATTGCACTGCACAGAACCTAACCAAATTTTGTTCAAGGTAATAGCCACGTTATGCAAGAACAGAGACAAAGGTTATGTAACACTTATAGACAACACTTACACCAAATTTAATTTCTGCTCAAAATGTTATTAAATCTTTGCTGAACAAGATTCCTTGTGCTAGACAGTGTAACTATCACCCACACTCTAAATCATCCACAAAAAGCACAGTGAATCACTTTCAACGGTCTTCAAATTTGTATCTTTTCTTCACCTTCAGCAAAACACGAGCTAATTGCCACAGGTCTAAAAAATGCCTGGATCAGACAATACTTCCTCCCCAATATTCTCTCTACATGCTTTCTCTGCGCTGTCCAGAAGGCACCCCTATCCTGCTGGGCAGCTATAAGTGGGAATAAAATATGAATAGGGTTTTGACACCCACATACAAAATCCATTGCATGTAGGCTCAAATCATGTGATTCAGTTTTTGGAAGAACTTGATCACATAATGTGGCCCTAGAGACATGGCATGCTTTGCATATGTGTATCATATTTGAACACTATTCCCTTGAGTGGATATGCAGCAAGAAATATGCACATAGTGGGTGTGGTAGGAATTATTTCTTAATGTCAGTGGGTGTTTCCCTGAATGGGAAATTCTTCTATGGGAGTAGGACTGGAGACCAGTGTTCAGCATGGGTAACAATATCAAGCCATCTGGGCCAATTTTCTATCTGTGTTTAA
Source organism: Anniella stebbinsi (assembly GCA_029215795.1). NCBI lineage: Eukaryota > Metazoa > Chordata > Lepidosauria > Squamata > Anniellidae > Anniella > Anniella stebbinsi. The sequence goes on along the minus strand of JARDYH010000005.1, from coordinate 60,854,304 downwards.
ATAATAAAATTGTTTTTAACTTCATCGCTCTAAAAAAAGTTAGAAGAGATGATGAGGAATATGCTAAGACAAATAGAATCCGCAGAATTAACATCACATATTTTGTATTATGTTTATAATTTTACCACAGGCATATCCCAATTGTATTTTATTACAATCAGATAATTTAGGGAAAGTGAAGACTTACTTCTAATTCCACAAAACTTCTCAGAATGCTCCCTGCCCATGTTTACATTACAGGGGCAGGGCAAAATTTTGGAAATTGCAAAGAAACCCACAAAAAAAACCCAGTTTTATGTTTTCAGGATATGAAAGCCGTGCGTGTGCACGTAATACCTAAGTCTCGGAATGAAATCTACACAAAAGATTTATACTAAATACTGAACACATTCACAAATATAAACTGGACAGGCAAAAAAAAAAGGTTTAAAAGGTAGTGTGAGAAGAAACAGATAAACCTAATTGTATTTAATAAATAAAAGCAACACAATGGTCTCCAATGGAGCAAATAACAACTCACTTTATTAAAAACATGCCATGGGGCTGCGGGCAGCAGTGGTATACATACAATTGCCAGAATCATGTGAGAAGTCACTCCACAGAGAGAGCTTTTTAGGCTGTAGTGCAGACATAGTTCCGCATTCCAATAGCAAACGTATTGCTAGGATAACTTGCGAACAGTTCCAAAAAACTATGTTATACTTCTTTAGAGTCCCACCTTGTTTTTTAAAACTTATTCTTTGGAAAATATCAGGCAACATGACAGCTCACTAGGAAATGGAATGTTACACCTACCTGTAGTTAAATATTTTGCTGAAATTTCCAGAAATATTTTGCAGGTTTTCGCAGCTTCCTGCATACGATGTGCAAATAGAAAAGACCGTACCACAGGAAACATTAAAAGATTGTAGGATATAAAGGGAGTGTATGTAAACCAAATCCCTCCTCTGACATAGACCTCTCCCTCCCGCAATACACAATGAAAATGCTGTGGGTTGGAGGGTGCACAGTAAGGGTGATTAAAAACAAACGGTTATCAGATGTTTGAGAAAAAGGAAAGTGTAGGAGGAAGTAACTTTAATTTCCCTAAATATACTTTTAGGAACTGAGCGAAAAAAATACTGCTGCAACAAGAGCCAAAAAGTCTGCATGTCTGCTAACTCCTAAGAATTTTCCTTTTAAAATAAAGAAGAGAAAGAAAGAAAGAAAGAAAGAAAGGAAAAGAAAGCATTTCAAAAAATAAAACAAACAATGAAATTGCCTGAAATGAATTGCTAACAACAGAATCAATCATCACTAACGGAACATACTAGCCCAGTTCAGACAATCATATCAAATGTAATAAAGAACAGGAACCTTTGAACAATATGTCAATACCATTTTTCTCATATAATAGTCAGCTTAATATTTTTAAAGGTGACAGAGGCAATTTACTGTTTTCAACTGCATGATTTATGTAGGCCTAGGCTTAAATGAATTATTTCAAATTGAAAAGCAATATATGCATTAATTTAACCTGATTATACACTAGAACCTGATTATACACTTTCTTCCATAGGGCTACAAATAGATCTCAAACCACCCAGATACAACTTCAGAAACCCTGTTAAACAGATTGCTTATAAAACTAAACAGACAAAGGGTCATCAATATTACATATTTTTTATGCTTATAAACTCTGGATACAAATTCTACTTTTGGAATAAGATGGGGGGGGGACCCCTCATTGATCCTAATTATTTTTGTAACTATGTTATGTCATTTTAATTAGCTGCCTATGATACCAGGAAGAAAGAAAATAAATGAGAGAACTGAATTGTGTAGACGATCTCCAAAGCTTTTTCATGCCATTTAAAAATACATGGTTTGGGGAATATTTTTTCAGCACTAATAATGTATTATTCAGCTGTCACGGCATTTCTTTTTCATTACATTGCAGTTTTTGACTGACGGATAAATTTACTGATGAGCAAAAATAAAATTAACACAATTTGTTACTAATTTCATGACACCACTAACTTTACAGACAGAACCGAAGGCTGCCAGAAGATTTTCATTTCAAAGTTCAATAATTGCAGAACACCGTAAGAAAGTATCACATACTTTTATCAGTATAACTTCCTTTCAAAATCAGTATATCCTTCCTTTCCTAAGAACATATCCTACATACTCCATAATGATATATACTTTGATCCCATGATCCTAATGAAACAAGAGTAGAGATTGCATGAATTCCCATAATAGACATGCACGTAATCATTTTCTAAAATATAGGTTATTTTTAAAACTTTTTTAAAAAATAAATAAATTTGGCATGTCCCAGTTTTACTGACCTATCTGAAGCTCTATAATGATACTAATAATAATAATAATAATAATAATAATGTGGTTGTGCAGTAGGAAAAACGAGGTAGGAGAAAATACTTGTCACAAAATAAGTATATTTCCTAAGACTCCAAAAACTCTTTTCTGACACACTAGATTTAAGCAACCAAGTAACTTAAACATATTTATCATTTTCTTTTTGCCATATCCAATTGCTATTTAAAAGTTGGCAACATGCCTTTTCTCTCATAAATGTTTATAAAAAGTAAAACTAAAATAATGGTCACAGAAGTCTCTCTCAGAAAAATAGGCAATTATTGTTGAAGAGGTATCATCCCACCCTTATCCCTGATAACGCCTTACAACATTTTACTCAGTTAATTCTAAACTCTAATGGCTGTCATTCCTAAAAACCAGTTACCTTAGTAATTCCCATTAAACTGAGTGGGGCAGGCTTCCAAGAAAACTTAACTAGGATTGGACTGAAAGTAATATATTAAAACATATATTAAAGCTAAATATTGAGCTATTGAGATGAATCACAACTGTCTCCTGTCAGTCTGTTTTTCTCACTTTAGGATAGATTTTTAAAATGTACAAAGGTTCAACAAGTAAGATATCATGTAGGCATGTCATATCAACAGAAGATCAAGGAAAAGTACTTAATCAGTATAATTGCATTTAAAAATGTATTTCCAACACACATACACACATGACTGGATTGCAATCACTGGAGTGCAAACAATTTTACACATGATTAGAAGGCTTATTAAGATGACCAGCATTTCAGTGTTTAGTATCTTATATATTATTTGGTATTTGCAGGACAGGACTAACTATTCACTTCTCTCCAGCAATAATATGCATATCTAGCAACTACATCCTTTCATTAAACAATATAACTTTTCACCTTGATGTAGTTTACTTGAAAAATGTAAATTCAACAACTTCTTTTTTACACAATCAACTAGCAAGTTTTAGCTCTGTTCATCATAATGAAGAGCCAAATATTTTATAGAGTTTTTGCTTATTTGGCTGGCTCACAATCTGAAGAAATGAACCTTGTCAGTGGATAATGGAGAGTGTCAAAATGCATGGCAATCAATTATTCCTATTAACTCAGCACATGTAAAATTGATTCAGAATTCATTTTAATAATGTAGCCACACTGCATTGCAGTGGTTCCACTCCTACTTGGCGGGTTGGCTCCAGAAGGTGGTGCTTGGGGAACATTGCTCGGCCCCGTGGATTCTCCAGTATGGGGTTCCCCAGGGGTCAGTCTTGTCCCCCATGCTGTTCAACATCTACATGAAACTGTTGAGTGAAGTCATCCGGAGTGTTGGGAGTGCGTTGTCATCAGTACACTGATGACATACAGCTCTATTTCTCCTTTTCATCCATCAGGTGAGGCTGTGGATGTGCAATCCTGTGCATGTCTACTCAGAAGAAAATTCCACTGAGTTCAATGTAGCTGCTCCCAGGTAATTGTGTATAGGATTGTACAGCTTTAGCCTGCTATGACTGATTATTATTCCAGAGACTGTCAAATGAAATATTAATAGCTTCTTGTCTTTCAAACACTTTCGCACCGAACAGATTTACTTTTCTGAACTTTACTTTTTATATATAAAAATAATTCATCTCTTTATTATTAAAACTAATAGACTATTTCAACAAAGTACGGATTAAAGATATTGAAATGTTGCTGTTATATTAAATAGGAGAAAAAATTATATCACGTCAAACATTAAAGCAAATTCTGGATTTTGAATATGACTCTAAAGATAAAAACCACAGCAATGTTTGTACTTAACCAGTGGCACTTCACATGTTAAAACGAGATTGAACAAATGCAGAATAGCCTAAAACAGGCAAGGAAATTGATGACAAAGGCCATAGTACAGTTTCAGATTCTTTCAAAGGATTAAGCTTATATAATATTAATACCTGTGGTGGAAGTTGCTGCAATTACTATTATCACATATATGGGGAAGTGAGTTCAGACAACAGAGAAGAGTTCAAAAAATATATATTGGAAGGTAAAAGTTACAAGACGTAGCATAATAAGACTTATTTTTACAAAAACAGGACAAATGGCATCAAAACGTTTGACCACCTTCCTTCAATTCAAAAGTCTGGCAATAGCATTTCTCCCCCTTGGAGGATTTTCACTAAACAATTACATTATGCTTTTTATATCTCTGGTGCAAATACACAAATTTAATCTGCAGGCAATCTTATCATTATTACAATAACTGTACTAAAGTATGCTGAGTTACATAGAGCAGTAGAGAAGAAAAACTCCTGTGTTATGCATAAAATATATTATACACAAGTAGAAAACTGAGAAACTGTACATTTAGGAGTCATTTCAATTCAGCAACAATTCAGCTCCCTCTTTGGCCTTAGTTCTCACATAGCACTCACATTAATATTTTCAGCCTTGCCTAAGGCTGCAATTTGAACTAACTGAAGTCATAGCAAAAAATCCCACTGAATTCAATGGGCGGAAGGATCACTTTCTAAATTACTTTTGGAAATGCGAGTCTATGTTAGTAACGGTCATATTCTCAGTCCTACCTTGGTTTAAGCCACAGAGAAGTAAAACAGGCTGTTTGCAGTGGGCATCAAGCCACAGGTTCAAAAATCTTATTCACAAAGCACACTACTACCAGCATAGCTTGACTTTGGGTTTATTAGGAGTTTCAGCCAACACATAAAAAATATCAAACTATCTTCTTGTATTTACAGTGTAGTGGGATGGAAAGGAGCCAATATTCCAAACACTACTAGCTGGGGGGGGGGGGGGGGAGAGCCGGTTACGTTTATTGTTATTGATCGATAAAAACAGTCATTTTCAGACACTTTGTAAAAATCCTATATAGTTTCACATTGAAATAATAAACATAAACAAATTACAAAGAGTGTTTACCCTAGAAAAGCAATACTTTCCTTTTAATCTTTGCTAAAGAAAGGCACAATACTAGTAGTGCTGCTGTAATACCAAGGATTTAAAACAGAGAGCGCACAGACAGAACAAACTTTCCACTTCAGAAATGATTGATTTGGGCATGTTAAGAAAGTGAAGTTACCAGTACAGAAAAACTGGTATACTAGAGAAGGTGGCTCCTAACAGGTTTAATAAATGGGACTTCTTTCTGCAGTTCACGTGTGTTATTCTGCTTGCTACTGTTCACAAATCTGCCACATTACATATAAAAAGAAATTCATCCACACACCATTGTGTCAAGAGGACCATTCCATGAGAGAAAACTACCCACTTTGCGATGAAGTAGAAGTGACAATTCATTATTCATATTCAAATCAATAATTTAGCTTCCAAAAGAGAGCTTTCAGATCCTAAAGCAATATAACAATCCAAAAAGAACACAATAGTGGAGAGAGATTCTAGTAACTGAACTACTGTTTACTAAGTTAAAAGAAATACTCAAAATGTCTCCATTACACATTCATTCTATATTATTTTTGGAACAGAGATAACAGGGAATTTAGTCTACAGAAACAGACAAGCCTAAGAGGCGGCAAATAACCAACAACGTATCAGCTGGGTGTATATGTTTCTGTTGTTATTTGAAGGCATATGCAGTTCCCAAGTACTAAAATGAATTACTCTAAATATTTAGAACATTTTTGGCTGGTTCAACTGAAAGCGTCAGGCTTCACATTGGTATTCAGACCTTGCCAGCTTACCCTTTTATGTAGCTAGCACAAATATTACACAACACTGCCAACATTTTTTGGTTTAAAAAATAATAATAATAATAGGTGTATTTTGTTTTTCTTATTTGACAAAGTCTAATATAAGGAAAATCTGCTTTGTGAAGAGCAGATTAGAACATAAGGATCATTCCAAAGCAGATTTACCAGTTACAGGGCGGACACTGAAAGAGGCATGCCTTTCACAGCTTAACGTTCCAGGCTATTGCTTTCAATAGTACTTTACAGGTCAATAAGCCTGATAGCTTTCAGAATCCTTCAACAATATGTAGCATCAACGTATGTTCTACAATAACTGCCCTAATCGCCTTTTATGGGTAATGGTGTCCCTTTCTGGAGATGAAAACATCTTTGGGTCACACTGAAAACAAAGTTAGGCTTCTAACAGAACCTTATACTGTACTCTGAAATTCTAGATGACAAAAGCTTTTAATCTTCATTGTTGGGATGACCATAAAATATTTCCTAGGCACTGCTGGCTTCTGAGAAACCTCATGCTTTGTAAAAATGGATCCATTCTCATAAGGAAGATATCTCAAAGCTTGACATATAGAATGATTAAATCATTTTTGCAAGCTTTTCCAACTAAGTTGTTCAAGCGCAATTGGGATGTAAGCAGAATACTAACTTTCAGCAATCAAGAAGTTCGAAATGATAGCATTCAGCTAAACTAGAGTAGTTATTACAGTTCTAAATCTAGATCTGAAATTCTGATAACAATGCTTTAATGCACATACAAATCACACCTTACTTGTTTACATTTAAAGCTATTTTTCTGATCTACATCTCCAGGGGCATCCCAATCCACACACAGAACTACCATGACAGAGTGATGTTTCCCATTCACATTAACGGAGGAAAAAATCTGTGTGTCAAAGTGATTCACTCATGAAGCTGCTCCCTCCAGTGAAATTAAAAGGGAAGCCTTTGAGGAGACAAGGGTTAGGTGCACATTATATCTCCTGTGCATGCAAGCAACCACTGCATTGAGGTCAGTCAATGTTCCATACAATAATACCTTATATGTCGGCATTGATGTGCATCCTGTAGTTAATGCACATTTAATGGTAAATGTGCACAATGGTTGGTAGTTATGTACATTCCCTAGACACTGAAGACAGTGTGCAGATATAAACAGTATAAGCAGAAGATCTTGCATCTTTCTCTGTCAACATTTACAGTTGCCAAACATGTTGGGAAATTTGTACAACTTGGCAGCAGAAATATGGTATTGCATACATTGCTCAGTCACTATTCATGTTATCCACATGAACTCTATACATTGACCAGTAACTGTGTGAAATTCTCACAGCCTCTAGCATCATTTGGAAATTCTGTTCATTGTCTATAAAACATACATAGTTTCCTGCTTATGCTGCTAACATGTGCACATTCTCCATCCCTTTAGGTCAGGGGCAGGCAACTTGTGGTCCTCCAGATGTTTTGGCCTACAATTCCCATCATCCCTCAACATTGGTTGTGCTCAGTATGGTGATGGGAATGTGGGCCTAAACATCTGGAGACCCACATGTTACCGATGCTTTAGATGAATATGCACAATGGTTAGTATCCATACATATTCAACACTAAATATGGTTTTTTTAACATAAATAAAATACATATTTTCATGTAAGTCCAATAGTTATAAATAACAGTCCCCCTTTGCATGCAGAAAATCCTAGGCTAAATAAGTTTAAAGGATCAGGTAATGGCAAAAAAAATCTGTCTGAGACTTGTTGCCAGAGCAGAATACACTAGGCTGGATGGAACAATAGTCTGACTGTCTCATCCAACATATCTCCAAATCACCTCATCATCCGGTGGTGACCAGATATAGGGCCTTTTCAGATGTGGCACCCCTCCATTCAAATTCCCTCCCCAAGGAAGTTCACCTGGCACTGGTATGTTTGTTTTTTGGGCATAAAAAGACCATTTATTTATTTATTTATTTATTTCCCCAAGCATTTTAGATTTATTAGTCTTTCTTAAACATTAGAATTTTATTTGCTCTGCAGCATTTTTAAAATTTTAATCTTTTGACCTGATTTTACTATAGTTTCATTTATATTTTGAAAATATTTTTTTATGTAAGCTGCTCTAAGACTTTTTTCCCCTAAGGAGCAGAAGCAAATTTCCCAAATAAGCAAACAAACAAACCTTGATTTTGCCACAGTTCCCTGACATCTGTAAATTTTATTTATTTATTTATTTATTGCATTTCTATGCCGCCCAAAAGCTGAAGCTGTCATCTACCCGGATGCAGGAAAACTTCAGTGTTAACACCACTGTACACAAAGCAATCACGTTTACCTCATAACATTCTAAAGGCCCAATCTTATGTGCATATCTCAGCAGAGAGTACTACGACCTCTGTCCCCAGTGGGATAGAGGTTGCAACTACCAAGGTTTGGATGCTGCTTCAGATGCTGTTTATTTCATGCTGTCCATGTGTGATGTACTTTAACATATTTAGTTAATCTTCATTATTCCAATTTAACATACTGGAAAACTGAGGAGATGGTTTCAAATTACATCTTGCCCATAGAAACATTAGTCAGCTTAAGACCTGTGTGCCAATATACGACATAGCTTGTGCACTGCACTATACAGCATAGCGTAGAAGGCTCCTTACCACTAAGAACCTAATTATTTTTCAGTCTATGCACACAGCATCATGGAAATTCTAACATTAAACTTTTTTGACAATGTGCCTTTGAAGTTCACCCACTGCAAAATAAATAAATAAAACATCTCAGAAAAGGGAGGGCGGCTGACAGTCTGACTTGCATTCAGTAAGTGCAGAAGTTCAGGCAATGGTCTTTTTTATCTTTGTGGGTTGCTTCTCTAACTTAAAACCTCACACAGCGTTGAACATGCAAGGCCTCTATTACAAATGGAACTGAAATAAATAAAACACACACAAGAGGGAAGGCAAAAAATAACTTTAATGTGGGTTTTTTAAACACAATTTTGACACTCTGGAGGAGAAGCACATTATATAGTAATGAGACATAATAAATGCAGCCTATGTTAGATCCCATATAAATCATCCATATACTGAAGTGGCACCAAAGAGAAACATATATATAACTGAAGACTAATTCAATTCAGTACCGCTGTCATGATGTTCTACTATGAAAACATTACAAAACACTATTACATATATATCCATGCATAGTTACTGAAAAAGCTGCTGTGTTTGTTAAATAGAAGCTGTGAGGCACGGAACACCAATTGAAATGTCAAAGACATGTATTTAATAGGCCATAGGCAAGCCAAAAGACATGCATTTACTAAGGGGCCACAGGAAAGCCACAATCTCAATCTCAGCCTCCCTCTGCAAAAGGAGAATAATAATATTGGCCAGTTTACATGGCTGCTGTAAGAAGTACTGAGACAACGGCTGAATTCGGACAACACGATAAATTGTGGGGTAATAATCAATTTTACAGTTGTTCATCTAGGGGGTGCTCCCCACACAACATGGTAATAAATAATCAACTATGGTGTGGATTAGGATCAGCGCTGAGTTGACTATGGCAGCATTCGGACAACACGATAGTCAATACAACTGGTGGGAAAACTCCATACAATGGTGGGGTTTTTTTTTGGAAAACACTTCACGCAGAATATCAACACTGTGCAGAGGAGAGTTCCTGCACAACAGTTGTGTCGCATGTTGTGCTGCAGGCTCTGTGGAGTTTTCTGTTGAGTTGACTTTTCCCACTGGCTACAGAGTTCCCTGGCAAGAGCAGCGAAAGGAGGGAGTGCTGCCGGGATTGTTTTTTTGCAGCATCAGGAAGACTGGAGGAGGAGAGAAGGCAGAGGAGCTGTCAATTAAGCATCGTGATGGATTTTACTCAACTCCACGGTAGCCCACAGTCACACAACAGTGGAGTTAGAACATGTTGTGTGGGGTGTACCCATAAAACCTCAACTGCTAAGTGGAGTTTTCACATTGCGTTAACTAATGTGTTGTCTCAACTGACCTAAAAGGTGTGCATTACAGCACTCTGAACATGCTGAAGCGCTATAGAAAGGTTTATTATACACAGTGATGTGGGGCGGAATTTTTTCCAGTGCTTTATTTTTCTGCATTGTTTCCATTTCTTAAGTTCATTAGTAACAATGAATGGATGCCAATTGCAAATACAATATTACACAGAACTGGCAATTTCAAAGTGGCAATTATTGCTTTTCAGGCGAGTCAATATTCTAATAAAAAAATCTACATAATATAACATTTAAATCACATTAAGTATGCTTTAATTCCCACCCCCCGCTTAAACATTTCAGGTGGCATAAAGAAATTAACAAGTTATACTTTAATTTAGATTTGTTGCTTGCTAAATACAAATAAAATAAACATGCTACACTACATCACCCTCTATAGCATCAGAACATTTTCCAATAAGAATTACCCGATGTAAAATATGCTTAATTTGCATTGGGAAAATTTCCAGCAAATTTTCCAATTCAGAATTTTTCCACATTCATTATATCTACAAATAAATATATAAAGGTTATATTAAACAGTTACCTAGGAAATGTCTTTGCTTTTTTAGTCCTGAAGGTTCACTTAGGAGCTTCCCCATTCACTGCAATGCTAGACACCAAAGCGTGCATGCCTCACCACTGCATGTGCCAAACTGCCATTGACAAAGCAGTAAATGGAAGTGTCCATATACATATCAGAGGGCCAGCAGAGCTATGGTTCATAATATGCCCAATTCCTATCTTTCCCCCCACTGATTACACCTTAATTTTCTAGAAATTACTTTTTTAAAAATCTTGAATACTCGTTTTAATTTAAAATGGTGTTTTGATGGTTATGGTTGAATATAGCTTACGGCTGAATAGAGATTTGAAAAATCATCCCAGTCAAACTATCATTTAAACTGTGCTAACTTAGAAGTTTTAGAATAAGTTAATAAAGAAATACTTCAAGTACACATAACAGAAATACAAACAACATGCCTTCCTATGCTAACTTAGTCGAAATGTTACCCATTGATTAGCATGTTTTATTTTGGGGATATTTTCCCTCAATGAAATCAATGGGACCTAAAAGTGCTCAACTTTTGCAAGACTTACACCCACTGTGACTATATGGAGGCAGTCAAAGTCAAAACATAATAATTCTCATATGCCCATGTAAAATTTAGGGAGAAGATGTCACTCAAAGCCACCTTTCATCAGGTATTATATCCACTACTTTAACTTTGTTCGTAAGCTTAATGTGCACCCTAAGATATAAAGGAAGAATTTAACAGAAATAATTCAGATGACCACTGGCTTCTTGAATGTCAGTATTGTTTAACAGCATATTGAACTTTTTAGCCATTAAGACTCTAGGAATTTAATGATGCACTTGTGAAGTTTGGTTTTAAAGGGACTTAAGTAGAGAAGTAAACTTTGGGATTACATTTAAAATAAAAAAAGATACAGCAAAGTGCATCCAAGCTAAACTCACTTTAAAATAACAAACAGAAAGTGCTGAAAGAGGCTTACAGTACATAGGATTGAGGAATGGGAAAGGGAGGGGGAGAGAAAGAGTGAGCCCAGCAATGAATCAACAGAAGTGTCTCTTTTTAACGGCACCCCCTCCCCCCATTAGAGGCATTTTTCTAATTGACACTGAATTAGCATTTACTACCCAACTGCACTCTACGTGGCAAACACTTTAATGGAAACTGCTTGATGGTTTTGGCTCATGGTAGAGGTGTAACAAACAAGATTTAGTGGGCAGAGGGAATGGCAGTGTCACACTGAACGGCACATTGGCTCTCTTCTCTTTACTCATATGGGGAGCTATGCATGGACTGCTTGCCCTTGACCAGTAAATGAGCACCTCTAAAACAATGAATTAATTATGCATTCCCCGTGAGATTAGAGACTGTGCTTAATATGATTAGTGCTGCTGTCTACACAACTTAAGTGTTGACGTGTGTTTTAAAAACTGAAAGTGGGGTGGAATGTCTTCTGATACCCAGAACATTAATTCTGAAGTCTTCTCAGTGTCTGCATACTAAAAGTGGAGCCTTCTCACAACTACCATAAAAGAAACAGGTCAATGTACACATAGACTCCATTGGTACTGCCTGAGGGTTATTCTTCATTTTCCTTGAAGACAAAAAATGCAAAAAAGGATAGAAAGGAAAAAGCTCCCCCACCCCATAAATATTTAACATTCCAAAATGCTCCTATAATGAAACCTTAGAAAGCAGCTTCCTTAATCATTATGTTAATATTACCTATAATAATCTACCTTATTTGACATGTTAATTTTCAGCTTCCTTTTACAAATACGTATTCTTGCGCTTAAGCAGAGTTTACTAGGTATTTTTTAGCAATATTCCAAAATGATTTTATTTAAGCAACAGATTAAATAGTACATATATGCCACTTCAATTTACCTAACAGCACTTAGCAGTTTCATAGTCTGCCTACCATCAAACCAACTTTAAATGTCTATCAAGATGATGATTTCTAATGTGCATTCGTTTGTAATAAATCCAGCTAAAATGGCTATTCATTTGTTGAAACATTCAATTTAACTGTTACGGCTCATTCTTACAACAAAAATCTGTTGTGGAAGAGAAATAAATGTGTTGCCTGCTTATTTTCCCCATCAAAGCTAAAAAACTACAACTAAAAATGAAAAGAAAAAAAAAAAGACCAACACCACAACTAACTGGCAGGAAAAATCTTCACAGCTGCTTCACCACAAAGGAACCCAAAAGCCTAAATGCTTGCTTTTGAAAAACCATTTGCAGACGGTTTCTCACAATTCTTAGAGTAAACCCTTGCTGTTACCACACGATAAGATAAATTTGTAGTGTTGAACTGTGCACTGAAGAGAAAGACTGTGTGTGTTGATTATAGTCTCTGGAAGACCACCCAGCTAGACAGCCACATGCAATAACAATTTTTACACTTTGTCAACTAATAGGAGCTCATGGCAGGATAAATTGATTGTTGAATATTGAATATCATTGGTCATTTAAGGTTCTCTGTGTGTGTGTACACACACACACACACACACACACCATTGGGGATCACAGCATATTCATGCTAATTGTAACTTGATTCTATCTAAGCTGAATGTTCTGCAACACCAGCCAACATGAAATTATTTGGCTACAAAGACTGGCTGTGCAACCCATGAAACATCTCCTCGAAGGTTCCAAGTAAGGAAGCAGAAAGCAACTTACCTGCTGCTATGAATTAGAGTGACAATGTCCACACTGTCAACACTAACGGTACAGTAGAGATCTGCACATTCCACAGCCATATATTTCCTTTTGATTAAAATTATACCAATTTTAGTTCACGAAAAGGACTAGATACATATATGAAAAGAAAAATGCAATTGTTATTCACAATTGCAGTCAGGGCAATGGGTTTCTATCCAATGGCTTCCTTCCACCAGGAGAATGGGCACCTGTGGCAGACTGAATTTGTCCTCCACCCTTACACACCCCAAATCTGCTCCAAGGGATGGGAGACCTACTGGAGCAGGTTTAGGATATGTGCAGAGAGATGCAGGGGGAGAAGGGAGAGGGAAACTCCCTCTGCATGAAGAGATGTCTGGTCACAGAACATTGGATGTAGCCCAGTCCATCCTTCTACTTAAAGAAACTCATTGCCTTCTTGAGGCTTGGAGGGCCACTACTCTCATTTCTACAACCTATTTTTGTTCCTTGATTCCTTTATGTTTACTTTAAGGCATTCAAACACTGTATGTGCATGTTGCTGCTGTGTGTGTTTTTCTCTCTTTGTATTTTGTCCTTATATTTTGCTTTTTTGGAATAAAACTTTTTTATTCCAGCAGGCTTTTGGAAATACTCTGCACCTGCGTTGATGTATGATTTTGTTTTTTAAAAATTTGTTACTGTTTGTTAAATTTTAAAATGTTTTTAATTTTACTGTAGGTTTAATTCTATTTTAACTTTTGTAAACTTATATTTATATGTTTTAATTGTACATGTTTTAATCTTGTAAACTGCCTTCAGTCCCTGCCCTTGGGAAAAGGTGGGATATAAATAAATATAATAACAATAATAATAATTCTGCTATTCTTTTAAAATGTATTTTTTAATATATATATTATACTTCTAAACTACAAAAAAAACCCAAGTTTTCTGGGTGGTAATATGACCAATGTTAATAGCCAATAAGCCCAGGACAATGAAAGAGTATAGCTTTTAAGAAGTCGAGTGATCATTGGGAAAAAGTTCCATCCCTCTGCTAATTTTTATTTTTATTTTTTACTTCTGTTATATTCAATGGATGACCTCTTTCACAAAACCTACCAAGGGTCATGTAACAAAAAAGTGGAAGATAACAAACTGGCTTTCCTAACCATATCCAGCTAAACTGCTTCCTTAAGGAAAAAGACAAGCAAAAAAAGATACAATAAGGATACTTATTCTCCATGCTGCCTACAGGCAGGAATAACGTCTGGAAGTAGAGAAAATACTTCGCTGAAAATTCTAGTCGTAGACCCACATGGTTCCATTTAATATGGACAGATTAAAGATATTTTGACTAGCTCTACAGTTAAATTACATGCACCTGTTGCAGCAGTATTAGTAGCACCTAGACCTCACTGCAAATATGAGTATGCTGGCCTATGGACATTAAACCCATACAGATTGCATTTCAAATACTTAGCGCTGGAACAGAGCAGATTTATGCATCAATTTCACAGTTTCCTTGGGCTAAAGCACTCACATTAAAATAATTCCACCTAATATACCATAAAAACAACATTTCTTAATTTAGACCCTTTACTACAAATTTGTATAATTAACTTTATGATCTGCGTAAAATAGTGTTTTATCAGCCTCTTGTTTGCTTTATGTATTTGCTGTCTTTCCAAAGCCAAGCTATATGAATAAGAGAAAATTCCTGTTATTAGGTTTAATTTCAGTCATTACGAAATCCAGTTATTTTACCCCACACAGTTTTCTGAGAGGTCAAATTATTGAATTAAAATTGGAAAGGCTAACACCACTGTGTTGCAACTCAGATTTCCTTTCCCATCTATTTCCAACCTGGCAGCTATAGAAAACTTTAGAATTGTAGCTAAATATAGCAAAGGGAAGAAGCAGTTATTGTAAGTTGTATGATTAGTGACAACCTACAATTTGCTTAGGCTATCACTAATGATACAAATAACATTTAACCTCTAAGTAACTGAATTTTATCAGACTGTAATCCATCTTAAAGTTAAAAAAATGTGCTGCAGTGCTCCACTTTGTCAATTTATGCTCCCTGTCACAGTCAAAGTAAACAAAACAGTTGGCTCTTTACTAAAGTAAAATTTCTGCAAAATGTTATCCATAATTCTTCCTAATATAAAGCTTTCAACACTGATTGACTGAGAACCTGGTGGCAAAGAATGTCTAATTACTGAAGGAGCTAGACAGTTATGCCCCAATTGTGGAACTCTATCCCAAAGCAGATTTGCTTGAAACCATCATCATCCTTTAGGTGTCAGGCAAAATCTTTTCTGTTAATTTCGACCTTTCTTGGGTAAATTGATGAATGGTAAAGTGCTCAGCTGGCTTGTCTGCTGTTGACTTTTATCTGCTGTTTTTATTGATCTATTTATGGAGATTGGCAACTTTACTGATTTTATTGCTGTTTTATTTTTTTCTTATAGTGATGTTTATACGAGATTTTGTTAAGCCTTTTATGCCAACAATAAGATAAAGCTGCATACACATTGGGACTGTTCACATATAATGCTAAGCCACTGTGGTTTGCGTTGTGAAGGGAACCACAGTGACTTAGCATGTTGTATAGGGGGGAGAAAAACCTGACAATGATGGCTAATAAACCAACCCGGGTAACCACCCACCTGCAGTGGGGTTAAGAGGCCCCAGGATGGCTTACCGTGTCATCTGTCAGGCTCCCCATGGTTTAAAATGGCCATTCCGTGGGGGAAAAATGCAGTGACCATAGTTGGCCTCCTAGAGCGGCTGCAATTTCTGGCAATGCTCTGGCGGGCACTGACTTTTTTGATGGTCGTGATCACAGAGCCTGGAGTGACCCAATTCCCGCCATGTATACAACAGCTCCAGGGTATACCATGAAGCTATACAAGCCCTATTGTGGAGAAGGCATTCAGGAACAATCATGTCAATTGCCTGGATAATTTCTGTATTCCACAGATCGACCAGGGTGTCAACAGGAAAGCCAGTCGTATCAGCCTGGAAATGAACCAGAAGCCATCTGGAAACCATCCGGATCCATTAGCCTCTGGGGGAAGACCACCTTAATAAGTCCCCTTCCCTTGCAGAGAAGAACGCTGCCATAAGTCAAAATCTCAACAGGAAGTGATCTGACCATGACAAAGGAACAGATTCAAAATCCCCCACTTTCAGATCACCATCTCCATGCCAATGAAAAAAACCAAGTCTGGAGTGCACTCTGCTGCATGTGTTGGGGTGATGACATAATGGGACAGTACCATTCATGCCCCAGACAAGGTGCCTTCAGCGTGAATGTTGTTGTCCCCCAGAACCAAAAATTTGAAGAACCCCAACAGCACATTCAATATCACCTCTGTCAGCTCAAGTAGGGAAACTGTTGGGCAGCAAGGTAGGATCCAACAGAAGCCCCAATCTGTTCTGCTGGCCCAATACAAGGTGCAAATACTTGTAGGGAACCTGGAGAGAAAGATGGAATACTTATGGACCACATCAATCCCCATTCCCTGGCCCTCAAGTCTACCCTGATACTAAACAAAGAACCCTGGTGGGAGCATCTGGGAGAGACTAATTCTTTCCTGTTCATTCACCCAGGTCTTGGTTATGCATACCAGATAAGCATTGCAAGGGACTTAGATCCTCAGGCAGGGGGTGGAGCCTGGCCATATCACAAAGCAGTACACACTAGCTCTGATTTAGCAGGGAATCATGCAAGGTAAGCCAAGCATGTTATGTAGTTTTTCTACAAGAAAAGGACCATCAGAAGAAAAAGTTTGCAGTTGCAGTTCTAATATTAAGAATGGACAACAATTCTCATGGGGTCAGTTAGATAACGAGTTGTCCAGACTTATTAAAGCTTTCTGAATTTGTAGAGAGCTCTGGTTTCCTGGTCAACAGAAACCTATTACTAACTAGCCACTGACCACACAACACAGGGAGGAATTCCTTTCCTGCTTTTTAAACATTAATACTGCACCTAGTTCCACTTGATGGGGGCCACAGAGTCAGCCATAACAGTAGTCGCCTTATGTACTAGACTTGCTGCCACAGAGGAGGTGGGTCAGTAGTGGACAGAAATTTGCTGGAACAATTATCTGAGCTAGAGCAAACCAGAGAATAGGCACTGTACAATACACAGTGGGAGGCCTACTCTTCATGAGAATCTGAAACACGGTATAGTTACAGCACCACGCTGCTGAGGTTTGGAGCTGAGTCAACAGCAAGCTTCTCACCCAGTCCCAAACCTGAGAGATACAGGATGGGGAAAGGAATAAATATATCCCTCCCCCCACCCCTTATGGGAGAATTCAGGTGAAATAGCGTTGAGGGATGCATGCATGCTGTGCCATGAGGAGTACTTCTTCTAGCTCCCCAATTCCCCCCATCTCCTTATAGGATGTTTGAAGAATACTGGAGGAGGGGGTTAATTAGGATCAGAGGAAACAGGTTTTTAACAACCAGCTAGAACACTGAATATTTGCACCTGTACTCTGCTGCCAGGACTCCATGGCAACATTAGGGCAGCACATTTGCATGGATAGGGCTTGATGTTCTTGTTTGGGGGAGGGGGTTACTTTTAAAAAAAACTCACCCACAAACTAATGTGTTGCATTGTAACTGGATTATGCACAACCAACATCCCCTTTTGTTTGTGGGTGGCCCATTTTGCTGCCCTTCTATTCAGCATAACACTACTATTAGAGGGAATTATTGGCTCAAAAATGTAAGAACAGCTCTGCTGGATCAGACTGAATGTCAAACTAGTCCAGCATCCTGTTTTCCATAGTGACTAACCAAGTGTCTTTGAGAAACCCACAAGCAGAACACAAGAACAACAGTCCTGTCCTCAGCACAAGTAGTCAGGGTCACACTGGCTCTGAAACCAAGAGACTCCATATAGCCATCATTACAAGCAGCCATTTTTCTTCCAAAAAGTTGCCCAATCCCCATTTAGAATCGCCTAGGATAGCGGTCATCAACACATCTTGGGTCAATGAATTCCAAAGCATCAAGTATGTGCTATGTGAAGTAGTGCTTTCATTTGTCTCACCTGAATCTCCTACCAATCTGGTTCACTGGATGACCCTGAATTACAGAAAAACATCTATCCATTAATTTATTCCACATCACACAGAATATTAAAAGCCTCCATCATGACCAACCCCACAGCCACCTTGATGCCTTCTTTCTAAATGAAAAAGTCCCAGCTGTTCCATATGGGGAAGATGCTCCAGCCCTCTGATCATTTTGGTTACCCTTTAAGCTTTACAGCTCCATGACTTTTAACCAGCATGCCTCATTAAAGTTTGCCACCCAGTCAAAATTGTATTCTTTTAGCGAAATACCAGAATTTGAGCATGCAAAGCAAAAATAACAAGGCAGTTGAGCCATTCTTCAAGTTAGTCACATATATGTGATGTCATAGCACATGCCTATGCACAAGGAGGGTTCCATTTGTAGCACTGTGGGGATGCATGTGCTGTGAAGGCTGGGTTGTAGATATAAATGCATGATAGCCAGTGTGGTGTAGTGGCTAAAGTGTTGGACTGGATGACTTTGGGCCAGTCACAGACTCTCAGCCCAATCTAACTCACAGGGTGGTTGTTGTGAGGATAAAATGGAGAGGAGGAGGATTATGTGTGCCGCCTTCAATTCCTTGGAAGAAAAAAGGCAGGATATAAATGTAACAATAAATAATAAAATAAATAAAAAAGATATGTTGCAACATGGAGTCCTTAAAAATAGAGAGATAGTGCTAAGAATCCAGGCCACCAATGCCTTAAACAGGCACCAAGTGGCATGCCTAGAAAGTAGGTAAAATCTGGCTATTCAGGTGATACTATAGAGGCTCTACCATAGCACAAATCTGTGTTATCTCTTCTGATTTTAAGGCCAGATGTTGGTGAAGACTATGAGACTAGTTGAATTAACACTGCACTGTTTCCATAGCATATGGTGGCTGAGGGTGATTATCCATCATGGTTCTTCCCCCAATTGTAGTAGGACAACTATCTCCATAGGTTTTATTTATAAGGATGGCTTACAAGCTCCATGATCCCTCACAACTGCCTATACTAGCTAGGAAGATATAGGCCAAGACATCTGGAGGGCCACAAATTGCCCATTCCTGACTTACAAGCAGTATCTCCTAAAGGCTCTGGAACTAGCAGGAATAGCTTTCAGTGGACTCTTCCAGTTCACATATCATAGATCCCTATCCCTAACTATGTGTCATAACCTTCTGCCCTCCTTTTTGCCAGTCCATAAACATTCTCTCCCGTTCCTTTTTACTATGCTGTTATTTCTTTTTTCTGTAATAGGCCAAACTGCAAAATATCTATTTCAATTTCATTTTCTTAATTTATGTGCCATCTCTAACACTCAAGGGAGCTAAAAGAGATTTTAAAAATAACTGCTCACAGTTGGTTGGATCCAGAATTTGCCTCTTGTAGTTGGAAAGGCTCCTTCCACCCGTGGAAGGCTTCAGTTCCAGTGGAAGAGAGGACAATGTGATCTTTGTTGATTTCTCCTTTTCTCTGGATTTCCTATGACTCCAAAAATCTCCTTTGGAGAGTTCGCAACCCTTCAGAACAGAGGGGAAGGTGATGCTGGGGGCTGCAGAGTGAGGGGGAAATCAATGAAAATTGTCTCTCCCCTTCCCTTTCTGGCAGTTCTGAGTGGGATTATGCTCAGGGAATGTGACTGCTTGGTTGAGTGACACACTAGATCCAACCCTGTGAGCTTGCAGAAATTGGGATCCTCAGTGCCCCCCCCCCAAAAAAAAAGTGGTAAAAAAAAAAGAAAAGAAAAAATTAGCGATAGGTATCACCAGATTTGGGACATCTGAATTAGTGCTTGGCTATTTTTAAAAAATCAAGACTGCTCTTCTTCCCCCAAAGTACACATTAATAGGCCCTACTACACCACTCAAGAGTAAGGGAGGTAAAATATCTCTGTGCTGCACCCTAAACAAACCATTGCAAGCTATTCAGCAGCAGGAATTAAAATGCAGCATTATTTAGTCAGGATTTTTTTTTAAAAAAAGTTTTATTTCTCTAAACACCACAGACTAGTACAGCAATTACAACATAATTCAGATACTTTTGATATGTAAAACATTTGACCTGGAATCTAACAGATGATTTGCCCTGAAGATGTTGCATGACACATCTGGTAAAGGAAAAATATGGTTTACTAAAAGACTGCTAAGAGATGGCTATGTTATTACTGATAACTTTTACATCTGCCATTAATTTTCACTTGGTTTTATCTGCTCCCTGAGCCGGCATCCAATTTCACCTTGACTTGCATTTTATTGCAATCCCAATGCTGAATCCATCAATTGAAAGCATGAATCAGTGCCAAAAACAGAGTAGTAACTCGCAGGGATATTGTTTTCCTTTACCTAGGGTAAATGCAGTGAGCCGGTTCGCACAGTTACGGAATGAATATTCAAACCACAGTGGGGCAGTCACTGTGGCTTATTGTGTCATCCAAACCTAGAAAAAATGCCTTATGTGAAGTCTAAACAACCCTTGCATAATCCATTGGCTATTTTATTCAAAAGGCTGGCCAGCATATACCGCAACCCACCTGTAGCAATCGTGCGAACCATTCAATATGTTTGCACAGAACTATATCAATTTACTTTTAAAATATTTATCTTAAAAGTTTATACTCCCAGAAGCAGCTTTTATTATTTATTGTGCATACGTAGAGCTGTTGGAAGGGTTAATCAAGTTAATTTACATTCCTTGACTGAGTTAAACGAATATTACTAAAGCATTTTTGGTATGATGCACAGTGGACAAACTTTCCCTAGTAATTTGCAATTTAGGGCTACCTTTTTAAAAGAGCCCTTTAAAGCTTAGCACTATCCTGAATGGCAGTGCTTGTAAATGTATCTCCACTGCTTCCCCCTTCAGAAAAGGTACTGAACTCTAAAGCATCCATTTAACACCCAAAGGTCCAACCTGTCTTAAAGGAATTTTTATAAAGTAGATGGTGACCTCAGGCTATTTGACTACTTTGTAGTAAGACATCAATGGCATGTAGAGAGAGATTCCTTTGATCATGTCACAACTTTTAAAAAATCTTGAATATTTCACCCACGCATGCAAACTTAAACTACGTAAGAAAAATGCTACAAAACCACAAATGCAATCCACTTTAGTCTATATTAAAGTGGAATCCTTGGATATTTTAGTAATTAAAATAATGGCTTAATTTGCAAAGATACTTCAGATCACTTTTAAGTATATACTTTCCATAAAAGAACCATACAAAGTCATTTAAAAGGTAGAAAGCTAAATAATATGTAATAATTACAGTGATCAATTAGTAAACCCAAGGAACGATGTGTATTTCATACGTGTAAATTTCTCCCCCTTCCCCTCTGACAACCCCCAAAAACTAGTGAAACATTACCAGATTAATTACATTAGTTACTAGCCATTTTATTTTTGTTTTCTATTGAGTAGATATTGATCTCTTCTAAAATGACTAAACCTTAAAAAAAACCCTTGGAAATGAAACAAAACTAGTTTCTAAGCACTCTAAGAACAAGAGATTGTGAACATCTGCGGGAAACAAGTGGGAAGGATGACTGAGATCTGTAGCTAAATCATTAGATATATTAAGATATGAAGCAGACACCCTAAGAATGGCATAAAATGTAAATGAACGTTGGAGTGTAGCTGCTTAATTTGGCAGCTGTTTGACAATTGCAAAATAGAAATTTGACCTTAAGACAAGTGTGTATAAATGAAACTATTAAGACAAAGAATTTCCCATGGAATGGTACAATATATGCTACAGTAACCCTTCACATGGGAATAGATAAATGCAGGCTGGAATTTTTATAGTCTTTGAAGATGCTGCTGTTAAACAGACTTAAGTTTCACAAAGAACAGATATTATCACTGGTCATAGTAGTTTAGA
This sequence comes from Anniella stebbinsi, assembly GCA_029215795.1. Lineage (NCBI taxonomy): Eukaryota > Metazoa > Chordata > Lepidosauria > Squamata > Anniellidae > Anniella > Anniella stebbinsi. The sequence goes on along the minus strand of JARDYH010000005.1, from coordinate 60,832,081 downwards.
AATAGAACTCCCACTTCTCAGAGGTACCAAATAATTGTAAAGAAAAATTTGTAACTTGCAGGATTTTTTTAGAGTAAGTTTTAGTATGATTAGAATTTACGTGATTAACAATGAGCTATTTACTAGGGATGCGCATGCCCCCCCCGGATCGGAACTGGAACCGAGGCCTCGGATCGGATCAGATCGGAGGCTTCCCAGTTCGGTTCGGACCTGATTCCGATCCGAAAATCGGATGTCCGATTTTCGGATCGGACACCATTTTAGCTGTTTTCGCGATAGGCTTACATTGGGGGAAAGAAAGCTTTTCCCCAATGCAAGCCTATGGCGAAAACATGGGGGCAGGTGAGTGGGGGCCTAACTCCCCCCTCCCTGTCCCTCCCCTCCACTCGTACTCCTTACCTGCCGGGGCGCCTGCTGCTGTCCGCTGCCGTCTGCTGGTCCAATCTACTGAGAAACAGGCTTCACGGCCTAGTTCTCAGTAGAAGACCACCTGGCGCTTTACTGAGAACCAGGCCGCGAAGCATGGATCTCAGTAGATTCGACCAGCAGGTGGCAGCAGGCGGCAGTGGACGCCCTAGCAGGTAAGCCCCCTCCCCCTCCCTCGCGCTCTTTCCCTGCCGGGGCGTCCGCTTCCCTCCGGTGCGCAGATCTACTGAGAAACAGGCTTCGCAGCCTGCCTCTCAGCAGCACACCAGGTGATGAGGTGCGCTACTGAGAGGCAGGCCGCAAAGCCTGTTTCTCAGTAGATCTGCACACCGGAGGGAAGCAACCGCCCTGGCAGGTATGTGGGGGACCCCTCCTGCCTCCCGCCCCTTGTGCTCCTTACCTGCTGGGGCCGTCCACTGCCAATGGTAGTGGACAGCCCCGGCAGGTAAGGAGCGCAAGGGGCGGGAGGAGGTCCAATCCTCTGATCTTATCCGAACCGGATCGGGTCCTTCCAGACCGGTTTGGATCAGATCGGACAATCCAGATGCGGGGATTGGAAATCAGATATTTGTATCTGATTTCCCCCGGATCGGGTCTAGATCGTGGATCTGACCCGATCTGGTGCACACCCCTACTATTTACCCCTGTCACTTCTATAGTTTGAAGTCAACAGGGGATGGACAAAGGAGCCCAAGTGACTGGTTAGGTGTGACAGAAGACCTCTTGAAACCATCACTCTAAATTTCATTACACAAAGTTGCTATTGTATGGTGCATTCTGTTAAATGAGCAGTTGGTCAATGATACAACATTGAAAGTAGGTTGGATCACTGTGGACTGACTTCAGACACTTGAGATGTGATCCTATGATTCATGTTTTTCCAAGTGCAGGCTGAATATGTCACAACATCATAGACCAGTAAGCCATCAAGCTAGGCCCACAGAGAAAAACAAAACAAAAAAAACGGCAAATACGACCAAGCAATCCACAAGCAAGCAATCCACTTTTAAAATTAACTTAAGGAGTCATGTGAATTGCATTTCATTTCCCCCCAAATAAGGTGTTTGGAAAAAGCTGAAATGCCACCATTTACATTGATCTTGAGAACTGAACCAAGGACTTAAAGAAAGTGTGGTATAGAATAGAAGAGCTGAAATTACCACCAGTTGGGCAATTCATCTATAAGTAAAGGGCAATAAGGAAGCAGGAAGGCATCTTCATGCTTTCAAGAAGCCCAGATTTCAACTCTCCCCTAATCCCAGGTTTGCAAACAGAAATGCTGCATATTGTATTTCATCATGAAAGAAATAATTTCCATTTAATCTCTAGTATTTCATTCTTGGCAAGGTGGGGAATATGTGGAGGTTTCTCAGGTCCAGGGATTTCTGGATGATGCAGATTATCTAGATCAATTTAAATCTGGCTTCAGACCTGGTTATGGATGTGGCTACACTCCGCCTGAAGACACAGGCTCAGGTTTCAGCAGTGGCCAGACGTGGGTTTACGTAGCTAAGGCTAGTACACCAACTGTGCCCATTCCTAGAGATGTCTGATCTGGCCACGGTCATGTATGCCTTAGTTACATTCCATTTGGGTAACTGTAACGTGTTCTACATGGAGCTGCCATCAAAAACTTCAGAAACTTCACCTGGTCAAGAATGCTGTGGCCAAACTGTTGACCAGGGCCAGTCACAGGGAGCACATGACTCCCAAATTTCAATAGCTTCACTGAATTCAAAGTACTGGTCATGACTTATAAAGCCCTATACAGCTTGGGACTGCCACATCTTCTCAGTGTTGTCCCGTGGAGCTTTTCCAAGTGGTTCATGGCCTGTTACAATCTAGGCCAGGGAGAGAGATGGTAGAACCCATGGTAGCATGATGTGACTTTTGATGATGAAGTCACACAAATCCATCATGAGTTGGAGACCACAGTAAATGCAGCTCCATTGGCAGAGGTGCCCAGAGCACCTTGTTCAGTTTTATTGGATGAGTTTCAGTTGTTGAGGCCCGAGGATGCAGACAAGGTGTTTGGTCAGGTCCAGGTGACAACCTGTGTCCTTGACACTTGCCTTTCATGGCTTATTCCATCTAATAGGGAAGAGATATCTGCCTGGGTCCAGGAGGTTGTAAATTCCTCCTTGAGAGAGGAAGTAGTACTGGTCTATTTAACGGAGGTGGTAATCAGTGTACACCTGGACAAGCCTAGTCTGGACCGAGATTATGTTAGCAACTACAGGCCAGTAGCCAACATCTCATTCCTGGACAAGGTGTTTGAGGGGTTGGTTGCCAGACAATTCCAGGAATTCTTAAAACTGATTACCTAGATCCATTTCAATCTGGCTTCAAGTCTGGTTTTGGAACAGAAACTGCCTTGCTTGCCCTGTGGGACAACCTTTGCGAAGTACCAACGTGTTGCTTCATTTGGACCTCTCTGCAGCTTTCAATACCATCGACCATGGTAACTTGCTGTGTTGCAGTGGTTCCACTCCTATTTGGATGGTCAATTCCAGAAACTGGTGCTGCAGTAGTATTGCTCTGTGCCTTGGTAGCTATGCTATAGGGTTCCACGGGGCTCTATAACATCCCCCATTCTGTTCAACATCTACATGAAACCGTTGTGGAAAGTTATTCAGAGATGTGGCCTGAGGTGTCATCAAAATGCAGATAACACCCAACTCTATCTCTCCTTTTCATCAAACCCAAGTGAGTCAGTGCCTGCTCTGAATCAGTGCCTGTGCACGGTAATGGACTGGATGAGTGGTAATAAACAGACTCAATCCAACAAGACTGAGGTACTGTTAGTGGGTGATTCGTTTGCCCAGCTAATTGATATTCAATCTGTTCTGGAGGGGATTGCATTACCCCTAAAAGATCAGGTTCATAGTTAGGAGGTGATCTTGTATCCAGCACTGTCACCACAGGAACAGGTGGACTTGGTGGCATGGAGCACCTTTTATCAGCTTAGGGTGATATAACAACTATGTCCTTAACTGAACAGGAATAGCCTAGCTACAGTTATCCATTATCTTGTCTGGATTACTGCAATGTTTTATACATGGGGCTGCCTTTGAAAACAGTCCACAAATTCAGCTGGTCCAAAATAGGGCAGTGAGATTGTTAACAGGGCCTGGCCAAAGTGATCATACAATGCCAGCATTTTTATATCTGCACTGGCTGCTGGTCCATTTTTAGATTCGATTCAAAGTGCTAGTATTAACATTCAGAGCCCTAAATGGCTTGGGCCAGGTTACCTGAAAGAGTGTCTCCTCCCATATATACCTGCCAGGACCCTAAGATTGTCCTCATAAGTTCTTCTGCAAGAGCCTCTGCCTAAGGAAGTAAGGTGGGTGGCAACTAAAAAGAGGGCCTTTTCTGTTGTAGCACCCTGGTTATGGAATGAGCTGCCCAGAGAGGCTTGCCTGGTGCCTACATTGTGCTCTTTTCGGTGCCAGGTGAAGATCTTTTTATTTTTCCATGCATTTTAGTCTTCCAGTTTCTGTTGTATTAAATCTGTTACTGTATTTTAAATCTTTGCATTGCTGCTAGTTCTTATTTTGTTTCTGTTTTTGTTTTGTTTTAATTTCATACTGTAGTTTTAAACTTCTAATTTGTATCTTATGTTGTATTTTATGATTTTAGCTGTGAACCGCCCAGAGAGTTTCAGCTATTAGGCAGTTTAGAAATGTAATAAATAAATCTGAAGGACTGCTTTCGGAAGTTGTTTTTATTCTGTGTTGCTGTGTTTTTAATTGTGTTTTAATGCAGTTTCATTATTGTTTTAATCAGGTTTTATTTATAATGGTTAGCTGCCTTGAGTGCCATTATTATTAATTATTATTATTATTTTATTTCATTTCTATACCACCCCATAACCAAAGCTCTTTGAGTAGTTTACAACAATTAATATGTGTTCTTGTTATAAAGCCAGCATATAAATCAAATCAATCAGTAAGTCTTTCCAGGTCATCCTGGGTTGCAGAGCAGAAATAATGATTCTGACTAAGTGTGCAATTCTATACATGCTAATTTAGGAGTTTACTAAACAAACATATATAAGAGTGCACTGTATGTTTGTTTTTAAACACTCCACAACATCCTTTACTATGAGGATGTTCACTGAATACTAAAGGCCAAGACAAGTTCTTGTTCATAAAACTTAAGCATAATCACAAGAACTGAACACACTGTAGGAAATGTTTTACTCTTTAGACACGTGCAGCTACAGTAGACTGGTTTTATCCATACAGAAACGTAGCTTGCTTACAATGAGAAAAACTTCTAATGTCAGTGTGGAGACAGCCGGGATTAACCAGGCTGCCCTCCTCCTGTCCCACTTCAACTGTCTAGGACATTTCAGAAGTTTTGATAGAAACACCCAGAGAATCAAGCTGTACCTGTCACAAAGTGCCAAGTTAAATAGGGCAGATGCTTAGTCAATGTGTAACTCGCCACTACCACCAGTTATTAGCTCAGTCTGGCTGAGCAAAACCATGTCTCAAATATTTTTGTAGAAGGAAGCACTTCCAAGAAACTGTTTTGTCTCCTGCAGTATGTAATAAACAGAGGACTTAGTTTCTCAAGCTGCTAATGTACCTTGTAAAAGATCACTCCAGGAAAAAAAATGCATCTATTTCAAAAAATAAAGGATTACTTGAATCCAAGCCCATTCAGTTTTCTGAAGAAAAAAATACCTCTGGCTGAAATGGGTTGTCATGTGTCCTCTTGGTAACATCAACATACATCCTGACTATAATAAGAAATAGGGATGTGTATCGTATCGTTCCGATGTCCGATAATGAACTGATAAAGTCGTTATCGGACATCCGATTAATGATAACGATACATAGGGCCTCAGGCCCTATCTGATCAGATCCGAAATCCATATGTCAGGTAATTATAGGACATATTGGGTATTTGGACCGCCATTTTAAGGCTGGCCCTCCCTCCCCCCCACTCGCACTCCTTACCTGTGACCTTCCCCACTGCTGTCCGCTGCCTTCCGCTGCTCCGGATTACTGAGAACTAGGCTTTGTGTTCTAGTTCTCAGTAGAGCGACAACGCACCGGGTGATGGTCTAGGCTGCAAAGCCTAGTTCTCAGTAGTCCGGAGCAGCAGAGGTAAACGGACAGCAGCGGGGAAGGACGCAGGTAAGGGGGACCCCTCCCTCCCCCTACTCACGCTCCTTACCTGCAGCCTTCCCTGCTGCCGTCTGCTGCTCTGGACTACTGAGAACTAGGCTTTGCAGCCTAGTTCTCAGTAGAGTGACGACGCACCGGGTGATGACGTCACCCAGAGCGTCATTGCTCTACTGAGAACTAGGCCGCAAAGCCTAATTCTCAGTAGACCAGAGCAGCGGATGACAGCAGGGAAGGCCGCAGGTAAGGAGGACCCCTGGGGACCCCTCCCTCCCTCCCTTCCCCCCACACACTCCTTACCTGCGGCCTTCCCCGCCGCCCTGTACTACTGTTAAACAGGCTTTCTGGCCTGTTCGTCAGTACAGAGCTGCGCCGAGTGCTGACGACATCACTTGGCGCGGCTCTGTACTGATGAACAAGATGGAAAGCCTGTTTAACAGTAGTACGGGGCGGCGACAATGGAGGCGGCAGCGGCAGGTAAGGAGTGCGAGTGGGGGGAGGGAGGGAGTGCCAACCCAGTGTTTTTCCCCATAGACTTGCATTGGGGGAAAGCTTTTTTCCCCCCAATGCAAACCTAGCGGGAAAAACACCATAATCGGATTGGAACTTCAGATATTTATTGGATTTCGGATCCGATCAAATCCAGGTACCCCCGATATGATTGGATCCGAAATTTTTTTATATCGGAATTTCCGATGATTGATTATTGATTGTTTTATTTCTAACCCACCTCTCCATCCAGATCAAGGCAGGGAACAACAATAAATATAAATATAAAAATCATAAAATAGATAAACCATTAAAATAGATAAAAACAAATACATTATCAAAAACATCTTAATGATGATGATACAATACGATAATTTCGGTCATGCACATCCCTAATAAGAAACACGACATTGTGGAGAAGATAAATGGAAGAGATGTTTTGCTGGTGGTACTTCAAGAACTTATAGCACTTTTAACTGTACACTTATAAATAAGCACCCATTTGCATGGCTGATGAATAGTTTAAAATTGACATGCAGAAACTGCATTAAAGCTATTTGGTCTGAAAAACCTTGACATCCAGCTCCCTGCTATTATAAAATACTGTCTTATCACTTAAAGAATTAAATAACTTCTACTCTCTCCTCACTTTATCAGAAATCTACATATACATAAGTCTTTTGTTCATTATAAAGTGACAAAGAAACTGCTTTATTACTGGTGGTCTTAATTCCGGTCAGGAATTACTTGATGACTTTGTAGCAAATAAGGTGATATATAACTGTTAATAATAAATAAATAAATAAATAAATAAATAAAAATAAGGTGATGAGAATGACAGCAGCACAAGAGGTAGTACTTTCATGATCAAAAGTACTCTTCGCAATCAAGAAGCAGCAAGCATCCAAGAATGTAGTATTAACAACTTCTGAAACTTGAGAGTGCTTATTACCACTTGTGGAAGCACACCCATTCCCATCTCAGTTTGCTAAGAAGAAATAATGTGATTTCCTCAAACATTAGGTGAGGAACATTTTGTGGTCCCTTGAGGCTCACAGGGGAAGTTAGCAGCATCCGATGACAGTCAGATCAAGGCAGGAAGAAAATATGATATTTGATAACTCCACATGGATCCTGCTGGCTGGAACTTTACCTTGTTTAAATTTTTGTGAACCATCCTGAGAGCTTTGGCTATTGGGTGGTATAGAAATGTAATAAACAAACAAACAAACAATCTCCTACTAGAACAACAGGAGGAGGCTGCCATAGCAGGGAGCCAATAGCAGCCGATGCCCACTGCTGCTGGTGGGGAACACCCAAAAGGTAATCTGAGGCAGAGCAGTCTTTTGACTCCCAAGAAGCCCATGCCACAGAAAAGGCAAACTGAAATACATGAATGTTAAGATCTTGAGTACAAGTGAGTGCAAGTCATGCAAAAGCAGTCCATTGGAACCACATTCTCCTGTTCCAGCAACCACTCCCATTGCATAGAAAATCAAGTGAATTGTGAATGCAAAACATGGTAGGCGGGATCCACAGAGCCACACATAATCATAATAATATTCCATTGCAACCCATCAGAAAAGGGGACACAGAGAGCATGCATACTAAGCTGGACAGGAGTGGGATAATAATAATGCATGTCTACCCAGAAATAAGGAGGACTGGATTACTCAGTAGTAAGTCTGGGGAATAATTTATGAGAGCATCTAAAAAGTAGCTACACCTCTGAATGCCTATTCAGAAGTAAAACTGAAAATCAGCACTGTCCCTAATTCAGTTTATATATGCATTGCTCACAAGTAAGAAAGACTTGATAATTCTGGAGTAAGCATCAGCAGCAAGTTCTGAGAGCATCCAAAATCCAATCCTTTGCATGCAGTAACAAGAACCCATTGCAAAAAGAGACACGGGAGAATGGCTGCAAAGCTAGCCTCATATTCTTTCTCTCTCTCTCTCTTTCACACACACACACACACACACCCCTTTGGACACACATTCTCCTGATTCAATAACAACTCCCATTGCACAAGTAATCAAACGACTTTAGAATCATGAGTGCAAAACAGCAAGGAGGGGGAATCCACACAAATACGATTAACGATGTAAATTTTAGAGCATCACAGAAAAGAAGTCTTTGAAACACAGCAGCAAGTTCTGAGAGCATCTAAACTTCCCCTTGCCATGCAATCGTCATCACCATCCACACAAAAGCATTCTTTTGCAACCACATGTTTTTATTCCAACAAAACAATGGTGGTTTTAGAATCTACTCACCCCAAGTACAAAATCCCCACACTCACCCAAACACACTCATCTCAGTCCCCTGCGTTGCACTAGCCAGCCAGCTATAGCCTCCTGCTACTGTCCAACCCAACATCCCTCTTACCACATATGCCTCAGCATTTTTTATTTCTCCAATCTATGAAGTCCTGGCCTCCAGTTACCATCTTGAAGACTGAAAATAAGGTGGACCTATTCTGCTCCATGCAGATGCGCTACTCTTCCTTTAAAAAGTAACCTCCCAATAGGCTATGGGTGCTCTGCATGGACGCCCTGTCTCAGAGCAAAAATCCTGAACAAGCACAGAAGAACAGGATAACTACATGAACTGGCAGTAAGGCAGCATGTTCCTCCTGACCACCATACCTCACTGCCTCATGAATGGCGCATATGCTCAGCATGAGCCCAGGAAGTCTCAAGCTTCCCAGGCATCAAGTGGGCCCACTGCACTTAGGAACAACAGGAGAGGTGAGGGATTACTGTATGGGATCACCCACTCTCCACAACTGAAGCTTTATGAAGGCTGACAAGACTTGAGTGGTCAGCTTCCCCAGCCTCCTGGGGGCTCTGACTGGATTGTTATATATCGTTTTTAATCATTTTAATCTTATGTAAACCATCCAGAGAGCTTCGGCTATGGGGCAGTATAGAAATGTAAATACTACTACTATTACTACTACTAATGGGGCCTTGCCTGATTTTGTAGCCTGAGATTTCTGTGAGGCTGGGGAGATGGAGTTTTTGTTGGGGACCCATCTTCTGAGCTAGAGAATGATAGCAGGGCTGTGTTCTCTGGCCGGGAGGGACCTGAATAAGGCACTCATTGTCCTACTACCAAGGAAGTAACCTGTTTCTCATCCTCATCAGAATCTTCCACTGCACATTGGAAAGTTCAAGGGTTGGGGAATCATGACATTTGTAATAAATACTTTTAACTAAAATGTGCTTTTCTTACGTGAGATATTATTGGCAGGCAGTTTGTAAACACCTGCCTTTCTTCAGCAGGGGACCTGGAGAAGGGCCTCCAAATGTGACCTATGTGTCTGATCAGGTTCATATTGGAAGAGACCTTCCTTTAGATACTGTGGTCGCAAGCTACTTAGGGCTTTAAAGGTCAACATCAACACTTTGAACTGGGCTTAGGACACAGACTGGAGGCCAGCGCAATTGACAAAGTACTTGTGTCACATGATTATATCATCCAATTCCATCTCTGTTTTGAACTAATTGAAGCTTCTGAACCATCTTCAAAGGTAGCCCCACTTACAACACATTGAAGTAACCCAATCCAGAGTTTATCAGAACACAGATAACTGTCACCAGGCTCTGTCCAGATAGGTTGATATACCAGGAGCAACCCGAAGTTGATGAAAGGCATTCCTAGCCACTGAGACTACCTATGCCTCAAGTGACAATGATGGATCCAGGGCCACCCCCAAGGTATGCACCTGACCTTTCAGGGGGAATGCAACCCCCTCTATACAAATAGAATGCTGCTCAATCAGGCTGATGAACCACCTGCTAACAGTACTTTCATCTTGTTCAGGATGGAGAAATATATATATATATATATATATATATATATATATATATCTTTTTAAAATTAAATCAGATTTTTAAAGTTTAAAAGGTAAGGCAAAATCAGCCTCTTTTAACAAGGCTCGTACCACCTCCCATTCAAGGAGGAAGTTATAACCTTCAAGACCCAACTGGACAAGCTAAGATGGGGAAGGGCCAAACATACTTATCCAAGCCCCTTGTCTGTATCCTCATTTCTCAACTATGGAGGCTGATAATAATCACTCTAGACATGCAACCTTGAGGAAAAGGATACAAGGTTTTTCTGGGATCCAGAGTCCCTGTGAGTGGAGCTCCACTCACTGGAATTCCGGTCACAGGATGCTCCCATTTGAGGGACCAGAGGGACCATTTTGTTGATTCCCCCTTCCATAAGCCCCCTTGGAAAGCTGATCCAGAGAATAGAGGACTCTCGGAATGTGTGATTTGGTGCCAGGGGCTGCAATGGGAATCAGTGAAACCTGCCTCCCCATCCTCCAGCAGGATCTTGCTAGATTTTGATTCAGTCACTTCTGCAAACTGGAAGGAACACTCTGGATTAAACATAAATAATAGTTGAGTTTAACATGATTATTAATCCTAAAGCCCAAAGATGCATTAAAGTACCAGTTCTGCATTTGGGTAGATACCACTATTCAGAAATAAGCAACTTCATACTAATATTTTCATAATTTCATATTAAACTTTTAATAGTTTGTAATGCAAGAGGAACTCTTAATCTAAAACAGTTCAGGCAGCCATTTAGATGCTAAACCTAGAGAATGAAACCTAATAATTCTTATGTTTTAAGAGATAAGTGTATTTTGGAATGTAGTGCCACTGCAGATTACACAGGCAGATTAATCTTATTAACTACTAAGTTTTCTCTTTGTCTGATGCTATCTCTACATTCCATCATTGCAGCCCTTTAATATGTCTTTGTTCTCCCAGCCATCAGTGCTTCCGGGGGAAATCTGGCACTGCATCTAAAGGGAGCACCACAACTGAAGTTTTCCTGGAGATCAATCATAAAGGTAAATTGTTTTCCCTCTCCTCAACTTCACAATTTTTTTTTAAAAAGTAAGCAAATTGACAACATGTTGCAGCTTTCCACAGGCTCAAAACACATCTGGAGAGAGTATAGCTTAACCTTGGTTGTAAACCTAATTTAGAATGTAGTCCACCACAAAACCATAAGAGAGAGGTTTTTTGTTTGAATTACCTTAAACTGCTTTCCTCCATCATAAGTATCATTGTCCTGGTTTATATGACACAATAGCCCACTGAGGCTTAATTTACCATGGGGGCTGTAGTGTTGTGTTGGGCGCCAGCAGGCTCCGTTGTTACATGGCACCCACAGGCATTCAGCTTGCCATGTCTTGCTGTGTGAACCCAGGCAGTAGGGATTTTTTGAAGGTTTGGTAACACTCAAATAACCCAGGGATTGTTTTAGGATTATTTGAGTGTTGTCTACCCCATCAAACAACCCACAATACCAGCTTCAAATGACACGACAGGCGTGGAAGCTGAGCACGTGCGAGCAGCATAGTTACAGAACTTCAGAGATCCCTGAAGTTGTTGATACTATGATCTATGAGCTACAGGCTCATTCATTATAGGTCTTGAATGTAGAAAACCCCTATGAGTGAAGAACAACATACATACACACAGCCCGGCTGCAAGAAGCTCGAAAATAATGTGAAGCAGCTCAAATTACTTCAAATAGGTAACATCAAGTCTGTTCCTGTTTAATTAACTTCTTTCATTTATTATACAAAATCTGTTTCATGTATTTCTTGATCTTGGTGACTCATGAATCCCCAAACCCATGAATAAAGTTCAAGTAAGAAAACAGTACAGAAACCAGAAGAATAGAAGAATATTAATGTACAATCTCCTCATCTAGGCAATATTAAAAATGTTCTGGAGATGGTACCTAAATACCACATTATTGTTGTTGTTGTTGTTGTTGTTGTTGTTGGAGTGGGTATTTAAACAACCCTAGAACTATATATATATATATATATATATATATATATATATATAATATATATATATATTTAGTAGTTCTTATCCAAAGAGACAATTTTGCAAACAAAGAAGAGTCAGTGTGAAACCTACTAGCAGTATTGTTAAATGAATGTAGTAGTTCCCACAAATCAGTAATCTATTTGTGATATGAATGATTATAGCAAGATAGTGGTACAGTGAAAGCAAACCTTCAGTATTGGAATGGATATGCAAGCTGTGGGATGTCAAAATTTTGAAGAAGCGTTTGAGAAGAATGGGGATGGGACATAACCAGGCAATTTGAAGTGGGAATTTTCTATTGTTGGACCAAAAAGCACCAATAATTCACACACACTAGGTGGATGAGGTTGTTTATTAGTAAAGGGCAATTCTGTCTTACTTTTCTTCTTACCAAAACTAAATGAATTAAGCTTGTAAAAAGAGGTGCTGTTACAGAAGAGAGCAAGTATACTTGCAAGTAAATGCTCTTTGGGCTTTCCAGTCCAATGGAGGAGGTTGCTCTGTGCTCCAATCTCTTGCAGTAGAGTTCTCAGAAACTGTCTTTATACTGATATAGGAGCATATCTACCCTTGGGCATATAGGCCACCTTACGCAATGTTAGAGAGCACTGCTGGTATAAATAATAGAGAGAGACTTCAATATAACCCTGCTTTACACCTCTGTTGCTTTAGAAAACACCAGGAAACTCTCCATCACATGCCAGGCAGGCTTTATTTAGCAAGACCTTTATCTGTCAAAGTTCTTGGTAAGAAATGAGGAATCAGAACCTAAACTATGAGATTTATACCATTAATGTTCTCAATTAATTGAATACATTCTCAAAAAGTGTACAATGTTTTACATGCTATAGAGAAGAACAGGGAGGTTTCTTTGGCACTGAGGCCTAATCCACACCACGCAGGATATTGCACTATGAAAGCAGTATGAAAGTGGTATATAAAAAGCAGAAGCAATACCAAGCAGGATATAGCACTATACAAGTGGTATATGGTATGTGTCAATGGGACCCAACAGTTGTCAGTGCACTTCAATACCGCTATAAAGCAGTAGTGTAGCTCCTGCCTTTTATATACCGCTTTCATACTGCAATATCCTGCTTGGTGTGGATTAGGCCTGAGACTCCCACCACTTCACTCAACATTGCCACCTGCACACTCAGCATTGTCACCAATAATGTACTTGCTTTAAAAGTACATCTGGAAATTACAAGTATGCATTTCATGTTTATAATTAAGACATCACTAAATGAAACCATTTCTGAGAAGGAGAATCACTTGAACCCTTCTCTTGTTGGTTTCTACAGCTATTATTTATTTAGCCTTACCAGGCCATTTAATTCGGAATAAAATGTCTGCACACAGCTGAAGTGCTAGGAAACAACCTCTCTCCCCTTTGTGATTTCCTTATGCTCCATATTCACCATTGGTTATGCTTATTATTTGAGACATTCTTCTAACAACAGCACACACTAATTTATAACATTCTACCCAAGATCCTTTATCAAGTTTCAGCCACAGGTCAAATAATTTATGCTTTGGAAAGATGATCTCTGCATTGAAAATTTATTGTTCTTGTGGAGGCTGGGTCTCTAAGTGCTCATCATTTTCACTGCTCATGAAATATACCATCTCTGGCTAAGCCATTCCTCCACAATATTGGAGATTTCTTCATGCTCACTTGATCTAGTGGAGTTACAATTATGAATCATCTGACTAGCCATAACTTATGATCCTCACAGTAACCACTAATGAAGGTTGCCAAGCAGTTAAAATATCAAAGCAGCATATATCAGAACATTTTTGAACACAGAGATAGACTTCCAGTGTTGCACTTCTTAGATATTTATTATGTACTGTAAATTACATCATCGGCTGCCTCCTACACTGACAGCCTTGCACTCCAGAGCTTAAACACCAGGTTTTAATAACCACCACTTGGCAATCTTTTGATCATCAGAGGAAGATGAAAGGAAGTGCTGCCTGCTGCAGGCTGTCTGCTCAGTCAAAACAAAAGGAAACTTCAGAGAAAAACAGACAGAGACGCATCAGGTGTTAATCTCAAATGAGCGATACAGAAGTCAAATGAATTGACTGCCCATTTTCTATTCATTTCAAAATCTTCTAGGTGGCTATGAGTGGTCTCACAGTGGCTTTTAAAGCACTTCTTCCATAGGGGTCACAACACATTGCTCAAAATCTCGTAACTGGAAGGGTTCCTCTGAACTAAATTAATCCAGTATTCAGATATTTGTGGTTGTCCAAACCTTGTCTTAAATCCTTGGAAGAATGAGACAGAGTTTTAAAGAAAGCAAAAGGCAGGTGGCAGAGAAGGACAAGTTCCTCCTCTTGAAGACAGAGAGCAACAGGATGACCCGCTCCCAATTAATTAATGCAATGTGGTTAGCTGTGTGGACTGTACTTTCCAACACCCCAGCAGGTATGGACTGATAAGGATCAATAGAGAGCTCCTTCAGTTTTCACTAGTTTCTTGCTTTGCTGGCTCCCCTCCTACAGGAAACCAAAACCACACTGTGGCCCTGCATAACTCTGATCTCTTTCCCTATGGTCTGGCAGGTGGCCAGGGACAAAACCAAGAATGAGCACCACAAGCTGAATAGCCTCCCTTTATCTATCCAAACTACAGCTGGGGAAGCCTAGGAAGACTGTCTCGATCCAGGTTCACTCTGCCAAACTATGAGAATCCTGGAATTAATCCCCTGACCAGGTCATCTGCAACTGAGAATAAAATGTAGTTATACTGAAAGACTCTCTCGGTGTGGGTGGGTAAAATAAACTCATCACAGTGAATATATGTAAAATGTTACATTACATTTTTACATGTATCCAGGCATAGAAATCACTAATGAACAGAAACTGAAGACCAAAGTGACCATAAGTATTCATTTAGGATTATCTATTAGCCAAAGATGTTTGAAAACCATAACGTACAATAGTTATTAATAAAAACAGGAAAACAATTCCACTATTAAATATCCACAGACAAGATTAAAAGACCCAGCAGTCCTCTGTAAGTAAAGATGTTTTATGCTGGCACCAGAAAAAAAAATATCATCAAGCAAACTGCATCAGGGAGGGAACCCCCAAAGACGGGTGCCACAATTTAGAAAGCTCTGTCTCCAGTCACCACCCACCTTTCTTCAGAGCAAGGCCTCAGAGGCAGATCTCAGCACCAAGATACCTAAAGGTGATCTTTTAGGTATCTTGGATTTAACCAGTTTAGGCAGGATCCAAGATTGCACCTTTCTTTAAGATTGTACCCCTGCTCCCCATCCCAGCTCCCAGTCTGGAGCTGAAAAGGGTGGTGAGGAGTTACCAGTTTGGCCCCTACGTGACCAAGCAGGTCTGTGTGCTTTGAAAATACAGTGGCCAAGAGACCCCCCTCAGCTCCGTTTCCTGCAGGAACAGGGCACATGGAGCCAGTGATGTGGTGCAGAAAGTCTTCCAAAATGAAAAATTTTCTGGACAGTTTTCCAATGGATATTTTTTTCCATTTCATAAGTTCATTAGTAACAATTAATGGGTGTCAATTGCAAATGCAGTATGAGACAAATTTGGCAGTTTCAAATTTGTAATTAATGTATTTCAGGTGATTATTCCTAGCAGGGATGTTACAGAATACACATATGTCATTGTAATACATATATAATAATAATAATAATAATAATAATAATAATAATATATTTATTTATTACCCACCTCTCCCAACGGATCGAGGCGGGGAACAGCATCAAACATAAAATACAAAACTGATTAAAAGCACATAAAACCAATACATAATTAAAATACCAATAAAACACTTTAAAATATCTCAATGTGAAATTAAATTAATGCACGGTGACATTGAAACTGAAGGTGCCCAACAACCTTAGTGGAAGAGAGTTGAACTCTGCTGAAATAGATATGTGTGGTTGTCAGCATATTATGCAGAGTTCTTTGGATTGCTAAAATTAAGTAGCACAGCTTTCCCCAACATGATGCCCTCCAGATGTGTTGGACTAGAACTCCCAAGACTGGGATGCTGGGAGTTGTAATCCAACATATCCGGAGGGCACCAGGTTGGGGAAGGCTGAATTAGTGCATCACTTTTCAGTACCTTTGCTCTTTCTTGTTACATTTAACAATGTAAAGGACCTACATGTTATTGTCTAATTTTTTAAAAGTATTCCAGGAAAAAAATATGCATAACATTTAAATCACATTAAATGTGCCTAATTTATTTATTTTTTGTCAAATATTTGTCAAAATAGTGCATATTTGAACAAGAAAAAATAACATAGGGTACTTTTTTAGCTTTGTTTACTAAACACAAATAGAATAAACATGCTAAATTAGATCACTCTCTAGGGCATTAGAAATTTTTCCAATGCAAATTGAAAATGTTCTGATGCAAACGATTCTCTGCAAATGGCCTTAACTTGTGTAGGGAAAAAAAATTCAATTCAAAATTTTCCAGCAAACCAACATCATTGTGTGGAGCTAGCCAGTTTAGGAGCTGTGCTGCTATGGAAGGCCTCTCTCCCATGGGGATCTTGCTGTTTTAACTACAACACGTCTGAGACACTCTGGAACAGGTAAGGATGGTCAGGAGGTTTGAGGTTTTTGCCCTGCTCCAGATGTTTCAACAACACGGCACTTAAATCACCCACCAGCCTTCCTGCCAAACTTAGAACTGGGGAAGAGGCAAGGGTTGCACCCAGCTTACAGCATGATCCCTGCCACGTCTGCAATTCCAGACTGGAGAAAGGCTGAGGCTCACCATGCTTGCTATAGGGTAATGGCACATTTGTCATGGGGACTGAAATGTGGCCTTTATAGGTCAAAACGAGCACTCTGAATCATGTTAAATGGACTGGAATGCAGGGAACCTGTTTTAAAACTGGGGTGGGGGTGTCAATTCCCAGTTAATAAAAGTGTAACTTTTATGGGTAAGAGATATTCATACAAAGAACAAAAAGATAATGCCAAATCAAATGCCAAAATACAGATATGGTAGATGTTCAACCCAGTTAACTCTAGACCAACCTCGCCACCACCACCACACACAAGCACAAACTCTGTAGGGCTAATAGTGCCTCTTTTTTATTTGTTCTCCTTTCCCATGTGGCCCTGTTTTCTTTAGTTTCCATTGTAGGTTTAAATGTTCAATATAAGATATGCAATTCCATCTGCTTTTTTTTCAAGTTGCTATCAGTCAAACCTAACCACAGCAGTTTATCTTTCAGCTACTAAATTCAAACCATTTTAAACATCCTGCTTTCATCTTTAAAGCCTTCTCCCACTTTGAACCATGCCAAAGTCTCATAAGAATGCACTTGACTTCTAAGAGGTACATGCAATCTTTTAACATTTCAATGCCGTAGATTTTGTTGTAAACAACACTACATGTTTTATCTGCCTGGCAGTGCCATAAATCAAAGGTTAACATCTCTGAACTCTAACAAATTATATTCTTTCCACATAAAGATCTGACACTATGCTAGAAAACCCTTGATTTTCAGTTTTCATAATGAGATCAGAGAACAGGTTTACAAGACTAAAATGGATATTTAGCTAAACTAAAAGCAGGTTAAAGAGTGATTGATACTAAAGAAAACAAGATTTTTTTTTGCCTGTGGTAGATGAATAGTTCATAGAGTGGGATTTCCATTTTCTTTTACTATTTTCTTTCTTTCTTTAGCTCTATAAAAGAGAAGTGGATCTTCTTCCCACTTCACACCAAGGGTTCTTAAGAGCAGCTACTTTACATTACACATATTCATATCTTTTAAAACAACAAGACTTTGTTCCAGCCTTTGGCAGATCTCACCACAAGAGCTTCTGATTCTGCAGCTTTCACTTGCGTAGAGAAGTTCCCTCCACCCCCTTGGGACATGAAGCTCCACATCACCACACATCCTAGTAATAATAATAATAATAATAATAATAATAATAATATATTTATTTATCACCCGCCTCTCCCAACGGATCGAGGCGGGGAACAACACCAAACACAAAATACAAAAACTGATTAAAAGCAGATAAAACCAGTACATCATTAAAATACCAATAAAACACCAATAAAACACTTTAAAAGTGGCTGGAATCCGTATACTTGCAAGTTGTGGTGTGTACGGTATGTGTAGACAGGTTCTTGCAATGCCAAACTACATGTAGATTTCTGCATCACACAAAAGTAATTAGCCACTCAGACTCAGTAACAACAATGGCCTACTCCACAAGGATGTTCTAAGGGGGGAGAGCAAAGATTGCAAAGGCCCTGTAAACTCTTTAGTCCTACTCAAGTGATTGGTAATATTGTCATCCCTTCTTGGTTTCTTCGTCACCAATCTACGCTCAAAGAGCGAGCCAGCGAAAGATATAATTTTTCAGCATGTCTATGAAAAAACTGCCGCCCAATGAACTGTGTCAAGTAAAGTGGTTCAAATGGGGGCAAATGTAGTTAATACTGTTCATTTTTAGTAAACCTTACATAGAATCATAGAATAGTAGAGTTGGAAGGGGCCTATAAGGCCATCGAGTCCAACCCCCTGCTCAATGCAGGAATCTACCTTAAAGCATCCCTGACAGATGGTTGTCCAGCTGCCTCTTGAATGCCTCTAATGTGGGAGAGCCCACCACCTCCCTAGGTAATTGGTTTCATTGTCGTATTGCTCTAACAGTCAGGAAGTTTTTCCTGATGTACAGCCGGAATCTGGCTTCCTATAACTTGAGTTCGTTATTCCATGTCCTGCACCCTGGGTTGACCGAGAAGAGATCCTGGCCCTCCTCTGTGTGACAACCTTTCAAATATTTGAAGAGTGCTATCGTGTCTCTCCCGCCTTCCCCCCACCCACTCGCCCACTTTTGCTTGGCACCAAGTTGGCGGCCACTGGCTGTAGCTAATGATGTGGATTTTCCTGAATATTTTGAAGTGGGATTTTTTGGGGGGAAAGTTTCCAATGCAACTTAGGTTAATTTGTATTGGGTCATTTGCACAGGAAAATTTCAGTTTGCATCAGAAAATATTCTGATGCCCTAGAACGGGATGGGCAACTTCTGGCTGTCCAGAAGTTCTAACCTAAAACTCCCATCATCTCTCACCATTGGCTATGCTGGCTACAGCTGATGGGAGCTATAGGGCAAAACATTGGCTGGGCCACATGTTGTCCACCTACCCTAGAGAGATCTAATTTAGCATATTTTTTTAAACTCGTATTTAATAAACCAAGCTAAAAAAAAACAGTACCCCATTCACACTGGAAAATTTTCTGGTGCCCTAGAGGGTGATCTAATGTAACATGTTTATTTTACTTATATATATAGCAAGAAATTACTCTTTTAAAAAGTATACCATGTTATTTTTTTTTTGTCCCAATACACTATAAGTATTTCACCTGAAATATTTAAGGGGGGAAATTAAAGCACACTTTATATAATTTCAATCTCATATTATGTAGAAAAGATATTGGAATATTAGTAAAAATTTAATGACAATACCAAGCAGTTTTCTTACATTGTTTAAATGTAAGAAGAAAAATGAACTTGAAAACTGTTGACACACTAATTAACTTTAGCAACCCAGAGAAATGTACATGATATGCTGACAACCACTCATCTATTTCAACAGAGCTCAACCCTCTTCCACTGAGGTTTATTACTTGTTATTTCCATTTAACTTTGATACATAATGTATTTCAATGACATATATGTATCCAAGGAATAACCACCTGAAAACATTAATTGCAACTTTGAAACTGCCAAGCTTACCTAATATTGTATTTGCAATTTGCAACAGTTTCATCCAAGAATGCCTAGAGAAGACATAAAGCACACAGTCTGCTATTAACTAATCTTTCCATGGTACTACCTGAAAATGCACAACTGATTTGACCAGCAAATTCAGAACAACCTGACAACAATGACCTGGTTTGTATGTAGAATGATATCACTACGGTTTATTTATTTACATGAGTGAGCCTACGGTTAATCTCTATGATGCGTTATTGAAATAAGCCACTTTTGTAAACCAAGCTTTGGAGTTGGTTAATTCCAGCAACACACAGTTAACGTTAAGCACAATTGTCTGGGCTCTAAGCTACGATTAATAAATAAAATGTGTGTGAGAGGTCTCTTCTGATCTCATCCTCAAAACTACATGGGGGGGGATGTCTGAAGCTCATTCACGTAATGATAAACCATAGTTTATTGTTGCCTCATTTCAATGTAAACTCTACATTTACAACTGAATTTTCCTCAGAGTTGGGATTTCAAACAGCTGCTCTTTAAACTCATGGGTTCAAAGACTGGTTTGAGCTTTATAAAATGAAAGTTAGGGGAAATAGCATGCACACAGTGGTATTATTCCCTTTGAAAATGATTCACCCAATTCCCAAACAGTTTTTGGGACTTGGAAAGGTTAGAGAAAGTTCGTATCTGTAAGGGGCTGAAATAAAAACTCTGAGAAAGATTCTAGTATGTGTATTTCCCTCTAGATCATGCCATCATGCGCACAGAGAGAAGTCTCCTGAAAATCTTCCCATTTCATCCCAAAAAAACGTATCAATCCAGATGTAGGCACTGTTTGTGTTTGTACCTTTAACTAATAAGGGCCGTGTGTTTTGTGTCTGGGCTTGCACATACATGACTTTGAACGGATTCAAACAAACATAGGTGGAACAGAAGCCGCCACGGCTTCTTCCCTCACCCCCACACATGCACACGACCGCTATTTGTATAATTAGCCTCAATGCCACATCGGTTGCTGGTGACTATAATTATCGTAGGAGACTATCATCCTGTTAAGAGTATTTCTGTGGACATCTCTTATCAACCCCCTGAAGAAGGCCTTAAAAAACAACATAGGCCAAAACGCATTGGGCTTGGAAATAAAGTATCTTAGCATTCTGAGAATCTGCTTCTCTCCTTTTTTTGCCCCAGGTGGCAAACAATCATAGAAATGTGTTTTTTTTTAAAAAAAGCATGTTTAAAAGCAGTAACAAACAAATACATTAAAAATACACATAAAACCACACCAAAAATTACAGAATAATAAGAGCGCCCAATCCAACAGACCATTCTATAAGCCAGCCTGTTTGAACCGATCCTACTGCAGACAACAGACACAGGCACATATCGTCACACTACAGAATGAAAATAGAGAAGGGAAAATTTATTCAGACACTATATCACAGCAGAACACTGCCCAAGAGAACTGCCTGTAGTCAATCCTTTTCAACAGTTCACACTTCATAATAATTGAGAGAAGTACTGTTATGACAAGGTTTGAATGCTATCTTTTCATATTCCCAAGTAAGCATGCTACGCTAGATGTTCACATTTTGATTTATCATACCACAGATGTTACAAAGATGAATTCCTAGGTATTCAGGGTACCAACCTGTGAAGACAAGCTGATAATAAAGCACCAACCTGGTTGATGGAGTTAGCAGCGCATGATGACAGTCCTGTTCCAAGGCAGGCAAGCAGAAAACAGGTTAGGTCAAATGGCATTGGCGCCATTGCAAATCCAGCTGCGGTGGTACTTACAACCAGGGCTGCAACACAAAAATACATACTTTTGCAGTAACATGCTAACACATCATTTTCATGTTTTACAGTTGTAACTACTACATGTTACCATATTGTTGAAAAGACATCTCCATCATGGACAGACAGTTCTGTTTATCCATCACTGCGCTATCCTCCCTTTTTGTAGGAACAGAAACGAGATGCAGGGGACCCACTTCCACCATCTCCTGCTTAAAAGAGGATGCAGAGAAAATAGAAGGGGAATGTTTCTCCTCTAATAAGAGATCTGACACTAGGGAGTGTTTCTGCGCATACACGTATTAAGTATGCTCCCCATGAGTAATTTAGCAACTCACCAATCCAGAGTTAACAATCTCCAGGCAAACAGGTGCATCCCCACAATCGCAGGGCTAAATCTATTCGTGTCGCCACTATCACAATACCCACACTGTTTGCACTGCTCTCTCATTCACCATTCTAGCCTTATGAAAGTTAAAAGCAGTATAAGGAGTACTGAAGCTGAAATTTAAAAAAAGGTGGGAGCAGTGAAAAAAATGCAAGCTACATATTTTTCTGCCTTCGTACTTGACTTTTTATTAACTTTTGCTAGAAAAGCAGGGCTTCCTTTAGCAAGGGCAACTGCCTTATTTTACATTCTGACAAGAGGTTTTAATTAAAGTTATCAGAGAGAATACTTTAAACTCATTTATTATAGCAAAACTCCAGCTCATTTATAGAAGGAAAGAGGAGGAGCAGTCTGTATAACATTATCATTACAATGACCCTCAAAGAAATTCTAGCATACTGTAGCCAGTGTTCTAATTAAAGTCTCCATTGATTTCTCCAGATTAATTTCAGCCAGTCATTTCATTGCGACTTATCAGGTTCTCATTAAAAGCAGCTATAGTGCATTCTCATTTATCCAACTGGAATAGATATTTCTGTAAGTTTGCCCAGTATCCCACACTTATAAAACAAAGTTCTTGCTGTAAAGAGCATCATTTCAGCCTTGGCTAAAACAAGCTTTAAATACATGTCTCGAATTCAGATCTAGAGACCTAAATCTATGTTTTTATAACTTTTGGGATCTGACTACTATGAAGGATTTCCAAAACAGGACTTCCCATGAAGATTGTTGGAGGCTAAAGATATCACAGAACTTGGTAATCCAACTTAGCATAAGGGAATGTTGCTGGAGACCAGCATTTCACATAGCGGCCAAGTTCAGACGATCATAGGAGGAAAAAAAGTTACTGTGGCTTATTCCCCAGCCCACGCATGTCCCATAAACACAACTGCAATTTGCATAACTTTGCTTAACACAACCAGACAGTGGGTGTGTAAACCATTGCTCTGACTTAATTCATTAGCTAAATACACTAAAATGTGGGAGCAGGCTAGTTTCTCACAAAATTAATAAACGGAACAGTGACTGCACATTTTGCTTCATATTTGGGTTCTACAAGGGCTAGAGAGTTGCTTTTTTTTAAAAAAAGCTGGAAATCTGGGGATTATGGATCATCCCCAGGGGGTCAATGCTCCTCCTTGCCTCTTCCTGCAGATATCCATGAGCATGGATGAAATTTGAATAGCTGTCCTCATAATGTGACAGTTAGCCATCTCTCCCTTTCCCTGAAGCTTTTAAAGTCTATAGTTCCACTTGCATTTTTATTTTTTGTTTTATTTTGTTGAAACTTACAATAAGAAACTGCTTTTAAAAAAACAACCCTTCCTTTCCCTTATATTCTCTTCCAGCAGTTTCCCAGCCTTTGTGGATGAAATCACAGGGATTTAGGGTGCTTTTTTAAAAAAAATACCTACATTAACAGCCCAATCCTACACATGTTTACTGCGGCGGGAAGGTGGGGGGAGGAGTTAATCCGCAAAACCCCAGTGTAAATAAGGAGTGCATCTTTCATTGTGATTTTGGGACTGGCAGGGATCAGCCTTACAAGCAACCTCCATACACACACGGTTCCCAAATGGGTGATGCTCTTGTATTCTCCCTCCACCACACCTCACCTGTGGACCGAAAAAAAACTCATTAGCCAGGGGTCCATGCTAGATGGAGCAGAACTGGAAGCCAGTGATTTCCATTATCACAGTCATCGAGAGAGCCCGCCATACTGCTGCCTGTTTGCTTTACTAGGCAGATGCTCCTTCGGGCTACTAAGGCAGTTCTACCATTTGCACTGCAGCTAGTCTCAACTGACCTCAATGGAATCCCACCCTGCCACCTGAAGATGTAATTTACTGACCTTCCCTGGCCCCACCCGCTCATACTGCAGGGAATTGGAGAGTAGAAATAGACAGGGCAGGCGTGCACAGCATGAGGTGCTGTGGCCACTCTCAGAATGGAGCTACTTTAGCATGCAGGAGCCTGTTCATGCTTCTGCCTGCTGCCTCTTTGCCTTACGAGGAGGTGCTCCCACAACACCAATTAAACTCAAGGGCATTCCCCCCCCACACACACACACCTCCTGTATTTAATTTACTGACTTCCTGTCCTCAATCTTGCCTGTGGGGCTGGAATCCAAAAGTAGAGATAGATGGGGCAGGCACAGCACAGCAGCTGCTGTTGCTGCTTTTGAGAAAGATGTCATCACAGGAATTGGGGGGGGGGCAGCTGCACTCCTTTACCCCTAAGAACGAATGCCTATGGCTGCAGTGCTTTCCCACATTGTACCTCCACCTGCTGTGGGTAAAATTAGAATCCTGTTTGCTATAGCAGACAGGACAATGCAGGCAAAGGGACAAGTGGACAAGGAGGGAGGAATACCTGCATTTTCCCCCTATTGCTTTCAAACTTTTAAATGGACAGGAATGATCTACTGATGTCATTTAGCAGCTCAAGTTAAATCTGAAAAAGGCTGCTTATGGGTTTTGTTTTTTTTAAAAAAAACACCATATACTTTAAAGATCTGCATACATGATGCAGGTCTCGAGCTATCTTATGAACTTCCAATAGTTGCAATAAAATAAAAAGGCCAAACTTTTAGTACATTTTTAAACATTAACATTACAATATTGGGATTAAAATATTAAAATTGTAATATATCATTGGATTGGATGCAGATCAACTGTTCCAGAATGGAAGGGCTCCTTCCATGCATAGAAGTGAGACAGATCAAGTGGAAGCTCTTATTTCACTAACTAGACACCTCCCATGGGTGGGAGAAGGAAGGCAATTTTCACTGATTGCCCCTTCACTCTGCGCCTCCACTTTTCTTGTCCGTAGGAGCATCAAGTTTGCAGAGTTCTGCTCCACACAACTTTGGATCCAACCTGTTAATTCCAACAATTTTGTTTGATCTTTGAAAATAAAGTTCTTACCTTTCAGAGCTTTTATGATAAAATTATAGTAGACGCTTTGAAAAAGTGTGTTTCTGCTTTGACCAGGGCGGGAACGGGGAGGGGAGGAGAAATTTGATCATATTACTGCAAGTTTTAATATTTCCCCAAGGAAAGAGAGCATTCTCCTAAAATGCTTGCATCAATATTTCTCTCCTTTCATTCTCACACTTCGTTCACCAAAACACTAAAATAAGAGTAATGTTAGTGGTAGGAGACACACCAATATGTTTACTTAGTAACCCTAGATTTGTTTGGACTAGTTATATGTATGTTTCATTAGAGGTTACAGCGTGAACACTAAAAGGAGGCCATATTCTTAAAGCATTCTTGCATTTAATAGTAATTGGAAACAAATGTTGGCAACGCTTCTTGCAGAAAGAAGCAGTCGTAAAAATAAATAAGACTTCAATATTGGCCATGTTCATACGTAACGCTAAGCCAGGATTTAGCATTATGTGCACAACCCTCTGTGAGCCTGCACTCCTTCCACCCCTGTAGTTTATTAAAAAATGCCAGCAAAATAACCCAGGTTTGGCAGCTGGACCGATTAGCAATTGACTATAGTATGTGTTAAACCACTATTCCCAGTTTGTTCCCAAGAACAAGCCAGAATCAGGGAAAGTGAAATTATTAGTTTGTCCTTCAGGCTCACAGAGGCTGATGCAAGATAACACTCTATCCTGGCTTAGTACATTGGTTACTTGCAAACCAGGCCAATATTATATATCATTGAACTTTCAGAGGAAGGGACAATGAAGTTTAAACTTTGTTTGTTTGATTTTCTCTGAATCAAGAAAAGGCATTCAAAATGAAGTACAGTAATTATCCAAATCCCATAAAATCAGTAGGATGCCTTTGGTGGAATGTACACTTTACAGTATATCATAGTGTACTCCTGTTAAAAGAACAATAAATATAAAATTAGAGTTGGCAAGGATACCAAATAAGAAGTTCATACACAATATTAGGGAACTAAATAAAACATTTTTTTTATTGGTAGGTCTAGGATATGTACAATTTAAGAACTGATTTCTGCTCTTAGTGATTTCACCGAAGAAAATGAATATTTTAGCCATTAAGCACATTGCTACAGATGTGAAGGCCCAGAAAATAACCTGGAAAAAATCGCCTCCTGTTGCCTTGCAGAGCCTGGCTAGATGGAGCAGCACAAACAGCAGCTGCAGTAACTGTATTGCAGCTCCATATATTAGACAGATAAGCACTGTCTGAATTATTTCAGTATCTCCCTTAACACATGACACTTCAAGTGTGGAGATCAGTTCCATGAATGGGGGAAGGTGGATGAGGCATGGAAAGTGGAAGAGCACTGATGTGGCTACACTCTCAATCATTTGCTCACCTACCCTTGCTGAGCATCTAGGCACCAACACTATCTGTTGCAACTGCTGACCATTACTCACTGCTATTCCCATATTCCTTATGGTTCTCCACGGGTATCTGAACAGCCCTCCAACAGATGCAGAGACAAGGATGATCCCAATGCAACAGAAACGACAGAAAAGCAGAACAAGCAAGAGCAGCAACCTGTATAAATCTAGCTGTTTCTAGTGAGAGTTGCCATTCTTCTTGGTCTAACAGGTCACCTGTAATTTTGAAAGTACTCAACCTACAGTTATGTAACAGGTGCAGTGATGGTGAAACCTGCACCTGTTCTTCTGCTGCCACACACCTTTCAAAGGTACTGGAGCCCTGCTAGCATGACATTTCTAACAACCCTATTCATCTCTTTCTGCATTGGCTTTGGCTGTGGGGCGGTATATAAATGTAATTAATAATAATAATAATAATAATAATAATAATAATAGTTCCACTGATGTAGGGTGACCATATGAAGAGGACAGGGCTCCTGTATTTTTAACAGTTGTATAGAAAAAAGAATTTCAGCAAGTGTCATTTGTATGCATGCAGCACCTGGTAAAATTCCCTCTTCATCACAACAGTTAAAGTTGCAGGAGCCCTGCTCTCTTCTGAATCTGGTCATGAGGGCAGGGCTCCTATAGTTTTCATATTAAAGTGCAGAAGAATGTCAAAACTAAAGATAGCCTCCAAAGACTCACATTAGTTCCAAGATAGTTTGGTTTTGATTTTTAAAAACTGAGTGGTATTTCAAAAACAGTTAGCGATATCATATGGTAGTAAGCTATTCAGAGTGAAAAAACATCTCAGTGGGTATGTGCAAGCCCTTTCACGTGCCTTTAGATCAATCCCACCTGTCAGATTAAAACAAAAAACCAAGGAGCACCAAAATAGATTGTCTAATACTAGATTTCCTTACATGGAGAGCCACTGTGGTATAGTCGTTACACTGTTGGACTAGGATTCAGATTTGGATATCTGGGTTCTAGTCCCCAGTGACCATGAAGATTACTGGATGATTCTGGCCAGTTACTGACTCTCAGCCTAACCTACTTCACAGGGTTGCTGTGAGGATAAAATGGAGGACTATGTAGCCCACCTTAGCTTTCTTGCAAGAGGAAAAAAGTGGGATATAAATGAAATAAATTTTTAAAAATAATAAAATGAAATGACTGATGCTGGCAAAGAGTCTACGGCTACAACAATCCTAGACACACTTACATGGGAGTAACCACACTGAACTCAGTAGTCCTTACTTCATAATAAGCACATAGAGGATTGGGCTGCACAAATAAGAACAGAAGTGAATGCATGAGAAATAAAGACAGAATAGAAAAATCAAAGAGGGAAACACACATCCTGAAAATGGTCACCTGAAGAGAGAAAAAAAAGGCAATCAATAATACCTGTAAGTTTGATTTTGGACAAACGAGCCAAAATGTCTGGTAAATTATCCAGCTGTAGTTTAATCTCTTTCCACTGCTTTTCTTCATTGGATGCAGATCCTATTACAGTTTCTGTACTGTCGGTGACTGCCATGGACTTTAGCTCTTCAGACTCATTTATTGCTGTTTTCTCCGACAAATGTGGTAGAAGAGGTGAAACCGATCTCACCTCATGGATAACCGTTTTTTCCTGATCTGAATGCTGTCCTTCAAGGAAAGGAGGTGCAGCTGATTCTGGTTTCAGCTTTGCTCGCTGACATAGTGCTTTGTTGTGCTGAGCTACATACTGAAAAAACAAAAACTTTTGTGAAATAAATAAATATGCCAACTTAAGACATTTAAACTACTTTGAATCATAGTTTCTACAGGCACAGTCCAGGATGTTCTCCAGTGGGAGCTACGCAAGAGCTTTGTTTCAATGGGACCTGTGCAGGTGAATTTTCTGATAGATTTTGCACAAAATACTTTACTGTGCTAAGATTTTGCACAAAATACTTTACCGTGCTACTTCCAATCAGTGACACCTCTTACAGCAGGAGTGGGCAACTTGTGGGCCTCCAGAAGTTTTGGCCTACAACTCCCATCAGCTCTAGCCAGGATAACCAATGATGAGAGATCATAGGAGTTGTAGGCCCACTATTGCCTTAAAGCTGCTTTACTTTATTTTAAAAGTCTCAGTGTTCAATCCTATGCATGTTTAGAAAGAAAGATGTCCTACAACTCCTAGCATTGGGCTCCCACACAGAGAGCTTGTAGGACATTTTCTGTCTAAACATACATAGGATTGTGTTCTAACTTAATGTTTCCAGAGGGGCAGCCATGGTAGCATTTTGTAGCAAAAACAAAACTGTTACACTTTAAGGTTGTTTTTATTGTTTTAACTTTGTTATTCCTCAATTAACCTAAATTTCAGTGGTTCATTTCATTTTGAAAAACATGTGAATTCATTCTATATAAATCTAATCTACCATATTCTGCAAGATTTATAGTAGGTAACAATGACTTAAACTAAAATACTTTGAAACATAATGAAAAAGTAATAAACAAACAAACACGATAACTTTCCCATCGCTACCAGTTTAGCACAGCCAACAAATGCTAATCTAAATAAATATCTGACAATGCTTCCTTGCTCTCCAAGGTTAATCTAGGGATGGTGTGATCAAGAGAGCATTCTTAGTTGATCTTAGGCCCAGTTTATATATCCAATAGTAATGCAGTTGGCATGAAGGTTAACACCATGCAGTAAGCTACACGTATGAACGGCTTGCAATTTGCACAATTTCAACGATGCCTATTCAAACTCTCTTTTCCCATGGGTTGCATAGATAGATTTGCTTGAACATATGAACAGCATTACAAAATCAAACAGGTTCATCTAATTCAGTGTTAGGGGCCATCCATATGTCTCCAGCAACCTCATAACCAGAACACTATAATAACCATCCACTATTTTTCCATGAGCATCTGTCAATTTTTCCACGAGCATCTGTCAATCAGAGCTATGTTGCCTCTGAAAATCGAGGCCCCATTTGTTCCCCATGAACAGCTCACCTCTCTGTGATTGCTTTTGTTTATATAAAAGATTATACTCCCTCTTTTCTATCAAATGACCTCCAAGGTGATTAAATAGTACAAGGAACACAGCTCCCCATTCAGCTCTCTGTGGTGAAGCAAGAAAGGGATTAAATTATCTCCCTAATTCTACAATGTTCCTGCTGCCATCTTTACAGTGCTCACAGTGGGCCATGGGGGAAGTAGCCCCACCCCAGGAAATGTGCTACTGTGCTGCTCCAGATGTAACTATCATAAGGGAGAAAGGTTTCTCCCCACTCGGGCCAAAAGGGACACAGCTCCCAGATTGCCTCCTGGTGATCCAAGTAGTTGGGCAAGATATTGCAGAGATGCCTCTTTCTAACTTCCTGGTATTTTTGCAGCTGCTGCCTACGGTCCACAAGTGTAAAGACAAGAACACATCCCCTTCCTAGGTGGTATGCTGCCAAACAGGACTATATGTAACTGTTTTTAGAATGCAAATGCATTTTCAAGCCGTCACCTATATATTTGTGTGAACATATGAATCAGAGATCATGACAAGTCATCAAGGAAAACATAGTGGCTTAGGTACGTTCGGACCAAACAATAATAGTAGCATGATTAGCCACTGACAAAGCACTTTGAACATACAAAGTGTTTGAGTCTTTATCATTTTCCTCCAAGCAAATCTTTGAAGTGGATCTCCATTATACCCCACTTTATTCCCAGAGTCTGCTTCACTGAGCAGGACCTGAACTCAAGGTACTTTAAGAACCACTATTAATTCATTTCTGCAATCACTGAAAAATTGTTTTGAGCATGACTCAACACCCACTGAAGAATCAACTATAGTTATAGTGTACACTTATATCTTCTGCTGTGAGTCAGTTAGAGCATATTCATGTGGAAAAGAAATACAAAGATTATTATTATGAATAATGGGTGAGATCCACATAACCACCCATAGAAGCGATGGACATAAGCTGACTTTCACACATCCTCCCTCTCCTGCCAGGCTCCAGAGTCCCCAAAAAATGTTTTCTTGAGGCTTCAAGGCCCTGCTGAGTGGGAGAAGCTGTGGTGTAGAGTTTGAGAGGGAAGGCGGAGATCACAGAAAATTGGCCAGAGGCACCGTCTGAATGGATCTGCCCATAATTTCAAAGATGGATTTCAAGATTCAAACCACTGCCACTAACAACTTCTACAACCCACATAATCTATATGACCCTTCTCCCTTCAGGATGCTTCATGGAGTATACTTCATTTTCCATTTGCAAGTTCCAAAAACAGTAATGCTATCAACCAAAGGGTGGATGCGAGAAGTCTATACAAGAAACACATAGTCTTAATCTACACTACCTTTTGATGTGATATACAGTGTTGCACTGACTTACCATTCTCTTGAGAAAGTTTAACTGCTGAAATGTAATGCCCCTTTCTTTGGTGACTCTAAAGAAACTTGCAAACTTGAACAGCACTTGCTGCATGGCTTTTTTCTTGAAGGCGCTGGAAAAGTATTCCTACAAGTGAAGGAAGAAAATAATGGCTGGATTTATTTACAACAAGGATTAGAAGCAAACCTAGTGCATATTTTTAGTCTCAACCGCAAGAGAAAGATGCACAGGAGAACAAAGCCTAAGGAAAATAATAAGGGAGGCAACATACTGCTTGCAAAATCCAAGGGGAAGTTGTTCAGTGTTCCCTTTCAAACAACCCATCACGCTAATCTTTTCCACTCCTGCTACTGCCATTGGCTATTAAACTGTTTATAACTAGACAAGCATCAACAAGATGGAATATTTACTTAAAAGTAGGTATTGCCCATAAAAGCAGCACCAGTGTTGAACATTCACATCAGGAGGGTCCCCCCACCAGCTGCAGTGTGTGTGTTTATTACTGGTCTTAAAACTACTAGCTATGATATAAGACAACCATAAAACTTCATTTTTAATTGTCACAGTAAAAAGTCTCATGACAATAAAGGAAAACACTGAAGCAATGTTTATGAGGCTGGTGTACGTGCTTCAGTTGCTCAAGTCGATACAATAAATGTATTGAACGCTCAGTAAAAAGTAGCTTCTGTGACTGGAACAAGCAGTTGCATTTATGGAACAGGGCTTTTTTGTATCCTTGTATAAGTTATACAAGGATTCATACCTATTAATATTACTTTCTTATATAAGAGATGCATATTCTCTTAAAAGTACACAAATATTTAGTTGAAAAGCTACTAGCGCCAATCTGGCAGGCATCGGTGATACACTTCTAGACACATAGACATTTCAGAGCAAGGAACAAGGACTGTGGTGGAAAAACCTATATGCTTCTACACAACCATTTTTCTTTATTGGTCAAGAATCACCATATTTCAGCTAGAATGTCCATTGTTTCAGGGCAGTTGTTTCAAAAGACTGCATAAGAATAGACCAAAAAAGGCAGTACGAGACTTAACTGCAGCATCAATTAAGGAAGTTGTGTGCTTTATGTGTTTTATCTAGCCTAACTACGCTTTTCCTAACATTTTAACAAGTACAACTATGAATTCAAGTATAGATTTGAAGTCAATGTCTCCCCTGCCCTTACCTTAATTACAGTCCTGCAAAAGAGACACAGATTGCCTTTTAAATCAAGTTAACCCTGGGACAGGCGAGGGCGAAGAATAATAATTTTAACAAAGAAATGAGGGGTCATTAGCTGCTTCCTGTGATTTTTAACAAATGCTCTCTGTCACAACTTCAAGGCAGATGAGGTCTGTGTTTAACAGCTTGATCCAATGCAGAGTTAGGTGTACCCAAGCCTATAGATTTCAAGGTGGTT
The DNA here is from genome assembly GCA_029215795.1 of Anniella stebbinsi. Classification (NCBI taxonomy): domain Eukaryota; kingdom Metazoa; phylum Chordata; class Lepidosauria; order Squamata; family Anniellidae; genus Anniella; species Anniella stebbinsi. The sequence continues at coordinate 60,800,100 of JARDYH010000005.1, read as the reverse complement.
AGGTTGATTAACTCCACATCTGATATTCTCTGAGTTTCTTATTTATTTATTTTATTCCATTTATATACCGCCCCATAGTCGAAGCTCTCTGGGTGGTTTACAAAAATTAAAAACATTGAACATTAAAAACACCGATATACAAAATTAAAAACCATAAAGCATAAAAACAAGTTATAATTACAATATCCTTTAAAACAACAATTTTGGGTCAAAATCAAAATATTAGCTGTTATTTTGCGTATATGTGTTTGTCAGTATGTATGTTTCATTGTTAGAGTGTGTTGTTAAAGCCCTAATTTCAGGAAAACAGGAGAGAGAAAGAGAGGAAGTATATATGATTAACTAGCGTTGAATAAAACATGAATATTTGCAGAATGGGCATCAACTAAAGTGGAAGCAAAAGAGACATGAAGGCACTTCATAATTCCTCTAGCTCAATCTTGTTATCACATGCACCAAATCAATCATACAGTTACAAATTGTCCTATTTTCCTTCCCAGAAATCAGCAGATAAACCAATATACATACAAGGAAAATCTACAGAGAACATTTGCAAGCCAATATTAAAATGCCAAGATTCTTCATAAATGTCAATGTTGCCCCCCAAAATGCATTGAACTATTACTAAATACAATATTATGCCACTTGGTGAGATAACTTAGCCAAATATTTGCATCTCCATGCACCTCACCATCTCCAATTTTATTTTGTTCCTTTTGCAAATTATTAATGGGACTGTGAATAGCGCTAAATGAAAATTTTAAATATTCTAACTACTACTATTTCCCTATTTTTTCTGTCTGAAAGAGCAAAGAGGAGCAGTTAGCTATTAATACACATATCATGTGGGCACCATAGCAAGGCCAGTTGTACTCAGAATTATCTGGCTAAAAGTTGATTACTTTTATATAGCAATATCTGAGGAGATGGAGGCAACTACCCTTCCACCCTGCACCTCTGAACTCCTGAAATGTGTACTTACTCCTGCCATCTCAACACTCTCTCTTCCAAGACCTCCTGCACTCTGGCTTCTGCCCTCTGTATTCCACTGAAATTATTCTTATTGAAATCACTGATCTACCAGACCCAGAATTCTCTACTCTGTCCTCATCCTCCTTGATTTCCCTGATGCTTTTGTTACAGTTAGTTGCCCTCTCTAGCTTCATGTCTAAGATTTTTTGTGACTCTATCGTCATCTAACTCCTCATTCAACATTTCTATAAAGAGAAGCTCATTCTTTGCATTCCCGTGTCTATCAAGGTTCCATTCTCTCCACAACATCTTAGAGTGACCTTATCAAATCCCATGGGTTTCAGTACCTCTATATACAGATGACATTCAACTCTCTTTCTAGCCCAGAACTCCCCAGTAATCGAATCCCTTATCTCTATCACCAAATATTTCTGCTTGGATGTTTCACTGTCACCTCAATTTCACATATGTCCAAAACCAGGCTTCTCATCTTTCCTCAAAAGTTTTTCTCTCCTTGTAAACTTTCTATATTCACTGACAATGACACCATGCACCCTGTTCCTCTCCCCACCACTCTCCAGTCAAAGTTCTGATTCACATTATAGTAATCTCCTGCCTTGATTATTGCTACTGTCCCAACACCGGTTCTACTGCCATGCCTCAGCCCTCACTATCTTGAACTCTGCTATCAAAATCATTCACCTCCATGTGATATCTTCCTCAAGAGCCTACACTAAGAAAATAGGAAGCTGCATTATAGTAGTATGTGTCCATCCAGTCCAGTATTGTCAACTCTGACTGGCAGCAGATCTCCAAAGTTTCAGGCAAGGGTCTTTCCCAACACTTGCTACCCAATCCTTTCAAATGAGAGTTGCCAGGAGTTAAACTTAGGACATTCTGCATGCAAAGCATATGTTCCTCCATTGAGCGATAATCCATCCCCTGGCTTCATATCCACTCCCAGATTCAACTAAGACCTCACCTTCAAAGCCTTCTATGGGCTTACCCCCCTTATTTATTTTACCTTCTTATCCCGATAGAACCCTGCCACTAACCCTCACTTATGCAGTTCCATCACTTCCAGTCATTCAATGGTTCCTGCTCCCTCAAAAAGATCCACCTTTTGCTCCTTACTGACCCTTATACCTGGAATGCCCCCCTCAAGAACAGTAAAGTGATAGTGCCTCTCTCTATTCCTTCAAACACCACAAAACCCACCTTTTCCTCAAAACAGGCCCTACTAAATCTAAGAATAACTACATATAACTGGAATGAATAGATATCTTTCTCTTGTTTATCCTTGGTACTACCTTCCCTTCTTTCCTCTATTGATGCCTGTGTGTCAAATTTTAGATAATAAGTGCCTCAAGGTAGGGATTTGCCTTGTTCAGCCAACACAGTAGAGGATGAGGATTAAGGGGTGATGGGAAATTAGAGAAAGAATGATTTCACCATGTCTACAGTAGCAAACAATTCCTGCTAGTCACACATTTTGGCCCATACAAGAGAAAATCAGAAAGCGGGAGGGGGGGGAGGAAAGGTTTTTTGTGCGGGCAGAGAAATAGGACATTACTTTTTCCTTATATAATTAATGCCACCATTAGCCATAGCCCAGTAGTAAAACATATGCTTTGCATGCAGGAAGTTCCAGGTTCAATCCCCAGCATCACCAGGTAGAGGAAAGACTCCGAATGAGAACATGGAGAACGGCTGCCGGTCAATATAGACCCTTCCCGAAGTTGGTGACCTCCAGATGTGTTGGACTACAACTCCCATTGGCCATGCTGGTCTGGGAGGATGGGAATGGAAGCCCAGCGCATCCAGGTGTGCGTGTCAGTTTGGAGAAGACTGATATACACAGAGCGAGAGAAGACAGACACAGAAGGACAGAGGCATTTCTGTAGCGACCGTTCAAGCGGACAGACTCCCTCGATAGCAAACCCCAACAACCCTCTGATAGTAAGGGCTGCAGCATCGACCCTTTGCATTCCCCTACTACCTCGGGACATCACCACCACCCTCCGGGGCAATAACTGCCCCGGGTTTATCTGTTTGCTTTTGGTACCTGCGAGAGCCCGAGGCGGGGCGCTGTGTCAGAGAACCGAAAACCAAGGCTCAGCGCCCAGCCTGCCCTTCGCTTCCCTCAGCACGGCTTGCTGGGCGCAGCCATTTTGGCTGGCTTGACCCCCAGCTCCAGATCCCGCTTTACTTCCGCGGAGCAAGGCGGGACTTCCGGCAGCAGCGGTGAAAGAACCTGGATGCGGTGGTAGAAGAGCTGTCGCCTGAGCGCCTTGTGTTCGAGCGGGAGAAGCGGAGATTCTTCTGATAGGTGTCTGAGGACAGCAGCTGTTTTTGTAGCAGTGCGTTGCTGCCTTCCTTTCCCGAGCAGGGCTTCTATGTCTCTGAATGCATAAGTCTCAGGGCAACAGGTTTCCCTGGAAGAGTGGCCAGGAAGGGGAGCTGTGCACGTTGAACGTCTTCTTTTGATGCTGATGGCCGCACGGGAGAAAAGGTGACCACCTGGCAGGAGACTTGCCAAGCAAATACACAATAAGCTGTCTTTGTGTTTAAAAAGTGTGCTCTTCCTCCCTGGAGTTTAAGATTGCAGGCACGATTCCCCACTATATAAGGTAATTTAGGCAGAGGTAGTAGCGATTGGCCCAAAAGGCACACAGTGTGCTTCATGGCTGAGAAGGGATTTGTTTATTTATTTATAATTATTTATTTTAAACTATTTTTTTGAACCCAGGTCTCCCCAGTCGTAATCTACCCAGAGGAGCGTTTGCTTATTGCACCCAACCCTCATTCAGTACAAACCTCCCAACCCTGGCCATTCTCAGATCTGGCTACAGATCTGACAACATTTTTAACATGCTCTCAACTTGGCCAGGATGATATGGGGATGTCCACAAGAGTCCCTGGAACATTGCACATAGAGCAGCACTTAGAGTCAGTTCTGTTTCCCAAAACGTGGTTGGCCAATAATAGCCAAATTTAGGATGAGAATGGATTTCAGAGCCAATATTTTACATGCAGGTCAGAAGAAGGAAATCCTCAGCCTCCATCATTGTGGTTCAGGTTATGTTTGCTTCCAGATGATTTTTTTTTAAAAAAAAGTCCACTTTTGATAATTCTGCATGTAAACTGGATTAAACTCAAGTGTAAAAAAAAAAAGAAAAAAAGACCCAAGTTATCATTTATTATTAGGATGAGAAATATTGTTAGTTCAAAGTGAAGGACTTCCCTTGTTTTGTTTTTTTATGAAAAGTGTATTTTCACACAAGTTAAGTTTTTAGGTGAAGACTTGGTGCTCTGTATTCCCATCCTGAAGAAAGGATGTTCAATAAAAAATCCAAATCCACCAACCACAAAAGAAAAAAAAATGCAAGTTATATTGGAGCTGAATAAGAATTTCTTGTCATTCAGTGTTGGGAGAAATGATTGCAGTCTTGCACACACAAGTTGTGAGCCCACAAACATTTTACTATCCTGCCTGCCCCTATGTACCTATGGTGGGATACATGGAGGAGGAAGGCCACTTTTGTAAAACCTCCCTTCCTGGTTTCCTGGAGGGAATTATCACTTTCCATAGGCAATCCAGCAAATGGTGATATGGTAGTTTTGATTAATCCATATGGAGCTTTGATTAATTATGATCAATTTTAACCTGTATGCTGACTTTCTAAACCTCTATCCTCAGTTGTCATTTTTCTGAACCAAAAAGCCCTGAATGTTATAGCCTTCCCTTGTAGGAAAGGGCCTTTCCCGCCCCCAATTCAAAACGGCTCCCTACAGCTGCTTTTTTCCTTATGGGGAAAAAGGAGCTTGTGGGGTAGAGAAATTTAGAGTGGGGAAATGGCCCGGGCTCCTGCTCCCCCACCATGAGTCAAGATTGCAACTACAGACAAGCCAAAGCTACACACAATTGGCAGTCCTGTGTCCTTTGGCCCTTGGTGCCTTCTTTATCTCTCAGTTGCAATTTTTGTCCATCACTGGCATGTTTATACTATGTTGGTGGTTGTGATGTGAGATGTTCTGGAATTCCCTGGAGAGACTCAGGCAAGGAAATGTTCAGAAGCTTCTTTCTTTTGGGCAGCCAAATAACCCAGTGTTGGTTTCAGAATTGTAGACAGGCTGGCTTATGCATTTACCTTCCCTGGAGAGCCTTGAACTAGACTATGGACTTTTCTGGCTCTCCAGTAGAAAGCGGGAAGCAAAAAGCCGAGAACCTTGAATAACCTTTCCCCACCGGAGTCTATGGTTTATTTGGACATTCCTTACATTCATCAAGAATTAAGTGCTGAAATGGATCCTGTTGAGAGGTTGTTGGATTTAAACGAAAACAAAAACCAGTTCTAAGAGAGATAAGGAAAAATACCACTTTCTGTGTAACTAACAAAACAGGTCTGCAAAACTTGTGACCCATCAAGTCAAATGCAGCTATCACCACTATTTATGTTTAGCTTCTTCTTGCTGCCTTTCTGGACCTGCAAATATGGAGGGAGGGAGAGGTTGAGCTACATTTGGCTTGATGGGTCATAAGGCATTCAGCTCTGTGATAAAACTTGACCTATGACTGCAAAGGCAAGAGGAAAGACAACCTGGCATCAATCATAGCAAAAGGCAGGTGGGGTGGGGTGTAACATTGCCCAGGAGTGATTTTGACTGGGAAAATTCCCAAATGGAATTTCAGCATCTGCCATTCTTCAGCTATGATTGATGTAGGTGGTTCTCACCTGGCTGCTTTTTGTTTAAAAGGCTGCTGAAGAACGACTGCTGGGAGGTCACACCCCTTCTCTAACAGCATCTTCTCTGATTATTTTTGTTTTGTTCAAAGAAACCACGAGGGGTCACAATTTGAATCAGGGTCACAACATGGGAGAAAGGGATTTTAATCCCTCACTCATGTTGCAATCCCATTGGAAATTACCCTACCCCCCCCCCCCCAAATTGCTATAAATCATGGACAGTGAAACTTACAGGCACAACATGAGGTGCCTGTATATTTTCCTCTCCATGGCTGATAGGATCTATTGTCAATAAGGCTGTGACACAAAGGGAAAAGATTAAATCCCCTGTGACCCATGGCTCTGATCCAAATCACACACCCCATGTTTGCTTTTATGAGGGTGGAATTAAAAGATGATGAAGATGCAGTTGCACATCAACAACAAAATATCTAGCTTGTCCCTTAGGCCCCGGAACACTTGAAGTTGAGACCAGCTTGCTTGCTTGTATGTTTTCCATTATGTGTTCTATATCTCTAGTAAAATCCCTGGTTGCTTACATTTAAGAAAGCTGAAAATTCAGTCAGTGGGCTTGGAGCATCCTAGACCCTGCATTCCCCCTTCTTTCCCCCAGTAACTGTGGACCTCTCTGATGAATAGGGATAGTAGCAGGTTTGGTTGGGCTCTGGCAGCCCTCCTGAGTAGGTCCCTCATCACCAGGAAAGCCCCTCCTGCAGGTGGTGGAGCCCCCACAGGTAATGGAGTAAGTGAAGTGCTCCCCCCCCCCACAGCAGCAGTAGCAAGAGTGCCGTAGCTAGCACAACCCTTTCCCCAGGCAACAACAGTGAAGCCACCAGCAGCTCCAATTGCCTCCCGTTACTGTGCTACTATTGCACCCAGCATGTTGATTCCCCTACGATGACTTGAGTTCCTTTGGAGTATCTGAGCATCCCCAGAAAGCATTGTGGGGGTATTGAAATAGTGGGTGCAACAGCAGTGCTTGCTGGGGAGACCAGCTCTTTTGGCGCTGCTGATTCCTGGTTCAACAAGGGCAGAAGGGAAGGAAGAATAAGGAAGGGGAGATGGAATGGTGGCTTCAAAGTAGGGATGTGCACTGGATCGGACCCGATCCACGATCCGAGTCCGGTCCAGTGGGAAATCGGATAAATTATCCGATTTCCGATCCAACAGCTGGATCGGCCGATCCAGTCCGAACCGATCCGAAAAGGCTCCGAACCGGTTCGGCGGATCGGCGGGCGCCCACTGGTGCCCACCGCCGCTTCCATTGGTGGGCGCCAGCGGGCGCCCGCCGATGAAAGTGGACAGCGGGGGGGAGGAGGGGGGCGCTTACCTTTGAGGGACGTCCGCTCCTGTCCGGCGCCGGCAGCTACTACCAGCGGGCTCCGTGGCCTGCTCCAGGGTGGCGCGCCGGGTGATCACCCGGCGCGCTACTCTAGAGCAAGCCGCAAAGCCGGCTGGCGGTAGCCGCCAGCGCCGGACGGGAGCAAACGGCCCGGAAAGGTGAGGAGGGGGCGCGCGGAGGGGAGGAGGGGGGCGCTTACCTTTTAGGGACGCCCGTCCGGTGCCGGCGGCTACTGCCAGCGGGCTCCGCGGCCTGCTCCAGGGTGGCGCGCCGGGTGATCACCCGGCGCGCTACTCTAGAGCCAGCCGCAAAGCCGGCTGGCAGTAGCTGCTGGCGCCGGACGGGAGCGAACGGCCCTAAAAGGTAAGCAGTGGCGGGAAAGGGGGCTTACCCCCCCCGGAGCCGTCCGCTTCTATCCGCGGGCGCCCGCGGGCGCCAGCGGATGGAAGCGGACGGCCCCAGGGGGGGTAGGGAGCGCGGGGGAGGGTGCTTACCTGCCGGGGCCATCCACAGCGGATGGCCCCGGGGGGGAGGGAGTTAGGCCCCCCCTCACCCACCCGCCGCCATTTTTTCCTCATAGACTTGCATTGCAATGCAAGTCTATGGGGGAAAAAATGGCGGCCGATCCAAAAATTTCCGATTTTTGGATCGGGATCGGACTCGATCCGGTCCGGGGGGCCTCCGATTTTGTCTGAACCGATCCATGACAAAATTGGAGGTCCCGATCCGGGTCCCGATCCGATCCGGGGGGTCCGTGCACACCCCTACTTCAAAGTGCTTGGGCTATCAGGAAAGGTCCGAGAATCCTGACCGCTGACACCAGGCCTTCTTTTAACTCTCTTGCGTGCACTTGCATTTCTTTTCTCCAGAGCAGAAAAGAGACTCCACAATTTCTGAGTCTAAACAGCTCTTTGCTTTTCCCCAGGTCATATAGTTCAGATGCACCATTTTACCTAACTTTCTACTGCTGTGAAGAAGTTTTCTTCCTTGAAAGTGATTGCTGCTTTTGAAGGGTGGCAAGTTCTTTGATAGTTTAATACTAGCGTTCTATTATAGTTCAAGGTCAGGTATCAGGGTGGATTTGATTTAAATCACTACTCAGAAAGACTCGATTTAATAATGTGACTTCCCCCCCAAAAGTGCACTCTTCCTCGCTATAAGTTTAATACATATTTTACTCAACTCAGAGTTACCAAAGACTCATTCTGCTCAAAAGGTTTCACTTTCATTTTTACTGCTTGCCCCTCCCTCCTCACACTTAGCTACTTGTGCAGATCTATTCCACTCCCAACAATCTATTCATTGATTTTTTTGAAACTTAGCGCTTGAGAGGTAAGGGGTTGATTCTGTGTACATAGATTTGCAAAGGAACAATGGGATTGTGATCTCTGCAGACACAAATTCACAGTTTTGAGATCTGTAAAACCAAGCATCTGTGATAATATCTTCTAGATAGAAAATATTGCCCAATAATCTTACAGAAACCTCTGGAAGACCATGACATTGTGAATGGATTAATGGAATTCATTTACCAAAAAATTTAAACATTGCATGGATATACAGCCTCTTGCTACATAATTAAAAACTAATCCTTATTTCATGATGAATAACCTTTGGACTATAATGTATCTTAAATAGAAAACTATTTCCTCAAAAAGGATTTTATTTAAAAAATCTGATTTAAATTTTAAAAAAATCCGATTTAAATAAAAAAAGTCCATCCTGTCAGGCATCTTTTTTTAAGCAACCTTTTTGAGAAGTCTATATTTTATTTAGCTAATTAATGTTACGTGCAGTTTTTATTGCACATGTTTCACTGGCTGCTATATAAACAATCCATTCCCATTTGTGTTGTTTCAGGGTGATATGTGATATGTAACAATGGGAGCCCTATTAATGTTAATTATAACCACTTATTAACAGCATTATGCAGTAAAGTCCTCTTTACTATTAGTCCAAATCATAAATATGACTGGAGAGACTTAATTAGGTTTCTGTAGTCAAATGCAATGGTTTCATATGATAAAGGGCAAATTTGGAAGCTGTATTTAGTTCTCAAAACCACCCTGTCTTCCTTATAAGATAAAACAACAAGGCCCCTTACTCGATTGATTTGTTGTCAGAAAATGATATAAAGTCCTACTATAAAAATACAAAAATGTTGCTTGCTTCATAGATTGTGTCATTGATGTTATCACCCCACAGAGACTTGGCATACTTTCTAATGTGGGGTTTAAAAAGGCCAAGTACAAAGTAAAGGGGGCGGGGGGAGAGGTACCTGCTGTTACTGTGGTAACCTTTTTACAGATCATTTCAGAAATATAACTCCCAAACTGCCAGGCTATTCCATTTAGTACTGTTCCATAGGGGGGAGACAGGCCTTGAAATATGCATATTTTAGTGCTGTTCTTCCAGTCTGGTCTGTTTAGTTCAGTGGTATCTGTATACTTGAGTGTGTGATACAAAGAAGAATGTTCAAGTATAAAATAAATGAAATGCATGTGAACCAACAAAGTACCAACAAAGACTTTTGACATCAATAGGTTCTTTCTACTGCTTGCTTAAGGTGAGGATGTTTCAAATATGGCCGATTAAAAGAACGGTCCTATCAATCCATCCATCCTGGTGTGCAAACACCCAATTTATCCATTTTCATCAGTGTACACACTATCTGTTAATATATCAATATCTACATCCATCCATTCATCTGTCCGTCCTTGTTCGCATATGTTTCATTTGTTTACCCATGGGCAAGTTATATCTATCCAGCCCTTTTGAAATATACTTCATTCATGTCTGAATGCAGTTCATCCACTGACCTCTATCAGCATATACTGTGTCCCTCTCTGCTTTTTATCCAACTCTATCGATGTACTCTATCCATCCATCTGTATTTTCGGATGAATTCAAATGACTGTGTGAGTGGCTGCTAACACACACTAAGCTTATTGTATCCCAGGGTGCCTACTGTTACCATCATTCATGTGATGGAAAGGCTCGGTCTGTGATAGCTGATCTCCAGTGATTTCAAGCAACAAAGATATTATACAATAATGATCACATAAGAAACATGTTCTGTGAATCTTTCCTTATTTATCTAGCTTCATCTGTGCCTGTATACAACCTAATTGCTCTATCATCCTATGCCATCTAAATGTTCTACTCTTTGTGTTTCATGTCCTCCCAATACTGAACTTCTCTACACAAGCGATTTATTGCACACTCATGATTGGTCACTTTGTAGGTCCTTTACATGACATTGTCAACCTCGAGGATGTCTCCTGCCCTTTACCCCTTTTATCCCACTTTCAGAAAGATTGGAGATAAGCTGTAATAACAATTAATGATGCTATATCAGCAGTATGTAATGATGGGGTTGTGCTATAATTCAGCCACTAGATGGTGCTGTTTCATTGACCACATAGACCATTGCCAAGAAGGGAAGTTTTCAATTCCAAATCACATGTTCACCATCTAAAGAGCCCATTGTAAACCCAGAAAGACTCCAGAAGATGAAAGCCTGTTAAGGGTGCATCATTTTTGCTTAATGTAGAGAAACCATGTATCTCTGATTTGGCAAGAGCAGGGGGAATCATCTCTTCAGTACAACAGTGCATCTTCATCCCCTTCTAGATGACAATTTCCTTGACCTCACACATTTTCCAAGCTAGTACAATACTTTGTCACTGAACAACAACACTTTGTCACTGTAACAACACTTTGTCACTGAAATTATGAAAGTTAACAGCTAGAGAAACTACATTTAAGGACATGAGTGACTGATTTACAAGACTAATATTTTTTTCAATTTATTCCCTGAAGTCCTTTCTATTTAATATATTAAAGTTTATACTCTGCTACTACTCCCCTGCAACACAGCCTGAGTGCTACAAAATATGTTCAGATAAACTTTAAAAAACTCCAAGACCTACAACTTTGCTCTGACTATGCATGGAATGTATTCCTCCTCCACAACCTCACTAATTTTGTGCTCAGAATGATTTAATGTTTATTTGCTGATGAAGTCATGGTGGTAATAAGAAGATAATTAAACAAGTCTCTGTTAATACAGAAGAAAGCAGTGCTTCTGTAAAACTCTGGGTGAGAAATCTGAGTGAATGATATTAAGCTAGGAGAGAACCTGAGACCATCACTCACACGTTCTTTCTTATGCCTCTCTTATTCCATAGAAACCCTGATGGGGGAATGGAATGAATGTTGTGCCAGGAAGTTGAGATATGTACTGTGATTCAGAAAGGCACATTTTTAAGGACAATAGTTGCCACAATGGCATGTTTAGAAATGGGAGAAGGCCATAGTGCTCAAATGGCTTGCTCCCGAGAGCTTCCACTGAAATCTTTGTGCCAAAGAAAGCTGTTTGGAGATTGTAACTTAAAAATCAGAGCCTGGACTTGGGAAACCCATTTTGAGCCCTTTGCATTCATTACTACAGCAACTGACATTCCCATGAGTAAGGTGTTGTTTTTCCTCTCTTTTTTTAACCAATGTAGTTCTAGGTTCTCAAAGTATTCCAAAGATCTTCTACTCTGAATCACATGGACATGTACCATAATAAGTCAGCATGCTTCATAGCCAATAACATTGTGATAGGGAGCCAGTGTAGCATAGGAGTGTTGTGAATTGCAGTCCCAATGCATCTGAAGTACACCAGTGTGGGTTAAGAATGTCATACTAGGAACAGGCAGACCCAGGGTCAAATCCCTGCTCATCCGTGAATGCTTAGCCTAGTTACTGATTGGGTTTGGATGACATAATAACCAATAGTGGATTAAATAGCCAATGGTGGGTCATTGTGTCATCTGTCAGGACTTATTCACACCACCGTTGGTTATTTGGTTGAAATAACCAGCGCAAATAACCAGCGCTGTGCAGAGTTGATTGTTCAAACAACCGTTGGTTATCGTGTCATGTGTCTGGCACTGTTGACTATGTCATTGTACACATCCTCTGGCAAGACTGAACAATACCAGCGGCTGCCGCTCTAGTCCAGCCGGCAGAACTCACAATGGCTGATGAGATACCAGTGGGAGGACTGGGGGAAGAGAGGGTGGGGAATGTGTCACTCAAACACACTGTTGACTAACAGTGAACTCGACGTTGGCCTTAATCCACACCATGGTTGATTATAATGTCATGTGGGGAGTATGCCCTCGATAATCAACTGTGGAGTTGTCTATTAACCCACCATTGACTATCAACGTAAAATGGGTAGATTGGTGGGGGAATCATCTATGCTGCCTAGAGCTCTTTAGAGGGGTGGGATAAAAACAATGTAATAAATATTACAAATTTATCCATATAATTCAGTTTGCAATGTGCCATAAGCGGAAAGGTCCAAACTGTTATGCAATGGGTATATTTGTAGAAAATGATAGAAGCAATGGCATATGCTAAAGGGGAAGGTAAAATACTCCAATGTAAAGTGCCAGCTCCAAGTTTTTGAGGAGCCTTGGGCTAGGCACCCTCAATAGTCCCCCCTCCCTCAGTAAGTCTACCTTCTCATCACCATTGTCACTAGCTGCTGTTGCTCCTCATCTTCTTTCTCATCATTGCTGCCATTGCTTGCTTGACAGGCAAAGAGCCAGTGAGCAAACAGACAGTGGCTGGTTTTGGACGACACATTAAGCAACAGAGGGGGGGAAACAATCGTCAGTTGTGTTGCTTATTGTGTTGTGTGGAGGGTTACACACCACGCACACACAACTGACAGTACGCTATTCCGCCCAACTAAGCAACGGAGAGAAACAACGGGCTCGCACGTTGTTTAGCCCAAAGCCCCGTTGTTTAAAGTGTTGTCTGAAACCAACCCCCCCCTCTCTCCGTGGACTATTCTGTTTGGGAATACAGTTCTGCCAGCCGGAGCAGCCGAAAAACCCTGGCTGCTCTATGCAGCCAGCAGAACTTAACGGTGCATGCTGGGATATGGCTGGGGGACTGAGGGAGGGGGAGGGAGCAGCCGTAGCAACCAAGATGGCCGCTGGAACTTTCAGTAGCACAAGCACCGGTGTTGCAACGTGTTGTATGGGGAGCTCCGCTTACCTAACTCACGATCAGTATGCTATTTCCCCCTCCTTTGCCTAATATGTCGTCCTAAACCAGCCAGTAGCATCTCCTGCTCATCACCATCACTACCACTACTGTTGTCTGAGCCAGAACAAGAGGCAGGTGAACCAAGCAGGTTGCAATGATGAAGAGGAGGAGCAGGTCCAAGGGGCTCCTGTCAGTGGGCCCCTGTTGAAGTGTGGGCAGTCCCTTAATGCCAGCCCTGGTGACCCACATTTTGGCTTAAGTAAAACTGAAAGCATGTTAGGGGAGTCCTCAGGTAGTATGTGAGAAAATTTGAGGAAAGTCAAAAGAATATCACTAAGATGAGCAACATTTCTCAAGATGATTTTGCACATCCCTATCACGATCCATTTCTGCATCTGGCGACGTGGGCTTAGCCCGCAAAATACGCCTTAATAATAAAACACCCTTAGTATTTAAGGTGCCACAAACTCTCTTTGTCTACTCAGAAGTACAGTCCATTGAGCTCATTGGGCTTATTCCCAGGTAAATCTGTATAAGAATGCAGCCTTAGCTGTGTCAGCTAATTTTACTTCAGATGAAATTTGGAGTCTTTTCTTCAGGCAAAACATCTTGGGATTTTTGAGGGAAACCAAAAAAGTTTCACTGGCTTAGCAAAATTACTTGGGGTAGCTCAACAAATCCTTCAGGTGTCACTAGACTGGAATTCTATAGTAGCAGGCGTTGAAGTGAATTTCAAAGTTTCTCCTTGGGGAAAATGGGAGGAATTGCAAGTGTTTCAGTAAGGTGAGTGATATTTCTTAGGAATGCTTCAAATTTCCCTCCTTCCATGGTCACTGGCTAAACAAAGCTGAGAAGAAATTTCTTCCACTTGACCTTTTTAATGGCTACTCCATAATGATTGTCCAGTAAAAACCAGGGGAAGAAAAATAATAGAAAAGAATCCACAAAGCAAGAATCCCCCAGGTAAAAATGCAGTGTGTAAAATGGAAGAGGATTAGTGAAAATTGCAATCTCACAAATACCCCACGCACTAACGAAGCAGCATTAAAAAAAACCCTTAATCTAGATCAGAATATGTATGTTGTTTGCACTCTTGCAGCCTAGTTTGAACAGCTCAACCCCCACTGAAGGTTCTATTTTTCAAGGTTGCCCCCTTAGGGCAGTTTTCCTCATTCATCAGGCACTTGTTAACACACTAGGCCATTCATTATTATTTTTTGGATGAATTTGCAGTATACTGGATGGAAGCCAGAAGCTGAGCTGGGGGAAAATATTTATTTATATCTACACACAATAATTCACATCTGCCCCAAAGTTTGGGCTTTTCCCCCTAATCCGCATGGCATTTCAAAACATTTGCAGTTTGCTCGGCCGATTAGCATTGGCTTTCCTTGGCGCAACCTTTTTGCGAGAAAACTGAAAATAGCTGAATGCTTTAATTCAGTGACAGGGAGAGAAGTTCCTTTGCTGGCTATTCTGCCAGTTCATAATTCAAAGATTCTTCTGTAGTGCACAGAGTCATTTATTGCGCCACCCTTTGCAATGCTATGTGGGTACTCCTTGTTTTGACACAGGTGAGGGGTTTTCTTGACACTTCCTAAATTTCCATGCTGAAGGGATGATAGTTCCATGCTTCACCAAGCAAATTAACAAGTTCAGTTTTTCTTCTTCTTCCCTGCCATCTTGAGGCCCAGAACAGTCAGTAATTGCTGTCTCAAGAGCAGCATTGACAGGAACCGGCATGCCAGTGGCCATCACACTCTAGGCCTCTGGGCTCCCCAATAGAGATGAGGGCAACCAGACTTTGGTAACAGCGACATGCTTTGTTCTCATATTCCCCTGACTGAACCTGTAATTGGTTAGAAAAAATTATGGAGCGTCTTGGACCAGTTCTGGCTGAGTATCGTGGGTATAAGCCAGGCTGTCAGACATGCCCTGTCTCCTTCTCAGCCAGGGGTAGACAACCAAGTGCCCTCAAAATGTTTTGACTACAGCTCCCATCAGCCCTGGCCAGCATAACAAATAGTCAGGGATAATGGGAGTTGTAGACCAAGCTTCTGGGAACTTTTATCCAAAGACAGGCTCTGTGGAGATGTTATCTCTTTGCCCCAGTTGTATAATGGGAATGTTCAGCCTCATCCATATGCAAGGACAACAACATGATTTTCTGAGTGCAGACTAAATTCTGCCTATATGCCACTTTGTGCTCCTGAAGAAGGAATGGGGAAAATGTAACTAAAAATGTAACTAAAAATGCAACCCATGAAAAGATGCAGGAAAAGAAGCAGCACACATGGACAATTACACACATGAGAGCCAATGTGCTGTAGTGTTTAGAGTGTTGGACTGGGACTTGGGAGACCAGGTTTCTAGTCCCCACTCAGCCATGAAGCTCACTGGGTGACTGGGCTAGTCACTGACCCTCAGCCTAACCTATCTCACAGAGTTGTATAGATAAAATGGAGAGGAGAACTATGTAAGCTGCCTTGAGTTCCTTGCAAGAGGAAAAAGGTGTGATAAAAATGTAATAATATATATACAAAAAGAGGGCAGAATCTGAGAAAGTTCTAAGCCCAAGCACCGTTGAAGCTGCTACCACAGACATCCAACTTACAAAGTCCACACAGGTACACAGGAGTTGCAAGCCTGGCATACACCCCACCCCAGCTGTTGGCTCCCCACTGAATTCCATGTCTGCAGGTCTGTCCAGTCGTTTTGAGGATGACCAGGAACCATTAAATTCTTTGAACCACTGTATTTATCACAGTGGAAGTTTAGTGAATGTCATTCGTATGCGAATGCAGACAAGGCCAGCCAAACCTTAGAACTTAAATGCCCATTTTTTTAACCTGCCAAGATCAGAGACATAGCATTCTCATGCCGAGTCCCCATGCCGTCTGAAACATAAGTAGTATGTCGTAAACACTGAGGCAGCCTTACTTCTTCCCCGCTCTATTTTGCTCAGTTACAAAGAGATGTCTGTCTGTAAATGAGCTTCAGCGGTTCAGTCATTCTAGAGTCGCCATTTATTTAATCTGCTCTTTATTTATTGATAGAGCCACTTTGTGTCTTGCTAGATCCCCTTATTTCCTATATTTCTAAAAGCCCTTCTTAATACCTATGGGAGCATTAACTTATGTTGCTACCCTCATCATCTCTCTGAAAGCATTGCCTGCCCTGGTAAGGTTTCTAGACTCTCCTCCACCCCCCAACTTATATACAGAAATCCTTTCTGTTTTATTTCTTTGACAGTGCAATTCTATGGAAGCTCGCTAGTAGAAAATATATCCCACTGCATTCAGTGGGGCTTACTGCCAGGTAAACGTATATAGGATTGCAGTCTCTCAACTACACTTAGGCTGTAATCCTATACACTCTTACCTGGATAGACATGTATATGATTAGAGATCAAAGCCCAGTACCAAAAACATTAGACTTCTGCCATGTTCATTGTAAAAGTAAAAATATATTCCATACAAACAATGGCTGGCATTTTGTATGGCTATTTTGTTCTACAAATGGACCCACAACTATCCTCAGAATCCAAGCTCCATCAAATGCAACAAACCCAGCACAAGGCTAAAACCAAAAAAAGATTAATATCTTCCAGTCTTCTCTTCCGTCAGCTTTTACAGCCTAATCTATGGATGTTGATCCTACCCTTGGGAGTCTTGGCTATAAAGGTGAATTAAAACAGCCACTCACCTGTTGTAAATAATTCAAGGCCTACAAAAAGATAATATCTGTATGTGCATTCCTACAAATGTTAAAATGTCCTATTATGGCTTTGCTAAAACAACAGCAACTTATGTTTGTATTTATTTCTTTAATGCATTTATATGTTGTCTTTCACTTTGTTTTTCAAGAGCATTTAACAAGAACCAGTTAATACAACAATGTTAGAATATCAATATACAATTAGTAACAGAAACAAATGATCAGTAAAAACAAAACCAACCCAAGTGCTATGCAGGAAGTCTGGACAAATGTAAAGGGCTTAGCATTGAAAAAGCATTGGGTTAGGGGCCCAACAAGCCTTCCTGGGAAGGGTATTTTACAGGTGGGCGTCTCCTGTCACTACCCAATTAACTTCAGAGAGCTGGAGGACTCAGAGAATGGCCTCCAATGGTTAACAGTATTAAGCAGACCCATGTGAAGGAAAACCATCCTTCAGATATCCAGGTCCCAAGCTCTTTATGTTTAGTGCTTTAAATGTAAGCACCAGCAATTTTAACTGTCTTCAGAAATGGACTGGTGGGCAGTACAGTTGTTTAATGAATGGAAAGATGTGATCCATTTGGTCAGTTAGTAAGGAAACAGGTCTGTTATAAAGTTTTAAAGATGTCTTCAAAAGCAGCCCTACTTGTATTGCATGTGGAGATTTCCGGAGCATGGATAACTGTGACCAAGCTGTCTCTGTCCAGGAGAGGCTATAGCAGCTGTACCAGCAGATTATACCTCTTGGGCATCCAATCAACACTCATTCCTTTAGGGGGGAACCGCAGCCCCACATAAACCCTTTTCTTTAGGGAGGGACTGCAACCCCATCTCAAATAGGTGGAATGCCGTCTCCTCAGTCAACCACCTACCAATAGTGCCACCATCTTATCAGTGTTGGGATAGTGATAGTAGGGGATCATGTCAAATAAAGATACACATTAAGGGTTAATTTGTTCTTGGGAGTTTTTAAAGCAATTAGTAGGTACAGTACCAAGGCTCACACATGGTACAGGGCTAATCAACAGCTCTGGATGCAACAGAACCTTGAGCAGCCTTCCCAGCCTAGCATCCTCAAGATGTATTGGACTACAACTCCCAGTATCCCATAGCCAGCTCTGTGCCAGGTTGGGGAAGGCTAGCCATGGGTATGAACAGGATCATAAGGGGTGAGGGGTGATGTCTAGCAGCCAGGTGGAACCAAAGGTTACCTTTTAGCCTGGGTTTATTGTGTATAAAATACCTGCATGTTCTGTATGATCTGTAGTAGTAGTGGTTTCATTTTGTTAGAAGCCTGGCCTGATCTGCTCTGCTGTTTTATATTTCTGGCTGCTTATCCATGGGAGTATCTGTTTAAGACTCAGTAAATTTTGCCAAGACCATCACTTTCTAGATTCAATCTGCTTTATTCAGTCCCTTCTGCTAACAATTAGTTTTAAATTATCTCAGTGACAACACTATATGACCCAACAACAAGCCTTAATAGCATTGGTGACTTGGTTTTTTGGTCTTGACATCAAGTTGTGTCTTGTTTCTCATGCTGCTACCACTGCGCTTCCCTTACAGACCAGATGTTTCTGATCCAGTAATTCTAAGGGATTCAGGTAAGGAGGCAAGAAGTGAGGGAACTTTCATGTCCCACAAACAAACCTGAACTGGTACACAGAGGAAGATTCCATACGATAGCCTAGCTTCCGGAAGTTCAAGTGCTGCCCCTGAGTTCAAAGACATTTTACACTATCTTTTCATTTCTGCTCCTTGTAAAAAGGAGATAAAATCTGAAATGGTACTGGTCAATGTTTTTTGAAAATCATAATTCTGAGCAAAATCAACAAAGGATCTTGTGGCACCTAAAAGACTAACAAAATGATTCTACCATATGTTTTTGTGGACTATAGCCCACTTCATCAGAGGTAAATGCTGAATCTGATGGAGTAGACTATAGTCCACTAATGCTTATGCCATAATAAATGTACTTTAAAGTGCCACAAGACTCTGTTCTTGTTCTTGTGAGTGACTAACACGGTTACCCCTCTGGAAATAATTCTGAGCAAAAAAGCTCTTCTTTGAGGGAATTACTTGAAAATTAATAACAACAAACCCCAATCCTCTAGCCATGTGCACTCCAGTAAAAAAAAGAGATAAAACCTTTTCTTATATATTCTTAGAGATAAAACAATATGGGGATATCTAACAGGATTTAGGAACATAGGAAATTGTCTTCTATCAGGTCAGATCATTGGTCCTTCTAGCCCAATGGTGCAGAACCACAGGCCCTCTGAGAGTCCCTCCCCCCCCCCCCCAAGCTTTTGTGCAGTCTTTTCCCCATTCTAAAAGGTTGAAATGCCTCTCCTAAGGCTTAGCCACTGGCAGGGGAGTGTTAAGCTAAATATGCTAGTATTTTAGGGTCCCATCCCTTTTGCCTTCCTGCCCATCATTGGAATAGGCCTGCAAGAGCTGCTCCAAAATGGAATTTGTCCTTCATTTGAAAGAGGTTCTGAATGCCTTCTCTAGCCGAGTATTGTCTATTACAGTTGGCAGCGACGATCCAGTGTCTCAGGCCACAAGCTAAGTATCTAAGTGGAGATACCAGGAAATGAACCTGGGACCTTCTGCATGCAAAAGATGGGCCCCACCTCTGAGTCCCTCTGCAATATTGTTGTTGAACTGCAAGAAGATGAAATCCGTAGAGGGCTTTGAACACTCAAAAGCACAATATGGAACTTAAGCCATATTATTAACAATCTTGCCATTCTGGCTTGTTATAATGAGTTCTTATCTACCCCCTCCCCCCAACACTGAATCTAAATCTATGTTTTTGCTGCTTTTAAAACGTTTGAGCAGCAACACCATGGGAGGTTTTCCTCTGCAAACTCCACTGAAATTAATGGGAGCTGCATAAGATCACTCCTGTTCCTTTACAAAAGGCAGCTTCCCAATGGACTATGCTATTTTTGCCCTTCCCCTTTGTGCCTTGTTTGGTGGCAACAGAGAGACACCCCCCACACACATAGGCCTGGTTCAGACGAACGATAATCAACGGGGGAGGGGGGGACAATCTTCAGTTGTGTTGCTTATTGTGTCATGTGGAGGGCAACACACAATGCACACAAAACTGACAGTATGCTATTTTGGGCACTTAAACAACAGAGAAAAACAACGGGCTTGCATGTTGTTTATCCCGAATTCTGTTGTTTAAAGTGTCGTGTGGAGGGAACCCCCCTCTCTCCTTGTACTATTCCATTTGGTCATAGAGTTTGCCGGCCAGAGCAGCCAAACCCCCCCCCCCCCCCGCTGCGCCGATACAGCCAGCAGAACTTGCGGTGCATGCTGGGATACGGCCAGAGGACTGAGTGAGGAGACACAGCAGCCCAGAAGGACTCCGGGACTTTTAGCCATGTGACAGGGGAGGGGCAACATGTCGTGTGGCGGTTGCTTGCAAAATAACACACGGTCAGTATGCTATTTCCCCCTCTGTTGCCTAAAGTGTCGTCCGACCTCAGCCACACAGTTTGTTAAACCATAAATTCTAAGTTCATGGACAAGCTCTCTGTCTGTCCTTAGCTTTCAGACACCCCAATTAGCCGCTCTGCTCTATCAGAAAGGAATCCATCCCACTGTTCAATTAAAAATTTCCATGTGCTTGTTCTTGGTGGCCTCTGAGTGGGAAAATTAAATCCACAAGGACAGTAAAGGGCTTTCATGGGATTTTACAGCAGAAGGCACTGCTGCCATTTGTACCATACAGAGGCTACTATAACCCACCTGAAAAACAAGGAGGCCAACCCAGATACATAAAGCAGCATTCTAATAGACCAGCAGCTGCAAACCTCCCTCTCAAAGCTGTTGGTACAAAATATAACACCAAGTCTTACATTAGTCACAAGATTGGTGTGGTTCACACTGAAGCAATCATTTATGCTTGGAGATCAGGAGATCCAAAGCATGTTTATTCAAGACAAGGACAACATGTTGATGAATTGACGTCACAGTTCAAGAAAGGGGAATTATGTCCATTTAATACCAGAGCTTTCAAGAACGGGCACCCGTTCAGGACCTTGCCAAACTATAAACCCACATTAATTGAAACCTAACCTTTGATGACTCACTTTCCTAGCCCATGCATCTGGGCTCATGCCCAAAGTAGCCTAGAGGCTGACCATGAATTGCTTACATCTGTCCTCACTAAGACAGCTGATCAGCTTCCGCCTGCTGGAGGGGAAGCTCCATTCTCCCATTAGTATTGCCAGTTGTCAAACTGGAGATCAGGCCTGTACCTTTTAAAAGGTCAGAAGCGGCAAGAAAGGATGCAGCTGCCGCACCTCCTACTCACTTGACTACCACAGGGAATATTACGAGAGATTACTGTTATTAGTAATATTAGTTTTACTGATAGTATGGCCGGTAGCAGTGCTAGGACTCCCGCTATTGTTATTTGTAATGTTTATTTGGCCCCTCCAGTATGCTAGTAGCGTTCTACACCAGCCTTCCCCAATCTGATGCTCTCCATATGTTTTGGACTTCAACTCCCTTCAGCCCCAGCCAGCAAAACAATGGTCAGGAATGCTGGGAGTTGTAGTCCAAAGCATTAGGAAGGCACCAGGTTGGGGAAGGTTGCTTACACTGGTGTGAGTGATGTAGGCCATGCCCAAATGATTTCCATTTGGAGTTTAAGGTTTTCAGTAAGCAGCTAGCAGGCCAACTGACATAAAGTGCTATCTGAGGTATGGAGCAAAGAGGGGGGCATTTTCAAGTTGCAGCGACTGGAACACAGTTCCCTGAGGAGACAGGCCATATATGTGAAGCAGGTTTACTGTAGTATTTTCCAAGATGGGATACCCTCAGACAGTCTAATGTGGGTAGAAAGTTGTTGTTTTTCAATTGAGCAAGGTGAGTTGGTGTCAATTCTGGAGCATCTAGTCAGCGTCATGGAAAATCTGAAGATTTTCAACTGCTTGGATGCGACCTACAGTTGCCTGTAAACCTTACTACCAACTCGGGACAAACCTTGGAATAACATGTTTTGTTTCTCTCTTCTTTTGTGGATATAATTATTTGATCATCTTTCCACAGCCTGATTCGTTTTTATTTCCTTCATATTCATTGGATAACTTATCTAGTTTATATTTTCTTCCTGATTTATTGACCCACAATAAAGACTCAAGGGTGTGACTCTATGTTGTTAAGTGTGTCCCAGATGACAGCAGCAGCAGCATGCCCCAGAGCCCTGCCTATTTGATTCTCCATGAGAAAGACCCCCCCCCCCGGGTCCTCCTCCTTTCCATGCTCTGCTTCTACTGCCTCAGCCAAGTGAGGACAGCCTCCTCCTTAGATTTGTCCTGCCTTCCTCCTCTCCTTTAAATTGAGTGTGCAAGCCATGCAAGTTTCCTAGAGTCCAGATGCATCCAGTCTCATGATACATCTGGAACCTGCAAAGGGAGCCGTGGCAGCCTGGTGCCATCACCCCTCTCCCCATATGGGCTGCTGACAATGGCCTAGTAGCTATAGTCACAACTTCCTCAATGGCTCTCAATTGGGGAGTTCTCATTCTGCCCTGATGGACTAACAGACCAGGTGGCTGTCTTGGGGTTTCCCTCAGGAGCAGGGTCTCAGACCACATCCAAAGAATCTGGACTGTATGTTAATATGATAGAATTAATTGTAAGAAAATAACATATTTAGATAATTCTACTTTAGCTAGAGTGTATAAGTGGTCCCCAATCTTTCTGGATTGTTGGTCATATTTGGAATTTTGAGTGTTTGTCATGGGCGTTCACACAAAATGGGTGTCACAAGGGGGCATGTCCATTCACAAAATGGCTGCCTTGGTAGGCATGGCCAATCTCTTAGAAAGTAAACTGGTAAAACTAAAAGAAAAGTATCTTGCCCAAGGACCTACAAACAAGACAGAGGTGGGGTCTGAGCTCTAAACCACAAAACCACTCTTTCGAATTCACAGATTTCTACTCCAACACCCGTTTCGTAGAAGGCAAATTGATGGGGTTCGTGGATAGGCAATTTGACCAAGAAACTGAGTACGAGAGTATGCCCCAAATGTAAAATCACATATTTGACCCCTCAAAGAAGAACAAAATACCAATTTCATAGAAGGCAAACTGGTGATGGTCAGAGAAACACACTCATAAGCACCCCCCCCACAGCAACAACAACCCAGCCAGTACATACACACAACCATACACACAAGCGCAGGCTAAACAGACACCACAACAAAAGAAAGCTTACACACACACATAAAAGGCAAAACACACAAAGTTGGTATAGGAATTTCAAGCAGGACATATAAGGCTAAAGTATACTGAGCATGTGGGTCTGATGAGATTTAAACGTGCAAAATGTGAAGGGGGAAATGTCAGGCAGAGCTTTGATCAATGTCTAAGAATCCTTAAAGGATTAAAAGGCTTTGGGATTAAATTAATGAACAATATTTTATGCAAGGTGGGCAAGGCAACCAGAAATGTCAGGCAATGTCCCTGAAAAAGCAGGGGGAGAATGACATCTCAGCACCATGCAGCCAGAAGAGAGTGCCAGTGAAAGGCCAGCAGTGCTGCTTGGCATGAGACAAGACCTGCGCAGGATCTACACGTCATTCTCGTGGTGCCTCCTTTCGCTGGATGTTTGTGTCGAAGTCAGTCAATTCACATGACGTTTTTGTTTATGCGCTCTGAAGCGCTTCATGTCATCCCTTTTTTTTTGTTAGTTTAAATGTTTTATTACGTTTTGAATCGCTGTATGTCTGTATGTGTGTATCTATGTTTTGTTCTTTCCTGTCCCTCCTTCTCTATGTTTTTGCTGTGACTTTCTATATATGGTTTGCCTATGCTCTTTCCACTTAGCCAATGGGTTTGAATGTTGAGTTTGGGCGGGAGGAGTGTCCATTTTTCAGAATCTGTTTTGGCTCTTGCCTATTGTATGTTCTGCGTTCTTCAAAGTTTCTTAATATCGTAAGTAATAACTTATGTTTTGCTACTGTTAATGTAATTACATTCAATATGTGCATCTGCACTTGTGCTTACGCTGTACTTTTTTTTAAAAAAAAAAACATTTGGGCGGGAACAAATCATGACGTAACGAGAGACATTTTGAAAATCCCACCTTCAACTAAGCTGCGATACTACGAAAAGAAACAGGATTTGAAATACATATGCATCGCTGATACAAAAAGCAGCGCCGGAAAAACAAAGAAGAAATGGACAGATAAGCCCAGTGTGGCGTGTTACGTTTTATTGTGGTTTAAAACTAAGCGAGAGGACGCGCGTCCACAACGACGTGTAGTTTCCCCCTGGAGATACTATACCTTCCAAGTGAATATTGAGGCTGGTTTCTCATCAGCACAGCAGGATTTCAAGATCAACTAAAGAATCAATTTCCCAAGGTGTATCAGCCTCCTAAGGGTTGACCATGATTACAGTGGCTAAAGTTGTCATACAGGGCCATTCAGGTGTGAGGGGGCTCCCAACAGATCCCTCTGTGGGCCCTGGCAGTGACAGTGACACTGGTGAGCTGCAGCACTATGAAGAGAAACAGGATGGTTCCTTTTTAATTTCTCACAATACCCCAGAACAATGTCACAATGGGAGGTTAAAATGGTGTTCTTTGGTGCTTATTCAGAATGCTGATGACAAGAGGGGAAATGTAGAGTAGGCTAACTGCTGCTGCAGATTGACATATGGTGATATCTGGCCTGTTATCTTTCACTAATATTACAGAGTGAAGATGGGGACGGTGCAATAGGTAATGTGTTGGCTTTGGGGTCTGGATGTAGGACAACTATGTTCTAATTCTCATTCAGCTATGTAGCAAAATGGGTGCCCTTGAGAGAGTAACTATCAACCTAACCTACCTCACAGGGCTGTTGTGAGGATATAAGCACTATAAAGCATGCAGTCAACTTGCATATTATTATTATTATTATTACTATTATTTCAACACTCTCTTTTGAACTTTCAATCTTTTTTCAAACATGTTTCCTTTCATTATTTTTACTGATTGCCTGACCAGCTTATCAAACAATGTCTGGAATTATCTAGAACTTCAATATGACTTGATAGAAAACAGATAATTGATTTTATTCTGTGGCTGCTACTAAAACAAGGAACAATTGCAATTACTTATCCCTTTCCCCCCATCCCCGGTTGCTACTTTAGTTTAGCAATTTGATATAAATAGAAGTTGCTAGTTTTAATACATGGTCAATTTTTATCTAAAAAGCTGTTTTTCTTATTGCCTCTTCCATCCACACTCAAAGAAGTAAAATAAATTGTTGAATGACTGCATTACCATAGGCTTTCAGAATTCCCGTGCTCCCCTTTGGGGAGCTGTGGATTACATTTTGCACCCCCTTTAGGGCTTTTGAATGGTTTTAAGGCAGCTTTAGAATAAATGAGAATTATACTCTGGGCCTTGGATGTCAACTGTAAGAGGGTCTATGGAGTGATGCGATGCTGAGGTCAGTTTTGAAACTGGTCCATAAAGGAGTCGTGGTGCCATGATGTCTGCAGATGGGCATGAGTTTGTCTGGGTTTTTCCCCCACCCTTCATTTTGCCCGCATTGCTACTACTCAAACTGTTCCATTATGATTCACTTACATGCTATGTCCCTTTTGAATGGTCATCCTAAGCCTTACGTGCCAACTGTGTGTAAGGCTCCCTGTGACTCTGCATGGAATATTCGGTGTCTCAATGAAATGCTTGATTGAGAACAGAAAGGCAGAAGGCAACAGATCGTGAGAGAAGCAGTGAAACTCCACTAGAGAACTCTGTGGGAGAAAACAAACATCAGCCTAATGAAAACAAAGCTCATTCAATCCCAGATGGAAAGGTACAGCGCTGACTTCAGATGCACACTGCTCAGAAGCTGCGCAAGAGTAAGGCTGGGCTATTGTGATTTTTGCCACACGCATCTTCCCCTCTGTGCAACTATTTAATAGGCAAGCTATCTATTTTTCAGCATCTTTGTCTCCAAAACAGAGGATCGAGAGGCTTATTCATGCCACCAGGGCATCTCCTTTACTATTCT
Organism: Anniella stebbinsi; assembly: GCA_029215795.1. NCBI lineage: Eukaryota > Metazoa > Chordata > Lepidosauria > Squamata > Anniellidae > Anniella > Anniella stebbinsi. The sequence goes on along the minus strand of JARDYH010000005.1, from coordinate 60,774,233 downwards.
TGGCTTTTTGGAAATGTGTGTATTCATCCTCTCCTTGTCCATCAGGGAACTGAATGAAAGGATGTTGGTGATATGGTGGCCTTGAAGTACCAACTGTGAGTACTTCTGCACCAGAAAAACTTCCATGGCAGTGCAGGTTGTAATGCTGAACCATTTTGCAACTCCTGACTTGCTGTCTCTTTCTGCTTCCATATTAGTCAACTGCTCACATTGGTTGATAGGGTAGAAATGCTCCACAAGATATATAAAGTATTTCAGATATGCAACAGAGTCCCAGCTGTGGCAGAATCTAGTTTGTATTCTATGGATTGCCCGCTACCAGTGGAGGCTGGTGGCTCAGATTTCGGTGGGGCTGAAAATCCACTCAGGGTTTTAATCAGAACCAGCTAGAACTCTAAAGGAGCTATCCAAGATGCTGAACTATATCCCCAAAATAGGTTAAGCACTTTGGATAGATCCTTTAGTGTTCTGGCTGGTTCTGACTAATATCCAAAGAGATTCAAAGCCCCACCGAAATCAGAGCCACCAGCGTCCACTGCTTTTAACATTTCCATATCCTTGCACATCACTTCCTGCAATCCTGTTGCAGCCAGTTTATACAAGCAGCAGAATCAAGTGCTAAGTGTGGTATAGTGGTTAGAGTGCTGGACTGGGATTCGTCAGGTCTAAGTTCTAGTCTCCACTTGGCCATGAAGTTCACTGGGTGACTTTGGGCCAGTCACAGACTCTTAGCCTAACCTACCTCACAGGTAGGGGTGTGCACGGACCCCCTGGATCGGATCGGGACCCGGATCGGGACCTCCAATTTTGTCACGGATCGGTTCGGACAAAATCGGAGGCCCCCCGGACCGGATCGAGTACGATCCCGATCCAAAAATCGGAAATTTTTGGATCGGCCGCCATTTTTTTCCCCATAGACTTGCATTGCAATGCAAGTCTATGAGGAAAAAATGGCGGCGGGTGGGTGAGGGGGGGACTAACTCCCTCCCCCCCCGGCGCGCCACCCTGGAGCAAGCCGCGGAGCCCGCTGGTAGTAGCCGCTGGCGCCGGACGGGAGCGGACGGGCCGGAAAGGTAAGGGCCCCCCTCCTCCCGCCCCCTCCTCCCCCCCCCCCGCTGTCCACTTTCATCAGCGGGCGCCCGCTGGCGCCCACCAATGGAAGCGGCGGTGGGCGCCAGTGGGCGCCCGCCGATCCGCCGATCCGCCGAACCGGTTCGGAGCCTTTTCGGACCGGTTCGGATTGGATCGGCCGATCCAGCTGTCGGATCGGAAATCGGATAATTTATCCGATTTCCCACTGGACCGGACTCGGATCGTGGATCGGGTCCGATCCAGTGCACATCCCTACTCACAGGGTTGTTTGAGGATAATATGGAGAGAAGGAAGACTATGTGAGCCATCTTGGGTTCCTTGCAAGAAGAAAAAAGGCAGGATATAAATGTAATAATACAAATGTAATTTAAAAATAAATATTTTCCTAGAGTATACCACTTCTAGTTGCAAGTGAGGCTTGCATGTTTGAATAGTCCTTTTTTTTAGCAGACACACCTTCCTTGACATAGAAAATGCCATGTCAATGAGAAATCATTGAGCTGTTCTCCCTTACTAAGTACTTTTCATGGTGGGGCAAGGGGACCATTCAAATATGCAACCCTCCACTTGAACCCTAAAGAAATGTTTTAGCTTATGATCCTACTGATATTATAATTGGCCCTTGGATTCTGATCTCTGCCTTACTTTCACACAAAACCTTCTTACTGTTTCCATGTTGCTCCTTTATGGCTTGAACTTTTGGCATTGACTGGGTTTGGGTGACAGAATAACCCACAATGGGTTAAATAATCCATGGGGAGATATTTAACCCACTTTGGGTTATTTATTTTTTATTTATTTACAATATTTATATCCTGCTCCCCATTCAAAATTTCGGAGCAGTGTACAAGATAAAATGAAAACAGAATAAAAACACATTAAAATACAATTTTAAAAGAAGCAAAATGCAAAGTGAACTGTGGCTGGTCATCAAGGGAAGGCTTTCTGGAACAATGACGTTTTCAGGAGGTGCCAAAAGGAATACAAAGTTGGCGTCTGCCTGACCTCCAGAGTGTCGGATGTTAAGTGTATCATAGACAATTCACAAGGCCGGGAGGCCTTGTGAATTGTGAGTTGAAAGATTGGGAATTGTTGTGAGAAAGTCTGTGTCTTTGTAAGTTTATCATCTGTTGCTGTTTCTCACGGGAGGTTTGCTAGCCCAGGCCTTGAGCTGGGGAAGTTTCCTTGAGAACAAAGAATGTTTGGAAAAGGTGGGGGCAATCTTACAAGCTGTCTCTCACATGGTGTTGTCATCAAGAGGGGGTTGTACTGTGCCGCCCTGATGGCACATGAATTTGGATTACAGGTCTGAGGACCCATCTGTCAAGTGGCTTGGAATAGCCAGCCTCCAGGCTATAAGAGGAACGAGCAAAGGGGAGGACCTTTGCTAGGGATCATCAGTTCTACGCTTGCCATGAAACTCCTCATGTTTAGGATTCTATCTGTTTGGAGATGTTGGATGCACTCTGTACATGCTCTGTTGTTATTTGGACTTGGAATTTCTAAGGACTGTGCCATGGAAAGTGCTCTGAGGCTTTTCATAGACTTGGACTTGCCGTTACTGTTCTGGATCATGCTCTATGGCCTGAGAGAGAGCTTTCCTGCATGGTACAGGCACAGGGAAGTTTCCTAGGTTGACCGTTGCTGTTCTGGATTGTGTGTTGTGTGTGACCTGTGAGACAGCCTCTCTCAGAGCCTTTGCTACAGGCAGGGTGGTTCCTGGGTCGAAGTTCGTTTCCCTGGCATCTTGCTTACTTGGATCAACTCAGTGCTTACTGGAAGACTGGGTTGTGCAAGATGTATTCTGCCTCTGCTGGTCTTCAGGCACTCCTGTGCTGAAGTTTCCCTGGGGCTGTGGGCCTGTTCCTAATGGGTCAGCATGTTTCATGTCTGGTAATTGCTCAAATAGGACTTGGTCTATCCCAACTCTTCTCCCCCCAAGAGATTGCTGTTCTGGTTCATGTCAAGCCTTTTGCAGACTAAAGCTATGGCCGTCCTCAGCTTTACGTGGATGTATGCGAAAATGAAACCATTTTGCTTGAATTCCATGTGATTTCACAAATAAAGGAGTCTCACCATCTGGAGTGTCTTGTTAGTTTGCCTAAGTTCGTGAGCAGAAGCCTGGGGGTTGGGCAAGTTCACGACACAGAGGCAGAGAATTCCATAGAAGGGTTATCATGTCAAGTGGCAGGATTTTTTTTAACCCATGGTGCATTATTTTGCCATAATAACCCCCACAAAAAACCAACAATGTGCAGAGAGGGTTATTTAAACCACCGTTGGTTATCGTGTCGTGTGGAGATCACTGTTGGTTATTTTTGTTGGCTACAGGGTCGCTAGGCAAAAGCAGTCAAAGTGGTGGCTGCCGCTCTACTTGAGCTGGCAGAACTCTATTTTCAGCAGCAAGGGATGATGAGGTACAAGCGGGAGGACTGTGAGAAGGAGATAGAGTAGGGGATGAGTTAGTCAACACACCGTGGATTAATAATTCACTCACTGTTCCTTATAAATGACTCACGTTTAGTTTTTCCTCTGATTGTGTGGGGAGTACCTGCAAAATAACCAACTGTGAGTTGACTATTAACCTACCATTCACTGTTGTGGCACCTGAACATGGCCATTCTATAACCATCTTGGAATGGTAAGGCAATTGAGTTTCTTCTGCCAATGAATTTCTTAGAGGCTCAGACTTTTTACACAGGTTTGATTGTTAACCCAGATCCGCCGGGAAACTTTCGTCTTCTGGTTCCATTTCGATTCCTGACACTCTAGCAAAGATCCATAAGGTAGGCAGCATTCTGTACCCAAATAATTTACTTCCCCTTGCTGCTGTTTTTTCTTGGGATAGGTGATCAGGTTTCATTTGTCATTTATGCTAATAGCCAAATAGAAGGAGACTCCTAGTTCATTTGTTGCTGTTACTGCTCCTCACATAGCCATAAAATATATGCCAATTTTTATTTTATTTTTATATACGTACTTATTTTACAAATAATGGATGTCACATTAAATGGTGTGGAGGTGAAGACCTCCTTTGGGATCTCTTTCAGCTAGGTAGTGTGGTAGGCAGAATTTGCATTCATCTGTGTCATGCAATAATTTCTTGCCATTTTTCCTGTCATAAGCATCCTGCTGCTGCTTGTCAGATGAACTGCCATGTTTTCTGTTTAGCATTGCAGCAATCATGCAAGTATGCCATCTCAGTGTGTTGAGTGTGTTGAGAATGCTTCATGGTCAATAATATTTAGCATTCAGATGAGATGTTGAACCTACCTCAGTGTGCCTTTACAGGCAAAACCTCTCTGGGCCTACAATATCTGGTATTTTAATAGGATTATTATTATTATTATTATTATTATTATTATTATTATTATTTAAGCTGATGATATGTTATTGTTTATTTTTAAAGTCCAGGCATCTATTCATGCTTTGATGAAATTGATTAATACTTTTGGCAATTTGTCCAGTCACTCAATTAACTAGTCAAAGTCTGAATTGATGCTGATTAGAGATAACATATCTCCTAGTGTGTTGGCTAATGGTCAGTTTCAATGGTGTCCTGATTCTGTTATTTATCTGGGAATGCTTATTCCCAGAGATATATGTCAATTGATCAAAATAAATTTAAACAAGCTGATCAGTGATACTGCACGAGATATACATAGATGGGCACTGTTAAAGTTGACTTTGTGGGGCAAAGGCAACACACTTAAGATTAACATTATACCTCGAATTCTTTATGTTATGTGTGGGATTCCTTTACTTATAACTGGCAAATATTTTCAACAACTTAATTCTTTGTTTCATAAATTCTACTAGGGTTCTTCCCCACCTCAAATATCTCTGAAACAGATGCAGCTTCCAATTAAAGAAGGTGGGTTTGGTTTTCCAGACCTTGCTTTGTACCACCAGGCCTATCTATTGGCTTGTACTAAGTTTTGGTCTTTTCCTGCTTGTTCAGATAGGCCACTGTGGTCAGTTTTGGAAGCCTTATGGCTAGAATCTCTTCCCAAATGGATGGCACTTGGTCCTGCCTTCTAGTGTTAAGTACAACTCCAGCCCCTAGGGTTATTGTTGTGTAGCTGCAAAAAAGATGTAACAGCATGGGCAGAGGAAAAAATATGGGCAGAGGACACAAAATCCCTTCCTGCTTTTAGTGTGTTGCAGTGCTGGTACTAATCCAGGTAAACAGTGACTAGAAAAACAGATGAATGTTGGAGGAAGATATTCTTGTAGACTTGGGGAATTTACATTGAGTTTAAGACTGGAAATGGACAATAGTATCTGGGCTGAATCATGGGGAGCAGAATGAGGTGAGCCAAGAAGCAGGAGCCATGGGACAATTCAGTGGTTGGGGCCAAGGAGCAATCAGGGTTAGAAGGCAAACCAGGAGGCAGGACTAAAGAGCAAGACTAGATATATAAGATACCCTGGATTTCAAGAAAACCTTAGGCCTATTCTGGAACTCAAAAGAACGTGTAGCCTCTCAAAATGGGTCCTGGACTGCGATCATACTCACTGCCCCTACCCATTACATCCCCAGGTGCACTGCCCCCACCCACCCCAATTCTGACCTTGCCATATTGAACGGGCAAGATCTGAATGGGAGTTTTACTTGTGTTCGCTTGAGTGTGAGTCGAACTCTCAGCAGATCGTGAACCCGGATAAGCAGTGTCCCTAATTACGTAGAGAGTTATACTTCTGTTTAAGCAAGTGTGAGTAGAACTCCCTTTCAGATCTTTCCAGCCCAACACAGTCTGAACTGAGGACATGCGTGGTGGTGGGTGAGGCTCACCCAGTGACCTGCTGGGTGGCACCAGCATGTGCGGCCCTGTCCCAGTAGCCACCTTGAACCCTCACAGGTTCTCTTGCTCAAACAAGGCTCAGCTGGAACTGAAATCCCTTTATACTCCTTTCTGTCCAGATTCAATGGTCAGCCTGGGTAGGTAGAGTCACTGGAAGTTTCTTCATTGAGAAACAACTCAATGGACCATTCGCCACATAAGGAAGCTACACAGATCAAGCAGCTTCTGACCAATAGTTTTTAGAGGCTTAAAAAGCTATGTTTATTTGTTTTATGACAGACTCATCCTTCCCCAGAGCAGTGGTCTTTAACCTTTTCATATCCTGGACCCGCCTTTAGCCCTAAAATGCATTATGGGACCCACTGCAGCTAGGGTGACCCACTTTAAGTCAGACTGTACCCAGTTGTGGGTCCTGACCTACTTTTATTAAAAAAAACAGTCCTCTGTAACATTTCCCTGCATCATATCGTTCCTCTTTGATGTTAGGAAATGCCAAAGCAAAGATTGAGAAGATGATATACCAGTTAAAGATCATTGGAATGATGTCTCATTTTACTATTACAAAGTCAGATGGGGCCTGTGAAAAGACTGTATTTGCTCCTTTCTTGCGATTCTTACTAATCCTTGGTACAGAGCAGCAAAGCATTGCAGTGGCTGAAGGGTAACAGCATGGACAGCGAAGAGCCTCCATCCGGTGTGACAGGCCCTGGCAATTAGCAACAAAACACAGAGGTCAAGAGAAGTGGCTGCTACAGCACAAACTGAGATACTCAAGAGGGAATCAGGAACACAGTTGGCAAAGAGGCAACAGATGTTCTCTCCCAAGGACAATGGTATAAGAGTAATTACAGGCAGAGATGGCATCCTAGTGTTTGTGTATGTGCCTGTTTTTTCAAAGCCCAGATCTGAAATATTTTGGCATGAGATTCTGTTAGCAATTTCCTCCACGGGTTTGCTTTATGACAGTTCATTTGCTGCTTGCGAGTAACAGTTAATAGTCCCTCTGTCACTAGGGGCTGGTATCCTATGCCAGATACACCTTCATAATGGGACCTTGAATGCAGGGGAGAGAAAGAGAGAGAGGCAGCCTGAACGTTAATCGTGCTGAAAAGAAAATTATGCAAATATGAAAGGTTCATGAATAAGAGGCTGAAAGCCTGACAGACTGCAAATGAATAAGCATGTTCAGATATGATGGGTGTGAAGATACCAACCTCAGTCCTTGTCAGCACTTGGGAAGCACAAAAGAGAGTCTGTAACTAGCACTAAAATATAAGATCTGGTGGGTCGGATTTCCAAACTGAAATGCTAGCCCTGTGCAGACACTGTGGAACGTGTGGAGGGAAGATCTGGACTATGGCAGCAGCCGGCCTTGCTCCCACTCTGCACATGTTGATTGGACCTTGTGCATGGAGCTCTGTGCATAGATTCTCTCCACACCCATACCGTACGCTTTAGGGCATGGATCACATGGAGGCTACTCATAGATAAGTACATGCATGTGGGTTTAATTTAGAAGGTCTGATCAATGTGTGAAGGTAGAAGGGTATGGTCAAACACCACAATCCTGATCTCCTTGCATCAATAGTAGCTAGTTTCAGAATGCCTGCGCTGGGCTAGAGTCTTGGTTCAAACATAAGCTGGGCCATTAATTTGGAATAGTTTGCCAGGACAGTATGAGACAACCTCCAGGATACATCCAAACTGGTATTCTGATCCTTCGTGAATGCAGATGGGTATGTGCTACCTCCAGCATTAGAGACAGCAGCTGTGGAACATGGGTGGGAGTGTGCTGTTGCACTGTGTCCTGCTTGTAGGTCCCAGGTCAGCAGATGTCTGGCCACTGTGTGAACATAATGCTGGACTAAATTAACCCTTGGTCTGATCCAGCATAGCTCTTCTTATGTTCTTATGCGTACTGAGCACTGCAATGCACCTATCATGGTAATTTACTCCCACATTGGGAACCAGTCATGGTAGATTATTTTTATTTATTTTTGCACATAATAATAATAATAATAATAATAATATTTATTTATAACCCGCCTCTCCCTACGGATCGAGGCGGGGAACACAATGCAAATACAAGCATAACAAAGTTAAAAAATTTAAAACAAGAGAAACACATCATTAAAACTAGGGATGTGCACTGACCCCCCGGATCGGATCGGATAGCGGATCGGAATCGGACCTGGGGGGTCGGATCGGATCGGATCGGATCGGAGGCTGGTCGGATCGGATCGGACCAGATGTCCGATCCGGATCGGACGCCATTTTGAATGCTTTTTCCCATAGCCAAGTATTGTTTTACAAAAACGCCTATAACTTTTTCATTTTTAAAGATAGAAGGATGAAACTTGGGCACATTGTAGACTGGTTAGGGGTAGTTATCTGTGAGAAATTTCAGAAAGATTGGTGCATGCATTTTGTGGCAATTAATTTTTTAATAAATACCCAGTAATGCCTATAACTTTGTCATTTTTAAAGTTACACACATGAAACTTTGCCACATTGTAGGGGGTACCTTGGGACCTATGTGTGTGAAATTTCAGAAACGTAGGTGCTTGTCTTGTGTGGCAATTAATTTTTAGAAAAATGGGTAGTAGTGGGGTAAATACAGTTACGCCTCCCATTTTTTTATTTTTGAAGATACAAACAGGAAACTTGGGCACATTACAGGTACCACTTGCCTTGATATGTGTGTGAAATTTCAGAAACATTGGAGCTTTCCTTGTGTGGCAATTAATTTTTGAAACAATGAGGAAAGAAACACCTATAACTTTGTCATTTTTAAAGTTACACACATGAAACTTTGCCACATTGTAGGTGGTACCTTGGGACCCATGTGTGTGAAATTTCGGAAACGTAGGTGCTTGCCTTGTGTGGCAATTAATTTTTTAATAAATACCCAGGAATGCCTATAACTTTGTCATTTTTAAAGTTACACACATGAAACTTTGCCACATTGTAGGCGGTACCTTGGGACCTATGTGTGTGAAATTTCGGAAACGTAGGTGCTTGCCTTGTGTGGCAATTAATTTTAGAAAAATGGGTAGTGGTGGGGTAAATACAGTTACGCCTCCCACTTTTTTATTTTTGAAGATACAAACAGGAAACATGGGCACATTACAGGTACCACTTGGCTTGATACGTGTGTAAAATTTCAGACAGCTGGGTCCAGGCATGTGGTGGCAAGGTATTTTTGAAACAATGAGGAAAGAAACGCCTATAACTTTTTTATTTTAAAAGTTAGAAGTCTGAACATTGCTCACTTTGTAGATGGGTTAGGGGTAGATATGTGTCAGAAATTTCAGAATTATAGGTCCAGGCATTTGATGGCTATGGAATTTTTAAATTACATGTTTCAAAAAAATTTCTACAGAGGCCAGGTCTTCCCCTCCCGCTTCCCGCGAAGAAAAGGAAACACTCTCTCGTCTCGATCCCTTTGATCCTTGCTAGTAGTATCCATTACAGGGCTCGTGTTTCCTTTCCTACTTTCACTTTTCAAGCAGAACGGCTGAGCCTAGCTGAGTTTTGCAGCCATGCGTGCAAGGAAGGATCACTCTGGTCTCGATCCCTTTGATCCTTGGTAGTATCCATTACAGGGCTCGTGTCTGCTTGAGTACAAAGTGAAAGCAGACACGAGCCCTGTAATGGATACTACCAAGGATCAAAGGGATCGAGACCAGAGTGATCCTTCCTTGCACGCATGGCTGCAAAACTCAGCTAGGCTCAGCCGTTCTGCTTGAAAAGTGAAAGTAGGAAAGGAAACACGAGCCCTGTAATGGATACTACTAGCAAGGATCAAAGGGATCGAGACGAGAGAGTGTTTCCTTTTCTTCGCGGGAAGCGGGAGGGGAAGACCTGGCCTCTGTAGAGATTTTTTTGAAACATGTAATTTAAAAATTCCATAGCCATCAAATGCCTGGACCTATAATTCTGAAATTTCTGACACATATCTACCCCTAACCCATCTACAAAGTGAGCAATGTTCAGACTTCTAACTTTTAAAATAAAAAAGTTATAGGCGTTTCTTTCCTCATTGTTTCAAAAATACCTTGCCACCACATGCCTGGACCCAGCTGTCTGAAATTTTACACACATATCAAGCCAAGTGGTACCTGTAATGTGCCCATGTTTCCTGTTTGTATCTTCAAAAATAAAAAAGTGGGAGGCGTAACTGTATTTACCCCACCACTACCCATTTTTCTAAAATTAATTGCCACACAAGGCAAGCACCTACGTTTCCGAAATTTCACACACATAGGTCCCAAGGTACCGCCTACAATGTGGCAAAGTTTCATGTGTGTAACTTTAAAAATGACAAAGTTATAGGCATTCCTGGGTATTTATTAAAAAATTAATTGCCACACAAGGCAAGCACCTACGTTTCCGAAATTTCACACACATGGGTCCCAAGGTACCACCTACAATGTGGCAAAGTTTCATGTGTGTAACTTTAAAAATGACAAAGTTATAGGTGTTTCTTTCCTCATTGTTTCAAAAATTAATTGCCACACAAGGAAAGCTCCAATGTTTCTGAAATTTCACACACATATCAAGGCAAGTGGTACCTGTAATGTGCCCAAGTTTCCTGTTTGTATCTTCAAAAATAAAAAAATGGGAGGCGTAACTGTATTTACCCCACTACTACCCATTTTTCTAAAAATTAATTGCCACACAAGACAAGCACCTACGTTTCTGAAATTTCACACACATAGGTCCCAAGGTACCCCCTACAATGTGGCAAAGTTTCATGTGTGTAACTTTAAAAATGACAAAGTTATAGGCATTACTGGGTATTTATTAAAAAATTAATTGCCACAAAATGCATGCACCAATCTTTCTGAAATTTCTCACAGATAACTACCCCTAACCAGTCTACAATGTGCCCAAGTTTCATCCTTCTATCTTTAAAAATGAAAAAGTTATAGGCGTTTTTGTAAAACAATACTTGGCTATGGGAAAAAGCATTCAAAATGGCGTCCGATCCGGATCGGACCTCATCGGATCGGATCGGATCGGATCGGAGGTTGTCCGGATCGGATCGGATCGGATCGGATCTTCCCGATTTTGGGTCGGATCGGATTCGGATCGTGGATCGGATCCGATCCGATGCACACCCCTAATTAAAACATTACTTTGAGCACTCATTGAGTGGAGGGACAATCCATACATTTGCTGACTGAATGAATAAATAAAAAGTCCACATGGTAACTTAATCACACACCTCAGTTCCCTGCATTAACAAGTGAAGATAGAGATGGGAGCATAGGAAGCTTCCTTAAACTGAGTCAAACCATTGGTCTATTTAGCCCAGTATTGTCAACATCACTGACTGCCGGCAGTGGCTCTCCAGGGTTTCAGGCAGGATTTCTTTCCTATCTTTACCTGGAACAGCTGGGGATTGAATCTGGGACCTTCTGCATGCAAAGTACATGCTCTACAACAGAGATACAGATTTATAGAGTTGGGGTAAAGTTCTCCCCACTCTGTGGACTGAAGTACAGACAACTGGCTCTCCACATGGTTGTTTTACACTGTGGTAAATTACCTGTTGGTAAATGATGATCCTTATTCATCCTGCAAAGGTAAATTCATCTGGATTTTTGAGGGCATGAATTTCCTATCCATTTTCTGTGATCCATAACCATCGCCTAGCAGTTTGAGGAATATTCTGCAAATAACGTGGCATTTTTTAAAATATTCTACCCAAACAAAGCTGATATTTGTATGCTCTATAAATTTATCTAATTTTGGAACTCAGTTATGTATTACACTTATTACTACTTCTGCCGGAGGCAAGTTTCAAAATGCAATGGTATAAAATACTTTATTTTAGACCTGCTGTGTGGTAACATTTCTGGAGGGCCCTCTGGCTGCAGCAGAAGCTGAAAGGATAAACAACTCTTTCTTATTTGCTTTTGTTCAATCTACCCATAATTTTATTTACAATGATCATATCCCTTGTTGTTTCTTTCCCCCCTTTTACGGAAGGCACTCTGTACCTCTGATTATTTTTCTTGATATACACTGTATTTTTCCAGTATTACTCTATCCTTTCTGGGAGGGGATGATCAAATCTGTAAACAGTATGTGAGCTGTGGATACGCCATTTATTTACATGCCATTTACCTTCTTTTAAAACAAAATAGCTGCAGAGTACTGGGCTGATGCTTTCAGGGAGCTAGCCACAACAACTCCAAGCACTCTTTTGAGTGGTAGCCAATCTGGATCCCAACCTTATACTTGGGAGTCAGCCCCATTGAACAAACTGGGACTTATTCCCAAGCAAAACCCACACAGAATCAGACTGTAAGTTAGAGCTTATCTACACCCGCAGGATAAAACACTTTGAAAACATTTTGAAAACTGTATATGGAGTGTGTCCTGGGCCCCAACAGTTCTCAAAACTGTCAGCCTATCTACGCTACTGCTTTAAAACAGTTTAAAACGGTTTAAAACGGTGTATAACAGTTTTGAGAACTGTTGGGGCCCAGGACACACTCCATATACAGTTTTCAAAATGTTTTCAAAGTGTTTTATCCTGCGGGTGTAGATAAGCTCTTAATCAATTCCCCCACCCCCAGAATGCTTCACTCAGATTTGGATGCTCATTGGCTCAAATGTTAGTATGACCTCAGTCTTGTTCACTTCAGTGGGTCTACTCTAAGTAGAACTAAGATTGGATACAGTGGTATATGATTGCCTACAAAAGTGCACAAAGGCTCATCACCCAACCAGGATCATATGGAGGATCATATGCTTTAGTGGACAAAGTGCAGAGGATGAACATGATCCAGTGCTGATATTCAGGATAGTCTTTCTTGCCTTAAGTGTTTCATCCATAAAATGGACACAAACCAAATGAACAAAAAGTTCAACTTCTAGAACACACAAATGTGTACTATAATCAAGCAGCTTTACATGCATTTACGTAGCTGGCATATGCAGTTCTGAGTATAGTATCTGAGTTTATGTATAATTTGGAATAAATTTGCAATAACTGTGTAGTAGAGTGTAGCAAAGAATCTACGGATAAGTATAAAGAGTTGCAGGAACTGGTTAGCACGATAGAAGGGGTTAAGGAGATGTTTAGAGCTCTATATACAGCACACACACACACACACACACACCCCTCAAAAAACCTTCAAAACTTTTCTAAGCAATCATGAGGTTAGAAATTTGTTTTTGTTCTGTGGAAATTCGAGTTCCTTTGAACCTAAATTCCCCGTCAGAACGTTCAGGCTGCATTGATGTTTGGCATATAGATAGCTCTGATAAAACCTAATAATATTTTTCCAAGGATAAATGAGTTCAAATTGAAAGGTATTTTGCATGAAAAAGTGCTATAGAATTATTATAATAAAACGATAATGTTAATATTTTAATGGATATGCATATATATTCAGAAAGATCGTTACAATTGACTTGGTTGGCCAAGGCTCCAAAATGAGAGGTGTACCACCTTATTTTACAAGATTGGTTGGGTAAGGCTAACAAATGAATAATTTTATGTTGCCCTTGGGTGACTGGTTTTGGCAGTTGGCCACCAATTCACTAAGCAAGCTTGACCTCTACTTTCCATCTCATTTCGGGTGAAACAGATTTATTCTCAGCTCACCCATGGAGCCACAGCTCTATTTATTTGTGAGATTCCTGGCTGGTTGGCCAGAAACCCTGGAGGGGGAGTGTGTGTTGAAGGTTTGTTTTGGATCGGGGTGTGTTGCAAAGAAGGGTTTGTTGCATCAGATGCCTTCTCTAAAGCACATTCGCTGTGTGGGGAGACACAAGAGCCATCTCTGTTTCGAGTAAATGAAAATCCATGTGAAGGGCTGCAGAAACATATCTAATAACTGTGTTAATAAACTCAACGTACTTAATAAAAATAATAATACAGAAGGAACTATTTGGACTAACACACTGGAGCCAGAACCAGATCGAAAGCTAGGTGAAAATGAATTTTATTAAATCAAATGCATGTCCATAGTGAATGGGGCCTTTTAGCGCAACACTGAAAGCCCACATCCCATCTGTTCTTGACACCGTATCACCTTCTTAGCAATCCTTAACATTTTCAAGAACATAACAGATTTCTATTAAATTCATGCAATGGCTGTTTTCCTACATTGGTCATTTTTCTTAGTTCTGCTCTGAAACATCTATTTTTCATTTTATTTTTTATTATTAAGGCACTATTTGCATATTAGGACATCAGCCACAGATCCAGCTAAAGTTAGTCACAGCTAAGTGCCATTGAAAACAATGGAACAAAATAGTTGCAGCTAACTTAAGTCCCATTGCTTAAAATGGGACTGGTTCATCACAACTAAGTTCAGCAGTACCCACTATATTCTAGCCAAACACACACACCTGGTGATAAGTTTCATATCTCCCAACCACTGGCCTCTTCAAGGTACAGGGAAAGACTCTGATCAGACTATACTTCCAGAGAAAGGACAGGCAGCCTCATATTCAGGGCCTTCTTGGCCAGAAGACATGGTCTTGCCATTATCCTCAGAGGAGAAGCCTCCAGGAGAACCTCCATCTCCACATCCTCACAGAGGTCTGAGACTACAGAATCAGGTGAGATCTAGCCAGCTCCTCCAGAGGAGGTGGAGCTAACCACAGTACAGATCATGAATGCCTACCTGAGGCTTAAGTTGGCCCCAGCTTGCTGCTGAGACATCATTCTCCTATGTTTCTAGTAAGAGAGAGTTCCAACCACCAAAGCTCACTCTGAGCTGCTTGTGGTTCTGACTGCAACTGCCCTTTATACAAAAGGGCTTCTGCCTTTATCTTGCTTGCTGTGCCTAGTGCACTTGCCTTGCCTGGTACACTTACCTCTTCCTACTTGACTCAGCTTCACCTGATTTGCCATAGACTGGATCTCCTTACCCAGAACTGACCCATCATATGACATTAGTTTCCCCTGTGAGCCTCAAATAATCAGAGAATAGGCTCCTCAAAAGGACTCTACCCTCTACTTCCACAATATACTGTTTTACAACCTCTGCAGAAAGTAGACTTGCCCATCCTGCTGACAAGGAAAGGCTAGGCAGGCCAATTTCAGTATGCCACTTTGGCTTCACACTTTATTAAACAAGCAGGATCAATGAAGGCTGATGAAAGTCCCGAGAAAGGGCGAAGAGCTACATAAGAGGAAAGGGCAGGGTTATTTGAAATAAAATAAGGCACAAGAACAGAGATAGCACTGAGTCCTCACAGTAACAACACAAATCTAGCAGCCTATGTCCTCCTACCACTGAGAGCTGATATATGTGCTGGCTCAGAGCCTTGTTGCTGTTCCAGGAAGGTGCAGAGCAGCAGGGATAGGGTGACCAGATAAAATCCAGGTCAGGGCTCATGTAACTTTAACAGTTGTAGAGAAAAGGGAATTTCAGCCAGTGTCATTTGTATGCAATTAGTTCCTGGTGATATTCCCTCGTCATCACACAAGGCGCAGCTTGCAGTGTCATCTGAACCTGGGTGGCATGGCTTGTTTGGGTTGGGTAGCAACCCTGAAATGACTCAGCAACAGCCGACTTCTGAAGAACTTCAGAGGGTGGAAATATAAAGTTTCTTACAGGAATGAATAGCTTATTCATCTGTCTTCCAGGCCTTGCTTTCTATGCTTATGGAGGTCATGTATGTTTAAGCACAAGAGACGTGTATGAAGCTTGCCTTGAGAAAATGTTGGCTTGTGACCCACTGCATTGGCAGCCACAACTGCAATTTGAGCAATGAAGACAACCATACAACATCCCATCTTGTGTGGGTGATAACAGGCACCCTAGCATTCATCCTCATTACTTACATTTGAAGATGGGGGTGGGGAGGAGCAGCACCAGAGAATGTATGACACATACATAATTATTGATGCAAGAACCCTAAGTGGACCACAGTAGGGGAAGGCAATGTGGCACCCATGGGTGCCCTTGGACACTTTTCTTGGTGCCCACCGGGGTGCCGTACCCCTCCGACTTTGTATTCTTATTTTAAAAAAAAAAAGAATAGCAAAATTACTTACTGGCAGCTGGGGTTGCTTGACAGCAATGTGAGGGCCCCTAGCTGCTCCCATCTTCTTTTCCTATGAATGCCTCTAAGCACGAGATGGGACTCAGAGACATTCTTAAGAAATGAAAATGGCAGCAGGCTGATGCTTTCATCAGCAGTGTGCCCATTTGTGGTGGTGCCTAGGACAGTTTCTCAATTGCCAAAAATGATGCCTAACCCTCCTGTAGATTCTTTAAACAAAACACCACCAACACACTTTCAAAATAAATTATCAAATGCCCCGGGAATAAGGCAGACAAATGGAAGCCCCTTTCATTGGGAGAAGAAAACTTTCAGGAAATTCCTGAGACTTTTCTTTTCCCAGCTCCTAGAAATTCAAGGACACTTTTTTTCACATTTTCTTCACCATTATTTTTTTTGTGGTAGCTGCATTCCCTCCCCTCAACGCACTGGAGTGATGTTAGGTATATGGGGCATAGTGCAGGGTGCAGACTGGGGAATAGCCTGCCAACACAGTTGATGCAGTGCAAAAAACCCCAAAAACCCTTGGGGAAAAAAGAAAGAAGCTGTTCTACAGCGCTTGCCAATGGTGATGCCTACCTGTGAGAAATCGTTGGAGAATTTCTCCTCCCCCTGGAGAAATTTGGTGAAATTGTCCCTCCCAACTTCTCTACCCACAAATGGGGGGGGGGATTTTGAGAGGCCATTTGCACACAGCTCTAGTTAAAGCTTCAACAGCTCCTCCTTTTAGGGTAAAGCAGCTTCAAGAAGAGACAGTTTGGAGCGGATGTTACTTTGCCCTTCACCTGACTACAGCTTTCCCAGTGCACCTCCTTCAAAGCCTCTTATTCTTCCATTTTGAATCACAATCCTGGCAGTGTGGTGGAGTGGATATTAATTGGAGTTTGACAGTGAGGGACACCGAAATAAAGTTCCATCTTACCATGGACAGAGTAGAACTTGTTTCCCTTTTCAATACGATTGCAAAAACAACTGCAGGTAGACAGCCTTTTTTCTCATAATATTAAAATGTCCCCTCTTGTCTTTTGCTGTACAGCACATCAAGTACAAGTTTGAGAAAGTCTGTATATTAAATCTAACCAGCGCCACCCCTTTTACTCCTCCTCCTCCTCCTCCTCCTCCTCCTTCCTCTTCTTCTTCATAGATAATTCTAATGGGGTTGACTATAATTTAATGTGTAAATGTGCTGGCAGCTCTTTCCTCCCAGGCTGGCCTAGCTTGCTGATTTCTGTGGGCTAAGCGATACGAGTGAAATATGGAAGCAGACAGGGAGGAAGTATAGTTAGTATTCATTCATTGCTTATGTTGTACAGGCTGTCAGAACTAATGAAATTTTATGACAGACGGGCAGTGATCAGCTTCCTGGCGTTATTTATCTTTTTCACTCCTGGCTCCATGCTCCTGATGAATTTTCATTCATCTTAAAAAAAATGCCAAGATGACGAAGCACAGACTTCATCTATCCATACAAAGCTAGCAAATTGTATCAGGGCATAAATACAATTAGCAGTCACCTGATGTGAGTAATGTAGGAGAGGTATGAGGAATGTTTTATCTCACAGAATTCTCCAGGACTATTCTAGGAAATAAACTCTTTCATCTTTCCATTCCTCAATGACTTTCCAAAAACTTACTGAATTGTTCCATGACTGAGGGTTCCTTCCCCCACCCCCTATTTCTCCTCCCAGCAGAACAGATGTTTGCAAACACATTATTCAGATTAAGGAATCTGCTGCCTCCTATTTACACCATTAATTATGGAAAGTGTCACCAAAGGATGACACATTCATTTGTAATAGCATCGAAGTAGATGATCCAAATTGATCCAAAGCATATGAGTAAAACTAACTCTAATCTCCACCTATTAATAAAAAGAGCCTGGGGTGGATACTTGGAAGAAAAGAAACTCATCATATAAAAAGCTAGTGCTGAAGGTTGCTGTTCCTACAGAGGTGATGACCTTTGGTTTTGAACAAATGCATTGAGTATTGAGTCGATATTCCTCTACCATATCTGAATGGGAAGCAGTGAAATAAAAGCTGAAGCCACATTGCAGGGCCATAATTTTCCTGTCTCATCAATTGACCCATCCCGCTATACTAAATTGCCATTTTTAAAATTCAAGGTCAACGACCAATGTAAAATTAATAGTGGGGCTGTTTTTCACCTCAATCTTGAGTTTTACTTCTTAGAACCAGGGCCAGCCCTCCCGTGAGGCAGGGTGAAACCCCTATTCAAGTGACAGATCAGGAGGGGCAGCAGATCACTCACCTGTCCCGCTGGGAGGGCTCCTGCTAGCACAGCTACCGCTGCCATACTGACCCGCTCTGCCATACTGACCCATACGCCCACTGCGGCAAATGCCACAGCGGGAGAGTGGCAAGCAGGGCTCCTTGGAGGAGCACCTACCTCCCCTGCCCAGGCTTGACTGGTCCTTCCTCAAAGTGTGGCATTTGGGCCTGGGCATCTCTCCAGAGAGACTGCTCCCGATCTCTCTACTGGGGGTGGGGGAAAGAGGAAGTAGTGTGGCAAGGCACGGCACGGCACAGATGCTGCAGCTGCTGTGGTTCACAAGCTGAGATCCCTCATGGCATATCCAGAAAATACATTAATTCCATCAGGTACCAGATGGACCAGCTTCTCCCGCAGCCTTCCCCCAGGTTGATGGGAGCTGAGGTACCCAAACACCTGGAGGCTACCAGTTGGGGAAGGCTAAGTCCTACTCATCAAACCTCAAGTACCATCTGTAACCCAGACATCCAAAAATCTGGAAACCTTTGCTACATAAAGACATTGTGAGACCATGTCAAGAAAATTAGCCTGGATCTCATCCATCACCTGTCAATAACACTGGAAAAGTTCCCATTGATACCAATAAATAGGAAATGTGGGAAGATGTGTTTGCCTGCTGGGTGGGGTTTGTAAAAGATGCCACTGGTCCATATGGAAAATATGTTCCTTAAGTGTCCCATAAGAAGCTCAGAGCATTCAAAAGAACTGAATTGGATCCCTCAAGGATATTTACAAAGTCCCTTTCAAATCAATGGGACAGGGTAGTCATGACTGAGGCCAGATCTACACCAAGCAGGATATAACACTTTGAAAGTGGTATAAAAATGGTATATGTAATGTGTCATGGGCCCCAACAGTTGTCAATACTGTTATAAAGCAATAGTGTAGATCCTGCCAATGTTAAGTCCCATTGATTTGAAAGGGTCTACTCTAAGCATAATATTATTTATTTATTTATTTATTACCCCCTCTCCCTCTGGATTGAGGCAGGGAACAACATCGATACAAACAATATAAAATACATAAAACTAAAATCATATAAAAATAATATATTATTAAAATCAATAAAACTCTTAAAATTTTACTGGGAAGGCCTGCCAGAAGAGATCAGTCTTTATAGCTCTCTTACATTCTAGAAGACTGGTTAGTTGGCGGATCTCTCCTGGCAGGCCATTCCACAGCATGACTAAGTCTGGATCCAACCCTGTGATTTTAAAGGTCTTTTTTTTTTTTACCCTGATGAAAAGGTTGCCAATCACAGCCAGGTTATCAAAGTCAGAACTTGACACATCCTCAGGGTTCCAATTTGATTGAAGGCACAAATTGACTCACTCTTTCCTATGCTAATAATTTCATAAAACCCTTAAGATCTGTGGAATGCAAGTCCCAGAATATAGATTTGCTCCGGTATTAAATGTAGACTTAGTGCTTATCCCTATGTAACAACAATGGTCATTAAAAGGGAATGAGAAAGGCTGTGCGCAAGTGCCCTTTCCATTGCCAATGGACTTTAATGGCAACCGCAGATTAAACGCCTCCTCTCCCTTCTTCCATTCCATAGCATCCTAATCAACAGGAATATTTTCCATTGACCCTCAAGTAGGATATGAAGTATTGCACCCATTAATCTTGCAGAAAGAGAAGGCTTGGATGGCCATCTTTGAAAAAGGTCCAGATCTTTTTTTTAATGTAGCCATTTCCTGGGATGGAGTGAACAGTGGCTTTAAAAATAATAATAGCTGGATTTAATTTCTTCTAAGATTTGCATTGCCTTTCCTGGCCGCCAATGTCTACGAGGTTTAATTCTCTAATTGACATTTCATGGAAAGGCTTCACCTTTCCTACTAGTCAGCTTCAGAGCAAATGTTCTCTCATAACATAGACATCTGCCCTTTGGACTAACCTTTCCTGACGTTGCATCAACAGAGTAATGCTAATAAAAATATCCATCTGTGCTTCAAGATAAACAAAGCATTAATACACCAAACTGTGGCTTAGATTATATTAGAGCCAGCTTTAATGATATTACACATCTGTTAGGGTGTATTTCCCATCCAGGCATGCTCGTTCAGTCTGTCTCTCTTGTGTGATGTGATGTCTTTATATGGGGTGTGGGGGAAAGTGACTATGTTTCCCTTGGTCAGCTTAGCTTCTGTCACAAAAGCAACAGGATTTGTTGAGAAAAATCCTTCTTCCAACAGCATGTCACACTACGGAAAGTCATTTGGATTAAAAGCAATAACCAATATGTAATTGTTCTTAAAATGTAACATTGCTTTTCTCTCTGCTCAGATTGTAGGGCTCATCAAAAGGACATTTGCTTCATAACATAGGTGATGAACTGATAACTATTTCAGAACTTGAAGTTAAACACTTCTTTGAGTCACATATGTAAGCAAAGAGAAATAGCAAAGGTGAGCGTTCCAAACAAACGACATCATAAGCAGTCTATCCAAACAGTGGGCTATGCCACCAAGTGGACTATACCACTTCAGGCTGCAGTTGGTCATATGACTGAATGTTCCACACACACATTAACACACACACACCATATCTATGCAAAAGATTGTGCTGTTACTGGCCCATTTAGTATGAGGTGGTGAGTTTCATATTCTTTTCCAGCCTATAACTGTGCATTGTCTAAATTAAGTGTGCCCTTCTAAATAAACCTGGACAACTCTAGAAACAATATAATTTTAGAGCTCGTATAAAGTGTTCAGAAGGGTCGAGTGGTTGTCATATTTGAATTTCAAAAATGCTCACTGCCTGAGGACAAGAGGCAGATCCAGGGTAAAACTTGGCCGGCGAGAGGTGGAATCTGAAGCAATGGAAGTGACATAAATGTGTATTGTTAGTGCCTTGATTAGGCTGGGAGGGTGTTTTGTTTTTTTGTTTTTCCTGAAAAGGGTCTGTGGAATTGAGATCATCCTCACTCCCACCCTGCTCTAACTACAGACTGCTTAACACAAACAGTAGATGAGGTCATGAACTATTCTGGGACTGTACCTCCTCTGATTCCGGTGACAGTGATGGTGGGATGGTAAATGCTTGTTGAATGCTAACCCCCAAGTATAACGGTAGGCCTTCAGCTTCCCCACAAACAATTTCTACAGACAAGAAAGTATAAAGAGAAAGAAAAGACTAGGCTAGGATCTTTCTACCTGACACTCTGTGCAGGGAGATTGATGATGATGATGATGATGATGATGATGATGATGATGATGATGGAACATAACATCACGTGATTCTCTTCCCTGCTGTCTAAAGTCATACAGTCCTGGAACTGTTGTAACACATCATCTGTGTTTCATGCAGACCAGATCTATTGCTTACACATAATAACTTGCAGTCATTTCACAGTGGAGATCCAGGTGAAAAACACTATCTAATGATCTGGCAAGGATCATTCAGCAGAATTGCTCGATACATGGCAAGAGGCCAGCAAAACTATGTTGAACTTGGAAGACTGGGGACTATATGTCCACATGGCTCTCCACCATGAAGTCAGTGCATAAAATTACATCACCATGAGGGAAATGGTAGAGCCATTGTTACAACTTTTTTTTGTTGACTTGATGTTATTAAGGCTCACCCATCCCTCATACTAGACAGTTGAGAAACCCCCTTCCTCTGCCTTTCCCGGAGAGTTGTCTCTCCCTTTCCTCCTGTCAAACACTAATGAACCCAAACCAGTGCCATTCTCTTGCTATGCACTCCTTGGAGTGCTGATAAGACGGCTGTTGCAGATAAACCCCTCTGTACTTGAACTTGTTTGGAACACCAAAGGAATTTCATTATAGTGAAAATTCCATCACAGAAGCATCACACAGGATCATTATACACACTGTGGAAGATGATGAATGGAAGCTCTTGCGCCCAGCCAAAGTGGGGAGAGTTCACATTTAATTAGAGAGCCACCCAGTCCTGTCTTGAAAGGTTGCCACAAATTGCTGAGCATCAAAGGCATCTGTGGGGGTGGATGGATTGCAAAGTGGGTTGACAAGCCTTGGATACTCATCTTGGTCATTTTTTATTTTTGCACTGGAGATAAAACAGTAATGCTATTGCTCTCTCCTGCTGGGTGTCTCTCTCCCCTGAGAGTTCTGGGGATGATTCATTTATAGAAACATAATGGCAGGGTAGCTTCAACCCTCCTAGACATTAGGACTTGGAGAAGACCAACAGATGCTTCCTATGCAAAATAGTGATTCTATCCACAGGGTTAGTTCAAGACATTTTGCTGCCTGAAAGGAAGAACATGATGGTACCTCCTCCCATTCCATGTACAGAAGCCGACTGGACTGGCAGATGATTCTTTCTTCAGCACTAACTATGAGAAAGCACCCAACACCAAACCCAAAGGCAGCAGGCTAGCTTAGGAGGCACAGGGCATGCCAGTTGGCATACAGGTCTCTTCCAACACCTCCCAACACCTTCCTGCCACCTCCCAGCATCTGCCACCTGAATCAACTGCCTCCCTCTGCCTAATGCTAGGGCTTGCCCTGGATACCCAAATAAGTCACAACTCTACTGCTCCATGTTGCTTCTCAAAGCAGGAGAGAACCTTTTATTTCACACAGGGTCTACCTAGGAATTTTATTTCAAATAGAAAGTACCCAGCCAGTAATTTCACCCTGCTACATGGCAGGTCCAGCCCTGGGTGGCTAACAGTGGTACCTGGATGTTTTTATCTCAGTATATGACATTTGCCTGTGATCCATTTTCTCTGTTATTTCAGCCCATCTGCTCTACTTAGTGAATGCCCACATCTGTGTTGTTGAGCATCTCCTCAGAGGAGCCCAGCTCAATTGACCCAGGTATGGCAGTATATGCCACAGCCATCTGTTGTGAAAAAAAACACACATTAGGCCCAAAAATACTTTAAACATTCCCCTGAGTCCCAAAAAAAGTTGTGAGAAGCCATCTTCCCAGAGAAGAAAGCAATCATTGTAAACCTGGTGCATGGTGCCCTGTCTCTACCCAGCAAGTTTCATTGAAGCCCATTACAGAGCACTCCACATGCAAAGAGAAAGGATGGGACAGCTCAATGTGACACTGTGGTATCTTGGGCTCAAAATAGCAATCTCAGGAATGAGGAAGCAGAAGCATTCTCTCTCTTTTCAGGATTAAAGATATGAAGTTGGTTTTGGCCAGCTCATCGTTCATGCTAGTAGTAACCGCAGTGGAAATCCTTCTCAGCAGAGTACTGCAGTCTTGGCTGGGCAGAATGACAGCTGTCTGTCTGGGAGGCAGGGAGGTTATGTTTCCTGCAGCCTCTTCTCATGGGCAAGCGCAATGAAATGAAGCCATGGGGATCAAAGACTTAAGAGGATTGACTGCCTGCAGGCTATAAACAGCAGTGGCATTGATCCAGCCGAGATCACTAATAATTCTTAGCTGCTACCTCCTGATAGCATCTAATCTGCCCTCCAGAAAACAATGTGGTGGCATCTGGACCACTAAGTTTTGCTCACTCTCATCCTCTGGGGACACAAATGTGGAATGTAACGACGGAGGCTGTGATCCCCATGCTCTCACTCAGAAGTGGTTTAGGAGGCTAGGTTTTGTTTGTTTTTTTGTGTTTTTTTGATATCATTACAATGGATGGTGGTGTGTGAAATGGGAAAGGAAGAGAAGGATTGGCAGTTCAATGCCATGCTGCTATGCTTGCCTGCTTGAGAGCTGCAGGCCCAGCAGCCTTTCTTTTCTTTTCTTTTTTGCAACCAGGAGTATGCTGACAAGTAACAGGCTTTTAAAATGAGACTAAAAGAAAACAATCCCAAGCCCTTTGTTTAAAATTTGTTTAGAATGGTCCCCCAACCACCGTGAAAAAAATATCAAAGTGATCTTCTGAGTCATAACAGTACCTGTCCATGCAAAAAGAACAGCTTTAGTTCAAGGAGATCATTCATTACATTTGGCTTTCATTTTATTCTCACCCAGTGGCTGAGCGGGCAGGGCCAGCCCAAGATGCTTTGCTGCAAAAGACCAGATGGTGCCATCCCGTTCCAGCTACAGAAGCCAACCAGACGGATAGCTGAATCTTATGTTGACACTGGGATGGGACAGCATCCTACACCATAACTGAGGGCAGCAAGCTAGCTTGGGGGTGCAGAAAAGGCTGCCTGGAACACACAGCTCTGTCCTCCAACAAAGAGGAATGGCCAGGGGGCTGCTGTTGCTGCCCCCTCCACATTACTCAGCATCTGCCACCTGAGTTGACCTCCTCAGTCTGCCTGATGGTAAGGCCAGCCCTGTGAGTGGAGATTCAACCTAGGTTTCCTTGTTCTTACTCCAATACTCTAACAACTTTACCATGTTGACTCGCTAGTTAGTGACAAGAAGAAGAAGAAGAAGAAGAAGAAGAAGAAGAAGAAGAAGAAGAAGAAGAAGAAGAAGATTTATTTATCACCCGCCTCTCCCTCCGGATCGAGGCAGGGAACAACATCAACATAAAATACACAAAACTGATTAAAAGCACATAAAACCAATACATCATTAAAATACCAATAAAACACCAATAAAAACACTTAAAATTCACCTGGGTAGGCCTGCCGGAAGAGATCAGTCTTTATAGCTGTTTTAAATTCTTGGAAACTGGTGAGTTGGCGAATCTCTCCCGGCAGGTCATTCCACAATCTGGGAGCAGCAGAAGAAAAGGTCCTCTGGGTAATGGTTGTCAGTCTAGTTTTTGTTAACTGTAGTAAATTCTTCCCAGAGGACCTGAGCGTGCGGGGCGGATTGTATGGGAGAAGGCGATCCCGCAGGTAACCTGGACCCAAACCATGTAGGGCTTTAAAGGTAATGACCAACACTTTGTACTTCACCCAGAAACGAATTGGCAGCCAGTGGAGAGATTTTAAAGCTGGTGTAATATGGTCATCCTGAGGTGTACCAGTGACCAACCTGGCTGCCATATTTTGAACTAGTTGAAGTTTCCGGACTAGAATATGAATATGTATAAAATTATGAAGTGGGGAGAGAACATTGTTGTCGATTTTTTTTTCACTGTGTTGAAACCAGAATTTTTTCTAAAATTGCTGTGCATGTTGCACAATTATCCAATATATTCATTGACTCTCATACTTGCCATTCTGTGATGTTTACAATATAACTTAAATAAGACGTAAGTGAAATATGAAATGGGCCATTCTTAAAGGATATTTCACATCAAGGAGAGGGATCGATAGCAAGGCTCCGTGAAAGCAGGGAGGAAGTATTGGTTGAAAAGTGGTGCCATAGTGAAGTATTGGCTTTTCAAGTCCATTCATTTAGTACAGCAATACCCTTTAGATCTGGCATTACTAATGGTAATGGGTACATTTCTGTTGCAATTCCAAGAATGTTTGTTTTCAAGGCTCTTTAGGCAGTATCCTTTGCATTCACAGGGTGCCTCTACATGAAAGGTTTAAAGCTCTTTCAAGTCTCATTAAAAAATTGACCTCTACAAGAGCGGAGCACAAATCAGGGGTAGAGGCACGTTTTCTCTCCGATTATGCGCATTATTGAATGCACGTTAAATAGCGAGTTTTCCTGCTCCGTGGCCGTTAAAGTGCATTTTGACCATGTAAACAAGCGATTCTCTGCATTTCAGCCACTTTAAAGCACATTTGAAACAACCAGTAGGGCCACCAGTTATGTGCTTAACTGCCTCCCGCATACAGTCATTATCGTAACAGTGATTGCGAGAAGATGCGCATAATCAGAGAACCAGGCGTCAAACTAAATTCTTGTAGAGGGGGTCACAGAACCCATCGCTTGCACTATGAGGCTTGAGTGCTTCTAAAAATAACCCCGGAAATGAGCAGAAATGCCAGTTTCCAGACGTGTGGGGATCTACTCTACAAACGCAGTGACTTGACAGGACGCCGAGTGAAAACTTGGAATTCCTTACCGTTTATCTGCCTTCAGCAGTCTTTCAGTTTTCGCAGCTCCTGATGAAGGATTGACACAATCCGAAACATTGGGCTTGTTTGAAAATTAATTTTTATAATTTCAAGAGCTTTTTGTATACTATTAAAATCTTCACAGCTCTTCAGCACCAGAGTTTGTCTCTCTCTGCCGCTTCGGTTATTTTTAGAAGCCCAGAAGCACTGTTGCATGAGCGGTGGGTCCCTGAGTGCACAGGCACAATAGGATACTACCCTTTGGAACTAATGGGAGTTCCAAGTAATCATGGATAGAATTGGCCTGTTCATTGTCTACACTGTACTCTTCCCCTTTTCTTATGGCCTTCCATTCAACTTCATGTAATAAATAGAGTGTAAGGAACAAAGTGGCAAGAGAGGGAGGCAGGTGAAGTCAACACCAGGGACCTGCTCCTGCTCTGGCTGGATTCCCTCCTTCCCATAGGGCTATTTACCCCCAACTGCCCTGTGGGGAGCAATTCAGGAGAGGGGAGGCGTTGGGGAAGTAGTTAGGCAATGACAACCTCAGACACTTGCTCCTGCTTCAGTGGGGCTGTTTTTCTTTTCTTTTAAACATATTGCTTTCAATATATTCATTTGGTTAAGTCAGTCACACCAGTGGTGGCAGTGCCCATTGGGGTTGATGAGGCCAGTGGTAGATCATATGTGGCACTTGTCAGCTGCGCATTGGAGCAAATGTACCTGTTTGTTGGGAGATCTTCCACAAGTGGGCAAGGAGCAGGCGGGGGGGGGGGGGCTTCATTATGCCATTTGGCCCAAATATAGAGCCACTTCTGACTCACACTTTGGTTCTACTGAAATCATGTGAAAACTTGTTCATGATGACGAAGTCAAGACCCACTAATTTCAATGGGGACTAATTGTGCCTAACTTAGCAGAACCCAACCAATTGCATTTTATTAACCTGGTGAACCAGTTAGAGTGAATGAGAATTTCTTCTATACTCATTAACATAAATTATTTAAGATTTTTATCCCTAGTAGTCAAGTTGTATTGTTTTAATGATTTCATATGTAACTTATAATTTTAATTGTGTTGATTTGATATACCTTTGGTCTGTTGACTGGAAATAAAAGATGATGATGATGATGATGATGATGATGATGATGATGAACCAGTTTGAGGACTTCCATCGAAATGTGGGATGCAAACCACCAAATGAATTATCATATATATTGCAGAAATTGAAATGTATGGTGGGTGTGAAGACGCGATGTGTGTTGTGTAGGGTGACCATATGGAAAGGAGGATGGGGCTCCTGTATCTTTAATAGTTGTAAAGACAAGAGAATTTCAGCAGGTGTCATTTGTATGCATGCAGTAGCTGGTGAAATTCCCTCTGCATCACAACAGTTAAAGCTGCAGGAGCCCTGCTCTCTTTTGTATCTGGTCACTCTAGTATAGGTCCTGTAGCTTTAAATTGAGTCAAGGGAGGAGCAGATGTATGTATGTGTGGAACTAAAAAAGCTTGGAAAAGCAACATACTTTGTAGGCAATCCCAAAGCCCATCTATCCCCAAGATGTGGGGTCTAGTGGGAATAGATGGATAAATCTATTTGTGTGTGTTCATTCCAAAATCCATTCTATCCTATTTCCAAATTAATATGTGAGTTTAGAAAAAAAAGTCTCCACAAAAAATCCTATGTAAGGCTAGCTGGGGAATGCTGGGAGTTGTAGCATTCCCCCTCCCCGTCTACACATGCATAGTTATGCATTTTTCATGTATTTCCCCACAAAATGCACATTTCTAAACAGATTTCCCTAAAATTTAGATTCAGAATGTTCCCATTTCTGAACATATCTTAAAATAAACTTTGCATTTTAAAACACATGTTGGTGCATTTCTGATCTGAGTTTTGCACTGCAGAATTAAGAGAAGTGCAGAAAAGTGATGGATAACTATATTCTGACCCACACATTCATCTGGGAGGTCTGGTTCAGGTCAGCCTGCATTGGAATTCACCATGCTTGGATTCCTCAAGCATCCCTATTAATGTACAGACCAGAGAAGCTTGTGTTGCAATTTATACCGTCGCCATCCTAACGCATCGCATCTTCACTCTACCACACGCCACCAGATGTCTGCTATCTTCCAGTCAGTTATATTTCCATCTACAAAGAGTCCCGGATGGCACTTATTTCCCCAAGACAGGAGAGGCAGATCAACTTTCTGGGTTTGAAACCAAAAGCAGCAGATCAACTTTCAGTGTGATGAAAGGGATTAGGCAGCATTTCCGTGGCTCTGTCTGTAGCCTGGTAGATTGTTTAAAGTTGCAGATTTGAAATGCTAGGTTTCTTCAAAGGATTAATTCATCTTTTGATCCAATGAGCACTCTGACGAATGCTTCTTTCCCTATCACATTCAAACACATGGTCCCCTTTAGAAGTTAATAAACCCATTTGCTGCCAAATAACAGGTTTTTCCAATATTGCTCTATCAGGAGGAGGATAAGAGGTTTAATGTCTTGAGTATTTTTCTTCTCCTCTCTAAAGCTAAATCAGGTGTATCTGGTGCTAGAAGGAGCAACACTTTCCCTTGTTATATAAGCATTCTTTTTCAAATCTTCCATAGCAGCCCATGCTGATTCGAACAATCCATTCTTGCATTAACAATATGGATAATTTCTTTTGTACCCCTGTGCCACTGCTGGTGGTCATCGGAGGGAGGGAGAGGCGGGTAATAAATTATTATTATTATTATTATTATTATTATTATTATTATTAGAGCACAAATGGCTATTTGTAAAATTGTGCTGAGCGCCCAGACTTCTTTGGCTGGTGGGTATATATGTAAATAATTGGAACAGCAAATGATGAAGTCAAATGAAGAATGAGAGAGAAGACAAAAAACCCAAACAGTTAAAACCGCAGGATTTTAACTCCTACACAAATCCATAAACAGCCCTAAAAAGATAGGTTTAGTGCCTTTTCTGGAAGGCAGCCAATGAGAGCTCAAAAGAATTGCAAACTGCAGGGCACTCTAACGATAGGCCGAGAGCCAACTTAAGGCCTGCAATCCTATACCCACTAAGGCGGGGGACAGCGGACTGGACTGTCACAAAGAACTATTAAACCTGAGAGCCTTTTCACTTGGACTGCTGTGTAACTTTACCCAGCATCCTGGGCTGGCATCTGGATATGACATCTTCGCCCTCCAACCCAATGGTGGCTTCCCAGTCTACATTTCCTGATCTCCCCCCCCTTTTTTTTTTTTGCTCGCTTCATTCCAGCATGCACAGTCATCTCATTTTTCATCCTTCACATGTGATGAATCCTGAAGCAGTAATCTCTTTTTGCATGGTTCGTTTCCAGATTCATAGCTATGAAAGTGTTTCAGTCGTTTGCAGAAAGATCACAGCCAGCCACTTGGAAAAGGATTTCTGAACAGCCCTGAAAGCACGCGCCATTTCCATCATTTGAGCGCATCAACAGCTACATGAGGAAGTTTTAACTGTAAAAATGGGCTCTCTTGTACATAGGCGTGCACACAATTGTGTCCACTCCTGCTACGTCCCATCTTTAGACTGATTTTAATCTTTATTCTTTATTTACACTGCTGTAGTTCTCAAAACTGGGCAGTTTCTTTGTCATTATTTGACCAGAAAACATTCAAAAGAAACAACATGCAAACAGCCCTCTTTATAGCAAGTTGTCTGATGAAGCAGCATTTCCATGTTGTAAATATAATTGACGATACCATTGAAAACTGTTTCATCAACAAAACTTGTTCAAATTCTATCTTTGAGCTTTAGTTATATTTACTAAATATTAGGGTGACCATATGAAAAGGAGGACAGGGCTCCTGTATCTTTAACAGTTGCATAGAAAAGGAAATTTCAGCAGAGTTCATTGGTATGCACGCAGCACCTGATGAAATTTCCTCTTCATTACAACTGTTAAAGCTGCAGGAACCCTGCCCTATTGACCAAATACAGAAGAGGACAGGACTCATGTAGCTTTAACTGTTGTGATGAAGAGGGAATTTCACCAGGTTCTTCATACATACAAATGACACCTGCTGAAATTCCCTTTTCTATGTAACTGTTAAAGATACAAGAGCCCTTTCCTCCTTTTCATATGGTCACCCTATAAATATAGTAAATATAAGGTGAAAAGATTCATGCTTTCCCATCACCTTTTGCTGTGTCTTTAGATTAATGATTCTTTTCTGGGGATGTTTTTCTCCATGTTCCATTCAGAGTGCACATGGTCATTGACATCTTGCACTGTTATCCTGTTCCAGCCCAACTGAAAGTCCATGGGATTATGAGCAGGGCTGGGGAACATCTTTCAGCCCAAGGGTCAAAGTCCATTTTGGAGAAGCTCTTGGGCTGCAGTCCAATGGTAGGCAGGGCCAAAGACACGGGGGCAGGGTCAAAAGCAGAAGGGGTGGTGTCAAAATACAAAAAAATACCAGCACATTGTACCTTAAAGCTCTTCCTGCCAGTAACCACACTTTAGGAGAGCCATTTCAAACCTTTTACAATGGTGAAAAAAGCTGCACAAAAGACGGAAAATCATCAAACAATTTGGTTGGGGAAGGGCAGCAGAGCCATCAGAGGGCTGGATTTGGCCCCGGGGCTTGAGGTTCCCCACCCCTGGTCTAGGAGGAACCAAGCTGGAGCAGAATGCAACCAGCAACAAACAGCCAGGCGCATGACAAAAAGCAAGGCACAGATAACAAGAGAGTAGATTGCAGGCAACATGTGCTACACATATGTGCCAAATTTGAGATCAATCCCTCCAACTCTCAATTTTATATGAATTTATTAAAGATCGTTTCAGTTCTGACAGATCAGAATGACAGCTCGCCATGTGCGTTCATTCAGACCTGTCAGAACGGAAATGACCTTTAATAAATTCATATAAAATCGAGGGTTGGAGGGATCGATCTCAAATTTCATACACATACTTAGGCATACCCCATAAGCACTGTGACCAAGTCTCAAGTCTCTAACTTTTAAAATACAGAAGTTATAGGCATTTTTTCTTTAAAAATAGGGTTGCAAAAAAAATCATTTTTTCACGATAATTATGGTGAAGACGATACGGTTCACCTATGATATGAATGAAGACGATATTTTTTTGGTCCGAAATGACGATAACGATAAATGACAATATTTTTTGGCGTGCACACCCCTAGTATTTGGGAGTTTTGAGGAACTAATAGCCTGAGCAGTATCTCAAGGTCTGTGTAATGAACAATTATGATTCTGCCATGATGTGTAAGGATTAGGCAGATATACAGAACTGCATGTGATCTGGATAATACAACGGAAGCCTTTGCAGCTCTGTGATCACCGACACAGTTGCAGCATGAGGCCAGTCTAGAAGAGGAATCGATCGTTTTGGCTCAACTTTCCACAGAGTCAAATTCCATAACCTACACTCCTTGCATTTTATTCTTTGCTCAGGCAACAGTTAATTTGGCCTTCTTAGGATGACAAAGGTTGTTTGTTGGCAACCGTTTGAACCCAGCAGCACCCACTTGCCAATAAGAGTTAAAGATTTCTAATCATGGAAATGGGTGTCAACAGAGGTAGTGGATTGATTTACTCATTGCTCCTGTCACCAATACACTCAACCTTGCATATTCAGACAGTTTTGTTATGATTTCCCCCACCACCTTTTTGAGGGGGAAGGGGCTTATGGAGGTCTTTCTCCAGGTGAAATGTCAAAGGTTCATTTAAAATAGCCTATTACATTCTCCTCACACTCAGTGACAGCGTTCTAGTGATGCCTCTCTGGTCTGCAACAGTAAAGTTCTGTAATAAAAGACAGTCAGACATATGGAACATTATGTATAGAAATGGAAATTCTGTACTTTATTCAGTCCCCATAATCACCAACCTTACATTTGCCATTTTGATAGCCACTCGTTCACAAATGTAATTGGAACAAATGAATTAAATTGGCTGGATACCCTGTTCCAGACAAGTATTAATTTCCACTGTAGGTACAGGTACACCTGCAATTCTAATATTCAATACTTTGAAGAAAATATATTTTTTGTAGTGGCTGAAGCTTCTCTTCAAAAGACCAAGAGATGATCTGTTCATTTCTGCAGACCTGACACAGCACTATCCACAATTAAAGAAATATTAAATAGTCTAGAGCTGGGCACAGGGGCCTCTTGAAATTCTACACCCTATTTGTGGGTAGAGAAATTGGGGGGGGGGACAATTTCCCCAAATTTCTCCAGAACGAGGAGAAATTCTCCAAAATTTCTCACAGGCAGGCATCACCATTGACAAGGGTTGTAGAACAGCTTCTTTTAAATAAATAATCCCAAACTGCAGTAGCAATTTGAGGTTGAAAAAAAGGCACAGAGAAGGCCTTGCAAATCCCATCATTAAATGTGATTTCAATAGGGTGACCAGATAAAATCCAGGTCAGGGCTCATGTAACTTTAACAGTTGTAGAGAAAAGGGAATTTCAGCCAGTGTCATTTGTATGCAATTAGTTCCTGGTGAAATTCCCTCTTCATCACAACAGTTAAAGTTGCAGGGGCCTTGCCTTCTTTTGTATATGGTCACTCTACTATAGTGCCTGCAACTTTAACAGGTGTGATGAAGAGGGAATTTCACCAGGAACTAATTGCATACAAATGACTCTGGCTGAAATTCCCTTTTCTCTACAACTATTAAAGTTACATGGGCCCTGGCCTGGATTTTATCTGGTCACCCTAGATTTCAAGAGATACTGGGAGGAGAGGAGAGGACCTGGGGTGGAACTGGTCTCATCGAAAATGTGAAAGGGGATATTCATATTGGGGGAAATGAAGGCAATCAGCTGTGTGACAGAACTGAATACTAAGAAAATGCAAACACATCAACATGGTAGGACTCGCTGCAGTTGCTACTTGCTACAGTACATGGATGCCTGGACCCTTAAGTAATTCCATGACATGCATTTACTGCACTGCATGCATTCCAAATGGCCCCACATCCCTCTGACTGATGTCTGCTTCCCAGTTATGAACCTTTGGTACTAGCGGACAGACTCATCTTTGCTCCTTGTGTAAGCATTGCTTACCCTTGCCTTATTTAGCAAAGGTTGCCTATAAATAGTGGATTTCTTCATGCTGCTCCACATTAAAAGCACATCTTATTGGACATGTACATAAGACAAACAAAACCAGAGGAATAGTGCATTCTTGGTCTGAGTGGAAATGCTCCCCCTATTTTTGTTACCCCATTCACAGGCTGCAAATGGGAGGAGGCAATTCATCTATTTTTGGGGTGGGAAGAACAAAACTCAAGAGAAATTCCTCCATGCTACTCCTGGGCTGGTGGCTGCTATTCTTGTTTCCCCAGAATTCCTGGAAGGATACTATGCCATTGTCTGCTAACATGTGAAAGACCCTTCTTTTGCTTTGAAATCTCTTCTTGCCCAAATTAGGCTCAAAGTTTGAACTGCCCCCCTGCACCTTAAATTTGGTCAAAAGCCTAACACCAGGATATGTCATTGGGTCCAATCAATTGATCAGAGTTTACAGGGCCATAAGGGCCTATACCAGCATTGTTCATGCTTTGTTCCAAGGAACACTTCAGCTCCTTGGAGAAGCATTTAAGGGTTAGGGTTCTCCCTCAATGAGGACATCAGGACCAGCAGAGAAGCTTCCTGCAAGATGGTTTACCCTGCAAGATGGTTTCTACTGACTTTCCTCAGCAAAGTGTAGGTGTAGGTGAACACTGAAAGTTTTCCTATGGGATGCTTACTCAGTTCACATTGGTAAAGTGTGATGCTCAACAGGCCTAGTCAGTTTTCCATTTCCCAGCCAGGAGGGAGTAGAGCTGGCCCACCTGGGTTTCATTCCAAGCTGTTTGGGGTCCCCATGACTGCTCCCCCAGCCTACCCTTGATCATTGGGTATTTCCTAGCTTTTGCACAGTTTCCTCCCTGCCTCACCTCATGCTAAAAGGATGAAATGCCTCTCTCAAGGTGTGGTGGCAGTCAGAGCTTCAAGATAAATTATCCTGATATTTTGAGCCTGCCCCTTTTGCCTTCAGCCCTGCCCACCACTGGAATGCAGCTCCCAGGAGCTTTTTCAGGGTTGAATTTGGCCCTCAGGCTGAAAGAGCTTCATAGCCCCCTGGAGCAGAGGGTACAAACCCAACATCTGATTGACTACAAGGGGGCAAGGGGGAGCCTGGCAGAGAATCCCAAGGGAACTGTTGTATCATGAATCACCAGGCTGAAGCTTCTATAGAAGGTGGAGTTTCCATATTTCCTTGATTTCTGCCTCCTGCCATCTCCATTGACTTATCTTCGCATCTGCTTCCATGACCCTAGGGGGTGACACGGTGGGGTGCAGGATCCATCCAGGAGCCCAGACAACTTGATGAAGCCCTCCGGTGCCGCCAACTAGAACATTGGCATCTGAAGAAACAATGAACTTCTCAGAGTTGTTGGAGGTGTTGGGTTTTTCAGGGAAGGGGGGGTCCTCCTTCTCCTCCAAGGAGACTTCAGTTGGGTTCTTGGTATGGTTAGACCCTGACATGAGTTTCCCATGTAAAATGAGAGTTTGCACCCCAGAACAACGTTCCCTAACCTGATGCCCTTGAGATGTGTTGGACTTCAGTTTCCACCATGCTAGCTGGAGGATGCTGCGGGTTGTAGTCCAATACTTCTGGAGGGCTCCAGATTGGGGAGGACTGCCTGAGATTGTGCTCCAGAATCTTCTGCAACACACTGGGCAGACTCTCAGGGGTTCTTTGATAGGAAAGTGGTTTTGGAAAGTGCTCCCTGAAGGTGCAAATTATGAAGGACTCTGACTTACACCAATCTCCCCCGAAAGCAGAAAAGAGCTCTGTGAAATGATAAAAGCTTGCACTCTGTTGTCGACAGAAGTTGATCCACCACTTTGCTTGGCTTGTTTCTCTCATTCCCAGGGATTAGCACAACACTCCAAAACACAGAGATAAAACCACAGAATTACATGCACTGTGGCGAGCCAAGTGTTCACACATGCCTTTCAGCCAACTATTGTTTCCATTGCTTCTAGGCGGCACGTACCAAGAAATATGTTATTTAATCAAGGATGGCACAGCTCTCCAAAGCAAACCCTCTCGCAATTGTTTTCAATTACATGTCCTTGCCAAGTTGTGCTTGCTTATTTAAGTCAAGCAGATTGGAACAATTTGCAGTTGGCCTTTATTGCTGAGCCACCTCTTTTGCTGTTGGCGTTCCATTTTGTTTTAATAAAATGAATCCCAATTTGAGCTGTGATGCAACACTGGCAGGTTGTATCCTGCTGTGCCTGCTTCTCACTGTGATAGGAAATCTGCACCCAGGCTCTACCCCTTCAGCCTGCAGATGGGGGCTCACATGACTGCATGCTTTTCTATACCTGACCAGATAGAAAATGAAATGTTAAAGAGATGTCTTCTCCCTGACATCTGTCATGCCCTGCTAGAGGAATCCTCCTCAGAGGAAAAGCAGAGTCTCCAGAAACCAAGGAGACACCACATCAAGTACTGGCACTAGACCAAGAGGAGCCTGGGCCTTTGGGGGAGATGGCGCCAGGTCCTTCCCTGACAGAGGAAGGGACTCTGGAGCAAAGACTGACCCTCATGGACCTGACCCCCATGAGCATTGTCAACTTAAGTGACAAGCCAGTAGGCCACCTGTAAGAAGGCATGCTCATTTGCAAAAATGGTCTCCTCAGAAGAAAGCAACTCCTTCTGAGTAGGGCTCTGTCCAGAGAGCTCTGATGGACAGCAGCTGAGCCTGGGTGGGGCTCAGCAGCCTTTGTGAATAAAAGCCAGCAGCGAGAGCTTGCTGGTTGCTGAAAACAAGGCTTTAACAGCTTTTTTTGGGTCCTGATTTCCTGACTCTGTCTTGCTCCTGAACCTCTATGCTATGACTTTGGACCTCTGCTTGACTCTGCTACTGGATTATGTATGCATTTGACTTCCTAATTGTATTTGACCCATTGCCTGTTTGACCACTCCTGCTTTGCCTGACTCTATATTGGACTGATTACCTGTGCCTTGATCCTGTGCCTGTTATCTGGACTACTACTGCATTTGCCTGAACTGAAAGCTTGTCTGCTAAAACATTGGTCTGGGGTATTGCTTGGCCTTGTGATCAGCTGTATAACTAAGACTGCTACAGCCGCTGCAGGACAACTCCTAGAAGGCAGGGATTTACTTTATTTTATTATGTTGGTTTCGAGGAGCGTGAAATCAGGTGAGCAGGCTGAAGAGGTACAGTCCAGAAATGTTTACAGCCAAAGTGAAAACAAGGTCATGGTCATTCTTACCTTTCCAAGAATTCCAAGATTGTTCCAAAGCCTCTTGACTTTACAACTATCTATCTGTAGTACACACTCTCATTTTTTTCAAGCGTAGCTGCTAATTCTTGCACTGGCAGCAATGGAAATGTAGAACTTCCTATTGCTAGCTATTGCTGCTGTTACCTTTTCCCACTTCTTCCAGTGCAAAGAGGATACATGAGTGCTTGTTCTGGTGCACCATTTGTACTGTAAGTGGAGCATAAGAAGCTGCCTTATACTGCATCGGACCATTGCTCCATCTAGCTCAGGATTCTTGACACTGACTGGCAGTGGCTCTGCGGAGTTTCAGACAGAATTTCTTTCCTAGCTTTACCTGGAAATGCTGGGGATTGAACCTGGGACTTTCTGCATGCAAAGCAGGATCTCTGCCATAGAGCTACTGCTCCTTCCCTCTCCAACAGCCTTTCCTTATATTTATTTATTTATTTTATTCCATTTATATACCGCCCCATAGCTGAAGCGCTCTGGGCAGTTTACAGTCTTCTATTTCTATACATAACAGGAGTGCATAACCTGTGACCCATGGACCATGTGCAACCCACCAAGTCCTTAACTGTGCCCCCCATTTGGCTAACCTTCTCCACCCCCTCCATCAATGATCCTGATACAGGTGGCTCTTTCCCCACCGCTGCTACCAGTGAGGAAAGAATGACCTGTACGTGGATCATTAAGGGAGAGCGTGGAGAAATGGCTCTCCACTCCCTCTCCCAGTGATCCCCATACAGACTGTTTTTCCCTGCTACTGCTAGCAGCAAGGAAACAGAGATTTGCATCAGACTTACTGGTAGGGTGTGTGTGTGTGTGTGTGTGTGTGCGCGCATGTGCATGTGAATGCACACGTACAACCCTTATTCTTGAGCCAGCATTACATGCAGCCCTTGGGGATAGAAAGATTGTGTGCCCCTGTGTATATTGACTAGCAACATTCTGTCCTGTTCTAACATTTTGGCACATGGTGTGACCAAGAAACAGAACTGGGAATGGGGCTATACGGAGAGGTACAGGCTTGAGTCTCAATGGATGGGGCCACTAGGGGCAGGGAACAGATTTATCCATTGTTTCAATGATGACCCTATTTACAGGTAAATGGTTGCCATTAACGCCTATGGGGAAAAATAAAGCACTGTATTGAGGCCAATGTTGCAGTAGAGGCAAAACTAGTATACTATCCTTGACAGCTGGGTTGTCCAGTCATCACTGACAGGGCTGGATGGCAGGGGGCATAACATATGCCTCCCCTTCTGAATGCAGCTCTTGAGTTCTACAGAAGTGTATTTCCTCACAGCCCTTAAGAGCAGCAAGGAGGGAAGGGTGTATTATTGTCACCTCCTTCCATCCCAAATGCAGCTTCTGGCATGATCCTGACTTCTTGGTCACAGACACAGAGGGTGATGGGCCAGTGATGTAGGTTAAGGAGGCACTGGATTAAGCTCTGACTGATTCCAAATCCCATGAACCTGAGACCCCATGAGCGTGAGATACCCAGTAGTCCTCAAAATTTATTCCATTGAAGAGGCAGCATCCTCATCTTCACGGCCCTCACATTCCACCAAGCCAGTTTGCCAACACAGCCAATGCATCTAGCGAGAAACCATGGAAAGTAAGGTGACAGAGTGCTAGGCTCTAGCCAAGAGTGCTGCCCTTTTAGGGCCCTTGACTCTTCTGCAAGGTGGGGAGCTCCTGAAAGGGGTAGTCTGGCCCTGGATGTATAAAAGGGCTTGGATGGTTGTTGGAAGAAATTGTCCACTTCCTGGGCTCTGTCCAGGGTCCTGAAATATATGATTCTACTGCCTCTCTGTATTGGAGTCCAGATCCAGCATTGAACCCTGTCTGCCATTTTCCATTACCCCAGACTGCCTGCTGGATCTGCATCCTTACAGCCCTTTTGCAATCACTGCCTCACCAGGACTGGGCAGCAGTGGAAAGCCTTCCTTCCCTGCCAGGCCTATTCTGATCCATGCTCTGTTCATGGCAATTAGGGTTCAATATTCCCTGAAATAAAATATTGTGGTCCCTGGGTAGGCCTATGGGCAAAGCCCTCGGTGTTCAAGGGAAACCACAGTTCAGGTCAACTCAGAGGCAGAGGCCATTATTTTGGTTAGTTCTTTGAGTACAACTCAGTATGGTTGTTGTTGTTGTTGTTGTTGTTGTTTTTGCATGCCCAGAAGGTGAACCCAGAGATTTTCTATAGATTAATTTGGGGGCAGAACCCAGGGCCAAAGCTGTCTATTCACCTAAAGTGTGCATTGAAATCAAATTGATATAGGGCAGTATAGAATGTCTTAAAAT
Source organism: Anniella stebbinsi (assembly GCA_029215795.1). NCBI lineage: Eukaryota > Metazoa > Chordata > Lepidosauria > Squamata > Anniellidae > Anniella > Anniella stebbinsi. The sequence continues at coordinate 60,735,491 of JARDYH010000005.1, read as the reverse complement.
AAATAAAATGGAAACACATGATTGAGTGGGAAAATGGCTGATGGTTAGATCATCTTGCTTTTCTGGAAACTAGGCAATTGTCTCTAATGCAAAATAAAAAATAAAAAAAATGGCCAAGCCACTTTATTTTTCCTGATCAATTGACGACACTTATGGCAATGTTCTCAACAATAGTTTGAAAGAGAAGAACCTGGTGAATCCCTTGTCGTCTTTGACCAAGAGAACTGAAACAGCCCTCTCCAGCCTGGTGGCCTCCAGATGGTAGACGCCAACTTCCATCAGACCCTGCGATGCTGGCTAGGAATGATAGGAGTTGAAGTCCAACACACCTGGAGGCCACTAAGTTGGGGAAGGCTGCATTAGACTTTTACATGCCTAGTGTCCTATTCATTTTGCTTAGGACTTCTCAGCCTTCCTCCCTTTCTGCCAATGAAGCTAGAATAAAAATGGGATGAAAGCCATACATAAAAGATACGTTAAAATATTTACTAAATCGTTAAAATGGGATGTCAGAATTAAAATTGCAATAACACTGCAGCCACTGTAGTAGTATTATATTTAAGAAGCCCCTTCTTGTTGTTTGGATTTGGATCCTCAGAATTATAATGACTGCATAACTGTTTAATCCCAGCCATACAAATCCAAAGACCTTACAGCTCTCTGGGATGATACTCACTTTTTAACTTGGATGATTCTTTCTGTGGGAGTCTCTTCATGCTGTCTTTACTGTTGCCCTCAGTCGTTAACTGATAACCATAACCTGAACTCCCCCTTTCTCTAGCAATAGTGGTGAATCAGTTTCCTTCCACTATGATGTGGGTCCCCAGAAAACATTACTTAGGTTAGAACTCCCTTTTTAATCTGTTCAGGTTTCCCCTGAAGGTTTTAGCTCCATCCACACTGCTCAGGACTGAACATTCTCTGGGGAGGGGGGGCTGAGGTAACCGTGTTCATTCATAAAGGAAGGGGAGCCAGCAGAGACCATAGAGACAAGTTTTCCCAAGGGAGAACGTCTTACTGTTGACAATAGAATAATGCTGATGGATGGCACAGTCCCAAATCACTTCTCTGGCAGCTAGTGACACATCTTTAAAAAGTGTTTAATTACTGCCTGAGTTGAAGTTGTCATAGCATCTCTGGTTAGCCTCAAAGTCTCCGGGTAACGTTAGCAAAGGGTTAAAGTGGTGATAAATCTTGCTCCAGATTGCTTGTACAAGCTAAATGAAGGTGGAATTTATTGGGAACGTTTGTGGAAAGCTAAAGCAGTGCAGCAAAAGTGCTGTTAACGTAGGAAGGAGGGAGGGAGGGAGGGAAGAGAGGTTTTGGGGCACCGATGGAAGCTGGATTCAAAAAGACATTTATCTTGGTGGAGAACTTGGTGCCCTCCAGTTGTTATGATCTCCAGATCCCATCAGCCCCAGTCAGCATGGCAAATGGTCATGGATGATGGGAGTTGTAATCCATCAATATCCAGAGGGCTACCGGTCTCCCAGCCCTACTCTAGATTAACATTCTATTCCAAACATTTCTTCAAGGAGAATCCCACTGGTTTCAGTGGAGAGTGAAACTTCTCATTGCTTCGGGACGTGGGGAACAGGTAACAATACTTCCAAAATCTGGTTGAAAAAGAGCCAAACCTCGAGTAGCAACATCAGTTAGCCAAACCTCCAATTCTCCCTTAGAAAATGTATTTTTATGTTTTCTACTGAAATGATCATTTTTATTTGGTTTTGATCTTCTTCCATGCATGAATCTATCAATTGTCTTTTCAACACCGCTATATGGTAGCTGAGGCTGACAAATGTCAACTTACTCAAAGCCACCAAACAAGTTTCATGACTGAATAGGGATTTGAACACAGGGCTCCTTGGTCTATCCAACATCACATGCCATTTTGCGGTAGTCTTCAGACCTCGGACCTACCTGTGCCCAGACATGCATTATGGGACTTGCGAACCCATATATGTAAGGCAGCCTTCCACAACCTTGTGCCCTCTCAATGTTTTGGATACAACCTCCAGCATTCCTGACTACTGGCCACACTGGCTTGGGGTGATGGGAGTTGAAGTCCAATACATTTGGAGGGCAACAGGTTGGGGAAGGGTGACTTAAAGAGACTCAACTGATTTCAGGCTTCAACACAATTGTGGGTCTCAACCTACGAAAAGAGGATAAATAATTGACTCCACACTGGTTTTCATCATGGAGCTGTACAGTCAAGAAAGAAGTAATTGGGGATAATTTAATTAGGGATGTGCATTGAATCAGATCCGATGCCCGATTCCAATATGAATTGAGGGAAATCAGACATCCGATTCCGATGCTGGTCCAAGGAGCTACAATTCTTATCTGATTTTTCCGATCCGATTCGCATTGGATTGCATTGAAGAATCGGACCTCCATTTTAGGTGTTTTTCCCTAAAGGTTGCCATGAAGAAATAAATGCCTTTAATGTTTTTTACTTTAAAAGATAGAACTTGGCCACCATGCAGATGCCATATAATTAGTCATGTATGACAAATTTCAGAAACATTGGTGCAGGCCTTTGGTGGTAATGAATTTTTGAAGAATGGGTTGCATTACGCCTATATCTTTTTTTAAAAAAAATGAAACTTGGGCACGGTGGGGGGAGAAGGGAGGAGGGGGTGGAATTGACAGCTTCATCATCCAATCCTGCTGATCACTCCAACTTTAATGTGTGTATGTTTAAAAATGAGAAATTAATAGCACATTGTATGGACTGGATTTCCTGGAAAATCTGATTTTTTAGAAGTACCTTGAGAGTAAACGCCTGCACCTCTGCCTTTGAAATTGGCCACAGATGACTACCAACAGCCAATCTGTAAGGTCCCCAACTTCCATGTATGTATCTTGAGAAATGAGCCAGTTATAGCAGTCTGAAAACCTGCACTTTAACATTTCTTTGTGAGTAAACACCAGAAGCAATGTTTCTGAAATTTCTCAGACATGACTGCTTACGTGGCATCTGCACTGTGGCCAAGTTTCATGTTTCTATCTTTTAAAATAACAAAGTTATAGGCATATTTTCCCCAAAATTCATGTCTATAGGGGAAAATAGGCATCTGATGCTCGAATTGGAGGTCTGATTCTCACATCGGAATCAGGTCCAAAGCGTTTCAAGGCAAGTCCGATTCGATCTGAACTGATTCAGGTCTGCATCGGAAGTTACAATTATGATTCCAATCTGATTCTGAAGGGCCGTGCACATGCCTAAATTTAATCAGGCTTCCTCCTACATTGAAGGAAGATATATATGTATACAAACCAAACTGCAGCTTGCCACAGTGAGCAAGGCTGAGCAAGGTGCACCTTGTTCCAGAGGCCTAGCAAGCCAAGAGAGTTTAGTGAAACAAATCCAGAAAGTTTCAAAAGGTTCAGAGCACTGGGGAAAAAATAGTGTGTCAGCACCATACCTGGAGGTGGCACTGTTTGGCCCGCTCTTGGATTACAGCTGGATACCACTTCTATGACTTCCCCTTTCTGCTTGATTTCTTCCTATTTTAGGCTCAGAAGTTTAAACTTGGACTGGAAGTTTAGGATGTTGGAGTGGGCTTTATGATCAGGGAAAGGCATTTAAGGTGCAATCCTATGCATTGTTTACACATAAAAAGTCCTCCACAGTATGCCTTGGGAATTGTAGGACCTTTACTGTCTAAATATGCATTGGATTGCACCCTGAGTCTTTGGATGTTTGCAATACACACACACACACAAGCATGTAAACTAGTTTGAAAAAAGTATCTCCTTGGTAGTTGCCTAGATGGCATCCTGTGCATAACACATCTGTGGGCCTCCTAAACTAGCTAGTGAGAATCTGGGGAATTCACCCACCTCATCTGTATTTTTTGATGTGGTGCATAACTTCAAACATCCTTCTAGGCTTGCTGGGAGTTCCACCTTGGGATGTCTCGATTTGTCTTCTGGCAGGACATTAAAGATGACCCATCCTGCAATTAGGGTGAACTTGGTCTGTAATTTGAAGCAGCTTTGTGTGTCAGGGTGCTTGCATCTGCTGTACCAACAGAGCCGGAGATTCTTCTTTCCTCTGTCCCAATGCCTTTGGGGAAACGCACTGGTTGCTGATCACGACAAAATGCTGCAGTATTATTTTTTACGAGAGATTGTAAAAGTTGTTGCAGCCTGCACATTACAATATTTTGTGAGTACATTTTTATGAAGCTAAAATAGCAGCTTGCTGTTATTACTGGGCATAAATTGCTACCACATTTTCTCGCTACTTTAATGCCAGTCATCTAAACAGCTGCTTCTAAACAAGATGAAATTATACTTTATTCTCCTTTGATTGGAGAATAGTTGCTTGCAACTTCAAGGTCTGGATCCTAAATGGAATATATATAATATAGTGTTAAGTATCTCACTTGTGTCCACTTTCTCAGTGCCTAAATTGGCATAATGTGCTTAGATGCCTTGCTCATTCATGGTCTAATCAGTTACAATTAGGGGTGTGCACCGGATTGGGTCCGATCCACGATCCGGACCCAATCCGGCCAAAATCAGATAAAATTATCCGATTACGATCCCCACATCTGGATCGTCCGATCTCATCAGATCCGAAAGGACCCGATTTGGATTGGAAGAGATCGGAGGATTGTACCTCCTCCCCCCACTTGTGCTCCTTATCTTCTGGGGCCGCCCGCTGCCATCCGCTGCCGTCCGCTGGTCCCTTCTACTGAGAAACAGGCTTCGTGGCGACAGTGGACAGCAGCAGATGGCCCCAGCAGGTGAAGAGCATGAGGGGGGAGGGGGAGGGGGAGGGGGAGGGCCCCACTTACCTTCCGGGGCGCCCGCTTCCGCCTGCTTCCGTCCGCTGGTCCCGTCTACTGAGAACAGGCTTCGCGGCATGCCTCTCAGTAGTGCACCGGGTGATGACGTCACCAGGCGCTCTACTGAGAGGCAGGCTGCGAAGCCTGTTTCTCAGTAGACGAGACCAGCGGATGGAAGCGGACGGCCCCAGCAGGTAAGGAGCATGAGTAAAGGGGAGGAGGCTTACCTGCTGGGGCTGTCCGCTGCCATCCGCTGCCACCCGTGGGCGACAGCAGACGGTAGCGAATGGCCCAGGCAGGTAAGGAGTGTGAGTGGGGGGGAGGGACAGGGAGGGAGGAGTTAGGCCCCCACTTACCCACCCCCATGTTTTCCTCATAGGCTTGCATTGGGGGAAAGCTTTCTTTCCCCCAATGCAACCCTATGGTGAAAACACCTAAAATGGTGTCCGATTCGAAAATCGGACTTCTGATTTTCGGATCAGGATTGGGTCCGATCTGATCCAAAAAGCCTCCGATCCGATCCAACATGCCAACCCCTGTTCTGATCCCAGTTCTGATCCGATCCGGGGGGTCCGTGAACATCCCTAGTTACAATGATACAAACGTTCATTGCAAAGTATCTCCCATTCTCTCATTTTTATCATCCAATTGACCAAACCCAGAAATAAAGCCCATAAATAAAGCCCCCACAACTGTAATTTTGGCTACAATCCTGTGCAGGCTCCATTAGGGCTTTTCTAGCTGAGGCTTATAACTTATCATTTTACTGTGGCTTTGACTTCCAAATACTTTGTGGGATTAAGATCCGATCTTTTACACACACTCTTTTTGGTGTGTGTGTGTGTTCTTCCTTCTCTCTGCCTTTCTATATGTTTGTTTATGTAACCTCTAGGTGGCACTGTGGTATAGCAGAATTGTGCAGCTACACTAACATTTCATTCTGCAATTCCCCCAAATACTGAACTTTCCCTGATCAACACACACACACACCCTGCAAAAATGCTTGAAAGGCACGGGAAAGGCCCTGGAGGATGACAACATCATCTAAAGCACCAGCAAACAACCATGAGTGAAAAATTGTGAGCGTACAATAAATGCCTCATGTAGAAAAGCTGCCTGCTGTATCTCTCTTTGATATCAGTTGGATCCTGTATCTTTGAAAGAACAGTTCTCAGAGGCCAAGGGAAGACACAGAGAAATAGCAGCAAGAAGCAGTAGTCCTTGAACCTGGTTGCACAGTAGGTGTTTGTCAGGGAGTGAGAGAAGAGGACAGGTCCACCAGCGTGTTCAACTAGTACCTATACCGAAGACTCCCTCTCACCTCCATGAAGGGGGAGACTTCAGTGGCTGTGAGTATACTTCCTCCTTAAGGTTATCATGTAATATTGCATAGTAGTAGTGAAATAGTAATAGGTTTATTATTCACAAATGTCTTGCTTAACAGTAGTGCCTGGAGGCACAGACAAAGACCACTGCAGTGTGATAAATCCCTCCTGACTTCATCAACATCCTGAGCTGCATGATTTCTTACACTTATGACAACCAGAAAGGTTCCTGTTAAGGCCTATGGATATAAGGGAGCATCCTAGACTTCTGGCTTGGCAAACTAGTGGAAAATTTAAAGTATGAAAGACATTCCCTGGAAAATATGAATGAAGAAATCCACATTTAATATTGTTCTGGAGTAATGAGGACAGTGCTGCCCATCTTGACCTGTAAACTCCCACTGACAGTACAGTTGAGTGGAAGAACAGCTCAGGTCAATACAGTGGTGCCTCTACGCATCAGCTTGTGTGGTCAGGTGATCTGACTACAAAGGATTATGCTCAACGTCCATAAGATTACCCATATTCTTGAAGTGATCCAGCTTCTTGCAGTTTGATGGATGCTCACCACAAAAGCATGAGCAATCACCAGTAGAGGCTCTTGAACTTCCCATATTTCAAGGTGATTTGACAGGATAAGTAGACTTCTGACCTTAGAGCCTTCTGTGCAGTCTCTCTCCCACTTGTCGCATGTCAGTTTTCCACATAGTGCTACAAGCAGATAATTCTTTATTTTTCTACCAGTGCACTGGGAAGATTTGTCCACCTTTCATCAGAGTCAAAGTGGTAAAGTTGACTTATGTTAAGCAAACATTAGTACGGTAGTGAACATGGCATCTTCTATCGCATTTTGGGGGTATACCCATGTTGGACAGGGTATTTCTGAGATATAAATGTTGTATCTCTTTCTGTCTCTCTATAGTATGGAATCACCATGCCTTGTCCACTCACATTTAATGGGGGATCCTACAACATCCATTTGTAATCCTCTCATGTTTTCCAAGTATGCCATCTTTTTTCTTACTTATTTTTTTAACAAGGATAGAAAAGTAGAACAGATGCTCTTAGAACCATTCTTCTGTATTTTTTAAAGCATTATGGTCTTGACTTGAAAAGTAATCTGTTATAAAGGTGAACCAATCACAGCTCAGCACACATTTACACATTTTTTACACTGGGCACCATTTTATAACCCTGTTATTATTTTCTAATTGGTCTTTTAATTAGTGTTAAAATGCTTTCCCGGCTATTGCTTTAAAATATATATTAGCAAAATGCTGCATAAATAAAAGAGTGTTATAACACAATGCTATTTTTTTTTTAAAAAAAAAATCAGGTCACCATCGTTTTAGCAATGTGTTTCCCCCCTAATTAACACTTCCAGTCTACACCTCTGATCCAAAACAAATGTTAAACACTCTGTGTTTTGACATTTCATGAGTATTAATGGGCAATCAAGCTTCAACCAATAAGGGCTTAGCAGTAATTAAATAAACAAACACTGCATTAATTTTTAAGGATTGATCTATTTTTCTGTTTGTCTGTTTTCCATATGGCTGTTCAGGTGAATTGGACCTTCATCTTCCTCACCTGTCACAGCTATGTCACACTCATGGAAGTGAACAGAACATTGTGGGACAGGCATATAGGGGAGAAAATGCAAAATCTCCAATAGAGTGGAAAGTCAGTTACAATTACACTTGTAATTCACAGCAGAAGAGAAATTATTTATTGGTGCTAGGAGCCACCTGTCTGGGAGCGGTCTAGCTCGATATAAAGAGGTCTTCTTTTTTTACTTTTAACCTCTGTAGATGGATCCTCAATCAGAGGCCTAAACCCATGGAACTGTAAGTGTTTTAATAGATTAAATCTTCCCTGGGCTTGAATATGAAAGCCTATCGAGAGCTGTTTTCCAAGTACCAAAGGGCGTGCAGAAACAGGAGAGACGATTTTCTATTTGATGGAAGCCGGAATCTCAATCTCTTCTTCCATGTACCTTGCACTGGCTTGGCTTTTGGTGTGTGTGTATTTACGTAACATTGCTGAGAAAGGCATGGCACTGGGATCTTCTTTTCAAATGTAGTGACAACCATATCACCGAGAACAGCATGACATGATTGGCATTTCTTAAGGTGAGCATGGAGACATATAATCTCTGAGAAGCTGCTGTTCTCATTCCCACCAGACATGCACAAGTTCAAAAGAGTGGTGGGCATGGATGGTGACAAGCCTACAGTGTCAAAGCCAGAGATAAGAGGCTACAGGCTCAAAGGAATGCCTCTGAACATCAACACGGTACTATAGAAGCAATGGTTCAAAGCCTTGGTTATTCCCAAGGGAGACAGCCTGCTAGGTATGACATTAATTTATTGGAAGTTTTAAAAAAATACAATCAAAGATTAAGAGAGCAAAGAAAGAAAGAAGCACAGTTTGTTTGTTTGGGTTGATCATGCCACTAAACAGATCCAGACTCTAATAAAAAATATATAACAACAAAAAATCCCTAGGAGCAAACATTTCAGAATTTTGACTTCTTTATCTTTCAGGTGCCAGATCATTTTTTTTTACCACTCTTTTTCTGTCTTGACTTCACCCATTGCCCCTTAATTTGTTGAGCACTTCACGTCTACGATCATGAGCTTGCTTTACTTAAAAGTAAGTTCTGTTGAAATCAATGGGCCTTAACTCTTCCAAATAAACACATTTAAGACTGACATATTAAACACTTTCAGGAAACAACATTTTCCATCTTTCATCTTGATGTCACACAAGATTAAATCAAATTGAGCGTCAACATTCTGGGGGAAACAGATTGGTGGTTTCAGTCCATTTGTCAGCAGACAATAAAGCCATTGAAAGAAACTGAAGGGTGAACAGCAGCATATTTGGATTTGACTCTTCCCTGGTGGAGCAGCCTTCCCCAACATAGTGTCCTTCAGATGTGCTGACTACAACACCCATCATCCCCAGCCATACTGGGGAATGCTGCTGTAGAGTTTCCAATTCCACCATTCTCTGTGATGCTGTAGAGAAACAAGAACAAAGGAATAAACTTCTCAGCATCTCTTCTAGCTGACCTTAATTCAGTTCAGGGGTTGTTGCTTTCCTTATCATGTTTCTGCTACCAAAAGGTCCTCTCAATTGAGAGATGAAGAATAGGTTAAAATGGGATCTCTTTTCCCGAACTAGTTTGGAAGTAAAATCCATGTGATAACCTAGATCCTTTTTCTTGCATCACAAGACAGTATGTTGTCAGCTATCTACCTATATTAATTTGAGCATTTGGTTAAACATAAAATGAGGACTGGTGGAAAGCTAAGGCTGTTCTGGTACATTCTGAAGGATTTAATTATAACATTATTGATCATTGCCATTAAAGTATGGTAAGTATCAAAGGTCTTTTGGAGCGTTGGCTTCATGGTGTTGTGTGTATTGCAGAACTTTGACCAGGGAAACATAAATGTACCATTTGGTGATCAACAAACAACTTACTGTAGGCTGGAATATTTTCATTTCAGATCATGGCTTGGATACAGACATGTTATATTAATTGGCTTGTAGATTGCACCATTTTAGCAAAATTAAAGGCACATTGAACATCCCAGTCCATCTCCAAAGATTTTCATCCCTGACTGAAATGTAGGTATATTTTATTTGTTGATAGAAAAGTGAGAATTTAGGGAGGGAATCAAAGGACCCTTTGTCTGTACTAGTTTCCTATTGCCATCTAAGCTCAATTCAACTGGTAATTATATTTAGAGCCCCAAATGGCTTGAGACCAGCTTCCCTATGAGAGACTGTGGCCAAGTCTCTGCCTATTCCACCTGCAGTCTGAATTGGCATAGCCCAGGCACAGATTTGCCACCTTGGTGAGAACTCGATCTGCCTCCATTTTGTGTTCCACCACATGTTTTAAAGTCAGCCAGGGTGATTCTTCTATTTTTGTTCTTAAAAGTCTATTAAATTTAGAAAAAAGTGCATATTAAAATAACACACACACACTTTTAAATATGGACTGCAGGATATAAATCTAGTAAATAAAATAAATAAATACACAAATTATTATTATTATTATTATTTATTATTATTATTATTATTATTATTATTATATTATTATTACATTTATATACTGCCCATAGCCGAAGCTCTCTGGGCGGTTTACAAAAATTAAAAGATTGAACGTTAAAAAGTCAATATACAAAATTTAAAACCATAAAACATAATGAGAACAGAAATGCCCTCCCCTTTAATTAACCCCCCTCCTTATGATTCACCGCCCTGCATTTTAATAAAAATGTTGAAAGACAAATTACAACACGAGAGCAGTCTGTGACGTGCCCACAAACTACAGCTTAGATCAGGGGTGTGCAACCTGAGGTCTGCGGGCCAAATCTGCACTGCTTTGAGTCCCAATCTTGCCATCTGAGGGAGCCCAGACAGCCATGCCTTTTCCCAGGCTGCCAATTGTTCAGTGGTTTCCCAGCTTTTGCATGTTTCCCCCCATTCTGAAAGGTTGAAATGCCCCCCCCACCCCCCATGGCTTAGTTATTGGCAGTAAGAGCTTTCGTTGAACCATGCTGCTATTTTTGGTATTTTGGAACTGCCCCTATTGCCTTTGGCCCACCACTGGCATGCAGCTCCTGAGAGCTTCTCCAAAATTGAATTCTGCGTTCAGGCTGAAAAAGGTGTGACAATCCAGTGCTTTAGAATATGCAGAATGGAAAATGCATTGTGTAGTGTGTGCACCAACCAAATCAGGCATGTGAAAGTAGGACAGACATATTCTCAGTTGCTGCATCTCAGCATTGAGGTTTTCTTCCTTTGAAGACTCGTCCAAGCTTGTATGTCTTCCAGAATAGGTGCAAGACTTTTAATTGAAATTGGCATTTCATGTTTAGGGATAATTAACATGTGGTTACCTGCTGAGCCATTGAGATGGATGGGCTATAAGTGCAATTAATACATAATGTACATAAATCTTGGTTTGGCCTATAGTTTGCAAATAAACATTTTCCCCCCCTCTGGTAGTAAAACTTCAGATAACTGTGATGGTTTGTTTCTCTTCCCCCCTTGTGTTTAAAAAACAACACATAATAGTTCTGATAATGTGTTTCCAGCTGCTTCCAACATATGTAAACCAACCCATTCTCTGATGGAGAGCAGCTACTGCATACTGCCATTAAGCGCTTTCCCCACCCACCCCAACACAGAACATTCCTTGGGGAGAGATAGTTGTGTTACTTGTGCAGAATTATAGCCTATTAGTGTAGCTGATGGGAGGTGACAAGGGAAAGGGTAGTAAACTGTTAAGAGCCTTTTGTGCCCAAGTATCTCCTCTGTATCAATCTCCCCACTCATCCACATTGATCTGCTTTAATCTGCATTTTGATGGTATGGTTTTACACCTACATTACTGCCTCATGAACTTAACAAAAGTGCATTGTTGTGGTGTAAGGAGATTAATTAACGACTGATCAAACAGATGATTCTTTCTATCTGGAACAAGCATCTATAGAGCTGTCCACCCAATAGATAATTCCCCTGGAAAGGTCAGATTTTATAGAGATAGAGAGATAGAGAGATAGAGAGATAGAGAGATAGAGAGATAGAGAGATAGAGATTTTAGATTCAGTTTGAAAGTGTTGCATTAAAATCTGCGGTTGCAGACCTATGACAGAATATGTGTTTGATTTCAATAAATGAAGCTGAAATCCTAAACACATTTACTTGGAGGTTAGTCTCGCTGAACTTGATTGGCCAGTTTGGTGTAGACCTGCATAAGATTGCACTCTGGGACTGATTTTTATATATTAAAAATGGTTTTCGAAAAGCATTAACCAGCTGGAATAATCTTGTACTTCTTCTAGAGCTAGATCGTGGCAGTGCCTATTGAGCATCTCTTTAAATCACTTAACATCAGAATGTTAAATTTCTAAGAAAATTCACAAAGGGTTTAGATTGTCAAGCAGCCTGTGGCCTTTGGACTGTAGTCCTAGCCAATAAAAATAGTAGGACTTATTTACAAGCAAAGATGCCCAGGACTGCAATGCTGATTTTTTTCCTGAGTATTATCACTGACATCCAATTGGATGTTTAAGTAGTTCCTTGATAGTTGCATAAATGTCAGGATACCGAAAGGCTTTATCTCTAAAAGAGGAAGAAAAGACAGGTTAAAAAGTAATACAGAGCAGCCAGAGAGATAAAAGAAATCAATAAATGAAGGCAGACTTCTCAGTCCATCCCCCTACTACCCAGAGATGGAATGATCAAAGTCATAGCTAAAACTTATGTGACAAAAGCACATAAGTTTATATGGATAAGAATCACAGGTGCTCCCAGGTGAGGCTTTTATTGTGCAATCACTTAGCCTCATTCATAGATTTTTAAAGGGGGTGGGGACATAATCTTCCACTTGTAAACCCCCCATGTTTTCCCACTGCTTCTTCTGTTTTTCTAACCACAAAAGACCCATTAGGGAGGGAAAGACAGAATAGCTGAACAGTGTCTTTCAATTGGTAGCATCAATAGCTGTTCACCTGGAAGCCCCCCAGTAGGCATATAGCAAGGGGGCAAATTCAATCTTGGTGAAGCTTTCAGGGGCCACATTTGGGTGGTGCAGGGGGCCAAAGGCAAAGAAGGTGGGGCCAAAAATACAAACAAATCCCCAAAAAAACAACCCCATCATATTGTAGCATAAAGCTCTTACTGCCGGTAAATAATGGTGTCTCTACATTAAGCAAAACAACTAGGGATGTGCAGCGGATTGGGTCTGATCCATGATCCGGGCCCAATCCGGGTGAAATCGGATGAAACGATCTAATCCTGATCCCGATCATTTGGACCGTCCGATCCGAAAGGACCCGATCTGAATCAGAAAAAAATGGAGGATTGGACCTCCTCCCCCCTCCCCCCACTCACGCTTCTTAGCTGCTGCCTCCTCGCTGCTGCCTCCTCACTGCCGCCCACTGCTTCTGTACTACTTTGAAACAGGCCTTGTGGCCTGTTCCACAATAGAGCGACAGTGCGCCGGGTGACGTCATCATTCGGCGCGCCCTCGCTTTACTCTGGAACAGGCTGCAAGGCCTGTTTCTCAGAAGTACTGAAGCAGCGGGTGGCAGTGGATGGCAGTGAGGAGGAAGCAGGTAAGGAGCACGAGGGGGGGAGGGAGGTGGAGGTCCCCTGTTACCTGCGGGTATCCCGCGCTGCCGTCCGCTGCTCCCATACTACTGATAAACAGGCCTTGCGGCGGACAGCAGCGCGGGACACCGGCAGGTAAGGAGTGCGAGTGGGGGGGCGGGAGAGGGAGGGAGAGGGAGAGGGAGGTCCCCACTTACCTGCCGGGGCTGTCTACTTCCATCTACTGCTGCCCGCTGTTCCCTTCTACTGAGAAACAGGCTTCACAGCCTGCCTCTCAGTAGAGTGCCGGTGACCGGCGCTCTATGGAGAGGCAGGCCGCGAAGCCTGTTTCTCAGTAGAAGGGACCAGTGGGCAGTAATGGACGGCCCCGGCAGGTAAGGAGCATGAGTGGGGGGGAGGGACAGGGAGGGGGGAGTTAGGTCCCCACTCACTCGCTCGCCCCCATGTTTTCCACACAGGCTTGCATTGGGGGAAAGCTTTCTTTCCCCCAATGCAAGCCTATGACGAAAACACTGAAAATGGCATCCGATCCGAAAATCAGACATCCGATTTTCATATCGGAATCCGATCCGATCCGAGGGACCTCCAATTTTGTCCGATCCGATCCAGGGCAAAATCTGAGGTCCCAATTCCAATATGATTTTTCCTCCTGTGCACACCCCTAAAAACAACACATCCTTACCAGGGCTTTCTTGTTTCAGTTTCTTTGCAGGGTTAGTGGGGGGGGGGGGCTCCTTTACATGGCAGACATGTGGTTTGAATTAAGGGAGCACCACCCTCTCTCCCTGGCATGTGTGCAAAGGAGCAAGGGTGAAGTGTTTTTGTGGCTTAACTTGTAGCCCCCAGGAAAGCTACAACCATGGCACTGTCTAAATGCATGGAAAGCCCTGGGGTGGATGTCTGATGGTGCAGTGCTGATTTTACGATGCAGCAGCCACTGCACACCCACCCTGGGGCTTTCTGGTGAAGCCGCAGAGAAAAAAAGTCAGGGACTTATCCCAATTTTTTCCTCTGGAGCGAGGTGAGTAGGACATATCTGCCATCTATCCTCATGCCAGAGTTGCAGCAGAGGCATGGCTGGGCAGATATCAACTCCTGATTGGTTGTTGTCTGCCCAGGTAGAGGACAGGCTCGGTGAGCCTAATGGCTGCTGGAAAGCCCACACTATAAAGCTATAAAGAGAGCTATAAAGACTTATCTCTTCTGGCATGCCTACCCAGTCGGATTTTAAGACTTTGTTGATTTTAATAATGTATAAATTTTATTTGGTTTTAATCAGTTTATGTATTTTATATTGTTTGTATTGATGTTGTTCTCCGCCTCAATCCAGAGGGAGAGGCAGGTAAGAAATAATAATAATAATAATAATAATAATAATAATAATAATAATAATAATTTTACCCTCTTCTACCTCCAATTGGCCTGCGATCTAGAAATGTGCTCAAGCATTTACACAGCAGACACGTGGTTTGAATCGATGAAAGTCCTTCCTCGGCAAGTTCATAATGCTACGCTGGCATTACACACTGCCGATACGTCATCATTAACTTTTATTACTAGCGTATCTCTGTTCCTTTTGAAAGAAAGGAGAAGTTCTGAGAGTTGACGACATTGTGTAAAGGACCTGCTAACTTCTGTGAGTGACTAATTATGAGCATGACCAATCACAAATGACTAATTACAAGCCTGGGAACAGGCCATTGTGCTCAGTGCCTAAACCCCTTAGGCTAGACACTATGACCTGCTGCCTCAGCTTATAGGATCTTGCCATGAGTAGAAAGAATGTACTTAACACATGAAGACACCACACAATAATGTGTGCAAACAAAGCACTAGGAATGGATGAATCAGGTCTGTATCACTTTTGCATGTGTCTGTTCTGTGTAGGGATAAGAGAGTCTGTCAATTTTGGTTTCTCCTGGTATGATGATGATGTTTGGTTCATTCTGATTTTTCCTCATCTTCAGTTCTGTTCATCCCAAACCTTGAGTATTTTTAAAAACAATGTCTGCATGAAAATATGTATGATTCTTTGTGTGCATGTCTTGTACATGCATTTTTGTATGCAATTTTGCCTATTATGCACATTTTTGTAAGGAAATAGGGCACTTACATATTATTTTCATTATTAGTTTATTTATTTTTGTTAATATTTCATTTAATATTATTTTCATAATTTTTATTAATGCGCATTTCCACCAGTTTACGCATGTTGTATTCAGTTTTTGATTGGAGAAACTCCATTGCAAAATTCAGAGAGATGCGAATTTTGAAGGGTAATTCTGCTTAGGTTTGCATATTGGTTTGATAGTGAGAAACTAGGTAAATTCAAATTCAAACCAAACAAATGGCTCTCCATCCCTCGTTCTGCCCCACTGCTGTGCTAATTGGTGAACTTAAAGAAGCTGATGTGTAATTCATTTCCCATCCTCACATTATTCCAGGAGAGGCAAATTGAGTCAATTCGCATTGGAATTCACAATGATCAAATTCCTCAAGCAATCCTAGAAGGCACCCTGGGAATCTAGCCCATCATGGTAAGGCCTGCCTTTTGACAAAAGGATCAATTTGACCTGCACTAGCTAGTGCTTTCGCTTCAGATTCTGCAGTGACCCAAGACTGATAAGAGGTATAAAATGGTATTAAGGAATGATTGCATACACTGTGAACAGGGGAGCAGCAGATCCTGCTACCTCGTCTCTCATAACAGAAAGCAACCCGGTATGGAGGCAGTAAGGGGAGACATGCTGGAACCTAACTGTGGCAATGCAAGGGTATGTGGACTGAGCTGAAACGACCACAGTGCCTGTAATGAGCTCACTTGTGGCAGAGTAAATGAAGGAGGTTTCCAACTGTCATATCCTGATGGAGTCCAGTGTGTGGTGGGGAGATTGCACATAACTCTGCCAAGAAGATGGATGTTTCCTTGGGGAGCCTGCAGGCAATGGTGCCGTCCATGCAAATCAGGCCTGATCTCAGACAGTTGGTTGTTCTTGAACCATCTATAAAAATGGTAGTATAATGCAAGAGGGTGGGGGAGATGCTCGTGATAATATTGATAATATCACTTATACAAAGGTTTTCTGATGGTGGAGAAAGAGACTAGTATCCCACACATTTTGAGGAAGCAGAAAACCAGCCCTTCCAACAGGAAACCTTACACAGAGAGGCTGGATTGGCCTGGATAGCATAAGCGGATCCATGTCTACTCAGAAGTAAGACACCCTACTTGAATTCAATAGGGCTTAAGTGGGTATAGGGTTGCACCCTTGTGAAAAGGCATTCTTATCCTACCTGAAGTCAAGGTAAGTTGGGGTTGCAAATGGCAGAGGCCACAAGCTTTCTTACATCTACTGCGATTCCTCCAATGACTGAAGACAGAATCTGTACCCTAGAAGCATGCAATGGGTCCAATTCACCCAGAGGTTCACCTCCTTGAAATGAATGGAAATGGTACAGTGTTCCTGCATAGCTGGCAGGTCCTGAGCATGCAGCAGATACTAAACTGGGAGGACCTAAAAGACCAGTGCCAGTGTAAATTTTCTTGCTGCCTGAGGTGGGAAGGCACGCGTGTTGCTTCTGCTGCTGGCCAGCACTGCCACTGCCCCCTTCCTCCCTTCCCCCATGCTGCTGCCAGTCTCCTCCTCCCTGACCCAGTCTGTCTCCGCCTCCCTAACCCAGTATGTCTCCTCCTTCCTTTGCCTGCCCACCTGGTCTGTCTCCCTCCTCCCTCCCTGCCTGGTCTGTCTCCCTCTTTCCCCAGCTCTCCCTGTCACCAACCTAACACGCTGCCTCCACTGCCCATTCTGCAGGACAGCCGAACTTTCAGAAGAGCCATGCCAGCTGGAAAAGTGGCCAGTACAGCTCTTCAGAGAAGTGGCCACTACACCCAAATGTCTGGCTCGAGGAGCCCATCCTCAGAGCCATGCACTGTGGGAGAGGATGCCCCGGGAAACTCTGTGTACTGAGGGTGATATCCAATGACACCCCGCCTCCCACAAAGCATCCCTCAGAGCAAGGCATTTGGGAATGGCCGCCTCTCTGAAGAGCCACACCGGCTGCTTTCCCGGCTGACGTGGTTCTGCAGAAAACTCTACCACTTGCTCACTCAGAGAGGATCTGCAAATCAGGGCAGCACCAACAATGTCAATGGCATCAGGGAGGGAGGGAGGGAGGGAGGGAGGGGCTGGGAGACACAGCAGTGGTGGTGGTGGCAGTGGCAGCAAAGGAAGGGAGCATGGTGGTGGCAGGTCTTGCTGGTGAGTGGGGATGAGTGTGTGTCTTTGCCACTCCTCCCACTGTTCACCTGTGGCCGGAGCTCCACCCTGTTTCATGGGAGGGGCTGGTTCTGTAAAAGATATCAGGTGAGGTCTGTGCAGCACCATCGACCTCTGGTCAAAAGAAGGTATGATAGAAAAACCAGTCCAACCTGCAAAGAGGGCTGTTCTTATTAGCAATAAGATAGAGCAAGCAATAGGACTTTCCACCAATAGATACCTCTATGTTAATGACCTTGAGTCAAGATTGTGTGTCAAGTGGGGCAGGGGAGTCTCATCACAGCACACCACAGGTTCACTAGACATAAAGGCTGTGCATGACCTCTCCATTGATCTCTTGGAGAAAGAGGAGGATGAATTACCGGAGGTGCTGGCCTTTCACGTGGGGAGCCAAACCACAAACCACTCTATTCTGTTCGTCTTCCTCAAGGTCAACATTACAAAAGGCCAAATGTAAACTCTGAGGCAGATTTTGCCTGCTTCTTCCATGGGACATATTTGTGCCTCGTGTCAGCCGTGGCATGCTTGAGGCAATTGGCTGACAGCATCCAGCTTTGCCCCTGGCTTCAGCATATTCTATCTCCTCCTCCCCCTCATAGCCATAACCAATCAGGTTATAGCTTAGGAAGGAATAATGCTGGGCCTGAGCAGATCTGCATGGGGACATCTCCCCTCTTGTCTGCTCAAGAGCTTATGAATGAGCAGTTTCTTAGTGAAGAGCTGAGTAGGGGTGGTCTCCCCACTCCCTCATGCAGAGGGAGGGGCTCATTAAGGGGCCATGAGGTTATGAGGCATGGACCAGTTCACTTCAGGTTTTGCTGATGTTGCTATGCTCGGGTGTTTGCTGCCCTGAGTGTTTTGGCAGCAGTTATAGGAATGGCTCAAGTTATGAGTGAGGTTTGCTTTCCACCTTCCAATGTCTAGCAGGAGGGCTGCTATTTTTGACAACATGCAGATTGTCAGAAACAGGATCCTTGCCTGTATTCCCTGTCTTGCTATCATTTTGTCCAATTAGTGTGTCCTGTGCTGTTCATTCCTCCCCTCCCAGCCTCTCCCACCTGTGGGCACTGCACACACGCCAAGCCAGAGATGCTCCTGTAATTCCTTTGTAGCTTCACTGGGGGGAGACAAAGCTATGGCCCAGCATGGGGACACGTGGATTCAGATGAGCTGTGGATTTTGATTTACTTCCTGCCTTGCCCAGAAGCTACCCCAGTTCTTGCACTACCCTACTCTGATTGGACCCATCATCTCCCCTGTTCCTGTTGATTTTGGTTTATGAAGACAAAGGGTTGGATCCATACCTAGGGTAGAGCCATTGAAATCAGTGGAATTTAAGTTAGCTATGATTAACATAACTCCCATTGATTTCAATGGCTCTACTCTAAGTATGACTAAATTGGATCCAACCCCTTATGTGCCATCCCTACAGCCTCTGCAACATACATGGAAGAAAGAAAAAGCATGTGCTCAGTCATCAGTTGGTGGTTTGTCATTCAGCAAGGGCTGCTGTGCCACCCCCTTGCACGGCATTCTTCCTAAAAGCCATCCTTTGTGGAGCTTTTTTGCACTTTTACCAGGCTTCCTTAACAGCACTTCCTATTAATTTCCTCCATTGCATCTCTTTACCTACACGGCATTAATATGACCCAGCATGAAAAAGAGCAGCAAAAGAGCATGGCATTATCATAATCACAACGTGTGACACGTTAATTTTCTCTTTTAATATTACGTACCTACCTACCACTGTTAGACTGTAGCTGTTTAACAAATGGATCAGTCACCATTCTATGGCCAGTGGTGTTTTATTTTTAGATTTTATGACTCTCTCTGCACCTGAATTATCCAAGCTCATAAAATTCGAGGGTGTTATTTCCCCACCCCGTCACCTTAAGTTTCAAACCACAGAGGGAATTACTGACATGAAGAGTCAGCAAATATATCTAAAGGCATCAACTGGGCCGAAATGCTTTCTGCTAATGCAAAGTGTGTGTGCTCACATGGCAGGGGGGACAGGAGGCACACATTAAGAAAGGAACTAATTTTCCCCAAGTCAATACCCTAATTTCCAGCACTTTGATCACAATTCTCTGAATTGTAAATAGCATGAAAAGGAAAGGGAAAGTGTCATCTATCAGTTTTAATGATACGATTGTTGCGGGAAGAAAGTTGCACGTTAAGAAAGAGCTGCCCGGAGCCACATCCTGACCAGCCCCAGGGGACTCCGATCATTCCTTCAAAGCATGTGTAACAGTCAAAGCCAAAGGAGATCACAGGAGGCCTGCTGTGGGTGACACAGTTCCCTCCGGAAAATAGGCCTGTAAGCCTCACTTGTAATTCCACCTGCCGTAGTAAGGAAATTAAACTCCCACAGCTCTGCTGCTGTTCCTCAATATATATAAATTGTATCAGCCTCAAAGTGTGTTAAACAAGAACAGATCAACTGAATGCACCAGGTTATATAAGCCTTGTACAATAATGCCTCATGGTAGATGAATGAGCTCTTGGAGAACAAGACAATCCAAAGCCTGTGTCGGCACGGGGATTCTCCTGTCCGGGCCTGAGCGTTCCCAATCGGCACGTATGCCAGATTGAAGTAGGGGGAAAGATGGACACACACAATGCTCATTGGCCTGCTCCCCATATCACAAACAAACCCTTTGAAGAGGGGGCTAGTTAGGGATGAGTGAGAATTTCACTAAGTTCATTTAAAAAAATAAAAATAAATAACAGCTCACGAACATTTGCAAATTTCTCCATGAACTGGATGGAAAGAACTTGACATGTAAAAACAAAATTTGGATGCAGGAAAGACCTGCTCCTGCCCTTAGGGCTGCAGGGATAGAAAAAGAGGAAAATGTTGGATCTTCCATTTCTGAAAATATAAAAACCAGCTGTTCTCAGATGTGTTTTCCATCCTGAGCTAAAGCACATGGGCTCCTTTAACAGGTGGACCACAGGGAGAAATGAGACAGTCTTTATATTATCAAAGCAGATGATAATTTAGATGCTGTTCTGGGTTGTTGTTGTTTTAAAAAGTCACTAGAAGATGAATTGGGTAGCTTTATTTAGAAGTCAGAAAGGATGAATCCTGAGAGAATCAAGTCCCAGCTTCTGGTGGTATAAAATTATCTTCTTCTAGTGGAGAGCCCTGCTGCAGAACAGCTAAATCAAGTATTGTCCAAGCCAATTCTTCAAATACTTCAAAATATGGTAAGTGAGACCTATTGAGTTAGAGGGCCCTCCTGCTCAATCGGCTGAGCGGAGCTCTGAGTGACTGCACCAAAGTCCTGTATGTTTCAGTGAAAGATTGCAAGTGGTAGCCAAGCTGTCCTTAAGGGAAGTTTCCCCTCTATTTGTGCTCTTCTTTTGAGGAGTCTTTGAGGAGCTTCCTGGGATGGAACCCCAGGGCAATCAAGAACACAAAAACTATAATGCAGTTGTGATACGTTTCAGACTTGTGTCTCTCCAGGAAGGCCTTTGCCTTGTTGTTGTTGTTGCTGCTGCTGCTGCTATTGTTGTTCCTTAAGTGCTGGATTGATTAAAAAGATTGCAACCATGTGTTCCACTCACTTGTTGAAAAGCATGGTACTTATCTTCCCACTGCCTCTTCAATATCATTCCGACAAGTTAATAACAGACATCATTCCCAGACAACTGGTAATGATGATCTGAAAGCTATTTCCATGGTATATTTTAACCTGAGAATTAGGGAGATTTTTTAACCTACAAAATTATAGCATGGAAAGAAGAAGCTGGGACAGGAATTAAACAACAACATCAAGAACAACCCGTAATTAGCCACTGATATATAGCTGGCACAACATTGCACTTAAAGGCTGCACAAGTAGTCATTTTTGCAGGTAAAAATTTCTATGTAGAGTACTGAATTGCTTCCTAGATAAAGAGACCTTGTGTGCTATAAACACCATTCTCTTTAATTTTCTATTCATCTAACAGAAGTAAAGGAGATTTAAATGCATGAATAAAGTTCAGGCAACAAAGGTTGTGCTTTTACTAAAAGGATATGTGAAACTACTGGCTGGATCATATTAAAGATCCATTAACAGTTCAGTCCTATGCTTGTTACTCAAAAGTAAGGATCATTGAGTTCAATAGTACTAAATTCCTGGAAGGTGTGTATAGGATTGCAGCCTTATTCTAGTATTCTGTGACCAACAATGGCTGGTCAAAGGTATGGAGTATGGAATAGTTCTGCACCCGTTTTTATTTTTAAAATATTACATCACATTTATATCTCACCTTTTCCCCTCTTGCAAGAAATTCAAGGCAGTTTGCATGGTCCTCCTCTTCTCCATTTTATCTTCATAACAAGCCTGTGAGGTAGACTAGTCAGAGTCAGTAGCTGCCCAAAGTCGCCCAGAGAGCTTCATAGCTGAGTGGGGGACTAGAACTCAGATGTCCCGAGTCCCAGATCAAGACTCTAACCAATGCTGGCTTTAGGGGTGAGACAGCTGGGCAGTTATCCAGGGCACTGAGGAGGTGCAGAGCTGAGTGGGGCGCCAATGGGGAGCCACCAAAGGCACTCCTTGTCCAGGGCACATTTCATCTTAGGGCCTGTTATGACTCTAATCTGCTGGCTTTTTCTTTCATTCTTGTTGCTGTTTCTTTGAGATGATGATACTTCCTGTTTGTTAGGCCTGGAGAATGTGAACTGTGCATATGTGTGTCTATGTGCTGCATGGAGCAGTAAGCTTGTTTTGTTTTGTGTGTTGTTCCATTGTTTTTCCTTCTATTTTATTCCTTTGGTCTCCAGATAAACTTAGTTGAGCCCTGATACTTAGGGTGACCAGATTTTGTAACCCAAAATCCCGGTCCAAAATGGCCACCCAAAGGGGGTGTGCCCCCCTCCAAAAAACATAAAATATTTTTTTAAAAAAAGGCCGCCTGCCATGCAGCCAACAAGCAGATCTGATATCCCCCGCCACCCCCCACCTGAAACAAACCCCACCACCACCAAGCCACCCCCCCAAAAAAACACAGCGAGGGGGGAGGGGGCTTACCTGCTGGGGCCACCCGCGGGTGCCTGCGGATGGCAGTGGACGGTCCCGGCAGGTAAGAAGCGCGACGGGGGAGGCGGGAAGGCCCCCCCACTTATCTGCCGGGGCAGCTGCTTCCTTCCGGTGCTCGAATCTACTGAGAAACAGGCTTCGCAGCCTGTCCCTCAGTAGCGCGCCAGGTGATGATGTCATCATCTGGCGCACTAATGAGGGACAGGCTGCAAAGCCTGTTTCTCAGTAGATTCGAGCACCGGAGGGGATGCCCCGGCAGGTGGTGGCGGGGGGTCCCCCCCACCCGAAACCCCACTACTAAGCCACCACCCCCCAAAACCCAGCCTGGACCTACCAGGTCTGCTGCTCTCTGCCGCCGCTCTCCGCCGCCGCCGCGTGACCACCCACAGCCCCTGTTTGCCCCCACTGCCCCCCGGTTGGCCCGGATCGCCCCAGGTTTCACGGTTAGGACTGGGAAACCCCGGGCAATCTGGTCACCCTACTGATACTGTCTTTTGGTGTGAAACCTGTATTTAACATAGTGCTCCCAGGAAGCTTACTAGGGTTTCCATTCCAACGCTAAGGAGCGTGGCAATGCATGGCACGCTGGAGGTTCCAAGGTTCTGAGCAAGAACTTTGAACACTGGAGGTTCTGAGCTATGGGAAGCAGGGGGTGGGGGCAGTGGCTGGGAGTGAGCAAGGGGGGAGAGGGGGGAACGGCTGGGAAGGAATGGGGCGACCAGCGGCTGGCATTGAAAAATAATAATAATAATAATAATAATAATTTATTTCTTACCCACATCTCCGTTTGGATCGAGGCGAGGAACAACAATATGATAAAATACATAAAACTGATTAAAACATGACACACATTATTAAAACTGCATTAAAACATCCTAAAATATCCTAAAACATCCTAAAAACATTCTAAAATTCCACTGAATACCATATCATTGCCGAAGCAGTTCACGCAGGGGCCTCAGGTAAGTGTTGCATAAGCATTCTTCTGGGAGTTGTAGGACTTTTTCCGTCTAAATAAGTGTAGGATTGTGCCTTAAGAAAATATTCCTGCCTTTGTAAGTTTCCCATTCTGTCAAAGCTCAAAATCCTCTGAACGTTCAGCATAATATAAATCCAAGTAGGTATTGTTTACAGCTGTGGAGTATTCACCTTTAATTTTTGGTAAAGAAGCAATAAGCAACTACTGTTCCAAATGCCTAATAATCCTCTGTTGTCACATTTGCATCTACTAATGCAAGCATATGGAAGGAGGACAGCTCTCTTTGGAAGTCTGTCCTGATAACTGCCCACTTAGCCTCTACAACCTTCTTTTAGTTTCCTGTAACTGAGGGAACAACAATGCTTGCCGATTTGCTACCAGGCCAGGTTTAAGGTTCTAATACTAGTATGCAAAGCCCTAAGCAACTTGGGACCAGGATACCTGAGAGAGTGACTTCTCCCCTATCAACCTGCTCTGTCACTGAGGTCATCAAAGGGAAAGCTTTCTGGTGGTTTCACATGAACCTATGGTCTTATTGGAATCCACCCCGAGAAGAACCTTTAGTGTGGTGGCTCCCTTCCTATGGAATTCCTTGCCTTTGGAGGTCAGGTAGGCACCAATATTAAATTGGTCCCAGCGCCTCCTGAAAACATTGATGTTTCAGGAAGCTTTCCATGAATGACTGGCCACAGTTTTACCTGTCGTTTCAAAATTGTATGATTATTATGATTATTATTAATAATAATAATAATAATAATTCTATTTGTTGTTCACTGAGCCAAAATCTTTTGGATGGGGAGCAGTATGAAAATATTGTAAATAAATAAATACATATTACATAAAAGTAGCTAATAATGAGTCTCTGGGAATTGAAGGACATTTTTCTGTCTAAACATGCAAAGGATTCTTCCTAAAAGAGACTGGTTTCCGCATAGTGCAGCTTTCCCTCCAAATATCTTGGGCTGCAACTTCACTCATAAGGTCCCAGGGCTAGGACTACATGAGTGCTTTTTATCGGTATTGAAGCACATTGATAACCGCTGGAGCACATTAGGCAATCCATATACTCACTTTTCTAGCAATATTTCCTGCTTCCGCCCCCCCCCCCCCATACATCAAAACACCGCAACAGATAGAAATGCACAAGAGGGATATAGCATCACCATGATGGAATTGTATGGCTATGACAAGAGGTGTGGATCTGGTCCATTTTGGGGAAGACTGACGTAACTTGTTTAGTAGGAAGACTGTTTTGGCTTTCTCAGGAAGCTTGTCCAGAAATGCTGTTGCTGTTGTTGTTGTAGTTGTTTTTATTATTACTATTATTATTTAATAAATTGAATATTTAAAAACACAGGAAAAAGATACGACCATGCAAAATGATGAAGCCATCAGTTTATTATAAACCATGGACAAGGAGAATCTGCCACTTCAAAAGGCGAGATGGAAGATGCATCTCTAGGTGTTCTTCAGGCATTGTTAGATTATAAATATTGCCCACAAAGGCTCAAGACAGTCGCGATACACAGCTCATTGCTCTCTCTCTTTTTTTATGTGTGTCAGTTTTGACATTCGCAGGCAATGACTTTATAAACCTGATGTTGCCATCGCTTTTCTGCATCAGCGTTCAGTAAAGGCAGAGCAAAAACCAAGCTGAAGGAGTTGGTGATGGAGGAAGTGCTGTGATGTAAAAGTATTTGCCATGTGGATATACTCTTTCCCATAATGAACCGCCACTCCTTTTTGCTCATGAATCACAAGGGTGCACAGATCTGGAGCTTGAGGATAGGAAGGGTTCTTTGGAAGGCAGAAGTTTGCCAAGTAGCCCTACTCCATCACAGTATTGTAAGGACAGGTGTACTTATCTAGAGCAGAAGAGACAAATGTTTCTTTTAAAGCAGAGGAATATTTATTTCCTTCCACCTCTCCTGCTAAACCTTCAGGAACCAAGTCACCACAGAACCACCAAACAAACGTTAGGGAAGAGAAGGCTTCTATGCTTTAAGATGGCTGTCAGGATTTTTTTTTAAAAAAAATCAATCCACATATCAGAACAAGAAATGTATCTGTTTTTTTAAAAAAAATTCATTCTTTAAGTAATTTCATTGCTTGTGGTGGTTCTGTGGGCCAGACACACTCCTGCAAGTGCTTTTTCCTCCCCTCAAGGGGATGTGGTCTCTCACATTAGAACTGGTTTCTATAGGCTAGGAATGGCAACCAACATGCACATACAGCCTAAAGTTTCATTGCTGGTTGCAAGGCTGGTAAAAATGGTACCTGTTAAATGTTGTCATGCTCCAAAGCACTTAAGTGCCCTTTTCATAACATTGAAACCCCAAAGCATGCGATGGTGAAAGTGAACTAGTCCTCTGACCACTGTAGAACTTGATTTATTACCACAATGTTGGCTTATCTCAAAGCTTGAACATGTCTCTTCTCATAACCGCCATAAAAGGTCTTACTGCCTCAGTATTGTTGATAGAGGACTGCAGCAGTAAAGGGAGACATATGTTCAACATTTCTTTTTGCAGCCAAATCGCCTACAGAATGGCCACTCTACTCTCCCTTCTCTGTAGTCTTCTTCTAGGGAGAGGAAGAATCCAGGCCCTAAAATATCCCATTGTTTGGCTTTCGCTAATACAACATAATTGTTTCTGCTATAAGGCAAGAATCCCCATTTGCCGACAACTGGGAAAGTACTTCGGGTGATGATATTGTTCTGCTTGGGTGGCCTGCGCCTGAAGGTAATCCTTCAAAAGCAGCTGCTTTAAGTGTTAGTTAAATGGTACCTAGGGATTCGCTTGACACAGGTGTCATGTTTAATCTTATTCATATATCAATAAAACCGGTACCATATGTGCATGGTGGTTGGCAGCACTGAACCTCTGAGACAATCAATATTTCCATTAACAGACTCATCTTCCCTAGTTTGATCCTTCTGCAATGCTCTCCACACAACCCAATCCCTTTGTTTTTCCAATAGATTCTACAAATGGCGCTTGCTCTGTAAAATCTCACAGATATCACAGGTGTAGTGGTGGGGGAGAAGGGGTTCTTCTAAATCCTTCAAACTTTTATACAAAGACACTTCACAGTGTGGCGTAATATTTTCAATAGTCCCCTTAGGAAAGTAGTATTGAACTCGACCCATTATAGGAACTGGTAACACGTGGTTTATAGGATGGATTTGGAAGTGGCGCAGGCAGTGGGCATTTGGTGACACTTGAACATCTGGTTGGTATTGCTATGGCACAAAGTCAGGACCACACTGCTCCCTCCCTCTCCAGTACTGCGATGGCTCCTCATTCCCTGGCTCAATAGATAGAAGCAAAACTATACAAAGGTATGAGAAGGTTGTATATGGTCTATACGTGTCCCGGTTCTCCTATTGGCACTGGCCAAGTCCTTTTTCCAAAGCTGGCCAAGTCTCTTTTTCTGTGCTGGGAGAAGGCACAGAACTGCATGCCTCTCCCAGCACAGGGAGGAAAAAAAGGTGGATGAGGTTAGAGGGATGGGGCCACATCCCCTAGCATGATGTCAGGGATGGGGCCATGCCACCTGACATCTTCTGCAATAAGGTGAGTCTGGTAGTGGGAAATCTGGCCCCCACCAAAAAGAGTTCTCAATCCCTGGACTATAGTGAGCATTAAGGTGTCACTGTCTCACACAACTAGCCGACTACTTTTGTAGAGCTTTAGCTGTTCATGCCTCTACCACCATTGTAGAATCACAGCTCGTTGACTTTATATTGGAGTGGTTTTATCATGGCTCATGAATCTCTCAGGAACATTACTGTCACAGGTTGGCTCTAGGTGAGTCAATACACTGGTTTAAATATACTGTTGTTTCTGATCTGCAACTGTACAAATTTTTTTCTCTGACCACCGCATGCCTGTCAATGGACACTTTAGGACTTGCCTCCATTTTCAAGAGATGTAGGAAGAATATTTACTCAGAGATGAGATGAGCTTCTGGGATGGGAGCCATCTTGGGACAAGTTATCCAACAACTCAAATCAGTAATTCACTCTGATAGACAGATTTAACACTCCCAAATGAAGCATTAATGCAAGAACAATCCCTTATAACATCCACAATGTAAATAATTTCCTTTGCTCCCCAGTGAGGAGGAAGATTAATGGACATCGGCACACACACACAGCCAAGGTTTAGAACTGTGTGGGCTCAGGCGTTATCGCAGTATAGAACGTATAAACATTGGAAAGCTCCAGATCCATTTAGGATGGTATCTAGGAGGACCACACAACGCAAAAGCATTGCCAACCAACAAGTCAGTGGTCCTATCAGGGGCCATTTTCTCCTTCCAGCTGGAGTGGGTAAGGGAGATTTGCTGGCCAAGGTTAAGCCACCCAGTTATTTGTTATGATGAACTCTCCAAAAGGAAGAGATTAAACCAAGCCTTAAATGTTCCTGTGACAAATGTTGACTGTCAGCCCCCCAAGATTGATAGCACTTCGGTTTGCCTTCCGAAAGCTTTTAGTTCTGTGGCAGAGGTTAGCGGGAGCTTGCCCATTGGCTGCCGACTTTATGGTTTTAGCACTGGCCAGAGAGCAATGCTAAGTTTCAATAATGAGTAATAGCACTTTTAGCTCCCTATCATCATTTGTCCAACATCCATTATTGTCCTGAGAGAGCTATCTCAAAAGATATAAATGGTCCTGGCAGCTGGCGCGTCAGCATTTCACACCTACACAGCTGCTAGGCTGGGAGGGATGGAGGATAGGCACACACAGGCATGATTCCTGTTTCATAGCTCAATCCCCTGAAACCATCTTGGGGGCCTACAGGTGCTATGTGCAATCAAAGGGTGTCTCCATCATATGCCTGAAGCAGCTGTGTCCAAGGGGCAAACGGGTCTGGCTGAGGAGTAAACAGGGCCAACAGCAGTAATTAGTTGATTGGTTTGAGTAATTTATTCACTAACCATGAATAAACAGCATAAATTTTAATTGGAGTTTCCCTTCATAAAAGGGTTTCCAACACACATGGGAGCGTCGTAAGCTTCATTCTACTCAAGTAATTTAGTTAATTTTTTTCCATTCAACAAATAATTTTCCTGTTCTTACAGAGTGAGATGAAAATCGTCTTATCCTAAAATATCATCAAACTAAAAGGGGGAAAGCCATTTGGCAGTGAAATGCAAGACTCAAACATAAGTAAATCTGCAATCATCACTTCACAGCAAAGAGAAAATAGAGAAACAATGAGACAAGATAAAATCACAAAATTCCTAATTCTGGTTCTGGCTTGTGTGGTATTCAGATTGCACAGAAAAGCAGGAAACTGGACAGATGAACTAGGTAGTCACTAAGAACACCTGCCACAACATCAGGGATGAGGGATGACAAGGAAGGATCCATGATACAGGACTTGGAGTCCTTCATTTTGGGCCGACAGTAACTGACCTAAGGAGCAGGTTTGTTCAGAGGAGGTGTGACAAAAACTGATGTTATGAAGTCAACAGAAAGATAGAGATTTATTCATCTGTCCCACATTCACTGGAACTGGTAGAAATGTCTGTGTCCCTACCAGAAAGCTTTTAGGTATAGGCACTTTGGCCTCAGAGTCTGGTGCTGTAAAACATGAGGGTCAGTACTGGACTCAAGTAGCACAACAAGATATGGCCTTGAAATAGTCAAGAGGGCAATAGTACTTCCAGGTGCAGGCACAGGAACAATGGAAAAGCTTAAATTTATGTTGGATCATGGCCAGATGACTCCTGAGGATTTGATGTTCCTAACATTTAAAAAACCAAACTACAGCCTAAAGCAGCAAGGTACCTCCAGATGTTTTGGGCAACAACTTCAATCTGCCCTGGTAAGCATGGTCAATTGTCAAGAATGTTGGGAGTTGTAGTCCAAAACATCTGGAAGGCACCAGGCTGGCCTAAAGCAAGCAAAAACATTATATTCCATTTGACTTGATTTTCCTGTAGAGCTAATTTTTAATTGAAACTGTATTTCTCACTCTCAAAATGTAGTCTGAAGTCCGTCCTCCCGAGCTGGTTTTTTTAAAAAAAGGTATTTTAAGGTTGCACCATTCTATTTACCCAACAGGGAAAATGCAGTGACTTAGGCCGTTTCTACACCAGGCTGTTTGCCTGGGATGGCCCCCGGCTGGTCCCTGCATACCGACGGTGTGTATTGGGTACTTCTGGGATCACCCTCCCTCCCTGCCTCTATGCCCCTATGGTGTAGAAAGGGCCTAAGTGACACACACACCACCCCCACTTGTATGAACTGCATATATGCTTAAGGGAGCATCCTCGTAGCACAGGCAAGGAAAAGTATACAGCAAAGTTATAAATAAAGTTGAAATTAAATCACATGTGAGCTCCATAATATGCTGGGATAGCAGATCATAAACCATATTCTGTAACTGACTCTGCCATTCCCTGCAGATTAGTTATAAATCCTATCTATCAATACACCTTTTGCTTGCTTGGAGAAATCTAATCTCAAGATGACAAGTCACAAAATTCTTCATTTCCACACACACAGTCTAAGCTTTATCTGAAAATTTTTAAATATACCGATTCCCATTCTCTCTCTTTCTCTCTCTCTCTCTCTCTCTCTCGAGAGAGAGAGAGAGAGAGAGATCAGCACACAGAGAGAGAGAGAGAGAGAGAGAGAGAGATCAGCACACACACAGAGAGAGAGAGAGAGAGAGAGAGAGAGAGATCAGCATTCCCCAACCCAGTTCCGTCCAGTTGAGTTTGACTACAACTTCAGTATCCCTATTCAGCAAGGTGTCTGGGGATTATGAGAGTTATAGATCAACACATCTGGATAACAAGTTGGGGAAGAAGAAGAACAACGTGTTCTTCCTATAGCTATTTACTGGTTTCTTCCTAGGGCCATTTTTCAACAGTGGTAAGTAACAGATTATGGGTTGTTTTCAGACTTAGTCATACTTAGACCAGACATATTAAAATCAGTTAATCGCAACTAAATTAAATACCATTGATTTCATTGGGTCTACTCTAAGTATGACTAAGTCTGGATCCAACCCTATGGAGACAAAAAACCCCACAAAAAACCAACGGTCCCATTGGAGAAGACGATGCACCACAGGCACTTCCTTCCGAGATCAGCCCCAGGCTGGGTATTCAAATATGACTGGAGAAGAAAAACAACATATTTAACTCATTACTAATATTTTGCTCAGGTAGTTAAAAGGGAAAGTAGTACCTTCATCACACCTAATTTCCCCCCTGGTTTGCCTCCACATTTTTTTTTACCTCTGATGCAGAAGCGCGTCAAGCTCATGAGTCCTTTCACCTGAATATCTGCTCTTTCACGCCTGTGCTCTTCCACTCCACTCCTCCCCTTCTCCTTCTCCCTCCAGTCAGGTCCTGTCAGATGAGTACTTCAACCAGACCACCTTTCTGCTGGATGAAAGTGGAACGACCCTTTAGTCTGGCTCTTTGGGGGCATCGAGGGACTACAATCCTGTCTCTGCAGAGATTCAGGCATTGTATGACTTTTAAAAAACGCTTTGGAGCCTAGGACGCAAGGTTTGGGTTTTATATCGAAGCTTGGAGCCGGCTGCTGGGAGAGATCACTTTTCCCTGCCAGGATCTGATGCAAAGCATTCAAGCCCCCAGTTCCGTTAAACCTACACAGAGGCTTAGGGCTCATTCAATGCACTAAGGCAAAATAATCCAGACTTTTAGCGTTCTAGGAAAGGCTGGGGAAGAGGCGGGGTGTCAGCAGGACAGGCACAGCATCATGAGAGTATCGTGCTGCAAATCTGCACACCAGGCATGGCGAGAGTGCACTAAAGCGCTGGTGTGATGGAGCTCTAGATTCAAATGCACACCAGTGGATAAGTGATTTAAGCCATCTCTAATCTATTAGCATTTTCTTCAAGCTTCCCCCACCACTCATCTTTCTGTACCTCAGCTGTTTTTACTTTCATTTGCAACTATTCTTATTGAACCAGGTCCAAGCTCACCAAAACCAGGTTTATTTTGTTACAACAGGCTACCATTGACCAAAATGGATTCACTGTGCATTGTGTCCCTTAGTCGTGGCCTTCCAGCTCCACATGTTTGCATGCTCCAATCCCTTTATGTGGTATCCTAGTTCACACACACACACACACACACACAGAGAGAGAGAGAGAGAGAGAGGGAGGGAGGGAGGGAGGGAGGGAGGGGAGAAGGGGGAGGTGGCGTCTGATAGATTTATACACCTGCCAGCCAATTTAATAACTTTCAATACATAACAGTCAAGACTAATGCAGAGTTATCAGTGCTGTTATTGAACCAATGGCCAAGCCGCTAATAAACTTAAACAAGAAGGTGTCGAAGAAAAAACAGGTACTGGATTTGGTCATATGAAGGGAGACTGTTATTGTCAATGCTATGAAGAATATTCCCTGTAATAAGCTAATTTTCCAGTACCATATATGCCACCAATTAGGGGCCCTAAAACCACCATCCTTCATGACACGGGGTAGGGACAGGCTGTCTGGATAAACCCATTTGTTTTCCTTTGACTTCCTTTCCCAGGAGGCAGACAAGAAGTTCTCTGGTTTGAAAATGGATTTGGTGACCATGTATAAAGTACACCATACTTTAAAGGCCTTTTAAAACCACTTCCTCGCTCATTACACACTTTCTGCTCAATCTGGCCTTTGTTTCCTGACATGCTATGTGACATACTTGATAAATGGTTTCTTTTTGTCAGTATGATCCTATCCTTTGAATTAGGGAGACTGCTGCTCATCAATAGTCCAGTTGAAATGTTTTGAAAAATTAATACTGCCCAGAGAGCTTCAGCTATGGGGCGGTATATAAATGCAATAAATAAATAAATAAATAATTTTAGGTACACTTACTTGGAAGCAAGTATCATTGAAGCCAATGAGATTAATCATAGAATTAATCTATGAGACCCTTCCATAGAGTTGGGAGGGGCTTATAAGGCCATTGAGTAGAAACCCCTGCTCAATGTAGAAATCCACCTTAAAGAATACATGACAGATAGCCATCCAGTTACATCTTGAATGCCTCTAATGTGGGAGAGTCCACTACCTCCTTAGGTAATTGGTTCCAGTCTCATATTGCTCTTTTCCTGATGTCCAGCCAGAATCTGGCTTCCTATAACTTGAGCCCATTATTCTCTGTCCTGCACTCTGGGATGATCAAGAAGAGATCCTGGCCCTCGTCTGTGTGACAACCTTTCAAATATTTGAAGAGTGCTATCAAGTCTCCCCTTAGTCTTCTCTTCTCCAGGCTAAACATGCCCAGTTCTTTCAGTTTGTCCTCATAGGACTTTGTTTCCAGATCCCTGACTATCCTTGTTGTAACAACATATACAGTACTGTACAGGTCTGGATCACAAAAAAGAGAGAAAATCCTTTTCCCAGGGCAACACTGCAACCCATTCACTTATTTTGGAACTGGATTTTATTAGATGTCAAGAGTTATATCAGCCTTCTCCAACCTGCTGTCTGGAAATGCTGGGATTTGTGGTTCAGCATATCTCCGGGGCGCCAAATTGGGGAAGGCTGAGGTCTACATTCCAGGAAAGCCCAGCACCTGTGAAGTAAGAAAGGCATTAACCTCTTTCACCCAAGTAAAATAACCTCTTCAAACCTGCATTACTCAAAAGAGAGAGAGTAAAAGCTTGGCCTCCCAGTGGGCATTGATCTTACCATCATAACACTGATTCTTGCAAGAAAGCCCGAGGATTTTGACACTTTCAGGAAAGTTCACCCAAATGAGGATAAGAGGTATTTAGTATTATTTCATCTCCTGAAAGCAAATTACGCCAATATTAAAGGACTTTTATACACCCTTCAAACATTTAACTTTGCTTTAGGGTTTAATGGCAGCTCTGTGGGGCGGGGAAGCAAACAATAAGGCATAACAGGCTGTGGATATAAACTAGGATTCGCACCAATTGAGCTATGTATAAAGACCCACTGAATACCCCAGGGATCAATGATGAAGACCCAGTAAATAGCCAAGAAGTTTTGAAATATAGTTGTACATTCTTCACAGCAAATGAGAGCAATTTTGCCCCAGCTCATGCATTAACATCATAGAGTGGAAGCCACACCGTCTGATCTTCATGCGGCACCAGAAACATTTGCAAAGAAGATCTACAGGGGACAGGAGAATGATGTGGAGCCCAGGTTTCTTAATAAGAATTTGTTGGGAAAGGGCTCCAGCTCAGTTGGAGAGCACATGATTTGCATCCAAATGGTCCCAGATTCAATGCCAGTATTTCCAGTATTGGCTGGGAAGGATTCCAATCTGAAATCATGGAGAGTCACCACAAGTCAGTGTAGATATTAATGAATTGGAACATGGGTGGGCAACCCCCCAGCCTGCATGCCTATTTTGGCCATAGAGGTTGCCCATCCAGCCGACAGAGACTTGGACTTCCTCAGAGGAGCCCCAAGCTCTGCCCCCTAGCATGGAGGCTACCTGGGGCTTTGGGAGGAGGTGTGGAGAGGAATCCTCTTTTTTATCTCCAATCTGTGATTGGTAAGAACAAGGGGTTCCCCTGTGTGCCATTCTCCTCCCAATGGAGGGCGAGCAGTGACCGGAGGCAACAATGAGATTGGGGGAGGGGTGGCTGTCCACTTGTCTGGCTCTTGCAGGAGCTCCTGCAAGGGCCAGATAGGTGGACCCTACTCCTGCTTTGCCTTCTCCTCATGGGGAAGATGAAGGATGAGCAAAGCCCAGCTGAGCAGCTTTACCTGCCCTGCATCTCTCCCAAATGGGAGAAGGCACAGGGAAGGAAAAGCAGCTTCACTCAAATGGAAAAGCCCTGCACACAGCGAAGCTAGTTCCTGGTGGATGAGTCAAGAGGATCATACTCCTGACTCTGGAGTATGATCCTGGGGAGCTGCTGCCAGTCGGCGCTGACAATACTGGGCTGGATGGACCTGTGGTCTGATTCAGTATAAGGAAGCTTCTGATGTTCTCGTGACTCACCCTCCAGAGTTCAAATGACATCAGAGGCCATAGCAACACTTCTTTGGCATCAGGTGGTGTGGCCCTTGACATCACTTGGCCTGCAGAGGGCAAGTGGGTGGTCATTTGCCTCTCCCACAATTTTGATTGCGCACCCTTCAGCTGGATAGAGCAATAGTCTATCTCGGCAGCTTCCATTGAGAATCCCACGAAACTTCCTTTTACCAATTCAGTCTATTGGCCCAGCTAATTTATTATTGTCTTCACTGACTGGCAGCACTGGCTCTCTGTGGTTTCAGACAGGGGGTTTTCCTAACCCTACCTGGAGATGCCAGGAATTGGACCTGGGACCTTCGGCATGTGGGGCAGGTGCTCAGTTGCATCCTGTAATATCGAAGTATGTATGCTTATCATCACACAACGGATGTGTGTCAACTGGGGCAGACAACTTGTGGCCCTCCGGACGTTGTTGGAGTACAACTCCCATCATTCCTCACTGTTGGATATGCTGGCTAGAGCTGATGAGAGTTGAAGTCCAACAATATCTGGAGGGTCACAGAAGTTGACCGTCCCTGGCTTAAAAAAATAATGATGATGAGAGAGAGAGATTATCCACTCTTTCAAAAGGCGTTTAAAGCTGTGGTGGGCATCACATGCCTCAAGGGATGGGTAAGCTCCTTGTCTTCACAGGAGGCAGTCTCATGTGGTTGATGGGCCTGACTTTTTAAACTCTCTGGCTCCCTCATTTCTAAAACATGTGTTTCTAGTCTTCTTACTTCAGGGAACCTTTGCAAGTGTAATAGTAATATCTGTTGGTGGTTTCAAAACAAAACAAAACAAAACAGAAGAAAGGGAATAAAAGCTTTAAATTTCAAACCTCTTTTCTCATATTAGGAGCTACTAGTTTAAGAAGAAGCATCTCACAAAACAGCTGCAACATGTCTACTTGTTATGGCTTGGCAATGTAACAGATGACATGCAACAGATGCTTACAATAAGCACATGGAAGTAACTTTAAATTCTATCTCAGTTTTAAAGGTATTGGTTGTCTTTCTGTCCATCTCAGCTCCCCAGGAAGTCACCATAGATATAAAAGTAACACTTACATTCCGGTCCATAAGTTATGGTCTTCTAATTTTTGGCTTGCTGTCATTGTGGCATGTGGTACTGAGCAGGGTGCTTAACTCATGATTTAAGTGGTGGAGTTATTCTTATCTGTGCTGGTTACTTTAATTGACCATCTCTACTCATTACACCTTCTAGTGATTCATCATAAAAGAAATAAATTAGCTTGTGTGTGTGTGTGTGTGTGTGTGTGTGTGTAAATGGCCTGATGCCTTTAGTGCTTTAAGTGGCAAGTAATCTATGTTACAGAAGAACCCCTCTAAAAGAGAAGTGATTATGCCAATCTACTCTAACATTTGTGACAACCATAGGACTAATTGTACTGGGTTAATGAGTCCTTAATGAGAACAGTTTTGAGAAGGTGCCCTCCCAAAAACATATTGTGAAAGTTCAATAACAAACTTCATGCATTTGCATCTTTGAAACCCTTCCATCTGCACTATGTAATTCATAATAATAATAATAATAATAATAATAATAGAGGTCTACTAGACATTAACACAATGCATGCTAAACAGATAAAATCACTCAGATAATTCTTCCACACTACAAACACCCCCATTCATAAAGACATAGTAAAAGCAGATAAAAATTATGCCCACTCAACCTAGCACTACAAAATGAAGACCAAACACGACCACTCACACTCACAGAGAAAAAAGAAAAATGGGCACAAAAAGCACTCCATGGGAAACACTACAACATAATACAGAACCCACAAATAAACAAAGAGCAATTGTATGAATGGCTCAGGAAGAATGAGCTATTTCCAGAAAAAGAAGGATTCCTAATAGTTATAGCAACCAAGAACTACCAAAAATACATCATAAAAGATAACAGTGTAACAACAGACCTATGCAGGAAATGCCAACAACTCCAAGAAACAATAGACCATATAACAAGAGGATGTAAAATTCTGGCAGGAATGGACTATGTGGACAGACACAATACAGCTGCAAAAGCAACTTACACCATACTATACATACTCACCCCACACAATCTTGGAAAATTCAGATCATAAAATATACTGGGACAGAACAATTCATACTGACAAGACAATGCCCTGCAACTGACCAGACATAATGGTCATAGACAAAAAAGAAAAGCACACATACCTCATCGACATAGCAATACCAATTGACAAAAATGTTATTGAAAAGGAAGAAGAAAAGAGAAACAAATATACATGACTGGCAATGGAAGTCAAAGAATTATTGCAACTGGAAAAGGTCACAATTATTTCATCAGTCACATCAGTCACTGGCATCACATCAAAAAAATTATACAGAAAACCTTCAGAAACTGGGCCTACCAAAATGCATCTACACCAACATCCAGAAAGCAGTCATACTTAAAATATGCTCAATTGTCAGGAAATTCCTAAATCTGTAAAAGACAGCATGACTTGGCAAAGCCCATCATGTCCGTCGAGAAAAACTGCCATGAACGAGAAAGAGAATAATAATAATAATAATGTCCAGCTGTATCCTCCCATTCACAAAAGGCTCTTCGATCCAGCAGAGGCTTCCATGAACCAAAGAGGGAGGGAGTTGATTTTCACAAATCACCCTTTTCTCCTGCAGCTCCCCACATCACCTCCCAGGCTGTTCCAGGGGGTCCCCAAAACCACTGGAGTAGATTGAGAGAGCACAGGTGGCTGCAGAGGGAAGGAGGAATCTGCTAAAATAGCCTCCCATGCCTCCTGTTAGTTATTCAACCACAACTAAGT
Source organism: Anniella stebbinsi (assembly GCA_029215795.1). Classification (NCBI taxonomy): domain Eukaryota; kingdom Metazoa; phylum Chordata; class Lepidosauria; order Squamata; family Anniellidae; genus Anniella; species Anniella stebbinsi. Next base: position 60,698,128 of record JARDYH010000005.1, on the reverse strand, counting down.
AGTTGTTGGACTACAACTCCTATCATCCATGAACATTGGCCATGCTGACTGGTCCCTGATCAGAGTTGGAGTCCAACAACATCTGGAGGGACACAGGTTCCTGAACTCTGAAGCTAATTCAGACCCCAAGTTCCGCAGACCTGGCCTACATGATACGCACATGTTGAATCTAATGGGAATTGTATTGTCGATCAAATGCAATGAAATACAATACGATAAAACAGCACCACTGGATGATTTGTGCTTAGCATTTTAAAAGATTCACCAAACATTATTCTCTCATACCGCAAATCTCTTGCAAAGAAATTGCATTTAAAAATAGATCTCATTTTAGATCCAGTTGCTCTGGCACCATCACTATGTAATGCTTGGAAATAACGGGCTCGTTGCTCCCCGAACGGCTCATCAGGTTAATCAAAGCAGGTTTTCACATTCCCCAAACAGATTTATTACTTGGCTCAGATAGCTGACAAGCTGGACTCCAGCCTCACTCACTAATGTTTTACCAAACTGAAAAAGTCATAAAGCACCAAAAGAGAGAGAAGAGAGAGATTCGTTAGGGCGTACAGTTTGCAGACAAATGAGATAAATTTCAGGGAAGACCATCATAGGGGTTTTGGCAAGAGATGAGACTTCATGTTATCTGAAAACAATAAAAAGCTTGGAAATAGTATTGCAGATTAATTTATTATAGCAATAAAAAACTAAATGCCAAGAGATGTGTGATATTTGATAAGTCTGAAATAATTTTTTTTTAAAAAATGGAGGAAGATTGAGGCAAAAGGATGAAAGAGCACTGCCATTGCTATTGCTTCCTCTTGGTGGTAAGCAGCTGTTTGGGGAAAGGTTGTTTCTTTCTACCCAGTGCCTCAGGAGCAGTGCTTCCATCTTGATAACATTTCAGACCAGCACTGCAAGTGCAAAACAATGAGCTAAAAGAAATAGCCTCCACTGGGAGAATGTACTCCCCCCACCTCCACCCAATAGTAATGTTCTGGCTCATGACTAAACACAAAATAGCTAACCCTGCAATGGCTGTTTTGGTTTCTGGTGCTTGTGGGCAATTAATTTTAGAACTATCAAGAGATCCTTGATTAGGTTAATATTTGGGACCAAAATACAGAATTTCAGCAAAATTTTGAGCATCTGGGTCTACCAAAATCATGAAGGCTGATCAAAACAGGTTTGGTATATTCATAGCATGATAGAGCTGGAAAGGTCCTGAGAGGTCATCTAGTCCAACCCCCTCCCCTTCCTGCTGATGCAAAAATCTACTGCTGTAGCATCCTGTCTGCCAGTTCTCCCCAATGTCAGTGCTGCAGGCTCTGCTATGGGGGTTGTATGTTCTGCCCCTGTACAAGGACCATGATGCTGCTAACCTTCCTTCCTCTTTTTGTCCACTGCACATTACATGACCACAAAAATGGAAGGCGGTTAAATGGTGCAGGAATGATGATAATATCACATGATAGTATAATGATGACAAAACCATGGGATTGGATCACTTGAGCATGAGCTCTAACCAAAGCTCTCATAATGGATATATATAACTGTTATAGCTGTTACAGAGTAGCTCCAGATGTGTAGGCTCTCTGGCATGCGTATGGACCTAACTAGCATTACACCTTGGTTCAGAAATGCATTTTGTTCTGGAAAGCCAACCCGGAGAATTGCCAGGGATTGTGTTAAGGCTCAGGAACTGCTGCCTGTTTCGAATGAGATGATAATCAATGGGGGGGGACAATCATCCATTGTGATGCTCATCGGCAGCATTCGGACAACATTTTAGGCAATGGAGGCAGCATTCGGATGACACGATAATCAACACAACGGATTATTGTCCCCCCCCCCCCGGTTGATTATTGTGTCATACGAAACAGGCCATTGAATGGATGTGTTTCCGTCTTGATGAAATTAACGATGGTTATTCCCTATGTCTGGGGGAAAGTGCAAATGCCTGTCTGAGGGGAGTTCAGAGACAGAAGCTGAGCAAGCATCCAGTCCCAGAGAGCATTGGCACTTTAACAGGCAAATCAGGAACAAGTCTTGTCACATACTATAGCTGAGCCTTGGGCAGGGCTCAGGAAGCTCTGGAAATATAAACCTGCATTCTCAGACCCTATCTACACAGTCCCTTGGAACGTTTTAAACAATATTTTAAAACTTTCCAAATAGGTGCATTCTAAAACACCTTAGGCCACATTAAGGAGTACTCACGTTACAAGAGAAAAATTCTCAGTCTTCAAGGTGGTGTGTGCGGTCACACACTCTTCTGCCCCATCTCTTTCTGTTTCGTTTTTACAATGAGTTTAGGGCAAAGCATTGTGGGTGTTGTAGTTCAGTCACCCACATCCTCCTTAGTTAGTTCCTCTTTCAATCCCTAGCTTTCAATGAGTATAGGGCTAAGGATTGTGGGTGTTGTAGTTCACTTGCCTACTTCCTCCTTAGCCCCTCTTTCTTCCCCACCAATCAACTGCTAAGCATTTGGGCACCAGTAAACGAAGCAGTGCCCCCATGAATCACAAACGGTAAGGAAGTATACATTATTTTACTTAAAATGATTTATTAAAAGTAAAACCATTGTATATAGCTGAAGTGAGTTTTAAAAACCTCGGGTATACATCATTCAAGGGAGTGTGTCATGTGGCCCAAAGAGTTTTCATAACCTTTATAAAACGTTAAAAACCTAGCGTGTAGATCGGCTCTTAGTCTAGCCTTTGTTAGAAACAATGCTGTTCTTCAATTTCAATATCTTGTACTATGAGTTGTGTTTGGACCTCCAGGTTATTGATTTTTAGGTTTCTACCTGATGCTGCTCTTTGGTCTCTGATTCTACTTCACTGATATCCTGTGTGTTTTGACCTTGGCTACTCCTCTGACATCTCTCTGGAAAATCCATGTTTGTCTGCTAAAAATGTGCTTAAATTTTGCTTGCTTGACTTTATTGTAATCAACTCTGTTTGCATAGCAAAGTGCTGAATGTAGCTGAAGTAGGATATCAGCTCTTGAGAACTAAACTGGGGTTTGCTTGTTCCTTGTGACTTTTTTTCTGAGCACATTCATTGCTCTGGCAGATCTCTGCTTCTTTTGTACACCACCCATTGCCTCGTTTGCCTGGAGAGATCCCTTGCATGTATACCCAAAGAGAAAGCTTAACACCTGGCAAAGCATCCATGGAGTCTAGGTAGTGTTCCAAGCATAAGACAGCAGCCCTGTGAGCTCTTTTACAACCACTTTTGGTACCTATACAGGGGCTCAACTTGCTCAACCAATGAGCCTGTGCTTGAGTTGTAAATCCTGACTCCAAAGCAAAGTGGTCTTGGAGAGAGTCTAAATATTGGGGAGTTGCTGTCAAAGAGGTCTGGTCAGGTGTAACACTATTTGGCCATCTTTCCAAACCTTAAGGAAGAAAGCTATTGGCCATTTTTGTGATTAGGAACTAAGCTGACTAACCCAAGTCAGTGACCACAGCATTTTCCTAATTTTTGGTAAGCAGCCAGGAAGTGCAGTCCTTTGGGTTCCCTGCCTTTAAAGTCAGGTAAGGATAGCTGCTCCTGGTCTATTTCCTCCTTCTCCTAAATCTATCAAGTTCTGCTACCTGTGGTCCACCAGTTTTACCAGTACTCAAGTGTACAGGCACTAATGCACAATAAGTGCAAATGCACATTAAAACTAGTGCTAATGCACTTATGCTAATGTGCATTAACATTAATGCACACTTGCAGTAGCACACATTAGTGCTAATGCACATGTACGCAAGTGGAACATAGTTCTCAACCCCCCCCACCTGATTCCGTCAATAAGCAGACAGCAGAATGAAAGACACCTGACAATCCCCGAAATACAGATAGAATGGATGTAACAAAATATGTGCATCCCTCTTGTACGTTTCCCTCTTCCTTGTTTTCCAGGAGCCCCATCTACATGAGTGATTTACTCCAGCACTGCTACATCTCAGAGACCTTCGGGACACATGACACAGCAGCCAATTAGCAGCAGCAGCATGGTTTCCTTCCTGAAAATCCACATTTCCGTAAGGTGTTCCGCGACGTGTTTTCTTCTTACACAGCTTTCATGTGGCTCTTAGTGGGGCCACCAAAGAGAGAAAGGTGCATGCAGGTTTGCAGGCACACTCCTCTCCCTCGATCTCGGTATTTATTTATTATTTATTTTATTTTATTCCATTTCTATACCGCCCCATAGCCGAAGCTCTCTGGGCGGTTTACAGAAATTAAAAACGTTGAGCATTAAAAACACTGATGTACAAAATTTAAAAGCATAAAGCATAAAAACAAGTTATAATTACAATATCCTTTCAAACAACAATTCTGGGACAAAGCACAACAACAACACAAAACCCTCATCATATGCTGTTAAATGCCTGGGAGAAGAGGAAAGTCCTGACCTGGTGCCGAAAAGATAACAATGTTGGCGCCAGGCGAGCCTCGTTGGGGAGATCATTGACTTTCACTGCACTTAAGAGCCAGACTGAGAGAGGACAGGGGAGCCTATGCTATTTATTTTTAAAAGGAAGCTTGTTGATACCGTGAGGTTCCACCTGCCATGCAAAAATGATTCTTTTTAGGAGGATATCCCACTATAATTGGGTGCATGTACCATGGAAGAAGCAAATCCGATTCCCTAAAAATGCAGTTTAAAACAGAATCATGGCAGAAAGTGTCTCTGTTTAGATGGCACCCCAGCAGAATGACTGGGAATCTGGTGGCTTAGTGGCCATGATGGCAGGGGATGCAACCACCTCATGGCATCCCTCATGCAATCCATGGGCTGTGTGTTGCCCACCCCTTTGGTAGGGGGTGGGTATACTAAAGAAGGCATTCCTCCCCCTCTCTGTAATCAATGTGCAACAGATGCATATTTTTGACACAAAAAGCTGTAAAAATAGATTGGGGCTTTAAAGGAGTATTTGTGCAATTTCCCCGTTTTGAATAATAGTAATTCTTTATTTTGGTAAGTGCATAGTGCATGAGTGTGTACCACATCTCCGGTTAAAGGCCCTCTTAAGATTTAGCAGTTACATGTGCTCATACGTGAGTCCAGACGTGGATGGAAAAGTGTGGCATTACAGCCCAGGCTTGAATGGATGAAAACTGCAACACAAATCTGCTTGTTTGCTTTCTTTTGAAGCTTTGGCTGAAGACAAAGCACAGAGAGGTCTGTTATTTGCCATTTTAATTCAGTCAAGCAGTAGAAATCGCATAATGCAAAGAAATCTCTCTCTCCTTCTCTCTCTCTCTCTCTCTCTCTCTCTCTCTCTAGCACACACACATTTTAGCCTTAACAGTAGTATGAGTTTCCCTAAAGACTCTGCTTCTCAAAACATGTATATTTTGCTTGCTTTTGCAAAACAATATGAAAGCCATTCTTCCCTCCATGTTTGGCGACAAGCTTTGCCCTTCTGCCATGTTGATACTGACAAATTTCCATCTTAGAGACTGGGAAAAAGTGATTGGGGTAGTTGTTACTGCTTCTGGCTACCAGTGATAAGGCAACAAAGGGCAAATTTGCTGACTCAAAGAAGGCAACATGCAAGTGGGGAGGTTGGAGGTGAAACGTAAGAAAAATCCTATTTAGCATATGCTTCTTGATGCTTTGGCTCTTCAAAGCTGCAGGACGCAACAACTTTGCACCATCACACAAGGATGACTCCCCCTTAGTCTCTCCATCAACCAAAAATTACCCAAACACACACACCAGTGCTATCATTAATTATAGACTACAGTATTTTAAAAGAAAAATTATCCTGTGTGGAGCATTTATTCTTAAGAAGTAAAGAGCTGTTTCTCCCAATAGGAAGTAGCAAATCTAAGTTATTTCTCTTTGGTTTCTGGGCCTGCAGTACAGTTTAGTCTGTGCCAAGGTTTAATAGGACCTTGGCAGTGCTCAGTGCTAGTACATGTGGTCAAGTAAGTAAGAAGAGATGGAGCTTATGGGGCCTGTTCAGACAACATGCTAAGCCATGATTAGGCTGCTTACCTTTTTGCTGCAAATGGTTAGTGCATGTATTTAAACCAAGCCAGTGTAGTATAGTGGCTAGAGTGTTGGACTAAGGGCAAGGAGATCTAGGTTCTGTTCCCCTCTGCCATGGAAGCTCACTGGGTGACTTTGGGCCAGTCACAGACTCTCAGCCCAGCCTACTTCACAGAGTTGTTGTAAGAATAAAACAGAGAGGAGGAGGATTATGTATGTCCCCTTGGGTTCCTTGGAGGAAAAAAGGTGGGATATAAATGTAATTAATTAATATGTAGCCGCTATAGTTAAGAATGGTTCACATGACATGCTAAGCCATAATGTTTAGCTCAAAGTGCTTAACCGTCATGGCTTAGCATGTCATCTGTCATGTCGCCGCGAAGCCTGTTTCTCAGTAGAAGGGACCAACAGGCGACAGCGGACGGCAGCGGACTGCCCTGGCACGTAAGTGGGGACCTCCCTCTCCCTCTCCCTCCCCCTCCCCCACACTCGCACTCCTTACCTGCTGGCATCTCACGCTGCCATCCGCTGCTTCCGTACTACCAATAAGCAGACCTTGCGGCTTATCAGTAGTACGGTAGAGGGAGGGGGACATCACCCGGTGTGCCATCGCTCTATTGTGGAACAGGCCGCAAGGCCTGTTTCAAAGTAGTACGGAAGCAGTGGGCGGCAGCGGACGGCAGTGAGGAACCAGCAGGTAAGGAGTGTGAGTGGGAGGAGGGGGGAGGAAGTCCGATCCTCCATTTTTTCTGATCCAGATTGGGTCCTTTCGGATTGGATCAGATCAGATCAGAAGAGCCAGATGATTGGGATCGAAATCGGATAATTTTATCCGATTTTGCCTGGATCGGGTCCAGATCGTGGATCAGACCCGATCCACTGCACATCCCTAGTTGCTACTGCCATATACCTCTCTGAGAGGTCCTCAGAGTGAGGCAAAGGGCAAGTGGGCAAGAGAGAGAGAGAGAATGCCAGAGCAGGAGAGCAGCTGATATGGCTCTCCAGAATGCTGCCAGCCTGATGGCTCACTCTGAGGACTTGGAGGCATCAGTTGGGAGGACTCTCTGGGAAGCCTCAGTGATTTCTTCTCTGCTGTGGCAACTGCAGCAAGGTGACCTTGGAGATTGCCTGTGCTGCCATGGTGCACAGGCCATCTCCATGCCCACCTCCTTGCCAATGCCTCGCTCTGAGGAAGGACCCTTCAGAGGTGGAGATAGGTGGCAGTGGCTGGGGGTGGGGGGAGAGAGGAGTGGTAGAGCAACGTTTTGCATGAAGGAAGTTCAGCCCCTGGTATCACTTTGGTGGCAGGGGATGGAAAAGACCTCTGCCTGAGGCCCTGGAGAGCCACGGCAAGTTGGAGCAGACAATACAAGCTAGATCAAGCAATAGTCTGACTCTGTTTAAGATGCCAGCTCATATGCTCATGTAGCCAATCATGGCACAGCACCTTAAGGCCCAATAAGGAAGCACAGCTCACAGCTCAGGATGTACAAGATATGGTTGATTACAGCCCTCTCTGCCCTCACGTCTATAGAACTATGAGTATGCAAGAGCAGAAGTGGGAAGCTGGCAGTGGGAAATGGTGAAAGGGCACCCTGCACAATGGGTTATGACCTTTCCAGTACCAAGAAAAGACCTTTTTAGTCAGTCAGACCTTTGAATTCGTGATCTTCACATTTATTCTCAATGTCTGATTCATTATGTATTCTTTGTATTGCTTAAGCATGGTTTTTTCCCCTTTCCCCCAACTAGTGAAATAGTTTTCCTTGCTGCAGTTTCTCATTTTTGATCACTCTATTTTAATATTGTATTTTATGCTGTTGCTGCGAGCTACCCAGATGACATATTTTATCGGGTGGCCTATATCAATATAGGTCTTAAATAAATAATATAGAACTTCAGTCCTCAAAAATGGCAAAAGGTTTTAGGGGGCATTTGACTCCTTAGCACTACCTACAACAGTAGCAGTGACTGGTGGGAAGACACACCCCTGTTCCTATATACGGATGCTCCTCTTTTCCCTGGGTTCTTGTGCTTTTCAAAAGCACATAGCAGATGTAACAAGTGTAACAGATACAGTTTTTCCAAGCATAAGGGTGCAGTGATGGGGAAAAGCTTCTTCTTCTATTCCTCTGTCTATCATACAATTTGAAAGGCATGGGGGGTTCTACAAGGCCCAAATGGTTCACAGCTGCATTACTATATGATGCACAGAATGCACTCTACTATTGATATTAGGGATGTGTGGAGTTGTAAAATCTGTTCTGTCTGCATTTTGCAGATTGTCAGGTTCCTTTTGTTCCACCATCTGCTCATTGATGGAATCAGATTTTTTCCCAATTTCCCATATTTGCATGAATTTGCATTCTTGCAAATTTGCACTTGTGAAAGTGTGTAAATTCTCCCAAAATGTGCCTTTACATGCTTCAGCCTATGGGGGAAATGCACATTTTCAGCTGGCTATTATTATTATTTTACGTATTTTTCTATCACTAAATTTGTGTAAAATTCTGGAAAGAAAAAAAAACAGTCCATAAATCTGTGGAAAAACTGGTCTACTGAGGAATCTGTGGATTGGATTCATGGAAATCCAAACTTATTTGATTCTGTTGTGGATCAGATCCCTATCTGATACTGGTCAATATAAGCTGTCACCATATTAGAAATATTTTTATTCCACCGATCTGTCCATGTTGCCTGCTCTTCATTGTAAAGGGATTCTTAGAGTGGCTTGCAATAAAAGTAACAGCCATCTATATATTTTTTTAAAGTAGGATATTAACAGAAGGATATTAACAAACAGAGGTGGATAATTAAAACAAAACACAAAACCAGAACCAGTTGTATGAAAAAAAACATAACACAGCCTCCCCCAACCTGGTTGTCTTCAGACGTTTTGGAAACACCTCCGAGTATTCCTGACCATAGGCCATGCTGAATGGAGTTTTGGGAGCCCAAATCCAAAACAACTGCAAACCATCAGGCTGGGGAAGGCTGACAATGTAATGTTCTGATTATAGTTAGATGTTGGGATACCCCTTCTGCTTGTATCTCACCTGAGTTGTCATTAGAATGGAGTATCATAGGAGAGGGTGACAGAATGTTGACCACCAGTTTTCCACCAGGGTGTTTTGGGCCACCAGCAAGGGACAAGCCTCAATATCCTCCTGTAATCAGGTGGTTGGTGCTGTGCTCAGGTAAGCAACAATGCCACTATGACATGGAGAAGGGGCAGTAACTGACAACAGATTCAGTTGGGGAAATAACCCACAGATATCAGCAAGCTGCTGAATGGATGTAGGGAAGGTGAAGGGGGCTGTCCAAAGTGAAAGGCATCCTGGGTCATGGATGAGCCAGGCTGTATTCAAGTACCACCATTGATCTAAGCGTCATGCTACTCTTACTTGCTGTAACATGTGAAGAACCTGTGCCAGTAGTGCATGTGGCTCTTCCTAGGACAGAGTTCTTAGTCAATGGATTGAATCATGGATCACTTGTGCACAACAAAATTGTACGTCTCTATTGACCTCCAACTCCAGATAGAGCTGGTTCAATACTGGGTGATGTGGCTCGATGTCTTGACAGAAGGACAGGGATCGGAAAAAAGGCTGAACACAAGGAGACTACAAGGATTCTCTTTTGCGCCTGGTTAGGCGATTATGCGCATAATCACAGAAGCGCATTTACGCCTAATCCCTCTGCACAAGAGGCGGCAAGAGGCAGCGAACCGCATTAACAGATGTCCAAAACGCGCTTTACAAGTAGTTAATGCGCATAAGCGCTTATTCACACAGTCAAAATGCGCTTCAACGGACGGTGCAAAATAAAACTCGCAATTTAATGCGCATTCGATAATGCACATAATTGGGGAGATAATGCGCCTCTACGCCCGATTTGCGCTCCGTTCTTGTAGAGGTAATTTTCTTAATGCGCCTTGAAAGAGCTTTAAATGCCTCTTGTAGAGGCACCCTCAATCAGGATGAGCTTTTCTTCTGCATGGCCATCTGGTTACATTTAGTGCTGTGCTGAAAATTTCTCCCATGCAAATTTCAACCATTCCCATTCAATTTGATAGAAAAGAAATTGCTTTCAAAAATAAATTCAAAGGAGAAGCCATTTCAGAGTGGTTCTCATGGGTTTGATTCAGGGTTTCTTGTGCTTTCCTTACTTACGAGATGGCTGAGGAGTGGGAGTGAGTGTCCTGTCTTTTATTGTACAATCATCTCTCTGATAGCCTGTAGCTTCCTTGGTTTCCCGCACTTCCCATGCAGGGAAAGTCATCATGAATTTATTCCTCCCATAGAGCAGACCAGGAAGCTCAGGCAGCCTGGGAGACTGCAGAGCAATAGTGAGATGTGCAATAGAAAGAAAAATACAGCCAGTACCCTCAGCCACCTCACAGTGATTAGTTAGGGTCAAAACTACCACCCCTACACATTCAAAAGAAATTATAAAATGCCCTGATAATAGTTTAAAAAAAAAAAAAAAGGTGGAAGCCTCTTTCATGGGGGAAGAAAACTTCCAGGAAACTAGAGGACAGATTTTGGCACAGCATTAGCTCCACCCTTTCCATGGAGCTGGATGCAACACTGCCTCCACCACAACCTCACACCTGCTACAGGGCTTGCGGGGAAGGAGTGATGTTGCCTGCACCTGCATGAACCACAATCACCCATGAGAAATGTAATGTTTGGAAGACCCTAGAAAAGGGTCTTTTGCAGTGGCAGTGCAAAAACAAAGATCAAAACCAAAAAACCCTTAGGACAAAAAGAGAAAAAAGCTGTCCTAAAATGGTGATGCCTACCTGTGAGAAATTGTTGGAGAATTTCTCCTCCCCCTTGAGAAATTTGCTGAAATTGTCCCCCCAATTTCTCTACCCACAAATAGGGTGGAGAATTTCAAGATGCTCCTTGTGCACAGCTGTAGTTACGTTGTTGCTCTCTGGAGAGAGGAGGCTTGTATTTGGCCTTTTCCTGACTGTTGGGGTGCTGCTGACAGAACACCTCAAAGGTAGGCTTCCAGGAACTGCAGTAAAACCCATTATCGGCTCCTTCCCATGAAACCCTCTTTCCTACTGAGCTACCAGCCACATCACATGGCGTCTCCTGTGAACCTGCTCTGTGAAGTGGTTTATTTTCTCCCTAGTCCATTTGACCATCATAATCTCTCTCTCTCTCTCTCTCTCTCTCTCTCTCTCTCTCTCTGCTTGCTCCCATCTAACAGATGTATGATGGACAGTTCACAGCACTGTCCATCATACATGCATTGTCATTGCAGTGGGAGCTGGAAACTATCTCTTAGGAAGATCCTATGCAAAATCATCTCTTTGGATTCTATGCAAAAGCCCTCTGACCACTAGACTAAAAGGAAGCCTATGCTGAGAGAGGCAGTGTGTAGGCTCTTTCTGGCAGTCTATTTCTGCACCATGTGTAGGGGAGAGTATAGAATGGCTCCTGCAATGCCATCTCCGCATTCCTACCATCAGTGCATGCTGACTGGTGCCGTCAGTATGTGGGCACTGTGGACACAGTCAGAGAGCAACACTGGGACTTCTGTTGTGTGTATTGGTGGTGGTGGTGGTGGTGGTGGTGTTACCAAGAAATCTTTTTCCCCTACTTATATTTGACTTTCTTGCTGTGGGAGCATCACATCCCAACTGGTGATACAGGTGAAAATCTTGTGCAACAATGGTAATCTCAAATGGCCCAGAGGTTCAGACCAGACTTCCCCAACCTGGGGCCCTCCAAATGTGTTGGACTACAAATCCCAGCATTCTGGGATTCTGGGAGCTCTAGTCCAACACATCTGGGGGACACCTGTTTGGGGAAGGCTGGATTAGACTGTTGGATCACCGCCCTGTAATACTTAACTAGAAGTGGGCCTAATTAAACTTGGAAAGACTTTCTTCTGAGTGAACAGGCCTAGGATCAGTGTGCACAAATGCTTTGTAGTTTGAAACCTGTCGCTTGTAAATGATGTCACAGAAAAGCGAAAGAGAGACATTTTAAAAGAAATTGTAGATTCCAGTTGATCTAGCTTACTTCTTAAAATTACAAATGCAGAAAAGCATGAGAAGCCATTTAATTGTCACTTGTGAAAATGACCCAAACAATCTAAAGACAGTGCAAAAGCACACAATGCACCTGCTAGAATAGCCAATGCTCCACATTCCTGGGCATGACATTGTCCCCATCCTGCTGTTCTCGCACCGTGAGCGAGTCCAGCGCTGAAAAAGTGGATCAAAGTCGTGGCAGGTGTGCATCAAACCCCGTGTGTGATGACGCCCGTCATGTTTATGTATGTCTTGATTGCTTGTCCTCATCCCAGACACCTTCTTTGCCCAGTAGAGGGTGCAATCGAACACTCCGCCATGAGCTCTTCCAAGTTCCAATCCCACCCAGGCATTTTTGTATTGACGTCTCTGTGTTTTGTCTCTCTCCGAAATTGATGGCGCTTGCGACTCTTGCCAGGGAGGGTGGAAACAACTTTCCCATTCCCCAATGCGAGTGTCAAGGTGTATTTTGTCAACATCAATTCCATGTTCAGACCGGCGTCATTAGGGACAGAACAAGCACTGCTTAAACTCTGCATCGGTGATTAAAGCAGCATAGAGGGACGTGCTTAACGCTGTCAAGCCTGTGAATGGATGGTGGAATGAGGGGTGCTTGCCAGCGAAAGGTAATTAGCATGTTGCTGTCGCAAATGAGAGATCTGCGCTATATAATTCGGAAGTGGCACTGAGCAGGTTGCATTATTTATCACATCCATCTTTCTTTCACAGACACGGGGAACACCTTTTTTAAAGGACATCATGTTGCATATTAAATGAAAGGATAGATTGCCACAGGCCTATCATCTGCAAATTGCCCAGGACAGGGGAAGACTAGCATCCCAATCACAACTGCGGGTTCTGAGGAAATCTAATTTTGTCTCCGCCTTTGCCTCCCTTGCACCCCTTCTTGCTCTATCCAGAAAAAACGTGGCATTGTACCATCATCTACTATGTCACCTTCGCCCACGTCTGTCCCAGGATCAGTTCAAATGTTTATGTAGCAGCAGGGTTATTGCTGAAAATTGCTTCCACAAAGCTGCACCCTATGGAAACAATTTTCGCTAAGGTTTCCCCAACAATTTTTACCCACCCTGGTGCCCTGCAGCTTTCAGGGGACACAATAAGTGTGCTTTTATTTGTGTGTTACATTTTTATTTTACACTTCCTCTATGGAGCCCATCATGTTGTCTCTTCACACCAGGCTAGGCTGAGAGAGAGAAAGTGCTCAGGGACAGGGGGCACAGGTGTCCTACTTTACCTCTATTTGAAGAGCTGTCAGGAGACAATGTTTGAAGCTGTCCTCTTCATGGGCTGCCAAGTCCAAGTCAAGCTGGAGGACCATAAGAAGAGAGAGCAGGGTGGGGCCTTGAAGTTCCCCCTCAAGAATTAGCACCTGGACCACAAACTGAGTAGGCACACAGGGCACCTGTCTTCCCCACTATGGTGAGATGTATTGTATTTCTATTTAAATCAATATTTATTTATTATTGCATTTATATCCCACCTTTTTCCCTCCATGGAGCCCAAGGTGGCGTACATAATCCTCCTCTCCATTTGATCCTCACAACAACAACCCTGTGAGGTAGGTTGGGCTGAGAGTCTGTGACTCGCCCAAAGTCACCCAGTGGGTTTCCATGGCTGAGTGGGGACTAGAACCCGGATCTCCCGACTCCCAGTCCAGCACTTTAGCCACTACACCACACCGGCTCACACACCACACTGGCTCAATAAGTTGTTATTTCTAAATTTGCATACATACACACAGATTTGCATGTACAAATTGGCATCCTCTTTTGTTCCCCATTTTAGCGAAGCAGCTTCTGTTTTTTGGCCGTGTATAAGTAGCCCCTCTATTGAATGACCATTATAGCCAGGGTTAGCTCCAAGTGCCTTTGGCTGGGCCCTTCCCACACCAGTGAGCCACTAGTGGAATTACAGTCTGGTGCTAGAAGGTGCTAGAAGGCAGCAGCTGTAAGATGCTTGCCATTTTAATTATCCATGGAGCATCATTCTGGGGAATTGTGGGTGTTTAGCTGCCTGGTGCAGAGGGACCAGGGATGGCATCAACACTGGGCCCTGTTGGGGAGCTCAACAACTGCCTGACAAGCCCAAATGCTTCTGATGCTAGCCATGTTCATGGCAGAGTTGGAATATTTATTTTAAATTATTTTTAGGGTGCCTTTAAGGGTGGAGCCCTGTCAAACCAGCATCCAAGACAAAAACGATATGAGGTGGATACAATAAAAATAAAGAAGCACATCTTTCATAAAAATCCATAAAACTAGAATACCAATAAAATTAATAAAAACTGAATATACCAATAAAACCAACAGTCCAAGTTGCTACAGGAAAACAAGTAAAATCAGGTGGGTCTTCAGAGCTTTCCTGAAGACCTGCAAAGAAGGATCCTGAGGAACCTCTGATGGAAACTTATTCCAGAGCTGTGGGGCCACCACTGAGAAGGCCCTCTCTCTTGTACTCACCAGCCTAACTGCCCTTGACAGTGGACATTTGGTGAACACAATCTGGGGGAAAGGGAAAAGGCTTTCCTTCAGTCAACTGGGCCCTAACCCATTTAAGGCTTCAAAGGTTAAAACCAGTACTTTAAATTGGGCTCCAAAATGCACTGGCAGTTCAGATGGTACAGTATTGGTGTCATGTGATTCGATTGCCTGGCTCACATCCTAGTGTCTGCATCTAATAAGGATGTATAGATTTTGTTAAATCTGTTCCATCTGTTGTTTCGTGGGTTGCCAGGCCTTTTTCATTCCTCTCTTTGCTCATTGACAGAATCAGATTTTGGGTATAAGAATTTCATTCCTGTTTGTAAATATGCAAACCTGGTCCCCAGTAAAAATAATAATAATAATAATAATAATAATAATAATAATATAATAAGCCACAAGTCTGCATGACTCAGAAAAAGCTGCTCCATTGTGGAGTCCACAAATTGGATTAATAGAAATTCAAACTCGTTTGACTCTGTTGCAGATTTCTGTGACGTTGCTAGTGTCTAGTATGGCCTACACACCATGCACCATTGGCCTGGATGGTTATCACAGGATCAGGCAGATCCACAGTGTGCCAGATTCAACCATTCCTTTAACTCCAGGATCCCTGCCCATGTGGAAACAATTTCCAGCAGCAGTCACCCCACTGTGGGAATGTTATGTTTGAATTAGACCTTTGTGGCCCTAGCACATCTGTTGGCACAGAGAAACAATCGATCGTAGTAGCTTTGGGTCTTTTATCCTTTCTTGCTCTCTCTCTCTCTCTCTCTCTCTCTCTCTCACACACACACACACACACACACACACACACAGAGCTTACCAGTTCTCACCTCCTTGGCCATCCCACTCCCCCTTTTGTCTTGTCTCAAGGGGGCTTCACATACAACAATTTGTATTCTTGTTAAATGTATTATTTAAAAATAAATCCTTGTTAAACAACACCTACTGCATCCATTGTGAAGGATGCATGCATGGAGTATTGGCTACTTTTAGAATACACACGAATGGTATCTTGGAAAGGGAAAGGCAAATGATACTGGGTTGGCTCCAACATTCTTGTTGCACCCGCAGAATGGATACCATGGTGGAATGGGACATTTGTGTCCCCTCTTCACCCATGCAGCCCCACACACACCCTCCAAATCTTTTCCAGAGAGAACCACAACCCTCTGGAGCAGACTTGGAAAGTGCATGGGTGGAAGTGTTGCAGAGAGGTGGAGAGGATACAGAAGTCACATTCTGCCAGTGGTATCCATTCCATGAGCACAAGGAAGTTGGATCCAACCCCTTGTGTGCATTGTGTGCTCAGGGAAGGTTATGTCTACCCAAATATGATTGCATCAAAAGCACCTCTTATAGTGTGATGCTACACCTGTCCAATCAGAAGTAAGTCCCATTGAGTTTAATGGGCCTAATATTCCCAAGTATTGGATTTCAGCCCTAGGGTCTTCTATGAAGTTGCAGTAGCTTTCCTCAACTCTCTTCCAAGGTTCTTCTCCAAAATCTTTATACTTGAATCACTGCAGCTTCTCCATATAAACTCCACCACCGCTTAGGTATCTCCTATTGTCTTCACTCGGACATCTCACGCCTGCTCTGTCTAGGCCAGGTAATGTGGATTTAAGCTGTCTGAATAGGGTCCAAATATTTTCTATGTTCTGCTCTCCATCTGGCTTGGGTGCCAGGAATGGTGTGGGGCCATGTGGTTTGTTAACCTTATGCATTCGGTTCTTCCAGCCAGAGGGCTTTTAATTCAGGGATGCACAACTGCTGTGGCCCCAAGCGCTTCCTGTAATGCTGGCTTGGATTTGGGGGCACACAGGCTTGTACACAAACAGGTTTGCACATACATATCAGGATTACTGGGATGTGTGTGAATGCATGTGGGTGAGGTTATATGCACACATATATACATACATGCACATGCGCATGCATACATACACACACACACACACCCTGCCAATGATCCTGATACAGATTGCTCTTTCTATGCTGCTAGCAGTGACAGGGGGGAAAAGTGATCTGCATGGGGATCTCTGAGGGGTGGAGTTGAAAGTACAGGCAGTGGGGCGATGTGGCAGTAGTGGGAGGGCAGGGTACCCATAAGGGGGCCACAGTAAAGGCCTCGGGGGTCTGCATGTGTTGGGTGGTGACCCCTGTTCTAGTGCTACCACCTCTTCCATCTTCCTGTCCTGAAGAGGTTTTGTTTTCTGGGAAGTAAAAAGGACAGAAGAAGAAAAAGTGGGAAAATATGGGAGGGTTACAAATACAGGAACTGACATTGGCTGCACTCTCCCCCCTGCCCTTAAGATGCTATGTTTGACTGCAGGAGAAATACCTCATCTGGAAGCACCCTTTGTCTTCAAGGAAAATGGCACATGCTGGGAGTTGTATGGCAGCTGCCAAAGTGGACAGCTCCATGCTGCCACCTTCCTTGCAATGTGTCAGGCAGTTGGACGTCATTGGGAAGTGGCACTCATGATAATGAACACCTCACTCCTGATTCATTATTTGTGTCCCACTTGGTCCAAACCTCGAGAACCTGCCTCTGTTGTTGGCCTTGCCTTCTCTCCCTTCTCCTGCCCTCCTGGACCCCTAAACCTACATAGGGCACCAGAAGGGAAAGGAGGCAGCAGGGTCTCTAGCTGTTCAGCAGAGTGCCACATACCCACTGAGGATGGCATGGGGGGGGGGGGCTACATGTTAATCATGTCCTTTTCCACCGAGGAGAAAGCGACACGTTCATATGAGGCATGTTGTTGCCATGCCCTCCTCCACTCTGCCTGACCACAATCAACTTTGCTACCCCTGCCCCAGATAAGTTTTGGGGCTGGTAGGGGAAGGTGAATATGGCAGTGGGGAAGGAGATGGCATGCACTTTAGGCACTCTGGAGTGCATTATAGGGTGGCTACAGGGGCTGCCATGGGAAGGAGGGGGCAGGGAAGCCAACTTCCACCAGCTCAGTTGATCCAACTTGAATCTGAATCCATCCCATTGACTTCTCCCCTGACCACTACACGGGGATGACTCCATGATGGAAAAGGCACATTCCTGCCCTGTCATGTACAGA
Source organism: Anniella stebbinsi (assembly GCA_029215795.1). Lineage (NCBI taxonomy): Eukaryota > Metazoa > Chordata > Lepidosauria > Squamata > Anniellidae > Anniella > Anniella stebbinsi. Next base: position 60,680,504 of record JARDYH010000005.1, on the reverse strand, counting down.
CTTGTAGCCCATTTTCTTTTCTGCAAGACCATAATAATAATAATAATAATAATAATAATAATAATAATAATTTATTTCTTACCCTCCTCTCCGTCTGGATCGAGGCAGGGAACAACAACATGATAAAATACATAAAACTGATTAAAACATGACACGTATTATTAAAACTGCATTAAAACATCCTAAAACATCCTAAAAACACCCTTAAAACATTCTAAAATTCCACTGGATATGCCTGCCGGAAGAGAACAGTCTTTATAGCTTTCTTAAATTCTAAAAGACTGTTAAGTTGATGAGTCTCCTCCGGCAGGTCATTCCACAGTCTGGGAGCGGCAGAAGAGAAGGTCCTCTGGGTAACAGTTGTCAGCCTAGTCTTGGCCGACTGCAGTAAGTTCTTCCCAGAGGACCTGAGCGTGTGGGGCGGATTGTATGGGAGAAGGAGATCCCACAGATAACCTGGACCCAAACCATGTAGGGCTTTAAAGGTAAGAGCCAACACTTTATACTTCGCCCGGAAACTAATTGGCAGCCAGTGGAGCGATTTTAAAGCTGGCGTAATATGGTCACTCCTAGATGTACCGGTGACCAACTTGGCTGCCATATTTTGAACTAGTTGAAGTTTCCGGACTAGGCACAGTGGTAGCCCTATGTACAGCGCATTGCAGAAGTCGAGCCTCGAAGTTACCAGTGTGTGCGCTACCATCTTTAGGTCTTCCAACTCTAGGAAGGGGCACAGCTGGCGTATCAGCCGAAGCTGATAGTAGGCACTCCTGGCCGTCGCATCTATCTGGGCTGTCATTTGGAGCGACGGATCCAGGAGCACCCCCAAGCTGCGAACACAGTCTTTCAGGGGGAGTGTAACCCCATCCAGAACCGGTTGACACACCTCCAAACCCAGGTTGCGGCCTTTGACAGCAAGCACCTCCATCTTGTCTGGATTCAGCTTCAGTTTGTTTTTCCTCATCCAGCCCATTACTGCCTCCAAGCATTCATTCAGAGGAGACACACTATCCGTAGCTGACACTGTTATCGAAGGCATAGAGAAATATATTTGGGTGTCATCTGCATACTGATAGCACCCCGCTCCATGCCTCTGGATGATCTCTCCCAACGGTTTCATATAAATGTTAAACAGCATTGGGGAAAGGATGGCACCTTGCGGTACGCCACACAGCAGCACCTTCTTTGCAGAGCAGCTATCCCCAAGCATCACCATCTGGAACCTGCCCGAGAGGTAGGACCAGAACCACTGAGGCACAGTGCCCCCGATTCCCAATTCCCTCAGGCGTTCCAGAAGGATACCATGGTCGATGGTATCGAATGCCGCTGAGAGGTCCTGAAGTACCAACAGGGACACATTCCCCCTGTCAATACTCAGGCGTAGATCATCCACTAAGGCGACCATAGCAGTCTCAACTCTGTATCCTGCCCTGAAGCCAGTTTGAAATGGGTCTAGAAAATCAGTGTCATCCAAGACTACTTGGAGTTGAAAGGCAACCAATCGCCCTCTAGATCACCTTGCCCAAGAATGGAAGGTTTGATACTGGTCTGTAGTTATTAAAGTCCAGGGAGGGCTTCTTTAGAAGCAGCCGTACCACCGCTTCTTTTAAACATGATGGGAAAGTCCCCTCCCTGAGAGATGCATTAATAATATGTTGTAATTGCAATCTAACTGTATCTCCTCCCTGGGTGACCAGCCATGAAGGACAGGGATCGAGAGGGCAAGTCGTCGTCCTCACTCGTCCAAGCAGGTTGTCCACGTCCTCGGTACTCACCAACTGAAACCGATCCAGTGTAATTCTACTCGCGGAGTCGCCAGACACTCCATCGTCAGCCTCTGCTATAACGACGGCATCTAAGTCGGCTCTTATCCAAGAGATTTTATCTGTGAAATGATCGTTAAAGCATCGCAGCGAACTGCCGAAGGCTCTAAGATCGGATTCAGGGGGGAAGGCGTTTGGGTTAGACCCCTCACCACCCTGAACAGTTCTGCTGGACATGTATGGGTGTGAAAGGGAGCAAAGGCATCGCTCGCTCAATCTGTTGAGAATGTAGCTAGGCCCCTCTTTCCAGTGCTCGTCTAGCCCTCCTGTTTAGTTCTGCTCTGTTCAGCAATGTTAAATAATCACTGGGCGGATGGTTTCCACCTGTTGCCCAGCTCATTCTCCAATGCACCCTGCCAGCAACCAGCTTCATATCAGAGACCTCAGGGCAAGGTTATATCCTTTATTATTACACCAGATGAGTCCCAGCCAGTGTCCTCCTCCTCCTCCTCCTTTTGCTCCCCATCAAATATGCTGAGCCAGTCATTAATCCAGCCATTTTTATCCAAGTTCAGCTATGAACTTTGGAAAGAATGAGGTGGATGGACTAGTCAAAAGGCTCACTCGATTTTGATGGCATAGCAGGGTGGAGAGAGAGAGAGAGAGAGAGAGAGAGAGAGAGAGAGAGATTCCTGATGGTGTCATGTATTCCTGTTTATAAATCAGACTAACCTTTATCCTTGCCATTCTTCATCCCATTACTTCTGAAACAAGGAAGTTCTTGTTGATTGCCTCAGGACCTGCCTTTAAAAAAAACCTCAGCGTTCACCACAAGCTGTTTCTAAGTAGTGGAAGACAACGCTTTGCTCTATCCCAAGATGTACCTCTCCTCAAGTACAGCCCCAGGCTTGCCTGTATAGGCAAGGAGAGAAAACGGATATTATGAAATGGGTCAGATGAGAGAATATGCTGGTTGTGTTCCAATGGCAGGAAAGCAACAATTCAAGCCCCCTTTCTCCTGGTCCAACCATTCACACATCTGGAGTTATATCCCTGTTCAGGCATCATCATCGTCGTCGCCATCAATTTATAAAGCACTATGACTTTACATGGCACTGTACAAAGTGGAAAACAATAAAACAATGCCCTGCCCAAATGGCTTGCAATCTAGAAATCTCAACATAAAAGAGACGTTTTTAACTGAGAGCCTATCTACACACGCAGGATCATACACTTTGAAAACATTTTGAAACCTGTATATGGAGTGTGTCCTGGGCCCCAACAGTTCTCAAAACTGTTATAAACCGTTTTAAACTGTTTTAAAGCAGTAGTGTAGATAGGCTCTGAGCCTTAAAAACTGAGATGGAAGGAGCACAGATGCTCTGGAAGGCAGTTCCAGGAATACGGAGCAGCTAGAGAAAATGGGTGAATTTGAGCGAGAGAACAGAAGCATGGTAACTGAGGAGCGAAAATCCCTGGTAGGGGTATAAAAAGTGATAAGAGCAGAAAGATAAGAAGGGGCTAAATCATGTAGCACTTTGAAAGTTAGAAGAAGGAGCTTATATTGTATCCTAAAGGGAACAGGGAGCCAGTAAAGGGACTTCCAGAGTGGAGTGATGTGATCGAAATGGTGGGCCAGAGGAATGACCTTAGCAGGAGAGTGCTGAACAGAAACCAGAGAACTTTGTGAGCCTGAGGGAGACTAGTCAAAAGAAGATTACAATAGTCAAGCCGAGAGATAACCAAAGCATGAACTAAAGTCTTTGCAGAGGAAACCATCAAAACTATGTGTATAAGAGTGAGGGGCCCATGCACTCCACCCCTGCCCCCACATCCCTGCCCCTCTGCATGATCAGGAACCCTGCACATGAGTAGAAGCCCCCTCAGGCCGCCCCATTCAACACAGGGAGACTGGGGTTGATGTGCCTGAGCTTCGGCCATGGGGTGGTATAGAAATGCAATAAATAAAATAAAATAATAATAAGGATATTGAGGCAAGACCAGCACTTGCAGCCTGATGCCTCTTACACATGTCCCTCTACCTCATTCAGGTATAACACTTGGATAAGGTTTATATCTATATCAGGGGTGGGCAAGTTGTGGACCTCCAGATACTTTGCCTCACAGCTCCCATGATCCATTACCAGTGACTATGCTGTCTAGGTCTCATGTGAGTTGTAGGCCAAATACCTGGAGGGCCACAAGTCACCCATCCCTGATCTATCTCTCTAAGCCATGGATGGGTCTGATAGGAATCTGTGCTTCAAGAGATATGCTGATCACTTTGGGACTGTGGATCTCCTCCAGAGGTTTAAGAACAGCCTGGCCACTACTGCATGGTGAGAAGAGGGCACCTCACTCCTTTTTTGCAGCATGCGTCACAAATTCCAACTCAGTGGGTCACTGTAGGAGCCAATGGCCCCTGACATGCCATGACCATGAGGCGATGCAGGTGCAGGACAGGAGGGCAGGCGTTGGCCCTGCAGCAGCATGGCATGGCAGCTCCTTTATCCTTTCCCAGAGAGACACATGATGAATCGTGGACCTCTTGGAGTGCCTGAGCCAGCTCAAAGTCTCCTGCCTGGCTTGTTTCACTAACAATCTCCTCACACGCAGAGCGAGATCAGAGAATCTATGCTTCCTGGGCAACATAGCGAGTCTAAGGCATGGAGGAGAGCAATCCTACAATGCTTTCTTCCCTCTTTTCAGGGAAATTTGTGCTGCTTCAGATGTTGTCAGGCCCCATTAAACAACCTAATTAATCCAAACTTTAGATAGTAGGGCAACTGGTGCCCTGCTCACCCCCTTCTCTCTCTCTCTCTCTCTCTCTCTCTCTCTCTCTCTCTCTCCCTCCCTCCCTTCCCCCCTTCCCATAGCAAGCCCAGAGCACCCACCACACCTTGTATTTTGCAGAGCCAACTGAAAGGAGTTTCAGCTAGGAATGTTCATTACTGGGAAATCTGGTTCTCTTTGACTCGACATGTTCCATGGCATGTGTTTACATTTGTCAGGCAAGCTGTGGGATTTCCCAGATCTTTCTTTTGCACATTTCCACCTGCAGGTTCTGCAATCTGTGCACATTTTTCAGCAATTTGAGCAAATTTCTTGACTGTTTGTACAAATTTGGCCATAATTTGTGCAAATTGATCAGAAATTTGCACAAATTGTGGAACCTGCAAGGGAAAAATGTGTGAAATATCCAGAAACTCTGTGAACTGGCCCGAACTCACTGCAGACCAAGTTGGGCACCGCAGCACGAACCAGAGTGATATCTGGGGTGGGGGAACCTAGGGAAACTCATTGAACATCTCTCAAACAGATTTCTCCGACATCCATAGTTTCAGCTGCAATCAAGGGCCTGGCTGTAGCCAGACTCTCATTCATTTAACACAGCCTTACAAATCAATGGACTCGCTTCCTCAAATGTTGATACTAGCTGATTTAGGCACATGTTCCTGCTCCTAAGCTCTGCAGGGCTTGCATACTTGAGACCAGCTAAGTTGGGTTGTATTGCCGAAGGGTGTGCCGGAAGTGTTTGCCAGGCAAAATGGTCAAGCAGAAATGTCCAGTCAAAGGGCTAGGCCATCCTCCCACAACTTGGTGCCATCCAGATGTTTTGGACCCCAACTCCCATCAACCCCAGCCAGCATGAACAATGGTCAGGAATGCGGAGAGTTACAGTCCAAAACATCTGGAGGGCATTGGGTTGGGAAAGGCTGGGCTAGGCAAAGTCACAAGCCAGTAGGCAAACAGATATATCAGTTCTGTATAAGGCACATGAACAAATTAAAACAATGTTGTTTGCATTTCAGTGTTGCATGTCACCTTTAGACAAGCGTGCAGCTCATAAAATCTACAAATAAATAGCAAGAAAACAAGAATGATGAGGGGGAAGCTCAGGAATAGGTGAGAATATAGAGTGGCAACTAGTCTGGATTGAGAATCCCTCCATTGGGGGTCATGATTTCCTCTAGGATAATTTTCTTTCTCGTTTCTAAACTAGAGCTGGTGAATATGTACATAGACAGCTGTGCACACATTCAGGCTTAAAAATAGCTTCACATGGGTTGGGGAGTGTGTGGTTTTTCAAGCAGCAGCTCTTCGGCATGTGGTTTTCCAGCAGTTTTCAAGCACCTACTCATGAGTAAATTGATTCAGAAACAAGTTTAACTAAAGGTGGATCAACAGTTTCCACTGCAAGATCTGTCCACACATTACAAAGGTCATTTGTTGAAAATCAGTACTGCATTGCTGCACCGAATTGCTCACTTTCCCAAGACAAAAACAGTGGGATATAATGCAGCACATCACCAGATGTTTGTGATATGTTCTGGGATACATCTCGTAAAAACCAGCTGCTACAAAGCAAACACAATCGCAACATCTTAAGAGATGTGAGTTCATAATGGGGTAGAAGAAAACACCACTCATCATGGTCAGATTCTGTTCCGTGCAAAGCTGCTTTGGAGGTTCCAGCTGGTCCTGTGCATTAAGCCCACTTCTTTGCACTGTGACAATGCTTTGCACTGTGAGCTGATTCTGTGCACACCTTTAAGTTGCATGTAAAAGTGTGTATGATTAGAACACTGGCTTCTTATATCCCTCTGTGGAAGGCACTGATTTAGAATGCATGTGGAGTTTGTGAAATTTGGTCCAGATCATGCTGGCTGGGGATGATAGGCGTTGTGCTCCAACACATCTTGGGCAAGGCTGATCTAGGCTAACCTGCATCTCTGCATCATCACTGGTTCAGTTTGGAGGCAGACCTCCAAATTTAACTCTGAGCCAAGAATCTGCTCAGCCTACCAGATACACCATAGGTTGAAGTGGGAAGGGAGTGTAGTAGGGTGACCATATGAAAAAGAGGACAGGACTCCTGTACCTTTAAGAGTTGTATAGAAAAGGGAATTTCAACAGGTGCTCTCTTTTGTATCCGATCAAGAAGGCAGAGCTCCTGCAGCTTTAACTGTTGTGATGAAGAGGGAATTTCACCAGGGCTGCATGCATACAAATGACACCTGCTGAAATTCCCTTTTCTATGCCACTGTTAAAGATACAGGAGCCCTGTGCTCCTTTCCATATGGTCACCCTAGTCACCCTAGAGAGTAGGCATGTATCCCTGGACTGAAGAGAGCATGGCATGGCATGGGGCTTTTCTGCCTCTCCCTTCCCCTTGCACCCCTTGAAAATCTGCTCCTGGGGAGAGCCCTTGGAAATGATGCAGGCTATGGTACAGAGGGCTGGAGATGGAAGGGGGATTTGGCAGAAATCACTCCCTCCTTATGTAAGCAGAAGAACAATTTAGGATCTGAGCCACACTCTTCTTCATATTTGATCAAGACCACAGGGTAGCCAACCAATGTCTGTGATCTGTTAGCAGGGTAACGACAGGAAGAAGGTTTATTTGTTTCTACTGCTAATATAGCACCTTTACTCAAGGACATCTAGACAGCTTACAAAAACTGAAAACACGAAGTTGTCCCTGATTAAATTTCCCATTCAGGTTGTAAAACAATGGGAGTAAACTGGAGTTTTTCAAGATTTTGTAAAAATATTTTCTCCTAGGGTGAATGATCGTATCCTTCCCAGGTGAGATAATACATTCTTTGCTATGGTCTCCCCATGTAGTCATCTAAAGCCTACTCCCCCCTTCCCAAATTACCTTAGCAATGCATGAGCACGTGGCTTAAAAAACAGACAGGCGAAGGGGGTAGATTAATGGGCTGGCCTTTAACCTTAAACCCATTGAAACCCACTAGGGAAATGTATTTCTCCATCAGCACAAACCAAAAAACACAGGCAAAAATAATTTGGTACTAAAGACAATTCTGACAGGAAACCTAATTTGTCCCCTGGGGCTATGAGAAGTAACTGACCGGCTAATGCTCCATGTCAGCGAACCCACTAGAAACATAGTACAGGACCAGTGTGTTAATCAGAGTAGGAGCTCTGCAAAAGTAGAGCCTATTACAGGAAGGAACATATAGCAGAATCAGTAACTGGAACGTGATGGCTAAGGAACAAAAAAGCAACACAAAATCCAAAGCATCATTCAGATCTTTCTAAATCCCAGCACATAAGAACATTGGAATTGACTTGTTGGATCGGGGGAGTGCCTAGTCCAGCACTTTGTTGCCCAGAGTGGCTCATCTGGGTGGCCACAAGCAGTGTATAATGGTCATGGTGGTCCCTGTTTGTCACCAGCCCCTTGTATTCAGAGATATACCAGCTCAGTATGTGACGGTTCCATTGAGGTCTCATGGCTATTTGGCTGCAGAGTCTACTGATGAACAAACCTCTCAGAGTTAAGGATGCATGAGGATTTTGTTTGGTTCAGGCTTTAATAAGAATTTACAACAATCCACACATTTCTCCATAAATGGGGTGGAAAGAACCTGAGGTTATTATTTTTTTAATAAAACCAAAAATGGCAAATTCATCCATCCATGCTGAGGACTTTGAGTGCTTAGCTCTTAAGTCTGGATTTGAATTCCTGTGTATTCAGACAAGTTTGTGGTGCCAAATTAGCATTGCCAGCTCTCTTTTTCTGACTGGCTTCTCATCTTTAACAGCTATATAGCAGGCAGGTGCGACATGGTCCTCCCCATGTTGCGAATAGTTGTACCTCTTGAATTTGGCTGGTGCAGATGGATAAGAATTCCATTCAGTTCATTTTTTAATAAGAATTTACTAAAGTTTGCCAATTTCTTCATATACAGAATGGAAAGTACTTAAGATTTTTTTTTAAAAAAAATGAATGCAGGAGAAAGCAAAAATGACAAATTCATCAGAACATAAGAAGAGCCGTGCTAGATCAGAATGCTAGATCAGAATGCCAGATCAGAATGCTAGATCAGAATGCTGGACTAGGGTCCACCTAGTCCAGCATTTTGTTCACAGAGTGGCCAACCAGCTACCCATGGGAGATCCACAAACAAGACATGAGTGCAACAACAACACCCTCCCGCCTGTGTTCCCCAGCAACTGCTGTATTTAGGCCTACTGCCTCTGATTACTGGAGGTAACATTCATCCTTGTCTACTTTTAGCTATACAAGAGACTCAGCACAAGACACACATTCCTCTTTCTTCAGACCTGTGCTTAAATGCAGTTAAAAATGTAAAGTCACTTTCACAAGTCCAGGATGTTCATCTAGCAAACGAATATGACTGGTTGTTGAAACCATATTGGAAAGACTCTCACCCAGTTTTTCAAAAACGTCTGGGTGGAATATTCAACGCACAATTCTATGCATGTCTACTTAGAAGTAAATCCTACTGAGTTCAATTAGAATTAATCCAATATTATTTATTATTATTATTATTATATTTATTTATATCCCATCATTTTCCTGGGACTCAAGGAGGCTTGCAAATTAAAACATGTACAGTTAAAACAAATAGAGATATACAAAAATTAAATATAATTAAACATAGTACGATTTAAAAATGTTTAAAACATTTAAAAATATTTTAAATACAAATAATTTAAAAAATCCAAACTATAAGCAGCAGATCCACAAAGGTCTGAAATCAAGGTAACTTGATTTATGACTGCAGCCTCAGGCCACAATTCTTTGCGTGTTTAGACAGGGACTGGGAGTGCAGGACTTTATTCTGTGTAACAAGCATAAGACTGCACCCTTAATGACAATTTTTCAGCGCAGGTCATCATTCAGTGGGTGCTCTAATCCTAAAGGTATCTGCAGTAGGGATGCTGGGGAAGTCTGCTGTGGACTCCAATGAGGCCAGATTCCCAAGAATCCAACCTGCAGAGTCCGCCATGGACGGCCTCCCCCTTTACCTCTGGATATTGCATGGGAAGGCTCTCCAACTTTATAAAAGGAGAGATAGGCTGCCATTAGCTTTTCATGGGAAAATTGGTGCATTTTATGTCATTTGCACTTCTACCTGAGCTGTGACCGCAAATAGCTGTAAAAATGCCCCTACTCTTTTATTTATTTCCGCGTAGCTGGAAAAGCACTACCTTAAATGACTTGTGCTTGAGCGCTCTAAATGAGCACCATTCCAGGCATGGAATGTCCAATTTAATTTTCTTTCACCAAAATAGTGACGATGAAGAGTTTGTTGTGATGGCTTAAGGTTATGCCAATGCTTGAAAATTCAGGGCTATACCAATGCTTGAAAATTTAAGGTTATGCCAATGCTTGAAAATTCAAGTTAGATGAACTTCTGAAGGGCACGCTGGATAACCAAACCAAAACAAAACAAAACAGACACGAGATTGTTGTGACTTCAATGAGGAAATATTTTGTGGGGTGGGGAGGGAACCCATCAGGCTATAATCCCACTGCTGCGAGATGGCTTTTTTTATCCATGGATTGCAGGCCCCATGAGCTGGCGATGTTGGGCAGCCTTTGCATCCAGAGGCTTGGCGCGTTCTAACAAGGAGGGCAAGCCAATGAGAGGCAGACGTTGTGACGGAACAGCCTCCTCCTAAGCCAGTCTTGGATGGGATTCAACCTTTGATATGAAGGGAAAGGCAAAAGAAGCCATGGCTCAGTGAGCCGTCCTGTCCCCTCTGCAAATATTTATGCTCTAAGCTTTCCCACTTAAAAGCCTAATTGGAGTGTAGTGGAGCTCAGTACACTTGAAGGTAGCCTAATGGAGACATTGCAGTGCTATTAGCACAGATGGTTGTCATATGTATGCAAATGAGGAGCAAATTGAATTTGGTGTCCCCTCTCACCAGCTGTCCTATCAGCGCCAGCTTTTGCACCAGTGGCAAGGTACAGCCTTCGTGCCGCTAATCCTTCAGTGCAGATTCATTACCACTGGCACATTAATCATCACTGGTACAAAGGAAGGAGCGCTTCCTTTCATGTGCATTCATTTTGGTCGAGGTTGTCCCAGCTCTGGAAAGGAAGGTGCAGCTTCATTAGGGGATGAGGACAGGAGGGGAATGCACAACAGTGTTCTTCTGGCACAGCTGTCTGGTGCTCCAGTGCCTGATCAAAGGCGGGGAAAGAAGACGGGGTCATGAAAAACCCCTGTCGGTTGGCACTCAGCTCCTCACGACACGGACATTGCAGCTGCGCATCTCCCAAATCCATTGGTGCCACTGTGACTTCAATGCAGTTCCACAAAACACCAGGCAGCAACGCGTTTACTAAGGGGTCCTTTGGGATCCCAGCCCCCTCAATCCCCATTATGAGCCGATGCAAACTTCTGTTGACTTAAATGAGAACAAGAGCAATGCTTTATTGTAAACCACTTGAGCTAATATATCCTCATTACTAAAAGTTGCATGAGAAAAAAGAACCCATTATGGTAGTATCTATCATTTAGCCTCAGGCAACTAACTCAACAACATGTAACATGGCAGACAGAATCTGATCTCAGGACTAATTCTCTTGTAGTTATTGATGTTGATGTATGCACCTTAAAGTACAGAATACATGCATGCCCTGCCAGATAGAAAAGGACACACATGTGTTTCTTTAAACTAGATGCACCTGATGTTTGTGAGATGGATTGGGCCTCTACTTGTGTTTCTTAAAAGGACAAATTCTATGTGTGTGCACACTCCACCTCTGATTTAGCTCACGTGTATTTTGTACTCACATAAAAAGTAAAGTTAATATTGGCCTGCAGTTCAACTGATGTTTTGTTCATCCATTTTCCTAATTGTGTTTTAAGAATGATTGCAGTAAATTCCCCCCCCCCAAACCCTGCAATAGATATTAATCTTGATAATATCACGAAAGGTAACAAATACCTTAGTTACATCTAGATTGGGTTATTGCAATCACTTTATATGGGGCTAGTTTGAAGGGTCTTCCAAAACTGTACTTGGTGCAGAACTCAACAGTGAGAATATTGGTGGGAGCTTGCTTACGGGATGATATTGGACCTGTCTTACATGGGTTGCGCTGGTTACCAATATATTTCCAGACACACTTCAAATTTTTGGTGATGACCTTTAAAGCCTTAAATGACTTCAGTCCAGGATTCCTTGGGAACTGCCTCCTCCCATACCATCCTCCCCACACCCTATGGAGAGGCCCTTTTCTATACCCCAACAATGGTGGAGGTGCAGTTGTTGGGGCCACACCTAAATTGTGGAACTGTTTGCCCAAGGAAGCTTCTCTTGCGGAATGGCAAAAAAGGGAGGAAAGGGGGGGAGCTCTTATTTAGACAGGCATTTGTTTTATCCAATGTATAAGCTTTATCCAGTGCCTTTTTTATTTGCTGCATCTGTCTATTTTTATTATATTGTTCTATCTCTCAATCTCTCTTGAAATTTTATTGTTGGTTTTCACTGTTGTCAGTGACCCTGAATAGTGTGTAAGCACCAGAAGGGCAAGATATCCCCCCTCTCTCTCTCTCTCTCTCTCTCTCTCGATTGACCCATGTTCATGGCGTTGACCCTGTTCAGGAGATATGCTAAGCCACAGTGGTTGTGTTTTTATATTATATGTTATTTTGTGTTTTTTAGATTGTGATTTGTTTTATATTTCTTAAAATTCTTTCATGGTTTTAATTTTTGTGAACCGCCCAGAGAGCTTCGGCTATAGGGCGGTATAAAAATGCAATAAATAAATAAATAAAGCAATTTGAGCTAAACATTATGGCTTAGCGTGTCATGTGAACCATGACTTAGCGTGTTGTGTAAACCATTCCTAACCATGGTGCTAAATAACTATGGTTTAAACATGCTTATTAACCATTAGTTGCAAAAGGATTAGCAGCCTAACCATGGCTTAGTTTATTGTCTGAACAGGCCCATTGTGATCTCAAGAGTGTATCCTGGGAGTTTTGCAAAGTTCAGCTCTCAAGCTTACCTTTGAGCTTTCCATGACAGCAAATATGACCTCCTCCTTAACCATCTTTTTGAAATACATATAGTAGGCTGAAAGGAGGACAGGGCTCATGTAACTTTAACAGTTGTAGAGAAAGGGAATTCCAGCCAGTGTCATTTAAATGCAATTAGTTCCTGGTGAAATTCCCTCTTCATCACAACAGTTAAAGTTGCAGGGGCCCTGCCTTCTTTTGTATATGGTCACTCTAGTATAGTGCCTGCAACTTTAACTGTTGTGATGAAGAGGGAATTTCACCAGGGACTAATTGCATACAAATGACACTGGCTGAAATTCCCTTTTCTCTACAACTGTTAAAGTTACATGAGCCCTGACCTGGATTTTATCTGGTCACCCTATTGTTTGGGGAGATGTTAACCACTGCCCTAACTTCTCTCTCTCTCTCTCTCTCTCTCTCTCTCTCTCTCTCACACACACACACACACACACACACACACATCACAGGAAAGTAAAACACACATGCACACTTGAGAAGGCAATCCTGCCATAGATCAAGGAAAAATCTATGGTATTTGTGACTGCTTTTCAGATGTAAACAGATTTCAGTGCATTTTAGAACTGTGTCTGGATTAGTACTAGTTAGGCTGACCATATGAAAAGGAGGACAGGGCTCATGTAACTTTAACAGTTGTAGAGAAAAGGGAATTTCAGCCAGTGCCATTTGTATGCAGTTAGTTCCTGATGAAATTCCCTCTTCATCACAACAGTTAAAGTTGTAGGGGCCCTGCCTTCTTTTGTATATGGTCACGCTAGTATAGTGCCTGCAACTTTAACTGTTGTGATGAAGAGGGAATTTCACCAGGACTAATTGTATACAAATGACACTGGCTGAAATTCCCTTTTTCTACAACTGTTAAAGTTACATGAGCCCTGTCCTCCTTTTCATATGGTCAGCCTAACATATAGGAAAGCTGACTTTTCAGGACAACATATAGGGCATTATTTATTTATTATAATAAATAAATGAATGAATGGCATGCAATTTGTTTGATTTTTTCCCCCTGGTTTGCCTCTGTGGTTCTTTTTACCTCTGATGATCCTTGAATAGCTGCTCTTTAGCTCCTTTGTTCTTCCATTCCATTCCACCCCACCCCACCCCTCCCCTTGTCTTTCTCCCTCCCGTCAGGTCCTGTCAGATGAGTACTTCAACCAGACCGCCTTTCTGCCGAGCAAAAATAGAACGACCCTTTAGTCTGGCTCTTTGGGGGCATTAAGGGAGTACAATCCTGTCTCTGCAGAGATTCAGGCATTGTATGGTTTTTTTAAAAAGTCTTTCAAGCCTGGGCTGCATGGTTTGGGTTTTATATTGAGGCTTGGAGCCAGCTGCTGGGAGAGATTGCTTTTCCCTGCCAAGACCTGATGCAATCCATTCAAGACTCCAGTTCCTTTAAAACTACACAGAGACTTATGGCACATTAAACGCACTTAGGGAAAATAATCCAGACTTTTAGCATTCTAGGAAAAGATGGAAAAGGCTGGGAAAGAGGTGAGGTGTCAGCAGGACTGGCACGGTGTCATGTGAGTACCATGCTGCAAATCCGCACACCAGGCATGGCGAGGGTGCACTAAATCACTGGTGTGATGGAGCTCACAGTCACTGGTTAGGGTGGAATTATATTTGACCCCTTTTGAGGTTTGGTCACCACATTTTAACCAATGAAATGGGAGCATTTGAAATGCTCAAGTGGAGTGGCCATGTGTCCTCTTATACAAAGGACAGTCCTTTATCTGAAGAGGCTTAGAGACCCATCAGAAGGAAGAGCTAGACCTTGAGGTTGCCCATCAGCAGTGCCTGAATAGCAGACTGAGCAGGCAGGCACACAGGTCATCCAGTTGTAGGGCTTCTTGAGATTAAAGGAAAATCATGTTTGCTTACTGCTGCTTTGTTTCCTGCTTCTCTTCTGCAATTGTAACAACCTGAATTATATGGGAGGAGAGGGGTGACCGCATAGTCTGTAATTGAAAACTTCTCTGCTCATATACTTGAATGGGACAGCACTCTCTAGTGGGTGTTTTGTATTGCAACTTTGGCTGCTCACAGCATGAAATCTCGAGATATTTCAGAAGAATCAGGATATCCAAGTTATTATTATTATTATTTAAACAGAATAGCTGGGGGAAGGAGCAGGAGACATGCTGGAAGCTCATGAGGTCATCTAAATGTCCTGCAAACTTCCACAAGTAGCCAGTCACAAGTGTGCTATAAATAACTTATTTAAAAACCCCACAGTCTCTACACTATAGTGAGATGGACTGTATTTCTACTGAAATGAGAAGAATTATTTCTAAAATTGCATCTATACATATAAAATAGCACATGCAAATTTTATGCAAAACTCTGCCCTCTTTTGTTCTCTATTTTGGTGATTCATAAGTGGCCGCCCTATACCCAAGGTCTTGAGACATCTGAGATGAAAGTACTTGGCACATTAAGGGAAGAGGAGGAGGAGGAGGAACATCCTTGGGTGTAGTTGTCAATGTAGGAAAGTCTGTTGTAGGAAAGTGGGAGAATAACAATTGATTAGCTGAGGTTTTGAGAGAAAAAGAAAAACAATGGTTTCACATTGCAGCAGAGGGCAATGGGACAAGTTGTACAGGAGAGATAATTCCCCTTCTGCAGTCTTGCAAAACTTCCAAAGTTACTTTGTTCTATGCCATGGAGTCAGGGGTCAGAGATTAACAGTGCAATGCTATGCATGTCTAATCAGAATTAAACCCTGTTTAATGTAATGAGTCTCACTCCCAACTAAACATGCTGAAGAATCAGTGAAATGTTTCAAAGGAAACAAGTTGGCCATTTCACAAAACCATTTCTACTCAATTTACTGAGCCAATTTCATGAATCTTTGGTTGCATCTTTGTGTCTCGCCAGCCTTAATGCCTATTTAAGGGGAAGCTGTGTAGACAGCTGTTTGCACTACTAAAGAGACAAGCTGCTTTTTGTGATATAAACTTAACATAATGTAGTGGTTAAGACACTTACCTGGTACATCATAGCTACTACGTTGACCTACATGAGGCTTTTATTGTGCACTTGTAATTCCTTACAGTCATTTGTGTGTCCTTTACATGACATTGTCATCCTTCAGAGCATCTCCCATGCTTGGCAACCATTATTGCATTTTTTCCCCTAATGAGGAAAATCTGCTATTTTTCTGAATGGTGTTATAGAAGCCTCATGTCTTTGTGCAATTCCACTATACCACAGCACCATCTAGTGGTTGTGTAATGGAATGTATCGAAAGGCAGAGAAAGAAGAAAAATCATGTAAAGGAGTTGATCTCAATCCTGTAAAAAATTCGGAAGCAGAAACCTCGGTAGAGGCGAGGGTAAAAAGTCCCATGTAGAAGGCAAGCCACTCTCACAGACCCTCCCATTAGCAAGAACTCTGGCCATCTTTACAGGGGTGTTGTAAGGATTGCTGAGGCAAGATATGAAAAGTAGCTGTTCTTATCCAGGTTCATTTTTAAACTGCAGACTGAACAGTGGTCAGCTCTTTCACAATGACATAGAAATAGCAACAATCATCTGAACTGATAGTGTCTTTCTCTATTTTGAAGTCCTTGGGGACTTCTGAAAGTGTACTGAAGACCACAGTTTAAGAACTACTAGACTAGTTGTTCTCCCAAACCATTCCATACCCTAACATTTTATAGATGAATGAAAATGATTGAATAGACATTACGTCATAATAATAATAATAATGACAATTGTTGTTATGAATCATAAAGACATCCTGAGTCTATCTCTCAGCCCTTTTCCCAGGACAGCTCATTATAAATAAGCAAATGTGTCTCCTTGTTAAAAGCGTACATTTGGAAGGCACAGAGAGCACCCTCCAGTTTTAAGCCCCGTCTGTCTACATGCTGTCATGTGTTGCTGATTAACATGTCCCTGTGCTCAGCTTGGATTTGCAAGGATGCTGCAGCCATTTGTGATTATTCCCTGCTGTAAAAGCCAGTGGACTTAGTCCATTAAGGAATGTCTTGGTTTATTTTTTCGACAGAACAGCCAGCTTTGTGACTGTGGCTGCAAAGTCTTAGCAGCTTCACGCCTTATCCTGACACGTTGCCCTTCTCTTTATGCATCCAACATAGTTTGTATTTTCAGGTCAGGAAGTAAATGGCGGGAGAGAGATTCTGTAGCTAAGGCTCTTTGTTAAGTAAATAAACCCTAACACAAGGCAAATTGAAAATCACAAACTGTATCAGCATGTGGTTCAGGCAGAAAACTGCACAGAGCTATTTGGAGGAATCATAGACAATGAACGCCAGCATGTTGTAATTACCAAAACTGAGATTGCAAACACAGAAGATTTAGGAAATGATGATTCACCCTAATTTCAGATGGAAAAGACCAAACATAATAGACTTTTGGAAATGCAACACAGGTTCTCCTATTTCCTGGGGAGATGCTGTTCAGTAGACACAAGATTTTCAACTGCAGATGTCAATATCAGTACCTGGACTTTACAAATAAATATATGACTATTTATAGTATTAATTTATGTATAGTATAGAGCATCTCACACAAATTGGAGGGACCCCACCAAAGGACATTAAATCACGAGTAAGAAAGATGGCTACAAGCCAGCCATAGCTATGGGCAACTAGTCATGCACAACCACTAGATACAGATGTGCATCCCCCTGACATCAAAATATGCCTTCAGTCAGTTCAACAGGGCTCAGATGAACATTGCAATGTGTATGGGGGAGGGGATACTAACAAGCCATGCAGAAGGCTGCTTACACACACACACACACACACACCTCAGAATAAGTCTTATTGAATGCAATGGAACTTACTTCTGAGTAGACATGTATAAGATTGCAATGTACTTAGGTGTATCTGGATCATGCCCATTAAGAGAACAGTATGTATAGATACAAAAAGAGTATGGAAATCTACCAATGTGTCAAGTGTTTTTGCTTTGATATCGAATACACACACACACACACACACACACTGGGGAATATCTTTTAAAAAACAGATAATCTTTATATGTCTTTTTGCCCAACTGCAAAAGGATGTTGTTATCCAGACACATCACATTTATAGGAAGGTTTTTAATTACTTTGCTTTTAAATCAGTGGATTAAATTTTGGCTTTTAAATCAGTGGAAGAAAGACTATTACAGAGTAACTCAATACAGCAAGCTGAATGCGGACAAGGAAGAGCCTTCAACCATGTCATCATGGTTGGATATGTAAAGTGATCCTTGGCATGAAAACAGGGGTGTTCCTATCCCATCCCTATTTTCATCTGTAAAATGTTGGAGGATGCCTATTTCATGAGGAAGCCACCCAGAACAGGAGACATAAAATGGGTCAGGATTCTGCTGCTTGGGAAGGGCAGTATTCTTTAACCCTCCCTCAGCACCATTCTCCCATTCAAATCATTTCCTGAACTCACAATGAGCTTTGATGGGGGGGGTGCAGAATAAAATTAATATTGTACCTGCCTTTTCCTACCAACACAGCTAATAACAAAGTGCATGTGTGTGCGTAGATGTATGTGTAGGGTGACCATATTTTGGAAACCAAAAAGGAGGACAACATGGCCGCCCCTCCAAGGGGGCGTGCCCACCCAAACATGGCCTTGGTCACACGTCTGATTTCACAGCACATAATTAAACAAACTTGTACTACATAACATCTTAATGTTAAAATCACTGAAATAAAGAACAAGTGAGACATTCAAAGACATTTGTAGCTTTTGCTGTACTTTGAAGCTTTTGCCATACTCTGTGTGATACAGTCTCCCCTTCCCTCAGGTATCTTTTTTGACTGCAAATCCTTCACTGGATGACCATAGTCTCAACTTCCCTAACATTTAACACTCTTTCCCCATCACCTTTCTCAAATCCATACTTACAGATTCAGCATACTGCTACCACTGAATAAGTGCAGAAAAACCGAGTACAACAAACTAGCATTCAGAAAGAATATAAAATACTATCCCCCTGCAAACAAAAGCCATGGAACAAAATGGACTAACGGCTTCCCTCCTTTTATCCAAATATCTCCTGAATTTACACTGCCTCAGTGTGCAGAGAACAGAGATTCCAATCAGGGACCCAAAGAAAACTGGCCAAAAAACCCTCAGAAACAGGTCCCATTGATTTCAATGAAGCTTACTCCCAGATAAATGAATATAGGATTGCAGCCACTTAACATCTGTGCATCTTTCTCTAGCAAGTGCAAGCCCCTTCTGTCAAGGACAACTGTGCACTCACAGAACCTGGCCTCATGGATCATGCAACCAGCAGGTGCTCTCCAGAAAGATGCTTTCAGAGCCTAGGAGATCCAGACACATTCAGACAAGACACACTATGCACTCACATATTATCTTGCTGGGACAGAACAATTCCCAGAATGACCAGATACAAAAGAGGACAGGGCTCCTGCAACTTTAATTGTTGTGATGAAGAGGGAATTTCACCAGGTTGGGGGGAGGGAGGAATCCACAAAGCCACACTGTAAAATAATCATAATCACAATCTCAAAGCCATACAGAAAAGAAATGTCTGTAACCGAGCTGAAAGTTGTGAGTACATATATCCCTTCGCATGTAGTATAATAATCATCATCACCTGCATCAGCACAAAAGCAGTTTTGGAGCCACATTTTTTTTAAAAAAATCATCATCATCCACACACACCTCACACACGATCACCAAAGGCAATAAAAAATAAAATCTACATACCCCTGCATACCCACCCAAAGTGGGGGGAAACCCCACCCTTCCCCAAGACAATTTTTAAAAAAACTCCCCACACACACTTAACCGGGGGGGAGGGGGGGAGAGAATAAAAATCCACCCCACACTCATCCAAGGCAAAATAATCATAATCATAATGGCTAAAAATAGAATCCAAATCCACCACACACCAACATACTCACCCATGGCAAAACTGATAATAGTTTTTAAACTCACCCAAGGCAACCCACTCTCTACACACATTCACCCAATTAAGAGTCTATCTACACTACTGCTATAAAACAGTTTTAAATGGTTTAAAACGGTTTATAACAGTTTTGAGAACTGTTGGGGCCCAGGACACACTCCACAGACAGTTTTCAAAACGTTTCCAAAGTGTTTTATCCTGCGTGTGTAGATAGGCTCTAATTCATCAAAATCAGTACCCAAAGAATGGATAGAAAATCAGTAACAACTTATTTCATCATTGCAGCCAGAGATAAAATCCAATCTACCCCCCAACACCCCACTTGACTTGGATTGCAGCTAGAGACAGTTCATTTGGCCTGCATTACTTTAACACACACACACCACACACACAGGCGCACACAGGAGCAGCAATTCCCAGGTGGGCGCAGAGCGGAGGAACGTGCCAGTCCTTCTATTTTAAAAAGGGGGGAGATTAAGTTGAGGTAGCGCACTAGGTTAAAAAAGTCAGTTGAAGCCAAACCGTATTACCTGGTGGTTGGAGGGGATGAGGCACCCTCAGTGTAAAGCCCCCCTCTCTCTAGGTCTAGGGAGCAGGAAAATAAAATACCATCAGCCGCCTCAGTAGCCCCACTGGCCAGGCCCTGGCTAAGCAAACAGGGAGGGACCACGTCGGCCCAGGTGGAAGCGAACCCAGGCAGCGGCTGCAGCCGTAATAACTCACATGCTGGCCGGAGGCCCGAGCGCTGGGAAGAAGCCCGAGCAGCGGCTGAATCAAGGCGCGGCTGTGGAAGACGAGGAGGAGGACGGGGCAGGCGGCGCAGGCTGGAGGCCCAGGCGCCGGTGGGAGCAAGTTTGGGCGAGCCGCATGCAGTGCACGCGGAGGCTGAAAACGGAGGGGAGCTGAACAAAGAGCAACCAAATTGCCATGTGCTCATAAAAACGGGGAGGAGGCGCCCTAACTGGCCCGGGCAGGTGCAAGGTGAGCCACAAGCACTGCCACTGCTTTACCTCCTCCGCTGCCGCTTCTCTCTTCATGCCCCACTGCTTCAGCATCCTCCTCTGCTGCTTCTCCACCACCAATTCTCCGCTGCTGCTGCCACCACCACCGGTTCTCCTCCTCGGGTCTCCTCCTCCTCCTCCTCCTCCATCCGTCCGTCTTCTCCTCCTCCTCTGTCTGTCTTCTTCTTCTCCTCCTCTGTCTGTCTTCTTCTCTTCCTCCGTCTGTCTTCTTCTTCTCCTTCTTCTTCTTCTCCTCCTCCTCTGCCGTTGCCGCTCTCATCGCAGCAGCCTGGGCCCTGCTGCTGCTTCTGCTGTAAAAAGCCCCTGATCGGCCCGGGGAAGGGGCTAGAACGACGCACACCCGGAAGTGCGGGTGTGCGTCGTTCCAGCCTCTTCCCCGGCCAATCTGGGCCTTGTTCTTGGCCAGCGCAATTGCGCTAGCCAAGAACAAGGCCCGGATGGCGGGGGGGGGGGGGGGAGGCCGGAACGACGCGCACCCGGAAGTGCGGGTGTGCGTCGTTCTAGCCTCTTCCCCGGCCGATCTGGGCCTTGTTCTTGGCCAGCGCAATCGCGCTAGCCAAGAACAAGGCCCGGATGGCGGGGGGGGGGGGGGGGAGGCTGGAACGACGCGCACCCGGAAGTGCGGGCGCGCGTCGTTCCGGCCTCTTCCCTTGCCGATCTGGGCCTTGTTCTTGGCCAGTGCAACCGCGCTAGCCAAGAACAAGGCCCAGATGGCACGGGAGAGGCCCAATTTTTCCGGACTTTGGGGGATATTTAAAAATTCCCCCCCCCCGGACTCAAATTTGGCCCCTTTTCCCTGACATGTCCGGGGGGATCCGGACGTCTGGTCACTCTACGTATGTGTGCATCATTTTAAAAAATCAAGTAAAAGACATGGAGGGAAGTGGTTAAAAACTCCTCCCTGAGCACCAGAACTCCAATCCAATTAATGATCCCTCTAGGTTGCTTTTAAATGTTAACATGGTAGGGGTGTGGGGGAAGATCCTATCCTGGATCGGTCCTTATCTCTGAGCCTAACCTACCTTACAGGGTTATTGTGAGGATAAAAGGGGAGATTGTGTGTATCACCCTAACAGAGCAATCCCATGATCCCTGGGGGAGTATCCTAGGGGCCATAGGATATGTTGGATTCCCCCTCCCAAGGCCTTAGACACTGCTATGACCTTGGAGGGGAAATCCGACATGGGGCTGTTCCCCCTTTCCTTCACAGCCATGCAGAAGGCACTGCAGTATCTGTTCTTCTGAGGTTGAAACGGTGACTTTGGATGACCTCGGAGAGGTCTTGAAGGGGACAGGATCATGGATGATGAGGGGAGAGACCTCTCCGTCACCGTCACTACTCACAACAAGGTAAGTCAGAGCTTATTTAGCGGAAAGCTTTATTTTTAAAGGGGATGGGAGGCAAAATCACCTCTGTCTTCTTCCCTCACTGCCTGACTCTTGCTGGGAGGGCACAGGATAGACTGAGGGCAGTTTAGAATCAGTGAAAAGAAATCTAGAATAACAATGAATGGTAATAATATAGAACATAAACAAGTACATTCTTATACCATTCATTAAAAAAATAGGCCTCAAATTAAAGGAATATAATGGGGGGGGTTCAGGAATGTGAAGGAGGAATCCTAAAATGGCAGCCAATCTCTTTCTCAGCCCCATTCACTGCCCCCCATTCCTATGCCCTTCCCTATTCAGCTTGCTGTGCAGTAGCTTTGATGTTGCTGCCCAGAGCCATCTGAATATTTATCCCGATCTGCTTCTCCCCACCCCCCGCATCTAGGTGATAATGTGATTACTAGTGCCTGCCTACCCCCAAAACTGAACAATTGGGACCACATCCATCACCTTCATCCTTAATGAAAGAAATAATTGTCGCGGGCTGACGTGTGTTTACCTCTCTGAGGCTGAGCCATTTATCTGCGCAAGTTCCCAGAGCTGATAAAATACTGTCATGTCAACTGAAATCCAGACAGCTGTAAATCAAAAGGATAATAACATGTGTGGCATTGGAGATGAGCTGGAATGGTTTCAGCAGTGAGAATATTTACACCAGGTTCCTCCATAATGTGTCTATTAAAACCCTATCAATAGGGGTATTCTGCACCTCTTAGCCACCCCTTCTCCAAATATGTGTGCTCCAGGCTTTGCCTGGACTGCATCCAGAAAGCACAACTGCTTCTATCAGTCCATTTGTTTTCCTTCCTGACAGATTGCCAAGCCTAGAAAGTGGTACCCAGAAACATGCACTGAAGGCATACATTTTCCAAAAGGCTTCAGTGATACTTTCCTGGAAAAGCCCAAATTGGTAAGAAGATAGATAATGGCCACAGATATGTAAAGGCAAAGAAGGGTTCAGGAGCCTTATTAGTTGTGAATGTTCTTATGTCGTTCAACCAGCTCTAAATTATGCACATGCAGATCATGTTTGGGCCCAAGTTGCTTGAAGGATGGACTTCTCCTGTACCAGCCTACCCTCACTTTGACGTCATCAACAGAGGTCCTTCTCACTTCCCCCTGCCAAGTGAGATTAGGCTAGTGAGTACAAGAGAAGGGGTCTTCTCAGTGGTGGTCCCGCATGTCTGGAATCAGCTTCCATCAGAGGTTCATCAGGCCCCTTCTTTGCAGGTCTTCAGGAAGACTCTGAAGATCCACCCATTTTTGCTGGCCTTCCCATAATATGTGGGCTGCAGGTTTAATTGGTATAATCTGTTTTTATATTATTTTATAGCATTTTAATATAGATTTATGTGTCTATATATATAGAATTGTATGTTTTTATCCTGTATACCAACTTGAGAGGCTTTTACTCTTAAAGTTGGTCTAAATATAATGTTAAATAAATAAATTTGCCATTATGGGGACGATTCCCTACAGACATCCTTGAAGTGAAAGTAAAGGAAAGTCATGCATGTCAGAAGGATCTAGAAAGGATTAGGGTGGATACCCATCCCCAACAGGCATCCCACAATATTTTACTTGACCAGGAAACAAGAGAGGAGGACATGAGCTTATGGTATGGCAAAAGCCACACAGTGAGTCCTTAGCAGGGTTTGAAGCTGAAGTCAGACCTCTTCAAGATCCCACAGTTCCCTGTAGATTGGAATGTATGATCCTCTGTTCATGGGAACACCTGATGATGGCCAAGATCTCCTGTATGCATGACTGAGACGTGCTCCCAGTTTACCCTTTTTCCCGAGGTCTGTTCTCAAGGTATTATTATTATTATTATTATTATTATTATTATTGTTATTATTACATTTCTAGTCTATACCAACCCATAGTCAAACATCTCTTCAAAAATAAAGAAGGAAGAAGACAAGGCTTCAAATATGGCAAAGCCTCCCTGGGATTCTTGGATAGGTCTCCAAAGTGCCACTTCGGACTTATCATTTGCAACTTGATTGTTATTCAGCTTCCAAATCAAAGCAGCCAATGTCTGTGTTGCTTCTTTAGAACTTTCCTGTTCCTAAGCAACAGGGCAATGATTCCAAACATTAGCAACTTTTTCGTAATCGTCATTCCAAACAGCATCGGTTGACGTTTATCCCAGTTAATGATTCCCTGCTCCAAAAATAACAATAAAAAACTTTAGAAAGACATGGAAGAAAGACTCCCAAGGAGCTGGTGCAGTGACCACTGGATGTGTTCTCAGCATTTTCCAGGTGAAAATATTATTTCAGCTGCCAGAAACAGTGCCCCAACTTTGTCTGGGGAAATGGCCCTTTGTACCACGTTTGCATTTCAACCGGGAGAAGAGGCTTCCCTTTCCAACTCCTCATCTATTTCGATGTAAACACAGAAACACACAAACATCCTGGTCCTCCGTGGCTGCCTGTCCCAAGCCTGCTGCCTGGAAAAACAACAACCCAACCTATTTTTGATTCAAGTCCTTCCGCATCTAGTTTACAGGCCTATTTGTAGACAAACAGCACATGAAGGCAAGGCATGCCAGAAATTCAAGCCAGGGCCCATTTCAGGAGTCTCTGGACCCTGCCCAAGCCTGAGCTAATTGGACCTAAGGGAGGCTGATGGTTGCCACACCCTGATTACCTTTTGTTCTAAATTCAGATTGGAGGAACTCCATGGCCGGGAATGCAGATGATAGGATTTATTAATTAATAGCAATAGCAGCAGTAGTAGTTGAATTTTTAGGGTTACTGCTGTTTATCTCAACCTTCAGTTTACAAGGAAGAAGAAAAGATATGGCAAAGTCTTCCTTTCTCTCTCTCTCTCTCTCTCTCTCTCACACACACACACACACACACACACACACACAGAGAGAGAGAGACTCCTGGAATATGCTAGATTTAGGCTGGAGTCCTAAATCAATTTGTTTTGAAATAAATCCCATAGAAATCAATGAGACTTCATTCTGAAAAAATGTGAACAGCACAGTGTTCAAACGAAGGTAGAAAGATACAAGGACTTTAATAAAATCCACAATCCCCAACCCCTGACTACCACCCTCTAATTTAAGCAATGCTTCCCTTAATATCCTAAAAACTGGAGTGAAGGGGACTATTACAAAAGCTATGAGGTTGGCCCTCTTCTCAACCCGCTGATATTTGAGCACAGGATTAGCATGGGCCAATTGGAGGAATATGCATGAGACTTTAATTCTGGAAATGTATATGTAATGTATTTATTTCTTACATTTATATCCTGCCTTGCTTTCCTCCAAGGATCTCAAGGCAGCAAACATGATCTCCCCCCCATTCCATTTTATCCTCCCAACAACCCTGTGAGGTAAGTTAAACTGAGAGTCAGTGACTGGCCCAAAGTCATCCATGACTGGATCTCCCAGCATAACTTTCATCATCTAGAAGCAGTCATTGATGGTGGTGGTGGTAGTGGACTGATTTAGATCGAGATCACAGCATACAGTGAGGGAGGTTTAGCAATTTTCACCTTGCCATCACGCTGATCCAAATATCCCCCATCCTTGTTGCTATTAGCTGCAGAGGGGAAAACATACTTTTGTGTTAAATTACATTGGATCCCTTCTCCCATGCTGCCACCGCAACCCCCTTTGACTGCTTTAAGAAGAAGAAAATTAGGTTGGAAGATCCAACTCCAAGATTTCCCATTCAACATGTACTTAGGTTCCTTAAGTCCCAGTATTGGGAAAAAGGCGGGATAGGGCTCTCACCTTTTTCTTATTCCATAATCCAGCCTTCTCAAACTTGGTGCTCCAGATGTTTGAGACTTTGGCCCCCTCCACAAGGATGCGCTTTTGCGCCCGGTTCGGGGATTATGCGCATTATCGCGGAGGCGCATTTACGCCTAATCCCTCTGCACGGGAGGCGGCGAGAGGCGGCGAAGCGCATTAATTGATGTCCAAAAAGCGCTTTAGAAGACGTTAATGTGCATAATCGCTTGTTCACACGGTGAAAATGCGCTTTAACGGCCGGAGCAAAATAAAAAGTCGCTATTTAACGCGCATTCGAAAATGCGCATTATCGGGGAGATAACGCGCCTGTACGCCCTTTTTGCGCTCCGCTGGTGTGGAGGTAAAATTTATAATGAGCCTTCAAGGCTCATTAAACGTCTCGTGTGGAGGAGGCCCCAATCTCCCAACATTCCTGACCATTGGCCATGCTAGCTGGCCTGATGGGAGTTGAAGTCCAGAACATCTTAGTGTATCACACAAAACATCTGGAGAAGAACAGGTTGGAGAAGGCTGCCCTAACCTCTCCCTAGCTCAGAACATCTGGTGCACCAGCATAAGCTAGGCAAAGGCACTCCTGCCCACAGCCACCAACTTATCCTCCAGGAGCAATGCCAGGTCCAGAAGCACCCCCTAAGCTGTGCACCCAATCCTTTAGAGCGAGTGCAAGCCCACTGAAAACAGGCTCCATGCCCAATCCCCGGATCAAATTGTCTACTGACCATCAGGACTTCCCTCTTGTCAGGAGTGAACCTCAACTTGGCAGCTCACATCCAGTTCATTACTGTGTCCAGGCAATGGTTGATGACTCCTTGACATCAGTTGAGGAAGGGCAAGGTAGAGCTGGGTGCCATCAACAAATATGGGTATAACCTCCATGACACAGATGTGTGGGGAGCCCCTGACTGAATGAGGGGCGGGAGGCTGCCCATGACAGTTTATCCTGTTTAATGATTTATATAGCTTTATGCATGTATATTGTTCAAAGTCTGTCACCTTCAAGAACAACCTTGTAAAACTGCTGTTCTATCCACCCTGAGCCCTCAGGATATGAGGGGGGTTATAAATCGACAGAAATGCACACACTCCCATGTGCTAGTTACTCCTGTAGCTGAATTTCAATCAATGCCGTTTGCTCAGCCGTCATAATTCAGACCGCTCAGTTTAGACATTTAGCGAAGGCCCACCACCATCTCCCGGAGTCCCAGATTTCATTTGGCCGGCTTTTGGAATGGATTTGCGTTCCGGGGAGGGCTCGCCAGAATGGATGGTCTGTCATCCCGAATCCAGGAGCTGAGGCCTGGCTTGATGATCCATTTGTGTGCCGCACAGAGGAACCCGGACTCATAATAATTGTCATCTTTGCGCTATTTTTAGCCTGCACACCAGCCGTCCGTTGGATATTATGCTGTAAAGTGAGGATGAATTATGGCAATTGATTATCGCAAGCTGTGTGGTGCGGTATTAAGGCAAGAGGCCCCAGCTGTGTGCTCTGCTGCCTCCTCGGCAAGATAAAATATCCTGTTTTCATCCCTCTTAATTAAAGTGGGTAGAACACTTACAAGGGGAAGGAAGAGGTTACACTCGGTAAACAATGGTCTACTCAATTAAAAGAAAATGCTGCTATAAAACCCACAGAATGGGAGTCAAATGCCTTCATTTGTCTGATGCTGCCTTCTTTTTCCATGGCATAAAAAAGCATCTCTCTCTCTCTCTGTGTGCCTTCCTCAGTGTATCGAACAGCAAGGAGACCAGCATGAGTTTTCTCTTGTTGCCTGCCAGCCAGGTTGGTTTTTCTTTAGAAATAATACACAAGCCAGTGACAAACAAGGACCTCCCAGGGCCACATCACATATCAGACGTTTTGAAGTGTACACTTAAAATGTATACTTAAAATGTATGTGCACATGTAAATGTGAATGTGGGAAGCGAAGTGTACATGACACCCTGAAAGGGGCACTGGCCACCATACGACAAAGGGGCAGGTTACAGGTACACAGTTTCTCTTGGCCAACTGATGCTGGAAATGGAAAGGTGCCTTGCAATTTAGCTGCGAGGGATGTCCCCCACCCTCTACAGCTTGCTATACTGTGTAGTGGCTTGCTTCTGAGAGAGGTGCATCCTTCTGCTCCCCCCAGCGCGGTGAAATGGTTTGTAACTCCGTGACCACTGCGCTTGCTCCAAACATGTTGCTCTAGAACACTCATGTCCACCACATTAAGCTGCAAACAGATGTGAATGCAGGGAAATCTATAGTCAGAATAACCCACAACTCTTAGAAACATTGGGGCTGTCTTTACGGCGGTGGGTGGCTGTCGCAATGATCAAAACCCCTGCATTTTCGCTGCTGCGGGGTGGCGGCAGCTAATATTGATGCAGCAGTGAAAGCATGGGGTTTCCAATGCAGGTCACATCCCCTGTCCTCTGCCCTGGTGGATGGCAGTCATAATCCACCTGGTGGATGCATCATCCTTGCGGTGCTCCAGAGAAAAAAGTCAGGGTAAGCCCCTGACTTTTCTTCTTCACAGCTTCAGCGGAAAGTTCCGGGGTGGGTGCTGCATCATATAATCAATGCTGTGTCACCGTGCACCCACCCCAGGGCTTTCCAAGCATTTAGACAGCCCCATTGATAACATCTCTCTCTCTCTCTCTCCCTCTCTCTGATGTAGAGTGTCCATTTGTCCTTTTTTTTTTTTTTACAGAGGTCAGTCCTCTATTTGAAGGCCGCCAGAGGACTCTCCTCTATTTTGAGGGCTGCCTAATGACTCCCCTTTATAATGAAGGTGTCCTGTCTTTTTAGGTGTCCCAGTCTGGCATAAAAGAAATGAACCATCAGAAGGAAAAGCACAGGGGCCTTTAAGTTGCCCATCAACAGCACTTGGACAGCAGACTTAAAGCTTCTCCATATTTTTTTTAAAAAACCACTGCCTTGCTAGGGCTTTCTGCTTCCATTTTCTTTCTGGGATTGCAATCGGCTCAAATACACAGGCAGCCATGTAATTTGAATTTAATACTTCCTCTCTCTGCATGCTTTGTACACTTCAATTAAGACAGGACCACCTAGTGGTGGAATTATTGCACCACGCCAAGTTTACACACTGGGATATCCCACTTTTTCTGGATAGTACCACATTATCCATGGTTCTTTTAAAAGCAGGATTTCCAGGGGATAGTGCAGAAGACATCCTGGAATTGATGATGTCATGTAATGGACCCTCAAACTGCCATGAGTGGCCAATCACAAGCGTGCAAATAAATTGCTCATTTAGAGGAGCCCTTAGCAAGGCACACAGGCCACCTGGCCACAGTCTTCCACACTGTGGTGAGATGTACTGTATTTCTATTGCAATTCTAATAATTATTTCTAAATTTGCATCCATAGACATATGCAAATTTTATGGAAATGTGTGACCCTCTGTCTTTTTAGTATTTGATGCATTTCCTCTTTTTTGACAATTCATAAGTGGGGTGATTGGGATCTGGCACTGGTTTTGGTGGGCTAGCCCTTCTTCTCTCCCCCACCCCAGGCATTTCCTAACTAAAACTTTCCTCCTCAAAGATGCCATTTGGCATACATGATAATGTACATTGTTGTTGTTGATGTTGTTGTTTCCTGTGGGGAAGATCTCAGTTTGGGGTGTGCGTGGGGTCCTGCAGCACAGCCCCAATTCAACGCCCCCTGCTATTCAATCCCTCCCCAATTCAACCCCACCATATAAAAAGAGCAGCCAGTTATAACATCTTTGAATCAAAATGCTTGTTGGCAGAAGTGAATTTCAGTTGCCTTATACAATTTAGCTAACGATGCAGCCAGGTGCATCTTCCCTGGGAGGCCACAGGCTGGGTGCCACAGGCTGGGTGCTGCTGTAGAAAAGGCCCTGTCTCTAGTACCTACCTGGCATCTAATGGTGGTAATACAGAATACAGAGCCTTAGCTGTCTTTCTCAAAATGCAGGCAGATTCATATAGAGGGAGATGGTTCTTAGGACTTTAAAGGTCACTTTGACCTGCACCAGAAATGAATTAGTAGCTAATGAAGATGATATAATGTGATCTGATCTTTGGATCCAAGTTCAAATGGTAATGGCTGCATTTCAAAGCAACTGAAAAGCTATAGGGACATAGAGCCACTCTAAATGAGGCATTTATTGTGTACTCATAATTCTTCACTTATAATAGTTTGCGGGTAACGACAGCATCATTTTCCAGGGCCTCTCCCATGCTGTGCAAACATTTTGATGTGGGGGGTTCTAATGAGGAAAGTCTGGTAGTATTTGTGAATGGAAGGATAAAGCCTAGTGTAATGTGCAACTCCACTACACCACAGTACTGCCTTGAGGCCAAGCATTGGGCAAGAAGCAGGATACAAATAAAGATGATGATGATGATGATACCACCTAGTGCTTGTGTAATGGAACATAAGGAAAGGAAGAGAAAGAAACCCCTCTGGGGAGGAAATATGTGTAAAGGAGCTGATCTTAATCCTATGAAGAATCTGGAAACAGAAGCCTCCATAAAGTTTCTGGTTAAAAGCCCCTTGTAGAAAAGCCGATGGGAAGCTGCCTTAGACTGAGTCAGAATATTGGTTCACCTAGCCCAGTATTGACACTGACTGATAGTGGCTCTCCATGGTTTCATGCATAATTTCTTCCTAGCCCTACCTGGAAGTACTAGGGATTGAACATATGCATACAAAGCATGTGCTCAAACACTGAATTACAACTTCTGTATGTCCAGACTCTCCTGAAAGGAAACCCAATGTAAAGTCCATTCCAGTTGTCTCATCTGGATGACCATGATCATTTGATTCTTCTCAGACTGCAATTGACACAGCTTTTGCACGCCTGCAAAAGACCACACATCAGGCATTTTCAACAGTTACTGCTCCAATAAAGGGTTACACCACACCACAGCATATATGTTTTAAATCCCAATGCAGCCAGATAGAATTGCTTGCAGAAGCAGGCTTTATACTGCTCATCTGGGCCTACCGAAGCAGCTGGACCTATCTTTTGATGTGGATGGGAATTTGCACCCCTATCCAGGGCCAGCAGAGCTGGATGAAGGCCAGGGTTTCTTAAGCCGCCAAGGAGCTCTGAATACTTGGAAGCAGGAGGTCAGGCCTTTAATTAGCGGGTCATTATTTGGAATGCTTAGCATAGGCTCTAAACTATAAGCTAGTAAGGTCCGTAGGAATTTTACCACTGACTTAACTGAGGTGAAGGTGAGTAAGCACTGTTAGGAAATCCTGCTCTTTTTGCCCCCTTACAAACACACAGAGACTTAAAAGAAAGCTGGCAAAATTCATGTATATTATTTTGCATTTAGTTATTAATAACATATTACATAATTGAAACAACAAAGCCAACCAAAGCCCACAGATGTAGGAGCCTTTCAAAAACATTTCATCAGTCTAATAAATTCATTTTAAAAGCATTTGTGTTTGATCAATTCCATAGCATCATCTATTTATTTATCTTGTTGAAACTGAGGGAGGATGGAAGCAAAGGAGCCGCTTTATGCTGTAAAACCTATTTGTTCCTGGCTTGGCATGTTTTCCATTGCAGTGGTTTCTCAGACTCTCCCTCCATCTACCCATAGTACTGACGTAGAGGGAAATACTTTTTGGAATACATAAAATAAAACAAAATACAAATTAGGAAAGCAAATATTAAATGGATAGGAATACTGAATTCAGCATCTTATACATCCAAGACAAAATGGCTGGTGAACTTATTGAGAAGGGTTGGATTGTAGGACAAACGGGCCCTCTACTGAACTGTAGACTGTTGCCTTCTCCCTCTAATAGTGAATGTAGACAATGAGTGCAAACATGCCCCCCCCCCCAAGAAATGAGAGGCCAGTACCAGCACATTCTGGAGAACCTTGAGGTTTGCAGAAGTAGATCAAAATCTAAAAAAACAAACTTAATGCACACCCACCCTTCCCCAAACCAGTCCCCTGAGTACTATTCAGTATGCATAGTAGCCACAGAATGTTGAGTGGCAGCAGGACATGAAAGCTGGAAAACTGGTATGGTAGGCGGAGGGAGGTAGCAATGGGGATGGAATAGCCCATCCAAATGAAAACTCAGAAGAGAGCGCTCCTATAGTCTGAACTTTCGATTCATGCTTATTTTTATTTATTTACTTTAGTGCATGCCCCTAGTGATGTTCCTTTTCTGCTCTTCTGCGTCACAAATGATGACTCTTGCCATATGTGTCTTTGTTTATAAGCTGAGGACCCAGAGCCACATGCAGAGGCCGTGGCTGTGAGGGAACAGGTGGCTGAAACAACAGCACAACAGTGTTGGAGGAGGTCTCAGCATGTTGCAAATGTCGAGGAGCTTCCTCCTGCCGTTATAACCAATTCCTGAGAAAGAGCGGTGCAAAAAAGAGATGTTAACTCGTAATGGAATATGTGTTTAATTGTGAATATATTACAGTTTTGGCATATGAGTGTCAGGGCTCTTTATCCATGTGGGAATTACAAACAAACTGGAGTTCTAGTACAGGCTGGCTAATTATGAGCTACTCTATCTGCTCATCGCTACTCTATCTGCTACTATCACGAGAGACAAGGGATTTTGTTAAGGGCCAATGGATAGGAAAGCTGGTCAAGATGTCCTCGCATGATCAAAGCATAAGCATATTGCAGTGCTACAGGGTTTTGGTATACAGAACTAATTCTTTTTATCTGATTTCTCTGATGGTGCCCCCATTTAATTTGTATGTCAACTTTGTCACGTAGGTTAGGCTGAAAGATAGTGACTAGGTCATCCTGTACTAGGTTTTGTGGCTGAACAGGTTAAACCCATGACTTGCTCATCTGAGTCCAACATGTTAACCACAACACACACACACACACATACACACACACACACATTGGATCTCTGTTTAAAGCAGGGAAGAAGAATGCACAGCCTTAATGTATGTAAGATTAAAAAAGACCCTTATCACACAACAATATCATATAATTAAAAACAATCAACATCAGTTGTATCCAATGCTGGACATCCGCCAGTGGAATGGAAACCACTAGCAGAATGGATTTCTCCTGTCCCCTGCAACACCTGTTCAGGTCTTCTGTAGAGGGTTGAATGACCCTCCAGAGCAGATTTGGGGTGGGCACACAGGGGGCTGCAGGGTGGAGGAGAGCAAGAGAAGGTCCTGTTGCATGTGAATGTCTGCTCACGCAATGCTGGATTTAACCCAATCATTTTCATAATCTAAAATCCCTGTTTATTTAGCGAAAAGCTCAATGGTTTCATTAAAATAATAAAAGCAGTTGATGACCAGCCTATACAATGTATCAGTAAGCTTAACTGGAAATGCATCCCTTTTCCTTGTATATTAAATGCCTGGAGTTTACCAGAGTACCAGTATTATGCTGCAATACCCTAGGCTCAAGTTTAAAGGCACATCTATGCTGCCAAATCAAACCAGCTCAAACCGGGTAGACCATCTTGAGGAAATTATTTTCCCTTAGTGATAATGTTTCTCTTCCTTCTTTTATCAATCTTCCTACTGTTCTTTTTAAGACAACTGGAACCGGGCTGAATGTTTGGGGCCCACTCTATGGGATGTGCAGCTGGGCTAAGAGTTTGTTGATACATTCTACTGAGCTGTAGAAGTTGGCAGATGATCTGTTTCTATCTAGGAAAGAACTGTAAAGTGGTTAAGTAATTTGGATCAAGAAATGGGTCAAGTCGAAACTCTTTTCTCCAGAACATCCCTTTGACATTCTTTCTGGGAGCACTCACTTCCATTCAAATCAATCCTCAGTTTGGCAAGTGGACATCCTGACGAATGTTGCCTTCCCAACGAATTAACAAAAAATACCTTGGCTCCATTTGCTGGCATTCTGAGGCATTTAGAGGCATCATTTAGAATAGAAAGTGACTAATGAAAAATCTTTCCGCTGGATCTGAGCAGAGCAGCTCACAGGCACCATGGAAAAGTAATAATCGATGCTGAATAATATCCCTTAGGTCAAAATTTCAGAAAATGTTGAGGTTAATGTACTGCAGAATATGGGAAATTAATACACACTGTAAGGGTCACAAGGGGTCATATTTACCTGGGAGCCACCTGGACCTTTGTCAGCATCCTCCAGGGCAAAACTGCACTCCTGGTGACTTCAAGTAATATGAATGGATACAGAAGCAATCAGTTGAATTTCATCTCTTTCCAAACAAAATGTTTAATTGTGTTTGGATCCTATACAGACGAGAGGCAAATAGAGAGAGATATCTTCATTATTCTTCTGGAAGATAAAGGTATGTCCCAATTTAAATGAGAACATTTGTCCAAACATTGTCCAAGCATGTAAACAACAACAACAACAACAACAACAAATCTTTATTACAGTCTATAGACCACGAACATACAGTTTGAAAAACATATGCATACAACTAGAAATTTAATCAGCCACCAACAGTTTCCTGCATTGAATCACCAGGGAGAAAAAATTCGCAACTTGGATCATCACAGTTTTGTCCGTGCTCTGTAGCAGGGACATGATCATTGCCTCACGCGACTTCCCAGCTAAACGTTGCGTGATTGGGTACAGCAAGTCGCTCCTAATCTTTTGATAAAATTCACAGTCAAACAAGATATGATTTATGGATTCAACTTTGGAGTTGTTGCAGGGGCAGAGTCTATTTTGGGTGGGAACCCTTTTAAATCTCCCCTCCAAAAGCTAAGAGGGAAGAACATTAAAACGGGCCAACGAAAAAGCCCTTCTATAATTAGGTGTTACAAGCCAATTCAAATAGGGCATCGGCCCCTATGGCTGGTTGTTAGAAAGACCTTGGGCTAAGGGACAGCATGGACTATAGGGGTGTCCAGGCAGAGCATGTAAACAGTTGATTCACCACATGCGTGTGCATTGCTTGATTCTTCAATTCTTGACTCACAGCTGAATATGCAAATTCACTCCATTGGAAAACATTGTGTTTATGTTGAGAAAAATGTCCATATGAGATTGAAAGCTTTTCCTTCTTCCTTTCTTGTCTCATGAAGTCAGGTGTAATTTTGTATATATTTTTTCCAAATGTACACATCATTTGTGCACATATTTGAAATTTATGCATTTTCTCCCATTGATTAAATCATGTTTGTGCATGTTTATTTCCCACATGTAATCAGCCAGTGTGGTGCAGTGCCTAGAGTGTTGGACTGGGAGTCGGGAGATCCCGGTTCTAGTCCCCACTCGGCCATGGAAACCCACTGGGTGACTTTGGGGCCAGCCTATCTCACAGGGTTGTTGTTGTGAGTTTAAAATGGAGAGGAGGGGATCAATCCTTCCAACCCTCGATTTTATATGAATTTATTAAAGATCGTTTAAGTTCTGACAGGTCAGAATGACAGCTCGCCACATGCGTTCATTCAGACCTGTCAAAAAGTTGCAGGATCTTTTAAAAATTCATATAAAATCGAGGGTTGGAGGGATCAATCTCAAATTTCATACACATGTCTAGCACATGTTGCTACACATATGTGCCAAATTTCAGATCAATCGCTCCATCCTTGTGTTTTGTATGAAATTTTGAAAGATAGTGCAACTTTTGACCTGTCAGAACTTAAATGTTCTTTAATAAATTCATATAAAATCGAGGGTTGGAAAGATTGATCTCAAATTTCATATACATACTTAGGCATAGCCCATAAGCATTGTGACCAAGTTTCAAGCCTGTAACTTTGAAAATACAGAAGTTATAGGCATTTATTCTAAAAAAAATCAGTTCTACAGGGCACAATGGGGCTGCAAAATAAATATCGAGTTTACTATAACTATCGTGAAGATGATACGATTAACCTATGATATTATCGGAGACGATATTTTTTTTGGTCCGAAATTCCGATAACGATAAAATACGATATTTTCAGGCGTGCACATCCCTAAGGGATGCAGCCACCACAAAAAAAAAATGGTGAAGAAAATGTGGAGAAAATTCCTGGAAGCTTTCTTTCCTCAAGAAAGGCTTTTCCATTTTTCTGCCTCATTCTCAGGGCATTTTATTATTTATTTTGAATGTGTGTTGGTGATTTTTTGACCTTACATGATGATGTGAGGTGGCTGAGGATACAGTCTGTATTTTTCTTTCTATTACACATCTCACCATTGCTCTACAGTCTCCCAGGCTGCCTACACTTCCTGATCTGAAAAGGCCACATGGGAGGAATAACTCATGATGTCTTCCTCTGGGTGGGAAGTGCGGGAAGCCAAGGAGGCTACAAATGGTCAGAGAGATGAATGTATAATGAAAGACAGGACACTCACATACACTCCTCAGTCATCTCACAAGGTAAGCACAAGAACCCTGAACCAAACCCATCAAAATATTTCTGAAATTTCTTCTCCTTTGAATTTCTTTTTGAAAGCAATTTCTTTTTAATCAATGGACAACATTTTTGTGGGAGAAATTTTCAGTCCATCACTAGGCTCAACACACGGCTGTGTTGCGTAGGAGCTGTTCCAAGTATTATTAATCCACAATATTTGGCCATATTCATTGGCGAGCTGTCCTTCTCCATGTCCACTTCTTGCCCTTCAATAGCAGCTTTATCCTTAGCCACCTAAGCCAAGGATCCACTCAGCAAACACAGTGTCAAAGGAAGCGAGTACAAATTGGCTCACCGACTGGACATTAAAGCAAGCGGTGATATCACTCTTAAAAATATAAGAAATCCAACGTAATATACTTTAATAGCTGAATAATTGCAGTGAGCGAAGAAGGGGCTCCTTTGTAAAGGGGCCTTGCTGAAAGCCGTAAGTGAGTGCTCATGACATCATGGCCAATGCACAAGGACTACGTTATTCTCCCAAATTCTGCCAAGAATGGCTCAGCCAGGATCAGCCAATCCCCAGATAACATAGTGGGAGACCATGAGAGAAGAGTTAATGGGATGATTGATTTACAGCTGGAAAGAATTAGAAAGTCTGTAAGAAGTGACAAGCTGACATTGTTTGAAAGCTTGAAAGAACCCCTGCCCCCAATATTTTTTCTTAACTCAAGGTCAAATGGTTCCATCAGCATTTTCTTCCTATGCCTGGAGCTGACAGGTGTTCTGTGGGGGTCTTTATTTTCATAGTCTTGAGAAACAGTTGCTAAAGGAAAAAAACATGCAAATGCAACCCCTGCAGAAAACTCACCTCACACGCATAGTTAAGGTGGCCACTTATGCATCACCAAGAAAGAGGACAAAAGAGGGCATAGATTTGCATAAAATTTGCATGTGATGCTTTATATGTATAGAGGCAAATTTAGAAATCATTAATATAAGTTAAACAGGAAAACAGTACTGTGACCAGGGCAGGGTCTACGCTACTGCTTTACAACGGTATTGAAGTGCACTGCCAACTGTTGGGGCCCATCACACATTCCATATACTGTTTTCAAACTGCTTTCAAAGTGTTATATCCCAACTTGGTGTTAGGCTGACCAGATAAAATCCAGGTCAGGGCTCAACTTTAACAGTTGTAGAGAGTCATTTGTATGCAATCAGTTCCTGGTGATATTCCCTCTTCATCACAACAGTTAAAGGTGCATGCACTATACTAGAGTGACCATATTCAAATGAAGTCAGGGCCCCTGCAACTTTAACAGTTGTGATGAAGAGGGAATTTCACCAGGAACTAATTGCATACAAATGACACTGGCTGAAATTCCCTTTTCTCTACAACTGTTCAAGTTACATGAGCCCTGACCTGGATTTTATCTGGTCACCCTACTTGGTGTAGATCCGGCCCAGGTGACCTGTGTGCTTACCTGTCTGGTGTCCAGGTGGTAGCTGTTGATGGGCAATTTCAAGGCCTTGGCTGCTCTCCCTTCTCATGGTTCTTTATCTTTGAAATGCACAGCCCTTCAAATAGAGGATAGTCCTCTGTAAAGTTAATTACATCTCCACCCGTTCTAATACAGTGGACGTAAGAACATAAGAAGATCCCTGCTGGATCAGAACAAGGGTCCATCTTGTCCAGCACTCTGTTCATACAGTGGCCAACCAGTTGTCGACCAGGGATCCAAGAGCACCCTCTCACCAGGTTCCCCAGCAACTGGTGTATATTGGCTTACTGCCTCTGATACTGGACTTAATGCAATGCCATCAGAACTAGTAGCCATTGATAGCCTTCTCCTCTAGGAATTGATCCAACCCCCTTTTAAAACCATCCAAATTGGTGGCCGTCACTACATCTTGTGGTAGTGAATTCCATAGTTTAACTATGCACTGTGTGAAGAAGTATTTCCTTTTATCTGTCTTGACTCTCCCACCAATCAGCTTCATAGGATGAGCCTGGGTTCTAGTATTATGAGAGAGAGAGAAAAATGTCTCCCTAGCCACATGCTCAGTAAAATCCATGACCCATATGGGGCTTTCTGCAATGAATCCTAGGGTTCAGGTTACCTGCGGGAACGCCTTCTCCTGTACAATCCGCCCCGCACACTCAGGTCCTCTGGGAAGAACTTACTGCAGTCGGCCAAGACTAGGCTGACAACCGTTACCCAGAGGACCTTCTCTTCTGCCGCTCCCAGACTGTAGAATGACCTGCCGGAGGAGACTCGTCAACTTAACAGTCTTTTAGAATTTAAGAAAGCCATAAAGACTGTTCTCTTCCGGCAGGCATATCCAGTGGAATTTTAGGATGTTTTAAGGATGTTTTTAGGATGTTTTAGAATTGTTATGCAGTTTTAATAATATGTGTCATGTTTTAATCAGTTTTATGTATTTTATCATGCTGTTGTTCCCCACCTCGATCCAGACGGAGAGGCGGGTAAGAAATAAATTGTTATTATTATTATTATTATTATTATTATTATTATTATTATTCAGGTCTCCCAGTTTCAAGTGCATGAGAAATGAAAAGTTTCAACACTGTCTTCCAAGACATGAATGGAAATGGTACAATGTTCCTGCATATTATTATTATTATTATTATTATTATTATTATTTCTTACCCATCTCTCCCTCCGGATCATGGTGTGAAACAAGAGGCAGGTAAGAAATAAATACGTTAGCAACATGAATGCATGAGGTGTATCATCTTCGGGGGTTGGGGGGTGGAATGTGGGCTTGGATAAATAGTGCCATGTGGATAAAGGCTTACCGGACTAGATGTATAGGAGACAGCTGATTTCAGTTAGGTCTACTCTGAGTATGGATAAGTCAGAATCCAACCTAATGTGTGCATAATTTTCTGTTGACAGAAATTTAAGTACACATGAATTATATTGTTCCAACAAAGAAGGCACCTTTTTCTTATTTTTAGCTTGGAATTTCTCACATTGTTTGAATCGA
Source organism: Anniella stebbinsi (assembly GCA_029215795.1). Classification (NCBI taxonomy): domain Eukaryota; kingdom Metazoa; phylum Chordata; class Lepidosauria; order Squamata; family Anniellidae; genus Anniella; species Anniella stebbinsi. The sequence continues at coordinate 60,641,505 of JARDYH010000005.1, read as the reverse complement.
ACATACAGATCTCTTGTGAAAGATACTGCCACCTGGGTTCTTGTCTCTGACAAAATAACATATCTGTTTAGAAGTGTTACTGAGACAAAACATGCTACTAATTTAGAATTTCATTAAACTACAAATGTTTGTTAATACATTAACATTGGGACAGAGAGTGCTTTTCATAGTTCAAATGTTATTATTATTGTGGGGCCAACAAGATTACCAAGCTAAGCTTGTCTATGTCCAATGGGATTTTTGGCTCTTTTCTTTTGTCACCTGGCTCCTGGGCTCTTGAAATCACCCTCAGTCAGGGGTGATGCCACTGGGGGAGGGGGGCAACTTTGGTCTCTCATGTTAGATACCTGAAAGAGTAATGATGGCGTTTTTTCACCTTAACATTCTCCAGGATGATATAGGTTGGATCCAGGATCTGCCTTCTGTGGATTGAAGGGGCTGCACCCATGGAAGGTACTTCTGCCCAATTTTCAGGGATTCCCTTCCTGAGCCTCACACTACAGCTCACTGTCGTGACTCTGGCTAACTCTCTAAAGTTCTTGCTCACGACTTCAGGTACACTGATACACAACAATAACAGTGAGATTTCTTTTATTGTAATCACATGGAGTTCAAAGCATAACGGTTTCATTTCTGCAAACACACACTTGAAGCTGAAGACGGACCACACAGCTTTCAGGTAGAACGGCTTAATGAGAACAGCACTCACTCAGGGACTGACATTTAGAGATTAACTCTAGTCCTTAGAGGGCAGGAGCGGCCACGCTGCACTGGAATCCTCTGGAACATAGAGAGACTCTAGGATTAGGCCTCCTAACAGTAGTATATCGGTCAACTGGCAACTAAATCTTCACTCAGCCTGTCAGGGAACGCTGAGCTGACCACGGAAGCCAGAAGCCAGGGAATGAACCTCTTCGACCTAGGGAGCCTTCCCAATTCACGTAGCTTTAGCTCTGAGGAAGGTCCTCTCACAGGTCTCACACACACACGAGTTTCAGAACAGCAACGATCAGCTTCTGCCTCCCTCTGCCCGTAACTTTGGCTCCATGGAGGGAGACAGCAAGCTATAGAACACGAATCCAGAACAGTAATCTCAAGTCCAAATCTATGAAAAGCCACAGTGCACTTTTCATGGCAGAGTTCTTTAGAAGTAACAAGTCCACACAGCAATAGAACATGTACAGAGTGCATCACACAATTCCACATCAGATAGTAACTCACAGCAGCAGCAGAGCAGCAAGAGGATAGACGAGATAATTCCTAGCAACGGAATTACTCTCAGGACAAAGGCAATATAGTGTGGAGGCTGGGCAATTCTAAGCTACTTTGATAGACAGGGCTTCAGGCCTGTAATCTAAACTCACGTGCCAACAGGGCGGCACGGTTCAACCTCTTCTGATGACGCCACAGTGTGAGGAAGATAGCCCCCACCTTTGCAAAGCATAGTTTAATTCTCAGAGAACCTTCAAGGCCTTCGGCCTACCATTTGAGATAAGCACATACCAGAGAAGCAGAGATACATTTTCTCATGACAAATTGCCAAGTCTTCAGTCTACAATTCACAGGGCCAGCCCTGTGAATTGTCTACGAAGCATCTGACACCCAACACTCACTGTCGTTCAACAGGATCCCCCAACCCTCTGTGTAGCACTTTAGGTGAGCCGTTGTATCAATTTCTAGTTTACAACTGAGAGGTTCATCAGACGAGCATTTTATTGCACGCTCGCCACGGCCCGCTTACAGATGTGTGCACATCCTTTAGATGACATCATCCACCTCTCTTGCGCCTCTAGTTCCTTCCACCTGTTTTTCTGTTGCAAAATAGACCCCTCTTAATCTGACTTTTAAAAAAATGGAATGTGCCACGATCTTCTGCTGTGTGCAGGAACAGCAACACAATAAAACCAGCCCCTGAATGAGCCATGTAATCTTTGTTTACTTCCTCCTCCCCCTCCGGGAAGAAAGAGGAAGTAATGAGGGACAATAGTGGGGGTGGAGAAATGATGGTAAGAAAATGTGATTTCCTCCATGTGATGACGCTCTGAAGTGCTTTTCTCTCAAGCAACCACCGCAGCCTAGAAATGGGGGGCAGGTAAGGGCGGGGAGTGTCCTCACTACTCCTCTGGCTCACTCTATATGGTATAGGGGGTGTCTGCTGTCAGAGACAAATAAGTAAAAATAAAAAACACCACTTGGTCACATAAAACGAATTGTGCAGTTCTTTGGATCCCAACCTGGTATTTAATGAATACCAATTCATAAAATATTTCGGCATTCTTTGAATTTTGACTTTTTAAACTTGTTATCCTTGCTATTAATACACAATACCTCTTTACTACTGTGCCAGGTTTAAGGTGTTGTTATTAGTGTATAAAGCCATAAACAACTTGGGGCCAGGATACTGCAGAGAGCACCTTCTCCCTTACCAGCCTGCCCAGTCACTAGAAGTCTTCAGATGAGGCACTCCTGGTGGTTCGGCATGGACCTCCAGCCCATTGGAAGTCCATCCGGAATACAGCCTTCAATGTACTGGCTTCTTCTCTGTGGAACTCCCTGCCTGTTGATTTCAGGCACCGACATTGTTTTGCTTTTGGTGCCAGGTAAAATCATTTTTATTTAAACAAGTCTTCCCTGATTGACCAGCCACGGTTTTATTGACATAATTTAAATATTTTAATTTTGTATTTTGATTCTTTTTCTCTCTCTCTTTTTATTGTTCACTACTCAGGAACTTATTGGCTATAGAATGGTGTATAAATCCTGAAAATAAACAAACAAAATAATTCAAAGTAAAAAATAAAAAAATTCAAATGCAGGTGACAAGAATCAAGTCTTCAATTATATGCAAATAGCAAAGCAAAATTTGATTTCAGTACATCCAAATGTAAGCAAATTTCAAACAGGAGCTCATCAAAATTGTTTAAATGTGCAGTTATCATTGTATGCCTATTCCGAATATTTTATATTGGGCTGCTTGTGAAAGCAGCCCGCAGGCAAGACAATAGAAGAAAAATAATATATATGATTATACAGCTGACTGAAAGTGATACCAGGAACAACAGAGACATTAGGTTTCAGGCACAGGAGAGAGAAAGAGTAATGACTAAGTTAGGGTAGCTGCAATATACAGTGGAATGCAGCTAATTTTTCATTGTGGGAATCTAGAAAACTTGCCATCATGATCCAATTGCATTGACAGAAGTGTCTTACCGCAATAATTATGTATGTGAATGGCTGTGTGTAGTTAGATGGATAGATACATAAACAAATCTTCTTTTATACCACCCTCCCATAGCAGAAGGTATGCCAAAATGACACCTTAGCAAAGCTATTTATCAAGCCCCCAAACTGGAGTCAAAAGCAACCCCCTATTTCTAGAGTTGATCTACAATGGAAGGGTTAAATTGGAAAAATGCATCCTGCCTGACGTCCAGCTACTATAAGGGAACTTGAGGCTGTTTAATGAACTGGAATATAATCTCCATAGATTTTTTTTGTTTTGTTTTTGGCTGTGGGGGGTGGTCCTTGTTTTCACCCAAATCACTCACTTCCATAATTAAAGGATAATGAGCCAAACCATGGCCTTCATCTGAGCCAAGCCTCTTCTGTATGGAGATTTCAGCTAATAATTAAAAAAGACTCCCATCTACGGAACATGCCCAAGAATAATAGGAATATTATTCATTGTCTCTCAGGGCTACTGTATTGCCATACATCAGTCAGGCATTACACTAGAGACAAGGGATGCTGTTCAGGGCCAGTGGAAAGGCCAGCTAGTAATGAGGTCCTCAGGATGATCAAAACACAAGCCCATGGCACAGTTACAATCCTACACGAGACAAACGTAATTTGAAATATTTATTTATTTATTTATTTATTAAAACATTTATATCCCATCCTATATCACAAGGATCTCAGGGCGGCGTACAGATAAAACCATACATATAAAATAGAATAAATATACAATTCTAAAACAAATTAAACCATTAATATATTAAAACCAATACGAAATTTTAAAACAGTAAAATCCAATTAAAACAAGACAATGGGCAGGCTCGTAGATTTAGCCATCAGAGGCTTTATTAAAAAGCCATGTCTTAAAAAGCCAGCGGAGCTTTTCAGAGTTGTCCGGGGGCTTTTACATGCTGGCCCCAAGGACATGGTAGAACCATCTGAGGCCCGCTGTAATACATTTGCTGGGCACTTCCAGAATAAAATCTCTGGCATCCGTCAGGACTTAGACTCCAGTGTTATAGCAGATGAATCTAGAGAGGTATCCAGAGCACAGGCTTGTCCTGTTTTCTTGGATGAGTTTCAGTTGGTGCAGCTCGAGGATGTTGACAAGGTGCTTGGACAGGTTCGTGCAACCACTTCCATATTGGATCCTTGCCCCTCTTGGCTAATAAAAGCTAGCAGGGATGGAACAACTGGCTGGGCCAGGGAAGTGATTAATGCCTCTTTGCAAGAGGGAGTGGTCCCAGGCCTCCTGAAAGAGGCGGCAGTGAGACCACTCCTAAAGAAATCTTCCCTGGACCCTGAAAATCTGAATAACTACAGGCCAGTAGCAAATGTTCCATTCCTGGGCAAGGTCCTGGAGCGGGTGGTTGCGAGCCAGCTCCAGGCACTCTTGGATGAGACTGATTATCTGGATCCATTTCAGTCGGGTTTCAGGCCTGGTTTTGGTACGGAAACAGCCTTGGTCGCCCTGTATGATGACCTATGTCGGGAGAAAGACAGGGGGAGTGTGACTCTGTTGATTCTCCTTGATCTCTCAGCGGCTTTCGATACCATCGACCATGGTATCCTTCTGGCACGACTGGCTGAGTTGGGAGTGGGAGGCACTGCATTGCAGTGGTTCCGCTCCTACTTGGTGGGTCGGCTCCAGAAGGTGGTGCTTGGGGAACATTGCTCGGCCCCGTGGATTCTCCAGTATGGGGTTCCGCAGGGGTCAGTTTTGTCCCCCATGCTGTTCAATATCTACATGAAACCGTTGAGTGCAGTCATCCGGAGTTTTGGAGTGCGTTGTCATCAGTATGCTGATGACACGCAGCTCTATTTCTCCTTTTCATCTTCATCAGGCGAGGCTGTGGATGTGCTGAACCAGTGCCTGGCTGCGACAATGGACTGGATGAGGGCTAATAAACTGAAACTCAATCCAGACAAGACTGAGACGCTGTTGGTGGGTGGTTCCGCTGACCGGATGGAGGGTGTTCAACCTGTTCTGGATGGGGTTGCACTCCCCTTGAAGGAGCGGGTTCGTAGCTTGGGGGTTCTCCTAGAACCATCTCTGTCACTTGAGGCGCAGGTGGCCTCAGTGGCACGGAGTGCCTTCTACCAACTTCGGTTGGTGGCCCAGCTACGTCCCTATCTGGACAGGGATAACCTGGCTTCAGTTGTCCATGCTCTGGTAACCTCCAAGTTAGATTACTGCAATGCACTCTACGTGGGGCTGCCTTTGAAGGTGGTTCGGAAGCTGCAGCTTGTGCAAAATGCAGCGGCCAGATTGATAACTGGAACCAGTAGGTTCGAACATATAAGACCTACTCTGGCCCGCTTGCATTGGCTGCCTGTATGTTTCCGAGCCCGGTTCAAGGTGCTGGTTTTAACCTATAAAGCCTTACACGGCTTGGGACCACAATACCTGATGGAACGCCTTTCCCGACATGAACCTACCCGAACACTACGTTCAACATCTAAGGCCCTCCTCCGAGTGCCTCCTCCGAGGGAAGCTCGGAGGTCGGCAACAAGAGAGAGGGCCTTCTCTGTGGTGGCTCCCCAATTGTGGAACGATCTCCCTGTCGAGGCCCGCCTGGCGCCAACATTGTTATCTTTTCGGCGCCAGGTCAAGACTTTCCTCTTCTCTCAGGCATTTGGCAATATCTGAGGAGCCTGGGTCTGTTTTGTTTTGTTTTTGTAGGTTTTTTTTTTTGTTTTTTTTGTTTTTGTTTTGTTTTTGTTTTTTTGAAGTGTTGAAGTGGTTTTTAAATGTACAGATTGTGTGTATGTTGTATGTTTTTGCTGTTTTAATTTTTGTATATTGTTTTTAATTGTTTTTAATCCTATGTAAACCGCCCAGAGAGCTTCGGCTATGGGGCGGTATACAAATGTAATAAATAAATAAATAAATAAATAAATAAATAAATAAATTAACCAGGCACCAAAATGAAGCCAGTGCCGGCACCAGCAGGTCCTCCAGGGCGTTCCACAGCCGGGGTGTCACAACAGAGAAAGCCCTCTCCCATGTCCCACCATAGCATATATCTCATAAGGAGGAGGAGGAGGAGGCTTTAATTTTATGTATGGCAGGATATTTTGTTTTATTGGGTTCATTTGTACTGTATAGCATTTAGTGTTACTGATTTTTTTTCCCTACCCTGTCTGAAGGACTCTAGACTGGCTGAAAAATTTCCTCAGCTCATATATTCCTCACAGAAACCCTGTGAGATAGATTATAGCCAGTGCAAGCAACCTGGTTTCCTCCAGATATTTTGGACTATGCCTCCTGTAAGTCCCAGGCAATGTGGTCAATGGGCAGGGTTTATGGAAATTGTTGTCCAAACATCTGGAGGGAACGAGGTTGCCCATACCTGTGTTAGATTGATTAGGGATCTCCTATATCTTTCCTGATCTCTTAAATGAAAATGACAATCTCCACTGAAGATAACTACAGAAAAGGTTCTGGAAAATCTGAAAACATGCTTACTATTTTGTGATATTTTGGTTCGTTCTAATAAAGGTATTGACTGACTGTGGATTGTGGACCAACACAGCATCTTCTGCTTTTTGCACACACACCCAAAAAATGTGTCTCAAAACCAGGGTGGGATGATGATGATGACAACATCTGATAACATTGGTAAAAGGACCAGGCTCTGCCTGAAGGTGCTAAAATTTGACTGGGGATTTAACAGGGTCAGGGTGAGAATTATGAGGGCTCATCTACACCTAGAACGCTTTCAAGAGGGGGGAGGGATGATCGCAAAGTTTTCTGCTTCAGTAATCAGCCATCACAGGGTGCATGCCAGCGAGTTTGCCTGCAATTTAAGGAGAGCCGTGCAAGAGCAAAGTTGCTATCCTGTGTGAAGATGAGTTTAAAAAAACAATGAACACACACACTGCGCTGAAAGATCCCTAGACCCATACAGAATGTGTCAACAATGCTCTCCCCCGCACCCCTGATACCCATGGACTCGCTCCACATAGCTGGTTGCCTGTTTGCTGAGCCCCACTACTCAAGAAGATCAGCAACAGTTTCGCAAGGGGAGGGTACACCAGCCATGCACCATGGGATTTTTGTGGGAGCGGAGAAAAAAACAGGACAAAAGCTGTCATCAATATCCTGGGAAAACTAAGGGCTCGTCCCTAGATCACAGTGGGATCAGCTGTGCATCATGTGGCCCAGTAGAGATGACCTCGATACTATTCTGGAATAAATGGCTGGTGTGGATACAGCCTGAGAAAGAGAGAGAGAGAGAGAGAGAGAGAGAGAGAGAAGAGTAACAAGTGATGAATATACAATCAGATGTACATAGACTTCACTGTTTTTGGTAATGTAGGCCCTCTTCAGCCGAGGCTTTTGTCATGCACTTTTGGTTGGATCACTCACAGAAGTTTGTGGGTCCTTTTCACAGCATTGTCAACCTCCAGTGCCTCTCCTGTCATTTTTGTTTTTTTCAGCCTTTCTTTAAATGACTAAAAGTGCAATAATAAATATAAACTGCCATCAAAGAGGTGGTGTATATCCGCAATTGTGTAATATCGCAGTGCTATCTTTTTAAATTGAAATATATTGAACTTGACCACAAAGGAAACAGCCAAAAAACCAGGGTGGTGGTGGGAAGCACATGTATTGTGTCGATCGTAATCCCACAAAGACTCCAGTAGAAGAAGCTCCGGTAAGGATGCAGGGGGTTTGCTTCATGTATAGATACTCAAAGTCAAGTGTGAGAAGGAATTAGGGGAAGGATTTGTGAAAAAGGCACTCACTAGGAGGAGATTTGAAGGAGGGGAAAGAAATGGCACCATGTAGGTGTGATGGGAGAAGATTCCAGGCATAAGGGACAGCAAGGGATACTTGCTTTGGGTGGATGGTAGTAAAATAACCACATACATGTTAAAGCCATTCCAGGGTCATGAGTCAAGTGAATACACTTTTGAAGAATGGTGACTTGAATATTGCTGCTGTTCTTGCTTTCCTCTCCAAGGTAAAATTAATGAGTTGTTCTGCCTTTTAGGTGGTGACCTTAAAAGCATCCCAATCTAGGGTGACCAGATTATGACAATCAAAATCCGGGACACACCCCCCCCCGCCACACATCCCACCACCCAAAACAACACCCCCACTGCGCGCCCGCGCCGCCCCCCCCCCCACGCTGCGCCGCCCCGCGCCGCCCCGCACTCCTTACCTGGGCGTCCGCTTCCCTCCGGTGCTCAGAATCTACTGAGAAACAGGCTTCCTGGCCTGTCTCTCAGTACGCGCCGGGTGATGACGTCATCACCCGGCGCGCTACTGAGGGACAGGCCGCGAAGCCTGTTTCTCAGTAGATTCCGAGCACCGGAGGGAAGCGGACGCCCCACCAGGTAAGTGCCTCGCGCTGCCCGCCTCCGCCACCGCGGCATGACCCCCGCCCCCCCGGTTTTCCCCCGCTGCCCCCCGGTTGCCCCGGATCGGCCTAGGTTTCCAGGTTAGGACCGGGAAACCCCAGGCCATCTGGACACTCATGTGAGGCCTTACGGCAAGTCACATTTTGTGCATGTTTGGAGGCTAAAGAAACATTTCAGGATGTTAATTTGCTTTTCTTTTACTCCTTCCACACATGCACTTTTAAGTTTCCTTTCCTAGGCTGACCATATGAAAAGGAGGACAGGGCTCCTGTAACTTTAACAGTTGTAGAGAAACGGGAAGTTCAGCCAGCGTCATTTGTATGCAATTAGTCCCTGGTGAAATTCCCTCTTCATCACAACAGTTAAAGGTGCAGGGGCCCTGCCTTCTTTTGTATATGGTCACTCTAGTATAGTGCCTGCAACTTTAACTGTTGTGATGAAGAGGGAATATCACCAGGAACTAATTGCATACAAATGACGCTGGCTGAAATTCCCTTTTCTCTACAACTGTTAAAGTTACAGGAGCCCTGTCCTCCTTTTCATATGGTCAGCCTACCTTTCCCCCTTCACAGGAGAAGTCAGTCATCTCTAAAAACAGCCTTGACTGAAACCAAAGCCCTTGTGGGTTGCTCCCACTGTTAGGGAGGATTGATAGGGCCTAATTTCATATGGTACAAAGGTTTGCTCAGTGGCTAACTCAGAGCAGGAACTTGGGGCAAAAGTCCAAGGCCCGAAACAACAGAAGGAGCAGGAAGGCACCCAAAGCCTGCAGGCCTGGCTTATCCCATTGTGAAGTAAGTGAAGTAGTGCACACGTCCTCCTGTACGACCATATAGGTGAATTAATAAACATTTCCAGCAAAAGAGACCCTCTGCCATAAGATGATTAAATCCAGAGTCTAAAATTGCCAACGTCCACCAGTGTGTGTGTGTGTGTGTGTGTGTGTATCTACTCACAAGAAAAACATGAACACGCTCTGTTATTTCTGGCATACCTGGGCCATATTCATGAGAAAAATACATATAGACAGACATTTGAGTTTAAAATGGAAAATGGAAAGAAGAATCCCAAAGGCATTTTAAAAGGATTCCTTAACCCATACCATGGGTAGGCAGACTTTTGGGTAGGCTGACCAGATAAAATCCAGGTCAGGGCTCCTGTAACTTTAACAGTTGTAGAGAAAAGGGAATTTCAGCCAGTGTCATTTGTGTGCAATTAGTTCCTGGTGAAATTCCCTCTTCATCACAACAGTTAAAGATGCAGGCACTATACTAGAGTGACCATATACAAAAGAAGGCAGGGCCCCTGCAACTTTAACTGTTGTGATGAAGAGAGAATTTCACCAGGAACTAATTGCATACAAATGACACTGGCTGAAATTCCCTTTTCTCTACAACTGTTAAAGTTACAGGAGCCCTGACCTGGATTTTATCTGGTCACTCTACTTTTGGGGCCATGGGTATATTTGGTAATTTGAGAAACTCCCCTGGATACCACCACAAACTGGCTGCCATGGGAGACATGGCAACGGAGAAGCACAGGGTAGAGTTGGTGGCTGAGCCTCCACTTACTACACAGCTCCACTGAACCCACAGTTTTCACCACCAACAGAAACCTATTTCACAGCAATCCCACCTGCTGGTCAGGAAAATGTGATTATTTTTTTAAAAAAAAAATTAAGTGGAAAAGATAGGGCACATTGGCGAGCACCAAGAAAGAGCCTATCTACACTACTGCTTTGAAACGGTTTATAACAGTTTTAAAGCGGTTAATATTAACCGGTTTAAAACTGTTATAAACTGTTTTAAAGCAGTAGTGTGGATAGGCTCAAAGATGTCTGAGGGTGCATTGGTGCCCACAGGCAGCACGTTGCCTACCTTCTGGTCTTGATCTGCCTTCCCTCACCATGGCTGCCTGCGGGGGTGACTGAGCTAAACTGACAGAGCTGCAGCAGAGGGTTGACATCTTTCCTTTTTTCTTCAGAGGGCAGCAGTTGTGGGAGCCAAATTTAGCTAACAAACATCTATAAAGCCAGGCTGTTTTGCACCATGTGATGAGTTAATGTCCACTTGATTAAAACCGAATCCTAGTGGTGGTGGTGGTGTTGGGGGCAGAGTGACACAAGGGAAAGAGGAAGGCAACTTGGGCCTTAGTGGAAGTGATTTGATTTTGATCGGCGCATAGCAGGACGTTCTGGTCGTTGCCTTCCTCTGACCCGTCTGCAGGCCTTGTCAGCTGCCTCGCTGACACACTGAGGGCAGGATCTTGCCATTCGGTGTCACCGAATTGTTCCCCAATAAAGCATCTGCTGCAATCTCCTCTCCCCCTCCCCCAACGGTAGGAAACACCCTCCTGGATGAGCTGCTACTCACAACGGCAACTCGGAGCATTTGGTTAATGACCGATGAAGGCAGCTGTAATGGGACTTAAAGGGACTAAAATTTGCCACGACCTCACTCATTAATGGAGCAGAGTTAAAAGGTTATTAATTCTCTGCCGGAGCTCGCCTGTCATTGCTGTTAAAGAGCTTTATGGTCCACGCAGCAAATAGCAACTCGTTGGGAAGCGTGGGGTGCATCTCCCCCTCCCCTTGCCAGGATGCCCACCCTGCCCTCCTGTCCTCCATATCTTCCCCCATTTTCCCAACCCTCTCCTCCCACCGTCAGTTAGGAAAAGAATTTGCATTCTTCTCTAGAAAGCGTTAATTGAGAGGAGCACAATTGGAGGTTCCAGGAAAATTTGAACAGGCTTCATTGTTGACTGGGGTTTTGCTGTGCCAAAGGAGACATAATCCACTGGCAACGCACCAGAATTATATGGGGAAGGAATGGCTGCACAAGATGGAGATGTTGCTTCAATGGACAAAAGGGCAGAACAGACCTTTCACAAAGCAGCCCAGCGATCTCTCTTTTTTCATGTTATATCGTAGCAACAGGAGGAGGCTGAAAAGTAGTACTGTAGGTGCCCAAGCCCACTGGCCAACGCAGCTGCCATGCTGTAAGGGCCATGAACTATGCTGTGTTTCACTAGCCAGAGGGCCACCCACAGAGGAAAGCTCATGGATGCCAGTGGCAATTAAAAGCTTGTCATTTCTCCATTGACCTGGATTATCTGGAACCAGAAGACAGCTCTCATGATAGAAGCTTCTTCTAATTTTATCTGAAATCTGCCTTCCTGTGAATCGGTTCTAGTCCTGCCCACTGGAGCAACATGAAACAATTCTGCACTCCACCCAATAATCCTGTGAGGAAGGCTGACAAAGTTGTTGGTTGTTGTTTTGAGCCTTCCACGTACTTACTGTTCTCAGGGTAACATTAGCAGAAGAAGGACGTCCCTGGTCCAAATAGCATAATATCTAAAATTTGATTTTGAGAGAAATAACAGAGGGAGGGGATGAAGGGAAGAGGCATGGGGTTGGATGAAAAACTTTCTCGTATGGATGAAGATTTTTCCCAAGGTCATCCAGAAGTTATTGGCGAACTAGGGATTTAAATCAAGGTCTTCTACATCCAGATCTCTACTCAATGGGTCTCACGGGGCTTCTGGACTAACTTTGCTAATTATAAAGGACAGGGGTTTTGACCCTCAGGTTAATGGGCCAAATGTGGCCCACTTGGTGTTGCAATCTGACCCTCTAGGCTTTCCCAGATGGCCATGACAACACCTCCTTTACCCTAACTCCCAATTATTTGGTGGTTTCTGGCTTTTGCATGCCCACCTCAATCCCACACTTTAAAGGTTGACATGCTGCAGTAAGAGCTTTATAAGCTAAAACTCGCTGGTACTTCTGGTATTTTTGGCTTGTCCCTTTTGCCTTTGGCCCCACATACTTTCGCCTTTGCCCCCACCCACCACTGGAATGTGGCCCCCTGAGAGCTTCCCCAACATTGAATGTGGTCCTCAGGCTGTAAGAGGTTCAACACCTGTTTTATAGGATCATACTAACATGTAATAGGGTGATGCGTCAGGAGGTAGTCGAATAGATAGATGGTCCAAATATCTAGTAATTATGGATTGAAGAGAGGGAGCTAGTTTCATGTAGATCAGTCTTTCCCAACCTGGTGCCCTCCAGAATAGATTTGACTTAAGTTCCCATCTGCCCCAGCTAGGAAGGCCAATGGTCACAAATGTTGGGAATTGTAGTCCAAAACCATCTGGATGGCACCAGGCTGGAGAAGGGGGCTGTGGATATTAATGGAAGTACTTGGATATGATAATAATAATAATAATAATAATAATAATAATAATAACAATTTATTTCTTACCCACCTCTCCGTCTGGATCGAGGCAGGGAACAACAACATGATAAAATACATAAAACTGATTAAAACATGACACATATTATTAAAACTGCATAAAAAATCCTAAAAACATCCTTAAAACATTCTAAAATTCCACTGGATATGCCTGCCGGAAGAGAACAGTCTTTATAGCTTTCTTAAATTCTAAAAGACTGTTAAGTTGCCGAGTCTCCTCCGGCAGGTCATTCCACAGTCTGGGAGCGGCAGAAGAGAAGGTCCTCTGGGTAACGGTTGTCAGCCTAGTCTTGGCCGACTGCAGTAACCTGAGCGTGCGGGGCGGATTGTATGGGAGAAGGCGATCCCGCAGGTAACCTGGACCCAAACCATGTAGGGCTTTAAAGGTAATAATAGGCTGACCATATGAAAAGGAGGACAGGGCTCGTGTAACTTTAACAATTGTAGAGAAACGGCAATTTCAGCTGGCATCATTTGTATGCAATTTGTATCTGGTGAAATTCCCTCTTCATTACAACAGTTAAAGCTGCAGGGGTCCTGCCCTCTTTTGTATCTGGTCTCTCTAGTATAGTGCCTGCAACTTTAACTGTTGTGATGAAGAGGGAATTTCACCAGGAACTAATTGCATACAAATGACACTGGCTGAAATTCCTTTTTCTCTGCAACTGTTAAAGTTACAGGAGCCCTGTCCTCCTTTTCATATGGTCAGCCTAGGTAATAACCAACACTTTGAATCCCCAGTCAGATCACACCTTTGTTTGATGGTTGACAAGGAAACTGCATGCAGAGGCTTATGAAACCCTGAACCTAAACTCCTAAACACACAGAATTGACAACATTCCTTTTTCTCAAGCACCCAGATGACACAAAACGGATTCTTGGAAGAGAACATTACAACTGTTTTCTCTAAACATTTATAAGCAAGTGTGTGTGTGTGTGTGTGTGTGTATTCCATGCTTGGTGATTGGAGACACAGCAGCTGGTCTCTCTGTTTTACAGATGGAGTTTGCACACACTCCAGATATTTTTAAACCCTCAATTTACATTTTTCCCCCTTCTGGATTTCTTCCTCATTTTCCTGAGGAGACTTCACTCCTGCCAGCAATGGGTCTGTCACAAGCCTCACTGCTTTTGGTTTGTGTGTGTGCACGCAAGTTTTTAAATGGAGTCTTGGTACCTTATAAAGTCATATTGTGTTTGAGCTCACCCAGCAGGCCCTGGCTCAAGATTGCTTCTTTATTGCCCTCTCCCTGCTTTCTCTGTCTTGCTTCAGGCTCCTATTGGCCTGTTCCTTCTGGCCCCCGACGTGCTCTTGAATGTTCTATCAGTGGGTTCCCTCAGGGCTTTGCTCACTACACCACCATGGCCTCTTCCCTGCTGACTGAAATAGGGCAGGCCTTGACTTGGGAAACAGTTCAAAAGAAGTGCAACAATTAGAGACCCAAAGTTAACCCAAACAAACCAATCTACTGTATAAATCAATTCTTATTCCAATACAATGCAATGGGCTGGGAATAGGGGAAGCTTAGGAGAAATTGCTAGCAAGGGGCATGTATCCTATTTTGCAGTCCTCTCTTTGAATAGGGTGACCAGATAAAATCCAAGTCAGGGCTCATGTAACTTTAACAGTTGTAGAGAAAAGGGAATTTCAGCCAGAGTCATTTGTATGCAATTAGTTCCTGGTGAAATTCCCTCTTCATCACAACAGTTAAAGGTGCAGGCACTATACTAGAGTGACCATATACAAAAGAAGGCAGGGCCCCTGCAATTTTAACTGTTGTGATGAAGAGGGAATTTCAGCAGGAACTAATTGCATGCAAATGACACTGGCTGAAATTCCCTTTTCTCTACAACTGTTAAAGTTACATGAGCCCTGACCTGGATTTTATCTGGTCAGCCTATCTTTGAAAGGCTGCCAGAGGACTGTCCTCCATTTTGAAAGAGTCATCTAGTTGAAGGGCTGTCCAGTCCAGGAGCTTCATCACACCTACTTCCCCCCCCCCCCCCAGTTTGCTTCTGCTGGTTCCCCCTCCGTTTCCTAACCGAGTCTAGCGTTTTGAATCACACGTGGTTGGTATTGCTGCGATACCTCAGCTTGGCCTGTTCCAAATTTGCGTTTCAGACTTTGCCCGTTCAGGGATAAATCGAAAGAGAAACGAGCAACTGCGGGCTCAGGGTGAGAGAATAGCACGACGGGGATGACGTCATGCAAATCCAGCGATGAAAGAGTGGATCAAAGTCATGGCGGGTGTGCATCAAACCGCGCTTGTGATAAAGGTACAAGTCTGATTTAAAGAAAAAGAACCACAAGGAAGGAGAACAGAAGGGCCTTGAAGTTGCCCATCGACAACACCTAGACAGTAGACCTAGCAAGGGACACAGCTCACCTGGACAAAGTCTTCCCCACCATAGTGGGCTGCACTATATTTCTTTCTAAATGATGATGATAATTTCTAAATTTGCATTTATCTGTATAAATTAGTACATGCAAATTTTATGCAAATCACTATCCTATTCTCTTTTTGGTGACTCATAAGTGGGCACACTAAGCAGGGGCCTTCATTAGCAGGATATGCCAAGTTTAAGGCAAATGCCAGTGGCTTAACCTCCCAGTATTCTATCTTCTGAGTCTAATCTTTGGCAACAGAAGAGATTCCCTGGCCAACATCATGCCCAGTTTATATACCTGGATGACAACTACGATCCTCAGAGGAGGCCCTACTGGCCATTCCAAGATGAACGGAGTGCCGCCATGAAGAACTCGGAAGCAGAGCCTTCTGTGTAGTGGCACCCACCCTCTGGAAAACCCTCCCTCATGCAGTTCAGGAGGCAGAAAATGTTATGTCTTTTAAACGCCTCCTGAAGACATACCTTTTTATACAGGCTTTCCCTGATTTTTAATGTAGCTTGTTTTTCACTGCCTTTTTAACTTTTTAATGTTTAAATTTTTATTGTTATTCTTACGATTTTTAATTGTGCACTGCCTAGAGAGCTTGAGCTGATGGGCAGTATAAAGATGTAATAAATAAATAAATAAATAAATAAAACTAGGGACAATCCATGGGTAGAGCTAGAAGAGACATTCTGGGGAAATAGGAAGGGATTGTCTCACAATGCCTCATCCCCTGGCTAATGGATGCCTGGCTTAGTCCTCGTCCTCATCTGTTTAAATAAAGAAACATTAGGTTATGCTACCCATATGGCTCCACCATGAAAGCTGGGACCATGCCTCCCCGTGTGTGTGTGTGTGTGTGTGTGTGTGTGTGTGAATGATCCTGACTTAGCTGTATAGATCCATTGAAATCAATGGGAATACATAAATTAGCCATGACTAACTTTTCCCATTCACTTCCATGGTTGTGTTGGGATAAGCAAGAACTATTGGTTAAAATCTACTGCATGAAGAGAAAACTAATTGGTTGAAAAACCACTAACTGGTTAAAGCACATAAGAACTGGGAGGTGAGGTTTTGGATTTTTCTCTTTCTTACTGTGTAACCTCTCTCCTTCTCTCCCAGTGTTGTTGCTGTTTTTTTACTTCCCTACTTGCTTAGCTTGGTTTAGCTGTACAGTGATAAGCTTGACAGCATTAAGTAAAAGGTCTCATTGAAGTCTTTCCATCATTTCTGTCTTAAGTTCTGTTGAACAACACCTAGCAGGGTCCTCTAAGTATGAGTCCAACCTGATTCTTACTTGACACATCACTTCATATCCTACAATAAACTGGTTCTCCTAAATGGATGTGGGGAGAGAACTCCCTTCTCTCTTCTTTCCCACTAGGCAGGAACATTGTGGAATAATTGAGTCATTTTCTATCAAAATGCTCAGTCATTTCCTATCAAAAGAAGATTCTGGGCTGGGCACTTAGGTTTGTGCATCTCGTACACAGACACACACATGCACACCCCTCTAGGAGAGAGTATTGTCAACTGGATGCAATCATGGCCTCCATAACAAAGAACCCCCCTTGCTTGGATTGCAGACACCGATGTGCACACAAAGTCCAAATGCCTTAAAGACTATAACTCGCAGAAAAGGCATCTAAAAGGAAATTCCATTGCCTGCAATTCCATTATATTTATTGCAGTACAAATGGAATACCTTTTGAAATGAAATTTAACCTTGATTGGGGAAATTTACGAGGAAACCAAATTGAAGTCTGGAAGCCTTCTACCTTCAAGCTGGCATAAAAGAAGATGTGGCTATTACTGAGGGCCAAAACACGCATTACTTTGATTCTGTATCTAGCAGACACATCTCCCCTGCCATTGCTTCATTTTTACTCTAGAGTCAGCACAGGAGCCCCAGTCCAGACTGGACCCACAACAGTGGGGAAAAGAGTTAAAGCACCCTGTCTTTTAGATATTTAAAATATTCCTAGCCTGCCTTTCAGGGCAGAAGCCCTATCACGCCAAGGTCCTAATCCAGACTGGGAGGTGGGACTGTGCCTACTTTAGAGTAAAAATGGGGGGGGGGGGTGGATTTAAAGTAATGTCTGTTTTGGAACTTAGTTTTCAGTTTTCCATGGCTTGTGTCCTCTCCTTCATCTCTCCATCCACATAATTTGCCTTACAGAAGCAAAAGAGTGGTTAACAGACACCATGATACCCAGTACTATCAGATCAGCATCTGACAGCATCTGTAATTAGCACATTTTTTTTCTTGGTTGCACTGGTCTGACTCTTTCTCTTCCGTATGAATGATTTCCTATGCATGTTATCATTTGCTCAGGGGCTAATGGAATCTTTTTTCAGCTGGAAAATAAAAACAAAATTAGACAAAGTCCCAGGCTTCCTGCTCCTGCCCCCCTCCCCCATTTTACTCTAAGTGTTTGCATTTTGTTTAGTTGGCTAAATTAACATAAATTAATATGCTATATTTTCCAGGCCATGAGAAGAATTCTGGAGTAGGGCTAGCAAGATAGAGGAAAGATTTATCCCTCTGTGTATACCTAGCTGTAAGTCAGGCTCATGTTGTTTGTGCAAAAACTGCAGGCAGAGCAGAGGATGTTCTACATGGATGAAAGATATACAGGAGGATTAGGATGTGCTCCTACAGATGCCCCCCATGTGCATTCATCTAGCATTGCACAGGTCTTTTAGAGGTAGAAATGGTGAGGAAGGGAAAGAAATTAAAAACAATTGGCTCCCAGCTTCTATGAGTAATATTATGACTACATGAGGATGGCCATCCATCAGCTTTCTGAATGAATACACCCAGGATTATCTGCTCTGTTGGTATTACAGGAGAAGCTTGTCATGACACTCAGCCCTGGACCTTCCATGGTGCAGCAGAGGATTTTGGATGAGGCACACACTACTTCTTTGGGGGTGGGACAGTCAGTCCCTCATTCAGGGCTCTCCTGGCTAGAGGACAAAGGCCTGCCATTGTTGTCTGATTCAGAGGGTGTGTTCCCATCAGATACTTCATTTCCCCAGCCTTGCAGAACCAAGTTACAAAATTAGTCAAGTGCCCTTTAGGAGTCCAGTCAGCTCATCAAGGAGGGCAGAACTGACCACACTACAGGTCTTGTCAGTCTATACAAGGCTTCCATTGGCTTTAGCTTCCTGCTGAGACAACATCCTCCTGTTGTTGTTGTATTAGGAGAGAATCTCAACAAGAAGTATCCATTTACAGCTTGCCAAGTTCCTATTTTCTTCTTTCCTTATTCTGATGCTATAATATTTCCCTGTGAGCCTCAAGAGACAAGTCTAGGATTGCATGTCCAGGCCTAATTAATTTCTGCCTTTAGAAGAACATTCTGTTGTGCTGCTGTTGTTCATCACCAGAGAGTGTCAACAGTGGAGTAGACATGACCTTAGGGTACATCAAATACCAGTCTCTGGTGCACTTGGTCTGGTGGGAGAGACCCTTGTAAAACAACAACAAAAACAAAAACAACAAAAAAGACACAGATACAGCCCCAATGTATTACATAAGATTCCCAGCTAGTCATTATGGACAGGAGAGGATCCACTCTTATGTTAGATCTCTAGGGACATGCCATAAGTTAGCACAAGAAAACCCTATTGAGGCAAAGCTATTGGGACCGAGAAGAAAATTAAAATATAAGAACCATGGCCTGATAGCTGTCTTTGCTAGAAAATATCATCAGAGGTATTTCGTTTCTTTTTGTATTTCTGATTTCACAGATGCCTTCTTTTAGCAGAAGATAAGGAAAACATAAAAATACTTCTGTCATTATATATCCATGCAGTATAGTTCATGTCTAAACACATGAAATGGCAGAGACATTACAAGTGATGCTTAAATTGATGGTCTGCAGATCAAATTAAATGAACTACAATGTACGTTCTATTTTACATGGTTCTGATTCTGCTTTCTGTCTTGCACTAGCATTCACAAGTGACACAATCCAGACTAAAGGCATAATTGGCATCAATTGTGAAAACTCCCTCACTTTATATTCAATTTGATCTTCAGCAGTTATGAAGAGTGACTGGAGTTCTTCCTCTTCATGTCATTTTCCTCTCCTGGCTTGCGGCAGTTCCATGGGAGCCGGGGTTCTTACAACAGACCTTTACAAATGAAAAACTGGATCTCTGTAGTGTGTGGGATGTAGCCCCAAACAGCCAGTAATGGTGTCTGCTCGTCACAGTATATTGACAACTAGGGGTGGGGGAGAAATTTGTTCAGTTTGCATTTTAATCCAAATTGACCTAACTGCCTACAGCGTCTGCCTAATCTCTGGAGTCAGAGGGGGGAGTCAAACCCACTCCAAGGGAGCACAGATGTCAGAAGGAGTAGGTGCAGGCAGGCAGCCACCCTCAACGCCCAGAAAAACCAGGCTCCCTGGGAGTAAAAGGCCTCCGCAGAAGCAAGGGGCTCCTCAGGGGTAAAGGACTCCTCAGGAGTGTATTGAAGGTATACTACCAGGCTGCACTTGGCCTGGGTGAGTTCTGGAAGACTGTGGTGTTCCCACCCCTATCCTTTCTCTAAGGCCTTTCTCACCCCCAAGCAGGAACCACCTTTTCTCGCATACACTTGTTTTGTTGCTATCAGGATCTTTAAGGCTCAGGGTCAACTCTTATTCAGTCCTCTCTCTATGGGGACACACAGACTTTATACTTTGACCTTATATTCTCCCTTTAATACCTTTCCCTTACACAAACAGAAGCTGGAGGTGAAGGATTTTATAAACAAAGACAGCTGTATTATTTAGAATAATAAGTTGTTGAATAATAATTAAGTAAGTCTTAAATGGCTCTATCAATAAAAGATCCTTTTATCCACATACTCCAAAATCAGTCTCTCAAAAAAATCCACACACAATCACCACAGATCTCTCTCTCTCTCTCTCTCTCTCTCTCTCTCCCTCTCTCTCGCTAACCTAACCCTAAATCCCTAACTCTGATCTAGACCTAATCTCAACAAATCCCTATCTGCCTCCCACAGGCACAGCACCCAGTTTATATAGCACACACACACATCACCCCTCCTTCTTACTCTCTTAGTCAATCAGCTCACCCATGCAAATCCACCATTCTCTATAACAAGAGTACACAGTTATAATCATAAACTCAGTATATGCACAGACATGTAATGTCACAAAGGCGAGGCTATATAAGCTCCCAGTTGAGGTCTGTGAGTTGCTGGAACCAGTCAGTTTGTAGCTCTGTGCCACCCGCCCAGCTTCTTGTTCCTACCCTGACTGACATCTGTGCTACAGACACCTGGACTTTGCTGCTGGAAGCCTGCCTATGCTTAGACTACTCCACTGGGTTAGACCTTGGCTTTGCCTCACAACCCTGGCCTGCACTTTGGTCCCCTTCACAAGGATTTGCTTTTGCGCTTGGTTAAGTGATTATGCGCTTCATCGCTGAAGCGCATTTACGCCTAATACCTCTGCACGAGAGGCAGGCAGGGAGAGGGGAGGGGGGAGGTAGGGCGGGCGGGCGCCTGTCTCTTTAAGGCAGGTCCCTGCGAGTTGTTATGCTGGAGAGCGAAGGAACGGGGCGATTGAATGAAACGGAGCAAGGGGGGGTGGAACAGGGCAAGAAAAAGGGAAAAGGGAGCTGGAAGACGGCGAGAGCGAGAGGTCAGCGGGAGCCCGGTAGGAGCGGAGCCAGGAGCTGAGCGGGGGAGCCAGCAGCAGCAGCAGCAGCAGCACTCGGGAGGCCGGGCGCCGGCTTCACATCCCGCCGCAAAATAAAACTCGCTATTTAACGCGCATTCGATAATGTGCACAATCGGAGGGATAACGCGCCTCTACGCCCGATTTGCGCTCCCTCCTTGTAGAGGTAAAAAAATTTAAGCGCCTTGAAAGAGCTTTAAACCTCTCTTGTAGAGGCAGCCTTAGACCACATCTACATTTGGGGTGCCTTATTGTGCTTGCCTTTAGCTTCTTCATTGCCTCCTGCTTAGGGACCAAGATGGGACCAGATCAAGATAGGACAGCTGCCAGAAGGCAGAGAAAAGTGTGGGATGGAGATGCCCTGCTACAGCTACTTAACACCAGTTATCAGAGCCAGCAGCACATTTATAAAGAGGGTTTGATACAGAGAGAGACTCATTTATTTATTTATTTGTGGCATTTATATATCACCGAATATAGTAAATTCCCTCAGCAGTTCACAATTCTAAAATACATTTAGAAACAACATTAAAAGTACAACAGTAAAACAACAACAGTAAAAACGATCAAGGAGCAACAAAATGGAGCAGCATGGCTAGTTTACCTACAACCCAGGGAAAGCCTGAGTGAAACGGTGCATTTTTGGGAGGCATTTGGAGACGACTGTTGCTTCTAGTTTCAGTAACAGAGGGCAGTAAGCCTATATACGTGTATACCAGTTGCTGGGGAACATGGGAACCCATGTTGCACCCATGTCCTGCTTGTGGATCCCTGATTGACAGCTGGTTGGCCACTGTGTGAACAGAGTGCTGGACTAGATGGACCCTTGATCCGATCCAGCATGACTCTTCTTTTATTCTTATGTTTAGATCCAAAAGTTCCTGACCTTAGAAAAAGACCCACAAAATAATTTGTTTCTGTTCGGGACTCATCTCTCTCATCTCTCTCATAACCTGGCTGTCCAATCCTGGAGAGACAGAGCCCATGGACCAGTTGGAAGGATGCAAGACTGGGAGCAGAGGGAGAGGACAGGCAGGAAACAGACAGGCAGGGTTCAATCCCAGATCAGGACCAGATCTACACCCTGTGTCAAATCATTACAAATGTGGAATAAAAAGTAGGCAATAACACAATGAGAGCAGTATATGGAATGTGCCCCAACAGTTATCAGTGCACATCAATACCACTATAAAGCAGTAGTGTAGGAGGATCATCGGAAGAGTGTTTTATTGCACGCACGCTACTGCCTGCTTACGGATGTGTGCACGTACTTTAGATGTCGTCGTCCGCCTCCCAGACACCTTCCGCTCATTGCTCCACCACAAAATAGACCCCCTTAACCCAACTGTTTTTTTTAAAAAATGGAATGTTCCGTGATCTCCTGCTGTGTGCAGGAAAAGCGGCACAATTAAAATGGCCCCTGAATGGGCCACATGGTCTTTGTTTACTTCCTCTTTCCCCTCCAGGCAGAAAGAGGAAGTAATGAGGGACAAAAGCAGGGGCAGAGAAGCGACGGTAAGGAAACACAATTTCCCCCCATTTGATGATGCTCTGGATCTAGCCCAGAACTCCAGGAAGCAAAGACAGGCAGGTCTTTCAGGACCCCAGACAGGGCTTAGGGTACAAACGAAGAGAACTCAGTCTCAGCTGAGCCCTTTTCTGCTTCCCAGTCATTATTATTATGTTATTATTATTATTATTATTATTATTATTATTATTATTATTATCTTTTTCTCATTCGTGGTGGTTTTTCTAAACGAACATGACGGGCTGAGCCAAGTTATGCTGTCTTTTACAGATTCAGGAATTTCCTGACAATTGAGCATGTTTTGATTATGACTGCTCTCTGGATGTTGGTGTGGAAATTATTATTATCAGTATTCTTCTCTGGCTCAGCCCTCTTGAAAAGGTATGCAGAACTTTAGAACAACAGCCTTCTGGCCTGAAGCCTACCACTTCATCATCTCTTTATGCTTCTTCTTGGGAACATTGCCTGCATTGGCAAGGAGGCTCAGTAAAGTTCAAGGCCCTTGAGCATTAGGGCTGTGAACGGACCCCCCGATCCAATCCAGATCCCGATCTGTCAGTTCTGGATCGGGGCCGATCCAACTCGGATCTGGGATCCGTATCCGATCTGGGTCCATCCACAGCACTCCCTCCCACTCTCTGAAAGACCTCCCTCTCCCCACTCTCCCCATTTACCTGCTGCCTCCTCGCTGCCGCCACCACTGTTTCTGCAACTGCTTCTGTCCCCTGCTGCCATCTCAATGTGTTTGCTGAGAACCAGACCTCGTGGCCTAGTTCTCATTAGGGCGGCACATTTTCTGGTCGTGCGGCGCAACCAGGAAATGTGGAGCCCTAATGAGAACTAGGCCACAAGGCCTGGTTCTCGGCAGACGCATTGAGATGGCAGTGGGGGGACAGAAGCAGCAGCGGAAACAGCGGTGGCGATGGCGAGGAGGCAGCAGGTAGGTGGGGAGAGGGAGGTCTTTCTGGGGAGAGCAGGAGGGAGTAGTGTGCCCTATTGAGCATAAGCATATGAGAAGCTCAAAACAATTGAGCACAGGTGTTGCAGTGTCTGGGAATACAGACTTGAGTGGGGAGTCCTTGGTTATTGGGCTCAGGTTTAGTGTCAGGGTTTGGGCCCAATGCCCCCTCGGTCAATGCAACTTACCCTTCACCCTCTGCACCTGTGTTGCTTCTGCAAATCAAAGCCTTGACATGGGTCCAGATGTCATATGCAGCTCTAAAACCCATGGCTGACAGCTGACCATACACCATAAAGCAGTTTGCGGAAATTCCTATGGACATATTCTGAAGTAAGTGGTTTGTGATCTTCAGGCACTGTCCCAATGATTTTTATGTTTTAAGACATGCCAATTTTAGCAACAAAGGAATCACACTCAATACTCCACCTCACCTCACCCCACTCACCCCTCTTCTTTAATTATCAAGTGCAACAAACCAGGCACCTTTCATGCTTCGTCACCTTTTATGGAACTTCGATGGTGGAGATTTAATTAAATTAACAGATCCAAAAACAAATTTAGGAATAAAGATGAGATATTTCTAGGGTGTTAAGCATAAGAAAATTCATCACTTAACGGTGACATTAACAAATGATGTTCATTACTTCTTTTCCAAATGACCAGGCCTGATCTCTGATGGAGATGCAAGGTATTCCAGTCATTTTCTTTTAATCATTTTCACTTTGCCTGATAAGAGAAGGAAACTACTCACCAGGAAAGATGCATCAAGCTGAAAGATGGGTCCCATTTTTTACGCAGGGGGCTGTGCAGGATGCATTTCATATTGCAGTAGATATTGTCAAGGACAAAGAAGCATATGATGTGCAGTATATTTTGAGGTTTTTCTAGTTTAATTATCAGAGTTCAAGTACCTGAGTTCCTCTGCTTTGGGAATGTTTACCTGTGGGAGACATTCCAGCTAATTTAGATGGTTAGCCACACTATTCAATTGGTAACATTTGATCTGCTCCAAATAAAAGCTAAAGTTAAGCATGGAAAGTTACTGTTATTGATAAAGATTAAGCTATCTGAAACGGTTAGTGCTGTTCCAATCCAAAGGTCAATATGTAGTTGAAGTAGGGCTAAGGAAGAAATTCACTTCAAGTTCACATGAAACGCATAGCGAACTGCCTACATTTGCACTTCCAAACCACTTCCTGAACTGAAAGTTTGAAACAAAGGACGTTCATATCTTTTGAAATTCGCACTTCTCCAAATTTTACAATGCAATTCTCCAATTAAAAAAAATGCATACAAAAATGAGTATAATATGGAAATGTGCCCACAAATTGAGTATATTAGTTAAATTATTATATGACATTGTATTAATCAGAAATGCTTTATATTAAGAAAGTTGCTTGCAAAAAGATATCTGTATAAAAATGCCTGTGTAGTAAGAGAAAGGCCGGCAAGGGAAAGAGTTGCCTGCCACTTCTCATCTCAGAATCATGTCTTCCCAATACTCCTTTACAGCATTAGGGTTCCAGAGACAAGTTGGCTGCTGATGACCACATCATTCAGGCCTTAAACCCTCATTGGGCAAGTTGTACCCCCCCAGTTGTTTTAGCGTACAACTCCCATAAACACCAACCAACATAGACAATGGAGAGGTATGATGGGAGATGTTGGCGAAAACATCTGGAGAGCCACAACTTTCCATGCCTGCCTCAATCTATAGTGCAGAAGGAAAAGAGTGGTGTATGACAGGGGTGGGCAGAAGGGAGTTCTCCAGCTGCTTTGGACTTGAACTCCCAGAAGCCTGTGCCACCATGGTCGGGAATGCTGGGTGATGAAGTCCAAAACACCTAGAGATCTACTTCCTGCCCACCCCTGTTGTATGGTGTGCAATAGATCCAGTTGAAGAGTTAGGTCCATTTCACGCCTTATTTGGCAACACATCCAAATACATATTCACAGGCAAGTGCAGCCAATCCTTCCTCTCTGATGAGCATACATGTATGATGCATATGTTTTCCAAGATGTATTTGTCTCATTCACGCATTACATTTTTTAGACATATGCTGTAAAATAATGATGATAATAAAATCTTAGATGTTGTGAGAAGAACTAAAATAAGATTTTCCTAACACCTAAGTCCTACAGTTGAATCAGTTTCTACAGCTGCCTGGTTTTTCTCTCGTTCTTTACAGCCAATGATAGACCAAGTTGGCTTCTGGCAACAACCAAAGTCCACATCTGCAAAAGGAGAGGTCTCTGTTGGCCTCTAGAATGCTTCAGAAGTTTCCAATCCGTGTGAAAAAAAATCCCAAACTAGATGCAGCATTTATAGAGGAAAGGGGAGGCTGTTGAGATTGCCAGAACCTCACCCTAGCCTAAAATGCTTCCCTGCTTCCTTTCTCATATCAAGAATGATCTAACCACCAGATTTGCAAGACAAATGCATAAATATAACTGTGAACTGATTATATATATATATATATATATATATATATATATATATATATATATATTCTTTTAATCTCTAGAGTTATGATGCTATGTTTTGGCTCAGGTTTTTGGAATGCTTGAAAGGCTTGTAGTTCATGGCTTCTCCTGCCAGTGTTTTGACTCTCGATTCAGTGCAGGAGGGACTCTTATGTTTTTGATCTAGTGGAGAAGGAAGCCAGGAGTACAGTTTTAGGAAAAGAGAAGCTGAACTCAGATTTTGAGCCTTCGGGGGCAGCTTTTCCTTGTCCCGTCTGATTGGCGGCTGCCTACCAGTGACCTTGCTGTGACTGGGCAGAGCCTTCTGCAATACTACTTCTGTTCCCAAAAACCTGGAGCAAATGTTGGAAAACATTGTACCAGAGTTAAGCAACTGATGCCCTCCATATGTTTTGAATTACAGCCCCTATAATCTCTGACTGTTGGCCCATGTCAGCTGGGGTTTATGGGCATTGTAGTTTAAAATATCTGAAGTGCAACAGATAGCCTACCCCTGCCTTTCCTGGTCTTCTTTCTTTCCATTGTCCTACCTAGTTCATAGTCTATGGTGCTTGGTATCTTTTCTTGCTTTCGCTAGCTGTTCAGTATTAAACCTTATTCATTCTGCAGTCTGGCTCCTGTATTGGCAATACTGGTTCTAGCCCCCCCCCCCCCCACTCTAAACCTCTCCTGGCTCACTTAGAATGATTATTCTCCTTTGGAAGGGAGGTACAGCAGTGTATACGGTAGCTGGATTTAGGGTGGCCAAGTGTCATCATCATCATCATCATCATCATCATATATTTATTTATTACCCACCTCTCTCCCTCCGGATCGAGGTGGGGTACAACATCAAACATAAAATACACAAAACTGATTAAAAGCACATAAAACCAATACATCATTAAAATACCAATAAATACCAATAAAAACACATAAAATTCATCTGGGTAGGCCTGCTGGAAGAAATCAGTCTTTATAGCTCATACTTCACAGAGGACAGTCCTTTGTTTTGGAGAGCTGGCAGAGGACAGTCCTCTATTTGAAGGTGTCCTCTATGGGTGCTCTGTCCAAGTCCAGTTTAAAAATCCAGAATCATCAGAAACTGTAGGATGGGAGAGTAGCAGGGCCTTAAAAACTAAGCAGGCACACAGGTCATCTTGATTAGGTGTCATGGTCAGGCTGTTCCCCTTAGTGTGTGGGAAGGAGTTTCAGGCTATCAATCAGAATCTGAATCTGAACCAGAAGAAACAGTACTAGAAATGTACCAGCCTACACAGGAAGTGGGGGAAGAGATTCTCCCAGGCTCTTCTGCAGCCAAGGGATGAATCTTCACCGGACTTAATCAGTGAAAATGCTAAAACTTAGAGTCTGTGGGAATTCAGCAATCCTCAGAGGCGTGAGGGACTTCAGAGTTGACCAATCCCAGAATCTGCCGCAGATTCAAATGAGCACAGCTAAAAGAAGGCGAGAGGTGATCAGCTCAGCTAGTTTCTTGCCAAAGCCTTCTTCAGAGGAATCCTCCCTGAAGTTAAGGGGCTCAGAGAAAAACCCTTCCCTTTTGTTGAAAGGACAATTGTCTCAGTTTGCCAAGTTTTAGCCTAGAGGAAAGTTCCTAATGTTTAAACTCTCTTCATGTGCAAAGAGATGTTTATTTTCTGGATAAAGTTTTGTGGATTACTTGGCAGACCTCTTTATTGTGTCACACTGCAGCGGAAGGGCTTGGAAACACAATGCTAGGATTAGATGTATTGCATTTCTATTGAAATTTTTGCTCTTATTTCTAGATTTGCACCTCTAGATATACATTTTCATAAGCAAATGTTATGCAAATTGTGTCTTCTTTTGTCCTTTTTAAAAAGTGATGCAGTTCCTCTTTTTGGCAATGTGTAAGTGGCCACCCTACCTCAGTTGTGTCTTAGACAGTTGGAAAACTATGTCCGACCCCCATGATCAGGCCTATGGAGGTTATTTGAGCAGGTTTGGATCAAGGGTGGAATCAGATCTAGAAGAGCAGCAAGAAAAGACTGAGTTCAGAAGAGAGACGTGAGAAGAAAGCCAGGGCAAGTAGCAAAGCAAAAACAAAGGACTGCGATCAGGCAGTTAAAGCAGAGGCACTGAGAGACAGAAGATGCTATTAGGTTAAAGTGCAGTTCCTTGGTGCCAAAACAGGCACCGACCTATCAACGATGACTTCCTGCTTCCTTTGTAAAAGCTACTGGGAGGCTATAACCAATGAGGCTAGGGCCCTTTCCGCACCAGGCAAAATGCCTGGGATGGACCCCGGCTGCTCCCTGTGAGTCCGCATGATGCACAGGGGAGTAGCAGGGGTGGGGGTGGGGGTGGGCAAGGGATTTTTCCTGGTTCTCAGGAACCAGAAAAATCCCGATTCTTCCGCGGTCCCAGGAAGTTCCCAGGACCGCAGAAGAATGTAAGTAAGTAAGTAAGCGCAGCTGCACCGATGGCCATGGAGCTGCACCGTGTAGCTCAGAGGCCATCAGGAGAGGGGGAAGTGAAATCGCCATCCCCAGAATGGCGGGGGGAGGGAGGCCAATTGCACACCGCTTTTTAAAAAAAATTTACTTGTTCGCTGGGGCGCAGGAGCACTCTTCCTCAACGAAAAAAACAAAACAAAATGGCGGGTGTGACGTCGGATGACCCGGGACATTGTGCCCATGATGTAGATTGAGCACACCAATCCCGGAAGTGGCTACTTCCGGGATCGCTCTCTCTAGGGCCGCTACACCCCTGTGGTGTAGAAAGGGCCTAGGACAGCCAAATCACTCCTGGTCATGCCTCATTCCAGATAAGCCGGGCTGCATTGATTCCTCACCATAATGATTTGGAGTGCTGCATCTGATCCTGCTTTGGCTTAACTCCTGCTCGCAGCCCGGGCACCCAGTTCAGCCTTAGCTTCTGTTTACGTACATGATGGAGAGCAGAGATCGGAGATGAGTACCTCTTTGAGCAATCAGATAACTCAGGAGTTAAGCCCTCTTGGCATGGACCAACTTGAATGAGGCCATAAAAAAAATTAACAGCACCTTTCCCCCCTTTTCTTTTTTTCAGTGTTGTGCAATGGGCCATGGTGAGGGGTGGGGTGGGAGGAGAATAATCAGGCCATAAACTTAGGCACAGCTGAAATGGAGTTACCATGGCAAGTAGCAGTCACCTCCCTGGATGCCCGCAGTGATGCAGGAGAACATTTATTCCCCTTTCCTCTCAGGCCAGCAAGCCTCCCTCTTTTTCTGTTTTTCCAGCACATCTGTGTGATTTTTAGGTGCGAGCTGCATACTTGGGGGATGAGTGCATGTTACATGTTGCTACAAACAGCCCCCTTAAACATCGGAGCTAAGTGTGTCTAAATATTACAGCATATTAAACACCTTGCAGCCTGATCTGTGCCTAACCTTGTCAGCTGGGACCAAAATAACGAGACCCTGCTTTGAATGTGATGCTGCGTGTTTGGCTTTAGGATCTTAGGAACATGAAGGAACATAAAGGTTATCTAAGGCATTGACCATCACACCACACACATGGTGCCAGTGGTGTAATGGTCAATGTTGAAATGTGGGCACCCATCGGGACAGTGTCCATAGCCATGTCCCCAAGGAGAGAGATTGAGCTTTTATTTGGCCAGGCTGCCAGGCGCTTCTGGGGGTTCAAGTGCCAAACATATGGAGATCTACCTTCTGCACACTCCTGAACTAGAAGGCCTATTTGGACCAGCTGATGCCTTCTTAATGTGGACTGGGTAATCAATCTAATGCAGTCAGAAAGCTTGAACCTTGCCCTATGCCATGCCAAACTCCATGTAAACTATAAACAAAGAGCTGTAGCCCAACCCATCTTCTGTCTCAGTGTTATTCTTGCTCTCCCATGCCTTCCTGCTCCACACTGTGGGCACAAATAAGCAAGTTTGATGAGACTGTGCATATAATTGCATCAAGGTTCTTTTTGTGCAGTGTTTTACTTGATGCACACGTGTAAAATTTTACATTTTAATAGGACACAGCAAAGGGGAAAAACACAATCTTGATGTGCTTGTAGAATTTATTGTATTTTTGCATGGATTACCAATGAGCAAGAGCCCACATGCATGCCAGCAAAACACCATACAAAAAGAATCTTGATTCTGTCATAGCATTATAACATCAAAATGGCATGTTGTAGTGTTTTAGGTATGAGGACATCCATATCAACAATACAGATTTGGGAATGGGTAAGGGGACAAAAATGGGCTGATGGAACTGAAAGCTGCCGCAAACCCAAATGTTCCTGTTTCAAAATTAATGTTAGATATAGTTAAACCAGAACTCTGGAAGAGTGGAACATGGGTCACTACAAAGGGGTGGAACAAAAAAAGCCATAGCAAACTAGTGAGACATTTCTACTTGATGCGTAAGAGGTAGGAAATGGGCACCATCATGGCACCAGGAATATTTTGGAAAACTCAAACCTACTCCCACCTGGTGATGAAATTTATGGTGGGGTAGGAGAAACACCAGTGCAATTTGAGGAAGTGTTGCAGGCTTTAATGACAGGGCTGAAACTTCCCTTGTTTGTTTTTCATTCTGTGCATCAGAACAATAGATTTGGCTGGCTGTGCAAACCTAGGGACTCCACTGTGCATTCTGGAGCACCATCTACTGGAGCTTGGATTTACTTGCTTCTTATAGGTCAGGCTAGAGAGCATTCCTGTGACAGGTGGTGATGCATAAACCACATGTTTATTATCTCTCCAGGGATGAATTCCAGCCAGATGTGTCTAGTGAGGTCTGCCCAATATTGGACTTCCATGTCCCCAAAGAACATGATAGTCTGAAGGCAGGTCAAGGGAACCAGATGCTCTTCCTTTTCCTGGCAGGAGTGTTTGGGCTCTTCAGAGTCCTCTACAATCATTATTTGTTTATTTTTAATATTCAATGCATGGCTGCCCCTTGCATTATTTTCAGTGGCATGCAAAGTAATCCTATGCAGGTTTACTCAGATGCATGCAGATCACATGGTAGCTAGTGGCGCTTAGTCCCAGGGAAGTGTGCACAGGATTGCAGCCTTATTCAGGCTAACAAATCACAATGACCAAATAAATGGCAGAATTCTGAACAGATTCAAAAGTAAATGATAATGAACCAATACAAGCAGCAGGCTCATGCCAAACATTCATCAGTATTTGCTTTCACGTTGAAATGGATGATTTAATGGAAGTAGAGCCCCCCCCATCGCTAGAAAACAGGTTCTGTGAATATTCACCCCTACCTCTCACACACTGCGTGGTGCTATTGCTTCCCCTAGCTGCTGCTGCTGCTGCTTCCGTCTCCTTCCCAAATCTGTCACATGTGTGGTTCCATCAACAGTGATCAGGTTGTTAATGGAACAGTGTCATGTTGCAGCCTTTGTGCATCAACTAAATAAAATCATTTGGGTTAACACACAACCATCCATATGGGCTACATGTCGATATCACCAAGGGTAAGTGAGGGCAACTGAGAACCAGGACAATTTAAACATGGAGGTAAGGAGGAGCATATTTTTTGGGCTCCGTGGAAAATGTATGTGAAAAAGTGGTACATTCATTTTGGATGTCAGTGGCAAGCCACTGAATAATGAAAATCTGCCCTTGTGGACTCAAAAGAAAGAAAGAATTGGATTGGATTGGAAAGGGCATTACTCTGTTTATAACCATATTGTTTACTTCTAACAGTCATGCCAGTATTATCATTCTGTGGGGCTATTCAAGCTCATTCCTGCATGGGAGTGGGTGGGGTGGGTGGGGAGGCTGCCGCTGTCTTTCTTTATCCCTGCCTGGCGCTTAGCTCAATGAAGCATGGAGATGGCTTTTCCTTGCTTCCTCCTGCTTTCTAATTTGAGGCAGGAGGAACAAGTGGCCGAAAGCCGCAATGGCAAAGACAAGGGGGAGCAACACGTCAAAGCGCCGGGCATCATCCATGGGTCTTTGTGACCCTTGGAAACTCCTCTCGGCCATCAATGCAATAGTCTTATGCCGACCTGTGTAGGCAAAGTGAGGCTACCTCGTCATCTTTCTCCATGCATAACCGTTGGCTGGGAAGGGGAACAGGGAGATGTCTCATGGCTGAACATCTCTCCTTGGATTTCCATGGACTGAACTTTGCTCTCCTGTCACTGGGATCCTTCCCAGGGTGTCCTATTGGGTGACATAGAACACCCTGCATCCTGTCGTCATTCCCCCCTCCCCCCAATGCCTTTCTATCCATATGCCTGACCCAGATTCTCTTAATGGCAGCTGCACTCACTTGTAATCCCCTTTCCCTATACAACAGCTCTGCAGTGTAATCCTTTCCAGCAATGCTTCCACCCAGATGCCTCTGGTTGTGATCCTTTTCTCTGCCCCAGGCTGCTTGCTCCCTTCTTCGCTCATCCAGGGTTGGCAGACTCTTTTTTCAAGCTGAAGAAAGCCCATTTTTCCATCCCCCTCCCAGTGCAGAAATATAAAAAATCTTCAGGCAACATGCATCACATTTGAACCATCCTTTTTTAAAAAAAAAAAAATCTAACATATAGCGCAATCCTAGGCATGTTTACGTGGATGCCAAATGTTCTAAATACAATGGGACTTTCTGGCCTGCGTGTAGAAGAATGCACAGCTGGGCAGTGCAAGCCTGTGCATGTTTATTGGGAAGTCAGTCCCTCTCTGTTCAATGGGGCTTTCTCCCTAGTAAGTGGGGGGGGGGGTGCAGATTTAGTTGGTTCCATTGTGCTGCTGTATTGTTTTTTTCCTGCTTCATTTAGATTCAATAAGAGTGTAACCTTCTGCATGTTTAGACAGAAAAAAGTCCTACAATTCCCAGCATGCCCCAGCCACTATAGCTGGCTGGGTGTTGTAGGCCTTTTTTCTGTCTAAGCTTGCATAGACAGAACTAAACCCCGCAGTGTTCTTTTCATACAGTACAATAACATCTACATGA
Source organism: Anniella stebbinsi (assembly GCA_029215795.1). Taxonomy (NCBI): domain Eukaryota; kingdom Metazoa; phylum Chordata; class Lepidosauria; order Squamata; family Anniellidae; genus Anniella; species Anniella stebbinsi. Next base: position 60,608,652 of record JARDYH010000005.1, on the reverse strand, counting down.
AGCCACCAGGGAAAGTCATCCAGAATTTTGGTCTATGGTTTCACCAATGTGCAGCTCTATGTTTTACAGCTAATCCCAGGAAGGCTGTGGAATTCCTGGATAGCTCATTGGAGACACTTTTGGGGTGGATGAGGATAAAGAATCTGAAGCTTAATCCAAACAAGATGGAAGTACGATGGGTGGAGAAATCTGCCAATCTGGACAGAGGGATTTAGCGGGCATTGAATGGGGTTGCATTCCCCTTGAAGGACTGAGTTCATAGCTTGGGGATATTTCTGGATTAGATGCTGTCTGTTGAAGCACAGGTAGCAGGAATGGCCAGGACTCCCCCACAAGAGTGCCTTTTACCAACTTTGCTCGGCAAGTAGGGATGTCTGTCAACTTTTAGGATTCGCCTGACTTCCACAGTGTGCCCAGCTTGGCTTTCATTTCCAAGCAGAGCTGCATATTTCCCCCAAATTCTGGGACTTTTTCCATTTTTTTGTGTAGTTTGTAAAAGTGGATATTTGCAGAAATTGCAGCTGCAATGTGCAAATTACACAAATTGGGGGCAAAATTTGCACAAATTATGCAAATCGCAACTGCGGTTGGTGCTAACGTTTATTTCTGCGAATAAAAAAAATATGGAAAATCTGCCAGTTGGCCCAATTTGTTGTGGACTGAGTCAGGCGGGACACAAAATCTCATCAAGTTCCACCCTTCCAACCAGATTCCTCTGACATCCCTATTGGTATGAGTTCTACATGGGGCTGCCTTTGAAAATGACCCAGAAATTTCAGCTGGTGCAGAATATGGCTGCTCACATCCTTGTTCGGACTGGACTGTCAAATCATATTGCACCAATTCTTTACTAGCTGCAGTGTAAGATCTATAAGATTAGTGAGTTCTAGAGACAGGACCTCCTCAATAGTGGCTTCTGCACTCTAGAACTCCCTCCCACATGATATATGCTGGCTCCATGTCTAGCTGTTTTTGAAAGAGCTTTAAAACATATTTATTTCCTCTGGCTTTTAATTGAAAAGTTGTTATGACATATGTTTTTGTTACTGCTTCATTTTAAAATTGGTTTTAAATTTAATCAATGTATTAATGAACATGTTAGACTAAGATAGAATATTTTATATTATAAGCTGCTTAGTGAAGACTATGCTCTTGAAAGGTAGCTAAGAAGGGCAGTAAATAACTAAAAATGAAATTACTCGCAGAGCATGCAACTCACTTGTGCTTCCTCTACTCCAGCATGCTCTGACATGCAAAGGCTACAGAACAAGGCCCTTATCTCTATGATCCTCAAGGGACTTATAGATACATTCCATTCTATAAGTGGAAAACAACATAAATCCCAACTTGAACATTCTGCCACAGACAGCAAGTAAGTTGGATTGTGAAGATTTATGTTCCATTGCCCAGATGTTGTGAATGAGACACTAAACAGATGAGCAAAATGGACGTCCTTTGCTTTTATACAGAACAGCATTTCAAGGAAAAGGTGACAGAGAATGTTCTGAGAAGGTCCCATAGGATCTGGTTGAAGAGGGACAGAAGATGGTTTGTATAATCTCTCAGCATGTTTTATATGGACACAGTCTCTGTCATATTAAATGGAAATGTTAATAAATTCTGAAAGAAATAGTACATAAGCTATGCCTTGTCAAATGCGATGGGGCTTCAGTGGAAGCAACATTCATGTCCTCCAAGTACAGGGAGCAGCATGAGACAAACCACAGAGTTAGGTCTAGGTAGAGACACAAAGGAACAGGGAACAGATGAGCTGCAACACCTAATGCACTGCCAAGCAATTGTACTTTACTTATCAGTAGTACATAAATCCAGCATTTCTTTCTGTGACACAGTATAATGTGGGGTTTCATTTTGTGATGTGTATGTTTATTACAGTATTAACTATCATTCATCACAACAGACACATACAACATTTCTGTCAAAAACAAAACAACAACCAAGCATAGGCATGCAATTCTATTACTATTACTACTACTACTTTAAGAACCATAGACATGTAAATGCTACCTCTACCAAAAGCAAGAAGGGATGGGAGAAAGAAAGTGGTAAACAAAGAAATTCAAAGTTTAGATACATCCATGTGTTGGACTCATATGGTATAAGTAAATGAACAATCATAGTTTATTTTGGATCCAGATTTGCACAGTGCAAATCCACTACATTCCTCTGTTTTTATTTTTGCACCGAGTTCAAATGTCATCCTGGTTTAGCAGAGTTGCCCATGACTCCCTCCTTTCTACTTCCCCTGGACTGAATTTCAAATATTCCCAAAGTGCAGGTGCTCCAAACACAAACATGAACGTACATATGCACACATACACACACACACACGCACACATGAAACAGCACAAGGAATTATTGTCAGTCATGTGGTCATAATGCAGCTGAGGCTATAGGTGATGGAACATGTAAGTAATGTGTCCGAGTCCAGGGACAGTTGGATAAACATGTAGTACTCTTGGGAAACGGAGTGGGTGGCAAGAGGAGCCAAGTTGGGGGGGGGGGGGGAATTCACTGGGGAATAAGAAGACAGCTCTTTTCTGAATGAATCTTCAGCTCTCCCAGCCCTCTTGGTGCTTTGTAGGCTTGTGAACACTGAGCCCCCTCTCCTCCCCCTGCCCTGTCCAAAGCCCTGGGTGTTTGAGAAAAGCAGGATTTGCAAATCACTCGTAGAAAGGATGGAAAATATAAAGTGACTGTGTCCACTGGTCCCTGCTCATTAGAATAAAGGGAGCCCTCAGTGGGCTGCTCTTTAATCTCATTTATCCTCATATTGTGAGCAAGCCCGTCTGTTAATCCATCTGTCTGCCTCCCCATTTATCCCTATTGATGGCTGTCTCACAGAGGTATTTGTACCAAGTACCCATCATCATATCCCAGTACATTTCTGCACTCTCTGGGGACCAGCTTCAAAACAATGATGTACATGTGATTTTCTGGGAGGGGGACCCTGCCTCCCCTGCCCATATCCAAGCTGAACCTGTACATTAACAGATCTTTGTGAGTGTCAATAGTATGGATATTCCTTCCAATTAATTGGGTGGTAGGTATCACAGGCAGGATCTACACTACTGCTTTATAATGGTATTGAAGTGCACTGACAACTGTTAGGGTCCAGAGACACATACCATATACTAGGGGTGTGCACGGACCCCCCAGATCGGATCGGGACCCGGATCAGGACCTCCAATTTTGTCCCGGATCGGACAAAATCAGAGGCACCCCGGACCGGATCGGGTCCGATTCCAATCCAAAAATCGGACATCCGATTTTTGGATCGGCTGCCATTTCCCCCCCCCCCCCAATAGACTTGCATTGGGGAAAAGCTTTCTTTCCCCCAATGCAAGTCTATGAGGAAAAAATGGCGGTGGGTGGGTGAGGGGGGACCTAAATCCCTCCTCCCCCCCGGGGCCATCCGCTGTGGATGACCCCGGCAGGTAAGCCCCCTCCGCCACACTCCTTACCCCCCCGGGGCCGTCCGCTTCCATCCGCTGGCACCTGGCGCGCTACCTAGGAGCAGGCCGCGAAGCCTGCTCACAGTAGCGGCCAGCGGCAGACGGGAGCAGATGGCCACGGAAGGTAAGTGGGCCGCGGGCCACCCTCCCCCTCCCCCCTTCCCCCTCTCCCCTGCTTACCTTCCGGGGACGTCCGCTCCCATCCGCCGCCCCCTGCCCCCGTTGTCCGCTTCCATCGGCGGGCGCCCACTGGCGCCCACCAATGGAAGCAGCGGTGGGTGCCAGTGGGTGCCTGCCGATCCGCTGATCCATCCAATCTGGATCGGGACCTTTCCGGATCAGATTGGATTGGATCGGCCGATCCAGCGGTGAGATCGGAAATTGGATAATTGTATCCGATTTCCCCTGGATCAGATTCGGATCGTGGATCAGACCCGATCCAGTGCACATCCCTACCATATACCATTTTCAAACTGCCTTCAAAGTGTTATATCCTGCTTGGTGTAGATCTGGCCACAGTTACAACCAAAGAGAGCCCAAAAGGTACTAAACACATGTCTTGAGTAAATGAATGCATTTTCTACAACTGTGTGATGCACACACACATACACATACACACGCTGCATGCCCAAGCACAGTTACTTCGCATAATGACTTCAGCATAAGCATGGCTCCATGCAGAGTTGATCCTGTGATATGACAGGATCCTATGGTGAAAGGATTTAACTTTGGGACCCAAAAGTCCTGATGCAATCCTGTCGGTGTAGGCCTAATCTACACCACGGAGGATATTGCACTATGAAAGCGCCATGAAAGCAGTATATAAAAGGCAGGAGTCACACCAAGCAGGATATAACACTATGAAAGCGGTATGAAAGTGGTATACGGTGTGTGTCAATGAGTTCCAACAGTTGTCAGTGTACTTCAATACTGCTATAAAGCAGTAGTGTGGCTCCTGCCTCTTATATACTGCTTTCATTCCTCTTTCATAGTGCAGTATCCTGCTTGGTATGGATTAGGCCATGGAAACAGAGTCCGCCATGTCTGTAGGGTCACTGAGCTCAGTACCACCTATCTTCTCTCCATGCTATTTCCTTCATTCTGGAAGACAGAGTTCCATTGAAGTTCAGAGCAAGGCATGCTCAGATTTTTCTTTGATTTTCTGGAGAGGTATGTCAACATGTGTTTCTGAGATTGTTTGTTTTTAAAGGTGTAGATTTTAACAGTTGTCATCCTCTGACCACCCCCCCCCCCGCAATCTGGGGTGCCCTAGTATTACCTTCTGTTATTCATATGGCCCTGTGTGGGAGGGTCAATGAAATCGACAAAACATGCTTGTATAAAGTGTTTAAAAAATTTTTTAGATATAAGTTGTCTATGTGTGCATGCTATCTATTCATGAGATGTCATGTACATGGTTTTTATATTTTGTATAACGTATTTTTTAATGGCTTTTTATTTTTTTTAACAATCCAGAGAGCTTTGGCTATGGGGCAGTATACTGACCCTCCCCGCATGAACTGGATTTCCTGGTGGTGCTCCTGCGGGAACGTTACCTGTCCTGTAAAGAATCACCAACTGTTGCCATGGCTAATAATGGAAGAGGAACCATTATTGTCTGCTTCACTAGAGTTCCCACCAACCTTGGTACCTGCCCACACCTCTGGCCGTGAGAGCTCCTGTGTCATTGTTGCATTGCTGCTGTTGCTTCGTGGCGGGAGAAATGAGGTGAATTATTCCACATGAATTTTGTCAATTTCATGTCATTAATTTCTTCTTAAAATAGGAACTGGGTTTCTTGCAGAAATGGAGGCAGCTCTTGTCAATTTCATTAAAAACAATTAATAGCAGAGTGTGGGCATGGTACCGACAATGGAGAGAAGCTGTGCATGTTGCATTTTTTAATTTGATAAACTGAAATTGACATTTCCCTCTTCAACTCTGTACTCCCCTACAGTTTCAAGTAAAATTTGGAGAAATTGACACATATCTTGTCAATTTCGCATCTTCCCATAGAAGAGTATTTTAGAGCAGGTAATGGTGAAGGGGCAGCATGGAGAGAGGTTACATGCCTACTTGGGGTTACAACCCTTCACCAAGCACATCAGAAGCCACATCTCTAGGATGACCATATGGAAAGGAGGACAGGGTTTCTGTGTCTTTAACAATTGAATAAAAAAGGGAATTTCAGCAGGTGTCATTTGTATGCATACAGCACCTGGTGAAATTCCCTCTTCATCACAACAGTTAAAGCTGCAGGAGTATAGCTAGAGTGACCAGATACAAAAGAGGGCAGGGCTCCTGCAGCTTTACATTGTGATGAAGAGGGAATTTCACCAAGTGCTGCATATATACAAATGACACTTGCTGAAATTCCCTTTTCTGTTCAACTGTTAAAGATACAGGATCCCTGTCCTCCTTTCCATATGGTCACCCTACACATCACTAAACCAGGTGAGACAGCAATGTGGCACTTCACCTGAATTGTTTTACAATTGCAATGGAGGCTTCAAAAACCTACAAGAAAACACAGCACTTAAAACAACCAGATGACACCTGGGATAAAATGGATTTGTTTGGGAGAAATATTGTCTGGATTTTCAGGAATAAATGAGTGAGTGACAACATGATCCTATATATATATTTATTTGGAAGAAATTCCCACTGTGCTCAAGGGAGCTTACTCCTATATGTGCCCAGGACTGTAGCCTGAATGATGGCAATACTGGAGGGGGGAGTCTATTTTGGAAGCACCTGTAAACATGCGCCAGTGGGGACCTGACTACTGGTGCTTTATTTCGGACTGAAACACCAGCGACAGTTTTCGTAACCCTTCATCTCCCAAATCCTTCATGAAAGAATATAGCCTTCAGAGATAACATAAGGAAATATTTTCATGGGCAAAACAGCATTTAACACACACACACACGCCCCATCATTCTAAGCCAGCTGCTGTCGGTGGCAACAGGATGCGGATAACATCAATTCTATTGACATTGCCCAGTTGAAAATCTGCTTCCCAAGGGACACCCAGTTTAATTGAGTGTGGTTATTAATATTGTATCATCAGCATCCAGATGGTCAAGAAAGAGAAAGAGAGAAGCAGTTTTTCTGTACTTTATTGAAGTCCTTCAGAGGAAAATTGTTTCTATTTACCTCACCCTCCCTGTGTTTGCTCTTGGTGAAATCATGCATTAGCTGCATTACATCCATCATCAGAAGAAATGGGCATCCACCCTTCATAGGAGAATTTGGGGGTGAAGGTACGGGTGCATATTACAAGCCAAGGACATGCATAAGAATGACCTGCTCCAAAGGGCACGATCCATTTTCTTGTAACACCATATTCAATGTATTTATTTATATTTATATTTTATAGATTGCATTTCAGAGCAGAAGCCCCCCCAAGATGGCTTCTAACATTTAAATGCGAAGAAGAAGAAGAAGAAGAAGAAGAAGAAGAAGAAGAAGAAGAAGAAGAAGAAGAAGAAATAACAAGGCAGTAAACAGTCATAAAGCAACAGACACCACCAATAAAGCATCACTATAAACCTACAGCATAATTGCAGCTACAGAGCAGAACAGTCCAGCAAAACATAATCAGGGGAAGGCCAGAATAAACAGGTAGATCATCAGGGACTTCTTAAAAGCTTGTGGTGATGGGGCTTGATGGACCGCCATTGCAATCCATTCAAGTGATATGGGGCCATTGCAGAAAAGGCCCTCTCTTGTGTACTAGCCCACCTCTTTACCCTCAAAGGTAAGCAACTGAGAAGGGCCTTTGTTACTGATCTTAAAGTGTGGACAGGCTGTTATGGGCAGGCTCCTTAGAGTAATTTGGTCCCAGGCTGTTTAAGGCTTTAAAAGACAAAACCGGCATTTTAAATTAGGCTCGTAAAAGCAATTGTAACCAGTACGGCTGGTGCAGCATAGGTGTGATATGGGCTGGCTACCTTGATGCCACCATCACCCCTGCCAACTGATATTTCTCATTTCACCTTTACATTGATAAAAACTATGTTCTGTCCATTATGGAAGGTGGGTGATATAAGCAGTAGTTTGTGATGCTTTTTTTTGCAAACCGTTACCATCAGTCCCCCATCCCTCTATAGTCTCCAGACAATGAATGTCTCCAGACAAGAAGAAGAGCTCTGCTGGATCAGAAATGGACTGATTTAATAAAGCGCCTGACTCCTATTTCCAACAGTGGACAGACAGATGTCTCCAGGATGCCTATGAGTATGACACAAAAGCAACAGCCTTTTGCCATTGGTTGTCCCCAGCATCTGCTATTCAGAGGCATACTGCCTCTGAATATGGAAGTTCCCATTAGCTCCTATGGCTGTTGGTAAATCTTTGCTCCATGAGTTTGTCTAATCTAGGCTGACCATATGAAAAGGAGGACAGGGCTCCTGTAACTTTAACAGTTGTAGAGAAAAGGGAATTTCAGCCAGTGTCATTTGTATGCAATAAGTCCCTTGTGAAATTCCCTCTTCATCACAACAGTTACAGTTGCAGGCACTATACTAGAGTGACCATATACAAAAGAAGGCAGGGCCCCTGCACCTTTAACTGTTGTGATGAAGAGGGAATTTCACCAGGAACTAATTGCATACAAATGACACTGGCTGAAATCCCCTTTTCTCTACAACTGTTAAAGTTACATGAGCCCTGTCCTCCTTTTCATATGGTCAGCCTATCTAATCCATTTAAAAGCTTTGGAGATCACCACCTTCTGTGGCACTGAATGCCACAAGTTAGCTATACATACATATTGAGTGGAACAAACCTTCCTTTTGCTTGTTCAGAATCTACAGCAAATCAATTCCATTGGGTGATCCCCAGTTCTAGTATTGTGAGGAAAGGGGGGATATCTCTCTATTAAGGGTGAGCTCTGACCACAAGATTTGGCTCAGTCCCCAATTCGGTGCTTTGGAAAATAAACTGATTTATCTTGGGCAGATTCAGAGGCTGCCTGCTTTGAGTCAGATACTGAATCCTAGTCAAGATTAGGGAATCCAAAAGTTTGTGCCTCCAAATGACTATCATGGGAAATCAACAAATGGCTATAACATTTTTTCACTTTGTTAGAATTGGATGGAAATTGCAGGCACAGTAGTTGGTCATGGGCAGATTATGCCTGGCCAATTTCAGAAAAATAGGTGCTGAGGTTTTTGTGCTATATATAGGGATGTATGGATTTTTGTTAAATCTGTGCCATCTGTGATTTGCGGATGGTCAGCTGCATTTCATTCTATTGCCCACTCATTGACGGAATCCAGGGTGTTTTTTTTTGGGGGGGGGGGATGTATGAGGATTTTGTTCCACTTGCACAAGTGCACATTAGTGCTAATGCACACTTGTACTAATGTGCTTTAGCGGAAGTGCAAATTTGCACAAATCCCCCCCAAGTAAAAATAAAATGGTCCACACATCTGTAGAATCTATGCAATTCAGAAAAAGCCAGTCTGCTGTGGAATCCATAGGTCAGATTTATAGAAATCCAAACTTGTTTGAATCTGTTGTTAATTTCTCAGACATCCCTAGCTATGCACCTTTATTTTTATTTATTTTTTAATGTAAGTTCTTTATTTCTTGGCAGACTGGAAGAAATGTGCAGGTATGGCTGCCTCTTCTGAGGGAATCAAGGCTGCTAAGTTTCAGATGAAAAGGTGTGGGGATTTTTGTGTAAGAACAGCCATTACATTGTGAGCGTACCCAAAAGAGGATGTGCTTGTTATCTCCCTATGTTCTTTGTGGACCATTCTGAAAGTGGCAAAGGCAGCAGAGAGATGGCCCTATATAAAAAAAAACCCTGCAAAGTTTCAGAAGGATGTGTCCAGCGATTCGTGTGGAAGTGGAATCCTCAAACTTTGAGCCAGGGAGCAATTTACTTCTATGTTTTTGGGGCAATATGTAATAAAATGACACACATAAAAGAAACCCACAGAGTTTCAAAAGGATAGGTGCAGGGTTTAGAGAATTATAACGATTGAAAACCAGTTGGAAGCAGTTTTTAAAAAATAGTGAAGCTTGGTGGCATTGGAAGGAAAGATCTTTCACTGCAGGAAAGGCTGAGAGAAGGATAGATTTAATAATTGAGAAGGGGAAAAGACTGGATTTTTAAATTATGAACAAATAGAACTTGAAGCCATCTTAACCCCCAACCCAACACAGCACCTCCTCCTTCCTATTCACTTGCTACAGAACAACTTTGCAACTGGGAAAAGGAAGCCGGAAGAAACAGTGTTATCTGACTCAATCCCACTCCCGAAGCACAGTGACTGGAAAGCCTCTGATGAAAGGTGCCCTATCATTAGAAGGTGGACCCCATCCCTCCAACTCTTCCCCACCCATTTTGTTTACAATAGTAATGAAACATAAAAATACATGAATGATTTTGTTTTGTTTTGTTTTTTTACAGGCAGACAGACTGTCTGCCTTTCTGAAGCCCAAATCAAAATGAAGCTTCATGCAAGGTCCAGCTTCTGTCTTGTCACTTTGAAGGAAACCTGCTTCACCACAGGAAGCACCAGAGAAGATCTGAAGGGGACCAATTCGGCTTGGGCTTCAGCCAAATCCAGTGCACATCCCTATGTTCTATCTACTCTTACCATCTCTCTAACTATATGATTCATTATTTTATCCTAAATTTATGCCCCAGTCATCTTTTCTCCCCTCAACTTGACAGCCTGAAACATGTTAAACTTTCTTCTTAGACAAGGTGTATTGGTCATTTTGGTTGCTCTTCTCTGTACCTTCTCCAGTGTTATGATAACCTGTCACTACTTTCAGTTGCAGCAAATCCATATCAGGATCTAACAGGACGCATTAACGTTGGAATCCTATACATGTCTACTCAAATGTAAATTGTCATAAACTGCAATCCTATGCACACTTACATGAGGATTATTTGGGCTTGCTTCCAAATAAACATACATAGGATTTGCTATAAGAGAGCAATAAGGACTAGGGATGTGCACTGGATCGGACCCGATCCACGATCCGAGTCCGGTCCAGTGGGAAATCGGATAAATTATCCGATTTCCGATCCCGCAGCTGGATCGGCCGATCCAATCCGAACCGGTCCGAAAAGGCTCCACCGATGAAAGTGGACAGCGGGGGGGGGGAGGAGGGGGGCGCTTACCTTCTCGGCCCGTCCGCTCCCGTCCGGCACTAGCAGCTACTACCAGCGGGCTCCGCGGCCTGCTCTAGGGTGGCGCGCCGGGTGATGTCATCACCCGGCGCGCTACTCTAGAGCAGGCTGCGGAGCCTGCTGGTGGTAGCCACCGGCCCCGGACGGGAGCGGACGGGCCGAGAAGGTAAGCAGGGGGTGCGTGGAGGGGAGGAGGGGGCGCGCGGAGGGGGCGCGCGGAGGGGGGAGGGGGGCCCTTACCTTCCCGTCCCGGCGGCTCCCGTCCTGGTGCCGGCGCCTACTACTACCAGCAGGCTCCGCGGCCTGCTCTAGGGTGGCGCGCCGGGTGATGTCATCACCCGGCGCGCTACTCTAGAGCAGGCCGTGGAGCCTGCTGGTAGTAGTAGGCGCCGGCGCCGGACGGGAGCCACCGGGCCGGGAAGGTAAGCAGGGGGTGCGTGGAGGGGAGGAGGGGGCGCGCGGAGGGGGGAGGGGGGCCCTTACCTTCCCGTCCCGGCGGCTCCCGTCCCGGCGCCGGCGCCTACTACTACCAGCAGGCTCCGCGGCCTGCTCTAGGGTGGCGCGCCGGGTGATGTCATCACCCGGCGCGCTACTCTAGAGCAGGCCGCGGAGCCTGCTGGTAGTAGTAGGCGCCGGCGCCGGACGGGAGCCGCCGGGCCGGGAAGGTAAGCAGGGGGTGCGTGGAGGGGAGGAAGGGGCGCGCGGAGGGGGGAGGGGGGCCCTTACCTTCCCGTCCCGGCGGCTCCCGTCCCGGCGCCGGCGCCTACTACTACCAGCAGGCTCCGCGGCCTACTCCAGGGTGGCGCGCCGGGTGATGTTATCACCCGGCGCGCTACTCGAGAGTAGGCCGCGGAGCCCGCTGGTAGTAGCCGCCGGCGCCGGACGGGAGCGGACGGGCCGAGAAGGTAAGCAGTGGCGGGGAAGGGGGCTTACCCCCCCCCCGGAGCCGTCCGCTTCTATCCGCTGGCGCCCGCGGGCGCCAGCGGATGGAAGCGGGCGGCCCCAGGGGGGGTAGGGAGCGCGGGGGAGGGGGCTTACCTGCCGGGGCCATCCACAGCGGACAGCCCCGGGGGGGGAGGGAATTAGGCCCCCCCTCAGCCACCCGCCGCCATTTTTTCCTCATAGACTTGCATTGCAATGCAAGTCTATGGGGGGAAAAATGGCGGCCGATCCAAAAATTTACGATTTTTGGGTCGGGATCGGACTCGATCCGGTCCGGGGGGGCTCCGATTTTGTCCGAACCGGTCCGGGACAAAATTGGAGGTCCCGATCCGGGTCCCGATCCGATCCGGGGGGTCCGTGCACACCCCTAATAAGGACTATGCGCTTAGCTAACTGGCCAGCTCACAGTGGGATTCTGCGAAGAAGGTCTGTAAGCTGTGTAAACACCACTGCAGGTGTGCAAAATGAGCCTCTGAAATGAAAGAGAACTGAGCTCAAATAGATTACAAAGTGGGCCACCTCCACCCAAATTACAAGTTGTGAATTGCAATCTAAGTGAATTAATCAAAAGAGTTGCGCACACATTGTGAGAAGAAAAACAGCACCCTACGGAAAGAAAATAATTGTACGGCACCCGGTGGTATCAATAAATGTGCCAACAGTGTGTGATTAGCTTCCACACATTCATTATCCACAGCAGTGTGTGTGTGTGTGTGTGTGTGTGTGTGTGTTCCCTTCGAGAGATCAGTTAGCAAAGAGTAATGTATCCATGAGTGCTTGTTCCTTCCACCTGGGAGCCTTCAATTACATTGCAGACTCTGGAGAGAGAGTCAGTACAGCTGTGATAACACTTTGCAGATGGGCAAGCTGAGACCCCAAACAAGACAAGTGAATGTCTGGCTCATGGAATAAGTCAGTACAAGACCTGGAAGAAACAAGTAAGGTCAGAGAGAGAGAGACAGAGAGAGACCTTCTCCCATTCCACCAATTGGTACACTTAAACTTTTTAGTTCTTTCTCTGAATATTCATATATTAAATATTGCAAGCCAATAATTAAATGAAATTAAATAGTATATATTGGTATGTGACTTCAAACTGTCTCCCAGGATTCTTTGGAAGTTTATTAGAGGTTCCTCAGAGAGAATACCAGTAATGTTGGACAAACTCCTCTAAAGGGAAATTTGCCCTCTGCCTCTAAACTTATTCTGCAGTGAAGAATAATACAGGAAAATATTGGTGTTCTAGGCCACACTCACAGTCTTTCATAGGTAATGCTTGGGCCCAATGAGGATTCTTCAATGAACAGGGTTTTCATTAGGGATGTGCACAGTAAAAAAAATTGGATCGGAATCGGAACCGGAATTGATGCCTTGGATGGGATCGGATGAGATTGGAGGCTTTCTGGATCGGATTGAATCCGATTCCGATCTGAAAATCGGATGTCCGATTTTTGGATTGGATGCCATTTTAGGTGTTTTCGCCATAGGCTTGCATTGGGGGAAAGAAAGCTTTCCCTCAAAGCAAGCCTATGCGGAAAACATGGGAGCAGGCGAGTGGGGACCTAACTCCCCCCTCCCTGTCCCTCCCCCCCACTCGCGCTCCTTACCTGCCCGGGCCTAACGCTTCTGTCCGCTGCCACCCGCTGGTCCCTTCTACTGAGAGAACAAAAAGGCTGCAGTTGCTCTTGAGTACTTATAAGAATGCTGTTGCATGCAACTGTTGAAAACTCAGTTACCCCCAATATAATCACTATGGTATTCAATTTTCTTATTCAACATACAGTAGAAAAATTCTTTTAATATATATTACATCATATAACCATAGTATGTTCAGTCACATTACTCATTCATATGGTTGGTGTTCCCAAAACAAATCACATGTACCATAGTTAACATTTAAGTTTTGCTGTACATATGTATGCTTGACATATTATGTCAGTCACATAAACATTGATAGCAATTTCTGGTTACTCATGTAACTAATACATAGATAACATTACTAGTTAATAATATAGCTAATTACGAGTATCTGGTACTTTTCCTCATTTCGTTATCTTCATCAGATGTATTTAAATGTATTGCACATTCTGTAAACGTAACCGACAAATTTAAATTCTTTCACAATCCTAAGGGCCATATATCCTCCCCACTGGTAGATAAATTAATTGATGTAAGTCACTCACCCCCACTTGGGCATACATTTTCCATGGGTATAAATTACGTTCAAGGATCATCACACAGTATACGTTTTTATTTTCCAGATTCCTAACATTTTAAAAAATCAAACCTTAGAATATTAACCCCAACACAGTGTCACTGATGGCTATTTAGAATGTGGCTACTGACCTGGCTCCCATTGAGAAATGCTTGAAGCTGCTCTTGGGTGTTGGCAGTTACCAGAAGCAGCTTTCTCCCAATGCAAGCCTATGAGGAAAACATGGGGGCAGGTGAGTGGGGACCTAACTCCCCCCTCCCTGTCCCTCCCCCTCCCACTCATGCTCCTTACCTGCCCAGGCCGTCCGCTTCCTTCCGCTGCCACCCGCTGGTCCCTTCTACTGAGAAACAGGCTTCACAACCTGCCTCTCAGTAGTGCGCTGGGTGACGTCATCACCCGGCGTGCTACTGAGAGGCAGGCCGCGAAGCCTGTTTCTCAGTAGAAGGGACCAGCAGGCGGCAGCGGGTGGAAGTGGATGGCCCCGGCAGGTAAGTGGGGACCACCCTCTCCCTCCCCCTCCCCCCACTCATACTCCTTACCTGCCGGCGTCCCGCTCTGGAAACAAATGTAGCAGATATCTGCCTTACACTGTGTCAGACGATTATCCTACCTAGCCCAGCATTTCTCCAGGGTCTCAAGCAGGGTTTTTTCCTACCAACTGATATCTGATCATTTGAGCTGGAAGTAATAAAGATTGTGCTTTGGATCTCCTGTGTCCAAAGCAGATTTTTTAATTCTGAACTATGGTGTTTCCACTACAACAGATCAGCTACCAACACTGTTCATTTTGAAACAGCACAGCATGTCAGCTATCAACTATCAGATATTAAATATTGAAACTGCATATCATCATGGTTTCAACTATACATAGCACACATTTGGGGCAGATTCAACAAATATTTGAACATTTAGAGAACATCTGGAGAATTGAACAACTGATTTGCTTTAAGAAAATTTTGAAGAGAATTTTGGGCTCTATCTCATCTGCTTTGCCTTTTCTTGTATCTAATCAATGAAAGCCTCTATCTATGTACACAGAGGCAGGGATGGATGGATCTGTCAAGCTCGATCCTGCCAAGGTTCCCATTTTACCACTGCCAGGCTCATTCCATCCCAGCTTCATACAGGATTGTTGGATTTTTCCACACAGAAACGTATACATATTTTTGTACACTTTTTCAAATCAGTGGAAGATGGTGGTTCTGATTTTGGTGGGGCTGTGAATCTGTTCTGGGTTTCAGGCCAAACCAATCAGACCTCTAAAGGAGCTCTCTAAGGTGCTTAACCCCTTTTGGGGATAGGGTTCTGAGAAGTACAGATGGAGTAAATCTGATGGGAGTGAATTTTTCAGCCACCCTACTCAAAGGTAACCAACACTGATTTCAATGGACTCACTCCCAAGTAGGTGGGTATATGATTGCAGCCATTTGAACAATACTTTGTTTGCTGGGAGATGAATAGTATTCTGAGATGGAAAAGGAAATTCCTCAAAATTTATTTTCTGGAAGGTATTGTATTTCCCATTGTTACCTGCATAACATTTGGAAATTCAACAAGTGAAGCTTTTCCCATAGTAGGAAAAGGTTCATCATGTACACTTCATCTTTCATGCAATTCTTAAAGGTACTGGGGAAAGTTGTCAACCATCCTGATTAGGCAACTCCCTTTAAAAAAATAGAAAATGAAAAATGTTATGCCAAAGACAGCCAACCTCTGGGCTCACCATTTTAAAATTATGAACTTAAACCATATAATTTATTCTGACTGCAGTTCTTTCTGACGGCAAACTTGGGGTATGGCCTGGTCATAAAGATATATAACCTTGGATGCCTTTGCACTCATCAATCCATCTTGACATTCATGTTCTGATGCTGGCTGGAAGCGCTACTGATCAACTCTCTTTGGTGAAAAGGCCTTTCCTGTCCATTGTGGACCTGGCAACCACTATTCATGCTACAGTTGTCAGGTCACAACCTGGACATGCATCAATCTTAAAAATAAATATCCTGCTGCAGGCAATGAGACAACTGGGGCAGGTCCTATGCACAGCCAACAAAGGGGAGGCAACAGGAGTGGGAATGGACCTGCTCTGAGAAACCGTGGTTGGCTTATCTCCCACCACATTGTGATACTCAAAGAAATATGCAAGTTCTCCTGGTTGTTTCTTGGCAACTCTAATTCACGCCTTTATAACCACAATTCTTTACTATGTAGCAGCTTACCACCAGATGGTAAGAGACTAGTGGGAGCACAGTACATCTGTGACCTGGACAGACACACATGCATGGGCACATGCACACACAAAGGCTTTCAATACCAGTAAAAGTGCCACTTTTGACATCACTTTTGGCCCAAGACTGATCAGTCAGCACTAGCAGTTAGCTAGTCGTACATAGGCAGGCCACCAAGTTCTAGGCCACTGTTTGCCAAGCTCTGAAATTCAACCTTCTTCTTAAGTAACCCTCTCTGATGAGCATGAGCTCTGTGTGCAAGCCATGCTTCTGTTGTCTAGTACCTGGAATGCGCTTGGTGCCAAGAAGGACACATTAAGAGAAGGGAAGTGTCCGTATGTACTATTCACCTCAAACATTTCAAGGGAGTCGTGAAAGCTTTATGCTGGGATTCTTCCAGATGAGGTTTTTGTGGACCATCACCCTGCCTCATTTACAAAGGCTCTAGATGTCATTGTCTTCTTCTACGTGTGACCTTTCCATGTTTTCTTACCACTTCTTTATTATTTCTCCTTTATGCAAAAAAAAGAGACATTAATGAGAAAAAGATAGAATAGCTGTGCAATGCATTTTGATTGCTAGCAATAGGTACCCTCCATCTGGAAGCACCCTTGGTTTACCCTTACCCTTGCTCCATGCTGTTCCTGGGGAAGGCTAGATAAATCTAAAGAGTAATCAATCATAGGGAATAGTCTAGGGATATACATATTAGATGAATTGCATTAGGCCTTTGTATTCATCATCACAACTGCAAGCATCACCCTAGAGTAGGGTGACCATATGGAAAGGAGGACAGGGCACCTGTATCTTTAATGTAGAAAAGGGAATTTCAGCAGGTGTCATTTATATGACTGCAGCACCTGGTGAAATTCCCTCTTCATCACAACAATTAAAGCTGCACGAGCCCTACTCTCTTTAGTATCTGGTGACTCTAGTATAGCTCCTGCAGCTTTAACTGTTGTGTTGAAGAGGGAATTCCACCAGGTGCTGCATGCATACAAATGACACCTGCTGAAATTACGGGTGTGCACGGACCCCCCGGATCGGCTTGGGACCTCCAATTTTGTCCCAGATCTGATCAGACAAAATCAGAGGCCCCCCGAACCGGATCGGGTCTGATCCCGATCCAAAAATCAGACATCCGATTTTTGGATCGGCCGCCATTTCCCCCCCCCCCCCCCCATAGACTTGCATTGGGGGAAAGAAAGCTTTCCCCCAATGCAAATCTATGAGGAAAAAATGGCACGGGTGGGTGAGGAGGGGCCTAACTCCCTCCTCCCCCCCGGGGCCGTCCACTGTGGACGGCCCCAGCAGGTAAGCCCCCTCCCCCGCGCTCCTTACCCCCCCGGGGCCGTCTGCTTCCATCTGCTGGTTCCCATGGGCGCCAGTGGATGGAAGCGGACGGCTCTGGGGGGGTAAGCCCCTCCCCCTGCTTACCTTCCGTGGCCGTCTGCTCCCGGCTGCCGCTGGCTGCTACTGGAAGCAGGCTTCACGGCCTGCTCCTGAGTAGCATGCCAGGTGATCATCACCTGATCATCATCAGGTGATGATCACCTGGCGCGCTATCTAGGGGCAGGCCACGAAGCCCGCTCACAGTAGCGGCCAGCGACGGACGGGAGCGGAATGCCACGGAAGGTAAGCGCGCCGTGGGGGGCCCTCCCCCCTTCCCCCCTCCCCCCTCCCCCCTGACTACAAGTCCCAGGATTCCAGGCTGGAAATTTCTCTCTGTGCAAGGCGAGGGCCTTGCAGAGCCTCCTGTCAGTAGCAAATGATATGTGTCATGTTAGTTCCTTTCAGTGATCCTGGGACTTGTAGTCAAGTCCCAGATTCCTGGTAGGAAAAGATGCACATCTTGATTGGAATGCCTACACCACCGCCACCATCTTCCTAGACCTCTGGTTTGTCTTTTGGAAGGGGAAGTTGATGTTGGAGGAAATGGTAAGCCCCCCCCCCCATTGGGTTTTTTGAATGTTCGGTTGGAATGCTCAAAAAGCCCTAAGCCCCCCCCCCTTTTTTTTGGAGAATGATATGAGGAGGAGGGCAAGGGAGACTTGTGTAAAATCTCATACGACTCTGGGAAAGGTTCACTGACTATATTGTTTAGGTGGGATATTCTCAAATCTTTTTCCCTATCTTTTTTCCTAGTTTAAAGTAACTTTCCCAAACCTACTGCCCTCCAGATGTTTTGGACTACAACTCCCAGCATTCCTTTCATTGGCCATGTTGTCTGGGGCTAATGGGAGTTGAAGTCCCAAACACCTGGTTGATAAAGGCTGATCTACATCTTTTTCTCCTGCTGCTCCATTGTAGGAGGAAGAGAAAGGACTACACAGCTACCTACAAACGGCTGCATGGTTCCTCTGACTCTCACCCCATTCTGCCTGAGCCCAGTTCACTTTTGCAGGCAGCAAGGATCACTCTGCAGCCTCTACATGTGTCTGTGGCAGCTGCTTCGTCCAGGTACATTTCAGCTGTGAGGATTTGTTTGCTTTCTTCCTTCGCCACAAGCGTGATGGCCTGTGCCAATGATAGCACTGAAAGGGACAATGTGTGCTCCGCAGAGCATGTAGCTATTGCAAATATCACAAGGAAAACAGCAAACAGATGTCATCCAAGGGAGTTCATAAATTTTTGATGGTGAGCCATGAGCCATGCAGAGAAAGAAAGACACCACAGTTGCCCACCAGAGCTACTCACTGTAGCTAATTGACTTGCTAGAAAACATCATAGCATTACTGACAGTAGGACGGAGTGTAGTTCCTAATGCTGTAGTCAGTTTGCTTTGCTGGAGCCCAATCTCTCTCTCTCTCTCTCTCTCTCTCTCTCTCTCTCGTTCTCTGTGTTTTAAATTAAGATGGGCAGAAGAAAATGGATGGGTAATTTCCCTGCCTTCCCTTATTTGTTCAAAATATTTATTTAAAATATATGGATACCCATTTTTTTTCCACACAGGCACCGGGAACTGGGGATTTGAGCAACCTCTATTTGGCAAGAACATGTAAAAACCCAGAAACGGTGATGGGAATGCATCATGCAAAGTTGCATTAGGTTGCTAATGCTAATGCAAGGAGGGAGGGGAGCCAGTCTAGCTATCTCATACTGCAATATGATTTAGTAAAGGAGAAAGCCATGGGAGCTCACCTTTGCAGGCTGCTGGTAAGAAGTGCCCTGAAGAAGGAATTTTGTTCCCAAGTGGGCTGGGCATCAATACATTCAGCACTTTGAGAACAATTTCTCTCCTGTTTATTCATACTATAATGCCCCGTGATATAACCCCGCCACCACATTTAGGAATAAGCCATTATTATGTGTGGTTCTTCTTATTGCAAGAAATAGCTCTCTTTTTGATCATTGATTGGAATGGCAGAAGGAAAACAGACAGACAGCCTGTAATCATCTGAGGATCTTTTCCAGGTGCTTTTGTCATCAGAGAAAAAGGTGTGTAGTGATCAGAAAGAGGAATGCTCAATTATGGCACACTGTCTCTCAAAAGATCTCCCCAAGAGCTTTGCCAGAGACCAAATCTGGGCTGGGTTATTATTGTTATTATTATTATTATTATTATTATTTTTATTCCAGGTTTTTTTCATGTTGATGTGTCTTTGTTGTTGTTACTGTTTCCTCAGTAAATTTTTGTTTTTCTATAAATTGCTTTAGATGTTCATTGAACCAAAAGCCAAGATATAATTTCTTAAATAAATAAATAAATAACATAGAAATGGTTTAAGTATCATAGGAAGGAGTGAAGGGAAGGAGTTTGCTTTTTTAAAAAAAGTTCTTATGCCTATTAGCTAGGCACTTTATTTTACATCTCTCCTTGGAGAAGTTAAACATCTATATTACTCCTTTGGTAACTAAGTATTCCTACCAACAACATAAACATGTGGGAGATCCACTATAGTTCCATTGGAAAATGGAGAATGATGCTAACAGTACAACGGGATGCAAGTGAAGAAAGTCCTTGGAACATGTATGCATCAAAACATAAGAAAATCCATCCTGGATCAGACTGAGAGGCTGTCTATATGCACTCAAAGCCTCGCAGTGGCTGCAAATCAGTGCTGCATCAGTTATATGATGCAGCCGCAGATTCGCAGCCACCGCGGGGCTTTTCTGAGAAATTGCACAGTAAAAAAAGCCGGGTACTTGCCCCAACATTTTTGGTGGGAGCGAGGTCACCCCAGTTCTTCTGCCATCAGACCTCATTCCATAGCTGATCTGGGGGGGGGAGATCCTGGCAGAAGGTGACTGCCGTTTGGTTGCCAGAAGCCAGGAAGAGGTTCTAGTATTATGAGAGAGGGGGGAAATGTCTCCCTATCCACTTTCCCCCTCACCATGCATAATTTTATACACCTTTATTATGTCTTTCCCCATTCTTTTTCTAAGCTAAACAGTCCCAGCTGTTGTAACTTTTTTCTCATAAGAGCGTTGCTCCAGCTCCTGGATCGTCTTAGTTTCTCTTTTCTGTACTTCTTCCAACTCTACAA
The DNA here is from genome assembly GCA_029215795.1 of Anniella stebbinsi. Lineage (NCBI taxonomy): Eukaryota > Metazoa > Chordata > Lepidosauria > Squamata > Anniellidae > Anniella > Anniella stebbinsi. The sequence continues at coordinate 60,588,145 of JARDYH010000005.1, read as the reverse complement.
TATCTTTTTTAGGTGCAGTAACCACTAACCAGCACTGTACACAGTATTTGAAATCTCGTCACACCATAGCTTTGTATGTGGGGAATATGACCTTGGCAGTTGTATTTTCAATTCCTTTCCCAATTATGCCTCACATGCAATTATGCACTTGGCTATGATTTCCCAAAGAGCTATCTAAACTTTGCCACTAGATTCTGTCTCCGGTCTGCCCTAGATTTCCTGCAACTTGAACATGTTCATCTTTTGAAAAGCTACAGGACCCTTTGACGAAGTTATAGACCAAGGCGGGTGTGCAGTTTAATGTGTCAGTGTTTGCTCAGCGCTTGGCTTAAAGGGAGCTTTCATACATTAGCATATACCCTCAAAGAATGGTATCACTAATAATCCAGCTCTATTAGCACAGGATCATGTAGCATATGATGGTCCGTTTGCAGAGATCCCACGAGGCCCTTGTTCCGCGTAAAGATGAGGGAGATGTACCCACCCATCCATTTCATAATTGAGCAGTGCTGTATTTAAATGTTTGTTTTTGAAAAGCATTTTCTTTTGTACCAATTTAATAAGCTACATTTCTCTCCAGAACCCCCACCCCTTTCTTTCTGCAGCTTGATATTTGTCAGACATCATTATCCTTCTGGTGGAGCCGATTAGCGGATTGCTACTGGGCTGCAATTTTGAGTATAATTAATTCTGCTTTGGGTCCCAGTTCAACAGTGCTAAATAGCAATCAGGTCCCTGTTTCGGGATTCTGCAGGGGCTGTCGGAAGTGCAGCCTGTAGCAAAATTCTTTCGGCAGCAGATGTCATTATACCAGGGCCTGCTCCTGGGCTTCCCCAGTCTCTTGTTCGGTGGCACATACTGTGCCGATATATATTCAGAAAAAGGAAGGAGCTGAATTTTATGTGGGATACATCCACATATGTCTATTCCATTTCTTTTAAGAAGGGGTGCCCTGAATTTGCATGTGGTTTGACTACTGCGGTGAAAATGCATTTGTTCATTCATAACTCCCTCTTGCACTCAGGTGCTGAGTACAAAGGGAAGCCAAAACTGGGACACTGAGAAATAAGAGAAAGGTGTAAGCATGAGGGACCCCAAGGTTTGTGAAAGTACATAAGAACTTTGAGGTAGAAGCCTTAGCCATAAGTCATAGGCTGTGCTGAGGAGATAAGAGGGGGAAGTGGGTAGGGTGACCAGATAAAATCCAGGTCAGGGCTCCTGTAACTTTAACAGTTGTAGAGGAAAGGGAATTTCAGCCAGTGTCATTTGTATGCAATTAGTTCCTGGTGAAATTCCCTCTTCATCACAACAGTTAAAGTTGCAGGGGCCCTGCCTTCTTTTGTATATGGTCACTCTAGTATAGTGCCTGCACCTTTAACTGTTGTGATGAAGAGGGAATTTCACCAGGAACCACTCCCTCACCCCTTTCGATTAATGAACAAGGTTTCACATGGTGCATGACCGGCTTTTTCTGGGCTCTTCTTTCAGTGAGGGTCTTCCTGACCCAACTTCTGATGGTCATCAATCTGGAGGAAGGCCTCCCACCTCCTCTCAGCTCCACCTACTTAATTTGGCAACAAGCTCTGGCAGCTGTCAATTCCATTGCTCCCTCCCCTCTGACAGAGGCTGGGTTCCCACGGGGAAGGGGGAAGATGGTCTCTGAATCTGTTCCTCCTGTCTGCTAAGCCCCTGGGAAGGTTCTTCACTGACTCCCAGGAAGTCTTGGGGAATTGCCTCCCCTGCTCCCTGTCTTGGCTGGGCTTCTCCTAGCTCCGAATCTGAATCAGAGTCAAAAATCAAACCAGGGAGCCTGGGCCCAATCCTGACAGCCAATCTGGGAGCCTTTTTGGCTGAGGAGCAAGATAAAAAATATTCAAAGTAAAAAGAATACCCTATGGAGAACAACTCCAAAATGGCTCTATCAGGACTGAGCATGCTCAGTGGCCATGGATTGCTGGATATCTGATGCCCAGTTCATTCCCAGTTTGCCAAGCACAATTTGGAGGGGGAGTTGCTCATCCCGGGCATATGCCATCTCAAACCAAGCACAAGAGCTCATACTGCAACCAAAGAAATATTCACGGAGGGTCAAGCTTGGTTCTGCCATACCATTCCCAATTCCCTGGTACTGCCACAGAACAAGATCCAAGATGTAGATGGCCAAACCATAATTTAGACCAGCCTTACCTGTTACCTGATGGGTTGAACAACAACTCCCATCATCCACCACCAGCATCCTAACAGCTGATTTTGTTTGGGCTGAATAGGCAACTATAAATAAAGACCAGCAACTAAGTTTCATTGATCTCATTCAGCTTCACAACATATAAAAGCCATTTTAAATTGTACCCCATGCTGGCCTTCTTTTCTCTGTGCTAGCAGTTGTCTGCCCATGTGCTGTAGCTCATTATACACAGGGCAGGAGGAATTATTTCATGGGCATTCTAGGGTTCAAAGCATGTCTGCTTTGGAATGCTTGGAAGAAGAAAAGGGGAGGGAAGAGAGAGTAGGATTTCTGGTTTGCAAGCAGGCCACCCTGTGCACATCTGAAGTGTGTTCTTAGAAGATGCCAGGGTTTCGATGGCAAAAAGAATATTTCAGGCATGATAGGGAATGAAACAGAGATGTAAATATCAGATTAGAACCTCAAATTACTATTCTTTCCAGCCAAAAGACTGAAAGGGAGTTTACCAGCTCTTGCAGTACCAACCCTTTGATCAGCTACTGTGCCGGTCAAATAACACTCATAAGGACCAGACATGCCGGGTGGGAGAGGGGAGATTTTCTTAAAAATTCAAAAGTAACCCTTCTTGTAGCATTCCACCCTCAAAGGCCCAAATCACTGGCAGCTATTTAAGGAAGATTAAAAAACAAAAAGACTGTGGTCACGTTCGGATGACAATTTAGGCAATGGAGGGGGGAATAGGCAACTCACAGTACGTTATGTTGCCGGCACTCCCAGACAACATCTTGCCCCCCCCCCCATCAAGCAGCTGAAACTCCAGTTGTCCTTCCGGCTGGCTGTTGCTCCCTCCTCCCTCCACCCAGGGCTATCCCATCAGCCATCAGTTCTGCCAGCTGTAAAGGAGCAGCCAGGGCACTTTCGGCCGCTCTTGCTGGAGGACTCTCTGGGCTTCTGCAATGCAACGGACAATTGCCTAATTAATAAACTGTTGCTTATTGTGTCGTCTGAACCCAGCCTGCCTTTTAGAGGAAGGCACCTTGGCAGACTGCTGGGTGGAGAGTAAAGACTGATGGAAATGTATTGGTTGATTGATTGATTGGTTGATTGAGGTGATCTTTATTTATTTATTTATTTATTTGGAAAGATAAAGGATGTAAAAAGAAGAAAAGGACAACCTTGGCAAAAGGTTCATAACCTGAAATCAGATCACTGCATTAAATTCACAACTTATATAAATCAACAGGGAATGTGATAAAGCTAAGCGCTGAGTACATTATTACAATTAAGACTGATTCTATATTTCTTATTCCAGTGAGCTGTAAAGGAAGTTCCTTTCATTTTGAGCCCATCTGCTACCAATTGCCTGCCTATTCTGGCGAAGTTCATCAGTGTAACCATTCTTGCTGCATATGCACTAACGATCCTTTGACTGATGGAATACCAGGTTTCTTCCAGTCTTGAGTAATCTGGATGTCATTGGTTTTGCTTTTCCTTTATCCCTACCCCACCCCAAAGATCAATAAGTTCATTACTAATGTGCATAAATATTATCACCAATGATGCCTTTAAAGTAATATCATACAGGACACATATATTCTGCTTCTAATTTTGATAACACGGGGAACAATCCTGCCAAAGTTTAAGTAAATAAGATCTATTCATGTCATTGGCTTTTATCATATATTCCATTTCTAACCATTTTTTTTGTTCTCATTTTTTGTCAAATATCCTCTTTCAAACTTCATCTCAATTCTTGCAATCAGATAAGTAATTAGGGCTGAGACTAATGTTCTCAGTGAACATTTTTACGTTCAAAAATGGATTGGGGGATATTATGACATTTCCCAAAGCCCCCTCCCCCAAAGTATGCCTTTTTCTTGGTGGCTTGCTGCCATTCATATGCTTGACATTCAAGCATGGGCTGAACTTTTGCACTGTTTAAGACTGCAATCTTATCCTTAAAAATATGAATTACTCATTGAACTCTGCAAGACTTAATTTGGAGTAAACATGCTTAGAACTGAACTGCATCGTTGGTTAGGTGGTGCCCATGGATTATTTTTACCAGAAAAGCATCAATATTAATTCTTAAGCAGAGAGCACTGATGCAGCCTAGTGTCTATGCAATACAAATTCAGGGCCACCTCTAGGTTTGCTGGAGCACTAAGCAAGTGCCATCAGTGGGGGGCCCTGACACACTGGCCTTGGCTAGGCTGACCATATGAAAAGGAGGACAGAGCTCATGTAACTTTAACAGTTGCAGAGAAAAGGGAATTTCAGTCAGTGTCATTTGTATGCAATTAGTACCTGGTGAAACCCCCTCTTCATCAAAACAATTAAAGTTGCAGGCACTATACTAGAGTGACCAGATACAAAAGAGGGCAGGGCCCCTTCAGCTTTAACTGTTGTAATGAAGAGGAAATTTCACCAGGTACGAATTGCATACAATTGACACCAGCTAAAATTCCCCTTCCTCTGCAACTGTTAAAGTTACATGAGCTCTGTCCTCCTTTTCATATGGTCAGCCTAGCCAAGGCCAGCTTGGCACCCCAATGATAGGCCTGCATGGGAGGTCTCCTCGGCATCGCCACTTCAATTCTTCCACAGTGCAATGCCACATGTATAGCTTTGCGAGGTGAAAGATTTAAGAACATCAGAACATCACAAGAGCCATGCTGGATCAGACCAAGGGTCCATCTAGTCCAGCACTCTGTTCACACAGCTGTAGGCCAGGAACCAACAAAGCAGGACACGGTGCAACAGCACCCTCCTATCCATGTTCCCCAGCACTAATGCATATAGGCTTACTGCCTCTGATACTGGAGGTAACACATGACCATCAGGACAAGTAGCTGTTGATAGCGTTCTCCTCCAGGAATTTATCCAACCCCCATTTAAAACCATCCAAATTGATGGTCATCACTACAGTGGAAGCACTGGAGAATCTGCCTATGTAGGTCCAGAAGGGGGTGTAGACCAGGAGTTGGGTCAGTGGTGGGCCCTACCCCAGGATTCTGGCATTTGCTCAAGGATGCCATTTGCTGGTGCCAGGTGTGTAGATAGTCTCTTGGTTTGAACTCAAAGGTCACCTTGGGAAAGTCACTTTTTTTCAGCCTCCCTCTACCTGTTCTATGGGGATAATAATGCTGACTTAAGGATTACAGAAAAACAGCATATGTGGCCATGCCCCCTTCTCCTAGCCCTGCTCCTTTCCCCCCAAGCACGTGTGTGTGTGTGTGTGTGTGTGTGTGTGGTTTGCTGGCTTTTGTGCAATTTCCCCTCATCCCACTCTGAATTTTGAAATGCCTATCTTAAGGTTTAGAGCTTCTCTACATTAAGCAAAAAATCCCACATCCTTACCAGGTTTTCTTCTTCCAGACCCTTTCTGGCTTATGATGGGCTCCTTTAGATGGACAAAAACAATTGAACAATTGAAACAATTGAAAACATCCCTTCTTGGCAATGTCCTATATGTTCAATGAAACATCGCCATCTAGTGGCTGATTTATAGCATGGTGCCACCATTTCACAATGCCAATATGGCACCACTAACTATTATTACAACTTATCTCTGATCTTTTTGAAAACGGAATAAAGGGGGGAAAGTGTGTGAGATGTCTTGGAAGTTCACATTATCATGTAAAGGACCTGCAAACCTCTGTGAGTGACCAATCTTGGGCATGCAATGAATCACTTGTGTAGAGATGCTCTTAGTTACTGGCGGTAAGAGCTTTGAGCTCAAATATATTGATATGTTTGGTATTTTTGGTCCCACATCTTTTGCCTTCTCTCAACCTACCATTTGAATGCAGCCCCGAGAGGTTCTCTGAACCAGAATTTGGCCCTCAGGCTGAAAGCAGTTCCCCACCCCTGCTCTGAAGAACTCTCTGAATTCTAGCCACAATACTTTTATTGTTCTTTTATTATTGCCATCAGATACATTTAAAAAAGGGGGGTCAAGGTCTGCATTTAAGCAGGACTCTTTTCCAGGCCTATACCTTTTTTTTAATCTATTCTCTCTGTGATTTTCTTTCATTTCATGTGATGGTTGTTTTTAAAGCCCCTTTTCTTTCTTGGCAGCACCAATCTCACCATTGTTTGGATCTAAACTCAGAGGCACTGGCGATTGAAATGACCTCTTGTGATTCATTAGGCAGGAGTTGTCCTCCTGTTAGCCTTTAAATGTCCCATTGGATTGAATTCTAAAGCAAGCAAGCTTGGGTGCCCCTGCTAAAGGAAAAACTTGATCTGGGAATTCAGGGGGGGGGCAGTTCCAAGAGGGCCCCCAGAACCTGAAGATAAAGCTGGTTTCTATTACGCATACAAATAGCAATTCATTAAAGTTACGTATGTGGAGAGAGAGGGACAGAGTTTAAAAAGTGGCACATCTGGCAAAGGAAAGAGAAACCTCTCCAAACTGGCTCCAACCTCCCTTTCTCAACCAGTGAGCTGTGGCTCATTGAAACACTGGCCATTGATTCTCATGCAAATGGAGGGGACGGTGTGAGCAGATGTGAAACATTTGGTTCTGTTCTTGTTGGCTTGTAAAGAAATAATGCAACTGGGGGTGGGGAAAGGCGGTGTGCACGATGGGAGGGGTCGGGAGGATATCGGAGCGTTGCAACAATGACGGTCTCCCTTGGTGGCCTGCAACAATGAAGTCGAAGTGTCAAGCCGAAGCCAGATCCTCCGCGCTATGCAGGCGAGGCCAGTAGCGGCAGGATCGGGGTACCGCACGCGCACAACTATTCTAAATGCAGGGAAGTGTGGGAGCCATGCCGTGTCCAGGGGGGAATCATCAATCATTCCCCTCCTGTCCCAAGTTTATAAAGCAGTGCCTAACAGCACTTAAATGGTTTACTCAAGCAGCAGAGAAAAAGGCTTACAGCATGCTTCAAGTATGCTCACCTTTGCTATGGTGGAGCAATGTGGTGGCGCCCTTGTAAAGATGATGCCCCCACCCACCCGGCTTGTGCTCCCAAAAACAAGGAGGGTTTGTGCACAAATTAAAATTGCACGTTACCCTTTGGTCTTCTTCCAAGAAGCAATGACAGCATTTACTTTTGGATAACAGTTAGTGCCTCTCCTCTAGGCACTGGCTAGAGGGGATTTGCCGGAGGTAGGCAGTAAAGATTTATGAACAATTGCAGTCTCCTTGAAGCAGAACATGGTGACAGATGATGGAGACCCTTGAGCAAAATTAATCTACTGCATGAATGAATGGATGTATAATGTATACTACTAGTAGTATTGCTACTATTAGCAGTATTAGTACTCCTAGTAGTAATTTTGATAATTATAAACTCCATAAATAAAATTAATGATGCTACCATTGTGTGTGCTGAAGACCTCAAAGGAAATCTCCAAATATTTATATTTCACTTGATATTCCAGTACCCCTCCAGAGTCTGCAGATAACTAGCTATAACTCTTTTGCTTTGCAATGTAGATCAAAGTGAACAGCAATGAAACCCAACATGAATGATACGCCGGGACTGATGTTCATAAATGATATGTTGCCATGCTTTTCCTTTAGTGAGTAGCACAGATATAGTGCAAATTGAGATCAAGAAGTACTGAAACAAAATTCAGTGCATAGAGAAACCCTGAGCCTAATTGGCCAGCTGTACATCCTTTGTACATAGACAACAAGGTCCAGTAATAGACCGTTTCTTTTCTTTCCTTTTATTCCTTTGGCATGAGGTCCCAAGTTTAATCACCAGTATCCTGAAATAAAATAATTCAGGATATTGGCTTGGATCCAGATGTACTTTTCCATGAAAGAAAGGCTTAGATCCAACAGAGATCTAGCAGAGGCTCCTAGTGATGGAATGTGGGGCAGATTAATTTTGCCAATTCCCCCTCCCCCACTCCCACCCTGAATTCCCCTGTGCCCCTTCTGACAGTGTTCAAGATGGTTCCCCAATCCTCCAGAACAGATTTTGGGAGGACACAGTGGGTTGCAAGGAGAAGAGGAAATTGCCTAAAATCACCTTCTCACTCTTCCAGCAGTAGGTGCATCCTGTGAGTGGAGACCCAAGCCCTGAGATACAAGCATCTCAAGGCTTGGAAAGACCTATGCAAGAGGCTTTAGAGAGTCGCTGCCAGCCAGAGTAAGACAATTTTTGGCTAGGTGGACTAAGGCTCTGGTCCAGGTAAGGCAGCTTCATACACTGTCAACTCCTCTCATCTACAAGGCCAGTTTCACCTGTGAAGTTAAAGCAGCTTTTGCGTCAATCATTTCATGATGCAACGGTGACAGACGACATTGACCAGAATGATCATTCACATAACAAATGCCTCTCTTCTCCATTCACAATGGCCAGTCATTTCCATAAATCAGGGAGAGCAAGGCTTTTCCAACCCAAGAGCCACATTTCCTTAGGGACAGGCGCCTGAGAGCAGCACGCCAAAACTGTGCCGGGCCAAAACCACAGGCCCACTCCTCAATCCCCACTGGTTTCCCACCCTTGACCTAAATCACAAGAAAGTCTGAAAGGCCATTTAAGTGTCAATGAAGTCTCATGCTGGCTAGATGATACTGGGAGTCTTAGTCCAACGCATCTGGAAGGCACCAGGTTCGGAAAGGCTGATTTAAAGGATCATATTTTCATAGGATCAACATGGGTCAATACAACATGGGTCAATACAAGTCCCATGATTCCCTGCATAAGACTAGTGCTTGGGAAGTAATATTCATAGAGTGTAACTTTCTTAGAAGAAAGTCTCATTGAGTTCAATGCAGCTTATTCATGGGTAAGTGTATATAGGATGGCAGCTTTGCAGAGCAATCCTAGGAGGTGTTCGGCAGGCTTTATCCCCATCCCTCCTGCCTTGCACTGGCCAGAGTTAAAGGTGAGGGGGAATTTTCTTTCAATAGGAAGGCGATAAATTAGCTACACCACCTCCAGGACCACTCTAGGGGAAATGGAGTGGCTATGTATGCAGTGAACCCCAAACCTGCTCTGCCTCACCCCCAGAATACCCTGTTTTGGGGGCTTGTGTGCCTGCTAACTGGTGGCATTCCTGCCAGATGTACCTTTCCACCTATGGAGCTCTCTGGCAATGAATTAGGAGACTCCACAGCAGCGAGTACCCATTCTAGGGGAGCTCCTCTCCACTATAGGAAGCTGGTAGAGGACAACTCTGACAAATGCTAGCCCCCTTCAGCTGTCAATATCAAGGGTTTAGGTTTGCTCTGTGAATCATCTTTAACCTCACGTGTAGATGGAGAAATGCAAGTAAATATCCTGCTCAATCTGAAAGGATAAAATATGAGAATAAACTTTCAGAAGAAAAATAAAATGGGAGACCAGGAGGTTAGAGAGAAGAGGAAAAGACAGGAGAGCAAATAAAGAGAACTGGGAACAGCTGGGAAAATAATTTGCCACCCAGTCATTCAGATACGCATTTGCCCATCCATACAGACACAGGATGATTATTGTGATTTTACTTTGTGAAGCATTAAGGGCCAGATTTTCAAAACATTCCAGCGTGCAATTGACTGCACAAATCGACCAATTGAACACAAGGTCATGGATGCTGCATATGCAAATCAGGCGTGAAATTGCATCGCCGTTTTGTTGCCCTAAACTGTTAAACCACTGGCCCTAGACATTTCTCCAGTAGACTCCCAGCCCCTGGAGAAGACCATTTAGTCTCTCACTGTGTTGGTTTTCTCCATTTGCAATGACAGGGCAATCTCATTACACTTGGTAAAAAAGACTTACAGATTTACAGAGAGAGAAAGGGGATCGTAGATGCAGCTTTTATTATACCATTGATTTGGTACTGTTTATGGCATATGCCTTTTGCCAGTAAAAAACTGTAAATATAAACATTGGACCTGGAATGATCCCCATTGCTTTAAAATGTATAGAGCAAATAAAGAGCAATGGCATCATAAAAACCAGGATATCTTCAGAGGTGCTGGATTGCTGAACCCATGCTGGCTGATGAGTAGAATGGCCTAGCTCCAGACAGAGGCTCTTGTCTGCCACTGGGTGGGTGAATGAAAACAAACATTAAAGATGCTGGTGTAGCTTATTTTTTGGGTTTGTCTTATGGAGGAACCTTATGCCACACCTTATTTCAGATGGCAGCTTATAAAAATAATAAAGCATCCTACAAACATTTTAAAAACATATATATCAGCCGCACATAAAATCAAATCTCATGGTAAACAGCATTAATATAACAAACCAAGAACTCAAGAAAATAGTAAGAAAAGCAATTTTGATATACAAACAAATTTCACAGTCATAGACAAAAAGAAAGAAGTTGATTGAGGGAGCATTCATCCAGTTCTTGGTGACATGACTGCATATGATGAGTATGTGAAATGCGATGAATTTTCTCTCAGAGTTGCTAAGTATAAGAAGTACTTTTACATCTGTGAAGGAATCAATTTAAGCTAGAGAGAGCCCTGGAGCATGTAAAGACAAAATGGCATCTGAGCATAGGGTGACCATATGGAAAGGAGGACAGGGCTCTTCTCCCTTTAACAGTTGTATAGAAAAGGGAATTTCAGCAGGTGTCATTTGTATACATGCAGCACCAGATGAACTTCCCTCTTCATCACAACAGTTAAAGCTGCAGGAGTCCTGCCCTCCTTTTCATATGGTCACCCTAAGTCTAAGCATGAACTGCCCATTGCCAGTTCTCTGCCTCCAGATATCTGGGATTAGGAGTCAGCATTGAAAAGCCTCCGGCATGTCTTCTAGGCAGGCTCTTCAACTCTGGGCCTTCTCTTTTTTATTGTTTAAAATTTATTCATTTTCAACAAAACATGAAGTAAGTGAAGTCTCTAAATTTTTAAGAGTCCATTTCTTGTCAAAGCGCGGTTTTGTGCAAATTGCATTGTGGAGGTGCATCACCCATGAGAGATGCCCACTCCCTGCATTTGTGAAGTGCTTTTATCATTGATCATTTGATGATGTGGAAGATCATTTGCTCCCTCAATACTTTCCAGAAAAGCACAAGCCCCCCTCCCCCTGCTTGGGTATGCAACTGATCACCAACTTCCTGTCACTGGCTGCTTAAGTGCAAAAGGGTCACAATACAATTCAAACTCAAAACAATTAAACATAGCTATCATATTTAAGGGTTTATTCAGACATTTCCAATGTCATTTTTATGCATGCAGCACCTGGTGAAATTCCCTCTTCATCACAACAGTTCAAGATGCAGGAGTCCTTCCCTCTTTTCTATCTGGTCACTCTAATATAGATCCTGCAGCTTTAACTGTTGTGATAAAGAGGGAATTTCACCAGGTGCTGCATGCATACACATGACTCCTGCTGAGAATTCCTTTTCTATACAATTGTTATAGATACAGGAGTCCTGTCCTCCTTTCCATATGGTTATCCTATTTATGTAAGGAGAGAGAAATAGGCAGCAATGGTGTCTGGACCTATAAATGTAGAGATCACTGCCTTTTCGTTCCAGGTACTACAAGTCCCAGGGTTCCACTGCCAGCACCTTCTTATGACTCTATTTTCCTTTTAGAAGGGGGAGTTGGTGTTGGAGGAGGCAGTAACCACTCCTTGGAGGGTTTTTTGTTTTTGTTTTGCATGTTCACGTGGAACACAGAAAAAGCCCTAAGCAATTTTTTTTTTTTGAGATAATAGTGATCGGGCAAGAGAGACTAGTGGAAAGTTGTGTAAAAGTGCATATGATTCTGGGGCATAAGAACATACGAAGAGCAATGCTGGATCAGACCAAGGAGCCATCTAGTCCAGCATTCTGTTCATATAGTGGTGAACCAGTTGCCCATGGGAAATCTACACGCACAACATGCAATTGCAACAGCATCCTCCCGCTATGTTCCCCAGCAACTGGTGTACATAGACATACTGTCTCTTAATCATAGGCATGATCACTGATGGTCTTGTTAAAAAAATATTTTGCCAGTTTTTATTTATTCTGTCTCTGTATAACTCTAGTTTAAAGCAGCCTTCCCCAATTTGGTGACCTCTAGATGTTTTGGACTACCACTGCCACTATCCCTGACCATTGGCCATGTTGACTGGGGCTGATGGAAGTTGAAGTCCCAAACATCAGGAGGACCCCAGGTCAGGGAAGGCAAGTTTAAAGCTCATCACAAAATTTGCTTTAAAATGGCTAGATGCTGCCACTGCTCATATGATCATCCACTGGGGTACAATTCTCTGCAGGTTTCTTCAGTGGATCTGTGATGAAGTGGGTGGAGAGTTGTACAAGTGTGCAGAGAATCTGGTAGATTTAATGGTGAACTGCATAGGATAGACATTTCTGTTGGACTGTGCCCTAGAATAAGATGACATTGCACTAGCATGTCAATATAGTAAGCATGTGCTGCAAAATGTTCTTTTCTCACTTATGATTGATACCCAAATTCTTGGAATTATAATGTCCTCATAATTATAATTAGGGCTTGGTATTTCCCTTACAATGCTGCTGGCCTGCGAGAAAGGCAAGTTAGTATGTAAAGGAAATGTGGTCTTTCGATGACATTGGAAACATACAGGATATTGGCCTATAAATCTCCCTAGTTCATGTGTCAGAGAGAGTGATTTTCTTGTTGGGTGCATTAGTTTATTAGCCCTATAAATTCTTGGTGCTGACTTGTTATGAGAAATTGTATGGGGAGATAGAAAAGTAATTGGCCAAAGTGTCCAAACATTGCGGCTTAATGCTGAATGTAATGTGAGATAAACAAATGCCAAAGGGTGGCCCAGTGTGCCAGAACTGTTTCAGGACAGATGTTTAAAAAGAGGGGAGATTCATTCACACAACCAGTTCAAGTCCCGTTGAGATATTTTCCTCACAAGTTCATGCAACATATAGAAGGGAACTGGGCTGCACACACTAGCCCTGCTGCCAACATCCCTATGCCTGTGAACAAAGAGCTGGAGATAATGGCTCAAAGGGAGTGGTTAACCCAGAGAAAGGTCTAGAGGAAACTGAGAACTTTATATACAAAAGGCCTCAGGTTCAATCCTGGCATCTCCAGGTAGGGCTGGAAAAAAACCTGCCTGAAACCTTAGAGGGATGCTGCTGTCAATGAACCAGTTCACATGATCACCAGTGCCCATCGAGGCTTAAATAAACTAGCCGCCATTGTGAATATTCAATATGTGGTGAGTGGTCGCCATAGTTTATCATGACATGTAAATCATGGGTTTCAGTAGGGTTGTGAGGTGCCTTGTTAACCACAGCAACAAACCACCCTGCCGGGGTTCGCATATCCCAGTAAGCCACAGCGACCACTTGCTGTCTGTGATGTCTGGCTGTGTAATGTGAGTTATGGTAGAGGTTGGTATGTATATTTATGGTAACGTTGTTTATGTCCTTTGTGTAATGTTAATATGGTAAATTAGTGAAGGTGGGAGGGGGAGAAAGAGTGAATGGAATGCTGGTGTGCTGGTGTATGATTGGTGGAGAGTGTGGAGTGAGTGGCATTTAAAGAGGGATGAGTCAGTTAAGATTCAGTTGGGTTTAGAGCTAGACAGTGCAGAGACAATGGCTGAATTTGGACAACACAATAAGCAATGGGGGTGTGGGGAACAATCGTCACTTGTACTGATTATTGTGTCATCCAAATGCTGCCATAGTCAACTCAGCGCTGATCCTAATCCACACCACAGTTGATTATTTATTACCATGTTGTGTGGGGAGTACCCCCTAGATTATTACCCCACCATTGACTATTGTGTTGTCCGAATTCAGCCAATCTGTTTGTTGTTTTAAGATTAAGGGGTTAGGTTAAACGAGGAATAAATGAAACATTAATTTCAGAGCTATTATTGAACACACAAATACTATTTACCATCTTTTGTATAAATAATAAATTATATGTGCTTTAATTCACAACATACAATGTGGCATCTTTCATAGGGACTCTCTCAGTGAGACCAAAGGTATTAAAGATTATATGGTGGCAGCAGTATTAGGGGAGTGGTCAAGCCTAGTGGGGAAAACTGTTCCTCAAACTGGGCATGGGTGTATAAAGTGAAGGGGCTGAAGTAAGGAGACCTCCCTCTTCTACACAGAACAAAGGTACCCATAGCCAAAGGGAAGGGATCTCAAAGATAGGGGTGTGACACTGCCCCAGCTTGAATATTCACAATGGTGGCCAGCACAGGCTGCAACCTACCGTGGCTTATTTAAACCATAGTGGGCGCCAGCGATCATTCAAACTGGCCCAATGTCAACAATATTAGGGTAGATGAATCAGTGGTCTGACTGACTACAAGGCAGCTTCCTATGTTCACAGGCACTTCTATGGCAATTCTGGGCTTCCCACTGGTGGGGAGGGGGACAAAAGAAGATAATTGGGAATCCAGGAGGCACTGAGAATGGGATCAGAGGAGTTATTAGGGGGCTGAGGTGAGGCATCCTTGCAGGGAGGATATGCTACAACATTTTGCTGCAGTTCCCGACTATGGAATGAGCTCCCCACTGAGGCCTGCCTGGCACTGATATGGTCATCTTTTTGGTGCCAAGTAAAGACCACCCTCTAATCCCAAGCATTGAATGGTATATAATGAGGTGTCTATGTCTGATGTTTTAGAACAACACAATTAGAAAAAAACATTGTTTATTTAAATTGTTTTTAGCTGTTTACATAGGTTTTTTTTATTTTTCTATGTTAAAAGTTTTAGACTATTCTTATTATGTTGAATTTTGTATTTTTAAGATTTGTTGTAAAACACCCAGAGAGCTTTAGCTATGGGGCAGTATAGTCATCATCATCATCATCATCATCTTCCACAATCAGGACAAACTTAGTCAAGAAAATTCATCTCAGCAGGTATAGGGATATAAGGACTTGGCCTGGGCCAAAACACACATTACTTTAAATATGTGTCTAATAGCAATATCTTCTTTTCACCATTAACCTAGAGGGAGCTAATCCAGAACTGAAAAGTTCCCCTCCCCTTTCCATACTAGGATCCCTATCAGGATTGGGGCCCTACATTTATTCTGTTATAAAAATGGAGGGAGGGAGCTCTGTTTGGCCCTCTGTCCCTGGAACATGTTGGTGCAAGTTGTTGGCTAGTTGGGAGCTGTCCTTGGTACTATGAATTTTTGCCTCTGCTTCTGCAGAATTCTCCATTTCGTGGACTGTGCTTGTGGCCTGTATTGGGCCTTTACCTCCTGGTCACTTGTCAGGTGAGCTCAGCCCAACCCTCTCTTTGCATAGGTTCCAGCCTGCAAGAATGGGACACCTTTTTTAAAGATTTACCTGCTGTAAAACCTGAATGCATTATCTCAAGAACAGTTACATTTTGGTTTTGTTTTCTTCAGAAATGTCTGCACATTTATTTAATTAAGAATCATACCATTCATTAACTAGGATATCTTTAATCAGATGTTGACAGCCCTAGTGATAATCATTTCATGTGGAGAAGCTGTTGAATGGTAATTATAATCATCATAAAAGATGGTTGTATCATGGGTCTCCCCAGTCGAGAAAGTGAATGCACTTAAATGCCATGAAGAGTATAAGAATGAGAACTGAAGGTTACTTTTATTTGCAATCTGATTTTGTGGAGCTGTAAGCCATTGCTGGCTTTTGAATCCCAGTTCTTTTCTTCTCTTTATGGCCTTCTGAATGTTTTGGAAGATAGCCACTATCAGCCCCAGCCAGGAAAGTCAGTGGTCAGGGATTATAGAAGTTATAGTCCAAAGCATCTGTAGGGTACCAAGTTGCCTATTCTAATGTTAGAGGTTTGATGAGAAGTCTAGGTCTTAGGGAATTCTTGTGGTATTCTTGTGAACATCCATATGGACTGCATTGGACACAGTATCTACAACAATGCTGAATTAATGCCTAGGACACTCATTTGTTTATTTATTTAAATATTTGTGAGCCACCTTTCTGGACCATGACTACTCAAGTACCCTCATTTTGAACTCTGCTCCCAAATGCATGATCAAACAGGCAATTTTCTTTTAAAATGCAGAATATCACACCCTTTCTCGAAATGAAGAAACTCATCACAGAAATCAGCAGCCCCTGTAGATTCTACATCCTGTAGATTCTCTACAATTGGTCATCTGAAGACCAACACTGTGTCATCAGAGAATGGCAGGTAAGTGGCCCTTTTTGGTAGTGGCACTCATCCTCTGGAAAGCTCTCCTATGCATGGTCTGAGAGGTGGAAACTGTGGTGAGCTTTAGAAGCCTCTTAAAGATGCATTTGTTTGCTCAGGTTTTCCCTAACTTGAAATTGCACTGCTTTGTTCTACTGTTCTTGTTGTACTGCTTTTCATGTATTTATTATTGGATATTGTTTTTACATTGGTTTTTATTAGGGGGGTGCACAGACCCCCCGGATCGGATCTGGACCCGGATCGGGACCTCCAATTTTGTCATGGATCGGTTTGGAAAAATCGGAGGCCCCCCGGACCGGATCAAGTCCGATCCCGATCCAAAAATCGTAAATTTTTGGATCGGCCGCCATTTTTTTCCCCATAGACTTGCATTGCAATGCAAGTCTATGAGGAAAAAATGGCAGCGGGTGGGTTAGGGGGGGGCCTAACTCCCTCCCCCCCCCGGGGCCATCCGCTGTGGATGGCCCCGGCAGGTAAGCCCCCTCCCCCGCGCTCCCTACCCCCCCTGGGGCCGTCCGCTTCCATCCGCAGGCGCCCGCGGGCGCCCGCGGATAGAAGCGGACGGCTCCGGGGGGGTAAGCCCCCTTCCCCGCCACTGCTTACCTTTTAGAGCCGTTCGCTTCCATCCGGCGCCAGCGGCTACCGCCAGCTGGCTTTGCGGCTTGCTCTAGAGTAGCGCGCCGGGTCATCACCCGGCGCGCCACCCTGGAGCAGGCCGCGGAGCCCGCTGGTAGTAGCCGCCGGCGCCGGACGGGCATCTCTAAAAGGTAAGCACCCCCCTCCCCTCCGCGTGCCCCCTCCTCACCTTTCCGGGCCGTTCCCTACCGTCCGGCGCCAGCGGCTACCGCCAGCCGGCTTTGCGGCTTGCTCTAGAGTAGCGCGCCAGGTAATCACCCGGCGCGCCACCCTG
The DNA here is from genome assembly GCA_029215795.1 of Anniella stebbinsi. Taxonomy (NCBI): domain Eukaryota; kingdom Metazoa; phylum Chordata; class Lepidosauria; order Squamata; family Anniellidae; genus Anniella; species Anniella stebbinsi. Next base: position 60,570,951 of record JARDYH010000005.1, on the reverse strand, counting down.
GAGCAGGCCGCGGAGCCCGCTGGTAGTAGCCGCCGGCGCCGGACGGGAGCGGACGGGCCGGAAAGGTAAGCGCCCCCCTCCCCCCCCCCCCCCGCTGTCCACTTTCATCGGTGGGCGCCCGCTGGCGCCCGCCAATGGAAGCGGCGGTGGGCGCCAGTGGGCGCCCGCCGATCCACCGATCCGCCGAACCGGTTCGGAGCCTTTTCGGATCGGTTCGGACTGGATCGGCCAATCCAGCTGTTGGATCGGAAATCGGATAATTTATCCAATTTCCCACTGGACCGGACTCGGATCGTGGATCGGGTCTGATCCAGTGCACATCCCTAGTTTTTATGTTGTATTTTATGTATTTTTCATGTAAACTGCTTAGAGATCTTAGGATATCAAGTTGTACATAAGCTATTATTATTATTATTATTATTATTATTATTATTATTATTATGCCGTGGCCACATGATATGAGTACTGTTATTGCTGCTATTGCCATTATTGTTCTTGCTGGTTTTATTATTGGCTTTTATTGTTTTAATTGCTATTTTATTGTGTTTATGTTTTTATTGCTTTCATATTTTAACTGTTTTTATGTATTTTATTGTTGTAAGCTGCCTTGTGAGAACTTCTGCTCTGAAAGGCGGCCAAGAAATGTTTTGAATAAAATAATTAAATTATTATTATTATTATTATTATTATTACTACTACTACAACATAGAGAGGCCACCACAGCTGGGACAGCGCAGTATGCCAAGGGAGGTCGTGTGCTTCCCTGCCCTCCTTCATCATGACTTTCTCAGGCCCCCACTTGTCTATAAAAGCAACCACCCTTGAACTCTTCCCCTGAGCCCAAATAGACCTATGCTCACCCTGCACCAGTCCTTGAGAGAGATGGGGAGGAGGAGTGGCAGAGACTTCCTCCCAATGCCCTGCTCCTTGTAAGAGAAAGGGGGAGGTCACAATAGGAGGAGGAATTTCTTTTCCTCCCTCTCCCCACCCTGCCTTCTACCCCCACCACAACCTTTCCTAGGCCTGTACTCATTTAAACACTACTGAAAATGTCACCTCAGTATTAGTACAGCTACCAGTTGGCCCTGCAACAAAATGCTGCAGTGCTGTGGAGTGATTCTGTTCACTAGTTCAGCTAGTCTGTCAGCTCTGCCCCACTTCAGGATGCTCTATTCCATTCAACATTCGGTGGGCACTGAGCATGCTCATTCCTCATGGAACTGCCAACCTTGACATTTCAGCATATCTGATGCTCCTTCCCTCTTGTGCATGGCTAATGACATTTTTGCTACATAAGCAACGACACTCACCCTTGAACACTGGAACCAGAGGGATTTATCATGGCATTTTGGGAGAGCAGGAGCTCTGGATCACTGCTAAGGATCCTGTAGGTTACCATAAAATAATTTAATGGCAACCAACTCTCCAGCCACAGCCACTCCCCAAAGTGTCTCACTATCATAGCCTGTCCATTAACGTCAGTCAAAATAAAAACGGGCCTTAGGAAAACTGTCTAGAGCTCAGTACAGATAATTCGATGCCTGATGTATGGTTTGTGTCCAGAAAGGGAAGCACCTGTTTACTGAGGAGAGTATTCTAATATGCCCATTGGGAAGATAACACAGCCTTGTCTGGGCTGCAGTGGAAGAAGACTCTCCAAACAGTTGTTCCCTTTGTTTATGGCAAACAATAAAGCTGTGCATCTGATAGTCCCTGGGAAGAAAGGAGGGCAGCGCATCCCAACTGGCTGGTACCAGCCAAGAAGACACCTGGGAGGCATCCGCCACCAAGGCAGCAGCACCTGAACATGAATTAATAAACGAGGGTGAGAAAGGAAGGCAGAATGGGATGCAGAGTCTTTTGTGATTCCGCGATATAGCTTTCCCTTCTCAGGAAACCTTGACACTGGGCAGAGTTTTTATCCTGAGCAGGGGTGACAGCTTGACAGCAAGAAGAACAGGGAATCATGTTATTGGACCCGAAGAACTCCTGAATTGACCAGACTCACGTGAGTGGGAGCAGTGGAGGCTGGTGGCTTCAGTGCCAGTGGGGCAGTGAATCTGCTCCGGGGTTCAGTCAGAACTGTAAAGGAGCTATCCAAGGTGCTGAGTTTATTTGGGGGATTGGGTTCAGCACCTCCGATAGCTCCTTTACGGTTCTGACTGGTTGTGACTGAAAACCGACATGGATTCACACCTCCACTGACATCAGAGCCACCAGCCTCCACTGAGTGGGAGGGAACAGAAATAGTGGCAGTGCGAGATGTCCCACCACTTGAGGCAGGAGGAGACATGCTGCCACTTCCCCCTGTCCCATTACAGTTGCTGCCAACATGCCTCCACCATCTCTCACTCTGAAGACTTGCTCAGTGCAAGAGATCAGGAAGGTGGCTGCTTCTGGTATTCCCACAGTGGAAGAACAGGACCAGCAGCAGGGGAGGTGTAATTCACCACCCCTCCTGTTCTACCACCTGAGACGGGGGATTCACCCTGCCTAATAGCAGGGCCGGCCTTGAGTAGAAGATTTCAGCCACATTTTTCTATTATAAGACTAACTACTAAATAAAGTGGCAAAACAAACAAAGGGTTCATAAAGTTGTCGTCCTCTGGAGAGCTATCAGGGTTTTGTCTCCATTACACACAAGAGTTGAAATGTATGCAAAGGAGACAGACCGATGGATAGTTCCTCTTTACAAAATGTAGACCTTTTGAACCATTTGATTTCTGCCATTTAATTTAAGGGAGTACTAGTGCTCAAATTGTAGGAGGGGGGCACTAGTACCCCCTTACCTTATGTGTTGGCCCCCTTAGCTACAATTTTTAGAAGGCAATCAGGGACCTGATTTGAGGGAATCAAGAGGTGGAGTTCGTGGGAAGGAGGATGAGGAACCAAGAGACAGGGGAAACTGCTGTACTGGGGCTGAAAATGCCATATCAAGCCCTTGCCAAAGTTCTTCAAATCCAAAGACCAGATAGCTCAGCAGTTTGTTGACTTCATTTATTTCAAAGTTATATACATCAAAAGGAAGTATGCAGATGCAATTGATATGTAATCAATCAGAATGCTCAATACTAATAAACAAAGCTTCCTTTTCTAGGTCATTTAAAACTTTAGTTAAAGGTGAAAAGATAGTTCTTCCAAGCTTGCTTAATTGCCTGTACTGAAAGAGTGGGTGAGGCATATCATGTCAATCAAAAGGGGAGCTCCACAGCTGTGAAACCACCACCAAGAAGGCCCTGCCTCTTGTACTCACTACCAACCTAATCGATCTTACTGGGAGGCACACCTTCAGGACCTCTGAAATGCTCTTAGCAGCATATCTCTTCTATGAACTTTGAAAAGTGAGCCCCAGGGCTTGGGTGGGAGACAACTGAGAACATCATTTCCAAGCACTAATTCTCACTAGCCACCTAGCTGCTTGACTACCTTTAAAGCTAGCATCACTAGGACCCACATTATTTCCCAAATTTAAAAAGCAAATGGAGCATATAGAAGGGAAGAACTAAGCTCCCCCTTATATCCCTGGAGTCTGTCCCCCAACTTCCTTCCCCCACCCCAAACGAGGCTCAGTCACTGAGGTGAATTGGGAGAAGTGCCTGAGCGAAGGGACTGAGTGGATGTAAGCAGTGGGGCTGGGTTAAGAAAAATGTTCATCACTCTAGCATCCTGTTTTTCACAGTGGCCAAACAGATGCCTACGGGAAGTCCACAAACAGGACATAAGATTATAGACATCTCCTGCTCTTCTTCCCCAGCATTGCTATCCAAACAAATGCTGCCTCTGATCCTGGTGGTAGCATATAGTCCTCTTGACTAGAAACCATTGATTCTGCCCCCCATTCCCCTTTCACTCTTTAAACTTAGTCCCATTCACCACTTTATACAAGATTAAGGCAAACCCAGGTTAAAAGATACATGTCTCCTGCCCTCACATCTCATGTGGCTTGAGCCTGATATTTCCCCAGGAAACCTTACAACAAGTTAGGCAGATAATATGAACTGGATAGGTTGTAGAGAACAGGTGGCCCCAAGCCATCCAGGGAGTTCATGGCTGAGGTCAAATTGTAGGTGAGCAACTTGAACCTGTTCACACTACAGAGCTTCATTAGAGATGGGGTTTCAATACTACTACAACAAACACACACACACACACACACTGCAGTTGTGACATTATTGTCACAATATAACTGAAATATAAAATAGAGCAGAGTAACAATAAGTTACTATCCTAAAAATGACTGCCAGAAATAAAAACTCAGCTGATCATAAACATCTCATGATCTTTCTAAGATGCCTTCCCATTCCATTATTTCAGTCCACCCCACTCACCACCCATACACTACACTCTGCCCTATATATTGAAAGCTTTCTGGAAAGGAAGGCCTTGTATTGCTTGTATGGTAAAGAAGACTAGAACTGGTTTTGTCCTGCACCCTACAATGAAATCAGGGCTTTAATCCTAAAATGGCACCCTCTGCCAATCCATGTACAAAGGCCAACTGGACTGGAAGTTGAATTTTTCTTTGACACTGGCAATGAGACAGTATCCTCCTCCACACGTGACGGCAGCAGGCTAGCTTGGGGAGCACAGGGCAGACTGCATGACCAGCAACTCTCTCCTCCAACACCTTGCTACCACCCCCAGCATCTGCAACCTGGGGTGATTGCCTCACTCTGCCTAATGGTAGGGCCGACCTAGGACTGAAAAGATCCTGTGATTTCATCTTTTGAATACTTTTAGCAAGGCCACCCCACTTGATCTTAACCTACAGGGGAACTTCTACCCACATCTGAAATTCAATGCTATACGTGCATCTTATATAAGAATATGGTAGTGTAAGGCTTATTACGTGAGACCTATTGGACTGATATTGTCATTTTTGTTTTAAACTGAAGCTTGAACAGTGTAGACGAGCCGAAAATTTTGCAAGTAGTTTAAAGCTCAAACTTTAATAGCAATTAATTTTCTTCACGCCAAAGAGGCAGGACAACCCTTCTGCCAGTGGGATGACGGCCAGCCTTGCTCAGCCAACCAGTGTGGTGTGAAGGTGGGCCCCAGCCCAGCCATGCAGTTAGACTGTTGCCACCAGTGGGAGGGGGAGGGGGAGGGGGATAGAGGCAGCCAATCCGGGCACATGAGGGAGGGTAGGGTTGCACCGCATGCAAATTTCTAAGGGGAGATTCACTATGTGGGAGCCGCGTTTGCATTATTCAGGAGCCCCTCTGTGGTGAGGGGCCTGAGGGGCAAGAAAGCGGAAAGTAGCAGGACTACAAGCACCCATGATGATATGGGCCTTGCACTAGTTGGCTAGAATGTACAATTAGTTTTAAAATGTCTCTCCTCGACTTTTTGTTTCATCTTAACAACCTTCTCCTATATGCTCAAAATAGTTCACGAAGGACTCAGATGTTCATTTAGGGCTGATTGAATAAATTTGACTTATGCATCTTATGGGCAAGGGGACCTTTTTGCCTATCAGTGCTAAAGGCCCCACTGCACCAGACAGAAACAATCTCTCAACCCAAAAGACGGAGAGTTGAGCAGAAGCCTTATTTGCCCGGCCACTTTCAACTCCTGTGGTTTATGCATCTTGAATCTGCTGCTACAAGATCACCCATGACATGAGATAGACCAGGTCTAGGCAGCCTGGTGCCCTCCATATGTTTTGACATCATTGGCCAGGCTGGCTGGAATTTATGGGACTTGTAGTCCAAAACATCTGGAGGACACCAAGATCACCTCAACACAGTTTTTTTAGCCCAATCAAGACATTTGTCTGCACACAATGGAAAGACCAGAAATAAATAAATAAATAATCCTTGAACTTTCTGGTTGATTTCAAGGAGGAAATGCCCAGGAGGTTACCCTGTTCAACAGTGGATGTAGCTAAAACAGGAGCCCCCATTGACTCCTTTCCTCTGGGCTTTCAGATACTCATGCAGCCTCTGGCTCCTCCTGATTTGCTGCTATTGTTCCCATTCATTCTGAACGATGAAGGCACTTTTGTTGCACAAAGCCATATGGGGTCAGATAGCCCCTTGCTTATCAATCTGCCTCTCTTTTCTGTCTGTAACCTCAGCCCTCCACCCCACCCCCTTGCAAACAATGCAATGTTTTCTTCTGGTGCCTTTGTTAAAGAGGGACCGATTGCCTTTGGCTTTTGACCTTGTAATCAGTTGTAAGGATGTGTTAGCCTCCGTGCCCTCTCTCCCAAACTCCCCATTTAACCTCTAGACCCATCAAAGGGATGGGAGGCTCCAAAGGCAAAACTCATACAGCCTTCCAGTTTCCAGAGGAATGTGGAAGTCACTGGTCCCCATCTGTAGCATCTTTCACTCTGAAGGCATCCAGTTGCTGGCCTAAAGACAGCACAGGACCCAAGCAGTTCATAGCAGTGGTGAGAAAGAAATAAGGATTTCCAATTGGCAATGGGTTTTTTTAAAAATGTGTGCAATAGTCCTCAGCCCTTGACTGAATAATGACTGCAAATGATTTGGATATCTTAATTTTGTCTCCGTTAAAATTCTTGTTTTGGGGGGAAGACAGTGGCTGTCACCTTTTTGAAATATCAGCACCTATGTGGAATGCCAAAAGCTGCCTTCTTCTTTCAAAAAGAAAAAGAAAACAGAAAATGATAAACTACTTTCAATTTAAGCTGATTTAGTACATAGATTTTAATAAATTTGCCCAAATACAAGTAGTTCAGTCTGTATAGCAGACTGTAAATCATTGCACCTTGTTGATAGTGGATCAATCAGTGAGGTATGCATACAGAAGGCATAAAGAATTTAACATGGGAAAATCCCAAATCCTCAAAATACACCCCACCCCTCTTTCCATAATTAGAATACATTAACACAAACTTGGAAATATGCACCTTCACGTGCAACCTTTGCTGTTAGCCTGCTTTTGTCTTCAAATGAGAATTCTTATCTTCTACCAGGATGTTCTTGAAGGGCTGGTGCCAAGTTAACGCCCGTGCTTGATCCTTGCTCATCCTGGCTGATAGCTGTCAGAGGTGGACTAACTAAGTGAGCAAGAGAAGTGGTAAATGCCTCTTCAGAGGAGGACATTGTTTCAGTTCCAAGCATTATTTAAAGGAGGAAGTGGTAAGACTTCTGTTAAAAATGCCTTCTATGAACCACACCATGTTGAATGTCTTCCAAACAGTTTCTAACATTCCATTCATCGACAAGGTGCCAGAGCTGGTAGGAGCATCTCAACTCCATTTTTTCTCCTGGATGATATAAATGATCAAGATCCATTTCAATTATGGCCGTGCATGATGCCCCCCCCCATTTGCTTCAGAGGCCAATTCAGGGGTTCCAAATTGACTTTGGGTGCTTTGGGTACAGGCCAACCTGCTTTGGATCTGGATCTGAAGTGAGATAGGGACACCCAAAGTGGGTTGGCTGTTGTGAGTTCTTGGGTGCCCACAGAGCAGCTGCTCAGTGGGCAACTGAGAAAGCCGGGCACAAGGCCGAGTGGGAGTCCACTGGGCTCCCACCCATCAACCGCCAGGATGTCTCATGCGCTTTCCCCCATTTATCCCACTTTGAAAAAGACAGGAGCTATGCTGGAATAAACTTTAATGATGCCGTGTGTAAAGCTGGCATTGCACTATAATTTCACCACTAAATGGCACTGTTTCATTTAACAGAATAGCATTGCCAAGAGGGGAAGTTTTCAGTTTTAAAACACACAGTCACCATCTAAAGAAGTCAGTCACAAATGTGGAAAGACTCCAGAAGAAGAAACACTGGCAAGAATAAGTTTTTTTCCCCTCTATAATGTAGAGACACCCATGGCTGTCTGGAGGGCTGGATTGGGACCCAAGGGGTGAGGTTGTGCACCCCTACTCAATGACAAATGTTTGTGCACATATTTAACTCTCCTACTGAAATCAGCTGGACTTTGACAGAAAAGCACTTTCTTTGCTTGATAATAGTAGTAGAAGATATGTCATTACTAATTCTTCTAAGCCGATGAATTTCAGTATCAGATTTAAATACTAAATAAACATGAGAAAATCTGAGTCAAGTGTTCCATGAGCACCATTTGTCAACAATTCTAAAATCTACAAAAAAAAATTCAAGTGAAAAAAGACTGCCCCACAGGCTATGAAATAATGATGTCCTTATTTTCAGGCGTTCGAGGGTGAAATGCAGAGAAATTATTGCATGTTATTCACTCCCAAGGAAGTATGGTTAAGTGATGAGAGAAATTAAAACATTGCATGCCTATATATAGTTAAAGACTGGCTTCCCAGTCTAGGCGTGGTGTTCAGTGTTTGGAAATAGGCATCCTCAGACGTAGAATTCTCCTGGATCTGCATGAATTCATGCAAAAGATTGCTGTAGAACAGACGAACAGTGCTGTCAGCTCTGATAAGTGTTGATCAACTGTGACAGAGATTAAGAGGAAGATCCTTGTGTGTACAGTGAGTATAAGATGAACTGCTGTATGAGAACATTGACTGGGGCAGATGGGTAATGTGCTGCAAATGCGTCTTGGAGCTGAAAGCAAATGTGACATCTGTGAATGGGCATAGATTCATCTTAGGGCTTTTTACCACTATAAGGTGATTCTTTGCACTCATTTTATTAGTCAGATTCATTTTTCAGCACAGAGATTAACACTAGGGATGTGCATGCCCGAAAATATCATATCGCATCGTTATCGGACTTTCGGACCAAACAATTATCTACTCCGATTATATTGTAGGTGAATCGTATCGTATTTCTGATAATTATCGGAAATCCGATATTATATCGTTTCTCCATTTTGCCCTAGAGACTCTAGAGTTGATTTTTGAGTCAGAAAGGCCTAAAACTTCTTAATTTTCCAAATTACAGGTTTGAAACTTGGTCACAGTGCAGACTGAGAGTTGCTAGTCTTGTGTGCCAAATTTTAGAACAATCGGTGCAAGCGTTAATCAGAAGTAAGTTTTCAAATACATTGTTTCAGGTGGCTGAAATGTGGTCCTTTTTCAAGAGACATCGTCCATTACTCATTGGCATCTCACAGATGGCCTTGAGGGGACTCATCTGTGCCCAATTTCAGACGCACAGCTGCAAGTGTTGCTAAGCTCTCAACAACATGCACTGTTTCCGGTAATGCACTCCATGCTGCTGTTGCTGAGACTTATAGGTATATATGAATACAATGAATGTTCAAAACCTGTGGATAAACCTAGGCAGTGCCTTCCACATGCAGTCATAAAAGTAAAATGTGTTAATCAGAAGATGGTAAACTGCTGCTGCCTTGACTCATTGATTAGGCCACGCATGTCTACAAATTAAAAGGATTGTGGGGGTAGGGGAATAGCATGGGAGTTACATTTATTTTAGAGCCAGCCTTAGCAGGCAGGGCCTCATTGGGCCAGGAGATACCCATGCGGCGCGCCAACCTGCAGAATCCCACTAAAACTAAAAAATCTAAAAAGCATATTATTATCCGTGCCTATGCGTCCATGGCACAGAGTGGATGCATTCCTCTACAGTAGAACTACTGCCTTGACTCAAGATTAGGCCACGCATGTCTAAGTACAAATGAAATAATAAAAGGATTGGGGGGTAGGGGAATAGCATGGGTGTTACAGTTATTTATTTTAGCCAGCCTTAGCAGGCAGGGCCTCATTGGGCCAGGAGATACCCCAGGTAGCAAGGAAACATGGAGGATCCCATCAAAGCAACCCTCACGCACCACCTTGACCTCATTGTGCTTGAAAAATGACCCAGTCTGCCCATCATCCCCGTGGACAGTTCTACATGCCAAAGCTGCACACATTGGCTGGAGCAGTGGCAAATAAAAGTCACGTTCCGGGTAGGCACATTGCCAAATTAATATAAGGCCTCCTCCACACGGGGCGTTTAATGAGCCTTGAAGGCTCATTATAAATTTTACCTACACACGAGCGGAGCGCAAAACGGGCGTACAGGCGCGTTATCTCCCCGATAATGCGCATTTTCGAACGCGCGTTAAATAGCGACTTTTATTTTGCTCCGGCCGTTAAAGCGCATTTTCGCTGTGTGAACAAGCGATTATGCGCATTAACTACCTGGAAAGCGCTTTTTGGGCATCTTTTAATGCGCTTCGCCGCTTCCCGCCGCCTCCCGTGCAGAGGGATTGTGAGTAAATGCGCCTCCGCGATAATGCGCATAATCGCGGAACCAGGCGCAAAGGCGCATTCTTGTGGAGGGGGCCAGAGTCACGTTCTGGGTAGAGGTGGGCACATTGCCAAATTAATGTAAGTCACGTTCAGGGTAGAAATAGGCACATTGCCAAATAAAAGTCACGTTCGAGGTAGAAGTAGGCACATTGCCTGGACTAAAGTCTCAAAAAAAAATGTGTGAGGGGGATGCTTCTGCAGTCCCTCACTAATGGACTCCACGAGGAGCAGACGCAGGGACATAGTGACAAAAAATAATAATACAGGAATCTCTCAAGGCTCACTAAAGCAGTCCCCCCAGACTGGAAACATTGGCTGGAGCAGTGACTTTAAAAAAGAAATAAACTGTGTGAGAGGGATGTTTTTGCTTTGCAGTCCCTCACTAAAGCAGTCCCTCCAGACTGGAAACATTGGCTGGAGGAGTGCCTTTAATAAAGAAATAAAATGTGTGAAAGGGAGAGACAGCCACCCCAAAAGTGCCCCCAGCAACAACAGCATCTCTCCTAGACCCAGAGCCACCTCGCCCAAGGTGCGCCTTAGAGCCGCGTTTCATACTGCTACAAAGTGATTGAAAATGAAATTATTTATGTTAATAACAATCCTTTGCAAACAGTTTGTGTGCTGCTTTGACCACAGATTGTGTGTAGTGTTATCCTGTGTAGCAGGCTACAGGACACACCAGCACACTCACAGTCAATCAAGCAAACACACACACCCAGAGAGAGAGAGAGAGGGAGAGAAATATAAATGTTTTTAATTTTTTTGTTTTTGGTTTTTTAAAGAAAATTAAACAGGGAAGAGGACAAAACACACCCACTCAGTCACAGTACCCCCACTCATGCTAATCTAACCCTTCAATCAAACCAACCAGAAAACGTATAAAAACTATAATTCAAAACACACAAGCAACAAAGAGCTAAACGAACCTGAGACACAGAAGGGAACAGAAAGATGCAAGACTACAATGAATCTCTAACAATTCGCCACCAAGTAACTATAAGACCCAGGAGCCAGGACAGAACTCCAACAAAAACCACCTTTCTCCCCCACCACCTTACTCCCAATAGAGCTGGAACACCAAGTGTGGGGGGTTTATACGGGGATATCCTTAGCCCTCCTCCAACATTGTGATTGGAGCCTGCTGGAATCCTTGCTGCACAATTGGTCACTGTCTCAGCAAGCACACCCCACCTTCTAGCTCCGTCCATGTGGCGGCAAAAGAGAAAGAGCCTTCCGATAAAACGATAACATACGATAATTATCATAGGATTTTGTATAGTCTCCAATAATTATCATAGGCTTTCTTATCGTATATTATCGTTAACCGCATGCATGATAAAGAGCATATTGTATCGTTATCGTACATTTTAACACTGTTATTGGGGAAAGTGTGTTAAGATATCTATTTTGCATAAGTGAGTATGCAAGTCCCTGCTTCTGTCCTCAGTACACGCTGTCTTGTAGTATTGGTTGCCACCTTTTCTTCTAGTAAAGCTCCTGTGCCTTTAGCACTTCAGTAGCAAACTTTTGCGATAATTGAAAAGCTTCACCCGTTGACTGCCAAATGACGGTCAAAGATACAGGATCCCTGCCAGCAAACAAGGTGACAATCCTACTAAAAAGAAACTGCAAAACAAAATGGCTCTGTTTGTAGATTGTGGACAATCATATACAATTATCTGATTTACAAGGCAATTTCATAGGATAACTACATCATCTGCAATGAAAGAGGTTGCTTTGCTGTGGAATTTTTTGTAGGGCAATTTGCTCAGGAGCTTCTGTTTGTTTGTTTGTTTCTCCTTTCTCATCAACGTTTATTTTCTACTAAAGGCAGGATGAGAGAGGTCCTATATCTTTAACAGCAAGGTAGAAGAGGGGATGTTGGCAGGTTGCAGCTTTTCTCACATTAATGGTGATTTGTATTGGTAACAAAAGCAACTCCCTGATTTAGGAGGCAGGAGGGGGCGTGTCTCTCCGAGTTCTTTTCCCGCCTCCGTTCCCATGCCTCTCTGAAAGGCAGATCCGCCTCCTCTTCTGTTTTGTAGCCTCTCATTGGCTGACGGGCAAGTCGCTCGAACTTGGAGGTGCTTTTCGTCGAAGTTTTTGCTACAATCAAGAGCTCCACGTGTGGCAGCCGCCGGAGCAGCCGGGAAAAGAGAATCCCAGCCCAGGAAAGGTGACAGGCGATTGGGAAGGACTTTCGCTTCCCTCCGCCGGCAGTCATCGCTTCGAGCAAGGGGGGCGCAGAGCGAGGGGCTGAGTCAAGCGGGGAAAATCCGAGCAAGACCCAGGGAAACGCCGTCGCAGCCGCCAACAAAAACTGCAGCAGAACCTCTCTCGGACACGAGGCTGCTTTCTGTGAACGGCCGGTCCCTCTGCCTCTTTGACTGCCCAGCCCCAGAGCGGGGCCACCGAGCGTTGCCCTGGCTTTCCGATCTCCTCGGCAGGACAGAGCTCCGGATCTCCTCCGCCTCTCCGGTCAGCAGCAGGAGAGGCAGAGGCCGGACAACTCCTCTGAAGATTCTCGCCTGGACGAAGCGCGACCATCCAACTCCCGCTTGGATCTCGCTGCCCACGCCTGAGATGCCCCTGCACTTCCCAGGCTCTCCTCCTCCCTCGCCGCCCTAGAACCAGCGCGTCGCTCGCTTGAAGGCGGCCGCGAAGCTTCCTCCCTCGCTCCGGCGCGGGGCTTCCTGCTGGTTCGGGCGCGAGCCGATGCACGAAACTCTCCCCCTGCCTGCCTCGATGCTCCCGTCACCCCGCGAGGAGCCTCGCTAGAGTGGCCCGGCTGCGCGGCCACCCGTAGCCGGGGTGCGATGCTCTGCGATGCTCCTCTCCTTCCGGGCCTGGCTTCATCCCAAGCGGCCAGATTACAGCGGTCCCCTTCCCTGTGAAGCAAGACGGCTCCGTCTCGTTTGTGCGCCAGGCTGATGCGCCCGTGAAGCCCCGCGCACCAGGGGGCGGAGGGGAAAGCAGCCGCTCTCGCCACCGCCAGCCTTTCGGACCCGGATCCGGAGCGCCTCTCTATGGGTCTGCTCGCTCCCCGCTGGTGCTAAGCGGCTGCGCTTAAGGGGCGATGGCCCCGGCGCGGGGGCCCGCCTAGCATGGCCCGGGGAGGGGCGCCCCCCGCCTCGTCGCCTGGCCCCGAGCCCCTGCCCCGCCGCGCCTTGCGGAAGCTGCTGATCCTGCTCGGCTCCCTCCTCATGTCTCTCTACGCCAGTTACTGCCTCGCCGGGGCGGCGCGCGTCCTCACCCGGGAGCCGGCTCCGATCCCGGCCGCTCAAGGCGACGAGGCGCCCGGCACGCCCCAGGATCCCTTACTGCAAGCCCAACCGGGGGGAGAGGGCAACAAGCGGCTGCCCCAGGCGGTGATCATCGGCGTGAAGAAAGGCGGCACCAGGGCGCTGCTCGAGTTCCTGCGCGTGCATCCCGATGTGAGGGCGGCGGGCGCCGAGCCCCACTTCTTCGACCGCAACTATGGCAGGGGACTCGCCTGGTACAGGTAGGTTCCTTGGACCTTGGCTTGGCTCCACCAATGTGCCAGGCACGGTGTAGAAGGGTGACCGGATCCCCTTTCTTTCCCTCCCTTCCCTGAGGTGAAACGGAGTCGTTGAGGCGCCTTAAGAGCCCATGCGTTGGCATTCTGGGCATTACTGTGTTAGCAAATGAATGGGCTCCCTTAGGATCTTCAAAGCCACGGAGAACTAAAATTAGGGGTTCGCAGACAGCCAATCCCCCACACCCAGTACACACAGTACAAGCCTATGTACAGCCACATCTGGGGAAGTGCCTCACTGAACACTGTTAGTCTGACTCTAAGTAAACAAGTTATAGGCTAGCACTGTTAATCTCTTTTTGGTTTTTGAAGGAAGATGCTCAGGGACTCAAATTATGAACTTTGCCTTGGAAGATCTGTTCATTTATCCTCAGTGAATCGGGTTGTGCTGTGATTGTTGTTTAGTAGTAAGAAAAATACTTTGGACATGCTCAGAAGCACTCATTTCTTTATTAACATATTCCAGGACTGAGACTGGAAGCTGTGTTGGAGGGCAGCGAGGTGGGGGAGATGCTTCTGGGCTTTTGAACAATGTACAACAGTCTTGTATATGTTGATTTGGAATAAACAAACAATGGGGGCATCTCAAGTAAGTGGGTATAAGATTGCACCTTAAAACTATGCCCGTAGTCAATCCTGAGTTCCCAGAATGCTTTGCAAGCATGTTACCTTGTTACTTTTTAAGGGCTATAAGGCCTGTGAACCTTCCTTTTCCACAACTTACTCTGTCAACCAAAATTCCTGATCACCCTTCCTTCTAGGATGCTTGCTTGCTAACTTTGATTAACTTTACATTTCAAACCCACCCAGAACTCCAAAATCTCCATCCAATGAACCAAACTAATGCCCACATCTCCCTAGACCCCCTTCAGTCCACAGTGCTTGGCATAAACCAGCCACAGGTTCCTCATGCTTGACCACAATTCTCCCATTGACCTGTGTCTCTTCCTAGGCACCTCACATCTGGGGATAGCTCACCCTTGCTTCTTTCACTTTCTTCTCCATCCATCATAACTGTAATGATGGATGGATTTCAGCCCCAATGCTCTTGTCAGCTGCAGAGCAAGAGGTGACAAGATGTTGTTAGACTCTCACTCCCATTAGCTCCAGCCAGCAATGGCCAATGGCCCTGGATGATGGGAACAGGAGCCAAATAACATCTGGGGAGGCACTCCATCTTTTTGTCAAGCTCACTGTTTTATAAGAAGATAGGGGCGGAGGAGGATCTGTTCAACTTCTTTTCCACAAAGCCATTTACACAGAGAGAGAGAGAGAGAGTGAGAGAGACAGACCCTTGCACAAGAGCAGGTAGTCACAAAGTTCCCCAGCAGGGGAAAACTATTACTAAGGGTTGGATTCTCTTCTTCTCTTTCTTGAATGAATTAAGCATGTGCATATTTAAAGCTCTCTCTCCCAATCCAGCCCTAATCCCTAATTCTAAACTTCACACCTTTCTGATGAGCTCACCTTAATCAAGGTAATCCTCTGATCCTATAGTTATACACACCTTGAAACAAGCCTTTCTGCACAAGCCGAGGTGGAACCCCAGGCAGCTCAAAGAGCCATCCTTAAAAGTTCCTCCAGCTCCCAATGCTCCCTATATAAACCCAGTACCAACTCCTTCTCATGTTACCATAGCGGCTACTTCCTTTGCAAGCTGCCTTTACACCTTGATCTGAAGTGTATGCTTTTGGAAGGGAGCAAATCCTACAGATTCCAATAGAATGGACCAAGTAAAGTATTTTAGGATTGCAGCCTTAAAGAGGCCCAAAGGCTTTTTCCAGGCTCTGTCCTAACCAAGCTGTTTCCTCGGTTCCAATCCTCCCCTATAAATATCGTAAACAAACCAGATTGAATTCCAGCCTTGCCTTCTCCCTGTAAATAAATTCTTAATTAAGCCTCACAGCTCCCATGAACCCACTTCTCCGACCCCCACTCTGAGCCACCAAAACCCTGTTCTTTCTATCTAACCTATTCATCCTCAGCCTTGGAAGTGACCTCTAGCCTAAGCCCCCTTCACCTTTATCTTCAGGGTAAAAAATGAGATGTGGGAGCAAGCATGATTGGCAAAAACACAGTTAATCAAGAACTCCATTGGGCTGTTTGGGGGGAGGCGGGGGGAGGGTAAAAGAAGGGAGAGGCACTGCACAAAATGCTAGTGTGGGGCAATTGCACAAGTGATGCCATGCATGCTTTCAGTCTGGAATGCACTGCTTATGAAATTAATGCAAGAAAGGAAGAGGAGGAGAAACTATTTTAAATTGAACGTGTGATCGAACCAATGGAGGCTTTTAAATATATATATATCACACACACACACACACACATATATATATATATACATAGCGAGAGAGACATATACACACACGCACACACATATGTATATACACACACACTACACATATATTTGCATTTCAGATGTGGGAAATGCAGATGGTCCATTTGTCACATGTTAAAACAGTGTAAAAAGGCATCTTAGAGCCAAGTTTTTGCTACTGGTAACTTGTTTGTTCCTTCCTTCCTTTGGATGCCCATTACTACCAGCTGCTAAATTAAAGCAAACTGCAAGAGTAATAATTGCCCTCTTTTTGTTAAAGGGATGTGTGCAGCAAACGTGTGGGCTGTAATTTTTACCGATGCATTTAGAAATCCAACGTAGGTATCCGTGTGCTTTGAGAAGGCACTGTTAAGAAATTAATTAGTTGATCGTTTTGTGTATGCATGCTTTGATCTTCTTTCTTGAACTGCTTGACAACTTTCTTGTATTGCATTAATTGTGGGAAATTAGTGCAATTAATAATCGCCTCTCTTGTAAATATTTCCTTGCACTTTATTTGTTCTGGCATGACCACATCTTATGCACTCAAAAGTATTTGTGGAACTGGAGTCCTTGACAGAGAATTTTTGATGCTGCCCAAGGCCCTTTCTTAAGACTAGGGGTTGGACCCAGGAGCTGCCCCACTGAGGAGGAAGAGCTTCACTTGCGGAAGGTCCCTTTGTCTACTGTTGGGGGCTCACCCCATTCAGGGTCTCCTGGCTCTCTGTGTAGCATTTTCTGGGGGCTGCTGCTGCGGGAAGAAGAGGGCAGGGAAGTCCACTACTGCCAGTGCAGTTGATCCAGCTTAAATCTGGATCCAACCCCATGTGGCCCAATCTAGTGAAAATCAGTTGCGTCTAAGTCTCATTTTCATCAGTGGGATTTAAGTTAGTGATCTCAGTGGGACCTAAACACCACCAACATCCCTTGGATTGGGACATATGGCTTTAAATCAATAAATGGGGAGTTTTTGTTTGTTTTCTTGTGGGGAAAGGCAGATGTCTTAGGGACATAGGGAGCTGCTTTATATGGAGTCTATTGGTCCATCTAGCTCAAGATTGTCTATACTGACTGACAGCAGTTGTCCATGATTTCAGATGAGAATCTTTCCTGGCCTTACCCGGAGAGTCCAGGGACTGAATCTATAACTTTCGGCATGCAAAGCCATGGAGCTACTGCCCTGCCCTGTCTTTCCTCAAGGTAGCAAATTTGCTGTGTGGTTGGATATTTCAGTTCTTCTTCCTCCAAACTGCAAGGGAGGGCCCATAGCTCAGTGTGATAGAGCACCTGCTTTGCATGCAAGAGTTCCCAGGTTTGATCTCTGGCTTCTCCAAGTAGGGCAAGGAAAGAATCCTGCCTGAAACCCTAAAGAGCCATTGCTGCCAGTTAGTGTCAACAATACGGGGCTAGATGGACCAATGGTCTGATGACTCAGTATAAAGCAGCTTCCTATGTCCCAATATTTTATCTCTGATAAAAAGTTATTTCCCCCAAACTTCCACACCATCCCAAAGTATTGTGATTGCAAGCAGTTGCTTAGCTGTGCTGGCCCCTGTTGGAAAATGCAGTGACATCACTAGTGGTGGGCAATACCAGCCCCTCCCCTTTTGCCATGTTGTGAATTTTAAGAAGTTCTTCAGAAAGCATTGCCTGCTGTATCCTACAGCGTTTGCCACTAGTTTCTACTGTACGTCTGATTTTAAAAGAGAAATTAGGTGTGACTTAAAACAAATATCTGTTAAAAGGTTCTTAAGGTGCAATCCTGTGCATGCTTAGGTAGAGACAAGTCCCACAACTCCCAGCATTCCCCAGCCAGCATGCCAAATACCTGGCTCTCCTTTTTAACAGCAAGTCGTAGGGATGGTTCACACACTTGCCAGGGCAGATGGTGGGGTAGCTGGCATATGCCAATATGGTGTAGTCTGGGGATGGGCAACTTGTATGCTAAAACAACTGGAGAGTCACGTCTCCCATCAGCACTAGCCAGTATAGCCAATGGTGAGGGATGATGGGAATTGTTGGCCAAAACATCTGGAGGGCCACAAGCTGCCTACCTTGGTGGACAACTTGTGGATAGACTGCTTGGACTTGAACTGGGAGGGGCAGATTTGGCTACAAATCTTCCACCTTTTTTTCTTTTGAGGGGGAAGGACTATGTGGATTGGGTGCATGCTAGTACTGAGCCAAAATATTCCTGAAAATATTTTTGGCTGTGTGCAGAGATGCTGTCCCCTCTTTAGCATTGATGGAGGGAGGGATTGCTTTGAATGGCCAGATACTTTGACCCCTTTCAAAGTGAAAGCAATGGTTTCTGAATTTGTTTTGTTTGTCCCCGCTGGCATATTCATGTAGCTAAATCTGATTGGCTACATACATATCATAATGATTTTGTCATGTTTACTATATGATCCCTGATAGTTGATTCCAGCCAATCTGATTAAAAGAAGCACAAGAGACACAATAAATTGAATAATAGAAATAGCAGAGTAGTAGCAGTAGGTGAGCAAACAATGGCAGTGACCAAGTTCAGAATGTTTTTTCCAAGGAATATTTCTCCCCCCCCTCCAAAGCACACCTTTCAACCTGAAAATTGAAATGGGTGTATATTTGGCTTAGCATACATTCATATATGCATACTGCCATGTTGCGTGTGTGTGTGTGTGCACGCCCATGGTGTCCCATCATATGACCATGATTCTGAGTTATGGTATGTGTGTGAAGTAGTATTACATCAGCATGTGTTTTAAAATACTCTCCTGAGATGTTAATTCTTTTCTTTTTAAAAAAAGAACATGAAAAGTGACCTACCTAAACCCATCTTTAATTATTAGTATTTTTAAAAAATGAGTTGATTTTGCAAGCTACTTATAGCCAATTTGATTCAAAGATTCACATCTGTATATGCGCTGACCAGAGGAATCCTATATGCACATTGTGCCAGGACCAGTGAAATGCTGTAGCTCAGCTGTTGGAACAACTGCAGTGTCCCATCCGTGCTCTGCCTGGGAGAGAAGAACCGCACAAACAGAAAATACAAAAACAGTTTCAAAATGAAAGACATGCCCAGTATTTCCAGCATTCCTGGATATATGACTAGTGCCCAACAATTAGAGACTGCGCCGGCAACATTGCCCACACAGGGAGGCAGCCAACTAACTCACAATGATGGGGGCACACCGCTAGCATGCACTCCTGCATCACTGTGACACACAAGACAATGCCACGGTGCTCCCACTCCCTCAATCCCAGTGGAACAGCCAGCAGCAACCCCACTACTCCTAATCCCCAGGCATCCTCACAGACAGGTTTGGAAGATCCCTGTATGCTTCTCACAACTAGCAGTGGCTTTCTCTTGAACATTTCAGTCAGGTTTCAGGCCTGGTTTTGGCACGGAAACAGCCTTGGTCGCCCTGTATGATGACCTATGTTGGGAGAAGGATGGAGGGAGTGTGACTCTGTCGATCTTCCTTGATCTCTCAACGGCTTTCGATACTATCTACCATGGTATCCTTCTGGGACAACTGTCTGAGTTGGGGGTGGGAGGCACTGCATTGCAGTGGTTCTGCTCCTACTTGGTGGGTCGGCTCCAGAAGGTGGTGCTTGGGGGACATTGCTCGGCCCCATGGATTCTCCAGGATGGGGTTCTGCAGGGGTCAATCTTGTCTCCCATGCTGTTTAACATCTACATGAAACCGTTGAGTGCAGTCATCCAGAGTTTTGGAGTGCGTTGTCATCAGTACGCTGATGACACGCAGCTCTATTTCTCCTTTTCATCAGGTGAGGCTGTGGATGCGCTGAACCAGTGCCTGGCTGCAACAATGGACTGGATGAGGGCTAAAAACTGAAACTCAATCCAGACAAGACTGAGACGTTGTTAGTGGGTGGTTCTGCTGACCGGGTGGAGGGTCTTCAACTAGTTCTGGATGGGGTTGCACTCCCCTTGAAGGAGCGGTTTCGTAGCTTGGGGGTTCTCCTTGAACCATCTCTGTCACTTGAGGCTCAGGTGGCCTTAGTGGCACTGAGTGCCTTCTACCAACTTTGGTTGGTGGCCCAGCTACACCCCTATCTGGACAGGGATAACCTGGCTTCAGTTGTCCATGCTCTGGTAACCTCCAAGTTAGATTACTGGATTGCACTCTACGTGGGGCTGCGTTTGAAGACGGTTTGGAAGCTGCAGCTTGTGCAAAATGCAGCGGCCAGGTTGATAACTGGGACCAGTAGGTTCGAACATATAAGACCTACTCTGGCCCGCTTGCATTGGCTGCCTGTATGTTTCCGAGCCCAGTTCAAGGTGCTGGTTTTAACCTATAAAGCCTTACACGGCTTGGGACCACGATACCTGATGGAATGCCTTTCCTGACACGAACCTACCCGTACACTACGATCAACATCTAAGGTCCTCCTCCGAGTGCCTCCTCCGAGGGAAGCTCGGAGGTCGGCAACAAGGGAGAAAGCCTTCTTTGTGGTAGCCCCCCAATTGTGGAACGATCTCCCCGACGAGGCCCACCTGGCGCCAACATTGTTATATTTTTGGTGCCAGGTCAAGACTTTCCTCTTCTCTCAGGCATTTAGCAATATCTGATGAGCCTGGGTTTGTTTTGTTTCTGTTTTGTTTTAGGCTTATAGCTTTTTACAGTTATTATAGTGGTTTTAAATGTGTGTGTATATTGTATGTTTTTGCTGTTTTAATTTTTGTATATATATTTTAAATTGTTTTAATCTGATGTGAACCACCCAGAGAGCTTGGCTATGGGGCGGTATACAAACGTAATAAAATAAATAAATAAATAAACTGAGCTGCAGCCACCACCGTGCTTCAGTCCAGCATGGTGTTGGGGTTAGAGTGTTGGACTGGGACTCGGGGGGTCTGGATTCTAGTCCCCACCCATCCATGAAGTTCACTGGATGATCTTGGGCCAATCGCTCCACCTAACCCACCTCACAGGGTTATTGTGAGGATTAAATGGACAGGAGGATGTCGGAGAAATCTGCAGCAGACTCAAATGAGCTTGAATTGCTATGATTCAGATATGCAGCGATGGTCAGCAGAAGAAGCAGAGGCTCTGAAATGCTCACTGGCAGTAAAACTGGGTCATGGGGATGCCGAGAGGGCATGGGATGGCAGGCGCAGCTATCCACAGCACATCTCCGCTCTGTTTTTGGAACTGGGGGGGCACAGGGGGGTTTCTACTCTCCCACTCCCACGCTACAGCTGCAGCAAGGACAGTGGATGGGGCAGGCAGCAACAATGGATGCAGATGAAGGAAGTCTGCTGAGACAGTTGCTGGCTCTCTCTTGGCCTGAACTGGGTGGGAGGAAAAGCCTACCTGTGGGAGACACAGACAGAGGACGATGGCCAGTAGGCAGCCATTGGAACACATAGTCCTGGTTGCAGCAGGTGTCTGTGAGGTGTGAAGGGAGAGAGGGAGAGAAGGGGGGGGAAGCTACCTGAGTACTCAGCCAATGCTCATGACTCAGCTTCTCCCCATAGGAGGAGGAGACAGCAGTGAATATGAGTATATGTATCCCCTTCCCCCTTGGGGGTTGCAGTGGCTGGCTAGCCACTGGTATCCCCACCATCACCACTGCCAAGTCCTCTCTCCTCTTCCTTCCTATTGATCCCTTCTTTTACTCTCTCTGCCTCTCCCCCTGCCTCACCAAACAGCCCTGCATTGAGCAGGGGTTGGACTCAGTGGCCTTGTAGGCCCCTTCCAACTCTACTATTCTATGTTTCTATGATCCCAATCAGGCAGCAGGCCACAGCGAAGGCTGGAGAATGGGGCGAAAACCCAGAGCCCTGCAACCTGGCAGAGGGGGAAAATGATCGCCCAGAGTGGCAGATGGGGGAAGGCAGCGGCAAACATCCTAGCCTCAGCACTTAGGCTGATGCTGGAGGTTACCGTCGCTCCCTTTCTTTCTCATTTTTACAAAGCATGTTATAGCTGTGGCCACCCATCTGGGCATGTACATGGTTACACGTGTTCATGTTATTATTTTTACCTTGACTTTATATTATCCCTAATAGATGTGTTCAGCATTTGAATAGTAGAAGCAACCTGCATTTTAATCTGAGGGTCATGATGGTGCTATGATTAAAGTGAGTGTAAAATGCAAAATTGAACATGCTCAGAGTATTTATATTTAACTCAGGGTTGGCAAACAGTTTTCTATTTGGGGCTTTGTGCTCTAACATATCAGGAATTTAGAAGTATCCTTAAAGCATAAAATGGGGGCAAAAGGGGAAGAGAAATCTTAAGTTTTGTGCTTCACAACTGAAGTAATACACCGAAGTAGTGTAGTGCATAGAGTGTTGGACTTGGCCTGGGGAAATCTGAATTCCAGTCTCCTCTCTGTCATGAACCTCACTGGGTGGTTTTGGGCCAGTCACTGACTCTCTCTTGACCTACCTCACAGGGTTGTTAGGAGGGTAAAATGGGGAAGAAGGTCATGTGTGTTGCCTTGGGCTCCTTGGAGGAAAATGGGATTTAAATGTAACAAATAAATTAAAAAATAGATAAATATTGTGGGAATTCAAATGTCAGTTTGACATTTGAAATGTAAGTGGTGGCAGCAGCTGTCTGATGCTCCTTTCAGCATGGGAAAAAGGGGCCTCCCCTCCCCATGCAGGTAGGTGTCAGTAATGGTGATCCCTGCTGGGGTCTTGCAACCCTGGCCCTTACCCCCACCAAACCTAGCACTGATTCCAGGCTGCACTCGGACTCTGAGTGATGAGAGTTTGTTCTTCTGCATGCATTTGGGACTGGGCAAGGCAAAAGCATTCATGAGTGTTTGGCCAGACATGGCAGTAGTTGGACTGGAGTGCCTGGCCTTTGCTGACAGAGGGCTATGGGGATGAGTACCTCTCCTGAGTATTGTAGACGTGGCTTCCTGTGTTGAAGTGGAGCAGGGGAGGAGTGTTAGAGCAATGCAATTCAGACAAGACACAGTAATCATGTATAGAAAATGGCGGAGGGAGGGAGGAATAGATGGTGGGGAGACATGGGAAGCAGTCAGCTGCTTTCTCCTTTTAGCATGGTTGCCCCTTTTCATTGCTTACCTGTGTTGGTGCTCTGTCTTGGCGCCCCAGCTATTGGCGTAGAGTTTGCTGTTAGGCGTTTGTGTCTGGAGCCCCGAGGTGTGAGGTATCTGTTAGGGTTCTAGGCAGAGAAATATTAGCAAAGTGCTCAAGTTCCACTGTTTGTGCGGAATGCTCCCGTTTTGTGCAGAGTGACCTTTCTCCCTGTTTCCCATCATCAGAGTTCCCCCCTTGTGAGCTCTAGGTGTGTGTGACATGAGGCTGGACAATTCCAGCCCCATGCCACACATCCTAGCGCCTAAGTTATGGTCTCACCATGTGCAGTTTATCAACCGGTGGTGCTGTGCTGTGATCAGGTGTTGAGTTACACATATCCTATGCTCTGGCATGGCATCATAGGTGGGGTGGTTGTTGATGCAGGGGCAACTCTTTTTGAATTATCCCCTCTCCCTGAAGACAGTGAGAGGGGATAATTCTTTGTGCCAAGTGGGGCACTGATGTGCATTTGCGCGGTCAATGGGGGTAGTAGCTGTGGATCGAAGGGGTGGAGGATGGTAACTCCATTCTATTTCAGCCATTCCACTGGGGTGTCTATCATGACGGCCATGTGTCTGGTGGTCTGATGGCATTGACATGCTGAGCCATGGTAGATAAGCATTTTGAGTTAAACATTATGGCTTAACATGTCATGTGTACCATTCCTAACCATGGTGGCTACATAACCACAGTTTAAAAACACTCTCCAACCATTAGTGCAAAAAGGTTAGTGGCCTAACCATGGTTTAACATGTTGTCTGAACAGGCCCATAGTGTGGCTTCCACTATGGGCCTGTTCAGTGTGGCTTCCAGCCAGTGACTCCTCAGTACAGGATTGCTCACTAGGTTTTCTGCAGCATATGGCTGGGGGCTGTGGAAAGTCTGCAGTTCTGACCCCCTTTCATTTATTTAAATAAACCACTTTCATGACAGTGAGAAAGCTAATAAATGCTGGGTTATAGGAAGTACCCGCAAAGACAGCTTTAATCAAGTCCAATCAAATATTTTTAATGGAATACATTTTTCATTCGTTGGGAAAGGGAACCCCCCCCCCCAAATGAAAGAGGCCACAGCAATGTGAAAATCAACATGAAAGCCATAGGGCAATTGTCTTATTTGCAATTTGCATTGTTTAGATGCTTCTCTCACGTGCTTCTGTCATTTAAAGTTAATAAAGTTGTGTCCTCTGGCAAGTTAATATGAAAATAGCTTGTTGGCTCAGCAAGCAATTTGTCTTTGTTGCACGGCAGAAATGCTTTGTTTCCCATCAAGCACACAGGAGTAAAACAAAGGGCTCTCTGGCTGCGATTGGTGCACACTTAGCAATGAAACGTACATCCTAGTTATCATCAGTCGTTTTCTATATGAGATTAAAGGAGCAGGGTTGGAGTGTAAGGCTGCCGTTATCGGCTCACTTGCTAGGGAACTGAACTCCATGGGTCTTACATCTGACTAGAGGTGGACAAATCTGTCACTTTCTCCAATGTTCTTCTTTTTTTAATTTGCATCCCATTTCTGAAGACATTTGCACATTTTGATATGTTCTTATAAAAACACCCAACCCAAATGAAAAATTTACCCACCTGCGCCTGCCAAATTCAGCAGGTACAGCAATTTCCGGGATGGAGAGGGCCATGTTGTACTTGCCTGCCATGAAGCTGTAAAAGATGAGAAGCCTGTCAGGAAAAAAAGAAAGAGATGACAATCCTAAATTCAGCACCACCAACTTGGCTGAATACACAGGGATTCAAAGCCAGATTTTTAAGAGCTAAGCATTTGCCTGGATGGCCAAATCTCTCCATTTCATTTTCTCCCACATATGAATTTTCTTTCGTCTCAAGTTCTTCCCATTCTATTTGTGAAGAAATATGCAAATTGTGGTACGTTCTTATAAAAGAAATATGGACCAAATGAAATTCTCGCCCACATCTACATCTGAATAAGCATACTTAGGATTGTGTTGCACATCTCATTCTAATCTATTGGTGCTAGTTACTCCTGTAAGCTGGTTGAAAGAGAAATGGTAACGGCAACATCAGAGTAAGTCATGTGCAGTGCAATCCTATGTATGTCTACCCAGAAGTAACTCATATTAAGTTCAGATGGATAGGTATAGGATTGCAGCCTTAAGCATTCTGACTGCAGTTCTTCATCAGAGAATGGAGAGCATCATCTATTTAGATGGCAGTGTACGCACCTTTAGTCTCATATATCAGCCTTCCTCAGGAGGCACTGGACTACAACCTCCAGCATCCCCTGCCAGGGGATGGGAGTGATGGGAGTTGTAGTCCAATGCCTCCCAAAGACACCAGTTTGGGGATGAGTACTATAGATTCAATGACAAATAGAAACTGTTTCTTGAGAGTAAAGACCTTCTATTCCTGAAACTCAAATCTGTCTGTGAAATGGTATTTTCTTAACTGTGCAGTTATCCAATTGTGCATGCCTTAAAAGAGGACCAGAAAAGAAACATGAAAACATCTGAGGTTTTTCATATTTATTTTTAAGCACATTTTTCTCGACTTTGAAAATAAGCACCTGACTTTTGGGGGCCCGTACATGGCCAAAAAGGCTGGCTGGCATTCAGGGAAACTGTTTTATCTTTGGTTGTGACCTTAAAGAGACTTGGGCATAAATTCCATTGCAATCAAGGAAATGTCTTTGGGAGGAAATGCGCGTGCACACAGTCCCAGGAACTTTGCCACCATAGCAGTGAAGAATGCAGAAGCAGCCACATTTGTGGCTGCACAATAGACTTCTTGAAGTAATCATGATTTCACAAAGATGCAATTGATCTTGGAAATGTTTTCTTTGTTACTTTGTAACACGACCTACATTCCAACAACAAGCCATGGATTAATGACAACCCACACTCAACCCATGAGTGTGGGTTGTCAAAGTCTATGGCTTGTTGTTTGAACGTGGGTTGTGTTATCTGAACCCAGCCATGATAACAAAGCATGGTTGGTTAACCATGAATAATCCACAGTTCACAACCCGACAACAAACCATGAGTTCTCTTCATGGGTTGTTGGTGTTTAATAAACAATGGTTTGTTAGCATGGCTTGGTTCAGACACACAACAGCCCATGGTTCAAGAATAGCCCATTGTTCAATGACAACCCACACTCAAGGTTGAGTATGGGTTATCATTTTGTGTGAACCCAGTACCTATCATATAATTCAAGGCTAAAAAACTTATAGTCTTCAGGTACTTCTAAACTACAACTTCAGTGATCCCTGGCCATTGGCCATGCTGGTTTCAGCTGGTGGAAGTTGGAGGGTCACATGTTCTCCATTATAATATAATTTATTGCCAAAAGCACTTTTCACTTGGGTGTACATAAATCTCAGAGGGTTTCTATTTCAGGTTTCAGTGGAGACAAGCAAGATTCAAAGCCATATTTTTAGATGTATTTGAGATTAAATTGAAAAGGCTGTATTTTCAATTTAATCTCAAATTTCAAGAGAATTCTTTACAGGTTAAACATTCATTTCTTTCGTCCCTGCCCCACATTTATTTATTTATTTATTTATAGGATTTATATTCCACCTTACCGTATTAACCTCAAGGTGACTTTCATCAAAGGCCAGATCTACACCTTGGTTCAAATCATTACAAATGTGGAATAAAAAGCAGGATATAATACTCTGAAAGCGGTATATGGAATGTGGATTGTGCCCTAACAGTTATCAGTGCACTTCAGTACACATAAAAATAAGCCTACAATAAGACACCTACAAAAGCATAAGTTAAAAAGAACCCCCAATGAAACCGATTTAACCACCAAAACAAGTGTGATGAAAAGGAACTCAGACATTAAAGCTGTAAGGAGGCAGGATAGGTTTCACCTTGTGTTAAAAAGGTGGTAAAGAAGGTGCCAGATGCACAAGTCTAAGGAGGAGTTCCACTGTTTGAGGCACCATCACCCAAAGGCCCTCTTGCCAAGGATCATCTGCCGAACCCATGAAAGTGAGGGGGATATGGAGAAGGCCTCGGCGGCAGATCTTAATTGGCTGATCGGTTCATGTGGAAAAGGTTGTACATTTGGAATGCTTATGTAGTCTATGTCTACTTTTAATAGTGCTTTGATATATAAGCAGTGAGTTGGCCAAACATAGGTGCTCCTATGGAATAATCACATGTGGTCTCTGAAATGTGAGATGTATCTAATTGCCTCTGCGCCTTTCCTAAATGCTGCCCCATTAATGAGAACATTAATCTGAGGTTCATGTTTTCATTAACAGGTCTCTGGGATTTTTTTTTTTTTTTTTTTTAGTATTATTTGTTTAGGAACCCAGATCAAACTGTGAAGAGTATTACATCTGAAGGTCTAGTGACTTCAGGAACAAGATACTAGGATGAGAGGGGCCTTTGGGAAATCACATGAAGACATCATTTACTGGCCTTTGGCATTGTTAGGAGAGTTGGGAGACTCACCAATTCATAACATGATTATTTTAGATGGTTTTATCTTTGGGAATTCTCACTTTTCTTTATCACTCACTCTTTAAAATATCTTGAAAATAATATTATGTCAGCCCTTTATGGAAATACATACAGGTTGATAAGTAATGAAATCCAGTATGTGTTTAGCAAATTTATTTGTTTATTTGACTTGCATCCTGCCTTTCTACCAAAAATGGCACTCAAGACCACTTACAATCATTAATAAATTTTGATAAGAACAACAATAAAACAAATACATTAAAACACAAAACAATAAAATTGCAATAACAGAGTAAAAACAGCCTCCAACCAAACAGATCCACTTACATGTCAAAGGCCCGCTTGACTACAGCAGTCTTTGCCTGCCGGCGGAAGGACAAGGAGAGAATGAAAACAGCCTCCCTTAACAAAGAGTTCCATAGCAAGGGAGCAGCCACCAAGAAGGCCTAAGTGCACAGGTAGTAAATTTTAATCTACAAAATGATTCAGAGCCAACAAAGTACTTGAGCCTCTGCTTAAGACTCGTTCACAGGAGAAAGCAGTTCAGACCGAGAGCCTGTCTACACACGCAGGATAAAACGCTTTGAAAACGTTTTGAAAACGCTATATGGAGTGTGTCCTGGTCCCCAACAGTTCTCAAAACTGTTATAAACCGTTTTAAACCGTTTTAAAGCTGTAGTGTGGATAGGCTCCCAATTTCATCTGAAGTAGACCCATCAGGACTACTCTGGAGTAAGACATGAGAATCGTTAGGTACTCTTTGCCATTCCACCTCTAAAGTTTGTGTATTTTATGTTGATGTTGTTCCCCGCCTCGATCCGGAGGGAGAGGCGGGTGATAAATAATAATAATAATTATTATTATTATTTAACATTAACTGTGCAATTGTATACATGTTTACTCATAAGTAACTCCCACTGTGTCTGGTGTGATCAGATACAAAAGATCCTGCAGCTTTAATAGGTGGTAGAAGAGTAGGCTGACCAGATAAAATCCAGGTCAGGGCTCATGTAACTTTAACAGTTGTAGAGAAAAGGAAATTTCAGCCAGTGTCATTTGTATGCAATTAGTTCCTGGTGAAATTCCCTCTTCATCACAACTGTTAAAGTTGCAGGGGCCCTGCCTTCTTTTGTATATGGTCACTCTAGTATAGTGCATGCACCTTTAACTGTTGTGATGAAGAGGGAATTTCACCAGGAACTAATTGCAAACAAATGACACTGGCTGAAATTCCCTTTTCTCTACAACTGTTAAAGTTACATGAGCCCTGACCTGGATTTTATCTGGTCAGCCTATGAAGAGGGCATTTCTGATAGTGTAGCTTTTGCTGCAAGAGACTAACACAGCTACATCTCTGGAAATTGTTACAATGGAAGCCTAAAGTTATTGGGGGGTGTGTGTGTGTGTGTGTGTGTGTGTAGAAACCCATCTTTAATGAAGCTCCAAGCAATTAAATTAAACTAATGCAATGTGTGGATGTTTATGATAAAATATATTGGTGGTGCACAGTGTTTGGAATATGGAATGAGAAGAAGACACTGGCTTTAACACCAATCTCTCAAGTTCTCTTGGGATAATTTCCAGTTGTACTATCACAAGAGGACAACAGTGACCCCTACAGTTGGAAAAATACTATCAGAGTTACTAGAAATATGTGTAAAGAAGTGATGGGAGACCCCTTTTTTTAAAAAAAAGGCCTAGAAAGAGTTTCATGTTGTTTTTCTAATGGGAAATTAAAAGTTTAGTAACATTGTGGCCAGAAGCTGAATAAATCTGATTAAGCCTTTTTCTTTTTTAAAAAAACACCAAAAAACCAACACAGTAATTTTGATGACTATAGGAAAGTAGTGTGTTTGCTTCTAGCAAATCTCTCTGTTAGCCAGTTAAAGTCCCTCTGCTTGCTTACGGATCAGAATAGGAAATGAAACATATCTAAAGTGCTGTATGTTGACTCAAGGGGAACAACGTCTCTCCCCCTCCTCTACTCCCCCTGAAGAGTACATCTCTTGGAAAGGCAGATCACCTACAGAGACGCTGATTTAAACACAATCTCTGGGCTTTAATGTGGAAGCTATGACACCTAAATAGATGCATCCATGTGGATTGAATATTGAGGGGAATTTGTGTGCCTGCAGCAGCACTCTCTCTCCCTCCCTCTCTCTTATGTCTGTTAAGTTACTAGGTTCACAAGGGAGAAGTTTGGAGTGAGGGGGGTGGGAAGCGAACCACAATGGCCTCATTGATTTAAAACTTGAGGAATCACTGAACAAGTCTATTGAACAAGCAGAGTTCAATAGCAGGTGAAGTATCAACTCCCTCTCACTTCCTTATGTGTAATGTGACTTTATAAAGCTAGAAGGGGAAGAAAACCTTATGTAGGTAAACTAGTCTAGTTACAAAGGAGGAGGAGGAGGAGCAATGAAAGAGGGCATATACAAAAGAGGGCAGGGCTCTTGCAGCTTTAACTGTTGTGATGAAGAGGGAATTTCACCAGGTGCTGCAAGCATACAAATGACACCTGCTGACATTCCCTTTTCAATACAACTGTTCAAGACACAGGAGCCCTGTCCTCCTTTCCATATGGTCACCCTAAAGGGGGGGGGGTTGTCACTACCAAGCACATTTGGTGAAGGGTTATTTCAAGAGGAGCCATTCTGCTGTCTGATCCTTTCATTTAACCAGCCACAGATTTGGTTGCCTACAGGAATTCCATTATCCCATCAGTCATACCTATTTTGTATGTTTTCATCTTGCCTGCCTTTGTAAAGCTGCCAGTGGGTTTGCTAAAGGAAATAATGCCACTATCTTAGGAAGTGTACCGCAAGGAAATGAAAGAGCATTGTGTGCTCTCTTCTTTCAAGGGTGTGTGCGTGTAGGTTAATGATTTGCACTCCTGTATGCCTCAGATTTGGAAAGTTCTAGGTCCCTAATTAATACGGTGGCTGGGTTCAGACAACACGATAACCAACAGTGGTTTTAAGTAGTCAACTGCCAATTGAGTGGTCAACAGTTGCTTATTGTGTTGTCTGTCAGGCCAAAACCACCCCACGGTTGACCATTTTCCCAAAAAACCAGCTGAGATAACCAATGCTCTGCAGAGTTGACTATCTGCACAACCGTTGGTTAGCGTGTTGTCTGTCAGACTCAGTGGACTTTTTTGCAGGATTCAGGCAAGAGCAGCCAAAGAGGCGGCTGCAACTCTAGTCTACCCAGCAGAACTCACAATGGCTGCTGGGATAGCACTGGGAGAACTGAGGGAGGAGGGAGGGGTGGGGGCTATGTCAGTCAAATGTCGGGTTGACTATTAGTCCATTCAGTGCCAGCCCCAACCAGTCCACAGTTGTGTAGGAACATGTTGTGTGGGGAGTACTCACAAAATAACCAACTGTGAGTTGACTATTCACCCACCATTGGCTGAGTTCAGACAACACTTTAGGGAATTTGTTGATTGTGTCATGTGTGTGGGGACACACAATGGACAGTATATTATGTAACAATGGGGAAAACAATGGGCTGCTCAGTTGTTTATTGGAGACCCGTTGGTTGTCATGAGGCTGGGACTGTCAGCCATGCAATGGGGGGAGAGGCAACCTGTCGTGTGTCAGGCACCACAAAAAATAACGAACTGTCAATTGCCTCTTCCCCCCTCCGTTGCCAAAAGTGTCATCTGAACTCAGCCATTGACTAAAGCATTGTCTGAACGCAGCCGGTATCTTCCTTTCCTCCCCATCCCACCCCACAGTGTCAATCATAGATGGTTGGAATCAATGGGAGAAGGCTTCCATTCCTTGAAAGAGTTGGCCAAGCAGCCTCTTTAGCAGCAGGAGACAGCTGTGGAGCACTACTTCCGTCAGGGTGGCTACGCATCCACAGGGCCTTGAGCAGGTCGTTGTGTGCAAAGCTGAGACAGACTCTGTGGCTTGAGGACTCAGTGCCTGTCTGTCAGCATGGGCTGTATGTGCATGGTGTGGCTTAGCAAAATGTCGGGTTGAGAAGACCAGAATCATGGCCATCATAGCCCTGGGAGAAGTCATCAGTGTGTGAGGACTGGATTCAAGCACAAGAGGTTGGCAGTTAATTGGTACGGGGTTGGGGGAAGCAAGTCATTGTGCACATTTAGGCCTTAAGGTAGAGACGTTGAACCTCAGGCCTGTGGGCCACACCTGAATTTCCTCTCAATCCACCCCTCTGGGTTTGCTCAGATGACCATGCTGTTTTCTCCCAGCTGCTGACTGTTTGATGGTTTCTCAACATTTGTGGGGTTTTCTCTCATTTTAAAAGGTTGAAATGCCTCTCCTAAGGCTTTGTTACTGGCAGGAAATGCTTTAAGCTAAACTATGCTGGTAATTTTGTGCCCATCCCTTTTTCCTTCAGCCCTGCCCACCACTGAAATTAGCCCCCCACCTCACCCCCAAGAGCTTCTCTGAAATGGCCCTTGGGCTAAAAGAGTTCACTAGCAATTCAACACTCCTGCCTTAAGGGGTCTGTTTGGATGTTACAGCTCCATTAGCCCACCGCCCCAATAGTCCTCTGGCTGTGTGTGCTCTGACTCTCCCGGTACTCTTACCAATGAGCAACAAGGGTTTAATTTCCCAGGGTCAGGTGAAGTTCTGCGTTCATACAACTGTGATACTTCCTGCTCAGGCTGCAATACTTTACTTATGGGATGATGATGATGATTTCAGTCTTGAGTTATCCTTCATCTAAGTAAGTTCAGTGTTTTATCAATTTAAGTATTAAGTTCTTGAAACTAAGATCTTTAAATTCAGAGCTGAAAAACAGAGATTGCATTTTGAAATATCATTGCATTGACCTATATTAAATTAGATACATCTTACTTTAAAATCATCATCATCATCATCATCATCATCATCATCATCTCCTTTTGTTTTTTGCTTTATCTCCTGACATTTTCAGCCATTAACATGTCCAAAGCTTTGCTGATTTCTCTCGAGTGTTTATAGGCACAAACTTACAGCCTTAATGGTGAGGACACTTTGATCTAGATCAGGTTTTCCCAACCTGGTTCCCCTCCTAATATTTTGGGCTACAACTTCCATCATACCTGACCATTGGCCATGCTGGCTGGGGCTGATGAGAATTGTAGTCAAAAACATCTGGGGGGGGAACCAAGTTGGTCTAGATACTACTGAGATTTTATTGTTATTATTCTTGGGGTGAGAATAAATAACATGCCTTAAACATAGTTAATTGACAATTTAAATATTTTGGTTCATCCATGACAGCTCCTTGGGTTTTACTTCTTTATTGTTCTGTAAACCCACCCCACACTCCAAATAAACACGCACACACACACTTATCCTTTATGCATCTGCATTTATATACATATATCATTAAATTAGCATCAGTAGTGGCAATGTATGAGAAATTGGTTTCAGTTTGGTTTTGACCAGGATTCAGAAACTTTTTGACCAACCTCCCAGAACCAAACACAGTCCCTAATGCAATCTGCAATCAAAGTTCATACATTTCTGAGCTTGTGATAAGATTCACAGAACCCCCCCCCCCCCAAAAAAAATGTGTTTGAAAAATATGTACATTTGGAAAATGCACATAAAGATACTTACTGTTGGAAAACGCACACAAACATTCTTTAATCAATGGGAGAAAATGTGCAGAACTGATGTGTACATTTGGGAAAATAAGCATAAAAATACACACACATATTTTCGCGTGAAAAGCTCACAATCTCATATGGACAGGAACTGAGTCGGAATGATCTTTGAGGTGGAATTCGGAGTACCTTGACGTACTCAGGTTTTGCTGTTTCATACATGCCTAATCAATAGACTGTGCTGCATCTAACATACGGTGTTCTGGCAACAGGAACGCTGCCTTCTCCCAACCAAGACTGAGTTTATGCTAGTATCTTCCCAAAAGGGAATCACAGTTGTTTCAGGGGGTGTTAAGATATCCTCCTTCAGCCAGATGGTGATCCTTGTGCATGGAGCCTGGCTTCCGGTGCAGAATCCTATAAAAGCAGCTGTTGACTCCTTGATGAGCTTTTGAACTGTGACCTGCGATTCTAGGGGTCGAGGTTTTCACAGGCCGGCTGCTGAGATGGCAGCAGCTTTTAAGTCGTACAGTAAGGTACCTTGTCTATGCTGCAGCCACAAGGTGATGGAGGGGCGATGATGACTAGATTGCAGCAGTCAATTAATTAGTTTATGGCAAGAATGAAAGACAGTCCCTGACCAGGCAGGATCTGCATTGCTGTTTTAAAGCGCTTTAAAACACTTTATAACAGTAGTGACAACTGTTTTGGAGTGTGACCTGGGCCCCAACAGTTGTCAGTATTGCTTTATAAACTGCTTTAAAGCGCTTTATAACAGTAGTGACAACTGTTGGGGCCCAGGGCACACTCCAAAACATTTGTCATTACTGTTATAAAGCGCTTTAAAGCGTTTTAAAGCAGCAGTGTAGATCCCGCCCCAGGGGACATCAGTGAACCAAGTGAAGACAGTAAAGTGAAGTCAGCATGCGGTACAAGACTGTTGTGTTTAGTTTCTGGATGCCTCTGAATCTTTGAGAGGAGGAGGGCCTTCTCTGTTGTGGCACCCCAGCTGTGGAATGAGCTCCCTAGAGAGGTTCACCTGGCACCTACAGCATACTCTTTCAGATGCCAGGTGAAGACCTTTTTATTTTCTCAATATTTTAACAGCTTATCAGCTTAATTTTTAACTTTGCTGTTTTAAATCTGTATTTTAAAACTGTATAGATTTCTGCTTTGCTGCTCGGTTTTACCCTGGTTGTGATTTTATACGGTATTTTATAAACTTTTTACACTGTTGTTTGTTTTATATTTTAAATGGTTTTCATGGTTTTACTTTTTGTAAACCGCCCAGAGAGTTTCAGCTAATGGGCGGTATAGAAATGTAATAAATAATTAAATAATAAAATTTATGATGAACTCACACATAATATGTTAATACGATGGTGCTTGTAGTTAGCAATTTGTGTTAGAAAGTGATATCATGGATCATTTACTCTTATGATGTCAGGAATCATAAGATCATATCCAGTGGTTGCCATCACTTCAGAGGAATGTGTAAATTACCCTTCCCCAACCTGGAACCCTTCACATGTTTTGAACTACATTTCCCATTATCCCTGATGCATTGGCCATGCAGGCTTGGGTTGATGGGAGTTGTACTCCAAACTATCGGGAGGGCACTGGATTGGGGGAGGGTGGCATAAATGCATTGCTAGTTTCCTCTTGATCTATCTGTAAGACAGTCACAAAAACATGATACTACCAAAACATCCCATCTTTATGTGTGATGTGATAGTTTCTTCCCCTTTACTGTGGGGGCAAAGCCATTTTGATGGCTGCTCTGAGGGCAAATTTTGTAGCCTTATCTACTGTTTTGGAGCTCTGCTCCTATAGTAGAAATATCATTGTGCAGGTGGTCCAGCATGCTCTTTGTTTCTAACCCAGAATTACTGCTATCTGGGGATGCCACCCTTTACACACAGGAACATGCATGAAAAATGAAAACAAAACTACCATTCTCTTTAACTGCCATGAGTTTGGCTGCAAAGTAGCACATATAGTGGGCTTCATAACGCTCTATGAACTGTGAACCATAAGAGAGCTGAGGCTATTGCTGCCACAACAGTAATCTATATTCTGCTGTTAGTCCTCTTGTCTAGGAGGATAGCCAGCACAACTTTTGGTACCTTGTCATTGTGTCATGTGATGTTGAGTGCCATCTAGTGTATACATTTGGGGGGAGTGTTAAAAAGCTTATATATTGCAAACACTGCAAGAACTGAGAAAGTCATCTAGGCTTCCAAAACAAAACCCACTTTTAAATAAATCAGAGTGGGCACTTTTAAATTGTGAATGTGATGTTTATAGATAAATACCGGCCTTGGGTTTGTTGCTTTATTTATTCAACGTCTGCTTAGAAACAATAAACTGGTGATCGTAATCTCTCCTGGAAAAAAAACTCTGAAAATTTGGGTGAACCGTATAATTCAGAATAACATAATTTCCAGCCCCTCCTACTCATATGCACGTATCCCTAAAAACCAACACACTACTCCTAATGAGCCTCATATGGGAAGCTCAGTTATGGCAGGAATCTGCTACATGAACTCAGGATCTGGAACAATCTGACCTGAAATAGCTAATGTTAAAAATCTTCTGTTGGATTCAAACCAATCTGGAAAACCATTGATTGTGCATGTTGTGATGCACTTACATTCCTGCCTTCAATGGGATTTCTCTCACAAAAAAGGATTACATGTGTAATTTTTGTTTTTGGCTATTCAGAGGAGTTGGCATACGAGTAAAAGTTAGCTTCTCTCTGAATGGTATCTGGCAGAGAACAAGAGGTTATAGTAATACCCTGTCCTTCCTATCATACATGGAAGTTTCTTATAATCCAATGCTATTAAGGGCCAGCCCTACCATTAGGCAGAGTGAGGCAGTTACCTCGGGTAGCTGGTTTTGAGTGTCATGAAAGAACAACAAAGTATTGTTTGGTTTATTATTTTTGTAGCTGTATTGCCAGGGAGAGGCAGACGTGCTTGTGGAATTTTCTGCCTCAGTTGCCAAAACAACTTGGCTGTTGTTGGGCACTAGTCACCTCAACTTGGATGCCATTTGCTGTACTACCTCAGTAGTACATCTTCTCAGAAAGGAGCAAGCCCATTGAATTTAATGAGACTTACTCCAAGGTAACAGAACAAAGATAACGGTTATATTCACATTGTCCTCGGTTATAATGAGAAGGAATGGATTCATCCCAGGCTGTGGTTTTCCTGTGCTCTGCAGTTGCATGAAATGGAAGACATTACATCAGTTGAATTTAGGAGGCTCAACTCCTCTACTCAGATAAGTCTTCTGATTTATCCCTAGCCAGTTTCTTCAACTATAATAGTACATCCTTTTCCACGTGCCTCAGTGGGTACCAATATTGAATGCCCTCAAGCCAATTGGAATAATGAAAACTACCCTTATCTCCCTGACCCACAACATAGAAATGCCGTTCTTCATACTGGTCCAGTTAAGTTATTTAGATTGCTTCAAGATGGAGGGCTCCCAGCACTACCAATCAGAAGACTTTGGCCTTGTTCAGAAGACACCTTAAACTACGGCTTCACCATGCTGAATAAGATAAAAAGCCTTATTCACCATAGTTAAAGCCGTGGTTTAAGGTGTATTCTGAATAGGGCCATTGCGGAGCTACTGTTCCTTTCCCTCCTTAATAGTTTTTTGTCCTCCTGGTAAGTGTGGAGAAAATATGGGAGGGTTACAAAAATGGAAGTTGACTTCATCTATCCCAGGTAGAATACCATAAGTGAGGCAGGGCAACTGCATAATCAAAGCCTCACCTAGAGGCATCCTTAAAAATATTTGAGTAAAAAAAAAGGTGACATTGTTCTTCAGGTGTAATGCACAGTCTGGACATACCATAGTACTTCCGTGGCTGCTTTTCCTATTTCTCTTCTTCCCCATGCCAATAACACTCATGCCAACGGGAAAAGCAGAAAACACTGGCAATGAGTGCTGTGGGCAAAGCACTTCCTGTTCTAACAATCCTCCAGCATGTTCCTGCCTGAAGGATCAGTTCCAGAGAGTGGCATTGGGGCTAGGGATGGATGGACCCACCCACATCTGATTTGTCAGACACTTGCCCTGTCGCCACCCAAGCTCCTTTCTTATGGCCACCATTTATGCAATGGAGGAAATACAAAATTTTCAGAGCCTTCATTGTTGTGCACAATGGGGGCTCCAGCTGAGGGTGGACAGCTGCTGGGCGTTTGTCAGGCTGTGCAGGTGGTTGAAGTGCAAGCACACAAACGTACCACAAGCGCCAAAATGGATCTGGAGGGGAGGGGGGGTTACACGCGGGTGAGTCTGTTGGACTCCCAGACCCAGTCGGGTGCCTGTAACATCCCTATTTGGGGGATTGGGCCTCGTCCCCCTGGCAGTTGGGCTCTGGAGTGCCACAGGGCACGATCTGATCAGCAACGCTTGTAAACATCCATATGAAGTTACTGGGTGCGGTCATTAGGGGCTTTGGCAAGGTGTCATCAATATGCAGATGACACCCAGCTCTATTTCTTTGTTACATCTGAGTCAGGTGTGGCCATGTATAACCTGGACTGGGGCTTGGATGCAGTGGTGGGCCGGATGAGGGACAACCAACTGAAATTGAATCCTAGTAAGACACAAGCTCAGTGAGTGCGCAGTCCCTGGATCCGGTGGTTGCGTAATTTACCCGTCTTAGATGAGATTGCACTCTCCCTGAAGGGACAGGGACATAATTTGGGGGGTGCTCTTGGACTCATCTCTGTCTCTTGCAACCCAAGTGGTTTGGCGGCAAAGAGCGTCTATTACCAGCTTAGGCTGGTACAGCAGCTATGACCACTCCTGGACAGTGATTGGTAGCCTCAAGACCGGACAATTGTAATGCGCTTTATGTGGGGCTGCCTTTGAGATTGGTTCAAAAGCTGCAATGAAAGCTGCATGACTCCCGTGCTGCAAGCTATACACCTTAAGCATGGCTGCCAATTAGCTACCAAGCCATGTTTAAGGTGTAATTGCTGGTTTATAAAGCCCTAAACAGCTCACGGCCAGGTTATCTGAGACAGTGCCTACTTCCAGTTGGGCTGCCCCAGTCTTCATATTCTGAGGGGGAGGACTTGCTGACCTATCAAACCTCACTTAGTTGTGGAGCAGAGGAGGGCCTTATCCATTGTGGAGCCCACCATGTGGAATGATCGCTCCATTTCGATCAGGCAGGCTCCTAATAATAATAATAATAATAATAATATATTTATTTATTTATTTATTTATTACCCGCCTCTCCCTCCGGATTGAGGCAGGGAACAACATAATCACAAAACACACAAAACTGATTAAAAATACATAAAAACAGTACATCATTAAAATACCAATAAAACACCAATAAAACACTTAAAATTCATCTGAGTAGGCCTGCCGGAAGAGCTCAGTCTTTATAGATCTTTTAAATTCCTGAAGACTGGTGAGTTGACAGATCTCTCCCGGCAGGTCATTCCACAATCTGGGAGCGGCAGAAGAGAAGGTCCTCTGGGTAATGGTTGTCAGTCTAGTTTTTGTTGACTGTAGTAAATTCTTCCCAGAGGACCTAAGCGTGCGGGGCGGATTGTATGGGAGAAGGCGATCCCGCAGGTAACCTGGACCCAAACCATGTAGGGCTTTAAAGGTAATGACCAACACTTTGTACTTCACCCGGAAACTAATTGGCAGCCAGTGGAGAGATTTCAAAGCTGGTGTGAAGTGCTTCTGTCAACAACTAAAGACACACTTGTTTGCCTAGGCACGTCCCTGTTAACTACTAATGTCAGCAAGCCCTGGTTATTTTAACGGAGATTTTATTTTTATTGTTGTTTTAATGATGGCATTTATTGTATTTTTATAATGAAGATTTTATATTGTAAACCATTTTGGGATTTATTTATTTTAAATGAAAAGTGGTATAGAAATGTTTTGAAATAAATAAAATAAAATAAAAGAAGCCCCATAGAATATACTTCTGAGTAAACATGTCTAACATTGCATGGTTAATTGAACAGTTTGGTGATCTTTCCAGTTACTCAGTTAATTGGTCAAAATCCAAATTGATGCACATTGTCAATAGTATATTTCCTAGTGTGTTCGCTAATGGCCAATTTCGGTGGTGCCCTTATTTTATTACCTTTCTGGGAATACTTATTCCAAGAGATATACCTCAGCTGTTCAAATTAACTTAAACTGATTAGTGAGATTACCCGAGATATAGACAGATGGGCACCGTTAAAGTTGAGTTTGTGGGATAAAGTCAACACACTTGAGATGAACCTTATACCTCGAATTCTTTATGTTCTGCATAGGATTCCTTTACTTATACCTGGCAAACATTTCCAACAACTTAATGCTTTGTTTCATAAATTCTTCTGGAGTTCATCCCCACCTTGAATAACTTTGAAATGGATGCAGCTTCCAAGGTGGATTTGGCTTTCCAGACCTCACTTTGTACCATCGAGCCTATCTACTGGCTTGTACTAAGTTTTGGTCTTCTTCTGTTCCCTCAGAATTGCTTAACAAAAACTGGAGGCTGCAGTTGTAAATGAACCTGCAAACGAGTGCCTTTGGCACACAACTGCCGTACTAGTGACTATGTGTCACCAAATAAATAACATGGAATTTATACTCTCTAAGTAATTTGAAACAATAATGTATGCTGTGATATACACATACACAGAACATGATATACACATACACAGAACAATAAAATATTTTACAATAGTAAGTTATTTAATCACATACATACTGTTAAATAAATTCTCTGGGTGTATAATGCACACGCCAATCTGAACACATTCAGGGTCACCTGTTGTAGATTACACCAATTAAACCTGCAATCACCAAACAAATAAATGCTCACAACTTAATCACTTATAATTCAGTAAGTCCCAATTGGGTTAACACCCCTAATATAACAAATGCTTCTAAGCTATTATCACTAATATAACAAATACTTCTAAGCTATTATTACTCTAAGCTATTATTACAACAGAACTCCGGATGAATGCTTCTGTTTCAAGAAATCCTCTTCGTCAGGTATTATAAAGGTGAAGGTTTTGAAAGTGTGGAGTGGCTCCTTCTTGAGGGGCATTAAACTCTTGGGAAAGACACAAACTATGAAGAAGGGAAAGGCTAAAGAGGCAGGTGGAGCCTTCTTCCCATCACTAGATGACATGAGTAGTGTTCAAATGAGCCTCTTCCTGTTTTCAATCTACATGTGAAGGAGTAGCTCAGATGCCTGCTTCTGACGTGCCTGCTGGGCATGCTCCCCAGAAGCCTCGTATTTGGCCTCATTGTGAAAGGGCTCTTATCCTTATACAGATATGTGCATAGGGAATCTGTCAGTACAGTGCACATCTGTACATATATCTGTTTCTTTGATAGAAGCAGGAAAGCTGGCCAATCAAGGTCCTGCATTAATTGCTCATGCCATAAAACCAAGTTTCCATCTGATCACTTAGGCTGCAGACATAATGACTGCATGCACACTGGGACAGTTCATATGGTGGTACCTTTGGGAAGAAGATGACTGCATAAGCTGGGGCTATCAAGAACATCACTTGTGCCCCTTGATGGCCAGCGTCTCCAATGATGTTTGTCATTAGATGCCTCCCTGGCTCTCCTGGGCACTTGAGTAACTGCCCATTATCCCCTTTAATCTTTTCAATAACAGAGTGAGACTGTCAAGGGGCCTCTCTCTCTCTCTCTCTCTCTCTCTCACACACACACACACACACACACACACACGGATAATTGGGGGGGACCTTTGTTTGTCGTGTTTGAAAAGCTCTCCGAAAGTGAGAGGAAAGAGCTGTGTTTGGGGCAAGGAATTAAGCCAATTAAGTGCATACACTGTAACACGAATGTAGATTTAAAGAAGCAGTCTAGAGATATGCAGATACTGGGTGAGATTTGGATGGTTCCATGAATTTACGAATACGTCCTGCAGATACTCCACTGCCCCAACCCATCTCAACTGCAGATTCCAGGAGTTCTTGTACATTAATGCAGCCTTGCTTAATATTGCTGGGCCTAGTCCCCCATCTCTCTCTCTCTGGTGTGTGCTAGGGTGATTTTTTCCCCCCTCGCTCAAAAATGAACAGTTACAGTTATGCCCGAGGCCTGGCTAGCACCAGTTTATCTGGATGATTCCTTACTGCAAGGTAAATTGCTAGTATAATAGAACTCCTCCGTATGCTGGTACAAGTGGGATTGCCTTCCATTTAGATTGAATTCAGAAATGAAATTTGTTCAGTTTCACAATCTGAGATTTGCTTTGTACAGCCAAGATTAACTATATTGTCATTTTAAATGCAGTTAGTTCTCAAGGCAGAGAAACAGAAAACTAGAAAGAGCCCAGAGAACCTGCCTTTTCCTTCAAGATGGAAAAATCAGGAATATGTGCATCGCTTACATTGTTAAATGCAAATTAATTTCCTTAGTTCTGTGTACAGTTTGGTTTGTTGTGCAATTAGCTCTATAATTCAGTTGTAAGATGCAGGCTAATGAGTGTACCCCACTTCCGTACCAACCCTCATCTACTCAATCCTTAGGAAGGGGGCAGGGCAAGAATAAAACTGGCCGGCACCCCAGTTTAATGGACCTACGTATCTTTCTGCCTCGATACAATCAGTGACTTACAGAACAATCCTATACCCGACTAATCAGAAGTAAGTTCCATTAAGTTCAATGAGGCTTACTTCCAAGTAAGTGGGTAAAGGATTGCAGTCTTTAGCTGCTGAAGCAAACCACTTATTTCTGTATTTTTTATTGAGTACATTTCTCATCCGCCCAATAACTAATGTTCTCTGGGCAGATTACAACCAGTTAAAAAACTAGAATGCCATTTTAAAACACAATTAAAATATAAAATACAATTCATATATTTAAGAGACTGAAATAAAACATAATGCATAACAATAAACAGCCCAGGAATAATAAAACAGCCTACAACAGTGTATCTTAAATGCCTGG
Organism: Anniella stebbinsi; assembly: GCA_029215795.1. NCBI lineage: Eukaryota > Metazoa > Chordata > Lepidosauria > Squamata > Anniellidae > Anniella > Anniella stebbinsi. The sequence continues at coordinate 60,528,828 of JARDYH010000005.1, read as the reverse complement.
GAGAAAAGACAGGTCTTTGCCTGATGCCCAACAGATAACAATGTAGGTGCAAGGCAATTTTTTTAGGGAGTTTATTCCATATGTGGGGTGGCACCACTGAGGACCTCTTTCCTCAGAAGTAGGTATGGGGGAATCAGCAAGGCTCTGGATTATACCTTGACTCGCAGCCTTGCTTGCATCCCCAAATGCAAGCTGCTGCTGTTGCTGTTGTTCAAATAGGAAAAGTGCACATTTACGTGTGCATTTTTTAAAGTGTGCACCCAAATGTGTACCTTTTCCCCATTGTCTAAAGTGTGAAATGCATTCCCCCCCCCAAACAATTTTTTTTTAAGTGTACATTTTTCTAACGGATACAGTTTGTGATCAAAAGCATGGGAATGTGTGAGATTTGCCTGAAAAATGCGTTCACATTAGGGATGACCGTTGTGGGGAAATCTGGCCCTTTTTAGGCTCGCTGGATTTCCCTGGAGCCCCCATCTTGGTTTGCATTTAAGAACCGAGCAGGGGCTTATCCCCAAAATCTGGGAATTGTTCTCTGGGTTTTGATTTTTTTAAATTACTATTTTACAAATTTCAGCTGTCATATGCTTAACTTGCGGAAATTGCACCCGTGCCTGCTTATTATGGCTGAAATTTGTACAAATTACGGCTGAAAGATTAGCAAATTATTGCCGAATTTTGTGCAAATTATTGTCAAAATTTGTGCAGATTACGCAAACTGCGTCTGCAGTTTGTGTCAATGGTGATTTAGGGACAACCCCCCCCCCCCCCAAAGAAATCTATGAGCTGGGACAACTAGATCTACATTGAGTCAGGCCTGCTAGTGGGTAATTGAGCTGAAACCCAGGGAGCCAAGCTGATGATGGATTCTTCCAACATCCACAGTTCACATTCAGCAGTGTGAATGGAGCGAGTTCTGATGCTCAATGAACTGACAAGGCATTCTCATCCATCCCTACTCAGAAGCAGAACTTCCCAGGAAAAATACCAAGCCCTGTTCCTTATTGCCAGTTCTAGCTGGGTCAGCCACGTCTTTGCCTTTGCAGCTTCTTATAGGCCCAAACCCCTACAGAATTCTGTGCCAAGGGAGAGAGGACACCGCTTCCAAACCAAAGTGGCACAATGGCCTTTGTGTGGACGAAGCACAGCCACAGATAGCAGCTGCTGTAGCAGGGCAAAGACTAGTCCCAGACTCCCGGCATGAGAGGACGTGTTGTCTTGTCTCCATGTTTAGGAGATGGATCATGTGGTGGAACTGCCTTGGGGTCTCTCTGAAATTCTCCACACTTCCAGTAAGGAAAAGGGAATGATGCAATCCCTGAGCATCTAGCCAGCTTCAGGGGAGTTCCCCAGACTTCTGCAGAACCCCTTTCAGCCCAAGGGCCAAATTCCATTTTGAAGAAGCTTTCAAGGGCTGCATTCCAGTAGTGGGTGGGGTGGTGAAGGCAAAAGGGGCAGGACCAAAAATGCCAGGGGAAGGGGGCTTGACCAATTGGGACATCTGGAGGACCAGAGTGGGGCTCCAGATGGACCAGGTTTTTTTTTCCTGGGCCTAAGGTTCTGCATCCCTGCTATCAGGCTTTATGACGATACCATCCTCCCGGCAGAAACTTCAGGCCAATGTTTGAAAATATAGCTAATGTAGTCTCATTCCACAAAAAAAGGGAGAAAAGTCTCATGATGCTATAGACAAACTGATCGTGGGAAAGCCCAATGCGTTTTGGCCTCTTGCTTTTTGTTAGGCCTTCTTCAAGGGGCTGTAACAATACATATATAAAAATTAGGAATGGGACAACACAGTACTAAAAAAATGTTTACAATTGGAAAAGCACATTGCAAGCATGGCCTGTGCATACATGTAGACAATAAAAAAATTCCGTATTACATATAAAAAGTTCATAGGGCACATTGCAAGTAAGGCCTGTGCGTATATTTAAATAATCTAAAACAGTTAAAATATTAGATGCTCACTTGTAACATTGGCTAGACCTTCACTACTGCTTTAAAGCAGTATTGAAGTACACTGATAACTGTTGGGGCCCAATCCACATTCCATATACCACTTTCATAGTGTTATATCCTGCTTTTTATTCCATATTCATAATGATTTGATATAACGTGTAGATCTGGCCAATGTCTGCAGGAATTATTTACAACAGATTGTTTTGTGTTTAAACACTGGTGGTTAGACGGGATGTGCTGAAGTCTATGTTTTTTATACTATTGGACAAGTTTTTTCTTTGAGTTTCTTACAGCTGTTACCAGGACAGCAATTCTAGTCCCCACTGAGCCATGGAAGCCCACTGGGTGACGTTGGGCCAGTCACAGACTCTCAGCACAACCTACCTTGTTGTGAGGATAAAATGGGGAGGAGGAGAATTATGTACACTGCCTCGGGTTCCTTAAGGAAGGGAAAAGGCAGGATATAAATCTAATAAATCAAGAAAGAAAGAAAGAAAGAAAGAAAGAAAGAAAGAAAGGTTAGGAACTGGAAGTCTTTTAATTCTATGCCTGGTATCTAATTCCCCCCACCCTTCCCAAGTTGGCTTTTGATGATTCTTCATGGTCCCTGTTTGGATGTGGCTTGAAACTTGTGCACACATTTTATTTTATTTTTGCAAGATTTTACTCGTGTTTGTGTTTGTGTGTGTGTGTGTGTGTGTGTGTTTCGTCCCGTACCAGTCCCACAACCCAATGTGCAGTCAAATGAGTGTGATAGGGACAGGGGATTAGGTGCTATTCAGAGTACATTATCGGAAGGCTTAAGCCTAGGGAGCCTGACAGGGTCTGGGTGCCAAGGCAACCCCCCATGTCACACATGCTCATGTATTCTGAACAGAAAGAATAGCTGGAAACTTCAGCAGCTGGTTGGGAATCTTCTCAAGGGGCCAGAGCTGGGAAAGCATCTCACACTCTGACCTAAATACATGGTGCAAGCGTTTAATTGAGTCTGATGGGCTTGAATGCCCGAGTCAAACACGGACTTGCCATTTGCCAGAGCAGCTCCGAGTGAGTTTATTGAATGAATAACAACTCCAATTGAATTTCTTGTACTTCATAAGGAAGACCTTTTCAATAGGGTGACCATATTTTGGAAACCAAAAAGAAGGACATGTCTGGCCCCAGGGGGCATGTCCAGCACATACCTGATTTTACAGCAACTTAACTTCACTTACGCCTACTTTTGTAGCTTTTGCTGTGCTTTGAAGCTTTTGCTATACTCTGTGTGATACATTCTCCCCTTCCCTCAAATATCTTTTCTGACTGTATCTTCACTCCGGTGCAAACTGCTGCTGCTTTTAACAGGGCTTGCTGCTGCCTGGCTGACTGGCTTTTTTATTTTTTAATTTCAACTTTTTTTAACCTTGTGTATGATTGTCACAAGTTTCTCTACTCTAACATTAGGGTGGATGTTATGGGCAGCAGACGCTACTTCGCCCATTCACACTTCTCACTTATATACATTAGCTTCTCAAGGCTTGCGTGTTGACACCACTTCTCACATACAGATTTTGAACTCCTGTCTACTTCCTGCACCAACTCGTGACTTTGAGACCTTGAGCCTATCTACACTACTACTTTAAAATGGTTTAAAACGGTTTATAACAGTAGTGACAACTGTTGGGGCCCAGGACACACTCCATATACAATTTTCAAAACGTTTTCAAAGTGTTGTATCCTGCTTGGTGTAGATAGGTCCCTTCTTTCTAATGCCCTGCATTGCCTGCCAGCACCGTAGGGCTAAGTTACAACAGGTGTCTCTGGGTTGTCTGTGCAGCCTCTGTTGTCTCTCTCGCTAAGTCATTGCAGCCAAGCCAAAACCTCCAGCCTCAAACAACCTCCCTCTCTCTCTCTGGCAAAGTCTTTCGATGGTCCAGCCGGTCCGCACACTTGTGGCCAGGGGTATTGCTTATTGTTTGGTCATGTCTGGTGACTCTTACTTTAAAAAAATCCGCCGCCAGCGACCTCCAACTCCTCTCCTCCTGCACACCTGCTCGACTCTGATGCACTCTTAAAACACTCTGGGTGGCAAGCCAGCCTCTCAGTGCCAAGCTACAGGTGAATCTGGGTTGCCTTCAGCTTCTCTCTGCCTTATGCCAGCCAGCCGATGTCTCTAGCTTCCAGTCTCAAACAACCTCCCCTCTCTCTCTTCCAAAGTCTCTCAACAGTCCAGCCAGGCTGTGCACTTGTACCCTGTGACTGGTGGTAGGGTGCCAGCTTATAGCTTGGTTACATCTGGTGACTCTTGTTTTTTTAAAAAAAAACCTCCGCCTTCAGCCACCTCTGTCTGCACCAACACTGGACTCTGAGATGCTCTTAAAAGGCTCTGTATGGCACGCCAGCCTCTCAGGGCTAAGCTACAGCCATCTCTGAGTTGTAACTCTGTCTGAAACTGATGCCAGCCAAAGCCTCCAACCAGCCAACACCTGCACCAACACTTGATTCTGAGACGCTCTTGAAAGGCTCTGTGTGGCATGCCAGCCTCTCAGGGTTCAGCTACAGCTATCTCTGAGTTGTGTCTTCAGTCTAACTCTGTCTCTAAGAGATATGCCAGCAGCCCAAGCCACAAATCTATCTATTTTTCTCCGACACACACTTCAAACATTCTGCATTGCATGCCAGCAGTGCAGACAGAGCCTAGCTCACAAGTGAACAAAGTGAAAGGGAAGGGAAGGGGTAGCAAAACAAAGCAACGATATGCCAGGTTCCAACATCCGCAACAACAGGACATCTGCAAAGATGAGAGCCTCTCTCTCGACTGACACCTCACTGTTGGTCGTGAGAGTTTTTCTCTAAGGATGACCCTTCATCACCCATGATGTGGAACTCTGAGAAAAAGGCCTCTGGTTTGTTCCGTTTTGCCCTGCGGGCTGCTTTGACTGACCTCTCCTTTTCCACATTTTGATTGTCAACTTTCATAATTCTCCCCCCCCAGATTTGTTACCAAAAATCCTGACAAATCTGGGTTTTTCCTGTCATATGATCACCCTACCGTTCAATGCCTGTTTTCATTCTATGCCTGCAGTGCGGCCTACACAAGGCAGCTGGAGCATGGCTAGGACTGTTCCACTGCAGGGCCTGGGATGAAGCAGGATGTGTGCGCTGCATACCTAAGCCAAGGGAATGTGTGGAAATTTCAGCTCTCTCTCTCTCTCTTTCTCTCTCTCTCTCTCTCTCTCTCTCTCTCTCTCTCTTGTGTGTGCTGCTTTATGGGAGTCATCTGTTCATGGTAACCTAATTGCAAATTATTATTGGCAGGCTGACAACTAAACTTCCAGTTCCTGGCGCGCGCGCGTGTGTGTGTGTTTCTGGTCCTGACTCACTCATCTGTGCCACACAGACATTCAAAAGTCTTGGTCAGTTAAAAAATAATATCAACATTCTGAATTATCCACCCAGAGGTAATTATCTCCCTTGACCCTGTCATCCCCTCCCAGTCAAATCTGAAAGAGGCAACCTTCCTGATTATCAAAGACACATATATACACACACAGACACACACACACACACAGACACACACAGAAACATACACAAACATACAAATATATAGAGTTCCTGAGTCTCCATCCAGAATTGTGATTCAGCCCAAGGGGAAATTGGGACCCAGCCTCTGAGGAAGTGTAAAAAATTAACCAGCACAGGAATGCAGCTGCATGGCAGCAAGATCACTAGCAGATGGTTTCCTGCTGGCATTGAAAGTGAAAGCTTTTGGGGGGGTGAATTGTAACAGTTTTGACCTGTCAGCATGCTTTGAAGCAGAGGGAAGACTGCATCTTCTTTTCCAGTTGATCTTCAAGTTCTGCCATGAATGCTAATTATCTAATGATATGGCATATCTGATCATAGAATATATAATTTTTCTGAGCTGGATGGGATAGAGGCGAAGAACGACCATGGTCTTAGACAACGTTTTAGTTATCTAGGGCTACGATATTCCATGAAATTTAGTTTCTTTTTTATAGGATAGTATTAGATGGGTTTGTCAGAATACTTGTACTTCTAAAGTTTATAGTCCTCATGACTGTGATCAATACAGTTGAAATTTCATCCCCTGTCATTTTCTAAAGACTTGAAAACCAGTTGCGGAATCTGGAGTGGGGATTTTTATTTATTTTTTTATTGTATAATTGTTATTAATTTTTCAACAAAACAAAACAAACATACATAATATATAAACAAACTAACTCCCTCGACTACCCCCGTGCACCCCCCCCGAGACCTACTCACATTCATCCATCATCCTTCCAGAATTTTAATGATTCTTTTGAAGGCGATTGTCCCTTTCCCGATCTTAAAACATATTCCAAAAAGGGAGTCCATATATCTCCAAAATCACTCTTACTGGACATTCCCCTCATTATTTTCATTTTACATGTCAACATATCATTCAATGCAATATCCCAAATTTATTTTTAAATCAGTAGCCGTATTGCTATTTTCCATTTCTTTTAATAATAACAAATGAAAAGAGAGAAATGCTTAAAAGAACACACATGAACTTTGAAATGCAGAAATGAAAATACTTTATATGTTGGGTGGTACAAAATTATCCAGAAAAAAAGAAGTTCATAATAATTTAATTGCATCCTTGCTGTTAGCTCTTTGGAGAAGAGATGACAGTTATCAGAAGCAGAAATTCTGCTCTAATGAAGCCCCTTGTCATGGTCCCTACTTACTGTTTACTAGCTCCCAATCTATCACCTCCTGTGATAAGAATACATTATGAGAATCATATGGTTTTGTAAATGTGTGCAGTGCAGCCTAATTAGCAGCAGAATTGTGGGGTATTTTGGCAAAGGCTGTGAGTGGAAGAATGCTGGTCTCGACAGGGTTCTCAACAGTACCTATGAGTAGGAATGTGAGAACAAGCAAATTTCGAGGTCACCTAAATTCTGAGAAAATCACTTCAAGGCTCATTTTGTCTCACTCCCATTTTTCATTTTCTACCTGTTTTTTCAGCTGGTGTGCATTTCCGTGTGAGTTTTTCAAAATTGCACACTTCCTCACCTGACCCGCCCTAGGACTAAAGCATGACAATGTGTAATTTTTTGGGAAATGCATATTGCAAAGTGCATTTCCCAAAAACATATTTTATGAATACATTTACTTACAAAAATGAAATTCTTATACTTCCCTACCTGTGAGTCAGGTACTGATTCCTTTCTCCCTATACTTCTATGGCCCTTGACTGAAGGAAGACACTCCAGGCAATTCTGATGGGCTCATTAATACCATGGACCAGAATCCTCCTGGTCTTGAGAATCAAGTGCTACTGAGAAGCCAATCATGTGCCTTTGCTTGCTTCAGTCCCTCAGTTTGGGTACCTCATCCATGAGGGAAGCCACTAGGCTCCCCCTCTACACTTCCTACATGTCAATTGCCTATGTCTGCCTTCCACAACCTAGTGCCCTCCAGATGTTTTGGACTACAGCTTCCATCAGCCCCAGATAGCAAGGCTAATATTTGGGAATGCTGGGAGTTGTAGTCAAAAACAACCTATGTAATCTCCCCTCAGCTCAAGGTATCTGCTGCCTTTCATTGTAGACATGAGACCTGAATGTTTTCAGGGCTCAGACTTGATTCCTGACCATAGTGATGAGAAGAGAGAGGGAGGTGTGGGTGCAAGGCATAGTTGCGCATAGCACCTAATTGAACTTTTGAACTTTCAGTAGATATGGCACACACTAGTTTTTACCCCACTGTACCCAGGTGAACAGGTGAGTCAGCTTCCTCGCACAAATATTGTTATGTGATTGCTTCCTTCACCAATCCAGCCCTTATATTCTTAACCCACTTTCAGCTGGGTATCCATGTTGTGGGGAAACTGGCTTGAGTAATCCCAGAGGTGAAACAATCATACAGTTTCTTTTATTGCATTTCAAGTTACATCAGTTTGGCTGTGCCAATTCACTGTGAATACTGCAATAGTTGCACCAGTTAATTACAACATCTACTTGATTAGTTCATGCATATATCTTTAAAACAGCACAAGGCTGGATAAAAGATCCAATAAAAAGTTCCTTAAATCTGATCATTTCTTTCCCTAACCTTAAACGCTGTTTTCTTTGTCTCAGCAACCTTAGGGAATAGCGATTAGATCTGTTGTTGTTTTGTTACTTAGGTTTTTTTCTTGCACATTTCTAAAGTTTGCTGGATATCTATACTCAATCTCCCCTGTATTTTAATAAACTGAAATAGCTTTCTTAAAAAAAAGAAACTAAAGTAAATATAAATAGAAGAAGAATGGTTGGAAACGGTGTCTTAAGGACAGAGGCTTTTTGTATGTGTTTGGCTCACTGCATTTTTTTCCTAGTGTTTTTCCATCAGTGCTAAATATTTAAACTTCCAGCCCATAAATCCAAGATCTTGGCCATCAGGGAGTTTCAGGGGGTTGGGATGGAGGGGAGGAAGTGGAAGTTAAAGACAGAGAGCTTTGAGTACCTTAAAGGTCTCACATCAGGATTGTGTTTCTCCATCTTTTGAATCTGCCTTTCACATTGGACATTTTTATAGAGCCATTCAATCCCAGGATGTAAGAGAGATGACAGGAAGCGTGGAAGGGCTGTAATGTCAGGAATAAGATCAGATTTCTTCTCTTCCCTCCTCCTGCGTCCTCATGGGCAGTCACACTTGGTGACAGGATACACTGTGTCTAACAGAATACATTCTGCTGGGCTTAATGCACAAAACTGTTTTGAGCCCTGCTGTGTTCTCTGACGGGAGATACCCTGCATCTTCCAAGGATATGGGGGAACATGGGAGTTTTGGTCAAGCCATGGCTAATGCTGTGACATTTCATCCCCTCGTTTAGGTCATGCTCATTTGGAATGAGTTTTTTTCATTCTTTTACTTCCTTCTATTACTGTTTCCAAAATAAATCCTGGATCCCTTCTCTTCACTCCCATCCAATAGGTTTACCATCAACTGGTGTTAGGTCTGATGCTGGAACCCACCTATGTTCTATCCATTTATTATGGTGTCTGGATTTCTGCTGTATGCACCATAAGACAGCTTCTAAAAGTTGTTTAGCTTGACACTTGATATCTAGCCCCTTCTCTCCCTTGAGTATTTGTATGCTCCAAAATTGCCTAATTGCAACAATTTGAACTGGAAAATGAGACAGACTATACATTTAAAGTTCTTATAAGTTGATGCCATTTGTTATCCATCTTCTATGCTAAAATGTATTTTTTTATTATGCAGGGTAATAACACATTGGCTTAGTCCGAAATGCCTAAACTATGGTTGAGGATTAGCTACCTTCACAAATATGAAACCATATATTGGATGCGGGTTTTGAAACCATGGTTTGCATTAACCATGGTTAAGTGTTGTATTTTCATGTGGCTAACTGTGGTTTAAAAAAATCCCTAAGAGATGAACTACATGAATTAGCTAAAAATTACACCGATTTGCTGAGACGCAAAGCAGTAGTGTAGCGGGAGAAGCATAACAGGTGGTCTGAAATTCATTCTGTTCTCTTACAGGTCAAATATGACTGACAGATGTCTGGGAGATTTGACTGTACTTTGTACAAATAAGATTCCAGTGCATGCACCCAAATAATTTTGTGTGTGCGCTAAGGCTTTTCACATTTTCTCACCTGACTACAGAAAATACACCGCATGCTGCATCAAATGCCACTTCAGGGAATCCCTTATTTTCGGGATTAGATTTTGGATTAATTCACATTCTAAACTTGAAATTAAGGCTGTACAGATTTTGTTTAATCCTTGCCATCTGTGTTTCGCGGATTGTCAGGCATCTTTCATTTCAGCACCCGCTCATTGACAGAATCAGATTTGTTTTCTCCTTTGAAAATGTATGCAAAAAAGTCAGCCATCATTTATGTAATTTTCACTGCAAGTAACATTTTGTGTATTTTTCTTAGTTCATCATACAATCAATGAGCAGAGCCCACAAATAAAAAGGGCTACACATCAAAGGCTGAAGAGAGATCAGAGATGTATAAATGTTGTTTTTTAAATGTCACATATATACGCATATTTTCCAGTTACTTCCATATTTTCATACAACTAAATTTGAATACAATTCCAAAAAGGTTTTCAAAAATAATAACCTGCAAGTTCGCGAGATCTGCATGACTCAGAAGATTTCAGTCCACTGAATAATCTGTGGGTAGAATTCATAAAAATCCAAAGTCATTTGAATCCATTTTGGATTCTCTAACATCTCTATTTGGAATATTTTCTGTCTCCAAGTAACCATACTCTAAGTGGGTTCTAGGGGATTTATAATCCATAATGGATCCTTGCTTAGTAGCAGACTAAATTTGGACATGACCACCAAATATGCAAATATATTTATCTTCCAACTTATGGGACGTCTTTACCAGATCAGTTTCCTTTTGATGAGCCTGTAACTAGCAAAATACCTTTCTTTTCTTGGTAATATCTGTTTATTTTCAAATATACAAACTGGGCATGAGGGAGCAGGCAAACATCCAAGGAGCCTGGGCTACTCTTCAAAGGGACATCAGTTCTGCCCAAAGTAAACATCATACCCTTGGAGATGCAAAAACTCACACTTTGCTAGCCGCATTCCATCTCCAAACTGTCTGCCTTTAGCCTCTATCAAAGAAAGTGGGGTGTAGTAGCCCTCAGCTGACAAGGTCACTAAATAGCCATGGTTCAGCGCAGCCTCCCCCAACCTGGTGTTTTGGACTTCAGCTCCCGTCAGCCCCAGCCATTATGGCCAAAGGTCAGGAAGGCTGAGAGATGAAGTCCAAAACATATGGAGGGCACTGGATTGGGGAAGACTGGTCTAGCATATAGATGCCCATTGAAGAAGCATCTTTAGCTAAAACCTGATGGTATTTTTAGCTTTTACTTTAGGCGTACACCGGACTGTCTGCATTTCACTTTGCTGCTTTACGTATATTCTCCTGCATCCCTTGTAGAAATAATTATTTGAGTAAACAGTCACTATGTTCATTCCTTGATGGGTTTATGTAGACTAGAGTGTCACTGAACGATCTTTCCTTTTTCTGGGCCAGGAAGTAGATGCCTTTGGAACCCAACTTCATCGGCCCATTTCTCTCTGTTTTTTTGCCCTGTTAATGTCAATGAATGGTGTTGCTAGTTGAGTTCTGCCCAGGGTACTGAGGATGAAGCACACCACCTTCAAGAAAACATGTAGCCATGTCTTGCTGGTCTTGTTGACCGTAATAAAAATTATTATTATTATTATTATTATTATTATTATTATTAATATTATGTAGCCATGTGCACATAAGTTAGCTTTAGTTTTTAAATGTAGCATGAAATGCCTCTCCCCTCCATTTTGAAGGGGGAATGCTTGTGCACCCATGCAGATTTACCTTGCTGGTTCCATAGCTATTTCTGGGTAACCCCAGCAATCCACTCATTACACAGAAGCTGATCCATATTGAAAGCTGGTTAGTTAGATACACTCTGAACTTTCTTTTAGGGATGTGCACTGACCCCCCGGATCGGATCGGATAGCGGATCGGAATCGGACCTGGGGGGTCGGATCGGATCGGATCGGATCGGAGGCTGGTCGGATCGGATCGGACCAGATGTCCGATCCGGATCGGACGCCATTTTGAATGCTTTTTCCCATAGCCAAGTATTGTTTTACAAAAACGCCTATAACTTTTTCATTTTTAAAGATAGAAGGATGAAACTTGGGCACATTGTAGACTGGTTAGGGGTAGTTATCTGTGAGAAATTTCAGAAAGATTGGTGCATGCATTTTGTGGCAATTAATTTTTTAATAAATACCCAGGAATGCCTATAACTTTGTCATTTTTAAAGTTACACACATGAAACTTTGCCACATTGTAGGGGGTACCTTGGGACCTATGTGTGTGAAATTTCAGAAACGTAGGTGCTTGTCTTGTGTGGCAATTAATTTTTAGAAAAATGGGTAGTAGTGGGGTAAATACAGTTACGCCTCCCATTTTTTTATTTTTGAAGATACAAACAGGAAACTTGGGCACATTACAGGTACCACTTGCCTTGATATGTGTGTGAAATTTCAGAAACATTGGAGCTTTCCTTGTGTGGCAATTAATTTTTGAAACAATGAGGAAAGAAACACCTATAACTTTGTCATTTTTAAAGTTACACACATGAAACTTTGCCACATTGTAGGTGGTACCTTGGGACCCATGTGTGTGAAATTTCGGAAACGTAGGTGCTTGCCTTGTGTGGCAATTAATTTTTTAATAAATACCCAGGAATGCCTATAACTTTGTCATTTTTAAAGTTACACACATGAAACTTTGCCACATTGTAGGCGGTACCTTGGGACCTATGTGTGTGAAATTTCGGAAACGTAGGTGCTTGCCTTGTGTGGCAATTAATTTTAGAAAAATGGGTAGTGGTGGGGTAAATACAGTTACGCCTCCCACTTTTTTATTTTTGAAGATACAAACAGGAAACATGGGCACATTACAGGTACCACTTGGCTTGATACGTGTGTAAAATTTCAGACAGCTGGGTCCAGGCATGTGGTGGCAAGGTATTTTTGAAACAATGAGGAAAGAAACGCCTATAACTTTTTTATTTTAAAAGTTAGAAGTCTGAACATTGCTCACTTTGTAGATGGGTTAGGGGTAGATATGTGTCAGAAATTTCAGAATTATAGGTCCAGGCATTTGATGGCTATGGAATTTTTAAATTACATGTTTCAAAAAAATTTCTACAGAGGCCAGGTCTTCCCCTCCCGCTTCCCGCGAAGAAAAGGAAACACTCTCTCGTCTCGATCCCTTTGATCCTTGCTAGTAGTATCCATTACAGGGCTCGTGTTTCCTTTCCTACTTTCACTTTTCAAGCAGAACGGCTGAGCCTAGCTGAGTTTTGCAGCCATGCGTGCAAGGAAGGATCACTCTGGTCTCGATCCCTTTGATCCTTGGTAGTATCCATTACAGGGCTCGTGTCTGCTTGAGTACAAAGTGAAAGCAGACACGAGCCCTGTAATGGATACTACCAAGGATCAAAGGGATCGAGACCAGAGTGATCCTTCCTTGCACGCATGGCTGCAAAACTCAGCTAGGCTCAGCCGTTCTGCTTGAAAAGTGAAAGTAGGAAAGGAAACACGAGCCCTGTAATGGATACTACTAGCAAGGATCAAAGGGATCGAGACGAGAGAGTGTTTCCTTTTCTTCGCGGGAAGCGGGAGGGGAAGACCTGGCCTCTGTAGAGATTTTTTTGAAACATGTAATTTAAAAATTCCATAGCCATCAAATGCCTGGACCTATAATTCTGAAATTTCTGACACATATCTACCCCTAACCCATCTACAAAGTGAGCAATGTTCAGACTTCTAACTTTTAAAATAAAAAAGTTATAGGCGTTTCTTTCCTCATTGTTTCAAAAATACCTTGCCACCACATGCCTGGACCCAGCTGTCTGAAATTTTACACACATATCAAGCCAAGTGGTACCTGTAATGTGCCCATGTTTCCTGTTTGTATCTTCAAAAATAAAAAAGTGGGAGGCGTAACTGTATTTACCCCACCACTACCCATTTTTCTAAAATTAATTGCCACACAAGGCAAGCACCTACGTTTCCGAAATTTCACACACATAGGTCCCAAGGTACCGCCTACAATGTGGCAAAGTTTCATGTGTGTAACTTTAAAAATGACAAAGTTATAGGCATTCCTGGGTATTTATTAAAAAATTAATTGCCACACAAGGCAAGCACCTACGTTTCCGAAATTTCACACACATGGGTCCCAAGGTACCACCTACAATGTGGCAAAGTTTCATGTGTGTAACTTTAAAAATGACAAAGTTATAGGTGTTTCTTTCCTCATTGTTTCAAAAATTAATTGCCACACAAGGAAATCTCCAATGTTTCTGAAATTTCACACACATATCAAGGCAAGTGGTACCTGTAATGTGCCCAAGTTTCCTGTTTGTATCTTCAAAAATAAAAAAATGGGAGGCGTAACTGTATTTACCCCACTACTACCCATTTTTCTAAAAATTAATTGCCACACAAGACAAGCACCTACGTTTCTGAAATTTCACACACATAGGTCCCAAGGTACCCCCTACAATGTGGCAAAGTTTCATGTGTGTAACTTTAAAAATGACAAAGTTATAGGCATTCCTGGGTATTTATTAAAAAATTAATTGCCACAAAATGCATGCACCAATCTTTCTGAAATTTCTCACAGATAACTACCCCTAACCAGTCTACAATGTGCCCAAGTTTCATCCTTCTATCTTTAAAAATGAAAAAGTTATAGGCGTTATTGTAAAACAATACTTGGCTATGGGAAAAAGCATTCAAAATGGCGTCCGATCCGGATCGGACCTCATCGGATCGGATCGGATCGGATCGGAGGTTGTCCGGATCGGATCGGATCGGATTTTCCCGATTTTGGGTCGGATCGGATTCGGATCGTGGATCGGATCCGATCCGATGCACACCCCTACTTTCTTTTCATTTAAATATATTGCAGAGATATCAGCAGGAGCCAGGGACGCTCTGCTGTCAAATGTCAGCCTTGTCATGACTCTATCTTTCCAAACTGAGCAAATTCTTCACTCCTGTGGTGTAAGCTTTAATTTCTCATTATTATTGCTTTAATAAGACCAATACTTACTGTATGTTGCTCATTTGCAACTAAAACTGGAACCATTAGAGCAGTAACTGCCAATTACCTCCCAAGCAGTACAGCATGCAAATACTTCCATTAGTCTCTCTGAAGCAAAGGTACAGAGCCAAGTGGCACATGGGCTGTAATCGAAGAGTGCCGCAGGGGCGGACAGCCATTCCCAGCCTCTGGGCCTGATGACTACTATCTGTGGAAGGGGTGGGTGGGTTAGTCACACTCATAGCATGTTCCATCAGGGTGTCATGACAGAAATAGAGATGGCTGAACCACCGGGTGGCCTGGTGTTTTCCAGAGGGCTGCCCTTTTTAAGGAGAATGAGCCATTAGAAATGTGGCCCATCAACAGTGAGTATCTGAGCAGCAGGCTAAACAGGCAGGCACACAGGTCACTTGACACAGGTGTCCACATCATGGGGGGACGTATTGTATTTCTATTGAAATTATAATAATCGTTGCTAAATTTGGCTGTATACATATAAATCAGCCCGTGCAAATGTTATGCAAATCAGTGTCCTATTTTTGGTGATGAGTTTCCTCTTTTGGGTGCCACACTTCCTCTAAACTGGCAGAGCAGAGGACAGATTCTCATCAAAATATAAAGGAGCAGACTGCACCTACTACGATTAGACATTTCCAGCCCAAACTGCTGTGGAATTCAAAACAACAGAGAATATAGGCTAAATGCAAGAAATTAGAAGCATCTCCTATCCCTGTGGTAGTGCTCTGCCATTCTGCCTTAGCCCTTATCACTGCCGAGTGCCTAACTGTTCATTCGATTGGTCTATCAAAACAGTTCACACCTGCTGGGGGTGAGTAAATGCCACTCTTATTTGTAGATGTGCTGCCCTAAATAAGTTAGTGTGGCTTTACTAAATAGACCCCAAGATGGTAAGTAAGCCTCTTAATGACAGTGGCTGCTCACTGACTGAAAAAAGCCAAGAACAGTCAGAAAGGCGACGTCTGTTCTTGCATCCTTCCTGTAGGGATGACGGCTGTGCCAGGCTTGATGGTGTCTGCATTCCCATGCCAATGGAAAGGGACAGGCTGCCTTACATGGGCAGATGGCTTGGAGTGAAGAAGAGCCAGGAATGAATCAGTATGCCTAGTGGCAAGGGGAAGACTTAATCAGTGACTGCTCTGGGTTTTTGAGAGCCTTGGATGAGACACGCTCAATGGGCTCACTCCCTCATTAACGCTTTTTCACCACCATTCATCACCTCATTCTCTCCCTCAACATTGCTATCATCCACTTGCTTGATAGGCAGAGATCCAGTGAGCAAGTAGACTGTAGTATCTATTGCTCCTGCTTCTCATCACCTCTGTTGTCTGGAGCAGAGTGAGAGGTGGGTGAAGGTGGTGAAGACGAAGAGCAAGACTAGGGATGCTATTGCCAGTGGACCCCTGCCGGGGTGTGAGCCCTTGGCAGGTGCCCAACAATCCCTACTTTTGACACTGGCCCTGGACTTAATGTTAATGCTGTATTTTGTTCTGTGTGTGTGTGTGTGTGTGTGTGTGTGTGTAAATCTTTCTGGCTAGGCCTCCTGGGTTTTCCCATTTTATTTTGATAGTCACCAGCCACATGGCTTCCCCAGTTCCTCTTCTCTCCAGATCATGCCACCTCTGACCTGGCACTGGCCCTGTTCAGAAAACACCTTAAACCACAGCTTTAGCCATGGTGAATAAGGCTTTTTGCCTTATTCACTGTGGTTAAAGCCATGGTTTAAGGTGTCTTCTGAACAGGGCCACTGGCTATGAAAGGTGGATGAAGCTAATTACACCTCAAAAAGTAGAGATGAGTAGAAATGGGAACTAAGGAGATTGGCAAAGTAGTGTTCCATATTGCTCAATACTTGGCAGAAGATTTGTCCACCAAACATTCTAGCTGCCAGCAACAGTTTTAATGCCAGGTGCCACAGCCTCAAACCAGGAGCCCTGTGGACCAGACATGGATTCCTTACTCTCTGTGACACCAGGCTTGCTAGTATGAGGTAGAGATGGGGGAGAAATTCGTTCAGTCCCCATTTTAATGACAACATACCAAATGTCACACATTTGATGGATTGCGTGAAACAAAACTTAGTTATCCTTTTAAATTTGCAGTTCTCTAGATTTTGCAATGGAGTTCTCCAATAAAAAATATGTGCAAAGATGTCTATATTAGGGGAAATTATGTTTTAAAATGTGTTATATTAGCAAATGTAATACATTCCATTATTCTGCACTGTTTTTATTCTTTGTTTTTAATGCTTTACTTCAGGTTTTCTATGTTTGGTACACCACCCAGAGAATTTCAGTTAATGGGCAGTTTAAAAGTACAGGAAATACATAAAATAAAGTTGCTTGCACAAAATGTGTATAGTCAGCAAAAATGCTTACAAGAAGGCATGTATTAGGGGGAATGTGCGCAACAATACTTATGAGTTTTTATGTGAACGTTCAAAATAATCTCAAAGTGTGGGACAAATTGGACTCAAGACTGGAGAAATTCTCAAAGTTCTAGACAAACTGAATTTAAGATTGGAAAAATGAGAAACTGAAAGAAACCAAAATTGACAGATCTGTCCATCCCTAGTTTGGAGGAAGTTGCAGGCAGTTCACACTAGAGTACTGACACAGACTAGAATCCTGGTCCTGGGAACCAGGTGGACTTAGAAAGCCAATCTGCTCTATATAGGTCTGAAGTTTGCTTTACTCCCTCAGTCTGGGAAACTTGATATTGAGGCTATCTCTTTGTGTAGCCACACTATTGCCTATCTGCTTCCCTACCTCTTCTGGGGTCTAGATCTTGCCAGCACTTAGACCTGGTTGCTGGACAGTTGAGAATATGAGTTGCCTATGCAACACAAATTCCTATGTGAGTGAATTCCCAAGTGTGGAATTAATCTACCACCCACAGAAAAAAGGGCATGCACCCATACCATGAGTTCATCCTTTACCGCCTGCCCCCCATTCTGTCCATGTGTGAACCTGCCCATAGAAAAGCATTCATTCTCCAGATATGTGGAATCGCCTAGAGTCTCTTTCCAACAGAACCATTATTACCATGAGGCTGTTTGGATCAGTAACAACAGTGTGTTTATTGAAAAAGGCAAGCGGTTGTGTGAAAAGCCCAGGCCCCTAAGCCCAAAGCAATATATGATATCGTTGGAATCCTTTCAAGTCTGAGTTCAAGAGCAAATTGTCCCAATATTGTGCCCTCCTCACAGACATAGTAACCCCAAAAATAAGGTTAGATTTCCCGTGTATAAAAGGTGAAGCCACAAACAGAGTCAGCTCACGGGAACTGCTTGGATAATGAGAAGGTGTTGGGAGCTACTTTTGTGAGAAACGTTCCCTTAAGGGCAAGTCCTCCCATGACAGCTTCAGTGCCTGCCTTCATTATGCACATCCCTTTCTTATGGCCTTCATTACTCGCCTGCTATCTCATGTCATTAAGATATCAAGTTCATTTAGGTACATCCACATTGGCAGTTTAATTATGTCTGAGTATCAGTCCGTATTTTATTCATGGGCTAACACAGGGCAGTTGTCAGACATGGGGCCCAGGAGATAATGGCAGGGTGACTGCAGAATGCTAATGCACGGCTGGATCCCGCCTGACAAACACGCACCCCGGTTATTATTACCCACCTGATTATTTCATTCATTAACACCACATACATCAGCTCTCTTCACCCTGGATTATTGTGTACATTCATCTTTCCGTAAACAATTACCTGACAAGGTTGAGACAGGAGGGGCAGGGAAAATGAATGCCCTGATGGGATTTTCCTGGTTTGGGTCAGCAACATAGTGCTGAGCACAGAATACCCTGTTAACACCATCGCTTCATTAATCAAATTAGGGACAACGGTGTATCACATGTGCTGCATGTTCCTAAACAATGGTAGATCAGGTTTTATTGTGCTGTGCTGGTGGCTTGATTGTGATAGAGGCCTGTTTGCAGTTTGTTGACATTTGAAACAAGCACGGAGATCCCAGTGGTAAAACCTCAGAAAGCCTTCCCTTTAGGGGCACTGGGAAAAGAGACATTTTCCTGCATTTTCACCCCCTCCACACACACACACTTCCTTTTTAAGAGACTTCTACGTGAAATGAGATGGTTTGCATATTGTTAGCTTCTTTTAACCTTCAACTCTTTCAAGGGGCTTTTTATCCATAGATGCAGAGAGATCTATATTTATAACTTTGCTATGTCTGCAACCATCACACCACAGCTGCATTTTCCTATGGATCCTGGAAGCATAGGATTCCGTCCCAGTCTGCCCTTGGCTTCCTTTGTGGTAATATCCCAGAATGCCAGCTGTGGTATCCTGTTGCAGGGAAAGGGGAACATTGTGACCTTTCGCCTTTCAGCAACTGAGCAATGTATAGAGGACCAATCCCACAGGTGGTCATAAATTCAGCACTGATTTTGTCATATCTGAAAGTTGCCAGAATGCCAAGTGTTGACCTCAGAAAAATCCGTCTCCATTATTTACTGTTTCTCATTAGCAACTGAGAGATGCTGCTGCTTTTTTTTTTTTAAGAATATCTTTGAGTACCTTATGTTAATCCCAGCTCTACAGAATTCATTCTCTGTATCTCTGAAAAATTCTGAATAGACATCTACCCCCTGGCACTGGTTAGACAGAGAAGCTTTTCGTGATAGGAGTATGTATGGAATATTTGAGGAAAGATTATTATGTGTGGCAACGAAGCTCTTAACTTTTGACCTTTGTAAATATAGCTGTAATCCATTAAATTAGTTGGGAACTGATGAGGCCTAAGTAAAATTACTCACTCTCTGCTCTGTCCTTCCCTTTCCTTGAAAGCTACCTTTGCAGAGTCTTCTTATATTCTTTTCTGGATGCTTTTGCCCCCTTTGACCCAAGGGAGCTTTTTACTTGCCATAAAAATTATATTTAACAAAAGGGGAATAATAGAGAAATAGAGCTATGAAGAATGGCTTTAGGTATCTGTGAGCGTTGTTCCATATATTTGAGATTGTAGCCCAAGGTCAGCAGCTCTAATACAGATAAAGATTTTTTTTTGTTTGTTTGGCCTTGCAGTGGTAGGAAATATACAGCAATCTATAAAGGAACCATATCTCGGAATAATTTAAGAAACTTTATTCTCTCAGGGGGTCTCTTGTGCCGTAAACCTGTCTTTGGATGAGACCAAGGATAGAGATGACAAATATCTGTCAGTAAATGGTTTTTTTTCCCCCTTTCCTTTCCTTTTTTTTTTTTTTTGCTTTTAAGAAAAAGGAACATTTTGAAAAAGGAATGTTTTGTTTTGGGTGGTCTGAGTTGGAAAGTTCTTGGGAGGATAAGCAAGGTATTACTACTGAAGCACTGTGTGTACTAACAAATTGGATCAAGGATGAACTAATAATAATCTGTGGTTTCCGTTCCATGCAATGGGGAAAGCACTGCAAATCCAAGCCCACCCGGAGTCATTTGGCAAAGTTTTTGTGTTCCACAGTACATCAGAGTAATGTGGCTGGTACCACAATATACTGTTTTTAATTTCTTGAAACGATCTGATGCCATACACATTCAAATTCTGATACAATATTGCGGTCCATTTTTAGTGTGTGTGTGTGTGTGTGTGTGTGTGTGTGCATATGTAGATAAGGATCTATTTTGCATCACCAATTGACTCTTTTACTAGTGCATATAAAGAAATCAAGTTATTCAAAAGCTTTGGGACTAAGAGTCCCAACTGAGGGAGGGGGTGGGTGGTTGAGCAACTTGAGATGTCAGAAGAAAGAAAGCCCACTTTTCACTGAATGAGAGTGCTGGGACCCTCCCTCTGCAACACATCGCTCTTTGAAGAGTCTCATATAGAACTCTCCAAATCACTGTTCAAAGTCTTTGCTTAGATCCTTCCGTGAGAGACTGGAGAAAAAAAGTTCCCTTTAAGCCTGCTGGTGCTTGGGATCAGCCTTGAATTTTTCCTCTGCAGAAGATATCTACAGGTTCCAGGAAGGCCCCAGTTGTCTTTAGCACCCAGAGGAAAAATCGAAGGGAAGGCTTCAATTACTAGCATGAAAAATGAGTTGCCTAAGAGGAGGCCTTTCCACCAGCCAGCGGTGCTTGTTTTTAAAACTGAATTATAGAGACGGCTCTGTTCCCCCCGCTCTGCCCATCCCAACCGCCCCTTCCTTCCAGAGACAAATGCATTAATTTTTCTCAAAATAGACAAGAGGGAAGCAGAGGGAAAATAAGATAATAAGAATTTCTGCAGTGATTTATATGCCTTTGTGAAAAATAATGTGAGCTAGGTTAGCAAGCATACCAACAGCTGGCCAGGGGTGGGGTTGGGGGAGGACAGAGCATGAAAGGCTGCCAAGAGCCCCGGTAATGTTGTTGTTCATAATATAGGGTCACTTTGTATTGCTTGCTAGTTTGAAAAAAATGTATGCATATGTATATAAAATATAGGCCTTGTAATGTGCTTTGGGATGAGCTACATGTTATGCTTGCAGCATGGAACGTGCTGGGAGGGATTGCTGCAGGGCTGCTGCTGCCCCAAGCTGGGGCTGTACCATTTACAATGGGTCATGCTGTTATTTGGCCCAGTTATGTGGAAATGTTCCAAGCCAGAGCCAAAGGAATATACAGAGCTTGTGTGGAAACATTCCATGTGATTCAGATAAACATTAACCTTGTGCAAGCATTATGATGTTGTTGGGGGGGGGGGATGGAAGGGGGGAGAGGAATAGGATTATGCATGTTGCGCCCCCTTTCCAACCACCATGCATTCAACTGAATGCTTGTATAGAGCCCACATGTACCATGCTGAAGTATCATATCGCAGGATGATCTTTGCTAGTTCTCTCTTCCAGGGGCAGGATTGTTAGAAGTGGTTTCCTAGAGCCTTCAGTACCTGGGAGGCTGTAGCACTGAGTGCTTGTTTGGAAAATGGTGGGTGTTCAAGTTTCTGCCTCTCCTACTGCATGCTCCATATCTATCATCTACCCCTGGCCCTATTGCACTTTTTATGACTTTGGTCCCAATTGAGCAGAAAACAAACCAATCTTAAACTGTTTTTCATTCATCATAACTCCCTAGCCTAAACTCTTCTAAAGGGGCTGGAGCATCTCCCTATGAGGGAAGGTTACAACAGCTGGGATTGCTAAGCTTGGAAAAAAAGAGGCTAAAGGGAGACATGATAGAGGTGTACACAATTATGCATGGTGTGGAGAATGTGGATAGGGAGACATTTTTCTCTCCCATGATACTAGAACCTGGGGTCATCCCATGATGCTGGTGGGAAATTCAGGACAAATAAGAGGAAGTACTTCTTCACACAGCACATAGTTTAACTATTGAAATCACTACTACAAGATGTAGTGATGGCCACCAATTTGGATGGGTTTAAATTAAGGTTGGATAAATTCCTGGAAGAAAAGGCTATTAATGGCTACTAGTCCTGATGGCTATGTGCTACCTCCAGTAAGCCTATATGCACCAGTTGCTGGGGAACATGAATGGGAGGGTGCTATTGCACCATGTCCTGCTTTGTTGGTCACTGGCAGACAGCTGGTTGGCCACTGTGTGAACAGCATGCTGGACTGGATGAACACTTGGTCTGATCCAGCATGGCACTTCTTATGTTCTTAAAATCTTGCAGGTTTCTTGCCTAGGGACACCTCTATGATGTATGCCATTTTCATACATTGCCGAAACAACAACAATGGAGGGAGGTATAGGGAAGTGAAACACGTACATCTTCCCCCAAAATTAAACACTTCCCTTCCACAAAATGATTCACCTATCCTTCTGAAACGTTGCGGATTTCTTAACTAGGCTGTATATTATCTAGGCTGTATGCCATTTTCCTAACAATTGCTCACAAAGAATATAGGGGGATAAGTGCATTGTTTTTTTAGGAAAACCCCAAACTGCAAAGGCTGCTCTTGTGCAAATTTCTCTGCACCTATTCATCTGAAACTTGGCAGACTTGCTCCTGTCAGAAGGAGGAACTCTCCCTGCTGAGAACCAATTTCCCTAAAAAAACCAAAACCTCAGTGTTTCAAGGCACATAGGGGAAACATTTCTCTGAAGCTTGGCATAAGGGGCTGCTATACCTGCAAATGGCATCGACTTCCAATAAAAAGAACAAAAGCTACTGCCAATTCTTGATTTCCAATGATAGTCATTGGGAGGCATACAGATTTGGATTTCCGAATCGAGATTCCAATTCGGACCCAAATCAAGCTGGGTGGCTTCAAATCAGGGTCTGAACCAAATCCTGTGCTCAGTGCACATCCCTAATGGCCAGCCAGATTCCTCCAGGAAGCTTACGAACAAGTCTTGAAACCAACAGTTTTACCCTGCTACCTGGCACCGACCAACACGTAGCATACTTCTGCTATCCCTTTAGCTATCATGGTTAATAGCTGTTAAGAGATCCATCCATTATGAAGGAGTCTAATATCCTTTTAAAGCTGCTTTAGCCAGCAGCAGTCACCATATCTTATGTCAGTGAATTCTTTACACAAATTGTGCATTGTGTGAAGTATTATTTTGATTGGCCTTTATTGGCACATCAGTGCCATTGGGTTACCCTGAGTTCTGGAATTGTGAGAGGTTGAAAAGCTTCTCTCAATCTGCTTTCTCCATGCCATGCATAATTTTATGACCCTCATATCATTTCCCTCGTTTTTCCTAAACTAAAAAGTTCCCAATGTCTTAGCCTTGCTGGTAGGGAAAATGCTGCAACTCCTCCTTGATCCTTCTGGTTGCTCTTTTCTGCCCCGTTCCCAACTCTACAATATCCTTTTTGTGTTTGGGGCACCTTGGCAGTATCCCAGATGCAGCCGCAACACCGCAGATTTCTATAAAGCCATAATGATGCCGGCAAACCTCAACTTACTGAATTTGACTTGTTCCATTCATTTAATTTTAACTATTGAAAAATTAATGTAGCACGTTAAATGTAAGGATCGGTAATTAGTTTTACTAGTAAATGGATTTGGATAGCCATGCTTAAATAATCACATTAATTTAACAAATAAACAAAGGGGCATCTGAATTCCACCCCCACCCACCCCCAATGAGAAATACAAAAACTCTAGGAGAGTTTGGTTCACACATTAATGTGATGGAAAAACATGAAATCAGCAGAGTGAAGATATAGGGCAGCATTGCCCAAGTGGGGACCCTCCAAATGTGTTGGATTGTAATTTCCATAAATTCCAGCCATCCATGCTGACTGGGATTTATGGGAGTTGCGATCCACACATCCGGAGGGTGCCCTCTTGGAGAAGGCTGGTATAGGGCATATAGGCTTTATGATCTAGCCCCAGGCGAAGGTGTCTGGTATGCTTGGAAGAGCACATAATCTTTGTGCGGCCTTGGCTGGAGAACAACACATCGCCGACCCTTTACTTTGGCTCCCTCCCTCAAAATTAAAACGTGTATCTCTAACTAAATTGCATAGAAGTGAATGTGCCAAAACATCTTTCACTTCCAGTATTAATTTAAGTTGTGATTGAACATGTTTGAATGTAGCAGCGACTAGAAGAGAAGAAGTGGAGCGTGGTTTTAAACAGTGATCTGGCATGGAAGAAGGCAGTAAGAAGAATGCATGGGGAGGCGGGATTGTTCTCAGCCCGACTTATTTTGCCACCTGAAGCGAAAACACGTTCAGCTCCCTTCTTGCCTCTGCCTGCACCTCTTCCCAGCTGTAGGGCTCTCGCAAAAGCTCAGCCATGTACCAAGAGAGGTCACTTGAAACTTGGAAGATTGTGCTCTCATTAAAGTTTGGGTCATCCCATGAAGCTGATCGGTGAGAGATTCAGGACAAATAAAAGGAAATTCTTCTTCACACAGTGCATACAAAGAGCCTATCTACTCACGCAGGATAAAACACTTTGAAAACGTTTTGAAAACTGTATATGGAGTGTGTCCTGGGCCCCAACAGTTCTCAAAACTGTTATAAACCATTTTAATCCGTTTTAAAGCAGTAGTGTAGATAGGCTCTTAAACTCTGGAATTCACTACTACAAGATGTGGTAATGGCCACCAATTTGGATGGCTTTAAAAGAGAGTTGGATAAATTCCTGGAGGAGAAGGCTATCAATGGTAGGGTGACCAGATAAAATCCAAGTCAGGGCTCATGTAACTTTAACTGTTGTAGAGAAAAGGGAATTTCAGCCAGTGTCATTTGTATGCAATTAGTTCCTGGTGAAATTCCCTCTTCATCACAACTGTTAAAGTTGCAGGGGCCTTGCCTTCTTTTGTATATGGTCACTCTAATATAGTGCCTGCACCTTTAACTGTTGTGATGAAGAGGGAATTTCACCAGGAACTAATTGCATACAAATGACAGTGGCTGAAATTCCCTTTTCTCTACAACTGTTAAAGTTATATGAGCCCTGACCTGGATTTTATCTGGTCACCCTAATCAATGGCTACTAGTCCTAATGGTTATGTGCTTCCTCCAGTATCCAAGGCAGTAAGCCTATATGCACCAGTTGCTGGGGAAGATGGGTGGGAGGGTGCTATTGCACCATGTCCTGCTTGTTGATCCCTGGCAGACAGCAGGTTGGCCACTGTGCTAGACTAGATGGACCCTCTATCTGATCCAGCATGGCACTTCTTATGGATGGGTCTCACAAGAGTTTGGGCATGCTCTCATGAGAGTTCGGCCAACCTCTGTCAATGCCCAGCCACAGCTGTAGTAAGGGGAAGTGGACAGTGCACGATGAGAGAGTACGTGGCTGCTCCAGAGACCCCGTCGTCTGTTTTCTCGCAGTAGTAAATGCCACAGCAGGAGAGCACCTGGTGAGGCTCTCCTGAGCTCTGAAGGTAGCAAGGCCGCAGCAACAGGGCCTCCTGGTGGTGGGGAGTTGTGGAATTCACTGCTCCTCCCACTCCACCACCTGACCTGATTCAGGCACATCAGTCTGTGTCCTGGTAAAGGCAGCCCTGGGTGTTCTGAAGGATGCAGAGATCATATTTATTCAAACATAAAAACAATGTCGAATCCCTGCCCTCACTCTCCTAATACCACAAATCAGGGTGTCCCCTGCTTCCTATGAGTTGTCCATTGTGCACTATTATTTGACCGTTGGTGCAAACCTATACATATATTTACCCAGAAGCAAATCCAATGTTCAATGGAGCTTCCTTGCAGAAAAGTGTACAGAGTAAATCCCTTTGAAACTAGTGGGTTGTGTTTTCAAGGAACAATCGATAGGACTGTGCTGCAGAATTGTTTTTGTGCGTGATGTTCCCCAGAGCCTTTAGGTTTCTCTCCTGCTAGTTGTGCCATGTGTGGACATTATTAATGCAAGGGAGACACTGCGGAAAGGAAATCAAATTGGCATTCTAGCCATTGTAGGGTTTATCATTTACATTATAGAGCAACTTAAGTGTGGCATGTGAAAATGGTCAAATAGGGCAAAGATTCTAACTTCTACTTGCACATTGAAGCTATTAAATAAAACTGGTGTAAAACATTGTAAAGAAGAAGGGCATAGATAGAGATAGAGATATACCATGGCAGGGGACTAAATCTGGCTCAATACTGATAGCCTACCACCCAAAGTAGTAGAGGTGGCAGGTTTGTGTATTATCATTAATCTCCTCAAACCGTTCGGAGTCTAATTTCATTTGGTCCTTCCTTCCTTTCCCTTTCCTCATCAACCCTGCATGGCAAATGCTACTGCCAGCACAGTTAACTTAAACAGTTAGTCAAATGCTGACTCATGGAGCTGGTGAACAAGGAAGTGTCTGATTGAGGCAGGCAACTTCCTGAGTGGACATAATTGAAGCCTAAGGAGATTCCCCCCCCCCCCAGATTCATGAGTTTTCAAAAGCAGAAATTTGCATATTAATAAGAGGCTGTTCAGACTGATTGGCTTAATGTGTTTGGGGTAAGTATAATTAAATGTCAAGGGAGATATATTATGAAGTAATGAAGCTGGAGGTAATTTATCAGAAACTGAGCCTAGAGAAAGGCATTTCAAATAATAAACAGTTTTTAAACCTCCTTTTTAAAGCTAATTTGCTTAGTCTGTAGTAAGACATGCCATTTTTTTTATTATGAAGCCAAATAAACAACCATGTTTTAGGTGTTTTTTTATTTCCAGGACAGATTTTTTTTGAAGTATCTTCCTAAGGATAAACAATCTGCTCTAGAATCAAGGGGAAGCAATCACACTTTACAGCATATGATTCCATTATTACTGCCTCCTGTTGCAGTTTAGACGTAGCGTAGTCCCCGAATGCCACTGAGGTTGAAGGGAACCTCCAGACTGAGATCTGTTTTTCCATTCTATATCTGGATTGTCTTTGTTATTTTTTTATTTGCATTATTATTATTATTATTATTATTGCAACGAGCATGGAAGGGCAGTCCTGTCAGTATTTATTTAATATTCCTTATTAACAGTATTTATGTCATCTTTCGAATCAAGTGGGTTGGGTTGAGCTTTTATTCCACCGGCAGGAGCAGACCCTAAGCAGAGTTTCCTTCAGAATATGCCTGCCAGTAGAAAGGGAAGGAAGTGGACTTGGCCAAGCCAACCTTCTTCTGCAGACCCTGGGACCACCTCCCCAACTCTTCCGGAGGGTTCCACAACTCACCAGAGCAGAGTTTTGGGTGGCATAGGGGACTGGTGGGGAAGGGAAGAATAAACAAAGATCACCTACCCTGCTTCCATCAGTGGGATTCCCCTGCTGGATCAGAGGCCTCCTGTGGCCAGAAGGAGCACTTCCGTCTGAGGCAAGGTCACGCTGGATGCCACCCATTATTCACAAGGAAACATTCTAAACATTCTAAAAATTAAAAGTCAACAAGCTCCTGCTCCTGTTATCCATTTCCCCTCATTTCTATGGGAACAGAATTCAAAATTCCAGAGTCACTGCAAAAAAGCCCCTGCTCCTGTTATCCATTTCCCCCCATTTCACATGTACATATAAATGTGTTTCGCTGCTTCTTCCCAAAGAAACCAGACAAAAGCTGTGAATTCATCCCAAGACCCATCCACAATCACATCCTAAATCTAACTATATTTACTTTTTTATTTTAAATTTTGTTCTACCACACGCGATTCTAAAAGAGGCTTACACATGATCATCATCTTCCTGTAGAGGAGTAGGCAACTTTTTGTTCTCTACATTACAAAATTTTTATTAGCCAAACTACTTCAGTGACAAAGGAACAGGTGCATTCACTCAAAGAGGTACCCCCACCCCCATACTCCCACATACATTGTAGACTGAACGTACTGGGAAAAGTGGGAATGCGCTCATACATACGCCTGTTTGTTTATAAAATGTAGTTCAATGGAGCATATAATAAAACACTCCCAAATTACAACAAACCATATAAAATAAAATCAAGCATGAAGCTACACACAAGAATAATTTGAAAAATAGATTGACCTAAAAATATCCCCCCCACACACACACACACAAATATCTTTTAATCCATCTCCCAAAACATTGCAAAGAAAATGTCCATTGTTATTATGACAGAGTCATTAAGGCAAATTGCAAAGCTAGGGCTCACACTGTTGGTGACGAACCCTCTGAGATGTGTTCGTATAGGTGAAGACAAGCAAAGATAAAAAACGGTGCAGTGGGTTGCTGGTTACAAAATGTAGCCGTAAGGATCCTTGCAATACACAAGTGATCTCCCTCCCTCCCTCCCTCTCTCTCTCTCTCTCTCTCTCACACACACACACACACACACACACACACACACGGGCCAGAATGCCGGGCATTTTCTGAGCTTCTAACTACACATCATCAAGGTCATAACATAGACAACAACAACTTTTTTCATTTAGCCTCCTTTTTGTCCCTCGATCTTAGGTAGGCGTTCAAAGCCAGTGGGAAAGGCAGCAAAGTGCTGGGGCCGATCCTGCAGCTGGAAGCTCTTTCATTGCAACAGGCTCCCAACTGGAATAAAGAATGCAAAACAGTGCCTAGAGATGTTTGGGAAAGAAAGGTTGCCATGTGTCAGTTTTCATTCTGAAGGGCTAGAAACAAGCGCAATGTGGATTCACCTAAGCATGTCCCATCAGGGAAATCAGAAATCTCTTCTAATTTGGGAGTCACAACAGTGACATTAGGCAAGCATAGGGTGACTGGCTGGATTCATTGTGTAGATCTGGCTCTGTCCATGAAGCACTAGCAAATTACTCTAGTCTTGGGCTTGAGTCAAATTACTATGACTTAGGTGTTGAAATCAACCTAAGATAGGGTGACCATATGAAAAGAGGACAGGGCTCTCGTATCTTTAACAGTTGTGTAGAAAAGGGAATTTCAGCAGGTATCATTTGTACGCATATAGCACCTGGCGAAATTCCTTCTTCATCACAACAGTTAAAGCTGCAGGAGCTATACTGGGAAGAATTTACTACAGTCAGCCAAAACTAGGCTGACAACCGTTACCCAGAGGACCTTCTCTTCTGCCACTCCCAGACTGTGGGATGGCCTGCCAGGAGAGATCCGCCAACTTAACAGTCTTTCAGAATTTAAGAAAGCTATAAAGACTTATCTCTTCCGGCAGGCCTACCCAGTCTAATTTTAAGAGTTTTATTGGTATTTTAATAATGTATTAGTTTTATATGCTTTTAATCAGTTTTATGTATTTTATATTGTTTGTATTTGATGTTGTTCCCCTCCTCAATCCAGAGGGAGAGGCGGGTAAGAAATAAATATATTATTATTATTATTGATTGACCAGGTACAGAAGAGGGCAGGGCTCCTGCAGCTTTAACTGTTGTGATAAAGAGGGAATTTCACCAGGTGCTGTCCTCTTTTCTATATGGTCACCCTAAGGACCTAAAATGAATTTTGCAGTGGATGGATTATGCATGAAACTAGTCTTGGGTGACCTATATCCAGACTCCCCCATTCTTGTTCAAACCAGCTTTCTGCCTGTCTCTCTGTCTATGTCAGGTTGTTGAATCTCTTTCAGCCCAAGGGTCAAATTCAATTTTGGAAAAGCTCTCGGGGGCTGTATTCCAGTGGTGGGTGGGGCCAAAGGCAAAATGGGGCAGGGCCAATATCAAAGGGGTGGGGCCAGAATACCCCAAATACCAGCATATTTTAGTTTAAAGCTCTTACTACTTAGGAAAGGCATTTCAACATTTTTAATGGGGGGGGAGACCACTAAACAGTCAGGGGAAAGGAGGTGGTTCTGGGAGAAGGGATGTGACTTCTGGTGGTCCTCAGAGGGCCATATTTGGCCCGTGTACCTGAGGTTCTGCACCCGTGCTTTACCTGATCTCTGTGCAGTGAATCACAGCCTGAATGTGAAACCTGTTCCTGTACACCAGCATTAAACAGCAATGTTCATTTTTGTTGGCTTTTATGTGTCAGAGGAAAAGCCCATGTGATCAGCCCCTTCTTCTCTGGTTGTTAGGGCCGGTAAACCAAATGCACAATCTTGGCCTAGTCTGAAAGTCAGGAAGGGAGTCATTGGCTCTCTTCTCACAGTGGAGGCACAATTTGCTGAAACTGCAGAGCTGGCCCAGACTCTGAAACTTTACAGGACAAAGTGAAATGTGATTGGCCCCTTCTGTCCCTTGACAAACCATGGAGTTGGCATACCAGCTAGCAGGCTGCGGAACCTCATTCCAGCCAAATGCAGTGCCCCAAAGCAGCAGTGAACAGTGGTTTTAAGGTGGCAGCAGCTTTGAGGCTTGCAGTGTCATACAGTGGGCTTCCTAAATCACTGGTGAGTGGTGAATTTTTTTTAGATGTGCACACATTTTGTGCAACTTCAGCTCTCTTGCTGGATGACATTGAGCCCAGTGAAGGTCTAGTATAGAGTGAGTACAATCCCCCTATCCCTTTTGAGTCTCCAAGGCCAGCATTGTTCAGGCCAAGGGGATCGACTCAGAGAGGCAAACCAGTCCGGCTTCCAGCAAGCCAGAGGAATGTGAGGTTGTGCCAGCTCAGATGCACAATGGCAAGTGCAGAAATGTAGAGGAGGTGGAAGGAACTAAAGAGCTGATGAGCCGAGCATTTGGGTTGTATAAACTGTAATGATTTCCTTGTTAAAACCAAGAAAATCAATGAGGTGCACAGCTAATGGCATCAAAGGGATCCTTCTTGTCGATAACACTTAAGGAACGGCCTGCCTGTAGGAGGTTTGCAGATGCGCTTCTCGGAATAGCTTCCATCTGGGATGCTCAAAGGTACAGCAGTCCAAGAGCACAGTAGGACTCCGCTCTCTCCTTCTCTGGCAGCAGTGTTAATTCCCTAATTATATGGCCCAGAGAGAGAGAGAGAGATTATGTTGAGTCTTCTTAGGCCTGGAGCTCTTGTCTTACCTGACATCCTAAAAAGAAAAGCATTTTCCCCATCAATAATTAATCGGAGCAATTAGGAGAAGGTTTGTAATCTACAATTAGCTGTGATCTGTGGTGATTCCATACACCCTTTTGCCCGGCAGGCCAGCCGGTTCCCCGGAGTTCAGGCCCAACACCTCACAATGCCAACTGAGAATGTAGTGGGTATGTTAAGATGGAAATGGCAAGGAAGCATAGCCCTTTGTACTGCCCTGCAAATCTCTGAATGATCAAGAGCCCTCAGCCTGCATAAATTGGTGCCCATTTGAGGCATATATCAAATGGAAGTGATTCCGACCTTTGCTGAAATTAGGGATGAACAAGAATTAGATGATGGATGGATGGATGGATGGATGGATGGATAGATAGATAGATAGATAGATAGATAGATAGATAGATAGATATTGAATGAACCTACTCCAGTTAACACATTCCTTCGTCAATAGGATGGCAAGAACTTGAGATTTTAGCATTTCCATTGAAGGAGAAAGCGAAACTACCTGATTCATCTATCCAGGCAAAGAGTTTAGAGTGTTTAGCTCTTATGTCTGGGTTTCAGTTCCTGAAGTTCCTGAAATTCAGCCATTTTTGTAGTGCTGAATTTAGGCTTTGTCACCTGGGTGTTGTTGTTTTTTCAGACAGTGACATGGCAGGCAGGTACATCATGGCCCTCTCCACACTGGTAATAGTGTGGAGATATTTCATTCTGCCAGTGCAGATGAGTGAGTGTTTTCTTCAGTTTGTGTTTTGTCTAGGAACTTCCCCAAATCATCAACTCTCTTCATGAAACAGATGGAAAGAATCTGAGGGAAGTAGGTGAAATTGATGGATTTCTCCATCCCTAACTCAAAACACCTTGGAGATTATGTCCAGCATAGTCAACACTGAGCTTTACACTACACTACAGCTTTAAAACGGTTTGTAACAGTTTTGAGAGCTGTTGGGGCCCAGGACACACTCCATATACAGTTTTCAAAACGTTTTCAAAGTGTTTTATCCTGTGTGTGTAGATAGGCTCACTGACTGCTGGAATATAGAACATACCAGCTTCAAGAAGGGCAAATGCGATTTTTTAGTGTGGACTAGAGATGTCACTGAAGTTGGTAATTATTTGGTTCAGAGGATGAATTTGTTCAGCTCATAATGCTTGACTGTATTACAAATTTGCATAGTTTCCCCCAGAAGTTCTTCCCTCATTTGGAATGTAGAAAGAGACTGTGCACATGCACAGTCAGTGCTCAGGCTGAATGGGCTGCTTCGTAGGCGCAGGCACAAAAGTCCGTGAAGCCCTTACTCTCAATGAAACCCTTGCTGATGACTATGAGCAATGTGACCAGAGAGCCCAGCCAAGCAGCCTTTTGTTTAGTGCTCTTCTTCTTTCTCGTTTGGTCTGTTCTCTCAACTATTTCTTGCTTTTTAAAAATGAAATGGCCATTCCATCCACTCACCCCCAATCCGGATCTTCTCTTTTTCCTGGATGTGTTTGTTTTGGCAATGTTGGGGTTGAATTTCCGAATGGATCTCAGCCACAGGTAGTGCTGGGGACTACAATTCCCAGAAGGGAATATTATAAGGCACATGCCCACGGCATGATCAGCTTGCATCCGTCCATGTTATAAGCTGGGGGAGAATTCTCAGAACAGATGAGCATTTGAAATCCCATCTCATAAATATGGAATATATGGTCCATTCTGAATCATCTGTAGAGAAACTACAACAAATAGTGTAGCAGTCGAAATCCTGTGAATTGCAGCTGCCATGGATGGAACTAAGCATATCTGTTTGCCTCAGCTGATTCACCAGTTGCTTAATTTTTGTATTTACTTAGGTTTCAATACCCGAGTGTCAAAAATCGATACAGCACACATTACTCATGGCTGGCATATGCATATTTAGATTATTTTGCTGAGAAAAGCAGCTAAGCTAGGGAAAGGATCAGGTCCATATATCTATCTGTTTTATAAGAAAAATTATAATCATTAACCATTCACAATGTTATCTGTACCCAAGACGGCTATAGGAAGCAGCCCTAGCAGTATTCCTGTTTCCTCTGGCATGGCAGCTTTGACAATGTGCCAGAAGGATGCAGCATATAATTTCTCTTGGCATCTTTTTCCTTCCTGCAGGTTTTAGAACAAATTGTGGACAAATTGGCTGCTTCTGCATATGTGTCACCACGAGTGTCACTAAACCCTAAACTTTTAGTTGAGATGAAAGGACATTCCCCTAGGCTTGATATGTTGCAATACATTTTTGATTCGCCTACAATATCACTCCCTAATGTTTAGGACCCAAAGTTGCATGGACTGGAGCCACCTTAAGAATGAACCGGTTGGACCAGGTGATTTTTAAACAATGCAAGGACTGGAAGTTCCCGCAGTAGGGAACCTAGTGAAGCAAAACTCAATTGTTTGGACTGGATTTCGGAATGCACCCCCAGCAGATCTATTTTGGATACTATTGGGGTCTGGGTTCAGTCCAAAATGAATCTCAAAGGAGTGCCTGTCTGTGGCAGTGACAATTATAGGGCAACTCATAAATGGAAGTAATAGCAATACTGTTGTGTGCAGGATTGAGAACTGCTCCAGTTACCAGTATAACACTGATGGCATCATACCCTTGTACAAATATGCCAATTCTCCCACAAGGGCCAGGGCCTGGAGGCTTCATGATCTGCTACAAATGGGCCCTCCCATCATCCATTCCTCCACTTGTGTTAAATAGTGGGTACAGCAGAGAGAGCCAGATTCATGGTGTGAAGATCATGGCAGGGTTTAAGGACTCACATTGGGACTGATGGGCCAAATTCTGAGAGGTAATCTGCCTATCTCTGGCTTGGCTGGTTTTGTAGGCAACAATAATCAGTACGGAAGCTGAAGGTTCTACCTATGACTAGTCAGTGAAGGTCTAAGAATTACTCTTGGGGTGCTTCCAAACAGTAGGCCCCTAGTACTACCAATCAAAAACCTGTGTAGCTATTCTGTCCTTTATTCCTTAATGGATGAAAACATGGTGGGAAAACATGGGATGGTTACAAGTTGAAGATGGCAAAGACTGTTTCCCTCCCTCCCCCCTCCTGTAAAATTCCATGCGTTGTCTGGAATCACCCATGGTATTAACCCAATGTGGATGGTTTCATACCTTCATGCATGGATGCAATTTTTTTTCATTCACATAGTCCACACAATCCGGCCAGTGAAGATCCTAATATTAATAATTTATTTATTTATTTATTTATTTATTTATTTATAACCCACCTCTCCCTCTGGATCGAGGCGGGGAACAACAATAAATATAAACACAAGAACCACAAAATAGATAAAATATTAAAACAAATAAAAACTAATACATCATTAATACATATCCATTAATACATATCCATCAGGGCTATGGAGCTGGTCCATAGAGATACCTTTTGGTTAGTAGCTTGGGTGGAGCTGACAATAGAGAGGGGAAGGCTTTCCATGAAAACTACCTCCGACGTACCTGCTTCTTTCTCAGTCAGTTTAAGTGAGTGCTAAAGTCTGGGACTGAGAGCACAGGCTTGTGCTCCTAAAAATAAATCAGCCCTGCTGCAACACAAGAGTCTTTGCCATGGTGATAAGAGTCATAGGCTCAATTTGGACAACACGATAGTCAATGGTGGGGTAATAATCAACTTTTACAGTTGTTCATCTAGGGGGTACTCCCCACAAAACATGGTAATAAATAATCAACTGTGGTGTGGATTAGGATCTGCGCTGAGTTGACTATGGCAGCATTCGGATGACACGATAGTCAAAACAACTGACAATTGTTTCCCCTACACCAGTTGTTTATTGTGTCGTCCGAATTGAGCCATAGAGTAGCAAGGCCACAAAGAGAGGGTTCCACCCTTAAAACCGGCCTAGAAACAGTTTGAAATAAATAAATTTAAATAAATAAAAGAGCCACTGCAGGCTGCCTGAAAATAATACCATCAGAGCAAGATGTATAATCAGCCATATATAAGCAATGGGGCCTGGGTGGGTCAGGAGAGAATCACTTTCCTCCTAATTCATGGCATGATTTGAACCTAATTTGGAGAGCTTGTTAGAACAGAGGATGTTGACTGGCGCAAGAAGCTAAACAGTCTGCTCTTAGCAGACCAAAGCAATTGGGTTTCCCGTTCTGCCCTTGAGCGATGACTCTCCTATAGCCTTGTCAATTTAGCTCTAAATAAAGTTTTCCTGTGATTGAATTACAGGAAATACACTAGTGTGGGAGCTCTCCACTCTGTTGCACTACATTGTTCAACTATCTGCCTATGGGGCTGATGGCGGGGTGTGTGTTGGGTGCAAGTTTACTCCCTTGAGACCAAGGTAGCTGACCTGGACATGCTGAGAGAGGCAGAAAAGTATATAGATGAAGCTGTCAGAATGGGATATGACAGAGACATCCCATTCATGGACTGACAGCTCCTTTGCTGCCACAGGCCGCAGGGAAGGAAAAGTCATTCTGAGGAAGAGGACAACAATCCTTTAGAAGGGAACCTTTCTATGGGTGCTGAATTGCTGTCCTCTCAATCTGAGAATATGCCTCTAGAGGTATTGGGAAGGGGACTCATTGTAGTGGGTGATTCGTTCGAAATACAGAGATTTGGGGTTGTGATGGTCATGCTGACTGCTTGATGCAAAGGTTGCTAACATCACATGTTATCCAAACAGGCTGATAGATACCAGGAATGGGGGAGAGATTTGTTTGGTTTACATTTTAATGCAAACTTACATAATTTCGCACATTCAAACCAAAACACAAACTGAAACTCAACTATCCCTTGAGATTCACCCTTCTCCTAACTTTACAGTGGAATTCTCCAATCAAACCATGTGTACAAAACACATCCATTGGGGGAAAGTGCATACAAATATATCTATCTATCTATCTATCTATCATCTATCTATCTATCTATCTATCTATCTATCTATATGAAAATAGCAATCAAAAATGCACTATTTTAGGAATATTGCTTACAACAAATGTGTATATTAGGCAAAATTGCATACAAAATACATGTGCAGAAAATGCATATCAATATTCATGTGAGCTTTTAAAAAATCTGAAAGTTTGGAACAAACTGAATTCAAGATTGGAAAAATCTTCAACTAAGCAAAACTGAAATTGTCAGATTCATCCCTCCCCAATAGATAGTGCAGCGGAGGGATCAATAGTCATGGTGCAGGTCAGCACCAGTGACATTGAGCAATCTAGTTGTACAGCCCTGGAAACAAAATTTAGGTTGCTGGATAAGATGCTGTGACTCAGAGTTCCAAGGCAGGATTTTCAGAAATGCTGCTTGGCTAGACAGCCAGATAGAGGTGAGGGGTCTCAATGCGTGCCTAAGAGGGTAATGGAGGCAGGAAGGATTTAGATTTGTTTGACAGTGAGGAACATATCGAGACAAGTGGAGCCTGAGCAAAAAGGGACAGATTTCACTTGAACCAAAAATGGAACCAGATTGCTGCTGCTAAGTGAATATCCATAAGGTCACAGAGCAGCTTTTAATCTGACCTCTGGTGGAAAGCTGACTGAAGCCGGGACACATGCAGGTCAGGACAAATCATCCCTACGGAATTAGGGTGTAAATGTCCCAGGTCATCCAAATGGCAGTTAGGTAGAACTCGACGATGAGCATATAGTAAGACATAGGAGCTGGTCAACAAGGCCAGTTGGCCATAGGAACAAATCCAGATACTAAAGATATTTGGAGTAGGTGTCTAGGCATTTTTGTGCTAATGCTAGAAGCCTCTGAGCCAAATGGGGGAGCTGGAGTGCTTGGTACTAAACAAGAAGCCAGATATAGTGGCCATCACACAAATGGCCACTTATCACAAGTAGAATGAAGAGAATCAATGGAACACAATTCACCCTAATACAAACCTTTATAAAAAGGACAGGGGAGTGGCGTATTGGAGCTCTGTATGTCAAAGAGGGCACAGAGTTTAATAATTGAAGAGGACATATAAGTGGAGCAGACTTCTCCACAGAATCACTGTGATGCTAGTATTCTATTTGTTTGTGTGTGTTATTTAGGAATATGTGTCAGATTTGGACAAATCCCACACTGAATCTCATTTGGACAGATTCAGGAAATAACAGATTCAGGGCTCCTCCGAAGCAGACCAAATTCACATCTGAACCTTCCCGAAGTTTCATTAGCTATTCAGAGGGACATAAAGACCGTGTGTGTGTGTGTGTGTGTGTGTGTGTGTGTGTAAGGAAAACACCAGGATATGGACAGGAAGGAAGTAGAGAAGGAGGTGTCATTTCATGACCGGCTGCCCTAGCTTCTGGTTGCAGTGAATGGGTTTAAGAGAGACTCTCTCAAGCTCAATGTTTTGAGGGAAGGATGTTGTAGGACTGAACTAGCGTTCAGTGCTCTTCACTAGTTTTCTCTTCCAGGAGCAAGAATATGAGTGTAGCATAGGGTGCTTGCTTGAAAAATGCTGCCTGTTCCAGTCCTTCTGGCTCTGCCACTGAGTGCTCCACATCCATCATCTACCTATTCCATTTTCAGCGACTTTGATGCCATTGGCATCAATGAAGACTTCTTTTTTAGGCTATGGGCAAGGAGGGGTGATTTCAGGAAGCAAATGGGGGAAGCTTAATCCTCCCCTCCTGGTGTGTAGTGGTCCAAATCCATGTTTAGGCTGCACAGACTTACTCTAGAGTAAAATAAAATAGATAAACTTCAGCTATATGCTGTGCAGTTTACATAATGTGTAGCTTGACCCTCTGTGTTCCTCTTTAATTGGTTGCCTTTAACCAGGTCTTTGGGAAGGTCTACTGGGCACTTTGATTCTTTGAGCTATGATGAGTTGACCTTGGGGTTCCAGAAAGAAAAACCAAAATCTACCCATCCTTGCTGTAGGGCAGGGGTGGACAAGTTGTGGCCCTCCAGACGTTTTAGCCTACAACTTCCATGATCCATCACCACTGCCTATGCTTGCCAAGGCTGATGGAAGCTGAAGGACAAAACATCTGGCAGGCCACAAGTTTCCCACCCATGCTATAGAGGAAGGCTTTCTACATTGTCCCCTTTCACTGCTTCGGGTTTCCCAGTCATTTCCCAACGCTGCCAACCAAGGACCTCAGGGTTTTCTGTTACATGTGTTTGCTTGTAACATGTCATTCCACCCTTAAGGAAGTGTCTCAAAAGTAGTCCCGCCATCAGGCTGATATAGTAGAGTGCTAAGTTCTGTTTCTACCTTTGATAATTACATATGTACAAAAGGTCTTCTCGAGTTACTTTCTTTGGAGATAGTTTGTCCCATTGCATGCCGTTCTTTCCTACAAGGTTTTGGGGAAAAGTGCAATCGAGTCAGAAACCACTTGTGAATAAATAAATGACTTCAGGGCCCTCATGATGATCCAGTTCCTCACCTACATTCCAGTCTGTTCTGTCATCTAACAATCGCATTTTGCACTCCATATTTCTGAACTTTCCTTTGAAAGCAGAAGAAGCAGCAGGATGGCCTTTGATTTCAGTTTGGCAATGATATAGGTGGGGACAGAAGCTGGCCATGCAGATGTGTGTAAACCCAGATGTGTTGCGCACCCAGCTATTGCCCATTGACATGTGCATGCATCAACTAAGCTTGTAAGGAGCATTTGCAATCCTACTGGGTAGCCGGCAGTCTCCGATAATTACCAACATTGTGTAATTATGCTGTAAGTCTGACTCCACCATGTTGAGCACCACTGATCAGAGATGTATGGCAGCTCACCGCACTTAAAAAACAAAATTTAAAAAACCCTCTTCCTTTCCAGGCTGTCTGCTTAGCCTTGTCCGTATCCTACTCTTATTTTAAAAAGAGATTGGAATAAGCATCAGGTTACTTATCAGTAAGGTAAAAGGAGAGGCAGGAATGTAGTACAGAGAAAAAGAGAGCTTCTCTGATAAGATGTAGCTTGACAGATATAACATGGAAACAGATGCCACAGGCTGCAGATGTAATGAGATACATAAATACCGAG
Organism: Anniella stebbinsi; assembly: GCA_029215795.1. Taxonomy (NCBI): domain Eukaryota; kingdom Metazoa; phylum Chordata; class Lepidosauria; order Squamata; family Anniellidae; genus Anniella; species Anniella stebbinsi. The sequence continues at coordinate 60,489,911 of JARDYH010000005.1, read as the reverse complement.
GCCTGCTTGAATAAATGGAGGCATCCTCTTCTATAAAGATGTCTGCTGGAGCCCCAGACATCAGTACTTGACTATGTATTTCAGCACCAGCAGTCAGATCTGTTTGATTTCGGAGACAGGAAAAAGATGTTTTGCTTTGGGATTTTAATCAGCAAGTTTTATTTTCCAGCATACAAAGTGGCATCTCACCTTTTAACAAGCATTTGAGATGCTTGTTCAGTCTCAGTGATGGAACTGCTACATTGCTCGATGAAGCGAACACTTGCAAGGGCTTCCGTCTGCCCTGTACAGTATCAAATGCCTAGTTCAGTGCATTCAGAAAGACAAAAGCATTCTTCTATCCCATCATTTCCTTATTGAAGGGCATTTGTGAACCATATGGCTCAAGGAGTTGTGTGCCTTTTGATGCACTGAACATGGAAATTCACATTTCAGCTTTTGCTCCATCCACTCAATCCAATTTTCTTGAGAAAATGTAGATAGATGTAGATTTATTTATTTATTTATTTATTTACTTACAATATTTCTATACTGCTCCATATCTAAACTAGATTCTAGAGTGGTGAACATAAGAAATAAAACAGTAAAAAGATAAATAGATTAAAAGGACATATTAAAATTGTTCATTCTAAAACAGAATACCAATAAAAATCATGGCTGGTCAATTAAGGAATGCTTCCTGGAAAAGAGCTGTTTTTAGGAGGTGCCAGGAGCAGCACAAAGTTGGCACCTGTCTGACCTCCAGGGGCAGGGAATTCCAAAGAAAAGGGGCCACCACACTAAAGGCTGTTTTCCTGGTGGACTCCAATCAGGCCATAGGTCCATGTGGAACCACCAGGAGCATGCCCTCTGATGACTTCAGTGACTGGGCAGGTTAGTAAGAGAGAAGGTCCTCTCTCAGGTATCCTGGTCTCAAGTTGTTTAGGGATTTGTACACTAGTACCAAAAACCTTAAACCTGGTTCAGAGTACAGGTCCCTCAGCAAAGGAGTTACATGCTGAAAGAGAGCAGATCCCAACAACAGCTGAGCTAGCTCCAGCTTCAGGAGCTCTGGATTCCCACCCACCAATACAATATGGCCCCTGAAAACTTATCTGACCAAAAGAGGTTCAACATCCCTGAATTATAAGGTCCATAAAGTCAAATAGTAGGGCGCTTCCTGAACTGTACCGTGTCAGCCTGAAGGTGTCTGTTGGGAGGAGGGTAGGTGTGTGAACATTCTGTCCTGGTGTGTGCAGAGGGGGGACTTCTTGCGCAAAGAAGAAATAACCTGTCAGAAGTAGGTAGATTGTCCCATTCTCCATGACATGGTCATTTTCTACAGGTAAAGAGTTTCTTTTCTAGGAGAGCATCCAAATATCTTATTCCTTCCCTTCTACCTGACTTGGTAAACAAAGTCCAAGAAAAGCTTAATTCTTCTGCTTGTACAAAATGGCACTTAAGAGACATCCTCTGCAAGGTGCTGTGAGCATTGAACTCATAGTGAAGGGCAGCTTGTCATGCCACAAGTTCAGAACGAAAGGCTGAACCTGCTCCTAAAAAGGGTCATGATTTCAGAATACAATCCAGCTTGGTTACCTCTAGCAACTTTCCTTTTCTGCAGAGCCCATGAGGAGTCAATTCATGTTAATCCTATCAGGGAGGTGGTTGTTTTTCTCACAAGTGTAGTTTAATGTGATGTGAGGGCTTGATTCTGATTCAGCTGAGCTTATACACAAGACCTTGATCAGAAAAATGCTTTCACTGGGTGGGGGAGGAACAGGATGGTCCTCTCTGAAGCGTCAGGAAGGAGTTTGGTTCTTTCCTGAAATGTTCTATTTTTCATTCAATATGAACAATTGTTCACTTCCACCCTTGAAGTTCATCTGTTCATAGCATCCTTTATTATGTACTGATCCTTAAAATGGCAGCTACTTCTGTCATTACACAGTTATTTTTCTTTCGCACAAACATGCACGCATGTCCCACAACGCACAATACATGTTATTAGCAAAGCAGAGGTGGGAGAAAAAGCTTGCTTTGTTTGATGCTAAACACATTGTTTGTTGTTTCTGCCCTATTAAGTTTCTGCCCTGTCTGGATAAAAGACTGAGCTATTAACCAGGGGGCTGTCTATATGCTCTGAAAGGCCTGCAGTGGGTACGTGGTGGCACTGCTTTAGTTATACAATGCAGCAACAACCTCGCTTCCATCGCGGAGTTTTTCTGCGAAGCCGTGATTTTAAAAAGTCATGGATGTACCCCAACTTTTTTGCCAGAGCGAGGTGAATATGACACAACCGCCATCTGTCCTTGCTCTGGCGTCACAGTGGAGTCATTCCCCAAGTGGATGGTAATCCCTGATTGGTTGCCGTCTGCCCAGGCAGAGGGGCGGGGGGCAGTGAGCTGAATGGCCACCAGAAATCCTGTGCCTTCCCTTTGCGTCAGTATTAGCCACCGCCACCCCACAGCAGAGAAAGCGTGGAGTTCTGTTTAATGCAGCAGAAACCTGGCACCGTATAGGCAGCCTGCAAGATGTCTCTGGTCCATAGATGACCTTAGGCAAACCTTGCTGACAGGGATCCCACAGAAAACTGCAAATGTACCTCTGTATATGAACACACCATTGTAGGTTGGCCGCTTATGCATCATCAAAAAAAGAGGACACTGCTTTGCATATACAGTAATTTGCCCATGATAATGTATACGTACAGATGAATTTAGAAAGAATTACTTTAAATACAAATATAATACATCTTGCCATAGTGGGGAAGGCTGTGACCCCTGGGATCTGTGGAGCTACTCAGTCAGCTGTTCCGGTGCTAATTCTTAAGGGGCAGCTTCAAGGCCCCTCCCTGCTCTCCCTTCTTATGGTTCTTTAAATTTAAACCAGACTTGGACTGAGCAACCCTTCAAATAGGGGAGTGTCGCCTGACAACCCGGTAAGTAGAGGAACGCCCTCCTTAAACTAGAACACCTGATCACTCTACAATTGTGCACTTCAGGGACCCTTGCAATTGACAAGCTACCCACCTCTATGCACACTGCATTCATTACTCACGTAGCTTGAAGGTTACTGAATGGATATGAAGCATTTTGAACAATCTAAAGCAGGGGCGGGCAAGTTGTGGCCCTCCAAATGTTTTGCCCTACAAATCCCATCAGCCCTAGCCAGCATCGCCAATGGTGAGGAATGATAGGAGTTGTAGGCCAAAACATCTGCAGGGACACAAGCTGCCCACCCCTGCCCTAAGATGCTATATGCAATCTAACACTGGGGATGGGTGAGAAATTAGTTTCAGTCTGGTTTTGATATGAATTTCCTAAAATTCACTGCGTTCTTCCTACTTCAGAGAGAAAGAATTTGAACTTTTTTAAAAAGTGTGAGAGAAAGCCAAGCTGATAGATTTTCCCATCCCCCTCTAACAATGGTTATGAAGTCCATCCTGAATGTTTAACCGTTATGAGCCCTCCTCCCCCAAAATTTTCCATATACGTGTTTTTGTCTGCCTTCGTCCAGTGCTCTGAAGAGCACTGGTTGGATAAAATACCCCTGTGTTCCAGTTACTTGGAACCAAGTTCTGCATGCAAACATGATGACTTGTTTACAAGTTGAAATGTAAATTCAAATCCTGTTTGCACTTTACCCAGGGCTGAAAATAATGCTGTTAAAAGAACTCCTATTGAAGAGCAACCAGCAAGTGAGAGCTCTGGATACATTACAAAGTCACACAACATGCGAAAGCCTCCCCTGCTGCAAACCACAGGCATTCCACCTAGTTGTGAGCAAGCCTAAAGAAACAGTCGCATTCATGACCAGCAGCGCCTTTCATGAGAGGGAAAAACACCGTTGTGTCTGTTTGGTGCTGCACACGCCAGAAAGAAAAGCCTCCACAGAGCTTGAAAGGACTTCTGCCATAGGAGGGGAAATGTTCAATACAAACTGTTCATACCGCCTCCTTTCTGGGTAAATTTGGGCAACTATGGACAAAAAATGCTTTCATGTCATAGCTGGATGGGCAAGATCGGGCCTGCTCATTTTTTTTCTCTCTACAAAGATGCCGTAGGATTGGTTTGCCCAGGAGGCAGTCAGACGTAGTCTTGCTAGATTTGCATTTCAGTTAGTTCAACTCACCAGTCACCACATCGAACATATTTTCCAGTAGCAGCTTAACCACCCCCTCAGACAGCCATCTGAATTTACCCCTGTTCTTGCAGGGTAGATATCTGTGGTCTTTGTGGAGCTGATGCATTAAGATCTGGTGCTGCTCCAGGTAATGCTCTTCTGCAGCTCCCATTCATTTCAGAGGGGTTGGTGCAGGAAAACTTCCCAACAGAATGAGGCCATAATGATCTGTCAAGATGGCAGGTTGGTTTTAGTGGGACTTAAAAGCAAGAACAGTCACCAAGAATGTTTCTAAATGATTTCTTAGTTTAGGTGTGTTTGTCTTCCTCAACTGAGTAGCACGTAGCTGAAGGTTAGGTCCCCTCTACAAGGATTTGCTTTTGTGCCCGGTTAGGCGATTATGCGCATAATCGCTGAAGCGTATTTACACCTAATAGCTCTGCACGAGAGGCGGCGAGAGGCGGCGAAGCGCATTAACGGATGACCAAAATGCGCTTTACAAGTAGTTAATGCGCATAAGCGCTTGTTCACATAGTCAAAATGCGCTTTAACGGCCGGAGCAAAACAAAACTCGCGATTTAACGCGCATTCGATAATGCGCATAATCGGAGAGATAACGCGCCTCTACGCCCGATTTGCGCTCCGTTCTTGTAGAGGTAAAAAATTTTAAGCGCCTTGAAAGAGCTTTAAACCTCTCTTGTAGAGGCAGCCTTAGCTTTTAATTTACTCTAGTGTAAGCACACATGGCCCTGATTTGGATCTGGACCACAGTGCAAAAGGAGGGAAGGATTAAGCCTTCTTCCAACTTTCCCCTCCCCCCAAATCTCTTCCCTGGAATTAGAAAAGGGAATAAATCTCCATTGACACCAACGGATACTTTAAAAAGAAAACCATGGAGAGAGGATTTCAGGAAAAGATTCGGGGGGGGGGGAGGTTTAATCCTCTCCTGTTATGCAATGGTCCCAATCTGAACGCCACAGATGATTACACTAGAGTACATAAAAAGCTAACCCTATACTGCATGCTACAACAGCTTTCTCGAACCTGGTGCCCTTCAGATCTTTGGACTGCTGTTCTCATAACTCCTAACCAGCATGGCCAGTGGTCACGCTGTCTGGGAATTATGGGAATTGTAATCCAACACATTTGGAAGGCACCAGGCTGGAGAAGTGTAACATGTAGTTTGCTTATTGTGTGCCCGCACAAGGCATGGTTCTGATCCAACAGTTCAATGTCTAGTGAGATGTTTGAGTGCAGTGCAATGACTAGATGTGTTGTGCCTCAGTACAAGGAGACTACAGTTTCACCCCATCAATGGGGCCCTTAATAAGGGTAGAATTGCAATGTTTTTAAAAAATTAAATGCATTTTCCTGATGCTCCGCTTACACATCTCCGGCCATGCTGGGGGAATCTTTGGATATTCTTGCAGACAGTGGTCTGCCTGTCAGCTGAGCAGCTGAAAAGCCCCTTGATTCATTCCTCCAAATAGAGCAATAGCATCTTGGCACTTCTGCCTGTTGCTTGAAATGTAAATAAAACACCAAGTGAACAAATGCCGGAGGCAGCAAACACTGTGAAGTCACAGCAAAGAGTGTCAGGATGTCATGATCCCCTGGTGGATTAATGCATTCATCAAAATGTCCTTTCCACCCTTTTCTCCTTTCTTTCAAAGCCGTGTGTGTTATTGACTCACAATGCCAGTGGGAAGGTGTTTTGTTTCATCTTCTCTTGCCCGCATATGCAAAAAGCTGATAACTCTGCATTAACAAGCATCTTTCATTTTTAACCACACCATAATCTGAAAAGCAGAGCCTATCCTTGAGAAACCGGCTCAACATGTGAGATGGCCCATGCCATGTTCTAGAGATTAACTCTCTGATGCACGATATTTATGCCATGACTTCCCTGCAGCGAGAAGGAAGAAAGTAAAGTTGGAGGGGATCAGAGGAGTTTCAGGTCCAGTGGTGGCCAATATTGATGGCCAATGTGCCACATGTCATGACTTCAACAGGAGATTGTAGCACTCGGTCGTCACTATGGTCAAGGGCTGGCGTCGAGGGTAAGCAGGGTCAGGCACCTGCCAATGGCCAACACCTCAGCAAAGCCTTACTGACAAGAACTCCCTGGGCCTGCTCCTCCTCTTCACCATTGCAACCTGTTTGTTTACCTGCCTCTTGCCCTGGCCCAGACAACAGTGGTGGTGAGAAGGACGAACAGTAGATGATAGTGCTTGCATGCTCACTGGCTCTCTGACTGTCAAGCAAGGAAGTAGTAGCAATGACGGGATAGAGGAAGAGGAGCAACAGCAGCTGGTGACAATGATAGTGAGACTAAGGGTGGGGGACCATTGAGGGTGCCTTGTCCTAGAACCCTCTAAAACCTGCACTGACTGTGGTATATGAATTGTCCTCCTGTCTGGGTGTAGTTTTGCCTTCAGATAACCAACTGGGGAATAGCTAGCAGTGCAACCTGGCTCTATGGCTAGCATCCATCCATGCACCATCCCAAGCAGGCAAGGCTACATAACGTGAGATCACAATATGCCTAGTGATGTACAAGAGATTTTTGGTAAATGGGAGAATAGCTAAGCACCCTCCCACTGCACTTTCCCCTATGGAGAAAGGGGTTGCTGTGTTTTGATATACATCTTTTTTTATTTGAAGGAGGGGTCTTGAACCTCTTTCAGCCAAAGGGCCAAATTCCATTGGTGGGAGGGGCCAAAGGCAAAAGGGGTGAAGCCAAAAATACCAGCATAGGAGGCATTTCAACATTTTAGAACAGAGAAAAACCATAAAAGCCAGAACCCACCAAAGAATTGGGGGGGGGGGCGTTGGAATTGTGGGCCAGTGGAAGGGGGCATGGCCCTGCAAGGCTGGGGTTGGATCCCAGATGGGCCATATTTGGCCCCCAGGCCAGATGTTCTGCACCCCTGATATAAAGGGTGATTCAGTGCTAGGGATGTTGTGAAGTTCTGACTGGGTCCTCAAGGGCAACAGACACACACACACACACACACACCGTGTCTGGCCCTCATGGATCTAGTCTGACATGCTCGGCATGAGGACTCCCCGCGAGCACTCGGATGCGGGTCCACCCTGGCTTCCAACATCACGTCCTTCCCCCCCACTGTGTTAATGGCATCGGCCATTAATGCAGCAGGGGGAAATGTGCACTTTTCAGAGGCTCCAGAAACCCTGCTCCCCCTGCTTCAATGGGGGCCTTAAAAGTCCTATTAACACAAGGGTAAAGCCTCCAGAAATGGTACACTTCCCCCTCCCCCATGTTAATGGCGGCTGCCATCAATGCAGCAATCCTGTGCTGGCACAGCAACAGTGGGGCAAGCACCCCCGGGATTAGCACTCACCGATTTCGCCCATCTTTATTCAGTGCTTAGAAAAACCATCAACAAGGTGCTGACATTTGAGTGCAATTATAGCACAGCACGTTTTGTCCGATATTTGTTACCCCTGGGCCACAGGCTCAATAGTTCTTGCAGCTGTGTCCCATGCAGAGGCAACAGGGAAAGTGGCTCCAAGCCACTGCTGGGAGAGTGGATATTGTGCGAGGGTTTCCCTCGAGTGGCTTCTTCATACAGTGCTGCTGTCTTAGACATGATGATATTGGCCAACAGCAGCTGCATTAGGGTGCCACAGCACGGTGTCTGTATTGGAGGTGCTTCCTGGCTGTTGCTCTCTGGAATAGTTACAGAGTTTCTAGGGTGGAATTGAGCAATAACAGGACACTGGAAATTTTGGGCCGAGGGAGTGAAATACATTCTGAAATTGAAGAAACGTTGTGGACATGGGAAGAAAACCTTATTCTGAAGCCAGTCAGCTTCCTTTTCCTTCATGGAATGGTTGGTTTCAGGAAATGTAAAAAAGCCACGCCATGTTACACAAGGAGCTTTGTGTTAAGATTCAGATCATCACGGCAGCCCCAATACCTCATGTAGTACCCATATCAGGCCTGGGAGGGATCCCTTCCCTTAAGGCTTAAAGGTTAAGCAGTCCTGAAGTTGAATATGTGTGTTTGTCCCTTTCATCATGAGAGTGTTTCGGACTCCCAAGCGCAAGCAGAACATTTGCTGGTCATTCCGAAACGAACAGAATGTCACTATGAAGACCTCGACGGTGGGCCTTCTCTGTAGCAGCATGCACCATCTAGAAAACCATCCCTCATGCGGTTCAGGAGGCAGAAAATGTAACATCCTTTAAATTCCTCCTGAAAACAACTTTTTTACACAGGCTTTCCCTGTGCTGTAGCTGCTGCTGGGTTTATTGTGATCTTAGATGGTATTTTTAAACCTTTAAAGCTTTATATTACGTTTTCATTTGCTGTATTTTATGGTTTTAATTGTGAACTGCCCAGAGAGCCTTGGCAAAGGCCCATCCGGACAAATCCATCCACCTCATCTCTTTCAGTCGACCAGACTGTCGAAAGAAATGTCTGGATGCACATGGAGGCTTGCATGGGGGCCATGTTTTGCTTCTGAGATAAGACTTTTCAGCCTATGGGACTTGGAAGCTTGTATGGGGAACTGTGTGAACCAGTCACTCGATGGGCTGGGCTTTGTACCAGGCTCGTCTTTGTACAAATAATGTTTTTTTCCCCCATTCTATTTTTTTTCCTGGAGCTTTGGCTTCTGTTCCTTTCCCATTGTTTCTCTGGCAGATATTTAATGGCCCATGTACGCTTTGGGGGCCACGGCCAGGTCAATGGTAACAAAACCAAAGATAAGGATAAACGATTGTGTCAGTGTGTGAGAGCGCTCGGGGATGGCTCTGCCACAAGGCCTCGCGTTCTGTGATACGGCACTCTTTGTTCATTGCACCCAAGGGCATCTGCATCGAAACTGTATCCACGCTGCTTACAAGCTTGCCTGCCGCTGCTCTTTTCTTCCTCTCTTGGCATCCTGAGCCTGTATCATTCGAGACACAATTGCCCATTCAGTACATCGCCATCGACCATTGCAAAGTGAGCAGGATGCTGGAGGGCGATGAAGGGGTAACCATCGCATGACACACATCAATGTGGTACAATGGCCATTCTTCTCTTAGTCCCACCCCGGAAGAGAGATTATCTGAAATACAGTCAACTAGATCAGATTCCCATCAATCATTCTATAAATCCATGGGGTAAATTCTAGGAATGAGTGAACGAGTGTGATCGCCAAGATTCTCTGAACACCACCTTGAATCTCGGCTTGGCTCATTTCCCATGCTTGATTGTGCTATTTTTATTTCGTTCAAATGGGGAAAGTGCACATTTTGGATGGGGAAGATGTACATTTTTCAAAAGAGCACACTTGACTGCATACTTTCCCCCGTGCTCCCCCATAGAGTAAAAAGTGAAACATTCGCTTTTAAAGTGTGCATTTTTTAAAAAAGTGCATTTTCCAGATGTGAACACCATTTTTGAAAAATGCAACCTTTTCCTGGGGAAAAAAATGCTCCTGCTCCCATTTGCAACATGCAAAGTCACATAAGAGTGGGCAGGATGGGTACCAAAACTGCTGGAGAGGGAGGGCAGGAGTGGATCTATCCAGGGATGCCTGAAGTTTACAGGACAACGCTGGACTGGGGGGGGGGGGGTACTTCACTCTCAAAACAGGTGCATCTTGAGTGCTAGGCATGCTTGCTGTACTTGTGCTATCCCTGAACAGCAGCAGCTGAGAGTAGTTCCCTGTCCTATGTCCTCAGGCTGCCAGGGCTGAAAACTACGTTGAAGGGAAGCAAGTATCAGGCCTCTTATGTTCATTCAACCTGGGGTCTAAGGGGCATAGAACTGGGCTTGGTAGATCCACCCCCTCAGGTGTGGACCCTCTGAGACCGGCCCTAGAGCAGACCTGTGCAATCTGTACACACGTCAGGAACACATGAAGGCCCGACAGGGAAGATGTGTATATTCCCCTTTCCACCATATAATCCAATTTTTAGAACCAAGTTAGCAGGAGTCTCAAATATGAAAGCTAGTTTGCCACTGTGTGAACGAAACACTGGACTATTACTAGATGTAACTCTTCTAATGTCCTTATGAAACATAAGAATATATTATTTTCTTTAATATGTATTGGAATGAATTTTTTCATGATGATTTGTTGTGAACTGCTTTGAGCACAGGGTATGGAAAGACACAAAACAAAGAAAGTGATTGATTGATGAAAATTCAGGAGTATATAGGTATGTGATTAACCTGTTCAGCAAAGCAATTAAACAACACCAGTATGGTATAATGGTTAGAGGATTGGAATAGGACTGTGTCAGCCAGTCACTGACTCTTAGTGTAACCTACCTCACAAGGTTGCTGTGAGGATAAAATGAAGAGGAGTACCATGTAAGCCATGGTACATACATGGGGAAAAGGCAGGATATAAATGTAATAAAAATAATAATAAAATAAAGTAATAAAAACAATGGATAGATGTGGTGGTGCTCTAACTTAAATGATCAGGCAGTGAAAAGCTCTCATATCTTTGCATATTTGGTGAAAGTAGACTCTTTTTGTCAAATACTAGTACTCCTCAGGATGAGGAGTAATTAGTATATATGGTGCATAGTTCTCAAACTTCAAGGCTTTAATTTAGGCACTAGCTTATTGTTCAGTAACATAGTTTGAGCATGGTTGTGATATCAACTACATGGATCTCAGAATTGAGACTGTGGTGAACTCTGAATTTAGCATGTTCATCTAAAAGCTACTCTCTTTTAGAAAAGGCACCTTCTATTAATTTAACAGACATACGCACACTCACCCCAAAGGCCCACTAAAGTTAAACTAACAGAAGTCAATTTATTCTGGCAAAAGTCATTTTGAAATTGTGTTTGCCAAAATATTTCTGTGGCTCTGATCTTTTCTAGTGACTCCTTTTCAATAAAATCCAGATGCCACCCATCCAAAAGACCCTACAGGCTGCTGCTGTGTGTGTCCATGAAAGATGTCTTTGTCATTAATTAATCTCTCCAAAGCTGTGGCAGGACATTCCTAGTGGCTCCCAACAACATGCAATCAGGGGTTTCAGCCTGCCAACACAAGCAGAAAAAGACGGTACTCATCTTCTAGTTCTGAAGAAGACCATTGTGCCACAAGATGCCACCTAAAAATTTGATTCTTCCAGTAAATCTACATATAACTGCAAATCCCCTTTTGTGTTTGCTTTTTTGGGGTAGCATTTCAGTTGTCCCTCTCATTCATAAGGATAGATAATTCATGTTAGACATGGCTATGTCTAGCCCGGTTGTGAATCATCTGGGGAAAATCCTTGTTTGCTTTTTTGGGACTGTATTTTGGCTGACCCTTTCTGCAAGCATAATTTTGAAGCTCAAAAAGGTCTTTCTTAAACATTAGATAATCCTAGAATGCCCCATTGTCTCTTGATGGATATATTAGCTTCTGGAGCATGCTCAGATGCAATATGTAAATGCATCTGAATGTGAAAGCTGCTCCAAGGGAGCAGTTGGATGAGGTGCCACATAGCTAACATGCAAATATATAGAAACAACGCATTATGAGTCTACTGAACTAGAATAATTTTCACAAGTTTTCACAAACACACTTTTTATAATGAAAAGTGAAAAGAGTCAGACTTCCTGCTATTGCTTTCTGGAAACATGCTTAGCAGCGGCATTTGATGTGACTATTGGAGTCCTTGCTTGCAGGCAGCCTATAGCTTTAAGGGAGCTGGAAGTCACATAATAAGCACTGTTTCCCCTGATGTACTCACTCATTTATTTTGTCCCACTGTCATTTCTGGTTAAACTGTTTTGCAGGTTATATTCCTATGCCTCACAACTTCGGAGTTTTGAGATGTTGTTTGTAACGACTCCTTTCCCAGACCCTCACAACATTTTATCAACTTGCCTATGGCAGAGCGTTCCTTGCTGAATTGCTTTTATTGTTAGGATTCCCACCTACCCATGCATGTTTACTCTAAAACTACCATTGTTCTGCTTCTCCTCTTGTCGTTCCTTTGAATGCTTGAAAACTACAAAAAAAGTCTTCCCTCACAATAACTAATGTAGTAAAGTGGCTACAGTGTTAGGGTGACCATATGAAAAGGAGGAAGCAAGGTCTATGAGACATCCAAGTCTGTTGTTGCAATTCTACAAAATTATTTTTTTCCTATTCTTCTGTGTTTTGCATTAGGGAATTAATGCCAAGAACTCTGGATGGGCAGATCACCATGGAGAAAACTCCCAGCTACTTTGTCACCAAGGAAGCCCCGGCTCGGATCTCTGCCATGTCAAAGGACACCAAGCTCATTGTGGTGGTGAGGGACCCGGTCACCCGAGCCATCTCTGACTACACGCAGACTCTTTCCAAGAAGCCGGACATCCCCACCTTTGAGAGCCTGACCTTCAAAAACAGGACTACAGGCCTTATTGACACCTCCTGGAGCGCCATCCAGATTGGCATTTACGCCAAGCATCTGGAAAACTGGCTCTTATATTTCCCCATCGGGCAGATCCTTTTTGTCAGCGGGGAGAGGCTCATCAGTGACCCAGCCGGCGAGTTAGGCCGAGTGCAGGACTTCCTGGGCCTCAAGAGAATCATCACGGATAAACACTTCTACTTCAACAAAACCAAGGGCTTCCCGTGCCTGAAGAAGGCTGAAGGCAGCAGCAAGCCCCACTGCCTGGGCAAAACAAAAGGGCGGACCCATCCCAACATCGACCAGAAGGTGGTGCAGAGGTTGCGAGAGTTCTACCGACCTTTCAACATGAAGTTCTACCAGATGACTGGACATGACTTTGGCTGGGATTGAGGCTGCGGGGGAGGGCAATAATTTAAACGAATAAAAAAGAAAAATATATTTTTGTACATACCAATAGAGAGGGGAAATTAATATTTGTGCTAATGTCTGGTGGTTCCAATTAATATTTTCATTTCGCTGCAAACGTCATGGCTTTCACTTTTACTGGCTTTATTGTTCCAAATTTATAGTACCCAATTCCACAAATACAGAAGACTGTCAGTTGAGGTGTGTCAAGTGAGTCCAATATCTTGGTAGACATCTTTCATGTTTTCCGTGTGACATTATTTGAGTTGTTATGATGTAATTTGGAGCCATCTGTCTGTTAATTCTGTGATCATACATGTATAAATATTTTTTAATGGCATGGGTTGGTCATGTTGGTGACCAAAATAATCAGGACTGAAAGGTATTTTTTTCAGTTCTAGCTGCTCTACCATATCACATAGTGTAAGAGATAGATTTAGACTTCTAAATTACTAAAGTGGCTCAGAAGAATGGAATTATCAAGAGAGTTTGTAGAGAATTTCATGATGTAAATTCAGTAAACACTTCACTAGCTGATTCAAATTATAAAGTCCTTCACTCACTTGAACCCCACCTGTCTTAATAAAGACACCACAGCATCATCCTCTGGCATGAGCCCGGGTTGTGCCAAACACAAACAGGAATAGAAAGTATCTCTCTAGGCCCACTGCAGCATTTTCATTTTGTAAGGTGTAACAGCGCTTCTCTGTTTGTACTATTAAAGCTAAAGCACACCCCTGGGAACGGGTCATTTTAGGCATTTACTGAAGAGTGGTGTGAGGCCTTGTCCAAACACATGACTCCAAACCTAGATGTTTTCTCAACGAAGATCCAATATCCAAACTAATTAAGATAAAGTATCTTCATTACAGTTTGAAAGGCTTTTCAAAGCTTTATCCTTCCACCCCCATCTCATCCACCTGTTGTCTCCATAAAGCCTTATATTAGCTCAGAATTCTCTACCCAGAGCCCAGTGACAGCTGGGCTGAGTTGAAGAGTCAACAGTAGTCAGAGAGAAAATGAAGTCATTTTCCCTGTCATCTCTCCCACTTAAGCTCAAGAGGTCGCGAGGTCACCACACGCTACCTTCAACCAATCCACTCAGCCTCCTGTCTCAACTCAGAATGCTCCATCTCTAGCCTTAAGCCCTTTTCTGGCAGTGTCTTGTGCCATAAAACATCTGGGTAAACATGTTATAATCACCCAAACAAAGAAAGTAAAATGGCTAATAGGTCACTTGAGAACAGAACATATGACCAAGCAGGCTTTCTCCATCTCACAGAAACTCTTCTGTCTGAGGTCCTTCTGAAAGCTTGATTCATCCCAAGCACAGTGACCACTTATTTGGAAGGACTACTTTGTCTGTGACTCCACGAGGCAAAAGAAAAGCAGCTGTGGCTATGTTATGATGTACTTTCTCAGCTTATTCAAATTGCCACGTACCCTGGAATGGAGGCCATTCTGCGGTGGAGACTATACCGGGCACCCAATATCATAGCAGTTTTTCATTCATCTTCTTGACCTCTGCAAAAAAAAAAAAAAACTTAGCGTAATTAATTGTTTCCCAACTAAAAAAACCAAACCACCAGATTAAAAAAAATAAGGATATAAAGGAGAGTCATGCTGGATCAGGTCAAAGGCCTTTCTACTCCAGCATTTTATTTCCATAAATGCCTAAGGGAAGCCCACAAGCCGGACATGAGTGCAAGGCAGGATCTACACTACTGCTTTAAAACAGTTTATAACAGTTTTGACAACTGTTGGGGCCCAGGACACATTCCAAATACCATTTTCAAACCACTTTCAAAGTGTTTTATCCTGCTTGGTGTAGATCTGGCCCAATAGTGCCCTCCTGCTTATGTTCCCTAGCAACTTCTATTGAGAAGCATACTGCCTCTGCTCCTGGAGGTAGCATATAGCCGTCATAACTAGTAGTCCAATTGGCAGCCTTATCCTCCATGAACTTGAAAGTCTATGTCACCTTCTGACTAGCTAACAAGAATTGATATTGGTGCTAATTTCAACTAATTGTTCTTGTACATATTTTCAGTCATCCATAGGTCTAGAAGAGTGACAACTCAATCCTAATCAGCTTGTACAGCCTTGTAATTTATGGGCGGCGGGGGGGGGGGGAGAAATATTACCGCACCACAAGCATATTGCCAGGACTTGTAATTGGCCAGGCCACCTCTGTGCTCAATCCCACACAGTTTTTACTGGCAGAACAATATGAGGCCCAGACTGCAATTGCAAACCTAGAGCAGCCTTCCCCAACCTGGTGCCCTTCACATATTTTGGACTACAGCTGCCAGCATTCCTGTCCATTGGCCATGCTAGCTGGAACTGATGGGACCAAGGCTAGATCTACACTACTGCTTTATAGCAGTACTGAAGTGCACTGATAGCTGTTGGGGCACAGTCCACATTTCATGTACCACTGTCATAGTGTTATTTCCTGTTCTTTTAATCCACATACGTAATGATTTGACACAAGGTATAGATCTGGCCCTGAACTCCGAAATGCCTAGATGGCTCCAGTTTGGGAAAGGCTGACCTAGAGTAATCAATTATCATTTTATCACAGTTCCGATGTCTTACTCTGCAGGCCTCCAACTGGAGTCTGCTATGTATCACACACCTTGTCATTTCTGTCACATTCATGTTCCCAGTTCTAAGAGCCAAACTAGACGTAGAAGCGGTTGACACATTTTGGTTCACAACTCCGCACTGTTTACGTATAAAGTAAGGGGTGAGTGTCTTAATTGAACAGTAAAAGGATCACATGAAATAGAGAAAATGAGTTCTCCCAGCTCTGGTACCTTATCACCTCCCAGCCCATTGTTCCAGTTATTGTGCTCCAATCACATCTCATGCTCACTATTGAAAACGGGAAAGGACAAAGGTTGTTGGAGCAAAGCAACTATAGGGTTCTAAGGTGCAGGATGGAGTAGTTCCCCTTTTCACATGCACTCTTTACCATCCATGGAAGACCCGCCACACTCATGAACAGGGCAAGTACACAATGATGGCCCCTTCATGTCTAATTTGACTATAAGTTGTTCTTGTCCGATTTTTTTTTAAAAAAAATGATTTTAAATTCTTCAGTAAATATTAAACTGCTATAGAATATATATTAAGTAAGCATATATAGATTTCTTTCTCATTTGCATAATATCTCCTAGCAAAAGAATTTGATTTTGTTATGAAACAAAGAGATTCATCGTGTAAGGTTCAAAGTTTTTTTCTGATAGCAAATTATGCCCTCTGACTTTTTAAAGCCTGGGCTGGATCCGTTTCATAATGATCTAAAATGGGCTGGCTGAGTTGGCTGTATAGGTTTGTTTGCTTAAGGGTTCCAGATTTAAATGTGTTGATAGAGACACCATGGAGCAGTGAGCTCTACTCTATGAATGATGTGGAATTGTTGTGTTCTAAAATAGGAGAGATCCCTTCTATTTTACAGATTTGTGATATATACAGCTGGTGGAGTGGCAGAAGAATCAGAAAGAACCGTCTATAAGCTCTATAGCAGGGATAGGCAGCATTTGGGGGCTAGTGGGTTCATTGGGCAATTGGAGAAACTGTCATGGACATCACCCTAAAATGGCTGCCATGAGAAGTGTGGTAAAAGACAAGTAACCTGCCCAAAAGACTGGGCACAAGGCAGAGGTGGGGGCTGAGCCCCAGCACACTAAACGACTCCTTTGAACCTACAGTTTTCAACACCAGCATAAAATTATTTCACAGCATTCCCAGCTGTTGGTGAGAAAATGTGTTAATTTATATTTAAAAGATTAAGTGGGGGGGGGGGCTTGAGAGCACATTAGTGGGTGCCAAGAAAGGTGTCTGGGAGAACATTGGTGCCCATGGGCACCATGTTGTTTACCCCTGCCCTATAGTATAGGGGAACACAAATACCCTGTGTGTCAGGTGTGGGGAGGATTATCTTTGTCTAAAACAATTGCAACTTCTGTACAGTTCTGAACAACCTCAAACCGAATTTGCAGTTTACATATCACTTTATTGCTGCCTTTTCTGGAATACAAAACTGAATCAAGGCCTTGATACATATGGGGTTTACTGTGAGCCCCACGGAGTGGTGTGTCAGAAGAAAAAAGACACCACAATCTGTTTTGTGTTGAATGTAAATTATAAACTTTCCATACTGAAAAGCTAGATGCAACTTGTTGACATTACTCCAAAGGGTAATTTTTTGCCATTGATAATATACAATAAACTCACAAACTTGTTGCTAAATAAAATTAAAAAACAGATTGTCAAGAGGCCTGATGAGTGAGTCTCTTACCCTTTAGTACAACTGGTATAATAAATGCAAATGGATAAAGTATCAATATATATTTTGTGAATTCTATAGCTTCTATTCAAGAGCATACCTTCTGAATTTTATTTATTTTAAATAGTTATTACTTTAGCTCCCCTTCTTTATCCAGTATATAAGGTATACCATATAAGGCCTGCCAAGAGAGACATCCATGCCTTTTTTATTAACAGGGGGAAAAAAATCTTCTTTCCTTTGTACATACTATTTTATGTTTTTTCTTTGCGTTGTAATCCTCTCATTTCCTCACTTTGATGCTATTTCTGTAACAGCCGAAATGCTTTTTAATTTAATTTAAGGCTGAAGAAGCACATATTTTAATAAAGTTTACGGGTACCAAGAGCCTGTGCTGTCTTTTTGGCATTGATGCAAAGAAGTAGGGAGAAGCATAGTACAAAAACAGGGCTATTTCATTGTTTTAATGTAATGTTCTGGTTTTTATATATGAAAAGTGGGAGGCAATGTGAGAAAATCAGAAGGTGCAAACCGGAATACCTCACTACCAACCCTATTGATTTAGTGGGCATATTTGGAATTTTGAGAAATGGTCATGGGTGCTCACACAAAATGGCTGCCATGGGGGCACGTTGCTCATTCATAAAATGGCTGCCATCATGGGCATGACCAGTCACAGGGCCCTCATTTCCAAGAAGTCAAACTGCTGAAACTAAAAGAAAAGCAACTTGCCAAATAACGTAAGTACAAGTTGGAGGTGGCATCTGAGCGCCAAACACGTACCTCTTTTGAGCCCAAATAAAGATCGTGCTGGAGGGCAGCACTTTGCTACATAGCAAGCCAGCCTCCAGGTTAAAAAAAGAAAAGAAAAATCTTAAGATATAAAAACAGGGAGGGCAAGGAGTGTGACGTGAGCATTGGAGATCACAATCTTACTAATTTGAGTAGCAGAATCATTGTCATGATAGTGGGGGGAAAGTACCGATGAGAGCTTACCCCAAGGAATAGGAAAGTGTTTATTAAACAGATAATATTTTACTAGTCAACACAGTAAAAACATATTCTTTCAGGTAATGAGTATTGGTGTGAAAAGTCAAACAAAAGTAGATTCTCTCAGACTTTGACCATGACTGACCAGATTCTACTAACCACCTTGGCTTCACCCCCACCTCTGTCTGAGTGTCTGACAGCCTCTGCTTCAGACCTACTCATGCGGCCAAAGTGAAGTGGTGCAATGGATTGTACCATCTCAGATTGCAAGTGGAATCATATGAGGAAAGCCAGTGTGGTATAGTAGTCTGTCTGTTTAACGCCAGAAAGCCTGGGCTCAGTTTCCCCCATAATGACAATGCTTACCTTGGGCTGGTCACGCCCTTTCAGCTTAACCTACCTTGCAAGAATATTGTGAGGATAAAATGGGTGGGCTGTCCTAAATTCCCTGCCAGCTCTGCTCTTCTAAATGTGACAAATAATTAGTCAGCTTGTTGATCAAAACTCATCTGCTGGTAATGTTCACCTTTGAAGTGAGCCTGGATTGATGTACTATCAATTCACTATTAAGTTCAGAACTTATTGTCAGCTTTGGAGCATGCGTATGCATATTTAAATAATGCCATTTCTGTGCATGGGCTGAGTTGGTTGGTTTAACCTTTGAATGATCTGGTGCAACCACTGCTGCTTCGCTCTTCATCATGCCGTAGCTCTGACTCCACAAGGAGGAGGACTCTGTTGGTCCCTCTTCTTCTCTCCTCTGCAAACTGGTGATCAGCAAGTACACATGACATCATGCAGGCAGGTCATGTGATAACCAATCAGGAAGCAGGTACATAACATGGGGATGCATGATGTCATGCCACACTACGCAATTCCAAACTACACCCTCCAAGATGAATTTTGAGATATTGCACATGTGCAAAAACTCGTATACCTGGAATGAGAACTTGTGTTAAACGAGAACTCTTGTCCCAGCTCACATGGATGAATTTGTTACTTTCTGAGGAAATAATAAATTCACACAGGGTAAGTTCACCTATCACTATCTACCACTGAGCGACAACCCCCACCCCCTGCCCTGGGAAAGCAGATGATCCCACTTTGGAAATGTTTCAGGAATAAGAATAACCAGTGGCTTGGCAGTGGAATACATAATTTTCAGTGCGGCCAGGTAAAGTGAGATTTCTGTTTATTTTCTTACATGCACAACAGATTAAGCCCAATGAAAGTACGCTCCTGGACCTCAGAATATTCTATTAAATTTCTGCCATTCAATATAATTTTTTTAAGCTTAGACAGAAAAATGACCTATTCCTTTCCTGAGCTTTTAATTCTCCTCCCCGAGAGAGAGAGAGAGAGAGAGAGAGAGAGAGAGAGGATCCGCCTACAGATTTATTTATTTATTTCAGAATTAGATGAAATGGATAGTCACAGTAGACAACATGGCCCCAGAATGGGTGGATGTTGGGGAGATTTCTTTAATAAGTAACATTCAAGACAGACACAAACAGCAGCAACAATTAGGAGCAAGGAAATTTAAGAAAGGATTTTGGGAAAGGATTTGTCTGGAATAAGGTCACTCACACAAAGCACAACCACCAAGAACACTACAGCTCTTTCAGTGTTGAAGCACCTAGACGAGTCAACTTGCAAAAGACCACTGAAAACACTAGGACACCTTCTGGATTGTTACTTTAATATCCCTCCCAAAAGCATTCTGATTGGAGAGCTGTGGTACAGCCATTCTCCTGATTGGAAGTCACAAAACTACACCTTGTCTCACTCCCCCTCTCCTCTGCCTGGCATTTTCCTTTTATAGGGAGCTTGGAGTAGGTTTAGAAATGTATTAGTTAGTCAAGGGGGGACCTTGTAAAAACACCCTTCAGAAGTTCCAAAGAAGGTCTAAAGTTTCAGGTGCAGCTCACAATACATCGAACTGCTTTAGAGAAGTCCCACTTCAGTTCAGAGGAGTCTGTATACCTCCAAAACTTTGGTTTGGTGTTCAGGCTTTGTCGGAAGTGGATGGACACTTTTCTGCAGTTCCATTAGACCACTTGAATGGCCCCATTTATTTTCAGGATAGATTTTACTAATCTTTGTTACTGTAGTTCCACTGCTGGCACCAGGTGGGCCTTGTTGGGGAGATAATTCCGTAATTGAGGAGGCACTCTCCCTTGGTGGTAGCCTACCTCAGCCCAGCCTACCTCACAGGTTGTTGTTGTGAGGATAAAATGGAGAGGAGGATTATGTATGTTGCCTTGGGTTCCTTGGAGGAAAAAAGGTGGGATGTAAATGCAATCAATCAATCAATCAATTAATGGTAGGTTCATGTCAGGAAAGGCACTTTGTCATGCTGCTTTGCTTTCAGTGAAATCTGCAAGTAGATGTATATTCAAATCCACATCCTGATATGGATGGAGATGCATGTTTAGATGTGCATCAGAGTGCACATTCCATTTCAGCTATGCAGTAAAGACATAACATCTGCACTAAGATGTGCATTGACAGTGGGGAAGAAATTTGACTCAGAGAATGTGCACCCTCAAGTCTGCATTTCACCACCACCACAATTTCTGGTTAAAGAGTTCTGATTAAAGAGTTGCAAGAAGCTTCAGTATCCGGCCAGTCAAACATAGGCATAGAATACTGGACATAGACATAGAATGTAGCATTAGATGGATCTTTCTTTTGATCCAACAGGTATAGATATAGATATTATTACATTTCTATACCGCCCAACAGCCAAAGCTCTAAACATATGCATATTTGCATGTCAGCTGATTGATGCAGGACCTTCTTTCTTTGGCATGGAAGAAAGAGATATCAAGTGTTTCCTGGGAGGTGTCTTCAAGGTGCTGCTTTGCCACTCCTTCCTCATAAAACCTTGTAGTATCATTGCTGAAGGGGTAGGGGCTCATCAGGCCCACCTCCTGCCTTGTGCCCAGCCTTCCCACTCTTCTGCTGACCTATCAGCGGTTGCCATCCACCTCAGAATGCCCCCAGCTCAACACCGAAGCGAGTTCATGTGGTGGAAGGACGGTGGTGACCTTGCTTTAAAGCAAACAGTCAGGATAAGTCCCCAACTTTTTAAATTTGCAGCTTTGAGGAAAAGCCCCATGGTGGCTGAGAGTTGGCAGCTGTGTCGTTTAACCAATGCAGAGCCACCATTGGGCAAATAAGGCATATAGACAGGATCCAAGTGTTTTGGAAACTTCCCTTTCTAAGATGCCGTTCAGCTGGCTGAGGGGGCTAGGTTCTGAATAGGGTTGCCAGCACTCAGCGATTCTTCATACCATTTTAAGAACTCTGAAGCAGCAGCAATACCCTCTCTCTCTCTCTCTCTCTCTCTCTCTCTCTCTCTCTCTCTCTCTCTCTCTCTCTGGTGTTCCTTTCCCCTTCCTTTCTTCTCTCTGTAGATTGCAGTTTGAGTCTTGCTTGCTACAGTTGGATGGAAAGAATGCTGGGAGAACAGATGATTGAAGCAGGAGGCCAGGAAATATGATTCCCATCCCAGATGCTAAAGAAACTGCTGGAGTCTTTTGGGTTGGGATGTGGCACAACCCTGTGGATGGAATTGATGGGGCCCAATGTGGGCATGTATTAGAGGAGTCCTGGCCATTTGACACTGCCCAGATCCCAATGCCCCACCACCCCTCCACCCCATGCGGTATTATCGCAAGGGCCCCAAATCATAGCTCCTTGAAGCCTTGAGCTCAGCACAAGAGTGCATCTCTGCTCTTTGGCTGAAGCTTCAGGAAGCCTTCAGGCTGCGGTTTCTTATAATAAACTCCTCTGGGCGAATCACATTTTTCAGCTTCTCAGTGTTATGTTTTACATGAAATGTAGCGACTCCCCTACCTTCCTTATTAAAGGGGCAAAGATATTCAAGTACCCCAAACTGCCTCGCAAAAATTCTGAGCCATATAATCCCCAAATTACCCATCTACCTTTTTATTTCCTTCCAATTTGCTATCATAAACCCCATCTGTTTCCCTTGGCAGCTCCCTCACAACATAAAAACACAGCACTGCGGTGCCCCTGGCTTCTGAGTCCAAAGCCAGGATCTTAAAGGAGAACAGAGATGGGAGTACATTAAAGATTCTTTCTGAGGAAAGATTATGGGAACTGTGTTTGATGAGGTCAGTAAAAATAGTTGGAGAATCCGCCCAACACAACGAGGAGCTGCTCTCTGTGTATTGGGTACTTTGTGATGCTTTCAGGATTATCGCATTGACACATAAGCAAACTACAGCCAGGCTACAAACACAAACATTGGGGCTTAGGAAGGCAATGCTGTTCATGACACAGGGGTTGTCTTGACGATGACGCATTGGCACCACAAGCCCCTAAACCCCATGATTGCACTCCTGCGTTGTTGTCCCCACATCAATGAGTGAGCACGGGGTTTGCATCCATCAATCAGAGAAGGAGGAGGACCCCTACCCTGTACACGGCTGCAGCATGCCATGCCACTGTGCGTCGCCACACGAGCACCGCTCCGTATCCCTCCCCATTTCCCCCCACCTTACCTGGAACTGAGGTGTTCCAGCAGCCATTCAGCTCACTGGCCTGCCCTCTCCCCCGTCTGGGCAGATGGTGATCAATTTGGGGTTGCCATCTGCCTGGCAATGTCTCTGGCACGACTCCAGATGGCAGATGTGCCATCATCACCTCACTCCAGATGGCAGATGTGCCATCATCACCTCACTCCAGAGAAAAAAGTTGGGGTAAGTCCCCGACTTTTTTATTTTGAAGCTTTGGGGAATGCCCTGGGATGGCTCCACAATGGCCCGATAGATTGGTGAGGGCACCAGAGTCATAAAAATCCTGTGCAGTGCCACGTGTCAAGGTCTTGGTGTCATGCATTACATTCAGTACACCCTAATTGCCTTGTGGGTGGGTGTCCAGTGGTGGTGGGGTGGTCACAGCTTGGGAGGAAAGGAACTGTCTGTATCTTCCTCAGTTTTCTCCCTTTCTCCTTCTCCCCTCCCTTTCTCCCCTTCTCCCTCCCTCTCTCCCTCCCTCCCTGTTCCTCAGTTTTCCCACTCTCTCCTTCTCCCCTCTCTTTCTTGCTCTCTCTCTCTCTCTCCCTCCCTCCTTCCTTCTTCCTAAATTTTATCTCTCTATTCTTCTCCCCTCCCTTTCTCCCCTTCCTCCCTCCCTGTTCCTCAGTTTTCCCACTCTCTCCTTCTCCCCTCTCTTTCTTGCTCTCTCCCTCCCTCCTTCTTCCTCAATTTTCTCTCTCTCTCCTTCTCCCCTCCCTTTCTCCTCTTCTCCCTCCCTTCCTCCCTCTTCCTCAGTTCTCCCACTCTCTCCTCTCCTCCCCTCCCTTTCTCCCTCTCTCTCCCTCCTTCTTCCTCAATTTCCTTCATCTCTCCTTCTCTCTTTCCCCTTCTCTCTTTCTTTCTGCCCTTTTCTCCTCAGCTTCCCCCTTTCCCCTCAGCTCTGCACCTCATCCTCACAGAATAATGCTTCAGAAAGTTTCTCTTGGCAATCATTGCTATACTGGGGGGAGTTTTGGGGCCAGTGAGAGGCTGGTAGCTGGGGAGGGAAAGGCTAACCCACACAATGCACTGAGCAGGTTCGCACAATCGTTTTCAGCCATGGTGACTTAAATAAGCCACCATGGTTTGTGGCATACGCTGGATGCTTATGGGTACCCATTCTGTATCCTAATCTTGCTCAAGGGTTGTTACGTCATCCAAATCCAATGAGGGTGGGTTGTTGGTGAGGTTAATAAACCACCCACAACCCTAAAACAGCCCATGGGTTCTGGATGGTTTGATAACCATACCAACAACCCACCCTTGCCAGTTTTGGATGACACGACAACCTACGGGATGGTTACAGAACAGGTTCAAACACATGCCATAAACCATGGTGGCTTCTTTAAGCCACTATGATTGAAAATGATCATGCAAACCAGGACACTATAACCTCATTTCAAAGCCTTATTTCAAGGGAGTGGGGCTGACCAGGGGAAACAGTTGTGGAGGGGAGGGAGAAAGAATTTGAGAATGTGAGAAAGGGCAAGAATGAAAGAAAGGAAAGGGGGAAGAGAGAGAGAAAGAAAAAGAAAAAGAAAAAGAAAAAGGGAGAAGGTGAGAAAGGGAGAGAGAGGGGGAAAAGAGAGAAGAGAGGGAAGAGAGCAACCAAGAGAAGAGGAGAAAGAGAGAGAAAGGGGAAAAGAGAAAGAGAGGAGCCGATGGATAGGACTGTGAATGGATATGGGGTTGAAATGGGGGGTGTATAACAGAGAGGGGGAGAATGGGTGGGTCTGGTTGACCCTGCCCACTTTGGCTTCAGCTCCACTCACCATTGGCATGTGGCTCTCAACAGATTTCCCTGAAAGAAATATAGTCCAGTGCGTGTGTGGAGGGGAATCCTCACCCCTGCCCTGCTAGAGCTGTAAGAAGAACAGCATACACCAGGCATTTAACCAAAACTAAAGTCTTTATTATTACATTCTGCCGGGGAAAACCCAGGGCAGTAACTTGGATTGCGGAAAAGAAAAACAAGCACAGAGAATTGCCCTTGATTACTAGGCCCAGGATTATTTTGGCTCCGAGGAGTTTATGCAAGTCGAACTGCTCACATTAATTTCATCTGCAAAAGTGAAACTGTTTCTTCCGAACACGCACATGCCCTGGTCAAGCTGGGCCTTTTGGCTTGCCTCCTACAGAGACAGAACACAACACACCCTTCTTGACTTCATAGGAAAAACTCCTGGCCATTTTCCATTGGAACTAAGCTTAGAACAAACTAAGGTTAGAAGAATCAAGTCCTGGAAAGACAGCAGGGTCAAACTAGATGTGATGTTATTCATGCAACTGCTAATTGTGTGATTTTAAGTAGGGTCAGGGTGACCATTTGAAAAGGAGGATAGGGCAGCAACTGGTGAAATTTCCTCTTCATCACAACAGTTAAAGTTGCAGGAGCCCTGCCCTCTTTTGTATCTGGTCATGCTAGGCAGGGCTCCTGCAGCTTTAACTGTTGTGATGAAGAGAGAATTTCACCAGGTGCTTCATGCATACAAAATGACACCTGCTGAAATTCCCTTTTCAATACAACTGTTAAAGATACAGGAGCCCTGTCCTCCTTTCCATATGGTCATCCTATTTTAAGAAAAACTAAATAACAGCCAATGGAAAGGGCTGGGGGGAGGGTGGGGTGGAAACTGAATCAGGATCATAGCAGGGCCAAATGATTAAAATCTTCCTCCTTTTGCCATAGTCCTTGGTATCCTGCAGCATTTATTTATTTATTTATTTATTTATTTATTTATTTATTTATTTAAAACATACACACAATTAGCAATTGTGTGAATAATGTCATGCCCAATTCAACACTGAAGTTGTATTCGGGGGAAGACTACATAGTATATTATAAGGATGATGGGAGATTATGAAAAGGGGGAGGGAACATAGCAAACTAATCCCCACAGACTGGGAGTGAGAGATAAATAGATATCCAGTAATCTACTTCTGCTGAAGGTCATGATATGAAATAGTTGGAAAAAGAGATCATGTGCGAACTTTTAAGAAAAGCCATGAATCCACCAGCTCTGATCTCCACCTTCAAGAAGAATATAACACTGGTAAGTTTTGCCTCTCCATGCTCCCACTTGCATTGCTTCTGAGCTGGAGGACCAACTCACAAAACTTCTTCAGTGAAGGATAGCCATGGGAAAGAAAGATACATATTGGCTTCCTGTCATTCAAAATGTGGCATGCCAGTCATAAAAACATATAATAAGAAGAGCCATGGTGGATCAGACCAAAAGCCTGTCTAGTCTAGCATCCTGTGTCCCACAATGGCTAATCAGATTCCACAATAGCCAACCACAAGCAGGATGTCAGGATGAGGCTCAGGGCCTAACTACACGTCGTTGTGGATGCGCGTTCTCTCGAATGTTTCCCCCCCGCAATATTACGTCACGCGCCACACTGTTGTTTCCCTTCCGTTTCTTCTAAGTGTTTTGTGCGGTACTTTGCGTATCAGTGATGCATACGTGATGCATACCAAACCTCGGAGGCTCTGCTCGTGCCCTCGCCGCAGCCGCGGCCCTTTAATCCTGGCCGGTCCCGGGGGGGAGGGGGAGGGGGGAGGGCTGTAAACAAAACCCAGCAATTGGGAAATCCCTCTCCAGATCGCTGGCTTTTGTTTATACCCCTCCCTCCTCCCTCCCCAGGACCGGCCGGGATTAAAGGGCTGCGGCTGCAGCGAGGGTGCAAGCAGAGCTTGGTCCACACTGAGCAGGGAGCAGCGCTCCCAGGGCAGCTTGGGAAGCACGGAGAGGGTTGCTCTGCGCGCCTAAAATGAACTTTCAAAATGATTGGCTAAGAGGGAAAAGAAGGGAGACCAGAAACGGAAGTTATCACAAAGAAGGGAAGAAGGAGTAGCAGGAAATAACGCTAGAACGAGGCACACTAAGACATTCAGAGCGATTTAAAATGGATTAAAGGATTCTTTTGGGAGAAAAAAAAGGAGCCAATAAAATGCACAACATAACGCTTTAACACAAACGTCATGTGAATCGACAGGGTTCGGAACGCACATCCAGCGAAATGAGGCGATATCACAACGACGTGTAAATCCTGCCCTAGTCTCCTTGGTATGGATTCCAAATTGGGCTCAGAGGCTGAAGTCAAAGAAGCCCAGACCAACTGAGACAGGAAGTGGGGGAGGAAATTCTCCAAGATTCTCCAGGAGTCAGGAACGAATCTTCCCAGGAGCTTATCAAACAGGGGGCCCAGGTTCAGTCTTTGTTGGAGGGGGATAGAGCATCACAATTGACAGATGCCAGAGTCTGCCGCAGGGTCAAGTAGGTGGAGTTGAGGTGAGAGGCATCCGCCAGACTAGCAATATGGCAGAATTTGCAGCATGAAGACCATCCCTGCAGGAGGAGTCCGGTAAACGCCTGTCGGGCATGGCAGGAAATGCCATTTAGTTGATAGGCAACTGCCTTGCTTTGTTAGGCTAATTAAGCTTAGAGGATAGCTCTTGGCATTCACATTCCTTTCAGGTATGAAGAGGTTCTGTTTACTGAATAAAGATTTTGCACAGTTGACCTCTTTATTGTCACACATCTCAGCGGGAAGTCTTAGAATCACAACACAGGGCAATAGCCCTCTCCCAGTGTTGTTCCTCATTAGCTGGAGTTCAGAGGAATACTGCCTCTGATCATGCCTCTGATAGTATGTCGTAGGGGTGTGTGCTCCGCCCCAGAATTATCTGAAAACCGTGAACATCTGCGGCGCATTCAATCTTCCAGTGTGTGGATTGGCCACTTCTAAACCAATAGAATCATTTCAGAGAGGAGGCATGCCCAATCAGAGCTTCTAACATCTCAGAGATTATCCAACTGTTTTTTCAGGCATCAATGCTGTGTGTGTGTGTGTGTGTGTGTGTGTGTGTGTGTGTGTTTGTGTGTCAATTGAATATCTCCATATTTGGAAGACATTGAATAGGGTGAGGGTATATTGATATCTGTGGCTAACCAATAGCTATTAGCCACACTTGTCTTCTTGTCCCCACCCTCCAATCACAGTGTTTTGTCCTCCTTGCCTGCAATCATTCTAGTGAGAGAGAAATGCATGTGTGAGAGAGAGAGATTTGCAGCCAGCTAGGCAGCCACTGTCTCTTGGTCCGCTAATATTTCTAAGCTCTTTCTCCTCCTTAAAATCATTAAAACTCCTACTATGTTTTTGTAGCCTACTCCCTCCCCACTGAAAAATCTTTTTTAAAACTCCAAGCCTTTCAGTCGGGTTTCAGGCCTGGTTTTGGTATGGAAATAGCCTTGGTCGCACTGTATGATGACCTATGTTGGGAGAAGGACAGTGGGAGTGTGACTCTGTTGATTCTCCTTGATCTCTCAGCGGCTTTCGATACCATCGACCATGGTATCCTTCTGGCACAATTGGCTGAGTTGGGAGTGAGAGGCACTGCATTGCAGTGGTTCCACTCCTACTTGGCAGGTCGGCTCCAGAAGATGGTGCTTGGGGAACATTGCTCGGCCCCGTGGATTCTCCAGTATGGGGTTCTGCAGGGGAGAGTCTTGTCCCCCATGCTGTTCAACATCTACATGAAACCGTTGAGTGCAGTCATCCGGAGTTTTGGAGTGTGTTGTCATCAGTACGCTGATGACACGCAGCTCTATTTCTCCTTTTCATCTTCATCAGGTAAGGCTGTGGATGTGCTGAACCAGTGTGTGGCTGCGACAATGGACTGGATGAGGGCTAATAAACTGAAACTCCATCCAGACAAGACTGAGACGCTGTTAGTGGGTGGTTCTGCTGACCGGATGGAGGGTCTTCAACCTGTTCTGGATGGGGTTGCACTCCCCTTGAAGGAGCGGGTTCGTAGCTTGGGGGTTCTCCTAGAACCATCTCTGTCACTTGAGGCTCAAGTAGCTTCAGTGGCATGGAGTGCCTTCTAACAACTTTGGTTGGTGGCCCAGCTACGTCCCTATCTGGACAAGCTTCAGTTGTACATGCTCTGGTAACCTCCAAGTTAGATTACTGCAATGTACTCTACTTGGGGCTGCCTTTGAAGGTGGTTCAGAAGCTGCAGCTTGTGCAAAATGCAGCAGCCAGATTGATAACTGGAACCAGAAGGTTTGAGCATATAAGACCTACTCTGGCCCGCTTGCATTGGCTGTTTGTATGTTTCCGAGCCCGATTCAAAGTGCTGGTTTTAACCTATAAAGTCTTACACGGCTTGGGACCACAATATCTGATGGAACACCTTTCCCGACATGAACCTACCCGAACGCTACGTTCAACATCTAAGGCCCTCCTCCGAATGCCTACTCTGAGGGAAGCTCGGATGTCGGCAACAAGGGAGAGGGCCTTCTTTGAGGTGGCCCCCCAATTGTGGAACGATCTCCCTGACGAGGCCCACCTGGCACCAACATTGTTATCTTTTCGGCGCCAGGTCAAGACTTTCCTCTTCTCTCAGGCATTTGGCAATATCTGAGGAGCCTGGGTTTGTTTTTTGTTTTTGTAGCTTTTTTGGGCTGTTGTAGCGGTTTTAAATGTATGTGTGTATTGTGTGTATGTTGTATGTTTTTGCTGTTTTAATTTTTGTATATTGTTTTAAATTGTTTTATTCCTATGTAAACAACCCAGAGAGCTTCGGCTATGGGGCAGTATACAAATGTAATAAATAAATAAATAAATAGTGTGCGAGTGTATGTTTGCTTGGTTTACTCCTATTATTAGCATTGGCTAGCTGGGCTTCCAGTCCACAGATGGGAGGGTTCCTCGTCTTCCTCCTCCTCCCTCCTCCCTCTCCAAGACTCGTAGCCTCCTCGCATATAGGGGGAAGCTGTTGTTGCCTTGACTTGCTCCAATTTGCCAGACAGTGCTGGGGGGGGGTGCTTCTCCTCCTTCTCCTCCTTCTCCTTCTTGTCCTGCAAGCCTCTGCTCCTGTCCAGTGTACTCTCTGAAGATAGGCAAGCTGTGCGCTGCTGTTGTGGCATTTATTAATTTATATTTATTTATTGGAGCGCTAAGCACTTTTAGTTTTCCCACTGTTTCGTTTCCCTCTCCCTCTCCTTCACCTTACAGATCAAGGCATGAGAGAGGTGCCTTAGAGGACATTTGAGTTCAGACTTTAAAAATTCCCTATAAATCACTCCTTGCAGGGATCTGCTCCAAACTTGGCATAACTAAAGCCCTCTTTAAAAGATGTCATGGTACCAATTTCCATTTGTTTATCTTTAAAACTGAGGGAGCTGTGAGCATTTCTGATAATTCCCACTGATGAGAATGTACTGGTTACCTGATAATGGTTCTTTTTTTCACCAGAGCAGAGAGAGGGACCCGCTCCTGAAATCAGGGCAGAGAATCACCTCAACAGAGCTCCACCCCAAATTTCAGGGCAGAGAAGACCCTCTCTGCACACCCCTAGTATGTAACTATCATGACTAATAGCTATAGCCTTACCCTCCACGGATTTGTCTTACCCTCCTTTAAAGCTATCTAAGTTGGTGGCTGTTACCACATCTTGTGGTAGTGAATTCCATAATTTAACTAAGTGCTGTGTGAAGAAATACTTTTTTATGTCTCTCAACTTCACTGCCAACTTATGCAAATTTGTTTTCCCCCCGTTTTTGTTTGCATACCACTAGTGAATGCTCAAAAAGTGGCTGGAAAGCCAAGGGCCTTTTCTCATGGTCACAACACAGTCTGAAGCGATCTTGAGAAGAACAATATACAGCAGTGCCAAGGGAGTTGCTTGCATACTAGGATGCATGAATCATCCTGTGTTCAGGACTTAGGCCTGGCTTGTACACAACGTGCAACTTCTCAAGCTGAACGTAGCCCACCAGTCATGTACAGTGGCACATGAGGGATTCTCTTTTTTTTTTGCTGCTTGCAGCCCACAATACGAGCTGATGAGCTCCTTTCAAATTGGTGGCTCATCAACTGTGCAGACCTCATTCCAGTCCATAGAGCGTCAATGGCAGCAGTGTTCTTGGGGAGCTGAATGACTTTGTTTACTATTGCAATGTGAGTCAATTTGACCTGTATTGCAATTGGATCTGGGAAACCATTAAGGAATATATCCCATAAGCAAGACTGCAAAACGAGAGGAATGCAGGAAGATGTTGAATAGTTTATTAGAGCTGTGAATGTAGGAGGGTTGTAAAAGAAGGGGTGGGTAGGGTTCAAGTTGAAAATGCAAATATACATCAGCCTTGTATGAACTGAAAAAGCAGGCTAGAACACACACAGTCCGGAGCTGCATATTCTTTCAGCACGTAGCATAGCGTTGGCACTGAATAATCAAACACTGAATAATTAAAAAAAAAACAGTAGTTGAGGCTGAGTTTCAAATGTGACGTATCCAGTGGAGTTGAAGAAAGTTAACCATTGGTTTTGGCTCGTGCCGAATCCATTCGGTTCTTTTTTAACTATACGTTACTGTTTCAAGCCATTGGCAGGGTAAGGTGTTGAGAGAAGGAAACAGGATCAAAAGACATGCAGGAAATGCTCACCACTTCAAGAGCTCCGTTGCAAACTAATTTGCAGTGTCTGACCTTCTGCATAGTGCAAACACGATATCACGGTCGCTAAGGCGAGAAGGTGGGCTCACCACACGGCTGAACTATGCACACACATATTACCGAGCGTACGCCAAGCCATGGAAGGAATATAAAAGCCTCCATTGTCCCTTTCAAGCCACTTTGATGCACAGTTAGGAAATTCCCTCAGAAAAAAATGGGGCATGGTATCTGCCACTCCCCAACTCCCTCTGGTGACACAGGGAGACATTCTCCAGGCTCTTTGGTCTCTGTGTTTAGACTCACTTCACCCTGAAATGTGCCGACATGGAACAGCAGTGTCAGGAGGCCATGAATAAAAGCTTTCATCAGCTGTCACTTCCCATTACAGCGGGCATGACATGGAAATGCACTCGCCATGGCCTTGGTGGTTTGGGAATTCGATCTGGGCCCTGCAAAGGGGACTCTTCCATTGCCTTCCAAGAAACAAAGTAATTGGCTTTCATTCCCCCCACCTTCCTTTTGCTCCATTGATTCTTTCAAATTTAACCAATCATATCGGCTCACGAGAGGTCAAGATTTCTGCCATGAGCTAACTTGGCCTCCTTCCCCTGTCCTGCTGCACAGGGAGTTTTGCTGATGAAATGGGTGGAAGCATTTCGAAATCGTGAGTTGTCGTATCTGGGACAACTCACAGAATCCAATCCCAGTAGGCTCTGTGCAGCAGCCTCCTAGTCCGAGTGTTATTTGCTTCTGCACACAGATCTTCCACAGGCCATGTGGTGAGCTGAGGCCTGGTCCACATAGGATGAACAAGAAAGATGCCCCGGTACTTGCTGTCAGAGTAGTGGCTTGACCTTTTATCCCAAGGGCACTTTGTCCGAATGTTTTTCAAGATACCAGCTGTCCACCTGGATGCCTGGCTCAATCCACTGAAAGCTCTCTTTATGGCTCTCCTAGAAAAAGAAGGCATAGAAAGAATTTTGAGAGTGAACATTATGTGACTGGCTAGTTTTCCTCTGTTTTTCTCTGGTCCTGTTTCAAATGCCCTGGCTGTTTTCTTGCACACACTAAGGGTGCCTCTTCACGAGAGGTTTAATGCTCTTTGAAGTCTCATTAAAATTTTTACCTCCACACCAGCGGAGCGCAAATGGGGTGTAGAGGCGCGTTATCTCTCCAATTATGCGCATTATCGAATGCGCGTTAAATCGCGAGTTTTATTTTGCTCCGTCCGTTAAAGCGCATTTTGACTGTGTGAATATGCGCTTATGCGCATTAACTACTTATAAACCGCATTTTGGACATCCGGTAATGCGCTTCGCCGCCTCTTGCCGCCTCTTGTGCAGAGGGATTAGGCGTAAATGCGCTTCTGCGATTATGCGCATAATCGGCTAACCAGGCGCAAAAGCGAATCCTTGTAGAGGGGACCTCAGTCCTCCTTTCCATATGGTCACCCTAACATCAGGGTTTTGCTGCTACAAACCAGCTTGGCTAGGTACTGCTCTAGAACTGTATTTGTGTTACTGTGACGGCTGTAGGCAGTTTCATTGGGCACCTTAACAATGGTACAGTTCTAGCGCCTGTTAATTTTCTGGGAGGGAAAACTAGAAACTGAGTTCCCAGAAGGTACAGACATTCCCTATTACATTTCATAACCATGACTAATGGAACTCATCAGTCATTCATATACCCAGAATCCAGAACATCACCACAATGCTCTCTATTATTGTGTAGATGAGGGAGGTTTTGCTGGCTGAAGGGGTGAGAAGAAAGCAGGACCTGCTGAAATTCTATCTTCTGTTAGGGAGGTTCAGAAATGCTGCCCTGTTCATCTGGTTGTAGTAAACCTGGGGTTCAGTTTCCAGAACAATGTTAGTCTGTTGAAGCAAAAACAACTTGTCGAGTGGCACTTTTAAGATCAACACATTTGTTATGGCTTAAGCTTTCATGGACTACAGCATTTCATCGGCAATATGAATTGTTATCCTGAGTTCCAAGTGTATTTATACACACATGTTGTTGGGATGGGGTGGCAGGTGGAGGAAGGTCAGAGGAAATTGAAACGAAGGAAGTACAGAAGTAAATAATTAACACTAACACAAATACAAACATCCTTGTATTGGTGAGCTGATTAACAACGTAGTGTGATTTTTAAAACAAACACGTCTTTGTCCTTATTCAAGCCACAGGAGATAGAGTTAAACTACTTAATGAATTGTAGCTCAGCTGTTTCACATTGAAATTTATCTTTGAAATTCCTTTGTTCAGGATGACCACATTAAGGTCTGTGACAGAGGCCTAATCCACACCAAGCAGGGTACAGCACTATGAAAGCGGTGTGTGGTGTGTGTCAATGGGCCCCAACAGTTGTCAGTGCACTTCAATACCATTATAAAGCAGTAGTGTAGCTCCTGCCTTTTCTATAACACTTTCACTACTGCCTTTTCTATAACACTTTCATACTGCTGGGAGGCAGAAGTGCCCCCCTCCCATTATTATTATTATTATTATTGCCATTTCTGAGAGCAAATTTGTTCCCATTTCTGCGTAGAGACTGGCCTGTTTGCCCTATGTAGAAGTGTGTTGCTGGCAAATTATGGTACATGTCACACTGGGCGGTGACTGAACTGTTGTTGTGGATGACATTAGGACCTGTAATAGTGTTGCCAGAATAGACATGGAAACAGAGTTGGCATCTGGGTCTGCCACAGGGACTGGGTCTGATGTCTATACCTCTGTTACTTGGTCTGTTATTGCTGATGATTTGCTGCTTTAGGTTGGCGGGGGCTGCCATAAGCAAGTACAGGCCTGCCACCCAGTGCTGCTGGCTCCGTGTTTTGGTGAGCTCTTAGGCAAGAGGCCCTCAATGACCTCCTCCATCAATGAGTCAGCTATTGTTCCTCATCAATCATTGCTACCACTTGCTTACTTGACAGACAGAGAGCCAGTGAGCAAGTAGGCAGTGGCATCTATTGCTCCTCCTTCTCACCACCACCATTGTCTGGGCCAGAGCAAGAGGCAGGAGGTGAGGCAGGTTGCAATGGCGAGGAGAAACAAGTCCAGAGTGCTTTTGTCAATGGGCCCCTGCTAGGGTATGGGCCCTTGTTAGGCCCCCAACCATGCCTATTGTTGATGCCAGCCCTGCTGCCCCACTGCAAGCAAGGCCTGTAAGAAGGAACTGACTTTGGCCACCACTGAATCTCAGGATTGAGATTGCAATAATAAACTTTCACTTAAAAGGGTTTTAATAGAAGTGCCCATTTTCCAGCTCAAACATCTTTTTTATCCTCATTACAGGTTTCAAAAACATTGCCAACAGCAGTTTGAGGAATAATATAATTAAGTTACCAACCTTTTTATGGGAAATATATTAGACAGCTGCCTCATGCATGCATGCACACTTACACAGTCTGTGCCTATGAGTCAAGTGGTTCTAAATAAATAATCAACAAGGTTTTAGAAAGCTGGATGCAACATTGCTATTTTGCATCGTAAATAAAAGGAGAAGCCTTTCCTCTACTCATGCTGTTCCTATAACAGCTAACACAGGGCAGCTCCTCTGAGCACATCAACTCAAGAGCTTCACCATTTCAGCTGTTTGCCTGTGGATACCTGTGTTGTCAAATGCATCTTGCAAATGAGGATAGGGTGGGGGTGGGGCGAAGAACCAAAATAAAAATGTTGCCTTCACATGTTCAGCTCTAATGTTCATGGGCCTCTCCTGCAGAATTCAAATGCTTCTGGCAACAGAGAATTGCCTAGTGTGTTTGTGATGGCTGCGGATGTTTTGAACACATCTTAAAATATCAGAGAGTGATTTCCACTTTAAACAAATTGCTTGCGTTTGTAGCATCAAACAAGCAAAGCCACAACTTGTCAAAGGAAAACAATGTTGTTGTTGATGTTGTTTTTCCTTGGAGTGGCATTGGTAAGCGCTGGTGTCCTCTTTGCAACAAAAGCTGTTGCTCTGGATGTACCTGCAGTTTTGGAGAATAAACAAGAGCAGACATGCAACAAAACAAAGTGGCATGGAGCAAAATAAAAAGTAAAGCAAGTGTTACAGACAAGTAATGAAAGGTGCCTCCACAATTTATGCAGCAAACCCAACTGCTGCATGTACATCAGTGTGAAACCAGAGTTTCCCACAGCAAATATATGTAAACAGGGGACAGCCTCCTCAGATGCTACTCATGTGATGACATAGGTGTTTCAGGTAGCATGTAAGTCATCCCCATCTTATATGCTTGTGGTGGGAAACACTATTGGTTAGGGTTGTGAACCCCCCCCCGATTTGCCTCGAGAACCGTTTCGGAACCCCCAAAACAGCTCCGATTTGACTCGGGGGACTTCGGGGGTAGCCCACTTCGCCTCGGTGCTGAGGCAAGGTTTGTCCTTCCCAAGGCGACTCGACCTAGCAGGTCCTTGGGTGTCAGATACACAGCCAGCACCCAGAAAAGTTGGTAGCAAGGCCAACAGTGAGTCCATTGGACTCACCTCACTCTCCCGGCTCTCCCCACTCACCTGCTGTCACATTGCCATCACCCACTGCCACCCACCGCTATATGCCATCCGCCAACAGCGGGTGGTGGCAGACGGTGGTGGCAGGCGACGGCGATGCGGCAGCAGGTGAGTGGGGAAAGCCGGGAGAACGAGGTGAGTCCAATGGACTCACCGCCATCTTTCCTGGGACAGCGGGAGGGAGGGCCCAGCGCCGCTCCAAAGTGGCCTGAGGCCCCCGAGCTTTGGTACCAATGTGGTTCGGCTGACCCGGAACCGGCTTGGAACCAAGGCGAGGAGGGCCAAATCAGCCTGCCTCGGTTTCGGGGATTTGGCCCGAGGCACTGCACAGCACTACTACTGGTGAATATCCAGTGATTGAATCTGCCACGTAAACTGTGGGGCTGCTGTGCAGGTGTCGTGGATTCAGGAGATGGTGACTGCAATGTGTATATAAAAGGGTGGTGAAGTTTAAAATCCAAGCGTACTTCATTCCTGTTATGCTAATCAGCCATGGTAGTGTGGACTAATGTTTCCGTGTAAGAGCTGATGAACACATGCACTAAAGGTGTGTACTGACCACAAGATTTGACTCAGACTCCGATTTGGCAATTTGGAAAATGGTGCAATTAGGCACAGACCAATATGGAATGTGCCCACTTCGAATTGGGTATGAAATCTGAGTCAAGATGGGAAATCTAAAAATGGATGTAACTTATTTTCTCTTGTTAGAATTGGTTTACACATGCAGCCATTGTAGCCTCTTATTTATTTATTAAATTTAGGAGCAGTGGCCCTATAATAATATTGACCTGATATATGGAGGCATCCCCCCCCTCTATATATGAAGAAACAATCAGAAAAGGCTACTGACCTCATGCTCTTCTTGCAAGCTTCCCAAAGGCTTCAGGTTGTCCACCACTGGCAACTAAATTCTGTACTAAACAGATAGCCCATTGGTCCAATCCAACATGGTTTTTCTTATGTTTATAAAATGACCTGCCAGAATGTGGTCCATTGCATGCCAAGATGCCCAGTTTGTTTAACCCATGATTTCTATGGGTATGGATCTGCAATAATTTGCCCCATCTGAAAATCAGGGACTGTGCATTTCCCCACATTGCCATCAGCCCATAAGCCAAAATAAGGACATTGTGGCCATTGCCTTTGCAGTCTTTGGTGTCTCCTTTTACAATCTGTTTCACAGGATGGCATTTAAAGGAAGCTGCATGATCAACCACAAACCTGCATCATTGTGGTCATCTGTCCTTTGATCAAAGACCTAAAATATGTATGGCCTGATTTCTTACAACACAAGATGATCTTTGATACCTAGGAGGGTTGCAAAGAATTTGGGCCTGCATGCTTTATCTTTACAAGTTCAGAATGAGCCAGATTCTGGCACATTATCTATATCTATTATCTATAGCATAGCAGCTGCTTCTCTGTAACTACTCTTTTGTTTTTGCGAATAAAACTTAAAATATGTAAACCAAAGTTTCATACAGATGGTATCAGAGATGTGGAAATGCTCTTGTCCTCTTTTTGTTGCATGTGATGACCACAGTTTATTTTTTCAAAAATCTGGCCGAAAAGGTTGGCTTGGCTTTTAAGGGTTTAGTGAATGCTTCAAGTAGGACTTTTTAAGATCCAAACCCTTTTCATCAGAAGGGTAGGTGTGTGGGGGGGTGAGTATCTATGTGTGTGTAAACAGCGAGACAGTTAGATACAAACAGAAATGTGCACACGTTTGAACAATTATCATAGACAGCTGTTGGGTAGCGCTCAGGATCAGGGAAGCTACAATTCTTCTCCTTCCATTCCTATGCAATCACAGATTTTTAAAAAGCTGTCGGGGGGGCGGGGGGGATTATTTAAAAAAACATTAAACAATGGCTGAATTCAGACGACACCATAGTCAATGGTGGGGTAATAATCAACTTTACAGTTGTTCATCTAGGGGGTACTCCCCACACAACATGGTAATAAATAATCAACAGTGGTGTGGATTAGGATCAGCGCTGAGTTGACTATGGCAGCATTTGGATGACACAATAGTCAAAACAACTGACGATTGTTTCCCCCATACCAGTTGTTTATTGTGTCTTCCGAATTGAGCCAATGAGTGCATACCCACTTTAGAACAAGAGCACTGATGTGGCCTACTCCTTCTGTCAGTGCCCACCATTTTAATAACCCTTTCTGGCTTGTTTTTTTCCTCCCTTTGACACCGATGCATTTCCTTTCTCCAGCATCTGAGTACACATTACACATATTGTTTGAAAGGGGCAAATGGAAGTTTTTTTTCCATCACTGTAAGATTATACCAACTGCCATAAGTAACCCCCCCTTCTGTTTGTGCAGTTGGCACACTAGTCTCCTGGGATTAGGGTTAGCGTCATTGGAGTGCTAAGGGGAGAGTCGTTTCTGGTACTCTGGAGAGGAAATAAAATCTCTGAGCATGTCCAAAAGATAACCAATACAAAGTGATCTCTAAGAGATCCTGCTATAATAGCTTAGATTGGTGTAAACACTGAGGTGTGTAGGAGTTTGTGTGAACTAATTTCAATGTATTGATTGACACGGTGTTGTTAAGTGAACCTTTATTTTAGTTCCACGGAAGACACGCAAAATACACAGCCTGACTTGTCAGATCCAAAGCATTACACATATGTTCACTCTTGAAAGGACATGAGTAGCTATTCTGTGCAAGAATTGCTGGGCTGTGAAAGAGAACTCAGGAGAACAGAACCCAAACAGCTCTAGAGAACAGGTTTGTTTCTCCTCTTCTGCTTTTCAATAGTTTGCAAACTTGGCAACTGGTGAGCTCAATTGGCTGTTCCCCTGTAGCAGCTGGACAAGCAGTAGAGCACTCTGCCAGGACTCTCCTTCAAATAACTGGAAGATCAGCACCTCATGCTCTCTCTCCTTTTTGGAAGCTTGCTATTGTCTTTTGCAAGCCTTGAGGCCAGCAGGAGGGATGCAGGGCCTTTCCAGACAATCAGCTTATAGTGCAACGTATGGGCAGTTGCTGTTCATTTGTTGCATGGAATCTCACTCATTAGGAAATAGAAACATCTCCCCCCAGCAATTGCTTGTTTCAGGGTTATCATGTTGATCTGTCTATCAAACCATACCCTATTGTTTCAAAGGAAATGTCACTTCTCCCCCACCTCCTCTGGTGACTTCTGAAGCTGGCAAAGCCACTGTGATTTTGTATGTACTGTTCTCTGTAGTTGCACTTATTGGAGAGTATCCCTGACATCTGTGATGCTGAAATGACATAACTGCCTCCATTCCTTATGCCTACCATGCCAGAAGTTGTGATCCTTGCACAAGAGCTGAAACTGAAGCCATTATCACACCGGCAGTTTTAAGCGCACCCACCTTGGCTTTGCTCCACTTCTTCAGCGCTGGGTTCGTCATTCCCTTCCTGCTGCTCTCCTGCCCTGAGTGCTCTGTGTTTAGTTTCTGTTTCGATTTAACCCTGAACAGGCAAAGTCCATTTCAGGCAAGTTCAACAGGCTGAGCTGAGGTATCGGGGCAAATATTGAATCACCATGTGTGATTCAAAATGCTAGATTCTCATTGGAAACAGAGGGGGGAAACCCACAGAAGCAATTGTGTGTGTGGGGGGGGGGAATGGTAGGTGTGATAAAGGCCTCAGTGGGCTATAACAAAAACAACCGTAAAAAGCAGATGAAGCCCTTGTCTTCCCCCCACCCTCTCTCCCTGTCGAAAAAAAGGTCAAAATGGGGTAGCAGCACACTGAAACAATCACCTAGACAAACCTTCCATGGCTGCAGTTTTGTAGTGTTTGAATGGATCACATTTCCCCTTTGACTTGAAAAATTTTTGATCAATGTATTCTTTCTCTTGGCAAATCTGGCTTCAAATTATTTCCCCTATATCAGGGGTGATAACCTCACCCCCCACACGGGGTCACAGTCCAGCCTTCTGGGATTACCCAGATATCTATGCCCCCTTCCCCTGGGCAGCTGATCATTTGGTGGTTTCCCACCGTCTGCTCATTCTAGAAGGTTGGACTGTCTCTCCAAAGGCTATGGTCCCCTCTACAAGGATTCGCTGTTGCGCCCGGTTAGGCGATTATGCGCACTATCGCTGAAGTGCATTTACGCCTAATACCTCTGCACGAGAGGCGGCGACAAAAGGCGCTTCCCTCCCCTCCCCTTCCCTCTGGCTGGCTGGTAGGCTGTGGGCAGCAGGCGAGCGCTCCTCCTCCTCCTCGCCTTCCTTTACCCCCTCTTCTTCCTCCTCCTCCTCCCGCCGGGCCCCCCCCCGCGGGCGGGTGGGCTCTCTTCCCTCCTTCGCCGCGGCCAGGCAGCCCCCTCCTCATGCTGCTCCGACGAGTGGAAGGGACAGCCGGCGGGCGGAGGGTAGTCGCCCGCCTTCCCCAGCTTCAGTTCGGCAGCTTGAGCCCGCCACAAAAAACCCTCGCTATTTAACGCGCATTCGATAATGCGCACAATCGGGGAGATAACGCGCCTCTACGCCCCATTTGCGCTCTGCTGGTGTAGAGGTAAATTTTTTAATGAGACTTCAAAGAGCATTAAACCTCTCTTGTAGAGGCAGCCTTAGCTACTCATAGTAAGAGCCTTAAGCTAAAATATGTGGATAATTTGCCCCACCCCTTTTTGCCATTGGCCACACCCACCACTGGAATGCCCTCCCCCCAGGGCTTCTTTGAAATGGAATTGATCCCTTGGGCTGAAGGAAGATCAGCACACCTACTCTCTATGTACCTGCTGCTTTTCATTCCTTGTGCCATTCCTCAGAAGGCTTGCTTTGACCCTTTTAGGATCCATTGGGGGAAAAGGCAACCCCCTTCTCTTGCTTACACTTCCTTTACTTAAAATTACTCTACTGAGTTTTCGACCTGGCTGAGAGTTTAAAAATGTTTTAAATGTTAGCTGTTTTTTTTTATGGTTTTATGGTTTTATGGTTTTAAATGTAGTATATTGAGTTTTAATGTTCAGTCTGTTAATCTTTGTAAACCGCCCAGGGAGCTTTGGCTATAGGGGCGGTATATAAATGTAAATAATAATAATAATAATAATAATAATATTGAAGGAACTAATCCTACCCTGTATCATTATTCCTGGCTGCGCTGCATTGCTAAGCAGTCTATGGGAGAAGCAAACTGCCCTCCACAGGCACCCACTCCATCCTCTTTGAGTAATTTTGCCTGCAGACACATTCCCTTGCTTATGCTCTACTGTTTGTCAAAAGATGCATTTAGACCAGGCCTAGCTTTGATGCAGTTCTTTATACTTCCAGTCTCTTATTTCAGGGTACTTCTTAGCCGCTACATCTGCCTCTGTTTACCTAGCAAGATGATGCCACACATTTGACTCAGGACTCACCTCTTTCATCTCTATTTACACATACAGTCATGATTGCAAAGTCAGAAATGGGCCTTGTATGACGCTGTTATCTTGAAGTTATAAGAGCAGATCCTGGACACTGATGAAAGAGAACTTGACCAAGACACTGCTTGGTGCTCAAAGGCGTGATAGTTAAACCAATTCTATTTGAAATAGAATCCCCAAAGGTTGCTGCTGTTCAACTGAAATGGGCATGGTGGTGGGGAAAGTTTTTCTGTCATTATTGTTTTAAATCACAACAGCATAAAAAGAGCTGTGTTGGATGAGACCGAAGGCCTTTCTAGTGCAGCATTCTGTTCCCACAGTGGCCAGTCAGATGCCTATGGGAGGCCCACAAACAGGACATCAGCACAATAGTTCCACACTTTCTTATTCTTTTTTCATCCTGTTGAAGGAGAAAATGCAGAGATTTGGGGGGGGGGGGGGAGGAACTGGCCAGGGTATTATTATTTGTTTAATAAATAAATGCATCATTATATTTCAGTTTTTCTTGGAAGAAAATTAAATGAATTCTATTTATTGATTTTTAAAAAACTTGTATCCTAAGTTACGATATTTCTATTTTCAGGGCAGCTTACATTGCATAATACAGTGTTAAAAGCACAATATATTGTATTATTTTGATCCCAAATATCCTTCTATCTAAAAATATTATTTTCTTTCCAGATTTTAAAACTTAAAAGTTACTCCAGCTCTGACCCAGTTCTTCCATCACCAATCTCAATTTTGATAGTGACAAGCTTAACACATTTGTATAACAGTCTCATATTCTTAATAAGTTTGGATTTTTTCCATAATTGTTCTATAACGATTACTTCCGCATATTGTAGCATGTAATGGAGCTTGTGTTATTGCTTTTTCAAACATTATGTAATATAACTTGAGATTGAGAACTAACAACCCCCCTTTTTCCCATCATATAGTACCATGGTCTTAATTCGGGGTTTCTTTCCATTCCATATATATTTTGAAAAGATTTTTATTGAAAGATATTTGGATAAATAATATCAATTTAATAGTTGTAATACTTCCATTAAATATATTCCCCCCATTTTTTACTTAAGGGATCATACTCAATATACTGATATTCATTGTTGTATTTATGTTAGTAATTTACAGTGCAATCCTATACACATCTACTCAAAAGTAAGCCCAACAAAGTTTGATGATGTGTATTCCCAAGAACTGCACCTCCATTTTATTTGTTAGCTTTATCCCCAGATATCTTATTAATTTATCATTCCAGTTATAATGAATTTTGTCTTTGACCTGTTTCCTTAATTTAGTTTTTATGTTTAGCCCTATAATTTCATTTTTCCTCTTATTTAATTTATAGTTAGCTATTTGTCTGAACTGAGTTAAAATAGGAAGGTACATGTGATGGAAATCTCCTGGGACAAAATACTGAAGGATGATTAATAAGAAAACTGGGGGGGGGGGGGAATACCACGCTCTGAAATCACATTGGACCCTTTGTTTTATATTCTTCATTATATGGATAGATTCGATAGTCAAAGAGCTAAAGAGCTAAGATTATATATGGTGAACAGAGCAAGGACACTTTATGCAAAACAAATTGGAGATTACAAAGTTTACCTATTAAGATGAACAGTTAAATGAAGAGTTGCGGAATTTAGCTATTCTGACAAAATTAACACACTATATTAGAATGAAAGAAAAGAGCAACAATGGGACAAATTTGTAGAAAAATTGATCAGGTATTATTGAATTTTGCAGAATTACTACATTATATCAATATATACATTTCAGCTTTTCAGCAGAATTTGATTTAGTAGTTAATATTAAATATTAAATAATTAATATTAACTAATATTGATAGTTAATATTAATTGGATTTAATAGTTCATAAAGATAAGCCATTTATTGTATTTATTTTTGTTTTGGTGAGACATGAATAAGTATAGTTTTTAATTAGCCAGTGTTGCAAAGGTTTCCAAATCTAATGGTAGGAACAGCTGCTAATTTTTGCTTTATATTTCAGGAATGAGGAACATTTTTTGGCCTAAGAATTGCATTAGGTCTGCATATTGGGGGTGCATGCCAGCAATGGGTGGGGCCAGATCTAAAAGTGAGCAGACTCACACACAGGTCGTCTTCTGGCAGTGGGAAATCACGTTTCCTTACCGTTGTTCTTGATTCCTGCTTTCTTCAGAGTTGGGAATGAGCTGAAATTACACAGGGGAAGAGAGCAGAGACCATGTGGCTCAATGGGAACAGTGCCCTCTAGTGGGCATTTTATAGCACAGCTTTCCTGCACACAGCAGGAATTACAGTCTTATTTTTTTATTTTAAAATGGCTTTTCTGTGGATGAATTTACAACGCTAAAACTGGGAAATAGAGCGGGAGACATACAGGAGGATCACTGTGTTGTCAAAATGACCCACAATGATCCATGAGTGGCCAGTCGCAAGCTTGCGATAAAACCCTCATTAGAAGAAGCTCACGCACATACATAACCCATTCACACACACACAGAGCTCTCGGCTGAGCTGTCTTTGCTCATCCCTCCCCTTTCGCACTGCGAAAGGGAAAGCGCTCCAAGCATCTTAAGGTAGTTGTTCCCAACAGAGCTGGCATCCCTCACTCCTTACTTCTCTTGAACCAAAAGGCAAGGGATGAATAGAAACTTCGGGACTTCCAGGCACTTCAGGGGCTTTGAGTTGGAAACTCTGACTCAGCCAGCTTCCCTCTACCATCCCCCTTCTCCAAAGGGTGGGGCTTAGGGAAGGGGAGTGGCTGAGGAGGGTCTTCAACCAGGGCCTCAGTAGACCAGATAGGGGTGGCCAGGTGGGCCAAATTTGCCCCCATGGGAAAGAGGTGTCCCTTCCATCTGCTGTTGGTATGTTGGAATGTGCATTGCAACTTTTTAAATAAGAAACGTTTACATCACTTTTGTTTTCCAGAATAAATAAATAGTTTAAAGAACAAATAACTCATGCTGTGTGATCCATGTCACAATGGAGTTATGGAAGACTAGGGTCGGGAGGCACAAGCACTTGCAGGATTGGGACCCAAGCTGGTTAAGGGCTCTTCCAGATGATAACACCGTAGACTGTCTGCTGAATCCAGAAAGTGTCCCCTCGACTAGCATAACTGTTGCAGGCAAAGAACTCTTCTCCAGGTCTTCAACTACTTTTTTGAAGGCCAAACTATACACGGTATTAAAGGGTGAATGTAGGCTGACCATATGAAAAGGAGGACAGGGCTCCTGTAACTTTAACAGTTGTAGAGAAAAGGGAATTTCAGCCAGTGTCATTTGTATGCAATTAGTTCCTGGTGAAATTCCCTCTTCATCACAACACTAAAAGTTGCAGGGGCCCTGCTTTCTTTTGTATATGTTCACTCTAGTATAGTGCCTGCAACTTTAACTGTTGTGATGAAGAGGGAATTTCACCAGGAACTAATTGCATACAAATGGCACTGGCTGAAATTCCCTTTTCTCTACAACTGTTAAAGATACAGGAGCCCTGTCCACCTTTTCATATGGTCAGCCTAGTGAATGCAATATGTCTAGGGTTTTTTTGTGGTTTTTTACTAAATAACAGTGTGTGTGGAGATCAGAATCAAGACCTCAGCACAACCAGAGGGGTTTATAGCCCTTTTCTACCTGTACTTCCAATGAAAATTGTACCTCAATGCTGCTTAGGGGTGGCTGTCATGGGGAA
Source organism: Anniella stebbinsi (assembly GCA_029215795.1). Lineage (NCBI taxonomy): Eukaryota > Metazoa > Chordata > Lepidosauria > Squamata > Anniellidae > Anniella > Anniella stebbinsi. Next base: position 60,445,145 of record JARDYH010000005.1, on the reverse strand, counting down.
ATCCAGCTCATCAGATTTCCCTGGACCCCACGGGCTTTTTCCTGAAATTTGGGAACTTAATTAATGTGGTGCTTGCTGATGCCATCTGCTCAAATAGGATTCCCAATTAGGTATTCCGGGGCACCATTTCAGCCACAACTTGCACAAATTTGCATAATTTGTAACCTGTGCAAGAAAATTACAAACATTCTGTCACTAGTCCAACTCGTGGCACACCAAATTGGGCCAGCTGGTGGAAGAATGAATGGAGTCCGGGAGAGAAGCTTCCACTGCCCCTGAGTAAACACCCACAGCTGTTAATTAATCTGGCCCTCTGTTGCAAGGAAAGACCCTGGGTATTGTCGAGAGAATATTTCAGGTGTGATCATACCAATAGCTATAATGCATTATTCTTGAGTGACCGATTGTAACCTAGGGTGACCAGATGGCTCGGGGTTTCCCGGTTCTAACCGGGAAACCTGGGGCGAACCGGCCCAACCGGGGGGCAGTGGGGGCAAACTGGGGTGGCGGGGGGTCACGTGGCGGTGGCAGCAAGCGAGGAGCGGCGGTAGACCTGGCAGCGGTGGCGGCAGAGGAGCCCGGGAAGCAGCCGCCCCAGCAGGTAAGTGTCCTCCCTCGCGCCTCACGCTCCTTACCCGCAGGGGCGTCCGCTTCCCTCTGGTGCTCGAATCTACTGAGAAACAGGCTTCGCGGCCTGTCCCTCAGTAGCATGCCGGGTGATGACGTCATCACCTGGCGCGATACTGAGAGACAGGCCGTGAAGCCTGTTTCTCAGTAGATTCGAGCACCGGAGGGAAGTGGACGCCCCTGTGGGTAAGGAGCACGGGGCACTTACCTGCTGGGGCGGCTGGGTCCGCAGCTGCCAGGTCCTCCACCGCCGCTGCCGGGCTCGTGAGGCCAGAGGCCGCGTGGAAGGGACGGGAAAGGGCCGGATCTGGAAGTGACGTAATCGGCCCTCCCCCGCCTCTTCCACGCAGCCTCTGGCCTCGTCGGGGCTCGTCGCGATGGCGACGACCCCGGAGGAGCCCGGACGTCTGCGCGGAAGAGGCGGGGGAGCTCCCCTGCCTCTTCCGCACAGGCATCCGGGCTCCCCGGGGGTCGTCGCCATCGCGACTAGCCCTGACGAGGCCAGAGGCCGCGCGGAAGAGGCGGGGGAGGGCCAATTACGTCACTTCCGGATCCGGCCCTCCCCTGCCTCTTCCACGCGGCTGCTGGCCTTACGAGCCCAGCGGCGGGGGACCCGGCGGTGGCAGAGGAAGACCTGGCGGCGGGGGACCCGACGGCGGAGGAGGAAGACCTGGCGGCGGGGGACTCAGTGGCGGCGGCGGAAGACCTGGCGGCGGCAGTGGGGGACCTGGGGGGATGGCGGACCCGGCGGGGGCGGCAGCGGAAGAGAACCCGGTAGGTCTGGGCTGATGTTTTTTGGGGGTGGGTGGCTTGGTGGGGGGGTTGTTTTGGGTGGGGGGGTGGCTTGGTGGGGGAGTTGTTTTGGGTGGCGGGGATGGGACCGGGATTTTGGGTTCCAAAATCTGGTCACCCTATTGTAACCCTAATGGCTTAAAGATTACATTTCCCTATTTTATGGAAAATAGAACTGTCTATGATGCGAAACTGTTAAAATCAGAGAAGTAAAAGAGAGTCAAGGGCCAAAACATCAGCAGGCTTCCGGCCCAGTCTGTTCTTGTCTAGGGTACATTTCGTCAGCAGGTTTAAATCATGTGATTGACAGAAAATACATCTTGTCAAGCCTTTTTGATTGCGTCTGAGAGTAACCTTTGATTTCTTCAGCCCTCATGCCCACCCCCTTAGAAATGCAATGTATGCATATTCTAGACATGTATAAAATCAGGTTCCGTGGTACTGTTCGGCAGTCAGAGTTCCTTCTCTGGCTCCATCAGCTGATGAATTCCTCAATAAATCTGCTTCTGAGAAACTGATCGTATGTGAGTATCATTTGGTCTCCAATGCAAATCGAGTTTAGTTGCTTGCGTGAATCTAACTCCTTTGAGTTAGTGGGTGGGAAGGCAACAATCTTTGGGTGGTCCATTCCCTTCCTAGGGTTATTTATCCCTAGTCTACATTTAGGCCAGTTAATGTATCAACGCATTGTAAGGAATTAGAGTAAAGATCCTTCTTATAAGGGATCTGTGACAATTAAATGACCCCTTTCTCATAAGAGGGAGTCATAGGCCTCCCTGGGGGACTCAAATTCCCACCACAGGTATATTAAACACTACTCATTGCCTGGGGCAATATGGAGATGGCATGAAAATCTTCAGGAAGGCAGCCATCCTTATCAGAAAATGTGAATATTCTTGATCTCGATGTGGATTTGGGAAGCTCCTAGCTAGCCCTAGTGAAATTCCCCTGGTGTCCCTGAAGTCGTAGGTTGCATGTGACTTTTCCTAACCAACCAGGATGGAACAAGTGGAAGGGCAACCATTAATGGACTACATGAAAACCCCTCAAAAATCATTGCCTCCATCGGTCACAATTAACCATTTTATCTGATTGATTTTTCTAAAAGTGAAATATTCTTTAAACACATTAGAAAACTACTTGCAGTTACAGGGGGAGGCAGGGTGCCAATTAGCAGGTGACAAATATAAATGAGAAAAAACATTAAGCATAACCATGTGAGAAATGCTCTTTTTCACAGTTTAGAGCAGGGAGAAGCATTTAATATCACATCCTTAAAGACTTTCGCACAGGGCTCTTTCCCCCCTCAGTACTGAGGTCTAAATTGGAAATACCATGGGTCATAGGACTAGAGCTAATTTGCATATTTGATTTGCACATGACTAACATCATTTGCATAATATTTGCTTGAATATGATGGATGGCAGACCATGCCTGACTGGCATCTTGTCTGATGTTGTTTGTTCAGTTTGCAATGTAAGATTCAACGTGGTTGCCCTTAGGTGTTCCAGAGATTATCAGTCACCTGTGAATGATGTCTACTCAGACTTTTTGAGTGTTCAGCCATGGAACAACTGCACCCAGAAATATACATTCTGTGCATATAAGGGGAGGAAAAGAGACTGATGTTGTCAGAGTTTTAACAGATCCTATCTAGCAGGCAACATCTGGTGGTCAAGTAGGATGCACTGGACACATGGTTTTGCCTAATCATTTGGTCAGTTCACAATCACATGGGCAATTTTGTATTCATGTGGTGCTCTCCATGTATTTCCAAGGATTGGCTTGTGTGGTGTATTCCTTCTCCATAGGTGCAGTGACAGTGATTTCCACAACTGGTAGCTTTCTTGCCTGTTGTGATCACTGGAGTCACATCTCTGAGAAACATTGGCTGTATCCATGGAGATCCGAGTTCACAAAAGGAATTCTTTTTGTGAATGTTATTATGAACAGAATGACTCTCTCAATAACACTCAGTGAAGAGAACATCTCACGGAGAGGAAAAACTGACCACTTAGAAATCCACTTCTCAGTACAGTGACCCGGCATTAGAAACTGTAAGCTCTGAAAACACAACAAATGTGCTTTAGGGCACATGCTTAGAATCGTTCAAAGCTGTTTGGCACAGGGTCAAACTTGACACAATACACAGGATCATTCCGTGATCAGGATCAGGTTTGGTTGGATTTTTATTTTTTAGTAAAGAGCAGCCTAACATAGATGCTTTGAAGATCAGAGAAATGGCGCCTGGGAAGGGGAGGGGTGTTTAACACTTTCCTCATGCTGTCTCCCCAATCTAAATACTCCTCCCTCCTTCCAAACTATTAACTGCATGTGAGGAAATTGCCACGTTTTCCCTCATGGAGCTAATAGCAGCTACAGGGAATGATTTAGCTTTGGGAGATGGTGGAAGGGGAAAGGATTGAACACCTCCTCCCCCAGTACCACTTCCTTGATCTTCAAACAGCCCCATGGGGCTGCTAATTACTTCTTTAAAAAAAAGAAAGAAAGGTGATCCTGATCATGGACCTCTCGTGTGCCATGTCTGGTTTGAGCTTCAGGTGAAGTGGCGAGGGGCGCAGAAGAGGCAGGCGAAGGACAACAGGGTGGCCATAAGATGTCTCCAAATGCTGCAGCAACCTTTGCTATTCTGCTTTGAAATTCCACTGCTGTGAGACGTTGCCAAAGCCACTAGTATAAGCCCCCCCACACCAAAAAGATTAGAGAACTGTGTGGTGGATAGGACTGCCAAAGGTGATTGCTCATTGAGAATGTAATCTGATGTTCAAAAATATATCTGTGCCAGAAGATGAGAGTAAATTACAAAGGATAGATGCCACAGTTATTCTACTTTTTCTCGTGCAACTCCTTCTGCAGCATCTGGCACTGGCTACACTGGTGACAGGAAGCTGGGTTGCAAGAACAGTTTTTCTGAGCCAATGGCAACTTCCCTACATTCATTTAGCCTATCCCATCTGCCTCCCTCAGTTGGGTTATATAGTAACCACTGAGTGGTAGATGGTGGTTTATTTTAATAACACATAAAACCAAACACACAATCCCCAGTGAAAAGCAATCACTGCACTCACCATTCAGGTGGAAACATGATCTTCCCGTTGGGTTGCTACCAAGTTCTGGAGAGAGTGGATCCAGCTAATAGATTCCTAATGTTAGTTTGTGGAACTGGAGATGTTTATCAAATGACTACTTGACTGCAACATTGACGTTACGTTCTCAGCCTCAACTCCAGATTCCACACATGCCCTTGGTTTGAAATCAAGCCCTTTCCCATCAGCCACAGAATTTCCCCAGGGCTCTTCGATACCTTTCTTAAATCTTTCTAACTGATGGTAATTTTGACCTGCGAGGGAACAGGAAGTGCCCTCTGAATTCCTTTTTGGCCCTCGTACAATCTATTAAGGTGCTTAAGCTGCTCTTTCACTCGTAAAACATTTTTTTAGTCAAACGCAAACTTTGGAGATGGAAAAAAAATATCCCAACATGATTAATTATCCTGAAATAGGCCATTTATAGCCTGAACTCTATAAAATGGAATGCATGATTTAAGGCACTCTCCAAGAGTGTCCTGTTTTTCATTCCTTTCCAATCAGAATCTAAATCTTTGTCGTTCTCTCCCATGAATGAGATGGAAATGGTTTAATATTCCGCCATGCTTTAAATTATACACATCACATTTATAATGGGACATAGTCCATTTTGTTGCCAAAGTCTGCTCAGTTAGATCATCAGTTAAAGTGTATTTATTTTTATGACAAACAAGAAAAATGACAAAATAGCTACTGCGTTCTTGTTAATGAAGACCAAATGTGTCCCTGGGCACCATTCATATTACACTCATTTGTACAGTAGCTAAGTTAACTTCCGCTTTCTCAGTAGTAGCCTGATAGCAGTGATGACCTACGGAAAAAAGGACCTGGATTTTAGATATGAAATCGCTTTAAACTTAGTCACACCATTGATCCATCTAGCCCAGTACTGTCAACATGGATTGACAGGGGCTCTCCAGGGACTACAGCACTTGCTACCTGAGTGGCTTTCAATTGGACTTGCCTGAAACCTTCCTCAGGCAAAGCATCCACACACTGGCTGAGCTATGGCCCCTGCTCCAGTTTATAATCCGAGCTATTTACTTGTTTGTTTTTGTTTAACATCCCACAGTTCAATAAACTATATTTTAAGCTTACACAATTCCAGTAAAACAACAAAAGAGAACCCAAGAACACAGAATAATAGAGTAGGAAAGGTCCCTGGAAGTCATCTAGTCCAACCCCCTGATCAAGGCAGGCTCTGCACTGCAGGATGTAGCTGCTAGATGGCAGTTGAGCCTCTGCTTTAATACTTCCAGTGAAGGAGAAGCCATCGCCTCCCAAGGTAGTTAGTTCCACTATCAAAGAGCTCTTACAGTTAGGAAGTTACTCCTGATATTTAGATGAAATCTGCTTCCCTGCAATTTCCACCTAGTGGTTCTAGTCCTGTCCCCTGGAGCAACAGAGAACAATTCATAATATCTCACAGTCCGAGCACTCCGGCTGTTGTCTGAAAGATCCCACAGCCCTGTGCTTCAACAGTCACATGTGCAATTCAATGGGCTCCTGCCTTTTGTTACTTGTCACACATGTGCTGGTCTCTTTGCCCAAGGCATATTGTGGTTTGAAAATGGGCTGGTGCTATGGTTGGAAAAACCATCTCCCAGCTCACGAACCATAGGGTGACCACATTTGGGAAATGAAAAAAGAGGACACCCAGTGGGGTGGGGGTGGGAAAGCAGCTTTCAGGGGCCTCTGGGATGCATGTCATTCACCTCCACCACCTTAAAGGCCCCAAATGGGGTGGAGGAGGGGAAAGTGTGTCATTCCCACCCTCCACTGCTCCAATCAGGGCCTTTTCTATAATGTCTGGGAATGACACGCTTTCCCCTTTCAGGCCCTGATTGGAGCAGTGTGAGGGAAATGACCCACCTCCAGAAGGTGTGTCATTCCCTCCCACCATGCTAATGCAGCCTTCAAAGGGAAAGCGTGTCTTTCCAGGACGTTATAGAAAATTACAGAAAATCCCCCCTGACACCCAGAAGAGAACAAAAACCAGGACAAATCCAGGGAAATCCTGACAGTTGGTCACCCTAACCACCGTAACTCACGAACCACCATAGGTTTTGCCTAGGGTGACCAGACGTCCGGTTCCCCCCGGACAAGTCCGGAAATTGGGGGGCAAACCGACGTCAGGGGGGATTTCCCATTAATCTTCATTATGTCTGGAAGTTTGCCTGCGCAGGATAGGCTGATATCGGGCCTCTGCTGCCTCTTCGCGATGGATCTGGGCTCCTCAGAGCTTTTTGCCATTGCGACAACTCATGAGGAGCCCGGATCCAGCGCGGAAAAGATGGCAGAGGCCCAAACACAGAAGAGCTCAAATCGGCCTCTCTCGCCCAGCACTTACCCGGCCTCCTCGTGGGTCATCAAAGTCATGACCTCCAAAAAAAAGGCCCGGATTTCCAAGAGGAAGGAGTGAGAAGCGCTCTTTCATTCCCCCCCCCTTCCTCTGAGCAATTTGGGCCTTTATTTTGGCAAAATAAAGGCCGGATTGCTCAGAGGAAGGGGGGGTGAAAGAGCGCTCCTCACTCCTCCCTCTTGGAAATCCGGGCCTTTAGTTTGGAGGTCGCAGTGATGACGGGCAAAATAAAGGCCCAGATTTCCGAGAGGGAGGGGTGAGGAGCGCTCTTTCGCCTCCCCACCCCTTTCTCTCAGCAAAGGCCCGGATTGCTGAGAGGAAGGGGGGGGATAAAAGAGCGCTCCTCACCCCTCCCTCTCGGAAATCCGGGCCTTTAGTTTGGAGGTCGCAGTGATGACGTGAAAAATAAAGGCCCAGATTTCCAAGAGGGAGGGGTGAGGAGCGCTCTTTCGTCCCCCCCCACCTTCCTCTTGGCAATCCGAGCCTTTATTTTGGCCTGGCCTGGTCCTGGAGTTGCGGCAGCCTGGCCTGGCCCTGGAGTCCCCGGCCTGGCCTTGGAGCTGTGGCCGCACCGGCAGCAGCAATGGCTCAGCTTCAGAGAGGGTAAGTCATTTTTCTTCTTTTCTTTACCTAGCCTTTGCATGGGGGTAAAAATGTAAGCCTCCAACTCCCTGGGTGTAAGTTCTATTGACCTTAATAGGACTTACTTCTGAGTAAACATATAGGGCTGCATTGTAATTGTTCTAGGCAAAACTAATTGGCTGTGTTTACATTTGTGCTGTGCCTGGTGGCTCAGATAAAAATGTATTCACTTTTTAAAAAAATGCCTGGTAATAAAACCTTTTTTTAGTTGAATACATTATTCTGCCCTTTTGCTGGTTATATATATTTATATATTATCAAAACCTCACTCTAAGCGATTTTTTGAGATATTGAAGGAAGCATGAGAAAATGTTAAAAAGCAGCCATCTATTGCACAGAAAGGCCATCTTTTAACGTTTCTTGTTCATTACAGACACTGATTAAAACTAGTTACCATGATTAATCAACTATATTAGTTGATTCATTTACTGATTAAGACTGTAATCCAGTGCATGCTCAGTAACCATAAGTAGATCAGCTACGAGTCCAACTGGTCTTGTATTTTTGTCTGAATGTGTTTCTTAATTGTAACCTCTAGGGGAGTCTTGAAAAGTGATGTTGTTTTTTTTTAAAAATGAGGGAAATGCTGTAAGGTGTAGCCTGAAGATGCTATATGACTGCTAACTGTTGCCATATAGTTTGCATTTTTTAATTTACTTCAAGATTACTAGATGCCAATATAAAGTCAATGTTTTGTATAAAACTAGGGCGCTAAGTTTTTTTAAAAAAAGAGCGATGCTGTGCACTTTGCTGTCTTTGTGTGTCCTTTAAATTATTTAGGCTGTGATCCTGGAAGTAAACTCAGTACAGTAAACTCAACTGAGTTTACTTTTGAGTAGGATTATGCTACGCTGTCTAGTCATAACTACAAAGTTAACCTGAATTAATCTGAACTTCACATTGACTATCCATTTAATATTGCTAGTATATTAAATGCCTGAATTGTGGATTGTGGTGTAGTGCTCTCAGCCCAGCCTACCTCACGGGGTTGTTGTTTTGAGGATAACATGGAGAGGAGGATTAGGATTATGTACACTGCCTTGAGTTCCTTCTAGGAAAAATGGCAGGATATAAATGGAAGAAATAAAAAATGTAAACTCTGTAATCTTGTAACTTGTAGTCAGATGTGTCAATAGTGTTATAGTAACACGGTTTGGTAGAAACTCACCACTGAGGCCATACTGTGGGTGCTTATCACCAGTTCTTCCAATAGTGTACACATAAAAATCTGCAAAAGGCTATGCCTGGAGCAAGACCTTGAACAGAAATTGACTTGTGAAAATCTAGTTTATATTATATCTTAAGAGTTTCAATGTTCTAAAGAGAGCCGCTCTTTCTTGCTGAATATTAAATCACACTGAATAGGTCAGAGAAAGATTGCTACATTGACCCAATCATTCCCTTACCTGAGAATAAGTCCCATTAAACTCAGTGAGGCTTGCTTCTGGTTAGGGCACAATCCTATGTATGCTGGCTGTGGAATGTTGGGAGTTGTAGGACTTTTTTCTGGCTAGAGGATTGCACTTTTTGTCTCCCTTTCTAATCCCATTTTCTGTTTAGTCTAGCATTGGTGTACCTCCTCCTAACCACAATGTACTTTAGCTATTTTTTTTTCTAATCCAGGATCTGTTTTCTTTAGAAAAATGGAAAATAATAGACTTTCTTTTCTATTGATCTTGTATGAGGACAGCAAAAAGAACTACCATAAATAAATTTGTACAGCAACTAAAATACATTTTAGTTTCAGATACATTGAATGTCTCACTTGTTTTTTTATTTCAGTGATTTCAACATTAACATATTTTGTAGAACAGGTTTGTCTTAATTGTGAGGTGTAGAATTAGACATGTGACTAAGGCCAAACCCCCTTGGGGGCAGTCATGTCAAGATGGGTCTGCCTTGGGGGTTGAGTATGTTGGGATGGGCACGCCTCCTTGAGGGCCGGCCAGGTTGTCCTACTTTTTGGTTTCCAAAATATGGTCAGCCTAGTTTTGCCACTGATTGGGTTTGCAAGTGAAACAATTCTGGGTAGCATAAAAACTAGGAGAATAAAAAGGTATTCCCCTAGTGCTCAAAAAATATCAGAGTAGTCATGACTCTTCCTGGGGAGAGCATTCCAAAGGCAGGAAAAGGCCTTCTCCCTAGTTGTCATCTGCCTCACTTCAGATGGCAGGGGCACTGAGAGGAGGGCCTCTGTAGATCACCAAAGTGGTATGGAACCTTCAGGGGCTCAGGGGCTCAGGTCCTAGGGCATTTAAGGCACCTCAGGTACAAACCGGCACTTGTAATTGGGCTTAGAAATTGATAGAGACCCAGAGTTCTTTAAGCACTAGTAAGATACATTCCTAATGCCTTGTTCTAGTTAGTAACACTGCAGCTATATTCTACACCAACTGTAATTTCTGAACCCTCTTTAAACGTAGCTCCACATAGAAGGCAATGCAGTACTATAGCCTGAGGGTTGCCTAGGCTGACCATATGAAAAGGAGGACAGGGCTCCTGTATATTTAACAGTTGTAGAGAAAAGGGAATTTCAGCCAGTGTCATTTGTATGCAATTAGTCCCTGGTGAAATTCCCTCTTCATCACAACAGTTAAAGTTGCAGGAGCTATACTAGAGTGACCAGATACAAAAGAAGGCAGGGCCCCTGCAACTTTAACAGTTGTGATGAACAGGGAATATCACCAGGAACTAATTGCATACAAATGACACTGGCTGAAATTCCCTTTTCTTTACAACTGTTAAAGTTACATGAGCCCTGTCCTCCTTTTCATATGGTCAGCCTAGGGTTGCCAGAACATGGATAACTGAGGCCAGACTGTATCTTTGCAGAGATGACAGCAGCTGGTACATAAGCCTCAGCTGGTAGAAGGCTCTCCAATCTTTCAGAAAGAGCACATCCCCATCCAGAACACACCTGACACCACCATCCTGAACCACCCACAACAGTGTCTCCATTTTGTTGGGATTCAATTTCCACTTGTTGTCTCTCATTCAATCCAATAGACCATTACTGAGCCCAGACATTGGTTTAGCATAGCGTTCTCCACCTGACACCTTCCAGAGGTGTTGGAATACAGCTCCAATCATTGTCAGCAAGCACAACTAATGGCCATGGTGGTTTAGGCTGACCATATGAAAAGGAGGACAGGGCTCATGTAACTTTAACAGTTGTAGAGAAAAGGGAATTTCAGCCAGCATCATTTGTATACAATTAGTTCCTGGTGAAATTCCCTCTTCATCACAATAGTTAAAGCTACAGGGGCCCTGTCCTCTTTTGTATCTGGTCACTCTAGTATAGTGCATGCAACTTTAACTGTTGTGATGAAGAGGGAATTTCACCAGGTACTAATTGCATACAAATAATGCTGGCTGAAATTCCTTTTTCTCTGCAACTGTTAAAGTTACATGAGCCCTGTCCTCCTTTTCATATGGTCAGCCTATGCTGGCTGGAGTTGAATGGAGTTGTAACCCAACACATCCAGAAGGCACTGGTTTGGGAAAGGCTGGCTTAGCACTTTCATTGCCTCTCCTGAATTGGATCTACAAGAGAAATTGAGAAACCCACATATGATGTCACGTATCAATTCTGTGTGGATGCTAAGGACAATTTGCAATTCTGAAGGATGCTATAATATAAATACTATGGGGCTGAACAATCATCTCCTACCAAAACTTTCTGGAATAGGCCTCCCACTGAAATACTGAACCCCGCAATCCCTAACCCTCAGAGCCTTTCCATCTAAAGCCAGCAAGAGATCTGGGAGAATTAGCAGGGTCACATTCCCCCACCCTGAACCGGTTTCTGGCCATGTCTATGAAATAGTTGCACCCTGGAAACAGGCCAGTTAATGTGGCTGGATGATATTTGTGTGATTTCACAGGTGAAACCTATTTGTTAAGCAAAGTGTGGGGATGAAACAGAGGAAGGAACAAAATATTTCAAATGGCTCATCATGAGTTACTTTACTTTCTCATCAGCCCCTGGCTTTATGCAAAACAGGGAGATTCACTGAATCACGTGTCTTTGTGTTTCATTGCACAGGCTGAGGGGACAAACAGATTTCAGTGTGGGGTAAGAGGATTCATAACAAGGTACAAAGGCCTCCTTCTGTATCTATTAAAGATTAAATAACCCCAAAGAAGTGCATTTTAAAGATCATTTATTGTGGTTATATTTTTACTCTCAACAAGATTATTTATTGTCCTTCACCAAATTTGGTTGCAGGGCTGCTGACCAAATTAAGAATAGCAGTGACACTGGAGGAGGATGTAAATGTAAATCGGCATTCTTGAAACAGATGTACCAGTTTGTGTATGAGGAACGCAAATAAGAGGAAATTGAGGAGAGATGGTCTAGGAAGGGAAAAGGAGCCAAAAACGATTCAACAATGGTGGAAAGTAGCCACCCAGAACTGGAGCTTATCTACACTACTGCTTTAAAACGGTTTAAAATGGTTTATAACAGTCGTGACAACTGTTGGGGCCCAGGACATACTCCATATACTGTTTTCAAAACGTTTTCAAAGTGTTGTATCCTGCTTGGTGTAGATAGGCTGCTAGTCTTTTTCAGGTTTCTATTTGCTACAGAACATCATGATTCCCAAACTTAAACACCCAAAGACATGCTGGTCCCTTTTTGGGATGGAATCAATGCTATGTCAGTGCATTAGGGAGCGGTGAATCTGTCAAGTTTGCTTACTCCCACATTCAGTGTTTTTAAATCCTAAATTATTTCTCTTCCAAATATGGAGAACATTGGTATTTTATTTGAAAATGAACTGGATCAAAATCCTCACCCATCTGCACCAGCCAAATTCAAAAGATAAAGCTCTTCCCATCATGGAGAGGATGATGGTGCACTTGCCTGCCACATAGCTGCTAAAGATGAGGACCTTCTCAGATAAAAAGAGGCAGCAGCCGTAATTAAGCACTAACATGTTTGAATATACAGCGATGTTTAAGAACAAAACACTCAAAGCCCTGGGCCTAGATAGACAACTCTGACAACAATTCATCTGAATGTGAAATTTCTCTCACATTTCTCTCCTTCATCCCAAATATCGAGAATGTTGCGAATTTTAGTAAATTCTTATAAAAACTGAACTGAAATTCTCACCTACCCCCTACCTACAATGGACCATAGTTTACAGGAAATAGTCTTTAAGAATACGTTTGTGTGCTCAATGTCAAGTGGTTCCAATTGGCTAGTATTATTTCTGACACCATTATAATGTTATAATTTCCATACATTACCTCTCAGGTGTTGATCTGATGTGCAGGTGATTTTGAACTGTATTGTTTGGTAGGGTGACCAGATAAAATCCAGGTCAGGGCTCATGTAACTTTAACAGTTGTAGAGAAAAGGGAATTTCAGCCACTGTCATTTGTATGCAATTGTATGTTGTGATGAAGAGGGTGATATTCCCTCTTCATCACAACAGTTAAAGTTGCAGGCACTATACTAGAGTGACCAGATACAAAAGAAGGCAAGGCCCCTGCAACTTTAACAGTTGTGATAAAGAGGGAATTTCACCAGGAACTAATTGCATACAAATGACACCGGCTGAAATTCCCTTTTCTCTACAACTGTTAAAGTTACATGAGCCCTGACCTGGATTTTATCTGGTCAGCCTATAAATGTTTGGGGAGATGTTAACCGCTGCCCTAACTTCTCTCTCACATGCACACACACACACACACACACACACACATCACAGGAAAGTAAAACACACATGCACACTTGAGAAGGCAATCCTGCCATAGATCAAGGAAAAATCTATGGTATTTGTGACTGCTTTTCAGATGTAAACAGATTTCAGTGCATTTTAGAACTGTGTCTGGATTAGTACTAGTTAGGCTGACCATATGAAAAGGAGGACAGGGCTCATGTAACTTTAACAGTTGTAGAGAAAAGGGAATTTCAGCCGGTGTCATTTGTATGCAATTAGTTCCTGGTGAAATTCCCTCTTCATCGCAACTGTTAAAGTTGCAGGGGCCCTGCCTTCTTTTGTATATGGTCACTCTAGTATAGTGCCTGCAACTTTAACTGTTGTGATGAAGAGGGAATTTCACCAGGAACTAATTGCATACAAATGACACTGGCTGAAATTCCCTTTTCTCTGCAACTGTTAAAGTTACATGAGCCCTGTCCTCCTTTTCATATGGTCAGCCTAGTACTAGTCCAATGTCAATGACGGGTATCACATTTCTCTAGACTTCTGCCTTTTGTTATTATCAGGAAGAAAAAAATAAAATAAAATTGGGACAGTCAAAGAACATTATCTAGTCCTTGCAGGGGCTGTGCTTCTGATCTTGCAAGTCTTTCTTTCTTTCTTTCTTTCTTTCTTTCTTTCTTTCTTTCTAGGTCTAGTTCTCATTGGATAGTTTACCTATGTTTGGGCAGTATCAGTTTGGACTACAGCTGGGGATTCATATGACTGAATGCTCTTCTATACAAAAATAATTATATGCACATAGAAAACTAGAGATCAGGGAGATGTCAGGCTAGAAGTCATAGAGAGCATTTTTTGTGGTCCCTGGTATGGCGTCCCAGGGAACACAGGACTGTTTGGAAATCCCACTCTGAGGTAGACAGAGCTCCAACTTTGGAGGAGGAGATATGACCCCAAATTCCTCCTGCTGGTCACTCCCAGCCACTGCAGTACGGAGCTTTAAACAGTAGCCTCACACTCTGAGGTTGGAACTCTTGGAAAGGAGGGGGAAAGAGGCATGTTGCGTAGGGTGACCAGATAAAATCCAGGTCAGGGCTCATGTAACTTTAACAGTTGTAGAGAAAAGGGAATTTCAGCCAGTGTCATTTGTATGCAATTAGTTCCTGGTGAAATTCCCTCTTCATCACAACAGTTAAAGTTGCAGGGGCCCTGCCTTCTTTTGTATATGGTCACTCTAGTATAGTGCCTGCACCTTTAACTGTTGTGATGAAGAGGGAATTTCACCAGGAACTAATTGCATACAAATGACCCTGGCTGAAATTCCCTTTTCTCTACAACTGTTAAAGTTACATGAGCCCTGACCTGGATTTTATCTGGTCACCCTAATATTGGGGGTTGCTGGATCCACCACCCACTCAGTTCCCAATCTTGTCCCAAAATGGAGGGAAATTTAGGTTAGGATCATAGAATCCCAGAGTTGGAATGGGTCATTTAGGCCTTTGAGTCCAAGGGCTTCTCTACGCAAGGCTAAAATCCTGCAACCTTAGCAGGGCTTCTGCTTCTGGATTCCTTGTGGGAGTAAGATTGGTTTCATCACATGTAGTTTTTTCTGCAGGTTTTCTTTCTGGGCAAGTTCTATATATTTCCTTATACAGCCATTAGATGTCACTGTGATATAGTTGTGATATAGTGGGATTCCGGAAATCCACCAGAAATTTATCCCGCTTCAAAACGAGAAAAAAAAATCTCTTAACAGATTTTCCCCCATTGAGAATAAAGCTGCTGTAATGGCTTCATGTGTAGAAGCCCCAACCCCCTGCGCAGTGCAGGATTCCAGTTTAAAGCATCCCTGACAGATGCCTGTCCAGTCACTGCTTGAATAATCCCAGCGACGGACAGCCACCACCTTCCTAGGCAGTTGGTTCCATTGTCTGACTTCTCTGACCATTAGGAAGTTTTTCCTGATGTTCAATCAATATCTGCCTTCCTCTTCACATTATTTTGCACCTTACAGTTTTGGATGATAGACAAGAGGTTGTGGCCTTCTTCTGTGTGACAACCTGTTAGGGACTTTAAAAGTGCTATCATTTCCCCACCTCCGTCTTCTCTCCTAAAGGCTAAACATAACCAATTCCTTCCCTTCCACAATGAGGGAGGGGCGAGGAGAATAAACAAAAAGCTTCCCTCCGCCATTCTTTCCACCCTACTTTCCAAGCAGCAGGGCTTTGGATAGATCAGAGCCTGTAAGATCAGAGCACTCCATCATTCTGGCTCCTTGCTCGTGGGGCACAATCCTATGAATGGCTGGCTGGGGAATGCTGGGATTTGTAAGTCTTTTTTCTGTCTAAACATCCATAGTTTCTATATGCAATGATTTATTTATTCATTCATTCATTCATTCATTCATTCATTCATTCATTTGTGGAGAAGCATTTGATAGTATGAGGCCCCACCTACAACCTGCCCAGGCACATGTTTACAATTCAGTCAGAAGTGGGCTAAACAGAACCCTGTGAAATATGGACCCAAAAGTTCCATTTTATGGAACTGGATATAAGTACATTTTGCAAGGGAACTTTGCTTCATACTAAATCCTTCAATGAAAAGGAAAAGGAAAACACCCCTGTAAAGTGTAACCTATTATGATTGTCCTGTGTAGTTGCATATGCATAAAGACAGCTACTTATGCACACTCAATTTTTCCTGGGTGCTTTAAAAAATGTGGGTGTGAAAAACACCCATCTCTGTTGAATTTAGATCTTGCCAGGGCTATTCTATGTGATATGAGGGGTTTCTTGTTTCTTTTTTTTTAATGAAGACAATGACATTCAGTTTATTTATTTATTTATTTGTTGTATTTTTAGCCCACTCTTCATCCTAGGATATCATGGCAGTATACAAAGGGCATTAAAATGTAATATTCCACAATAAAGGCTGCTGGAATACAGTCCTGGCAGAAAAGTTAAATCTGCACAGTAGACAAATTAAAAGAGTAATTCAGCAAGGTTCATTTTTAGAAACATGGTTTCCTTTATTGTCATAAACATATAAAGAGCATAAAGAAACACATCTTCCTGGAAGAAGATTGTTATTATTTTTGCTTTATCAAAACATGTTAATTTTATATTTGTTTGCCCCTGTTGTCCTGATAAAAATCTTCGCTTGTTTCCCCTGTAAAAACAGCTTCTCTTCACAGGATTTTGTTTTCTAAAGTTGTTTTTATATAACATTGAATTTCATGATTATAGAGGTGCACCTTTTCAGCCATAAATACAACTAAAAGCTTTAATGTGGTATACAAAGGAGGAGGTTGATTTTGAGATATCTCCAAAGAGCCAGAGTTATGCAAGGTCAGAAACAAAATCCTCTTGGTCCTCTCAAAAATAAACAGAAGAAATGAAGAGTTTGAAATCAAATATCTTCCAAACATTCAATATTTTACTTCAATATTTGGCTTCAGCGATGACATTTGACATAGGGGTTCCCCCACCTGCCTCGTGTGGTGAGGAGTGGATTTGCTCCACACCTTAGAGGAATAGAGGCATGGGGACATTGGAAATGCTACCTTGTGCAGCTTTTTAATAAACAAATACATATATCCATACAAATCACACCTTGAACTACTCAGAGAAAAGATCGGATATAAATGTAAGAAATAAATAAGATGGTTAAACATTTTATTGTGTCCTGTGTCTTCATAACACATTTCATAGCATTCAGCATTTCATAATAGGCTTCAGTACTTGATACCCAATGTTTTCTCTTGATGGCATAATTGAATATAGGGGATGGAGTACAAAAGTATCAAGCAAAGGCTAAGAGAATAAAAAATTGCAAATACAACAAATCTAGCGCAGGACAATAGATGGTTATCTATCTCCTCCTCCTCCTCCTCCTCCTCCTCCTCTATTTCTCAGAAAGATGCCAACACAAATCTAAAGCTAATGCAAGGAAAATTTAAATGCCAAAACGTCAGGTAGAGTTGCCTTAATTCTGGAAAAAAAAACATTGTAGGAAGTAAATAGAACACAAGTCTATAGTCTACAGGCCATCCCTTAAATCATTAGTTTGATTTCTTGTTGTTATTTCTGTGTTTTTTCTATTGCTATAATGTTTTTTTTAAAACTAAAAAAATATTAATTAAAAAATCTTGCAGTCAATAATTGGATTCCACATTTAAGGCCAGCTCTCTTGCCATTTTCGGTTATTGTTCCATTATCAGGGAACTGAGAAAAGAGACAGCTTAATAAAACCCAGACATGCCTACAGAGCTATAAATTCTTCATGCGCTGGTGATGTGCCCAGGTTATAGTCAACTTGGATTAAACCTTTTTGGATATCGTCTTTCTTAAAAGACATAGCATATATCAATGATTTGAAATACTGAGTATCTGGATGAAAGTCCATTGCACTGATTTGCCCTCAGTCAAATGATAATAAACAAATTATTTGCCCAGCAGCACTTACTGAGGGGGAGAGAATGGCAGGGATAACCAATGTTTGTAAGGATGCATGGTTTCTCTCTCCTACCCTAAGGGGATCACAGGGTAGAATAACAGAAACTAGTTGGTTCCAGTGAAAAGAAAATGTATGGAACAAAAAACACTTATTGCCACTGCCAGCATTCCATTTTTGCCTCAGTCAGAGGGCATGCCAAACGTGCAGATCTCAGCAGCACAGAACCTCTACTGGGCTGGTGGGGGGAGCCATTAAGAATCAGATATCTTGCCTCTGGAGACTAATGGATTCAGCTGGCTTTTAGGATGCTCTGGAGGATTTGTCAACCAACTTGGCTGATTCTCCTGTCTTCGGTCTGGTTAGTCAGTGCAATCAATGAATTTCCCAGGCGACATGCTCTTAAATGCCCTCTTACCAGGCAACAGAGCCTGACTTCTCTTTGGTTTAATGAAGAACAGTGGGTAATAAAGTTGCATGGGAGATGATGATGGGCACTGTAAGTGGCAGAAAAACACAGGCCAACTTAACACAGCATTGAGTGCACTTGAAAGCCTATGGTCTGGCGTTGATTGCAGGAAGGAAATTGTCTCCGTCACCATTGCTTCTGCACAATTCAGCCTTGAAGAGAGGCTTCATTTCCTGAGAAGCCTGTTGCATGTCTACCCAATGAGGTGCATGGCCCTGTAGAAGCCCCACCATGACCAATTTGCAAAGTACTTTGCAGATAAACTCATTTGTATCCAGCCTGCTGCTGTTAGAACAGATCCTAAGAATGGATAAATGGGTCATTTTTTCTCTTATTTTCTCATTCTACCAACCTTAAATTCAGTTTGTCTTAAACTTTGAAAATCTTTTCAATCTTAAATTCGGGTTCATCCCAACATTTGAGGGATTTAAAAAAAAAAAAAGTTTGCATGAACATTTGTACGCATTTTGGTGCATCCTGTTTGCCTAGTGTCAACTTCTCTACATGAAACTGCCCTTTGAATATGTCCTGGAACCTACTACAGCTAGTGCAGAATGGTGCAGCCTCACTTTTGGCTGGGGTGTGCTGAAGATAACATACTGCACCTATTTTAGATGGTCTGCACTGGCTGCCATTTAGTTTACAAACCCAATATGTGGTCCTGGTTATTATCTTCAAAGTCTTAGATAGCCTAGTTGCTGCATATCTCTGCCTTCTCCCATTCAGTTTTCCCTCTCTGCTGGAGGCCCTGCTTCAGGTTCCCTCTTTCATAGAGCTTAGTTTGGTGAAGGTTGTCCTGACTCTCTAAAACTCCTTGCCTAGGGAGGAACACCTTACTACTTCATTGTATTTCTTGAGAAAAGATGACTTGTTGAGAGGACATTTTGTTGTGTGTGTTGGGAGGGGGGGACCCATGGAGTAGGCTAATAGATATTGGTTTGATTGTTGGGGGCATGTATCCAAATTTACAGAGGGCAGTCTTCTGTTTGAAGGGCTGTTCATCCAAGTCCAGTCCAAAGATAAAGGACCATTAGAAGGAAAAGCTGGGCCTTGAAATTGCCCATCAACAGCTCTTAGACAGCAGCCTGAGCAGGCACACAGTTCACCTGGTCAGACTTTTCCCCACAATGGTGAGATGTAGTTCTGTTTAAATGACAGTAATGATTTCTAAATTTGCACCTAGACACCTAAACCAGCACATGCAATTTTTATACAAATCTGTGTCCTCTTTTTTAGTGCTGCATACCCCATTTTAGCCATTTCTCCGTGGTCACCCCACTAGTCTGGCATCTTGTTTCCCACAGTAGCCAACCAGACCCCAAGAGGAAGCCCATGTCCCCTTCTGCTACTGTTCTCCAACAACTGGGCTTCAGAGGCAATCTTCTGTGATTCAGTGGACAATAGAAAGCATCAGCTAAGAAATCTGACCACTTTTAACATAGTGTCATTTATGTTATTCTATGTGTATATGGGCAAATCGAGTAGGCTTTTAAGAACTAGGAATTTTGAGTATAAAAGCAGGATATCAATCTTCTTTGGTACAGTACAGTATTGTATTGATTTTCAACATTCAGAACAGGATTCATATGTGGGTAGCCTTTTTTCTTGGTTTTTTTTTTAAAATACACAATTGAACAGGCTTTCTAGCATAAATACAATTGGACTAATTTGAATATGATGTTACTTTCTGAAGCCTCTTGGATTCATGCTTTGAATATGGTAGTCCCTCTGGGGGATGAAATGAAAAACTGGATTGAAACTGTTTTCTCTAGTATGAGTTCCATTGTATTACTTCTTTAGAGCTTTGGGATCCTCTCCTGTGGCTCTAATGGTAAGTGGTAGTAAGAACGTTGATTTCTGTCTGTTTCAATATTTTTTTCTAAAAGTTTATTAAAAAGAAAGTTTTAAAAAGAAAGAATTTGACATGTGCAGCTCAATCCTATGCATGTAAAATCAGAAGTAAGTCCCACTAAGCTCATTGGGACTTACTCTCAGGTGAGTGTGCCTAGCAGAGGTGGGCAACTTGTCACCTTCCAGATGTTTTAGCCTACAACACCCATCAGCAGCCAGCAAACATAGTCAACACTGAGGGATGATGACAGTTGTATGCCAAAACATCTGGAGGGCCACAAGTTGCCCACACCTTATTTACTGTACCCACCCTCTTGCATATGGTATCCTTCCCACTGTATGTTAAAGACCTCTTTTACTGTGAAAAGCACCAGCCTAGCAGTGATTGGTGTGATGTGGCACTTCTGCAACTGGTAAAACTGTCTCACACATGGTTTCTCTGTTGTATGTAGAACTTTTTTTTTTTACTTTGTACTCAGAACCATGAGCACTAAGCATAATTATTTTTGTAGGTCATTAACTTCACTCGGTGTTTAAAAAAGAGAGGGAGAAAGAAGAACATTTCTCAAGCATCCTTTGTGTCTAGTTGTAAAAAATTTCCAGCCACAGGCATTTTATATTCTCTCAGTACCAGGTAGGTGAGTTTTACACAAAATTGGTTTTCACTGTTTACACTTAGTAGTCGTTTCTCTCTCTCTCTCTCTTATTTCTTTTTAAAAATAAAGAAGAATCTTTTTGACTGAAGGCCATAACAACTTTTAAAACCACTTATTGTCACTGTTAACTTTGTTAGGTTTTTCTATGGTGCCACATTTGCACTGTGAGTGGTTTATCAAAAGGTACAACTGCGTAGGCTTCCAGCTTCCTGAAATGCTCCTGCTTAATTTCTAAGAGTTCAGTGCTAACTATGGGGGTGGGTGGAGTGAAGTGAAGTGAAGTGACAGCCCTTCCAGAGCCCAGACCGCTCGCACCAGCCAAGTTAGGCTATAGTGGTGGCTTTACTTTTTAGCTCAGCAGAACTTTTTTGGGGGGAGGGTGTTATTATTTATCTGTTTGTTACATTAATACCCCTCCTTTCCTACAAGGAGCCCAAGGCGATATACATGATCCTTCTCCTCCCCGTTTCATCATCACAACAGGCCTGTGAGGCAGCTTAGGCTGAGTAGCATCAGTGACTCGCCGAAAGCTACCCAGCAAGTTTCACAACTGAGTGGGGTCTAGAGCTCAAGTCTCACCAGTCTTGGTCCAGCTCTCTAACCACTACACCATACTGGCTAATCGAATGAATAGGGGAGATTAAATACACAAACTCCAAGCTGGCATAGCTGAGGGGAAAGATCCAGGAACCTCACTGGCAAATGGTGGCTCTGACCAACCCCCAAACATCCTCTTTTGGGAGCTGTCCCCTCAGCAACATGGTTGGCTATAGATTTATGGCTTCAGAACTCTTGGTGGGTGTAACTGGATGTGGCCCTTTTCCTATCCTAACCCCATCTAATTCCCACCAGCCAGTGGATCTGGAGGTCAGGAATTAGCCTTCCCCACACCTTCTACAGATTTTGGACTTAAAATTCCATCAGCCCCAGCTAGCATGGCTGATGCCCAGGAATGCTAGGAGTTATCATACAAAACATCTGGAAGGTACCAGTCTTGGGGAGGTTATTAGAAATGGAATGTAAATACGGAGAATTGTCTATCTTGGAGACTAGCAAGCAGCAGGAAAGATTATGTTATATAAGTCCCATTATATATCACCAATATTGATTTCTGTATTGTTTTATTTATGTACAGAATTCTTATGCTGCCCATTAACAAGATGTTCTCTGGCCACTTGACAAAGGAAGAAAAAATTCAAAACCATAAAATATAAAAGCAACATTACCATCAAATCAAAAACAGATTAAAATGGCACCAGGATGAAACCAGAAATCAAACCAGCAAGGGAGAAAACAGGAGTGTCAAAAACTAAAAAATCGTTAAAACATGTTTTTAAAACTGAAGAGCCAGGCGAAATAGGGCATCTTAGAAACATGGGAAGCTGCTTTATACTGAGCCACACCCTTGGTCCATCTAGCCCACTGACCGGCAGCAGTAGCTCTACAGGGTTTCAGGCAGGATTTTTCCCAGCCCTAGCTGGAGGTGCCAGGGATCGAACCTGGGACCTTTGATATGCAAAGCAGGTGCTCTACCACTGACCCACATCCACAGTCTGGCACCAAAAAGACTATGATGGACATGTCAGGTGAGCCTCTTTGAAGAAAGCTTTCCACATCATGACTGAAAAGTTGCTCTTCCTTGAGGCCACCTGCATCCCCTCTATATTTATTTATTAAAACATTTGTATCCTGCCCTATATCACAAGGATCTCAGCGTGGCATACAGATAAAATCATACAAACAATATGAAACAATAAATATGCACAGCTAAAAACAAATCAAACCATTAGTAAGCTAAAAACAGAATTTAAAAACAGTAAAAACCAATTAAGACTACTGTATGTGCAGGCGAGGCGAATTTAGCCATAAAAGGCTATTTTAAAAAGTCATGTCTTAACCTGGCGCCAAAATGAAGCCAGTGCCAGTGCCAGTCGAGCTTCCAGGGGGAGGGCATTCCACAGCTGGGGTGCCACAACAGAGAAAGCCCTCTCCTGTGTCCCACCATAGCATATGTCTCGCAGCGGAGGGCTCCTCCAACAGATCTCAAGTTGTGGGTAGGCATACAAAGGGAGAGGCGCACCCTCAAGTATCAAGGTCCCAATCCATTTGGGGCTTTAAACGTCATTACCAACACCTTGAATTCCGACCGGAAGCATATAGGCAGCTAGTACAATTCCTTTAAGACTGGTGTTATATGGTCTTTGTGGGATTTTGCATTTTGCACTAGCTGTAACTTCCGAGTCATCTTCAAGGGCAGCCCCACCTAGAGTGCATTGCAGTAGTCTAATCAGGAAGTTACCAGTGCATGCACTACTGTGGCTAGGTTATCCCTGTCCAGGAAAGGATGTAACTGGCGGATCAGCCAAACCTGGCCCCAAGTACTCCAGGCAACTAATTACGGAAATGGTCAAACAAGCTTCTGTACTCATTAACATCAATCATCACCACTGCTTATATACAGCTAAGTAATATTCAGTATCCTAAACCTATAGTAATTGCAATATTTTCACAGTAACATGGTCCAGATACAAATCATATCGCTTCTTCATAAATGATTTGAAAAAATATAGTCAATAGTCATTTGTTAGTTTCACTTTATATATTCCATGGGTTAGGTGTTTACAAAATAGTACCAACAATTCTCAACAACAGCTGGTTACACAAAAGCTGGTGTTTCCTAAACTCTCCCAAAAGTTTTAAACAACAGCGGTCACTATTTTTAATTGTTCGTTAGGGCAATTCTTTACATCTAATGGTGCCTAGTCCAGCTGGCAGAACTTGCAATGGCTAATGGGATACAAGTGGGAGGACTGAGGGGAGGGAGAGAGGGCGGGGGATGTGTCAATCAAACACACCGTTGACTAATAGTCAAGTCGACTCTGGCCTTAATCCACACCACGGTTGATTATAATGATGTTGTGTGGGGAGTACCCCCTCGATAATCAACTGTGGAGTTGACTATTAACCCATCATTGGCTATTATGATGTCTGAATGCAGCCAATGTGTCAGGTGGTTTGAGAAACACCATTTGAAAAGCAGTACATTGGGGTGCTCTTCTTATTTATTTTTCTCCTTGCGTGGGAGCATTCCTTCATTTTGCCTTTGATGTTTTTTGCTAGCATTTTCATCATGTCTTGATTGGCTAAATAGAAATACAAAAGATGCCTCTTTATTTTGTTTTTCTTGCAATAAAAATCCTCAGCACCTGCATATTTTAATATCAATCACCTAATGTGCTATAAAACTCCATGTACACTGTTAGAGATATATAGATAATACATAATTTCAATTATTATCATCATAATCTCGTTCGCATTTCATATTTTTACACAGCAAATTGTTACTTAGTCATCCCAATCCCAATGGAATCCTCCCTCTGCTAACATTGACTTGGTGAGTTAGATAGATAGATCTATTATATATCTATATGTGTGTATAATATATGAATGTCAATGTGCCTATATATATTAAACATCCCATGGTATTGTAAAAGGTCATATGACTATTGGCAACACTGCCCCTGCAAAAATCAAGGAAGGATCATAGCTTAGCACTAGAGAACATGTTTGTATTCTGAAATCTTGAGCTCTCTCGGCAATAATGTTAAAGGCCAATACTGAGGCTAAGGCCTAACTACATGTTAGCTTAATTACAGCCATGTCTAGATATCTTTCTTTAATCCTAGTCACAGATGGGTCAGATTTCCATCAGCACAGCAATTTAAGGTGGCCATTTATGAATCCCCAAAACAGGGGACAAAAGAGACAAATTTCCATAAAATTTGCATATGCTAATCTATATGTATAGATGTAAATTTAGAAATAATTATAATTTAAACAGAAATACACTACAACTTACCATAGTGTGGAAAGCTATGACCAGGTGGCCCATGTGCCTTCCTCAGTTTGCAGCCAAGGTGTCATTGATAGACAACTTCAAGGCCCAGCTCTCCCTTCTGTTGGTTGACTATCTTTAAAATGGACTTGGATTGGACAGCTCTTCAGATAGAGGACACTTTCATAATAAATGGCAGCCATAGGGCAGCCCTTTAAATAGAGGATAGTCCTCTGTAACAGAGGACACATGGCCACCATACAGGCCACAGTGTGCAGGGAGGGAAGGTTTAATCCTTCCTTCTCCAAATTCAATCCTGGCAAAATCATTCCTACCCTCATGTGTGCATGCTGTAATTAGTGAATGAGGAGGGAGTTCCTATTGGCACTAGTAGTTTGTTTTTCTCCTTATTGCTAATTGGAGCACAGTGCAGGGGGTGGGGAGGACTTTAATTGAGAATACAACTGGAGAGAGAAGGGTTAATCTCTCTGTACACTACAGTCCTGATGGAAATCAGGGCCCACCACATATAGCATTTTAGGGGGGGAATAGGTCTGATATGTCTGCAAGCTATACAATTAGTGCAATGTACAGATAGAGGTCAGCTGGTCATTAGAAAAACTCATGGAGGTGGCAATGGCAGGGGATGGGAGGCCACATTGATGAGGACTGAATCCCAACACTTCTCAATAGAAGAGGCATAACTGGGATGGAGGTACCAATAACACATGGAAGATCATGACAGAAGCAGTTCCAAATCTGTTTGCCAATTGCTTCCTTCTCCTCCTCCTCATTACAGCAAAAGCTATTACAATAAACACCCCTAAAAATTTAACATAATGATCAAATAGAAAGCAGCTGAATTATAAACAGGACCTTGGAATTATGAGTTGATAGAAAGAATAAAATGATCCCCAATCATGCCATGTAAGCTACTTCTCAGTTTTTAAGGCTTGATTTACTTCCCGATGCAGCAAAGAATCTGCAACATTGACTTTTTCCAGTGTCTCCATTTTTCCTTATCCATTCCTTTGAAAACCCACACACACCAACGTGCCACTGCAACTGTTCCTCCTCCAACTATAGATCTGCTTCATTTACCCAAGTACCTGCCGAACAAAGCTCCCATTATACTTCTGTTGAAGTTCTTGGTTTTCATGCAAAACGACAGCCAATATATCCTCTTGCTGTACTGTAATTCTCTCTCAGTGCAGGGGAAGTAATGAGATTGACAGACGGCAGTTTCCAACACATAGCCCGGTGGTGACTGTCTTGGGCTACACACATGGTAGAAATGGGCAGAGGAGATCTAAGGAAACCTGAGGACAGGTAATGTACGGAACATTTGTTCCCAAAAACTGACAGGGGCCCCAGCTCTATTCTTGGATGCAGCCTCGGTGGTTAGAGCTGTTCCGTGCATGTTTCAAGTCATCTTGATTGGAATGCTTAGTAATGATGGACAAGCAGGGAAAAGAACAACTTGGACTGGAGGCAGGTTTTTTTTCATCCACACTAGAGCTGCCACTCAAGGGCACCATGTTTGTTATATGAACCATGCCACAGAGGCCACTTAAGACTCTAATGACAATGATGGCTCCAGGAGCACTGGGCAAGCTACTCACCTGCCATTTCAGGGGGAGCATAACCCCTTCTAAACAGGTTGAATCCACTTCCTCCAACCTGAGGGTTCACCCACTAGCAGTGCATCCATCTCATCTGGATTGAGCTTCAGGTTATTAGTAGCGCTGTGCCAAATTTTTCGACAGATTTATATTCGACCATTTGTTGAGGGGAAGGGTGAAAAGAAACTGCACCCAAAAACTGTGGGAAGGGCTGAGAATTTTGGAGAGATTTCTCAGGGTGCAGGGTTACCTTACAGTAAGGAGATGCCTGAGGGGTCCATATATGCTTTTTCATTGACCATTTCCCTATCCCTCCTACCCCATTCTGTCCTCATAGCCTCTCTTGCTGCTTGAGCTTCTTAGAAAGCTCCCTAGGAACTTAAGCAGCACTTCCTCCTTTGGGGCTTTCCGGTAGTGCTGCCTGCTCAGTGCCTGAAAGCTGAAAGAGGCATTTTGGTTTTGCTTTGTTATTATTAAAAGTCCTTTCAGGCACTGAGCAGGCAGCAGCACTGGAAAGCCCCAAGGGGTGGGGGGAGTCCATGCTAAATCTCTAAGGAGCTTTCCAAGGAACACAGAGGCTGCAAGGACAGAATGGCGTTGGGGAAGCACATACAAACCCACAACCACCTCCTTACAGCAAAGTAAGAGCTGAAACCCTGCACCCAGAGAAATTTCTCCAAATTCTCAACATCCCAACAAAAGAGGTAGAAAAACAACTGCCTCTTTCATGGGGAAATGAAGAAGTTGTAATAGGGCAGATGGGGTTTCAGCGCAGCACCATTTGTTAACCTTCATCCCATCCATAATTGTGGCCAGGCACCAGTCCATCATCCTCACAGTCTCACCTGGCTCCAAAAAGAATGAGAAGCAGAGCTGCATATCATCTGCATGCTGGTGACCACACACTCCAACCTCCAAATGACTTAATAGATTCATGCTAAACAGCATAGGGTACAAGATGGGACCTTTTGGGAACCCAAAGCAAAGTTGCCACAGTGTCTAGCAGAAATCCCCTATCCATCTAAGGAAGAGCTAAAATACTACAAAGCAATCCCACTCAGAGCTAATTCTAACAGCTGCTCCAAAAGGATACCATAGCTGATAATACTGAAAACCACCAAGAGGTCAAGAAGAATGAACAGGCTTGCACTCCCATTTTGTCTCTCCTGACAGAGGTCATCTCACAGGGTGCCCAAAGTTGTTTTCATGCCTTAACCAGGCCTGAACCCTGAGTGAAATGGACTTGGAAAATCTGCCTCATCCAACAAGGCCTGGATCTGGTCAGCCACCACATACTCAACACCTTGCTCAAGAAGGAAACTTTGCTACTGGACTATAATTATTAAGATCATCCTGTTCCAGTGATGGTTTCTTCAGGAGTGTTTTCCCTCCGTTGTCTCCTTTGAGGGGCCATTCCCTCGATAAAAGAGGAGTTGACTACCATGTAGTTGGCTGGACCTGACCAACACTTTGACCACAGCCTTGGACCTGACAAATTGAAGTCCATCCAACAATATAAGACCAATATCTGGACTGATCTGTCCCAACTGCAGAGTCCAAGTCATGACACAATTTTGCCGTCAGAATATCTCGTAAATATGTCACAGCAAATGGGCCACTGAGGGTTCCAACACAACAGTGCAGGGCCAGATTTCAAAAGGCCACAAACCACTTGGAAAAGCTCAGCTTGGAAGATTTGGAAAGGGCACGATGGTGGTGGACAAAAATGGCTTCTTTGCTGCCATCAGCACCATACAGTAGGCTCAATAATGAGTTGCAGACTGAAAGAGAATAGAGGAGACAAACACTCAGAACTGAGGTCAGGTGATGGTACTTCCCTTCAATCTGCCAGCCCTTCCCTTCCCCTGGACATCTGTTATATAAATATTCTGAATATTGGTGTGATCTAAGAATGCAAAAGTAACTTTATCAAGTGACTAGCAGGCCAATCAGCATAGCATTTCGTCACCAAGAACACTGGCTGCTAAAGAGAATATCTATTAAGCCCAAGCCATAACAGTGGTTGTCAATTCCTGTTCTCCAGATCCCTATACGGTAGTGTGAAATTGGTCTCAAATATGTTCATAGAGATTAGAAGTCGGCGACATCCATAGTGGTTAAGTAAAGGAGCCTCATGCTCTGGGAGTGGAAATGACAAAGGCCACAAGCCTATATACACTTACTTGAGAGTACGGTCCACCAAACACAGTTGGGCTTACATCTGAGGAGACATGTCTGCAATTCCACTGTCATTTTTTGACTGCCAAGAGATTGAAGTAAGTGATGAATGAGGCTCCTTTCATGAATGCCATACTGTTTGTTATAGTCTTCCTTCTGGCACATTTGGTGTCATAGAGTCATGGGGCAAGATATTGGACTACATATGGGCCATTTATTTAACTCATCAGGATGGTTACAATCTCCATTTCTTGGCTGGTGCTAATTTGTTTCCCAACCTGAACAGACCTCTAATATATATATATATATATATATATATATATATTTCCTTCCTCTGCTTTGATATGCGAGAATTTAAATTAATAAGAAGTGTTGACAAAGTGCTACTGTCTATGTTAATAAAACCATTAGCACCAGGCCACATGGCACACAGCCCACCAAGTCTCCAGTGTTTACTAATATGATTGTCAAAGCAGAGGAACATTACTTCTTAATGATATTTCGTATCACTGCTCTTGAAGTGATACCCTGAGACATGATAATCAGAAAGCCATTTAGTTGCAAAATGAGGCACTGTATAAAAGCCGGTTCATGAAAGACACCCATTTTGTCAGAATTTAAACGTTCCTTTTTGCCTTGCAAGTTGTAAATGAAACTGGGGAAGAGAAATATGTTGTGAAATATTTATCGGAAGCAACTCATTTCAGTAAATGGAGCTGCAAAATGAAATGTTGGTAAAGGTTATTATTATATTCATTACATCTTTGCATGTGCCACATTTATGGAGCAATTCAGACAGATGATATGGTTAATAACCCAAGAGGATTTTAGGATGTGCCTTTCAAGTTACATGTCAAAAGTGGTACAAGCTACCTATTATCATCTCAGAATGCATATATTTTATGGTATTGCTTTTGGCCTCTCCAAATGAGAAGAACAAAATGGAAATTGGGTTTTATTTCATATAGTGCCCTCCTGACCAGCAGTAATTCCACAGTGTTTTACAAAGCAATGATTCAGGTACCATGATTGTGGAGAAGAAGTGGTAGTAAAGGGAACCACTGTATCCTCATTTACTCATAGCCCTGGGCTCATGGAATCATGGAGAAACCCATCATTGGTTTCAACTCCATCTCTATTTTATATTATTAGATCTTGGTACATGACATGGGGAAGTGGGCTAGCTCAGAATCCTTATCAAGTAGGACAATATTATGGAGTTTGAGGCCTAGCTAGCTGATGCCCGCCTCCACCTTTCATGTGCAACAGACTGAAAATACACCCAGACCAACAGAAGCCTTACTCAAGGGTCCCTCGTTGTTAATGCTGAATCTAGTGAATGGGTCTAAGGCAGGGATGTTGAACCTCTTTCAGCCTGAGGAACAAATTCCATTTTGGAGAAGCTCTTGAGGGACCACATTCCACTGGTGGACAGAACAGAAAGCAAAAGGCTGTGAGGCCAAAGGCAAAAGAGGGCCCAAAAGATACCAAAAATACAAGCATGTTTTAACTCAGTGGGTATCTAGGTAAATATTCAGTCTATCTAGTGCCAGGAAGACTGTAAAAAAAAAGGCATTGTCTTTAGGAATTGGAACGGGTAGCACATCCCAGAGAGAAATGCTCTTCTTTTAAAATCCCCTAGAACCAATATAAGATAGCCACAAAATTTAAATCTAAAAAAGAAATGGTATTAGGGAGCTTTGAATGACTAATTCTTTCTGGCTTGGATTTATTGCCTCTCCCAACATGAACCTACCTTTACTCTATGCTCATTATCTAGGGTCCTCTTCTAGGAACCCCCTCCGAGGGAGGCTCAGTGATGGAGAGGGCCTTCTGCGTAGTGGCCCTTCATTTGTGGAATGATCTACCCAACGAGGCCCACCTGGCAGCAAAATTGTAACTTTTCGGCATTAGGTTGAGGCCTACTCTATGGCTGCATTCGGACAACACATTAGTCAATGGTGGGTTGAGTATCCAACTCACAGTTGGTTTTTTTGTGGGTATTCCCCACACAACATATTCCTACACAACTGTGGGTGGTTGGGGCTGGTGTTGAGTGGACTAATAGTCAACCCAGCATTTGACTGACACAGCCCCCGCCCCTCTCCCCACCCTCCCTCCTCCCTCAGTCCTCCCAGTTCTATCCCAGCAGCCTCTGCAAGTTGCACCAATTGTAGCAGAGTGGCAGCCACCGCTTTGGTCGCTCTTGTTGCCTGCCTCTATGGGCTTGTGTTTTAACCCATTCACCACACACCATTAACACACTCACCCCTCCACACAACACTTTAAACAACTAGCTTCGAGCTAAACAACTTTCAAGACTGCTGTTTCTCTCAGTTGCTTATTTGGGCGGAATAGCATACCGTCAGTAGTTGTGAGTGGCATGTTACCCTCCACACAACACAATAAGCAACACAACTGATGATTGTCCCCCCCCCCCATTGCTTAATGTGTTGTCCGAATGCAGCCACTGTCTTTTCTTAAGCATTTAGTAGCTTATGATGAGTTTCAGGTGGTTTTAAAACTCTATACATTTTAATCTTTGAAAACCACCCAGAGAGCTTTGGGTATGGGGTGGTATAGAAATGCAATAAATAAATGAATATATCTTTGTTCTGCCCATGGAAGGATGCTGTTTGTGGAATAGGACTTCCACATCATGGAGAAGTGGGGGTGGTATCTGTTTTGTGGAGCCATATCAATCGGAGGGTATTTCTTTCTCTTTTGTGGTTTTCTATGGAGTTTGATGAAATGAGAAGTGGCCATTATCGTCTGCTGTGCTGTAGGGTTTTGAAATGTGGAAATCTGCTGGAATAAATAAGCAAAGCTCATTAAAATTAGAAACACAAGCATCCTTAACAAAGACAGCCTCAAGGGGTGCTTCCATGAGAGATGTTTAAACTTAAAATAATAAAAAATTATCTTATATCCATTAATAATACTTGCATACACACACACATACAGAGAGAGAGAGAGAAAGCGAGAGAGAGAGAGAGAGAGAGAGAGATTTAAATGATAACACTGTCAGATTTTAATTCTGTTCTGCTCCCCCCAAATCCACAACCCTTTGAACAGTTTGCTTCTTTATTGGGGGAAAAAGGAGGAGGAAGAGGAAGGAGGAAAAAAGAAAAAGAATGCATGCCTTTACGACATAGTCTGTTTTCAGAAACATAAAACTGTATGCCCATCACATCACTCTAATTGAATAGTTTAATTAGATTGATACCAGGGAATATCATTCAAATTAAAAATGTCAGTTCTCCACATTACACAATGCTTCAGCCATTTCTATAGGTTCAAATAAGTGCCTTCCCAAAAGCATTTTTGCTTCCCACGTGAAACCGCCCTAAGAATGCCTACCCAAAATGATTTAATGCACATTATTCCATGCCTTCCTTCTCCCAAGAAGGTCTGGAATTCATTTCTAGCAACTGGCAAGAAGCTACTTTCTTGCTTGCTTTCTTGCTTTCTTCCCTTTCTCAGGTTGGTACAAACAGGATTCATTGGCTTCTTCATCCTTGGGTTTCGGTGACTGACTGTGAAGGCTTGGAAAGCAATTTTCAGATTAGGAAAAGAAACCCAAAGAATTACGCAGCCTGTCCATAAATATACCTATTCAGCATATTTCAACACAGAAGGCTTGGGCTAATATTTATGGCTGCTTAAATGACATCTTCTGCCTCTCCTCTAGATAAGTAGAGTGCCAGTTAAATAAAGGAGGTGCATATCCAGGTTACGGTCAAACCTGTTTCGTTTGGGTTTCCTTTGCAGACATTAAACTGAGAGGAACACCCTGTCTGCTCAAAGATAAATACATTTAATATCTCCAGTGTTTGAGAAATAGGCCCATCTGTAGCCCTAGAACAGCCTTCCCCAACCTGCCTCCCTCCAGATGTGTTGGGGCTAGAACTCCCACTGAACCCAGCCAGCATGGCATTAGCTGTACTGGGTGGCACTAATGGGAGTTGTAGTCCAACTCATCTAAGGAGTGCCAGATTGGGAAAGACTGCACCAGAATACAAAATGAAACACAGGCACATGGAGCCCATGTGCTAAATAGAAGGCCTGTGCCTCAAAGCACTGCTTCCAAATGCATGATTTCATGCTATGTATCCCCTGCCATGGTAAAGAAAGAAAAAAACCCAGGAATAGAAATTGAGCTAAAGTTCAAATGTCTTGTTTGCAATGCTCAGAATCCTCCCAGTGATCTTGGGTCAGCCCAATGTATGCCTCATCAAGAAGACCATTTAAAATGAAACAGAATAAAATACACAAATAGGATTGTGAGTGGATGAAACAGTTACTAATCATTGACATGTTACCAGGACAAGGTCCACTGGCAGAGTGACTCTGAGAAGAGTCGGGATGTGAGTAGGGGCTTCTGGTGGATGATGGTGATTCCAAGGTGCAGTTCAGCCCAAATAGGGGTGGGCAAAAGGTAGATATCCAGATGTTTTGGACTTCAACTTCAAGCATTCCTCACCACCGGCCATGATGGCTGAGGGCTAGAGTGACCATACGGAAAGGAAGACAGGGCACCTGTATCATTAACAGTTGCATAGAAAAGGGAATTTCAGCAGGTGTCATTTGTATGCATGCAGCACCTGGTGAAATTCCCTCTTCATCATAACTGTTAAAGCTGCAGGAGCCCTGCCCTCTTTTGTATCTGGTCACTCTAGTATAGCTCTTGCAGCTTTAACTGTTGTGATGAAGAGGGAATTTTATTAAGTGCTGCATGCATACAAATGACACCTGCTGAAATTCCCTTTTCTATACAACTCTTAAAGATACAGGAGCCCTGTCCTCCTTTCTGTATGGTCACCCTAGCAGGGGCTTATGGGAGTTGACGTTCAAAACATCTGGAAATCTACCTTCTCCCACTTCTGGTATAATGATAGAATTGTTTTCTCCAGGAGGTAAAATGGTAGGGTGACCAGATAAAATCCAAGTCAGGACTCATGTAACTTTAACAGTTGTAGAGAAAAGGGAATTTCAGCCAGTGTCATTTGTATGCAATTAGTTCCTGGTGATATTCCCTCTTCATCACAACAGTTAAAGGTGCAGGCACTATACTAGAGTGACCATATACAAAAGAAGGCAGGGCCCCTGCAACTTTAAGTATTGTGATGAAGAGGGAATTTCACCAGGAACTAATTGCATACAAATGACACTGGCTGAAATTCCCTTTTCTCTACAACTGTTAAAGTTACAGGAGCCCTGACCTGGATTTTATCTGGTCAGCCTATAAAATGGAGACAAAGAGAGTTTAATGGCAGGGCTGAAATGATATTGTATTACAGGTCAATAGGTTCTTACAGAGAGTGCAGCAAATCACCACCATAGGGCCAAAAACAGACATTGGCTGAATTCAGACGACACAGTAAACAACGGGGGGGGGGGGGGGAGAGAGACAATCGTCAGTTGTATTGACTATCGTGTCATCCGAATGCTGCCATAGTCAACTGAGCTCTGATCCTAATCCACACCACAGTTGATTATTTATTACCATGTTGTGTGGGGAGTACCCCCTAGGTGAACAACTGTAAAGTTGATTATTACCCCACCATTGACTATCGTGTTGTCCGAATTCAGCCATAGTTTTAAATGTATATTTAGCAGCTTTTTTCCCTGTTTGTATTCTAGAGTAGGTGCAAAGGGCCCAATCTGGATCTTAAAAGCTGCCTACCCCACATTCTAGGGTCTCAAACCAGATCAGGGGCCCTGGACCTTCTCCAAAGTAAAAGTGAAAAAAAGACAAACTGCTAGACACACATTTAAAGTAAAGTCTGTTTTGGCCCTTCTTCGGGGAAAGAAGATGCTTGCAAAACAAACAAACAAAACCCTGTTCTTTAGAACTGCTGGAAGCCAATTCTACCAAATGTCACCCTTTCTTTGCCATTAAGATAGCAGTATGACTTTGCTTTTTCAGCTCTGAGCTCCTACTTTGGTGTAGGAGTGCATTTCCACAATGATTTTTTGACTTATTTATTACATTTATATCCTGCCTTTTTCCTCTTGCAAGGAACTCAAGGCGGCTTGCGTGGTCCTCTT
Source organism: Anniella stebbinsi (assembly GCA_029215795.1). NCBI lineage: Eukaryota > Metazoa > Chordata > Lepidosauria > Squamata > Anniellidae > Anniella > Anniella stebbinsi. The sequence goes on along the minus strand of JARDYH010000005.1, from coordinate 60,410,823 downwards.
CCTCCTCTCCATTTTATCCTCAGAACAACCCTGTGCAGTAGGTTAGGCTGAGAGTCAGTGACTGGCCCAAAGTCACCCAGTGAGCTTCCATGGCTGAGTGGAGACTAGAACCCAGATCTCCCGACTTCTAGTCCAACACTTTAGCCACTACATCACACTGGCTCTGATGCTTCAGTTGATACTACTGGGGGGTGGGGGTGGCATGATAATCTAAGATCAGTGACCACTTAAGGAATCCCAGAAGCATGAAATGGACATGAAGCCAGTAGTGTTTTATTTCTTGTTAAGCTCAGCCATAGAAGCTACCAGATCCAGTCCTCCCTGCCACCTTTTCTTTCATACCATACTTCTCCAGCCCCAGCCAGGGGTAAGTTGCTATTCCCAAGGTCTGTTTGAAAAGGCTCAGGTTGAGAGGACCAAACAGCTTGATGAAGAACAGCTTGTAGGCACTTTAGGAAAGTGTTCAGGCTGCATCTCACACTTGGGCTTCGTTTCTTAAACATTCAGTTCTGTTTTAATCAAGCATCAGATTTCAAAGTGAACGAACAGCCACTTTTGCTGTGCTAACTAACAATCAAATTCTCCCCTTCTGCATCTGTATTCTGTTATTAGAGAATGTAAATCTGTTTATAAGGCTTTTAACCTCCTAAAGCAAACACTCTTTTTGAAATGATGCTGCTGCAGGGACCATATTAGCTACATTATAGCCTTCGAATTCCTAACCCAAAGGCAAGCAATGTAAAATGAAGACGATGGGAGTCAAGCCAGTGTTATAACAAGAGTTCTCAGTCAGGGGGAATGTCCCCAGTAGTGGTTGCACGATTTGACCTTTATGGCGCCTTAACATGTGTGACAGACTGACCCATTCTCTCCTTAACCTCTCTTTCCCTCCCCCCACCCACCACTTCATTCTGCTTTCCCTCTCTGGTTAGGCGTTATGCCTCTTGGGTTAGACTTGAACTGTTTAAATTATGGATGGCTTTAATTGGTGTTTCATTGAAAACCAGCCTGGGAAACTTTATGGGTGACAAGTGGCCTATAAATAGAGAGAGCGAGTAAGTAAGTAACTGAACGAGTGAATGAATATAAATAAGTAAGTCTAGGTGCTCTCAGCTCCTTTTGTTTCTCTTCTATCTCTGGGTGCCTCTACAAGAGAAATTTAAAGCTCTTTCAAGGCGCATTACAAATTTTACCTCTACAACAGCGGAGCGCAAAGTGGGGGTTGAGGTGCTTTTTATCTCCGATTATTCACATTTTCAAATGCGCGTTAAATAGCTAGTTTTAATTTGCCGTGGGAGTTAAAGCGCCTTATGGCCATGTAAACATGTGATTCTCCGCATGTAAACAACTTTAAAGCGCGTTTCATATAGCCCGTAATGCGCTTCACCGCCTCTCGTGAATAGGTATTGGGGTAAATGCGCTTCTCCGTATATGTGCATTATCGGGCAACCAGGCGTCAAACCGAAATCTTGTAGAGGGGACCTCTGATTCTGGTGTGCTATAATTCCATATCTGTCTTTTGTGGCATGGTGCATGTAAAAGGTCTCAGTCTCAAAGCCCAGAATAGTATTTTTCAGTTTTCTCCCATATCTGTTTGTGATGGGCCAATTAACCATTGAATTTGCATTCTGTTGCTGATACAATGTGCTGTGGCTTTCTCCTAGGTGTGTTACTCAAAATGTGATAGGTAACGTCACTTTTTTCAGCATGGGGAAAGGTATTCCAGAAGAGGTTGCATGATTTACCTAGCCCCACTGGTACTTACTACCAAGCAAGCATCCAGAGGATCAGGCTGCATATCTCTTTTAAGTCAATGGCATGTGCTTATCAATCTGCACAGGAAGGCTCTTTGCCCAAGATTTACATGACTGCTACATTGCTTCGGATTTTGCTGTTATCCAAGGGTACCTCTACATCGTCTCCTATTCTGGATTACTTGATGGGAGTTGTAGTTGTTGCTGCTGCTGTTGTTAGAAATTCTTAGTCGCCTTTCTCTTTAAAATGAACCAAGATGACTTGCAACAAAAGTATGAAAAAATATAAAATAGCTATAAACAATTTCCATTTTTTTAAAAAGTACCAAAACAGAATAAAACAACTAAAATATCAACACAGACCATAACCTGATATGTAAAAAGCCCATCATATACCTTCAAATGCCTGGGAGTAAAGTAATGTATTTCTTGACCTGGTGCTCAAAAGATGACAATGCTGGTGCCAGGCAGGTCTCACTAGGGATAGTGTTCTACAGTTGTAGGGGGTGGGCACTGAAAATGTCAAGTTTTTTTGTTTGGTAAAATGTGTTCATGACCAGTAATAAGTTTTTTCTGGAACTAAGAAAGTAAGAACCATTTGAGATTGCCATCTCAAGGTTTTGTAAAGTTGCCAAATAGAGTGCAGCTGGATAGCTCTCTGACCAAGGTCGTTTGTTTTTTCCTTCCTCTGGACTCTCAGGTATAGCAACACACAAAGAGATATGCAATCGACACATAATGCTATAAATGTATGACATGTGATGAAACAGTGCTGAGAGAGTTTGTGTCCAGTTGGTGTGTCTATAGAAAACGTTTCTTCTCTTGCTCTGTATATACTTGTATAGTAAACTTAGCCTAGTAGTTTAAAACATTACTGTGTCTGAGTATTTCTTGCAACCAGTGGCCTCTGTTGTTTTCCGCTGATGTGTGCTTGCACTCCATGCATGCTCAGAGAGTGCAGTGCATCAAAATCCTAACAGAAAAAGCCCTCTTGTTGTCGTCCTCTGAACCTCCCTCTGAGGAGGCACTCTGAGGAGGGCCTCAGATGTTTGTCATAATGTATGGGTAGGTTTATACCAGGAGGTTTCTGTCAGGTATTGGGTCCCCAGCTGTAGTTCTTTCTGCTTCTGTGCCCTCTGTTGCTATGCCACATTTGAGGGTGTAATTGCTTAACAGCATAAGTAGAACCCTGCTGGATCAGTCCAAAACTGTCCAGCATTCCATTTGCACATTGGAAGTAGCACATGTGAGTGCCATAGCACCCTCCTGCTCACATTCTTCAGCCCCTGGTATAGAAAGTCACACTGCCTCTGATACTGGAGATTCCATATAGCCAGCCATCATGACTAGGAGCCTTGATAGACTCATCCTCCATGAACATGCCCATTCCCCTTGTGTAAAACTCCCATAGTGATAAGACTCCCTCATAGCCAATGTAGCCTCTCTGCAATCCCTAAGTGACCTAAATATCTCCTAGCCTTGACCTTGGCTTAAGGAGGGAAAACTCTTTACAAAGGTCCAAGCTTTCACTCTTCCTCCTCCCCAGAACGATAAATTGACCTTCTAGCTCCAAAAAACCCTCCTCCACTCTCTAGGAAAGCAAGCTTGCCTCTCCACAGTACAGACGTCCAGCTCTTGCTCTTCATTGCCACCCTTCTGCCTATCTCTCCCACATGTTCTATATAGCACCAGGATCACCAATTTGATGCCCATGGACACCAGTTTTGGAGTTCTCAGCCGCCACCTCTGCCTTGTACTTAGGTTCATGGATATGTTACTTTTCTCGTAGTCTCGCCAGTTCGGTCTTCTGGGAAATGAATGTTTTATGACTGGCTATGCCCGTAAGGGCAGCTATTTTATGAATGGGCAATCTTCCCCCCCATGGCAGCCATTTTGTGAAAATGCTCATGATACCTTCTCAAAATTCCAACAGTACCTGCTGTGGCTTGGATGCACTGCTTGTTCCTGGTGTCCTGCCCCCACCCAGTCTTGGTGATCATCTTCAGATAAAGCAACATCAGGAGCAATCCTGGCAGCATCTCTACACTGGCAGAATTCGTCACACCTCTTTTAAAGCCATTTGAGTTAGTGACCATCACCAGATCATGTGGTGGCAGCAGATTCCGCAAATTAGCTGTATGTTGTATGAAGAATCTGCTAGCCATTAATTTGGTTGGTGATCTTGAGCTCTCGTATTATAAGAGAGGGACAAAACTTTACCATATTTTGCATCATTTAATACAAATTCTGTCATGTTGTAACTTTTTCTTGTAGAGAAGTACTGCAGGCACCTGGCCATTTTGATTGCCTTTTCTACACTTTCTCCAGCTCTACAATATCCATTTTGGCATGTGGCAATCAGAACTATACTGAAGAGACCACAGGGCATACTATGTTACCTGAGGCTGATGCAGATAAGCCAATACGACTGGAGATGCAGGACTTCAGAGAGCGCTCCAAGTGAGTGACTTGCTCTCAGAAGTTATGAGGCCCAAATAAAGCCTTTTATGCTTCTCAGCCCAGACTACCTGTCTGAGCCCCCACTTTCCTGGAAACTGGTGAGCTTAAAGAGCCAGTCTCCTAGTCTGGCGTCTTGCACTTCATTTCCTCTTCAGTACTTCCCTCCTGGTTCATTACCCACACCAGCGATGGGGAATGTAAGGCCCCAGGTGGGGAAGTGGTGGCTCCTCAGGGCTTCAAGCTCTTCATCTAGGTTTGAGTGGTGCTGCCCAGAACGGGGCTCATGACAGAATTCCAAGTCTGGCAGCACCATCAATTTGTACACAGACCTTATGATACCGACAGTTTTATGTTCAGTTCTTTCCCTAGTGATCCCTAACACAGGGCTCTCATTTTTCGCTGCTATCACAAAATGGCTCGGCATTTCCATCAAGTTACCCACCAAGACCCCAAGATCAAATTCAGACCTCAGCAGTGTATATGTGGATTTTTGACCCAATGTTCATCACTCCATACTCAGTCCCATTGTACCACATTTGCCATTTTGTTGTTGAGCACCATTTGTGGTGGAAAGGAAGGGTATATATGTAATGAATGAGTAAATAATATAAATCATAAATCATAAAATAAGGTACTAAATAATAAAAATGAATGAATTAATAAATAATGAATAAATAACTGAGTGTTATCCACAAACATGACACATATCAGTTAGCTCTCAGAATGACTTAGGCCGTTTCTACACCAGGCTGTTTGCCTGGGATGGCCCCCAGCTGGTCCCTGTGCGCTGATGGTGTGTATTTGGTACTTCCAGGATCGCCCTCCCTCCCTCCCTGTGAGCCGACGGTGTGTATTAGGTACTTCTGGTATTGCCCTCCCTCTACACCCCTATGGTGCAGAAAGGACCTTAGTATCCCCTTTTCCTTTCCCAGTTAGGCTAGCTATTTGTTTAGGTTTGAGCTCTTCATCCAGTATTACATCAATCCAGTCCTTTAATTCCACATTTTCTAATGGATTATACATAGCACTCAACCTTTAAAGTACTCCTTGTTAAAATGAGGGAAAAGGCGTCCTTTTATTGCACACTAATTATCTTAACTGTGCAAACATACGGATAGTTAAAGAGCATTAAGTAATCTTGTGAGGATTTTTTCCAGATGATGTGTTTTTATGCAATAATTGTACAGTTATTAAGTGGGACTGGGATCCAGACATCTTTCCACAGGTACCACTTCTGTTGTGGGGAAATTGCATTTCTGTAGCACTCAAATAAAAATTGTTTATTGCTGTGAGAAAAAGAAGAAAGTGATTTCCCCAGAGACAGCGCACCGAGTAAGTGCTGTGTGGAATGTGGTTGTTTGTAGGAGAGATACAGATGCTTATTAGATAATGCCTGTGACATCATTTGCAATACATGGCATACTAGTTTCCCCAGTCACCATATTATTAACGTTTTGTCACTGTTTGTGTCTGAACTAGTGCCAAAACCCCAGCTGACCTTTCGCAACCTCTTCATTTCCCTGTGAAAGAGGCAGTCGTTTTTCTGCCTCTTTCGCAGGGATGTTGAGAATTTTGGAGACATATCTCAGGGTGCAGGGCTTCAGTGCTTGCCTTGCCATAAGGAGGTGAGTGGGTTGCGGCGCATCTGTTCTTTATTCTACCATTTCCCCCCTGTTCTGCTTGAGCTTCCTGGAAAGGCCCCTAGAGGCCTAAAGCAGCACTTCCTCTTGGTGCTTTTGCTTGCGGCTATCAGCTGAGGGCCTGAAAGCAGAGCAAGGCACTTGGTTTAGTGTGGTTATTGCCAAAAGGCCTTTTAACAACAACAAAAACAACAACAATTTCTCAATCAGACTTTAGGCAGGCAGCAGAGCAGCACTGGTAACTTAAGCCGCAAAGGAGGAAGTCCTGCTTAATTAAGGCCTCTAGGGGGCTTTCCAAGAAGCTCAAGCAGCCAGAGAGGGGTAAAAATGGTGAAAGAAAGACAGACCCCACCCCACTCCTCAACTTAATAAAGTATGCACTAGAGTCCTGCACTGAGAAATTTCTCTGAAAATCTCACCCCTTCTCACAACTTGTGGCCCTTCCTCCCACGAATGGTCAAAACTAAAGGATCAAAAAGTTTGGCACAATGCTAGCCTGAGCACTCCCTCAATGTCCTGGAGCACTCATACAGGTCTCTGATTTTTCTAAGTGGTGAACTTCTTCAGAACTACCCTCACCCCCAGCAGTACTGCCCCACCATTTTGTTTTATCCCACTTTAATATCCGTAATCTAGTGTACTCCCCCTCTCCAATACTGCAGCACACATTTCCCCTGATTTAAGCAAAAGCAGCCAACCAGTGTGCAGCTGTCCTCTGAAAAAAGATATCAATGCTGCTGAAGCTGGCACCACCACATAGCCTCCAGCTTTGATGCCGAGGTTGAATCTAGTGATCTCTGTAGAAACATATCCCAAATACTATTTTGTCAGAATATTCACCTTTCGTTCCCTATCCTGTTGGATGCCATTGTTCCCCTTGGCTGCTTCTCCTTTGGCTCTGCTTTTACCCCTTCCTTCATCCTGGATTAATCCTATGGTTGATCCAAACTATCAGGATGATATCACAACTCAATATAAACAATCAGTTCTGTTTACAGTATGACATCACTGATGGCAAATAACCATAATTGAGAGTGAGATCAGTGTTTCCTACATGAGTGACCCTAGCCAATATGGGATAACATAATGAATAGGATGATACCACTATGCACATAGCCAATCAGGTTTTGCTATGTGATGACATCACTGAGGGCATGTGAATTCAGTTGAGAGTGAGTGCAACTGAGGGAAATATAAACGAAAAGGAAAATATTTCCCCAACAAATTCCAAAAATGCATATGATGAGGTTTTAATCAGGTACTGCTTTTGTCTTACTGCTGATTGTTTGAAATTGTTTTAGATATATGTTGTCTGTGTATGCGCTGACTGTTTATATGTTTGTCTGCAAATGGTTTGGCACTTTGCATAATGAATTTTTAATGTTTTTTAATCTTTGTAAACTGCCCAGAGAGCTTCAGTTATTGGGCAGTATAGGAATGCAATAAATGAAATGAACTGAAGGGGGGAAATAATGGAAAAGGGGAGGTGTTTTCTGAGGCCACCAAAATGTTTATGAAAAGTTGTCACTCATTTTGACTTAGCCCTTGGGTGGTGGTGGTGGTTTTTCAAATCATCTTCTGGAAAGGCCCAAATGCTCTCCAAGATGCTTCTATATATGAGTCATTTAAAACCAAACCAGATACTTGTCAGTGGTTTTAGGAAATCCCATGTGTGATCATCCTCAACTGTCCCAACCTTCTCAGTAGCTTTAGACTTAACTATACTTTATCCTCCTTGAGGTGGAGGGTTCTGTGATTTATAGCTTTGGAACAAGCCAGAAAACATTTCAAAGACTTTATATATATATATATATATATATATATATATATATATATATATGAGGCCAAACCAATTTATCCTGCTGGCTGCCTTAGGGCAACCAGGGAGTCTACATGCTATGTGTGGGGAGGGAAGAGGCTTTCTTAGCATGAAGGTCATTTTAGCCAAATAAGAAAGCCCAATCTAAACTGCATGCCAGTTCTTCAAAGCTATTGGCAACACAGCAGAACTGAATAGCCAAGTCTGAGCGAAATAAATTGCTTAAAACAACATTAGGAGTGCACATATTACTAGTGATATTTTTAATGTAGCTTTCTGCTCACACCTCTTCTTCTTTTCAGGGCATTGTAAATTCTTACTCGATCTATTCCAGACTATTCTGACACAACAAACTCTATCCACAGGAAATGTTCTGGGGTAATTCATTGTTCTTGGTCAGAGCCACAGCATGAGTTTTGCTCGAATTATGCAGTAACATTGGCGCATACAGAGAAGAGTATAAAACATTTCCACATAATCAAGAGGATGTGTTTTTGATGGCACCAAATGGTCAGCATAACTTGTTGTTTCCTGTGTAAGAAACCAAAGACATCTTTATTGACAATTTTAAAGTAGGCTTGCAAAACTAATTGATGGAATATCTGGAATTCTCTTTGCTACCTTGGAGCAATCAGACAATTCAAATTTCACCACAGTGTTCCTGAACGAGACATTTCTCTCATAATTATTGGTTGCCGATGTGCCTTTCTCTCCATTGCTTCTGTTGATGGTAGATAGCCTCGTTTTACCTACATTGGATTTGAACATTCATGGTAAACTGTGGATCCACCAGTGCCAGCCTTGCCATTAGGCAGAGTGAGGCAGTTACCTCTGGCAGCAGATTGTGGGAAGTGTGGAGGGACAGCAGCAACAGTCTCCTGGCTGTTCCTCTCTATGGGAGGACAGAGCTGTGTGGCCCAGTCAGCCTGCCCTGCACCTCACCTGCCAGTCCAGTTCACTTCTGTAGGTGGAATGGGGAGGGTGCCATCTTGTCCTTTGCCTGAAGCAGCAGAACCCTGGGATCCACAGCCGTGTCCTCTTTGGTGATTGAGACTAATTGCCTCTTCTTTCCACCCCCTTTTCTTGCTTACTTAGATGCAAAGGCACCATGTAATGCTTATGAGAGGCACAATGGGACAGTCTTGGTTAGTCCCTAGAAACCGCCTTAAGCCCTGGTCACTGCTTCATGTGCTTTGGACAAAATCTAGACATACTGTGAATCATAGGAACTACATTTAACACTATTCCTGTCTCTAATGGACCCTTGCGTGCATGCTCACAGCACTAACTGGAACTTGATGGCGGTCCTACTTCAGCACCTACCACAAGATTTCCATGCTGCTGCCATGTTCAAAGAAACAGGGAAGAGGGAAAGCTGCGGTAGGGTCTCAATCTACACCACTCCCAAAGAGTATGTGGGCAATGAGAGGAGGGAAAGCCTTTTTAGTGAAAGCACCTATTTATTAAATCCCCAAATAAACTGCTTACTTCAGCATCACGTAGATGCCAGCTAAGACTCTTCTGTTCCCAAGTTGACCTTCAAGAAGACCCTGCAAGAGCAGATTGCACAGCAAGGCCTCACTCACAAACTCACATGCACACCTCCATACAAACGTCCATGTCTGTCTTCAGTGACAAAGCAACAAGAGTATGGGTCTCACTGCTGTTTCCTGCTTTGGCCTTCTCATCACATTGCCACATCCAGTCTTGCTTTGCTCCATGGGCATTACTGATTTGGCAAGAGACCTCCTGCCCAGGTGGTGGAGCTGTCAAAATTGGCAGCCATCTGTATAGCAGCATGGTGAGGCTGTGCACAAGCATCTTTGGAAAAGGGCCATTGTGTTGAAATGTGCAAGGTGACTCCACTTAACAATGGCAATCATTAGGGCAGGGCTGATTTGCAGGACATCTTATTGAAGCCTTAGGCATACTCTTGACCTCGCTTTTGTGAAGATATAGATATAGATATATATAATCTGCACTGAGCAGGGGGTTGGATTTGATGGCCTTATAGGCCCCTTCCAACTCTACTATTCTATGATAGATAGATAGATAGATAGATAGATAGATGATAGATAGATAGATAGATAGATAGATAGATAGATAGATAGATATACACACACATACAGGAACTTGTGCCTTTTCCAAGAAACACTGACTTTTTCTATAGTGTTTTGCCTATTTGATCTTGTAAGCTGGAGTGCAGCTATTTTAATCAACTCTTTAGTTTTAGTTGTATGACATTATTATTATTATTATTATTATTATTATTATTATGTTTAGCAATCTATTTTCAAAAAGTTACCCACATTGTGCCTTTGCAATAGATTGGTATACAGATATAAAGGAACAGAATTTTGGGAATGAAGTAGGATTAGGCACCTAAAAGTATACCTTTTCTGAAACACGTTTCTGATTTCTCTGAAAGTACATTGCATTTTCAACCCATGCAGCATTAGACTGGGCATGCATGTGCAAGTATGGTTCTTCTTCTTGCACTTTACCAGGGCAGACTTCAACACAGGACGTTTGCTAAGGATTACTAGCCAAGCAGTAACCCTTTAGGCTTTCTCCTCTTAGTCAAATGTTAATCCCCAGGAAGTGCCCAATAGCTCACTGGTAATTACTTATATAAACTTCCCCTCCAATGTGTGTGAGATGGAAACATTTTCCCTCTTCTCTGACATGCACCAATAAAATTTTATTTAAGGTAGGATAACATTGGCTTTATGTATGCAGAGATGAGTTGCACCTGATTAAACACTCAGGAAACATCATACATGGATGGACAGATGAATCAGCCAAAAATTTGCCTACTAACTTTTACCCATATCTCCAAATCTAGGGAATACAGAGGAGTCACTTACCTACCACATCCATGGAAGATGGTTGAAGCTGGGCTTCGAAAACAGCCCATAGGTAGTTTCAACCTACCCATGCAATTTATACTCTTTATACAAATGTTTTCCCATAAATCTGCATTTCCAGGGTCACCACACAGAGAAATTTGCTAGGAAAATATTATTCCTGTTGAAGGAAGCAGAACCCTAGAGCATTTCTTTAGAAAAGATAGAGATGACCTGGGACACTGCCTGTCACAAATAACTCACCTCATATTCCCTAGGGTCTTGTGCATGTTGGTTAAAAAGTATTTCTCTAGGCCATGGTTCAAAGATAAGTAGCTGCCACTTGTCCTCTGTGGACCATTTCTCTCCCCCAGAGTAGAGGGTGCCCTGGGGTAAATGGTTCAGGGGGGTATGTGATAAAGACAGGTCTGCGATTCCTTCCCCCTCTAGGCACTGTGGGTCTTTCATATCTTCATAGCTTCTATTCCAAGGGCTCCATCACACATTTGTTTTCCCGGTTTGCATCCACGTTTCCCCCCTCTGTTTCCTTAGTGAGTTGAACACTGGGCACTTTCACTTCTGTGTGTTGTTACACTATTTCAGCTCATGTATCTTTTCACCTGTATCACTGATATGCCAGTGAAATCTCCTGTCCCGCCCCCTACAGTCTCCTTCCCCTGCAATTAATTTTTAATATTTTTAATATTTTTTATTTCTGCGCAAATACAATTGTACAGCAGCCTGAAACTGTGTAATTGCTGCAAAACAATACACTATGCTTTCCCTTGAGATCACATTAAACAAGATAAGTCAAGACAAAGTATTACAATTAGTTTTTGGAGAACTTTGTGGTCAATGTTGGCATGGCAAAGAGGAAGCCAACATTGTTTTGGTCAGGAAACCTAGACATTCCTACTCAGGAATAAGACCCATACAGTTGAATGGGACCGAATCCCAGGCACGGACAGCAGCAGCCTCACTCGCCTTCTCCGTGGGGTGTTTGGGTGCCCTCTCTCCCTCCCCCTTCACAGTTGAGCAGTTGAGCAGAGAACTGCCCCACCCTCCTCTTTTGTCAGCAAGACCGCCCTTTGACACACACTCCTCCCAACAAAAACCGGGATAGTCTGATATAGCACAAGAATAGCAATACATGGGAGGGAGGCTTTATTGCGCATGGAGGGGGAAAACAGACTTCCCCCGCTCCAAAATAAGATGGAAAGGGGAGGGGAAGAGGCAAAATGAGCACAGGACAAGGACGACGTCATGTGAATACCATGCTACAAAAACACATACCAGGCATGGCGAGAGTGCGATAAATCGCTGGTGTGATGGAGCTCCTATTCATGCCAGTACCGCTAAAGAGCATCTAAACCAGCTTTCCTCAACATGATCCTCTCCAGATACTCTGGACTACAACTCCCAACATTCCTGTTGGTTGGCCATGCTGGCTGGGGCTGATGAGAGTTGGTCCAAAACACCTAGAGGGCACCAGTTTGGGAAAGGCTGATCTTGGCATATGGGGTTATTCTTGGGTTGCAGTTTAGCAGCGGTCTAAAGCAGTTAAACTCCCAAAATGTCTTTTTTTATTGGTAAACCACAGAGAGAGGGGGGCAGGCAGAGGCATCACTGAACACACAATTCTCAAAAGGAGAAGTGGAAATAAAAAAGAAAAATTACTTTCAACAACTCTATTTTGGTCCTGCATTGATGACAGTTTTGCAGAACTGGTATTCTTCTAAGACATAGACTGACTATTTCTTACATCTCTATACTGCCCAACAGGCAAAGCTAGACTAAGGTCCAGACACTCACATATTAAATATGATGGGCAGCTTTGGATGGGGGGAGGGTATAGTGGGATAGAAAATAACACATAACTAGTTCAAAGAGAGACTAACAAACAACAGCAAAAAGAAATAAAACTTAACTTCTAATGGAACATCTGGGTGAATGGACAGAATGGAAAAGAAAAGGAAAGATTTAAGGAAAGTACTGGAGAGTTGGAATAAGTAATATGGTTGGAACTGGAAGGATGAAAAATCAGGCAGAATAACTACAGAAGCCATCTACAAACAATTCACACAAAGCTCTTCAACACGTTAGTGCTTTCATCTGAGGCAGAAATAGCAAAAGGATCAGAGAGCAGCTTTGAGCAAAGGATTTCATAAGGATTGACTCCCTCCCCACCAACATCATGATTGGAGAGCTCCCTGGTAAAGTATTCCCTGTAATTAAAAGGTAGACCTATCAGTCATTCAACTCCTCTTCTCCCCGCCCCCCATGGCATTTTTCATATATGGAAAAGCAAAGTACTGAGGGTTTTGTTTTGTTTTTTGGAGACAGGCTGTCTGCCTTTCTGCAGCCCACTGAAATGCCCAGTCGTACACGAAGCTTCGGGATGATCCATCTTCAGTTCTGGTCACTACAGAGAGAATCTTGCTTTGCCTCGACTCAAAATTCAGGATTTGGTCAAATTTAATACATATCCCTAGCAAATAACTTTCTCCCCCTACACACACACACCTCCCTCCCTCCCTCCCTCCCTCCCTCGCACACACACACACACACACACACACACGATGGTAATTCGCATTCAGATAAAACACTGTCAGTGCCAATGCAAGTGTTAATGCTAATTTTCACACGGATTTTTTTTTTTTTACTGTGTTTGCAACTAGAGAGGGATGGCTTAAACCTCCCCTCCTACATCCTCTTGTGCCAATGACTATTGTCCCTCTCCCCACCCTGGATATTTAATTAAACACACACAGACACTGTGATTGCTAATCACAGCATTAGCATGATGTGTACTTAAGCTTTCATGCCCTACTTATAAGCTTTCGGGAGGTAGCTAGCCAGCCACTATTAAAAGCAGAATGGTGGATCGATGAACTTTTGATCTTTTGTGTTGATGTAATCCAGCCTTCCAACTCAGATTCCACTGCATGTCAGCCACATGATCATAGCCCCTTCCCCCCCCCACACACACACAAATGACATACAAGTATATACTTCCCTCTATGCGGGATGCCTCTGTTGCAGACATATTTCATGTTCCTTAAGGCTCCCAGATAAAAGGATGTTATAAATCTCTTCTTCACCTTATTTTTGTTTAATTCACTACAGCAACATCGATGTAAATCAAAACAGATGCTTCGGATATCACATGGACCACAGATATAGAAACTATTGCTCAACCACCAGTAACATAATCCCAAATTCACCAATGCTGAATAATGGAATATGAATTCACAAATCGCACAGCGGCAAGACCCCTTTGTGAACTTTGAAAGATGGGTTTGTAAATTTTAAGAACATTTGAAATTCAAATGAGCACCAGTAGATTTGGAGCACATTCAAATGTTGATCCAAATATTTGCTTCAGCTGTCGAAACAGAATTTTACTTGGATGAAGACCTATGTACTGGGCAAACCAGCCTTCCCCAACCTGGTGCCCTCCAGATGTTTTGGGCTTCAACTCCAGTTAATCCCAGCCAGCATGACCGATGGTCAGGAACACTGGGAGTTGTAGTCCAAAACATCTGGAGGGCAAAGCCATTCGGAAAGAGAGAGAAAGGAAGTGAGTTCATCATATGAAAATGTTAAGCCTATAAAAGAGCTAAGGTCAGTGTTTTTAACAGCAGCACAGACATTTCCAAATAGCCCAGTTCACTAAGCCAAATTGGTCAGATTTCAGTCACTTTATTATTCATTCTAATCATGTACCATTTCTCTTCCACAGTAAACTGCCCATGGAACAAAAACATTTGTGTCAAACTCTACATTGAAATGTATTGCACAGGATGGATCCCCAGGCAGATAAGATTTCTGGCCCCTCCTGCTCATGGACTTTGTTTGTTTTTTTCTAGCCAATTTTTGTAAAGGAATGAGTAGATTCCCCTGGTTTGTTCCTTTACTCTTACTTTGGTCTGCTCTGTCCTGTGTTTCACTCTTCTTAAATTCCAGTTTAACTAAGAGAATTTCTAAAATGAATTCCAGAAGTAGTGCTTGTCCTATTTGCTACAGCAATCACTTCCTTCAGTTTATTGGCATATTTCACTCTTTACCAATGGTGATCTGGGCAGATCTATACGTAGTCCTCGATGTGCCCTCCCTGCGCTAGGATGAGAGGGCAGCAGCGGCGAGGGCGCGAACAGAGCCTCCGAGGCTTGGTCCACACTGGATGGGGTACAGCGCTCCGAGGGTGGCTCGGGGCGCAGGGAGGGCGCATAGAGTACTAGGTGTAGTTCTGCCCCTGAACCTGGATAAAGCACTGTAAAAAACAATCTTGATGCAATCATGATTCTTTGTGTGTAGTGTTTTAACATTACTAAATCTGAATCTAACTGTATATGCAATACCTTCTTTGCTCCAATATACATTGGTGGAGCCCAGTCAGTTTTTATTAGTGCTGGGCCAATCTATTTGGCCAAGTGTTTTGGCACTTTCATAGGGAGGGGGTTGTGTCATCTCCCTTTCAAAAGGTATACTTCAAGGTAATGGCTGTGGTTTTTTTTTCTTTTCTTGTTTTTTAACTGGAAAAAAGTATTGCTGCTGTTTTATGCTGTGGTATAGCTCTTCATAGCCAAGAATGTTTGTGGGCCAGAATGGCCATAGGAACAATGCTTCACAATGATGTAACATTGTTCCAGGTGCATTCTTGGAGGGGGGAGGAAGAGATGCCTCCATCTCTCTTAACTTTTAAAGTACTGAGGCCAGATGATTTGCATATTTTAGTTGCTCTGTGTCCCTAATACGACACCTCTCCTATTCCAGATAAACACGACAGTATACATAGAAAGCCTGTGCACTCTGATGTAATAGTTGGCCTAATATTTCTGCATTTCTGAGAGGTTCACCAAGTCAGGTTAGATTTTGCCCCACAGGAAGTTCAAGGGAAGGGACATGACCTCCAGATGTTGCCATTCACCACAACAGTTTGACCTTTGCACCTCTCAAATGGGAAAGGCACTATGCAGCCCTCAACCTTACATCTGCAATATGTCAGTCAGTGAAACTGAGATGGAAAGCTTTCAGCCTAATAGCCCAAGCAGGGGCTGCTAATCACCCCAGCTCCCTAAACAAACTTGCCCTGAAAAAGGGAAATGCCTGCCAGTGACTGTGGATTACTTAAAAGCACTGAACTCTGCAGTAGTTACTCCTTGTAGTTCCATAATATATTGTGACACCAGAATACTCAAATAACCAAGCTATGCACTGTCTCTCACACACACACATACACATACACACTTACACACACATCTTATTTCTACAGCTCTGGCATCCATATGATACACATAATTTCTGATGTGCTCTGTATTCTACCCAACTTCTCAATGGATGCAGGCACTATACTAGAGTGCCATATACAAAAGAAGGCAGGGCCCCTGCAACTTTAACTGTTGTGATGAAGAGGGAATTTCACCAGGAACTAATTGCATACAAATGATACTGTCTGAAATTCCCTTTTCTCTACAACTGTTAAAGTTACAGGAGCCCTGACCTGGATTTTATCTGGTCAGCCTATATTATACCAAAGATCTCACAGCATACAGAGTAAACACTTCCCAAAAAAGTTAGTCTAAAGGACTGATGACAACAGGTTTACAATGAAAATAAACCCCCGCTCCTTTTGTAACACAAGTGGAAAAGGGAACACGTGAACAGAATCTAGTTCTCAATCTGTAGTTCAGATCCCCAAGAGTGTTTGCTTGCTTGCCTTTATAGCTTGTGTCTTGAGTACTTGCAGTAAAGCAAAACAATATTTTTACAAGGTCCTATCCCCAGGGCAAAACAAAATCTGAATTCCAGCTGCATATTCTACAGTTAAGATCTGACACTAGTCTGTCCCATCATGGATTTTTTTCAGGAGAGGCAACATGGCTGGTCTGTACTCAGGAATGGAATCTCAGAATAAACTCATGTTTGGAAGGACAGGTTTAACCCTGTCCTTTTACAAATGCTTGTACACAATCCTGTGCATCTGCTTCTGTGCCAGTCACCTCCTCCTTGGGAACTCAGTGCAAAATGGTTCTCCTTATTGCAGTGACCCATCAAGCCAAATGCAGTCTGCCAGACTTGCATAGTGGACTACCAAGTTATGGATGGGCAAGGAGCAAATCAAGAGAATTCACGAGAGTTGGTGGGTGAACTCCATTTGGCTTAGTGAGCTACAAGTTCTGAAAGACTGGCCATCTTCACTCCTCCCAACTCTATTTGAGGAGTGGGTTTCTTGAAGACTGATTATCCTTCCCCCTACCTGATCCAAGGTGAACAATCATTAGGGTGAATTTATGCAATTGGCTTTAGGGCAGGGAAAGTTTCTGAGACAATAGACAGAGAAACTCAGAAGTTCTCTAGCAAGGACAATTTTGGTGAAGGACCCAAATGGCACAACAGCTGTGATGGTGATGTCACGATCTGGTGGCTTTCTAGCACATATGTGTTTCAGGGCTGGCTTGATAAAGATCTGAGGTCTAGGTGGAGATAAAGTTCTAAAGGTCTTCTATCCTATGCTATATGGACCACATTTTTTAAATCTGACCCCCTCTAGATGGATTCCGTTTGATGCCTGGTTAGGCGATTATGCGCATAATCGCTGAAGCGCTTTATCGTAAATGCTTGTATGCAAGAGGTAATTGAGCACTCAACTGGTGACCTTACCGGTTGTTTCAAATGCACTTTACAAGTAGTTAATGCGGAGAATCGCTTGCTCACATAGTCAAAATGCGCTTTAACGGCCAGAGCAAAATAAAACTCGCAATTTAACGGGCATTCGATAATGCACATAATCGGAGAGAAAACGCGCCTCTACGCCCGATTTGCACTCCGTTCTTGTAGAGGTAAAAATTTTAATATGCCTTGAAAGAGCTTTAAATGCCTCTTGTAGAGGCAGCCTCTGAGAGTTCAGAAGGAAACTCGGGATCTAAGTACCTACCTAGCAGAGTCCTAATTCTACTTGCAGTCAGAGCAATAATGCAGGATGTTGTGGTTCATCTTTGCCATGCTAGTGAAGGATGAGCTGAACCATTTGGTTCCACACCCAAATAAGCTTTTTTGCAGAGAGTCGTATTCCACTCTTCACCAACATTCCAAGTGGATTATGGAATCTAGAGGGGTACCTGCTATCCATTTAAGGCATATGAAATGAGGTCACAGTGGGCTTTCCCCTTGCATGCCCTCACCTTTCATGATGCATGGAGGGGGACATGAAGACACTGTCCTCCCATATCAGATCCCATTCTGGAAATGCTTCCATTCTACCTAACACCCAGGGGTCGAGCATGAATGTCAGCTGAGACAGAACTTGGCAACTTCTGTTAAGCCAACACGGGAAATAAAACAAATAAAAGCATTTGGGCATCTGGAAAAAATATAATCCTATTTCTCCATTTCCAAAAATTAACCATGCTTTCACTGATTCTCTTACCTTTTCAAAGGAAATGAAACAAATCAATTAACACTGTCTTTATATTCCTCTCTTTATCATGTTTTTAACTGTGCCTCTAAGAGCCAAAATGGACATGTTGAAACCATATCTAGCATCTATGTCTTCTTTTCATTTTTATTGCAGGTGCAGGTGGCCTAATCCAAATCTTCCCTCCTAGAGTAAAAAGACATAGCTGCTAGATATCTGCTTAAAATAATGCCTGTTCTGGTCCTGCTTGCACATCCCAGTATTTCTTGCAACCAGGTTATTTTCTTTAAAATAAAACTGGAAAGGTCCAAGGACCTAAATTCAGATTCTATTGAGGATCAATGAGAAAAATAACATGGGAGGATGTGAATTATTAGTCTGCTTATTCTGGGGACTGTTCCTTTAAAAAAAAGTTTGCGTTGGGAATATAAAAACAATATGAGAATGTCACGATGACACACATGGGAAGCAAGGATGAAAACCAAGCTTAATTTGGAACATTGCAGGATATAGATCACATTTCGTTGAGGTGGCCAATAACTCTTGCCCCCTCCCTCCCGCCCATATCCCACATAGTCCTGAAAGCAGATGGAACTCAAAGTGCATCTGAATATATGGGCCATGTCTGAAATCATATTTAATAAGGGAATTACTGTATATTATTGAAGTACCAACTGATTATTAAAAGCACATTTATTGAGGTTGGACCACAGAGTAATACATGCCTACCTTTCGCATAGCTGCTAAACCCCAGTAAATAGTGATTATTAAAAACACATTTATTGAGGCTTAACAGTACCATAAGATGCATATTACTTACAGGATTCAAAAAGCCTGATCAGCAGATGCCTAATCCATATTTATTGAAGGTTTATAGCTCTGCACAAGATCTACATATCTTCAAGTCTGTCGTTAAACCTCACTGAGTGTCCACCTAATTCTTGATGAATAGGTAAATCATATTAGCAAGTAAGGAAATGTATATTGTATAGAGATCTGTGCAGGTGCTTAGGGCACCAGAGTACACTGTTGAGAGATGTGAATTGGAGTCCCATAGAAAATCATGTGAGATGGCTGACACCAACATACTCAACTGCAAAATGTGACCAAATCTATTTGATTTTTTTTTAATAGACAAAGAAGGGCTAACCATATTGCTCCCGTATGTAGCTTATATTGTGGATGTAAGGGTGCCTGGATCATTCCAATGGACCAAAATGTGGTGATGCATGGACCTTGGTTTCAAAATAATTGATGGATGAACTTCACTTTGAGACCATGAAAGTATAATGCCAACCAAAAGAAAAAGAAAAATGATACAAGGCTTTTCCTGCACTGAATCCATTTACTTTTCCAATAATTGACAGAATTCTTCCCATTACATTTGGCTTTTAGGTTGACCTGGGACTTGGTGGCTTCTTCTCCATGGCCTAATGCCATTCTATTGCTGCCTAACCCCTAACCCCATTCCACCTCTCATGTCCACTACTGCACATGCAATTTTATCTCCTGGGTTGTCAGATCAATGAGCAATCTAGGTTTCACTACCTCAATCATACTATACAATAAAGAGCACCTCAAACTGGGAGGGCACAGAAGGGCTTATTGGGAGATCAGTCTAGCCAGGGAGAAAATGCTTTTCTCCTCAAAGCATTTTGCAGCAAAGAAAGTCAATTCAGTTAGTTTGGATTCTTCTGATTGAGCTTACCACTCAAAATCCATGAAAGACTCTGCCCAAATGGGAACAGAGAGTTGGAAGAATACGCCATTGTGTTCCAGTGAAATACTTCTTCCTCAGTATTTTAATCATATCACACATATATTTTAGTCAATGTCTTTTTATGGAACTAGAGGTCCCCAAAATCTCTTAGATTCTGAGAAAATTTCTGCCTAGCACAGTACAAAGTAAAGTTCTCTGCTTTTTGAGACCTATTCCATTGAGACTCTGCTTGTTAATACTTAACCACAATCAAAACTGTAGTTACAATGAAAATGTGTTGAAACTAACAATTAATTAGAGGTCATTGCAAAGCAGCCAGATTACATCAGTGTCAGCTGCAAGCAGGGTTGCCAGATGTCCATTGTTTTGAAAGCGTGTTCCCTTATTCCAGAATGTCACAAATTCATAGAACATAATGGAAGCCACTTTTGTCACAACACTCCATTGTATACAACAGAACTACATTTCAGAAACATCTCTCTTTTTTTAAAAACAATCCTAACAAAAACAAAAGATTTAATTACATACACGCAAGCAAAAAAACAAAAACAAATCCCACACAAATGCCAGACTGGTTAGCCATGTTAGTCTGTTGCAGCCAAGCAACAGAGAATCTTGTGTTACCTTTAAGATCAATGAATTTGTTATGACGTAAGCTTTCATGGACTATAGTCCATTTCATCAAATACATGAAGTATTATCCCATAACTTACACACATACACACACACACACACACGGTGGGTGGGTGGGGGCAGGGACTGTAAACGGAGCTTAGAGAGAAATTAAATACAGAAATAACACAGACATCCTTGCAATGGTGAAGTGATTAACATATGTAGTGTGATTCAAAAACAATCTTCTCCCCAGTTCAAGCCACATCAGATAAAGTTGAACCTCTTGTTCAACTGTTTCACATTGAAATTGTTTAATTAATTAATTAATCAATCTATAGCCTGCCTTTCTGCCAAAAAATGGTGCTTAAGGAGGCTAACAATGATTTTAAAAACCAGCAGAACTTTAATTGAAACATCAGATAAAAGCAAATAAAAACACAACAATAAAAGAAAGAAACAGCACCCAACCAATTAAAGACCCATTCAGCAACAGAGAGGGGGCTAACCTAGCCTTCCTCAGCAGGGAATTCAAGCATGGGAGTGGCCACCAAGAAGGCCCTCTCCTGCACTTCTACCAAACATGCCTCCGATAGTGGCGAGATCAAGAAAAAAGCCTCCTCTGGAGATCTTAATACCAAGGCAGCCTTGTATGGGAGAAAGCGGTCACATGGGGCTTTATAGGTCATAACCAGCACATTAAAACAGACCAGTAGGCAGTGAAGCTGCTATAACAAAGAAATCACATGCTTCCAATAGTCAACCCTGGACAACAGTTTGGCTGAAACATTCTGGGCCAGATGAAGTTTCTAAAAACTTTTCAATGGCAGCCCCATGTAGAGCACATTCCAGTAGTCCAAATGGGATGTAGCTAAGTCATGCATGACTGTGACCAGATCAGACATCTCTAGGTATGGGCACAGTTGATGCATTAGCCTCAGCTGTGAAAGCACACTCCTAGTCACCACTGAAACCTGGGCATCCAAGTTCAGGGCTAAATCCAGAACACCCAACCTGTGAGTTTTCAGGTCAAATATAGCTCCTATTCCCTGTTCTGCCCTTAAACTAACTAGATGCTTCTCTGTGTTGTCTGGATTAAACTTCAGTTTGTTCACTCTCATCCAGTCCATTAGAGATACCATATGCTTATTTAAAACTAGACCAGCATCTTTGGATTTGGATGGAAAGGAGAGATAGAGTTGGATGCCATCAGCATATCAATGGCACCAAATCTCTAGACAGCCTACCCCAGCAGTTTTGTGTATATGTTAAATAGCATTGGGGACAAGATGGAACCCTGAAAGATATCCTAAGCACCATCTTCTGAAATTGTCCCTCCAGGTAGTCCTGAAGCCACCACAGGATAGGGCCTTCAAGTCCCATCCAAGAACAAAGGAACTTACAAGCTCCTATGTCCAAGAATGGCCACCTTGAGGTCAGTGACAGAGATTTGCAAGAGACTGAAGTGCCCCCCACACACACACACACATTGATATTTGAACATTGCCACTTGGAAAATTATTCACACAGAAGAATTTATTCACACAGAAGAAAACAACAGTGTGCAGATTGTGCTAGAACCTCACCTTGTATATGAGAGAATTGCACAAAGGAGAGGAAAGGAGAAGATTCCCACACATGGAACCATATGACACTCACTGGAAAGAAATATTACTCAAAACTTTACAAGTAGGTAAGGCAAAAAATACTTTCTCGTTATCATCATCATCCAACACAATTAGAAAAAATATTTAGACATTATGTGCTATCTGTATTGTGTTTGCTTGCCAGCTCTTGCCACTTCTAATGTTTCATCACATGCCTTTGAGCACCACTAGAGGTTGCCATGTACTGCTGCTACTTACTACATAAGCAAGTCTGCAAATGAATTGATTTGTAGAACAGAGTCAAAGATGGAGCGAGCAAACAGAACCCTTCTTTTTATATATCTCAGTGTTCCTTACACACAATGCACCTAGGCATGTTCTGGTCAATGTAGCCAGGAGTTGAAAAGCATCATATGTAGCTGCTAATGGACACCGTCAGTATTACTCTCTTTGTCAGATCTGTAGCTAACCTTTATTTTTAATTAACCTAATGAATAAGATCTATTCACCAGTTAACGTTGATCAATCCCCTCGAAAAATTCATTTCCTTACAGAGGACTATCAGATAAGGAGTTGGATAATCCATTGATTTTGTCACATACATGACACACCACTGGGCAGTGTTCAGTGTATTGGTGGGAGTCTTGTTACTAAATGCTTGGTTCATCCTTAGGATATGATCTTCCAAAGCACTCTGAAGGAACTTAGACACAGTATCACATTGCCTGCACACACATGCACACATACACATGTTTTCAGTTGTGTCCTGAACAAGGGTCATTCATTTCCATATTGCATATTTATAAGGGGCCTAGATCAATGCTGTATAAATGACTAGGCTTTCATAATTGTAGCTCTGTTGTATTACCTGAGTGTTTGTTTAAGGCATTCTTCTTCCCATTGCAGAAGAGATATAGAATAATTGGGTTATTATCAATAAAGATCAAGTGTCTGTTCTAGGAAGGGAAGTTGAATGGGACTCTTCTGGGATAATTACAGCTTATAAATAGCAGGAATTGTAAGAGGAAAGGCAGGTGTACATGTAAATGTTATTAACCAGGCAGCAAGACGGTCATGTGGGGGCATGCACATTAGTTCCACTCCGTCCTTTCAGGTAAGTCTAGTGTCCCCCACACACAAACAGAGAAGGGTTGTGTTTACATAAAAGACAGATGACAAGATGGAAGGGATCTTTCATTATGCTTGATCCTGCACTCCTAGTGGGCAAAACAATCATAACTTTTTCATGGAGACATGAATCGAGCCTATATCTTAAAGGGGGCTCATCTGAAATGTTCAATACCTTCACAAAATTTCTCCACATTCAGGGTGGGTCACGTGGGTGAAGCCCCTTCTCAAGAATTGGGAAGGAGCAGTCCTTTGGGGGGGAGAGTTCAGATGGGGGGGCATCAGTACTTGTATATACAGTACAAGGTGGTCAGGGAGCTTTTCCCATGGGGGAAGCCATCTTTTTCCACACACATCATCACATAGCATCTTCCCAGGCCATTAGTTCCATGGTCCTATTTTCAAGCAG
The DNA here is from genome assembly GCA_029215795.1 of Anniella stebbinsi. Lineage (NCBI taxonomy): Eukaryota > Metazoa > Chordata > Lepidosauria > Squamata > Anniellidae > Anniella > Anniella stebbinsi. The sequence goes on along the minus strand of JARDYH010000005.1, from coordinate 60,387,411 downwards.
TTTGATAGCTGTGTTGCTGGTGGAAATTGGGGGAATAAATTGGGAATGTTCATGGGGAAGGGGGACTTCACCAGACATTTGCTTGTGGGGCTCTTCCCCCCCCCTTTTTTAGAAAGTTTAAAATCAAAGCTATGGCTGGGCTAGGTTGAGCTCCTTCACCCCTTTTCCTCAAAGCAAATTAGGATAGGATAGGAAGACCTGACCATTCCTGGAAATAATCTGCAAAAAAAAATTAAAAAAAAAATTTCCCAGACAGCCTACGGACATGCAGGAAATTAATCTGAACTCTGGGTTAGGTCAGGATCACATCACTAGGACCGACCACAAGTTTAGTTACCCTCCAGCGGGCCTTTCTTGGATACTTGTCCTTTTCGCTATCCTTCATTTTCCTAATCAAATGCCTTCACTTGCTTGTTTGCCATACAGTGTGTCATGACGCAAGCCCACCCCAGGCTTCTGCTCACGAACTTTAAGCAAACTGACACACTCCAAAAATGGTGAGACCTCTTTTATTGTGAAATCACACGGAATTCAAGCATAACGGTTTCATTTCTGCATACACACACTTGAAGCTGAAGACGGACCAGATAGCTTTCAGGTACAACAGCTTAATGCGAACAGCAAATCACTCAGGGGGAGTCATTTAGAGTTAGCCCCTGTCCCATGCGAAACAGACAGCAGCGGCCACACACACTGACTCATCAGGAACACGAGCAAAACTCAAAGGAGAAACCCCAGCACAGAAGTGCATGAAGTCTGACAGTAGAAAGATAATCTTGTACTAAACCAAACTCAGCCTGCCAGGAACACTGAGCTGATCACATAAGCAAGATGTCAGGGGACGAACTTCTTCGACCTAGGAAACCTTCCCTGCTCGTAGCTTTGGCTCTGAGGAAGGCTCTCTCGCAGGTCACACACACACACAATTCTAGAACAGCAACTATCAGCCTCAGAGTTTCCCTGTGCCCGTACTTTGGCTCCATGCAGGGAAAAACAGGCTATAGAACATGAATCCAGAACAGTAATCTGCAAGTCCAAATCTATGAAAAGCCACAGAGCACTTTTCATGGCATAGTTCTTAGAAATTCCAAGTCCAAATAGCAACAGAACATGTACAGAGTGCATCCAACATCTCTAAACTAGATAGAATCCCAAACACAAGGAGTTTCATGGCAAGCGTAGAACAGATGGTAATTGTAGAACAGTTGAACAGATGAACAGACAAACAGAGGATTCCTAGCAAAGGGCCTCCCCTTTGCTTGTTCCACTATATAGGATCGAGGCTGGCTAATTCCAAGCCACTTTGATAGACAGGGCTTCAGGCCTGTAATCCAAACTCATGTGCCAACAGGGCAGCACGGTTCAACCTCCTCTTGATGATGACACTATGTGAGAGACAGCTTGCAAGATAGCCCCCACCTTTTCAAAACATATATTTGTTCTCAAGGAAACTCAAGGCCTCGGCTAGCAGCCACAGATAAGCACAGAACAGAGACAGACTTTCTCACAACATTTGCCAAGCTTTCAACTCACAATTCACTAGGCCAGCCTAGTGAATTGTTCATGAAGCACCTGACATCCAACACAGTGGTACTCACACCACCACTTTATTTCCCTGAAGCTGCTTTTCTGCACTATCACAGTGGTAGGCAGATATGGTGGCCAGGTGTCCTATAGGACTGTTTGAAGATCTATATTTGAAGGACTGTCCAATTCCCATGCATAAGAACTGTTGCTGCCTATCACCCTTAGCATCTTGAACAGGCAAGTACACAGGTCAGCCTTTCACACTCTGGCAAGATATGCGGTACTTCTATTTAAATTCTAATAATTATTTCTAAATTTGCATGAATACATATAAATTATTAACATATGCAAATATTATGCAAATCACCATCCACTTTTGTCCTCTTTTTTTGGGTTATGCATTTCCTCTTTTTTGGCAATTCATAAATGGCCACCCTACAGAAAGCTCTGTTGTACCGATGCTCAGCTCCACCAAAGGAACTGAGTTATCGGGACTTTTTTCACCTAATGGTGGCAAACGTAGGTTAATTAACCCATGATTTGCCACCGTTAAATGCAGACCGGGTCATTACAATTCCCATCAAATGCATTCAGTAACACTTAATGAAAAAGAAGCTCATTTACATTGAGTCTCTCATGTGGGTTTTGGGGTTTGTTTTTTAAGACAGAGAGAAGGAGAGAGGGGGGGAAGATTTCTGTTCCAAAAGTTTGGATGCAATTAAAGTGTGGATCATATTAACAAGCGCTTGAATTAAGTAGCAGGCACCTCATTTCCAATTGCAGGGGAAATGTGTGTCATTTTATACAGGCTAAAAATAAAACAGCAATGAGCCGAAATGGAAAGCAGACGCACAACTCAGGCTCGTGCCGCTGTGGAAACATCCAGCTGTCTAAGTAGAACCCCTTGCTCATCCTGCAAAATGCTGAAACAGGAAGTAATTTGTGCCTTACTTTTGCACATTGCTGGAAAGTCCTTGTGACATAAAACAAAAACAAAATAGCTAGGAATTCAAGGTGTGAAAGGGAAAGTGGATTAAGCAGAAATCTAAGTTCCAATTCATGTGATCTTAACAGTAACATGAGTTGAACCTGGGGACAAACTAGTTAGTTTTACAGCAACAGGCATACCTATTTATGTATTTATGTATTTATTTATTTACTGCATTTCTATACCGCCAAATAGCTGAAGCTCTCTGGGCAGTTTACAAAAATTAAAACCATTAAAACCCATTCCAAATATAAAACGACAGTATAAAAGCATAATTTAAAATACAGTATACAAGCACAACCAGGATAAAAAACCGAGTAGCCATAAAGAAATTGATAGAGATTTAAAATACAATTTTAAACAGCAAGGTTAAAAATCAAACTGAAGAACTGTTAAAACACTGTGAAAATAAAAAGGTCTTCACCTAGTGCAGTTACAGACCCTGCCCTCTGCTTCCATGAAATTATTCCCTGTCTGCATTAGATGCATAGGGGGAAGAATTTCAAAGAATTTTCTCATTGGGGAGCTGGGCAGGCATTCAGTTTAACTTTGTAAGTATAGAAGGTGGCCGAGGGAGGGTTCTTTCTATTTTCTATTTTTAAAAAAACACATTTGACATCACAGAGAGCTTTGACTATTGGGCAATATAGAAATGTAATAAATAAATAAATGAACAATTATCCATTAAAACACAATCACCCCATCCAATTGATGAATTAAATAGCCCATCCTATGTCATCAAATGCCTGGTTATAAAGGAAATTTTTGACCTGGCACCAAAACTGTTGGCACCAGGTGAGTTTTACTGGGGAAAGAATTACGTAATCAGGGGGTCGCCACTGAAAAGGTCCTCTGTCTAAAATTCATTCTTTAAAAAATTATTTTCTCTCAATATACTTTCTCTCAAAATATGCATTTCAAAGCACATTTTGTATAGGAGGATTAAGCTGACAACTGCGCTGGAGGAACTTTCAGAAAGTACAAGAGCCAGTGGATAATTAAATTCCAATTCCACATTAGTTGAGGAAGTGCAGACTAAGTCACTTAATATCAAAATTCTTCAAGTAACCTTATCCAGTCTTTTTCCAGCAACTTCCCGATCAGTACACTTTTGGGTGGATGCCAAGAAGTGGTGAACTTCATGCTTAACACAACTGGAATATGTGTCAAAGCATTAGCAGAACCTGTTGGCATCACCCCAACATTGAATGCATGATAGTTTCACCTAGTCACGACCCTCATACAACAACTTCATGGAACAACTCTTAAATGCTTGGCTTTGGCATGTGCTTTAACAGTCTTAAAGAGACAATAAGAATAACTAGAGGGCTACCCAGTGAGTGCTGTAGCGCTGCTTCATGACAGGTAGCAACCAATTTCAAGGAGCTTGTGCAACAAGGTTCCCATGCAGTTCCATGGAAAAAAATAATAGGATCACAAAGTTGGAAGGGGACATTTAGGCTTTCGAGTTCAATCCCCTGCTCAGCGGAAGAACTCATTTTAAAGCATCCATGACAGATGGCTGTCCAGTCTCTGCTTGAATACCTCCAGCAGTGTGGAGCCCACCACCTACCTGACTGACTTGACCATTAGGAAGTTTTTCCTGGTGTTCAACTGAAATCCGCCTTCCTACAACTTAAGCCCACTCTTTTGTGTCCTACAGTCTTGTATGATGGAGAATAGATTGTGGGCCTGTTCTGTGTGACAACTTTTTAGGTACTTGAAAAGTGCTATCATATCCCCCCTCAGTCTTCTCTTCTCATGGATAAATATATCCAGTTCCATCCATCTTTCTTTGTAGGATTTATTTCCTAGGTCCCTGAGCACCTTGGTTGACCCTTTCTGAACTCCTTCCAATGGCGATTGTACAGTAGCAGAGCTTGGGGGATGGTGCCCTCAGCTTCCAGCCCTAGCATATCTAGCAGCTTGTTTCTCTCCCTTTATTTCTTTATATATCAAGTTCTGACAAATGCAAGTGGAAGCATTCCAGAATAAATAACTTTATCTTGACAAAACCCCTGGTGGCACCCCATGGCAATTCATTATTTTTCAATTAAATTTACCGTTTGTTGGCAGCTGCCCTGTTTTAATTTTCTGCTGTTTGTTTACTGAACAAGGAAACACATAACATAAAGCCCTATAAAAGTCAGATTGAGTTAATTAAATGAGGTACTGGGAAGCCCTAACTCAACCCCAAGAGTATGTCGATCACTGGATCTCCTGAAAAATGTCTCTTTTTCAGGAATTTATTTTTCACATTTGCAGTGTCGTAATTAATTTGGAGCACTGTCCTCCTTTTCCCAGGATACTGTTCTTGACTCTCTCACACAGCCAATCTACTGGAGTTTATTTCACAAGCTGCTGGTGTTTATTTTGGGTTTGTTTTGTTTTTAAAAAGATGCCTATCAAAGCTATCAAGAAAAAAAGATCTGGAGAAAGTTAAAGGAGTGTGTGATAAATAAGAGGGAAGAAACTGATGATGTGGCTTGTAGGTCATGATAGAACACATGCTTTGCATGCACAGGGTACCAGATATTCCTCAGTTAACAGGATCTCGAGTAGCCAGGCTGAGGAAGGCGTTTGCTTGAGACAGAGCCAACTCCAGTTTTTTGTGGGCCCTTGGACAAGAAACTTCACTGGGCCCCTTCCAACAGCGAGTCCACCTTCTCACCTCCATTGTCACAAGCTTCTTTTGCTCCTCTCTCTCTCTCTCTCTCTCTCTCTCTCTCTCTCTCTCTCATCATTGCTACCACTGACAGAGAACCAGTGAGCAAGTAGCCAGTGGCATCTCCTGGTCGTTGTTCCTTCTCACCACCTCTGTTGTCTGGGCTAGAGTGAGAGGCAGGCAAATAAGCAGGTTGCAATGGTGAAGGGGAGGAGCAATTGCAGGGACCTCTTGTCTGGTGGTCTCTGCTGGGCTGTGGGCCATTGGCAAACCCATGCCTACCCTTGATACCGAAAAATAGGTCTTGGGTTGAGGCACCGGAGGACTACTCAGGCAGAGGTCTTTCCTAGCTCTACAGGAAGGTGCAGGATTGAACCTGGGACCTTCTGAATGCAAACCCTGTGTTCTATAACTGAGTTATGGCCATTCCAAATCACATAGACCATAGCTCAGTGGAAGAACACATCCTTTGTTTGCTGAAGATCCTAGATTCAGTCTTTGTCACCTCCACTTAGGACATGAGTGGACAAACTCTAGGGGGCAGGGGTTCCTAGATTCCTCTGGGAGCCACACCCCTAAACCGTGCTACTGTCACATGGTCAAATTTCCCACCAAATTTCAGTGTGGCAGTGGTGGAAAAAGGCTGTGATTTTTCTTTAGAATGAGTGGCATGCTTCAAAACAAGGTGTATGTTCTTTCAGAGAAAAATGGCCACCTTTTTGCTGCAACTACTGTATTGCTAAAAAGACGGGGGGGGGGCATGCAGCTCATCAGCCCCACCCTTGACTTATAAAAGATCAGTAGCTGGAGGACACGAGGCTGGAGCAGAGAATACTGGGCTAGATGGCCATTGGACTGACAACAGGCAGTGTAAGTAGGCAGATTCCTGTTTTTCTTCATATGAGATGGCCGGTCAGGTTGCCAGGTCCAGACTTAAGAATTGTGTAGCTTTGAAAGTACTAAGATAATATGGAGCAATGGCATCCAAACAATACACTAGTCCCCCGCTTTCTGCTCCTTATGTGGAAAACCACCAGGGTGCTGGTTGCTCCAGGAGATGGGAGAAAAGAAAAGAATGTTCCCAATTTATGCATTAATGCACACACTTTGGGGCACATTTTCAAATTTATGCATTTTCTTCCAGGTGCATTACATTGCTGAGGGCTGTTTTGTACACACTTTCCCCTGATATGCACATTTTGGTGCACATTTTCCATGAGATGAGCTGCACTGGGAATCTCACAAAAAATGTGGATTTCAGAACACAACTCTGTCTCAGTTTGGTGTACGCATCTGGAGGTGCAAACTGGGTGAAACTGCGAAACAATTTTTAAAAATAAATAAAATGGAGTGAATTTTTTTTCACCACCCCTAAGTCTGTGTTGCTGAGGTCATTCTCAAGTATGATTTAGCCACTGTGGATAGTTTTATTACTTTTATATCCTGCCTATAGAACTCACAGGGTTCCCAGGGAATCTCCCCTCCATGGATTGAGCAGTCCCAGATCTGCTTAGCTCAGCAAGGCTGCTGCATTATGTGTTTTTTACAGGCCCTGCCCTAGGGAACATAATTTCCTACATTCTCAGATCCTCTCTAGTCTGTCTCCTGGACTACCTCTACAGAATCTTGCACTACTGCCCTGGAGCTGTACAAAGCTTTAGGGTCTAGAAACCTGGACAGATCTCCAGAACATGAGGCAGTGCTGGCACGTCAGTATCATTGTGACTGCATGCACTAGATGTGACATCATGCTTCATCCTGTTCCTCACACGGGAACATAGGCGAACCACACTGCAATGAGAACCATATGCATGACCTAGAAAACAGTTGGCCCCATTCTTTTGATTCGTGCGTGCCCATTAGTTGGTGAACCCAAATAAAAGTTTGCCAGCAAAGAGATATAATTATTAAAAGCGGAGGCCAAACATGTTCTAAAAACTTACCCATATTTTATTTCATGTGGCCAGCTTCTCATTTAAAACAGACTCTCAGAAGCAATGCATGCAGCATTTCCAGTGTCATTGTGACATTTGCCCAGGACATGGATCCCTGGTGAAATGACCTGGTTTAAACAAGACATCAGCTGCATGGAATGCCGTATGAGGGTGCCTCTACAAGAGTGATTTAAAGCTCTTTCAAGGCTCATTACAGTTTTTACCTCTACAAGAGCAGAGTGCAAATCGGGGGTTGAAGCGCTTTTTATCTCCGATTATGCGCATTATTGAATGCGCGTTAAATAGCGAGTTTTAATTTACCGCAGGAGTTAAAGCGCCTTATGGCCATGTAAACATGAGATTCTCCGCATGTAAACAACTTTAAAGCACGTTTCATACAGCCCGTAATGCGCTTCACTGCCTCTTGTGAATAGGTATTAGGAGTAAAATCTTGTAGAGGGGACCTGAGTCAGAGTTAAGCAGCTATACATGCAGAGCATATCCAACTCTCATACAAACCAATTCACAGCTGACATGGGACCAAAAAATCAGAGAGGCTAGACAATCTCTCTCTCTCTCTCTCTCTCTGCAACAAAAGAGCATTGGTTGGGTTTGTGTATTGTTGTAGGTGTTTGCTGCTATGCATGAGGAAGAAGCAGGACAATGGATTTCCATATTTTACTCAGGATTCCTTGAAACTCACAGCTAAACATGAATGTCCTCTTAGACAGGAGCTTCAGATGTGGTGGCCTCTAGCATATGTATTGTGCACTATAGGTTTAATTGGCCTTATCCCAAAACCTTTGCTCAAGAATCCATTTCTGTTCCCAAAGGCACAGCCTGAAAAGCTGCCAGAAATGTTGTAAAAGTTCTGGAACCACCACAGAGGCAAAACCATGGAAAATACTTGTTTCCTCCTTGACTAAAGAGGGTTGATCCCTGAAACTGGGGAAATCATTCAAGGCTGGCCTGATTGCCATGCCACCACCAGCCTTCCCAGCCCAAAGTTATCCCACGCATAAGGGTACCTTTGAATTGACTAATCACAAGCATTGGTGGGGAAAAATAACCCAAGTGTCCTCACCTCCCAGGCAGGTCAGGCAGGTCAAGCACCCTTGATGATAACCTTTTCTTTTGAATATTAAACTACATTGCCCTGTATAGCCAGCTAGATGTAAATTAATCAAGAGGCAAAAAACATCCCTGAGACTTTTGTTCAGTTGCGAGAACCAAACTATTGTTCCCTTTGTTTTAACTCAACCTGAGTTCAGTCTCTAAGCCACTGAACTCCTTGTACCCTTTGCTTTGAACTCTAGAAGTGCCTTGGAGTTCGAGTAATCAATGTTCATTTTGCTTGGGCATCCCTCTCACTGGTGTGCCACAGCTCTGAGAATAAACTTGGGTCCAACTGGCTTTAATAACTTTCCTTGTAGTCTTTCCTGGCATGATTCTCTGTTTCACTCTGACACCTATCCCATGAGTCCAGGGCCAGAATTTCTCCTTGCACTTTTCTATTGAGCTACCCAGTTACTGATCAATCAGGCTCCTCTTGTTCCATAGCTGCTAAATTTGCTGAGGAGTCTTTTGTGAAGTACTTTGTCAAAAGCCTTTTGGAAGTCCATGTAAACAAGGTCTACTGGAGCACCCCTGTCCACATGTTTATTGACTCTCTCAAAGAACTCAAAAGGTTAGTGAGACAGGACTTACCTTTATGAGAGCCATGTTGATTCTTTTTCAGCATGACTTGTCTTCCTATATGCTTACTAATTTTATTTTTAATAATGCTCTCAAACAATTTGCCCGGAACAGATGTTAAGCCAACCAGCTTGTAATTTCCCAGATTCCCCCAGGATCCTTTTTTAAAATTTGTGTTACATTGGCCATCTTCCAGTCCTCTAGTACAGAGGCTGATCTTAGGTACATGTTACATATTTTTGTTAGAAGATCAGCAATTTTATATTTTAGTTGTTTACAAACTCTAGGATGGGTACCATCTGGACCCAGTGATGTATTAACTTTCAATATGTCAATAAGGTTGAGAACTTCATCTTTTGTCATCAGTATTTGCCTCAGTTTCTCAGACTTCCTTCCTGAAAATATCCATCCAGATGTAAGTGTCTGTTTTATATCTTATGCAGTGAAGACAGATGAAAAGAATTAATTCAGCTTCTCAGCGATGTCTTTATCCTCTTTTAGTACTCCTTTAACTCCATGAGTTATGTATCCATGTGAACAAGGACATATGGCAGTAGATTTTAATCATAACTAAATAAAAAGTTTTTCTACCAATAAAAACTTAATTTTAAAAGTATATCAGTTTGTAATGCAAATGGAAAATTACATTCACCAAGGTGTAGATTTGATTTTAAAAAATAGTCCTCGGCTCTTGTCTTTTTTTAATTCTGCATTATTAATGCAGGGCACAAATAGGATAAGACAGAAGCCCCAAAGTAATTTTTAATGTCATGTGCAAACACACAATGTAAATCTCCTAAGGTGCCCCAGTACTCTTCTCTAGTTTCAGCTAGTACAGACCAACATTATTAACACTGCAGGAATAATTTACCATATTCAGGCATCTCTAAAGTGCTTAACATTCAAATATGATATTAATAGGTGCATATGAAAGAAAAACACTTGCACATCTTAGGAGACAGTATTAGGCAAAAAAACAAACAAACAAAAACCCCTCAACCCCCCCCCCCAATACCTTCTGTCTGTTCTATTCACTGCTGTTTTCCTAGTACCTGACAGAGTTTCAGTGGCAGATAGCACTCTCACCTGTGTCAAGTTGTCAGGTGTTGTCTGGAGTCAGGAAGAGGACGTGTCGGAAAGGTTTGATTTCAAAAGCGGCTTCCGCACTTCCTGTCCTGATCCCCCATTTGTGCAAGTGGCAGAATTTTACATTCCCTGGGAATATATTTAACCAAGGTTCGTTTTATTTAGAACATTTGTGAATTGCCTTTCCAGTCACGTGAAATGCGGAAGATTCAAACTGAAGAGAAACCTTCAGCGAATTACCATTTCGAACCTGATAGGAAAGTTCACAAAAATACCAATGTGTAAGTTCATGTGATCAGTGAACATTTAAAAAACAACATTAGATTCAAACAAAGTTTGCCATCATCCAAGAAAACCAATTAAAGTGCCTCAGCAATGACTAGCAAAAGCCTTGGGCTGTAACTTTATGCACCCTTACTCGAAGTAATCCCCACTCAGAGGGACTTCAGATTGGGTGGCACAAAAATACAGATGAAGGCAGAAAACAGAGAAAAGGCTGGGTGAGGGCATTAGTGTTCCTGTGCAAATCCTTCCATTACAGGAAATACTCTGCTATGTATGCTTGAATGTATGTATGATTTATTTATGGATTTTTAAACCACATTTCAGGATTCAAATCCCTCAGAAGGCAGCATACAAACAACAAATAAAGCATAACAATATTGTAATACAAATACAAAATCACCATTCTTAAAATATTTCCTCAAACACCTCTAAAATGAATGGTACTAAAAAAAAGAAAAAATAACCAGAGCAACAATGAATAAAATGCATATTACAATTTTAAAAGTCTTCAAGGGTTGTTGTTGTTGTTGTCAAACTAATAGTAATGAGGCTGCACAAAACTTGGAGCAAAGCAAATTACATAGATGAGGGCCCACCACTAAGAAAGCCCTGCAATTTCTGCATTGCTGCTCGGCTTTATCTTGGTTGTGCTTTTATATTGCATTTTATACTATGTGTTTATACTGTTGTTTGTTTTATATTTTGAATGGTTTCATGGTTTTAATTTTTTTTAAACCACCCAGAGAGCTTCTGCTATTGGGTGGAATGGAAATGCAATAAATATAATATAATATGATATAATTAATATAATATAATATAAATTTCTTAATTATGGGCCTTATAGCAGGGCCTCAGACGTTGTATGGGTGCAGGTCATCCTTTAGTTCGTGAGGTCCCAACGTATTTACAGTCTATGTACCCTTGCAGACTTGAACTCTGCAAATATGGGGACAAGAGAGGGAGAGAGAGAGAGAACTTCATTAGCTGATCTCAAAGGGAGTAACACAGGGAGATCCAGCATAGGATTTAGCAATTAAAATGGACTCTCAAATATGGCTCTGAGGCAGGATCTACATTACTGGTTTACAACAGTTTATAACAGTAGTGACAGCTGCTGGGGCCGACACACTCCACATACAGTTTTCAACCCTTTTTCAAAGTGTCATATCCTGCTTGGTGTAAATCTGGCAGTGTTTCATGTCTGTGATACCCACAGTTCAGTTATGGGCTTTCTCTTTCTAAACAGATCTACAAGGTTGTTTTTGACCGACCGCTTTTTTCAGCATTGCAAAAATAGAAGGAATTCTACAATTTTAAAAAATGGCTGGTTTCACAATCTGTTGAGCAAGTCTATGTGAACACACAAACAAAATGAAAAATAAGAGTGTTGCATTCTTGATTTCAAAGGGCTCTGCCAGAACACAAGCCCTGTCCAAGTGAGTATAGTCCATCACTACAGATAAGAGTGCTTTAAGGAGCTGAGCACTAGTCATAAGAGCTTGGCTGCAGATCTGTGCAGGTGGGTGCGAGTAGAAACACACACATGCTGATTTGGGGGACAGGAGGGTTTAATTAGACTTGTAGGAAGAGAGGATGCATAACAGCCTCACACCAGGGGAGACAGTGAGATTATACAAATGGATAATACACTTCCTATTAAACTAGGCTGACCATATGAAAAAGAGGACAGGACTCATGTAACTTTAACAGTTGTAGAGAAAAGGGGATTTCAGCCAGTGTCATTTGTATGCAATTAGTTCCTGGTGATATTCCCTCTTCATCACAACAGTTAAAGGTGCAGGGGCCCTGCCTTCTTTTGTATATGGTCACTCTAGTATAGTGCCTGCACCTTTAACTGTTGTGATGAAGAGGGAATTTCACCAGGGACTAATTGCATACAAATGACACTGGCTGAAATTGCCTTTTCTCTACAACTGTTAAAGTTACATGAGCCCTGTCCTCCTTTTCATATGGTCAGCCTATATTAAACTCTCTCTATGGAAAAGAATTGACCTAACCATAGCTATGTATCAACTCTGAGCATTACACTAGGAGGTGACTACGTAACCATCCTGAACTTGCATCTTTTATACACCAAAAATGACATGGGAATAATTGTGTAGACTTCTTCGCAGGCAACTTCTTGAAATCTTCTAAGAAGGTAAGAATAACATAAGATCTGAACCTCTTTCATTCCTTATTGTTCTGAAGCCATTTTTCAAATCCATAAATGCACAGATCCCTTCCTACCTGTGTAGGAAGGCACCTGCATCCAAGTTCTTATGACTAGTACTCAGCTCCTTAAAGCATACTTTGCAGTGAAGGGCTGTACTCACTTGGCCAGGACTTGTGTGTGTGCCACAGCCTGAGGGTAAAGTAGGGAAGGTGGGAGAAAGCCAAGATTATCCACAAATCTTTTTGTACGCCACTACAAATATTCCCAGGGCATTGGTTTGAGGGTGCAGGATTCAGCACCTATCTTGGTGAAGCTACGTTCAGGCCTGGTTGAATGGGACATCACCTAGAAATCCTATGTACTATAGGGTGACCAGATAAAATCCAGGTCAGGGCTCATGTAACTTTAACAGTTGTAGAGAAAAGGGGATTTCAGCCAGTGTCATTTGTATGCAATTAGTTCCTGGTGAAATTCCCTCTTCATCACAACAGTTAAAGTTGTAGGGGCCCTGCCTTCTTTTGTATATGGTCACTCTAGTATAGTGCCTGCAACTTTAACAGTTGTGATGAAGAGGGAATATCACCAGGAACTAATTGCATACAAATGACACTGGCTGAAATTCCCTTTTCTCTACAACTGTTAAAGTTACAGGAGCCCTGACCTGGATTTTATCTGGTCAGCCTAATGTACTACCACCCTCAGTTCCACGATGGAAGAACAAACAAATAAACAAACACATGTTCAGTGCAACAAATGCTTTCACTTCTATGAACAAAAACATGAGGTCTCTAGGATGGACCAGTACAGCAAGGTTGTCATAATGATTGAACAGGATGACTGAAGGATCTTCTGGTACCTGGAACACTATGAATCTTTATGAAGACAAAAGACCAGAACAGATTAATTTTATCACATGGCCCAAAAATATAGAATTATGTACCTCTGTGGCCACAATATTTCCAGGATGTATATGAGAAACAGGTTAAGCCTAAAATGGCATAGATACCATTTGAATGTGTAAATCTGAAGCTCCCGAGCTTGGAGTAAATATAATTAAATGGACAAAGAGGTCATAGATAGTACTGCCTCCTTGGAGATCCAAATCCCAATTTTTCATATAGGCTGTATCTTTATCAGCCAAGCTGAAACAAAGATCTTGGAAATTAGTGTACCATGAAGGAGGAGACCTGGGACATAGCTCAGTGACAGAACACCCGCTTTGCATGCAGAAGGCCCCCAGCTCAATCCCCAGCATCCCCAGGGAGGGCTAGGAAAGAATCCTACCCGAAACCCTGGAGAGCTGCTGCTCAAAATGCTTAACCACCATAGCTTAGCGTGTTGTTTGAACAGGGTTCGTGTCAACAATACTGGGCTAGATGGACCAATGGTCTGACACAGTACAAGGCAGCTTCCTTCATTCCTAAGACTCAAAGAGGACTATTTTAGTACTGAGAATTTATTGTAGTTATAGGTACTGGACTAAGAACAGATCATCTTCCCCAACAACTCATCCTTTGAAAGGATCCTCTCATGCAACATTCTCTCCCTAATAACGTGATATCATAATGAGAGTTCCAGATTGGGACTGGGGACACCCAGAATCAAATCCCCGTTCAGGCATTACTGGAAAACCCCAAGGGTCCTGGCTAAGTCCTCGGGATTGGGGTGGGGCTTTTCAGGAAGCACAAGCAGCCAGGGTGACTGCAAAGCACCAGGGAGGATAGGAATTAAGTTGAAAATGAACGAGCACACACACACCCCTCAGCCACCTCATTACAATGAGGCAAGCACTACATGCGAAGAAATTTCTCCAAAATTCTCACCTCTTCCCTCAGTTTTTGGATGTGATTTCTTTTCGTCCCTCCCCACAACGAGAGGTTGAAAATAATAATAATAAAAAAGATTGGAAAAATTCAGCACAGCACTAGTGTAAACTCAAAACAAGAGGGCCCGGCAAAACACAAAGGGCTTCATTGCCTCCCTAAAAGGGCCAATGGCACAGATTACGTGAATGTCTCCAAAGAGGGAATTCCGCAAAACAGAGCTGCCACCAAGGAAGTGCTAATAATATGAGTGGTCTCCAGCAGTTGTTACGCCAATAGGAGAGCCTCCAAGCTGGATCTTAAATCTTAGGGGAATTCATATGAAAGAACAGTAAAGGCACTCCACAACCATAAGCTTGCTCCAGACAGCTCATTAGCAGCATTTACAATGAAAGCATAGATTCTGCTTTCTTATAGAGCCTATCTACGCTACTGCTTTAAAATGGTTTAAAACGGTTTATAACATTAGTGACAACTGTTGGGGCCCAGGATACACCCAATATACAGTTTTCAAAACGTTTGCAAAGTGTTGTATCCTGCTTGGTATAGATAGGCTCTATAGTTAGGGTGACCAGATGCAAAAAAGGCCAGGACATCTGTAGAAGTGGTTGTTTCAGAAGCTGCAGCTTTTCTTACAAGTTGAATCTACCAAGATTCCTGCTTCTACAGAGCTATTTAAAGTCTAGTAGCCCTAAGCAAATCACAGGATACAAAATCCCAGAAGACACTGGAAGAGTGATTTTGAACTATTTAAAAGACTGTGCAGAACAGGTCAGACTGTTGTTGAGGAGATGGTGATCAGTTTGTTAACAGCTGCTAAAATTGCAATTATTGCATACTGGAAATAAATATTGCCCCTCTAATATCTGGACAGTTCCCTGTGAGAGGATGGTCAAGTTTTGTAATGATGATGATGATGATGATGATGATAATGATGATGATGGAAGATAAGATAAATCTATAAGCACTGCTTATAATGATTTTATTTCTTTTTTCTTTACTTATGAAATAGGGAGGCAAAGGATATTACATGCAATGTGAAAGATGTATCACTTTTTCTTTTTTTACTCATTGTTGATTTAGTTTTTATTGGCCCCCTCTTCACGACGCTGCGCCCTGGCGTCTCCCCTGCATTGTCCACCGTATTTACGCCCCTTACGCCAGTCCTGACGTAAGGGGCACGACAGCACTTTTTCCTTTGTTGCCGCCCGTGCCACCGAGCATTCGGCGGCGCAGTGGCTGCTGGAGGGGGAACTGGGAGCCTCGGCTCCCTTACTCCCGGGTAAGTTTTTTAAAATAATAATAATTACAAAATGGGGGGAAAGGACAGCGGAGGCATGTCGTTTTTTTAAAAAAAAACTTTAAAAACTTTTAATGGAGGGAGGACTGTCGCAAACTAAAAAAGTTGAGTTAAATGGCTGACTTTTTAAGTTCGCAGCAAGGGGACTTTGCCCCTAGATGTCTTCGCATTGGCAGCTGCATCATGTGACGCAACCGCCACCAGTGCAAAGACATGTCGACAGAAACTGTCCGTCTACAGGTACCCATTGTCTATTCATTGTCTATTTGAGTGCTCCTACCTTTTTTGCCTCCAGTAAAAAGTACTGGAGCCCTGCCCTCATCTGCATTTGTTCTCCTGAGAAATATCTATTACAAAAAGCAATACTCGAGTGAGTTACATGGCCCTTAATCCAGCACAGAGCTTAAGCTGAGGTTTTAACCGACTTTGTGGCCAGGCTTAAAAGTTTAAAATGTTTTAAATATCAGTTGTTTTATGTTTTATGGTTTAAAATTTTGTATATTGACTTTTTAATGTTCAGTCTTTTAATTTTTGTAAACTGCCCAGAGAAAGTCGGCTATGGGGCGGTATATAAATGTAATTATTATTATTATTAATAATCATCATCATCATCATCATTGAAATCAATGGGTGTAAGTATGCCTAAATCTGCATTGGGTTTAGACCATGGATGTGTATCACAGAGCTTTCCATGGAAGCCTACACAGTTAATGTTTGCACATTCCTGGCACAAACACATAAGCAATGGTAAAAATGAATAGGGGGGGGGGGGGGGAATAAGCTCCGTGATCCAGTTGTTACTCTTCTTCATCTGGTGCTTTGCATGCAGACACATGCAGACACATTTCAGTGCAGCCTCTTGAAGATGTCTTTCAAGCAGAACCTAACCCAGCGTTCAGCACTAGACAGAGTTGATACTCAATTAACTGATTAACCCAAAGGGAATTGAAAATGAGGGCTACCTTTCAACTTCCAAGGCATCTTTCTATAAATATTCCATGCACATTTAATAAGGCAAATTTATACATTATTTAAGTTTCTATCGATACTTAAAAGAAACTGTACGTGGAAAGCAAGTCACAAGTGGGCATCTGTAGCACACACCCACTCACTGTATTGTATCTTGACACATCAGCTAGCAAGGAAGGAAATACTATATTTATTGTACACTAATGTTTCAAAAGGAGATTCAAAGGATAATAAAAGGAATGGTAGATAAATATGACGCTAGTTCCTAAAGTTTTGCTTCCAAAGGGATCCCAAAAACAGATGAAATGTGGTGTTAGATAAAAGGAGCATTCTATGATATGATTTCTTTAGGCAGTTTCAGGCTAGAAGCCAAAGCTGTTTCCCAACATAAATTATTTTCACGGCCAAACTAGACATTCCGTGCAGATGCGTGAGGCATCAGCCTTCTTTCATAAGAAAACCTGCTTCTGGAGAAAGTGACTGGAGAAACCCCTGACCACAGTTTCTCCTCTCCACGCTGCTTTTCCGAACACTGATATATAGATATAGAACTGTGGGCAGAATGGGTGGGGAAAGCCCTTTGGAGCGGCCAGGGAAGACCAGGGAAAGGCTAAGCATCACCTTCCCACCCACTTCACCCCACCACCTCTCTGCTCTCAACTGCTCGTTTGGAAGCACTTTTCCAGTTTTAGAAGGGTCATCACGGTGACGCTATCTGTATGTGCACTGCAGGCAATGTTTAGTGTGGCCTTCAGGTACATTCTTGACTTACATTTTTGTAGTAGTTTATCTGTAGTTTGAATCATAGAATCATAGAATAGTAGAGTTGGAAGGGCCCTATAAGGCCATTGAGTCCAACCCCCTGCTCAATGCAGGAATCCACCTTTTTGTAGGATTCTTTTCGTAGGAGTCTGAAACATGGTATCAGCCTGAATTTGTGTAATTATGAAGCCAGAGGGATATATTTCTGATATCAGAAGGACATGATACTTGATACTTGTATTTGAGCTTTTCTCTACATGAGCGTTTGTATGGGATTTTATTGTGTGCTCATCATTCCCTAACCATAGTTATTTATGAGTTCTTTAGACAATGTCATGACCTCCCATTTCACTGAAAGAGCACTGTCTGAAAGGTTTTTTTTAGAGCTGAGAAAATGTGTTATTATTTCTGAAAGCAAAAGAAAATGCCTTTTTTACTTGTGTAGTTGTGCTATTCTGCTATACTACAGTGACACCAAGAGGTTATGTACAGAAAAATCAGGAAATGAAACACTCTTCGTATAATGCTTGCATCTCAATACAGTGACAAAACCCAAAGCAGATAGAACGGATTAACGGCCTCGTGTTGAAAAGTCTTATGTCCCCAACAGCATCTCTGAAGGTCACTGTCCTTCCTTGTCTTTGATTATTCATTGTCAGCTTGGTGTTTTAGGCAATGTGAAGAGTATTATTTTGTCCAGGAGTCACTCTTATCCCTGTGTAGGTTGTTTTTGGCATTCTGTTTACAGTATTTCTTCTTAACTTTCTGCTTCCACATTAGGGCTTCTTTCAGTTGACTAATGGATATTTTCCAGCAAGAACCATATCCTTATTCCCGCCAGAAAACTGTTGCTCTATTCTTCGGCATACAAACTTCCTTTCAAGATAGCCCTCCAGTTTAATCAGTTGCCAAAGAAGGAGATATAGATGTAGCCTGACCCAATGCCCTGATCTCAGATATCTAGCACTAGCAAGGGTAAGGAGCACGTTTGCCCATTCTTGCTACCGCTTGCTGTTTACTAGGTCATCCCCCAGATCATCCTGATTCAAAGTGAAGTTTGTTGCTGCTACCACCACCTGCTTCTCACTCTCCCTCCTTTGATGAAATATTGACATGAGGAGGCAGACCAGAAAGGTGCTTCATACACTGATCGATGGCCAATGTTCTTGCCTGTTTCCAGGATTTGCCACCCATCACCATCAGAACAGAGCAACCAGTGCCACCACCATTTTCGAATATGTTGGTCTCAGCCAGAATAAAAGTCTTAACAGAAGAATTCCCACATTTTGGTCAGCCTTCGTCTACAAAGAGATAAAACAGCGGGAGAAAACAAATCTCCCCCTACCCCTTTAATGTGACACCATACATGGTAGAAACCAGCCAGTTAATAGAATAAATAAATAAACCAGCAGCTATATAGCCAAAGGACAGAAAGCAGGAAGGTTAGATTTTCTACTCCAAATTTTTTTCACAGCAAGGCTCCTGTCTCCCTCCCAGCATTACTATGTAGGCTCTGTCTTCCCTTCACACTCGGTGCTACTCCAAGTATTATTTTATCAACTTGTTACAAAAAATAGAATTGTGCCTGCAGCATTGAAAAGTGTGTGTGTGTGTGTGTGTGTGTGTGTCACAAAAGCGAGAGAGAGAGAGAGAGAGAGAGAGAGATCTTCTTTTAGTTTTCTGCTAGCAGAATAGTTGTTTTTAAATGGATATTTTATTTATAACCTGTTTTTATGCTCTTAATGGATTAAATTTTGTATAATGGTTTTAATGTTCAATGTTTTTAATTTGTAAACTGCCCAGAGAGCTTCGGCTATGGGGTGATATATAAATACAATGAAATAAATAAAATAAATAAACCTATTTACTTAACTGGGATTATTTGTTTTTCATGTTTAAAAGATTTACCTCCCCAAATATATATATTTTAAAATACATGCCCTGAAATCTTAATTCTTAGTCTACTAGATGCCTTAGTCTTCTCCTATATATCTCCTAATATTGGGGGAAAAGTTTATTCTCTCTGCCTTCTATTCTTCTTCAGCCATGTTTACTGGGGGCATTTTTTATTTGTATTTTCAAGCTTTTAATATATATATATATCAACCCTATATCACCTTATAAACCAAGGGAAGGATTTACTTAAGGGCATTGTGTAATTCTTCTTATTTTTTTCTTCTGAGTTAGGAGTAGGGATGGGGGAATCAGTGAAGCCCAACCTCGTCAAAGTTCTCTGAGTTCAGTCCGGAAGCTCAGTTCACCTCATCTCTGTTCCCGATTAGGAGCTTCTTCTTTGTTGTTCAGATGGGGAAAGCATGCACTGAGGTACACATTTTTAAAGTGTACTCTCCCGCAAGCAGCAATGCTTTTCCAAAATGTGCACTTTTCAAACCAGCATCACAAGCTTGGGAACGTGCAAGCTTTGCTCACAAGATGCACTCGCATTCATATTCAGGGGTGCAAACAGGGTGACCTCTGGTCACAAATGAACCAAAATGAAATTCTTGTACATCCCTAGTTTTGTGCTGCTTAGGTTTTCTCCTTAGACTCTGACAATGTATGTTCCCTACAAATAATTCATGGGTATAAGAAAATTGCAAATATAATGGGACTCAACATGACATCGCAAACCCCAACAATAGTATGGTCATATTTACACAGACAACTTTTAGAATCCTAAAGGGAATGTAAAATTTCCTCCAGTCGAATGTTTTCAAAATAATATTTGTCAACATTAAAGCCTCTGGTAAAGTTTTCATCCTGGTCAATTTGCATTTAAGTTTCTTAAGCACACTATCGTGTCAACTTGTCACTCCTTGCTAATATGGCGTAATATGTTTGGCATTTCCGTTAGCAGCATCCTGGCACAAGCTTCATTAGCTAGAACCCTGGAACTGCCAATTGTACACTACTCTGCAATTGTGACCACTATGTGCCGGATCATTCTGGTCCACCATATAGATATTAAGGCCTTTAGCATCACAGGAAGATGATGGTTCTGCAAACCAGAAAAGATGACAGACTTGCTAGATAAGGCATAAGCTAAAGGTTTTCTTAGATCCTGAGAGAAGATTGCTGAGGCAAAGCATATGAGATGCTTTGAACACTCAAAAATCACTATGTCAATGCTTCAGCAGCAGCATGTTTTCTAAAGCAGACTAGCCAGAAACCCTGAAGTCTTATTTCAAATCTGTAAAACATATTGTGGAAGGCCAGAGATGACAAAGCTTGGGAAGTCCATGCAAATCATGGCCTAGAGAATGGTTTTAGCCTCTCTGCTTGCTTTGCAGCCTACAACTCACCATCTCTCAGGATGGATTGCCTGTCTATACATGTCTCTATGTTGCCACACCCTCCCCATCCAAATCTTTCTCCTAAGGATAGCCCCATCTTCAAAGCCCCACAGTGGCTGAGAATCAGCACTGCGTCGGTATACAATGCAACCGCTGATTCACAGCCACCCCAGGGCTTTCCCCCGAAACTGCACATTAGAAAAGTCAGGGACTTACTCTGACTTTTCCCTTCAAAACAAGATCACCATGGCCCTTCCACCATGTGTCCTCATGCCGGCATCAAGCCAGAGGCATTGCAAGGCAGATGGTGACCAGTGATTGGCTGCCAGAAGCCGGGCAGGGGGCAGGCCTGGTGAACCTGAATGGCCACCAGAAAGCCCACACTGCCTCTTGCCATTGGGATTACCCGCTACTACTCTGTAGCAGCAAAACCATGGGGTTTAGCAGCAAAGCAGCAGTAAAGTGTTGGCAATGCAGCGCTGTGAAGGCAGGGCCCTGGTTCTTGGTAGGTGGGGAAAAGAGTCTAGAATAACATGCACAGAAAAGGAGCTAGGAAAGAAGCCAACCTCTATTAATGTCTAAGAGCAGAAGCAGTACCCAACGAGGAGCAAAATGGGAAGTAAAAGAACTTTAAAACCTTTTTATTTCAACAAGCATTCGGACTTTGGGGCCAGTTTGTTTTTCTCTGCTGCTGACTATGTTCATCTGTATTTTTAATTTAATTAAGTTTTTAACTGGATTCAATTTTTAAAAATCCGTTCTTATCTGATGTTATTGTGGTACTGTTTATTTGTTTTGCTGATTACATTTTACTGGGGGTTTTATTATTGATAGCCAGTTTGGCAAGTTTTATGGGGAAAAGGGATATAAAGTAACAAGATAATAAATAAATAAAAAATAAAATGAGGGGAGAGAGGCTTCAATTGCATCCTTCATCCTCTGTGGAAACAGCGGGCAACCCCAGAAACAGCCTAAATCTATGCATACACTGGGATTAAAATGTTCACACTGACCCTGTTCAGACACTCTAAGCCAGGGTGGTTAAGCATTTTGGCCTAAACATTATGACTTAATGTGTCATGTGAATCATGACTTAGCATGTCGTGTGAACCATTCCTAAACATGGTGGCTACATAACCATGGTTTAAACATGCTCACTAACCATTTATTGCAAAAGGGTTAGCAGCCTTACAATGGATTGGTGTGTTGTGTGAACAGGCCCACTGTAGACTTTGGGTATCCCTGCTTCTTGTTTATCAACACATGCAAAAATGGGTGGCCACTTACACATTGCCAAAGAGGCAGGACATAGATTTTGCATGTGCTATTTTATGTGTGTGGAGGCAGATATAGCAGTAATTACTATAATTTAAATAGAAACATAACACTTATTGCCATACTGGGAAAGATTGTAACCAAGGGGGTTGTGTGCCTTGTAAGGCTGCTTCCCATGTCCCGTTGTATGGCTCTTTATGTTTAAACCGGACTTGGAATGGACAGACTTTCAAATGGAGGACACCTTCAAATTAGTGCTGTGCTGAAAATGTCGACCACTCCATTTTTGACATGGGGGGTGAAAACTTGGGTGAAAGAGGTTGGGAGAGTTTAGAATTTCAGAGAATCTTCTCCATAGGGAGGGGGACAGGGTTTCCACATACCATTTTAAATGTAGTCAGTTGTTGAGGGATCTTCTTTCTTTCTTTTTATTTATTTTCTAAAACACCCCCAGCACTTTCAGGAGCCCAGAAGTTCTTCCTGAATGCTTATTGGAGATTGCAAGGTCACATGGTCTCCAATAGGCATTCACTAAGAACTGCTGGGCTCCTCCAAATGCCAAGGGAAGGGGTGTTTAAAAAAAAAAATACTACAAAAAATAGGAAAGCCTCTCAGCAACTGGTTACAACTTTAAAAAAAGCATGTGGGAGCCCTGTCCCCCCTCCCCAAGGAAAAAAATCCCTGAATTTTCTCGCCTCCCTACAAAAGAGGCAGAAAAAACAATGCCTCTTTTGCAGGGAGAAAGTTGCCAAAATTAGGGGTCAGGATTTGGCCCAGCACTAGAGAACTGTCCTTTGTAAAATAGGACACATGGCCATGCCAACATACACCATGTCTGTATTTATGGAAACAGATGGGAAAAGACTATTAATGCAGATGCCAAGGCCACCAGAGCTAAGCCTGTAATTTCCATAGACTCAATAGCTATATCTATACCAAAGAAGTACATCATGGAGGGAATAGCCCTTTCTTATACTGCCACAGCATGGCATTAACAAAAACAACATCGTGCCGGCCTCCAGGAAGTGCACAATATTTTGCTCCGGGAAAAACTGTGGGCAAGTGTTGTGACAAGCAGGCAGTCTGTCATAGGCTGCTTCAGACTGCTCGTTTCTGTCTGCAGAGACCCTATTATTCAGGGCCTTGTCTTTTTTTAGAAGTACCGATTTTAATGTATTTTCTTTGGGTGGTGCCTGGCAGCAGGAGGAAATGGGCTCAAAGGAAAAGAAATAGCTCTCTGTAGATTTTCCCCTCAGCGTGTATTTATTGGGAGGCTTTAGCTGTCTTGGACTCTCAGAGGGAGCTCAATCTATGCTCCAGGCTAGAAGCAGCTTCTGAAGACTAAAGCATTTGTTTAGTGAAACACATTTCACCTTACAGATTGGTGGACTGTGAGCAAAACCATCTGGTTTCTTATCCAACAGTAAATGTAACTCCCACAGATGCCAAGTATGAATGAGGGCAAGCCATACTTTTTTTTTTGCCTTCAACCCAGGTGAAGAGAGCCAAGCCCAAAGGATTATGGGAAATAGGAAATTAGCAGGTGACTATGAATCTCATGTTTCTCTTTTTGCTGACCCCTGGAATTGAACTGTTGCTAACATATTGATGTTTCAGGTAGGGGTGTGCACGGACCCCCCGGATCGGATCGGGACCCGGATCGGGACCTCCAATTTTGTCCCGGACCGGTTCGGACAAAATCGGAGGCCCCCCGGACCGGATCGAGTCCGATCCCGACCCAAAAATCGTACATTTTTGGATCGGCCGCCATTTTTTTCCCCATAGACTTGCATTGCAATGCAAGTCTATGAGGAAAAAATGGCGGCGGGTGGGTAAGGGGGGGCCTAACTCCCTCCCCCCCCCGGGGCCGTCCGCTGTGGACGGCCCCGGCAGGTAAACCCCCTCCCCCGCGCTCCCTACCCCCCCTGGGGCCGCCTGCTTCCATCCGCTGGCGCCCGCGGGCGCCAGCGGATAGAAGCGGACGGCTCCGGGGGGGGGGTAAGCCCCCTTCCCCGCCACTTACCTTCTCGGCACGTCCGGCGCCGGCGGCTACTACCAGCGGGCTCCGCGGCCTACTCTCGAGTAGCGCGCCGGGTGATGACATCACCCGGCGCGCCACCCTGGAGCAGGCCGCGGAGCCTGCTGGTAGTAGTAGGCGCCGGCGCCGGACGGGAGCCGCCGGGCCGGGCAGGTAAGGGCCCCCCTCCCCCCTCCGCGCGCCCCCTCCTCCCCTCCACGCACCCCCTCCTTACCTTTCCGGCCCGGCGGCTCCCGTCCGGCGCCGGCGCCTACTACTTCCAGCAGGCTCCGCGGCCTGCTCTAGAGTAGCACACCGGGTGATGACATCACCCGGCGCGCCATCCTAGAGCAGGCCGCGGAGCCTGCTGGGAGTAGTAGGCGCCGGCGCCGGACGGGAGCCGCCGGGCCGGAAAGGTAAGGGCCCCCCTCCCCCCTCCGCGCGCCCCCTCCTCCCCTCCACGCACCCCCTCCTTACCTTTCCGGCCCGGCGGCTCCCGTCCGGCGCCGGCGCCTACTACTTCCAGCAGGCTCCGCGGCCTGCTCTAGAGTAGCGCGCCGGGTGATGACATCACCCGGCGCGCCATCCTAGAGCAGGCCGCGGAGCCTGCTGGGAATAGTAGGCGCCGGCGCCGGACGGGAGCCGCCGGGCCGGAAAGGTAAGGGCCCCCCTCCCCCCTCCGCGCGCCCCCTCCTCCCCTCCACGCACCCCCTCCTTACCTTTCCGGCCCGGCGGCTCCCGTCCGGCGCCGGCGCCTACTACTTTCAGCAGGCTCCGCGGCCTGCTCTAGAGTAGCGCGCCGGGTGATGACATCACCCGGCGCGCCATCCTAGAGCAGGCCGCGGAGCCTGCTGGGAGTAGTAGGCGCCGGCGCCGGACGGGAGCCGCCGGGCCGGAAAGGTAAGGGCCCCCCTCCCCCCTCCGCGCGCCCCCTCCTCCCCTCCACGCACCCCCTCCTTACCTTTCCGGCCCGGCGGCTCCCGTCCGGCGCCGGCGCCTACTACTTCCAGCAGGCTCCGCGGCCTGCTCTAGAGTAGCGCGCCGGGTGATGACATCACCCGGCGCGCCATCCTAGAGCAGGCCGCGGAGCCTGCTGGGAATAGTAGGCGCCGGCGCTGGACGGGAGCCGCCGGGCCGGAAAGGTAAGGGCCCCCCTCCCCCCTCCGCGCGCCCCCTCCTCCCCTCCACGCACCCCCTCCTTACCTTCCCGGCCCGGTGGCTCCCGTCCGGCGCCGGCGCCTACTACTACCAGCAGGCTCCGCGGCCTGCTCTAGAGTAGCGCGCCGGGTGATGACATCACCCGGCGCGCCACCCTAGAGCAGGCCGCGGAGCCTGCTAGTAGTAGTAGGCGCCGGCGCCGGCGCCGGACGGGAGCCACCGGGCCGAGAAGGTAAGTGCCCCCCTCCTCCCCCCCCCCGCTGTCCACTTTCATCGGCGGGCGCCCGCTGGCGCCCGCCAATGGAAGCGGCGGTGGGCGCCAGTGGGCGCCCGCCGATCCGCCGAACCGGTTCGGAGCTTTTTCGGACCGGTTCGGATTGGATCGGCCGATCCAGCTGCGGGATCGGAAATCGGATAATTTATCCGATTTCCCACTGGACCGGACTCGGATCGTGGATCGGGTCCGATCCAGTGCACATCCCTAGTTTCAGGTATAGTGGTACTGTATCAATGATAGGGTGACCAGATCGCCCTGGATTTCCCGGTCCTAACCGGGAAAACTGGGGCAATCCGGGCCGACAGGGGAGCGACGGGGGCAAACCGGAGAAAGGATCAGCTCTCCTCCCGCCCTAAAATGCCCACGCTGCTCCCCAGCCTCGGCAAGAAAGAAGTGCTCAGCATTAGGGAGCATCAACAAATTCCTTGTCTGGTGGCTAACTGCTTTAGCCACCAGACAAGGAATTTGTTGACGCTTCCTAACGCTGAGTACTTCTTTCCTGCCCGCTCTGCTCCCTGGCCTCTGCAGGAAACGTGGCAGTGGAGGAGATCGGTGGTGGCAGCGGAGGACCCGGTAGGTCCGGGCTGGGGTTTTTTGGGGGGGTGGCTTGGTGGGGGGGTTGTTTCCGGTGGAGGGGGTGGAGGGGGTGTCTGCTTGTTGGCCGCATGGCAGACGACCTTTTTAATTTTTTTTATTTTATGTTCGGGGGGCTGATTTGGTGGGGTGGCCATTTTGGACCTGAATTTTGCTTTCCAAAATCTGGTCACCCTAATCAATGGCCACTGTGACATCCGCATTTTAATCATGGAGGCCTGCTAAATCACTCCCAATGGGGAGATGAAGCAGTTACCTGCCATCAGAGAAAGTACTATGCCTAGGCTGACCATATGAAAAGGAGGACAGGGCTCCTGTATCTTTAACAGTTGTAGAGAAAAGGGAATTTCAGCCAGTGTCATTTGTATGCAATTAGTTCCTAGGGAAATTCCCTCTTCATCACAACAGTTAAAGTTGCAGGGGCCCTGCCTTCTTTTGTGTATGGTCACTCTAGTATAGTGCCTGCAGCTTTAACTGTTGGGATGAAGAGGGAATTTCACCAGGAACTAATTGCATACAAATGCCGCTGGCTGAAATTCCCTTTTCTCTACAACTGTTAAAGATACAGGAGCCCTGTCCTCCTTTTCATATGGTCAGATGGGGCATGTCTGTTTGAAAACACCACATGGAACTGTTTGAAAAAGTATAAAGAATAATTGTGGAAAAGTTCATTTATTTTAAAGATCTTTTCCCTGCCGATTTCTCTAACTTGACCAGAGAGATCAGCAGCCTAAATGATTCCATCTTGTGGATATTTCTTCAGAGTCGCAACAATTTTTCCATACAACAACTTAGATCAGTTTACTGAAATTCACTCAAGGTATCCATGGGTCTCATCACAGCCTATATAATTTATAGAGTGACAGAGATGACCCATCATACCTTGATACTAAAGATGATGCCCCACGGTGGTGGAAAATGAAATTCTAATTGTAAGGGCTTCTCTATACTAAGGAAAAATCCTGCAGCTTTACCAGGGCCTCGTCTTCCAGAGTCTTTGCAAGAATACAGTGGGCACAATATACGTGCTCCCCCCGCTCCCCGGTTTTCCCCTGTTCCTTTGTGGGCATGTTCCATATATTTCATTTATACAGCCAGTAGATGGCGCTGCAAGATTTCTAAAATAAGCGCAATTCTTGAATTATACCACCTCTTTCATGCCGTTTTTTGGCAGTTTTTATTTGTTACTGCATTTTTGGCAATTTTTAAATGGTGAGATAAACATAAAAAACAAGGGAGCTAACGGAGGTTGAGAACGTCATGAACAGGACCCATGAACATCCGTGAGTGAACAATCATGATGTACAATAAATACCACGTGTAACAATGTCCCTAGGTGGAAAAGTAGCAGATGGATAGGGAAACATGACAAATGGCTGACTGGATTGTTGCTGCAGTGGTTTTTAGCTCAATGGTGACACAGCAGAAAGATTTAGACCATTCGAAGGTCTCTGTGGAATCCTGGGCACGCTACTTTGTGGCTTAGCTTTCCGTCCTCAGAATTGGAGGGGGTAAAGATTGGAAGGCATTTAGGTTCCATAGTTCCCCAAAGCAGGGATTTGCAGACATTTCAGGAGTATAACATTTTATTGTGCACAGATTTTTTTTTCCTTTTGAAAAGCTTTGCAGAGCTAATACCAGGTGAAGACATGGCATAAATCACAAACAAAAAGCCAAGTAAGGGCTGCTGAATTTTCCCCCTCTTTTTCTTGGAATTGTCTCTTCGCAGTTCATCAGTTTTTATAGCAGAGATTTAAGAGAGCTAAAGACCTAACTCCAGATAAAAGTTGTGGATATTGTATTAAATCAAGGGAGCTACTCTTACAGTACCCTTTCTTGGTGAGGAGTCAACAAGAAGGGATTTTGATATTTTATTTCAGCTGAATGACCAAGTTGGCTTGTTATTCAGTTATAATAGAGGACAACTATTGGGAACAATTTCTCTGCACTATCAAAAGGACTGTAATAAATCCTAATAAAGTGTCCATCCTAAGATAAACTTTCTGTTTTTCCACTAGGAACTTGGCTCCCATCCCCAGTGGAGTAAGCAGCAATCCCAAAGCCATGTTCAAAAAATGTACAAACAGTTACATTACCTCATAATATGCAATACACACACACAATACCACATGGCTATGGTAAGTATTGTATGTTTAATAATAATAATATTTCTTACCCACCTCTCCCTCTGGATCGAGGCAGGCAACAACAATAAATATAAATACAAAAACCATAAAATAGATAAAACATTAAAACAAATAAAATTTGTTCTCAGCAAAGCACTCAGCAATAACAGTAGGACAGCATGTGGAGACAACCCACAAGTGCATCTAGTTGCTAATGGGGCAAAGGAAACACAAGCAATCTGCTGCAGAGACCAGAAAAGGAAATAACCCTAAAATCATAATTGCTCTGTGGCTACCAAAGGGAGAGTTGATGATGGGGCTGTGTACAGCTCCCTGACTGTTTTAGTGTGGGGCACTTCAGGGGGTGCCCACCTTGCCTCAGCACTGAAGCCAAGGTGAGATTTGACCCCCTGAATGGACTCAGTACTGCCGGCACCCAGGAAAACTAGTCACAAGCCTGACCAGGAGTTATGGGATTCCCGACTCTCCGTTCCCTACTCACAGACCCCTTGCCCCCCTTCACAGCCCCTTCACCCCCTTCCCTCTCCCATCCAACCTAGAGCTGCTGCCACTGGGACTTACCTGTAAATCACGTCCTCCTCCTAGAGAACCGAGCCGCGATTTCAAGTTAAGGTCATGATGGCTCTCCGTTTTTACTATATCTTTGGCCGTAAAGTACAATGGTCATAAAGGGGAATGGCCCTTTATGGCTGCCATAGTTTGCAGCCATAGATATAGTAAAAACCGAGCTGCTGTGACCTTAACTTTAAATCATGTCTCGGCTCTCTGGAAGGAGGATGCGATTTATTCCCTGTTCACAACCCCCTTGTTCACCCTTTGCAGCCCCCTTGCCCTCCGCCCCCAACCCAGAGCTGCCACCGCCTGGACTTACCTGTAAATCGTGTCCTCCTTCCAGAGAGCCAAGCTACAATTTAAAGTTAAGATCATGGCAGCTTTCTGTTTTTACTATATCTATGGCCTCAAACTATAGCATCCATAAAGAGGAATGGCTCTCTGGGAGGAGAACATGATTTACAGGTAAGTCGCAATGGAGGGAGGTGCCAGGGAGGGAAGGGAAGGGGAGTCTGGGGAGTCCAATGGACTCACCTGGACTCACGGACTGCCTTGCGCTGGCTTTCCTAGGTGGGTGTGGGGAGCAGCCCAGCACCACTCCAAATCGGCCTGAGGTGCCCTGAGGCTTCGGTACTGATCTGCTTTGGCCTCGGAGTGACCTGATACTGACTCGGAGCCAGACCAAGGAGGGCCAAATCAGCCCGCCTAGGATTTGGGTATTCAGCCCAAGGCTATGCACAGTCTGAGTTGCTGATCTGCAGCAGTTCATGAAGTTGTTTCTCAAGGGCTACTAGCGTCTGCCACTGAATGCCACTGCCTGGGAGAGATGAGAGCAGTCACTCCACTTTTTGAAATTAGCATGTGTGCCACATTCGCAAACAAATATTGTCCTCTCATCCTTTCATTGACTCAAGATGGTCTTTTAACACTTGTAGATTGATACAGTAGAGAAAACAGAACCTCTAGAGAGAGTGTTCACAGTGTGCCAATGTCCTTGTTACCAGACCTTGAAGGACTGTTAGCTGTAAAACCAGGCCTATGTGAAATTAGCGAAAGAATTAAGATATTCCCTCTGGCTTGTGTTCAGCTAGAGTTCCTCTGATGATGGAAACTCTTTGATCCAGCAGAGACTTTCATAAGCAGAATGAGGAAGAAGCCAATTTTGGTGATTGCCCCTCCCTCCCACAGCACATACCCACACACCCACAAACAATCTGATCTGGAGTTTTGGGAGGTGTGTGGCAGACTTCAAGAGGGAGGGGTAAATCACCCCAAATAACCTTCCTTCTCATTCCGCTGATGGAAGCCTCTGCTAGATCAAAGAGCCTTCCATCAGCAGAGTGACACCAATTGGATTAAATCATCCGATTGCAATGTATTTGCACAAGGAGGAGGGCTAATGTTGTCCCTATCTTCAAAAAGGGCAAAAATGAGGAACCTGGGAACTACAGACCAGTCGGTCTGACATCCATCTCTGGGACAATTTTGTAGCAGATTATAAAGAAGTCAGTCTGTAAACACCTTGAAAACTATGCAGTGATGACTAGAAGCCAGCATGGATTTATCAAGAACAAATCCTGTCAGACTAATCTGATCTCATTTTTGATTGGGTAACCTCCCTTGTGGACTGTGGGAATGCTGTGGATATAGTATATCTTGACTTCAGCAAAGCTTTTGACAAAGTGCCCCGTGACATTCTGATTAACAAACTAGTGAAAACTGGGCTAGATGGAACAACTATTTGGTGGATCCACAGTTGGTTACAGAATCGGACTCAAAGAGTGCTTATCAATGGGAGGTAACGAGTGGGGTACCGCAGGGCTCAGTCCTGGACCCAGTGCTCTTCAACATTTTTATTAATGATTTGGACAAGGAGGTGCAGGGAATGCTCTCACCATGAATCATCCCAGCCAAATTTGCAAACATTTGAGAGTAGTGGGAAAAGTTTCCAGGTTAGAATATTATTTCACCTTGGTGCTTCTCGTTTTAGGAGTTAAATACTACATAGCCATTTAATCTTCAGGGACCAGCTACCCAGGGTTCCTAAAAGCACTTTCTCTGCTCCCCACCTCTCCCCATAACTAGGGCCCCAACCTAAGCTGTTTGGGGACTTGTAAATAAACCTGGAGGATGCTCAGGTCTACATCAAATTGAACTAGGGCTCTGCCAAAATCTGTCTTCCAGATTCCAGAAGTGTTCTTCCTTCACAGTTTTCCTCTCCTTCGATTCCCCCGCCCAAAGTTATTGCTTTTCTATAAAATTGAATGGGAATAGTTAGGTCAGGATGGAAGTGTGTGAAAGATATTTTCAGCATAGCGCTAAGCTGAACTATGTCTTGAGGACGTGACCCACATTATGCACTTATTTTTCAGTGATACTGCTCTCCCCAAAATGCAACACTCACCTCAGTGCACTAACAAGCCACATGACTCACACACCTGATTGGGTGTCCCTTGTCAAGCATCACTCTGCACCTCCTGGCAAGTCATCACCCCAAGCAAATGCCCAGCCATCTGCCCTGAGTACTGTGTCTCTTAAACTTACATTGCCCACATTGAGCCTTTCACCCACTTATTCACTCTCTCACTAGTAAACAAAAAGGAGGCCAGAAGTTCATGTGCCACTAGACTGTCAAATTATGCAGGAAACATAGAAGGTGGGAATGAGACACTTCTTCCCTTGGCACCTGTTCCATTTTAACATTGATTTGCACGTATGGAAGCCCGGCTTGCACCAAATCCTCTGCTGTTGTAATTTTACTTTTATTTATGTTTTTATATTAGGTAGAAGCTGGATGATTAGGACTGTCCATTGGGTAACTATTTTAGTTCATTATCTGGTTGACGTTAATACTGTGTTTTATGTTTCATTTTTATATGCATAACATTATAGATCTTGCTTTCGCTTAACTGTTCTTTGTTTGCTTTGTTTTTATGCTTTTTATGGTTTAAAATTTTGTATATTGGCTTTAAATGTTCCATGGTTTTAATCTCTGTAAACCATCCAGAGAGCTTTGGCTATGGGGCGGTATATAAATGTAATAAATAAATAAATAATTATTGTCCACCGCTCTGGCCATTCCAAAACAAACACACAAACCCCTAAGGAAACCACACTGCTCTTGAATCTGGAGAACAGATCTGAATTAAATAAGATATAGGATCCAGACTAAGTTAGCTGAATATAGGTCCTATTGAAATCAATGGGGTGAGTTAGTTGTGATTTAAGTCCCATTGATTTCAGTTGGAGCTAAGTGCAACTAACTTAGCCTGGACCCAACCCATATTGTTTAAATGTATCTGTTTTGTGTGTTAATTCAGGCTGTGTATTCTTATTCCCAAGAGCACAGGTCTCCTGCAGTTACCAGTATGATTCCACTGAAAAGGCTTTAGACTAAGGGTCCCCAACTTTTTTGGGTCAGTGGGTGCATTTGAAATTTTTGAGAATGTGTAATGGGTTAGGGTGACCAGATAAAATCCAGGTCAGGGCTCATTTAACGTTAACAGTTGTAGAGAAAAGGGAATTTCAGCCAGTGTCATTTGTATGCAATTAGTCCCTGGTGAAATTCCCTCTTCATCACAACAGTTAAAGTTGCAGCCACTATACTAGAGTGACCATATACAAAAGAAGGCAGGGCCCCTGCAACTTTAACTGTTGTGATGAAGAGGGAATTTCACCAGGAACTAATTGCATACAAATGACACTGGCTGAAATTCCCTTTTCTCTACAACTGTTAAAGTTACATGAGCCCTGACCTGGATTTTATCTGGTCACCCTATCATGGGTGCTCCCACAAAATGGCTGCCATGCTCATTCACAAAATTATGGGCATGGCTGGTCACTAGGCTGACCATATGAAAAGGAGGACAGGGCTCATGTAACTTTAACAGTTGTAGAGAAAAGGGAATTTCAGCCGGTGTCATTCATATGCAATTAGTTCCTGGTGAAATTCCCTCGAGTGACCATATACAAAAGAAGGCAGGGCCCCTGCAACTTTAACTGTTGTGAGGAAGAGGGAATTTCACCAGGAACTAATTGCATACAAATGGCACCGGCTGAAATTCCCTTTTCTCTACAACTGTTAAAGTTACATGAGCCCTGTCCTCCTTTTCATATGGTCAGCCTACTGGTCACAAAACACTCATTCTCAGAAAACAAGATAGCGAGATAAAGGAGGGGGAGGAGGAGGAGGGAGTAACTTGTCCAGTAATTTAAGTACAAGACAGAGGTGGGTCTGAGCTCCAAATCACAAAAAACATTCTATTGAACCCAAATAAAAGTGGTGCCAGAGGGCAGCAGTTTGCTTTGCAACAAGCTAACCTCCCTGTAAAAACAAAAAAGTTTAAAAATCTTAAAATAAAAATGAGGAGGGGTAGGGAACCAATCAGGGATGTCCAACACAGGAATTCCATCCCGTATAAGCCCAATAGGATTCTACTGTGTTTCTGTTCCTTTAAGTGGTAGTGGACTTTAGCAGGTCCCCTCTCCTGCACAACTATTAAAGGAGCTGCAGCCCTGCTTTCTTTTTCACCTGGCCACCCTGTGCTACATGCAAGAGGTTCCAGATCCAGTCCCTGCCAATGGACTCTTAGGAGAAAGGATTGCGCTTTTTTCCTCTCTCTCAGTTTTTCTGCTCCTGTTGCTTGTTTGGTGAAAATTAGGCTGACCAAATGAAAATTAGGCTGACCAAATGCTCTGTGGCCCTGGGGTGTAGTTGCTGATCTGCCCACCTCCACCCCTTATTTTCCATCTAAACATGTAGCTGCTTGCCAGGCCGTCCAGAAGGTGGGCTTCATCCATAGGATTGTCCTGACTTTTTAATGGTGATCCTTATATCTAGCTAGATAGACCAGATGATTGGTTAACTGCTGCAGAGCTGAAGGATCTTAGTTTGATGCCTGTATCCCACGACAAGACCCCTGAAAGCTTTAGCTTGCCTTATGTTTTGCTGTTTTAATCGAATTTGATCCCTATTTTTAATATGGGATTTTTTAAAAAAAGTTATTCCCTATACAAGCAACAGGAGCAGAAAGAGCAAGAGACAGGGGAAAATTCCAGTCTTTAGAATGGAGCAGCCTATGAAATCAATGAAGAAATAAATCAAACTTCAGGTCCCTGAGTTTGATAACAAACCTTTACAGTTTCCTATTATTATTAAATGTTGATAATCCAGCTTTTGTTTCTCTGTTCCTGGCTTCTAATTGGCACATGACTCCTGATTGCACTTGTGTCCAGCCATATGTTAGTGGGTATTTTTCTGTGGTTACCTGCCACAGATAGATCCTTCAGCTAGAATCTGTAGCACATATGGTTTTAAGCCAGGCATTAATTGCAAACATTTAGAGTGTCAAGCATATGATTAATGCTCAGGATTTTAATTGAAATGAATCAGATTTCCTAAAATCGCCTTTCCTTTCCTGATGTAAGACTTTTTGGTGGATCAAGGGATTTAGGAACGTGGAGTGGGGGGATAAAATAAAATGGGACACACTCTAACCGGGTGTAAAAAAAAAACATAACTTAATTGAATTCACCTTATTTACATCTCCTGGAAAACTGGTCTTAATCCTGCAGGCTATGTTAAAAAAATAATAAATAATACTATAACACTGACCTCGCATAGTTCCTTATTAACAAACATTGCTGCAAGGATTTTGCAAAGATGATTAATTCTGCTCCCTCTTACTATTCAGCATCATGTTTAATGTCATTTTAATTTCACTAAGAATAATCCTACTCAAAAATTTCTGGATTTTGGCTAGCTCATTCATCCTCCTGCTCTCTGCTCTGCAAAATGCAGCCTTATATTGTAACTATTCTTTAACCTTCTGTTAGATTGTGGTATTTCCAACTCTGGCCCCCTCCACAAGAATGCGCCTTTGCGCCTGGTTCCGCGATTATGCGCATTATCGCGGAGGCGCATTTACTCACAATCCCTCTGCACGGGAGGCGGCGAGAAGCGGCGAAGCGCATTAAAAGATGCCCAAAAAGCGCTTTCCAGGTAGTTAATGCGCATAATCGCTTGTTCACACAGCGAAAATGCGCTTTAACGGCCGGAGCAAAATAAAAGTCGCTATTTAACGCGCGTTCGAAAATGCGCATTATCGGGGAGATAACGCGCCTGTACGCCCGTTTTGCGCTCCGCTGGTGTGTAGGTAAAATTTATAATGAGCCTTCAAGGCTCATTAAACGCCCCGTGTGGAGGAGGCCTCTCTCTCCACTGGGTCATGGTAGGGCCACAGCCTCCTCCTGTTGCTCCCAGCCTCTGCAATCCGAGCTACATCTGAAAAAAGAGGGACTGGACTGTCAAGCTTCCATTTTGATCTCACACAACATACATGTTGATTTCTTTGTTCAAATCTGGGATTTTTGAGTCTGGAATATTTGCACTTGGGATACGTGTTCTCTGGAATGTCTTCCAAGGTCCCCAGATCTGGTTAGGAGGTGAAAGGGGAGAACAGTCTAATCACCCAACCTTGTAGGAAGCTGCCTTATACTGAGACAGACCACTGGTCTATCTAGGTCAGTTGTGTTGGCACTGACTGGCAGTGGCTCTCTAAGATTTCAAGGCAGATTTTTCCCTAGCCTGACCTGGAGATGCCAGGGATTGAACTTGGCACCTTCAGCATGCAAAGCAGATGCTCTACCACTGCGCTATAGTCTTTGCCCAATGTGTCATGGCAGTACAATATAAGTAGATTGTGTCACTGTGCTGCTGAGTGGCAACCAGCAAACACACACACACACACACACACACACACGGGACCAAGGAAAATTGGCCTTATGGTATGCTGCCCTTGTAATGGAATTGCATCTGTTTGTTATGTACATATCTGAATTTTGAAATACATAGTCTGAATTTTTTTCCCCTTCTTCTTCTTTTAATCTAGTCCTTTTAAAAGATTAGAATCTGTCAATACGGAATACATGTAAATCAGCAGTCCAGCTCCAACGTCTGGGCTTTGAAAGTCTGTTGCCAAAATTGGTCTCGTGTTCTTGGATGGAGACTCATCTATAAATTCATACTTGA
The DNA here is from genome assembly GCA_029215795.1 of Anniella stebbinsi. Lineage (NCBI taxonomy): Eukaryota > Metazoa > Chordata > Lepidosauria > Squamata > Anniellidae > Anniella > Anniella stebbinsi. Next base: position 60,351,858 of record JARDYH010000005.1, on the reverse strand, counting down.
GCTCATGGAGCCCATTAGTCCATAAAGAAGAGTGGTGATTGTCCAATGTGATTTCTACTATAATCTGGTTGAGAGGAACCTCTAATTAAATTTTAGGTCCGGATAAAACTCCATCTGTTTGACAAATCACATCTCTCGGAAGTGCCGAGGCTGCCTTTGTATGTCGTCACTCCTGTCTTCTTATTCCCATCTTGCAGCCCAGTTCTTCTATGGCCATTTGTCCACCCACCATTGGCTAATCTACATGAGCATTTTATCCTAGTACTCTAACATCTGGCTCACACATGGGACACATAACACACCCTATTTCGTCTCAATATTAGCTTTTCACAAACCGCTTTTATGATGTTTTCTCTGGTGCTTGCAGTTTCCATGCTTTATGAAGATGTGTGTCCCAATCTAGTAGTATTATAACTCCTATGAGTAGGAGTGGCTTTAAAGCTTTTCCTCACCTTCTCCTCACCGCCACCCCCTCTAAGACTTTCTCCTCCTCTTTTCCTCCCATTCATTGCTCTTCCCTCACACTATTTTTATGGGATTTGCAGGAAGGAAAAACAAACAAACACCCAAAACAATCACCCCTCTGAAGCCTTTCTAAAGCCACACTGTACTACATTCTAGATTAGTGCCACTCTTTTTTTAAAAAATAATATTTTTATTTCAACTTAAAACAACATAATACAACATAAACAACATACAATACAATACATAACCTACATACTCCCGTGCTCCCCTCCCCCCCAGGAGACCTACTTTTATTCAATTATACATCCTTCCAAAATTGTGAAGAATCTTTTGAAGGTATTTGCCCTTTCCCCGATCTTAATACATATTCCAATAATGGATTCCATATATTTTCAAAATCATTCTTCCTGGACATTCCCCTCATTATTTTCATTTTACACGTTAACTTATCATTAAGTGCCATATCCCATCTTTCTTTGTACCATTCTTCTATGGTATAAATTCCTTGCCCTTTCCAATTTTTAGCTATCATTATTCTCACTGGAGCCAGGAGGTTGTTTATCAATTCTCTCTTACTTATATTCTCATTTCCTTTATCCCATATTGCTAGTAGAGCCAGCTTTGGGCTTATCTCCAATTTACTTCCCGTTATTTCACTTATTTCTTCAAACACCCTTTTCCAAAATTTTTGTACATATTCACAGCTCCACCACATATGAAAATAAGTTCCAACCTCCTGACATCCCCTCCAACAATTCTTGGGCACTTTTTTATCTATCTGATGGGATCTTACCGGCGTTAAATACCATCTCCATACTGTCTTATAATAATTCTCTTTAATTCTAATCGACAAAAGCTTTAACATTCTAGCATCCCATATCCTCCCCCAGTTGTCTTCATTAATCTGTTCCTTTAGATCATCTTCCCAAATCATTTTAAGAGAGTCTTGGTATTCATCGTCCTCAATCAAAATTTTATATATTTCACTGGTCAAACCTTTTTTAAATTTAATTTCTTTCTTCTTTCCTCTTGATTCAATTAAATCTTCAAATTTTGTATTCTTTCTACATTCCTTATTTTTCCTTTTCCAATCTTGTGTCCATTGTTCCAATTGTATACATTTGAACCAAGCTACCTTTTGCCCTATTAATAGCTCTCCAATTTGCTCCTTATTTATCATTCTTTTTAACCAATCTCTTAATTTAATAATTTTCTGATCCCTCAAACCCCCTTCCAACTCTGCTTTTAAGTTCCTTGGGAAGTCCCCCATTACTACAACTGGTGTAAGAGGACAAACTCCTGGTATTAACTTCCCCTTAACTTTTTCCCATATCTCTAAGATATTTTTCAACAACGGGTTGTCCAGGCCCTTCAAATCTTTTTTTGCATTTTAATAAAAAATATATTTTGTAATTTAAAGTCTTGTTCCCCTGTTTGCGTCTCTAACCATTCTAAATCATCCTCCCCTAATATACTATTTATAACATGTCTTAATTGATTAGCAATATAATAACTCTTTATATTTGGAAGTCCTAAACCTCCTTTCTTTTGAGTCTTATACCAAAACCCTTTATTAATTCTTGCTTTTTTATCTCCATTACAATAAGCATTAATCATATTTTGCCAGCTCTTTAACTCTGCTTCCCTTATTTTAATCGTAACATTCTAAACAAAAAATTAATCTTAGTTAATATCTTCATTTTAATGATCGCTATTCTACCAAACCACGAATGTTTTAATTTTCTATATACCCCTAACTTTTCCCCTATCTGTTTTTTCAAACTAGCAAAGTTAATTTCTTCTAACCTAACTATATCTTTTGCAATATTAACTCCTAGATAGCGTACTATATTCTTAAGCCTAAAACCTAATTTAGATTTACACTCCTCCATTTCCTTCTCGTTATAATTAAATAACATCATTTCTGACTTCCCCCAATTAACTTGTAAGCCAGTAATCTCTCCAAATTCTCTCAAATGTTTCTTTATCACTTCCCCACTCTCCAGGGGATTTTCTAACGTCAATAATGTATCATCCGCAAACATATTCATTTTAATCTTTTCTTTCCCACCTATCCCTTTTAATCTTACATCCTCCCTTATAACATTCACCAAAATTTCTAACACTATTGCAAATAAAATCGGTGAAAGTGGACATCCTTGTCTTGTTCCTCGGGCTAAAGTAATCTGTTGCGTTAACCCATCATTAACTATAATTTCTGCTTTATTATTTTTATATAACTGATCTATCACTCCTATAAATTTATCTCCAAACCCAAAAAAATTTATAATTTTTTTAAGTGCTGGCCATTCCACACAATCAAAGGCTTTGAATATATCTAGTGCTAACAATCCTGCTTTTAAATTCCTTTTTTTAATAATATTAATTATATTTAAAACTCTTCCAATTAAATTAGGCATTTGCCTTCCTGCAGTAAATCCACATTGATATTTTTTAATATATTTATTTATAAATGTACTCATTCTTTTTGCCATTATTGCTGTAAAAATTTTTGAATCTTGATTTATTAACAAAATTGGTCTATAAGAAGCTGGATCCGTCAAATCCTTATCTGGTTTTGGGATTAATATAATCAAAGAATGGTCCCATGATGGCGGGGTCTTTCCTCCTATTATACTATTAAATAACTTTTTCGATTTTGGTATTAATATTGCTCTAAATGTCTTATAATATTCCGGCCCCAAGCCATCTATCCCCGGAGATTTCCCTCCTTTTAATTTATCAATAATTCCTTCTATTTCTTTTTCTGTAACCAAACCTTCCATATAATCCCTGTCTTGTCTCTGTAATCTTATTTTCCAATTCCTCTCTACATATTCCCCTACTTTAACCTGTGGACCCATATCTGATGCATGTAATTCACTATAAAATTCCTGAAATATATTTAATTTATCCTTCATTAAATTATATCTTTTCCCTGTCTTATCTTTAATTGTCCCTATCGTGTTCTTAGCCTTTTTTGACTGAGTGGACCTGGCCAGCATCCTAGAATTTTTATTGCTATATTCAAAAAAATCCCTTTTCAAATATAGCAAATTCCTTTGAACCTGTTCTAACTCTTCTTTCTCTAATTCCTTCTTCTTAGCTTGAATTTGGGCATATAGGCGTCTATCTTTTGTCTCTCTTAATTTTTCCTCTAATTCCCTTACCTCCTTTTCTATCTTTTTGTTTTGTGCTTCCTGTTGTTTTCTTAGGTGCACCTTTCCCTAATACAAATCCCTCTTACCACAGCCTTCATTGTATCCCATATTATCCCTTGAGAGCTTTGCTCTACTTCATTGATTTCCCATATTATCTGCATTTCTTTTTTATTTTTTCAACAATAATTTTATTATTTAAAATCCTTGTATCCATTCTCCATCTCTTTGCTTCTCTATAATCCTTCTTCATTTTAATATCCGCTGTCATTAATGCATGATCGGAGACTTTAATCACCCCTATAGCACATTCTATAACTTTAGATAACATATTTTTTGACACAAATATAAAATCTATCCTGGAATAACTCTTACACCTTGGTGAGAAGAAAGTTTATTTCCTTTCTTCCCCTTTTAATACCCTCCAAACATCCATTAACTCTTTCCCATCCATTAATTTGCTTAAACTCGTCTTCCCACCAATCTTAAGATCTTTTAATATATTATCCTTATCCTTTTCTTTATCTAATACCATATTAAAATCTCCTGCCATTACAATATTCTTTTTCCCCATTCCTCCCACCGCATTAAAAACTTCGTCGAAGAATTCCATTTGTTTCCCATTAGGAGCATATACATTAATCAATATATATTCCTCCTCCCCTACCATACAGAAAATTATCAGAAATCTACCCAATTTATCTTTCTTCACTCTTTGAACATTAATACCACATTTTTTTGAAATTATTGTTGCTACACCTCTCGCTTTGGAAGTACCAAATGCTTTCTCATAAACGCCCACATCCCTCATCCGAAGCTCATTTGAACCCTCCTTTGATTGATGAGTTTCCTGCAAAAAAAGACATCTGCTTTTTCTTTTTTTAATAATGCTTCTATTCTCTTCCTTTTTATAACAGTTCCTAGCCCTTTAACATTTAAAGTTGCCACCCTTAATTTATTTTCGATCATGCCTCACACAAAGTTCTATATTGGTCTCCCCCTGTGATACAAATACCCCCCTCCCTTACCCTCCCCCCCACACTTACCCCAAACTTCACCCCTCCTCACCAGACCCTCCTGGGCAATGGCCCCACTTATTTTTAGAACTCTTCGGGGGGGAGAAGCGACCCAACAATCCCGGAGTAACAGCTGACCCGCCCCTCCCTTATAATCTCTTCTTTATCCCTGTTCAAACATAATTCTTTATTGACTACTTCCTCCTGCAGCTCCTTCTACCGCCCTCATTTCTCCTTCGTCAGTTGCGTCGACCAATCCCAACTTCTCCAGAAGCTCCATCCCCTGCTCACATGAAATTATTCTGTGTTGTTTCCCTGGCCACATGAATCTCAAAAAAACTGGATATCCCCAGCTATTTGTTATTGCCTTCTTCCGCAGGGTAACTGTACACAGTCTAACGCTCTTCCGCCACTGGACCGTCTGAGGGCATAAATCATGATAAACCTCAATTGGTGTTGCTTGTAGCATCGGTTGGCCAAGACGTCTAATTGCTTGCATTAACTTTTCTTTCTTGTAATAGTTGGCAAATTTGACAATTATATCCCTTGGAAGCATTCCTTTCTTTTTATAGCCCACTCTATGGATCCTCTCAATATCAGCCAACTCCCACTCTTCCTGGGGGTCCAATTCTCTGATCCATGCCAATATTATATCTCTCAAAGCCTTTGGGTTCTCCCCCTCTTGCTCCTTAAAGGATCTGATCCGAATATTTTCTCTTCTATCTCTATCCTCCAAGGCAATTAAACGCAAGTCCATCCCTTGCATTTGCTCTCCCTGCTGCTTTGTAGTTTCCTTGATTTGCTCATTATCCTTCTCCAATTCTGTCATTCTCTGCACCACAGCTTGGAAGCCTGTCAAAACCTCAATCTGCGAGTCCAGAATCTGGCCCTTTATTCTCTCCTCCTGCCTTGCCAAAGCTTCATCTAACATCTTCCGAAAGCTATCCACTAGTTCTCCTGGTGACCATGATTGACTTTCTTTGAACGTTTTGGGGATTGTACCTGGCTTGCTTCCAGTTTTAGAAATCCCACTTCCGGAAAGAAGCGGAGCTGCCTTCTCGCCACGATCTGAAGGCTGTTCTTTGTCGGCCATTACTCTCATTAACCGTTCCCAATGTTTATCTGATGGATGCCTTTTTGGCTGTCTGATCCAGCTGGGGGCACTCAATTTATCACCTGTTATTCTTTTTTTCATCAGGCTACACTTATAAATCCGTGCCCCTCCACATAGATCTTAACAGCCATGCTCAAATCTTTTCGGCTCTTATCGGACAAATATATTTCAACTTCTCACACGCTGGGCTGGGGGCACTGAAATCCTCTCTTCACCCGGCTTCAATTGTTTACTTCAGCCCCCCCCCCCCCAGCCTTATCTGCCAAACTTAGCTAATCAGCCAGAGTAATAAAAGTCTCAATTACCAGCCTCTGGCCGCCTTCCAGGAATCCCGATCCACTTTACTTTCTCTTTCACTCAGAAGACACAGCAACACTTCCGAACCATATATCAAGTCTTTAATTTACAATCCGTCATCTCCAAGACAGGGATTATACGTTTAGACCAACGCTTCCATGAGAGAGCGAGAGATTTCCAGCTTCACTCCATTCTCGCTAGGCCACTCCCCCATCAGTGCCACTCTTGCTATCAACTACTACAAGGGTGTCAACAACACTCTGAGGAGCACCCAGAGACTGGGGAGCCCTCAGGAAAGAGCAGGGTGAGGGGCCGTTTTCTGGATGACATCATGAGTGGGTGAGAAAGGAAGAGGGAAATGAAGGTGGGGTCCCTCACCAGATGGCAGACTAAAAGGATGAGTGGAGGAGGAGGAGGAGGAGGCTGCAGGACCTCAAAAGCAGTCCAAGGAGGAGAAAGACAGCAAAAGAGAAGGACTCATCCATCCTGCCACTGTTGAGGAAGGGATTCAGCTGACCCCTCGTGTCCAGCTCCATGCCTCCTGACTCCTGTGGGAGCTGCCATCCCTGACTTCATCCCAAGGCTCTAAAGGGAAGCAAAAATGCCACATCCAACAGGGCATCTACACAAAAGGGAGAGACCAGCAATGGCAGTGGCACCATGATCCCCCTTCTACATATTTCTCCTCCATGGCTTTTGTTGTTGTTGTTTGTTTTTTGATGTCTACTTTTGACTGTGTGCATACAGAGAAGCACAGCTGTGAACTACCATGCAATTTATTTTTAAACCTTCATTGATGCACACCATTGAAAATGTATATGCAGTCAGCACACTCAAGAGAAAGAGGGGGGAACTGAAATAGCAGATTGCCCTCCAATTCCTCCCACAATTGCAGCACTAAACAGAAGCTTGTGTCATGTACTTGCACTAAAACATGAATGATAGAACTTACATGATTTTTCAAATTCTTCCTATTTATCCCACAATTAGAACACTATGTTTTTTGTGTGATACTCAATCATGTTATGAACACTGTGGATAGTGCATGTGCCTTCAGAGCAACAACTGCATTTTGAAAAAAGAGCTCTCTAGTGGATCCTTATCCTATATTTCTACTAGGCCTGCTTTTTGCCCTGTGACTTTCCCAGTGTTTTGTCTCTCTGGCTTGAACATAATGTTTGCTAACTTTGTGCTCCTGCTTAACATTTCCTCTTTTGGGGCTTTTGACCTTCTGTTCTATTTCTCCATCCCACTGGCTTGCTACTATTCTCACTCCTGTTTCCTTACCCAATTTGGGTTTGTTTGTTTGTTTGTTTGTCCCTGCCCGCTTCCTTCTACTTGCTCCCATTCTTCTCTTACCACAATGTTTTGGAAACCTACAAAGACTTGGTTTCTGAAGATCCATGGCATCAGAGGACTTCAGTTTTCATTTGATGAAGCTTGACTACCCCAATTGTACATTGTGCGCTGGGTGGAAAAGTCACACAATCTTTCTCTCTGCCTTTCCAAGCCTGAAAGGCTAAAAATTTATTGCCTCTTAAATTAGTGGGGGGGGGGGGGGAGGAGGGAGGAGTTCCTTGCTGCCTTTTACTCCTCTGCCCCTTGCTCACTAGGTTCATACTTCATTCTTTTGTTCCTAAACACAAAATCTAGATCAAAGCAGAGATAAAAGGCGATCATGCCAATACTCAGCCTCTTATCACTAGCCTGCCCTCTTTTCCAAGTAAGGAAGAATAAACATACGATACGCATTGAGGAGAAGCATATGCTTTAAAGCAGCAGTTTTAATTTAAAACAAATATGGTGTCAAGTTTGTGATTAATATCTTTTCCCAGTGAAATGAATATGAAGGCTGGTTATTATTTTTTGGTTTCTCTCTGTTTATATGGAGTTGAACCTGCACCGTAAATGAATGAATAATGGCGATGACGGAAAGCAGTTAAAATAGCTGAATGAAATGGTTTGGATTTGGTCCAAGGCAGACTCCTACTATTCTGACCTGAAATGCGAGCTTTATTTATACACTGGGCGCCTAATCCCTTCCTGTGATTGGCTGCTGCTGTCCCACCAATGAAGATGTTTTGCATCACTGCCATGCTGCTCTGCAAGGGTGCATATAATCTGTAAAGCTCAGTGGGATCAGATTACAACTTCGAGACAGGCAATACAACAAATTCACCCCTAGGGAGAAAGGAAATGCCAAGGCCTGAGCTGACTGGGTTACAAAGGCCCATTCTGAATGCTACGGCATGACTTCAGGTTACAAACATCTTCCCCAGAGTTGGGGAGGGGGGGAGGGGGGAAGCTGATATGAAGCTTTGACCTTGATGAGTGCTGTGATAACGCCCATTTCTTCTGGGCCCAAGGAGAGCACATGTTTGGCGTAAAATGTCTTCATTTACATAATGTATTCACATTCCAGAGGGGTCGTTTTGCTAATCTGTTACAGCAAAAACAAAATGAAGTTTTTTGCAGCATGTCAAAGGTCTTCAGATTTATTGTGGCATAAGCTTGCACATGGAGGATGAGAGCCCACTTCATCGGAAGAATGAAGTGTACCCATGGATGGATTTTATTTCAAATGTCAAAAACAAACCTGTTCGTCTTTCAGGTGCCACAAGTCTCCCTTTTTTTTTTTTTTTGTATTCAACCAGGATAAGGGTAGAAGAAGATAAAGGCAGAGTGAGGGAATTAAAGATGAGAAGCTTAACTGTGGGAAGTGTAGAAGTCTTGCAAAGGCAAAACACCTAATGGAGAATCCTAGAGCCCACTTTTCCTGAGATCTGGGGGCTTGCCCTGAGACATTTACTACAAAGCCAAGCTACTGGGAAGGTATTTGGAACTAGGTAGGAAGGCTTGAGGGTCTTAGCTGCCAGTTATATCTCCTTCTTTCTCTCGGTAACTCTTAGGTGCAGAGACTTCATTTGTGTACTTAGATAAGATAGATAAGCAGCCCACAAATAAACATGCACTAGCAGTTCAAAAGGCCTTGCAAAAATAAGTGGGCATAATTCTCTGGAAAAATAAGCCAGTGTTTTTCATCCTGAACAAATGGATTTGGTCAGTAACTTTAACATGTTTGAGCTCAGTTTATCGTACCCTTGTTTGAAATTTGAGTTCAAATACTTTTGCAATTATTCCAAATATGAATTAAAAATAAGGTTTAATTTGAATAAACAATGAAATGTCATCATGTAACTTTAAAAGGGAACTTTGAATTGGAGTGCAAACTTCGAGATATGTGCCAATGCGCATGTATATCATAGATTCTTTCTATCTGTCTATTTTACCTACTACCCATTGTCAGTAATACTAGTGTAAAATATATTTTGGAGAAGCATCACGTACATTAACCACATACGTTTAGACATCACTAAACCATGGCTTAGCACTATGTAAATGAGTCACAACAAGCCTCTGGATCACACACTCCTCTCTCCTCCTCCTGTATAGCCAGGATGAGGATTTCCACAGTGTTTGCTTTCATTTCCCCTGAATATTGGTTTACCATTTTGTCTGAATTGGGAATCATGGTTTAGACTAACTGTGGTTACTTTAAACAAGCCATTTTTATCGTGCATGTTTTGGATTTGGATTGTTTTGAAACTGATCATAGTGAGTGATAAACACTGCTGAGTTTGTCTTCCCTGCCATGCAAGGCAAAAGGGGAACACACAAGCATGAGGCTCGCTATGCCTTGTTCACATGGTGTAAAACTCTGGTTTAGCATTGGATCTGAATATAGCCACTGTCTTGAGTGTGACCAAATGCAATGAACAGAAGCACCTGCTGCTAGCAAACACTAATGGCCACCTTTCAATTTAATAGAATTCATATTATTCTTTGAATACTTTTCGTCTAGAAAAAAGTACTGCTAGGTGATACATTATAGATGGGGAGTGAGCTTTGCAGTTCTAGCAGTAGCTCCTGTTGAATGCTTTTCTTAAGACGCTGTTTGTGAGTCATGCATCAGGCTGACATAGGAGTCAGCAGGGGCATTCATTGAGCCAAATCCAGCCTCTTGAAGAATGCCCAGTGCAGTTAAGGGCGAAAGAGGGTGAAATAGTAGGAAGGACTAGAGCAACAAACGTTATTTTTGGACCATTTTAGCATTGCAGAAATCCTGGCCCACCTCTATTCAATGGCCTTCCAGTACATCTAATGCTTGACCAGGGGGCTAGGGCTTCCATGGTATCCTGTCTGCAGGCTTACATCTCCAGTTCTGTCCTTATTAGAGCCCTCTAGCTTTCTATTCTGCAAAATTCGCTGGTTACATCAAGGAGGATTTTTACCATCCGGACAGAATAAAGTCTTTTAAAAATATATTCAAGAACCTCCGTGGTTTTCTACCTCTGTCATTTCCTTGCTTTTCAGCTCAGCATCCCATGCACTTTCCAGACAGCTTCCCATAAATAAAGCATCAGATGAGTTCAATAGAAAAACCTAGACTGAGTGTCATTCTATTTATAATTTTAAAGAGAGAGAGAGAGACGAAAAGGAAGCAGCCTGAATGGGGAAGTCATTATGCCTATATAGAAATATCTTAACCTGTCACTAAAATCCCATTCTGGCCATTAGTCTTCGTCTCCACATAAACCCTGCCTTAATGCCATCTCTCTTTCATTGTTTGTCACTATTGATGCCACTCTTTAAAGTTCATTAAAATCGCACTCTCTATCTCGCAGAGAACAACTGTTCAAGACATCAGTGTCACACAGTTGGGACATTTATGCTTTGAAGTTCCTCTTTTATTCAACATTATCGCCCCCCCCCCCCATCTTCTCAATGGGTAAACCAGTTTTATGCTTTTCACAGTTATTCAGAAACTGTTTTTTCCCCCTGCCATGAAACCACTCCATCGTTGCCGGCACATTCCCTTTTTGCACTGTCCTTCTCATTGCTTGCTTTGGCTTTCTGCTAAGTTCATCACAGCTTTGTTTTTATATCCTCCTTTGCGTATTTTATAGCTCAGTTTAAAAAAAAAAAAACCCTAGAAAGCTGCCTCAGAAAAGCGCACACGCCAGCCCTTTGAAGTTTGCATTTTGTGTGGCAGCTTGCTGAAATTTGTCAGCGCTCACACAAAGACAAAGACTTCTGAACTTCTCCACTGTTCAGTCAACTGCTGCCAGACAGTGGACTGAAAGCAGCGAGATATGGCACAAATTAACAAATCATTAGTGGCGGCAGGTGAAAAGTTACCTCACTGCACTCAGCATGTTCTGGACTGAGAAAGAAACAGTCAGGAATATATATATATTTTCTGATCAGCCAAAGCTCTGCCCTCCATATTCCTGATCAATTTATCTGGAGGTGTGGGCAAACATTTCAGAAAGGAGGAACATGGCTCCAAAAGCTGCAATGACTAAACCACAGAAACATTATAGTTTAAAGGAAGCTATGTGTTTCTGCTTTGACCATTAAAGCTGCATATTCCACAGCAAGAGAAGGACATTGGGGACAGGTCCCTTCTGTTCTTGTTGTGTGCTTTGTCTAAATTAAAGGCAGATTTTTGGTATAAGACATAAGAACATAAGAAGAGCCATGTTGTATCAGACCAAGGGTCCATCTAGTCCAGCACTCTGTTCACATAGTGGCCAAACAGCTGTCAACTAGGGACCCACCACTGTGCTACAGCAACCTCCCACCCATGTTCCCCAGCAACCAGTGTATATAGGCTTACTGCCCCTGATACTGGAGGTAGCACATAGCCATCAGGACTAGTAGCCATTGATAGCCCTGATAGGAAATTTTGCAATGTCCTGTATACGCACACATGGGTACACAGAGAGAGAGAGAGAGAGAGAGAGAGAGAGAGAGAGAGAATCATTGGCATACACCTGATCTGAGGGCAATGAAGGGAGATGTCTAGAAGACAAGTGAAGGGAAACTTGTGACAAATACAATGAAGCACTGGTACAAGCTTATTATCACACCTACTGTGATGGTGGCGAAGTAATACCCCTATGGCAGTCTCTTAATGTCATCCAGTAGAGCTTTCCCAAGTGGTTCAAGGCCTTTTAAACTCAGGCCCAAGAGTTGATGTAGTGCAGGAGTAGGCAGCTCAGTCCCAACCAACATAGCCATTAGTGAGGGATGATGGGAGTGGTAGGCCCAAACATCTGGAGGGCCATAAGTTCTCTGTCTTTAATGCATGTTTCCCTCTGTTGCCCATTTTGATACGTTCGTGAGGCATTTCCACGGTAAAACCACTTGCATCCACCACAACTTGATCCCACAGTTGTTGTCGGTCTGTCCATGAAGGTGTCCAGAGGGCTATCTGTTCTTTTATTGCTTGATGACTTTTGGTTTGTAGGACTCAAGGATGCAGACAACGTGCTTGCTCAGGTTTTTGATACATATTTGCCAGACCCTTGTTCTCATGGCTCATGACATCTAACAGTGAATGATGGTTTGCTAACTCCAGGAGGTATTAAATTCTCCTTATAATGTGACCATCGATGAATTATTTTGGACCTGGACAATTTTAAAAACTATAGGACAGTGGCAAATGTCTGCTTCCTGGGCAAGCTGCTCAAGTGAGTCATTGCTGAGTCCAGGCACTCTTGGATGAGCCTGATTTTCTGGATCCATTTCAATTGGGGTTTAAGTGTGGTTTTGACACTAAATCCACTTTGAATCCTGTCAGGAGTAAGAGAGACAAGGAGAACATGATCTTGTTGATTCTCTGTAATTTCACAGCAGCTTTTGATTGGGTGTGGTAGGACATTGCAGTGAATACCTGGATGGTCATTTCCAGAAGGTGGTACTGTGGACTTCCTTCTTGATCTGGTGGCATGTACGTTTTAGAATCATATAAGTTTGAATTTTATCCCCCTTGCTGTTTAACATCTACATGAAACTGCTGAGTGAGGTCATGTAGATGCAACTCTTTTCCATGGGAACTAGGAGAAGTGCCTTACTGCAGTAATAAACTGCATGAAGGCCTGTGAGAAGCCCACAAGTAGGACATGAGTGCACTAGTACCCTCATGTGCACCTGTGATCTCATGTTCCCTGGCAACTGATATTCAGAGTCATACTACCTCTGATACTGGAGAAAATATATAGCCAGCCTTATCCTCCATGAATTTGTCTAATCTTGTTTTAAGCCTGTCCAAACTGATAGCCATCACCACATCTTGTGCTGGCAAATTCCATAGTTTAACTATGTACTGTGTGAAGAGGTACTTCTATTTATCTGTCCAGAACATCCTACCATTTGCCTTCATGAGGTTGTTTTTAGATCTCTTGGTGAGATTAGTTGGCCGTTTTATTCTCTGTGCTGCTGCTGGGCTTTAGTGCTGGATTTGATCGTATTATTGTTTGTTGCATTTTGATTTGTTTTAAACTTAGTTATTGTACATCACCTAGCACACTTAAATTATCAGGTGACTAACCAATATAAATTGTATCTACAGGACACTTCAAAATCTCAGAATGTAAATGCAATAACAAACACTTTTCATCTGAAGATTTAAGACATGATAAAAAGAGATTATATACAAGTAAAATATGCCTTAGGCGAGGTGTCAATTATCTCCAGAGAAACTAGAGAACAAAAGAGGAATGATTCATAAAGTATGTGGTAAACTGTTTATGAGGTAGATTGCTTTATGTCTTCTGTTCGGGGGGGGGGGAGTTCTTCTTCTTAATAGTGTTCAGTAATGTATTTTATACATTTCCATTTCAGTTGATTGGTGCAGACCAAATTTTTAGAAATACAAGGTACTTAATAGCTGTGTTGTTCCATTCCATGGAGCTGAGGTACACTGAATCACAGGGCTTTTTTCTTCTTCCAAATATTGGTTATCTGATAGTTCTACTCTAAAGATATTCTTGTAAAAACATCAGGGGACACTTGCATGCCTGGGCTCCAGCACCGTTCAAAAAGACATGCATCAAATATGCTATCACGGGCCTAATGCCCTAAACTCAGGCACATGGATGATGTACTTACCACCTACCTTCCCTTCCTATAACAGACTATTTCTAGGCTGAATGAGACTGAGTCCAAAGCTCATATTTCTCAGAAGAAGACACAGCATGGGTCTGGCAATGCCCAAGACTGCCCCAGGCTACTTGCTACCTAGGCAAGCAAATAGCTCCCTATATCACCAGTGTAGGATTAGCAATGTTTTTAGCCACCCCCCACCCCAAAGATAATGCAAGTCTTGCCTCAAGGATCTCTGGGCCCCTTTCACAGGCATCTCCTTGGATATTCCTGAGGGAACAAAGAATGTTCTGCCGGCTACCTTCCAATTGAAGTCCAGTCTCCTTTCCTCACTCTCTTTGCATCTTGTCTGAGCATTCCCCTCACCCTCTCCTGATCTTGCTCCTATTCAAGAGACTGGGATATGCAGGTGGTGCAGTTTCCCCTGCATCGTCGTGTCCTGAAGATAGTCTGATGAAACACAGTCCTGCTGGGATGACTCCAGAGAGCCTCTCTTCATGCAGTGCCTCACACTCCCACATTAGAGAGGTTCTGACACTGTATTGGCAGCATCATGTTCTGTGTGATTAGGAATGTAACTACCTCAGCTGCACTCTTGGAGAGTAGGACAGCTATGCATAGTAAAAGTAAGTTCTACCAAGCACTTATGATCACTTGGAAGCCTATGTCCATTTACTTGTCCCCACCTATAGCCAATGTGCCATTGCTTCCAAATCTGTTACATAACTGTTGAAAGCAAGATCCATGCAGAAAAGGCAAGTAGTGGTGGATACACACATGACCAATCCCACCTCTCTGGTAAATGTTTGTTGCATCTTTTACAGACATGTGCCTCCCATTCAGATGTTAGAGTCTTCCTCCCATAACATACGGTGGACACTAGAAACATGTTTGACGCATTATATGAAATAGTGCACAGCCTTTGCTCGTACTTCCTCTCTTCACATTACTATGCTACCCAGAAAGCTCTTTGGCAGTCAAGTTGTTCATCAGGGCCAGAAACTACCATCACACAATGAGCTAAGTACATAGCCTAATTTGTAGAGATTAATCTTACTTTGTTGCACAGGATGGTTTGTTTAGATTCCACCAAAAATAAATCTCTTTGTCTTTATTTATTACATTATTTAAATCCCATCTTTCTGTGCAGAACAGGCAGTGTGCAGAATTAAACATAGAATGACAAACTAAAATGCAATCTGAAAAATCTCAAGAATAGCAAAAACAAAAACAAAAACACTAATACAGCACCATGAAACATACCAGCAACAACACTATGATGGTGCCAGAGCTGAGTTGTAAGAAGCAATCAGAAGAGAATCAAGTATCATGCACACCCTGCTCCATACATGCAGCTTCTGAAGTATACGATAGCAGCCAGTGGAACATTGTGCAAGGGCATAAAGTATTAGCCAGGGGGAAAGGTTTGGTTAGTACAACCTGTACCAGATCCTCATGCCCCATTGCTAAGGCATCCGATCATGTGGAAGCCACAAAGGCCCCCTCCCTGCAGACGTTTGCACAGCGCAGGTGGCTGCCGGGGGTGGAGCTAGTCGGTGCAGCCCCTTCCTACGTCGACATACTGCGTGAGCAAAGTGACTGCTCAGGGCCATAGAATTCCATGAGAAAAGAATGAATGAATGAATGAATGACATTTATTGCATTAGTCCTTAGACCATAGCAGCACAAAACCAAGGAACAAAGATTACATAAGTTTTCTAGATGAGTCTAACCATGAGTTTAACAGTGCTGTGTTAAGGGTGCTGGGCATACAAAGCCCTAGCTCAAAAAGGGTTTAAACTAGATGTCCTTCATGTACAGCCGAAGAGTTCTATAAATCTGAGGGTTTACTGCTGTCGTAGATATAGCTTTGTCCTGACCTTTCTGAATTCTCTCTCTGTCTCTTCTTTTTTCTAATTAATTCCTCCACTGATGACAGCTTTCACTCCTCCCACAAAGCTACCATAACCCTCTGCTGGTCTCTGAACCAATGTGTGGCATCCACTAACGTTTTAACAGAGTTTTGTGTCACCTAGTGACAGAATGCAAAGAATATCACGCAGCCCATATTGTATACACTCTCACTTGCACACTCTTTCCCTCTTCTGGGCAGGAGGTGTGGCTTTTTGCATTTTCTGGGTGAAAAATACTTGCCCGCCTTCTTCACACCAACAGCCTGAATCTTCGGCAATTCATCTATTATTCCTTAAATGGCCTCATCATAGAGTGGAGAAACTGAAAATCCGCAGTACTTTAGGGCTAAAGGTGACTGACTTACAGGTGATTTTCTTTCCTTAATAGCCTGTATTAGTGAGTGAATTTTCAGCATTACTTTTGGAATCATTCTCTGGCCTTTAATGTTATTGCTATTATTACCTTTACTGTTTGAACTAGCATACTTCTTTTCTGCCATGAGGAGGCCTTGGCTATAAGATGGAGAGGGAGGGGAAACCTATCTTTCTCTTGCCAAAGATAAAGTTCCCAGGGAATGAGTATATTAAAATGATTAAAGGATTTTGAAAGTAGGTCTAAATACAGTTGCCTAATTCAGGGTCATTTTAAATGTTATGATCTCAGTGTGGGAGCCACTGAAAAGCAATCCTGTGTGGTGGGGCACAATAGGCATTTGGTGGAACATTTGCAAACAGGTTATCACACGTGTCTGCTGGGTGACTTGCCATGCCTGTGCTGTGTTGGCTACTGCCCATGGTGTTGCCATGGAGACACTGCATGCAGCTGAGCCAATGCATGTCATAAGGATCGTCAACCATTATACCCACAGCATGGAAGCTCCTTTTGGCAGCCACTACCAGAGGTGGGGAGGAGCACTGTAAGGTCTACATCGGCCCTTGGTGTCTATAATAAATGGGATCAAGTCATTCGTGCTCAACCATGCTTTTATTTTGTTGCATAAAAGGGTCTTGAAATGCCAATGCTGGCATGATAATAATTACCCATTTAATGTGATTTCACTTTGTTTGCAACTTAGTCTCACCTCCTTCTAGATGTCACATTTTGTGGCTGAGCTTATTTAATTCACATGATTATGGATAAAGAACAAGGCAACCTGCTCTAGGGGTTACAGAGACCCAGAACTCTATAGACACTACATTACCACTATTCTACCTCAAGATGTTTGGTGGCTCACCTTCATGGTAGATGAAATACAGACCTCTTCATCCCAACAGTTAAAGTTGCAGGCACTATACTAGAGTGACCATATACAAAAGAAGGCAGGGCTCCTGCAACTTTAACTGTTGTGATGAAGAGGGAATTTCACCAGGAACTAATTGCATACAAATGACACTGGCTGAAATTCCCTTTTCTCTACAACTGTTAAAGTTACAGGAGCCCTGTCCTCCTTTTCATATGGTCAGCCTAATTAGTATTGTATTTGAAATTGTTTTATTATGATAGTAGGATTTTAATGTTGTTTTACCAGTACTTCCTTTATGAATATTGTAAGCCACTCTGTGCTTCTTTTGGAGGAAGGGCGGGGTATAAGAATTTTTAAAATAATAATAATAATAATAACAACACACCCGATTACTCACAGGGAAAGCGGCAGATTTTCAAAATGAGAGCAACATGAATGAGCAATGTGTCAATTCCATAATAGAAATGGAAATAACATCAAGAGTCTCTATAAAGCAATTTTGCTGAATGGGCAGGATTTCCTAATCCTAAAGTAGCCTTCCCCAACCTGGTGCTCTCCAGACGTTTTGGATGTCAACTTCCATCAGCTCCAGCCAGCATATCCAATGGTCAGGAATACTGGGAATGGTGGTCAAAAATATCTGAAGGGCACAAGGTTGGAGAAAGCTATCTTAAACCCTAAGCTGACAGATATTTATCCTTTTAAACTCCAAAAGACAAAAGTTTCCACGTCATTCTTTTGCCAACCATAGTGGCAGACACCCTGGCACATCCTTTCTCATGTGATTCCTCATGTACAAGGATCAAGGCAAGGAAAAGCATCTGTTATTCCTTACGTATGATAAAGTGTTAGATGCTTGCCTGTAACCAGACCTTTCCAACTAATGATGTCATGTCTATAGCATCCAACAGATGCTCATGTCTCTGTGCTGCATTTTCATGTCTCGATTCCGTTTTATAACAGCAGCCAGACACTGCATGCTGAGCAATCTGGCTTAATCATTGCCCTTGTCAAATGTTTAAAGGCATTCAGGCTTCTTGCCTTTTGTCTTACACTGTAACAACCAAGCACTACTAGAGCCACCCAGGCATGGTATGTGGCGTCTGTCTTGCTATATTGTACAGCCAAAGAGGGAGTCAGTGAGAGGAAATGACAACACGGATTTTTAATACAGGCAGAAGAGGCTGAGTTTAGAAAACAAACTTCCTTCCAAGTTGATGGCCACATTTCTGGGTAAGCACTTGCAATTGTTGCTTCACTGTCAGATGTCGGTGTCAACAACTATGGCCGAAATGTGGCCTTAGACAAAATGGTTTTACTTCACTGAATTCCTCCTTATATCTTAAGGTGCCTTTAAGAACACCAAGTTTTCAGATTAAGGAAAGCCATTGAGATTCAGCGGATAAAATACCAAATTCAGATTTTTGAGAACTATGTCCCCTTGTCATCTTAGATGAATCTATCTCTCAGCATTAGTTCCCATGCCTAAAATAGTGCCCTATGTAGGTCAAAAATAACTACAGTAGAAAGTAAGAATTGCCCTCCTGGATCAGGTCAAGGTTGCAGCTAGTCCAGCCTTGTTTCTAACCTTGGCCAACCAGATGTGAAAGGCCTGACACAATGGTTATGCCCTGTTGGTTTGTCCATCACACATCCAAGTCTTTGGTTCTGCCAGCATAAGAACACCTCTTGCCGAAGGAATTTCCATGTCCTGGCCTGGCCTGCCTGCCTGCCTGCAGCCCCTGCTGCATCCTTCCCCCAAATCTGCTACAGAACATTAGAGGACCCTCCAGAACATGTTTGGAGGATGGGAGGGGGCTGCAGGGGAGCAGATAGGACAGAAGTCCCATTCCACAAGTGCTGCCCTTCCATGAATTGGATACCACATATTGTGGCAATAAATTCCATATGGAAAGAAAGGGGGCAAATGACTTTGTTTATTAAGGCTACAGATCTCTAATCCAGATTGGAAGCTGCTCCAGAACTGCTGCTGCCATTCCCAGAGCTCTTTGTGATGATCAGAGCTGCTGATTAGGACAGGTAATTCTGGCGTATGCCAGCAATTTTTAATATAGACCATGAGTGATTACATATAATGAGGTCATACAAAGGATGCAAAACCAGTCTTCTCCTTTCACTGCCAACATCTACAAACTAGGCACCTGATATAGAACACACAAGAGAAACTTTAGTAAAACTAGAAATTTGACCTCAGTCGAGAAACCCCTCAATATTATAGAACCATCAAGGGGTTTCTTTCTCAAATCTTGGTAAGCATGAAAGATATTAGACACCCCCCATGCAATATTTATACTGAAAGGAGCTGTGGGACTGTTCATCTCCCCCTGGACTTCTATGCGCAGAGGCTTCCCAAGTGCCTCAGACCTCCACATTAATGTGTGCATGGCGAGAGCCATGCTGGGAGGAGCTGGCTGTCATTGGTGTGGCACTAGAGATGCAGTCCCTTAATGCATGAAGGGAGCTATTGAACCAAAGAACTGTGAGGGAACATGGCTGGGAGAAGCATCAACAGAAAAGCAGCAGAGAAGGATTTGGCACTCTTTTCCTGACAAAACTTGCCTGCTTCTTACTATTTTTTATTACTGACATTTATATACTGGTTTCTACACAGGTGCCGAAGTACTGAACATAAAATGTAAACAACAATAAACTATAACAATCCACAGAATAACAATCAACAGTAAACCCGCACACAGTACTGTGTGCTATAGACCATAGCAGGCTGGGCCATACTTCTGGGAAAGCCTGCATGAAGAGATGGGTCTTGAGGCCTGAACATCAGAACTGTGGGGACCTGTCTAATTACAGTTGGGAAAGCATTCCAGAGGGTGGGTGCTGGTCAGTTGCCATTAATTATCGTAGGAGATGATCATCTTGCTAGGAGTATTTGTGCAGACATCTCTTATCAACCCCCTGAGGAAGGCCTTTGAAAGAACACAGGCTGAAATGCATTGGGTTTTGAAATAAAGTATTTTAAGCATCCTGAGAACTTGTTTCTCCCTTTTTTTCTGCCATGGATATACTTACACTTACTTACCTCCAGGCTGAAATCCTTTCTCCAACAGTAAGTTTTCTTCTCGTGCCTATAGGCAACCATCTGTGCTTAAAGGCTAGAGAACAAGAGTAGAGATTGATATATTTACATTCATATCACATCGTTTTTCCTCCAAGGAACCCAAGGTGGCATACATAATCTTCCTCTACAATTTATCCTCACAACAACCCTGTGAGATAGGTTGGGCTGAGAGTCTGGTCTGTGACTGGCCCAAAATCAACCAGTGAGCTTCCATGGCCGAGTGGGGATTAGAACACAGAGCTTCCGACTCCCAGTCTGACACTCTAGCCACTACACCACACTGCCTTTCCAGTGGCTCTCCAATAGATTGGAATTACCTCTTGAACTTACCTGTACTGCTTATGTTAAATGTCCATAAAGATGAAGTAACGCATCATTTTCTTGCAAACAAGTAATTTTGCTTTTATATACAATGGGGGCAGGTGGGCCTCGATGAATCCTGCTCACAGTTCTCTATGGGTGAAATGTAACATGATAACATTTCCTGAACAAAAGTGCCACTTTCACCCTCTTGCTTCAAACGATTAGAAGACTCATCAAAAAACGATTAAGCAAGTTATTGTTATTCACATTATAATCTGATTTTTCCCTTCAATTCAGCAGCTGTAAAAACACTACAGAAATGTAGATGAAACTGTCTAGAGAGCAAGAGAAAAGAGGCCTTAGGAACATGAGTATTGATTTATGCGTGCAAAGATGGCACACTAAGATGACACATCCTGGGGGTCTTTTTTGAGAGAAAGGTGGGGTAGAAATTATTTTAAACAATATAAATCAATAAATCAATAAATCTCCTGCTAATTATTTTTATTATGAAGATATTCACTTTATATCTCAATAGAACAGGTCCTGTGCAAAATGCCTGGTCTTTATCCAACTCAGCTAAGTACAAAGAAACTTTAGTGCAGGTCCTCTAGATATTGTTGGACTTAAACTCCCATCAGCCCTGGTGGGGGTTGATGGGAAATGCAGTCCAACAACATCTGGCAGGCTACATGTTCCCCATCTCTGCTTTAGTTGATACAATACAATACTGATCTTTTAGTGTCTAAATGGAATATAAAGTTATTATTGTGTAAGTGTGGCAGCCGTAGGTAGAATACTGGTATGCAAAATGCAGGTTCACAACCCCTGCTCAGCTGTGAAGCTCATGTGTTGATCTTAGTCTCAGCTAAACTTATTTCACAAAGTTGCTGTAAAGATGTAACATCACTCTAAGTTCCTTTGAAGAATAGCAGGACACGAATATAAGAAAGAATAATATTACATTTTAAAGGGTTTTATTTGGATGAGGAGGGCAAAATGATTATATATTATTATCTATCTATCTATCTATCTATATCTATCTATCTATATCTATCTATCTATATCTATCTATCTATATCTACATCATGCTCCAATTGTAGGTGTCATATAGTGCATTGTGCAGTACAACCCTGTGTGTGTGTGAACTAGAAGGGTGTTGCTCAAATGTTTTCAGTACTAGGAGCTGTGCATCGCAATTCCAAGTCTGTCAACAGAAGGCCCTCATGGGAGCTCTTCTCCAGAGCTATTGAGGAGTTGTCCCTGAATTCCTGCTTAGATTGATGAGGCTTGGGAAAACCTACCTTCTCCAGTTAAAGAGATGCACTAAGTCTGTCCATATTTAAAATTCAATTCAACCTGAATTTCCACTCAGTCAAAATAGGCAGTTCTGTAACAAGAGTGGCCATATCCTAGCCTGACAGTGCAATCTTATACACGTAAACTCATAAGGAAGCCCTATTAGGTTCAAGGGGGCTTACTCCCAGGTAAGTGGGTATAGGAATGCAGCCTGAGTCATCCAATACAGAACAGGAGGAGATGCAGAGGCAATCTTCTCCTCTGGGCTCCTCCCACTCTACATTGTGACTAGACAGGCTTGTTCGCCTGTTTAGCTGGAGCTCTGCAGAGCAGGAGGAAAGGGGCTAGGGAGACCTGGAATACAGTGTAAGCCAGCTTCCCCAGTCCTCTCACCTCCCCGCCACCAGCACACACCCTTTCCCTCCTCTATGAGGTCACCTTTGTGACCTTGGAAAGGCAGCTGGAGCTATTCTCTCCATGGCAGCTGCAAAGGGGGGAGGGGGTGGGTAGCTTGGATTCCTGTCTCCGACCTTGGATCCAGGAATCCAAGCTATCCTATCCCCCTCCCCAGACTCTGTCTAGGGTCCACAGGATGGCTTCCCCCATATTCAAAGGGGTTGTAAACTTCCTGCTGAGGTTCTTTTCTAAGCTGCCTCTTCTCTGCTGTGTTGGATTTCCCCTTCCTCAGCCACATGACGGGCTGTAATCCTGATAATACTTGCTTCTTGTGTTCAATCCTTATGTACAGTGAATGAGGGACACTCCATTCCCAAATGCTCTAGTCAGTAGAAGTCTCTTTGGTGTCATGCTGGACAGCAGCCATCAGCCCACACAAATATCAGTGATGAATAAACACTGCCTTTGGCAGAGAAAACTCATTCTTCAGCCTTTTATGAACAGCAGTCTATCGCTCTCGCAGCTGGAATCCCACTGAATCCATTCATCATCATCATGATCCCACTTCCCAGATTTTGGTACAGCTCGTCCCAAAGTCCAAGCTTCCTGTTCGCCACACTTTATCCAGCCTTTGATTTATCTCTGCCCAGTTTGTGCATCAGATGTACATAAGATTGCACCATCACTGTAAATACTAGCAGCAAATTCAATTTTCCAAATGCTGTTCCAAAATGGCACCATACAAGGAGCAGCTTTCAGCAGTCTCAGAGAAGCAAAGGCCCAAAAATAGGAGGAAAAGAATAAAGGGGGGAAAAGAAAACATGTGCCCAAACAAACCAAGGAGAACCAAGCATGCTAAGTGGCTGGCCACAGGATACACAGTGTCTGTTGAGAACGGGAAGGAGTAAGAATGGAAGGAACGAGGACTGGAATGGAATATTCTGAAAGAAAGTGTCGCTGACTGGCTAGACTACTGAATAGGAGCTCTTCATACTGCAACATTTTGTTGCAGGTCCCACTGGTTGTTGCCTAATAATACAATGACTTATCACTGGGGCTGTCTATATGCGGGAAAAGCCCCGCAGCGGCTGCAGATTTGCGCTGCATCAGTTATACGATGCAGGCTCAGCATCACAGCCACCACAGGGCTTTCCTGCGAAGCTGCAGATTGAAAAAGTCATGGACTTACCCTGAAATTTGAAATCATAGCAATGTCAGTACGGCTCTTTCACTGTCTGATGTCATACCAGGGCCAATCTGGGGGTGGTCCCTGGTGGAAGGCAACCAGCGATTGGTCAGCTTCCACCAGGAAGAGGGCAGGTGGTGGCTCCGATAGCTGGATGTCCACCAGTAACCCCGCACTCCCTCCTCAGTGTCGGGATTACCTGACGCCACCTCGGGAGAGAAAAATCGCAGGGTTTTGGAGGGAGGCAGTGCTATCCCAGCACTGTGAAGATAGCCCTACTATCATACCCAAGCAGTGGTAACTCATCCTTAAGGTGAATAAAGACGTATACCCTCAGCCCATGCTTGAATTACCAGGAGAGGGCTTTGGAGTAAGGCCAACTCCTCTACCTTTTGGGATGGCCACCTTAGCTATACTGTCTTTTGAAGACATGAGGGATTGGGTCAGGGGCTATGGCTTGTGGAATTCATTAAAGGGCCCCTCTTCCATAATTTAAGTACTACCTCCAATCGTCTTTACTGCTGTTGTTTCCATCACAATGGAAAAGAAAGAACCAGGCACAAGGATGCGGCCTCTTTAATTCTGCCCAGCCGGTGGCAACAATTTTATACCATTCCTTACTTCCCAGTATAGGATGGAGTCCAAGGAAGAGAAGGGGTGTTGCACAGTGTGCATACCCATTTTGGAGAGGAGCATTTTGTTTTGTCCCTGAGGATCGATGAGCATTTCTGCACAAGCCATTTATCATGTGCTCATCATTATCTACACATGGTTGTTTATGGGTTCTTTAGACAACATCATGACCCTCCAGCAGGAGTCTAATCAGCATTTTTGGCTGCATTTTGGAGAAATGCAGCATTTAATTCTGAGAGCACAAGAAAGTGCAATTCCCTTTTGTGTATTTGTGCTATTCTACTATACCACAGTGCCACCTAGAGGTTATGTAGTGGAAGAACAGGAAAGAAATGCTCCTCATGTAGTGCTCAGGTCTCAGTTCTGCGACAAATCCAAAAAGAGACACAGCGGATTAACAGCCAAGTAGCAGCCTTGTGTTGAAAAGCTCTATGGAGCGTTTATGTTTCCCATTTCCTTCTTTCCAGTGAGACAAGAAAGAAAGGGTAAATACTTGCTCTTAAAGTTTGGATTGATGAGGAAGCCCACAATTCCAGTAGTACTTTACAGCAGGACTGGGCAGAAGGTACGTCTCCAGAAGGTTTTGGACTTCAACTCCCCTCGTTCCTGACCATTGGTCAGGCTGGCAGGGGAAATTCACTTGGAGATTTACCTTCTGCCTACCACTGCATTACATGGTCAACCCAAGCCATTTTTCTGCCTAACACAGAGCAGTGAATGTCCCCTCCCCATGCTAATGTGCTTAGTTCTCTACACTAGCCAACTGATGAGAAAAAAATCCCGTGAGTCCTTCCCCCATCTCCCGCCAGTAAAATACAATAATAAATCAAATAACAAAAAATTTGGATGTCCTTTCATGACATCCAAGATCAGCTGCCTGAGGCAACTGTCTCATTCTGCAGTGTGTGTGTGTGTACCTACAATTAAAGCTAATTTTGATTATGATTAGGGAACCTCGCAGGACAGAACATCCTGTATAAATTATCACCAAAAACAACAACAACTCTTATACTAAAGGAAGTCTTTCAAGCACAGTAAGGTGTAACAACTTGAAATAGATTGCTTCTGTGTTTATTTCCGGTCTCTTTCCCCCCCCCCCCCCTTCTCTATCTGTAGAAAAAATAATGCTGACTTCTCCAAACTCTCCAGAATGGTCCTTAATTCATTCTCCTTTTAACTCTATGGGGCCAAAGCTCAGGTGCTGTAAGTCAGCACAACACCATGGAAGCCAAGAGCCGATTTATATCCTCTACAGATACACATGACATTCTTATATTTGGGGGCAGTTTACAACTGGAATATGTAAAGTGTCTACTTCAGGCTCTTAACTTTAAAACAGAAGAGGTTAGCACTCTTGAGAAAATATAAATGTGGACAGATTCCAAGGTTCTATTAGGAAGGGAAGGGAGGTGGGTCAAAATTACAAGAAGAAACATGTACCAGCAGTCGGTGTACCGTCACAAGCAGGCAAATCATCAGGGGGAATCTAGAAGGACCTGACCCAAAGGCTGCCACAACCATTGAGCAGAGTCCCAATAGTTTCTGACTCCAATTAACTGTGAAATCTACCATGGGGGATTTTCACCTTTCAAGCCTTTGCCTCCACATGCACATATGTGAGTCTTCAGAACTGCAGAGAAGTTTCATTGAGGTAGGATCAGGAGAAAGATGTGTACATAGGAGTTTGCCCAAATCTGCCCTAGCAATGGCAGTTCTGGTGATAACAGTGGGAAAGGGTGGAAGCAGGGAAGTCTGAGGATAGGTGAGAACCAAAGGACATTCATTTCTGTGGGGTCGAGAACTCAAAACAGCAGTCATGTGACCCAAGATGGCACCAAGGGAGCAAGGCCAGAACTTGTCAGCAGCCCTGTGAGCAGGCAGGAAGGATGGGTCTCACTAATGGGTCAATGTTTAAAGCTGACTTAGGACAGCAGTTAAGAGAACCCATGGGCCATGTGGTACAGTGCGTAAAGTGTTGGCCGGGGGAGACTGTGAGCCTATCTACACTACTGCTTTAAAACAGTTTATAACAGTTTTAAACCGGTTACCATTATTAACCGTTTTAAAACTGTTATAAACCATTTTAAAGCAGTAGTGTTGCCAAGAGGCAATAGTTCTCTTTAGGATTCAGAATATAATAAACACTAATAAGTGAAGGCCTAGCCTTCAGATCTCGCCAGGGGCTTGTCTACGTGTCTTGAGAGGTACAGTCTCAAAAAGATCATTTGCTCCAGGAACTAATGGGAAGAGACGCTTAGCTGATCACCAAAACATGCCTAAAGGGAAATCTAGACATGAGAAGATACGATTTGTTTTGCACCACTAACTCCTTGAAATAACAGTGGTCTTCTGTGTTTCTACTACAGAGACCCAGTTTCAAATCCCCATTCAGTCATGAAGCTCATTGGTTGACCTTGGGCCAATCACCATCTCTCAGACTTGTCTACCTCACAAGTTGTTGAAAGAATAAACTGGGAGAGAGAAGGGGGGGGGCAAAAAACAGACAATTATTTAAATGTGTCTAGCTGCTACACCTTTTTTTTTCATTTTCTCTCTGTAGGTGCAGCTCTTCCAATCAGGATTGGGACCCTAGCATGAGCAGTAAGGGAACTTTACAGATCTGGCTTGCACCTCTGTGTCTACTCTAGAGTAAAAATGAAAAGACGGTATAGCTGCTAGGCATACATTTAAGTGTGTATGTGTGTGTGTGTGTGTGTGTGTGTGTGTGTGAGAGAGAGAGAGAGAGAGAGAGAGAGAGAGAGAAAGGGCCCATTCATACAACACACTAAGCCATTATGGCTAGGTCAAAATGCTTAACCATGATGGCTTAACATGTTGTCTGAACAAGGCCAAAGAAAGAGAAGACATGTGTACTGCTCCGAGCTCATTGGACAAAAGCTGATATATAAATGTAATAAATAATATTTTTTAAAATGCATGGTTCTGTTTAAGAAATTAGGAGGATCTAGTGAAACTGCTCTTTTGGCAGTAGATATAGGATCTTTTTGTTTGCTAAGTGCTATTTAAAAGTAAGTGCAATTCAATTTTAATGCAGATACTTTTGCTGGTAAACAAGCCTTAGCGGCAAACATGACATTTTTTCCCCTTTTTAAATGCCATTAATGTTAACTGTCAAACCTTTCTTTATCTACATTAAAAAAATCATCTTTAAAAGTGGCATTTAGCATGAAAGGAAGGCTTACGTCCTAGGTGGTTGTTTTTCCCTGGTACATTCTAGAGCTGTTTGTTCGTTGGTTTACCCCTCCCTTTGTATGTTTTTTTCTTTGATTGGGACTTCATCATTTGCTTTAGTAACATGCGAAAATACTATGCCTGCAACAGCTTTATGTAAAGAAGTTTGGTTATTCTACAGAGAGCGCTGCTTCAGGGCAAAGCACGAGTTCATTTCCATAGTGTGTGCCGGGACGGATGCCTATGTTGCAGGAGACCTGCTAATGTTCCATGGGAAATGAATCCATTGAATCATAAAAGGCTCCAGTAACCTCCATGTATCCATCCCAAAAAGGTGGCAGCCCACTCTATGGCACTGAATGAATCACTTGCACTGGCCTTGTCTCCTTACAATCAGATTTCAATATAGGTCTCTAACGCGCCTATGTTTCTGCACCGAATGAGATTGGAGCATTCAATCACTCCCAATGGGGAGATGAAGCAGTTACCTGCCATCAGAGGAAGTACTATGCCTAGAATGGTGACTCTCACAGCAAGAGAGCAGGTAGGCACCATTTTCATGGGTACAAGGATCTGCAAAATGTGTGGCTCTATTATCAGGAATCTGGGAAACAGGGTCTGAAAGACTAGCCGTAGATGTATGCATGTGCAAGCTATGTTGTGGACAAATTACACGTTAGTTCAAATTCTCCTTTGGATCTCGTGATAGCTCACAACTTTGATTGTTTTAATCAAAAGCAGTAATCATGGGGTGTGTGGTCTAGATTGAGTCCATGAGTCCAGTGGGGAGGGGAGGGGAGGGGGGTATTTAATCCTTTCCCTGCTGCACTGCTTCCCCCACCCCAAAAGAAATTACCCTTCCTGAAGCTGCTAATAGCAGAAAATACAGCTGGGGAGAGACAATTTTCAATGGGAAAACAGTGCAGGGAGGAGAGTTAATTCCTTCCCACTACATTATGGTCCTACCCAGATTGCGAGAGGCATGCACATCTGCTTTTGGAGGGGCGGATGTGGGGAAGCCCAACCGCAGGATCCAAAGAGACATTTAAAATAATATGTAGTTCAGCCTTCCCCAAACTGGTACCCTCCAGATGTGTTCAGCTGCAACTCCAAGGATTCCTTACAGTGGCTCCTTGCAAATTGCTAGAAATGAGGAAATGTATCTCTCTCACACACCATAGTGGGGAAGATGTGACCAGGTGCCTTGGGTCCGTAGTCAGTCTGTAGTCCAGGTGCAAAGTGTTGAGGTGCAGCTTCAAGACCCCTGCTGCATCCTCTCCTTAAGTTTCTCCACTTTGAAACCAGACTTGGAAATAGGGCACACTATAACATAGAGGACTATCATCTAGCAGCTCTTTAAATAGAGGAATGTTCTATGTAAATTAATATACCTGGTCACCCTACCTGCCAGCCAATTGTCCCGTATAAGTGGTTTCACCCTGCTGGGCAACTTCAAGGCCCAATTCTTCTTTTTAATTGGGTTGGGGAAGGCTGGTAGTTTGACCTTCACAGAGCACAGCTTCCTGTCTAAAGGCTGTGCTCTAAATCATAACACTAACAAAAGGTGTATTGGCCACTAAGCCAATCAAGCTTCACAAAAATACTAATCCAACACAATTGCATTCAAGTGAATTGATTCTTGGGCAAAAGCCACAAAAGCCTATTGAGATCTCTAAAAGTGTTTAGAAACAGATTTGTGGAGTCAGAAATTCACATACAAATGCATAGACTCTCGAATCCACTCCTTGGAGGCCAGAGTTCCAGAGAGGGGCAGTGAAGTATATTGATCCTCCTGGCTTGCAGAAATAGGAAGTGCCCAATACTGTTCTAAGGCACTGTGAACTTTTCTACACAAGGCTATTAATCCTCGGCATCTACTTTTGGATTTGTCACAGAATTGAGATCCGAGCTCTACACAAAGATCTTTTCCTTTCCAGCTTTTTTGCTGTAAAACTTCTAAGTGGCCATGTCCTATAGCAGAATAACACGATTACACAAGTAGGGAAATGTGTTTCCTTTCACTTTCAGGATTAATACTCCATTTCCACACTTTAAAAAAAAGACCTCACAGAAAGTGCTGTTTAAAAGCAAAAGTGAAACTGGAGCATTACCGCATCATATTAAGATAGGGTGTCCAGATGGCCCGGGGTTTCCCGGTCCTAACCTGGAAACCTAGGCCGATCCGGGGCAACCGGGGGGCAGCGGGGGAAAACCGGGGTGGCGGGGGGTCACGCGGCGCTGGCAGGAGGCGGGCAGCGCGAGGCACTTATCTGCTGGGGCATCTGCTTCCCTCAGTGCTCGGAATCTACTGAGAAACAGGCTTCGCGGCCTGTCCCTCAGTAGCACGCCGGGTGATGACGTCATCACCCGGCGCGTACTGAGAGACAGGCCAGGAAGCCTGTTTCTCAGTAGATTCTGAGCACCGGAGGGAAGCGGACGCCCAGGTAAGGAGTGCAGCGCGGCGCAGCGTGGTGCGGGTGGGGGGGGCGGCGCGGGCGTGCAGTGGGGGGGTTGTTTTGGGGGGGTGGCGGGGGGGGGGGAGTCCAGGATTTTGATTGTCATAATCTGGTCACCCTATATTAAGAACCAGTAAATAACTAGGGATGTGCACTGGATCGGACCCGATCCACGATCCGAGTCCGGTCCAGTGGGAAATCGGATAAATTATCCGATTTCCGATCCCGCAGCTGGATCGGCCGATCCAATCCGAACCGGTCCGAAAAAGCTCCGAACCGGTTCGGCGGATCGGCGGATCGGCGGGCGCCCACTGGCGCCCACCGCTGCTTCCATTGGTGGGCGCCAGCGGGCGCCCGCCGATGAAAGTGGACAGCGGGGGGGGGAGGAGGGGGGCACTTACCTTCTCGGCCCGGTGGCTCCCGTCCGGCGCCGGCGCCTACTACTACTAGCAGGCTCCGCGGCCTGCTCTAGGGTGGCGCGCCGGGTGATGTCATCACCCGGCGCGCTACTCTAGAGCAGGCCGCGGAGCCTGCTGGAAGTAGTAGGCGCCGGCGCCGGACGGGAGCCACCGGGCCGGGAAGGTAAGGAGGGGGTGCGTGGAGGGGAGGAGGGGGCGCGCGGAGGGGGGAGGGGGGCCCTTACCTTTCCGGCCCGGCGGCTCCCGTCCGGCGCCGGCGCCTACTACTCCCAGCAGGCTCCGCGGCCTGCTCTAGGATGGCGCGCTGGGTGATGTCATCACCCGGCGCGCTACTCTAGAGTAGGCCGCGGAGCCTGCTGGAAGTAGTAGGCGCCGGCGCCGGACGGGAGCCACCGGGCCGGGAAGGTAAGGAGGGGGTGCGTGGAGGGGAGGAGGGGGCGCGCGGAGGGGGGAGGGGGGCCCTTACCTTTCCGGCCCGGCGGCTCCCGTCCGGCGCCGGCGCCTACTACTCCCAGCAGGCTCCGCGGCCTGCTCTAGGATGGCGTGCCGGGTGATGTCATCACCCGGCGCGCTACTCTAGAGTAGGCCGCGGAGCCTGCTGGAAGTAGTAGGCGCCGGCGCCGGACGGGAGCCGCCGGGCCGGAAAGGTAAGGAGGGGGTGCGTGGAGGGGAGGAGGGGGCGCGCGGAGGGGGGAGGGGGGCCCTTACCTTTCCGGCCCGGCGGCTCCCGTCCGGCGCCGGCGCCTACTACTACCAGCAGGCTCCGCGGCCTGCTCCAGGGTGGCGCGCCGGGTGATGTCATCACCCGGCGCGCTACTCGAGAGTAGGCCGCGGAGCCCGCTGGTAGTAGCCGCCGGCGCCGGACGGGCCGAGAAGGTAAGTGGCGGGGAAGGGGGCTTACCCCCCCCCCCCCCGGAGCCGTCCGCTTCTATCCGCTGGCGCCCGCGGGCGCCAGCGGATGGAAGCGGGCGGCCCCAGGGGGGGTAGGGAGCGCGGGGGAGGGGGTTTACCTGCCGGGGCCGTCCACAGCGGACGGCCCCGGGGGGGGGAGGGAGTTAGGCCCCCCCTTACCCACCCGCCGCCATTTTTTCCTCATAGACTTGCATTGCAATGCAAGTCTATGGGGAAAAAAATGGCGGCCGATCCAAAAATTTACGATTTTTGGGTCGGGATCGGACTCGATCCGGTCCGGGGGGCCTCCGATTTTGTCCGAACCGGTCCGGGACAAAATTGGAGGTCCCGATCCGGGTCCCGATCCGATCCGGGGGGTCCGTGCACACCCCTATAAATAACTGAGTCAGGAATGACAAGTGTACAATACATGCCTCAGGTAGGAAAGCTCTGTGCTTCCAATTTATGTTCTGCATTGCCTGTAGCAGTATGCTGCATGGCCTATTCACAATAAACTTCTTTTTTAAATTTGTTGTTGCTTTGTTTTAGATCTTCTTTGTGGCTTTCTCTTCATGATTCATTCTGCCCACTTCCCCATCACAATCCCTGAACCTTACACACCAATACTAAAAGCACGCACTTGAAAGTCCAGCTGATGTTTGTGGGGTTTATATCCATGAAAAGTCAGTAGAGGATTGCACTTAACATTTTAACTGGATGTGCCCATAAACTCCCTTGCACAGCACTATTAATAGCAAAGTCTAAATAATATGATCAACCATAACAGGCATGCAGCAGCAACGTATGATGAACTAGACGACTGCAATGGTCGCTGCATAGAAAGACAGTCACCATATTTTGTTCATATTGCACCAATTGCACATCTGTTGCATTGCACCCATTCATTTAAAGTGCTGGTACTAACTTTGAAAGGCTTCTGAAGGGCCACTTACATGTAAGTTCAAAGAGAATGTGCTTCTTTCATTCTTGCCGCCTCCATTTAACAACATGCCATCAAGCAACAGATGTAACACAAGCCTGTATCAATGTAGGAGATAGATGATAGACAGATAAGATAGCAGCAGACCCTTGGATGGGAAGTACAGAAATAATATGAGGGCCTTTTTTAAAAAACTTGTGCGTCATGCATCATTCTTCATTATCTGCAACTCAATTCCACAGACTCACTGCACTAAACCATCATCAACACCTGTAAGGGATGTGCCTGTGGAGGATAGGAATAAGTTAGGGTCTAAAAGTAACCCTTCACTATTTTTGGTAAAATAGAAATAAACCATCAGAAAAAGGGTACACAGTACCCACTAGGAATAAGTAGCAGGACTCTGAAAATTGGCACCTTACCATGGCCTAAAACCTTTAGGCTTCAAACCAGCACTTAATGCAAAATCTTTGCAAAATAGCAAGCTTCAGCACTGTGCGTACTCCATTTTTATCTACGCTTAGATTGGGGAAAAGGCCTCAACTCCCAGCGTACCCCAGCTTGCATGGCTGGCTCGGGCATGCTAGGAGATGTAGGCCTTTTTTCTGGATATACTGTACTTTTTAAAAATAAATAAATAAATAAATAAAAAGCAAATGTCATCGTCCACTGTTTTAAATAATTTCTTTACATGCAATGAAATGTCTCTTATACTTTCCAAATATTCATGTATTCAGTGATCTAAATGTTTACTCCTAGACTCTTTGAGCAAACAGCTTCAATTGCTAGTATTCTAAAATGCCTTTCTAAGTATTTTTCATAAAGAGAAAAAAAAAACTGAGCCCCTGTTCTATGTAAAATGCCGTCAATATAGATTACAAAGAGAAGACATGATCATCTGACCATTTGCAGTCACTTGAATAAGGCATAGGTTTCAAATCAGCTTTCTGAGACAGGTTAGGTTCAACAACAACCCTAATTAGGATGCACAGGAACCTATAAGGGAAAAGCTATGGCTGTGATTACTGAAGAGGAAGGAGAGGCAATCACTTGGACAAAGGACTCCAATGGCTGGGTTAACACAAACACAATAACCCATACTATAGGTTGTTGTTGAACCATGTGTTGTTGTGTTGTGTGAACCCAGCCATGCTAACAAACTGTCTTGCTATGGTTGGATTAGGCTCAGTGTTAGATTAAACCAAGGGGTAATCCAAAAGCAAGCCAATAAGCAGGCAATGGTCAAATGCAGTTTTACCAAACAAATGAGAGAGTTCCAAAAGAGAGGTCCGAAGAGCAGTCAAGGTCAAAACACAGATAAACGGTCAGGTAAAATATGCAGCCCAAGAAGGAGAGTAAAGCAACAGTCCAAGGTCAGTAGCATAGAGGCTCAATCACAAAGCAACATCAGAAAAATGGAATACAAAACACTAAGAATTGGTAGATGATGTTGTTGCCAACAATGGCTAGACTCATACTGCAGGCTTATATTATCAGAGCTTCCTGAGCCCTAACCAGGGCTCAGCTGCCATTCCTTGTAGGCTTTGCTCCTGAGGAGTCCCTTCCTCTTGTGGAGTCCTTCTTTCTATTTGAGTGATTCTCTTTAAAGGAGCCCTGCCTCTTGTGTCAATGGCACTCTGGAGGGCTAGAACTCCTCTCTTTCTATAGGGACGGAACCATGATCATTGTCTCTGAGGACCCATGCTCCCCCAAGTCTCCTGCCATGGGTGGCTTCTTGGTTTTGGTTTTCTCTGATAACTGTAGCTCCTCCTCAGAGAATGATTCCTCCAGCAGGAGCATGACATCAACCATGGTTTGTTAATCACAAATTAGCAAAGAGAACCCATGATTTATTGTTGGGCTGTGAACTGTGGATTGTTCATGGTTAACAACCCACGGTTCAACGATAACCTACACTCAATCCATGCTCAAATTTGAGAATGGGTTGTCATGTTCTGTGAACCCAGTCAATGTGTTTTATTTCTAACTGGTCTATAGGAAAGTGTACTTGGAAGGAAAGGGGTCTGTGGCAAAATGGGGTTCTATGGGAAATGCATGAAGATGGAAATTCTGGGTTTAGAATGTCAGCTTTACCTCCATCATTCCTTAAGAAAGGAAGGTGTTAATTTATGGCCAATAGGATGTGCTAATCACTAGTGAGCTATTAGAATGAAATATGCTTCCTGACACATGCTAGTTGACTGTTCTATATAATAGTGCTATATTCATCTATTGAAGTAATTTGCCATGTGACAGGACAAAAAAGTACTCCTAAATCTCTGAGTACTGAACAACCGCAATGATTTCAGCTCTCTCTTTTCTTTCTTTTATTTTTTTAACAAGGGACATTTGCTTTAAACAACTAGCCTCTATTGTGATTGGGAATAAAAAAAGAACCAGCTTAATCACAGTTTATCTCTTAGGCAAATATTTTGTTCATGCTTATCATCAAGGGGTCACTTTGGGTTCCTGTAGCTGCAGCTTAAACGATTACTTCCCCCATTGCCTTTCTCATGAGCCATAAAGTTGAAATTAGAAAATACAGGATGCCGACTCACACAGGTGAGATTGTTCGCCATCTCTTGGAGCCAACGGATGCTTAGCCTTGATGAATATATTGCGGCGGATCTTTGAGGTCTACCCAAGCCAGATAAAGATCCTTTCAGCCTCCTAAGCATTCAGAAAGCAAAACCAAGATAAATAGTTTGTGCTGTGCATTCAACCTTTCCCACCGTCAAATGAAATGAGTGAGAATATTTTGATCTCAGCTCCCAAGGCCAGCTTCAAAAGCTTTGTAAAAAGTTTAATAATAATATACCAGTTCAAGTGGGGGGAAGGGATCCATCATTGCATTATGACCCAGCAGACCGCTAAAAAGTAGACACTGAACAAATGCCTCAGAATGTTCTTTCCAATCTGTTGCATTGCTTTTTTCTCAAATACTTCATGTTCAGCTTTGCCATTTCCCCCTAAACACTGTAAGCATCCATCTGTTTATGTATCCTTGTTTGTTCTCCCCAAGCAAGGACCTCCACGTTTGCATCCAAATTTCACTTTAAGTGATGCCCAATGGCAATTTTAATATTATGGATTGTATTCCACTGGTGTCCCTCTGCTGACTGAAGGCTCTTTGAACCAGCAGAGGCTCTATCTGCAAAATGGAGAGGAAGGTTTTGTTTTGTGATTCCCCTCCCCACTGGAGCCCCTGCACTCCAAAACTTCTCTAAGGGGTTGGAGAACCCTTTATAACACTGTGGGAAGTGGTGTGGGAAGGAGGGTTGCGGGGGGGGGGGGGAGAGAAAATCACCAAAAATCACCTCCCTCCCTGTTCCACTGATGAATGTGGACAACTGAATCAAAGAATTTTCCATCACTAGAAGGGCACTAATTGGATCCAGTCCAATGTAACTAATGAGGAGAGCAGAGCATAACGTATGTCCTTTTACCATGGATATATTGGATGGTGTTGGGCA
The DNA here is from genome assembly GCA_029215795.1 of Anniella stebbinsi. Lineage (NCBI taxonomy): Eukaryota > Metazoa > Chordata > Lepidosauria > Squamata > Anniellidae > Anniella > Anniella stebbinsi. The sequence continues at coordinate 60,316,416 of JARDYH010000005.1, read as the reverse complement.
AGTCTCTAAGCTATAATATAAGTCTCTCTATGTAAAACAGGAGTTCTGTTCATTGGAAGTTGTGCCACAGCAAGCCTCCCTTTATGTACTCTAGAGTTACATGGCTTGGAACAAGATTAGATGTAGGGTTTATAAAACAGGGTTGGCTCAGTCCATTGGGCTGGGACTGGTTGTTTACTGTGAGCTCAGAGACTCCATAGCTTGATGTGGTGTATGGAACAGTTCTGTAAAACAGTGATGCTAGATCTTAAAGGGACAGTTTCCTGTTTATTTAGGCCTGAAGAATGTGAGCTGTGTGTCAGCAGCCAGCAGCATAGTCCAAGAGCCTGTGTCAAAAATACTCCTGTCATAAGGTACAAATAGTTTGCCTATCTGGATATTTTACAAAAGTTTGGATCTTATTAAATGGTCTGGTGTGGGATTGGTCCCACTTAAAGCAGTCAGATTGGATATTTAAAGTAGGGATGTGCATTATATCGGATCCGATATCCAATTCTGATTAAAATTGGAGCATATCAGACATCCAATACCAATTCCACTATGAAAATTTGGAGTTCCAATTTTTTCTGATCTGATATTTTTGTCTCCGATTTTAATTGGAAAAAAATGGTAAATCGGATGCCATTTTACATTTTTCCCATAGCCTAGTATTGTGTTACAAAAATGCCTATAACTTTTTTATTTTTAAAGATAGAAGGATGAAACTTGGCCACATTGCAGATGGGTTAGAGTTACCTCTGTGTGAGAAATTTCAGAAAGATAGCTCTAGGCATTTTGTGGCTACGAATGTTTTACAAACGAACCAGGAATGCCTATAACTTTTTTATTTTTAAAGTTCCACAAATAAAACTTTGCCACATTGCAGATGGTATGTTGGGACCCATGTGTGTGAAATTTCAGAACCATAGGTGCTTGCCTTTGGTGGCAATTATTTTTTGAAAAATGGGTAGCAGTGGGGGAAAGACAGTTATGCCTTCAACTTTTTTATTTTTAAAGATCCAAACATGAAACTTGGCCACATTACAGGTACCACTTTGGTTGACATGTGTGAGAAATTTCTGAAGCATAGCTTCAAGCGTGTAGTGGCAAGGTATTTTGGGAGAAATGAGGAGAGAAACCCATTTAACTTTTTACTGTTTAAAGATAGAAGCATGAAACTTGCAGATGGGTGTGAGGTACTTATCTGTGAGAAATTTCAGAAAGATAGGTCCAGGCATTTTGTGGCTATGAATTGTTTACTTTAAAAGTTCCAACAGTTTCAAAACAGTGGTTTTGACAACTAACAGAGGGGGATGGGTGTGTGGTTTGACAGCTTTCAGGTATCCTGGTCCCAAGTTGTTTAGGGCTTTATACGCTAGTACAAAATCTTAAATTTGGCCTGGAAGCAAATAGACAGCCAGTGCAGTTCCCTTGGCAAAGGAATTGCACACTGAAAAGGAGCAGCTCCCAGCAACAGCCAAGCTGCTGTGTTCTGCACTAACTCCAGCTTTCACAGCAGCCTTAAGGGTAGACCAACATAGAAGGCATTGCAGTAATCTAGTCTTGAGGTTACTAGTGCCTGTACCACTGTGGCTAAGCTATCCCTGTCCAGCAAAGGCCATAGTTGGAGAACCAGTCAAAACTAGTCAAAGGCACTCTGAGTCACCATGGCCACTTGGGCCTCCAGTGACATTGATAGATCTAGGAGTACCCCCAAACTACAGATCTGATCTTTCAGAAGGAGTCCAGAAAAGGCAATAAGACTATCTCTCAGACGAACCACTCACCCACAGGGCTTCTGTCTTGCCAGGATTCATTTCAGTTTATTGGCCCTCATCCAGACCATTACTGAGCTTAGGTACTGATCTAGGATTTGTACAGCCTCTCCTGATTCACATGTCATCAGCATGCTGATGGTACTTGGCTCCAAACCCCCTAATGATCACTCCCAGTGGCTTCATTTAGAAGTTAAGCAACATTGGGGACAAGATGCTAACCTGCAGAACCCCATAGCTCAATTGTCAGGGAGTCAAGAAATGATCATCCAATGTTACTCTCTGAAATCAGTGCTACAGGTAGGACTGAATCCACTGTAACACTGTGCCTCTGATGCCCATCCCACAGAGTAAATCCAGGAGGATCCTATGGTCGATGGTATGAAAAGCTGATGAGAGATTGAGCAGAGAGATTGTTGCACTCCCCCAGTCCCTCTCTCAATAAAGGTAATTCCTCAGGGTAGTCAAGGCTAATTCAGTCCTGTAATCAGGACAAAACCCAGATGGAAATGGGTCTAGATAGTCAGTATCTTCCAAGAGTGCCTGCAGTTATTATTGTAGGTAGCCTGCTTGGGCCACCCATAGTTATGATTGGAAGCACCATTTTGCACATGTATACACTATGAGGCTGACTTCACAGCACTGGATTGCCACTGCTTTTGAGAAAATCCTGCATTTTTGCAGCTGGCAGAAGACAGTTCGGGCTTTCAGGTAGCCATTTAGGCCGCTGTCCTCTGCCTGGGCTTCTGGCAACCAATCAGCAGTCACCTTCTCCCCAGAAACGCCTCCGACTCAATGCCAGAGCGAGGTCAGACAGCGGAAGGGCCATGTTCACCTCGCTCCAGCGTAAAAGGTCAGGGTAAATTCCTGACTTTTTAAATTCACAGCTTTGTGGGAAAACCCTGCAATGGCTTCGAGGTGGCTGCTGCATCGTATAACTGACATAGCACCACCACACAGCCACCACAGGACTTTTAAAACATATAGATAGCCCCTTTTCCTCAACAGATGCTGTTTGTTTCATCCCTGTATCTTATGATGTAATTATTGCCCCCGAAAAGCATTTGGGAGCACTTGCCACCCCCTAAACACCCCAGCAGTTGTGCATAAGACTGTCGGTTTTGGAGATGAGACAACTTTCGTAACATATCCAGATAGACCAACCTTTTATACATCATTACATAAGTATTTTGACATGTGCTCTTGGACTAGCAGGGCTGCTTGTTTCTAAGTGTTTGCTGTTCTTCCTGTTCTTGTGAAACGTTTGGCCTTTGCTCTCCAAATAAAGTTAGTTGAGACCTTTGGGGTGGTGCCTATACTTAATGCCTCACTTTTGCCCAAAGCTGTGGAATTTCACCAAGCCTCCTTCTTTAAGAGATGTGGAGATTTCACTAAGCCTGCTTCTGTCTTAGAGACTGCAACATTCAGGGGAGCTTGGAAGTTTCCTGGATCTTGGCTCTGTGAGCCACATCTCAGGTCCCCCATGGAGACAGAGGCTCAATTCAGACAACACGCTGAGCCTCGGTTGTTGACTCACCTACTGACGGTTGTTGAAAAAGGTGGCGATCTACAGACAACACGCTGAAGCAGGCGCTGCAAGGAATCGGCTACCACCCTGGTTGCAGATTGCCTACTCGGCTCTGACTGACAGCTCAGCCGCCATTTTCCCCGCTTACCAAACCCTGTTAGTCCTCCAGCAGGTATCCCAGAAGGCACTGCAGCCGAAAACCATGGGCGCTGCCATTGAAGCCAATACAGGACACACCTCCCTAACCGCATTGGCCGTCTCAGTCAGTGGGCAAAACTCAGCAGCCTTGGGCAAAGAGGCAGCCAGGAGGAACGGCAGTCGCACCCCATGCCCAGCACTGCAATTCCAACGTTGGCACCCATGCCCCAGCCCCCCAACCCCCCCTCCTCCCTCCTAGAGCATCTTCCGCACACACAGGAAAGAAGGTGAGAGTGGGGTGGCGTAGAAAACTTTATTCAGCAGGGAGACCAGACATGGGCAATAAGGCACATGGGCACCACTATGCCAGGGCAGAACCTACGGAAAGGACAGTTGCCCCTGGGAAGAGAGGAAGCAGCTGGAAGGCACAGCGGTGAAGAGGGGTCGGCCGAGGCCACACTCCCAGGGAGCCAAGCATGGAACGTGCCAAGGGGATGAGGTGGAGAGGGGCGGCATGCCAGGGAGGGATGCCAGTCCAGAGATGGGACTCCACAGCCGACGCTCACAGGGGGTGGGGGTAGCGCAGCCAGATCCAGGCACTGATGCTTTCATGCACCCAGGACGCCTCCGCACGGGCGCGACGCTCCCCAACGGGATTCTCGGGGCCCGGCAATGGCTCGCTGTCCAGCCATGTTGGGTGGATGAGGGGGGCTCTCTGGTCGCCGCTTCCCCTGCCCTCGTTCTTCTGGGTGATGCGAGGGTGGAGGTGGCGGTGCAGTGGGGGTCTACTCTGGATGGGGTGTTGTTCTCCCTCTTAGTGTGGGGGGGCTGCCCCTTGCTTATTCCGTCTCCCGCTCCCCCCCCCTTTGCCGTAGTGCCCTTCTGGTGCACTTCCCTGTCCGTTTGGGTAGCTGGCTGGGCACCCTGCGTAAGTGCTGGCAGGAGCAGGCCCCTAGTTGAGCTCCATGCCGGCTGCCTGGTGGGGGAGGCGGGCGTCCTGGTTGCTATGGCGGTGAAGCCGGGTCTCTGTTGCGAGCATGCTTGAGCAGCCGCCCACTTTCTGCCTCTCTTGCCGCTCCGCTCTCTGATTTTCCTTGCTCAACAACAGTTGTTGCTTCAACAATGCCCCAATTAGGACAACACGTTCGTCAATTGACAATTCCCTCAACAACTCGCAAATGAGTTGTTCATCTCAGTTGTTCCTTTAACAACTGTGTGTTGTTCCTTTAACAACTGTGTGTTGTTCCTTTAACAACTGTGGGTTGTTACTTTAACAACTGTGGGTTGTGTGGCTGAATTCAGACGACATGGTTAACAACGCAGTGGGTTGTTGAAGGAACAACCCACAGTTGTTCAACGTGTCGTCCGAATTCAGCCAGAGTGTTTATCCTCCTGAGATAAACTCAGGAAATTCTTCAATATGATGCATAGCCTTCACAGAGATCTTTAAACCTGGAACATGATGAGGACAACATTAGTACACACTAACTGTACCAAGACGTACAAAAGGATATGTCATAGAATCTGGTGGCCCTCTGGAATTTCTGCTGATATCTCTTCTCAATAGTTGATGAAGGGTGGGGGGGGAGATCCCTGCTTCCATCAATAAATGAATGATCTGTGCTTCCTCTGTTGTATATTTACATGCCCTGCATCAAAAGGCATTATTATCAGTACCCCCTGTTTCAAATGCCCCTTTAAAGGATGTTTGATGTGTGGGTGACACATTAATAGGTCACTATTTGTACAGATTTTTTCTCTCCTTCCATTTAATCAATACTCATTCACCAATGAAATAAAAGCATTATCCCTCTGGTCACACATGTGCAACAGAACTTCATCTCTGGAAGTTAAATATGCCCCCTGTTGCTCTATAAACCTTCTCAGGCTCTTACTAACCAAAAACAAAGAGCTCCTGTTTGCTCAAGAGGCACTGCCAGGGTCAGAGAGAGGTTAGAAGTTATCCCTATCTCAAGGTCATATTCTATCTAAAGGGCCAAACCAGTCTGAGAGATCAGGTTGCAAAGATTGCTGCAAATGCTCATTCAGGCTCAATCATTTTCAGCAGGGAGCCAAGTAACATCAGGAGCCTTAGGTTTCCTCCGCACTTCCAGATGTGAACTCAGTTGCTGCCCCCACCAGCCCCTTTACCAGTGCTGGGCCTACTTGGTTTTTATTATGAATCCTGTGGGACAAATTTGGAAGGACATTGCTGTCAGACGACAGGATACATTTCAAGCTCTAAGAATGTCCGTACCACATTGGATCATTGGTCCATCTAGCTACGTAGTGTATGTCCAACACAGGCCAGGATGGGCTGCTACAGAGAGAATCTGAAGCAGTTATTAAGAGCATCTGCCCTAGGACATGTTGCCCCAGCAAGACTCAGGGTTGCAAAGGATCTGTATCCAACCTACCAGCACCGGCATCAGTGGTGGAGACTGCTCAGTTTACCTAGATCAGTTTTTACCATTGCCCATCTCAACAAACACTGCATTCAAATGTACATCCCTTTTGTATTTCCCTGTGAGAAGACTTATACACTACCTTGGAAGCACGTCAAACACACATTTGCAAATGTGGGGTGGAGACCACTTGCATGCGAGAATTGGTTAGCAGGTAGGAGCACCTGCTAATTCTCCCAAACAAATTCCCCCAGGAATGACCAGGTGTCCTAGATCCAAGTTTGGTTTCAATCTGGAGAACCATGAAGAGGGAGAGCAACAAGGGCCTTGAAGTTGCCCATCAAGACTTGGCACTTGGACCACAGACTGAGCAACGTACACAAGGCACTGTCACAATCTTCCCTACTATGGTGAGATGTATTGTATGTCTCATTATTTCTAAATTTGCATCAATACATATAAATTAGCATATGCAAATGGGTGTCTTTCTTTTGTCGTTTTTCTTGGCGATGCATTTCCTCACTTTTTTTGGTGGTGCTTAAGTGTCCACCTTATCATGAGACTGTTCTTTTCTCAGCCAGGCTTACTTCCAGTTTCTAAGCTGGACAGGGCAGGGTGAGAAATGATTAGAAATGGTCATGGACAGGCCTTTGGAGAGAAGCATCAATGGGCAGTACAGATGGATGAGAATTTTGTCTCAGTTTGGTTTTGATTTAAAAAAATCTCCAGCATTCGCAAATTTCTTCATATTCGAGACACAAAAACCCTTGAGATTTAAAACATCAAATTGGGAAAACCAAAACGGAAAGATTCATCCATCCAGGCCCACAGCTTTGAATGCTTTGCCCCTAAAAATCTGGGTTTGAATCCCTGATATTCAACTATGTTTCCGGTGTTGAATTAGGGCTGCCACTTCTTTCTTTTTTTTACAGGCTCCTCAACTTTAATAGATATATGGCAGGCAGGTACATCATGGACCGCTCCATGCTGGAAATAGCTGTACTTATTAAAGATGAGTGAGAATTTCTTTTCAGATCATTTTTTATAAGAATTTACTTAAACTCACCAAGTTCTTCATGTTTGGGAGAGAAAGAATGTGTGATTTAAAAATTCAAATGGAGGAAAAAGCAAACCTGTCAGATTGGCCCATTTCTAGTGGGCAGGGCAAGGGGTTAGGCATCTCCACCCACAAATCCTCCCCTGCAAATCTCTCCCAGCTCACTAGTCTTGCAGAGGAAACACAGGATTGGGAAGTCTGTGTTTCTCTCATAACATGTATATTGTGGTTGGAGTCTAACCAGCAATGCTCTGTAAAGGGAATCTGTTCCCTTTCACCCTTCTCCATTTCAAGAGGTACACGCTTGAAAACTTGCCAGCCCTGAGATTATGATGGATGGTATATAATTTATAAAAGTGATAAACAAACAAACCTCCCAAAATCAGGAAAACAAGATGTCATTCCAAATTCTAGTTTCACCTAGGATAAGCCATATTAGCCAGCACGGTTATCCTCCTGTGGGTGCAAAATGTCTGAAGATGCATTTCACACTTTACGCTGCAACTGATGTACACACGAGATGTTTCTGTCAATAAACATATAAAATATGAAGGACGTACAGGTATGCTAAACATGCAGTGATCACATGCAAGAGAGTCATGGTCAGTTAGGGTTTCCCAACGTCCCCGAGTGTTTAGGAATGTGTTTGCTCTTCACAGTTGACATATGACCCAAGGAAACCATCAGTGGAACTACATCGGGGTGATTCACTTGCTCACCTCCCAATGTGATATATGCCATCATCTGCAAGGAATGCCATTCTACAGATTGCAAATAGGCCAATCTCTACACAGAAGAATAAATCGATGCAAATCTGCCCCCAGAAATGGCAATACTCAAAAAATAGTGGGAGAAGAACACTTCTGCCTCCCAGGACACTCTTATCACTGACCTTAACATGGCCATTCTTGAGCACAGAAACTTCAACGGATGATTAGAACAAGAGACTGCTGAATTACAATGCATCAAGACATTCAGTTCTATGTCCTGCAGCTTGAATTGAGATAAAGGTGGTTTTTTTAATCACAGTACATGTATTAATTGGCTTTCCTGATACCAGGATGTTGGGGTTGTCAGCAACAACTGTTTTGTGAATAGCTACTGTTACTAATGTACCTGCCACTGTCTCTACTTCCTGCGGTGTTATTCACAAGACACTTTGTTGTTTGCAAAAGCTACCACACATGTAATTGCAAATGCTTATGAAATTCTCCCCTTCTGATCCCTGGAACCCCAGCTTGAGGTTTCCAGTTATCTAATCTGGTTTCCACAGGGGCACCAATGCAAGCTGCCTTTTCTTTTCTTTTTCATTTTTGGTTTCTGGACTTTGGGAAACCACTGTGCCTGTGCAGATGGCTGCACTTTTTAGCTCCTTTTTCCCCTTGCAGGTTACTGATATGAACAAGTATCGGCAGGGGCTGCTGCTTAGTGGTAGAGCAACTGTTTGCATGCAGAAGGCCCCTAGTTTAATTCCTAGCATCTCCAGGTAGGGCTGGGAAAGAACCCTGCCTGAAACCCTGGAGAGCTGCAGCCAGTCAGGCTAGATGCACCAATGGTCTGATAATAATAATAATAATAATAATAATAATAATAATAATATATTTATTTATTACCCGCCTCTCCCTCCGGATCGAGGCGGGGAACAACATCATCATAAAACACACAAAACTGATTAAAAATACATAAAACCAATACATCATTAAAATACCAATAAAACACCAATAAAACACTTAAAATTCATCTGAGTAGGCCTGCCGGAAGAGCTCAGTCTTTATAGTTCGTCTAAATTCCTGAAGACTGGGGTCATCCCATGAAGCTGATTGGTGGGAGATTCAGGACAGATAAAAGTAAGTACTTCTTCACACAGTGCATAGTTAAACTATGGAATTCACTTCCACAAGATGTAGTGACGATGGCCACCAATTTGGATGGTTTTAAAAGGGGGTTGGATGAATTCTTGGAGGAGAAGTCTATCAATGGCTACTAGTCCCAATGGCTATGTGCTACCTCCAGTATCAGAGGCAGTAAGCCTATACACACCCATTGCTGGGGAAGACATGGGTGGGAGGGTGCTGTTGCATCCATGTCCTGCTTGTGGGTTGATGGTCGACAGCTGGTTGGCCACTGTGTGAACAGAATGCTGGACTAGATGGACTCTCGGTCTGAACCAGCATAGCTCTTCTTATGTTCTTATGACTCCATATAAGGCAGCTTCCTATGTCCCTATGTACATCCATTAAATCATAGCACAGAAGGAATTTTAATACGATCGTGCAACCAATGCACATATGCGCATTGATTAAATCCTAGAAGGGAATCCTGATGCATCCATATCAAGGTTTCTTTTTTATTTTTACACTGTGATTAAATCAAAGTCTCTATGTGCTGGTACACTTTGGTAACCTGCAAGGGGGAAGTGCAAACAGAGAACCACTGCAAACTGTGCACACACCAATGTAGAAATTCATTTTAGATGTTCTCTAAGTCAAACCAAAAGGCAGCCAGAGTGGATGGAGCACTAACCAGAGCAACTCCTGCGCAATAGCAGAACAGAAGGCGAGACATCTCCCGTCCCTATGTGGAATGCCACTGCAGCCCAGCTGCTGCTTAACATATAAAGCAGCTGTTAATCTCCGGGGGTGGGTGGGTGGGACTCGGAAGCTTGTTTGACTGAAATTTGCAAAGTGCTTTGTATAGAAACTGCTGCATGCATAAAAATGCTGTTATTTATTGCTATTCATTACCACCTCAGTCATTCTAGCAGTTTCAGGAAAAGTGGAGTACAGTGAAGAACAGTGATTCTAAATACTAAATTACTAAACTAACTAGTAATTACTAAACTAGATAGAATTATTAGTAATTCTTAATACTAATTATCAGCATTTGTATAATTTAGAAAGACCTTTTAGGATATAATTCATTAAGCACGGCACAATGACAATCTTGTTTTAATGAGGGAGGTTGTGAGAGCAGCACTGTAGTGTATAGCCTTCAAAGCAACCCAATTAACCTTGTATTAAAACAAATTAACCCCCACTGAAGTCCAATTCAAATATTCTTTAGCTAATTTGTATGAGTCACAGATTTGCCACCCTAAACACTGCTACACCAGCAGCAGGACCTTAGGCTGGGGTCATGAAACACATCGTACAGAGATGTGCCCTGGGCGTCACTGTCAGATACAATGGCAAAAATGCGGAGGTTCAGTGTTAACAGCATTGGGAAACGAAATGCTTTGCAGCCCTTAACTCATTAATCCTTATTCATACTTCACAGACAGGGAATTGTGGGCTGCGACTTGTCCAACTTCACACAATGATTTCATGGCTAATTGGACAACTCGCCCCAGGCGCCCAGTGTAGCAAGCTTCAAATGTTGCCATCACACATCCATACCTGTGTTAATCTGCCTGACTTCCTGTTGCCAAATACTATTTAGAACAGAGTTCCAAAACTGCTCAAACAGTTTTCATCAGTAAAGCATTGCCTGAAAGTCCAAGGGCTTTAGGGGATATTTCTATTGGTCAGGGGTGGGGAACCTTTTCCACCTCTATCAATGCCCTCATCCTCTTGGAAGTAATCTGTCACAGAATTACATGCCAGTAGTGGGGGGGGGGGGGCAGAGTCAATATTGGATGGAGCCATTTTTCTCTCTCTTTCTGTCCACTCTCTTTGCCACTCTCTCTCTTCTGCCACTCCTCCTCTCTCTGCTACTCTCTCTCTCTCTCTCCCCCCCCACCCCATTTCTTTCTGTGTCTGTCTTTCTCTCCCACTCACTCTCTCTCTGTCTTTCTGCCATTCCTTCTCTTTACCACCACCCCTCTCTCTTTCTCTCTGCCACTTCTTTCTTTGCCACCCCCTTCTCTCTCTCTCTCTCTCTCTCTCTCTCTCTCTCTCTCTCTCTCTCTCTTTCTCCCACTTCCTCCCCACCCAGTAGGCAGATTGCTTTTGCCTGAGGTCTGAACTGCACACTTGCAGAGGGTTTTTGAAATCAGGCTGAGGACTGCACATACATCGTCCTGCAATTCTAAGGGCGGCATTAAGATGTTTTAAATAAATAAATGAGCTTAGGCAGAGAGCTGTATGTGGCTTTCATGACTGAGGAAGGATTTGAACACAGCTCTTTGAGGCTCTGCACACTATCCACTGTATCACCGCAAAATTCTAACTTTTACACATTAATGTTTCTGCTACATCTGAATGGCCCTGAGCAACTGGAAATGTGTCAGCCCAGTAGGCTCTACATGCTAAAGAATAAGATAGATAGATAGATAGATAGATAGATAGATAGATAGATAGGTAGATAGACATTTGCATAATGACAGCAACAGGATAAATTATTCTGCTTTTCCCCCAAAAATATACAGGACCAGATAACCGTATCATTTTCTCTAACTTGCAGTAAAACGTTTTAGGAATAAAAAAAACAGAGGAGACACTTAGCCTGCTATAACAGCAAAAGCTAATACCATCAGCTTCTTCATCAAATGTCACCCCTTTCCATGCCTTTTTTTTTCTTTAGATGGGAGAAGAGGAGAACAAACTGCAACAAATATCAATAGCTCCCTTCTCTGAGGCTGTCCATCAGCCATCAAGATTATAGAAGGGTGTTTTCAAAAATCAAAAAAAGCCAAGTCTCTGATATGGAAATGCCTGTCTGTTACGGTGAAATATGCTGCAAATTCTTTTGAAGTGAGGGAATTCAGACAAGATTTAGCAGCAGATACGATCCCAAAAGCTCACTTAACATCAACTCCAGAAACATTACACTAATGTGTTTTAAAATATGATTTACAATCTGAGAGCAGGGAATGAGAGGAAGATGGGGAAATACTCACAAGGCATGAGATATGTGTTGCAGGAAGCAGCAATATTCTCCTTCCCAAGGGATGCACACCTAAAGGGAAAAAAAATAACATTGCCTGTCAGAGGCACACACTGCTAATCTGAAGGGTCAAGGCAAGACACTAGGTTCACTTCTTCATCCCTTTTCTGATGGATCTGTTTTTGTAGGCGATAGGCAAAACGTTAACACTGAGCTAATGTGCATGCAACTGAAAATACCTACACTGATCCTATTATGCTTCAACATTTCAGCCTCCAGTGGAGCACCTTTGGCTTATATCTCTTGCAGGGGTGGCCCTCCAAATGTTGTTAGACTACAAATTTCATCATCCCCAAACACTGGCCATGCTGGCTTCAGCTGATGGGAGTTGGAATCCAAAAATAGGTTGGAGAGGAAGACGGGGCCAAAAGAGGGAAATGTTATCTTCTGCTTTCCCGTGCAAAGCTTTGGGGCTCCTTTACACAGAGCTTACGTAGTGTGATCAAGATCAGTTACTCACTGAACTTTGCAGGTCCTTTTCACGACATTGTCATCTTCCAATGACATTCCTGACATTTTTTTAGCGTTATTCCGCCATGATTTAACTCATCGAAAATGCAGTAATAAATATACACTGCCATCAAAGAGCTGGTGTATTTCTAGGATAGTGCGATATTGCTGCAATGTGGCAGCACCATCTGCTGGCTGTATAACACATGGAACTTCTCCACAAAGGAAACAGACAAAAAAAAGAGGGGGGAGGAAAGGGGAAGGCACATGTATTGTCCATTGAAAAACTCCTCAAGAAGAAATCCTGGAAAGGATGTGGGTTTTGCTTTAATGTAGAGAAGCCTTTAATTTTCCCCATCCTGCATCCTTTGAGAGTCTGTGAAAAGAAAAAGGAGGGGAGCACATACACTACAACCCCCAGCTATATATAGTACACTCAGCATTTTTTTGGTTCAGGCTGCCCACGATTTCATATTCAAAAACTGAGCTTCAAAAATAATTATTATTATGTAGGGCTGTGCACTGCTTCGGTTCCAGATTCTAATGCCGAGCTGAAGCTGGCTAAAAGGGGGGGGTCTAGAGTTTGCAGGCAAATTTATATGAAAGCTAAGTTGTTCTACCTGGGAAAGTTCCAAAAACAAAATTGAAAGATTATATGCTTTTAATCTTGAATGTTAAATTTCTTGTCTATCCAATGACTGGCACTACATCTGCGGGACTACAGCGTCTGTAGCGCACTCATTATATTGAAGATTATTTAATATATTACTTTTTAATATGGCGAAATCACTGTAAGAGCAATTTTACTACAGGTTTTTTTCTCACACATAGAGACTAGAGGCATCTGGTAATTACTGTATCCAGGGCAAGGGTTGAAAATGTATGATTCTGCAGGCATTATGACTGTGTACAGTAAATATGCCTAGGCCAGGAGAGGGCCATGCCCACTGACTCTGCCCCCTACACTATATGCATTCAGCATATCGGGTTGGATCCAGAATCTGCCTCCCATGAACATAAGGGCTCCACTCTCACTGTTCAAGGATTCTGCTCTCTTCCCCTCATCAGAGTTCACCCCATTCAGCAGGGCCCTGATCCTCCTTATAGTATTTACAGTAGATCCCAATCAGCTTTCTACTCACCCTGTCTTAGAGCAGATGCCTCCTGAGAGCTTATATCCGTGGTCATTCTGTGAACAGGCATGATAAGCAATGCTCATGAATGCATTGTTGTTTTGCAATTTAATCTTGAATATATCCAAGAGCAGCCTTGTTTAATATTGCTGTCAAACTTACCCACCATTAACAAACATATCTCTTGATCTCCCTCCTGGTACCGCAGATGGCAGTTGCACTCCTGAAATACAGGTGAGATCTTGTTAAAATTTGAAACCGCTTTTGAATGAGTTTGGGATGTTACACCTGGGCAGAAAAAGAGCTTCCTCTGACATCAGGCATAACGCTTTCTGAAGCAAATGAACAATCTGAGGTTTCCCAAATAAGGGCACACTCTAGCTTATATTTTTGCCAAACATTGAAACTCTAAAATAAGGTGTCAACTCAACAATTTTCACCTATCTAGGTGCATATTTTTCAAAACCACATCCTAATTAAAACCTGCTGCCGAATGAATGCCTACTCAGCTGAATGCTTCTGTTTCCAATCTATGTCCATTATATGCTAATTGAATACAATAAATAGAGATAAGCACATTCCAACAAGTTGATAATGTGTCACTGTCCAATTCTTCTGGCAGGAGGCTTTGAATTATTTTCAGCCTTTATAGCCATATTCATCATCACCTTTCATGTCAAGGTATTTCAAGTAGCATGGAGTTTTTAATGAGCTTGCAGTCCCAAAAAAGGGGGGTATGCCCAGTGCATACCCCATAATAATCTCCTAATTAGTTTTATCCTCCTGCCCAGTATAATTTATGGATTTAACAAACATAAAAGCTTCATTTACTTGTTTGTTGAGTGTTCCCTCCCTTGGATCTAAATGTGCAATGAAAGGGCATATTCAGAATACAGTAAAACATACAACATTTACTTCTTATATAAATACTGTGAAGTAAGATCCCTTTAAATGCTTCTGGGTTTTTTTCATAAATCGATGCTAAGGTTTTATCTAATATTGCTTCTTTCACTGAGGTGGTGCACTGAAGTTCAGTTGTTTATAGAGCTATAGAAACAGATGGAGGACTTAAATAGATGACAAAAAAATATACCCTCTGATGAAAAGGCATTTTTTTCTAAATGAAATATAATTAGTGGAGGAAGGAATGGTGTCATCTAATTGTTATAAAGAGCTCCATCATACCTAATTTTTCCTCCGCGTTTTTTTCCCTCTGATACTAAGCGCGTCAAGCTTATGATAGCTTTCACTTGAATAGCTGCTCTTTCACTCTTTCACTCCTTTGCTCTTCCATTCCACTCTGCCCCCCCTTCTCTTTCTCCCTCCAGTCAGGTCCTGTCAGATGAGTACTTCAACCAGATCGCCTTTCTGCTGGGCAAAAATGAAATGACCCTTTAGTCTGGCTCTTTGGGGGCATCAAGGGAGTACAATCCTGTCTCTGCAGAGATTCTGGCATTGTATGATTTTTAAAAATGCTTTGGAGCCTGGGATGCAAGGTTTGGGTTTTATATTTGGCTTGGAGCCAGCTGCTGAGAAAGATTGCTTTTCCCTGCCAGGACCTGATGTAATCCATTCAAGCCAACGACAAGACTCCCATCACAGCACACACTCCCAATTCCTTTAAAACTATACAGAGGCTTAAATGCGCATTAAATGCACTTGGGAAAATAATCCAGACTTTTAGCATTCTAGGAGAAAACAGAAAATGCTGGGGAAGAGGTGGATTGTCAGCAGGACAGGCATGGCGTCATGTGAGTAACGTGCTGCAAATCCACACACCAGGCATGGCTAGAGTGCACTAAATTGCTGGTGTGATGGAGCTCCAAGTGTTATCTAATGGCTCTGTAGGAAGTTTGGGATACAACAAAAGCACTGAGAAAAAGTGGAATTTGAGGCTGCCCTAATTTGTGCTAATATTTTACCATGGGTAAACCAAAGAAACCATTTTAGTTTCCAGTTTGGTTTCCAGTGTTTTAATAATATAAGGTCAAATAAAAACTTCAGGAGTTTTGTTGTGTGTTTTAATGCCAGAGCCAGTGGTTCTAATATACTTGGACAATTAACAAACTGGAGGTCTTCCATACCAGCATAAGGCTGAGAAATCTTGGCAGCCAGTGATCCTGAGCATAAAACTGGGGCATAGAAACTGATAGGAAATCTCCCATGTTTTTACTTCCTCACACTGGAATCCTCACTATATGAGTGAACTGTGGTTGAAACCTTCCATATTTTACTCTCCCGGTTCTTTGAATTGCTTTTCTTCACCCCATTGTCTGTCGTTCTGGGAAGACAAGCAAACTCTATCTCTACGCAAAGGATTTAGCTAGGGGTCACATAACCTGAACTCTGGCTTGACCGTTAAGTTGTGCCTTCAGAAAATGCAGTGGGTCTTCATAAATTACCCTAGATGGCACCTCCAGCACAGACTCTTAAACTGTAATTTAAAGGCTTGTCTAAAAAGCAGGAAAGGCAGAAATTAGAGAGTAATTCATCCAAACAAACTGCCACCACTCAGAGCTCGGGGTTAAAGTGAACTTGGAAAATATACAGCTGAACTCGCCATCTTGAACAAAGGTTTCCAAAATGGCTGGCCACTGCTAAGTATTCAGCCTTTGAAATGTTAGATCTTTTTAGAGCTGCCTTTTTATGTTTGGGGGCACCCCAAAAGGGATAGTTAATTTGTCTGCATTGCCCCCAAGCAGCTTACAAACTAAAGTTCAATAGCCAGGAGAGATAACAGAGGAAAGGCAACAGAGGGGGAAGAGAGGGGCAAAGGTGACACACTTAACCAACAGAAAGAGGAGTGTGGGAAAGGCAAAAAAAAAATGAGCATTATGAAATTTAGTTTCTTCAAAACTATGTCTGGGCATTCTTAGCCTTTGTTTTCCCTGGGGATGTGGACCAAGGAGCTAATCCAAAGACAACATGGAATACTATATATAGGGAAATTTAAGAAAGAGAGGCAAAGAGCAGCAAAGAGGTGTTTGGCGAGAGAAATGTATTCATATGAGGAGGGGTCATTATATTCCCTACAATGCTTACAAACATGGCTAACAGCCAGATTCTAAGCTTATATACAGTACTCAGAATTATGTTCCACCATGTTCAGTGGTGCTTACTGGCAGGTGTTCTGTCCTGACCATGAGCAGGACCTCACGGGGTAGGATGGATGCCTTAGATCGCTTAGTCAATCAGACAGCAGGCAGTGCCAGGCTGGTTTGCAGGACCTTGGATAGCTACAAGAAGCCAACTTGCTCTGACATGAGGGAGATTCATGCAACCCCTCCACACACAGGCCATGCCACAGAGCAAGCCCTGCACTCCAACAGTGATACACTCAGCAGGCACAGACCCACAACCATGTATACTTTTGGAATGAATCAGAAGAGGAGTGCATCAGTCCCCCCCTCACATGGGGGAGCTCTAGGCGCATACATTGGTATGCATACAGAGGCTACCTCTGATGCATTTCAAAAGAGCTCATGGTGGTGGTAGTGGTGTGTGTAGACCACTTCACATGGTGGCCAAATACACAGATGGCAAGGAGTGAGGTTACTGCACACATTGGTGGCCAAGTGGAGTAAGCCCATGAAGCCTTGCAACTCCCCTTATGCATTCTCTCTACAAATGGGAGGGGTCATCTGAACCCCCTCCTAAAGTCTGAAGCTCAATAGGTCCTTTATCCTTCTTAGCCCAAACTACTTCTTCCAAGCTCTTGTCCCCTTTCTTAAGCATGGAGACTTTTAGAGGTAATCCCCTGGCCTGGAACCTAGAACTCAAGTCACCTATCAGTCAGCTCCTGCCTTGCACATTGCCTGCCCTGGGGGGCAAAAGCCCCTGGTGAAAGGGGGATGGTTCCTTAGGGAATACTGGCTGAGGGGCTTCCATCTCTAGGGTTCCCAGGTTAGTGGGCTCTGGGTCAAGGGAATCCTGGCTGAGAGGTTCTGTCTCAGGCTAAATTTGGGGGCCAGCTGGTTTCCCCTCCTCCGTATCCAAAGCCTCACTGCTACTCAGGGTCAGGCATCAAGATACCAGGCAACTCTGTGCAGAAGCATCAATTTGGCCTGCCTCCCTATGGACACTTACAGAAGAGTAAACTCCCTTGGACACAATGGGATGTCTTTCTGCATAGGATTGTACTGCACGTGGTAGGAAGAAGGTACCTCCTACTGGAATCTTTTTCATACACACAGACACCCCATCATCAATCATATGGAATGTTATGCTGTCCTTTTAGTTACAATGATTATTCTAGGGCTATATGAAGATCAATGGCCACAGAAAATTGGTGATAATTAAAGATATGAGGAACAGACATTCTGAGTTCAGAATGACCAGAACTCCAACTAGCCTAGGGCTACCTACTCTGACTGGAAGAAGCCCTCAGGTGACTCAGGATGACGTCCTTCCCAGACCTGAAGATTCCACAAATTCAACCTGAGGCTGTTTAACCAAGGTCCCCTCTACAAGGATTCGCTTTTGCGCCTGGTTAGGCGATTATGCGCATAATCGCAGAAGCGCATTTACACCTAATCCCTCTGCACAAGAGGCGACGAGAGGCGGCGAAGCGCATTAATGGATGACCAAAATGCGCTTTACAAGTAGTTAATGTGCATAAGCGCTTGTTCACATAGTCAAAATGCGCTTTAACGGCCGGAGCAAAATAAAACTCGCTATTTAACGCGCATTCGATAATGTGCATAATCGGAGAGATAACGCGCCTCTACGCCCGATTTGCGCTCCGTTCTTGTAGAGGTAATTTTTTTTAAGCGCCTTGAAAGAGCTTTAAACCTCTCTTGTAGAGGCAGCCAAAGAATGGAGTTGCCTTTATCCCTAAGACGCTATAACAGCTTTCCCCAACTTGATGCCCTCCAGAAGTGTTGCACTGCTATTCCCATAGCAATTTTGGTAAACTATCCAGACAGCTTTGGCTATTGGGCAGCATAAAATGTAATAAATTAATTAATTAACCCTCTGCTGGGGGATTATGGGAGTTGCAGTCCAATCTCTGGAGAGCACCAGGTCAGAAAATGGGAAAGAGTGCTCTAGTATCACTAATTTACTGGTGGGACTATGGGAATCATACAATCATGTTCCAATGCTGTTTGCTTGCTTGCTTGCTTGCTTGCTATTTTTAAGATATATTTCCCAACAGCAGCTTCAGAAGCCCTCAGGGTTGGTTATAAAAACCATACACTCAATTAAAACCGAGGGAGGTTCATTTGGCTTCCTCATTATAATGTTTCAGGCAGCAAGGGAAAGGTGATAGAGCCTTCAGACTAGCTGAGTGATTACACTGTTTGATGTTTCTGATTGGTGTTTTTTGTTTTTTGCTGCTTGTCGTAACTTTAGTATTAGCTGGTTTTATTGTCTATTATGGGTTGCTTACTGTTTATTTGATTGTTTTATTAGTGTTTGATCTTGTTTAAATTGCTTGTTTGATATTGCTGGTAGCCACCTTGTGGAACCTTACAAGTGCAAAGGTGGAATATAAATATACTAAATAAAATAAATGCATGCATTTGCACATACGTCAGAAGTAGAACATGTGACGTAATCCAAAGCTATCATATGCATTAATAAAATCACAGCCAAATTTATTCTGATATAGTGCACTCATCCTTTGCACTGCCACAAGGGATGCCAGAGAAATCCACAATGGATCCCAACAAGATCGAGTTTCTATGAATCTGACCTGCGGATTCTGCAGCAGCCTATCTTTTTCAAAGTCATGTGGATTCCACGGACTTGCAGACCGTTTTTCACTTGGGGAGGGAAAGATTTGCAAATTCCACAAGTGTGCAGACATCCCTAAAAAGAAAACAAAATCCTTTCTGTCAATGAGCAGATCGTACAACAAAAGATACCTGGCAATCCACAAAAAACAGACAGAAGGGATTATTACAGCAGAAGGCCTCACATATGTGTGCTTGGAGTGTAGGCATGCTGGCAAGCCATGACCAATCACTGCTTCTCAGTGTGTGTATACACAGCCAAACATACATTTACCGTCATCACATGCAGTAATTTACAATGTCGGGTTGTATAATAATGTGACTTTTTGCCTTTACTCTCCAGTTATGATCATGGTTACCCTCCATAATGCAACAACAAAACGGAAAACCCCAAAGGAAATTTTTGCTTCGGTTTTTGTTGCAGTCTTCTGCAACGTGGTTTTGTTTTGTTTTGCTTTTTGAGGATTTGTGCAAATTTGGACTTGCACAAATATGCATCAGCACTAATGAGTATTAGTGCAAGTGGAACAAAATTCTCATATGTCCCTTTAAAAAAAAAAGAGCTGATTCCATCAATGAGTGGACAATGTAATGAAAGACACCTGCCAGTCTGCGAGACATTGACAGAATGGCTTTTTTATCAAAATCCATGCATCCCTAACCACCACGGCTTGGATAATTCCTCTCTCTAACTCCTCTCTCTGTCTCTTTCCCTCTCATACATGCATGCACTGGTACAGCTGCAATTGTAGCAGAGAGAAGAGCCAGTGGGAAGACAGAAAAAAGCATGTCTGAGGCTTGCGCACAGGAGCAGCCTTATTTGATGGAGCAAGATTTCACCCTCAAAATGGTGGAAGTGTAAAACAAACCCTTAAAACAAGATAAAACTCTAAAAGGTGGAACATGTAACATAATACAGGCTGAGGGTTATGCCACGTTCATGAATAGTTGCAATCCAGACTAAACTCAAGGATGGGCAAATCTGTAAATTTAGGGTGCTTCTGCAGCAATTTGTGATATCACTGCCAAGGAGTAGTGCCTGCCAACAGGATTGCACCAGTTCATAGATTATAACTTTCGTGTAGCTATCTACGTGGAGGTCTGTAGATGACTGTAAAGCATATGACCAGTTCCATACACAGATTAAAGAAAAGCACTGCTTTTGACCAGCCAAACACTTTCAAGACACGTTGATTTCATTAAGAGAGACTTAAGCATGTGCTTGTCTATCTTTCCCATGGAAACAATGGCACTTTACATTATTTCTCTTTGGCTGGTCTCAAGTGTAAACAGGCTCCAAATCTGATATAGCTGTTACCCGCAAGCAACATCAACTCGGTTCCTCAAATCCACTGAATACTTCTGCGAAACAAAATACTCTTTGAAGAATGGAATAACACTAGTTCATTATCATCTATTTTTAACTGGGCTTAATCCTGATTTAGTCATATCTGGAGTACTTCTAAACATCGCTAGCTTCTTGAATTAGAAAAAACAAATAACTCAAGGTAAGGAGAACCTGTCACTCACGTACAGAGGGCAAAGGGCATTCAGTGGGGCCTTTGATCTTTGATGCTTGACCTTGCTATCAGTGACCTTGGGTGGCCAAGCGGAATTGTTTTCTGAGAGCCATGGCCTATTGATTGGCTTCCAAGTGGGTGTGTTGGGGATTGTCATGTTAATTGTGTATCCCTGAAAGAAAATGGCTCATCTTGTCAGATGAACAGACCCCATGCTGCTAAGTGCACCCTGAATGAGAACCTCTTTTTTTCAACAACAACAACAACAAAAAACCCAGCCATCAGGCAGTCTACTCTGTTCCAGGAATGCAAAGGAGAATTTGAGGAGACCCAGCAGCAGCAGCAGCAGCACCTATATTATAATACACAGCTGTAGTGAAATTTTCCCATCAAAGGGTAACTGTTGATGTTTAATTTACTTGAACTAATAGGTCACCCTCTTCCCATCTATGCTTATAGAATTAATGAACCCAAGGCCAGAAAGATGGCCTTCAAGCTTTGATTCTTTTCACTTCTGCCATTTTCAAACAAAGAGGTTCCAAGAAAAGGTTAAGACATCAATAATAACAACAGACGACTTCTACTGTTGTGTCATGTGGCTGTGTGCACAGTCGTCCCATAATGACACACTACATCTTTGATGCTGCTTTGCAAAATGGTTCCATAACCATACAACATTTGCAGCAAGGCAGAGAGCTGATGATAACGTCCTACCTGGGAAATACACCTATAAAGCTCCGCCTATTTTTATAGCATACTGTAGCAATTGTATCACATTCAACAGCTCATGTTTTTTAGGCAGCACCATATGAGATTCCTGAAGGGACACAATATAGTACAGTGGTGCCAGGCACTTCACCAGTCATCTTGCTCCATTTAGCAGCCACAACACTTCAAAGCATGGATAGGTCACAAGCTAAAATGGAGTATCTCTCTTTGTCAAACCCTACAGCTGAAGGTTATAGCTGCCTTGATGCTGAAGGTTTGTCGCAACTCCATTTTGTTTTGCATCATTTGCATCATTTTGCATCATTTCCCCATATGTTCACTTACCCCCATATGCTCTCCCAGTTCCCTGCAACTCTAAGTACTGTCCTGACACCTCACTGCATGTTGGTCCCAACAGAGCTCTGCAGAAAACATGTGACACCACAATTTTATTCAAGCTGCTTTTATCTAGCCTAGAATGGCTCACTGTTTCCTCTCCCATGAGTGCTGCTACTTTGGGTGAGGTTCCATGGCTATGGGAGGTACACATTCAAGGCCTTTACACTGCCACTTTTCAGAAGCCAAGGATAGGATGGCTACAATAGCAGTTGTCCCTACAGATAGCGCAGGCAACCTCCAAAGGGCTGGCCAATCCCATTGCATAGCTCTTAATTCTTCTTCTCTCATGATGGGCCTATAGCTGGGGCAGAATCGTATCTTCCAGGTCTGTAGCTGGGATGGGAATCTTCTTTGTTGACATAACTGTATTTACTTACAAGAACAGTGGTGCTTTTCTGTCTTGATAGGTGGGAGGGAGCCCAGTCCCTTCCAAGCTGGAAGAAGCAATCCTAGGGGCATGCAGTTGTTGTGCCATGCTGCCGAGGGGACAGCTCCAGAATAGCATCAACGTTCTGCTACCTGTCTGGCAGGGGATAGCAGGATAATTTAAGGATGGACACAGAAATGTTACCCTTTGTAACTCACATTAATCCAGGGCCTTGTCTACAGTGATAGCAATATATCTTATCCACATCTGAACTGCAGGTTAACAACACTTCTTATAAGTGCACAGTTGGTTTGCATTAATTATAATACATTTGTGTCTGATCATCTGCCCCTTATGTTTTACAAAGTATGGCTTATTTTAAAGCCACTGTGTTAGAGCTGTACCAATTTGCAAATTAAAAAGGTGATGCCATTTCAAAAATAATCTCTTTTTTCTCACCACAAAAGTGACTAGAGCCTATAATAGGGAAGTAATGTAGTAAAATGAAAGGAAGAGTGCCAGGATCACCACTTAATCCTGGAAGTGTAGGCAAAGGTGACTGTTGCTAAAAAAAAAAATTAAAGCTAAGGTGAAGAAATTTGTTTAAGGTTTTATCATCTGAATCCCCTCAAAAAGCAATCAAGCTATTTCACTAGAGCCACCATGTAGAGATTACTTTTAATCACTCTACATGTGTTTCTACATTAAGGGGAAATCGTGTTGCTTACCCAAGGTGTTTGTGCTTCCTGCTTTGGGTGTGATTATTATGGACTGCATTGAGGGGCTACCATGTACTTGAATTGAGCACTTGCCCCCCCCTTCACTTCCATTAAGACAGTGCCATCGAAGGAGGAAGATCCCGCTTTTCCCCAGCTATTACCACTTTAATAGTAGTTCTTTTCATGGCGGAATTTCTAAAGGATACTGCGGAAAAGGTCCTGGTCACTCATGACATCATGTAAATGAGCCGCAAACTTCTGTGAGTGCTCAATCATGAGCATGCAATAAATCATTCATGTAAAGAAGCTCCACATGATGGCTCCTTCCACATGGCAAACAATTCATGAGTTGTGTGTTATTATATAGTTCAGGCTATTTTCTCCATACTAACATGGACTTTTATTTCAGCTTTTTGCGAACAATTCCCTATGATATGATGGGGAGCAGCAGTGCCATCTCCAGGTTTTGAGGGTCCTTGGGTGCATGTCATCTGAATCATTTGCTATTGGCTGCAGTGAGAGAGGGTCTCACCTCGTAAAGTAGCACCTATTTTCTAATGCTTGATGCTTGTGTCTTCTTTGATTCATTTCTGTGCAAAAGGCACCCATCTTGTCTTGCCAAGCCCAAAATCCTTTGGCAAGAGCAACAACAATATCTTGATGATGCACACCAGATGCAATGAGAATTTATTGTTGGTTGCAACTGATTAGCTGAGTATCAGGTGGTATTGTGGATGGAGCCAGCAGCTGGATGCCAGTAATGTGTACTTGTGTATCTCTTGCAATATAGAACTAAAGCTTTGCACTTTGAATTTCTGGCCCTTCATAGAGCCAGAACACATGTCCATGGGCTAAACAAATCACACTGAGAGACGGCCACAAGGGGCATATTAGGAATTCAATATTAGCTTTCTAAAATAGCTAATAATTAGCCACAGCTCTTTTCTCCATCACAACAGCTGGTGACATGAAAGTGATTAAATTTCTAATGAACCGATTAGAGTTACTGAATGCATTAAAATAAGGGGGGTGTCATCAACTGTTTATTGATTCCGGCAAGTCTGGTCTGATTATAAAACCACTGACCACTCCCCACCACCACCCCTCCAAAATAAACCCTAAACCACAGAAAGCAACTGGGTTAGCAAGGAAATGTATTTATAGTTAGTATATAGTTAGTATATCATTATCATTAATAAGAAGAAATGCATTATGAATAAGAAGAAAAGTGTTGTTGCTCCAGTGGAGTCTAGGGCTGTTTTGATATGAGTGGCTTTAGATTGATCAAAATAGTAAAATCAAAATCAAAAGTGTCTGTTTTGAGAGAAATCTGGATGTTTGGCCTTGCTTTACAACTGAACACCAGTCAGTTCTCTCCCCCCCCCCCGAGAGAGAGAGAGAGAGAGAGAGAGAGCATTGACTTGAAGGAGAAGTGCAGATTTAAACTCTTATTCATTATATCACATGGTCACACCTTTGGAATAGTTGTAAGGCAGGCTCACAATCCCAATTAAAATGAAAAATGGAATTTACATTCAGAAGCTGCCTTTTATATACTAAAAAAAAAAAAACGCTGACCTGTGTTGAAGGCTTTCAGAGTGCAATGTAATGTGTACATGCAAGCAGAGTATCTAGAAGCCTTCAAAACCATCTCCCTATGCTAGGGTTTGGTAAACCAGATGATAAAGAGGCTAGTGTACAGGGCCGGCTCTACCGTTAGGCAGAGTGAGTTGGCCACCTCAGGCAACAGAATTTGAATGCCATAAAAAGGCAGCATATTTTTAGTTACGTTTAGTTTATTATTATTGTGTTTTTTACTCTCAGGGATGGAGAGAGATACTTAGCGAATTTCTGTCTTGTGTAACAAAATATCTTGGTTGGCTTTGGGTGCTAGGAACCTTGTCTTGGATGGGTGGGGGTGCCATTTGCTGCTCTGCCTCAGGCACAAAATGTCTTGGGCTGGTCCTGTTAGGAACATAGGAAGCTGCCATATACGAAGTCAGATCTTTGGTCCATTTAGCCCAGTATTGTCAGCACTCACTAAAAAAAACTCAGGCAGGAGTTTTTTCCAGCTCTACCTGGAGATACCAAGGATTGAACCTGAGACCTTCTGCATGCAAAGCAGGTGCTCTACCACTGAGCCACAGCCCCTGCTAGTGTAATGTTGGGAGAACATATGAAGCCTCCATATACTGAATCAGACCACTGCCGTTTTCCAACTCTGCTACCTGAAAGCTTTTTAGACTGGAGATGCCAGGGGTTGAACCTGGAATATGAGCATAACAGAATATAGGAATCCCTGAGACACTCCCAGGATGGGGATTTCTACACAGGCCAATCCAGAAAGCTGCTATGTAAGCCAGGCTGTTACTGGAGTCACATCCTTTGGCCTGTCTTGATGGGATTCTCAACAACTGTAGGGACATACACTTATGATCTTGGTCTGTAGTGCTTTGGTTTCTTCTCCTTAATAAAATCTTTGCCCTTCACCCATTAGTGGGTTCATAGTATTCTGAATCCTAAAAGGAACATTTTCTCTTGGCAACACAGAATCCAACTCCCTTCAGCTCCAACCAGCCAAGCTCATGGTCCGGAATGATGAGAGCTGTGACCCAACAATATCTGGAGGGCCACAGGTTCCCCATTCTGGATTAGACAATATTTTTGCCACATGCTCATATCTCCCAGGCTTGTTTTTCTTATAGGAATAGTAGCTGCAGCTGGAAGGGAGAGGGGCGATCCAAAACTCCAGATCAGAACTGCAGCTTTCAGGAAAAGGTATTAAACTTTCCTCCACACTGGCACTATTTTCCCACTGAAGCCCCCTCCTGCAAAACTAATATTTGCCTCTGATGGAACTCAGGATCAGGAGGGGCTTCTCTACATCTGCTAATCCTAAAAAGAAAGGGCCTGGGAGAGACAATCACGTGGTAAATGTACCACCCTAAGACAAGATATAATGGCCTTACATTAGAGATCATTGGGCTGGTTACCATCAGCTGGTAAATCAGCAATGACAGGAAGCGTCATCACACGAGGGGGGGAAATCGTGTTTCCTTATCATTGCCCCACGTTTGTCCTTCATTACTTCCTCTTCTGCCTGGAGGGGAAAGAGGAAGCAAATAAAGACCACGTGGCCCGCTCAGGGGCCACTTTAATCACGCCACTTTTCCTGCACATGGCAGGAGATTGCAGCACATTCCATTTAAAAATAAAACTCAGATCAAAAGGGACCTGTTTTGTGACGAAAAATGAGTGGAAGGAGCAGGAGACACGCGGGAGGTGGACAACGTCATCTAAAGGACGTGTGCACATCCGTAAGTGGGCAGTAGTGAGCGTGTAATAAAACGCTTGTCTGATGAACCTCTGAGTCAGACTACGTAAACCCCAAAGGGTCATCCAGGTGCTCCCAACAGCTAAGGAGGAGGATACTTCCAAACAGAAATGACAGCTTGCATGTAAAAGCCGGGTGTCTCCAAATTGTCATTTTAATGTCCTGACCCTTGTAAATGAGGCCAGGAAAGCTGCAGACAAAGATATGTTCAAGAGGTGCTCTTGCACAATTACGCATGCAATCTGGAGTCACAGCCCTGCGGTTAGTCGTTCTGGATCCAGTAACGATCTGGCAAAGGGACATTAAACACATTTCAAGTTGACTCTTAGGCAGCTTCGATTTACGTTACAAATTACCTCTGTCAGATTTGAGGCACCAGGATTTCAGCTTTTTCGAGCGGCAGGATTGTGTAATTGTGTAAACCCCTCCATGCTTTTTCTTTAAAGCCTGCTTTGGAGTCCGTTTCCATCAGGCTGGGAAAAAATGTTGCTAGTACAGGACTGCCAATAGTGCCGTTATTTGATTAAAACATTGGTTGAAAGTCTTTGCATAGATCTATATCTAGGTTGCCCCCACACCACTCTGCCCTATATCATGCTCTTAAGTCCTGACAACATGAAATATTTTCAAAGCTTATGTTTGCTCTCTAAAAGGATGATAGTTCAGACCTGCAGAGCTGGGGGGGAGACAGAAGTCGCTTTGAAAGGAAGTGTCACAGTTGAGAGTGACACTCCAGGGGTCCCCTATGGGGCTCCACCCCCTAGAGGCCATTCGGCAAGTCACTCAGCTGGTCCACCAAGTCCAAACTAGACAGAAGTCAGTCTCTTCATTTTATACACTTAGCAGTGTACTTCAAAACCAAAACGTAGGGTACAATATGCTAATCCAGACCAGAATGCAGATAGCTAACTCAATAAGCATGCATTTATTAATGGAACCTCACCTCCAGGACAAGTAGTCCTTTGATAAAGAATAAGGAAGAATAGTTGCATCTCATAACCTAAGCGGACATAACTGACTCCCCTTTTCAATAGGTGTCCTAACCACCCATATATTTTTTTAAAAAAACAACAATAACACACCTCATTGTACGGCCTCTTTCTCTGCCTTCAACTCCCTCTTCTAATTGACTTTCTCAACTGATCCTCTGCACCTGTCACTCACCCTACCTCCACCCACCATTCCATCACACTCCCCTGTTATCAATCGTTTCCCCACACGTTCTTCTGTTACACTGACATATGATCAGCTATGCTGCATCAGATTAAAGGTTAGTCTTCCCTAAACGGGTGCCCTCCAGACGTGTTGGGCCTGCAACCACCAGGATTCCCAGACAATATGGCTACTGGCTGAAAGTTGCCATCCAAAACATCTGGAGGGTACCAGGCCAAGGAAGCTTGGTCTATCTAGTCCAGTATCCCAATTGCCAACAATGGATAACCAGTTGCTTCTGAGAAGCTCTCAAGCAGGACAAGGCAAGTGTCCTCTCCTTTTCATTGTCCCTAGCATCTGCTATTCAAAGGTAAGCTACCTCTGTAAATGGAGGCTCTGTCTAACTATCCACTGTTAGCTGGCCTTATCCTGTCTGTATTCATCTAATCCCCTTTAAAAGCCATTAAGCAGACATCAGATCTGCTACATATTCCACAACTGAATAATGTGTTACATGATGGATTACTTTCTTTTATCATTCCATATGAACCCTCCACATTCATGCTAGCATCTGACATAACCACTTATTACATCAGGATTGAACACTGGTTGAACAGCAAAGTTCCAACAATGGAGCTCATCACTTAAACCAAGTCTTAAAATTCTTGAAAACTGTACTAAAGAGACATTACCAAGGCAGTTTGTTTGTTTGTTACAAAGACAGTTTATTTTTATGATATATAAGTATGGAGGAATACACCCGTTTAAGCTTAGATTTGGTTTTGGTTTTCTTTATTGTGCCCAATTTGTTTGCAGAGAGGGAGGGGAGGTCACCCGCCGCTTGAAGGCAGGGTCATTCAAATTTGTGTGCCTTCTCCAGTGTCAAAGGCAATTTTTATTTTCATTTTACAGTCAATTAGAATTTGGGCCTATGACCCCCCCTCCCCAATCCCCCCTCTTCCAATGCCATCCTGCTGAGATGTTGATGAGATCGCTCGACCACCCGGAGGCATGTGGATTCATCACTGCAGAACGGAATTAAGGACTACCACTTCTGGTTACTTTGAATTTACCAAACCAACAGGATGTGGGGGGGGGGGGGTGCGTGCACATGCAGTCCATTAAAAAGAAATTAGCTATCCATTATTTCCTCTTGCCGGTGTATTTTGTCCCACCTTGTACGGTTGGAGAGAATAACCACAGCCATGGTCCTTTAAGCTACCATTATGCCTTTTCAAAAGCTGGCTCTATAGTACATTGTCAAGCTAATCCCAGGCACTTTAAAGTCACATAAGGACCCCTGGTCCATAGTATTCACCAGTGTAAGCCCAGTATGCTTTGGCTCTATTCCAGCAATAGCAAACAGAGAGAGAGAGAGAGAGAGCTCTGCCCCATGGGGAGCCCTGTGCTGATTTTTTACTTTAGCATCAATATACAATGAGTTTACTTTTATCCACTCGCCTTTCTTTCTAGGAGGAAGTGAGTGTGCCATTGCATTCCTCACTCTTACTTTGCTGGAAGCGGAAGCCCAAGAGGATGCTCCACAGGAAGCAGAAATGTCAACTGAGGAAGCCCCACTTCAACATGGCTCCACCACCACGATTTGCAGACCCTTCCTGCCACACTCCTCACCTTCGCCTGGAGTGCAGCAGGAGGAGACCAGTGTAGGCTGAAGACAGGCACACGGCACACTGCCATTGTCAAAGCCGCATGAGCATACACCCCCAAAACGAATCCGTACAGACATGCCTCAAAGGAACATGCAGGTTCAAGCAATATACCAAAGGAAAAGGTAGAATAAAAACAGGAGAGAGAGAAGTTCTTGATTCCCAGACCCTAAAAAAAAGGAAAATGACAGCGCAAAACTGAAACAACTGCATGTTGCTTCGCTGTTTCCTCAGCCTCCAACTCTCCCCCCGCCCACACTGTCTTCCTCAGTTGTTTACATCATGTTTCCATTTTAGATTGTATGCTCCAGGGGGCAGAGACCTGTCCTCTTCTAATCTATAAATTGCCATGCACGCTGATGGAGATAAGATAGATAGATGATTAGATAATGATAGATTAGATATAGATAGATAGATAGATAGATAGATAGATAGATAGATAGATAGAGATAGATGATGATAGATAGATAGATAGATAGATAGATAGATAGATAGATAGATGATAGATCAACCTAGTAAGAGAAAATGTATTTGCCCAGAAACATTTTACCAACAATTGAAATAACTGTGTTAAGTTCCTCAGGAAACGCAAGCAGATTCACCACTTTGATATCAGGAACCTGGAAGGAGAAGGAGGGTAGCAACGTATGGAGCCAAATGACAAAAAGAAATGGTTGGCAGGGGTATGATATCAAGCTTTCTGCCGTGACTCAATGCAACCCCCCATGACAAGCCTCTGCATTGAACTGCTAGATTCAGGCAACATATTTTAAGGATGGAATTCTAGCTCACCATTTACTGAAATCACCACTGGGCAGGCTGTAGATGTAATGGGATTTCCTTTAGTCGTTGTTAGATTGGCTGTTTGGGACCATAATGAAAACACTAACAGATGCTGCATCCAAGATGAGCTTCCGTTGGGGGTCCTAGAAGGGATTTTGGAACAGTTCTGTTAAAGATGCCACCATTTAAAAGAAGGGGAGGCAGACAAAGGCAATTCTGTTAGGCCTGATAGTACTCCCTCTTGGAATTTGTATGCACTGAAATGGAGCCCAAATAGATTTGCTAAATGGTTAAGTTAAACTGCCCTTAGAAAAATAACTCACATGGCAGGAAGGTGAGAAAACATTATCTGGGGCAGGAGATGGGCAGGACTAAGAATCTGGGTTGCTTTTTAACAAAAGGCACTGACGGAAACGCATGTGGGAACTAAAGCAATTAGTTAAGCCATTCTGTAGAAACAAACTGGGTTATACATAATATTATTGCTGCAAGGGAAGGGCACCAAGAGTAGGGGAGAAACTGAAGGTATTTCCCATGCTTAATTTTGCCAGCTGGGCCTGCCCTACAGTTAGGCAGAGGGCAGCAATCACCTGAGGAGGCAGGTGTTACAGCCTCCTGTCCTGTCTATTCTTTCTAGAGTATTTCTAGATGAGGTGTATTGACCTGGGTCACCCGACATGACAGTGGTTAATAAACCAACATGGCTTATTAACCATTGTGTGCTCATAATTCCTCACTCATGGTTGTTTACAGGTGCTTTGGATACTCTCCACTTTCACTTCCAGTTTTCAAAAGCAATTCCATGGGAGATTTTGAAGCAGGGGAAATCCAGTATTTTTTGTGTGAAAGCAAAACAAAGCACTATCTCCCACTAGTGTAGGTGCATTATTCTGCTATACCACAGCACCACCTAGAGGTTATACATCAGACAGTACAGAAAGGCAGGAAAAGAGAAGAGAACAATCCTATAGTCCCTGGGAGACCATCCCAGGGGCCCTAGGATTGTCCAAACTCCTGCTTCTGAGGCCGTGGACACTGCTGCCATCATTTTGGGAGGGGGACTTTGAGGGGGGTTCACCTCCTTGCAACTGCTGTGGAACAAACCACTCCAGCTGCTTCCCAAGATGGCGTATGTGACCTCAGAGAGAAAGAAAAGGGGGCATTCCATTGGCAGAGAGTGGAGGGGACAGGCCAGGATATGAGAAATCCTGTGACTCCAGTGTACTTTCCAGTGTACTTTCTCTAGATGAGTTCAAAGGCTCATGGGGGGGGGGGGATTAAAAGGAAGTCAGAGGGGCAAAATTGCTTCCATCACTCATTCCACTCTGCTGGCAACAGCCTGGCAAGCCATTGGATATTTCTTTATTTTTTACATTTCTACACCGCCGAATGGCTGAAGCTGTCTGGGCAGTTCACAACAATTAAAAGTACAATTAAAAGGCTATCTTCTTCCGAGATCAAAGGCTTCCTTCTAATGGGGATTACACTCTTATCCATGCAGAGCTCCAATCTTAATTCTGTAATGAAATTTTTATTATTTATCTATTTTTATTATACAAAACAAACAAACAAACCACTCTTTTTTTCAAAAACACTATTTTTTTCCTTTTTTTTCGAATGTTGTAGTATTGGAAACTGAGGCCTTTATGCATGTAGTTACAATTCTATAATGAAACTTGAAGCAGAAACAGTGGACTGAACAGCCTCATCTGGAAAAGCTCCTAAACTCCTCACCTGCCATTTAAATCACATTAAGAACGCTTTAATTTTTTCCTCAGATATTTCAGGTCAAATATTTGCATTGTATTGGGACGAAAAAATAACATAAATT
Source organism: Anniella stebbinsi (assembly GCA_029215795.1). Classification (NCBI taxonomy): domain Eukaryota; kingdom Metazoa; phylum Chordata; class Lepidosauria; order Squamata; family Anniellidae; genus Anniella; species Anniella stebbinsi. Next base: position 60,284,852 of record JARDYH010000005.1, on the reverse strand, counting down.
ATTTTAAAAGATTTGTTTATTTTCCTTTTTTTTCCTTTTTTTTTTTTTTAGTAAACTTGCAAAATTAGATTACTTTCCAGTGGTTTTCCAATGCAAACTGAAAATTTTCTGATGCAGATGACGCTATGCAAATAAGCCAAATTTGAAGAAGAATATTTTCTAGGAAAACTCACATCACTTCCTGTTCTCTCATGATATCCTCCTCCCCCCCCCCCCAAAAAAAGCATGATTGCCAGGCATAGGGCAGCATCCAATGGTGGCTGCCTGTGATTCTCTTCTGCAAGTAGCACCAAGAGGTTGCAATGGAGATCTAGCGCTTCTGGGGGCTACCTGAAATGAGCAGAAATGGAACGGGGCAGGTCAGTGGAGCTTTCATAGGGGACCTCTGCAGATCTGTCCTGTTCCAGAAAGAAGCATATCCACTTGCTTCAGAGCTTGTTCCCAGAAGCACTATTTGTCTGTTGTGTGAGCATTGGATCTCCCTTGTGCAATGGAATTGGCAGGGCTGGCCACTCATGGAACGGAAGCAGCAGGTGGGCAGTATTGGAAAGTGGTCATAGAAGGAAAATATAAGAATGTAACCCACAATCAAAGACCAGCACTTTGTTAAGTGCACAGAATAGTTGAAATCATTGCTTTATGCACTGCCTCAGGGACGTTTTGTGAAAAAGGTGACAAATAAGTGATTAATAAATAAATAAATCCAACCATCCAGGATTGTGACCGAAGGGTAATAATTAGGGTTAAACTAGACCTATCTGTGACTTTTTTAAGCCTTTCAAAATAGCTGAGTTAGAGGGGGGAAACAGGGTAGGGACTATAGCATATGGCAAGGGGGCTTAAACCTTTCGCCCGTGTCATGACCCCAGTAGTGAACGCACACACTCACCTCCCGCCAACTGCTATCCCCACTAGAAGGAAAGTTGCCATCGTAACAAATTTTGGATACCATCCTGAGGGTCATTCATCTCCGCCTGAACACCTTCACTTCCTGTTAAGAAGCTAGTTGGAATCGAGAAGTATCGGGCATCTTGACAAAGATGTGTGGGAAAGTCTAACAAAGATCCTCGTCCTGTGATTTAGGTTTCAGTTAAATGCAGCAATAACAGGACGATGAAAAGGCATTCTGTAGCACCCCCCTCCCCAATGAGGTGCCCTTCAGATCTTTTGGGGGCTGTCTTCATGGTATCATGTTGGTGCCACCTCCCTGTTCAACCCCGCGCTTTCCCTGTCCCAGGGCGGCGTCAGGTAATCCCAACGCCAAGGAGGGAGCACAGAGTTTATGGGCAGCCATCTAGCCCAGGAGCTGCCCCTACCCTCTTCCTGATGGAAGGCAACCAATTGCTGGCTGCCTTCCACCAGGCTGCACCCCCAGGTTGACCCCAGATTGGCTCTGGAGCAACATCACATGGCAGAAGCACCACGTTGATGTCGCTCGCTTTGAAAAAGTCAGGGTAAATCCTGACTTTTTCATATCACAGCATTGCAGGGAAGCCCCACAGTGGCTGTGAAGTTGCGCTTGTGTAATCTAACCGACCACAGGGGGCTTTCCCCACCTATAGACAGCCCCCAAATTACAACTACTATCATCTCTGGCTACTGGCTATGCTAGCTGGGGCTGATGGGAGATGTAGTCCAAAACATCTGTAGGGCACCCCATTGGGGAAGGCTGTTGTAGCAACATTGCAACATTTGTACTATCGGTCCAACTTTACCTCCATACATGGCTGTTTCCTAGAATTCCATTTTCTTTTCTTGCTATAATTTCATCACCTCCATGACCATATTAGAGTTTGTGGCATTTAAAGAGCAATCATATCTCGCACCAAAACCCTCAAAGCTATGGGAACTGACCATTTCTTTGCATATCTCCATGGCTTCTCCTCTTATTTATTTCTTACCCCTGTGAGTCAGGCCAGCAAGGAGGCATCAGGGGTAATGAAACATATACCAATCCCAGTATCATATCAGCACTTTATCACAGGTGCCTTTTCCCTCTATTTGTGAAAGATATGATCATATGGAGCCAGAGAGAGATGAGTTCAGGACTACCCTTATCGCATTTAATCAGCATGAATTCCGCACAGCTTTTAGGAATGTGAGATCTGTAAGCTTTTCTTGTATCACATTTCCTACTGGAAATCCCTCCAGCTGGCTAGATGCAGTAATAGGTACCATTTAACCAGCTAATGAAATTCACATGTAACTGTTGGGAAGATAATTGACACATTTTAGATTTGGTGATATGTGCTGACTCTTCTGCAGCTGGGTGTGTATAAACTGCAGCAGTGGCTGTATTTTAAAGACTATTGAAAAGAGAAATTTTGAACTATTATGTGAGCTAAGCAAACAAAGGTACTACTTTCAGCTAAATGAAGAGCTCGTTTTCCACCTGGCTAATGCAGAAAAGGCTTGCTTTGGCTGCAATTAAAGTGAAGGATGAAATTTTCTCTTTTGCGCAGTACAACACTGTCGACGACTTTATACAAGGGACAGAAGTGAAGGCAAAAGTTGCGATGCAAATATAGTCACTGCCATATTTGTCTGAAACCAACCAAAGAACTGAGCTAAAGAGAGAAAAAGTGGAAAGGTTGGTCATAAATTCCAGGTACCTATTAACCTCCTAATAACAACTTTCTTTTCTCCATCATGTGTGGAAGGTAGAATGCTTATTTAGGCATCTGAGTGATTTATTTTTACAGCGTTTCAATTCTAAAAGTCAAATCACCCCATTTGGATTTAATTATTTTGACATATTCACAGAAATTGCTACATTTCAGTCTAAAGGTTGATATGGAATTGTCCAAAATTCTACTCTGAGATGTCTTCAGCTTGCACTGGTGATCACCTTTTAAGGGCTATTTTGTGTGTGTGTGTTTTCCATGCATTTTGAATATATGTTTGGCCACTATCAGAGTTGGTGGAGAAAGATGATTTCTATCACTGTGCCCATCTTTTAGGAGTTCACTTCCTTGATTTTGAAAGGGTTGCCCACAGATGACATCATAAAGCATCAGTCTATTTCATGCCTGGAAAGGAAGGACAAGTAGAGTTGCCATGTTTTACCCTGGACTGGTGATTGTTTCAGTTTCTATGTCACCTATGAGTAATTGGACATTATACAAGAATCGTGTCTCCAGTCCTTATGCTACAGCATCCATACTGCAGCAACCCAGTTGACTGGATCCTGTGAGCAGAGTTTCTCTCTGGAGGTAGGGGAGCTTATTTCACCATTCCCTTTTCTCCCCTACAGACCCTCACCCTACCAAACCAAAACACCAAAGCTGCTCCAGATGTTTGGAGGACCTTCAGAACATAGGAGGTGGTCCAAGAGGCTATAGGAACGGGGAATCATTTAAAAGTTCCCCACTTCTGTGAATGGCCACCTCTGCTGGATCACCAGCCCTTCAATGAATGGAAGGAGACTATTTGTTCACAGAAGGGCTGAGAGAATGCATAGTGTGGAGAATGTGGATAGGGAGACATTTTTTCTCCCTCTCCAATAATATTAGAATCTGGGGTCATCCCATGAAGCTGACTGGTGGGAGTTTCAGGGAAGATAAAAGGAAATATTTCTTCACATGGCTGCAATTCACTATACAAGATGTAGTGATGATGACCACCAATTTGGATGGCTTTAAAAGGTGGTTGGATAAATTCCTGGAGAAGAAAGCTGTCAATAGCTACTAGTCCTGATGGCTATGTGCTCTCTCCATTATCAAAGGCAGTAAGCCTGTATACATTAGTTGCTGGGGAACATGGGCGGAAGGGTGCTGTTGCACCATGTCCTGCTTGTGGGTCCCTAGTCAACAGCTGGTTGACCACTGTGTGAACAGAGCACTGGATTAGATGGACCCTCGGTCTGATCTAGCATGGCAATTCTTATGTTCTTATATTCTTAAGGGCTACTCTGGCACCAGGCCAATGTCTTAATCAACCCATAGTCTGATTGAGTTGCCTGGGACATTCTGGCTTCTAATAACAGCCTTCCTTTGAACACAGTAACTGATTCTTTACATTCTGTGTTGGGAATGCATGCAGACTTGTGAGGCCATTGTGGCTTGGAAAGCTCTGGACTGAGGGTTTATTTAAATAGGGTTGAGTGGGTTTTGCTTTTTGTTTTGGTTTGCTTTGGAATGGATTTTCTTAATAGCAGGATATTATGGGGGAATGCAGAATGAAAACCTGTTTCCTTTTGCAATTTAGTTCACAAACCAAACAGGATTCATGGCCTGAATTTATTACCTAAGGGGTCTTCCTGAAATTAGTCAAGTATTCACATTTCAGCTTCTTCCCGTCTGCATTTTATGCATTCTTTCACCACAAGATAGGAATTCTCACTTCCCTCCCCCGTCCTAAACTTTTTTCCAAGAAATCAAACATCCCAGATATCTACTGGAGAGTCTAAGGGTGCTTCCAGAAGAGGCTTTTGGGGTGCTATTGCCCTGCCTCATTCATGGATATTCACAAACATTTTACTTGTGACCATGCTGTGTTTTCTTACTACTTCTTCCGGCTGTTCTCTTAACGCAAAAATCCATTAATGAGAAAGAGATGGAACCTCTCTGTACATTGGCTTCTGATTGCCAGCACTACAATCTTTCCACCTGGATGCACCCTAAACTCCAAAGAACTATTGCCCATTGATTTTATAATATGGTAGTTTTCAACTCTATTGGTCTACTACAGTGTGTTTTCAGATGATCTCCGAAACTAGGACATTTCTACATGAAACATTTATCATGCACTCGTCATTCCCTACTCATGGTTGTTTACAGGTTCTTTAGATGATGTCGGGACCACCCACATTTGCTTCCATGACTAACCAGCACTTTCTGTGTGCTTTTTTAGAGCAGGGAAAATGCGACATTTGATTGTGAAAGTGAAAGGAAGTGCAATTTCCTCTTATGTATTTGCGCTATTCAGCTATACCAAAATGTAACCTAGAGGACATATAGTGAAAAGGCAGGAAAGGAAACACTTCTTGGGTAGTGCTTGAATCTCAATTCTACAACAAAATTAAAAGTAGATGAAGTGGATTAACACCTGTTTTACAGCCTCGTAGCAAATCTCTACAACAAAAATAGAAGGAAATGCTAATGGTGGGAGCATGGAGTAAGGATACCAAATTAAAATGCATTCCAACTTTGCCAAATGTATGGGATAAAGGGAAGGAAAAGTGTTGGTAAACACACTGTGTCAAATCAACTCTGAATACTAGCATCTTCACTGACGAATGTCTTGGGGACTGTGGAGCATGTGCAAATGTCAATGTTGCTTTCAACTACTTAGCAACCCTTCCTATTTCCCTTAACCTGCTGCACTGAGTACAGTGGCACTGGAATATAGAAGGAATGGGAGTTTTCAATCAAGAGGTTTTCAACTGGCCTCCCACAGATAGGTGATAGTCTGCAAAGAAAAGCAATCCTTGTGAGCTGCAATACCACAAAGCTTAGGACTAACTATTATAATACAGAGCAGATCCCAAACAAGTCTTCCCTGTGATATAAACATATATATCATATATAATAGATTCCAATCTAAATCCACATGCAAAGAGCCAAAATGTGAGTGATGTCATTCACACAATAATTGCATCCTCCTCCTCCTCCTCCTCCTCCTGCATAGCAACTACATTCTCTCCATCTGGATGTGGTGTATGGGCTCCTCCAACCCCAAGGTCACAGTCTTGATTATAGGACCCATATGGCTTCTACTTCTAGACAGACATAAGCTTCCACTGGCAACCATGGGAGAATCCTTTCCATGCAAATAGCAGCTGCAGAGGGGAGGGAGGCACAATCTGAAACAGAACCATGGTGGGATTGTGCCTGCCTCGCACTCTGCACTGTTCAGCGATCACTTATATACTGTTACGCTCCTGAACTCCAGCCCTGAGAGGGGTGAACTTGCAGGGGCTTCAGCAATTACTCAGACTTTAGTTTCCTAGAATGACACTGGAGACTTCTGGTGTTCTTTTTATAAAAGGGTTTATTTCCACTGTGCTCAGGATGAAGGCCTACACTCCAACCAAAACCTGCTTCCTCTCAGCTGCCCAGCAGATCTTCTTCTGCAAGTCAAAAGCTGCTCTCTTTTTGTCTCAGATTCAGCTTTCCCCCAGATTCATTTCCTCCTACTCCCTCAGACCTTGTAGAAAAAAAGGTTACCATTTCAAGATAACCTTTGGGTAACTTGCCCAAAAGACTGCATTGGGGAAAATTCAATCTCTTTGTACTCTTCAGCACTGAATGGTAAGGGAACCCTGGAGGTAATACAGACTGACCCCAAACACATAACAATGCCTTTAGAAGAGAGGTGAAGGGTCAAATACAAACAAAACAGCTACTATGTCCACAAAACCTCTTTAAATTGCTCCACATGGCAACAGTGGGTTCACCCAAGCACTAGGATTCTATTATCTCGATGCTTAGTATAAAATGTTCGCATTTAGTTCTCTTGAAGGGGAATCCAAACTTGCAAACTTGCAAACAAGAATTCTCAATGTTGCACTTGATGAGCAATTTGTAGCAGTGAAATGGGGAAGGGGAGGGGGATTACGTTATTATCATCTTTTGAATGTCAGCTGGCACACTCCATTTGAGGATAATGTACCCTAATTATATCAGTAGTCTTCCAAACACATTCTCAAAGTCGGCTACATGTGGCATTTACAGTTGCCATAATAACGCAACAGAGCATCAGGAAGCCCAGCATAAGTGCACCTCTGACCAGCAAGTGACCTGCTAATTAGCAGATGCCCAGGGTTAACAAAAGTAGTGCTTCATATAGGGAGGTGTGTTACCAAAGTGAACTCTGACCCCAGTAAACTGGGAAATCTATGCCAGGAAGTGTTTACACAATCATCAGCTGTGTTGGCTAAACAAAAATAGGACAGAAAATCCCCTTTTCGATTAATATTATTCTGAGAGTGAAATGAGAAGACCCATTAATTTCACACGCAGCAATTACAGGGGAGGCTGAATCATAACTACAGAATTAGGACCAATGCTAGGAAACTGCATCAATTAGCTTCTCTTTGGAGTGGTATCTCATTGTAGACTCTGTCTGCTATTTGTGCCTGGAGGCAAATGCCATCTTCTTTTTTAACAACAACAACAAATGTTTAATGCAGAATTGGGGGGGGGGGGGGATTTAAAGAAACCTAGAGACATCGCATTGTAAATTTGAATGTGGATAGGACCCAAGTTTACTTGGGCTTATTATTTGGCTTAAAGGGTATTAAGGCTGGAACTTGCATTACATTTTTATCTCCTCCTTGGGACGTCGTAACTTCTATATATGGGCAACCCAACAATCCATTTATGCCAGGAATCTGGAAAAGCACCATATGCTACAGAGGAGGTGTATGAGCAGGAGGGTAATTTAGCAGCGAGCAGTTTCACCGGCCATTTCCCCCAGTTGGCTTTCAGAGCTTTGAGATTTTGTGACAATGATATTCTCTCGCCTGACAGATTGGCTTCTGCCCCGATAGATTTCGTTGGTGGATGTCTAAATCAAAGAGAAATATGTCTGCATGGGATATGGATAAATACCTTGCACACACTCTGAGGACATCTTCCCACACTGCAAAGGGTGGTCCCACAAACCGCTTTCCTGACTACAATCTCCATACATCTAGCAGAGACCCAGACATAAATATGAAAAACAACCAGTAACACATCAGCATATTCAGAATTGAGCTCCATCAATGGACACATGTATTATTCCATCTAATGAGTCCCCTCCCAAATAAAATCATACAGTTCTTCACTGCAAGGTCCAAGGGCCACTGGTGGTGCCCAATCACCTCAAGTGTGGCTCTCTGCCCTCTCGTTCTCTCTCATTCACTATCTGTTTTTCTATTAGCTGCTCACTCTTAGCAGAAGCTCTCTAGTCTGGATGTTTACTTTAGTGTTAGGCCAGCTGCTGTGATCTGGACCACCAGAGGAGGCTTCGGGATTGGGGAATAAGGAAACCTGCCACTGGTCAACTGTATGTTAGATGTGTGTTGGGGGGAGACCAAGTGGCAAAGAGCAACGTGATTGGCTAACCACAGTGGTGCACCCTATGGGCAATGGAGGCGGAGGAAAAATTGAAGAGAAAGAGGGAAAGAGAGAGGGCAACGTGAATCTGCACTTAGTCCAGTTGCCACTTCACCAGGGCAGGGGAAGAGTATAGGCTCTTCCACAGCCTGGGAAAGGCCTCCAAGTGGCCTTGATGTCAGTTCCTGGAGCCAAAGTGACTCATAGTGAAGATTACTGACATAGGGCATGGACCCTAAGCAACAAGTCATTTAAAGGACAGTGAGGGTCTGTTCTTATGGCCACGCAACCTGTGGTGGCCACTGAGTCCCAGGTAAGTTGAGCCAAGCTCAGCTTTACTAACAATCCCAAGGAGTGCCAACGGACTTCCTTTCCAATCTACGTTTTCACAATTCGAAAATAACACAAGTATAATATTCTTCCTTACTTCATCCTGCACACAATAGAAAATGTATCTGAATAAAGATTCCCCACACATATATACATAAGCACATGCACAAACACATACAATGCTTTTTAGCATTATGGAAATGCTTACATAGGCATGTGCAAGGGGTATGCCAGGTGTGCCCAGGTACACCTCAATGTCTCAAGCAATAAGTGCCGAATTGAGGGGGAACAGTCCTCCAGCTGTCCTCCAGCTGTCCCACTGCCACTGCCCCCAACAGCGCACCATTGCTCCTGACAGCAGGTCTAAAAAGGAATCATTTTGTTGGGAGCCTCTCTGCTGGGAGCCACACTTCAAAGAGGCCGGGTTGGGTGGGTTAAAGGCTAATATTGCCTCATAAGCCCCTCCTCCAGCCAGTGTCACCACAAAGCCCCACCAATGCTGGGGCCTGAGGGGCGTCTCCTCATTCCTCCTCCCTCACGTGCAATGGCCCTCCCATGGTCAAGCAAGCTGAACGCTGAGTAGGACATCAGTGTCTACAGTGTTTAATAAATAAATAAATGACTGAATAAAAATAATGTCATTTATGATTGAGTATTCAATAAATGTTCACCTTTAAAAAAAATTAAATTAAAATTACCAGGGTGCACACCCTAACGAAATGTGCTGTGAATGCCTATAAATGCTTTTACATGACATTTTATAAGTCTCCTGTTGTCCCATGTTGTTAAGTACCCACCACTATGAAAAACAGCCAGTTCTGTGGTCATGTCAGAAGTATACTGGGGTGTTGCCAGGTCAAGACTTTCCTCTTCTCTCAGGCATTTAGTAATAGCTGATGAGCCTGGATCTGTTTTTTTGTTTTTTGTTTTTTAGGCTTATAGCTTTTTAAGTTATCATAATGGTTTTAAATGAATTTGTATATTGTATGTTTTGCAGCTTTAATTTTTGTATATTGTTTTTAAATGTTTTAATTTTATGTAAACAGCCCAGAGAGCTACAGCTATGAGGCGATATACAAATTCAATAAATAAATAAATAAATAAAACTTAAGGTTTTGTCTGAAAAACCATTTAGGTATCAGTGGGAGTTATTGGACTGTAGATGCCCAGCCAACGTGGCCTGGATCTGAAAAGGCAAAATTAATCTGATTTTAGCTCTAACATAATAGCAAATCTGAAATTATTCAATGTGGGCTTTCTCAGTTCAAGGGCATTAAGGCACAGTAACTTAGGGGTACTGAGAAAAGGGGCTTCCCTCCCTATCCACTCATGTTTCTTGTCTCTAGGGCTCGTATTAGCTAATAATATGACTGCTGAGAAATTACTCTCCTGTGAGACTCAGCTTAAATACATTATTTCCCGCAAAACATTCTGGAAAATGGATCTGGGCATAATCTTCCTGTTTCAGGGGGTCATTAAAAAAACTGGAGGAAACGACTGTTTAAAAGAGTAAGGGTGTACTAATAGTTCGGAATGGAGCCAGTGTTGTCTAGTGCAGTGGTCTTCAATTGATGGGTCACAACCCAAAAGTGGGTCCCGAGATCAGTCCGAGTGGGTCACAAGAAAGCTGTTACCACCATGTTGGGCATGGAGAAAATTGTGAAAGTGGGTCCCATGTTGCGGGTTGAGAGTCCAAGGTGGATCTCTGGTCCGCAGACCACTGGTCTAGTGGATAGACTGGGGGTGGGGTGAGGTTTAAATGCAAATTCAGTCAGGAAGCTCACTGGGAGACCTTGGGCCAGTCACTGGATAAACAGTCAGGGAGGTGTGGATCAGGACAGATGGCTTCAAAATGTAGACAAATTAAATCTTTGAGCATCCCTATTACCTCACAGAATAGTTATGAGGATCATCAAAGAGGTGGGTGAAATACTTGTATGTCATTGAGCTCTTTGGATGAAAGGTTGTAATAATAATAATAATAACAACAACAACAACAACAACAACAACTTGATTCTCACATTCATAATATCATCTAGTTTATTGACTAAGAGGAAGGAATACTGAAGTAGCTCTATAACCTGCTATCATCCTATTCATCTGTTCTTGTTATTCCACCAGCAAAGCTAAAGGTCAGGTTTTTAACTATTAAATATGTCTTAAATGAGAAATCCTCTGTTTCAAGTAGCTCTGCAGGAGAAGCAGGACATCCGTGTTTTCTGTGGCTCACGTGGATGAGCATGGGAAAGAGATTTAGGGCTAGCTTGGGAGTGTGGTGTGACAGATAAAGCCATTTCTGAGGAGCATGCCAACATGTAATAAAAAAACAGGCTTGGATAAGGAGCTCTAAACTATGCAGCCAAAGTGAACTAGGTGGCACATTGTGATGGAGTCAGGAGCCTAAAGCTATCTGGCCGTTATCAGCTTTAAGTGGATGTATGCAAAATGAAACCGTTATGCTTGTAACCGTATGATTTCATCAATAAAAGGAGCCTCACCGACATGAGTGTCTTGTCAGTTTGCCATAGTTTGTGAGGGAAAGCCTAGGGAAAGGGCCAGCTCACGACAATATCTATCTCCTTGTAGAGAACATAAGAACAGCCCTGATGGATCAGACAAAAGGTCCATCTAATCCAGCATTCTGTTCACACTGTGGCCAACCAGCTGCCTGTGGGAAACCCACAAATAGGATGTGGGTGCAACAACACCCTCTTAGCTATGATCCCCAGTAACATAGTCCAGGAAAATACAGAAACATGGGTCTAATTCACCTCCCCCTCCCAAAAATAGCATGTATATACAAACAGCAGTGTATAATGTTAAACACCAGCCTAGAGAGAACTGCAGTTTGCCTCTGCATTTTCTCTGTATTGCACCCTTTTGTAGGGCCTAGGCCCCTCCCCCCAACTGCCACTTCCTGAGAGGAAGTGAAGGCTCATAGTAGACATATTGACTCAGCAGCGCTAGTCTTTTAGCAGGCTCTTCTTCTATGTGACAAGTTACAGTAGGAGATCAATTGTAGCACTTTCATCAAGGACATAGGTGTCTGACCCATTCCCTATTCTGTACAATTCTAGAATTTATTCAAAATATTATAGAGCATCAAAATTATGGCAGGACTGCAATGTTCCACAATGTATAATGGGTGTGCTGGGACAGTGATATTTTCTCAAAAATGCATTTCTTTCCCTTTCCTCATTGGAATCCATTTACAAAAGCCCTTTTATTGTCATCTCACTATGGCCAATCTACACAGTCCTTTGGAACGTTTTAAAAAGTATTTTAAAACGTTCCAAATAGGTGCATTCTAAAACGTCTTAGGCCACATTACTGAGTACTCACATTACAGGAGAACAGTCTTCCATCTTTAAAGCCATGTGTGCAGTCACACACTGTTCTGCCCTGTCTCTTTCTCTTTTGTTTTTTCAATGAGTTTAGGGCAAGGCATTGTGGGGGTTGTAGTTCAGTCACCACTTCCTTCTTTGTTCCTCTGTCATACCCTAGCGAGTATAGGGCTAGGCATTGTGGGTGTTGTAGTTCACTCACCCACTTCCTCTTTCTTCCCCACCAATCAACTGCTAAGCATTTGGGCGCCAGTCAACGAAGCACTGCCCCCAGGAATCACAAACGGTAAGGAAGGACACATTATTTTACTTAAAACTATTTATTAAAAGTGAAACCGTTGTATATAACTGAAGGGAGTTTTAAAAAACCTCAGATATACAACGTTATAGGGAGTGCATCATGTGGCCCAAAGAGTTTTCATAACCCTTATAAAACGTCAAAAACCTCGTATGTAGATCGGCCCTAGAAAAGGAACCTAGTGCCTGAACTGTGCAGACATTTTCATAACATCCTTTCTGAAAAGTTCATTTAAGAGGAGGCTTTCAAAGCAGCCCAAAGTATCTAGACTACAGCAACAGAGGAACTAACTACTGAATATCTGAAGAAGTAACCTGTTATCCATTATTATATATATATATATATATATATATACTTTAGAAACATATATATATATATACACTTTAGATATATATATATATATATATATATATATATATATATAACTATAGTTTCTAAAGTGCCAGTCTTTGTATCCCTTACTATATCTTTACTACATCCTCCATACCTCCTTGAGGTGAAAAAAGAACCCAAGCTTTTCCTCACCAATTAAGGCCAATTTTTAAACCTACAAGAATAATACAAAGCACATCCAGTGAGCAAAATAAGTGCCAATTCGAGGGCATTCTTGGGATTTTAAATATTTATTGTAATGAAATAAAACCAAAGCTGTTCTTTTATAAAGAGGAAGGAATTGGCTGCCCCGTCCATAATGATGATGAGGAGTTTAAATGTAACTGCATATGTAAAACTTTTTAAAACTCCCATAAAGAGATGATATATATTTATTTCTAACCCGCCTCCCCCTCTGGATCGAGGCGGGGAACAACAATGATATAAATACAAAGACCATAAAATAGATAAAACACTAAAACAAATAAAATCAATACATTATTTAAAACATTTTAAAATTCAACTGGGTAGGCCTGCCAGAAGAGATCAGTCTTTACAGCTCTCTTAAATTCAAGAAGACTGCTAATTTGTCGAATCTCCTCTGGCAGACCATTCCACAGTCTGGGAGCGGCGGAAGAGAAGGTCCTCTGGGTAACACTCGTCAGCCTAGTTCTGGCTGATTGAAGTAAATTCTTTCCAGAGGACCTGAGTGTGTGGGGCAGATTATACGGGAGAAGGCGATCCCGCAGGTAACCTGGACCCAAACCATGTAAGGCTTTAAAGGTAATAACCAACACTTTATACTTCGCCCGGAAACTAATTGGCAGCCACTGGAGTGATTTTAAGACTGGTGTAATGTGGTCATCCCTAGGTGTACCAGTGACCAACCTGGCTGCCATATTCTGAACTAGTTGAAGTTTCCGGACTAAGCACAAAGGTAGCCCTATGTACAGCACATTGCAGAAGTCAAGCTTCGAAGTTACAAGTGCATGCACTACCGTCTTAGGTCTTCCAACTCTAGGAAGGGGCGCAGCTGGCATATCAGCTGAAGCTGATAGTAGGCAGAGTAGATCTGAAAGCCAAAGGTAGTGGGGGGGTTAGTAGCATAGTGTATGTGGATTGCTTCAGTATGCCAATTCTTCACAAAAGCATGTCTATAAGAATGGGTGAGGGAAGGTGAGAGATTATTTGAACAGAGATTTTGAATTAAATTTAAAAGCTTTGAAAATTTGACATTGGCTTTGTTTCATCATCATCATCATCATCATCATCATATTTTTCAGTGCACCATGTCTCATTAATTAATTAAAGACCAGAGAAATTCGGATTACAGATGCAATCTAAATACAGATCAGTAGACATAAAGAAAGCATCTTTGTCAGTGCTATGCTCTCTAAAAGACCACCTCATTTTAGTAGGGTTGGAATCTGGGGAAGTGATTAATTGTAGGAAGGCCAATACGCTTCTTTCGACCTGTGGAATGTTGGAGCAAAATGAAAGTTCTAATTAAAAACTTGCTCATTTGTTCAATATAGAGTTGAGTGGTATAGCACAGAGCAGTCCTGGGTCCTTCTCCGGCAGCACTCATAAAGCTGTCAATAATGGTGTGAAAAACCTGATGGTGTGAAAAACCATCGCTTCAAAAGAATTTGCTTCTAGTTTTTTTAAAAAATTAAGAGAATAAAGACTTGGCCCTCTTCAGTAAAAGCTAACAAATCATCTGGGATCATATAAACAGCAAATATTAGCAGTGAAACAGAAGACCACTTAATCACCTAAGAATGCCAGAGCAGAGGACAATGATGACATTCTGTTGGTGAAAGACTTTAAAAAGAGAGAGAGAGAGATTTGTTTTCATTGATCAAAGCAATACAATGAGATTTTGCACAGACATGGTAGCAGTGCCAACCAGCAAAGAAATATACCACTTTATTTTGTTTGGCAAGTGAGCCAGTTAGCACATGTGGAAGGAATGCAGGCTGAATAGCTGTTTAGAGCTTAGCCCAGAAGTTGGTTCTGCTGCAGAATTTGGATTAAGCCAATTTAGGGGGGGGGGGGGGAGCCTATAACTCTTAGCATTCCCCAGACAGCCCAGACTAGGACTTGTAGGATTTTTTTCTGTCTAAATATGCATTGGATTGTGCCTGAAGTTACAGGTATATCAACTTAAACTGGAACACAGTTTTGGCGAGGAGGTAGATGCCCTGGGGTTTTGATGGTTCAGCACATGACTCAGACTTGTTTTCCTGATGTGGCTGCAAAAAAGGACCATCACCTTATCTTTACAGACTCCAAAGCCTCAGGAATACTAAAATGGTTACTTCTCCTCATAAAATTAATGGTGCGCCTTTTATGGAATTCAGCACCAGCTGGGAGCCTGATTTTGTTTATAAAGGACTGTTAATACAATTACCCAGGCTACTTGACACTGTAAATTTTCTGTTGTTTTCTTTTCCTCATTTGGGAGATTCTCATTTAGATGTGCATTTGAAATCAGGTAGAATCATTACTGAAGCCTCACGCTCGGCAGGCTGGATTTAAGGTTGCCTTGCCACTTGCATAATAGGCTACATATTTTTAAGAGTTTTCTAATGGCAATAAAAGTTTCCTTCCTTCCAAAAATAATTCACACACAACTCTCCACTTGCCTGTAGAGAGAACCTGTGGAAAGATTTTGAGGAACAAATCAAACTTTCTAACATTTGATTTAGCCACGTGAAAGAAGGCGGCATTTCTGATAAGAGTTTGCAAATTTTGCCACTGTGAGCAGTTTTAGAGCATCATCACACATGGGAAAATAATTGCATTTGCTTACAGTCACTTCTCTGCCCATACATTTGTCCCTCATTACTTCCTCTTTTGAAAATGGAAGTAAACAACTTGCACGTGGCCCATTGAGTGGGCCAGTTTGATCCCGCTGCTTCTTCTGCACACAGAAGGAGATAGCGGCAACATTAAAAAGAAGTCGAACTTACTGGGTGTTTTTTTGTTGTGCAAAGAAGGCTAGAAAGGGCAGGAGACGTGCAGGACGCAGATGACGTCATGAGAGGGACCACTGAAAATCCGTAAGTGTCCAGTAATGAGTGTGCAATAAAACGCTTGTCTGATGGAGCTCTTAGGCTGCCTCTACATGAG
Source organism: Anniella stebbinsi (assembly GCA_029215795.1). NCBI lineage: Eukaryota > Metazoa > Chordata > Lepidosauria > Squamata > Anniellidae > Anniella > Anniella stebbinsi. The sequence continues at coordinate 60,269,331 of JARDYH010000005.1, read as the reverse complement.
ATGTTTAAAGCTCTTTGAAGTCTCATTAAATATTTTACCTCTACAAGAGCGGAGCATAAATCGGGAGTTGAGGCGCTTTATCTCTCCGATTATGCGCATTATCGAATGCGCGTTAAATAGTGAGTTCTATTTTGCTCTGGCCGTTAAAGCGCATTTTGCCTATGTGAACAAGTGATTCTCCGCATTAACTACTTGTAAAGCGCATTTCAAACAACCAGTAAGGCCACCAGTTGTGCGCTCAATTACCTCTTGCGTACAAGCATTTACGATAAAGTGCTTCAGCGATTATGCGCATAATTGGCTAACCAGGTGTCAAATAGAATCCATCTAGAGGGGGTCTTAGTCTCCTTAAATGAAACTAACACCAAATATGGTTTGGCTGGTAGAGTGATCTTACTCGCATCCAGGAGTACATTAGTCCAAGGAGCCATTTTAGGTTTTCTTAAAACAATGGGCTTTGCGAAAGCAAAAGCCCACTCAAATGCTGTTACATTTCGAAAGCTATGCTGTGCAGTGTCTACAATACCGCTTTGCCTCCCCCCCAAATCCCACAGCATTGCTGCTGCAAAGCAGCAATAGAGTTACACGGCAGGAAGCTGTTTTCAGCTGGAGCCTCATCTTTTTCCCCTGGCAGTGGGGGAGAGAGTCAGATTTAGAAGAGGGGGGCAGCACGGGGGGGGGGGGGCATGGATGTTCCTAAGACCTTTGCCTTATTTTGAACAGAGAGTAGAAGCACAGTGTGACTTTAACAATGCACTGCCGCTTGTTGGGTGCCTGGGATGCTTCGGAGCAATTGCAAAAGTCACGGTAAAATGAAAAAGGGGGGGGGGGGCAATGTGGCTGTGAGTTGGTAGCTGCATCATTTAAACAATGCAGTGCCATTGCACAACCACAACGGGGTATACAAGGTGTATAGACAAGCCCCTGGTCTCAGCCAAGACAGTGTCAAGTAGGAGACCTATATCAATTGCTCTGAGCTTCAGAAGGTGTATGTTGAGTAATTTGGACAAAATAAATGTTTGGCACACCAGAAGTTAGTTCTGAAAAGGCAAAACCAGTCCCCCATTAGTGAAGTCACTAATTTTTGCTTCTTCCTACACTCATATGTATATCTATCTCCTTGCATTGAACATTGCAAGGAGATAGATATGCAAAGAGCCAGTGTGGTGTAGTGGCTAGAGTGTTGGATTGGGAGTTGGGAGATCTGGGTTCTAGTCCCCACATGGCCATGGAAGCTCATTGTGTGACTTTGGACCAGTCACACAGTCTCGGCCCTACCTACCTCACAGGGTTGTTGTTGTTGTTGTGAAGATAAAATGGAGAGAGGGAGCATTATGTATGCCACCTTGGGTTTCTTGGAGGAAAAAAGTGGGATATAAATGTAATAAATAAATAAAATATAAGAATGCAAGAATAGCTCTGCTGGATCAGACAAAGAGTCCATCTAGTCCAGCATTTTGTTCATACTATGTCCAACCAGCTGCCTCTGGGAAACTCATAAGAAGAACACGGGTGGAAAAGCACCCTCCCACCCATGTTCCCCAGCAACTGGTGTGCATAGGCATACTGCCTCTGAAACTGGAAGTAGTATATAGCCATCAGGACTAGTAGCCATTAGTAGCCTCCTCCTACCACTTCTTTGTCCTTCCTATTCCTCCAGACACCACACTGTGATTTGCCCACTTATGTGGCTCTCAATCTTAATTTCTTCTTTTAGTACAATCCAGTTGGTTAAAATTGAGATTGAGAACTGCATGAGTCCATGAAGGAAGGATTCATAGGGAGGTGAAAAGTGAAGGACAGCAGCACTGATAGTGAAGCTTTTATCAGGAGAAAGGAAGTGAGTGGCTCCCTGGTTTACCTGGAGTGTGTTCCAAGTATGTTGGGCCCACTGAACTGCCAGTGTAACAAGATGTGTCATTATGTGCCACCTGGTGTGTTTTTTAGACATGATCCCGCTCTCTGTTCAGTTGTACAATACTTCTCCCTGACTATCAAAAGCTATTATTCTTTGATGAGGTAGAACAGTAGTTTACAATAACCATCTGCTCTTAACCACCTTTCCTTTTGTTCGACTTGGAGTTTCTTCAGTTTAACAGCTTGAACTGGTGCTCTCAGGACTTTGGGGCAAATGTCCAGGGCCCCACTTAGCAGAATACAGGAGGACCCCCAATTGCACCAAGGCTGGCTTACCACATTTTGAACTAAGTGAAATTATACACATGGCCATCTACCAGGGGAGGTGGGGTGGGGGGGACTCTAAGACCATTAAGTCTAGAATCTAAAATTGCTTCATGGCACCACCGTTGAGACAGAGAAATCGAAGACACAAATGCCAGGCAGAATCCCACTTTGCTGGCCACATCGTTTTGGCATTTAAGCCATTTCTTAGCCAATTCTCCCTTTGTTGACTCAGCTGTGTTCTACACTAGAGGTGAGGGACCTGGGATGGCTGGAACCCACCCTAAAGTGGTTCATTTGCTGATAACAATTGGAAGCGAAGTATGGCTTTTGCGATTTGTGCAGCTGGTCCCACTTTAGAGGATTTCCCCTCCCCCCCAAAGAAAACTTATCCTAAATCAAAAGCACAAAATATATGAACACAGCATAGCGTTTAGGGTTGGAAAGAGCATTTTTGCTGTTGGCTTTCTACCACCACCCCCTCTTTGTTTTGCACACTTTAAATAAAGCCCTGGAAGCAGAGAAATCATGGTTTGGCAAAACTAAATTCCAGTTGCCTACCCATAAAATAAAATTTGCAACACTTCTTCATAAGATTAGCAAGGCTTCGTTTTGAAATCTTGTTTATTATGTTAAGCTGGGATGTTAATGTAATTTAACTGTTTCATTGTCAGTCTGTTATTCCCCTGAGATCCCCTCTACCTGCAGTTATTGCATTGTGGGCTAGTTGCCCAAAGTGTAAAAAGCTCTACCTGCTTTCTGGTTAAAAATAAAATTAGTGATGGTGCTGAAATTTGTATTTATCTGGCTCAGCATACAAACGACTCCAGCTCTCAATGCTTGGCTGCAATTACCAAAAAACAAAACAAAAACACCACCATACACAAGTCCCCCAAGTTCTATCCCAGCTTGGAATGTAAATAAAACTTCTAAGGATCCACCCATAAGCAGGGGTCTTTGGAAATGTAGCTTCCCAGGGCAACCGTTTACCATCAGGTAGCCTGAAAACTGTATTTTTCCATGTTGTCATTGGGACACTGTCATGAGCATGCTCAGCAGCATCCTAGCTGCAAGAAGCCCTGGGAAATATAATTGGCAGGGTGCCTGACATCCTTACTACATGCTCAGGCACTCTGTAAAATTAACATTGACCAGGCTCTGGCATCCAGGACACTGTAGTTTCCATGTTTGAAGCACCAGAGTAATCCTATCCTTAAATTATATCTGCTGGCCAGGATAGAATAAAGCACAGGACTACAGAGTAGGAGGGAAAATCAATTCATGATACACATGTGTTTCCAAACAGTTACTGCTGACAGAACACCATCACTGCATAGGACAAAAGTTGGGCGGAGCAAGAGTGTACAAGAACCTTCTACAGCTTTGGATTTTAGAACGGAGCCTTCCCAGTAGGTGCTGAGTACAATGTCTAATGCACCTTCCCCTAAGCTCTGCTAAGATTTGAATAAGAACAATAGTTGTGTGATGCCCTTGAGAGAAACAGCATCCTGGAAAATCTCCATCTTCCAGGGACAATTCATGTTTCAGACATTTCAGAGCATTATCAAACCCTAGGAGGTAACTCCATCATCATGCCAATAATCCAGGGATTACAATGAAGGCTGAGAGAGGCCAGGATCATCTGGGGGAAATGCTTTTTTCTACTATGTAGCCTTCCCATTGTCTCTAATGTGGATCAGGGATATCAGCTGACCAGCTGATAGCTTACTCTAAAATATGCAGACTGGAACCCCACCATTTGCTCATGACACTTCAGCTTGTTTCTTTGTCTCTTTTTGTGAATGAATCCTAGCTGTAGCACTGTTGGCCAGAGTGCTTTGTGATAAAATAATGTGAGGGTTACTTATGGCTGGGGATGTCAAAGGAATCCACAACTGATTCAAATGAATTTGGATTTCTATTAATCCCACTTGTGGACTCCACATCAGGCCAGCTTTTCCAAGTCATGTGGATTCCATGGACTTGCAGACAATTTTTCATGGGGGGGAGGGGGGATTTGCAAATTTCAAAAGTGCACACTTGCACTAAGGCACATTAGCACTAAGGCAGTCTTGCGCAAGTGGAACAAAATTCTCAGACATGCCTAAAAAAATCCCATTCTGTCAATGAGCAAATGACGGAATGAAAGATACTTGACAATGCACGAAATGCAGAAAGAACAGATTTAACAAAATCTGTATGCCCCGTACTTATGGCAACTTCAAGTTACAAATTCCGACACGGAAAGCAGTTGGCTGATGCAAAACACAACATATGTGTATACTTGGAGTGTAGGCATGCTGGAAAGCCATGACACAGTCAAATCTACGCCTGCCACCATCACATGCAATTATTTACATGTGGGTTGTGCAATGTGACTTTCCCCCCTTCACTCTTTATTTTCCAACTATCCCCTTTTTTATGACTATTCTTACGTTCATTCTCATTTTTATTCTCATGCAACAACAGCAACAGCAGCAACAAAACAGAAAACTCCAAATGAAATTTTTACTTCTATTTCCTATAAAGAAGAAAAGAAGAACGATGACACCTCCAAGGCCAAATGTAGACAATAAGCAACTGGAGGTGGGTGGGGAACAATCGTCAGTTGTATTGACTATCGTGTCGTTCGAATGCTGCCATAGTCAACTCAGCGCTGATCCTAGTTCACACCACAGTTGATTATTTATTACCATGTTGTGTGGGGAGTACCCCCTAGATGAACAACTGTAAAGTTGATTATTACCCCACCATTGACTATCGTGTTGTCCGAATTCAGCCAGTATGGGATGATGCATATACAGTAGGCTTAGAAGTCATATAAAAATACACCTTATACTAAGTCAGGCTATTGGCCCATCTAGTTCAGTATTGTTTTCATTGATTGGCAGTAGGGTTTCCCCACTTTTTCTAGAGAATTCAGGGATGAGCCTGGGACACTCTGAATGCCATACCCCTTTTCCCCAACCACCAATCATTCCATGGTTTCCCAGCTTTCATGTAGTTTTCCCCCATACTAAAGGCTGAAATGCCCCTCCTAAGGCTTAGTTACTGGCAGGAAGAGCTTTAAGAAACAATATACTGATATTTTTGGCATTTTAGCCCCTTTTGCCTTCAGCCCCTTCCACCACTGGAATGCAGCCCTCAAGAGCATGTCTGAGAGCTCCATCGCACCTTTCTCCTGCCTTGTTTACCGTTTTGCCCCATGATCCTCACACTATGTCATCCCTGTCCTGCAGTCATCTTGCCTCTCCTCCATTTTCCATGTTTTTCTAGGGCAGGGAAAGTGCAGTATTTATTCTCCACGCAGCATAAAACCACCCTTCCATCCTCATGTATTGCCATCCTCACACTATGTCGCAGAATGTCCCATCTTGGGGGCATGTACATTGAAGGACAGTCTTGCTGACAGAATAGGCGAGCAGGGGCAGTTCTCCTCCAGTCTGTAGGAAGGGGACGGGAAGGGGGAGGGAGGGTGCATGAACACCCCGCACATAAGGGAGCATCATCTCATGTCTAAAGGCAGAAATGGTGCCATGCCGATGAAAAACTAAATTGCTAAAATGCTAGACAGCAAAACCAGAGTGGGGAAGGTGCCTAGGCCCATCACAATGTCCATCAGCCACAATAACTAATGAACTGGAGGGGGAAGGAGAAGGGGACTGGGTGGGGCGGGCACAATAGCAGAAGAGCAAACAAGTGAAAAGAGATTTTGCCAATACAATTGGAATACCAGGAAGGCACGTGAAACGGACCAGTACTTGACACACTAATGAAATGGAGGTGGAAACCACAGATCATACCTGGGGAAAAAAATAGGTATGATGGACCCCTGAAACTGAATTCAGCCCTTAGGCTGAAAGAGGTTCCCTGCCCCGCCCCACCCACTAAGGTGTGGGCAGGCATCTTGTGGCACTCCAGATATTTTGACCCACAGCACCCATCACCCGTAATCAGCGTAGCCAGTAGTGAGGGATGATGGGACTTGTAGGCCAAAACACCTGGAGGACACAAGTCGCCCACCCCTGCCCTCAGGGTGGCTTTCAGGGAGACAAAATGCTTGAAGCGCATGAGGCTTTCCTCTTTGTTACCTAAGCCACTCTTCCCCCTGCACTACACCATAGCCATCCATCAAGGAAACTGAGTGAGCATACATAATACGGGATCTACCAACATCACTGTGCTGCTGACATGAGGATGACAGGGGAAGGGTGGCATTGCCTTCAAACAGCAGTGGGAACCTCCAGAGCTCAGTACAAGGGCAGATTGCAAGGCCTCTCAGTTCATCTCCCCAGGTTACACCCTCACTCCCCAGGCAACCACAATCCCCAGTGCTCTGCCACAGTCCCAACAGCTGCTCCACTTGGGGCTAGGAGGTGAAGAGGTTAATCAGGCAGAGTGGGAGTAGCAGCAGCATCTCCCCAAAGGGACAGGGAGAGAGCTGTAACAATCAAGAGTGGCTCAAGAATTTCTTTCAGAGATGAATTGGAGGACATTTCTGCAGCACTGGTGCGGGGGAGCCACAGGGAAGCTTCACCTACACTCTCTCAGGGCTGATACACCAAAAGTTGCCTTCAGCCCTGTTGCATAGTCGTGACAACAACTCAGTAGAAGCAACCCATTGACTAAACTGCATATGGAGTCCCAAGGGTGCCAGCATTAGGTTTCTTTCAACAAGCGATTTATAGCATGCTCGTGACTGGCCACTCACGGATGTTCGCAGGTCATTTTGACGACACTGTGAGCCTCCTGCGCATCTCCTGTTCCATTTCCCGGTTTTAGCATTAAAAAATAAGCCTCAGAAAACCCAACTATTCTGAAACATGTTGGGATTTGCTGCCATGTGCCAGTGAAGTTGTGGTATAAAAATGCCCAATAGAGAGTGCTGTCCCAATGAACTGCATGGGCCACATGGTCACTGCTCTCTTCCCATGCAATTTCAGCTTGTTTCAAATGCAGGAGAGAATCAGGAAGCAGAGCAATGGTAAGGAGACACAATTTTCCCCTGCCTGAAAGTCCTCGTTGTCTTCAGAGCTTTTCTTGCATGATAAAGTCTATGCATGGTTTGTACTTGACACCTTGTACTTGAGCTGGGAATGACTGGGGGGGGGGGGGGGTTGTTGTATTGCAGTGTTGGCAAGGGAGGAAGGAAAGGCAGAATTCCTCTCTGTGTAGGCATTGGAAAGATGGGGTATCCCAGAGAAGAAGGAAAGGTATTGGGTGCTTGACACGGTAGATGGCTCTGCCCTGCTAATAGCACCTTTTCCCTGGGGGCTACAGGGTGGTTGCCACCTTTGAATCCCAAGTGAGAATTGTTAACAGACTCCAGAGAGGTGGTTTAGTTACAGCAAACACAACAAGTAACCTTACAGCAATTTAAAGATGAATGAATTAACAATGCAATGTCATGCATGTCTACCCAAAAGTGTGCCGTACTGAGTTTAGTGGCACTGATTGCTAACTGAGCAACTCTAACCTCAATTAGCAGACAGAATGAAAAGCACTGAACGCAGAGGCAGTTACTTCTTAGTAAAAACAAAAAAATATGTAGGATTGTACTGTTGGTGAGGCCTCAGTTTTCACAGACTGATACTCACTTCATCAGGTGCATGAAGTGAGTGCTAGTCCATGAAAGCTTGACCTAAATAAATCTGTTCCATCTCTGAGTATATATGCACATGGTTAGGCTGACCATATGAAAAGGAGGACAGGGCTTATGTAACTTTAACAGTTGTAGAGAAAAGGGAATTTCAGCTGGTGTCATTTGTATGCAATTAATTCCTGGTGAAATTCCCTCTTCATCACAACAGTTAAAGTTACAGGGGCCCAGCCTTCTTTTGTATCTGGTCACTCTAGTATAGTGCCTGCAACTTTAACTGTTGTGTTGAAGAGGGAATTTGACCAGGAAGTAATTGCATACAAATGACACTGGCTGAAATTCCCTTTTCTCTACAACTGTTAAAGTTACATGAGCCCTGTCCTCCTTTTCATATGGTCACCCTACACATGGTATATGTGAATGGGTGAGAATATGTATATATGGGAACCGTTGCTAATGTGTGTTTGTATATGACCATAACCACTCGCCATGCCCACTGCTGGAATGCTGACCCCACCAGGTATCAGTCGAGGCAATGGGAACCTCAAGATGAAAACTGTTCACCAACCTTGGCTTAGAATTTCATGAAGAGAAATTGGAGGGAGTCAGAGGACCAGAAAGGAATATTCACCTCTTCAACAGCTATCTGCATTTCTCTAGGGAGGCCTGTTGGAAAAGGTCCAATGTAGATATTGGTAACACCTTTAAAATATTCTTACATTTAGGCTGCTTAGTGGTGCATGGTATTGGGACCATATTTCACTGGTCTTGAAAGACTTGCCAAGAAAGTGGAGTGTGTGTGTGTGTGTGTGTGTGTGTGTGTGCTAAAGAGTAATAATGAGTGCCACAAAGTTACTGTCATGCATAAGGATAACACCCCATGCCCCACAAAAAAAAGTCAAACTGGAGGGAGAGAGAGACAGAGAGAGAACCAACTTTTACTGCATTGATCATATCCCTTCTGTGTTCCAATGGAGTCAGTCAAGGAAGGAGGAAGCCTTTCTAAGGCTGCCTCTACAAGAGAGGTTTAAAGCTCTTTCAAGGCGCTTTAAAAAATTTACCTCTACAAGAACGGAGCGCAAATCGGGCGTAGAGGCGCGTTATCGCTCCGATTATGCGCATTATTGAATGCGTGTTAAATCGCGAGTTTTATTTTGCTCCGGCCGTTAAAGCGCATTTTGACTATGTGAATAAGCGCTTATGCCCATTAACTACTTGTAAAGCGCATTTTGATCATCCGTTAATGCGCTTCGCTGCCTCTCGCCGCCTCTCATGCAGAGGTATTAGGTGTAAATGCGCTTCAGCGATTATGTGCATAATTGCCTAACCGGGCGCAAAAGCGAATCCTTGTAGAGGGGACCTAAGTTTTTTCTTATCAGAAGAAGAGGAACCGACAGCTTATACAAAGACCTGCCTGAATACAAGGCTTGGTGGGATGGGCTGTGCGGCAGATCAGCCTCAACTCCCCTGCCTCATTGATCAAACTCTTTGAACTGGTATTAGTTCAACTTGCAAAGGGAGCCGGCCCTGGGATTCAGTCCTGCCTCCCCAGGTGGATAATTACCCAACATTCAGAGGTTAACACTCCCTCCTTAGCCCCATTAAGCCAGCCCCACTGTAATGCAGGCTGCCGCTGAATTAGCCCCATAATCGGATTAGGATAAAAATGCTTTAAACTGGCATTCAGGCCTTTATCACACCTATCCGGTTTGCTTCTGCAGGTTCCCCCTCCATTTCCTATGCGAGTGTAGCCTTTTGAATCACACGTGGTCGGTTTTCCTCAGCTCAGCCTGCTGAATTTGCCTCAAACGGACTTTGTCCGTTCAGGGTTAAATCGAAACAGAAACTAAAAACGGAGCACTCAGGGTGCGAGAACAGCGGGAGGGGGATGATGTCATGCAAGTCCCTCGCTGAAGAAGTGGATCAAAGTCGCGGTGAGTGTGCTTAAAACGGCGCGTGTGATAAAGGCCTCAGAAGTAGACGCTCCTGTCATCTTTCTATGTGAGGTGAAACTTCCTGGCTTACCTTGCTTTTGCTTGACTCAGGCTCAACTCCTCTTTTAAGAAGTTGACTTTTTGTAACTGGCGGTGTTATTCTCTTCATCATGGCAAATTCTTTCTTGGGTGGGTTGAGGGGAGGTAGCATCAAAGACAGAAAAAGACAGAAGCCTATTGGGTGACAGAGGAGGAAGAGAAAGCTCCATTATATCCATTTGGATTGAAAATGAGAAAGCGCCAGTGGAAGAAGACTCCTGGAATAGGGGGAAAACTGGCCCTGATCCAGAGTCTACTCAACAGCAGAGAGCACACATGTGCTCTTATGTTTATAAGGCTCTGTTATGAACCTGCTGGACAGGGCTGCCCCAAGTCATTTTATTGCAAAGGACAAAATGGTGGCCACTCCATTTAGAGAGCCTGAGCAGACTGGCAGTTGGATCTTTCTTCAACGCTGGCAACAAGACAGTGTCCTCCACCCATATCTGATGGCAGCAGGTTAGTTTAGGGAGCTCAAGAGAGGCCATGTAACATAAACACTTCTGTCCTCCAACAGAGGGGAATGGCTGGGGAGTTCATAAGGAACTGCTACCCCTGCATTTCAACATCTGCTGCCTGAGGCAGCTGCCTCAGGGTGCCTCTACAAGAGCGATTTAAAGCTCTTTCAAGGCACATTACAAATTTTACCTCTACAAGAGCGGAGCGCAAATCGGGGGTTGAGGCGCTTTTTATCTCTGCTTATGCTCATTATCGAATGCGCATTAAATAGCGACTTAAAATTTACCGCGGGAGTTAAAGCGCCTTATGGCCATGTAAACATGCGATTCTCCACATGTAAACAACTTTAAAGCACGTTTCATATAGCCCGTAATGCGCTTCACTGCCTCGCGTGAATAGGTATTAGGAGTAAATGCACTTAGCCATAAATGCGCATAATCAGGCAACCGGGCGTCAAAGTGAAATCTTGTAGAGGGGACCTTACTCTACCTAAAGGTAGGGCCAGCCCTAGAAAGGGGGGCCTGGAATGGATTCAGTACTCCATCAGCCTAAGCTGACTGTCCGAACCCCGTCTAGTAGGGAATGAAGATCCGGACCCAGTCCTACAAGAACAATGCTGCACACAGCCTTGAGGCCCAAGTACAGGTATTATAATCCACCAGTAGCCTTTTAAGCAGATGGACGCACATCCAAAAATGTGGACCACCTTTGCTGGATCAGGGTAATTGCATGAAGAGTCTTCAGGAGCAATAACCCCAGACAGAACATTATCCTCTTTTAAGAAATTGTTATAGTAAAGGATTTAATTGTCCAAAATGTATTTACGTCTGTTAGAAACGTTTCCCCGAAGCAATATATAGGTGGGAGGGGAGCTAGAAACACATAAATGAGAAAATATTGGAAGAAACATGGCTTTGTGTATGGTCCTCAGGACATGGATTTTCATCAACTGTCTTTCTGCAAGAAGCATAATTTGGAAGGCTTTATCATTAGTACTTGACTCCAAGGAAGAACAGCAAGGTAGTAAACAATGCTTATCCAGCTGCTTGCTTTCCAGTATTGAAAGAAACCTGTGATATAAGAACTTTTAACAAAATTGTTCCATGTGCCCCTGCCAAGTGAAGTGGGTGGCTACTAAGGAGAGGGCTTTCTAAGTGGTGGCACCCCAGCTTTAGAACACCCTCCCTTGAAAAGCTTCTTTATGGTCTTTTCAGCACCAGGTGAAGACTGTGACTGGATCCAGATGACACATTAAGCCATGCTTTACTTTTTCTGAATTAACCATGCTGTCTTATCATGTCGTCTGCACACTGCAGAGATTTATTTAGCTAAACTAAGCCACTCTGGTAAGACATGGTCTGCAGTGAGGTTTATTTAAGCCATCATGTCTTATCATGTCATCTGGCACTCCAAAATGGTTAAAGCATATTGCTTACAAACTCACCTGGCGAGAGTGGTAAAAACTGCTGCCGCCACTCTGTTCCTTTCAGGAAATCTCTGTTTCTGAGATCTGCCTAGCTACATATTATGCTCTCTGTCTGTCTGTCTGTCTCCGCCCTCACCCCTCCATCAGCAGTGCACACAGCAAACTTCCAAAGTGTCAAACCCCCACGTTTCCCACAGAGAGGGATAGCAGCAAAGGATTTGAGTTCCGCATTGGGTGCCTCCCCAAAATGGGAACCTGTGTGTGAAATTCTGTCCAGGGCCTGCAAACTTTCAAGGATTTAGAGCTGCCGTCCCCTGTATGGTGTGGAGGCATAGCAGCGCAGGGCTTTCGCTGTGCATCAGGTGCATCTCCATGAGGGGCTCCTGGGTATGAAATTTGGCTCCAGTACTGCAAACTTTCAAGGATTGGAGCTGCCACACCACCTTTTGGGTACAAAGTGACTTAGTAGATTCAAAGCAGTATTAAGAAAGCCCAGTTTTAAGCAAGCCAAATAAGCTGCGTTGTATGCCAATAAACAGCTTTCTTTTCTTTGTGTGTTGGTTGTTTGCTGCTGGTGAGGGGAGAAAGGTTTGGACCCTGGGGCTGTGGGATAGGAAAAAAGAAGTAGGAAGGGGAGAAGCAAAGGGTAGGGAATTGGGAGCAAATGGTTTGTTTCAGCTAATTTTTCTGTGAAAAAGCGAAGTCAAGTGAGACCGGCGGTGTTAAGGCACAGACAGAGGACACAAGAAGATGCCCCCAGCGAGTAGCCAACCAATCAAAGAGAGGAATGTGATCTAGCTTCTGTACGAGGGTTGGCGGGATATAGAATCCAGCACAAAAGAAGCTGGGATACCATTCCAGCCAAGCAGGATGACTGTAGAGGGAGGAGAGGTGAGGGGGGAAATAAACCACACTGCATAGCTTAATTGTCCGACTGTGTGAAGGTTAACAGTAGGTTATTTTCAAAATAAGCTACTATTAGCTTGTAAACCACCATGGCTTAAAGGTATGTGTGACCCCGTCCTGCTTGTTCACTCAGGCCTTTTGAACATCTGTGTTTTTAAAAGAAAGAAAGAAAGAAAGAAAGAAAGAAAGAAACCTTGGGGTTTTACCATTTTAGTGTTGTTGTCTTAAATCTGAGCTGCTATTTTGTTCCTTTTCCCCCTCTAAGAGAAATGTTATGCTGCACTTTTATTGTTATCTACTGATGTTAATTGCTGTATGTTGTGATTTTTAATATTAGATCTGTTTTGCTGTTTGCTCTATAACCAACCCAGAGGCTATTTGTTAATGGGTGGCCATATAAATTAAATGAATAAATACTACTTTCTTAGTCTTATGTTAGCAGAAAAAGACAACTTGAGAAGTACCCTTGAACAGAATGGGATGCCAAATGGCCGTTGGTCTCTTACTCCCAGTCTTTATTGCCAGTGACACCCTCATGGATTGAAGTGGGATGGCAAAATACTCATATGGGGTTGTATATTATGCTCTCTTTCTGTTATGAGCAAGATAGTAGTGTTCCCTGTGGCATGGATCAAGATGTTATGACTTCCTACAAAGGCTTGTGTTAGTGGATCATTAAAGCAAGGGGTCAAGGGTTGCTTCCCTGAACATGATCTCTCCTTTTGGAATTAGGAGGTTTATTTGTTCTACGATAAAGGAGAGTGCCTGGCCTCCTCCTGCTTAGATCAACCTGACGTCTGGTTCAGAAATGTTATGAAACTCTCTGTGAAGCTGCCAAGCCTTGGGATGTTATGATATTTCAACCAAGATGCAGTCCCAGTGACCTTCCACCTCCATGTGAAAACCCGAGGGTCAAAAAGTGAAATGCAGACCACATCAGCGAGCCTTTCGTTGGGTCAGACCTTTCCCTGACATTGGATGTTGAAGACTGATTGCAGATGGCATCATTGTCAAGAGGGAAGGGTGGAAGGAGGACAGGCAGAATATCACCTGCCATGAAATTTCACCCCCCGGTGAACATTCATTTGTAAGAAGGTCATAAATCATTCTGCTTTGATGGAACGGCTGAACACTTTCGGGCTTTAAGTTGGAGAGAAGGTCGCACTCAAGAGACAATTGTACACGGTACTGTTTTACTTTCTAAAAAAATGACAGGTAATTACTGCGTTCTGTCCAGAAGGCGAGGTGGCATACAGGCATCTATCCACTAATTCTCACTCACTGACTCTTATCCACAGCCACAAAATGCAAGGGCAAAGAGCAGAGCTAAATGCTCAGCAGAACCACATCATGCAGCTCTTGCTGGAATTGCTCTTTGCAATCTCTTCCCCTTTGAAAAATATCCTACACAGAGAATATTTGCATGGGCTCTATCTTATCCTTATAGTAGCTAATATGGGCTGCACGTCCGCATCAAGGGTAGACATGGTTGGGCTCCTGCCAAGGGCCAACAACCCAGCAGGGGGCCAAACCAAACCAAAAGTGCCTTGTTCAGCTTTCAGGCCCTCAGCAGGCAGCAGCACTGAAAAGCCTCAAGAGAGGAAATCCTGCTTAAGGGGGAGTTCTGTTGAAACTCAAGTAGCCTCAGAATGGGGTAAAAAATGATAAAATAAAAAAAAACATGGACACACACATCTCAGCTACCTCCTTCCAGTAAGGCAAGCACTGAAGCCCTTCATGTTGAGAAATTTCTCCAAAATCTCCACAAAAGAGGCAGAAAAAATGACTACTGCTTTTGTAGGAAAACAAAGAGGTTATACAAGGGATATAGAGTTTCAGCTAGGGCTGTACACAGACCCCCCCCCCCCAATCCACTTTTGAGGCCAATTGGGATCTTCCAAATCAGACCCAATCTGCCTTGGCTCAATTCGGACCCAATCCAACCTGCTTCAGATACAGATCTGAATCGAGCCTCGGACATCCAAATCATTCCGATGTCCATGTCGTGGGCACCAGACCAGGAGTTCTTTGGACTCCCCTCTGAACCCAGCCTGGCGAGCTGCTGCCCCTCCATGCCAAGCTGCACAAGTGGCCAGGACTGGCAGCCGCCCATCCTCCATGTGAGCCACCATTTTTACAGAAGATGGGGGCTCTACATTTTCATAGATCCAACGTTCTGCATAACAGCGGCCATAAAGGTCAATTTCCAGAAATGACCCTTTACAGCGGCCATTGTGGCACCACCTAGATCTACAAAAATACAGAGCCCCCCATCTTCCATCAAAATGGCGGCTCACATGGAGGAGCGGGCAGCTGCCTATGCCAGATCGAGGTAAGTCCAATCAGGGCCTCTGAATCATCTGGATCAGTCTGAAGAGATCTGAAGCACTTTGGATCAATCCGACCCTCTTTAGGTCAATCCAGACCTGATTTGGTCCGCATCACCCCGCTTCATTTCTGAATTTGAAACTGGAACCAAAGCAGTGCACAGCCCTAGTTTCAGCACAGCACAATATATATTATGCCTGTCGCTGGAAAAATAGTTTGTTTCACCATCTATAAAGGGAGTGTGAAGATTAGTTGTGTGAGAGCCACCAACTTGAAAAGCATGATTACATGCCTGCCTGTTATGCCTGTGTGTCCCATTGATAACTCCTGGGCACAACAATGTAGTAATTTTTTTAAATTATGTTGCTTTCTTTTTTGGAGCAAAGCATGCAAGAAGCCCCCTAGAGGGTTGATGTGGAACAACACTGCCCGCATCATGATTGGCCTGAGCTCCTTAGGAAAATGCCTTATACCAGGTCAGACCGTTTGTCCATTTGGTCAGTATTGTCTTCTCTGATTGGCCTAGGGTCTCAGTTATAGCATCCCCCATCCCCTGAGATGTGGAGGACTAAACCTGGTACTTTGTGCATACAAGGCATGTGCTGTACCAATAAGCCACAGTCCCTCACCTTCACATAGCAAGATGAACTCCTGTTACAAGGTCACAGTTACTCCAGCTGGTCTTTGAATTTTACTCTGGATCTCTGAAAATGTCTGAGTGGCCCAGTCCACAAATACAGTGACTGCAAATACAAGAGGATGCTCAAAAATAAGAAGAACTGGATTTTTATAGCAAGGAATGCTGTGTATCTAGGAAGCATTCTCAATAACTTCTGGACACACATTCGCTTGCAAAGTTGGATGTCTGAGACAAGATTATATGTTTATTATCGAAGCTGCCCAAGAATATCATTGGCTGAGCACATGCCACTGCAAGCCACTGGAATTAGGCCACCACTTGGACCTCATTTCTAAATGTTCAAACATTGCCTTCCTTTTTGGTGTGATAAGGCTAACAAGGAGAGGGGGGGAAAGAGTAACTCCTATAAATGTTTTATGACTTGTTACAGTTAAAAGAACAACCTCAACAATGTCTCTATAAATGCATACAATCAGGATTTTTTAAAAAAAATTAAGATTCACAGGGTATGTGTGTGTGTGTTTTAAAATCAAAACAACAAAGGCATAATGTGCTCATTCATTCCAGCTAGTCCTCTAATCTCTAAGGTACAATAACACTTTTTCTGTTCACCCCGCCGCTTCTACCACTGAAAAGCAGGGGGTACAGAGTCACATTCTTAAAAAGCTCAGCCATGTAAGCAAAAGCATACAAGGGATCATTTTCTGCCATTCAGATATTGTCCTTCTGGTGGAGTCTCTGGGAAAACGTGCACAGTGTGAAAGTCTGCAAAACGATGTCCCTGAAGAGATTTTAATATGGAGCTATGTCTCTCCCCATGTTTATCTGGTGTTTTTTGAAATGAACAAGGCACCCAGCATGTGCACAGGGGAACGCTAGAGTGCATGTAAATGATAAGGAACACCGAGTATGTTTTCCTTCTGTAGGCTGCAAAATAAATGTTGGAGCTGTACTTCTCTCTCCATTTTGACCTAAATGTTAAAGGTGAAGAGACGATTCTAAGAAGGATTAACAGTTCAGCTTCATTAGGGAGCTAAGGTTTCAAAACAGTCTGAAATCCTACTTAGATCTGCAGAAAATTTGCACTGCAATACTACTAACTCAATTTGGTCCTAAAGACATTACATGGAAGCAAGAGCCACACATGACTTTTGTTCACTCACCATTTTCCTACTCAAAAAGAATGCCCAACTGCAAAGCCCCCTTAGATCCATGAAGGTCAAAGAGCATGTGCTGTTCTTAGAATCAGGTAAGACAAGAGCATAAGAAGAGTTGCGCTGGAGGCCTGTCTAGTCCAGCATTCTGTTCCCACATGGCCAGAGGCCCATGGGAAGCCCAAGAGCAGCATATATGTGCAACAGGACCCTCCCACTCACATTCTCCAGCAACTGGTATGCAAAGGCATTCTGCCTCTGATATCGGAGGTAATATATAACCATCAAGACTAGTAGCCATTGGCAGCCTTGTCCTCCATGCATTTGTTTATAATCCCCTTTTAAATCTTCCATTTTGGTAGCTATTGCTACATCTTGTCAGGCCCGGCGGTGGTGATCTGCATGAGTGGGTAGCTGCTGAGGGTCAAAGGGCTCGGAAGGCCTGCTACAGCTGCCGCCATACTCCTCGTCCTCCTGGCCAAACCTGCTAGCAAATTGAAGCACTGTGGCCAGACCCACAGGCCCCCATTGTGCTCAATTTTAAAAAGAAAAACTTACAATTTGAGTAGCAGTGAACTAATCAGATGCTGCCCTGGTGGGGGTGCGGGGTGGCACCTGGCTAATCGAGACACAGGGTGGTCTTTATTTCATAGGAAGGTTGCATTCCCTCATGGGTCATCTGTCGCATATCAGCAGTGGGCAGGGCCAAAGTCAGTGGTGGGCAGGGCCAAACTGGCAAGGCCAGAGCCAAAAGTGGGTGGGTCACCCTTTTTCTCTTTCTGCCACCCCTGTTTCTCTCTAATGCAACAGGCTGCCAAGGAAGGGACAGGTCGCTCTTGGCAGAGGTCTGAATGGATTGCATGCAGAGGGCTTTTGAAATCAGCCAGAAGGCTGTATGAGACCCTAGGACCGCCAGTTGCTCACCAGTGAATAAGCTGCCCTACAAGAGAGAGTTCACAGGGTGGCTCATGACAATATCCAGCTATAAAGATTTTGAGGTGGATTTTAAACACAGTTCTACATAAAAGCTGAATCCATATAAAAGGGGGGAAATCCCAGGGGCATGGGAAAAAAGGATACTTTGAGATTATGTTCTGGTTATTTAACATTTGGCAAGATCCCAGGGCTACCTTGACTACTTTTACACGAGCTTTCAAAAGAAATATTCTAAACCTGGCAATATGAGGCTCTTTATCAAAACTTAAATAGTGGGAGAGTGAGAAGAAAAAACACATTTGAAAGTCTCCTGCAGGTGTGATTTGTATAATGGGAGCCAAGCAAGAAAAAGGAGGGGGTGGGAGGGGAGAGTTGTTTAGGCAGCCAAGTTAAACACCATACAACTAGGTCCAGGGCAGGCTCTGCTGGGATCCATAAACCCACATTTGGGAACTGTGGGGGGCACATTAAGCCCTAATTGTGTCTTGTTTAACTTGGCTGCTTGAATAATAAGTGGTTAGACAAAAAAAAAAAACTTGGCTGGTTTTGTCAATCTTACACCTTAACAATGTTAGTTTTTCCCGCCTCTGGCAAACTTGTTGGTTGACCAAACTTAATCAAAAAGCTTGTTGTTGTTGCTGCTGCTGCTGCTGCTATTTTATGTAGATAATGTGTCCAGGACATAATGATATTATAACAGGAAGAACACTGGATATTAATGGAGAAGTAGCTTGATTCTATGCCTTGACTTCAGGTGCAAGGGAGCAAGTAGTAATTTGTGCTACCCAAAATACTGCCTTATACCGAGTCAGGCCATTGATCTATCTAGCACAGTATTATCTATTCTGATTGGGAATGGATCTCCAAGATCTCAGGTGTGCTACATAAAATCCATTTAATTGAAAATGCTAGGTATTGAACATGGGACTTTAGAACACAGAGTTCTCCTGGCATGTAATGGACAGGAAGCTTCACCCAATGACCCTAAAGAGGGACCCTACCATTCAGATGATAGTTGGAGACAGCTAAGGCCAACATCCAGCTGTGAAACACATTGAAGAAGTATCAACACAGCATCCTTCTATATGAAAATTTTGTCTTGCCATGATGTGTGTTAACACCAGTTTCTACTGTCTACGTCAAGCTATTATGATACACAATGGCACATTAAGCTGCAAATCATTTGTTAACCAGAGTGAAAATGAACAAAACTACCTACAGCTATTACAAGACAGCTTGCTTTTGTTTAAAAGGGGGAGAAAAACAGACTCTGCGTTTTATTTCCGCACAGGAAATAAATGTTACAGTTCTATATTCATTGGAGTATCTATGCTAGGGAACAGTTTTTGTTGGCATGCAAAGTATTTTCTACATTCTCACAAAAATCAAGTGAAATTGATTGTGTTATTTATTCCTGTTTTTCAGGTGTGGAACTGAGGCTAGGAGACAATTGGATGCTCAAGTTGTACAGTGAATAAATTCATGGCTGGAAACGTGGATTTGGATCCTAGCTTTCCTCATCCAAGAAAAATGTCCAGTCCAGAAGGCCATTTGTTGCCTTTTTCAGGGGAACAGAAAAACATGCTCTCACTGATGCTTTGACTAGTGCGGTGGTGTCAAGACTGGAGGAAATTCAAACCCGCACCCTCATCAACTCCAACAGGCAGCTGCTTACCAACAAAGGCATCAGCTCTTGCAGGCAAGAGGGCTCCTCCTCCTCCTCCTCCTCCACCACCACCACCCCAGCTGTCTTGGCTGGCCTTATTCATGACCCTCTTGACCAGCTACTGGTGACCTTGCTGGGAATAAATTGTTTTATTCATTACATTTCTATATTGGCCAACAGCTGAAGCTCTCAAGCTAGCTTTATACTCAAGCTCATTCTATATCCCCATTTGTTCCCATCCCACCTACCAGTAAGTTTTTGCTGGTCTTTATTCTCCAGTCTCAGCTTCCCACTTCCTTGGACCGATTCTATGGCTGCAACCTTGGTTCTCTTCAACACTATCTCCGATGTACCCTTCCTTCCTTCCTTCCTTCCTTCCTTCCTTCCTTCCTTCCTTTACTATGATCGAATGGTCTTGTTGGCTTCCAAACACATCTCTTGTTCATCATGCATGCACTTGTTCTCTGGCCATCCTCCTGCACAGTTCCTAGCTGGAACCTCTGGTTTTCCTTGTCAGTCTCCCAGTTCACAGAGAGCTCATCTCTTACAAGTTTGGGAGACCTGAAAGGTAGGAAGAATTCTTCACTTAGTCTTTTGTTGAACATCTACCAAACACAGATACACAACACCCCTATTCACTCTGGTCTGAAGGTCAATGTACTTACCATTCTTTCACTTCTTAACTTGTTTTTAACTCTCTATCTTGGCTACTTGTTATTGAGCTACGAGTTTCTCTAAACCCTTAGACCCATGGAAACAGATGGTTGCTCTTTACATTTCACAAAGGCCACGAGGGACCTACCAATTCAATGCTATTATCACTTAGCCCTCCACGCTTGACACAGCATTTCGCTCAAATATTAACCTTGGCTTCAATCCAAAATGAAATTCTCGGCCTGGGGGAAGAGGGAGCTGGATAATCCCTAAGAAGCACCCCTTGGGTGGGCATAGTTATTCTTTTTGTCTATTTTCATTGCTGCTGCTTCTTTGAAAAGCACATTGTTTGGAAGATGGGGAGAACCTTTTCCAGACTGTATAGTTTTATCCTCTGCTTCTTCCTCAATGAAAGCCAAGAGACCAAAACAAACATGTCTTAAAGAGCGATCACACCCACCACCATCATTACCACTCTTTTAAAATGGCAAATGTCCACACTGTATTTACGTAGGATTACTTTGTGTATCTGTGTGTGCAGGGTCCCTCAGAAATAACAGACCCCAAGGCAAGAGAGTTCTCAACATGCATACAACAAAATTATTTCCAGGTTCTTCCTCCCAGAATGCCCTGGCAGCCAAGTTGAAGATATGAGGTGGACTTGCCTACAAACAGATCTTCTGGAGTCCTAACTAGGATCAAGAAATGGATCCAACATAAACACAGCTGTGCATGGGGGATATTTCAGTTTTACTATCCATATCACCAACACTGACCCTGTTGACACGCTAAACCACGGTGATTAAGCATTTTGAGCTAAACATTATGGCTTAGTATGTCATGTGAACCATGACTTAGTGTGCCATGTGAACCATTCCTAACCATGGTGACTACATAACCACAGTTTAAACACAGTGACTAACCATTTATTGCAAAAGGTTAGTGCCCTAACCATGGCTTAGCGTATTGTCTGAACAGGCCCAATATGTACTTGTTTTTGCCACTGATTCCTTATGCCATTGATTCCTAAGATAGAATCATTTTGAAATTTTAAAAGCCCATCCATCCATATGAAACAGACATCTTATGAAAATGAAGATGACAGAATGATACATATACACATGCAAGGGGATAAAGGGGAAGTCACCAGACAAGGTCTTAAATTCAGAAAGACTAAAACTTGACTGGACTATAAAAGTGGCAAAGGACTTGCATACATTTCAACAGGGATGGATATTGGATCTCCCAGAAGGTGCCACTCTACCCTCTGTCTGGCATGAGAAACCCATGAAAGATAGGAAGATTTCACTGCCCTTTTAATCTTAACACTATTATATCTTCAAAGGACTTGATGGCCAGCCCGTTCCAAGGCCCCTTTTGCATAACCTTCATCATCTTAACAGAAGAAAATAGCTTCTCTTGTTTTCAACTTTGAGCACAAGGCAATTATAATAATGAGCCCTTTCCATTAGGTCTGGTGGAAAGTTCCATGAAAGAATGCACAGCAATGCATACATGTAAATGTCATAAACCTTACTCTGAAAATATTCAGAATTTCAAAATTCTGTGTCACTAGCAAGGTGGGAATATGCAGTTTGCAATCCAGATAGTGTTATACTAGTCAAACCAGAACATACGATGGCCTAGTCTAGGCTCCAGCATCAGGTAAAGATTCAGTCCATGCCACATAAAGGAGAAATAGGTATTACATCTATTAAATAGATACTGTGTGTAGAGGAGTATCCTTTTGGATGGAAGGAGGGCAGTGCTGCCTGTTCTACTTATTTGGGGGATTAGGCAGTATGATGATTTCTCTGCCATTGAGCTACATGCATTAATGCCTTCCCCTGTGTACCCTCTCTGTGTGTGTCTATGCTTGAAGGTCTAATAGAGGGGAGGAGGGGATCTGACATGATTAAGTTGCCAACTCTCAGCTAAGCCCTTTCAAGTGGCACCCCTGCTGAGCAAAGACACTTGACACCTTCCTGTGCAGAACCCATTACTGACCAAATGAGCAGTCATCATCGGCTTTCCTGAATGGGAGGGGAATTGTGACAGCATATGTTGGGAGGTGAAGTCAACCTACTGGAAATAAGGTGTTTAGTGGCAGCCAGCAGTGGAGGAAGGAGAGACTCTGAGAAGAACTACATACAGGCTGGCCAGTTAAGGCTTGGGCAGCCTTTCATTGTGGGACAAAGTAAACAGTTAGGAGAAGTAACGCCAAAGATTCCAGGAGATGATGTGGTCATTCTGTTGAAGCGTTCGGATATTCTGGTATCGTACCTGAGGAATGGAGGAAGATGGATGGATGGAAGAATTCTGTCGATAGAAGTTGTATATCCATCAGTGTGCATATTTGCACATCTCTTTATTTATGGCATTCTTTCTCAGAGCTATTTCACATGGAAAGTTTTCCAGTGAAGGCTTAATTCTTTCCCTGCCCTCCATTTTCCCATTCCAAATCGATCCCAAGCTATTCTAGGGTCTAGATTGCAAGGGAAAGAAGCAACTGGTGGGATCGTTTGAAGCAGAAGAATGGCAGCTGGGGCAAAACTATGCATACTTTATCTGCCCAAAACGGCAGCCTCCTACAGCTATTTTCTTAACAACAACAAAAAACCATGAGAGCAACATTACAAGCAATGTGCATTTCATACTTCATGAGAAAACCTGGAGCATACACTTGAAGAAAAACCTGAATTTGCTGTCAATATGAAATACCTCTCTAACCTTCTCCGCATGAGAGTTCATGTTGTAGCCCCTCATCATTAACTTCTATAGAGTATTGCAGCCTTCCTCAGCCAGGTGCCCTCCAGATGTTTTTGACTAAAATACCCAGCATTCCTGACAAGTGACCATGTTGGCTGGGGCTGATAGGAGTTGAAATCCCAAACATCTGAAGAGCACCAGGTTGGAGAAGGCCAGTGCCCATGATGCTTTAGAGAGCACAAGAAGACAGGTCCTTGCCACAAGAAGCTTAAAATATATATTTAAAAACCAAGAGAAGTGGAGTCAGGAGTAAACTGAGAAAGAATATGCAAGTGTTAACCATTAATATGCATATGCTGCAGCCCTATACAAACTTACCTGGAAGTAAGTCCAATTGAGCTGAATGGGATTAATTTCTGAGTAAACATACATCGGGTTGTGCTGTTAGAATTGTCTACTCGAGAGGGCATGGAAGGTTTGAAATCCCAGGAAAGTAGGGATGTGCATCGGATTCAGCCAAAGCCTAAACTGAATCAGGCCCTTTAACCATTTCTGGTGCTTCCTGAAGCAAAGTTGGCTTCCCTCCAAAGTGACCGGAATCAAATCTGGAAACTGCATAAGGCTTTGTTCATCATTCAGCTTCGAAAAGGTAGACAGTGTCTCCAAAAATAGTGCCTTTTGCTTTCATTTCTCTAAAGTAAAAATGTTATCAGTGGTTCTCTTAAGGAAAATAAAAATACTAAGGTGGGTAGCACTGCACCTATTTTTCTAAAACTTTGGCAGGTGAAAGCAGATTTCATCCATGTCTGACAAACAGAAAAAAAAATATGGCTAGCTTTTATTTCCCAGGATAGTCTGAATCTCGACTTATATTTGGTACCCAAGTCAAAGAAGTCTCCAAATTGGTCCATTTTCCAAATTGCCAATTCAAGTATTGTAGTCAATGCGTATCTCTAAGGATGATAGATCACTCTTTAGCCATGCTAGCTAAATAGATATTCCCTCTTCATCATAACAGAGCCCTGTTGTGCAGGGGCCCTGCCTTCTTTTGTATATGGTCACTCTAGTATAGTGCCTGCACCTTTAACTGTTGTGATGAAGAGGGAATTTCACCAGGAACTAATTGCATACAAATGACACCTGCTGAAATTCCCTTTTCTCTACAACTGTTAAAGTTATATGAGCCCTGTCCTCCTTTTCAGATGGTCAGCCTAAGTAAATGCCTATGAGTATCAGTTGCTGTGGGGAATGCAAACAGTGTGTGTGGGGGGAGGGGGATCTACTGACTCATGCTCTACTTATAACCTTGCTGGACACATCTGGATTGTCACTGTGGGAAGCAGGATGCTGAACTGCATGGACCTTTGGTCAGATCCAGCATATTTTTTAATTTTCTGTTTAATGAATTACCTGAATCTGGATACCATCACATGACAATCAAATATCTAAATCAACCTTCCCTAACCTGGTGCCTTCCAGATGTTTTGGACTACAACTCCCACCATTCCTGACCATTGGCTAAGCTAGCTGGGGCTGAGAGGAGTCTAAAATATCTTGAGGACCCCAGGTTAAATATATGGCAACATTGAAAGCAGTCTTGGAACTGGTAATGGCTAAGCAAACCATGTGTTGCAAGCAGCAACAGCTTTCACTGGGCCTGTTCAGACGACACTTCAGGCTCTGTGGTTAGCAAAACTGTGGTTCTCTGAGGTTAGCACTAACCACAAGCCATGCTGTCAGACACAATGCTTTAAGCCACAGTTAGAGCTGCTAACCCAACTGTGGACGGTCCAACTGTGGTTAGTGAGTGAGCAGGGTTTAGCAAAACGCATCACACAAGACACTTTAAACCCTGCTGCTGAACCAAAAGCTTTAACCAGCAGGGTTTAAGGTGTCTTCTGAACAGGCTGATTATGTTGTATTTGCTTATAAGATCATACCTGATGAAAAGAATGGGTTGAAGAGGAAAGGGAAGACACATGACAGGAACTATTTTTCTATACCATGCGTCTGCAGAGCAGAGAAATACACCTTACGACTGCAATGGTTTTGTCTGTTGCAGATCACTGTGTAAATACTCCACAACAGTCCTATGATGGATGTGCTTTTTGTAGCTTTCTCTACTCCTTCTTCCCTCCTTTAGTATTTTCTCGGGATTGCTGGGGGTTTAAGTCCATGCAATTGCAGGTATCATAAAGGAAGAGTTGTTTGAACCTATAGCAATTCCATCTGTTTCTGAGAAATGTGCTGGTATCCAGTACAGTCGCTGACCAAATCAATGCAGACATTGCTGAGACTGTTCTGGTACAAGGCACCTCTCAGTGCAGAAGCGACAAGCTGGAGGTATGCCCAGATCGGCACCTACCTGAAGTAAATGCATCACATAGACACAACCAAATGGCCTTCCCCTACCAGGTGAGATAATGCCAACTTGATGTAAAAGGTCCTGAAGGCCTCACTGTGGAAGCTTGGAAAAAGTTGATCCTTAATTTAGACTGCATCCTTTATTGAAAATCCAGAGCATTTTTGAATCTGTTTCCTCCTCATGCCTAGCCGTGGCAAAAACACGTTTTCCCTATTAAAGGCTAACTATCAGAAGCATCTCAAGGCAGATGGAGTCTTAGGCGGAGTGTTCCGTTTTATGAAGTGTTTAATATCGTCAAGAAATAGTCTGTCGGCTCCAGACATGGACAGGCCCAGGGCATGATCTCTGTAACAGATACCCCTTCCTGTATGGCCTTCTCCTGCGGGAAATAGCCTTCCAGACAGTTAATGATTCCTGTGAGGATGGGGGGAAATTAATAATACTAATACTAATACTAATAATAATAGAAAGACAGCTATCCTACAAACGGTCTTGAGGCTGGAATGGGTGAGGGAAAACACCAAGAGTTCCCCGAAATGAAGAAAAGTAATTGACATCTAAGCATGCTTTAAAAAGAATATAATAAATGGATATAGCAAAAATAGCATTTAGGAAAAAACCACACAACCTTACTGGGCGTTGTCTACCGGAGCCTTTGCAGGTTTAACGATTGGCACAATATACACATTTCTCCCTGCCCTTGTTTTTGCCGGTTCCTTCTCATATGTTACGTTTATACAGCCAGCAGAGAGCGCTGCTTTATTGCACGATTTTGATTTATTACAGCATTTTCAGGGTTTTATAAAATGTCTTGAAAAAAGAAGGAAAGGCATCAGAGGTTGACAACTTCATGAAAAAGAGCCACAAACGTCCATGAGTGACCAACCATGAGGGTGCAATAAATCACTCGTGTAAAGACGTTTGAAGGAATACGTTAGCTAGAAATGGGATCTAGAACATTTTAAACCCATGCGCACATTTGGGGTACTTGAAAAACTTCTGTGGGCACCACCATAAAATGGCTCCCACAAAGGACGTGGCTAGTTTCACAATGGCTTCCGTGGGCACCTGGCTAGTCAAAGGGCAAGTAGTATAAGCAGAGGAAGAGTCTGAACTCCAAAACTACTCTACATATTTGACACCACAGGAACACAACAAAATACCAATTTATGGTTACGATCCTATGCATGCTTACGTGGAACCCACTGGAAATTACTTCTGAGTAGGGCTACATAGGATTGCTCTGCTCACCCTGTCCACACACACACACACACACACACCTTTCACCAGCCCCAAAGGAAAGAAAAGGCTCTTCCTATCTTGACCCCAGGCTCAGCCACACTGTTCCCCCCTCCACAGTGAGATATAGGGGTGAGAAAGGGAGCAAGGCTAGGACTGGAAGAGGGGGGAAACAATGAAGTAAAGAGGTGGAAAGGCGGAGGAAATAGCGAAGCAAAGGGGCACAGAGAGAGAGAGAGGAGGCTAGAGGCTAGAAAGGGAGATAAAGAAGAAGGGTAGGGATGAAGAAGGGAGAAAAATAGTGAGGCTAGGGGCTGGGGGTGAAGAGAGAGAGAGAGCAGTGGGGGAAGGCCCAGCAAGGAATTCTTTCCTTTTCTTCCTGCCTGCCAACAGCTGGTCAGCAGCAGGTTCAGGTACAGGAAGGAGAACTTGGTGTCCTAACATTTTTCAAGCTCTTTTTGTTTTATTAAAAATCTATTTTTAAAGGGGGCAGGGAGTGGAGAACTTTGCAGGAGCAGTTGGAGGTTCCCGTGGACCCCGTGTTGAGGACTCCTGAGCTAAAGCACTTCACTCAGGGCCAGTTCTACTACAACACTGAGAATGTATGAATGTAAGCATTGTAGGGTGTCAGTACTTTTGCATAGGGTATTATCATGCCAGTAATCTGAGAGAATTCTATGTTAAGGCCATACATGAATTGATGTATTTCAGAAAATTTCAATACCACTTATAAAAAATAAGTAAACATCCCAAAGTAGTCCACAAGATAAATTCATGATAAAATGCCATAAAACTAATCACTAAAATAAATGTCTCTCGTTAAAATAACCAGGTAGTTGGCAAATGCTAATGGTCCCAAGAACACCTAGGAAAACAAATTTGTCTTAAATAGTGAACAGAAATGCTCCAGACTAGGATCGGACTGGGGAGTTTATTATACATGGTGGGCGCCACCACAGAAAAGACCCTCTTCCACACAAAGGCCAAACCAATATCAGTAGGCTGTGGTATGACAAGTAAGGACTCCCGCTCAAAATCTAGAGATCAGGGTGGCCTATATAGGGGAATGTGGTCTCTCAGTTCTACACTACTGCTTTACAGCAGTATTGATGTGCACTGATAACTATTGGGGCAAATTACACATTCCATATACTGCTTTCATACTGTTACTTTCTGCTTTTTATTCCACATTATCCAAAATACTGCAATAAATGTCACTGTGTCCTACGAGGTACAAATGCTCAAGAGGGATATAGTGTTACCATGATGGGATCGTAATGATTTGACACAAGATATAGATCTGGCCCAGGTCCTGAGTTGTTTAGGGATTTATAAAACAGCAGTAACATTTTGGACATAGTTTGGTAGCTAACTGGCAGACAATGCAGAGCTTTCAATACATGATCATATTTGTGTCTTAGGCTGCTTCTACAAGAGGCATTTAAAGCTCTTTCAAGGCGCATTAAAAAAATTTACCTCTACAAGAACGGAGCGCAAATCGGGTGTAGAGGCGCGTTTTCTCTCCGATTATGCGCATTATCGAATGTGCGTTAAATAGCGAGTTTTATTTTGCTCCGGCTGTTAAAGCATATTTTGACTATGTGAACAAGCAATTCTCCGCATTAACTACTTGTAAAGCGCATTTGAAACAACCGGTAAGGTCACCTGTTGAGTGTTCAATTACCTCCTGCATACAAGCATTTACGATAAAGCGCTTCTGAGAAGATGCACATAATCGGAGGAACAGGCATCAAACGGAATCCATCTAGAGGGGGTCATAGAAAGTTCCACTGAGCAATCTAGCCACCGCATTCTGCATGAACTGCAGCTTCCGAGCCAGTATCAAGGACAGCACATTAAAAGTCCAACCTTGAGGTTACCAATACATGGATTGCTGTAGGGTGACCAGATAAAATCCAGGTCAGAGCTCATGTAACTTTAACAGTTGTAGAGAAAAGGGAATTTCAGCCAGTGTCATTTGTATGCAATTAGTTCCTGGTGATATTCCCTCTTCATCACAACTGTTAAAGTTTCATGCACTATACTAGAGTGACCATATACAAAAGAAGGCAGGGCCACGGCAACTTTAACTGTTGTGATGAAGAGGGAATTTCACCAGGAACTAATTGCATACAAATGACTCTGGCTGAAATTCCCTTTTCTCTACAACTGTTAAAGTTACATGAGCCCTGACCTGGATTTTATCTGGTCACCCTAATGATTACTGAGGCCAGACTATCCCTGTCCAATAACATGTGGACACCAATAACCTGATTTAAGCATGATGCTGAGCACATAGCATCTCACACAGGTTAAGGTGTGGTTTCTTTGTTTTGACATTCATCCCATGCTTAAATCAGTCCTTAAAGAGAAGCAAATGGATAGCAAAGACCAGGAATGATAGAGCAACTATATTGCAACACACATTTTAATAGAAGGGAAGCAATGTAAACTCTAACGTAAAATTAATGTAACGCATACTGTAACTTTAACCTACTGTGATTTTGTTTTTACAATTTGCAGTAGAGCTACTCTACTTCTTTGGCAAATAGCAGAAGAGACATGGTTCACTGCTGTTTTTAGTCATTCATATAGCACTTCTGATGTGAAAACAACTTTACGACATCAATAGGTTTTTCAGCTACATGGAAATTCTGGGAACAACATCTTATTTTGCATGTGAGACTGAGAAAAAGAGTTTATTGCCCAAGGCCACCCTATGAGAACAGGGTGGAGTAAGGGTCTGAACCCAACTCTAAATCCAACAGTCTACCCTTTGGACGACCTTGGCTCCCAATAGGATGATATCAAAAATGTCATATTTGGATGGGTTTAGATCCTTCCTCACTCTAGCAACTGCTGAGCGATGTTCCCCATCTCACCAATACCCTCTGGCTCTTTACCTTTGCACCATCAGTGCAATTTTGTCTCCACTGCAATATTAAGCGTGTGCAGCACATGGAGGAAAGGTCAGAAGATTCAACATGAGGGGAAGGATTGGCTTGACACATCACTGAGCATGGGTCATGCAGGAGAGAAGGGACAGGGTTGTCACTCATGCTGATGTAAAGCAGTAACCATTACCCCCACGCCAAGCCCAGAGGTCCAATCCTACATCTTACCTGCCCACACACACACCACCACAAAAACACTAGTCATCTGTTTCACTATGCCATTTCACCTAACCTTTGTGAGATGCTTTTCCCCCCCTTTGGAACTGAGCACATCATGTGAAAATAGACCTCCCATGAACATGTGACTCTACATGTTCATTTGCGCACTTCCCGAATCCAAGAAGAGTGCATTTGATGGGAAACTGCATTGAGGGAACATTTAGTAAACATAGGAGTTGCAGCCATTCTTTTGGGGAAAGAACCTCTTCTTGGTTCTTTGTGATATATAAATTCTTACTGAGTGAGTTGCAAAAGAAAGGGATCTGCTCACGGAAGTTCCTGACTTTGGGGGAAATCTCCCTTCCACATGCACACTACAGCTCACCCCATTCAGGAGGGGGTTCCTAACTCTCAATTAAACCTTTTCAGGGGGTTGGAGGGCCTGCCATAGGAAGCAAAGACCACTTCCTTCAGGGCAGTTGATCCAGCTCAAATCTGGATCCAAGCCAATCTGTTTTGCCTTTGTTTCACTGCATTTCACTGTCTTTTGGTTGTGTTGCATCTTCACAAAAATGACGAGGAAAGTGCAAATCCTCTTTTGGAACAAAAACCAACCTCTTCCAAATGTCTCCTTGCAGAGCTTGTTCTCGTCTCTTTCTGTTCAGATTCTCACTTCATTTTCGCATGGAATAGAGAATGATGAAGTCACAAGAGCAAATCTCTGGCTGTATTGCTCACTAGAACAGCAGGAGGTATGGATCCTGTATTTAGGGCCGGGGGGGGGGGGGGGGGAGAAAAGGGCTGCTTTTATTTTAGGGCAAAAAGTTTAATCTTCTGCTAGCAGAATCACATGAGAGAAAAACAGTCTCGTATCCATATGATACTGCTGACCCCTAACTTGATTTAGAGAGTGTAACATCCCAGGAGAGAAATTTGTGTCGGCATGTAACTTCTCTATAGAGGCAATGAAACAAGAGCGGGTAGAAAGAGAGTGGTAGATGGAGAAGGAGGAAGAGCAAACAGTGCCCTTTGTAACTGGAAAGCCCTCTGCCTTTGATAAAGCTCAGTGTGTGGCTATTCATGTGCAAGAGCCAACCGACATGCTACCTTTTCAGACACGCAGGACCAGAGTCACGTCTGAAACCCCCACCATTGTTATTCTAGAGTAGGAAGGATGAGGGCAATATAGTTTTATCCCAGTGCATGTGCTGCAAAGGATCCCCTGCACATTTAGAATTATACTCCTAACTGCAATCAGCTCTCACACATCTAAGTTTACAGGAAGGGCTTGCACTGTTCAACAGCCTGAGGATGCCAGCTTTCATGTATTTTAAAAACAACAACAATACAAGTTTATAGTTGTTGTGGACACAGGAGTACATTTGAAGGCTTGTGAGAGAAGTTCAGAAACAGCCAGAGGAAGAGCTAATCAGGAGCTTCCTGGAATAGGGAGATACATTTTCCATGCTCTGCATAGGAATGCTAGAAAGCTGCCATGGAGCAGCATGCCTTTCCAGCCCAATATGGTTGACTCTTAACTAGCAGCATCTGCCCAGCGTCTCGAGCAGAGGTCCTACTAGTGTAGGCTGGTGGCTCCTATTTCGGGGGGGGGGGGGGGAGTGAATCTACTCTGGGTTTCAGTCAGAACCAGTCAGAACTCTAAAGGAACTATCAAAAGTGATGAACCCTAACCGCAAAATAGGTTCAGCACCTTGGATAGCTCCTTTAGAGTTCTGTCTGGAACCCAGAGCAGATCCAGCACCCCACTGAAATGGAACCACCAGTCTCCACTGGGTCTTGCCACCACCCACTGCAGATCCTTTCTTAACTGGAGCTGCCAGATTGAACTTGAGAACTTTTGCATGCAAAGTACGTGTTTGACCATTGAGCTCTTGGCAAAAGGAAGCATAGTAAAAGCAGGCAAAGCAGCAACTCTACGTAAATGCCTTCATGTGAATACATGACTGACTGCACATGCTGATTTTCTTAGCATGGACTCTGAGATTTATTTATATTTATTTCTGTTGCTGGCTTCTGAAAAACAAAACAAAACTTACTTGCTTTTAGAAATTACGCAAGGACTGATAAGTTTGTGATTCTGACTGATGGTTTATACTGTTGCAATCTGCAATAGAAGCTGACCACAGACAATGAATCATTTTAAATTGTTTTCCCATGGTATTGAGGTGAGTCCATTTCCATCGTATGGCTGCACCCTCAGATGCAACACCCTTGTTTAGTAAACCCATTTTGAAGCTTCAGATTACTAGATGGTGCCAGACACTCCAGCATGGCACACCCAGCCCTGATCATAAGTTGAACATCAGAAGCAAACTAGGAAAATGTGCCTCATTAAAGTTGCTCTTGCTGCTCCAGCGGAAATCCTTCTAACAATTAGCAACGTAATCCACCTTTAAAAAATGTGACTTTCAGGTGAGCGATGCAATTTAGAGTTCTGATCATCTACAAAACATGATGTATGGATGTGACCTGAGAGAAAATTCACACCTAAGTTATTCAGCACACCCTAAGATCAGCTTGAGCAGTCCTTGTCTGGGAGCCCCTGCGGACTGAAGATGGGTGGCAACTAAGAAGAGGGCTTTTTCTGCTGTGGCATCCTGATCGTGGAATGAGCTTCCCAGAGAGGTTCGCCCAGTGCCTAAATTGTGCTTGTTTCGGTGCCAGGTAAGACTTTTTAAAAAAATTCTCCCAGGCATTTTAGTTTTTCAGTTTGTTTTATATCTGGTATTGTGTTTTAAATTTTTGCACTGCTGCCTCTGTTTGGTTACTATTTTTATTTTTATATTGCAATTTTAAACTTTTATAATCTATTTTTTTCATCCGTATTTTATTGTCTTGTGTTTTATAGTTTTAATTGTTGCGAATCACCCAGAGAGCTTTGGCTATTGGGAGATATAAAATTTTAATAAATAAATAAAGCTGATAACTGAAATGTCCCATCAACAACTATTAGCATTTGGGATGCCAGTGACATATTTTCAAACTAGGCTCAAGAAACAGACGGATATTAAACCTTATTCCAAAACATAGCATCATAAACTGAAGATAGTTTTTAACCCATGAGGAATGTATTTTTTAAAAAAAATCCCATAAATGCAAATTAAATGCAACCATTTGAGGTGCACATGTCAATATCTGCTCCTGCAAAATGCCAGTGTTTAAGGACAGCTGTCTCCTAGGACAGAACTACAGATTATTCGAGATTGTCCCCTCCAGGTGTGAAAGGACTAACCATAACCAAACTGTGGGGAATTCCTGTCCCTTTGGCTAGAAGGGGTGATTGCTTTGACACGCAGCTGGGGCACATTCTTTGCTCTCTCACTGAAGCTGTTGACTGCTCTGCCAGCCACCTGTCCAAAAGGAGCAGCCACAACAACAAAACCCTAATAATGAAAAGTAATTGTACAGATTAATCACTCCAGCCACCTGCCTCAGAGCTATAAAGGGGTCTTAGGCCTAGATATTTTAGAATTAACAGCTGAAGGAGATGAAACAATAGAAACAGCCACGATTTCCTTTCCTGTGTCCCCCTTTGCTCAATTCCAGCCCCTCCAAAAGAACCCTTAATAGTCAGCTCATTTCTGTTTGCACTATTAGTTGGCTGTAATTACAGGAATGGAAGAAAGAGGGTTAATCCATTATGGTCATACTAGGGGGCAAAGGGGGAGTCTTCCAGAATACCCTCTCACCTCATGTGTGACACCAAACCACCCTAGAATAAATCTGTGGCTTCAAACGCTGCAAATATACATCAAGGGGGACTCTGAATACTTGAGCTGCTGAACATGGAGGGGACAGGGAAATCACAGTACACTTTCACACCAGCGATTTATTGCACTCTCACCAGGCCTGTGTGTGTTTTTGCAGTACTCAAATGACATCGTACCTGTCCTGCGCTCATGTTGCCTCTTCCCATCTATTTTCCATCTTATTTTGGAGTAGGGAAAGTCCAATTTTTTTCCTTCCATGTGTAATAAAGCCACTCCTCCCTCCCATGTATTGCTGTCATTGTGCTATATCGGACCATCCTGTTTTTTGGTGTGTGTGTGTGTGTGTGTGTGTGTGTGTTGAAGGATGGTCTCGCTGACAAAAGAGGAGGGCAGGGCAGTTCTCCACTCAGTTACTCAACTGTGAAGGGGGAGGGAGAGAGGGGGCCTGAACACCCCATGGAGAAGGGAGCGTGCCTGGGACTCAGTCCTAATCAACTCTATGTTTCTCACTCCTGAGTAGGCATGTCTAGCTTTCCTGACCAGAACAATGTCGGCTTCCCCTTGCCATGCCAACATTGACTACAAACCTCTCCAAAAACTAGTTGTAATACTTTCTCTTCACTTATCTTGTTTAATATGATCTTAGTGTGTTGTTTTACCATAATTGCACAGTTTCAGGCTGCCATACTATTGTATTTGCGCAGGAAACTATATATTAAAAAAATACAAAAAAATAACTGCAGGGGAAAGAAGAACGTGGGAGATTTCGCCGACATAGTAGTGACACAGGTGAATAGATACATGAGCGCAACGATGCACAGACATGAAAGTGCCCAGTGCTCAACTCACTAAGGAAACAGAGGGGGAAACCATGGACACAAACTGGGGGGGGGGGGGGTAGGTGTGATGGATTACTGTAACACACTCTATGTGGGGCTACCTTTAAAGAGT
Source organism: Anniella stebbinsi (assembly GCA_029215795.1). Taxonomy (NCBI): domain Eukaryota; kingdom Metazoa; phylum Chordata; class Lepidosauria; order Squamata; family Anniellidae; genus Anniella; species Anniella stebbinsi. The sequence continues at coordinate 60,235,241 of JARDYH010000005.1, read as the reverse complement.
GTTTGGAAACCTCAGCGAGTCCAAAGAGTTGCAGCCAGACTGCTGACTGGGGCTGGTTCCAGAGATTATACAACCTCCATGTTACAACAGCTCCACTAGCTTCCGGTCTGTTTCCAAGCACAATCCAATGTGCTGTTATGACTTATAAAGCCCTATACAGCTCGGTCCAGGTTATCGGAAAGACCGTATCCTCTCTTATGAGCTTGTCCATGCCCTGTGATCTTCAGGGGAGGCCCTTCTCTCACCATCATCACAGGTACACCTCGTGGGAACGTGGGAGAGGGCCTTCATGGTGGCTACTCCAAGGCTCTGGGACCCTTCCCAGGGAGGCTAGACTGTCTCCCTCCTTGCTATACTTCCAGTGGCAGGCAAAAACTTTCTTGTTCCAGCAGGCCTTTGGGAATAGCCTGGACCTTTGTTAATGCACTGGATATTTTTTTATCTGTCATTTGTTTTTGTTTTTTAATGTTTTTAATGTTTTAATACTACAGTATAGACGGTTTAATTGAATTTTAACTTTGAATACTTCTATTTATATTTTCTAATTTTGTAAAGCTGCCTTGAGTTGAGAAAAAGGCAGGATAATAACAACAACATTACAACAACAACAACAACAACAACAACAAAAACAGACAAAAAGAAAAAATACACTTACCTCATTGACACAGCAATACCTAATGACAAAAATGTTATAGAAAAGCAAGAGGAAAAGACAGAGAAATCTACAACACTGGCTATGGAAGTTAAAGAACTATGGCAACAGGGAAAGGTTACAATTATCCTGTTAGTCACATCAGTCACCAGCATCACATAAAAAAAAATTACAGAAAATCTTCAGAAACTGGGCCTTCCAAAATATATCCACATCACCATCCAGAAAGCATTCATACTTTAAACAGGTTTAATAGTCAGGACATTTCTGAATCTGTAAAATACAGCATGACTTGGCAAAGACTATCATGTCCATCTTAAAAAATAATTGACACAAGTGAGAAAAGACAGATAATAATACAAACTTTTCCCATAATATCTTTGGGGGAGGCCCTTCTACAATCCTAGCCAAAGCACACTAGAATTATAGCATAGAAAAGTAAGACCCCCAAATCAGAGGCCCTTTATACACCATAGGGGTATAGAGGGAGGGAGGGCGATCCCAGAAGTACCTAATACACACCATCAGTGCACAGGGAGAGAGGAAGGGTGATTCCGGAAGTACCTAATACACACCATTGGTGCACAGGGACCAGCTGGGGGCCATCCCAAGCAAATAGCCTGGTGTAGAAACAGCCAGAGTTAACTTCAGTAAACAAAATCAGAACTGCAAATCCCTTTGGCACACTGAAAAGTGTGCCATATTTACAGTAAATGATTGTTGTCGCCATGGCGGTTTCTGTTTTCTCTTTCTCTCATGCATAGCTATTGCAAGGGGGGCAATGCTAGTAAAGAAATTTGAACACACATTTTAATAATACTAAATTTCAAGCGGCTTTCCCCCCATTCCCTTCTCCACACCCCCATTTGACAGAACCATTGAAGATATCCATGAAATTATGAGAGATGCAAATCCTTTATCAACAGCTTGCAGTTGTTGACATGCAAGACCCTTCGTATGTAAATAAATCAGAATGTCGGCTTCCAGGGGGGAGGGAATAAAAATGCCAAAACAGCATTTCTTGGCAGATAAACAGCAGTGACGTGGTCTTTCTAAGGCTCCCAATAATTGGTTTGCTCAACTGGGGCATCCTTTGATGCACAGTTCTTTAAGTTTAGACAAGGGAGAGGGGAAGGACTCGGGCTACGATGGCAGCAACATATGGCGAAATGTATCAACCCGCCATTGCTACGATTTCCCTTAATCACAAATCAACATCAGTCCAGACAACAAGCAAAACCGCCTCTTCCAAAAGGTTCGAGACAGCAACATACCTATGAAGGGCCTGTACACACACACAAAGCCTCTTATTCTCGAAGTCTGAGTTTTGCCAAAAAGAGGGAAAAAAATTAAGAAAAGGGTGGTGGGGGCTGATCCCTAGAAATGTTCCTGTTTGCTGGTTCCTGGAGATAAGGAAGTGATATTTCACTGTTTGACACTAATCATATTTGGGCATATTAAATCAGGACAGTCCGGAGGCTTTATGCAGCAGGCATATTCCAAGTTCAAAGCGAGAGCTCGTTGCTGTGTTTTAAAAAATCCTCTTAACTCAGAAATATGAGACAAAGGCAAAAAGAAGAAAGCACTCGTGAGGAGGGGAGGGGGAGAAGAAGTGTTGTTATCCTTGTTTTGTTCTCCCAATCCAAGACTGTCAGTGACGTTTGGTGGAATAGTTTATAGGTCGCTGAAGAGGTAGGAGAAAAAAATTACACACATACCCTCCCAAGTAGTTTTTTGCAATGCAACGTTCTTTATGAGTGCTTTTGTGTCTTCCAGTTCATACATTCTATCCCGTTAAAATAAAAACATAATTTTCTTTATTCGTTTGCTACATTTATATCCCATCTTTCCTCCAAAGAGCTCACGTTGGTATACATGATTTTCCTTCTCTCCTTTTTTTTTTAATCCTTGCAACAACCCTGTGAGGTGGGTTAGACTGAGAGTCAGTGACTGGCCCAACATCACCCATGAGCTCCATGGCTGAGTGGTGACTAGAATCTGGATCTCCCGATCCCCAGTCCAATACTCTAACCACTATACCACATTGGCTGAGGAGGAGATATGAAGGGAATGGTGCTATGCATCAGCTGAACATCCTGGTGCTTATGCTTGATTTATTCCCTTTTCTTCTTAACCATCAGCAGGGGGGCGGGAATCACTAAATTTGAAAACTAAGAAACGTGTTGCCACTAAAAGCTATTTCACACATGAAGACCACAGTCCTATGCACACATACTCACGAGTAAATCCCATTTCCAATTAAGCCTGTGTAGGACTCAGCTGTATAGTTTTATGGGTGTGTACACCTGCAAATTCAACATGTGAATATGGTCAACATGTTGGCAAACATATGCGATTGGCTCCAATACGTGTGAAATGTCCATAAGGAACCATGGCGGGTGAGATGGGTGATGGGCCTTAAGGGCAATGTAACTCTGAAAATTAGGTTCCTGTTTTACAGCAGAACTTTGGTCTCTTAAAATAACCCTTTGACTTGACTCACCAACACCAGCAACAGTAATTCCATCTCTTCGTGCATAGAAACTCTGTTAATCAAAGGAGAAGCAGTGCTCAACACTGATGGAGCCAACGCCTTTACCAGCAGTGCAGTGGCAGGGAGGGAATTGGCTCAGCATTTCCATAAAGCAGTTCATTTCTTTTGGCTGACTTACTTAACATGCACATAGTGTTATGTTAGGGTTGCGCACAAATCCTGCCCTTTCTAAAAAGAGGGCATCCAAGGAGTGAGCCTTTTCGAAGCTGTGGTTTTGGTTTTATTGGGCCCCAGAAATCAAGTTATTTCTACATGAGATGGAATGGTGATGATGACCACATCAAATGGCAAAATGGTGCCGACCACATCAAACCTTTGCTTCCCTCGTGGATAGTAATGGGTAATACTGTGTGTTCCTAATGAATAATATCCTGGGGTAGACCAGTGAATTATGGGAGCTTTGAATGTACATCACCAAGCTTCAGCCAGAAAAGATGTTGCAATTTTTGACTTTATTCAAAACTAGTTACAGACCAAACGCATTTAAGAAACTCACATTGCACATACCCACTGATCAAGCTATAGTCACAGACGTTCCTTTAAACCAAATAGCTCTATAACCCCAGGCTAACTACACACAAAGCATACTCTAGTAGCCAAGTGACAATATTACTCATTTTACTTTTGGGAGCTCTTGAATGTGTGTGTGTGTTTTAAATATAATGGGAACGGTCTACAACAAACGATATTTCTGCACATTCCAGTGTTCCCCCAGGCCATAGAAATGCAACAGGAAGTGTCAGTTTTCTGAATTTAACTCTGACCTTTCCATGACTATAATAGAGGCATAATAATACCTTCTTTTGGACATAGACTCCCATGATGGCTAGAATGAAGCATGTCCCACTTAAAATACAATGCAAAACAAAACCATTGCCTTCCCAAATCAATAGCATAATGGTAGTCAGGCCGCAGACTAGTGAAATTCTCCATGCAACAGATCTAGAGTAAATTTCTCTACACATCCACCATCTCCGGATACCTTCCTGTGCATTTGTCGCTTGGTTATCAGACACATAAGGCCTATTTGGGATTCACCAAGAACCCATTCCAACTATGTTTAAGAACTGGGCTAAATGGAACTTAATTATATGACGTTAAGTACACTTATGAGTTAACCTGCTGAGGGAAAAGCTGCTTCCTTCTCTTGTTTATTTGAATATTCAATGTGTTGTATCTCTGGCTTTCTACAGTTCCATTTCTCTTGCTGCAGGCCCTCAGCATACGTGGGATATCCTGCATTGCCTCTTTGATTGTCTGACAAACCTACCCATGGAGTAGAAAATTGGTTTTACCAAAGCCCCTGCCTACAGCAAACTGGAATGTTAGGAATGAGATTAAGAGGGATTAGGCATTACTTTCCTAGTAATGAGGATTGATAGCGGACAAGCAATGCCTCAACATTTTCCAATTTTTGCACAGCTATTATGCAAACCCTATGGTGCCTCCCCCTCCTCTACTTTCTGTTTGAGGGATGAGCCCTTTGCCACCCAATTAGCATTTTATGTCAATTCCCTATCGTTGTAATATGAGATGTTCCTTTGATGTTTGCTTGTTCCTATCGTTTTCTGCCTTTCTGCATAGGGCACTCTGTGGTGGGTTGGAGGAACACATAGACACGAAACAGAGGATAATTGTGGGGAGTGGGGGAGAGAGAGTGAAATATACCGCTCTCAAATGACCTTGGTTGTGAGGGACATCCCACCTTTTCCAAATCTCTGCTTGCGCTTTAAGCAGGTGGGATTTTGCAAGACAATCGGCAAGGCTTGACCAGGGCAGGATCTACACGACTGCTTTATAATGGTATTTAAGTGCACTGACAACTGTTGGGGCTCATGACACATTCCATATACTGTTTTCAAACTGCTTTCATGGACTTATATCCTGCTTGATGTAGATCTGGCCCAGCTGTTTAGTAATGCAAAAAGAAACAGGTTACCTGTCATGGTCAGGCACACACTAGAAACCCGGGTGGACAAAAGAACAGCCCCCTGCTCCTCTACCATGTGACATAAGGCCAGCACAGAGAGCAAGAGATTCCATCCAAACCATCACTAAATTGGTTTCATTAATCACTAAACTTTCAACCCCTCCAAATTTTAGAAATGAGCTTCAAAAATGCCAGACTTTCCCAGTAGCTGTGTTAGTGGCATGCAAATATGGAACTCTGGGTTTCAATCATTGTGTTTCAGATTATGGCAACCCAACGGTAGAAGCTGCACAAACATCCTAGGAACCCTAGGCTTAGGGGCATGGCTTCCAAGGTCTTGGGACCCTTGGAAGAAAGAATCCAGTTCAATACCAAACTCAGAAGATGAGTAATTTATTTTAGTATTCCTTCCTTACAGACAGCCACAGGCAGACTGGCCTTTGCCTTGCCAGTCTAGCATAAATCCTGAGAGGCAAAAGGATTATAAGAACATTTTCAAATTAGAAAAGCCATATTTGACTGGTATCACTAAAGTAGCCCTAATTCACCCTAGTAGTGCAATATCCTGGATGCTAAAGTGGATTAGCCTTGTTGCAGGAAGAGAATCGCTCTGTTCTAAACAGGCTCGATCCCTGATAAATTTAGAACATGTTTGATGGTGAGCCCTGGAGAGGAGGTGTACAGGAGGTGTACATCCTTCCATTATATTTTAATTTTCCCTTTTTTCTTCCGAATGATTTAAGTTACTTTTTGCACCATTTCCCATGTGAGGGTTTCAAAACTTACCTTAGAGGCATTTAGAAGTACCTGGATCAGGAAAAAGATCCAATGAATGGATTGATTCTATCTTCTCCAAGCATGAACCAACCTATCATACACGACATTTATAATCTAATGCTCTCCTCCAGGTGCCTCCTCCAAGGGAGGCTTGGAAGACAGCAACGAGAGGGCCTTCTCAGTGGTGGCCCCACAATTATGGAATTATCTCCCCGACGAGACTCACCCAGCACCAACATTGTTATCTTTTTGGTGCCAAGTTAAGACTGATCTCTTCTGGCAGGCCTACCCAGTTGAATTTTAAGATGCCTTTTAATAATGTATTAGTTTTATATGTTTTTAATAAATCTCTGTTTGATAACAGTGTCAGCTAAGGATAGTGTGTCTCCTGTGAATGAATGCTTGGAGGCGGTAATGGGCTGGATGAGGAAAAACAAACAGAAGCTGAATCCAGACAAGATGGAGGTGCTTGCTGTCAAAGGCCACAACCTGGGTTTGGAGGTGTGTCAACCAGTTATGGATGGGGTTACACTCCCCCTGAAAGACTGTGTTCGCAGCTTGGGGGTGCTCCTGGATCCGTCGCTCCAAATGACAGCCCAGATAGATGCGACGGCCAGGAGTGCCTACTATCAGCTTCGGCTGATACGCCAGCTGTGCCCCTTCCTAGAGTTGGAAGACCTAAAGACGATAGTGCACGTGCTGGTAACTTCGAGGCTCAACTTCTGCAATGCGCTGTACATAGGGCTACCTCTGTGCCTAGTCCAGAAACTTCAACTAGTTCAAAATATGGCAGCCAGGTTGGTCACCGGTACACCTAGGGGTGACCATATTATGCCAGCTTTAAAATCGCTCCACTGGCTGCCAATTAGTTTCCGGGCGAAGTATAAAGTGTTGGTTGTTACCTTTAAAGCCCTACATGGTTTGGGTCCAGGTTACCTACAGGATCGCCTTCTCCCATACAATCCGCCCCGCACGCTCAGGTCCTCTGGGAAGAACTTACTACAGTCGGCCAAGACTAGGCTGACAACCGTTACCCAGAGGACCTTCTCTTCTGGCGCTCTCAGACTGTGGAATGACCTGCCGGAGGAGACTCGTCAACTTAACAGTCTTTTAGAATTTAAGAAAGCCATAAAGACTGTTCTCTTCCGGCAGGCATATCCAGTGGAATTTTAGAATGTTTTTAGGATGTTTTTAGGATGTTTTTTAATGCAGTTTTAAAAATGCGTGTCATGTTTTAATCAGTTTTATGTATTTTATTATATTGTTGTTCCCCGCCTCGATCCAAATGGAGAGGCGGGTAAGAAATAAATTATTATTATTATTATTATTATTATTATTAGTTTTATATGTTTTTAATCAGTTTTATGTATTTTATGCTGTTTTGTATTTAATGTTGTTCCCCGCCTCGATCAAGAGGGAGAGGCAGGTAAGAAATATTATTATTATTATTATTATTATTATTATTATTAATTATTCTCTCAGCATTTGGCAGCATATGATAAGTTTTTAATCAGGTCCTGGATGTTTCTTATTGTTGACTATTTAAAATTGTTTTAGATATATATGGGTTTCTGTGTGAGCTGTTTCTTTACATGCTTGTATTTAAACGGCTAAATTATTTTTAATGGTTTTTGATCCTTGCAACTGCCCAGACAGCTTTGGCTATTGAATTAATAAAAGCTACAACTGGAAGTAAACTGGTATTTATTTTATTTACAGTATTTATAGACCACCCTAGAACAAAGTTCTCATGGAAGTTCACAGCAAGAAATAAGGGCAGTGAGTTTTAATTTTCAGTTGCTGAATGTGAGTACTTTCCAGCTCTCAGTCCCAGTCCAATTTTTCATGAGTAAATTACCATATTTTGTGACTAAGACCCTTCACAGTAGATTAGTTAACATTATGTTTTTATTAAAAGCCTAAATTAATATCCTAATTCCCTGAAGAAGGCTTCTGGGGATTTACTACTTTTTTTCTTTCTTCTGAGAGACTTTATCTATAACTGGAAAAACACTCAACCATAGCTGAAAGGTTTATCTGCCCTCCTATGGTTTAACCCTTTAATGGGCAAGTCATCATGCAAATAAAGGAAGGCCATATTTACATATGTCTCAATGGCTTTTGATCTTGTTCTGGATTAGAAGTACTTCTAAATATCTCAGAGGTAGGTTTGGAACCCTCATGTGGAGAATGATGCAAAAAGCTACAAGTATTTAAAGTCTAAGTGTTGTGGCAGGGGCTAGGCTGACGCTTTCCTCAAGGGCACTTGTATCTGACTGTAAGACTTTCTCTATAATCCCAGACACTGAATTGCTGTAAACCACAACTAGGGCAACCTGAAAATGAAATACCGGTCCAAGGACTTTCATTGCTTAGTCAATCTCTCCCAGGGGTTCACACAAGACATGACTTTGGGGCATAAGTCTAGTGCCCCACTCAGCAGGAGGACAGATTACCATCTGTATAACCATTAAATCCAGAGCTGCCACCACCACCCCATAAGACCATTAAGCCCAAAGTTCTGCCCCCACCCCTGTAAGACCATTAAGTCTAGAATCTACCATTTAGCTTATTCAGGGGTGGCAACTTGTGGCCCTCCAGATCTTTGGCCTCCGGATGATTTGGCCATCATTCTTCAGCATTGGCTATGCTGGTTAGAGCTGATGTCATGCCCCTGCTAGAGGAATCCTCCTCAGAGGAGGAAGCAGAGCCCCTAGAAACCAGGGAGATACCACATCTCATACTGGCACCAGACCAGGAGGAGCCTGGGCCTTCAGGGGAGACATCTCCAGGTCCTTCCCTGACTCAGGAACAGAGGCTGAGCAACCCCCTGACCCCAGGAGCGTTGTTGCCTCAAGTGACAAGCTAGTAGGCAGCCTGTAAGAAGGAGTGCTCATGTGCAAAAATGGTCTCCTCAGGAGAAAGCAACTGCTCCTAAGGAGCGCTCTGGCCAGAGAGCTCTGATGGACAGCAGTTGAGCCTGGGTGGGGCTCAGCAGCCTTTGTGAATAAGCCAGCAGTGAGAGCCTGCTGGTTGTTGGAAACAATGTTTTATCAGCTTTTCTTGCTGTGTTTCCTGGTCCTGCCTTGTTCTAGAATTTCTGTGCTTTGACTCTGGACTTCTGCTTGACTCTGCTACTGAATTATGTATGTATTGGACTGCCTAACTGTGTCTGACCCTTTGCCTGTTTGACCACTCCTGCTTTGCCTGACTCTATATTGGACTGATTGCCTATGCTTTGACCCTGTGCCTGTTATCTGGGCTACTTCTGCATTTGTCTGGATTTAAAGCTTGTCTGCTGGAACCTTGGTCTAGGGAATTACTTGGCCTTGTGCTATAGCCATTGTAGGACAGCTGATGGGAGTTGTAGCCCTCCAGATGTTTTGGACTACAAATTGCCCACTCCTGACCTAAGTGCACCACTGATATTATTTTTTTAGCTTTTTTAAATTCTCAGTTGAGGATGTTCATATTTTAGTTGATGTGGAGTGAACTGAGAAAAAAACAACCAACCTGGGTCTCTAACACATTGTGCTGTTAATATTACTGCCACCGTTCTTACCAATTAGGGAACAAAGTGTTTCACAGCTCTATAGGGACAATAAATGTCCACACTGCTAGTCTGTTGCTGCTTCCATCCAGCTAAATCAGCTCACAGTTGCAAAGAGAAGCATCAAGACAAATCTGAGATGAGAGATGTTCCCTTTTATAATATCATAGGATTGGTTAGATCAATCATTTACCTCAAGGCAGACTCCTCCATACACAGGCTAGCCCACATGATCCAGACATCAATGTTCTACAAATACAGAACAGATGTGTCATACCAAAGAAAAAACAGATAGTTCCAGATAGCTCATGGGCATAAGCAAAACTCCATGTGCTTTGCTCCAGAACCCCATGGACAGAAGTAATCAAAATTACTTGTAACCAGTCTAGACTTACAATCTATATAATCAGGAGACTACAAGCTCATGGACCAAATATGCACCCTTCCAATTCTACTATTCTATGATTCTATGATAGGCAGTGCTGGATCACCAGATCCAATAGGGGGTGCCAAAGTTAAACCTAACTCAATTCATTCAGAGGAGTACAACTTGCCTGGTGATCTTATAATCAGCAGTAATCTCGCCACAGAGCTGCATTAGGTAATCAAATGTTTGGTTCCTAGTTTGAGCCTAGTAAGTCCTAACACTGACTATTTCCACCATATTTCTGCTGGACTTGTTGAGCTTGATAAGAAACCCGGGGAATATTCTGCTGTTCAGCATTTACAAGAACCCCTTTGTTATGATGAACTCTGCGTTTTCATGTGGATTTTCATGATACTGACACTGTACATGCTTCTTTCTTCTGGATCCCTGAAAAACATTAATCACAGAACTGGCCAGAGCCCAGCATCTGCCTCGACTTCCTCCAATGTTGACCTCCTCCTGCACTACATTTTTAATTAACCTTGGAACAGCAAAGAAGGGTATTTTCTCCAAATTCAAGTCATATTTTATAGGAATGACGACAAGCTAATTAAGTTAATTCTTAAGACACCTCTTTGTAAGATGAGGCTAAGGTTGGCTTCCTCCTCAATGTGCAGTGATGGGCTGATTAAAAAATAATTACTACTTTGCCAAGGACAAGAACATGAAGTTAATTAAAAGAATGAGGTGTTACCTTAATGAAGCTCGTTGGATTGTACTTGGCAGTCAAAGCCCTGCCTCAAAACTTAAATTCAATTTGTCTCTTACTTTACACATGTTTGGGAATTGCACATACACAAGCGCAGTCTGTCTTCTGCCAACACAGAAGGGCAGCAGAAGAAAATCTTGGTATGGGTTTGGGACTGTTCTATTTCAGAAGAATTTAATTGAGATACAGATGTCCACTGGCAGGCAATACATATCTATGTAGTAAACTGCAATCAAACATAGTTTACTGCAATAAAATGTTGCATATAGCTCACTACTTACTAGGTTAAATAAGGTGAAATGAAGTTGGGTCTTCTGATCTCACTGGAGAACACTGGCCTTGGTCCTACAGTGGTCTCTGATATGGAGCACTTTGTTCTCTGTTTGGCTTGTTTAGTCTGATAATCAAAAGAGACTAACCTATTAAGGATGTTTGAGGCTGGAGGGCAAGCGACAAGAGGCAGAGTCAAGGGGCTGGATCATCTTCTATTGATAAAGGAAGGGTTTGTTTTTGGGGTTTTTTAGCATTTCAGCATGCCACATCTATGACCATATGACCTTATTAGCTTTACAGAAGAATGAATCCCATTACTACCTGGTTTCTCATCCAGCACTGAAAAGATAGAACACTGTAAATCCACACACCTAGCACAACAAAATGTATTAGAAATGTAAATCTGCACACCTAGCACAACAAAATGTATTAGGAATGTACTACTCCTGGGTTCCGGTGTTACTCCCATTCATTTTGTGAAGAAGTACTCAATGGATTGTGCTCCTTCTCTTTGATTTGTATAAACTCTATTTGCTAAACTCTTTGTTTTTGCTTCCAAAAAGTGGATTGATTCTTCTGAAGCTTGATGGGGCAAGATTTGTGAACCAGTCAGTTTACTAACCATCTCTGAGAAATCAATTGATAGTCCCTTCACATTGGTAGGCTGTGTTTTGGTCTCTTAGCAGCTTGTACTCTCATTTTCCCTTGGAAGCTACATTGCCCAATGCACAAAGAGCAAGGTCCATCTGTCATTGGAGGGAAGGCATCTTTCTCCCACTGGCATAGAGCCAATCTACATACGAGGTTTTTGACGTTTTATAAGGGTTATGAAAACTCTTTGGGCCACATGACGCACTCCCTATAACGTTGTACATCTGAGGTTTTTTAAAACTCACCAGTTATATACAACGGTTTCACTTTTAATAAATCGTTTTAAGTAAAAGAATGTGTCCTTCCTTACTGTTTGTGATTCATGGGGGCAGTGCTTCGTTTACTGGTGCCCAAATGCTTAGCAGTTGATTGGTGGGGAAGAAAGAGGAAGTGGGCGAGTGAACTACAACACCCACAATTCTTAGCCTTATACTCGCTAGGGAATGACAGACGAACTAAGAAGGAAGTGGGTGACTACAACCCCCACAATGCCTTGCCCTAAACTCATTGAAAAACGAAAGAGAAAGAGATAGGGCAGAACAGTGTGTGACCGCACACACCGCTTTAAAGACTGAAGACTGTTCTCCTGTAACGTGAGTACTCAGTAATGTGGCCTAAGACGTTTTAGAATGCACCTATTTGGAACATTTTAAAATACTTTTTAAAACATTCCAAAGGACTGTGTAGATCGACCCATAGACAAAGCTGGTCCCTCAATGGCCAGCTTGTAAGAGAGATGGTGGCCAGGCTTCACAAAGAAAATGAAGCATCTTCTTTCCCTGTAATTGGAGATAGATGCCTATTGGCAGACTGCTGTGGCCTTGATTTGGATTAAGACAATGCATCTCTGTGGTGCTTTCTGCAAAACAATGCATTGCTTCTTTTCTAGCATGCATACAACTTGTACAGCTGGGCTGGGGAATGTATGACTCTCTAGATAATGGACTGCAACTCCCACCATCCCTTAAGATTGTCTGTGTGACTAGGGCTGATGGGAATTGCAGTCCAACAACATCTAGAGGACCAAACATTCCCCATCCCTGATGTACAGGATGGAAGAGCACACTACACCAGGAGGTCAGTGTAAAAGGGAAAGAGGTTGCAAACTAGATTGATACACAGATATATCTGGGTTGGATCTAGATTTAAGCTGGATCAACTGCATTAATAAAAGTGGACTTCTCTGCCCCCTCCTTCCCATGGCAGCCCTTCCTGCCCCCTGAAAATGCTACAGAGATTGGGTTCACACAACATGCTAACTGCTGGAAGTTTATTTTCCAGAACAACCCATGATGGGTTAGTGTTGTCTGTGAGATGTTTCTGCCCTGCCTCCCACTGTGTGTTATTTCCCTCCTCCCCACCACCACCAAAATAAGCCACCCTGAGAAACCAGGGTTACTTTACCTATGGTTGGTTGGCATGTTGTTTGTCACATAGTGTGGTTTACAGAGATCACCTCCAGAACTGCTTGGCAAGAGCGGACAAAAATGATACCACCATTCTGCTCCTCTCAAGCAATCTCTATTCCTGCCACAAACGAAGCTGGGATACCTGCTTGGCTGTTCAGGAGGGTTACAGGAGGAGGGGGCAAGGGGGCTGAAATAAACTCCTGTTCTGTGTAGCTTGTTTGCCTGATCGTTTGATAGGAGCACAGTAGATTGTTTGCATAACCACCTACCCTGCATAGCTTGCCACCCACCGTGGCTTAGCGTGATGTGTGAACCCAGCCAGAGAATCAGGAGACCCTGCTGAATTGGATGAGCTGTGGGAGGTGGGGAAGGGGAAAACCCCAAAAATCAGGCAGAGAAGGTCCCTTCCTGGATCAAACCCATATATAGCCAGTTTTCAGCTTCTCTCGATGTCACTCTCAATATAGATATTTTCAACTTACTCTCTCTGCCCTAATACTTCTGAATGGTTTGCCTATACAATGGAGATACGCTGCATTTTAGAGATGGGGGTGTTCACATTCAAAACTCCCTAATCAAGATTTGGAGGTGGGAAAGCCATCTCATCATAATTTCCTCACTTCGTTCAATAATGATTAGGTATAAGTAGCCCTTTTCTTGTTACTTTGCTTTCAATTAATGCTTGACACAATTTGCGTATAATAATTGGCTGGTCAGCTTACTTGTCTTCTGTTCTGCCGGGTCAAATGTCCAGCTTTATTGTATGACAGACGGAGGCCAAGATAGCTCAGGGGTAATGGGAAAGCCAAAAATCCAAAACCCAAGAGCAATTTTAGCTTGGATCACTCTCACTGATGTCCATAGAAATATTCTAAGGTTTGTTATTCGTGGCTTGCAGCTATAACAATACAAGCCCCTGCCAGCCTCAGTCCTGCTCAGTCGGTGCAGAAGGAAGAAGCCATCAAACTCTTTCAAGCTCTGTCACCTACTCATCCTCATCAACACTGGGGTTCCTGGTGTCTGCAGCTCAAAGACTGTGACACTGCTGCTGACAGGTAGCACACCCAAAGGATCCTATCAAAGATTCCCCACCAGGCCTAAGCTCTTTGGCAATTATTGAGGATAAAAAGGGATTTTTATCCCTGTTTGCCACTGGGGAGCAGGTGCAGCTTTCGGCAGGCCCCAGCAGGCATCTTCCCTTCCTTTGAATGTGTGTGTGTGGGCCCCACCCTTGGGGAGATTAGATAGGGCCTCTGGCTGGAGTGGTTTGTGCAACAATAGTTGGGTTGTCCAATTAATTGACACCATTACAAAGGAGAAGGGGAATATATTTCAATCTATCACAGGATCTATTAGGCTCCAGTCATTGAGACCAGCCTGGTTCTGACGGGCCTGTCATCTACAAGACATGCCAAGCATGCGGTCCTGCTGAGAGCAGCTCGTATGGTTCCTCCTGCAGCACCTACCCACCACTGACCATTCAGGCCTCAGCTGTGACAATGTGTGTGAAGGAGGGGGTCACTGGATGGGGTCTTGGCTTAATTGGAAAAACATCCGGTACCCAGCTGGCATATATAGCCACTTTGCCAACACAGGATCAGTTTGGAGTGTCGCTCCATACCCAACATACACACACATGCAGCCAGCTGCCTACCATTATTATGAATTTGCAAATCTTAGTTGAAATTTGCAAATGCCACTCATAGTGTAGACTTATGCTAAATCAACAACCAGGTGGTTCAGATTGGTATTAGTGTATTAATGCCAGGTTTTTCAAAAGCTTGAAGCACGGAAGGTATTAGCTGCTGCACAAAACACACACAAGAAGTGTTAGTGATGGTTTCCTTAGTTCATCTCAAGAATGTAAGATGAGTCATGCCGGATCAGACCAACAGCCTGTCTAGTCCAGTAGTCTTTTCCCACAGTGGTCAACTAGATGCCTATTGGGAAGCCCACAAGCAACACATGAGCAGAATACCATCCCCCTCATGTTCCTCTCCAAATGGAATTCAGAGGTATACTACTGATACGTGAAGTAATATAACCAAACCATCATGACTAGTAGCCATTGGTAGTCTTGCCCTCTATGAACTACTCTAATCCCCTTTTAAAGCCATTGAAGTTGGTGGTCATCCTACTTCTACTGTTAGAGATGGTGAAAAACTTTGGATGAGATGAGCTCAAAATGCAAATCCCCCACCCCCTGCAACTAAAAACATCCAGCCCCATTTTAAGTCAGCCCTTGTCCTCTTTCAACAGGGTTTCACTCAAAGTGGAGCTTGCACCCAGCTCTCCCTGCTATTCCCACTCAAAATAACATTGCCTTGCTTCAAAAAAAGGTGAGTGGCACTAGGGAGAGCTCACTTTCAAAGGAGAAGTCCCTTGAAGCCTTCCGTTAAGGAGAGGCCTTTAGGGGCCTGTCCTGTGGCAGCAAACCTTCCACCCTGCCTATAACCTTCTTCCCCAAGCTAAAGTTGTTCGTTGTTATGGCTTAGGGAAAACAGGATGGGAATACCAAGGAGGGGTGGCCCACTAATTTCACTTTTTGAATATTCCTATCACTTAGTTTAGTTCAGTTTATTAAATTTATGAATCACTTCACACAACCAGAAGGCGTCCAAAAGTGATTCATAAAAATATTTTTTTAAAAATCTTGCACCAAATACAATATACAATGATGTATTCATTAAGGTCAAACACATTTGTAAAGATATCCTTTCTAAAAGTCACCTAAAGGACAAATACCATCCCCCATCCAGCACAGGAAACTAACCACCACATCTGGGCTGTTCAACTATCCAAATGCCAGAAAAAAATAAAAACTGCTGGGCATTTAAAAGATGACAAAGTTGGTACCAGACAACGTGTTTATGCGGAAAGGCAGTCCTTGTAGTAATGGAATCCCAAGCCATGCAAGGCTTTATAGGTCAAAGCCAGCACTTTGAATTGGGATCAGAAACAAATTGGCAGCCAGTGCAAGTGGGCCAGAGCTGGAGTTATGCATTCCAAATGCCTGGTTCCAGTCAAAAGTCCAGCAGATGCACTAGCTTCTTGAAACTGAACATAAAGTATATTACAGAGTCACATTACCAGAGTCTGAGCCTAGCAGTGGCAGGTTCAAAGGTCAAAGAGTTCTACAGTAGTCAACACAAACAGAGATCAGGCAAAAGACAAGGTCTCAATAGTCCAGGTCACAGGGAACAAGGTCCCAAAGCAACACAGCAGACAAGCGGCAGGCAGGAGGAGAGTCAGAGTTCAGTCCAGAAATACACCAGATATCGGTCAAGGAAGCAGTACATGGGGAAAGGATTCAGGAAGAGCTGATCAATGTTGCTTCCAGCAAATATCTCACACTAATTACACTACTATTTAATGCAGAGGCTGTCAGAGCCACACCCAAGCCTCAGCTGTGAGATGTTAGTGGCTGCAGCTGAAAAGCTCCTCCACTGAGCAAACCCTCTACATGCAAATAGATCTTCTCTTGCAAAGAGGCTTCTGGCTCCTTCTAGAACTCCTCCTGCGATCCTGTCATTTCAGGTGGTGTCTCTCCCAAGTGCTGAGGGTTTCTCTGCCTCCTCATTTGAGGCAGAGTCCTTGTCCTCCACAGGTGATGCTCCTCCTGGTCTACTGGAAGATCTTGGGCATTGCAGGTAGTTCCTGGTCCTCTAGCTCTTCCTCTGAGGAGGAGTTTTCCAAATAGGGGATGGCATGCTGTAATATATCATTTAACATTTATCTAATAGATTTATGTACTGTTGTCCATATTTTTTTAAATATCTCAAAGCGGTAGTCATCTAACCTAGGAGTTACCAAAATGTGGACCACCAAAGCCACGCTATCCACATCCAGATAGGGTTGCAAGTGGGCTACCAAACAAAGCTGGTAGAAGGCACTCCATGCCACAGACACCACGTGTACCTCCAATGACAATGATGAATCCAGGAGTACCCCCTAGCTGTGCACCTGCTCCTTCAGGGGGAGCGTGACTCCATCTAGAACTAGTTGTATCTCACCCATCCAGACTGCAGAACCTAATCACAGTGGCTGGGTTCGGACGACATGATAAGCAACGGGGAGGTGGGGTAAAGAGTCAATCTTCCATTGTGTTACTTATCGTGTCATGGGGGGGACACACAATGGGCATACAACTCACGGTATGCTATTTTTTCCATTTAACCCATGGAGAAAAACAACAGGCTGCTCCATTGCTTATACGGAGACTCATTGATTAAAATGTCGTGTGGCGGACTTCATTTCGTGTACAGTGTGCTATTTCCATTGGCCATAGAGTTCTCTGGCAGGAGCATCCAAAAGTGCCCCGACCGCTCCTGTACAGCTGGCAGAACTTGCAATGCATGATGGGATAGGGCCGGGAGTACTGAGGGAGGAGCACCAGCCATCCGGAAGGACTATGGGACTTTCAGCCATGTGATGGGGGCCGGGACATGTCGTGTGGGGAGTACTGGCAAAATAACACACGGTGAGTTGCCTATTCCCACCCACCCCTTGCCTAAAGTGTCTTCTGAACTCAGCAGTGTCTCTGTCTTGTCTGGATTGAGCTTCAATTTGTCAGCCCTCATCCAGTTCATTACCAAGCCCAGGTCATCCACTGCTACAGCTGCTTCTAATATAAAGGAGAAATAGAGTTATTATGTGATATCACCATACTCACGGCAACACGCTCCTATACTCCAGATAACCCCACTCAGTGGTTTCATGTAGATGTTAAAAAGCATGGGGAACCCCACCCTCTGGAGCCAACCCTCCAAGTAGGAGCAGAACCACTGCAAATTAATGTCCCCAACTCAGAGAGCAACTCTAGAAGGATATCATGATCAATGGTACTGAAAGCCAATGAGAGATCAATGAGTATCAACAGGGACACACTTCCCCTGTCTCTCTCCCAAAAAAAGGTGGGGGCCAAGGTGGTATCAGTGCCCAAACCAGTCATAAACCTCAGTTGACATGAATCCAGAAAATCAGTTTCATCCAAAAATGACTGGAGCTGATTGGCGACTGTCGTGAGCTGGCCCTTTCCCTAGGCTTTCCCATGAACTGTGGCAAACTGACAAGACACTCACATCGGTGAGACTTCTTTTATTGATGAAATCACATGGTTACAAGCATAACAGTTTCATTTTTCGACACCCTCGCCACTTAAAGCTAATAATGGTCAGAAAGCTTTAGGCCCAGTCTTGATGCGATCCTTTAGGCAATCACTCAGGGGAGAGATGTGTAGGGTTGACCCCTATCCTATCTGAGCATTTCCAGATGCCACATATGCTGACTCTTCAAAGAACATGGCTAGAGCCCAAGAAAAGTGCTCCAGGCACAGGACTGCCTGAAGCCCAGCAGAGACAGATCGATCCCTACCAATCATGCCCAGCCTGCCAGAAATGCTGAGCTGACCAAGGTAAGCAAGGCCATAGGGAAGGAATGTCATAGGCCTAGGAAACCCCCCTGCATGTTCTTTAGCTCCGGAGAAGCTCTCTCACAGGCCATACACAAACAATCCAGAACAAACGCAAGTCCAAGTCTATGAAAAGCCTCAGAGCACTTTCCATGGCACAATCGTTAGAAATTCAGAGTCCAAATAGTAGATAAATGAGCATGTACAGAGTGCTTCCAAAATCTCCAAACAGGTAGAATCCAAACACGAGGGGTTTTAGGCCAAGCATCGAAAGATGATCTCTAGCAAGGGTTCTTCACCCTTGCTCTCCCCTTCTTATAGAATGGAGGCCTGGCTTATTCCAAGCCATGTGACAAACAGGCCCTCAGACCTGTAAACCAATCCCAAGTGCCAATAGGGCGGCACTGTTCAACTTCCCTTTGATGATGCTACAATGTGAGTGACAGTTTGTAAGAGTGGCCCCCTCCTTATGCAGGGAAAACTAGTAACTTCCAAGGTTGCTGCCAGCACTCCCATGGGAAACAGAGACAGATGATAAGCTTACTGAGAACATTGACTTTTCTAAAAACAATCCCAAAGACTACAACTTACCACCTGACAGTGACCATCTGCTCAAGTACCTTGCCCAGGAAGGGAACATTCATGATTGGTCTACAGATTGGTCTATGTCCAGGGAGGATTTCTTAGGAAGAGGTCTTACAACTGCCTCCTTCAGGTGGGCCAGGACCAATCATTCTCTCAAAGAGGTCTCTCCCTGGCCCAACTAGCCATTCCCCTTCCCTACTAGAGAGGGGTACCAGGATCAAGAGTACCCCCAAGCTGTGCACACCTGTTCCTTCAGGGACAGTGGGACCAACCACAAGGGGCAAGAATACGAAACCATCCAAGCACATTGTCCACATCCTCAAGATATACTAACTGAAACTCACCCAATAAAAGAGGGTTAAACAGTGCTCTGTACATTGATCTGCTAAAACAGTGGAGGCAAAATCCCAAGGAACACAAGCAATTTTATCCTCAAAATTATTAGCAAATAAATCACAGAGGGCAACCAAAAGAGGGGCCAGGTGTAATAGGTCTTGAACCATCCAGAAAAGCTCTATCCATAGCCTTAAGGAGGATGTAATGGAGACAGTGAAGTGGCACTTCTTCACTGCCTTCACCAACACCAAGTAGGGTCAGTGTTGATCATGTACTACTGCTTGATTGTATTCATTAAGAGGCTTTCTCCACTTCAGTTCTAGTCATCTCCCAGTTTGCATCATTGCCCTAAGCTCTAGAACATACCATGGAGACAACCAGATTCTGCTAAGCTCAGGATTGATTCTGTCAACCACCCTGGCTATCTGCATTCCAAGATGGATCAGAGCTTCCATAGGCGCACCAGTCTTGATGGCTGGAACCCCCACCACCCAAGCTATCTGGAAATCAATTGGATCCATCAATCAGAGTTGGACCATCTGAATGGATTCATCGTTGACATCACCAAGAGGTGATTTGATCATGACAGAGGAATGGTAGTAAGCTCCCCAACTTCAGATCACTCTTTTCCTGCCACATAGAGAAAAGCAAGTCCAACGTATGTTAGCTACATGCATCAGGCTGATAACATTTTGGCACAATCTCATGGCTGTCATAGAGGCCATGAACTCCTGAGCCATCTCAGCTGTAGAACATAAGAACATAAGAAGTACAATGCTGGATCAGACCAAGTGCCCATCTAGTCCAACATTCTGTTCACTCAGTGGCCAACCAGCTGCCCACAGGAAACCCACAAGCAGGACAGGAGTGCAACAGCACCCTCTTACCCATGTTCCCCAGCAACTGGTGTACATATGCTTACTGCCTCTGATACTGGAAGTAGCATAAAGCCATCAGAACTAGTAGCCATTGAGAGAGCTAGTAGCCTCACCATGGACATTGAAATCTGCCAGAACCAACTGCCTGGGGGATCTCAACACCACATCTGATACCACCTCTGCTGGCCAGAATGGTCAAGAGTACATCAGGAACATCCCTAAGCTGTCCTGTTCATTCATCGCCAGGTACAGACATTCTAGACCGGCACTCAGTCAAACCCAAAACCAAGAGAGAGATCATAAAACTGGGGTCAGCAGTGAGATCCTCTTCCAAGACTGAGATTTTGTACAATTCTGACTTCAGGCTGGTCTTGATAGAAACAGGTACTCATATAAAATCTGTTTAAAATCTTCTTTAAGACTATCACTACATCCACAGATCTATGATCATGTATGTGTGCATACATCTATTCCTAGTATTGCCTTGTGCACATATGTATATACTGAGTATAACTGGATTTAGGCAGGCAAGCATGCAAAAATATCTGTCGCTAAAAGTGCAAAAGGCATTGTGACAAATAAAAGACATATATGATTATAAAATAGGCATGATGATATTATTAGAATGCCACATGATAGCAAAATAACACAATTTTATTAGCTTTACAAAGCTCTTATTTAGATGTTAAGCTTGATGCTGAGGTATGTACACAGCAAGATTAATGAATAATACAAATGCTTTTAGTCTCATCATCTTGACAGTGTCAGAATTACAGCCCCATAATGCATAAAACAGCTGCAGATGTTAATTTAACTAGCAGGTGATCTCAAACTGCACTAATAGTATCCAAGGAACAGGAAAATTTATTAAACTTGCTATTTTTGGAATTCAGCATGCAAGGATTATAAATGTTAGTTCCCATACATGTTTTTCTACAAGTTCCCTTCTAATTTGTGTGTTAATATTGGGGAAAGAATTTGCCCACCTGTAATGCAGTTTTATGTACGGGTAGAAGAAAAATTAATGGGCTCTAGCCTCATACACTGCCTAATTAAGAACTCTGTGAATCTCTAAAATCTGCAGAAAAGTATCCTTGTATACTTTACGTCTCTCAGTATCAAACACCAGCATTTGCTGTGCCTTCTACATAAGTAAACCCAGGTGTGTTTTCAATCCATTAGTCCATGCCAACAGCAATCACAATTAAAACACAAAGGAATTTCTTGTTATGATTTTGGTTTCAAGCAAAGTATTTTTCTTTTTTTAAAAAAAGTACCCTAAATCTGAAGTCCCTGTTGGGTCCATTGTATGCTCAAGAGGTGGGTGTGCAGGGGGCAGGAGGAGGAGAAATTGCAGGAAGTCCTGTTCCACAAGTGGTAGCCTTCCACATGTGGAAGTATGTTTCTGACTCCAACCCAGTGAGTGCCCCATGCATGGGGTTCCTATTCATTTCCCTGTGAAGAATATATACCTGTGCAGATATGGGAAATTTTAAAAAAATGATTTCTAAGACCTAGGGGAAAAATAGTTTCAACTCTGGGTTGAACTCTGGGTAAAGAAAGTCCCAAGTCAAATTGCTAAAGCATTACTTGTAAACATGGGCGAAAACAAGAGGAGTATCAGGGCCAGCCTTCACATGAGTGGAGTGAATTCCCTGCCTCAGGTGACAAAGGCCAGATCTACACCAAGCAGGATATAACATTTTGGAATGTGTCATGAGCCCCAACAGTTGTCAGTGCACTTCAGTGTTGTTATAAAGCAGTAGTGTAGATCCTGCCAGAGTGGGAGAAGCTGCAAACTGCATGCTCCCCACACCTGTCAGGAGGGTCCCTCACAGCCACCTCACTCTAGCGAGGCGATAGTACAACAGGTATTCCAGCCCCATGCCAGCCACAGTGGGAGAATAGCCAGGGCTTTCTAGAGCAGCCACCTGCCCTCTGGCTTGGTCTGAGAATCCTCTCAGAGTGAGCTGGAGGCAGATCATCTGAAGAGCCACGTCAGCCAGAGAAAGCACCTTTGGCACAGGCAATCTCCAGGGACACCCCTCTCACAACACCTCGATCTGAGGAAGGACTTCCTCAGAGCCAAGGCAGCTTTCTCCAGTCAATGCAGCTATTCAGAGAGCCCACCCACCCACTGGCTCACCCGAAGATAATCCTCAGATTGAGTCAGAATGCAAGCAGCAGCGACAATGGGGGGGGGGGGGGTAAGATGGGGAAGCAGTGGATGGGACACGTGCGCTCTCCCATCTCAGGCAGCAGGAGAGCCTACTCTGGCTCTGAGGAGGATCATCTATTGACTATACCATTGAATAAACTTTTACACCACTGTCGCTATATGGATAAAACATTCACTGATTTTGAAAGTGTATCACTATCTGTGCCTTAATGGAAAGCTGAGGACTTTCTAAGTGTTGAATCCAAGAGAGCTTCCTATAGGTAACTTTGAAGATTTCACTTAAGCTAGATGTACACATGCAGCAGCATGAGGTGGAATGAAATGGTTGAATCCAGAAGTAATTGAACGGTCTGTTTGCGTTCAGACGATAGCAGCCTGCGCCACAACCTAGTACCCTCCACATGTGTTGAACTGCAAATCCCCCCATTCTCAGCCAGTATGAACCTCCTCATATAGAACACCTCCAAGAACAAAACTAGCAAGCAGGGAGAGGCCTGGACTAGAACCATTCTCACTGATCTGGTAGTTATTTACCTGCAGGGTTATTTTAGTTTAATTTAATTTAAGAGCTGTTGTTGTTTTATAATGGGATTCCCCCATTGGCAGTCTTAAATGGTACCGTCCACTGTTACCACCTCAGTGTGCTGCCACATGTATGGCTCAAATTGTCTCTTTTCTTGTCCAGCTCCACAACAGATCAATTCCAGTTCCTCCACTTATTAGAGCATCAAGCTCTGTCCTTCTGCATCAAAGACCTATTCATGGGATCCCAGTTTTTGGAAAGGAGAGTGTTCATGTGGGTTTTGCTGCTCTGTTGGATTGGGATCATGTAATTTGTGGATTAAATCCATATTCCATTGATTAAGTAGATTCTGTCCCACATTGCCTGACTTCAATAGAAGCCCTGCAAAAATTCACAAATTAACATTTTGCAAATCAACAGATGGGAATGATTCACATTTTTCAAAGGCAGTCGAATTATTTGAAGTCAATGGATCGGCATTTATAAATTTGCTCTAAGATTGACTGCAGTCACATTTTATAGAGTTTTTTTTTCTCTCTCTCTCTGCAAGCTTGCTCTATAAAAATGAAACTGGAGGCCCCTCCATTGTACTCCATGCCTCACACTCCAAGGTTTTAACAAACGATCGGCAATTTCTCAACTCTTTATAACCTCGGCATGTTTTATTAGTTAGAAAACAAGGTACCAATTACTGAGTGGACAAATTCAAACTTTAAAGGATTTATTTTTAATAAGTAACAAGGTAAAATAGCCCTTTAGCAGCAGGAGTAGCCGATGAAGCTGGAGCTACGTTTATAAATAACTTTCATGAAAAGAATAATCCTCAGATAAGCTGCAGCAAAAAAGACTACGTTTCTGCATTCAATTTGTATCACATTGGGGCAACTGATGTTGCAATGCCGGGTCTATATATTATACAATTATGTGAATATGACTTTCATTATCTTATTAAAGCTGGAGTTGTTATGACACAGACCATACTATCAACAGATGTTCAGCTGCAGCAGCTCTGTTGCTCCTGCAACCTTCCCTTCTGCCAGTGCCGCATTACCTCTACTGATAAAGGCCATGCAGGGTTAAACAGGAAAGGCTTCCAGGTCCCTTGGCTTGTTACTGACTGGGCTCAACTTTCAAGGCGAACTGGGCTTCTGCAAGGGACTGCCAGCTAATGGTTTGTCTGCTGTCAAAATGCACCTCTTCGCATCAGCAGAAGTATGGAAAACATAAACCAGACAGGCAAGCAGGTAATCCCAGCAAGGATTTGTTTTAATATATGCAAACCTAATGCAAAATATATGGACATACAGCAGTTTCTTGTAAATGATCAATCTCTGTTGAAAACCACCACTGTCCGTATTCTGGGCTTTCATATTTTTTAACTTTTAGAGTTTTATACCTCCCTTAGCTGTTGTGTTACTGGTTTTATTTTGTTTTTCAGGCCTCTTTTAGGATCAGGATACCTTCCACTTTAGCAGTTAGGAGAAAAGACACTCTCTGATGCCCTGCTAGCTCCCATCAAAGAGACTAAGGGTGCAGTCCTACGCATGTTTAGACAAAATAAAACAAAAGTCCTATAATTCCTATAACATGGCTAGCTGGGGAATGCTGAGAATTGTGGGGCTTTTTCCTATCTAAACGTGTATACGATTGCACCCTAAGGGTAGGGTGACCAGATAAAATCCAGGTCAGGGCTCATGTAACTTTAACAGTTGTAGAGAAAAGGGAATTTCAGCCAGTGTCATTTGTATACAATTAGTTCCTGATGAAATTCCCTCTTCATCACAACAGTTAAAGTTGCAGGGGCCCTGCCTTCTTTTGTATATGGTCACTCTAGTATAGTGCCTGCAACTTTAACTGTTGTGATGAAGAGGGAATATCACCAGGTACTAATTGCATACAAATGACACTGGCTGAAATTCTCTTTTCTCTAATAATAATAATAATAATAACGATTTATTTCTTACCCGCCTCTCCGTCTCTACAACTGTTAAAGTTACATGAGCCCTGACCTGGATTTTATCTGGTCAGCCTACCTAACGGGCCTAAAGGAAGGGTACAAATGAGTCACAAGGATGTTTACTGGACAGAAATGTGGTGTAAACGTAAAGCCCTGGAAGTCTCACTCTAAAATAATTTGATCTAAGCAGCGACAATTCACACAAGTGCTTTTGTGTGTATAATCCCTAAAGACATGACTTTGAGCTTCATCAGCTCATTACTGGTCATTCACGTGGTTTTTTTTGTTTTTGTTTTGCGGGTCCTTTTGACGATGCTGCTTCCTCCCGCGTGTCTCGCGCTCCTTCTGGTCCTTTTTCCCATCATAAAATAAGACAGGCAAAATCTGATTTTGGGGGCTATAGCAAAACTTGCCATCATTTCCTGCTGTGTGCAGGAGAAGCAGCGCAATAAAAATGTCCACTGAATGAGCTTTGTGGTCGTTGCTTGCTTCCTCTTTCTTCCCCATGTTAAGAAAGAGGAAGTTGCTCATCGCTATTGCAAGACAGCAGGAGGAGGCAAAGCGACGGTAGGGAAACACAATCCCCCCCCATCAGATGACGTATATCTCGTATTTTTAAGCACATCGGTTTGGCAACTCTGTGTAACACCCAAACTTTCCATGTTGCTTAATAATTTTCCTCTTGTACCCCCTTGATATGTAATCTGTGAATCAGTTGGCATCCGTGACTTCAGAAGGTATTTGGAGATGAGCTGAACTGCCTGGAGTGGGCTATATTCTGCTGTTGCTGCTGCACTTGTGCTTGTTGTTATTTTACATCTTGTGCTAGATTTACTCTGGTAACTTCTGTTGCCTCTTAGCTTTTCATTTTGTTTTATTAGGTAACATTGTATTGTTTGGGGATTTGATATGTTTTGTTAGCTGCCTTGATTACTTGCCTAACAGAAAAGCAGGATACAAATATTTTATTTTTAAAAATGAATTTGTTTGTAGATCAGTCTCCTCTTTTGCTCTACTGCCCTCTGACTCCCTCCTCGATCCGCCCTCCATCTTAGCTCCATGCTAAGGCTTTCTTCCCCTACTTTGTTTCTGCAGAACCCCAGCAAGCATCAATAACACTAAAGACAGCTACTCCTTTATGAAGGTACTTACTCCTAATTGGATGTACTTCTTTCCCTCTTCTATTTCCCCCTTCTTCCCTCCCACGATTGCTCTGATGTGCACTGGGGGTGGTTGTAAGACTTCTGTGACATTCATTTACCAGCCGCCATCGAAATCTCTCTGACATATTATGCTAGCTTAATTTTCTACATAAATCTGTCAACTACTTGTAAAAGTTCAGAATAACAGCCCTTATTAATACACTGTGAGCACTTTGCAATGTGCCTGTTGGGCAATGCACAGGAAAGACCAATTCCTGAAGTAAAAGTCCTAAGTTGTAGCATGTGCGTTTTTCAGAGACGTTGACTCATACAATGTTGCTTTCATTTAATAGTTAGTCTCCTCAGAACAAACAATGAATTAGGTTTGCGTGAAGAAAATGGATTGGTCCATTCTCAAGTGATGCTTCCATTTGTTTCCATATTGCTTGGTTATGTTCTTTGTGCTGGATCCACATGCCCCATGTGATTGTGAGTCATCAAGTCCGACCACCTACTCAGTGCAGGAATCCAGTTCAAAGCATCCCTGACAGAAGGCTGTCCAGTCTGAGCCTGAATACTCCAGTGATAGAGATCCCACCACCTCCCTTGGCAATTGATTCTGTTGTCTGTGTTCCTGGTGTTCAGTTGAAATCTGCCTTCCTGTAACTTAAGCCTATTATTTCATGTCCTATCATTTTGGATGATAGAGAACAGGTTGTGGCCCTCTTCTGTGTGACAACCCATTAAGTACTTGAAAAGTGCTATCATATCCCTCCTCAGTTGTCTCCTCTCAAGGCTAAACATACCAATTATTTTAATATTTCTTCATAGGAATATGTTTCTAGTCCCCTGTTTGAATTCTGGTTCATGTTGTGTGAACTCAGCTGCACTAACAGTTCTTAACCATAGACAACTCAGAAAGAGAATCTATGGTTGTTGTTAGGTGGTGCTCTGGGTCAGTTAAACCATGGGTTATGATTATGTGTTAACCCGGAGCCATGGGTTGTTCATCGATTGTTTTGCCAGGCTACAGAGGTGGCAGGCTACAGCAGTAAAAAACAACAACAACAACAACTCTGGCCTACTCTGCAAGCCAATATTACAGAGCTGCAAATGTTGCAAAGGCATTTTGGGTACAGAGAGGGGCAGGTGAAGGAAGAGGGAAACATACAACCCAGCGTTTGTTCAGTCATCTGTCAGACAAATCCTGGGTAGAGCAACAAACCACAAGTCAAATAAACCATGGTTTAGCATTTTGTGTGAGCCAGGCCACTGATTACCCAGAACTTTAACCAAGAATTTTACAGCCTGAAGCTAAAGCCTAGCATGCAGTGGCCTGTGCCAGTTCAATTCTCAGAAGACCTTTTTCAGGCACAGAAAGAAATAGGAAGAGCTGAGGTTATGCTGTAGAAGGATACAGGATTTGGATAGTCCAAAGGCAAGAGAACCCTGGGATAAGTATGTTCAACTTAGGCCCCTGCCATTGGCAGGACATCTGGACCTTCTGGCTTGGCACTGATTGCACTTCAGTTTCCAGCATCAGCCTTGGCCCCCACCCACCTCTACCATATCTCTCTTGAAGAAAGGAATGGAATTTATGATTGTATGATATAAATATTACTATCCCATAATGAAATTTTAAGCAGACTGCACATTTTTAAAGGAAGCACTGAATCTGTGAAGAAAATATTCATTTTTGGGGGGAACTACGTTATATTGGAGTTGATCTGGTTTCTTCTAAAATTAATTACTTCACTTTGGCATGTGGTTATTTATTCTCAAAGCTGGCAACTTGGTCTATGGACATGAATAGTGATGGGCGGAACCCCACAACACAATATTTGGCAACATCATCCAGTACCTAAACTGGATCCATATGACTAGTGCAGTTACAAAGCACCACTGTACTGCAATGTGAGACCTGCTGGACAGTCTCTTTTCCTTGCTTACCTGGACCCAGACATAACAGCAGCATTTAGAGACCTGGGAACCACTGGATACTGCTTGCAGCATGGTCAATTAGGGCCTAATTAGGGCCCTATCGTAGTGTCTACTGCCTTGTCTAGGCCCAGGTAAGCAGGAAAGGGGGGAAATGAAGAAATGTTAGGGGAATAAATTGAGGTGCTCTGATACAAAGTAAATCCAGGAACACACCCAGCAAGTCCAATGGCTGATTTTTACCCCGTTCCCACCCCATTTTTAGTTTCGATCCCATTACTAGATCTGACAGAGCATTAAAACATTAATTCATGACAGCTCACTCTAGAAGTGTGTGCATTCCTTTGCATTTCTTGGTTTAAGAAGTAGAACTGTCAAGTTTCACAGGGAATTAGTGCATGGCTCCAAAGCTGCTAAGAATAAAGCTCTAAGTATTTTCCCGCTGAAGTTACAGCAGAGTAAATGAATGCTGCCTGAGAGGGCTGTTGCAAACACACACTTCCTTGTCATGAAAATCAATGGCACTTACTTACTCCCATGTAAGTGTGCACAGAATCCAGCCAAAGTTAAGAGCTTTTAATGCCTACTAATTTCAAGGGGAGAGATTTAAGTATATGCCAATATGGTAGACTTACAGAATTTTAACGACACTGGTCTTCAGCTTTTGAAATGTAGGCTCCCAATCACTGCATTTTCCCCAGTTTGTAATATATATTGCTAGTGTATGTAGTTTTTAATGGACATTGCATTTTAAACAAGAATATCCATTAAAGCAGGGGTGGGCAACTTGTTGCCCTCCAAATGGTTTGTCCTAAAACTTCCATCATTCTTCACCACTGGCTATGCTGGCTGGGGCTGATGGGAGTTGAAGGCCAAAATATCTGGGTAGCTCACAGTTAGCCCATCCCAACATTAAATAACATTTTTGTTTTTTTAAAAAAGGGCTGCTCCCATGGTATACTGTCATGAGACCAGTTGTGGCAGATGGTGAATGTTACTCAGCCCAACACCACTAGGGTGACCAGTGTAAATCAACATCATTCCTTTGAAATCCACAGTACAAAGTAAATTTAAATGATCTGTTCAAGTGATCATCTATATAGCCATGCAACAATGCAAGGGTTGGTTTCTATTTGTTGTTGTTTTTTCCATGGAATTTTATTTTATTTCAAAATAAAGTTAACAAAATAAAGGCAACAAAAAGAACATACATGATCCTAATCAAGATCACTAAAGAAACAAAAGACTTAACTAATTATAATTCTTCGTCTATAACTAATATGCTTATGAAACATCTACAGTAAAACAGCCTAAGTAGGAGCTCAATACCTAATGAAAGAAAAAATAAAATTTATGCAGCATACAAAAGAAGCATGAACAAGTGTATGTTATTTTGTGTGTGTTAGAAAAAATATAAGCAGCTGTACCTGGTTGGAATTTGATCAAAAGTTTGCAGAGCTTCAGCATAGGAAATAAATGGAAACCATGGTACCATAATAACTTTCCTAACGTTAGGATTTTGTAAGTTGCATCAAACATGTTCATCTATGATTATGTTAATCAGTCATTCCCCCAGGTCTCATTGAAACGTGGGTGATTATTGTGGCTTCAACAGTATACAAAAGAGGCAATTGGCTGGGGGGGGGGGGGGAACGCATATACTTAGCTTTGATTTTAAAAGTTTTCTAGTTTTCCCCACCCACGTTTCTCAACACATTGGAGCATCTTTTCCTGGCAAGTAAGAAACAAAGCTACTGCAAAAACCACTATGTCCTGGCCTGAGCTTATAGCCCCTCTCCCCCAGCACATCATCACTGTGAAACAGAGGCTGTGTAGTCTTCTGCCGTCCGTTCAGAAAGCAAGCTGTCCTCTTTCTTCCAGTGGTGATCCTATTGCTCTGCTTCGTCCACTACAAGAGGCGTAAAAGTGAATCTCTGCTGACACCCAGTGGGCAAAATACTTAACATAAGCATGTTTTAATGGCCATCTGTCTTTGGGGATCAGGGATATCCAGCTTTCCCCCAACCTGGTGCCTTACAGATGTGTTGCAGTGCAATTCCCATAAGCCCTGGCCAGCATCTGGAGGACACCAGGTTGTCCGGGGGCAGGAGGCTGTTTAAACCATTGTTTAACGTATTTGTAGTTGCAGCACTGATCACTGGTTGACCTCTTTTGGCACCTGTAGGTTACGGAGAATGTAGTTCCCACCATCTCAGATATGATGGCAGTTATAGTCTTGTTGAGATTTTTCCCCCTCATGCTAGATAAATATGGTTGTTTTCGCGGTTGTGGTTCTTGAACAGTTAGCAAGAAAGCTGACATACTGCACAATCCTGTGCATGTCTATTCAGAAGTAGGCCGTAATGGATTCAATGGAACTTACTTGCAGGTAAGTGTACATAGGATGGCAGCCTTAATGACTGTGAACCTGGGGTTGCACAGGGGACAATGATGAGATCATCCCATTGTAAATAAAACTTACAGCACCATCTGGTGGTATGAGTGCTAGATACTGGAATCATTATAAAAATCACAATATATTTTTTTTATTTGTAACGTTTATATACTGCTGAATATAATAGAATCTCTCAGTTGTTCACAACATTAAAATACAATATTAATATGCAGCATTAAACACTTCCAACTGCAATAAAGGAGCAGTAAAATGGAGTGCCCTAGGGTGACCATATTTGGGAGACCAAAAAAGAGGACAAGCTGGGAGGGTGGGTGGGAAAGCAGCTTTCTTGGGCCTCTGGAAAGTGCGTCATTCCCCCTGCCTCCTTAAAGGCCCCAATTGGAGCAGAGGACGGGAAAGTGTGGCAATCCTGCCTCCACTGCTCCAATCGGGGCCTTTTCTATAATGTCTGGGAATGATACACTTTCCCCTTTAAGGCTGTGATTGGAGCAATGGGAGGGAAATGACCCACCTCCAGAAAGCACATCATTCCCTCCCACCATGCTAATGGCAGCCTTAAAGGGGAAAGTGTGTCTTTCCAGGACATTGTAGAAAATTACCGAAAATCCCCCCTGACACCCAGGATAGAACAAAAACCAGGACAAATCCGGGGAAATCCTGACAGTTGGTCACCCTAGAGTGCCCTAATTAATTTACTTATGGTCCAGGGAAAGCCTGGGTGAACAAGTGAGTCTTCAGGAGGTGTTTAAAAGGATGCCACATTTTCTGCCTCTCAAACTACACAAGGGAGGTTTCTCCAAATGGTGGGTGCTGCTATAGAGAAGGCCTGCCATCTGGGTACTTCATGACAACATTCCATCCATTTCAGAATGACCAGCAAGACCTCCTCTGCTGATCTTAAAGGTTGCATGGGTATGTATAAGTTGCCAAAGTTGTCCTCTGTACTGTGGAAACATCTCTACAAGTTCATACTATCTCATTCCTTTTCTTTGGTTATGAGAATGCCTCCTTTGGCCCACTTCCTTTGGCTCTTATCATGTCACTAATATAGTGGTTATGAATAGGGCTGTGAACAGACCCCCCCCAATCCGATCCGGATCCTGATCTGTCAGGTTCGGATTGGGCCTGATCCAACTTGGGTCCGGATTGGGCCTGATCCGATCTGACTCAGATCCAGATCCAGATCCAATCCGGGTCCGTTCACAGTACTCTGTCCCACTCTCTCCCTCCCCGCACTCTCCCTGCTTACCTGCTGCCTCCTCCGCGTCATCCTGCCGTCGTCCTGCCGTCGTCCTCCCTCCTCGCTGTGGGCTAGCTGCTTTCCCGCTTGCGGCGGGTGATGACATCACCCAGCGTGAGCGGGAAAGCGGCTGGCCCACAGTGAAGAGGGGGGATGATGCGGGAGTCAACAGGGGATGATGGGGAGGAGGCAGCAGGTAAGCAGGGAGAGTGAGGGGAGGGAGAGAGGGAGGGAGAGAGAGAGAGAGCGGGGAGAGTGGGAGGGAGTGCTGTGACCAGATCCGGATCGCGGATCCAAACCGTCCCGTTCCAATCCAATTCTGATCCAGGATCCAGAGGTCCGAATCAGTCTGATCCGATCCGGATTCAGGTTCCGGATTCAGTCACAGCCCTAGTTAGGAACATGAGCTGTAATAAAGGATGTACAGATTTTGTTAAATCTGCCTGTCTGTGTTTTGTGGACTTATTATTTTATTTATTACAACATTTGTATGTCGCTCCATATCTAAAACAGATTCTGGAGTGGTGAACATAAGAAATAAAGCAGTAAAACCAATGTTTTTAGTAGGCACGAGAAGCAACACAGTGTTGCCGCCTGCCTGACCTCCAGGAGCAGGGAGTTCCAAAGAAAGGGGAATTGTTAAGCATCTTTTGCTCTGTCATCTGCTCATTGACAGAAGTGGATTTGTGTATGAGAATTACATTTGTTTGCAAATGCGTACTTGCATAAATCCTCCCAAAAAGTAAACGTGTTTTTTTTTTAAAAAAAAGGCCCACAAGTCCACAAAATCCATACAACTCAAAAAAAGCCAATCTGCTCTGAAATCCGCAGGTCAGATTCACAGGAAATCCAATCTCATTTTAATCCATTGTGGATTTCTCTGCCATGCCAGCTGTGATCCAGGAAGTCCCACATCCAAATGTCAGGCGGGCCATGAACTCATTGGGTTGTCTTACAGCTTTTCTACATGAGCCTTTTATTGTGCACTCAGCATTCCCCACTCTCAGTTGTTTACAGGTTCTTTAGCCAATGATGTAATCCTGCTTTATTTTGTATCTGGTCACTCTAGTATAGCTCCTGCAGCTTTAACCGTTGTGCTGAAGAGGGAATTTCACCAGCTGAAATTCCCTTTTCTATGCAACTGTTAAAGATACAGGAGCCCTGTCCTCCTTTTCATATGGTCACCCTTACTTTGGGCCAGTCACTGACTCTCATCTTACCCTGCCTCACAGGGTTGTTGTGAGGATAAAAATGAAGGGAAGAGGAGGATTGTGCAAGCTACCTTGGATCCCTTGCAAGAGGAAAAATGAGGGAGGGATATAAATGTAATAATAAATTAAATAAATGCCTCTTTTGTTTAGGGAAGTATCACTCATATTGTCTATATGGGGATATTTCCCTGAACAGTTATGAAGATAGCTAAATCATGCACACTTGGAGAGGCTCTTTCTGAATGAGTGTTCCTGTTCCAATGATTGTTTTTAATGGACCTCTAGCAAATGAAAATACTTCTAGGATTTCTGGCTAAGATCACCTCAACAACAAATTTGGAATCCCAGAAGTGGGCTTTCTGTGGTACGACAGTCACGGCGTCAAAATCCAGATGTTTTTGGTGTGAAAGAATATAGATGACCTGGGAATTAAAGCCAGGCCTCTTGGCTCCTTTCCAGCTGCTCTACCAGCTGCTTGCCCCAGGTCCCCACTGGTCAATTACTTTACTTGATGCATCTAATCAACAATATTATATATGTGATGCTATAAATGTTTGTGTTTAATATTAGCTCATAACTCAGCATCCTGAACCAGATGTTTTTGGTGAGAAAGAAATTGATGAGTTATCAGAGGATCGGACCCAGGCCCCTTGGCTTGGCCCCAGATGGCCCTACCAGCTGAACTGCAAAACCAGCGGGGCTACCTCCCACTCCCTCTGGTCAATTTCTCATCATGAAAAGGAAATAAAAGCATTTCTGATCTCCAGCACTGCACCGTGGGCCAAGCACGTGAAAAGTGTTTTTAGAATGATTTCTTTTAAAAATACTAAGAGCACAGGCATCCAATTTGTAGCAAGGGGCCTACAGCATTCTCCTGCTTTGAAAGGGACATTTTAATCTCAACTCCACACTCTTTCTGTTGGAGCAGCCATATACTGTAATATCCTTTTAACTACCATTTCCATACAATGGTGGTGCATTAATGGGACTCTTTCCCATTCTTCTGAGGAACGGTTAAAGACTTGCACTGTACGTCTAGTTCATCTTAGTGCCGGAACAAACATTATACTTTATTCCAGCCTTCTCCAATCTGGTGCCCTCCAGGTGCGTTAGACAGCCATTCCCAGCCAGCATAGCCATGATGCTCTTTGTGGCACCCCTTCAATATTGCCCTAGCAATGTGTGAACATGCAGGCTGAGAATGATGGGAGTTGTAACCGA
Organism: Anniella stebbinsi; assembly: GCA_029215795.1. Lineage (NCBI taxonomy): Eukaryota > Metazoa > Chordata > Lepidosauria > Squamata > Anniellidae > Anniella > Anniella stebbinsi. The sequence continues at coordinate 60,201,273 of JARDYH010000005.1, read as the reverse complement.
ACGCATTTGGAGAGAAAGTAGCTTTATTCTAAGAGCTCTCTCGATCTGTCTTTCTCCTTCTCACACACACACCAACCATTCTCCTTCAAATACCCTGTTTTGAGCCGAAAGCTTTAGTGGAAATCTGTCCACACAATAAACTATGAGGTTACGGACACACTCAATTTAAGTTTTAACAGCAGTGATTTTTCCACCAATATTATAACCCTTGTTTCAGTGAAACTTGTTTCAGTGATAAAGCAGCTAAGGGAGAACTACATTCAGCCTGTGTGCAAAGCCATTCCCTCCCTTTCCACGCCAACTTGCAGCTCCTTATCAGCCTGGCACATTGATGGAGAAACACACATTTCACCCTGACATTTACAAATAAATTTGTTTCACAGAAGCTTCTGAATATCAAATGGAGATAATTAAAACAAGGTGATCTCAAATGGGGAGGAATGCAATTGAGTTACCATTTTCAAAGTGATTCATTAAAACCTCCCCGCAGAAGCACATGTGTGCTTATTTCAGGGAGAGAAGGAAGCTAGCCCTTATCAAATTCAAGTGCTTATCTTCCCTTACTTTTATTTGCTGCATTCAAAGGAGCAGTGTTTGAATCCAGTGCCAGCTGATTAGCCCATGTAGTGGAGATCAATTGTTTTGTGTTTTTTTCTTCATGAGCCTTCTCATTGGTTATCTCAGAAAGTGGTACCAGTTGATGGCATCTGTGATGGCTCCAGGACAAGTACCTGAGTGGTGCCATGACTACCAAAATCATCACTGTTCTCCCTCCCTCTCTCATGAACACAACTTATTCTACTGCATCAAAACACTAACATTCTTAGGATCAATTTTGGGAAACACAAACATTTGCTTACTTTAAGTTATGTACTCTTTGCACAGGCTTTGGAATTTGTTAGGTTTGTTGGTTTGTTGGTTTGTTTTCACTGGGACTGCAGTGGATGAGGCCCTTTAAATATTACCATAGCTATGTGGGAGCTGCCTAATGAAATGTAAGGCAGTTTGCACATGGCTCGGACCATGTTGAAAGGGTGCCACAGAAAGGAAGGATGTAGGATGTTCAAGGCACAGGCAGGGAGGGCAGTGGGGAAATAAATAAATAAATAACATGGAAAGCAGAAATCCTAATCTTATACCATTAAAAGGCTTTAGCTTGATTGCCTAATTCCCTCCATTTTGATGCCTTTTGTGATATCCAGCCCCGTGTACAATTAGAACAACATAATGTCCGGTCCAATCTTCAAAATGTTTTTGTGGAACAATAAGTGCATTTGGCACACACAAAAATCTAGCTGGTTTAACGGAGTGATCCATTTCACACAAGACTACTAGATAGGGCATAAAAAACCCTTGAGATCGCTAAGACACTGTCCTCAGACAAAACTCCATTCTTGAGCCCAATGATAGTGCTCACTGTGAGCCTGAACAAGCACCATCCATCTTCATCACGGTCTTCCCCAACACCTGAGAAATGACTGGAGCACTTGAGCATTGACCTACCCATTCTGAGATTTCATTGCCAGTTATGGCTACCTCTGATGCTTTGCTAGGGTAAAAGAAGGAAGACACTGCCAATCTTTTTAATCTGAATAGACCCCCAAACCTACTCATTAAAAAAATGATGCTACTCAACTGCCCCATGCTTAACAGAAAACACCTCTTCATTTAGAGGAAGCAGTGTCTCTTGAGGATTCTATGATCTCATTACACTAATTAAGGGCAGCAGTGTATTTTCCAGTAGTGGGCAGGGGAACATGATATCTTATGTCACCAGGGCCTGCAGTGTCTGAGTTGGACTGGTCTTTTCGCATTTTCCTTGTCTGGCTCTGTGTGATATCATTTGCAATTGCTGAATTCGCAAAACCTCCCAAGTGCAGGGCATTGGACCTCCTTGGCGTGCTGTGCCAGGTCTGAGAGAGTGGGTTAGCTGGGATAGTTAACACGTGCTTTTATTGCTAATTGAATCTGCAGCTCATTAGGGTTCCCTGTGTTATGCAGAACCTGAAAAATGGTTCCTGGTTATTTATTGGAGAGGCCAAAAGCCTGACAACAAACTGGAAGGAATCCAATGTTCAAAGGATTCAGCAAGGTTGCAATGGAATAAGAGGGTAGTTTCAAAAGGAGCTGGCTATTAGTGGCTTAGTTTTAACAAATGCCTTTGTTATGGGTGGGAGCATTAAATACATTGCAAAAGATGTGTTGTTCTGCACCTTTCCCTTGATCTCGCAACAGCATTGATCTGATCTGGGGAACTAAACTTTACTGCAAGGCTAGCGTGCTAGTCCCAGCTCTCCGTCCTCGCTTATAGAGTCTACACAGCAAACATCCACTTCCATACAGCTCGAGTGTTCCTTGCATTCACACTTTACATGAATGGGGTGCATTGAAAACATTTGAGATCTACATCCAAACCAAGCGTGGAAAACCTCTTTCAGAGCCTATCTACACTACTGCTTTAAAACGGTTTATAACAGTTTTAACCTGATCAATAACGGTTATTAACTGGTTTAAAACTGTTATAAACGGTTTTAAACCGGTCAATAACTGTTATTAACCCGTTTAAAACTGTTATAAACTGTTTTAAAGCAGTAGTGTAGATAGGCCCTCAGTCTTGTAATGTCTCTCAAGTGTGGACAATGTGGGGGTGAACTTCCATGCTCAACTTGCAGCTCACCCTAAGCCTTGACTGCCAAGTAACGACTCTGAAGCTTCTTCCACAAATTTCCTTTATTGTTAAAACACTTGTGAGAAGACTAACTCCTGAGGAGGCACACACTAGACTGCCTGGCTCCAAAGCCCACACAAAGAGAGAATAAAATAGATGCCCTGCCCAGGCATCCAGAAAGGAAAGATAAACTAACAACTGCAGGCCTCTTAAAGGTATACATACACCAACACAGATCACAAGTCTAAGGGTCAAATTCAATTTTGGAGAAGCTATTGGGAGCCACACTGCAATGGTGGTTAGGGCCAAAGGCAAAGTAGGCAGGAACAAAGGCAAAGGAGTGGGGCAAAAATGCAAAAAAAAAAAAAAAACCAGCATATTGTAGTTTCACGCTCTTCCTGCTAGTAACTAAGCCTTAGAATAAGCATTTCAACCTTTTAAAATGGGGATAAAACTGCACAAAAGCTGGGAAACCACCAAATAATTGATGGTTGGGGGAAAGAGGCATGGCCTTCTGGGAGAACCCAGGGGGCTGGATTCAGTAAGGATTTCTTACTCCCAATGGTTTCACAATAGCAACTACAAACTTTCTCTTCCCCCACCCACCTGCCAAATTAGGCTGCTGAAAGGAAGAAAGCTTGGAAGGAAACCAGGTGTAAGGTGACCATATGGAAAGGAGGACAGGGCTCCTGTATCTTTAACAGTTGTAGAGAAAAGGGAATTTCAGCAGGTGTCATTTGTATGCATGCAGCACCTGGTAAAATTCCCTCTTCATCACAACAGTTAAAGCTGCATGAGCCCTGCCCTCTTTTGTATCTGGTCACTCTAGTATAGCTCCTGCAGTTTTAAGTGATGTGATGAAGAGGGAATTTCACCAGGGACTAATTGCATACAAATGACACCTGCTGAAATTCCCTTTTTTACACAACTGTTAAAGATACAAGAGCCCTGTGCTCCTTTCCATATGGTCACCCGGACCAGGGGGCAATCTGCACAGAGGCACTTTCCAATGTGATTCAGTTTAAAACTGCATTTTCATCCATTCGGATTTGCTCCTCCCATGGCACACGCAGCCAAATGAATCCATTTATATACATGAGGGGGGGGGACCATTTTCATGTGGCAGACTTTATGACAAACTGCATTAGTTCAGGCACATGTGGGGGAGCCTCATTGCATCAACAAGCTTCCTTCTTTCTTTTTTCTGAAGTCATTAAACTCACGCGCTGGTCCACTGCAAAGGATAAGTGGAGATTTAAAACAAAAGGCAAAGCAATTCCCAATACCCCACCTCTCTCTCCCTTTCTGTGCTGAGTAAGTACAATTGAAGAAATGTGATTGAATTTTGAGTAGACATATTTAGCCGGGCTGTTTTCAGCTACTTGATCCTTGAGGCCATTAATAGGCTGACCATTTGAAAAGTAGGACAGGGCTTATGTAACTTTAACAGTTGTAGAGAAAAGGGAATTTCAGCCAGTGCCATTTGCATGCAGTTAGTCCCTGGTGAAATTCCCTCTTCATCACAACAGTTAAAGTTGCAGGAGCCCTGCCTTCTTTTGTATTTGGTCACTCTAGTATAGTGCCTGCAACTTTAACTGCTGTGATGAAGAGGGAATTTCACCAGGGACTAATTTCATACAAATGACACTGGCTGAAATTCCCTTTTCTCTACAACTGTTAAAGTTACATGAGCCCTGTCCTCCTTTTCATATGGTCAGCCTAGCCATTAATCTGATGCAAATATGTGTATCTGTGCAGAAGTCAGGATTTTTTTTTAAAAAAAAAGTCATCTTGCTGACCTCTTGGTAGTAAGGCTCATTTGAGGAAAAAACAATGAGTGGAGGGTGAAGCAAACTCCTCTCCTCGGTTCCACCCTTTGCTAATGCAACTTCCTTTTCCTCCTCCCAGTGCTGCTCCTCCCAGCTGCCGCCAAAGCCAGTATTACAAGTTGAGGTCACACAGACTCCCAAACTGCTCTGAAGCTGAAGTAACAGGAAAATTTGTCACAAAACGGCATGAAAACCCAGGATTGATGCAGGTTGGGGGTAATATTATGTGTCACACTCGTGTGTGAGGGGCAGAAGCACCAGAGTAAATCCCTCATGTGGATCCACCCCAGGAATGGATTTCTGTGTAAAAGAACTGCAAGTTCAATCCTAGGACTGAAAACAAATTTATGGGCCATGGTCCTCACCCATTCTAAACACACAATCCCTGACATTGGCTTTATCTTTGTCACTAGAAATAGGCCATAAATTATGCCCCATGTTTCATCACTGCAGAGCTCGGCTAAACCTGGCAAATAGCCCTTGAATTTATACCCATCAGGCACAGGTATATTCGGCTGGAAATCTTCATCACCAGCAGTTATAATATGTAAATATTTCTATTCTAGCTCTGTGCACTGGGATCCAAAAACACAATGGTCTTCATTTGAAGAGTTTTCTTATGGCACTCACAAAGATACCAGAATTGCAGCTGAAGTTGATTTTACTGGGGCAAAATTCCCACAAAGTAGTATCCCTCCATAGCTACATTAATGCATTTTTTTTTCTTTTGCTTCAATTGTCAACTTTTCACAAGCCAAATTCAGGGGCTTTGTTGGAGCTGATTCTACCTGGAGCTGGGCTGAACAAGAGGTGCCATCACTTACAATTTTATTTTACTTTGTTACCAGCTCCACAAGCAGAGAGAGAGAGAGAGAAATTGGTTTTGTGCCTCCCACCCCAACCCCCAAACCACAGACCAACTGGGGCTCTAAGGAGATTATTATCAGTATTGTTGCAACCAAAGGTCAGGTTCACAACACAGAGCTCATTATATCTTTTAGACTCACACCGAATGTTGGATACATGGTACTTTGTAATCCAGCAGGGGGTACCATGGAAGGAGGGAAGGTCATGCAGAGGTCAGAAGGCAGTGCTAAAGGCATTTTGCCGCAGACAGGTGAAATGTGCCCATGTGTGCGTTGCCACGTTCCTCTGTTGTGTGTGGATTCCTGGAGATGAGACAATCCAATTACCTTTCAAAGATATTGTGTCCTGTGAAAAACCCTTGGAAACTGAGTTATAAAAGAAGGTTGAATAGAATGAACCTAAAAATAGAACAAGCCCATTTGGCATGTCCATTTTTACAATACCCTATATATTCACTATGGGTAACTGAGATTATATTTAAGGTATCTACCTTTTTTCACATCATCAGCAGGACTGGCCCTAACATTAGGCAGGCTGAGGCAACCACCTTGGGCAGATTATTTTAGTTGCCCTGAAATAGGCTGGCCAGATTATGACAATCAAAATCCCGGACCCCCCCCCCCCCCCGCCACCATGCGCCCGCGCCGCCCCCCCCCCCCCCGCGCTGCGCCCCGCCGCCCCGCACTCCTTACCTGGGCGTCCGCTTCCCTCCGGTGCTCAGAATCTACTGAGAAACAGGCTTCCTGGCCTATCTCTCAGTACGCGCCGGGTGATGACGTCATCACCCGGCGCGCTACTGAGGGACAGGCCACGAAGCCTGTTTCTCAGTAGATTCCGAGCACCGAGGGAAGCGGATGCCCCAGCAGGTAAGTGCCTCGCGCTGCCCGCCTCCCGCCAGCGCCGCATGACCCCCCGCCACCCCGGTTTTCCCCCGCTGCCCCCCGGTTGCCCCGGATCGGCCTAGGTTTCCTGGTTAGGACCGGGAAACCCCGGGCCATCTGGATCCCTACCCTGAAAGGCTGGTTTTAGGTGTCCTGAAAGGGCAGCAAATTGTTGTTAGTTATTTGTAATTATTCCTGTCATGTAGAGGAACTTCTGAGATTTTCTGCCTCTGCTGCCAAAATAACTTGGCCAGCCTTGGGTACTATACACCTTGAGTTTGAGCGTGTGGGAGAGGGGGCATTTGCTGTTCTGCCTCAGGCAGCAAAATGTCTTGGTCTGGCCCTGAACATTACAGTCCCATGAAACATAATGGATGGATGCCTCATAATATAGGTGACGCCAAAGCATTTCTAGTGTTGATCTGGCACACCCTAATGGTGTCCTATTTCACGCCCATTTACTAATGTCATCCAGTTCTTCATTTAACATCCTAGTGCAATATATATATATATATATATAGGAACACTGCTGCATGTCTCCCTGCTTCCGAGTCTCCCTTTCTTAACAAAATCTGCTTTCCCAATTGTTGTTAAGAACATAAGAAGAGTCACGCTAGATCAGACCAAGGGCCCATCCGTTCCAGCATTCTGTTCATACTGTGGCCAGCCAGTTGTTTACCAGGAACCCACAAGCAGAACACAGATGTAACAGCACTCTCCTGCCCATGTTCCCCAGCAACTAGTGTATATAGGTGTTCCCTCATACAACCCTAACTCAGAGTTACCCCTCACCATTTATATTGGAGAATTGTGTTTCCTAGGGTGACCAGATAAAATCCAGGTCAGGGCTCATGTCACTTTAACTGTCGTAGAGAAAAGGGAATTTCAGCCAGTGTCATTTGTATCTAATTATTTCCTGGTGAAATTCCCTCTTCATCACAACAGTTAAAGTTGCAGGGGCCCTGCCTTCTTTTGTATATGGTCACTCTAGTATAGTGCCTGCAACTTTAACTGTTGTGATGAAGAGGGAATTTCACCAGGAACTAATTGCATACAAATGACACTGGCTGAAATTCCCTTTTCTCTACAGCTGTTAAAGTTACATGAGCCCTGACCTGGATTTTAACTGGTCACCCTATGTTTCCTATTAACTTCAGTGGGTCTTTAGCTTAAAAATAAATAAAATACAAAAATAGGGCATGAACATACTAATTAAAGCAAGGGTTTTAAGGCATTTTTGCTTTAGAGCAACGGTTCCAGTGTCAACCACACTGCTAGTCTCTCTGAGTGAGAACTAATAAGCACAAGGACCAGCACAATAGAGCTACCAAAACTACTTTTTTTGGTGAACATTTTTGTCAGTGCCAACAATGTTTCTCATTTTTAGCAATGTTTTGCTAAATTTGCAGGATTTTGGTAAGAAGTGCAAAATATTGTATTGTTTTATGCTGGTCGTTGTGCTTATTAGTTCTCTCTTGGCGAGACTAGCTGCATGGGTGACATCTGCAACCATTGCCCTGAAGCAACTATGGCTTAAACCCCTTGTTTTAGTTAGTGCCCTCACTCTCAGTTTCCCTCATTTACCCTCCGCAATGCAGTCACATAGCCAAATCTGATTGGCTACATAATATTGTGTCTTTTCATGACACCTGACTGGATGAAATCACCCATGTGACAAATCTGGCACGGAGGAAGCAGCTGCTGGGGGGAAATGGTCCTGCAGCAGCAGTTCCCAGGAGAAACAAATGGGGCTGCGGCTGAACAGGTTGGTTCAAGATGTGGTGAGGAGGGAGCAGTTTTTGCCCCATTGAAATTGACAGTGTTCAAGTCTAAACTTAAATGGTAAATAACATACTGTTAATTCACAAAACCATTTGCCTGGAAGCTCCACAATCATCTTGGATTTATGCAACATTGGTGTATACATAGCAATTCATTGTTATCATGCATTTCCCTTTCTGGTTTGCGAATTGTCACAATACATTCAGGATGGGGAAAAGAATCCCAGGTTCCCCAAAACACAGAGGCAACATGCACTGCATGAAATATTGAAGTGGTGCCTTTGAATGATGTGATTCAAATATGTTTAAGTCGCCATTCCAGAGTGTTTTAGCTTTTGAACACTGACTCACTGCTTTCATCCACTAAAAATCTGAGGTCAAAGTGGAATGAAAACAATCATGTCTTTAGAACTGGCCTCTGGGCTTCTTACCCGCTGGAGCCAAGCTAGTCCCCTGGTGTAACCCACACACCTTGCCATGTGTGACTTTGACATATTCCATTGCACTGAAGACATGTCAGCAGGAGTTGGACTGGGGAGGGAGGTGGAGCGAACATTACTAATGAAGTGTAAAAGCTGTCCAAGAGCCTTTTGCTGCTTTCTGAACCTCTCTGTTAATTAGGTGAGACACGCTAACATCAAGTCCTCCTATCAGTAAAGCCAAGGGAATGTAAATATTTGTAACCTTCTATCAGTGGCTGCTTATTTGTTGCCCAGACAGAAGTTGAATATCTGTGTAGGGCCTTTGGATAAAAAGAAAATGATAGAGCGGGGTGGATCAAATGAAAGAGAAATAAGGGTACCCAGTTGCCCCAGCTACACACTGACCTTGTATCATAAGCACTGTGTGAAGTCAAATATCCTCCATTTTAATGAAGTGTCATTCAGGTTCCTCTTGCTTCCTTGACTATTGAAGGAGGGCTGGACCTTGAATATCCCACATGTGCAAAACAAGGATGCTCCATTGACCTTCCCAACCCATCCATTACAAGTCGGCTGGGTGACGGGAGGTGTGGGTTGTTATGAGCCAGGGAGAAAGAAAGGGCACTGCTGCAGCAGCAGCAGCATACCTGTCCTGTCCACACACACCTCCTCCATCTGGCAGCTGTCCACTTTCATTACCCTAGCTAATAGGAGTGGGAGTGGCGACTGTGAATATCTGGTAACTGGCTCCAGTTAGGAACTCATCTCTCCTTTGATCAGGGCTTGCTGAAGTTAGGACTGAGGCAACAGAAAAGGTCCTTTTTCACCAGCATTTCCAGCAGCATTGAAAATACCCCTCTCCCCCGCCATTTTAGGTAATGGCTTGAAAGCATCTACCAATTCAGAAAGCAGCATTGCCCTCACTTCAATATGCTGTGTTCTGTCCTTAGTTGGGTCATAATGTGAAAAAATGTGATTGGCTGTACAGTGCCATGAAGTCATCCTGTTGAGTACATTATCCCAAAACTGGCTTTGCATGCCTATGTGATGATTGCCAATTGTCCTCAGTGACATATTCAGAGAGCCAGATTTTTATTGTTTGTACAGTGTTATGAGGAATAGGGTTAGGTGCCTGAAGTGAAAAGTCCAAATGACATTCTCAATTTGTTTCATTGAGAGAGGACACCTCCTGGCAAATTGTTCCCCACAGTCTGATATCTATCTTTCTTCCACTCTGCCTCCCTTAACAGTACCCAAATACATCACCTGAGGCAGTCCCATTTTCCTTCATGGCAGGGCCATCTCTGGGATAAGGAAGAAAACAAGGGTGGACTAACCTTAAGGTGAAGCTTGCTGGGTGACAGACTCTAGAACAGACACTGTTTTCCTCCTTCCAACTCTATGAGCATCATCAGACAAGCGTTTTATTGCACGCTCATTACTGCCTACTTACAGATGTTCGTGGGTCCTTTTGATGACATTGTCCGCCTCCCATGCATCTCCTGTTCCTTCTTGTCTTCTTTCCGTCACAAAATAGATCCTGGTAAATCCGTTTGTTGTTGTTTTTTTGAAGGACAAGTGGCATGATAAAAACGGCCACTGAATGGGCCATGTGGGCATTATTTACTTCCTCTTTCTTCCTCTGTGCGAATAAAGAGGAAGTATCATGGGACAGAAGGGGGGGAAAGCAATTTTCCCTCTTCTGATGATGCTCTAAGTGTCCTAAAATAACAGGGGAGATTGTGAGTGTATCATTTTCACTTTTTCTTCAGGTGTGAACATATCCTGAGGTTCTTGTCCAGCACTGGCAGTGGAACACAGGAAAGGGAGCACATATTTTCAAAGGTTATGCTGAGGTTGAGGAATATCTACTACATTTTTACATAGTAAGAGACATATTCAATTATTCAGTATGGCATTGAAAATGCGATATTTTAGAACTGAAATTGACATTTAAAATTCCAATCCTCATTATTCCAGACACATTTTCTATGTCTCGCTAGTTTTTAAGTGCTAGAGACCATTCCCCAAAGAAACTACAATGAAATATCTGGATTTCCAAAATATACATTGATTTTGAAAGTAAATCTAACCCCCTTGAATATCACTTCAAAATCTAGTCTGAAACTCTAGAAAAGGGAGGGATATTCAGACCTTTACAAAACTGTTCCTTTTTTGTTGCATAGGTTTCATTCACTTTATAAAAGACCTTTGCTTCCGTGGTTCTGGCAATCCCTATTTGCACAGGAGCTGCACTCTCCACCACAACTGTGATGTCACATTAGGTCTGTGGCCTTATTAATCAAAGCCTAAAATGACTGCAGTCTTAGAATAGGGCAGGGCCCAGCACTGTGCTGCCAGATGGCATGGGCATTAGTGCCACTTGCCCAAAAGCAGGTGGATGATACTGCTGTCCTTGGAACTTAAAGCTGGCTTTGAGAGTGCACGGAAGTTGCAGGTAAATATCGCCAATGTTTCTGTCATGGTGTGTGCCTCCATTTCCATGTGGCCATGTTTGCTATTACTTTTTTACACACCCAGAAGTGTTTCTAAATCCATAACTAGCTACCATACCAGTCCATGATTTAGCAGGACGTTTGCTACTGAGTAGGGCATTTCCCCACCCATAAGACATCTAGATTCTCTTTTGCTATGCATGGTCTTCAAACATGAGCCATGGTGCAACATTGGTCATAAGAACATAAGACAATCCCTGCTGGAGGAGGTCAAAGGTCCATCTGGTCCAGGATTCTGCTTCCCTCAATTGTCACCCAAATGCCTCTGTGAACCCCAAAAGCAGGACATGAAGGCAATTGCCCTCTGCTACCTTTGCTCACCAGCAGTAGATATCCAGAGGCATACTGCCATAAAACCATCATGGCTACTAGCATATCCTCCTCTATGAATTTGCCTAATTTATTTATTCAATTTAAATTCTGCCTTTCTGCCCAAAACTGGTAGTCAAGGCTGCTAACAATAACATCCAGATTAAAAACAAATTCTTAATTGAAAGCTAACGTAAAATCAAAAAAATTACAAACACAATTAAATGCACACAACAGAAGAAATAAACAGAACCTAAGCAATTAAAAATACCTTCAGCAACCGACTAGCTTATGCACCTGCCTAAAAATGTCTTTGCCAGCTGGCAGAAGGACAGCAGAAATAGCCGGGTTCATAGTTGTATAGGGCTTTATAGAACATAACCAGAGGGCTGGCTATATGACCTGTATGCCCCATGGTGGCTGCACAGTGGCGCTGTGTAATTTATACGATACAGCCTCTAACTTGCACCCACCATAGGCTTTCCCCCCAACACTGCCCACTTAAAAGTCGTTGACTTACCATGTCTTTTTCATTTATTACAAAATCACCACCGTCGGTGGTGACCTCGCTTCACATTGAGGCTGGGGACGTTCCAGGGGCAGATCGAGGCCCACAGTAGGTCAGGCGGATGCACAGGAAGACCAGGCAGGAGGCAGGGGGCAAGCTCAATGAGCTGAATGGCCACGGGCACTGCCCGGAAAGCCCACACTCCCTCCTGCCACGGGGATTTGAAAGAAGGAGCAGCAAAGTGACACCAACAGGATACACACACCCCAGCTCTTTGAATTGTGGGCATAAATAGACTGTACCTATTTAAGCTGTTGTAATAAGGGAGTGAAGTGCACCCTGTAACTTTCCCTAGTCAACAGACTGGCCACAACATTCTAGACCAGCTGAAGTTCAAAGTCAGCCCCACATATTACAGTAGTCCAAATAGGATGTAACCAAGGCATGTGTGACTGTGGCCAGATCAGACATCTCTAGGAATAGACGCAGTTGGCACATTAGCCTAAGCTGTGCAAATGCACTCCTGGCCGCCTCTGAAACCTAGGCATCCAGGTACAGGGCTGATTCCAGGAGTATACCCAAACTGGTTGGGTCCCTGTTCCGTGATTTGTTTTCAACTAATCAGGAGCACCTCTTAGGGTGACCAGATAACATCCAGGTCAGGGCTCATGTAACTTTAACAGTTGTAGAGAAAAGGAAATTTCAGCCAGTGTCATTTGTATGCAATTATTTCCTGGTGATATTCCGTCTTCATCACAACAGTTAAAGGTGCAGGCACTATACTAGAGTGACCATATACAAAAGAAGGCAGGGCCCCTGCAACTTTAACTGTTGTGATGAAGAGGGAATTTCACCAGGAACTAATTGCATACAAATGACACTGGCTGAAATTCCCTTTTTCTACAACTGTTAAAGTTACATGAGCCCTGACCTGGATTTTATCTGGTCAGCCTAGCACCTCTAAACTAGTAGGCATCACAACAACTTGCAGATGTGAAGTGAATTCAAAGAGGCTGTCACCAAGGATCGCTGTCCTTCAAGCAACATTGTTTGAAATCAGACCCAGTGGCATATCACCAATTATTAAATAGTCTATGTTAATTTTTAAAAAAACAATATTACCTTTTAGTGTCCTGCATTCTACTTGTTACTTTGAAACAACATCTCCCTCCTCTCACCCTCTGCTGGCTACTGTGAGTGTTTCTGGCAGCTCCAGCATAATAACTCTGCTTTTTAAAGGCCTGGAATCTACGTGTAGGGAATAAAATGTAGCAGAGGTGGCAGAAAACATGTATCTCAAAGGAGCCCTAGACTACAAAATGAGAGAAAAGTATGAGGACATTTAATTCATTCCTAAATATACACATATTTTTAAAAGGAGATTAAATGCACAGTTGAAATACCTTCAAGGAAATACCATCAAAGGAGGTGAAAGGATTATTCAAATGATCTGCAAGTGGTGAGACACAGGATGTCATGGCCTGCAGCTTCAAATAGAAAATGTCAGCCAAGATGCTGAGACAACGTGCCTTCACCATGGGGCGATATTAGGTAGAGACTGCATCTAGCCCAGACGTGTGGAGTCTCGGCCTTAAGGGTCATGTATTTTATAAGGCAGCCTTCCCCAATCTGATGCTCTCCAAGTGGTTTAGAATTCAACTTCCATCAACCCCAGCTAGCGTGGCCAATGGTCAGGAATGCTGGGAGTTGTGGTCCAAAACGTTTGGAGGGCTCTAGTTTAGGGAAGGCTGTTATAAGGCAGGGGTGCAAAACCTCAAACACAGGCAGCCTGGGGTCCCAATCTGTCCCCCCCACACACACACAGATGGCCACACACCCTGACTCCATCCCCTTTCTCCCAGCCATCAATCATTGGTGGTTTCCTGGCTTTGGGGCAGTTTTTCCACATTCTAAAAGGTTGAAATGCCTCTCCTAAGACTGAGCTATTAGCTGTGAGAGCTATGCTTCTATTCTTGGCTCCGCCCCTTTTGCCTTAGGACACACCCTCTTTGCTTTTGAACCAGCTCATCAGGCTTCCAAAAGCTTCTCCAAAATGGAATATAGCCCTTGGGCTGGAAAAGATTCAACACCACTGTTACAAGGGACTATGTCTGCTAGAGAGTATAGACTAGGGTGACCAGATAAAATCCAGGTCAGGGCTCATGTAACTTTAACAGTTGTAGAGAAAAAGGAATTTCAGGCAGTGTCACTTGTATGCAATTAGTTCCTGGTGAAATTCCCTCTTCATCACAACAGTTAAAGTTGCAGGCACTATACTAGAGTGACCATATACAAAAGAAGGCAGGGCCCCTGCAACTTTAACTGTTGTGATGAAGAGGGAATTTCACCAGGAACTAATTGCATACAAATGACACTGGCTGAAATTCCCTTTTCTCTACAACTGTTAAAGTTACATGAGCCCTGACCTGGATTTTATCTGGTCACCCTAGTATAGACCCTGTTCAGACAATACACTAAGCCACGGTGGTTAAGCATTTTGAGCTAAACATTATGGCTTAGCGTGTTGTGTGAACCATGACTTAGCGTGTCCTGTGAACCATTCCTAACCATGGTGGCTACATAACCACAATTTAAACATGCTCACTAACCATTTGCTGCAAAAGGGTTAGTGGCCTAACCATGGCTTGGCGTTTTGTTTGAACAGCCCCTTAGAATGCTTCTAAGCAATGAAGGTGCGCTTAAGAGTAAACACACCGTGAAAATCTCGTGAGAGATTCCCCCTGTTTTTCCCCTGACCCAGAATGATAGTTCACATTTTTTTTAAATCCTGGAAAAGACTAAGGAACAATCGAACACATTTCTAGAGGATATGTTCATAAACGGCTAGCCAAGTTGGTCTGGGAAGAATGCAGCTGTTATCTAATTGACAGAAGTATGAGTGAAAGGCAAAGCACAGCTCACTCCACAATTGTCCTGCTTCTTTTTGTACTTTCCTTCCGACCTCATCATTACTTGCCGTTATTTATATTCCACCATCAGTACATGTGGTCTTTTTTGCTCCAATTTATTTTTAAAATATATATTTAAAAATCAGCAGAACAGGACTGGTTTACAAAACCCAGTTACTGTGTGAAGGCCAACTGAAACAGGTCATCATCAGCTACCAACCAAAATGACTGGGGATGATATGGGGACACGCCATGCAATGTGTGTATGTACAGAGTGGGAATCCACGTGGGAATCCTCAGGGCTGAGACTCCTTCTGTACATTATAGCCACCACCACCATGGAGCAGACCCCCTGTTTCAAGCAACCTTCTTGAAGGTAAGGCTGAGGTAAGGCCATGAAGAAAAGATTCATACTATTTAACCATGTGGAGTGGGGAAACCAAGAATCGAGGATGCCAGGCTAGCAACAGTATGGTGGTGATGACAGCCAACAGGTAACGGGGAAGAGAACAGTAAGGAGATTATAGTGAAGGAAAGAATGCCCCTTCCTGTGTCAGACACAGACACAAAAGAGGGGTGGGTAGGTGGATGTGCATGTGTTTAAGTAGTCAGGACATAAGGTGAAACCGCTTTCCTCCCTCAGCCTTCACCCTCACACACACACACACACACACACACATTCACTTTCTTGTTGCTCCCCACTTGTCATGTGGCCATGCACTCTGTCTGTCTTCCCCCAGCTGCCATTCTTTCCACTAGGCCTCATCCTGTCTGCTCCTCCAGACAGTAGCACCACAAGGCTGTGATGACATTTTCAAGCCAACAGATTGCAATGCGGACATCTAGGGGCGGGCAGAACTGTCAGCCCGGAGATATTGATAGCGTGCCGCGGACGTAGTGCAGGAAGCTAGTCGCCAGCCTCCTCCATGGTTTGTACAAAGCTGTATATCTAACACTGATTCCCTCTTATCTCTGCTTTTCAGCACAGCATATTGCAAGCACTCCGTCTGCCTGTATTCCATCCATCACCAGAAACCCCAGCGGCAGGCCCAGTCTACTTTTATTATTTATCAGCTGTAGTGCAGTATCCAAAGCATGGCCTTCTCCCAAACAGATCAGGGTTTGTTGTTTGTGGGGTAGCTGTGCACTGAGTGTGCTTCCTTGGTCTGGCTGGCAGAAAGGGCAGGATGCAATTTTAAAAGCAGCGTTCAGGCCTCATTATAATGTGTAGCCTCATAGCCCTCCTTAGCATGCTGCTGGCACCAAGTCAGCATGCAAAGTAGACGCCAGTCCAAGCATGAAGATCTACCTCCTTCAGAGATTAATTAGACTCCACAGATTTTAATTCAAAGGAGAGAGTCCCCTCTTTTCAAAAGCAATGGCTCCTTCTGACTCCTTCTTAACCCTCCGTTTGCTGAATTAAGTGCCAAAACAGATATGGAGTTATTTTTATCTTTTGCTCTGGAGAGCAGACACTGGGGGCCTGATCCAGGTCTTGCTAGGGCCCCAATCCAGATTGGCCTACTTAAGAATCATGTTTTAGTGTTCTATATAAGCCACCCCATGAGCCTTTTTGGCTGAGGAATGGGGTCAAATAGTTTGAATAAATAATAAATTAATTAATCATGGACCAGCAGGGCTAAATAGGGTGACCAGATGTCCGAATCCCCCCGGACAAGTCCGGAATAAGGGGGCCAAATTTGAATCCGGGGGGAAATTTCAAAATATCCCCCAAAGTCTGGAAAATTGGGCCTCACCTGTGCCATCTACATCTTGTTCTTAGCCAGCACTACTGCGCCGGCCAAGAACAAGGCCTAGATCAGCCGGGGAAGAGGCCAGAACGACGCGCGCCCTCACTTCCGGGTATGTGTCGTCCCGGCCTACTCCCCTGCGCCATCCGGGGCTTGTAATTGGCTAGCGCCCTCACTTCTGGGTACGCGTCGTTCTGGCCTCCTCCCCTGCGCCATCCGGGGCTTGTTCTAGCCAGCACCGGACGGGAGCAGACGTCCCTGCAAGGTAAGCAGGGGGCGGGGGGAGGGGGAGGGGGCGCACGGCACGCTTACCTTGCAGGGACGTCTGCTCCCGTCCGGCGCCGGTGGGGAGCGGACGTCCCTGCAAGGTAAGCGGGGAGCAGAGGGGGAGGGGGGGCGTGGCGCGCTTACCTTGCAGGGACGTCCGCTCCCGACTGGCGCCAGCTGCTACTGTGAGCGGGCTTCGCGGCCTGCTCCAGAGTGGTGCGCCAGGTGATGACATCACCTGGCGCGCCACTCTGGAGCAGGCCGCAAAGCCCGCTCGCAGTAGCAGCCGGCGCCGGTCGGGAGCGGACGTCCCTGCAAGGTAAGCAGGGGGGAGGGGGGGCAGATTTTAGTTCCTGGTGAAATTCCCTCTTCATCACAACAGTTAAAGTTGCAGGCACTATACTAGAGTGACCATATACAAAAGAAGGCAGGGCCCCTGCAACTTTAACTGTTGTGATGAAGAGGAAATTTGACCAGGAACTAATTGCATACAAATGACACTGGCTGAAATTCCCTTTTCTCTACAACTGTTAAAATTACAGGAGCCCTGTCCTCCTTTTCAGATGGTCAGCCTACCCTAGGTAGGTGGGCACGGGGTGAGTACAGTGCAGGTGGGGCAAGTGGGTTGTGGGGTGGGATGGGGCGGTTGTGGGGTGTACGGTTGTGGGGTGTGCAGTTGTGGGGTGGGCGTGGGGCAAGGCTAGCGGGTGCGCGGGGGTGGAGCGCGGGGTGGGCGGGCACGCTGCAGGTGAGGCAGGTTGAGTGGTTGTGGGGTGCACAGCTGCTGGTTGCGGGGTGGGTGGGGCGGGCATAGGGTGCGGCGGGCAAGTGTGCAGGTCATGCGAGATGGGCGGGCATGGGGTTGACGAGGCGGAAGCGGGGTGGACGGGTGCTGGGCCGGTGCAGGGTGGCACGGCCTGGCACGGCGCGCAAGTTGGCATGGCGTGCGGGCAGCACAGCTTGGCATGGTGCAGCCTGACCCAGTGCAGCCTGACCCAGTGTGAGGGGCATCCTCACCCGGTGTCCTGGGGCATTCCTGGCACACCGGGGCATCATGGTGAGCGTTGCAGCTGGCCCAGCGCAGGGCAACCCGGCCCAGCACAGCCTGGCCGGGTGTGGGGCAGTCTGGCCTGGCCTGGAGTGTGACACGCTGGACTTCAAGCCCATGGGGTGGCCTGGCCCAGTCGGGAGTGCAGGCGTCTTAGCCTGGCCTGGCACTCGGGGCTTGGGCTGCCTGGATGTGATTTCATTTATCGTTGGGTGCTGCTACTGTTTAGTGAACTTTTCTTTAATATTTTTGATATATTTTGATGAATTAATTGGGGTGGTGCATGTGTGTGTGTTTTAAAATTATTATTAGGTTTGCCATGGGTGAGTATGCTGGTGTGTGTGGATATTTATTGTATTCTCAGTCTTGGTGAGTGTGTGTATTTGTTCTGTTGGTTGTTTTTTGCCTTGGTGCTTGTCTGGATTTTTATTATTTTTCCTTGGGTGGGTATGTGGGCGAGTGTTGTATTTTTAATATTATTTTATTGCAATGGGTGTGTGCATGTTTTTGTTTTATTTTGCATTGTGTGGGTGGCTTATTATTAATATTGTCATTATTATTTTGCCTTTGGAGAGCGTGGGGGTGGATTTTTATCCCCCCTTCCAGTTAAGTGTGTGTGTGTGGAGGTTGTTGTTGTTTAAATTGCTTTCGGGAGGATGTGGAGTTTTCCCCCACTTTGGGCAAGTGTGCAGGGGTATGTAAATTTTAATTTTTATTGCCTTTAGTGAGCATGAGGTGTGCGTGGATGCTGCTACTGCTGATCTTACCTGGGGTGTGAATGTCTGCCTTCTTTTGTATCTGGTCATGCTAGGATGGGCTCCTGCAGCTTTAACTGTTGTAATGTAGAGGGAGTATCACCAGGTGCTGCATGCATACAAATGATACTTGCTGAAATTCCCTTTTCAATACAGCTATTAAAGATACAGGATCCCTGTCCTCCTTTCCATAATCACTCTAACTAATGGAATAATTGTAACTTTTTTCCTGTTACCATAGTTCTTTAACTTACATAGCCAGTGGTGTATAGTTTTCTCTTTCCCTCTTCCTTTAATGCAACGTTTGTGTCATTATGTAGTGCTATGTCAATGAAGTAGTGTGTTTTTCATTTTTGTTTATGACTGTTATGTTTGGTTGATAGCAAAGTGTTGCCTTGTCCCAGAATTGTTCTGTCCCAGCAAGATAATATATGAGTGCATAGTGTGGCTTGTCTTGTCTTGTTTGACTGTGACTGGGTCTCCTAGGCTCTGAAAGCATCGTTCTGAGAGCATCTGCTGGTTGCATGATCCACGAGGCCGGGTTCTGGTGAGTGCACAGTTTTCCTTGACAGGAGGGGCTTGCACTTGCTATATTAAGGTGAACAAATGTGAAGAAGCTGCAATCCCATATGTATCTGGGAGTACGGTTTATTGAAGTCAACAGGACTTATTCCTGAGTTGTCATAGGATAGCATTGTATGATAGGACATAGGGAGATGATAGCTTCTGAGTTATCTGCTACTCAGTTTTCTTTGGGTAAAGTATTAAACTCTCTGATTGGGATTTCTGTTCTCTGCACACTGAGGCAGTGTAAATTCAGGAGATATTTGGATAAAAGGAGGGAAAGATCTTTGTCTAGCATTGTGATAATGGGCATCTGTTCTGGCCTTTCTTTGTACCTCTACTGACCATGGGCTTGTTTACATGGCTAATGAACCAGAGATATAATGACACATTTTTAGATTAGTTTCTCACAGATAAACCAGAAGTTGAAACAAGCTAAGAGATGCTAGTGAGAAATAACTGCTACAAGCCTTTAGTCCATTTTGTTCCATGACTGTTTGTAGGGTAATAGTTATTTTATACTCTTTCTGAATGCTACATTACTCATTTATTGTACTAGATTTTCCTGTACTAGATTTTTCTGCACTTGTCAACTGCTTCATTTGTTTAGTGCTGAATCTGTGAGTATGGATATGAGAAAGGTGATGGGGAAAGAGTGTTAAATGTTAGGAAAGGTGAGACTACGGTCATCCAGTGAAGGATTTGCAGTCAGAAAAGATATGTGAGGGAAAAGGAGACTGTATCACACTAAGTATAGCAAAAGCTTTAAAGTACAGCAAAAGCTACAAAAGTAGGAGTGAAGTTAATTTCAGATAAACTGAATGTCTCAGTGATTTTAACATGAAGATGTTATGCAGAACAGGTTTGTCTTAATTGTGTGCTGTGAAATCAGACATGTGACGAAGGCCATCTTTGGGTGGGCACGTCCCTTTGGGGGCTGGCCATGTTGGTGGGCACGCCCCCTTGGAGGCCGGCCATGTTGGTGGGCACGCCCCCTTGGAGGCTGGCCATGTTGGTGGGCACGCCCCCTTGGGGCGGCCATGTTGTCCTCCTTTTTGGTTTCCAAAATATGGTCACCCTAGAATGTATCCCTACTCTGATCCATTAGGGCTCTGTTCATATTTTAATATGTAGCTAGCTTTGGAGGAGAAACAGGCATAGGTAGGAAAGGAACAGGATTAGTCTGGACATGTTTCCCCTTCCTGCCTTCCACTGCTATCACTTGACTTATCCAGGGCTCATTCAGGCATGACTCCTCTTTCTATCTCTGGCCACAGATTATTTGGGACCAGAGCTGACGAGACATTAATTGAATGTAAGCTATTAACAGGCACAGGGTTTTTAACTAACTAGTGCAAGGGAGATAGATTGAGACCATGGCACACAATATGGGCATTAACCCTTTCCCACCTCCTCAGGCTCAATGATCCCTCCCAAAAAGTTGCTCTAAGTGTTAGTGGGAGTTTCCCTTCTGGAGATAAAGGGAGTTTTTGTTATGACTGCAACGCAGAAGCATTAAAAAAAAAAACCTATTGTGCACCATAATCTCCCCGCCATCCATGTTTTGTGCAGCCAATCCTTGATTTTAAGCATGCAAATCTCAACACCAAAGATCTTCAATTCCTGTAAGGCAAGGTGAAAGACCAATGGATGGTATGTCCAAATAACAACTGTATAGGTGCTTATAAGGGAAAGGGCAGCTATAATATAGAGGGCACCTTGCTGGGAAGTAACTGTGTGAAGAACAAATCAATTAATATCTGTTATGTATGACATTGATTTAGGCAACAAAAAAAAAGTTTGTTAGCTTCCATGGTTTAGATCCAAGGGTCAGTGGTTACATTTGGAATTTTGCAAGAGTGCTGTGGGCACTCACAACAAATGGCTCCCATAGTGAGCATAACCAGTCACAAAACACTTATTCCCAGAAGGCAAACTGGTGAGACAAAAGGAAAAGTTAATTACCCAAGAAGCTAAATAAAAAATAGTGATGTGGTCTAAGAGCTCCAAAACATAAAACCATTCTAGTGAACCCAAAACAAGATGGTGCTGGAAAGCAGCACTTTGCATACCAGCCTCCCAGATTAGGAAAAAGAAAGTTTTAAAAAGCTTAAAATAAGAATCAGGAGGGTCAAGAACTGGGCGGCCACCAAGAAAAATATCTATAGACACATTAGTGTCCTTGGGCAGCATATTGGAGATGCCAGGTTTAAAT
Organism: Anniella stebbinsi; assembly: GCA_029215795.1. Taxonomy (NCBI): domain Eukaryota; kingdom Metazoa; phylum Chordata; class Lepidosauria; order Squamata; family Anniellidae; genus Anniella; species Anniella stebbinsi. The sequence goes on along the minus strand of JARDYH010000005.1, from coordinate 60,179,983 downwards.
TTTATGTTTATTAGGTAAACTAACAAAGTACACATTTGGTTGATCGACTGCTTCAGAATTGGGAATGGAGCAGGGTCCATCCTCAGAATCGGAACATATAGGTGCTGGTGATGTGGCTACTTCCTCCTCATCGACTCCGTTGCTTTTGCTGCTACTGCCCTTGGTGAGCAATGCTGTAACTAAGGTTGATCACATGGCCATGAATGAACAAACAGGCCAGCATGCGGTTTTCTGTAAGCTTCAACTGAACACATGGAAGCATGAAGTGTAGGGGTGTGGGAGCATCCACTCTAATGCCAGCTCACAGCTGGTGGGGAGATGCTCCTGATAGAGCATGGAATTTGCTGCTCCTCCCACTCTGTTCCTGAAGCAGAGGATTAACCCAAGGGTGACCAGATAAAATCCAGATAAAGGCTCATGTAACTTTAACAGTTGTAGAGAAAAGGAAATTTCAGCCAGTGTCATTTGTATGCAATTAGTTCCTGGTGAAATTCCCTCTTCATCACAACTGTTAAAGTTGCAGGGGCCCTGCCTTCTTTTGTATATGGTCACTCTAGTATAGTGCCTGCAACTTTAACTGTTGTGATGAAGAGGGAATTTCACCAGGAACTAATTGCATACAAATGACACTGGCTGAAATTCCCTTTTCTCTACAACTGTTAAAGTTACAGGAGCCCTGTCCTCCTTTTCATATGGTCAGCCTAGATATAAGCCTCATCTGGAGTACTCCAATGGGTCTCCAAACTTGTGAAATGGGCCCCCATTTTGTTGCCCATGAATAGAGGGAAGAATTTCAGAAGGTTGCTGGTGCACAGCTCTACTGGTTCCAGAAAAGAACAACACCTTCCCCCCAGATCAAAGGGCACCGCATAATAACCACAGCCCCTACAAAGCATAAACATCAACTCAAATAGGTTAGCTTAAGCAGATTTTTTTTATTTTTTAAAAACGGTCTGCTTAGGTTACATGTTTATTATGAAATCTTTCAAATTAAAAATGCTAGAGGCCATTCTAGAGAAATGTTCACATTGCATGTTCAAAACAACCAAACCAGTAACAGCCACTGATTTCTCTGGGGATCTTTCTCTTGTGGTATGGAAATGGAGGGGGTGGGGTCAGGATCGGGCATGTGAATAACAGGCCATCAGGTCCAGCAGGCCTTTGGTTCTGCAGGGAAAATTAGGCCCCAGGGAAGATCCCCCATCTTATCTAACCATTGCACAAAATCCCCATCCAAGGTTATTTGCTGCCTCTGCAATAAAAAAAAAAGCCATTTCAATCAAATTGGGATGGTAAATGTCAGTTTAAATTAAATAACCCAGTTTACCAATGATGGAAATTATTCAGGACAAAACTCTTAACTGGGACAAGTTGCTCTTTGGAGCGGAGCAAAGCTGTGGTTTATAGCGTAAAAAAGCAGCTGTCTTCATAAAAGCTAATAAAATACTCTGGGGATAATTAAAACTTTAATTAAAAATGTGAAGTCCAAATAGCTTTTTATGGTAGCAAGCAAACTTGTTTTGACATCCAAAATTGCCGCACAAGGCGGATCTCCCTTGTATTCTCTCCAGGCTATTTGGATGCTGCCGTTCAGCTCAAAATGTTCTCCCGCTCCATCCAAAAGTGTCAATTCTTAGTAGGGTTTTAAAGCATAATGGAGACATTTGCTTTACAGCTTAATCTGAAATTATTAATCTGATCCTGCAGCAGGCTTGTTTGCATGCCAATGTTATGCAGGATGCTTTCGCTAAATATATAGAAGACATAAATCACATCAAGGGGATACAATTCATTCAGCACTGCGTGCATGTATAGGCAGCGTTCTAGGAGAGCCGAGGTGGGCACGTGCCCCCCTCCACACCACTGCTGACTGGCAATGCACCGTTGGTGGGACTGGCAGGATGCCAAGCACAGGAATTACAGCTGCTGAATGGCCCAATGAGCTTTCTGAACATTTCCCTTAACAGCTTGTCCATATTTGACAAAGCTTGCCTCCCTCATAATCTACTTTGCCCTTTGCCACCTTCGAGTATTCTTTTTTCTAATGTCACCACTAGGAGGAGGAGGTAGAACAAGACTCTCCCCTCCCCATTCAGTAACCAAATTCCTATCTGCCTTGCCCAGCTCTGTAATGTAAGCGAGATAGACTTGCGCTAGTTTAAGATTTACCAAAAGTCAAGCATAAGGTCCAGGAAATAAATCTGTAATCTCTTTCCTTTGTTGACAGGCAGGGCCAGCCCTCCCATGAGGCAACGTGAGGCAGCTTCCTCAAGGAACATTTTTGGGATATGATGTCCTTTAATTTGTTACCATTGTATCCTTAATACCAAGACTGGGAGAGAGGTTCTTGCGGGATTTTCTGCCTCAAAGGTCAATAGAATTTGGCTGGCTTTGGTTACTGTGTACCTTGATGTGGGTGGGGTGAGGGCACCATTTGCTCTTCCCTCTCAAATCTTGGGCTGTTCATTTTGACAGGTCTCTTCAAAATTCACTTCTCAATAGGCCAACCTAAACAGTCAGGTGGCAGCTCTAGAAAGGGGTCATAAACACAGGGCGGTGCATCAGGGCTAAACTACCAGCAAAGCAGAAACCTGAGCAGCATGGAGATGGTGGGTGAAGCTTGCTTCTCTCTCTCTCTCTCTCTCTCTCTCTCTCTTTCTCCAGAGCTGGTGGCTCTGATGGCAGTGGAACGATGAAGTTGCTCCACACCTTGGATATCTCCTTTAGAGTTCTGACTGAAATCTGGAGTGGATTCTCCTCTAGGGATGTGTATCGTATCGTTAAAATGTACGATAACGATACGATAAGGTCATTATCATGCATGTGTTTAACGATAACGATACAAATAGAAAAACCTACAATAATCATCGGAGACTATAATTTTTGGGCGATTTTATCGTTTTATCAGACTGCCATATAAATATACCTATAACTTCTGTATTTTAAAAGTTAGAGGCTTGAAACTGATCAAAGTGGTTATGGGGTTTGCCTAAGTATGTGTATGAAATTTGAAATCGATCCCTCCAACCTTCGATTTTATATGAATTTTTTAAAGAGTTTCCGTTCTGACAGGACTGAATGAACGCACGTGGCGAGCTGTCATTCTGATCTGTCAGAACTGAAACGATCTTTAATAAATTCATATAAAATCGAGGGTTGGAGGGATCGATCTCAAATTTGGCACATATGTGTAGCAGAATCCAGCATTAACCCCAAGACCACCTCAGCTCAGGAAGGGAAACTGCTGATTGGTGAAGCAGGCGGTACACCAACATAATCCTTATTCTGTCTTGAACACCCACCTTCGGATGCACACAGTCGAAGCTGGAAGACTTGTGGGATGGGACACCTGGACAGGGAGATAAAATCATGATAGAACATTATAACTCCACTTTCCCTGCTGCAACATGAAGAAGTCGTGTTACGAAGGGTGTAGCACCAATGCTGAACAGTAGGGAAGAGACAAAAGTCTGGTGCTAGTGACACTCGCAGCGAGAACGCAGCCTTCAAAGAAAAGCACTGAAGGAGTTTTTACTCTGAAAAAGTTTTTAAACAACGTGTGTGGGTATACAGCTCCTGAGGAAGGATATATTCCGAAACGTTGAACTTTTAACTTGAAATAAAAAAAAACACGTCAACTAGCACCAGACTTTTGTCTCTTCCCTACTGTGCAACATGAAGAACCCAGGTGGGCAAAGCTAGGAGAGATTTGCTCCCCCATCTCATCCAACCAGGTCTTTGTGATATAGGCCAGGTTGGCACACTCATCCAGGATCAAGTCTTGGGTGACTGTTGTTTTCCTCTAGGTAGCTGCTGTGAGACAAGTGGTAGGTGTCAGGTATGACAGAGATAGGAAAAGGAAACCCACTAGGCTGCTTATTAGCATCCCAGACTCCTGCTACATCCATCAGACTGTGCACATATCCATGAATCGCCAGGTAAAACAACAGATACCTTTCAGAAGGAAGGTTAGGCATGATGCATATTATGGTACTGGGAATGTTGGCAAAGAAGGCTGGTATAATAGCTAAGTGCCTAGTAGAGGAGTAAAAGAGAGAGACCCAATCATGTATAACACCCGTATTCATTCATTCATTGATTTATAACCACACTCCACCACAATGGGTTCCAGAATGCTGTACACAATTTAATAAACAAAACCAATTAAATAAAAGAAGTAGCACATAAGAGTGTTGGACTAGGATCAGAGAGACCTGAGTTCAAATCCCCACTAAGCCAGGAAGTTCACTGGGTGACCTTGGGCCAGTTAGTCTCTCTTAGCCTAACCTACTTCACAGGGTTGTGGCAGTTGGACTGGCAGTTGAGACTTACTTTGAGATGGGACAGCATCCTCCACCTCACCTGAGGGGTGTAGAGCAGCTTGCGTGGATCACACAGCTTTGTCCTCCCATAGAGGGGAACAGCCAGGAGGCTGCCATTGCTGCCCCCCATATCACCCAGCAACTGCCGCCTGAGGCGACTGCCTCACTCTGCCTAATGGCAGGGCTGGCCCTGACTCCTGCAGATCTTAAGAGGCAGACAGGATGATAGGTAAAGAGGTGGTCCTTCAAGTATTCAGAGCCCAAGCCAATTAGGGCTTTAAAGGTAACTGCCAGAGGTTTCTGCCCAGAAACAAACCAGAAGTGAATGCAGCAGTTGTACAATCATATGTTCCCAAGGACAAGCAGCAATCTGAAGCCTAGCTGCCACATTGAGAACCAATTCAGGTTTCTGGGGACACTTCAAAGTCAGCCTCATGTAGACTGCATTGCAGCCTGAGGTTTAATCTAGAGGAAACGAAAGTATGAGTCACTATGACCAGATCTGACCTTCCCAGGGAGAGATACTGCTGCAGCACCAGCCCAAGCAGGGCCAAGACATCCTTTGCCACAGCAGTTACCTGAGCATCCAGGAGACAGACTAGACCCAGGAGAAGTCCCAAGCTGCACAACCTGATCATTTTAAGGAGACTACTACTCCATCTAAAACAGCCTGCACCTTCCTTCCCTAATCAGACACTTCTTTGACCAGGAGCACCCGTCTTGTCTCGAATTAAGTTCCATTTTATTAGCCCTCATCCATCTGATCCATTACTGCCTCAAGGGACTAATTCAGAGAAGCCTCCATAATAGCCTGCAAAAGATTCCGATCCATTCAGAGGAGGCAAGGTATATTTGCATTGACCTAAAATTGCCTTCTAAGAAAAAAAAAAACCTTAAATCAGATTCAAATAACACAAGACTTGCAGTGGGTACATCAGATCTGTTATGAAACAATACTGCCCCCTTGTGGGAAAATGTTGTGTTTCTACTTTCTAGGCCTCCCTCTAGCAACTGCCTGGGTTTTTTTTGAGGCTGCCCAAACTTGATCTCCTGTCCTCTTTTCAGGAAAACAATTTTTGCCTTAAGACCATGTTTATTTATGCAGTCTTCAAATTAACTTGGTGATATATGTGCCTTTCTTTCTTTTATAAAATTGATTTTAACCCTGCTTCTTTGTTGTCCTTCATTTGACCCTGACACTCAATGCTTCTTTTATGCCTTTCTTATGTCACCCTTTGCTGTTAATCCACCCGCATGCATTCTGCTAAGACAAACCCACATCTTACAACAACATCTCAGAGGAAAATAGGTGCATGTTACATGAGGAGCGCAAAAGGCAGACATAGGCCAGATCTACACCAAGCAGGATATAGCATAGGGTGACCAGATAAAATCCAGGTCAGGGCTCATGTAACTTTAACAGTTGTAGAGAAAAGGGAATTTCAGCCAGTGTCATTTGTATGCAATTAGTTCCTGGTGAAATTCACTCTTCATCACAACAGTTAAAGTTGCAGGGGCCCTGCCTTTTGTATAGGGTCACTCTAGTATAGTGCCTGCACCTTTAACTGTTGTGATGAAGAGGGAATTTCACCAGGAACTAATTGCATACAAATGACTCTGGCTGAAATTCCCTTTTCTCTACAACTGTTAAAGTTACAGGAGCCCCGACCTGGATTTTATCTGGTCTGCCTAATATAGCACTATGAATGAAAGTGGTATGAAAGTGGTATATAAAGGCAGAATCTGCACTGCTGCTTTATAGCGGTATTGAAGTGCACTGACAACTGTTGGGGCCCATTGACACATCCATATACCACCACTTTCATAGTGCTATATCCTGCTTGGTGTAGATGTATCTTGAGCCCCAACAGTTGTCAATGCGCTTCAATACCGCTATAAAGCAGCAGTGTAGATCCAGCCCCAGTCTTGCCCAGCCTTCCTCAACCTGGTACCCTCCCAATATATTGGACTACAAACCTAGCATCCCTATCCAGCATGATGTGAATTCTAGTCCAATACCAGAGACTGCCTGGTTAGAGAAGGCTGGGCTAGACAGTTAACTAGCCTGAATGCTTAGTAGAATGTGATTAACAGTACAATCCTATGCATGTCTTCTCAGAAGTAAAGCTCCCTTTAGTTCAGTTGGAATTACTCCCAAGTACATGTGTATGGGATTGCACCCCTGGGCTCTTTGTGAGGAAGGGTAGGATAGAAATAAAATAAAATCATGGAATTAAATAATTGTAAAACCAAGCATTTGAGCTTAGTTGAGTGTTTTTCAACTCAAGAGACCCAAGAACATTCCTGAAAATATTTGAAATCCTAACATAAATAATTACAGCTGTGCACAAATGGTCTCTCAAAATTCCCCACCTTATTTGTGAGGAAAGAAATTGTGGGGATCATTTCACAGAGTTTCTTCCAAGGGAAGAGAAATTCTCCAACAGTTTCTGAGAGGTGGGGCTCACCGTTAGCAGTGGCTGTAGCACAGCTGATCTCTTTGTTCCTATGGGTGCTTGCGTTTTGCGCTGCCACTGCAGGTGGGAACAGCAACAAGACTGGCTCTTATTTTTGCATCCTCCGCAATGCATCCCAGACCTAGTGTCATTCCAGAGCACGGAGTGTGGAGGCAGCTACCAGAAAAACAAATGGTAGAGAAAATTCTGTCTCTAGGGGATAAGAAAAGGAATAATCTCAGAACTTTTCTTAGAAAGTTGTCGTATGAAACATTTTGGCTCAGCTCTAGGTGTCGTTCTTCATGTTCCTTCTCTAGGATCTCCCAAGTGCTAAATTTCTGAGGGTCGGTTGTGGACATATCTTGTTTCTAATGCAGTTGCTTTATAATAATGCTCCTTCCTCACAAAACCTGTTGTAGGGAGTATGAAAAGAGATAGAGTAGTCCTGTGCCAAAACTTGTCCTTCAATTTCCCAAAACTTTCATTCCCCCCATGCAATAGGCTTCAGTGTTTCTGCCTCATTCTCAGGATGCTTTAGAATCTCTTTTGGTGCTGTTTCTGAACTTATCTTACCATTGCGAAATTGCTGAAGTTCCTGTGAGCCAGTTCACACAATCGACAGGCACTTAACAAGCCACTCTACAACAGCCCATGGGTTCTGGGTGGCTTGTTACCCATGGCAACAAGCCACCTTGGCTGGATTTGCACAACATGACAAGCCACACTGCTGAGGGTAATTCTGCAAATCCCCTATCCTATGACCGGCACACACCGCCTAGTTAACTAGCCACGGTGGCTTGTTAACTGCCTGCCGATGGTGCAAATGTGGTCTGTGTATGTTTTCTCTTTATGTTACACATCTCTCTATAACTCGGTAGCTTCCAGAACTGTTTGTACTTCCTGATCTTAAAAAGCCTCATTACCTCATGATGACTTTACTTGGACTTTAATTGAAGTGCAGGAAGCCAGGAAGGATGTGGGCCACTGAAAAGAGGATTGTACAGTGAAACACAGGTCACTCACACATTGGGATGTCAGAGAAATCCACAGTGGAATCAACTCAGTTTGGATTTCTATTAATCTGACCAATGGATTCCGCTCCCAACCAGCATTTCCTGAGTTGCATAGATTCTGTGGACTTGCAGACTTTTTAAAAAAAAAACTTTCTAGAATTTTACTCAAATTTAGTCATAGCAAAATACATAAAATAAAAAAAAACACTGACTGAAAATGTGAATTTTCACCATAGGGTAAAGCACGAAAATACAAATGGGGGGATTTATGCATTTTCACAAGTGTGCATTTGTGCAAATTTGTATCTGTGCAAATTCGGGAAATCCATTTCTGTCAATAAGCGGATGATAGAATGAAAGGCACCAGACAATCTGCAAAATGCAGGATTGTCAAACTCCGTCCATCCCTATTCACACACGTGCCTCGGTGAGGAAGGTTGGCACAAGAACCTCACATCCCACCCATGTGATTTCCACCAACATTTTCTTCTCTTTTCAACTTTTTTTTTGGGGGGGGGGGTTGGCAAGAAATTTTTATCTACTGTGGGGATGGGCTTTAATTTTCACAGGCGAGCAAGCAGTTTGATACTAACAGGAGTTTTCCTTCGTTCCTGAATTTGCAAGATAGTACAGTTTTAAAAAGAAAAACTCCAGTATATGTCCCCCCAGAATGAAGCCGGTTCTGATGAAAAATCAGAAGATACTGTTGTTTTGTTTCTCAGCTTAGAAGTAATCTTTTTAAAGGGCAAGTAAATAAACAACCAAAACTCTAATTATATAACAAACAATTTATTCAATGCGATACTTGAACAAATCGTCCACAACCAAGTTGATTTTGCCCATGATCACATCACTCACAATCATAGACTCCGTCCTGAATCCACAGCCTTTGTACCTGCCTCTCCTTCGCATGGAGTTGCCAAAACTGTGCTAGAAGGAAGTGCTTCTCCTGAGGAAGGAAGGGGAGCTGGATTCTGCTCAGCCTCTTCCCGCAACTTGACAATCCACACGCTGTTTTCTTTCTTTGATAGCCAGAAAGCTGGGTACAGAGGTTCAGCGAACTTGCACTCAAATGTATGCAAGAGAGTCATGGATTCCGACTCAATGCCATAAAAGGAGAGGGTGCCTCTGGGGTAATCCAGGTAGACGCCTATCCTGCTGAATCCCTCAGTTTTCAATGGTGTCTCCACATCGCTGTGCCAAGCGCCGAACTCTTTGCCATTCCACTTAATGCACCAAGAGAAGTCATTGCCCGAGATGCAGCTGTTGCTCTCCGAACCTTTCCGGTCAATGCTCTTGTTTGTCATGCCAATGTAAATGCCAGCCCCAGAGATCTCAACTTCAAAGTAGTAGCGACCAATATATAAGCTCTTGCCCGACAGCACCTGGCGCCAGTGCTGAAATCTGTCTGGGTGATCCGGATATGGGTGCTCCCATGGGGTGGTGTTCGTGACCTTGTAGTTGTCATCCAAGAGCCTCAAATAGCGATGAGCAGTAACTGGGTCAAACGTTAATGGGCAGGTATCTGCAGAGACAATATATAATATTTGTAGTTGGGAAAATAGAATTCTGCACTGAACATGCACCCAGGATTCGGCACCCAGAAGACTAGGGATGTGTATCAGATTTGCCTGACGCCTGAGCCAAACCAGGTCCCTTTGGGTCATTTCTTATGCTTCCTGAAGCAAACTGGGCTTCCCTCCAAAGTGATCAGAACTAAAGCTGGACTGTGCTTGGGGCTTTGTTCGCAATTCGGTTTTAGAATGGCAGACAATGTGTCTCCAAAACTAGTGCTGTTTGCTTTTGTTTCCCTAAACACTAATGAGGGGGGAGGGAGGGAACTGAGTGACTGACAGGGTCACTTCTAACCATAGGGCACATGGATGAGACCATGGGATGGCCATTCTTCGAATGCCACCAGGCTTCACTATGAAACAGTTTTAAACTCTTTTCTCTTGCCCCTGTATTTATCCTTCTGAAAATTTGCAGTCTTCTTGCCCCTTTGATGTGTGCCATTTTTATACCAACTGCCCAAAAAATCACGGGGGAAGGGAAAGCAAATCGCTCGCAATTTGAAGGCTCCCTTTCCACAGGAAGCGCTGCACCTAACCTTCTGAAACCCTGAGGTTTTCTTACTTAGGACCAGCTCTAGGCTGACAGTCATTTTCAGAATAATGGTCCACAAGGAACAGAGGAGGATTAGCGTGTCGTTTTGTGAATGCCCTCAAAATGTCAAGGCTGCTCTTGCACAAACATCCCTTCGTCTGAAACTTGGCAGGCTTGATTCCCTCAGAATCCTTTAACAAAATGTATAGGTGTGTAGCACAAAAATCACTGTCTCTATTTTTCTGGAATTTGGCAAGTGTGATCCCCTTCCAAGGGGTTACTATGCCTGCAAATTGCATCCACTTCTGTTGAATTAAAAAGAAGTTATAGCCAGTTTTTAATTTCCCATGATGGTGGGAGACATGAAGTTTCGGCTCTATGAATTTTGACTTGAATTTGTCCAAGCAGAATCAGACTATTTTCCAAAGCGCCAAATCAGCATCTGCATTGAATCTTGCAGTGCACATCTCTACAGAAAACCCAACTAGATTTTACAATAGGAGTAAATGATGCAGATTTTATTTATTTCGTTCAAATACAATACAGAAAGCTTGGGAGCATCTGGATTTCTTTATGTTTGCCAAAATCGATGTTTAATATTTCGCTGTGTGTTAAGTAAGGTTATCTAATGTTAAGACTACATCGGGACTTATTAGAGAAATACTGTCTACCTGTGGAAAATGTGAAAATACATGGTGTGGTTAGTGGATTTCCCCACTTGCTCCCATCACATATATATTGCACAGAGATAGGGGGAAGCATTGAAGTATCTTGATTTCCTGTGTAAAGACATGTTGGTTCTTCTACAGATGTTTGGAATAATACCAACAGCTTCCTAGAGTTGTGGCTCTCTGCACTTCCAGATTTCTCATCTTGGCACCAAGAAGAGAAATACAATAACCTCACAGAAGTGCTGAAGCATTCATAATTAAAGTCAGATCCCAATTTTTTAAAATTAAACCTGGTATAGTTTTTTTTTAAATCTCTTTAAAGTAGATTTTCCCCTCCATTCTAGAAAGAATGCAGAGGAAAATCTTATTCCTTCCAACACCTTCCACTGAATTAATTATTCTAACATGGGCTCTGAGAAGTGCCTATTTAATACTAATCTTGTGGCACACCATCCACTGACTTCATCCCAGAATGCATAGCATCACCTTATATTGTATACAAAGGACAAGATTCTTGCCATATTAATAGGGAAACATTTGCTTGGTTTCTCATCTTCCTACCAAATACTGAAACCATGTCCTGGTTCTCACATAATGCTACCCCATGGTTTATTTAACCCCTGGTTAGTTGCCCTACCCTAGGAAGAATTACATCTCTTTTTTTTACCCCAGCATGCTGCTAATCAGGCAAAGGCCTTTAATATAAGATGTGCTGTTTGTTAAAGAATTGTGTATTTGTGTTTCTGTGTTTGGTATTTTGTATTGTTTTAATGTCTTCAACGTTACTGATTTTACACTTGAGTGTATTTTCCAAAACCAAAGCTACAGCGAACTCAGGTAAGTTTGTCTCTGTAACCATCATAACTAGATCATAGATACTAAAGGGAAGCTGAGCTTTTCTGAGCCCAAACTGATTATATTCCCCTTGATACTTACTTTATCCATCTACTGACTTGGTTAAACCTTATATCATATTGTACCATCTGTGGTATAAATGTTCAGTTTTAGCTTGGTTGTGTTTTATATACCAAAATGGTATTAAACAAAAAAGTACGGTACAACAACTACAACAACAAAAACCAGAACTAGAAGGTGGAGAATTAGGTTCTCAAGAGCTACTAGTATGTTGGCTACATATTACCTTCAGTATCAGAGGCAGTATGCCTCTCAATACCAATAGCTTATGGGCTAATGTCCTGCTTCTGGGCATCCCATTGGGGCATCTGGTTGGCCGCTGTGGAAACATAATGTTGGACTAGAAAGACCTTTGATCTGATCCAGACAGGCTCTTCTTACTGGTTGATTAATTTGATTTGAACCCTGCCTTTCTACCAAAAATGGCGCTTCAGGCGGCCAGCTTACGTTATATGAATTTCACCAAAAATCAACCAATGTCTTACATTTCAAGAAGTCATTTCTGCTTTTGGGTTCTGGAGCTGATAGGCGGTGCTTGGATGGGACAATTGCAGAGACCATTGTTTTGATGCCAGCATCTTCTGTAAAAAGAAAGAAAAAGCCTAGTCATATAACTAGCTTATTTGCAGAAATAAGAGAGAAATGGTTTGTTGAAAGGCATGGATGGATTTATTGCTGGGTACTCACCATCTTTGGCAAACTCGTGCAACTTATCCTTATAAGACGTTTGTAATAGTTGTAAAAGATGTTCAGTGGACTCTGAGATCACCCTTCGGATGCCTGACAATTTGTCTTTTAGGCCAATGTACACACTGGGCAGTGTATCATCTCCTGCACTCTTCTTGAATTCACAGTATTCCTGTTAATAAATACCCACATACATGTATCATTTTAGTTTTCTGTTAACATCCACTGAAATTCAGTGTCTAGGATAAAGCATTGTGCTGCCTTTGTCTGAAGTCCTGGATATCCGTTCATCCCTCCTACAAAGGCTTTAGAATGGCAGGGGTACCACAGAATAGCAGAATTTACCTTGCTGTACAAAGCTGTAGACCAGTAGTGGGGAACATCTGGTCAATGGGCCGAATTTGGTCCACTGAGGTTCCCAATCTGGCCTGCTGAGGAACCTCCACTGCCCCGTCTCCTACGTCCTGCCCCCTTCCCAGACATCATTCCCACCACATTTACACAGACAAAGGAAAAATGGGTGGGGTGGGGTGGGGGCAGATGACTTTGGGAAGGGGCTACAAAGGATGGGGGCCAGTCCATCAACATCATCTGGCCTGCCAGATGGGTCCAGGAAATCTAACCCATGGATCAAAAAAACAGGATGCCAACCCCTGCCGTCGACACTGCTAAGAGGCTGGCTCTGCTCTCCCTTCCTGAAACTATCTGCCTTCCATAGTGAGTGCACACACCCTATTCCTTGTTTGATTGTTGTGACTAACCATTACCCTACTTTTTTGTTAAAAGAAACCACCCAAGTGACCAAAGCCCAGATCCATAGACGGGTGCAGCACCTGTTCGGCAGGTGGAGGCTCTCAGCTCTAGTCAGAACAAGAAAGCAGGAACTATTGCCTGAAGATAAGGGCACGGCTGATGCTCCAGGAAGGGATGGAGCCACAGGGCCGACTCTAAAACCATTACTGCCTGATGGTAGCTGGTGCGATAACTCCTCCATTGAGCGCCATAAGCCTAGCTGCTTGTCCAATTATTTGGCTGGACAGCTCCCCTATTGATTCAGACCTCCTTGCCTAGGATTTGCTTCTGTTGCTTTGGGCATATCGGACAGCTCCCCAATCTGAGCCAAAATGCTTCAGAAATGAGAGACATGTACAAGAGTAGCTGCTCATGCTTAAAAAAAAACAGGAGGAGAAGCTGCTGCTCATATGAAGAAATTAAATGAAATGGCAAGAGGTGAATTTTATCCGTGTTTCATGCATCTAAACATTTTGAGCATTTGGGGTCAGCTACACTGATTGGCCCACTATCGCTGAAGGTACCTTTAGGAAGATGATGTCATTGGTGTGCGTGGCCATCTTCTCCAGCCTGTTCTTGCATTCCTCCATTGTCACTCGCTTGTTCTCCAGGTGTATCTTTATTCCATTAGCATGGTTCACTGCAGCATGTTCCTTCTCCTCTAGGAAAGCTAGCACCACAGAGTGAGTCTTCTTGACTGCTTGTAGCAGCTCCTCAAACTTCTCTTCCACCAAGGTTTTCACTTCAGACCCCGAACTCTGCAGGAACAAAAGTTGCCACCTTTATTATTATAGATGTGCCCATACTGTTTTCCCAGGTCCCAAAATGGTGTCTCTTTTCCATAGCTGGAAATGAGAATTCTAGCAATGCTGGGAGGTGTCCATTATATTGCCTGTCAAAAGAAGGATAAAGTGTTCCCCCAAGTATGATGGGCATAATCTAACACTAAGGAAAAAACCATTTTAATTCATTACTAATTCACATGAATATCCTAGTTTATTTATTGAAATATGTCTAACTTGCCACTATATCAATGGATCAATAGAAACAATTCAACAACAAAACAATTTTTTAAAACAATCCACAACCTAGTACATAAAATCAGCAATGAAAAATCAGAAACTTGTTAAGGTCAATGGAACCTTAACTTGGTATTAACTTGGTACTGAAATGAATCCAATGTTAGTGCCAGCCAGGCCTTCCCTAACCAGGGCCTTCCATAACCAGGGTGCCACAGCCAATGAGGCCCTCTCTCATGTCTCCAAATAATGCACAACACCCAATGGTGGGATACAGAGGAGAGTGCCCTCCACAGATCTGGATACTTGAGCATTTATACACTCGGGAAAGTACTCCCTCAAACATCATGTTGCCCCTACACAAGTTTTGGAGAAGTAAACAAGGCTGAAATTAAACATTCTTTTTAACATGTGCAGTGAACTATTTCAAGGTCAGAGATCAGGAGACATTGGGGAAACATGTATTTGGGGAAATGTGCACAAAAACTCAAAGTTTGATGCAAACTTTTTTTAAAATTCTCAAAATTTGGAATGAACTGAATTTAAGATTGGAAAAATGAGAAACTGAAATTGACAAATCCATCTATTCCTACACTAGAGCTCTGATCAAGTGCACTTGTGGCAGGAGCCTCTCAAGCTAATGTGGTTCTAGAGATCTCTGCAAAAGTAGATCTACCCCAGTCCAGAAGAGAGAGAGAGAGAGAGAGAGAGAGAGAAGGGGTGCCTCTACAAAAGAGGTTTAATGCGCTTTGAAGTTTCATTAAAAATTTTACCTCTACAAGAACAGAGCGCAAATCGGGTGTAGAGGCGCGTTATCTCCCCGATAATGCGCATTTTTGAATGCGCGTTAAATCGTGAGTTTTATTTTGCTCCGGCCGTTAAAGCGCATTTTCCCCGTGTGAACAAGCGATTATGCGCATTAACTTCTTGTAAAGCACTTTTTGGACATCTATTAATGCGCTTCGCCGCCTCTCGCCGCCTCCCGTGCAGAGGGATTAGGAATCAATGCGCGTCTGCGATAATGCGCATAATCGCCGAACCGGGCGCAAAAGCGAATCCTTGTAGAGGGAGCCAAGGAAAGTTTTACAGGACAGCAAAAACTGCCAGAATAACAAAAGGTTGTGTGGCTTAAGCAGCTCTACAAAAGATGACAATGAAATGCATTACTCACTCTTTGGTTATTTTAATGAGGGCCAACCTTTTGGAAACCTAAGTATAGCTAGCGTGACCAGATACAAAAGAGGGCAGGGCTCCTGCAGCTTTAACTGTTGTGATGAAGAGGGAATTTCACCAGGTGCTGCATGTATATAAATGGCACCTGCTGTTAAAGATACAGGAGCCCTGTCCTCGTTTCCATATGGTCACCTGAGGTGTGAAGAAACACCCTTGCCAGGGAAACATCCCAGCCACCAGGGACTGGGATGCATTCACCAGAAAAGTTTATTGAGGGACACAGGAGTTGTTTACAAACTTGTGAATGCTGTAGAAAGAGTAAATATGGAAATGTTCAACTGGTGAGATCTTAACAAAAGTGGATCCCTTGTCCATATTGGGGGAGGGGGGAGAAAAGAAGAACA
This sequence comes from Anniella stebbinsi, assembly GCA_029215795.1. NCBI lineage: Eukaryota > Metazoa > Chordata > Lepidosauria > Squamata > Anniellidae > Anniella > Anniella stebbinsi. Next base: position 60,164,425 of record JARDYH010000005.1, on the reverse strand, counting down.
AGAGAAGAGACGGTGAAAAAAGGGAAGAAAGAAAGACCTCTGTGTTTAAGCGCTGAATAACAACATTTAGTCCCTGATTTTCTATAAGGAAAAGAGTCCAAATCAAACCCAATGTCAGAACTTGGCATCTTTGGGGAGCTGCCAGTGTGCCTGGGGCCCACCATGGTTCACCAACATTGCGACCTGCTCTGAAGTTCCCACACCAAGTTGCTGGGTCTGTGAGTCACAATTTAAATTTCTCAGAATGCTATGAGAAGACTCTATCTTAGGCCCTCTGGGACATTTAAGAAAATTAAAACTCCAGCTCCCAGCCACCAACGGTTTTGCTGCTGTTGCCACTAGTGCCGGGCATGCCTGAAGGGATCCTACCAGAAGGCCAGTCCTCAAACCTATAGCCAGCTCTGGTCCAGATCCTTGTGGCAAAAAAGTAAGTTACTGGGGTCCACAGAGAAACAGCCTCCCTATAGCAATAAACTTAGCAAAGAGATGACTATTGCAAAGACTTTTAAAAAAATACAATACAACAATTTGGAGCTATTGCCACCAGGGACTGAGTTGCTGTACCTAAATTCTTACCACTATAGACTCCGAATTCTTCTGCAGTTTAACAATTGCATTTTCAGCCGACCTCAGTTTCCAGTCATATTCTGCTTGGAGCTGAAGAAGTTCATACTGTGGATAGATAAATCAGATGTTAATAGAGATAATACAATGACAGTATTTCCCATGAATGAATCAAATTGTAACATCCATTTTCTTCTGTGAACATTCAAATTGGGAATTGCACCCTGTTAGGGCCAAGCTAGATGTTACGCCAAATGCACAGTTGTGGGCTAACAGGTGTTAATCCAGGCCAGATCTACACCGAGCAAGATATGACACTTTGAAAACGGTTTGAAATCTGTATATAGAGTGTGTCCTGGGCCCTAACCGTTGTCACTACTGTTATAAAACGTTTTAAAGCAGGAGTGTAGATCCTGCCCCAGACAAATAGAGGTGTTGTTGGTCAGTAGAAAAGCTAATCTGGGATTAGGTGTTCTGAATGGGATTGCACTCCCTTTGAAGGAGCAGACTCTCAGTCTGTGAAGCGATCTACACTGCTGCATGAAACGTTTTAAATGATTTTACAACGGTATAAATTTCATCGTTGTATTACGTGTCAGGGCACACTATGGTCTTGAAACGTTTAAGAGCTTACTTTTTTGAAGGTCTTCAAAGCGTTTGCTGCGGTTGCACCGAGTGTTCCGCGCGTCTCATCTTGTTACATTTCTTCCGATAGTCTAAAACCCACCCACTTCCTGTAATGCAGTTCCTCCTTTCCTTTGCAGCCAATTCTGCTCTTAAAGTGAAAGCGCATGACTACAAAACGGTAAGGTAGGACGCATTCCTTTAAAAACAACGCGTTTTCAAGGCAATATGACGTTTTAAATCTGTAACACACGCTGCAAAATGCAACTAATATAAAACGGTTCAGTATGTGCGGCGTGTGCCCCGAACAGTCTTCACAACCCTTTTGTAACGTTTTAAACCTACAATGTAGATCACCTCTAAGTGTACTCCTGGACCCAGATTTGCTGCTGGATTGTCAGTGATAGACGTGGGTAGGAGTGCTTCTGCACAGCTTCAACTGGTGTGCCAGCTGAGCCCTTTCCTGGAGAAAGCAGATCTGGACACTGTTATATGTCTTTGCTTACATCTAGATTAGATTACTGCAATGCACTTTGTATGGGCCCGCCCTTGAAAAGGATTCAGAAGCTTCAGCTCGTGCAAAATGTAGCAGCCAAAATGCTACCTGATTTTGCTAATCAAAGTGTTGTTGAATCTCCACTGACTGCAATTTCTAGTCCCAGATCAAATTCCTGGTTTATCTATAAAAACTTAAGGCTCAAGTTCCCTAGAGGATCTCCTTGTCCTACATGAATTTGCCTCTACTGCAGTCATCATCTGAGGCTTGCTCTGGTTCCCATTGTCTTCAGATGTTTTTCACTTTTCAAGAGCACCCTCCCCCCAGCTGCAGAATACCCTCCCCCCTATAAGCTTTACCAGCCCTTTCCCTGTTGGATTTTCTGCAAAGTATGAGAACATTTTTCTGTCACCGGCTTTTGGGTTGTGCTGAGTTTTTAATGGCATTTTCCCTCCTGCTCTGGGTGTGTTCTTTGCTGACTCTTCTTAGCTCGGTGATCCTAATTAATTGTTGGGTGTTTTGTTACATTTTATTGTTTTCTTAATGATCGCAAGGCACTTTGTGGGCCTATTTGGACCAAAGGGTGGGGTAGAGATGGAGGGATGGACAAACAAAGAAATAAATGCAAGCTATCCTAAGATCTTTTAGATGGAAAGGTGAGTTATAAATGTTTTCATAACTACCATATCCTGATGCAGGATACCAAATTAGATAATTTCTGTATGTGTGTTGATTTGAGCTGGTTAGTTTGAGCTAGCTGTTTAGATTTACTGTAGTGAGTAAACACCCATCCACATGTCCTTTTCAGACTGCAGAGACATGCCTGCATTCTTACTGGTGAACCCCTCCATTCCAGAAGTCCCTCAGAGGTTTAACAATCCCTTAGAAAGGCCTTTTCATTTTTGTTGCTTTTGTGGGATTGGAAATAAGCCATTAGAAAGGTGGAGGTTTAAATATTGAGTTTTACCTATTTAACTGAATACAGGGCCAGCGCAAGTCAATTTACTACCTAAGGCGAAGGACAAGATTCCACACCCCATACACCCCATTCCATTCCATGTACAGAAGCTAACTGAACTCGGAATTACATTTTACTTCAAAAGACAGCGTCTTCCACACAGCTGAGGGCAGCAGGCTGGCATAGGAAACAAACAACTCTGACCTCCAACACCTTGTTACTTCTCATGGCCCACCCCCTCCAGCATCAGCCACCTGAGGTGTCCATCTCTATCTTCTTAATAGTAGGGCTGGCCTGTCTGGATATTCATTAACATGTTACTAAACATTTACATGTTAGCTCCTCTGAGCCTTTAGGTTGGAGAGGCTATATTTTTAATCCAGCGGCAGGCAACCCTTTTTCTGTCGGGGGCCATATTTCCTCATGGGTAATCTGTTGGAGGCTGCATCTTGGTAGTGGGCAAAGCCAAAGCCAGTCGTGAGTACAGCCAGAGCCAAAGTGGATGGGTCAAGCCTTTGCTCCCTCTCTTCCACTCCCAGTTCTCTCTCCACCTTCCTTTCCACCCAGTCATCTACCAGAGAAGGAACAGATCGCTCTTGCCAGAAATCCCAACTGATCACATGCAGAAGGCTTTTGAAATTAGGCCGCGGACTGCATGAAATTAAGTTGCCATCTCCTGTTTTAAATCAATCAATAAATAGTAAAAATATGACATCATTTGTGGGTCTTGACGTAAGGACAAAAACTGAATTCAGAATATTAAAACTGGATTCCAGTGTCATTCTAAGGGTTTCAATCCCTGGGACTGAAAGGCAGCAAGGCAGAGGTAGTAGGGAATCAAATTGGGGGATGATGATAATGATCCTGACATGAATCACTTTGGTATTAAAAATGAAATAATACTTATATCTTTGGGAACAGGAAGACAGTCAGAAAAGGCGAAGAGCTCACACCCACCACATAGGTAGTCATAATGGCTGTGAATGTGTGTCTCCACCTAAGCTGTGATTCACAGCCATCTCTGTAATTATTTTCACATTTTAAAAGCCTCAGGATTGGAAAGTCTCAATGTGGAAATCTGGGATGTGGAAAGGATTGTCCAAACAGAGAAAAACAGATGTCTTGGTTTGTTTAAACCTGCAGCCAAACTGCACTTTCAGACTCTGGGACAATCCTTGACATGATAGTTTTAGGACTATGTACTTTAAGCTTGGTATTTGCAAGGGGTATAGAAACTCTAGACATTGGTGTATATTTGCATGTTTTGGTTAAAGATCTGAATGAGAGGTGCCATGGCTTGACGTTAATATTTTAATCCATTTCAGTATGTAAGTGACATCTACTCCTTGCATAGCTGCTAGTCATAAGAATTGGTGGTATGATAAGACCTTTTAAGATAGAACGGAGGAAACTGCAGGTGTGAGAACTATAATGTGCACAATTGTTTTAAGAATCCTAATTTTATCTTTGAGAGTGGAGAGGTGACTTGGATTTTAATAAGGCTATTAATCCCAAGGTAGTTTCATATATTGGGAACCCTCACTATAACTGAGGACATTCCTCGGTCAATTTCTATCTTCAGCTTCAAGTCCTATGAGGACTAACCTGGCACCAGGGCCGTGCAGAGGGGGGGGGCAGTGGGGCCAGTTAGCCCAGGGCCCACGATTTTGAAGCACTCCAACAAGGAGGTCCCCCCCAGCTTACACTACTGCTTCCGTAGCGTAAGCAGCCCATTGAGAAGTGAGGAGCCCGCCTTGTGGAAACAGTGCAGAAGCCGTCCGTTGTGAATACCACATTCAGACTACAAGCTCCAGAGGGCCATGCTGCATGCGGGGCGGGGATACATGTGCCTTGAGGTGTTGTAGAACAGGTTTAATATGAAGGTGTTATGTAGAATGGACATGTTGGTGGGCACGCTCCCTTGGGACGGCCATGTTGTCCTCCTTTTTTGAAATGGGGGGGCACACACTTCCCATCTGGCCTGGGCGTATTACCAGCTCTGCACGGCCCTTGGCAGCTTCAGTTTCGTGACAGCCCACACTGAGCTTAAGCCATACTGCTAAGGGCTGAGCAGGTCGTCTGACTACCAGAAATGGATCCACATGGGTGGATCAAATGTATGCAATTTGATACTCAACCACAGCTTTCCAAGCATCTGCATCCAAGTGACAAATGTTGATCTGTGCCACACAGATCCGCAATCACACATCTAGCTCCCCACTTAGCAACATAGCAAAATCCATAATTGTCGTGGGATAGAAGGTAATGCAAATAGGCCCTGATATAGATAACACTTGGCAATATGGGCATTTTCTAGCAAAAAGCAGGCAAAGCCCCACTTTTGTTCATCCACCTTTGCCAGATATTTCCTCCTTTTTTACACAAATGGCCTAAATTTCAGAATACATCAGCTACAAACCCATGAAACCCCAGGTATCCCATATGGGCAGCATAATTCTATGCACGTTTACCCAGAAGCAAGTCCCGCTGTATTCAAGGGGACCTATAGCCTGATAAGTGTGTTTAGGGCTGCAGCTTTGAAGTTTTATCTAACAGGAGTTGTTCGGCTTCACTCTGGCCTCTCGCTTGCGAACAAGCCATATGCCCGTGTAAAAGTCTGTGAGTGGAAGAGAGAGCTGTCAGGGCCCGTATATCTTAGCAACTCATGACATTCCCTCTGCACTGCCACATTGGTGGTAAACATAATTACACAATTTACCTCCTTTTCTTTCCTGGCGACCGCACAGGTAACGGCCGTGTGTCCCTGGTGCCCATCAGCAAGGCACTCCTCACAGACACACACAAAGTCACTGTGGCAAAACCAGTTGAGGTGCCTCTTGTGGGCCTCGCAGCTCTGCATGTCAATGTCCTTCAGGGGGTCCATAAGCTTATGGGTCTGCAGTTTGGCATTCTCCAGGTGAGGACGCAAGTGGTCCTGGCAATAATTGACCATGCAGGTCAGGCAGGACTTCACTGCCTGCACCTTGCCAGCCAAGCAAAAGTCACAAAGGACTTCTTCTTCCACTGCTTCCCCTTTCCCAATCATGCCAGGTTGACCTGGTGGCTCCTCCTTGGATCCATTTTCAGTCAGCTTGTCTCCCAGGTCTGCTCCGTTGCTGTGGCTTTCTTTTCTTTCAGGTTCTGACAAAGGTTCCCCTTCTTTTTTCAGTGCTACACTCCCACATTCTTCTTCACAGATCTGCGATCCATTTGCCACAGGGATGGAGACATTACATACCAATTCTTGAGACTGTTCCTTGGGACAACTTGATTCCGGGTTAGCCATTTTCTAGTATCTCCCGATCAGAGCTGTTCTGCAACTCCAATGGCTGCTGCTTTCTAAGGTGTTTGCTCTTTAACTGCACCCAGTCAAGAAATGAAAGAACAGACACACCTGAATGCTCCTAACAGGCTGGGTGCCTCGGGATATTAACTCCTTCCTTCCACCTTCCAGAAGCATGACTGAAAGATTATGCAGCTTGTGATCCAATGAGCTAAGCAGCTGGCATGCTTAAATGCTTCCCTGTTAAGAGAACTCTAGATAAGCACCAGTCCACAGATGGTGTGTTATCTCCCTTATTTTGAAAGGGGAGGGAAGCCCAAGCCTTCTTTCTCTCACCTAGAAAAGGACTGGCAAACAGCTCAGGAAATACCTGGAACTATTAAACATTCCTTAACTAAGCTTAACTCCTAGTGATGTTAACAGACCAAACTTTGCTTTTCTGGAATGAGGCTTGGGAGGATTTGGAATGAAAAAGAAGTATATAAGAATGTAAGAGTGTACATATGTGTGTGTAATGTTTAGATACTTTAATATATGTGAAACTGTTCATCTGTGGATTCTTGTTTGCTCACACCTTTTTCCGAATTTATTCTTGTGGTTATTTTGCTTAAGCAGGGGTGCACGCCCCTCCCCCAGACACCATTCTTGGTGCCTGAGGGTTTTTTAAATTATTATTAACACATTTTCTTATCAGCAACTGGGATTGCTATGAAATAGGTTTCTGTTGGTTCTGAAAACTGTGGGTTCAAAGGAGTTGTTTAACATGTGGAGCCTCAGACCCAAGCTCTGTCTTGTTTTCAATCTTCTGGGCAGGTTACTTCTCCTTTCCCATGCTTCCCATGGGTGCCATTTTGTGGTGGTGCCCAGGACAGTTTCTCAAATTGCCAAACATACCTATGGCCCCATAAGATTGCCTACCCTTGCCTAAAATTTACTAGATCGCATACAATTTAAAACACACACACACACACATCTTGTGTCAAATCGTTACGGATGTGGAATAAAAAGCAGGATATAACACTTACGAAAGCGGTATATGGAATGTGGATTGTGCCCCGACTGTTATCAGTGCACTTCAATACCGCTATAAAGCAGTAGTGTAGATCTAGCCACACACACACACACACACACAGTCCCTGCTGACAGTCTAATACAAAAGGGAAAAGGGATGGGAGTGAATGGGGAAATGAGAAAATGCAGGCACTAATTCTTCATGAGTTACCTAATATATAATAAACATAATACAATTTTGTTTCTTAGATGGCTGTGACTGAGTGATGACAACTTGTGGAGGAGTGGGAGGAAAAGATAATGCAAAATGCCCAAGAAATTACAGCTGCTGTGGCAGTTCCAACTGCTGCTCCATATTGGATGCAAGTGTTCCCGTTATCATGGGGGAGAATAACATCCATCCAAAAAATGAGCTACTTGGTGATGAGGGACAGGTAGCGTCAATGTTTTGGTCCCTAACAGGTAAGCTATCTTCTCACCCAGGCAGCTGGATAGTCTGGCATGCCTGTCATTTCCAGGTGACAGTGTTGTGTTGGGCGGTTTACAAAAATTAAAAACATTTAACATTTCAAAACCAGTATCCAAAAATTAAAACCATAAAAGCCTAAAAATAAACTACATATCATTTAAAACTGTCCAGGGGTCAGTTAAAAAGCTCAACATCTGCTGTTAAATGCCAGGGAGAAGAGAAAAGTCTTCTCCTGGAGGCAATCTACACATAAGCTTGAAATGTTTCAAAATGGTGATTAAAACGTTGTGAAAAGCAATGTTTTAAAACGTGACAGGCCACATTAAGTTGAACTTACGTTTTTGTTTATCCTTTCTGTGGTCTTCACTGCGGTTGAGTCAGTCACACTGAGTCTTTTCTTAATCTCTTCCTGTAACGTTCTTTCATAGTTCCATACTTGCCGCGCCCACTTCCTCTTTAGCCCTCCTTCCTTTCCCTTCCTTTCAATGAAGATTTGAAAATGAAAGCGAATACATGGAAATTGGAATGGTTAGGGCAACTTTAAAATGGTAAAGAAAGACACGTTTCTTCCTACAACAATTTATATGAAGAAAAGAACAGAATATATCTAGGATAATCATAGTAAACAACAACTGCTATACAACGTTAAAGTAAGTGTGTCATGTGGCCCAATGAGTGTTAGAAAACCCTTTCCTAATGTAGCAAAGCTACAGTGTTGATTCCCTCCTGGCGCCGAAAAGATGACAGTGGCTCAATTCGGACGACACGATAGTCAGTGGTGGGGTAATAATCAACTTTATAATTCTTCAACTAGGGGGTACTCCCCACACAACATAGTAATAAATAATCAACTGTGGTGTGGATTAGAATCAGCGCTGAGCTGACTATGGCAGCATTCAGATGACACAATAGTCAAAACAACTGACGATTGTTTCCCCCACACCAGTTGTTTATTGTGTCGTCCGAATTGAGCCAGTGTTTCACCTCCTGTTTCTGCTATTTAATATATTTAGGCACATAGGCCTCTGAGCCCATCTTTCTGGCTTACCTCTCAGTGGGCAGGGATGAGAATGGAGCTTATGGATTCAGTGGACCCATGTCCTCTGCTGTTCACTCCTCATCCCACTGTCATGGCCTCTTCCCCCCTCTTCCAAGGTTGCAACAGTTACCTTGGAAGAGAAGTCACTGCAGAGCTTTCTGTGGCAGCTAGGTTGGGGGTCCCTGCTTGGATCTCCCTGCCCCACAAGGTTGTGACTATGTTTATGGCTTTGGGGGAAGATCCCCACCATTCTATGGTCCCTGGGACCTCCTTGTAGGGACCATAGGATTGCTCTCTTGGTAGATGTAGTGACAGAGGTCACTCAGGGTGCAGAGGTCTGGGTGTATCAGAGAACTTTGGGTGCAAACAGGGGTCACAAGGTAGGGAGAATGTTGCCTAGCAGCCAGGTGGAGTCAAATAAATTTCTTTTTAAAAATCTGTTTGTGTTTGCATATATAAAAAAGACTAGCATGTTCATTATGTTCTTTAGTAGTAATGGTTTTATTCTGCTAGAAGCCTGACCTGCTTTGTTCTGCTGTTTTATACTTCTGGCTGTTTAGCTGTTTATAACTCAGTAAAGTTTGCCAAGCTTTCGCTTTCTGGATTCAGCCTATTTCGTTCAGCCATTTCTTTGCTAAGATGTTGAAAGTTCTGGGAGGCAACTATGTAAATGACCACTCCGCAGGCTATAGAACAGGAGACAACCTGTGGCCTAAGAGTCAGACATGGCCACCTATGTCTGATTTTATGAGAAGCCCATAGCTATCTAATCCTCCTGCTCCTCTCCTTCCCCTCTCTTGCATTCTTTCTACTTTGTACATTCTTCTGGTAAAGGGAACATGAAGCAATCTTTTCATTCCGGTGAAAAAACTAACAGAGTATATTTCCAATATTGTTTATGTCAAGGAAGAGCATTAAAAATGTAGTATTACTTAATAAACGACTGATCATTGAAATAAGTTACACAACCCTGGCTCCACCCACCTCTGGCACTGGCCTCAACCACCCCTGGTTCTGACCCTGCCACTGCTTAAGGAACCCCCAACCAATAACCCTTGAGGAAATGTAGACCTCCTCACCCCTGCTTAAAACTCACAAGTTCCAAAGGAAAAGGGGTTGTTATAATCCTCTTCCATACTGCCAATAGCCTGCTGAAATAATGCATTGGTCATTATGGGGTTAGAGACTGGATCAAGTTAGTGTTGAGATTTAGGCTGTGATATCATGTACGTTTACTTGGGAGCACATTCCTTACATTGGGAGCACATTCCTTACATAAGGCGTTTCTTATGTGAGATATTTCTTATGTAAACATGCATAGGAATAGGCTGCTTGTGAATTATTAAGTGGTATCTGGCAGCTTTGCGGCTGAGTTTGAATCTAAACCATGCTCCAGGTCTGATGTATGTCTACACATGTGCATGGTCCCAGCACATGGGTAGGCAACATATTTTTTAAAAAAAAAACCAAAAAAACAAACAAACCACCAGGCAGATACTAGGACTAAGGAGGTGGGGGAACTCTAGTCTGAATTCTGAATATTCTGATTCCATCCAGAGGTAGCAACGGGCTGGGAGAAACCAAGAATAGGTATGAATAGCATTCTCTCATATTTCCCCCCAACTTCACTCTTTCCTTCACCTTTATTTCTGTGTGCCCATGCATGTGACAACAATACTTCACCAACACTATTAGCAGCAGACAAACCCTGCAAATCATTTTTACCACTTCTGCAAGGGAATTTGTGACCTGATTCACACATATGCCCTTTCTACACCATAGGGGTGTAGCGGGAGGGAGGGCGATCCCGGAAGTACCTAATACACACCATCGGCGCACAGGGATCAGCCGGGGGCCATCCCAGGCAAACAGCCTGGTATACAAATGGCCATAACGACAACTCATGGTTTAATTAATTCATGGGCTGTTGCCTTGCCCAGAGTTAACCCATGATTTGTCTGTCAGATGACTGAACAAACTGCAGTTTTTTGGGGGGGGGTCGTCAATTCATGGGTTGTTTGGTTCTCACTCCTTTCACCCATTCCTTCCCTCCATCCCACAGACTTTTGCAACCCTGTCATACTGGCATGTAGAATGGCTGGGTTTTTTACCAGCCTTGCCTGCTACTTTTATAGACTGGTGAAACAACCCATGGATCACCCATACTTCTAGGTTCATGTGTAATGACATATTTTAAACAACCCACAGTTCACGTTTTATTTATTTATTTGTTTGTTTTAGAACTTGTATCCTGCCCTTTAGCCAATGAAGGCTGTCAAGGCGGCTTATAAAACTATTTCTTAAGACAGTCCCTGCCCACAGGCTTACAATATAAAAACCGTGGCACAAAAGGAAAGGGGATTGGGGGAGAGGAGAAAAAAGCAAATTCAGGCACTAGATTCTTAGTTGCAAAGTTTAGCAGCTGCTTCCTTTCCCTCTCCCTCTAATAGCTCATACAGATCAAGGCACGGTGGAGGGATGCCTGGCTGCCGCTTCCTTCCCCCACGCCCACCTGATGCCCTCACTAGTAACAGTTAGTAGCAGGAGGGAAGGGGCTCTCAGTTAAAGAGTTCATGGGTTTTTTGTGGTTAAGAACCCATCGTTAACCCATCATTTCAGGTTTGCACGTAAAGACAACTCACAATTCAACAAAACATGGTTACATGTGAACGAGGTATTAGGTATATGTATGACATCATGTCTTTCATAAATGTCTCAGTGTCAACTTTGATTGCAGGCATTTAAAGGAACAGACAGTATTCCCCAGGTGACAACCTGGCAGCCCTAGTTGTTGGTACAACGTTGCTTAGGAAAACTCAAAGCTGGCTTTGTTTTGTGGTCCTCATCTGTCATGTATGCTTACCAGAACCTGTTCCTTGAAGCCAGCCATGCTGAGGCTATTGTCTCTTTCTTATGATTACAGAACACCTCACATGCCACATTTCAAGGTGAATGCATTTCTAAAGCCTGGTTTCACTACCTGCAAGGCTGACTCATGCACCAGAAGGCTGTGGGTTTGTGGTTTTTAATCAGTCTGGGAATAAATTGAATAAACGGAATGCCACCTGGGGTATTCTTTATATAGGCAGGGTATTATTATTATTATTATTATTATTATTATTATTATTATTAATTTCCCCATGTCATTTTGTGATGTTTTGTAAAACTGCCTACAAAATAAGTTCATTAAGCCCTTTACCTAGGACTGTGGTTCTCAGATTGTTTGTATAATAATGAACTCAGTTGGCAACCCACCACACACACAAGACAACGGAGCACTGAGCCCCAAATAGTAATGGTGCTCAAACTGTGGTCTGAAGAATGCTGTGCTCCTTAGGGAAAATCACATGTGACATGGAAAATCTATGATTAGCTCACTCAATGTTTAGGGAAGTAGTTTAAACATGCACAGGAGGGTCCAAATTTTATTAGAGCAGTGGTGCTGGGAGAGAGGGTGTTCAGATATTTCCCCTTATGTTGTTTCTACGATCTGAATTATTCCTGGATGGTCATGTGTCCTACAGACAGCCCTTTATAGGAAGGGATGTTAGAAGACAATCCTCTATCTGAAGGCTTGCTCTGTTTAAAGGGCTGTCCAGTCCAAGTCTGGTTTAAAGATAAAGAGCTATCAGAAGGTAGAGCAGAAGAGGCATTGAAGAGGACCATCAACAGTTAGTGCATGGACAGCAGACAGACACACAGGTCACCTGGTCACTGTTTTAGGAACATAAAGGCCCTGCCTATCTAGGCCTATCTAGTCCAACGTTCTGTTTCCACATTTGCCAAACAGATGCCTATGGGAACCCTCCTGCTCATGAGCACCCTCCTGCTCATGTTTCCCAGTCACTGATATATTCAGAGGCCTACTGCCTGTCTCTGATACTGGAGTAGGCTGTCCATATGAAAAGGAGGACAGGGCTCATGTAACTTTAACATTTGTAGAGAAAGGGAATTTCAGCCAGGGTCATTTGTATGCTATTAGTTCCTGGTGAAATTCCCTCTTCATCACAACAATTAAAGTTGCAGGGGCCCTGCCTTCTTTTGTATATGGTCGCTCTAGTATAGTGCTTGCAACTTTAACTGTTGTGATGAAGAGGGAATTTCATCAGGTACGAATTGCATACAAATGACACTAGCTGAAATTCCCTTTTCTCTACAACTGTTAAAGTTACATGAGCCCTGTCCTCCTTTTCATATGGTCAGCTTATACTGGAGGTAATATAAAGCCACCATGACTAGTTGCCATTGATAGCCTTCTCTTCCATTAATTCACCTATTCCTCTTTTAAGCCATCCAAGTTGGTGGCCATTAGTACATCTTGAGAATGTGAATTCCAGAGTTTAACTGTGTGCTGTGTCAAGAAGTACTTCCTTTTATCTGCCCTGAATCTCTCACTAATTAGCTTTATGGGATGACCCCAGGTTCTAGATTATGAGAGAGGGAGAAAAATGTCTCCCTGTTCATTTTCTCCACACCATGCCAAATTTTATGCACCTCTGTTCTGTCCCCCCACATTTCCATTTTTTTCCTCTAAGCCTCAGATATTATGACCTTCCTTTGCAGGGTAATTGTTCCATCCATGACTTACATTAAAAGCAAGTTCTAAGCATTATTTGGAAGTTATAAATGTCATAAGAACTGCCCTTGATAAAGAGACATTCCCAAAAGTGGTCACAAACAATAAACATTGGTGCAGCTGTATTTTTTTTCCGCTTTGACAGCTGGGGTTTTCCCCCCATTCCTTTTGTCATTGGAGTTGTTCCAGCCCCTTGATCATGCTGGTGGCACTTTTCTGCACCTTTTGCAGCTGTGCAATATCCTGAATCCTGCCTGGATGCTGCAGTGCTGGCCTACAACCAGCTAAGTTCCATCAATGAAGAAGAGCTCAAGTTCTCAGCCCTCCAGTTCCTGAAGCTTTGTAGCAAGGGGGGGTCTGGTTTTCACAATTTTGACCTTCCTTCCTAGCCACCCCTGTAGGAGAGAACAACTCCTCCTCCTGTTCCTCCTCCTGCTCCAGGAAAAGGGGCTCAGCCAGCCAGCATTTGCCTGTCCTCTTCTTGTTCAGGCTGTGTCACCTTGCCATCACACAGTGCCAGCTCCACGTTTTGGGGGGCCCTTAAGTAAGACATCCTCAATGTGCCCCCCTCCCTCAGTCGATCTACCTCCTCACCTCTACTGACACCAGCTGCCGTTGATACTCCTCCTCTTTCTCATCATTGCTACCACTTGCTCGTTTGACAGGCAGAGGGCCAGTGAGTAACTAGGAAGTGGCATCTACCGCTACTCCTTCTCACCACCTCCATTGTCTGGGACAGAGTGAGAGGCGAACAAGCTGGTTGCCATGGTGAAGAAGAGGAGCGATTCCAGGGGGCTCCTGTTAGTGGGGACCTGCTGGGATGTGGGCCCTTGGGAAGTGCCCAGCCATGCCTACCCTTGACGCTGGCCCTGCCATCACATGCACTTTCTGAGGAGAGTGGGCTTTCCCTTCCTCCTCCTCCTCCCTTCCTATCACATGTGCTCTCCCAGCCAAGGAGAGCTGTTACCTGCCTAATGCCTACTCCTCCCCCTCCCCCAACAAGAGTTTTTTCTCGCCACTGCCACTGCTCTCTTGCCGATCCTTTGGTGTGACCACTGGTCACAGTGAGAGTGAACCACAGCATCCCATCAGCTGGCTGAGAATCCTGCAGCTTGTTTTTCCCTTTGCATGCTAATCCAAGCAAGCTCAAAAGTCATGCTAGCTTGGTCAGGAGGAGAATGGTGGAACCACTGAGCCCATAGTGGGAGGCAGAGGCTTCCTTCTTGGAGCCAAACCCAATCAGCCCCAGGCTTTATACTCTAATGCTTTTCCTGAGTGACTAGTTTAACCATGTAATTTGTTTTAAAATATTTTATGCTTTTGTATTTTTATTGTTTTTCTTTATTATTCACTGCTTGGGAATCTTTTTTTAGATATAGAGCTGTTTATAAATTCTATAATAAATAAATAAATGTGGAATCCCTTGCACTTGTTTTGAAGCTTTTCTCTGATTTAAAAAAGAAACCAGTGCAATCCAGTCATGAATCTTCCACACCACCAATGAAAAGAGCAGACGTGGTCAGCAAAGTTTCCTGACAGACATCTGACCAACTACTATTTCTTCCATTTGCAGCCACAGGAGAATATTGGATATGTTCCAGATTGCATTCTGATCAATGATGAGGTCTAATCATCCTCGCAGATGCGCATATGAACTATAGGCCAGATCTACACCAAGCAGTATAACATTTTTAAAGCAGTTTGAAAATAGCATATGGAATGTGTTATGGGCCCCAACAGTTGTCAGTACCATTATAAACCATATCAAGCAGTAGTGTTGATCCTGCCTATGTGTCTGTGACCTAGAACAGGTGTCCCTCACACAGTGCCTGCAGGCACCTCCAATGGTATCCACACATTTCTTAACTCCCTGCCCTCTTCCAAAAACCAAAAAACACTGAAAATTGTTAGGGTACCAGATTCTCCTTCCTGAACCTGCTGTCCTAGGAAGAGAAAGTAGAGAAAGTAAGGCAAAGAGATGGAGGGGAGAGAAACAGCAAAATGAAGAGGTGAAAGGAAGAGATAGATCAAGGCCAGGGGGCAATTATTATTATTATTATTATTATTATTATTATTATTATTATTTATAACCTGCCTCTCCCTCCGGATCGAGGCAGGGAACAACAATAAATATAAAATACAAAGACCACAATAGATGAGATATTTAAAAACAAATAAAAACCAATACATCATTAAAAAAATCTTAAAATTCAACTGGATAGGCCTGCCGGAAGAGAGCAGTCTTCATTGCTCTCTTAAATTCATGAAGACTGCTAATTTGTCGAATCTCCTCCGGCAGACCATTCCACAGTCTGGGAGCGGTAGAACAGAAGGTCTTCTGGGTAACACTCGTCAGCCTAGTCTTGGCCGACTGTAGTAAGTTCTTCCCAGAGGACCTGAGCGTGCGGGGCGGATTGTATGGGAGAAGGCGATCCTGTAGGTAACCTGGACCCAAACCATGTAGGGCTTTAAAGGTAACAACCAACACTTTATACTTCGCCCGGAAACTGATTGGCAGCCAATGAAGTGATTTTAAAACTGGTGTTATGTGGTCACCCCTAGATGTACCAGTGACCAACCAGGCTGCCATATTTTGAACAAGTTGAAGTTTCCGGACTAGGTACAAAGGTAGCCCTATGTACAGCGCATTGCAGAAGTCAAGTCTCAAAGTTACCAGCATGTGTACTACCGTCTTTAGGTCTTCCAACTCTAGGAAGGGGCGCAGCTGGCGTATCAGCCGAAGCTGATAGTAGGCATTCCTGGCCGTCGCATCTATCTGGGCTGTCATTTGGAGCGACGGATCCAGGAGTACCCCCAAGCTGTGAACACAGTCTTTCAGGGGGAGTGTAGCCCAATCCAGAACTGATTGGCAAGAGCAAGGGAGGGAAGGAGGGGGAAGCTAGGGATGGGTTGAGAAAGAACAAAGAAAGGGATTGGGTGGAGAGAAATAGTGAGGCTAGAGGCTGGGAGTGGTGAGAGAGAGAGCACAAAAAGGAAAGTTCTGTGTGGATGGAAGAAGATTGGCCTGGCCAACGTTTTAATTTTTGTAAACCGCCCAGAGAGCTTCGTCTATGGGGCGGTATAGAAATGTAATAAATGATAAATCATAATTTCTATTTCCCCCTCCCTCCCTCCCTCCCTCCCAGTTTCTAGCCTTGCCTTTTCTCTCCCCAATCCCAACCCCCCACACACACACTTCTTGACTAGCCAGCCCCATACACACAAACATGCACACAGCAACCATTGTGTGACTCACTACATCCTGCATGGGCACTATTTTGTGGTGGTACCCACAGCAGTTTCTCATTTTCCCAAATGTGCCTGCAGGTCAAAAAGGCTGGGGACCCCTGACCAAGAAAATACACCCCAAAATTGTCAGCAAAGCATAGGAGTTCTTCAGTAGATTGGTTGATGTAGAAAGCCTGAAAACCACAGCCATACAGAATTTCCAGTTTGCAACTCAAGAGATGCTGCACATAATTTCGAAGCCCTGGCATCTCTAGATAGCTCAAGGCAAGCTATCTACACAACACAGAGGAAAAATCCCCAGAATCAATGTGTTAGCTAATGTGATAATTGAGGTCTGGACAGAGAGCAAGGAATTTCAGGAAGATCAGGCAAAGAGAAAGACAAAAGGCACCCAACTACCTAATAGGGCAGAACTAGTGATATCACACCACTCAGATAATAATATCTTATTGCTGGCAAAATGCTATGTTCCCTAGAAAGTACCTGTACTATGAGACTGACTACTGTGAAGAAAAAGATTACAGGAGTGTCAAAAGCTCTTATTGGATATTGCTAGTGAAATCCCCGTGAGCGATTTCTCTCTCCCCAACCCACCTCAGCTGCAGTACTTTGTATGTTTGAAATAGCTGGCTGAGTACTGAGTAGTACTCCCTTACTGTACCACTCAAGTAGGAGCTCATATGCAATCTTTTAAAGCCAAAAAATGCTCTTTAAAATGGGAAAAGGTATTTCACCATAGCATACATCTATCCTGATATTATTATTATTATTATTATTATTATTATTATTATTATTATTATTTTAAATGAGGTAGAAACAGGATAGGTTGGAGAGGAAGTTCCACCACAACCAACAACAAAAACAAAAACAAAAAAATGAATCTTGATGTTACATGGGGATGGACTATGCTGCGTTGATATTAACAGTACAATCTGAATTTTATTATCATCAGGAAAGGTTCCCAGAATTATCCTCTTGCTCCATTGCAAAGTGTGGGAAATCTTCCTTATTGCTAGTAAAATAAAATAAAAATGAAGTCACATAAGGCAAAAATAAACCAAGGCGAGAGTTTCCAGGGATTCACATAAAACCCCAAATGCATCAAAGCTTGTAAAAAGAAACAATGAATCCTGTTTATAAACACAAAAGCCTATTAATCCCTGGCTTTCTTGTTTTATACCCATTAAAGCATAATGCAAAGGGGCTGTATTTTGACATTGTTTCTGCTAGAAGTTCTGACCTTGATGTAAAGATATATTGTATCTAACAGGATATGTCCAAATGACATATCATGGATGGGAGATGAAGCAAGATATACATTCAACTGAGACATCAGGCCCCTCTTAGCAAAGATGGGAAATAATAGCACGGTGCTCGGTATAACAGATGCTCTACTTTTAGATGTCTTTAAAGTATGACCAGACACCGTCCATTTATTCTGGCTTTGTTACATTCTCCATCACTTGTTTTTCAGAAGGCCAGGCATAGGGCATGTCTGCACATCTCGTTTTTGACCCGTCTGTCACTGGACACTACAATAATGTGGAACAAATTGAAATGAACTGACATTTGACAAGGGACATTGTTGCAAACGTATTCGATGATCACAGTGGTCTAAGGCCCTTTCTTTACCATGGATTTTTCCTGGGGTCATCTCTGGGTTGTCCCTGTGTGTCCAAATGATGCACAGGGGATCCCAGAGGCAACCGGGGATGACCCAGGGAAAACCCCAGGATAACGGAAACCAGGAATATTCCAGTTTGCCCACCATCCTGAGACCTGAATGGGCACGGAGCCACACGGGGTGGCTCCGTGCCCATGGGGGGGGAAGCAATTCTGCCATCCCCAGGATGGTGGGGTGGGGTGGGAGTTGCATGGGGGGTTCATTTACCTGTTCCGCCATGCTCCTTGCCCTGTAACTTTAAGGATCCAAAATGGTGGGTGCAAGGTCCTTATTTGTTCTAGGGATGTCATGCTTCCTGTTTGTATCCTGGGGGACGATCCCGGAAGCAGTTAAGCCTGGGATCGCCCCCCTCCCTCCCTCCCTCCCTCCCTCCCTCAACACCCTTAGAAAGAGCCCAAGGCAGCAACTATATACTGACTTTCTTGGGAGTAAGCCCTGTTAGAATTATTAGAGCTTACATCTGAGCAGATGCATATAGGACTGCACTGTTAGTTGGGTTTAGAATCTGAATCTATGAAATACTCCAGGCTAAACTGCCCAATCTGCATTGTGTAATTTTTTGCATTGCATGTACCCTCAGGTATTTTTACCCTAAACTTGTTGCCATTTGTTCCTAAGCAAATGGCAATTCGTTTAGGGTAAAAATACCTCAGAATATTTTTCTTCCTAACAAAGTTTCCTTTTCCTCCTGACAAAGGCACGATCTACACTACTGCTTTAAAACAGTTTATAACAGTAGTGACAACTGCTGGGGCCCAGGACACGCTCCAGATACAGGTTTCAAACTGTTTTCGAAGTGCCATATCCTGCTTGGTGTAGATCTGGCCAAAGTTTCCTCCTAACAAAGTTTCTGGGCCTTTAAAAGTTTCTATCGGGTGCAAAAAGTAGAGCCTGGTGACCACATGTGGCCTTGCCAAGCCATTTCTAACAGCCCACCAGCACTAGCAAGGGAATCCCTTCCCTAACTCTAATCTCTGATAAGTAAGGTGACTATATGAAAAAGAGGACAGGGCTCCTGTACCTTTAACTAGGGTGACCAGATTTTGGAACCCAAAATCCGGTCCCCCCCCCCGCCACCCAAAACAACCCCCCCACCAAGCCACCCCCCCACCAAGCCACCCACCCCCAAAAAACATCAGCCCGGACCTACCGGGTTCTCTTCCGCTGCCGGCCCCCCCAGGTCCCCCGCCGCCGCCGGGTCCTCCGCCGCTGGGCACGTAAGGCGCAGAAGAGGCAGGGGAGGGCCGGATCCGGAAGTGACGTAATCGGCCTCTTCCGCGCGGCCTCTGGCCTCACAAGCCCGGCAGCGGCGGTGGAGGACCCGGCGGCGGCGGACCCGGCCGCCCCAGCAGGTAAGTGCCCTGCGCCCCATGCCTCGCGCTCCTTACCCGCAGGGGCATCCGCTTCCACCCGGCGCGCTACTCAGGGACAGGCCGCGAAGCCCGTTTCTCAGTAGATTCGAGCACCGGAGGGAAACGGACGCCCCTGCGGGTAAGGAGCACGAGGCACGAGGGAGGGCACTTACCTGCTGGGGCGGCCACTTCCCGGGCTCCTCCGCCGCCATCGCCGCCGGGTCTACCGCCGCTCCTCGCTTGCTGCCACCGCCGCGTGACCCCCCGCCACCCCGGTTTGCCCCCACCGCCCCCCGGTTGGGCCGGTTCGCCCCAGGTTTCCTGGTTAGGACCGGGAAACCCCGGGCCATCTGGTCACCCTACCTTTAACCAAATTTCAGCAGGTGTCATTTCTATACATGCAGCACCTGGTGAAATTCCCTCTTCTTCGCAACAGTTAAAGCTGCAGGAGCCCTGTCATCCTTTCCATATGGTTACCCTATGATAAGAGATTGGGATAAGGGGAGGGCTAGGCTGCTCAAGCTGTGGCACTAAAAGAGCCATCCAGGCTTCTTCTGGGTCACTGGGGAAGGAAGAAAGCTGCTGCAAAAGCAGCCCAGATTGATGTCTTCATGTCACTAGTGGCAGTGCCAAAGCAGTAATCTGGACTGCCCCCCACTGTGTGTGCATGTGTCCCCCCCATCCCTAGCCCCACCCCATCAGATTCGATTGGATCCAAATTTAAGCTGGATCAACTATGCTGGCAGAAGTGGATTTCCCTGCCCCCTCGTTCTCCAGGCAGCCCTTGGAGACACCTGAAAATGCTACACAGAATCAAGAGACCCTGCTGAATGGGGTAAGCTGCGGGGGAGGGGGGAGAATGCCCCCCAAAAAGGTTAACAACCCATAGTTAAACCATAGTGCAGGGTTTGCATGTAACAGCAATCTACAATTCAATAACAAACTATAATTTAACAACAACTCATCCATAACCTGTATTTTGGATTGTTCTTACATGTTAACAGCTTAGAGGTAGCCTTGTAGCTACTATGGTATAGCAACTAAGGGGTAAAAGCAAGGGGCATAATTCAACACAAAGCTGCATGCTAAACCAATTGAAACCAATATGCTTAAGTACACTTGTCTCTGTATTGGATCGTGGCCACTGCGTTCAAAATCACAGACCCTCATGGAACTTTCTATTTAGAAAGCACAAAGCACAAAACGGAACCCTTCTGTGTGTAATGGGAATGCTTTGATTGATCACATATTTCAAAAGGAAAGAAAATGAAGTACAGATTATAAGTACATTTTCCAAAACCACAATGAAATGGATTTTAAAAAATAATCTACTTTCATATTCCTAAATCGAATCCATACTTCTCCCTTCATCCCATTATAATAACCACTTTTATTTCATTTTTGAAACTCTCACTTTGGAGCCCACAAAGAATGAAAGAAACCTGCCAAGTGCAGGAGGTAATAATATCATCCCAGTAACAACAACATAGACAAAGCAGAGTGACCATGTGATTTTTAATTGAAAAGGGGGGGTCATTGAAAAGAATAGGCTGCAATGAAACAGCACCATCTAGTGGCAGGATAAAACCTCATTATAAATAGATACTGGGTTATCTCTGTGCTAAAAAAAAGTACAGGATTGCTGGGGGAAAGGGCAGGAGATGTCCTGTTTGTTTACAACATCATGAAATCAACCTGCTTGAGTTACAGAGACAGAAGTGGGCGGGTCAAGCAGCCTGCAAAACAAAAAAGAAAGAAGAGACAAAGAATTAACCCCGTGTGACACCAGTGAACACTTTGACTACGGAGGAAGCAGTCACTATGAAATGTAAGTACTGCTCAGTGTGCCCTACCATGTAATGAAATGACTTAAAAAACCACGTTTTTAAACAGAATAGAAGTCGTTTTAAGGGCAATGTGGATAGGCACTCTGCCTCATCTGCTGCCCCCAATCCTCTGCAAAATCTCCACCCTACACCTTTTTTATTGAACCCTGTTCTTTCCCACCTCCAGTGGTGTAGTTGAGTCTGGTTTGCATGATCACTGCCGACATTGTGGGTTATGGCGTGTGCTGGAGGCCATTTTGAAAATTCAAGCCATCGCAGATTGTTGTGGCTTACCTAGGCTGACCATATGAAAAGGAGGACAGGGCTCCTGTAACTTTAACAGTTGTAGAGAAAAGGGAATTTCAACCAGTGTCATTTGTATGCAATTAGTTCCTGGTGGAATTCCCTCTTCATCATACCAGTTAAAGTTGCAGGGGCCCTGCCTTCTTTTGTATATGGTCACTCTAGTATAGTGCCTGCAACTTTAACTGTTGTGATGAAGAGGAATTTCACCAGGAACTAATTGCATACAAATGACACCAGCTGAAATTCCCTTTTCTCTACAACTGTTAAAGTTACAGGAGCCCTGTCCTCCTTTTCATATGGTCAGCCTAGGCTTACCATGATGTCTGAACCTGGCAAGGGTGGGTAGTTTAGGGTGACCTGTATCTTTAAAGTTGTATAGAAAAGGGAATTTCAGCAGGTGTCATTGGTATGCATGCAGCACCTGATGAAATTCCCTCTTCATCACTGCAGGAGCCCTGCCCTCTTTTGTATCTGCTCACTCTAGTCATTTTTATTTTGGGGACTGGTATTTGCTCCCCCTGCCAAAGGCTAGTTGTCATTTAAAAGACTTAAACAAATTATTTACCATTTTGTTCTTGTCATTTAATCTCTGTTTGCTAGGAATTAAACTGTTAATGCTGTGGAAAATCCCCTTTAATAAAACAAACAATTGTTTTCAAGATCCTTATTCATGTTCTTTGATTCCCGCAAATGTTAAGATGTCAAGCTTTTTGGCTGGGCCCAGTGTTCAACGTTAAAGGATCCTTTACATGCATGTTCATGTTACATGTATGTAATGTGCATACATGGGTGTTAACTAGCACACTTTCCAACTTTTGATATTTTATCGAAGCTATTCACCATGACCCCAAGACCTCTTTCTTAATTCATCACAGTAGGCTTAGACTCCATCAGTTCATATGTAAAGTGAAACAGTTTTGCCCAAATATGCATGCTTAACAGTTGCTTTCAATGAACCTCATTTGCCACTTTGTCATCCATTCACCCAGTTTAGAGATATCCTTTTGAAGCATGTCTTAGTCTATTTGAGTTTTTACCATTCTGAATAATTTGGTATCATCCACAAGCATGGCTACCACACTGCTGACCTCCGAGTCCATGAGGTTCATCAGATGAGTGGTTTATCACACACTCACTACTGCCCACTTACAGATGTGCATATGTCATTTAGATGATGACGTCCGCCTCCCACACGCCTCCAGCTCCTTCCACTCATTTTTCCATAGCAAAATAGACCCCTTTTATTCTGATTTTTTTTAATGGAATATGCCACAATCTGCTGCTGTGTATAGGAAAAGTTGCACAATAAAAACAGTCTCTGAATGGGCCACGTGGTCTTTGTTTATTTCCTCTTTCCCCTCCAGGAAGGATGAGAAAATGCGGAGAAGCGACGGTAAGGAAACACGATTTCCCCCCATGTGATGACACTCCATTACATTTATGAGCACGTTAATTAACTTTGGTCCCAATAGTAATACAGATCCTTGGAAGGAACCTACTTCTTACTTATCTTCAATGTGAGAAATGCCTCCTCACTCCTACTCTCAGCTTCCTGTTGTTTTACCAATTACTAATTCGTAATGGGACCTATCCACTAATCCCATAGTTGCTCAATTTACGCCTAAGACTTTGTGATAATCATTTTGGAAGTCCAAGTATATAATATTTCCTTTCTATATGCACGTTGACACTCCCCCCAAAAATCCAAAGGGCTGGTGAAGCAGGCCTTCACTTTCTTTTTCAAAAGCAATGCTGATTCTCCCTCTGCAAGATTTGTTCTTCTGATGATCTGCCTGGCATTCTGTGGGGCAAATACTTGTTGTTGTTGTTGTTGTTGTTGTTGTTGTTGTTAATTACATTTATATACCGCCCCATAGCCGAAGCTCTCTGGGCAGTTTATATATTTTGTATTAAAAAGAAATAATGATCAATGGGCAATAGTTTGGAAACCATGAGAAGATTCACAAAAGTATGCTGAGCAAGGAAGCTCTACACCCTGGTCAGTAAAAGCTCCACCCAATCATACTTCAACTTTCCAAGTTGTAAATTGATGCAACCTTCAACTTTTATGCTTTACTCCACAACCTTAATCTATAATAAAATTTGAGTTTAATCTCTTCTTCGTGCAATCACACCCAAACAAAGCCTGAAACCCAATTGCACTCAAAGATCTGATCATTCTGTATGTCAATCTGTACATGTTCTCTACATCTGTGACCTTCTGAGTGCAATGGATAGAGTTTAATCTGGCTTGGTGGCAGCTGCATATCACCAGATAGCCATGGGCAAGAAACTGATGTGCACAAGAAGCAGTTACCATGATCCCAATAAACTGATGTGCCCAAGAAGCAGTTACCATGATCCCAATAAACTGATGTGCCCAAGAAGCAGTTACCATGATCCCAATAAACTGATGTGCACAAGAAGCAGTTACCATGATCCCAATAAACTGATGTGCTCAAGAAGCAGTTACCATGATCCCAATCGTCCCGGGAATTAGCCTTGTGGTATATTTCCAATGCTCTTTACAAACAAACCACTAGGTGTCACTGGAAGAACAATGAAAGAAAATTGGTTTTTTTATTGTTCTTATACAGCTGGAAGTTTTAATCAGATCACTGGAAGAAAGAAACCACAAGATCACTCAAAAGCAAAGCTCTCAAATATACCATGGTTGCTGTGTGTTTGTGTATACATCAGTGTTGTGTGCTTAAAATGCATTTATTTTCAGTTGCTTGGACTGCTGACTTCAACTGTTGTTTGTTTTTTCTCCCTGTAGTACTCATGGTATACATACCCCCTCACTTAGGTGAACATTTCACGCATCTGACAAAGTAGGTTCTGGCCCATATGAATCTTGTGCCACAGCACCATAAATTCTTGTTGGTCTTTAAAGTGCCACTAGACTCTTGGCTACTTATCCTGTCTCCATGGCTGCACTGTTTTTAAAAAAATGTAACGGAAAATGTTCTGAAGATCCCCAACGCAGTACAAGTGGTAAAGTTAAAACATCTCTACCTGCAGTGCTCAAATTACTGGAGGTGACTGAACCTCTTATCTTTTGTGCTTGGTTGATATTTCCTCAGCAGGAGCTATTGATTGATATCTGAGGTAAGGCTGTTATGATATCTGGGGTAAGGCTGTTATGGAATTACCTCTCCCAATTCGCCACCCATTCTCAGACGGTGAATTGAAGGAAGGTGTTTCACCATTTTTGAGGGGTGGGAGTGAAATTGGTTTGGTTGGGTGGAGGGAAGGCTGCCTGTTGCATTTAGATATTGAGATATAAACATGTGGAGAGTGGCTGCAGGGACTTTCTATTCTCCCCTTTCTAGTTTGTGGTGAAGGCAAGTGATGTTCTTAGCCAGCCAGCAAAAGCTCTGTTAGCAAGCTTGGCCGTGTCCCCCACTTTCCTGCTTCCAGGAAGATGCCATGCCTGTATGATGCCTGCAAGCAAACCTTTTGCTCTTGCTAACTAGTTAAGTACATCATCACTTCTTTCCCCATCATGGACAGGGAAGGGGGAAAACAGAACGCTGCTGCTTGCCACAATACAAAACTAAAGGTAAATGCAATGCAAAGTAAAGGTACATTAATACATCAGCCTCTCTATATGAATCAATGTATTTCCACCCTCCCCGAAAATCGGCTTCCCTTCTTTTTTGAGGAGGAGAAGAGGTCCCCTGCTTGTCTTCCCTAATTTGCTTGTGTCTGTGTGTGTGAGAGATGACATGGCTGGTTTTGGGTGTGGGATAGAGAACAGAGGCAGAAGCAGAGAGCGCAACCTGAAGGCACCTTGTGGGATGCCCACTGCCTCTCTCTCGCTGAGGATTGGATCCAGGGCAGTGAATATGGTCTCTTCTTCTTTTGTTTACTTTTTTCCATAGTGCTGTTGTCTCCACTTATGTTTCACTTGCATATTTGTTTTAAAAAAGCAAACATTACAAATGCATCATCAGTCCCCAATGCCCTCTCTCATCCGAAGGAAACCAAACATGGAGTAAATTGCCCCTGGGATGTCTCACACATCAGGGAAGTGGGGAGCCTGCAAGAGAAAAGAAGCAATAAGAATCCTCATCTTTGATCCTAAAGGGATAGGAATAGTGCAATAGTTGGTGCATGCCCCATCACCCCCAAGACTGGATCAAATTTACCCTCTGTTTTCCCAGTGCTGGAACAGTAGAGGTGGTTCCTAAACTCAAACTGGCCATGTGCTATATTGCATTATATTCAATGCTTTATATTGTCATTACATACAAGCATACCAGAGTGCCACTGGCTAGTCTACTTCACCACTTCAGAGAGCCTCTCAGCTTGGGCACCTGACACTGAAGGCACTTTCTGGATTTTCTTTTAGTAGGATGCAAAAGCTCGTTTCACAAGCGGTAAAGTCCTGGCTAGCTTGATTCATTATTACCAGGCTGCATGCCATAGGGATGTTTTCATGTAATTCCTTGCATGTTTTGTTTGCTGTTACCTTGACAGTCAGCTGTGTAGTTAATTGATTTCTTTTCTCGCAGCTGGATTGTGATGTGTGCAGCAGCAGCAGGGCTCCCACTGAGCTTTTGGAGTAACATAAATACCTTTAGCCTGTTACATCTCAATTAAATGGTGGAATTTGCCATTGGATAGCTCTGCTTTCTCCTGGTGCCCTTTTTGCACAGCCTGGCAGGAATGAATATCGTCTGACAGGATGTGTACACACTCTCAGGAAAAACACAGAGAAGGCTTGTTTTACATGAAGGCCTCAAAGTCTGAAGCTTTCCTTCCTGCAGACCCTCGGCCTCTCCCCCCTCCCCTCACATGGGGCTTGCAAATTGATGGTGAGGTGAATAACTTCTTTGACACCAAGAACTAGACCGAAACTATGTCAACGGAGACAGAGATGGGGGGGTGCCTTTTCCTGTTTATCCTGTTTGAGCTTTTGAGCTGTGTCCTGAAAGGTCAGTTTGTGGAGGAGACAATTTTATCTAGGGGAGAAAAGAAAAGAAAACAGAAACCAAAGAGCCAGGAGAGGAAGAAATTATAATTAAAATGTTTTTGGTAAATGCCTTGGCCCTGACCTACCTCAGAAACCATTACATATAAGAATGGTTTCGGGACGGAATCGGCCTTTGTCGCCCTGAAGGATGACCTTCTTCGGGAGAGAGACGGGGAATGCGACCCTGTTACTTCTTCTCGATCTCTCAACATCTTTTGATTCCATTGACAACAGTATCCTCCTGGACTGCCTACGTGAGTTGGGAGTTGGAGGCACTGTTCTATAGTGGTTCGACTCATACTTGCGAAGTCGATTCCAGAGAATAGCATTGGGTGACTGCACTTCAGCCTCATGGCAGCTGAACTGTGGTGTGCCACAGGGCACCATCTTGTCCCCAATGTTTTTCAATATCTATATGAAGTTGTTGGGAGGGGTCATCTGGAGATTTGGGGCAAAGTGTCACCAGTATGCTGATGACACCCAGCTCTATTTCTCTGTAACACCTGAATCGGGAGAGGCTGTGTATGTTCTGAACCAGTGCCTGGATATTGTTATGGCTTGGATGAGGGCCAATAAACTCAAACTGAATCCCGATAAGACAAGAGACTTTGTGGGTTGGTGGTTCCCAGGTCCAGGAATAGGGGTGTTTGCCTATTCTGGATGGGGTTGAACTCCCTATGAAGGAGCAGGTCCATAGTTTGGTGGTGCTCCTGGATCCATCTTTGTCACTGGAGGCCCAGGTGTCCTCGGTGGCCCAGAGCACCTATTACCAACTTTGGTTGGTATGCCAACTATGCCCATTCCTGGATAGGGATAGCCTAGCCATGGTCTTTCATGCACTGGTAACCCCATGTCTAGACTACTGTAATGTACTCTATTTAGGGCTACCCATGTGTGTGGTTCAAAAGCTGCAGCTAGTGCAGAATGCAGCAGCTAGGACATCTAGCTCTGCTCATATAAAACCAATGTTAAAAGAACTACACTGGCTGCCTATTAGCTACCAAGCCATATACAAGGTTATGTTATTATCCTCTAAAGCCCTAAACAACTTGGGACCAGCATACCTAGCAGCCTTCCTCCCTTTATACACATACAGATGACAATTATGATCTTCAGAGGAGGTCCTGCTAGCCATTCCAAAACAGATGGAACGTCGCCACGAGGAACCTCGGCGGCAGGACTTCTCTGTAGTGGTACCCATGCTCTGGAAAACCATCCTTCATGTTGTTTGGGAGGCGGAAAATGTGTTAGCTTTTAAACACCTCCCAAAAACGTACCTCTTCGCACATGCTTTCCCTAGACTTTGATTTATCTGGTTTTATATGATACTTTTACCTTTTAATGTTTAATTTATTGTATACTTCTTGCATTTTTATGGTTTTTGTGCACTGCCCGGAGAGCTTCAGCTATCGGGCACTATAAAAATGTAATTAATTAATTAATTAAATAAATAAATAAAGTTAATCCAAAGGAAAGAAATTTCGGATGTGTACATGTGTTAGTTGCGTGAAGCTTTGGGGACAAATGATTTGCTCAATGGAGGGAGTAGCAGGAGTAACCTGAAGGCCAAATCTACCAAGATAGCCATGGGCTGTACTGCACAATATTACTTCTATGAGTGTTAATGCTTCTTATTTTGGAATGACAATGCATTTTTATGCAACTTGCTTTTGACATCCTAACCCTGGACTGTCTGATAGTATATTTTATTATGCTATGTGCATTGGACAATGGTGCAGCAAACAAGTGACAAGAGATATCTGAGGCAGGGGGAATATATATATTGGCTGTAGTGTTCATTTGCAATCATTGGCCAACAGATCACCATCTTGTCTCAAATCCCAAAGGGTTGCTTTATTTGTTACATTTTGATCCCGCTCACCATTCCTCCATGGAGTGTATAGAAGTATGCCTGGGGTAACCAAGTGCTAGCTAACTCAACAATAGTACAATAGTAGAACTATTCATTATTTCTAAGAGCTTTTATTGTGCGCCCTCATGGTAGTTTGCTGGTCCCTACATGACATTGTCACCCTCCAGGGCCTTTACCATGCTTTGCAACCATTACCATGGGTTTTTTTTCCTAACAAGGAAAGTCTGGTATTATTTAGAAATGGCAAAATGAGAGTCTCATGTAATTGCATAATTCCACTATACTACAGCACCATCTAGTGGCTGCATAATGAAACATATAGAAAGGAAGAGAAAGCATATGTAAAGTAGCCAATCTTAATCCTGCAAAGAATCTGGAAACAGAAGCCCCCAGAAAAGTGTAGGACAAAAGTCTCCTATAGAAATGCCCTATTTCAAACTTGTAAATTTTTATATGATAAAGATTTTATATTTTGTTTTATCATGTTGAAAACTGCCCAGAGAGCTTTGGCTATTGTGTAGTAAATGATTCATGAAAAATGATTCATGAAGAAATGAAAGGTGAAGGGTTGTTAATGAGATACAAAAGCCTCTTAGACTTCCCCCATTTTAGCTAAATCATGCCCTCCGCCCCCATAGCAGTAAAAAAAACCAGTAGCCATCAACGAGCAATCTCAGTAACAAAGGTAAGCCAGGCAGCCAGCTGCGTTTGCACCATCACAGGGTAGTTAACAATAATTACCCACGCTGGGTGCAGCTTCACATGTCATCCAAATCTGTCAAGGATGGCTTGTTGAGATGGTTAACAAACCACCCAGACCCCATGTCCTATAGTCAGCTACCCACACCAAATTCGGATGACACAAGAAGCCATGTTGGGAGGAAGGGCTTGGATCGGCAACCTATAACCTACAAGCACTGCCACCCACCATGCTGGGCTGTAGTGGATCATGCAAACCAGGTTTGACTGCACTCATCATGAGTTACTCACACCATTACTTACCATTAGGTCTTACCATTAGGCAGAGTGAGGCAGCTGCCTGAAACAGCAGATGCTAGGGAAACACCACCACCAGCAGCAGCAGCAGCAGGTATTCCTCCTAAGCCTCCAGCCATTTCCTTCTGTTCATGAGGCCTGTCCTGTACCCCCTCAAGTAACCTGCTGAAGCTCACACAGTGCAGTCAGTGGCCTTACAGGTACTTGTCAGGTCAATGTCTGTTTCATCATCACTGCACCTTATGGCCAACCACCAGATCCCCCAGTAAAGTATTGTTGTTGTTGTTTTTATATTTCCAATTGTAGGTACTGTTAAACATGGCATGCAGGAGATACCAGCAGCAGAAAACAGTGAGATATGAGAGTGGCCCACACAGATGATGTTCCAAATATGCAGCCACTTCTCTTAGCTTTTTGTCACATCTGTAGGTGTCATAGCAGCAGGAATCTGTGAGGAGGATCAGAAAGCAGTCAGGGGATCCAGTCTTAAACTGAGATTTCTCCTTGTATGAGTTAGATCCATGCTTCATAACCCTGATAGCAGCTTGCCTCTTCACTGTAGATTGAGAGCTGATTCTCTACATGTTCAGAAACTGCTTGTAGTACAGCTCTCATTATCACTTCAGAATGAAGGTTTACAGTCACCCAGTGTGCAGAAACAGAACATTGTCCAGAAGTAGAGGCATCCCTGCAGAATAATCACTTAGAGGCTATCTATAGGCACCCAAAGCCCCACAGTAGCTGAAAATCTGCACTGCACCAGTTATAGGACACAGCCGCAGATTCACAGCCACAGTGGGGCTTTCCCCCAAAATTTCAAAGAAAGGGAATTGGGGACTAACCCCAATTTTTTCTCTGGAGTGAGGCGAGTATGGCGCATCTGCCATCTAGCTTCGCTCCAGAGATGCAGCAAGGCATGGCTGGGCAGATGGCGACACCTGATTGGTCACCGTCTATCCAGGCAGAGGACAGAGAGCAGGCCTGGTGCCAGAAATCCCGCGCTTTTGCTGTGGCCTCAGGATTAGCTGACACTGCCCTGCAGCAGTGAAAGTGCAGGATTTGAGCTCATCATGGTGGCAACCCCCTAGTGGCATGAGACAAGGGTTCTCCTGCATTCTTTCCCTAATAAATCCTTCTCCTGTACTTGCTTTGAAACCTGGCCCCCAGCTTGATCTCTTCTGTTGGCCTTACTTGTCAATTGCATCACAGAAAAGCAGCTGATCACAAGAGTAGCCTAATCAGAAAGCCCCACAGTGTCCCACCCCTGTTTAAGGAAAGAAGAGGGCCAAACTGGTAGAGACCCCATGTGGTGTGGAGACTCAAGTGTTGGACTAGGTCTGGGGAATTCCAGGTTCTAATCTCTGTTTGGCCCTGAACCTCACTAGGTGATCTCGGAGCCAGTCACTATCCTTCTTTTACCCACCTCGTAGGGTTGTTGTGAGAATAAATAGGTTTTAGAAGGGAGAGAACCATGCATGCTCACCTGGGCTCCTTAAAGGTAGGGTGAGATAAATATGCCATGAACAACAGATAGCATTTCCATGCCTGAGAATCTTGGCCATAGGATGGTGAGAAAGGCAGGCCTTTTCTTCTCCCAGAGGTCTGCATCTGCTTTTTGATCGGCTGTAGGTCATGTCTGGAAATACATTGACTCCCCTCTCCTGGCTCACCTGAAACCAAATCTATCACCACCCATCAGCACACTAATTCCACACGTCCCTCTTCATGACCTCATTACTGTCAGCAGCCAGTATGCATATTAAATCCTCTTCAGCCCCACCCAGCCCTGAAGCCAAAAGGCAGGAGGGCAAATTACTGTTGTCTTAATTAAGTTGTCTTTCCTGCTAAGCAGGTTAGAGCTGCTCAGTCTTAGAGCTGGTGTGCAGTTAGCAGAGTCCTCCCATGGCACCTGTAAGGAGAAAGAGGGAGAATTATTTGCTTGTGGAGATGTGGACTCATGTGGTGTTGCAGTAAATGGTCTGCTTCTGCTAAGGATAGAAGTGAGGGCTCCAGCACTGAGGGACTTCACCCCCTAATATCTCCAGTGCTAGCCCCAGGTTGCACAGAATAGCTATTTCCCCATAACTCTAGGGATTATGCTGAGAGGCTTGAGCCTACTGATTATCTATGCATACATTTTTTTCTATGCTGCTCTGCCCCTCCTGTCTGCTTCGCCAGCTCTTTACCTGCAGGCTATTGCCTTTGGTACTTGCATGGCGGGGAAATATTCAGCAGGTGTGGTTTCTCTAACAGCAGCAGTGCAATGATGGTCGAAGAGCCTGGGTACCTACCACACACAAAGACAAAAGCCCATCAGCGAAGGAGGGAGGTCAACTCCCATCAACCACTGCTTCAACTTCTCCCCAGGGCCAGCCCTGCCATGCAACAAGGTGAAGAAATTGGCCTCAGGTAGCACCATTGGAAAGGGTGAAGATGGGAATAGATAAAAGCCAGAATTGGTGTCTGGGTGGTGCAGCAAGACTATTTAAAGTCTTTCAGTACTACAGACTGAAAACGTTCACACACTTTCCTTCTACTTCTCATCACGAGATAAATACAAAGGAGGAAACTCCACTTCTCCTTGCACGGTAAACAGAGGTAAAATAAGGCCAGAGGCAACCTGTGTCCAGTTTGGTGTCTGTGATCAGGGCTGGATTTAAGGGCAGGTGACTGCCTGGGGCAGAGGGCTTGGGAGGACGGGACTCAGGGGGCACCTGCCATGGGCTATCAACCCAGCTACCCATTCAACAGCTGAAACAAAAACAGAGCAAACAGGACAATCTTGACTTGCAGAGCTCAAAATACAGATCCCATGGCCAAAGTTGCATTAACTCTTTATTACTGAGAGCGGGTGCAACATAATGGCTAAAGACTGAGTCCCAGGTTCGAGAAGTCCCAGGTTCGAATCTCACATGTGCCATGAAGACAATAATCTTAGGCAAGCCATTCTCTCCCAGCCTCGGCCCCTGCACCCTCTCAGTTTGCAGTATGGGGGATCATAGAAGACTACAGTTGGAAGGGGTCTATAAGTCCAACCCCCTGCTCAATGCAGAAATCCACCTTAAAGCATGCCTGACAGATGGTTGTCCAGCTGCCTCTTGTTGGAGAGCCCACAACCTCTCTATGTCCTTGATTCCATTGTCATACTGCTCTAACAGTCAGGAAGTTTTTCTGATGTCCAGCTGAAATCCGGCTTCTTGTAACTTCAGCCCATTATTCCGTGTCCTGCACACTGGGATGATCGAGAAGAGATCCTGGCCCTCCTCTGTATGACAACCTTTCAAGTATTTGGAGAGTGCTAATAATACTGAGATGTGTAAGGGTTGTTGTAAGGCAGCATTTCACAACTTGGTGCCCTCCAGATGTGTTGGATTATAGCTCCCATTATCCCCAGCCAGTGTGGCCTGTCTATCCTGGTTGGGATAATGGGAGTTGTAGTCCAACACATCTGGAAGACACCAGGTTAAGGAAGGCTGTTGTAAGGATTACTACTTGACTAGGCACATGGAGCACTTTAAACACTTGAAATTACTATACAAAGTATTATTATTATTCATGGAGGAAATTACAACATCAGTGCCCATTCAACGAACAGTATGTATGTGAATGGTTTTGATCCAATCCATATGTGCACATTTATCATCTTACAGGACAGGGATAAATTAAGCATGCAAATTGTTCATCAAAGTCATGAAATGACCTACAAATGCAATTTTTAATAATAAGATAATCAAAACTTCAACACATGACAGGGCTGGGGTGCCATTTGATCTAGTGCTGGCCCTCGCTATGATGAAAAATCCAAAACAGGCCACCCTCTGTCCTGATAGCAAAATATATAATAAGAAATAACTGACATGAAATGGTACCTAAAATATGCTGCTTGGGATGGCTGCCCCGTTCTGCCTTGTGGAATTCTTACATGGAGCTATGTATTCAGGAAAGCATACATACCTCTGGGGGAGTGAATTGAAAGCATATGTGCTCACATTTAGAAGAACAATAACGTAATGGGAGAATATTAATTTCTGAATAACCCATATGGATGTATTTAACACCGTTTGTCTCTGTTTATATTAACATGCATAACTACTGCACTCTGTATGTCAAGGCAATGATGTTAACTGCTTCAGAGGCAAAAGAACCATACAGACCAAGAGTATAGAGCTACAAGAAGCTTATAGAAGAACAAGTCTTGCAAATGACAATCAGCATTGCTTCTGCAGAAGAAAGTCTGGCTTTATCAGTGTTTTAGAATTCTTTGAAATTGCTAAGATATATGAAGATAAGGGCAATATGGTGGGTATTGCACATTTGGACTTCAAAGAGGTCCAGCCTTCCCATGGAACAAGGTGAAACAGCCTGCTTCAGGTGACACCATAAAGGGAGGCAAGAGGAAGACAAGACTTGGTGTCTGAATGGTGTAGCGTGACCTTTTAGTGTGCCAACCCTGGAATGGGGGCGGGCAATGCCATTGGGGCTTTAGTTTAAGGCAGCCATGCAGCTTGGGCAACAGTGTCAAAAACATTAGATACAGTCCACAGAAGATAGAGAAAGGACAATTAAAACAATCTTGTAGTTCAGAGCATCTTCTCTATAAGAGCTAGGGTGACCATATGAAAAGGAGGACAGGTCTCCTGTATCTTTAACAGTTGTATTAAAAAGGGAATTCCAGCAGGTGTTATGTGTATGCATACAGCACCTGGTGAAATTCCCTCTTCATCACAACAGTTAAAGCTGCAGGAGCCCTGCCCTCTTGACCAGATACAAAAGAGCTCAGGGCT
Source organism: Anniella stebbinsi (assembly GCA_029215795.1). NCBI lineage: Eukaryota > Metazoa > Chordata > Lepidosauria > Squamata > Anniellidae > Anniella > Anniella stebbinsi. The sequence goes on along the minus strand of JARDYH010000005.1, from coordinate 60,130,354 downwards.
CCTGCTGCTTTAACTGTTGTGATAAAGAGGGAATTTCACTAGGTGCTGCATGCATACAAGTGACACCTGCTGAAATTCCCTTTTCTATGCAACTGCTAAAGATACAGGAGCCCTGTCCTCCTTTCCATATGGTCATCATAGCTAAAGAGGATGGGACTGTCTCATTTACAGAAAAAGTTCTAAAGAGAGACTTGATGGAGATATATACATTAATGAATAGTGCAGAGCAGAGATAGGCAGCCTGGAGCCATCCAGATGTTTTGGACTACAACTCTGAAAGCCCAAACCAACATTGTCAATGGAAAAGGATTATGGGAATTGTAGACCAAAACATATGGAGGTCGCCAGGTTGTCTACCCCGATGTAGAGAGTAGACAGAGGCATATTATTCTCTTTTTTCAGATCATTAGGACTGGCCTTCATGTAATGACTTGCCTCTGCTGCCCCCATAACATGAAGCCCTGATCATCAAGTTGCACTTCTGCATGACAGGGCGCATGTCTGCATTAGTACCAGCTGCTGTCAAAAACATTCAACATTGTTGTGAATCATCTCCACCATGTGACACCAAAGTATATCATGGATTCTTGTCCTGATCCCAGTGCTCTAGAAACTACAGATTTACATCCAAACCTATTCAGAAGTATGCCCCATTGAGTTCAATGGGGCTTAACTCCCAGGTAAGTGTGCATGGGATTGCAGCCTTAATGTGTTCCTCAGCTCATAAGAAAATTGTATCACCTGGGACTCCTGAATGTACTGCATTTTCCTCTGTTTCCACAAAGCTGGCAGCTTCCCATGGGAACGGCTGCATTTTTGTTTATTTTAAATGCAATAAAAGTATATAAAGGAAAGAAATTGGGGGAACTGACAAAAGAGTAAATATAGAAGACCAACTTCTTCAATCTTTTGTCTAAACTATAATAATATGTAAATCAGCAGAGAATCAGAGAGCCACTCCTTCCTCCCTCTATACTTTCATCCGAAAGCTCCCTGAATCTGCACCATCGTCTTATTATTATTAGTAGTAGTATTAGTATTAGCATTAGCATTAGCAAAATAAAATTACGTAACTGTTCAGCTGAAAAGAGTGGCTTACAGATCAATAAAAATCAAGACAGTTCCTACACTCAGCCTTACAAAAATAAAATAATATTTTATTGTTTTAATTTTGTTTTATACTTGATCTTGTTCAGCAGTTAGAGAAGTGTATTGCATAAAGTGACTAATAAATACAAGAAATATATAAATAAATGCAATCTAAAAAGTCACAACACAAAAGAAAAAAGAGAAGAGGCAGGAGGGTGATCATATGGAAAGGAGGACAGGGCTCCTGTATCTTTAACAGTTGTAGAGAAAAGGGAATTTGTATGCATGCAGCACCTGGGCAGGATCTACACGTCGTCCTCGATGCGCTCTCCCTGCGCCACAAACCGCTTTGGAGCACTTCGCCCCGCCTAGTGTGGCTCAAACCTCGGAGGCTCTGCCCGCACCGCCACCCTTTCATCCAGGCTGGTCCCGGGGAGGGAGGAGGGAGGGGGAGGGTTGTAAACAAAAGCTAGCGATTGGGAGAGGGATTTCCAATTGCTAGCTTTTGTTTACAACCCTCCCTCCTCCCTCCCTGGGACCTGCCGGGATGAAAGGGTGGCGGCGGCGGCGAGAGCGCGAGCAGAGCCTCCGAGGCTTGAGCCACACTAGACGAAGTGCAGCGCTCCAAAGCGGTTTGTGGCGCAGGGAGGGCGCATCGAGGACGACGTGTAAATCCGGCCCTGGTGAAATTTCCTCTTCATCACAACAGTCAAAGCTGCAGGAACCCTGCCTTCTTTTCTATCTGGTGACTCTAGTTTAGCTCCTGCAGCTTTGACTGTTGTGATGAAGAGGAAATTTCACCAGGTGCTGCATGCATACAAACGACACCTGCTGAATTTCCCTTTTCAATACAACTGCTAAAGATACAGGAGCCCTGTCCTCCTTTCTATATGGTCACCCTACTTAAAGAAGACTAACAACCCCCACATCAGAATGAAGTCAGAACACAGTTGACAGGGACAGCATCAGCACCTGACATCCTTTCACAGCAGTAAGGGCCCAGCACTCCTAGGCTGACCATCTGAAAAGGAGGACAGGGCTCATATAACTTTAACAGTTGTAGAGAAAAGGGAATTTCAGCCGGTGTCATTTGTATGCAATTAGTTCCTGGTGAAATTCCCTCTTCATCACAACAGTTAAAGTTGCAGGCACTATACTAGAGTGACCATATACAAAAGAAGGCAGGGCTCTGCAACTTTAACTGTTGTGATGAAGAGGGAATATCACCAGGAACTAATTGCATACAAATGACACTGGCTGAAATTCCCTTTTCTCTACAACTGTTAAAGTTATATGAGCCCTGTCCTCCTTTTCAGATGGTCAGCCTAAGCACTCCGAAAGGGCCTACTGCTGATACCTTCCATGCTTCCCTTTAAAAATAATAATAATCCTGGCCCAGAAAACCAAGCAGTTCTAGGCAGCTGGGTCTAGCTCCATATTAGTTTTCTGTCTAGACACCATATTAATTTCCTGAAATGCCTCCAATGTAGCATCACCCTGAGGCATTGTGGGAAATTTAAATGGGGTTAGAGCTAGAAACAGCCATCCAGAACTGCTCGGAACACTGCTGCTGCCCATCATTACAACCAGGTAAGATCCTGCTATGGCCCACAAAAGGAGGCACATTGTGGAGCTGGCACTTCTGGCACACGTACTGTGATCTTCTTATATTACCAGCTCAAACTCAAGGAACAGCCAATCTGTGGGATCTCTACTAGCACTGACATGCCCTCAAGTAGACTTTTTAGTCTGCTGACTGTACTTCCCCACATTAGCAGATACCATTTAACTTCCTGGGCACAGGGTGATGAGCATAGTTGACTGAAGAGGAAACATTCCAGACCTCCCCACCATGTGGAGAGGAAGTAGACTTCCCCCAGCCACCTTGAAATAATGTGACTGTAGAAAGACATCCATGGTCTTTGCCTTGGTGTTGCATCACTAGCTACTGGAGGATACCTAGAATTTTTTTTCTCTCATCACCAAGGCAGTTTATAAGCATTGTTAAGTGCTGTACAGAATGAAAACAATTTGCCTAAGTCAGTAGTATATCTTGGCCTAAAGTTCAATATAAGGTCACTGAAAAAGTCTATAGTGTGATTTGTCACTCACTAATTTGACCATAAAGCCTGTTAAAGATTTGCCAGGGTTTCAACTTGTGCTGATGCTGAGGAATTGTGAACACTGAAATTAGGTGGCCTGTGTTAAAATTGATCGATGGTGCATGTGTACACACACCCCTGACCAAGCTGAGCCTAGCTGCCTTAAGGAAATGTTTCTCGGAAAGCAGAGGTCAAGAAGGTAACTTCTGGCAAGTGCACAATAATGATGAAATAACTTTATCATGGAAATTCATATTTTGACAGGCTGACAAATGACAACGATCAGATTTGATTGTAAATTGTCACAAACTTTCATGGATTCATGTACCCTGGTTGGTGAGATGGGAAAGCTTGAGCTATATCAGGCATGAGACCTGGCAAAATGGCTTTTGTGGCAGTATTCATATTTTGTGGACACAAAAATCAGTTTTGAATGCATTCATTCCAAATTTTAAAATTCTGTTCATGTTCAGTACAATGGCCTAAATCCAACACAGAGTCAGGCTTAAGCTCATTTAGATCAATGATCTTAAGCATGCCTAATTTTGGATTGGATTTAGGGTAATATTTTCTATTGTCATTGATGTAGTGATAACTACCAATTTGGCCAGCTTTAAAAGGAGATTAGACAAAGTCATGGAGGATAAAGTTATTAATGGCTACTAGTCCTGATGGCTATATGCTACTTTACTATCACCCTTCCACTAGGCCCATGGACAATAATTACTAGAGAATATAGGCAGAAGCATGCTGTTGCACTCATGCCCTATTTGTGGTTTCCCATGGGCAGCTGGTTAGCCACTGTGTGAACAGAGTGCTGGACTAGATAGACCCTTGGTCTGATCTAGCAAGGCTCTTTTTCTGTCCTAATATCCATTATTACCCACTGGAGATCTTAAGACTTTCCCTTATTTAGGGCTTTTAACATACACAGGCTATAGCTTCCCAGCTTGCTGAATTGCATTGCAATGTAGACTCCTGGAAACGTGGGTGCTAATTCATTTTTGCTTGGAATAAGAGTCAAACAATAGAAGCAGTGACCTTAGTAATGACCATCTGTGACAGAAGGTATGGCTCTCTGAAATGAAGACCTAAGTACAAGTAGAATCATTATAGATTCACTGTAACATTCACCTGCACTAAATTTAACCAACTTGAGTAGACCAGATCCATCCATGCAATCTTCTCTACTGTTGCAAATTGAGAAAGGGGGACTGGACCATTATGGTATGTAAGCCCTGAAATTGTTCAGGGCTTACATATGATGATTTTGATCAGACATGTCTTACTTCACCCTGTGTACATGTGGTGTATGCAATGTTTGGAAGCTATGTCAGACATGGCAGCCCAGTCCCAATGTACATATGCACAGCATGCACACAAACAAGTCATGTACAGTCATCACATATGATAGTTTACATGAGGCGTACACACAGTTTCCATACATAGAGGAGAGCTCCATGTGGTGAATCTTCTTAAATGAAACAATGATTCCATTTGATTCTCACTTCAATGCTGTGAATATACTGTATCATAAGTACACTAAGACAGAGAGAAGACAAAAAGCATCAATAGCTCCATGTCTCTTATACAGTAATGTCTAATTCTGCTCTATGAATCCATATCATCCAGGACCATGGAAACAGAAAGTGAAGCCAAGCATAGCATGGGGAGAGGGGGCGTGGCTCAGTAGTAGAGCACCCACTTTTGCATGCAGAAAGTTCCTCGGTTCAATCCCCAGCATCTCCAGAGGGGGCTGGCAAAATGCCTCCAGTCAGTGTTGACAATACTGGGCTAGATAGACGATTGGTCGGACTCAGTACAAGGCAGCTTCCTATGATCCTGTAGCAAAATCTGCAAATTAATTAACATACGATTAAGTTCAGGGGGATGAATCAAATGTTCTGAAGATTTATTTATTTATTAATCTCCGAAGAGTTTTCCCCCAAATCTGTTAAGGCTAAACTTGGGCAGAAGCAGAGTCTTCTTCCAATACAGTAAAAGGCAGGTGGATATTCCCTCCACTGCAGACATCCATGTTCCAGTCCCATTTTCTATGCTCATGTTGATTCTCCTGACAAGATTTCTTTCGCATGGATGGAAAGGGCAGGATTTTGTGTTCTTTTGGCTGCAGGGCACCAAGAAGCTTGGGAAAGTGAAATCAAGAGATGCCGTTGGCAACAACAAACATTCTTTGGAGAACGCTTCGCTAATACCAAACAAATATGGAAATTGCTAAAAAGCTCCCAAATGATGTCACTGGAATAAATTGAGCATACTAGATACACAGGCACTTATATTAAATTAATGTACATATTTTCCTATGATTAGCTTCATTCTCTGCTTGCATGAATCTGTGTAGTCCATGGATGGTATGTTTCCACAGGAAAGAACTAGATATTATAAGAGAAATAGAGCTGCTATCACACCATCTGCCTTTGCTCTCCAGCTAGTGTGGGGAAAAATAGCCCCACCTTTAACTATCCTGGTTGCTAGCCCACTCTACTTCAGGAGTAGACTCTGATGTTACCCCATGCCCATGCCCTGACACCGCTTTCTCCAACCCAGTGCCCTCCAGTTGCATTCGACTTGCTGGCTGGAAATGATGGCAGTTGCGGTCCAACACATCTGAAGGGCACAAGATTGGGGAAGGCTGCCCTAATGTAGTATCCTTCTCTGGTGGAATTGATAAGGTCAGAGGAAGTCCATGTCAATTTCATCATGCCCCCCCCCCTCAAGTTTTATTTTCAAAGCATTTTATGAACAGCTCCTGGGTATCCACAGGAGAGGAAAACAAACTTCAGCGAAATTGATCAGGCTTTTTTCCTGACCTTGTTCGTTTCACTTGAGGCAGGATGGAGCAGTGAAGGAAATGGTCCAATCACAGATGTGCACAGAGCTGGAAAGGAGGCATTGGATATGGAAAGAACTGAGGGAGGGAGGAATCAGGTAAGAGGAAGGAAGAAAGAAGAACCCAGTAATGGAGCTGTGCATCGTACTAGTGAGCAAAGAGGGAGGGAGAAGGCAACTCCATGGAAAAAGTGATGGGTGGAGGACAACAGATGTGCTTCAGTATAAAACATTTCTGTTCCAAAGTCACACTAAACACACAGGAATGTCAAATATGCCTCCCACCATGGTCATCAACTGATTTTCAAACAGGGTACAAGGCCATTTAACACTGTGTTTCTGTCTTTCATAGAGATGCCATTCGAGTTCATAAATTCAAGGCTCAGAACTCAAGCTGGTGGCTTGTTATGCTCAACTTCAATTTGAGGGCAAGCATATGGTTATGAGTCCGTTCTCCAGGTCAGATTTTAGTCCGAGACAGAAAAGAAATTCTTTTGCCCATTCCCACCTCCCTGCTGTTGCTGTGGCAGAAGGGGGAGGATTTTCTCCCCCCTTGCTCTTCTTTCATTCCTGGCACATGAAACACAACTAAGGCAGCATGGACAGGTAGCCCTTGGAACTGTGGGGCATGACCATAGTGCAGTAACAGGGCACGTTTTTTGCAGACAGCAGGCCCCAAGTTCAATTCCCAGCATCTCCCGGTAAGGCTAGGAAAACCTGCCCAAAAACCCTGGAGAGCTACTACCAGTCAGTGTTAACAATATTGGGCTAGATGGATCAAGGGTCTGACTCAATATGGCAGCTTCCCACATGCCTATGCCCAAGCAGTGTTTCATGTACTGGGGAGAGGGAGGCATCCAGATCTCCCCATATGAATATACACTGTTCCACCCCTATGGAGTAGTTGCTAGAGCAGTGATGGGAAGAAAGGAAGGAGAGGCAAGAAGAGAGGGGACTTTTCTACATGAGGCATTTATCGTGTGCTCATCATTCATGGTTGTTTATGCGTTCTTTAGATGAAGCCGTGACCCTTCAGTTTTGCTTCTGTGTCTAACCAGCACCTTTGGTGAGTTTTTTAGAGCAGGAAAAATGTAGCATTTAATTGCGAAAGCAAAAGAAAGCATGATTTCCTCCTGTTTATTTCTATGTTCTGCTATTCCATAGTGCCACCTAGAGGCTATGTAGTGGAAAAGCTGGAAAGAAAAAGCTCCTCGTGTAGTGCTCAGATCTCAATGATGCGATGAAACCAAAAGTGGATACAGCATATTGATAGCCAATTAACAGCCTTCTGTAGAAAAGCACAGGGAGAGAATGCCACCAGAGCCACTACTGATGTGCCCCGCATCCCAATACCACATGCAGCCGGTGTTTTTTTCTTTGTTGCATGTATGCCCACCCCGCCTCTCCCGGAAGTCTCAAGTCTCGCAAGACTTCTGGGACAAAGCATGAGTCTCATGAGCCTTCAAACGCCTCATCCCAGATGTCTCACGAGACTTGAGATTTCTGGGAGAGGTGGAGAAGCCAGTGAGTGGCCGACTGCCTCCTGTCCTGGCCAGTTGCCTGTATGACGGAACAGGAGGCTGCAGGATGAAGCCAGGAGGCAGCAGGATGAAGGTAAGTGTGCCTGCTGCCCAGACAGGTAGTCCAAGTGGGAAGGAGGCGTGCAAGTGGACAACCGCTTGGGACCAAGAGGCGGTTGCTCACTGTGGCACCTCTCAGCTACCCAAGCTGCTTATTTGGGCAGCCGGCGAGCTGTGCCCGCTGGCTGTGCTCACTGCTTCTTGGTCCCACCAACCATGTGCATGTGGCCGATGGGACCAAGGGGCTGTGGCTATGGCCTGCTGGATGCCCAGTCTGGATGGGTGGGAGCCACCCAGGAGGCCTGTGGGAGCAGCCACTTTTTGTTCCCACTAGCTGCTTGCAGGTGGCCAGTAGGACCGAGAACCGGTGAGTGCGCCTGTGGGCACTGCCAACATTGTGCCATTCTTCCATCACAGAAGGCTGGCCCTTGTACCCACCAGAAGGACCCAGCAGGTGCAGCCACCAACTAAGGGGGTTAGAGCGCTCATGGGGCATTGAGGGCTCCCAGGATGGTTGAAGGGTTCATGCAGGGTATAGGAATTGTGAACAAATAATTCAATAAATAACAAATAATAAATAAATAATGAACAAAACAAAAAACAAAGGTTTTTTTTCTCAAAAGCTGTAGCCATTTTTGTTCATCATTGAGCAAAATAATCCTATGGAAGCTTGAAATTCTCTAGTCTTATCACACATGCAATTCAATGGACGGAGTGTTTGAGGCTCAAAAGTGTTTTTCGTGGCATGTGTGAAATCATATGTCTAAATAACTTCCCCGGTGATGGCAAGTATCCATCATGAAACAGGCAATTAACTGGAATCTGTACTTGTATGTAACCTTTTATGGATAATTAGTGAATCAATAAAGGCTTCCAGGCCAATACTCTCCCTGCCAAATCCTCAAGGTCTATATCATCCCAGATTTGGCTGCGTTTTCAGAAAGATTTCTCTTTTTATTTCATAAAGATCAAACGTTTGCTAGCTTAACCAAGATTAGAGGGCTGTGCTTTCAAGCTGTGCAATCAATTGCTTTTCAGAGGCTAATTTCTTCCATTAGACTGAAATATGACAATGCCATTTTGGTGATGTGGTGCCTTTCGTTTCAGCAAATGACTGCTCCAGATAGCAAATCAGGAATACAGAGACAGTAGGGATTACAGTTCAGGAAGGAGCAAGGCTTAGAATGCTGGTCTTACAACCTCAGGGGTGCAAGCAAGGCCAAATTCAAGCCCTTTTCTATGATGTGCCTTCATCACAGAACACAACGGCAGCTCAGGAGTTCTTCCTTCAAGATGTACGTGCCTACTTAAAAAATAATTTTAAAAAGTCATTCTACCCCAAATGGAATGACAGCCCAATTCTAAGCATGCATACTTAAGAAATAAGGCCCACTAGAGGCCTTGAGCAGCTGGACACCCATCTGTCAGGTATGCTTTGAGGTGGATTCCTGCATTGAGCAGGGGGTTGGGCTTGTTGGCTTTATAGCCCCCTTCCAACTCTACTATTCTATGATTCTAAGACTATCTCATTCAGAGCTCCACATTAAGGCAAAGTATGGGATTTGTAAATCAGCTGGGCCCACTGCTAATCCAGAATCATGTAAAAAAAAAAAGTCTTCAGTAGGGGACATTCTACAATCATTCCCAAACAATTTATTCTATCAATCCTTGGGGGGGGGGGGCATTTTCCCTAACAACCTTTCTGCAACTTAAAAAAAAGCATTTTGTTGTCCTAATATCTCTGGCAATAAAAACAATTGCCCATCCCAGCTTTTAAATATTTTAAGGATATTGTCATGCTAAATTCACCTAATCTTCTCTTCTCACTGCTAAACATATGCAGAAATTGCAAATCCTTGATCTTTTCCATATGCAGGCTGGGGGGGGGGGGCTTGGAAAAACCCTTTCACCTCCTTCTTGCACTTCTCTGAAACTTGGGATGGCCAAGAGCTGCAAGGATTGCAACACATCTGTGCTTAGGTAACTAAACCCTCTGCTTCCCAATCAGATATCCTTCTCCCTCCCCATATGCTACAGGAGTACCGCAAACCATAACCTCCACTGCCTGCTGCAGCCTAGAGCTGGAGTCATGCATCCTGTAGCAAGCAAAGAGAGGAAATACTGAAACATTTCAGCAGAAGGCAATCATTCCCCCTTTCACCTGCAACTCCCATTTCATTTATTCCTCTGCACGAACCCCCAGAGAGATGTTGCCAGCCAGTGTAGCCATTACTAAACTAGATGGTCAAATAGTCTAGCCTGTTAGTATAAGGTAACTTCATATTATGGTTCCATTCTTAAATCCTAGGAGCAAGGGCAAATGGTGATGGAACTGCACACTCATTGACTGGATTTGCACATAATAGGAAGCCACCATGGGGAATTTCTCTGAGAGATTTCTCAACACCAGTGTGGCCACCATTTTAAATATTCAAGCCACAGCAGGGGAATGCTATAGCTTGTCATTATGTGCAAACCTGGCAAGGGTGGATTCTTGGAGTGCCTGACAAGCCACCCAGAACCCATGAGCTGTTTTAAGGTTATGGATGGCTTGTCAAGCATCCAATAACCCACCCTTGCCAGGTTCGCAGATGATGAAAAGCTAGGGTGACCAGATAAAATCCAGGTCAGGGCTCCTGTAACTTTAACAGTTGTAGAGAAAAGGGAATTTCAGCCAATGTCATTTGTATGCAATTAGTTCCTGGTGAAATTCCCTCTTCATCACAACAGTTAAAGTTGCAGGGGCCCTGCCTTCTTTTGTATATGGTCACTCTAGTACAGTGCATGTAACTTTAACTGTTGTGATGAAGAGGGAATTTCACCAGGAACTAATTGCATACAAATGACACTGGCTGAAATTCCCTTTTCTCTACAACTGTTAAAGTTACAGGAGCCCTGACCTGGATTTTATCTGGTCACCCTAATGGTGCACCTCTGCCGCAGCTTGAATATTCAAAATGGCAGCCACCATAGCAACAAAAAACCCTGCAGGAAAATTCCCCCATGGTGGCTTCTCATGCGAACCCACCCATTACTGTTTTGTATGCTCCCCCTAATTGGGTCCACAACAATGACACATGGGGAATTGAATGGAATAAGAGGTCAGCACACTTGTTGGAATGAACAGGAATTACTTGCCTTGAGTTTTTGGTGTCACTTTGACCCATTTTCTGCTCTTGAGTATAAAAGCATTTTTGCATCGGACAGGAGAAGGTACTTCTCTTGGTTTTGTACCAGTGCCCATGGAATTTCATATGAGATAAAGCCACAACCAGGCACTCTTTTGTGCTTCTGTTTTCTCATAAGTTACAGACAAGCTTGCAAAGAGCCTGAGTGACCCCATAAAACTGAACAATTGTTCATTCTATTGTTAGATCAGTCTGGGTGCTCTGTATCCCTAACCCATCCCTGTTACATAGTCAGTGTTTGAGTCTGTCTCACTTCAGGCTGCAGGGCTTGTATGTTTGAATGGTACTTTGCGAAGAAGAAAATAAAACCCCTCTATATGGAAAACAGGCAGGTCAGGGAAAAGACTAGCCTTTAATCCTTCTCCCAAACATCTGGTTTTCTATGTCCAGGGAAGATTCATTTATTTATTTATTTATTTTAATTTGTGGGAGCATTCAATCATGTGATTTCCCTCACTTTCACTGGTACAGTCCAGGATCAGTTTTACTGTATTGTGAGCTGGTTGTCATGATTAGGTCAAAGTCATTTCTCTGTTCAAGATTATTGAGAAGTATCTATCCTCCATTGTACGGTCAGAACAATGGGTATCAACAATTATGAGACGGGGAGTGGCAAAAACATCAGGCATGTTTTTTTTTCTTATGCCAATCAAGGTTTGAAATCACCAGGCAGCAGCTATAATGTACGTCGAGGAAGAGGAAGTCGCCACTGGATGTAGGTGTAGCAGCACAGGTGTGAAACAAATCCCAGGATAACTTTAGCAAAAAGGGAATTCTTCTCTTAAGCAGGTGATATCATGCAGCCTATCATCTATGGCAGGGAATGGCAACCTCGTGCCCTCCAGATGTTTTGGACTACAACTCTCATGACTTCCAGTCAGCATGGCCAATGCCCAGGGATGATGGGAGTTATGTCCAAAACATCTGGAGGGCACCAGATTACCCACTCCAATCTATGGTTTACTACACACCCAACATCTGAAGCCTCTACACAGGATTTTACGGGGCTTTATCTTTCTGACCAAAAGTCAGCAGTGGGCAACTTGTGGCCACAGCTGGTTGGGGCTGATGGAAATGGTAGGTCAAATCCTCTGAAGAGCTACAAGTTGCCAAACCCTGCTGTAATTGATAACTAGTTGACAACGGTACTGAGAGTATTTATAAAGCACTTTCTATGTGGAAGGGCCTAGAGCAATGCCTAGGTACTTCACTGTGTGCTATTTTGAAGATGCTAATCCTTCAACAGCCTAGCACTGGCACTGACATAAATATCAATCACTTAAAAGGAGCATCTCGTACAATGACAAGCTTTGGCAATAGAAAAAGCACTCAGAATCCAGTTCACGTCAACCTGAAACTCCAGTACGGATTTTGCCTGTGGCTGTAGCAGGTAAAGGGAGTTGCCTAGCAAGTGCATGACAGGTAGAAAAACACCTCCCTGTAACAGGTTGGTTCACTTGCAGTAATAAGAACTATACAACAGGTGAACTCCTTTGCTGGGCTTCCCTGAGGCTTCCTTTGCCACCAACTGCTGCATGTCACCACTACTATAATAATACAGACGAGGATAAAATTAGCAACGCCACCGCCCATACTCCGTTTTTGCCAGATTTGTTTTGGTTTGGTTTGCTGCAGCTCAATTGTGCTCAAAGCAAGCTGTAGCTCCACTGGATGAATGAAAGAAGAGACACAACAGCTCTACCTTTAGTACACAGAATCAGTCCATTGTTCTTCTGCTTGGCTGCTCAATTCTTTGATCATGTGGTTCATTAGCACATCCAAAAGAAGAAGAACTTTGGAGCATAAGTGGGTGCTAGGGTGATTAAACCCAGAGTTCATTCAACCTCCATAGAAGATTGAGAAAGCATTGAAATCGGGCATGAAATGGAACAAAGTCTCCCCTTAATTTTGGGTCCAAGGAGATCAGCTATCTCAATATGGGGTGCTTCTACAAGAGCGATTTAAAGCTCTTTCAAAGCACATTAAAAATTTTACTTCTACAAGAGCGGAGCGCAAATCGGGGGTTGAGGCGCATTCTCTGTCCAATTATGCGCATTATCGAATGTGCGGTAAATAGCGAGTTTTAATTTTCCGCGGGAGTTAAAGCACCTTATGACCATGTAAACAAGCGATTCTCCACATTTCAACCACTTTAAAGTGCGTTTCATACTGCCGGTTATGCGCTTCACCACCTGTCGTTTATAGGAATTAGGTGTAAAAGCGATGGTGAGAACTTGTGCATAATCGGGCAACCAGGCGTCAAGCCGAATTCTTGTAGAGGGGGCCATGGAGTGGGCATTTTGTCATGTTACTGTTTCTTATTCCTTTGCCAGGACATACTAAATGATCGGAAGCAAGAGAAAGACTGAACACAATATTATATTCCTTCATACAGCTTTCCCCAACCAGATGCAGTCCAGAAGAGTTATGGGAGTTGTAGTCCAACACCTCTGGAGAGCACCATGTTAGGGAAGGCTGCTTTAATAAATGCAGATGGCAAAACATTGTCCCTTAGGACATCGTTTCCTCAGACTAAGCCTACAACACTTGGTTGGGGGGGGGGGGAACCCATTGATCTCAGTGGGGGTGTACTTCTAAGTGAGCATGCTCAGTAATGGGCTGCATAGCAGCAATCCAATGCAAAGGCAGTAAGCCCCACTGAGCAAAGTGGCACTTCATACTTCCAAGGAAATAGGGTTAGAACCAGGCTGAATACTTGGGATGGACTGAATTCACTTAGGATTCAGTTTCAAGACTGACACCCCAAATGCATTCTCCAAATTCCAACCGTGTCCCTCATTTTGTGGGCAAACACATACATCAGCAATGGCACTGCACTAAGAACATGGAGACGAGGCATGCTAAAGACTCAGGTACCAGAAGGAGATGTCCCTGGTGTACAGCCCTGGCAGGGAAGTCTAACCCTGTTATTCCACTCCACAACACCCCACATGATTCTGGCTCAGAAACAGGCCGAGTCAGCTGGAACTCTGTTGACTTAGTACCTGCCTCTTGAAACACCCATAGAATCATCAGCAGGTCATCAGCAAGTCTTCTTATGATCTAAGATACCAGTGGGCTGCCAATCAACAATGACAGTTGCACCTTTGGAAGGCATCAAGTCTAGCTCACAGTTTAGACTTTCCTGTAAGATTGGGCCTCATCTTCTTGTGGATATTTTAGCAGTTCATCCCTCTCTCGCGCGCACGCACCTACCTGGTTCCAGGTGTTTTTGGCTTTTTAATGCTTTAGGCTTTGCCCCATTGAGGATTTTGCTCCTCAGCATTTCCTGATCTATTTTATTTTAAGCTGCCTTGTGAGGGCTTTGCCCTGAAAGCCGGTCAAGAAATGATTTAAATAAATAAACAAATCTATTTGCCAGAGAAGGAAGTAAATCAGGCATCTGGTTAACTCTCTTAAAGTGGATGTGGAGGCAGAGTTTGTACTCAGGATTGAAAAGCTATGAGGAAATGGAAGGGCACACAGTGGATCTTCTTGGAATTGAGAGCCTGAAGTAAAAGTTTCAAGAACCACAGAGGATTCAGTATTGAAGTCTTCATGAAACTTCTGCCCATCAAATTCTGAAAACTGCCTACTACACCTCTTTTAGAACCTAATGACAGAAGTATCCTGGACTAGCACATATAGCTGTCTATATAGCTGGAGACCTCCATTCTACACCAAGTACATTCCCCATAATTTGCACCTTGCACCCAATGGGCTTCTGCAAAACCCTGCTCTAGAGAGAACAGAGAATTGGCAAAGATCACTTTCCCCATCTTCACCCCTTCCCACTGGCAAGAGCATGCTGACCAGAACTCCGCTCAGGGAACACTCTTACCAATGAAAAAGAAGCTGAATCCCCACCCACCCTCAGCAACCCAAGAAGAATCCTGGACTCTCTTGCATGGCTGCAAAGGATCAGTTGTACTGTTGTCACCAACCTCAGCTCACCCCAAGACATCTGTGCCCCAAAAGCATCCCCAACAGAGTTTACTTAACATTCACCAATAGTTCAAGTTGGCTATCTAATCAATATTTTACACATAAAATAGAACTAATTTTAAAAGGCAAGAAAAATAATAAGAAATAAAACAGCCATAAAAACTAATCCTGCCTGTCTCTATATATTCCTACCCACACATTAAGACTGGAACACCTCCTGCAGGTGCTCCAGCCTTTTAAGATGAGTCGGGTGACTATCAGAGAGAGGACCTTCTTGGTAGTGATCTTCCAGTTGTGGAACATTATTTCCTGAGAGGTTTGCTTGGTTGCCTACCGTATCATAATGTCTCTTCAGAGCCAAGTAAAGCAGTGTAGATTTTACATTCAAATTTGTAGCCATGTGAAATGTAGCGGGGGAATACAATGAGTTAAAAAGGATTGCTCCTGAAAAGAGCCTAAGCCTGCTTACCGAACAGCAAAGCTTTTCATTTACCAAAAGTTGTTATTCTAAATCTGGCCAGTAGGGGGGGATGAAAGAGCAGCCTCAGCAAGTATGCGACCGCATCCCCGGACGTTGCAGTGTGATCTGGTTCTAATCCCCCGTTCTTCCACTCGTCAGACCTTTCAAAGTATGTGACAGCACAGTCATTCCCATTAGTAATGTTCTGGATTGTAGCTGCAGCCGTCATTATCTGATAGAGCGGGGGCATGCATGGGGTCCTTTGCATACAAAGACCTGGCTCATGGAGTCCTGTAAGCACCAAGATCTTCCCCATGACCTTGCAGGGTTGGAAAAGAGCATGGCTGCTTGTATTTCTTTCATTTCAAGCATGGACAACCTCACCATAGCATAATCTCACTCCTGCCTAAAGACTTTCAAATCCGGTTATAGGGCTACCAGGTGTACTTGAAAGGTGTCCTGAAGTTTAGAGAAACCAGTTAAGGAGGAGAAGTGTCCCCACGAGATATCTAAGCAACCCTTCTCCCCTTGGTACCAACCACACTGTGGACATAACTTGTCCATTCATCCTAGTATTCTGCATTCCAATTGGGGGTCTCTCTTCCTGGTCTTAAGCAGAAGCTTTTCCCCATCAGCTGCTACCTGATCACCTTGGCAGGAGATGCCAGGGTTCAACCCTGGGGCCTTCTGAGTGCAAAAGATATACTCTGCCACTGGACTACAATCCTTCCCTATGAGGGCAGAGTAAAGTCTCCATCATTTTTGGAGAAGGGAGAATTTGCACAGAGAGAGAGAGAGCAGCCATTTCTGTTTATGGAAGATTTGGGGGAAAGCACTTTAAAAATGTTAGTGTCTGCATTAGCTTCTCTTCTCTTGCTTCCATAACTTCCTTTCCAGATAGCAGGCAGTAAAGAGCTCCTTTGCCATAGATGCTCAGGCACTGATCATTGGTGTGAGAATAAGCGTGTTCCCGGCACATAACTATCTCTATGAAAAATTGGAGGGTGTGTATTTGACCAGAATGTAAGACTAGCACCATACAAGAAAGATAAATTGCACACATTTGCCTCCTTTATTTTCACACTAGCCTGGTTTAGATGTAGAAATCTCAGTTGAAAAGACAAAAGCTGGATGAGCTGTGTGCCTGCACATTCTGTCCCTTGTGCTCTCCTCCCCCCTCCTATTCTCAGCATGCCACAATTAACCCAAGAAGTTTTCAGTCAAACATAGCTTCCTCTTCTGTCCAAACTATTGCTACCAGGTTTGGAACAAGTCAGGATCTTTAACCAACTTCAAACTGTGGTTTAAAATCCTGGCTTGTTCTGAACCTGTTAACCATTATTTCCCACTTCAGCCCTGACAGAAAACTAGTTAACTGGAGACTACTTGGGTTAACTGCAGAGTACTAAGGAGAGAAGGGATGATGCATGGATGGATTACGTGAGCGTAAAACTCATGCATATCTTATTAAGCTAAGATACGTACATCCGAACTAGGCCCAAAACTTATCATAGGGAAGGGTTGAGATGGCTTCCTATTTAACCACCTTTTCTATGTTGTTGCCATCCAATGTTTACTCCACAGAACTGACCACAGGATCATCACAGATGTCTTGCACCTTATCCAGTGAATGCCAGTAGTTCATTTTCTCTCAAAGAGCATGACAGCTGTTTCATTAGATGGCAACCTCTGCTCTGGCAAATACACCACACTCTCAGAATCATTGGTCCTGATTCCCAATCTGTACTATGGGAGTAATCTCAAAAAGCAGACTGTCACCAACCACCAACCACATTCACAGCCGTGCTGTTTGGGTGGAGTGGAGCAGGTAGGCTGACCAGATAAAATCCAGGTCAGGGCTCATGTAACTTTAACAGTTGTAGAGAAAAGGGAATTTCAGCCAAGGTCATTTGTATGCATTTATTTCCTGGCGAAATTCCCTCTTCATCACAACAGTTAAAGTTGCAGACACTATACTAGAGTGACCATATACAAAAGAAGGCAGGGCCCCTGCAACTTTAACTGTTGCGATGAAGAGGGAATTTCATCAGGAATTAATTGCATACAAATGACACTGGCTGAAATTCCCTTTTCTCTACAACTGTTAAAGGTACATGAGCCCTGACCTGGATTTTATCTGGTCACCCTAGGAGAAGGTGTCACTGATTTGAATTGCATCCTGTGATGCTCTGTCCCAGACATCCCTAGAGTGCCAAAGACCATGACTAAGCTGAGGTCTTACAGATATATAATGATTAATCATGATGGCACATTTTTTTGTCTGCCGCCTCTGCATTTCATCATTTCAGTGACTCAGCAGACAAAACAGGCTGGCATCTTAAGCCACTAAAACTCTCATGCAAGATGCGAGAAGGTTTATGAAGTTTGGCAAAAGACTCAACACACTTTCTAACCCTGATGTTAGCACAAGAAGGATAACCCAGTGGGAAATTGTCTGACACCATCCCCCATCCATCGGACTGGCCCAAATACTATACAATGTAAAAGTTGCCTGAAGACCCAGACCTCAGGATGTTTAATTTATATGTATAGATGCGAATTTAGAAATAATTATTTTTATTTTAATATAGAATACATCTCATTATGGTGTGGAAGACCGTGTCTAGGTAACCACCTGTCCAGTCTGCTGCTCAGGTGCTAAGTGGTGATGGTTCTGATTATTCATTACCTTTAAACCAGAATTGAGCAGCAGAGCCTTTCATATAGAGATGTCTTTAAAATAGAGACGGTCCTCTGGCAGCCCTTCAAATAGAAGACTATCCTCTATAAAAGAGGGTGCCTGGCCACCTTAAGAGACAAAAGAGCTCTTTTTCCATCTCCCCATCCTGGAGTCTTACATCACCAACCCCTCCCAAACTGTCCCGCCACAGGACTAGCATAGAACAACAGCACAGTTAGATTACCTCCACACTCAGTGTGGGCTCCAGGTTTTTGAGGGCCCTTGGGCCAGACACCTTCATTGGGATCCCTCCCTTAGTGAGTCTACCTCCCATTGCCATTATCACCAGCTGCTAGGGTCCTCATTCTTTTATCATTGCTACCATTCACTCGCTTGATAGGCAGAGAGCCAGTGAGCAAGTAGGCAGAGGCATCTGCTACTCCTCCTCACCGCAGCCATTTTCTGAGCCAGAGCAAGAGGCAGGCAAGCAAGCAGGTTGAAATGGTGAAGAGGAGAAACAACCCTAGGGAGCTCTTGTCTGTGGGCTCCTGCTGCAGAGTAGGCCCTCGGCAGGTGCCCAACCATGCCCTGCCTTCATGGCAGCCTGTCCATGCTCACAATTAAGAACAGGCACATGCTCGCATGAGTAGGCCCCCACAGCATTCTGCTGTGCCACACCCTGTGGAAACAACTATTGTTCTGGCAAATTTAAGCACAAAACACTTCCAGTTATTTGTTCATATGGTTCTTATAAGTTCCTGGAATGAAGAACCCTGTGCAGCACCCCACAGCTCTCGGGCCCATTCTCCCCATTAAAACAGAAGTCAGCAGTGCAGAAGTGGGTCTCTCGAACACCCGGAATGTCTAACCAGGGACTCAGGAAGCCAGGCCCAAGTACCTTACCTGCTGGCTGTCAAACTAGATGTATTGGAGCTCAATGATCACATATCCCAACCTCTTTGTTCTTGCTTAAAATCAGCTATGCTGGAGGAGGGGAGTATTTTGAATCAGGGCCATGGTGTTGGGGAGGGATTAACCCTTTCCTGCTGTATCATTTCTCCAAGTTAAATATTTCCCTGAAGGTGCTAATAGCTGCAGAAGAGTAACAAGCTGGGGGTGGGGTTCCTTTGGAGTGGGGAAGGAGGTAAATTGAGGAAATGACATGGAGGAAAGGGTCAAACCCTCCCTCAGTATCCTGGCTCCAATCCAAGAAAAAGATATCTGAAGATGCTAGTCAATGTTCTGCAACAGCATTCTTCTGTAAGGAATTACCACAGTCACATGGCCTTATGATGGCTTAGACAAAAACCTTTACTTTAATGTAATGTGAGACTCCTCTATTTTCAGAACTGGAAGAGGGGTGGAGGCAGTTGTTTTGCTCTCACATGCTCTAAAAAGTCCCTTTTGTGGAGACCTGCATCTCATGTGGTTTTGCTGAATGGTCAAAAGTATGATCTAGGACTCAGCTGGAAGCCTTGGCCTATGTCCATCCATACCACAGTCCAACAAACCATCTGGAACTTGCCTTCTACCCCAAAGCACAGAGCTGCATGGCTTCTGTGCCTCTCAGTGGCACAAGTCCAGAGAGACAGGATGAGGGTCTGTGATTCATCCCTAAGCTGGTGTGGGCAGAAGAGCAGACAAAATTATCCAATAAAAGTTGTCAGAGGCTAATACAGCTTGTATAGCAATGCATTTCAATCATCATTTGAGTAATATCTTACCCAACTGATAGAGTCCAGATGGGTAGCCATGTTAAGCCTTCCTGTTAAGGCAAAAACAGCAACAAAAAGAGTTCTATGTAACATTCTGGAATGAGGTGGGCAGACTTCAGGCTGGAGGATGTACTTTGGGTTTTTTCCTAGAATCCTGAGAGTCACTTACTGGAGCCAGGTATAAAAGATAATTAGAATTTCTATAGGTGACCATATGGAAAGGAGGACAGGGCTCCTGTATTTTAACAGTTCTATAGAAAAGGGAATTTCATCAGGTGTCATTTGTATGCATGCAGCACCTGGTGAAATTCCCTCTTCATCACAACAGATAAAGCTGCAGGAGCCCTGCCTTCTTTTGTATCTAGTCACCCTAAATTACAGAATTCTGAGCTCTGGCTCTGTTTTGAGTATCTGCACTGCTCAGAGCCCTACCTCACAAAATTCCACTCATGAATGCTCCGAGCTTTCTTCAAGAAGAATAGTTTAGGGTGGGGCAGGGTTCCTTTTATTGCCGCTGTTGTTATACAACTTAGCAGTAAGAAAATCCTTATGGATCTACTGCAAACCATTGAGAGATTCACCAGGACATCCAGATCTACCTTCCACCATTCTTGTTGTAAAGAGCTAGAGCTCACTTCACCAGATGAAGCAGGCTCTAGCCAGTCCATGAAAGTTAATGCCACAATAATTCCGTTATCCTTTAAAATGTCACAGGACTTTTTGAGTTTACAACACAGTGCTCTGTAATACTACTCCCCTTCGCAGAATTATTGCTTCACTATTGCCAGTACAGTGAAATGTGAAAGACTACAGCAGACCTCTGCAAATCACAGAACAAGGACCGAGGCTCCAACTGCCTTTTTGCACATGAAGAGTCATATTTATGTACATCAAAAATGTACATGAAATAGACTGAAGTGATACTTTTCAATGTAGATTTTCAAACAGATCCATGTGTTGGAAAGCCAAGTCATTTATATATTAGGACTTTGCATCTCAGTATTTTTTTAAAAAATGAACAGGAGAATTTGTCCTTGGTGTCAATGAACGAAGCACGTTCTACATCTGCAGCAGTGTGAGGCAGTGGAATTGGGTGAGTGGGTTTGTTCACTTCAGACAGCGGGTGGGGAGATACCATTTTTGAATGCTCCCCCATGTAAATAATAATAATAATCCTGCAATTATCGAACAAACACATTGGGTGAAGGGGAGGGGGAACTCTAGCCCAGATTATGTCCTGTTGTGCTATCTGTATCCTTGCAGGGAGTTTTCCAAATAGGGAAGCATTCAAAGGGGACCACAGTTCAGACTCCCACTTTAGAACAATGCCACCTCATTCCTACCTAATTCTGCTGTATGTGTGGAGCAAGCCTTGTAAGTGGACGTGCAATAAAGACTCCAATTCTTAGAGGAGAGGGGAGTGTAACTATTGGGAACAGATGAGTGTCAAACCCACGGGCACTTCCGCTTCACAGGTGCCAGCAATGATGGAATGTATAGAAGGATATTTCCTTTCATTACCAGGCTCTAATCAGGAATGAGCAGCTGGGTTGGAGATGAAAACCTGAAGAGACAACAGAGATGCTGTCACACAATGCACCCACTATGTAGGAATGGGATGTACTAATCATTGGGCTTCTCATACTTCTCATCCTCACTGTAAGGAATCAGTATAGCACGTTTGGCTAAGAGCCTATCTACACTACTGCTTTAAAACAGTTTATAATAGTTTTAAACCAATCAATAACGGTTATTAAACGGTTTAAAACTGTTATAAACCATTTTAAAGCAGTAGTGTAGATAGGCTCTGAGTCTCCCATAGCTTCATCTTTGCAATACAGCCAGACGTATGGCATGGACTGGAGTGGGGGAGCTGGATCCCACCCACAGGCCCATCTGGGGCTAGGGTGGCCATATGTCCTACTTTACAAAGGACAGTCCTCTATTTGAAGGCTGTCCAGTCCAAGTCTGATATAAAGATTTATAAAAACACACAAGAAAGGAGAGCAGGGGCCTTGTAGTTGGCCATAAACGGTGTCTGGGCAGCAAACTAGGCAGACACACAGCTCACCTCATCACAGTATTGTTTTTGTATTTAAATGTGTGTCATTATTTATACATTTACATCACTATCTAAATCAGCATATGCACACTTTATGCAAATATGTGTCCTCCTTAGTCCTCTGCTTTGGTGATGCACAAGTGGCCATCCTACTGTGCCCACTTCCCCATCCACATGTTCACCCAAAGCTGTGAAATGAACCTACATGTATCAGCTCTCTTCACACCATCAGGGACCCGGCATTTTGCTTAGTGTGGAAGTAGCCCTGCATTGAAGCCTGTGGGATAATTAAAATATGTCATCTCCCAGGGCAGCTGAGCAGATGGAGGTGATGTTTGCACTAGAACACCTGGGGTAGTTGTAAACACCGCACAACCTGGCAAAGTGCCTTCCAACAAAGGAACAGATTTATTTGACAGGGTAGATGTCAAAGTCCATGGGATTTACAGCTGGAGACTGGAGGACAGGTTAGGGCAAGGCTGGCAAAAGCTCCAGATAACCCTCACGGTATTTGGAGGCACTTCTGTTTTACCCAAAGTAATATAATACATAAACACACTGAAAAACTCAGGTGCATTTCTTGGCTTATAGTGACTCTGAAAATAGTAAACCTTATATGCTAAGCCAACCTGAGTGAAGACTCTATGGGCCTGTTCACACATGTCACATCTCTCAGATCCAGAGGTCCATCATACTTCTGAAATGTGACAACTGAATGGTACCAGTGTATATGTTATTATTGAGTTGCGGCTTGCTACCCACCTCACTGCGAGCCTTCAGATGCCCATGAGCCATTGTCAGGCCTCCTGGATCAAAGAGATATTGCTAGAAAGTCTATTCAGTTGTCTTGCTACACTATCTCTGCTTCTTACATACATATAGGGAAGGGATGCAAATGCGGACATGGAGTAGGCGTACAATCTAATCTGTTTACATGGAAGTAAGACTCATTCAATTCAAAGGGAATTACTCCTAAGTAAACCTTACTTGAGCTATTAGGGTATGCTTCAGCACACTAAGACCAGTTAGACAATTGAATGAAGTCATTAAGGGAGCAATCCCATATTCCCTAGACAGTGTCTGGGGAATATAGGATTGTTTGGTTTCCTGGATCTGAGCTCGAAGATAGGACTCTGAGCTTGGAGTCAGGAAACCATGCTCCCCACCCCCACTCCCTTGAAGCTGGTGTAGAGAGACCCACACCGGCTACCTCTCCACACTCAGCAAACGGAGAACAGAGATGGGGAAAAGGGGTGTTCCTTGGGCAGGGAGGAGAGACTGGGGTGACTGGCTTACACCTTTTCCTATCATCACCCCAGCCTCCTTCTTTGCCCCTCCTTAAAGCCTTTACTAGACAAGCAAAATTGCCCATCTAACTTAAATGCAGCACAGGAGGCACAAGGCATCTCCCACCCAGCATTGGATAACTGTAAGCCTCCAAGTTTGGAGGCTTACATGTACCCAGGCGCAACCCACAGGATTGTGCCCTAAAGGTGTTGGAGGATCATCTGATTAGGAGTACTTAAAGGGAAATTCAGGGGCTCGGACAGGTTGCCCACACATGAGTACATTGACTGGGAGCAGCTCTTGAGGGTTTCCAATGGGAGTCTTTTTCAGGCCCCTCTGGAGATGCCAGGAATTAAACCTGGGGCCTTCTGCGTGCTAAGCAGGTGCTCTACCACTGCTCTATGGCCCTTTCTTCTTAAGAGTCAGAGGTCAAGTCCAGTGCCTCTGGCCAGATCTACACCAAGCAGGATATAACACTTTGGCAGCATTCGGATGACAGGATAATCAACGGAGGAGGGGAACAATTGTCAGTTGTGTTGATTATCGTGTCTTCCGAATGCTGCTAGTAACGTACTGTCGGTTGCCTCTTCTCCCCTCCATTGCCTAAAATGTCCGAAGGCCGATCAGCAACACAACAGATTATTGTTCCCCCCCCCCCTGATTATCGTGTCGGCCGAAACAGGCCTTTGAAAGCACTTTGAAAAAGGTATATGTCACGGGCCCCAACAGTTGTCAATACCCTTATAAACTGGTAGTGCAGATCATGCCTCTGAGGTCCTTCTCACCAAGATGGAGAAACCGAATCAGCTGGGAGAAGTATAATGGGTCGAGTGTCAGAAGCAGCAAAAAATAACTACAGCTTTGATGGCAGTTAACTCTAGCTTAACTCTGCCAAGGGCCAGCCAATGCTGCTTATGGATTGGCAGGCCTCAGCTTGGGCTTGATATGGCAGCTGGCTTCGCAAGGCATTGCTGGAAGGTTTTGGTGACCACCAGTAATTGATGCTGTGACAGCACATTCATAAGGTCTGCTGTGGCCACGAGTACTGTGGAGGTCAGCCAGTGACTGTGGTGAGCTCCCACAAGGCAGGATGCAGTGTGGCTTTGAAACGAGAATTGGATACAAAATGCTTTGCATTCACAAGAACTGCACTATGCTAGTTAGCTGCTGTTACAAACCAGAGATACCAAGGCACTGAAAACTTACGCCATTGTTATGTTTCAGTCCCCTCAAGGAGAAAGTTTCACACCCATGTTTTTCTGATCGACACTAAGCTGATTGGCTCACTCAGCAATGCAAAAATCTCCCATAAAAGAATACATCTACTCCCTGGGTCCAGCAGGCATTGTATTGACAATAAATATGAATCAACATAACTTGAGAGAAGGGGTTGATCCAGAGCCTTGGGCTAGATCTACACTATAGCTTTAGGTCTACACTATAGTATTGAAGTGTACTGATAACTGTTGGGGCACATTATACATTCTATATATGGCTGTAGTGTTATTTCCTGCTTTTTATTCCACATTATCCAAAATACTAAACAAATGCCATTGTGGTTAGATCAACACTACTGCTTTATAATGGTATGATGTGCACTGATAACTGTTGGAGTATTATCTCCACTAGGGCTTTGCACCGCCTCGGGCCAAATCCTTTAATCCGATTCGGCCCACCTCAGCCTGAATTTGAGGTGGTACCAAGTTGGCCCAAGACACCCTGAGGCCGAAGCAGATCAGGCCGATTAGGAGTAGTGATGGGCTGCTGCCCGCCACCTACTTGCACTCCCAGCACAAGGCTAGCCATGAGTCCAAATATTTCCATTGAACTCAACAGACTCACCTCCCTCTCCCTCTCCCTCCCCACCCTCCTTGCCCGATCACCTCCTGCTCCTGCTGTCACCATTGCCAAGACTTACCTGTAAATCACGTCCTCTCCCCCAAAAGCCGTAGATATAGTAAAAATAGAGAGTCACTGTGGCTCGGCTCACTGGGAGTACAGATCTGAGTTGGTGGAGGGGGAGGGGGGAGGGGGGCTGGTAGCAGGAAATGGACCAGACTCCCAGTCAGCCTTATGCAAGGCTGAGTCACTTCGGGGGGGCTGAATCTCAGTTCGGTGCCAAGGCAAGGCAGGTACCCCCTGAAGCGCCCCAAGTCAAATCAGTTAGATTGTACGTCTGTCCCCTCTATCCATAGTCCATATACTGCTTTCATAGAGTTATTTCCTGCTTTTTATTCCACATTCATAATGATTTCACACAAAGTGTAGATCTGGCCTTTGTGTCCTATGAGGCATAAATGCGCAAGAGGGATATAGTGTTACCATGATAGAACCATAATGCTATGACACAAGCTGTAGATTTGGTCTTGCACCAGCAGAAAGACACCGCTTACAGAAGAGGTCTTCCTTTTCCCCTTCTCCAGCCCTGCAGCCCTCTGCTCACCTTCCAGATCTACTCCAGAAGATGACAGGACCCTCCAGAGAAGATCTGGAGGCCACATGGGGTGCTGCAATCAAGAGGATGAGTGGACACAGAAGTCTCATTCTGCAAACAGTGTCCTTCCACTGGTGGAACTAAGTATCTGGATCCAAACCAAGATCTTTATAAAAACTTTAGTTTACTCCTTCAAGAAATCAATCAATATTTACAGGAGAAGCACATATGGTACAGGAGCATGAAAGATACACAAAGAATACAGAAACAAGCAAAAAAAGCCATTTCAAACGCTTTCTAAAGAGTTCTAAGGTGCATGGCTTTCAAGAAACAAAAAATACCAATTATCCGCATGATATTTCTGAGCTGTCCCAAAGGAGAAGAGAAAAAGTCAAGTGAGGAACTGTTGGTAGCTGGCTGACCCATGAGCCAGGAAACTGCCAGTTAGAGATGGGTGAGGATTTAATTGGTTTGTTCTTTTATAAGAGCTTGCCAACATTTGCACATTTCTTCATAAATGAGATGGAAAGAACTTGAGAAAGAAAACAAAATTGAATGTGGGAGAAAGCAAAACTTACTGATTCATCCATCCAAGCTGAGGGGCTTTGACTGCTTAGCTCCAGAAGTCCTGGTTTGAATCCCTGTGTATTTAATCATATTTGTGGTGCTAAATTAGGGTCACCACCTCATTTTTCTCTTCGGCTTCTTATCTTTAACAGCTATATGGCAGGCAGTTACAACATGATCCTCTCCATATTGGAAATAGATATACCTATGGAATTTGGTGATACTGATGGGTGAGAATTTCATTCAGACCCTTGTTTGATAAGAATGTACCAAAATTTGCAAATATCTTCATAAACAGAATGGAAAGAACTTGAGATTTTAAAAAGTTGAACAGGACGAAAGTGAAACTGAGAAATTCATCCCAATTTCTGGTGGAAGAATCTGCCTGGTGTCTGAATTCTCTCTATTGTATGTATGTTTGATTGTGATAATTTACTTTAAATGGGTCTTTGAAAATTAACAATGGATTGTTTGAGTTTCAGGTTATAACTTTAAACAATAATGTTTTACTTCTTTTGTTTCCAAACAATAGGTTTATCCCAATCTCCACAAACAAGACTTTTGACTTCAGATCACATCTGAATCTTCTTCCTTTGACCCCAGTGTTTTTGGGCTAGCTTAACTATTAACACTCCTGAACTCCATTTACTCCCAAAAATATTTTTCTCTTTGCCATTCATGTCAACATCATAAGAAGAAACACTAATAACGCAACCTTTACTAGTTAACCACTTACTTCCTGTATTTCTATCCTCACCAAATCTATTTTATTAGCTTCCTAGAAGACAGGAGATGCAACAATGTGGGCGAAGTCTAATCTGATTTGAATAAATCAGAAGGTAGCTAACTAAGAACAGGATGAAAAAGAGCGTGACAAAAGGTCATTTATAATGAATCAAGCTAAACTAAGAGTGAATCATTCTAATTTAACAATAATTTAGTCATGAGGAAGGGTTCCAAAGCAGCAAAACATCTCACAAGGTTCAAGATGGCACATTTTGAGATTTAGTGTAATGATGCATTAAGCAATAGTGCAGAGATGTCCGGGATCACAATCAATCTATTTTTCTCTCATATCCATGACACCACCTGCTCAGTATTACACACCCTTATACTTTTTTTTTAATGATGCAGACTCATTTAACACAGAAACATGCCCCAGTTCTGTACTGGCCAGTAATCTGAGACAGAATCCCCATTTCACTCAAAAGCATGCACTGAAAACAGAAGGAGGGGAAAGCTGTCCTCTTTTACTGTCCTTAGTACAAGAAAGAGAAGGTAGTTAAAGGGCATCAAGAGGTAACTGATAAGAACATAAGAGCCCTGCTGGAACATACCAAGGCTCCATGTAGTCCAGCATTCTGTTCACACAGATGCCAACCAGTTTTCACTGGAAGACCACAAGCAAGACATGAGTGCAACAGCACCCTCCAGCCCATATGCCCCAGTACCAGGTGCAAATAGGCATACTGCCTCTGATACTGGAGATAGCATATAGCCATCAGGATTAGTAGCAATTGATAGCCTTCTCCAGGATATGCATCGACTACTCTTCAGTTTGTGCCCTTAAACTCTTTAAGAGCCAGACCCAATTTCAGCTGGCCTTTGGCAGGATGGCTGGGGGAGGAAAGCTCAATGAAGCTCAAGGGACAACTTGGGGGAACAGCTCAAGAAATGCAAAGGCCAAACTTTCCATTGGGGAGAAGGAATCTGGACTGAAGAGTATGTACTTCTCTGCCTGCAAAAATACCCTGAGCATTAGGGTTAGGATGTACACTCTGGGTAGTATCCAATGCTAGTCCTACTTACAGCAGACCCATTGAAGTGAATGGGACTAAAGTTAGTCCTATTACTTTCAATGGGTCTACTCTAAGTAGGACTAACGTGGGATACTGCTCAAAATTACATTGCAGTGAACTCTGCTGCCTGTGAAAACTACCTGAAAATTTCAGATAATTTTCTTTTTACGTGCTAATGTGTTAAGAAGATAGGATTAAAAAGACGTTGGCCTCCATTTCTACTCTTCAAGGTCAAAAAGTGCATGGTGAACTAGTCCTTGCTTTGCTCAGTGGTGTGGGCTGATCCCTCCCCACTGTTCCACCCTTCCGTTCCTCACACAGCCTGTTACCCGACCACAGAGAGCTGCTGCCCAGCACATTAGATCACAATGAATCACTGGCTGACCTCTGCCTTCTGGAGTGTTCAGTTTCTAATTTTATGGCCTGTATCAACCGGATTATTGAATCCAGATGTCTGAGAAATGCAGCCATCTAGCACAGAAACCCAACCCACATGGAGCAGAGCTGATGGCAACAGCTAGAGTCGGTAGATGTTCACTTTTCATAAACTAAATCCTGGGCTGAGGAGACAGAGCCGGCATTTCCTTGTCCCTGGCCATCATAGCTACTGGTAAACATTGCCTTTCCTTAAATAAAATATACACATCTGCACCGGTAAAGAACCTAAATAAATATCCTGGTGTTCAAAGTACTTGTCCTCGAATCTGTGATTGGTTCATGGGTTGGATTGCATACATGCAATAATGCTGTATCTGATTTTGGGGCATGATTTCAGGTGAAGCAGATCTTTGAATGGACTGTCAGGAAGCCAATAGTAGTAGTATGAAAATCGATCTAGATCTTTCAGTCCAGCACAGTTATATTCTATTTTTATTTATGCTGCTTTATCCTGTCCTTTCTACAAGGAGTTCAGCGCAGAATACATTATCCTTTCCTTTCTCATTTTATCCTCATAACCCTGTGGGGTGAGTTAGGATGAGCGACTGGCTAGTCCAAGGCCACCCAGTGTGCTTCGTGGCTGAGTGGGGATTTGAACCAACCGACATCTCTCCAGATTGACACCCTAACAACTTCACCACACTGTCTTTTTCTATCTGTCAAGAACTACTGCTCCTTGTGGTAAACGGTGTAACTACAAACTCACTGAAAATAACATTCTGGCTCTGTTCTGGCCCCAGCCAGCCTGGCCATTGGCTCCTTCCCAGGAAGGAGTATAAGGAAACTCCCTGTCTTACTGGTTCCTGGCTTGTGCAACAAGGTCAGACCAAGTGCTGGCATGATTATGTGTTTCTAGTCCTTTTTTTTGGTTCGATTTTTGGCTTATTCTGCAGTCCTGCCTCTGGTTTCCCTCTGATCTTGATTGCTCTTTGGTCCTGATTCCTGGCTCTTTTCCCAGTCCTGCCTCCTGGTTTGTCCTTTGATCTTGACTAATCAGCAACCCAGACTCTTGGTTCCCAGCTCCTGTACCACTCCAGACTGCTGTCCAGAGCACAGCTCAGACAATATTGAACGTGCAGCTGGTGGGGAACACAAAGTTAAAATAATGCTCTCTTTTAAAACTTCAAGCATCCCCACCAAATAACTCTCCAGACTCTTCTTTTAAAAGTTTCCAAAATCTCCCTGGGCAACTTGTTCATTTAATCAGCTGTTATTGCAGTTGCCACTGGTCAAGAATGGTTCGAACCACATGCATGCAAATAAAATGTGAGAAGAGAGAGCTAACTAATGCCTGCCTAAATCCAATTCCACAGGTTCCAGATGTGAGCAGTTGTGTAAAACCTTGGCATTTGGAGAGAGGTTCCAAGATCCCTACCATTCACAGCTGCTTGACCAAGCAAAGATGGCAGCTGTGACAAATAGTATAAGGCATGAAGCAGGCAGCCAAGCTGTGTGATGATAAGCACAAGGAACCAGGGCCAACACAAACATTGCTTTAAATATGTCTAGCAGCTATGTCTTTTTCTTTTTTTACGCTAGAGTAGGTGCACACACACACACCCCAATCTGGATTGGGACCCTAGCACAGAAGATAGGGGAGCTTTTAAGATCCAGATCAGGTATCCCTGCACCTACTCTAAAGTAAAGATGAGAAAGTCATAGGTGCTAGATACTAGGGGTGTGCAGTGGATTGGGTCCGATCCATGATCCAGACCCGATCCGGGCGAAATCGGATACAATTATCCGATTCCGATCCCTAGCATCTGGATCGTCCGATTTAATCCAATCCGATCCAAAAGGACCTGATCCGGATAGGAAAAGATCGGAGGGTCAGACCTCAGACCTCCTCCCACTCACACTCCTTACCTGCTGCCTCATCGCTGCCATCCACTGCCATCCACTGCTTCAGTACTACTGAGAACAGGCCTTGAGGCCTGTTCCACAATAGAGCGACAGCGCGCCATGTGACGTCATCACTCGGCGTGCCCTTGCTCTACTGTGGAACAGGCTGCAAGGCCTGTTTCTCAGTAGTACTGAAGCAGCAGGCAGCAGTGAACGGCAGCGAGAAGGCAGCAGGTAAGGCACGTGAGTGGGGAGGGGAAGGGAGGTGGAGGTCCCCCGTTACCTGCCGGCATCCTGTACTGCCATCCGCTGCTTCTGGACTACTGATAAAAAGGCGGCAAGGCCTGCTTATCAGTAGTACGGAAGCAGCGGACGGCAGCGCGGGACACCGGCAGGTAAGGAGCACAAGTGGGGGGAGGGAGAGGGAGGGAGAGGGAGGTCCCCACTTACCTGCCGGGGCCGTCCACTACCATCCACTGTTCCCTTCTATTGAAAAACAGGCTTCACGGCCTGCCTCTCAGTAGCGTGCCAGGTGATGACGTCACCCAGCATGCTACTAAAGGCAGGCTGCGAAGCCTGTTTCTCTGCAGAAGGGACCAGTGGATGGCAGCGGACGGCAGCGGACTGCAGCGGACAGCCCTAGCAGGTAAAGAGCATGAGTGGTGGGAGGAACAGGGAGGGGGGAATTAGGTCCCCACTCACCCGCCCCCATGTTTTCCACATAGGCTTGCATTGGGGGAAAGCTTTCTTTCCCCAATGCAAGCCTATGGCGAAAACACCCAAAATGGCCTCCGATCCGAAAATCGGACATCCGATTTTCGGATCGGAATCGGATATGATCTGAACCGAACCAGGAAGCCTCCGATCCAATCCGATCCGAGGCATTGGTTCCGGTTTCGATTCCGATCCAATTTTTTGGGTCCATGCACACCTCTACTAGATACACATTTCAACTACTGTCTGTTTTAGTACTTGGACAATCACAGTCCCAAGCATGGCTCTTGCCTTAAAAAAAAAAGTATTCCAGGTGTTCAAAGAGCAGCTCCAATGTTGTGAAACTGTTCTGATTGCAGGGGGGGGGATTATTTCTTTCTAATGCCCTGAACTACACTCCTCCAACATGGAAGACAATTCCTGATGCAATTCATTTATTATAACCGGTGTCGTCAACAACAGTGTCATGACATGAGCAAAACAACACAAAAAAAGGAGAAGGCTCTGCTTTCCTTCTTCAGAAGCATGTTGGTTTTCCCCTGACGAAATTTCTCAGAGGGAAGGGAGGAGGGGGAAGGACTGAAGAAGAAAATAACTAATTGCCACATTTCTTCCATTTCCTTCTTAGCTTGCTGGTTTGCTGCGGTCTCTTTAGCAAAGGATTTCAAAGAAATGTCAGCAAATTCCGGCCTCCGGTTTTTCTGTGTGCAGGTCATGTCAAGTTTACTGTTCTGAGGCCAGAAAAGTGATATAAATCCTCACTCTGCTAAGGCAAGAGGAGTATCCAAGCCACTGCGGGGTGAATGTATGTAGGGCAGTTTGTTTAATCTTTAGAACAAGAGGGAGACTAACTAGTGTTGTACCTACCAGTAACTGAACATCCAGTAGGCTGATCATATTTTGGAAACCAAAAAGGAGGACAACATGGCTGCCCCCCAAGGGGGCATGCCCACCAACATTACCACCCCCCGGGGGCATGCCCAGCCCCTAGGGGGCATACCCACCCAAACATAGCCTTGGTCACATGTCTTATTTTATAGCACACACAATTAAGACAAATTTGTTCTACATAACATCTTAATTTATTTAATTTATTACATTTATATCCCACCTTCTTTCCTCCAAGGAACCTAAGGTGGCATACATAACCCTCCTCCTCTCCTTTTTATCCTCACAACAACAACCCTGTGAGGTAGGTTGGGCTGAGAGTCTGTGACTGGCCCAAAGTCACTCAGTGAGCTTCCATGGCGGCGTAGGGACTAGAACCCAGATCTCCCAACTCCCAGTCCAACACTCTAGCCACTACACAACACTGGTTAAAATCACTGAAACAAAGAACAAGTGAGACAGAGGCTCAGTTCGGATGACATATTAAGCAATGGAGGGGTAAATAATGTACTGACCGTGCGTTAGGCAGGAGGAGCTCCACAGACGACACACTGCAGCCGGCACTGCTCGGAACCGGCAAACGCCCTGGCTGCAAGGAACTTGCAGTGGCCATTTTGGTTGCAGCCTCTCCTCCGTGTGCCCCCCAGCCGTATCCCAGCATGCACCGTGAGTTCTGCCGGCTGCATAGAGTGTCTGGGGTTTTTTGGCTGCTCTAGGCAGCAGAACTCTATTCCGAAACGGAACAGTCCACGGAGAGAGGGGGGGCTGAATTCGGACGACACTTTAAACAACGGGGCTTCGGGCTAACCAACGTGCAAGCCTGTTGTTTCGCTCTGTTGTTTAAAGTGCCTGATTAATGTACTGTCAGTTGTGTGTGCGTTGTGGGTTACCCTCCAGACGACACAATAAGCAACACAACTAACGATTGTTCCCCCCCTCCTCCGTTGCTTAATGTGTTGTCTGAACTGAGCCATTCAGAGCCTATCTACACTACTGCTTTAAAATGGTTTATAACAGTTATTACCCGGTTTAAAACTGTTATAAACCGTTTTAAAGCAGTAGTGTAGATAGGCTCTCAGTGTATCAGAAATTAACTTTACTCACTCCTACTTTTGTAGCTTGCTGTACTTTGAAACTTTTGCTATACTCTGTGTGATACATTCTCCCCTTCCCTCAAATTTCTTTTCTGACTGCAAACCCTTCACTGGATGACCATAGTCTCACCTTTCCTAACATTTAACACTCTTTTCCCATCACCTTTCTCATATTCATACTCAGATTCAGTATACTGCTACCACTGAACAAATGAAGCAGTTGAGAAGTGCAGAAAAATCTAGTACAACAAACTAGCATTCACAAACAGTATAAAATAATATTACCCTGCAAACATTAGCCATGGAACAAAATGGACTAAAATGCTTGTTGCAGTCACTAGCACCTCTTAGCCTATTTCAACTTCTGGTTTAGCAAAGAGAAACTTAGGTCTCATCTACAAGAATTCGCCTTTACGCCTGGTTAGGCGATTATGCGCATATTCGCAGAAGCGCATTTACGCCTAATACCTCTGTATGAGAGGCGGCGAAGCGCATTGCTGGACGACCAAACGCAATTTAAACTGTTGACATGCGGAGAATCGCTTGTTCACATAGTCAAAATGCGCTTTAACGGACGGAGCAAAATAAAACTCGCTATTTAATGCGCATTCAATAATGCGCATAATCGGAGAGAAAATGTGCCTCTACACCCAATTTGCGCTCCGTTCTTGTAGAGGTAAATTTTTAATGCACCTTGAAAGAGATTTAAATGCCTCTTGTAGAGGCAGCCTAATCTAAAAAATTGTCATCACACCTCTGGTTCATTAGCCATGCAAACAAGACCATGGTCAGTCAAAATACAAAGAAAGGCCAAAACAGATGCCCATTATCATAATGCTAAACCAGGATCTTTCCCTCCTTTTATCCAAATATCTCCTGAATTTGCACTGTCTCAGTGTGCAGAGAACAGAAATCCCAATCAGAGAGTGTGATACTTTACCCAAAGAAAACTGAGTAGCAGATAACTCAGAAGCTATCATCTCCCTATGTCCTATCATACAGTGCTATCCTATGACAGCTCAGGAATAAGTCCCATCTTCTTAATACAGCAAATGCAAGCCCCTCCTGTCAAGGAAAACTGTGCATTCACCAGAACCTGGCCTCGTGGGTCGTGCAACCAGCAGATGCTCTCAGAACGATGCTTTCAGAGCCTAGGAGACCCAGACACAGTCAAACAAGACAAGACAAACCACACTATGCACTCATATATTATCTTGCTGGGACAGAACAATTCTGGGACAAGGCAACACTTTGCTATCAACCAGACATAACAGTCATAAACAAAAATGAAAAACACATTACTTCATTGACATAGCACTACCTAATGACAAAAACGTTGCATTAAAGGAAGAGGAAAAGAAAAAAATATACACCACTGGCTATGTAAGTTAAAGAACTATGGTAACAGGAAAAAGTTACAATTATTCCATTAGTTAGAGTGATTATATGGAAAGGAGGACAGGGTTCCTGTATCTTTAATAGCTGTATTGAAAAGGGAATTTCAGCAAGTATTATTTGTATGCCTGCAGCACCTGGTGATATTCCCTCTTCATTACAACAGTTAAAGCTGCAGGAGCCCTGCCTAGCATGACCAGATACAAAAGAGGGCAGACATACACACCCCAAGCAAGATCAGCAGCAGCAGCAGCAACATTCACACACACCTCATGCTCAACAAAGGCAATAAAAATTAAAATCTACATACCGCTGCACACTCACCCAAAGTGGGGAAAAACTCCACACCCTCCCGAAAGCAATTAAAACACCAACAACCTCCACACACACACTTGACTGGAGAGGGGGATAAAATTCCACCCCCACACTCACCAAAGGCAAAATAATAATGACAATAATAATAATAATAATAATAAGCCACCCACACAATGCAAAATAACACAAAAACATGCACACACCCATTGCAATAAAATAATATTAAAAATACAACACTCACCCATATACTCACCCAAGGAAAAATAATAAAAATCCAGACAAGCACCAAGGCAAAAATCAACCAACTGAACGACCACACACACTCAACCAAGACTGAAAATAAAATAAATATCTACACACACCAGCACACTCACCCATGGCAAACCTTATAATAGTTTTAAAACACACACACATGCACCACCCCAATTAATTCCACAAAATATATGGAAAATATTAAAGAAAAGTAGCAGCATCCAACAATAAATAAAATCACATCCAGGCAGCCCCAGCCCCGTGCACCAGGCCAGCTTAAGACGCTCGCACGCCAGACTGGGCCAGGCCGCCCCGTGGGCTTGAACTCCCGCATGCCACACTCCAGGCCAGGCCACCCCACACCCAGCCAGGCTGCTCCGGGCTAGGCCGCTCTGGGCTAGGCCAGCCACAATGCTCACCATGATGCCCCGGTGTGCCATGAATGTCCCAGGACACCTGGTGAGGATGCCCCCCATGCTACGCCACTCCATACGCCACACTGGGTCAGGCCGCACCGGGTCAAGTTGCGCCGCCATCCCTCAAAAAAGATAGGTCCAGGCATTTGGTGTCTATGAATTTTTTAGATTAAAAGTTACAACAACAGGGAGTTTTCACAGATAAAAGAGGGAGGGGGAGGCAGGGGAGGGGGTGCAATTGACAGCTCAAGCCTCTGTGGAAAAACTTTTGTAACTTTTAATCTAAAAAAATCGTAGCCACCAAATGCCTGGACCTATCTTTCTGAAATTTCTCACAGATAACTGCCCCTAACCCATCTACAAAGTGAGCAACTTTCAGACTTCTAACTTTTAAAATAAAAATGTTATAGGTGTTTCTTTCCTCATTGTTTCAAAAATACCTTGCCACTACATGCCTGGACCTATCCTTCTGAAATTTCTCACACATATCAACCAAAGTGGTACCTGTAATGTGCCCAAGTTTCCTGTTGGTATCTTTAAAAATAAAAAAGTTGAAGGCATAACTGTATTTACCCCACTGCTACCCATTTTTCTAAAATTAATTGCCATACAAGGCAAACACCTATGTTTCTGAAATTTCACACACTTGGGTCCCAACATACCACCTGCAATGTGGCAAAGTTTCATGTGTGGAACTTTAAAAATGGAAACGTTATAGGCATTCCTGGTTCATTATTAAGAAATTCATTGCTACAAAATGCCTGCACCAATCTTTCTGAAATTTCTCACAGATAACTATCCCTAGCCCATCTACAATGTGCCCAAGTTTCATCCTTCTATCTTTGAAAATGAAGAAGTTATAGGCATTTTTGTAACACAATACTAGGCTATGGAGAAATGCATTCAAAATGGCATCCGATACAAAATCGGACGTCCAATTTTTGGCTTAGAATCGGATCAGATCTGATATAGCAGACCTCTGATTTTTTCCGATCCGGTTTTTTTTTAAAAAAATCCGATTCCGATCCGATTTTTCCATCCGTGCACATTCCTAGTCTGTACCATCCCTACACACCTCTGAGGTATGCACAGTCAGAACCCAACAAGGGATGGAGTCTGCTGCCATAATGCCACTCCAGTTCCCCCTCCCAAAATGCAATATTTCCTGCATTGACTGTATACATAATAGTGCTTTTGCCCATTATCTCACTAGTCCAGGACAATTAGGCTCAACTTATGATGTGAAGATGGAATCTGCTCACCATAAAAGCTTGCCCTAGCAATTCCAAAGCCGATTGACAATGGGGTAACAGTGTCTCTAGTTTTAACCTAGAAAAACAATTAACCAGCCTAATGCTGGAGTTCAGCAATGCCTCTGAGCATTCTCCAGCCAGCCATGGATTTTTTCTGTCTAAACATGCATAGGATTGTGCCCTAAGTTTCCTTCCTAGGAAGTCTTCAAGAAAAGGTAGAACAGACATTGGCCAGGGATGTTTGAGATGGCAGGTCTCAAGGTCTTGTAACGGATAACTCATCTCTTCTATCTCTGGTTCTGCCATACGGTCCCTGTGTCCTGCGTCTCCAAGGGCTCAGCCATGTGCTCAGTGGCTTCCCCTTTTTTTTCTTTTGAAGCAGGTCAGCTGGGACTGTTGGGGATGGGATGGGGGATTCTGTCCCAGAAGCTGCAGGCAATCAAGGAGGAACCTTTGCATCCTTCCCCTTTCTTGCATGCAAAGCCCAAAGAGGAGGTGAGCCTCTGGGGGCCTGTAAACCTGAAGGCTACTTAGAGGTTGGCTTTTATTCTGCATCTTTCTTGGTGGCAAAATACAAAAGGGGAAATGGAAACTGAGGCAGAAAACAAAAAACCAAAGCAAAGCAACAAACTTGGAACTGGGGGTAGTGGGGTGGGGGGAGAAACCGGATCCTTTGCATTTAGTTCTCTGGCACTCACTTGTTTGTACCTGCAGTGCTGAATCATTATAGTGTTTGGCTCCATTCTGTGTTGCAATAATGTTCTATTGTCTTTCAAAATCATAAAATGCAATTTAAGGACTTTGCATCTGTGCTGATAATTCTCTGGTGTGAAAGCTGCACACACTCTGCTAATGCTCTGAAGACTGGAGAGGAGATGGCTTTTGCAGATGGACGGCTCCATGCCAAGCTTCAGCTTGATGTGGAATCAGAGCAACTGCCTTGTAATGGCTCCCTCTTTAAAACCAAGGTATATTAGAAAGACATTTCAGCCAAAACCGAAACTATAGCAACTGCTGTTAAAAGCAAAGCAGAAGAGTACTGGAATAAAAAGGTGAATTTCATGGTGTTTCTACGGGGCTGCGTTCAACATTCAGCAAAGGAAAATGGTAGTTAAATCCTGTTATATTTCACTTTCTGCAGTGGTGGATGGAGACCAGAGGAAGTGGTCAGTTTATAGGGATGGGAGAATCTATTTCTCTTCCAAGCCACTTTGACATGTTTTGACCCATAACCTCGTTCCATTTCCATATTAATTTGCCATTTTTTATCTTCTCAAAATATGTAGCTTATTTAAATGTGTTTCCTCTTAAATTACAAATTTAAATACTATTTTGTTTCAAAATAAGCATTTCAATAGTTTGATAAACTTAAAATGCTGAGAACAGACTCACAATAGTTGGAGAAGTGTGAAATCTGCTGGATAGCTAAGTTCTGATCCTCATATTTAGTCGGAGAGGTGCAAATCAGGTTTATTTCAGATAGGAATTCATGAAGATTAAATTCCTCAAACATCCCTAGTCAATTTTCCTGCAAACCGTCCATTTTCCAAAGCCAAAAATCATAGGGTACTTCCACATGCTATGCATTTAAGGTGGAATTGCCATGTTTCATTCACTCACTTATTATGGGACATCCATACAATACCATCATCCAGTAATTTTCCTGTGGTTCTTCTGCCTTTTCTCAGTCCGCAGGAAGTCTAACATTTCTCAGAAGAATGGAGGAGTAGCACGATCTCTATATATGTGCATGACTTTAGTCTTACTCTTCCATCTTTTTAAACGGGAGAGGTTTCTGAGTGGGTAGCGATGTATGGGTCAGATGAACCTACTGCAGTTCAGCACACATTTACTACTGTAGGGGGGCATTTTATCATGCTGATTATTATTATTATTATTATTATTATTACTATTATTATTATTATTCAATCTTTTAAGTAGCACTAAAATGCATTTCCAAGTATAATTTTTAAAATATATATATATATTACTGAAATGCCACTTAAATGAAAGTGTTATAGCACTATGCTGTGTTTTTATACCACGACAGCACTGGAGCTGCTGTTTAGCGCACAAGTGGGGAACTTGTGGTTCCTCTATATAGTTTTTAACTCCAACTCCTATCAACCCCAGCAAGCATGGTCAGTTATGATTGGAGTTGTAGTCCAACATCTGATGCTGGTTTAAAGCATCTTTAAGGCCCTGAAGCATTTTCAAGTGCTGGACTGGACACATACACCCACAGTGGCCACTTGGCCCCCCTAGGTCCCCGCTTGATGATGTCGGTTATATGTTGCGCAAGCAGCAGCAGCCGGTGCAAGGTGCACCATGCCAGGTTTTCCTTGAGCCGCTGGTGGCACCGCACGGGCAGCAGCCCACCGGCAGCAGGAGGGGCGATTGGGAGCATCAGCTCCTCGCCAGTAAGATAAGGGGTTTTTTTTTGTTTTTTTTTAATCAAAATGTGGGGAGGACAACAGAGGCGGTGCAGCGAGCTTACAGCTCGCTGCGCCACCCCCTTCCCCTGGGCTGCCTGCTCTGCTCCCAAAAAGTCACACTAAATGGCCGACTTTTTTAAATCGGAGCAAAGGGCATTTGCCCCAGATGACTTCACACTGGGGGCTGCATCATGTAACCAAAATGCTGCCAGTGTGAAGCCATATCGACAGAAACAGTCCATCTAGAGGTACCCCTAGACAAGTAGGGCTCCAAAAGGCTTCCTGTTTGAGCTGGGATTTTGCCTAAGCAACAATGGTCTTTCTAGCTCTGGTATGTTCCAGTGTGTTCTTTGGCTCTGATTTCTGCCTTGGTCCCTCAGCTCTGACTCCCTGGCACAGTTCCTGATTCTTCCCCTCTGATAGCAGCCTACAGCTCAGTCCTGATAGTTATGCTGGTTTATATTAGATGTGAATGTATGATAACCCTGCAAATGATTGAGTAATATATTGGCCCCATGTGATGTGAGGTGATGCAAAGAAT
Organism: Anniella stebbinsi; assembly: GCA_029215795.1. Taxonomy (NCBI): domain Eukaryota; kingdom Metazoa; phylum Chordata; class Lepidosauria; order Squamata; family Anniellidae; genus Anniella; species Anniella stebbinsi. The sequence goes on along the minus strand of JARDYH010000005.1, from coordinate 60,091,013 downwards.
TCTTTGGCTCCTGAAAGATTATTTGTGAAGAGAACAGATTTTTTTTTCTGGAAAATATAGCGCTCTCCTTTTCAAGGATCACTCACACTATGCTTGTTCTGGTCATAATACACCCCACAGAAACACAAACTTGGCTTGCCACATCGTTTCCATTACTGTGGGAGGGAAGAGAATACATCCTGAGCATCAGTAGCTTTTGCCTTGTGTTGTACATGTTGTGGATACTGAACCTTGAATTCAGTATCCACAACATGTACTCATAACATGCACACCAATCCTATACATGTTTACTCAGAAGTGAGTTCAATAGGGCTTTGTTTCAAGTAGGTATACATAAGATTGGAGCCTTAACTAGTTTTATTAAACAGAGAGTTTTGTAGACCTCCCAGCAGGGGTCTTGAACCAGTCCAACAGCAGGGTTTCTCTGACCCAGGCCAACAGAAGAGAGGAAAATGGGAGTCTGAAAGCTGGATTGTACTAATGAAAATAGACAGTTAATTCAGTGTCCCTGAATGCAGGATCAGCTCAACACATTTTGCTGGCTGAAGCAAGGGGACACGATGGCACTCCTCCCATCCCTAAAGGAACTGACCAGACTGGCATATGAATCTTACTTTGGGACAACATCCTCCACCTCACCTGAGGGCAACAAGATAGCTTAAGGAGTTCAGGTCAGGCTGCTTGGAACACACACATCTCTGTCCTCTGGCAGAGGGGAATGGCCACATTGTATGGTGTGCTGTCCTCCACACCACATAGCATCTGCTGCCTGAGTCGACTGCCTCACTCTACTTAATGATAGGGCCGGCCCTGCCTGAATGCAACACATACGCATCCCCTGAAATGTTGTGTTTGAAGTCAAGTATACACAGGGCTCTACCTCTGTGATCAAGGATGGGAGACTACAAACAGAGTAGAAATGTCCAGGTCCCCATGGAATCCACTGAAGAAGATGTCAGCCAGAGTGCTAATTCGCACCTACTTACTGAAGCGTGTACAGCTAACTATAAAGAAGAAATTGCCTTGGGTGGCTGTGCTCACACTTAGCCAAACACACTTCCTGGAAGGTCACCCGCAAGTGTGGGAAAGGAGCTGCTCTAATTCCTGTGAACTTTCACAGAGGAGCCTTGTTCCCTTTGCAAATAACAAGACTCCAAGGACCTGATCCCTCCATTTGCAAACAAGAAGCACACCTTTCCGTGTGTGGCGTGAAAGAAGGAAACAAACCTTGTGGTTCTTCTATCAATATTTAGTGAAGACACATCCAGCCCACCTTCTTAAATAGTGCCTTGCAGTATTAGCACAGGAGAATAGGTGGGAGAGCTGATTCTTTGCAAAGTATTTACCAGAGTCGTTTGTGCATGACTGCTTTACTGTAGGTACATACACACTAAAACAGCCTTCCCCAAACTGGTGCCCTCCAGATGCATTGGACTGCAACTCCCATCATTCCCTGATGATGATAGAAGTTGCGTCCAACAGATCTGAAGGGCACCAGGTTGGGGAAGTCTGCACTAAAATATGGTGAATGATGCCTGGAGTCTCAGCAAGGAATGTTTTCCAAGGGTATATCCTGACCAGGCGAAAGCCCTAGGGTGTATCCGCAGTGGCGGCACATCATTTATATGGTGCTGCAGCCATCACGGAATCATCCCAAGGCTTTCATCCAAAGATCTGAATTTAAAAGGTTGGAGGCTTACCCTGACTTTTTCCTCTTCCAGCGAGGTGACGGCACATCCCCAGTCTGTCGGTATCTTCCGACTTTGCATTGGAGGCGTTTCCCGGCCAATAGCAACCCCTGAACGGTCGAACGAAAGCCTCCGTTGCAGCTGACAGCTCCTTCTCACTCCCCCCGCCTTGCCTTGTATCATGGATCTCGCCCCTCGCTCACCAGTCCCTTCCTGTAAGTGCCGGCAAGTGCCCAGGCGAGGTGAGGGGTGAACCAAAGTGGACTACAGTCCACCCCATCCTCCGCCACACCTGTGCTCCTTGGCATGGGGACTACCTGGCAGGAGCACACGTGTGGGATAATGGGGGCTTGATGCACCAAGGCACCCTTGTAGAAACAACCCATATTAGCATTATCTCAGTTCCCAGAAGACTTTTGCAGGTGCAGGGAAAAGCCATAGTATAGGGTGACCAGATAAAATCCAGGTCAGGGCTCATATAACTTTAACAGTTGTAGAGAAAAGGGAATTTCAGCCAGTGTCATTTGTATGCAATTAGTTCCTGGTGAAATTCCCTCTTCATCAGAACAGTTAAAGGTGAGGCACTATACTAGAGTGACCATATACAAAAGAAGGCAGGGCCCCTGCAACTTTAACTGTTGTGATGAAGAGGGAATTTCACCAGGAACTAATTGCATACAAATGACACTGGCTGAAATTCCCTTTTCTCTACAACTGTTAAAAGTTATATGAGCCCTGACCTGGATTTTATCTGGTCAGCCTACCATAGTATGCATTCTCAAGGAGCTCTTCTCAGTGCCAGCTCCAGGTCTGGGAGGCCTTTGGACAAAATAGCCTCCATTGACCCCCCTACTCCATCCTGCCATTGCTCACTTGCTCTCCTGCTGCCACTCCGAGGGAAAGAGTGAGAAATGAGCAGGCCGTGGCAGGTGCTGCTCCTTCTCCTCACTCCTGCTGCTTGCTGGTACTCTCCCTCTGGGACCGTTTCCAACATTCAGCACAGGAAAATGGTAGTTAAATCCTGTTATATTTCACTTTCTGCAGTCATGGATGGAGAGCAGAGAAAGTGGTCAGTTTATAGGAATGGGAGAATCTATTTCCCTTCCCAGTCACTTTCATTTGCTTTGACCTATGACCTCATTCCATTTCCATATTAATCTGCCATTTTTATGCATTTAACACATATTAAAGCCTATTTAAATGTGTGTTTAAATACTAATTTAAATACTCTCTTGTTTCAAAATATGTATTTCAATTGATAGTTTGACATATTTAAAATGCTGAGGACTGACTCGCAATATTTGGAGAAGTTTGAAATCTGCTGGATAACTAAAGTTTGATCCTCATATTTAGTCCGAAAGGTGCAAATCAGGTTTATTTTGGATAGGAATTCACAAAGATCAAATTCCTCAAACATCCCTAGTCAATTCTCCTGCAAACTGTTCATTCTCCAAAGGCAAAAGCCATAGGGTACTTCCACATGCTAGGCCCAATGAGGATGCAGCATGGTCAGTGGTGTGGTGTGTATGGAAAATGACTGGCTGGAACACTGAGGAGGGGCACTGCTCACTGCAACATTTTGTTGCAGGTCCCAGTTGTCCACTCTAAGAGCCATTTTACACATTAATGCAGCATGTGGTGAAAACCTGAGCTGGTGGAATTCTGGATTGTACCACTTCAGAGTGAACCTGGAGGATCATATTTTTGAAAACTACCTCACATTAAAAATAAAACAAGCCCTAAATAAAACTAGAACATCGAGGGAAAGATTTAGCATAGCTCACTGATTATGTGCTTGTTTTACCTGTGTCCTGTCATGTATACCCTGTCTTCCCTTTCTGTTCTGCCAACAATCCTGTCAGCTCTGAGTAGAATATGCAACAGACTGCAAGAACATCTCCAAAGTAAATGGAAGGGGTTTTTTTCTTTCCTTTTTTTCTGGACTGACATTTTTGCTAATGAAAGAGAAAAGTCTGGCAGGGTCAGAGGCAACCTCAATTTGTTATTCCTGCCAAAAACTGTTCAGAGAACTGCAATCTTTGTGGGTTTCTTTTTTCCCCATTATGCTCTTCCAAGATAACTCTCCAGAGAGAAGACACAGTCCAGCCTTCCAGCTATGATAACTAGGTGATGGGTCCAGTAAAAGCCGAGAGAAGGTACGAGTTGTTCCAAGGTTAATTTGCTGATTAATGGCTCTGAATTCCAATCTGTTCCTCTTTGCATTTCAGCATTGTAAATGTGTCTGCAGGTTAAATCACATTCAGTAAGTAAATGAAGAAGTGGGGTTTCAATGACTGAGTGATGTTTTCTATCACCTACCCCGCAAGTTGAGACATAGAAGAAAGATTAATATCGGCCACATGGCACATGCAACTGTTAGACCACTTACTCAAGCCAAGTACAGACAATTACTTGGAGCAATGTAGCAGCTTCCCCTTGGCACTACTGTGGTATTAACCCTGTTCCAGCCATGGGAGCTTAATAAATGTACAGATCTGATAGCAAGGCGGGGAAGGGAGGCATTCAGTAAGGGTAAAGCTTTCCCCCCTTAAATCCTAATTTCAGCTCTTTCCCTGACCCCATTCAAGTCTGATGATAGGTGATGAAATTGCCTAGACCAAAAGCAGCTTCTGCTCTAGTCAAAATTCTTAGGATGAATTTTAGGTTTGGGCTCGTATTTTGGTAGCTGCCCTGGGCATCCTGTAGAAGGACAGACTAGTAATGCTGATAATAGTTATTTGTTATTGTTGTTGTTAGTGGTGGTGTTGATAGTAGTAGTATTTCACTCCTAAGGAGTGCGTTCTGCTTGCCCAGCTTCTGCATTTAGAATGGGGTGGAGGGGAGTATCTTGCCCTTCTCCTCAGGCAGTAGAATGTTGTGGGCCAACCCCATATCCCTGCAGAGTGCTGGCTCCAAACTTTGGAGGGGCCTTGGGCAAGCCATCCTCAATGGGTCCCCTCCCTCAGTGAATCCATCTTCTCACTGCAATCCATTGTCACCTGTTGCTACCACTCGTCATCCTGTTTCTCATCATTGCTACTTTTGCTTGTTTGACAGGCAGAGAGCCAGCTCTCCTTCTCACCACCACCATTATCTGAGCTGGAGTGAGCAGTGAACAAGCAGGTTGTAATGGTGAAAAGCCCAGGAGCTCTTGTCAGTGGACCTCTGCTCAGGTGTGGAACATCAGCAGATGTCCAACTATGCCTTACCTTGATGTCAGCCTGAACCCTGCATCCCTGTGTGGAAACCCAACCCCTCGTTGCAGCTCAACAACAGCTTTTTGGTGCTTTCAGCCCTACATACACCAATGCTGCTGCTACTGCTGAATCAATCCTGGGCATCTCCAGGTAGGACTGGAAAAACTCTCACCTGAAGCCCTGGAGAGCCACTGCTAGTCAGTGTCAACAATACTGGGCTAGATGGATCAAGGGTCTGACGTAGTATAAGGCAGCTCCCTGGGTTCCTATTACTTGTTCCAAACCTTTGGATCAGGTAGACTAAAAAGAAATCCAAACAAATAAAGAACAAAGTCTTATTAGTACCTTACTGGTGTCATCTTCAAATACAGCTTTCCAAGTCAGTTTCAGAAATGGTATATGCCTACCTATAAGGGGCGCCTGAAGATACTTGAACAGCTTTTACCAACCTGGCATCCTCCGGATGTTTTGGACTAAATTTCCCAACATTCCTGATCATTGGCCAGGCTGGCTGGGGCTGATGAGGATTGAAGTCCAAAACACCTGGAGAGCAGCTACTAGAGCATTTAGGAGCAGAGAGGTGCCATGCTTATGTCACCATAAACACCTAATCTAAAACATAAGCATCCAAGAGGACCCCCTTCATTAACCTTTCACTACTTTCCACAAGTCTTTAGCAGACACAGCAGAGCCTTCTTAGCTTTCTCTAACTGCCAATGATGAGAAATCTGAAGATCGAGACCTGGAAATGCTGCCAAGTGAAACAGTGTGCAAGGATGATATCCTGACAATGCAAAGTAGTCTACACCATAAAATAAACAATTGTAGAGATTAACAGGAGAGGGTGCTTAGAGCCATCAAGGAGCTCAGCCAAGAGTTTGCTAAGGGAGCCTGAATTCAGATACAAGGTAAACAAAAATCTATCTCGTGCAGGATCGGCGAAACAGTGTGAATCTTCTAAGGCAGCCCTTACAGAACACAGTCAGTTCACACGCAGGGCATTTTCACACATGAGACCAAAAGGCTATTGAGTGTTTCTCACACTGTTTGTGGGCAGGGGTTGGGACCTTCCAACTGGGAGTCTGTGAGACCAGGGGCATTTCCCAATTTGCTGTAATGCCAGGGCAACTGGCCAGAGAGGAGGGAACTGCAGGCACTTTGAACCATCGATCAGAAGCCTCTTGAGCACAAAAGTCTGGTAATTATGGACAACCAACCAGATTCCACTACCAGTTATAAAATCCCCCACAAGAGGACAAGCGGTTCAGCACTGAGAGAAGCTACCAGACTGCTCCATTATGCTGTACTGGGCAGTTCCCTTACCTTCCTCCTGAATCTGATAATATAAACAATTAAATCTTCCCCAACCTGGGGGCCTCTAGACATGCTGGCCTACAGCCTCCCATCACCCACACCCAACATGGTGACTGGCCATACTGGCTGTGGATGATGGGAGTTATAGAAGGGTGCAGGGTTGGAGAAGGCTTCTCCTTTTCTGTCCATGCTTACCCACTTATGGACTGCTGTCTCCACTTGGGACTTTTGCCCATCCTATGTACTTTGCAACAGCTTGCCTCTCCTGCCACCACTTCCTGAAGCTATCTATTATTGGGGCCAGATCCTTCAAAGGCCTATATACCCACACATCCACTTGGCTATTGTTAGTGTGGGAAAGAAACTAGAAAAGAGCCATTTCAAAATCAGTCCTGATCATCAGCATCAAGCAGATACTGTAAGTTCTAGTCGTTGTAGGTTTACCAGTCAGACACAGAGATAGAAAAACCACTTTCAGAGCAAAACTAGAAGTGAGAAGAAATGTACCACTTAAAGTGTATTGTCTTTTTACAACTATAAATAGTCTCCATGAGAGGTTTGGTACGTGGAGAGAGGGATTAATCCTCATGAGTGAATAAGGTAGGTCAGCAATAGGCAGACTTCAGTCTTGTGGAATCCGCTTTGTTTTTACTAGAATCCCAAGAGCCACCAATCAGAGCCAGGTGCAAAAGAGTGCCTCACGTGAGCAGACATATGAATTAAGGAACAGGCTGCCTCACTCCCAAGCTGCTTGGCAAACTATCTCGCCTGTCCTGTTCCTTTTTGTGTCATAGCTGAAGCAATGAAGGGAATGAAGGCCATGCTAAACCAGGTGCCACATTAGAAGATCTAGGATTCTGAGCAGTGAATTTCAGACAAGATTCCTGAGTCCAGTCTTATTTGAGTCACCAAAAATCCCAGAAGGGCTATCTCTCCTCTCCTCTTCCTATAAGGCCAGGTCTGGTAGCAGGTAAGAAGAGTCCTGCTGTGGGGCAAAAGTATATGTCTGCCAAACGCTGCAGTATTTGACATGCAATATCTTGTGTCATTTCCAACTACACGTGATAACTGAGAGACGGGCTGCACGATTTACTTTCACCCGGGTCTTGAATCAATTGCTGTTTGTCTCTATCCAGATGCTTAAAGTAAGCAGTCATGTAATTTGTAAATCCCAAAGTGTCAAAAAGGATCTGAAGTTTTGTGTTTTTTTTAATGGCTGTGTTGTTGTTTTTTAATTCAAACAATTAAACCCTTCCCTTCTTGGAGGTAAGGCAGATGGTTAAAATTATCTCTGCGACTTCCAAGCTGTAAACATTTCACTAGAAAATGGAGACGCGGTTTCGGGGGGTAGGGGAGGAAAACAAGAGACAGGCCCAATGTAAAGCAGAGGTCCTGGTTAAGAGAGTGCTGGGAATGTCAAACATGCTTGACCTCCCGATCAGCAAATAAGCACATTATAAACAACATGTTTAATCGGAGCCACTCTCAAGGGAACAGGAACTCTTGTGTTTGTTTAACATAAGGCAAATGGGTTTGACTGTGAATTGCTTTGTGACCAAACATTATTAAAGTGATTTGCAGAATTTATTAATATTACATCATAGCACACTTCAGTAGCACATAGTACAGATGGCAGTTTCCAGATGCGGGGAAAGGTGCTAGAAATGATTGACCAAGCACACAAAGCAATCTGTGCTACTCATGTTAACACACATAGTGGGACACAGAATTCTCACCAAGAGTTCCCTGGTGAGCCATAGACTCAATAAACAAGCCCAAACCAAGAGATGTGCTTGGCACCAGATCGAGCCCTACTGTGAAACAGGCCAAGGCAGTTTCTTAAGATAGGGTGACCATATGGAAAGGAGGACAGGGCTCCTGTGTCTTTAACAGTTGCATAGAAAAGGGAATGTCAGCAGGTGTCATTTGTATGCATGCAGCACGTGGTGAAATTCCCTCTTCTTTTGTATCTGGTCAAGAGGGCAGTGCTCCTGCAGCTTTAACTGTTGTGATGAAGAGGGAATTTCACCAGATGCTACATGCATACAAATAACACCTGCTAAATTCCCTTTTCTATACCACTGTTAAAGATACAGGAGCCCTGTCCTCCTTTTCATATGGTAATCTTAAAGGCAACAAATTTTGGGTGCCATTTGGATCAACAGCCAGCCATTGAATTGTTAGATTTGATATCAGGGATGGGGTATTATACTTGCATATTTTGCTCAGCTGATGAAAAAAAATTAAGCCAGGCTTAGTTGTCATTGTATTTTATAAGAATAAGGAGGTGAAAGTTCATAGAAAATTTGTGTTCTGAACACCCACTGTGTTTTGTTTCAGAACATCTTACACGTTACATAAAGGCTATATCACCACATTACCTAACACTGGCAGTAAAACTGGCTTTGCCAAATTGAAAATTGTCCCAAGCAGTCTTTTAAGCACAGACAAGACATTCCCCCTTGATAAAAAGATATTCGCAAACCACGTCAGAAACCTTATCCATGTGCAGCTGTCTTCTTTGTATTTAGCATTTGTCCTATGGTTATTTCTAAACTTCTCTTTTGCTGTTAACCCTAACCAATCCCTGAGAAGTGTATGGGGGTGCCTATATGACACCATGTTGAAAGGGGATCAGCTCAAAAGTACACAGCATTGCTGCTGCAAGGCTAAATTGATAAAAGCTAGATGGGGCAGGAGGGAGCACAGGCTGTCCAGCCTGAAAAACTGCATTACAAGTGGCCATTCCATTTTCAAGCCTGCCCCTTGCCCCTGTCCATGGATAACCTGAACCAAAGTTGGGAAACGGGGTGACCTCGGAGCAAAGTCACGGTAAATCAAGAGTTTGAAAACGCACAGTTTCGGGGGGAGGGAATTCCGATGTGGCTGCAAGTTGGCAGCTGCGTAATTTAAACAACACACCACTGCATAGCCGCTACAGGGTTAATAGCATGTATAGATACCCCTTTGATGCACATGGCTGCAAACATACATTTGCCACACTGATACATTGCATTTTTAAGTGTACACTTAAATCACCCAAGGGGTACACCTAAAAGCAATGGGTTGTATCTTGAGTTCTGTTCCACAAATAGGAGAGCTCTTTCCATCCACAGAAGGGACTCTGACTTAGCAAAAGCTTCTGCTGAAGGGGTGAAGGCATTTTTGGTACAATTCCCCCTACAGCCCCCTGTATCACCATTCCCACACTGTTCCAGATGGTAACCAAAAAGTCTGGTACAGTTTTTCAGAAGTGCAAAGGATTACAGTGGGGAGAGAGCATTGACCAAAATGGCCTCTCCCACTCTTCTGAAAATATACTCCTGCTGATGGAGTTTTAATTAGGATTCAAGCCATTGGGACTGTTCACACAACATGCTAACTCACACACAGTGATTGAGTGTGGACTGTTGTTGAACCATGGGTTGTTTGATGAACTGTGGGTTAGCATGTTGTCTGAACCCAGGACATTTTCTACAGAGTGGCTTGTTAATCATCCTGAACAACATGCCACACTGCATGGTTAATAAGCCACCCTGCAGAAGATATCCTAGGTTCAAACAACACACTAACCCACAGTTTAACAAACAACCTGCACTCAACCACTGAGTGTGGGTTAGCGTGTTGTGTGAACCCAGTCATTGGGTGAAGTAATCATAATAAATGTGTTAATCTTTAAGGTACCCCAAGACTCTCTGTTGTTTTTGCTGCAACGCGGATTAACATGGCTACCCCTCTGGAATTAGTCCTTACAAGACTGCTTCAACTGGGACATAAATCCCCCCCTGCCCGCCCAATAAATTCTGATTAAATCCAGCATAGCCAAAATCACCTTCCTCATCGCATGAGCACAGGAGGAAAGGGAACTGATTAAATTACAACTTAAGTCACCATGCAGCAAAACACATCCCAGCAGAGAGGAGTCTGATGGTAAGGCAGAATTCAGGGAAATGGAAAGCAGATGAGTAAAAAAACAGTATCTGCATATGATTGCAGAGCACCAAAATGAAACAGGAAAGCTAGTGTGACATATGGAACCTGCTAAAAGGTGTCTGAATGTGGAGCACAGCAGTGGCCAGAAACTTATGTTTGCTGTTCTTCTTTGCCTGTGTAAGCAGCCTGCAGAACAACAAGTGATGGGTATAGCAGAATCCCACAATTGGATCTATAGAACTTTTCCAGTTTGGGGAAGGAAAGAGGTGAATGTACCCTCCCTCCCAGAAACAGCCATGAAGCACATGCTGGACAGATGCCCCCACACACACACATACACACAAAGTTGGCAACAGAAGCGAGTGATTGCAGGTGTGTGCATGAATATAACCCTTCTGACACAATTCTCCTTCCCCCATTTACTGGCTCCCCATCTGTTTCCAGCCACAATTCAGAATGCTGCTTATGTCTTATAAAACCCTATATGGCTTGCGGCCAGGTTATCTGAAAGACTACCCTCTCCCATACGAGCCTGCCCGGATTTTCAGATCATTAGCAGACACCCTTCTCTCAGTACCACTACCTTCAGCGATATGTTTGGTGGTGCCACGAGAGACAGCCTTCTCAGTGGCTGCTCTCAAACTGTGGAACTCCCTGCCAAGGGAAGCTAGGTTGGTTTCCCTCTCTGCTATCCTTCCACCAGCAGGCAAAGATGCATTTATTCAAGCTGGCCTTTGGCATGTAAGTTGGTCTGTTGGGTTGGGTGCTGTTTTATTCTGTTATTGTTATATTTAACTCTGTTTTTAATTTATTTGTTTTAGTATTGTTTTAGCCAAGCTTTTAATTGTATTTTTTTTTACTTCTTATGATTATTAATCCCCTTGAGCTTCCGTTTTTTGAAGGAAATGAGTACATATCAAATAAATGAAAAAAAAATTCAAATTGCCCTTTACCAGCAGGAAGAATGAGCCATGCTTCTAATGCAGTAAGACCAGCACTAGCGGCCCGAGTATCTGGAAGGTGAGAGAAGACTTATCACTATTGCTACTCCCCAGCATCTCCCTCTTGCTACTGCCGGCCTCCTCTGGAAAAGAGATGCGGGAGCAAAAACCCTGCCTCCATGTGGGCCCTTGGAGGGCAGCTGGACTAGCGCTAGCAGTGAGGGCCATTCTTTTGACCATTTTGCTTGGAACTTATTATACATTAAATCTTGATAACGTCAATGTAACATTAAATTTATCCTATATTTACTGAATTTTTTAAAAAAAAATTGAATTGATTTGATACGTTTTGAAAAATACTTTTTTCAGATGTCATGTATTTTGATAAGTTGATGTTTACTATGAACAGTTTTGGACACAGTCCACAATAGGAAACTGGCATTTAAACAACTAATCTGTCTGCTAAATATAGTGCAGGAGCCTCCTCTACTTCTTATTCATGCTGACTCCATCTATCTCCAGATCAGTAAAGGGTTCTGTGTGGTCTTATAGTTACACTTCAAATCCACAAAGCTTTCTGCTGTTGGAAGTTAATTACAGTGAGGAACAAGACCTTTCCAGCAAGGTTTAGACCTTCATCACACCTAATTTCCCCCCTTAGTTTGCCTCTGCATTTTATTACCTCTGAGGCAGAAGCGCATCAAACTTATGATCCCTTTCACCTGAATAGCTGCTCTTTTGCTCCTATGCTTCTTAGCTCCACTGCACCTCTCCCCTTCTTTTTCTCCCTCCAGTCAGGTCCTGTCAGATGAGTACTTCAACCAGACCACCTTTCTGCGGGACGAAAGTGGAATGACCCTTCATTGAGGGACTACAATCCTGTCTCTGCAAAGATTCAGGCATTGTATGATTTTAAAAAATGCTTTCGAGCCTGGGATGCAAGGTTTAGGTTTTATATCGAGGCTTGGAGCCCGCTGCTGGGAGAGATTGCTTTTCTCTGCCAGGACCTGATGCAATCCATTCAAGCCCCCAGTTCCTTTAAACCTACATGGAGGCTTAGGGCGCATTAAATGCGCTTAGAGAAAATAATCCAGACTTTTAGCATTCTAGGAAAGGCTGGGGAAGAGGAAGGGTGTCAGCAGGACAGGCACGGCATCATGTGTGAGTACTGTGCTGCAAATCCGCACACCAGACATGGCGAGAGTGCACCAAATCACTGGTGTGATGGAGCTCTTAGGGACATGGGCAGTTTATAAAACTGAGCAACACTCAAGAATTGTTACAAGGTATAAACTCCAGACATCAAGCATCATCAGATGGGGGTGGAGAGATCACGTTTCCCTACCGTCGCTTTGCCTCCTGCTGTTGTCCCACAATAGCGCCAAACAGCTTCCTCCTTCACACAGGGAAGACAGAGGAGGCAAGCACATGGCCCATTCCGTGGGCATTTTTATCATGCTGCTTGCTTGGTGAAAAATTTCACTATAGCCCCAAGAATTGGATGTTCCCTGTCTTATTTTATGACGGAAAAAAGACCAGAAGGAACAGGAGATGCACGGGACGCAGACGTCGTTGTCAAAAGGACCCACGAAAAATTATGAGTGGCCAGTAATAAGAGTGCAATAAAACACTCATTTGATGACACTCATCATTTTAGAGGTACCATTTTATTTTCTCCTCTACCACATTACCTATTTTGACTTGCAGCTGGATCCCCCAATTCCTATCTTCCAACGCTATATCTAGCACTGCATTAACATGATTTATTGTCTTCCTCTACTGGCTATGTTTTTAGCAGTTTATTCTTCCATTCTAAAGGATGAAAAAGAGCAAGAGGATGCTTACCTATCACCTCCATGTAAGTCTCCCTGTATGAGACACCTGGTTACAGCATTCAATTAAATATGGACAGATGGTGAGTATTAATATACATTTGTACCTCTAAATTGTCCTGCTCCTCAAAAACATGGCTTGTGAAATCTACACCCTAAACCCCCACGTTCCTTCTAATTGTTGTTGCTGTTAACTATGAGGTCCATCACACCAGCGATTTAATGCACTCCCATCATGCCTGGTGTGGGGATTTGCAGCACAGTGCTCATCCTAGCATGTCTAAGCCAGGCCTTATGGAAGGAGGAAGTATGAGGGCCACGTGCTAATTCTGGAGTTGAAGGTGATGATGGACTGCTCATAAGGCAAGTGATAAACTTACCCCTCCAGAAGGCAATACCTGGGGATAACCTCTTGAAGTGTATCCTCTTGAGAGCCACAAGGGTGTCGGTCAATTGAGCATAATCTGTTCCAGCCCCTTTTGCTTCAAGTAAAAATGGAGAGGACAGTATAGTCTTCTATATTTCAATTGACTCTAAACCCTTAAATCTGGAAATTAAAATACAGTAGGTCACAGATAATGCAGCAGTTTCCAACAAAAGGAAATGTGACCCCAAACCACGCTCATTTTGAAAAGCCGCAAATTCAGGCTACAAATTCATGGCACGAGCTGGTGGAGACGGCTCCTCTTGTCAATTCATTCCAGCAAAGATTTCTGACCGGCTGCTTGTTTTCATTTCTTGCCTCCTTGCTCCTAAATTTTAACCCAGTGGGGGATGAAGCAGCCTTGCTTCCAGTGTCATAACAGCGGTGGGGTCATAAACTGCACCTGTGCACTTGATGACTTAGCATTTTCAGCCCAAGCACAAAACAGAGAGAGGTCACTGAGGGATTTTTTTATTGTTTTGTTTTCTCAAAGGCTTTCTTTATGAAAACATAGCCTCCTACCAAAATAATAGTGTTTTTTTACCACGCTGACAAAGCGAAATAATTAGTTTGGCATTTTGTGCATTTGGTGCTACCCTGCTCTGCTCTGAGTCATGAGCTGTAAATTCTGGGCCAGAGAAGGACCAGAGGATTGAGGGCGGCCTGTTGTTTTTCTTAGAATGTTGAAAAGATCTTATATATTCCTCCATCCTGAACAGAAATAAAAAAAGTACAAGTGACTCTTGTGCCATTGGAGAAAAAAATATTAAAATATAACCGGGGGGGGGGGGGGGGGGGACAGTTCAATGTTCATTTAATGAACACACATGATTCAAAACTGCTCAGCATAAGATTTTGAAGCAAATAGAGGTTCTTTAGGAGATGTGATAGACAGGGCTTGCCTGTCATTTGCATGCACATACCAAAAGAATTCAGCCAAAGCTATCACAGGAATGGTGTTTTCAGCAAGTGACAGGTGTGGTACCACATTAGTTATTTGGGTGGCTGAGAGATGGTGATAGATTTGGAGAGACAAAGCACACAATTAAGGATAGATCTGGGTACAAGGGCAGAAGGAACAAACATTGCAGTTCTGCAACCTTTGCATGCTCCCATCAGTAGTGAATTAAGTTTGTTCCATAAATGTTTAGTGATACCAAGTCTGGATCTTGTTCTGAAGATACTAAAGACCACCCCATGCCCATTTTGTTAAAGTGCTTACAAAACCACATGTGGCCATTTTCGGGTGTGATGACTGATCAGTCACATAAACATGAAAATTCTGTGACATACCTGATACCTTACAACTGCAGCTCCACAGGCCCTAGGGAAATTTGGGGGGGGGGGGGGTCCTGGATCCAGATCCAGAAACTTTGTTCTGTATGTGGAAGGATACAGCTGGTCTCCATCCTCTCCTCTTCCCTGGAGCCCCTCCCCCATCCTCACGCACTCTCCAAATCTGTTTCGAGAGTTGAGGGACATTTGTACAACACACATTGCACTAATCCAAACTAGAGGTTACCAGAGTGTAAATATCCCTAGCTAGGCTATTTCTGTTGAGGTAGGGTCCAAACTGTACTTTGGATCTTACAGCTGAACAAACCTTAGGTGGTTTTCTTTTGCCACACTAAAAAGCAAATAGTGGCTGAATTCGGACAACACGATAGTCAATGGTGGGGTAATAATCAACTTTACAGTTGTTCATCTAGGGGGTACTCCCCACACAACATGGTAATAAATAATCAACTGTGGTGTGGATTAGGATCAGCACTGAGTTGACTATGGCAGCATTCGGATGACACGATCGTCAATACAACTGACGATTGTTTCCCCTTCCCCGGTTGCTTATTGTGTCATCCGAATTCATCCATAGATTCAGGAATATTGCCTTGTGGTAACTGAATGTAGAAGGCAATGAAACAAGTCTCCTAATGACACTTTTATAACCAATATATCCTAAGCATTTGGATAAGCTAGGACTGGAAGAAGGGTGACAAATTCTGCAACTGATGATGTCACAATGGAGCCAAGAATGGAAAGAGCAGCAAATGTTTGGAAGCAGAATATACTGACAAAATACCCATTCTTCTTCCTCCCCACATTCCTTACTGATATCAAAATTCCAGAACCAGAAGTACTGCAAAGTAAATCTGAGGGCAATATAGGCCAACCATTCATAGAAGAAAGAAATGGGGACAATTGCATATATTATAAGGCCTAGAATCAAGGCCCGATGCAAGCAATGCCTATGATATTTCATGGTATTCTGCTCATAGGAAGTAGTACACCTAGGCATTTTTGTGGGGGAACAGGAATTATTATAGCATCGTATCTCACTGAGTCCCACATCCAGATGCCTGTTTGCCACACATAAAGGCCAAAACTTCTAACTTGATAGTAAGTATCTCTTATTTCCTGGTCCCTGTGATGGAAATTCCTTCTGCCCTGGAGCTATTGTACTGACAGTGACTCTTTTATCTCATCCCTCTGTGTTAGTGACCCCAGAGGCACCCAGCATGGTGGGTATCAATGCCTCTCCTTGTAAACATGTGTAGGAAGCATCTGTTCATCATCTCCCCCTCCCACCATTCTGTTCATGGGCACGTCTTTTGACAGCCCATTCTCTATTGTTCCGCCCACGCCCTGTTAGTCCCTCTCTGCTAGCTGAGTGACAGTGGCAAAAACGCCTGGCAGCTTGAGGAGACTGAATTGGTCTCTGTGCTTCTCTTCCCACCACTGTGGAAGGGAAGCATTTTGCTTTCTGCTGCTTCAAACTTTGCTTTGGAAGCCACTGCTTCGAATAAAAACATCGTTCGTATGGACAACCGCTTGGAGAAGATTCCTTGCAAGGATGGCAGGGAAATGTTCGAAAAATTACCAGAGAAAAGAATATTTTTGCCCTTTCAATCCAGTCCTGAAAGTCCTTAAATACTCACAAGGACCACAGACTCATATTGTGGTGTGCTTCAGCTATAGAGCGCCATTGAGATGTATGCTGTCAAATGCTGAAGAAGAACCTGTGGAGGAAAAATCAGAGTATATGCTCTGATGAGCCTTACATTTTTCTCACTAAGACACTACAATGAAACAACAATGTTTGTTTGGGTTAAGGAACAAGATTCAAGCACTAGGTTGGTTCCAGACTTAGAGTAGACCCATTGAAATCAATGGGACTTAAGTCAGTCTGCATCCAACCCATTGATTGGAAGCATGGCATTGCCAGATAGTTTGGTGGACAGCTCCCGCATTGACAATAGGAATGAGAGAGGCTGGTTTCGGACAACACATTAAGCAACGGAAGGGGGGGGAAACAATCGTCAGTTGTGTTGCTTATTGTATTGTATGGAGGGTAACACGCTGCTCGCAAGCTACTGACGGTATGCTATTCCACCCAAATAAGCAACTGAGAGAAACAACTGGCTTGCAAGTTGTTTAGCTCGAAGCCAGTTGTTTAAAGTGTTGTGTGGAGAGGTGAGTGTGTTAATGGCGTGCGGTGAGTGGGTTAAAACACAAGTCCACAGAGGCAGGTGGCAAGAGTGACCAAAGCGACAGCTGCTACTCTGCTACTACTGGCGCAACTTGCAGAGGCTGCTGGGATAGCATTGGGAGGACCGAGGGAGGGAGGAACGGAGGGAGGGGAGAGGGCCGGGGGCTGTGTCAGTCAAATGCCGGGTTGACTATTAGTCCACTCAACGCCAGCCCCAACCACCCACAGTTGTGTAGGAATATGTTGTGTGGGGAGTACCCACAAAATAACCAACTGTGAGTTTGGCTACTCAGCCCACCATTGACTAATGTGTTGTCCAAATGCAGCCATTGTCTCTGAATTTGGAAGCGCCATTTAGCTAATTTAGCTAACAGTCATTAATAGAACTCTCCCCAATTTTTCTGTCCACCCCTTTAAAAAAAAATTTTTTTAATGCTCCCTAGGAGTTCTTTCTGGAAACTCCCATGCCTTAAAGTCTATTTAGTATAGATTATTACCCATTACCTGTTCCTAGACTATGGTCTCAGAGATGTAAGATTATAGCTGGGGAGCTTTCTACCTCCAAGCTGTGACTCAAAGCTCTTGTTAGTGGTTTTCTGCATGTGCGATGAAGAGAGTTCTCAACTTAATCATGCTCCTGTTTATTGTTTGTGCAGCCCTTCAGTTTGTGGCTTGCATTCCTTCTTGTATTTGCCCTGAGATCAGTATTATTCCCATCTTACAGATGGACAATTGAAGATGAGCAACTGAGGCTGGAGACAACACTCAAGTACATTCAATATTTGCACTGAAGGATGGTTTGTTTGTTTGCTTTTTCAGCATAAATCTTTTCTCATCCCATCAAGATAAGCCACACCTGTCAAAACTCTCTCTTTTACCCAAGCGTTAAAGGTACAGTTCCTCTTTTCCTCCTTTGTATTTGATTACCCTAACTGTGCTTTGCAAAAGTGGGGCATGGCCCTGGTCCCCCAGAAAAAACCACACCCACTGTCAGTAGAAGAAAGAGGCAAAAAGAAAAGAGAGAAAGCAAAAGACAGAGGAGCACCATAGCTAGGGTGACCATATGAAACGGAAGACTGGTCTCCTGAATCTTTAACAGTTGTATTGAAAAGGGAATTTCAGCAGGTGTCATTTGTATGCATGCAGCTCCTGGTGAAATTCCCTCTTCTTCACAACAGTTAAAGCTGCAGGAGCTATACTAGAGTGACCAGATAGAAAAGAGGGCAGGGCTCCTGCAGCTTTAACTCTTGTGATGAAGAGGGAATTTCACCAGGTGCTGCAGGCATACCAATGACACCTGCTGAAATTCCCTTTTCTATACAACTTTAAAGATACAGGAACCCTGTCCTCCTTTTCATATGGTCACGCTAAACAACCCACCCTTGCCAGGTTCAGACATCATGGTAAGCCACAACCATCTGCGATGGCTTGAATTTTCAAAATGGGTCAATCCCTTTAACTTTGGAGAATGCCTTAGACTGGATCTTAGGTGTTGTTTTCTTCATAAATAGACTGTATCTTACTTCACTCACAGAGGAGTATCTAGGGTGGCCGTACATGGCACAGACAAATTTCTTCAACCCAGCTATCTTTTCTTTGGTAAAAGTTAATGATTCACCTAGAAGCAATTCAGTGCCATGGCTGTGGAAACGAGCAGATTGTAGAAAACCTGACAATGGGCTTGATCCTACTGAACACGGCTGGTACTTCAAAAATGGCAGGTACCACATAAAATGGTACGATGGTCCAACACTCCCAGAAAATCTTGAAACGGCCACAGAAGAGGACAGTGAAAAAGAAGACGAGGAAAGTGATTTTGACAGTGATAATAGCAGTTCCAATGAAAAGGAAGAGGACATCCAATGAAATTTGTTTGTTAACCCTTCTCACAGAACATAGTTTTTGTTTTGTAAATTGTAAATTTTTGCAGAAGATTTTAAAAACATTTGTTAAAAACAATTCAACCTAATAAATAGTATTTTTTATATATCATCATACTTGTCCTATTTGAAATTTTGTAAAGCACATTTGAACATGTTCAACTGTAAAAATCACAGTTGAACATGTTCAAAATGATTTGTGCATCAGATCGAGAGATATTTAGGGTGGATACTTTTGAAATGAAAGCCCTGGATGATAAACTGTAAAATCTTATAATCCTGAGAAAGTGGATGTATAACGAGATACCACTCATAATTCCCTAAGCGTTGGGGTAAACCCCATGTTATTATACATTTTCTTCATCCTCATTGAAAATGCAACTTTTTTGTTTTTTAGTGTTCTTTCGAAAGTCATATAGTTTTTGAGTAAATAATGTTTAAACGTCACACATAACCAATGTGAACACTGATTTTATACGTTCAAATGAAATTATCTCAAAAAGTAATGGAGTTAACAAAAATGTTTAATCACAAAAAGTATTTGTCATTAAATTTGAAACATTTCAGCAAAAAAAATCATCTCTATAGCATAAACAGGTGAGAAGTTATGCATATTTAAATATGGCAACTACATAATAGCACGGCAGCCATATTGATGACATAATCACACAACCCCCCACCACTGGAATTTTGTAAGACTCGCTTTTCTGAGACACTTATGTCATATATAAACAAAAAATATTCACAAAGCTTTTGCACTCGCTGGGGTAATTAAATCCTGCCCTGGCTCTGGGACTATTTATTCTAGAGATAATTGAGACTTGCAAGAAAATACAATAGCTTCAGGCTGCTGTGCCACTGTCTAAACAACTGGGTGGCTCCTGAGATTACCAACTTTGTCCGTACCTGGTGTAGGACCTGAATCTTTGGTGCTCACAAGAGAACTTCAAGCACACCCTCCTCACCTGAAAGCCTCCTTCTGGCATGCTTCTTTCCACCTGTTGTAGTTAGGGCATAACATTTCAACTTGACCAAGGCACTGCATTGTGAAGGCTCACTCAGGCCTTATAGAGGAGAAGGAAATGTATTCTCCTTGCTTCACTAACTGGGTGTTAGCTGGCGAAGGAAGAATAAATAAATAGTAGAAGATAAGCCTTTTTTATACATCTTTGTATCTCCAAAGCAATTAGTTCCTGGTAGATCGGGTATAACCTGTAGTAGTAGTCCATACCTAGGCTTTAGGTGGGGATTATTTATATTTTGTCTCAGCACAAGCTCAATGCCTTTAATAACTGCAACAAATTAAAAGGTGCCACATTGAGCAATAAAAGCTGCATTCGTTTAATATCTGCCAGCCATACAGCTTTAAAGACACATATTACTGTCAGGAAATAAAGGTAGAAACTTTACTCAGCTACAAAGTCACTCCCAATTACCAAATACTATTTGCTGATATTTGTAGTAACTACAGAAAGGTAAGGCCTATCTATCACTTGGTGTTTTCACAAATGACTTTCTTTTATTTCAATTGCTAATGCAGTGGGAGCCCTTTCAAACAAACAAAAACACATCTACGGTCTGTTCAAGTTAACTTTGTCATTTCAATTCACTGGATATTTAAAAATAATTTTAGCTCCACTGGTGATAACACCCAAAGGATTACTCAGGGATTCAGCCATGCCCAAAGCATTCTGTCATCTATTCACACCCAGTCATTGGCTTTTGAAGAGAGAAAGGTATTTATCCCTCGGTAGGCTGACCATATGAAAAGGAGGACAGGGCTCATGTAACTTTAACAGTTGTAGAGAAAGGGGAATTTCAGCCAGTGTCATTTGTATGCAATTAGTTCCTGGTGAAATTCCCTCTTCATCACAACTGTTAAAGTTAGGGTGACCAGATTTTGAGAATCAAAATCCCAGACCCCCCACCACCACCCCACCCACCCAAAACAACCCACCACCATGCGCCCGCACCGCCCCCCCATGCCACCCCCCCGCCCGCATGCCTCGCGCCGCCGCCTGCCCCGTGCCCCCCTGCCCTGCGCCGCCCCCCCTACCCCGCGCTGCCCCCCCACGCCGCACCGCCCCCCCACCTGCACCGCACCGCCCACCCCGCGCTCCTTACCTGCTGGGGCGTCCGCTTCCCTCCGGTGCTCGGAATCTGCTGAGAAACAGGCTTCCTGGCCTGTCTCTCAGTAGCGTGCCGGGTGATGACGTCATCACCTGGCGCGCTACTGAGGGACAGGCCGCGAAACCTGTTTCTCAGTAGATTCTGAGCACCGGAGGGAAGCGGACGCCCCAGCAGATAAGTGCCTCGTGCAGCCAGCCTCCCGCCACCGCCACATGACCCCCCGCCGCCCCGGTTTGCCCCCGCCACCCCCCGGTTGGCCTGGATTGCCCCAGGGCCGTCTGGTCACCCTTTGGGGGGGCTAAATTTCTGGATTTGGCCCCCCAAAACAGTTTTTCTGCCTGGATGCGGATTTGCTCCCCATTTCCCGGGCATGTCCGGACAAATCCGGGTGGATGGTCACCCTAGTTAAAGTTGCAGGCCCTGCCTTCTTTTGTATATGGTCACTCTAGTATAGTGCATGCACCTTTAACTGTTGTGATGAAGAGGGAATTTTACCGGGAACTAATTGCATGCAAATGACACAGGCTGAAATTCCCTATTCTCTTCAACTGTTAAAGTTACATGAGCCCTGTCCTCCTTTTCATATGTTCAGCCTATCCCTGGGTATTTGACCTCTGAAGCCCATACACAGCTCTGACTTCATTCCAGGTTGGTCCAAATTGCAACCAGCTTTTAGGCTGCGCTTGGGTGACCATATAAAAAGGACAAGGCTTCTGTATCTTTAACAGTTGCATAGAAAAAGGAATTTCAACAGGTGTCATTTATATCCATGCAGCACCTGGTGAAATTCCTTCTTCATCACTACAGTTAAAGCTGCAGGAGCTATACTGTTAGAGTGACCAAATACAAATGATGGCAGGGCTCCTGCAGCTTGAATTCACCAGGTGTTGCATTGCATACATACAAATAATACCTGCTGAAATTCCCTTTTCTACACAACTGTTAAAGTTACAGAAGCCCTGTCCTCCTTTTTATATGGTCAGCCTAACATTTCCTAATCGCTGGGCAGAACCTAGTTTGTCGCAGTAGAGACACCCAACTTAATTAGCACACACCAGATCTGAAAATGATTTCCTATCCTTATTTTAATTATACGTTTTATATATATATATATTATAAGAATCAGAGGCAAAACAAAGCTCCAGAGCTGCTGAACAAGTATCATTCACTTACAGTGCAATCCTATGCAAGTCTATTTGGAACTAAGTCCCACTGAGTTCTATGCCACTCACTCCTATGTAGGTGTGGATAGGATTCAACCTTAGCCACAAAGTAAAAACCCACAATAAAAGATTCTGCCTGGTTTGTTCACATCACAATTAGCCTTTTTTCCACAGACAAAGGCTCAGTGCCTTTAATAGCTACATCTCCCATGTTCAGTGTTACATTCAAGGCAGGATTTGGGGGCACAAATCCAGGTCCCCACTCAGCAGAATGAGCAGGAGGGCCCCCAAACATAGCAGGTTTGCCACATTTTGAAGTATTACCATCTAAAGTAACAAGAATTAAAACTGCAGGAGCCCTGCTCCCTTTTGTAACTGATCACACTAGGCAGGGCTCCTGCAGTTTTAACTGTTGTGATGAAGAGGGAATTTCACCAGGTGCTACATGCAAACAAATGACACCTGCTGAAGTTCCCTTTTCAATACAAATGTTAAAGATACAGGAGCCCTGTCCTCCTTTCTATATGGTCACCCTACTTGTCCTATGTGATTAACACACACCCCCAACACACACAGCAGCCATTTTGTGGTGGACAATTTCTCAAATTTCCAAATGTGCCCATAGGCCCAAAAAGGTTGGATACCCCTAACTTAGACATTTGGAGGAAGAGAGAGAAAGAGGCGACAGCAACTTGCATCTTATAAGTTAAGATTTTATTTAGGAGTAAATACCCTGAACACAGCAGGACTTACTTCAGAGTATATATGCACGGACTCAAGTTAAAAGACTTAATCCATCTGAACTCAGCTGGTCAATGTTAATGACACAATCCTAATGAGCAATATCCAGTTAGCTGTGAAATCTGATTGTGATCCTTTACTGTATAAAAAGAGAGCCAGGAGAGCACAGACATTTGGTAACTTGAAACATGGGCAGCCGGCAGGCTTAATGAGTGGCAGCCTCCAGATGGAGGAATAGCAGAAGTATCTAGTGATTAGTGTACATATTTTTGTAAAGAATACATGGAAAGCTTCAGTGATAGATTAAGTTTCTTTAAGAGGACAGAACTGGATCCAGGAGTCAGAAACACGCACCAGAAAGTTAGCAGAAGGTTAAAGGATTTTCAAACTAACAAGGTTCTAGGTCAGAGGAACACACATTTGATCTTTTTTCAAGAAGGAGCAGACATTGACCCCCTCTATAAGAATTCGGTTTGACGCCTGGATCTCCGATTATGCGCATCTTCTCGGAAGCTCTTTATGGTAAATGACTGTACGCAGGAGGTAATTAAGCGCACAACTGGTGGCCTTCCGGTTGTTTGAAATGCGCTTTAGAAGCAGTTAATGCGGAGAATCGCTTGTTCACATAGTCAAAATGTGCTTTAACGGCTGCAGCAAAATAAAACTTGCTATTTAACGCGCATTCAATAATGCGCATAATCGGATAGATAACGCGCCTCAACTCCCGATTTGCACTCCGCTTATGTAGAGGTAAAAATTTTAATGAGACTTGAAAGAGCTTTAAACCTCTCGTGTAGAGGCAGCCAGAAACCTGAGATGGTTTGGCAAGTTTAGGCAGCCCCAGGAGGCATGCATGAAGTCTGCATATAGATTGTTAATGTAATGAATCTAGGGATTTCACACATGAGTCCGAGTCTGGTTAGGCACAAGCTACATTGCAAGAAGACTGAGAAGGCACTAGTCATGTCTCTTCGGCAACAGCATCACCTTGGGAACCATACAAATAGGGTGTCCATATGAAAAGGAGGACAAGGCTCCTGTATCTTTAACAGTTGCATGGAAAAGGGAATTTCAGCAGGTGTCATTGGTATGCATGCAGCACCTGGTGAAATTCCCTCTTCATCACAACAGTTAAAGCTACAGGAGCTATACTAGAGTGACCAGATACAAAAGAGGGCAGGGTTCCTGCAGCTTTAACTATTGTGATGAAGAGGGAATTTCACCTGGTGCTGCATGCGCACAAATGACACCTGCTGAAATTCCCTTTTCTATGCAACTGTTAAAGATACAGGAGCCCTGTCCTCCTTTCCATATGGTCACCCTACATACAAAGTTACCTTAAACCAGATCAAGCTATTTGTCTATCTAGCCCAGTATTGTCAACACTGACTGGCAGCAGCTCTTTGGGGTTTCAGGCAAGAGGCTTGTTGCATCATCTGCTACCTGGGATCCATTTAGCACCAGGAATTGAACCTGGGCCTTCTGCATACAAAATGTGTGCTTTACCACTGAACTATGTTCTCTCACTTTGGAGGTCCTGGCTGTAAAAAGCAGGTTATACATTCATTTATATATATATAAATAATCGGTATGTAGATGGTTTAAAATCATTTCATTGTGGAGAAGCTGAAAAAAGGAACAAACAAAAACATATTCATTTAAAATCTCATGTACCCAGAGAGGTGCGGGAAGGGTCTGTATTTCAGTGGTAGAGCACATGCTTTGCATGCAGAAGGTCCCAGTTTCAATCCCTGGCTTCTCCAGGTACAGCTGGGAACCCCCTCCTTCACCCCAGTGTTTCAGATGCCTGAAACCCTGGAGAGCCCTGCCAGCCGGTATCAACAATACTGGGTGAGGTGAACCAATGGGTTGACACAGTATAAGGCAGGTTCCTAGATAATGATAGCAAACCATTTTGTCCCAACGAAGGCTAATCCTAGTTTTCTGGGCCACAAACATTTATGCTGAGCCAGCTCATATAGGAAGTAAGTGTAGAGAGGCCAGGAAGAGCCATGAGACTGAATTTCTCTCAAAAAAAAAACCACTTGAAGTTGTTTCCAGTAGGAATCCCCATTCTGAGAGTATACTGTGGCTGAAAAAGATATCCCATTAGGGTGATAAACTGTCCCCTAGCTTTGTCCTCTTGAACATACCAAAGAAAATAAACACTAGAAAATGAAATGTAAGTGATGACTGAGCTTGGTTAGTAGTTTTTTTTTCTTCATGTTCAAGTTCTAAGTGATCAACATATATTGGATCAGAAAAGATGTTTTCCTCAGCTTAGGCTGCCTGGAGAGCCTTTTGGGGTGAAGGAGAGGGTCTCATTCCCTAGCCCCTGCACCCAAGTTTCTTTCCTGACTGCCCATGCCACATGTGTCTCTTGGATGCCTAACAGTATTCCTGATCATTGGCCATGCTGATGGGGCTGATGGGAGTTGAAGTCCTAAACACCTGGAAGGCACCAAGTTGAGGATGGCTGTGAGCAGCTACCATCTCTGACAGCTGCCAAAATTTGTTGGCCAGCCTGTTTTCTGCCCCTAAGAGTAGGCTGCAAACAGGTGCCATCTCCAACAGCTAGCATACATAGGTAGCATAGCTACCTCAGTCAACCACTGAGATCTTCAGTGGAGGCCTCACTAGCCATTCTGCCACCAATAGAATATGACCACATAATATTATGCTCTGGAAACTGTGGCAACTTTCAAGCACCTTCCAAAAACCTATTTGTTTACACAGGCTTTCCGTAGTTTATAACTTACTGAGGTTGTTCAGATGGTCAGCAGGGGAAACAATACAGTGTTGGTTGTTTCCCCCATCTCTGCACATGCTGGTCATGTGAGCAGGATTACCCTAACTACCTGCGCGTGTTGCAGGTTGCCGTGTTATCTGACCCTGGTGCATAGTGCAGGGTAATGCAACCCATGGCTTACAGTAGGGGTTGTAGGGTGGGTGAGAATGCACCAAGCCCACATCACGCACTGGGTTTAGTCAACATGACAATCCATGACGCAGTGTGGGTAATTAGGGTAATCCCAGCCACACGAGGTGGGGGAAACAACCGACGCTGCGTTGTTTCCCCCACTGATCGTCCAAACCCCATACACTGTGACACTGTTCTGTTTTACTAATTCTTGTTTCTTGCTATGAGTTCTTAATTGTTTGTTATTTTAATATTGTGTTATATATGCATTTTAGCTGGATTTTAATGGTATTTGTGTTTAAACCACTTATATTAAGTGGGATATAATTATTATAAATAAATAAGCAAGCAAGCTAGCTGCCAAGATCTGCTCTCCAGCCCCAGAGCCTATCTACACTACTGTTTTAAAACGGTTTATTAGGCAAACCAATGAGTGGGTTCACATGTAACAAGAAGCTATTGGGGGGGAACTTCCTTGCAGTTTTTGTTGTTGCCGCAGCAGCCACCATTTTGAATATTTGAGCCACTGCAGGGGCATGCCATAGCTTGTCATTACATGCGAACCCAGCTAGGGTGGGTTGTTGGGGTGCTTAACAAGCCACCCACAACCTTAAAAAACCTTGGGTTCTGGATGGCTTGTCAAGCACCTCAACAACCCACCCTCACTGGGTTCGCACCCCTGCCACAGCTCAAATATTCAAAAATTATGGCTGCTGCTGTAACAAGAAGCCCTGTAGGAAAATTTCCCCATGGTGGTTTCTCGTTATCTGTGGACCACTCGCTATCTCTTTGCCTCAGACATATACTGGAGAATTGTTTGTCCTTTTATCTGCAATATGGGGACAAGAATGCTGACCTAATTTTCATTGTTTCTATAAGAATTTAGGCCCAATATTAGGCAAAAGGTGGGATCATCAATTAGGGTGACCAACTGTCAGGATTTCCCCGGATTTGTCCTGGTTTTTGTTCTATTCTGGATGTCAGGGGGGATTTTCTGTGATTTTCTATATTGTCCTGGAAAGACACACTTTCCCCTTTAAGGCCGCCATTACCATTTTGGGAGGGAATTATGTGCTTTCTGGAGGCGCATCATTTCCCTTCCACTGCTCCAGTCAGGACCTTAAATGGGAAAATGTGTCATTCCCGGAGATTATAGAAAAGGCCCTGATTGGAGTAGTGGGGGGGGGGGCAGAAATGACACACTTTCCCCTTCTCCATTCCAAATGGGGCCTTTAAGGTGGTGGTGGTGGTGGTGAAGACGCTTTTTCCTGAGGCCCTGAAAAGTCACTTTCCTGCCCTGCCACAGGTTGTCCTCTTTTTTGGTTTCCCAAATATGGTCACCCTAATCATCATCATCATCATCATCATCATCATCAGATAATGTGTGTTAAGTGCCACAAAGATTCAAAACGATGCATGCCATGCAAATATTTGTCCTATTCCAGTGAAAGAATTTGTGAGGCAATTGGTTAATGGCAGAGTGGGATGTCTGTATGCCTGCCTGCCTCTTTCCTTGTCCAGCATAATGAAAAGAGTTTAGGGTGTCATCAGTTGAACATTTTATTGCACACTCATTACTGGGCACTCACAGATTTTCGTGTGTCCTATTCATAGGCGTGTATAGCACATTTCATTAGGGTGTGCATCCAGGTCATTTAAAAAAACACACCCAACATTTATTGAATACTTGATCATAAAGGACATTATTTTATTCATTTATTTATTAAACACTGTAGACACTGATGCCCTATTCTGCATTCAGCTTGCCTGACTGCGGGAGAGGGAGCGAGGAGATGCTCCTTAAGCCCCAGCATTAGTGGGGCTTTGTAGTGATACTGGCCGGAGGAGGGGCTTACAAAGCGATATTAGCCTTCGCGCGTGCATGCGCACGCCCCTGGCCTCTTTGAAGTGTGGCTCCCAGCAGAGAGGCTTCTGGCAGAGAGATTCCTTTTTGCTCCTGCTGCCTGGAGCAATGGTGCACTGCCAGGGGGTGGCAGCAGAGCAGCCGGAGGACAGTTCCTTCTGTGTCTGGATCCCCCTCTGGATCCCTACTCAATGGCCCCCTCAATTTGACGCTTATTGCCTGAGACATTAGGGTGTGCCTGGGCACACCAGGCACACCCCTTGCACACGCCTATGGTCCTATTCACGATGTCGTCTGTGTCCCGCGCACCTCCCGCCCCTTCTTCGCATGACAAAAAAAGACCGCAGTAAATCCAACTTATTTTTAAAGATGGAAGTTGCCATTATCTCCTGCTGTGTGCAGAAGAAGCAGCACAATCAAAACGGCCCACTGAATGGACCATGTGCATGTTGTTTACTTCCTCTATTGAAAGAGGAAGTAATGAGGGACAAACACTCAGGCGGAGAAGTGATGGTAAGGAAAAATGATTTCTCCTCGTGTGATGGTGCTCATAATCTACACTACTGGATGTGAGGGGAAATTGGTATCCTCTACAAAGGAGCAGGTTCACTATATGCCGGGAATGAATCATAGGAAGAAGCAGTGGAGGCTGGTGGCTCCTATGTTAGTTCGGGGCTGGGGTTCAGCATCTTAGACAGCTCTTTTCACGTTCTGAATGGTTCTGACAGAAATCCAGAGCCAATTCACTGCCCCAATGAAATAGGGGTGATCAGCCTCCCTTGGGAAGCAGACTTATACTGAGTCGGACCCTTGGTCCAACTAGCCCAGTATTGTTGCTCTCCAGAGTTTCAGGCAAGGATCTCTCTTAGCCCTACTGGAGACACTGGGGAATGAACCTGGCACCTATTTCATGCAGAGCATATGCTCTACCCACTGAGCTATGGCCCTCCCCTGCTGTAGCTACATTGCGAATAAAACATACCATCATAAGCTGGTGCATATACTCATGATGTTTTTGTCAGATTTTGCTGAATGGTGATCATGTTTGGTTGACATAAGGTGGGGAGGAATTCTGTTCTCCTTTTCAGCTTGGAGGGACCCATTGTCCTTACTATTGTTCTTATGCACAGAAGGCTGATTATGCATGTATTACTTTTATTTTAATGTGCTAGTGTTCTGTAGTCAAAATTCTACTGGCCCTTGACAAACGGCTCACCAGGGGCTCATCTACACCTGCAGCCCTTTGGGGAGTGGGGAGGGACGATCATGGCGTTTCCCACTTCCGGGATCGTCCCTCAGGGGCCACATGCCAGCAAGTTGTCCCAGGAGAAAAAAGGTATGTTCCGGGGCACATTTTTTTAAAAAAATAAATAAGAGGAGACATTTGAGCAATTTTACGGGCGCGATCCTGCGCAAAGGAACTATTTTCTTTTTTCTTTTCTTTTTTTAACGGCGCTGGAAGATGCCGAGCGCCATCCCAAAGATGGCGAAAATGCTCTCCCCTTCACTCCCAATGCCCACAGTCTCCCCCCGCACAGCTCCATGCCCGTTTCCTGAGCCCCACTACTTATGGGGAAGAGGCAAGACCCCGGAAGGGAGCGCCACCGCCCATGGAGCTCAGGATGGTCCCAAGACGGCGGGAGGAAATGGGAAAAAAGAAGTCCCAGCTATCCTGGGAGAATTGAGTGCTCATCCCAAATTTACCCTAGGATCAGTTATGTGTCATTTGGACATGAAGAGGTGACCTCATGACCACCCCGGGATAAATGTCAGGTGTAGATTAGGCCTATACCATTGCTTTACAAATAAGGAGGAAAAGCTAAAAATAATAGGTCCAATTGATGCATCATTGACAGCAGTGAATGAATCTGAGTCCAGGACTTTTTGGTCCAAGTCATACTTTCTAGTCACTGGCTTAATAGAGATCAAGAAGATGTATACAAATCTACAATACTTGCGAGGGGGTGTCACACAGGGTGCATCCAGCCTTTTTAAATAATGGCCTGCCTTTCTTCTCTGGGAGAATGAATGAGCTCGAGATTTTGAAGCCCTCTGTATGCTGAAAACGATATTGCAGGAGCACTGAGACTTCTTTCAGAGTATCTTGATAATGCAGGGAATTGGGGGGTGGGAGAACAATTGGGTTGTTACGCCACTTGAAAGTTATGTTGAACTTTTCCAACAGCTTCTTCTGAGGCCTGAGTTCAGTTTTATGATCTATCGCCTTGGATGGCTCACAACCACATTCCTAAAGACACTTGAGTGTTCCAAAGATGTCCAAAAATACTGGGGCTATTTTGGGATCAAGGGAGCGATAAATTCATACAAATAAGAAGTGCAAGAATCCAAGGGACAGGGAGAGAAGTCTTGCAGGCAACCAAACAAAAACACAGGAGTCTATTTCAAGGCACAAAGTGTGGGAGAATGAATTACTGTGGCAGGGGTATTTTTGTCAGCTTCCTGGATATGACCCAGCTTAAAGCAAAAGCTTGGGGCAAACAGGTCACAGTTTGGTTTGGGTTTCTTATTAATACTCTCAGACTGTAGAGTCTCGCTCTTTACTCCTGAGATGCACTTCATCCCACAATCAACATATATTAAGTACAGGGATAATGGGGCTTTCCCTTCATGTTTAGAGCATCATCAGAAGAGCATTTTATGGCATGCTCGCGATTGGCCACTCACAGTTCTTCACAGGACATTTTGACGAAGCAGAGTTCCTCCCACGTGTATCCCGCTCCTTCTGCTCTTTTTTCCATCACAAAACAAGACCCAGGAAATCCAATTTTGGGGGCTATAACAAAACTTGCTGCCATTTCCTGCTGTGTGCAGGAGAAGCTGCACGATAAAAGCACCCACTGAATTGGCCACATGGTCATTGCTTGCTTCCTTTTTCTTCCCCATGTGAAGAAAGAGAAACTGCTCATCCCTATCATGGGACAGAAGCAGGAGGCAAAGCGATGGTAGGGAAACGCAACCCTCCCCCCCCCCCCCATCGGATGAGGCTCAAACGCATGAAATACTTTGAACAGAATTAAAGTAAGGCCAGAGACAGCTAACTGTTAGGACACACCATGTTCTCACACAGAAGTCACAACATGTAGTGAGCAACTTTGTATTGGGCTTCCACAAACAAGTCCCCAATATATGCCTGCGCCCATGAGGTTGCGGGTTCAAATCTAACCATTGAGAGGGAGCAGTGATGTGTGCAGATCAGGGGTGGGCAACTTGTGCCCCTCCAGAGGTTTTGGCCTACAAGTCCCATTATCCCTCAGCATTGGCTAGGCTGCTTCGAGCAGATGGGAGTTGTAGGCCAAAACCTCTGGAGTGCCACAAGTTGTCCACCCTGTTAGGGTGACCAGATAAAATCCAGGTCAGGGCTCATGTAACTTTAACAGTTGTAGAGAAAAGGGAATTTCAGCCAGTGTCATTTGTATGCAATTAGTTCCTGGTGATCTCCCCTCTTCATCATAACAGTTAAAGGTGTATGCACTATACTAGAGTGACCATATACAAAAGAAGGCAGAGACCCTGCAACTTTAACTGTTGTGATGAAGAGGGAATTTCACCAGGAACTAATTGCATACAAATGACACTGGCTGAAATTCCCTTTTCTCTACAACTGTTAAAGTTACATGAGCCCTGACCTGGATTTTATCTGGTCACCCTAACTTAGATAACGTTTAGTGTCACAGCTCAGGGATAAAGTACGTGCTTCATACTCTACCAGGTACAAAGTGGAATGCAAACTCAAATCATATGGTTCAATTTTCTGGGCATTTCCAGTTAAAGGAACATAGATAGTAGGGTGACCAGATAAAATCCAGATCAGGGTTCATGTAACTTTAACAGTTGTAGAGAAAAGGGAATTTCAGCCCATGTCATTTGTATGCAATTAGTTCCTGGTGAAATTCCCTCTTCATCACAACAGTTAAAGGTGCAGGCACTATACTAGAGTGACCAGATACAAAAGAAGGCAGGGCCCCTGCAACTTTAACTGTTGTGACGAAGAGGGAATTTCACCAGGAACTAATTGCATACAAATGACACTGGCTGAAATTCCTTTTCTCTACAACTGTTAAAGTTACATGAGCCCTGACCTGGATTTTATCTGGTCAACCTAATAGATAGCAAGCATGGGGAAACCTCCGCCTAAGTCCTTGGGGAGTTGTTACCAGAACAGACCATGCTGGGCTAGACAGAACAATGTTCTGACAGTATTAGGAAGCTCCTTATGTGAGCTACAGGCCACAACTAGCCCACCATATGGTAGGGTGACCAGATAAAATCCAGGTCAGGGCTCATGTAACTTTAACAGTTGTAGAGAAAAGGGAATTTCAGCCAGTGTCATTTGTATACAATTAGTTCCTGATGAAATTCCCTCTTCATCACAACAGTTAAAGTTGCAGGGGCCCTGCCTTCTTTCGTATATGGTCACTCTAGTATAGTGCCTGCAACT
The DNA here is from genome assembly GCA_029215795.1 of Anniella stebbinsi. NCBI lineage: Eukaryota > Metazoa > Chordata > Lepidosauria > Squamata > Anniellidae > Anniella > Anniella stebbinsi. Next base: position 60,059,040 of record JARDYH010000005.1, on the reverse strand, counting down.
TTAACTGTTGTGATGAAGAGGGAATATCACCAGGTACTAATTGCATACAAATGACACTGGCTGAAATTCTCTTTTCTCTACAACTGTTAAAGTTACATGAGCCCTGACCTGGATTTTATCTGGTCAGCCTACCATATGGAGACACCCGTCATGTGGAGCAACTTTAAGTGTGTGCTGGAACAGGCACATTACCCTACACATACACAACTGTACAGGCGTGAAGTAGCTGGCCAGTTTTTTGGGGTGCCTGGTCCTATGTATCTGAGCTTTTCCAATTTACAAGTATGAATATGTTACCGTTTTTAATACTAACCTCTAAATTTTGTTTGTATCCTGTGTTTTTTCAAGTATCAAAGGCAGTTCTTTTGCCAAATAAAGAGCCCCCTAAAGGGAAAGTTTTGCATCCTTTTTCATGCTAAATAGGGTAGCTTTGTCACATGGGTATCTATTTTAATGGGTCTATTCAAGGATTAAAATACTAATTAATATGAATAAGGGTGCTTAGAATATGGCCATAAATGAATCAGTGTTTCACATTGGGAAAAGGTTGGGATTCGGGCAATGCTTAATCGCCAAACAGAAGGATGTCAGCTCTAGAGCATTAGATATATGACATTCGCTATCTGGAACGCATTTAAGGCCCTGCATGCTTATCCTGCTTTTCAATTCCTAAGTCACAACACAAACAGCTTATTTCTTCATTTTTCTCCGGCTTTTGTATAATTTTGACGGCCTTTCTCTTTCTGCCTATTCATCAGCTTCAATTAGCTTCCTTATTGATTTCAATCTTCCCCCCCTGTTATCAATAGTAGCATTGTTTACCGACAATACCTGTGGTATCTGCCACGCTCATTTCCCATCAATTCTTGTGCAACTTTAGGAGCCCGTCGGATTCGCATCTTTTATTTTGTCCTCTCTCTTTCCTCTTTTCCCCCATGGCTTTCCCTGCAATTGCCATTCCAGTAGTGAGACCCTGGATGTCTTCAAAAGTTCAACTGCTGTCCCCCCCTCCCCACGCACCCCACCCCCAGAGCTGGTCATCTGAAAAGGCCTTGCTGCTACAAAAGAGGGATGACATCAGCTATTTGTAGAATAACCATGACAACCCTCTGGAGACCAACAGGGCTGCAACATGGGCTTTGAATACAGAAGGAAAGTTTCATTCTCTCTTAGGGAAGGCCCCCAAGTGTAATTGGAATTGGTTCTGTTTTGGGTGTGGGTGTGAGGGTGAGAGAGGGAGAGATTGAGATTGGAACCATTTTATAAATGAAGATGTCTCCTCTTTCACAAGTATTTTTATGAATGGAACTGGGCTTTGGAGTCAGCATAGGTGGAAAGCAGCAGTATTAAGTGCAGGTTGACAGGATTTAAGAGTTGTTTGGGGGAAATACACATAACCAAGGGGCAGGCAATGATTCTCCATTTAGAGTGACCATATGTCAGGAAAAACCAGGACATGTCAGGACTTTTGGTAATAAATCTGGGGGGGGGGGGGATTATGAAATTTGAAGAAAAATCTGGATTTTTCCCATCCTCCCCCCACCCAAAGGGCAGCTCTACTTTACAGTCAATGGGAATTAACAAAAATGCTTACAGCTCCGTCATTTTAAAAGATAAAGAGATGAAATTTGGCAACATGATAGCTCTTAGGTAGGGCTTTAGCTGTGCCAAATTTGAAGCAGATTCATTCATCTGTTGATTTTTAGTAATTTTATAAAGTTTGAAGTTTTAAAATTATTATTTTTTTAAAGCATCATTTTTAAAGATAAGGAGATGAAACTTGGCATCATGATATATCTTAAGTAGGGCTTTAGCCATGCCAAGTTCATCTGTTGATTTTAAGCAAGTTTCAAAACAAAATTGAACTTTAAAAGTAAAAAAAAAAAAACATTAAAAGCCGGCCTGCCAGCAGCAAACGCTGTTAAGCAGCAGCTTGCAGCGGAGTGAGAATACAATCAGAAAATATATTTGAGGGAAGAGGAGAATGTATCACACAGAGTATAGCAACAAAGTACAGCAAAAGCTACAAAAGTAGGAGTGAGTGAAGTTAATTTCAGATACATTAGATGTCTCACTTGTTATTTCAGTGATTTTAACATTAAGATGTCATGTAGAACAGATTTGTCTTAATTGTGTGCTGTAAAATCAGACATGTGACCAAGGCTATGTTCAGGTGGGCCCCCCCTTGGTTCTGGACATGCCCCCTGGGAGTGGACATGTTGGTGGGGATGCCCCCTTGGGGGCCAACCATGTTCTCCTCCTTTTTGGTTTCCAAAATATGTTCACCCTAGTTTTACCTAAGAAAAGCAATAGAAGCTTTGCTACTAAAATTCATAGCTAGAATTTCCCCATGATAATAATTTATCCTTCCACATGTTGTTACGTGTTTTTATTTTTTTTTTTAGTATATTTCTAATCTGCCCAATAACTAACATTCTCTGGATGGATTACAATTTAGGATTTCCAAAAAAATAAATGTGCCAAAAGAAAAGGCACAAAATGTTTCTTAATGAAAACCAATCCTACCAAAACCGGAGTTAAGGGAAAAAAGCACAACAATGCTGTACAGGATCCAGTATTATAAAATCTAATAACATATAACAGCACACAATATAATACTACATATAATAGCATATAATAGTACCGTATGAGGTCAATTTCTGTAAAATATATTCCACAATAAGCCAAATGTATTTCTACACAAAAGTCTTCATCATTGGCCTAATAACTTTTACATAGCTGTAAAAAATAAACGCAATTAGACATTAACACACCCAAAATATGAACAACTACAGTGTATTAGCATGAAAAACTAACAAATACACACCAATAGGCTTTGGCTCTTATATGCAAAGCTTTACAAGTTGGAAGACAATGTGCATACCAGCCACACACCCCGGCACCATAGAGGCAGCTGCTTTATACTAAGCCAGACCAGGGCAGAAACTACACTACTGCTTTATAATGGTTTATAACGGTTTTGACAACTGTTCGGGCCCAGGACACATTACAGATACCATTTTCAAACTGTTTTCAAAGTGTTATATCCTGCTTGGAGCTCCATCATGCCAGTGTTTTATTGCACTTTCATCCTGCCTACAATCCTCACACTTCGTCATCCCTGTCCTGCAGTCATCTCGCCTCTTCCCCTCCATTTTCCATGTTTTTCTAGGGTGGAGAAAGTGCTGTATTTTTTCTCCACATGGGATAAAACTGCCCTTCTGTCCCCATGTATTGCCATCCTCACTTTATGTCACAGAACGCCCCTTCTTGGGGGCATGTGCGTTGACAGGCAGTCTTGCTGACGAAAGGGGAGGGCGGGGTGGTTCTTCTCCAGTCCATAGATCCGCTCAACCAGGAAGGGGTAAGGAAGGAGAGAGGGTGCGCGAAGATCCATGCAGAAGGGAGCATCATCAGCACCCAGCCGATGAAATGCTAAATCGCTAAAAAGCTAGACAACAAAACCAGAGGGGGGGAAGGCGCCCATGCCCATCACAATGTCCGATACAGTGGCAATTCCAGGAAAGTACATAAAAGGGACCAGTGCTTGACGCGCTAATGAAACGGAGGTGGAAACTGCGGCTTGTACCTGAAAAAAAAGTAGGTGTGATGGGGCCCTTGGTGTAGATCTGGCCCCAGTGGTCCCTCTAGTCCAATATTGGCAACGTTGACTGGCAGCGGCTCTCCAAGGTTTTAGGCAGGAACATTTCCAGCCCTACCTGGAAATGTCAGGGATTGATCCTGGGCCTTCTGCATGCAAAGCTGATGCCCTAACACATGCTTAGCTTCAATGTTTATTAATATATTAATGTGAAGGGGCCTATGCATGTAGAGGCATAGGGGGTTTTCCATATGAGTGAGAACCCTGGCTCACCAGGGGGAGCTCTCACATCTCTGCATCTGTACAGTCATACTGATGCTAAACATGCAGCTGCAAGGCCACAATGTGTATCAGCATGCAGGAGGGTGTCAACTGGGCAAAGTCCTGCTCCCCATTGTACATTCTGGGTGAACACCCCTCATGACACAGTCATTCAGCTTAAAGACATACTAAACAAAGAGCATCAAAAGCTGAGAGACAACCCAGTTCGAGCATCACAAGCAGCCACCAAAGTGGGCTTTCCCTGTGGGGTTGTCATCGCCATAGAGGCCTCCATTTTGAATATTTGTGGTGCGGCCTTAGCATGTGGTAGCTTCTCATTATGTGTGATACACGCCACTCACAACCCTAAAACAGCCAATGACAGTAGTGGGACCTGCCTCTCCTTTTCTGCCTCTGTATAACCTGCAGTAAGTGGGAAGGAATTACTTGAGGAGTTGGGTGGGGGGCATGGGTATGGTGGCTCTTAGTATCCTGTGCTGCTATTGTATTAAGTTGTATGTGCTTGGCTCTTCTCTTAGCTTCTTCTATCCCCTTTGCTGGTATGTCCAAATGGTTTGGCTTACTAGAGTGATGGTGTAAATGTAGACTTTCAGCCAGTGTGGTGTAGTGGCTAGAGTGTCAGACTGGGAGTCGGGAGATGGGGGTTCTAGTCCCCACTTGGCCATGGAAACTCACTGGGTGACTTTGGGTCAGTCACAGACTCTTTGCCCAACCTACTTCACAGAGTTGTTGTTGTGAGGATAAAATGGAGAAAGGAGGATTATGTATGCCGCCTTGGGTTCCTTGACAGAAAAAAGGCAGGTTATCAATGTAATATAATAATAAAAAGTATGGGTTGCATTTATTGCTTAGAGATATTTTTAAATATAGTCAGCAGTATATAATCTATTTAATAATTATAATAATTATAATAATTATAATAACAATAATAATACATCATTTTATTATTGCCTCATTATACTTCTATTTATGTATTGACGTCATTTCCTAGATATTAAACTGAAATTCTCTTTATGAGTTTATAGTAGCAACTTTATTGTTAATTATTCATATTGTTTGGCTGTCTTTTCATCTTATTGTGTTTATTTTTATATATAATGATGTGAGCTGCTTCGGAGTTCTTTTTGGAGTGAAAAAAGAGCCAGAGTGATATAATGGTTAAAGTGTTGGACTGGGACTTGGCAGTTATAGTTCCCACTCAGCCATAAAGCTCACTGGGTGACTTTGGATGAATCTCTCGGCCTGACATACCTCAAAAGATTGTTGTGAGAATAGAATGGAGAGGAGGAGAATGACGTACGCCACCTTGGGATCTTATAGGAAAGGCAGGATATAAATAATAAATAAATAAAAGTGGGGACGAATAAATACAGAAATGAAGCATGAGAACAAGAAGATCTGAAGGTCTTGATATTTTTTTTTAAAAAAATGACTATGTATCACTGACATGATGTAGCCACAAAGATCAAAGCTGCAGTTCTAGGGGTTTAGATGTGAATACTCAACGATGTTTTAATTCCCTTAAAATTCTAGTCATTTTTCTCATACAGGCATGCTGATTTTCAGAATAAGAAGTTATTTCTTTTTTATTTAAAAATATTTTAGGCTACTTTTCCAGACATAGTCCCCTCAAGATGGCTTTGAGGTGGATAGTTTTGGACTTTTTCAACCACACAGAGAATAGTTTCAATAAGAATTTTGCAACAAAGAATACCTATAAGGATTTGCTTAGAAAAGAATTGTTATCAGATGGCTGCTAGAAGAATGTATTTTCATACATCCCCAAACTCTGGCATGCGCAGAGTAAACTAGAGCCCATGGCATTTATTGTGAATATCAATTTTGAAAAAGCACTGATGTTCCTGATTCCCTTGAAACCCTTTTCCTTTGCCTCCCATGTGTATATTAAGGTCATAATGAAAGATGTGCTACATTAAGGCTGCCCTGGTGCCCTTTCATTAAGTTACCATTGTGTTCAGCATGTCCAGTAATATGTCTCAACTCCTCTGAAATCTGAACACTTGGAGAGCAGGCAAGAAACAGCAAAATGCAGGATGGATGCCTTGTCTCATCAAGCCCTTTATTTTTCTTCTACTGTGGTCAAAGCTTTGCACTGTCACTTTATAAAAATCATAAGCTAGGCCAAGGTCACTCTGTCCTAGTTTGGAGTTTATAGCTATTCCAGGCATGTTTCACATTCTGCAGGCAGCAATATTATCTGCAATGGAAAGAGTCTATGCTTCAGTTTTAAAGTGTTGTTAACTCTGAAGATTTTCTTAATACTTTCAGTGTTTTCAACAATCTGGAACAGCGCTGTGCTGTATTTTTGCACTTGAATGTTTTAAAAAGAAGAGGTTCAAAATGCCAACCTAACAAAACATGGTTTGTTAGCCAAGAACAACCCACAGTTCACAACCCAACAACAAACCATTGGTTCTCTTTGTGGGGTATTCACTGTTAACAAAGCATGATCTGTTAGTGCAGCTTGGTTCATGCAACACACCAACCCACATTTCAATGACAACCTATATGGTTCTTCGTGATTTAGCTTCCCCCGGCCTTAGTTGAAACATTTTTATTACAATCAAGAAAATCCCGTCCTTAATTTGTTAGCAGCTGGCTTTTCTTTTACTCTCAGAACATCATTACTGATGTGCTACAAAAAGTCAAGATGGGAAGTGGAATTACTGATGCGTTTGTGCAATGTTGATGGTTTGAGCACCTCCCTTCTGAGTTTTCACCAGCAAGGGTAGAAGTGTTTGCCTCATAGCTCCCTTAGTACTGAGAGTCATTTTGGTGCTAGAAAGGGACTGCACACTACATAGCAATAGCTATACTTGTTAAAAATCAGCTGCCATTTGCTATTCATGTTTTGTGGAATGAATTGTCAGAAGCCCACAATACTTATGTTTTGCATTTTAGAGTGAAGCATCCTAGCCAACATTCCATCTGTCCAGAAAGCTTATTACATGATTCAAAGATGGATGGGAGCCATTTGCTGAGTGAATGCACCATGGCTAATTTATTTGCTGTTATCCACCTTTCTCCTCGTTGGCAAAGGCTTAAAGGTTGATGTGAGCCAGCCCTGGATCATTCAATAAGCTTGATAAACTTAAAAGGGTTCAGCCTCACAATCAGGCAGCGGTGTAACAAAGGTAATATATGACAACTCCTCATCAGTGGTTTAGCATGTGGCTGGCGATTTCAGTATTTCAGCTGGCATGCATAATATATGGTCCACAGTCAAGTCATCTTCTTTGAGGGCCTAAAGGAAGTTTCCATTCTCTGCCCTCACCTCCACCCAATTTCTGAAGCATAAATGTTATATTCAAGTACAAAGAGGGAGGAAACTGAGTCAATGGAGACTGGTGGCTATCCAAGTGGGCATACAAATGCCTTTAGGAAGCTCCTCCTATTTTGGAGTAGGGTCCAGCACCTTATACAGTTCCTTTAGAGTCCTGGCTGGTTCTGACTTAAAGTCAGAATGGAATCACTGCTCCACCGAAATCAAAGCCACCTGCCTCCATTGCGTATGGTTGTATCCAGAAAGCAACATTCTCCAACACTGTGTACAAAATAATCCTAAGTGTGTGTGGAGTTGGTGAGTAAAGTGCTTGATCTTCTACCACTTCCAAAGCCCTGCTGGCTTACACCAGCCAAGACAGGCTATGGCAGAGGGACTTGTCTTTTCTTCCTTGCGTGATTTTATTTTTAATTTTCCCTCCTGTGGTTTATATGGGAGGGAAAAGGCCTATGCGAAGGAGCCCAATCAAGGAATGGATGAACTTCAAGGTGATAAATGCCACCCCTGGAACTAACTATTTGGGGTCTAATACTGCCTACTGCCAGTGGGAATACCACAGGAAATAACTTTGTCGGAGAGGGCACTGGTGCAGCTCCTCTTTGCTAGTAGAGGGGTTCCTTCACCCCATCTTAACCCCTCTAGGATCATCATTCAAGGGGGTTATTATGATTCTTCTGCCAATGGTGTAGTAGTAACTAGACAAGACTGAGACGCTGTTAGTGGGTTGTTCCACTGACCGGATGGAGGGTCTTCAACCTGTTCTGGATGGGGTTACACTCCCCTTGAAGGAGCAGGTTCATAGCTTGGGGGTTCTCCTAGAACCATCTCTGTCACTTGAGGCTCAGGTGGCCTCAGTGGCACGGAGTGCCTTCTAACAACTTCGGTTGGTGGCCCAGCTACGTCCCTATCTGGACAGGGATAATCTGGCTTCAGTTGTCCATGCCCTGGTAACCTCTAAATTAGATTACTGCAATGCACTCCACGTGGGGCTGCCTTTGAAGATGGTTTGGAAGCTGCAGCTTGTGCAAAATGCAGCAGCCAGATTGATAAATGGGACCAGAAGGTTCGAGCATATAAGACCTACTCTGGCCCGCATGCATTGGCTGCCTGTATGTTTCCGAGCCCGATTCAAGGTGCTGGTTTTAATCTATAAAGCCTTACACAGCTTGGGACCACAATACCTAATGGAATGCCTTTCCCGACATGAACCTACCCGAACACTACGTTCAACATCTAAGGCCCTCCTCCGAGTGCCTACTCCGAGGGAAGCTCAGAGGTCGGCAACAAGGGAGAGGGCCTTCTCAGTGGTTGCCCCCCAATTGTGGAACAATCTCCCTGACGAGGCCCGCCTGGCACCAACATTGTTATCTTTTTGGCGCCAGGTCAAGACTTTCCTCTTCTCTCAGGCATTTAGCAATATCTGAGGAGCCTGGGTTTGTTTTGTTTTGGGGTTTGTAGCCTTTTGAATTGTTGCAATGCTTTTAAATTTATGTATGTATTGTGTGTATGTTGTATGTTTTTGCTGTTTTAATTTTTGTATATTGTTTTTAATTGTTTTTAATCCAAATAAATATATAAATAAGGGGAGAGGGGGGAGTGCCCTTTCAAGCTGGCTTCCGCGGGGTCGGTCTACAACCTTTTCAAGGATCCCAGAAAGAGTCACCACCCCGGTTGGCGAAGCGGCTCAGGATTGGATGTGAGGGGCGGAGGTCCAGGGACAGGAGGGGAACCTGAGAAGTTGAAAGCCCCTGGACTCAGCGGTGCCTGGTCCGGTCTCTCCCAGCCAAGGGGGGGGCTGCTCAATAAATTAGGTGGCCCCGGGCACCCCTTTGCTCCTCTCCATCGCCCCACTCACCTCCACATCTCCTTTTGCCCTGCGCCTCCCGCTCACCCCACTGCATGCTCGCAGTCCTGCCATGTCGGGGAAGCGCGGCTCTTGCCCATGCTGCCAACTCCCAGGCAAGGGGCACCGGGGGGAGGAGGAAGAGAGGGGCTTCGCCGCCCTGGCCCTCATACCCACCTGGCTGCTGTGGCATGTGGCGCCCTAGTTCCAGCCGCCCCTGTACTGGAGAGCCGCTGCTGGTGGCCACGTGTCTCCAGGGGCCAGGCCTCGCATCCCGCGCCCGCCCGCGGTCAAGAAGAAGCGACGGGAGGAGCTGAGCCTGGTAGGGCTCATTTCTGTGCCTTCTGCTGTTGCTCGACCTCCGCCCAGCGCGCGGTCTACCTTTCCTGTGTGGCATGTGCCTGACCAGATGGAGGAGTTTTGCCCCCCCCCCACTCAGTCTCTCTCCAGTTTCCACCCCCCACGGGCCTCAAAGATATTAGGTGGTGCCTGGGCACCACGTGCACACAATGTGCACATGCCTATGGTGTCACTACAACTTCAAGTGTGACCGGCCCTTGATTCAATGCAAAAGGGCAACATAAAATGGAAAACTCAAATAAAGCCATCTGCTTTCCACCAGTGCTCTGGGTATTTTACATTATAGTAGTAGTAGTTGCATTTATAGCCTGCCTTTTTCCTCCAAGGAGCCCAAGGCAGCGTACATAAGCCTCCTCCTCTCGATTTTATCCTGACAATAACAACCCTGTGAGGTAGGCTGAGCTGAGTGTCTGTGATTGGCCCAAAGTCACCCAGTGAGCTTCCTTAGCCAAGTGGGCACTAGAACCCAGATCTCCAGTCCAACACACTAGCCACTACACCACGCTGGCTCTTCCAATGGCTGATCACTCCCACCTCCCATGACCAAGAGTTTCATTACCCTGTTCATTTTACCTGGCATTTTAAAGGCTCAGGATAAAACCCTAAACCTAAAACTGAGTTAGACCAAGCCCCAAAAGTATCCTACTCAAGGGACTACACTTCTCTTACCTTTTTACAGTTGGATGCTTTACAGCTGAGTTATAATCCTGCAAGGCCTATCTGATATTGCCTGTTATTCCCAAAGGTCCCTAGATGGATCTGGGCTGGCTGTAAATTCCAAAGCTTAATTGTCCCAGAGAAAGTACTCTCCTCTTCACTTTCCATTGCAGAAGGCCCTGCAGACACTCCAAGCATGCAGAGAATGAGATTGAGAAAGGAGAGCTCTTGACATGACAGCCACAGGCTAAAAGAGTGATAATTGGATCAAATTATCAGCACACACATTCCTTGCACAGCTACAAGAGCAGCTGATCAGTTTTGGAGTGAAAGGAGAAAGTCTGGCCTATTTCAAATAACTATATGACTAGCCCTGAACATTGCTTGGTGTTCAAGCCTTCTTGTTTAGAAAATTAATACTACTGGATTATTTTCTCCTAAATGAAGGTACGCCTTATTCACACACAGGACTAACCCATGGTTTAATTCTTGGTTGTTGTGATGTGTGAATGTAGCTGCATTATGAAACCATGGTTTGTTAACCATGAACAATCCAGAAAGAGAACCCATGGTTTGTTGTTTGGCTGGAATTTCGGGTTGTTTAAACTGGGTGTTGTAATTATATGAGAACCCACAACCATAGGTTGTTTCTGGGTTGTATCACCAAGCAGTGGACAAGAGTGATAAAGAAAAAACAGCTGCTCTACATGCCAGTACTACAACACCTCAAAGGCATTTGAGATATAGGGAGTGAGTGAATGGCTGAATTCGGACAACACAATAGTCAATGGTGGGGTAATAAAAAACTTTACAGTTGTTCATCTAGGGGGTACTCCCCACACAACATGGTAATAAATAATCAACCGTGGTGTGGATTACGATCAGCACTGAGTTGACTACGGCAGCATTCGAACGACATGATAGTCAATACAACTGATGATTAGGGATGTGCACTGGATCGGACCCGATCCACGATCCGAGTCCGGTCCAGTGGGAAATCGGATAAATTATCCGATTTCCGATCCCGCAGCTGGATCGGCCGATCCAATCCGAACCGGTCCGAAAAGGCTCCGAACCGGTTCGGCGGATCGGCGGATCGGCGGGCGCCCACTGGCGCCCACCGCCGCTTCCATTGGCGGGCGCCAGCGGGCGCCCACCGATGAAAGTGGACAGCGGGGGGGGGAGGAGGGGGGCGCTTACCTTCTCGGCCCGTCCGCTCCCGTCCGGCACTAGCAGCTACTACCAGCGGGCTCCGCGGCCTGCTCTAGGGTGGCGCGCCAGGTGATGTCATCACCCGGCGCACTACTCTAGAGCAGGCTGCGGAGCCTGCTGGTGGTAGCCGCCGGCCCCGGACGGGAGCGGACGGGCCGAGAAGGTAAGCAGGGGGTGCGTGGAGGGGAGGAGGGGGCGCGCGGAGGGGGCGCGCGGAGGGGGGAGGGGGGCCCTTACCTTCCCGTCCCGGCGGCTCCCGTCCCGGCGCCTACTACTACCAGCAGGCTCCGCGGCCTGCTCTAGGGTGGCGCGCCGGGTGATGTCATCACCCGGCGCGCTACTCTAGAGCAGGCCGCGGAGCCTGCTGGTAGTAGTAGGCGCCGGCGCCGGACGGGAGCCGCCGGGCCGGGAAGGTAAGCAGGGGGTGCGTGGAGGGGAGGAGGGGGCGCGCGGAGGGGGGAGGGGGGCCCTTACCTTCCCGTCCCGGCGGCTCCCGTCCCGGCGCCGGCGCCTACTACTACCAGCAGGCTCCGCGGCCTGCTCTAGGGTGGCGCGCCGGGTGATGTCATCACCCGGCGCGCTACTCTAGAGCAGGCCGCGGAGCCTGCTGGTAGTAGTAGGCGCCGGCGCCGGACGGGAGCCGCCGGGCCGGGAAGGTAAGCAGGGGGTGCGTGGAGGGGAGGAGGGGGCGTGCGGAGGGGGGAGGGGGGCCCTTACCTTCCCGTCCCGGCGGCTCCCGTCCCGGCGCCGGCGCCTACTACTACCAGCAGGCTCCGTGGCCTACTCCAGGGTGGCGCGCCGGGTGATGTCATCACCCGGCGCGCTACTCGAGAGTAGGCCGCGGAGCCCGCTGGTAGTAGCCGCCGGCGCCGGACGGGAGCGGACGGGCCGAGAAGGTAAGCAGTGGCGGGGAAGGGGGCTTACCCCCCCCGGAGCCGTCCGCTTCTATCCGCTGGCGCCCGCGGGCGCCAGCGGATGGAAGCGGGCGGCCCCAGGGGGGGTAGGGAGCGCGGGGGAGGGGGCTTACCTGCCGGGGCCGTCCACAGCGGACGGCCCCGGGGGGGGGAGGGAGTTAGGCCCCCCCTCAGCCACCCGCCGCCATTTTTTCCTCATAGACTTGCATTGCAATGCAAGTTTATGGGGAAAAAAATGGCGGCCGATCCAAAAATTTACGATTTTTGGGTCGGGATCGGACTCGATCCGGTCCGGGGGGCCTCCGATTTTGTCCGAACCGGTCCGGGACAAAATTGGAGGTCCCGATCCGGGTCCCGATCCGATCCGGGGGGTCCGTGCACACCCCTACTGATGATTGTTTCCCCCCCACCAGTTGACTATTGTGTCGTCCGAATTCAGCCAGTGAGTGAGCGAGTGAGCGAGCGAGCAAAGGAGGAGAGAAGCAAACAACCCAGGGACTGAGAAAACAAGCCAGTTTGTTTTATGAGTTACCAGACAAACTGTAGGGCAACAACTATGGGTGAAATAAACCATGGATTAGCATTATATGCAAATCAGGCCATTTGGAGGATAAGGCCCAAACTGCACAGTATGAGGAATGCACGACTGCCACCAAACAATGGCTGCATTCGGACAACACATTAAGCAACTGAGGGGGGGAACAATTGTCAGTTGTGTTGCTTATTGTGTTGTGTAGAGGGTAACACGATGCTCACAAGCTACTGATGGTATGCTATTCCTCCCAAATAAGCTATGGAGAGGAACAACTGGCTTGCAAGTGATTTAGCTCGAAGCCAATTGTTTAAAATGTTGTGTGGAGGGGTTAGTGTGTTAATGGTGTGCAGTGAGTAGGTTAAAACACAAGCCCATAGAGGCAGGCGGCAAGAGCGACCAAAATGGCGGCTGCCACTCTGCTACAACTGGTGCAACTTGCAGTAGGGTGACCAGATAAAATCCAGGTCAGGGCTCATGTAACTTTAACAGTTGTAGAGAAAAGGGAATTTCAGCCACTGTCATTTGTATGCAATTAGTTCCTGGTCAAATTCCCTCTTTATCACAACAGTTAAAGTTGCAGGGGCCCTGCCTTTTTTTGTATCTGGTCACTCTAGTATATTGCATGCACCTTTAACTGTTGTGATGAAGAGGGAATTTCACCAGGAACTAATTGCATACAAATGACTCTGGCTGAAATTCCCTTTTCTCTACAACTGTTAAAGTTACATGAGCCCTGACCTGGATTTTATCTGGTCACCCTAACTTGCAGAGGCAGCTGGGATAGAACTGGGAGGACTGAGGGAGGAGGGAGGGTGGGGAGAGGGGAGGGGGCTGTGTCAGTCAAATGCTGGGTTGACTATTACTCCACTCAACGCCCGCCCCAACCACCCACAGTTGTGTAGGGATATGTTGTGTGGCGAGTACCCACAAAATAACCAACTGTGAGTTGGCTGCTCAGCCCACCATTGACTAATGTGTTGTCCGAATGCAGCCACTATCTCTTCTCTGCATTTCCCTGGCAGTGGTGCACTGGAACCAGGGCTCACAGGGACACAGTGCTAGCACTTTTTGATCAGCAGGAATGCTGACATCATCTGCCACCCCTTCAGAATTCCCTGTTCCCACTGGGCTTAGCTGCAATCCTCAGTGGGAAATGAATTTTCCCAGCAACAATATTAAAGAAGGCATAGTAGTGCCTCCTTTGTTAAGCACGATAGGTAAAAAAAAACATTACACCATGTTAAAGGGGTAATTGGGAGGGGACATTCTAACATTCATAAAATCGAAAATGTTTCACCAATCTTCCTGAAACTTACATGTGCCAGAAAGAAATGTTGGTTTTACATAACCTGAAAATTTTAAAAAGATTGATGAAAGATTGAGGGAAGGAGGGCAGTTTAAAGTAGAAAAGTGGGGGAGTCTATCTCTCTGAAAATGAACTGATAATTCCCATTGGCTCACGATTTTTGGAGGGATTAAACACTTATTAATTAATACAGTGGTGGGGTGTTCTTCCCCCTTCACTGTAGTTAGTGGAATGCTTTTTCTTTTTTAAAAATTCCCTTCCATTGATTTTTAATTAATATTTTTCACCCCTTAATACCAGATACACAACAACCATGTTTCTCTCTCTCTCTCTCTCCCTTCCTCCACTTCCCTTCTGCATCAGCTAGAGAGAAAATGACCGCCACCTCTAGCAAAGTCGTAATCCCAGGCGTAAATTCCATTGGATGCAGTGGGTTTTACTCCAAGATAAGTGTGTAGAGGGTTGCAGCCTTTTTTAAAAATGCAAGGGATGGGAGGGGGGGCTGAAGCAAAAGCATTTTCTGATTAGCACAGCTGTCCATCTTACCATTAACAACTTGCTTGCTTGCTTTGTGTGGGTGTGTTCTTTTATTGTTCATTTGATCATTGCTGCTGCTTGATTGTCACTTCAATCCGAGGCATGTCTACTAAATTCTATTTAGTGCAATGAGTCTCACTCCCATGCACTAGCTTGAAGGGGTGTGTGGATTTTGTTGTAATTTTTCACTGGAAGCTCTGTGTATTTAGAGGCCATAGCTTTTTGTGAGAGAATGGTTTAAACTTCCTCCCCCTCTTTCTTTGTCCCAAAATCCCCCCTCCCCCTGGTTAATTTTTTTTAAAAAAAAAACCTTCCTTGTTTCCAATGGATCCCTGATTCCTTGTTGCCTGGTTAGCCCAAAGTATTAAATGATGCTTCCTTTCTTGTAAGTCTGCTTGAAATCACAACCTTAATTTGCCTTTACTAGGTTGCAATTTCTAGGGCAATTCACTGGGATTTACTTGAGAGTATACACATGCAGAGGATTGTGCTATAAATAAACATGATTCCCAGCCTGTGGTTATCCCACTCAAGTAGGTTTCATTAGTAATTTTTCGGTCCTATATTTACCCTGCAATCATATGTAGGTGTACTTGAAAGTAGTTCCCATTGAGTTCTATTGGATTTACTTCCAGGTGAAGCTTTGTTGTCCCTTCTCCACTACACACACACACTGCTATTGTACTTAGGGATGTGCACTGGATCGGACCCGATCCACAATCCGAGTCCGGTCCAGTGGGAAATCGGATAAATTATCCGATTTCCGATCCGACAGCTGGATCGGCCGATCCAATCCGAACCAGTCCGAAAAGGCTCCGAACCGGTTCGGCGGATCGGCGGATCAGCGGATCGGAGGGCGCCCACTGGCGCCCACCAATGGAAGCGCCCGCCGATGAAAGTGGACAGCGAGGGGGGAGGAGGGGGCGGGAGGAGGGGGGCCCTTACCTTTCCGGGCCGTCCGCTCCCGTCCGGCGCCGGCGGCTACTACCAGCGGGCTCCGCGGCCTGCTCCAGGGTGGCGCGCCGGGTGATGTCATCACCCGGCGCGCTACTCTAGAGCAGGCCGCGGAGCCCGCTGGTAGTAGCCGCCGGCGCCGGACGGGAGCGGACGGGCCGGGAAGGTAAGCAGGGGGCGCGCGGAGGGGGGGAGGAGGCGCACGGAGGGGAGGAGGGGGGCCCTTACCTTCCCAGCCCGTCCGCTCCCGTCTGGCGCTGGCGGCTACTACCAGCGGGCTCCGCGGTCTACTCCAGGGTGGCGCGCCGGGTGATGTCACCACCCGGCGCGCTAATCTAGAGCAGGCTGCGGAGCCCGCTGGTAGTAGCCGCCGGCGCCGGACGGGAGCGGACGGGCCGGGAAGGTAAGCAGGGGGCACGCGGAGGGGAGGAGGGAGGGAGGGAGGGGGGCCCTTACCTTCCCGGCCCGTCCGCTCCCGTCCGGCGCCGGCGGCTACTACCAGCGGGCTCCGCAGCCTGCTCCAGGGTGGCGCGCCGGGTGATGTCATCACCCGGCGCGCTACTCGAGAGCAGGCCACGGAGCCCGCTGGTAGTAGCCGCCGGCGCCGGACGGGAGCGGACGGGCCGGGAAGGTAAGCAGGGGGTGCGTGGAGGGGAGGAGGGGGCGCGCGGAGGGGGGGAGGGGGGCCCTTACCTTTCCGGCCCGTCCGCTCCCGTCCGGCGCCGGCGGCTACTACCAGCGGGCTCCGCGGTCTACTCCAGGGTGGCGCGCCGGGTGATGTCACCACCCGGCGCGCTAATCTAGAGCAGGCTGCGGAGCCCGCTGGTAGTAGCCGCCGGCGCCGGACGGGAGCGGACGGGCCGGGAAGGTAAGCAGGGGGCACGCGGAGGGGAGGAGGGAGGGAGGGGGGCCCTTACCTTCCCGGCCCGTCCGCTCCCGTCCGGCGCCGGCGGCTACTACCAGCGGGCTCCGCAGCCTGCTCCAGGGTGGCGCGCCGGGTGATGTCATCACCCGGCGCGCTACTCGAGAGCAGGCCGTGGAGCCCGCTGGTAGTAGCCGCCGGCGCCGGACGGGAGCAGACGAGCCGGGAAGGTAAGCAGGGGGTGCGTGGAGGGGAGGAGGGGGCGCGCGGAGGGGGGGAGGGGGGCCCTTACCTTTCCGGCCCGTCCGCTCCCGTCCGGCGCCGGCGGCTACTACCAGCGGGCTCCGCGGCCTGCTCCAGGGTGGCGCGCCGGGTGATCACCCGGCGCGCTACTCGAGAGCAAGCCGCAAAGCCGGCTGGCGGTAGCCGCCGGCGCCGGACAGGAGCGAATGGCCCTAAAAGGTAAGCAGTGGCGGGGAAGGGGGTTTACCCCCCCCCGGAGCCATCCGCTTCTATCCGCTGGCGCCCGTGGGCACCAGCGGATGGAAGCGGACGGCCCCAGGGGGGGTAGGGAGCGTGGGGGAGGGGGCTTACCTGCCGGGGCCGTCCACAGCGGACGGCCCCGGGGGGGAGGGAGTTAGGCCCCCCCTCACCCACCTGCCGCCATTTTTTCCTCATAGACTTGCATTGCAATGCAAGTCTATGGGGAAAAAAATGGCGGCCGATCCAAAAATTTCCGATTTTTGGATCGGGATCGTACTCGATCCGGTCCGGGGGGGCTCCGATTTTGTCCGAACCGATCCGTGACAAAATTGGAGGTCCCGATCCGGGTCCCGATCCGATCCGGGGGGTCCGTGCACACCCCTAATTGTACTCCTCTTGATCTATTTTATGGTATTAAGGGAAATATGCAGTGAAAATATGGGCGAACAGGAGAGTGGTAAGCAAAACTTCCCTTTTTTCATCAATCGCTCGCATCAATCACTGGCAGGATGGCTAATGCTCAGGAATGCTGTAGTCCAAAACATTTGGAGGGCACCAGGTTGGGGAGGGCTGCTTTAGGAACATAATGCAGCCTTTCTGTTCCTAAAGTTGTTGTTTTATATATAACTTACTATGCTCGTAAAATTATCATTATATTTTAAAACTTTTAAAAGTAAACTCTGTTAGTAAATTTTTAATTATTGTCTGAATAGATTAGAACTACATTAAATGACTGCTATAGCGTCAGAAACAGGACTCAATAGAACAAAACCAAACTGTTTGGGGTGCATAATGGTGACTATGCTCACATGTTGGAAATCTGAGCATAAATGCCTATCAGCACACATAGAATGCTAGGAGTGGCAAATATAAAAGCAAGTATGTTGTTTTTCAAGAACCAAGGAAATTCATAGATTCATAGAATAGTAGAATTGGAAGGGGCCTATAAGACCATCGAGTCCAACCCCCTGCTCAATGCAGGAATCCACCTTAAAGCATCCCTGACAGATGGTTGTCCAGTTGTCTCTTGAATGCCTCTAATGTTGGAGAACCCACGACCTCCCTAGGCAATTGGTTCCATTGTCGTACTGCTCTAACAGTCAGGAAGTTTTTCCTGATGTTCAGCCGGAATCTGGATTCCTTTAACTTGAGCCCATTATTCCGTTTCCTGCACTCTGGGATGATTGAGAAGAGCTCCTGGCCCTCCTCTGTGTGACAACCTTTCAAGTACTTGAAGAGTGCTATCATGTCTCCCTTCAGTCTTCTCTTCTCCAGGCTAAACATGCCCAGTTCTTTCAGTCTCTCCTCAGAGGGCTTTGTTTCCAGACCCCTGATCATCCTCATTGCCCTCCTCTGAACTTCCTCTAGCCTGTCTGATCCTTCTTGAAGTGTGGTGCCCAGAACTGGACGCAATACTCAAGATGAGGCCTAACCAGTGCCAAATAGAGGGGAACCAGTACCTTGCACGATTTGGAAGCTATACGTCTATTAATGCAGCCCAAAATAGCATTTGCTGGTTTTGCAACCACATCACACTGTTGGCTAATATTCAGCTTGTGATCTATAACCATTCCAAGATCCTTCTCGCTTGTAGTATTGCTGAGCCACATAGCCACATAGCCCCCATCTTGTAACTGTGCATTTGGTTTTCCCCCCTAGGTTTAGAACTTGGTATTTATCCCTATTAATTTTCATTCTGTTGTCTTAGTCAACTTCTTTCAGGGGAGACGATGTGCGGGCAGTGTCCTGCAAGGAAGACCAGGGGATTCTGCCAGCTACTGGTGAGCCCCCTGCTGGGGCATGGAACTTGACAGGTGCCCAAGGATACTGACCCATGGGGCTGGCTGTGAAGACAGGGCCTTGCATGTGCATTCCAGTGAACAAAACCCTCTTGAAAGGAAAGCGACCTGAACAGCGGTCTGGGTCAGGTATAAGGAAAGCACTTTTGAATTGGGGCTTGTGCAGAGGCCTATTTGGCTCCTTAGCCATGGAGAGCACATATTCTGGGACAGGCTTGCCTGCCTTTGGGGAAAGTAATGGACAAATCGGCTTGGGTGGCTCGGAGGGAATAGCCAGGTTTGTGTTCTAGCCAAACCAGGAGCTCACAGCAATAATAACCCAGGTGTTGCTGTTTTTAACTGGATCATTAGCACACTTTTCAGACATTAGCAATGCTGGGTAGTGTACAGAGCATGTCGAGGCCACAGTATAAGGGCCAGCCCAAGATTTGGGGTTGGATCCGGAATGAGCCTTCCACAAAAAAGGGCCTTCTGGAAGAGAAAGGATTCTGCTTGCAGAAGCTTCCTCCACCTGAATTTGAGGGTTTCCGCCCCTCCCAGCTCACCCCATTCTGCAAGGATTCCTGATTCTCATTGAAGCATTTTCAGGGGGCAGGAGGAGGGGCTGCCCTGGGAAGGAAGGGGTGGGGAAGTCCATTTCCATCAGCACCATTGATCCAGTTTAAATCTGGATCCAACCCTTCAAAGTCTGTCTGTATTTTTGCTGCCCAGGATGTGGCAACCACCTCCACTTTGTGTCTTATTATTATTATTATTATTATTATTATTATTATTTATAACCCGCCTCTCCCTCTGGATCGAGGAGGGGAACAACAACAATATAAAACACAAAAATCACAACAGTTAAAAATACATCATTAAAAACATCTTAAAATTCATCTCGATAGGCCTGCCGGAAGAGAGCAGTCTTCATGACTCTCTTAAATTCATGAAGACTGCTAATTTGTCTAATCTTCTCCGGCAGACCATTCCATAGTCTGGGAGCGATGGAAGAGAAGGTCCTCTGGGTAATACTCGTCAGCCTAGTTCTGGCTGACTTGAGTAAGTTCTTCCCAGAGGACCTAAGTGTGCGGGGCGGATTGTACGGGAGAAGGCGATCCCGCAGGTAACCTGGACCCAAACCATGTAGGGCTTTAAAGGTAATAACCAACACTTTATACTTCGCCCGGAAACTGATTGGCAGTTCATATGCTGGGCAGCATAACAATAGCACCCAAAATGATAAAGAATCAGCCACGATGCTACCTTGTCACACTCATGTTTAACACCCGTTCCCTCTTGACTTCCTCACCTTTACACTTGTGACTGCCACTCTGGGTGGCCAGTGGACAACGGATGGCTCTCAGTCATGCCCTCTGGAATGCAGGGGGCATCACCCAGCCAGGAGATGCTAAGGCCCCCTCTACAAGAATTCGGTTTGGTGCCTGGTTGTCCGATTATGCGCATCTTCTCACCATCGCTTTTACGCCTAATTCCTATAAACAACAGGCAGTGAAGCGCATAACCGGCAGTATGAAACGCGCTTTAAAGTGGTTGAAATGTGGAGAATCACATGTTTACATGGTCATAATGCGCTTTAACTGTCAAGGTAAATTAAAACTCGCTATTTAACGTGCATTCAATTTTTTTCTCTTTATATGAGTGGTAAATTTAAGTCTCCACATGGATATTCATTGGGAAATCTATCAGTGCTCTGAGGTCAAGAAGCAGTTCAGCTTCACAAACATCTTCTTACTGGAGAGTTCATTGTGGTCAACAGTCAATTCCTGATTTTACCAAACCCATGCAAGACCGAACCAGTTTCAGAGATGAACCCAACCCTTCTCCAAAGACTCAACATGTAGCATTTTAACAACAACAACCTTGCTTGGCTTTAACGTTTTTTCCATGGCTCTGAGCAATTCTGTGGCTTTGGCTGGTACCTGAAGTTGAAATGTAAAAAGACTTGCAGCCCGGCCAAACCCCCCAAAATGAGTGGAAACTGTATTAAAGAAGAATAATTTTTGAGATTTCCAGCTCTCTTGCCAAACAAACAGTGGCTGATGAATTTGGACAAACTATGGATAACTGCAATCTTTCCAGTACTGATGAAATATGAATCCAAGAGATCTTAAAGGAAACTGTAACTGGTGTTCCGATTCAGCCTTCTGAGATGTTTGTCTCAGCTACTGTGCCTTCTGCTACCATTTTTAATGTGCAAACGGATACATGTCTACTCAGACTTTAGTCTCAATGTTCTCGATGGAGCTGGATAAGAGAGAAGCTTTAAGGTGCAATGCTATGCATGTTTAGACAGGAAAAAAAGTCCTACAACTCCCAGCATGCTGGGAATGCTGGGAGTTGTAGGACTTTTTTCTGTCTAAACATGCACAGGATTGTGCCCTTCATGATTTTCTTTTCTTTCATCTTTGGTTGCTACTCAGAACTTCAAATACCTTTCCTGGCAGAATCACTACAGTTTTGCACTTTGGGGAATATATTATTGGTTGTCCATTAATGTGCCAGTATCATTTGATAGTCACCATGACGTACAACTGTTTGTCACTGTGTTGCTATCTATGAAAATCTGTTCAGGGTTTTTTTAACCTCATGGTTGTAAACAATAGTCAAGTAGCAAGTAGAACAACGTATATTTATTGTTACTACACATTTTCCTTTATTTGTCATTCCTCTGAGGGATGAGAAAAATATCAAGCATACCTACCAAAATATGTAGCCTCTTTTGATTGTTTCTCACTGATCTTGACAGATCACCATCAAAGGAATTACATGTGTGTAGAACTACAGTGGCAATTTATTATTAGTTAACCATTAAGATGAATGAAGACTGAATGAAGAATTTCAGAGAATAAATTTATGTAGTGGAAATCCATAGGAGCTTTACATTGTCCTGAGATAAGCATTTTTTAAAAAAAAAACCTTGCCCATCAAACTCTGTACTGACCAAGTACAAGGATTAGTCTTGTATATTTTTGATAAACATCCGCTTCTAATTTCAGCTGCGTTTCTGGAATAGTTAAGCAGGAAGTTTGCGTCCTTGAACTTTTAAAGTGCGAGATTATACAAGGTATAAAATGTCTCTTCCGTGATAGAGGCAATGTAATGTTGGTACAGGACTAAAGCTGCCAGACTGGCTTGTGACATGATGCCTTAAATGATGACTCTGTGTTGGCAAACAGATAATGGGCGGGTAGGTTTGAGCTAGGTCATGAAGCGAAGCAAGATTTGTCCTGTCCATCCCCTGCAGCAAAGCTTGCTAAAATGCAACGTGATGATGCAAGAGTGATGTGGGGAGAAGCAACAAGGAAAATAAATCCAATAGTGGGACAATAGTGCCAAATTCAACTAAGAGCGTAAGTGGTATGCTCTGCTGTACAGGGATATCTTTGCCTTCAATTCTGGAAAAAGCTTTGCAGGAAGAATAAACTTGTACCTTAGCAATACTGTACTGTACTCCAAGCTCCATCCACCCACCATTCACTGTACTGAATTCTGTGATAACTGAAGCATGTCCTATTCTATGCATTGCCATGATATCCAAAAACTTAAGTGAGTCTGTTTAGTGGTTAATGTTATTACTAGAGTGAAAATGAGACTAAGTGATAGCAAAGCAAAACAATGATGATGATAATGATGATGATGATGATGATTTCATAACAGATCAATGCATTATCTCACTTATCCTTACCAACATCTTGTAAATAAGCAAGTCTTGTTAGCCCCATACTGAAAATAAAGGAACATAGGCATCCCTAGGTGTTTATCACATGCACGGTTTTAAGCATACCCATCTCGACTTTGATCCACTTCTTCAGCGCTGGACATGCATAACGGCGTCCCCTTCATGCTGTTCTCTCGCCCTGAGGTCCCAGTTTTTAGTTTCTGTTTCAATTTATCCCTGAATGGGCAAAGTCCAAAACAGGCAAAGTTCAACAGATCAAGCTGAGGTATTGCAGCAATACCGACCACGTGTGATTTTAAACGATAGACTCGCATAGGAAACGGAGGGGAAACCCGCAAAAGCAAACCGGTGGGGGGGGGGGGGGAATAGTAGGTGTGATAAAGGCCCTAGTCTCCTCTAGCAAAGTTTGTGGCTGAACTGAGACTTTCTGGCTCACAGTTCATAGAATTCAATTCTAGGAATGTCTACTCAGAAGTAAATTGCATTGTTTTCAATGGGGTTCACTCCCTAGTAAGTGTGTTGAGGATTATAGACTGTTAGTCACTAAAGCAGCCTTCCTCAACTTGGCACCCTCCAGTTGGTTTGGACCACAGCTCCAACACAGCGAATGGTTGGTGCAATGGGAGTTGTAATCCAAACATCTGGAGAACATGAAGTTGGGGAAGGCTTAACTAAAGTCTTGTGGAACCTTAAAGACTGGCAGATCTTTTGTGTCTTAAGGTTTTTTATGTATCTGACAAAATGGGTTTCTACCATTTAAAAAACCCATTAGCATTGGAAGAGCTGTTAGACACTTTGTTGGTTTTTCTGCAATAGACTATGGGCTCCATCACACCTACATTTCCCCCCCCCCCAGTTTGCATCTGTAGTGCTGAGCACTTTCACGTCTGTACGTTGTTGCACTATTTCAGCTCATGTATCTTTCCGCCTGTAACACTACTATGCTGGCAAAATCTCCTACTCTGCCCCTTAGGTTCTCCTTCCCCCTGCAGTTAATTTTTTAAAAAAAATTCTGTGCAAATACAATAGTATGGCAGCCTGAAACTACATAATAATGGTAAAATAACACACTGTGCTTTTCCCTAAGATCATATTAAACAAGATAAGTGACGAGAAAGTATTACAATTAATTTTTGGAGAAGTTTGCGCTCAATGTTGGCATGGCAAAGGGAAGCTGACATTGTTCTGGTCAGGAAACCTAGACCTACCTACTCAGGAATAAGAACCATAGCGTTGAATGACACCAAGTTCTGGGCACATTCCCTTCTCCGCATGGTGTTTGGGGGGCCCTCTCTCCCTCCCCCTTCATGGTTGAGCAGCTGAGCGGAGAACCACCCCACCCTCCTCTTTTGTCAGCGAGACTGCCCTTCAACACACAGTCCCCCAACAAAAAAGTGATGGTCCGATGTAGCGCAAGGACAGTAATACACGGGAGGGAGGAGCGGCTCTATTGTGCATGGGGGGGGGGGGGAACACACTTTCCCCACTCCAAAATAAGATGGAAAAGGGAGGGGAAGAGGCAAGATGAGTGCAGGACAGGGATGATGTCATGTGAGTACTGTGCTGCAAAAACACTACCAGGCATGGCAAGAGTGCGATAAATCACTGGTGTAATGGAGCTATAATACAGCTGATCCTCTGAACATTGTTGCAAAGTTGCTCAATATAGATGACCAGATCCATAAAAGGAAATTACATAAGAAATCCATGGTCCTGCATAGTTTTATTTGTCCTGTTACAGCATTTTAGTTAATGAGAAATAGCTGGATTCACAAGAATTGAGAACCAAAAGTGCAAGTGCTGAAAAAGAGAAGTTGAGTTTTAAACCCTGGAAGCTAAGAGCTAAGGAGTTGTCAATGTCCTTCTAGAAAACTGATGGAGAAGCAGTGGACTTTGGGACATCTAATGGAGTTAATGTTGTGAGCCCCCTCAACCTTATGCTCAACTTGTATATTTGTAAATAAATATAAATATTACAAAATGCCATGAACCTCCTGTGACCACCTTCCAAAGGCAATGGAACCCTGGGTAAGCACTGTACCCCTGAGACCTCCCATGATTTGGAAGTGGGGTGCACACATGTGATACTATTCCCACTTACACAGGCATTAGCCCCATTGAACTCAGTAGCACTTACTTCTAATAAGCATGTGTAGGACTGAATGCATGGGCAAGTGGACAAAAGGCAGAACATAAAGCCTGATGCAGCTTTGTCAATGACCCATAAATTCCACGGTCCTTGCAATGCATCCAAAGCATTCCTAGTCTAAATTCCTTCCCAATTTTCATTGAACAATTCTTGAATCTCTTGCAATTTAGCCATTCTCCAGGACATCATAGGCGATATGAGCTCTGTCCTGCTAGCTACTGTAATCTAATGAGTAGAAAACAATGTGTTAGTGATTTACAGGATTTCTTAATCTTATTGATTCAGATTTGAAACTGGATAGTGATGCAACAGAAGATTTTGGAGTCAGGGCTGGCCCAAGACATTTTGTGCCTGAGGAAAAGACCAAGATAGCATATGCTAGGGTGACCAGATAAAATCCAGGTCAGGGCTCATGTAACTTTAACAGTTGTAGAGAAAAGGGAATTTCAGCCAGTGTCATTTGTATGCAATTAGTTCCTGGTGAAATTCCCTCTTCATCACAACAGTTAAAGTTGCAGGGGCCCTGCCTTCTTTTGTATATGGTCACTCTAGTATAGTGCCTGCAACTTTAACTGTTGTGATGAAGAGGGAATTTCACCAGGAACTAACTGCATACAAATGACTCTGGCTGAAATTCCCTTTTCTCTACAACTGTTAAAGTTACATGAGCCCTGACCTGGATTTTATCTGGTCACCCTAGCATATGCATACACACACCATTCCACATACAGAATCTGATAGGAGTGGCAGTTGAATGTTATTTCAACACAGGCAACAGGACAGCAAATTCCAGCACACCTGAGCCAGCAGGATAGCTTGGATGGTGCAGAGCAGGAAGGCCTCATGGCACACACAGCTGTCTACCTATAACTCAGTGACCTGGTTCACATGATCACCACAGCTCACTATGGCTTATATAAGCCCTGACAAGCCATGGTGCCCATGGGCACCAGATTGCTTAGTCTAGGGTAACCAGATAAAATCCAGGTCAGGGCTCATGTAACTTTAACAGTTGTAGAGAAAAGGGAATTTCAGCCAGTGTCATTTGTATGCAATTAGTTCCTGGTGAAATTCCCTCTTCATCACAACAGTTAAAGTTGCAGGGGCCCTGCCTTCTTTTGTATATGGTCGCTCTAGTATAGTGCCTGCACCTTTAACTGTTGTGATGAAGAGGGAATTTCACCAGGAACTAATTGCATACAAATGATACTGGCTGAAATTCCCTTTTCTCTACAACTGTTAAAAGTTACATGAGCCCTGACCTGGATTTTATCTGCTCACCCTAGCCTAGTCACACCCTGGCTGCAGCTTGTAATGTCATCCGAATCCGAGTGGCAGGGGATGGTTGAGGGTTAAACAACCTTCAAATAACCAATGCTCTGTTGTAGTGTTATTTGAGGGTTGTTTAATCCTCCAACAATCCATTCCATCTGGGTTTAGACAACCCAACCAACTATGACAACCCCCCTGCTGAATATTCAGAATGGCTGCCTGCACATGCCACTATATATA
This sequence comes from Anniella stebbinsi, assembly GCA_029215795.1. NCBI lineage: Eukaryota > Metazoa > Chordata > Lepidosauria > Squamata > Anniellidae > Anniella > Anniella stebbinsi. The sequence goes on along the minus strand of JARDYH010000005.1, from coordinate 60,033,048 downwards.
TATTAAAAGCAGATTACAATTTTGTCTTTAAAAAGTCAGCAAACCAGATGAACTGCCCTGTACATTGGGGGGGGGGGGGACGTTTAGGCTGGCTATGGGCCTGTTCCTAGCATCTGCTGTCTGAGGTGGCTGCCTCATTTAGGCCAGTTCTGGTTTTGGGAATGATACCTCATTTTACAACTGAGCTCTTTCTACATTTTTATCTACAGAGAATAAGCCAGGTATGCTATAAATTACTGCAAATAACAAACATATTCATATACTGGAGGCTGGATTTTCTTCTTTTCAAACAAAAATATTCAAAAAGGGCTGGGGTGAAATGATATATCTCTGGCTTGAAGAAAAGAAGCAGTCAGCCAGATAGCGACATAGCAGCCAAAGTTCTATCAGGAAGTTTATCTTTCTTTTCAGGCTTAGTTCTCAGCCATAGATTCATGTTACTAATTCAAAGTTCATCAAAAGAAAAATATCTGGCACTTTAATTTTTAAATGAAGGGGAAAAACATGTCTAGCTCAGAAACTAATGCTGGAGAGGAAGCAATGAATCTAGCTCGTATAATAGCCATGATTTGCTATTCTTATGCAAACCTGGCTAGATCAGTTAAAATTCCTTACACGATAGCGTATATAAGACATTGCTTAATACCAAGTTAGGTCATTGGTCCACCTAGCACAGTTTTGTCTTCTATGACTGACAGAACCTAAGGTCTCAAGCACGGATCTGTCCCAGCTATGGTCCCCCTCCACAAGGATTCACTTTTGCGCCCGGTTAGGAGATTATGCACACTATCACTGAAGCGCCTTTACGCCTAATACCTTTGCACGAGAGGCGGCGACAAAAGGCGCTTCCCTCCCCTCCCCGCCGCTCCCCAGCTGGCTGGCTGGTAGGCTGTGGGCAGCAGGCGAGCGATCCTCCTCCTCCTCGCCTTCCTTTACCCCCTCTTTTTCCTCCTCCTCCTCCCGCCGCCCCCCCCCCCCGCAGGCGGGCAGGAGGGCGGGCTCTCTTCCCTCCTTCGCCGCGGCCAGGCAGCTCCTCCTCATGCTGCTCCAGCGAGCGGAAGGGACAGCCGGCGGGCGAAGGGTAGTCGCCCGCCTTCCCCACGTGTCTCCCCAGCTTCAGACAGCGGCGGCGGCGGCAGCTGTCAAAAGGCGCTTCCCTCCCCTCCCCTTCCCTCTGGCTGGCTGGCAGGCAGGCTGTGGAGAAGGGGGTGAGATCTGACAATAGAGGGAGGAGGAGGAGCCGCCTCCGCGGGCACCAGCCTTTTCCTTCCGCTCGCCGGAGCAGCAGCCCCCTCCCATCAAAATGCACTTTAATGGACGGAGCAAAAAAAAACTCGCTATTTAACGCGCATTCGATAACGCGCACAATCGGGGAGATAACGCGCCTCTACACCCCATTTGCGCTCCGCTGGTGTAGAGGTAATTTTTTAATGTGACTTGAAAGAGCTTTAAATGCCTCTTGTTGTAGAGGTAATTTTTTTAATGCACCTTGAAAGAGCTTTAAATCGCTCTTGTAGAGGCAGCCTGTCTTAGATCCTTTTAATGGGAGATGCTGGGAACTGGAGATGCCAGGAACTGAATGTAGGATCTTTTGCACATGAAGTACAAGTTACTGTCCCTGCCAGGTCCTTATACTATACAGTTTTTTAAAAAAATAACAATAAAACCCCTCAAAGGGAGGTGATTCTTCCGTTTTCTATTGCATTGCACAGCTACCTTTCATCATTAAGAAAGTGTTGCCTAATACCTTACCTGTTGGCCCTAGAACCATCAATCAATATAATAATAAATGGAAGATCATACAAGTCACACGGCTTTCATTGTCTGGGCCATGCAAGCCAAAAATGACTGTGACGACACAAGGGGAGAGAGGGCAGAGGTGATCTTCCAGCTCTTTATGGAAACCCATGGCTGCTCTATTTAATTTGCTTAATATGAAAGAACAAAAAAGTGACAACAATAATTACTGAAAGAATAAAAAATTGGTTACATACATTCTTTTATGGAATACAACGGTGAGATGTCAGTGAAAATAATTGCAAAAAGTCAACATATTTCTATCAGTTCTTCAACAGTATTGAAATGTAATACATGGTAGTTACTGTGATCGACAGCGTGCTGCAACAACATTCTAATTTTCCCTGGGGTTATGGAAGAGAGGAGTAGCAAGAAATATTTGGAAGAGTTATCCCTGGATGTCAACCCTGAAGACAGATTTACAATCAACAGTTTTTCAGATTTCTTAAGGAAAGCTTTGAATCGGAAATGTGGCGCATTTTCCCAAAGGGAGGCAACATGTATGTCTTCCTCCCAGCAGAGGAAAAGTGTTTTCTGCTCCAAAACTCCTCTTCTGACACCTACAAGCAGATGTTTAGAATCCCCTAATATCTACGTTTATCCTTCCCAGCACACTCAAGATTGGAAAGTCTGGCACAAGATGTAGATGCTGTTGTGCCTACTGGAAAATCTGATGCATAACACATTTCAGTACTACTTTCATTTGTGCATTTTCCTTCTGGTTCTCTCACCTGTAGGAACATTTTATATAGCTTTGTCAGAGCACGCAGAAAGGAAAATCTAAACTCCCCCTTTTTTAATTACCCAGTGGGGCATGAAATGAGCAAAATAAATGAACTGCATGTAGATCCCAAGTTTCCATGGAACATTTTAACAAGTGAGCTGCAAAGTTTCTCCATAGACCTGGTTGTTCATACCATCTAGGCTAAAATCCAAGTAAAATCCACCCCTTACACCCCGGGTGAGTACCATGTTTAAGGGGGCCTTGAACAAAATAGAATACAAAAAAAGAACATATTCTCAAAAGTGCCAATGAAAAGATTTTTTAATTGTTTTTTTATTATTATTTCAGAACCAAGAGCTCCTTCATCACCTTTAAAGGTAATTACCAACACTTCAAGAGGAGTACAACCTCATCCAAAACAGTTTGAATTTCTATTCCAGAGTCCATCACACTCCTTATCAGAATCACATCTGTCTGTCATGGCCGAGGACCATGAAGTTTCATCATCAGAGGATCCCGACCTCTTCTGAAGAAGAGGCTCCAGAGTTATCAGTTCAGGGAGAGGACTCAGCCACAGAAAGGCATCACAAAGGACCCAACTCTTCCAAAAGATCAGTTTTCCTGCATCCAGCTGAGATTGCCTTGCCATCTTTGGATTCTGTCCATGAGGACACTCACACCCAACAGCCACTGCTAAACTGCACCTGCTAAAAAGGGCTCCGTTTCTTTAAGAGACAAAGGCTCAGCCAGTGTGGACGTGGAGCCAACTAGTTTGAATGCAGCCAAACTCTTATTTAAGACTGACTCTTAAATAAGAGATCTGCTCCTCGTTAGATTAACATGCAAACAAACTTCTTGCCCCCAGCACCACCTAGAGGTGCTGATCTCTCCCCATTTTGCTTCCGTGAGAAACTTGACATAGGCCAACTCTTTATGATGCCTGTATTGAGTTGCGGCGGCAGGCGACACAACATGCATTTGCGCTCCCTCTGCCCATCTACAGTGGAGGGAGTATCGCGCCGGTTTATCTTGCCGCCGTTGCCGTTGCCGTGCCCGCGCCTCCTCAAAAGGTAAGTTTTTTTGTATTATTTCTTTTGTAAAATGGGGGGAGGGATTGCTAGGCATGGAGGTGAGTTAATTTTTTAATTATTTTACTTTTTAAAAGGTGGGGGTGACTGCGAGGTGCGGAAGGTAGTTTTTATTTTATTTTTTCATTTTAGAATGGGGAGAGAACTGCAGAGGCGCAGAGGTGGTGCAGTGAGCTTATGGCTCGCTGCACCACTCCGTGCTCATCCCATGGCGACCAATCAGTGGTCTCCATAGACTTGTCACGCCTCCAAGAAGTGCCGGAGTAAAAGCAACAGACTGCAAATGCCACCATCTTCGCTCCAAACTAAAAAGGTTGGACTAAATGCCCGACTTTTTTAGTGTGGAGCTTTGGGGCTTTGCCCCAGGTGGCTTCAGATTGGCGGCAGCATCATGTAACCCAGCTGCCACCAATCCAAAGCCACTGGACGGAAAGGGACCGGCTAGAGGTACCCATAACCTGTCCCTTGCTCATAGCAGAACCCTGCAACCCAGGCTACAGCACAGAGCATCAACAGGTTCCACAGCCTGAAATGGTACCCTGTCTAGTCTGGATTAATCTTCCCTTTGTTGGCCCTCACACAGCCCATTACCACCTCTAGTAGCCCAACAGCTTCCTTCATATTAGATGAGAAAGAGAAACGGAGTTCCATGCCATTTCACATATTGGTGAAAATGTGTTCCAACCCCTCAGACAACCTCTCCCAACAGTTTCATGTAGATGCAATTTAACATGGGGAACAGACTTGATCCTTGAGGGATGCAATATACCAGTCTTCCCCAACCTGGTACCCTCCAGATGTTTTAGCTGATCTCTGACCACTTCCCCGCTCTCCCTGCTCTCCCCATTCCCACCCCCCATGTCTTGGCTGGTGAGGTTCAGAGAAAGCTGGCGGCCAGAACTGAGATGAATTCACCCTGTCCCCTTCTGCCAGCCTGGTCTCTGTCATGCATGCCAGGTCATATCCTGGATGGTCATGATTTTACCATTTACTAACCTTGCATTCAAAAGCTCCACTGTGCTGCAGGAAAGGGATTGGCATGACAGTCCTCAGGGCCTTTGTTGACAGATGAACTAGAAGGAAGGGAAAACAACTCCCTCTTCTCGCCACTTCTCCTATAACAACCAGTCTGCCTGGCATCACTATTCCTCTCTCTGCCCTGTTCTTTAATAGCTATTCCCCCCCTACGCTCCAGAAACTCCCCCCTATCCAAAACACCTAATAAAGCAGCACACTAGACAACTCCCTCTGCCCCCCCCCCCCGATATTTAAAAAATACTAAACCAAGAGATGCTGGGGGTAAACTACAGGGGGAAAACCCCTACAATTGACTAACTCCACCAATAACATTACGTTTATTTGTACTCGGAAGGTATGTTTTTTTCATGGTGCACCTATGCAAGGCCAGGTGAAAACCATTTCCCTTGCAGTTATCCCAGGACCACTAAAGGATAGTTGGAAAAGGGTTATCAGGTTCTTATTAATATGTCGGGTATAAGGAAGCTAGTTTTGACGGCTTTGGTCTTGCCATATGCACTTTGGCAGGTGCTTCCTGCTGAAGGCAGCATGTTTTTTGTATTATTATAATCTCACTCTTTTATTAGCTTTGGAACTATGTTTAAAATCCAGCTGACATGACTCGTTTTCTTCTTTCAGTAGATTTATGGTTTTGTGTTTTGAGAGCTACCGAAGCCAACTTTAATGTGCCTTTTAAGTGCATTTTGTATTTTTTATAGTTCAGGCGCCTTTTCCCCTTCTTTTACTCTTAGAGGAAGGGGGAAAATAGAACAGATGCAGTATAACAGCTATGAAAGCATACACATATTTTTAGGTAAATATACAATGCCAGACTGGGTTTGTCATTTTGCCCAGGAGGCCAGAAATTACCTGGATTCCAGGCACAACAGCTGCCTTGCCAAGAATGGAGCAATTGGACTGGCTTTTCAGCCCACACTACAGAAATAGCTCAGTAACATTTGTGTATTCATGTATATGATGGTGACTGGAAGGGAAAATGAGAGCAAGGGCACTGAGGCTGAGCACCATCTCCATCAAGTATGACTATGCTGTTGGATAAACGTAATGGGGATAGCTGTGGCAAATACTCACATGAAAACATTTTCTAATTTTCTAATATTTTCTCCCCGTTTTAATATAGGATTGAAAAATTCTCTGACAGTCACCCTTACTAAATCTAGAAGCTAAGTATTTCAAAGATACTAACTTTGGTGCTAAAATATCAGAAAGCAGATCACTAATGAGAGCAGTACAAGAGATCAGGGACAGCAGACTTTGGCTAGGTTCACATTGGCTAGGTTCAAATTCACAGTGGGTGGCAAGCTATGCTGGGTAGATGGTTATGCAAAAAAACCCTACTGTGCTCCCGTCAGACAACCAGGCAAACAAGCTACACAGAGCAGTTTTTTTCACACACAACCTTCATGCTGCCACCTCCTGTAGTCCTCCTGCCCAGCCAAAAAGGCATCCCTGCTTCCTTTGTGGCAGGAATAGAAATCACTTAAGAGGAGCAGAGTGGTGGCATCATTTTTAGCTGCTCTGGTTGGACTGCTCTATAGGCAATTGCTGTTACCCACACTGCACGACAGACAACACGCTAACCTATCATATGTAAAATAACCCTTACTGCTGACCATGGGTTCTCAGGGTGGCTTATTTGGGGGAGATAATCCACCATGAGGCTGGGGACATCCCAGTCTTTGCCATGTGCTTGCAGTATTGGCTAATCCAGTTAATTTGAAAATTGACTGGGGCAGATAGAAGAACCTTCAAAGGAACTTTTCAGCAACAAGATGGACAGGTTTCTTACCTGTAACTGTGGTTCTTCGAGTGGTCATCTGTGCATTTACACCTATGGGAGCTCTGCGCCCGTGCAGAGCCTTGCTCCGAAACATTCACTAGCTGAGGAAGATTCAAATGGGACTCCTCCCCCTCCACCATGTCAGTTTAACAGGTCCCTCTTACTCCCTCAGTTCTGAGACCGCCGCAGCAGTCTTGAAACCGATGGAAATGAATATACAAACAAAACTAAGGTATCAAAAGACTGACACCGAAGTGGGGATGGAGGGAGGGTTGTGTGAATGCACAGATGACCACTCAAAGAACCACAGTTACAGGTAAGAAACCTGTCCTTCTTCGTGGTCTCTGTGCATCACACCTATGGGAGAATAACAAACTGACTTACCTGGAGGTGGGTCGGTGTCGATGCCCAGTTAGAGTATAGAAGAGAGTACTGCCCTGCTGAAGGCGCAATCCTCTCTCGTTCTCACATCAAGACGATAATGTCTGATGAAAGTGGAAGGTTGCGACCATGTGGCAGCACTACACAGATCAGCAAGTGGCACCCCCTTATCAAACGCAGTGGAGGTTGCCATCCCACGGGTAGAGTGAGCAGAATTTGAGTCAGTCAGTGTCATGCCCACAATACTGTAAGCCAGAGTAATATTCTGAACAATCCAGTGTGCTAAACGTTGTGAGGACAGAGACTTCCCTTTATTCTTTCCGCCACAGACACAAAGAGTCGAGGCGTTTGTCTGAAGTCTTGCGTCCTTGCCCTGTAAAAGGATAGTGCTCGCTGCACATCCAAGGTATGCATAGTACATTCCAAGGGCGATTTTGGAGAAGGAAAGAAGGCTGGAAGAATTATGTCCTGGTTAATATGAAAAGGAGAGCTCACCTTAGGAAGAAAACTCAGATCTGGTCTTAACACGACTTTATCATGATGAAAAGTTGTGTACGGTGTATCAATTCAAAGGGCGGAAATTTCGCTTGCTCTTCTGGCCAAGGTAATGGCTACAAGGACAGCTACTTTCCATGACAGGAGGTTAAGCTCTGTAGTAGCTAATGGTTCAAATGGCTTGGATGTTAGAGCCTTGAGTACAACAGATAAGTTCCAGCATGGCACTGGTGAGCGAATGGAAGGTATTAGATTTTTTAATATCTTTTAAGAACTGTCTTAACAATGAATGAGAAAATATGGAAACTCCTTGAAAGGGTAAGTGCTTGTCAGATATAGCCATGAGGTAAACTTTAATCGAAGAGTGTTTAAGACCTCTGTCAAATAGAGTATGTAGAAATTTAAAAATTGTAGAGAGAGAGCATGATACAGGATCTTCCCCATCATCTTTGACAAATAGACAAAATTTTGTCCATTTATAACAATATGAACGCCTTGTGGAGGGTTTCTTAGCTGCCTGTAATATTTCTGACACTTGAGTTGTAAATGTGCCAGTTAGTGGTATGGTCGCATTCTCCATGCTGTGAGGCCTAAAGTCTTTAGATCGGGATGCTGAATTTGGCCCTGATTCCAATATAAGAGCTGAGGTATCAAGGGCAGTCGATAATACATCCTGTTGGACCTGATCAGGAGAAGTGGGAACCACAGTTGGCGAGGCCACCATGGTGTTACCATGACGCAGTCCGTATTGTCTGTTAGTACTTTGGCTAGAACTTTCAACAGAAGGGGAATTGGTGGAAACAGGTAAAATAGGCGATCCGTCCATGTTATCATAAAAGCATTTCCTAGGGACCTTATACCTGTCCCCGCTCTGCTGCAGAATTCTTCGCAAACCGAATTCTCCTGTGTTGTGAATAAATCTACTGTGGGGGTACCCCACATGCTGAAAAGTCACCTGAGAACTGTCCAATGCAACTGCCATTCGTGCATGTCGTGGAAGGAACAACTCAACACATCCGCTAGGATATGGTCTGTTCCAGCAATGTGCATTGCAAGAATTGATATCCTTTTGGTAATACATCAATGGTAAAGTTCTAACGTCAGAGTATTGAGAGTGGGAGAATGAGTGCCTCCCTGCTTGTTGAGGTAGGCCACTGCTGTGGTATTGTCTGAGAGGACCTGTACATGCTTGTTTTTGAGAAAGGTCTTGAATGCTATCATAGCTTTCATGACTGCAATGAGCTCTAAAACATTTATATGATGCCTTTTCTCTTGTGACGTCCACATGCCCTGAATCCTCAAGGAAGTCATATGTGCTCCCCAACCTGTTAGGGAGGCATCTGTTGCCAAAATAACCAATGGAGGCTGCCGAACAAAAGGCATGCCCTTTTTGAGGTTGATAGGGTCAATCCACCATTGAAGGGATGATCTGGCTGTGGTCAGTACTGTGAGTGGCATTGTATGGGTGTTCATGCCTGGTTTAAAAACTGAGAGGAACCAGAGTTGCAATGGTCTCATTCGTAACTTTACCCATTGTACCACCATTATTGTCGCTGCTGTATAGCCCAACAGTCTTTGCACCTTGATGGCACATATGTGAGTTGCTGATTGTATTTGTCGTGCTATCAAAATGAGCTGCTGTGCCCTGTCCTGAGGTAAGTACGCTCTGGCTGTTGTAGAATCTATGATTGCTCCTATGAATTGGATGGTTTGACTTGGTTCCAGTGAAGACTTTTCCCAATTTATATACAGTCCAAGGTTCTGGAGAAGGGATATTGTCATAGTAACATCCTTCTGGAGCAATTCCCAAGTTGTTGACACCAGTAACCAGACATCTAAATACAGGAATAGTTGGACTCCCTGTAGCCTTAGATGCGCACAGATAACTATCATACATTTTGTGAATACTCATGGGGCCGTAGACAGGCTGAATGGTAGAACCTAAAACTGATAAGCATCTTGATCTATCATGAATCATAGGCATTTTTGGTATGATTCTTCTATTGCTATATGGAAGTATGTGTCCTTTCAGTCTATAGAAACAAACCAGTTGTAGCGCTGGAGTAATGGAAGAATCTCGCCCAGTGTAGTCATGCGGAACTTCCTTGAGAGGATAAATTTGTTGACTCCCCTGAGATCTAATATAGGACAAAGCCCCCCACCCTTCTTTGGCACAGTGAAATAACAGGAGTAGAACCCTGTTTCGATATCTTTTAGTTGGACTTGAGATATAGCCCCTTTTCTTAATAGCGATATCATCTCTTGGTGAAGTACCTCTGAGATTGGTGCTACACGTGTGCCAAGGAACGGTGGGTGGACTTCGAACTCTATCCTGTATCCTCTTAGAATTATTGAAAGAACCCAATTGTCTGTTGTAATTGATGTCCAAACATTGAAAAACTGAGCCAGGCGATTCCCGAAAAGAGGGGCAGTAGTCCCCATTGCCTGTGGGAGTGTGTAGTCAACAACGACGTTTGGGGAAGTTATCCCTACCATTTCTTGGTTTCTGTCAAAAAGGTAAGTATGGTTTCTTAGCAGTTGGCCCAAATTGTTGTCTTTTAGCTTGATCTGTCTGCTGAGTTTGCTGGAAGAAATTTTCCTTGGCCAACGACAGCTACGAGGTTGATAATAAGATTGTTGATTTTGTTGGGTCATGCCCATCTTTTGTGCTGTGTTCCTTGCTTTTTGCACTGATTCCATGGCATCATCAGTCCCTGAATTAAATAAGCCATCACTGTCAAACGGTAATTCTTCGATCCTGGAACGTGCTTCTTGCGATAGCCCTGCCGATCGGAGCCAGGCATGCCTTCGAAGAGCAATTACCCCAATCATAGCCTTGGCATCACAATCTGCATGGTGACGTGTGGTATTTATTTTTGTCTAGATATCTTCATTGCCTCCAACTGAAAAACACGAGCTATTTCCAATTTGTCTTGTGGCAGATAATCACATAAAGATCCAATCTTTTCCCAAAGGAAAAGTTGATATCTGGCCATCATCGCTTGGTAATTGGCCACCCTAAGTCCAAGCGCAACAGAGGATATATACGGCAACCCATCGAATCAAGGCGTCTGCCTTCCTTAGCCACCGGAGATGAAAGCACTTTATTGGAACGCCCCTGGGCTGATTCCACAATTACTGAATTTGGTTTTGGGTGCATAAAAAGGAAATACACATCCTTTTCTTGCACCCTGTACATATGCTTCAGCCTCTTGGAAGTAGATCCCATTGAGGAAGGGGCTGTCCATGATTGCTGCACTGCTTGCAAAAGTGTTGGCTAGAAAGGCATTGAAATTGGAGCTGAAGTTTCAGAATTAACTACATCAAATACTGGGTCACTTATTCTCTGCTCAGGTTGATGAGCTTCTAACCCAAGAGATTGTGCCAGCCTCAATATCTGATCTGAGAAGTGTCCCATATTCTCAGAAGGTGATGGTCCTTCCTGCATGGTCACCCTTGGTTCAGGAGATGCAACAGAAGGGCCAATTGATAGATCTGAAGAGGAAGAACTCGCTTCATATTCGTCTCTACATGACTGCGGAGAAGAAGAACAAGGAACTGCAATTACAGGCAAACATGGTACCGAAGAGTGTTCTCAGTTCGAAGCAATGTGTTCTTGCCTCAACTGTGGAGAACAATGAGTCATAGGTGGCCTATCAGTTGATGGTGGTTGTCCCAATGCTTCACTTCTGCGCTCCTGATGGAGGACATCAAACCTATGGTAATGTCTGTCAGGGGAGTATTCTCTACCCCTACGATCCCTCCACTTGCGATAAAAGTAATGTCTTGGAGGGTGTGAGTAATCCGATCAGTTTTCCCACTCTCTGAGGGGATTGAGACCAATAGCGCCGTGACGACCAGTAAGGGCTGTAATCCCCATCACCACACCGATATTCCGACGATTGAGAGTCTCAGTAATCCGCTAGACGCCCAACATCCCCCACTGTCATTGCGGTCGGGATGGGCGGGACTAGAGTACCTCCCTCATAAACACACCTATCATCTGGCGATCGAGGGTCTCAATAGTCTGCTCGACGCCCAACAGTCCCCGCTGTCATTGCGTTCAGGATGGGCGGAGCTACTGTACCTTCCTCATAACCACGCCTATAGCCAGGCGATCTAGGGTCTTGGTACTCTGCTCAATGCCAAGCATCCTCCACCACCACTGCGGTTTGGACAGGCGAAGCTTCTATGTCCTCCTCTTGTTGATGCCGAGGAGGGGTTACATCTCTTATCTCGCCATCCAATAATGACGGCAGCAAGACGGGGTTTGTCAGTTCCGACAACTGAACCTCCGACAAAGGAACGATTAGGGGATCCACCTTAGGTAGCGGAGATCTTGAATCGCTTACTAATTGAGATTGCATAGCTGAATTCAGTGCCTGCTTTGTGGCAACTGAATCTTTTGTGTGCTTGGTCTTTTTCTTGTGTTTCTTAGATACAGATGTATTTGTTGAGTTAGGTGTTTTTGATGCGGATGAAGTTGACTGTATTGGAGGGTTTAACGTCGCTATCTCCACTGATTGTGGCCATTGTGCCATAAGAGGTCCTACCTCCTCAAGGGCCCTTTTCCACAATTCAGATCTCAGCCTGTCCACTCTATTGCGGCGGCTTTGTTTGAAAAAAGACTTACAGAAAGAACAAGTTTCCACAAAGTGTCCCTCACCCAAACATAGTAGGCATAACAAATGACCATCTGTAGATGAGATTTTACTACGGCACTTAATGCACTTATGAAAGAAAGCTTTAGTAGCCATATGCCCCAAAAAAGGGGTCTCCCTTTTTCGTAAATTATATTCTCGACTAAAAAGAAAAACGCATAACTCTAAAGCCTGAAAAATATAGATAAGAATGAGATTGAATAAAACAAAGAAAAAATAATAATCCCCTCAGCAAATCCATATAAGCCACTGTCTCTATAAGACAAGTTCTCTTGCTAGGCTCACCTTGCAGCGGTTGAAGAAGAACTGAGGGAGTAAGAGGGACTCATTAAACGGACATGGTGGAGGGGGAGGGGTCCCCATTTGAATCTTCCTCAGCTAGTGAATGTTCCGGAGCGAGGCTCTGCGCAGGCGCAGAGCTCCCATAGGTGTGATGCACAGAGACCACGAAGAAGAACGACACTGAGGCACAGAACATTTGCATGCCTTGTTTACAATTGCCTAGTGCTCTGACCACACAGCCATTTTTATCTTTTAAACACTACTGTCTTTTAAACCAAATAAGTATCTAACTATAGGAAGGGTTCTCTTGGGAGATAATGAACATGGAGCATAGCAAAGTACTAATTTGGAAAGCCAGTAGAGGACAGAAGCCAACTGTTCTGACGTGTGTTTGGTTGGATTAATTTCCTGTGCCAAGGCCCAATTCATTACCTTCTGGTTGGTTAAGGATTCCAAAGGCAGGGAGAAACAAGGAATTTAGGATGGTAATATAAAATTATTATTTTTATTATTACTAAACCAATTACTGTTTAACCAAGCAGCACTATTTTATGGGCAAGTCAGTATGGTCTAATAAATTTGCATTAGTCTTAGCAAGCAGAACTAATTGAGTACTGTACCGAACGCACAGAAAAGGATTAGAATTTGAAGACCTCAGAGCTGATTGGCTAGACAGGGCCAGCTCTGATATAATACATAGACAACATTATCTCCATGCCCGTGGATTATCTACTCAGAACTAGTGTGCTGAGCAATGTGGACACAACAAGCTGTCCTACATACATTTTAATTCATTCTTAAACATTTGTAATGCTTATGATTTGCATTTCTATTCAAATAATCAAAGTGACATACAACTAGAACAGTTCAGTTTTCAAGCAAAACAGAGCCAGTTTGGTGTAGTGGTTAGAGTGTTGGACTGGCACGAGGGAGACCCTGGTTCAAGTCCCCATTTGGCCATGAAGCTGACTGGATGACTTTGGGCTGGTGACTGTCTCTCAGCCTAACCTACCTCACAGGGTTATTGTGAGGATTAAATGGAGAGGAGAAGGAACAAATACACTGCTTTGAGCTCCTTGGAGGGAAAGGGTGGGATATAAATGTAACAAATAAACAGACAGACACCATAACATCAGCAACATTTCCACTAAAACCACTTCCACTTTAGAATTAGCTGCAGCATTTCTAAATTGCCGTGGTCAATAATAAAATAAGGATTGCATCTCATGGTGAAAGAATAGATAGAGGTGGTTGACAAACCTCTGGGGGAGTGAATTTTAGACCGGGTGCCACAATTGTTAAAACCCTGCTCTGTGTTTTAACAGTTTCAGCTTCAGGAAACAGAGGAAAAAAATGGAACCAGACTGCATCAATGAGCTAAGTCAAGCACTCTTGAAGATGTGTCATTCATAGATGATAGATAGATAGATAGATAGATAGATAGATAGATAGATAGATAGATAGATAGATTACATTGCACATGCATTAGGCAGTTTTAGAATTTCCCAGTTCCATGCCTATGAGATATCAGTGGGGAGAGGGGCAGGTTTTTTTTTGGAGGGGGGTTGGTCTGTTTGTTTCACTGCAGCAAATGTGCGAACTTAACTATGAAGAGCTGGACTGCATTTCAGGAAGGAAACCCCTATAAACCCTCTCCATTCTTTATTTACATATTTTAATTCCTTTAAATGGGTGAACAGTTTAAATTCCCCATTGCTAAACATTTTGCCTGAACTGAAAAAAAGGAAATGAGTTCATTTTTAAAAAATTCATAGAATAATCCTTAGTGGCACATCTCGAGGATATTTTATTTCTGCCATATCATGGTAATGGGAAATGGGAAAGATAATCTTGTTACATGCATGCACCCAACTTCTGAATGTTGAGACGTTTAAGGAGTTTCACCACTTACCCTGGATTCTGTTTCCTTAGAAAATATTTATTTCTGTAATGTAGTGTTTATTTATAAACAAATGCAGGCTGAATATAAGATGAGGGTTCACAGCACTTACACTCCAACAGAGTCCTGGTCCCCATCTGCTGTATAGGGGAATCCACAGTGCCATAGCATTTCCTGCAGAGAGCAAAATCAGCTCTCTGCCTATTTTCCAGTTTCCCTCCCGGTACAGACTGATTTCCTGCTACACACAGACTTTGCTCATCCTGTCCTTTGTCTTGTGGGGGAAGCAAGATGTGTTCTCTCTGCCCATTACCTATGCTTTCTTAGGCCATCTCAGCGCCCACCGGAACATCACCAGAATGTTCCCAGCTGTCCTTTTCAGATATTGCCTCAAGGCACCCACACTGATAGCTTTCCTTTCAGAAAATTTAAGAGTCAAGGATTATGTAAATGGAAGGGATCCTGAATCTCTTTGCAGCCATAAACTCTGGGCTGTCAATTCGTTCAGACCAACCCCATAGCAATGTTAAGGAGGGCTTTCTAACAATGAGTGGGAGATTTTATTCAATTATAAATCATCTCACACTGCCTTCAATGAGCTTCATCACACCTATTTTCCCCCCTGGTTTGCCTCCACATTTTTTTACTTCTGGTGCATAAGCACGTCAAGCTAATGGTTCCTGTGGGTTTATGGTATTGCCCTGCTCCGTAAAACCTCCATTTCGCTTGTTTACTCTTCCACTTCACTCCACCCCACCCCCTTCTCCTTCTGCCTCTAATTCATTGGTTGTGGTACTCTGATGGCCATGGGCTCCTTCCCCCACCCCTCGCTCTGGCTTTGCTGTCTAGCAATTTACTGATTTAACATTTCATCAGCTGGGCTCCATTTGTGTAGGCAATGAGGGTGGGGTTGGAGCAGTAAAAAGTTCATTCAGTCGAATAAGCACAAGTTCCTTTGTTTGACAAGGAGTGCTGAAGGAGGAGAACCGTCCCACACTCCCCTTTCGTCAGCAGGACTCCATTCAAAGCACACACCCCCAACAAAGGAAAAAGCAAGGGGACAGCATTACACAGAGGCTTAAGGGTGCATTAAAACTGCTTGGGGAAAATAATCCAGACTATCCCCACACAAAAATAATACACAAAATGGAGGAAAAGAGGCAAGGTGGGTGCAAGACAGGTACGGCATCATGTGAGTCGCGCGCTGCAAAACCAGATACCAGATGTGGCGAGAGTGCGTTAAACCGCTGGTGTGATGGAGCTCAATGTCTCAAGAAAGGCACTTGTCTTGAGGTCTTAGTTGAAAGCATAGTTATTTAAATCTCGTCAATGAATTCATTAGTTAAATGGTGAGTGATTAATCAACTAAATTGTTTTTGGTTGCTAGACAGCTCTAAGAAAAATAGACACTCAGAAATTCTGAGGGAATGGTGGATTGCCAGGGATGTTCTTTAATCCTTGCCTGTATTTGGCTCTCCATTTGTGTACGTGAAATATGCCCACTGTCACCCACTCCCCTTTGGATTTCCCTACAGGAGGAAGGAGCAAGCAGAAGGAGGCTTAGGTCTCAGCAGTATCCATTTTCAGTGTGACACACAGTTCACCGCAGTCAACAAACAATCCTAATGAGAACAGTTTTGCAGTTGTTGCACCCGGTGTCAATTACATGGCTTCTTCAGATAATCCCAGTTCCTCCTCTGCAGGGACACTTGCAAAGGACATTTCCTCACATGTTAAGCAATCCCAAAGGCAGCTACAAGGCTCCAGTGAAGCATTCAGAACTAACCCTCCTCCAAAGGTTCAAGTGTCTGGGAAGCTCTTCAAGGAAGGGCTTCTCATTATTATGTTTTTCATTGACTTTCTCCCCCCCTCCCCGCATGTGTATGTGTTTGGTTTAACTACATACCATGACCCATTGTTCTCAAGTGGTTATACCCAATCTTAGTCCAGAAATAAGCCTCCTGCAATAAAGTGGCAACCCAAATTTTGCCTCCCCAATTAACAGTCAATTTAGTTAGAAACTAGCTATATGAATCGTCAGCAAAACAGCAAAATATCTGTAGCAGATCGTATCATTCACCACCTGTGCAAAGTTTCTGAAAAAGACCTCATCGCACCAAGTTGGCACCACATTCCCCCAAAACCCAGCACTTTTGCTCCGGTGGGATTGCATCCCATTGTCCCCACACAAAGGAGAGAGCATGGGGTTTATATGGATCTAGGAGAGGGGGAGCTACCGCTGCTGCTGCCTTCCCTCCCTGGCTTTTTCCTCTTACCTAGCGAGGATTGAAGCCAGGGGAAGGGAGAAACACACACACAACCAGCAAAAGGGAGAATCTTCTCCGCATGGAGGCAGCGCATTTGGCTCTCTGGCTCCCCCTCCCCCTTGCCAGGGTGGATGATGATCAATCAGGGGTCGCCATCCACCTGGCCACGCCTCAGACATCACCCCAGAGCAGCGGCGACAGGCAGCAATGTGCTGTCCCTGCCACGCTCCAGACAAAAAATGTTGGTGTAAATCTCCAACTTTTTGCTTCGGTGCTTTTGGAGAAAGCCCCAGGATGCCTGCATGGTGGCTTCTGTGTCATATAATCGACCCCGCGCTACTATGCACATATAGACAGCCCCCAGGGCATGTATAGACAGCCCCCTTGAAAGACTGCAATGTAGTTTCAAGTTTCCTTGACAGTCTTGCTTTAGAGACTTCAGGTCTTCTGAGAAAGTAAACATTTAACTTGCTGGTCATGGGAAAGTCTTATGACCTCTCTAGACTTGGAGTTTCTTCTGGGAATGGGCATCTCAAGCGAATGTGCTTCTCAAGTCTAACTTAATCTGGGGTGATTTGTATCTAAATATGGAGGAAACCAAGAGGCAAGCAAGTCTTCATTTGCTTGTCCCCTTGACCTCTTAAAGTAAGATTCTTCCTTGTATCCTCCAAGTCTAGATCTACACTATTGCTTTATAGCGGTATTGAAGTGCACTGAGAACTGTTGGGGCACATTACACGTTCTATATACCACTTTCGTAGGGTACCTCTAAGTGGTCCCTTTCCATCACGATGGCTTCGGATTGGTGGCAGCTGGGTTACATGACGCTGCCGCCAATCCGAAGCCATGTAGGAGCAAAGCCCCAAAGCTCTGCACTAAAAAAGTTGGGCATTTAGTCTGACTTTTTTAGTTTGGAGCGAAGCGACGGCGGCATTTGCCGTCTGTCGTTTTTACTCTGGCGCTTCTTGGAGGTGTGCCAAGTCTATGGTGACCACTGATTGGTCACCATGGGCTGAGCAGGGAAGGGGGTGGTGCAGCAAGCCATAAGCTCCCTGCACCGCCTCCACAGTTCTCCCCCCATCCTAAAATGAAAAAATAAAATAAAACTACCCTCCGCGCCTCGCAGTCACCCCCCACCTTTTAAAAAATATAAATAAATAAAACATTAACTCACCTCCGCACTTCACAATCCCTCTCCCCCCCATTTTACAAAAGAAATAATACAAAAAAACTTACCTTTTGAGGAGGCGCCAGCACGGCAGCGGTGGCGGCGGCAGCAAGATAAACCGGTGCAATGCTCCCTCCACTGTAGATGGGCGAAGGGAGCGCAAATGCGCATCGCACCGCCTGCCAACGGCAGCGCAAAGCAATACAAGTGCTGTCAATTGGTAGGCGTAGTGTCATTTTTGTTTTTTTATTCCACACTATCCAAAATATCGCAACAAATATCATTGTGTGTCCTACAAGGTATAAATGAACATGAGGGATATAGTACTACCATGATAGGAGTGTAATGATTTAACCAAAGGTGTAGATCTTCCATCAGTTTTCATCTCCCAGAAGGAAGAGAATGTCACTTTGCCTGGACAACTGTCCTGCAGGCTTTGCTAGCCTTCATGGAGGCTTCTCAAGTATCTGCCCTCTTTGCATGAATTGTTCTTAAGGAACATTGATTAAAGGTAAGGTTTTATAGAGCCAACGGCTTTGATAGTGTTACTTAGGCTGACCATATGAAAAGGAGGACAGGGCTCATGTAACTTTAACAGTTGCAGAGAAAAGGGAATTTCAGCAGGTGTCATTTGTGTGCAATTAGTACCTGGTGAAATCTCCTCTTCATTACAACAATTAAAGTTGCAGGCACTATACTAGAGTGACCAGATACAAAAGAGGGCAGGGCCCCTGCAGCTTTAACTGTTGTAATGAAGAGGGAATTTCACCAGATAAGAACTGCATACAAATGACGCCATCTGAAATTCCCTTTTCTCTATAACTGTTAAAGTTACATGAGCCCTGTCCACCTTTTCATATGGTCAGCCTAGTGTTACTTCCCCCTTTTCAACTTTTCTATCTGTCAGTCATCTTCTCACTTTGCAGGGAAAGTATAGAGAGTCCAGCATCACAATCAGCATGAAACAAGTTAGCTCTCTTACTCAGAACTAGAAAGTGGTTGGTGAACTGGTACCAATTCACCATGAATGGGCAAAAACAATAGTAGAAACTCTCCCTGAGCTTTTAGAGGACTGATTTTCCAGGAGAATGAGAGTAGGAGCTAACACACTGATCCACACTCCTCCCCCTACTCACATACAGAACTTACATGCAAAGAGAACACTTGAATAGATCTTCTGGGAACAAGTAAGCCCTATGTAAGGAAAAGCAACAGGGGGCAGGATTTAATAATAATATTTATCTATCTATCTATTTATTTATTTATTTATTTATTACCTGCCTCTCCCCCTGGATTGAGGCGGGGAACAACATCAAATATAAAATACACAACATTGATTTGGAGTAGAGAATTAATTAGTGAAGAAAAGGTACAGCATCCTCTTCCCTTCTTCATCTGCCTTTCCCACATTTTAAATCTGCTTCTCCTTAAGCAGCTTTACTTACCAGAACAAAAAAGGGAGGTTGTGTATAAGATACATTTGTGTGTAGTGGATTCTAAGATGCCCTTGAATGCTGCCATATCCCTTGAAGCAGGGGTGCAGAACCTCAGGCCCAAGGGCTGAATCTGGCCCTTGGGGGGCCCAATCCAGCCTCCCAGAGTTCCCCAGAACCTCACACTCCCTTCATTTGGCTCCACTCCCTTTCCTTCAAATAGCAATCATTTGGAGGTTTCCTGACTTTTGTGCAGTTTCCCGCCCCCCCCCCCCATTCTAAACATTTGAAATGTCTCCCCCAAGGCTTAGTTAAGAGCTTTAAGCTAAACTATGTCAGGGCTAGGGGTCTTGCCCCTTTGCCTTTGACTCCACCCCTTTTGCCTTTGGCCACACCCACCACTGGGATATGGCCTTTGAAAGCTTCTCCAAAACAGAATTTGGCCCTTGGGCTCAAAGAGATTCTGCACCTCTACCATAAAGTAAATTCTGTGTAAAGCACTTGGACAGATGCTGTACTTTTAAGCATCTACTTAAGTCCCATGGGCTTAAATTCATGATTTGCTGAGCAGGAATATAAAAGATCTGCTGTTTAAGGTGAAAATCAAAAAGCAAATTACACTATTATTGAGTTCTGTTTAAAATATTTGTATTCTGACTTTCAGCATAAGCTTCCAAAAGGTACATTTCTCTGTAATATAAATGTGGTGGTAGTGGGTAGGGTGGGTGGGTTGTTACTAAGAAAATGCAACAAAAGGAGATAGATCTCATTGGGTTTCCAAACACAAGTCTGTCAAACTGGGGAAGGCCAACTTAGACCTGTCCCCTTTTGTTATACTTTCTAAGCAGGGTCAGAGTTCATTCTGTTTGCTCTTTTATAGCTTTTCTCAGGCTTAGCACCTCCATTAATGACACCGGCAACAATCCCCTGTTCTAATTTGACTTTGGGTTCAGTGCAATTATTTCCTTATAAATCCTTGCCTTTTATTTGCTTACGAGGGAGCTCTCTTGTCAGATTTAGGAGTTGCCACAAAGCTGTCCCAGAGGTTTTGAGAGCCCCCATTGATTCCGGGTTTGATCCCAAGCTGTGAAGGCTGCAATCTTATCCTCATTCTTTACCCAGTTTTAATTTACTTCTGACACTAGGAGTCTTAAAATTCGACGCTTCTCCTCATTGCAGATGCTGACCACTGCATCAACCTTCCCCTGGTTTCCTTGCATTTATGGAAAAGGTGACATCATGGGAAGTAGTTTCCATGGGGACAGACAGTGGTCACTACTGGTTTCCAAGGCACTGCTTAAGACATGTGCTGATGTTAAGGGAATGAAGAATACACACCCGCCAAGCGATTTGTATGCTGTCTAATCATCTTACAAGTTAAACAGTTTACCTTTATTCCCTGAAATTGTAAGAGTCCAATGGACATTTGAGAAAGTTCAGGCTCAGTGGGAGCAAAAGAGATTCCATCACCCAGTACTCTGCTGGAAGCTATAGTTAACACTGCAGAAGACAGAATCAAGATTCAACTTTAACTTGACAGGCAGGAACACTAGGCCGAAACCAACCAGATGAAATTTGACAGAGTTAATTGTGAAGTCCTGCATTTAGGTGCAAAAAAAATCAGAAGCACAAGTATAGGATGGAGGAGACCTGGCTTGGCAGCACTGGAGTTACAGCAGTATGGGAGTTATGTGTATAAGCTTGTTGTATACAATCCACATTTCAGATTGCGTGGAGATCCCCCATGGATAGAGGAGGCTCTCTACTTCAGACAGTCACCCTCCATGAGTCCAGCGCAACGACTGCGATGAAGGAGGGGGGCAGGTCTAACTCACTCCCCCTCCCTGCATCTTTAAGCATCATGCTTTATCGAATGCCCGAATAGAGCTTATGTTGCAGGATAGCTGGTGGTTCCTGGGGTTACCTGAATATTCCATCTGCTAGTCTGTTATGACAGTTGAGTTGATTTCTTGCTAGATTGGAGTTTATCTTTTTTTTCTTTCTGTTAAAAGATTGTTGTGTTCATTAATAAAGTTTCTTGTGGTGTCTATTTCAGCTGCTTGTTCAAGGTATTCGCTAACAAAAAGGAACTAAGTGTACTAATTGATCACAAGCTGAACATGAACCAATAGTGCAATGCAACTGATAAAGAGCTAACACATTCTAAAGCCGCATTATCAGAAGTATGGTGTGAGATCACAAGAAGTAACAGTCATATCTATTCTGAGCTGGTCAGACTTCATCTGGAGTAGTGTCCTGTTCTAGATGCCACATTTTAAGAAGGACATAGACAAACTAGAGCATGTCCCGAGGAAGGCAACCAGGATGTTGAGGGGTTTGGAAATCAAGTCCTGTGAGGAATGGTTGAAAGAGTTCAGTCTGTTTAGTCTGGAGTAGAGAAGATTAAGGGGAGGCATGGTTGTGGTCTTCAAATATCTGAAAGGGCTGTCACATAGAAGATGAAGCAAACTTGTTTTGTCTTGTTCCAGAGGGCAGGACTAGAACTAATGGGTAAACATGTCAAGGAAGCAAATTTTGGCTAAACATTAGGAGTAATTTCGTAACAGTGAAAGCCGTTCAACAATGAAACGGACTGCCTTGGGAGGTGGTGGGCTTTCCAGTGGAGACATTTAAGAAGAGGCTGAATGGCCATCTGTCAGGGAT
The DNA here is from genome assembly GCA_029215795.1 of Anniella stebbinsi. Taxonomy (NCBI): domain Eukaryota; kingdom Metazoa; phylum Chordata; class Lepidosauria; order Squamata; family Anniellidae; genus Anniella; species Anniella stebbinsi. The sequence continues at coordinate 60,011,370 of JARDYH010000005.1, read as the reverse complement.
GCTATAGTTACAAGATTCCTGCACTGAGCAGAAGCGTGGACTAGAAGACCCCAAAAGTTTCTTTCAACTGAAAGTTCTGTCCTTCTACAATCTGCAAGTAACTCCTGTATGTTTGTCACTGAACCCTTGTGTGTATTGCAAGGGATTGGAGGGTGCAGTCTAGGATGAACACTCAGTTCAAACAGGCAATGCTAACCTCACCATTGTCCATTATGAACAGAGTGTACTCTAGGGGGCACTCAACATTCTCTTCAGGCTACACATTGCAGAAGAAGATCTGAAGTGATGGACCAACTGTCCTTCAGTTGTTCTTTTCACTGATGGATGCCTGATGAGCTTCCAAATAACTCATAGTTCCCAAGATCCTCAGGTATATCATATCTAACAGTAGTTGATTGTTGGTGTGCAATAGTACTTAGTATTAGACAGTACTTCACATTTACTCTCTGACAGCATTTGATTGATAGCATATGCAGAGCAATCGTATTTGACATCTGACAGCTAATGATAGGGCTAGGCAACTTTTTTGTGCTGTGGGCATATTTGGCAATTTAAGAAACTATGCAGGGCACCACCACAAAATGGCTGCCATGGGAGGCATTGCAAAAGACTGTGTACAAGACAGAAGTGGGGTCTGAGCCCCAACACACTAAACAACTCCTTTGAACCCAGCACCAATAGAAACCTATTTCACAGCAATCCCAGGGACCAGTAAGCAATTGTGCCACTGTGTTTTTTTTAAGTGGGAGGGGTAGGGCACCTTGGAAGGTATCAAGAAAGGTGTCCACGGGCACCACGTTGCCTACCCCTGGCTTGTGAGATTTCATATTCGAAGCCTGCCAGCAAGTCTAAACAAAGCTGAATTTGGAATATTTTTCTTTATAAAAACTACTTTCAAACTGGGAGTACAAATTTTTATTCAACATTTTACTTTCAATGTTGTGGTGAAACTGGCTATTTCAGAGTGTAATCCTGCGGATTGGTGCTCATTAGATGGAGGTTACTGATCGTGGACTGCCATGTCTATCCTAAGGCATGCCAGCCAGAGTCAGGCAGAGGCATTTACAGTCTCTCCATACATAGGCTGACCATATGAAAAGGAGGACAGGGCTCATATAACTTTAACAGTTGTAGAGAAGAGGTAATTTCAGCCAGTGTCATTTGTATGCAATTAGTTCCTGGTGAAATTCCCCCTTCATCACAACTGTTAAAGTTGCAGGGGCCTTGCCTTCTTTTGTATATGGTCACTCTAGTATAGTGCCTGCAACTTTAACTGTTGTGATGAAGAGGGAATTTCATCAGGAACTAATTGCATACAAATGACACTGGCTGAAATTCCCTTTTCTCTACAACTGTTAAAGTTACATGAGCCCTGTCCTCCTTTTCATATGGTCAGTCTATCCATACAATCAGAGCTAGATGGGCCTCTGACATCGTTGGCTCACCACTTCCTCCCTCCCCATCCTCCTCTCAAGTCACAGCACTGATCTCAGGGGAGCAGCAACTGTGGAGCTTTCTGTGTTGGCTGAGAGGGGTGGAAAACTGAGCAGGGATTTCCCCCTCTGAGGGTGTAGTTGTTTAGAGGCCATAGGATTGCTCTCTGTCTAGGGGAGCACTGTCTAGGGGCCATAGGATTGTTTCCTCAGTGAATGTTGAATATTTGCAAATGTTTGCTCCGCTTTAATTATTCTTCTTTGACAGATTCTTGTGCACAGCCAGATTCTTGAGGCAAGCCATCATCCTGCAAACAGTTCTGTTCATTTTACTTAGCTCTTTTTGAATTATAAATTCAAATAAGCTTGTTTTTAAGATAGTAATTTGTATATAGCCCAATTATTTTTATTGCTGACTCCTCTACCTCCCAGGTGACCTTGATGGCTCTCCTTTTTAAATCATGAATATGGCACGTCAGGGCCAACTTAAAGGCAAATTTTGCAACTTTAAATTAGGCTGACCAGATAAAATCCGGGTCAGGGCTCATGTAACTTTAACAGTTGTAAAGAAAAGGGAATTTCAGCCAGTGTCATTTGTATGCAATTAATTCCTGGTGAAATTCCCTCTTCATCACAACAGTTAAAGTTGCAGGCACTATACTAGAGTGACCACATACAAAAGAAGGCAGGGCCCCTGCAACTTTAACAGTTGTGATGAAGAGGGAATTTCACCAGGAACTAATTGCATACAAATGACACTGGCTGAAATTCCCTTTTCTCTACAACTGTTAAAGTTACATGAGCCCTGACCTGGATTTTATCTGGTCACCCTACTTTAAATAAACATAATTTCAGATACCCCACACATCATGAAACACTAACAAAATCAATTCCTTAAAATTTGTTGAAATTGCAAGCACTTGATACAATTGGTATCAGAAAGATTGAAACACTAATTCTCAAAACACTAATTTGCAGACCAAGTGCAGGGATTTCTTTTTCTTGTTCCTCTCGCAAGCATTTGTGAAACTGTACCAAGAAAGCATTTCATTGCAAAAGAAGCCTGTGCTATACCCTCTTTTGCCTGGGCTGTGTTCCAGGAATCGGATCTGTCCATCACTTAACAACCTTCCTGCTTTCAAGTGATCTCTTCCTCCCTTAAACTTTTACTCCATAGCTCAACCCCACTAATGGTGGAAATAAACTATTGTCTGTATAAACTCAACCCAGGAAAAGTGAGTGGTGATTGCTTGGAGATTAGACAAATTAAGCCCCATAATATATGGAAGGGATTTACGGGTCTTTAATCTCCTTTTCTCCTTGCAGACAGTCTCAAATTTCTTTAGGGGAGTAGAAATCATGGAAATTCCTACAGATCACTCCAAGCAACAAAGATTTTCTAAGGGATTGTAAATTATGATAGTGAAGGAAACATAACCTTGCAGACGCTTGAGTTCTTGATGGACTATAATCATATCTCCAGCACTTTCGTCTGCTTCCTGCAAAAGTAAACACATTAGCCATGTAGCCCTATATTTCTTTGGAATATCCAAAAATAACAATTATGGGTCTCCCATTTCTTTGAAGAAGCTTTTTTATATTCATGCTATTTAACTACAAATACTTCATATCAACAGGTGAAGACCTCATTAAGTGTGTACTTTCCAATAAACATTTGCCTTGAGAAAGTAAAAGTGTATCAACAGCTCCCTAAAATAATATCCCTTCAGTTGTTACTATATGACATTATGCGTCCTTCCCAGTTGAGAATCTTTTACTTTTTCAGGGACAAGCAATCCTAAACATGTTTCCTTGGAAATAAGACTTACTTCATTCAATGATATTCCCCACAACCGCTTGTCAAAATGAGAAGATTCCCCCTCCCTGACCAGAAATGAAGATCGGTGGGGTGACATCCCAGGTAGTTTGATGCACTGGCATGGTGCATTGGCAGGATAGCTTCTAGAAGGCTGTCTCACCCACACACCTCAGCAGTGCATTTCTCCCTGAGCAGCATCTCACCCTTTCTTCCCATTAAAGAATGGGATAGCCAGTCACCAGTTATCAGAGCTGAGTTGAAATTTGGGGGGAACTCTCAACATTAGCTTAAGGTGAGTGCCTTTTATGCCTGCTTCATGCTGACCCTGGGAGGCAGAGAGTTTATTTAAATAATTTGGCTAATTGGCTCTTTATATTGGTGGATACAGTGGATACAGTGTGGACCAGGAAGATGAAAGTATAGTCTATTTAGGAGAGCAACCTGAAGCATCTTCAGGGTGAAGGGCCTTAACTACCAGCTCATAGCTAGCCAGAGAAAGAGGACATCTGAAAGGAGTCACCTTTGAGCTCTGGCAGCTCATCACATTGAGAAGCTGTACCAATGGTGTGTATTCTTAGGCCAGGCCCTGTGGGATTCCCCAGATGGTCACACCCCCTTTCCCCTGGCCACACCCCCTTTCCACAACCACAAATTGTTAAGTGATTTCCTGGTTTTGTGCACTCTTTTCCCCATTCAAAAAGATTGAAATCTCTCACCTAAGGCTTAGTTACTGACAGGAAGAACTTTAAGCAACAATGTGCTGGCATTTTTTGTCTTTAATTTGGGGGCTCACCTCCTTTTTTTATCCCACCTACCACTGGAATGTGGGCCTTGAGAGCTTCCCCAAAATTGAATCTGGCCTACAGGCTGAAAGAGATGCCCCAGGCCTAGGCTATGCTAGTTCTGGTGCCATAGGACTGCCAGGGTCTCCACAGCAGCATACCTCTTTGTGTGCAGGTGAAGACAAGTGCCAATCAAACATGAACTGATATAGCACTTGGAGCCAAGGTGGAATCTCCCATCATAGGTTGACAGCTGGCAAAAAGCTCTCTCAGGTTGCACCTGAAGATTACCGCACTGAAAATTTGTTAATCAGGCAACAAACATTTCTCTTAAGAATCAATCAATTCTTTATTTACAGTCAACAGACCAATTATACATCACATTTTATAAACAGTTAATACCACCAGGAGTTTTGTGATCCCCAAATAAAATTCCAATAAATCTAAAACCTGGCCACATTGAGAAAAATAGTGATAGTGGTATGACTACTTTAAAACTTAAGGTGAGGTCATTCTCAGTTGTGCCTGCTTAGGCCACATACAGGGCTTCTGTCTTCATGCTGGATGGGTGGGCAATAGGGGTTTCTTCTCCCAAATAAGTGTGCATACAATTGCAGCATTAGGATAATTTTCTAGAGGGATATATTAATCGCTAGACACTTATTTTATCCTCAGAACAGTAAATTCATGCCTCTCAAACATGTGTGGACACATGAATACATTGCTTTGCAAGTATATTTGATCTTCCATATGAAAGGATTTGGCAGCAAGAGATAGGTAGTTGTGCAATATTCTTTTGCCATCTTGGTTGTGTATCCATCACACAATTGCCAAGGTAACCCTTCTGTAACCTACTGAAAATATACTGACTGGGTTCGGACAACACAATCACCCACAATGAATTAAATAAACTATGATGGTTTATTTAACCCATTGAGGATTCGTGTCATCTGTCAGGAAATTTTTAATCCATGATGGCTTAATTGCCCAAAATAAGCCATTCTGATAACCAACAGCCTGCAGAGTGAGTTATTTAAACCCATCATGGGTTATCATGTAATCTGTTGGGCACTGTGGATTAACGTGCTCGCCTATAGAGTCGCATGGCAAGAGTGGTTCAGATCGCTGCCTCGGTAATGGGAACAGTTGAAAATGGCTACTACGGTAGCATCAGTGCGTGAAATGTGCAATTGCACTTTAGTAAGAGAGCGCTACTGCAGCATTGCGAACAGCTGGAAATAACTACTGCGGCAGCATCAGTGGGTGAAATGCACAACTGCACTTTAGTAAAATTGCTACTGCAGCACTGCGAACAGCTGAAAATGGCTACTGTGGCAGCATCGGTGGGTGAAATGCACAACTGCACTTCAGTAAATGAGCAAATGAGTGCTATTGCAGTTTTGGGAACACCGACTGCGTGCTTGGGAAGGAGGTTTAAATGGACTTAAACACTGCAAGAGAAGATGGGAAACCAGCGCACTCGGGCAGGGGGACTGCAGTGGGACAGTGAGTGAGGAGATAAGTAAAATCACACTGTATCTTAATCAGCTGTGCACAGGAGCTTATTACCCCATTTGTGTGGAGGGGCATCATGGACTATTTAAAAATAAACCAGCTTGCATAGTTTATGAAACTATCATGGATTAAATTGATCCCCACTTTGTCCAACAAGTATTTCCAGGTAGGTAATGTTGTGTCCTTTATACAGTAATAACATGCAGTATTTAATTATATGGTACTGCATTTTTGTACATCACTTAGTATTTTTTTTTAATGTAACCAGTTCACAAATATCATTAAATACATAAAACAAATAATACATACAAATAGCTTTTTATGTCCAGATTCATATGTGTGCTTTGCTAAGTGCATTTATTGCTCCATCACACTAGCATGCGGATTTGCAGCACAGTACTCACATGATGCCGTGCCTGTCCTGCTGACACCCTGCCTCTTCCCCAGCCTTTCGTAGAACGCTAAAAGTCTGGATTATTTTCCCTAAGTGCATTCAATGTGCCCTAAGTCTCCATGTAGTTTTAAAGCAACTGGGGGCTTGAATTGATTGCATTAGGTCCTGGCAGGGAAAAGTGATCTCTCCCAGCAGCCAGCTCCAAGCCTCAATATAAACCCAAACCTTGCATCCCAGGTTCGAAACCTTTTTTAAAATCATACAACCTCTAAATCTCTGCAGAGAAAGGATTGTACTCCCTCGATGCCCCCAAAGAGCCAGACTAAAGGGTCGTTCCATTTTTGCCCAGCAGAAAGGCGGTCTGGTTGAAGTACTCATCTGACAGGACCTGACTAGAGGGAGAAAGAGAAGGGGGGGCGAAGTGGAGTGGAGCGGAAGAGCTAACGAGTGTAGGAGCAAAGGAGTGACAGAGCAGCTATTCAGGTGAAAGGGATCATAAGCTTGGCACGCTTCTGCCTCAGAGGTAAAAAATGTGGAGGCAAACCAAGGGGGGAAATTAGGTGTGATGGAGGTCTTCTTGTCTAGTGTAGGCTGTCCAGATGGCTCGGGGTTTCCCGGTCCTAACCGGGAAACCTGGGGCCAACCGGCCCAACCGGGGGTGGTGGGGGCAAACCGGGGTGGCTGGGGGTCATGCGGCAGTGGCAGCAAGCGAGGAGCGGCGGTAGACCAGGCGGCGGTGGCGGCGGAGGAGCCCGGGAAGCGGCCGCCCCAGAAGGTAAGTGCCCTCCCTCGCGCCTCGCGCTCCTTATCCGCAGGGGCGTCCACTTCCCTTCGGTGCTCGAATCTACTGAGAAACAGGCTTCGCGGCCTGTCCCTCAGTAGCAAGACAGGCCGCGAAGCCTGTTTCTCAGTAGATTCGAGCACCGGAGAGAAGCGGACGCCCCTGCGGGTAAGGAGCGCGAGGCGCGGGGCACTTACCTGCTGGGGCGGCCGGGTCCGCCGCACCTGGGTCCTCCACCGCCGCTGCTGGGCTCGTGAGGCCAGAGGCCGCGCGGAAGGGACGGGAGAGGGCCGGATCCGGAAGTGACATAATCGGCCCTCCCCCGCCTCTTCCGCACGGGCATCCGGGCTCCTCGGGGGTCGTCGCCATCGCGACTAGCCCCGACGAGGCCAGAGGCCACGCGGAAGAGGTGGGGGAGGGCCGATTACGTCACTTCCGGATCCAGCCCTCCCCTGCCTCTTCCGTGCGGCCGCTGGCCTTACGAGCCCAGCAGCAGGGGACCCGGCGGCGGCGGTGGGGGACCTGGGGGGGGCGGACCTGGCGGGGGCGGCAGCGGCAGCGGCAGCGAACCTGGTAGGTCCGGGCTGATGTTTTTTGGGGGGGTGGCTTGGTGGGGGGGTTGTTTTGGGTGGGGGGGTGGCTTGGGGGGGTTGTTTTGGGTGGCGGCTTGGTGGGGGGGTTGTTTTGGGTGGCGGGGGGACCGGGATTTTGGGTTCCAAAATCTGGTCACCCTAGTCTAGTGCTCTTTTCCCATTTGGTTTCTACCTTTACCGAATGAAAGCTTCCAATGTACTTGAAAGTCAGGATTACTTTCTCCCACCCAGGGATATGGCTTTGCCTTAAATCCTGAGATTATTTATTTATTTATTTATTTATTTAAAAGATTTCTTGGCCACCTTTCAAGGTAGAAGCCCTCCCAAGATGGCCGACAGCAATAGAATACCTAAAAACAGTTAAAATATTAAAATATTAAAATATTAAAGATAAAACATAAACACAATAAAGTAGCAATAAAAACAACAATAAAACCAGCAAAAAACTACAATGGCAATAACAGCAACAACAGCCTGAAGTTAAAGCCAGCTGGTGTCATCTGGAGTCACAGCCACATGCTATCACAAGAATTGTGGAGTGCTTAGCTCCTGGAAAAATGCAATTCCCATTTTGAACATTAATAATGTTACAGAATCCATATATGCAGGTCAAAGTCTGCAAACTAAATTCATGCTTTTGTAGAATTAGGTTCCCCTGAAATCAGTGGGGGACTTCTATTTAATGGCCCAAATAGAATAGCCCTATTGATCTGAAGTGGGAAAGTCATGTGCAGGAAAGTGAACCGGCCATGTGATTTAGACCCATGCGATATAGAACCTTGCTTGATCATACATTCTGAAATCAGGTGGTGACATCACATATATATTTTTCATGAAAAAGTACCACTTGATGACCAGTTCTCCCAAATTAGAATATACTTAACCAGGGGCAGATCAGAGGCTTCTACATGTATTTCAATGGGACAATGGAATGCCTAGCTTCTAAAATGGCCTCCATCTCACTATAGCCAAAAGTAGTAAAACAAAAACAAAAAAAAAGCATGGTAATATGTTCAGATTGGACTCAAGACTTCCTTCTTCAATATGATTTTCAAGCTAACTCTTACCACTCTAATTGACAAAAAGATTCCAACTGGTTCAGGCTTACAAACTGAAAACCATGTAGGGCTGCATACACTGAAACACCATAAAGTCTGTGATGACAAGGTCATAAATTAAGAAAGCAGCATGGGCTATTGAAGCTTGTGTCAAAGATCACCAAGGGACATATAAATCATCCCTCTCTTTCCCCTTCATGTCCAAAGACCTTCTTGAACACAGCTGATAATTTACCAGATAGTTCTCTAACCTTTCATCCTCACATTGCTTCTCCATGGGGCTGAAGCTAATACAGGAGATCCCACTGTCTGAAATGGGCCACCAGCTGAGTTCTTGCACTAGTCAGCAAGGACAATTTCTTGCCTAGGTACAGCCTTAAATATAACCCAGTATTTCCTTACACAATGCTCTGCGCCCTCTCATCTTGGCAGGCGATTTGATCCAAAACATGTGTGACGGGAGATGAGCTGTGGCATTCCACAGAGGATTTCAGTGTTGTTTCCGTTCTGAAGCTTTACCTGGTGCGTTCCTTTGCAATTGGTTTATTTTACTTATAATGATGCAAGCACACACATGCAGAGTTAGGCCAAGTTGCCAGAAATGTGCCTCCTAACGACAGAAAAGTAATGGAAGAACTTTAAAGCTGAATGCATGACAGTACAGGAAGTCCATGGTGGGTTGTTTATGTGTCTGACACAAATTTCCCTGCAATGCACTAAGTAAATATAGATAACTTGTACAAGGCTTGCTTCATAATATACTAGTAAACACAACTTTCATTCTGCAAACGCAGATATATGTTCCTGGCTGTGGCTGCAGATGGAAATCCCTTCAGGTTTATTCAAGGGACAATAGAATTCAGCGCTAATAAGAATTTAAGAAGAGTTCTGCTGGATTAGATCAAAGGTCTATCTAGTTAAACATCTTATTTTACACAATGCCAGATGTCTCCAAGAAGCCCACAAGCAGAACATTATAATCATAGTCAACCCCCACAGTGATGTCTCATAGCAACTGGTACTCAGTAGCAAACTGCTTCTAATGTGGATTCCATTTAGTCACCATGGTTAATAGCCATTCTAATAGAGCATATTATTTGCATGCTGAACATCCCAAGTCCAATCCCCGGTGTCTCCAGGTAGGGCTGGAAAATTTCGTACCTGAAACTCTGGAGAGCTGCTGACAATCAGTGTTGAAAATACTGAGCTTGATGGATAAATGATCCAACTCAATATAAGACAGCTTCCTGTGTATTTTAGCCCTGTTCAAGCATTCACTTGAAGGTGTGAGGGTTTAAAGCAGGGGAGGGAAACATGAATCCCATGGGTCACATGCAGCCCATGCAGCCCCCCGGTGCAGCCCGTGCTACCATCCCAAAATTTGGGGGTACCCCCCAAAAGATTGTTTAAAAACCTCACACAGTTTCAAACAAAATGGCATCCATAGCTTCTCAGCATTTTATTTGAGGGTGGCTATTTCACCTCACCCCGTTTGGAATCTGTGGGAGGGGGGATTGGCCCAAAGGATGTCCGGGGGGCAAAAATGCCCCCCCAAACACCACAAAGTTGCCCATCTCTGCTTTAAAGTGTGTAATAGGATTAGGCCCCTAATGCTGGCCCTGCCTCCTGTATCTCTGGGAACCCCCTCAGTTTAGACTTTGCTGTGTTCAACCAGCAAGGTCTTAAAGGGCCCCTGTTTTATTTGTCAAATCACCATTTAAATCTAAGGACAAAAGCAAATGTGCCAGGGGCAGATGAGTATATTTATGCACATTTCTGTTGCATTCATTTACATACCGGTGAGGGGTCTATTATTTTCATAAGAAAAAGAGCGTGTAGATAAGGTGAGCTTTAAATTCTTCCCTCTCCCCTGCCTTACCCTAGTTTGCTCCATTACTTCAAGCCCATTTCTCTCCAGTCACTCCATGTCACTTGGCTTCTAAAAGCACCAGAAACTTCCATAGGTGAAAGGAAAGCCCCAGGCAATGTTGCTAGAAGGTCAAAAGGTGAGCTGCCCACAGCGTGGGTACAAAGTAAGGTTGGTAGGTTTGTCATCTTTCCCCAGAGGTATGTTAATTTAAATGTCTGGGAATGTAAGATGAGGTAAAGAAGAAGCACCTCAAGGGCACATAAAACACCTAGTCAGGCTTATTTAAAAGCCAACAAATGCTGATAACCCTTGGTAAATGTAACCCCTGGAAAACATATTCTGAGCCCTGGAGGAGACCATTTTCATGGGCTCTTGTCTTCTTGGTCACTGCCCCTGTCTCCAGACGCCTATCATCCTTCCTGAACACCATCTCCTTGAAAATCCCCACTCTTCCAGTAATGGGATTCTTTTCCAGTGTTGTGGATATATTTCCTAAGAGAAACTGGGGGCTGGTATTGCATGCCACATACTCAAAATCACATCATTTTATTCTAGATGTATTGATCCTGTATAACTACCACTGTTGCTTCCATATTTTCAGGCCCTGGTGAAGAAAGAATAGATTGCTCAGAAGTTCTAGGAAAATTGCAAACCTTAGCTAGTTTGAATACAAGTAGAAAGAGGATTATAAAATTGTATTCAGTAACCATACACTTGGAGTTTGATTCCTTGAGAAAGACCGAACCCCAAACTTCCCTGCTTTTCACATGCCTAGTTCTCAACAATTTAGGATGAAATTCCATCGTAGCTGAACTCCTTGGCTTCCTTTTAGCCACTTTGTCCTTTAAAATCTTAACTGGTGGCACTGTTTAAAGGGAATTTACTTTTATGAAATGGAAAATGCAAGCCATTGTGTCCAGCCTGTATTTGAAGTGGTAGGAAAACGTTAAACAACTCTGGAAAAGGTTGTGCTGGCCCCTATGGCTTGCCTTGTCCGTCATGTCAGCCTGTAATTAATAACAGATACCCGCTTCTGTCACTTGTGATGTTATCATCAGGAGTCTTGTGTTTCAAAGTGAAGAGAAACATGTAAATTAGGGGCAATTTGGTCTCTGAAACAGTCTTTATGGAGTGGAGATTTTAATGTTGTCAAGGAACTGAGATGCCTGGAGTCTATTGCAAGAAGGCCATTCTGGAAGGCAGAGCAGAAGGCAAGGATGAAGATATATATGTGTGTGTGTTGGTTTACACACATGCACACTGTTGTATTTTGCAATGGTGTCATAAACACATCCACATGCCAATCATTCTACGTGAGTGTGTGTGTGTGTGTGTGTGTGTGTGTGTGTGTGTGTGTTACATGCACACTTCCCCAACCTGGTACCTTCCAGATGTCTTGGTCTACAACTCCCATCATCCCCAGCCTGTGCTGGATGGAGATTATGGAAGTTGTAGCCCAAGAAATCTGAAGGGCACTGGGCTGGGGAAAGCTACTGGAGGGAGCAGGATTTAATGGGCACAATCCTATGCATGTTTCTACAGAAAAGATGCTGTGAGTTGTAGGATTTTTTTCCTGTCTAAACATGTATAGGATTGCACCTTATGACTGGGTTGTCATAACCCAACTTCTAATACTTTTAATTTAAAAACTCCCTACAAGCAACAATGAGAAATGAATTCCTTTTCCTCCCAAGAAATCAAAATAAGATGCTCTGTATTTCAGCTCAGTTCTAGAGCTGGAACTGTATCACACATATATGTTCAGCCTAGGGCAAACAGAAACATTAAATTGGGTCTCGTGGGTTTTTTCCTCTTTCTCCCTGCCTTTGGCCTCATTTGCTGGTAGGTCATGAGAGCTAAAGGTACTACATATTTCTGTGTGGCCCAAGCATAACTTCCTTTTAGTTGTTCAGGCTCTAAGCCAACAAGTACACACACAGAAAGAAGGCAAGATAAGGTTCTCATCTCTCCAGCGACTATTACTGATTTGTGTATTTTAAATGATATACATATATGGAATTGATCACAACTGGTGGCCACTTTGCATGTTAGGAGTGAAGTACACCACTTAGCTCTTTAAAGTTCTAGGACAGCTTTCTTCAACCTGGTGCTGTCCAGATGTTTGGGACCACAACTCCCAGCATTCCTAATGACCATGCTGGCTGGGACTAATAGGAGTTGTAGTCCAAAACATCTGGAAGGCACTAGGTTTGGAAAGGCTACTCTAGAAGGATATGAATAGATAGATCATTGCAGAGATGGGTTTAACATCACTTTTAGAAGGGCCAAAGCTCAGTGGTAGAGCACATGTTTTGCATACACAAGGGGCCGATCTACATACGAGGTTTTTGATGTTTTATAAGGGTTATGAAAACTCTTTAGGCCACATGATGCAGTCCCTATAACGTTGCATATCTGAGGTTTTTTAAAACTCACTTCAGTTATATACAATGGTTTCACTTTTAATAAATCGTTTTAAGTAAAATAATGTGTCCTTCCTTACCATTTGTGATTCATGGGGGCAGTGCTTTCTTTACTGGTGCCCAAATGCTTAGCAGTTGATTGGTGGGGAAGAAAGAGGAAATGGACCAGTGAACTACAACACCCACAATTCTTAGCCCTATACTCGCTAGGGAATGACAGAGGAACTAAGAAGGAAGTGGGTAACTGAACTACAACCCCCACAATGCCTTGCCCTAAACTCATTGAAAAACAAAAGAGAAAGAGACAGGGCAGAACAGCGTGTGACCACACACACCGCTTTAAAGACGGAAGAGTGTTCTCCTGTAACGTGAGTACTCAGTAATGTGGCCTAAGACGTTTTAGAACGCACCTATTTGGAACGTTTTAAAATACTTTTTAAAACGTTCCAAAGGACCATGTAGATCGGCCCAAGGTCTCCAGTTCAGTCTGCTATCTCCAGTTAAAAGGAAGATCAGGCAATGTCTATGGGACCCTGGAGAGCCAGCACCACCAGTCTGAACAGATAATCCTTCAACAACTTTGCACCTTCCAGATGTTTTGGAAATTCACCTCTCATCTGCCCAAGCCAACATGGATAAATGTCAGGAATTCTGGGAGTTGTAGTCCAAAACCATTGGAGAACACCCACAAGGTTGAGGAAGGCTTGAATAGACAGTACTGAGCTGAACAAATTAATAATGTGACCTGGTTAAGGCAACTTCCTAATGTTCCTCTCTTCCATTTTAACTCTAGTCCATATGCAAGTAAATGCATGGACATAGAATCTGTGTAATGCTGCCCTTCTATCTCTTTGCGGTCCCCCCTCCAGGTAGTTTACTGTCCAGGTAGTAAATGTTGTTGAATGTGTTTGAGTTGTAGGCATTCTACTATAAATACAACCATCTCCATTGTCAGATTAAGCATTCTATTTCGGTGTCATTTATTTATTTATTTCTGTATTTATTTATTTATTTAAAAAAACTATGGTCAGTTTACTAATACATCCAGACCCATGTGCGCACCCACCGAATGCCTAGTTCTGCCCTTCATGTGAAGAGTTCAGGCAGCACTCCTATTCTTTGATCATTCAATTGGCCCTTTTAAAATATTATAGTTAAGTGTCTTATCTTCTGCTAAATGAAATGTAAGTTGTGTTTAGAAAAGAGTTAACTCTTGAACCCATTATGGTTGCAACCACATCCCCAGGGCTGTTAACCTAGAGCTGAACTTCCAGCTAAAATGGGGGTGAAAAAAACACCCTAACCTTGCTCCTTTCCAGGAGTCAGCTGACAACTGTTGCTTTAACTCCTTCTTGGTTATCTTGGTTTCTTTTCAAGGGAAGACAGCTATTAAATCTTAACTCCATTCCAATGTGTAGTAGTCTTCAGCTTCTCCCCAGCTGCAACACTTTCCCTGCTCTCACTAAAACAAACATTCTGACACATTCGAATGGCTTTAAACAAACTTTATTGTTCCATGTTCCTAGCAAAGCAGGGTTGTTTCTCTTTTTCTTTTTGTTAAATAGGGAATGTTCTTTCCTTGTTACTTTGTTGAATAGAGCATTAACAAGTACTATAAGGGTGCTATCATGTACATACTTCCCTGGAAGCAAGCGCCATTGAATTAAATGTCACTTACTTCTGAGTAGTAATGTATAGGATTGCATTGTAAGACTACATCTTTCTGATTATTGTTATTTGCATTCCATCTTTTCTATTTTTGAACCTAGCAGATTTAGGTGTTTTATTGCCTGAGACAAGACAAGGTTCACCAGATGTGTGTGGAACTGTTACTATTCCCTCATGGGTGACCATATGTCAGGAAAAAACAGGACATGTCAGGATTTTTGGTAAGAAATCTGGGAAGGGGTGAAATTATGAAGTGTGAAGGAAAATCTGGATTTTTCCCATCCTCCCCCCATCCAAACAGCAACTCTACTTTATAGTCAATGGAAATTAACATAAATGCTTCCAGCTCCATCGTTTTTAAAGATAAAGAGATTAAACTTGGCGCTATGATAGCCTTTAGATAGGGCTTTAGCAGATCTGTTCATCCATTGATTTTTAGGAATTTTTGAAAGTTTGAGGTTTAAAAAACATTTTTTAAAATGTCATTTTTAAATATAAAAAGATGAAACTTGGTGCTTTGATAGCTCTTATGTCAGGCTTTAGCCATACCAAATTTGAAGCAGATCTGTTCATCCATTGATTTTTAAGATTTTTTTTAAAAAAATGAGGTTTTAAAATTATTGTTTTTAAAAAACATCATTTTTAAAAATAAGTAGATGAAACTTGGCATCATGATAGCTCTTAAGTAGGGCACCTTTTTCCCTGGCCACAGGGTACAAATGCGCAGCCCGGCTGGACTGTTGGAAGATTTTGGAAGAGGGAGGGAGATTGATTATTTGAGGCTGGAGGCTTTGGTTTGGCTTCAATGAATTACAGAGAGAGACAACAGTGGCTGCACAGACAACCCAGACACACCTGTTGTAACTTAGCCCCACAGTGCTGGCATGCAATGCAGGGCATTAGAAAGTGGGTCTCAGAATTGTGTGTTTGTGCAGGAAGTAGACAGGAGTTCAAAGTCTGGTTGTGAAAGTGGTGCTAACATAAAAGTCTTGAGAAGCTAATGTATATAAGTGAGAAGTGTGAATGGGTGAAGTAGCGTCTGCCGCCCACAACACCCACCCTAATGTTAGAGTAGAGAAACATGTGACAATCATACACAAGTTTTTTAAAAACGTGAACTTTAAAAATAAAAAAGCCAGCCAGCCAGCCAGCAGCAAGCCCTGTTAAGCAGCAGCTTGCAGCGGAGTGAGGATACAATCAGAAAAGATATTTGAGGGAAGGGGAGAATGTATCACACAGAGTATAGCAACAAAGTACAGCAAAAGCTACAACGTAGGAGTGAGTGAAGGTAATTTCAGATACATTGGATGTCTCACTTGTTATTTCAGTGATTTTAACATTAAGATGTTATGTAGAACAGATTTGTCTTAATTGTGTGCTGTAAAATCAGACATGTGACCAAGATTATGTTCAGGTGGGCTCACCCCCTTGGTTCTGGACATGCCTCCTGGGGTAGACATGTTGGTGGGGATGCACCCTTGGTGGTTGACCATGTTGTCCTCCTTTTTGGTTTCCAAAATACAGTCACCCTCAAACTCTGCATTTTGGACATACTCCCCAGTAAAATAAATACACATCTATATTCCTGTTGCACTGAATAGCTCTGTGTTTTCTTTCATGAACTGCATTAAACTGAACCGTGTGTGTGTGTGTGTGTGTGTGTGTGTTGCTCACTCCACACGCAAAACAAAAGCTCCCTTGGGGAAAAATGGCTAAGGTGCTAAAATGTTGGAAGAAATTATAAAAATCACCTCAAAGTTGAAATCACCTTGAAGTTTAGACGTCCATCTGAGAAAATGTGCCAATTCAAAAACCTGTGTTAAAATGCAGTGAAACCTGTATAAAATAACATAACTAGAAGGAACCTTGGCCTCATCCATTTCTTACTCTATCAAAACAATGGCATCCATCCCTGCATTGAGCAGGGGGTTGGACTCGATGGCTTTATTGGCCCTTTCCAACTCTACTATTCTATGATTCTATGAAATCAGAACAAATGTAAGTGATTTTGTCTGTGATATGTAATGCAAACTGATCACAGTAATAGGATGACCATGTGGAAAGGACGACAGGGTTCCTGCATCTTCAGTAGTTGCATAGAAAAGGGAATTTCAGCAGCTGTCATTTGTATGCATGCAGCACCTGGTGACCAGATACAGAAGAGGGCAGGGCTGCTGCAGCTTTAACTGCCAGGTTCTGCATGCATACAAACAACACCTGCTGAAATTCCCTTTTCTATACAACTGTTAAAGATGCAGGAACCCTGTCCTCCTTTCCATATGGTCATCCTACACAGTAAGCTTTCAAGGGTACAGTCTGATCTTCTTATCCTACAGAGAGCAAGTTTTTTACCACTCAAGATAGCTCTGCTGGCTTCCATTTCTCTGATGGCAGAGAAATCTGTCGCGGAAGTCAGCCCTAAGGTGGTTTCTTACACCTGTGCAATCATGAAAGGTTTGTTTGTTTTTTGAGCCATGAATGCTCTAGTTATCAACCCAGCCATTTCATAGCCTCCAGCTTCTCAGAATAACAGCGCACCAGTATCACAGTTCGATTGGGTCAGGGATGTTTGGGAATAATCATATCGATGGCCTGGGTCATCTCCCCATTCCAAGCAGAGACCAATACCTCTGCAGAACCTCCAGCTAAAACTGCAGGAAGCTCCTCAAAACACCTCAGGAAACTATCCAGATTCATCACCCTCCAAAGGCAGACCATTCATACAAGTCCACCATTTTTGCAAGGGCTAAGAGTGGCAAATAGATGAAACACTGTGTGATCAAAAAAGAAAGTAGTTTTAGCAGCAGCATGAAACAACAACAACAAATGAAGGCCAAAATATCTCCATTTCCAGAGTGATGTTTCCAGCTTGAGTCCATCTATTTGCTAACTGGACAAGCTCTGCTAATGGGATGAATCTGTTTAAAGCATCTGTTTGACAGTGAGACAGCTGAAACAAGAGGGAGGCACAGAGATAGAATAGGTGCATTAATCTTGCAAATTGTGCCTATATCAGTAGCAAGCACTCAAGACAAAACCAGAAAAGCATGCTGGCCATGAACACAATGTTCCACTGTTTCCTGCAAGGAGACATCTGCGGGAGAATTTTCTACTGTAAGAGTCCTTCTGTTACTGTTATTCCTATTCCTATCTGTCCTTCTGTTCCTGTTATTCCTATCCTATTATTCCTCAGCCCTATTTTTTAAAAAAACTGCTTTCATACTTAAGAAGCAGGATGGATGGAAAGATAGATATAGATAGATAGATAGATAGATAGATAGATAGATAGATAGAGATGATAGAGATAGATAGATAGATAGATAGATAGATAGATAGATAGATAGATAGATAGATAGTAGGGGTGTGCACGGACCCCCCGGATCGGATCGGGACCCGGATCGGGACCTCCAATTTTGTCCCGGACCGGTTCGGACAAAATCGGAGGCCCCCCGGACCGGATCGAGTCCGATCCCGACCCAAAAATCGTAAATTTTTGGATCGGCCGCCATTTTTTTCCCCATAGACTTGCATTGCAATGCAAGTCTATGAGGAAAAAATGGCGGCGGGTGGGAGAGGGGGGGCCTAACTCCCTCCCCCCCCGGGGCCATCCGCTGTGGACGGCCCCGGCAGGTAAGCCCCCTCCCCCGCGCTCCCTACCCCCCCTGGGGCTGCCCGCTTCCATCTGCTGGCGCCCGCGGGCGCCAGCGGATAGAAGCGGACGGCTCTGGGGGGGGGTAAGCCCCCTTCCCCGCCACTGCTTACCTTCTCGGCCCGTCCGCTCCCGTCCGGCGCCGGCGGCTACTACCAGCGGGCTCCGCGGCCTGCTCTAGAGTAGCGCGCCGGGTGATGACATCACCCGGCGCGCCACCCTAGAGCAGGCCGCGGAGCCTGCTGGTAGTAGTAGGCGCCGGCGCCGGACGGGAGCCGCCGGGCCGGGAAGGTAAGGGCCCCCCTCCCCCCTCCGCGCGCCCCCTCCTCCCCTCCACGCACCCCCTGCTTACCTTCTCGGCCCGTCCGCTCCCGTCCGGGGCCGGCAGCTACCACCAGCAGGCTCCGCGGCCTGCTCTAGAGTAGCGCGCCAGGTGATGACATCACCCGGCGCGCCACCCTAGAGCAGGCCGCGGAGCCCGCTGGTAGTAGCTGCTAGTGCCAGACGGGAGCGGACGGGCCGAGAAGGTAAGCGCCCCCCTCCTCCCCCCCCGCTGTCCACTTTCATCGGCGGGCGCCCGCTGGCGCCCGCCAATGGAAGCGGCGGTGGGCGCCAGTGGGCGCCCGCCAATCCGCCGATCCGCCGAACCGGTTCGGAGCCTTTTCGGACCGGTTCAGATTGGATCGGCCGATCCAGCTGCGGGATCGGAAATCGGATAATTTATCCGATTTCCCACTGGACCGGACTCGGATCGTGGATCGGGTCCGATCCAGTGCACATCCCTAATAGATAGATAGATAGATAGAGATGATAGAGATAGATAGATAGATAGATAGATAGATAGATAGATAGATCTCACATGCACACATTAAATATTAGGAAGAATTTCTTGATGGTACAAACTGTTTGACAGTGGAACAGATTTGGAAAGTGATGGGCTTTCATTCACTAAAGACTACATTGCCACCAATTGGGGATGCTATAGCAACAGATTTCCTCAACAGAAGGTTGGGCTAGATACCCTTTGAGTTGAGGTCCTTTAAAACCGTATGATTCTATGATAAATGCTTTAAGAGGCCAACAACCTGACCCTCCAAACTGTGTTGGTATAGAAACAAGGGAAGAAGGGGGAAGAAGTATCTGTGCAGGAACATAAGAACATAAAGAGCCCTGCTGGATCAGCCCAAGGGTCCATCTAGTCCAGCATTCTATTCACAAAATAGCCAACTAGCTGCCCACGAGAAACCCACAAGCAAGACATAAGTGCAACAGCATTCTCTCACCCATGTTTCCCAGCAATTGATATACATAGGCATACTGCCTCTGATGCCAAACAAATGGTTTATGGAGATATCCACCAAGGGAACCTGCTTTCACCATACATTCATAGAGCAACAAAATCCATACAACAACATCCATGTTATATCAATATCCATTTTAAAAAGTGGATTATAATAAAACATTTGGGGGGACGATAATAGGTATTTCAGTGACTTATAACAACACAACTTTATTCTGGCTGTTGTGTCCGTATGCTGGCAGATCGTTTCCAGATTTTCTCAGAAACAAATCCCACTGAGATCAAGGAGAAATGGGAGGGGTGAACAGTGAAATTATATAACACATAAGGCCTGTTCAGACAACACTCTAACCCACCATGGATCGCTCAAAAATGCGATCCACGATGGGTTAGCATGTCATGTGATGGGAAAAACTCCTCCCCACAGTAGGCCATTCACCTATGTCTACTAGCTCTCTTCTGCAAGATGGGTTAGTGTGGGTGTCCACGATGATTCCTGTGTTATGTGACAGGGTCCCCCTGAGGTTTTTGGTCCATTTCATCAGGAAAAAGGGAGCAGCGACCATAGAGTCCTCCAGTAAGAGTGACTGACAGTTCCAGCAATGCTCTTACCACTGTGGACTGTCTCTATGGTCCGTGGCCATTTTTTTCCCATTTTCCAAAGAGAGCAAATGCCGGCCACCCATTTGACACACAGAGAATGGCAGGATGCACAGTTAAACCATGCAGTGCTCTAGCCACAGAGAGGGCAGTTAGTGAAATCATGGGATGTGGCATGGTTCCACAATCGAGTGGTGAGCCTGGTTGTCATGGTTCCATTAACCCTCCCCTCTCCTTGGTTCCCCTACCTACCAACCTCCATGCACGTCTGGACAGGCCCATAGGTTTTTTGTGCTAAATGCAGTTTGGGTGATAGCTCTGTCCAGTACTCCATCTTGCAACCTCATCAGATGGAGCCATTGCGACCTGGAGTGTTGTTGTTGTTGTTGTTTTTAAGTGACTGTATGAACATCGAAAGGGGCTAAGCCAGGCCAAATCTACACCAACCAAAATAGAACACTGAAAACAGTTTGAAAACAGTATATGGAATGTGTCATGGGCCCCAACAGTTCTAAACTGTGAGAAAGCAATAGTGTAGATTAGGCTGACCAGGTGGCTCGGGATTTCCCGGTCCTAACCGGGAATCCAGAGGCCAACCGGGCCAACCGGGCCAACCGAGGGAAAACCGGGGTGGCGGGGGGTCACGCGGCGGTGGCAGCGAGACCCGGAGGCAGTGGAGGAGCTCGGGAAGCAGACGCCCCTGCAGGTAAGCACAAAGGGGGGCTCTTACCTGCTGGGGCGGCCGCTTCCCGGGCTCCTCCGCCGCCTTTGCCGCCGCTGCCGGGCTCGTAAGGCCAGAGGCCGCGCGGAACAGGCAGGAGAGGGCCGGATCCGGAAGTGACGTAACCGGCCCTCTCCCGCCTCTTCTGCGCAGCCTCTGGCCTCCTTGGGGCTCAATCGCGATGGCGATGAGCCCTGAGGAGCCCGGACGCCCACGCCCGCCTCTTCCGCGCGGGCGTCCGGGCTCCTCGAGGCTCGTCGCCATTGCGACGAGCCCCAGAAAGGCCAGAGGCCGCGAGGAAGAGACGGGAGAGGGCCGGTTACGTCACTTCCGGATCCGGCCCTCTCCCGCCTCTTCCGCGCGGGCGGCGACGGAGGACCCCGCGCGGCTGCGCGGGCGGCATCGGAGGACCCCGCGCGGCTGCGTGGGCGACGGAGGACCCGGCGCAGCCGCGCGGGCAGCGACAGAGGACCCCGCGCGGCCGCGCGGGTGACGGAGGAACCCAGCGGTAGGTCCAGGCTGGGTTTTTTTTGGGGGGGGTGGCTTGGTGGGGGGGTTGTTTTGGGTGGGGGGGCGGGGGGGACCGGGATTTTGACTTTTAAAATCTGGTCAGCCTAGTGTAGATCCTGCCCTGCCAACCAATTAGCTGCATTAACAAAGATACACAGGTAATCCTTTCCTCTGTTTGGCCCTAGCACTTGAAGACAATGAGCACAAAGTAGCATGCCCATCTTGACAATAGAAAACGTGAGGAGCAAGGGAAGGGTGGAGAGAGTACACAGAAAGAGTCTGTTAGAACAAGAGGACCAGTGATAGCTGAGGAGATGTGTCATTTCTTATGCAAAGGGAGCAGATGAAAACCATCTGCTTTTCACCAGCTCTTCTTTTAAAAAGGAGGGGGTGGAATAAGACAAGCTTGGAATGAACCGTTAGCTGGATTTACTGCCAGCATCTGACCCACAATGGGGACTTTTTCTTCTTTAAATTTATGATCTTATGTCTAATCATGTCATGACATCATCCAGCATGATGAATTTTAGGCAAGATGCACTCACATCTTTTTTGGAAGCCAGGAAGAGACACCCTTGCAGTACTGGGTCAGCTCCCCAGGCTCCCCCATTTCTGAGAATCACTCGACACATCTGCCATAGATAACGCTGGAGGAAGCTAGCTAGCTGCCTGCCTGCCTCCCAAGCTGTGCTGCATCGAAAAGGACTTTTTATGCAACATTTGCTATTGTGTCTCTGTGCTCCACCCTGAATCTGGACTTTTCTTGCAAGGCAGCCAAACAGATTTGGGATCATAGGAATGATTTGCATTGTTTTTCTCTTGGCAGCAAAATGTAACCCTTCTGAGACTGGGAGGGAATCTGAAACTCCACTTCTCCATTACTCACAAAAGAACTTGGAATCAGAAGGGCAATGCGGGTAAAGCATTCGACACATTCCCTAGTTAAGACAGAAGTGCAGTCCAAGAAGGGACAATGCAAAGTTCCAAGGGGCCTGTAAAGAGATGAACAACTCTAAGGTGGCTGAGGAGTGTATTCTGTGGCTTTTCTGGACCTTACACAAAGATGACAAGTAAATCTGGAGATGATTTATAGAAGAACAATGAATGATGAAGAATTTGGAACACACGACATATGAAAAAAGAGTGAAGGAAACTGAGGGCGAGTCTATGTGTTACACTTAACACACAAAACTGCCCCCACAAGATGCCATCTCAGTCACTGATGTATCCTGTAGTGCCAGTAAAAGCATTCTGCTTCTTCATTGCATGGGACATTGCTACACCGGCATCATGCCTTTTTGGAGGGGTGGAAAGCTGGAGGAGCTTCCATCATTAGATAGTAGCTGCATTCAGACAACACAATAATCAACTGGGGGAGGGGGGGAACAATCATCAGTTGTATTGACTATCATGTCGTCTGAATGCTGCCATAGTCAGCTCAGCACTGATCCTAATCCACACCACGGTTGATTATTTATTACCATGTTGTGTGGGGAGTACCCCCTAGACAAACAACTGTAAAGTTGATTATTACCCCAACTATCGTGTTGTCTGAATGCAGCCATAGAAAATTATCAGCCAGTCTCCAATCACTCTTTGTTGAGTAAGGTCTTCAAGCGAGTGGTGGCAGCTCAGTTCCAGGTTTTCTTGGACGAAGTTGATTATCTGGATCCTTTCCAATCTGGGTTCAGGCCCAGTTTTGGAATGGAAACAGCCTTGGTTATCTTGGTAGATGACCTACGCCACTAGAGAAAGGGAAAGCATTCCTATTGGTTCTGCTGAACCAACATTCAGCAACATTCAGTACCATCAACAATAGTATCCTTCTATGACACCTGGCAAGTATGGGGCTCAGGGTCGTCATGGTGTAGTGGTTCTATTCCTGTTTGACTGAGTATTCCCACAAGGTGGTGCTAGGGATTATCACTTGGCCATTTGGCCTACAGATTTCCTCAGGGATCTATTTTATCTACTTTGCTTTTTAACAGCTACATGAAATTCATATAGTGCCCATCACCAACTTGTGGTTCTTGCATGATAAAGTAACCCTTTGTGGAATAGAATGTGTCTGTGTGTATCATTAGGACAAATTTTCTAAGACATGCTACTGCCAGGGTTAAAAGTTCCCTTATACGCATGAATCTTGGAATGTGTGAAAAAAATCACACATGTGCCTGAGAGAACACTCATCCTTATGACCCTGCCCATAGATTATGGTCTTCTTCTGAGGTCCTGCTGAGGGCTTTCACCACCAAAAGAGATTAGGTTAGTGAGAACATGGGACAGGGCCTTTTCTGTGGAAGCACCCCAAATGTAGAATTCTCTCCCAATGGAAGCTAGACTGGTTCCTTCTTGTTTAGTTTTAGGTGGTCAGCAAAAATATTTTTATTCCAATTGGCACAAAGGCAATCGAGGTTAGCAGGCCTAGCTAACACCCAACCATACATTTCTCAAGTTTGCTAATAAGGTATCCTAGTCATGAATCCGTGAAATCTATCATGTTATAAAACAGAAAGTTTGGATAGGAGAGGGTTAATGGATCCATGAACCTTAATCATCCTGGCTACCTTACCAAGTACCTTCCTTTTGTTAGGGAGATTGGCTGATTGCTCTCAGGCCTTCTGAATGAATAAGAAATACCTGAAAAGGGAGGGGGTGCATTTTCTCCCCACTACTGGGTGGGGATGTTGTAATCTAGGTGCTTGTGAAGAAAAGAAAGGGCAGATTACAATTTCAAACCAGTCAAAGAGTGGGAAAGACAGAGAGCTGAGTTCTGGTGCTGTATGCAATTTAGTGGGCTGTCTATCTCTCTAGAAATTTTTTATTTATTTTAATATTACATTTATATCCCACCTTTTTTCCTCCAAGGAACCCAAGGCAGTGTACATAACCCCCTTCCTCTCCATTTTAACATCACAACAACAACCCTGTGTGACAGGTTGGGCTAAGAGGCTGTGACTGACCCAAAGTCACCCAGTGGGCTTCCATGGCCAAGTGGGGACTAGAACCTGGACCTCCCATCTCCTAATTCAACATACTAACCACTACACCACACTGCCTCATGGAAGGCCGACCCTGAGACTTTACCTGTAGATGCAGGGGACTCAACGGGAGACCGTCTGCATGCACAGCCTGCACTCTGCCACTGAACTGCAGCCTCTCCCATGATTTACCTGAAAGTAAGCCCCATTTAATTCAATGGGTCTTACTTCTGAGTAGACATATATAGGCTTGCACTGTAAAGTGAGGATGTTTGAAATCCACTGGGATTGTAATGTGTAGGCCAGTCCTTTTTATCAAAATAAAGCTGGTTTACACAATGGGCTTCTATGAAGGCCACTTCCCATATTATTTAGTGGTTTAATACATTTCTACCAAATCTTTCACTTCAGAGGATTTTCAAGACAATTTATTATATTTTGCAGGTATATGTAGGATGACCATATGAAAAGGAGGACAGGGCTCACGTAACTTTAACAGTTGTAGAGAAAAGGGAATTTCAGCCAGTGTCATTTGTATGCAATTAGTTCCTGGTGAAATTCCCTCTTCATCACAACAGTTAAAGTTGCAGGGGCCCTGCCTTCTGTTGTATATGGTCACTCTAGTATAGTGCCTGCAACTTTAACTGTTGTGATGAAGAGAGAATTTCACCTAACCTTCTACTCACCAAGGTTTAAGAGTTATTCTAGGATTGATTATATTTTTGTGTCAAAGAATATGATGTCTAAACTTATAGATTGTGCTATTGGGGTAATTAAAGTCACCGATCACGCATTAATGACGATGGATATTAAAATGAAGAAGGATTATAAACAAGCTAAGAGATGGAGACTGGATACAAGGTTATTAAATAATAAAAATATAGTGGGGGAAATAAAAAAAATGCAGGAAATATGGGAAATTAATGAAAAGGACTCAAACTCGCATGGGTTAATATGGGACGCTATGAAGGCAGTGGTAAGAGGGATTTGTATTAGGGAAATGTATACCCTAAGGAAACAACAGGAAGCACAAAATAAAAAAATTGAAAAGGAGGTAAGGGATTTAGAGGAGAAGCTAAGAGAGACAAAAGATAAACGCCTATTTGCCCAAATTCAAGCTAAGAAAAAGGAATTAGAGAAAGAAGAGTTAGAACAAGTCCAAAGGGATTTGCTATATCTAAGGAGGGATTTTTTTGAATATAGTAATAAAAATTCGAAGATGCTGGCTAGGTCCACTCAGTCCAAAAAGGCTAAGAATATGATAGGGACAATTAGAGATAAGACAGGGAAAAGCTGTAATTTAATGAAGGATAAATTAAATATATTTCAGGAATTTTATAGAGAATTATATACATCAGATATGGGTTCACAGGTAAAGGTATTGGAATATGTAGAGAGGAATTGGAGAATAAGGTTACAGGGGCAAGATAGGGATTATATGGAAGGATTAGTTACTGAGAAAGAAATAGAAGGAATTATTGATAAATTAAAAGGAGGAAAATCTCCGGGAATGGATGGTTTGGGGCCGGAATATTATAAGACTTTTAGAGAAATTTTAATATCAAGATTGAAAAAAATATTTAACAGTATAATAGAAGGAGGAAAGACCCCGCCATCGTGGGATCACTCCTTGATTATATTAATCCCGAAACCAGGAAAGGATCTGACGGATCCAGCATCTTACAGACCAATATCTTTAATAAATCAAGATTCAAAAAATTTTACGGCAATAATGGCAAAAAGAATGGGTACGTTTATATATAAATATATTAGAAAAGATCAATGTGGATTTATTTCAGGAAGGCAAATGCCTAATTTAATTGGAAGAGTTTTAAATATAATCAGTATTATTTAAAAAAGGAATTTAAAAGCAGGTTTGTTAGCATTGGATATATTCAAAGCCTTTGATTGCGTGGAATGGCCAGCACTTAAAACAATTTTGAAAACATTTGGGCTTGGAGATAAATTTATGGGAGTGATGGATCAGTTGTATAAAAATAATAAAGCAGAAATAATGGTTAATGATGGGTTAACGCAACAGATTACACTAGCTCGAGGAACTAGACAAGGATGTCCACTTTCACCGATCTTATTTGCGACAGTGATAGAATTTTTGGCAAACGTTATAAGGGAGGATGTAAGATTGAAGAGGATAGGAGGGAAGGAGAAGATTAAAATGAATATGTTTGCGGATGACACATTACTGACATTAGAAGATCCCCTGGAGACTGGGGAGTTGATTAAGAAGCATTTGAGAGAATTTGGGGAGATTACTGTTTTACAAGTTAATTGGGGAAAGTCAGAAATGATGTTATTTAATTACAACAAAGAGGAGATGGAGGAAGGTAAAGTTAGGTTAGGTCTTAGGCTTAAAAATATAGTACGTTATTTTGGAGTTAATATTGCAAAAGATTTAGATAAGTTAGAGGAAATTAATTTTGCAAGTTTGAAAAAACAGGTAGGGGAAAAGTTAGAGGTATGTAGAAAATTAAAACATTCTTGGTTTGGTAGAATAGCGGTTATTAAAATGAAGATATTACCTAAGATTAATTTTTTGTTTAGAATGCTGCCGATTAAAATATCGGAAGTAGAGTTAAAGAGCTGGCAAAATATGATTAATGGTTATTGCAATGGAGATAAGAGAGCTAGGATTAATAAAGGGTTATGGCATAAGACACAAAAGAAAGGTGGTTTGGGACTTCCAAATATAAAGAGTTATTATATTGCTAATCAGTTAAGATATGTTATAAATAGTATGTTAGGGGAGGAAGATTTAGAATGGTTAGAAACGCAAACAGGGGAACTAGATTTCAAATTGCAAAATATTTTTTTTTATTAAAATTCAAAAGAAAGATTTGAGGGGACTGGACAACCCCTTGCTGAAAAATATTCTAGAGATCTGGGAGAAAGTTAAAGGAAAGTTAATACCAGGAGACTCTCCACTCGCCCCAGTGGTAGTAGTGGGAAACTTCCCAAGGAACTTAAAAGTAGAGTTGGAAGGGAGTCTGAAGGATCAGGAAATTATTAAGTTGAGGACTTGGATGGAAAGAATGATAGATAAGGTGCAAATTAGAGAGTTGTTAAAAGGACAAAAGATAGCTTGGTTCAAATGCTTACAATTGGAAAAATGGACACAGGAATGGAAAAAGATAAATAAGAAATGTAGAAATAATACAAGATTCGAAGATTTAATTGAATCAAGCGGAAAGAAAGAAGTAATTAAAACTAGAAAAGGTTTGACTAGTGAAATATATAAAATTCTGATAGAGGATGATGGATATTGAGACTCTCTTAAAATGATTTGGGAAGATGATTTAAAGGAACAAATTAATGAATATGACTGGGGGAGGATATGGGATGCAAGAATATTAAAGCTTTTGTCGATTAGAATGAAGGAGAATTATTATAAGACAGTATGGAGATGGTATTTAACGCTGGTAAGATTTCATCAGATAAATAAAAAAGTGTCCAAGAATTGTTGGAGGGGTTGTCAGGAGGTTGGAACTTATTTTCATATGTGGTGGAGCTGTGAACACGTACAAAAAATTTGGGAAAGGGTGTTCAAAGAAATCAGTTAAATAATTGGAAGCAAACTGGAATTAAGCCCAAAGCTGGCTCTACTAGCAATATGGGATAAAGGAAATGAGAATATAAACAAGAGAGAATTGATAAACAACCTCCTGGCTCCCATCAGAATAATGATTGCTAAAAACTGGAAAGGGCAAGGGATATATACTATAGAAGAATGGTATAAAGAAATATGGGACATGGCACTTAATGATAAGCTAACGTGTAAAATGAAAATAAAGAGGGGAATGTCCAGTAAGAATGATTTTGGAGATATATGGAGCCCATTTTTGGAATATGTATTAAGAACGGGGAAGGGGCAAATACCTTCAAAAGAGTCTTTACAATTTTGGAAAGAAGAATAATGAATAATTGAAGGTCTCCTGGGGGGAGGGGAGTACGGGGGGGTATGTGGTTATTAGGGGTGTGCACGGACCCCCCGGATCGGATCGGGACCCGGATCGGGACCTCCAATTTTGTCCCGGACCGGTTCGGACAAAATCGGAGGCCCCCCGGACCGGATCGAGTCCGATCCCGATCCAAAAATCGGAAATTTTTGGATCGGCCGCCATTTTTTTCCCCATAGACTTGCATTGCAATGCAAGTCTATGAGGAAAAAATGGCGGCGGGTGGGTAAGGGGGGGCCTAACTCCCTCCCCCCCCCCGGGGCCGTCCGCTGTGGACGGCCCCGGCAGGTAAACCCCCTCCCCCGCGCTCCCTACCCCCCCTGGGGCCGCCTGCTTCCATCCGCTGGTGCCCGCGGGCGCCAGCGGATAGAAGCGGACGGCTCCGGGGGGGGGTAAGCCCCCTTCCCCGCCACTTACCTTCTCGGCACGTCCGGCGCCGGCGGCTACTACCAGCGGGCTCCGCGGCCTACTCTCGAGTAGCGCGCCGGGTGATGACATCACCCGGCGCGCCACCCTGGAGCAGGCCGCGGAGCCTGCTGGTAGTAGTAGGCGCCGGCGCCGGACGGGAGCCGCCGGGCCGGGCAGGTAAGGGCCCCCCTCCCCCCTCCCCCCTCCGCGCGCCCCCTCCTCCCCTCCACGCACCCCCTCCTTACCTTTCCGGCCCGGCGGCTCCCGTCCGGCGCCGGCGCCTACTACTTCCAGCAGGCTCCGCAGCCTGCTCTAGAGTAGTGCGCCGGGTGATGACATCACCCGGCGCGCCATCCTAGAGCAGGCCGCGGAGCCTGCTGGGAATAGTAGGCGCCGGCGCCGGACGGGAGCCGCCGGGCCGGAAAGGTAAGGGCCCCCCTCCCCCCTCCGCGCGCCCCCTCCTCCCCTCCACGCACCCCCTCCTTACCTTTCCGGCCCGGCGGCTCCCGTCCGGCGCCGGCGCCTACTACTTCCAGCAGGCTCCGCGGCCTGCTCTAGAGTAGTGCGCCGGGTGATGACATCACCCGGCGCGCCATCCTAGAGCAGGCCGCGGAGCCTGCTGGGAATAGTAGGCGCCGGCGCTGGACGGGAGCCGCCGGGCCGGAAAGGTAAGGGCCCCCCTCCCCCCTCCGCGCGCCCCCTCCTCCCCTCCACGCACCCCCTCCTTACCTTTCCGGCCCGGCGGCTCCCGTCCGGCGCCGGCGCCTACTACTTCCAGCAGGCTCCGCGGCCTGCTCTAGAGTAGCGCGCCGGGTGATGACATCACCCGGCGCGCCATCCTAGAGCAGGCCGCGGAGCCTGCTGGGAATAGTAGGCGCCGGCGCCGGACGGGAGCCGCCGGGCCGGAAAGGTAAGGGCCCCCCTCCCCCCTCCGCGCGCCCCCTCCTCCCCTCCACGCACCCCCTCCTTACCTTTCCGGCCCGGCGGCTCCCGTCCGGCGCCGGCGCCTACTACTACCAGCAGGCTCCGCGGCCTGCTCTAGAGTAGCGCGCCGGGTGATGACATCACCCGGCGCGCCACCCTAGAGCAGGCCGCGGAGCCTGCTGGGAATAGTAGGCGCCGGCGCCGGACGGGAGCCGCCGGGCCGGAAAGGTAAGGGCCCCCCTCCCCCCTCCCCCCTCCGCGCGCCCCCTCCTCCCCTCCACGCACCCCCTCCTTACCTTCCCGGCCCGGTGGCTCCCGTCCGGCGCCGGCGCCTACTACTACCAGCAGGCTCCGCGGCCTGCTCTAGAGTAGCGCGCCGGGTGATGACATCACCCGGCGCGCCACCCTAGAGCAGGCCGCGGAGCCTGCTAGTAGTAGTAGGCGCCGGCGCCGGACGGGAGCCACCGGGCCGAGAAGGTAAGTGCCCCCCTCCTCCCCCCCCCCCCGCTGTCCACTTTCATCGGCGGGCGCCCGCTGGCGCCCGCCAATGGAAGCGGCGGTGGGCGCCAGTGGGCGCCCGCCGATCCGCCGATCCGCCGAACCGGTTCGGAGCTTTTTCGGACCGGTTCGGATTGGATCGGCCGATCCAGCTGCGGGATCGGAAATCGGATAATTTATCCGATTTCCCACTGGACCGGACTCGGATCGTGGATCGGGTCCGATCCAGTGCACATCCCTAGTGGTTATGTATTGTATTTTATGTTGTTTATGTTGTATTATGTTTGAAAATAAAATAAAAATTATATTAAAAAAATTGCATACAAATGACACTGGCTGAAATTTCCTTTTCTCTACAACTGTTAAAGTTACATGAGCCCTGTCCTCCTTTTCATATGGTCAACCTAGGTATATGATGCATACTATTGCATTTGTATTTACATGGAAAGGTATTCCAAAAATGTTATATTCA
Organism: Anniella stebbinsi; assembly: GCA_029215795.1. Taxonomy (NCBI): domain Eukaryota; kingdom Metazoa; phylum Chordata; class Lepidosauria; order Squamata; family Anniellidae; genus Anniella; species Anniella stebbinsi. The sequence continues at coordinate 59,980,997 of JARDYH010000005.1, read as the reverse complement.
TCTAACTGAATGATGAGTCCAAAACTCCACAAGATGTTCATCAAGTTCATAGATTGGTGAGGAAACCATATATGTCAAAAGTCATCTGCACTAAGTTATGTCTCATTTCCTCAAAGGGGCTCTATGTTATCCTCACAATAGCCAGCCAAAATAGGGAAGATGAGAGAAAGAGTGACTCAGCCCCATGAGAGAGAAACCCAATTCTCACTAAGATGTCCCACTTTAAGGGATGGAATGATATGGAGCTTTTCTACACAAGGCTGTTAATCTGCTATATCTACTTTCAGTTTTGCTACAAAATTGAGATCCAAAGCACTACATGAAGAGCATTTCCATTGCTGCTTTTCCACTACATAACCTCTAGGTGACACTGTGGTATAGTGGAATAACACAAATACACAAGTGGAAAAAGCGTTTTCTTTCACTTTCATGAATGCCACATTTTCCCTGCTCTAAAAAAAAACACTTGCCAAAAGTGAGTACTGTTTAAAAACAGAAGCGAAACTGGAAAGTCACGACACTGTCTAAGGAACTCATTAAAAAAACTGTGTGTAAGGAATAACAAGGCACTCTACACAAGGCATTTATTCACAATAAATGCCTTGTGTCAAAAAGCCCTTGACTGAGTGTTCCTGCATACAATACCTCCACATAGAAAACTAGCATGTCAAGAAGAAAGTCTAGAATCTTCTCTCTGACATGCTAGTTTTCTGTGTGGAGGAATATTTTAAAAAAAATAAGAGGAGCATCCTATCATGTGTGCCCCCATGACCTCTGTGAAAACCAGACCAATGGCATGCTCAACCAATGCCCTTCAAGGTTGAGCAAGCACAGGGATTTAGGTTTCTTCATCCCCAGTACAATACTCTCTCCATTGTAACAGAGTGGCCCATTTTGACAGATTGATTTCCAGATTTCCAGTTCTAAAAATGTTTATTTTTGAAATCTATGTAAATATTTCCAAGATGGAATTTGGTCTTTGGTGAGTTGAAAAACTCAAAATCATATGTGGAATTAGGCAAAGCAGGTAGCCCCAAAACCATAAATCAACAAACTACTCCATGCTCCTTTGGGAAGTGATCTTTCTTTGTGGACAGTATCAAAAATGAGGGGAAATAACATAAAAGATAACTTTCAGAATTGCAGGAGCATCCTAATATAGACACTTCCAAGTAGAATGGATTATACTCCCATCTTAGTGGCTGGTTGACTGCATATGTAGCATTCTGTGTGAGAAACTACAAGAGATCTTCTGCAGAAGTACTATGAATTATTTCAACACAGTATGTAGCTCTGTCTTGAATGCAGAGCACAAGATTTGTGTACATAAAGTCCCATGTTTGATCCCTTGAATCTCCTGCAAAAGGGATCTCCTGTGGGAAGGCTGGAAGAGATCTCTGCTTGAGACCTTGGAGAATCACTCCCAATAAGAGATAAGTGGGTTAAAAAGCCAATGGTCTGAATCAGTATCAGCATCACATGTCAGTATGTATGAAAAGCTATTTCTGCACAATCATGTCCGATAGACATCTTTTAGAAACGAGATATCTCAATGGAAATGTCACTCTGCAGGGAATCAGATTGGCTTCTGCACCCTTTTCCTGCACTGCCTCATTTTCATGGCCTCCTGGGGGGGAAGCCCTTTTAGTTCATGCAGCAGTTCACAACCCCAGGATTTACAAGACATTATTAAATTTTAGCAGATGAATTACTACATCTATGACAGGGAACTTCTGGCTAAGCATTTGACCCAAATATAGCATCCTCGTCAAGGACACAAAGGGTTCTTTTTCCCTTAAAGTCTGGCTCATTTCCATCTTGCTCCCAGGTCAATAAACATGGTGAATATAAACACTGAGTTGCTTAAAAAGGGGGGGGGGGGCTGGGATGGGAAGAGAAGAGAAAATAACATAACTACAAAAGTCATTTTCTGTTCTCACATTTTTACAGCCACAGAGGAAACAAGTTTATGTAGCCTCCCATCAGTGTTGTTGTTGTTGTTGTTGTCTTATAAATTAGTTTCACATTATAAATTAGCCACACTGCATACAAGAATACTTCTTAGATTACATTACATGGGCTGCTAAAGCAGCAAAAGTTGGTATAATAAAGCCTGTGTCAAGTCACCAAATTCTCTGCATTCCTTGACTTCCCAGTCTGTGTCAAATGTCAGATTTCTTGCAGCAGCAACTGAAGCAGGATCGAGAGTCACCATGTTATGTGGACTTCAGCTGGCTCAGAGCAACATCCTCACAGCTGAATAAGGATGATAAACCCAATCCATGAATGACTTATATGACATTAACCACAGTAATCTGATTTCGCATTATGGCGTCTCCTTTCATATTTCATAACAAAATCTCTCCCCCACTCCGGTTTGAGGATTGTGTGGGTGACTGGAATCAAACTCTTGCTGCTCTTAAGAAGCAGCATCAACATCATGAAATTAACAGAATGAAAACAACAGAATGAAATTTAATAGGGATCAATGCCAAGTTCTACACCTAGGAAAAAGAAACCAAATGCACAGTTACAAGATGGGGGATACTTGGCTCAGCAATACTACAAGCAAGAAGGATCTTGGAATTGTTGTAGATCACAAGCTGAATATGAGCCAACAGTGTGTTGTGGCTGCAAAAACAACAAATGCTATTTTGAGCTGCATTAATAGAAGTATAGCTTCCAAATCACGCAAGGTACTGGTTCCCCTCTATTCGGCACTGGTTAGGCCCCATCTTGAGTACTGCATCCAGTTCTGGGTACCAAACTTCAAGAAGGATGCAGACAAGCTGGAGGTGGTTCAGAGGAGGGCAACAAGGATGGTCAGGGAACTGAAAACAAAGCCCTCTGAGGAGAGACTGAAAGAACTGGGCATGTTTAGCCTGGAGAAGAGAAGACTGAGGGTAGACATGAGAGCACTCTTCAAATACTTGAAAGGTTGTCACACAGAGGAGGGCCAGGATCTCTTCTTGATCATCCCAGAGTGCAGGACACAGAATAATGGGCTCAAGTTACAAGAAGCCGGATTCTGACTGGACATCAAGAAAAACTTCCTGACTGTTAGAGCAGTGCGACAATGGAACCAGTTACCTTGGAAGGTACTGGGCTCTCCTGCACTAGAGGCATAGCTATACTATACTAGCTATAGTAGAGTGACCAGATACAAAAGAGGGCAGGGCTCCTGTAGCTTTAACTGTTGTGATGAAGAGAGAATTCACCAGGTGCTCTATGCATACAATAACACCTGCTGATACTCCATTTTCCAAACAACTGTTAAAGATACAGGAACCTTGCCCTCCTTTCCATATGGTCACCTTATCTATAACTTTAGGATCTGCTGGTGTCGGAAAATTTAATTGGTATCCTATCCTCATCCAGCTGCCTTGTCAAAGACAGGATTCCGCTGTGAGCCATCCACAGTTCTATACATTTACCAGGCATTAGGGCTGGATTAAAACTGACTGGGTCTTTCTCACCTTTCCCACTATGAAAATCCTATGGCTCAGAGATCAACATACATGCTTGAACTTGGTTTGCTTTTGGAATAAACATTTTAAAGTTCTTATGAAATGATCACACATCCAGATTTCAAAACTTCCCAGAATCACGGGGCCTCCCCTGGACCTACCATTCATGATATTTAGATTCTGCATTTTAGGAGCTGGGGAACAAATTTGCAAAGGGAAGAAGGGAACTCTGAAGTTTAAATCTTGTCAAAACATTGAGCCAAGTACCTCTGTTTCAGACTGATGTTGTCCTTAACCCCACAGGTCACCTGGTTACAGTCCTCCACAGTATGGTGAGATGTACTATAGTTCTACTTAAATGACAATAATAATTTCTAAATTTCCATTCATATACATAAATTAGCACATGCAACTTTTATGCAAATTGGCATCCTCCTTGGTCCTCTTTTTTGGTGATGCATTTCCTCTTTTTTGGCAATTCATATGTGGCCACTCTTCTGTTTGCAACTGCGAGGGTGGTTTTATGAATTTATGTTTTAAAAAATTGTAACGTCTGCCTTATCCTGGGATTCTTTCCTGCATGTGCATTCTTTGAGGGTGAGGAGGTGGGAAAGACAGTGGATGATGAAAGTACTCGGAATATAGCTACATCTGGAGCCATCTCATTCCTTGTGTGACTTTTGTGGGCCTTTCACTGCAACTGAATATTGCATGTAGTGAATGTTGTTTGTTGTTTTTATGATTTGATTATTCATTTTGTATTTTAAAGTACATTGTAATCTTTTTGTGGGGGTTAAAAGCAGGCTACAAAAGTTGTTGTTGTTGTTGTTGTTGTTGTTTATTAATTAACAATAATTTCCAATGGCCTAAAATCCAGCCACTTTAGAATAGGGTCCAGGACAGACAAAGTGAGGTGATGCTGTCATTGAAAATAAAAGGGCTAGGCAGTGCACTTTCTTAAGACATTTTCTCTTGCATTCTTTTTGCAGAACAAACTTCAATGCAATCAGGCAGGGGTGGGAAACTATATTTGCCTTTTTTATTGTTTGCATTTGCTCATTCAGGAAACACAACCAAGAGAAAGCCAATTTACTATGTCAGCTTCATTTCAAGAAGCTTAAGAAACCACAAATAAAGCTTGTGGATTTAGACTTCAAGGATTCTGGCCAGCTGTGACCAAGAGAAAACATCTGTAGGGGAAGGAACTGCCCATTACTTTCTGAAATGGCAGTGAAACCCAAAAGGAGTATGGCAGTTCTGCAAACCACATGTAACCCTGCTGCTGGAATCATTGAACATAACTGATTTGCATTGCATCATGGCCATGTTTTTTTAAAAATTACCCCACTCAGGAAATACATGCACATACATGCACCATGCTCAATCATCATCATCATTCTTCAAAAGGGAAGTACAACAAAACTATTTGGGGGGTAAGATATCCTCAAAAGAATCAGACTTCATGATTCTTCATATGTGAAGACATTACATATCAGAAGGATTTGGGTGGAAATGTAATTTGTCTTATGAGAGCCAGACTGGATTGTGTAATGGGAGTAAAAGAAGACCTAGCTCTCATCTATCTGGATGAATGAGGAAACACAGAGTTTTTCAGATAAGGTGGATCTATAGGTTACTGAGATTTTTCCTTTAACCTCTCCTAATTAAGAAACATATAATACATTCCCTTTCTAAAGTATATGAGCATTCTTAACATTAAGTGGGAAAAGGTATCTTCTACCTATAAAGCGGAATGTGCGTGTGTACGATGTATGTCCTGAAATGTTTACCCACTTCCAGGTGAGTTAGAAACTTGAAATTTGGCATGCTAATAGATCTGGTTGTACACTGTACCAGAAAAATCTAAAAACACAAAATTTGGGATTTAAAGTATTTTTAAAGAATTGAATTTTAAAAACCTAGCATTATGCCTACAACTCCAAGCATGCCTTGGGTGGAACTCCCAGCATGCCTCGGGTGGGAAGCCAGACCTACCAGTCTTTGGTGTCCATTGTGAGTGCACAGACGGATGGCTGCTGCTTGCCTTTCACAACCCAGACTCCTAAGGTCAGACTCGAGTAGTCAACCCAATTCCACATAAAAGAAAACAACCCACATAAATAGGCTGCATCCATTTGCGGTGCCTTCTCCCACCCGACATGCCTACTTTTAAAATCATAACTAGATACAACAGCGTGACTTTGAGAGGCCGAACTCAACATGCTCAAAGGAATCCCATCCTGATATTGCCTTTTTCTGAGAAACTGGGGGAAGTATGTATGCAGCCTTCACCCTTAAGATGGAGGGCAGGAGGGGAAGCACTCTGTACATGCCTAGAAACAGGTCCAATGAATGGGCAAGTGGCCAGCTTGGCTCTGGCCCTTCAGTACAGACTTCTGATGAAGCACCTAGTGGATGAGAAGTGTATGCTGAGACAGTACCAGCAGGACTTGGCCAGAGCTGGGCATGTCCACTGATAGCCACTTACCTCCCCTCCTCGGTGATGCTACTCCTCAATGCTCTATCGATGAGCAGCATCGGCAAAGACGAAGGAAGCGCCTCTCAGAGGACTCGGGCACCTGTGGGCCATGAAAGGCACGCTAGTAGGTGTAGTACTGGGCTAATTTTGAGTGGCTAATTTTAAATAAAGCATGGGTTAGTAAGTCAGGTCACTATGTGCAAGCCAGGTCACTATCTCTCATTCCTAACTCACTAACTGGCTGAATTCGGACAACACAATAAGCAACTGGGGGGGTGGGGACAATCGTCAGTTGTATTGACTATCATGTCGTCCAAATGCTGCCATAGTCAACTCAGCGCTGATCCTAATCCACACCACAGTTGATTTTTTATTACCATGTTGTGTGGGCAGTACCCCCTAGATGAACCACTGTAAAGTTGATTATTACCCCACCATTGACTATCGTGTTGTCCGAATTCAGCCACTGTCTTTGTTCTCCTTCTACCTGACTTTCTCCAACTGCCACTAAACCCACCCACCATTTCATTCTAGCTTCAGTTATCAGTCATTCCTCCATTCACAATTCTGTTTCAAAAAAAAAAAATCTGTTTCAACGATTCATAGTCATCTATGAATTTGGGCTTTGCCACTCAATTTCATAGGTGGAGGATAGATTTTATAAGTGTATCACCACGTTCAGGACCTTACTTTGCCCATAGGAATAGGCTGACCAGATAAAATCCAGGTCAGGGCTCATGTAACTTTAAACAGTTAAAGTTGCAGGGGCCCTGCCTTCTTTTGTATATGGTCACTCTAGTATAGTGCCTGCACCTTTAACTGTTGTGATGAAGAGGGAATATCACCAGGAACTAACTGCATACAAATGACACTGGCTGAAATTCCCTTTTCTCTACATCTGTTAAAGTTACATGAGCCCTGACCTGGATTTTATCTGGTCAGCCTACATAGGAATGAATGCAGACATTTATTCTATAAGAGAAAGTAAACGAGTGACCTTGGCATGCATGTGGATCTACACTGCTGTTTTAAAGCACTTTAAAGCACTTTATAACAGTAGTGACAACTGTTTTGGAGTGTTTCCTGGGCCCCAACAGTTGTCACTACTGTTATAAAGCACTTTAAAGCAGTTTATAATAGTAATGACAACTGTTGGGGCCCAGGACACACTCCAAAACAGTTGTCACTACTGTTATAAAGCGCTTTAAATCGCTTTAAAACAGCAGTGTAGATCCTGCCCTAGTCCCTGCCAATGGTGAGTCCAGTTACTGCGAATCAAGGATGTTCACATCTGCATTAAAAATGGAGTTCAGATTCTTGTTCTGTCTGTGGGTTAATGTGGGAACATCTTTTGATGCAGTGGTTGGGGTGGAAATATCTGAATATAGGAGTTTAATTAATTCCAATTTTGGGGGAAGCAGGTTTCACAGCAAAAGCTGATTGCCTTGCATATGTTTTGGGATATTTAATATCTCTTGCTTAGCCAACCCTAAAATGTATAGGTACATTGTCTTGGGCAATTTGTATGCCTTGTATCAACAAGCTTTCAGTACTAAGATCTGAAATATCAAAGCAGAGAAGACATACAGATTACCTAATATCTGCCTCTGCAAGATCATTACATTGTATGAACCACCACCCTATCAAGGCGCCAAGTAATTACTATATTCAAATTAAGAATAAAGCACCACCATTATGTGATTAATAGTTGAAACAGGCTGCCAAAGGAAAGGGTGGATTAGCCATCTTTTTGCATCCTTCATATCAAGTCGGGATACTATTGGAAAAATCCTGTTTTAGATTAGGGTGACCAGATAAAATCCAGGTCAGGGCTCCTGTAACTTTAACTGTTGTAGAGAAAAGGGAATTTCAGCCAGTGTCATTTGTATGCAATTAGTTCCCGGTGAAATTCCCTCTTCATCGCAACAGTTAAAAGTTGCAGGGGCCCTGCCTTCTTTTGTATATGGTCACTGTAGTATAGTTCCTGCAACTTTAACTGTTGTGATGAAGAGGGAATTTCACCAGGAACTAATTGCATATAAATGACCCTGGCTGAAATTCCCTTTTCTCTACAACTGTTAAAGTTACATGAGCCCTGACCTGGATTTTATCTGGTCAGCCTATTTTAGATATGCTTCTTGAGCCTACCCTTCATCTTACTCAACGCAGGAAGAGTAAAATTAGGCCACAATGCAGGATGTATGTCATTTCCCCCCCCCCCCCCCATCTCCTAGGCACTTTTATCTTGTTTATGGCTTTTGGTAGAATCCATTTGTAGTCCTAATGACTGAAGAGGTTTGTCTGAAAATGAGACAGCAATTTTGATGGTGTTGGGGTGTTTTGTTTTTTTAAAAAAGAGAAGTATAAAACAGAAAGCTGTTCTGCTTTGACAAAAAAATCCTATTACCTGTGTTGAAAATTTATTCATATTTGCGTGGAGACTCAAATGGATCTTTGTTATATCCTCAGTCAAACTTGACCTGACCGCTGAGTCTCTCCACACTATAAATTCTTGTCAGACAGTCACAAGCCAGCTGTACTAAAATGAAAATTCTTCTTGTCCTCTGCACAGCTGTGGCTCTTTGCGTTTATAGCCGCTTACCATTTCAAGCACTACTCCAATTCTGCTCTTATCTCAAGGTAGCAGCTCCTGCTTAACAGCTTTGCACCCACAATAGAGTGCCTCAGGCTGAGTGCCCTTTTGCTCTCGCCCTCTGATTCACCCTCCTTGTGTGGAGCCACTTTCTTACTAAAGACTGATATTAGCAATGGCATTTTTTGTTTTGATTTTCCAAAGAAGCAAAGAAACTTAGTGCAGCATGTATCTCTGAGAACAAATCTTTTCATTGTTCAACCTCACTGAATATGAACTGGCATCTCCATTTACAGAGAAGCATCAGAGGATGTTAACTTTTTCTTCTTCCACTATAAACTCCATGAACAGCACCACAAAAATGCAACAGGTTTGTTTCATCACATTCATCAGGTTTGAGTCTGGGCTGTGCCAATTAAAATAATGACATTGTTGTTGTTTGGTAATGATTGTGCAAATGAGCAATGCCTCCTCATACACAACTCAAGCAAGCTGCCCAGTGCTGAGTAAAGACAAACTATGCCCTGCTTTCAGTCCTAAAGGAACTGATGGAGGCATGCTGTCACACACCAGCGGGCTCTAACCTGGCAGGGAACTTAGGGTCAAATGGCATGTTACATTAATTGTGTAGCATGTAGCGGAGGCTAATCTCTTTTTTACTCCAGAGCAAGTGCACACCACTCCAATTCAGTTTTAGACCACTACACACCAGAAGGAATGAACCTCACACACATACTTACACACACACACCATTTGTATCCCATCCCACCTCACCAAACAGACATATGGGGCAGTATCCTATGCTGTCCATGGGTTAGCAGGACCAATCACTAACAGTTCCTGAAACGACCAGAAACTCTCATTTCTGGAACAAGGTAGGTCAGTGACGCTCAAAAAAGGAGCTCCCCTGACCTGACCTGTTCCAGAAACAAGTGTTTCTAGTAGGGATATGCACGGCCGAAATTATCGTATCGTATCATCATCGGAAATTCCAATATAAAAAAATTTCGGATCAGATCATATCGGGGAGTACCCGGATTTGATCGGATCTGAAATCAGATAAATATTGGAAGTTCCGATCCGATTATGGAGTTTTTCACCATAGGCTTGCATTGCGGGAAAGAAAGCTTTCCCCCAATGCAAGTCTATGGGGAAAATCACTGGGCCGGCACTCCCTCCCTCCCCCCACTCACGCTCCTTACCCCCCGCCGCCATCACCGCCGCTATCACTGCCACCCCTGCCGCCCCATACTACTGCTAAACAGGCTTTCTGGCCTGTTCATCAGTACAGAGCCGCACTGAGTGATGTCATCATCATTCAGCACAGCTCTGTACTGACGAACAGGCTGGAAAGCCTGTTTAGCAGTAGTACGGGGCAGCGGCAGCAGGGAAGACCACAGGTAAGGAGCACAAGTGGGGGGGAAGGGAGGGAGGGGTCCCCAGGGGTCACCACTTACCTGCGGCCTTTCCCGCCACCACCACTGGTCCGTAGTACTGCTAAACAGGCTTTGCGGCCTGTTCGTCAGTACAGAGAGGCGCTGAGTGACTCGGCATCTCACTGTACTGACAAACAGGCTGCAAAGCCTGTTTAGCAGTACTACGGACCAATGGCGGTGGCAGGAAAGGCCACAGGGAAGGAGCATGAGTGGGGGGGAAGGGAGGGAGGGGTCCCCAGGGGTCCCCACTTACCTGCAGCCTTCCCCGCTGCCCTCTGCTGCCCTCCGCTGCTTCTGCACTACTGAGAACAACAGCGGAGGGCAGCAGATAAGGAGCACAAGTGGGGGGGGGGATGGGAGGGTCGGCCCTAAACTGGCGGTCCGATAATCCGATATGTCCAATAGTTATTGGACATATGGATATCGGATCCGATCAGATAGGGACTCCTTAGAAATGTGTCATTATCGTTAATCGGATGTCTGATAACGACATCAGATTGTTATCGGATATCGGAACGATACGATACACATCCCTATTTTCTAGTCATTTCCAGGGTTGCTTTAGGAAGTGCTAGTTCCTGTTGCACTACCTAGCACAACATAACTTGTGGAGGTGCAGCAGCAGTATTGGATGCTGCCCACAGGGGTTAATTTTTAAAAAAACCCTCTGTCAATACCAATGGATACTTTTCCCTTTTTTTTAACCTCTGTGGAGCAACAGGAGGGGGGTGTCAGGAAGAAAATGGGGAGATGATTTAATAATCACCTTCTGGTATGCAGTGGTCCCAATTGAAATTAGGGTCACACACTTAATCTAGAATGAAGAGAGAGAGAATTCTCAACTGCTCGGCATGCAATTAATGTAGGATGTAGTATAACCTAGCTCTTTGCACCACCCATAGAATGGGTTTAGCGTTATTGCTCCACAGCTCACATACTCCTGACAGTGGGGCTGACTATATGCCCTATTTACCCCATGGTGGCTATGCAGTGGTGCTGCATCAGTTATATAATTCAACTGTCAGCTCGCAACCACGAGGCTTTTCCCCGAAGCTGTGGATTTAAACTTTCAGGAACTTACCACAATTTTTTGCTTTGCTGCGAGGTCACCGCCATCTTCCCACCGTCTGTCGGTGGTGACCTTGCTTTGGCTTTGAGCTGGGGGCATTCCAGGGTTGGATCACGACCACTGCTACGTCACCAGAAGTGCAGGAAGGCCAGGCAGAGGGCAGGGTCAGGCAGCCTGGTGAACCAAATGGCCACTGGAAAGTCTGCACTTCTGCCTGCCGTATGGGATTAACTGTTCCCACCCTGCAGTGGCGATACTGCAGGGTTTTAAGGGATCGAAGTGGTGCCATAAGAACACCCCCAATGTCAGGAAGAAACAACACTGCAGCCAATCAGCTCAGAAGGAAACAGGTGAACTAGGCCTTTCCTGGTAACAACTTTCACTTGGAAAAGCCGTATTAGTCTATTGCAGCAAACACAGACAGTTTTGAGGCACTTTGAAGGCTAACGAAGTGATTATAGCATGAACTCTAGTCCAGAAAAGCTTTTACACCATAATGAAATTGTCACACTTTAAGGTACCACAAGACTCTTCATTGTTTTCTCCAGTTCGAGCACCCTGTCTGTGAGGCAAGATGCAAAAACAGACTCCTCTTGCCCTGGCCTGTGCTAGAACCTGACCCAAAATTGTTCAGCTAATAAAGTCACCAAAATGGCCAGTTTGGGTCATCCCAGGAGGTCCATCTTTCCTGCTGTCCTGTGGTGGCAGGAGTTGGCTGCTTTCAGAGCAAACGTCTGACAACTAGGAGGGTCATGGGGTGACTCTAGATACTCTTTTATTTACATCAAACTCCTAGCAAAGTGAATGACAAAAGAAAGGAGGTGGGAGTAAGCTCAATTCACACCCAGCAAGAGCCTTTGTGCCTGTAGCAACCTCACCAAAGAAAGCAGGGTGGGAAAGGAAAAAGAAGAACAGACGCCAGAGGGGGACAGCGCTGGTGCCAACAAACAAAAGTCTTGGAAGACCTACCAAATATAGCACAACCGTCAGCATTGCAAATGCAAATTCACACTGTTTATGCAAGCTGGCATAGTGCAGCATCCTGGCATTGGGCAACTGGAACCAAATGGCTCTCACCCCACCCTGGAGCAGCAATTGGCTCCTGGCCAGCCTTTACCTGCCTTTTCATCTCAAGCAAAGCAGGAATGAGAAACCTGAATTCCCTGTATTGTTTTGAGTCGGATTCTTCAGTCCACCTACATGAAGCAACTCATTGGCATTGCAGAGAGCTTGCCATATTGAGACATTGGTGTATATAAGCCTTCCCCAACTGTGTGGGGACTACAACTCCCATCAACCTCAAGTGCTGGCTGGGGATACTGGGAGTTATAGTCCAACACACCTGAAGGGCACCAGATTGGGGAAGGCTGGTTTATATTCTAATTGCAAGCTAAAGCAATGCCTACTTTGGGGTTGGTCAACTTGTGGCCCTCCACATGTTTTAGCCTATAACTGCCATGATCCCTCACCACTGGCTATGCTGGGTAGGCCTGATGGGAGTTGTAGGCCAAAAAAATTGAAAGCCACAGTTGCCCACCCCTGGCCTACTTAAGAGGCATGCTGTACTGCTTCTTGATCACAAACGCTGGTGGTGACCATTGCATCATCTTCAAATATGATATTGATACCTAGTGTATTATTTTTTTTCATCATCTACTCAGTATCTGCTTGACGAAAACACTATGATCATCATCTGGGGCCCTCTTCCAGGTATCCCTACCAAATGAGGCAAGGTGGGTGGCTACAAAACAGAGGGCTTTTTCAGCAGTGGCGACCCATTAGGGTCACCTCCTGCCTATGTTGTGGTCTTTTTGGCACCAGACAAATTAATAATAATAATAATAATAATAATAATAATAATAATAATTCTTACCCACCTCTCTGTTTGGATCGAGGCGGGGAACAACAGTAAATTAAATATGATAAAATACATAAAACTGATTAAAAACATGGTGCACATTATTAAAATAGCAATAAAACATCATAAAAATATCCTAAAAACATCGTAAAATTCCACTGGATATGCCTGTCGGAAGAGACTAGTCTTTATAGCTTTCTTAAATTCTAAAAGAGTGTTAAGTTGTCGAGTCTCCTCCGACAGGTCATTCCACAGTCTGGGAGCGGCAGAAGAGAAGGTCCTCTGGGTAACGGTTGTCAGCCCAGTCTTGGCCGACTGTAGTAAGTTCTTCCCAGAGGACGTAAGCATGTGGGGCGGATTGTATGGGAGAAGGTGATCCCACAGGTAACCTGGACCCAAACCATGTAGGGCTTTAAAGGTAATGACCAACACTTTGTACTTTGCCCGGAAACTAATTGGCCACCAGTGGAGCGATTTTAAAGCTGGCGTAATATGATCACCCCTAGGTGTGCCGGTGACCAACCTGGCTACCATATTTTGAACTAGCTGAAGTTTCTGGACTAGGCACAGAGGTAGCCCTATGTACAGCGCATTGCAGAAGTCAAGCCTCGAAATTACCAACATATGCACTTCCATCTTTAGGTCTTCCAACTCTAGGAAGGGACGCAGCTGGTGTATCAGCCAAAGCTGATAGTAGTCACTCCTGGCCGTCGCATCTATCTGGGCTGTCATTTGGAGCGACGGATCCAGGAGCACCCCCAAGCTGCAAACACAGTCTTTCAAGGGGAGTGTAACCCCATCCAGAACTGGTTGACACATCTCCAAACCCAGGTTGTGGCCTTTGACAGCAAGCACCTCCATCTTGTCTGGATTCAGCTTCAGTTTGTTATTCCTCATCCAGGCCATTACTGCCTCCAAGCATTCATTCAGAGGAGACACGCTATCCTTAGCTGATGCTGTTATCGAAGGCATAGAGAAATATATTTGGGTGTCATCAGCATACTGATAGCACCCCACCCCATGCCTCCGGATGATCTCTCCCAGCGGTTTCATATAAATGTTAGACAGCATTGGGGAAAGGATGGCACCTTGTGGTACGCCACACAGAGCTCCTTCTTTGCGGAGCAGCTAACCCAAGCATCTGGAACCTGCCCAAGAGGTAGGACCAGAACCACTAAAGCACAGTGCCGATTCCCAATCCCCTCAGGTGTTCCAGAAGGATACCATGATCGATGGTATCGAAAGCCGCTGAGAGGTCCAGAAGTACCGATAGGGACACACTCCCCCTGTCAATACTCAGGCGTAGATCATCCACTAAGGTGACCATAGCAGTCTCAACTCTGTATCCCACTCTGAAGCTAGTTTGAAATGGGTCTAGAAAATCAGTGTCATCTAAAACTGCCTGGAGTTGGAAGGCAACCGCCTTCTCGATCACCTTGCCCAAAAATGGAAGATTTGATACTGGTCTGTAGTTATTAAGGCAGGGAGGGCTTTTTTAGAAGCGGCCATATCACCGCTTCTTTTAAACATGATGGAAAACTCCCCTCCATGAGAAATGCATTAATAATATATTGTAATTGTGATCTAACTGCATCTCCTCCCTGGGGGACCAGCCAAGAAGGACAGGGATCGAGAGGGCAAGTCGTCTTCCTCACTCGTCCAAGCAGCTTGTCCACATCCTTGGTACTCACCAACTGAAACTGATCCAGTGTAATCCTACTCGCGGAGTTGCTGGACACTCCATTGTCAGCCTCTGCTATAATGAAGGCATCTAAGTCGGCTCTTATCCGAGAGATTTTATCTGTGAAATGATCGTTAAAGGCATCACAGTCGGGTTCAGGGGGGAAGGTGCCTGGGTTAGACTCTTCACCACCCTGAACAGTTCTGCTGGACATGAATTTGCAGACGTAATGCGTGCAGAGAAGAAAGCTTTCTTCGTCGCACGTATTGCCACCCCATAGGAACGGAGATGTTCTCTATGTCGTGTCTTGTCGGATATAAGTCGAGTTTTTCGCCATCATCGCTCCAGTTGTCGTCCTTTTCCCAGGCTTTTTAGGAACTGCGTTAATACTTTCAGGTCTTCATACTGTTTTATTCCTACTGATGGCTTTGCTTCTGGTTTTATTATGTGCTGGTTGTGGTTTTAACTTGGGTTTTTTTTAATCTGGTTTTGTTTGGTTTGACTTGAGGTTGTTGTTTTTTCTAACTTGTTATTTTATTGCTATTTTGTATTTTTATGCTTTTAATGTGTATACTGCCCAGAGGACTTAATGGCCTTCTCTTTTGCTATGGCCAACACCTTAAGAGACGTTTGATGCATCTTCAGATATCAATTCTTAACTTAATCTATCCCTTCCTCAGGCTGTCGCCTGAAGCAGGTTGCTTCACCTGATGCATGACAGGACTGACCTTGCATCTCCTGCTGTATTTCCTGATAAAGGAAGTAGTGATAGGATGAACAGTCCTCACCCAAAATAAGTTGTATCCTTACATATTTAGAAAAGATAGCAACATAGTGTTTGAACTATAGCCGCAGTGCTGGCTGCAAGTTTTTGAAGATACGTTGGCTAAGATACGTTCAATAGGCCGCCTCCTTCTCACCACCATTGTCCCCAGCTGCTATTGCTCTTCCTCCTTCTCCTCTTTGTCATCATCACAACCACTTCCTTGCTCGGGAGGCAGAGACCTGGCAGCAAGAAGGCAGTGGCATCTACTGCTCTTCCTTCTCACCACCACTGTTGTCTGGGCCTGAGCAAGAGGCAGGTGAACAAACAGTTGCTATGGTGAAGAGGATAGGGTGACCATAAGAAAAAGAGGACAATGTTCCCGTATCTTTGTATAGAAAAGGGAATTTCATCAGGAGTCATTTGTATGCATGCAGCACCCGGTGAAATTCCCTCTTCATCACAACAGTTAAAGCTGCAGTTGCCCTGCCCTCTTAACCAGATGCAAAAGAGGGCAAGGCTCCTGCAGCTTTAACTGTTATGATGAAGAGGGAATTTCACCAGGTGCTGCATGCATACAAATGACACCTGCTAAAATTCCCTTTTCTGTGCAACCGTTAAAGGTACAGGAGCTCTGTCCTCCTTTTCATATGGTCACCCTAGAAGAGAAGCAATTCCAGGGGGCCCTTGTCAATGAGGTGTAAGCTCTTACTGGTCCTGGTCCTGTATTACATACTGGTCCTGTATTACAAGCAAGAACACATGGCCTCTTCATCCATTCTGAACAAATACATTGTTAACTAAAGAACGATTAGAACTTGATGTGTCTTGTTTTGAGCTAGCTCCTTTTTGTGTGTCAGCTATTTGTCTCAGTCAGCCCACAGCTGTTTCCAGCAAGCCTGAATCACTCTCTGAGCTATCTTGTAGCAAACTATAGGGTATATTTTCTTAGTGCTCAAATAAGAAAACCCTTGGTAAAACAAACACTTTAGATTTTGAAAGTATTATTTTCTTTCTGTTGAAAAGGGTGCCTTTTTACCTAGGGGGTAGGCATTTCCAGATTGTTATGAGGAATATAGCACTGTGTGGAATTCTGCGTCAAGCTAATTGAAGAAGAGCAATGCATCAGCAACGCTGGAGCACTCTAGTGTGGAAGCAAGCAATGGCACTAATGTACAGACACTTATCCTAGGGTTACCAACTGTCAGGATTTCCCTGGATTTGTCCTGGTTTGGGTTATATCCTGGATGTCAGGGGGGATTTTCTGTAATTTTCTATAATGTCCCGGAAAGACACGCTTTCCCTTTTAAGGCCACATTTGCGTGGTGGGAGGGAATCACACACTTTCTGGAGGTGGGCCATTTCCCTCCCACTGCTACAATCAGGGCCTTAAAGGGAAAAGTGTGTCATTCCCAGACATTATAGAAAAGGCCCTCATTGGAGCAGTGGATGGCTTGAATGATACTCTTTTCCCTTGTCCGCTCCAATTTGGGCCTTTAAGGTGGTGGGGGTGAATGACATGCTTTCCAGAGGCCCTGGAAAGCCACTTTCCCACCCACCCACCCATCCACTGGGTGTCCTCCTTTTTGGTTTTCAAAATATGGTCACCCTACTAGAGATAAAAATCAATTCTGCATTTAGTGTGCAAGTAGATGTGCACTCAGGACTCCAGATTTACTTCTGCATTCTGAGGTGGTTATGAAATCTAAAACCTTTGGGTCTAAAAAACATAAACTTTGGGGTCCAAAATAGTGTGGCAAGAGACAATCCTCTGTTTGAAGGGCTGCCAGAGGACTGTCCTCCATTTTGAAGGCATCCTCTTTTGAAAGGACTGTCCAGTCTAAATCTCATATAAAGATAAAGCACCATCAGAAGGAAGGGTTGCACCTTGAAGTTGCCCATCAACAGTTAGCACCTGAATGGCAGACTAAGCAAAGGTTCCACAATATGATGAGATGTAGTATATTTCTTCATAACAGTTATTCCCAATTTGCATCTATAATGTAAAATAGCATATGAAATTTTATGCAAATAGATGTTCTCTTATGTCCTCTTTGTTGTAATGGATGTCCTCTTTTTTTGGCGATTCACAAGTGGCCACTCTAATACAAAGTCCAAAGCTTTAAATACCTCCAGAATATGAAAACTTCAGCTGGTTTTGGCAGTGAATATGGATTGCACCACCATTGCTACATTACATAATATTAGCAGTTCTATCTGCACTTCTATATGTTTTTTTTTGTTTTTTTATTGTGAATTTGTGAACAAAAAAAACCATAAAATAAAAATAAAAAATAAAAATAAAAAATAAACATATACAGCCACATGCTTCAAAAGCCTCAGTTTCAAATATCACAATTTCTAGGTAAGTAAAAAAGAGGAGGGAAAAGGGTAGCATAAATTACACATAAACGTCGTAAAGGCAGACTAAATGTCTGAGTAAATGTCCATTCGTAGATGACACCTGTATGCCACTCTTTCAAATGTTGCTAATGTTGTTAAGTCTTCAATCCATTACATCATAGATAGTGCGGTTTTATCTTTCCAATGTTGTAAAATAATTCTTTTGGCAGTCAAAAGGGCATGAAAAATCCATTTCCGTTGACCTTGTGTTAGTTCTCAAACTTCCGGTACATAATTTAAAATGACATCTATGTGACATTCTTCTGCATTCTTTTCTACCTTATCCAAGCTCTAGTTTTTCTTCAATTCTTCCTTCACCACCTCTCCACCTCTGTTCCATCTAACAATTATTCCTTCCATGCTTGTAAATATAATTATAGCCACTCCTTTCAGCATGTAAACAGCATAGGCCTCTTAATTCCTTCACTTTGTTGTTAATTGGTACCAACCCTGCCCTTATTCTAGCTTCTTCATTTAAGACCTATGACTTTCCTAGTTTCCTTCTAAATCCATCTCAGTATTCACATGAACCTCTTCCTAGCACAAAAGTCTTATTTTTTTTAGCAATTACTTGTGGCAGCACTGATCATGAAGGATATTTTTTATAACCCCTTTGCTTAAATATTTCAAGATATGGGGAAGTACACTGGGGCCAGATCTACACCTTGTATCAAATCATTATGAATGTGGAATAAAAAGCAGGAAATAGCACTCTGAAAGCAGTATTTGGAATGTGGATTGTGCCCCAACAGTTATCAGTACACTTCAATACTGCTATTAAGCAGTAGTGTAGATCAAGCCTAATGCTGTTGTGCAGAGATTCTGAATGAACAAAAGCAAACTGTGGCCAATGTTACACTAATGATGTGCCATGCTACAATTAAAACATTTTAACCTTCTATAACAGGGATGGAGAACATATGGCTCTCCAGCCAACTTCCATCATCCCTCACCATTGTCTATACTTGTTAGGGCTTATGGGAGTTGCAGTCCAATGACATCTGGAGGGCCACATATTCCCCAGTCCTATTTTATAGGGCCTTGGAAATAACCATTCTGATTCACCTGTGCATCTACAAATGCCAAACCTCTACAATAGGGCGGATGGTACGTGACAGTCCATCTGTGGAACACTAGCACATTTCCAATCTGCTGGGTGAAAGAGTGCTGGGATAATTACATCAGTATGGTGCTTGACACATACAGAAGATCAATGAACACACTGTCACAACTGCTAAAGAGATCCTGAATGTACTCTTGCTTTATACATTTAGTCCAGTGGTCCACAAAGATTCTAGTAAAATATAAGATGGTGAGCATCCAAGATGTGCACAAAAAGGGAGAGAAGTCTCAGGATGCTATAGAAAGGATTATTGTACAAAAGCCCAACATGTTTTGGCTTCTTGTTTTTCAGGCCTTCTTCTGTGGCTTTAAAAGTACATATAAAAACATGAATGAGTATGAACCATATGAAAAGGACAGGGCTCCTGTATCTTTAACAGTTGCATAGAAAAGGGAATTTCAGCAGGTGTCCTTTGTATGCATGCAACATACAGTATGCAGTATAGCAGGAGCTATACTATTAGTGACCAAATACAAAAGAGGGCAGGGCTTCAGTAGCTTGAAGCAGTTAAAATATTGTATATTTACTTGTTATGTCTGCAGAAATTATTAATAACATATTGTCTTGTGATGGCAACACTGCCTTCAGTACATCCCATCTAGTAATATTTTTGCTATTTTATATTATTCAATATATGCACAGGCCTCATCTGCAATGTTCCCTAAAACCTTTTTATGAGTTTTACTGAAACTATGACATTATTTACATGTATGCACAGGCTGTGCTTGCAATGTGCTCTTATAATTGTAAAAAGTTTTAAATTCTGCGTTGTCTCGTCCTTGTTTTTGATATGTACTTTTACAGCCCCCTGAAGAAAGCCTAAAAACCAAGAGGCCGAAATGTAGTAAAAGATAAGACCAGACAAAATGAAGCATCTCCAGGTAAGATTGTAAAGACACCTGCCTGAAATCATGTGGAGTTACTGCCGGTCAGTGTAGACCAAGGGTGGGCAACATGTAGTTGGTGGACACATGCAGCAGCCCCTGCTACCCGTAGTTAGACTATACTGAGATAAATGGAGAGCTGAGAGAGCAAACACCCCTCCACTAGCTTGGGACCATTTTGGCTCCTCCCTTCTGAGTTCAGACTCCTGCTTCGACCATTCCACCTCGCCATTTACGTAACAGTATGAAAGAACTGTTATGTGAGTACACTTATCTTTCTCATCCCATTACTTTATTTCTTTTCGTATCAAGTCTCTTACATTATAAGCCATTGTTCTGTATTGTAAGCTGCATGGACTGTTTTGGCAAAAAGGTGGTATATAAATCAAATACATAAATAAAGACTAAAAAAAAAAAGGCTACCTTTGCTCTAAGGCAAGTTTTACCTACCATTTCCAAAGTATGATGGCAGGAGACTACAATAGGTAATGACTTCAATGGGAAAAGAACACAGTGGCTGGTTTCACATGACATATTAGGCAACGGAGGGGGGGAATAGCATACTGACCGTGCGTTAGGTAGGCGGTGCTCCCCACACCATACGTTGCTACTCTGTCCGTTGAGCAGCTGAAAGTTCCGGCGTCCATCTTGATTGCAGCGTCTCCTTCCTCCCACCTCCCTCAGCCCTCCAGCTGTATCCCAGCATGCACCGCAAGTTCTGCCGGCTGTATCAGAGCAGCTGGGGGGGGGGGGGGGGTTCAGCTGCTCTGACCGGCAGAACTCTATGCCCAAATGGAATAGTCCACGGACAGAGGGGGGTTGGTTTCAGACAACACTTTAAACAAAGGGCTTCAGGCTAAACAACGTGAAAGGCCGTTGTATCTCTCCGTTGCTTATTTGGGTGGGATAGCATACCATCAGTTGTGTGTGCGTTGTGTGTAGCCTTCCACACGACACGATAAGCAACACAACTGACGGTTGCTCCCCCCCTCCGTTGCCTAATGTGTTGTGCGAAACCAGCCAGTGTGTTTGTTTAATTTTAATACTGAAAAAGATCTTAGCGACTTCCCTGTAATCAAAGCAGATCTCTATCATAGGAACCATTTTGTCCATTATCTTCTAAACAAGACAAGTTGAGGCTACAATCCTATTTTTAAAAAAGTCCTCTAGGAGTAAATCCCGTTGAATTCAATGGGAGTTACTTCTGACTTGAACAACTTTGCTCAGAGGAAGGTTTTCTTCAGCAAAACCAGGCTGCTGCAAGATTGACTGAATGAAAGCCAGGAGTAGACTTGTGGAAAGTGCAGATTGGAACAGGAAGAGACTTAAACCCTCATGTTACGGGACTTCCATTCGCTCTCCTCCCCCCTGCAGTCCCCTGCACACTTTCCAGATCTGCTTCAGAGGGTCTCCCAACCTTCTGGAGCAGATGGGGGGAGCATGCAGAGAGGAGGAGACCATTCCTCTGACAGACAGTCAGGGTTGGATACAACCCAGAGTTTTCATGATATCTGCTGACCAACAGCTGAGAATGTGTCAACCGATTTAAGAGGAAAAGTCATCCTTGCTGTCTTTACCATTGTTTGCATATGCTCTTCCCACTAACAAGATGAATTTACTTTTTAAAAAATCCAAAGAAATGCACATAAAACCTTAATTGAAACTGGGTTGACTTTGTTTGACTCAGCAATTCCCTAACTGAACTGGAGATACCTGCTTTGAGAATTGGCAGCAGTAACTGACAAATCCCACCTCCCCACCCATCTCCTCTCCTTGGCATTTTAATTATTGCTGTCAACAGAAATGACCGCACAGGAAAGGTGGTACTATTGACTCTAATTATATGAACATCTCCCAGTTACAGATTCTGTTCCAATAGTACATCATCCTAATGGTCTGTTTTCTATACAAGACATACAGCTCTGTATTCAGTTCTAAATATTATAAAATGTGATAAAATCTCCCTTCTATGAATCTGTTAAAGAAGTAGAAGCTTCTGAGCTGGGGCAGAAATAGGATTTTTTCTCTTGTATAGGTTTACTGCTAAATGGGCGCATCTTCTCCTGCCCATTGAATGCAAGTTATGTGGATACCCAGAATACCCGATAATCGATAGGTATGAACTGGCCGGCTGCATGAATAACAGATACCACAACAACTTTGAGCTACATTCACATGGTGGTCATGAAGTCCCCCCAAAGAAAACATTGATGACCCCCTCTAGAAGGATTCGCTTTGGTGCCTGGCTGACCGATTATGCGCATATTCGTGGAAGCACATTTACTCCTACTACCTCTGTACGAGAGGCGGCGAAGCGCATTATGGGACGACCGAAACGTGCTTTAAACTTGTTGACATGCGGAATATCGCATGTTTACAAGGGGGTAAGGCGCTTTAACTGCCGCCACAAATTAAAACTCGCGGTTTAACGCGCATTCGATAATGCGCATAATCAGAAGTTTAAAGCGCCTCAGCCCCCAATTTGCGTTCCTCTCTTGTAGAGGTAAAAATTTTAATCAGCCTTGAAAGAGCTTTAAACCTCTATTGTAGAGGCAGCCATAGATACAATTTGTCAAGGAAACACTGAGCCATATGTCACAGATTAGCCATGGCTCCTTTCAGATGAGCAGTTCCATGGGACTTTGTCCATAGAGAAAGAAAGATTATCTGAAACAAACTTCAGCTATCTTGTTCTCATCATAACATGTTGAAGGCAAACCCCTAAACAACCTGGAAATCTGAATAACTCAGGGCAAAGCATGAGTGATGGGAGCATGACCTATTTCTGGCCCACTGACCATGAAAATAATGTTCTTCTCAGAAGTGATACAAGAACCGGGCTGCACTCTGAAGACAGCCAACTCAAAATGAAGATGCTATACATTATCACACAGTGCCCCACCAAAACAATCCCTGCAGGTTTTTCTCGAGCTTTACAATTGTGGGATGGCCACACACTTGGGGATCCTCCTGACCTTGTGGCTTTGCTGTGACTTGTGCACACCATCTCTCATCTCCTGAAATGAAACTGGGCGGCTCCAGCA
This sequence comes from Anniella stebbinsi, assembly GCA_029215795.1. Taxonomy (NCBI): domain Eukaryota; kingdom Metazoa; phylum Chordata; class Lepidosauria; order Squamata; family Anniellidae; genus Anniella; species Anniella stebbinsi. The sequence goes on along the minus strand of JARDYH010000005.1, from coordinate 59,958,197 downwards.
AACTTTGCAAATCAAAGGAAGAACTGAGTGCTCTGATTCACTCATTTGTTTTAGGGCATATTACATCATTCAGTATATTGCTCCAACGTGGACTTGCCCAGTAATTAAAGTTACTCCAGTATGGGTGGTGTGTACTTCTCCACTCAAATGTAATGTCTGCACTCCCAAGTATTTTGCAACAAGCCTTTTGCAGCACACAGGGTGCTCTGCTCCTACGTTGTTATGGCTGTAACTCATCTCTCATCATGTGTTCTAGACTTTCAGAGCCATTGGACATTTTTTATTGTGTAGGAGAGATCATCAAGCTGCTGCCTAAAAACAGCAACAGTGACATAATTGGCATGCACCACCAACCTAGGACCCTTACCACCCCTCCAAAAAAGAAAAAAAGACATTTTGCTATAGCAAGTCATCTTGCAGTTCCATGCATCTGCCTGAGATGGACACAAATCTACCTGCATAATGGGACTGCCGAGTTGTATGTTTGATGAGGGATACTCATCAAACATACAGCTCAGTAATCCCATTGTGCAGATCCCCAACTAAGAACCCCACATCTTGCACTGATATAGAACCCTACAAAGAGAGTCTACAATTCCAGAATGCCTCACAGAACTACAGGGTCAAATTTTGTTTTGCTTTAATTGGTACTGGCTCCCCTACACAGCCTTTTTGTACTCCTCCTAGAAGTCCATACAAATAAACCCTATCCCCAAAATAATTCCAGCACCTTGGATAGCTCCTTCAGAGTTCTGGTTGGTTCTGGCTAACATCCAGAATGGAATCACAACCCCACCGAAATCAGAGAGCCACCAGGCTCCACTGCCAAAAGTGTTCTATTTTGTAGCAAGAATACTTCAGGAGAGTTTGCATTATTGGCTGCCTATGTCTTTCACTGATGTCATAGTGCACATCCCAACTATGCCTACATAGCAGAGTTAGGGTGCCTCTACAAGAGCAATTTAAAGCTCTTTCAAGGCACATTATAAATTTTACCTCTACAAGAGCGGAGCGCAAATCGGGGGTTGAGGCGCTTTTTATCTCCGCTTATGCGCATTATAGAATGCGCGTTAAATAGCGAGTTTTAATTTGCCACGGAAGTTAAAGTGCCTTATGGCCATGTAAACATGCGATTCTCCGCATGTCAACAATTTTAAAGCGCATTTCATACAGCCTGTAATGCACTTCACCACCTCTTGTGAATAGGTATTAGGAGTAAATGCGCTTATCTGTATATGCGCATAATTGGGCAACCGGGCGTCAAAGCGAAATCTTGTAGAGGAGACCTATGGCTAAAATAAGCCAAGCGGTCATTAAAGATAGTGAGCTTCAGTCCTCAGCTGTTGGCAATGGCTGCCAGTCAGAGCTGAGAGGTACCAGTTTCAGCTTTGCAAGCTCATCTAGGCTCCTTGACTTTTAGCATGGGCAAAACGTGCTATTTGCATAAGTAAGATAACATGTATGCCCCACTGCAGAATTCGTGGCAGAATCACTCTGTTGTTTTGTGTTGTTTTGTTTTTGTAGTTTTTGAAGTGTTGATGTGGTTTTTAAATGTATAGATTGTGTGTATGTTGTATGTTTTTGCTGTTTTAATTTTTGTATATTGTTTTTAATTGTTTTTAATCCTATGTAAACCGCCCAGAGAGCTTCGGCTATGGGGCGGTATACAAATGTAATAAATAAATAAATAAATAAAGGAGGGGTGTGCTGCTGGAGGACTCAATTTCTTCCTTCCTACTACAGCTCCTTCAGAAAGGGGAGTTCAGCCTCCCCTTGCACCAAAGGCAACTGCTGAGGGAAGGAATTTGGGGATGCTCTAACAGAGCAGATTTACTATCCACCGCTCCCTGGGATATTCCTCGTGTGGCAGAGGCAAGTGAATATGCCCAATCCCTTGCTAGACATGGCTTTGGGGAATAGATGGGGATCCTCCATACTTCAGGTGTCCTCCTGCAGCCCCCTCCATCTTTGCACTTCACATGTCTGGTGCATTCACACAAGAGGGCCCACTTTATTAATACGGACCCACTGTTTTGTGAACCGCTCAAAGAGCTTTGGCTATTGGGCGATATAGAAATGAAATTAATTAATAGTCTAGTTTAAAATCATTTTGCTTCTTTTATATTAGCACAAGCATGCCAGATATAAGGTTGAGCCAGTGTTAGTCTAACTTAAGTCCCATTCATTTCAATGGGTCTACCCTAAGTAGGACTAACATTGGATTCAATTCATAAGCTTCTGGCAAAATGAGTCCTACAACCCAATGTAACAGGAGCAGTATATTGCCTAGACAGGCAGTACGTGAATAGAGCTTTTGTTTATATACCATTGTTACATATAGAGATTTTGGGATATATATGGTGTTCTTGGAAGCCTTGCATTCAGCCACTGGCCAAGCCCGGACTTCCATAGGATGCCTCTACAAGAGCGATTTAAAGCTCTTTCAAGGCGCATTACCAAATTTACCTCTACAAGAGCAGAGCGCAAATCGGGTCCAGGCGCGTTTTATCTCCGATTATTTGCATTTTCGAATGTGCGTTAAATAGCGACTTTTAATTTACTGCAGAAGAACGTCGTATGTCCGTGTAAACAATTTTGTGAGGAGGCACATTAACAATCAGATGGTCCTGATGAACTGCTCCTTCACTGGGAAAACCTTCCACTTTTTCGTTTAGTTTTCTTTCCTGTCTCCTCCTGGCAACTTCCTCCTTTGTTCTCCGTCTCTCTGGATGGAAGCTCCAGGAAGACGACACCCAATGTGAACTGAAAATAAAGTTTATTTTAACTCCCCTGATGGAATATTTCGTTCATGGAGACACGGGGCCAGATGGAGGTGGTTTCATGAGAAGTAAAGGGGGTAGGAAGGATGTGCGCATGTGCGCATAATTAGCTGTCAGCTTAGACATATCATCCCTCCCCTCGCTTCTTTCTGGGTTCCTGACATGAGCTGTGTGCGTGTGTGTGTATGTTTTACAATGACTGAGCTCGTTGGGAAGAGGAGGGGGAAGGAACGAAGCAGCATCCCCGTCTGTTTTGGCGTACCTGTTTGCCAGGCACATTCCCATTTACTCCAGAACAGTTCACTTGAAATGGAAATCAGGCAAAGGGGAGGGGGGAGAGGCAGCCCTGACTAAAAATAAGTTTTCAAAGGGTGCTAGAGGGGGAAACTTATGTGACACATTACCACTTACTCCTGAGCAGTTCTGGGAGTGGGGACAACTTCAGCTGGCGGCAAAATTGGAGGGGAGAGAGGTAGCCAAACAGGTTAACCACATCATTCCCGGCAGGTAACCTAGGTAACCAAAGGCAGGAGATTCTGATAGGCGGGGAGAATAAAGGGTGCAAAACCTGTTTGGGCAGTTTCCTGGGACAACAACATTTGCATGCATGTCAACAACTTTAAAGTGAGTTTTATACAGCCAGTAATGCGCTTCAATGCCTCTCATATATAGGTATTAGGCGTAAAAGCAGTTGTCAGGAGATGCGCATAATCGGGGAACCGGGCTTCAAAGCAAAATCTTGTAGAGGGGGCCATAGCTTCAAAGATGAAACTACATAAAGAAGCTTCATACCATGTTGTAATCTGGGTTCTGCATTGGGATTTTTTTATGTTCAAACAACAGAATTGCCACAGAATGCCTACATATCTCTCAAAAGAATGGCAGCTGCTAGCTAATAGTTTGAATGCTGTCAAATTAAGACACCATTTTATCTTAGCAATAAATCAGGGCTTTCCCTTTCATGGGCTGAGCCTCCAATATATAACTGCCCCAATATTTTTACTTAGTTTGTAGAATGGGCATCTTTTTAGTAGACTTGTTCCTATGACAAGTCTGCAATCTTGCACTCACTTACTGAAATGCATAGAAGAGATCTTTTTAGGCAGAGGTCAGAACAACTCTTTTAAGATCATAGAAGGTGTTTACAGGGAAACTGGTCACATTTATATTCACTTTTCTAAGAACTACAGGAGTAATGACAGTACCAAAAAAAAAAAACCCTCATCATTTGCCACACCCTTACTATTCCAGTTCAGGACATGCACAAACAAGTATGCTAGTTCACAGAATCCACTCCTCTCCTGCAATACACTCTCCAGACTCCTAATCGGAGAGCTAATAAACTAAGGAGGTTCTTCCTCTGAAGTATCTTTATCGCAGGAGCCATATTGAATTAATTGTTCCTGACAAATTGAAGTCTTCTTTGATCCTAGTAGCCCAGATAGATGTTATCTTTGTCTTCAAGGGATGTTACATTGCTATAAAGGAATGAAGTTGCAATGTATGCATTCTCTAATCCCCCTTTTACCCCAAAAGGAATGCATTTAGGGACCAATTCACCCAGTCACTCTCTCCTACTTCAAATGGGTAATCACAGCTCATCTCCAGTCTTATACAAGTCCATAACATAGGACTTGTATAAGGAGTCAGACCATTATATATGGAGTCAGACCATTGGTCCAACTATCCCAGTATTGTCAGCACTGACTAGTAGCAGTGACTCTCCAGAGTTTCAGGCAGGGTTTTTACCCCTATTGCTACACGGAGATACTAGGGATTAAACCACTGTTCTATGACACCTCCTATTAAACAACCAACAATGACATATAAGTATGAGCTAAGCCGTGTACAGATCATGCTAGCAGCAATTCCCATAATACAGCAGCAGCCTTTCCCTTCCCACCACAACATTCTCCATTATTAATACTGTCAGATTTGGACTTTTGAATCAAGGAAGGTGATGCCATTCTCAAAAAAGAAAAAAATAGTCATGTTTGAGGGTTGTTGTTTTCAAACTCTCAGGTTCTAAAATGTTGCCAAATTTGAAAACTGTTCAAAATTCTATTTCAACTCTAGTATAAAAAAAACAGAGAATTTGCAATGGATGGCTAAAATCTCTTTTTGGTCCCTCCCAAGTAAAATAGGCTGAACACCATGATTTACAACTCCTCCTGTATTTTTAACTGATCCGAGTCAGCACTTGATAGAATGTAGCCTTAAACATGTGCTTGGCACCAAGTCAAATACAAAGGTAGGAGATACTGGAAATTTGACAAGGGCGAAGAAAGGCAGGGCGTAGCATCACTGGCCATCCAGTATGGCCCAAGATCAAGACCATGATATTCCATCTAAAGAAAAGATGGGGGGGCGGGAGAACGGGCTGTGTATTAAATTACTGTTGTTAGTTCCTCCCTCACACAGTCTGTAGTCTGTAATTTTTATGTGTGCACCTGCCAGTATTGTGATAATAGGCATGTAGCAATGCATGTCAGCAATTTTAAAAGCTTCCCACACAAAAGAGAACTTGCCGTGTGGCAAAGCACAAGATGTAAGGGAGTACAAAGACCTCAGGGATGTTGCTGGCAGCAGATACACAGCTTGCAGGTGAGTATGTAGTATAATTGGGCAACGTCAGAAGGAAAGCCAGTCTCCCAAAAAGGTTTATAAGATACAGAAAGAAGCCACAATCCTTCAAGTCACATAGATATACTCTGGATGAGCTGGAATGCGGTGGGTGGGTAAGGTGATTAATAACTTTGATAAACAGGTCCATAATTGGCAGAAACACTTCTTTAAAAAAGGTGGGGGGAGAAAATTGACAGGGCTGGAGGGCAAATTCCTTAAACAAATATTTATTCATAAAGTGTGATAAGAGATTTAAAATAGTAGCCCGAGTGAGAAAGAGATCCTACATTATTGCATGGAAGCTTGTGCTAGAATAAATGTGTTTGTCTTTAAAGTGCCACAAGACCTTCTTGTTGCTCTAGACTAACACAGCTACCCCTCTGGAAATAGCTATTGTTTACATGCCAATTAAGAATTCCTTTTACTTTCCCAGGCCTTTGGCAGCACCAGATTGACATTATCTGTGCTGTTGTTGAATTTTATATTTGAATTTGAACTACAAGTTGCCAGCTACCTTGGAGACCTACATTTGGTTGAAAGGTGGGATAAACACATTTTAAAAGCATGCATAACAAATCCAGGATTTTAGAGGGGTCTGTTTGACCTGCTTTTGTGGAATTATTCCCTGCACAGTGCATTATAGTACTTTACAGGGATCTAGGACTAGGCCCACATGGTTGTTCTACCCCAGAAACACTCTGCTTGTAGTTCCAGGTTCTTACTGGTCTGCCAAGGCTCTGAGTTAAAAGAAGCCAGACTCCTTCCTCTGGAAAGGACTCTGGAGATGCTCATTCTCTAGCCAATGTAACACAAACAAAGGCAAATTATTTTACAGTCCGTATGCATACTACAAGAGTCTTGACATCTGAAGGTTCTGGGAAGTCTTCTCAGTTTGGCTGCTATTCTTCTTTTATGGCTATTAAAGTGGTCACACCAAAGCAGCTGAAAGATTTTGGGCTGGGTTTGCACGTCATGATAAGTCATGCTGAGAATAAGCCACCATGGATTGGCTGTTTGCTTGCCAACCCATGTTACTCCCAACAGACAAATTAGGCACTGTGCAGCTTGCCATGGCATGTTGCCCCTTAGTCATTGACAGGATTCACATGATCAGAGAGAGAAAATAAGCCACAGTGGCATATTTTATCTCCCCATGCTTGCTGAACATAAGCCGTTTTATAAGCGTAACTATCCTTCGGGGCACACGTTGTAATGAGATCTAAACCCAGAGCAGTGGGTGGCTTGGGTAATCTACAAACTACCCTGAAACCTATGACTTATTGGGCTAATTACAAACTGTAAGCCCAACCTAGTTGACAGGGTTGTTGTTGTGAGGATAAAATGGAGAGGTTCCATGCAGGAAAAAAGGTGGGATATAAATGCAATAAATTAAATTAAATTAAAAACCTATGTTACAGGTAGTCAAAGCATCTGGGATAGTGATAGATGACTTTAAATTGTTTATCTCCAACAACTCACATTCAAATACTGTATTTCACATATAAATAGAACTAAGAAGTCAAAGTAAGCCTCAAGTATTTCCTACAGACCCCTCAAAATTGAAGGTTTAATTTATAATGTTTCAGCCCTTATGATAAACTGAGGAAAAGTTGAGAAAGTGGGGGTGGGGTGAGGAAATACTGACTGAATATTATAAAACTAGGGAAGAGTGAAAGTGTGGCTTCCTGTGAACAGATGGCAGCAACGATGCATTTGTTTTGATGAGATGAACTAGGACTATATTTGAACAATGGAAACATTTGTTAAATCTGCATCACACCCTGCTACGAAAGATCAAGGCAAGAAATGGGATATTAAAAATGTCACCACCAGGTATAACAAATTAGACTGTTCCCTACAATACTGAACCCCATCTACAAGCTGTCTCCTCAAGCACAATCAAATTAGAATGCTTTTGAAATATACTCAGACTATGGACATGGCAAATCTCCATGGACAAGCAAGTCCCATAAACAGGTATCAGAGTCTTTTTGATGTGCCTTTGATGACCCAAGTCTGTGAAAGACTGGTGTTAAGATGGCCTTCTCAGCTATTCTTAGGGATGTTACATGGAAGATAAGGAGGCAGCCTCTCAAGTTTTCTGAGCAGTCTAAGGTGCTACAGTTCAAGACAAGCACCTTGACTTGTACCCAGACGAAGGCAGTGCAGACTGAAGCACGTGTAAATATTGTGCACAAATAAATAGAACTTCTGGTTAAAGAAGAAGTTCCTCACCTCCCTGATACAGGCACCTTTGCATCTTGAACTGTGCGGCAGGGGAAATGTATGGAAGTCATGATAACACTGGCTCAAGTCCAGGAACATTTTATTTCTCTGGAATGGAAACAACTCACCAGCCTGAACAAAAACTGCAGGTGGCAATTGTACATTCTCTTAATTATTTTTTTAAAAAAAGGAAAGCAAGTGTTTGGTTTCATAAATTTCTGTCATAAGAAACAATTTCAAAAAATTGTACACCAAGCTTTTTACAAAGCATCAATGTTAAGATGGTTTTCACTGGCTTCTACCACGCCGTTGTCCATTTACACCATGCAAAATGCTACATCTGCTTAACTCATTTTAAAACATTAGTATTACAAAGATACAAAGGTTCATCAGCTGATTGATAGTTTTAAGACATGGAGATTGTGATGCATTTCTTCCTTTTTGTTGTTCCCCCTGCTCCCCTAAGGAAGTTACAAAAATAATTTAGTTCTCATGGACAAGATGCGGGATTCCATTCCAGCCTAGGATCCTTTAACTCGTACCTCAGTTGCTTCCATTAGTGTGCCACTGGCCACAAAAATTGGCTTGTGTGGTTCTTCTATTCATAAGACCATAGAGTCAGAAGGTACCTCAAGGGTCATTGAGTCCAGTCTCCTGCAGCAGCAAGCGTCCCTAGACTTAAACCCTCCCTGATAAAAGCTCATCCAGTCTCCTGTAAAGGACCTCCAAAAATAAGTATCTTTCATTCCTGACATCAGATTGTTCCTCTCTCTGTCATTAGTTCCATTTAGATCAGCGCATTTGCAGCAACTAAGAATTAGTTCCGGCTGAGCCCCAAGAGTGACCTACAGTTGAGGAATGCCAGTTCAGTCTGGGCCAATTTCACATGGATTTAGCCCTTTGTCCTTGGCCTCCTTGTACATCCTTTGGAAGTCTTTGAAACGAGGGGCACAGCCTAACCTGGCCTCCCCAAAGTGCATGCGACCTGTGAAGAGGAAGTCTCCTTCTCCTGGTCTGACTCCACATTGGAGCAGGGTCTTGATCTGTCCTCGCCAGCGATCGCTCTCCTCTGCAGGCTTGAAGATCTTGGTCTTTTGCCTGTAGATTCTATTCACACTCACCTCAATGACGGAATCTTGCTGTTCCTCCTCATTGATTACATTCTGGATGGTACCTCTGACAACTAGTGAGGGGAAAACATACAATTAGGTTGAGGGATTATATATGCAAATACCTTCACAATACACACAGACAGCTTGCACTCCCTTTAATGTCAATGGATTCTTCGATAATTAACATTTAGGGCTATTGACTTAATGGCATTCTAGAAGAAAAAGAAGGGTGGCAACCCCAGGTTCTAAATCCAATAGGAAGTGAGGTACAATTCCAAAGGTGCTGTTCTCATTTCTTATACCCAGAGGGGGCTGCAGGCTCCAATGTCAGCGAGGTGGTGAATCCACTCCAGGTTTCAGTCTAAGTCAGTCAAAACCCTAAGGAACTGTCCAAGGTGCAAAGCAGAATTCCTTTATAGTTCTGACTGGCGCTGACTGAAACCTGGTCCAGATTCACCACCCCACTGATATCAAAGCCACCAGCCTCCACTGCTCATACAATGTTACTCTCATTGTATGATCCCGCATTTGAAGTCCAAAAATTTCTGTGTGTTTAGGATTTTAATTATTAACTTATGATATGATGCCAGATTTGTATTTTTAATATGTTTTTACAGTTGCTTGCAGTGAAGCATGACATTATACTCAAAATATATCAAGCATAGTAAATGTTTTGCAGTGCTTCAATAAATAGCTCTATTAGCATCTTTCCAGGTTCACTTCACTGTTTGTTTTTGGTCAGTGACATCCTGGGTCACACTGAAGAGCAATTCCTTTTTAAAACTAACAAATCCCACAGTGTCAACATATAATCAGGATTAAGGGTGGCCTGTTTTAAATACAGTTCTCTCTCTCTCTCTCTCTCTCTCTCTCTCTCAAACCATGGCTTTCATTATTGGGTTGGTCCATAATTTAACTGGTTCCATGTGTAGGTATTATTAGATGTTTCAAAGAAAGTGAACAAAAAAGAATATTCAAAACCCTGTTTATTCCAGAAGATATATGCTCTGACCACTATTTTCAATTACTATACTAATCCTCCTCCAGGATTTTTTCTGACCCTTTTTGGGACTTGGCTAATTTATACCAAGAAGAAAGTAATACATGTGGGAGATTGGTCTGTCCTCCTGAGTAATTCAAATTACCTTTCCCATACAAGTCAGGACTAGCAACAGAACAAGACAGGACTAGAGACAAAATAAGGAACAGGTTGAGAAATTAAGAAATATTTTTATTTCCATCCAGTATAATCACCAAGGCAACTCATGTATGATTCATACATGCTCATGGAGGTTCATGTGCTAAAAGCCTACAGCTGTAACCTTGGTGTTTACAAAACATGGCAGACCTAGTTCTCAACTGGGCCTACAAATACTGAAATATTTCTGTTGCAGAAGGCCACAAAATGGATGTCCTTCTTTTGCATACCACTAGGAATTCATTCTACAGAAGGTATCATCAAGCAGGGTAAGCATTGTTAAGATGATTAGATACCCACAAGACTCAGAAAGGACATTTCAATCACATTCTATTAATGGCTCAGTAATTTAAGTTGAATTCTATGGCATCCTGCCATGGAGATACACTCACAGCAAGCCACCACCTGTCTGGGAAAGATTTTCCATCAAGAAAAAACTTAAGAGCAATCCCACTGCAATTTCTGGATGTTGCATCCTCTTGTCCCTGTTCAGAATATTGCCCATTATGTTCACAATACTAGTAGGCTGTATTTATATCTGTAGCACATGTCGAAGACCAGACATGCCCAGCTGTTTCATTATAACATTTACTTGACATTCCAAGCGTGGGAAAATTGCTTTAACGCTATTTAACTATCATAAAGAGGTAAACAGCTACCACACAAGTCACGTTGGGCAAACCCATGTCTCTTTGGGGGAGACTCAATTTAAAAAAGCTATCTTTTATTGGCACAGTTCTGATTGTGTGGAACTATTTTAACTTTGAAGGTCTGAAAATTTCAAAGAGGAACTCTCTCTCAGGCAAAAGATGTTCAGATCAAAATAAAATAAATGAGCTTATATAACCGTGTTTGATCTGTTCTTCCAAAGCCATTTAAGGACATTTTATATCATAGGATTTCATATCCACACGTAAATCTATAGGACAATTCCAGTGAATACACACACACACGAAGATGATGATGATGATGATGATGATGATGATGATTATTATTATGGCTCAAAGACAATTTCTGAATTGGGTCTCTCTTGCTTTTTTAATCCAGTTTTATCCATCACAATAGTCTTTAAGCATACTGAATGATAACTTTAATGTGGAACTGGTCTGAGATTTAACAGCCCAGTTTTTGAATCAATTAAAACGTTATCATAAGGGTCAGCATATTATCCTATTCCTGACAAAGCCCCACCCCATCTTATATTTTGTTACTATGGGGCAAAAAGGCCTATGGGGTGGCAAAAAAAACTTACTCCATCTGCACAATAGAGGGATTACATGTAAAATTATTTTCCCCTCTTTTTTTAAAAATAACAACTTTAGATAAAAACAGGCTTTTGTGAATTTAGGCTTTGCTCAAGGGTCTATTTAGGAACATCAAGAGGATAATTCCCTTCTACTTGCCCCTAAAAACCTTTGAACCTCTATCTCTATTATTGCCGCCTGTCTCTCTTTGTCCATTGCAGAAAAGAGCTAGTCAAATACAATGGCTTTAATTGAAGCTCTACAGAGCTAAAACCCATAAAGACTTTTCTTCCCTTGCTCCCTTTGTACTTGTCCAACACACTTTGTTTACTCCAAAATGGGGAGAAAAGGACTCCCTTGTTTGTTGCTATCTGGGGCTTTCGGTTTGTTCACTGTTTACTGAGGTTTCTACAGGCCAAATCTAGTAGATTATCACACAAGGGGAAGAATGGAGTTTTACAGAGTGATGGTGAACACAACAGCAGCAGAGAAATCAACCAAACTTACCAAAATCACTAGTGCAGACAGCCAAGAGCACTTCCGTGTCACTGCAAGGTCGGCAGGGAGCTAAGAAAGAAAGAAAGGCATTTCAGTGTCTCAAGAATGTAAATGACATATACCAATTTTTTACCAAATAGACACCCACTCCACCTTAAAGGGTTAAGCCTGATGCATCGCTGAAAATAGTTGTAAGACAGGGAATTCGCATCCTCAGGTTGAAATTTTCAAGAAAGGCTTTTCCTTCTTTCAAATGCTGAATGTAGAACACCTATAATCTTCCTTGTTTCTTCACAAATCGCATACATCATGGGGGAGAAAACCAACGGAAAACGTGTGTGTAAACCAACCCTTAGTTATGGTTGTGCCGTTTGTGGTTGAACACAAATGTAAAGTAATTTGAAAATTAGGATATAGTAAATTGTAAAAAAAAAAATCACATAGTGAATTGCTGTGTAGTTGGGCTACTTCTTTAGTACAAGAAAACTGTTTAAAGTATTTTACAAGAAATAAAAGGAGGACAGGAAGATCAAGTGGAAACTCAAGGCCAGATCTGTTACAACTACAAGAGCTGGGCAGGCTGGAAACAGCAGAGACCCAACACTAATCTAATCAAGCCAAGAATGTAGCTGCTTTCTGTACTCAGCCAGCTACTTCTACTGAGAAGGTAGTGTTGTTAGAAGTGCAGATGTTTCTATAATACCCTATTCATTTATGGAATTCCTTTTCTATCAGAGGTCTGCCCTATCTAGAAAGATGCTAATTAAAACTACCCACTGAAAACCCAGAGACTGGGAAAGGTTGGGGGGGGGGGGGAACCACAAGTTTCTTTCTCATCCCAACATCCATCATAAAAATTAAGATCCATCAACTGTGCTAAGCACCTAACATTAATCTCAATGATGGCCACAATATGACAGAAGTATTAAAGCACTTATTGGTGGGTTAGAAAACGGGAAGATTCATAATATACGCCCTTAGCCCAAAACATCTTCAAATCATGAACTTTTTTTTTTAATGTGCAAGCTGGCAATTCACAGGAGGCAGCAGTATCAGCTTCTGTGGTCTGACTCTATCCTGTGAGTAGCTAAGCTAACATACTGCTCTGTTCCTACGAGCAGACCACCCATAACAAATGAAAGGAAAGAAGAATTATGGAGCAGAATATCAAATGAATTGAACTTCCTTTCTAGTACAGATGTTTAGGATCACAATCTCATGGCCTGATCAGATGATATTCTCCATAGGAAATTCTCAGCTTCATAGAGTCTCATGTGGAGAGGATGAACAAGATACAGACCTGTTAGCTTGTTATTTGAATACAAAATCTTTCCAATTCTGGCATCCATTCCTAAATGGATAGTGGGGATACGGATCACTGGATGTTCAATTAAAATTGTTCAGCCCAGTTTGCTTGTTACTTTCTCAATTTGAGAACACCACAAGGCAACGAACTCAAGAGGCTCTTACCGGATTGACATTTCACTCCAGACAATCTTGTCCAAAACACCCCATCAACCTTCCTAATGCATTTTCTGCTTTTGAGGGCAGTTTAGATAACTCCAATGTTCAGAGTTTCAAACAAACAATATAACACATACACAGTAAAATAACCATTCAACCTCCAATGGAAGGAAAAGCAATTCCACTGCATTTCCAAAGCTCGGATGCTAACTCTGCTGAACAGGCCATGGCTTAATGCCAGCATTGTGCGTGCTTGCTGTCAAATCAACTGGGAATTCCTTTGATGGAGTGTCATGACCTGAAGTAACCTAAAGCAGCCTTTACCCCCACTTGCCACCCCTTGACCTCCCTGCCAACTAGTGCATCTGAAGGCCTTCTATTTATTTCTCTACAGTAGTGGGGGAGGGGAAAGATGATATATTTTTACACTCTGCCAGTGTAGGCCCAGATGTGTTGAGTCATTTGCCTTCTAGCTTCTGCTGTTGCTGAGGAAAGAATGGCAATACACACCTACTACAAATAGTCAACAAACTTGCATAGCACTTCTGACTTTCAATTACTCCTTTGCAACAGAAAAAAAAGAATATGGAAGTGTCACAGGCAAAACCCCTAGCCAGCGTTAAGTGACCAAAGGTCAATGTACATATTTCTTGTACTTCTACTCCCAGTGTTACTAGGTTCACATGGAAAGGATGTGGGATCCCATTCCAAGTTTGGATCCTTTAACTCATACCCCAATTGCTTCCATTAGTGTGCCATTGGCTTATGTGGCTCTTGTATTCATAAGATTATGGAGTTAGAATGTACCTCAGAGTCATTGAGTCCAGTCCCTGTAATTTACTTTTAGCTAATGCCTAGAAGTATTTTGCCATTACATCCTCAAATAGCAAACAAGGTGAAAGGTGTAATGTATATTATCATTTTTTTGTATTCTAATAGCTCCTCAAGGAACAAATATAATTTGCCTAGATAGCAAGTTTGATAGTTTTCTTCAAGTAAGTACTTTGTGATTATACAGAAAAATGATAAGAGAAGCAGGCCCATTTGATCATACAAGAATCCCCCTCTTGTTATTTTCTCCAAGCCTGACATCAGCACCCATCACCTTCAGGCAGTGGTTGGGGCCCCCGCAGCCCCACAGGATCCACCAATGTTGATGCTTGTCCTAAAATGGTACCCCCCTGAGCTACCATTTTAACATTTCCCACAATGCCCTGGATTACCCACTGTAACATCATTCTGGAGGCACTCCCAAAGGCCTCTCAAAGTCAGCTCACAACTTCTCTCTCATCAATTGGCAGTTTCTAATGCTTATGAAGGGAGTGCTAAGAACATATTAGAAGAGCACTCTTATTACATCCTGGGGGTCTGACAAGACAAGGTTTTAGAGACATACTAAACTCTTGGCCCTCCACCATTTTTATGCTATTGCTTTATATTTGTCTATTCTATAATCACAGAATTAAGGAAAACATTCAATCTCCCGAACAGAATAAACTCACTTATCTCACAAGGTTTATAAGGAAAAACTGAATAAATTATAGGGGATGTCAGTCAGGGACAAACACAGTGGAAGTTTGAAATGAGGAGACCTAAGTATTCTCAAAATTCTAACAATCACTTTTAGAAAGTTGAGACAGAGATCCTGCACCTAGTTACGTATGTACTAGTTCCATTAAAATCAAAGCAATTTATGCTTCCATTATGTCCTTTTAAACCAGCATGTAGCAACTATATCAACCCAAAATCCAGACAAAAGCAAACTAGTTGCTGAACTGGCAGTTGTTTGGATACCAGTGGTCAGGACTTGATTATATTCATTATGGAATGAAATATGTTCAAACACTAGTCGTTCTTCTATAATTATATATGGGCTCAGAAAGTTCAATTTTCTCCAAGGTTGACAACAATTATGATCAAATCTAACTGAACTGGAAACCTTAGATGGGGGAACTAGGAACAGCTGGGAACTGTTGAAGGGAGGGTGTTTCAAGGGCCAAAAGGACACAACTGCATAAAGAAAAAAGAAGAAGCTCCAGTAATCAAAAATAGCAAAAAGCATACTCCCTGGATAGTTCTAGTGCTATAAACCAGAAGTGCATTTGACTATATAAGACAGGGTAGATGGATTAATGCAAATTGAGCCAATTTACATCACTATTTGGCACTCAGATAAGCAAATCAAATGAAGCTGCACACTAATTAGTTGCCATAACCATTGAGGCTGCAGTCATGGGAGTCAGCCTCATTAAACAAGTGGAATGTACTTCTGTATGAATATATATAGGATTGCACAGTAAACCACTTTTTTAACACCTAAACAGAGCCTTGGGTAATCAGGACGTACCCATATTTACTACTTAATATTGAATTAGGGCATTTTATGAAATTAAATGTTTGTATACATTCAAGGCTATTGGGCAAGTTCATTTATCTGAAATGTAAGTATGTAGAATTTTCAAAAAAAAAATCACACACTGATATTTACTAGGCAGGTCAGGACAGCATGTATTGCAGAGATCACCAAACTAGTCTCAGCGGGCAATTCTAGCAAAATACAGAATGGCATCACCTAGATAGGAGATAGGAGCTATATCCCAATGTCTGATGATAGTCCTGGTCCCTAGTATCAAATCCCTAATAATGAAACAGTATATTATTTGTTATGCTTTATTTACAATACTGTCAGGATTGGACACAAGCTCCCTAGTTTGGCTTCGGACTCTGATTCAGATTTGGAGGCAGAGCTATAAGAAGCCCAGCCAAGAGAGGGAGCAGGGGAGGAAATTCCCCAAGATCATCCAAGAGTCAGGGATGAATCTTTCCAGGGGCTTATCGAACAGGAGATCCAGATTAAGAGACCATCATTCCCACCCTCCCTGTGGGAACTCAGCCTTTGTCAGAGGGGGAGGGAGGACTGGAACTGACAGATGTCAGACTTTGCAGAGTTAAGTGGGCGGAGTTCAGAGGAGGTGGGAGGCAGCCTACCAGATTGGTTGCCCATTAGAAATTGAGTCAGGAGGACCCTCCTTGAAGGAGGAATCCAGCAAAATCCTGGTCACAGTGGCAGTGCATTTGAGTTTACAAGCACCTGCCTTGCTTTGTTTAGCTAATTAGGCTTAATGCTAAAGGTGTGAAGAGGTGTGTTATTAACTGAATAATGAATTTGTGGATTGCAGTGAGGCTCTGTTTGCCTCCCTACACAACATTACAAGGGACGCTACACATATACACATTATAAGATTTTGTTAAATGTATAGACATCAAGAGGCAGAGCCAGGAGGTGATGTCTCTCTTCTTCTCTACGCCTTGGGTTCATGCATTGGGGAGGGGGTGTCATGTGAACATCATCTATGTACAGAAGTCTAAGATAAGGAGGCAATACCCCCAAGCATTCCTCAACCTGGCAGATGTGTTGGACTCCAATTCCCATCATCCCCAGCCAACATGACCCTTGGAAGTTGCAGTCCAACACATCTGGAGGGTATCAGATTGGGGGAGTCTGGGGTAACTTTTTCCTTTTTCAAAGTTTCAAAAAACACTTAAGGTTTGGATAATCCATTCCTAGTCCCCAATGCTCTGAGGCCATTCTGAAAGCAGCAGGAGGAAGCCATGATTGACTCACGCTCCTTCTCCCAGAGGAAGGCTGATGTACTGATACCACATTAGAACACGGAAACATACATCTCCCTATAAGTGATATGCACATCCCACTCAACCCATTTCAGATGTGATCCGTCAACTCATACTCCCATTCACAGCTTCTATAGAAAGCCCGAACAACATTTTGTCTTCCATCAGCGAAGAAGACTCTTGAAAAGTGCACCACACTTAAGCACCTTGTGTTCACTATTTTAACAAATTACAGTCTTATACCCAAGTTGTACAAGCACTTCATATCAGCACACTAGAATATTAGATTTAAAGGGTGAATGTACTGAAAGTCTGCCAGACTCTGGCATTATTTCACTGAAAACCAGAGCCGTGTAGACTTGAGGAAAGCTTAAGGTTTCACTGCTGGAATCCTGGGGTTTGCTGCTACAACTGGAGCCTGAAGAAAACAAAATATATTAACAAAACTTAAGTGCTCTCGATGGTTTTTTTGGATTTTTCATTTCTATTAAGGCTTGTGGCTTATTGTCATAAAAAGAAAAAGCTAAGAAAAGGTTAAGATAAAAAAAAACCCATCTCCTTTAGAATATTTACCATATAAAACAACCCCAGTATTCATATACAGACTTTGCCTGTTGGGACTATGGTATTTCATTAAATGAATTTACAGGTTAAACTGCTTTTAGAAAACTCAAGTCAGGAATTTCATCTGTAGTGCCTAGGCCTGTGCCAAAAGAATGAAACTCTGTTCTCTCTTTCTCTGCCCCTTCCTAGGGGGAAACTGCTTTATACAATGTGGAAAAGTTAGAATATAGGTCTTGGATTAAGGAAATCTTGAGTTCAACCCCAACTCTGCCTTAACTTGGTGGCCCTGAACAAGACACTCTAAGACCATTCAGACATAATACCAAGCCATGGTATGGCATTACATGACCATTCTCCCCCACTTTTGATTTCATAAAAAAAACAAAAAAAATGTTCGCTCAGTTCAGAACCAAGGGCAACTATGATTTGCCTTGACATACGAGGTCCAGGAATTGGAGCAGATGAGGAGAGGAGGGAGGGCACATGCCCAAGGTCCATTCATGTTATACCAAACCATGGCATCATGTCTGATTTGTCAATCTAGTATATCTCAAAGGTGCTACTGTAAGGATGGAGTGATATAATGCCATGTATTCCACTGTCACACAATACAAAAGTAACATGTATTGCTAAGAATTCATTGTATTTCATAACAGTGCTATTCCCAATTATCTGTAAATGCTGACTGTAAGTGATCAGTAACAGACGTGACTAGTTGGGCGTACTTGTTATGAGACAAGCATGAGCAATGGAATGTACTCTTGGAATTGAAGTGAGGCTGCCACCAGTGTGTAGGTTGGGTGCTGGAAGCAGAAATCTGCTTAGCAGAGATACTTTCACCTAGCTATTACTGGTGTCAATACCAGACCAGGCTACATTGAGAATAGTAGTATGACCATGTCCAAAAGTAAGAATGAGGCCCTTAACATTGTGAGGGCTATAAAAGGCAAAAAGGTTAGCTCTGGTTGCCCAGAGAGATCCTGGGAGAACGAGACATGATTAAGTAACATGATTAAGTAAGTTCTGCAAGTAATGCTTGCCAGATTGGTAACTATAAAATCTTAATGATGATTGCTTTATTGGTTGAGAGGAATAGAACTTTAATTTTACTAAAGAATAGGCTAGCCACAATTTCAATTATGCTTCAAATTGTCGCAATTGCATTACTTGTAGTAACATGTTTTGTTTGTTTTATTGCATAATTTGTTATTCTCTAATACTGTTTGAGCAATAAATGTATATTTTGTGGCACCACTTTGTGTCAGTTGGCTTCAGAGAAGTTTCAAGGACCACAACCCATATAAATTAATTCTTGATACCCAGAAATCAGCTGAATTCATAAATATATCACTGAGTGGGGTCTATCCTTTAAAGCCTTTGTATTCTCTCTTGATCTGGTGAATCTCATACACACCCATTCCAGTTTAGGAAACAAGCTAGCTAAATGGAGCAGGAAGGAGTTACCCATCTCACAACCCTGAATGTCTTAGGACAGGGGTGAAAAACTTGTGACTCTCCAGATGTTTTGCCCTCATCACTGGCTATGCTGGTGAGGACATTGTAGGCCAAAACATCTGGAAGGTCACAGGTTGTCTACCCCAGCCTTAGAGGAATACAGATTTGATTAATGAATTCAAATTTTGTTGCAGCCTTCCCGCAACCAGGCACCTTCAGTTGTGTTAGACTACAGCTCCCACAAACCCCAGCTGGCCAAAGTACATTTGATGTTTGGTCTTGCATAGCTGTTCTTAAAAAAAAACAAAAAAAAAAAAACCAGTCACACCACGGAAAGCGAAGGGAGATAGATCGGAACTGAAGCATGGACAGCTTTGCTCTCTCTAATGTCCCGATTAGAACTGGATTACCTCCCCCCACACATCTGTAATTTGCACTGGGAGAAAAGCTACCATTGGAGCAAAACAGATAAGCAAGGGCAAACTATGCAACAAACATCACATCTAGTTTGGCCCTGCATCTCTTAACATGTGGTATTGATAGAATAATCCCCCTACCAGTTTGCTGCCTTTCTGCCTACTATATTTTATTATGTCACGTATTCTACTAATGCACGCAGGAGTATGCTCTCTATCAGGTCCAATTTGTTTTGTCACAATCTATTCACATGACCGTTCTGAAGTGAAGAAATTATGACGTCACCTCAAGATAAATTTTCCTGATTGTGCTGCGATTTTATCACCTCCTGGCTCACCCAACCTCCATTTCTATCTATACTAAATTATATGTCCTTTTTGATATGGTTGAAAGGAAGAAGAACGTAAAATAATCGTGTTCTACTTAGTAGGAAGGGGGGACCTTCCAGAAGACTTTTTTTGCTCCAAAAAGGTAGCTCACCACAAATGCCCTGCCCCCTTTTAGTTGCAAGTTCTTATCTGGTATTCTGCTCAAGCACAAGAATAACTTTCCCTTGCCCTCCGGTATCAGGACAATAAAACCAAGAGCTGGTATATATTAACCCAGGCTGGAACCCTGCCAGGAAAGTGTCTCAACCCCAAATGGAATCCAGATTGGAGTGGAATTGAATTAAATGACTAAAAGCTGGTTAAAGTTAAACTTGGAAAGCAAGTTAGTGAAAGAAGATCAAAGTTTAAGGAAGCCTTTAAAAATAACCTAAGCAATACTTTATGAGTAGTTCCTAAAAGAGAGTATAGGTGTGAGAAGACATGGATTCTGGTTCATTTCAGATTCTTTTTCATTTAATCTTGAGCAATTTCAGATTGCAACACCTGGAATGGCAACATCTGGAACTGCAGCCAAAAACCACCACTGAATCCAATGCTGCCTTATGTAATTATTTCAGACTGTTGCTAGCTCGCTCTGGCTCTAAGGTTTTATCCTCTAAGCACAAGGGTGGGCAACCTGCGACCTTTGGCCTAATTTCATGTGGCACTCAACTTAATTTTTTAAAGCCTTCTGAAAACAATCAGTTCAGACCTCTAGCAAGAGCAATATGTCTCCTCCCCACCTCCAGCAGCCTGAAGAGTTGAGCATGCAAGGGAAAAGGCTGGATGCATGAAAGTGAGAAAGGAGTGGCCCACACACTTTTGGCTCCCATCCCAGCCACCAATGTGCAGCCCCCAACTAGACTATTCGTGAGAGAATGATGCCCTCAATGAAAGTAAGGTTCCCCAACCCTGCTGTTGCACACTTCACCCAAGTGTGTTGCTAATTTAACCCTACTCCATTTGATATATCCAGCAGAGCCAGTCTCACAATAAACCAGGTGTAGCACAGTTCTTGCCCAGAAGCAAGCATCACTGAGATGAATATTATGACTGCAACCTTTGTTTCTAATGTACCTTTGTGCATTGAGGCAATGAAATGGACTGGACACTCAACCGAAGAGTGATACCCTCTTCCCACTTCGTATGGAGGCACAGAGACCCACCCTATGATATGGGCAGCTTCCTTTTTGAAAGACTAATGCAGAAATCCTATTATCTTTTACCCAAGCATTCCCACCCCAGCCTTTAACTCTTGGCTACATAGTCCAACAGGATTACATCTTAAATTTGCCTTCCCCAATGGTTGTACTAAGACAAGTAGGCATCTTACCAACCAGTCAGGAAAAAAAAACACTTCAAGGATTAGGTAAGAACTCAGTGCTGGCTGGCTTAAAATTGACTGGGCTCTTCTTTCCATTAATCAGCATCACATTAGTCTGAGTACTGGCAGAACCAGCTAGCCCCCTTTTTTTAATTGCACATGTGGAGGATTAGCAAAAGAGAGAAAGCATTCATTTATTAATTTTAATAACCTCTTTGGCTTCTACAGAATGGGATGCAATGCTATTGGTATGACTCTGCTCCCCTCCCACTTCAATAGCTGCTTTTGGGTGTAACTATGGTTTGGCTCTGAAAACATCACTTTTTTGCAAAAAGGTCATTATGCGCCTTTTGGCAGGCAAAACTCTGTAAAGCAGGTTCCAGGGGCCTGTGCAGCTTCAAATATGCTAGACCAAGTGACTCTTTGCTCCCACATCCTTCCACCCTTTGCTCTCCTGCCAAGAAAATTTAATCCCAGAAAGGAGGGTGTGAAAAATAAAACAAGTTTCATGCAAATGTCTACTTGACATTTGAAGGAAAAGCTAGGAGGAAGGGGGGAATCAGCTTCATTGACAGAATTGTAAGGCATCTAGTGACTATAAGGTCACCTAGTAGCTGTTCAGCCTGTACTTCCTACCCTAACTCAGGTGGAGAGAGGAAGAGAAAATTTTCAAGCTCCAACAACCTCCTGCCACACGTTCATTACATTTAGAATATAATGCCAGAAACAAGAGGACCTGGCACAGATATAACACTGATATTCTTTTAACAACGGCTAAGATGTTGGGATAAGAATGTGCACTTCCTCCTCCCCCCCCCCTGAAATGAACACTTCCTCCACTTCCATTATAAAGATTAACCACAGCAAAGCATTACATTGCCATCGGTGCTAACCAAGATCAATCC
Source organism: Anniella stebbinsi (assembly GCA_029215795.1). Lineage (NCBI taxonomy): Eukaryota > Metazoa > Chordata > Lepidosauria > Squamata > Anniellidae > Anniella > Anniella stebbinsi. The sequence continues at coordinate 59,936,384 of JARDYH010000005.1, read as the reverse complement.
AGTCCTGAAAAGGGTTAAATAACCTGGCCCATATCTATAAAGATCCCAGGCTGTAGGTATCAGAGAGTATGGTATGAAATGGCTTGACCATGCTCTCTCAGAAGATACAGTGAATTAACCAAGGTTGTTTAAGGACTCTGGTACCAGGTAATAAGGAGTGAACTCAAGGAACAAGACTGGAGAAGTGAGCGGAAGAATGACATTGCTTGATATGAATGCAAGTGCTGTCTACCAAACTAATAGGAATGAGAATGCCTTTACTTGACAGTGCTTTGGCTGGTGAAACCATAACAATGATGTGAATGTGAATACGAATAGTTTTTTGTCATGAGACTAATGATAAGATGGCACAGATGTTCATAAGTTCAAAGATGTCCTGGGAAGGAATATGCCAATCGGATAACATACCCGATTGGGACTTCAGAGGAACTTCAAAGAACTTGAAGAAACTACGCAAAGGCACTGCAGAACAAGGGGACCATGCAAGGATAGGGGTTATTTGCTTACAAAGCAAGATATGAAGGCAAATGGGACTGGTAGAAACCACGCCTTATAGACAGGCCCTTCCACATTATGTTTATAACCATCCAATGAAAAGCTTTAATATACCACGGCCCTTGGAGTCAATATGATTGGCTCATGTAACCACCATGCAACATGTTCTGTTTTGTATTCTTTCTCAAACAAAATTGAATTCAGAGTCTGTGGTGATGTTTTTGTCCCTGTTTGGACCGGCTTGCTTACCTAATAGGACGCCCCTGATTCCAAAAGAGACCCAAATTCTGTAACTCATAATTGGGCTACTTATTACTACATTTTTAGCCATCGTGGGCAGCATTATATCTACAGTCAGTCCACTGTGGTTTTCTGAACCTTGTTCTCCCCAAACATGCAATCCATGTTCCAGTAGAAAACAGAGTTGGATCACTGGATCAAAAGAAATCTGGCATTCAAATAAATGTGGTAACTTTTATATCAAGCATTTTACACCTGGTGGGAAATGTACCTAACCAGAACCCATTCCAACTATCATCTTGTGCAGATGTTCAGAGAGGAGGGCATCATTATCTGCCAAGGTCCCTCATCTCTTTCCCCCTCCCATACACTCTGCACCACCACAGAGAAAATGCTTTCCAAGGGCTGTATTCCTCAAACATTAACAAGCAACCAACAGGAAATCGCTGGTTATTGTTCTCACTTAACTTAACTGGCATTTGAATGTAGGCATTTATAAATGTTTTCAACTAGCTACTGGACATTAAAACATAGGAAACTCATAAAGCAGCAGAACCTGCCTTATAACAAGCCGATCCCATCAAGATAGAAGAAATGTTTGTTAAAGTTTGACTTGCCTAATGTAGAATATCCCCTAAAGGTAGCAGGGGCTTATATTTCTGAATTCCAGTAAATTAAGTCTGCAGATCTTGGCTACGGCACAGGAAAGCAATTTTGCAATGAAAACCTAGAGCTTAGAGTTTAAAGCACTTTCGAGTATATGGAACGGACTCTCATGGAGTAAAGTGCTTTTCAACATGAATAAGAGGATTGGAATCCTTGCTGAACAGCTGCAAAGGAAGATTATTCAAGCTCAGTGAGGGACCCCCAACTTTCCTTCCTTTCATTTTAAAGAAAAAGTTTTGAGGCAGCAGTGTATTTTCAATGCAGCAATTTACCTTTGAGCAAACCCTCTTTGTTTATTCTAAAGTGATTTAATAAAGCTCCCATTGCAGATTTATGAAATTGTAAGATGGGATTGGTGGGGCTGTTTTTAATTTTATTAGTTGTCTTCACAGTTGGCTGTAGTGCCACTTGACACAGTTGCCCTCACACTGCTCTCTGAAGATTTTAAAGACAGTTACTTTCTGCAACTTACTGCCAAGAGGCCTACACAACTGTTGCAACTCATGCCCTCAGCAATCTCATGCTGAGTTTCCCCCTCCTCCTCTGATACAACTTAACCCAAGGCTTGAAACATGATTGGGTCTTCCACACACATCAGTGATTGTTGCTGATAGGGGTGGGGAATTCACATCATAATAATGTAAAGGCAAGGGTTAAGTTGTATTAGATGTTTCAGAGGAAAAGTCAACACAAGGCAGGTTGTCATTTTTGATGGCAGCCCCATGTTATTTGTAACATGTTGTTCCTCCCTTAGATCCTATAGTTCAGGGAGGGCAGACTTCAGCCTTGCGATTTTACTTTGTTTTGTGCCAGAACCGCAAGATCCATCAACCAGAGCCAGGTGCAAAATATATACACTTAGAATTCAAGAATTATGAACTGAGGAATTTATTCTGAGTACCAAAGCTGAACTGAGCTCATAGTCCTGTCACATACACAAAAATACTCCTTGTCCCCCACCACCACCATTTTCAGCAGTATAATTTAGCGTAAGGGAGAATAATTTTATTGCTGCTATTGCTAAAAATCTGGTAGACAGAAATCCTGAATTATTTACTTTAGACCACCCAGAGATCTACCAGTAGATATGATCTAAGTTCTGTAGGTCACATGGTGAAACAAGAAAGCATAGCAACTGCAGCATGAGTTGGCCAATATCACCTGGAGAATGGAATATGTGATGTTATATACATTGCTTTCAAGAGCACAATCCAGTGCAACCCTTCATGGAGTGACATGCTGTTCTTGCCATGTATATAGAGTTTTTGAACATAGGTTACATTAGTCCTTTCTAAAGATCTGACTCCAACCTTAGGTCAGGTACACTAGTGAACCAGCAGTTCATATTCAGCCACTGGAACTGGACACCAGCCACATGTTGACATCCAAAACATCCCCAGGTACTGCTCATTCACAAAACATTGCCTCAGACTTACTCCTGGAATAAATTGTAGTGAACCAAAATAAGGTGCATTTACATTGGAAAACATTTTGTTCCTGCTTCTGGCAGCCATAAGTACCAGGGATTATCTTGTGCTCACATGATTGCAAGTCCACTCTACCATAAGTATTGGAGTTAAAAGTCACTATGGTTTTTACCTACAGAAATGCCTCTTCCTGCAATTCCTTCTCTAGTCCTCATTAAAGCAGACAGAGAAAATGTGGGTAAACAATGCTACAACACTTGCTAGTTAAGCATCAAGGGAATAAATAGCTAAGGATCAAGGGAATAAATAGCTAAACCAACAGAATCAGGTTTACAGCCCAGTGTTCATTCACTGGTCTGCAAAGCTCGCTCAGGAACTTGAGTTTTCTTAGCATTATTTGCAAAGCCTGGACTGAGTAGAAAGGGGAGTGTAAACTAATAAAATGCTGGATCTACTAATTAAAACTCTGGCACTCTACCAAGTACTACTAGCTTATGTGCTGATGCACTCTGCAATGTCATGAATTTGGGGCCACAGCAAGTCATTAATATATTAGTAAGATGACTGGTGAGCTTTGATCACAGCAACGTTAAGGGCAGGATTAAATAACATTATCTGGGTGTATGAAAACATTCAAACCAACATTTTGCTAATGAGAGATGGTGATGACAGGAAAAACTCAGCTCAAATGGGAAACTTTTTAAGTATCATTTCAAAACTTTATGGCCACCTCCTTTCAGTACTCCTTTTAGAAAACAACACCGGTAGGGTCTAGGTCAGTAACTATAAAAAGCGAGACGATGACTACAGATTTATCAGGCCAGGCAAGAATCAATGAAATACTTTCTTGGACAACTGAAATGAGCATATCTCCATCTGTTCAGTAAGAGAGACCAACGCTTCAGTTCTACCCATTTAATTGGACTAAGCCTGATTGAATGTAATGGGGATCAGACATGCATAAGACTGTGCTGTAATTGTAGGATTTGAATCTAGCATATCTGGGTCCACATCTCTAGGTCAGCCTTTCCCAAACAGGTGCCCTCCCAATGTTTTGGATTATAACTCCCTGCATTCTTGAGCACTGGTTGGGACTGATGGGAATTGTAGTCCAAAACATCTGAAGGGCACCAGGTTGGAAAAAGCTGTGTTAAAATTTCACCAAAAGATCATAACTTATTCCCCGATATCACAGATGCACCTTTAAGGAGATATCCACAACTCTGGACAACTGAGCTATACCACTGATTTTTTTAAAAACCAACTTTTCAAGTCAGCCTTGCAAGATCTTAAGAACCCCAAATATTACTACTCGTTTGTAATTAGAATTTTCACAGTGAGATAAGCAAACATCCATTGTACTCTTGTTGTGCCTGCAAATGCCCCAAATAATATCCCACTGTCAGAACAGCTGGCCATTAGGGGAGATAAATATGAATAAAGACATTCTGGGACATCTGGCCAGCCAAGACAGATTCACAACGATAAATCATATGAAGAATGGTACTTTACACGTTGTGACATTTAAATGGGGAAAAATTGAATTTGATTCTTATCACAGAACCTTCATAAAGGTTTGTTAGAATATAGGTTGTATTATGCTGCAGCTGTAAGACCTATACCTACTGGTCTAGAAGTCCAGGCTATATTGGATTAAAAAACAACATAAATCCTACTTGAAGTAGACCAACTGAAATGAATGGAACTTCAGTTAGTCATGACTAACTTAAATCCCGCTCATTTCAGTGAGTCTACTCTAAGTAAGGCTCCTTGGATTTTATCCATACTATCCTATACGTTCTGAGTACAATCTATAGGATTGAACTAGAAATGTTGCAGTGATGAGGCTCTGTAGAAATATTTAATCTAAAAATATTCAACTTTAAAATATCTCAGGCAATACAGAGATACAAACATTTCTGAAAGTACAAATGTTTAATATTTAGTTGCAATGGCAAATGCGCCACCTATCAACTGCTGCAGGGAATTACAGCTGTTTTAGCAGCTGTAATAGATCAGGACGCTACACATGCAAGATCACCAAAAAGCAGATGTCTACAATCAGACACTTTGAATTGACAGAGAGCCAACACTACTTTGCATAACTGAAAATATCTACTTGCAGAAGTCAAGAAAAGATAGACACACACACGTTCTTGACTGGTGTAAAACTATGTTTGAAAAACAGATTACTAAGTAGGGTTGCTGTAAGCACAATTACAGACAGCTAAAAGAATACTCTCCAGTAGAATATGTTAGCCTTACTAGCACTGCTACTCCACTGGAAAATATTTGTATTAAGTCCCATCAGACTCAAGAGACGGCAGATGTCTGAGTAGGAGCTCAATTTTGAGCTCTGAAGGGCAACTATGCCAACCTGTCTCTGCAACACTGTCCAGTTTGGGATTGTATCAGAGTCAGTGGCATTACCTAGAAGTTCCCTGATTTTCTCCCATTTACCACAAGAGCCAGCAGGGCCACCCCCAGGATACTCTCATTTGCTTAGGGCACAATCCTATGCATGTTTAGATTGAAAAAAGTCCTATAACTTCCAAAATCCCCCAGTATGGCTGACTGGGGTGTGCTGGGAGTTGTAGGATTGTGCCCTTAAAAAGTGTACTTTATACCATGGTGCTGTTTCAAGGTTTTCAGGGAGAAGGACTCTAGGCATAAAGTCACAAAATGTTTAAAGATGTGTGCATGGACATAGGATGGAACAAGAGAGGCACTGTTAATTATACTGCATGACAAACAGTGATGTGATCACTACAAGAAAGTGATAGGACAGGCCTTGCTCTGGGGGGGGGGGGTGGACACCACACCTTCATAACAGTGAGTAATTAGGTCAATAAATAGGTACACCTATAAGAAAAACAAAAACAAAACAAAAGGAGTAGAATAAGGATGGGAGTCTCTACTGAACAACCACAAATGGTTGAACTGCTTGCCATTCAACCACTGTAGATGTAGCACAACAGGAGCATGTGATTCTTACATCTGGGTAATTTCAACTTTATATTTGGAACGGAGATTTATATAGATGGTCTATCCCGTGGGAAGAGAGCCCTGCGTTATCATCCTGATTTGGGGCCCTTCTCACAATTCACATCTGTACATAAGGAGGTGGGAAGAAGCAGCCACCCAAAATGCATAGGGATATGGAATTTTCTACCCCAGTTAAAACTGCAGTAAACTCAAGTTGTTAACTTAAGGAACAACAAGCAAAGTTGCATACACTAACTACCTAACTTACTTATTTTTAAAGTTCTAAGCTTTTCTTTTTTTTTTACCTAAAAGGAACTCATCTTCATTGTGGCCATACCTGAAGAGTGCTACTTTCTTAGCATAGGGTAACCTACAATACTGGCCTCAAAATTAGGGAGAGTGCGGTGGCTGCCCCAGGAAGCAGATTTTTGGTGTCATGAGGAGGCACTGAATTATAAGTTATTAATTTATTATTATTGTATTTGTATTGTTAGAGAGGTGGAGAGGTGCTTGTGGGAGTTTCTGCCTCAGATACCAAAAAATTTTGGTTGGCCTTGGGCACGATGCACCTTGACTTGGCTGGTGGGCAGTGCCATTTGCTGTTCCATCTCAGGCAGAAAACTTTCTTCAGCCAGCCCTGGACTAAATAGCTTTCTTACCTTTCCAACTACTTTGCACAGGCAGAAATCCAATAGACTGTAGACCCCAGCATACTATTGTCACACATTCATTTTGGCATGCATTAATCATATAAGACCAGGAGAGTAAACCTTCAGGCCATCATCTCAAAACTCACCAGAAACCATGTGCAAATCAGATGCTGTCCCCTTGTTTATCAGTTCATACTGGAAGCCCGTAATCTTCCGACTAATGTCCTGCTGAGGGGTAGCCTCGACGAAGAGTCCGCCCTGATCAAAGCTGAAGCAATGCACTCTAGTGGGGCTGTGATCTCCGTCTTGGACCAGCAGTTTCAATTCTCCAGTTTTTTCCAAATAAATATTTGCTCCTGCGGAGTCCTTGAAAGGCTTTATGCAAACAGTCCAATGTTTGGAAGAGGAAGATACAATATTGGGTCGCAGATTGATTATCAGCGCTCCTGTGGGATACATCCATTCTATGGATCCTTCAGAACAGCGGAGGTAGACCTGTTCAACATCTTTTTTGTGGGACTCATGAGTTAATCCACTAGGGAAAAGGAGAAAGATTGAGACGTCTTAAAATAAACAGAGGCACCTTTATAATAACAAGAAATAAAGCTTCAGAGGTTCAAAGATATAGAGGCTCAAAAGGGCTTTTAATTATGTTAATAAGTATTGATGCTTATCTCAAAACATTGCAACGGATGATGCAGGATGTCAGGGAGGTTTAGATCATTCACTTTTATTAACAGAAGTTAAGTAACAAGTCCAGAGCCATTCAGGAGATCTATGGATGAGGAGAAACACTGCTCCTCAAGTTCAGCCCTACTCTGCACTCACACCAGTCATCATAATCTCCCTGTGTCTTCTGTAGTGTCATTGTCAAGAATTACATCGGACCTCATAACAAAATATGTGATGCTAAAATCCCCACCCTTGCAAGTCAAATGCCTTTATTGCTGTGCAAGAAAGAGACACATTCGATTTTGGATCAACTAGCATTTAAATTAGCTGCAGCAGAGAATATTGGGGTGGAGGAAAGTGGTGGGCGTGGGGTGGGGAGAGAATAGAAAGAAGCACACAAGCCAACATATGGTTTCCATTTAAGGGTGAAGTGGTTGACATTACTGGGGCTGTCAACATAACATACCATTCAGAGGTTACTTGAGGAAGCTCCAAAAAACTCAAATTTTAATAATCATCATCCTAATGCTGTCTGCAAACATACGCTGCTGAATAATCCTGAAAGCCACATCAAGAGCTTGGAAGCTGGTGGGAGAAGAAGCTGGTTCTTGACCTCTATGCTTTTGCCCCTTTCCACAAAGAAACACTCGACGGATCTGAGAAATATAACTCTCAGTAGAATATCTGATGCAGACATATGTTTGACTTAAGTATGAGGGGGAAATAGTTGTGATCTACTTGTGTGTATGGTACTGGCCTTCAAGAGTGCTGTTCTCAAAATGCAAGTCCAGACTGCTAGCAGCATGTTAAAGTCAGAGCTGAATTCAAACCCTTTCTCAAAAGAAGTAACTGATGTCTGTCTCCCTCATCGCTCCTAATGGGAACTGCGGCAACAGCCCACTTCACAGGGTTGTTGTGCAGTTGGACCAAATAAGGAGGACACAACAATTACGCCAGGGGAGCTACTACCTTCATTATTTCACTTCTAAAGTCAGTCAAGTCTACCTGAATGCCCCACTATTTTATCTTAAGTGTGCCTGTCATTTATCAGTGGTGAGGGCAAAATAACTGACTCATGATCAGGGGCACTCTTTTTATGGCTTCACATGTTCTAGGAATGAGCCCTGCATTGGAGAGGGAAAAAATGAACCCTGAATTCTGAAACCCATCAAGCCTCACATAACCTACACTTTGGTAGTGACTTTACTGCAATTATATCAAGGCAACAAGTTTCTCACTTCCTGCTAAAATAGGATGCATTATTAACAACATAGAGTGAAATACAGTGCAAAGGCCAAATATCATACCACTTGAATCAACTCTAGTTCCAAAATTAATTGGAGATTAAAGTAATCCAAAGTGAAAGTCTAAGATCATTGGAGAAGGAAATGGAACTTTTGCTTTGACATTTCTGCAATTGGTGACCTTGACATTGGCACAATGGATTTATGCATGAGATGATATCTGTAAGCTTTTCTTGTTGCGGAAAGAAAAGTAAGAACATTGTAGAACTTTACACCGAAGCCAATTATATTCCATAAGCCATAAAGGGGGAGAAGCAAGGTTGGGAAAAGCGAAATGTTAGGGTTCACATCAAGCTCCGATGGATGATTCAGAACATGGATGATTCAGAACATGGAGTGTGTTTCAAGATACACCGGAGTTGACTTGGCTAAATACTCATGACCTAGTTAAACCTATCACTCTCCAGAGTTGGTGGAGATGGAAAGACATCTTTGCATTGGGAAGTGAGACTGTTCATGGACTGATTGTATTGAGCATCGATCCATTTTTCTTACCCCCAAATACAGAGGATTCAAAGAACAATCTTACATCTATAGGTGAAATTCTACATGATGACAGCCAAGGTGATCCACTGGCTAATGCTTTTGCACTTGGGCTGATGTAAGCTCTGGTTTCAACGTCTGGTCTGTGGCTGAAGCCCGTCATTGTGAATAATGCCCACCACAGATAAGATAGTATGGGCACCAATGCACTACATCTGCTCACAACTTGCAGGCAGTACCTTATGCCTCACCTGTTGCCAGCATGGCAAGGAACTCCCAACTCCTAGGGCAGACTTCACCAAGATGGTGCCCTCCACATGTGTCAGACTGCAACACCCATCATTCCCAGCCAGCATGGCCAGTTTCCAGGGCCAGTCAGAAAGCAATTTATTTTACCAATGCAATCTTGAATACAATGGTGGGATTATGTGCAGAAATAAGTTGCTGTTTGATTATATGGAAAGCCTTTAACATTTTATGGAAACAACCATCTTAAAAAACAGATAAGGATACAGACAAATTGCATACTAGGCTAAACACAAAGAGCCTTCCTGATTCAAGGAATTATCTGATTGCCCCAGGATATGCAAGGCTCAACTGCCCCAAACTTTTAAAAAATGCTAGCTTAAAAATCTGTACCTGACTCTTAAGGCCTTCTCTGTAGTGGCACCCACCATCTGGAAAACCCTCCCTCGTGCAGTTTGGGAGGCAAAAAAATGCATATCTTTTAAACGCTTCCTAAAAACATATATTTTTAGACAAGCCTTCCTTGGACTTCAACTTATTCTAGTTTTATGTGACTTTTAAAGTTTTAAATCTGGATTGTTATATTATGGTTTTAGTTGTAAACTGCCCAGAGAGCCTAAGCTGTTGAGCAGTATAAATATGTAATAAAGAAACCCACAAGCAGGACATGAGTGTAACAGCACCCTCCCACCCAGCTTCCCCAGCAACTGGTGTACATAGGCATACTGTCTCCGATATTACAGGGAGCAGGGAGCCATCAAGACTAGTAGCTGTTGATAACCTTCCTCTCCATGAATTTGTCTAATGCCTTTTTAAAGCCATCAAAATTGGTGGCCACCAGTACTGCCTTGTGGAACTGAATTCATAGTTTAACTATGGGCTGCTTGAGGAAGAACTTCCTTTTATCCGTCCTGAATCTCCCACCTATCAGCTTCACAGGATGTCTCTGGGTTCTAGCATTATGAGAAAGGGAGTAAAATGTCTCCCTATCCACTTTCTCCACACCACACTAGACTCTTCTTTCAAGGGCTTCAGCAGAGGAGCATTTGCTCTCACAACAGCCCTGTTGCAGCCTAGGCAAAATCACCTGCTTTGGTCAATTCCACCTATTTTTCAAAAGAGAAGTTCTCTTCTTGTGCAACCACAAGAGTCAGCAAGAATGCGTCATTCCCTGAAACCAAAATACTTGATGACAGACTTGGAGTTGGGGAGAGAATCACTGGGTCAGCCTTGCAACAGGGAAGTGAGTCATGTTGCTCACACACAACCCCTGTGGCTGGCATTCAGTATACTGACAAGCCAAGAAGAGAGGCTTCATTCATCAGTGGGATATTATATTGATGAAAGCTAGACTAGGCTGAAAGGCCAAAGATATAAACCAGGAAGTCTTCAATTTGAATTTTGCCTCTGCCATGTATTCCTGAGGTGACCTTAGACAAGCCTCTCTCTCTCTCTCTCTCTCTGCCCCCAGTCTGCTTGGGGAATATTGTCCCACCTAATAGGGTTATCGTTAGGGCAAGCGACTGTCTGAGTTGCGATTCTATCTACTAAAATATTTACAACAGCTAAAAAAACCCAGCACTAACCCATTCATCTTGACTTGCAATGCTGGCTCATATGGTTGAATGGTTGGTGGTTTAAAATGTACGGAGAAGTTTACAACATTTCAGTGTCCACTCAGCAAATGATGTGTGTGCCAGTGATTATGATCTGATCCATGTGTGCACTTCTATTATCTTATATGACAGTGCAATAAAAAATATATGCAAAAATTAGAGATAGAGGGGGGCTCCAAAAATTCCTCATCTGGGATATTCTTATAATATATGGGGAGGAGGGGGAGGAGTATAACCATTATAATGATCAACTGCTGTCTAGTATATAGTGTTAGATTTAATGCTGGGAAGTCCAAATGCAAATTACAGCTTATCCTGAGACCCAGGCTGCCTCTACAAGAGAGGTTTAAAGCTCTTTCAAGGCGCTTAAAAAAAATTACCTCTACAAGAACGGAGCGCAAATCGGGCGTAGAGGCGCGTTATCTCTCTATGCGCATTATCGAATGCGCGTTCAACAGCGAGTTTTATTTTGCTCCGGCCGTTAAAGCGCATTTTGACTATGTGAACAAGCACTTATGCGCATTAACTACTTGTAAAGCGCATTTTGGTCATCCGTTAATGCACTTCGCCGCCTCTCGTGCAGAGGTATTAGACGTAAATGCGCTTCTGCGATTATGCGCATAATCACCTAACCAGGTGCAAAAGCGAATCCTTGTAGAGGGGACCCCAATGAGTGAAGAGGCCTGCCTTGAGAAGTCTCAGTTCCTCATCTGCATAATAGGAAAAACTATTACTTATCCTACAAAATCATTAGGAATATTTATAATTACACTTGCATGAACACCAATCTGCATATATATGGAGAACCATAGTCATCAGCAAGTGTTGGCAGAAAGTAAATCTCCAGATATTTTGGACCTCAATTCCCAGCATTCCTGACCATTGCTAGCTGGGGCTTCTGGGAGTTAAAGTTCAAAACAACTGGAAATTTACCTTCTGCCTACACTTGGTCTATTGGACTCCTAAACATTTTTATTTATTTATTGATAGTAAAGTACACTGATTTAATAAAAGTTATTTCAAGGTTGTAACTTGTTTTTAGGATCACAACATAAGAATTATGGAGTGTGTATACAAAGCTATTTTAGCAAGCCACACTGTCAGGAATGTGGCAATGAAACAGTTAAAACTGCAAATGGTGCCCTGTTGTTTTAGGTACAGGCCTTCTGAAGTTATCTGATGGCTTTCAATAAGTGTCCCATGACACTATTTTCAGCTATTATCTTTCTAGATAATGCACTGTGGCAAAAATATTTGCATGTGACAGTTCTTGACACTTGAGATAATTCATGACTATCTGGATCCTCTCCCCATACAAAAGCTAATAATCACAAAGGGTGTCTGGCTTTTCTCACTAACCCCTACAAACAAAAAGTTGAGAAGAAAGTAACAAAAGCCAACGTTCACCACTTTGATATTTTCCAAGTCCTTGCTTAAACCATCCAATGTAAAACAAACACAAATCTAATAAAGTTATTTACTAGTACTCCGCTTTAAAAAGTTGCCTTAAAGACACCAAATATAGATTGCAGATGCACTTCATTTAGCAATGGTGTCATGTCTGGATGGAAAGACTTTTTCAAAAACCATAAAGACACATTAAAATTATTACTGAGGATTAAAGCATGGGGGAGGGGAGGGAAGAATTTGGGAGCCAAGCAGTTTTAAAGATTTCACAACAAAAACGATTAGCATAACTCTGGTAGCCAAGGAATTACTGGGCAGGAGTTTGCCATCAGCAAGGCGGATTTAAATCTAGTAACAGTAGTGACGTTATGCCACAGGTGTAACAAGAGACCAGACTGACTCCAGACCAGTATCTTTGGAGATCAGTATTGTACAACAGCAGGTGAACTCCAGAAGAAGCCAGGGAAATGTTAACCACCCCCTCAAAGCCCTCTCTCTCTCTCTCTCTCTCTCTCTCTCTCTCTCACACACACACACACGTTTTACCATTTCCAGGGAACTGTTACTAACTGCACAAAGCAAAATAATTAGGCCTCAAAGTCTTGATTAGGATTTGCTCCCCCTTCCACAAAACAAAAACCTGAACGTAATGACCCTAACCAAGTAAACAAACACTCCGAGCTAATCAGGTGTTTCAAAGTAAGGAGAGAAAGGGAAGTCCACTTGGGCGAGTTGAAGAAAAGCTAAAGTACTAAAATAAAAGCCCAGCATTGCAACAATACTCCCAAACTCTTGTCAACTTTCCTCATAAAGGAGGTCTTCCAAGCCTATTGTGTTACAGTGAAATTAATGCTCGAATGCAGGAGGTCATCGAGCCAGCAGTTACAAGAGTGTGTTATTCTGGAGTGTGTTATTCTGGTGTTGGGTTGCACAGATGTGTGGAGGGCGCTGCCGTGGTCAGTAGGAAACTCTCTACACCTTTGTCTGCGAAACGCCAGCCGCCCTGCACTCCCCCCTCGCCCGTTGCTTTGGCAATATACTCATCCTGAACAGCCCTGGAATGTTAATCAAATTGTCCCCTCCTTCCCCCGTCCAATAAATCAGAGCAAACAGCCGAGGAAAGAGCGATTTCTTTTCTGCTTTGCGCAACAATCAAACCCATGTGTCTGAGCCGCTGGAATGGGCAAGCCAACACCAGGCAGTGCGCCGCCGCCTCCCTTACAGAGCGAAACTTCACACAACAAAATTTGGCCGAGGATAACTATGAGTCCCCCTCCGCCATCGCCCCCATAAGCCTACTCTAGGAGGAAGCTCCGAGAAGGACGAGTTCTTCTCCCAACCCAGGATCTCCTTCGTTGTTAACCCGACCCAAAGAACAGCACACGTTGTAAAACAGAGAAGCTTGACGAAAGAGAGAGAAGAGAGACAAAAACGAGCCCAGAGAAGTGGAATGGGAAATTAGAAGGCAGATGAGCATCGCCCCGTCCTCTCTCAAGATAAGAGGAAGGGGAGAGTTTAAAGGGCGCGTAAACACCTCCAATCTGGCACGGAGAACTGCCCCCCCCCCCCAAGCCCCAAATCTAGAAAGGAAAGCTGAACCGGGCAGAAGAGGGGACGCCCGACGTCGTAGAACCCGCAGGATTAGCGCCCCTTGGGAAGCGTATCCCAGGCGCGGGGATATGCCCGGACAAAGACCAAAGCCTCGGCAACGCACATGGAGCGTCGGCAATGCCGCGTCCCCGACCCTCGAGGATTCCCAGAGAGCCCCCGCCAAGCGACCTCTTACCTCCCCTTCCAGCTGCACAGGTCGCTGGAGTACTGCGCCGTGCAGCCCATGTCCAGCAGCAGAAGCCCAAGCAACAGCAGCAGCGGCGACGGCGGCGGGAGCAGCAGCCCGAGCGCCGGGGCTCTCCGCATGATCCCCGCCGGGCTGCGCTGCAACGGATCCACCAGACCAGGCAAGAAGAGAGCGCCCGTAGCCTGCGCTACATGGCGAGAGGGAATCCGACCCGACTCAAACCGAGCTAGTACCAGCCCATCCCCGTTGACCGGCCGCTCGGCTCAGCAGTGCGCTCACTCTTCAAGCCGGCGCTCACTCTGCGTTCCAGGCTTAGGCGAGGGCGGGGAGCCACTTCAACTCAGTCACCGCCCACTCCAGAGTCAGCGGCGAAAACCCGCACTGGCCTCCGCACGGAGCGGGCTCTGTTTCTTCCTCGGAGCAGCTTTTGGTTCAGGAACTTTGCAGCCAATAGAACACCGCCGCCTTTCCTTCTCTAAGCACGTCACCGGCTCTACAGTTTTCAGAGGGGGGGGGGGTCTTCGTCTCAGTCTGTTGCAGCAAAAATAACAGTTGAGTCTTGCTTCACCTTAAAGACCAACACAATTATTACGGCAGGAGTTTTCATGGCTGCAGTGGATGATAAAGCTTATGCCAACAAAATATGTGCTAGTTTTTAAGATGCCACAGGATTCTCTGTTGTTTGGGCTCCAAAACAGCGGTAGGGGAAGTGAAGCCCTCCATAAGTTGTTGTAAATCCCATCAGCCCAAGCCAGCATAGCCAATGGTGAGGAATGATGGGAGTTGCAGTCCAACAACACCTGGAGGCCTCCATCCCTGCTTAAAAGTGTAACTGCTCCCTTTTGGTGGTGATGGTGGAGGTAGTGGCGGCATCTTTATGATGGCAAGGACCTCATGTGTGTTTAAACAGACAGACGTTCAATTTGAACCGTCTCCTAGCATGAATATTTGTGGCTTGTTGTTGTTTTTACATTTACATCTGATTAGAAAAGAGAATTCAAGGCAGCTTATAAACTGAAATATCATACAATCTATAAAAAGTGGTGGGGAATCCTTTTTGGCCCAAGGACAATGTTCCTCTGGCAAGGACATTGGGGAGCCACATGCCAGCTGTGGCCATGGCCACAGCCAAAATAGGAGGTACCATTGCTAGAATGTGTGTGTGCACACATCATTCAGTCACACACACACACACACACACACACACACCATTGGGAAAGATGAGGGGTGAGTGAAGCCCCTTGATGTGGTGGGTCCTCAGTGAATTGACTTCGTTTGGCCCTTGCCTTTCCACGTTGGGGTGAGCATAGCCTCCAGGGCAGTGCCCTGAAGTAGTGGTGAGGGGTTTCAGAGAGGGGTGAGATTTTAGGTAGGGGCAGAGCCTTTGTGGGCCAGATGGGGAGGCTGGCAGGCCAAATTCCTCATCCCTGATATAAAAGGATATTAACCTACAATATCAAACAATAAATCTTAAAACAGCAATCACAGAAGATAGTGTTAACATACTAAGCCAAAGAAAACATAACTGGTAAAGGAAAGTAGCTCACAAAACAGTAACACTTCCTAAAGCAGCAATCAGGAAGACATAGGGAGAAAGCATCACCAGTTAGATGTCTACCTGTCACAGAGGTATCACATCTGGGCCCTGTCACTTGTTCTCTTATTATATGGAAAAGCCAGCAGTTGCATAAAACATACTATTCCTGGAGGAAGCCAATATAACAAGATTCAACTACTGGCTTGGAAGACTAACGGTGTGACTTATTTAGAAGTAAGCCCCACTGAATTCAGTGAGACTTATTTCTAAGTAAGCATGCATAGGATTGTGCTGCATATTTAGAGCAAGTCTTCACTTTTGTATCTGGTCATGCTAGGCAGGGCTCCTGCAGCTTTCACTGTTGTGATGAAGAGGGGATTTCACCAGGTGCTGCAAACATACAAATGACACCTGCTGAAATTTCCTTTCCTATACAACTGTTAAAGATACAGGAGCCCTGTCATCCTTTCTATATGGTCACCCTAACTTTGAATATATGGGGCGTGGCAGGGGCACACCATCGCTTCTAATTACATGTGAATCCGGCAAGGGTGGATTTGTTGGGGTGCTTGACAAGCCACCCACGACCCTAAAACAGCCCATGGATTCTGTGTGGCTTGTCAACCATTCCTACAACCCACCCTCTCCAGGTTTACATATAACAACAAGTTACAGTGTGTTGCCCCCCCTGCCCCCTGCCATGCCCCAAATATTTAAAATGGTGGCAGCTGTCATGCTGAGAAACCCCACAGGGAAATTCACACACAGTGGCTTCTCATTATGTGTGAACCAGATCACTGCACCTCTGTAGGTATGGCTTACTCCTTGGGTGAGAAATCTGCAACCTGATGGCCTCATTTCTCAGCCCTCAGCCTCATTTCATGTGGCTCTCAGCATCATCCAGCTCTCCAGACACTGTGGGCCCACTCATGTCCTCTGGACCACCCCTCTGGAAATTGCTTCCTCTTCATGTGCATGTGAGTGTAAGAGGTAAAGAAACATGGGATACCATAGAGAAAGAAAGAGATCTGCAATCTTACAAACTCTATCCATCTTTGGCTCTACCCTGCACATCATCAATCATAGCCCCTGATCAACTTTTCCCATAGGACAACGGCCGCTCATAGAAAAAGGTTTCCTTATGCTGTCTTAATGGAATAAATAGGCATCTAACGCTCCAGACAGTCTTCTGTGGAATCCTATTTTAACAAATAACATATGAACCTGCTTCATACTGAGCTAAAATATGGATTCCTCCAGCCCAGTACAATCTTTTCTGACTGGCAGCAGCTCTCCAAAGGAGAGCCTCTGAAATGTCAGGGACTGAGGGTGCCTCTACACGAGAGGTTTAAAGTTCTTTCAAGTCTCATTAAAAATTTTACCTCTACAAGGGCGGAGCACAAATTGGGAGTTGAGGCGCTTTATCTATCCGATTATGCGCATTATCAAATGTGCGTTAAATAGTGAGTTTTCCTTCTCTGCGGCCATTAAAGTGCATTTTGACCATGTAAACAAGCGATTCTCCGCATTTTAGCCAATTTAAAGCGCCAGTTATACTGCCGTTTATATGCTTCACGGTATGTTGTATATTAAATTAGGCGTACATGCGATTGTGAGAAAATGCGCATAATCGGAGAACCAGGCGTCAAACCGAATTCTTGTAGAGGGGGGTCAGAGCCTGGAATCTCAAAAAAATAAACAACAATGCAAACTTAACCAGATTTACTGAAAACAAGTAAGTCCCATAGAGACTCTTTCAGTAGGACTTACTCCCAGTGGTGTGCATAGGAATGATATTGTCTGCAATCTAAAATTTTCATACACACGCACAGAGAGAGAGAGAGAGAGAGAGAGAGAGAGAGAGAGAGAGAGAGAGAGAGAGAGATTTCTGGTGTACACTGAACTGCAAGTTAGTTAAAGTGCCCATTTCTGGACCTGAACCTAGGAGGCATTTCAAATACTATGGCAATCCCTGCAAGCAAATCAGGATTGCACAGTTTCAACAATGACCTAACTCAGAGTTTTGGATGTGTGATTAAAGAACATAAACAGCTTTATCCTAAGAAAAAGATTGTGCCAAAATAAGGGGGAAACATGCTGGTTTGAGCACATTTCCAGGCGCAAAATAGCAGCCACATGACAAAACTGATCAGCATAGGTGTTGTTTGAAGATGTTCAGGCAAATCTGTGCTCTCCTGCCCTGTTACAGCATAAATATTTGTAATATAGGAGCTGGCATGGCATGGTACCAGAAGAATGATGAAAGTGAACAGGCATGGTCAAAGCAATGCTAGGGCAGCACTGCCACAAGCTGCTTCTTTTTCTAAGTACATTGAACTGTGTCCTCAGAATGATGTAGGCAGATGTGAGGGCTTTGCTTCATTTTTAGAAATTAAAAATTAACACACAGGAGCCTTTTCATAGACTCTGGGAGGAAATTTTGTTCCTTATTTCAGGGAGGCACTGTAGTTATACACCAGGGAAGCAAAATTTATTCTGTACCGGTTTGAAGTATTTTTCTTATATTGTTACTTCCTATCTGTTTCTTCAAATAAGTACCATGACCACATCTGACCACACATGGGAAAAGGGTGCTAAATGGATGGAAGGATGGGACTCATCTACAAGAAAGAGAAAGGATGGGATTCAGCTACAGGATCTGCAAGAGATTATTTCTTCTCACATCACTACACTGGAGATTCTGCCAGGTTTTGTTTGCATAAGGGGGTGAGGGGAAATCAGGGACAGTTATTACAACTCACAGTTAACATCTGAATGTAAATGAAACAATACATGGTCGTTTCATTTTAAAATTAGCATTGTCATTTCCAGACAGAGAATACTTCCGAGCTCTTGTTTTAAATTAACAGATGTCAGTGCGCTTTGTACAGTGTTCTCCTTTGAGAGAGGGGGTGACTCTGGGAATCTGAGAAATGTTCCCTCGAACCACATGTTCCCATGCTGTAGAAATCCACACACACACACACACACACACACACACACACACACACACCAGAGATTGCCATTAGCACCCCATGTTCGTGAGCATAGTGAAGAGAGCCAGTTATGTGAAGCAGTTCCTGTGCTGTAGTTCATCAGCCCTGCTATTTCTTTGTATAGACTCCTTTACAAGCCTGGCGGCACTGTAAATACTTGCAAAATGCACACTCACATATTCTAGTTAGGGGGTAATGTTCCCATAGTGCTTATGATGGAGAAGGTTTCAATCTTACAACTGTAGTATTTGTGGATTTTTTTTCCAGGTCAATTTTGTTTTGCAAATTAAGGTTTTTGTTTGTTTGAAAAACCAGATCAGTTGATTGCAAAGTTCCAATGTGGTTTACAGTAATTACATCAAATGATGATGCAGTAGCTGGAACATCTAATTACTGGACTAAAACAATACTACACAGCATCATTCTGAGATGAATTATTGCAAAATTCTTTATTTTCATGAGCATGTACCACAATGTGAACTTGCATTCTCAGGATCTTAATTTTCCTTACAGGAATGCTTTATTCCCCACAAGATTCTGGCTAGTAAGTAATACATGGGTGGGCAATGAAAGATGTTCTGGGCTTTCTTGTTCCTCTTATCTCTGTATTATTAGCCTATGTTTCACAGTGGTATTACCAGACTCTACATCTAAAAGACTATTTTATCACAAACATCACATATGATACAAACAGACCCTGATCACCTAGTACAGTGCAAAGGGGCTCTCAGAAAAATTCTACAGCTGATTGAATTATCAGTTTCCCATTTCTGTGGGTCATCTCTGCAACTGCTAACGCAATTAAAAGGGGGCAGGTCCTAATGCACCGTTTCTGGAGTTTCATGAAACCTCTTCATGTGCCTCTTAAAGTTTCTAGAACAACAATCTGATAAGCAAATCATTTGATTTCCCCCCTCCCCACTTCTTAGGAATACCTGTTACTCAAATTTCCCCCTGTGCCTTTGTTCACACGTGTAAATGAAATCTCTTCTATACACATGTATGTGAAGGATCTTTCACAGAGTCATTGTGTACACATGGTAGATTGTGCACTATGCTAGACTAGACCAGGGGAATTAAATTACTGACAAAGATTAAGAAGGAACAAAACAAATTTTATTTCACCACAAATATATCTGAGATGAAGGCAATGAAGTAAGAGGGAAGACAGCTAGAATGCAAGTAGAGGGAAACTTATGCCAAATTCAACTGAACACAGGTTACAGCTCATTATCAAAGCTTGCTCTGTGGCGGTGACAATGTCAAAGGGGGAATTCTTTCCCACCACCATTGCATCTCCTCAGTGTTGTCCAGTGGATCTCTCCCTATTGATTCATGGCCTGCTGCAGTCAGGGCCAGGGAAAGAGATGGTAGAACCCTCGGTAGCACACTATGATAACTTTGAAGATAAAATGGACACCACAGTTCATGCAGTCCCATTAGTAACAGTGTCCATACCACCAAGTGGTCTAGTTTTAGTGGATGACTTTCAGTTGTTGAGGCCTGAGGATGTGGAGAAAAAGCTGGGCCAATTCCAATGGGCCATCTGTGTGCTTGATCCATTCATGGCTTATTACATCTAATAGGGAGGGGATGTCTGGCTGGATCCAGGGGTTCTAAATTGAGAGAGAGGATAGGTTCAGGCTCTTTAAAGGAGGCAGTAATTAGACCACTCCTGAAGAGTCCTAACCTGGAACGAGAAGATGTCAATAACCGTAGGCCAGTTGCCAAAATCCCTTTCCTGGGCAATGTGCTCACGTGGGTGGCTACTAATCAACTCCATATAGTGTTAAATTAAACTGACTGTTGGGCTTCAGGCCTGGTTTTGGAGCAGAAACTGCTTTGGTTGCCCCTGTGGGATGACCTATACTGAAAAAAAGTACAGGGGGAGTGTGACCCTGTTGATTCTTTTGAACCTTTCATTGTTTTTTGATACCATCAACCATAGTATCCTTTTGGATAGGTTGTCTGGAATGGTGTTGGAGCTATTGCATTATAGGGGTTCTACTTGAAGGTGGTGTTGAGCGATTATTGCTTTGTACCTTAGCAGTTATGCTATCGGATTCCACAGGGCTATATTTTATCCTCAATGCTGTTCAACATCTACATGAAATTGCTAGTGGAAATCCAGAGATGTGGACTGAGGTGTCAAATATGTGGATGACACCCAGCTCTATCTGTCTTTTTCATCAAATCCAGTTGATGCAGTCGGTGTTTTGAATCAGTGCTTGGGCGTGGTAATAGACTGGATGAGGGCCAATACCCTGAGACTCAATTTGGGCAAGATGGTGGTACTATTAGCGGGTGGTTCATCTGCCCAGATGACTGGTGTTCAACCTGCTCTGAAGGGGGTTGCACTCCTCCTAAAAGATCAGGTTCATAGTTTGATGGGATGCTCATGGATTCAGCATTTTCACTAGAGACATGGATTGTAAAGGACCCTAAGATTGCCTTCAGAAACCCTCCTCCTCAGGGTGCCAAAACAAATAGAAGAAAGAGAGGGAAGTTTATAAGATATTGTGAAGGTATACATTATTGGCTTCCCTGCATGCATTTACCTAGTATAGTGACAGCTATATTGAGATCTATCAACAGCTTTTAGCCATAATACTAAATGGATCCTCCATGATCAGAGGCAGTATACCTGTGAATACCAGACACTGGGAATAAACAATGAAAGAGTGCTATTGTCTCCACAGTCTGCTTATTGGCTGTAGACCATAGCTCAGTGGTAGAGCATATTTGTTCTAGACAGAAGATCCCATGTTCAATCCCCAGCAAGGAAGGACTGGGGGGAAATCCTGACTGCAACCTTGGAGAGCTATTGCCAATTAATGTTCACAATACTGGGCTAGATGGACAAAAGGGTCTGACTCAGGCCTCATCTGCACCTTGAGACTTTCCTGGGATTACCTGGGATTACCTGCTTCCGGGATCGTCTCCTTGTGTCTAAACGCCAGCACGTCATCCTGGAAGTCAAGAGGGATGTTCCTGGAGTGGCATTTTTGTTCCCCTCCCCCCCCCCCTGCATTGCGGAAGTGCAAGGCCACGATCCGGGGGGAAAGTAAGTAAAAAAAAAAAAAAAACTTAAAACTCGGCACCTCAACATGCCGAGAGCCATCCTGGGTAGGCTGACCATATGAAAAGGAGGACAGGGCTCATGTAACTTTAACAGTTGTAGAGAAGAGGGAATTTCAGCCAGTGTCATTTGCATGCAGTTAGTTCCTGGTGAAATTCCCTCTTCATCACAACAGTTAAAGTTGCAGGGGCCCTGCCTTCTTTTGTGTATGGTCACTCTAGTATAGTGCCTGCAGCTTTAACTGTTGTGATGAAGAGGAAATTTGACCAGGAACTAATTGCATACAAATGACACTGGCTGAAATTCCCTTTTCTCTACAACTGTTAAAGTTACATGAGCCCTGTCCTCCTTTTCATATGGTCAGCCTAATCCTGGGGATGGCAAAAATGCTGCCTCTCACCCCCAATGGGCATGGAGCCCTCTCCCCTGCACAGCTCTGTGCCTGTTTGAAGAGCCCTGCCGCTCGCAAGCATGAGAGAGTACTCGGGAGTGCTTGCCACACCACCTGCAGTTCTAGGGGTTGTCCTGGGACCACAGGAAACATTGGGAAAACTGCAGTCCCAGTTATCCCGGGACAACTGAGAGGTTGTCCCTGGTTGACTCCGGGCCCCCCTGTGCATCATTTGGACGCACAGGGATGACCTCAAGCTGACCCAGGGATAACTGGCAGGTGTAGATTAGGCCTCAGTATAAGGCAGATTCCCATGTTCCTATGTTCCCAGAAGCATGCGTGTGGTTGCTGTTTGAAAAATTATGCTGGAATAGATGGGAGTCTTGTGTTATATTGTCTTATACATGTGATGTGGGAGACTGTTCTTAACTGCTGTGCCATGAAGTAATCAGCTGAGTTCCTTCCCCTAAGATTTTATGGGTCTTGAAAGCAATTCACACAAACACTTTGCCTATGTGGTAGGCTAACCTTCTTTGTATTACGTTTTGTTTGCATTTGACTCTGATATAATTGGTGCACTGATGTTGGGTGTGCTATCACAAACAGTGTATTGAGCCATGGAATGTCCAGCTGCCATCTGAGAGATGGATTCCTCAAGCAAAAACATAATTTAATGCAAAATATAACCTGGTCTGAGAAATTACATTAGTGGTCTTAGTATATGTAAAATGGTCATGTTTCTGACTCACCAGTGGAAAACCAACCCTGCTTTGGGGCGCTGGGTTTCATAAAGTATCCCGGTGAATAAAACAGTGAATTGGGGCAAAATATTGCTTACAAGCAGAAAGTGAACACAATCTGTGGGGTTGGGACTTCCTTATTGTACCCACTCTTCAGACCAAGACATAGAATCAGATACATGAGTTGAACAAAGAGCTGGAATTCCTTTTCTCTCAGAATGGAGAAATAAACATTTTGTGGATAAAGTACGACAAAGAAATATTTTGCTGTAACTTGCAAGAAGGAACATAGCTCCCTGGGACTTTACAGAAGGCAAGCACTGGTCAAAAAGAAGAAGGATGAAATCCCTATGTACACTTATTTCACAGACAAAAAGAAGTAATTCATGGTGCTTTTTGGCCTTTATCACACCTACTATTTTTTCCCCTGGTTCCTTCTGCAGCTTCCCCCTCTGTTTTGTATTCGAGTCTAGCATTTTGAATCACACGTGTTTGGTATAGCTGCAATACCTCAGTTTGGCCTACTGAGCTTGGCCTACTGAGTTTGGCCTAACTTGGGTGTAAATCTCATTAGCCTTGACATAATTTATTTCTGAGTCAACATATATAAGATTGTACTGCATGTCTAAATTTCAGTTTCATTATTTGCAGCAGTGGGGTGGGGAATTCTATATGATTTATTTCCTGCAAAATTGTTAGCATTTTCTTTTCATTTTGAAATAAACCTTTATTTAAAATATAAAAAAAACCCAGGAAACTCTCTTTCAGGAACCTTAAAGATGGTCCTTAAAGTAAAGATGAACAATTGTTTAGCCTCGCATCTAATAAACATTAATTTCCTGTTTTAAAAATTTCATTTTTGCAACTGTTAAAGCAGATAGTTATCTTGATGTACATCCTCTTGGCAGGCTTAGTTTTTCATTTGCTCCAAACCCCACAGTCTGCATGCACAACACAACCTGTGGACTTCAGCACACGAGATCAGAAGTGCTGCAAATAAACAATGTTCTGCAATTTCAAATACTCAGCAAGGGGCTCTAATAGCAGGAGACCAAGGGCCAAAGCCCAAAGAAGTCACATCCCACAAAGTTACACTGACAAGAGTGTTTTCAAAAATCCTAGGCATGATTTAGACAAAACAAAAGCAACAGTAAGCTAAACAAATGTGATACTTAACCAAAATAGACAGTCACAACAACAAGAGGGAAGTAATCTTGGGCTATAACAGTTGCTAAGTTACCAAGGAGGAAGAAGAAATATTTTTGCAGCTAAGAGGGGCTGTGGCATGTAAATTTGTGCAATGGTTTTGATATTGTACACTTAGCTTTCAAAAGCATGTCTGAAGAGCATCAGCCCAATTCAGATATCTGTGCTATATAGCCTAGACTGGCAGAAATCAATGGATACCTCGCAGCTTAACATTGCTGCCCTGGATTCCAAGGTTTCTACCACTTTTGCATTTGAGTATCTGCTTTTGAGATCACAACTGAGTTACAAGTAAACCTGTTTACACAGCAATGGGTTATCTTGTGTCAAAAAAGTGTTTTTTCCCCTTACATTCATTGTTGGGGTTTTGTTGGGGGGGTGGGGGGGTTGTTGGTTTGTGTGTGTGTGTGTGTGGCTTATTTGCCACCTTCATAGACTTTTACTTTTTAAAAAGGTGACACAGAGAATTGGACAATTGTGTGGGTGTGTGGGTGTGTCAGGGGAGAGATAATTGAGAAATTGAGAAAAATACACAAAGGTAACCTCTCCAAAATTTCATTAACTGGAGAACAGAATTGTCTGGAAGTCTCAGGCCGGACAAAGGCAGCAAGCAAGCTTAACCTGGAAGTTGTTACAGTGGCCAGGTTTAGAGATTATCACTTCACCTAGTCTGGACAATTGATCTAAGAATACTGGTCTGCCTATATTCCCCCATCTTCTTTTTTGGACAGTGACAAGAGCTGGTATATGGGTGGTGCATAGGTCACTATCCAGTCACCAGGTGAAGATCCACTGTCGACTAGAGTCCTGACAGGTACTTGGCTTGCTTGCTAGATATCCTACTTTTAAATCCAGAAGGATCCCAAAGTGGCTTCCATAAAACAATACAGTATGATTGTTTTGGGACTACTTCTACCCACTCTAACATAAGGATATCAGCCATTACAATGTTTATTAGATTGTTATGGCTCTTACCATCACCTTTTCTTGCATCTCCCTTCCCTGACTCCTCCTTACTCACTGCTCCCAGGAGGAGAAGAGGTCTTTCCAAGTGACTCCGCCAAAAATAGTAATTCTATGTTACTATGTTCTGCACACATATAAGAGAGAGATGACTCTGAATTTTAAAAATATGTTTGTAATTTAAAATAAGATTTATTATAGGGGGGTTTTTGGACCTGCACAGTCTACATGGTTGGCATGATTAATCAGACAAAGTTGGACAGTATCTGCTATGTTGGCACATACTCAGCTATTGCTTACTTTAATGGGTGTGTATGTGTTTAGAAAAGGGATATTGCATGGTGCCTAGGCAATGCATGCCATGTTCCTATTGTGCCCTTTGAAATGTGCATGTGCTTTTAAAAAAGCGGAGTGTGATTCAAAAACATAGAATAAAAATAACAGCCAGTGCTGAATTGTGAGTCTGCTCAGCCATCACTTGTCTTTTTCCTGTCCACAGGCAGAGGAGACACAAGCCTGAAAGTCAGTGTGGTGTAGTGGTTGAAATTCCATTTTCAATACAACTGTTAACAATACAGGAGCCCTGTCTTCTTTTTCATATGGTCACCCTAGACAAGGTTATGGATTTGGAGGAAAAGTCCAAGGGTGAGAGGGAATTGCCCTCAGAGCCAATTTCAGGGATCTGCCATCACCTGGAGAAAAACAGAGGGAAAGAAACCAAGGATAAAAAGATGGAACCAATGCCAAACACTGTGGTGGATAAGTGCAGAGTTAACTTAAATGTTAATCTCTCTGTACATATCAGTGTACTGCAGAGATGGGCAGAAAGTAGATCTCCAGTTGTTTGGGACCAACTCCCAGCATTCCTGACCATTGGCCATGCTGGCAGGGACTTCTGGAAGATCTACCTTCTGCCCACTCCTGGTGTACTGTATACTCTCTGCACATATCAGTCTGTTGTCTGATACTATAATTGGAGCTTCTTTCCCAATGTAAATAGTGTCTTTAGATGTACCAATTTTCATCAGGATTATGGTGTGGGAGGAAAGGGTTAAGCTCCATTGCTCTCGGGAGGGGCAGTGGCAGCTATTTACAATGAAAAAATATGCAGGAGACATTAAACCTCATGTTTAACTACATCTTTAATGTCATATGAAGTTTGGCCTTCAGCATTAAAAACAATAATAAATGAACATGCAGGTATACATTGCACAACCTCCCTGGGTGACTAACTCAAGAAAAATAACCACGTCCCTAAACGTTGTCATTCTTTTTTATTTTAGTTTTCACATTAATTCTATGAAACTGAAAACTTGCTTCCATTTTCAGTTTCTGCTCTTCAGAATTTAGAAATTAAGGACACAATCCTATGCATGTTTAGACAGAAAAAAGTCCTACAACTCCCAGCATCCCCTGGCTGGGGGATGCAAGGAATTGTAAGACTTTTAAAATGTCTAAACATGCATAGGATTGTGCCCTACAAATGAAATGAATGTCTACAGACAAGGCTTTTACAATTTGTAAATATCACAAGATACAAGGCTCTTTATCCATGATAAAAATCACATATGCTGACAGCACAAACACAGGATCCTTGGGAAAAAAATTGCAACATAATGACTGTGATGCCCTACTAGATGTCATAGGAGACATTTTTGCCTGCAAGGCAACCTAAACTTGATTTCTAGGAAACAGAAATGTTGCTGATCTTGCTCAGGGTTATCAAGTTTTGTTTCCTTCTTTCCAATGTTCACCACTATAAAGGGAGTTCAGTGATATTATGTTTCCATCCAGCTCTCTAGTCTCTGAGCTTTGCTGCTGGGGACTTTACATTATGCAGGCTTTACTGCTAGATTCCTTTCCATTGTGGTGGCTCGTTTTCCTTTACTGCTTTTCTATATTTTTAGCTCTACACCTTCATCATTCCAGGTTAGAATGTATTAGGGTGACCATATGCAAAGGAGGACAGGGCTCCTGTATCTTTAACAGTTGCATTGAAAAGGGGATTTCAGCAGGTGTCATTTGTATGCATGCAGCACCTGGCAAAATTCCCTTGTCATCACACTTAAAGCTGCAGGAGCCCTGCCTAGAGTGACCTGATACAAAAGAGGGCAGGACTCCTGCTGCTTTAGCTGTTGTGATGAAGATGCAGTTTCACCAGGTGCTGCATGCACACTAACAACAGCTGCTGAAATTTCCATTTCAATGCAACTGTTAAAGATATAGGAGCCCTGTCCTCCTTTTCATATGGTCACCCTAGTTCAGACAACACAATAGTCAATTGTGGGCCAATAGTTTATTATGGTTGATTCCATACACAACTTGATTATAATCAACCGTAGTGTGGATTAAGGCCAGTGTTGAGTTGAATATTAGTCAATGGTGTGTTTAATTGACACATCCCCCCTCTCCCCCTCCTCAGTCCTCCCACTGCTACCCCATCAGCCATTGTGAGTTCTGCTGTCTGGACTAGAGTGACAGCCACCATTTTTGTCAGTCTTGCCAAGGGGCTTCTTAGTTGCCAAAAATAACTAACTGTGTGTGCTGAAATAGTCAATGGTTCCCAACACGATAACCAATGGTGGTTCAAGTAGTCAACTCTGCACAGCATTGGTTATTTCAGCCAAATAACCAACCGTGGTATGAAAATGTCCTGACAGACAACACAATAACCAACTGTTGACTATTTAACCCACTATTGGTTAAGTACTTAATGCTGAAGCCATAGAAGTAGAATCCTTTAAACATAGCATGAAAAGAAACAGGAGGTTTAAAAGGTGCACTTAGCATGCTGTGAGCTGCACTTATACTTTAATTTAATATTAAACTGGATGACTCATTCAAAGCTATTTACTAAGTAAGAAATAGGGGTGGATGGAGGTTGGTAGTGCCATGCACTTCGCCTATTAAATAATGCCCCATTGAGAAAGAGAGATTAAAGGATTCCTGAATGCATTTCAAAGGCGAGACTACAATCTGAATCAGTCATCAGGGGGATATGTCAACTTCCCTCCCAAGGTACGTGTTGCACAGAATGTAATTATCTTCTAATTAAATGATGAAATTGAATGTTGATGGAATAGGGCTATAGATTGTCTAATAAAAGAGCATGAGTTAAGGCTTTGGAATATTGCTTATTAAACAAAAATTGTACTCAATTACATATGCCCAAACTAATTAAGTTATCCTGCACTGGCACATTTGGCCAGTACATACACCTTCAGGTCATCATTTTAGCTTACCATCAACCTTTGCAATTAGCCACTTTGAGGCAAATCACTTGCCATCTCAATCACCACATGACACATAATTCCATGTTGGAAGATTGGCTGGGAATATTTCTGATGGTTGTACTTACTTGTCCGTCAGATACCCATAAAAGACAGTTAGGCTGCAACCCTGTACATACACTCTCATGGAAATAAGCATCATTAATGAGTGGTGGGGAGTCTTTCCCTATTGCTCAACCCCACTTTTTGTAAGGGTTTCCCAAGAAAAGAAACACGATAGGCTGCTGCTACCAATTGCTTGTCTGGCAATTTTTTGGGGAAGTAGAAGGAAGCAAGGGTTCCTCCCTCCAGTCCAGCTTTAGAAGAAATAGTGTAATGAAATGCTTTAAATTTACAGAATTTGACAGAACCTTGTGAAATACCTGTAGAACACAAGGAGTAGCTTAAAACTCATGCAGTGTAGTAGACCAAGAAGATTGTAGTGAGAAATTCCAGAGAAATACACCTTTTTAAACCAATGAAGCCAACTGCCAATGTATATAAAGGAAGTTTATTTGGTAAAGTATTTTAGAAACAGTGGGAGAGAAAAGGGAAAGGAAGGCAATAAAATGAAAACAGACTTACAAAGAAAAGCAAAATGTCAATCTAATTTAATTAGTTAAATTTTACCTGAACTTAGTTCAAGTGCCTCGCCATCTTCATGTACGATGGAGAAAACATCCATCTGGGGAATGATGGCTGCAGCCCTGTCCTTCTCTTCTTCCCCAATGAAGAGTGAAGGGCACAATATTTATTTAAAGCATTTTTATCCCACTGTTCAGCCAAAAGTGGGGGGAAGAATCTTGGAGCAGCTTACAAAGATCAATAATAATAATAATAATAATAATAATAATAATAATAATAATAATATATTTATTTATTACCCGCCTCTCCCTCCGGATTGAGGCGGGGAACAACATAATCACAAAACACACAAAACTGATTAAAAATACATAAAAGAGCTCAGTCTTTATAGATCTTTTAAATTCCTGAAGACTGGTGAGTTGACGGATCTCTCCCGGCAGGTCGTTCCACAATCTGGGAGCGGCAGAAGGTCCTCTGGGTAACAGTTGTCAGTCTAGTTTTTGTTGACTGTAATAAATTCTTCCTAGAGGACCTAAGCGTGCGGGGCGGATTGTATGGGAGAAGGCGAATCCGCAGGTAACCTGGACCCAAACCATGTAGGGCTTTAAAGGTAATGACCAACACTTTGTACTTCGCCCGGAAACTAATTGGCAGCCAGTGGAGAGATTTCAAAGCTGGTGTGATATGGTCATCCCTAGGTGTACCAGTGACCAACCTGGCTGCCATATTTTGAACTAGTTGAAGTTTCTGGACTAGGCACAGAGGTAGCCCTATGTACAATGCATTGCAGAAGTCGAGTCTCGAAGTTATCAGCGCGTGCACTACTGATTTTAGGTCTTCCAAAAAGACAGTCCCTTGCCTTCAGGCTTATAACCTAAAGGTATGTTGAGGTCCCAGTCTCATTGACAAAGTGAAATTCTCGATCACTGATGTGGACCCTTCACCCACTCTCTCTGCCTTTTGTACTAATGAGTGTCGTTCTCCCATAAATGTGAATCCTGGGGATAGAGAGGTGCTCTGTGTGAGGAAGTCACTTGTCAACAGCAGTGTTCAGACGACATATTAGGCAACGGAGGGGGGAATAGCACACTCACCATTCATTATTTCTCCAGTTCTTGCCACATGACATGTTGCCCCTCCCCTGTCGTGTGGTTCAAACTTCCCTCCTCCCGGCCCTATCCCATCATACATTGGAAATTCTGCAGGCTGTATAGGATCGGCCGGGGTGCTTTCAGCCACTCCTGTCGGAGAACTCTACGACCTGCAGGAATAGTACACTCGAAGAGGGGGATTCAACAACAGGGGCCGTCACATGACATTTTAATCAATGGGTCTCCGGATAAGCAACAGAGCAGCCCGTTGTCCCCCCCCCCCCCGCCAATACAAGTTGATCTTCATTGGGTTGTACCCCGATAGTCTTAACTTAAGTCCCATTTATTTCAATGGGTCTACTCAAAGTAGGATTAACATGGGTAAAACCTATTGGGATTTATTCGTGATCCCTTCCTAGTTCAGTGGTATTTCACACCTGGCTCCAACATTTCTCAGTGTCTGCACTCTTTGATTCATTCTCTGTGATATCCTGAACTTGTTCTGTTGACTATGGCTTGCTCATTCATTGCTTGTTGGCTCAGCTGGGCATTAGAAAAATGAGCCTTTGTTATGCCTTCTAACCATCTGAAATCATAATATTGAAGCAGCACAAGATCGGCTTCCTCTGCTACTATCCTTCTCCTCCATGGTTCCTTCCTCCTTTTGCAGTTCCTGAATAAATGAAAATAGTTAATCAGCGAGTCTCAAAAAATATGCCATGATTCCTAACAACATTCTGCTTACATGTAGTTGTATTGCAAAGCACTTTTTCTCTCTTTCCTGAACCAGAGAACTTCAAACAACAATGTAAAATTTAAGTTACCAGGAAGCTGATGTTGGATTTACATTTTCTTAACTGGTCCATGAAGGGAAGTAGTTTATTTATTTTGTTCAGGTTCTGTTTAGCCTTGTGTTGGGGCTGAAGTTGTTTAATAAGTCACACTGGCTTTTAGATCTTCTATTCCATTTATTTCTTCAGTTGAAAACATATGGAATTTTATCTTTTTAGACAAGTGAGACAACAGCTAACAGTGGGAGAAGCAACAATACAAGAAAATGCATTTCTATTTTGCATGCCAAGAAACCATAGGTTGCACAAGGTTTCTTGAATGGCATTCTGATTTTTATAAGCAGGCTTAAATAAGTTCTGCATTTTCCATGTTCATAAAGCAAGTAAAAAAAACTACCCCTCTCTTCTGTCCCCTATTCAGTATCAACAAAATTCCCAAGGAAATAATCCTGGACTAGAGGATATTAGTGTTCCTAGTGAGAATGCCTCCTGATCTTTGACAAGGAGTACCCAGTCACATTATTTAAAAAAATGCAGTGTTCCACTGAAGATAAAGGAAGATGAATGTTCAGGAAGTTGCATACTCACTGCCTCAGCATTTCTGGGTGCAAAAAATACATCACTCAATACTGAATACTAAGCAGAACACATAAGCCCTCATTTATAATGTTAATAGTGTTAGCTACCCCTGTAGAGGTATTCAGGAGAAGCATCTTACTTCTCTAGCATTCACATGATAGCATTCACATATGTACATAATTCCCCATTCCCTTGAAAGGGCTAAACGCATTTCTGGTACTGGCCTGCAGTCATGGCCTCTGCTCCAGCGGCTGTAGGGGTGATGGTGGAAGTTCTGGAGTTGGGGTTCTATTAGGGGGTGTTGGGGCCCTTGGTGCCACAGCTTCTTGGGGCAGGGTACCATTTGGGGTGGCAGCTATAGGCTGTTCCTCAAGGGAAATTAGCTCACCATGGTCCCAGTCTGAATTAGGGCCTGCAGTAGGATTCTGCTCCTCCTCTTTGAAGGAAATTGCATCAGGTTTAGGGGACAGGGAAGAGTGGGTCCTCTTATTTATTTATTTATTTATTTATTACATTTGTATACTGCCCCATAGCTGAAGCTCTCTGGGCGGTTTACATAGGATTAAAACAATTAAAAACAATATATAAAAAATTTAAACAGCAAAAACATACAACATACACACAGTACACACATACATTTTAAACTACTGCAACAACCCAAAAAGCTACAAAAACAAACCCAGGCTCCTCAGATATTGCCAAATGCCTGAGAGAAGAGGAAAGTCTTGACCTGGCGCCAAAAGATAACAATGTAGGCACCAGGCGGGCCTCGTCAGGGAGATCATTCCACAATTGGGGGGCTACCACAAAGAAGGCCCTCTCCCTTGTTGCCGACCTCTGAGCTTCCCTCGGAGTAGGCACTTGGAGGAGGGCCTTAGATGTTGAACGTAGTGTTCGGGTAGGTTCATGTCGGGAAAGGCATTCCGTCAGGTATTGTGGTCCCAAGATCGAGATATTCTACCAGTGAAATGATACTGCTGGCGGAAAGGGACTTTTGCTTCCTTTCTCCCCACTGCTCTGGAGCAGATTTGGAGGGCACATGGAATGACTGCCTGGAGGAGGAAAGGATGTGGAAGTCCTGTTCTGCCAGCAGTATCCTTCCACTGATGGAACGCTGATGCTGGATCAAAAAGAATGGAGTGTTTGCCTGCATCTTTACCAGTGGGGTATACAGTCTTAAATGCTATAGGGACTAGATCAGCACGTCTACTTTCCACCCTACGGAAAGAATCTTGACAACAGAGATGGTTGGCAGGCAGTCATTGTCCTTTTAAATGCCTCCATGTACGGGTGTTTACAAAATTCTCCCCATATTTTGAAGTTTTAAATTACCTAGCCTGGCTCTAATCTGTTAGCAATTCACCACTTGTCTGTTTTAGTTTTCTGGGCAGTTTGCAGTAGGTTTTGGTTTGTCTCTTTGGGATGGGTAGGTGGTTTTACAGGTTATCAATGTGCACCAGTGCACATGCGTATTGATTAAAGGAACGTAAAATATGCAGGGTAGACTATTTATTTCATTATATTCCACCTTTTTTTCTCCAAGGAACCCAGGGCAGTGTATATAATCCTCCTTCTCTCCATTTATCCTCACAACAACCCTGTGAGGTAAGTTTGGCTAAGAGTTTGTGATCGGCCCAAAGTCAACCAGTAGGCTTCCACACCTGAGTGGGGGTTAGAACCGGGATCTATGCAGGGTAGACTATCCTTTATGCAGGGTAGACTGTAAATCCTTTGGAATTGTTAATACAGGAGTACTGATGATGCCTGCCCCTTTACTTATTGACAAACAGGTTATTTTTCTCATTTGTCATCAAGCCAAATCATTTATCCTATAAGACAGCATTTTATTCACAAACACCATTCTCATATTAATTTGGTTTCAGTTGCAATGATTTAACTTAGTTATTATACCCAAGCCAGAAATACCGGTGTTTGACTTTTATATCATAGGATGCCTTCACTGCATTGACAGTTAAAATTAAGAACATGTTTGGATGAGGGATAATCTGCATGAGAATCAGCAAAGTATATGTTTATTACTCAGGTGGAAGATATCTTCTATATTTTGAACAAGCTTATATAGGAATTGTTTTCTTTTAGGTAAAGATGGATAGATGTTACTGACTGACTTACACCCTAATCATCAAACAATTAGTGCTGAATCCAGTGAGACTATTTGTGTGAGTCTGACTCTTTGAATTCTCTTCATAACTTATCTTCCTTTCTGTCTATATAACATATATAGATGTGTACGCAATATATCTTGCAGATTTCTACTGTAGGTTTTTTCCAGTTGTGTGTACATTCCTTTGTCAGATTATGATTTATTTCTATAAGCACTTTCCCATTTTAAGTTGTCAGATGTTTCCTGTACTTATACGCTAAAATATTAACCTCTCAAATGCACTGTGTAAAGCAAAATTCTAAAGCTGCAATACTGAGTTCATTTACACACAGTTGTCCAACTGAAATCAACAATAATTGTATGTTCACAACTGAATACAGAAATTGATTGTACAGACTTGCTGAGATCTCATGATACTGATTTTTGGGAGGCATGCAAGAAATTCTAAGTACTTTCCACTATTTTACGAATGGTTGGCACTTGAGACGGTATAAAGATCAAAGGAGCCATGTGCCTAGGAGGGGAAAAAAAAGAACAGTAACAGATTTATTCTGTTGCAGCTTTGATTTTCTGTGGTTACAGGATGCTGTCAAAAGCAGGGAAATAGGATTAAAGGTTAATTCAGCTGCCTGCATGATCTTAAATTATTGCCTTTTTGTCATCTCTCCAGATCTTCTAAAGATCTGGTATATAGCAAACAGGAGAAATGACACATCTATTTTAGGTTATTCAAAGCTGATGATGCATATTCACTCAGAAATAAGCCCCACTGTGTTCAATGGGAATTACTCCCCCATTAAAAGTGCAGCTTTATCCTTCCCTTAAATATTACTATTTCCAGGGTGGCTAACAGTCATAGAAATAAATAAACAATAAGATTGGAACAATACTAAACTCAACAAATAATAACAATAATCAGTAAGCTCATAATTGGGAAAAAAAACATTGTTTAAAAGGCCTGGAAAATTAAAAAGCTTTTCATCCAGTGATGAAAAGTGCCAGGTGAGCCTTCCTGGGGCGCCACAGCTGAGAAAGCCCTCTCTTTAGTCTGGATCTGCATCAGCACCCAACATTCTCAGGCTGGAGCTAGGCCCCTTCAATGATGCCTGCCATAGACCCATTTCATCTTTTTTCCTGGCACAGCACTCCAAACAGCCCTGTATAGTTGGGTCAAGGGGCATTCCCACAGTGCCCTGGAACAACACTTAGCTGAGGGCATTGTGGAAAATTAAAATGGTGGTTAGACTCAGCGGTCTGGCCCCGCATGGAGTTTTGCTGCTGCCCACACTGCTGCAACTTGATTCACCACTGATGGAGGAAGGGGTCCACCAGGGAGCACTTTGCCCAGGGCCTTCTCAAACCTGGAGTCTTTCAGCAGCTTCATGACACTTTCAGGAGTAGAATGGCCTCAGAATCTGATTAGTTCATGCTTAGGTTTTGACTTATCTCTACACTTGGGAACTAGCAAGGACTACTTCTTCAAATCAGACTAGCTAGGTGTCCTGAGCATCTTTTGCCTTTTCTTACAGCATATGGCTTGTCTAACTTGCACAAATGAAGTGGAGCTCTGGCTTTGGTAAGTGCGTCTTGCAGTACTTCTGCTCTCTGTTTGGGGAGCATGACCCTGAAAGCACAGGTTGATCAATGGGAATTTGCTGAGCAAATAGTTCTAGCTTTGGGTAGGCAATCGGATCTTTGTGGCCCTGTTCAGATGTCACACTAAGACATGATGGCTAAGAGTTCTGAGCTAACCATGATGGCTTACAGGTTGTGTGAAGGGGCATTTTTTCTAACTATGGTAGCTACATAACCACATTTTAACTACCCTCACTAACCACATGCTGCAAAAGGGTTAGTGGCCCTAACCATGGCTTAGCATGTCATTTGTCAGGCCCCCATTGTTAACCAAGCACTGCCATAGAGATCCAGGGCAAGAGCTGCTGAAAGTGGCATTGCCGCTCCTGCCACCACTCAAAATCTGATGTAGAGCACAAAAATGTAGTGATGGGCAAACTTATCCATTCCTATCTTGCACCCATTTTAAATCACACTTGAATGAATGAACCTAATGTGAGTGCATAAAACAGCCCATGTTGCCAAAAGTGTTATTGAATTCAGGACACATACAAATATATTCAAGATCAATTACTTTTACAGTAGTATTAAGAATACCACTTATTACCCCCAAATCTGAAACACTGCAATTTAGATTTAAAAAATCTTCTATAATAAGTGCCACAATATAGATAGTGGATTTGCCACTCACCCTTCGTTCCTCATTGTCAATACCTTCTCTCTCTCTTCCCCCCATCTAATCTGATGCAGATCTTATGCAAGGACTATGAACACTTTCACATCCTGTATAGAGTACTCTTTGTACTAACAAAACAATAAACAATACCAAAAATCAAGAAAACAAGCAGAGTTTCCATCTCTAAAGGATTATGACAGTTATCTACAGTTTGGTTAAGACTACAATGACTACTTCTGGTATTTTCAGAGACAGTGTTGAATATGAATGTTCCTTCTGTTATCAACTGTGCTACCGTTCAATTCATTATGATCTTCAAAGTGGAAGAACTAGGAGTGAAACTATTTGTGTGTGTAAGTGATATAATATAATCCATCATAATCAACTGCAAATGTGATGCAAAAATCAAGGACAAGCCCTGAAATGGAACAACAAAATCCAAACACTGATAAAATATTTAAACATTTGAAATGCCAGAGATGCAATATAACTCAATGGTGGCTTTGTTTCATTTTTTTCCTTGTCTGCTTTTGCTCAAATACATATCACAAAAATGAAATATGTTTGAAATATATATGTACAAGATATAATTAATATAGCAGTGATCTTTAGTGGCTTATATCAGTCAAACAAGATAAATGTGAACAATATATATTAAAAATGGGAACACATGGAAGCCAGCCTGGATGATCAGACACTGATCTTAGATTTTCTGCATTTTTTTAAAAAAAAATCAGATTATAATGGCAGAAATGGAAACAATTATATGACTGCTTACTTCTTCTTTTTAGAGTTTGAAGAAAATTTAAAGGTTACTTGAAGAAAAGTGGGAGACAGGGACACCCAAATAGGATTTTTCTCCCCCTGTAATGTATGAAGTATCTCTTTTCCTATACTTTTCCTACAGCGGTGTACGAATCTCCTCTCCTCCCAAAACATCTACAATATATACAATCAAATGAAAATGATTACAGGCATGTCTATTTGAATCACATCTTCATGCGCTGGGAACCCACCACAAATTGCAACCTTTCAATGTATGTGTACATGATAAAACAGGTACATGTGTGATCTTCGCACAAGAGTGAACATTCTTTCTCACACATACGTACATCTGTGAATGGAAAAGTCATATAAAGCAATCTTTACATTGTACAATTGCCAAATCAATAGTATGGTCTCTTAAAACTATAGTTTCTTTAACATCCCTGTCATTGGGGTATGTTGGGGATGAGGTGGGGTGGGGCTAAGGGGAATATTCATATAATGTTCAGTTCTAATTTCCCGACTGATTATTGTACCATGCCTTATGTACATATATTCATACCACTTTGGTGTACTTTCTGCATTTTATAAAGTAGAATGTTGATTGCTAAAGATCATGCTGCAGTATTTAAATTGGGATACTGATAACCACTTAGATGGGACTTGTACTAGCTCACTGGAATTTTGAACTTTTTGTACATGCTTTGAACAACTGCCCCCATGCCATATCACAAAATGATTTTGATCACCCCCCCCCTACATTGGTTTCATAAGTAGGTTGCCTTGCCACATGGCAAGTTTATTTTGAGAAAAATAAGCCTAAAACTCCCTTGGGCTCATGGAAATGGTTTTATGTTTTTTTGGAGTCTGGCCAGTGTCTTTTTATAGTTAACATAATTATCACACACAAATTCAGCAACTTCAGAGTGAAGGGGAAAAACTTGTGATCCTGAAATAGATTTACTTCTGGGCTTTTTCTGCTGAAAGTAATAAGAGTTATGAGTAATGTGTAAGATTACAGCCACATCATTACAGTTTCCAACACTGAAAATACAAAGTCATAAAAACAAATGTCAATGTTAATTTCTGATAACTAGTGTGAGAAAATATATTTGCATGCACACACATTATGACAGGGTGCAAATACACTTAGCTGAATTCCTGACAAAAAGAAAAAGTGTAAAATCAATTAGGTAGATAAAGTTACTAGGCACCCAGTATAGTACCCACCATTATGCACATGCCCATAAATACTTTCAGATAACTTTAATCCAGGTGCTAGTAAAAATATCTAACTAAATTTAAATGAGGATTTAATAAAACAATATTTTGTTATATGTGTAGCCTTGTACACACACTACTCTCTGGCTCAATTCAGATGACACAATAAACAACTGGTGTGGGGGAAACAATCGTCAGTTGTTTTGACTATTGTGTCATTCCAATGCTGCCATAGTCAACTCAGCGCTGATCCTAATCCACACCACAGTTGATTATTTATTACCATGTTTTGTGGGGAGTACCCCTAGGGTTAGGGTTAGTCAACCCACCATTGACTATCGTGTCGTCCGAATTTAGCCTCTCTCTGTCTCTCTGTGTGTAAGCTCTGAGCGTAGTTAACTAAGGCCACAATCCAGAGAACCTGGCTAGCATGCAGAAAAATAGATTGTTCCACAAAAAGAATTAATGCAGAACAGAGTGCAAGAGATACTTACTGATCCCTCCACCTAGTAACTTGTACAAACTCTGGGATTACATCATTCATCAGAATAATCCAATGATCTCCCAAGGGTGCTTCTTGATGAGGTTTTTATGATGCCATTGCCCTTCCTCATCCACAGAATTTTATGAAAGGTCTGGACTGCATCATCTTCCACTGTTAACCTTCCTGTCTTTTCGCACCACTTCTTTCACCATTCCCCCCTCCCCTTACCACAGAAAATCCATTAAGAAGGGAAAGGTGCCGCACAATGTCTTTTGACTGGAAGTGCTAAGAGCTGTTAGTCTGGAAGCACCCTAGGAGACAATTCCAGGATCCAGGATATGTTGTTTGTTCAGGACTTTGAATTAAACACATTTGCACATACAAGGCCTGCATAAGCTCATCTATGTTTAGTGGCTCTTGCATCCTTTCTTACTCTTCTCCATTGCAACGTCTGCCATGTTGCTTCTCAAAGACTGAACAACCTCCTGCTCTTCACTTGTGCAGTCATTCTCATCCTTTGCTCAATTTAGGGTGCAATACTTTCAATTGCACCTTCATTGCTCGGAAGCCCTCAAACTTAGAGGCTTCTGGGTCACCTATGACCTGCCAGGTTGAAGCAGAATGGGTGGAGTGGCGGAG
The DNA here is from genome assembly GCA_029215795.1 of Anniella stebbinsi. Lineage (NCBI taxonomy): Eukaryota > Metazoa > Chordata > Lepidosauria > Squamata > Anniellidae > Anniella > Anniella stebbinsi. The sequence goes on along the minus strand of JARDYH010000005.1, from coordinate 59,897,683 downwards.
GCCATCTTCACCATCCTGTGTTCTGTCTCTGGTGATTTTTGCTGGACAGGCTTTGTAGCCCATCTAACGAGGGTGCTTTGGACAGGGAAGGGAGGAGGCTGGAGGTGGCTCAGGATAAAATGTATCCTGTCCTCTCCGGTCTCATTCCCTCCCCACCCACTGGCTGCAAGGGTGAGAGGGTCTGGGGTTGGACCTCTGATTCCCCCATTCAAGAATTTGCTAACCTCGGAAAGGGTTTGTTTTTGAGGCATCTTATGGTCCCTATGATGCTTGCCCAGAGACCATAAAATAGCTCTCTCCAGGTGCAATCCTAAGCATCTTAGACAGGAAAAGTCCTACAATTTCCAGCATGCCCCAGTCAACAGAACTAGCTGGAGAAATGCTGGGAATTGTAGGCGGTTCCCCCCTCCCCACTGTATAAACATGCATAGAATTGTGCCCTAAAACAGGGGAAGAGGGGCAGGATTAAGAGGGTAGATAGGAAAGGACATCGTTTATAGTGAGAAAGAACGTTTATGAAGGAGGTCCTGGAAACTGCATTGTGGTAGGTTGCCTGAAAGTTGCTGCCATATAGCATTTTTTGTAAACTGTCCAGAGAACTTCGGCTATGGGGCATTATAGAAATGAAACAAATAATAACAACCAATGCAATTACCGCGAGCTACATACCTTGGAGCATGTGTAGAATGCCCTTCACATGGGGGTGAGAAGAGAAACAAATGAGCTAAATGCAAAGTGTCTCTTTGTGTATACAGAATGCTTGTCTCCTTTAAGCTGCCTTTTAAAAGCGAACGAATGGTACGGTTGCCTCTGCATGTACAAAGAGGATTTTAGGGCTGTTGTTTTTAAAGCGCATTTTAACGACAGCAGCGAACATGTCGCCAAGTGGAGTGTGTGTATATATATATAATTTGGCTGTATGGCAAACTCTTTAACACTTTTCATAATCCTTAGTCTATCCAGAACTCCATTTAAACACCCCTCCCCGAACACTCGCCCGTAGCGTTTGGAAACATCAACAACACCGCGCCCGGCGCCTCCCTGGTGTCGCTCTAGCCGACTGTTTCTACTCCTCCGCGACGGGAAGGAGTGGGAGGAGGAGGAGGAAGAGGACGGGCTGCACGCGCGGCTTTTTGAGCTGGGTGCTCGCAAGATTGAGGAAGTTGGGGGAGGGGAGGTGACCGAGCAAGAGGGGAGAGGGGAGTGGGCTCCAAGTAGGCAAGACGCGCACTGTTAGCAAGGGGGTGGGGAGATAAAGCCTGTGCATCTACCCGGCTTCTATTTCCTCTTGACTGGCCTCTTCCCTCCCGTTCTTTTTCCTACCGCCCCTTCTCACTCTTTCCTCACCTTCTTACATATGTCTTTCTATTAATTTGACCCTTTCTTTTTTCCTTTGCAGTTACGCTTGTCTCTATTACCCTCCCCCACCGGTGTTTTTATTCTGTGTTCCTCACCACACACCTTCCAGGGACGTTTGAGCTCCTTCTTTCTAACTACTGTCTTAAATTTTGCCTCATATTGCTCGCCCCAATTTACTTCCTGCAGAAAATCTACAGTCCTGTTACACATGTGTTGTAGCAGGCCTAAAGCAGGCTTTTTAAAAGGCTCATTGTGGCCTTATGGCTAGCTCTGGTCTGGGAGATGCCACTTGTCCCTGGTTTTTACTGAGCATGCAGCCACGGATGGATGTCACAGAAGTGGTATCTGAGGGATCTGCCAATCTGCCTCCCTTTTCGCAAGAAGATGTCTGTGCTGGTGGTTCTGGGCTCACCACGTGCAGGAGTCCAAGTATTCCCTCATCTCCTTTATTGGAGAGTCCTCAGTTGCAGCCCATTGCACCTTTGAGTAGGGATGTCAGAGAAAGCAGTAGGATTCAGGTGGTATGTTCCATAATGTTCTGTTTACACGCTTGATTGTTTTTGTATTATATTCTGCAACGTTTGTGAAAGGATGGAATCTAGATATACTTGGCTTCAGGAACATTTAAAACTGTAAGCTATTGCAGAGCAATGTATCTTGGCACCAAGGCCTTATTGCTGGAAGACAGATCAAGAGTGATGTAGATGCTAGGAGCAAGATGGTGTACTGTTAAGAGCTGAACTAAAAGTTAACCTGCAAAAACTCAGCCATGTTTTGTATGCTTGTTTGTTTTTAAGAGCAAGGGCATGTTAGAAGAGGGTGATTAACCTTCTACCTTCTTGTTGCTTCTCTATTGTAAATCTCTGCCCAAAGTATCTTCTCTCTCCCTCTTTTATTTTTTTTTAAACAAACCCCTAATTTAACCTCCTAAATAAGTCCAAAACCTACCTCTATGGAGGCCTGCTTTTCAAGTTATATTTTTAACTTGATGGGAATGCTTCTGTGACCTTAAACTACGATATGGAAAACAGTGGAACATTTCTGAGTGGTTTATTCTAAAAGTCCAGTAGCTGTTCATCAAAAATATATTTCTGTCTCCACCCACTGCCCTTAACATTTGTTTTAAGATGACACATGTAGAACTTGTTTTTACCTGATAGTTTTTAAAAATGGGAGATTCCTTGGAAAGAAGTTCTCTAAACTAGCTTCTAGAGTTTTGCTAAATATGCTACTTCGCTGGAAAAGATCCACAAATACAGGATCCACAAACGTTGGCTTTGGTATCCAGCCAAAATGTGTGGTTGTCATCACCCTACCTTTTTTCTGGCATGGGGGAGGGCGGGGCCATGTCATATTTAGTTTCAGATCCCCTTGAAGCAATTCTGAAGTGAAGCATGAGGTCAGGAGCAATTTCCACAACTCAAACCTAAGGAAGGAGGGTGAGGGCTTGTCTGTGTCATCTTTAGTTGTGAAGACATTCCGAGTGTTTCCAAAATGCACAGCAATTCTGTATTCTCTGTTTAGGATTCTCTGTCCTAAGCTCCAAGCTTGGGAGAAGGTAAAAGCTCCTCATACTTGCCAGAAGGGCAAGGTGTGCTCACCATGGTGAGCTTGACAAGCAGATTTGTAGGCCCTTACACATACATTACCTTTCTTGTAGTATAGATGTTGTCCCTTAAGACATGGACATGCATGCTCGTATTTACTTGTAGTGTACATAAGAGTTCTGTACCATCAGAAATATCAAAATTGAGCTTAAAAGTTAGCTATAAATGACATAGGGATTTATTACCCCCCCACCCCCGTCATTCTAACAAATCACACTGATTGTGCTTTGAAGCTATTTTTTTTTAACGGAAAATGTGATAGCGGTTGAACTGCAAACATATATTATGGCTTGTTAATGGTGTTACTAAAGACATTAGTTAATGGAGATTATATCCAACTATAATAATGTAGGACTAAGGTGAATTTGAATGTACGGAATCTGATTCTAATGAGAATTATACAATTTGAAATTGTTTTATTATGCCCTGTTATGAACTGTAAAACTGATAGACTTTGATGAAATAATTTGAAGGCATGAATATGAAGCAAAGCTGGTTAATCTTTACATTTACTTGCTTCAGATCTTTAGTTCTCATGTATCAAGGGGTGAAGCAGCCTCCAACATAGATTGCTCTTTGGGCTGCAGAGAGTGCAGGACTACCATAAGTTCTTTGGGTCATGTTCTGTGGCTTGCAGAATGGGTCCACAATTCTTGCTGCTAATACAGCTTTGTATGGGCGGATTTTTCCTTTGCTTTAGAGATGCCTGGGGTGGGAAAGTCAGGCTCTACATCTCAGGACACCAAGATAGCTCCTGGGATAAGATATAAGCCTCTGTTATGCAACAGCAGTATTAAGGGTTAGGTTAAGATAGGGATGCTGTTGGTTGATCCCAAATGGGTCAAGATGTCCCAAAATCCATATCTGGTCAATCAATAAAGCTCTTTTAAACTGAGATTGGTTTAGGAATAGAGAGGGTGCTAGGCTAGGAAGGAGGCAGCAAAACATGGGGAAATAATCAAGTTTACTGAATTAATAATTACTATTCTTATTAATAATAATAAGGGTTAATGAGAACCATTTGTAAAGACAAGGATAGTGTATTTTGTTTTCTGATCAGAAGCTTGTGTGTGTATGTGGTGTGCAGGTGAATTGGGCATAACAAAATTATTATGTATCATTTTTTTATTGAGCAGGGAATAAATAGTGATAATGTATGTTGACTAATGCTGTATTTTATATTCTTATTCATTATAGTCTGTAATTCTGCCAGTTTACAATGCTGAGTGCTGGCTGGATAAATGTTTGAAATCTGTTCTGGAGCAAGACTTCCAAGGTTCCATTGAGCTCTCTGTTTTTAATGATGCTAGTACGGTATGTACACTTATAGCGGACTCCTTAAAGTTCTAATGTACTACCGTATTTCACCAAATCTAAGACGCCATTGATTCTAAGATGCACCTTAATTTTAGGGCCACCAACAGGAAAAAAGCGTTGTGTCGATTCTAAGACACACTCCATTTTCAGACACGTAATATTGGGGATGTGCATCTTAGAATCAAAGAAATACGGTAGGGCTGTGCATGCCCCCCCTCGATTCGCCACCCAGGGACCTGCTGGGCCGGCCCGGGCATGAGTCCCCCTCCTCCCTTCCCCACTCACCGCCAGCATTGCCCCGGTCCGCACTGCCAGTGCTGCCCCGGTTCTCGCCGCCAGCGCCGCCCCGGTCCTCACTGCCAGTGCCGCTGGCAGCGGCCTACCTGGCCTGGAAGCACAGCGTTACTACAAAGTAGGCTACGATCCTACGAGATCTTGAAATCGAGAACTCGTGGGATTGTGGCCTGCTTTGTAGTAACGCTATGTTTCCAGACCGGGGAGGCCACTGCCAGCGGCACTGTCAGCGAGGACCAGGGCAGCAATGGAGGTGAATGGGGAAGGCCGTTCCTTGCTGCTGCTGCGGCGGCTCCTCGCTGGCAGCGGCCTACCCGGCCTGGAAACGCAGCGTTACTACAAAGTAGGCCACGATCCTGCGAGATCTTGAAATCGAGATCTCGTGGGATCGTGGCCTACTTTGTAATAACTCTGCGTTTCCAGGCCAGGTAGGCCGCTGCCAGCGGCGCTGGTGGCAAGGACCGGGGTGGCGCTGGAGGCCAAGGAGGTCGGTGTCAGCGGTGCGGAATGGCGGTGATAGAGGCGAGTGGGGAAGGCCAAGTCACTTGTGGGGGTCATGCAGAGCCCCTTTGTGAAGGCACTGTGGGGGCGGGGTGGATCTTCAAACTCATTCCAGCGCCGAAGAAATCGGCGATTCTTAGACACCATCGATTCTAAGACGCACTCCAGTTTTAAGACGTAAATATGGGGGGAAAAGTGCATCTTAGAATCGAGGAAATACGGTATTATTATTTAAATGCCTACTCCAGGAATGTATTGTCATCCTGTTTGTTTAAATGTTTAAAAATAATGCTTCAGTGTACTCTCTTCTCACCAGGACAATTCAGTAAACATAATAGAAAAATGGAAGGTTCTTTTGGAAAAAGCAGGCCTTCGGGTACTACTTGGAGGAAATAATTCATCTCAGCCATGTGGAGGTAGGCATTATAAAAGAATTTAGCTATAAGTTAACTTTGTTCTCAGCATAACAGCTTCCCATGTAGCCAGGTAGTATTGTATAGGCATTGGCCACATTTGAATGGTATGATAAGCCAGGATCCAGCTTTGTTTAGTGATCACTGTAGCAGGGAGAAGCCAAGTGGGGTCGAATTGGCTGTATGCATTAACACCCAGCAGGGTGGATTTGATTTAAATCAATTTGATTTAAATCACACCCAGTTGGCTTACACGAAGCCAGAATTCTGGACAAATTTCGCTTATTGTGCATGAGATCATGGTTGTTCTGTCTGTCAGTGCTTCCATGTTCTCAGACCCTTCATTAATAACTGTTAAATGTGAGAATCTTTTTGAGGTATTTTGAGGTTTGTTTTTATGTGCTAAGATGGAATCCGGCCAAATGCTAAATAAATTATGGCTGCAATCCTAATAATTCTTAACTAGGTACTAAGGCCCGTTGAACACAGTTGGGCATACTTCCAAGTAAGCTTGCATAGGATTGCGCTATATGCCTATTGCTGGATATTAATACCTGCTTTTCCTCAGTTGCTTAGTCAGTTTTTCAATAGGTGTTTCAGAGACAAAGAATATGTGGTATAACAATATATGACTAGAAAATTAATGTTGTGTGGATTGAGAAAGCCACCATCTTTGCTGCAGACAGGGAAGAAGCCAGGCCTGTTGTGTGCTGGACTGACAAGCACAAATAAGGTTAAATTTGTGATCCAAGCCAAAATAAATAGCTCTGGAATGGTTGTAATAGGCTGGAAAGATTCTAGTTGAATTGCCAAGCGTGACCACTCTAGAATGAAGATCAGCTCAGTGGGATGTGAACTGTAAATGCTTGTATTGAGTTTTAAAGTTCGCTGTCTTTTTCTGTGCGATTGTGAAAAATGATGGTTTTGTGAGGAATAGGGAATCTAAGGACAAAGAGAATAAAATGTATATAGGAAATGCCACATTTGATTTTGAGAATAAATTTCCCATGCAAACTTATTTAGAAAGTTTGAATTTTTTTCCCCTTCCTTATTTGAATAAACTTATAATTATCTCATGTAGTATAAGTTAATTTTCCTATTAAGCTCTGTAGTTGATTCTTAATCATGCTTATTTGGAAGATGCAGGTCAATGAAAAGCCAGTAAGTGTTTATACATTTTGCTGGGAAAGGAAATATATTTTACTCATTTTATTTAAGGATGTTACATGCAAATATGTGTAACAAACTCCAAGTGGACCTACTCTCTGGGTGAGTCCGCACATCATGCTACACAAACCTGACAATAAACCATGGTGGATGGGTGGCTTGTCCCTTACTCCCAACAGACTATCACATGTTTGGTGGTTTGCCATGGCTTGTTTCTCCATCAGTCCCTCTCCGTTCTCGTGGCCACTGCTGGCACAAATCCCAGGGTCCGTTATGGCAGAAATCTTCATTCCCTTTTCTGCAGTTGGTCTGCCAGGGCTGCCAGGTACTGAGGGAAACTCCCCTTTCCCCCCTACATTAGATTGTCAAAGAGCCCTTATGAACGCAGGAAAGCATTCACAATTTAAAAAAAAAATAGACAGGACCACCTGCCTGCTATTGAGCCCAGCATAGCTATTTCCCCATCTTGTCAATGTCCTTCTCAGTTTCATCCTCCACTTTGCTGCTTCCTGAGAAAAACTCCTCTCTCCCTCCTGCATCAGATCACAAAAAGGGGTGGGGGGAATCTAAGCCTTTATGAACATGGGAACGTGTTCACAATTTTAAAAATTATTATTTTTTCTGGGGTCTTACACAACTGCTCAAGATAGCCTCTCCACTAATGATAACAACTCACCATGGCTTAGTGTGATATGTGAACCCAGTCCGTGCTTCTCCGCTGTTCCTCCCCCAGCTGCACTTTTCTTGTTGTGGTTCTACATGTTTTGAACACATGTTTTGACCACACAAACATTGTCTTTCCCCTCTCCTTCTTCCAGGTCTGCTTTGTCTTAAACGAAGGGACCTTGGGTGTTTGTTGTAACTTGTAATTCAGCACTAAGATAATAAAATAACCTTGATACCGGAGTTTTGTTCACGCTAGCAATAGTATTATGTTGTTGCTAGTATTTTGTAACAATTTAAATAAATTTGACAATTTAATTTCTCATGTTTTTTCTACCATAAGAATTCTACCATAAGATTTCACAGCAGTTTGAAAAAACACCACAGTTTAATCTATATAGTAAACAATCCCCAATTTTGTCCCATTCATGTCTGAGTCTAAAAACAGAATCTAGGAGATGAGTTGACTTGGTTCTCTGCTAGGGGACTGTATTGGTTTTGGTGTCTGTTACTGAATTCTGTGAAACAAAGCAAATGGGACACAGTAGAGAAGGAGCAAATCCTGCTTCTCAGTCTAGAAGTAGAGGGTAGATATAACCTCCACCCAATGCTCTCCCTAATTGTAGCCCTTTACTTTATGTATTTACCTATATAAGAGAAAGTAAACATATTGAAAAGCAAGTAAACATGCTCTATATGTAATGTGCTCTATGTCTGGCTGCTCTTGAAGAGTGGTTCAGGAACTTCAATGGTTGCAAAATGCTGTTGCCAGATTGTTGATTGGCATGAGCCAAACGGAGCATATCATTCTAATTTAGTATGATCTACACTGGCTATCTGTTTTAGGCTCATTCAAGATGTTGGTTCTTTCCTTTAAACAGCAAAAAATCTTGGGACCTGAGTACCTTAAGGACCATCTTCTCCCTTATGTACTCAGTGGTCTTGCTCTGCCTGCCCATCTTGGCTGAAGTTTATTTATTATTATTTTTTACATTTTTATACTGCCCAACAGACAAGGCTCTCTGGGCAGTTCACAATTAAAACAATTAAAACTACAATATACAAAGTCAGAATTTAAAATTTTAATTTTTAAAAAAAATGTCATATAAAGCTAGGAGAAGTTATCACCCAGGGAAGGCTTGTCTAAAAAGATGTGTTTTCAGGAGTTGTTTGAAAGATGTTATATTTCCCGCCTCCCGAACCACATGAGGGAGGGTTTTACAGAGGGTGGGTGTTGCTACAGAGAAGGCCCGCCATGGATGTTCTTCATAACGACATTCTGTTTGTCTTGGAATGACGAGCAGGACCTCCTCTGATTATCGTAAATGTTGTCCGGGCATGTATAAGGGAAGGTGGTCTGAGAGGTATCCTGGTCCCAAGTTGTTTAGGCCTTTATAGGATAATAACATAACCTTGTATATGGCTCGGTAGCTAACAGCCAGTGCAGTTTTTAGCACAGGTTTTATGTGGGCAGAGCTAGGTGTCCCGGTGAGCACCCTAGCTGCTGCGTTCTGCACTAGCTGCAGCTATTGAACCACACACATGGGTAGTCCCACATAGAGCGTGTTACAGTAGTCTAATCGTGAGGTTGCCAGTGCATGAATCACTGTGGCTAGGCTATCCTTATCTAGGAATGGGCGTAGCTGGCTTACCAACCGAAGTTGATAATGGGCATTCCGAGCCACTGAGGCCACCTAGGTCTCCTGTGACAAAGATGGATCCAGGAGCACACCCAAACTACTGACCTGCTCTTTCAGAGGGAGTTCAACCCCATCCAGAACTGGCAAACACCCCAATTCCTAGTTTGATGGGGTGTTCATTAGTTGCAGGTCTTTCTTTTTAGTTGTGGTGCCAACATTATGGAATCTCCTCGCTAGGGAAGCCTGTCCGACAAGGGCAAAGGCTTTTTAGGATGGTCTTTGGGCTGAATTCTCTCTTGATTCTTTCTGATTCTCGGGATGAGTTTTGCACTGTTTTTTTAAAAAATTGTGTTTTAGTTTTTGCTGTATTTGTAATGTGTAGTATTGAATTTTAATTCTGTTGCTATGGATTATGTTTTCTGTTTTTATTGCTTTGTGTGTTGGAATCCCTTTTGACTTTATGTTTAAGAAAAGTGTGATCATTTAAAATAAAATAAGTATGATAATGTTGTGGCAGTGGTAAAATCTTCTTGCCAGCTTTGATTCTGGGAACATGGACACTATCAATAGGGACCCCATGGGGGAAATCCATGTTTCTATTGCCCCTCCTGAAGGTAAGGTTGCAGGGTAGTGGAATACGTTTCTCACATTCCTCTTTTTCTCCCAAAACCAGGTTTTCGGTTTGAGAAAAGGAAAGGAAGCAATATAGAGGAATTGCACCACCACCACCTCGTACAACTTCTGAGTTGGGCTGGAATTTTCTTTCCCCTTAGTTTGTGTTTAATTTGGAAAACACATGGCATGACTTTGGCCCATCCTCTGTTCTGCCTGAGGTTGGGCCTGTTCAGATGACATGCTAAGCCATAGTTAGACTACTAACCCTTTTGCGGCAAATTATTAGTGAGTGTGTTTAAACCAGTTAGGAATGGTTCACATGACACGGTAAGACATGGTTCACATGATGCAATAAGCTATAATGTTTAGCTCAAAATGCTTAACCATTGTAGCTTAGTGTGTTGTCTGAACAGGGTCGTTATAGGAAGGTGGAGGAATGGTTTGGAAAAAGGTTTGATAAGGAAGAACCTTCCCGTACTTTTCCAAGCTTTTTGGCGTGTTTGTAGCTAAGTATAAATAAATTCAGCGTCCTTGAACTGTTTTATCATACAGTGTTGACAACATGTTAGAATTTATGAAAGATATCTCCATACCAAAAGGGTTTGCTTCTTCCCATCGAAATAGCAATATGTGCTGCTATGATTGCTATCTTTGCTCTTGCAGCACAATTCCAAACATGTTCACATGAAAGTAAATGCATGACCACTTTTTGCACTTTTTCCTTGTGACATCTGAAGTGGTCTTCAGATTGACTGTAATTGTGCATTTGAATTTGCAAACCAATCCTTAAGTTTACTATAGGCTGTTGTGCAGTGGTTGCCTCACAAGAATGGAATGCCATTCCTCAGAAACTCATTAAAGTCTGAGCCTCTTTTGGAACTGGTGAACACACACACACACACACACACACACACACACACACACACACACTAACTTATACCTTATTTACAATTCCAAAAAAATGTTAAAGAAATAATTTGGCTTTTGGTTTCCAGGCTAATATACGGAGGATTGACAAGTGTTTATGATTTTAGTTTCTGTTAGTTTTTACCTTTTTAAAAATATATATCTTTTATTAATATATAACAAAATGTATACATAAAGCAGAGTAAAAATCTACAGCTGCTCCATATTTACTCTGCTCTGATTTTTCCCAATCGTTGGTAAGCTAGGTGAGGAAAGATGTATTTTGTTAAATTATAAATCTTTGAAAGCAGGTTGCTATGCAGAAATCATTTTCCTGTGCAGGACAGCTCATTTGTATTTACATTTGAGGAGCCTGTTGGAAATCTTTGTGACCCCTTTGTCCATAGTGATTTACTTTGCTGTGGTTAGGAGTAGTTAAAACATGTAGGGAGTACTTCCTTTGGAACAAGCAGCCCCAATAACGAAACAATGTGACAGTCTTCACGTCTTGGACTGTTTACACTGGATTAAGATTCATTTCTGATTCTTTTCTGTCATGGAAAAGGAAAAAGAAAAACAAAAAGGGAAAACTCCCAACAAAAGAGAGGGTCAGTGGCTTTAAAGAAACTACCACAAAACCACTTCTTTCCAAGAGTGAGGAATGTTAATATCTCACGGGGTCTTAGGTTTTTACTCCTGTGACCATGGTAACAGGCTCTTTTCACTAAGTAAGCAGGTCTTACAAAATGCAAAGCCTTGGCACAAACATTTGACTCTCATCAGTATAGCAATATCACAGTGAATTCTTTGCTTATGCCAAACACAAGATTCATTGCGTGAGACCATTTTTTTAATATCCAGTTTCTTACAGAATAAAATCTCTTTGGAATCACATAATTGTGTTGATATCAAAAAAGGCATTGTTGTTATGAGCAGTTGACTACCAAACCTTTAGGTTCCTTGTGTTTAATTTGAGCATCTGATTTTATAACTATCTGCACTTGAACAAACAAGGCTGTTTCTCCTCTGGCCTACTTTTCTAGCCACCGCTCTGCCCAGCTGTGTATTTAAGAGCTGGTCTTTAAATATTTGTAAGAACATTTTAAGAGCATATTCTTAGTCCTTAAACCTTGATTATCAAGTGAGTAGCATAACTTTCTCTGACATTCATACATTATGAAATAAGAATGTCTCAACAGGGTACGCCTTATGATTGTTTTAATGATCTGTAAAAGCAATGAAATATGGACACAAGGTACTTATTGAGTGTTGGGTAGGTGATTTTAAATGAGAGTGAATTTAAATTTCTGTCTACCGCTTGCTCCCTTTCATCACAATGCTGTCTCCGTAGGCTGCCTTGTAGGAATGATCCATGACTGATTTTATGACCTGTGGAATGCCCTTAATCACAGAATCCTTTTGCCCCACTTACAATATACAGGCAAATGTTGAAAAATTATGGCGTGGTGATGGAAAGAGAGAGGCTTTATTATACAACTGATCCTGCTGGAGCAGTTACTGCTTTGTGGCAGGATTAGCCATTCAACACTAGTATTTTCGTTTTCTTCCTTTGGAAATAATTGTCCCAAACTATGGGTTCTTTTGGTAAGCATGTCTAGGCCTGCTTAATAAGCTAAGGATGTGGTAACATTTTGCTGAGTTTGCCAAACATTTAAATTTAATTGTGGCAGCCATTGAACTGTTCAGATATCTTTGTTATAGGAGTTATCATTACCCTGTGATATCGTATTTTCTAATAGGGACCTCAATTATCCATGAACCAGTCCTTACATGGTAGCAAGTTTAGAGGAAGGCCAAGGCTTGCAGAAGTACAAAAAGTTTTGGGGGGGGATCTTGGGAGATTCCCCCCTTCAAATAATCCAGTGAGGACTTGGCATGCTCAGTGGCCATAGAATGTGAATTGTTTTGGGGGTGATGGTGGATGTAAAATGGGGTAGGAGTAGGAATGGAATAGAATAGAGGGAACTCCACACTGCATCACTCTGTTGTATGTCCCACTTTTATATTCATAATGTTCATACACAAACATTATGTTTTGGTACTTCTGTCTTTTCTTTCTTTTCTCGCCTTTTAGTCTCTCTTCACTCTGAAATCTGCTGTGTATTTTCTTTTCCCATCATCCCTTTAGCATATCATTTCCTCTTTCCTCCATCCTTGGGATAGACACTAAACTAACTTTGTGTGTGTCTGTCTTTTCCTTCCTTCCTTTTTTACATGGAGTTCTTTTTGGATTTTGAAGATGAGGAGTGGTTTCATTATTTTAACTGATTTAAGTGATTTGGCTCCTTAATGACACATTGGATTAATTCTGGAAAAATAGTGCACACTGAAGTTGTATGTAACTTGAATAATTCTTATTTTTCTTCTTACCATAGAAAATGGAGACAATTATTTTTCAATTGCTTAGATATTCTGCCTTGCTCTTTCTCCAAGGAGCTCAGCATGGTATAATGATCTCCCTTCCTATCTTTGTTAGAATTAGGGATGTCGGAGAAATCTGCACCAGAGTCAAATGAGTTGAGATTTGTATGAATCCAATCTGTGGATTCTAGAGCAGATTGGCTTTTCCCGAGTTGCATGGATCCTGCGGACTTGTGGACCATTTTAAAAAAAACTTTCTGGAATATTACACAGATTTAGTCGTAGAAAAATACATACAATAAAAAAAGCCCAAAATGCGCATTTCCCCTATAGGCTAAAGCATGAAAATGCACATGGGAAGAATTTACTCATTGTCGCAAACACAAATTTGTTGGACGCTCTGCAACACACAGACGGAACAAAATATCATCACACACTTTGGCTCTAAGTCAGTCTACGTCCTGTAAAGGTCTAATAAGGCGTTCCACCAAACCATGGTTTGTACACAAACAAGTGATGAGCTTGAGTGCACCCCGCTCCTTTTCTTTCTTTCTTTTGTGCACTTCTCAGCAAAGAAGACTTATACTGTGGGTTGGCATGCTTTAGGCTTTGTTCTTCACTAGAATTCTGGTGTCCAGGTGGAAAATAATAGCGACAGGAGATGGACATAGAATTTAGGAACAGAGTCTCTCTGAGAGTCAGATCAGCCTAGGAATTAGTTTTCAGTACCAGACCTGGAGCTCTCATACCAATCCTTCCATACACAAATGTACTGCTGCATTCTCCCAAGCCTTCTTGATATTAGTCTAACTTAGGAGTAAAAAGGCCTGTTGTTTTCATTATTGTTAAACCATTGAGAATCAGAAATCCTTGTTGAACAAACCACCTGGAGATCTACTAGTAGACCCTGATCTATCTTCTGTCCCAATCTGACTTAAACTATGGTATCCCATGACAGCTGAACTGGGAAACTGGTTTAAGGGATTGTAAATCAGCTGAGTGCGTGAGGGGAGATGGGAGGATAGGTTCGTGGCTGTTGCTTGTTCACATGCAAGCAAACCAAGCTTTGTTGGAGCAGCCTTTACGTCTGATCCAGAACTATGACATGCGGGCACCATTCAGACTTCCATGAAAGCTTACTTAATGAGGGCTGTACTTCTTAAAATTCATATGGGCAAAGAACCCAAATTGGTGTGTATGTGGAATTACCCTCCCCCCCATTTAATGTTACTTAATATTAAGTAGAAGAAAGTTGCAATTATATGCAAGTGGTATATTGTCTTTTCACTTTATCAACAGTGGGCTTTGCTAAAAATCAGGCAATCGATCAGAGTTCCGGGACCTACCTCTGCTTTCTGGATTCTGTAAGTGAACTTTTTAATTTTTGGCCAAATATTTTATTTAGAGTTGGTAATACAAAGTTCATATATTAATTTCCTTCCTTTTTATCATTGTATAATGGTGGCTGATGGTTTTTCACATTTTAGCATGTAAATGTTTTGTGTAGTTATGGAAATTAGTACAGTTTTGAAATAAGTCTGAGAACATATGAGCCATGCTGGATCAGACCAAGGATCCTTCTAGACCAGCATTCTGTTCACACGGTCAACCAGCGGCCTGTGGGAAATCCACAAGTAGGGCATGAGTGTAGTTGTACCTGATCTCACTCGTGTTCCCCAGCAACTGCCTCTGATACTGGAGGTAGTATATAGCCATTGAGACTAGCAGCCATTCATAGCCGTATCCTCCATGAATTAATCAAAATCTGATCTGTGAGGTAAACTCTTTAGAGACTCCTAAAGCCAAAGGAAAAAAGAAGGTATTGCCCCCTGTTTTTTAAAAAACACTTAATAAAACAAGAGGAAGACCTCAAAGTGGGGAGGCTATACTTCTGCCCTTTTAAGCTTCACTTCAAATAGAGGGATGTCAGTAGACACAGTAGGCAACACAGGAATAACTGAGTTACTACAGCAGACCCAAACAGTCCTGCATATTTTGCCTTGCAGGACAAATAGCTACTTCTCCCCCCAGTGCTGCAATCCTGATCAGATCACTCCTCCATGTATTTTACTTTTAAAAAATGCAGAAGATCCTGTTGTGGGGCTTCTGTGTCCTACCTAGTTTGACCATTAATGGTTTATAGGTTAACTGCCTAAAGGCAATGTTGCTCATCAAACTTCCTGGTTGCTTTCCTACCAATTTAATAAATACAAGGTGCTTTTGAAATAACACGTTGTTTTTAGGTAGGAAGTATGATTGCATATTGAGCCCATTAATTTCTTTCTGCTACATGGACTTCTGTCATCTTGCTTTGCTTTTACCAGTGGGGGAGAGAGAAAACCTCAACATGCTGTATGCAAGCTTATCTAGCACAGATGCAATTGTATTTATGAAATGAGGGACTTGATTGGTTTCTACCTCTTTATGTTGTAGAACCCTAGCAATATCTGTGATAGAGTAAGTGGAAATTTTCAGTTATGTTTAGAAGATCTCCTGCTTTTACCATTTCTGCTAAACAGAGACTGCCATGTTGTATGAAAAGGTTGAATGAGGATTTGGGACATGGGTCAATCGGTTTAGTAATTTGAATGTCCCACCTAGATATTTGTATCATTGGGAGTATAAAAGTGCATGAACTAGGTCATGATTGTTTCAGGTAAAACAGAGAAAATTCAGTGAGGGAAATTTTGGAGAAATTAATCTTGTTCCTTGTTGCAGATATTATCATGAACTATCAGTTATGTACATTTATTAATTAAAGCAATGAACCAGATAGTGTGTCCTGATCCACCAATCTGATCCAGGTATTGAAGCCCTACATGCATGCATGTAGCTGTCCTGCACACAGCAGCTTCTGTATTCATTTTAATAGCATGTTAATTTGCACACAGATTCTGCTTCTTTCATTGAAATGAATGGGGAAGCTACATATGCATTTGAATACCACATATTTTTGGACTAAGGAAGTTTGTTCAGCAACGTACAACTGTTTCAGTTCTTATACAGCTGTTTTCATTATTATATTGAAACTGCTCTTACTTATACATCATTTAAATTTTCTTCCTTATTTTTCTCTTTCCTGGAAATGCTCCAGCATCCGACACTAGCTTTTCTGTCCAGAGTGTTCAAATAGGTATATATTTCTAACACAGGCACAATCTCTGTTGGCATGAACATAAATGTTTTACTATTTGGACCCTTTGAAATTATTCCAAATAAAATGTTTATGATCTACTGCAGCAGAACTTGACTCTGGAAAAATATTCATTAGGTAGGGTCTGTGTCAAACTCCCTGCCCCTCCTTTTCATTCTCCTTGCTTGTTTGCTTAGTGGAAGAATTTTGAGTTACCAGAATGTTTAAGAATTATTTTGCACAATAAGTTAAGAACTTGGTGTTTATAAACAAGTGTGTTTTCTGTGCATTTTTCCTGTGTTTAACTGTACAGAGAGAAGATAGAAATTCCAGAAATTGATATGCATCAAGGAATTACTTGGTATTCTCATTGGAAGCAGTTTCTCAATCCTGTATAGTAATTGCTGAAAAACAGATGTTACCAGCTGTGTGACATAACATTGTCTGTGACTGTTTCAATGTACCTCTCTTACTTCTTGGTTTCAGTTCACCAATTCAGTATTGAATTTTCCAGAATATAATGTTAGCGTCAGTCATGTGGAATGTGCCTGAGTATTGCCAAAAAATTGACTTTCAAGAAATGTGGGTTCTATGTCCACATTCAATTCGTTATAGGCTGAAAAAACATTAGTTCAGTATTTCTTCTGCATGTTAGAAGAAACTGTATTGCTTTCTTTCATAGTTTTGGCACGTATGTCGTTCACTTGAGGATGTGGTGGAAGTTCCTTACTCAGCCAGGAAATTCTTTACTCAATTCTTTACTCAGCCTGGACACCATGCTGCTATATTGCTCTTGCCTGTCTGACTGGAATTGCTAGCAGCCTTGGGTCATCATGGTGAAGAAGTAATAAGGCATTTTTGTGGCTCCATCAAAGGGGCAATATAGTAGCATGGATACATACACTGCTTTAACATTTCTCTTCCTCCACCTAGGTAAAATGATGGTGTAGGGTGGCTTGTATTTCCCATTGAAGTGTCAGAAATTGCATGCAGAAATAAGTCTTCTTTCCCATTTTGTTTGTAGAATTGATTGCATTTGCTCACACTTGTCTTAAATAACTGGAGGCCTTCAGCAGGTTATTGTAGGAGTCCATTTCAGCATATTTATTTTTTAATAGGTTCAGAGACTTTAGTGTTCTGATTTTTTTAAACCACTGCTTGACAGCTAGCTAATACTTGAAACTGACTTTTTGAGAATAGAAGACATTTGATTGATATTCCTTTATTTGAATTGGTAATCCCCAATCTGTACCATACTACTTGTGAAATTTACCATGTTATACGTTATTAACTCTTAATTGTAATACACTCTCAGATAGCAGTTTCTTAAACATGAAGAACCAAAAAGCGCCTTGGAAAGAGATAATTGGCACTTAAAGTATTTCCCCCAATGGAATACTTTGGAATGTCCTACTGTGAAGTTAGTTTTCAGTTAGTTAATAGGCATCTGTTAGTTTTTGTGCTTGGTCAGCCGAGAGAACCCATTCAAAGACCTAGGGCTATAGCAGTGCTGTATTTTGGGTCAACCAGAGGATGGAGGCTTCTAGCTCAGTGCAAGGGAACAAAAGCTTCCCATAGTTAGGAGGAATAGCCTTTGTGGTGTTTTTGGTTGTTAATAGAGTGCTTCCTCGTGTCGCAAGACCATTTCTGACTTACTTTAAGAACACAAAAAAATATTTTTGGGGGTGTGAAATTAGGGTTTGAGTTTTACTTTCTGTCATATCTGAAGTGAATGGGACTGCCTAGTAAATTGCCTAGCATAACTAGTTATTACTATATTTAAATAATTGTACTTGGACTGTAAACATAACATCTCAGCCAAGAGTTGAATCTATGTCAGGATTGAGTTGTGTGGAATCTTACAAGGTCCGTCATTTGTGGAATTGGGTAAATGTGATGTAAACACATGTAGGCTGAATGCCTTCCTTCCTGGAAGGTGATGAGATCATGAAGCCCAACCACTACCATCAGAAGCACATCTGGGCTTGTTTAAAAATCCCTGGTCACATTTTATGTGAAATAAAGATCTTTTTATACTTTCTTCTCTCAACAAATTGCTTACCTGTTCAAAATGGAGACTTTGGAGAACAGGAAGTGTGTGTTTAATCATTAATTTTCATCTGGATGATTTTGAGTGTATGTTATGAAGTACTTTTTCTGGTTTAGTGGTTCTTTATAATTATTCATTTGACAATAGACTATTTTAATTCTCTTTTCTCCGTTAATGCCACAGTTTGAGTGGCATAATTTTTAAATAAACATTAATTTGCATTGTGCTCTTGGTGAGGGAAGCATTATATTATAGTGAAATCTTCATTAAAATTAAGTAAGCTTTTCTCTTAAGGTTGTATTCAGTGGTGTCCTTCTACCAGTGGAATAGTCACGGGTGACAGATTGAATTCCCATGCCTCCTTGCAGCCCATTATGCACTCCACAAATCTGCTTTGCAGAATTGGTGGACACTGCAATTCTGCAGGGGGAAGGAGGGAAGGGAAACTCCCGTTGTGTGATATGATTTAGCCCCTAGTAACCTTATAACACTTTTTGTTTGAGGCTGCTTTAAACTGTTTACAAATTGAAATCACTTTAGCTGACAATAGAATGCTGAAGTCATTGCCCTGACCAACCATGGGTTAATTAATCCATGGTTGGTTGTTAAATGCAAGCTGAGTCAATGTATGAAAAAAGACTTGTGACTATATCTCCAGCTTTTCTACAAATGATAAGCAGCTTTCCTTTCCTTTTTTGTTTTGTTTAGCTTTAACCTTGAAGTGGATTAATTAGATGGAGGCAATAGCACAAATTTGTTTTCCAGCCTTGTTATCAGTTTTGATAAAGTGCAATGTTGGGTTCGTTTCAAGGTTAATCAGTCCCTAGAATAGGGAAAGGCAACTGGTGCCTTCATCTAGCCTCTAAAGGCGTTTCAGCTCTCTCTCCCAAATTGTAATTTTTGATTTTAGGGATACCTTGACTATTCACCTTGGTTGCTTTCTTCTGTACTAGCTGAGGCACCGGCAATGTATTATAATGCTCTCCCTCCAGTTTGAACAGGAACAAAGCCTTTGGCAGAGTTCCCCCCTCCCAATGATGCACTTCAGATGTTCATCTCTATATTCAAGCCAAGGCGCACACAAGTGGAAGTGAACAGCTGATGTCCATAAAGGCAGATTGTTGGCAGAACCTTCATTAATGTCCTGGGGGAGTAAGAGAGGAAGGGTTTTAATGAGCCTTTTGCCAGACCCATTTTCCAAGTTGGGCAGAATCACATGGTAGACTGCAGTGATAGAATTCTGGCCTGTAAAGGTTCCTAATATTTTAGTTTACCAGATGAGAGAGCTTTTTAAAACATGTAGAAGCATTCAGAAATATAACCTCTCCCCTACATTCTGAAGTAGTATGGTCAAGAATTTGATCCTCATGGTCTACCAACGCATACAGGTAACATGTAGAATCAAGCATTCATCCCTGAGGCTCATAATACGATGATGGGTCCATTAAGATCTCTGTGTTGTGGAGGAGGAGGGTTGGTAAAAGATCCCCTCCCGCTATCAGCAAATGTTCTTAACACTTCATCTTTCCTCAGTTCATAATATGGCTTGTTAAAATTAGTTGCTGATGATAAGCCTAGAGGTACTGACACTGGCATTGAGTTAATCCATAAATACCTAAATAAGAAGGCAAGTAAATATTGGTGTATTCAAATGGATACAATGTCGGATGGTCTGTATTCAGGGGATTTGATTTTTTTGGTTCAAATCCTAATGAAGCTCCTGTTTCAGCATTAGTTCTGGAGATTAAAGTTTTATGGAGTTAAGGGTGCAATCCTATGTATGCTTAGACAGAAAAAGTCCTATAACTCAGAGCATGCTGGGAGTTGTAGGCCTTTTTTGTTTGTTTAAATGTTCATAGTTTTCAGTCAATTTCTAGTAAGCTACTTACTCTCTTATTCTCTAGTAAATAATGTGCTTGCAACTGCAGTTGTAAGCACTGATGCCTCTGCCCAGCCTGAATCCTCCATTGCTACTTATCACTTACTTTTTAAAGTCGCTTTGCCTTCTTTTCCATGTCTGTTCTTGAATGGAATTATTTTTAGAGTATGATGTAGACATTGGTAAAATTCCTGCACTGCTTAATATAAGTGTAAAAAAATCTGGATTTTGCCTTCTAATTCTAATTTATGTTAGTTATCTTTGGAGTTAAATATAGTAGCTAGAGTCCCTCCAGTATTTGCACCCTATTGTGTGTTTTATAGTTTTGTCTTTTGGCTAATAAAATGGCAAGTTAGTCTGGCAGCTATCTCTAGTTATTGTTTGAGAACAGTGGTGGACTTTCTTTCTCCTTCAGTAACAGTGTACCACTTATTGCAGGATGATGTGATGATGCCTCAGAGAATAAGGCTGCAATGGGAAGCTGCTATTCAGAATCCAAAATGTGTGAGTATTTCTCTTTCTTTTCTTTTATCGGGGAGCCATGCAATTTGTTTAACAGGAAGGCTTGGAAAATGTTATAGATCTTGTTCAGACAATATACTAAGCTACGGTGGTTAAGCATTTTGCACTAAACATTATGACTTACTGTGTTGTGTGAACCATGGCATAGCATGTTGTCTGAACAGGGCCATAGTAGCATTAACTGTAATTGGTACACGGGTGATGATGTTGTTGCTATGCCTCAAACTGGCAACTGATTTTTTAAGGAAAGGTTTCTAATGCCTATTTCTTCTTTATCTTCCCTGAAAGTTTCATGATGCATGGCCTTATTTTAAAGAAAAAGGAAATGACCAAGATTAAGTAATGAAAAAAAGTTCATGACTCATCAGTGCCTTTTGAAAGTTCGAACAAATAGTAGTAACAATATTTATGTAATGGTTTTTTAAATTGCTTTGTATATATTATTTCAATATTTCTTATAACAACTCTGTAAGGAAGGTTAGTTTTATCCTTATATTTGAAAAGGAGATTTAAATGGACAAGCAGTAGCTTGCCTATGGCCTTCCAGTGAGTTCATGGCTGAGCTCAGAATTGAACCAGGCTGTTGCAGTACATTTATCTGAATGTGGGAGCTCCCTTATCCAGCAATATTGAACCTGCTCATGTCTCATAGCACAAGATTCAGCAGAATCTTGGGCTCAGTTGAATGCAGAATGTTTTTTGCCGAAAATAATTTCTCCCTGTTGTGAGGGAAATGGAGGAAGAAGCATGCAAGCCTCAGACTAGTGCTGCTTAGTGGCGGGAGGGAAAAGTTAACAGGCCCAGTTTGTATCAAATTTTGTGATTGCCACAAACTGCAATAGAATCAACATGGGGTTCAAGTAAAAGGCTCTGTTATGCAAATTGCCACACACTTTTGAACACTCCATTGGATTGGGCAATAATGTTCAGCCAACCCAGCTGTAGAATAAATTACATTGAATAAAACATTTCAAATTAAGTAGAATAGTTTAAAATTTGATATGCTGCTTGACGAGAGAGCTTACAAGGAATCTACTACAACTGGTTGGCTGTCTGCAGCTCTGCAGCTCTGATTGAGCTAACCATAAAGTAGCTAGTGAAACATGCGAAGTTTATTATTATTATTTTTAAAAATTGTAAAATAGTTTTTCTCATTAGGCTAATGAACTGGACAGATGATAATATTGGAATGTTATGTTTTTGTTAGTGCATCACAGCCACCCCTCCTGAAAAATCGGATGTTTTTCAGGTGGTGTACATTTATATGTAGGATTTGGCACTCTTTTGCTTCATTTTTTATTTCAATTTTTTGCATGCAGTTTTACGTAGCTCTTTGCAAAAAGCAAGCTGGGATTTTGGGAAGCTTTGCCCTTCTCAAAATAGTTGTTTTACTTGGGGCACTCTTCAATGGGGCATTGCGCCTCTGCTGATTCCGTTTCACAAGCAAAACCCACCACTTGTGCAATGGAGATTTCGTGTTTTCAGGAGGAACCGAATACAAGCATAAATGCAGATCAGTGGAGCTCACATAAGGGAGTTCTGCTGACCTGTTCTGATTCAGAAACAAGTGTTTCTGCTTGCTTCCGGTTGCTCCCAGAACTGTTAAATGTCTGTTGTGGTGGGTCCCACTTGTGCAACACAATGGCTTAGTTCAGACAACACATTTCTCATTGGTGGTTTTAGGACTCCACTGTGGAGTTTTTACACCACCATTGAGAAATGTGTTGTCTGGAGGGAAAATTCTAGCTCACGTTGGAGGTTTTTTGTTTTAGAAAACACTCCACGCTGAATATCCATGCTGTGCAGAGGAGAGTTCCTGCACAACTGTTGTGTTCCATGTTGTGTGGAGGGCTCCGTGGAGTTTCCTGTTGCATTGAGCGGACTTTTCTGATTGGCTACAGAGTTCTCTGCCAAGAGAGGAGAAAGAAGCAAGTGCTGCTTTAGGAGAGCCGCCAGGATTTTTTTTGCAGCAGTGGCTGATGGGATACCATTGGGAGGACTGGGGGAGGAGAGAGGGCGGAGGGACTGCCAATCAAACACTGCATTGACTTTTACTCAACTTCACGGGAGCCCACATTCACACACAACGGTGGAGTTGAAATATGTTGTATGGTGAGTGGAGTTTTCACATTGCGTAGAGAAATGTATTGTGTGAACTGAGCCAATGGGTGAGAAGGCCTCTTGCATTACTGAATGGGTGGGAGGGGCTGTTTGCACAATGGCCCTGTTGGATCCTGCTCATTGTATTGTTTTGGGGAGGAATCTGCACTCTATCATAGAGATGATTGTGCAAGTTCAGAAATACAAGCACCTCTAGAGCTGGATTAGGAGAAGATGAAAGAGAAGCAATGTTTGTGCTGAGAGAGAAGACAGGATTAGCTAAATGAGCCAATGTTGAGTAAATTTGATAGTATTAAGAAGCCATATGCAATAGACAGAAATCCGTCATGTAGAAACATCTTTTAAAAGTGAATTGCATTGAAACATGGGATATACTTTATTTCTGTTACCTATAAATCAAGAGGCCACACAAGGTTACAGTTAGGATGAGAACCTATTCGCCCCAAGTTTAGGCCCCATACTGACCTCATTTTGCTTCAGCTTCAGAAGGCCTTTTGAAGTGAATGAGTTGAGACAAGCTTTGCTATTGCAAAGGTATTTAACATGGCCTATTTGTGTTATTATGCTGTGTTGTGAACAATTTTAGTCTTCAACGTCATACTTAAATAGCTGTACTAAGTGAAAGTGCTTGGCACTTCTTTTCTTCTTGGTATAGTGCTCTTCAGAGGGGAAAATAGCAGAGGAAAGAACCCTTTGTGAGGCAATAAGGGGATGGGGCCAGATGGATAATAATCATTCTCTCTTTCTTTGAACTAGAATGAAAACAACAGAAACAAAAGGGTTTGAGTGTAATTTTTGGGCATTAATCCATACCACAGCATTACCATGCATAACTTGGCTAACATCCTTGTTAAAGAGGCCCACAGATGACTAAGCTTTAAAAAGAGTTTAATGTGTGCATTTGTTTCTTGCTAATAAAAGTATATTTTATAGTAGATTTGTATGAGCTCATACTCTGCCCAGTCTCATTTTACTTATTTGGACATGTTGCATAATAGTGAGATGTCAGTAAGGATGGATATGGAACAAATATAAGATCCATTTGTGACTGTGCAGGTGTCTTTACGCATGGTTGCTGCTGCTAAATTAGCACTACACATGCTTGCCTTGAGCAGGCAGGCCTTTGCTGACTGGGTGCGCCATATTCCCCTTACCTTCATTGGTTTATTGCTCTGTTTTCACTGTTGCTTGCTCTAGCATCTATTCTGGTATAGTTGCATGTGCATTGAAAATTTATTTTGTCTTTGGCTTGTTTGGGATGCTGGATGAATAGGAGAGCTACAGTTATTTTAAAACTGTTTCTCTATCAAATCTGAGGAGACTCAAGATGTTGTTACGTCATGCAGAGACAGCATTATACAGTGGAACAAAATACAACAGAAACTGGTGCAATTGGGCCTTCTGATTTATTTGCAGTATTATATTGTAATCTAGGTCAATTTTATTTTTTGAGTTTCTGCCATTCTCTTTGTTGTCTTTGTTCTAGGCTAGCATGGTGGGGGAATGAAGAGTAAAAGCAAAGGAAGACGTTTGAGTTGCCTGATATATAAATATTTTGGTAATAGTGGCAGCCTAAAGCTACAGGTTCAGGTACTGATTATTCATAGGTCAGTCAAGTTTGGTTTTCCCAGAGCTGGAGTAAAATTACATAGTTGGTGTCACAATCTTGTTCAATGTTAGAATAGTCTCATAAATGAAGGGTGCCATGAAAACTTTTTTTTTTTTTGCTTTCTGGACAGAGCTTTGTGTTTGTGCTTTGTCTCTAGTTTCCCTATGTTTTAGTTGCATATATGTGCCTAAAAGATTTGATTAATCTAGTATTCCAGTAATTATGTTGTGCTGTAGAATGAATTTGTAGTAATATTTGATAGTTAAGGAAAGTCTTGCCAAATAAATGTGCCCAGTTTGAAAAATATCCTAGCTAGAGTTTGTGTGGAAATGTAGTCTTTCTGCTTCTACTGGTATAACACTGATCTTGATGACAGGAATAATTTTAAATACTTATCTATCTGGCTGAAATATCCTAAAATTGAAATGCTGAAAAGTTCATGCTACTCTTCATCCGTTATTCTTGTGTTACACTGTGCAGGCTGCTTAATAACTTCCTCAATTTTTTGTGGGGGCCAAGGCCATTCTGTTGTTGTTGTTATTATTATTATTATTATTATTATTATTATTATTATTATTTACATTTCTGTACTGCTCCATAGCTCTCTTTTCCCCTCTTATGTGTTGTTTTTAAAACTGGTATGCCTTTTGTATCAGTCCCTTCTCTAGACTTGCCAAAAACCGCTAGGCTTTACCCAAGGCCTACCCATGTAGCAGAAATTTGATTCCAAGAGTTGGCAACTCTAATGGCAAAATCTGTGCCATGTGATATGAATTACTGATTTGCTGCGTCCATCTTAATCTTGCTGTTGGTTGGGTTCACATGTAATGGGATACCATGAGCAGGATCCAACTGAGTCATTCCATTAGTGCAAATGATATTGCGCTAGTGGAAACTAGGGTCCGAACTATGTGCAAGAAAGAATCCAACTAAAATTATGTTTCTGCAAGCGCATTGAGCATTCTTCTTTTGCAATCCATTGTGCAATCCAATTCACATTCTGCTTGTGCAACTTGTTGCATAATTGGTTGCGCAAGCGTAATGGGCAGCCATTTGCACGATAGAAAGTTTCAGCAGAGCTCTGCTAGTACTAATTAAGTTTGTGGAATGACACAGTTGGATACTGCCTATGGTTTCCTGCTAGAAGAAAGAGCCATAGCGCACCTTTGGCTCATGACTTCCCTTCTCCTCTCCCCTCCCCTTTTCTGCACCAGCTTCTGGGTAATATCCAATAGAGCCATGTGCGCATGGACAGCCCAGGTCTGTGCATGACTGCCGTATAGGACTTCCTGCATTGAGCAGGGGGTTGGACTTGATGGCCTTAGAGGCCCCTTCCAACTCTACTATTCTGTGATTCTAGAAACCAGCATTTTTGCTTGCCCCTGGAAGCGCTATATCACAGCCATGCACAGCCCCAGCCCCTATTGGATACTATCCTCTGTTTCCAATTTTAAACCAACCACCGTTCCCCATGATGTTTGAACTCAGAACTATGATTTGTTTAAAACTACAGTTTGTGAAAATGAGCCAGGATTTGAAGCGTTAATTCAAATGTCATCGAGAACTATGATTCATGTAAAACTGGAAGCAGAAGCTTCCAATCTCCTACACATGTGCAGAAAAAAGGAGGAGAGGAGAGAGGGAAGAACATGACCCTGAAGTTCATTGCTGCTTGTTTTTGTGGTGGGAAACAATGGAAACCCATTGCATCTGAATCTTGCCATTGTTTATGAAGATCTTCAGTGGGATTTTTTTGTCTTTTTAGAGATAGTAAATGGTAGCACCAAGTTGGAAGACAGTGTCATTTAGGACATAGTGTATTAGAAAAATCTGCAGTACTGGTGACATTCTGTGGGGGGGGGAAGCAATCTCAGTTATTTTTAAAGGTGAGCCCATGAAAGCATGACTTACTAAATATTGCTTTGATTCACTGGAGTTGCAAAATGATCAGTTGTTTTAAATGGTAACTTAATAATCGCTTCTTCCATCTACAGTGTTAAGAAAAAGTCTGTTTTCTCCTACATCCTTGGCTTTTATTTTCTTTGTCTCGCTTTCACAAAAAAGGCTTGGTATGAATAACCTTCTAGCCCTATTTTTCTCTTTTAATTACAAGTCTGCACTAGCATTTGGGCCATGTTACCACCCGATAAATAGGTTTTCCTTATGCCAATATATATATCATTTAGAAACAAACTTTTATTCTAATGAGAATTTCTGAGTAAGGCAAATACTAAAGTAGTACTTTTTCTTGGAGTTGATAAGCATCAGGTGTACTTTTGTGTCTATAAGAATGATTTAGGCAGACCTGGATATGTAAATTAGGCATGTTTTGACAGGCAAAATGTAAATTTTAAGAACTGAAAATGTTGTTTCATAATTGGTATTAATTTGATCTCCAGTTAATGCAAGGATGGGCAGCTTGTGGCTCTCCAGATGTTTTGGCCTACAACTCCCATCATCCCTCACCATTAGATATGCTGGCTAGAACTGATGGGAGTTGTAGGTCAAAACTTCAAATTGCTCGCCCCTGCATTAATGAAAGGTGAACCACATATAGAGCTGCCCAGAATGAAAAGTGTGAAAGTGACTGATATCTCCTAAACAAATAGGAAGGAGAGAAGAAAATTGCTAACAATCTGCTCTCTCTTAGGGCTGCTATAATTTTCATTTGTCTTATTAATGTATGTCTAATTGTGATGTGGGTGTAGCAGTGTTTACTTTTTGGATGGAAATATGCTGAAATCTCAGCTTTTCGGCATAAAATGGATGGGTTCACATGTAAATTAAACCCATGGTGGTTTAATAAGCTATGCACAGCAGCTTATTTTGGAAATGGAGTGGGGGCTATAAACTCTTGAAAGTTTGCAGGAATGGGAGGAAATTTTATACGCAGGTTCCTCTCCTGGGGAAGTACCAGATGCACAACTAAAACCCTATGCGAATGAAAACATGTTCACATCAAAAAGGAGGTGGAGACTGTAAATCCTTGAAAATTTGCAGGACTGTGATGAGATTTCAATCACAGGGTTCCCTAACAGGTAGGCACCCAACACACACCTAAAACCCTGCGGAGCTATGCTCTTCTGTGAGGAACGTGGGGAGACTGTAGAGCATGTGAAAGTCTTGGGAAAATGCACAAGTGAAAGAGTCTTTGGAAGGTTGCTGAGCCCTTCTCCAAAGGAGGGGGAAGGGTGTAGTCTGCAGCGCAATCTGTTGCCAGAGAGGAACAAAGTAGTGGCAGTGCTTTCGACCGGTTTTGCCCAGCAACTCTGTAGATGAACGACTTGCATGGCAGATGACACACTAATCCATGATGGGTTAAGTAAGCCTCACTGCAGAACGTGGGCTAGCAGGGTGGCTTATTTTTAGTACATAATCCATTGTGGGTTGAAAAAGAGGTCACAGACGACACGTTAATCACAGTGGTGTATTTAACCCATTGTGGGTTAATGTGTCGTCCAAAGCCAGTCGTTGTGTGTTTATGTGTAGACACTGGTATAAAAGCTCTCCACCTTATAGTATGCAATTTGTGACTGAAAATTGTAACATAGGAATATTCACTTCATCTATTTTATTTATTTATGTGAAGTATTTTTATCCTACTGCTGAGCCAAAAAGGCTCCTCGAGCAGCTTAAATACAATCATTAAAACAGGAAGGTCCCTGGCCACAGGCGTACAATCTAAAAAGACACATAATATATAAAGAAAGAGGGTTGGACAAAGACAAAGAAAAAATGAAATAGTCTTTCAGCAGGTCTGCTGAAAATCAATATTTTACATATCCGAAGGAAGAACTCATGAATTTAGATGCCATCGAAAGAGACTCTTATTTTTGATAGAATCAGGTTCCTTGATTTTCTTTCTAGTGGTAGAATCTGTACTGGTGTACAACTGCTAATTTGTAGGGCATGGCACATGCCCTGTATAGTCTTTAGAGAACATGTGACAAGAAAGCAGCTCCACAGTATCACTAAAATGAATGGACAAGTCAGCCGGGGCCTCAAAGCTGATTTACTATGATTTAGAAAAAGAGCAGGGGATGGAAAAGAGGTTGCTGAGAGTCCCCCTGTCCTGCTTTTAATACAGTGTAAAATGTAATTGAAGAACAGCTGATCTGAGTAACAGCATGGTCTATTGCTGAGGGGCAGACATTTCAGCATAGTAATCTGTGGGCCATCAAGGTAATTTAAATGCTGCAGTTATCCTAGTTGCTTTAAAAGTAATTATTTATTAGAGCTGTTTCTCTTCTCCCTGTGTTTTGCTGCAGATGCATGTTATCCTCAATTAGAATGCACATTTTTCCAAATATGCACAGAACAGTACAAAAATAAAATTCGGAGTTTTTCTGTTAATGCTGCTGCAAAGAAAATGAGTTTGCAATTCATATATAAGGCTCTGAAATTTATTTAAAACAACAAATCACAGCAATTCATTAAAAAAGGAGGGGGGAAAAGACCCAGACTAGAATTTAGTATCATGTTGTAGTGAAGGATCTCCTACAGAGTCCTAAATCTAGGTAACTATACAGAAAAGAATGCTATTCTTAATATTAACAGATGACAACCGCCTCTACAAAAATGATCTTATTTTTTTGTATTCACAAGTATTCCAGATTGATAATCTTCGGTTCATACAAATGCTAATACTATCTTGTCAAATTTTAATCAGTTTAAAGAGACATGGAAAAGGGCAGTATAATTTTAATAGAGCACACATTACGTTCTATATTCTCTGAATATGGCACATTATGTAGCCAAACGGTACCATTCACCATTTTCTGTCCCACACCAGGGATGAGCGGCTTTCTCTTTCTTCATAAGGGGAAGAAAGAGGAAGCAAACAACGAGCATGTGGCCCATTCAGTGGAAATGGCAGTATGTTTCGCCACAGCTAAAAAAGTCAGATTTTCTGGGTCTTTTTTGCGATGGGAAAACGATCAGAAGGAGCAGAAGGCACGCGTCGTCGTGAAAAGGACCCTCGAAAACCCGTGAGTGCCCAGTAACGAGCATGCTTGTCTGATGACGCTCTTATCATACTCAGTGGCCCCAGGATACTGGAGTAGGGAAAAACATAAAACTGGAGGGCAGGAGAATAGAATGGAGTGTTCTAGAAGAAAGCATGACTGACAGGCTGAAACTCTGAACAGGAATATTACAGCAACATTTTGCTGCAGATCACACTTCTATCATGTATATTCCACAGCCATCCAGTTAGAATATGCATTGTATCTTTATTTTACATAATTGTTTGAAAGCTAGTTAGTTGCAATTAAATCTTGAGTACTGATGCTATGTTGCCTTTACTTTGCATGACTCTCGTGTGACCCTCTTCTTTTTGATGAAATGATACTTTTAGCGCCTCCCTTGCTCTACCATCGTATCTGCTTGCCAGTCTGACTAAGGTTGCCACTGATTTTTAAAGGTCCTAGACTAGAATTAGTAGCCAAGAAAAATTAAGAATTCAGAGTGGTGTGAATGAAATGGGCATAAGGAAATCTCTGTATTAGGGGGGTGAAAGGGGAGTTTATTGATACTAGAAGTGCAATGCTTATAACAGCTTTCATTAATTGGGTGTTTCCACATAAACCTCTTGAAACACGCTTAAATCCAGCTGTGTGTTTGTTTTTCATTAAACTGGGTCTTTAGAAATTCTTTTAATTTGGTGTTTCTGAAAAACCGCTGTGGATTTTCAAAGCAAGTGTTAGTTCAAGTCTGTTCTACATTTTAATGAAACGTCACAAATGAAAACCATCCCTACTGATACAATTTTAATTAAATTTATATCCAGTATGGCCTCCACATGCCAACAACCACATCTAACAATGTTTCTGTTACTGCAGATTCATGGTATGGCTGCAAAGTAGATGATCATATTTTATATTCTCATGTGTAAAACTGTGGATGGAATTACTAAATGTTAAAAAGTACATTTTCTCTTCCTCATGTGTCAGACAACTAGCCACGGGCATTGCATGAGATATGATATCCTTCATGGAACCCATATGTAAGTTTATTGTTGCAGCATTGCTAGTATAGTTAAAAAAACAAAACAAAAACTAGCCCCAACTTTCTAGCCAAATAGTTTCGACTTTGTAGTGGTTGTGCATGGATTGGGTTTCTTGTTTCAGCAGCTTCTATGACTTTCACCACTAAGGTCTGCACTTGGAATCATGCCAGAGGCTTTAAGATTGCCCTTAATCTGCACAAGTGAAAGTTTCATATGCTTTTGTGTCAAGCATTTGAAAGTTAGCTGCTTGTCTGTTTTTTTCCTTGTATATGCAACTAAAAATCAGTTTTCCTAATGTTTGAAGGGAAGATAGGCCACCTCTGTTTCACCAGAAATTTCTCCTGTACTTCTGAGACAAACAGCTAATTTTGACTATCACTGATCTGCAGATGGGGGACATAGGGAAATTGGTCTATATACATTGGATGTTGGGAAAATTTAAAGATGTCAGTTTAAGATAGTTTTATCCTTGACTAAAGAAAAGAGGTTCAAGTCATAGCCACAATCACAGAAAAGAGATGGGCATAATATGGGTAGCCTGTGCCCTTCAGAGGGAGACTTTATTATCTTAGCTATTGAGAGGGGAATATTGAGACAACTTAATAGTGTAGGGTAAGTTGAACGGTCCATTTTGGTATGTGCATTACAATTTGTTTATTGTACCAAACCATAGTTAAGGAAGCTTAATTATAGTTCAATGAGGTTTCAGAATTGACAAATCATGGTTTGTGATTGGCTGGTAAACCAGATTTGTTTAAAAAAATGGTTTGAATTGGGTTTGCAGATCATGGCTTGTACAGATCATGGTTTGTACTGTCCATTGTTTGTCATGATGTCTGAAGTGACAGATCATAGTTATGGCCGTTGCCCTTCCTTTCATTTCTAAAGTATGGCACCCCATACCATAGAAATGGGAGTGCCGAGCAGAAAGAAAATGAAAGCATATAAGCAGCTCTTACTGTGGTTTGCCTGTGGTATATTTGGAAGCTCAAACCATAATTATTACAAATCAGTTGAGCTTGTATTCTGAGGATGTCAGTTTCAGGCTTAATGGAATACTTTTGTAGCTGTTGTAAAATCCAGACATGGTGTTTTCACCTATCCTCTCAAACAGCAAAAATTTGCACAAGCAATAACTTCAGCAATAAAACTTTTCATCTTAATAGCTGTGGATGCACCACAGTGAATAGAAGTAGTTTACTCTCTTTTGTTGGCAGTGCAGAAGAAAAGCACTTGAATGCTGGAGTTTCCAAACTGTTGGGAGTTTCAGAACGTAGGTATGAATGCATCCATACTTCAGCTATATAATATATTTTTGCTATGCCATTCTGCAAAGCAGTCCTCAGCCTTTGAGTATATTTTTCGTGTCACTGCCATGTACAAGATAAAAACTACAAATTTGAGTTGGTTCTACATAAAGTGGAGGTGGGATTCCTCTGTTAAAATCACACGTGACTTATATTTTAAAACTTATGAAGGCAAGGGTTCTCATCTGCTTAAATAGTTTGAGGTAAAATCCTCAGTGGTAGCAGCAATGTTAAGTTTGCCATGTTCTCTACATAGACCTGAGGCGTAGGAAATTGTTTCAAAGCCAGATCTCTCCTGGAGTTTTGGAGCTGTTCAGATACATGGCTTTGGCTTGGGCCCATCTCCACAGCAATCATTAACTATAATCACGAACACATGAAAACATGACTTTTCTTCAAAGCAAAATAAGAAAGGGCAGCTTGTTGGTGAAATTTTAGAACTTCCTTCTAATTTTCCTTTTGTTTTTACCTGCGGCAGCACTTCTGAAACTCATTTAATTTGCATTCCAGCATAATGTGATACAGATTGCTGCTTCTCCATTCCAACTCACCGTAGAATGCCTTTAAACATATTACTATATGCTTTTTCTTTGAAAATTTGTTGTTCCAGGTTCCTCTTGACTTCCGTTGAATTGTAACGTTTTGTGTTATACATGTGCAATATATTAAGTTATGAAAGGGGGAAAATGCTCCTTAGTTACTTTTAATAGCATTCAGTATCTGAACTTTTATAGAGGATTTATATACCAAGGTTTACTGCAAGTTTAGAAAAACCTGCTGTTATCCATTGTTCATCCTCACTGAAGTATTGCTTGAATGTTGTAGCTGCAGATTTTTCTTAAGCAGTTGCTGATTTATTGAAAATATAGATTGAATATGTTTATTACAGCTTGCAACTAGCTACTCGCCTCCTTGCCTGACGCCAATAATGTTCACCTTCAAGTGAGAGAGTACTGTTCCGCACTTCCAGCTTGTCTTTCCCCTTTTTAAATATGAGTCAGATTTCACTGCATATGCTCGGATTATTGGGCCAGGCTGTTCATGCCAGAAGCTTAATGCTTTGTTTTGCAAACTATGTTCTTCTGTCTTTCCAGCTCAATTAGCTGCAATAGTTAGAGCTAATTTTTCAATGTTTGCTATTGGAAAGGGCTCTTATATCCTTTTTTGTTCTGCTTGCCCTGGAATGTAAAGTGTAGTAATTATCTGTTCATGAAGCTGTTAGTATCTAACAAAGAGGAGGCAGGGTGAACAGACAGAGTAGTAGATATTGATTTTGTATCTAGTTTATTCCAATTTGCATGTCATGATAAGCCACCCTGAAAATAGCCTACAGTGGCTTGGATTAACCCACATTACTCCTGACAGACAATTAGGTACTCTGTGGCTTACCTTGCTTTCCCCTTAGTCCTTCTGCCCACTTAGTCCTTCTGCATATATCTTACCGGCCTTTGCAGCACAATCTGACCAGTCTACTTGGCTAATGAGCGCAAATACACTCCTAGGAAGGGTAGAGTTTATTTTATAGAATATTTTGGGGTGGGAGAAATTTGTGCAAATTTTCACCTTCAGTGAGATATTTACTGTTCCCCCCTTCCCCCCCACCTTTAAGACAAGGTGTGTGGGGAGCATGCACCTTGTTTTAAAGAGAAATAGCTACTTTTTTGCTGCTATACAATTGAATTTTGGTGGCGTGGTAACAATTTTGATGTTGGGGAGAGATGTAAGGGAATTTCAGGGCCACTCTAAAAGTGGTCCATCCTTACATTAAAACCTCCTCCCCCGTTCTGCCCCCCTCCCCATGCCTGCTGGAGCCCAAATAACCTGCCTAAGCCGGGTGAAACAGATTGCCCTGTCCCTGCTTGGGGACCTTGCTACATTTCTGGGCTGAGTGAGGAGTTGATTCTTTTCCAACAAAACTGCTTCTTCTATATGCTTGATAAAATTTTCTTTAATAATGCTTTCCACCAAGTCACCTGGAACAGACATTAAGCTAAAGGCCTTGTAATTTCCTGGATCTCCCTTGGATACCCTTTTTGGCCATTTTCCAGTTCTCCTGGAAGGAGGATAATCTCAGGAACGCGTTACATATTTTTGTTAGAAGATCAGCAATATCACATTTGACATCTACCCCTACATTAAAACTTCACATCGGCCTTATTAGGTGGATACCATCTGGGCGTGGTGACTTGTTAATTTTTAATTTGTCAGTGAGGCCTAGAACTTCATCTGTTTTGCCTTAGTTCTTCAGACTCCCTTCCTTAAGAAGTCAGCTCAGACACAGGGATTTGCCCAACTTCATCTGAAATGAACAGAGACATAAATAATTTGTTCATCTTATCTGCAATCTCCTTATTTTCATTTAGCATACTTTTAGCTACATAGTTATCCAATGGCTCACAGCCTCCCTAGCTGGTTTCTTCCTTCGATGTTTTTTTTCTTTTCTTATTGTTCGACTTAATTTTTTTAAAGGTATGATTCTCAAATTATTTTTTCATCCCTTGCATTTCTTTTAATGAAGTTTTTCATTAATTTAGGGGTGGTCTTTTAATTCCTCATTGCTGTTCCTCCTCCTCCTCCTCATTATTATTATTATTATTATTATTATTGGCTTTGATGTAGTGGCTTCAGACATTTAAGGGCATTCTGTCAGGAGACAATTTACCCATCAAGAATGTTAAGAACAAGGGAGAGTATAGGAAAATGAAATCAGGAAGATAATTGTTAAAATCTGGGGAAAGCATAGACCTATTTTGGCACCAGGAATCTTTTCCTTTGGTCCAGCATTCAATCGTTTTGGTTTTCAGAGAGCAAAGGAATTGGGTGATCACTCTGTTTGGTTTACAGGAGACATCAAATTCAGGGAATTATATCATATATTCAACTTTAATTTAAAAAAATAATCTTTATCTTTCATTCTTCCAGTATTTACAGATAAGGAATTACATCCAGAGTGTAACAAGAGGGTATATATAGCTAATGCTTATACACTATTAAAAAACAACTGTTACTTTATGGGGCACAAAAACGTTTATTATTCAAAACATATTACATTTAAATGGCCATTGGTACTAGCAGAACTGATTCAGTTAAACAGAAGTGGAAAAGGGAATTTAATATAACTGTATCTGATGGTCAGTGGAAACATGTTTTGAATAACTGTCTGAAATTGGTTTAAGATATGGATTCTGAGGCAAATTTATATGAAATTGTTTATTTTAATCTGGTTAAAATATCTAGAATGTTTTCAGCTGTGTGTATTGCAGATGTAGAAGGGCACTGTTCTACCCCAGTTAAAGAATATTGAAAGGAGATTATTCGAGGTTTTAAATATATCACAGGTTTTAAATTACAATTAGCCCCAGAACAATACTTCTGGGGTGTATTAAAGATCAGGTGGCAAGACATTATACTCTGATAGGAATAGTTATAAGGTGTTATGGTACAAGAAGGTAAACTCAATTCAGACTACTAAAACCAAACAAATATTGAAACCTATAGAGACCTGGCGAACTTGTATGTTTGATTATATTAGCTATGGCATAATTTTGGTATATTAAATATGAACAAGTATGTTGATTTGACTGTACAGAAATTTAGAAGAAAAAGGAGAGAAAGAAGCAGCTTGTCAGGTTTCATAAGCTAAAAGGTATCTGAACTAGGTATTGTGAACCACCCAGAGAGCTTCGGCTATGGGGCGGTATAAAAATGCAATAAATAAATAAATAAAATAGCATGACCAGATATTATCTGGGCTGCATCCATCCACCTCTGACTGTCAACATTATAGCACCAAAGTTAGTATGAATCTGAATGATTTTATCTGCAAAATGCAATGCAAACTATCACTTCAATGGCTCTACCACTGAGTTCCTAAGCTTCCAAGAGTGTAAATGCTCTTTACGCTCTTAGAAGTTCCACTGGCTAACATTCTGCACTTGCAATGGTAATAGCGATTTCTTCACCACCATCAAAGCCACAGAATGATCCCTATAGTGATTTCTCACCTGTCTTTGATTGTACTCATCACAAATATTTTGCCACTTGTGCTCTAGTCGTCGGCCCAACTGTTAATCACTTGCACCTCTCTTCTCTGTAGTGGCGTCCACCATCTGGAATACCCTCCCTTGTGTGGTTCGGGAGGTGAAAAATGTAACATCCTTTAAATGCCTAATGAAAACATCTTTTCACACAGGCTTTACCTGGGCTGTAACTTATTTTGGTTTTATATGGTTTTTTTTTAAACTTTACATTATGTTCTAGCTTGTTGTATTTTATGGTTTTAGTTGTGAACTGCCCAGACAGCCTTGGCTGTTGGGCAGTACAAAAATGCAATAAATAAATAATAAATAAATAGGGAGCTGATATGGCTGAAGATGTTTAGGAGAGAGTGCATTGATGGCTGATGTGCTGAGGATGTTTGGGAGTGATTGTATTGATGGCTTGAGTCATCTCCCCATCCCAGTAAGTCTACCAGTCAAAACTGCAGGAAACTCCCCTAGAGTCCTTCAAAAACCATCTGGATCCCTAGTGGGTCCCAAATCCATGCAGGGGTTATATATGGCCACAAGATCACACTGAATTAAGTAATGACAGCGCATGCATGGGGGACAAATAATTTTAGACAGATCAATGGTTGCCATGGAGGTTATAAAATCCAGAAGTCAAACAGTGTTGACTATGTCTTTCTGGGATTGCAAACTGTGTCTTTCTGGTGTTGCAAACTCCAAACAAGTTGGTCTCAGTGTATATGTCAAAGTCCCCCAAGACCAAGAACTTTTGGGATCTTGAACATCAACTCCAAGATTACCTCCATCAGGCAGAAAGATTGTTAGGTAGCTGGGCAGGTAGTACACTAACAGATTTCAATCCAGTCTTACGTTTGCAATGCCAGAAAGACACAGTCAAAACTGGTTGACTTCTGGATAGGGTACTGGACCATGGAAATGGAATCCTGATAGATAATAGAAATTCCAACCTCCCTGCTCCTCAAGCTGTGCACCTGATACCTTTATGAGCACATCTGGGAGAGATTTACACTTCATCCAACTATAAAAGAGCACTTCTTAAAAATAAATATCATTGGTATTGGTTGGGGTATTGCTTTAAAGTCTAGTAATTGTTGCAATGCTAGGCATAAAGATGTTGGAATATATTTAGAGTGTTGGTATGAAATCGCAGAGGACCCTAGAATATCAAAAAAATAATTAAAAATACACATAGCCTTGCGTTCAGTTTGTCCCTTGATGCTTCCTATCACAGACTGGATGTGTGTAGTATGCTATGTTGTAGCTCTGTGGCTCAATGTGGCATTCAAGCATAAAGCTATGTATATATATGAAATCATTTTCCATTTACCCTATGTTGCCCACTGTAGGTATGTGGTCATCCATTAGATGAGCACTTCTGTTCGGAAGCAGGAAAAGTTCTTTTTTTTCCGCTGGACACTATGTGGCCATTCGAAACCTGTATACCTTAACAGGCATTGCATGTTCTCGGAAAAGATGAAAGGACATGAATTTATTTCTATGGAGTCCTTTAAACAAAGAAAGGGATAGGGTTGCCCTCTATTCCCCCCCTCCCTTTCATCTTTAGGCTTCTTGATGTGTACATGGCTTGGGCACCAAGGGCCGTGATTTCAAAGGAGTTCAGCACCCACAGTTCAAGGTCAAAATTTCAAAAGGTCTTGGATCCCCTTAGAACATCAAAGAGAGTGGGCAGGACTTCAAAAGAGCTCAGTATTTATTTATGGGTGAGTAGCACATCTAACAATCTGCTCTTTATTTAGGTATTTAATTTGGTGTTCATTTTTGACAAAAGTTAATTCTGCCTTTAGGTGCTGATTAGAAATTATATGAAAAATCTGGGCTTAGAAAATGGAGGCACTGTCATTTCATAGATCTCAAACCAAGAAACTTTCTTAAGGCAACTTCCTAATTACATGTGACTTGTACTGCATAATTGTCTGACTTACCTTGTTTTGGGTATTTTTTAGAAAGGGTTGAGATATGATGCTCTGAAAATTATATAGTTTAGGGTCTGACTTTTATTGCATCCCCACTGAATTGAACTTCATTGAAAGGTAGTAGAAGAAGGGAGAATTCAGGTACCTTACCCAGAAATTTAAGGTTAAAGACCAGATGATAGTTGTTCATATCCCATAGGTCTAAAGTTGGTTTCCTTAGTAAGGGCAGCATTATTACTATTTTAAGGATAGCAGGGACTATACCTTCTCCAAAGAAGGCATTTACTACCTCTAAAGTCTAGGTCTTCAGACTAATGCTGGATGCTTTTACTAGCAATTATGAGCAACGATCCAGAGAACAGGTGGTAGTTCTTAAACTTCAAAGTAGCTTGCTCAAATCCCCTGGATGAGCAGGCTACTACAATCTTGCTAAGGTCTACCCTAGGGGTCCTTCTCGAGTGCCTGCTGTTAAGATAAGTGAGGTTGGCATACTGTAGAGACAGGCCTGTCTTGGCGGTAGAGACAGGCCCAAAGACTTTGAAATGCCTTTCCAATAGGCATATGCCTTGTCCCTTTTTCTTGAGCATTTGACTGGGCCTTGAAAATCTTTTTTTCAGGGCTGCCTTCGTTTGATACCATAGCTTTTGTCAGCAGAACAGCTTCGCAAAGTAATTCTGATATGATCACCTTTAAATTGTACTTGGTCTCTCATTTCTTTTACATTCTTTGGGAGAGCATAGCCCTAAAAAGCAGCTTTAAAATATTTGAAATAAATAAAAAGGAGGATTCCTAG
This sequence comes from Anniella stebbinsi, assembly GCA_029215795.1. Classification (NCBI taxonomy): domain Eukaryota; kingdom Metazoa; phylum Chordata; class Lepidosauria; order Squamata; family Anniellidae; genus Anniella; species Anniella stebbinsi. Next base: position 59,859,436 of record JARDYH010000005.1, on the reverse strand, counting down.
GATGTTAACCTGATCTGTTAAGGTAGTACATCCAATCCAGAATAGGCTGAATAGTATGTACGGAAATCCTTCTTTGAGACACAGTATCTTCAGATTTTAAAATTTTAAGGGCTGTGTTGAAGAGATGTGGGAGAAAAGGGAGATTGAGGGATGAGAAAATATTTATAAATTGTTTAAGAATAATTTTACTGGCTGACAAATATATACTAAAATGAATAACATGTGGATTCAAAAAGGAGTATGTTTCCCCTGTTCTTCCATTCTTGGCTTACCTGTATAAGGTGCCTTGTCCTTGAAGCTCCTGAAGGAGGAGTAGAATTAAGGTACCTGCTGGTCATATGTGGCTGGAATTATGAACTACTGAAGCACACTATCTGTAAGGTTCTGAGAAGATTTCCCCCACCCCCCATCTGCCCTTTATATTGACTCTTCCTCTCCCAGACAGTGGTAATGAATGCACTGAGTTTTATTGTCAATTTTCATTTACAGTTTTTGTATGCCTCCTAATAGCCTAAACTCTCTGGGTAGTTTACAAAGATTAAAACCTTAAAAATACAATTTAGTAATATAATATAAAACCATTTACACATATGCACACACACACACACACACACACACACACACACACTTTAAACAATCAACATAAAGAAATCCCTACACTGAACTCACTGGGGGCCACCACCGAGAAAGCCCTCTCCCTTGTTGCTATCCTTACATTGCCATATATGTCTCAGTTTTCTTGTTGGAACTTTCATACTCCTGGTAGTTTGTTGTGACTGGCTGCAGAGTTAATCAGAGGGGACTTGGGAGGGTGGTGATTTTGGGCTCTCTATTGAAGTCAATTTGTTTTAATTTATGTCATCTGTTGTTGGTGTAATGTTACGCCATTGAACAGAAGTTAAAGATTCTTCCTAAGCTCTTATTTATATACCACCATATTCTCTCCTTGCTTGCTTTTTCCTTTTTGTGCTAGCATTGTATATTTGGGTTACTCTGGTGGAGAGTAATTTAGGAACCAGCTTATCCCTGCCTAGTGGGCATAATTTAGGAATAGGATTTTGCTGTTAAAATGGTAAAACCAAGGCAAGGTATGTTGAAAGATTGCTCTTATCTTTAGAGCTGTTGCTTAATTGCTACTTCAGATATTTTCTTAAACTCCCTCATTGTGTTTGCTTCATGCTTCTAACAGGAAATCAAATATTGATTTTCTGCATACTTATACAGACAGTGAATTAATGCAGTAGATTTGCTTTGGGAGTAATATTCCATTAAGTCAGAAACTCCTATGATTTAGCAATCTTATTTAAAATGTTCCTTTAGAGTTTTGTTGACTTTATATTTGAAAGTGAATTAAGAGCAACTATCAAACTCACTTTTGGTTGGTTTTTGTTTGTGTTCTGCTATAATGTATAAAATAACAATCTGAAAGAACCATTTTAGTCACTGGTTTTGTTTTTTTTAGAGAGCATGAAGAGAGATTTTTGGTCTGGATTTCCTTATTGCCATTGTATTTTGTAATTCAGTAGTGACTAGGAATCTTTATTCCTTCACCTGATTTTTCTCAAGAACCACCAACTCTAGCCATTATAAATGAAAGAGTGGACATAACCCCCCCAACTTTGCAAGTTTGCAATTATAAGTTAAACTATAATAAGTGTCATGGGTGCAACCACAACATGGTGTGTGGGAGGGTGGCCAGTCACAAAACGTTGGGAGTATCCAGTTCTTTCTTTCAGTGTTTTCTTTTTCACTATGACTTGCACACTCAAACACTATAACATATAAGATGCAACTGGCCATATGTCTATATTGTGCTAAGTTGAATAAAATCACTTTTAGTTGTAAAGACCACTTGGGTTTTGCATTAGGAACAATTGCCCACAAAATATTAGCATGTATTTCTTTTGGGGTGAGGAATTTTAAAGAAACCTTTGGATGGTTATCTAGCAGACGTAGGATGTATCTATACCTAAGACTTGCATTACAATCCTAAGTATCCTAAGTAGTCAGAAGGCATTGTGCATTTATTTCATCTTTTTTTCCTTGATGGATTTTCCACATAAGAAAAAACAGAAGAAGTGGTGGGAAATTATGGGGGGAAATCATGAGAGAATTTACAAGTGAATGATATCACCACCACCCCGTAAACTTCGGTGAATGAGGCAGGCTATTGCAAAAAGCCTCATCTGGAAGCACCCTCAGAAGCAAATCGCACTGAGCGCAGTGGAGAATACTCCCTAACAAATGTGTTCAGGGGTGAGCTGTTAAAGTGAATTCAAAACTATTACCTCTCCACAATTAACTTAGGGAAATGTTATTCTTTGAAAGGGATAGGATGGAGCTAGTGACTGCAAACAGAATTTTCAGAACTCTCATCTATCTACAATTCTCAGATTTCTTTTGGGAAAGCTATGGTAGTTAAATGGAGAAATGTGGTTTTGTAGTGTTGGTTGGCCCCTAGTTTAGGTATATTGAATCTTCCTTTCAGAAGAGTAGGTAATCACTTGAGCTCTGAGCCTGTGCTTATCTTTGAGCTGGATGCTTTATAAATGTTGCTGTTTTCTGAATTATGTTACTATCTAAAACCATGTCAGCTGGAATACATGGACAGAAATCATTGGGTTAGCTTCTGGTTTAACTGGCTCATAGATTGGACTGCTAGTGTATTTACCCAAAAGCATTGCATGTATCAGAGGGGAGTCTAAATTAACATGGCATCTCTTAGTTATGTAGAATTTCAGAGGCCTGGATGTGGCTAAAAACTGGTTGCTTTGCATTACTGTTTTCACAGTTTGGAGTAGACCAGCTAACGCATTCTGCTCTAATTGGAAATTGGCCATATAAAAGCCAGTAGTAAGACTAATCTGTCACCTCCTAGCAGCTGTTCATTAAATTATATTTGTGTAGCTTTGGCCAGGTCAGCCTGCTTTGTGTACAGAAGCTAAGCTTTCTTATCTTTTTGTTATGGAATGCCTTTCAGACAGGCAGAATTGTGTTTGCCCAGCACTTCGCATCTGTTTTCACCTACTTTTCTAAATTTCCCCTTACACAATTCTTGTCATGTGCATAAGGCTTATTTTGTAAAACCCATGAAATGAAAGGGAATCTGTCTTGCTTATATATACAAACAAATCCCTATGTAATGCCTCCTTTTAAAGTGAAAATAACCCATCTACCATTAGTTTAGGATGAGCTGTGCCTCAAAATATTGCTGTTCTTCATTTTTGGTTAACAAAATGATCTGATTCCTTTGAATTATTAGGAAAATATGTGTCCTGGTTATAAATATATAGTGTTGTTTTTGACACCCACCTCCCTCAGCATCCAGGTAGGTGTTGTTACTGGATACTTGATTGGATTGGTATCAACTGGAATCAAAATACTCCTGTTGCAATGCAAATAATATGCAGTCATAAGAACCGTCATATTATTACATTTGGCAGAGTCCACAGTATGTATCAGGTATGCACAACTTGTGACCCAGATATGTATTGTTGCCTGCTTGATAATTGCCAATCCTTCTGTGTTTAGCATTTTAGTATGAAAAGAGGTTTACCACACCTCTGGCCAAGTCGCTGTCCATGGCTTATGGGCTGTGTTTGGCTTCATGGGTCATAAGTTGTGCAGGTCAGGTCTGGTATATATGCAGTTACATTACTTTCAGTTAAGATGTTTTGTGTGTGAACAAAAACCTTGATCCCTAAAACTGAAGATTCATAGGGAAGTAATCTCAATGTTGATTTTTTGTACAGATGATGATACCTGCCAACTGCTCCAAAATCTGAAAGAGAAAGGGTTCAGCAGGTGTGAAATGTCAGTAACAGTGCAATTAGCATGAGATCCCTTCTGTTATCTTTGGATTCATAATTAGTGGGAAAGCTAAAACTTGCTTGGAGACCCTGCCGGCCACACAGATAAGCAAATTGAAGGAACTGTATGTGTATATTCTTGTTCTGCCTTTCTAATGATATCAGCTTGTACGTCTGTCACAGCTTCTTGAAGGAAAATGTCTAAATCAAATTGTCGCACTCAGTTGAAGTTTGTCCTGGTTTTTAACTGTGCACATAGCTTGAGCTATCTTTTGGATACACTTCGTTTTACTGTAATAAGGTCCTTACAGTATTGTAAGCATCAAGCATTTGCATGAAATGTTTTCTTTTTCCTAATGATTGTAAAGGAAACAGACCATTTCATCTAAATTGTTACATACTGGAACTAAACAAACCAAAGACTTACCAATTAAAGTCTATTGGTAGTGACATTACCTATGTTTAGGGTTGTGGTACATTGTTAAATTGTTTGTTGTGGTGAACACTGTAGTGAAGATATTCCACTATGCTTTCATTTATGTTAGCCAAATTGCTTCCCTCTTGGCTTTAAAGTTTCCTTATTGTCTTATAGCATGCTATTATTATGTGTGTTCTCTTCTGTTTTAGGCTAGTCATTTTAGAATTTTACCTCAAAATAATTGCAACCAAAATCATTTGTGATTTTTATGGTCTGAAAATTATCCTAATCAATGTATCTAAAGTCTATCACAAAATGGGGGAAGGCTGCCATTTTGGGGTGCCGTGGTTGATTTTTACCCTGAACCAAATGAACTTCTAAAAGTGCAGATAACTGGATCAGTGTTGAACTGATTCACTTCATCTTTCATTTGAAATAAGTTTTAATGAGCACTTATCAATCGTACATATGTGAAGATGCTATCTTGATCAGTTTAGCTGGAAACATGCAGAAACATTGAAGAAGCAGTGGTGTAACTTGGTTTTTTAAATTATAGTTTAAACCTGCTGCAGATTGCAGAAAGTTTTTTGAACATAAATTAAACATTGTTTTATTCCCTTCGACTCTACATCAAGGGTTTCCATCTTTTCCATAAAGTTACAAACTTTCCTAAACTTAGCCAGTATAAAAATCAATCTGCTTCAAACTTAGGTATGGATATTCTTTAAGTGGATGGATCGTGAAGTTGGAAATCCTCTGTACTGAATAAGAGAAGGATGCATAGGCTTTGTGACAGGGCTAAGTACTCCTTTGTGTAACCAGATAATATCTTGCATGGATCTAAATATGTAAAATGCAGTAGCAGTGTTCTTGGCTTTAGGCCCCCTCCACAAGGATGCGCTTTTGCGCCCGGTTCCGCGGTTATGCGCATTATCGCGGAGGCGCTTTTACTCCTAATCCCTCTGCACCAGAGGCGGCGAGAGGCGGCGAAGCGCATTAATTCATGTCCAAAAAGCGCTTTACAAGCAGTTAATGCGCGTAATCGCTTGTTCACACCGCGAAAATGCGCTTTAACGGCCGGAGCAAAATAAAAGTCGCTATTTAACGCGCGTTCGAAAATGCGCATTATCGGGGAGATAACGCGCCTGTACGCCCGTTTTGCGCTCCGTGCTTGTGGAGGTAAATTTTTTAATGAGCCTTCAAGGCTCATTAAACGTCTCGTGTGGAGGAGGCCTTAGTGTCATTGTGAAAGCTGATCCTCCTAGTCCTGCACCCATTTAAGTCACCCCAGGACTGGGTCTGAGAGTGAGGAACAGCTAAGTGAAACTGTTCCCTTGAATGCACCCTACCCCTTGGAGAAAAATTTCACAGCATTTAACACAGATGGAGCAGATATGGAGGGCTATTTTCCCTATCTACTTAAGCTCCAAGATGTTGTTGAAGCTAGCTCCGCCACATGTATTGTTTTCAGTTTGGGAAAGATAACAAACAAATGATCAGGATTTTTGAGCTTATTAACCATAATGCATAGCAAATGAAGTATAAGATAAAGGAAACATATTGTTTACAATATCAAGGGCAATTCTAATTATCAAACATTGTAGGCCTAGCATGAATAACAATGTCTAAGTATTTAACTACTGACAAAGTAGTATTGGTGTTGACCCCATTTAGACAGAAAGCAAGCAGCAATTCATCTGATCTGCCAGGAAGTTAACACTGCCTTGTGGGGTTCAAAGCACAGAGAGGCCCTTTTCTCTCCAGAAAACCTTGGAAATAACATTCCTGTTTTAGTTTTGTGTTACCTGCACTTCTTAAAAGTAATGACTTCATTTCTACTTACAGATTATAGGCTGCCAAATTAAGAGAGAGCCAGCAGAAGCAACTGAACGATATACTAGGTGGATCAATAATCTAACACAAGAGCAACTTCTTACTCAGGTATTGGCTATATCTGTTCATTTTAAGGTGTCAGAGGGCTGATTTCCATCCATTGCAAATGGAGGTGTGGTTTTATAAATCCACCAGGTTACAGGACATAGATAGTACAAATGTAGGAGTGTATTAATAAGATGATTATAATAGCACTTGATGGGGAAGAGAAGTAATCAGACATTAATTAAAATGGCTGAACTTCATATATATCTTGTTGCAAACCATAAGTAGATAATTTACTTTGTAGTCCTTGTCAGATTATTGTACTTTAATAACTTTGTGCTGCACCATCATCTCCCATAAAACAAGACAGTATTGTTTCAGGCTTCTAAACCTAATTACACAGAGTAGTTAGTATATGGACAAAGAATCTAGGGCAAACACTAACTACACAGTTTTGTTAGATTTGGTGTAAAAAGCATTGTGGTAGTGATTAGAGTACTGAATGTTGGCCAAGAAGATCTGAGTTCAAGGCCTATCCAATCATAAAGTTCATTGTCTGACTATGGACCAAGTTGTTCTCTCTGGTACCTGGTCTCTCAGGTGGTTGTGAGGAGAAACTGGCATAACTTCTGTTTGTGCTACCTTGAATTTATTGTGGGAAGGTGGACAAGGGGCATACAAATGTTATCAAATTTAGTGCTGACATGCTGTCTTATAATTTGTATAAAACATGTGAATGTAGAACAGAGGTGTGATGGGAAAAATTAATATGAAAGGCATAGGAAACATAAATAAATTTACCTGACTAACATGTATTCTTAGTCTGCATCATCTTGATACTTCCACCGATAACCAGATATCCGCAGAATGGTATATTTTCTCTCCAAGCTATGTTGTACCTGAAATGTTTGTAACTAATGTCAGTCAAAAGAATAGGCATAGAGAACCTGGAAAACTACTTTTGCAAATGTAAGGAACACTAGTGCTCATTTGTATTTGCTGATTTATTTATTTGGATTTATTGGATATCTTAGAAAACAAATTCTATTCCCTATGGTTCATACAAATTGTAAAATAAAAATTAATCAATGCAGTGAAAATCCAGCATACAATTTCCCCCCAAAAATCCTAAAACCAAACACAAAAACTATCAACTGAATTTTCAAGTAAAGGATTCCACAGAAGAGTTTATTGTTGCTCTTTTTTCAACATATGTAAATAATGGAATCTTGTGATGTTTCTGTTTAAGTTAGAAATTGCTTTGATATGTAAGTTTATATACACACACATACACACTCCAATAACATGATTTGAACAGCATGGTAAGTGACAAGTGATAACCTCTAGAAATTCATAATTTGGGGCATGACAGGAAAGCAAGCCTCCCAAGGATTGTAGAGCTGAGGAGATGCTTCAGCAGTGGTCCATCCTTCCCTTTTCTCTAACGGCCAGGAAAGGCATATCATATATGTACAATGAAAATAATGTTAGCAGCGACAGTATAAATCCATCTATTCTCTTTCATTTCGCTACCAGTTTTTAAATCAGAAAGGTGCTCCCCACACCCCATTACACCCATGAATTCTCTGAGTTTTGGTGGCTAGATTAGGGATATGGGGAAAGGAGGAATCTTTATTGAATGTGATTGCAGTTTTGTCCCCTTTCCTATGTATTTTCTTCATCCCCCTCCCCTACGGATCTGAACTTGAAGGCTTCAGACATAAGAATAAGTTTGCAAATTGTCTTAACATTGTATCTTTTCATGCATATTTATATGTGTGTGGTAGAATTGCCACTATGTTATAGATTCTGCCATGACTTATATTCTTGCTTCCATATATAAGCAGTCAAAGAAATAAAAGTTCAACTCTTTCTATCTGCCTTTTCAAGAACAAGTCTTTGATATGGGAAAGTCCCATATTTTAGTGCATGTGATGATTGAGTAATTCTGGCCTTTTTGACTGTAATTATTTTTATTTTAGTTTTGGTTTCCCGCTAATCCTTTGCAAGGCAAAAAAGTGTGATTTTTTAATTATTATTTGTTTTGTGCTGTTGCTTAATTGTTCTACCATCAAATCATAGAATCATAGAATAGTAGAGTTGGAAGGGGCCTATAAGGCCAATGAGTCCAACCCCCTGCTCAATGCAGGAATCTACCTTAAAGCATCCCTGACAGATGGTTCTCCAGCTGCCTCTTGAATGCCTCTAGTGCAGGAGAGCTCACGACCTCCCTAGGTGATTGGTTCCATTGTCATATTGCTGTAACAGTCAGGAAGTTTTTCCTGATGTCCAGCCCGAATCTGGTTTCCTGTAACTTGAGCCCATTATTCCGTGTCCTGCACTCTGGGTTGATCAAGAAGAGATCCTGGCCCTCCTCTGTGTGACAACCTTTCAAGTATTTGAAGAGCGCTATCATGTCTCCCCTCAGTCTTCTCTTCTTCAGGCTAAATATGCTGAGTTCTTTCAGTCTCTCCTCATACAGCTTTGTTTCCAGACCCCTGTTCATCCTCGTGTTCTGTATTTGTACATGCTCATATGTTGTTGTTTTTTAAAAAGTAACGAAAAATGTTACTTTTGTCCATAAAGGCATTCACTGTTGCCATGAAAGATCAGTTTTATATAGACATTTTTACTGATCAACTAATATATATTTTGAAGTATTGACTTTTAAATAACCAGGGCAGGTTATCTTTTAGTGAGACATATCTTCTGAGATTTGAATCTGACATATTTGGTTTAACAGATTGTTTCATTAGGCAAACAGCCATCACTAAATGAAAAGAGACTTTTGGCAAAAACAAGCACAGTTATGGAAGAAACCTGTCCTGTTTATAGGGAAATGGTGGGTCTAATGATTGGCTTAGTGGCAGATCATCCCACATGCCTTAAGAAGCACATATTTTGAGCTTAATAGTTTGTGGTATTATGGCAGAAAGACATTTGTTTTTAATTTTATTGGATTCCAGTTGCTCTGGAGAGGAATACATCTATGTTAGGTTTCATATTGTAGACACTCAGTTTCATTTCCTTACTGATCTAATGCTCCTGTCATATTTGAAAATTTCAGGGTGATAATTATAATGCAAGAGAAAATTTTGTATATGGTAAAAAGATGGAGAATATTGCATGTAGTATACGTTTACAAAGTATTTTGTACATGTGCCATAATACATGCAATAGGAAGAGAAGTGTTATCATACATCAGCTTAGGTAAAAAAACGTTCAACGACACATACCTGATAATTTTTATGAGACATTTTAGTACTTTAAAAAGAAATTGATTTGAATTTGTACAGAGTTGATAAGGATGACTGATGTAAAGAGGATATGGACACTGGGTGAAACTTCCTCCAAGCTAGCTACCTATGCCCATAGTTTCAGTACATTGGGCTGGGGTTATATTTTGGTTTGTTTTTGGTTTGGGGGCTCATATTCATATGGCCAGAGGGTAGGTGTTTCCAGAGTGTTCCCTTGGCTACTACCAGTTAACTTATTTATTTATTTATTTATTTATTGCATTTATATACTACCCCATAGCCAAAGCTGTCTGGGTGGTTTACAAAAATTAAAAACATTGAACATTAAAAAACCAATATACAAAATTTAAAACCATAAAAAGCATAAAAACAGGTTATAAATACAACATTCATTTAAAAACAACTATTTGTTTGTCAAACAAGAACAAAACCCTCAACATACGCTGTTAAATGCCTGGGAGAAGAGGAAAGTCTTGACCTGGTGCCGAAAATATAACAATGTTGGCGCCAGGCGAGCCTTGTCGGGGAGATCATTCCATAATGGGGGGGCACCACTGAAAAGGCCCTATCCCTTGTTGCTACCCTCCGTGCTTCCCTTGGAGCAGGCAACCGGAGGAGGACCTTAGATGTGGATCATAGTGTAGGTTCGTGTCAGGAGAGGCGTTCCACCAGGTATTGTGGTCCCAAGCCGTGTAAGGCTTTATAGGTTAAAACCAGCACCTTGAATCGGGCTCGGAAACGTATAGGCAGTGCTCCTATATTCCACAATGCTCTGGGACAATTAAGCTTTGACATACATAACTGCTGTGTTGATGACCTGGTCTTCCTTTGGAATGGGAAGCTGATTCTGAATATTGATATGGTAGTTGATAGCCACCCTATCTTGGAATCAGATGGTTGCCTAGTTTGTTGAGGGATGCAGACTGAGCATTCTAAAGCAACAATAGTTAACATCAATGTTTGGGTTACTGCTTCCTTCATTCTTATAACAATCATTGGAGGGAGGTCGCTTACTGAAGTTGTCATTCTACAGGTGGGGGACTCAGTCTAAATGCGACTGATTTGCCCATTGCCGCTTATGGATAAAAGGATTCAGGACTGGGGAGGCCTGGATTCAAATTCTCACTGGATCATGGCTCTCTGGGTGACCTTGAGCTAGTCACTAACTCTCAAACTAACAGGGTTGTTGTGAGATTAAAATGAGGAGAGAAACATTTAAGCTACCTTGAGCTCCTTGGAGGAAAGATGGGCTATAAATGAAATAAATTGTTTTTTTCTTTTTAAAAAAGTTAAAAATAAAATTGCAGATTTACTGTTGGCACTTTAGCAAGGAATGTATAGATTCTGACAGAAGATCTGTTCTAAATGCAGTTTGTAACTTGAAATACAATTACTATATCTGGAAGAGAGGAATCTCTTCTAAATTTCCAGACTGTACTCCAAAGCACTTTATAATGATGTATTTTAAAAGTTACTTGAAATACTTGTGATAAAATATACCTTCTGTGGCCTTTTGAAAACCAATTTTATAGCAAATGCCTTACATCCTGCATGTTGAATACCTCTGTCCTATGATATGTCTTTGATTCTCTTGTAGGGAATGCCTTACCTGATGGTTGTAACTTTTTATTTTAATCAGATACTAGATGATGATGATGATGATGATGATGATAATAATAATAATAATGTATTTCTTACCTGCCTCTCCGTTTGGATCAAGGCAGGGATAAAATACATAAAACTGATTAAAACATAACACACATTAATAAAACATTTATTCTAAATGTACAGCTAGTGCAGATACAGCACAGTTAAAGATCACAAGCGAAAGGTTGTAGGGTACACATGGGTTCTGTGGTTAGCAAAATGTTAGCCAGGCCCTAGCCCAAGAGGAAATGTGAGTGGTTGTAAGGCATCCGGTATGTGAAAGAAGGAGGAAGTGGTCTGCATCAGGCTGCTGGGGAGCTGTTGGGCCTCTACCCTCTCCATGGATGAGCTGACTTCTCTGTTGTAGGTGAATTCAAACTTTACATTTGATCTTGCAGAGGAATATTCAGTATGGTCACTTTAAAATATCAGAGCACAGTGAAATGGTTAAGTCAAATAGTGTGAAAAGAAATGCCATGTATGAGTTGCTGCAGCCTTAAAAACGGCTAATTATTGAAACAGAAACTCTGTAAGATGGTATAGGGTTTTGTTCTTTCAGGGGATTTTCCATGGTAGCCCACATTTAAATTACTTCACAGTTATAATGTGCACCTGATAACAGTTATCAGAAGGAAAATATGCTTGTAAAAACACTTTCGGGATTCACTTAGCACTTAGGTACAAAATGCTATTTTTTTGCCAGTGGGAGCTCAGTGCACTTACAGGATTACTTTATTCCCTATAACATACTAATTTCCTATGAATTCTAAAATATTATAGTGCCTCATGTAGAAAAGGATATCTTAATAGCCCCTCTCAGAGAGGAGTGATTCTTTTCTTCCCTATGGGATCATGTGAGAGGGTATAAATACTGTTAACCCATGTATTTTAGTGTGTGTGTGTGTGTGTGTGTGCATATCTGTTTTCTTATATATTAGGTACATATGGCTCAATACAACTATTGCCTGATTGTAACAAGTGCTGTGTATTCTTCCTCAGGCCTGAATTATGCAGCATGGCCTTTTGAGTGCACTCTTCCAGTACCATCTTTTCCTCATACCTATTTTCAGTGCTTGTGTATAATCCTTGTTCATTTCATTTAAGACTTATACATTTGAAAGTCTAAGGGGATTATCCCATTTGTTTATAGGGCTTCACCTTCTGAAATTTCCTAGTATGCTTTTCTTCCATCTTATCTAGTGCATGTAAATTGCCAAAGAGTGATCAATGCTATGGAATGCAAAGATTGCTGTTAAATCTACTCACCTCACACAATTGTGGAAATGCGTGGAGGAGACTCTCTAGATTCTATTCCAAAAACTGTTCTATTATCTCTGTGCACCTTCTATTTCTTAAGCAGCAGCATTCCCTGGCCCCCACCATGTGGCAAACTCGTTTTGAAACTCAAGGGACTTTCAAAAGCAATTTGTGATGTGGGGGGGGGGGGGGGAATTGCTGTTGAAGGAAAAAATAAAGGAAATAAACACCTTGCAGAGCATGCCCAGATCCTTGGATCACACCTAAAAGAACTTTTTAGATCCTAGTTGTAGAGTTTTTTTAGATTAAGTGGAAATCATGTTGCCTTACTGGGGTTTTGCTTTTTGCTTCTGTTATGCAATTGTAATGAGCTGCATTACACAGGCAGAGAGGTGCGACCATGTGGTCTATAATGGAAAATGTCCCTTCCTTTCGGTGCTCATAGCCCTGAATGGACACTGCCCTCTAGTAGGTGCTTTGTAGTGCAACTTTCCCTGCACACAGTAGGAAATCCTGAGACATTTCAGCAGAATTGGGATCTCCAGGTTTTTTTTTAAAGAACGGAATTACTGAGGGAAGACACAGGATACGTGCAGGAGGTTAACAACATCTTCAAAAGGACCTGCAAAGTTCTGTGAATGGCCAGTCATGAACGTGGCTTATTTTGCTCATGTGAAGAAGCTCTTAGTCTCCCATGTTCTGGCTTATTCTGACTTTAGGGTGGCATTTTATATTGCATCAAGTAATTGGTGAAAATGCAGTTCAGAGGAAAATATGAAAAAAATATGAAAATATCAGTCTGCATTAGTTAATTAGTATACGCAAACACTTGAGGGAAAATGGATATTTCAATAGAGAAAACAAAGATAACATACTTCCCTAATTCTGAGATTTGAAATGAGAGCCCTGCACCAATTAGCCGACACTACTTCCTCCTTCCTGTATTACTGATCAGCAAAGAACGTCAGGCAGTTCAAGCTAGGATACAAAGTCCACGGATGAGTACGCTGCTGATGGTGGAGTCTAGTGATCCACTGGGCTAAATCTATACCTTGTGTCAGATCATTATGAATGTGGAATTAAAAAGCAGGATATTACACTATGAAAATGATATATGGAAAATGGATTGTGCCCCAAGAGTTATCAGTGTACTTCAGTACTGCTATAAAGCAGTAGTTGTGATTTAGCCCCAGTTCAGTGCCACTTCTTCGTATATAGCTGCATTTGAACAACTTATTGCTATAAGAAGCCACAAGGCTATCTGTGAATCCCTCAGTGCTTGCCTGCTGTCTATCTGCTTGCTGATGGTTATCTCAACACCTCGTGATCTTGTGTGCCTGTTGTATCCTGCTATGCTCTTTAATCATAGGCGTATTGGTGATATCTGTGTACGCACACAAAATATAACAAGTATAAGGTGAGGTGTGTGTATGCACGTGTGTGTGTGTGTTAACTTTAATGTTTTTAGTTTTCCTATTGTGTTCATACTTCACAGAGCTGTCACTTTGACCAAATGATAGTGATTACTAGAAGCCAGCATGGATTTGTCAAGAACGAATCCTGCCAGACTAATCTGAACTCATTTTTTGGTTGGGTAACCTCCCTTGTGGACTGTGGGAACGTTGTGGACGGTTCAGAAGCTGCAGCTTGTGCAAAATGCGGCAGCCAGATTAATAACCCGGACCAAGAGGTTTGAACGTATAAAACTGACTCTGGCCTGCTTGTATTGGCTGCCTGTATGTTTCCGAGCCCGATTCAAGATGCTGGTTTTAACCTATAAAACCTTACACGGTTTGGGACCACAATACCTGACAGAATGCCTCCTGTACACTGCGCTCAACATCTAAGGCCCTCCTCCAGATGCCTACTCCGAGGGAAGCTCGGAGGATGGCAACAAAGGAGAGGGCCTTCTCAGTGGTGGCCCCCAAAGTATGGAATGATCTCCCCGACGAGGCTCGCCTGGCGCCAACATTATTATCTTTTCAGCACCCGGTCAAGACATTCCTCTTCTCCTAGGCATTTAACAGCATGTACAGAGTTTTAAATTGACCCCAGAACTATATTTAGGCCTGGCTGAGAGTTCATAGTTGTTTTAAATGTATACTGTTTTTATATATTGTCTGTTTTATGCTTTTATGCTTTTAAATTTTGTACATCGATTTTTAATGTCCAAAGTTTTAATTTTTGTAAACTGCCCAGACAACTTCAGCTATGGGGTGGTATATAAAGGTAATAATAAATAAATGAATAAAAAATAAATAACATATCTTGACTTCAGCAAAGCTTTTGACAAAGTACCCCATGACATTCTGATTAGCTAAAAGTGGGCTAGATGGAACAACTATTAGGTGGATCCACAGTTGGCTACAGAATTGGACTCAGTGTGCTTATCAATGGTACCTTCTCAAACTGGGGGGAGGTAATAATCAGGGTTCTGCAGGGCTCAGTCCTGGGACCAGTGCTCTTCAACATTTGTATTAATGATTTGGACGAGGAGGGAAACGGCATGCTAATCAAATTTGCAGGTGACACAAAATTGGGTGGGATAGCTAATACCCTGGAAGACAGAAACAAACTTCAAAGCGATCTTGATAGGCTGGAGTGTTGGGCTGAAAACAACAGAATGAAATTTAATAGAGATATGCCAAGTTCTACACCTAGGAAAAATAAACCAAATGCACAGTTACCAGATGGGTGATACTGTGCTCAGCAATACCACAAGCGAGAAGGATCTTGGAATTGTTGTATATCACAAGCTCAGTATGAGACAACAGTGTGATGTGGCTACAAAAAAAGCAAATGGTCTTTTGGGCTGCATTAATAGAAGTATAGCTTCCAAATCATGCGAGGTACTCATTCCCCTCTATTTGGCACTGGTTAGGCCTCATCTTGAGTATTGCATGCAGTTCTGGGCACCACACTTCAAGAAGGATGCAGGCAAGCTGGAGGGGGTTCAGAGGAGGGCAACGAGGATAATCAGGGGTCTGGAAACAAAGCCCTGTGAGGAGTGACTGGAAGAACTGGGCATGTTTAGCCTGGAGAAGAGAAGACTGAGGGGAGACATAATAGCACTCTTCAAATACTTGAAAGGTTACAGAGAGGAGGGCCAGGATCTCTTCTCAATCATCCCAGAGTGCAGGACACGGAATAATGGGCTCAAGTTACAGGAAGCCAGATTCCAGCTGGACATCAGCAAAAACTTCTTTCTGACTGTTAGAGCAGGACGACAATGGAACCAATCACCTAGGGAGATTGTGGGCTCTCCTGCACTAGAGGCATTCAAGAGGCAGCTAGACAGCCATCTATCAGGTATTTTTTAAGGTGGATTCCTGCATTGAGCAGAGGGTTGGACTTGATGGCCTTTAGGCCCCTTCCAGTTCTACTATTCTATGATTCTACTGTCACCATCACGATCAGCCTTTCGCAAACTGGCTGTGCTTGCTGGGGTTGATGGGAGTTATAGTCAAAAGAATCTGGAGAGCATCAGGTTGGGGAAAGCAGATAAATGGTAACACTCTCTTATGCACTTGAGCAACTGTACTAGGGCATGCAGAAAGGCTTTTTCAGTAATTACTTTACAACTACCTCTTGAAAATCTGTCCTCTTCAGGTTCACTTAACCTGAGCCTCGTCATTTCTTGCATTTTGTTAAGTCACCCTTAAGCTAATATTGAAGGCTTTCTCAGCGTGGTCAGGAAGGCATGAGATGTTTTATTCTTCATGTTTCAACCACAAGGCAGGTTTTGCACTTTTCAGATAAATTTCTGCTTGGTGTGTTATCACAGAGGGGCGTGGGTTTGCTTATTGTGGACTTTACTTTCATAGTATGCACATTATCCTTTTTAGCTCTTGATAATAAAAATATGCAGATATTTTTCAAGCCCATCATTTGAATTCTTCTGGCCCAAATACAAATAAAGGTGGAGAGCTATTTATTCACCCTCTTTTTTCTAGAATGTATATTGGTTCCCTTGCAGCAGTGTGTGTCACTGTCTCACCACAGGACAGCCACAATGTCACCACAAATGCAACTCACAGTACAGACTGCAAAGGCTGCCTTCCTTTATGTGTGCTCTTCTTGTCATTATGATGGGCCCATAGGAGACTTAAGCTTGGTTCCCTCCTTTGAATCATGAAGTTGTTTTCTAGTACTCTTAAGGCCAATGATGACATAATGCTTTGCCATCCACAGGACAGGTTTTAGAAATGCTCCCATGAATGCATATACATTAAGACCTGATGCAGACAAAATATTTCCTGATCAATTAACCATTGTTAAGAGATTGGGAGTATGTAGTGGCTCACATACTGCCATCTCTTTTCAGAATCAGTCAGTGGTACATTTGCAGTGAACTTAATGCTAACTGTGGCTAATTTTAAACTAGGGATTGAAGCTGATTTCAAACTCTGGTTTAAAGCTAGCTGTGGTTAGTGCATGAGCCTCTAGGGTGTTCCTGCAACCAGGAAAAAAATATCTGTACCAGGTTGAATTTTTTTTTTTTTTAGAGAGATAGTCATGTTAGTCTCCTGTAATGAAAACAACAATGTCTTATGGGTGCCATAGAATCATAGAATAGTAAAGTTGGAAGGGGCCTATAAGGTCAATGAGTCCAACCCCCTGCTCAATGCAGGAATACACCTTAAAGCATACCTGACAGATGGTTGTCCAGCTGCCTCGTGAATGCCTCTAATGTGGGAGAGCCCACCATCTCCCTAGGTAACTGGTTCCATTGTCATTCTGCTTTAACAGTCAGGAAGTTTTTCCTGATGTCCAGCCAGAATCTGGCTTCCTGTAACTTGAGCCCATTATTCCGTGTCCTGCACTCTGGGTTGATCAAGAAGAGATACTGGCCCTCCTCTGTGTGACAACCTTTCAAGTATTTGAAGAGTGCTATCATGTCTCCCCTCAATCTTCTCTTCTCCAGGCTAAACATGCCCAGTTCTTTCAGCCTCTCCTCATAGGGCTTTGTTTCCAAACCCCTAATCATCCTTGTTGCCCTCCTCTGAACGTGCCACAAGATTAACAATTTTAAAATTGTATAAGCTTTTGTGACTAGAATCCATTTCATGTATATGCATCTGATGAGGTGGATTCTAGTTCGTGAAAGCTTATGCTATTAAAAATGTGTTAGGGCACAATCCTACGGACTGCATCTTTGCTGCTTGGAATCCCCTGAACTCGGGCTTCTGAGACTCCTATGCTCTCCTGAGTTAAAGCTGGCATGATGGGAGGAGTGGTGGAGGCGATCTTTGCTTCCCTGCCCTCTGATCTCCTGTATTTTCGCTAGACAGGCTTTTCAGCCCGTCCAGCAAGTGCACTTTGGAGTGGGAAGGATAACTTTTATCTCCGGTCTCCTTCCCTCCCCGTCCACTGGAACGCCCTCTTTCCTCTTCTTCCAAGGTTGGTTTTCCAACCTCAGAGAAACAAGAGGTGGGGTGGGGTGGGGTGGGTCAGGTTTCTGACTTAGGAAGGGTTTCTTGAACCCAGGCACCATAGGATTGCTCTCTCCATATTTAAGGTGCCACATGATTCTCCGGTAATGTTGGAAGTTGTCATCCTAGAAAGATATTCAGGGTTGATTCTATTAGCTGGATCCTGGAATCTTGTAGGTTAATTGTAAGTTAACTGTTGGATTGTTTAGCCCATGATTAACCTACAGTGTCTTGATTTGTGCGTCATGTCATCGATCAAGCTGATCGGGGGGTTGAGTATTCAAAGTCATCGTGGCATGCACCGTTACATCCTGTTACATCCGAACTAGGCTACTGTGAGCTTGTTTGCGTGACACTGTGAACAAGCCAGGAAGAGAACCCATAATTTGTTGTTGGGTTGTGAACTCTGGGTTGTTCATGGTTAGCAATCCATAGTGCAGGGTTCGCACGTAACGACAACCCACAATTCAATAGCTCAACCATACCGAACCTGTACTCTGGGTTGTTGTTTTGTGTGAACCACTGTCAGAAAGCTGAGAAGGATAGTTTGGGGAACTTAGAACACAGCCCTGCAAATAAAATATTCACATAGGAACAACAAGATCTTTCTATGTATAGAAAGTGCCATTGTGATATCAGTTGACAGTAAACCAATCCTTCCTCTTAGCCTTCTCACATATTTGTATATTTGAAAATTCCAACCTGAAAAACTGAAACATGCTTCGAATTAAAAACATCCACAAATTGACGGGCATTTTACTAGTTTAAAAGCATTGCATGAAATAGCAGTAATAGCTATTTGCTGGTTTAGAAATGTTGTCAAGCTTGTTTTGCCATCTGAACAAAGCTATATCTTCTACTGTACCATCCAGTTCTATAGAATTTTAAAAGTCTATTCCATGAACAAAACAGGACCCTAGTTGAAGTTTGCCTTGGGTTAAATATGCAGTGCAATAAAAAAAAGTTTGATTTGGAGTGGGTAGGAAAGAGCTTTTTGTTATAAAATTATTCATAGATCTGCCCAGCAGATGTTGGCAATTGCGAAAGAAAACAGAGGCCATTCTGTGGTCAGCCAGCATGCTTCATTTCACGTAGGCAGATCAAGGCTCAAGGCAGCAACTATTTCCTCTTAGCACGCTGGGTGACAGTGTGAGCAGCCTGTGTGGGCAACACCCCACTTAACTTGTACAAAGTCACTTTTGTAATTCATCTGTTTTTTGTTAATAGGTAAGAAGGGACTAGAGTTATAGTTTCTCTGTCCACTGTTTAATAAAAATGGAGACCCACGGGCATAAATAATTCTGCATTTGAAGGTGGATTTTTCTACCTTGTTACATAAGCATATCTTTTTAATACAGTATAATAATTGGCTCTATGAGGCTAATATTCCCTGTTTTTAATACAACCAGAATTTAGAAGATTAACAGCTCAGCGTGTTTACTCAGAAGCAATTCCCACTGATTCAATAGGATGCATAGGTAATAGGTGTAATATTGGGCTGTAAAAATGTTAAGTGATATGGTGAAGGTGTGAAGATTGTAATATTGGGGTGACCTGCTGCTTGCCTGAAGAACTGGGAAAACAACAAACAAGTGGAAAAAATGTACTTGTGCTTAATTTAATCTTTTAATAACTCCACATTTGTTTGTGATCTCACTTGTACAGCATAATGTGCTTTTTTTTTTTTTTTAAAGAAAGACATTTTTGCTTTGGATCTAGGACCTGCCTTCCTCTGATAGAAGGGTATAGCTCATGGAAAGTGCCTCCCCCCTCTCTTCCCCATGCCACAATTCACTCCATTCAGCAGGATCCCCCAACCCTCTGTGTAGCATTTTCAGGGGGCTGATGTGGGGAGGAGGGGGTGGGAAGGTCTGCTTCCACCAGCACAGTTGCACATCCCCAAATCTGAATCCAACCCTTTGTCTATTAGAATCTGTGCTGCGGAGAAATTCAAGGGCAATTCAAACATGCAGAAAAAGCATATGGTACAGTCCTTCTTGTATTGTACCATTTGTTTATAGTTGATAAGTGTTTAAATGCTCCTCCATGTTAGCCTCTTTATATATGGGAAAACTATGGAGAAAGCTACACAATTCCAACATGTGACTCATCATGTTTAAATCATCTCTCAGAGTGGGCACAACCCTGAGCCAGATGTTTTCTGGAGCTATTCCAATCAAATGATTAAAAAGTCAGTACTTTGCTATGTCCTCTTTGAATCATCCAGCACCTTCACAGATCATTTCAGTCGTTCATGAATTTTGGTTATATTGCATGCCTCTTGTTTGTACTGGGGGCAGGTGAGGGGGATGGGGATGGGACGGAAATGAAATGAAATGAAAGTGCAATGAATGATAGAAATGTTTCCACTCTTTCCCAACAGATAAAAGGCTTTTTAAACCTTTAGCATAGTAAGAAGCACTTGTTTGATATATATGTACGCTTTTGGCATTGTTTTTGTATTCCTGGCTGCATTTGCTGTTGATTTTTCATTTCAGTGAAGATGATCACATGATTTCAGCAGTGATGACAAATTGCCTGGGTTGTAACATTTATGCTCACCTGTCGGGTACAACAGCTTATCATGTAATTCCCTATGCAAACAGATAGAAGCATGTGCCAAGATGCAAGCTTCCAGCAGCTTAAGAGAAATATTTGGGGTATTTACTTATGCTCTATAAATACAAAGATACTTATAAAGTTCACTAGCCAAATAGATGCAAGCCTTGATTATCTGGTCCTTGTTTGTCAGATTAGTCCTGTATTTGTGGTCTACAAAGCTGACTACCGCTGTTGACCTATCTTGGGTTTTCCAGGTTTTTTGTATTACCCTGAGGACACATGGTTCTACGTGGCCTCTGTGATCCTGAAGTCAGGATCTCTCATGCCAGGAAGAAAGTATTTTTGGAGTAGCATTTATGCTTCTTGCGATGATTATTTTTTTAGTGGTAAAGATGGTTGTTTTCAGGGATTATATATCTTGATTACAGAGGAAACAACTGCCACTGTTTATGCCAAAGGTTAAAGAATGGACATAGCGTTTACAATAAATAGGCTGAGCATACATTCTCAAAATTAAATTTCGATTTGGTTGTTGCCATTTCTGGCTTTGACTATGGAACATGGGTGCTAGCTCAACATCACATTGTAATTTGATAAATGGATACTTTCCCACTCATGTACTACTTGAGAGAATAAATGTCTTTGTTTATGAAATGGTGATACAGTGAGATTTAATGTCTTGGCTCAGTAAATGAAGTAAATTAATGACCAGAGCGGGAAGTAGGTTTGGGCTCTGTCTACTCTTTTATTGATTGTGACATATAGGGGTCAATTTACAAGTAGAATTGATGCAACCCAGTGCCATTCATCTAGCTCTGTGCTTCATTAGTCATTTTCATCAGAGAAACTTTAATATCACATGAAACATCAAGGTTACCAACTGAAGCACATGAACATTAAGAAATGCCAGAGTTAAGGTTAACAAGTTATTGTGGGGGCAGCAAAAAGTAACTCCTCCCTACTAAATTTCCCAACAAATCCAAAGCATGAATATATCAGGGATTCTAAATTCTTTTTAAAACATCTAACTTAAAATCTTTCAAGCATTGTCAAAGGATATTTTCTGTGGCCTTTGAAAACTAGTTTTGCTGAAATATTACTTCAGGTCCTCTGAGAGGCTTACATATGCCTGGTGGGACTTATCAATAATTCTTGGGAAGAGGATTGATCACCCCCCCCCCCCCATGCTGTTATCAGAACCTACTCCTGTAACTTTGTGCTCTCCTCAAATTTCAAATTCAGTGCTCTCTGATAAATATGTTCAAGGGCCCTTGGGTATATGAGACCAGTTGTACAATTTTCTAGATTGGGGCCATAAACGCAGTTCAGACAATAGACTTTATACTGGCAGCTCTTTGCTTTCTTTATTTAAGCCATCATAAGTCATCATTATGGATCATTATTTTTGCTCAACAATCAATGTTTCTCCCCCATTTTTGCTTGCAAGGGTTCAAGACAAGTATGAGAATTTCCAATATAAATATTTGTGTTATGAGAAGTCATCTTCAGCAGCAGCTGAATCTTACATTAATGTTTTTCTGCTTATTGATGAGAAGAGATAAAATTGGAAGGCCCATCATAGAATTATAGAATAGTAGAGTTGGAAGGGGCCTTATAAGGTCATCAAATCCAACCCCCTGCTCAGTGCAGGAATCCACATTAAAAACTAAACAACAGAGGTTTGTTGTTAGTATGCATGCTCATCTGTTACCATTTTAGGTCCTTCTTGTGGGAATCCACATTAAAGCATACCTGACAGGTAGCTGTCCAGCTTCTTTATTTACAGCAGTGTTTTCTGTATGCAAGTGGTTAGTGATGGGTTAAGGTCCCATGCCTTGATTTAGAATTGTCTTAGTAATTATGAGCTTTCTCAACTAGTTTTTATTTTATTTTTATTTATTAAAAATCCTGCATTTCAATCCCAAATTCGGACCACCACAAATGCCAAGTCCTGTTCAGGCTATATCGCCTGGTTAGAGTTTTCCTTCTGGGTAAACTCTACAAGAAGGGTTGTTGTAGTTGTTTGGGGGGAAATCTGGTTAATTCATTTTGAGTGGAAGGCTGCTGTTTGAACTATTATACTACTGTGCTTGATCTTACTGTTGTCTATTGATAATACCCCAAATATTGCTGGTATTCACATTGGACCAGTTTGCACGATCATTGCAGCTTGTTTAAGCCATGGTATGTGCCAGGTGCCATTTGCTTAATTACCCACCTGGGCAAAGCTTGTTGTAGCATTCAAACCTGGCGGCATGGCTTGTTTGAGGGGAAAACAATTTACAAATTACCTATGGCTTGTTGTTAGGTTATTTGAGGGTTATTTCTCCCTCAAACAAACCGTGCTGCCTGGATTCAAATAACATGACAAGCTGCGCCCGGATGGGTAATTTGGCAAATTACCTACCACCACTCACTGGCTGAATTCGGACGACACATTAAGCAACTTGGGGGGGGGGAACAATCGTCAGTTGTATTGACTATCATGTTGTCCGAATGCTGCCATAGTCAACTCAGTGCTGATCCTAAGCCACACTACGGTTGATTATTTATTACTATGTTGTGTGGGGAGTACCCCCTAGATGAACAACTGTAAAGTTGTTTATTACCCCACCATTGACTATCGTGTTGTCCGAATTCAGCCATTGTGTCTTAAATACACCACTATGGCTTGTTTAAGCTGCAATGATTATGTCAACTGGGCCATTGTATATTTGCAGTGGAAAAGCAG
Organism: Anniella stebbinsi; assembly: GCA_029215795.1. NCBI lineage: Eukaryota > Metazoa > Chordata > Lepidosauria > Squamata > Anniellidae > Anniella > Anniella stebbinsi. The sequence goes on along the minus strand of JARDYH010000005.1, from coordinate 59,836,445 downwards.
TTTACAAGTATTTATAAATGCCAAATAAACTTTTGGATGGTGAAGTTCATCAGCACGGCCAGTAACCTTTATATAAAAGTAAAGTTTGTGTAGAACCAGTGAGTATACATACTAGAGGTATACATGCTAATGATGAAGGACTGCCTGAGCTGAAATAAACTTGCCTGGGCCCTGAGATTTATCTCTGGCACTGTTCTACTTGGCCCATCTAAGAACCATCAGGTTGACAGGTACCAGGGACAGGGCCTTTTCAGTGGTGACCCTATTTATTTGGAATTCCCAACCATGAGTGGTGTGTATAGCCCTTCATTGGTGAATTTTAAAATTGTTTTTTAAAATTCCATACAACTTTTTACGACGGGCTTAACTGACTTCATGGTTTTGTTGCTACTGTTTAATTGTTGATTTTACTGAATTTGTTTTACTGTTTTATTGTTGAATATATTGTTTGTTATATTGAAGCCCTGGACCGAGAGAAGAAGACAGCTGGGAGGGTGCTGTTGCACTGTGTCCTTCTTTGTTGGTCACTGACCGACAGCTGGTTGGTACTGTGTCAACGGAGTGCTGGACTAGATGGACCCTTGGTTTGATCCAGCATGGCACTTCTTATGTTCTTATTATCTTGTGAAGACAGGTGGGCCAAACTTACCATCTTACTGGCCCTGCCTGGGACTATGTTTAGCTGCCTGAGAGAAGCTGCCCCATGGCTAGAGCTGAAGAAAAGAAAACTCTCCCAGGCTGATTACTTGCTGATTTGTGCCAGCTGTGCATGTCTCCAGGGTAGCCTCTTTATCTGACCAATCTTGATATATGGGGCAACAGCACCCAGCGGCAGCAATACTGAAAGCAGCGATACCAAGGGTGGGGTTGCCCCTTTGTGAGCAGCCACTTCAGAGGGGAACATAAATGCAAGGGCTACCCCTCTAACATTGGGTTGGTTGGCTGTTGTGGTTCTTGTTGGGGGGGGGGGGTTGTAAAATCAGGTTATGTGCCTGGGAGAGTGGATATGGGGCCTAGTGGGGGGGACTTGAGGGGGCTCCCATTAGTGTAGCTATAAGACATTGGAAGGAGGGGTAGCCAGGTTAGGGGAACATGGTCCAGACAGTTAACAGCTGTGCAGTGTTCCGGTCCTCCCCCCACCCACAGCTTTGGTGGTTGCCCTCAGGTCTCTGGATACTGCTTTTAAATTCCAGATAGGTTTGAAATAAGATCTCCCTCATTCATGATTTAATAGTGGATAAAGCAGCCAATCTGGCACACATAACCAAGACCTGCATGGGAGAGCATGGGGGAGTTAGTTTCTCCCAGCTCTGCTCACCAGGGTACTTGGTTCAGACTCAGGGGAGACCTGAGGGCTGGGGAGGGGGTGTTGCTGTAGGAGTTCCATCTCCCCTGTAGGCTTCCCCTGTCCATCTGACTACTTCTCTGGAGTAATTGCTCCTTGTTTTGGGTCAGCAGAACTGATTAGGGATTCTGTTAGTGTATTGCTCACCCCACTGCTCAACGGTCTCCCTATCTGAGCTGACAGAGATGGTCTCGGATGTACTGTTGAGGTCCCCCAGACTGTTGGTTTTGGGGGATGTCAACATTCATGCTGACGGCACCTTATCTGACGTGACTCAGCACTTCATGGCCTCCATGATAACAATGGGACTGTCCCACATGTGGGACATACTCTAGACTTGTAGCGAGTCATTCTCTAGACTTGGTTTTCTTAATTGAACATGGAAATGAAGGTCTGAAGGTGGGGGGACTTGAATCAGTCCCTTTCTTATGGTCAGATCATTGTCTGTTGAGGTTTAGATTCATGGCAGCTTTCCCCCTCTGCAAGGGTGGGGGATCTATTAAGATGCTCTGGCCCCGGAGGCTACTGGATCTGGTTTATTTTCAGAGGGCTGAAAACAATCCAGCTGATATGGCTGGCTCTCCTGTTGAAACCGTGGTTGCTCCCAGAAATGATCTGGGGGGTTGATGTGGTTGCTCCCAGGCCCTCTCCAGAGTATACTGTTCCATGGTATACTCCAGAGCTTGGAGCAATGTAGCAAAATAGGAGATGGCTTGAGTGCAGATGGAGAAAAACTCCTAGTGGATGCAATTAAACACCGGTGTGTGCCTATCGTCATATATATTCAGGGGCAGTGAGGGGAGCAAATAAACATCTTGCTGCCTCTATTGAATCCTTTATGTGCTGCCTAGGGAAGCTTTTCAGGGTCTTCAATGGCTGGCCCTAAAAACAGTGTCAATCTGTTGTAATACATTTGTAATACATTTGCTAGGCACTTCCAGGATAAAATCCCTTGCATCTGCTGGGACTTACACTCCAGTGTTACAGCAGGTGAATCAGTCGAGGCATCCAGAGCACGACTTGTCCAGTTTTAAAGTTGATATGGCTTGAGGACATTGACAAAGTGGTTGGACAGTTTTATGCAACCACTTCCATATTCGATCTTTGCCCCTGTTGGCTTATAAAAACTGGCCGGGGGGTGGGGGCAGGGGCGGGAACAGCTGGCTGGGCCAGGAAGTTGAATAATGCCTCCTTGTGAGGGGGAGTGGTCCTCTCTGAGACTACAACTGAAGAAACCTTCCCCGGACCTCCAAAAATGTAATAAATGAAATGAAATACATTGCTGTAAGTTGCCTAAAGGATATATTAAATTAAATAAAACTAATAAATATCGATGTGATCTGAGGTACACGAGAATAATGTTTTCATTCTACCTTCCCCCATAACACCCCTGTTTGAAAGAAAACTGGCCACAATACAGTTTTTTAATCATGTGTGTCCACCCAATAGAGGAAAATATAATTGCATATTTTAATGTTTTTTAAAACTAGAGTGGGAGCAGATGGAAGAGGGAATAGAGATATATTTTTGGCTTTGAACTGTGGGGTATATTTATGTTAGTAACTGTCTTTAAAACATATCCATTCAAACCAGGCTAGCGGATGATTACAACCTGTTTTACAAACTGAATAGTTTTTCTTCATTTCAAATCAAAGAGCCAAATGTTTTGCTTTTCCTATTGCTGGAAACAACTTCAGTAAGTCATAGGTCATTATCGCAGAAGAAACAAGACTCTTATCTGTTCAGACGTTTAGAGCAGTTATACACTGTGGTCTTTCTCTTCACATTGAAGCTTATTAGAAAACGTAAATATCAAGTATTGTAGAACTTTGATTGTGTTGATGTTCATGATGTTAAAAGGTAGAAATAACAATAACAAAATTCCTGAAGCTTTGCTAGATATATGTGTTGTATTTATTTGGAACAATTATACCGGAATTATACAATTATATACAGGATTCTAGGATCGTGCTGGTTCTTGTTTCCTATCTATTCAGTAATTCAGGACTATGAGCTGCGCATAGCTGTTTGCTTTTGTGACATAAATGAGGAGCTTTGGGAATGTTTGTACTATGTTCTTTTATCCTATGATCACTAGTAGACCAAATTAGAATGGAAGTGAAGCTCCTTTCAGAAGTGTCTTTGCAAGATTCCTGAGTATGGAGAGAACTGTATACGCATGTTGCAGATGTGCAATTGAATGTGTGTAGGTTGGGATGGGGCCTGTTGCTGTGATGACACCCTACATATTTTCAGTGAATGTATGGAGTCCCAGCTGTACTTCCAAAAGAGGCGTCTTTTATTCCAACGTCAGTGATATCACTAAATTCGCCATAAAACACATAACTCAGTAGCCATCACTGCCTGCTAATTTTGTATTAGTATTATTAATAGTATTGATACAGCCCACTACTATATATGGCACATTACAAAATTTCATAGGCAAAAATAGTTCCGTGTAACCAAGAATCTTACTAACTTAGACTATTGTGAGGGGGGGGGGGGATGAGGGAAACAGCAGGGAAGATGTTCCACTCATAGGGGGCATCAAGAGAGAATGGATGAAGGCAGAAGGGTGGCAGATTTGGAGGAATTGGAGGTCAAGTGCAAAGATATAATGAGAAGAGTTGAAAGACAAGGTGGGTAATTAGAGGTGAGGATGGATCAAGGGAGGGCTTCTGGGTGATGAGGAAAATGGTGTCATGTTTGAACGCATTAGGGAAGGAGCATGAAAAGAGGGATAGGTTTTTGTGGTGAGAATAACAGCTATGGAGATAGTAGAGAGGAAATAGGATCAAGAGTGCGCACATGTATGTTTGTGTGGATGGGGTGTTAAATGAGAGCTGCAGAGTAGCAGTTCATCCAGTAATACTCGGGGAGGGGGAGAAAAAGAATGGAAGGGGATGAGAAGAAGTGGTCAGAAGAAATTGGGTAAATGAGGAGTTTACAGAGATTGCAGCAGATTGTTTCAATTGTATCATCAAAGAAGTGGGGAGTTCCTGAGCAGCAAGTGAGATGGCTGAGGTCAAGGGGCTGGCTTTACTATAGCATCAGAGTCTTGTTAGAATGGATATACACCAGAGTGGCATGTAATGTTTCTTAGATAGACACAGAGAAGTGGGAGAAGCATGAAATTTAAATTAAGCAAAGCAGGGTTTCTGACTTACTTCAGATGTGCTCAGCACCCTGACAGAGTGAGTGGAGATCATGATTAGAAAGAATAAGCCAGGCTTGAGGATTAGTGGGGTGGACAGCTCTGTAGGATGCAAGGATAAACGAGTCAAGAGTAAAACATAGGGAAGAGATGAAAGTGGGTACGGTAGAGTCAAGAGAGTGATTAGAAGTGATAGAGGAGGTGGTGCTTCTGGGAGAGCTGTTGCAGGTTATAGAAGATGCTTACAGAAGGGAGAAGAGTGTACCACATTGAAAGAAACAAGGTCATGGTCAAGGAGAGGGAATTCAACAATGGGGAGATCCAACATAGAACAGTTCTTAAACAATGCAAGATCAAGATAGTGGCCATAGAAGTGAGTAGTTGGGTCATTCACAGCCTTGCATGTTGAAGTTGGCAAAAGCTCAGTTCTGCCTCATGGATTTACAGCATCAGAGACTCTTTGATGTTGAGCCAGCATGGCTACTGAAGGTTAACAACTACTTGAAACAACAATGGGTAAGGCTCTATCCATCTCTTATGGAATTGTTCTGCAGATATGCAAAAAACAACAATGCTTCCTTGTTTTTCTTAGGACCAAGTGTACACAGTACTTCTGATCCTTACCTATGGTTAAGGAGGCAGGCTATGAGATCATGCACTCCCTTGCTCCATTCCCTCCTCTACTCGCATGAATTCTTTCAACTCTTTCCCTGTCAGTGGAAAGGCTCATTTCTGGAACAGGTCAGTCAGCAGAGTTTGCCGAAAGGAGCTTCACTTCACTGACTTGTCCCATTCTGGAAATGAGTGCTTCTGCTAGTTTCTGGGGTTGCTTTAGGAAGCGACAGTGGTGAGTCCTGCAGGCACATCAGAAATAGTGGGAGTGCATTGACAGGTTTGGATGTTGTCCTTAACTAGGATTGAAGGGAATTTAAAGTTGATCTGTACTTAAGGTTAATTATCATTGAGGATAGAATCAATATAGGCCAATATAACCTAGCTAGGGAAAGAGGGGGATTTACACCTGGGAGGAGGGGGCCAGTACAACTTCCCTTTATGTTTGTTCATTTGTGACATTCTTCCTTGATTTTCTGGGATTTCCCACTTCAGACTATTTCCTATAAATACTTCCTTCCTTGTTTTTCAAAATTCTAACAGTAGTACATTTTCCTAATTTTGAAAATGTATCTAGTTTTGTAAGTTTTGCTATTTTTTCTGCTGATCTCTCTTTTTCCACTTTACTGTGCAGATTTTGTTTTTAGCAGGCTGCCTTTCTTAACACCTACCTCCTCTAGTTTTCTGCTAGTGACTTGTCAGTGTTTGATCTAAATAATTTGGAGATTAATTAGTAAATTTGTCTTTCTGCTGATATTACAGTTATTTGCTTCAGCAAGAAATTGTAAGGTAAACCAGAGGGTGGACAGCATGACTGCATTTTGTGATGATAATCTAACTACAATCCAGATTCTGTGAATCAACAAACTTTGAAGGCTGATTTACAGGAATCAAAGTAGAACGGTTAGATTGCAAAGACTCCCATTTTACTTCTTGACTTGCCCTTTACACATTGCAAGGCTTTTCTATTAAAATTTCATTTATTACAGTTTCAGTAGGCACACACAGCTCATTTGGACACTTGTAATGGAATCCCTAGAGCATTGTGGATTTGAATAGGCAAAACCTTTATGCCCATCAGACAACAGAGAGACTTCCTGACGCCAGCATAAGATAATAAATTCTGAGAAGAGTCTACCAAAGATTTTGCAGGGGTGAACAGTTTGCATGCCATATTTAAGAGTGGCAATGATGGTGGTGGTCGTCGTAGAAACATACTTTTGAGTTTATTCAGCCCTCTAGAAATTGTCAAAGTTTGTTCAACCCTTTTTGATAACTTTTGTGGATCTTCGCATTCTTAGTATCTGATGAGCTAAAGAAGTCATATAGATTGTGCATATTTATTATTTTATATGGCTCAAGAATATTGGAAGATTGAAAATTTGTTTTAAAAAATGCCACACTGTAAACAGACAGGGAAAGTATTTACATAAACTAAAAATGCATTTAAACACATGAATTGCTGCATAATTTTTTTAGACTCTGAAACAATTTCTTATTATTGGATAAAGGATTTTGCTCCCCATTTCATAATGTCAAAACTTTGGGTCACCTAACAAAATTGATTTTCAGTAGATTCAGGACCAGCCAGAAAGTTGGCCTGAAAGGAGGATTAGACAAAATCATAGGAGATAGGTCTGTCAAAAGCAGTTGGCATGATAGCTAAAGGGAGCCTCCACTTTCAGAATTAATATGCCTTGAGCTCTTTTGAGGAAAGGTAAAATTTGATAAATATTTTTGAGGTGCTGGTACTTTTTGAATCCTTAAATAATTTATGTTCAGTGTATCTAAAGGTTTACCCTTTAGATACCCTGAACACGCTTCAAAGGCTCTGCTTTGGGTTCTGTATTTGTGGTATGAGGTTACTTTAAGTAGCAGCTTTTTCATGGTGGCACCAAGGCTTTAGAACTCCTTCCTTGGAAAAGAACAGACCACTACTTCATTGCTAGCCTACCAGTAATAAGTAAAAATGAATTTATTTCAGAGGACATTTGGAGAACTGTGAGCTGCTGTACTGAGATGTGTGTTTTTCTGATGTAGGTGGTATTTTATTCTATTGCTGCTTGTGTTTTCATTTTTTTTAAAAAAATATATAGTTTATTATGTGATATTTTTAAAAATGATTTTGCTATATGAGTGTGAGGAGCTTTTGAAGTGCTCTTGCACAAGATGGTGGGTTACGCATTTGAATAAATAAAGTAAATGCAAATAATATTTGCTTGATTGGGCATATAGTTCAAGTGTCTTATTAGGCACAGAGTATGGAAATTAACAAGCAAAATTTTATAAATTTTGTAAAAAACTAAACTCCAACAAAAAATCCATGATTCTCATTTTTATGTCGTTGTACTATATTACCAACAATATGCTGGTAATTAATGAACTGCATTCTAATAAGTAATTGCCATGCACCTTGCTTCCTCGTGGAGGAAGATTCAGAGTAGGATGACTCACAGGCCATCCCACTCAGAGATGTAGCCTCCTGGTTGGAGAACATGGCTCTTCCATTATCCTCAGATTCTAGGAGTATATGGCTGCAGAATTGGTCATGTGCCTTTTAAGGATTGAGACAGTTTTTTCAGTGGGTTGGAGCCACTTCAAGGTGAGACCCTGCCAGTCTTTTAAAGGCTTCAGATGACTCCAGTCGCTCACTGTGATAACATCTTTCTACAGCTCAACCAGCAGAGCACAGTGGGAGCTATCTGATTGCTGCTCACCAGAACCTGCAGTGGCTGTGCCTGTGTGAACTGATTTAACCTTGACCTGACTATCATACCTTATTTTACCTCAGCCTGACTGACTTTGACTTGATTTACTTCAACATGAGTTTGCCTGGTTCAGCCTGCCTGTTCACTTGTTCAAGCCCCATCAAAACAGTATTATTAGCACTTTTAGGCAGCAGTGGTTTAGATGCAATTTTGATCTAACCCAGCGTGGCAATTCTTATTGCTGCACACCATGTACTTCACAGGAGCCACTATAATTTCTGTAATTAATTAGCTGTTTCTGTAGGGGAGTTTCTTAAGTTTTCTTATCTAGTCTACCTTCTTGTGTTCAATTGTGGAAAATACTTGAAATGTGTGTCCTTACTATGGCTGTGTGCAGTTTATTTACTTCACTGAAAAATAAAATTTCCCATTCAGGTGATTACAAGACAAAAGTTGTCATCTAGAAAAAAATAGGATGATACCTCATTGACTTAGTGCAAAATGGTCCTGCTGAAGTGTTCACTTTATAATGCTAAAACTCTTCTGTAGAATGAATTGTAAAATAATAATGAAATGTCGAATCTTATTTTTCTTTGAATCTCTACTCCCTGCCAAAATGCTTAGCTGACATTACGTGGCATTGGCAAAGGGCATGTTTTCCCATTTGGAGCTGATAAAGGTCTGAAATGTTAAGGTCTGAAAAACAGCTTGGTGTTGGAGGTTAGATCAAACTGTTTCCAAAAAAAACCCTTCTTCTTTTGGAATGTTTTATTTTTAAAATAAATGAGTAGGCCTTTTGCCCATAGAGTCTCACTCTGCGCAAGTTCTGTTGGTTGCTGGCGAAATGCTTTTAGATGATTTGTGGTAAATCTTTGAATAATATTTATGGCAGGCTAGTAAATCTAATAATGAAGATTTTCTATCAGCTTATGCTTGAGGCTGTAAGCCATGTATTGACCTGTGTTAGGGTCAATACATGGCCTCTACCAACAGTCTTGCATCTCCTACTCTGGTGAACATTTCTCACACAAAATGGGATCAATGAATATCTCGGTTTCCACAACAACATGTTCACCTTATGAAAGAAATGTAAAATCACTGTATGGTGAGTAAAATGTGGTAAAATCACCATACGGTAACATCATGTTTAAAAAAATAATAGAATTGGCCTGTCTCTTCTCAGACGGTAAGATGTAAAACAGTTCAGATAAGTCTAATGAAAAAATAGTCCATTATGCATAACCAAAGCTCCGTTAACAGACAGGGAAACATATGAATACCAACCTCAGAAATGTGAATTGTGTTGATTAGGAGAGGGGTTCTCCTCCTCCATATTTAGAATGCTGTCTGTAATCTATGGATTCTTAGGCTTTTTTGCAGATGCAGCTGGAATGGGCCACATGCATTGTGTTAAATACAGCTACTCACATGACGTTTGCTTAGTTTTAAAGTAGCAGTAGTCTTTTAAGAGAGAGAAGTGCATAGCTGTTCTACTGCCATGAGGAAAGGACATAAGGGAAGAAGAAGTAATACAGGCAAATGGGATTCAGACATATGCAACCACCCCTTAATTGGCAAATAATTACTTCATATCAAAATAAAATTTGGGCATTATAGAAATTAGCCTTCAGTTAGCATTTATCATTGTGACACTAGCAGGGGATATATGCTTGTACGATGTGGTATCTGTGGAACAATAGGTGGAATATTATGTTACATTTAAATCATACCACACTGTATGTAATGGATAACCTCTTCAATAATACTTCTTCATCAGGTATATAGATTTTTTTTAAAAGTAAGGTTTAATAAGAGAGTGAGTCTGAAATATGCAGTGCAGAAGAATCAACAGTGGCAGTTTTAAATTATCTAATACTCTTTAAAACTGCAGAACAGGAAGCTGCATAGGATTGATGGGACTTTTATTTGCATGTGAAGTTAATTAATTCTTAAGGAGTCTTCTAACAGTAGCTACTTTGTGAAGCTTAGTGACATATCTTTTTTTTTACACATCTGTTTGAATGTATATTATAACTTACAGGAAACTGGAGCCTTTAGTATATCTTAAATCCAAAAATAGAACAAATAAAAAAATGTATCAATTAGCTTTGCTTATCGAATTTAAGGAAATGTAATGAAAACTACAAACTTAAGAGAGAGTACAGCATGGCTATGTTTAGCTATCATTTTATCTACACAAGTTATTCCAAGATAATTTCTGGTACTACATTTTTCACTTATAGGGACAGTGGAAAAACATTGTTTCTACTTTTTAAAAATAAAATGTGTTTCCTGTTTGCTTCCTTAATGTAAATAAATATAGTATAAAATATAATTGCTTCTTGAGAAGTTTGTGTATACCTCTTTTGTGTGAAGTTTCTACGTTCCTTTTTGTTGAAATCTCTGTATTTATTAGTTTCTAGGAAAGCTTTAGCAAGTGTCAGCTATTCTGCAGTGTGTCTTCCATGTTGTTCATCTTGACCAAAATAGAGAGCTAAAATGAGAATCTAGTGGCATATACATTTGTACATTACTTGCATCCCTGATTTCAGTGCAGTTTTTTAAGAGGATTTTTTTTAAATTATAAAACCTAGTTTCATTGTATGTCTACTTGGGCAGTGTCCACTTGGATAGGAACTTTAGCCTCCAAATCTGTTATTATTTCAACTGCTAGTCTGACAATAAATAGAAAGAGAAAAAAATAAGTGATACACACATTCCTAAATGCAGCACTCTAGATATGCACATGCTCAGCCAGAGAGAACTCTGTCTCAAATCAAAGATCAAGGACAAAGCATTAGGTGGAATAGTTCATATTTTAAAATTTAGAAAGTGATGAAAACATCAGAGTATTGGAATTGGAATGAACTTGGGAGAGAGAATATGTGTAATATCAAAATCAGGCTATGGTAACTGGTGTATTCTATTCTAATTTCATTTTCTCTTGGGTTTGGGTATATGTATTGAATGTTAAATGTTTTTTTGGAAGTGCATGTAAGAAATCTGTAGAAAATGGCAGGGTTCTTCCCATAGGAAGAGCACAAGCTGTGCTTTCAGGGCATTTCTCAGAATAAAAGTCTCTCATGAATAAGGCCCTCAGTGGTTCAGTTAACAGCCTCTGGGTTTTCCAAGATGAAAATGCCATCAAGGATTGCTGTATTATACAGGCACATGAGATCAGCCTGCTCAGTGCTGTGGGTATCAGCGCTCTGCATGTAGTAATGTTTGTTCTTCCTTCTGCCAGCTGCGGAGAATTCAAGGCCAACTTTAAGATACAATGAATTTTAAGACTGCAGGGGGTTTGTTCTGTTTTGTGATACAGTTTTCTGGTAAACGGGCACAGTGCTTCATTCCTATTCCACTGGCAGTTAAGGACTAAAATAGAGCAGTTTGTATTAACGCAGAGTTCCATGCTTGGGTTTGGCCACGTTCATGCACAGTACTTATTGTAAGGTAGATTAATTAAGATTTTGTTTGCGCCACAGGCACCAAGCCAGTTACTGTACACTATGTAACAAATACAGAAATGCACAAAGGGATTTCCTCTCTTTAGTCCACCTGCCACAAAGCAAATATCACTTTTTGAGTCTTTTATGATGACACAGTAAGAAATTATTAAGAAAGAATACCTGCATAGATTTGCGCTTATAGAACTTGTTTAGGCTAACAATGGAACAGTAGACTTTTATTCCTTTTTCAAAGTTTTGACTTTGTCTGCTGGAAGGAACTGAGCCAATAAAAGCAGAGAGCAGTGTTGTGTGACAACTGGAGTCTAGTTCTAGGAAGAGAGGAGATAAAACTTAAAACTCTGTCTGTTAATTCCTCATTTTTGGCTCACAACTAGCAATTTTTCTAATACCCCACTTCTCTATTCGACTATATAAAATTGAGTGTTGTCAAACTTCTCAAATCAATGTGATTTCCCTTAAATCTTTGTTCCTAGTTCCCAACCAACCTGATATTATGATTTAAAAAACAAAAAACATTGCAGTTTTCTTTAGAGTGATGGTTTGCCAACATCCTCTTCCTGCTGGGTTGGGTTTAATGTCTATTAAGTTTATTTGCCAAGAAACGTCCAGGGTACAGACTATTTTATAAGCAGAGCCTTTTTTCAGCTCTGTTCCTTAATTTTGCTTGGGTTCAGCAGTAAGAATGCATGGCTAATGTGTGTGTGTTTTCCCCCTGGGAAAGTATCCACACCATTCACATACAAAGCAGTGAATGGTAAAATAGTAAAAGGAATGTGTTGGTAACGGATCCTGAGCCTCCGCCTACATCTCTGCATTCGGTTGCTCCAGTCACTTTTCTGGAAATGAGCTAGGAATAGGCTGAAGCAATGGACAGAGGCAGGAGATTCAGCTCTCCTTTCTCATATTCCCCCTTTTTAGTATTAAAGATCTTTTGAGTTCTACTTTTGTACAAGGACAGGTTGGTGCAAAAAAATGCATGCCAGTCATGTTTTGGTGTGGCCCTTCTTATGTACGCTTACTTGTTGTGCGACCTATTGTTAAATGTGGGATTATTCTCAGGGATGGGTCACTTTAATCCCCCCACCCTATGTTGGTAGATGGGGCCTCTTTTTGTCCTGTGTATGTATATCCACTTGGGTGAGCAGGCTTGCTCCTGGCAGAGGAAGGGGGCAGCAGTAGCACTAGTGTTCCTGTGATGAGCACTGCCTGGGCAAATTTTAATTGTCTGCAGTGGCCTGCAGCAACATTGCATCACTGCTGGACATTGTGGGGAATTACTCCCACTGATCATGGGAGAAGCACTGGAAAAGGAAGTCTGGGACAGCAGTGGTGGCCCTTGGCAGCTTATTTCAACAGCAGCAGCATATTGCTGACTCGTTCATTTAAGAATCACTAGTTTCTCTAGAATCTTATTTTTTATAGACTGTGTTGCCTCTCAGATGTCTCGCAGTTTGTGCGCATATATTTACATACACACACACTGGTTGATAGCTGTGAATCTCATTTTGTTATTTGTAGCTGAGTTTGTGAAGTTATCAAGATGATTTTGAATAGTTATCCTCTTGAAAACTGTATCCGGTTATTCTGGGTATTTTGTAATCTTCATCTCATGGGTACCTCCTTTTAAAATATACTCAGTGCCCGTTCTTGTTTAGCACCAGGCCATTCCTTGTTAGAATTGAGATATCCACTCAGTTCTTAATTATTTTTGTTATAGATACATTTAGAATGGAATGGTATGCATATGTAGATTATATGGAAAAAGATCCGAATAAGAATAATATGGCAGAAGCATACAAAAAGTTATGGGATTCTTGGAAAGAAAGAAGAGATAGGGAGGAAGTAGGAAGAAAAGATGACAAGAACAGAAGTAAACTAACCAACAAAAGGGAGGAAGAGGTGGGGAAGGGTGTAAATAATAGTTAATGATGTTAAAAGGATGGATGAATGATGTAAGTTATGAAAATGAAATAAAGATGTATTAAAAAAATTATTTTTGTTATATACGATTCACTTATATGAACATTTTGTGTGGAACTGTCACAAAGCTTGCTAAACATGAGATATATTTATGCCTGTTGTGTATGTCTTATCTGTTAATCAGTCATCTATCAAAGGAGAAGATTAAATTTGGTACAATTTATTCTTATGAGCCTATGTTATCTGCTTACCATTTCCTTTTTCTTTGGGTATATGCAGAGCAAGTAATACTATAGTTTGGTTGATTGCCTTTTTGGTTATTGAAGTGCATTTACCAAACCACTTTCTTCTGCTTTTGTTTTGTGATAGTTTTAATTATGTTTTGCTTAAACAGTTGAAACAAGTTAACACTGATCAACCTTTAGATTGTGCGTTGTATGTTTTTCTTTGGAATAGAGTCTCTGTGGCTCGTAGTCTGAGGGAGAGGATTGCATGACTGTGTGGACAATGTGATATAGTGCTAAGCTCCCCCCCCCCCTTCATAATTTTTACTTAGATTGCCAAAATCTTACACGTTTTCTAAACGAACAGAGTTGTGTTTTCTGACATTTTTCAGAAATGAAGGAGGCTTTCATGTTACTGAAATGTGGAATAATCTGCTTTAAATGTGCAACAAGAACACAGTGGTTGGCTCTATGCCAAAGCTTCACACTCAAGGAATCTGCCTTTCAGGGTGGACACTTGCTTTTTCTGGCATTCCATGAAAGGTTCCAAACTCCATGGGCATTAAAGACTCTCCCGTTGACTTTACAGCGGGAGCCTTCTGTTGCGGTATGCTTCATAGTTGAGGGCCATTTCATACTTTTTTCTTCCATGGTTATGGGAAAGTTGGGGGTGGGTCCATTCCATCACCATAAGCTGTATTGGAGAAATTAGCATTTTAGGTTGAAACATCTGTTTACTGATTTTTGTAAAATAATATTATTTTGGCATACACTGGCACACTACCTCCTACTTGTGCACACTTATCCCATGTCTGTGCAGCCGAAAATAACCAGCTGAGCCAGGATAGAATCAAGGAACAGACTTGCATAATGAGTGTTATGCCTTAGGCTCTTCTGCCCCTGTTTGACTATTTGTTTCCACAGGTGATAGTCTGTAGGGAGAAGCCAGTGAATATTTTTAGTATATTGTGGATGTTTGGGTGGTCATTCTAAGGTTAATTGTGGCTTGTTTGCTATGATGATCGGTTGTGCTCTCCGTACATGACTCAGGCACTTCTGAGCCAAAGCTAATTACTAACAACAACAATCTCTCAGGTGTTTTAAATATAACTATAGCATTTTGCAGAACACCATAAAGTGACAGCCTGCTTCTGAAAAATGCAAGCAAAACTGCAAACTGTTTTTTGGAATTTGCTTTTTCTGCCCCTTTAGAGGCAGAATCAACATGGCCCAGTATTAACAAAACATCACTGTTCCCAACTCAGTCTCATATTTAACTGTCTCTGTAAATTCAGCTACTGTAGTTCTGGCACTTTATAAGGTCACAAGGTACTTTGTACCTCTGAAAGCCAGTAGGCGTATGGCAGCTCTGTGATGGCACTATTAGTCATGATGTGCTAAGCTTTAAGAAAACAAGAAGCTGTCTTATACTGAGTCAGACCATTGGTCCATCTAGCTCAGTATTGTTGACACTGACTGGAAGTGGCTCTGCAGAATTTCAGGCAGTGTTCTTTCTTAGTTCTACCTGAAGATGCCAGGGATTAGAGCTGGGACATTGTGCATACAAACCATCTGCTCTATTACTAAGCTATGGCCACTCCCCCCATTTCTCTGGGTACATGTACATGGGTACATGTAAGAGGCAACTCTTGATCACTGGTATGTAGCTAATTCATCGCCACACTCCAGATTGGTTGAGCATGTAGCTGAAGTTGAACCAATCTACATACTCCACACAATAAGTAATAATTGTCATTTGTTTGTGATGAATTAGCTATTCATTGAAAGGCTCCAAAAACCACTCAGCTAATTGGCACTGATTGAAAGCCTGCGGCCTGGAGGCAATAATTATATGGTTTAATTTTGAGAAAGAAAGCTGCACCTGCTTTATGTTTTCTTGTATAAGTGAACAGCAGTAATTTACTTTTATGGCAGAAGGTAAAAGAGGCTATAGCTCATGATACTATTGAGAGAGAAGCAACTTCTCCCTCCGCCCCAAATAGAGTTACTAGTATCTGGAGGTGGGAGCAGGCTTTGCTCCCAGATGACCTGTGATCCCAAGAGCAATGGCTTCATACTTTTTTCCCCTTCAAGTGAGCATCTTTCATTGGCTTCTTTAGTTTAAAATGAATGCAAAACACCATACCGATAGATCTTTCATTTGTTAATAAGATATAGACATAACTTTTAGAGTAGTGCTTGAGGAACCAAATTCTTTCATTAGTGGATATAATAACAAAGATAAAAAATACTAATAATTAAAAAATGCACATTTTCCTTTATGAAAAAGACTCCACACAAATGCATTCACACACCACTCCCCAAAATTGTGAAGAAAGTTGAACAAGTCAAATGACACATCTAAATATCACATTATCCATTTCTGGAAAGGATGGGATACCTAATGCTGTATTAAATGATCCCAGGATGATTTGAATATGCCAAAGAAGTGGGGGACACAGAAATGCCAGTCTGTCATGGATAATTGTGTCCTATTTTACTTCATGACATCTAAATTGGTGCTTAACCGCCATTCCAAAATTACCTTTCCCCTGACTTCTCCCTACAAGCACCAAAGGTATGGGTTAGCCTCTAGCTGCCCACTGATTGGCAAATGTTACCATTTCCCCTTGGGGCGTATATTATGACATATCATGCTGGGGCTTTTATGATGGATCACCATGGTCATTTTTAAATGGCTTTTATCTGTAATTTTCATGTACTAAAGAGTTATTTTGAATGCACCCCTGTGTGGTGAAATCTGAGACTTACTATGTCCTGCAGAGTGCTAAAATATAAAGTTCTGCCCCACATAGGTTTTACACTCAGAAGAAATTTCACTATGTGGATATGATGGGTAAAAGCCACTTTATCAAATAAAAAAGAATACAAGAATCTGGCATTAATGTTTGTGTTGGCCCCTCCCACTCTAACAGAGTGAAATCAGCTCGAGTCTACTTTACTCTGCAGGACATTGATCATACATGTATTACATATGCATTAAAATATTAACATATAAGGGAAATCTTCAGATTCAGAAATCCTGGGGTGTTCTACAACAATAGAGCTTGGAATCCATGAGAAAAAACATCTGAAGGAGTAGGATGTAGTCCACAAAAGCTAATAGCTTTTAAATTGCCAGAGGGAGCTTTCTTGTTTTTTGCTACAACAGATTTAACACAAGTACAAGTACTTCAAGTACTTCTCTGGAATTTGTAATTGTAGCCATGAAAATGGTTGGATATAAGAAATTTCATATATTCCACACAATTATGGCTGACCTATTCCTCAATTTAATTGTAAGGAATGAAAGCCTTTTTGGGGGGGGGGTCTTTCTCTTATTGACCTCTTTTTTCCTTTTTATTTTTTATTTTTTGGTTAACTCTCTTGTTTTGGCAGTTAATGAAAACAAAAACAAAAACCCAGAAGTATTAAAAAAAGATACAACTGGCTGAACTTAATAGAGGGCTGCTTTTTTGCCTAGCAGATTTGAATAAGACGGTTGGAGAACTGTTGATGTTTTGAAACTGGGTACTGCATTGAAAGACTTTGATCTCTCATGAGAGAGGCCTCAGCTATACCAGAAAGGTTTTGTTTCTCTTGTATTGCTTAATTAAATTCTTCTTATATTTCTTGTGTAAACAAAATGTCAGCATTTCAAAAATGACTGAAGTGGAAAACCTAATCCTAATGAAACTTACCTCAAAAGAAAAACTGAAACTGAAGGCTTCTTTGAGATTGACTGCAGGAAATATATATCAGCTTCTTAGAGGGACGCCACATGTCACATGCAGATATGATTACAGTTTGTATACTACTTTCTTCCCCAACTCCAGAGGGCATTCCAGAGTTGTCAGGTGTGGGTTCCTTGGGCTGGAGGCATGGTTAACCAAATGTAGTTGCTCCACAACTGGTAAGGCCACTCATCACATATGCAATATGAAGGGTCACAGCGTACCTCCAGAGAGCTCCACTTAGACAACATAAACCAAAACAAAGAAGTAGTAGTTATTAGCCGCCTTTCTCCTTCTCTACCTCCCTTTATTGACACAGCTTCCCTAGGATAAGGGGCTGTGTCATGGCACCAGCAAACAACAGCATCTCTGTGGCCAACACATGTCCGTATGAGGTGTGTCTCAACACCAGAACAACAGCAATCACGCTGATAGCAGCAAGCTCCACATCTTCCTCATCCAAATGAGGAAGCCCACTCCAAACGATGTGATATGAAGCACTAAAGCTCCAGTTCCCTCTCTTAATGCAGGTCAGGCAGGAGATAAAGCCAGAGGTCTGCTTGTGATCAGTGTCACCCACACAGCTGGATAAGAGTGGCTCAAGCTTCCCAAGGAGCCTTTGGGAGATGCATATGCCATTTTGATGCCAGAGGAACAGTCTCAGCAGGCACAGGACATCAATGGACTGGGAGGGCATGAGTTAGAGGAAAGTCACCCCACTCCCACTACCCAATCCCAGCGTGGACCAGGCTCATGCAGTAGAGTTATTACAGGTGATGAGGTTAGTGCCTTACTGAGATCTTTGTTCATGTCAAAGGTGTACCAGAAAGTCAGGCTCTGACAGAGGGTTGTTTTTAAACACTTTTCACTCTTACCATTAATCTAATATTGAAAACACCTGCATGCACAATCAGTTAGAAAAGCTGATTGCTGAAATCTTGAGATAATGGTTGCATTTACACATAACTATAAGCCATGTTGCGTGTGAGGTTCTGGGAGAGGCTAGTCCTGTTCCTATCATGATAAACCGTAGTCCAGCTAGAGTTGTTGGTACATCATCTTAAAAAAAGGCACTCAGAACCATTGAGGCCATCTGTGCTTTTAATGAGAATGATGCTTTCAGGAGCATCCCCAAACTGTGCACCTGATCCTTTCGGGGGAGTACAACCTCCTCTAGATTAGGGTGAATACCACTTTTACTGGGCAGATGAGTCACCCACAACCAGTATCTCCATCCTGTATGGATGGAGTCTCAGTTTACTGAACCTCAGCCTGTCCAGTGCCACACACTAGCACTGATTCAGAACTCACTGCCTCACCTGTATTAGGTGAAAAGGAGGAGCAGAGCTGGGTATCATCTGCATCTGGGTGTCAGCTCAGCCAGCATCTTCCAATAATCTTTCCCAGAAGTTTCATCTAGTTGTTGAAAAATGTAGGGGATAAAAGAGAGCTCTGAGGTACCTCATTGCACAATTGCCATAGGACAAAGCATTTAAACAATGTCAAGATATGGGATGGGGCCCAGTCCAGACAGGGAGTTGAGGGCCTGTTCAAGCCTGGCACCTGGGCTGGGAGTAGTTCACTCTTTATTCTTGGCTTCCCATAATGTACCAGCTGTCTCGTCTCCTGTTCCCATCATGTGGGAAAAGGAATGGGAATTGCTATTCCCTGATGGAATAATGCACGTTTTCTAAACTTTAGCTTCTGAGGGCAATTCCTTATTTCCATTTCTAGACTCATCCATAGTACTCACTCCATGAAACAGTAACTTCAGTGTTGTAGGTTCAAGTCTGATGTCACTTCCTTTTCCATCTCTTTCCCCTGATTGGTGGGGTAGCCTACATACAAAGAAAAGCAATGCAATCATTCTTCTCTTCTTCACTACCAGCATTTTAAGCAGTTCATATACAATAGTTACATTATTTCCATTTTCTCAGAAAATATGTTTACAGCAATTAATACATGATTCTTCCACTTCATTCCTTCCTCCTAATGAAAAGAGAGATTTTAAATGAGATGACTCTTCTTGACTCATCGGACTGGTAATGTTTTACTTGCTGAGCTCTTGCATACACTCAAAACATGGCACCAGTTCTTTCACAGCTTTTCCTCCATCCCCCACATCGAGGCCTCAGCAGGGTGAAGGTGATAGAGTAGTGGAATCACTAGACAAAGTGGATCCTGGAAAACTGCCCAGAACAGCTGTTTCCATTGGCTACATTTTTTCAAATTTGAAGCTGCAGAGGGAGAGGAAGCCAAGGTTGGCGCCTGAATGTGGAACTCCTCCAATCACAAATTAAAGAAAGGTCACTTTTTCCTGGCTTTGTGCAGACATAGCACTGCACAAACTACTAACCATGATTAAGCATTTGGGACATCCCTCAGACTTGCTTCCTCCTCTCCCTTGTGTAGTCATTCAGAGATAACTGGAGTTTGGTTACCCTTTGGCTTCAGAGCTAACTGGAGTTAATATTAGATCTGCACCAATGTTAATGGTAACCATAGATAGACTAATTGTTTTTGCAAACTGGTGGATGCCAGCTGTGGTTACTGTTAATATTGGTGCAAACATAATACTGAACATAGTTCCTAAACTAAAAAGGAGAGAGGAATGCATGTGAAAGGAGGAGGAACATGCAGGTCTAGTCCTGAAATGCCTAATCATGGTTAGACAATTGGGCAGTGTTACATCTGCAAGTGGTCTCTGTGGTTTTGTACATGTTCTGAGGAACTTCAATTATATTGAAGAATGAGGTTTGGCATTTTCTTTAATGTTGCCAGTTTTGCCCTTTGTGTAATCTGTAAATCTTTGAGCTTTCAAGTAGCACAACAAATTGCCAAATCCTAATAAATATCTTAATGTGGCATGTTCATAGGTAGTGATGTCGATGTTCTTTATCAGTATAAAAGTGGAGGTGCACAATAATGAATTCATGGTGGGTAGAAGGAGGAAGGGCAGCTTTCATTCTTCCATTTATTCTTCCCCGTCCTCATGTGCAGCTTTGCCTATATGTAGGGATGGGAGAGGAATTTGTTTGGTTCTCATTTTAATGTGAACTTACCTAATTCACACTTCATGAACTACTACATGAACTGAAACAGTTATCCTTTGCAATTTGTACTTTTCCAAATTTTGCAATGTAATTCTCCAATAAAAAATAATATATTAGGTGAAAGTGTACATACAAATATGTACATTGGTGAAAATAATGTACAGCAATGCTTTATATTGGGGAAATTGATTGCAAAGGGTGTATATTAGGTAGAAGTTGTGTAAAAATGTATATACTGGAAGAGATATGCACAGAAATGCATGCAGAATTTTGTGCAGACTTTTTTTTAAGGCACAAACTGGTACAGAAATGGGATGGAAAATACTTATGATTGGCTTGGGGGGAAAAGAAAAATAGAGAGAAGAATCAAAATTGACAGAATTGACTATCCTTAACTTGTAGGTATTTCTGCTGTGTTCATGGAGGCAACTTACAGAAAGCTCCAGCAGTTGCTCTCTTGATCCATACTTGGCTCAGTATTTCCTTACCTATTTTCATGGTTCATCTGAGCTTTGAATAATGTAGAGCCAGATTACATTCTCTTTAAAATTTAGATATTCTGCAGCTTTTTCTATGACTCAGTTTGGGCTTTTAACCTCATATCATTCAAGAGGCAATGATTGTGATTGTCTCTTCTGTGGGATGGTGCCATTTTGTCTTGATAGACCCCTTTGATACATTTCCAGAATGACTGTGGAGTTGTGCTGTTGTCCATCGTGAATACTCAGCCCCTCACTGCTTTAGGCAGAATGTCAAATATGGTCAAGGGTAGACTAGAGACAGGAAGAACTATTATGGTAGAAACAGGGTGTACATTTCCAACACGTATACACCTTTATCCTGTGAAAGGAATACCTTTTCTAAATCAAGCCTTATATTGTTGGAATTTTTGTCCCAATGTGCATCACTTTACACTTGCTTACACTGAACTACATTTGCCATTTGGATGTCCATTTTCCCAGTTTGCAGAGATCCTTTTGGAGCCCCTCCTAATCTTTTTGTTTTAACCGCCTTAAATAATTTGGTGTCATCGGCAGACCTCTGGTGCAGAGGCTGATTTTAGGGACATATTTTGGTTATAAGATTAGGAATTTCATATTTTTTGGAACTCTAGGATGGATGCAGTCTGGGCCTTTCAATTTGTCAATAAGGTTGAGAACTTCATCTTTTGTTACCACTATTTGCCTTAGTTCCTCAGACACCCTTCCTGAAAATATCAGTTCAGACAGAGATATCTTTCCTGTATCTTCTGTAGTAAACACTGATGTGATGAATTAATTCAGTTTCTCTGCGATCTCCATGTCCTACGTTCTTTGCTTTTGTAAGGTGCTTTTGCACCAAATATGTATTTGGAGGTGGTGGTGGGGAAATAAAGGTGCTGCTATTGTAGTTGTTTTGGGCAGGAGGAAATATAGCAGTGGAAATGGAACAGGCCAGGGGAGGAGAACTGAGAGGAAATATCTTGTGACTGTTCCACTTCTTATTTCTCAATCCAACGTTCAGATTCCTGAGTGCTGTAGAGGAGATCCTTCAGGTCATAAAATGCTGCTGCTTAATGCCAGGTCAGTTAATGGGGTGAACATTGCAATCCAGGATTTAATTCTGGATGAACAAGCTGACCTGGCATGTGTGTCTGAGAATTGGTTCTGCATCAGACATCTCTTGGAATGGGTGCAGTTGGCGCACTAGCTTCAGCTGTGCAAGTGTACTCCTTTTCACCACCAAGACCTAGCCACCCAGTTTTCAGAGACGAGTCCAAGAGTACAATCAATCAAACTGCGAACCTGAATCTTCAGTGGGAGTGTAACCCCATTCAGCACAGGTTGAATCCCTATTTCCTGATTGGCCTTTCGACTGACCAAGAACACCTCTCTTGCCTGGATTAAGCTCCCATCCAGTCTATTATTGACATCAGGCACCGATTTACAACTAGAACAGCTTCCTTGAATTTTCATGGAAAAGGGAGATAGAGTTGGGTGTGGCACCAAACCCCCAACTCCAGACAATCTCTCCCAGTGGTTTCATGTATATGTATACTCTTAGACCCACGCAAGCAGCATCCACAGCTCGAGACATAGAGTGGTAGTGGGTGGATGGGGGCAGAGAGGCATCAGGAGTGGCGGAGATAATGCAAGGTGTTGAGCGAGAGTGGGGGATGCAGAAAGAGCACTTGAGTGGGTCTGGTGGGGGGTTACCCTGTCTTCTGGGGATTAGAGCAGATATTGTGGTGTCTGTACGTATCTTTCGGTTTCAAAGTTGTGCCTCTTTTATTGCACTCCAAAGCCAAGTAGGACTTTTAAATCTGTTCAAAGCTGCTAACTCCTTGTTTCTTCATAACATTGTAGATGAGGATGCTTCAGCCTCTTGAAACTACATGAATTGTTCTGTTGGGACCCATTCAATACTAGATTACATTTACTATTTCAACTACAGAGGTATTTTTTAAAAAACACACACACATACAAAAAACAAGTTTTTTTAATTGCTGTAGAATAGAATTCTGTGTGCATATTTCCTGCTGTGAAGTCTGAGTGTGCACAGCTTTCGCAAACAGCACAGGATGAAAGTGTGTATTTGCAAAACATTCTCATTGGAACAGGATGCTGAAATGCACAAGAGTTAAAACATAGCTGAAAATTTGATGTAGTGGACATGCCAGTGATGTAGTTGCATAAAGTAATGATTTAAAGTTTGGCAGGAAATAAGACAGTTCAGTTAACACCTTATCTCATGAGTGCGGTAGACATGTATATTGGATGAAATAATGTTGCCTAGATATCAGAGCAAGGCAGGAAGCCTGTCATTTACAACTATCTCCACCGCCCCTACCGCCCCCAGACTCCATCGTAGTTCTCGTAATGTTAAATGGTAATCTAAGACAGTAAAGTGATGTTGATAGTTTTATGTTGTGTCTCATGGAGTAGTAACTCTTGTTTTATACTTCTAATTAATGTTTCAGGACAATACTTATATTTATTTTTGTTCTCTAAAGTTGAGGCGTGTGCAGTAAATTGATAAGTGAAGAAGAAATAGCTATTTGGGCAGATCCATGCCTCTCATTTAACCAAGAAGTTACAGCATTGTAGCAGACAAAGAACAGACTTATGTGGCACTCTCTCTTTATTACAACCAGTGCATCCCAATTTTCAGGTGGGCACAACTGATTGTCAGTTGATGATAGAAGCTGTATAGTAGACTTGTTATAACAAGCAATAATTGTGTAATTAAGGGCTTTTAATCAAGTCAAGGAATCCTAATTCATTCTTGGCCTTCATTTTGTTGAAAGTTAATGTCATCCTCATTGAATGAAATCCATCAGCAGTCCTTTGTTCTCGAAACACTTTGCGAGTGCTAGTGGTGCAGTCAAGCTTTATTTGTGTATGATGAGGCAGACAAGTGGTAAAACCTGTACTATGTCACATATCCTCAATCAGATGAAGGGTGTATATTATAAATACTTGTCACAGCAGATAGCTAAGCTTTGCTTGTGAAAATCCTAACTTTTGTTGGTGTTCTCAAAAATGAGGGGAAAAAACAGTGCCGCGCAGGAGCTTCTCGAGCTGAGGTGGGCAATTTGAGAGTTTCAGATGTTTGGGGCCTCAACTCCAATCAGCCTTAGCCAGCATAGCGAATGGTGAGGGATTGTGGGAATTGTAGGCTAAAACATCTGGAGGGCAACAAGTTGCCCTCCCCTGTTCTAGAATAAATGTTGTGACCAATAAGATCAGTAAATTCAAAATAAGATAAGAAGCAAGTGGACTTCAATGTTCTGTGACATAGGCCTCCTCCACACGGGGCGTTTAATGAGCCTTGAAGGCTCATTATAAATTTTACCTACACACGAGCGGAGCGCAAAACGGGCGTACAGGCGCGTTATCTCCCCGATAATGCGCATTTTCGAACGCGCGTTAAATAGCGACTTTTATTTTGCTCCGGCCGTTAAAGCGCATTTTCGCTGTGTGAACAAGCGATTATGCGCATTAACTACCTGGAAAGCGCTTTTTGGGCATCTTTTAATGCGCTTCGCCGCTTCCCGCCGCCTCCCGTGCAGAGGGATTGTGAGTAAATGCGCCTCCGCGATAATGCGCATAATCGCGGAACCAGGCGCAAAGGCGCATTCTTGTGGAGGGGGCCATACTCTGAGCATGACTAGTCAGAGTATTGAAGTCATAGCATCCCATCTACTGCAGTCCTGGAGTTGCCTTCAGGAGGGACAGGTGGGAGAAGCAATTCATATCTCCCTGACTCCCCCAAAATTGCAGCCAACTTATTTTTTCTCATAGAATTCTGTGAGAGCCATGGAAAGTTTAGCCATATTGATTTGCATATCCTTGTTCTGGGTTTGGTTTCTTGGGGTGCATTTGCAACTTTCTTTTCAAGCAGCAGTAGTTTTTACTCAAGCAGGAAAAGGATATTGTAAAGTTGGAAGAAGTGCAGAAAAAAGCAACTCAGATGATCAAGGGACTGAAGCAACTCCCTCATGAGGTAAAAGTTACAACATCTGGGACTGTTTAGCTTAGAAACAAGATGAGGAAAGGGAGACATGATAGAAGTGTACAAAATTATGTGTGGTGTGGGGAAAGTTAATAGGGGAACATTTTTCTCCCTTTCTTATAATACTGGAACCCAGAGTCATCTGATGAAGCTGAGTGTTGGGAGATTTAGTACAGAGGAAATGATGTGCTGCTTCACAGAGCACATAGCTAAACTGAACTTCCACAATATGTAATGATGGTTACCAATTTGGATGGCTTTAAAAGGGGATTGGACAAATTCATGGTGGATAAGGCTATAAATAGCTACTAGTCCTGATGGTTATATGCGACCTCTATTTTCTGAGGCAGTATGCCTATGTATACCTGTTGCTGGGGAACATGGGTGAGAGGGTACTGTTATACTAATGTCCTTCTTGTGGGTTTCCTCTTGGGCAGCTGGTTGGCCACTGTGTGAACAAAATGCTAGACTAGATGGACCCTTGTTCTGATCCAGCATTGCTCTTCTTCTGTTCTTAACTATATCCTCTATCCAGATCCCCATCAGATTCTTTTTAAGCAGCAATAGAATTTGCACAGATCCTGCAGTTCACAGGAGAATGTTGGAGTGAGAAATCCTATGGCAAGCTGTAATATCCTTCAGGATTCAACTGTAGCCTGACCATAAAGCCCAGCACAGGTTTGCACATTCCTGTGGCAATCACATGAGGGCTTTTGATATGAAAGAATATATTTTAGTGCTTAAACAAACTACAGGGTAATAAGTGGAATTGGAAATTCTTTAATTAAATCAGCTATGTAATAAAGTAATGTACAGAACAACACATGGCAGCATCGGAATTTTAAATGTAATTGAATTGTTTTAATATGATGACATATGTTTCTGACCAATAGAAATAATATTAGAAAATAATTAGGATATTAATCTGGAAAAAATGTGAACATGAACCAAACCTATTTATTTTTTTAAAAAGGTGCTTAAGTTAAAGGTTTAAAGTAAAATTGATAATGAAGAGTAATTTAAACAGAGACAAAACATCGATACACTCTGGTAAAAAACAAAATTAGGAGCTCCAGGCACTAAAGGGAAGCAATAAGGATTATTATTAATACTGTCTGTGTTTCCATCAATATCTGTATAAAATAAGCATTTTAGTGGGTGGATTAGGGGATTGTAAATGAAAGAGTCAATGTGGGAAATTAATTTACTTCTTAAATTTTTATTTTCAGAGCAGAAAAATAAAAACTATGTGGATGAGGTGATATGTGCCGAGGCTAAATTTAAGTTTTGCTCAGACAAGCTAATGTCTAAAGGCCTTCCTTTTGGTTTTATTAAAAGTTTCATAATGCATTGTGAAAACATTCGCAAAGCCACTATGAATCATTCATAAAAGAAGTCTGCCAGACATACTTTAGATGTTACTGCTGATGTGCTAAAGACTTTCATAATTTTGTTATTGAAATGTGTCTAACCTGGCATTAAATCCTTTCCATCTATCAAGTTGAATAAAAACAAATAAAAGGGCAACCAAAATTATCAAAGCCAAAGGGCTGGAGTGATTCCCCAATGAGGAAAAGGGCTTTCTAGCTTAGAAAAAAGATGAATAAGGGGGGACATGATAGAGGGTGTATAAAATTATGCATGTATGAGAATGTTTTTCTTTTTGTCTCACAACATATGGACCAAATGTCTTCTACTAAAACTGAATGGTGGGAGATTCATGACAGAAAAGGGATGCTATAGCATGTTTTAAGATGCTATACTGTATAACATTTACAAAGAAAGAAGCAATATATTGCAGATTATAATGTTTGGAATTCTTTGGAATTTGTAAACTCTTGGTTAGGCAGAGAAAATAGAATTTCCACAATAAAATATCCCAAGTTGCTTAATAAAGGAATATTTACTCTGTGCACAATGCTTTCTCTAAACAACTTGGTGGGTGTGACACAAATATCAAATTTGCAAAATGTTTTCCTTAAATTTTTGATCTCGTTTTCTGTCTCAATATTGAACATGGAAGCAATGTCTCCAAATTACAACCATGTGATGCATGCAAGTTGCTAAAGTCTACACATGCAACCAAAGTGGGCTGGTTGCTAAGGGAAGTGTTTTGTAGTGCATAGCACTCGGTGTCTGTGTGTATTCGTGGACATTGGTAAATTTGTATGTCTGCAAATATTGCAATATTATAAAACAGTGCCTTTTTGAAGCCAAGCTTAAATAGGAAAGTAATGTCTTTGTTATAAAATGCATAATCTTACTATTATTTCAGAATGAACATAAAAAGAATGTTTTAAGGAATACTGAGTTCCCATCTAGCGCCTAAAGAGATTAATCTTTTTTTAAAAAATGGTCAGATTTCTATCCCAGCCTGGTCCTCTGATCAGTGTCCATGGGAGTTTAGAATTACCTTTATGAGATTAGCTGTATAATCTAATTTGAATTGTATTTATAGGAAAGACTTTCCCAGCCCTAACTGCAGATGGAAGAGATTGAATCTGGAACATTTTGCATGCAGTGCAGGTGGTCTGCCGCTTCCCTTAACACAAACACACAGATGGGAAGGTATGGGTGGTATCACATCTGCAACAGTCCATGAAGGTGTTTTGACTGGTACATGTTCTGTTTATGTCCCACTTACCTGAACACAGGATTGAATGGTAAACTCTACATCACTTTTTGGGTCAGTGTTCACAATATCATATATTATAAAGTATATAAAGGAATTCAGATTTTTAAATATCTCTTTCCCATGAAGAAAACTAGTGAGTTTAAAACAGCTGAGAGTCATTCTATTATCTAATAAATTAATTTTCACATTTTGCTTCTACTTCTACATTTTCTTGGATTACGTGGATGTGTGTATGAATGTGCATGTGTGTGTGTGTGTGTGTGTTTTCCATCACCTCTTTCCCTATGTTTAGACACTGAAAACATAACAAAATGAGCCTTATGAGATGAGGAGCAATTTCTCCAGATAATCCTTTGATATAAATCTGAGTTGTACATCAATAGTACTTAGTAGATATTCCCAAAGGCTTACATTTCACATTTGCTTAGAGTTTTGATTCCCTGTCAGAGGAACAACTTCCTTCCTGTTTTCAACAAGGCAAAGTCTGTGAGGTGTAGGTAAATAGTTCTTAAGGTATTCATTGACACTGCCATCCCTAATGGTTCCTTCTCATTTGTTGATCCATATGCATAGTTATGGTCCTTGACCACCTTACTATTTTAATCGGAACAACCTGTGATGAGAAGTATATGGAGTCTGAGATGTGTAAGAAATTCATTCAGCCATATCCCCCCAAAATATTTGACCTGAGGGCAGGACCACCAAGCATGCAAATGAGTCCCCAGGAGTACTTTAGATGTAACAGTTCTCCTTGACTTGTTTTTACAGCTTTTTTGTTTTTACAACTTTCCTTGCTTTATTATTTTATTTGTTAAGGTGAAATTAAAACTAGAATGAGTGATGATGGGGAATATTATTATATTATATGCTGAGATAAATTTGGAAATGCTAGAGTGTAGCTAGTCAAATTTTACAGACGAGTATACTGAAGCATGAACTCATACAAAGAGTTTTTACTCTGGCTTTGTGTGTGTGTGTGGATAGATAGATAGATGATTGATAGATAGATAGATAGATAGATGATAGATAGATAGATGATAGATAGATAGATAGATAGATAGATAGATAGATAGATAGAGGCAGTTATTGGGACAGTTACCTGAGTTGTTGGGACATTTACAGGTTTAATGGTACCTGAGATTTATGAATCTTATCCTGTAACTTTCAGTTTGATAAACTATTTTCTCTCGGGACTTGGTTGGTGTCTGATAAAACATAACTTGATGAGCAGTAATAAAATAACAGTTTATCTCTGTGTGTGTGTGTGTGTGTGTATAGGTAGCAGTGTGTGTTGTTAATACAACTATGTTAAATTTGAAATGGTCACTGACAGACAAGGACATAAAGCAGTAATGGCAAAAATCCTTTAGGAAGGATCCTTTAGGAAGATCAATACACATATCCTTCCAATTCACCTAGTCTGAATTTCACAAATGGATGCCAAGGCAGAGCTCAAATTTATTTTCAGATATGCTAATAGCTCAAAGATTTACTATTATACAGCTAATCTTTCAGCATCTAGAGCAAAACTAATCAGAACCATCTGATTAAAAATGCATTTCAGTTTTAAAAATAAACCAACGAATTCCATATTCGGAGCTGCAAGAAGGTCCCCACTTTATTCCTTGGTCGTGTTGCATGAATATATTTACCTTTTTTAAAAAAACAAAACACAGAAGTGTTGTCTATTCAGTTAATATGGTTTTATAATACAGAGACTGCATTTATTTCTGGAGAGGAAGTAACGAGAGTGGGAAGGCAAGCAGTGAAACGTGGGGGAGAGTGGGATGAATGTGGAGTGATGAGAGGAAAAGCTGCAGCTGATGGTGGGCGAAGAAAGAATGCGATGAGTGCATGGAGAGGGAAAAATGAAGGAGGGGGGAGAGCAGGTTAAAAGGGTCAAATGGAAAAAGGCAAAAATATTGTTGGGTTTTGTTAGTGTTTTGAGACTGGAAAGGGGGACTTTGGGAGTGGATAGAAATCAGAGGATGATCAATTAGTTTAGCTGGAGTGGAAGCAAGGAGGAAAGTTTGAGATGTGTGACAAAGGGTTGAAAATGAAGTTACACTGTTTTAATAGGAGAATAGAGATTGAGGAATGTTTGGTAAAATATGAGGTTAATTAGCTTAGGGTTTAAAATATAGAAACTATAAATCAATAAATTTGTTTGAAGCTTCCAAATTTTCCCTCCCTTTAATTTCAACCTTCCATATATTCAGCCCCATACTTACACTCATTTATATGTTAATAGACATTTTATTTGATGAATTAATAAATTTGCACCCTATCCTATATAATCTCAAATCAGTAGTTCCTCTTAAAGTAAAATTAATTTGCAATGGTGTGAAAAGTGTAAACATACACTTATTTTTTTTAAAAAAAAAATAAGACTGCTAATCAAAAAGCAAGTCAAGAGCAAATCAGGGGATCACTCCCAATTAATTTCCCAATTCCCGCACAGATCCTGCATCAACTTTTAACTAATCCCTTTTCGATTAATTACCCTATTCATCAATCATCATTACCTCTGCAAATTAAATTCAAAATAAAATAAAATGGTGCACAATCCCATTGTGCTGGGTTGGTGGTTGGAAGAGTGTGGGTTGGAGAGAAGTGGGGAGGAGGGAGAGGAAAGAAGGTAAGTAAGAAGATTAGGAAGGAAAGTAGAGGTGAAAGTTGGAAGAAGGGAACAGAAAGGTTTGGGATGGGGATCAAGAGAAAGGGGAGTTGGGATTGGGTAGCAGGGAGGAGGGTTTTGGAGTATAAAAAGAAAAATCCCATTTTTTGCTCTGGAGTTTCTGGGGTTGTGTCCCTTCACAGTTGGAACCTGTGACTTTTCCCCCCAAACCCTAAGCATCTGTCTGTCTCGCCCACTCATCTCTCTCCATTGCTCATACCACTCCTTCTTCTCTCTCCTTTTTCTGTCTTCTAGAAAATTGATCCCACCCCAGTGGAAATATTTTTTTCTAAGTTTAATTGACATGCTGGGGGGATTTTGTGGGGGTGTTGCAGCATGAGAATTTCCCCCTGCATGTCAATTAAGCTGAAATAAACTCTTCCATTGGCACCAGTTGATATTTAGGGCTCTGGGATATAGTTCCAGGGCAGTAAAAAATAAACCCATGGGCCCAGGCCTAACAATGCTCCTGCTACCACAACTTCAGTTTAAATGTTCCTGCCTTATAGCTGCTGTTACCGTATTTCACCGAATCTAAGATGCCATTGATTCTAAGATGCACCTTAATTTCAGGGCCACCGACAGGAAAAAAGTGTTGCATCAATTCTAAGACACATCCCATTTTCAGACACATTAATATTGGGGATAAGTGCATCTTAGAATCAAAGAAATACGGTAGGGCTGTGCATGCCCCCCCTCGACTCGCCAGCCAGGGACCCACCGGGCTGGCCCAGGCAGGAGTCCCCCTCCTCCCTTCCCCACTCACCTCCAGCGCCGCCCCGGTCCTCACCGCCTGCCTGGCTTGGAAACGCAGCATTACTTCAAAGTAGGCCACGATCCCACGAGATCTCAATTTCAAGATCTCATGGGATCATGGCCTACTTCATAGTAACGCCGCGTTTCCAGACCAGGGAGGCTGCTGCCAGCTGTGCTGGCGGCGAGGACCGGGGCGGTGATGGTGGTGAGTGGGGAAGGCCGGTCCTCGCTGCCACGGTGGCGGGTCCTCGCTGGCAGCTGCCTACCCAGCCTGGAAACGCAGCATTACTACAAAGTAGGCCACTATCCCGCGAGATCTTGAAATCGAGAACTCACGGGATCATGGCCTACTTCGTAGTAACACCGCATTTCCAGGCTGGGTAGGCCACTGTTAGTGGCGCTGGCAGCGAGGACCAGGGCAGCGCTGGCAGCGAGAACCGGGGTGGCGATGGAGGCCAAGGAGGTAGGTGCCAGCAGCGCGGAGTGGCAGCGATAGAGGCAAGTGGGGAAGGCTGAGTCGCTTGGGGGAGGCATGCAGAGCCCCTTTGTGAAGGCCCTGGGTGGGGGTGGGGGGGTGTATCTTCAACCCCATTCCAGCGCTGGAGAAATCAGGCGATTCTAAGATGCCATCGATTCTAAGACACACTCCATTTTTACAGACGTAAATATGGGGGGAAAAGTGCATCTTAGAATCGAGGAAATACAGTACCTGTAGAGAAGGGAAAAAAGTCTGATACAGTATGGCTATCTGCCTTTTTTCTGTGCTGCAGAAAACAGAAGTAAGTGATTTATAGCCAGGTGCTAGGTGAACTCGGGACCTTCTGCATGTGCTCTACCACTGAACTAGGGTCCCTTAGAGCAATTATATTAAATCTTGGGTTTAAAACTTCCGCATGTTGCTTTCTTAAATTAGGGCACTGTCAACTAACAAAATGCTGTGTATTTTCCCAAAGGACAACGTGGGCCCCATGCTGAACCATGTTAACACCCCACCCCCACATAAATATAATGAAGTGTATCAGCCAAACTTCTGTCCTACCACTATGTACCAGAGAATGGTATCGGTACAAGGTATGTGAAAGAGGGCCATTCCAGTTCTATTTGTAAGAAAATCAGATACTAGGAAGTCAAAAGCCTTGCTTCTGACCTTTCAGTCTTCCTTAGGAAGAAAAGTGTTTTATGCAGGGCATCCAGGTGATGGAAGGTGACTATAGTGGATCCCTACAGGCCAGTAGGAAAAGTTCCTCCTTGTGGGATTATAGCTCATTCAGCCAAGACAATAGTTACAACAACAGTCTATTAGGGAGACAACCCTCAGAGGGAGAATTTTAAAGCCAGCATCAGAGCATAATGGACTGGTCATTAAAACCTCATATCCTTAGTCAATGAAGCTGTTGGGCCAAGAGGCCTAGTTTTTGAGGATGTCACTGCTTTTATATATTCCAGATGTTATATATCCTTTCAAAGAGGATTTTTAAATACTTATCATTGGTTTACATTCTTCCAAGGGTAGCCTACCCACCAGTGAGTTTGTTTAAATTTTGTATATTGGTTTTTTAATGCTCAATGTTTTTAATTTTTGTAAACCGCCCAGAAAGCTTCGGCTATGGGGTGGTATATAAATAGAATAAATAATAATAATTAATAATAGCTGGCCTGCACTCAGGAAAGGTTGGTAGAACTCCACTGGAAAGTTCCTTGCTTATGTCCACAGTTTATAATTTTCTCTTTTAAGGTAGTTGATAAGTTTGAGATAAGAATGTTCCTATTTTTCAAGTTCTGACCTAAAGGATGGAGTGCTCCTCGTCCGGTAAAGTCAGTGATAATGAGATGAAGGAACACGTTTGGATAGCTCATGTGTTGTTTACTTCAACTTCCTAATTATGTTCTAGTTTGTAAGCTGCTTGGGCAGATACTTACTTTGTTTTATTTCTTGTACAGCTTTTAGTGCAGTTTTAAGTGCATCATTATCATCATAGAATAATAATATGTTTAAAACTGTGTTGCAAATTGAAAGTTCTAGAATCTATTCTGGAAGAGAAATAAGTTTGAATAATTTCTCTATTGGAATCTTCGCTTCTGAAAAGCGATGTCTTTTTGCTTTATGTTTTGGAGATTTAAGATGTGAAATTTTGAGTTGCTTGTGTAAGGCCTCCATATATCGTAGCATGTAAATTAAAGAAATTCCTTTGAGAATGGTTGTCATAGAAATATTCAGTGCTGTAGGGAGGTGAGTATAATGTAAAATACTATACTTGCCTTCCTTTGAACACAATTAAGGTAAACATTTGATGAAAATGTTTACATGTTTTGAAGGAAAGAGGTCATTTTCAGTCTCCTGTTATTTATAGCCCCTTTGAGATTAAGGGACATTGCAAAGCAACACTTTTCAGTTGAGTTTGCTTAATGTTTTATTCATGCCTTTTCTTGGAGTTTGTGTAGATTCCAGAAGGGTTGCAGGTCAAGACACTTCTATCTTCCAGTCACTCAAAAGGATAAATGTTCTATGAAATTCAAACCGCAGAGGGATGCTGAAGGTGAGACAAAAAGACTTTTGTTCAGTCTTCAGTGATTCATTACTATTGCCATTAAAAAAATGTACCTTACTCCAAGGCTCAAGCCTTGACTAATGAAAAGGAGTATATTTTCCAGAGCGGGACAAGGTTATGTTACTCAACCCACCCACAGTGTACTCAATAGGTGAAATCTGTAAAATACATTTCAGAGCCATATTATTTACAGTTGAAAAACAAGAGAAAAGAGTAGAATCTAGTTATCTGTTTTTATGGATGATGATGATGGTGATGATGAAGAAGAGTGTGATGAAAACATAATAGTAAAATGCCTAATTAAATCCACATGTATCTGTTTGTAAAAAGAAAGCCAGCATTCATAATATATTTGGGGAGATCTTTCTTTAGTCTTTCTTTTCAATTCGTTTATGTGAATTAGAATCAACAGACTAATAATGGGATGTGTCTGGAATTTTAGAAGTGATTAACTTTCCACAAGAGAGAGAGAGAGGGAGAGAGAGAGAGAGAACATGTGTGAGTGCTTTGGGAACTTGTATCATCAAGAAATACAACAATCTATTTTAACCCTCAAACATTGTAATTTTAATTTAATAAACACTTTTTATTATATACTGGGAAGTTCTAAGTATGTGCCAGTTGTGTTTTATATTTAATTGTGTTAAATTTGATTGTGTAAGTTTGATTATTCAATGTACGTCCTCCCTTTTTTCTTTTTCTTGAATTATCTTTGAGCAACAGCAGATGAACCATATTACAATTGAAGTGATCTGGCATGACCTAATCATGTTTAACTGCTGTACTACAGAATAACACATTTTCAGATTAAAATTAGACTAAAGGAGAGAAGTGTGAAGACAAAAAAACACAGTTGGAAGATGGTGAAAGAGAATGGTGAGGGATGATAGAGAAGAAGAGTATATAATAGACAGTGATCAGTTAGATAAGAGTTTTTATTTTTCCTTCAGGAAAATGTCCCAAAACCTTGTAACAAATAACCTTACTGAACCAAGGGTGCCAGCTGATAAGCATTCAGACTCTTTTTGTCTTCACATATACTACATCTACATCTCGGAAGAAATTTGGGATCTCTCAGTAAAGCTTTTGGAGACTGCATTCCAGGGGTGGACAACACCAAAGGCAAATGGGGTAGGACAAAAACATTGTGGGCAAAGATAACAGCATATTTCAATTTAAAGCTCTCACTGTGAATAACTAAGCCTTAGGAGAGGCATTTCAACCTTTTAGAATGAGAAAAACTGTGAAAAAGGTGGGAAACTACCAACTTTGAGGGAAAGGGGGTGGGACTAGCAGAAGAGGGCATGCTGCCTGGGAAACTCCAGAGGGCTGGATTTGGCCCCCAGGTGGACCTGATTTGGCCCATGGGCCTAAGGTGTGACACCAGTTTTAGGAGTTATGGGGAGTACTACGGAGGGGCATGGTGTGAAATAGAAGAATGGAGTTGTCTTCTTTTCCTCTCTTTGCCTTCCTCCTCCCCCACTTGCATAATATTATATATTGTAATTAGTACACTGTAGTTCCTTATGGGGCAATTAACTCAAATTTTGGTGCAATCCAATATCTCAAGTGGGTTGTACCTTTTGAATGTTAATTGGAGATAGCCCTCATTTTTAAAAATTGTTCTGTGGGCCTATTGTTCCCTGGCTGTAGTCTCTTATCTGCTTAAAATTCACTAATATCCCATTGTCAGGCGAGAAGGGTTAATTTTGGCCAGTTCTCATTGAACATTTCAACCACTCTCTTTATGAACAAATCAATATTACTAAGAGTTGCCATTTTCCAGATCTCCTGCCTTAAAACTTCCCATTAGGTAACTGGGTGCAGTGTATATAAGAATTCCAGTTGCTGTTCCTGATTATTATATATTTAATACATATTCCAATGAAACATTGCACAGCAACAACAACAAAAACAAAAACACTCCCCTGAAAACTCTACTATGAATGATTATACAAAATTTAATGCAAATCACATCCCTGTGCATGACTACAGACATAAGCGGGTAGAATTGGATGCAACTTCAATTGTAGTAGAATGTGTGAGGTCTTTTGGCAGTTCAGCTGAAGTGGCTGGGGACTGTCCATAAAGTATGTCATATTTTCAAAAGCCTTTTTAACCTCCCTCTTTCTGCCAGTTGTACTTTAACCAGTGGCCAATTCTTCGTTTGTGATAACTTAAGTTACCCTCCCTTTTCATGTATGACATTCTCTATTGATAGTTTCTGGCAGAACTTTAATTTTATTTTGCTTGCCTTTGTGTTTAATTGATCAGACTGGCTAAAACTAGTTATGTATGACTTTTGAAGTAAAATACATTCACAGATTGTTTTCACTAATTTAAAGAGGATGCTGAAATGAATCAACTAAAACATTAAATAATACTTCGTTTGCTTTGATTAAAGGAAACTCATTCTAACAAATTTCGAAAATCTATTTGACATAAGTTGGTTCACACATGCAAGTTATGTGGATCAATCAGAAAGGGGGGCCCAACTAAAGAGTTAAAGGCTTCAGTCTTTCCAAAGCTAGTTCAAGTGAGAGAGATTGATTTATTCTTTCCCAGGCTTTGGAGAACTGTGATGGCCATTAACTTATTTAGAAAAAATCATGAAGAATAAGTTGAGCAATGACTGTAAGGTACCTCCAGCTTCAGAGGCAGCATGCTGGAAAACAACAATGGGAAAGCATTGTTGCCCTCCTGTCCTTCTCGTTGGCTTCCCATAGATATCTGACTGGCCCCTTTAGGAACCAGGATACTGGAAGAATGGTCCATTTTTGATCCAGCAGGGCTGCTTTTATATTATAAGAAGGATGGTGGCCTCATTTCAGAGAGACATGATGCTGTTGGAAAGCACCTACATGAGGGTGATATAAAATTTTCCCCAGAGTGCAGCCTGGTACAATGGAAAGAAGAATTAGAGCTCAGGAACCTTCTCTCCCAATGAGTCGCTCTCCATCAGTTTAGGCTACTCCTGACAGATTTTTCAAAGCACTGTTGTTTTGGAAAAGGGGAAAAGTAGTTCACTTTTCTTTGAGGTATTCATGTGGATAAGTTCCAACTGTCCTTGATATTAAAGGTTGCACCCTTGCAAAGAGAGCTAAGGGCTAGCCCTAATATTCATATGGCTTGCTGATAATGACCAAAAGACCAGATAGTTGGATGAGCAACATTCAGACAAAGGATGTGATGTGATTGTGTACCATATAGGCTCTGTCTAATGCACTTACTGGATTTCTTCTTGTTGGCCTCATAATTACTGTGATTGTATGGATGAGCATAGTACTATATGGGTACTTCTGCATGAACTGACAGTTCTGTGTGTATATTATAACTCCCCTTTTCAGTTTCTTTTACACTAAAGTTAGTAATGCAAAGGAGACTGCTTTAATTATAAATGCAGTCTAGATCTTCACTTCATATGTTTCAATAGAATCATGTTTATTTCTGTATGAGAAGGATAATTGCAGAATACTGGTGTGACTAATGAAAGTACACTACCCAAATAATTAGCTGATAAAACTAGACAAATGGCCAAGATAAACATAGTTCCACTAAGAGTGTAGAGAAATTGTGTGTTAGATACTCTAAACTCCTGAGTTCCCCCAAGATACTTGTGTTTCAAGGGTTAGAATGTCAGTTCCAAAGGATCAGTAGTAGAGTGGGAGCACGTGTAATGTAACTTCATGTCTCTTTTGGGTGCATATGTTTTGCATCTTAAGATTGTATTGTGGCTAAGAAAAGCGTATCTTTTTGCTTCTGAAAAGTGCCATTATTTGGCATTCATAACAATTTCCAATTGTCACATTCCCCCCCCCCCAACTTCTCCCATATATAGAAAAGATTTTAATGCATTATTCTTCCAAATGCAAGATCAGATATCCCTTCAGCCTTGCTGATATCAACTTGGAAGTTGGAGAAAGATTGGAAAGATTTGTCCTAATAAAATCTTTAACAGACTTTTGGCTACATTTGAAACAATGGTTTATCATGATGGGAGCAAACCTCAGGCTCTCACTCTCTACTCCCCACCCCCAATACAATCTCAAGGAGATTGTAAGCTTTTGTTTTCCATTTTTTATTAACCACAACTTTGCATTCTATCCAAACCCTAACTTGTGGTTAATTTTAACTACCGTATGTTTAAACATGTCAGTATTGTAACCCACAGTTTGATGCTGGCTTGTTTCAAGCAATTACACAAAAACAGAAGGCAGCAGTTGGCAAACTAAACAATTGTATGATGCACAAGGCACACAACTGCAAAACAATGAAAATATTTTAAAAGTTGGGGTAAATACTTTTTATCGACTGTATGGTAGTAGTAAATACTGTATATATAATTTTTGCTTGTAACAAGCTACACAACTAAATGAAAAAATATTTAAACACTACAGTCCATGATAGAAAATCAAACATTAATGTTGTTCAAACCAAACTATTAGCAATACTACTGTTACAACGGAATTTTTCAAAACAAACTATTCTTTTTTATATTCTACTACTTGCAATGAGACATATGATTTACTAAACAAACTATATATATATATATATATATATATATATATATATATTGCTACTGTTTACAACAAGAATACAAGTATAAAACAGGCTTCCGTTTATCCACCCGTTTTGTGTGAAGCAAGCCTCTTCAGATAGGCTCTTATATGTTGTAGTTGATAAAACAAAATGATAACAGATACATTTTTTAATTTTGGATTTTTAAAACTTTACCCCAGAAGGAGGTTACACATTCAGTCTTGATATAGTTTTTAAGATATCCAAATATAGAAAATTATGGACTCACCACCAAATTAGAGGCTATTGCCATGGAAAAAAGAAGTCTTTCCTCACAATGTATAAAGAAATTATTCTGTGGAAATATGTATATAGATATAGATACAGATATAGATAAAAACTGCAAAATATACTGTTAGCTTCAATTGAAGCAAATACCAAAAATCAAATCTTGAAATCCCGGCATAGTGAAGGCCCTGATGTGGTGAGCAGAATGCAGCTGGTCGCTGATTAATAAGTAGCTAGAGCTTTTTATCAGTAAAGGCTGATTGCTTAGGTGCAAACAACCAAAGACTATATTGCAAAAAACAACTATATATTTATTTATTTATTATATTTGTATACCGCCCCATAGCTGAAGCTCTCTGGGCGGTTTCCATGGGATTAAAACAATTAAAAACAATATACAAAAATTAAAACACCAAAAACATACAACATACTCACAATACACACATACATTTAAAACCGCTACAACAGCCCAAAAAGCTACAAAAACGAACCCAGGCTCCTCAGATATTGCCAAAGGCCTGAGAGAAGAGGAAAGTCTTGACCTGGCGCCGAAAAGATAACAATGTTGGCGCCAGGCGGGCCTCATCAGGGAGATCTTTCCACAATTGGGGGGGCACCACTGAGAAGGCCCTCTCCCTTGTTGCCGACCTCCGAGCTTCCCTCGGAGTAGGCACTCGGAGGAGGGCCTTAGACGTTGAACATAGTGTTCGGGTAGGTTCATATTGGGAAAGGCGTTCCATCAGTTATTGTGGTCCCCAGCCGTGTAAGGCTTTATAGGTTAAAACGAGCACCTTGAATCGGGCTCGGAAACATATAGGCAGCCAATGCAAACGGGCCAGAGTAGGTCTTATATGCTCGAACCTTCTGGTTCCAGTTATCAATCTGGCTGCATTTTGCACAAGCTGCAGCTTCCAAACCGCCTTCAAAGGCAGCCCCACGTAGAGTGCATTGCAGTAATCTAATTTGGAGGTTACCAGAGCATGGACAACTGAAGCTAGGTTATCCCTGTCCAGATAGGGACGTAGCTGGGCCACCAACCGAGGCCACCTGAGCCTCAGGTGACAGAGATGGTTCTAGGAGAACCCCCAAGCTACGAACCCGCTCCTTCAAGGGGAGTGCAACCCTATCCAGAACACGTTGAAGACCCTCCATCCGGTCAGCAGAACCATCCACTAACAGCGTCTCAGTCTTGTCTGGATTTAGTTTCAGTTTATTAGCCCTCATCCAGTCCAGTGTCGCAGCCAGGCACTGGTTCAGCACATCCACAGCCTCACCTGATGAAGATGAAAAGGAGAAATAGAGCTGCGTGTCATCAGCGTACTGATGACAATGCACTCCAAAACTCTGGATGACTGCACTCAACGGTTTCATGTAGATGTTGAACAGTATGGGGGACAAGACTGACCCCTGCTAAACCCCATACTGGAGAATCCAAGGGGCCGAGCAATGTTCCCCAAGCACCACCTTCTGGAGCCGACCCACCAAGTAGGAGCGGAACCACTGCAATGCAGTGCCTCCCACTCCCAACTCAGCCAGTCATCCCAGAAGGATACCATGGTCGATGGTATCGAAAGCCGCTGAGAGATCAAGGAGAATCAACAGAGTCACACTCCCCCTGTCTTTCTCCCGACATAGGTCATCATACAGGGCGACCAAGGCTGTTTCCGTACCAAAGCCAGGCCTGAAACCCGACTGAAATGGATCCAGATAATCAGTCTCATCCAAGAGTGCCTGGAGCTGGCTCGCAACCACCCGCTCCAGGACCTTGCCCAGGAATGGAACATTTGCTACTGGCCTGTAGTTATTAAGATTTTCAGGATCCAAGGAAGATTTCTTTAGGAGTGGTCTCATTGCACCTCTTTCAGGAGGCCTGGGACCACTCCCTCTTGCAAAGAGGCATTAATCACTTCCCTAGCCCAGCCAGTTCTTCCATCCCTGCTAGCTTTTATTAGCCAAGAGGGGCAAGGATCCAATATGGAAGTGGTTCCACGAACCTGTCTAAGCACCTTGTCCACGTCCTCGAGCTGTACCAACTGAAACTCATCCAAGAAAACAGGACAAGCCTGTGCTCTGGATACCTCACTAGATTCATCTGCTATAATAAGTCCTGACGGATGCCAAAGATTTTATTCTGGAAGTGCCCAGCAAATGTATTACAGCGGGCCTCAGATGGTTGTACCGTGTCCTTGGGGCCGGCATATAAAAGCCCCCGGACAACTCTGAAAAGCTCCGCTGGGCGGCAGGTTGATGATTGAATAGTGGCAGCAAAGTATTGTTTTTTTGCTGCCCTCACTGCCCCTGAATACAGCTTACCATAAGCACTTACCAGTGTTTGATTGCATCCATCAGGAGTTCGTCTCCATCTGCCCTCAAGCCGTCTCCTGTTTTGTTTCATCACGCTCAGCTCCAGGGTATACCGGGGTATAACTTAATCTTTTTTAAGTTACTGGGGAATTCTGAAAATTATAATATGGGATGTTGTAAAATTGTATGTGAGTTGTCAAGGTTTCATAAGCCATTGATGTTATGCATTACTTCACTCACCTCTGTTTTTTAACACTGGAGCGTATTGATATTCCCTGAATAATTGTGTTCATTTTTACCTAATCAATAATATTCTTTTATTATGTTAACATATTATTTTTCTTTTCTAAGTTTCTACAGTACTGTTGTATTGCCTATAAAAACAACATTGTTTCTCTCAGAGTTACAGGTGCAGGGTCTACAGTTGGCAATCACATTGGCTTTGGTCTATAGAACTAATGCAGTGTGAAATAACTGGTAATGTTGACAAATATTTTTCAAAATGAGAATGAAAGTTGAGTTTTTTTGTGCTGTTACTTTGCCAAATAATGAGAAGTGATACAGATAAAATTCACAACTATTTCTCAGAGACTTAACAGTGCAATTCTATGTATGGCTATTTTGACTGAGTTCAGTGGGACTCTCCCAGGTAACTGTATAGGATTGCACTGCTAGTGATGCAAATTCTACACAGTTCTGAATCCTTTTATATATAGATGCTCTCTTTACATTTAAGGGAAATATTGTAGAGAGGGAACCACAATAGGAAAATTCTGTTCTGGGGTTTGAGCATTGAAGGGAGAAAATGGGAACACATTTCCACCTCATGGGGCATGTACAATTGGATTCCACATCCATTGTAGTTAGTACATTATGTGGACTAATGCAAATTGTATATAAATGAGCACATGTGTCCTTGCTCTGTGAATGCAATGTCAACTCTGTACAGGGCTTCCTGACAAGAGGAAAGAGCGTGGAATTGATCACATTTTCTACATCTTGTAACTCCTCTTACTTACTGCTTACTTTCTTGGGTGGGCCCTGCAGACAGACCCATTCTGTTAGGATTTGTTTGTGGACTTAAGCTCTCTTAATATCTTTCATACCAAAGGCACAAAACCTTCCTGGTCCTCTGAAATCAGTGGCTAAGTTATTTACATTGCTCCTGACAGATCTGTTTATATGAAACAAATTTGATATTTTAAACCAAGTGCTGTTCCCCCCCCCCCCAGGCTATGATTTTAAAGAATTTGACATTTTTGATCTAAACTTTAACAACACCTTTAAATATTGATATTGAATAACTTTACAGGCCTCACCAATCGTGTGTGATTCTGATTGTATTATCAGATGAAATAAAAAGCAATTGGAAGATAAGATGCCAGCATATATTTTTTTTAAAAAATGGACAGTTCTTGAACAATAAATAATGTGTAGAAGAATTTACAAACATATATGTCTTGAATTCTTGGAGAAAATTACATATTCTAAAGACTGAGTTCACACACTTTGTGGCAGCTTTCATATTATCTCCTTGGACTTATGGTTCTCTTTCCTCAGACATGTATGCAGGGTGCATTGTGTGAAGTAGAAGTGCACATAATTGGAGGGTGGTATTTTTATTTAACATGGATAGTGTACATGTTAGGGCTGTGCATTCACCACTGACAGGGCATGAGTCGGAGATAAATATCCCGACTTGAGAGATATTCGGTCTGCCTGAGAATCTGACCTTACCTCCTCTACTGCCTCCTTGCCTCTACCCTTCCCAGAAACAACTGCTCTTAAAATAAAGCCAGAGAGATGAGATGAGCTTTTGGCACTGAAACAAAAAACAAGAAGGACGCAACACCCCCTCCCTCGCCTGAATACAGGGCTGGAGCTTTGAAGACTTTACAAACAGAGTTTTACAGTAGTATTTGGTGCAATCTATGAAAGTTTGTATGTATAACATGGTCCACAAAACAGGCAACAAAGAATACAACATATCGCCCACAAAACTCTGGGGAGCAGGAAGAGGGTGGTTTCTTTTTTATGAAACCTCAAATTAAACGTTTCATCCCCTCTTAAAGGACTGCCATTTTTGTTCAATTCTTCCAAAGTTATAGGCATTAAAAAAAACCTTTCCCATTATAATCAATGAAGATGTTATCCAAGATTTTGTAAAACTAGGTGAACTCCACCTTGGATGAGATGCAAGTGTGATATCAGACATTTCTAAGGAGAGGGGACTCGCTATCTGAGCGAATATTATTATTTGCATAGGCCTAGAACATATGTACTATTTTCCACATGATAACATTCTATCTGACCCAGGTATGTGTGCAGTTACATATGGCAGTTAAATATGACTGAGATGATTGCATGGAGTTTCAGCTGTATCAATTTGCCCTTATGCACAATCTTTGACATATTAGCTACAAAATCTGGAATTTTTCCTAAAGTGAAATACTTTGTTATGCATGCATTATTCAACATTGAGCAATTCTTAGCAGTGCCAGTTGTTTCCATCATTTCAGAACGTTTTGTTTTCTCTGTACATATGGGATAAAAATGACGACATTGTTTTACAGTCAATTACTTCAACTGTGTTAGTAACTACTAGCTCTAAAATACTACAGTCAACTCTCTTTACCTGTTCTATCTATTTAACCATGACATTTGTGAATGACAATTAACTATTACACTTACCTCAGGGATAGGCAACCTGAAACCTTCTGTTATTAAAAGTATTAATTGACTCATTCTATCTAGGTAATAGTAATCTTAATCAGTGTATGGACTCAAATATATCTGCAGGGAAATACAGTCGATTACAAAAGATGAGCAGGAAAGAGAGAAATAAGCAGTTCAGCTACTAGTTCTCAGGACTGATTGCTGAGGATGTAATAAGAATGTTCATGAGAGAATAAAACTGAGAGAAAATGACAGAAATGGAGAAAGAAGTAGAAGAGAAATTGAGAAGCAGAGAAGAAAACCTGGAAAATGTTGGGGGAGGGGGCAGAAAGGGATAAGAATAAGAAAACATTTTAACTAGAAGTAAAAGGAAATGAATTTAAGTTGACTGACTTGCAGAAAAAAATAAAACTTTGAAAAACAAATGAAGAGTTATCAATTTATTTATTACATTTCTATACAGGCCAATAGCCGAAGTGCTCTGGATGGTTCACATAAATTACAACAACAAGGT
This sequence comes from Anniella stebbinsi, assembly GCA_029215795.1. Lineage (NCBI taxonomy): Eukaryota > Metazoa > Chordata > Lepidosauria > Squamata > Anniellidae > Anniella > Anniella stebbinsi. The sequence goes on along the minus strand of JARDYH010000005.1, from coordinate 59,792,814 downwards.
AGAGCATAAAAACAGTATAAATATAGAAGCTTAAAACTACGGTATAAAAATAAAGACAGAATAAAACCAAGCAGCAATGCAGAGATTTAAAATACAGTAACAGATTTAAAACAGCAGAGCTCAAAGACTACAAGGCTAAAATGCTGGGAAAATACTACAGTCTTCATCTGGCGCTGAAAAGAGCACAACTTAAATGTTTTATCCATTATATTGTACAAAAGTGTAAAAATCATGGCAAGCGATTGAAATAGAACATTTTATGTACGAAAGATGATCTTGGAAAGTTAAAATCTAGAATGGAGGACTATGAGGTGAGAGAAATAAATGTGGAATGAAGAAGAATTTGGATACAGTTTATACAGCAGTGCCTGGATGAGAACATAACATCCTTGCTGGATTGGACCAAAGGTCTAGTCCAGCATCCAACATCCTCCTTCCTACAGTGACCAAATAGGAAACACACATGCTCTAATGTAAAACTATGTTGACATTTTTCAGTTATGTCCGCCCTAGGCTGGAGGAAAGGAGGAGACATCTGAAGTGCATTTTAGTCCTCCCACAATTTTTACCATAGTTACCCATATTTAGGGATGGCTTTTTCACATTTTAACCTAGGGTGGGAAAACTATAGATCTCTGGATATTGTTGGTATACAGCCTCAACCAACATAGCCAATGGTTGGGAATGATTGGAGCTGTAGTCCAACAACATCTGAAGGGGTATAGGTGCCCCACCCTTTTTAACATCTCTTCCTTGTACAAACCCTCTTGTTGGTACTGTTAACAGGTGTTTTTTAAAATCTGATTCCTTCTCCTATCTCAGGAGCCTCCGGATTATCATTTACAAGCAGTATGCTCGTAAACACTACATGCTCACTCCCGCTGCAAGTGGTTTGGTGGCTTATTTACTGTGATGTGTGAACCCAGACCTTTAGCTTGTCTCTTCCCTGACAAGTCAGAAAAAATAACTCAATATCATAGATTATTTCTCTGGTTTGCTGGGAGATCATGAAAAGGCCACGGTTTGTTTAGCCACTCCTGCTTGTGCAAACACACTGCTTGCACATGATAAGCCAGGATTCCAGAATAACCTTGTCACTGGTTTCTATTTAGATTGATAAGCTTGAGCAACAGCATTGACAGTTTTACTGGTTTGTTTGGTTTTTTCTCCTTTCGCAATAACATGTATATACTTTGACAAAAAAAAGAAAACCAGAACTATAAAAATGCACGGTGAAATTCACATGGCTTTCTCTGAACCTTGTCAGTTCACCAAAGACAAGAGAGGGATGGTGAAGCAAATGGTGGCAGGGCAGGCAGGCCTGCAGGTAATCCAGAAAGGGGATTACACATTGCCAGATTGTCACCAATCACATCATGGTGGGATTGCTTCAGTTTAGTTGCACAGCAATATGAGAGAGGAAAATGGGTGATTTCCTTCTCCTGCATTAGCTGGAGGGGAGGGAATGACAACTGCAGTATGAAAAGTATAACTTGTGAAAAATGGTAATGTTCCTTAACTTGAAGGTGGGGAAGATTGCTGAGAGATCATCAGAGTGCTTGAAAATGCACATGCAGTTTCAGGCATACTCTTGGACACATGCATAGAGGCTCTCCCAAGCAGGGAAGCAAATGGGGATAGGCTTTATAGGAGGCCAAAAGTAGTATTGGTTTATGACATTATTTTGAAAGAGCCACAGTCAGCATAAACAAAGAGCCACTTACAGATTCAATGATGGATCCCAAAACTTTTCAGAATTTACAATTACATGTGCCATTGATCACTGGCTTTAGAGATTTGACTTTTACTACCATGATTTCTTGTCTTAGGGCAGCACATGAAAGATGCAGCAATACAGTGTAATCTGGATGATGCCTTTTTACCTGTTATGGACATTTGATAATAAAGCTAAATAACTTCAGATCAGAGACCTGGATTACACCACCTTTTGGACTTTTCCAGTTTCCTATGTCTATATTCCTAAGATTTCCATGCTTGGCACAGTTTATTATCCATCATTATTTGCCTTATTTTTTTTGCTAGTAATATAACATGCTAACAGTAAAATAGTTGCAACGTGCTTTGGCATTATATTTTTCAATATGTGCTAACCTCCTTCTGCCAAAAATATTGAAGTCATAAATTTGCTGTTTTCCTTCAGCATATAACACTTTTCATAATGAAAAGAAACAACTAACATTTCTGAAACTTGGCAGGATACATAATATCTGCACTATGTATTATAAAATTGAGATCTCAAGATTATATAAATAAATAAAAAAATCCCCCTGCTTCAGTCCAAGAAGTCTTTTAAAGCAGGTACGGGCAACTTAAAATCCTCCAGATGTTTTTGCCAACACCTTGCATCAGCCTTCACCATTGGCTATCCTGGCTAAGGCTGAGGGGAGTTGTAGGCCAAAGCATGTGGAGAGGCTCAAGTCGCCCACCCCGCTTTTAAAGCATGTGAAAAGGGGGGAGTTCTATTGTCAGAATTTACTTCCCTGATTGCTACAGCAAATCCTGTCCCCCACAATCTGAGGCTGCTGCAAGTAGATGAAGAGGAAATTTCCGCATCCCAATATTCCATCCCATCCTTGCCTTGGTTTGTTTTGTACAGAACGGCTGGCTGGTATTACGAGGCAGAATTTATATCTTGAGTTTTAAAGGGAGAGCTGAAAAGGTCATTATTTAAGTCCTCAATACCAGAGTGTGCTGCAATACATGCGTACCATTTCAGCTTTTATCAGTTCTGGAACTACCTTAACACACTAAAAATAAAAAACAAAATGTATGTGATGAATTGAATTGGCTAGATCTGGCTTCTGCTATGGGGCTGTAATGTCCAAATTGCAATAGTTAGAGCACATGCATTATGTTACTCTGGGCTGTTAGACTATTGTATAAACATGTGATTCAGTGTGTCCAGCACAGACAAGAGTGGTATTCACAGCTGGGACATCTTGAAGACTTCCTTTCTTTCGTGTTTCCTCCAACTCCCACCACTACTGTGTTTTTTTCTTTTGCTAAGACACCCCAACCCCCGTTCTTGCAAACAAAAGGCCACACCTTCCATTTTATTTAATCTTAATTGTAAGCATAAAAGGTCATATTTCTGTCTGGAGACTTATACAGTGGAAAATGGAATAATGGAGCTATGTTTACTTAGTGAAAGGACAGCCAAAAAGAAATAGAAGGCAAACTGCTCACAAAAATGTCTGGGACTTGAACAAGGAAAGGAATACCTTGTTAAATTTTAAAATACCTTCCATTTCCTTTCATACATTAATAACATTAACATTATATAACATTAACATTCCAGTTTTAGTCTTAAATAAGACCCATTCATTTCAATGAGTCTATTCTAAGTAGGGCTAACAATTGTCTAGTAATGCATGCTCACATAGCTGAAAGTGAAAAGTTCTACCATCTTGCCTGATGAAGAGATCTCGAGGTCTCGAAAGTTTGCCCATAATTTTGTGCATATTTGTTTGGTATTGCCTGGTTGTGGGTTTTGTTTTTGAGAACATTCGTAAAATCTCCAAGGCTCATGGAGGAGAATAATTTCTAATAGCATGTGATATTTCATGAAAACAAGTAGTTGAATAATTAGCTCCATGATTCATACTCAGCTCCATGCTTATCTTAATTGTTGTGTCTATGCAAACTGGTTATAGTGACTACTCTCCTATATTTTTAGCATTTAGTGAGATTGAAACAGTGATTGATATTTTAAAGCTTTGACCTCCCTGTTTAACATGCTGCTTACTACTGTCTGAGGAATAAAATATTCTCTGTGTATATGTTTCTCCTGTATAACTTTTGAAACAAATACTTTATGCACAAGCAGTCTGTTGGTAATACTTTCATGCTTTAATAGCAGTATTCAGTTTTACTTATAGTATGCTAAAGGGGATGAGGAAAGGGGATGGAGGAGGAAGCTAGCCATTTATATTTCTGAGTAGACAAAGTCTTAATTTAAGAGATTTGTATATCACTTTTCCTACGCTTGAAGTAGTTTAAAAGGTATTTAAAATAACATTGAAATATACAAAACAAATGATTAGGAGCTGGTATGTGCTCTCTAGTCTGGGCTTCTCAAGGTTCACAGGTGTGTGTATGTGTGTGTGTATGTATGGGTATGTATATGTATGTATATATTGAGATATTTACAAGGCAAAACTTGAAAGCTGTATTACTTTTGAAGCTAGTTTTTTGTGTGGATCCTTCACAGTTAATACCATATTTGGGAGGCTAAGGCATGGACAGTTATAATAATAACAAGTGCTTACTAATCTGGAACCAGACTAAGCCTGGAGTAGTTACTGACATGGGGCAGTATCCAAATTGACACAAGTGCTAATGTAAATTATGTTGCGCTCATGCAAGGGACCTCTAGCTAATGCCAGTAGTGTTATCTAGCACGATAGGATTCCCCAGAAAAGCCATCACGCAGCAAACACTATTGGCATTGCGTTAGAGGTCCCTTAGGCTAGCACTTGTGTTGAAATAGATACTGCCCATTTATTTTGCCTCTCATTCCCCTTTGCTTCTCTTCTACAGTTCCTCACATTTGGACCTGGATTAATCTCCACACTTCAGTCTCAGTTATATATGAGCTCCCACTGACTTTAAGCCTGTGAGCAACTTCAGCCTGTAGAAAGAGGATTAGCATCCGAACTGTATGAGCTCTTACTGTATGAGCTCTTTACACTCCATCACAATGACAGAACTCACAAAGTTATATTTAAAACACTTGGCACTCCAGGAGCGAAAGAATTGGTGAAATACACATTGAAAATGACATTCTAACTTTGCCCCAATGGGTGAGAGAATGTAACCAAAACTGACTTAAGGCTATTTATAAGCTGAATATATTTAAAAATTTATTTTTAAAACTCAAGCAAATGCCCTTTAACTTATAAAAAATAAAAACATGCCAAACAGGAAGTATTAAAATTTGAATTATTTACCAAGAAAAATAAATGCTGAAGGACTTCACATGAAAAGGTAAAGTGTTAAAACATGTAATTACAGAGAAAATAGAATTGTAACAATAAACCACAAAGCGGTGTGACTGTTATGTGCGAAAATTACACCATGCAAAGTAAACTACAGTTTAACTTTTGCTGAGGTTTATTAGAAAACAATATTGGGAAAACTATTAAAACATCAAATGGAATAGCTATGACATGCAAAAATTATAAGTAGGCCAAACTAGCACAATTTAAATTCCCACCAGTCCAGACTACTTAAATTCAATTTTTAAAGCTTCCAACTATGCAGCAGTGTAATCCAAACATTTGGGAGAAAGGAAGGGATAGATGAGAAGGAAAACTATAGCCACTTATCCCAAGCAGAGGGACAGGATCCTGTGGACCCAATGAAGCTTGGAAGAGACCTTTCACAGGGTTCGAGGTATAGGACCCAGCAAAGTCCAGCAGAAGTGAAGAAAATGTTTTAAAATACTCTTCTTTTCCACCCAAATGCAAGGAAGCTGTTTCAGTGCTAAACCAATGTCTGTTGGCAGTAATGGACTGAATGAGGACAAACAGATCGAAGCTTAATCCAGACAAGACAGAGGTGCTCCTGGTCATTCGAAAGTCAGATCAGGAAATAAGGATTCAGCTTGTGCTGGATGAGCAGTTATACTCCCCCTGAAAACACAGGTTCGCAGCTTGGCTGTACTTCTGGATTCAGCCCTGAGCCTGGATGATCAGGTTTCAGAAGTGGCCAGGAGTATATTTGCACAGTCAAGGCTAGTGCACCAGCAGCACCCGTTCCTAGAGATGTCTGATCTGGCTATGGTGACACATGCCTTAGTTACATCCTGTTTGGATTACTGTAATGCAATCTACGAGGGGCTGCCTTTGAAGAGTGTTCAGAAACTTCAGCCGGTCCAAAGAGTTGCAGCCAGATTGCTGACTGGGGCTGGTTACATGGAGCATACAACTCCCATTACAAAAGCTCCACTGGCTTCTGGTCTGTTTCCAGGGACAATTCAAAGTGCTGGTTATGACCCATAAAGTCCTATGTGGCTCGGGTCCAGGTTATCCTAAATAACAAAATATTAGATAAAATGGGGAAAAAATGAAACATACAAATATTTAGGATTCCAACAAAAGATGAAAATCAACGACTCCACAGTAAAAACTGAACTAAGAATGCAATATAAAATCCTCCTATCACCAATCCTAAAATCCAAACACAAGTCTAAAAACATTTTCAAAGTCATCAACACCTATGCAATACCCATCCTCACATACTCATTTGGAAATATACACTAGTCACATACTCAACTCGAAGAAATAAACAGACTCAATCACAACAAACTCACAAAACACCAAATGTTCCATCTCAATTCATGCATTGAAAGAATAACAGTCAGCAGGAAAGAGGAAGAAGAGGCCTGCTGGAAATTGACACAATTCATCTAAAAAAATCACTCAAATAATTTTTTCACACTAAAAACATCCCCATTCATAAAACCATAATAAAAACAGATAAAAATTGCACCCCACTTAACCTAGCACTCCAAAAACATGATCACTCACACTCGCAAAGAAAAAAAGAAAAATGGGCACAAAAACACTACATGGGAAGCACTACAACATTACACAGAACCCACAAATAAACAAAGAACAATCGTACAAATGGCTCAGGAATGGTGAGCTATTTCCTGAAACAGAAGGATTCCTAATAGCTATACAGAATCAAGTTATAGCAACCAAGAACTACCCAAAATACATCATAATAGTGTAACAACAGATTTACTTAGGAAATGTCATCAATTCCAAGAAACAGTAAATCATGTAACAGGAGGATGTAGAATTCTGGCAGGAACAGACAATACGGACAGACATAATATAGCTGCAAAAATAATTCACCAACAGCTGGCCTTCAAATTCAACCTCATCGAACAATCTACATCATACTATATATACCTACCCAAAACAATCTTGGAAAATGCAGATTATAAAATATACTGGGACAGAACAATTCATACGGACAAGACCATACCTTGCAACCGATTAGACATAACAGTTATAGACAAAAACGAATAACACATGTACCTCATTGACATAGCAACACCTAACGACAAAAATGTTGTAGATAAGGAAGAGAAAAAGAGAAAAATATACACAACTGGTTGTGGAAGTTAAAGAACTATGGCAATAGGAAAAGGTCACAGTTATTCCATTAGTGGAGAAAAACTGAATCCATTCCAAGATGCTCAGAAGCCAAACTTCTATCCCGCAAAGGCTAATTCTGAATTGATGGCAGCTGCAGCCTTAAAAACTGAAGGGACATGGTCAAAGTAAGAAATTCCCTGTTCTCTCAAAAAGAAGGCAAACATGTAAACTATGGCCCAAAAGACCATTTTCATATGTTAGTAAAAACCAGAGGTATGGAGAAAGTCCTCCCTTCTCTCTAGTTGCCAACTGGAAGATTTGGTTCTGAATTGATGAGCAACATGTTTGCAGGGGGTGGGGAGTGCAGAAACCTGCAGGGGCAGTTTTCCATTTTTTAGGGTTTCATGTAACTCTAGGCCTTATCAGGGTCCATGGGGACACTCCAGACTCCTGGAACTGCTAGCTGTGAGGAGTAACAAACTTTGAAACTTCTGGGGGTTCAGGTTCCCTACACCTGAATCCCCAGAAAGAGATCTGAATAATACACAGGGGTTCAAAATGAGTATATTTCAGTAAAAACAACAATAAAACAACAACAAACAACAACAACCAAAAACCTGTGACTTTTACCATTTTTCTAGCTAAGTGTATTTATCTTAGATTTTCTAGATGGTGAATTCAGAATAAAGGACAGCTAGCGCAGCAAGTTCTCCATTTCAGAATACTGGGGTTTCTGAACATTTAGCGGAATAAACAATGACTACATAATAAAATTGGCCTGGTGCTCATTTCTTTGTGGCCGTTGAAGAACGTCTAATTATTTTCTGTGGCAGGCTGAAGTTTTTACATCACTGTAATTGTGGTAATTTGTACACAGAAAATTGTTGCCAAGCTTGAAGTCTTCATCCCAGGTGTCTGCTATACGACATCCCTCCCTACCTGGTACTTCAACAGTTGTTGCAGATTTCAAGCAGTCTCTGTTTGGCAGATATTGTTAGTTCAGTTACTTTTGTATAGGATTTTGGGTGTGTGAGAATGCCATGTCGGGAAGGGCTCATAGCTCAGTGGCAGAGCACATACTGTATTTATATATCCCCAGTTCAGTCCCTGGCAATTCCTATTGAAAATAGTAGGGTTGGAATATGTCTTCACTTGATTTCTTGGAGTACTGCTACCAGTCATAATAGACAATACAGTGCTAGATGAAGCAATGATCTGGCTCTGTATAAAATGGGTATGTGTATTCATGAACACCATTTGAGCTCCTGCTTTCATATTGTATTGCTTTGGAGGCCTGCAATTTCATGATCCTATCTTATTACCCTTTTTCCAGCAGTCTCCATTCAAAGTATTTCTATATATATGGGTTTGATTGTGTAAATTCAGCACGTTTTAAAGGGTGGGTGGAGGAAAAGCTGAACCTGCAGTACTATTGTATTGTACCTAAGCTGATTTTTGCCAGATTTCTGTCGATAAACACCTAGATGCATGGTTTCTTTTATCTTTCTGTCCTCTCTTAGGATATTAAGAATTGAGAAATGTTTACAGCATGCTCGTTTGATCAATGGTTGGTCAATAATTCCAAGTCAGTGATGGGGAATACAAATAGGATTGAAAGCAGGAACAAACATTACAAGTGACTTAAGAACTCAAAGCCTGCTTTTTCTGTAGTTAGATGTTATCGTCAAGCTATTAGTGCTGGGAGGATTTCTTTTTTTTTTGGTGGACCAAGTAAACAAAACAGAAAATTTCAGCCATGCTTCTGAGCAAACAATAGTGAATGAAGATGCAAAGTTAATCCTGTGAGAGTAAACCCTCTGAAGATTATTAAAGAGGTTGACACAGGGGAATGTTGATGGGCTTTTTACTCCTCTCAGCTCTGGCTTTTCTTAGACTATTCCAAACTAATGGGCACTTTATATTTATTTCCTGTTCATTCAGAACTATGGAAAAAGACTTGTAAAGCTTCACCTCTTGCCCTATTGCTGAACAAGCTTCTGTAACAGATCAGAGTGTTCTTGGCATAAATTATGCCCTCTCCCTATTGACAAAAAAAAAATCCCTTTGATGAAATGCTTGGTTTCCTCCCATATGTTTCCCCTCCCCCCTATATTTAATATAAACATTTCAGCAAGTTATAAGTGATATCCAAGTGAGAATACTTTACATAGTCCCTATATTTTAGGAATAGGGTGTTTTTATGTTGCAGTCCTTGCTTTATATATTGTTAGGTAGAAAGCTTTTAAATTTTAAAGGGCTTTCCTTTACTACAGTCCTGTGCTGTTGTTGTACTATTTTAAAGCATTCAGGAGGTGATACAACTTTTCCTCCCTGTAGTACTATAATGTCTGTTATTAAAGCAAGAAAATGACTTTTCTAAAAGAATCACCTAAAATGTGTAACGGGTTGGATCTAACATTATTAGCAGAATCGGGAGAGCAGAGCAGCAGCCCCCCCAAAAAAATATCCTCAAAACCTGGAGCAATTTTGGATATTGTGGAGGGCTGCAGGTAGGAGAAGAGAGGTAGAAAGTCCTGGTGTGTTAGCGGACTTTGATATTAGATCTAACACAATTAATGTATTTTTTTAAATATTAAAAGTGCTTAGGAAGAAAAATGAAACATAACTCTTTGCTGAATACTGATGTTATAAAGATTAAATAGTTTAAAGGAAAGCCAATATTTCCTCTTTCTTAAGCAGAAGAAAGTTGTATTTGCCTCCTTCATGGCCATATCACATTGACTCATTGTTAATTTGTAACTGACCAGCATTCGAAAGTCTCTGCTTTAGAAATTACATACATGTGCACACACACACACACACACACACACACACACTTTCTTTGAGGACCTCATTGTCAAGGGGAAGAGTAGAAATTGTGAAAAATACCCCCCCCCTTTTCTCAAAATAAGGTACGGTATGCGGAATTGCTGGTCTTACAGCAGAGGTTACAGCAGCCTCTCCATAGTAAGTTAATAATATTTGCATAATACTTTCAAGTGTTTGAAGCGCTTCTGTTTGTTATCCATACATCAACTCTGTAATGCCAGCCAGTATTATTATCCCCCATATTCATTTTATTTTTATATATTAAAATTATATCCTGACTTTCCACAAAAAATAGTGCTCAAAGCAACTAAAAATAAAATACAGATAAAATAATAAAGTTATAATTAAAATGTTAAAGCTCATCAATAAAGACACATCAATAAGAAAGAAGTAACAGCACTCACACAATTAAAACCCGCTTCAGCAGCAAGTCAGCTTAGATGCCAAAAGAGTTTTCTTGCTTGCTGGAGTTTGTGGGAAAGTTTCCCTGCCACCATTTGGAGAACCCAACAATATCTAAGACTAGAAGCCTGAATGACTTGGAAGAGGCCAAATCTCATCTGTTATTTGGTGACTCCCACAAGGAAGGTCCTGAGACAAAGCTGAACAGTTTCCCATTGCTACTGATTTGGACATCTTTGTTAGAAATTAACAGAACCATTGGAGACCTGCCACACAAACACTTGCCAACACTAATGCTTCATTCGTCAGTGGTAGGAGCAGAGGACCCTCTGTCAATTACTAGCTCTAGATTGCTGACCAATGTCACAAGTCAATCATTTGCTGTCTTCACTAATAACCAAAGTGAAAAGCAACAACACATGACCAAATTCAGATCCTTAAACAGTTTGGCATAGGTCTACGAATATGTCATTATCTGGCGCTCCAAGACAACCAACTGTTGCACAACAAAGGAAAATCAGAAACAGACCATTGGCTGGCATGTGATGTATTTTTATTGTTTTTGTTCCACTGGTTGCTTTGTATTTTCCTGCTCTTATGAGTCCTGCCTAGTTGATTTTTATGTAATGGGATTTGTGTGTTTACTTCTTGTTGATTTGAAACTCGCTTCTGACCATAATAACTAAAGAGATTGATTTTGGTATGAATTTACATTAGCAAAAACTGGAGGCACTGAATTGAGGATGTTCTGTAAAATGAAGAATTAATTAATATTCCAGAAGTATACATGACAACTAACCCAGTTGTTAAGCCAAGTAACTCTAAAGCCAAACCCAGTGCATTAATCTGAGAGAGACAGTATGAGAATGTTTAGCTTCTTGATGAACAGCAGACAAAGGCTTCATTCAAACATCATACCAAATAATGGTGAACCACATTTTGATGGGATCTCTGACTTTATAAACTATGGTTTGCAACTGGCCTGCAAACTAGAATCAGTAGCAATGGTTTGAATGGGAGCTGCACCAAGATACAAAGATGGTGAGCAGATGGGAAATGAAAGCAAACAAAGCATTTCTAAATTGTGCTTTGACATCTAAATCAGTTTTATTCCCTGATATTTGAGTTGATCCTTAGCCAGGTTGGCTTCTATGATGGACTGCAAATTGCTTTCTATTGCCACAGCCCAAGAGGACCTCTCTTGACAAACATTTTTTGCAGTGGTAATGTTTGCATTTCTGTCTAATTTCTGTCAAGTTTTACATTTTGTGGTTGGAGACTACATTCCCTTCTATATCTTGTGCGAGCCCTGTTTGTATGATTAATCATTAAAGCACTAGTTTGTATGTGCTTTTGGGGGGGTATAATATAAATATTAATATGTGGTTTCTAATGTTTACAGTCTATCACACTGTCAAAATCACCAGTAGCTTAAAGAAAAACACATGTCTTTATGCTTAAAATAAGATCATGGAAATAAGGTGACTGAAAACAAATGGTTGACATGTGTGGAATTACATATTTTGGATCAGATAGAACAAGGATGCTTAAAGCATATTTTGTAGATTGTCACTCACTTTGCCCTAAAAGTGACACACACACAATATTATTATATTTTATTGCCGCAGTGCTACTTGGGGAAAGTGATGTTGCTAATTACTGGGATAAGAAGTGATATCCTCTTTATCTGAGAAGTTGGAATCACTGGGGTAGTTCAGACATAATAGCAAGTCACTGTTTGGCACTATATAAGAAAACAGTTAAGGACCCTTGAGCTTTCATGTTCCACCTCCTCATGCATGCCACTATACCCCCCTTCCTCCTCATGCTCTTGCCAAACTATCTTTTTCTGTTACTTTACTGTGTCTTGGTTATTTTTCATTGTTTTTTAGTTGTTTTAAATTGTTTTAAATCTTTTTATATTTTATTTTTGGCTGTAAGATGCCTTGAGTCTTTTTTTTTTAGAGAGAAAGACGTTTAATAAACTTAATAAATGAAATCAATGTAGTTGAAATTCAATAACAAGCATCACTTATCTAAAACTTCCACTTACTCAAATCTATTATGTCCCTCTGTCAGTGTAACACTACTTAAAAAGCATAATTGGTCCTCCAAACATAGGATAATTAAAACATTTTGTAGGTCCCTTGACCAATTTAAATAAATGAGATTGAACAAAGCTTGGAAGAGTTACAGCAATAAATGCTGCCATTTCTTTCAGATAATGTATATTTTGGACTATCTGAAATATTCTGGAAGGAAGTCTGTTAGCCTCTGAGTACTGCAACCTAACGCAGGAGAGGGTTTTTTTTTTCAAGAAACATCATTTTTATGTAAAGAAGTGTATTAGAGGAGAGAGCTACTGCATTTTACCAGTTATTAACAGGGCTAGAATGTTCTTAAATCCACACTGTAATGAAGCTAATACAGTTAAAATAACAACAAATAAGAAATAAAGAATAATAGAGAAAAAGAGACTGATAGGTTCCTCATCACCAAAAAAAGAAAAAGAAAAGCCAAAGTATCAAATACAAGAAGGCATTATGGGGGTGGGGGAATTACACATTCCATTTAGGGGCATCCCAGATTACAATACTGATTTCTCAAGTTGGGAGTATGCAGTGGCTACCAACTTATTTCACATTGCCCCCAGGGAGTGCGTTTTTTGGGGTGGACTGAGTCTGTAGGTTCTCAGCACTCAGTGGACTGTGGTTTAAATAATTGCAGCACATGGACGACCATTTTGCATATCCAGTCGCAACTTGCAGGTTGTCGTGACTGCAAGCACAGCAAGTGGGGGTTAAACAACCCTTGTATACCATTAGAATAGACCATGGGTTGCTTAACGTCGCATAACCCACACTTGCCCAGTTTGCACAATACGACAACCTCAAGCAAGGGTTGGATATACTAATAACTCACGGCAACGAGCTGTGCTGTGTCTTGAGAACCAGATCAATGTGCTGAAATGAATGTGTTTGCTGCTACTATAAGGACTACGTTGGCCACTACTATGGCACTGTCAGGCACTGCCACAGCTCCCTGATAACTCCACTGTTCATCAATGTTTCCTGTTGACACCTCCATGCACTGAACGTACCAGTCAAAATGTAGCAACAGCACAATCATGCTGATGCTACCATCCTGCCCGGTACGCGACGCCTCTGCATACAAAGAACAAGCAGGCAGCCAGGAAAACCTGACTCTGCATTTTTCCCAGTGCAGACCACTTTGGCCCAGCACACAGGAGAGCAGCAACTGGCATCTATTGTCACAAAGGTTCCCTCTAGGGTCTGACACCCTTGGCAACTCTTCTAAACAAGCATCCTTTTGCCAGGCCAGACAGGAAAAGGAGTGTCATTCTACACCCATCCAGTTCTTTGGCCCAGTGAGAAGGCCACACACCTAAAAACATGGGCTTCACAAAATAAGGATTCAAGACTTGCTGTGGGAACAATAATCCCACAAAGACTACTATCTGAACAATCCTTGCATCATTGTTGTATCAGTGTATTCGAGAGGGGAACAAACTTTTCCAAAGAGGATGATTTACACCATGGCCCTGTTCACACACAAGGATAACCCAGAATTCCAGAGAATCCTGTCTTACTGTTCACAAGCTATGTGCAGCTGGTGCATGCAGCCCTTTCAGTCTTTCTTGGCTCCTCCCACCAGGCTAAACTTACCAGATTCTGAAAGCAGGACAGCCATTTCCTTTGCAGGTATTAAGGGAGGCACGACAGTGCCTCCCTTGTTAAGGGCGGTCAGTAAAAAACACGTTCCACCATGTTAAAGTGATAATTGGGGAGGGGTCATTCGAACAGCCATAAAATCAAAAATGTTTCACCAATCTCTCTGAAATTTACAGGTGCCAGAAAGAAATGTTTGTTATACATTACCTAAAAATTTCAAGAAGTTTGGTGAAAGACTGTGGGAAGGAGAGCAGTTTAAAGTAAAAAGATTAAAGAATCCCCTGAATCCGAAACCGAAAATTGAACTCAGGAGTTGCGACTATTTTTGCGCAGCTGTCCTTACCTTCAGGGAGCCTTATTCATTAATCCAATGGCAGTGTCTACTTCCTCCCGTTCTAGTGTAGGTGGAACTGCTTTTCTTTTTAAAAAATTCGCTTAAGTGGATTTTATTAAATTTAAACTGTGCCTCTTTAAGAAATCTGGTGGCCATTTTGATTATGGCACACGTTCATATTATGGCACACGTTCCTGCGTCAGCTACAATGGCTGCTTCCTGTAGCAAAGACAGTGCTGTAGTCTCTTCTCAGAAGTAAGTTCCATTGACTGAATGCAATGGTCTTACTCCCAGGTAAGTGTGTAGAAGATTGTAGCCTTTATTTTAAAAAAAACAGTCTGGAACCTTGGAAGGCGGAGAGGGAGAGATGTGAGTGAGAATTCCCTCTCCTTTACAGCACTATAACTCTACAATTAACAACTTGCTTGCATGCTTTGCATGTGTGTATGTTCATTTGATTATGGCTGCTGATCATTAATTTTTATATCAATTCAATCCAAGGCATGTCTACTCAGAAGTTAGTTCCACTGAGTGCAATGAGTCTCATTCCCATTGCACTAGCTTGAAGGGGTGTGTGGATTTGGCTGTACTTCTCTTTGAGAGCTCTGTGTATTTAGGGATCAAGGCTTTTTGTAAGAGAAGAGGTTAAGCTCCCCCTCTTTTTCTTTTCTTTTTTTTTAAAAAATCCATGTATTTGATTTTTAAAGAATTTTTATTCCTTCATTGTTATTATAATTAATAATAATAATAATTAGTAGA
This sequence comes from Anniella stebbinsi, assembly GCA_029215795.1. Classification (NCBI taxonomy): domain Eukaryota; kingdom Metazoa; phylum Chordata; class Lepidosauria; order Squamata; family Anniellidae; genus Anniella; species Anniella stebbinsi. The sequence continues at coordinate 59,777,668 of JARDYH010000005.1, read as the reverse complement.
AGTAGTAATACGTTTATTAATGTTACATTTATATCATGCCTTTTTTTCCTCTTGCAAGGAACCTAAAGTGGTTTACATAATCCTCCTCCATTTTATCAGCACAACAACCCTGTAGGGTAGAAGAGTCAGTGACATTCTGAATTCTCTTAGCTTTTCTAATATTTTTTGATCAGGTTGAACAAAACTATTGTGTACTGTTATCTCCAGTACCAATATCTTTGACAGGCTTAATATAGGATTCATTGACCACAGGCTATTTTTAGAGCAAAAAAATAAAAATAAAAATCCAAACTTGGATAGATTAAAATTAAATTGAGCAATATTTCTAAATACCCACATGGCTATTCTTGGAACTGGATCATATGTAGTGATATAAGAGGATGTTCAGACTCCATTTAGTTGATCAGTTGCAAAGAAGCTTCTCTAGTAAGGAGGAAGAGGAAAGCCCTAGACTGATCATTCTTTCAAGTGCCGTATCTCTCCCCACAAAAACCCATGAGGTAGGTTAGGCTAAGAGTCTATGACTGGCTCAAAACCATCTAGTGAGTTTCTTCTGCTGCTCACTTTCACAGAAATGTAAAACAAATGTTTGGTAATGTTTGGGTGTATGGCATGTGCTACTTTTACCCTCACAACAACCCTGTAAAATAGATTAGGCTGGAAATTTAGGCCTGGCCCACTATCTATGCCTGCCTCTTTCATATATACACACAGAAAGGCATCCTTAGGTTTGTTCTTTACTTACTACATACCATAAACTATGTATGAATAGAGCTGTCACAAATGATGCAATACACTCACTTTTTGCACTTCCTAATACATTTGTTTCCCAACTAACTTACTGCTAATACAGTCATGAATCTAAAACTAAAATATGTTATTTTTTCTATAGTAAGATTAAAGAATCCACATACATCAAGTGCAAATCAGAGAACCCACTATTTTTCATATTAGTCTTCAAGTATTAGGATTCTTTTCCTAATTACGCCTTACACGGAGGTTGCCTTTTTTACAGCAGCTGGATAAACATTTTCATCAAGCTGTCCACCTCCCTCGCTCCAAACTCTTTCTTGGTCAGTCACCGCTAATTAGCTCAGATCCTGTTAGTGTATATGTGAAATTGTGATCCCCCAATGTGCATCACTTTACACTTGCTTACATTGAACAGCATTTGCCCTTTTCATGGCCATTCTCTCGGTATGCAGAGATCTTTATGGAGCTTCTCACAATCCTCCATTGTTTTAGCAAGACTAAATAATTTGGTATCATCACCAAACGTGGCTACGTCACTGCTCACTTCCACCCTCATTCTAATATTATGAGAAAGGGAGAAACTGCCTCCCTATCCACTTTCTTCACAACATGCATATAGGAGTGAGCAGTGAGATGGCCAAATTTGCTGCTGACCTCAAAATATTTAGGGTTTTTAAAATGAAGTGAGATTACCAAGAGCTCCAAAAGAATCTCTCTATAGTGTGAAAATGGGCATCAAAATGACAACAACAGTTCTACGTAAGCATTTGTAAAGTGATGCACACTGGAGCAAAGCATCCCAACATCACATATACACTGATGGGATCTGAGCCTGCAATGACTAAACAAGAAAAAAAAACTTGGGAATGTGGTTGACAGCTCAGTGAAAATGTCAACCCAGTGTGTGGCAGCTGTAAAGACAGCAAACTCCATGTTAGGCATTATAAGATAAGTAATTGAGAATAAAACTGCCAGTCTCATACTGCCTTTATACAAATCTATGGTGTGACCACACTTAGAATACTGTGTACAGTTCTGGTTAACTATAAAATTTAGTATCACAAGATGTTGTGCTGGCCGCCATTTTGGATGGCTTGTCCTCCTTTCCATGTGGTCACCCTATAACATGACACTATTCCCCCTTCTGAAGAGGTCTGGACCTCAGACTACTAAAGACAAAGTGGCAGACCATAATAACAGTGTGCATATGCCCATTGCTTTATGAGGCTTCTGCAGGCTACCAAACAGAGAACTATCAAGGCCATAAAGTTGCTTAAATGGGTCTGCCAGAAACCTGACCTCACCGTTCCTGTTAGGTCCATGTCCTACAGCAAATGCTCTCAGCTGAACTTGATGGAATCCCATCCTTCATCCCTTGGTTTAATTTACTGACCTCCCCTGGCTGGGCCTTGCAGGGAACAATAGGGTAGACAGAGCAGGCATACATAGCACACGCAGAGTGCTGAGAGTGGCAAATCTAAAAGCAAATACATTGCTTTTAAAGAACCAAGGGAATTCAATGGGTCTTTTAAGTAAATATCTGTGGATGGAAATGCAGCCCATGCAGGCTTGAAACTTGACCACAAACATGATCACAATCTGCTACTTTAAGATGCAAACAGGAAGAAAAAGCATGTAGCATAAAATGAGCTAAAATAATTAATATAGTAAACTGTAACTTATTCTAATTTAGGATATTTTCCTGTATCATCTTGTGTGCTTCCAGAATAAATTGGGGAGTTTTTAGTCCAGTAGAATTTTTTTTCAGGTTCTCTCCAAATACAGACACAAAACATGAAATGCTTCTTTTCATGAGTCAGTCATAGAAAGCTTTTATTTCTGGACATTGGCTATTGAAAAATTCAAATGAGACCCCTCAGATTTCAAGTGAGAGAGCATAACTTCTGGGGTTCATTTATTAGTTTGAAAAGTGGGTGCAACACATATCACTAGCTTTGATTTTATATTCGATGTCAAAATGGTGTAACATCCTAGCTGATGCTGGCTGCTTGTCAACTGTATAATATCCAGTCATCCGTTACACAAAGCCATGAAATTCATTAAACAAAAAACCTATGGTTTACAAAAACAACGTTAAGTCTCCACAGTTTCCAACCAAGCACCAAAAAGCAGGGAAATTGGGAGTTAAGGCTCCCAAGCCTTAATGCCACATCCTCCCTAAGGAGGCAGAAAGTGCAAGTGAAATTTTCATTCTCCCAAAGCAGATAAACCATGAGGACAGGATGGAGAATATGATATGCAGAGGTGACTGTGGGGTTGTGGAAAACTGATCACGAACAACTTAGGGCCACCTACTTCTCTTTTTTTGTTTAGAGCAGCCCTTCCCCAACCTGGTGCCCTCCAAAGGTGTTGGACTACAACTCCCATCATTGCAAGTCAGTATGTCCCATGGTCAGGAATGCTGGGACTTGTCATCTCAAAAATCTAGATATGCAATTTGATATGCAGAGGTGAGTGGGGTTGTGGGAAATGATGATGAACAACTTAGGACCAGCTACTTCTCATTTCTTAGAGCATCTCCTTATGTTGAGAGTTGCAACCCAACACATCTGACAGGCACCAGGTTGGCGAATGTTGTTCAAGAAGAAGGGAAGGCAGAATGTAGATCTCCAGATGTTTTAGAATTCAACTTGTAAAAGCCCCTATCAGCATGGGCAGTTATCAGGAATGCCATGAGTTGATGTCCAAAACATCAGGATAGATCTATTTTCTGCCCACATCTGTACTAAAGTATGATGTTTTCCAGCATTGTGATCAATCAAGGAACTACAAAAGAGCTGCACCATTTTAAATAAACTGTATAAACCAAATGAAACAACAATGAATGAATCTTGAATACCTAGGGTAATCTGGATAGCCCTTCAGACGTCAACATTAGTTTTCAACACATGGCATAGGATGTCTGTTTCTTGAATATCAGATAAAGGATTTCTCTTACTTGTTCAGCAGTGTGAGATCAAAGGCAGAGCTACCACCTAATACTTTCATGCATCAGTGTTATTTTAAAAATAATTATGAAATGATTTTTGTCTTCCCCATAACACATAACATGAGAGTTAAAGTGCAACACATCTGGAGAGCACCAAACTGGAGAAGGTTGACTCCTATACTTGTCTTCTCAGAAGCCAGTGCCACTGAATTCACTAGGGCTTACTCCCAAGAGGTATAGGATTGCAAACTAATCTCATCTGAAAGGTGTTCAAGACAGCCAAACTAAACCTCTTCTGCTTCTCTGTCGCTTTGATGAGATGATGTATTGTGGAGGGATTGTGGGAAATGAACAGTATATTTTGTTTAAATACATTTTTAAGAAAAAAAAACATTGGTTCTTTGAAGGGCAGGATATTGATCAAAAGTTGGAAGTGCCTGGAACATGCTCTGGTTCTAGATCTGTAATGAATAGTTCCCCTTTTGTTATCAAGCATGCTGCTATATGCAAGATGTGTTTGAGAGATGTGTTTGAGTCCCTGTATTTGGTAAGGATATGGAACAGCTTTCCCCATCTTGTTGCCCTCCAGGTGTTTGAGATGACAAGTCCCAGCATTCCTGACCATGGGACATACTGACTTGCAATGATGGGAGTTGTAGTGCAACCCCTTTGGAGGGCACCAGGTTGGGGAAGGGCTGCTCTAAACAAAAAAAAGAGAAGTAGGTGGCCCTAAGTTGTTCATTATTAGTTTTCCACAACCCCACAGTCACCTCTGCATATCATATTCTCCATCCTGTCCTCATGGTTTATCTGCTTTGGGAGAATGAGAATTTCACTTGCACTTTCTGCCTCCTTAGGGAGGATGTGGCGTTAAGGCTTGGGAGCCTTAACTCCCAATTTCCCTGCTTTTTGGTTCTTGGTTGGAAACTGTGGAGCCTTAACGTTGTTTTTGTAAACCGTAGGTTTTTTGTTTAATGAATAATTGTAGTGTTGCAGGAGCAAGCTGTAAGGGAGCATAGTTATCCCTTCCCCATGACTCCATTGTGCCCAGTTTTGGCCCCTTTTGTCAATGCGGAGCGATCCTATCCATAACCAGTTGCTGTAGGGTTGGTAACATGATTACTCTTGTAACACTTCTTAAATGTAACTTTTCAAAATTACACTTTAAGATTTTTGAGCCAGGTTTCTTGCTCCCCTGAAGCACCTCTTTATTTAGATGTTCAGATCTTCCAAAAGCATGTCACATGTATAACACAACCCACTCTCTCTGAAGAAGCACATCACCTTTTCCTCAGTTTTTTGCTTTCTTTTTGTTATTGTGTGTGCGTGTTGTCACCCACCCAGCTTTGCACTGCATTTCTTTCTGATTTACAAAAACAAACGAAGCAGCAAATCCGTTAGGGTTTTGCCCCCAGCAAAATAATATTGTAATGTAGCTCAAAAGCCCCACTAAGAGGTTTTCACCTCTTTATGAAGCATCTGAGAATGACTTCATTGATATTGGTGCTATCAGGATTATTATATTAACAAGCGTGTTAACCAGACAGATATAGGTTACATAAAAATAGCTCAATAATTTGTATGTATCATTTATTCTAGAGGCAGCAGTTAAAATGTTTTATAGTTGAGGCAGCATGCCCTACTGGTGATATTTAATTGAGTTCTCAATTAAAAATGTCCTAAGTTAAAGAAAAAGATAGAATAAATGTGCAATCCTATGTGGGTTGCCAGCAGCCTCTGAACTCGGAGGCTGTTGAGTATCCAATGCAGGGTGGGGGTTCAGCGGAGGCAATCTTTGCCTCAATGCTCCAGCCACCTTGCAAATCTGCTAGATGGGATATTTTGGCTGGCTAACAGTGGCACCTTAGAGGGGGAGGGAAGGAGGCTGGGGTGGCCATAGGATATGCCATATTGCAGCCTCCCCAGCCTCCCCTCCTCACTCCTGGGAACTCGCCCTTTTCCCCATCTCAGTATTCTGTTTTCCGACCGCGGAGAGGTAACTTGCGCAATTCTTTCCACGCCAGCTACAGGGAGGGAGGGAGGAGGGGAAGCGCAGTTTACTGTCTCCACAGTCAGAGCCCTGTCTCTGACCTCAGAGCCGGGAGGTATAGGATTGTACCCCAAATCATTTAAATATATTGAGGCAGATTATCTCTTTCTTGGTCAAAATAGAATCAACTGAATCGTGTTCATTTCTCTCTCGTGTGGTTGAAATTTCATGCAAGCAACATTGGCATTTTTATAAACTCAGTTTTTTAAAGATTCTGACCTTCTAACATAATGGGAACATTATATAACTATAACAAGAAGGGAGTGAGTCCAATACAGTGTTGTTTTCTATTTTGGGTGTGTGTGTGTGTGTGGGGGGGGGACTAGAAATCATACTCTTCAAAATAGTCCAATAGTTGTGGAAGAAACCTTGTGGTCTGAAATAATCAAGGATTTTGCAGAGTTTCTAGGAAGGTAATAGCAATCCTACAGTTTAGGGAAAGGCAAAACAGTGCCCTATTCTTTATGAATAAAGTGGAGTTTAACCACACAGGGAAATGCTGGCTCCTGTTGGCTGGATTTTGTTTAAGAACAACATAGTTAGGGTGGCACTGATCCAGAGTTCAGTGATATTATTTGGACTTCTGAGCTAAGGGATAGATGTTTTAATTTCCATATTATTTATCCTGGTGTTCCACACCTAAAAAAAAATAAGTCAGTTGCCATGAATAATATATTGAGCCAAGTGCGGCTATATACTATATATTTATGGTACCAGTTGCAAACATACATTTGAAATCCTGCAAGGAGGAATATAGTGGGGGTGAGTGGGATTTTTAGAGTGAGGAAATGGCGGACAGGAAAAGAGTTGCGTGCCCCCTTCCCCTGCTGCTTCCTCATTCCCAATCATCCATTCTCTAAGTTGCTTTGCGTGCACTGCATATTGGCATGTAACATGTAGTTGTGCCCAAAGAAGGGAATGGTAAATCTTTCTTACTAGAAGGATAACTCAGTTCAGGGTAGGAGATTTAATTTGCTTAAATTGAAGGACGTTCTACTAAATGTCACAAAAAACTTTTAAAAGCACAATATAAAGTGCAATAGTAGAACTAAGTGGTGCTGTCGTTGAAAATTTGAAGAGTGCCTAATTATTAGAGTGATTGTTGTAGGATCTTCATCAATCAAAGCTTTTGAAAACATATCAAATAACTGTCTGTGACAGGTGATTAAAGTTGTTTTAGTTGGACTTTCTTTGGTGTAAATAGTTGAGCAAGATGTTTTAAGACTTTTTCTATTGCTGTAATTTAATATATAGCCAAGATTCGTTTTTGGATTATAAGTATGCCACCTTTTTGTTAACAGGTTCATATTAAAAAAAAAAATCTATCCCTAGGCTCTGTTAAAAGGTAATATTCTATCTAGTTGATTTGGAGGACTGTTGTCAGGCACAAAAGTGGGGTATAAATATGTTAAATAAATAAAAAAGCTTCAGTCTTTTACACACTTACTTGGGAGGAAGTCCCACTGAACTCAGTGGGAAGTAGTTCTTAGTAGACATGGATAGAATTACACTGTAAATAAATAACATCTGACCCAGTCCCAGAAGTATCTGAATGTCATTTCTCACCTGGAATCTGTAGGAAAATTTACTGCAAGACAACAAAATTGAAATTTAGGATTATGAGGATTTTGCCATCTGATGCATTTTGATATTCCTAATTCTGGAACATTTAGAAACAGATTGGTTGCCCCCCACCTAGAGTGACCAGACGTCCGGATCCCCCCGGACATGTCAGGGAAAAGGGGCCAAATTTGAGTCCGGGGGGGAAATTTTAAAATATCCCCCAAAGTCCGGAAAAATTGGGCCTCTCCCGTGCCATCTGGGCCTTGTTCTTGGCTAGCGCGGTTGCGCTGGCCAAGAACAAGGCCCAGATCGGCCGGGGAAGAGGCTGGAACGACGCACACCCGCACTTCCGGGTGCGCGTCGTTCCAGCCTCCCCCCCCCCCCCCCCATCCGGGCCTGCCAAGAACAAGGCCCAGATCGGCCGGGGAAGAGGCTGGAACGACGCACACCCGCACTTCCAGGTGCGCGTCGTTCCAGCCTCCCCCCCCGATCCGGGCCTGCCAAGAACAAGGCCCAGATCGGCCGGGGAAGAGGCTGGAACAACGCACACCCGCACTTCCGGGTGCGCGTCGTTCCAGCCTCCCCCCCCCCCCCATCCGGGCCTTGTTCTTGGCTAGCGCGGTTGCGCTGGCCAAGAACAAGGCCCAGATCGGCCGGGGAAGAGGCTGGAACGACGCACACCCGCACTTCCAGGTGCGCGTCGTTCCAGCCTCCCCCCCCCCCCATCCGGGCCTGCCAAGAACAAGGCCCAGATCGGCCGGGGAAGAGGCTGGAACGACGCACACCCGCACTTCCGGGTGCGCGTTGTTCTAGCCCCTTCCCCGGGCCGATCAGGGGCTTTTTACAGCAGAAGCAGCAGCAGGGCCCGGGCTGCTGCGATGAGAGCGGCAACGGCAGAGGAGGAGGAGGAGGAGGAGGAGGAGGAGGAGGAGGAGGAGGAGAAGACAGACGGAGGAAGAGAAGAAGACAGACAGAGGAGGAGGAGATGAAGACAGACGGAGGAGGAGGAGAAGACGGACGGATGGAGGAGGAGGAGGAGGAGAAGGAGGAGGAGACCCGAGGAAGAGAACCGGTGGCAGTGGCAGCAGCAGCGGAGAATTGGTGGTGGAGAAGCAGCAGAGGAGGACGCTGAAGCAGTGGGGCATGAAGAGAGAAGCGGCAGCGGAGGAGGTAAAGCAGCTGCGGTGCTTGTGGCTCACCTTGCACCTGCCTGGGCCAGTTAGGGCGCCTCCTCCCCATTTTTATGAGCACATGGCGATTTGGTTGCTCTTTGTTCAGCTCCCCTCCGTTTTCAGCCTCCGCGTGCACTGCATGCGGCTCGCCCAAACTTGCTCCCGCCGGCGCCTGGGCCTCCAGCCAGCGCCGCCTGCCCCGTCCTCCTCCTCGTCTTCCACAGCCGCGCCTTGATTCAGCCGCTGCTCGGGCTTCTTCCCGGCGCTCGGGCCTCCGGCCAGCATGTGAGTTATTACGGCTGCAGCCGCTGCCTGGGTTCGCTTCCACCTGGGCTGACGTGGTCCCTCCCTGTTTGCTTAGCCAGGGCCTGGCCAGTGGGGCTGCTGAGGCGGCTGATGGTATTTTATTTTCCTGCTCCCTAGACCTAGAGAGAGGGGGGCTTTACACTGAGGGTGCCTCATCCCCTCCAACCACCAGGTAACACAGTTTGGCTTCAACTGACTTTTTTAACCTAGTGCGCTACCTCAACTTAATCTCCCCTCTTTTTAAAATAGAAGGACTGGCACATTCCTCCGCTCTGCGCCCACCTGGGAATTGCTGCTCCTGTGTGCGCCTGTGTGTGTGGTGTGTGTGTGTTAAAGTAGTGCAGGCCAAATGAACTGTCTCTAGCTGCAATCTAAGTCTAGTGGGGTGTTGGGGGGTAGATTGGATTTTATCTCTGGCTGCAATGATGAAATAAGTTGTTACTGATTTTCTATCCATTCTTTGGGTACTGATTTTGATGAATTAGAGCCTATCTACACACGCAGGATAAAACACTTTGGAAACGTTTTGAAAACTGTCTGTGGAGCGTGTCCTGGGCCCCAACAGTTCTCAAAACTGTTATAAACCATTTTAAACCATTTGAAACTGTTTTATAGCAGTAGTGTAGATAGACTCTTAATTGGGTGAATGTGTGTAGAGAGTGGGTTGCCTTGGGTGAGTTTAAAAACTATTATCAGTTTTGCCATGGGTGAGTATGTTGGTGTGTGGTGGATTTGTATTCTATTTTTAGCCATTATGATTATGATTATTTTGCCTTGGATGAGTGTGGGGTGGATTTTTATTCTCCCCCCCCCCCCCGGTGAAGTGTGTGTGGGGAGTTTTTTTTAAAATTGTCTTGGGGAAGGGTGGGGTTTCCCGCCACTTTGGGTGGGTATGCAGGGGTATGTAGATTTTATTTTTTATTGCCTTTGGTGACCGTGTGTGAGGTGTGTGTGGATGATGATGATTTTTTTTAAAAAAATGTGGCTCCAAAACTGCTTTTGTGCTGATGCAGGTGATGATGATGATTATACTACATGCGAAGGGATATATGTACTCACAACTTTCAGCTCGGTTCCAGACATTTCTTTTCTGTATGGCTTTGAGATTGTGATTATGATTATTTTACAGTGTGGCTTTGTGGATTCCTCCCTCCCCCCAACCTGGTGTAATTCCCTCTTCATCACAACAATTAAAGTTGCAGGAGCCCTGTCCTCTTTTGTATCTGGTCATTCTGGGAATTGTTCTGTCCCAGCAAGATAATATGTGAGTGCATAGTGTGTCTTGTCTGAATGTGTCTGGATCTCCTAGGCTCTGAAAGCATCTTTCTGGAGAGCACCTCCTGGTTGCATGATCCATGAGGCCAGGTTCTGTGAGTGCACAGTTGTCCTTGACAGAAGGGGCTTGCACTTGCTAGAGAAAGATGCACAGATGTTAAGTGGCTGCAATCCTATATTCATTTATCTGGGAGTAAGCTTCATTGAAATCAATGGGACCTGTTTCTGAGGTTTTTTTGGCCAGTTTTCTTTGGGTCCCTGATTGGAATCTCTGTTCTCTGCACACTGAGGCAGTGTAAATTCAGGAGATATTTGGATAAAAGGAGGGAAGCTGTTAGTCCATTTTGTTCCATGGCTTTTGTTTGCAGGGGGATAGTATTTTATATTCTTTCTGAATGCTAGTTTGTTGTACTCAGTTTTTCTGCACTTATTCAGTGGTAGCAGTATGCTGAATCTGTACGTATGGATTTGAGAAAGGTGATGGGGAAAGAGTGTTAAATGTTAGGGAAGTTGAGACTATGGTCATCCAGTGAAGGATTTGCAGTCAAAAAAGATACCTGAGGGAAGGGGAGACTGTATCACACAGAGTATGGCAAAAGCTTCAAAGTACAGCAAAAGCTACAAATGTCTTTGAATGTCTCACTTGTTCTTTATTTCAGTGATTTTAACATTAAGATGTTATGTAGTACAAGTTTGTTTAATTATGTGCTGTGAAATCAGACGTGTGACCAAGGCCATGTTTGGGTGGGCACGCCCCCTTGGAGGGGCGGCCATGTTGTCCTCCTTTTTGGTTTCCAAAATATGGTCACCCTACCCCCACCCCCATCAAAACAAACTAATTTGTGGACTACAGTTGCATCTAACAGTAGGTTATATGCTGATTTAGGCCAGGTATGGGGAAATTCAGAGATGAAGCCTGTCTGAATTATCATGCTCCAAGTTTGTGAGGGAACAATATAAGTGTTCTAAAAGTTTTGATCATGGAGAGCTATTCCAGTGCAAAAATATTTAAATATAGTTATTTTAAAAATTGTAAGTATGCACCAGATATTTTGTTGCATTTAGTTCTTACTGGCATCGAAGCTAGATAGCCTTTCCCCCGTCTAAAGTGAAGTGAGTATACACATGGGATGACTAATCCAGAGTGTGGTTTAACACATTTTGAAAATTGGTATTGTGGGAACCATAGGGACTGCCACAGAGACTTCTGGGAGGTATTTCCTAGAGGCTAGCCAGAAGTGATATATGTCCTAAAATGTGCACATAAGCATTACCTCCAGAAGTTACACTTCATCTTGTTTGCTTTTTAAATCTGGTTAGACCGATTGAAATAGCTTAGTCATTATGTACTTAGTGTGGTAGATTTTGAGAACAGTATGCTCTTATATTATGGAACTCAATTCCAGCACAATCTTGTTTATTCCCATGAAGATTTTATCAGCTGGGGAATCGTAAACCTCTGTTAGAATTTACTGAATCTGTAAATTTTATGAGCATAGTTCATAGGTTTGTTACATTATGGGCTCTATAAAAGGAAAGTTACTGTATATTGATATACAGCTTTTACAATCTCCAAAGCAGCTTAATGCTTCACATGTGATACAATAAAAACATGCACTCTTGCAAAGAATAGGATTTGTTTGGGAGAAAATGGAAAACAGACAAGTATCTAATCATGTGTGGACAGCAGATTTATTTTCAACCAATTACTTGTCTTCACTAATTTTCATTTTCCTGGGATTTAAAGCCAAAGGACTAGAACTTTAAAAATGAAGTGAAAGAAAAGGATGTGGAGGGTCTTTTCCATTTAGGAAAAACCATGGTGCGTGTGTGTGTGTTTAAATTGGGCAATAAGGGGCAGAGAGGGGGAGGCAGTGAATCCCAGTATTCAGTGTAGATGGTGGAAAGGGCTGGAGACTACAGTTGGAACAGGACATCCTGGTTTAAAGAAAACATTTATTCCAGAGGACTGAAGCATGCAAGATGGGATGAAGTAGAAGAGAAGAGAAGGCACAGAATAGCAAGACATTTAAAGATAGTTTGGTAGTTTATAATAAATCTGATGAGAAAAACATCAGTAAAGAAAATGAAGAAGAGAAGGGCATACAGAGAGAAGATCAAGCAAGTGGAAATAGTAAAAGAAAATAGGGGAGAAGGAAAACCTAGAAGAAGGATACAGTGATCATGCTGGTACAGCCTCTCTTATGAAAGAGAGACAGAAGGTTGTTAGTTTTATTTTTAACCTGTATTCATTAACTTTGTTTATCGTAGGCACAACCCACTGGGGCCGACTCTTGTGCATTGAATTGGTGTTAACACAAAAGTAGTTCTCATTCATTTCAGTGGGTTTTGCACAGGAGCTGTTCTTGGTGGGTTCTTTCCCATGTACCATTCCTAGTTACTTAAAAGTTTTCCCAACATTTTTTCACGTAATGAAGTAAATTGAATAAATATATAACAACTTCAGTTTACCCCCCCACCTCACCCCCGCTTAAGTCCATTATTGGGTTTCCCTTTCTCACATGTTTTCTGTGTTAACGTATTCAAGATTATTAATAGCAGAAGCCTCTCAAGATGAGGTATAATTAATCTTTAAGGGAAAATTAAGCCAGATAAGCTATGGTTTGAAGCACCTTTCATATGTTTTCTTAAAATTTTCATACCCTCAGTAAAAGAGTCAGCTAAAATTCCACGACTTGGTCATTATGGTTTGTGAAACTTGAGGGACAGCTGCTTTTAGCTCTGATACAATCATGCTTCCCTTTGGTTCTTGAAGCATTATTATTTTATCCATAGTTTTCTTCCTGGCTCTGTCAATGAATATAAGGACTAGATAATCTAGTCCATATATTTGTTGATAGAGCCAGTTGTTACTTCAAAACAAAGCAAATAAATAAGCACATATTTTCATTTTTGTCCATTCCAGAATGTTTGAAAGGGCCAACTCACAGTATTATTACTATTTCTACACATTCAACTGAATGAGTGATTTCTGTATATTATCTTAAATGTAAATAGCATTGCCGTTAGATGAGCACTCCAATCCAAAGATGATTTAGAGCTGCCCAGGAGCACATATCAGTGTATCAATGCAGATAATATTGACATTCTGAATGAGACAAGTATGCTGGCTATTTCCTGTTATGCTTAGAGCTGCTTTTTCCTACAGGGTTGTAAATGGGGTATAGAAGAACCTCAGTGTACTTTCTCACCATCTATGATAATTGTGTTTCTATTTTGACACATATTCATTTGTTTCAAAGCCACTGTGCAATTTCCAAACACATGTGCACATGACAAAATACAGTACACGATTTTCTTGCTTGATAATGTACAGGACTAGAAGTTCTTGAACTTCTACTTTCCATTGCAGCACTGAAATCCCGTCTATAATCTGCATTCCACAGTTTTTGGCAGGGAAAAATAATGACTGAAGGTGGTAGATATATTTTAGCATACAAGTTGTTTCAGTCAAAGTTGCTAAAACCTCTACTTGTAACAGAAACCATTGTCTCAGCCTAAAGCATACAATGTTCCAGTAAGTCAGCATTCAGAAATGACTATCTCCATCTGCCAGCCAACAGAAATAGAACTCTTTACCATCAAAACAGCTGGGACCAAGGGGCCACTCAGTGTCTGCCTTCTCCAGTGTGAATCTTCCAAAACAGATGGACCCTTGTAACAAAGAACCTGAGGAAGAAAACAACTTACTAGTGGACTATAATGCCAATCCAAGAGACCTCAGCAGATTGCCTACATTTCCACCCTATATACCAACATTTGTTGCTTTTGCAAGATTTATTGAAATTCATTCGTTTATTACAATTTTAATTACCCCATAGCTGAAGTTCTCTGGGCAGTTCACAGAAATTAATGACTGCTGGGGAACAAATGTTTGGTGATGTAGGTGTTTAATTACATTATTTATATTCCAAGGCACACAAAAGAGATAGCTATTCTGGCCTATATGTTGGGCAATAGGGCTAACCAAATGACATAAGAGAGTATGCAAGCTTTTGAGTTCTCCAGAACTCTTCAACAAGCTGTATGATACAAAAAAGGGGTGGGGTGGGAAGTCCAAAGATTAGACCCGATGTTGCAGCTGTAAGGTCTTTAATCTAAACTTCGTCTCAAGATGGAGGCTGAAAACTGAATGAATTAATCACTGGTGTTGCAGGTATCAGATTACACTTCGCATTATGGTACAAATCGTTGACCCACCCCATTTCTGAAAACATAAAGGCTGGCTGTAAGGTAACTCTCCTTCTTGCCTTGGGTTCCTGGCCAGAGATTAATTTTAGATGGAATAGATAAAGAAGTTAATTAAAGCCAAATTGTGTAGTGTTGCCTAGTGAAGGGGTGCACACTATCTTTCAGTCCATTTCAGACAAGCTTTCAGGGGCCATATTCCAGTGGTTAGTGGGACTGAAGGCAAAAGGAGCAGGGGCACAATGCAAAAAATACCAACATATTTGAGTTTAACACTCTTTACTGCCAATAACTAAGCCTTAAGGAAGGCATTTCGACCTTTTAGAATGGATAAAAAGTCAGGAGATCACTACATTTTTGATGGTTGAGGGAAAGGGGGTGGGCAAGGAAAGAGGGTGGGGTCTTTTGGGGAACTCTGGAGGGCTGGCTAGGGACCCCAGCAGGACTGGATTTGGCCCACCAGCCAGAGGGGCTGCACCCCTTGCCTAGTGGTTGGAGGGAATGGAACCTTCAAAGTGCAAAGTTCTGATGGTAGAACTCATTTTCCTCTGATAGTAAATTCTACTCTGATTGGCTAAATATCCAAGGCATAGAAAACAAAGATAGCCATGCTGGCTTTGATGTTTTCCAAAAGAGAGGGGAAGTGGTGGTCAGCCATTGCTTCTTTGTCCTAGAATGCTAGCTATAATCTGATGCCTGTAACACCTACCACTGGATTACTTCATTCAGTCTTCAATCTCTATTTGGAGACTGAGTCCAAGCTTCAGACCTCACGGCCATAATATCTGAGACAATCTTTGTACTTTGGGGTATTTTTTTACCTCACCTCCTAATAAATTGGTCCTAATAAAGGTATTGTCAAACTGTGGGTTTTATTTATATTAGTTAAAAATTATCAAATGCTAGGATCTGTGAATGAATCTGAGGTGTTCATTTAGGTTTAACAGCTTGTTTTATAAAGATATTTTAGGTTAGAAATATATTTTAGGTTACAGAACGATTGTTTTAAAATATACATTATGCCATTGTCTTAATAGCAGTACAAATTCTGCTTTTTTAAAAGTGAGGCTAGTAGAGAACAGCAATAGGGAGTTCAAGGGCCATTATTTGATTTATTGTGTTTCTGAAAATCCCTGAAGCACGGCCTGTGTGCTAGTGGTATCATGTTAAATAAAGAAGAAAATAATCCAGGCTTTGCAGTGAATCTTAGTTAAAGGTGTTGCTTTGCAGATTTCTGCTTCCTATAAAACATAATGGCTTTAGGCAGTGTTCTGAGTCTCAGTGGAAATTTTTGAAATTCTTTCTGTTTCCTTATATGGATTGGATTCCTTTTTGGGGGCATAGTAAAGGAGACTTCAGTGAGATGGGAGTTCAAAGTATGTGCATATGGCTTTGATAATAAAAAATTATCTTGCCCTTAGTGAGGTGAAGAATATTAAGAAGCCAATATGAACGGGACTGAGGAAATACTTGGAGTCTCTCTTAAGGGTTTTGTAAGGCAGAGCCACACAGGAGCACAATTATGCTAACACAATTTAAAACCAAGTTTTAAATAGAGTGTATTACTCACTAATATGATTAGGGAGTAGTCCATTGACTACTGCAAGAGCTCAATGATGACTACGTGTTAGGTTCTTGGTGCATAGTTATTTGTGGGATCACATTCCTGGCAATAGATGGAGGTTTCTGGTGACCTTGGCAATAGGTGAAGAGGAATGCAAAGATTGTGAAAGAGATGAAGGTCCAAAACCAATAAAGCAGTCCTCAGGGAATGAGGAAGAGAAGAGACAGGCAGAAAGGCATCAGAGATATACTGGCAGGCAGAGGAGCTATAGAAGATCAACAGGAAGACAGAAGTCTAATCCACTGAAGAGAGAACGCCAGTGGTTAGTGGCTAGGCCAAGGAATTGTCATACTGGCACAGGGTTATATAGTTGGAAATAGAGTACATTTGTTCCCTATATGAAATGGCCTTATATGGAGACAGATCATTGTTCTGCCCAGGCCTCTAGTATTACAGCTAGCTCCAAGTGAGCAACTAGCTCTAATGAAGGTTGGAGGCAGACTGAGGCCTGATGAGCCTCTTTCTCCAGTCCCCCACCCTCTTGCTCAAAGAATGGAGACCCTTAAAAGTCCGAATACATGACCTGTAAATGAATATTGTTCAGTGCCTTCCTGCCTGGTGTGCTCCCTGCACCATCGGACAAGTGTGGCAGTGCAAGAGGCACTTGACTCCTTCAGGGGAAGGCGCCTGCAGGCCTCGAGGCTCTGGCTGAACACCAGGAGCCATATCCAGCTCTTCACCCAGTTCCCACCCCCTCTTTCCTCTGAGCTTGAGGACATTTCTATTTAGACGAGCAGGGGATTTCCCAGCCCACATGCCTAATATTGCTTTTTGAAAAAAAATGAAACTGGGATTGAACCTGAGACCTTCTGCATTCGAAGTGTCTATGAAATATGTCTTCAGCCCCAAATCTAAGTGATGGAGGGATAATAGCTTGACAGGTAACCCATTGAATTCATGGCTGAAGTGAACATGGGGCTTCCAGGGTTCTTAGCTCAGGTTCTTAACCATTATGCTTGTGGCCCTCCAGATGTTTTAGTCTACAACTCCCATCAGCTCTAGCTAGCATGGTAAATGGTGAGAGCTGGTGAGAGTTGTAGACCAAAGCACCTGGAGTTTAAGTTACCTGCTTGACTCCTATAATAATAAAATGTTTAGCTGTTTCATCTTCACTCTGTAAAACTATATTCTGCCACTTAAATATAAATGCTCCCCAGCTGCCAAAGTGTTCTGTTGCCAAAAGCAGCAATGCTCAATTAACTGGGATTTAGTACTGAAGAATTCTTTTTAATTTTATTTTAATATTTATATAGTATTTTTCAAATACTATATAAATTTCCCAAAACAGTTTACAGTTTATTTTTAAAAATAGCATTAACAAAAATGAAATAGAACAATATAGCATCAATAAAGTTAATACAATAAAACAGAGGAAGATAGTGAGCATCAGAATTAGCTGACCTTTTTGAAACATCTTAGCTGCTCAAGAAGGTTTCCCCCCCCCCCCTCTTTAGCACCACCTGTGGAAAAAATCAAGGTGAAAAAAAAGTGTTTGGTTTGGCTAATTTGAATTTAACACAGGCCATTGGAGGTTCAAATATGGTGTTTAATAAGTTGAGGTTAAATGTTAATACCGGGTGGCCCAAAAGTAGGTATACAGTTGTTTAGAATGTTGATGGGTGGAGTCAGAATGACAGTTGGGAAGAGTATACTGTATTCCTACTTTTGGGCCACTTGGTATACTCCTCTAAAGATTCCACAAAAATGCTTATAATGTTGTTAGTTAAAATACAATTGGCTTTTGTAACTTGGAGCAGAAAATATAGCAAGCAAAATAGTAATATTTCATTCCATAGGAGACAGTTTCCCTTTTTAAAATGTAATGTTTTGTTTGTTTTTGCAGTTAGTCCAATACAAATAACTTTTTGAAAAGTAGGTACGGCTCATTTATTCAGTGTCTATCTATACCGGATGGGAAAACTCCTGCTTAGAAATTCCCTTGAATACCAGATTCAAAGTTTTTGGTGACTTTCCAAATAGTAGGGGAACATGTTGAGACCTGAGAGCTACCAGCTTTCTTTTAGAAGGTTGCAAGTGTCTAGTGCCAAGCTCTTTGAATCTTGCACATTATTATTTTGGATAGAAGAGTGTTACAATATTAGAATTGGGTTAATGAATTGCCATCAATATGAATGTGCATTAGGGCATAGTTAGATGTGATGGCAGCAGGACCCACTCCCTGTGAAGTGGGCTGGGGTCACAATTTAAAGTACAGTATGGGCAGGTGAAAAGTGCAGTCAGTCCCCTGCCATCATCCACCTCCCCAGCACACCTGTTTTTTCCTGCTAGGTGTTGCATTTGATATCCGAGCTCCAAGAGAAAATCTGCTTATAAAAAGTGATCTAGGGAGCAGCTTTTATCTACTCATATGATGATTTAAATCCCTCTGCCCTTTATAAGCTTTCAGCAGCAGATTTAACTTTGTGCATGAGGCTGCTGCCATCATGTCTTGTTCAGCCCCAAAGAAGGGTGATGGATAGATGCAGTAGATACGGAGGCAATGAAAGAATATTCTTAAATCTGCTATTCTGTAGGAATGTTGTTGAAAAGGAAACCAATCTAAAGTGGACAGATATAGCCTGGTGGCTGTTATCTACACTCTGGTGACCACCCAGGTGAATTGTGTATTGTATTGTATGTGGGGCTGCCTTTGAAGACTGCTAAGAAACTTCAATTAGTTTAAAGTAGAACTGCTAGCTACTAGTTGGGATTGGTCAATATGATCATATAACACCAATGCTTCATCAATCAATTTCTGAGTCCAATTCAAAGTGCTTGTGTTGATAAGCCCTAAACAGCTGGAGACCAGAGTTATCTATAGGAATGTCTCCTTCTGTATGTACCTGCTTAGGTGCCTACTCCAATGAAAGTTCAGAGGATGGCAACAAGGGAGAGAGCCTTTTCAGTGGTGCCCCCCCCAATTATGGAACAATCTCCCTGCGAGGCTCACCTGGCGCCCACATTGTTATCTTTTTGGCACCAGGTCAAGACTTAGCTCCCAGGCATTTAACAGCATACGTTGAGGTTTTTTTTTTCTCCTTTTGACCCAGAATAGTTGTTTTAAATGGATATTGTATTTGTACTCTGTTTTTATGCTTTTTATGGTTTTTAAATTGTGTATATCAGTTTTTAATGTTCAATGTTTTCAATCTTTGTAAACCACCCAGAGAACTTCGGCTATGGGGTGGTATATAAATGCAATAAATAATAGTCATCATCATCATCTTTGGAGGCCTTTTTCAAGGTGCCCCTGCTAGAGGAAGGTTGAAAGGGCTAGAAGGGAGAAGGCCTGCTTAATTGTGGCACCTTGTTTATGGAATGCCCTCCCCAAGAGAATTGCTTGGCACCTACATTGTATTTTTTATGGTTGTTTTTATCTTACAGGATCAGCAATTTCATATTTGAGTCTTTTATGTACTCTTGAGTGGATGCCATCAGAGTTACTTTATTTAGTTTATTGCCTGTGAAAAGTGGCATCACAAAAAAAATATTTTGTCCTTGATTGTGTTGACATGGCCAGAAATCCTGCAGCCCATTGAGTATCATAGGCTCATAGTCTTAGAGAGTTCCTGTATTCATCACTATGTCTGGATCACCTTACTTGCTGCTTAGTGTAGAAATTTTCTACAGACATCCATTACTTAAGGCTAGATGTGTGAATTTGCCAATGGAATTACTCATGTGGATTTTTTTTTTTTTTTGCTGTCATAGTACGTGTTTAGGGTTTCATATCAGTGACTGCAAAATTATTAAGGAAAAACTGCTGTAAATGAAAGTAATGGGGAAGCGCTCATCTTCCAGCTTCAGCGCACAATTCAGGGATTCTGTATGCATACCAGTACAATGTGTCGTTTTCAACAGGATTAGCATGAAGCCAGTAGACCAAGTGAAGAGGCACCATTGAAAAATTACAGAAGGACCTTTTGTTACACAGTCATTTCTGCATAGCAATTCAAACTTAGTCAGTAGGCTAATACATGCTGCACAGCGCCACTGAATAAAGACACCCACACACTGCTTTCAGAGACACGAGTCAGTTTATCCATTTAGTTGAGAATACTCTGAAACACAGTCTAAAGCTCTAGGAAATCAAGCTGAAGTGGCTGACCAAGTCACAGTTTGCTAAAAATATGACTTAAGCTTCCCCGAGGCAAGGCAGAAAATGAAGAATAAACTCATTATCTCACTGAAGAAGCCAGATCTACACCTACGGATTAATTCATGAATGGTTTCATAATGCAGTTTTACCAGTTTGTCTTGCTGACTGCAGAATTTGGCATAGTTTACATGTGTACGAGTGTCTTAGCCGCTTCTCATGATCATCCCACAAAGCTAGAGAGTTCCCATTGCTCTAGGGTTTGGCAGTAGCTGTAGATAAATAAAAGTGTAGAAGTTTGAGATGCTGGGGGAAGTGTTATTCCCAGCTATTTAAAGAAGGAAAAAACAGTTGCAAGTTATTATCTGGAAAAGGGTAAACTTGTTCCCAAAGTGCTTTCTTGGGGGTGTGAGGGGGTGTGTGAATATGATTGGAGGTATGCATGGCAATGAAAATCTCAGGCCAAGTCACATACAATTTTTTGTTAAGAACTTCAAGCCCTTGTTTTTCTCTGTATGTGCAAAGGTGATCACATGTTGTAGGATTGGATCTGAACTTCAGATCATAATTTCAGAAATAAGGAAAAACTCAGAAGAACTCTCAAGTTCCAAATAAGACATCAATAAGAGAAGTCTCCCAAGCAAAAGAGGGATAAAACCTTTTCAGAAGGCAGATTTAAAGTTCAGTGCACCAGTGATAATTGCTTCTTCCCTGTCCTGTGCAGAGGAATGAGGTCTCAGTGAGGTCTCTCATATTGTGCTAGACTTTGGAGCAGGCAGAAAGAGTGCATGAGGATGTCCAGAGGATGGAAGGGAAGGGAAGGGAAGGGGAAGGGTACTTCTTTATAAAGAAATCTCTGATCCCTGTTGGCTTGAACAATTACTGTCCAATGTCAAGTTTAGCATTCTTAAGCAAGTGAGTAGTGATGTCTCAACACCAGACATAGGAACACAGGAAGCTGTCTTAAACTGAGTCAGAGCATTGGACCATCTAGCACAGTGTTGTTTGACACTAACTGGTAGCTATTCTCGAGGATTTCAGGCAGAATTCTTTCCTTGCCCTTCCTGGAGAAGCCCAGAATCGAACCTGGGACCTCCTGCATGCAAAGCATATGCTCTATCACAATGAGCTATGCCCCCTCTTGGATAAAACTGATGATTTGGATCCATGGTTTTGGATCCATTTGGAAACTCATTATTTGGACATGGTTTGGGGTGGAAACCATATTGGCTGTCCTGGTGGCTTACCTGTGCTCGGAAATGAATAACAGAGAGTGCAACCCTATTAGTTCCCCGGACCTCTCATCAGCATTCAATCCCATAAGCCATGGTACCCTTCTGGACAGCCTCTTCGGACTGGCCTTGGGGTGTACAGTATTAGGGTAGCTCTGGTTCTTTCTAGAAGGGTATTTACAAAATGTTGTACTGGTGGACTTTGGGATGCCTCAGAGTTCCATCTTGTTTTCATGCTTTTAGGCACCTACATGAAGCTACTGGGAGGAGTTATCTGGAGGATTGGGCTGATGTGTCAGTATGTGGCTGACACAAAGCTCTATCTCTCTTTTGCATCTTTTAGTTTGTTTGAAATATTTATATACCATCCTTCATCATCAAATCACAAGGCAGTGTACAAAATGCATTAAAACAATAAAAGATAAAGATAAAAACAGCAACAAAGAAAATCTGCCAGGATATAAGTATATTAAATAAAGAAATAGAATTAATAGCTGGCTGTGGACCCTGGTTTTTGAAACATGGTTGTGATGATACTTGAAACCTGAATAGCAAATAGTAGGCAGAAGTTTTATACCAGGGTTATCCAACATAGGACCCAGCTCCCTAGTGTGTGACCTGTCACAGCCCTAGGATTCAACACAAATGATTGGACCATCTTCAGTGCTAGGAAGCGGATGCTTTTAGTTATGACCAATGGCATAATGTTGTTGCAACATCCTCTCCTGCTGCTGTTTCCTTTAAAGTAACAATATGTCAAGGAGAACAGAGGGCATAGAACAGTCTAATGAAATGTAGACTTTGCAGTTTGCCCATTTTTACGGTCAAGGAGAATAGTTGTGAAATGTTGGCTAATGGGGAAGGAGTTACGGATGATGATCTTTAGGCTATCAGGAGGGTTTGGGGGACAGTTATTTTGAAATGCGAAAGGATTTTGAGAGATAGTGGCTGTGGGTAGAGCACTTAAATGGTAGAGGTCAGGACTTGCAGATCAGGCAGAAGAAGATGTGGTGTTTTTGGTGGAACCTATGAACTAAATAAGTATGCATAGGATTATGACCTGTTTATTCACGTATTTTGAAATCGGTTCCTGAGTTGATGTGGTATCCTTAACTTAATTTACAAATTTAACATGTTTTTTTAAAAATCACTTAATATCCTGATGTAAAAAAATACTTCCCCCTATCTTATTGTGAGTTGAACATAATAAACTTGATTTGTGCAAACCCTTACCAAGAATGTGGTTCCCTTGAATAAACCTGTCATTCATGATTCACAGTATGCCTGGCTGGTAGAACTGCTCCCTCTTCTGTTCAGTTGCAGGCATTTCTAAGGTACTTATATATTCCATCATTTTGTGATACAAGAAGATCTTGAACTATTTTTCAGTGGTTTTGAACGGAATCCTAACTGAGTTGTCAGCAGATTTATCACAGTGTGGTATTAGAATCCTGTAACTTCCGTTTATAAATAGAATAATGTAACTGCAGTTCCTGCCAACACTCTCCTTTATGTCTAGATGTCTCTCTTTTTGGAGGTTCTTGCTGTATCCATGTTTCATAGGCCTGTCACTTGTTTAACATCTCTTTTCTTCCCCTTTTGCCTGTTCGCATCTTTGTATGTTTTCCTGACTCTGTGGATGTACATTCTGAAATACACATAATTTTATTTAAAGTTGTGAATGTTAACATTCATAATTCAGCCTAGTGTTGATTGAATGAAACCAGGCCACCCATAGGCAATGTGTTCAGGCAACTGGAAATAGCAACTGGGAGATTCAGGACAGATAAAAGGAAATACTTCTTCAAGCAGCACATAGTTAAACTATGGAATTTGCTGCCACAAACGATAGCTATGTCCACCAACTTGAATGGCTTTTAAAAGGGATTAAACAAATCCGTGGCGGATAAAGCTATCATTGGCTACATCCTAATTTCACATATATACTGGCCGGTTCTTCTGTGATGGCAATGACTGGTCAGGAAAGGGATCTTGGATTATGGTGGATAGTTTGATAGAAGATGACTATCAACAGCTACCAGTGATGAGTGGAGATGTCGGAGAAATTCTCAACAGATTCAAAGTTGTTTAGTTTTCTATGAATATGTCCTACAGATTCCACAGTAGACCATGTTATTACTTTGCTGGGCGTGGGGGGATTTGCGCAAACGTGCATTTGCCCAGGTATTCTTTTGAAAACAGGAACAAAATTCTCGTACAAAAATCAGATTCCATCAATGAGCGGATGATAGAACAAAAGTCGTCTGACAATCCACAAAACACAGACGGAATGGATTTAACAAAATCTGTACATCCTATTCATGATGGCGATATATACTACCTCCAGAATCAGAGGCAACATATGCATCTGAATACCAGTTGCTGGGAAACAACAGCAAGAAGTTTGTGGGCTTCTTATAGGCATCTGGTTGGGAAAAAGGATGCTGAATTAGATAGGCCTTGGTCAGCATAACTCTTCTTATGTTCTTATAGTATTAGAGGTCAGTGGTCCACATTTTTTATTATCATGGCGAGTGTTCGGAAGCTACAGCTTGTGCAAAATGCAACGGCGAGATTGGTAACAGGGACCAGAAGGTTTGAATATATAAGACCGATTCTGGCCCGCTTGCATTGGCTGCCTGTATGTTTCCGAGCCCGATTCAAGGTGCTGGTTTTAGCCTAGAAAGCCTTACACGGTTTGGGACCACAGTACCTGATGGAACGCCTTTCCGAACGTGAACCTACCCGTGCACCACGCTCAACATCAAAGGTCCTCCTCTGGGTGCCTACTCCGAGGGAAGCTCAGAGGATGGCAGCAAGGGAGAGGGCCTTCTCTGTGGTGGCCCCCCAATTATGGAATGATCTCCCCAATGAGGCCCGCCTGGCGCCAACACTGTTATCTTTTCGGCGCCAGGTCAAAACTTTTCTCCTAGGCATTTTAACAGCTTAAGTTGCAGTTTTAACTGACTTTGTGGCCAGGCTTAAAAAGTTTAAAATGTTTTAAATATCAGCTGTTTTATGTTTTTATGGTTTTAAATTTTGTATATTGACTTTTTAATGTTCAATCTTTTAATTTTTGTAAACCACCCAGAGAGCTTAGGCTATGGGGTGGTATATAAATGTAATAAATCATCATCATCATCATCATCATCATCATCATCATCATCATCTTTGGACAATATGGTAAGTCCCAGGGTTTCTTCCTGATTTTGGAAAGGGTGGATGGATCATTCTCACAGTTACACTATACTTTGGATGCATCAGCGGAACTGCCCCTTTCCTCTCTCTTTACCCAGCCTCAAGGTTGGGACGAACCCTGGGGCCTATTTGGTACTGCAATTCTGAGGCCCTCAAAGTGTTTGGTGTTAAAATAAAAAGCCACAGTTATCCTTTCCAGCTATGAACTTGTTTTCATGTTCTTTCTATGCAGCCCGATTCCAAGAATGATTCCCCCTCCCCCAACACACCTTTTTTCCCAGCTCCAAAGTTGGAGCTGGGGAGGAGAGAAGGGGATTGTTCCTGTGCTGCATTTTAGATGTTCAATGCAAGATCAGGACTACCACTCTGCTCCTTGGGGAGGAGAGAAGGTCCTAGTAACTACAAGTCACTAGGCATCCTAAGACAACCACCACAAAATATGTCATTTAATGGGATGGTGGTTGTCTTGGAATTTGTATGCCAAAGATCTCTGTTGCTGTCGGGAATAACTGGAAAACCAGCCTCACAATTGGGCCCCCACTAGCAATATATTCATGGTCCCCTACCAAATAATGTGCTAAAGGGGTTTTCTAATATGATCTCTTCCACTGCATTGTTTCATATACTTGCACTTTCCAAGCTATTATAGCTCTGATGAAACTCACATGGCCCATCATTTGCAGGAAAGAAAACGTATACTTGATTTGTCTAATAGATTTCCATGTATTTTTCACAAATATACTTTTTTGTCTATAGTCTGCTAAACCAGTATTCTGCTCCTATAGGCTTGGGGACTGTTATCCTTTTCCTTATGCATTGTGCTGAAATATTACATTGCCTATTTACCCATATTATTTTAATTTACCCTTTGATTGCGATCCCCTGACTAAACAAATAGTCATCTCTTGGAAGATTAGCTACAAACAGATAAATAGCACTTATGTGCCTAAACTGTAAGGTGATCATCTCAGGAGACACACCTGTGTGGCTATATGTGTTACTAATTGTCTTGTGGCAAATATCACAAGGCCTACGTACTTTCTCTCAGTGAGCCTTTCAGGATTAATACAATGGCTGCCTTTTTCATCCTAGGGTCTGAACATTCTCTGTTAGGATTTATATTGCTTCCACTAAGAATGATTAGTGAGCACAGACCGTATTAAACCATAAAACCAAAGAGCTGCTGTTCAGTCATAAGAAAGAAACATGCTGACAATATGAGATTGTTAGGGCTAAATGGTTTAAAAGATTATGACCTTAACTTGTTAGAATTGCCTCACAAAAAGACTATTTTCCTCTTGTGGATCTTTGTCTCACCAGTTTGCAGAATGCCAGCTGCAGATTATGTTGAAAACCTTTGTGGCAGCCCAGAAGGATGGCTGAGAAAAGCATTTCAGTAAAAATCAGAAAATACAAGGCCGCTGATCCACAAGGACATTGATTAATGTATACAAGCCTTCTCCAACTCCAGATGTGTTGGAATGCAACACGTGTTGGACTGCCCCAATCATTACTGTTCAGGCTGCAGACTGGTCTAAGTCTTGGGATATCATGCAAAATGTTACTCCCATGGGCTAAGTGCAGCCTGGGCAGTGGAAATCAATCTCTGTCTGCTGACCCTGCTTACTCTCAAGGAGCCATCAGAGGTGGAGGGGACATGAGAAGAGCCCAGTCCCTGCTCTTGGATTTTGAATATTACTGAATGTGCTGGGTATTCCAGGAAATAGTTTCCATTCTCAGAGAGGCAACTCCAGCCTCAAAGTGCATTGTGTCCTGAATGCCTAAGCTTGGGTCCCTCTCCCACCCTTCATCCAGATGATTCTGCATCAGGAGGACCTTTGCCATACAGACTATTCCAAAGTCTGGATGGCTCTCAGCATATGAGAACTACATTTCTCATGCTTCCAAGAAGCTTGGAGTCTGTCCAGATCCTTAGCTCTGAAATGGTATGGCATCAATTGGTTTGCTAGGGCCTAATTGTAACTGTGGTCTGAATTGATAACACATTGGAACTGTAATTAATTCAAGAAACTGAATCCAAAGTCCTTTCCAAAATACACCACATTCTCAGGAAACTTCTATATTATAAATGATCTGTTTCCTTCAAATACTGTATTTAAAGCATCCATATCATTTAAAAACATATAATATAAAAAGTCCTTAAATGTTGCATTGAAGACTAGATCAAATCTGAATGTTTTCTGCTTATTTTGGCAATATGTTCTAAGTACATGTCTGAAAAAGTGTACCAGAACATGTCTTCAGAATTCTTTGACTCCCCGGAATATTCACTCATTGAGTGGAGTCGGGATATTTGTTTATTGCTGTTCCCTGACACTTTGTGGGGCAACTACATTTTAAAAGTTGCCCTTTATTGATGACTGGATTTAAGCAACAACAAAAAAAAACCATATTCTCTCTATATTTTTAACGAATAGATATTATCAGCCTGTCAATCAGAAGTTATGGAATTCCTCTTAAATAATCTGTTGCAGTTTAACATCCATGCATTTTGCTACATCGTTTGTTGGACAGCGGACTGTAATTTTAAGATTCTGTGAAATAAAGCATTTTACCCTGTCATTTAACTCAATGTTAGGTTATCATGCAGCTTAAATATATCTTGTAGCTTTAAAATGCAGTGGAACAAAATGTTTTGGATTTAGAAAGCTGAAGGTTTTATTGCTTCATAACATGCTGGTTTGTTATTCTCTGGTTCAAGTAGTTATTTTTAATGTCTAAAGTGTTTTTATTGAACCTGTTAAAACCTAAAAGGGGGTGGGGTGGGATGTAGGAGTCAGCAGCACCATAAAACCAAACCCATATATGTATTTCAGGGTAGTTGCTCCCTTGCCACCCACCACATTGTTTTTTGTATGTAAATGTTGTGCATTTCAATAATGTCCTCATCATTTTTTTCTTAAAAAACAAAGAACTGTTCTTTTAAAACACCAGTCAGCAACTTCTTGCTTTTTTCAGTATGGTTGTATCCTTAGTGCTGCTGGTGGTGTTCCGTTTTTATTGTTTTATGGTGTTTTATAATTATTTTGCTGCTTGCAGTGTTTTTAGTGTTTATTCTTCTTTTGGGGTTTTATGTCTTCTGTGTAGTTTAAAATATTGTAAATCACTTCAAAACCTAAGATTGAGAGGTGAGATGTAAATATTTTAAATAAATTCTGTGTACTCTTACCTGACAGTAAGCCCATTGAACTCTATGGGACTTACTTTTGGATAGACATGTATAGCATTGTGCTGTGCAGTAGCTTCTGGTGGAATAGCAGGCAATAAACAATTAGGGAGTCTCTGGTCTTCTGATTCCTCTGCATGATAGTAGAACTCAGGTAACTTGTATGCCTTATACAACTTGAAAATTAAGGAAATTAAATATACATTTAGGAAAGTATGTTGGAGTCAAGATTTGAAAGTTTTAAACAATTGTGATACTATGAAGAAATTATTTTACAATGGAGTCAGATGTATTTTAAGTAATGAGTGAAGAGAGGGCAGTAGTTTGTTTTCCCTATCTTCCTTTGTCTGCTTAAACAGCATCTAACAAGAAACTTTATGTGTACTACTTTAAGCAGGGTACAGTATGCCCCTTTAACTTGTCAACAAGATTAGCCTGCAAACTTGCTAGACATTTTGTCTTATATTAATGGAAAGAATAGATATACCTTCCATAATCCGGATATTCTGGTTTATTTCAAGACTAGTTTTGAGACATATTTGTTTAAAGCAGAAAGGGTGATTATAAACTTTCCTGGCTTTGTTGGTATTACTCACTGAAGCTCTCATCATTCAAAAATATACCAATTAAGAGTCATGCTCATTTAATTTCCCAAGTCACCAGTTTCATTCAGATTTATTCTTACCAGGTACCAAAAGTCTCTCTCTCTCTCTCTCTCTCTCTCTCTCTCTCTCTCTCTCTCTCTCTCTCTCTGTGTGTGTGTGTGTGTGTGTGTGTGTGTTTTATATCTGCTTATAGTCAGGTGTGCTGATTTCTCCCCCTGCCTGCTTTTTATAGATGTTGTTTAAAAATAGAATAACCATTTGTAAATACTTTCAGCCTCACCCTACGCTGTGGAGCCCAAAATGTGTTTAACTACTTTCCACTTGCTTTGTCTGTAAGACAGTGCTTTCTGTTGGCTATTCATGTTGGAATGTCCTGTATAAATAATAAGCCTATCTACACTACTGCTTTAAAATGGTTTAAACAGTTTTATAATAGTTTTAAACCGGTTAATAACGGTTATTAGTGTAGATAGGCTCAATAATTCATCCAGGTGTGCTTGGTTCTCAAGAACTTAATTTCAGGTCTTGTAGAGAACTAATTGTGCCAAAGAACAACAAGCAGAAAATAATTGAATTAATTTGGAATAATTTATTTGATCTTCATTCATGTGCAGCTGTTGTGAAAAAGGCAAATTCCATGTTAGGCATAATTAAGAAAGGAATTAAAAATAAAACTGACAAGCTCATACTCCCCTTATACAAATTTATTGTGAGACCACACTTTGAATACTGTGTACAGTTCTGGTCATCATACCTAAAAAAGGATATTGTAGAGTTCGAAAAAGAGCAGAAACGGGCAACTATGATCAAGGAACTGGAGTAACTACCGTATGATGAAAAGTTGCAACATTTGGGATTGTTTACCTTAGAAAGAGGTTAGTAAGGGGAGACATGATAGAGTTGTTCAGAGTTATGCATGGTGTTGAGAAAGGGAGACATTTTTCTCTCTCTCTCATAATTAAAAAAGCCAGGGTCATCCCATGAACCTGATTAGTGGGAGATTTTGGACAGATAAAAGGAAGTAGTTCTTCACACAGCACATAGTTAAACTATGGAAATAGCTACCACAAGTTGTAGTAATGGCCACCAGTTTGGATGGCTTTAAAAAGGAATTGAACAAATTCCTGGAGGAGAAGTCTGTCAATGGCTACTAATCCTGATGGCTATATGCTACCTCCAGTATCAAAGGGAGTATGCCTATGTACATCAGTTTTGGGGGAACACAGGGTTGTGTGTTTCCTGTGGGCAGCTGGTTAACCACGCTGTGAACAGAATGCTGGACTAGAAGGGGCTGCTTCATAAATTAAATGTTGTACACAGAGATGAAACTATGTGTAGGAAATGTGGATTAATCTCTATGGAGAATTTATATAGTAGACTGTGTATTGTGATGCTTAGGTTTGTTTGTTTTTTTGCCACAAATCACATATAAGACGAGACATTGGGAGATCCATGACAAGAGTGCCCCTGAGTTTTCTCTTGGTTTGTTTTGTTTTAAGTTCAAAACAGTAATAGGGTGGGGGAGGGTATTTAATCTCTCCTCACCCCATGTCTATTGTCCCTGATCTAAATCCCCTCACTGGACCTTTCAGACCCAAAGCTGGTTTTTGCCCAGCAGTGGAAAACAAACAGGTGTGGCAGGGTTGTGTGGGGAGAAAACGTTAAAGCCTTGCTTTCCCTGGCTACTCCACTAATCTTAACTCCTCCCTTCCCCACTGCTGCTAAAAAAAAATGAAACTCAGAAGATATTAACACAGATCTCCCAACATTCATTATAATTTGTCCTTGTACACTGCTCAATCGTCATAGCAGGAAAATGTTTTATGTCACACTTCATAAAGTCTGCATGTTAATTCTGAAAGGGAGATTGACGTTTGTAAAGGAAATAGTAATACGTAAAGTGGTCCTTAGTCTTTGTAGACAAGGACTTTTAGGAAATAAAGTATATTTGTTAAGAATTGTGTTTCTTTGATAGTCATAATCTGTTTTGTCATATTGTTTCCAGGTTTTTACTTCCCATGGACCAACTGTAATTATGCCAACTTGGTTCTGTTCCCGAGAATGGTTTCATCATGTGGGCAGATTTGATGAAGGGGGGAAGGTAGGTACTATGGAGAAGAACATAACCTTAAGAGTACTGTAATGGTATCTCTGATATGCCTGTACCATACAACTCCTAAAGTATGGCTGGTATTTCCCACCACAGAGGAGGCTCACTCAGCTTGTGCCTAATTAAAATGCCCACCTGACTTCTACACTATAATGGGCACAAAGGAGGAATACGTGATGAGGCAAGATAAGAAATTAGCAGTAGCATCACAGATCTATTTCCATAATGTAATAAGTGGTAGTCTAGCTAGGAGCAATACTGCCATTGGGAAAGAACAAGGTATGTGCATGAATATGATACTGTTCATTGTGTTATTGGTGATTGCATAACTTTACAGCAGACAGTGTGTTGACAGCAGGCAGTGTGTTGACATGTTGTTAGTGCACACAGTCTGCGTTCTTCACAACAGCTGGGATCAAATGACAGGTTTAAAATGCTGAGTTATAATTTGGAAGTGTTGGCACAGCCCTGGATGCTGCAGCTGTTTTTGAGACATGAGACACTGAATTGCATTTGTACAGACAGCTATTTCGCTGAGCATACAAAACAATGTGTGTCACAGTTTGCACACATTTCAGATGTGGCTGGGGGCAGTATGGTCCTTGCATACTGGCTTACCATGTGGCTATACAGCTGTTCTGAACAGCTCTTCCTGGGGTTTTTTTGGTACTGAATAAATGTGTAGTAATAGTATTTGGCCCACTCAGCACAAAGCCCTCAACAGTGAATTGGCCTTTTACACAAGCTGTGATATTGATTTATACATAGCCTTTCTGACAGTGAACACACAGTGGCTTATAATTTAAAATATTGAAATAAAATAAATATAAAGAAGGCAAAAATGGATAGGGATGGGAAGGCTAACAATAGCTACTAATCTTGATGGCTCTATATTACAAGTATCAGAGGCAGGCAAAATGTCCCTATATATCTTTGCTGGGGAACATAAGCTGGAGGGTACTGTTGGACTCATTTCCTGCTTGTGGCCTTCCCCATAGCCATTTGCTTGACCACTGTGTGAACAAAATACTAGACTAGATAGATGTTTGGTCTGATTCAGCATGGCTGCTGCTATGTTAAGGAAAGAGGAAAATAAAAACACAGTGGCTGAATTCGGATGACACAATAAGCAATTGGGGGGGGGGACAATCGTCAGTTGTATTGACTATCGTGTCATCCGAATGCTGCCATCGTCAACTCAGCGCTGATCCTAATCCACACCACAGTTGATTATTTATTACCATGTTGTGTGGGGAGTACCCCCTAGATGAACAACTGTAAAGTTGATTATTACTCCACTAATGTGTTGTCCGATTGCAGCCAGTGTTAAAAAAAGTACTGTTTTTAAAAGATACAAAGTTTTGTTAAAAACCCAGTTCTGGTGAAACCGAAGTCGGTTAATCAAGGAAGGCTTCCTGAAATAAATGTTTTCAGAAGGTCCCAGAAGCAATACAATGTTGGCACCTCCAAAGGTAGGGAATTTCATAGGAAAGGGCTGCTACACTGAAAGCTGTTCTTGTGATGGACTCCAATCAGGCCATAGGTCCATGTGGAATCACCAGGAGCATGAGGACAAATAACCATCTGCCACTGTTATTCGACAGTAACTGATACTTCAGAGGCAAACTGCCTTTAAACCTGGAGGTAGCACATAGCCACCATGATTTACTTATTGTATAATTTGATTTAAATTCTACTCTATCAAGAGGGCTCAACGTAGTTTACAGCACTTTTTCTAAATGTGAATAGTCCTGTCCCCCAGAGGCTCATAATCAAAGGACTTGTAGTTATTGATAGGTTTAATCTCCATTAAGATGTATACTCCTCTTTTAAAACCAGCTAAGCAGGTGGTCACCAAGACCTTTTGTGACAGTGAATTCCCTATGAAGAATACTAGGTGGAAGGGGCTACTGAAGGAGACAGTTTTGAGAAGGGAGGAGCTAAATGACAATTGATCCCAGTCAGACTGATGGAGTGGACCTCTCTGTCTCATCTTTTGCTCTGCTGCAGCCAAATGGAATGGTTGCTGATGGAGGTAGTTTTGTCAAGGATGAAGTTGATTGGTGGGTAGGTGGTCCAAATAAGGCCAGCAGACTGGGCCTTGTGGTCTCATCTTTCTCTGAAATATGGGTACTTCTCCCTGAGATTTGGAATATAATATTAGCCATGATTATTACAAGAATTGTAACACTACTTGAGCATATAATGGTGATATTAGCTTCCTACAGTAAGCTAAAACAGGGCACATGCATGCCACCAACAAACAATGCTGACTCTTCAGAAGGCACTCACCTGTCTAGGACAGAGTAGTGCTGCAATGCACCTCCTCTCTTCTGGGTAATATTAGGAAGAACTCCTCACTTTAGAAAAGAAGTTTTTGTAAAAATAAAGGTTGGGGAAACTGACCGAATTGACCATATGCCATGTTAAGTAATTATCTTCCTTCTCTCTTGTAGTATCTACCAGGTGTCATGTTGCTGCCAATAAATACAGTAACAGACTAAAACGTCTACATTCCAATATTTCCATGCACCAAATAGTCTCCATGGCAGCAACCTGCTTTTCTCATTTGTGACTAAATCTGTACACCTGCTCTTCAAATGTTGGAATACACCAGAGACATGAATTAAATATCTTATTACACAATACACTTAGAATGTACAATCAAAAACTTTTGCACAGCATTTTGATATCATATCCTCTGTCATTACTTATTTATTTAAGGGAAAATACTACATCTACAAATGGCCCCAAGTTGCAGAAAGGTATTGGTCTCTTTATTGTTTTTGCTGCAGTAGTCTTGTGGCACTTTAAAGGCAAACAGATGTATTGTGGCATAAGTTTCATCGCAAAAGTTTATACAATCTGTTTATTTTAAAGGTGGCGCAAGGCTGAACCCAGACATTTTGGGCACTGCTACATGCTTCACTATATCTTTTAAAATAGGCAAATTAGGCAAGTATTAGACAGCTAACTTCAGTGGATGTTTTCTCCATATCCTCATGGCACGTTGGAGAGTGATTCTGTAGAAGGGGCCCTTTCCTAGCTTCCCTGTGGGAGCCTACTAAAGAAAGGAACTGAGCTTTGTGACCTATTTCTAGCCTGGGCCTATTTGGCAGGTTCAGCCAGATTTTGGGAGTGTCTCTGGTATTATGAGATCTCTTGGTCATAGCTATCTGTTCTGATTTCTATGTTGTGCTACTTCCAAATTAGAATGTTCATGGATCAAGTTTCTAGTAATTAAGGTGTCATGTACTCACAATCGTGTGTGTGTGTGTGTAAGGAGAGTGGGTTTAATGCCCTGCCTAGCTCTTTCTTCCTCTCCTTGACTAGTAGAAATAATGCACAATAGGCAAATATATGACCATTTGCATCATTTATATGAGTTGTAGTGTTCAGGTTTTCTTGGTGCCAGATTACCATTTTTGTGTGTGTTTTTTGTTACTGCAAAATATGCTCAGCATCCATGAGTTGTTCTCTCCCACCAACCCCCACTAGAGAGTCTGCCAAACAAAGCAGGATGGAGTGAAGGACATGTGTATAATACAGTACTTTCTAATGTGTGTGCCGTGAGAGAAATGCTAACATGCCACAAGAAATAAATTAAAGACTCCAGTGTGTCCAAAATACCTAGGCACAAGAGGCTGCCCACAGCCTTTCCGAATGATTTACTGTTCTGGTCTTGCTTAGTTCTAATCAGCTTCCACTGGGGATTGGATAATTCATTTGATCCTGTTGCAGAAGAATTACCCACTGTCAGAGAAGGCTACCACATGAGTCACTGCTAGGAGCTTGCCTACTTTTAGTCAGGAGGGACACCCAGATCAATGGCATTCAGGAACATGAGGGGGTGGGGATGGGATATTCTGAGGGTGAGTAATGCTTATTTTTATGCACTAAAATAATAATATTTTTCAGATAAAAAAGTGAAATGTCACCCATTTTAATTTAAGGGGAAAAGTGTGCTTCACTTATCAGACGTTTTCTGCATTTTATCCTTGATTTTCTAGAACTCACATTAAATATAGTTCTTGCTCTACATGCCATATCTGGCTTGAAGTCTTCCTTTGTATTTCTGAACTTTAAATGTTAGGCATCTCAGTTTTTCAAATATTTTAAGGTAAAAATATTTTTTAATGAAACCCAGGAACAATAATGGAATGGAATGTGGGTGTTCTTCAAACGCAGTCTGCAGATGAAGTGGTTTTGTCCTTACTTTTGCTTTTCCCCTTTTGCCAGTCATAAGAAGGTAATCAGGTAGAGAAAACTACAGAGCTAAGGCATGCACCATACTTCAGTATGGATCATAGTAAAGATTATTAACATCCCTTTGAAGTTAACAAATGAATGTTCCCACTTTGGTTTGCAAAAGTGGGGAGCGTTTTGTTCTTTTTAAGCCTTAGAATGGAAAAATATGGCCAGCTTTTATTTTTTTAGAAGCTGAATTAAAGTTTTGTAAAGTTGTCAAATGATTTGTCAAGGTGCACTGGGGAAAAATCAAGACAAGACACAGACTCTGATATTCTTGGCACATTATGGGTAAAACTGAACAGAGATCGGTACTTGAGTTGTGTCCAAGAAATAAAGTGCTAGAACCAAATAAATTAGGCTTATAAACTCCATTAAAAGAAGCCCTCTTAATAACATACTTTGATAGCATGTTACTAAGCATGCTGAGGTAATCACCCCAATCCCATTACTAGGTTTCACCCCTTCCATGTTTAATGCAACTCACATATTTCTGTTTCAGGAGAGTAATCCTTTAACTTTATTTCCCAAACAATGGAGCAATTATAACTTCATCACAAATTTCCTGTTTTAGGATTGGGTCAAAATGATTTAAAGGCCTATCAGGATATGACCATGGGGTTCAGTCACACAGCTAGTAAGAGGCTTAACAGGATTTGTTTTATTCTGAAGAAAACTGTTTTAAAATGGTCTAAGCATTAAATTAATAGGTTGGATTCTAACAGGTACTCAAACATGTCTTTGGTGACGGCTTTGGGGAAAACAATGTGATTTGTAATACCTATGAAGCTAAATCTTACCAGAAACCTATAGACAGGCATATATGCACACACCAAAAAAGAAGTAGCATTACTATGAAGTCAGTACCTTCCCATGATTTGTTCATAGGTGGAATAGATAAGTGGTTGGAGGACATGCCTTTGATGTAAGATCAAGTCCCCGATGATAATAGTTACAAGGGGGGTGCTGTAGTTTGGAGTTGATTAAACTTGCAATTTTTAGTATTTTGCTTTAATGAGCCATTTTTTTAAGGTTGGATGTATTTTCTTCCAGCTACACATTGACCTATGCATCTCTGTCTCCAGTTTGTGTACTTTTTCTCTAGTCTAGGATTTAGCTTGGATTCTCTGAAACAGTTTTGACCCTTTCTGAGAGTTGATATGAGGCTTAATTCTTAAATTCTAAGGTCTAATCCTATGCATGTTTATTCAGGAGTACATCCCAATGAGTTTAGTGAGGGTTTTTCCCAAATGTGCTTAGGATTGCAGATGTACTTGCAGTTTGTAATGTGTATCTTTTGGAGTATTCCTATTATTTTCCTCTTCCTTGCTTGATCAGTCTTGTCCATGAGCAGTCAAGAAGCTGTATATGTTTATGTCCAGGCACATATGCTTGCATCTGTTGCTGCTGTAGTTTCCTTTTTTTGTAAACTTGACCTGTGGGTCTGATGTTTAGCTGCAGAACTAATAAATAAATTACAGAAAAATAGGCCAAGTGTGAATGTACAGGCTGCAGCTATTTCCTCTTGCACTTGCTCCCAGAACAGTAAATAAATAAATTTTAAAAATGGATTCTGCATCCAGCCCTGCTCAACCTAATCTTCCCCCGCCCCCCACCTCTGGCACTACCTATTAAGTGTCAATTCTTATGAGGATAAAGTGTTTAGGCACTAGCACCCAATTTATAGGCACCTGGAATAATTCTAACTGTTTTCTGCAGTCATTTTTACTATTTTCATTCGCTGTTACATTCACCAGACATAGTCAACCCAGAGTTACTTAACCAGAAAACATGGCATCTGTACAAACATTGAGGGTCAGAACGAAACAGGTCTGTGTTCCATCTGTATAATGTAAATAATAATACTGACTGATAATTGTCACTGCTATATGAGGGTATAAAGAAAAGCATTTCATGGCCCCTTATAGCTTTAGTTATACCAGGGTTATCAATATTTGAATTGGTCAAAACTCTTGTAGAAAAGCCACAGTGGGTATCCAGCAACCTTCAAGGATCTGGTAATTGTGGAACCCGTGGTGGCGATGATACTACTTGACATTTGTATAGTGCTGAGAGAGAGCGAGAGAGAGAGAGAGAGAGAGAAGCTTGCCTAAGATTACCTAGTGAGTTCATGGCAGAGGTGAACCAGAGACTTCTTGGTTCATAGCTTAGTCTCTTTAGCCAATATGCTTCATCAACTCTCTGGTAGTAAATAATCTTTCTATTTAAATTTCTGTTGGAGAGAATGTACCTTTGAAGAAATGCAGGCCCACAAATAAACTCATGAATCCTACACTGAAGTAGGAATCCTTGTTGCAAACCATACCTAGCAGAAGCTTATCCAGACTCTTTAGCTTGCAATATAGGCATTACTGCAATCTAACTAAGTGACCAACTATTGGGAGATTTTTCCTAATTTTTAATTCAGCTTCAGCCCATTCCCATTTTTTACGGTCAGTGGGAATATGCAGCAAGTAACTGTGCTTCATTGT
This sequence comes from Anniella stebbinsi, assembly GCA_029215795.1. NCBI lineage: Eukaryota > Metazoa > Chordata > Lepidosauria > Squamata > Anniellidae > Anniella > Anniella stebbinsi. Next base: position 59,740,598 of record JARDYH010000005.1, on the reverse strand, counting down.
TTCTATGGTGACCTTTAAAAAATAATACCATTTATATAGGCTACTCAAAGCACTTCGTACACATTATCTCGGTAATCCTTACAACAGCCTTGTAAAGCAGGGATGCGGAACCTTCACCTCTAGTCATGCTCCCACCCCTCCCCTGGCACGATGTTCATCCCCATGCTAGTGTGTGCTGGTCAGCTGAGGAAGGAAGATGGACTGATTTTCATTTTGTGTAGTGGTGCATTGGGAAGGGAGATTTAAAGCTCCCAGCGTGCCACAGTGGGGATGAAAATACTCCTCTCTTGTGCTGATCTGCATGGATCAGCTGAGGATTGGGCCTGAGAAGTTCTGTGATGTGCATGCCTATGTGTTAGGTGTGTGTGCGTGTGAGAGAGTGGAAGGGGGGTTGTCACCTTTTGGCTCTGGCCATGGCCATTGCTGTCATGTGGCCACCAAGAGGTTTCCCCAGTGGCAGTCTGGTCTTCAGGCCAAAAAAGATCCCCCCCCCTGCTGTAAGTCAGTAGTAGTTGTCTCACATTGCAGGGGGGAACGGCTGAGACAGTTGTGACTTGCCTGAGGCATCTAGTAAATTTATGGCAGGCATGAAATTTGAATCTAGGACTTTCTGGTTCATGCTCTTACCAGCTATGCTATAACTTTCTCAACACTTGTCCGTTATAATGCATTTATCATTTCATAAGGCAATACATTTATTTTCTTTCTTTTTCTCTTACATCTATTCATTCTAAGGTCTGTGTAATGTTTTCCTGTTCTCTTCTGGATCAGTATTTACCCCCAGTCACACTCAGCACCAGTACAGCCATAATATAATTTGTTTTCTGGTTACTTGAGAGCGACTGTCGAGCAGTTCACAGGAACTCTTCCACATTGGGGGCTGAGCAGCCCTAGTCTTCAAATTTCTCTTTTATCTGAAGGAGGCCGTCATCCATTTTGGCATAATTACAGACACACTTTAAAATATGTTGGTACTGACGTAAAACATTGAGCATTTAAATCACAGTATTCTTAATTATGGAACTTTATGAAAATATTACTTCTGATGGGGCGAGGGAAATCTTGTAAGCACCGAGTACAGTATATAATGTAATGAAATCTACAAATAGACATGTGACCCTCAGGCACCAGGCTGCTCAATAATTAGAACCATGTGGCCAACTTGACTTAGCTTAGAGCGTGACATGAGGAACAGAAGCAGGTTGAAATTTTGCCATTGACACAGATCAACACCACAGAGTTGAACCCCAGGGAAGGATAAATCTAGCTAGAAGGTAGGTTGAAGGAATTCTTGTTTTCTCTTTCTGGTGGCTATGTCTTCTTTCATTCTCCCTATACACAGATCCATTACTGCCTGCCAAGTGTATTAATACACTTATTAATACAAGTGGAGAAACCTATGTCTCTCTTCCCAACCTTAGAATATTGAGATAACTAATGGACAACTGTAAAATCTGCTTATGATGATTTGGCATATGCAGTTAGATCTGCCAACTAATTCTAGCAAGAATCCTGAAATTTAAAATGCATTTGTACAAATTATTAAAGTTACTCCACCGTAAATTAACTCTGATGTACCATTCTGAAGGAAGTGTATGAAAATGATACCTCCAGATAACAGCACTTACTCGATTTTCAGGGACCCCTCAAAATCATGTGTTAGGACTGAAAGTCACAGCTAATCCTGAATTTAGGAACATAAGAAGCTGCCTTATATTGTCAGCCCATTGGTTCATCTAGCCCAGTATTGTCAACATTGACTGGCTGCAGCTCCCCAGGGTTTCAAGCAGGATATAGGCTCTGGCATTTAACAAGTTCAACAGTATGCCCCCCCCCTCTCTCAATCTAACTTCAAAAAGTTATATTTCCCTCTGCTTGTCCTAGGAAGTAAAGCCCTAAATGGAAAGGATCCAGCGGGATACCGCAGGGCTCAGTCCTGGGACCAGCACTCTTCAACGTTTTTAGTAATGATTTGGATGAGGAGGTGCAGGGAATGCTTATCAAATTTGCAGATGACACAAAATTGGGTGGGATAGCTAATACCCTGGAAGACAGAAACAAACTTCAAAGTGATCTTGATAGGCTGGAGCACTGGGCTGAAAACAACAGAATGAAATTTAATAGGGATCAATGCCAAGTTCTACACCTAGGAAAAACAAACCAAATGCACAGTTACCAGATGGGGGATACTTGAATGAACGTGGAATTGTTGTAGCTCACAAGCTGAATATGAGCCAACAGTGTGATATGGCTCCAAAAAAAGCAAACACTATTTTGGGCTGCATTAATAGAAGTATAGCTTCCAGATCGTGCAAGGTACTGGTTCCCCTCTATTTAGCAATGGTTAGGCCTCATCTTGAGTATTGTGTCCAATTCTGGGCACAACACTTCAAAAAGGATGCAGACAAGCTGGAGGGGGTTCAGAGGAGGGCAACGAGGATGATCAGGGGTCTGGAAACAAAGCCCTATGAGGAGAGACTGAAAGAACTGGGCGTGTTTAGCCTGGAGAAAAGACTGAGGGGAGACATGATAGCACTCTTCAAATAATTGAAAGGTTGTCACACAGAGGAGGACCAGGAACTCTTCTTGATCATCCCAGAATGCAGGACATGGAATAATGGACTCAAGGTACAGGAAGCCAGTCAGGAAAAACTTCTTGACTGTTAGAGCAGTATGACAATGGAACCCATTACCTAGGGAGGTCGTGGGCTCTCCTACACTAGAGGCATTCAAGAGGCAACTGGCCAGCCATCTGTCAGTTATGCTTTAAGGTGGATTCTTGCATTGAGCAGGGGGTTGGACTTGATGGCCTTATAGGCACCTTCCAACTGTACTATTCTATGATTCTAAACCTAATAGAAATCAAGCAAAAAAAGAAGTCTAATTACTTTAGTACTTGCATCTTTTGCAGTCAAAACATTTATTTATTTACTTATTTGTTTAAAGCATCGTTGCCCTACTCTTCTGCCAAAATGGCTCCCAGAGCAGCTTGCATACAATCAATAAAAAGAAGACAGTCCGACTGTAAGCTTACGATCTAAAAGACATGACATGCAAGAGGAAAAAGTGTTGGGAAAAGAAGAGGAAAAAAGCAAAGTCAAACACCAATTCTTAATATTTAATAGTGGTTCTTATAATTTATTTATTTATTTACTGCATTTCTATACCGCCCAATAGCTGGAGCTCTCTGGAAAGTTTACAAAAATTAAAACCATAAAAACAATTCAAAATATAAAATGACAGTATAAAAACACAATTTAATGACCAGCTGGAAACAGTTCAGGGAAAGGAGGAGCCCAGTAGAGCTGGCTTTTTCAGTAGCGTTGATGGAATGGCCCTGCTGCTTCCCATCCCCCTTCTGTTGCAGGCTGATGCAATAAACAAGCAACATGACCTTGCCCATTGAAATATTATTTCTCTAGCCACCTGGCATGCGTTTTTTGTCTTGTGATTCATTTTCAGCATGATGCCACAATGCTTGATCCCCTGCTGCGTAAATCAGTTATTTATTTACATAGCACCGTCCCATGACAGCTTGGTAACAGAGAGTGGGCTGAGAAACAAATATTTTGAGAACATTTGATAATTATATGGGTTGCTTTATATTCTCAAGTGACACAGTGTTGCTAAATTAAAACAGATGTTCAGTCATCACCTTTCATTTCATGAAATAAGGGGACAGGATTTTAGAGGAGGATTTCAATATTGTTTTGTGGCCTAATATGCAGCCGAATAGTACTGGGCCATGTCATGTGACTTACCCATTGACACTAAATCTCACATCCTGAAGCACTGATGTCAGCCAAAGTTCAAGGAAATTAAAAAGCCAGGTCAATTTGAAATGGAGAGCAGGTTTCAAGACAATATGATCAAACTCATGCCTAATTACTAAGTTTTCTAACCACCAGCATTGAGGCAGATTTCAGAAGAGTGTGGATTGCAAAGGTTGCCTGTTCAATTTGTTTTCTCTAAGGTGGTGCCATCTTACTGGTGGTTGTCCTTCCTTTGACATCTTGGACCCAGATTTCTCTAGCCTTCCCATTGTATGAAAGGAGGCATAGAGCCAAATCACTTTCTCCCAGGCAGTTTTCTATGGTCCTGCTTGACAACAATAGGCAGTCTGGAGCATAACAGAAATTAAGAATGGGCTTTTTGACTAGTTAAAGGACCATAAAAGCGTTAGACCAGGCAGGTGTTGGGAAAGGACTCGTAGCTCAGTGGTAGCGCGTATGTTTTCCATGCAGAAGTTCTCAGATTCAGTCCCTGGCACTGCCAGTTAAAAGGATCGGGTACCAGCTGATGGTGAAAAAATTCTGAGTCCATGGACAGCTCTTGTCAGTCAGTGTAGACACAGTGACCTGGTTCAGATATCATACTAAGCCACAGTGGGTTGTCACCATGAGTGTTTAGCATGGCATCTGAACCTGGTGCAGTTTTTTCCATTGTGGGGTGTTTTTTTTTGCAAACAAGCCATACTGAATTGAGTAGTACTTGTAGTACAGCTGTTTAGAGTGTCTTGTTCTCAGAGTGACTTGTCATGGTGTCTGAACCCAGCAGAGTCACTTCAGTATGGGTTATTTAAAACAGCAAGAGAACTACCTGGCTACAGTGGCAAAAAAACTCTGCCAGATGCTCCTCACATTCTCACTTATGATATCCCCTCTCTATTACATCTTGAAATGACACTAGTCAATTTACTCTTACACTTCATTGCCTTCCTAGACAGTGACACTTTTTTTTACCTTTGGGAAGATTTGTGCAAATTTAACATTCATTCCCCTTCCTCAGAGAGATTTGCACAAATTTAACATTATTCCTCCCCCAGCTTTGGGGGAGATTTACGCACATTTAATGTTATTTTTTTAAAAAAAACTTCAGAGGGTTTTGTGCATATTTAATTTTATATTTTTCCACCTGCGAGTAGATTTGCTCAAATTAAATTTTTTTAAAAAATCTTTCAGGAAGATTTGCGCAAATCCTCTAAAGTGCAGTAACTGCTCTGCTTTATAGCAATAACTCTTATCTAACTCTTATTTCTCACAAAAGTCTTTGCAGATAGTGACCTGATTGGGCATGGAAAGGGAGGGGGCAGAATAATTTCTCTCTGGAGCTGGCAAAGGCAAAACACCTGAACGTCTGTGGGGAGTAACGTGTTAGCGAGTGAACAACCAACCCACCATGGCTTATTTTCAGGATGGCTTATTGTGACCTGCGAACTCACCGCTAGATAGATAAATACTCTGATCTGGTATAAGGCAATTCCCTATGTTCATTGCCCTTGTCTTTCCACTTCCCTGTCTTACTGTTCTTGCTTCCCACTCCAACCCACCTACTCCTGCCATCACAACAACTTATCCATAGTGACAAATGTAGTAGGTCAGGTTGGGTCTGGTGAAACAAGACTGGGCCAGCTGTTGCTTCTCCTATGCCAGTAGCCTCTGTGGCAGTTGGAAGGATGAGGAGACCTTAGGTGCACTGTCTTCTCTTCCCCAAAGCCTGGCTAGGTATTACATTCTGATGGAGGCAATATATCTTTGACATGTTAGCCCCACAATTGTTATTTTCATCTTGCTAGATTCAGCTCCAATTAATCCTCAACCATGACTTCAGTGCTCTGTTTAAGAACAGAGGCTGCAATTTCCAGGTTGACTGAAAATAAGCATTACCCTTGAATGATGATGAGAGTTATTTCATATATTTTTCGATCTGCTTGGAGTTCAAAATTGTGATTTTTTTTAAAAAAAGGATAATAAAGTACCCTGCTTTTTCAAGCATAAAAATTAAAATGAAAACCATAAAGACCACAGTAGGATTTTTAGTTCTGAGTTTTTATGTGAATGATAACCAAAGAGGGGAAAAAAGAGCTATTTTTAAATAACAGCTTTGTGATGCATCAAATCTATCAATCAAGGTATTTGGGCTATTTCAAGAAAAGAAGAAAGCTTGTTAAGTTTCAGTCTCTGGATCTCTCTTTTCAGAAATCAATTAAAAAGTTTATCAACGTTTTCAAAAGTGTGAAGATTTTTTCATCGCCCATAGTCCTATATATAGCATAATGCAATCATTCTCCGTTTTCAAGTTAACGAGTGACCATATGTCAGGAAAAACCAGGACATGTCAGGATTTTTGGTAACAAATCCGTGTGTGGGGGTGGGTTTATGAAATTTGAAGAAAAATCTGAATTTTTCCACCCTCCCCCCCACCTAAAGGGCACCTCTACTTTATGGTCAATGGGAATTGACAAAATTGCTTACAGATCCATTTACATTTTTAAAGATAAAGAGATGAAACTTGGCACCATGATAGCTCTTAGGGAGAGCTTTAGCCATGCCAAATTTGAACCAGATCCATTCATCCATTGATTTTTAGCAAAAAAAATTTAAAGTTTGAGGTTTTAAAATTATTATTTTTTTAAACCATAATTTTTTAAAATAAAGAGATAAAACTTGGCACCATGATAGATCTTAAGTAGGGCTTTAGCCATGCCAGGTTTCCAGCAGATCTGTTCATCTGTTGATTTTTAAAGGAATTTTTAAAGCTTGTTTTAAAATTAATTAAAACAAAACAAAACACTAGACCCATACACTTCAAACTCAGATTGTCAAATCTCCTCTTTTGTGTCTTGCACCTTGAGCAGTTTCAGCCCTTGGCATCAAGGGGATCTCAGGTTTGAGCTAAGAAGTGCTGGGTGAGCACGGCACCTTTCCTGTTGCAGATTTGGTGGGCAGTCAGGCACCTGGAGCTCAGCAGAGGCGAGACATCTACAGTTCAAAATGTGGGAAAGGAGAGGTCAGTCAAAGCAGCCCTCAGGGCAAAACAGAATGGGCCAGAAGTCTTTTTCTCAGACTTCCACATCATGGGTGATGAAGGATCATCCTTAGAGAATAACTATCATGACCGTGAGGTGCCAGTTAAAAGAGATGCTCTCATCTTTGCAGATGCCTTGTTGCAATGGATGTTGGAACCTGTCATGTCGTTGCTTTGCTTTGCTTCGCTATCCCTTCCCTTCCACTTCACTTTATTCACTAGTGAACTAGGCTCTGTCTGCACTACTGGCTGCATGCAGAATGTTTGAAGTGTGTGTCAGAGAAAAATAGATTTGCAGCTTTGGCTGACTGGCATATCTCTTAGACAGAGTTAGACTGAAGATACAACTCAGAGATGGCTGTAGCTGAGCCCTGAGAGGCTGGCATGCCATACAGAGCCTTTTAAGAGCATCTCAGAGTCCAATGTTGGTTCAGGCAAAGGTGGCTGGCAGCGGATGTGGTTTTTAAAGTAAGAGTCACCAGATGTGACCAAGCAGTAAGTTGGCACCTTTCCCCCCGGTCAAGGGTACAAGTGTGTAGCCCGGTTGGACCGTTGGGAGACTTTGGAAGAGGGAGATTGATTGTTTGGGGCTGAAGGCTTTGGAATAGAGTCTCAGATTCGCGTGTTTATGCAGGAAGTAGACAGGAGTTCAAAGTCTGGATGTGAAAAGTGGTGCCAATGCAAAAGCCTTGAGAAGCTAATGTATATAAGTGAGAAGTGTGAATGGGCGAAGTAGTGTCTGCCGCCCACAACACCCACCCTAATTTTAGAGTAGAGAAACTTGTGGTAATCATACATAAGGTTAAAAAAAATGAACTTTAAAAATAAAAAGCCAGCTGGCAGCAAGCCCTGTTAAGTAGCAGCTTGCAGTGGAGTGAGGATACAATCAGAAAAGATATTTGAGGGAAGGGGAGAATGTATCACACAGAGTATAGCAACAAAATGCAGCAAAAGCTACAAAAGTAGGAGTGCGTGAAGTTAATTTCAGATACATTGGATGTCTCACTTGTTATTTCAGTGATTTTAACATTAAGTAAGAGGTTTTGTAGAACAGATTTGTCTTAATTGTGTGCTGTAAAATCAGACATGTGACCAAGGCTATGTTCAGGTGGGCACCCCCCCTTGGTTCTGGAAACGCCCCCTGGGGGGGACATGTTGGTGGGGATGCTTCCTTGGGGGCCGACCAGGGGGTCCTCCTTTTTGGTTTCCAAAATATGGTCACCCTAGCTTGAGACATGAGTTCTATTTTAGAGATGTTTAAATGTCTTTGAATATAGTGGCTGAATATATTAGCTACTTTTGATCTGAGCAATATGTGGTCTGTTGCAGGGCACCCCAGAAGACTTGCTGTTCTTTTATGAACATCTTCGGAAAGGCGGAGGAGTCCTACGAGTTGAACAGTGCCTCCTTCTCTACCGTTACCATCCACAGGCAGCCACTAATTCAGTTTTGGAGTAAGATATATAAATATATTTATCAGTTTTCTTGGGGTGCTGGATGCCATTTGTGTGTAGATAATTCACTTTCCCAATGATATATGGATCCATGTTGCTATTTGACAAAATCAGCATTTTGGCTCTGTGCATAAATGTTGCCATACATCTTGAATTTAGACAAGTACTACTTCAGTGGTAGAGTCATTTCATCCTGGCATGGCTTTGTTTCAGGCAAAATTATTAGATGTTTGAAATCTTAAAATTTGCTCTCTTATTGAACTCCTTTTCACACAACAATTGCACATTGATTCTAGATTTTGATTATTTTCCTAGTGATTTCTATCAAACCATTCTGAGAATATGACTGTGCTTTGATCGTACAATAACTTTTGAATTGATTCCTTCCTTGATTGGGACACCTCAGTTGTCTACTTCTATGTTACTTATTTTGTCTTAGATATATTGTGTAAGCTCTCCATGTCACTCCAGGCAGGACTGGAGTTGGGTTAGGCAGGGCTGTTAGCAATCACATGAATTGAAATATATATGCACCTTAGCTTTAGTTCAGTCATGCTATGAAGTTCCTCTGAGCTTGGTCACATAAGCCAAGGGACTGTACAGCTCACTTGCTCTAAGGCATTGCAGTTTCCCGATCTGTGCCATGTTCCCTGATGCCTTAAAAACCTAGGGTGACCAGACGCCCGGATTTGTCCGGACATGCCCGGGAAATGGGGAGCAAATCTGCATCGGGGCGGAAAAACCGTTTTGGGGGGCCAAATCCGGAAATTTAGCCCCCCCAAAACGGTGACCAGATGGCCCTGGGGCGAGCCGGGCCAACCGGGGGGCGGCGGGGGCAAACCGGGGCGGCGGGGGGTCACGCGGCAGTGGCGGGAGGCTGGCGTCGCGAGGCATTTACCGGCTGGGGCGTCCGCTTCCCTCCGGTGCTCGGAATCTACTGAGAAACAGGCTTCGTGGCCTGTCCCTCAGTAGCGCGCCGGGTGATGACGTAATCACTCGGCGCACTGCTGAGAGACAGGCCAGGAAGCCTGTTTCTCAGTAGATTTCGAGCACGGAGGGAAGCAGATGCCCCAGCAGCAGCAGGTAAGGAGCGTGGGGCGGGTGGGGGATGGGGGTGTGGTGGGGGGCGCCGCGGGTGCACGGGGCAGGTGGGGGGGCGGCGCTGGTGCGTGCGGCAGGTGGGGGGCGGCGCGGGTGCACGCGGCGGGTGGGGGGGTGGCGCGGATGCGTGCGGCAGGTGGGGGGCGTGGGGGCGCACGGTGGGTGGGGGGCGTGGGGGTGCGCGGTGGGGGGGCGCGGGGGCGCGCGGCGGGGGTGGCGGGTGCCCGCGGCCGGGGGGGGCGGCGCGGGGGCATGCGGCGGGGGGGCGGCGCGGGGGCGCGGGGCACTTACCTGCTAGGGCTTCCCTCCGGTGCTCGGAATCTACTGAGAAACAGGCTTCGCGGCCTGTCCCTCAGTAGCGCGCCGGGTGATGACGTCATCACTCGGCGCGCTGCTGAGAGACAGGCCAGGAAGCCTGTTTCTCAGTAGATTCCGAGCATGGAGGGAAGCGGATGCCCCAGCAGCAGCAGGTAAGGAGCGCGGGGCGGGGGGGGGGCGCGGGGCACTTACCTGCTGGGGCTAGCTCCAGTGACTTCCCGAGCACAATTCAAGGTGCTGGGGCTTACCTTTGATCGATCTCCTATACAGCTTGGGACAAATGTGCTTCAAGGACTGCCCATCCCCATGTGGACCTGCCCACATTTTAAGATCTTCTGATCAGGGATGCAGCTTAGGGCCAAAGTTCAGAGCCCCCTACTCCATGCCCCCCCCCACCCAATGAACACACAGAGAGAAGCAGGTGATGAAAGATTCATTTTCTACCTGTAGTCATGATGGTGCTGTGATTTAAGTGAGTTTAAAATGCAGAATTGCACATGCTCACTTTATATATTTATTTATTTATTTATTTATTTATTTATTTATTTATAACCAGGGTTGACAAACGGATGTTGAAGTAGTTGTGAAGTATGGAATGGCAGCAGTGTGTATGTGTGTTGTGGGTGGTGGGGAAATATTAGCTGTGTACTTCATAATGGAATACATGTGGCCAGTTTAAGTTCCCCCATCCCCATGACATCATTCAATCCAGAGTCTAAAATTAATTGCACCACAGCTTCTAATGAGGTCCTTCTCTGAGCTCTGTTGACTGATGTCTGGATAATGGGACTTCTTTTTAGCGATATCCCAAGTTACAGAACTACCTTTGCATGCCTAGGGCCTATGTCTTTTGAGTGCCTAGGGCCTATGTCTAGGTCTTATGTCTAGGTCTATGCCTGTGCCTAGGGCCTATACCTTTGTCTATGCCTACAACATAGGTCTACAATGTCTATGCCCATTATAGATATAGATATAGATATATGTCTAGGACCTATGTCTTTTGGCCACCAAGCAATTTCATTTCTGTTCACTCAGGCTTTTGATTCAGTAACTTGAATAGAATTTATCCGTGTTTTTGGCTTCAAGCAATGCCTGATTAGAATTTAGAATCTGGCAAAAGAATGTAAATGTTGATGAATGGCCCAAAGGATGTTTTTCATCACACTCCTCGCCCATTCTGTCCATGTGCTGTGCATGGCACTCCATACAAGAGAGGCCCTGAGGACTGAGGATTTTATAATGACTTTTGTATTTAATTCCGCATGCATACACCACATTCCCTTCCATGAACTTGGCATGTGAAATAACATAAGATGCAGTAAAAGCAACAGAGCACCATGTATGTTTTCCCTTCATCCACAACAATACTGAATCAAAAGCCTGAGGGCTATGGCTAGGTCTTGGTCTAATGTCTAGTCTAGGCCTAGGCCCTAGGCCTTTGTCTTTGCCTACAGCCTTTGCCATTGTATAGCCAAGGAGGCTATTGGCTGCTGGAAAGAGGATTGTATAACGGAAGGCAAGACGCTGGTGCCCACTTCTTGGGAACCTTCTAAGCAAGATAAGCAGAAGGAACACAAACCCAACCCATGAGAATTTCTCTGAATTTTTCTTCACCATTGGCATTCTTTTCGAAAGCAATTTCTTTTCTGACTGAATGATAATGGTTGAAGAAATGTGGGAGAAATTTTCAGCACAGCACTAGTTTCCCCCCCAGCACATCATGACACCTTATGACAGTGGCAACTGCTCCTAAAGGGCCAGACGATGTCAACTTGTTTCCTCCACCAGCGAACTAACTGAAGAGAGATGAGGGAGAAGAAGAAAAGGATTCTTTTAATTGTTTAAAACCTCTTTATTTCACACTTTCAAATCCCTTTGATTTGCCATACATTTTTCTCTATTCACAATCACTTAAGATGGAAGGTCATTCCAGGGAAACAAGCTATTCTCTTTTAGTCTCAGTTGTCCATCTACACAGTAGGGTATCAGCTGACCTTACAGGATTATTGAAAGGATGGCAATACAACAATGGATATGAAGAGCTTTGAACACTCTAGAGGACTATATAAATGCTTAGCATTTTTTACTATTAAGTACAGCTTAATCTAGGGTGACCATATGAAAAGGAGGACAGGGCTCCTGTAACTTTTAACAGTTGCATAGAAAAGGAATTTCAGCAGGTGTCCTTTGTATACATGCAGCACCTGGTGAAATTCCCTCTTCACTACAACAGTTAAAGCTGCAGGAGCCCTGTCCTCTTGACCAGATACAAAAGAGGGCAGGGCTCCTGCAGCTTTAACTGTTGTGATGAAGAGGGAATTTCACCAGGTGCTGCATGCATACAAATGAAATTCCCTTTTTTATACAACTGTTAAAGATACAGGAGCCCTGTCCTCCTTTTCATATGGTCATCCTACCTTTGGTGGTTATTGGAAGTCCTGTTCCAAGTGCCCTCATACGCTGTGGTGTGGTGCAGGGCTACTTGGGAGTGGGACTTTTCAGTAGTAGCCCCCTGTTGTGGAATACTGTCCACAGAGAGGTCTGGCTGACACCTACTTTGCTTGAGTTGTTTGTGCCCACCTGCTTCCAGAGTGCAAAGAAAGAGGTGGGTCTCTAGCTGGTGCTAGAAGATAGCAATTCATTTTTTTAATAATGCATTTTGACCCATAGACCTTCCTCTCCAATTTGCTTTGAGATAATTGGCATGATGTATATTTTGTAACCATTGCTGATACTTATTCATCCTTCTTAAAAATGTTTTAAGTATGACTGCTTTCTGGATGTTGGTGTGGATTTTATTTTGGTAGGCCCAGTTTCTGAAGGTTTTCTGTAGTGTGTGTGTGTGTGTTGCTGGTGACTGATGTGATTAACTGAATAATTGTAACCTTTTCCTGCTGCACAGTTCTTTAATTTCCATAGCCATTTTTTCCTCTCTTTTCCTATTCCTTTTCTGCAACATTTTTGCCATTAGGTATTGCTAAATCAAAGAGGTAGGTGTGTTTTTCTTGTTTATTACTGTAATGTCTGGTCGATAACAAAGTATTGTCTTTTCCCAAAATTGTTCTGTCCCAGCAAGATAACATGTGAGTGCATAGTGTGGCTTGTCTTGGCTTGTCTGAGTGTGTCTGGATCTCCTAGGCTCTAAAAGCGTCTTTCTGGAGAGCACCTGCTGGTTGCATGATCCATGAGGCCAGGTTCTCATGAGTGCATAGTTCTTCTTGACAGGAGGGCCTTGCACTTGCTAGAGTAAGCTGAACATATGTGAAGTGGCTGCAATCCTATATTCATTTATCTGGGAGTAAGCTTTATTGAAATCAATGGGACTTGTTTCTGAGATTTCTTTGGGCAGTTTTCTTTGGGTCCCTGATTGAGATTTCTGTTCTCTGCACACTGAAACAGTGTAAATTCAGGAGATATTTGTCTAGCGTTGTGATAATGGGCATCTGTTCTGGCCTTTCTTTGTATTGCTACTGACCATGGTCTTGTTTACATGGCTAATGAACCAGAGATATAATGACACATTGTTAGATTAGTTTCTCATTGATAAATCAGAAGTTGAAACAAGCTAAGAGGTGCTAGTGAGAAGTGACAACAACAACAACAACAACCCTTTAGTCCATTTTATTCCATGGCTAATGCTTGCAGGGTAATAGTATTTTATACTCTTTTTTAATGCTAGGTTGCTAGTTTGTTGTACTAGCTTTTTCTGTACTTGTCAACTGCTTCATTTGTTCAGTAGTAGCAGTATGCTGAAGCTGTGAGTATGAATATGAGAAAGGTGATGGGGAAAGAGTGTTAAATGTTAGGAAAGGTGAGACTATGGTCATCCAATGAAGGATTTGCAGTCAGAAAAGATATTTGAGGGAAAGGGAGACTGTATCACACACAAAGTATAGCAAAATCTTTAAAGTACAGCAAAAGCTACAAAAGTAGGAGTGAAGGTAATTTCAAATACATTGAATGTCTCAGTGATTTTAACATTAAGATGTTATGTAGAACAGGTTTGCCTTAATTGTGTGCTGTGAAATCAGAAATGTGACCAAGGCCATCTTTGGGTGGACATGTCCCTTTGGGAGCCGGCCATGTTGGTGGGCATGCCCCCTTGGGACGGCCATGTTGTCCTCCTTTTTGGTTTCCAAAATATGGTCACCCTATAAAAACCAGTCTTTGGACTTGATGGAGCTATTGAATTAGGTTCTACTTGATCAAAAAGCAGAGAAACACTTCATATTTTTGTGCCTAGATGTTTGACAAAGGTTTTCTCTTATCAAACACGTAGATTTTGATCTAAGAAAATAGAAACATATGAACATTTGGTTTAGTGTTAGTGTGATTTTATTAATATGGAAGTCATACAACACACAGAAAATTGAAGTTTGTATAGTGCATTTCAATTATATTTGCGGCATAATAAAATATCTGTCTGTTTAGTGCATAATCTGTTTCAGTTCAACAGTGTTGAACAACATTTCAAATATGTAATATTTTACATTAAAAAGGGGGGAAATTTGAATTTTCACAGAACAGCTGCTGCCCCCCATGGCAGTGATTCTGATAACAGTTTGCAGATGTGCATGTTTATGTATGGAGGCAACTATTAGTTGGCGGGAATAACATTGTCAAAAAAGGAAATAAAAAGTTTGTGGGGAGTAGTTTGATCTCATAGTTCTTGATGTGAAACCATTAGAATCAATAATGAATAAAATACAGAGAAAAATACAAAGTACTTCCTTTTTATTAATAATTAAATGGCATGAGATTTTTGTTAGATTGATCCGCTTGTTAAAAAAATTCCAACTCTGTATAATAACATGTCAAACTTTTTGGGAAATTATTGCTGGTTGCTGTGGGAAAAACATATTCTTGGAAGGGAATTTGGTCTGAATTAACAGCAAGCTGTTACTGATTCCATTTTGCAAGGTTGTGTAGCACAAACCCTCCTGGATTACAACATACTAAGAGAATGTAGAAATGCCATAAAGCCGTTTCAAATGGGATGTGTAAATAGGCAAGAAGGGAGCTTCCATATCTGTGTGTGTTTCCAGAAATCTAGATTAATTTCTCAGTTCTGAGATGAGGTCGGTTGAACACTTTGAAAGTTGGGAAAAAAGGAAAACACTTCCTCTGGGTATGAAACAAGAGTTTGGAATGGATGAAATTGCAAGAGAAAAGGGAATCCTACCCTTCCAAGCTAATCCTGGATTTTGTATAGGCAATAAGAACACACACTCCTTTAGGGAGATATGTAGGGCTAAATAAGGTGATTCATGCAATTGTGTGTGAATGGCTTATTACAGATTGCAGTGCCTCTGATCCAGATTTGGACTGGCATAGTGGACCTTTAATTATTTGCCCCTTGCTGCAGTTCCAGTCTGGAATAGGGCTCCCATGCCTTTTAATTGCATGGGGGGGGGGGGAGTTCCCATGGAGCAAATGAAAGCTTTTCCCAATGAAAATAGCAGGTGCAGCAGCAGCACCCCAAATCCCAGCTGAGACTTCAGTAGGGAGCAAAGAGGGGTTTTTATTTTTGTTTTTTAAAAAACACCTACCCTCCACACCAGCATCCCGATCCCGACTGGATCCCTCATACCTGCAATTCAGTTTTTAAAAAGCCATCCATACAATTGCTAATGGCATGAATGTCTTTAAATCTTTGACCCTTACTTCTTTTTTGGGTTCTCAAATTTTTATTTTTCTCTCATATTTTTCTCAACCTGGAAGAGTTTTCCCCCCTCCCAACTTGGAAGGGTTTGGGTTTTGCGTGAGGGATCAAGAAAGGCTTGCATCTGGAACGACATAAACACATTTGGCTTGTCTGTGGCATCTGGGTGTGATACTGGACACATGCCAGTTCTGGATGTTCTTGGCAGAGGAAAAGCAGCACAGGAACTTGATAGCCATTCAGGTGGTTGTGGGTATGATGGGGGCAAACCTACAATCTCTGGCTCAATGGCTCTCTAGCAGAGTCAACTTGGCAGCTCCAACTAGAATGGCAAAAATGAGAGATGCTTGCCTGCAGGGATGTGGGGACGTTGTGACTCAGGGGCTGTGGTTGGCCCAGGTAAGCATCAAACTACAGGAGATGAGAGCCATAAAGCTGGCTCTCAGGCACTTCTAGAATCAGATAAGGATCTGCCACTGTCCTCATAATGACAGGCAATGTTTGTTCAAAGGCATACATCAAAATGTTGGCAGGCACAAGGTCAGGAAGGCTCAAAAGGGAGGTCATGGAGATTTTGTCTTGGACCTGTTATTGGCCCTGTACATCTGGCAAAGATAGCCAACATAATTTCGGATTGGCTAAGCAGGGAACTGGTGTAAGATTTGGAATAGCAGCTACATCTTCATACAGACAAGAGAACATTTTGGCCTCCCAGGAGCAGATCTGTTAACAACACCAGAAAATGTGCAGGTGGAGGTTTTCATGTCAAGACACCCCCACCAATGAGCAATAGACACAGATGCCTTAGCATGTCCTTGGCTTCTGGGACTAATGTATGTCCCAATTCGCACAATCACAGGCTAGTTCACAAGCTGTGGTGGCTTGTTCACCACCCTGCCCATGCTGGTTATATACTGGAGGGGATTAGCATAGTCAGCTTGTCTTGAACCCAACTCTACAACAGCCCATGGGTGCAGAGAATAAGCCACATTATGCCTTGCCTGACTTAGAACATCACAGAGCAATTTTAGGGGCCTTCCGGTCAACACAGGCTTCTGTGCAAGTCTTCCAAACAAAATTAAATTTCTTTAGAGGTAATTAGGAGAATACATTGATTTTGAATTGGAAAACTACATAACATATCAAGAAAGCAAATATCTATAAATATCTATATATTAATGTATATAGATATACATATTAAGATTGGAAGATATCATTATAGTTATATAATTCATCTGGAAGCATAGTTAAAATAAAATTATGTCTGAATACCTCCAGCTTAAAAAGTAAATGTTTATGAAACTAAAGAATATGGTTTGTTTAAAGAAAGGTGTGTCATCTAATCTTTTCAGCAAAGGTAGCAATCACTCTAAATCATCAGTGAGCTGATCACAGTTTGTCAGGGCCTACATGCCCTGCAGGCAGAAACTAAGCAGCATTCATGTAGTTTTGCAACTCCCGTTACAGACGGCGGGGGTGCGGGGAGGAAGTTAATGTTTCATTGGCTAGTGGGAGTTAGTTCTGTGCCTTTGGTGACATTTAAATGTAGGAATTATTGTTTTTTCCCCCTGGGTAATTCCCACAATTTATTTGCCCTACAGAATAGATTACTGGAAGGCAGAAGGAATCTGTGAAGTAGGAAACAGCCTCACTCCCATAGTCTCCTAGGCTAGAGTCATGGGAATACATTATTAAAAGGCATGTTTTTTGTGATGATAGAATCTGAATGACGTAGCGTATATTTCTCTAATAGGAACAATTTGATGATAATAGGCTTAGCAACCTGTTTACAGATGTTTTTATGTTGTCACCTAAAGATATGAAAAACATATCCCTGTATTTAGATGTTTAGCCTGCTCAATCACATTTACAATAGAAAATAGTTCAAATTAGTCAAACTATATACAGTGTGAAAACCCTACATGAAAATTAATTTGAAATCTCACAAAGTTACTCTTCATAACGTTGAGTTTCAGCCATGTTATCTATAAAACTAGGGAAACAAGAAGCACATCCATTTCTGTACATTGCAGTTTACAAAGTAACATATCTTAAACCTACTTTGTTTGCCTATCCCTACAATTATTTTAATACTGGATGGCCCTTGACCCTGGGGGAATTAAACCTTCTTTAAGCATTCTCGTCAATAGAAAATGTTTATAGCTGTCTGTGGTTTCAATATTAAACATCACTGCTGGTATTCTTTGGGAATAGATTTTTGGGAGGAATTTAGAGGTTCTGAATGGCCCATTTCACATGTCACATCAACCAAGGTTTGTTTAAACCCCTGAGTTGTTGGGAATGAGCAAGCATGTTGGTGCATTGTGTCCAATCATTCCCACTATGACCAAGAGCAGCTAAGTAACCCAGGAATGCCCTGTCTCTGGGTTGCTTAGTGTTGTATCCAAACTCAGACCTCTGCCTTGTCAGGGAAGAGACACACCAGAGAAACAACCCTTCAACAAACCATGGGTTATTTCTCTGGCTTGTCTCTCCCCTGACAAACAGAAGGCGAGGTTTGGAAACAGCATTAAACAACCTAGGGTTAGAGTGTCCCAGGGTTGTTTAGTCGCTCCTACTCACAGCAGGAATGATCTGGCCACATTCATGACAATCTGGGATCTAAACAGATCCTGGGTGCAAACTGTTAAAACTTGCTTAACCTCTCGTAGATGGTCTAGAAGTCATTTTTGAAGTTTGGCCAAGAGAATGATTAAATTCTCAATCTTCCATTCTGAAATAAGTACATCAAAATGTGCTTGTATTCAACTAGATAATTAGTTCTCAGATTGCAGTACAAATATCCTTGAGGGTCATTTTGTACATTGGTGTCTTCCGGTGAGTATTGGAAAGATGTATGAATTTAAATGCATGGGGAACTCTCACTGGGAAGTCATGATTGGCCATAGCTCCCTGGCATGTGTCCATTACTAGTTTATACATAGGCATCTTCCATTCACATGTCATGGGCGAAGTATAAAGTGTTGGTCATTACCTTTAAAGCTCTACATGGTTTGGGTCCAGGTTACCTGCGGGATCGCCTTCTCCCGTACAATCCGCCCCGCACGCTCAGGTCCTCTGGGAAGAACTTACTGCGGTTGGCCAAGACTAGGCTGACAACTGTTACCCAGAGGACCTTCTCTTCTGCCGCTCCCAGACTGTGGAATGACCTGCCGGAGGAGACTCGTCAACTTAACAGTCTTTTAGAATTTAAGAAAGCTATAAAGACTGTTCTCTTCCGGCAGGCATATCCAGTGTAATTTTTAGAATGTTTTTAGGATGTTTTAGGATGTTTTAATGCAGTTTTAATAATATTTGTCATGTTTTAATTAGTTTTATGTATTTTATCATGTTGTTGTTCCCCGCCTCGATCTAGACGGAGAGGCGGGTAAGAAATAAATCGTTATTATTATTATTATTATTATTATTATTATGGTGTGAGTGGAAGCAATCAAACATCAAAATATGTTTAGCAGGCAACGTGAATCATCTCTGAGGTAGAATGGATGCTCTTCAGGGAGTGTTAGAATAAAACACCATTTTGCCCTATCTGATTGCTCTTGGATAGAGAATAGTCTTAGTCAAAAGATTCTATGGAGCATGCTTATGTCTCTCATCTTTCAGCTACATTAGTAGGGTAAGAAAGGGAAGGAAGAAGGTGATAGTCAGCATTTTAACTGTTGTGTTAACAGTTTTGCTATAAAAAAGAAGGCATTGTTTGCAATACAAAGAAACCTAGTAGAAGAGTTTGTTCTGAGTATATATTTAAGATTCCGAATGGCTAGAACCAGGCCCGTTGTTAACAACATCAGGGAAAATTGGCAAGGCACCATTTCAGATGAGGAAAAATAGTAGCTCTCCTTTTTGTAAAATTTAAATGCCTTTTCATCTCCTTATTTGGGATATGGAGCTCCGAATCGGCACTCCCTTAGCCTTATGATACATTGATGTTGCTTCTGGCTATGAACTTGTAGTTAATGTGAAGACTGAAATTAACCAGTGAGAACCTTTTGTGAGAGGTGGTTTATGTAACTTTTAAGAACTGCTTTTAGTTTCATTTGTTTCAGGCAGTTTCTTTAATTGCTATTTGCAAGTCGCTACAGTTCCTCTCCCTTGCACCTGCCTTGGCGCTGGGAGTCTGGGAAAATGGCATTCCCTTATCCCCCAAGGCAGGAATCCCAGCTACTGGCCCTGGGAACGTCCCAACGTACAAGGCAACCTAGGTGAACCGGAAACTCAAAGGGGAAAACCAAAAATCATCTCCCTTTTGACACTCCTTAAGCTACATTTTTTCAACCTCTATTAGTAACGTTTAGTTGTATTCATTACAGGTTTTTACAAAGCCCACATCTGTAATTATCATATAATTTGCTTGAAGGCACAGTCACACACTTTTCTGCATGAACCCAACATCCACCCACTGTTTGTCCTTATGACACAACCTGAAGCTATGAAAATATTCCCAAGGTAAAGTTCCACAATGCAGACTTTCTGACTTAACTTTCCCACAGAGGGGCATGTAGGAGCTGGAGTGGCAATTTAAATGCACTCTTCTTCCTTGCTTTGCCTCTTAGACATCAGTACGTTAAATTTTAATTGATTCCCCCAATGCATGAGGGCCAAAAATACACTTTAGAGCAGGGGTGGGCAGCATGTGGCCTGCTCTGGCCATTGTGTCCCCCAGTCCCCACTGCCACCACTACCATCACCAAAATGCTTGTGATTCTGCTCGGAAACAAAGCATGTGGGACTGGCACAGCCTCTACAAGTCTTGTTTCCAAGCAGGATACCAATTCTGCAGAGAAACAAGATGTGTTGGGATGACTTCCTTTGCGTGCCCTGTTTCTCTGCAGAACAACATATTTACAGTGGTATGCTTAGAGGCCCGGAGTGTGCTAACCAGAAATATCCCAGGAAAGTCCCAAACAAAATCAGGATTGTGGCATAGGGTGAAGTTAACTCTTTCCCTCTGTGTTGTTTTCCTGCTGAAGATTCCTCCAGGTGCTATTTACCCTGACAGTGCTGTTTACTGCAAATAGCAATGGGGAAGAAGGGACATGAAAAACCAGGATTAACCCCACTTCCCTATCAACTGGTTCAGCTGATGCAGCCAAAGGTTCCAATGCAGCCAGAGACCCTTCCCAACCTTCTCACAAATCCCAGGCAACAGCTTACATTTTGGCAGTAGAGAGTTTTATGCTCAAGTGTTTGGGACTGCAACTACACAGCAACCCTGTCTCATGATTATTGGAGCCTGTGGTACTGCCGTGGGATGAGCCATTTAAGTGAAGTTGCTTCTGCCCCTTGTCGTACAACCTTGCATTTGCATTTCCATTGACATGTTACAAATTAAATCATGCAGGGCTCAGTGGGTGGGGGGGGGGGGGAGAGCAAGCAGTTTTCACATGACCATAAGAGCCTGAGGCAGCGCAGATAAGTCAGCTAAAAATCATAGCTGCTATGAGCTCAACTGGGGTACATATGTGCACATACTCTGTGTTCCACTTTCACATAAATAGATGTGGTGGCAAAAGCCACCAATTCAGAATGATGGCTAGGCTGGTGTTTTGATGTTTCATGTATTTTATTCTGTGGTTTTTTTAGCTGTTAAGGTTATGCATTATTTTAAAATTGTTTTTTATTTTAATCGGAAGCTTTATTGTCTTTCTTTCTTTCTTTTATAAATAAATAAATACATAATAAATAAATAAATAAATAAATAAATGCCTAGTAATCCCCCAGATTTGCTAATTTTATATGTGCTGGGGGGGGGGGGGGGGTTGCGCACGCCCCCTCCAGGTTTTTTGAACTGTATCCAACCATATAGTTCCTCCATCTCCAGTCTGAATTGGTATAGTCCAGGAACTGTTGTACTACCTCGTCTAATCTTGTATGAGCTAGATCTGTGATTTGGCACATGTGGTTGTTTAGGAATGCCTGAGAGGAGAGCACTTGGTCAAGTCCCTTTTCATCCCTAGCCTGTGTAAGGCGGGTGAGCATCCAAGATGTACAGAAAAAGGAAGAGAAGTCACAGGATGCTATTCAAAAAGAGTATTATACAAAAGCCCGACGTGTTTCAGCCTCTTGTATTTTAGGCCTTCTTCAGGGGGTTGTTATAATGTCTGCAGTAATTATTAACAACAAATTGTCTTGTGATGGTGACTAAAACTTGTTAATAATTTCTGCAGACATTACAACAACCCCTTGAAGAAGACCTAAAAAACAAGAGGCTGAAATGCATTGGGCTTTTGTATAATAAACTTTTCTAATAGTATCCTGAGACTTCTCTCCCTTTTTGTGAGTATCCCTAGCTTGTGCCAGATCCAATTTTGCCCCAGTTCTTCAATCCAATAGAGCAAACAACCACAGCTGGGTGATAAAAGTCATCCAGAGTGCAAAGTTCTGTTCAGCAGTTCTCCTATATAGGCAATGATTAACAGTGAATAAGGGACATTCAGTTGAATAGGTTTAGAAGCTTCCCTGTGATGAGGAATCCTGCCTGTTCACTGTTCCCAATTGTGGGGAAATTTCAGAGTATGTTCAAGATGTGAAGATCTGAAGAGGAGCTATGTGGGGTGTTGTGGGTGAGGATTGAATGGGGACCTCTACCACTTATGCACTTTTTGCCCTCACTGGTTAAGGCAAATGAGAAAGCAACCAGAATAGGCTAGTGAATCTGAAAACACACTTTGTCCAAGGAAATACTACATGGGGTTTTAAGATAAATGTTCTCCTCCCATTTATAAGAGACCTGTTCCAAACAAGGTGGTACCAGATTTCTTACTTTAGTGCAACTCTCGGACCTTTCATTTAAAGCATTAACAGTTAAAAGGTAGGGGTTTGTCTTTTTATCTGTACCTCCAGTGTTCCTCATAGCCTCAACTTATAATTCTGTAACAATGTATTAATTACCTTGTTTTCATAAGTCTTTGTGAAGAGTAATACCTATAAAAGGTATATGGTACAATTTAGTGTCTTCTGAAAAATATGCAGTCTTCTGCTTAACTAGGATTTATGGAAAATCAAAACTTGGTGGATAATTGGGCGTTGCAGTGTGTTTGTGTATTTTAATATATGTCTATATGCATATGTAGATTTGATTAGATTCATTTAAATTCTATTTAGGTTCACCTTTAAATTCCTTTTTTATCATATTATACTATATCTTTCTGTCTGACAACATGCCTCCAAGTTGGCCGATAATTGGTAAAAATTAATCTAGAATAATGAAAGATATTTGTCTCTCCATTGGTCTATCTGTCACCGCCATAACTAAAAAAAACATGAAACCTAGACTCCTGAAACCCAGCATATTTACTAAGGGGCCTCTAGCAGTGTGCACTTTGAGATTATTTTGATTTTAAAATGCATTAATTCATTTTAGTTAATTTAAATGTGTTCATGTGGCTGAAGCCTGTAGTATATCTTTAGGCACTAGGGGCAGACCTCTCTAACCAGTGCATAGTTTTGTATTCAATTCACTTTGAAGCCAGGGGTGCCCCTACAAGAGCGATTTAAAGCTCTTTCAAGGCGCATTACCAAATTTACCTCTACGAGAGCGGAGCGCAAATGAGGAGTACAGGCACTTTTTATCTCCTATTATGTGCATTTTCAAATGCGCGTTAAATAGCGAGTTTTAATTTACTGCAGGAGTAAGAGTGCCTTATGTCCGTGCAAACAACTTTCTGCGGAGGCGCATTAACGATCAGAGTGGGTGGACTGTGGTCTTAATGTCATGCATAGAACTGCCCCTTCGATGGGAAAACCTCCCACTTTCGTTTAGTTTTATTTCCTGTCTCCTGCTTGCAACTTCCTCCTTGTTCTCCATCTCTCTGGATGGAAGCTCCAGGAAGAGGTGACTCAATGTGAACTGAAAATAAAGTTTATTTTAACTCCCCTGATGGAATATGTCGTTCATGGAAACACGGGACCAGATGGAGGTGGTTTCACGAGAAGTAATGGGGGTAGGAAGGATGTGCGCATAATTAGCGATCAGCTGAGACATATCGTCCCCTTGCTTCTTGCTGGGTTCCTGACATGAGCTCTGTGTATGTGTGTGCGTGTGTATGTTTTACAATGGTTGAGCTCGCTGGGAAGAGGAGGGGGAAGGAACGAAGCAGCATCCCCCTGTCTGTTTTGGCGTGCGTGTGTGCAAGGCACATTCCCATTTACTCCTGAGCAGTTCACTTCAAATGGCAATTGGGCGAAGGGGAGGGAGAGAGGTAGCCAAACAGGTTAACCAGACAAGTAACCCAGGTAACCAAAGGCGTGAGATTTTGGTGGGCGAGGAGAATAAAGGGGAGGGAAACCTGTTTGGGCAGTTCCCCGGGACAAAGCACATTACTTTCAGCAACATTTGCATGCGATTCTTAGCATGTAAACAACTTTAAAGCATGTTTCATACAGCTAGTAATGCGCATCAATGCCTCTCGTGTATAGGTATTAGGTGTAAACATGCTTATCAGGAAATGCGCATAATCGGGGAACCTGGCGTCAAAGCGAACTCTTGTAGAGGGGGCCCAGGTAAGATTAGAAGGTTGAGGGGCAGAGTTATATGGCTGCTTCTTCCCTCCTGCTGTGGAGAGCCCCACTCAGAGAAATGGAGTAAACAGATCCTTCCCTTAAGGGGCTACAGGAGTGCACCTTGCAGGGATCATGCCTAAGGGTGGCAGCAGGCATGGCTTTATTTAGATGGGTCAAGCACAATGTGTTCAGCTCTCCAACAGTTACATTGATTTGTTTGAAGATGTTGCTGTGTGCAAATGCAGGGGAGGGCCAGGATCTCTTCTCGATCATCCTAGAGTGCAGAATATGGAATCATGAGCTCAAGTTACAGGAAGCCAGATTCCAGCTGAACATAAGGAAAAATTTCCTGACTGTTCAGTTAGTACGACAATGGAACCAATTACCTAGGGAGGTAGTGGGCGGCTCTCCCACACTGGAGGCATTCAAGATGCAGCTGGACAACCACCTGTCAGGTATGCTTTAAGGTGGATTCCTGTATTGAGCAGGGGCTTGGACTCAGTGGCCTTATGGGTCCCTTCCAACTCCACTGTTGTATGATTCTGTGAAACCCAGCAAGTGTGGATCAAGCGAGGGTTAAGCAACCATGGGTTATGCAAGGATTGCTTAACCCTCACATAACCCATGCTTGCCTGGTTCACGTAACACAGGAACCCCCAAGTTCAGATTACATATTCGAAATGGCAGCCACACACATCGGGGCCTCACTGTGGGTTATTTAACTGTGGGTTAAGTAACCCACAGTGTCATGCAAACAGTCCTCAAATGTTAAATCTGACAACTACGTAAATTTGCTTGCAGCCTTTGTTGTATTATTTAATGGCTATTCCCACCCATGTGAAGCCATGTCCTTTCATTAGTACATAATAAAACAATGATTATTTTAAAAGGCATTGATGACTTAGGAAGACCCTGGAGTGGAGGTGATGATGGAAAATATTCATTCTGCATTCCCTAGAGGAGGACGATGCTGAGGCTGTTTCAGTTGCTGTTGCTCTTCAAAGGTTCTGTGGTGAGCCGAAGGCAGGGGAAGACAATGTGGTGTCCAGGACAGCTTTCTTGGCATCCCACAAAGTACTCCACACCTCTGTTTAAAATAACAACAACAACATATTCTTACCAGCAGCTGGGATTGCTGTGAAATAGGATTCTGTTGGCGCTGAAAAATGTGGTACAAAAGGAGTTCTTTAGTGTGTTGGGGCTCAGACCCACCTCTGCCTTGAACTCAGGTACCAGTGGCAACCATTTTGTGGTGGTGTCCAAGATAGTTTCTCAGATTGTCAAATGTGCCCATAGCCCCAAAAGGTTGCCTACCCTTGTCTTAGAGGAAAATCGTGCTCCTTCCACAATGTGTGCTGTTTAGCAATTAGGGCCAAGTAGCACCAGGGCAAGGCATCTCGTCACCCAGGCCAGCCTGCAAATCTTGGTGAGGATAAGGATAGTGAACATCCTTGGGTTACAATAAGGAAAAATATCCATTCCTTTGTTTTAGAGGTTCCTACTATATTATATCTTGGGTTTCCCCCCAATTCAATAAAGGGTGTAATTGTTTACTTTCCCGGAATGTAGCAGTATTTTTTTAGTTATGCTTTGGTTTGCAAGAGTTTTAAATATAGATGTGAAGTTGGTATTCTGGAGTCTGTTTTTGTGCTAGGCTAGTATATTAAATAGTTTCACCAAATCTTGTTGAATCATAATCATTGGTTCTATTTCTAGTCAATCAAGAGACTGGAAAATGTGGTGGACATGTGTGCAGAGAATGTGCTGGTTGTGAATTGTAGACTGTTGGAGTTCTATAGCTTTTTTATGAAAATATAATTGGCACTGTATCAGCTCATTTCTTACCTAACAAACTATTCTACATTTTTAGATCACAAATAGGCCCATCATCCTAGACCCTGACTCACTTAGCTGCTGTAGAAACTGGCCTCAATATGAGTCTGTGTTTGGTTATGTTATTGTTATAACACGAACAGGCAAAAATTTAGAAAGATCTTTAACTGAGCTAAAATCCATAAAGACCGTTAATGGAAGCTAGAACAAACATTTTTGAATTGCTGCACAACTTTCACTCTTTAAAGATTTGATCAGCATCATCCCTTGCTT
Source organism: Anniella stebbinsi (assembly GCA_029215795.1). Lineage (NCBI taxonomy): Eukaryota > Metazoa > Chordata > Lepidosauria > Squamata > Anniellidae > Anniella > Anniella stebbinsi. The sequence goes on along the minus strand of JARDYH010000005.1, from coordinate 59,714,627 downwards.
CTATTATCTGTTTGCTTGCTATATACCCATTCTGCAATCTGAAAAATCCTGTGTGCGACAATAAGGGACTATAATGACCATTAGGCATTTGTGGTCTGTCTTCCAACTTCATATTTGGTATTCACTAGATTCAAATAATTATATTGTGGTCACAAGAACCCTTGATCTCTAAATCTTTTTTTTTCCCATTGAGGCGATGCATAGCTTGGTTCTCCATCATTTGCTAGAGTACATGGTGGCAATCCTAAACGTAGATATACCTTCAGTTATCTCGAATCTCAAGGAGAGCAACTAGCTCTTGTTACACATAGTTATCACAAGAACAGCTGATCCTGTGTAGTCCTCATTGTTGATTTATAACAATTTTGGCAAAAATAAATATATTTGCTCTTCTAATGAGTATAACGGGCTTTACATTCTTATGCTCATAATGAAAATGTTTTTAAGTGCAGAATAATTTTTAATGAGCCCTTTGATCTTGGGGAGGGGTTGCCTTGATGCATATAAGTGTGTGTGTGTATTTAAAGGGACAGACCTGGCTCCTTTTAAGAGGCCTAGAAAAAGGTGGTAGATTTTCCAGTACTGTATAATCTTGGAATGTTGTGCAACATTTGTACCTCTCTGCATTAACTTTTCCTCCTGGGAATACTATTTGCTATAAAGTCTGATTAACAGACATACATTAGAAGATGCCAGCAGCAGCTAAGCTCCAAATCTGAAGATCTTGTCATTTTGTGTTTATGTTAAAAGATATATATATATATATGCATCAAATCCAAAATTCCATTCTTAACTGGAGTGGCAGTAAACATTACAGCCATTGGTCTCCAGATGCTGCTGAAATTTCATGTGGACTGGCTGTTCCAATTGGCTGCATTCATTTATGAAACAATTTCCAAGTTGTGACACCCATCATGGTGATGAAGTGCTAAAATGCCATAAAAGGGACTGGCTGCACTTGCAGACACAAAGAAACAAATGTTCACTCAACTCCTGAGATCCAGTTCTTTATTCCCGCCAGAAATCATCACATCTTCATGCTCCGCTTATTATTCCTGCCTTTATGACTTTCCTGTCATAATTAGAGAGTGTGTGAAATCATGACTCATAAGAATTACAGATGTCTTTAGTGTTTGATTTTAGATCATTTTGTTTAAATCCAACTTATTTCCATTAAAGTATTTCAAAATAAAGCATTTCAGAGGTTTCATACAGAAAGTGCTATCTATGGACAATAAAGAATCAACACCTGTGCTCTGGATGACATGAAAGGATGTATTTCTTAAATGACTTAATAGCACTGGGTACTTTCAGCATGATTTATACCAAATAATGTTGCTTTGCGTCATAGAATCTCACATGGTGGCTGTATTCCTTAGCTTCCTGTAAATAAAAACGATTTATGTTGGGCACAGGATTGCAGACCAGGTAGAAACGTGGAGTAATTTGACACATTGTATTTTAAGAATTGAGATTGATTTTGATTCTAAAATGTTCTGTTTTTAATGTCCTCCTTGAATTAGCCCACCACCAGTTGCTTCTCTGAATGAATTTTCGCCTGATTTTTTAAGTTAGTTCGATATGCAGAAGCAAACACTTTTTGTACCTTCACATCCCTAGCCTTCTTATATAAAAGTAGCAAAACACAAATGCCTCTAGATGTTATTTAGAAAGGAAAGATTTCCTTTTTACCTGTACCCCTACATAATTCTGTTGAAGGCATCCACCTAAGGATGAGGTAGGGTTTACTTTATTCAACCCACAACCCTATTTAACTTAACGGTGGATGATGATTTTTAAAGCTGTTATGTTGATCGATTCTCATTCAATAGCTGATTTGATGACAGAAGTGATATTAGAGCTAATGAGGCAGGCTATAAGTCAATTTTTGGCTACGGAAGGTCTGTATTTTGGAGACTTTTAAAAGAAATACCTTATGTACAATTCATTACTTCACTTGTTTGTGAATGCTTTTTATGCACTCAGTCTCGGGCATGTATTTGACTGAACAAAAGACATGAATGTTTTTTGTATTCATTGATTATGGGTGGTCACTCCTCAAATATTACGCATAGCCATCCCCTGCCCAGTTTTCCCTGCATAAAATCAACCTTTGAGTACTTTCTTGTTGAAGAAAGCCTTGATGAAATTGTCTTGCATAAGTTCACTTCACTTGAAATCGTATTTCAGTGGGTTATTTATTAATAATACTGATAGTTATCAAATAATTCATAAACTCACATAATTCATATCCAAGTCTTATGATATTTTACATGGGTCTCTTGTAGGTTTAGTAAAGTTTAATGATTAATGACTTGGACATTCTACCCTGCCAGATTAAGATCTGAAGGAGAAGAGGCCTTAACTGTCAAATGTGAAAATAGGATCCCTGTTTTAGTAAACCACACATGATTCCATCTTTTCAGCTCTAGCAAAGTAATTTTAAACTTGGGCTTGGCTAGCCAGCAGTGCAATAATAAATCTTCTGTCTCTAAGGACCAGACTGCTACAAATCATACTTTAGGTGAAAAGTTGAAGAATTTGATTAGTTGGTCTCATCCTAGTTCCCATTTTCCCACATTGAACAGTTTGGCACAAGTCACAATCTTTTGTTACAGGAGGCCCAAATTTGAAACAGTGGGGAAATTTCTGTTCACAATCAAAGCATCTTGACAGCAGTAAGTGTGCTAGCTTAGACATGTCATTCCTGTATCTTGTTAGCTCTGTTGATCTTGCAGTGACAGAAATATAGTCCTTTCCAGGCTGTGCAAATGCTTCCAGTTGAACAACATTTTTTATTATTCCAGCAAGCTTCATTTTTACAAGAGACCTGTTAGACCAGACCAAAGCCTATCTAGCCCTGCATTCTGTTTCCAACAGGAGCCAGCAAGACATTTCTGTGACGCTTATACACACATGCACACACACGCACACGATTTGTCCTCCGTTTCTAAACTACCTCTGGACATGGAGAGTCTACACTTCTATCCTGCTTCGTCTTTGCTTGTAGGGAACATGTGATGCCACCTGCCCTCAGGTCTGTCTGCTGATCTCACTGACCCACAAGCTTCAGCCCCATACATTCTCTAGATAAAAGAGATACCCAGTATGCCCAATTGGTTCCCTTTACCCAAACAGGAGAAGTACCCAGGAATATATTCTCTGTTGGTAGCGCAGAAAGATGAACAACACATAGGATTTTACATTTCAAAAATATTTCTTTAATATTTCTTTAATCCAAGAGGTGTTATATCTTAAATATTTCTTTAATCCAATATTTTCTTTAATCCTATATTTTAAAAATATAGCTTAAATATTTCTTTAATCCAAGAGGTGTTATAGTTTATAATTCATCACTCAGTTCTTGGTTTTACCCTGCCTATTCTACCCCTTCTAACTCCCATTATCTAGATGTAGCTTCATCAATCCCTAAAGCCTTATATCCCTTATCTCCTATATTTTAACTGACTGTCTGCTCCTTCCTTTTATAAACTCAGTCTACACGCACACACACACACACACACACACACACACACACAAGCCCCTCCCACCTTTCACTCACTCGCTATCATACAATTAACCCTAACTTATCTGGCCTCTATTTAACACAAAACCCAGATATAAACATTAATACAAAATCAACATGGCCAAGCATTGTGATTTTGTCACAGAAGACATTTTCTGTGTAGTGTTTATTTATTATTAAATATCTATCCATTTTTTAAATTCCTCAAATTGTGCAGATGGCGCACAATCCAAAGGATAAATAAAATGTTAATAAAATGTTTTAGTGAACGAGCAATTGTGAGAAGAGACTCCTGAAGTGTTGTTATTTGCTCTGGCTTAACTAAACAGACATGTAGTGCAATCCTTTGTATGTTTACTAAGAGGAAACTCCCACAATGTTCAATGTAGTAGTCCCGGGCAGAAGTATTCAACCCAGATTTTTTTGTGGGGGGCATTGGAGTGTGTATGTGAGAGAAAATGCTCCCCAAAGATGCTTGATCTTCGGAGGCTGAACTTCGCTGCTGCTTCAAGAATTAGTGGAGCTGCAATAAGCAGCAGCCCACTGCCATTCCTTACTGAGGAACATCTAGAGATGTGAAGGCCCAGGAAAAAAAACCCCAAAATTGTGGGGGAATGGTTTTGGATCATTTTTGTTTTTTTCCCAAAAAAAAATGTCTAAAAATTATGTAATAAGAACAGTTTTATAGAAAGACTAGAGATGTAAAATGTTTGGAAATAATGAAGCCATCGGGGGAATTGGTGTTTTTGAATCCTCTCTGTATGATTCTCAGCATAATTATTTCTTTCATTCCTCATTAAAATTATTGATCTAAAGTTTATTTTACTGATAGACATTTATGATCAGTTTCCTAACATGTGCGTAGGGTCACTATTATGCGTTCTTGATGGTAAATGTGAATTCTTGACAGTTTGAGTGTTGTTCTATAGAGCCTTGAGTTTCTGATGCTGAAGAAGTCATTTAACGTAGTTCGAATCTATTCAGACAATAATTACAAATTTACTACTGAGTTACTTTTAAAAGTTTTAAAAAATCATGATAATTTTATGAGCAAACTAAGTTATGCATGAGATAACGTTTGTAACAAAAAGGCTGCTTTATGTCCAAGGGCATCATCTTAAGGAACCTGAGGGAGACACCTTGCTGAAGCTAAGCAGGTTTGGGTCTGGTCAGTGCTTGGAGGAGAGACTACTTGGGAACCACATATAGCCTATCTTGAATTCCATGATGGAAGAAAGATTATTTATTTATTTATTTATTGCATTTCTTTGCCACCCAACAGCCAAAGCTTTCTAGGTGCTTCACTAAAGTTAAAACACTGCCATCAAATACAATTCAAACAACAGTATAAAACACAATATAAAAGTACAATATAAAAGCATAACCAGGGTGAAACCAAGCCGCAATGCAGAGATTTATACAGATTTAGAATACAGATTTAAAACAGCAAAGTTAAAAAACTAAGATGATAAACTGTTAAATATGGGGAAAATAAAAATGTCTTCACCTGGTGTCAAAAAGGGTATAATGTAGGTGCCAGGCAAACCTCTCTAGGGAGCTCATTCCACAACCAGGGTGCCACAACAGAGAAGGGCCTCCTCCTGGTAGCCACCTGCCTCATTTCCTTTGGCAGGGGCTCACAGAGAAGGAGCCCTGAAGATGATCTTAGATTCTGAGCAAGCACATATGGGAAGAGACGTTCCTTCATATAACATGGACCCAAGCTGTTTAGGGCTTTGAATGTTAATTCCAGCACTTTGAATCAGGCCCGGACCTGGACTGGCAACCATTGAAGCTAGAAAAGGACTGGCATAATGTGGTCTTATTGGCCAGACCCTGTTAACAGTCTTGCTGCCCTGTTTTGTACCAGCTGAAGTTTCCAGACTGTTTTCAAAACCAGACCCACATACAATGCATTGCAGTAATCCAGATGAGAGGTTATCAGAGCATGGATAACTGTAGCTTAGCCTATCTCTGTCCAGATAAGGGTGCAGTTCGTATATCATCCTAAGCTGATAAAAGGTGCTCTTGCCACTGAGTCCACCTGTGCCTCAAGTGACAGTTCTGGATCCAGGAGCACCACCAAACTACAAATCCGAACCTTTAGAGGGATATAAATGTAATTAAATCAAAATAAAAGTATGTTCCTAAAGCAGCCCTCCCCAACCTGGTGCCCTCCTTTTTCTTTTGGACTACAGTGCCCCGCTTTCCTGACAATTGGCCATACTGCCTGAGGCTGATGGGAGCTGAAGTCCAAAATATTTGGAGGTCCCCAGGTTGGGAAAGGCTGTCTTAACGCAGGTTGGGAAAGGCTGTCTTAATGCACCAAAGTGACTTTAGATCTGTATTACTTATTTTTCAACAATCAAACGAACACACATACCCTCCCAGAAAAAAATGGGATTTTTCCATGGCCTCAAAATTTCCGGAAATTTTACATCTCTAGGAATGTCTGAAGTGTCATTCCCATTGGGCCATTCTCAGTGAGGACCCCACTAGCACAGTAATGCTGCTGATTATTGCAGCAAAGAAAGTCTGACTGCTGCTCTCTTCCAAATACCCTGAAAGTCTTCAAAACTGCCATTAAAAAAATAAAAAATAGGTAGGAGCATTTTGGGTCCAGCTTTCTTCATGCAATGAGGCTTTACTTCTGGAGAAGTATGCAAAGGATTGCAACCTAAAACCTTATCACATTGGCAATGCTGCTGTTTTCCACATCAGTAAATAGGCCTAACAAATGTAGCTCACAGAGATTACAAAGAAGAAACCTTTGAGTAAAATGTTTGTCTGACCTTATTGACCTATTTCAATTTGATAACCTTCTAGATATAAATCTTCTTAAATACAGAGCCAAGGAGGAGGATTCCAGACAAGTCTTTTATCGTGCCATTGCTCTTCCTCATTCATAGAAGTTTACATCTAGGGGTCCAAACGTCATTGTAACTCTCCTATGCTATTTCCGTCTTTTTTGTTACGCAGAAAAATAGTTAAGGAGAAAAAGATGAATAACTGCACAGTGCCTTCTGATTGGTAGCTGTCTGTCTGGAAACAACCTTAGCTTTTCCTGTTCCAGGGACTATGGCCCCCTCTTCACAATGCTGGGAGCGCTGCACTGTGGCGCCTCCCCGGCGTTGCGCGGTGCATTTACGCCCCTTACGCCAGGCCTAACGTAAGGGGCCCGATGGTACCTTTTCCTTTGTTGCCGCGGTGGCTGCTGGAGGGGGGACTGGGAGCCTCGGCTCCCCTACTCCCAGGTAAGTTTTTTAAAATTTGTTTTTACAAAATGGGGGGAGGAAGACAGTGGAGGCTCGTCGGTGGTTTTTTTTTTACTTTTAAAACTTTAAATGGGGGGGGGAATGACGCAAACTAAAAAAGTTGCGTTAAATGGTGGACCTTTTTAGTTTGCGGCAAAGGGCCTTTGCCCCTGGATAGCTTCGCACTGCAACGCAACTGCCGGCAGTGTGAAGAGATGTTGACGGAAACTCAGCACGTCTCTGTACTGAGGAACAGGCCGGAAAGCCTGTTTAGCAGTACTATGGACCACCAACAGCAGTGGGGAAGGCCGCAGGTAAGGGGGGACCCCTCCCTCCCTTCCCCCCACTTGTGCTCCTTACCTGCGGCCTTCCCCGCCGCCGCCACTGGTCCATAGTACTGCTAAACAGATTTTCCAGCCTGTTCCTCAGTCCAGAGACGCGCCGAGTGATGACATCACTTGGAGCATCTCTGTATTGAGAAACAGGCCAGAAAGCCTGTTTCGCACTACTATGTTCCGGCGGTGGCAGTGGTAAGTAAGGAGCATGAGTGGGGGGAGGGAGGGAGTGCCAGGCCAGTGTTTTTCCCCATAGACTTGCATTGGGGGAAAGCTTTCTTTTCCCCAATGCAAGCCTATGGGGAAAACACCTGAAATGGCGGTCTGAAAATCTGATATGTCCGATAGTTATCAGACATATGGATATCGGATCTGATCAGATAGGGCCTCCTTAGGGAATTATCGTTATCGGTCATCGGATGTCCGATAACGTCCTTATATGTTCGTAATCAGACATCCCTACCGTCTAGAGGTACCCATGGTCTTACTGACCGGTAATGTTACCTTTAATTAAATCCATTTTGCAACTCGTTCATAGTTAAAAAAGAGTTCAAGACTATTAAACAAATTTGTGTAACTTATATGCATGCAAAACTAGTGTCAAACTTGCCTTTTAGAACCCAAGCATTAAATTAACTGGAAAACAGTTTATTCTACCTAACAGTGACAGGTTATTTTAAACATGGATTGGAATCTTAGTTGGAATATAGTCAAAGAATCCTCTTTGTAAACTAGTGTTCTGTGCTATGATCATTTTTCTTCATGTCATACTAGGCAATAACATTCTGAAATATTACTTTTATGGTGGGAATGATTACTTAAGAAAACTCACAAAACATGATTGAAGACAGTGAGAAATGAGTCTCAACAAAATGAGCACAAATTGTTGCAAGCCCGATTTTACCAAATTAGAGGAAAGGGACTGGATGGAGTGGCTGGGAGGACTGCCTGCCCTGGATTGGTTGAATGTGTTTGAAATTGATAATCCTAACCTATTCTCTGCATTTGCAGATGTTTCCTTGTTAAGGTTACAAAGCCAATTGGATTCAACATTTCAGATAGGTCTAGTATTTGCTTATGTTATATGATGTTTATATATGACATACTGGAATTTTATTTTGAAAGCGCAGACAGAAAAATGCACTTGAACAAAAAGACATCTGACAGCTTGCTGCATTTGCTATAAAGCTCACATTTTAGCAACGCTGTCAAGTTTACAGCTTCTTTGGTTGACTTTCCACTGCAGTTTCTCCTTTGGCTACTATATTGTCAGTGTTAGGCAGCGTAATCGTATGGGTTGCGCCACACGTACTCGTAAGCCCCCGAACTCGGGGACTTACAAGTATCCAATGCAGGATAGCTGCAGCATGGAGGGGATCCTCTTTTCTGTGCTTTTTTGGCTAGATTGGCAATTTTGGCTGTCTAATTGGGGGCTTTGGACTGGGAGGGGGAGGCCATGAAACACTTAGGAAGCTGTCTAAACCAGCTTCCACGATCCCCGCCCCAGGGAATGCCCCCTTTTCACCCTCTCTGCAATTGGATTAACGAGCATGGAGAGGTAGCCGCCACAGTTCACTCCACGCTGGCTGCGAGGGGCAGGGACGATGGTTTCCTTGCTCCCAGCACAGAGCACAGCCTAGGGGACATAGGATTGCTCCCTTATTCATGGTGTGTGCATGTTCATGTTCGCACACATATGCATGAGTGAAAGTGTGTGAGAGAACTGAATTCTAGTCTTCTTTAAAAGGTCCAAAATACATGGTGTGAGTAATATGTATACACTAATATACACATATGTATACATTGCAGATAAATCAAGAGTTTTGAGTTGGCAATTGCTCTTCATTCCCCCAAATGTAGTAAACCATAGAAGGCCCTTCTCACCACTCTATAGCCACGACCCATTCTCTCTCTCTCTCTCTCTCTTTCTCTCCCTCTCCCTCTCCCTCTCATATACACACATACACACGCCATACAGCTATACCATACATAAATTGATTCAGAATCTGTCACATAAACATAGATTCCAACAGCTTGTAGTAATACCAATTTATTTTATTTTTACAATATGCAAGTTGTTTCTCCAGATGCTCAAAGCAGCTAAAAACAATAATAAAAACAAGCAGATAAAAATCTTGCAACAAACCCCCCCCCCCAATAACTTCCAACAGCAAGAATACCCAGATTTCCTTCAGTAGAGTGTTCAACGGCCTTGGGGTAACAATCATAAGGTCCTTTTTCCTGCCCACAAATAGTCTTCCCTTTCATATAAGGATTCTCAGGGGCATGTACGTATGGAGACAGGTCTTCTCTGCGATATGCAGATCCTAATTTTTGAAGGGCTTTAAAATCACTTTCAGTTGGGTATGGATACTTCGCTAGTGCCGTCACTGTGATAGTAATTTAATATCTTCCAACCTCCTCATAGAAGATGAAACGCATGCTGTGACCTTCTGCATCATCATCTGCAATTCTGAAGGATCTTAAAGAAGTTGCAAAAGTATGGATTATCATAGTTAGATCTTTCCTGTTCAGGAAAGTTTTGCAGATAATATGTCACCAGTAACTGACAGAAGGGGCTCCTAACAATGACAACTACCTCTTTATGTAGTAAAAGCTGAAACCAAGGGCATCTGATCTCTGGATCTCCCGAAGTTGTCCACCCCTGCTATAGATAAAGAACTGGGACTTGGACAACATTTCTCTTCTGCTCTCAATTGTTCTCCCTAGAAAATATATGAACAAATTGAAGAGAAGGAACATATTTAGACAGAACATATTTAGACAGAAAACAGTCCTACAACTCCCAGCATGCCCCACTTTTAGATAGGAAGGAAAGAAGGAAAGAAAGAAAGCTCAAATACTCATCCTAAATAAACATTCTTCTGAGAGACTTAGATTTTGTAAAATATCTATATAAAAATGTATGTACATAGTGTTGTTACAAAAACAACCCTGCAGTTTATGAGAAAAACAAACCAGCTTTTCAGGCACAAGCACAAAAGCCCCCATTGTTGTTTAGTTTTTTGTTGAACATATTTAGATTTCTTAAGGATTGTCTTATAAAATAGAAATCCATTAAAAACTCAAAAAATGTGCAGAGTATTAACTTGTGGGAAACTAGTCCTTGGAAAGAGAGTGCATTTTATGCACGGCCCAATTAGTTCTGCCATATTTGAGCACTTAAAAAATGAGCAGCACCTCAAGATAGGGAAATCTGAGTGGGTTGTGGGTTTTTGTTTTCTCTGGCCTCTCTTTTTCTTTAAATGTAACATGGAATGAAATCCTGTTTATTCATTTTAAAAAAACAACCCGACAATATTGGTATCAGATTGTGAATAACAACTGACAGAAGTGCCATTTTCTGAAATTGAAAGAAACCACCTGAGAAATAAAATATAAGTTATTGTAAGTAGCAATTCACACATTGTATTACTTCTTGAAATCCCTGCTGTCTTTAAGCTCTTCAGTTTAACTTGGTTCAGGTCAAGAGTGTAGATTTTCAACGATTCAATTATAATTTCAATCATATTTTTCTCTTTGTTTTTAAGGTATGAACCTTTTTTTGTGTAAGTGTAGACTTCCATTCTTCCTGTTTGTGTGTCAAATTAAAGAGTGCAAATTCACTGAGGTTACATCTCTTGTCTTCAAGAATTGGCTTATCTAAGTTATTTCAGTATTGTTCTAAAGCATTGAGCATGGCAATAGTTGCTGGTACTGGATGCTACCAGAGGAGAAGATCTGCCTTTTGGGGTAGGTTGCAGTGAGAGATAGTGACTGGCCCAAGATCTCACTGTGATTTTCGTGGCTGGACTGGAATTTGAACCTGGATATATAAAGGGAAAGTGACATTCAGAGACTGAGAAGGAGAGCGCACAACCTATAGCACTTAACACACTCAAAAAAAGGAAAAAAGCAGACAGAGAAAAGGGATTCACAAAAGGACATTGCTCTCCTGGAGAGTATAACCTGGATTAATATATCCTTTCTGACATTCGCCTTTTTATTTATTTTAAAAGGCTACATCACTACTATTGTGCAGAATTGGTATAGCAAAGAGCTAGCATCTAAATAATGTTTTATCATCGCTATGTGGTGTCTCTGTGTTACTCATCACCAACAATAGGTCATAGGTATATTTGATGCATATCCATCAGGTGGACAAAATGCTCTAATCCACTGTAGATGTACTGACTGGCAGGAATGTTATATTCCCAGAACAAATGTACGATCTTGGGAGTGGGTACAGGAGGTAGAATGGTATAGGGGAACCTTGACATATTTTGCATTTTCCTTCAGCCAACCTGTATGTGGGTGACATACTTTTATTGCACAATAAAATGAAGTTCTAGTCCTAAAATATAGTTGTAAAAGATCTCGTACAGTATATAGTCTTCCAAGCAGTTTAAAGCATCCTTGCCTACCATTCCCAGGTAGTCAGCCATCTAGGTAGGGTAAGGGTAGTCTTTGGCTGCCCCCGCTCCATTTGTTCAACTAACCTATTTGCAGGATTAGCATACATTGTCATATACAATGATGCATTTGCATGCATGTATCTGATACCTGTTGCTCATGCACACAGTATCTGCTGAATGGACACTGATGTTGTAATTCTTGCTTCCCATGAATTGAAAAGAAGAAGAAATACAATCCCAGTGCCGGCCATACCGGTTAATGTTGCCAGCTTTAGAAGTGAAGATTGTTGTTTCAGCTATTGTCTGGTTAGTTTATCTGAGTAGATAGCTTGTGTCAGGTGAACATATATACCCAAGCCTGGTGTCACATGTGGTCTCTTGAGTCACCTGCCACTTAAACCTGCCCCTGCGTCCTGGTACTAGTCAGGCCCAGACTCCCTTAGTTCAGCGGTTGAACCATATGAGTTGCCTTGAGATCATTCTCTGGAGCAGTAGGCGTTAAGTTCAACCAGGATGAAAGTAGCCTAACATCTACATGTTGGGAGCCTTCATCTCCCAGGGACATCAAGTTTAATACTAGAACTGGAGAATGTTTCCCCATGGACAGCTTTCAGCTCCTCTGGCAGCGTTACTGGCCTGTTTTCTGTATGAGTCTCTTTGGAATGCACTGTGTTTAACTGGAGTTGAGTCTTGCTCTCTCGCTTCTTTTTCCCAATATCTCAGGGGAACCATCTGGACATACCGTAGCTTGTTTCTAGAAGAGAGGATTCTCGGTCACTGGACATACTTCACCATTTGGAATGCTGGCAAACAGGGCAGGAAGCTCTTTAGGAGTTTGTCTCCGGCTAATCAGAAAAAAGTGAGTTTGCAAAGAGAAAATGCATTGACACTTCAGTAATGTACTCTTGCTGCCATATGTTTTCATGCCCACTTATTCACGTTTGAAAGAGAACCTTCCACTTTATTTCCTTGATTTAAAGAAATACATAGCAGCTGGTACACTCTTAATGAGTAAGCAAATACTAAAATTAGTTTAAAAATTGAGTAATTGAATCAGAAGAAGTACAGAATACAAAATGAAAAGTGATAATGGGACAGGTTGTCTTGTTTATATGCAACAGTGCAACAGTATTGTTATTAATTGTAGCAAAGATTTGAGGCATTCATGCAGACGTGAAGCACAAGATGAAGTAATAATGGTCTTATATAGATATAGCTCCGTGAATGATGCTTTCAAGTGTAGTCACCATTAAATAGGCTCATCTGAGCAAACTAAGCCAAGGTGTGACATAGATTGAACTAATTTTTACAAATACGTAGTAATAATTGCTGCTAGATGGGCTTTAAAATATCTGTAATACTACATTCCTTGCCATTTCCATTCCCCATTCCTCATTTTGTGTTGTTGCTGCAAGCAGGGCCCTTTTAAAACACTTCACGCAGAATATCCACACTGTGCAGAAGAGAGTTCCTGCACAAACATTGTGTTGCATGTTGTGTGGCAGGCTCTGTGGAGTTTTCCCACTGCGTTGAGTTTTCCCACTGGCTACAGAGTTCCCTGGCAAGAGTAGTGAAAGGAGTCAGTGCCGCTCCAGGAGAACTGCTAGGATTGTTTTTTGCAGCAATTGCTAATGGGATACCATCAGGAGGACCAGAGAGAGGGCGGAGAAACTGTCAATCAAACATCATGATGGATTTTACTCAACTCCACGTAGCCCACAGTCACACAATGGTGGAGTTAAAACATGTTGTGGAGTACCCACTAAAAACTCAACCACTGGGTGTTCACAGTGTGTTGACTAACATGTTGTCTGAACTGAGCCGCTGTGGGCCCTTGACCATAACAAAGAATGTGGAATTCTATCCACGTGGAAGTATTAAGATTGAGAATGTAGTTTAACCAGCATCTGACTTGTATTCTGTGGAAGTTGTGCATGAGCCTAGATTGGCTGAATGCTTGTCCAGTGTTTTATCCTCCAAGGCCACCTTCGTTGTCTGTAAATATAGCAATGAATGGATTATTGCCAGCATGAGATGCTTAAGTGCTGGACACATGCAAATGATTATTTCTTTTAAAGCTGACAGACTTGTCCACTCCAAAATGTTGAGTCATCTTAGTCACTTGAGTGCAGTTTGCAAAATTGTTTGATGTTGCTATGGAAATTTCATCATTTCCTTCCATTGTTGTGCAACGTGCTCTGTGAAATCCCTTGATTGCTTTCATTTTTCCTGGTTTCCAGCTGAAAAAAAATGTTTCAGAGAGATGGGGTGGGGATGGAGGTGCAGTCTCTTGTCCTTATGCAAGGAAAGATCTCCAAAATGAAATGCAGCAACCACACCCTGGGATCACTTTTGCAGCCCCTTGCTTGTTTAGCTTTTCATTTATCAGTTGAAAATGCTCACTGTGTGAGCAAGGTACAGCTTTCTAAACCTGAATTGCAGTCAGCACAGTGGTCTCTGTGATAAACATTTGTGTCTTTTATAACAGCACGCAATGGAAAGCCAATTTTGCCACCCCCCGAGAGAAGCAGTGGTGCAAGAACAAAATAACGCAGCTGTCTGTCTGTGGTGTTTCGCCATCAGGCGAGTCAGCGTTTCCTTTCACTGCAGCATGGAGAAGCCCTTCCCACTGCTGGTGTGGCTCTGATGAACTGAGATGCTGACATTCTTCCAAGCTGACCTTTGCATAACATTTGCTTTGGCAACACTGCAGGCCAGGATATTATTTTGCTTGTATCAAAGCTGCAATTAGGCTTTTTTCTTTCTGCTTTACTTTGCTATTGAAAAACAGTTGGGAGCATTAACCCATTCAGTATTGAATGTTATCTTTATTGTAGCATTCTTAGGAAAGCTGCCTGTGACACCCCTCCAACCCCAAATATGCTTAAGGAGAGAGCGGTCCATGAGAATTCACTAGATTGCTATTCAACCCAACTATTCAAACGACTCCTTTCTTCATAGATAGCTTTTGAGATTTCATGTTAGAGATCTGCGGGGTATTAAGGTATTAAGTTGTCAGAAGAATTCAGCACGTTAGAAATTGTGTGCTGCCAACCCAAGCAAGACTCTGTATTTGTATCAAATATGTTGAGTCTTTTCTTCTGACCTAGGATTTTCCCCACTCATCACATGCAACAAGGCATATTGCAATACAAAAAGCAGTAGATCCACACAACTTAAATTGAAAGGGTTGTTTCCCCGAGACGGTTGTGTCACTACAGTGCAATATGGCAAGAAGTTGACATTCATGCATATAGAGCAGAGGTGGGGCACCTCTTTCAGTCTTAGGGCCGAATTCATTTTTGGAGATGCTCACTGCATTCCAGTGGTGGGAGTGGCTGAAGACAAAAGGGGTGCGGCCAAAACTACAAAAGAGAATACCCACACTACCAGGAACTAAGCCTAGGGGAGGTATTTCAATCTTTTAGAATGGGGGGCAGGTTGCGTAAAAGCTGGGAAATCACCAACCGATTGGTGGTTGCTGGAAAGGGGGCCTGGCCAGCTAGTGAACTCCAGAGGGCCAGGTTGGGACCCTAAGAGGACCAGTTTTGGTCCTCAAGGCTGAGCTATGCCACTCCTGATGAAGAGCCTGCGCTGATCTTTTCCTGCAGTTTTCTTCTCTTTGGCCTTTTCTGGCTGTACCGTAGTCCTCTTCCCCAATCTCTGCTGCAAAAAACATTATTTTCATAGCCTTCCTGGCCTTACTTCCTCATATAGCCCTGTCCATGTCCTTTGCTCCTCTAGTTTCACACCTCTTCCATTTTCAGCCACGTGAAAGTTTCCTGTTCTCTTAAACAGCTCTGGTTGTTTTTTGTTGCTGTCTCTCTCACAATGCCTACCTGGAACCACTTTCCTCCCTTCCTCCAAATCCTTGCACAGTTTTTTTTTGTGAAGCCTTTGGCCTAATTTTCTAATCCTTAACCTGAAATGATGCCTGAGTATATGCGTGACTGCATTTTTTCACATGCATCCCTTGGTATCATTGTCTTTCCCATCTCTCTGTTGAAATTTAGCTTGTAATTTACATGGGGCAGAGACTTGTATTTTTTCCTTATTTGCTTTGTCAAGGATCATGTACTTCAGTGGCTCAGCATAAATAATAAACTGGGTTGCTGGAAAGTATTGTCGCAAATTAAGCAATTCTGGCTTTTTAGAGCTACCAAGAGCACAGTAATGCAAACCCGCATCCCACTGTGCAGAGTTGGTTACATAGCTGAAGCATCCAAATTAGGAAAAGAAACCCCATTTTAAAAATCCTGTTGAACGACGAAAACCATTTAGCATAGATATTGCATTTCAGCAATAACTTTGGGAAAAGAATGTTTGAGGGGGAAATTATGCCATATGTAGAGCTATATGAAGTATGCCTTGGCTTGAGGATGTCTTATCAGTTCCCAGCAGTTTGATTGTTTATGCACTCGGGGTTTAAATCTTCAGTATTGTTACAGAGTAAACAATACCATTTAAATCCTAGGTGATATCTGTATGTATTTGCTGAGTTCTGTTACAACCCCTCCCTGCTTCCGTCCCTAGCATGTTTTTCAATTGGCAACATACTAAACATGAAGCTGGTGTTTCACATATGCTTGTCAAGTGGATCTGAGTGTGTAGGAACAGTTGCTTTTCCTTACCACGCCCACAGTAATGAAGGAATAGGGGAATCTTAGAAGAGGGGAGTCTCTTTGCTTCTGCCCATCTCCTTCCGTTTCTTACCTGCTCCCTCCTCTTCCCATCACTGTAGACCATCCCACTGCTCCAACTATTTCCCCTTCACTTCCCCCACTAAAGCCATTCAGCCACCACCTCTTCCGCTGCCTCTTCTCCCTTCTCCATTTCCCTGGTCCCAGGCAGGGCCAGGAAGGGAAGTTGCTAGGCAGGCTGTCAGAGTATGATGTGTTTTTTCTCAAGCTCTGGCAGTGCTCATAGCTGAGCAAAATTAAGCATCAGGCAGGCAGCTCTCTCAATAACCCAAGAACTGCCTTTAAAAAAAATGTTGGGGGAAACTGTGCACACCTGCTCTTTCTGGAGCATGACACTGATAGTATATGGCAAAAAATAAAAACTCCAAAAGCATCCACTAAAACGACTACCAAAAGTACTGAAAGACCACATGTTGATGGTATGTTATTTATTATATGCAATAAATGACATACCATCAGCATCTTTGGATGTGGTCTCTGTTTTCGGTACTGTATGGTAAAGTAATAGAATGCTGAAAAGTGGCTATTTTATTTAAATTGATAGATGGCCATTTTACTGAATGGGAAAGTAAGTCCTATAGCCTCTGATCATATTATAGACTGGGCCCTATATTGCCCAAGGGCTGTATTGCTTAGTGGCAACATGTCAGGGGCTGCATGCCAGTAGGTTGGGCTCAAAGTGGGCAGGATCACAAATGCATTCACACACATACCGTGCTATGTTTAGAATTGGGAAAGGCCTTCCATTGAACCCAGCGGAAGGCTTTTCCCAAGCTTAATTGCAGCACAGGGAGGGGCAGCTGCAAATAGGCTTGGGGGGAAAAACCTTGCATTGGATTCAATGGAAGGCTTTTTCCAAACCTAAATGCTACAAGGGATTTTTCAAGGGGAGTTACAGCATACAGGGAGGGAAGGGTTAGCCTTTCTCTTTCCAGCGCTGACACACACACACATGATGCCGCCCATGTAACTTTTTAAACACCTCCATTTGTACCAGTGGAGGGTTTTTAAAAGCCTAATTGCTGCATTGGGGCAGAGAGGAGGCATTGAGCCAGGTGGGGAGGCTTTGCAGGCTACAACCGGCCCATGGGTTGGAAGTTCCCTACCTCTGTTACAAACTGAAGCTGCTAAATATGAGTATGCCCAAATCAAGTTGCGGAGGCGAAAACTGTCATGCAAGATCATGTGACCATGTAGGCTCTGATCCTCGCAGCACATATATTAGGGAGGTTTGACGCTGGGAGTTCTGTTTAAGCCTGATGGAATTCTATAACATTTCCATTCTGGTAAGTGGTGTGGACTGCAGCAGATTCTGGAAATATTTGATGCATTTTGGGGAAGTTCTGCCATTAGCGCAAATTGCAATTTAAGCGCATTTTTTAATTTTGGGATCTTGACATTTGTGCAATTGGCGTAGTAATTTTTAAAAATATTTTTAAATCAGTAATCTTGCGCAAGTGCTCACCGCTGCAAAGTCTGCCTGTCCCTATGTAGCCCCGCAGAGGCATATTCCCCTCTGGTCACTATTCTTGTCAGTTTCATCCTCTCCACACAGTACTTTGTTTAGCCCAGCCCTGCCATATTCCATACTTATCGATTTCATCCTCCACTTTGGTACTTCCTGAGTCATGAAAAGCTACCATTGTTGTCTGAAGATGACAAAGAAAACAGAAGCTTGAAACTTTTAATTATGAGAAAAATACCAGGTTTTATTTGCTTAGTGTGCAGAGGGAGTTCCTATAGGTTGTGGGATGCTGATTGTGGTCTTCTGATTTCAAATTCAAATGTGTTTGCGCAAACATCTGATACTTTCCAGAGTTCATCTTTACTTGCATGTTGAAAGCATAACGTTATTTGTTGTAGGTTTTGTAAATAAAAGGCAATCTTATTCACACAAATGTAGGGGTGCCCGTATCTAATATTGAATAAAGGCCTCAATTTGCCATCCCTTCTGTGAGCACAAGGAGCACATGCTATCAGGAGCAGAGGGATGGAGGCACCCAGGCAAGCCCTCCATGTGTGATCCCTGCTGTTGCCAGCAGCAGATAGAGGGAGCCATCCTCAATTTTCTCTCAGATTATTATTATTATTATTATTATTATTATTATTATTATTATTAATATACCGCCCCATAGCCGAAGCTCTCTGGGCGGTTTACAAAAATTAAATGACACCGAAGACTCTTTTTTTGTGTGTGTGCTTTTCATTTTTCATTGATTCATCATAACATCTTCACACAGTTAGCCACCTTGAACACATTAACACTAAAGTAGAATATAAACTAATTCTAGGAAGAATTAAGGTAGAATAGAAACTAATTCACATGTTCATAAAGCCAAATTGTGCCTAGTTATTGAGTTTTAGGTAAAAAAGAATCCAGTTCACATAGATTCAGATAATTGTATTTATTATTTATTTAATGATAAACAGCCCTTCATTCCCATGGGATCCATGGGCACTGTACATAAAATTGTAGAAAGACAAATACATTATAGAAACATTGATAAAATTACAAGATCAGAGACATAAAAACTATTAAACTGGCAAACCAGCCATTCCCGTTAAAACGCAAAATGCCTAGTCAAACAGGAAAGTTCTGATTGGGTGTCGAAAAGAAAGTAAGGATCACACCAATTGTATCTCTCTCGGGAGGACCTTTCTGTGTGCCACCACATAGATTTGACTGACTCCATTGATCAAGTAGCTTTATTTGTGCTGAAATCTAGTTCAAGGGAAAAGCATCTAGATTATACATGACCAGTCTGCAGCATGACATCCAGGAGACGCACAGGCAGCAAGAGTTTGTGGCATACTGGGGCAGAAACGGCACTGCGCATGGGCCAAGCCTGCATACCTTTTCCCCTTCCATCTTATTTATTTATTTATTTATTTATTGCATTTTTATACCGCCCCATAGCCGAAGCTCTCTGGGGGGTTCACAAAAATTAAAACCATGAAATCATTTTAAAATATATAAAACAAGGCACAATCTAAAAACACAGAATAACATACAATATAAAAACACAACCAGAATAAAACCAAGCAGCAGGAATTAATACAGATTAAAATACAAATTTAAAACAGCAAGGATTAAAATTGAGTTAATTTAACTGTTAAAATACCGGGAGAATAAAAAGGTCTTCACCTGGCGACGAAAAGAGACAAAGTAGGCGCCAGGCGAACCTCTCTGGGGAGCTCATTCCACAGCCGGGGTGCCACAGCAGAGAAAGCCCTCCTCCTAGTGGCCACCTGCCTCACTTCCTTTGGCAAGGGCTCATGGAGAAGGACCCCTGTAGATGATCTTAGGGTCCGGGCAGGTACATATGGGAGGAGGCGTTCCTTTAGATAACCTGGCCCCAAGCCATTTAGGGCTTTAAATGTTAGTACCAGCACTTTGAATTGGGCCCAGACCTGGATCGGCAGCCAGTGAAGTTGGAAAAGGACTGGCGTAATATGGTCTCGTTGGCCAGTCCCTGTTAACAATCTGGCTGCCCTGTTTTGTACCAGCTGAAGTTTCCGGACCGTTTTCAAAGGCAGCCCCACGTATAACGCATTGCAGTAATCCAAACGAGAGGTTATGAGAGCATGGATAACTGTAGCTAGGCTATCTCTGTCCAGATAAGGGCGCAGTTGGTATATCAGCCTAAGCTGGTAAAAGGTGCTCTTTGCCACCGAGTTCACCTGTGCCTCAAGCGACAGTTCTGGATCCAAGAGCACCCCCAAACTACGGAGCCGATCCTTTAGGGGGAGTGCAACCCCCTCCAGAACAGGGTGAACATCACCTCGCCGGACAGACGAACCACCCGCTAACAGTACCTCCGTCTTGTCTGGATTGAGTCTCAGTTTGTTAGCCCTCATCCAGTCCATTACCGTGCTCAGGCACTGATTCAGAATAGCCACTGCCTCACCTGGGTTTGTTGAAAAGGAGAAGTAGAGCTGGGTGTCATCCGCATATTGGTGACATCTCAGCCCACATCTCCGGATAACCTCTCCCAGCGGCTTCATGTATGTGTTAAACAGCATAGGGGATAAAATAGAGTCCTGTGGAACCCCATGGCTTAACTGCCACGGCACATATTTCTGCATTGTTACCCCATCCCCAGTTTAGTGGCCTAGAAACAAAGCCATTCTAAAACACAGAACCACTTACGTTCTGTGTAGTACATGCTCCAGTTCCCCTATCTCATTCATTTGTGTTGATCCATGGCACACTTGCCTCCACTGATCTAGTAAGGTTGTTGTTTATTATTTTTTTCCTCAAAACTGTGGATGATTGGACAAGATTTCAGATTCTACTGATTTTTCTAGGAAAATCAGTAGCATTTGAAGAACCTCCCTTTTGTTGAATCAGTCATTTTATGGCTGCCAGTTTGAGCAGTTTTAAGGAAATCCAGCTTCCTGACAGTATACCTTTCTCAAATTCAAAGGACAGGACATAGTTGCAACATTTCCGCAAGGGTGAAGCTGAACAGGCCCTTTTTGTTTAAAAAAACATCCGATTCACCTCGAATTTGCAGCTGTAGATAGAAACCAAAACGTTTACAGGATGCTTAAAGGGTCTGCTTTATGCTTGTTGGTCCAGCCTCGACAACATGAATGCTAGAGTTAGTTTTATGAGGTTATTCCCTCATCAATGCAGCACAAGCTGTTTTAATGACAAAAGCACAAAATAATCCCAAATTCTTGCAGAGCTAATGATGCTGCTACAGTGGTATGCAACATAGATTACACATATGGAAATGTGCCAGTTCATAACTTTTTTTTGTACTGGAGAAATTATACAGCCAGATTTTTTATGGCATATTTAAAGTCTGCCCTGTGTGTTTAGATAAATCAGTATAAGATGGGCTGGCTCAGTATTTGAAGCTATACACAAAGTTGGGTCTGCAATCCTGCAACTATATCCACAGTCCCCTATATAATGTAACATGTTGAGATGTATACACATATATACCTGCTGCTTCCTGAATCTCTCCACTTCACGTAAAAAGGGGGGAGAGAATAAAATCCAGGAAACTGTGCACACAAAAGTACACATTTGTTCATATCCCGTATTATATCACTGGTATAATATGTTCTGATCCTCTGCCATTAGTTGCACATACAGTATTTCCAGCCTTTAGATTTGAGAGCTATTCTTAAAATAACTCTTTTCCTTTGAAAACATTACCAGTTAACTTTAGAGTACATGGCACAAAGTTTTTCTCTGCCTTTAGGTGTCCTGGAAATCAAATCAGAAAACAAGCAAAAGGAATGGCATGTCTCCACAGAAGGGCAGAAAATCAAAGCACTTAGAATCCAGAAAGACAAATAACAACAACAAAATCAGTCTCACAACAAAAATCAAATTAAAATTAATGAGGGATGCTACAACCAAAAGATGTTCTATATGTTCATCAGAAAGAAAAGGAAAACCAAGGGGCTACGTCACACTTTACATCTATAGATAAGATAGGTTTTTTTACATTATACACTTTAAAATGTACAGTGTGAATGAGAGAAACAGGTGTTTAGAAACATACATGTACAGTCACCATAGACCCAGGCTGTCTAATGGATGCACAGGTGCAATACTTTATAGTTTCCTCTACAGCAGATCTTAGAAGCCTGACTTGTTTTTGTGCTTCAACACACACACACACACAGAATAGTTATTTCTGAAAATGGTTTTTTACAATCAGAGCTAGAGTCTGTCAAACTCACTGGTGTCTTCCATGATCAGCAATGGCTCTTCAGCGTCTCTGACACTGTTTTCCTCTCAGCTTTTGTACCTGAAATCCTGGAAATGAAACTGCAAGGCTTGCATAGGCAAAGCAAGTGCTGTTCTACTGATCTGTGGCTCTCGCCCTTGAATAATGCTTTTTTTCCAGTGTAAATTAAAACAGTTGGTTCTCCCTGAACACCAGCTAACACTTCACACAGTCTTTGTAAGAGACCAGACACCAGGGCCTACTGATGGGAGAGAAATAAATAAACAATATGGGTTAATCCTGATATTCTAAAGTAAGCAGCTCCTACCAAAGCCTCTACCCAGAATTCTGCTGATTACACAAACAGTTAGGCATAAATGTACAGTTGCCAGAGAGCTCCAGCTTCGGGATGCATACTTTTTCTGGCACAAAAATAAACAATGTAAGAATAGACCACCCATGTGAATATACCTTTGTGCAGGAAGTACCTATTCCAAGACTGTTTGTTTCACTACTCTAAACAGTTTCTGCAGTACTAAACAGCTTTTTCACTACTCTAAATGTTTTAAGGTAGCAAGGAGAGTAAACATTTATCCATAAAGAGATCTTATGGTTAGACATTGATACCTCTCCCAGTGAAGTTCATGTTGCTTTCACCCTTTTATTCTGGCATAAATATTCTCCAGAAAGCTGACATTTTTTTTGTAACGCAGTGCTAAGTAATCTATCCGAATTGTTGCTCTAAACTTTCATTTTGTAATTTGGATCAAAGTGGTGTGGATTCAGACTCCTTATGGCCACGTCACTTCTTAACCTCTGTTCTTAATATGGAAATATGGAAATAACAGTGACCTGTCTCACCAGATTTTCTGCCCTGATGAACCTTCAGAAATAGGGCAGCCGATTAATCTAAAACGAATAAACACAGCTGCTTTGCAGTTTCATGTTTTCTTATTTTTAGACTGGTTTTAATCAATTTAATAGTACTGAAATTACCACAGGATAATTGATTTCTGCAGAATGAACTCAATGTACAAAATATGGAGGTCATCAAATTCAGTTAAATTGCCACCTTGAAAGAAATGCTGGGCCTCAAAATTAACTGGGGCAAAACCTGTGAAGAGCCAGAACATTATCAAAAATGGAAGTACCTGCCTCAAAAAAGAGCTCCTGCTTCTTTATTCAAGTATCCAATACACACATGACAGTATTTGTGTTCTGTATTTATTCTTTTCTGATCTTCAATGTAAGCCACTTGCTGGACTTCATCTATATCAACAAGTAGGGGGAAAATTATGTGAGTAAATATATTAATAAGAAACATATAAGATGGTGCCAAAGCAAGGCTTCAGAAATGACTGCCCAACATCATTTTATTTCAATGCTTTTGCAGCCTGATGTATAAAAAAGCAAATTGATGTCATTGCAATTCATATAAATGCAATAATCTTTAAAAGTTGTCATATGTCACTGTTATTCGGGTTTCTGGAAAAATATAATTGTTCTGCATTGGGACATTTGCTATTGTGCCATCCATCTTAAGCCTGACATATAGGATGTTTTTCCTACACAGAGATCTTGGTATGTGAAAAGATGTATGCACCATCATGTATGCAGACTAGAGGGTGATTGCTGTTTGCAAATAACTCAGAATATGTATTGCAAGTAGCATTTTCCAGAAGGTTCCAGTGGTTTCTCTTCCTCATCTTTATCTTGCCTATTGCTGAATTAAGATATTAACTTTAAACTTTCTTAGCTCTTGTGTAATGATATCCCAAAGTTGTCCATCCCCTCCTGAACTAGGTGACGATAGGTGTGTTCAGCTTCTTTGTATCATTACTGGCAACTACTGAATAATTAAGGCCAGATGGATTGTGGTAATTTCTAAATGTTGTATTTTTGAATGCTTTTTAGATCAATTCACATCTTAGACAAAGTTTGCAAATAATTTGAAACTTGGTCAGTTTCAAAAGACTCATGGATACCTTTTTATTTTGACAGGCATTTGGCCTGTCATTTTGGTGATTGTTTTGATACTCTTTGGATTTTTGTGTGTGAAGTTTTATCAGCTGTCCTGGTATCTTTTCATTGCTTAGTTTTAGTATTTTTTTTGTGTGTGTTTGCCTAACTGGTTGATGTAAGTTTGCAGGGTGTGTTTCTGAAAAACAGAAAGGTGGAGGATCAATTCTTTCAATAAATACATAAATAAATAAGATTCTGTGGTAACAATTTTAAGTTGAAACTGTTAGATATTTTTCATGATTTGCTAGTTCTCCTTCGAACTCTGTCTGGTTCTGGGTTTGTTTGTTTGTTTTTCTTTTCAAAATGCATTTTGTATGGAACCAGTGTGTTTTGGCTTTGTGTTGGGAACTCATGATTCTTCTGTTCAGCTAGGAAATAGACTTTAAGCTCATTAAAGTGAAATAATTTTAAGCTGGGCGTTGATGAACCTGGGAAGAGTGTGCTGAGAGGAGAATTATGTTGTTCCTGATCCTCTTACAGCTTCCTAATCTGAGTGTTGTGGGGTGTGGACTATGACAGTTGGGCAAGAGTTAAAATAGCATAAATGCCAGAAAGCAAAGAGATTGAGCTGTGACCATCTTGTACTTTGTTATATGTTAGGTTGTCTTTCACAATGACCTAACAACCACATGGAGGGAGTAACTCAGTTCAGAACCTTAGTTCTTATTTTTAAAAAAACACCCACATACCTCTAGAGAATTTTAGAAGTTATCTGAGTAAATATGTTCATTATTGCATAGCTCTGTCAGCTGTTGTGATTCATGGTCTCCTATTATGAAATACATGTTTCATGTTGCTTTTAAAACAGCCCCACTAGCACATACACTGCAACAGTTTTAAAAAGTTCAGTATCTCCATGAAATAGAATAAAATAGCATTTCTTCATTGCTGGCATTAATTCAGTTCTACCTGCCTCTTTCAGGTGGCTGCATTTTGTGATGTGGATAAAAATAAAATCACAAAAGGATTTTACACTTACGAAGGATCTAAGGTTGGTAATAATCCTAAATCATACATAATGAAATTCTGTCTGTGTAATGCGATTCTCTAATTACTGTGGAGGAACTGTATGCTGCATCATCAACTCTTAATATAGCAGAGTTGAGATTGTGAGAGGAGTCATAAATTTGGAATGGAAAATACTAAATGTTCAATCAATAAATGTAACTGCTACTGGACATAAATTTGTGAATTAAGGACCTATTTCTAAAATTATTTATGTAGTCTGCTTTATTTGGGCTGCTAAAACTTGGAATTACTTGTAAAATCTGGATTCATTTATCAGTGTCATAGTGGTAAGGGGATAGTAGGGCCCTTTGTGACAGATACGGAATGCGAAAATCCCACCTCCTGGCTACCGAATAAAAATTCCTTTCTCTTTTAACCTTTAGTACATTTTCAAGCCAGAGGTAAAAACATATTGGAGATTTACTTTTTAAGAGATAAGTCAGGCTTCGGACGATTCTAAGTCCATGAAATCCTATGTAAGTGAGCCAGATTTTGAGAACTGCAACATGATGAGAATACATTCCACACCACTTTTGGCAGGAGGGCAGACATTTATGCCATTCATTTCATCTTTGTAATATAAAAATTGGTTTAAGATTAATGGCTGGCTTAATGTAGCTTTCTAAATAGTCTCACAAAGAAACTGAGATTTTGTTTTGGTACAAAATCAGTGCGCATTGTTGAATCAATGACTCTGTCCCATTCCTGTACACTAGCTGGCACTTTTTAGTCTCCTTATGAATGGCTGTCATCTTAGGAGAGAGTAAATATGCAGAAGAGAATGAACTTTTTGGAATGAAAGATCCTCTTTATGAAATTATTGCCTTAGAAATACAGAATGGAGAAGAAAGAATGGGAAACAAAACGGTTTCCAAACAGAACATTATGCACTAGGAAATTCGGCCCCTGCTGTTTTCTTCCTCTTGCTGAATGATCCTGTATGGGAGGCTGTAAAATCAATACTGTGGAAGAGGGAAAATAAAATGGTGTGGGGTTTTGTGAATTATCTTCTCCTATGTCAATAAATTATGTCAGTAAAAAAAGGATGATGCCTCTGGGGCTAGATTCTGCTCCTGCTGACGTCAGTGGGAATTTTGCTACTCACTTACGAGATCCTAGGACTTGCTTTTGCCTCTGCAAATGAGGAGAAAAAATATTTTAAGGGAAGTGGGAAATCTATGGGGGTATAATTTATATCGGTTTGTCTGTGTGGGAGAGTAGCAGCCCTAAATGCCCTTTGCTCTCGAAATGGCATTGCTGGAGGTAGTGGTATTTCCATTCAGCTCCAGTGAAGATGAACCAAGGAGAACAAAATTTAATTGTTGCGTATGAGCCATGGAACAGAATGAGGCATGAGCATAAGGCAGTGCTTGACTACAACGCAGCACACAGGAGAATTGGCGACCACAGAACCCAGGCTAGTCCATGCTAGTGGGCTCCAAATTTCAGCCATAGAATATAAGATAACAAAGCAGTGTGCTTGTCTCCCTGTAGGAATACCCCAAGCCCAGGATCCCCATCCTACATTTCAGAGATGCATCGCCACCTTTCATTATTTGTGTGAAACTGGTGAGTATAATTTAAAGTCTAAGCCAACTGTGTGAAATCCATACCACGTTAAAAGTAGTGTTTTCATTTGTAGCAAAGCAAGTTTTAAAGAATTATTTCTAGGATAGTATCATTCATTAAAACTCAGGGCAATTTTTGTCCTTATTTTGGAAGGCAAAAGAAATACAAAGTTGAGGGTTTGGCGGTGGCTGGACAACCACTGACCTTAAACTTCCTGGTGATTGAGCCCACCTAGTGGGCTCGCCATTGCCTTACAATGGTGCTCATTTTTATTTTTATTTTTCATTGATTTTTTTTTAAGTAAAGAATGGTACTCATTGAAGTGAAAACACACACATGCTAAACTTTTAAATTAAACTTAGGAAAACACCATATCAAAATCACCCACCCAAGTAAACCCTAAATTAGTTATTAAACACTGCAACTATATTTGCATATTTGGTGGCAGCTGATGCCATTGGGGCTGGTTGGGCAGAGGACTAGGGACTCTCTGCTCCCCCTTATTTACACACACACAGACACACACCTCATAAAGTAAGCAAGCAGCCTATCTCCTGGCTGCAGCTACTTCTGCTTCCTTCTTTCTCAAGGGTCCAGCAGGGACAGAAATAATTTAAACGCAGCAGCAGCACACGAGTACAGTGATTGACTGCGGGCATCTGAAGAGCCACCCATTTTAGATGAAAATACCTGGATTCTGATTGGCTCTGAGGGAACCAAGCAGAACCAAGTATGACAATCTGACACAGAAGTCCTACTGTATGCTCTGCTAGCTGCTGCTGCCTTAGAGAAATTGCTTTGGGAGTGAAGGAAGGAGGACAAACTCCATCCAGCCAAGCTCCACATAGCCACTGCTAAAACTAATGGAGGTCATGAGGCGAGGAAAGAAAATTATAGCCCAGTGATGGACAGAGTAAGTGGTTTGCTCTTCTCTGGAGATGAGAGAGAGAGAATGGGCTTTGTTGGTGGTTCACTGCCCTCCATTGTCCTTAAGTAGAAATCACACCTGTGCATAGTTGTAATTCTGGCTAATTACTTGTGTTAAGTAATGCAACACATTTTTTAAAGTATTCAGAGTTCACTTTAGCAAGAAGGCTGTCTTTGTCAGGGCTGTCTTTGCTAGCATTGCAAGGTGTTTTCCCTCTCTTTGTTAAAATGACTCCTAGAACATCAAACTTATTTCTGTTGAATGGCTTAGTCTTTGTGAAGAGACCTATTAAGTTTCAATATCAGTTAGGGATACTAATAAAGAAAAAAGTGACATTATTATCAAATACGTAGAAGAACAATGGCCACTGCTCAGCTTATCCTGTGCTGTTCCAAGATTTGTCCATGTGAAATGTGAACTGGGGGAGGATGGTGTGGGCCATCAAGTCTGTCTAGCTAGCTCACACAATTTACTGTCTAAATTTTCCCTTGTGGTTGCTTATGTAACCAACACCATCTCCTCAATGGTGGAGGTATTCTGCTGCTTGTAGAGAGAGATTTGGATTCAACCTCCTTGTTCTACCCACAGAACAGATGCTGTGGGGCAGAATGGGACTTCGCCATCCTCTTCTATCCCCTGCAACCTCCTGTGCACCCTCAAAACCTAATCTAGAGGGTTGGGGTATTCTGCCAGCCGGGTCTGCAAGCACAATGAGGAAGTTGGATACAATCCAGGGCCATTCCACTCACCCAGCCACTCCAAGATTCTACATAAAATGGATCTGCTTATTTATAGTATCGTGACTACAAGTAACTTGGGAAACCCTTGATTAAAATTACAGTAGTCTTAATGAGAGATAATTTTAAAAACCCAAGGCATGGTGAAACAATACTGTTTTTACTGCCTGTCTAAACTTTAAAAGCAAGGGAGCCAGCCTGGCCTTCCTTGAGAGGGAGTTCCACAATTGAGGTGCTGCTACAGAAAAAGTCCCTGTCTCACATACCAACCAATCTTTCTTGGGAAACGCAACAGGGCCTCTGATGACAATCTCAAATCATGGGCAGGCCCCAAGCTGTTTAGGGCTTTATAGGTCAAAGCCAGCACCTTGAATTGGACTCAGAAATAAATTAGAAGCCAGTGCGGTTGGTTGAAGAGTGGGTGATATATGGTCTCTAATATGCACCCCATACAAGCTGTAATTTCTGAACACTACTCAAGGGCAGTCCCACATAACATTGCAGTAGTTTTAATGACAGGTAATTAAGGCAAGGTTGACCTTGTGTTATATGAAACACTTTGAACACTCAACGCAAATGTTAACTAGTATTATTAATTACCAAATATACTTGGAATGAAATGGCTGCTATACAGTGAGAAGAAGGCAGATCTTGTTTTCAGAACTCCGCAGAGATTCATGGAAACAATCTTTCAGTATCCCATCAGACTACTTCTCTCCCCAACCCCAATCCCACATCGATGTCTAGAAAATGCAAATTATTCTTATTTTCATAAGTACTTTGCATGGGGCAGTATCCAACACTGCTACCTTGCTTACATTATTAATGTACTGCTAATATAAGTAACCTTTAGCAGTACACCAATAGCGTAAACTCATATGACAGGTTTCCCCAGAAGACCTGTCATGCCAGCTTACACTGTTGACATAGTGCTGGAGGTCATTCACGCTTGTGGTACATCAATAGCATAAGTAGAGTAGCAGTATTGGATACTGCCCCATGGAGTATCATCCTTCAGCTCCCTTTGGATTAAGATTACTTTTTAATAATAATTAGTTCATAAAAAGTTGATAAATATAATCCTAGATGGTATAAACATGTTGGCAATGTGATGAATAACATACCAGGATATTGTTGGATATCAGTAGAATGCCTTTGAGATGTATCAGTTCAGAGATTATATAAAAACACAGCAGTTGATTAATCACTTCTGAAAAATGGAGAGTTACACTTTGCATTTAATATTAGCAGTTAGTAACCCCTCCACTTTAAGAAACATTCCAGAGCAACTAAGGGTCTTGCCAACTGCAAATGGCTCTCTTCTGTTTCCCCTCTGTTCTCACTGTGCATGAAACAGACAGTGTTTTGCTTCACATCAGCGTTGATCTAAAAACCTTACCCAGCCTCTTTTCACCAGCACCTCACCATCAAGAAAAATTGACGGTGGTTTCTAATGGCTGGGTAAGTCTTTTCATTGCAGGCGTGATGGCAGAGGAAATGGTTTCTAAACTGGTTAAAACTTGCTCAGAGGAGTTGAACTTTTGTTGCTCTGTGGTGATATTATGCAGACTAAGGATAAATTCAAGGATTCAGACTAAGATGTATTTCTGGGCCCCTTGAACTTTCATTTCTACAGAGGCCACATATGAAATAGGAGATGAAAATCAAAACTACCACACTGCTGTGTATTTAATTTTCCTCCAGTATGGACCCTCACCTTTCCCTACAGTCTCTGATTATGACCCTGAAGGAGATAGAGGAAGGTACATTGTAGCCCTGCAGGCAAATGATGACTAAGTGTTGCAGGGAGAGGGCCAGAGGAGAGAAATATCCCACAGGTAGCCTTATGAAATGAGTGGTAGGAAGCCAGAGTCAGACCTGTGATGCTGTGATACAAAGACCACTGTTGTTGTAGGCTGATTAAACAATATCATCATATCCAGAAATGGCAAAGCAATAGTACTGTTCTGCCCAATACAGGTGACCCCTGATTTCCAGTACCATGTCCCATTTTGGGGACCACAATTCAAAAAGTATGCTGACAACCTGCATAGAATTCAAGATGCTATCAAAATGGGAATAGGAACACAAGATAAATCATATGCATCAAAAGGACTGAGAGAAATGAAAAAATAGGGTAAGATGTGTTGACAGGTTTCTGATATTTATAACACATCCCATCCTTTTAAAAAAATGTCAGAAAGAAGAGGCAGGAAGGCAGGTTAAACGCCATTGAATCCCTTGAGGATTTGATGAGAAGTGGTGGGTTTAAACTACAGGAAGGCAGGTTAAATGTTAGGAAATAAAATGTAAGCTGTTCAGCTATACTACAAGCTGCTTGTGCAAGTCTCCCTTCTTTTCTAGGTGTCTTTAAAGCAAAAGCTGGATTGGTGATTGTAAAAGCTGTTTTCAGTGTTAGGCATCTTATTCTTGGGGTAGTATATTGGATTAGGCAACTCAGAGAATCTCTACAAATTCTGTAGTCCTAGTTGTACGCAAGTGTTACATTTCATGAGCTGTAACATAGCTCATTTCTGATAGATAGAGTTATCTTAGGGTTTTCAAAATATTTGGGGCAAATATGGTTGTTTTAATTATAGTTTGGGGGCCCAAAAGTCAGCCTCCAAATGTTTAGTAGGTTGGATCATCTGAAGTTATTGCTTTGCCCAACTTTTGCTTATTATCAAGTGTCCTAGTCCACACACAAGTGTGTGTGTATCGATGTGCAACCCTGACACGAGTAGAGAAACTTTTAACGTTGAATTAGGTATTATTGAGAAACTGGCTGAAGATTAAAGGAATCAAGCATATAGACCCATTCCTTGAAAGTATTTTTTGTTTATTAAAAAGAATTACAATGAAACATTCAGAAGGACGTTACATGAAAAAGCTATTTGCCAGAGTTAAATGACAACCAGCATTTATGGGGTAAAAAGTAGTCATACAAATCAACAGTTACAAGAAGATACATGTATGTGTGTGAAATGGACTACGATGGAGTCTGGCAATGAGGAAAAGGGACAGAACTGGAGAGGGAGATAGATATTGGCAGGGTCCAATAAGGGGAAGAGAGAGGAGGATTCCTTGCAAAGGTAAGGAAATCTGGATACTATTTTAGTGGGATTTTAGGTTGATTTAGAAGAAGAGATTATCCAGATTCCTATCCAGATTCCAAGTGTTGTGACCTGACTTTCTGGCACAGAACACCCAAATCTGTGAGACATTTTATTGTAGCAAATCTCATGGCAAAAGCTTAACAGTACAATTTCTTATAAATCATATACCTAAAGCAAAAGCTATGGGCACATTGCTTAGTTCAAGAAACAAAGCTAATAATTACAAGCGTGTCAGAAAACTGTCCAATGATAGTTTACAAGTCTCCCACTCGATTCAGAACACAAGACCAGGTCTAGGGTCATGATAAATCCACACAAGAGAAGATTCCAGGCAATTCCAGAGCAAAATACAAATCTAGAATTTACACACACACAAGCAGAGATTTCAAGAATAGATTCTATGTCAGAATCTCCACAATATGTATCAAGGCAGACCCAACACCAAGGGTCATGATCAGGCAAGGGAGCTTTACAGTATTTTAAGTCAAAAGGAGGCTAGAGAAGGTGGAGGCTCACCAGATTCGTCTTGTGCAGAGACTGACACTGGCGTCTTGGAGAAAAGAGTGTTAATTTTCCAGGGCAACTATAGCTTCAGCTTATATGGATGTAATAGTTAAAATAACAAGGTTCCTGCACCCTAGTGCTCCATCACATTTATGATCGGGGTGCTTAAAGGATTTAAAAGATGTCAGTCTAAAAGTAAACTGATCTATAATTGTTCTGGCCTAAGCAAGGAGGCAAAATTAACATAGCAAGTGGCTGTAGACAGGCATGATGAATAAAAGACAAAACTTCTAGGACATCTGCCCCCTTCTGACTGCCATCTTGCTATTTTATTTTCATTAATAAAGATACACAGCATGAAATCAGCCCTGTCCTGGATTTGTCAAGTTCTCCTTTCAGCCACAATACACATAATTACGTTACATTAAAATCACCTTCGGAGGTGCCTGCAGAATAGACAGTGCAGTAAAATTTAGCTAGCTGGACTTGTGAATTTAGAAACTCTTTAGCACTTCCAACCTTACTGGTATAGTCTTGAACCATGGCTCCCTCAGACATTACCATAGATAGCTGCATGAGCAGCTCCAGGTTACAAGGAAGGAGTAAACCGCCCAGAGAGCTTCAGCTATGGAGCGGTATATAAGTGTATAATAATAATAATAATAATAATAATAATAATAATAATAATATAGCAAGTACTTCTCCCTCCAGATCTTCCATTGCAATTAGAGTCTCATGGGAAATCTCATCACAATCCCAAAACTGTGCATGGTCCCAAGCCAAGTGAAAGGATTTATATTTGCAGCCCTGACTTACATGAAGCTGGCCCATCTAGCCCAAGACTTATTCTGATAGGCAGAGGCCCAAGGCCTTTCCCAGCCCTGATAACTGAAAATGGCAAGGATAATATACCTGGAACTATGTGTGCTCAGCTACTGAGCTCACTTTGCTTCTATAGTGTTCTATTTCCCTTGCTGACGGGGGTATAAAGTTTAGCCAATGCATCCATAAACCATAATTTGAGTGCTAATTTTGTTTTACTTGCTGCTTCCCTTCCTTCTAGCATACTTTTTATTAACTTCTTCTGAACAGAACAGGCTAGATTTTGGTTGCATATTCACAGTATGATAGTTACCAGGATTTTGCTCCCAAACGTTTCTTCTATTCAGCCCCTTGTGTATGTTTTGGTAAATTATGGTAGACACGAAAAAGCAGATCATGACTAGATACTTGCCTACAATTCATCATACTGGTTCAGAAGTAGAAGCAAAGCCAGAGAACTGCTACTTAGTAGTAAAGGTGTGAATTAGGAAAAGGTTATGGGAATGTCCTGATCTATTAACAAGTGTTAAAAAGCAGCACTGGTTGAGGCTAATGAAAATAGTGAGGTTTTATAAATGTACAATAGTGAACATGTAACTGAGCCTCCAAACTCCAGGGTCAATTCAACCATTATATTCTCCATGTAGAGACTAAAAAATCCTTCTGCATCGTATTGCTTCACCCTGGTTGTGGGGAATGCTATTTGAACGATAGCCACCAATTATGTGCCATGCTAGCACCAGCACAGAACATGCAGTTATAGGGCTTAATTTCGAGTAAGTGTTTTTGTGATTGCAGCCTTAGGGGGAGAGGCCATTTTGGGTATCTGACACCATGTTGGCAAGCAGGAAATGCCTCACTAAATGGTAAGGTCTATATGTGAATGATGCAAGTAGCAGTGGAGAGTTCAGTGAGTCTGACTTTGAGAAGCTTGGCTGTTTTGACAAATGCTCCAGAAACAAGTATTTAGATTGTGGGCTGTTCTACAGAAAAAGAGTTTTCTCCTCACCCCTGCTCCTCAAATTATTGATCTGTCATAGGAGATGCTGTGTGAGGATGCGAGAAACAGGCTTTCTTAGCTTTGTGCAGCTTGCTATTTGCTTTGGAAACAGTTTAAACCCATGGGTGGAACTTCTACAATTGCCAGCTGTGCAGCACACCTTCCATCCTGCAAGCAGCTCTTGGCTAGCTTGTTTTGGCATGCTCTTTAAAGTCATACTTGGTAGGAAGAAATGTGTGCTCCCTACTGGGCATTTCAATGAGAAGCATGGAGGCAAAAGTCATCAACTGGATCAAGCAAAATTATTTATCTCCATATTTCATTGTTTATTTCTTGCTGCCCTCCCCCTGGCTAGGTGGAGAACAAAAGGATGGATCATCTTCCCATCTTCTTGGTCCAGGCCATTCACAAAGGTATCAGTTAATATCTATTCAGTTAACACTTGACCAAACCAGTTTTTCTCATAAGCGATTCCCTGAGCTTTTACAATTGGAGTTCATTTTATAAGATGTAACATAGCTCGTTTCTGATAGATAGAGATCTTAGATTATAGGGACCCCCTGATCAGTCATTCTGAGTAACCTCAATTCTTACAACAATATAAAGAGCTTAATAAAAAGGGAGATTCTGCTAGTGGCACAATTCCTTGAAATCCATGTGTGATTTAGAAGGCTGCAGGTTGAAGACATTGCTATATGAAGCTCTGTAAGAGTCAAGTTGGGAATTCAGCATGTACAATGATGGTGTAAGTTGGTACAATGGGGTCAGAAAAGCTTGCTCATTCCCCCCTCTCATTTTAGTATTACAGTTATTGAGAAGTCATGTGACTAGAGCTATCCACAATCGGCTAATAAGTAAACATAAGCCCTAGAGCATTCTAGATCTATAAAAGGACAGTATAATTGCCCTGGCCATATTTAAAACCCAAATATGTTTGGGAAAATCCTTCATTTGTTTCCATAGGCAGCAGTATTTCTAACTCAAAAGACATTCTCCAATAAACCATATTCAGAATGCATATGAGGCAGGATTTAAGTGCCAAAGACAGAAATCCCTAGTCAGAGTCTTTGCTCAGTCATGAACTCACAGTCAAGCTATGCTCTCTCAGTCTCAGTTCCCCTTCTATAATATGAGGAACAATACTGGCTTCCCATGGAGAGTTGGTGTAAGGATTACTAAGAGAATGCATGTGAAGTGTTTTGAACACTTAGGAAAATCAATGCATAAATACTAGGTGTTTTATTATGTTTTACTGTTCAAACGCAGAAGGCAATAGCTTCTTTGTTGTCACTAATCTAAATGATGGATTATTATTGTTGGAGGCTAATCCCACTGGAAACATGAATTACAAGTGCTCTGAAATTAAAGGCTCAACATAAATGCTGAAGTTGACAATGATGTCACCTTCTTTACTTGCCAACCACAAGTGTGAGCAGGGGGTTGATATCTCATCACCGTATATGGTTGCAGGATGGGCGATTAGGATTTGAAAAAAATACCTCTAGACAGAGTTAGTTCAGTTGCTTGATGAAAGACCTTCTCTCAGTGAAGAAGCCGCTCATTATCAAAATCCACCAAACCATTAATGCAATGAGCTATTGTTTGCCTTCCATTTGTTTCTTGAAATGCAGTCTTTGACTCAAAAATGTAGTGCTGCTATTAGAGTTATTGGAGTTTTCTTCAAGGAGGTCTAGGCCTCATACACATGACTGGATAGTGCTAGTAGCAATTGGCCATCACTCGTAGCTTATGGCTGGCAATATATATACACTGAGGGAAAAGCTTTCCCTTCACCTTACTCCATCTCCCTCCATCTCTAAACCCCTTAAGCAATTTCAAAACTTATTGCCGTTACTTCTTTTGCCATCAAATCAGGTTTTATGCACTCTGCTGTAAGCACATCTTCAAATTTGAGAAACTGTCTTGGCACCACCACAAAATGGCTGTCATGGAAGGCATGGCTTACCAGACAGAAGTGACAGAAATCCCATTTTCTTTCTCTCTCCCCCTTCTTTTTCTTGGTCGCTAGACATACTACAGAGGAAAGGATTGGTTTGCAGCATTTATGGGAAATGAAGATAGTAGTGGAGACCCTCATTTAACTTTAAAGCAGCCAGGAAGAAAATTTACCGTTATCCATGCTCTGGACATTTTTCTTATCTTGAGGAATGCAGACATTTGATCAGTATTGTAACCATTACTTTCAGCCATGTACTTTTGTTATTTATTGCATAAGCAATAAATCCCCATCCAACTTGTCAGCAAAGCATGCAGGTATCTAGTGCATAGTCAGAAATCAGGAAATAGGTAACATACATCAATGTTACCGTTTATCTATAAGCCCTTAGATTAATGGACCTTATACTCTGATCTAGTGATATGGCAATCCAAATGTAATTATATGGGAATCCCCTGCTTCTACAAGGGCAACAAGCTAGAAAGAAAATCCTACACACCCATATTGGGATTAATTTATCTGAGAATGATAACAGTTTCTGGGACTAAACATTAATATAGGATGTTGAGAATATAGAATTATGTGACATCAAACCAGAGGACTTACAAAGTTGCAGGATAGTAAGGTAGGTATCAGAGGGCAAAGAGAGCAAAGCATTAATTGCATCTCTTGGTCCAGCTTCATCACAAATTGAAAAGAAATGCTTAATAGAATGATTACTGCATAAAAGAGGCAGTAATAATGCCTTTACTAAAGAAACTTTCCCTTGACTCAGAAGATACGTCTGTCTATAGGCCCTTCTCCAACATATCATTCTTGGCTAAGGTGTGGCATTACAACTCCAGATCCATCTGGGATGATATTGTTTATCTAGACCCATTTCAGTTGGGCTTTCAACCAGGTTATGGAGCTGGGACAGCTTTGGCTGCCTTGTTGGTTGACCTATACCAGGAACTGGATAAGGGGGCGTACGGCCCCTTTAGTTCTCCTAAAAGTTGATTCCATCAACTTTTGGTCCACCTGGCGGGGCAGGGCCTTAGGGCTACTGTTTTGCAATGTTTTCTGTTCTTTCTGGCAGTTGTGTCCAGAAAGTGATGCTGTGGGGTTACTGATCAGATGCATGGCCATTTGCCTATGGTTCCCCCTATCTTGTCTTCCACGTTGTTTAAAATTTACACTGGGAGAGGTCATTTGGTGCTTTAGAGTAAGGTGTGATGATGAACCCATGGCTCTATTATACGTTTGGTCACCTAACACCAAGGAAGTACTCAAAGCCTTTGAATATTGTCTGGGTTGAATGAGGGTGAACAAGGTGAAGTTAAACCAGACCTGATAAGGATGTTGTTTGTCAATACAAAGCCTGATTTTGGAATCAGGATTCAATCTGTTCTGGAAGGAGTTGCACTCCCCCTGAAGGATCAGGTTTTTGATCCTACCCTGTCCTTGTATAATCATACTTGGTGCACCAGCTGTAACAGTTTAACTTGCAATAGTTGTCCATGCCTTGGTTACATCACATCTAGATGCTTGCAGTGTGTTCTATGTGAGGCTACCTTTGAAGATTGTCCAGAAGCTAGTTAGTGCGAAATGCAATAGCTAGGGTGCTAACTGGTGCTTAGTCTAATCACACCTGCCTTGGAATTCCTATACTGGTTCCCAGTTGTCTTTCAGGACTCAGTTCAAATGGCTTAGGACCTGGCTATCTGAGGGACCGCCTGTCTCATTATGAACCCACCAGAACATTAAGACTGGCACGAGAGGCTTTTTTGAGGACGCTATCACCCACAGAGGCCCATTTGTCAGGCACACTATGTTATTCCCAAACCATGGAATGCACTTCCTCAAGAACTACGCTTGGTCCCTCTCCCTTGGTGTTTAGAAAGGGTGTGAAGATGCATCTCTTTAATTTAGTCTTCTAAATTTTGTAGTTGTTTCAATGTTATGTTTTACATGTTCATATTTTTAGTGTTTTAAGGTTTTATTATTTTAAATTGCTATGCACTGCCTTGATCACTTTTTAGCATGTTAGATAGTGCCTTGCATAAGCATTCACTTACCTTTGACTTGTCCACATTTTGTTGGTGTTACAACCTGGAATTAAAATGGAATTAATTGGCATGTTTGCCATTTGATTTACACAACATACTTAACACTTTGAAGGTGCAAAATATTTTTGTGGCACAAACGTTAATTTAAAACAATCTGGCATTTGTTGGTTGCATAAGTATTCAGTCCCCTGAGTTATACTTGGTAGAAGCACTTTTGGCAGCAATTACAGCTGTGAGTCTTTTGGGGTAAGTCTCTACTAGTTTTGTGCATCTGGATCCTGCAATTTTTGCCCATTCTTCCTGGCAAAATTGCTCAAGCTCTGTCAAGTTGGATGGGGACTGTTGAACAGCAATTTTCAAGTCTTGCCACAGATTCTCCCTGTATTTAGCTCCATCCATCTTTCCCTCAATCCTGACCAGCTTCCCAGTCCCTGCCAATGGAAAGCATCCCCACAACATGATGCTGCCACCACCATGCTTCACTATGGGGATGGTGTTCTCAGAGTAATGAGCACTGTTGGCTTAGTTCCACACATAGCGTTCTGTGCTAAAGCCAATAAGTTCAATTTTGGTCTCATCAGACTAGAGAACCCTTACCCATGTTTCCAGTGTCTCCCACGTTTTTGGCAAAATCCAAACAGGATTTGATATGTGTTTTTCCAGCAATGGTTTTCTTCTTGCCACTCTTCCATAAAGCCTAGCTTTGTGGAGCATCCAGGTGATAGTTGTCCCATGGATGGTTTCTCTCATCTCAGCTGTGGATCTCTAATACCCTCCTTACCTGGTTACTGATTTTTGGTAGGCGGACTTCTCTAGGCAGTGAAATTTGTGCCATATTCTTTCCATTTTGTAATAATGGATTTAACGGTGTGCCAGGGGATGTTCATAGTTTGGGATATTTTTAACAACCCAATCCTGATTGGTGCTTCTCCAGAACTTTGTCCAGAACTTGTTTTTATAGCTCCTTGGTCTTCATGATGCTGTTTGTTTAGATATGCTCTCCAACAAACTCTGGGGCCTTCCAAAAACAGGTGTATTTTATCTGAGATCATGTGACAATTGAATTGCACACTTCTGAAGGCAGTTAGTTGCATCAGAGCTTATTTAGGGCTGTCACAGCACAGGGGGTGAATACTTATACAATCAAGACCTCTC
The DNA here is from genome assembly GCA_029215795.1 of Anniella stebbinsi. Lineage (NCBI taxonomy): Eukaryota > Metazoa > Chordata > Lepidosauria > Squamata > Anniellidae > Anniella > Anniella stebbinsi. The sequence continues at coordinate 59,675,841 of JARDYH010000005.1, read as the reverse complement.
AGTTTTGTATTTCTAAATCATGTAGATTCTTTCCCCAGTTCGACATTATGGACTATTTTGTGTAGATCAGCAAGAAGAAATCCTTATTAACTCCCTTTGAATTCCAGGTTGTAGCACAACAAAATATGGAAAAGCCAAAAGGGATGTGAATACTTTTGCAAGGCACTGTAAATGTTGACAATAAATAAATGTTGAGCAATTCATTACAATAAGTTAATTTGGTATTTGCTATGAGCACAGAAAGAGCTTTGCAATATAAATGTGGCTCATTTTTTATTCAACTAGTAACAACTATGCCTGGAGATCTCTTTGAATCTTAGTGGTGTGATGTCATACATTTAGTAAACTTTAACTAAGTCATCTGTTCTTTCATTCCTACAGGATCTGACAGGTGGACAGTTTGAAGAAAACTTGAACCTGTTGAAACTGAAGGAAGGTGTGGATTATTATCATTTTAACTGAAGTGTGTGGTACACTGGAAAGTGATTCATTGTGAAGCAAACCAGAGGATACATTCTTTGCAAAAGTTGTGGTTGTACACAGGAGTAATTGCAGTGCTACTAGGCAATTTCTGCTTTATTCATGCATTCCTCCTTCAAAACAAATATGAATACATTCAAAGGTGAAATTCTTCCCTTTTTTCCAGTTTTCAAAAAAACCAGCAACTGTAGGGAAGTCAACTGGAGGCATGATGATAGCAAAGCTTAGAATACAATGTATGCTCAGGTCTCTGAATATTGTTTTACAGAATCAGACCCAGCCTTGATTCATACCCTCCCTGCAAACTTATGAACAATATGAAATATTTGTTCCAACTTTAACCTCTTTAAACAACTGGTATTGTAGAAGACACAGCCAATTTTGTTTTCATTATCTTCCAGAGCAAAATGCATCCCTGTAAGTTCCAAATGGTACTTTAACAGCCTTCAATGAGAGTCAAAAATTGGTGATGGCCCCCAGCATTGGCAGGAACAGCTGGGCTCGCCCTCAAGTAAAATCTGTTGTGCTTTGTGATGCAAGTGGTTCATATGCAGGGATTAAAGAGGCCTCTCATTATAACATCCTGGGGTAGGTTAAAAGTCCATCATGAGAGAAACACGTTTTAAAATGGGGAATATAGTTTATAGAAAGATGTTTGAAACCAATCTCCATGATGCTTTTGTCTTGCATGACCAAGAGATTAACTGGTCATTTAAAGTATTCTCCTCTTACCATAACGTTGTCAGCTATGATAACATGAAAATTTTGTATATAAACTTAGTAGTGGTTCTTCTCCATCAGATGGTTGTAGCTACATGGTTAAGATTCTTTCACTAGAATGAAACCCTTACAGAAAAAAAATCACACTGCTTCTCCACCCAAATTATTTTGCACCCTAACAATAACTCTTCATTTGTTCAGCCAAAAAAGGAAAGAAAAAAATAACTTTTCTCCAGTCACCATTCATAGGGTTTTGCTCGCATCATCTTATTGTCCTTCAAGCCTTTTAGATACAATGTGAATCTTGTTGACTGTATTATGATTAGGGATGTGCACTGACCCCCCGGATCGGATCGGATAGCGGATCGGAATCGGACCTGGGGGGTCGGATCGGATCGGATCGGATCGGAGGCTGGTCGGATCGGATCGGACCAGATGTCCGATCCGGATCGGACGCCATTTTGAATGCTTTTTCCCATAGCCAAGTATTGTTTTACAAAAACGCCTATAACTTTTTCATTTTTAAAGATAGAAGGATGAAACTTGGGCACATTGTAGACTGGTTAGGGGTAGTTATCTGTGAGAAATTTCAGAAAGATTGGTGCATGCATTTTGTGGCAATTAATTTTTTAATAAATACCCAGGAATGCCTATAACTTTGTCATTTTTAAAGTTACACACATGAAACTTTGCCACATTGTAGGGGGTACCTTGGGACCTATGTGTGTGAAATTTCAGAAACGTAGGTGCTTGTCTTGTGTGGCAATTAATTTTTAGAAAAATGGGTAGTAGTGGGGTAAATACAGTTACGCCTCCCATTTTTTTATTTTTGAAGATACAAACAGGAAACTTGGGCACATTACAGGTACCACTTGCCTTGATATGTGTGTGAAATTTCAGAAACATTGGAGCTTTCCTTGTGTGGCAATTAATTTTTGAAACAATGAGGAAAGAAACACCTATAACTTTGTCATTTTTAAAGTTACACACATGAAACTTTGCCACATTGTAGGTGGTACCTTGGGACCCATGTGTGTGAAATTTCGGAAACGTAGGTGCTTGCCTTGTGTGGCAATTAATTTTTTAATAAATACCCAGGAATGCCTATAACTTTGTCATTTTTAAAGTTACACACATGAAACTTTGCCACATTGTAGGCGGTACCTTGGGACCTATGTGTGTGAAATTTCGGAAACGTAGGTGCTTGCCTTGTGTGGCAATTAATTTTAGAAAAATGGGTAGTGGTGGGGTAAATACAGTTACGCCTCCCACTTTTTTATTTTTGAAGATACAAACAGGAAACATGGGCACATTACAGGTACCACTTGGCTTGATATGTGTGTAAAATTTCAGACAGCTGGGTCCAGGCATGTGGTGGCAAGGTATTTTTGAAACAATGAGGAAAGAAACGCCTATAACTTTTTTATTTTAAAAGTTAGAAGTCTGAACATTGCTCACTTTGTAGATGGGTTAGGGGTAGATATGTGTCAGAAATTTCAGAATTATAGGTCCAGGCATTTGATGGCTATGGAATTTTTAAATTACATGTTTCAAAAAAATTTCTACAGAGGCCAGGTCTTCCCCTCCCGCTTCCCGCGAAGAAAAGGAAACACTCTCTCGTCTCGATCCCTTTGATCCTTGCTAGTAGTATCCATTACAGGGCTCGTGTTTCCTTTCCTACTTTCACTTATCAAGCAGAACGGCTGAGCCTAGCTGAGTTTTGCAGCCATGCGTGCAAGGAAGGATCACTCTGGTCTCGATCCCTTTGATCCTTGGTAGTATCCATTACAGGGCTCGTGTCTGCTTGAGTACAAAGTGAAAAGTGAAAGTAGGAAAGGAAACACGAGCCCTGTAATGGATACTACTAGCAAGGATCAAAGGGATCGAGACGAGAGAGTGTTTCCTTTTCTTCGCGGGAAGCGGGAGGGGAAGACCTGGCCTCTGTAGAAATTTTTTTGAAACATGTAATTTAAAAATTCCATAGCCATCAAATGCCTGGACCTATAATTCTGAAATTTCTGACACATATCTACCCCTAACCCATCTACAAAGTGAGCAATGTTCAGACTTCTAACTTTTAAAATAAAAAAGTTATAGGCGTTTCTTTCCTCATTGTTTCAAAAATACCTTGCCACCACATGCCTGGACCCAGCTGTCTGAAATTTTACACACATATCAAGCCAAGTGGTACCTGTAATGTGCCCATGTTTCCTGTTTGTATCTTCAAAAATAAAAAAGTGGGAGGCGTAACTGTATTTACCCCACCACTACCCATTTTTCTAAAATTAATTGCCACACAAGGCAAGCACCTACGTTTCCGAAATTTCACACACATAGGTCCCAAGGTACCGCCTACAATGTGGCAAAGTTTCATGTGTGTAACTTTAAAAATGACAAAGTTATAGGCATTCCTGGGTATTTATTAAAAAATTAATTGCCACACAAGGCAAGCACCTACGTTTCCGAAATTTCACACACATGGGTCCCAAGGTACCACCTACAATGTGGCAAAGTTTCATGTGTGTAACTTTAAAAATGACAAAGTTATAGGTGTTTCTTTCCTCATTGTTTCAAAAATTAATTGCCACACAAGGAAAGCTCCAATGTTTCTGAAATTTCACACACATATCAAGGCAAGTGGTACCTGTAATGTGCCCAAGTTTCCTGTTTGTATCTTCAAAAATAAAAAAATGGGAGGCGTAACTGTATTTACCCCACTACTACCCATTTTTCTAAAAATTAATTGCCACACAAGACAAGCACCTACGTTTCTGAAATTTCACACACATAGGTCCCAAGGTACCCCCTACAATGTGGCAAAGTTTCATGTGTGTAACTTTAAAAATGACAAAGTTATAGGCATTCCTGGGTATTTATTAAAAAATTAATTGCCACAAAATGCATGCACCAATCTTTCTGAAATTTCTCACAGATAACTACCCCTAACCAGTCTACAATGTGCCCAAGTTTCATCCTTCTATCTTTAAAAATGAAAAAGTTATAGGCGTTTTTGTAAAACAATACTTGGCTATGGGAAAAAGCATTCAAAATGGCGTCCGATCCGGATCGGACCTCATCGGATCGGATCGGATCGGATCGGAGGTTGTCCGGATCGGATCGGATCGGATTTTCCCGATTTTGGGTCGGATCGGATTCGGATCGTGGATCGGATCCGATCCGATGCACACCCCTAATTATGATGCTTTTATGATGTTGCAGCTTTTAACTGTTTACATTTTTATTCTTTCTTTAAGCCACTACATGACTGACGGGCAGTGTTAAACTACTTCTAATTTTTTTTTTAAAAAAAATTGTCAACACCTGAACAGCCACAGAGGATTAGCGTATGGCCAGGCTTAAAGTTTTTATATTGAGAGGGGGGTGGGGAGAGCAGGAAAGGGAGAAATTTCACTTCCTGTTTATAAAGGTGACATGTTCTCAGTTTTCCAACTGAAATCACACAGACACAGTGAATGTAGGTTGTGATCCTATTGTTTTAGTGCCCTTCACATATGCCAAGAACATCAAAAGTCTCTTTCCTGAACATTACTGTCACGTTGCCCAGTTGACATACTAACATTCAACACCCCACCCCCACCACACCATTTCCCTAAAGCCGCTATACCCTTCTGAATAATTAGAGCTGTGGATTGCCTCTTTTTACAGAATAGTGGGCTACATGGAGCAGAATTTAAATTGATCGGGTAGCATTATTGAGTATAAATTACTTCACTAGTGTGTTAAATATGTCATTGTAAATAAAGGCAAACAGCCAAGAAAGATGGACTATACAAGAAATGGTTGGGTTTGATCTTTCCAATAGGTACTTTAATTCAATTTTGAGAAAGAAACACAAAATATCAGCATGCATATTGAATTTGAAAGACAAGAGAAGATCATGTGGCCAAACTGCCATCTTGTGGTTACAGATTAAGGAGCGAGCACCAGTAGACTTATGTTAATAAAAACTCCTAGTACATAGAGAGCTTCAGAGCAGGTGTGCACCCTGTTAGTTTTTCTTTTTAGCTTGATCACAGAATATAGTTGCTCAGGCTGTGGAGCCAAAAGCTGCTTCCTGCTTTCTGTCTTCAGGTCCAAGAATTTTTATTTACAGTATTAATGGGTTTCCAATTATGTGTTCTGTAGAATGAAGCAAATGGAAAAGAGCAGGTGATTAACTTCATGACATAGTTCATTTTTTAAAAAAAAAAATAGAAGCAACACTTACCAGTAGGATTTAATTAATAAATGTTTAATTTGTTATGTATGGATTTAAAATGACAACGTACGGGTGTGTTCAGTACTAATAGTATTGTACAAAAGATCTGTTACTCTGGATCTAGAGCTCTACACATACCACTGCACTTGCAGATTGCACAGCCTTCCACATTGGCGTATGACTAGGGAAATGCACAAAGATTGCATTTGTGTTACTCGATGCAATGTTTGTTTCCTCATGTAGTAGCTTGTTGCAAACCCTGAACAAAAGAAATCCATTTCAATGAACTGGTTGTTTTGAAAATGTTAGACATTTAAGCCATTCAGTCTGGCCACTACTGTCCATTATAGTGAGACAGGAATTACACTCATGGCATACAGGTTCATTTTCTGGATGCAACTGTATAATCTTTTCCTCTCGAAAAGGTGACTCAAGATCAAGAAAGTAAGAGCTACACAGTTCAAATGTTTTTGCCTGGTTTTAACAAGAGTATTGTGTGTTTCTCTAACTGCCCTTGTGAAATGTGAGCTCTCCAAGCTGGGCAGTGTTGCCTATTTTCATATGCCCCCCCATGGAAAATAAAGGTAGTCGAGAATCAGGCTGCTCTGAAAATTCCTGCAGCTTGTGGAGAGTGAAGTTTTCAACCAGAGCACAAAGAAATGCAGATGTGGCTGCCACTCATAGATCAGAAAGTTATGAGGCATTTTCAAATCTTTGGATAGTGAGGAAATAAAACAAAAATGCGGAGTCTTGAAAGTGGTTTTCTACAATTTAATTATAAGATTTTCTTTATAATTGCTACCCCATCATTATTCAACAGGGAGTGAAAAAGGAAGGCAAGCAAATAAATACACTCCCCAGCAAATAAAATAGTACCACTTCTTCTTCCGAGAACAAGGCCCAGCTCTGGCTAAGGGAAACATTGCTTCCATTGAGGGTGCTGCACAACCACTGCTGCCCCTTTGCATGTCCAAGCCCAAAGCCAAGAACAATGATGCAATATTGTGCTGCTGCTATTCTCCTTTAGCAAGATGATTTTATGACAAGAAAGATGCAGAAGGACATTTTTGTCCTATTTGCCATGTAACAGAAATCAGTGTTGATATCTGGACATTACTGCTTTCCTGAATGTAGTACAAACTTCAGCCTAAAGAAACCTGAAATAAAAGGCATATTTCCCAGGCAGAGGGCTGGACTACATGAACTAGGAAACTTCATGCTGTAGCAGGGAGAACTATTTATGGGTTGTCTATATTCTCCTATTGTAGGTTAAAACATCAATTTAGCAGAAATTGGTTTTAAAAAGGGTGTTTTAGTAATTAATTAGCAATAAATAGTCACAGTCTTTTTTTTTTAACATACTTTCTACAGAAGTGATGTTGGGACTTAAGAGATGCTATGTAAAATTCAAGGTGGAAATTCTAATCACTCCTTTCCATTAAGCACACTTTTAGAGCCAGCTGTATTGTATTAAATTCATGCTCACAGACTAGTAGCTGAGCAGTAGACATCTAGAATGGTTTCCAAGGAATGGGATAAGAGGGAGTTATAAAGCATTTGCTTTTTGGCGGTGCTACACTTGCACATATTGAAGAGGGCTGGGCTTGGAGCATAACTCTGAATATCCTACTCTGAAGTCCTAGACTTCGCTACATGTGCAGTACACATATAAGTCACTTCTGAGTAACACCCCCACCCCCCAAAAATCCAAGGTAGGTGAAATGGAACTTTAAGAACTTTACCTTGGTGACTAATTGTGGTTTCGGCACTTTCATTAAGTCACAGAGATAGTTACGCTGCTTCCTCAGAAATGGCAAGTCTGCATCCCTGTTCGGAAAGGACAAATAGCATCAAGCATAAGGTTACAAGCACTTCATTCAACATACAATGACATCCCATCAAGGAACTGCCTCTAGGGCAAGTTTGCCAACCTAAATAGTTCAACAGTGGTTTTATAATGTGACAGGTGTTCTGTCTGTGGTCCACAAGCTAGACAACAGGGGTGTGCAGTTTAAAGTTGTTAGTTTAGGGTGGTATTTGCTCTGAAATTGTCACAGGCCCTATAAGGGCAGCAGTGTCAAACACCAGAGAATGTGGAGAGTCTTTAACATCACATCTCTCAGCTGCCCCCCCCCCCCCACACACACAAGGCAAGCCATGAAGTGCATTCCATCACGAGGAAAAATCCTACCCATGAGTGACAGTTAGAGCCACAGTTCTTGAAGGGGAGGGGCTGTTTACTGCAAGTCCTTAAGGAAAGCAGCAGCAGTGGTGCCAAGAAAGCTGGATGGCTGCCCACAACCATGAGAGGAGTTAATAGCTTTCTATTGAATGGTATAATCTGACGGAAGCTTCTTCAAGAATCATTTTGATCAAAAGGTAAAATAAAAATCTTCAAAAAAATAAACACACTCCTAATTCACTCTTGGTGTCTAAGTCTATATTTCAGATTTATGCCAGTTGTGATTCATATGAAACCACCCAGGTCCTCATTGTACTACGTATATGACCGGTATTGTCTATACTCCAATATATAGGATTAAGTGTTGTGGGTTGGTCAGTACATGGTTGCAAATGGGGTTGGGTTAACTCACCAGTTAGTGTCACTCAGGATTGTCATGACCTCCTCTATAACATCAGGTTCAGCAATATCACTGTAAGTTATCATCATTTCATACACCTGACTGGCTGTTGTTTGCCTTATCTGGAAACAGAAAATGAGGAAGTTTCAATCGATCAAAACAGAAGCTGACTATTGCTGTTGGCAAACCAAATATCTGGGCAGAGTTGCTACTCAGACAGATAATTCCAGAACATGCAATACATCCTAAGACTAAAAAAGAGCACATTGAGCTAGGCTTGTAGTGAGTCAGAACCTCACATTTCCAGAGGGGCTCTAACTTCATCCTTTGCTTAATCCTCTCCCATTGTGTACTCCCATGATAAAAAATCCACATAACCTTGGGGCTTAACTGACCTAGATTTCCACTCACTAGTCTGGTGCAGCCCAATAGTTGAGCAACACATCCTTGGTGGGGGGTTTTGGGTTGTTTTTTTTAAGTAGGGCTCCTAATCTAATTGGCTGCAACACAAGTTAAGAGAAGCTAGCGAGTAGCCAGGGCTATAAAGAGGATAACGAAGGGATAAGGAAGAACTTCAAAAGGATCTCTCCGAAGTGGGGGAATGTGCATTAAACCAGCAAAGGCAGTCCAGTATAAACCAGTGTCAAGAGACATACATTGGGGCAAAAACAAAACAAAACAAATCACATACACACTGATGGGGGAAGGGATCTTGGAGTTCTGGTGGATAACTGAAGATGACATTGACCCAATGTGTAGCTTCTGTGAAAAAGGCAAATTCTATGTCGGGAATCATTAGGAAATTAACAGGTCTATCAGCCCCTTCAACACTATGAGTATAATGTTACCAATGGCAATTAGTCGTGATGGCAAGGATTCTCCATCTTCAGAGGTGGTATGCCTCTTAACACCAGTTGCTTGTGAACACAACTGGGGTAGTGCTGTTGCTCATGTCCTGCTTGTGGGCACCTGGCTAGGCACTTTGGAAATAATACTAGACTAGATAGGACTTTGGTCTGATCTAGCAGGGCTCTTACATTCTAACCTTTTCCAGAAAATCAGAATTTCTCAAGCACTAGAATATAGATGAACGTGTTAAAACTATTCACATCTGTATGCACCTGCTTGTTCTACAAATCCATTGTGGAGCCAACCAACACAGGATTTTCAGAGGTAGTTTGTCTTTGAACTACATAGGTTCAGAAAATGGGATACATACCACTTTAATAAAGAAATGTCTAAGAATGGACTTTAAAAACTGGGCAGTTCTCTGTGTTTTGAATAAAGAGGAGTGAGGTAAGTAATACTAAGAGCAATCTTCAACAAAAAAGGTAATCATTCAAAATGCATATGAGAAAAATGCAAATAGCCTTTTAGAAGCCCTTTAAATTAGATTTAGTGGAATCCTCACAAACTACAGATTACAACCATCTCCAAGCCCCAACAAGCATCTCCAGTACTTACAACAGGAAATGGATGGCAAAGGAAGAGGAAGAGCTGAAATAGAACTTTCTTTCTTATGTCACCTGGAAACTGAATCATGCCACAAAACCTATAAAAAATAAACAAAAAAAACCCTTTACGACTTTCTTTTGTAATGCTATCACAGGGTTGCATATTATTGAATCCAACTGAGTATGGGCAATACAGAGAACGCTCTGCTGCATTCTAACCATGTCACAGCAAACTTTGAGGAATGTATACATGAAAAAAGGTTAAGGGTTTAGAAATTTTCTTGGGATGTTCCTAATATGATGGTTTAAAAATGAAGACTGCTCAGTCTAAATGTTCTTTTTGACAAGAGAAATAGAAAGAAGCTTTCTTCCATAAAATAGTACATCAGTGATTGGTGTGAGGCTTCCTAGGGAGGCTATTGCTTTTTCTATCCAACATATTCTGAAGCTGAAGCATAGGCGTGCACACGGGGTGTGCCTGGTGTGCCCAGGCACATCCTAATATCTTTGGGGGACCATTTACACCCCTCTCCGATCGGTGATGGTGCGAGCGCGAGACACGCGGCACTTTCCAGAAAATAAAGCAGTAGGCACAGCACGGCAGCGTCTCCCCAGCCCATCCCTACCAACCCGCTACTGCAGGCTGAATGTCTTTATTTATAGTGGGCAGGCAGGACTCTCCAGAGCACTCACTAGCGCTGCCTGTGCCTGGTCTGCCTTTAAATTTGGATTCTGGAGTCCTCCAGCAGGCCCACAGGGAGCTGGAGTGCTGCTGCTGCTCCTGTTTTATTTTCTGGAAGGACCCACGTGGCGCGCGCATGTGCACCATCACCAACACAGCAAAGCCACTGGGAGGGAGAAAGTTGTCCAGACAGCGTGTAGTCCAGTGCCCATCGCTGCTGGTGAGGAGAAGATGCCCTTTGAGCCTGCTTTAATTTTTTAAAAAAGAAAGAGCCATGCGCACGCTCACCATCATCAATAAGAGCAGTGAGTGGGGGGAAGCTGTCCAGCCAGCGTGTGGTCTGGTTCCCAGCCGGCAGGAATGGGAGGAGAGGTGCCTCTGAGTCTGCTTTATTTTCTTTGAAAAAAGCCGACTGTGCGCGCGCACACACCATTGAGATAGGAGCAGTGGGGATAAGCTGTCCAGCCAGCGTGAGCCTGCTTTATATTTTTGGAAGAGCTGTGCGTGCGTGCCATCGCTGATAGGAGGAGCAGTGTGTGTGTGTGTGTGTATGGAAGTGGAAAATATTAGGGAGGGTCATCTCCAGGGCCTCCGGAAACAGCCCCCCTCTGCCCCTTCCCATTATCCTCTTCTCCCTCACCACACACACTTGCTCAGCTAGCTACTCGAAGAGGCCCTGGAAATGATCCTGCCCGCCCGCTGCCAGGCAACTTAATTTTCCATGGCACCACCCTGCAAGGCTGAATGCACCATATCTGAATTTGCTCCAAGGTAGGAGATAATATTCAAGAAAAGTTTACCTTTAAAAATAAATAAATAAATAAAGTTCCCTGGGGGCACACCCTAATGAAATGTGCTGCGCACGCCTATGAGCAGAAGTGAATGGACAGATGCTGGATCAAGACAATGCAAACTTTCTAACCGAAGCTCTTTATCAAGTCTGCCCATCCTAGCTCCCTCTTTGCATCTAAAATAAGGTGCTGGAAGGGGGAAAAACTTTTTTAAAATTAATTTAAATAAAACATCTTTAAAGGTTTTAAGTGAAAAAAGAAACTTTACAAAATTATTTACTTACCAGGCCACTGATAAGATTAAAGAAATATTTACATGTTTACAAAACATCCAACAACCAGGAAGAGCTTCCTAGTAATACAATTGAATTTACCAGATGACAATGACTACAGTATTTCAGATTTGTTACATGCAAGTAGTGAACAAGCTTCAGAGAAACTTCTTGCTGAAATAAATGAATCATTGGCAGCAACATTCTGGAAATCCCAGTCAAATCCTGCACAGACCACAACACTTCTATTACTGATGCATTTCAGTAGCTAAACCTAAGTTGGCAGGGAGATTGTCTGGAATATCAACATGCAGCTTGTGCTATGGTTTTATGAATTTGAGGCTATACACAGGAGTAGGCAACATGTGACCCCCAATGCAGCCACTGCCACCCTGCCAATTCAGGGCAACACCAAAACCTTTATTTTAAAAATAAAACAAACGTTTTAAGGGGAAAGTGTATAGCTACTGCTATCAAATCTAGCTTGCAAGTAAGCTAAATTTTGGTGCTTTTGGTCCTACACATCCTTTTTTTCCTAGGTTGCTCCACAGACTGTAGCCTACAAGTGAGATCTCAAGGGTGAAAATGGCCCCTGGCCCCGAAGTTGCCCACCCCTTCTATACATTATCAAGGGATGTTGGGCAAAACAGTCCAAACTTGCAGATTCACTAGCTGGACGAGTTTGGGATGGTATAGAGGAAATCTGTCACTGGGGTGAGCATCAAGCTATCACCACCAGTGGTAGGTCCTGAAATGGAGGCAGCCTGGTATCTGTTGGACCCAGAGGCCCCAGGTTTGGGCCCCTCAAGTACACCAACCTGGAGCTGGGGTAGTTAATCCTTCACTGAAACCAATGTAGGGGAAATTTTATGAAGATTTAATAATGAAATCACTGGAAGAAAACTGCTTCCCCACCCCTCAACTAACCCCTGGCTAGTGTGAGCTGGCAGGACTTCGGAAGTGGCGGATTGTCTTCCACTTCATTCCCTCACTTAGGATTGCTCTCTTAGCAATATTTGCTTTAGAATCAGTATTCATACATGACTGTTCCAAATTCACCACAATAACAGTGCTTTTATAAAACAATGAAATCTCTGCCCGGATGATAGTACTATGAAAGCATTTTTGTTACATTTTCCATGTGTCTTCTCCCTAAAACCAAAGACATACAAGGACTATTCTTTCCTCAATGCAATGATTTATTTTAGTCCACTTGTTACTAATTCCCCATTTTATTACAATTTTGTCCCAACTTACACTGCAATGCTGGAGCGAAGTTTCTGGATATCCTTAGATCTCCTGCTCTCTTCTTTACAAAGTGTAAGTAACTTCAAAGGAAATGGGTTGCTGAAAATATTTGAAAAAACCAGCATGTTATGATGAATAATTGTCTTGAGTGTTGTGAGATGCTCTGGGCATTACAAAAGTAGTCACTAACCATGAAGCTGGCAAAGTGCAGCAACATTACCCTTGACATCTCCAGGGAGGCTTCCACTAATTAGTACCATCTCTAGAAGTGAGAATAGTAAGGCAAGTTGTTGCTTGGGTCACTATTATCTTAGCCCGGAAATCCGACACTGATCTGTGTGGTACAAACCACTATTTTATATGCTAAAGCTTTGCATGTAATTATGAGTTTCTTATGTTTGCATTGTGTCTGAAAACGATTTTCATGTAACTCAAAAGCTTGTTTAACCTCTCCCAACGAAAGCTAGTCCAATAACATGAGTGTTAGCTTGGATGCATATTCAGTGGTGAAGGATTGTCTAGAATCTCAATGTGTAAGCAAAGTACCCCCAAAGAAATGCATCCTAGATATGATATTGCTGTGAGGGTAGGGTGGAGAATGTTCTCTGCATTATTTGCTTCTAGTCTGGTTAACTTTCTTCACAATTATGCAAGGCTGTTCATAGACTGGATGGAATTTATGAGAGATTAATTTAGTTAACAGGAGTGCTTGCTGGTTTTCAGCACAGGACAATGGCAATATAGGGAATGAGGTGTGATTTCCAAAGGAAATGACAATACAAGCATTCAGCAAAGAGGCCAATTACAGTTGAGCATCTGGAAAAAATTTAGGGCATGTAGTGCTATATGTAGGATTCTGCATTTGAAATAGACCTGCTTTGCTTTCTGTCATCTGCCAATTCCACATTTGTAATAACTAGCTCTAACCTACCGGTGATCTCAAATAGCACAGCCTCTCCAAAGGAAATTGAAAAAATTCCTTCTCCTGTACAGGCAGCACTCCAGCAGTAACTGGATCAGCATCTAGGGAAAAGGGATCTGTCTAAAGATTCTGTGTTATGCAAATTGAGCACACATGCTGTTCCTGAAAACAGAGCTTTTAAAAAAGGTGAGCTGCATTTTAACCAGATCAATCAGGGCATTACTTGGGGTGGTCCTTAAATCAAAAGCAAGATACAAAGTGCCCCCCAGCTGACAGTCTGTAGAGGAAAGAAATTACCACTATTAAGGAAGTGACTTATTTGTGGATAAAGTTAAAGATTCACATTGGCTTGTTGCTTGACGTTTGTAGTGACAGACTCCATCTGATGACACATTACTGCACGTTCAGCAAATTTGTATGTATATAAATAAATGTTTTAATGATGTGTTTCTTTTGTTTTTAAAATTTTTAACTTTGTCATGCTTGTATTTGCATTGTGTTCCCCGCCTCGATCCGTAGGGAGAGGCGGGTTATAAATAAATATATATATATATATATATATATATATATATATATATAATATATATATACACACACACACACACACACACACGGTATGGACTCCTACATCTGTGCAGAATAGTTCAAACATTCTTCTTCTGCTCTTTCATTTAGAGAACAACCAGAAGACTATTCTGTCCAGTTTTAGTAGCATATGCATTATTTTTAGTATCTGGAATTGGATATGTCTTAGTCTTCAAATACCATACTGGGAAATCCATTGGGCAATTTTACTGCTATATTGTTCAACTGGTTCATGCAGATTATTCTTTTAAAGAGATTATCCTCACAAGGGATTGCTATTAGGATTTTCTACTTATAATAGGATTTGCAGGGTGACTTCTGCATCTAAAACTTTTGAAGTCTGCACCAAAGACAGATTTGTTAACAATCCAACATACACTATGGACATTCCACTTATCTTCTACAATTTCTTAGTTTATACTGATCTGACCTTGTCTTGAAATCGGGAAAGAATTTGAAATTATGAGGTTACTGGAAAACAGTATACTAGAAACCTCTGAGACAACTGGAGGCATTAAGCGGCCATCTGATGTACCTACCTTCAAAGGCATGATTTCTCAAATGTGGCTATGGTAGTGCTTGGGGCCTCCATAGCATAGATTTATCCATTACACGAAGGCTACTATGTAATTACTGCATCTGCAACCACCGTAACATAGGAAGATTTTGGTTCTTGATGTCCTTTGGGTTCCATGATTCTATGGAAATGCTCAAGTTCCAGCATCTTGTGTTGGATCAGCCTACAAGTGCAATCATTCCCTGTATTTTAAATATTTTCCCATTGTTCAAATATGTGCTTTAGCACCATTTCTTGGCAGTTAACAATACTACCAAGAATTATTAGGTCGGGTGATGTCACTGGGTGTTGGGAGGGAAGAGGAAATTACAATAGTGGAAAAAGATGCTTTCAAATGATCTCAACCTTCCTCGTGTAAAACATACCTACAATGTTAAATCTCCCATTTCTTTTGTAAAGCCTCAAGGATTTTTATATTTAATTCTCGTCAATGGGCAAAAAGCAGGGATTCTCCCCACTACTGTTCAGGGCTGGGGCTTGGAGAGGCATAGGGCCTTGCAGTCTCGCTTGGAGACCAAATTGCCCATTTAAGTCTTCTATTTCTCAACAGCAGACTCTTCACTTCACTGCCATCACTGGGAAATGCGCAAGAAGCCCGACCTACTGAGGCAGAAGCGTTTCAAAACAGTCTGATTACTGTGTGGGTTGAAGACAGGACACATAGCTCAACTCTTAGTACCGATAATGAATTTTTCAAAACAAAATCTTTTTCAGATAAATTGTGTCAAGATACAGAAGATTTGACTTGATTTTTAATATTTTCCCTTGCCAGTAATGTACATTAGGAAGACTGCAGCTTTCTCTCTGAAGTTTTTCCAGCAATCGGGTTGCGGTTGGGGTGGGGACACTTTACTGTCTGCTAATAATCACTTACTTTTCTTCAGCTACAAAGATATCAAAGCAACCATTGGCTAATATCTGGTCCAGCATCTTCAGCAGTGGTACAGATACCCTAACGAGGAAAGAACAAGGCAATCAAGTACCATTTTTGACACTGCTCCCATTGAGACATTAAAGTATCAGATGAAAAGGGAAAACTTTTGCCAAACTTCATACCCCTACTATACTGTCAAGTTGACTATACTTTTATATCATTTCCAGCCCTATATTATGCCCTTTAACACAGAGAGAAATGAGAGTTAAGGTTGGTTAACTGTTGTTGGTCTTTTTAACTCAGTAACTGATCTTTTTAAATTCCGTTGAAAAACCACTGTAGAACAAAGCTGGTTTCTTTCATCAGTTATACTTCTAATTGGAAAAAAATCTATTCTGCCACTGATTTAATTTTGGCTTACAGGAATATGTTCTTCATTATCTAGCAACACAATACTTACTTTACTTGTTAAACTAGATTTGAAAGAGGAAATCAAAGTGAAAAAGTTCAAACTTCAACCACTTTAGCTGCAGGGAACGGACTGAAAGAGTTACAACACAGTTTGGCAAAGCTGCTGGATTCCCTCCTGTCGTTTATCCATTCAGACAACACATCCGAGCATTCCCTGTTATGTGTATGTACGTCCGCAGCCATTTTCTGATTGTTGGCCTACGTACCCTCTTCAGAACATGAGGAAACACTTATGTTGGCAGTTCAAGAATTAATATAACCCTCATCCTCCCATCATCTATTCTGAAATTTTGGAGGATTGATCGGTAGCCTTTAGCGTTCTTTGTTTAAGCTCCTTCTGTTTCTGGCTGCCTTGTTTGTATTTATAGTGAAATATGGCAGTATCGTTGCACGTATTAATTATATTTGAGTGAAAAATGGGCTTGAGATGCTGCTCCTTGACCCTGGGATCTAGTTCCATTCTTTTTCAATGCAAAAGGGGGATTATTTGTGGCGCTCCAGACGTTTTGGCTTGCAACTTTCATCAGCCCTAGCCAGCATAGCCAATGGTGAGGGATAATAGGAGCTGTAGGCCAAAACACTGGGTGAGCCACTAGTTGCCTACCACTGTTCTATGCACTCTGGAGACCAGAGACCTTTGTAAATCCTACCAGCAGCTCTGGTTCCTCCTGCTGCTGGCATCTCAGTATCTCTGATTGCTATGGGTTTGTCCCTCCCTTCTACTGGCAATTGGTTGCCACTCCCTGTTGGCTCCTCCTGCCTGTGCACAGGAAATGCTAGCAGGAGCTTGTAGTTCTTGAGTGAGCATGTCACATAATGAGGCACATATCTCTTGCATCTAAAACTACAAGTTTTAGACTCTAGTTTGTTCTGTACATGCATGGTGTGTGTGTGTGTGTGTGTGCGCTCTAGAGGACATAGGGCAGCAGCTCTCCCCACCCCCGAAAGTTACTTCTTCTGTTCTAACTCTACTTTTGATTGCCTACAAATTATTTCACAGGATCCACAAGCTGGGCCGTGCAGAGGTGGGACCAGTTGGCCCAGGGGCCCACGATTTTGAGGGGGCACTCCGACGAGGAGCCCCCCCCAGCTTACGTTACTGCTTCCATAGCGTAAGCGGCCCATCGAGAAGTGAGGAGCCCGCCTTGTGGAAACAGCGCAGAAGCCATCCGTTGTGAATACCACGGTCAGACTACAAGCTCCAGAGGGCCATGCGGGGCGGGGATAGATGTGCCTTGAGGTGTTGTAGAACAGGTTTAATATGAAGGTGTTATGTAGAACGGACATGTTGATGGGCACGCCTCCTTGGGGCGGCCATGTTGTCCTCCTTTTTTGAAATGGGGGGGCACACACTTCCCATCTGGCCTGGGAATATCACCAGCTCTGCACGGCCCTGCCCACAAAATACCACCCCCACCCAGAACATTTTCAGACCACCCTTATAACCAGACGACAGACCTTGGGACACTCCAGGTCTCTGTACCTAGATCTAGGAGCCCCAACACACATCATAGGGGAAGGTTGAGGATGGCCCCTCCCTCTCTCCTACAAAATTACCTAATCATATTCTTCTCCAGTGTTTTCAGTGGTATGTCTCCTCCCGTGTTAGTCCTCCTTTTCTATCCCTTCCTCAGAGTTCTCTGTGGCTTATAAATGCACAGCTGCCTCTCCTGCTGACCCCACACCACTGCTTTCGTACCCCTGACCTTATCCATTCCAGCTGTACTTAATTTCAACCAGCTAGTATGGGCAGGGAGCCAAATTCTCTCCCTTTCTCAAGCTCATCAAAATCTGAATTATTGCAACCTAGGCCCTGTTCAGAAAATGTCCCTAAAATACAATTTGTTTAGACAAATTACTGCCTATATCTCTCATATCTGACAAACCAGAAAAAGCTTTTGCCCTGATGACCTGGAGCATAATTAGGACTTTTCATAATCATGGGTAGTTATGAAAGTCTACCCATCAACATTTGTAGTAGGAAAATGCAATTCTAGAGATGTTTTCTAATGAGTTACCTGGAAACACAAGTAAGCATTTAGGACTACATCTAACAAGCCCCTATAGAAAGAGCCAGATTACCTGTCATTCAGCAGGTTGTCCTCAAAGACCTGCAGCAGTGTCTCACAAAAGCTGCTCAGTGCATCCTTGTCACTCTGAATATTCTTCAGATAGTCAAATAGGCTCTGTGATGAGCAACGTACCTGCAAGTGATGAAAATCCCCAATAAAGCAACTGGCTTGCCTATGGAGAAGCACTTAAATTCACAAGTATTTTTTGAATGTGAAAAGGTTTTGTTCAGTCTTCACTGCATGTCTGAAACCTCAGAAATCAATCTTACCCCCATTGTTTCTCAAAGCCAACAGAAATTTTATGCTAAAGTAGACAAGAGTAATACCATTTTGACTACGTTTATAACTTCAAATCTCAAACCAAATTTGTTTATTGTAGACTATGACCAGATTGAAAAAGCAAGATTCACAAGATATTTACAAACATGCATAGTGCAACAAAATATATCTACAAAGACAAATAAAACAATGTATCATTCATACTGAGTGAATCAAAAACTGGTTAAGTGAGTTCTCAACTTCATTGCAACCAAAAAAAAACTTTTTCTGTCACTACTGGAATGGTGCCAGCTAATCATTAAGATAAATAAAATACATAAAATAAATTGTTTCTGCCAGCAAACTTAAATAAAAAAGGTGCAATCAGTTCTTTTCTAATATCCCAATAGAAACTGCAATATAATATAACATGTACTGCAGTCTCTAAACCTCCTGAACAGCAAGGACACCAAGGTTGCAATGCTGAATCCTTATTGAAACTCCTCTCCAACATGACAGTGGTTTATAACTTGGTACTCAAAGATCAATACAACCAGATAACATGCCATTGCTATTTCCTCCCAACAAATAGGTAGCATAACTGGATAATAGATGCTTGAACCTAGAACTAAATAATCAAGAAATACAACTCATGCTGTGGCACAGTTTTTGCTTTATCCAGGAAGCCTTGGCAATGCTAACTCATTGTCCATTTTGCCTTGTGCAAATGTCATTTATACATTTTTACTAGATATATATGCAGGGGAACAGGGGAGGTGCCCTTTCTCATATATACAGTGAACAAGGCACTCTCTTACTAGGTAAAATTGCACCTATATATCTGCTAAAAAAGGGATCACCGGGCAATCAGGGCTTTATTGAATTTGTCTTCTAAGGCCTCCCCACTGCATGCCATCTTGGAATTATGGATTAATTGAGTTGAGGCTATAGTAAGAAAGATCCTGCCGACGTTCAGGACTTTAGCCTTCATTTACCCTCTCAGCTCTATGACTTTTGCCCATCAGATCAATTTATGAGAACACAAGGTACTAATAATTTTAGCACATTTTCTTAGTCCTGATTTTTTTTTAACATTGTGTCAAGTCAGAAGAGAACAGAGCCTCATCACCAGAGATTTTCCAAAAAGCAAGTAATATATTTTATTCTACATTCAGCCCATTCAGCAAATCTTATTCATTTTCCAGTTCAGAGGACTGACAAATTGTTGTGCATTTCAACCCAGTAGGATCAATAAATGGGAGAACTCTGGATCATTTCAAATACTGAAACTATCCTGAAGTGGCAAAAATATAGAAGCCCATTGTTAGAAGGTCGGCCTGGTCTGACCCTCAGTTCATTGTAATGTTCCGTATCTATGAAGGTTAAGATCAGCAAAATCTGATATAGATCACAGACAGACACATCACCTTTCAAACCATTTCCAAAAATTGCTTGCAAATAACCCCAATAAGTGTTGGGGAAAATTTCCCTTAAGATGAATAAAAGGACTGGACAGTTGCAAAGTGTCCAGAGGACTGACTATTGCACCTGATATCAATTAACAGGGGAATGGTTTTTTCTATCTGCTACTGAAAAGGTCAGAGAGATAGTGGGTTTTTCCCTGGGAGTTTTTCTATTGATTTGTGCTTAGTCATTGTCTTTTCAAACTGTATATATATCTGTAAATATCTGATGGAATGAGAGGTGGTTGTATGAGGATATGATGTTGGACGGTTATGTTATTTGATGAGGAAATCTTCCTGGAACCTGTATTGTATTTGATGACCATACTGCTGTACATATATACTGAAGGAAATACTGGAACCTCAGTAAAAGCTTATACTAAACATAAAGCGTTGGTGTGTGAGTAGTATTACTGAATGGATCTCTGGAACACGCTTACTCTGCTGTAAGTGAACCGGGAGCGCTTCTCTCCTGGACAATAAGTGCAATAGACATCTCTTTGTCCCTAAAGAAGGTGATATGACTGAAATGTGTGGGGCATGCTAGGTTAGATCCAGAGCAAGTTAATTGCCATAATAGTATCCCTTCCTTTCCACTTTCAATTCTTTTAACATGCATTTGCAAATAATAATAATAATAATAATAATAATAATAATAATAATAAATTTATTTCTTACCCGCCTCTCCTTCAGGATCGAGGCGGGGAACAACATCGATACAAATGACATCAAATACATAAAGCTGATTAAAAACATATTAAATTAATACATTATTAAATTAAAAATAAACTCTTAAAATCTGACTGGTAGGCCTGCCGGAAGAGATTGGTCTTTACGGCTTTCTTAAAGTCAAAAAACTATTAAGTTGACGAATTTCCTCCAGCAGGCCATTCCACAGTCTGGGAGCGGCAGAAGAGGAGGTCCTCTGGGTAACAGTTGTCAGCCTGGTTTTGGCCAACTGTAGCAAATTCTTCCCAGAGGACCTGAGCATTCGCGGCAGATTGTATGGGAGAAGGCGATCCCACAAGTAACCTGGACCCAAATCATGTAGGGCTTTAAAGGTAATAACCAACACTTTATACTTCACCCAGAAACTAATTGGCAGCCAGTGGAGTGATTTTAGGATTGGTGTAATTTGGTCACCCCTAGGTGTACCGGTGACCAACCTGGCTGCCATATTTTGAACTAGTTGAAGTTTCCGGACTATGCACAGAGGTAGCCATGTAAAGCGCATTGCAGAAGTCAAGTCTCGAAGTTACCAGCAAGTGCACTACCGTTTTTAGGTCTTCCAACTCTAGGAAGGGGCGCAGCTGGCATATCAGCCGAAGCTGATAGTAGGCACTCCTGGCAGTCGCATCTACCTGAGCTGTCATTTGGAGCAACAGATCCAGGAGCACCCCCAAGCTGTGAACACAGCCTTTCAGGGGGAGTGTAACCCCATCCAGAACTAGTTGGCACACCTCCAAACCCAGGTTGGGACTTTTGACAGTAAGCACTTCCATCTTGTCTGGATTCAGTTTCAGTTTGTTATTCCTCATCCAGCCCATTACCGCCTCCAAGCATTCATTCAGAGGAGACACACTATCCTTAGCTGATGCTGCTGTCAAAGGCATAGAGAAATATATTTGGGTGTCATCAGCGTACTGATAGCACCCTGCCCCATGCCTCCGGATGATCTCTCCCAGCGGTTTCATGTAGATGTTAAACAGCATTGGGGATAGGATGGCGCCTTGTGGTACGCCATACAACAGCTCCTTCTTTGAGGAGCAACTATCCCCAAGCATCACCATCTGGAACCTGCCCGAGAGGTAAGACCGGAACCACTGAAGCACAGTGCCCCCGATTCCCAAACCCCTCAGGCATTCCAGAAGGATACCATGGTTGATGGTATCAAAAGCCGCTGAGAGATCCAGAAGTACCAGCAGAGACACACTCCTCCTGTCAATATTCAAGCGTAGATCATCCACTAAGGCGACCACAGCAGTCTCAACTCCATATCCTGCCCTGAAGCCAGTTTGAAATGGGTCTAGAAACTCTGTATCTCCAAAACTGCTTGGAGTTGGAAGGCAACTGCCTTCTCGATCACCTTGCCCAGAAACGGAAGTTTTAATACTGGTCTGCAGTTTTAAACATGATGGAAAACTCCCCTCCCTGAGAGATGTATTAATAATATGTTGTCATTGTAATTTAATTGTATCTCCTCTTCCCTGGGCGACCAGCCAAGAAGGGCAGGGATTGAGAGGGCAAGTTATCCTCCTCACTTGTCCAAGCAGCTTGTACACGTCCTCGGTACTCACCAACTGAAACTGATCCAGTGTAATTCTACTCGTGGAGTTGCTGGACCCTCCATTGTCAGCCTCTGCTATAACGACAGCATCTAAATTGGCTGTTATCCGAGAGATTTTATCTGTGAAATGATTGTTACAGGCATCACAGTGAACTACCGAAGGCTCTAAGATCGGGTTCAGGGGGGAAGGTGCCTGAGTTAGACCCCTCACCACCCTGAACAGTTCTGCTGGACGTGAGTACGCAGACGCAATGCGTGCAGAGAAGAAAACTTTCTTCACTGTACATATTGCCACCCCATAGGAACAGAGATGTTCTCTATGTCGTGTCTTGTCGGATATAAGTCGAGTTTTTCGCCATCATCGCTCCAGTCGTTGTCCTTCCCGCTTCAACTCCCTGAGATCTTCTGTATACCAGAAGTGGGTCAGATATGATGTTTAGGGGTAATCGTGTCGATAGCCCTAGTTAGGTCTTGATTCCATCTATTGATCAGGGCTTCTACAGGATCATCGATGATACCAGCCATGGAACCCTCTAAGGCTTTCTGGAATCCAAGAAGATCCATCAGCCTTTGAGGGCAAATCATCTTAATATGTCTGCCACCCCTGCAGGGGCAGGTGGTAGCCGTGATATTAACCCTGACGACAATGCAGAGGTATTTGTCACCTCTGCCTACAGATCTGTCTGTTCGGAACTGAAAACAGCATCGAGGGTGTGGCCTGCTGAATGTGTAGGTCCAAAGACCAACTGGGATAGGCCCATGTTTGTCATGGATACCATGAACTCCCGAGCTGCACCAGACAAACTGGCCTTGAATGGGACGTTGAAGTCACCCAGGACCAAAAGCCTGGGCAACTCCAACACCAGCTCCGAGACCAGTTCTGTGAGCTAGGCCAGGGAGTCTGATAGGCAGTGGGGTGGCCGGTACACTAACAGAATCCCTAGTCTATCCCTGGCCTTCAGACTCAGGTACACACACTCCCTGTGATTCAATTCTCGGGCAGGAAGTCTGGTCAGGTTAAGGTTGTCCTTGTAGACCCCCCCTACCCACTTTCCCTCACCTGCTCACTAACACAATACCCAGCTGGGAGGGCTGGGCCCCACTGTCATCTCCCAGCCAGGTCGGCCTCCTCGTCTGTAAGGAGGTCATAGATGATATTCATTTTATTTTTAACCTGGCATTGCATAGGAGCAAGGAGAGGTTCTTTGAGTGGCCTGGTTTGTTCTCCAAGATCCCCAGGGTAGCAGGGCGACCGGAAGGTAAGATGGGTGTTAAATATCTCTCTCTCCTTCCCCTGTAATGGCACTTTGCCCTGCTATCGCCATATCTCCCTCTGCCCCGCACAATACATATTGCCACTCCCTGACACATTACAGCTCAGCTGGACTCCTCTTAGTGGAGTGGGCAGGGGAGGCACTGTGATGTTCCCTCCAGTGTCTCTCGCTCTTCTCCTCCTCCCTCCCAGTATTAACAGTCCCTCCAGCCTCCGCTCAGCTGGGCTCCCGGCTGTCTTGGGCTTCTCAGCTTCTCAGTGGAGTAGGTGGGGGAGGCACGGTGATGTTCCCTCCAGCGTCTTTTCCCCCCCCTCCCTCCTGGCAAACTTAACAAACAAATCAAGAGGCTATTTGAATGCAGTGGAATTCCTCTAATATGTTAGAGCTGCAAGTTACATCCAAATACTGAACTGAATGTTCCAGTTCAGAAGTTACTAACATCATTGTTCCATCTACAAATGGCATCTTGCAGTGCACTGACATAATTTCAAGGAGGTATGACCCATAAAACCTCATGCGTTTTTACCTTCTCTTACTTCATGAAACCCTTGATTATACTATTATGAATACTTGGTACAACTTGTAAGCCCAGTCTGTATCCTGCATGTCACATATGGGCAACCTACAGCCCATATGTGACATGTGCAGCCTGTGACTTCAGGATGCCTCACCTACTTTTCCTGATACCCAGGTGTCCAGCCAACAGCTGGGCAGAAGGGAAAAGACTGCTATTTCTCACTGGGGTTGGGTTTAAGTTAAAGCCTCCTGCAATACCAGCATTCCTGATCAAGATAGGTTTTTTTGTAGTGGCTAATGGGGAAAGCAATCTCGACTGAGATCGCTCATTTGAAAGCTTTAATCTTATCCCCTCCCAGCGATCTGCTACTAGTGAGGATCACCGGGGGGGTGGGGCGGAGGCAAGATTAAAGACACACACATCTCTGTGATCCCCACTAGTAGCACAGCGATAACAACAATCCTGATCGAGATAACTGTGGGGGAGGATATAACCTCTGTACACTCCACTGCCAGTGATACCAGTGCAAAAGTTGCTGTTTCTTTGCAGCTAATAACAGTGGAAAATAAGGGATGGACAACTTGGGGGGGGGGATGCAATTTCCCCATGGCTGGGGAAATCCCATATTTCCCCCCACTGCATTAATGGCAAATGTCATTAATGCAGCAGGGGAAAAGTACAAAAGGTGTGCGCAGGTCAGGGTGGACCTGCGCCCCCTTTGTCTTTTGGCAGTGATGGGATGAAAATCCGCTGGATGCATCCATCAGTGCTTGAGAGGACCAGACACGGGGGCATCCACTGCCTTTGGGGGCCCAGGCGAATTTTTGCCCAATTGCTAATGGGGAAACAGCAACCTTGATCAGGATTACTAGAGGGGTAAACTCTCTCCCCACTCTTAGGCTCAATTCGATGACACAATAGTCAATGGTGGGTTGACTAACCCTAACCCTCACGCTAACCCTAGGGGGCATTCCCCACACAACATGGTAATAAATAATCAACTGTGGTGTGGATGAGGATCAGCGCTGAGTTGACTATGGCAGCATTTGGATGACACAATAGTCAAAACAATTGACGATTGTTTCCCCCACATCAGTTGTTTATTGTGTCGTCCAAATTGAGCCTTAGTGTGTACATGTGAGGAGCTTCTGAACTGTATTTGATTTCATATGACTCTAGTTCACGTTTTCCTATGCCCTGATCTTTTATCCATTTTCCACCAGCTTATTGGTGTAAAGAGCAAACACCATCAGAATGAAAAACCTTGCCAATTACTTTGAACTAAAATGTGTGCACAATGGGATTTTTTTATTTTTATAGATCCAGGATTAACTTAACCAGCCTTGGGTACCATGGCTTAGGCCATCCTTGCAACAGTGCCCTCTGTAAATAATAATTGCCACTATGCTGCACAACTTTCAAAATCCTGTGTTTGTTTTGTTGTTCTACTTCATAAAAGACACTTGGACTAGAGCAGTGTTCCCCAGACTTTGGATAAACACAACACACTTTTTTCTGAATTAAAATTGCAGGTGCACATCACACCTAAAAAACTTTACATTGGGAGCATGTAAAACTAAGAACTGTCCTCCTTCAGAATATCAAACGTGTCTCTCCTTTGAAGGCAGGAAATTCTGCTGCATCTCAAGAATATAAGAAAAGTTCTGCTGGGTCAGACCACCATCCAATTTCCCACAGCGGCCATGCAGATGCTCCAGGGGGCAGTGCAGGAAGGCAATAATTCTCTCATGCTGTCGCCCCCACCCATCTCGCCTCTGAACACAGAGCTTTCATATAGCTATTATGGATAACAGCCTTCAGTAAGACTTATTCTCCACAAATTTGTCTAATCCTGCTTTAAAAATCTAAGGGCCGTCACCAAATCCTGTTGCAGTGAATTCCACGAGTCTTCACATGAGACTTAATGAATTGATTAAAATAAGAATCCTTTTACCTGATAATGGTACTTTTTGCCTTGTATAATAGACCATAGCATCAGGGTGCTGGCACTCTGTACTTTTCATATTTGTGAAAAGCTTAAAACGTACAGCACATGTTGCCAAACTCTTGCGGAGTTTCATAATGACTTGCAGATTAAATTTATGGATTTAAATATGAGACTGTCTCCTACCAAATTTTTACAGACAAAAAAATACCCTTGAGTTTCTTGAAGAGGTCAAACTGAGGCTCTTTCCCAATATTTCCCTATTGAATTTTTCAGTATTCGTTGCACTTTGTTTTGAAAAGTGTAAACAGTTTGATTGCTTTCAGCTCCCTTGCTTATTGTTGGCTCTGCATGTTTGTTTAAGAGAAGAACCTTCTGTTCTGATTTCAAAAATATTGCCTTGAATTCTTAGCACTTTATGGACTTCCTTATAAAATTCTTAATAGTTTAATTTAGTCCAGTAATTTCCAAACTGTGTGCCATGAGAAAACTGCTAGTGTGCCTCTAGATGTTAATTCATTAAATAATTAAAATGCTCTGGTGAGCCCAAGATACACACCCATAAATTAGGCTGCTCACTGAGTGTCTGAATGATTTGCTGCTTTGGCTTTGCCTTCCTTCCTTCAATTAGTCTCTAGTGGGGCCAGATAATTCTGCTCTGTCTTTACATCGATTGGATCATCCAGTCTCTCGCTATGCAGAAGAAGAGTTTCTTCACATAAGATTTAATGAATACTTGTGTGATTATTTGAATCATAGTGTTGCACCAAGACAGCAGTTCAAGACTGCAACTGCACAATGCAAAGCTTTGCACATATCAGATATGGGCAAGGAAACTAGCATTTCTCTGATGGCACACAGTTTGGAAATTACTAGATTACAATTCAACTAATTCTAAGGAGTTCTGGGGGCAGGACTAGAAAGTTACAGGCATTCCCCCAGATATACAGCTCAACCCCCATGCCAAGTTGCAGTACAATGTACCAATAGTATTGGGGTGGGGGAGAACCTGGAAAGCATATGCCCAGATTTCAACAGCCTGCAAGGACAGCAAGACTTTCTAACTGAGCTGAGTTCCAGCACCATCGACAGCCATTTGTAAATGGACTAGAGAAACCACAATGAGTAGGACATCAAACATACGAAATA
Source organism: Anniella stebbinsi (assembly GCA_029215795.1). Classification (NCBI taxonomy): domain Eukaryota; kingdom Metazoa; phylum Chordata; class Lepidosauria; order Squamata; family Anniellidae; genus Anniella; species Anniella stebbinsi. The sequence goes on along the minus strand of JARDYH010000005.1, from coordinate 59,648,999 downwards.
ACTAATGACCAAAGGATTCTGATTAGCTTCTAAGAGCGTCAAGTATTGCTGGTGCAAAAGGTATCCTTTATAGGGATCTACAAATCACTTTATTGTGACTGTCAGAAATGAAATTGTAAGGGATAGAAGTGAGAAAAATTCCTAAAGTTGGTTTCTATTTCAGGGACAGCCAGGGGCAGCAAATGATAAGAACACAGTAGCAAGCAGACCTATTGTGAGCAATGCGCTGTTGAAATGTTTTGTGACTGAAGTACAGTTTGCACACCAAATTAACTTTTAAGCTTGTTACCACCCTCTACATAATCAGAAATATTCTCCAAATAGCCAAGGAAAAAGAATCTCCAAGTAGTGGTCCAGCTACCCACTTGGATTTGGAGCCGTGCCACAAATAGCACATAAGCGTAAAAGAACCTATGAGGAAACAAGGGCGTATACGGCTACTTCTCTCACTATGTTTGTAATGTTATGTTACAGTCCTCCCCATACCAGCCTGGCCCAAGTTTCCAGGAAGGGTGATGCTGTCTTAGGGAGGAGGTGCACTGTGGGCTTTTCTCATGTGGCTTGAGGTTTCTCACGTTTCCCGAGCTATGGGGGAAGGACCTGTGCTACAGCACAATAGGATGAAACAAAGGAGGCATGTAGTGAAGTGGTAAAATTGCTTTATGGAGATCAACAGGGACAGAAACTGAATTTTTATTTATTGATTACATTTATATCCTGTCTTTCCTCCAAAAGCCCAAGGCATCATACATGATACTCCTCCAATTTTATCCTCACAACAACCCTGCGAGGTAGACTAGGATGAGTCAGTGATTGCCCCAAATCACCCAGTGAGATTCATGACGGATCTCCTGAGTCCCAGTCCAGCACTCTAACCACTACAACACACTGGCTCTTTAACAAGGCTTCAGCTATACTAACCAGTACAAAACCCTAGCTCCCACATATTCATACCCCAATTCAGAGTCTTTGTATTTCTAAACATCAGCAACTTGCTTCCAAAAACTGACAGTGAACCTGAACTGATACATGGCTCTTAATTCATCCTGTACCTAAAAGCAATAACAAACGCTCCCTTATTAAACAAATGTGTTTTTATTCACTTACTGTTGATTCTGTTAATCCACCAACAGACACGGTCAGACCTGTTAGAACGTGATAGCAATATGATGCTAAACCCAAAAGCTGTGTGATTCTGGGAAAGGCTTGTGATGGTGCATTCCAGTTGAAAGTTACTGCCTCTGACCTGTGAACAACAGAGGGAGAAAATGCTCCTTCTAAAGCAAGGACAATAGGAAGCAGGTAATATATGCATAATTGTTTCCTCTGCAATTGTTTATTGTGCTAAAACTGTTTCTAAGCTCTGAAATCTCAACAAATTTTCAAACAGATAGCCATTGAAATCGAAGCTGAAACTTGATAACAAATTCAGAAATGCTCAGTGTCATACAGCAGAATAATAATAATAATAATAATAATTTATTTCTTACCCGCCTCTCCGTCTGGATCAAGGCGGGGAACAACAACATGATAAAATACATAAAACTTATTAAAACATAACACATATTATTAAAACTGCATAAAAAATCCTAAAACGTCCTAAAAACACCCTTAAAACATTATAAAATTCCACTGGATATGCCTGCCGGAAGAGAACAGTCTTTATAGCTTTCTTAAATTCTAAAAGACTGTTAAGTTGACGAGTCTCCTCCGGCAGGTCATTCCACAGTCTGGGAGCGGCAGAAGAGAAGGTCCTCTGGGTAACGGTTGTCAGCCTAGTCTTGGCCGACTGCAGTAAGTTCTTCCCAGAGGACCTGAGCGTACGGGGCGGATTGTATGGGAGAAGGCGATCCCGCAGGTAACCTGGACCCAAACAATGTAGGGCTTTAGAGGTAATAACCAACACTTTATACTTCGCCCGGAAACTAATTGGCAGCCAGTGGAGCGATTTTAAAGTTGGCGTAATATGGTCACCCCTAGATGTACCGGTGACCAACCTGGCTGCCATATTTTGAACTAGTTGAAGTTTCCGGACTAGGCACAAAGGTAGCCCTATGTACAGCGCATTGCAGAAGTCGAGCCTCGAAGTTACCAGCGCGTGCACTACCATCTTTAGGTCTTCCAACTCAATGCATTAAAGGTTTAAATTAAAATACAGGATAAATAATGCTTGACAGGCCAGGTTACTTTATACCCATGAAGACTTTCTTACATCAGTTAGTGAGGTCTGAATTATACCTCACACACAAATGCACATTTTAAAGTCCTCCCCACCCAGGGGTGTGGTGGGGAAACTATTGGGAAGCAATTTGGAGCAGTAAAACAGCAAAGAGGGAAATGTTTAAATGCAACCACTGTGGTCTCTCACACCCACTGGAGGCAGTTTGTCCATTCAAAACAGGATGTCAGACCACTGTTACATGCATTTGCATATAAACTGCTACACATTTTCCTTTCCTTTGAAACTGCTGATACCCAAACCCTGTTTGAAGACAGGTTACTGAACTAGGGAAACAATAGAGGGTGGAAAATCTCACATACTTAAACCTTATAAATAATCTATGAATTCAAGAGCACCAAAATTTTAGTGCCTGTTTCTTCCAATAAACATACCCTCTATGAATCAGAAAAACCTAATCCTGCCAAATCAGAGTAAAATATTCTCTTTAAACTTACTTTTTCAATCAGAATGTTCAAATGAGAGAGATTTTCATGTTTATGGACAACCCTATCTGACACCACAAGCACTGGTTACCTTGGAAATATCCTCTCTAAGTCTTCTCGGTGGGGTATGTGTGGGACTGGAGGACTGTCAAAGTACAGAAGTGTAAGGAACACAGATCCTGCATGGGCTCGAAATCGGTCAATTTTTTCAGCTGATTGTTGAGCCACACAGCACATAATCCGCTTGGAGCTGAAATGTAACATACAGAAAACTCTTTCATTATGAGTTGCATATCTTAAGAAAGTGCCTCTTACTGTATGGTTGCTCCCCACCCACATTATAATCGTCTAGTCAGGCCCTGCTAAGAATTCATTCAGCAAGGGGAATAAGAACAGCTGTGCAAAGAAGTAGTACTTTTATTTTGCCCCAAGACTATGGAATAATTAATTGATTAGGGGTGGTCAGACAGTGTTTATCTCTCCTGCCTTTCCAGGAAGGAATGTGAAGAACATCTACTCAGGTTGACTTTTTACATGCTAGGCAGAAAAACTGCTCTCACTGTGCTGACTCTTCCTTATTATTTTTTCTAGCACAGTGTTTTTAAGATATTATTTTAATCCTTTTATTATATTGTATTTTTGTTGATGTTTAATTGTTATGCTTTGATCATTTGGAGAGATGGCTTACGTTTTCAAAATAAAATAAATTATGTACTTCTCAGAAAAAGCGTAATTATCTATTTTAAGCAGAAATAGCTATTGATGTAAGGGCAAAGGGTAATCAGAAACAACAATCTGCATGTCTTGTGTTCACAACAAAAGCAAGACAGATTCTGCTTGAGTACTTTCACTAACAGTAGTGATGGGGGTAACTGAATTCCACCAGTAGGAGGTATGACTGAAGGAGTCTTGTCCCAAAATGTCTGATCACCTAACAATGCAGCAAACTGTTTGAAAAGTACATACACATTTGCGTCGATTAACTCTGGCTCAGTCTGTGTTAATAACAGAGTCACTTCCATTAAGCTGGTCATAGCAGCTTCTCTCACCCTGTTGAAATAATCATACAAATCAAATTGATAATTTCTAGTCCCACATGGAAAAACGCACCTAATGTTCTGTGCTAGAAATGTAAACACAACATCAGAACTTCTTAAATCAAAGTAGCAACAGCATGATTTTAGATTAGTATTCCCTCAAACAAATGTATTTTTTAAATTTTAAATTAAATCCATTGTTTTTGCTGACACTTATGAAAAATAATTATTAAAACATGTATCATATGCAGATTTGGGCTTAGTAGAAGACACTTGCACCCACCCAAGGTAGGGCATCTAATGCAAGGAATACAACAGAGGTTGGCAAAAATTGGGTTACCCAACTTGTGTAAGCAGAAGCACTTCCTACTAAGGTAAAGTCATAATTGGATACGACACTGGGAGGTTATTTATATATTTTAATATGATCACATAATCAACTGTTCTTTATACAAATTAATGGAGATTGATGGATATACCAACTAACAGATTGGAGCAAAGCTGTATGCTACAATGGTTAGCATGACTAATTATGGGCATATAAAAGAAGGAAGATAGAACAAATGAAAAGTGGACCTCCTTTATTTGAATTCTAGAATAACAAAAATCATAGTGCAATAGATGTCCTTAATATATTCAAAATATTATCAGATCTACAGCACAATCCTATGCATATCTATTCAGATGTAAGCCCCAATGGCCCTGTTTAGATGACATGCTAAGCCACAGTGGTTAAGCATTTTGAGCTAAGCATGATGGTTTAGCGTGTCATATGAACCATGACTTAGTGGCTCAATTCGGACGACACGATAGTCAATGGTGGGTTGACTAACCCTAACCCTAACCCTAGGGAGTACTCCCCACACAACATGGTAATAAATAATCAACTGTGTGCGGATGAGGATCAGCGCTGAGTTGACTATGGCAGCATTCGCATGATACAATAGTCAAAACAACTGATTGTTTCCCCCACACCAGTTGTTTATTGTGTCGTCCAAATTGAGCCATTATGTGGTGTGAATCATTCCTAACCATGGTGGCTACATAACCACGATTTAAACACACTCACTAACCATTTTCTGCAAAATGGTTAGCAGCCTAACCATGGCTTAGCGTGTTGTCTGAACAGGCCCAATGAGTTCAATGGAACATACTCACATGTAAGCATACAGAATTACAGCCTTAAGGGATTTTTGTAAGAATTTTTTAAAGCACCCGATATAGAAATATATGGGCCAGACAATCTGATTTCACTTGAAACACACATGGGGTGGCCCAGAATATTTCCTCTCTAATCTCACTAGAGAAATCATCCTGAAAACTACAAGCCTCTTGGTAGAAAAGAACTATCTACCCCAACCTGGGCAGCGTATAAATCCCTAGAAGAACCAATACACGTGAATCGCAGAGCACCCTCTCTCCAATTCAACCCTGAGTATCCCCTGCCTCTCCCTCATGCAACTCTAAAAGTCCAAGACTTTTTTGCATTGGAATAGGGTGCCAGCAGCAAAAGCACTCCTTTGAACTATTCTAAAGGGCCCTATGGGTTTGTTCCAAGTCAAGTTTTAGCCGAGTGGCCTCCCTCAATGACTCAACCTAGACAAATGCATCCAGCTGAGGGTTTGGTTTTTGCTTCATACATATTAACCCCCTATTTGTTCACATATTTAAGGTAAAGCCTGGTATATAGATGGAATTGTTTCTGTGCTTCCAAGAAGTGTTCAAAGGGCAAGTAAAGGGAAAATTCCAATTTGCTTTAGTGACAATGAAAACAGTCAAGGTTAATTATTCCAGACACTGAAAGACACAGAAAGGACTACAAACATGCTCAGAAATATGTACAGAACAACAAGAAAATACCCCCTTTAAATGGGTTAAAGAGGGCATTAAAAAAACCCTGCAAAGCACTTCCTTTGAAATACTGTTACACTAGAGGCCTCCAAGCAATATGTTCCTTTCCAAGACAGTTACATAACTCATTCCCAAGAAATCCACCTGAGTTTTACCACAGTAAAATGCCCTTTGTATATTTGTACTGTTTTCTAAGGTCAAAAGGAAGTGAATGCATACAAACTCTTAAAATCAGTGGACACTTAAGTACCTCAACTGAAAATTACACTACTGAGGAAAAATACATAAATTGCACCATAGCAGTTAGGAAACCTTTCATCAAAGAATACTTTTTCCTCTTTTCATATGGCATCTTATATTGAGATACTCATATTTAACACCTGTAGACACTTTGGACAAGTCCCAGCAAACAATCTGTCAAAAGGAATGTTTAAGTTTGCATATGGAAAATACAGTTGGTTAGCTTTCCCACGAATCCTACACACACACACACACACACACACGTTCGATTCTTTCCTATACTTCTTGGGACTTTTGTACCTAAGAAGACACAATTCAAGTAGTACTAATTATTTTTAAAGTATGGACTCCACCACACCCTGCAGCAAATTCTTCAACTGGTGGGTGAGAGAATCATGGGAGAAGTTTGCACAGGATCCAAGCGTTATCAGGAAACTACATCAGTCTACTTTAATTTCTCCTCACCCAGCCCTGAGACTGGCATGGGGACAAAAGTGGAGTGAATTTGGTCTTCTTCCTCTTTGGCCCTGATGCAATATGGTGGCTTGTTCAAGGTCTGGCAAATGATGACTATAGTCAGTCACATTCATCTCCTGAGTTCACAACACAAAGGATCTGGGTTTCAAAAATGAGGGTTCCAGTTTCCTTCTCCATGAGACCCTGGCAAAGGAAGTGAGGCAAATGGCTACAAGGAGGAGGGCCTTTTGTCCTGTGGCACCCCAGCTGTGGAATGAATTCCCTAGAGAGATTTGCCTGGCACCTACATTATACTCTTTTTGGCGCCAGGTGAAGACCTTTTTATTTTTCCAGTATTTCACCATCTTAGTCTTTTAAATTTGCTGTTTTAAATCTGTATTTTAAATGTCTGCATTGCTGCTTGGTTTCATTCTGGTTGTACTTTATATGGTGTTCTTATATTGTGGTTTAAGTTTTATATTTTAAATTGTACTTAATGGTTTTAATTTTTGTGAACCACCCAGAGAGCTTCGGCTATTGGGTGGTATAGAAATGCAATAAATAAATAAATAATGTTGCGTTTGCAGTCATAGGTATAAAACATACTATATATCATATCATAAGCCTAAACACACATTTTAAGAATTAATATTTCTGAGATTACATATAAATTCTAGGACAAAACTATATGTGACGTTATGAATTTGTGATCAGATTTCCTGCATTCCTCCACCCCCACCCTACAAAGGACAAATGCAGCTCAACATATGTGTGGCAGAGGAAATAACCCCCTTAAGGCTGCTCTAGAAGTTGGCGCTAGTGCAGAATGCAGCAGTTCGGCTGTTATCGGAAATTGCCCTTTTCAGAATTCAACTCCTTTGCTGAGGAACTGCACTTCACTACCACACCAGGTTTAGGGTTTTGGACTTAGTGTACAGAGCTAAACAACTTGCGACCAGAATACCTGAGAGAGCTCTCTCAGAATACCTGAGAGAGCTTCCTTACCAACTTGCCTGATCACTGAGGTTGTCTGAGGGCATGCTCTTGGTGGTTCCACACAGAACTATGGCCTGACTGGAGTCCACCTGGAGAAGAGCCTTTGGTGTGGTGGCTCCCTTCTTATTGAACTCCCTTGCCTCTGTACATCAGGCAAGTGCAAACACTGCATTATTTTTGGCATCTCCTAAAAACAGCTCCTTTCCAGGAAGCCTTTCTTGGATGAGCACCCTTGCACTCTGTTTTTTAAAGAATAATTTTTATATCATGTTCATTTCTATCTTTTGTTCATTTTTTTCTTTTGTTGTTCACTGCTCTGGAATCTGTTTAAATGTGAAGCGGTCTACAAATGTTATAAATAAATAAATAGCTCCTCCATCCAAAGCTGCCATCAACAGCAGCTGATGGGGAGGGCAATTTTAATTGGTAAGACAGCACTGGGGAGGGGAGATATTAAATCCCTTCAATGGAACAGACCCAATCTGATTTGTGGTACCCCACACTAAATTTACTTCTCCCCCCCCACAAAAAAAAAAAAAAAAACAGGAGGGAGATCCAACCATGGACGGATCTACTGATGTCATATCTAGCTCAGCCTCTAATCATTTTCTCAGTGTATGTTTATCACATGATGTGCAATCTTCTTCAATTTTGATTGATTTCTCAAGATGTATGTAGTACACTGAACTCTCCCCACCCCCGCTAAAGTTTCTTTCATTCATGAACATCAAACATTTTTTGGGGGAAAATATCTTTTAAAAATACACTGGTTTAAAGATACACAGGACAACCTGAAACAAACAATTTTCACTCATCAACCAACTAGGATTCTCATGCAAAATTATTTAATTAGCTTAATGTTTTGTTAATTTTGGTGGAGGACAGGGTTGTATATTAATAAACTCGTGTTTATGTCAAATTAACATTTTGAGGTTTATAAATAGTCGAGATAGTAACAAATCATTTGCACTTTAAAATAAAGGCACAAAAACTTGTAAGAGGTAGCAACAATTATGAAAAGACAAGAGAGCTCTAGCTGTTGATACAACTGCACCCTCTGCTGTTCAATCACCAAAATGTGACAGTAAAGCACCCAACCAATTCTTCAAGGGAGAGGTATGATTAATTAAATGAGATACAAAAGAAAAAGAATGGCATTTAACCAGCATCTAATACAGTTACTGGAAGCTCTCAAATCACTACATATATTGGCATGTCAACAACTTCTGACAATCCAGTGGTAGAAAGGTCTGCAATCTCTGATTACATGACATGTTTCGTACAATCGTTTATTTCGTGTGTAATGTTCACTGTTCTTTCTTTATAGGCTTTCCTTTGCTATCTGTGAAAATCGAGATATTGTCCAGGTGTTCTATAGTACCGTTCAATTGCATTACTGTATAAGGCAACAGTATTATTACCTGTGAATCTCTTTGTGTTCTGTTGCAGCTATTTGGTCTACAAGCACTTGGTTTTCATGTTTTTGAGCGAATAGCCATGCTTTATGGCTACACGATTACAACAGTGGTGGATATGATTTTGTTTCATTTCACCAATTTTACTACTATCTGAGCCTTTTTCTCAGTCATTGTTTCTGCAAAGCTCAGCTAAGTGTTGGGGCGAAAATCCACCTGGCCCCGCGAGGGCAGCGGACGCTCCTGTAGAGATGTCCACGCAAGGACAGGCCTGTGCCTGACTGCTCTTGAGCGTCCGAGAGCAGTCGGAAGCAGTTTCACCCTAACCTGCGCCCTTTGCCTTTTCCCCATTAGTGTGGTTGGGGGAACTGCATAATTTCCAGAGGCCCCAGGTCACACATTTTGCTTCCCCCGATCCACCAATCAGGGGCTTAAAGGCCCTCTTAATACAAGGTGAAGAGGGCCTTTAAGGCCCCAATTGGCACGGGCGGGGGAGTCAAAGCGCGCTTTCCGGGGCCTCTGGAATGTGCACAATTCCCTCGGCCTCCTTAACGGCATGCTGGAGGAATTGTGCACTTTCCAGAGGCCCGGAAATTGCGCTTTGCCCAGGGCTCGGGAGGCTCATGCAGTTTCCCGAACGCTTGACAAGCCTGGCTACCCAGAACAGGGCTCAGCGAACTCGCGGGGTGAGTGAACTGCGAGTTCTCTGTTCCCTAGCTCAGCTGCACCATCCTACACCACTTCAGAAGTGCACTGTCCTACTGCAATTGCATTAATGCAGCACCGCTCTTTGTGATCTTTACTGGGCCCTTCTCTAAATCTTATTCTCTTGTTGCCTTGCACTGCAGAACACAGAAGTGGGACCTAAACAAGAACAAATATCTTACCATGCTCCAACGTCACCTCGGCTGTCAGTTGTGTAATCATTCAGGCCATCCAGCAATATGTTGTATATCTGTGCAACATTATTTCTGCACACAAATTCAGTCGGTGATCCTTCTCCTCTCACCCCTACTGTCAAACAAACCCTGCAGGAATAATATATATGTGTACACAAAATGGCTAATATATCCATATAATCTTAGCATACATAACATTTGTACATTAACAGCAAATAGAACTCTGCTTAACACATTCATGAAAAATACCAATATTGATGTCCATTAATCAAAATGGATAGGAAATGTATCCTGTGTTGATATTATTCTAAAACTGTGTGCTGCTGGAAGAAAGTGACCTGAGTCTGCAAATATGTATCACTGTCCATTTATATTACACACTTTGCTCTGTGGAATTAGCTTCTGGCCAATGGGAAGAGGGTCAGATTAACTATCCCATTGATTTTATGTTCTCTTAGCAAAGATCCTATCATGACTAAGGGTCTGAGGACAGACATATGATTCAGCAAGGAATCAAATAGGGAGTCAGTCTATGAGCAGCTCAGCCTGCTCCTGAGTGACAAGTTGCTCACATTGAGGAATCAGGTCAGAGCAAGCCATGTCATCTGATATTCACCCTACTGGGCTGAAAACTATAGTACACCCCCTTTGGACAGCTTTAGTGGTGATATTGTAGTACAGTAGCACTTAGATCAAGCAGTTGCATCTGCTTTTCAAGATGCCATGGTGGTGTAGGGAGTACAGCACCTGGGTCATGCTGCCAGAATTTATGATTCAATATCCCTTACAGATCCTAAAATACCCAATATCCATTCTCATTATAAACATGCCATGTTACATGGCATGTTTTTTATAATGCAGAGCTCTCTTACACATTTACAGCAGTGTGTTACATAACCCATGTAAACTTTTGCCATCTCTGAATAGGTCAAAGTTCAAGAGTGTGCTGTTAGTTACATCACACTCCTGTTTTCAGATATTCTACCTCCTTAAAAAGGGTCACAATTATACAAGAAAAGGGTGGGGAAAACTGGTTAAAGCAGAGATGTTTAAGAAAGGGAATGATGCAGGAGAGCTCTCTGGCACCTTAGAGGGATGGGAAAGGTGTATGTGATGAAAGAGTGAGATGAAGTAAAATCTAGGCATGCAACTTCAACAGCAAATATTTACATAAATAAATGTAAGAGCTGTCTAGATATTGAAACAAAAACAATATAATGAAAACGGAATTAATTTTTGATTTCTACTTCTCCAAGCTCCACGACTATAAGCTCTGTCTTTCTGATATAGGAATTTTGATTACTCAAATGCAATATATCTAGCCTGCTCACAAAACAATAAAGATCTGTTCCACATGAAGATTACCACCTCATGAACATTGATGAATGATGTTGGGAGAACTCAAAATATTTAATTGTCCAAAGAGGATATGGAAATTACAGTTAAACTTCAAAACACCATTTATTTGCTTCAAAATCATGACTCTACAAATACAACTACCTTGGCAAAAATCCCACTGGAAAGATACAGCCTGGAGTTGGTGCAGAATGCAGCAGCTTGTCTGTTATCGGGAGCTGCCCCTTTTCAGCATTCAGCCTCTTTGCTGAGGGAATTGTGCTAACTGCCTATTTGCTACCAGGCCAGGTTTAGGTTTAAGTACTAGTGTACAAAGCCCTAAACAACTTGGGACCAGGATATCTGAGGCTTTTCCCTTACTAACCTGACCAATCACTGAGGTAATCAGAGGGTATGCTCTTAGTGGTTCCACATGGACCTATGCCCCGAATGGAGTTCACCCGGAGAAGAGCCTTCAGTGTGGTGGCCCCTTTACTGTGGAACTTCATGTGTCTAGAGATCAGGAAGGCACCAACACAACATTGTTTTCGGCACCTCCTGGAAACAGCTCTTTTACAGAACACCTTCCTTGGTTGACCAGCCTCAGTTTTATTGGCACTCTGTTTTTTAGAGTATATTTCATTATTTTTGTTGGTGTTTTTCATTTTATCTCTTCTCATTTACCAGTCCAGAATCTGTCTAGATGTAGAGTGCTATACAAAGGTTGTAAATAAAAGTTAACTTTTTTTTCCTTAATGGCCTTCACTACTTTCATATTTTACAGGGAAAAATAAAGCATACATAAAAGAAATGGTTGAACATACTTTGCAATGGCTTTTAAGCCATCTCGTCTGGAGTCAGCAAAGCTCACACCTTCAGGGGAAATGGAAGTGACTCTCTTCAGACCTTCTAAAACCTAGGGGTGGGGAAACAAAACAAAATAGCATACTACTATTGTACTAAGCTTGCTTGTGAAATGGTATCTGAAAAACAATGGAAGGTAAAGTGGCTGGGAGGAAGGGTCACAGAAGAAAGGTGATGGACATGAGAAAGATTCAATACATTCAATACTTACTTTGCACATAGGATGCAAACATGTCTGCAGCAAAATTATCAAGTTGAAGCCAAAATTTATTATCTGTGTGACAAGTTTAAGATACAGAGATTATCTCATTCTGGGGTCTCCAACATGGTGTTTGAGGGAACCAATGTGCCCATGGATATGTGCTTCCTTCTAAACCTTGTCCTGTAGAAGCTTGTCCTGCTTACTTGCTAATAGAAATGCTGCTCATTATTACTTCTTAGTAGATATGGAGAGGCTTGGTATTTGGGTTGCTTTTGGAAAGCACCGCTGAGTGATTCTTCCTGCTTGTTTTTAGTAGACATCCAGAGACATGCCCTGCTTACTTGTGAGTAGACATGCTGCTCATGCTTACTTCCTACCATAAAGTGGTACTAATGGACAGTATCCTACACTGCTTCTTCACTTCCACTACTTTTTTTGCACCAAGGGGAACAACCACTTCCACAACTGGGATTTCATAGTTCTAAAAGTAACCTCAAAATGAGCAGAAAGTCTTGTATCCAGATTGGGACAGGTCAGCAGAGTTCTCTTTTGCAAGCTCTGCTGATCTGCCCTATTCCGGAAATTAGCATTTCCATTCATTTTGCGTTGCTGGTAGAACCATAAAATCCCCATTGCACAAGTGGTCTATCACACAGCTGCTCAGACATAATAGGATACTGCCCAATGGAATTGGGGAAGGGTTGGATTTTAGCCCTGTCCACCTTTGCCTGTGGTCCCCAAGAATTTCTCAGAAGTGTAATTCCACCTTCAGTCTGAAAAATGTTAATCATCCCTGATTTAGTCCTTCGCTTCTCCTCCTAAGCATGTATACTGCTATTTGAACATTTGCATCTGTTTCCTGGGCACTTGCAACTGCTGACTACATGTAATATAATTTGCTTCTTCAAAATATTCTTTTATCTTCTATTGACACATCTGAGATTTGAATATGTAACTATACATAAAAGATCAAAAATATATATTTAACTTTTTCCCCTTACTTGGGGGGGGGGGGGGCAGAATAGCAAGCTACCATGAAGAATTCATATTTGTAATACAACATGGGATATACAAGGTTGTTGCTGGAGAATAATATTTTAGAAGGGAAAACTACTTACTTTTATCATCCTGGATGGCAATGGTTTTCCACTGTGAATTATTTATGTAATGTCTGCCCACCAGCTAAATGTGTTTATGTGTGTTATCCACATACAAAAGTAAGATGTGACTGCCCCTTTACAATTCAAAGATAGTTAATCTTAACTGTCTTTAGAAATCAAGGAAACATGGTAGAGATCTCGTTATAAAACACGATAGCAATATGATCCATTATCATATGCTGAATCAAGCAATCACATTTAATTCAAAATATTCCTACAAATGCTTGCAACACTGTTAACCATCCAGACTAAGGCCTGCATTCTAGCTCACCTCCTGGAGCTTGCCTTTTAAAAGAAATTTAGGAAGGGCACCCAAGGCTAGTGAAAAGCCACATCGAGTCATTTCCTCATGGCTTTGAAGGCCTGAAATGTACTGCTTCACCAGCTCATCTAGAAAAAATACAACAGTTATAGCATCATTAATTAGAACATGACAGAAGGGGTACAGGGAGGATAGCTTTAAAGCCCTCAAACACTTTGCATGTGATTAAATTATTCCCAGAAAGAGAGAAAACGTTGATTTCCAAGCATTTTAAATTTTGTTTATACAATGGTTCTGCTCTTATTCATTCAAAATTAGTTTCCAGGCAAAGTAGAAAGTGTTTGTTGGTCATTATCTTTAAAGCCCTACATGGTTTGGGTCCAGGTTACCTGCGGGATAGCCTTCTCCCATACAATCCGCCCTGCACACTCAGGTCCTCTGGGGAGAACTTACTACAGTTGGCCAAGACTGGGCTGACAACCATTACCCAAAGTACCCTCTCTTCTGCCGCTCCCAGACTGTGGAATGGCCTGCCGGAGGAGACTCATCAACTTAACAGTCTTTTAGAATTTAAGAAAGCTATAAAGACTAGTCTCTTCCGGTAGGCATATCCAGTGGAATTTTAGGATGTTTTATTGCTATTTTAATAATGTGTACCATGTTTTTAATCAGTTTTATGTATTTTATCATATTTTATATTTACTGCTGTTCCCTGCCTCGATCCAAACGGAGAGGCGGGTAAGAAATAAATTTATTATTATTATTATTATAAGATTTACTATGGCAAAGTTTTGTTAGCAAACGAAAACAATGTACTCAACAAGACGCACTCAATATTTTTCTTCAGAGTGATATACTTTGACTATTCCATTGCAACAAGTACTCTAAAGTATTAATGGGCATAACGCCACACATATTTGCTCAAAATACAAGCAAAACAATTCTAGATATTTCCACAGCATATTTAAATACTTTTGCTTCCTTCTTTCTGAAAGAGAATTAAGTAATTTGCCTTATTGGACCAGCACTTTCTTAACAGCGTCTCCCTATAAATCAGAGACATTTAAAGACATTTCTAATTTTAAAAATTGCATATATAATAATTAAAAATTAAGGCCAATAATATGTTGAAGGAAAACCTGTTTGTGTTTAATCAGAAATCATAACTCTAATGTTCAGTGTTGAGGATATCTTAAATAATGTGGCTGCATCAGAAAATGAGTTCCCCATGAGAGAGTTAAAAGCCTTTAAAACAGAAGATTGGAATTAAGGAGAGAGTGGAGTATGGACACAGGGGTTTCTACTTCGGTTAAAAAAACAAGCTGTTCATGGGACTGTTGCATTTTTATTCTTTCTGATAGCAGATTCACATGATCACTGTGATCATGCTGGCCATGCCAGTAACATGCCCATGGCAATCCAGTCATTTCTGCCACAGCCATGCCCAGAACCAGAGTATTTTATGTACAACTGCATGCCTATATCTAGGTGGCCTGTGATCCTGCATGTGGCAGCAACTGGGCAACCCTGGCTGGGTGCAGATAGGGGTCCTAGTGCCATTGAAGGAAGACATTGTATGTTCATTGGTCACGTGTGTTAAGAAGCAGCTCTTAATTACACAAAAAGTAGCCCAAGCAGGTTTCATTTGAGTACCCCCCCCCAACACCCTTAAAGAGGCTCTCTTTCATATATGAGAACAGGTACAGATATTTTAGACGTTTGTATAACAAGAGGCCTGAAGCAACAGTGAGCATGTGGGGCACCATAGGATATTGCTGATTCCTTCCTCCAAATCCAGAGACAGAGTTCCAGCCTCAAAGGACATCTGATTATGGATGACCCCCCTCACTTTCCCCAGCCCCTCCTAGCCACATGGAAAGCTCCACAGTGGCTCTGCACCTGAGACTGACCATGGGAAGAGGCTGGAGAGGGAGGGAAGGGGTATGCCAGTGGGTGGGACAGAGAGGATCTACCGAACTCAAACACCTCTCAATGACCCATCTAGCAGAAATCAATGCAAAGGAGGAAGATGAGACTGTAAGAGCCTCTGCCATTCCTCCCCCACCTACCCGGCTCTTGTTGGCAAGACATTAGATAAGTGGAGGCATCTGATCACAGAGCCCTCTGTGCGAAGAGCAGCAACGTATTCCCTCCCAAAGTATGGAGTTCTAAATTATTTTTATCTAAAATATGCATTTTAGTACATTATTGAGCTGAGATATGCATTGCAAAGTTCAAAGTAGTACAAAATCTGAAGGGTAATGGTGTTGTGATCCGCACATTGGTCCAGGAATTGGAGATCAGGGCAGTTTACATTGGTATTTGGAAAGAATGAATTCCTCAAGCATCCCTACCCTATTCTTGCTTTCATGTTTTGTGAGAACACCCTCAATAATAAAGCTCTGGTTTTAATTTCAAATATGTTGTTAGCACAAGGCACAAAATTAAAAGGTGGCAGAAAACTAACCAGGGGCTACGTCTTGATAAGTAGCCAACAATGCCTATGGGAGCATAGGATGGCAGGCACTCTTGAGAATGTAAACTTGATAACATGATACAATGCACAAAGTCTACAATGTTAATTTAACAGAATTAATGGCTACAAGCTAAAGCAAACACTTTGAAGAAAGAACATTGAAATGAATTAAGGAAAAACAAAACCGAAACTGCATGCAACAGAGAGCATGGAATTATGCCTGGAACGATGATTAAATATCAGAAAATATTATTATGGTTAATCTGAGCATTTCCATGGTGAAGCCTGCACCTTGAAGGTATAAGTCAGGTCTTCAATCTATGGCCAAATCTCACAGCACCAAGCTCTGCAGCAGAACTACCACCCTACTCTTCTTGTCTGGGAGGTAGAGCCATTTATTAGTTGGTGGAAAGTTAAACCCTTCCAAATTTGAGGACTGTAAATTCTTCCAGATTAGAAGACAATGCTTTGAATACTACAATCTCACTCTAACCAAGCTTACCTTCCTCCAATTTGCACCCCCACCCCCCACTACAACTCCTGTTGTCTGTTGGGCAGGAAGAAAGGTAGCAGAAACATGAAGTGCAGGAAGGGCTGTCTCTGAATGCTTTCTAGCTGCTGATATTTGCTGGTTTATGGATCATGCCTCTCTGTGTTTTATATATTAAAAGCCATGATCTTTTTAATCTCTTTACATGGGTTATAGTTTTATTAAATCTGTGTCTAGCCTAGATCTCTTATTTGCTACAGCTAAATATTTATAGGAATGTTTTAAATAGCTCAGCATGGCTATTTAAAAGCCTCATCTTCATTGTCTACAAAGTTTAAAAGGGAGTGAAGGTAGCTGATTCAGAAATGCTCACATAAACACTGCTTTAATTCAAGTGGCAATTGGGAGTGACAATTTACTAGGGGCATTACAAACAACATTATCCCATGCATGTGCAAATCAGAATTCTTTCATTTCTCCAAGGCATTTCTCCAGAAGGAACAAGCAATGCATGTTAACTGCTGTCACCTCTAATTAAGTGCATCTTAAAAGCCTACATATCTGGGCTGGTCCTGAGAAGCTGCAAACCACTAAGATGTTGATTTGGTTTAGGCTAGTTTTGCTTCTGCTAGAATTGTTCTAGCTAACCAGATCATCATAAGTTATCCCTTAATGAAGACAGAAACAAACTTTCTGAATCATTACCTTGCTGAGCTGGATTTGCGCCTCCTTCAATGCAGTAATATTCATTACACAGAGCAGCTAAAGCAGAGATTACTGATTCCTAAAAGAAATGCAAAACTCAGCATAAATATAAATAATATTACTTTCCATTGCACTCTAAAGAAGCAAAACATTCTGTTGTAAGAAAACCCAATGGATAATCCCTAAAATATCACTGTAATATACTTAGGGCTCATTCATAGAATTGCCATGCCAATGTCAGACAACCCATTCATCCTGAAAAGGGAGTTTCCATACACTTTAGAAAAAAATAATCCTGCCAAAAGTACAGGGATCGTGCGTAGGGCTTGTTAAACCATCTGCAGGTGGTGACTGCTGCCATTTAGAAACTACAGGCAGGCCATGCTGTTTGAACAACATTAAATTACAAACTATTCTGAATCATATTCTCTATTCAGGACAAGGAGTTGAAGATACCACAACTAACAGTGAATTACACATTCTTCTTCATGGTCTCTGGGATTCACACATATGGGCTCTGCACCTGCGCAGAGCCTCATTCAGGAAACTTCTACAGCTGAGGCATTTTGGGAGGGAACCCCTCCCCCGCTGCATACTGCACATGATTGAGGGGCTCCCGCACATTTCCCTCAGTTCTCTTTCGACCGCCATTGTGGCAGCATCATTTGGGAGCTTCTCTTCATCTTTTCAGATATATATTTCTAGATACGTTTTCCTCTCTCTTCTGTACTTTAAGGGGGAAAAAAATCTTCGTTCTTCACACGTGGATTTTTTCTTCTTTCATTTCATGGGACTTGCATCAGCGGTCCTACGGTTGTCCTCAGGGGCACATGGTACTCCAAGCCCCGTTTAGAAAATGTTCTAAATGCAGGAATAAGCTGCCCCTGTCCGATGGACATTCCTTCTGCTTACTTTGCTTAGGAGAGGGGCACATCATCGAATCTTGTCATTTCTGACAAGCCTTTTCAAAGCATAGATCCGACAGACTTAAAGCGATATTGTGGAGTAAAGCTCTTCAGGCTGTTGATACTCCCACAGGACATCAGCATGCTATGGCTTCCAAGGAACACTCCCCTCCCTTGTCTTTGCTAGAGGAGGGTGAGACATGCAACCAGCCCCCCTCACCTGGCCAATCGGTTGCTTTATCTCTCGTGAGGAAGCTGTCTAAAAAGGCAAAGACAGCCAAACAGGTGGGCAACGTGTCAGCGGAGGGAAGAAACAAGAAAAAGACTCAAGGGGCTGAGAAAACTCCTATATCACTTCAGTATCACTTTAAGGAGTCCAAATTGATGACACTGAACTCCATCTCAGTAGATTTAAATTAGAATCTAAATTAATCAGTATTTGTTTGACACTCAATCAATAATTTGTTCCAATTTAACACAGATTGACACAACGGTACATACACTGCTTACAGAATGCCTTCCATACTATTAAAAGCAATAACCATAATGCTTGCTGACATTCATGTTAACAAAGTGATCTAGGCTTTAAGCATGAGTGTATACCCACATGATGATCCCCCCTCAGAATAGCCAATGAAGGGACATGGAATTCTGAGCAAGGTTCATTAGGTTTGGGTGTGGTTGTAA
This sequence comes from Anniella stebbinsi, assembly GCA_029215795.1. Taxonomy (NCBI): domain Eukaryota; kingdom Metazoa; phylum Chordata; class Lepidosauria; order Squamata; family Anniellidae; genus Anniella; species Anniella stebbinsi. Next base: position 59,630,355 of record JARDYH010000005.1, on the reverse strand, counting down.
TACTGGGAGCTTGCTGGAGCCTCTTTTTATACCTGCAGTACAGGAAAAGAAGGAACTATCATTATATTCATTTAAAGTGAAAAAACCTATAGTATACAAGGAAGATTATAACTCTGTACATGTGTAATCAGGCAGTAAATTTACAGAAAATATCAACTGAATTTAAAAGGCTTGGCTGCTTTGTTTAATCATCTCCCTTGGCTTAGATATGGAGTCTCTATCATGAGCCTTTTCAGCTCCAAACAGAGGGTTAAATCCAATGTCAGTTCTACAGAGAGCAGACCCGTTGAAAAGAATGGAACGTGTCATATTAATTTAAGTTCCAATCATTTCAATGGGTCTATTCTAAAAAGAAAATTGGATTTAACCCAGAGTTCAAAAATCAGAGCAATTTGAATTAAGTTTCCACCCTGGATTTAATTAAAGTGATATCAATGTACTTATTGGAAATATAACATTAATTATTTCATAACTAAAACAATGGCAGTCTCTCACAATTCCTGACCTTTTGCAAACCACATGGAAATACAACCCAAAAATTGTATGCTAAGAATCATAAAGTGTCTTCCCAAGTTACGTAAGAAATATTATAAATTTAAATGGCTTGAGAGCCACAAGCAAAATATGACAACAGGAATTTTTACTTTTGAAATTTTAAATTTTAAATTAAGCAATGATACAGATAAAGTAAATGTACTTTTATTTGCTGTCTGGCATTGCTTGAAACAAGATGGAGACTTCTTAAACTGTCATTTATCAGACACTGCCAGTCATCTGGACGGAAAGAAAACATATTTGGTGTCACAGTAGTTACATAAAATTCAATGTGTTTGTCAACTTTTTTTTTTAGCAATCCACAAGTTTTTAATGCATTCATGCATTAAAATTGTTACTGATATCTCCAATCTAAATGCACATCTTTACACATTTAAAAGTTCCAACTTTTTTTTTCAGATTAAGTGTTTGAGAGGCAAATTTTTTTCAAAGTGACAACTACTTTTGGGGGTACAGTATTGTTACAATCTTGCATACAATTTCCTCTCACTATCACATTATATACAAGATGAATCCATCAATTATGTCCTAACATAGAAAGTACACAGGATGCCCAAGCCTGGAAATTTAAATGGATGGGATTGCTGCCCCATACCAACCTTCCCCAATCTGATTGCTTTTGATATTTTGGGCTACAACTTCCATCATCCATGGCCAATGGTCAGGTTGTAGTACTAAATATCTGGAGAACAGATGCCCATTTCCACAACCACCCATTACCTCCATGTGCTGCATCCTTTTAACACTATCTATCTAAAACTCTAAAGCAATGCATGGCACACTGGAGGTGCCGAACTATGAGAAGAACTTTGTGTTGTGTTGCTAAGCAACATGATAAACACAGCTAATACAGCTGGCATTGAAACATATCATTGCTGAAGCAGCTGAACTGTTTTGGGCCGATTCGGCCCAATAGCCAGCCACTGCCCCCCACCCGCTCACCTGCCTGCAGAACTTACCTGAGGCCTCCATGTGCACCGGTGAGCTGCCTGGCCTCTTCTCTGGGCTGCCGTAGATTTAATGTTTTAAAGAGATTTAGAGTAAAGAGGGCTGTGTGCCTCACTGGCACACACGGAAGCCTCAGATAAGTCCCATGGGTCAACAAGCAAGTGAACACGGGAGGCGAGCAGCGAGGGTGGCAGCAGCTGGGAGGGAGCGGGGGGGAGCGGCCAGAAGGGGGGATTTCTACATGAGCCATACTCTTGTCAAATGAAATTAACAGGTTTGTGCATTTGAATAAAGTTATAATCTTTAACAGACAGAGAGAATAAATTTAAAACATCAGAAACATAACTTACCAATTATGGGATCTTCTCTAAAAGGCATTTTTGAAAATGATAACTTTTCAATCAAAGTGCAGACTGGAAAACAAAAAGAAATTTCTGAAAACAACGAAGAGCAAAATCCTATGCCAATATAGGCCACTAATTCCGTGGAACTTGTACACCTTTATTCACACACACAGTGTCATGGCTCAAGCCAATTGTAATAAGATCAGTAATACTGATTAGGGGTGCGCGCTCCACTCAACCCATTTGGAGGTCCATCAGTGGTCCAATCTCACGGAACAGATCATGGATGGTTTTAAAACTGCCAGAGATCTTCAGGGCAAAGCTGGCAGCTGTCGGACCCCCAAACCGCCCCGAAAATATACAACCAGTTTTCAGGGTCTTTCTGAGGCTTGTATTTAGTCACTGGGAGTCAACGGAACAGTTCTCCATATAAGGAAAATGCTCAGATTTTGAGATTGACATCTGTGACAAATCAATAGCTACAGTCTCTTCCCTGTCCCCCCTCCAATCCCAGTGCTTAGGGGGAGGGATTGCAAATGATAAAACACATTTGCCCTTGTCCTGGAAGTCATTCCTTTGCTGTTCACAGCATTAGGAAGGAAGGAGGAGAGAGTCAGAGAGAGAGAGAGAGAGAGAGAGCTTCTGCTTTTTTGCTTGTGTTCTTTTTTATTTGTTTGCATTCTCTGCCAGTGTCTCTGGTTTTCTTTGGTTCTTGTGTGTGTGCTAGAATGTGAGCCATTTTTCCTAAATCCTTTTCAAGAAGTGAAGAAAATTGGTTGTATTGCATTCTAGTTCACAGTACTCCAATAATTTAAACATATGGTATATGGTACCAAGACGATACACATGGAGATGGGGACTTAGATTTTTGTAGCAGGTTTCTGAAAGTACTGCATGCTCTCTTGAGAGTAGATGAAGTGCTTATGAACAGTTTAAGTTTATATTATTATTATTATTATTGCATTTATTACTATTATTACTATTAATAATGCAGAATCAGGTGTGTGCATGTGTGTATGGGGGGAATGGTTTGAGGGGGGGAATTTAAAAACTTCCTAAAAATCAAAGGGTGAAGGGTTCTGCTTCAATTTGGCATGACTAAAGCCCTACTTAACATCATCGTGCCAAGTTTCATCTCTTTATCTTTAAAACTGAGGGAACTGTAGTCATTTTGGTTAATTCCCATAGGCGATAATGGAGCGGTTATCCAAAAACAGAACGGTTTCTTATATGGTTCATCTGACGGGGCGGAGCAAGGGAGCCGCCCTGAATTTCAGAGTGGAGCAGATCCACTCTGCACACCTCTAATACTGATATTGCTACATTGTAAATAACATTGTAAATAACTATAACAAATATTCTAGCACAAGATAAGAACTTCTGAGTGCTAAAATACTACCGTATAGCCAAAGTTATTCCTTTGCCATACCAACTAAGGGTCCACAGGTTTCTGCATACAATGCCGCCAAGCATTCCTTGATTTGGAGTAAGTGGGGATTTTTCTGCTAGTGCAGAGCTCCTTTTTCCAATTAGCACTCCTACATATGCACATTTCTGTATATCTTGTTACCAAATAGGCCAGAAAACAAATCCAAGCTATTTCTTCTATGGATCAAAAAGTGAGAGTATGAAAATAAAAATTGAAAAAAGAATTGTAGATCTCACTTTTATGGACTGTAAAAAGAGTTTTTATAGTATATACAAATACTACTCCAAGTGCTAAAGATGGGATTAAACATTTGCTGGTCTGTTAAAGGGGAGCGAAAGGCCCATCTCTAGGGCCAAAATTAGATAAATCTGCATCATCAAGTAAATGAACTCCACTATAGGCCCCACCCCTTGTTTTACAGATGTAGGAGAGACACAACTGGTTTACTGATGCTGCTAAAGTGGTAGCAAAGAACACTGCGAATCTGGAATCTTTCTGCATTTTATCTGTGCATTTACTTAAATGTTATCTAGGGCTATATATTTTGTTGAAGAAGATAGCTTAGGGCAAATGAGAGATTCATAATTTCAGGGAAAGGTATGACTTTTGGAACAAATCAAAGGAAAGGTTGGCAGCACGCCTAGTGGACCGGTAGAATAGCGGAGTTCAAGTTACAGAATCTCAAGACAAATTTCTTTCCAAAGCATGTTTATTAGTAGAATACCAAATACTCAAGAAGCAAAGGAATACAAAATAGCACAGAAGCTATATAAGAAAGATATAGATTTTAAAAAGGAGGAGCAAGTATTTGCCATGTAACATACCAGCTGGTCTCATTAGTTCTCCACCTAAACCTCTGGAAAGAAAAAGGAAAAAATATATTGACAAGAGATAAAATAACTATTAGTACTTCACATAACACAGAAAACAAAGGAAAACAGGTGCAGAAGTCTAAACTTCCATGTCTTCTCAACATTCAAAAAAACAACTGCATCCAGGCTGCATTTGCGCGTGATGCTAAGCCAAAAATAATGTTGAAAATTATAGATCCCATAAAAAACGTGTCTTACCATGTTGAAGACACGTTCTTTATGGGATCTTTATGGTCCCCAATGTGGCACCCACAGGCACCTTCAAAACTTTAAATGATTTTTTAAAATCTGTTTTTTAATATAACGACATGGATTTGTATATATCCATAGCAAGGAATACATATGAAATGCATGCAGCCATCATACATATGCTTCAACAAAAGTGGATCAAATATCTAAATAAGTATCAATTTGAAAGTGATGTCTATATGCCACCTGTTCACTTATTGAAAGTGTTGTTAGGTCTTAAGTCAATTACATTACAGGAGGTGATTTCTTCCAGTGTTGCAATACCAGACTTTTAGCCATCAAAAGGGTTCAGAGAATACATTTACACTGACCATAAAGCAGTTAAATAATTTAAAAGAATCTGTACATCAGTGAATATTAAAGACTGTCCCAGTATAAAATTATTTGTGTAATAACTTCCCCACCCCACCCCAAAAAGCAACTACTGGACATTGTCAAAACGTATGTTTAAAATAAAGCATCTGCTGTATTGCACTGCCAGCAATTAGCTGAATTAGACAATCCCTTATTAAAGAGGCACTGTGGTGTCCAATAGACACGAAACAAACGTTTATGTTGAATAAGAGGCAATCCTTGTGGAGGTGCCCACAGCAGTTTCTCAAATTCCCAAATGTGCCCAAGGGTGCAAAAATGTTGGACCCCTGCCATAAAGTGCATCCAAACATTCCCAATATTGGTCTCCAAGCTTGAAACAATTCGTGAGGAAAGAAACATAAGCCTCTTCTTTAAGCAATCTGTCTCCAGCAAACCAAGCAGTGTTGATGGTGTCAAACAAACCCTGGCTAATATTCAACTGCCATGCCACCCAGCTTTGCTTCTACTCAGCAGTGGGTGACAGCAAGCAGACATACTTGGGGGGGGAGGGATGGGATGGCAGAATGTTATTCAGAGGCCATGCAGTTATCCAAGAATCGTCTCTAGGTCATCCCTGTGCGTCCAAATGCTGCACAGGGGATCTCAGGGTCAACCAGGGACGACACCAGACTTTCCCCAGGATAACTACAACCACGGATGTCCCGTCTCTTCTGTCGCCCCATGACAACCCTGAGGACTGCTGCCATGCCCATGGGGGTGGCGGCAGCATTTTTGCTATCCCTTGGATGGGCCCCATGAGTTCCCCATGGGGGGGGGGGGTACTTACGTTATCTTTTACTTATCTTGGTGGAAAAATATAGAGGGTATAGAAAGGAAAATTTGGTGGCTTTACCGCCTGAATGGTTTGAGTTGAAGAAGAGTTATAAAAAACTAATTAGGAGGAAAAAAAACCAAGCACAGAGAGAGGCGTGGAGACATTTAATAACAGCATCTAGGGAGAAAAATTCAGCCTCTTTCTGGAAATTGGTGGCGAAGGGATGGTCAAATGCTATTACAAAAGCAGAGCTTCATATTTCGCCGAAGCTGTGGGAAGCCCACTATAACAATATCTATGGATTGGGAAGTATGGGCCACCCGAGAAACCAGGCCAACATAGGCAACCTCCCAGAATGGCCTCCGGTTACTGCTTCGGAAATAAAATGTCTTATATCAAAACTTAGAACAGGCAAGGCACCGGGGAATGATAACATCCCCCCCGAAGTATTTAAATCAAACTTAGAATGGTGGGCCCCAGTGTTGGCGGCTCTATTTACGAGTATCGATCAATCAGCTCTTATGCCTGAAGATTGGGGCCTTGCTACTATCATCCCAATATATAAAAAAGGTCACAGATCAAATCCTGCAAATTATAGACCTATTAGCCTGTTGAATGTTGTTAGCAAAATGTATGCTTCTCATTTACTGGAAAAACTGCGGGATTGGCTAGAGCAGGAAAATCTCATAGAAGATGAGCAGGCCGGATTTAGGGCCGAGCATTCCACAGTGGAGCATGGACTTATTATGCAACATCTAGTTGAAAAATACACATCCACCCCAGGGGGTGCCCTCTATGCAGCCTTCGTTGATCTAAGGTCAGCTTTTGACTTGGTCCCTAGAGACAAATTATGGGAAAAATTTGAAGATACCAATATAGATCGTCGATTATTGAGACTCATACGCACCCTGTATGAGAATACCAGTCTTCAGGTGAGATGTTCCTCTGCTGGACATTTGACCAGGCTGATTCCTACTGCTAGGGGTGTGAAACAGGGCTGTGTCTTAGCCCCTACACTGTTCAACTTCTATATAAACTCTATGGTTAGGTGCCTAGCGGAGGTACGAGCACAACCCCCCAGCTTGTCAAACAGATTACTGACAGTTCTGCTTTATGCTGATGACGCAGTGATCTTGTCATTAACAAGAGCTGGATTGAGGAGACTTCTGAGGACTCTGGATACTTATTGTAAAACTGAAGGACTACAGATTAACTATGACAAAACCAAGGTCCTGGTGTTTTCTAGAAGTAAGTTAAAATGCAAATGGCAAATAAGTGATCACCTGATTGAACAAGTGTCTACTTATAAGTACTTGGGAATTACATTCCATGCAACTGGAACCTGGAGGCCTCACTTAAAAAATGCCATTGCAAATGTGCAAAGGAGCATTAAGGCACTCCTTTCCTTTTATTACAATAAAGGAGGACAGCACATTCCTTCCGCACTTCAAGTCTTTAATGCAAAGGTTTTAGCACAGATATTATATGGGATAGAAGTGTGTACTTTTGATAACATAGTACCAATGGAAGTGGTGCAGACGAAATTCTTAAGAGCAATTTTGGGTCTTCCAAATTGCATACCAAATACATTAGTAAGAATAGAAGCTGGCCAACCCACAATAGAAGCTCGTATGTGGCGACGTAAAATGCAGTTTTGGCTAAAAATGCTTTTTGTGCCTGTAGGTCTGGCTCCATTGACTCTGACAGACACATTCCACTCAAAGTGGAAAAAAACACTGTCTATGAAGCTCCAAAACCTTGGTTTCTCCTTGACAGCTATTCAGATCCTAGGGTACGAGAAAGCAAAAGCAGCTATCGCCCAACGTATCTATGATGTGGATCTACAAACCCACGTAAGCCAAGCAATCCTATATCATGGGTGTAGGGACTATAGATCTCCACTGGGACTTGCGAAACATCTAATAAATTTGACGGTGCCTGGACTTAGAAGAGCTTTTACACTGGCAAAGTTCAATGTTTTGCCATCGGCGTTGCTGGAGGGTAGATATAAAAAAATTCCTCACACTGAGAGGACCTGCCCTTGTGGGACAGGGGACATTGAGACAGCTGATCATGTTCTTTTACATTGTTGTTTCTATAAGGAACTCAGAACTATATGGATTGCCCCACTCATTAATAAAGTCCCAGGCAGACCGGATAAATTTTACCCGGACTATCTTCTGGCTGATCTGGACGACCAAGTTACATCTAAAGTCGCCAAATTCTGTGCAGCAGCCATACGTCGGCGTAGGGAAATATTAACACTATTGAACCCTATCTGATTGCCTCAAATTGAAGCCTGTATATTTTTATATGTATGATTTGTTCTCTTTGCTATGCTGGTTTTTTAACCGTAATAAAGTATTGTATTGTATCTTTTACTTAAGTCTCTCCTTTAAAAAAATAAAAAAAAAAGTGTGCCGCACTGTAACATCCCTGTTGGCTTCCAGGATGACACGCTGGCACATGGACGCTGGGGGAGGATTGCGGAAGCTGGAAAGCCCAAGATCCTCCCCTGCCCCATCCTGGAAGGCTCATAGGTCTAGATGAGCCTAGAGTCTTCACCTCAGTTTTTCCAAGTGTTCCTCCCACTGTACTGTACCAGTGGATCTTACACTGGTATTTATCTTTCCTTTTTCCAGAGACTTAGAGCAATTAATCACATCTGAAATAATATGAACCCCAAACTGAAGCCCAAATTATTATAGTTGGTTGGAAAGAGAGCTAATTCTACTAGTGTTTCTGATTTTTACTTTCATTCCATCTCTGGTTTACCTTTCTTTTCTTTTTTTAACATACTGCATTCTCTTTTATGTATTGAAGGCCAAAATTAAATGTTAGGGAAGATGCCGGAAGGCTACCAAAATTGTCTTTCTTGTTCTTCTATCTTCCTCTCTTTCCTTGTAATGTGCTGCTTCACTTACCTATGACATGATGTTGTAATTTCATGTGTTTCCCCATCAACAGTAGTTAGTAATCTAGAACCAGGGCAGGGAAACATATCGCATGACAACATCATGTCATGGGTAAGTAAAAATATATGTAACAGGGACAGAGGGGAGGACATGTTTTGGACACCACACCATGTCCACTGTAACATGCAGTTCAGCCTTGTAACTTTCAATAAAAGGCTGGGCCAAAGCCATCCATACTAGACTGTATCTCTATCATATGTAGCTTAGTAGAAGAATTGGGAAAGATCAAGTTGCAATAAAATACCAGATGACACACATGACTTTCAAGAACCTTTGTGGGCGTATTTTTTTTAAAAAAATTGCTATCACCTGGGTGTGGCTGAAGAAGCAAGACACTATTACCTAGGTTCCAATGGCCTTTAATTCCTGCCTAAGTGGGCTAATAAGGCAGACTGCTCTACTGGGGAGAGGAAGCCATATCCATCAAGCCCATTCCCTCATAGGCATGAAAGGCGAAGGGGGAGTTGTAGAAATAAGGGGCAACATTAGGGGATCTTCAAGGAGTTTTGAGCCTCCGAAGCTCTCTTGAAGCAGCAGCATATAACCCTAACGAGTGAAGGGAACATACATGGTTCTTATTACCTCCATTTTATCCTCACAACAACCTTGCAAGGTAGATTAAGATGACAGATAGGCCAAGATCTCATCGGAAGAACTTCATGCTGAGTAGAAATGTGAACTTGGGTCTCACATTTCTCGGTCCTACATTGTAACCACTGGCTCTCAAATACTGAATGTCCGTTTTTGTGTGTGTGTGTGCCCTTTCCCATATTTGGGTTACGTATCTAAAGCCCACCCAAGACCCCTGAGAGTAGAATAGGAGGTGGGGAAATACCTGCTTCAATATTTTTACACTACTTCTCTTCACCTAAATTTAGAGGCATGTCAACATGGTACCAGTTTTTCCAGCCAGCCATGCTAAACAATCACCTTTGTTACTCAGTGTGTGAAGTGCTGGGAGAGTGAATGAATGCCTTATGTGTTATTACAGCACATATTTAAACTATGGAATTTGCTTCTTCGGGATATGGTGATGGCCATCATATTGAAGTGATTTAAAAGTGGATTAGAAAATGTGTGAAGGATAAAGCTATTAATTGCTAATAGTCAACCTCAAGGATCAGACACAGTGCACCTCTGAATACCAGTATTGGGGACAACAGTAGGGGCCTCCTACTGCCCTCTTGTCCTGCTTGTGGACCTCCCCTAGGTATACGAACAGCCACTGTGGGAAGCAGGATGCTGAACTAGAGAGGCCTTTGGTCTGATCCAGAAGGGCTGCTCTTACATTCTTAAAATCAATAAGAAAAGATGAAGAAAGATTAAGAAAAGCATAGCATAAAGAGACTGCAACAGCCTGTAGATAGATGTTAAGAAGTAAGAGAGAGAAAGGATTGTGATATGGAATGCAGAAAAAAAAGAGTTACTAATTTGAGAAATGAACCTCCTGAGAGGCTAACCAAAAACAAAACTAGAAGGGTAATGGAAGCAGTGGGGTACAGTCCTGTGGTGGCACAGAGACAAAGGGAGAAAGAGAAGAGAGCAAGATAGCCTTTAAAACCCATCTGTCCCAAAGCTTTTAATTTAAACAATCAATTCTATAAGTATTGTATTCTGTGAAGTAACCCTTTGGTTATCTTGTACTCACTGGCTGGGTTCAGACATCATGATAACCCATGAGGGGTTAAATAAGCCATGATGGCTTATTTAACCCATCATGGGTTATCATGATGTCTGTTGGGAGTTTTTTAACCCACAATGTCTTATTTGGCCAAAATATCCACTTTGATAACTCATTATCTGCAGAGCAGATTATTTAACCCATCAGAGGTTATCGTGTTGTGTGGGGTTTGCAGTGGGTTATTTTGGTCACCTACAGAGTCACTTGTCAAGAGTGGTCAAAGCTGCCGCTGCTCTCACCCAACCAGCATATTACTGTTTCCATGATCTGCCAAGCAACTGATTGAACCTGCAGCCTGACCCCACCCTAACCTTTTCCCCAGCAGTGCATTCTGCAACCTCCCCAAGTATCAACACTGTCTCAGTCAGGTGGTGGCAGCTGTGCAGGGTTGTCATGTTGCACTGTGTGCATTCTTGGCAGGGGATGCTATGCATGAAAATTTGTCCTGCTCCTCCAAGCTTCCATGAAGTTATAGCCACCACCATCCGTTTTCGGCAAAAAGGTGCTTTTGCTCATGTGGCTTTGTCAGTGCTCAGGGTTTTCAACAGGCCTCGTGTGCATCTCCACTTGGGGATGCTGTGTATGAAATTTAGTCTTGATCCTGAAAACCTTCAAGGGTTTATTTGTGCTACCCCTTTTTTGGCGCATCCAGGATTTTCACTCCTTGCTGTGTAATTATGCAGGATTTTGATGGTGCATCGGGTTCCTGTTGACTAGGTGAGGTTGTGTATGAAGTTTGGTCCTGATCCTGCAAATTTCCAAGGGTTTATCTGTGTTACCCCCTTTTTGGTGCACCCCGGGGTTTTGCTCCTTTGTGTGTAATTGTGCAGGAATTTGATGGTGTATCGGTACCTCCCAACTAGGGGATGCTGTGTATGAAGTTTGGTCCCAATCCTGCATACTTCCAGGGCTTTAGAGCCACCATCCGCTTGCCGGGCTGAATTAACCTCTCTCAACTCATTGTGATATTGTGGAAAGTTAAAACAGGCTGCTGCAATGTTGTCAATGGGTGAAACAGTGCCAATGCTGGGAGGACTGCAGCAGGACAAGGGACAGGGGGATGAGTCAGATTATGCACTATCTTAATAAACTATGCACAGTAGCTTATTGTCTGATTGTGTGGGGGATAACAATACCTTATTTTCAAAATAAGCTACTGTGAGTAACTTATTAACCCATCATGGCTTAAAGTAACATCCGAATGCGGCCATTGCAATCTACTTCATTGGGTAACCTTGAACTCTCATGTTTTCAGTGTGAAAGAGGATAAATTCACTATTCCTTACACAGGAAATATAGCTCAATGAATAATATAAGTACACTGCTTTTGCTGACATAACGCATTTACACAACAGAAATCAAACTCAGGACAATGTTATCACTCCATCCTATGAGAATGTCTTTCTGTTATTTCTATAACATAAATTCTCCTTTCAGAAACAAGTAACTAAATAATAGAACAAATAATTTGTTTTCTGATGTCCTTCAACAAATGGCTGCTGTTGTTTTCTCAAGGTTCCAAGTACCATTTTTCAGCTGGGAACCTTCAGGGCACTGCACCTTGATTGTTCTTTACAAAACTAGTTTAGCTTGTTCAGCCAAGTGCTTGCCTATTAAAGCCAAAGTGGCTGGCTATTATAAAATGATCAAAAGAAAAATATTTTATATACCATTTAAAGGTATTTTGATATCCTGAAACTATGTTACCATGCTCACAAATGAATAAGTCTATTATGTAAAATATTACTTTGAGGAAACGCATGATGCTCATTTGAAGTCTTATTGATAAGAAGTACACTTTAATAAGCATTTAATTATGCCAATCAATGCAAGTTTGAACTTTTTGTCACAATGTTAAATTGCACACCAGCCATTGTAAGCTTCTATAAATACGAAAATATTATAAACTCAGTAAGATTAACCAATGTGCCAAATGAAATTAGCTTCCCCATCCTGCTCAAATAATGATTCATATTCATATTTAAAATTTGCTCTCAAAAATTCATTTCAGTTCTATATTCTGAGAAAAGCAGAAATGATATGCATTCCACAGAAAATGCAAATCTATAGCCAAAGGGCATAGTTAAATACACATATGGTATATATTATTTTTTCCTTTTGCAGATTGGGCATTAATAACTTAGGATGTGTATCGTATCGTTACGATGGCCGATAACGAACCAATAAGGTCGTTATCGGACATCCGATTAACGATAACGATACACATTCCCTCAGGCCCTATCTGATCCGATCCAAAATCCATATGTCCGATAACTATCGGACATATCCGATATGTCCGATAACTATCGGACATATCGGATTATCGGGCGTAGGGCTGGCCCTCCTTCCCCCTCCCACTTACGCTCCTTACCTGGGCCTTCCCCGCCACCGTCCACTGCTAGGAACTACTGAGAACTAAGCTTTGCAGCCTAGTTCTCAGTAGAGCGAGGGCGCATCAGGTGATGACGTCGCCCGGCATGCTGGCGCTCTAATAAGAACTAGGCTGCAAAGCTTAGTTCTCAGTAGTTCCTAGCAGCGGACAGCAGCGGACGGCGGCGGGGAAGACCCAGGTAAGCAGGCTGACCATATTTTGGAAACCAAAAAGGAGGACAACATGGCCGCCCCAAGGGGGCGTGCCCACCAACATGTCCAGCCCCCAAAGGGGTGTGCTCATCAACATGTCCAGCCCCAAGGGGGCATGCCCACCAACATATCTAGCCCCCAAGAGGGCATGCCCACCCAAACATTGACTTGGTTACATGTCTGATTTCATAGTACACAATTAAGACAAACCTGTTCTACATAACATCTTAATGTTAAAATCACTGAAATGAAGAACAAATGAGACATTCAATGTATCTGAAATTAACTTCATACACTCCTCCTTTGTAGCTTTTGCTGTACTTTGAAGCTATTGCTATGCTCTGTGTGATACAGTCTTTTCTGTATCTTTTCTGACTGCAAATCCTTCACTGGATGACCATAGTCTCACCTTTCCTAACATTTAACACTCTTTCCCGTCACCTTTCTCATATCCATACTCACAGATTCAGCATACTGCTACCACTGAACAAACAAAGCAGTTGACAAGTGCAGAAAAATCTAGTACAACAACCTAGCATTCAGAAAGACTATACAATACTAATACCCTCCAAATATTAGCATGGAACAAAATGGACTAAAGACTTGTTGCAGGCACTTCTCACTAGCACTTCTGGTTCATCAATGAGAAACTAATCTAAAATGTGTCATTATATCTCTGTTTTTGGTTTTTCAGAAGGCAACCCAAAAGACTCTTATGGTATAATCCTACGCTTGTTTAGGCAGACTGGCTAGATGTTGTAGGACCTTTTCCCCCCAACTAAACATGCATAGAATTGCGCCCTTAAATTGCTACTTCAGTGCTTCATAGCAACGGACAAGAACAGTCACCACCTTATGGAATCAGTGGGCAATTTAGTGTGGTGGTGTTGGGCTAGGATTAATAAGGAATAATAGGGCATTTAAGGAACCTCGTCTTGTTTACATACAGTGACTTTCCTTGCATAACTGCACAAAAATAGAAGGCTATTCCTGCTCAAAACACAGGGGAGTGGGGAGGGAGTTAGAGATAAATGCCCTAGCGAGATAGAATTTGCACATGTCTGTCCCACTATAATATGGCTCTGCTGAACAGAATTCTGCAGAGCAGACACCAAGAAAACCTAATTTTACTGCCAGGGCTACCCAACATAATTTGAGTAAAATTACATTTGTCTTTCCCTGATATTCTACCTTTTGAAGAGACCAATAGAATATTTGGAGTTAAGGCCTCCAGACAGTTCAGATTCCAACTCCCACAATACCTGACCACTGCCTGTGCTGGCCGGGGCTGATGGGAGCTGTAGTCCAACACCATCTCGAGGGCACCAGAAAATAAGTTGCACTGAACTCAGTGGAACTTGTTTTTAAGTTGATGATTTTTTTTAAGGCCAGGCTGAAAGCCACATTCAAGAGGGGAAATAACATCTGGAGCGTCATCACGCTGGAGATTTAATGCACATCTGCCACGACTTTGATCCACTTTTTCAGCACTGGACTAGCATGACATTGTCTCTGTCGTGCTGTTCTCTTGCCCTGAGCGAGTCCAGCTCTGAAAAAGTGGATCAAAGTCGCGGCAGATGTGCATTAAACCTCCAGTGTGATGATGTTCTAAGTCTTTAAACGTGCTGTATATATAACCCTTTAAAAGTAGTCCATCTGACCTTCAAGGTAGCATGATAGAATTGTTTTCTGAAGAATCCTAGGTTTAAACGTTTGTGTTGCTGAGTGGTCTTGAATAAAATTACTTTATGTTTCTATAGCTTTCTTATGTTTCTACAGCTTTTAAATACTTTATCATGCAGACCTACTGCAGCTTTTAAGTACTTTATCATGCTGAAAAGAATCACAGGATCAGCCATACCAAGGACAATTCATACAACCATTAATGATGATGAATTTAACCCAGTTTTAAACTGAAGTCCTTTAAACTGAAGCAGCTTGTAAAGTTGACACAAGCAGTTGTTTTCTTCAGATTCTTCTAGGTAGAATAGGTCTTATAAACATATATCTAGATCTGAGCATAAAAATATCCTGGAGCTGTAACATCTTAATTTATTTATTTATTTATTGGATTTTCTACCCTGCTCTTCTACCCACAAGAATTCCCAGGCAGGCTGACAAATTAAACCATATATCTAATAAAAATTCATACAATGACAAACACAGAGGCTTATTGGTTATATTTGGGGTATCCAGCAATGCAATGCTGAGCAGCAAAAAAGAAAGGAATAAAAATCATTTAAAAGTACAGTTTGGATCAAAGGAAAATATTCCTACCTGGGCTTCAAAAGACAAGCATCTAGGTGCGCCTTGCAATGCTGGGGGGGGGGGGGGGAATCATACCATCACCCCAAAAATGCTTGGCTCCAGGACTGGGCCTGGCCAGGCCAGGCGCCGCCGCACCCCTGCCTGGGGTCCTAGAGGGCTGTCACCATGGCGACGGCCCTCTAGCACAACTGATCTGGCTTCACCAGGCCTCAGAAGGCCAAACCTGGAAGTGCACAAAATGGACCTTTCCAGGGGGGCTAATTTTCTGGATTTGGGGCCTAATTAAAATATTTCCCCCTGGACCCGGACTTGCCCCCCTTTTCCCTGACATGTCCAGACAAAACTGGACTGATAGTCACTCTACAGGTAAGGGAGACCCCTCCCTCGTTCCTTACTTGGGCCGTCCCCGCTGCCGCTGCCCCGTAGTACTGCTAAACAGGCTTTCCGGCCTGTTCGTTTATAGAGCCACAGCGAGTGATGATGACATCACTCGGCGCTTCTGGGTACTGATGAACAGTCCGGAAAGCCTGTTTAGCAGAACTACGGGGCAGCAGTGGAGGCAGAGGCGGTGGGTAAGGAGCATGAATGGGGGAGGGAACACGATTGGGGGGAGGGAGGGAATGCCGGCCCAGTGTTTTTCCCCAGAGACTTGCATTGGGGAAAGCTTTCTTTCCCCCAATGCAAACCTATGGGGGAAAACACTGTTATTGTATTGGAACTTCCAATATTTATCGGATTTCCGATCCGATCAAATCTGGGTACCCCCCGATATGATCGGACCCCAAAAAAAATTATATCGGAATTTCTGATAATGATACGATACGATAATTTCGGCCGTGAACATCCCTATTAATAACAACAAATGTCGCTTGCATACAATGAAACAAACCAGTAAAATATTAAAATGTACCAATGATTTCTTATTTCTATATCTCTTTCCAACAAAGGCTCAAATCCTGAAGCAATATCTCATATCAAATCTGCTTTTATGTACCTATATTTCCTTCTTATTATTGAAAGCATAAAACAGAATCAATATGAGATGCAAAAATACAAAGACACTGCTGGACAGAGAGAGGGAGGGGGGAGGCATAATTATTTTCCAGTGCTCAAGTCATGCAAACTTTTGTGTCTTACCTAGGGCTGACCCAACAATACACAAACCAGCACCTGAGACAGAGAAGTTCAAAGGCAGGAGAACACACGCTCACACACATGTACACACACACACACACACCGGGGGGGGGGGGGGGAAGAGAGAGAAAACACCTACCTGGTGGTCAGTTACTGCCACCCAGTTCTTTCCTCTGAGCTCATCACTTCTCCTTTACACACATTCCTTGATTATTGTCATGTGGAAACGTAGCACTCTGGGTTGTTTTTATTTTCCTGGGCATTTTAATTCATTTATAGTTCAACATTATGGTATAGTTTTAGCTGGCTGATGAGTTCTTTTATTCCTCCAATTTTTCTGAATTGATGCTTTACTGTGTTTTATTTTTGACATATTTATCTTAATACACTGCCCTGGAACCCACTTTTGTGGGTGTATATATATATATATATATATATGTTTGTGTGTGTGTGTATGGTGTCAAGAGGAAAATCCATCCTACAAAGCACAATGTATGAGCTTTTAAAATGTGATTTGCTAATTTTGCTGAAATAATCCATTATTAAGGATACAGCATTGTTAAAATCTCACAGTACAAAACTCTTTATTCCATTATTAGATAGATGGAACATTTGACATTGGAAGTGGTCATGACAATCTTTCCTTTCCAATCGAAAACACTAAATTTTCAATTTGCTCAACTAATACCTTGAATTTTAAATGTTGCAAAATAAGGGCATCAAAAGCTGAAAGCTGTAGGAAGGGGGCATGGCTAATGGCAATCATAAAATATCACAGGAAACTCTTGAGGTTATATCCAATTAAGTCCTTCTGTCAATAGAATAGAGAGGAAGTGATTCCCCCCTGCAGCCACCTGCCTACTTCAACTTCTGTTCTGGAGTATTGGGGGACCCTCTGGAGCATTGGGGGCTGCATCAGAGGATGAGAGGTGGATAAGGTTGCATCTCATAAGTGGAGGTCCACTCATGCAATGTTGGATTTCACCCTTTATTATTCAGCAAATTGGCATTATGGTGATTTTTATTACCTTGCCTAGGTTGGCAAACTAACTTGTGTTAGCCATGGTCTCACCTGCCCATTAAGCAGCTCTGAGTTACCAGACAGCCTATGCAGGTCCCTAGAAGGCACTGCCACACTTTGTACTAGGTAGTCATTATGTTTGTGAAATTGTATGAACTTCTGACTGGATTACTCCACCACTCCTGACAGACTGAACTTCTTCAGTACAGCCTTGCTCCCTGTTCCAAGTAGCATGTCACTTGCCAACAAAGCTATGCCTGCCTTTATCAAGCAAGCATGTCCATGAATAGAAGTCAATAAGAATGTAGGCACCTTAGCTCTTCTACTGAAATTCTGTGGGTTCTTGCACATTACTTAGTTGGCTAGAAATTTGAAGAGCTTTTATATTTATCACACAAGAACTCATTCTCACAACTGAAACAATCTACTTGGCATCAATTGTCTTACCTATACAACTGACGGCGGCAAAGCTGTAAGAGAAAAGTGATATTGGATTTTACAAGAAGATTTTTTATTTAATCCAGTGCTTTTCAAAGTGTGGGCTGTGATCCACAGGCAGATCCCAATATGTTCCTGGGTAGGTTATACAATGAAGGTTTTTTCCCCCACTTCCAAAGGCTTGTTTGTTTGTTTCACCAGACCAACAGAACATCATAACTGTTGTGTAGCTATTAGAATAATATATATATATATATATATATATATATATATATATTCATATTAATTATGACCATTTATACTTTTTAATATGAATGATGATCATTTATAAAAGCTCCTGTAACAGACTGCATGTTCTCACAATTTTCTAACTGTAGAGTATTTTTTCTATGTGTTCACATTTCAAATCCTACATTCAAAAAAATCTCATCCTCTCCTAATTAATACAGGTTTTCATATAGTAATTTATAATAGCTCAGAACTTATCTTTCTCTTGTGTGCATTACTAGAATTACATTCAGCTACCAATAAGGGTGCTCATGAAACTTTATTATAAGATCTTTGGGGCAGAGACTTAATTATGTTACTTTGTAAAGTGTCAGTAATAATGCTGACAATGTTAATAATACTAATTAATGTGTGGTAACTTAAAGATCCATTTATTATGAAAGATAAAGATAAATTAGTTCTGTGCTTATGTGCAAATTCTAGTTCCAATTCTTGTTGTGGTTCTATGATATTTTAGGATGCAATCCTATGGGATGCACCATGACTACTCATAAGCCTCCAAACACAGAGGCTTACAAGTATCCTATGCAGATGCTGTCTAAGGAAAATCTTAGCTACTAAAATTTGGTGGGACTTTCAAAATCATGATCTTTTGGGTGTGAATTCAGAAAAGCTACATGGATATGGGCATGGCCTCTAACACCAGACATGTACCAATTTCTTAAGTTTAAACATTATTTACATTATCTATTTTAATGGAAGAATCTTTTCTATTTAAACAGCAGTTTTGAAAAAATAAAGCAAGGATTTCAATAGATAGAATTTGTACCAACCTCCACATGGATCTGTTTAAGTCCTTCCAAGGCTTTCTCATCCAAATACGATGTAATGGATCTGCAAAGTTAAAAGGGGTTTTAAGTCAATATAGCATGCATTAGATTGAGCAGTTGTGGGAGCCTTTCTGAAAGCTTAATTAAATTCTTAACTAAATATAGGCAACTTGAAAAGACCAGTTAACCATTTTTTTCACATATATCTGCGTTTAAGGTGAATCATGCAACTGATGAAGTCTTGCCACCATAGTTCATGTCCCCATTTGTTAGTCTTTATGGTGCCGAAATACTTGGTTGTTTTTAACACTAAACATTTCTCTACAAATGGGGCCCTAATTTGCCCTAATACTGTAAAACATTAAAAACAGTTGGTGCTATATCATTCTGCTTCTTTTTAGTAAGCTTTCCCCACAGTATTTTTTATCCTTGAATGTGAAAAGGAGGGAAAGTTTTTGCTAGCGTTTGTTAATATTTTGGTAATTTCGTGTTTCATTTCTCCTCTCTAGAGACTGTTTCTGGTGAAGACAAAAAACAAACTGGCAAGCCTGAGGGAGGCTCCACCTCCTCCAGGAAAACCAAGATGGAGACTGCCTTCCTAGTCCAAGAGGTGGGGCCTATCCCAAGCTAGCTGGCCTCCTGCTAAATTTCCAAAGTCCATGAGACTAAATCAATGCAGTGACAACTGTGGATAAGCAACCCAAAAACAACTGTCTCTCATCTAAATTTGATATTCCAGACAAAGCCACAGAAATGGTCACTAATATCTGGTGACCAGTGAATTTTACTAACATATTCTACACGTAGGCTCAATTCGGACAACACAATAAACAATTGGTGTGGGGAAAACAATCGTCAGTTGTTTTGACTATTGTGTCATCCGAATGCTGCCATAGTCAACTCAGCGCTGATCCTCATCCACACCACAGTTGATTATTTATTACCATGTTGTGTGGGGAGTGCCCCCTAGGGTTAGTGTGAGGGTTAGGCTTAGTCAACCCACCATTGACTATCGTGTCGTCCGAATTGAGCCATATTCTCTTCTCCTCCACCCACACCCACCCTGGAATACCCCATGTCCTGACTGGGGTTCTGAAAATTGTCCTCTCATAATCCTGAATGAAGAAAGGAATGAAGACCAACAGTGGGAGATTGCTGAAAAGCATGACCAGCAATTGAAATGGAACATGCTGACCATAAAGTGGCTAGTCCTTTGCCAAACATCTCTCTGTTCTCTGCAAGTTTTCCCTCCCATCTCCTCCCTTCTCAAGACAATTAAACATTTGAATTTGGAGGTCTCTCCACCTCATACAAGTCATCTTTTCTTTAACTTAGATAGAAGGCCAATGGAGTGCCCACCACAGAATTCTATTTAAGGAATCATGGGGTGTTAATCGGAAATGAATCCCAGTTCTAACCCTCAGACAAGCTTAAGGTGAATCAGGAAAAGAAGTGGACATTAGAAAAATATGAGATTGATTCATGAAGGAGTATAAGCTCTGGTTATTAGCCATTACAAAGAGATTTAGATTATGAAGTGTGCACAATCAAGATATTGGACTAAATATCTAGAGATTCTCCCCAATTGACACCTATGGTTACAAGACTGATTGAGTGACAAGAAATAAAGTTTCACGGCCTTTGTCTATAAACTGAAGATAGAAGCAAGAGAAGAAGTACTTCAGCATATTCTCAGGATCACTTAGCACAGATTCCTTCTTAATACCCTTTTGTACTCTTTTCTTCCAGGAATTTTTAACAGCTTAAGTTGAGGTTTTTAATTGAATTTTTGGCCTGGCTTAAAGTTTAAAATGTTTAAAATGTTAGCTGTTTTTATGTTTTATGATTTTAAATTTTGTATATTGTATATTGACTTTTAACGTTCAATCTTCTAATTTTTGTAAACCGCCCAGAGAGCTTCAGCTATGGGGCGTTATATAAATGTAATAATAATAAATAATAATAATAACAACAACAACAACAACAACAACGGTAATTTCAGCAGAAGTTGAAACCAAACTTAGTTTTCACTGTGAAAGGTCTAAATAGCTTAGTGCCTGCCTGAGGGACCGCCTATTTCAGTATAAACATGCTTGGTTATTAATATCACCAGGAGAGGTCCTTTTGGAGACACACCCGCTTGTCGGGCAGATGGGAATTGTTTTTCTCCTGTGCTGTTCCCAAACTCTGGAACACACTCCCTTTGAAGTTGCAACTGGTTCCTACTCTCTCTGAATTCAGGAGAGTGTCATGAAGACACCTCTTTTTATCTTGGCTTTTAAATTGTTACTATGGCTCTTTAAGATTGTATTTAGTATCTTACTATATTTTTATTAGAGTATTGTTTTTATCATTCAAAATTTTGGTTGGTTCATAAAAAGCAGTAAAGAAATACTATGAATTAATGAAAGAATGAATGAATACTGGATGTGGTCTTAAAGGGAAAAAAACAGGCAGCCTAAATATGCATATGAGGCTAGTATGATCACAGTGAGATTATTAAGTATGAGTAGTGGGATTGTCTGGTATTATATCAGAAGCTATTGAATTTCATACATTTATGGCCATAACAATTTAAACCAGCCTTCCTCATCCTGAGTCCCTCTAGATCTTGTGAATTATAACTCCCATAAGGCCCAGCCAGAATGGCCAATGGTCAAGGATAATCAGGATTGTAGTCCACAACATCTGGAGGACACAAAGTTGGGGAAGGCTGATTTAAACAATTTCAGCATTTTAACTCTTATCAGATGAATTTCTGTGGCTTCAATAACCTAGCTGTGGGAAGTATTCAACGTTGCACATGTGCTAACTAGCGGATCCTGCAGTGATTGAAAATGAGCAAAATGCTCATTTCCAGAATGGGGATGGTCAGCAGAGCTTTTAGAAGGGAACTCCGCTGACCTGTCCTGCAAATGAGTGTTTTTGCTCATTTCCAGGATTTCTGTCAGAAGCGCTAGTTCCTGCTCTGCAAGCATTAAGTACTGCTACCACAACAGAAACATCCCAATTGCAAAATCAAGAGGTTATTCGAATGTGTGTGATTTTTGGCTCCAAGTGTGTTTTTGTTACCAGAAAGAAAACATTAAGTGGTATGTGGCTGAAATTTGGGGACGTAATGCAATTGACAGTAAACAATATCCTGCAGGACGATCTTGTAAGTCTACCTCTGTGTTGCAGGTCTACCTTTGTCGTAGGACATGATCTGAAAATACATGGGGCAATCACTTTGCTAAGCTAAGCAGGTCTAGGTCCAGTCAGTGCTTGGAGGGGAGACTACCAGAGAATCCCATGTAACCACCCTGAATTCCACAATGGAAGGAGGAATATAAATGTAATAAATAAATAAATAAATAGATACTGCATTGAAAAGTGTATTTGGAGTACTCTTTAGTCCCTCTAAAAAGATAAAATTCACAAAATATATTCAACAGGCCCTGGAAATTTAAGAAATAACATATTTGTAATCACAAGTTTAACTCAGTATCTTTTTACACACTTAAATAACGCAAAAATATTGAAA
Organism: Anniella stebbinsi; assembly: GCA_029215795.1. NCBI lineage: Eukaryota > Metazoa > Chordata > Lepidosauria > Squamata > Anniellidae > Anniella > Anniella stebbinsi. The sequence goes on along the minus strand of JARDYH010000005.1, from coordinate 59,608,148 downwards.
CCTCATTTAGGAAATGAAGTCATGTAAGCTATAGCATGAGAGAGACGGAACGACCAGAGGCAGCCGTGAACTGGCCGCGGGAGAACAGCGGCGGCGTGAGTGGGGGGAGAAAGAGAGACAAAGTGCAGCGGACATCTTTGCACTAACCCCCGCCCCCTCTCTTTCTCTCTCTTGCGCACGCGAGAGAGACGGGACAACCGGAGGCAGCCGTGAACTGGCCGCGGGAGAACAGCGGCGGCGTGAGTGGAGGGAGAAGGAAAGACAGAGTGCAGCGGACATCTTTGCTCTAACCCCCGCCCCCTCTCTTTCTCTCTCTTGCGCGCGCGAGAGAGACGGGACAACCGGAGGCAGCCGTGAACTGGCCGCGGGAGAACAGCGGCGGCGTGAGTGGGGGGAGAAAGAGAGACAAAGTGCAGCGGACATCTTTGCACTAACCCCCGCCCCCTCTCTTTCTCTCTCTTGCGCACGCGAGAGAGACGGGACAACCGGAGGCAGCCGTGAACTGGCCGCGGGAGAACAGCGGCGGCGTGAGTGGAGGGAGAAGGAAAGACAGAGTGCAGCGGACATCTTTGCTCTAACCCCCGCCCCCTCTCTTTCTCTCTCTTGCGCGCGCGAGAGAGACGGGACAACCGGAGGCAGCCGTGAACTGGCCGCGGGAGAACAGCGGCGGCGTGAGTGGGGGGAGAAAGAGAGACAAAGTGCAGCGGACATCTTTGCACTAACCCCCGCCCCCTCTCTTTCTCTCTCTTGCGCACGCGAGAGAGACGGGACAACCGGAGGCAGCCGTGAACTGGCCGCGGGAGAACAGCGGCGGCGTGAGTGGAGGGAGAAGGAAAGACAGAGTGCAGCGGACATCTTTGCTCTAACCCCTGCCCCCTCTCTTTCTCTCTCTTGCGCGCGCGAGAGAGACGGGACAACCGGAGGCAGCCGTGAACTGGCCGCGGGAGAACAGCGGCGGCGTGAGTGGGGGGAGAAAGAGAGACAAAGTGCAGCGGACATCTTTGCACTAACCCCCGCCCCCTCTCTTTCTCTCTCTTGCGCACGCGAGAGAGACGGGACAACCGGAGGCAGCCGTGAACTGGCCGCGGGAGAACAGCGGCGGCGTGAGTGGAGGGAGAAGGAAAGACAGAGTGCAGCGGACATCTTTGCTCTAACCCCCGCCCCCTCTCTTTCTCTCTCTTGCGCGCGCGAGAGAGACGGGACGACCGGAGGCAGCCGTGAACTGGCCGCGGGAGAACAGCGGCGGCGTGAGTGGGGGGAGAAAGAGAGACAAAGTGCAGCGGACATCTTTGCACTAACCCCCGCCCCCTCTCTTTCTCTCTCTTGCGCACGCGAGAGAGACGGGACAACTGGAGGCAGCCGTGAACTGGCCGCGGGAGAACAGCGGCGGCGTGAGTGGAGGGAGAAGGAAAGACAGAGTGCAGCGGACATCTTTGCACTAACCTCCGCCCCCTCTCTTTCTCTCTCTTGCGCACGCGAGAGAGACGGGACGACCAGAGGCAGCCGTGAACTGGCCGCGGGAGAACAGCGGCGGTGTGAGTGGGGGGAGAAAGAGAGACAAAGTGCAGCGGACATCTTTGCACTAACCCCCGCCCCCTCTCTTTCTCTCTCTTGCGCACGCGAGAGAGACGGGACAACCGGAGGCAGCCGTGAACTGGCCGCGGGAGAACAGCGGCGGCATGAGTGGGGGGAGAAAGAAAGACAAAGTGCAGTGGATACCTTTGCACTAACCCCCGCCCCCTCTTTCTCTCTCTCTTGCGTGCGAGAGAGAGACGACGGGACATCTTGGAGGTGACTGAAATGTGTCTGGGAGCATCAATATCTGTTGTATGGGGCAGAGGGAGATATGGCGATAGCAGGACGAAATGCCGTTACAGGGGAAGGAGAGATGGATATTTAATACCCATCTTACCTTCCGGTCGCCCTGCTACCCCGGGGATCTTGGGGAATGATCCAGGCCACCCACAGAACCTTTCCTTGCTCCTATGCAATGCCAGGTCGGTTAAAAACAAAACAAGCATAATCTATGACCTCCTCATAGAAGAGGAGGCCGACCTGGCATGCTTCACAGAGACCTGGCTGGGAGATGACAGTGGCCCAATATGGGCTCAGGCTCTCCCAGCTGGGTACTGTGTTAGTGAGCAGGTGAGGGAAAGTGGGCGGGGGGGCGGAGTAGCTGTGGTCTACAAAAATCATCTTAACCTGACCAGACATCCTGTCCGGCAACTGAATCACATCGAGTGTGTGTACCTGAGTCTGAAGACCAGGGATAGACTAGGGATTCTGTTAGTGTACCGGCCACCCCGCTGCCTGTCAGACTCCCTGGCCGAGCTCACAGAACTGGTCTCGGAGCTGGTGTTGGATTCGCCCAGGCTCTTGGTCCTGGGCGATTTCAACATCCCATTCGAGGCCAGTTTGTCAGGTGGGGCTCGGGAGTTCATGGCATCCATGACAAACATGGGCCTATCCCAATTGGTCTCTAGACCCACACATTCAGCAGGTCACACTATCGATGCTGTTTTCAGTTCCGAACAGACGGATCTGTGGGCGGAGGTACTGAATACCTCCGAATTGTCATGGACAGACCATTTTCTGGTCAGGGTTAGTATCACGGCTACCACCCGTCCCTGCAGGGGTGGCGGACCAATTAAGATGGTCCGCCCTCGAAGGCTGATGGATCCTGCTGGATTCCAGAAAGCCTTGGAGGGTTCCATGGCTGGTATCGTCGACGATCCTGTAGAAGCCCTGGTCTATAGATGGAATCAAGACCTAACTAGGGCTATCGACACGATCGCCCCCAAACGTCCTCTCCGGCCCGCTTCTAATAGGGCGCCCTGGTATACGGAAGACCTCAGGGAGTTGAAGCGGAAAGGACGACGACTGGAGCGCCGATGGCGGAAAACTCGACTTATATCTGACAAGACACGACATAGAGAACATCTTCGTTTCTATGGAGTGGCAATACGTGCAGCGAAGAAAGCTTTCTTCTCTGCACGCATTGCGTCTGCGAATTCACATCCAGCAGAACTGTTCAGGGTGGTGAGGGGTCTAACTCAGGCTCCTTCTCCCCTGAATCCGATTTTAGAGCCTTCGGCAGTTCGCTGTGATGCCTTTAACGATCATTTCTCAGATAAAATCTCTCGGATAAGAGCCGACTTAGATGCCATTGTTATAGCAGAGGTTGACAGTGGAGTGTCCAGTGACTCCGCGAGTAGGATTACACTTGATCAGTTTCAGTTAGTGAGTACCGAGGACGTGGACAAGGTACTTGGATGTGCGAGGAAGACGACTTGCCCTCTCGACCCCTGTCCTTCCTGGCTGGTCGTCCAGGGAGGAGATGCAGTTAGATCACATCTACAGCATATCATTAATGCATCTCTCAGGGAGGGGAGCTTTCCATCATGTTTAAAAGAGGCGGTGGTAAGGCCGCTTCTAAAAAAGCCCTCCCTGGATCCCCTGGACTTTAATAACTACAGGCCAGTATCAAATCTTCCATTTTTGGGCAAGGTGATCGAGAGAGCAGTTGCTTTTCAAGTCCAGGCAGTCTTGGATGACACTGATTTTCTAGACCCATTTCAAACCGGCTTCAGAGCAGGATACGGAGTTGAGACCGCTTTGGTCGCCTTAGTAGATGATCTACGCCTTAGTATCGACAGGGGGAGTGTGTCCCTGCTGGTACTCTTGGACCTCTCAGCGGCTTTCGATACCATCAACCATGGTATCCTTCTGGAGCGCCTGGGGGAATTGGGAATCGGGGGCACTGTGCTTCAGTGGTTCCGATCCTATCTCTCGGGCAGGCTCCAGATGGTGATGCTTGGGGATAGCTGCTCTTCAAAAAAGGAGCTGCTATGTGGTGTACCACAAGGTGCCATCCTTTCCCCAATGCTGTTTAACATTTACATGAAACCGCTGGGAGAGATCATCCGGAGGCATGGGGCAGGGTGCTATCAATACGCTGATGACACCCAAATATATTTCTCTATGCCTTCGACAACATCGTCAGCTAAGGATAGTGTGTCTCCTCTGAATGAATGCTTGGAGGCGGTAATGGGCTGGATGAGGAAAAACAAACTGAAGCTGAATCCAGACAAGACGGAGGTGCTTGCTGTCAAAGGCCCCAACCTGGGTCTGGAGGTGTGTCAACCAGTTCTGGATGGGGTTACACCCCCCCTGAAAGATTGTGTTCGCAGCTTGGGGGTACTCCTGGATCCGTCGCTCCAGATGACAGCTCAGATTGATGCGACGGCCAGGAGTGCCTACTATCAGCTTCGGCTGATACGCCAGCTGCGCCCCTTCCTAGAGTTGGAAGACCTAAAGACGGTAGTGCACGCACTGGTAACTTCGAGGCTCGACTTCTGCAATGCGCTGTACATAGGGCTACCTTTGTGCCTAGTCCGGAAACTTCAGCTTGTTCAAAATATGGCAGCCAGGTTGGTCACCGGTACACCTAGGGGTGATCACATTACACCAGTTTTAAAATCGCTTCACTGGCTGCCAATCAGTTTCCGGGCGAAGTATAAAGTGTTGGTTATTACCTTTAAAGCCCTACATGGTTTGGGTCCAGGGTACCTACGGGATCGCCTTCTCCCGTACAATCCGCCCCGCACACTTAGGTCCTCTGGGAAGAACTTACTCAAGCCAGTCAGAACTAGGCTGGCGGGTGTTACCCAGAGGACCTTCTCTTCCATCGCTCCCAGACTATGGAATGGTCTGTCGGAGGAGGTTAGACAAATTGACAGTCTTCATGAATTTAAGAGAGTCATGAAGACTGTCCTCTTCCGACAGGCCTATCCAGATGAATTTTAAGATGTTTTTAATGTTGTATTTTTCTCTTGTTTTTAAAATTTTTTAACTGTTGTGATTTTTATGTTTTATATTGTTGTTGTTCCCCGCCTCGATCCAGAGGGAGAGGCGAGCTACAAATAAATATTATTATTATTATTATTATTATTATAGCACTCAAATATTAACCCCCCCAAAAAAATTCCAAAATCTTCATCATTGTAATACTTTTATTAGATAAACTCATCGTTCACAACATGCTGTGCATGCTTTTGAGTTCTCTAGAACTCTTCATCAGGCAAGATGGTAAATGAAGCAAAAGGGAAAGGGAGTGGCTGGAGTTTGCTTTGATAACAAGATGGAAAGTGGGAGGAGGCTGCTAAGTACTGAGATGGTCATAGAGTGCACCTGGGACTTTCCCAGGGGTTGTGGGGAATATTAAACAAAGAATGTTTGGTCCCCAATTTTTGAAAATATAAAATCCAGCTGCTACTCAGAACCATGTCCATCTTCAGGCAAAATGCACAGGTTCCCTAGTAGACAAAAAACAGAAGTAGAGATAAACCAGACAATTTTTATATTAACTGGAGATAATTTCAGATGGTGTACCTGATAAAAAATGTCAATGGAAGCCAAACTAGGTAACTAAGGTTTATTTCCAATTAAACAAAACAGCAGTCAGACTACTGAACTGAGATGTCTGAGCATAACATGCAATTTTGTTATGAAACAAAAACCTTTGTGACATTTGTGGGGGGGGGGGGGGATTTTCCATGAAGTTTTAGTTCCCCAAACTTAAGATCTCCTAATTATAATATAAACAATTAAGCAGGTCAAACATAAAAGATACAGAAAATATTTAATTTTGTTTGTTTACCTCTTATTTTCATCTGCTAATTTACTCAAGGCGTGGGTGATCTCAGCACAGGCCAAAATTGCTCCATGGCGAGTATGAAGATCTGTGCCAACTGCCAGTGGGAGCAGTTTTGGTAAAACTGCAAGAGATTCAACAAATCAAATTATTACAGAAATATGTCTGTCTAGAACAGATTTTCTAGAGAAGACGCTTCCCCCCAGATAAATTGTTAAAAATGAAGATTAAAACCATTTCATTTCCCTAAACAAAGCCCCCATTTTGAAAAGAAGAAGTGTAACAAGTCGCCAAGAATTGTCTCTTTCAAGGTTTAAAGTATACAGACTGGATCCCCAATAAAAATGTAAAAATAATACGAATTGGTGCTTAATTTTTATATTTCATTGCCTTGTCTTAAATTCATTTTATGTATGTTGAGAAGTTTTACAGACATGCATAAGTAACTAGCACTTTCATTTTCCAGCTATAATTTCACAAAGGTATTTGAAAATTTCTTCATGGTGTTAAACAACAGGTAGTTTAGAGTAGTCCTCAACACCCACATAGTCTATAGTAGTCCCTCTAATGTCACCTTGAGGATGCCATAGAAAGTGGGACAAGCCATCTCTAATGTATTAACATTATTTTTAAAACTATGGGTTTTGTACATTTGTAACTTGTACAATGTATATGGAGAATTGTAATTGCTCTCGGAATTACAAACACATATTTACCTTGTTTATTAGAGATACTCAGGTTGCTACTCTACAGCAGTATCCTACAATGCTCACTTGCTAGTGGAACGGACCACTACCACAACAACCAGAAATGGTTGTCACACAGAGGATGGCCAGGATCTCTTCTCGATCATCCCAGAGTGCAGGACACTAAATAATGGGCTCAAGTTACAGAAAGCCAGGTTCTGGCTGGACATCAGGAAAAACTTCCTGGCTGTTAGAGCAGTACTACAACTGAACCAATTACCTAGGGAGATCGTGGGCTCTCCCACAGTAGAGGCATTCACGAGCCACCTGAACAACCACCTGTCAGGGTGGATTCCTGCATTGAGCAGGGGGTTGGACTTGATGGCCTTATAGGGCTTTTCCAACTCTACCATTCTATGATTCTATGAGAGGCAATGCTCATCTACAGCACGGGATAGGTCAGCGTTGCCCTCAGAAAGAAGTTCCACTGACTCATCCTGTTCTGGAAATGAGTGTTTTCTCTCATGATTTAATGAACTGCTACTTCCTGTTGCACTAGAGGTCTGTTCCACTGGCACAACGGAATTACTGGAGGCAATACAGAATACTTCCCATATTTAGCAACACAGAAACAAGGCTTGGTTTCTTATTGCATTAGTTCTGAGCACTTTAGAACACAATCTTGTGTCTACTCACCTACACTTGTCATATATTCAGGAGCTTGTGGTGTGAGATTATGTAGAGCTTTGGATGTAAACTCCCGAATAGCGCTGGAACATAGAGGGAAAGAAGTGTGAATGTTTATTTTATGAATGTAAATCCCCTTTCAATGTAAAAACATGACTATAGTTGGTTGTCATTGAAAATCAAAGCCACTGAAGTTATGAAGACAGACCTTTGTAACAGATCAGTGGAAAGAAAAAAGCCTTGAGTGAAATAATCACTGTTTTTAACTTCATACATCTAATCACAGATTAGCCAGGGAGTTTCTGTTGATTTTCATTACATGTAAATTCAGTAAACACGGGGCAGAGTTGTGAGAAGTTGAACATGTGACTGGGGTCATTAGAAAGCCTGGGAAGCACACCCATCCACACAACAACAATCTTGACCAATTTAATACTGTTAAATTTGTACATAAGACAGAGCTCTGGTTTCAATAATGTGGAATACTTTGCATATAAAAATAGATTTATCGGAAGACTCCATCATAGATTTGCTAAACTGTTCAACTGCAGAATTTTTTCCTAGATTCCAAATATTTACCAAGCTTTATGAAGTTCATGGAATAAATACTAGAATTATGTTTATTGAGTATGCTATCCCAAGTTAGCCCTCACTCCTCAAAATACCTTAACAGGTCACAAGTACTTTAAACATGACTATATGCTGCGTTTCCTATTGTAGCAATTAAGGGTGAATTCCAACATCGTGCAAGTAGATTTCTAGTCACACAACAGGAATTTCCCCTCCCCTCCTCTCCAACCCCTCCCCCTCAATATGCTACAGCGGCATGAGAGTAATTGGATATGACCCTATAGGAATGAAATCCAGAAGTCCACCCTACAGGTAACAGCAAAACAATTTTCTTGATACCTCTCAGACAGATTGATTAAAACAAAACAAGAACAAAAGACATGAGCCAGATAGATGTCTCCTGGAGTGGTGTAGCTAGAAATTCTTTTTTAAACCTCCATTACGTGTGGGTGCATATAGTTGGTGGCCTCACATTAAAGAAACAGCTAATTAAATTTCATGTTTAGTGGCAAGGCATTTAAATCTCAGATTATTAGATTAAAATGTTATTTGACTTTTCTTCATGCCACCAAAACAGAAAACCAACCTAAAACCTTAAGCATTCCACAGCCATGGGTCCAGTCATGTGATGTTGCATTATGGCTTATGGGCACTGTTTTCTGTTCTCTGAGCAATTTCTAAAACTCATCACTAGAAGTCCAGATAGACTACAGGAATACAACATATTGATGTAAAGGACACTGAATAATTAACCCTCTGGGAAAGCAGCACCTAAAGCCTCATCCAGAACACTGCCCAGGACCCAGAGACAAGAGCAACAAAAGTTGAGTCATCAAAATTATGTATTGTATATACATTTTATCTTCATGCAGGAAGTCAATGTAGTCAGTATAGTTTTATATAAAAGTGTTTATTCACAAATATATACTGTCTCTACTATAGTTACTAATAATAATTGGTTCAAAATTGAAGTGGGGGAGAAAAAATAAAAATTAAGCAGATTCAAAAATTGGGATAGTAAGACACCTTTTCAGTGCAACCATATGCATGTCTATTTAGTTGCAATTCCTCCTCCCTTCTCCTTTTTCAATCAGCAAAGGATGAATCAAAGGTTCTGCTTCAGATTTTGTTTTAAGATAACTGAAGTTCTCCAGGCTTTCCAAATTATGGGAAGTAAGGTTTGTATGAATGATGGTTTGAGAACAAACCAGGATGTCAAATCACAGTTCCATCCTGGCTTGTTCTCACCAATCTCCTCCTCACAGGTGCAAAAGAAGAGAGGGAAGTAGTGAACGTGAGCTCAAAGCTCACCGTTGTTTGTTCACATAATAGGAAACCATGGTTTCCCATTACACATGATCCAGGTTCAGAGGCTCATCTCAATCATTGAAATATATCTATAAAGGGATAATAGGAGCTCAAAGTTTTAGACCCAAAAGCATACATTTAAATACTTGCACCAATTCAGTCGGAAATACCTTTTATACATTTTTGACTAGGACACATAATTTGAATGAACTCTCCAGACAGAACTATAAGTCAACTTTTAAAATAGAATTTAAAATAAGAAATAAAAATTGTCCTACTACTAAACTAATTTAGAGAATGCTTATACTCTATGAAGAAAGTGCTGAATTCCCAGAAATTAATATAATTAAACCTACCCATCCCAGTGGTTGATCTTCATGTTAACTAGGTGATCAATCATTGGCTGTGTATACTCAGGAAACCCAGCAATATATACACTGAGGAGATGGAAAAGATGCATAAATACAAACAGAAAGGGAAGTTACTCCAAAAGTTATTTCAAAGGGTTGAACAACTGCTCTTAAAAAAGAAACCAAGATATTTTCCCCTCCATTTATTGTCATGTTAATAGCCCCAAACTATCCAACAATTTAACTGTTGTGGCACAAGCCTCTGCTAGAATACCATGCACCTGCACTAAGTAGCAGGACCATAGCTTACCTTTAGGCTGCCACACTGCTTTTATTTTATTGTTTATTTCAAAGCTTTCCAAAGGCAGCATACAATCACTAAAATATTTTAAAATAAAAATAAATGTCTAAAATATTAATATTAAACACTTCAAAGCAGCAATCCAAACCACACACTTTTTAAAACACTTTAACACAAGAGCAATAACAATTACAATTTTACAAGTCTTTAAGGCCCTCCTAAAATAAAACAGGGAGGGAGTTCCATAAATACGGAACATCACTGAAATGACGTTGTTGAGTAGGACAGTATTTCAGTGGATTTAAACTGTGTAAAAAAATACAACATGTAAGTAAAGGTGCTGAAATACAATGCAATTACATTTATGAAGAGGAAATATTGTCATCATGTCATGGCTGAAAAAAAGTATGATTTTTAATCACCAAAGAAGATTAGTAACCCTGAAGCTATTTCTTGAATGTAGTCTGTGTGACTTTGCTTGGACACAGCAAATTAAGAGAGTTCTTTATAGGACTGTGCACAGCCCCCAACTGCGGAAAGAAGCAGAAAACAGAGCGATCGATGGTAAGGAAACACGATTTCCCCCTGTTTGAAAGCACACTTCGTGCTTCCTGTACCTTCTATAACCTACATTCCTGTGAGATCAGCCTATCTTGTCCAGATTAGCCAGAGATATCATGGCAGGGCTGCATCTAGTGTGGCTAAATACATGCACTGAAGCAAGATGAGTTATGCTATATTCTATAGAAGGTCAAACCCTCTAAAATCACGAGTAACTATGAAACATGGAAAAAGTCCTTTACAATCAAAGCTCTGTTTATCAGTCTTTCCCAGGAAAGGATTCTTTGTACTTCGGAGCCCATGAAACCTAGTCAATACTGCAACGACGACCACATGTTCTGGTATCCCAAAGAACAATGAAAAATGGGAAAGTGCCTGCTTCACCCATCCTGTTCTCTTGTTTAGCTATAGAAAAGGGAGTTGGGAAACTGGCTGTGTGTAGGAGGAAGGTGTGTACAAAGGAGAGCAAGGAATAAAGAGAGGGTGGAGTGTCATGGAGGAGTGTGGGCTGTGCAGCTTAAGGATTAAAGAGGCAACCCAAAATAAGATAATTTAGGAACTGAGTAACAAAAACAAAGGGAAGTATGTTCACATCATATATACTTAAAACTGTTAACAACCAATATCCATTTGGATCACCATTACTTGTCATTCAGAATGTTGATTCATATTGTACCAGAGGTTTTAAAAACATTCTGCAAGCTGCTGAACAGAACACATTTGGGCTTAGAATGGATCTATTTATTATGCAAATTGATTTGGTAGAATTACTTCAGAAAGCAAGTGGGGGATGTTGGATGCTTCCCCATATTTAAAACAAAACCTCCATGCATGTAGTAAATTATCACATCAAGAAGAAGGCTATATTAAAAAAAATATCTGTCTGTGATGTTATGGTTTACTATGTGTAGCATTCTTTTTGATTGAGGGAACAGTCAAAAGTATGGATTCTCCCATGTAGTAGTGTCCAGAATTATAACACTTCATTCTACATAACAGGCAGATCTGTTCTTACATTCAGTCTCTGTCCTTCTAATTAAAATTTCTTCCTAAAAAAATAGAAGACATCAGCATTTCACTCTGTCTTCCCACAAAGAACATTGCAGAAGCATACTTTGCATACTTTTCACACTGCTCTCTGATTATCCATCCAGCCACACGTAGAACTATGAAGGCTTTTTTTAAAAATTCAATTTAGCCTCATGTTTATTAAAGTTCAGGTAAAACAAAGTCTCTACTTAAAGTTTAGGAGACTCTTACCTTATATTGAGGAAACAATTAGCTCTGTTACCGACAGCAAAATAATCAGCTGCAGTCAATATATCAATTCCATGTGGGAAAGTACCCTATCAAAATTAGGAGAGAAAATGAAATTTCATATAGATAAGTTGAAAAGTTGTCACCAGCACTAGAGTAGAATTTTAAAATTCCTCTGAAAAAAATAAAGTATTAAAATGAATTGCTGAATTCTTGGATAAAAGATATCCTGCTTAATAAACTTAGTAACAAAATAAAACAGATGATGGTAACACAAGTACATACACATGCATATGCTAATTCCCAAGGGATCTGTCACATTTGTGTTACCATAATGGAATCTAAAGTGGAGAAGATACAGCTGAACAGATGTGACTATGCAGTTAGGATCTGGTTCAGTTTCCAACAGTTCTCACTAAGATTTAGGAGAAAGGTTGGATCCAAAGAGCCACCATATAGCACACACTAGGGCTTTCCCTTCCCACTACAACCTTTGACTAGCACTACGTTAAAAAGCAATTACTAATGGTTGGGGGACCCTCTAGACCAGTGGTTTTTAATTGATGGGTCGCGACTAAAAAAGTGGGTCATAAGATCAGTCCAGATGGGTCACAGCAAAGCTGCTGCTGCAGTGTTTGGCAATTGTGAAATTGTGAAAGTGGGTCCTATGTTGCAGGTTTGGAGGCTGAGGTGGGTTTTGGGTCTGGACCAACTGAAGACCACTGCGCTAGACCTTCTAGCATCTGGAATAGAGTAAGGGATTACAGCTATAAAGGTAAATTAGCACAGCCTTCATACGTACAGTAAAGTGCTTTAGGCACACATATTGATGTAGAAATCATAAAGAACTTGTGAATGAACACATATGAAACTGATATAGACCAGAAATAGATGGGCTGCACACCATTTACTTTTAGTTTCAATTTAAAGAGCCTCTTCAAATTGACAACAAAGTACATGATCTGCAATAAATCTGTGTTTGGTCTGCGTCAATTTCGAATGTGTTCGTTCATATGTCATTCCCTTCCATTTCCACATTCATATGCAGTTTAAAAAACCTCCATGGAAATTTGATTTTTTTAACTGCATTTTTTTCACAAAATATGCATTTTAACACATTTTCATTTTAAATGCACATTCATTCACCTTTTGATACATTTGAAGCAGAGCGTGGTATTGCAAAACTTGGAGAAGTGCGAGAAGTGCATTCCAGTCCACAAGTTATTCTGGAAAGTTCAGATCAGGCCAGTTTGCCTAAAAGGACCAAACAAAATACTCCAGAATCCCTGAGACTCAGCTGACAAAGGGAAAAATCTGCTGCTTATGGTGATATTTTTGATGTTTTGTCCCCTATCTTTTTGCCTCTTCATCACTCACTGGAATGTGGCCTTGGAGAACTTCCAAAAGAATGGAATTTGGTCCTCAGACAGAAAGAAGTTCAACCCCCCAGGTCTGCATGATCAGCTTGGCTCAAAAATCTCCATTTTGTCTAGAAAAGTTAACAGGCAAAGTCTAATGAGGTATGACAATTGCATTTGCAGTTATCACTGCCACTGCTATTGAAACGGAAAAAGGCTGGCCTGGGAATGTTTGAACTCACTAGGGCTTCATGTCCTCCACTTCGTAATTCAATCTTGACAAGGTTGTTTCACTTATCAATTGGCTACTGAGATAGGATTGCACACTATTGTTTGCTTCCTCTCAAGCAAGAACATAAAAAGGGCCACAGTGGATGAGACAAGGGTTCATCTAGTCCAGCATTCTATTCATGCAGTGACCACAAGTAGGACGTGAGTGCAAAACCACCATCCTGGTCATATTCCCCAGCAACTGGTGTACATACTGGCTCAATTTGGACGACACGATAATCAATGGTGAGTTGACTAAGCCTAACCCTCACGCTAACCCTAGGGGGCACTCCCCACACAACATGGTAATAAATAATCAACTGTGGTGTGGATGAGGATCAGCGCTGAGCTGACTATGGCAGCATTCGGATGACACAATAGTCAAAACAACTGACGATTGTTTCCCCCACACCAATTGTTTATTGTGTCGTCCGAATTGAGCCTACGTGTAGAATATGTTAGTAAAATTCACTGGTCACCAGATATTAGTGGCCACTTCTGTGGCTTTGTCTGGAATATCAAATTTAGATGAGAGACAGTTGTTTTTGGGTTGCTTATCCACAGTTGTCACTGCATTGATTTAGTCTCATGGACTTTGGAAATTTAGCAGGAGGCCAGCTAGCTTGGGATAGGCCCCGCCTTTGGACTATGGCAGCATTTGGATGACACAATAGTCAAAACAACTGATGATTGTTTCTCCCACACCAGTTGTTTATTGTGTCGTCTGAATTGAGCCACTGTCTCTTAAACTGCAGGTAATATACCACTGCAACACACATACATAATGTCCAGCATCCTATGTTGTTAAACAGGATAGTCAATCTTTTCTTTGTTCACCTAGAAATCATCATTCCAGGTACCATCCAACTTTTTTGCGGATGTTTGTTGTCTAAGACTATAACTGTGTTATGGTGCAATCCTATGCATGTTAGGATAGAAAAAGGTTCATGTATAGGGCTGTGCCTTTAGATACCTGAACCTCAGTGAGAATTTCCAGGATAAGTCTTATATGGCATAGACTCAATCTAACTGACTCTGGAATACCATTTGGTTGAACCTTGCCCAGTATAGCCTTTCCATGACAGACAAAATCCAGATCTCCCTGCCTCCCTTTTGAATTTATCTCAACGCTAAGGACTGCCCTGAACTTTTGGACAGAAAGTAAGGAAGGAAAAGTATCACTTTCTCTCTCCCTCTCTCTTGTCATCTTTCCAGCCTCCACTTCTGCAATCTTCCTCTTTCCCCCCTTAAAGCTGAAGTATCATTATGCAGCCTTCTTTGGCTGCCACTGTCTCAGTATTTATTCACACTGTACCCCATTCCTTCTTCTGGGCCAGCCTTGAACAATTTACCCATAGAGTGCCTTTTCTGGAAAAGCCAATCTTGTCTTTCTTGCTTCCTCCCAACTACCTTACAGTGGCACTCCACCACTAGACTTAATATTCCTAAATTATGCCTGCTGTGTGTCCTGTGTATTTTGGTAAATATGCTAGTTTCAGGTCCAGCTCTACCAGACTGACAATAGCCTGACCTCTGGCAGAAGACCCAAAGTTGCAGGAGGGAGAAGTCCCCCTAGCACTAGAGCGAAACCCCATCTCCCAGCCATTCATGTTCCAGAAGGTCTTATTCCCTGAGCATGGAAAAGCAGGTTTGCTTCTAATGAGGGGGACTTTATTTCAAAGTATCAAACTTTAATAATTTCAACAATACAATCAGCCTCTTCCTCACTACAATCATCTGGATGATTAGTCTTCTCGAGATTATTCATTTAGTTTTCAACTCTCAATGTCAAAACACACCTTCCATAGTTTGGAAATTCACAGTGTCACTCCTAATTGTTGATATATAGGTCAGATAGCTAGCATTCTAATCAGCCATCCCTGTTTCGCTTCAGTATCGTATTATGAATAAGCCCTTCCTGTAAGAGGAGAAAACACACCACCTCAAGCCATAGTGAAGCAGAAATGGAAACTAATCACCAAAAATGTCCTATGAATCAACAGGCTCTAGATTTCATAATCACTTTTGTAAAACCTTTTGTTTACAAAATGTTCAGCTATAAAAGTGTATATCTTTAATCATATAATCTGATTTGGAATGATTATATCTTTAATCACATAATAAAAATACTTGCAGTAGGGACTTCTCATGTTGGGGTGCCACATAAAATATTTTATTCATTTATTTATTTATTTACATTTTTATACCACCCAATAGCTGAATCTCTGTCTGTGGTAGAGTGTTGCATGGAACAGAAGAAATTTGAATAGAGGAGAGTTACACAGGTGAGGTTTTATTGCTTTCCCTGAACACTGAGGAATGTGTTGCTAACTAAAAGATTCAGTTCTACTGGGTATAAGAACCTAGAATTCAAGGAAAGGTTTATCGTCTACTCTAAACAAAACTTTCAAAGTAGTCAAAATGACAGGTGTTCTACCTACATTTCTGGTTCTAACAACTTTCTGAAGCACTTCACAAGAAAAGTAGAGCTAAGCCAAAATGGGGAGGGGGCTTTTCATGAAATAGTTTGCCCTCTGCAAAAGGGTTCCCCAACTCCAGCAATCTAGCATATGGGAAGAAGGGCAGAAATGTTTGTCTCCTTTGAAGTGGCTGCAACAACTATGTTAAATGAGGTCATCCATAGCACTATGTTTAGCATGATCCTTTCCCTCCATTGACAATGGGGAGGAGGATCATGATGTGCATAGCACTGTTGATTGCCTCATTTAAAGTAGTTGTCCCAGCCACTTTAAAAAGGCAATCCACAGCAGTATGCACAATGGAAGCCCTCCCATTCTCTTGGCAACTACGGTTTGCCAAGAGAGGGGAAAGTCTGCAATTTCATAGCAAAAGATTATTTTAAAGAAAGTACCGTACAGGTCTTTGGGAGAAAATCTCAAGCTTCCTGAAATGTCACCTTTCACTGAGAAAAAAAAACCCTGCAAAAAATCAGTTCAGCAATACATGCAACTATAAGCAAGAAGGAATACACAACTATAGTTTTGCCTATTAAACACAGCAATGACGTTAGTTCTTCCAGGAAAATAAATGTTTAATCTCCCTTGCAGTCAGGAAAAAGTTGTCACATCGCATTATAAAACAGATTAGGAAATATGGATCAGAGACACCTATTATTATTAGCAACTATTTTCTTAGGTTGCAAGGAATAACTTAATGCTCCTCCCAGAACAAGAAAGATGGTTTACTAGTATAAGTATTTTTTACTGTCAATTTTTTTGTTACACAAACAAAGTCTTCTCTTGCAATATAACAATCAGTCTAACACAGAGATCTCTTGGACTGATTTTATGGTATGTGAAATGTGCTGCTTCATAAACTCAAGACTAGAAGGCTTCAGCAAATGTTTCAGCTGGTAAATTCCAACAACAACCCCCTCTAGTCATCTCCCTAGCTTTCTTATTTATTCTGAATAATATACATCCCAGCTTTCCACTTACCAAAGTTTGCTCAAGGTGGCTAACAACATTAAAAGAATAATATAAACTACCACCAATAATTAAAGTTTAATTATAAACAATTAGGTTTCAATCCTACAAGGATTTATACAGAAGGAAGTCCTAAAACTCCCAGCATTTCCCAGCCAGTATGGCCAGTTGGAGCATGCTGGGAGTTGTAGGACTTTTTTTGTCTACACGTGGATAGAATTTAACAATCAAAACAATTAAAAACCAAAACACAGAAACAATATTGTAGATAATTTTAACATCAAAGCTGGCTTAAAATACCATGTTTAATAACAAGCCCACTTGATCAAAATTGTCTTTACCTGGCAACAGAAGCTAAAAAGAGAGGAAGAGAAATGAACCTCCCACAGAAAAGAGGGAACTTTCCACAACTGAGCGCTGGAAGGCTGTCTCATGCATCCCAACTAACATAGCATCTACCCATGTCAGGGTGCAGAAAAGGGTTTCTCTATCAAAACTCAGGGCATAGGTCAGATGATGTGGGAGACAATCCATTAGGTACCATGGACCCAAGACATTTTGAACTTAATAGGTAATAACCAAAGGAAGCCCCACCTAAAGCACAATCTTGACGCAACCAATGCACATGTCACTGCAGCTAGGTCCAACTTCCCTACAAAAGAGTGCAACTGGTATACCAGCTTAAATTGGGTAAAGACAAAATTTCCCTCCCCTTTGCAGCAGCAAGTAATTCAAATGAAATGTTTTGACATGGATCCTAACCAATGCAAACAGAAGAGCTCCTTCCATCTACTCAAGGGACTCCGATCAAGCAGAAACTTCTGCTGGAGGAAGAGATTGGGAGTAGATTTTCTCTGATCCCCCCCTTCCCTCTGCGGTCCCCTGTGCCACCCGTACACTATCCCAGAGGGAGCACCAACCCTCTAGAGCAGAATCTTGGGGTTCAAGGGGCTGCTGGAAGAAGGGGGATTTTTGAAAAAGAAGCTTTCATAATAGGGAGTGTCCTACAAGCATAACTCTGGTGAGGGGATCTTCCTCTTTTTTTGAAGCAGACTGAAGTAGCAAGGGGAGGTCAGCCATTTTGTCAAGATACATCTCTCTTTCCTCTCCTCTTCCCAGGCTGACACATGGGAAGCTTCACTATCACCACCACAATACAATGTAAAATAACTGTATAATCAAATACAGACAATAGTTACTTTAAATATGTCCATAACCATGGGCGTTGCTAGGGACTTAAATGATTTGGGGCACAGGTTCATAAGATGTCAACCTGCACAAAATTTGCATTTGCTAATTTATATCTAAATATGCAAATTTGGAAATAATTACTAGGATCTATTCAATTTTCACAGAAGGCAATGCGAACAAATTGATTCTCAGCCAAATCACCTGAAATAAAATAAATTTTCATTAATTTGCACTCCATCCCTGATTATCACAAATTAGTCATTCATTATTCAATTAAAAATATTTTGAAAAAATGCTGGGTTTTTTTAATGACCCCTTTCTCTCTCTCTCTCTCTCTCACACACACACACACACACACACACCTAACAATGACAACTTTTGCGACAAGATGAAATTTCAAAAATTTGACTTAGGGCCGTGGGAAATAGATCTGGGGACCTGGGAAATAAACCCGGGGTCAGGGCTTGATGGGCCCAGGTCTAGCAACATCCCTATCCACAACAGAGAAGTGTCTTGAAAAAAGAGGGGTGTTTGCTCCATCGATATCAAACATAGACAGAAAAAAAGGGAAGGGGGCAAGTAAAGACTGATTATTATGTATTTTATTTTGAAGCAGTGTTAACCATGTAAGCTTGCAACAATAGTTTACTTAGTTGAAAGACACTATTGGGATTGGACATGAACATGTGTCTTCAATAAATTTCAGTAAGACCAGCTAAGGCAAAGTTGCAAGCTTGGGTGCCAAGATCACCACCCAATTTGAAATATGATGAAGTCAGAGCAGAGTGTTTAGTCATACTAGTTCTAGATGATGAGATGAGTAGTTTTGTGATTGCTAAAATGTCTGGAGTGACAATACACAGAGCAATCTACACCTTTGCCACACTTCTATTTGGGACACACCACAGTCTATACCCTCCCTTCTATGATTCAAAAGTTTCCTTTACCATCTCATTCCATTTACAAGGTATTCTTTGAAGAAGCAAGACAACATTTTTATTTGTAGATAATGATTTGTAATTAGAGATCCAGGGTGTATTTAAAGTCCTATATAAATACTAAGTATCAACTTTTGAGCAAGATGACAGGTTGGTTGCAAGATTCAAGCAATTGGAGTATGAGGTGCAAGTTGTTTTACAATATACCTTGCAGAAGGCTATCTGGATGGGGCTGCACATTTTAAGTGTAACCAAACAAAAGGACATATCTGCCAACATGAGCCAAATAGGTTAAATTACTGTGCTGGAAAAGAGAAAAAAATCAAAGTTTGTAATGCTACAGCGAAGGACTAAAAATTGCACGCTTAATCAACCCTCTCTCACAATGTAACATTATAACTAGCGCTAGCATGTTCACCAGGTGAACCAGACTGTTTTGCTTCCTCAGTAAGAAACAGTCAATGGAGGGTGTGGTAAAAGCCACCCCAGGGTGCAGAGACATTAAAGGGAGTGGTTTCAGTTTCAGGCCCAGTGGGAGTCAGGGTTGATGTTAAATGAAACAGTTGGGAAAACCCTAAGGCAGTAAGGAATGAATTCATCAGGCATAAACAAATGTAACTAGATATTAAAATAAACAAGAACAAATGCCCCCAAAGTGGCTAAAATTTGACGATGTCCAGGACACTCAATCATAAATTTTGCTTCATCCCATTGGGTGTTGACTTTGAAGATTTTGACCCTTTTGATAAACCAACTAATATAGAAGAGGCTACTAGTACCCACAATAAATAGTCTTGTTATACACTGAACACTTGCATTCAGCATAAAAACTCACAGTCATACTTCACGTTGAAGAAATTCATTGGCATGATCTTGGAAACGATAGAAAATCCTACTGTGAAGCAGGTTGGTTAGATATTGTAAGCATCCCACCCATATTCCTATAGATGGATTGCTCTCCTCGAAATATCATACTTCTCATTTTCTCTTGAGCAATTAGACACATTATGTTTACTCTACAAAATTAAGTATTGATCTCTCCCCAGTCTTGCATGCTTCCTTGATCCCAGGAGGAAAAAAAGAAAACACCTACACTCATCCACCAGGTATCTAAATAGAGAGTGATCTTCTGTTTTCTCATGCAGAGATCTTAATTGTGAGAGAGCTATATGTGATGTTAATTACATGGTTTATTAATGTTGCATTTATAATTTTTAACTGCAAACAGCAGGTACTGGGAAACACAATCAGGATTGAGACCATGGTGGACAGGAAGGGACATTTAACCCTCCCCTTCCTTGCTGCAGTCCCAATGAAAATAACCCCTCCAAGGTTGCTAAATGCATTGGGAGAGAAACTCTTATTGGCTCCCATTGGAGAGACCAAAGTAAGAGTAGGGGAAGGATTATTTATTTATTTACTGCATTTCTATACCGCCCAATAACCAAAGCTCTCTGGGTGGTTTACAAAAATTAAAACCATAAAAACATTCAAATATAAAACAAAGACAGTATAAAAACATAAATTAAAATACAGTATAAAAGCACAACCAGGATAAAAACTGAGCAGCCATGCAGAAATTGATAGGGATTTAAAATACAAATTTATACAGCAAGATTAAAAATCAAACTGAAGAACTGTTAAAACACTGTGAAAATAAAATGCCCTCTCCATCCTATCATAGTTCCAACACTGATTGGGTGGCTCAGCAGCTTAAAAAGATGAATGAGTGATCTAACATTGTGCTTAAAAGCATTTGTAGTTTTGTCCTATTGGCTTTCAGATGAGGAACTGACAGAATACCATGTAAACAAACTATCAATCTGGAATACTTTGGGGGATGAGTTTGGTTTTATTTTTTAATTAAAGAACTTTAGACACTTCAGTACTTATATGTTGAAAGAACAGAACTTTAATGTTAAATAAATGATTCACAATGGAACCAGTGCCCAAGAGGGAAAAGAGGAAGAATACTTCCAACTTGATGGCATGTTATATTAGCACAACAAATCATTTCATAAATTGCATTCTTAAAATGGACTATATGATCATAGTATAGGAGAATGAAGTTAGACTTTACTCTCCTGTTCCTCTAGTCAATCATCTGCCAAATTCCACATGGAATTCTAGAAGATTAGGATCAGGAGTTTGGAAACAAAGCCCCATGAGGAGAGATTGAAAGAACTGGGCATGTTTAGCCTTGAGAGAGATGACTGAGGGGAGACATGACAGCACTCTTCAATAACTTGAAAGGTTGTCACACAAAGGAGGGCCAGAATCTCTTCTTGATCATCCCAGTATACAGGACACAGAATAATGGGCTGAAGTTATAGGAAGCCAGATTCCAGCTGGACATCTGGAAAAACTTCCTGACTGTTAGAGCAATGGAACCAATTACCTAGGGAGATTGTGGGCTCTCCCACACTAGAGGCATTCAAGAGGCAGCCAGACACCCATCTGTCAGGTATGCTTTAAGATGGATTCCCGCATTGAGCAAGGGGTTGGACTCAATGGCCTTATGAAGACCCCTAATTCAGTAAAATTCTACAATATCCCATGAGAACTGTCTTGGTGGAATGCACTTAACCTAATTAACTCCTAAAAATCCCAGCATCAGATATCCATCTTTGCACTCCTTCCTCCAACGATCCTTGCCCAGTAAAGCATTGCTGTGGCTGGGAAATGTCCCCTGCTTTTCCTGCATTCTTTTGGATTCATCCTGACACAAAGGAGCCTGGCAACCCCTCCCTTTAACATGATGTGTTCAGAAAAATCACAAAGAAGGAAACGTATAAGTTGCTTCCATCTATTTCTCTCTCACACACCAATTTTCAGGCTTCACTACTCCCCACATCTCTCCCACCCCACCCAATACACTAAAGTATAACTGCACACCATTCATGGACTTGTCATTGACTCTCTTCCTTCTTTCTCTCTCTCCCTCCCTCCTCACCAGCAGCCTTCAGTAGTTAACCTATAAATTGGCTTCTATTTTCCTTTCTCAGCAAAACTCTCCATTTCTGGAAAAGCTCTGGCCGTGCTTCTGTTGCTCACTTCCAGGGATCTCTGCTATGGAGACTAATGTTACACATGCTGAGCTTCTGTATATTTTACTAAATGTGCTAGCTTCAAGGCTAGTCTGTTTTCTGGCAGAATAAACTCAGGGCTACAGAGGGAGAATGTTCACCTAACAATAAAGTTAACACACACACACACCGGTTCCCTCCCAGCATGCATTTAAGCCACTTATTCCCAGAACAAGAAAAATTCATCTTTCAGACTTCTATTGAGAATGGAATCCCACGTAAGCAGTCTATATCCATTAGTCTCTGTTTCAAGGTATATTTAGCACCTTCTAGATCTTTATAGAGTAGACTGGGGATTGATAATTCCAAGGAGTTTATTTTATATGCTAGTGCCTTCGTCCAGGGGGATACATACGAGTCCAACAGGACCTGTGAGACCAAGGCATCTGGGGTAATGCTGTGATAAAGTCGAAACCAGAAATTCAGGGAGTGAGTCCAACCAACACAACTCAAGGAATTTAGACCGGCTTCCAAATTAAGTGCCGGGCCTGCTACACATTTTGGGAGACCAAATATCTGCCTTAGGAAAAAAGACTTCAGACCTTCTAATGAACCTTTAAACAGGGGTAACCAAACTGGGGCCCCAAAAAGAATTTGGGGAACAGGCTTTGCTTAAATCAAAGGCAGTATAGTTGACTTCAAGTGTAATTACAAGCTAAATTCATGCTTAATATAGTTTGGGGGATGGATTTCTTCCCCAAAACTAAGGTACTTCTCTACCACAGAACAAACGAAAGGCCATGGAATTTGCAAGTAAATTGGTTAGTTTCAACCTGCTAACTTTTCAATAATATTAATGTAGATGCTACTAAGTTCACAAATGCTAAAATGGAAAGCCATTAAGACTGGATATAATGGATTGAGTTTGAAGAGCCAGTTCAGAGACTAACTTTCTATGCTCTTTAGTGCACATTTCAAAAGCAAACTTAATAACACTAATGGCACTGAAATATATAACAAAAAGAAAAAATCATTAAAAACCAATTTAAACCCACAGAAACAGCAGGGAAAATATTTTTAAAAAGAGAATGATACATTCGTACTACAGAAGCATTAGGGCTTCTTTTTAAAGGAAGGAGTAATAGCAATATAGATCTGGAGGAAGAGAGGGACACATTAAGGAGCTCATCACAGCTGTAGCCTGATGCATGAATCCTTATGAGCATGAGGAAACTGTCTGTCAAAAATTACCAGGATATAGTTAAAATTGCCACCTAGGCTATGCAAATCAATATATTTTCAGTGACTAGGGGGTGGTATTGTATGGGAACACAGTACGCACATTCTTTTTTTTTTCTTTTACTTCTGTTTTTCTGTCTAAATTGTTCTGAATATTTCTGGGGTACTTCAAACAATACTATAAAGAGTTGAAGGTAGCTTCTAAGACCTCCATCACACCTAATTCCCACCCCTCTCCGGTTTGCCTCCGAGGTTTTTTTTACCTCTGAGGCAGAAGTGTGTCAAGCTTATGATCCCTTTCACCTGAATAGCTGCTCTTTCACTCCTTCGTTCCTTCGCTCGTTAGCTCTTCCACTCCACTCCACCCCTCCCCTCCCCTTCTCTTTCTCCCTCCATTCAGGTTCTTTCAGATGATTACTTCAACTAGACCACCTTTCTGCTAGGCAAAAATGGAATGACCCTTTAGTCTGGCTCTTTGGGGGCATCGGGGGAGTATAATCCTGTCTCTGCAGAGATTCAGGCATTGTATGGTTTTAAAAAACACTTTCGAGCCTGAGATGCAAGGTTTGGGTTTTATATTGAGGCTTGGAGTCGGCTGCTGGGAGAGATCGCTTTTCCCTGCCAGGACCTGATGCAATCCATTCAAGTCCCCAGTTCCTTTAAAACTACATGGAGGCTTAGGGCGTATTAAATGCGCTTAGGAAAAATAATCCAGACTTTTAGCTTTCTAGGAAAGGCTGGGGAAGAGGCAGGGTGTCAGCAGGACAGGCATGGCGTCATGTGAGTACCGTGCTGCAAATCCACACACCAAGATGGCGAGAGTGCACTAAATCACTGGTGTGACGGAGCTCTAACAAGATGAGCAACACTGCTGGGACAGAAGTATCTACAGCTGTTGGAGATGCATGAGTGCATACACACACACCCATGCCAGGAACAAATTTAAAAGTTTTAACTTTTTCATGCACGATGAATGCATATCCACCAAGTTCATGGCAAAGGCCACACTGGCTGGGGTGATGGGAACTGTAGTCAAACAAATCTGGGAAATGTCAGGTTTGAGACAGCTGGCCTATAGTATGCCCAGTGGCAAATAATATTATCTCCCCTTGCTCAGGGAAGGATTAAAAAGTAATAGCTATAGAAGTTTTCCCGAGTTGAGCCTCCGCGCAGGCGCAGAAGCCCATATATGTGATGCACAGAGACCACGAAGAAGTTTCTAAAACATTTTAGTAGGTACAGGATGTGTACATGTCCACTTACTAGAAGTGTACATTTTCATCATCACATAGCCCTCCAAAAAGACAAGAAAATAATGCAAAGCTATCAATTTCTGCATAGCAATGCCACACTATTTTACTAATGTTTTCTTACTATTAAAAACCCATTTTAGTTTGAGCATAATTCATTCACCTTTTCAAGTGCATCCAATTTTTTTTTCTTTTCTTTTTGAGGTCTCCAAAAAGATGAAATTAATCAGACTAGAAAAAGCTTCCAATGTGATCTATTCATTTGCACAATTCCATTGACTTATATGAGGGTAAGTGACTGTTGTTGGGAAGTAGGAAAAAAGTACTTTCCATCAACAACAAAGTTGTGCCCTTCCCAACTTCTATTACATATATGGAGTTATCAAGTTCCAATTGCTGAATCAGAGCAAGTGTCACAGTAGCAGTAAGGGTGAAGTTGCTCCTATTGCTCAAAAGATATAACTGTCTATAGACATTTCTTGAAAAATCCACTAACAGTTTTAGCAATGTGGGATTTGTAGGACAGTATTATTTGGTATGTTGCTTTTTAATACGCTGAAGGCTCTTCCCAGAATATATGCAAACATCATAATCATGTTTTAATAGGTACACAAGAAGCATTATTATAAACATTTTGAAATCATTTATACAAATTCACCAAACCTTCATAAAATGACAAAATGCCTACACTTAATTTTATGCTACAGTAGATTTACAAGAAATTAAATGAAAAGGCTTGTGTGTGTGTTTTAAAGTTACCATACCTGTCTACCAACATTCTCCTGGAAGGCAGCCTAAGAACAGAAAGAACAAACACAAAAATGAGTCAGGTTTGCTTGCAGATAAACACAAGATCATGAATTCAAAACAAACATGCAGCAATATAAATGACCATGGGCTTTATTTTAAAAAGTAAAGTCAGCTTTGTTGGCTGAACATGCCCTCAAGGAGTTGTTGCCACTGCTGCTTTATGCGCTAATACTCTTTTAAATCTGAATGTTGCATGCCAATCATTTAAGTATGTGCATTTATTAAAAATAGGCACACCCACAACAGTGACCTTTATTGCTGACACAGGGCTTCCCATTAGAAATGAAAAGGCAATCTCCTTAAAATGTAAGTACCAAATGAGAGTAGTTTTCCAACTTGCTTTCAGAAAGCTTGTGCGTAGTAAATCTAAAGTTTTCAGATTTCAAAATCGCTCCTCCTTTCATAAACTAAATGAGAATGTTGGGATCCCCATTGGTTCTGTTGGTGCTACAGAGTTAACAAGGCATAGCACAGAGCAGGTACCAATCAGAATCTGCTGCAGATTTCAGTAAATGTCTCCAAAAAGCAAGCCCCTATTACCTATTCTAGAACAAGACAGAGCTGGAGGCTCTAGAAAAGGAAATAGGGGGTTCATTTTTGGAGATACTTACTGAAATCTGTAGCAGATTCTGGATGGTACCTGGCTCTATGATGGACCTTGCTAAATCTGTAGTACCAACAGAGCCAATGGCATTATTGGATTATGCCGGCACTTGAGGCCTCTACCAAAATCTAGCAATGCCTAGCTGTCCCCTTAATTCCGTTGGAGGAGGAGAATACATTTCAGAAGACTTCACCAAATACATTCTCCCCTTTATGATTAAAGGTCCGCTATCTCTGTACTACTACTACTGCAAAAGCTTAGTCCCAGTGAAGAACAAAATATTTAACTGCCAGCATATTGCAAGTGGAAGTGGAATGCATACCAAAGGTTCAAATCATCTGGGAAACCCTCACAAAACTCAGATGGAGCAGATAGGTTCTATTTTTTACTTTTTTAAAATTACATTTCTATATCGCCAAATAGTCAGAGCTCTCTGGGCAGTTCATGACAATTAAAACCATAAAATACAAAATGATAAAATATAATATGTTTAAAACTACAGTATAAAATAAAAATAAAAACCACAATAAAACCTAGCAGCAGTGCAAAGATTTAAGATACAGTAACAAATGTAAAACAAAGGAAACTGAAAGAATAAAATGCCTGGGAAAATGAGGCCTTTACCTGGTGCCAAAAAGACCACAACGTAGGTGCCAGGCAAGCCTCTCTGGGGAGCTCATTCCACAACCCAGATGGCACAACAGAAAAGGCCCTCTTCTTAGTAGCCACCCACCTCATTTCATTTGGCAGGGGCTCCCGGAGAAGGTGGGCTGAAGTCAACCTTAGGGTCTGGGCATGTATAAGTGGGAGGAGACTATCATATATAAGATGACTAAAGTTGCATCATGGCAGCTTTATGGTGAAAGAGCCATCAAACATATATTTCAAAAGAATCTTGCTTCATAGGCTGGACAGATCCTACGAATGATACCATTGCTTCCACAAGCATCATGTATACACTGTGGACATTGCCTTCAAATTTCTAAGTCAATATTATCCCCATGAAGGCAGAGAGAGCAAGAAGTTTTTCCTTCAAACACATTTTGTTAGGACTGATATCTCCAAATCCAATCTCTGATATTATCATGATCAAGTTGGACAAGCTGTGATTGCTTCAAAGCAGGAGCTTCTCTGTTATACATGTCCATGTCCTGCATGCAGACAAACAGCTTACTATGATCTGACCTATACACAATTCGAGCATATATAGTTTTGACATA
Organism: Anniella stebbinsi; assembly: GCA_029215795.1. Taxonomy (NCBI): domain Eukaryota; kingdom Metazoa; phylum Chordata; class Lepidosauria; order Squamata; family Anniellidae; genus Anniella; species Anniella stebbinsi. Next base: position 59,581,423 of record JARDYH010000005.1, on the reverse strand, counting down.
TTCGCAGTTCTCAATTTTATTAAGAACTGAACATGATAGTGTTTGTGATATTGTACTTTCAAGGCAAGCAGAGCCTCTTTGTATTGAAGTTTCTCATCTTCAAGTACCACTGCTGTGGATATATTTTTGGAACATTATTAAGAAGACATCATGCTAGTTTTAACTTGGTGTTACCTTCCTTACAGAAGCTTGATTGGAAGACATGGACAGCAACAGAAACAGACTGAGAACAACAGCTTGCAGTCCTCCCAGGTTTTTGAAATAGTAAAATTGGCTGAAAGTCTGTGTTTATATTTGAAGTGAATGTTCACAATGCCATACATGATGCCTTTCATCATAAAGCCATCAGTGATGGGAACCGTATAGTTTTGTAGCAAAGATTATTTTGGGAGATACATTTAAATAGCTCAGGTTTAATGAGCTGTTTACCATAATGACACTTTACTCAGGAGTAGTCCCACTCAGCTCAGTGGGACTTAAATGCTCCATCCAGGCTGTGTGAAAATGTTCCCCCAACTAATTAGCCAATTTCCATTACATACACACACACGCATACACACACAGAGACTAGGTTCGGATGACACGATAACCCACTGCTGTAATAACCCACACAAATAACCAACAATGTGCAGAGTGGGTTATTTAAACCACCGCTGGTTATCGTGTCATGTAGAGGGCATCATTGGTTATTTTCGTTGGTTACAAAGCCACTAGGCAATAGCGGTCAAACTGGTGTTTGACATGCTACTTGAGCCGGCAGAACTCTATTTTCAGCAGCAAGGGATGATAGGATACAAGTGGGAGGAGACGAGGTGGGAGGGAGGGGATTGAGTTAGTCAACACACAATGAATACATAATCCACTCACAGTTGCTTATAGTCAACTCATGGTTGGATATGTCTCTGATCGTGTGAGGAGTAACCACAAAATAAGCAACTGTGAGTTGACTATTAACCCACCATTGACTGTAGTGATGTCTGAACAGGCCAATTTCCATCTATGCAACTGGGAGCCAAAGTGAAATAGTTTTACAATGTAATTAAACAATATATGAACAAAGGCCACACTAAAGTATCTCTCTGATGGACTGAGCTGAATAAATTATAGTTATGCTTCAGCAAAGTTTAACTCTTGAGAGTGTCTACTTTAAAATAAATGGGAAGAGTGAACGCCACACATAATTTACACTAAGCAGCATAAACTGCCTTCAGGTACACCTCTTTTCCTACCATAGGAAGGTGCTGCAAAGATGGCAACTCAGCCTATTTCCAAACTTTCACAAAGTGAATACAATTCCCACAGACATCAAAAGAAAAATGAGCACATATCTTGGGGCAGTTCAGTGTATTTTTAATTTCATAATACAGCATGCCCATCATTTCAAATTAACAAGCCTTAAATTACATAAATTATACTCGTCAATTTGTTCTACTCTCTGAAAACAACAATTTGGGGAAAAATGAATTCAGCAGGCATATAAAAACCACTCTAATATGTAGATTAAAATTTGAATGAAACTATGACTTTGTTGGAGAAGTGAGGAGAGAACTGGTTACTAAATTAATCTTTATATTTCGTGATTAGTCATGTTAAATCTGTCTTAGCTTGAATTGCTGGTAAATATCCAGAATGCTAGTGGCTACTTATTTCTGCCTACTATCTTTTATTATGTCATGGGAAAATGCTACATTCATTTAAACAAATCTAAATGATAGCAACCCTTTTAAGTCACTAATTCCTGATTTAACTGTTTAATGTTATTAACAGGAAGGGGTATTCTACTTCCTAAATTAAATTTGTAACATGCCCACACCCTGGTTGCATGTAGGGATCACTATGTGTCTTATTTTATACACATTCAGAATGTACAGCTCCTATGATATTTAGAAAACTCGAGTCCTTGTATCTACAAACACTAATACTACAGTCCTATACCAACTTACCTGGGAGTAAGCACCACTGAATTCTATGGGTCTTACTTCTAAATAGACCTGCCTAGGATTGTGCTGTAAACATTTCAACCATAAGAAACACCTGATCCATGTGGTGAAATTTTTCCAAGGACTTGCATATAATTAGTAGATGTAGGGACTGGACTCAAATTACCTGTTCCTTACAACAATCTTGCTATGTTGTTAAGCAATCTGTCTCCAGAACTCACAGCAATGTCAAGCTCATTTTTCAGAGCACACTGTGGTGGGCCAGTAGTGAGTAATTGCCATAGACAAATAAAAACCAATGATAATGAACCGAGGAAGGGAGCAGAAGTAAGGATCTCCACCCACTACAAGCATCCATGCATACTGTACATAAAAACATGAAGCTAATATACATACACATAACTGGTATAGAGGAGAGGGAGGTAAAGCCTCCTTTTGTCCCCCTCCTCCACTCATGTATGCAAGTACACTCATTCCCCTCCCATGTATTATACACATACAAACATAAATACAGAGATGAGACACAGGGAAACCCTCTCATTGTCCTCCTTCAGCCTCCTCACACACGCATGGAAGGTAATTTTCTCTGCCCAGTCTCCTCTCCCTCCCTCCCTCTCTCCCTTCCACTTCAGCTTCCCAATTCTTTCTTCTAACATCTCCTGAGAGCCAGTGTGATGTAGAGTGTTGGACTGGAAGTCGGGAAATACAGGTTCTAGCCCCCAATTGGCCATGGAAGCTCATTGGGTGACTTTGGGCCACTCACAGACTCAGCCCAACCTGCCTCACAGGATTGTTGTTGTGAGGATCATGTACACCATCTTGGGTTCCTTTATATCCCGTCTTGGGTTCCTTATTAAATAAATAAATAAATAATACATGAGTTGCTGGGGCATCAATAAGAAAAGTAAGGAGCAGTGAGGCTGGCAGAGAAGTACTTATACTGTGAGGAGACCAAAGTGATAACTGTTTCCCTGAGCCCAAGAAAGGCCTCCTTAGTCCACTGGTTTTGCACTGCTGGATCAACAATGAAGGGGAGGCTGTGTCAGGGAACAGTTTTAGCACTGCAGTGGGACTTCTGGTTTATAGCTAAGATTTAATTAGAAGTAGTCTGGATGAGTCTAGGCCTATTGCAACCTGTGGAATATCAGAATCTGTGTCAGCTTATCTCTGTCAGTGTTCTCAAAGAGCCAGGGGAAGTCACCTTACTCGCCATCCACCTTCTGGCTTCGGCCTTGGAAATAAGCAGCTCTCCGTGAGAATTTGACAAAGTTGGGGAGGAGTTTACAGAAGGGTTACCCAGGTTGAATTGTCATCCTGGAGGGCTAAACAGTGACACCTGTTTGGACAGGGACCTTGCTGAAAGGCCAAAGGCCTTTGTTTGTCAAGTGATATGGAAGAAGCATCTTACGTCATGCCTTCCCTTTTAAGCTGATGCAAAGGCAAAGAGCCTTTGCTAGGAACATCTTGTCTGCATTGCCCAAAGCCCTCTCTGTTTGGATCGATCATTGGCTGTGGCTCTGGAGACACTCTGCACTTAGACTCTCCTACTTGGAACTTTGGATTGCTAAGGACTTGCCATGAAAAGCACTATGAGACTTTTCATGAGCTCTCATTTGTTGTGGATTGTGTGTCTTTGTCATCAGCTGAGTGTCCTGGGTTTGATCTACAACTTTTGGACTTTCCTCTGCATGGACACATGCAGCGTGGAGATGCCAATACAAAAGCGGTGGCACAGGACTCCTTGCGTTTGTGAGTTTACCATTCCTTGGTTTTGATCGGCCTCAAAGTTGGACACCCAAAGTTGTGTGTAATTTTATTTAGGCCTTTCAAGAATTTGCCCCTTTGATTGCCTGACAGATCATGCCAAGAATCATTCCCCTTCCTTGTCCGTATTTGGAACCTGTATATGGATTGACCCTTCCCTTGTGTTTGGAACTGTGGAGATGGCAACGGGCTAACCACATTGATGAGGATTACAGCATAGCTTTTGACTGTTCTGGAATTTCTTGGCACCTATAGCTATTGACCATCAGCTATATGACTTCTTAAGTGTGTAACCATTAAGCTTTTGCCATGAGATTTCCTGCAATAAAGAAATCTCACTTATTTGGGTGTCCCATGTCAGTTTGCTAGAATGTGTGCTTGCCTGAGGGACCAGGAAACCTGACAGGCTGTTTATAAAATAGCTTAAAGAACTTCTCTAATACAGTATAATATAATGAATATAATATAAGTCTCCTCTAGTGTTGGTTGCTTTTTGTGAAAGATGTGGATAATCTGTTCAACGCTAAGAAAGCCACATCCAGTAGTTGGATCTGGGAGACCTAGAATGAAGTCCCAGTCAAGGTAGTGACATACAGGACAAATCACTATCTTTTGTAGCATTGAATGCTAAATTTCCACAGACTCCCTCCTAAATATTGGCTTTTTCAATCTCATGCACTGCTTTGTTCCAAAAAGAAGTGTTGGTAAGGTTAGACATGAAATGCAGACTATATGCAGTGTTAGCCTGAAGTTATAATTACAACACAATTACAACCCATCCTGAAAGAATTAGTATGGTTAAAACACCAAATATTGTGATTTCTTCAAATAAGATTTTCCCGTCCTCAAGCTACAACCTAAAGAAGGATCACAGCCCATGTCTGATCCAGTGTTTCACGTGAGTCCCTGTGACAGCCACAACCAGAGGGTAGGAAACAGAGAAAAACAATTTGACAAAATGTGGAATAACTACATAGGACAGATGTGGATGACTTATTTTGCACAATGGAAACATACAAAACCAAAATCAGTATGATCCAGGTAACTTCCATATTTTAGTTAAATATTCTTAATCTGCATAAGATTTGCGCAAATTGCATATGAGTTAAGCAACAACTGACTGGCAAAAAGGAGACATAATTCACCCTACCCTTTAACAGAAAAGGAATTACGTTAAAAACTTTTGACAATTTAAAATTATGGATTGCACTGCCTAGGAAGACCATATGGCTATACTGTTGTGGTGCAATACAATCATCAGAAACTTTAAAAAATATACATTTAAAATTATATCTTAACTTACCGAGGCAGCTCTTCTGCAATTGATATCACGGTCAAATATAGCAGCTATAACCAGGGCACTAAAGACAAAAAGAAGCAAAATAGAAAAACTAAAGCAAAATAGAAAAACTAACAATGCACACATAGGCCAGTATTCAATCCCGCTCAGCAGTACGCAGGGTCCACCGTTCTGCACATGGTCAGCCCCACCAATTCCGTTACTCCACTATGCAATCTCCGCTGACCTGCCCCCTTCCATAAATGAGTATTTCCGTTTGTTTCAGGTTGCATTCCGGAAGCACTAAATCACTGATGTGCAAGCAGTGGGGACATGTATGTATTTTGTACACACCACTATTTGACTGTGATCCATTTTCAAATATGAATCTCTGAACTCAGTTTAAGGCATGCTATATCAACAATGAAGAAAGACCATCATTTAAAGCCATCGTGTTATTACTTCAATGTTAGACAAACAGGTTTATTTTAACCCATGCACATTGCTTTAACTATTAATTTGCAAATTACTGTATTCTGTATTATGCTGTGTATTGTGTTTTTTAGATATCTGTATGAATGAACATAATCTTAGTTGATTGAAGGGTTTTGTAAAACATTTTATTAACAGCCTTGGTGTGTACAATTACTCATCCATTTGTGAATGGAAGATGAGGGTGAGAAGAAATGACTGGTGAGATGTCCGGAGGCAACCTATTCCAAGGGCTCATTGTTTGACCAAGTTAACTACTAGGATGTCCCATCCATCACTGGACCCACACAATACTGGTTGATTGTACAGTAGGTCTGACAGGATGGACCAGAGTGAAATGAAATGAAATGAAATCTTTATTGCTAAAAGCGATAAGCCATCACAATTGACCAGAGTGAAAATTATTTCCAGTCTCTCTCTCTCATGCATCATAAAAGGAGGAACAGATCCAACAGGGAGTTGATTTTTAGTTTGCCACCAGCACCAACCCATTATAGGTTGAGCCTCACTATCAAACCATGATGGCTAGCAGTTAATGGAACTGACAAGCAATTTTACCAGGTATCCAAATTGGGGATTGGGATGGACATTACATTTTTGCCTTCCTTACAGCAAAGCTGTTGTGGAATTGCTAATAGGGTATCTTGCTGCTCTCAATTATGTCAGAACTGTAACTTGAGCATTGGGCAGGTACTGTAACTGGGAGCAAGCAGGAGGTGAGCTTTCCACAAAGACCAGCCCACAATAGGTACTGGCTAATAGTGGTACACAGTTGAGCAAGGCACTGTGATACCTAGATGACCAAGTGTGCCAATCTATAGTTATAGCACCAGGTTAAGGTATCTGCTACTGTTTACTTTTATTATGGGAGTTTACATGATACTCTACCAGAATTTCCCAATATAAAGGAAAAGCCAAAGTGGGATTTCTTTCACAAGCAAGAAATGAAACATGTTTTGACATATCTAGAGTTAATTGCACCTGATTCCTAACAGGTATGGCAAAGAATGGCTCACCTGTTCAAGTGTCAATGACACATATTTTTGTAATGTTCTAAAGTGTATTAAATCTTTTAGCATGACATTGTATTTACCTTAAATAATTTTAAGCAACAAAAAAGCTATACTGAAACATCTAGAAGAATGTTGTGCAATGAATGCTACATGAGTATATATTACATTACTGAAAATCATCTTATAAACAAATCTGTCATTTTCATGACTGAGAAGATAGAACTGAAAAAAATCAAGGCTGTTGCATTTTAAATAATCTCATATCTTACTGTTTAAATCCAGTCTTCAATTACAAGAAGTTAAATCAAGATTTTGGGGTTAATACTATGGTTCTTTGAAGCCATGAAAAATTAGGTTCATACCATGAAGCTAAACTCTGGGGTATCCAAAATGGTTGAAAAGTTCATCTGCCAAGAAAAACATAATTCAATCTCCATAAACTACCATGGCATGATGATGCAGCTCCAACAGTGTGATGTGGCTGCAAAAACAGCAAATGCTATTTTGGGCTGCATTAATAGAAGTATAGCTTCTAAATCGTGCGAGGTACTGGTTCCCCTCTATTCGGCACTGGTTAGGCCCCATCTTGAGTATTGCGTCCAGTTCTGGGCACCACACTTCAAGAAGGATGTAGACAAGCTGGAGCGTGTCCAGAGGAGGGCAACAAGGATGATCAGGGGTCTGGAAACAAAGCCCTATGAGGAGAGATGAACTGGGTATGTTTAGCCTGGAGAAGAGATGATTGTGGGGAGATATAATAGCACTCTTCAAATACTTGAAAGGTTGTCACACAGAGGAGGACCAGGATCTCTTCTCGATCAACCCAGAGTTCAGGACACGGAATAATGGGCTCAACTTACAGGAAGCCACAATCCGGCTGGACATCAGGAAAAACTTCCTGACTGTTAGAGCAATACGACAATGGAACCAATTACCTAGGGAGATGGTGGGCTCTCCCACACTAGAGGCATTCAAGAGGCAGCTGGACAACCATCTGTCAGGCATGCTTTAAGGTGGATTCCTGCACTGAGCAGGGGGTTGGCCTTATAGGCCCATTTCCAACTCTACTATTCTATGATTCAAATTATTAAGTATATATCAGATCACTTTCCATTAAAATATTTCAATTTGCATACCATTTCACTAACAGAAGTGACATCCTTTAGGTGAACATTTTCAAAAAGGTCTTTGGAATCAGCTGGTTATTCATTACTGCGGTTTTTATTCTAAGGCCTATGCTATTAATCTGATTATTCTATTTGATTATTCCAGTTTTACGGTTGGTTTTGTTATAAGCTGCTTTGTATTTATTCATTGAAGAGGGATATACAAGTTTAACACAAATAATATATTAAGGGCCTGTTCGGACAACACACTAAGCCATGGTTCGGCTGCTAACCCTTTTGTAGCAAATGGTTAGAGAGCGTGTTTAAACCATGGCTATGCAGCCACCATGGTTAGGAGCAGTTCACACGACATACTAAGCCATAATGTTTAGTTCAAAATGCTTAACCAACATTTTGACAAAAAATCACCTTAGTATATCCCTAGTGCACTCCTATTGGGCACTAGGGATATACTAAAATGGGGGGGGGGGTTGGTGGGTTCCCACTTGTACACCATTAATACTAGTGGAACACGCTCGACATTCACAATCAGTTACTGCTAGTATAACATTTCTGCAATTAATCTTTGCAGAGAAGATTGTTATCTCTGTTGGAAATCGTTCATATTACATTGTGCCAAGCAGAGGTATAACTGTCCTTATTTGCTCTTCAAAAAGGACACAGACATACAATGGGAGAAGGAGGGGCAGTCAGAATTCTTTCCTTTCTTATTTGCTAGTTTAAATGAGCCACCAGGCTTAGAAACAATGCCAAAACAAAGATATGAATAAGCATATAAGCATAAAAGAGCTCATTGGACTACTTTCAAAAAATACGTATTTATGCTAGAAAAGCCAGACAAGCAGTTGTGGAAAAGGGAGTTATCAAGAGCAAAGATTACCCAATATGTAGCAGACAGAAATTGTTCTTCAGAATGAACTAGTCAGGCAACAAACATATTCTTTATGTAGAAATTATTCTCAGCATTTCATCAGAGAACAAGATGTAGCTCTGAGCAATATTCATATTTCCTGATTCTGCAGGCTAATCTTGCCCTAGAGCCAAGTGGCTCTATTTACATGAGAGCCACACCTCTGTATTCTTCTCACCACACAGTACTCCAGGGAAGACGAAATTGCCTGTACTCCCACACTGCCATCTGTTTCTTCTGAGCTGAAAAATGGTACTGTTCTGAGGTATAGGTAAAGGAGGAGCTTTCCAGAATTTGCAAGAATAATTTTAACTTCTAATTATTATTCTGTCATCCACCACTTTTCGCAGCAATACCAAAGCAGTAAAATTACCCAGCAATTCAACTAAACAAAACTCTTTGGCAAATGATAACTTAAGTCTCTTTTAGATTTTATAGAAACAGCTTACGACAGATGAGCGGTCGTTGCATACTAGTTTCTTGCACCTGAGCTTTTCACTAAACTCACAAAAATTCAGGTTGCTTACCTGTAACTGTAGTTCTTCGAGTGGTCATCTGTGCAGTCACACATTATGGGCTCGCGCCGGCGCCAAGCCTCACCCGGAAGACTTCAATAGCCTAGACTCTTTAGGCGGGAACCCCTCCCCCCCACTGTCCTATCGCGCATGCTCGGGTTCCCGCCTACCTCAGTTCAATGAGACCGGCTTGCCCCATGAATGAGATAATAAGTAAAGTGCAAAGTGATAGCTTGCATGTGAGATAGATAGTCTCTATGACCAAACGCAGCCAGCGAGGCCAAGAGGGGACGGTGGGTGGGTTGTGTGACTGCACAGATGACCACTCAAAGAACTACAGTTACAGGTAAGCAACCTGCATTCTTCTTCGTGGTCTCTGTGCATCACACATTATGGGCGAATAACAAGCAAACACTTACCAGAAGGAGGGTAGGCTCGCTGGCATCATTGTAGTACGGAAGACAGGACAGCCCGGCCAAAGGAGGAATCTTTCCTGGCCCGAACGTCCAATTTATAGTGCGCTGCAAACGTAGAAGCATTGGACCATGTTGCAGCACGGCAGAGGTCCGGAATCGACACCCCACAGTCCGATGCGTTTGACGTGGAGAGGGCCCGGGTTGAATGCACCTTTAGCGAACTTGGCGGGTTTTGACCCATTAGCTGGTAAGCCAGAGAAATAGTCATTACGATCCACTTTGCAAACCTCTGAGGTGTGACTGGGTGGCCCTTGGCCTTTCCGCCATAGCAGATAAACAAACGGTTAGATTTACGGAAAGTGGCTGATCTAGATTTGTAGAAAGCCAAAGCTCGCCTCACATCCAAGGAATGTAGTTTAGTGCAAATGGGTCCGCGGAGGCGTGAAAGAAAGTGGGTAACACAATGTCTTGATTAAGGTGGAAGCTGGACACGATCTTAGGTAAGAATGAAGGGTCCGGTCGCAGAACCACTTTGTCCTGGAAAAATTGCGTATATGGAGGGTCAACCCTCAGAGCACACAATTCCGAGCTCCTCCTGGCCAACGTTATTGCAACCAAAAAAGCTGTTTTGAAGGTAAGCAGCCGCATGTCAATAGTGACCAGTGGCTCGAAGGGTTTAGCGGTTAACGCCGCGAGAACCACAGACAAACTCCACTGTGGGACAACTGGTCGCAACGGGGGATGAATGTTGCGCAGGCCCCTGAGGAAGCATTTAGTTAAAGGGTGAGTAAAGGCTGTAAAACGTTGAACTAAGTCATGGTTCACCGAGACAGCGGCCAAGTAGACTTTAATAGAAGACGGCTTTAGACCGGCTTCATGAAGTGATTGTAGAAAAAGCAGAATGCCCTTAATGTTGCAGGTAATGGGGTCGAATTCATGCGTTGAGGCAAACTGTACAAATTTCATCCATTTCTGATTATACGAGGCTCTTGTTGACGGCCTTCTCGCCGCTCGTAATATGGATTGCACTGACGTAGGGAGGTCTAGATCCTGCCACTTGGCCGGATTCTCCACGCGGTGAGGCGTAACTTGTGTAAGTCCAGGTGGAGAACTAGGCCGCGGTCTTTGGAGATGAGATCCGGAATGGCCGGCAACTACAGGAATTCTCCCTTTGCTTGACGGAGAAGCAGAGCAAACCAAGCCTGTCTGGGCCACCAAGGCGTAATGAGGATGGCGTCTGTGTGTTGTAAGGATAGGTTCGCAACCACCTTGGCCACTAAAGGAAACAGAGGGAAGGCGTACACTAGGTCTCTCCCCCAGTGTGTGTTGAACGCGTCTCCTAAAGAGCCTTTTCCTATCCCTGCCCTCGTGCAAAACTTGTCGCAGACCGTGTTCTGTGGGGTGGCGAATAGGTCCATCGCTTGACGTCCCCACTGGCTGAACAAAGAGTTGAGCACTGCTGGTGCCAGTTGCCATTCGTGGGTATCCTGGAATCGACGGCTGAGGGTATCTGCTTGGACATTGTCCGTGCCAGCAATATGGATGGCTGAGGGACGGATCCTGTGTTTGATAGACCAGTGCAGAATGTCCAAGGTATGTACCAGACCACCGTGGTGTTGTATGACACAATCCTTACATGACGGCCTTCGAGGTAATTCGCGAACGCTTGCAGGGTTTTTGACACTGCCAGAAGTTCCAATCTGTTGATGTGATGCTCTCTTTCTGCAGTTGACCATCTTCCTTGGATCGAGAGAGAGTCGCAGTGTGCCCCTCATCCCAGAAGGGATGCATCTGAGGTGAGAGTTCTTGTTGGATTCTGTTCTACAAATGGTAGGCCGCTGCTCAAGTTGCGCGGTTGAGTCCACCAACGGAGAGTGCCCCGTAAGTTGAGTGGTATGGGGAGCCAGACGTGGTACGGATTGGCGGCTGGGTCGTACGTGGCGAGGAGGAACTTTTGTAAGAGCCTCATGCACATTCGCGCCCATCGGACTACGTACACCGAGGACGCCATGAGTCCCAGCAACTGTAGAAGGTGGATCGCACGAACACGAGTAGAGGCCAAGACCCGTGCGGAGAGGCGCTGGATGGTGGTTACTCGATCTCTTGGAAGGAAGGCCATCCCCCGTGTAGAGTCTAGGAGTACTCCAATAAATTGGATGGACTGGACAGGTAAAAATACGGATTTTTCCAGATTGATGAACAGCCTGAGCGACTGTAGTAGGCGCCTTGTCATGGCCACGTCTCTCTCTGCTTGCGACTGGCTGTGGGAAACAATCAGCCAATCGTCCAAGTACGGGTAAAGCTCTACACCAGAAGTTCGTAGGGAGGCACACACCGCTCCCATGCATTTTGTGAACACCCTGGGAGCTGTCTTGAGGCCAAAAGGAAGAACCGTGAATTGGTAGACGTTTGTGTCGATTATGAACCGGAGAAATTTTTGGCAAGAACCGTGAATGGCTATGTGGAAATAAGCATCTTTTAGATCTACTAGGGTGAACCAGCAATTCCATCTTAACAGTGGTAGAACCGTGGCTAGCATGACCATGCGGAATTTTTTGGTCATGATGTGCTTGTTGAGGTTCCTCAAGTCCATAATGGGACGGAGGCCTCCGCCTCGTTTCGGGACCGTGAAGTATCAGGAATAGAACCCGTCCCGCAGGTCCCGGGGGTGTACAGGGATTATTGCTCCTTTTTGAAGTAGTGTGTCCACTTCCAAAAGGAGTGCATCTGATGGCCGGGTGATCTTGAGCAGGCCAGTGCGAGGGGGAGAGGTGAATTCTATCCAATATCCATTTTGGACTATGCTTAGGATCCACTTGTCCGTTGTGATTGCTTGCCAAGAGGTTAGGAACTGGTGAAGTTGGTGACCAAATAGCGGTTGAGGAGAGAGAGTGGCCGGTGTGAAGTCAAAGACGCTGTTGCTTTTGAGCCACGTCCGACTTGCTCCGTTGCTGGCGGAAGCGGCCTTGTTGGTATGGTTTCTTTTGCTGGTATGCGGCCTGCGGCTGGTAGCGCTGTTGCTGTTGATGCTGCCCTTGAAAGCGACGGGGAGCATATGATTGATAGTGTGTCCATCTGCGTGACCGGAATAGTTGCGAGGATGTGGTGGGATAAAACCCCATCTTTTTTGCTGTCGTTCTCGCTTTCTGTATCGTGTCCATTGTCGTGTCCGTTGACGTATTAAATAGGCCTTCCCCGTCAAATGGGAGGTCCTCAATCCGAGCCTTGGATTCCTGAGGGAGGCTGAATGAACGTAACCAGGCATGATGCCTGAGGACCACTGCGCCCACCATAGCTTTTGACCCGCAGTCCGCCTGATGTCTGGCGGTAGTTAATTCTTGCTTCGCCAGGTTAACTGCCTTAGTGTGGAAGACGTGTGCTGCTTGTCTCTTGTCCTCCGGAAGATGTGAGAGGAGAGAGGACATTTTATCCCATATAAAAGGATGGTAACGAGCCATCATCGCCTGGTAGTTGGCCACCTTGATGGACAGAGCCGAAGAGGAGTAGATCCTGCGGCCAAAGAGGTCTAGCTTCCGACCCTCTCTGTCAGTAGGTGTGGAATGGGATCTGGAAGATTTGCCCTGGGCCGACTCCACAATCACAGAATTTGGTTTCGGATGGGAAAACAGGAATTCGGCGTCTTTTTCTTGGATCTTATAAAGAGCATCAAGCCTCTTTGAGACGGGCCCCATGGTAGAGGGGTTCTTCCAGGACTCTTGCACAGTATTTCGTAAGGTAGGAATCAGTGGTATGGCAAGAGTGGTAGATGTGTCCGTATACATTACATCATAGATGTTATCTATGGCCTTATCGGCTGGGCGTTGGTGCTCGACTCCCAAGGACTAGGCTAGCCTGAGCATCTGCTCAGTAAAAGTGCTGCTCTCCACAGATGGCGAAGCTCGTTCCCCCAATCCTACAGCATCGTCAGGTGATGGGACAGATGGTCGTGCCGAGGGCGACGACGAGGAATCTGACACGTAATCCTCGATGGACTGAGGAGAAGATGGGGTTGGGAGCTCGGTTAGCAGAGTCGGCACCGATTGGGTCGGTACCGAAGGAGGCGGTACTGGTGGGTCCGACGGTGGAACCGAGACTGTCGCAGTTGGCGCTCGCCGTGGAGGGATCGGAAGGAGGAAAGTTGTGCTATTCCGAAGGCGTTGCCCTGTAATGGGGTCGAAGATGTACTGCCGGTGAACGACGTCGTCCTCTCTGGTGCGGCGATGATCCAAGACGGAGCCAGAACGAGAGATCCAAGAGTGAGCTGAGCAATCCGAAAATCGATCCCAGTCCCTTGTTGGTGTAGGGGATTGTGAGCGAAAACGACGGCTTGCCGAAGTACCCAGCGATCCAGGCGCAGGAGACGAGCGTGACGAGCGCTGATCGAACTCGGTGGACCTCGGTACCGATGGCGACCGAGATTGATCGCGTGCAGGACGTAGAGAAGCCGACCGACAGGATGATGGTGACACCGGCCTCGAATGCGAAGACGCTGTCGAACGAGCTCGGCTCGGTACCAAGAGCGGTACTGACATCAATGGCCGTCGATGGGAAGAGATCGAAGAGGTGGTTGCCGGCAGCGGCAGTACCGAGGCCGACGGCGACGGTAGCGGCTGTGTCATCGGTACCGGGGAGCACAATGGTACCGAGGCTGGGCTCGATGGTGGTGGTGCCAAGAACCCCACTGTCGGCAGCGGGCGGTCTTTGGACTTCGCCGGCTTGTCAGAGTTCCTGGTTTTGGTCTTCTTTTTACGGCTGGGTTCCTCCGTTGGTGCTGGAGGCCTCTTAAGCTTTTTAGCCCTAGGTTTTTCTGTAGGCTTGCGGTCCTTCACGGTAGACCGGTCCGCGGGGCCGTCTCGTGCCCGGTCTGGCGCCGTGGGCAGAGCAGAGGGGGCCGAAGATGGAGCGTCGACTGTTTCCAGAGCTTTTTTCCATAGGAGAGCTCTCAGCCTATCTGCCCGATTCTTTCGCGTCTGGCAAGAGAATCCCATACAGTGGGAGCAAGCCGCGACCACGTGAGCCTCCCCCAAACAGAGAAGGCACTGGGAATGGCCATCCGAGAGCGATAATTTGGCCCTGCACGCGGAGCAGTTCTTAAATAAAGCCATCTATGCCATAGGGCCTACTGGCAGTACTCAAATCCGCAAGCGGGGAAGAGAGAGAGAGAGAGAGACGGAGGAATTTTTTAAAAAAATATATTTTACAGAAAAAGAGAGAAGAAGTAAAGTCTAAGCTAACTATAAAAGAGGAACTCTAATACGAACGATTTTATCACGATGAAGTCTCCCGCGAGGCAAACAGCAGGGCGGTCGAAAAAGAACTGAGGTAGGCGGGAACCCAAGCATGCATGATAGGATGGTGGGGAGGAGGGGTTCCCGCCTAAAGAGTCTAGGCTATTGAAGTCTTCTGGGTGAGGCTCGGCGCCGGCGCGAGCCCATAATGTGTGATGCACAGAGACCACGAAGAAGAACGTTATACTATTTTGCACACAATTACTTTGTAGGATATTACTGCAGAGTAATAGAACCTAAACGGAATTACTAGCTGTGAAAAAGCATTCCAATTGGCTCTCTCCTAATGTAGTCCTATTGACGTTTCTTTCATGGTACCAATCCACCTGTGCAGGACTGGGAGACCCGTTAAGACTGTTCACCCCAGCATCTTATGGAATTTAATAGAATCCTGAATGCTCTGGGGGAATTTTAAGTAGCCAAGGCCAGCCTGGACACAGTTATGGATTGGATGAGGGCCAAAAAAATGACAGAATCCTGACGAGACTCTATGGGTACGTGGTTTCCAGCTACAGGAATTGGGAAGTTTCCCTTTTCTAGACAAGGCTGAACTCCCTCAAAAAGAACAAATAGGTAGTTTGGGGGGGGGGGGTACTCCTAGATCCATTATTGTTATTAGAAGTCCAAGTGACTTCTGTGGCAAGGACTGCCTATTACCAGCTTTGTTTCATATGTCATCTATGCCTTTTCCTGTTCAGGGATAGCCACAGTATTGTAGTCTATGCATTAGTAACTTCACATTTAGATTACTGTAATGTGTTTTATGTGGAACTGCCCTTGTGCTTGGTCCAGAAGCTGCATCTGGTGCAAAATGCAGCAGCTAGAATGAAAAAGGGTGTCTGGCCAAGCACATAGTACACTGGTGTTGATTCAACTGCACTGGCTACTTATTAGCTACCGAGACAAGTTTAAGGTATTGCTGTTGCCATATAAAACCCTGAATAACTTGGGACCAGTTACTTGACAGATCATTTTCTCCGATATAGACTTGTGCAATCACTAAGATCATGAAGAGGCCTTGAGGTTGCAATCTGGAGGCAACCCGAAAGCAGGTCTTCTCATCTGGCATGTTTTAGGCACCTGTTAATGACACATCTTTTACCAAAGCCTTCCCTGAACAATTGTGCTGCCCATTTAATCTGCTTCTTAGTTACTGTGCTTTGGGGTTTTATATATTGTGAACATTTTAACTGCTGAGTTTCTATATTTATTATGATGTATATTTATTTCTATTTATGTAAACTGCTTTAATATATCTTTTGATATGGTAAGCAGCATATAAATTGATTAAATAAATAAATAACAGAGCTGCAACAATGCAGTCACAGATACAGGGCTTGAGATGGCTAATCAAGACTATTTTGAAATTAAATCACCACTGGAGATCAGTTAGCTACAATTAAAATAAAATCAACGAAACTATGAAATTCAAGAGATTTGCTCCAAAATACTGAATTCTTCATTTTTGAACCGATAGCAACAATTTGTTTGCGGCTAAATAGACGGTTATTCTCAGACAAAAAAGTGACACACCTAAAGTCAGAACTAAGAGACAAGAAAGAAAGGCATGTGATTACTGTTATTGGCTGTAAACCAAGGTGTGCTAATACAGGCGAAACTGTGTGTCATGCTGAAAAGGTTCCTGATTCTCAGCATAGGCTTTAGTACTGAGCGCCCACACTAAGTTATTCCAATTGAAAAATAGAGCTATACAGCTCCCTTAGAAGAACTTTTTCCCTCAGAAACAGGATTCGCTGAAGCATTTTCCTCTAGTGCACCGGCAAGCTGGGACCCAAAAGTAGATAATTAATTTTCCGTGGGTAGATTTCAGGCTTCCAACAATACCTTTAGCCTTTGGCTAAAAAACTGATTGCACAAAATTAGCTGTAGCACATGTTTCAGATTGGAAATCTTGTGAAATTTCTGCAGGTAAGATTGTTTGGGATAATATTCTCTTTAAATATGAAACTAAAGCCAAAAAAGTTGTCATATAAAGTTGAAGTGTGCTACTGAAGACCCTTAGGAATTATTCCCAAATGACTAAAGAGGAAAGACCTCTTAGTTCTCAGGCAAAGCAACCATAATATGTTGAAAATGACCCTCATGTTATTCTAACAGCCTTTTCTAAAATCTACTGCACAACTTCTGCAACAATATGAAATTATTAAGCCATCTAGATCAGGGGTGGAATGCATGCAGCCCCCATGGCTTCTCTTTCAGCCACTGCTGCCCCCATCCATGCCAGCAATGGCAAAAAATAAAAAAGTGGTTTGCTTCTGAATTTTGGCAGCAAACCACAATGGAGGCTGCAACGGTATGATGAATGTATCTTGAAAACAAGCTAAATTTGTACCTAATTTGTCCCTTTGCAGCCTCTGTTCTAGTTTGCTCCCAAAATTCGTCAGCAAACTGCCAGGTTTTTTTTGCTGTCACCACACCAAAATTTGGCAACATGTCAGCAAGAGTGCACCCCCCAAAGTTACAACCCCCCCTGATCCAGTTGCAACTGAGAACATTTAAAAGAGAGAACTACCTTTTTTCTAAAGGTAGCTTGATATTCCCTTCTATTTTAGGAACTCTACAAATGTTTCCTTAAGAAAATGAAGGACAAATCATCATTCTGGCAGCTCCACTCATGTCAGAAATGGATCAGTAACAGGTTCCATGACTGGAGGGTTTAACCAAATGATTTTGAAGGTGTTGTGGAGGGAGATTGTTTTCGTTTCTTTTGTGTTAATTGCCTTTGTTTTGTAAGCCCCATTAAAAACCATTTTTGACATTATTCATTTTCTGGAATCTGTCCCAGAAAAATAAAAAGTTTCATGGTAGTAACGTACCTCGCAATTTCATTAACGAATGGCCTTAGTTCCAAGGGGTCATAAGCACGAGCAAAAGCCCAACATACATAGCAAGCAGAATCCCGGACATTAGAGCCAACGCTGCAGGCTCCCCGCTTCTCATCATAGGTTAGTCCTTTTAAAATCACAGGAACAACTGTGAAAAAAAAATTGAAATAAGAAATATGAACTGGATATGAAGTGCTTGTATGAAAATAATAAAGATAATCAATGTACAGCTGTTAAATGTTTTCTAGCAATGAGATCAGTTTCACCTGAATTGTTTCCCCTACCACATTAGTGAGACAGAATAAACATAATGAAGGAGGAAGGATAGCCTTGCTGTGGGAGAGAAGCTTTTTGAACTTTCTGAAATAAAACATACCTAAACAAAGAGGAAATATATATTTGGCGTTTGAAGGGAAGAAATATATACCTTTCAAAGAAAACTATTACTTCAAGGGAGAAAATGTTCAATAAATGCTCAAGGGTTGCTGCAAAGGAGGAGAAGCCTTGTTCACCACATTTTTCTTATATTTTAAAGAGCTAAATGAGCATTCATGTGGAATAGCAGTGTAGATTGCAGCTACAAACACCAAGTGCTGGCCTTCCTGCAACAGAAGAAAGACTTGGAGGGATAATAGGAGGATAAATCATGCCCCAAGTTTCTATCCTTTACAGAAATATTTCAAAAAAGTGCAATGGCAAAAACTGCTAAAGGAATTACAAACATCATTTCACAAGACAAAATTATCCAAGAATGACTCAGTAGCTGCACTTAGCCACTACAATAAACCTTGATGAAGGGAATGAGCTTCAATGAATCTCAAGCGCACATCCTCCTCCATCCTCTGGCATAGCTGCAAGGCAATTACAAGCTTTCACTTCCATTTTTTATTAACCACAGTTTAAGATTGCCTAAAACCATAGTCCCATAACCTATGTTTAGAAGTTGCTTGTTTCAAGCAAACCATAGTTAAGATTAACCAGTTTGTCAGCTTGTGAAATAAGAAGCTGCATTTAATCAAAAATAAAACTGAACACTTCTGAACTCCTCCTTAAGGTTGTGCTAGAGAAGGGGAGGGGAACAGGGAAGCATGCAGGCCAAGGGTCACTACATCTCTTTCCCATCATGGTTTATCATGAGGTGTTCAGTTTTGCTTTTACATTTCAGGATACTCATTTCAGAAAGAAACACACAATATATTCAACCCATCAAAATTAAGAAATTAGCAGATCTATGACAATTGTGTAAAAACAATGCTAATGTCACTTGGCTAAGGTCTGTACTTCTGGTTTCTGCATCCCTGAGTAATGGACAAACTCCTGTACATTAATTAAGAGCCTTTTATAATGCAACCCTAAGCATGTTTACTTAGAAGTACTTGGGAATAAACCCCACTGAAAATAGTGGAACTTTCTTCTGAATCAATATGCACTAGATTGGGCTCCTAAATTGCTCACCTGCCATGTTTTCACTGTCTAATTACTTAAATAATATTACCAGCACCTTACATTTTAAGGACAAATGGGTGCTGTCCAAAATCACACACGCTGACATCTGGATCATACACGGAACTTTCCCTCCCTCTCCTCCCCCCTGCATCATTCTGCAATCTCCCCCAAAGAGGGTTGCAGGTGGGTGTCTGAAAAGAATAGCTGAATCCTTGGTTTGATGGAGCATGGCTAAGTTTTGATTCAACAACCTGTGTTTCTCCTTTTTACATATTGCATGTCCTTAGCAAGAAAGATTTTCCTTTCCTCATTGGTACCCTCAAGCATGGTACGTCTTGCTCCCTGTTGCTCTTTGCTTATGGCACACACAAATCTGGACAATTGCCACTATGATCAGCACAATTGAAGAATAAAGGGGCCCAGGTTCAGGGGAGGGAGTGTTAGAGTGTCCTGGGCTTGTTTGTGATCTCAGTATTTGGCCATGCTAGACTAACTTCTTCTCCTCATGTTAGTTCACTTTTATCATTAGGACCTACTACTGATATACACTGGCAAGCCATTCTCTAGAAACTCTACGATTTGTAATGAACTTCCTCAGACGCCTTGAAATGTTTTTCAAATTCTACTACAAGCCTAATATTTTTACAAGGCTAGTGTTCAGCAGGCAGGACTTTAAAGAACAGGTACACTGCTTTGCTACTCATCATCCATGCTTGGTGTAAACTACTGTTTATCCTTATTATTATATATAGTTTTAAACAGTAGTTATTTATTAGACACACCTAGCACATGGTGTAGTCAAAGTTAAGCGCTTTTAAATCCCATTGATTTTAACAAGAGAGTTAAGCATTGAATTAAATCTTTCTTATTAAAATCAATAGGACATAGGGTGGGGAAAGGAGTTTGATCTGCAACAAATTCAGGGCAGACTGAAGCAGACTTTTCCTCACACAACAGATAATGAACTTACTGAATTCACTAACTCATGTAGAAGGTGATAATCATTAGCCTAAATAGCCACTTAAAAAGATGCAACAATTCATAGTGGATTCATATATCTGTAAACAAAGTATAAGAGAATTCCAATTGACTGAACACATCTTTCCCATTATCAGATGCTGAAGACTGGGGAACATGAGATTGTCATCAACTGTATAACCTGCTTGCAATTATCTAGAGGCATCTGGCTAGCCACCACTGGAAAGGGAATACTAGATTAGATGGACCATATTCGGATCTTGCAAAACCATTTTTATGCTATTATCCTCAGAAAACCTTTGTTATTAGTGCTTCTATGTTAGATAGTAACCTCACTCATACTGTATAAATCTGAATAAAAAACTGTGATAAGCTGTTCAATTCTCTACAGGTTATACTATATTTTAGTGAAAATTGTTTAAAAACCATTACCTGTGTCTCATTCTCATTTTTAAGGAATCATAAACACATGTTTAATGTGACATAAAGGGTATGAAACAATGAAATGATCTACGAAATCTTTAAGCATTGTACTCCAAGATTTCTTTTTTGTTGGAATATGCAGACCTTGGTGTAACAAAATGGAAGTTCAAACTTAAGAAAACAGTTTATTTTATTTAACACATCTGTATGCCACACTCATTCAACAGATTCCAGGGCAGCAAATATAAATTATTTATAACATAAATACGAAATAAACCATAAAACCAGAACTTTAACAAATACAAAGGCAGCAAGTAGCTATAACTATTGAGTTTGAAAGGAAGAAACAGTCTTCTATGACTTCTTGTAGATCCCTTACCTCCTCTTACTAAATATATAGTAGTTGTGTTTGCACAAAACGATGTCAGAATTCCAGAGAATTCCTGCATATTGTTCCAATCATTCCTGCTTGGCTCCTCCCATGAGCAGGAGTGCCTTCAGTAACCAGGATCTCACCAGGAGGGAAAAGCTTAGCATCATGCCCAAACTGAAATTCTTGGTTTGTCACTCCGCTAACAAGCCAGAGCCTGAAAGCCAGGAATTAAATTGGCTTACGATTCCTGGGTTATTAGGGAACAACAAGCCAGGAATTGGGTTCTGATGTAACACTAAGCTTTTCCTTCTTGATGAGTGCCTGGTTACTGAAGCTGCTCCCATTGGCAAGAGGAGCCAAGCAAGAGCAATCATATAGCATGCACCAACACTATTACTCATGAACAATAAGCTAAGATTCTCTGGAATCCTAGTTTATTGTATGAACATAGCCAATATCTCAAACGCTATTTTGGCAAAACAATAGTCCAACTTAAAATGAGGTTCCTCAGATAAAACAAGTTACACATTTGATTGGTCAAATAATCCTGTAATGTAACTATTACAGATGAAATTGTTCAAAGGGGGTTGAGATAGTTTAGGTCCAAAACACAACTAACAATGGTTCAGAAGAGTACATTCTCCAAAACTTAGTATTCCCCCTATACAAAGCAAATGGTTTTAGCAATACAGTACACAGCAACCCTGCAGTCTTATGACTTTTATTTTGTGAGGTTGAAGATGCTTCTGAATGAAATCTTTCACGCAGTTCTAGTGGTACACTGCCAAGACATACCAACTGCACAGGTTTCTCTAGAAGGCTTCCTCTTGGCATCTGCCAGGCAGGTAATATAGTTTAAACACACTGCTTACTGAACTGTATGTAATTTAATCAACTGTTTTAGCCTACAGAAACAACAGCCAGTAGGGAAAAGAGAAGCCATTTAGCTCTTATACTTTCTTTCTCAAGGTTTGCAGTCCAAATTTTGTTCTTTGATGAACACACGGTGGGGGGGGGGGGGAAGGGGGGGAAGAAATGTGTTACTATTTTATTAGGTGCACAACAGAGGCCTGGAATCTGTTCCATTAAAATGAGGACATCCTCACAGAGCTGTTGTAGCATAGAAGCTAAGAGACTGAGCTATGAATCAGGAAGTCCCTGGGTTGAATTTCAGCCATGAACTCACTAGGTGGGATAATACACTTCCTTACCTTAAGGATTAAAAATAGATTACGCATGCAAAGCACTTTGAAGACTTAAAAACACAAAATAAATGGTAAATATTATTATTAGCACATACCCTCTCTTTTCTCTGCTTTGACACTATTCATTCACTCAAATCATGCCTCAGAATCCAGACAGTGTTCTTACCAAACCACTTGCATTCTCGTATTTTCCATCACCTAGTTTTTAAAGTGCTGATTTATAGCATTTTTTAAAGGTTCCGTTGCAATAGCAGCACACGGCTTTCAAGCGTGTGCAGATAAATGCCTACGTGTCTGGCCTTGGTAATGGACTAGACAAGAGTCAATAAACTGAAGTTCAAGACTGAGGCTCTGCTGGTAGGTGGTTCCTTTGTCCAGATGAGGGAATTGCAACTGGCACTGGAGATTGGAGGTACTCCTCAATCCACAATTATCACTGGAGGCTTAAGTGGTTAGATTACTACAATGCATTGTATGTTTGGCTGCCTTTGAAAATGGTTCAGAAGCCACAACAAATGCAGAATTCAGCAGCCTGGTTATTGATTGGGATTAGACGATGTGAACATATATGTCCGGTCCTGGTTTGCCTGCACTGGTTGCCAATTCGTTTCCAGGCCAAATTCAAAGTGCTGGCTTTAAACTAAAATGTTCTAAAAGACTTGAACCCAATAACTGAAGAAACACCTCTTCTTGTACGAACCTATCTTGACACTGAGGTCTGTTTCAGAGGCCCTTATCTGTGTGCTCCTTCCAAGAGAAGCTGTGGGGGGCAGTTTGGGAACAGACCTTTTCTGTGATAGCCCCACATTTATAAAATGCTGTCCCAAAAGAGGCTTGCCTAGCACTGACATTGCTGGCTTTTTGGTGCCAGGCAAAAAAGTACTTATTTTCCAAGAAATTTCGACATTAATTATAGCCCAATTGTTGTGGGCTGTTTTTGCGGTGTTCATTCTAGGCAGAAGATTTTGCATTCTGTAGATAAACATTTTTTGTATTGTATGTTTTTTAGATTATGTTTTTATGTTTGTTTAATTATTATGCTAATTTTTGTTTATTTGGGGGGGCTACTGTTATATTAATTATGGATTTCTGTATTTATTTGTATAATCACTTCAGGACTGATTTTTTTTCTGCAGTGGGAAGCAACACAAATTTTAACAATAGCAACAGTAATGTCTCACAAAGAGTGTAGAAGTGATCCGTGATATATGTAACCCTATTTTTAAATAGTAAAGCATTACAGTGAACATAAACACTGGTGCAAATGCAGCACCTTGCAGGATAAACCATCTTTTCCGCCCCCTCTTACCAGTAGCAAAGGAAGTGGCAAGTAAAGGGTGGACAGACTAAGTGCCTCCAGCCAGTACCATGGCTATTCCTTTGTTTAAGGGGGAAATGGCAGTCTCCTCAAGAGCTCCAACTTATGCATTGGGACTAAATAATGCATAATTAATTACCACAGTACAGGGCTAGAACTAGTCCAGACAAAAAGAAATCACCTTTTCTGGCCATCAGGAAACTAAAGCCTAAAGCACACCTAAGAAGACATAGGAACTATATATATATATATATATATATATATATATATACACACATATACATACACACACACACCTATATATCTCTATCTATCTATCTATCTATCTATCTATCTATCTATCTATCTAACAGGAGACACAAAACTACTCTACAAGGGAATACTCCATAGCAGAACTAATAGTTTGGTATTCTCTTCTACATTTTGTGAAAAAGGAAAAAACTCTACAGCACTAATACAGTCTTGAAAAATGTAGTTTAACTTGTTCTCAAGCGTGTTGAATGAACTGGCGAAAAAAATGGATTTAACTGGTTATACAGGAACATGGAAAAAGGCCCTGGAGGCAGTTTTTGAAAATCTGCTGTAGGTTTCTTCTTCTGAAGAATAAAACATTCCTGCTACTGGCATTACTTCTTATGCTGTCGTTTCCACCTTCAACTTAAATAATATCAGCAGGAAATATAGAAAGTAATACTATATTGATCATCACGGGGTTCTTTAACTCTTGAAGAGTTATTTCTGCATTTGAACAAAAAACAATCAACTCCTCTTCCTTCCCCAAACATCTGGTTGTGAGCTTTCATGGACAGATAACCAAAGGTACAAATGACATAACTATTCTGACTGCCCCTCCCAACTCCTCCAATGCCGAGCGTACAGATTGGAAAGCTGCCCAATAGACCTGTCCCCAAAGAATGGAGCCACCTTAAAGGGGGAGATTAAACTCAAGGCAAGGACTATGAGACACAGTCATTCTCCCCGCCACACACACACACACACACACACACACACACACACACCACATCGCTACTAGGTGAGTTTTCAGCCTGTCCCCATTCTCTACCCCTTGCCTTAACCCACAGCATGAGAAAGTACCCTGACTTATGTGGAAAAGTTCCTGAGCTCACAAGTCATGTAGTCAAAACCAATGTCCAATCTAAAGAAAGGTTTAATATGATTAGGAAGGATGTAAGAACAACATTGTAAGAAAATCAAAACACAATTTCTATCTTGCATATATGTTTGAAAATCCTTATGAAATGCTTATTTCATGTAATTAGCAATCATGAGGTACAGTAAATTCCTGAAGATGCAAGTAGCAGCTTACATTGACAATTTCCCCCAGTTTAAACTTTGTGACTGCAGAAGTGGGGGGGGCTGTAGTGAGCCAATCACTTTTTAGGGGTTCTTGCTTCTAACCAATGTAAAAAGATTTTCTCATGGTCAGGTGGGTTGGGGCAAAATGCTTTATAAAGAAAGCTTATTAAAACATGACTAACCAGGTGAATCACATGGCCTTTTTGATAACTGGATATGGGCAGCAGATAGATCCAAAGAATCAGAGGAAAAGAGAGATAGAGGTGAGAACTGAACGAAGCTCCGAAACCCTTTTTGTTAGACAATGCTGAAGTTGGTTACGAGTTCCAAATTCTTTATTTACACAAAACCTTAAAAAAGAGCTCAAAAAGTAAACTGAATAAGGACCAACTGAATAAGGACTTAATATTTAAACAAACCTGCACCCAATATATATATTGTCCAATAAGCATTACTGCATGACAAATAAGAAACCAGGGCTGTCCACTACACAATAAGTTACTGGCCACCCCAATAATGCAGCCACACATCCAGGGAAGACATTGAATTGTGTCTGGCCCAAAGCTTTCTGTACATGCAGAGCAGTGACAAGCATGTCACCACCATGCCAGTAGCAAATCACATGTTTAAAAATTACTTTTTGGTGCCATGGCAGAAGCAGGAGTGCGACCCGTGTGGGTGTAAGTATGGCAGGGAATAAAAATGGCCCCCAGACCCCTGAAGTTGCCTAATAGTAACCCTACACTTAGTTGGTGGTACATGCTCACATAAACATTACGTACGTATTCAGTTTAATAACAATTTATTGTTCTTTCAAAGTTTCACACAAATAAAGAACTGGGAACTAGTAACAAACTAATAGATATTATTGTTCTTCTGCTAGTGCCAAGTGTATCTGATCAAGAACCCCTTTAACAATAGCCAAGTGCTTTTGCCCAAAGAATGTTAGCTGTAAGCTGTTCTCTTGCTTTTTAAAAATTTTAACTCTTGTGATTCTTATGTTTATATTGTTGCTGTTCCCCGCCTCGATCCGGAGGGAGAGGCGGGTTACAAATAATAATAATAATAATTATTATATTATTATTATATTGCTTTGGAGGGCAGGGGTCATTTCCAACATATCATGAAATTCAGACTTTTTCTCTAGTCAATTCACTTGTTGCCCATAAAGAGAATTCCTACCTTGTGTTAGCAGGAAGGATGTAAATTTGTGATAAAAGTATACATATGAGAACACGCAACAGAGTTCACCCAGGCCTTATGGTAAAATGTGCTGACATTTTGTGGTATAAGTTATATGCTATTTTTAACTTGATAGTAAAGTACAGTACAAAGACCAAAGACCATTCCTTAGCCTTGGATAATGCTTTCTATGATATCCTCTTAAACCAGTGTTAAACTCAACTATCCAAACAGTCACTGTTAATTTCAAAACCAAAACAAAGTTTAATTCACAGTAAATATTTATCAGATTGAAAATAGTAAATATTAGGTTTGGATTTGCAGTAACCAAATACAAGTCAGAGTAAAAGTTTTCAAATTAAAGGAATTCCTATGTAATTAGTAGCTCACATATATTGTATTCAGAGAACCAACAGAATCCAGATCCACCTGTTGAGTTTCTAAACTTTTTTAAAAAATGCAGTCACCTGTAGTTGTAGCCTAGAGTTATTAAATAAGTATCTGTTCTATCCCACCCTCTTTAACTTAACAACATTAACTACAGGTTGCAACAGAACACTTTGCTTTAAGTTGTATGAAAACACGAAAACAACTTCTGTCTTCCCATCAGTAAGGAATTCAGAAAGTCTCTTTTTAATGCAATGAGAAAACTATCCTACTATACTGCTCTTTAATTCGGCATAGTTAACCAGGAACACAGTAACATTTTCTAAATAAAAGTTCTCAAACCCAAATGTTTTCTGAACAGATGGGTACTAACTAGGTCCCTAGATAAAGCTCTAGAACAGGGATGGGGAACCTGTCACAAATAGCTACAGGTTCTCCATCCTTGCTTTAGAAGTTTCCAAAGTTGCTTTGCACAGTTATAGATCCCAACAATGTAAATTGTGAACCGCCCAGAGAGCTTTGTGAACCGCCCAGAGAGCTTCGGCTATGGGGCGGTATAAAAATGCAATAAATAAATAAATGCTCAGAATTTTCTAAGTCAGCCCTGCATAACTTGAAATGCACCAAGCTAAATGCAGCCCACTGACCAGGTACGGTATCACAGTAAGCCCTGAATAAACCTCCATTTTCTGTGCAGCTGCATAGGACTGTAAGAACAGGGAGATTGTGAAGCACCTTGCAAGACACAATACTTGACTGATGGACTGATTTTGGGTCACATGTTTGCCAGCCTGCCCTATGTATACATTAAACAATACATATGAAACACCTATACAAACACACATATGTGTTATGACTATTTTCCACTTGTACACACATACATTCAGGACAGGAGATAATCATCAATAATTAGCAAGAGTGGGGCAAACAGCATCCATTAATACACTTTGAATTTCCAGTCTATACACTACAAACAGGGCCATAGTTAGAACAAATCAGATGGATTCATTACCAATGCCGACTGAAAGAGGGACAAAACAAGACTGTCCACTATCTCCTCTGCTCTTCGCCCTCTCCCTGGAACAATTAGCCAATGTTTTATGTACTAGCACTCTTATAACTGAAGCATTTCAATTAAGACAATTGGGATTCATAATAATGAGAAACGAAAATAATTGGATTGGAGCAGGAGATGTTGGGGATGGGCCCCATGTGGGCTGCACCTCACAGAATAATAAAGATAGGAGGTATCTGCCAAATTAAAAATCCATATAGATTAACAACTTCACTATTTGGAAACGGTGGCAGACTAAATTAGCACCAGTGTGTGATGTCCATTGACTCCATTGCAAACATATTCCAGGCTACTAGATGAAGGGTTGAGAAGAAAAATAGCACAGTGGGCAGTTTATGGCCTGTTTTATTTACGAGATTTTTATATACATAACATACAAGAGATCAGCTGAAAATTAAGGTACAACAATGGAACTTAAATTGGATACAAATATAAATTAATGCACATATTGAGGGACCCAATCACCAAATTACATGCTACTAACTGAACAAATTATTATCTCAACTGGGTTTACAAGGAAGGGAATTGTATCTTATCTGTATAGTACCTTAGTCGAAGTACAAACAAGTTCTCTACAGGGGCTGAAAATGGTATGGGACAGACTTTGGCTTTAATGTACCGGATAGCCAATGGAACCAGCTTTGGGTACAAAAACCCTACAAATCAGCTTCAGCAGGCATTAAGGAAACGTCTTTGAAGACGCTGCATTGATGGTATAGAACTCCAGTGCAAATGGCTCACAGCAACTCAGATGGGAAGTCTGCTTGCTGGAGGGGATGCTCCACCAGAGGTACATATTATCACCTCTGGAGGGAATGCCTGCGGGTTCAACAGTTCTGGCATATGGTACATCAGGAATTATTACAGATAACAAAGGAATGTATTCGGTTTACCCCAGAACTAATCTTATTGTCCCTGTACTATAATAAAAATGAATCTATTGCAGCCAAACAATTAGTAACTCTCTTAATAGCAGCTGCAAGACAAACAATAGTACAACAATGGATAAAGCTGGATCATTTTGCTAAAGAGGCATGGTATAGAAACATATGGTCTACTGTAATCTGTGAAAAAAATGCATAAGTTACTACAAGGCAAAGATGATCCACTAATATTTAATGATCTATTGGGGGAAATTTATTTTACATACAATAGATTCGGAGTCACTGACATATATGTCAAATATAGCTAAGGAGACATGGACTGTATAAATGGTATGAAATTTCCAATATAGAATATAGTTTTAGTAAATTTATAATATCAAGAATTTTAAAAAGTAATAAGGGGAATAAGCTTCACTCCACTGTATGTATTTTTTGTTATTTATTTATTTTGGGGGGGAGGGAAGGGGGCATACCATATCTTAATACATTATATTACACTATGTTATAATGTTTATGGTTATATGAAAATCTTTAATAAAAACATTATTAAAAAAGAATTAATACACTGTGAATCAAGCATTTTTTTACATTCATTAGTTGCATTTATGCATTAAAAACAAACCACGATTTGTTGAGGCAAAAACTCCTCAGGGAGAACTGCAGGCTTGTGCCCTCCGTCTTCTACTTCCTCCTTCCTTTACACATGAGGAGAGTTTGTAACAATACAGTGTAATAGGAAATCATTTTCTGTTTTGTCCAAATATAGAACAAGTGATTTGTACAAACCATAATAGATAACAAATCAAAATAAGATCCATGGTTTGTTTATACCAGTTTTCTGTAATCGGACAAAATAGTAAAGTACAGTTTGCTACAAACCATGAATAGTTTCTAATTGTAAATGAGGGAGGGGGAGCGTGATAGTACAATGCTTGCTATATTGCAGTCTCATTGTATTATAATATCTAAACATAGCAATACAACTGATTATCTTTACACACATGCCCACAGCAGCAAGTAGTAGAATTCTACGTATCATTGCAGTGGTGCAAGAAGTCATACCAGTATCAAAAAATGCAACATGTATTTTCTCTCATTTCTCATTCCAGCTTACACACAAGATAAGTGTCAGTAGAAATACTTGATATGAGAACATATCCACTCAGCGGTAACATATAAAACCTTATCTTACAAATACTAAAGTACATGAAATATTTTATGAGAATGACAAATGTCTCTGCATACTCTAGCCCCCCAAAACTTTCCTTAATATGAATTATACCAGACAAGTGGACAGACCCTTTTGTGTTAAGGACATGTATGAAAGGGAGGAAAACAGTGACTGCCTCACCTGGGTTTGATGAAAAAGAGGTAGAGCTGGATGTCATCCGCATATTAATGATACCTCAGCCCACATCTCCAGAAAATCTCTCCCAGCAGTTTCATGTAGAAGAAACAGCATAGAGGATAAAACAGAGCCCTGTACAACCCCATGGTCTAGGTGCCACAGCACAGCACAATAATCCCCCAGCGCCAACTTCTCGAATTGGCCATCCAAGTAGAAGATGAACCACTGCAGTGCAGTGTCTCCAACTCTCTTTATTTTCTTACACTTGGTTAGACATTGTAGCTGTGGTGTGCAAAGTGCTCCCTTTGTAAAGCTGGACTATGTAAGTAGCAGCTTTTGATAAGTTTGCACAATCTTATTCTGAATCAGTGCCTGAGCACAGCAATGGTCTGGATGAGAGCCAACAAACTGAGACTCAATCCTGAGAAGATGGAGGTGCTGCTAGTAGATGATTCATCTGTACGGCTAGGTGATGTTCAACCTGTTCTGGAGGGGGCTGCACTCCCTCCGAAAGGGATGAAGTTCATAGTTTGGGGTGCTCTTCGATCCAGAATTCTCACTTGAGGCACAGGTGGACTCAGTGGCAAGGAGCACCTTTTATCAGCTTAGGCTGAGAAACCAACCACACCCTTATTTGGACAGAGATAACCTAACTACAGTTGCCCATGCTCTAATAACCTCTCGTCTGGATTACTCCAACGCGTTGTACATGGGGCTGCCTTTGAAAATGGTCCAGAAACTTCAGCTGGTCAGCAAGATTGTTAATGGTGACTGGCCAACGCGACCACATTACACCAGTACTTAAAAAGCTTCACAGGCTACCAGTCCAGGTCCGGGCCCAATTCAAAGTGTTAGCATTAACATTCAAAGCTCTAAATGGCTTGGGGCTAGGTTATCTGAAGGGACACCTCTTCCCATATGTTCCATCTCCGTGAGCCCTTGCCAAAGGAAGTGAGGCGGGTAGCTACCAGGAGGAGGGCCTTTTCTACTGAGGCACCCTGGCTGTGGAATGAGCTCCCCAGAGAGGTTCACCTGGCACCTACATTATACTCTTTCTGACGCCAGGTGAAGACCTTTTTATTTTCCCAATATTATAACACTGAAAGCTCATATTTTACAGCATTAGTATGATGTACTTTGTTTATAATTTTAATGTAATATTTGAATTGTTACTGAATACATTGTCCAAGGTTGTTGGTGTTTTGTTTTTTTAAACAACCCTCAAAGCCAAAACACAGCATTCAAAGTATCAATATTAGGGTATGAAACATTTGCCTTTTTTAGGAGCAATTATACTGGAATCCCATTTTACTGGAGAGTACTGTTTCAAATCATGGCACTTCAATCTAAGGAATTAAGGCCATGTTTTCATATCTACATACAACCAGCCTCATTTTCAAATGTGTTGAGTATACAGATGCACCTATTGGAATCTGTGATCTAGTTAGCATTTCCCAAGATACGTAATATATTTAGAACAACAACTTCACTAACATGAAACAAGGTGAGCTAAATGCCCCCAGCTAATTATTTGACACCACCATGAAACAATGTCAAGAATAATTTTCCCACAATTTGCCCTCGCCAGAGGGAAGACAGCTTGCCTGATCAGTGTCTCCATCTACAAGTTCCTCTCACCCAAGGATAAATCATCTCTCTTTACTTCCCTTCCCTTCTATTTCAATACTTATAGATACTTTATTACTATTTGAATTTTTAAAAATTTCAAATTAAGTTCTTTCAAGATTGTTTATGATTGTGCTTCGACAAGTGCATCTACATTAGCATTTCTGGTAATTCTTTAGGACATATAATCTTTTCTGATACCCCTTTTCTCATCTTGGTACCCATCTCTTGTCTTTTCATTTTTTAGAAATGGTAAAGAAACCACAAGAAAGCAGAAAGACTGCTGAAGGCTGTACAACTATTACAACTCTAGCTTTTCAATGTAATCCAACCTTCTGCCCTCCAGATGTGTTTGACTACAATGCCCATCATCCCCAACCAACATAGTTTATGCTGGCTGGAGATATGGAAGCTGTATTCCAACACATCTGGAGGACATAAAGTTGGGGAAAGCTAACGTAATCAGTATTCGAATAAGGAAAAAGGGGAGGATGGAAGTTCCCAGGGACTATTTAAAATTCAAGTCATCCTACATCTGCCTAGCCTAAGACCTTCATAAGCATTGTCCTACCATTAATACGGATATCTATCAAAGCAATTGCCTGAACACACAATGATCATGCATAGGCAACTTATGGCCCCCAACCAGGTATTAGTATGGCAATTCATCTTTTAAAATTATTAGGTTTCTATAATGTCATGGAGAAAAGGTAACACATTTAAGAGTAAGTTGTTTTAAAGCCTCAATAGCACACACCATTTATTGTCAGGAATGCTGTGAGTTGCAAGTCAAAACATCTGGAGATCTACTTTCTCCACATCCCTGTGGAGAAAGTAAATGAAACTGAATGATGATTTTTATTATTTGGAAATAGCAAATAGCCAAAAGACTTCACTCTTAAGTCAAGACTCATCTGCCATGGGTATGCAAATTTTACAGAAATTTAGCTTGTCACATAAACTTTTACCCAATTACGCTATCATTCACACCATGTTTCAATGTGTATTTTTGTGTTGAACACATCTTCACATCTGCCAAAATGTAACCCCCGACACAGTAATTACATAATCAGATAGACAGTCTTGGTTCCAATCCTGTACAATACAAACTCTCCCAAATATCTAGTATCTGGGAAACACAAACTTTGTGGAGAGCATAATGTTTATGCATGTACAGGGCTTTATAAAACCATCACCTACTCAGCAGCACCAAGTACTCCAAGGTACTGCCCCCTGTACTTCCAAACAAAAGCTCTGACCATAAAGTTGGCTGCGGGGATTCCTTCACGAGAACTTTCCCCCAACAACTTTCCCCCAACATTATAGCCACTTCTGCCAGGCTGGTATATCCAAGCAACGACTTTGCTGCAGCCTTGCCAGGGTAGCTAAAAGGGTATTGCAGACAGCATGGGATCCATGTTGGAAGGGGTGGGACACCCATTGTCCAGGTGCTTTGCACACCCAAAAAGTGTCCAATGGTCCAGCTCCAGCCCAGTTGAGAGGGAGCAAAAAGTGCTGTGCATGTAATCATCTGAGATTCATGTAATCATCTGAGACTTCATTCCTCACAAGTGGCAGATTCGAGGCCTCAAGGAGCATATACAAAGACCTGGCAGTAATAGGTGGTTGGGCAGTGGGATGAGGCATATATCTTAACACTGTTCATAATTTCCCCATCAAAACTGGACTCCAGCCAATGCCTAAAATCTTTTAAAGGGAAAGCAAATGAGAAACCACCAGTACATTTCATGACTAGTTGGAAAAATGCAGTGATCCTTTCTGGTCTGAAAAACTTGTATTTGTAGAACAAGGTACAGAATGTAAGACCACCCAAAAGCAAAAGGTGGTTGCTTACACATAGCAGAATATATGCCAAATATGTACAACCTCAGTCCCAGGCATCTCAAGGGCTTCAGGTGGCTGGGCTGGGGAGGATCTCTGCCAAAGATCATGGGAAGCTGTTAACAATATTGGGCAAGTCGAACCATTGGTCTAGCTACCTACTTCTAGAATTGTCATTCTCTACTCTAGTATCTCTAGAGAATAGAGCACACTGCTGTAACTGTTAAATAATAAACCAACATGCCAACCCTCAAATTAGCCAGCAGGAAACCCTAGGCATATGCAGGAGTATTCCAGAAGTTACTATTAACTCTTATCTTCCAGTAGTCAGACATTTAAGATGTATGAAGCTTCAAACTATTCTATTTTGCCCCAAAACTGCTTAGAAAATTCAGACTATTGTTTAGCCAACTTGTTCAGACTTGTAACATGCCACCACAGTTGGAGATTAGAAGTCATTAAAGAGGACAAAAGAGTGCTTCAAAAGGTGTTAAATGTAAATCAAGAGTTGTGCAAGCAGAACTGAACAAGGGCACTTAGAAAGAGATTGTGCAAAATCTTTGCAAGTTGAGGGTGGGAGGAGAACCAGTCAAACTAATTTCTGGTATTTATCCGAGGTGACACTGTCTTTCAAAATGGATATCCTGAGTGTGTAAATAAATGCACAAACTTGGCAAGGTTATGGACAAAGCAGACATAGGCTGTAACAGTAATAACCAAAAATATGGTAAAAATTGACTACATTCTACAACCAAAGTCCCATGCTTGTTAGAATATAACTTTCTATAAAACAGAATTATGGATACAAATCTCCAGAATTTTATACTAATGAAAATACTTTTTTCTAATAGAGTATAATTCCTCCGAAAATTCTGAATATGAAAGCAAAGACTACTAAAACATTCTGGATGTCTTTTCATGAAGTATCTCAGGACCTATAGTCTACATTAAGTGATAGGTATCCTTACTGTAAACTACTAATCTGTATATTTTAAGCATGATTTGTTAAAATACACCAGTTTTGAAAGAAAAGAAAAAAGATGGCACCAATTTTCAAATGACATTCAAATACATGTTGGCATCAATCCGTACCAAGTGTCATATACAAAACATTGTTAGGAGCATAACAATGATAACAATCAGCATTGCATCAAACCTGGAATTATATCGCCTCCAATATGACTATTGCGCTCATCCTCTTTTGAAGGGAGTCACCAATCTGGTGACTGACTGGTCTGCATGTATGTAGTAATTATACAATACTATATGAGAGTACAATAAATTCACCTCAGCCATGAAAAACAGCTGCCAGCTTTTCTAGGTCAATTTTACAAGACCTGTTATATCCATTAATAAAGAAAACAAGAAGCATCCTGTCTCCAAGGCTCAGCTCTCTGAACTTGCATATCCAGGTATTTTACACTATGGCCTCCAGTTTAATACAATGCCTGCTGCACCTGAACGTTCTGCTCTACTTCAGCTACAGCCCAGTTGAGCAGGTCTGCCTAGCAGCTACCACTTCCAGGGAGTGGCTGGCTTTTAATAAGCTCTTTGCTGCACTGGGATCATGCCCAGAGGCCAACATCACTACTCTGGCTTTCCTCAGATTTACCAATGGAAGGAAAAAAAAAAACAGACCAACTTCCACAGAGTATACAGCAGTGCTGTCAAACCTTATCAGGCCCTTTGGGTTCCCAAACATGGCCCACAGATGATGTTACAAACTCCAAAAATTGCCAAACTATCTTCAGAGCTAGAAAGTAGGAAAGTTAGTACTGGTAGGGAAGAGTAGTAGGGAAGGGGGACTGACCTACCAACATCAACTGCTGCTTGCCTAAATATCAGCCTCTTTCCCAGTCCATTTAAATTAGCAGCAAGGAGTGAAGAATTTACAACAAATGCAGGCAAAGGAGAAGAGGATGGAATATGCAGTGGTGGCTTGGGTAACAGGATGTTGAGGCTGGCAAGATGGGGGAGGGGCAGTTGTTTTCACATGTGAGAGTATTTTAGAGAACAAATGCTAGAGTTTGGGAAATATGTTTAGATGAAGAGGAGCTGGAAGTTGAAGGGTGTCTCAGGCCTGGAGCTAGCAAATGAGGGCTGTAGCAATGCAGATGAAGGAATTTTGACAGGCAAGATGTAGATAGAGAACAGAACATTTAACTGCACTCCTACTACTGGCCCTCTTCCCCATCAAACCAGTGATTTTATTTTATATCTGCAAAAAACAGTGGGCAATCTGTTGACTGGTTGCTTGGCCCTCCAACCTACTTGAGTTTCATGCCCCCACTGCACAGCATATACAATATATGCTATATACAGTATAGCAGGAACAACTTTAAACCTCGGAAGTCTTCCAATTGATTTTGTGAAGTTATTTATCTGGTCCTATCAAGGTATAAAATACATTAGCTTTGAGGATACACTTAGTTGTCTAGATATTCACAAGCTCACACTGGAAGGTCTCAAACCAGCCTACAGCAGCCAGTCTTCAACACTTCTTGCATCACCAGCACTTGGGAGTTCTCAGGAAACCAAGCAGACTACAATGTCTTTGTCTGGGTCTAAACATCTTTATGGAATCTCTTTATGGAAGCTCTGAGATACAAGATCTTTTATATTATATTTTAAATTTGTACTTTGTATTTGGAACCCCATTCTAAAATTTTAGGTACTATTGTAATGAAATCACATTCAAAAACTGTCCAAAAAAGATACGCTATTGGCAGGTATTGATTTATCTGTAATGTATAAGATCTCTCATTTTGCACTGACATGTCCAAGTATTTATGCAAACATGCTTTTAGCAATTACTATACATTGTCACAGCAATCTGTTTTATTGCTCCCATTTTTATTTTTAATTTAGGTTTTGTATTTACTGTGTTTTATATGTTTAGCATTTACTCTCAGTGATTGGAAGCATATTATATTTTTGAGTGTGCTTGATATTTTCTGCAAAGACCTTTAGCCAAAAGCCAAAACAGTTTAATCTGACCAGGGAGAGATGCCCTTTAGGAAGCAGTTCCATTTTGGGGAGAAATCTAGTGACCTCCTAGTTTGAATTCTGTCAGCTGACTCTCCAAACTAATCAAGACATACCAGGCCCCATAAAGCCCTTGCTGCCAAGCCAGCTCATTGGTCCAAGCAACTGGTCCAAGCAACTGGTCTTAAATGTGAGAATGTTGCCAATTCTCCTGCTTCCCTTTCCCAACCACTGCCTCAGATTGAGAACCTGGCCTGCCTTTGACTTCACATCTGCTTCCAGCCTCTTCAACCTTCTATTGCTGCCTTGACACTCGATCTTCTACCTAGTTCTGACTCTGCACTTGCTCTGGCCTCATCACTGTCTACATGATCTAACCCTAACCCTCTTTGTGATCACATGTATTGCAATTCTGATCCTCGTCTGCCAGCACCTATGCAGCCTGTCTATGCCAGGGACTAACACTCTGTAATACATTGAAAGAGGTACTGTTATCTGATTAGAAGATAAATTGTTTCTTCTGTTGTGTCAAAAAGATTGACATGCACAGATTTACATTTCAGTGGCAACCACAGAATACATGAGGCCTCTAGTGTCAAGTGACTGGTTGGCTGAGGGATGGTTGACATAGAGGTTATAAAGACTAGGTGAGAAGAGACTCCAAAATCAATGATCTTCAGATATTTAGTGGGTGGCCACAGTAAACCTGGAGCCTTTGGCTATTTGATTATTTAATATATATTTGTGAAGTGAGCTAAGGAACACTGTAAGGCATACACAAGAGTGAAGGATTATTATTATTATTATTATTATTATTATTATTATTATATTATTGATATCTCTTTCTCGCTAGTGGTGGTTTTTCTAGACGGACATGATGGGCTTTGCCAAGTCATGCTGTCTTTTACAGATTCAGGAATTTCCTGACAAATGAGCATGTTTTAAGCATGACTGCTTTCTGGATGTGGGTGTGGATGTATTTTGATAGGCCCAGTTTCTGAAGGGTTTTTGTATAGTTTTTTGATGTGATGCCGGTGACTAATGGAATAATTGTGACCTTTTCCTGTTGCCATAGTTCTTTGACTTCCATGGCAAGTGTTGTATATTTGTCTCTTTTTTCTTCTTCCTTTTCAACATTTTTGTCATTCGGTATTGCTATGTCAATGAGGTACGTGTGTTTTTCTTTTTTGTCTATGACCATTATGTCTGGTCGGTTGCAGGGTATTGTCTTGTGGGTATGAATTATTCTGTCCTAGTATAATGATCTGCATTTTCCAAGATTGTTTCGGGTGAGTATGTATAGTATGGGTAGTTTGTTTGGTAAGGTTGAATTTAATGGCCAGTTGTTGGTGAATTATTTTTGCAGCTGTATTGTGTCTGTCTGTATAGTCCATTCCTGCCAGAATTTTACATCCTCCTGTTATATGGTCTATTGTTTCTTGGAACTGATGGCATTTCCTGCATAGGTCTGTTGTTACACTGTTATCTTTTATAATGTACTTTTGGTAGTTCTTGGTGGCTATAACTTGACCCTGTATAGCTATTAGGAATCCTTCATCATCATCATCATCATCATTATTATTATTATTATTATTATTATTATTATTGCATTTATATACCCCTCCCCCCAGAGACGAAGCTCTCTGGGCGGCTTACAAAGATTAAAAATACTGAACATTAAAAACCGATATATAAAATTTTAAAACCAGAAGCCTAAAAACAGACTACAAATACAATATCCATTTAAAACTATTTTTCTGGGTCAAAAGAAAAAAAGAAAAGAAAAACTACAACATATGCTGTTAAATGCCTGGGAGAAAAGTCTTGTCCTGGTGCCGAACAGATAACAATGTTGGTGCCAGGTGAGCCTCGTCGGGGAGATCATTCCATAATTGGGGGCCACCTCTGAAAAGGCGCTCTCCCTTGTTGCCATCCTCCGAGCTTCCCTTGGAGTAGGCACCCGAAGGAGGACCTTAGATGTTGAGCGTAGTGTATGGGTAGGTTCATGGCAGGAGAAGCATTCTGTCAGGTATTGTGGTCCCAAGCCATGTAAGGCTTTATAGGTTAAAACCAGCACCTTGAATCGGGATCGGAAACATACAGACAGCCAATGCAAGCAAGCCAGAGTCGGTCTTATATGTTCGAATCTTCTGGTTCCTGTTATCAATCTGGCAGCTGCATTTTGCACAAGCTGCAGCTTCTGAACCGTCTTCAAAGGCAGTCCAATGTAGAGCGCATTGCAGTAATCCAACTTGGAGTTTACCAGAGAATAGACAACTGAACCAAGGTTATCCCTGTCCAGTCAGGGGCGTAGCTGGGCCATCAACCAAAGTTGGTAGAAGGCACTCCATGCCACTGAGGCCTACAGAGCCTCAAGTGACAGAGAACCCCCAAGCTACGAACCTGCTCCTTCAAGGGGAGTGCAACCCCATCCAGAACAGGTTGAGCACCCTCCATTCGGTCAGAGGAACCACCCACTAACAGCATCTCAGTCTTGTCTGGATTGAGTTTCAGTTTGTTAGCCCTCATCCAGTCCATTGTCACAGCCAGGCACTGGTTCAGCACATCCACAGCCTCACCTGATGAAGATGAAAAGGAGTTGTATGTCATCAGCGTACTGATGACAACGCACTCCAAAACTCCAGATGACTGTACCCAACGGTTTCATGTAAATGTTAAACAGCATGGGGGACAAAACTGACTCCTGTGGAACCCCACACTGGAGAGTCCACAGGGCCGAGCAATGTTCCCCAGCACCACCTTCTGGAGCCGCCCCGCCAAGTAGGAGCGGAACCACTGCAGCACTGTACCTCCCACTCCTAACTTAGCCAGTTGTCCCAGAAGGATACCATGGTCGATGGTATCAAAAGCCGCTAAGAGATCAAGGAGAATCAACAGAGTCACACTCCCCCTGTCTTTCTCCTGACATAGGTCATCATACAGGGCAACTAAGGCTGTTTCCATGCCAAAGCCAGGCCTGAAACCAGATTGAAATGGATCCAGATGATCAGTCTCATCCAAGAATGTCTGGAGCTGGCCTGCAACCACTCACTCAAGGACCTTGCCCAGGAATGGAACATTTGCCGCCAGCCTATAGTTATTAAGATTTTCCGGGTCCAGGGAAGATTTCTTTAGAAGTGGTCTCACTACCACTTCTTTCAGACAGTCTAGAATATTGAGGGATTGTCTTTGATCACCAGAAATTTAGCACAACATTAACGGAGGGAAACTGCCTATTGGACACATGATGGAAGTGGAAAGCACATGTTTGGAACTCTGTAATTTGACACGGAGGCATAAAATATAAGTATCCAGCCTCAGGGCAGGGTACTGTATTTTGATCTATAGGGTTCAATATTGCTCTAAGATTATATAAAATAGTCAAAGGCTAACTGCATTGCCACTGAAAAAAATGAATGAATGATACAATTTACTGTTATTTTATTTTAAAATCTAAATATGCCAAAGGAATAAAACTCTCAAATACAATTGGTTCTGATCTTAGATTCATTTCCTTTAACAACTCTGATGATAAATATAATAAATACAGTTTCATATCACAATCTCTTGCCAGTTGGTCCAGTTACTCTTCCCCTGTATGAAATGGGGGATATCTAGTGCAACACAGGGGTACCTTGCTGGCAATCACATAGTGAATTTGATGTCTGGTGTCATTTAGGTGATTCGATCTAACAATATGACAATATCAATTAGAACAAATTAACCCATCACATTGCCTTCACTCTAAAATGGGAAGGAGAAAGGGAACATGTCCCATTGGCAAGGTTGTGAGGCCACCACTTCCTGCCTTGCCATGCAGCACTGGTGGTCCCACTGCCCACCAATACTGCATCGCTAGGCTTTTGTGCTCATCTCATTCTTGTTACATATGACCAGTTGCAGCAGTAAGTGAATGCATGTCCAGATGGCCATTCCCATTCAATGTAATAAGTGACAATCCCATTCAAAGTAATGTAAACCGCTCTCTGGGCGGTTTACATCCTATGTAAACCGCCCAGAGAGCTTCGGCTATGGGGCGGTATACAAATGTAATAAATAAATAAATAAGTGCAAATGAATGACAACTGGATCCTTTCAACTGGATAGGCTTTTGGATCTGCTTCCAGGTGCATATCCCGGTTTGGGACCAAGTTACTTGAAGGACCGACTTTACCCATATTAGCCTGCCCGCACATTAAGATAAAAAAGAGAGGCTTTACTCACCTGCCCACCAGTGAGAGATATTAGGTGGGTTTCCATATGGGAGAGGGCCTTCTCAGCAGTGCCCCACACCTGTGGAACAAACTCCCACCAATGATCCGCCATGCACCATCTTTACAGGCTTTTAAGAAGGCCTTAAAAACGTTTTATTTTACTATGGCCTTCTCTTAAATATTGTTTTGCTGCTGCAACCCTTGCTGTTTTATTAATAGGTTTTAATGTTAGCTTTTATTGTTTTAATTGATATTTTAGTTTTATGTTTTTATTGCTTTTATTGTGTATACTGTTTTATATATGGTTGTAAGCTGCCTTTGGAGAGCTTCTGCCCTGAAAGGTAGCTAAGAAATGTTTTAAATAAATAAATATCCCCATCCATATTCTGCTACAACTAATCAATAACACATGGGACAAGGGCTAGGGAGCATTTGTTTGTTTCAGCAACAACAACAAATTCTCTCTCCTCACCCACACACAAAGGCCACCTTTCAAAACGCTTCATGTGGGATGGAAGAGACTTTGTGTAAAGCTCTCTTATGCAACACATTTTTAAAAATTACAGGGTGGGAGATATCTTGTTTTTTATCATTAAAAACACTTTCAAACTTAACATTTGCATAAGAGAGCATAGCAAATTAATTTTCTGTTTTTTCTCCACTTTGGGCTATAGGTTGATCTAAAAATCATAGAACTATCAGAAAATCAACAGAAACACCTGGCCTTAATTATTCACAACTTCAATCTTGTAATTTAATCCTCATTTAGTCATCTTTGTCAACTAATAATTGCTTGCAAGCAACCAAGCGCATCACCAATTCCATGGGGACAGAACCAATTCCATAGGTCAACACACTCCATACTGAGTGTACTATATGGGCTCTCTCATTCTCTCCTTCTCTCCTTCAAATGGTAATGAGTCTTTAAGGATAGAAGCAAGGCAAAGACAGTCTTGCACACAGCCTCCATCATGCTGCCCTGTTTAATTCAAGGTTGCACTACAGAGGCTGTGGGCATGGGACCATCCCACTTAGACTCATAAAGGCACCTTGGAGAAGCCCCACAACACACACATAGGGAATAAGAGTAGATGTCAGTAGCAGCAATATGAGGCATGGTGGGTGGAGAATGGCAAAGCTGAATGAAGCAAAAAAAGGATGCCCAGATACTAAATAGTTTTTACAATACTAAAACTGTTACCTACTCTCACACATATGGCACAAAGTAATCAAGCAATAATACTACAATTGTCATGAACTGTGCTCAGTCACTAGACGGTCAGACTGTGAAGAGAGAAACTCAATTTTCTATTGAGGTGATTCCTTGCCACATTTGACAGCTGATTACTGGCATGCTTTGGCAGGTTGCTACAGCAAGTCTTGCTGTTCCCAGACAGAAGTTATTGTGAGGCGGGGGAATGTTGCAGCTCACAGGTATTCTCACGGAAGGACAAGGACTGGAAAATCCAAACAAATACAATGTTGTTGATGCCTAGAATTTCTTCTACCGTTTTACAACCATTTAAAGTCTTCATTATGATCTGCCTTTCACTTAGAAATGATTTAAAAGATCTTAAACTGAGAAACATGTCTGTACTGTGTTCCATTCCCCTTGACAGGAGATTATTAACTCAGTGGGAGAAACAAAAACTTGCTTGTTAGAGGGCACAAACATGACAAGAGTTCTGCTTGATAGCTCAGATGCTGAGGTAACATCAAATGAAAGCACTAGATGGAAACACATGAACTGTAGCTTCAGGCTGAAGTAATATCAGGTGCATCTCTACACCCTCAGGGCTTAACTCCTCCACTTTTAAGTCCCTCCCATTGAAACAGCTTCCTTCAGTTTCACTTATTCAAGCAGCAAACAGGTACTTCTCTCTCAACACTGACAGCAAGAGTCTAACAACCCTGAACAACTTGGACCTCAGTCCCCAAACTCACAGGTAAGTGGACTTTTAAATCAGCAACCAAATAACAAAAAGGCTTAAAAGTAAAAGCAATTAACTAACTGAAGGAATCCTAGTAAGGTGTATTTGTTAGCCTGCCCTTGAATTTTACTCTCCTTAGAAGAAAGGTAACTCCTCTGCTTGCACAGGTGCACTGTCTCAGAAAGTTTATATAAAAAAAGAAAAAATCGATACAAAAAAGGTTTCCAGTTTGCTGCAGTTCTTTTGTTCACTTTTCAAACATTGTTATGGCAATTTTCAGGTTAAAAACACTATTAAGAACTTATTGTTTTATTTTTAATTTAATATTACATATTTAGCTTCCTTGTTCAACTTAATATGTTCTAGTCTACTGAAGTACTTAGATCTGATTGTTATAAAGTATCTCCCTAGTCTTCTAATATTACTCAAACTCTGTATAGTATTCTACTGGTGAATTTTTTCTAATTGTCTCTCGAGTTAATAAAAAGTGTATTTTATATGAGGGGAGACAGGTGGAGAGAGAAAAATAAGTTAGCTTCAATACTAATTTAAAATGACACTTGTATATTAGACTTTCAAATATGAATGAATCTACCATTATCCTCAGTTACAGAAAACGGTTTGAAACTATTTTAAAAAGAAATCCACTTTTATGATAGAAAAGTTGGGACCAAATGTTTGCTACACAGCTAATCTGTGAATCTTAATTCCCCTTCCTCACAGCCCATCCTGATCTATATAGAATCTGTCTTATTGATAATTTTAGCTCTACCCTCAATCATACACAAAATCACATTTTTATAAAAAAAATACATTTTTGTTTTAAAGATTAGGAGACGAGAAGGAAGGAGCAGTTAATCATTGTAAAATCTAAACTAGAATAGAATTCAGAGGTCTCGTTCTTGCAAAATACTGGATAGGTGACAATGGCATGATCTTGAGTTATGCAATAATGCCACATCACAATATTTTAATCACAGCATGCACTTCAAAATGCTCCACCCCAGTGAAGGCTCGTCAGCCAGATCAATATCACCAAAAAGAATGCTGCAACAGCAGTTGAGTGTTTGCGTATTACTGTTCTTTAAAAATGATTGCGTAGCCATTCATAGCTATGACCTATTAAGCAGAAAAAATATACCACTGTTTACAATAAGGAGTATTTTAAAGCTGTCCCTTTGAATGTTTAAAAAAGCAAGATGCTACATATTAAGACAACGTAACAATTATAATTTTTCAGTGCTAAACTGAGAAATATCCAATACAAAAGAAAACTTATTGCCAAATGAAACTCCATACTTCCTTGCAGAGGTGTGAATCTTTGCAGGGGTTGAGATTTAAAAAGCACAGCTATGTATAGCACCGTATTAAAAGAATAGCAAAAATATAGGTGTGGAGCGGGGGATATCTGTATATATTTATCCACAAGTCTCTTTTAGGGCACAATGCTTTTCCTCACTAAAAATGGAATGTGTATTTTCCTTTAAAATGCTCCCTACCAAATTCTACTGGAATTCCCTATTTTAAAGCTAAAAGAGGCAATACAATTGTTTTATATCCAAACATAATTCAGATTTAACACAGTTAACAGCCTGATCCTATTTTTGTTCCTCAAGTCCCACTGAGTTCAACAGGGCTTATTACCAATTACATATGTATAAGAATGCAACTTCGGGCTGTAGTGCTAAACACACTTATAGGGAGTAAGCCCAACTGAACCCAAGAGAACTCACTTTGAATTAAATGTCCATAAATTGTGATGTAAGAGTTACCTTTGTGTCCAATGTTTGCCCTTCACTGCTTGGAAGAAAATCACTTCAAACAGGAGTGCTAACTGGAAAGATATGCTTTGCCCATAAGTCTATGAATTAGGCATAGAAAATTCCAGTTTTGCTTTTATTCCATGTGAAGTTAATAGAAATACAGTTAAAACAAACATATAGGCTCAATAATACGTTTTTCTGTTCCTCAAGAACTGATGACATTCTACAGTGCAAATGTTAACTTCTTAAAATGTAAGTCTGTCTCCACAAAATAATACAATACAACACCATGTACATTAAAAGGATTAATAAAATGTATATAAAGCAGTACATTAATATTCTCCTTATATAACATCTTTGTATAAGAATACATATTCAAACTCATGATGCATATCAACTTGGTAAACCTGAGGGATAGTTTGTTGTGACAACAGTAACTTCAATTATTATTTCCACTGAGACATACAAGTTAGTACAAATTTGGTTATACACCATTACCCAAAATTCAAACTGCCTTCTTTGAAAACTGGTTTGTTTGTTTACAGAAATAAATATCTTTAATTTAATGATATTGTCCAAATAAATTTGTGGGTATAAAGAAATTAATTAGCAAAG
The DNA here is from genome assembly GCA_029215795.1 of Anniella stebbinsi. Classification (NCBI taxonomy): domain Eukaryota; kingdom Metazoa; phylum Chordata; class Lepidosauria; order Squamata; family Anniellidae; genus Anniella; species Anniella stebbinsi. The sequence goes on along the minus strand of JARDYH010000005.1, from coordinate 59,536,921 downwards.
CTAATAAACTAAAAATTTGCCAATATTTAAACATCTTCCAAACTGTATTTTTGTTTTATATAATTTCTGTGACTAGAATAAAAAAAAAAACCTAGGAGAATTGGGGCTTGTATTTTCCAAACAGTGACTTCCACTCCCTTCCAATCAGAATATTTTTAAATTGAAAATATTTAATATTTAGCATTCACCTTAATTTATGAATGTAAACAAAAATGGACAGAAAAGTGTGTGTGTATTTTAAATTAAAAGCCATCAGATTTTCCTGTTATTAACAGAATATTACAGTAGTTTCGAGTAACTCCGATACAGTATGTGGTTTTGCAACAGTCATCATTTTGATAATGGTGCTTACAGTTCATGATGAAATCATCAGTTTTTAGATCTCTGCCATAACACATCCTATAAAATCCTGAGAACATGACTCTGAGAGATTCTCACGCCTTCAAAATCAAGAAACATAATGGAACAAGTCAATACAAGTCCATCTGACTTATCTGCCGAGAAAATCACCAGCTTGTATTAAAAGTATCCACTTGTTTCATTTTCTAAGCGAAAGCACGTAGATCATGCTCCTATAAATAAATACTTGCTAGTCTGGTAATACATACAAAATTAACTACACAACAATGAATGCAAGATTGTTGAAATAACCAACCAAAAACTGGTAAGGGGCTGCCATTTTAATCACTGAAAATCTGTCTTGTTAAGGGGTGTTGCAAGTTATTCACACCAGTTGGCACTTAAATATTTGTTTAGGCTGCTCAAAAAGCTTGTTTGCTCTCTAGTAGAGCTAGGACAGCTCTCCAGGATGGAGTCAATCCCACTCCACCCTACTTCTCCCCAGCAAGGAATCTCTTCCTCTTTCCCCAACTGGCTAGACTGGATTGTACTCAAGCTTCTGTTTCTATTACCTGGCCCTGCCTTCTCTCATCATCTCATCCACCTACAGCTCCCTCTCCCTCTGCTTTCATCTTTTCCCATTCACATCCTGAGTAGATGTTCCTTCACTGTTGTTTGAATCTGTTCTCTTTAATTAATTCAATGGAAGTTTCTGGTTGTAGACACCCCTGAACTTCAGGTCAGTTAATTAGGGCTCAACCTAGAGACAGAGGTGCTTTCCCTTAGGGCAATCCTGTTTGAAACGGCTTCTGAGATTCTTCTGCATTAGCTTCACTTTTCTCATGCTTGTAATACATGAATTTAGGGGTGAACAGTGAGACAGTCAAGTTTATTGATGACACCAAGTTCTTCAAGATGGTGAAACCTAAAGTAAATTGTGAAGAACTCTCCAAAGTGAGTGAATGTGCCAAAAAATGGCCAATGAAATTCAATGTAAGAACAAAGTGATACGTGTTTGGGGGAGGGGGGGGAGGAATCCCAACTTCACATCTAAACTATTATGCTCTTAATTGGATATGAGTTATCCAGAAAAGAGATTTTGGGACTGTGGCAGACAGGTCGCTAAGAATGTCAACTAAGGATGCAACAGGAAAGAAAGAAATGAAAATTAGACTGCCAATATTGTAGTGGGTTGATATAAATATATGATTTGGCCATATTTGGAATGCTTTATGCAGTTCTTGTCACCCTAGCAAAAAAGTTTTTAAAAAAGAGCCATTAAAATAAACTGATGGGTGGAACACCTTCTCCACAAGCAAAGGCTAAAACATTTGGGACTTTTAGTTTAGAAAAAGATATGATTAAAAAAGGAAGCATGATAGACCTTTCTACTGAAATACAGAAATTGAAGAAAGGTTAACTCCCCCCCCCCCCATAATTCTAAAAGTGGTGTTCACCCAATAAACTTAATCAGTAGTAGGTTCAGAACAAACAAAAGGAAGTATCTATTTTTTGGATATAAATTCTGTCTTTCCACCACAATGAGCTACCCAAGCCTCCTTTCAAAGGGAGTTCAAGAGCCTGGAAGTAGCCACCAAGAAAGCCCTCTCTCATGTCCCTGCCAAACATGCTTCTGGTGAAGGGGCTCTCCCGAGGACCTTGAACCTCAATAAGGCTCATATAGGAGAACGAGGTATTATTGGTCCCAAGACTTGTAGGGCTTTATACCTTATAATCAACACTTTCAAATGTGCCTGGAAACATACTGGTAGCCAGTAAAGCTGTTGTAACTAGAGTCACATGCATCCTATAACCGCCCTGGCCAGTACTGATTGCAGCATTCTGAACCAGCTGAAATTTCCAAACCCTTTTCAAAGGTAGCCTCATGTAGAGTGCGATACAATAGTCCAATCAAGATGTAACTAGGCCATGTCTCACCATGGCAAGACCTGACAATTCCAGGAACAATGCAAACACAGTCTTGCCACTACCAAACCCCAGCCATCCAGGTTCAAAGCTGAATACAGGAATGCACCCAAATTGTGCATCTGACTTCATGAATCTAACCCATCTAAGACAGGCTGAATTCCTATTCCCATATTTGTCTTTCAATTAACCAGGAGCACCTCCTGCCTTGTTTGGATTAAGCTTCATTCAGTCCATTACCAACATCAGAAACTGATTGAGAACTTGAACAGCTTCCCAGATTTAAATGAAAAGGAAAGATACAGTTGGGTGTCAGCAACAAACTGGTGATGAACTATTTCACACAATGCATAGTTAACATGAAATTCACTGCCACAGGCTGTAGCAAGGGGGAAAGTGGCTTTTTGAAAGGGGATTAGACAAATTCTGAGATGTTAGGTCTATGAATGGCTTTTAGACAAGATAGCTAAATAGAACCTCCATGTTCAATGGCAGTATACTTCTAAATACTAGATGCTGGAGATATACAACACGGGACAGCCACAACCATAATTCCCTGCTTATAGGCTTCCCATAAAGCTGTTGCAAATAGGATATACTAGAGTCTATAGACTCTTGGTTGGATCCAGCAAGGATCTTCTTATGCCAAAATAAATAAATAAATAAATAACACAACTTTTGAAAGAAGATATATCTTTGTTCAAGTTCTCAGATTCCATTATTTCTAACATTAATTTTTGTTTTGCAGTTCCCCATTGTGAGCATCATTCTTCTGGCACTTTCCAGAACTGGCTTCAAATCAGATATGTTGAGAATCACTTCTTTGAATTAAAAGAAAGACTGGTAAACTTCATATATCTATAATTTAAGTCAAACAAGACCACATTTAACAAATTAACCTAAGGGAAACCCTAAAACTAATCATCGAAGCAGGAAGATGAGCCTCCTCAAAGAGCGCAAGCCAAAAAAACCTCATTATATCCCAAGGCCTCCAGGAAAACCATTTAAATACAAGTGTTTTCAATGCCCTTTCACCTGCAATGAGAAATCACACCTTTTTAACCATATGAAATATGGGCTCTGCAAAAACTCAATTACTTTAGTGTCCGAGCAGGATCGTGTTATCAAATGTTCTAAGTCAAATTCCTTGGAGCCTAAGCAGATCAATCAGACAGAATCTGTTGCCAAACCAACTTCCTCTAAAGCCCTTTCAAATCTTGACTCTAAACCTCAATATGCTTTTGCCAAAGATGACACCAAGGAAAATATGGAAGTTCAAGCAACAACTAAATCATTAAATGGGCAAAAACCATCAATTCAGAAGGAATTAACTCTCATAAGTAATGAAGAAGAATGTTCAGTCAACATGCAGCCTGGTCTTGATGGCATCGTAAGACCGTCTGCTTTTGTTCCGGTAGGAGAGCATCGACACAGTAAAGACAGTAATGATATATCTCAGTTGACATCTCTTTCTGATTCAAGCAAAGGCTCTTCTTTTCACACCAAGTCAGCATTTCATGCTCCAACCAACCCATGGAAAACAAGTTCCTCGCTTATGGCACCAGATTTCTCTCATAAAATTCCATCTGTGAAAGGCTTAACTTCCATTCCATCTTATATGCAGCCTATGATTCCTGAGTATTCACCTTCATTGTATGAGCATGGATTGGCTATCTATGCACCTTACTTCCTTCCAGGAAACTCTCATGAATGTGAAAGTTCAGTGCTCTCTGTGTACAGCTCTCAAGATCAAAGACATTTTCTTCCCCACCCTGGACCACTTCCTAAACCAATAAATCCAGCAACTTATGATCATTACCGTTTATTCCAACAGTATCATCCTAATCCACCAGTACCATATGGATTTTGTAGACCAACTGAATCAGCATTTTACAGGCTACCACACATTACAAGGGACCCAAGTTCTCATTTAATGGAGGAAACAGCTTTGTTGTATCCAGCTTCTTCAAGTCCTGCCAGGTTACATTCACTGAATTCTCATAAAAAAACAGCTGATTATGAAAAAGAAATCTCAATGCTACATGCCAAAAGCCATTCCAAAGAGGACCAAAATGAGAGAGAAAATGCCAAAATGAGCCCTCGTGCTGGAAGTGCAGCAACAGGGTCTCCAGGCAGACCCAGCCCAACAAACTTCACTCAGACAAGCCAGGGTTGTGAAGGCCTTTTTGATCTTTCCAGCAGGCCATCTTCCATTAATAATAACAAGTATGATCAATCTGAAGAAAGTTTTACAGCTTTCAGACCTGTGAGGAAAAGTACAGACCAATCTACTCTGCCTCCATCACAGGAAGTTAGAGGAAACTCGCCCAGAAGGTAAAAAAAAAGACTATGAACTTTCTAAGCTATTTTTAAAAAACATCTGCAGAAAAAGCAAACATCCCCTCAGGAAACTTCACATAGTGACTCTTAGAACAAATTTCATTACATGTCAAACTGGTAAATATAGGGCATGAAGGGAGTAAGTAGATGATTAAGTATGCAATACTAAACTTCAGAGTGGGAACCTTTTTTCCACCAAGGATCACATTCCCTTGGGGTAACCTTTTGAAGGCCACACGGTAGCAGTGGCCAGAGCCACCCACCCAGTTTCTTTTTCTCTTAAGATGGCCACCACCAACCCTCTCTCCCATTTTCTCTCTCACACTGTCCCTGCTCTGGCAGCTAACTTGGCTATCATGCTGGGCTAGGAGATAGTCCAGCATGGAGGGGGAAACTTCATTGTGTTTCCCCCTCCAGCATGAAAACACAATGAGAGCTGCAGGTTACTGAAGGAGTGGGGCTAAGGAGGGGAGGTAACAGGTTGAATGCAAACACACTGGAGGACAACTTTTCTCTATCCCTACTATATACACTCTATTGTAAGCTCCACTAAACTCAGTACAGCTTACTTCCAAATAGACATGTATGGGATTACACTGTAAATTTAGAGAAAATTGAGTGAACAAAAAGAGAATAAGGCTCAGTTCGGACAACACGTTAGTTTTTAGAATTCCATGGTGGAATTGTTACACCACAGTTGAGAAATGTGTTGTCTGGCAGGAAAACTCCATGCAACGGTGGAGTTTTTTTTGGAAACACTCCACGCTGAATATCCACACTGTGCAGAGGAGAGTTCCTGCTTAACCACTGTGTTGCGTGTTGTGTAGCGAGCTCCATGAAATTCTCCGTTGCGTTGAATTGACTTTTCCCACTGGCTACAGAGTTCTCTAGGAGAGCCGCCAGGATTGTTTTTTTGCAGCAATGGCTGATGGGATACCATCGGGAGGACCGGGGGAGGAGAGAGGGGGGAGGAGCTGTCAATCAAACATTGTGATGGATTTTACTCAACTCCACGGTAGCCCACAGTCACACACCAGTGGAATTAAAACATATTATGTGGAGACTATCCCCTAAAAATTCAACCATTGAGTGGAGTTTTCACACTGCGTTAATGTGTTGTCTGAACTGAGCCTAAGACATGCATGGGTGGAAAGGTAAATATGAAGGTGATTGCAAATTATAGTGCTATAAAATGGTACTTTGTGTCATTAATTTTATACTGCTTTCACAATGTTTATCAGCTGTTTTCTCTGTTTGAATCTGAATGTCATTTTTTATTTACTGCCTGATCCTATGCATATTTACTCAAAAGTAAGTCCCACTGAGTTAAATGGGTCTTGCTCCCAGGTAAGTGTGCACAGGATTTCAATCTTACATTATTAGCTGTTCAGGGAGACATTTATTCATTCTACAAACCACTTTTCTGCCCAAAGAGACACGAACAACATAATAAAAATATAATTAAAATCAAAAGAATAAAATGTAGACACATTAACATGATACAAAATCCAAGCGGGGGGAAAAAACAGCACAAAGTAACCAACATAAAAGCAACACACGAAGATGGAAAAGCAAAGCTTTTCCGATTCAAAAGAAGGACAAATATCACAATTTTGACTGACTGAAATGCCATTAAATTTAGAGTTAAATTGAATTCTCAGGAGAGTGGATTCAAAACATGGGAGCTACAACAGAGAAGACCCAGGCTTGTGGCCCCACCCACTTATGGTTGGACACAGAACAGGGCCTCTAAAAGTGGACGGGTAACATGGAGTAATTTAACATAAAATTGTTGATCCTTACTTTGAGACTGGAGGATAGGATGAATTCTCTCTCTAAATACATACAGAATGTTTTAGAAAAGACAAAAGGTAAAGTAACAATCTACCAACCTCACAATAATCTCTATTATTTTATTTTTAAAATGTATATCCTGCATTTCTACACTAAGCCACACAAGACAGATATGTGGTCTTTAACAATGGCCCTTAAACTGACTTTAGCATGATTTAAATATCCTTTGCAGTATATCTCAAAAGCATGGGATGGGCCATACTATTTTCTTCTATTTTATCATCATACCAATCCTATCATGAAGATTAAACAAAAACACAACTTGTTCATGGCTTGACAGGGATTTGAACATAGGTCTCTCACATGCAAACCAAATGTTACCCACAGTAACAAATGTTTTTCTTTTTCCTCCTAGTAATGAAGTCACTAGTGAAAGTGAAAACATACAACACACAAGTGATGGTAATGAAGAGTCTCTATCCAATTCCGATGACGACACAGGGATAACACCACTTAACCTTTCTAAGAAACCAGATGCAAACATTATTCATGAACATGTGTACAAAACCAACCTCCAAATGGAAAATCAGAACTTTATGGACTTGCAGGAAATGCCTTTGAATCTCTCAGTAAAAGACAACTGTAATGTAAAATTATCCCTCCAGAGTTCATCGTATGATGCTGAAGATAGTGAATCTCTAAAATCAGAAAATAAAAGTTTGGGAACAGAAGTGTGCAACCCTAAGGATCACATGGACAGGGACTCCTTCGATAAATCTCTTACTGTGACACAGGGAAATGAAGCTCAAGAACTCAGGACAATTGACAATTCTGATGAGCAGAAACAAACAGCAGCTGTTGCTCTTTGTCAGTTAGCTGCGTATAGTCCTAGTAAAGTCCAAATGGAGATTGCAGAGAAAAATAATGAGGACAGCAATTCTCAGTATACAGAATCTGCTCCTGAACCATCAGATACTCAGGACAATCGCTGCAGTCAAAAAACAAAAGGACAGAAAAGGACCAATCAAAGAGAAGTAACGAAAGCGCAGCAAGGAACAAAAAGAGTACGAACAAATGACTGCAGCAGAGTGTTTACTCTGAGAAAGAGAACCAGAGTATCATAATATTTCACTTTCTAATGCACTACCAACTACATGAAAGAAGAGTTGTCTATCTACCAGAAAGCAAAGCTTTTCAGTTCGTATTTTCAATTACTGTTTTTCAATCTGGCAGATTCAATTGATCCATTTAGGTTGTACCATGTAAATACAAACTATCTTTATTTTTTAATTTATGTTTCAAAGTAACCCCAATATCTCTTGACTATAAACAGATTTTCTGAGTGAACATTCAAATCTAATGATATGTTTTTAAGTGCACTATGGTGGAATGACTTCTAGATCCACTTTATTACGAAAGGTGTAACCTGTAAAAGCATGAATATCTTATTTATGACATAGAAGTGTCAAGTGTCTTTTTACTTTTGTTTAGTTTAGTTTTTATTTTCATCGTTTTTGTTGATTCCTCTACAATCCAAGTGTTAAAATTTCCACTTGATTTTTAAAGCTTAGTACTTGTGAAGTTCTGACTGAGAATACAACTTTGATAAGTGGGCTTGGGAGCACTCATTAATTCTTGCTAACATATACATTTACATTAGTTTTCTCCAAAGTCAAATGGAACAATGAAAACTTTTTATAGCTTAAGTAAGTCAAAATCTATACTGATACCTTGAGACTGGTTTAATACTCCTATCTTAAACATTTGTGCTGCCAGTTCTTTGTTAATGGAATGTGTTAAGCTGTATTGGTACAGCACTGGTACACTGCATCTTAAAAATTATTTATTAGCTCAGCAATACTTACAATGGTATGATTCCATTGATATTGCAAGCATTACAAAATTATAACTGAATTGTCATCTAAGTATATCCACCTTTCACACCTTTAATAGAAGCATTGTTTAAGCCACACCTCAAACTAAACTAATTCAAGTCTTGAGGTTGGGACTTTCAAAGGAATTTCAAGTGACAGATGTAGAGCGATGCTCCCACACATATGCTTTTGTGCTTAATAGACTGCATCCTTCAACACTAAGCATCCAGAGAACTTCAAAATGGGGTTATTTATTTTAATTCATTTTAGAAAGAACACTGCTGGTGAAGGTGTTATTTCTATATTTTGAATCCATACTAATTTGTAAGTATTAAAGCAGTGGCATGGTAGGTATGTGGGGGTGGGGGGAAGATGTTTTGTGAACTTGTTGAAAGCAATTTTCTATTTCATGAATTATTAGTATGCCAACCTATCATAATTTTGCAGGAAAATGCTATGTATTATACTTGCAAAAAATAATCATTATGGAACAAATAAAAATGTTCATATTGCCTGTGTTTTATTATGTTGTCTTACAAAGAAAAACAAAATACAAAATTAAAAACCCTCTGAATTTGTTCTAGTATACAAGTATCAAACATCTATCTATAACATTACTCAGAAAGTTACGCGTTCATGAATCTACTGCAAATATTAGTTGTACAATGTAATGTTTAGCTAGGGATGGATGGATCAGTCTATTTCTGGTCCAAATCAATTTCACATCTGTTTAGTCCAATCCATTCCATTTCTACATTAATGTGCTTTTTAAAAAAATAATTGACACAAAAATTCATATAAAATAGGTATTTAAATATTTTTTATTTTTATTTTATTTATTGTTGCCTTTATATCCCACCTTTTTTCCTCCAAGGAACCCAAGGCGGTGTACATAATCTTCCGCCTCTCTATTTTATCCTCACAACAACAACCTTGCGAGGTAGGTTGGGCTGAGAATCTGTGACTGGCCCAAAGTCACCCAGTGGGTTTCCATGGCCAAGTGGGGACTAGAACTTGGATCTCCTGACTTCCAGTCCAACACTTTAGCCACTACATGTATTTTCCCAAAAAACATACACTTATAGATGTATTTTATCTAAATGTACACATTACTGAACATATTTTATCCTAAAATATGCTTTATTAAATGCATTGTGGTATGCATAACAAAATTTGGAGAACTGTAAAATCTAAAGGATAATTACACTGCAGTCTACACACTAATCAGTGAGGTACAGATCATGTCAGTTCACATAGGAACTCGCAAATATCAAGTTCTTCAAGCATCCCTATGCTTAGCTAAGATATTGTTACAGAATACATATATGATCTAAACCTTGCCTAGAGGGTTTAAAATGTTATCAGACATAGATCACTGACGAAGTGTGGATGGGAAGGAGGAGCTAGAAAGAGGAGCTAGCAAGATGAAGTGGATAAGACTTCTGGGATTTCCTGTGCAGCCACTGGTTGACATTGGGCCAGTCAGCACCTCTCAACCAAATCTAGCTCAGAGGGTGTTGTGAGGAGGACTAGGCCCTCACATAAATGCCCTCTGTCCTATAGTGATCCCCACCAGTAGTAAAAAAATAAGCAGGGCTGGCAAAAACTGTTGTTGTGTGGAGTGCTCCTCTTCAGGGTTTCAGCTAGCCATGACCTCTTCAAGTCTATTTTATTCTACTATCATTCCCCTCCTCACAGTTTTCCTACCCCTTCTACTTTGAACACTTATATCCTGCCTCTCCAGCAGAATATTGCTCAAGGCAGCTAACAAAAAAAAAGAAAATTAAAATACAAATTAAAACATTAAAAATACGCCATGAAGGTTACACACCAAGAAATAAACAGCACTAAACACAAAGATAGCATTAACCACATCTATACACAGCAGGGATTAAAAACATCGATTAAAATCAGCCCACTGATAGGCCATAAGCCAGCACAAAAAAGGTCTCCTGGTGGCATGCCAAAGAAGGGGTGAGACAAACAAGGGAGGGAATACCAAAGTCTGGGTGCAGCCACTGAAAAGATCCTCCCTTGTATTCCCACCTCTAATGCACCTTTGATATCAACAGGATAGGCAGCACCGCCTGCAGATCGTAATGCAAGGCAGGCTCATACTGGAGAAGATCCCTTAGTACCTTAATCGTAAACCAATCAGGGATTGAAATCCAAAATTAGAACTTTGAATTGGTCTCAGAAATGGACTCAGAAAGCAATGCAACTGCTGCAACAAGGACATCATGTGCTCCCCATAAACTACTCCAGCCCAGCACATTCAACCCACTGCCATTTCCAAACACTTTTCAAAGGCAATCCCACAAAGGTAAATTGCAAGTGTCCAAAGATATTGAGAAAAGGAGTAGCAGCAAACTTTGGCAAATACTAGAATATGGAGAAGGAAACTGAAGAGTTGAAAAAGATAGCAAGTTTGCAAGCCTATTAAACAAGGGGAGGTAACATGAAATGTCAGCAAGACATATGTGATTGGAAAGCAGGAAAGATACTATGGGTAGAAAAATATATTTATTGGCATTTAAGACATTCCCAAGATGAAGCACTAACAGAAGCATCTAAAATTTTCCATAAATTTGATTCTGCTTTATCCAGCACTCACCATGCCATTAATTTTTTGTTATGCAATATATGTAGAACCTAGCCAACGTACAAGATACTTACCATCTGAGAGCCGGGAAGGTAGTAGCAACCCTCTTCTTCCTAATTCAGCTAGAGCCAAACATCCACCGTGCCAAGCATTATCAGTTTCCTGGAAACTGTAATTTTAGAAAACAGGAGGATTGCATTTAAAATGACTTTTCTGAGTGTTGATTTTCATCCTGTTTATCAAACATCTCTGCCAAGAAAGAGTCTTAAGCTATGCTCTGTTACTGCACAGCAGCAGAGCAAAAAACCAAGTTCAATTTTCCCAAAACCTTTTGAAAGGTTTGGGAAGGGTTCCCCAATGTGAGGAAACAAACCAAAATGCCAGACCCTCAGCCACAGCCTAAATAAACCAAGATTGTAATTGCTTCTTTCCCCCTTTATTCAAGTTCTGTTCAAGACTAACGTTTTAAAAAGATAAATAAATGCCCAGTTTGTAAAAACAAACAGTCCTATATGATCTACAGAAAAACAGGCATTTAATGAGTTTGAAGTCATCTTAATCCACAAAGTGACAGACACCGACATTTATTATGGATTGTAAATAATCTACAACAGAATAAGAAATACAGTTCAGACCAGAAGACAGACATTATACATACACACATGTGCATGCACACACACATGCACACACGCACACACGCACACACACACACACGTATGACAGTATCCAATGGGTCTGCTGCACTTATGGAATAGCATTAGCATAAGCAACCTCTAGCGTGACTCGCACCACAGATTTTCCAAGGAATCCTGTCATTGCAACTTAAGCTATTCATGTTGCACTAGAGATCACTTATGCAAACACTACATCAACTGCATAAGCACAGTGGCACTGTTGGATACTGCCCAAAAATATATATATATATATATATATGTGTGTGTGTGTGTGTGTGTGTGTGTGGGCGCGCGCGCACACACACACACACACACACGTGCATGAACACACACACATAATGTATACATGAAGAGAGAGTGTGATCCAGTTTGCACAATCCAAACAAGCAACAGTAGCTTGTTTAAATAGCCAAATTTCCAGCTTGGGTACAGTTTCTCATGTCATCCGAACCTGGGCGGCATGGCTTGTTTGAGGGGGAAACAACCCTCTAATAATCCATGGCCGGTTGTTAGGTTATTTAAGGGTTGCTTCTCTCTCAAACAAGCCATGACATCTGGGTTTGGATGACATGACAGATGGATGCAGGAATTAAGCCCATGCACCACTGATTTAAACCATGGTGGCTTATTTGATATTGCAAACTGGCAGTGTGTGTGTGTGACATAGAGAGACACACTCACTCAGTTTGGGCAATCATATCTTTGCTTATTACTGAACATAGCAATATTTGTTGGTGCCTCACAACAACTGTATTTTTTTCAGAAGCATGACAACACAAGCTAATACTCTGCAAGTATTAAATGCGAACAAACAGAAAATACAGTTCATCAGAAATTGTAATTCTTCAATTGCAAAGCAAGGTGAATATTAAGAACTGATTATGTTTGATTATTTATAAAATGGCTCACACACATCTTTCATTGCAGAGGAGCAGGCAAACCAAAAGTAACAAGCTAGTTTGGGAAATACGTTGAATCTTAATATTTGCTCTTCATATATTCCTTCAGTTTTTGTAAGGTATAGTGTTCTCAGCATATCCATCATTTGAACTTTCTTCTTCATTAGGAATTAATTTGTCATTATCACTTTCCAAACTATTACCACTATTTTATTTTTTCATTTAGTTTTTAAAATTTAGCTTGAACTTTTGTTTTTCCATAAAAAGAAAAATCTCTTAGTGCTCTACACGAGAATTTCTACTATTTACACTCTTTAACTACTATAAACATCAATATTACCACGGAGGTTTTACAGATAACATCTGACTTTCTATATCAATGCTGTCTATATTTTAGCTACAGGTTGCATGAGATCTAGAGAACGTTCTATATTACCTGAAACAATCTAACACTGACCCAACCACATCGTCAGCCAGCTCTTTCGGTAGCCTTCCAGTCAGTCTACCAATCCTGCAAAAAGCAAATACAGTTTATAAAGACTTAGATTCAACAGTGCACAGCAGTGTATGATTGATCACATACTACAATGAAGCTGGTAATACTATCAATGCCACCAAAACTCCCAGATACATTGCTTTTGTAATGCTCAGTCAGCTAGGACATGGAGGCCTCCTTTATTCCAGAGTCAAAATATTCTTATCTTTGTTGTACCCCACCTTTCGCAACCTGGTGCCCTCCAGATGTTCTAGACTACAACTGCCAGCATTCTTGATGATAGGCAATGTGTGGCTGATGGGAGATGTAGTCCAAAACATCTGGAAGCCATCAGGTTGATGAAGACTGTTCTACCTCATCCAGAGTCCAGCCCCAAAGCCTTTTGTACTCTTTGATTTGAAGTCTAGAACTGCCCTTGAGTTTGGAGACCGAGTGTTCATTCTTGCTCCTCTCAATCATGGGACTCAGCATGGACAGATTGCAACTCACAACATAGCTGCAAGATCAGCCTGGCGTTCACTTGGTTCTCAGATCTCAGTCATCCCTCCATCCTCTCCCACTGCAGTCCTCCTGCCCGAGCATGCTGGTATTCCATTTTCCCTTGCAGTGTTTAAACCCATTTATTTAAACACAAGTTTTGTCCCGATCTAACAAAATTTCAAGGGTTTACAGATGCCACCCCTACCCTCTTTAGTGCACCCAGGATTTTTGCTCCCCTGAGTGTAATTGTGAAGGGCTTGATTCACTTTTTTACTATATCGCAGTTGTGCATTTAAACCCATACAGCATACTGCAATATCGTGGCAAAGCAAATGAGCGCAACTGCGATATGGGGGACAGCTGAAACCAGCTACTAGAGTATTCCCTATGGGTTTAAAGGCGAAAATCCCATGTGCACCACAAAGGAGGTGACAACTCTAAACCCCTGGAACTTTGTAGGATCGGGATAAAACTTGACACACTGCTTTCCCACACTGTAGTACAGCTCATTTGCTCCTTCACAGAGAAGAGCAGCAGCAGCACTCTTGCCATGCAACTCTATAAGTGACTAATATAACACACTGTGCCCAACAGATGACATGATAACCCACAGTGGGTTAAATAAGCCCTACTGCAGATTATGGATTATCAAAGTGGGTTATTTTGAACAATTAAGCCGTCGTGGATTTAGAAATTCCTGACAGACTAAACGATAGCCCACAATGAGTTAAATAAATCACTATGGTTTATTTAACTCATTGTGGGTTATCATGTCATCCGAATCCAGTCTTAGACTATGCTTTGTAAAGCAAATTTGACTTGAGGCCACCTACCCTTTTGCTGCAGACCATCTGACAATGGTGTCCTTGTCTTTTAGTCCAATCAGCAATTGTTCTGTGAAAACACATGTTTTAAAACATAAGTCGCAATAAGGAAGGAAAGCCTAAAAAACATTTAGGATATTATCTTTGGACCTATCTTTGTCACAGGACATTTCTAAATCAGGTCCCTTCCCCCAGAACAAGGCAGTTGCTTTACCCTTTCACTAGCTCAAGCTATATTAAGAGATAGCCTCATCTCCTTCTTAATGGAATGAGATGGGATAGTGTTTTGCTTGTGAGGGTGGCACTGGGAAGGAAATATAGGTTTTTTTAAATTTTGTTTTAACTGGCGAGAGTATAATAGAGGATGAACACAAGTCTTTAAGAAATTGGAGACATCATTTATAATGGTGCAGGAAGCCAGGAAGGGACTTGCCCATGACATCACTTTGAGGTTGTTGCAACAACCGACAGGCACAAGCACCTTCAGCACAGCAAGACATGCAATGCTCATGCTTGCTGAGGTAAGGATAAGTTTTCCATCAAATTGAATCAGTGGTTTGAGCATAGAAGTCGACAATTCCACATAATGAATTAAGATGATTTAAGGTCATCTTGGTGGTTCCATTACAGTTATGCAGTCTGTCTCCCACCACCCCTGGTAAACTATAGTGCCTGAAAACCATGTGTAAAATTATCAAATAAATACCCCAAGGGCTTATTTGCAGTTGATACTTAACCAAAAGCAGTAGGATCAGTTATCCTCCTCAATTCCATTAGTAACTTACTTTAATGCAACTTGTTCTTAAATGAGTGCATGTAAATTAACCTTTGGTGATACTTAATTCCACATACACTGGATGCCTGCATTCTATTGCTGAGCCCCCTTGATCAGTGCTGGAGCTAGAGGGCTATTTTTTACCTGCATTTTTGTTTGTACACTATTAAATAGCGTAATATATCTATGGATATCTGCATAAATTATTATCCCACAAGGACCATATTAACCCGAAGGTAGGTAAGGGCAGATTAGTATTCTATAGAAGCAAAGTGCTGTGGGTAGAGTATAAAACATGAACACAAGACAATTGCAGTCTTGAAAGCAATCTACTTCTCCTTTTCATCTTCATCAAAAGAGGCTAAATCAGAGCCTGCCTGCAACAATGGAGTGGATGCGGGTTAATAAACTGAAGCTCATTCCAGACAAGACTGAGATGTTGTTGGTAGGTGGTTCTTCTGATCGGATGGAGGGTGCTCAATCTATTCTGGATGGGATTGCTCTCCCCTTTAAGGTGCAGGTTCACAGCCATCATAGTCACTTGAGGCTCAGGTGGCCTCAGTGCCAGGGACTGCCTTCTACCAGCTACACCCCTATCTGGACAGGGATAACCTGATTTCAGTACTCTAAGCTCTGGTAACCTGCAAGTTAGTTGATGGCAATGCACTTTACATGGAGCTGCCCTTGAAGACCTGCTTAGAAACTGCAGCTTGTGCAAAATGCAACAGGCAAATTAATAACTGGGACTAGGTGGTCCAAGCATATAATACCAATTCTGGCCTGATTGCATTGGCTGTCTGTAAGTTTCCATTCTAGTTTTAACCTATAAAGCCTAACATGGCTTGTGAATGCAATACCTAAAGGAGCGCCTCTTCCAATCTGAACCTACCCAGACACAACAATCAATGTATGAGGCATTCCTCCGACTGCCACTGTCAAGGGAGACTCAGAAGGTAGCAACAAGGTATAAAGCCTTTTCAGTGGTGGCCCGATGATTATGGAATGATCTCCCCATTGAGGCTCACCTGGCGCCAACACTGGCATCTTTTTGGTGCCAGGTTAACACTGTCCTCTACACCCAAGAATTTAATGGCCATATGATGGGGCATTTATGCCAGCTATTTGAATAGGTCTATATTTTACTAAATTTGTTTTTAGCTGTTTAACTTGTTTTTACATTTTGTATATTTACATTTTTCTGCTGTATTTTAGCTTGTGAATTGCTGTTAACTGCCAAAATGATGATGATGGTGATTCCAGAGAAGCTCTTGGATTTTCATGTTATGACTTTAGAGAAACCGGTTTAAGGAATATGAGGTATCAGCCCCAGCCAGCATGTTCAATGATCAGGGATTATGGGAGTTAAAGTTCAAAACATCTGGAGGGCACCAAATTGCATACCCATGCTTTAAATACTTTCTCTAACCTATTCTAGAACTTTGTATGTGCAAGGTTTTTTCTAGCATAGGTACTCCTAAAACAGCAATGACTATTTCTACATTACCAGCTCATAGCAGTAATGCTATAAGCAAGGCACTCTAGAAAATGAAGTTGAGCTCTCAAACACAGAACTCACCATCCCAAACTAAGTTTCCCTGAATAACTGGTGGCAGGAAGATAGGACTCATGACAGTTAAGCCAGCCTCAGTCTATAGTTCTTATATCGGTCTTAAACTCAATAGAAGAAAAAATAGCTTGTTATGTTGGTCTCAGAGAATCGAATACATAAGGCTGAGATTACTGTTAACTGCACCATCTATCCATATAATCAAGTGTTGCAAGATTTTTTTAAAATCTTGAATGTTCTCTTATCAACAACAACAAAAATAGCTCCTCTCCTATTGGCAATGTAACATTATCATTATATTAATGCAAGCAGAGGTTTTCAAGATTTATGGGCCTCAGATTTCTATAAAATGGAGATTATGTTGCCTACCATTCACTACAGGGAGTTTGGAGGAGAGGGAAACACTAGTCAAAACTATCTAGTAGAGACAGTAATACTTTTTCTAAAATGTTAAACAGATCTTAGCTGAAGCAATCTTGCTTCTCCGATAAATAAACCTTAAAAGCAAATAAGGAAATTAAGTTGACAAGTCACATTGGCCATGGTATCAAGCTTTACACAGCTTTCTATGTGCATCAAACACACCTACAACATTTTCAACCTCTCCTGGAATGTCATATTCCTCTTCCTCCTCCTCCTCCATGACAGCAGCTACATTTCCTGCTTTCTGTATGATAGGAACACCAGCAGAAATCTGCAGATTTGCAGCTAAAGATCGGAACCCCCGTTGATACCTGGGAAGACAATTATATAATGTTTACCATATTCTTAGCCAGTCAAAGAGTTTTGCTGGACATATGTATTGTCTTCAAAACATTCCTGAAGTATAAAATACATACTTTCAAAATCATTTTCCTATACAAAAGAACACCTAGTACAAAATGATGCTGTGTGGATACTGGCAGAGAACGAACTGCCAACTTGTGACCACTTCTGGAAAGACTTCTGATTATGCCATGGAATTTGAGAAGTGAAAAAATTAGATTGGTGCTCTTCTGTATCACTTTGAATAGAGACATTTGTAAAAAAAAAAAAATTCAATGACTGAAAATGGAAAGGACCAATTTTACAATTGATCATTGATTACATTTTTTATTTTTAAAAAAACCTAACAACTTAAGAAGCAAACTTCCTCAATTATGTTCCATAATTCTTAGTGATTAGTTGCTGTTTGCTTGCTGTTGTAACACTAACATAGCAATCCTATGGTCCCTAAGAGGGTGCCCGTGGGGCTGAAGTATATGCTGGATTTCCCCACCCCAGGACATGAACAAAGTCTATGGCCTCAGGGTGGGGGCAGAATTCTGAATGGAAACTTCCCACCCACCACTCCTTCCAGCCACTCTAGAAACTCCACAGCAGCTTTTCTTGAAAGGTTGCTGTACAACTTCAGCAAAATACAATGAGGGTGGAAAGGAGGTGTACGGGTGGGCGGAGAGGGGAGAGGCTGTGGATCTGCATGATTCACAAGTCTCTTCACTCTACTCCCCATCCACTGCAAGGTAAGCAAGTAAGATGGGCTCAAAAGCCTGTCTAAGTCTAAATGCTTTTAAAGAAGTAACGGGAGGTGGAAGTGCCTCCATCATTCCTTCCGTCTTACCTGGCTCTTGTCAGCAGGTGTGGGATTCTCAGAGCACTCTGACATCAGAGTGCTCTTTCCTATAGGCTACATGTCCCTTGGATTGCTCTGTTAAAATATTTTACTATTTTATGAACAAAAAACACCATTTATTTCCAAAAACATACTGCTCTTAGGCCTTTTGACATAAATTTCAAGTGTTCTGTACAAGCAATATTTCACCCATATTATTTCAAATTATGTCTTCTCTTATGTCTTCATGTGATATGTAATCAGTTTGTTTATGAAAACGTGATAATCCTTGAGAGCCCCAAATAATTTCTAGTTCTTGCCAAGGAGCTACTTCAGGTGTGTCTAAGGACTAGAGCACGCCCCATGTAACTTTTGACATTTTGACATACTTCTTCATGCCATAGCACAAACAGCTTTTGAAACTGCCTACAAGTTTCAAAAAGAGGCTTACCATGTGGCAAGGAGAAAATGCTCCTGCTTGAGAAAAATAAGTCCAAGTTCTTTTCGGCATGTACAATTAGTTGCACTGTTCTTTGGATCCAGGCCATGGTAAATAGTGCTCTTTTGAGCCAATGTTCAAAGAACTCCTTGGGTTGGATCCAATGCTGGCCATCTGCCAATGGAATGGAAACCACTAGACTTGGGGGACCCTATGGAGCAGATTTGGGTGGTGCACACGTGGTGAAGTTGAGGAAGAGAGCAAAGGGAAGTCCCGTTGCGTGACCAGAAGCCTGCTCAAGTGATGTTGGATTTAACCCATATGTTTACATTTTGCAAAAAGTAGAACAGAAAAAGTTGCACTGGCTGCCAAATTAGCACCTGCGTTTAGTAATAGAAAGGTCACAATTTGCAACAAAGAAGACTTTTTTAAGGTAACTTTTAAGAGTAAGAGATTCAACCCAATTTTAGGAGGCAGTCTATAATTTCAGGGTAAATATTAGAGTAAATTAATCTGAGAGGGGCAAGTGTCTGCCCTTCAGTAATATGCAAAATAAATCTCATTTGTCTGAGATTTTGAAATAAAATGAGATTATGAATTTTTTTTAGTAGAAGCAGGAATATGAGACAGATTGGATAACCTGTAAAACTGGGCATTTATGCTACATTACACTTCATACAACTGGTTCCCTAAATTTATACCATTTCCAGTGTATGAAAATAAACTTTTCATTTTCCTCTGGGGAAAAAAATAGCTCCACCATCTAGGATTTGTTTTGGTTCTTACATGAAGCAAAATTTATCCTTGGAAGGAATATTTAAGTGCAGAACAAAATATGGAAAATATTGTAATAGAAATGTAATACAAAAGTATGAAAAGGAAGAAGTTGCTTATACTGTGGAATACAAAAGTTCCTATATCAATATATCTAAACCAGAATTTGTCACCAAATGAATGAGTGGTGATCTATTTACTCATCTGCCTCTAGCAGTCATAGATTTTAGAGTTCAGGTTATTCCAATAAAAGCGAAGAAGGCAAGTAAAAACATGATTTTGAGAAGAACAAACCTCCATTTTGCCACCTTTGGCTTAAGAAATGTCAGGCCAAGTCGCTGAACAAGTTTCACTCCCAGCTTGCGAAGAAGTGTTTGGTTACTTTCAGAGAGCTTGCAGTTATCAAGGCATTCAAGCACAGTAGAAGCTGTAAGGAACAAACTTTTCCATGAATAAGTGTGCCTTACTTGTACTTTCCATCTTATTTTCAATCCACAGTAGGCATGAGGCTTTTGACTAAAATATAATGAGTTGGGCCCAGACTTAGATTGCTTTCAGAAGAGGCTTTTATTGCACCATCACCCTGCCTCATTCACAAAATTTAACTGGGGGGAGGAGAGATGACATCATGTTCCACCCATAACCCTCCTCAATTTTCCCACCATTTCTCCCGTCCTTATTCTTACCACAGAAAATCCATTAAAGAAAAAAGACGGAATAGCTGAACTCACAGTGGGTAGCGTTAGAAGTCCTCTGTTTGGAAACACCTTTAATCATGCTTAAACCCACTGAAATCAATGCGATGAATTAGTCATGACCAACCTTTGTCTCATTGATTTCAATGTATCTACTCTAGGCACGAATCCAACACTGACTATAAAATGTTCACTCAGCTACTAACTCCAATTCTATCAATACTTTCATGTATATTCTTGAAGAAGGGGAAATTGATTCTGATACTTAAGGATTTCAGTATTCTGGCCATAACCCACTGGAGGTGCATGTGTGGTCTATGGGCTATTGGACCTAAACAGGTTTGACCTGAAAAATCTGTTAGCAAAATTCTATGCATAGTCTAAAATAAAAGATTTAGTCATAATTTCCCAAAAATTACATTAGGCAGCTTGCAGTTTCAGTTGAGTAAACCTATACCACCATATAGCAGGCTCAGCCATAAACTAACATTCAGTAAACTTTCTGGACCATCACCTCCTTTTTTGTTATCTGTAAAAGGGTGGATAATTTTGAAGGATCTAAAATGTAAAGTACTTCGGAATGTACTTTTATTTCTTAATAAAAACCAGATGTGTGTAAATTGTTACAAATTAACAGAAAGGTACTCTATTTTATATAGGAATGGTCCTAGAGTAAGATTAGAGAATTAAAATATACTTGAGATGAAGACAATATTATTTAGGGCCAAAGAATGAGGGAAGGACGACTGATTATATTTGTCACCTGAAGCAGTGCTTGAGTATGTAAAAGAATGTCCCTAAGGTTACCATATTAATAGAAGAACTGGTAATCCTGCATAGTTCTGCCATGCAGTGCTCATTTTTCCAGAATAAAGAGTAAAGAGACTTTAAAAGTTGCTATGGAGCTTGTTCAGTTTAGCTACACATCACAACTTTAAAAAGTTTAGTGGAGCTTAAACACAAAAATATTCCCAACTTCTAGTTCAACAATAAATAACTGGAAACATGTTCATGGCAAAAGTGCAAAAATGAAATATTAATAGCAACAACCAAGGGTGGAATTTAGACCATTTTCCTCTATCCTTACTCTTCAGGTAGCAAAGTGCATGGTTGCAAATGCCAATGGACACTGGTAAAATGTTACTGGAAAACAGAGACATGCTTTTAGCACCTGATATTAGGGATGCTCGAGGAAGTCATTCTTTGTAAATTGCAATACAAGCTAACAAAATCTGCACCTCCTGGACTAACGTGCAGATCGGAATGCAGTTATCCTTCTGACTTCACACTTTGCATTTTTGGTGATGTAGTTCTCAAAAAATGTACCAAAATATTAAAATCCATACTTTAGAATATAATATTTTAGGAATGCATATTTTGAAAGAAAATACATTAAAAGTGCATAGTCAAATATGAATTGGGATATTTTTTCAAAAGTCTGGTTAATGCAGAAATAGGACAGAATGGATTTATGAATGATGGACACATGCAAAACAGACACAGACTGGAAACAGAGCAATCGATCTATTGGTTCCTGTCTGTGTGAGACAGGGCACTCTACACAGAAAAATAAAGCATGTCCAAATCTACTATAAGAGTAGGAAAAAATAGGCATAATTCTGCAAAGGAAAGCACTTTTCACTGGCTTGCCTCCTGAGATCTACCACTATGCCTCCTAAAAAGCTTCTTAGGGGACCCTCCCAAACTGAGTAGAATGGGGCACAGGGAAATTCCAGGAGGAATTGCTCCAAATTGGGTGGAGTCTAATCACACAAGGTGCATCCACTGAATTTTGGGTGATTCCTCTTTCCCAACAGCTGAACTCCATGCCATACTGTTCAGGCAGGTCCTCCATCCTCCAAAGCAGCTTTTGGAGGTTTCAACAAGGAGGAGGAAATGTGAAAGCCCCCTTTCAGGAGCTTCCTTCTCGTTGTAGTTCTCAGGATTCCAGCCATCAGTTTTAAACGGGAGAGTTAAGTAGATGCTTAAAGTCTCTGTCACTGAAGCCAACGGGACTTCATTATGCTTATATTTGGCTGCATCATGCTCGCTCAATTTTCCCCTAACTAGTTACAATGTTCATAATAATATGAATCTTACCATATGGTAAACAGTCTTCCCTTTTGCCATGTTTAAAAAGTTGTGCCTGAAAAAGTGGAAGGACAAAAATGTGTTACTGAATTACTGGAATATTAATATCAACAAGTTTTATTTCAAAGTATTTTTCAGACATATTAGAATATGTTTTAAATAAGCTTCACATGTATTTCTTTATGGCCACTAAAATGCCTCTCCTGACATGAACCTACCTGTACATTATGCTCAACATCTAAGGTCCTCCTCCGGGTGCCTACTCTGAGGGAAGCTCGGAGGATGGTAACAAGGGAGAAGGCCTTTTCAGTGGTGGCCCCCCAATTGTGGAATGATCTCCCCAGCGAGGCTCGCCTGGTGCCAATATTGTTATCTTTTCGGTGCCAGGTCAAGACTTTTCTCTTCTCCCAGGCATTTGACAGCGTATGTTGAGTTTTTTTCTTTTGACTCAGAATAGTTGTTTTAAATGGATATTGTATTTGTACTCTGTTTTTATGCTTTTTAAATTTTGTATCGGTTTTTAATGTTCAATGTTTTTAATCTTTGTAAACCACCCAGAGAGCTTCGGCTATGGGGCAGTATATAAATGCAATAAATCATCATCATCCATAATGTTAATCCCACTTGGATGCTCAAGTAAAATACAGATAGTCACTTACAAATGAACTCGGCGTTTGAGAATACTTAGTAACTCAGATGCAGACACAGGCATGTTAGAATCCAGGAGCACAGCATGGCTTTAAGTGTTTTTGGAGGGGTCTGATTATTATTATTATTATTATTAATTATTATTATTATTATTTAAAAGGCTGATCAGAATCCGTTTTGCTCACAGAAGAACCATCAACTATTCAAGGGAAAGACAGTTTTTCTAAAAGAAATTCTGAAGTGCTATTATTTATGACATTTCTAAACTGCCCAATAACCAATTCATGCACAATTATAACTAGGGCAATGGTTCAAGACATGAGGGGGAAATTAAACCATACAAACTAGACTTTCTTCAGCAATCCAGAAGTAGCATAACAAATCTCAGTTAATTGCCAGGGAGAGCAATTAAGCCAGTGAGAGCAATCCTGCAGTCCTTAGACAGTGCTCCAACTTCCCCTACCCCTTGCAGCCAGCGTGGAGAGAACTGTGCGAGCAACTTTGGAGAGGACAAAATGGGGGCATTCCCATGGGCGAAGGAGACTGGCAGAATGGGCATTTGCGCTATCCTCAGCCTCGTTCCCTCCCCATCTCAGCTAGATGGGCAGAAACGAGTGCCCATAAAATGCAGAGTAGGGGGAATGTGGAGGTGACAATCGCCTCCCTGCTCCTGCCACTCTGCATAGGCTCCCCATCAGCCTGTGAGTTCAGAAGCTGACAGGAATCTCAATAGGACTGCGGCCTTAATGTTTAGCCAAAATTAGCTTTCATGTAAGTTGAACCCATTGGTTGAGGTTCTGCACTCTGGACCAATAGAGAATAAATTTGCTTCATCATGTGTAGGGTGACAATATTTCAAACATTTGAAGATTATCATCATTATTGGATCTGAGTCATCTGTTCTCCAGGATAAATACACCCAACTCTTTTCATACTTTCCTCTCCAGGCCCTCGACACCCGCTTCTGGACACATTCCAGTTTATCAATATTCTTCTTAAATTGCATGCCCAGAACTGGACACAGTGCTCCAGATGAGGTCTGATCAAAGCAAAATAGAGTGATCAGGACAGGCTAGAACTACATTAGCCTTTTTAGCTGCCAGTCTGCACTGCTGACATTTGCCGCTTGTGGTTTCTGTATACTGCTATCAAGCCAGTTGTTTCCCATCTTGTATCCGTGCACCATGGCAGATAAGAACTTTATAATGAAAACCTTTCTATCATCTCAGCCCTTGGCTTAGCTCTTTGAGGATTCACAGTTCAGAATAGTGAAAAGTGAATGTCACAACTATCCTCTTCCCTATTAGTGCAGACAGCTTCACCACCCTATTTGTTCTATGGAACTTTAAAGCTATTAGCTTTGCAAGTCTTTGTGATTTATTTTCCCCACATAAAAGAAATGCTAGAAAAGAAATACATTGATTTGCAGTCTAATATCCAGACAGCTAATGCTGGCAAAACTAGGATTGCCAAATAGGTATCATTTTCATAGCAGCACATGGTTCACAAAGTGAATGACCAGAGAATGCCATAAAAACGACTTGAGGAAGAAAGCAAATTATTTTTGTGATAGGATGCAAATGTTCACTTCCCTAAGGAAAATACAAGAAGTAGTATCTTAACATTTGATGCTTCTTCCTTGGATTTTATTTTATACTGCTGAGCGGCAATCTGAGCCCACAATATATTCTTATTGTTATGATTTAAGTTATTTAGCAATCTTCCCATTTTACCTAGTGAACATAGGTGTACGTCTCATGACTGTGAAGCTATGAGACACACTAGCCAACGTTCACCCAAACAGCACATTTCTAGCTACACCCAATGATCTTGCACAACATGCATCAAGTCAGAAACAAAATAATAATCATGGCTGCTATGTGGGACTTTGGACTGCTGGTACTTATAATTTGTTTAACCAAATCCACTGGAAATGTGTTCTTGGATCAGAGAGTACTACACGTATGTTTATTATGCAGTTTTACACATTTCTGAATTGTTGAAATCAACTGACACCACGGCCACACCTTCCATACTCATACAATAAACATGAAGCAAATATGAGATAATATCTGTAATCACCCCACATTTTTTGCAGAGCAGGTACCCAGTGCTCAACGTGTGTGTGTGTGTGTGTGTGTGTGTGTGTGTGTAGGCAAGCTTTCTGGGCCATGGGCAGTTTTGACAATTTGATAAAACTGTTCTGGGCACCACCAGAAAATGGCTGCGATGGGAGGCAGGGCAAAGGACAAGTAAACTGCTCAAAAGACTAAGTACAAGGCTGATGTGTGGTCTGAGGCCCAACACACTAAACTACTCCTTTGAACCCACAGTCTTTAGCGTCAACAGAAACCTAGCAATACCAACCACAAATAAGAAAATGTATTATTATTTTTTTAATGGGAGGGGTAGGGCATCTGGGGGGGTGGCAAGAAAAGTGTCCAGGGGCGCATTGGTGCCCACAGGCACCATGATGCCTATCCCTGCACTAGAAACAGCATTTCCTAAAGAAAGGTACAGCTGTTGAAGTCAGTGGTGAAGTCTGAGTGACAATTTCTTTCACTTCACTCAGTGCTTAGCATGGGCTGGATCAGGTCCAGAGTTTAAGCCAAAAGAGAAATGACTCATGCTACCAAAAGAACATCTCCGTGATATTTTCATGCATTTTCATTTAAACATTCAGCCAGACTTCAAACCAAGTAGTGTATTTCAAGCTTGTGTTTTGTCATTCCAGTAAGGAAGCCTTCCAGATAAATATGGCCAGGAGTTAAAGTTAAAGGAACATAGCCCAACCCTAGAAATATTTCCACATATGCAACAGCTATTTACAGACTTAAGTAATTTCAGCTATGGTGTAAATGCAACAAAAACTTCCTGAGGCTATGCACCTGCTTGTCTTAGGTTTTAATGAACTGCATTTCATGATCTTAAATGCGGCATTAATGAACACTACATTACGATGTATGAAGAACACAAAGGATTAGGACCAGTTTATGGATTTGAAATAAAATATGTGCTACTTGCAGACTGCAATCCAGAGGATCTTTAACAGGCTTTGTTTCTTTCCTGCTAACCAAGTAGGTTGCTAAAATCCCAAGTATATTTGTGTCATAAAGAAGTGTCTTCTTTAAGCTGAGAGTGCTGCAGGCTGCTAGTGATATTAGCAATATTTCTTTAATCTTTTGAAGAGCTATATTTCAGAATCTCTGTTGACCCTTTAGAGGAATGTTTATGTTGTAAACACGGTTGCGTAAACACAGGACTGGCACTACTTTCTATAAAAGGATTTGGCCTGTCACAAAAATCTTTGAGAAGAGGTTAAATGGATAGTCTTGGCTGCATGAAAGATGTTCTCACAGAAACGACTCGGAATTTCCACCTCATTATACTTTTTAGAATGTGACTGTAAATACACAAAGGACCTTGACTGGCAGGTGGATCACCTAAGAAAGGTTGGGAATTAGTTCCATGTTTCCTCAGTTAAGGTGACAATATGGATACTTACCTCTAGGACAAAAAATAATCTCTTTAAGGAGTTCATACTCCACACAAATGAATGTAGAGCTACAAATCAGATGCTTTGGGTATCAGTCCAACTCCCCCCCATACCAGCCAGTATAACAGTACATCAGAGCAGTGATAGTGGCAGGATCTACACTACTGCTTTAAAACGGTTTGAAACGGTTTATAACAGTAGTGACTACTGTTGGGGCCCAGGACACACTCCATATACAGTTTTCAAAACATTTTCAAAGTGTTGTATCCTGCTTGGTGTAGATCGGTCCAGTGACTTTCTCCTGTATACAAACCTACCTCCTCATTAAGATTATCAACAGAAACCAGCTTGTGTATCTCCCTAACATATAACATGCACTTGGTTGGGACATGGGAATGGGCCTTTTCTGGTTCAAGCTTCAGAAATCGGAAGCTAGGGAAGTCCACCTAATCCCCTCTTTGATGGGTCGGCGGCTGCAGGGTAAAGAACTTCCATTTTAGAAAGACATTTGGATTTTAAGAGACTATATTTTTTTATTTCTTCCTGTATGTTTTTTTTACTTTCTTGTATTTTAGTCCTATAACTGCTATCGAGATAAATTGTAATTTTTGAATAATTCATGTAATATCTGTGTTTTAGTGGCTTTTTATTGAATTTACCTGCCATTCTTATTCATTGTTGTTTATTTATTGTTTTATTGGTTTTTATTTATGTTAGCCAGCTTGGGCATTTTGTGGAAAGATGGGCTATAAATATTTTAAATAAATAGTGATAAACACTGGTGGATCTAACATTATGGATATGATCCTTGGCAATCTGCTAGGTGGGGAATTTGGCACTCCAACCTCTTCCAGTTTGAAACCCTTTTTATGGAGAAGAAAACTATGGACAAGGGCTAGTGATCTTACTGAATATCCACTTTATAGTTTATTTCCCCATGTTTAAAAAGCTGATAGGCAGAGTGAACGTAATTTCTAGATCTGCTGGCTGGAAGGGGGCTGGATGAAGTAGAAGTGCCTCTCTACTGCCGGGGGGAGGGGGGAGGGCAAACATCCATTGTGGAGGCCTTCATGGGTATAGATCTACCACAAACATTGCTTTCACAAGTAGGAAGCCCCAAAGTGGGGCATTCCAGGGCAACCTTGGATCTGCTGAATCCAACATCACTTTGTTCCTGGAACTGGTATAGTTAATTTCCACTCCATTGAAACCAACAGGGGAAACAAAACCAAAAAAACAAAGAGAGAGAGAGAGAGAGAGAGAGAACACCACCACCTTCTTGCCACGGCCAATGTAAGCTGGCAGAGTTTTGGAAGTGGTGGATTGTCTGCCACCCCATCCACCCTTCCAATTCTTCATGGCTTCCCATTTTCTGTAGTTGAATTTGTGGAAAAGAGGTTAGGGGGAAGTGGGGAGCAGAATAGTAGCCCTTGTCTCGTTAAAGCCCTGGGCCATATACATTCCTTTTTAAAGAAAGGCAAGCAAGTAGTAATACAATATAGTAAAAAAGAACAAAACAAAAATATGGCTCGGAAGACAGGATGGTGGACTTGGCTCTAGTAGACCAGAACATTTATCTCACCTTTGCCATGAATTTACTGGGCAAGTCACTCACTGGCTCAATTCGGACGACACAATAGTCAATGGTGGGGTAATAATCAACTTTACAGTTGTTCATCTAGGGGGTACTCCCCACACAACATGGTAATAAATAATCAATTGTGGTGTGGATTAGGATCAGCACTGAGTTGACTACAGCAGCATTCAGATAACACAATAGTCAAAACAACTGACGATTGTTTCCCCCACACCAGTTGTTTATTGTGTCGTCCGAATTGAGCCATAGTCTCTCATATCATTGTTTACTTGGACTTCCAAAAGGTATTTGACAAAAACCTTCATCAAAGACTCCTAAGCAAACTTATCAGTCAGGGAATAAGAGGATAGTTCCTCTAATGGATCTATAACTGATTAGAGGTACAATCCTATGTATGATTAGCCAGAAAAAAGTCCTACAACACCTAGCATGCCCCAGCCACAACAGAAAGCAGAAGTAGAAATCAATGTTAAATTCTCCCAATAGAGAGATGCAATAGAGAGTCCCACAGGGATCTGTATTGGGACCAATTCTTTTCAACTTGTTCATAAATGATTTGGAATTAGGAGTGAGCAGTGAGGTGGCTATGTTTGCTGATGACACCAAATTATTCCAAGTGGCTAAAACAAAAATAAATTGTAGAGAGATCAGAAAGGTTTTCTCCAAACTGGGAGAATGGGCATCAAAATGGCAAATATGGTTCAATGAAAACAAGGGCAAAGTGATGCACGTTGGGGCAAATAATAATAAAAAAGGCCGCATATACACTGATGGGATTGCTAGCAGTAACTGACTTAGAAAGAGATCTTGGGGTTGTGCTCAATAGCTCAGTGAAATGTTCACCCCACTGTGAAAAGGGCAAATTCTATTTTAGACAGAATCAGGAAAGGAACAGAAAGTAAAATTGCCAATACCTTACTGCCCTTATACAACCCTTTGGTGCAACTGCACTTAGAATACTGTTTATAGTTCTGGTCACCGCACCTTAAAAAAAGCAAATTGTAGAGTAGGAAAAAGTAAAGAAAAAAGCAACTAAAATAATCAAGCAGCTGGAGCAACTCCCCAATGAATTAAGGTTACAACATCTGGCAGTTTATCTTAGAAAAAACGCGAGTAAGGGGTGACATGATAGAGGTGTACAAAATTATGCATGATGTGGAGAAAGTGGATAGGGAGACATTTTTCTCCCTCTCTCATAATACTAGAACCCAGGGTCATCACATGAAACTGGTGGTAGATTCAGACAGTTAAAAGGAAGTACTTTGTCCTACAATACATAGTTCATTTAGAATTAACTAGCACAAGATGTAATGATGGCCACTAATTTGGATGGCTTTCAAAAGTGGTTAGATCAATTCATGGAGTATAAAGTTATCAATCCCTACTAGTCCTGATGGTTATATGCTACCTCCAGTTATCAGAGGCAGCATACATACATACATACATCAGTTGTTAGAAAATACAACCAGGAGGGTGCTATTGCACTCACATCCTACTTGTGAGTTTCCTACAGGCAGCTGGTTGGCCACTGCGTGAACAGAATGCTGGACCAGATGGACCCTTGGTCTCATCCACTATGGTTCATCTTATGTTCTTACTTGAGATGAAGCAAACAATTCAGGGTTCTCAATAGCCAATTGATAAGTGATATAATAGAAATCTGTTTTAAAGCGTTTGGGTACGTACTGACAGTAAGGCAGGGACAGGCTACTCAGTCAGCTTCAAAGCCAGAATGGAAACCTATCAAATGGGATTATGCAGAGATAATTTGCAGGTTTACTCAAACTAAGTCCCATCAAGTTCAGTGAGTGTTTCTCCCAAGCAAGGATGCTTAATTTCATATTAGTTATATGATTTAACCAAGTTTGTGTGAACTTTATAAATGTCAAACCACAGATAATGGGCATGTATACAGCCTTCTCGGTGACTGCCCTTGGGCTCTGGAACTCCCTTCCCAGGGAAGCTGGACTGGCTCCCTCCTTGGTGTGCTTCGGAGGCAGGCTAAAACGTTTCTGTTTCAGCAGGCCTTTGGGGAGTAGTTCAGACCTTTGTGGATGTACTGCTTATAGTTTGGATTGTTTAATTATGTGTATTTAAAATGTTTTTAAATATGTTAAATATTTTAAAATTGTATTATGTTTAATTATATTTTTAATTTTTGTATATCGCTATTTGTTTTAACTGTACATGTTTTAATTTGTAAGCTGCCTTGGGTCCCAGTATTGGGGGAAAGGTGGTATATAAATAAATATAATAATGTATATATTCATTAATATGTAAAAATTAAGCCCAATAATGAAACACCATGAATCACACCTTCAAAATAATAAAATGGGATGCTAAATAAAGAAATTTGATATGCAATGAAGATAGGCTTCTTTGTAGCTTTGTTTTAGGGCTTCAGAACACCTTGCAACAGAATTTTAAAGGTATCCATGGAGCCTAGTATCCTTCTTATAACATAAGTAAGAGAGAGGAGATATTTTCAGATTGTCTTTCTCCTGAAGCAACAAAAGATTTACAAGCCCTACACAGAAGGAAGTCAATAATCTGTTCATTTTGCTTCATCTTTAGAAACTTTAAAAGTCCAGAGTGTATCAAACTGAAAGAAGAGAAGGTGTTTATTGTATGCCTTGGGCATTCCTAAGTTACACCACGTTCCTTCAGTATTAATGGGGACATGTAATATATGCCAAGCTAACCAACCTGTTGAGAGGAATGTAGCTACCTCTCCTTTAAATAATTACACCACCTACAAATTAGAGAAAACCATTGGCGTATCCTAGCGATAGAAGTGTCAGATCTGGTTTTGTTGCTTTTGAAATAACATGGTGCAAGGTACAAACAAAAACTAGTTTCTTAGTAATCAGGGAAACACCTGACACACCTCCTAATTGTCTGCATAACCCACTTAGGCTTTGCCTTTGTAAGATGTAAGAATCAGCATTACCTCTGGAACGTCTTCCCCAAGCTATACAAATCATCACTATTAAGGTTGACATGACTGCTTGGCAGCAGGCACATCTTGCTGCCAAACAGATGAGAATTTGCAGTCACCCTCTGGCTCTAATAAACTATGAGCAATGGGATATGCCCAGCCTTAAGGGAAGATTGAAAACAGCATAGTCAATTGCTCTTCAGCACCTCTCAGAGGGCAGATCGGCAATTTGCTGTCTCTAGGATCATTTGCCCACCTCTCTTTATTTCAAACACACACAAAATGATACACAAATATTAGATAGAGAATGATTTTAAAGAGAATCATGTGTCTCAAAAAGTCTCTGCCCAATTTAGGAAAAAAAAAACATAACCTACAGACTCCATGCAGCTTCCAAGGCATTTTGCCTAACTATCATTTGAAGTCTGATGCTCCCAGCTTTCATTTTTCTTTTTAAAGGTGTCTCATGATTTTTATATAAACTGGAAATTGTGATGTAAAAGCTGTAGAATTGGGGGCAGGGAGTGGGTGGGTGTCTAAAAATCCCAAATATGTAGGCTTGCATCCCAAGAACTGTGAATGGAATGAATCTTGCGGAAAGGGAGCTTCCCATCTCCTCCTCCTTTCTGCAACCACCTGTATCACATGAAAACTTTCACTGGATGTTCAGGAGACCCTCAAAAATAGCATTGGAATGAGACATGGGACACTGTTGGGGAATGAAGGAAATTAGACAAGAGCAGGTAGAGGTACTCTGTGCAAACAGAGCTCGATTGGTGAAAGATGCCTATGCTAATTTTTGACCAATTCCCCCTTCAACCCTCTACCCTACTCTGTTCAGGCGCCACTGACCTTCCAGAGAGGCTTGGCGCAAGGAGGATTGGCGCAAGGGGAAAGAAGGGCAAGTCCCCTTCTATGAATGTCCATTCACTGTTCTCAGGATCCAAGCCGTTTTATCATTATGGAAGTGGTTTACTCAAATACCTTCTCACTTTTTGGGTTAATGGTTCCACAATGAAAATACATTAGGATCAGTAAAACATACCTACCAGCAATGGCTTGATGCAAATGAGGGAAAAGATCGTAGTTCAATGGTAGAACACGTGCTTTGCATGCAGAAGGTTCCAAATTCAATACAAGGCATCTCCAGGCAGGGCAGAAAAAGTTCTCTGCCTGAAACCCTAGAGAACTAGTGTCACTCCGAGAGGACAATACTGAGCTAGATGGAACAATGGACTGACTCAAAAAATATATAGCTTTCTATATTCCCAATTTAAATGTGCATACAAATCAGGGACTTATCGGTTCACAGAGATTTTTGATGAAGTATAATTAAGTCCAAATGTAGAATTAAAGCCAAACTGAGACTGAACCTTGAAAATGACCTAGGGATAAAGAGAGGGGAAAGGTGTGATCCTTGTCCTCATTTCCAATGGCAGAAGGGGCAGGGAGAATGGAAGTCGCTTAGAATACGTACCCATCCCTGCACCCATCTAATTGGCAGACATGTTAGCTAATTATATATAAAGGCAGGCAGCAAAACATCAGAACAATATGCCTTAAAATCTAGAATTTTGAAAAATAGGTTGTAACCTCGTCACAATTATACACACCAAATGCAAGCACATGGGCAACACTCAGAACTACACCTCTGTTCTTGTGCCTCTGAGACTACAGAACTGGATAGCAGGGCTAGCTCTTACCTGGGGCACAATCTACCAGAGCACAGAGGTATAGCTAAACAGTACTTAAAGCATAGAGAGCTCTCAGCAAAATGCCCTTTTCTTAGACATAAATAAAAATAAGTTCTTGAGGCATTCTGTTTGGCTAGGGTGTTTTATTTAAAAGTCATTGCTCACATTTATATACTGAATCTCTTATAAAAGAAATTAACACAACTTAATAAGTTTCTATGCCTCAGGCTACTCCCGGATGAGGACATCGCTGTCACGCAAGAACCTGAAGTGCTACACCCTGCAGGGCTAACAAAACCTTTGCTGGTTACACAGGGGCAGGTTTAAAAGCAAACCTACCGACCTGAAGTGTTTATATTACAGAGATCCCAAATAGATGTTTTCCTACACTTATAGACAAATGGTAGTTGCTGCTTTTGCCACCAAGTCTATGTCAATGCTATTTTAATTTATGCACCAGTCTATATGCACAGACATACTTACACACATTATCTATACAAGAGACTCAGGGCCAAATTACACATGTTAAATGTGTCTTTATATCTAGCAAGTTTTTTAATGCAAATAGCATCGGTTGTGAGGGCTGATAATTAATAGTATCAGAGTAGGCACGGAGAGGGAATGTAACCCACTCCTCCCCTACTGCAGTCTTGAAGAAAATTTCTCTGCTGGTGCTAGTATTTTCATTGGCAGAAAATCAGCCACTGGCACCAACCAGCCATTTGAGAATCATTGGCATATGTATTTAACACAGATATTTTGAGTCAACAAATGGAATATAAACTCCGTATCTAATGCTGCCTTTTAGTTACAATACAGACATGCCATATTCCAAACCTGTAAATGAAAAAGATCAAGTCATGCTACTTGTTAGTAAGACATTGTTTCACAACAGGTGTTCTATCAACAGGTGCAGAAGAACAAGCCCATAAGTGGAATCAAGTTGTGAAATATGCAGTGCATGTTTCAACAAGAACTGTCAGTGTTAACCACTGTGCATTAAATGATGAATTAAACAGTAGCATGCCAGTTTGCTCTGACAAATTTAGGAAGAAACATTTTAAAACTCAAGTCCTATTCAGATGTTACTGCTCTCCCCATCCTCCCATCCCTGCCAAACATCTACATCTGGTGAAATTGAGAGTGGAGTGGCTCTTTGAGACAGAGTAGTGATCACACTGGGAGAGCCTGCATTTATTTGAATGTATGATTATCCTGATCTCATGATACAGAACCTGCTTTTCTAAGAGTTTCTACATCAGAGTCTAAGGGAAATGATAAAGCATTCAAACAAATGCAGAATCTCCAATGAAATTTCTTTCTATGACATAGAATTTATGTCAACGATAAGCAAACTTTTTGGGCCAGTGGGCACATTTGGCAATTTGAGAAACTGTCCTGGGCACCACCACAAAATGGCTGCCATTGGAGGTGTGGCTGGTCACAAAGGAATAATAACATGACCAAAAGACTGAGTATAAGGCAGAAGTGACTAACAACTTCTTTGAATGCACTGACTCAAAGACACTTATTTTACGGAAAGAAAACACTTTCCCACCCCTCTGTCCGCCAACCCATTCTTTTATCTGTCTGTCTGTCTGTCTGTCTCTTTCACACTCTCTCTCACTCTTTCTCTCTCATACACACACACTATGTATCCAGCACATACACATACACCTCCCTTCTCACTACAAGTAAAAAATGTGGAAGGGGTTGTACACTCAATGGGCACCAAAAAAGGTACTGGGGGTATACTGGTGTCTGCAAGCATCATGTTGCCTACCCTTGTGTTGTGTGATATCAGGGTGAAGTTCAGAAAACCCAGATACATGTCCACTTTTACACATATAGACCATCAAATAGCATCTGAACAGGCTCTAAAGAGTCTACAATCCATATTTCAATTAAGGGTGAATGATATATATAATTACTTCCTAAGCAGCTCAACCATTAGATCTGCTCCAATAAAGTCACAAAGATATGTCTGGCTATCACATAAATTTTCAAGGCTAACTCTTGCTATGAAGCCTCTTTCCATTTTGAAATGCTATTGAACCACAAGACAAAGGTAAAACCAGCCAAGCTAAGCTCTCTCAGCCTCGGTTCCATCTCCCTCTACCATCTATTATAGGGTTTTTGTAAAGACTACTGACATAATGCTTTGAGAATAAATTTGTGCACTGGACCGGGGGGGGGGGGGGGGGAGGAACGACTATTTTCCAAGTACTATCTAGTACTTTCAGTGAAATGCCTGCGAGATTTCACTGATGGTTTAGGAGAAGTATTTGGGTTTTTTAAGGTCAGGAAGGAGAGTTTTAGCTATTCTCACTTCCCTCACATTATCTTTTCTTCACCAGACCTCTCACCTCTCTTGCTCCAGCCCTGTTTACTACTCTTTTCCCAAATATGCCACAATTGGAGAGCTCTATATGGCAACTGAGAAGAGGGAACCACTGGAAAGGAGGCAGTGTCTGCCTTCTATATTCTTCCTAGACAGGCTGGGATTGGTTACCAATCATGTTGCATTTGGGAAAAGCAAACCCATGAAAGACCAGAAAAAGGAAGCACTGAAGGAAAGGAGGAAGGGCAGAACCAAATGTTTCCCCTCCAAAGTGATTCTTTCTTTTTATCACACTCAAGCATTACAAAACCACAAATACTGGGGAACTAGATTATCCTACTTATACTAATTCTTTTAGGGAGAGGGCTTCATTCAAAATAATCCTGGTAAACAAAACATTGTTCACAAATCAGCAGATGAAGCAATGAAAATTATATAAATGCCATTGGAACAAATACATCATTTAGATTTAATATATTTATATAAAATCCATTCAATTTCTATAACACTAATAGTTATTCATTTCCTTTTCTAAAATATTTTCTGACTCTGTTATACCATTTGTAACTTAACTGAAGGCATTCGACAACTGATACCACCACCCAGAATCTAAGTAATCTATCATCAGCAAGAGGAAACAATCAAGAGGATAACCAAATCAATAAAGTTGCTCAATACTGTGCTGTACTGTAAGGGGAAGAAAAGCATATCCATAGTTGGGTTGGTTCCTGGTTCCAAGCAAATTACATCTTATTCTAGTTTCGATTCAACTTGTTAAGTTTTCACCTGTTTCGCTTAACACACACTAATAACAGGTGGAATAAAACCACACTCAACAAAGGAATTATGACTAACATTAAAGTAATATGCATCCTACATGTTTCATCATGCACCAGCAGTCTTTGTCAAGCATTTGAGGAAGACATTTAATCCTTAAATCTTGCAAAACAGGAATCCAATACATTTCTCTTATTTTAAGCAAGAATAAAGAAAATAATATAGATCGAGTTTTATCTACTACCAACAGCAAAATGCCTGTAAAGTTTTACTAGTATTACACTTTACTGTAACCAAGAAATGGAATTTGGGCAGGTTTCTACAGATAAAGGATGGAGCTTGGGTTCTCAGTGCCTATGGTTGTTCTATGGGACAAAATAAACCCTTTACTTTCTTCAAAGAAACTGAATGCCTGCCAATTTTTTTCTAGGCAGAAAAACAAAGCACTGCACTTGAGAACAATGGTTTTAATAATGAACAAGATGGGGGTGGGTGAATGGAAGAACCCTTCATTCACACCTCTCCTTCATTATTGAGTCCATTGCAGCAGACAGAGCAAGGGGCAAAATTAGGCAAGCTTTTCATTATGCAGAATGGTTGCAATGAGTGGATGTGTAAGACACCATGCCTGTGACATTTCATTAGCCTACTGCTAATGTATATAATACTCAATTCTAGTGCAACTAAGATCAGATCATGATTTGTAAGCAGCAATTAAACAACAGTGTCCTGATTCAGATGTCATGGAAAACTGTAGTTTAACAAGACAAAATAGAAGTACCAAGGCTGGGCACATGAGGGGAGAGAAAAGAAAACAGGCACACAGCCCATTCTCAGAAGAATAATCCATAGTTGAGCATACCAAGCCTGGGCATCTGAACCAAGCCTTTGTCAAAATGTTGCCTCAGCCAGTCTGCAATGAATAGTTTCATATCATTCACAACTAAACTAGTAATTAGTAATGTGTAAGAAATGATCCATTAAAACTACTTAAACAATTTTATTTTCAGAGGCAAGAAATTCAAGTCCTTGACTTGCACAGGTTAAGGCACAACATTCAAAACAGTAAGATTGGCAAAAGCAAGTATTATTCTGGGGATGATGCATTTAATATTGGCCAGGAGAGTTTCAGCATCTGTAATAGTTACACTGAGGGGAGAACTTTAGCAGGTGGAACTTCTCCTGCCACCACACTATGAAGACGAATAAGCCAGCATCTGATGAAACCCTCCCTATTATGCAACTATTAATACCAGAGGAGGAATTTGTCCCATATTGTAACTTGCAGCCACATATAATGCATACACTTATAAATATCTCCAAAGCTTAATGGATGGGGAGGTAACTGAATGCTAGCTACTGAATTTCTGCCAGCCACAACATTTAAAAGAAAAAAACTGGGATTATCTTTGAAAGTAATAGCATTGTTTACCAAGGCTTGAAGCATGCCATCCATTGCAATAGTACCCTCGAGAGTCTGAAAAGAGGATTTAGATAATGTTGAAAGGGTCCAGTCCAGGAAGTCTGCCATTCTTTTTTGTTTGACATCAGGGCGGGTAATAAACCTAACATAGGAAGAAAAGAAAAACACTGCAAGTTACCTTTTCAGGGCAATTCAGTTGGTAACTCAATTTTCCTGTTAGCCAAACTGGTTTTTGTTCCCAAAGGCAATTGTCCAATGGATGCTTTCCAACATATTTTGGTTGGGAACATTCCAACTGTCAGCTCTTTAACTCTATTTTTTCTAAAGAAGGTCATAACCCAGAAATTTAAACAGTCACAGTTTACACCCAAATTGTCTTGAAACTGGGAGGGCAGGGAGAAGGGGGACAGAAATACATTCAAATATAACATGATCACTATTTGCAAATACCCCCAGAAAACTGTATATCCTGTCTTCCTAAATCTTTTTATTTACTGATAAGGAGTGATCTTTGGTATATGTCTTGCTCTCCTACTATTTGAACAGCTGGTAGCAAATCAAGAGATGGGGGGATTGCTCTCTTTAATTTACTGAAGCGTTGTTAGGGAAATCTACAAATAATAAGGAGAACAGGACATAACAGAACAACCTCAGGAGCAAAATGCAACTTCTATTGTTCTTCCAAACTAACATTAGAAGAAAACCACAGTATTAGTCTTATTCTTATCAAGAAAAGGATATGCGCCCCACTTATTTTTCACCAAGAACAACAGTAGAGTGGAACAGGGAAAATGCTTATACCCTTATTTCATAATAAGATTTTATCATTTTTTCTTGATGTAGTTGTGCAGAAGAGGCAAAAGCTTCACCAACCACTACCTTTCATACTTTGACTAATCCAAAATAAAATATTTGATTTGCAGAGATTTCCTAGAATTTCCACTAGATGTCGCTAGAAGCCAACATTTACCTTGCTCCAATACTCCGTGGACACTTGTATATACAACACATTCTCTGTGAAGCCTGAAAACCCATTTGCAATAGTTGTTCCATACTCACATTCTTAATATCAATAATATTAAGAATAATAATAAGCAATAATAATAATAATAAGCAATAATAATAATAAGCAATAATAATAAGCAATAATATTATTGCTAATTCTTAGCTTCTAAACCATCACAAAAGGTGTGTGATGGGAATAACACACTGTCAAAAGGAGAGAGGAACTGAATCACTGCATTCTTTGGGAAGTTATGTTTAAATGTTGGGGCAGTGTCTAAAAGCCATTGAACGTACCCAGGAGTATTCGCACACTATTGATATAAGGGCCTCTTACACTTCATTATATAAACTTCTGCATCATTCCCTAAGGTTAGGTGGCTAGAAAAACCAAAATAAATGAGTACCATAAACTCCGTGCACTGGGCTGAAATTCACCCTTTCTCAACTATCTCTTTCTCACAGTGTCTAGCCCTTTCTCCCAGCAAATGACCCACTTAACTGCCAAGATATTACTAGACATCAATTTTATTTAGATGTATAATCGTTTCTCTAGAGGGAGGTATCAGCATATTCCGGTGATGCTTGGGTGAACAAACCATTAAAAAGGGAAGGGGGATTAAAAAGACTTAACAAACAGCCCACTGTGAATTGAGCATGTGAGCTATGGAATGGGGGCTGGAGGACAAGAGTGAGTTGGTCTATTTGAGCCCCTTATAGATCATAGGATCCTCGAAAAGGACATGGTTGGCAGGTACCCTGAACAGAAGCATTCCTGTAAAGAGATTAAGTTTTGCTGCAACATTTTGTTGAGGTTCCACTTATCCATACACTAACCTTAAATGGAAATATTTTAGTTATTACATTTATATCCCACCTTTCTTCCTCTTGCAAGGAACCCAAGGTGGCATACATGATTCTCTTCCTCTCTATTTTATCCTCACAACAACCCCATGAGGTAGGTTAGGCGGACAGTCAGAGGCTGACTGAAAGTCACACAGTGTATTGCATAGCTGAGTCAGTATTAGAACCCGGATCCCCTGAATCCCAGTCCAACCATCTAACCACTACAGCACACTGGCACTACTCACCATGTGTTACAAAATGGGAGATAGTATTCAGATACTATAGTTAGTGCAAAATGCAGAAGGCAGATTGTTGGCTGGTAGGTGTTGTACAGATCACATCATAACATGTCTTGATTCAACGTCAGTGGTTGACAGTTTGTTTCTGTGCCCAGTTTGAGGTGTTGGTTCTAAATTATGAAGTACTAAACAACTTGGGGTCAGAGTATCTGAAACACCGTTTCCTCCACTATAAACCTACCCCAAATTTACACTCAACATCTGAGGCCCTGTTATAAGTTATATTAGGTTGGCGGTTAGAAAGGACAGGTCCTTTTCTGCGGCAGCAGCCAATTATGGAACTCCATCCCAAAGGAAGCCTCGCGCAGTTTGGGAGACAGAAAATGTGACTTCTTTTAAACGCTTCCTGAAACACACTTGTTCACCCACACTTTCCCTGGGCTGTAAGTAAATTAATCACACTACTCTATTTTATTGCTCCTTGAATTGTTTTTACTGTAGTTAGAAGCATTTTAACATTGTGTTTTTAACGTATTTAATGTTTATTGTGAACTGCTGAGAGATTTTATCATATTCAGTGGCATACAAGGCCCACAAATAAAAGAAATAAAAGAAATAAGGTGTTTATTGTGAACTGCTGAGAGATTTTATTATATTCAGCGGCATACAAGTACC
Organism: Anniella stebbinsi; assembly: GCA_029215795.1. Classification (NCBI taxonomy): domain Eukaryota; kingdom Metazoa; phylum Chordata; class Lepidosauria; order Squamata; family Anniellidae; genus Anniella; species Anniella stebbinsi. Next base: position 59,497,065 of record JARDYH010000005.1, on the reverse strand, counting down.
ACAAATAAAATAAATAAGGAAACTAGATTAGCCCCCAGATTGCCATGTTCCAGATCGACAGTGAAGACCTTATAGTTCCATCAAGCTTGTGATGGTTTTTTATGTCACTGTCTGCTTTATCATAAAGAAGATCATTGCTTCTGCTTTTTATTGATAATTTTGATGTATTTACTTTTTATTGTCTTTTATTATATTTACTATTTTATCTAATTTGTATATCAGCTTGAGTACCCACTGAGTGGAGGGACAATACATAAATATGTTTAATAAAATAAAATAAATAAATACATTTTTGGTCAATATCAGCATGAGTGACTTACTTTGACACCAAGACTGCAGCTGCATCTCGAGACTTGTCACTTACAATAAGGTAAGACTAAAAAGAAAAATATTGGGTTAGTACCATCTGCCATATTAAACAAGAGAATACAAAATGTGTGTACACAAATTCTTCACCTGTGTATCTCTGCAAGTCAGGATGGTACAAACCACAGGCAAAGTGTCTGCATATGTAATAAATTAATGTAATGTAAATTAATCTAGCATTTATGTGAAGTGCAAAAGAGACATGGAGACATAAAATAATCTAATCTAAAAAGCAAATACAACACACAATGCTGACTTGTCTCTCCAATATCAATTTTTTCTAACTGCTGAATGTTAGGGCCCATTGTCATGTAACTGACAGGAAAAGTGAAGTGTCAGATCTTATCCCAAATCAATAGTTCTACTTCATACTAGAAAGGAGCAACATGAGTATCTTTACAGAATATCAAGAGAGAAACAACTGGAAGCAGAACCTTTAGGGACACAGTCCCCAAACTCTCAAACCTCCTCTTGAAAGAGATTAGGAAAGTTACATCATTGCAAGGGATTGGGGGGGGGGGGGAGCTATATGGCTGATCTAGGTCTTTTTGTAGTTAGCCTGCTATTTGCAGGGTTTTTTTAATGTAATGTCCACGGCACAGTGGTGCCTGTGGGCACCAGTATGCTTCCAGACAACTTTCGCAGCACCCAAGGTATCCTACCCCTCCCACTTTTTTTAAAATTAACAAACATTCTAACTGGCAGCTGGTATCGCTTCAAAGGAAAGTGAGGGGCCCCAGCCTCTGCCATCTTCATTTTGCATGAATGTCACTAGACCATACATGGGGCTTAGAGGCATTCTTAGGAAAAGGCTGCATGGAGAAGATCACAAACGGCTGCAGGGAGAAGGGAGAGGCAAATGTGTATGTATGTATGCATGCATAATAAGTATATGGGATGCCTGCATATGTGTGTGTGAGTGTGAGTGTGAGTGTGTGTGTGTGTGTGTGTGAGAGAGAGAGAGAGAGAGAGAGAGAGAGAAGAGAAGAGAGAAAGAGAGCGAGAGAATGGAAACAGGAGAGATGGCAAAGGCTCAGACCTCTCCTCAGTCTTTTGGTCAGGTTACTTGTGTTTTGTAACTAGCTACACCTCCCATGGCAGCCACTTTGTGGTGGTGTCCAAGGCAGTGTGCCCATTGGCCCAAAAAGGTTGCCTACCACTGCTCTAAACTATTTTGAGCTAATTTGGAAAAGCAGTGTATAATATTTTAAACATTTCCTCATCCCCCACAATACAGGGGGAGTAGCCAATGAAATGAAGTTGGGGGTGAGGAAACTCAGAATGGGAGCATCTCCTCTATGAGGTAAGGTTGCTACTACTGGTTTTGTTTAGTTTGTGGGGGGGGAAGGGGAAGGGGAGACATGATAGAGGAGTACAAAATTATGCATGGTGTGGAGAAAGTGGATTGGGAGACATTTTTCTCCCTCTCCCATAATATTAGAACCCAGGGTCATCCAATGAAGCTGATTGGCAGGAGATTCAGGACAGATAAAAGTAAGTACTTCACACATCGCATAGTTAAACTATGGAATTCACTACCACAAGATATAGTGATGGCCATCAATTTGGAATGCTTTAAAAGGGGGGTTGGATAAATTCCTGGAGGAGGACACTATCAATATCTACTAGTCCTGATAGCTAAGTGCAACCTCCAGTATCAGAAGCAGTAAGCCTATGTACCCCAGTTGCTGGGGAACATGTGTGGGAGGGTGCTGTTGCACTGTGTCCTGTTGCCCTAGTCGACAGCTGGTTCACCACTGTGTGAACAGAGTGCTGGACCAGATGGAACCATGGTCTGATCCAGCATGGCTCTTCTTATGTTCAGAGTGAGACGAGTAAAGAGAAAAGAATAGGACTGCTGGTAACAGTTCTCCAGTAACAGCACATTTTGCCTTTGGCCTCTAAGGCATGAATGACAGTGAAATGCTGATTACTGTTAACACTCCATATATCTCTGCAATCCTACATTCATTCACCTGGGAGTAAATCCCATTGAACTGAATAGGACTGACTTCTGAAAAGACATGTATAACATTTTACTGCTAAATTATTATTAAGGGGAAATTAAGCATAGAACAGGGATCCCAAACCTTTTGGGACCTATGAGCAAATTTAGGAATGTGAGAAACTGCTGTGGGCACCACCACAAAATAGTTCTCACTGAAGATGTCGCTAATCATATAATGGCTGCCATGGGAGCCTAGCTAGTCAAGAGGTGGAGCTACTATTGTCGCTATTTTACAGATTAGGCACTCATATTAAAAATAGTGACCTGCCAAAGAACACACAGCTGCATAGATAAACTGAGCCTGTAAATGAGGCTCAAATCCAACATTAATACATAGTCCACAATGAGCCAGGATGACTACAAGGGCAATATGTATACAAGCACAAAAAAATTGCTAGAAAGCTTAACAGGCTCACACGATCACCACAGTCCATGATGGCTTATTTAAGCCACAGTGGGTTGTGGCGCTTGCTGATGGCTATTTTGAATATTTCCCTGGCAGGCGATTGCCATTGTTCATCATGTCACCCAAACCCAAGTGCCAGGGGTTGTTTAAGAATTAAACAATCTTCAAATAACCCTACAACAGACCATGGGTTATTTCATGGTTGCTTAACCTCAAACAACCCCTGCCACCCAAGTTCAGTTGATACAACAAACCATGACAATCACCCGACATGGGTGGAATATTCAAAATAGCCACCAGCAAGCACCATAACCCACCATGGCTTAAATAAGATACAGTGGGCTGCAATGATTGTGCAAACCAGGCCATTATATAGTAATACTCACTTTTGCCACTGTGAGAATGCGATCCATTGTTGACACTCGAGGGCATCCTTCTACAAAAGAAATATTTCCATCTAGCCGTGCCAAATCAAATGGGATCAGGCATGTTACAGACAGCCACAACAAGAGCATGTAACGAGTCTCCCATGTCTAACAAGGCAAAGGGGGAAAATCTGATTTTATCATAAAATACAAGTTATAATATACAAAGTTCATGCTCCCAAAAGGCTTGAAACATGCATGTATGAAAGCAATCTCCATATGCAACATTCAGCTTATTATTACTAAAACAACTGACAGGTATAAGAAAAAAATTAGGACAGCTTGGTTCTACAGGAGAACTTTTTTTATTGACCGTGAAAAAATATCATTAACATAAATTTAACAAAAACAAGTTCAAGTAGAATACTTGATTCATCCACAACAACAAGCCTAAGTCCCAACTCCACAAACCCTGCCAAATAATTTCAAGGTTTCTGAAGACACATGAAAACGTAAGAAAGGAATTTCATTACTCAGAAAAGGTCCATAAATGGATAGCACCAGAAGTGGCTTTACCAATTCCAGGTCTTTTTACCAAGTTAACTGCTTCTAATTTTCAAATTGCAACACTCTAGACCTTCAGAACCCAGTGTGAATTGTGAGAACGCAACAGTGTCTTTAAAAAGTAGGATGAGCAGTAATTCCCACTAAAAGGCAATCACATGCAAATATGTTACTGTGTAGAATTTCGAAACAGTATGAGTAAAAGCATATTTACAAACATATAAAACCATCTTATATCAAGTCAGACCACTTTTCCCTCTTGCTAAGTGTTGACTGCACTGACTGACAGTGGCTCCTCAGGGTTTCAGGTAGGAATCTCTCTCAACCCTAGTTGGTGATGCCAGGAATATAACCTGGGACCTTTTGCATACAAAGCATATGCTCTATGACTGAACTATGGCCCCAGCCCACAAATACTTGACCAACTGTGTGTGTTTGTTACTGCTCCCTACTTGCCCAATGTTAAACTGGCAATGTGGCCTTCAAGCCAAATATGTTCTAATAGTTGCTCCTTATCTATCTGCTCAAAGTTTCTTTATTGACAGTTCTGCAGCTATAATTTCTTTCAGAAGTATGAAAGACAAGGAACTCACCTCATAGTCTTTTGGATTCTGACATACAAGCATATCTAGAACAGGTTGTACATCAACTACTTCATGAGGAAATAATCGCAGGAACGTTTTATACCCTCGCACCTAGCAAATATAAAGACTCCCAGTTAAATAATTAATTTCCAATTATAGCAATATAAACATTTTTTATGTTTATTTATTTGTGATATCTGTAGTCTTCCTTTTAGGGTAAAACCTTCCAACAGTGGCTTGCAACATATAAATATACAATATAAAAACAATGATCAATTATAAAATTATAAAACATCATAGTTGAACAACTAATAAGAACCATCAATAACACTAATACAGGAAACTTTTCACTCAGTAAACAATACAATCAAATAAATAATTACCATCTGTCAGGCATGTTTTAAGGTGGATTCCTCACTGAGCAGGGGGTTGGACACAATGGCACCTTCCAACTCTACTATTCTATGATTCTACAGCTAAAATACAGCAATCCAATAAAATCCTTATTGAAGAGAAGTATCTTTCCACCTGTCTTCCTTCACCTGCTAACTGGAGCCTCTCAGTGTCAGTGACTGAGTTTGCAAGATACGCCAACTACCCACATGCATTAGTGTGTTGCCTGAATCCAGCCAGCTTCCAGCATGATGGGTTAATTTTTTGAAATGAGGTATGGCAACAAACAATGTCTCATTCTAGGGGTTGCTTTACCCATGATAGGTTGGCATGTCATCCAACTTCGCAAGGATTTAAAAAGTGGCGCTAACTCCGAGGTGGGGGGTCTCTTTGTAGTCTACCCCACCCTGAGTGAGCATCCCTTCTTTTTCAGAGAAAAGTCCGAGCAGGAGGGGAATAGCATGACAAAAAAAAAAGATTAAAGAAAGAAAAAAAGAAGTGACCTAAAAGGAGTAGCAATCGGATCAGGGAAGGACTCAGGATGAGCAAACAAGATGGGTTCTGCTGCGCAGGACCCTGGGATACTGGGTGCACAACTAAGATGGAAGGAGGGCGAAGGAAGGGGGAAAGGTGCAGCAAGCTCAATCGTCTGTCAGGCACACAAACCACACATTGTGGGTTGTTCATAGGACAACCCCCAGTGCACAGCTCCATGATGGATTAGAGTGTCATATGAATGCACTTAGTGAGTCCCCATTGTCTCACACATCCACTCAGCACCAACCTTAAGTGCATGAAGTGTTAAGCCCCTGAGCTGCTTCACTATTACCCTGTTACCATTTCTATCTCTCCAGCGCCAATAAATACCCTCTCTCCCCCACTTCACCTCCAGCCTAAGGTAAATAGACAGCAACAGTCAGGGTTTTGTCACTCCATTTCTCCCCTTCAGAAACCCCAGTGAGAAATCCAGAACCCTTGACAGTTTATAAATATATGATGAACAGGACATACAAAACCATTTGCACTCTCACACTGACACTTAAAAAAACTGCTTTCTTAGGCAGTTTTTTGTCATCTAGAAAAAAATATAGACTGTGTCGATATCAAAACTAGAACCATTATTTATTATTAACATACTGCCATTACAAGAAAGTCAAGCTAATCAAATCTGTTCAAATAGTTTAAAACAATCAACTACTTGATGTTAACAAATCACTCAATCGTGACATCCTAATAGTTAATAGCACTAGCTTGCACTCATATGGCAAACAGTGCTCATACTATTGCTCATCATCTTACATCTTTTCTGTTTTCCCATTTGCACATCATTGTCAATTGAGCTGGTTTGTCCACAATGGGTTAATTTACCCTTGGGGTCTGTTGAGTCATGCCAGGCACCTGTGGGCAGCCAACTTGCTGTGGATTGTCATGTCACATGAATCCAGGCAGAAAGGGTTATTTAAAGATTGTCTAACTCTCAAACAACTCCCACTGCTTGGATATATATGAAATGACAACCCACAGCATGCTGGGCACTCACAGACACCATGCAAAAATGGTGACCACAGGCACCCTACATGACACAACAGCTCCATGCTGGAGTGACCTGCTGTGCGAACCAGATCAAAATGTTGCTCTTGCAGTCATACACAAAGATGAGCAGACATCCTTGAAGTGATCAGCTGGGGTACAATATAATATATATTTCTAAAATATTAGAATTTATTTTTACCTTTGAAATGATATAGAGAAACTGAAATGTCAGATGAATTAAACGAGGAGGAGATGCTTCATCCCGGATAATATCTAGTAGTGAATTCAACATCCATTCTAAACACAAGCAAAGGAGGACAGGGGGAGATTAGTTTGCAAACTTGTTCAGAGATTTTATCTCCAGTTCTTGATTCAAATTTGTAAAACACTCCCTGGACCCTTGTTTCCCTTTACAGGAGTGCTGAATGGCCAACTCACCTTCATATGGGAAATATGCATGACCATGTTCCCGTATTTCAACTAATTTGTATTGTCACTTATTTTAAAACAAATGTATTTACAATACCCTTCAATCCAAGCATGCCGCCTTGAAAAACTAAACAGAGTGCAATCAATCAAAAAGTGGGAGAACAACTCTGCCAAATTATCAGATTTTGTAAGGCCAGAGGGGATAGAGAAATTACCAACGCCCCCCAGTAAAGGCAAAGTAATCTTACTGTATTCTGATGTCCTATTTCAGCCCCAATGGTTTTAATATATTACATAAATGATGGTCAATTGGTGGCCTGCAGGCCACCTGATTCTTGATTTTTCCAGGCCCTCATCACCTTTCTTCTGCTCAGATCATGTGTGAGGCACATCATCAGTTCTTACCAGACCAGAGTGCCTTCATTTTTCAGGACAGGTATCAGCAAGGTAAGAACGGATGCTGTACTCACACCATTGTACGTAAGAGTGGTAGAGCTAGTGTGCAACCCAGTAGAGGCACCTGCAAGATAAGAAACAAGTGCTGTGTCTCAGTCAAAACCCAACGTGGGGAAATGGAGGATCACAGGAGGATCATGCACTGCTTCTTACCTTATAGGTAACCCTCCTAAGGAATGGATTATCCCCTAAAAACTGCAGGATGTTTTCAAACCACTTCTCTCTTTTTTTGGAAATTAGAAGTTGCCCAGCAGAACGCTACATCTTCACAGAAGCCTCCAGAGCGAACTCTGGAAACCTGCAAGGTATGCAGCAGTACAACTCTCTCCTACTCCACTTCTCACCATTCAGGAACCCCTGTATCAATAACATCAAATTGGGTGTGTATGGATTTCCTGGCAAAGCTGCTGAAGGAGGGATAATGCATCATAGCCAGGGGGATCCAAAGCAGCTTGACCAGGGACAATCTGCCCACCACCACCTCATTAATACTTCAACAAAACAAAGTTTCTTACATGCTGACTAGAAATCTGAGATGCTATATAAGAGATGTAGAGTTCTGTTACCCTTGCACATTCATTTCCCCTAAATACAAGCACACTTGACCTGGCTACTAGACTCCATGGTTTCATGGGACATAACCACTTCTTTCCCAGGCATCCAAATCCACAACCAGGAAGCCTTTTTGAGTCTGCCAACATTCTTTTTTTAAATTACCCTCCTAGCTTCATGTCCCAGCTCAGAAGGTAAAAACACACATTTTCTTGCCTAGGTGCAATGTACCTAATTGGTGAACTTAGCTGGGCAGACCCCTCACCTTCCTTCTTCTACACAAACCTAATAAAATGGAATCAAGTTATTTGTTCCTTTGTCACTGGAGCTCCCTTTCATCTAGGCATGTTCTGACTCTGATTTCTCTACCATTTCTTCCATCCAAGGATGCCATGTGCATTTCAAGATCCTGTGACCCCCTAAGTGGGAGTACTTTCAAAAGTTTAGTGTGCGATAATAAATTTCATCTTATGGTTTGTTTACTTTTATTTTCCAGAATCCTTTGCTTTCCTTCTTGCCTCTATTCTCTTTAATAAAACATTCTCTCATAATTTAGACTGGAGGTCTAAATTTCTGACCAAGGTCCAAGAGAGAGTTTCTTCTCTCTTCACTTGGCCTAACCACTTAGCAACACTACTAGAGTACTCAGATCTGTGCCTACAGGGAAGGAGGATATGAGCAGGTTGTTGGCATGGCCAGGCGTAGCTGGGTGCTATCCTCAACACCAGACATGTAACAGGACAGCAGCAAACTACCATTCAATCTCAAACTGTGAGCAATTTGCTCTGGCACGGAGCACAAACACCCACCCATTACAAGGGAGTATAATAACCCTTACCTAAATGGGAGTCCAAAAGGTGAGGCTGTTCCTGATACTTGTCCATTATAACTAAAAGATAAAAACCACATGAAATAAAAAATAGTAAATTGTTAACTAGTTTTCTCATTTTATTAAATTAATTTGTGAACCATCTAGCCTGGTGATAAATTCCACCCCCCAAGATGTCTGAACTGTATTTAAGCTAGGCTGCTGTGGCCCTTTTGGTGTGCAGCAAGACTAGCACTAGCAATGCTGGTGGGGGGTTGTTTTGGGTTTATGTTGTTATTGCTTCGTACTTGTTATGTATTAAGTCTAGATTACTCTATTGTGATATTGAATTTGTTATGTTTATTGAATGATTGATTTTTGTCTTATTTGAATTCGTTCATGAGCTGCAACAAATTGTTGTTGTTTTTTCAGATGGGTGTTCTACTTTGATAATAAGTTGAGGAACTAAATCCTGAAATACAAATAGTATGTCTAATATTGATGAAGATGAGATAATGATAACAAATGCATTTCTAGAGTCACTAGCCTACTTTAATGTAAATTTAAGGATTTATTTCAATAGTTAAAAGATTAACAAGGATTTGCTTTTCAGAAACTATTCATTTTCAGTCTCTTCAAACATGGAAAGCATTGTTGTTGTATATTCTAGTAAGTTCCACTGTATCCAATAGGCCTTACTCTCTATTAAATGCGTTTAGCTCTATTATCATTCCACCTTTTTCTCAGTACTCAAGGCGGTCTATTGAATAAAGTGAGAAGTGAGCCAGGATCTTCTTGGCTCAAAGTTCACACTTTTAACCATTACATTTGACAAAGTCCCAATTAGCTGAATATATTAAATGGGTGTGCTCTTACCTTTAAACTTTTCAAGTGCTGTTTCTCGCAATGTCAGGTCTTCATGCACCAATCTCAGATTATTAATCAATTCCTTTGTCTCCTGACTCTCTGTAAAACTCTCAAGTATATTTCCCTTGGCGATGACATCAGACTCCCGGCATTTGTCGTTCTCTTGCTCAGACCCATCATCATTCATCTCATTTAAAACCATCTCTCACCTTGACAAATTCTTTTCTGCCAAAAGCACAGCAAACTAGTATTTACCAGTAGAGTGCAACGAAACCATTAAATTTGCCACAATCATCACACACAACAATCACAACCCAATGCAAAGTGCACGTAAAGACTGATTTATTTCAAATAAATCTTTGTTGGGCTATGGCCATTCTCTCAAAGAAAAAAATCGATATTGTACAAAAGGAAGTTCTTTCTCTTTACTTACTATACCTCATGTTCCAGATGTGTTTTGCTAGAACCCTGTCCCATCCCAACAGTTTCCAAAAGGGAAGGTTTCCCCCATTGCTAGAGGACTAGATCTTTGTCATGAGATACGGCTAGCTCACTCAAATTTTGAAATATAAATAAGCCCTGAGACAATATAATATGCAGAATATGTGTCATTAGAATTTCTTGGAAAATTACTGTCCTTTTCCAAACAAAAAAAGTGCAAAAATGTATTATCAATGGGAATGTCTTGGGCTACTTACAACAGATCCGTGTTGAAACCTGACGGAAATTACACCCCTTGCCCTGGAAGTCTTCCCTCTCACCCCAGACGTAATCAAAGGCAGGTTCCCGTTATTCAGTACTGAGGGAATATTCAGCATTCATTACCCATGAACACGCTCAAACACAATCTCCCTGTCAATTCTATATTTAATGCCAATACAAGCACTTTCGTATAGGTTGTGAGTCAGGCTGATTTTAACAAATTTAGCGTGACGGAGCGCACTCCCTCCGAAGGAGATGCTGTCAGACGTCCCCACATCTTTCCTCCAGACGGATTCTCACAGGACACCCTCCCCCCATAGACCCCACCGCCTCTTCCCCACAGAGGCCCAAGAAGGCTTCCCATTACCTCAAAAAACGACCCTTGCTGTTGGCGCCTCCTTAGAGCCAGGCCTCCTCGGTACGGCTCCTCGCGTGGGACAGAAAGGCTCGCGACGTCGGGGCTCCGTTTCGGAGAGGGGCGGAGCCCGGCGAAGGGATAAAGGGGAGGAGACCGGGAGCGTGGTAAGGTCAACTAGAAGGAAGAAAAGAAAGGAGCAGGCAGTTGCTGGGAGCATATCGGTAGATAGTTTGCTTTCTCTCGCGGATATTGCAGGGAGGGGATTTAGGTGTCTTACTCCAAGGAAGGGCTTCCAGTGGAAGCATATCACAAGCGTTGGAGGAGCGCGCATTTTTCATCATTTGCTTAATCACAAACAAGTAGCGAAGAAGCTATTTCGCCCTACTCCTCAGGCGCCTGTTCCTTAGAGGGTTTCCAGAGAGTAGCCGTTAGTCTGTTGTAACAAAAACAATAACGAGTCTTGTGGCACCTTAAAGACTTAATACATTTGGGGCGGAATTCTATGCAAGGGTAAACAGAAAGAAGTCCTACAATTCCCAGCATGCTCCAGCCAGCAACGCCGACGGGGATGCTGGGAGTTGTAGGACTTCTTTCTGTGTAAACATGCATAGCACTTTAACACTTCACTGTACCCCCCAAGAATCTGAGGTTCTGGGTCGCTAATCTCTCCTTCATGTGGAGAATTCTCACGGGTTTTGTCTGCAGCGAGCAGGATAAAGTGACCCACGTTGGGGCAAAAAATCCCTACTTCACATATATGCTGATAAAACCTGAGCTAGCGGTCATTGGCCAAGGTTAGGGTTACCCTGGATAGTTCGATAAAATTTCGACCAAGGGTACGTCTAGACGGACAGTATCCGTCTCTGTGGCTTTGGAATGGCACCACTTGCGTTACATGACGCAGCCGCCAATCCGAAGCCATCTAGGGGCAAAGGGGCTTTGCTGCGAACTAAAAAGGTCGGCCATTTAGCACGACTTTTTTAGTTTGCAGCTAAGCAATGGCCCCCTCCACAAGAATGCGCCTTTGCGCCTGGTTCCGCGATTATGCGCATTATCGCGGAGGCGCATTTACTCACAATCCCTCTGCACGGGAGGCGGCGGGAAGCGGCGAAGCGCATTAAAAGATGCCCAAAAAGCGCTTTCCAGGTAGTTAATGCGCATAATCGCTTGTTCACACAGCGAAAATGCGCTTTAACGGCCGGAGCAAAATAAAAGTCGCTATTTAACGCGCGTTCGAAAATGCGCATTATCGGGGAGATAACGCGCCTGTACGCCCGTTTTGCGCTCCGCTCGTGTGTAGGTAAAATTTATAATGAGCCTTCAAGGCTCATTAAACGCCCCGTGTGGAGGAGGCCAATGACGGCTTTTGGCATCTGTTGCTTTTTCTCAGCTGCTTCTGGGGAGGCTTGACCAGTCCTGGCAACCACTGATTGGTCACCATGGGCTGAGCAGGGAAGGGAGTAGTCCAGCGAGCCATAAACTCACTGTACCACCTCCGCGCCTCCGCAGTCCTTCCCCCCATTTTAAGTTTTAAATTTAAAAAAACCTTACCTATGCGCCTTCGCTGCCCTCCCCCCATTTTAAGTTTTTTTAAAAAAAACAAAAACCTTTCCTCCGCTGCCCTCCCCCACACTTAACAAAACCAAAAACACTTACCTTCGAGGAGGCACGGGTACCGGGTGCGGCAGTGGCGGCAAGAAAACCCGCCGCAACACTGCTGCCGGTGAAGAGGAGCTTAGGAAGCACAAATGCACATCGCTCTGCCTGCCGCCGCCACAACATCAAAGAGACGTCGTGAAGATGTGGCCCCAGTGTGCAAGTGCTATGGAATAGTCAAATGCTATGTTGGGCATAATTAGGGGGCATATGCGTGCCCAGCGCATTTCATTAGGGTGTGCACCCAGGGAATTTCATTATTTTATTTTTAAAGGGGAACATTTATTGAATACTCAGTCGTAAAGGACATTATATTTATTCATTTATTTATAAAACATTGTAGACGCTGATGCCCTCCACATCCAGCTTGCCTGACCATGGAAGGGCTGTTGCAGGGGATGGGGAGGGGATGAGGAGGCACTCCTCAAGCCCCAGCATTGGTGGGACTTTGTAATGACACTGGCCAGAGGAGGAGCTTACAAGGCAATATTAGCCTTCGGGGCCCTCCTCCTGGCAGCGAGGCTCCCAGCAGAGCAATTCCTTTTTGCTCCTGCTGCCGGGAACAACGGTGCTCTCTCGGGGGCAGCGGTTCTTTGGTGTGGTGACAGAGCAGCCGGAGGGCAGCCAGAGGAGCATTCCATTGCATCTGGATCCCCCTCTGGATCCCTACTCAATGCCTCCCTCAATTTGGTGCTTATTGCTTGAGACATTAGAGTGTGCCTGGGCACACCTGGCACACCCCTTGCATGCACCTAGTTAGGGAGGGGAATGAAAATAAAACTGCCAATATCATACTGGCTTCATACAAACTTATGGTGTGATCACACTTGGAATACTGCGTACAGTTCTGGTCACCGCACATTAAAAAAAGGATATTGGAATACTGCGTACAGTTCTGGTCACTGCACATTAAAAAAAGGATATTGTAGAGATGGAAAAGACCAAACCTCAGCATCTTATAGCAATGGAGGAGCAAAGTGGGTGGAATAGATATGAAGATTGGGAAAGGGGAAAACCGTCTTTTCCCCTCTCTTTTGCCCTTAAACGTCCTTGTATTGTGTAGAGAGGGGAGTACTTAACTTGGCATGCAGTCCCCAACCCTAATTCCCCCTCCCACTTCATGGTATATACTAGAAGTTATTAAAATGTCTGTCCTGCCGGCCAGATGTGGCTTATGGAACTTCCCTAACTGGCCTACAGACTCCCCTCCTTGCCCACTCCCCCCCCCCCCAGCAATTAGGCTTGTAAAAAACCTTCCATTATGTAACAGCTAGGGGCTTGCGCATGCTAATTCCATCTTCTCCCCCCAACCCCAGACTCCAGATTTCTTCTTTTTTCTCCCTCACTTCAACATTACACAGCCCCAGGAAATTACAGGTCATTGTGAGACCATTTTGTAATTTAAAAAAACCTTTTTTCAACTTATGCACTGAAATATTTCAGCATACCAGGGGAGTCTCCCAAATGTGTAGTAACTGCTGCCTTATTTTGAGGTAGCCCCATTTCACTTCGAAACTGATAGTGGCTGAGTTCGGATGACACTTTAGGCAACAGAGGGGGGGAAGAGGCAACCGCTGGTTCGTTATTTTTGCGATGCCTGACACACGACACGTTGCCCCTCCCCCCGTTGTGCGTCTGAAAGTCTCCATGAAACAACGGAGCAACCCGTTGTTTTTCCCCGTTGTTAAATAATATACTGTCTGTTGTGTGTGTCCCCACACACGTCACAATAATCAACACAATGGACAGTTGCCTCTTCCCCCCTCCATTGCCTAAAGTGTCATCCGAACTCAGCCAGTTACTCAAACACCTGCATTTACTGCTAGAGGGAATTATCATTCCAAAGTGTGTGAACAATGTCAAGATTTTATTTGGATTCCATATTATATACAAAGTAAGTGTAACACAACAACTTTCATTCAGTCTCTGTATCATTAAAGTGAATTTTTAAGCCCTGAATTATATAGTTAAGTGTTGTAAATAATATCTACTTCCTATCATAAATGAGGATTACTACAACATTTCATTTAATTCACAATGGGGATAACAACTTACGATGGTGAACTGGTAGAGAATGAGTGAGTGGTTTTCATACTAACTCTTTCAAATTAAAAATGCTTTAAAACTCTACATGTTACAGGTCATGCATAAAAAACTTACATCATAGGTAAAGCATGCCAAACAACAAAATCCAATAATTACTTACTGTATTAATAAATTACTTGCACTGGTATATCTGCCTGCAATGCCAATATAATGTTGTTGCAGCATTGGCATAATAATGTTTCATGCTGTGGTGCTGTGTTTGTGTAATTGATGGTAGGCCGACATTCTGAGCCCTTACGTATTGCTGCAACAAGTCTTAGAAGTGGGCCATAGATTGGTTATCTGGTTTCGAAGCAATGGAGAAAGTTAGTGGGTCATACGGCTTATTTATTGTTATGGGAGTACCACCATAATGTAAGAGTTATAATTTTCACCTTTTGGGGGGCTGCATCCTCAGAATATTGGCAAGGGAGGTGACACTATGAGCTGCATCAGACAGGGTGGAAACCACGCTTGCCTACCATTGCTTCTCCTCCCCCGCTTTTGTTGCTCAATTAATACAGATTTACCGGGGGCTTTTTTTGTCACACGAAGAAGGCTAGAAGGGGCAGGAGGCAGACGACCTTGTGAGAGGGACCCACGAAAATCTGTGAATGCCCAGTAACGAGTGTGCAATAAAATGCCAGTCTGATGGAGCTCTAGGGCCAGTGCAGTGCTTATCTTTAAAGACAGAAGAGCCAGGACTCATAGCAGCATGAAAGCCTTGCTCTTTGCCCTAGAAGGAAGCTCTGCTCCTCATTCTACATGTGAAGGGGATGCAGTGGCAACATGATGAGGGAAAGGTTCCGAAGCAGTCTCTTTATAACAGATAATACCCATTTCTTTAAGATAGTGGCTTGGCCAAAGGTGGTAGAGTGTGGTATTAAAGAGCCATGGTCAAAGAAGGTAGGCTAGGGCTAAAAGGCTTTCCCTCCCTCCTCCCTGGCCTTTCTATAATGGTCAGTAATGCCTTGGAAACCTCACTGTTTCCAAGCTATTATAGACTAGTAATTAAGCTATTCTATGCAAAAACAGGACGAAACTTTAAAATATGCTTGTTTTGTTTATAATACAAGAGTCCAACAACTGTAGCTTTACTTTGCCTATAAAAGTTAGTTTTACAATAATTCAGATTCACAGAACAATCCTACACATTTTACTCCCACTCTCATCTGTAAGTGTGCTTCTAGGTAAATGTGTGCAGGATTGTAACTACCAGGTCAGCATACACAGGACTGCAGCCTCAGGTGCTACAGTACACCAGCATGTATAGCTGTGATACTGAAGTCTGTGTACTAAGCCATCTGTGTAAAAGCAGGGCTTCCTTGCATTAGGGTGGGTGGCCCTAATGCTAGTTCTGCTTTTGAACTCTAGGGTAGTTTCAAAAGCAGTTTATGATGCAATGGGAGGAGCTACTGTGTGTGTGGAAGGGGCGGGGGAGAGTTATTACAGGCACACAAGCCATTGCACATGTTTGAATAGGCTCTCATGTTTCATGCTCCATATCTGCAACTACCTTTTGTGAATTTACTAACTATTCTGGAACTCTCAATGTACCAGACAGTACAGGTTGAAGATTGACTTTCAATAATGTGAGACTGGAGTGCTATTTATAGAATCAACCACAATGGAACATAGGAAGTTGCCTGATACTGAATCAAACCATTGGTCTATCTACCACAGTATTGTCAACACTGACTGGCAGCGACACCAGGATTTCAGGCAGGGTTCATTCCTAGCCCTACCTGGAGATGCCAAGGACTCAACCAAACATGCAAAGCATGTGCTCTATTATTAAGTTAATCCCATCTCCAAATGAAAGACTGGGCTATCCAGTGGATGAGATGTTTTATAAAGCTTGTATTGTATATGCACACAGAATTCAATCCCTGGGATAACAAACTGTACACTGTTTATCTATCTTATCAAAGTGGTTATTAATATTCTAGTTGACAACTGCAGGATGCAAAAATTACAAAACCACTGCAAGCATTTCGTGAGGAATCAAATGTGTACAAATGCAACTTCAACCCTTGCCTTTTGTAATATCCAGGTGGCTACCCATCACATTTGAAACATATTTGATGTTGTTCTGACATCAAAAGTGAAATCACTTATTGTCTGTGGATTACTTTAAAAGTTTTCGCATTACATTAAGAGTAGATCCCCGATATCCTGTCCCAAAATGGTTCCAGTGGTTAATATAATTAAATAACTGGTAAAGTTTGTTGCGCTTTTCAAAGCCTGGAGCCTTAGGGATTTTGCTGTGGTAAGCAGAAAAGAAAGAGCTGCTAAAGCCACCAAACATTATAGCAATTGCAAGTTCAAATTCTGAATGGCCGTAGAAACAAGCAGGGTCAAAGAGAATTGGGCCAGAGTCATCCTCAGCTACATTTCCTGCCCACAGATCCCCATGAATGAGCGCAGGAATGATATCCAGGTCACAAAACATCTCCGGAATCTTTGGCTGTAAAAAGCATAAACAAAAACCTTAAAAACTGCCCAAAGAAAAGTAGCAGAACATTATTTAATGAGAAAATGACAAGGCCTTAAAACTTATAAAGCATAAGACATGTAAAATCCTGAATGTCATATTTTTATTTGTTGTAATTAATTTGTACATTTTATATATTATGAGTTTTGCTGCTTTCGTTAGCAAAATTGAGCTTATTGCTATGGCTTTGCCTGACAAACTAATGGGTAGACAGGGACTTGGCAAAATAATGTTACTGTTCCTTAATGATGGTGCCATTTTTCTTAATTGTCTGGAAATCTCTTTCCCCTGACTTTGGAATGTGACACAGATCAGACTGGGTGGGAGAAGTAGAGAAATTCTTTGAAGGACAGCTGACAGAGTCAGAAACAAAGAGCTATGATTTTAGCTGGACTGGAAGCATCTGAGAGGAGGACTACAGGGGTCCAATAAGTTCCTCGCCTTGGGAATGCACTGCAGGATCAGCAATTGTTTTGCATGTTCTAAGAGGGCCTATTTGCTTCAAAAATGTTCTCCTTGTATATTTAAAAATAAAACAAATACCACACGCATCTTGTGCTCTCCCATCTAAAGAAACAACCCCCCTGTAGTGCCAGTCCTGGACATTTCGTCACTTGGAAAAGTGGAGAACACGTAACAAAAACTTGGATCCCGTAAGCTCTTCCACAAACAGAAATGCACTACTGCTTGTGCAAGGGAATCTCACTGAATGCTCCCAATTTCCTCAACCCACTGAAACTCCACAGTGCTCCATCACATACTTCTCCAGAGGGCCCTTGAACTCTCAGGAGCAGCTTTTTAGGGACTGTGGGAGGAGAGGAGCCAAAAAGTTGTTACTTGTGTGGAGTTCCACTCATCATATTTTTTTTGTTGCCCACTCTGAACATTTAGAATGAGGTGAGCTAGAAATATATTTAAATAAAGACAGCTCTTACTTATTCTTTTATTAAAGCAAATTTGAGGGCAGGACTGTAGTCGGTTCAAATTATGCAAATACTATAGAAGTTAGTACTGTCTTGTGAGAAATGCAGTCCTAAATTATGAACAGAGCAAGATGACTAGACAATGGAGATAAGGGTAGGCAAATTCCTAATTCCATTGCCTAGGGCTGATCCAAATGAAGACACTTTCTGAGGCAATCTTGTTATCTTGCTGTATTTACATCTCAAGATTGTTGACATCACAAGAGTTTAGGTCAGACAAAGTTTGAGTTCATCCCCTCCAGGAAACTGAGCTCAGCCCTGGCTTGTAACCTCATTTTGCATGCCACTTGAAAGATGGTCCAAGAGTAAAAACAACTGATACCAAAGCCAACCTCAAAAAACTCCTGGGATCATCACAGAAAGGGAAGTGAAGGACACCATCTATGCAGGAGAGCAGTGGACAAACTAGTATAGATCTGGCACTAGCCAGAGAAGAGGACAGTGTAGGAAAGCGACCTCACATCAGTAGAAAAACCTTCTGTCAGAGTGATGTGGAGAGGCTGTTACACTGGTCTTCTCTGTTCTCTCAATGAGGCATTCTAGCATCTTCCCCTTACCTTTAGCTGGGACCACAACTCTCTCGCTTCTCTGTCTCCATAATCTCTCTCAATCAAGTCCATTTGGGCTTGGAGCTGGTGTCGTATAAAGAAAGTGGGCCAGTCGCTTTGCCATTCATTCACCTGCAAAATAAAAATATCAAGATTTATATGATTATGGAGAAACAATGCTATAGAACATAAAGTTACAGCCTTTGAACACTTTAACTGATTTCCACTATTCTCAATCAGTTTGGGTAATCTTTTTTTAAATGCCACTTCTATTCACAGCCACAACAAACCAAAGCAAAAAACACCCAGCCTCAATCAATTTGTGCACTGCCAATTTTGGGATGGATCCAGATCCTTGTTCTGCCAGCAGAAGGGCACTGCTTGCAGAGCAGGACCGCCACATCCTCTGCCCTCCCCTGTAGGCCTCTGTATGACCTCCAAATCCACTCCCTCAACCCACTGGAGCAGATTTGGAGGGCATACAGAGAGCTACAGAAGGAGGAGAGGATGCAGAAGTTCCATTCCACAAGCATGCCCTTCGGCTGACATAACCAAGGATCTGGATCCAATTCTTTGTTGCTAGAAATAAATTTGCCCTTTAGAAATTATATGCAGAATATGATACAAAAAACATTGGCTGTTTGTAATGATTAAAACTGATTTTTCCACATTATACCTAGCATATGTCCACTTCTAATTTAATACAAACATTTTCCACTAGATACCTCAATTACTTATCAAAGTTACTTAATAAATGTACTCTGTTTCTTTTACAGCAAATATTAATACTTGACATAAAATAGCAACCATTTTAATGATCCATCTTTTATGCTGGACAAAATGAACCTTCATTAGCGTGACCAGAATACTAAATAATTCATGCTTTTGATCTCATATCTTCTTCAGTACAGAAGACAGATTTCAGGGTGGAGAGAGAGATAAGCCTCTCTGATTAATGAGCAACTCCTGGCAACTACCTTTGAAAAGAAAGCAAAAGTCCTCAAAGATGGAAAGTGGAAAATAAAACAACAGAAGTAAACATAATAAACTGCAAACTACTTATAAATCAAAATCAGTTAATCAGATGTCATAAATATTTTATGCAAATTTCGAGCCTACCTGAGCTATATAGCCACAGCAAGTAACAGTATGGAATCCAAACTTATCCACATAGTGAGATTCAGTCAGGCCTGTTCCTTTCCCTGTCAAACAAAATAAATATCAAATTAAGGATGCATAGTGCAAAAACAAAGAACAGGCATGTCCTCAATTTACAGCGCAAACTTAGTCACGTCTTCTCATAAGAAAGGGCTGATGGGTTTTATGGAGCTTAATTCTATAAGGGTGCAATCCTATGATGTTTAGACAGAAAAAAGTCCTGCAACTCCCAGCATTCCCAGTCAGGCTATACCCTAAGAGAGCAATCCTGTGGCCTCTAGACAGCATCTGGGGGGGGGGGGGGTAGGATATTTCAGATTCCCAGATTCCGCCCCTTCACTCCCCTTTGCTGTTTGTGCGGAAAGAGTCACGTCCTGCCTCTCCAATGTCAGGAACACAACTTTAGAGAGGGGATCAAAGGGACATTCTGGTGGAAAAGGGGACTGGAGAGGCAGTGGGTAGGAAGGGGATTGGACCGGATAGCCCCAAGGCCTCGCCAGCCTCCTTCCCTCCCTCCCTCTACAAAGCGCCCCAGCTAGACAGGCAAAAATGTCTGTCTAGTAAAAATGCAGAGTGGGAGGCGTTGGGAGGCGAAGATCACCTCGATCATTCCTCCCGCTCCACACTGGATGCTCGTAAGCCTCCAAGTTCAGAGCCTTATGAGCATCATGGGCATAAACAATAGGATTGCATTTTATAATCCTGTCCCCACAATATACCCCCATAAAAATTTTGAGGTCCAGAGAGTTTCTCTGCTGAAATGTGATCGTATTGGATTAATATAATAATTTGGGTAGACAATCTGATTCTTGTGCAAAACTTTTTTAGGCACTATTTTCAAAATGGCGGACAATTTTCTTTAGTTCACTAGCTTTCATCAACCACAGAATTAACTATCCTGTATTTGGTATCAAATAATAGTTTTTTGGGGTTAAGGAGTTCAATGTGTTATTTTCATTGTCAGAGTACTCCTTCCACCATTTTCCAAGGTGGCGCTGAAATGTCTCAGTTTCTCATTTACTTGACAAATCAACATACAAATGTGATTTTGGCTTTAAACTATAGGTTTTTTGGGTCAAGGAGGTTAACAACGGTATTAGTTATGATGGAAAGGCAGTCCTTCCACCATTTTTAAAAATGGTGCTCAAACACTTATCTCTACAATAGGCTATTTAATGAAAATGTGTAGCTTATATGGTCATTTTTTTCATGATGTATGCTAAAATATTATGATTTATTACATCATTAATTTAAAAAAGGAATGAAATTTGAATATATTTTATTTTATGTACTAGTCAGCTACTACTGGTTCACAATTTAATCTTTTTTCTCAGTATGTGTGTTCAGATGACACTTCAGGCTCTGTGGTTAAGGTGACTTCTGAACAGGCCCATTATGGCTTAGCATATCGTGTGAACCATTCCTAACCATGGGGCTACACAATCATGGTTTAAACTTGCTCACTAACCATTCGCTGCAAAAGAGTTGGAGGCCTAACCATGGCTTAGCACGTCATCTAAACAGGCCCGATATCAGCAACAGGCATAGAGAAACAGAGCTGCAAACTTGTTTCAGACTTGCCATGCCAGAAGGTGAAAAATTACTAAAGCCCAGTCATTTGACCTAGTCTTCCAGAAGCTTTCATTGCCTCTGATGATATGGATATCATGTCTTCTGATGATGATGTTGCAAAAGCATCTACGAATGATTTTTTCATAACACTTTTTAGGTGTGGACTGTCAAATGAAGAAAAAATAAAGTTCCTACATGGTGTGGAATTTGTGCCACAATCTCAAAGGATACCGTTCCATTGTCAAGGGTTGGTTTCTTGCCAGTTATACCACATCCACTTACTGACTATGTGACTGTGTATACAGCTCTAAAAAACATTCAAAATGTTTGTGTCCAACTAAGACCAGCCTGTCCTACCAGTTTTCTGTAATGAAGGGTTTTTTTCATATTGTAACAGACATTACACTGTTCATATTGTAACAAACATTACCAGAAGAATTCACTGAGCTTATCCCATGATGGGCATGTTCCATATGACAAAAGTAGCATTAAGGCGTGCAGGAAAATATATCTGTGGATGTGGAATGATGATGCCCTTATTGAAGCAGAATTTTTGGCAGTAAAACTATTCAGTCTGTACTGAATGGAACTCATTATGTCTGGTCTTTCCAAGGTAAGATAATAATATCAGAGGCAATGCAAACACAGTGGGATGCTTTTTGGTGCAAATCAGTGTTTGTGGAAGTCATTCAAGGTACAGAATGTACTTGACCTAAGAGACTAAAACAAAAAAAGCTCACAAAATGTTTGATGCACTAAGTGGGAAGGTTGAATATCTGAGAACGAAGTTTAAAGCTTCTGTTAGAGAATGTGGAGAGAAATCTGAACTGTGTAAGAACTGGGAAGTCTTCCTCAAGATAGTTTCTCTAGTGAAAAAACTTGATTGTTGATGATTGTGATGGTAACTGGAATCTACATATTGAAACTGTGCAGTCTTTGCTTCCCATTTTTTATTAATTTGACTACGATATGGCAATTGGTATCTGGAGAGAATAAAGAAACTGGAGCATGACAACCCCTTTACCAAAAATTTATTGAAGGACATTTTGTTGTGAAGGATAAAGAGGGGAGATTAAGTGCTGTAGCACCTTAAATGAAGTTGGAGGAAACCATTCAAAGGTCCCAGAAAAGTTCAAAAGGCGTCGTCGGGCAAACGCAAAGAAGTAATTAGGTTGCTGAGTGACAGCTAGTGTACCACAAGGTTTTGATGACAGGCAGTTTGTTTTGAGAGCTTACCCATTCTGATTTAGTCGATTGATATGTTACCATACCCCATCATGATCTTCTGGGGAAAAATGTGAGCAATTTGATGAAAATGTTGCACAACTCCTAGATTTCATTCAACAGCATGGAAATCCATATGAAGTAACTGAGTCAGTGCGGCTTCACACTTTGTAACAAAACAATATGTGAATAATATTACAAAGGATAGAATTCTTGATGTCTTAAGGCATGGTTCAGACTAGGGATGTGCACTGGATCGGACCCGATCCACGATCCGAGTCCGGTCCAGTGGGAAATCGGATAAATTATCCGATTTCCGATCCCGCAGCTGGATCGGCCGATCCAATCCGAACCGGTCCGAAAAGGCTCCGAACCGGTTCGGCGGATCGGCGGATCGGCGGGCGCCCACTGGCGCCCACCGCCGCTTCCATTGGCGGGCGCCAGCGGGCGCCCGCCGATGAAAGTGGACAGCGGGGGGGGGAGGAGGGGGGCGCTTACCTTCTCGGCCCGTCCGCTCCCGTCCGGCACTAGCAGCTACTACCAGCGGGCTCCGCGGCCTGCTCTAGGGTGGCGCGCCGGGTGATGTCATCACCCGGCGCGCTACTCTAGAGCAGGCCACGGAGCCTGCTGGTGGTAGCCGCCGGCCCCGGACGGGAGCGGACGGGCCGAGAAGGTAAGCAGGGGGTGCATGGAGGGGAGGAGGGGGCGCGCGGAGGGGGGAGGGGGGCCCTTACCTTCCCGTCCCGGCGGCTCCCGTCCCGGCGCCGGCGCCTACTACTACCAGCAGGCTCCGCGGCCTGCTCTAGGGTGGTGCGCCGGGTGATGTCATCACCCGGCGCGCTACTCTAGAGCAGGCCGCGGAGCCTGCTGGTAGTAGTAGGCGCCGGCGCCGGACGGGAGCCGCCGGGCCGGGAAGGTAAGCAGGGGGTGCGTGGAGGGGAGGAGGGGGCGCGCGGAGGGGGGAGGGGGGCCCTTACCTTCCCGTCCCGGCGGGTCCCGGCGCCGGCGCCTACTACTACCAGCAGGCTCCGCGGCCTGCTCTAGGGTGGCGCGCCGGGTGATCTCATCACCCGGCGCGCTACTCTAGAGCAGGCCGCGGAGCCTGCTGGTAGTAGTAGGCGCCGGCGCCGGACGGGAGCCGCCGGGCCGGGAAGGTAAGCAGGGGGTGCGTGGAGGGGAGGAGGGGGAGCGCGGAGGGGGGAGGGGGGCCCTTACCTTCCCGTCCCGGCGGCTCCCGTCCCGGCGCCGGCGCCTACTACTACCAGCAGGCTCCGCGGCCTACTCCAGGGTGGCGCGCCGGTTGATGTCATCACCCGGCGCGCTACTCGAGAGTAGGCCGCGGAGCCCGCTGGTAGTAGCCGCCGGCGCCGGACGGGAGCGGACGGGCCGAGAAGGTAAGCAGTGGCGGGGAAGGGGGCTTACCCCCCCCCCGGAGCCGTCCGCTTCTATCCGCTGGCGCCCGCGGGCGCCAGCGGATGGAAGCGGGCGGCCCCAGGGGGGGTAGGGAGCGCGGGGGAGGGGGCTTACCTGCCGGGGCCGTCCACAGCGGACGGCCCCGGGGGGGGAGGGAGTTAGGCCCCCCTCAGCCACCCACCGCCATTTTTTCCTCATAGACTTGCATTGCAATGCAAGTCTATGGGGGAAAAAATGGTGGCCGATCCAAAAATTTACGATTTTTGGGTCGGGATCGGACTCGATCCGGTCCGGGGGGCCTCCGATTTTGTCCGAACCGGTCCGGGACAAAATTGGAGGTCCCGATCCGGGTCCCGATCCGATCCGGGGGGTCCGTGCACACCCCTGTATCAGCACCTCAGGCAGGAGAAATTTATATCAAAAAAGAAAAAGCTGTCAGACATAATCCCTGAAGTAAAGCTGCCATCTTTTGCTAGAAAAAGCATCCCAGAGCCTATCACACCCAAACTTATAACTAAGAAAGTAATCGATCAAGTACATAGACATATGGAGATTACGAAAGAAAGGGGAGACTCAATAGAGAAAATTATGGAGCATGATGTACTGTCAACAAATATGTTGTTTGATGGTAATGCACCTACGAAACCAGCAAAACACATTCTCATAGCATAGCTCGGGAAGCATCTCTCCCCTGGGGATTTTGAATTCACCATTGAAAACCACTGTTGTAGGTGATTTTATGTTCCAAGTAAGAATGGTTAAGATGTCAGCAATGGAAAACTTTGGAGAACTTTTTAACAATGTAGTCAAGGGATCAACATCTGTATGTTCTCTTCAAGAACTTCATTTTGTTTTCAACAGCTATTTGCAGCCGTCAGTAAAGAAATGCAGGAGGATAAGAGAATCTACCAGTGGTACAGTAGATCTGGTTGAAATCGAAAGCTTGAAAAATTCTAGTTATCAACCTTAAACGAGACAAATCTGCAGAAATTAGCATGAACAAGAGTGCAAGAGGAAGCAGGAAAAGCTATATTTCCACTGATATCTAGCAGTTAAGTCATTGATGATGA
Source organism: Anniella stebbinsi (assembly GCA_029215795.1). Lineage (NCBI taxonomy): Eukaryota > Metazoa > Chordata > Lepidosauria > Squamata > Anniellidae > Anniella > Anniella stebbinsi. Next base: position 59,472,471 of record JARDYH010000005.1, on the reverse strand, counting down.
GTTGGAACCCGCAGTTCAGTTCACAAGAGAAGGGACTCATGTTCTTAAACAACTAAAGAATACATTGGAAGAGGCTGACCTTAGAATTGTTCCACATGTAAACTGGGCAGTTCACAATGGTACAGAGAGAGTTGTGCTTTTGAATTATACTGATGTCGTCTTGCTTCTTTGATTTATGTCCAGTTGGGTTTCCAAAGGTATATCTCAGTTATGGGTATGCTTTGGAACAGGGTAGCATCGTCGCTCCATTCCAGTTCATGAACTCTTCAAAAAGTTAGGTCCACAGATGTCAAGAGTGGTCATAAAGGCTCATATACTAACAGGAGATGATGAAATGAGCAAAATTGGGATGAAAGTTAGAGCTCTAACTGCCAAACCAACAAAATACCTTACCAAATTTGGGGAAACACCTGATAACTGCCATTTTGAGGAAGTGTACACATCTGAAAACTTCATTCAAAATGTGACACTTTTGACAATCTGCGTTTCAGTGAGTATAAAAGATCTCTACCAATCAGTGAGCTTCCTCCCACATCATGCTCTATAAGAGGGCATATCACAAGAGCATTTTACCTGATAAGAAGATGTATGTGCCTCTTAGCAAGTGTTCATCCAAAAGTAGACACATGTGATTGCAGTTGGGAAAATGATAATGATGTCCTACGACCAAAAAAGTTCTTGAACTTCCTGCCAAGTGATCTTTTATGTGTATGTAACTGTATGGTTTGTGGTACAATGAGATGTCCGTGTCAAAACACAGTGGTCAAATGCACAAATTTTTGTATATGTTTGGAAAATAACTGCAAAAATGCTTATGCTAAACTGCTTTAATATTTCTGTATTTTTTATGTTTTAGTAAGTATTTATATACTATGGGCCTGTTTAGAAGACAGCTTAAACCCTGCTGGTTAAGGGTTTTGGTTAAACAGCAGGGCTTAAGGTGTCTTGTGTGATGTGTTTTGCTAAACCCTGCTCACTCAATAACCACAGTCAGACCGTCTCCAGCAGGGTTAGTGGCTCTAACCATGGCTTAAAATGTTGTGTGTGACAGCACAGCTTGTGGTTAGTGCTAACCCCAGAGAACCACAGTTTCGCTAACCACAGGGCCTAAAGAGTCATCTGAACAGGCCAATTGTTTAGCTCAAAATGCTTAACCATCAACCATTGTTGGCTTGCCAGGCCCTACTCCACCACAGCAATTCCAAAGAGCAGAAGAGCTGTACCATGAGTACCATGTGTCCCTGATAATGAAGAGTTATCCTGGAAATCAAAACTATCAAGAGAACACTAGTTCCAGTCTTTTCAGTCATAGTTTCATATTTTTCATTTCACCAAACCTGAAAAAAGAAGAAACCAATAAATATGATTGCATATATCAATAAATGTTTGGATGCCATTTTTAAAAATGGTGGAAGGACAGCCTTTCAATCAAAATTAATGCCATTGTTGACCTCCTTGGCCCAAAAAACCTATAGTTTAAAGCCAAAATCACATTTGTATGTTGATTTGTCAAGTAAATGAGAAAATGAGACATTTCAGTGCCATCCTGGAAAATGGTGGAAGGAGTACTCTGACAATTAAAATAACACATTCTTTGAACTCCTTGACCCCAAAAACCTATAAATTGATACCAAACACAAGATATTAACTTCTGTGGTTGACGAAAACTAGCGACCTAAAGAAAATTGTCCACCATTTTTAAAATAGCGCCTAAAAAAGTTTTGCACAAGAATCAGAATGTCTACCCAAATTATTATGTTAATCCAATACTTCAAGATCACATATCAGCAGGGAAAATCTCTGGACCTCAAAATTTTTATGGGGTATATTGTGGGGACTGGATTATTAAGCGGGTATAAGACTGCAGCCTTAGATACCATAGCAGTAATCCTATAAACACATTCCTGAGAGTAAATCACATTGGAGTCAGTGGAGCTTATGTCTGAATACACAAATATAGAATTGTGCTGTAAATAGCTATATTTGCACCATCATTATCAGTTACAATGTTTATTTATGACTTGGCAAAATGGTAGAGAAGGATTAGACAAACCTAAAGTATTATAAGGAAGAAATATTGCTCTGCAGTGATTGAGAAATAAAAATGCCAAAAGAAACATAATATTACTTATGTATACATGTATGTAATTGTAATACTTTTTAATGCAGGGGTATCTAATAAACATCTCACCCTTCATCCAGAGTTAGTTATGGTTAAGTTCTATAAATTTAAGTGGGCCTTTAGTGCAACTAACTTTCTCTGGATGAAGGGTGAGATGTAGGAGTAGCTATTATATAGCTATGCTAGTGCATAGCTATATAACTGTATACCATAGCTATATAACCATACCAACTGTGTTTTCTTCTGTCTTAATTTTCCCCCCAAGTTTATGGTTGTAAAGATGAAGATCTGCTACTTGCTCTCCAAGTTTTGCAGAGTATCTAGAAGATCAAAGGAAACAACCCCCAACATTATGGATTTCAAAACCACTCTAAAAGCATCAGTTTGATGTTATACATAAAGCAAAGACTTTACATTCACACACACTATGGAAAACACTGGGAAAGAAAGGGGCATTTTCTGTCATGGAGAATGGAATGAATAAATTTGGAATTAGTTTTACTGAGAAATGAACATCACCAAAGCAGTGATATAAAATAGAAAAAGCAGTGCCTTATAGGACACAAACTTTTGATGTACAGCAATACATGTCAGCACTTCAGAGATTTTCAAGAAATGTAATACTTGAAGAAGCCTACAGAGAAAAGTCTAAATCTAAATGCTATCTCCTTTTCCAAAACAAACCTTATGACAAAAAAAAACACTGACGTTTCCTGCTGGTTTCCCTAAAATCTTACGAATTACCAGTAACTATCAACATTCCCAGTTTTCAGACATTTACTCAAATATACACTGTCTATGTCTGAACATCACAGAGCTCTTTACATAGAAATAGAGCGTGGGTTCATATAGTCATTCCAAACAAGCTACATGTGCATATATTCAGACCAATGTTTGGTGAGATCACAGGCAAGCCCTGATTCAAAGGAAGACTTTTGACCCTAGAGATGTGTTGAACCAGCCTTCTCCAACATGGCGCCTTCCAGATGTGTTGGACTAGAACTACCATCATCCCCAAGAAGCATGACCATTTGCCATCCTGGCTGGGGATAACAGCAGTTGTAGTCCAACACATCTAGAGGGTGCCAGGTTAGACAAGGCTGTATTAAACCAATAACAAGATTGCGATACATTGGGCAATATCCAATGTGACACTACACTACCACTATGCTTCTGTAAACTACCTTTAGCACAACACCAATAGCGCTTGCTGAGACAATAGGTTTTTCAGGGAAACCTGTCACACCAGCAAGCACTGTTGATGTTGTGCTAGATGTAATTTATGCTAGCGCAATCTAATTTACGTTGGCCTAATCTACACCAAGCAGGATACTGCACTATGAAAGCGGTATGAAAGCGGTATATAAAAGGCAGGAGCCACACTACTGCTTTATAGAGGTATTTAAGTGAACTGACAACTGTTGGGGCCAATTGACACATACCATATACTGCTTACATACCGCTGTATCCTGCTTGGTGTGGCTCTTGCCGTTTATATACCGTTTTCATACTGCTTTCATAGTGCAATATCCTGCTTGGTGTAGATTAGGCCAAAGTCAGTAGTGTTGCATTGGACACTGCCCATTGTAATGATCCATCTGGAGTTAACAACTTTGATTGAAGAGGGGAGGGAAATAATGAGAGTCAGCCCACTGAAAATACGATTAATTGGATTATTGTAAGATCCTTAGGGGTCCTTCACATTCTCTGAACAATAAGACTTGTGGTGTCTGTGCATGGCATTCTTAAGACTAACTCATCTTCACTAAGGGCATGTCCAAACTTTTTTAGGAGGTGCTCCAATGCACCAGTTTAGCACCCTTGATCCAGCAAAAAAATACAGCAAAAAAAGGCAAACAACATTTGGGTATAGCCTAGCCTAATTGCCCACTGATTCCAAAAGGAAAGGGGAGGAATTCAGAGGAATTTACAGGTTCAGTATAATTGAAAGAAACTACAGTGGAGGAAGAAACAAAACATTATCGCAGGTTTTTTTTTTACCTTTTTTTACCTAAGGAATAAAGTTCTCAACATATTCCCTTGGGTTGGGAAGTACATACTGGAGGTCAATAGGCCCACAGCCAAATGCAAGGCCACCCTTTTCCCTCTCTTTCAGCCACCTCCTTTCCTTTCCTTTCTCTTTCTAATCATATTCAGGCATTATTAATAGAGGTTTCCTCAACATGCACCCTCTCTCTCTCCAACCATTTGCACCATCCACAGATACCTGGGAGAGTGGCTACATGACTCATGGGGCATTGTGGGGTGGAGGTACTCAGCCCAGCCCTGTTCCCCACTCTTGAATAGTGTATCTCTGTTTCTAACCACCCCTTTTCTTTATGACATCACCTCTCCCCACCACCACCTATTCCTCCCCACACAGTGGGCTTCCAGGGGCAGGACAGATTGCTCTTACCAGAAGTCTGAATTTATAACTTGCAGAGGACTTTTGAGATTCAGCCAAAGGGCACAAGCAGCCCTAGGGCTGCATGTTGCCCACCCCTGCCTCGTGTGAAATGGGTTTCTTTTTTTCAGGTCACTACAGCCACCATTTCTAGTTTTGAGCTATGTTGTGCAATCTATTGAGTGAAAAATCCCTTACATAGCTCTGCATTACTGGCGTAAAGACCTGTACGTCTACACTTCAGTGGAGACCAAATGGCAAAACCCAGATCAAACTGTTAAGTTTTTATAGATGTTAAGAGCCTTGTGAAGTCTGAATGTTAGTATTTGGCCCAGGAAGCTGCACAAGGCCTATCCAGCCCAAACGTTCCATACAAAATAGTATGGACATTCTCAGACCTCTGACAGATACATATAATTGTCAAGATGTAGAGAACGTGTTGTTGAAATAAGTAACGAAAGAAATTCCCTCCTGGCATAACTTCACTGAAGTCATCCCATAATGTGATGTGGATGTGAGCTTGTTAATTCTCTATAATGTATTACTTCCAAGCAGATGTTATTTAAAGATGATAAAACAGACCTTTTTCAAAACTACGTTTCAGAGGCAACAGAACAGAGAAGGACATTCAGAGAATCAACGTTCCAACACTGGGGTGGGGAACCTCAGGCACAGAGGTCAAATGCAGCTGGGGTTCAATCTGGCCCTCGAGGATTGCCTTCCCCACAATTGCCAATCACCAATTTGGTAGTTTCCTGGCTTTTCTGCAATTCCCCCACCCCACCGCATTCTAAGAGGTTAAAATGCCTCTCCTAAAGCTTAGTTACTGGCACTAACAGCTGTAATTGTGTGACTTTGCCCACCATCTGAACATGGGCCCCAAGAGTTTCCCCGAAATTGAATTTAACCCTCAGGCTGAAAGAGGTTCCCACCCCTGTTCTAACAAGTACAGCCATGTGGCCCTCAAACATACTTGCTGAGACTCTTCATTTTTAAGTACTCCATGGCAAATGCTGCTCCACCTCCAGGGAGATCCATCACTTTAATTGGCTGTGGAACCCGCATAGTGTTGGTTTCCTGCATAGCTTTTAAGCTTGCCATTTCACCCTCAAACATTGTCCTAGCCTGGTCAGAAAGAAGAATAGAATTGAATGAAAACATTCTTTTGGCTGCACATTTGGATGCTGTAGGAAAGCAGTGTTTTGTTTGTTTTTCCTTTGGAGAAATGTATTAATTCCTTAAAATGTAAATACAGCAAGATGTAATAAGATTTCAGTCGAAATTGTTAGACAGGTATATCATTTGTTTAGGTTTATAACCTGTCCTATCCTAAGAGCTCATAACTACATATGTATATGTGCCCAAAACACTGGATTAAAATCCACCGGGCTGCTAAAGGTGGTATTGTCAAATTGTTTTGTGTACATTAGGAAACATTTGCTAGCATTTAAATTACTTTTTAGTACATTGGCAATCAGCTTAATGTTGGCATGAACACTCTCTTGAGTGGATCTGCCCACTTATTCATATATAACTATGGGGAGCCATCGGAATAACAAATTGGGGTGGGACAAATGAAAAGGTGAATATCAAACACGATTATATATACAGATTGAAACATGTAATCCAATGTTTATATATTTTGGTTTGATGACTGCATACTGTAGGATTTCAAGTGCCCTTACCCATTGAGGCAGGAGATGACCTAATTAGATTCTTATTCTAAATCCTTAATATTTTTCTTGTGGCTTTTATTATTGGTTTTGCTGAGAGCTTGTACTATAGGACTCATAAATTGAATTCATCAATATCATTATCATTTTAGAATCACTGCACAGCTATAGCTCTATAGATTTCACACGTTACGATCGAAAGATAGAAAACCTATCGCCCCCTCTGTCGTCAAGTAATCTCAAAAACTGCCAGAGAAAGGTTTTAAGAAACGCGCTCGCCAATTGCGCTGCGTACCCCTCCCGCGGAACTCGCCCTCGCCCACCACAACATGGGAGCCGTTGGCAAGGTCGAGGAAAATCCCGCGATGATTTCAGCTCGCAAAGAGCATTTGTGATCCCACCCACCCCACTTCCCAAATGCAGCCATATTAGCAACTCTGTAGAGCTGTCGTCGGTAACCTGAGGCTTGCTGTTGATTTTAACAAACACTCGCCCGTGGTCCGTTTCATAGCTCTGCCCTTGGCTTATGCACCCTCCTCCCGAGCTCCCAAATGCCTTCAAAACGGTGGTTTTCAGTTCGGTTTTCAGCAGTTTTTCCATGGTGCCGAGGTGCTGCCTGTTGTAGTTGTTGTTATTGTTATTACAGGATTCCCTCTTTCGGCCTCCAAATATTGCAATAGGTCGCAGTCCTTCTCTTTGCAGCAAAATGCAAGCTGACGTACAGCAAGCAGAACGGGCGAGGCGGGGGAAAGAGGGTCCGTTTAGTAGCTATAGAAAGCTGGTAGATGATCAGCTCATCATTTCGCAAAATGGCAAAAAGGCTTTAACTGTACTAAAAGTACATTAATAGCATGTAATCTGTTGCTATTAAATGGGGTCGCAAGGCCTGTCTCGGGGGACTTCCGAGGCTTCTCTGATGGCTTCTGATATTTGTCGTTCGTCAGAGTGATTTTTTACATTGGTCTCTTTCACCCCCGCTCCCCTCCCCGTGCGTGCTCACATGGGCATTTAAAGAGATAACATTTTATAGATAACATTTTAAGAGCAAACCACTAGAGGGTACACTCCTCAATTTAAATCACCGGTCAAAGCTTTTACAGAAAAGGAAGCGGCTGATCGGGGCAACATAGCTATTAAACCAGAGAGAATTGAGCTACTTTTAAAAGCTGTTTTTGTAGGCAAAGCATAAATCGGCATTTGCGTTTTCTTCATCTATAAACTGTAAAAGCTTTACACTGGTTATTGAATGTGCATTTAATAAGGATCTCTTCTGCTTCTCGTGTCGCTGTATTTGCAATATTTGCAAGTAATATTCAGGCATATATTAAAATGCAAGCAGAAGGGCGGGTTGCCGAGTGTTCGTAGTCGAGCAAATGCTGTGGAGTATGAAACCCATCATATTTACCATAATATTCATTTCCACAATAAGTGAACTCTCCATTTTTATGTTACCTAATGAAGGAAGAGTCTCGCACTAGAATGTAATCATTGCTATTATGGGACTGGTAGACCAATCTTGCAGGCTCTTAGTACCATTTTTCATCTGCACTGTACTTTCACATCTGCACTGGCTGCCAATCCAGTTCGAGGCCTGATTCAAAGTGCTGGTGTTAACATTCAAAACCTGGCTTGGGGCCAGATTACTTGAAGAATCGTCTGCTCCCATAAATACCTGCATGTTAGATCATCTTCAGTGGTCCTTCTCTGAGAGCCTCGTGCAAGAGGAAGTGGCTACTAAGAAGTGGCCCTTTTCTGTGGTGGCAATCTAGTTGTGGAATGAGCTCCCCACAGAGGATTGCCTGGCATCTATGACCCCCTCTAGATGGATTCTGTTTGACGCCTGGTTAGCCGATTATGCACATAATCGCAGAAGCGCTTTATCGTAAATGCTTGTACGCAAGAGGTAATTGAGCGCACAACTGGTGGCCTTACCAGTTGTTTGAAATGCGCTTTACAAGTAGTTAATGCGGAGAATCGCTTGTTCACATAGGCAAAATGCACTTTAACGGCTGGAGGAAAATAAAACTCGCTATTTAACGCGCATTCGATAATGCGCATAATCGGAGAGATAAAGCGCCTCAACTCCCAATTTACGCTCCGCTCTTGTAGAGGTAAAAATTTTAATGAGACTTCAAAGAGCTTTAAACGTCTCATGTAGAGGCAGCCTCAGTTGTGTTTTCTGCCCAAGGTGAAGACCTTATTTTCCCCAGGCATTTTAGTCTTTCAGTTTATATTTCTTTAAAAAACATGTTACTGTATTTAAAATCTTTGCACTACTGGTAGGTTTTATTTTGGTTTTTTATTTTATTTTCTCATTTTGGTTATATACTGTAGTTTTATTTTTCTTTACTTTTATATTAAGTTTTATCATGTTGTATTTTATGGTTTTAATTGTTGTGAGCTGTGATAGATTAAAACTTACATCTGTCATCTTGGTTTCTTTCCTAGTGGTTATGATGTTTCCCCTTGTTTTTTGCTTGCAGTAGTATGTGCACTTTATCCATACCTGTCCTTCAGCTCTGTCTCTTTTCTTCCTCCTCTCTAGCAACTAATTTTAAGCATTCAGTAGGATTCTATTTTGGTTAATCATGTACTTTCTTAACTGTACTGATAGTCAGCTAAAGGGTTAGAGAAACAATAAAGTTTTTGTTTAGCTTCCTGAAAGGTGTGTTTTCTGAGTCTTTCATGATATGCAGCAGCTTTTTCCAAACTGGCACCCTCCAGATGTGCTGGGCTACAACCCAGGGGCTGCCAGATTATGGGAGTTGTAGTCCAACACACCTGGAAGGTGCCAGGTTGGGGAAGAATGGACAGACCTAGGCTTTCTTTCCCAAACCCCATTCCCTACTTCTCCTCCTCCACTAGGGGCAGGGGGCAAAGAGGCCTCACTCATGAGTATCCATGGTTATTAAGTGTGCAACTAGGCCTTTCTGCATGCTCAGATCCTTACTCAGCTCAATTCTGAATGATGATCTCATTCCATACAGGCTCCTGAGCATGAGCTCTATTGGCTAGTTGCCACCTTTTGAAGGCTGTTTGAATTATTGGGAACAAGTCTTTGATGAAAGAAATATCCTGTGTTTGCAATAAGACATGTGGCTTAGCTGCCACTGTGTCATAGACTTCAATATGCCTACCTATGTCCCCCATTCCCACTCTGTCCATCACTGACGTCATTGCCACAAGCAGAACAAGGAGTAGTCTGACCCTGCCACCTGTTTGAAAATATAGGATAGCCTCTAAACCATGAGATAAGGGCTGCCTTCCATCCCGGAAGCTGTGGTCAGGAGTGGGGGTGGGAAATAACCAATATTCTTCACTGCATCGTTTTCTCTTTCTTTCCCAAACCCAGCACCTAGTTTGAGGGGGGGAGATTAGAAACATACTGCACCTTCCCCTACAACCCTGGAACTACCCCCAGTAGGGTTTCTCCTAATGGGGGCACATCTACTAAGTATGCAGAAGCCTACTTCTGTGCTCATATACCCCTAGCTCAGTGCTGGCTCCAGGTTTTTCAGGGTCCTTGGGCAAAACACCTTAAGTGGGTGGGGTGGTGGTGGTTCTTCAGTGAGTCTACCTTCTTACTCCAGTGATGACCAGCTGCTATTGCTCCTCCTTTTTTTCATTATTGCTACTGCTTGCTTGACAAGTAGAGAGCCAGCAGGCAGTGGCATCGACGGCCACCCTTCTCACCACTGTTATTATATAGGCAAGAGAAGGAGGTGAAGAGAAGCAAAACTAGGGGGCTATTGCTGGGGTGTGGATCCTTGGAAAGGGCCCAACCTGCCATGGTGACCATATTAGTGGTGTAGCACTGCAATATTGTCCCCGAGTGCAACACTTGACATTTCCCTATAGGAGTGAATAGGAGTCATTCACTTATATAATGAGAGAGAGAGAGAGAGAGAGAGAGAGAGAGATCTACTCAGGACCAACGAGGGCTAAACCAGATCTGTATCCCTTGTAACCTCAGCCATTCGAAATCAGGTCTGCTGCTAACGGCACAACTGCTTTCTAATTTATATTCTTGGCCATGCTAGGATGTGGTGGACTGTTAGGAGAATGTGACAGAATGCTTGAAAATTGGACAGATTAGCTAAGAAGTGCCATCTATATAATATTGCCCTGCATTTGCTGACAAACATCCAGTAAACATAAATAGAATTTGTACAAAAAGGGCCTGCATGGAAGCATCTCTTGCAGTTTCCCTGCCCTCTAGTGGTGGCTGAAAAGGAATTCTGGAAAACCAATGCAGCCATCAATATGGGCATGAGTTTGTTTACATGACTTGATTATAAGCATATTTGTGGGGATTATTAGAAACTATGTTTCAACCAGAAAAATTCTGACGGCAGCATCATTTCTGAAATTTTTAAAACACACACAGTGTTATTGTGTAATGACATAATTTACAACGGGAGTGGGGACCCTCCAGATGTTGCTGGACTGCAGCTCCCATCAGCTCTACCCAGAGTGGGCAATAGTTGGGGATAGTGGGAGTTGTAGTCCAACAATATCTGGAGGATTCCCACCCCTATTCTATTAAAAATGATTAAGATGATTATAATCAAAGGAGGACTAAGCTCCTGTACCTTTAATACTTGTAGAGGAGAGGGAAGCGGGAATTAAAAATGGCAGGGAAGAAACACGTAAAAAAAAATAGTTGGTGCAAGAGGCCTTGGAATGGTGTAAAACCATTTACAACTGATGAAAAGTACAGGAGCATTGTCACCTTTGTTTCTGGCCACCTTAGGTTCCAAGGAGGGGGAAGGTTACCTCTTTTAACCTCTCCCTTTCTTTAAATGTTGAAATGGCTTCCAATAGGAGTGGTGCCTTCCTAACTAACCAATCAGGGGCCAGTCAATCAGCTCTGTGCTCAATCTAGCTATGAGAACATGAAATAGGGACGTAATTCATTATTGACACAAGAGCTGACCAATTAGTGCTGTGAAAATCCATATTTCTGAAGGGTTGTCATATATATATATATATATATATATATATATATATATATATATGGCAGGGAATGGAGAGCTTTGCAAGTCCCATTGGAGGGCCCTGTGGGCACTATTGCACCTGTGAGTGCCAAATAGGGGACCCCTGATCTATTTCATTCTCCCAACCAAAACTGTTGCTTGAGTTCCTCCCCAGTCAAAGTGGCTGCCAGAAAAATAGAGTTCATGACCTTCTCACATTTTGTTTGGAACTGCTATGCCCATGGGGGCAATCAATGACCCAGGGAGGGAGGTATGTACAGATGCTCAAGCATTTCTTTATTGTTTGATGTTGTCAAATCTGGTCTAATTTCCCCTTAATTTCTAATCTTATGAGCTCATATACATGAATTGTGGTAATGAGTTCTAGCTTAGAGAGTGATTATGGAATCATTGCCCCAGATGCTCTCCCAGGTTTTAAGAGAGATAGCTGACATAAGCCACATCTGGTTTCATCAGTACAGTAAACAACAGTAACTCCCAGTTTGGTTAACTAATTGAGTTTGAGAGATAGCATCAGGTCTATCATGGAAAGAGATATAAAAGCAATATCCCTCTAGATAAAGCAAAATACACAAGGATGCTGATTATCCCTGTGACTCCATCCATCACTATCCGACAGATGACACTGATATTGCAATAGGTTTGCTAAATCCAAAGCTTCTATATAGCAATGATTATCCAATATCCCCTATAGGTTAAGGGATTATTACAAAGTAGATTAGATGGAATACCAAACAATATAAAAAGATTAAGAGGTGCTGAGGGGCTTCTAAATTGCTTATAAAAGTAGTTGGTTTGGGAAGAGAAGTGGTCAGGATAGTGGGATAAATGGATGAAGAAAGAATGGAGGTGGCAGGGGATGGGGGAGGTTTCTATTATACTGCTTGAGGCAAGAAAGAGCAGAAAAATGGCAACAAAAAAAAACACATGCAGTTGAAAGAAAGGGATTTGAGGAGGCCATGGATGTAGATGACCCTTTTTGCCTTGACACAGGAAAATGGCACTAAGGGCCAGTTCACACATTATAAGCAGCTACCAGGGAACTGCTTTCCTGTTGCTTTTTTCCATGCTCTTCTAGTAATTCCCTTCTCTGTACAACTGTTAAAGATACAGGAGCCCTGTCCTCCTTTCCATATGGTCACTCTGTATATCACAACGTGGGTAAATACCTCTCTCTCACACACAAAAACTTTCCTACATAAAGATATTATGGCAGGGGGGAGGATTCAGCTTGTACTCTGAGATGTTATTTTTGCTATTTGAAGAGTTTGGGAGCAGGAGGGTGTCTCCCACCTGGGGGCATGAAACAGCCTTATTCTTTCACCTAAAGTGTTATGATCCAGGAAAGTGTTACCACTTGATTCTACTCAATACATAATAGCTTTCCTGCTGGAGCAGATCAAAGGTTCATCTTGTAATTTACTCAGGGGCACACTCGTTTAAGCATGGACACATGTTGTGAAAGAATGTGTACTAAACTTAGATGTAATAATTGTTTAAGACAGGCTAATAAAGCTTTGTTAGTAACTGGGAGTTGTGAAGTGACAAAATGGCCAGAATATTTTTTTGGATTCAGCATACATACCACTGCACCGTTGCTAATTTCCAGTAAAAACCTCACCTGACTTCTCTAATCGCTTATTTTCTGAAGGCTTTGTTGTAGAGGAATTCACATTTGACATGTTCTAGGCTTGATGTTTGTAGTGCAAGACTATTATGAGATTAGTGAAGTGGGAGCATAAAAATAGCATTAAGTAGAAGAAAGACATGATCACGTGGTCTCCTTTCTCCCCTGATTGGGCTCCTATCACTTCTTAAAGCAATTTAGGGGGAGAGTGGCCCTCTCCCCTCTCTTCCCTTTTCCCAGAACTAAGTCAGTGATGACAGAGTGTTTACAATAGCTAAGTACTGTTGTGGAGTGATCATGCTGGGTACCAACAGGCTCTTGAATCTAGCAAAGGAAGGTAGCATGAGAACCAGCCACTAGAAAGAAAGGTTCAGCCAATCCCAACTATCAGAACAAATGCTCAGAAGGGTCATACTTTGCCGCCTGTAAATGAGAAGATTTTCTAATGGACAAATACTACTGAATGAGCTGAAGGGCTAGAAGACATTAAATACCCGTGCTTCCTAATAATTATGTATATGTTTATTATTTGCCTGCTGGTGGAAGGGCAACAGAGATAGAGCTAGCCTGGCCTCCCATTTGTAGAGAGTTCCAGAGCAAGGAAGCAGCCACCAAGAAGATCTTCTCTCACATTCCCGCCAAATGTGCCTATACATAGGGATTTCCTGAAGCTGATTACTTGGTTTCACTTAGAAACTAATTTAAAGCAAATTTTCAATCAAGTGTTGACCTTTATATTTACAAAGAAAGTTCATAAAGGTTTTTTCTGTTGAGGACTGGAAATCTAAAGCATTCTTCTCTGGGAAGGGGGTTGTGCCTTGTAAGTCTTTTGTGTTTTCTCATCTTTATTCTGTGATGCTCCCGGTATTCACATTACAACAGGGCCAGTGGCCTGTTCCTCCTGCATTCCGTCCCTTAGCTACTGTTTTTAGAAGGCTGCAGAAGAGGGACATGATTTGGGAGGAATCAAGGAATGAGGCTTGTAGATTTCATTAAGGGCCTATTACTCCAACCCCTATAATTTGAGCACTGGGTATTTATTCCTTCCTTTTTGTCCCATCATCCCAGTCTTTTCCTGAGTACACTACACATCTTAAATAAATGAAACTTGTTTTGAACATATCATTTGGAGCTCCTTAATATACAATTTGGATTTGTGTGCATGTATGTGCAGAAACTAATCTATACACCCAGCCCTACCTACAAAGAAAGCCCAATGATACAATAGCTTTGTATTGAAATACAATAGCTTCTTCCCCACATCCATGTCTGAAATTTCTATTTCTTTTAATTCCAGTTCTTCATCAGTGTAATTCTATGTAATTAGCATTCCCTTTTATCCAGATGCCTAATACTCTATGTTTTGATTGTCCTAAGTGTCACTTGGATAAACAAACTCATACTGTATACTGTAGAGAAAGGGTTCTTCACTATTGACTTGCAACACAATGCCTGCCTTTATTACTCTTTGTAGTAATGTATACACATGGCAAGGCTAAGAAAGTGGGGTATGATTAGCTTATGCCATGTCCTTACACAATATATGCACTCTGTTCCAACAAGAGAGGGAATTAAAGGCAGGGAATTAAAGAGAGGGAATTAAAGGCATACCTCTAAAACAGGAGTGGAGTAAACAAACTGGTTCAAATGCCACTCCTGATGGCACACAGACATAATAATCTCACAAGGGAAGCTTCCAGACAAGGCTTTTTAATGTGCCATCACCATGCCTCATTCATGGAATTTTAGTGAGAATCCAGATGTCTCTGTCTTCCACTCATAACCTTCACTTGTTTTCCCACCACTTCATCTTTTTTTCTTATTGCAGAGGAGAAAACAACAGAACAGCTACACAGTTTCTTCCAACTGGTAGTACTAGAAGCCCTCCATCTGGAAGTACCTCTCTGTTTTTTATGTGGAACCTGCAAATTGGTTTTCGTTGATATCTCATCCATAGGTCAGGTATACACTGGTGCATAACCAGTGTGAAACTCACAGGTTTGCTGTTTTAGATGTATTCCAAAGTCAGGTCCACCACCATACACCATATGACATGTAAATGTGTATACGTGTACACCACCATAATCACACAGCACATTGTATGTGTAGTGGTGGGTGGATGCACCAACATGGACACGGAATTGTTTCATTCATCAATATGCGAACCAACCTTTAGAAATTAAAGTTAAAGCTGGGACATGAATGCACTGCTTTATTGTACAAAAAAGTTCCATAAAACAGAGAACAATTCTTTATGGAGCTAAAGGAAAAGCAAGAGCCAATTGGTTCAAATTGGAACAACACAGACCTCAAGTAGATATCAGGACATATTTATTAGTTTTAAGAATAATAGAACAAGTTGACCAGGGAAGATGCATAGTTTTCTTACTTACAAGTTTATAAAGGGGACTAAATGTGAATCTCTGATATATTTAGAGGTCAAAATGCCCCTATTTTTGGATTTTGATCTGGCAGCCCTACTTCTAACGAATAATCTACTTAATACTTGCAGTTCAGAGACATTGTGATATGGATTTATCATACATTGTTCATAGTATTTGAGATCTTTACTGTAACTGTTGTCACTTCTACTACAGAAGAGGCCTGTATTGATTTGTATTTTCTAGTTCATTTAAACATCTGTTATAATTATTCCAAAAATAAAACAACATTTATTACAACTAGTCTTACGCCATCCTAGCTGCAATGCAGCATGGATCAGATCTTATTTTTCTGTCTTGTTCTAGGCTCCCCTCTTTTAGAGGCCACTGCTGCCTACGCACACACATGTACACACCTTCGCTACAATGGAGTATACATTTTTTCATGGAATGAACCTTCCTTTTGAGACAAATGGACTTTGACATTTGTTAGCAAAAATGTGTCAGCTGTAAAGAATTACCCAAAGGTCTGTTTACACAGTATGTGGCAGGTCCGGCAAAGAAATATGTATTCTATGAAAACACAGAAAAGTCTAAAAGGAGGTTTCCTATCCAAAGGCTAATATACTATTTAGATCTTATTTTCCATCACAGATCTGTCTGTTCCTGAACTTTCAACCAATAGCATTAATTATGATGCAGGTTCTGACAATTTACCCACACATCTGCCCTTTCCAGTTAGTGATGCAAAACTTCTCTCCATAAAGACTAGAAAACATAATTCCCACTGAAAGGTGCTGTATACTTTCCCCAGTATGAAGGAGAATGAACACAGTTCACATGAATTGACAACCCACTGTGGGTGATCACCCACGGTGGGTTGTCGTGAGGTCTGAGCTCAGTGAGGTTTCTGCAGGATGACTTATTTTTCATGAACAAGCCACCCTGAGAATACATGGCTTGTTGTTGGGTTGTTCAGGGTAGCTTTTTGTTTCATATGAATCTGACTTCATCATGGGTTATCTGGAACGACTAGAGAGCTGCCCAGCAAGAGCAGCAAAAATCTCTGCTGCTCTTTGCAATTTTTCTAGTGGCTTCATCCCTTCTCAGTGCTCTCCACCCTATGCTCCTAAAATTGAAAAGAAAGGACACTGGAGAGTGTCCAAAAGGTGCTAACAACCTTTAAAAAATATTATTTTTTCAGTCTTGTACAAGTGTGCACATCTGAAAGTCTGCAGCCCTGAAATTTGTGTAATTTTCCTTTCTGCTTTACAGCTCTGCCATTAAATGTGCATATATTTACCAATCCCCCTCACTTGTCTGCCTTGAAATTCATTTATCTTTGCTGATTTCCTTCATTTCCTGCTCTGTCTTGAAATTTGTGCTCTGTAACCCATAGGTGCATGTGACAACTAACAACAGAGACCAGTGGACGGAAGCAACAACCAAAAGGATTGGCAGTAGGGATGAGCCAAAACCAGCCTGTAGGTGAAGGAGAAGGATCTTTTCAGGTTGGTGTAATCAATTGTATGTGAAGCTATCTTTAAAAAAAACAAGTGTTTGGTAGAAAGGAAGTGGAGGATGAATTTGACAAGGACATTGACAAGAAGTGGATATTGGTATGTTGGCCTAAATAGCAGACAGGTTGTCTTGTGCAAGATCTCGGAAACACTTTTTAAAATGTTTGCAAATGCATTCCTGCATTCATAAGGGCTCAGAAAATTGATTCAATTTGGTGATCTCATGAAGGGGGTGAGTTTTTCTCAGAAGCCGCCAACCCCAGTAGACGAATTGCAGAAAGGGTGCTAATGTAGGGATTGGGGAAATGAGGAGATCTGCTGCAAAGTTGCCTGGGATACATGCTGGGAGGTAGCAGGAGGACTGAGGGGGGAAACAAGCTTAGGAAAGCCACAGAGCACCCAATCGTTTATCGGGGTAGTGAACAACCCACCCACCCACGGCTTATTCTCAGGGTGTCTTAGTATGACATGTGAATTCACCCAATGTAATATGGCACACTCAGTCTTTCCCCTAAGAAAGGATTCGAACCAGGGTCAGCAAAGATCCAACAAACAGCTTTTCTGCTTTTTCCATACATTAAAGCAATTCAAAACCAAACAGTTTTGTCTAATATTATAATATATAAAATCCACTATCCATTTGGTGAACTTCGGTAACAGTTCAACACCCTGGGGGCACCCTTCAATGCTCACTATTTAGTTACTTGGAAAAGTTTGTCACTTTTATTGTATATTGCTAAAATTATATTAGAAACCTTGTTCATTCTGAAACAATTTATGTCTTTTGTCCTGCTTAACTTGCTGATATATTTCTAAAGAACAAAATAATGATTACACACTTCCTTGTATTTCCCTGAACAGCCCCATGCTTCCTGATCTTGGTCTTATATCTCCAACTGCAGTCAAAGTACTTCAGTGTAACCATTGAGAGATGGGGGCATACAGGGACGGGGTCTCTGCTTTAACCGAATGTCTAGACTTCTCTCTCCAGACACATTCTTTCAGTTTTCCTCCCACTCTGGATTAGCCTGTGTTATCATTGGTACACTGGAGCCCTTTCAAGATTAATAACAAGCACAATGAAAAGTGCATTTTGTGTGCCTACGTGCTCTTGAGCCTATAGTGCTTGAGGGCTGTTTCACACGCTATACTTTGGGGAGGAACATGTTACAGAGTTAGCGTAATACCTTCAGTGTACTTCATGATGTACATTTCAGACATTTATTTCATCATGTATTATACTCTGTGGAAACATTGTTATCCTGGAGCAACATCTTGTGGTATATACATTAAGGCAGTCAAAAAATTGTGTGTATTCACATTACACATTACAGAGCATAAGCAGGTACACATCCTATGTGTAACATGTACTTGCTAAAATAGTCATGAGAAGCTGCCCTTAACAAATAACTCTCTAAAACAGGGGTGGGCAACTTGAGGCCCTCCAGATGTTGGACTACAACTCCCATCATCCCTCACCAATGGCTATGCTGGCTGAGGTTGATGGGAGTTGCAGCCCAACAACATCTGGAGGCCACATGTTGCACACCCCTGTCTCAATGCTCTTAAGTTGTCATTAAATATCTCATCTTAACCCCTAATTATCCAGGCTCCTTCTTCTGCAGAACCCCTTCTTCAGCTAATATATTATATAAGGTTGGAGGGCTCTGCCATTTTCAGGACCTAAAGTGCTTATCATGATCCATGACAGTAGCTTAGATTAGACTATACACTCTTCAAGAACTTCACAGTGCAATCCTATACATGCCTACTGAAATGTAAGCCCAGGAGTCCCCAATGCAGCACCTGTGGGGACCTCAAACAGCACCCACAAAGCTTTCCACTCCCTCCCCCTTCAATTATTATCTTTTAAATAAACATCTTGGGAAATGTTTGGGTAGTCTTCTTTCTCTGGCCTTGCTAATTTTCTCCCCTCTACCACTTTGCCTTGCTATTTCCCTCTCCCTCTCCCTCCCAGCCTCTAGCCTCACAATCTCTCTCTCTCCCACCCTCCCACCTCTTTAGCTCACTTTTGACTAGCCAAGCTCCCATGGCAGCCAATATGTGACTAGCTACATCCTCTGTGGAAGCCATTTTGTGGTAGTGTTCGCAGCAGTTTCTCAATTTTCCAAATGTGATCACAGGTCAAAAAAGGTAGGGGACCTCTGGCCTTAGTCTTTGGTATATGGTATTTGTATATTCTGCTTAGTGCTACTTTGTCGCCCATGCAACATGCATTTAAATCCTGCTGAAAATATCACTATGGCTTCCATGCTGAAAATGGAGCCATGCTTTGAAAATAGAGTGGAATATCAGCTGAAATGCACCACACTTAGAAATCATGCATGGAATGACATTGTGATTGTCACTGGCAAGTGGCCTTGTTACCTCCATTACACCATGCATCCTGGCTAACCCCCTTGATTCATAAATATTCATAAGGTAAGAGGATTATGATGCATGAATGTAAAACAATGGATTCTGCAACTTTATAATCATAAACATTTTCACAGACTTTCAACATTCCAGCTGGTAGATTCAGAATAGCAAAGCACTAGGCTCTAGTAGTTTCCAGCTGCCTCTACAAGAGGCATTTAAAGCTCTTTCAAGGCGCATTAAAAAATTTACTTCTACAAGAACGGAGCGCAAATCGGGCGTAGAGGCGCGTTTCCTCTCTGATTATGCGCATTATCAAATGCACGTTAAATAGCGAGTTTTATTTTGCTCCGGCCATTAAAGCGCATTTTGCCTATGTGAACAAGCGATTCTCCGCATTAACTACCTGTAAAGCGCATTTGAAACAACCAGTAAGGTCACCTGTTGAGTGCTCAATTACCTCCTGCATACAAGTATTTACGATAAAGCGCTTCCGAGAAGATGCGCATAATCGGCTAACAAGGTGTAAAGCCGAATTCTTGTAGATGAGGCCTTTATGGCTCCCAACATATCTGCCATCCTATTTTTTTTATATCTTACACTGCTGAACAATAGCTCAGACCTTGAGAGCCTAGCCATGGCAAGGTAAGCAGACTTTTCAACTAAATATGTAAAATAAAGATGCAATGTCACAAAATCTCAGCTTTGTAGTTTGCAGAATTTGCTTTGCCTTGCCTTGGCACATTGTTTACAGGGGCCACATGTTTTTCCCTGCAAGGTTTTAGGACGATCGGAGGAGAAGACAATTCTGCTGTAATTTCAAAAACCTATGCAGCTCACAGTTCTACAGAACCTCAGAGAGAAGACTCTCCATCCTCACAAGAAAGAATTATCTTCCCTCTGTTTGCATGTCTCTGAGTGGAGAAGTTGCAACCAGGAGGGGAAAAACAATACTTTTGATGAGGAACTGTACACACTTCATAAGACCCACCCACCCCACTCCTGCCAGCATATGGGTCCAGTTTAGCCATAAGGGAAGACTAACCAGTTACCCATGCTACCACATTTCAAAAAGCACACCCACCATAATGGAAGTGGTACACAAGTCAAGTCTCCAGTGCTGCATCCAGCACGAATGTTTCACCATACAAACAAAAAGCAACCCACAGCATTTCAGCCATACTGATGTTTTAATATAAACTAAGGTTAAATACACACACACACACACACACAATTCTTGGGAGCAATCCCACTTTGGACAGGAACAACTCTGCCTTGTTTCACAACAAATATCTTAGATCCAACCTCTCCTTCCAGCAGCCTCTGAATGTCCCCCTTCTGCCATGTCCAACAAAGCTAGTATTTGCTTCATTCTAGTGCTGGCAGGCAGCCTTGCATTCCCCAGTCTGAATCCCAACCAAGTCAGGGACGGCAATCTAGAAATAGACATTTTTGTTTGCAAAGAAATATGTGAAACTTAAAATAACCTTTCAAAATTGGATGTAGAAAGAAAATTTGATTTCAGAGAGTGAACATGATCAATCCAGCCCTCTCTCCTTCCCAACTTTGACTACTCCACTCACTATTGCTTACAGCAAGATTCCAGACAATTCCTCATGTAGGGATTACCCTGGGAAAGATTCTTGACTCCAAAATCCCAGAGCTCTGAGAACACACCCCACTGCCCTTGCCAACTGGGAATCAAGAAATTGAGGAATTTGAACAAAACATGCTTGAGTGAAAAGGGGCAAGGCAGACCTGGGCATGTTGGGCTGACTGGGTACAAAGCCAGAGCAATCAGATAAGTATCCTGGGACTGAGTTTAGTATAATCTCTGGTATTCAGACATCCATCATAAGAGAAAAGCAGAACAGTCCACTGATCTCACAAATGGCCTTTTTGTCATTAGGACGGTTTTTCCATACGGCAATTTCAGCTGTTACCTGCGTTGATGCTGCTACCACAAAGCCAGGGCTCTCTGATCACACCAGTGAGGCCAGACAAGCCAGGAAATGGAAAACTGCTGAACACAGACCTAGTTCTGTCCCTGACAGTCAGAGGATACTGGGATACAGAGCTAGTAGTCTATCACATTCACAATGGACATCCTAAAACTATACCCCCTATGCCTCTTTTCTTCCTTTTCCTCTGTGCCCTCCCCTTTACATAAAAAGCAGTGCAGACACATCCAGGTGCGGTGGCTTCTTAGAAGAAATTGCCGTCAAATAGATACTGCTATGGAAAGCCAATTCTAAATCCAAAGTCTCTAATGAAATATAATGGATGACTTGATTCTTCATCAGACTGCTGAGTACAAATGAACCCCAAGGTGAGGAACTACAGCCATAGAGGAGAGGAGGTAGATTACTATTTATAGATTTCTTTCCAAGGCCATTTCCTGACTCTTCTTGGAATCTGGTTTTAATACCAGGGCACAGCCCTAAACCATGTGAAGAAATAATGGAGAAAGAGTACCTCAGAGCATGCACAGTGTGTTTTCATCTTCACAAAGAGTGAACAGTCCCCTCACTTCTGAAGTTAGGAAAAAGGTTGTTCAAGCCACAGGACATCACATCCAGGCAGGGCTGCCCATTAACACCCCTCTATTTACAAATTAAGCACAGACCATATGTATAATGAGGGGGTTGAGAACACCTCATTCAGTTAACCACAGTTGTTCAGTGGTTCTGGCAGGTCAGTGTACTAGGCCAGCTTCTGCAACAACCTTGCAATGGAAAGCCTTCCTCCAAAGCACCCTGGGAATTGTAGTTTAGGGAAGGGCACAAAAATTATCTTAAATTATCTGAAATCTCTCTCACCGAACTACAATTCCCAAGGTTCCCTGGGGAGACAGAACAGGAGTTAAACCAGTATAAGGCCACAGATTTGCGCTATGTTTCAATGCTCAAAAGAGAGAGTTTGCCTTCCATAAATTCCCCCCGCCTTATACTTTCGGTTACATGGGTAGCTGTGTCTTCCTCTAGGTGGCACCATTTACTATCTGTTGGCTTAAACTTGCTGATTACAACTCTGATACAGAGCTGGTCTTGGTCTAGCCGCAATGCACCTGCATTGGCTGTTGGGATCTGTGAAAGGGAAGTGTGCAAAAGGCCGTGAGTGTTACAGGGTGAATGGATCACTGTTCTGTGAAAAACTCTTAAAAGGGAGATCCCTGGATTGTAATCAGTTTGAGAAAGAAGATCCCTTGAGCATTAGCATTCTTACATATTGGTGAGGTGCTGAGATTCTGAGGGCCAGTCCAAACATTCCTTGTGATTATGGTAAGCCTGCTTGTTTTTAATGTGAGTTTAAAATATGCTTGTGGTTATAGCTGCCCTTCTGCATCACTGATCATAATTTCTGCCACTATTACAAGATTTTTTAAAAAAATTGGATTCAGCAACAGTCTGCACAATCATTTCCTGATCTTGGGCTGAAATGGTGATGTACACAGTTTACCACTAAAAAAGCCCCAAATAGGTTCACTGCAACCACTATACCTCTTTTAATAGGTCCTGAGAATGTCAGCTCCGACCTATAGTGGCTGGTTTTGCACAACACATTAGGCAACGGAGGGGGGAAAGCAACCGTCAGTTGTGTTGCTTATCGTGTTGTGTGGAGGGTTACACACCACACACACACAACTGACAGTATGCTATTCTGCCCAATTAAGCAACGGAGAGAAACAACGGGCATGCAAGTTGTTTAGCCCAAAGCCCGTTGTTCAAAGTGTTGTCTGAAATCAACCCCCCTCTCTCTGTGCACTATTCCGTTTGGGCATAGAGTTCTGCCGGCCAGAGCAGCCGAAAAACCCTGGCTGCTCTGATACAGCTGGCAGAACTTGCGGTGCATGCTGGGATACGGCTGGAGGACTGAGGGAGGGAGGGACAGAGGAAATGCAGCAACCAAAATGGACACCGGAACTTTCAGTCGCTCAACGGATGGCAGAGCAACATGTCGTGTGGGGAGCACCACCTACCTAACGCACGGTCAGTACACTTTCCCCCTCCGTTGCCTAATGTGTCATGCAAAACCAGCCAGTGAGGAAGTTTGCGTGCCTAAGCTCAAGTTAGCCAGTATTCTATTGAATTGAGTATCACAGGTATGACCACCTGCCCGCTGGACAGAAGTCATATGTATTCTGTGTAATGAGCTCCTGGGCCTCAGGTGGGGTGACCATATGAAAAGGAGGACGGGGCTCCTGTATCTTTAACAGTGCATAGAAAAGGGAATTTCAGCAGGTACCATTTGTAGGCATGCAGCACCTGGTGAAATTCCTTCTTTGTCACAAAAGTTAAAGCTGCAGGAGCTATACTAGTGTGACCAGATACAAAAGAGCTCAGGGAATTGGAGTTACTGGTAGTTTGCTGAAGGAGCAGTGCTCAGAGCTGCAAAAGAGAAAGCCAGTCTGAGAAAACATTTTTGAAGGGAGATCTGGAATCCAGAGCTGGTAGCTGTGGAGAGCAGAAGCCCGGGCTGTGAGGATGTAGTAATACCTCAAGCAGGCACAAACTTCAAGGCAGAGCAGGGACTGAGTGGGCGAATATACACAAATTTCAAGGCAAAGCGGGCACTGAGTGGGTAAACACAGGTAAATTTCAAGGCAGACAAGTGAAGCGGATGGCTAAAGGTATGCAAATTTTGTGGCACAGCAGTAAAACGGAGGGAAAATTACACAAAATATCTAGGAGCACACATTCACTCCTGCACATTTGCGAAGGACCCAAACATAAACAAAAAACTATGAATGTATTCTGGACACTCTCGGGTGCCCTTTCTTCCAGATTTTAATGGATTAAAAAAAATTCATTTTGAGGTGGATGGTGCTGAAAAGGGATTATTGTTGTTGTTGTTATTATTATTATTATTATTATTATTATTATTATTATTATTTATTGCATTTGTATACCATCCCATAGCCGAAGTTCTCTGGGCAAAAACATACAATGTACACATACATTTAAAACCACTACAATAACTTAAAAACTCATAAGCCTAAAAAACACAAAAACAGACCCAGGCTCATCAGATATTGCAAAATGCCTGAGAGAAGTGGAAAGACTGACCTGGTGCCGAAAAGATAACAATGTTGGCGCCAGGTGGACCTTGTCAGGGAGATCATTCCACAGTTGGGGGGCCACCACAGAGAAGGCCCTTTCCCTTGTTGCCGACCTCCAAGCTTCCCTCGGAGTAGGCACTCAGAGGAGGACTTTAGATGTTGAACATAGTTCATGTCGGGAAAGGCGTTCATGTCGTAGGTTCATATTGGGAAAGGCGTTCCATCAGGTATTGTGGTCCCAAGCTGTGTAAGGCTTTATAGGTTAAAACCAGCATCTTGAATAGGGCTCGGAAACATACAGGCAACCAATGCAAGCAGGCCAGAGTAGGTCTTATATGCTCGAACCTTCTGGTCCCTGTTATAATCTGGCCGCTGTATTTTGCACAAGCTGCAGTTTCCGAACCGTCTTCGAAGGCAGCCCCACGTAGAGTGCATTGCAGTAATCTAACTTGGAGGTTACCAGAGCATAGACAACTGAAGCTGGGTTATTCTGTCCAGATAGGGCCGTAGCTGGGCCACCAACCAAAGTTGGTAGAAGGCACTCCGTGCCACTGAGGCCACCTGAGCCTCAAGTGACAGAGATGGTTCTAGAAAAACACCCAAGCTATGAACCTGCTCCTTCAGGGGGAGTGCAACCCCATCCAGAACAGGTGAAGACCCTCCATCCGGTCAGCAGAACCACCAGAATGACAATGATACCAGCAAAATTGCAAGGAATGGCAGGGTTTTCCCACTCCAGCTATTATTGACAGCCCATGATAAAGTCACCCTGCCAGGTTTGGACATCCCAATAAACCACCACGAGGACAAGCCACCGCAAGCAACCCTTCTACAAGCCATAGGCTGGGGTTGTACGAAATGAGAAATCACCATGAGTGAATTTCCCAACAACGCTGCTTGTTGAGGTGGCAGCAGCCGTTTTGAATATTCAGGGCATAGTGAGGGTGGGTTGGTGTAGTGATTGACAAGTCACCAAGAACCCATGGGTTGTTTTAGAGTTGTGGGTGGCTTATCAACCACTCCAGGTTTGCACATAATGAGAAGCTACAGCGCACCCTCGCCATGCCCCGAATTTTCAAAATTGTGCTCTCTGCTGCAGCGAGAAGCCCCGTGATGAAATTCGCCCATGGTAGCTTCTCGTTACATGTGAACCACGGCATTTATTTATTTAATGTATTTGTTATTACATTTATATCCTGCTTTTTTCCTCTTGCAAGGAACCCAAAGCAGTTTACATGTTCTTCTCGTCTCCATTTTATCCTCACAACAATCCTGTGAGGTAAGTTAAGCTAAGAGTCAATGACTTCATGGCCACGTGGGGACTAGAACCCAGGCCTCCTGAGTCCCAATCCAACACTACACTGGCACTGGGCCATGGGTTCTCAAGGTGGCTTGTTTATGAAAAACAACCCACGAAAGAAAACCACCCCAGGTTCAAACGTCACTCTAAGCAACCCTGGATCCACACATGATAACCTATCGTAGCTTAGCATGACATGTGAACCAGAACAATGCCATCATCATAGAAGCCAGAGACATCAGGAGGGGCTAAAGGCAGAGGAAGACTGCTGTATAAAATCAGTTCTTGGCAGTGATAAATTGGCTAGGGAAGGGTTTAGGAATAAATTGCTAAATAAACTTGTTTAATGGTTTATTTATTTATTATATTTATATCCCACCTTTCTTCTATTGCGGAACTCAAGGTGGCTCCATGTAGTTCCAAGGTGGTCTCCCCTCAAAGCACTGACCAGACCCAGACCTGCTTAGCTTCAGCAAGCTGGCTGCCTCATGTGTCTTCAAACCATATACTGGGAGCAGTTCATACTGTCTTTGGTATTGGTGCTCATCTCCCAGCTAAGCCTCTTATACCAAACCACTAGGAGGTTTTTAAATAATCTAGGAGAATTGGTGGCAGCAGAAAAGGCTCAGTTCGTGGAACATTTAGTTCTGGTGGCGGGGAGTTCCTTAGGTCCTGAAATATATATATATATATATATATATATATATATATATATATATATATATATATTTTAAAAAATCTAAACTCTTTTTTAAAGAGTAGAAAAGTGAGATGAGGAAGTGGTTTTCCCCATATTCACTGTGCCAAGGAGGGAGGGGAGCAGGCTGTATTTCCATCCCTATCCTTAGATCTGTCTTCTTTCCTTACAGCAGGCTGTGAACGTCAGAGACCAGAGTGGCACTGGGCAGCTTAGACTCCCATGCCAACAGCTCCTAGCTTGGGAAGAAGAAGGAGATGAGAGACTTGCAGTAGCTTCCAGAAGAACAGCAAGAGATAAAGATAGGGCTACAACAGAGGGAAAATGCAAAGGAGAAAATGTTCTACCTTACAACTGGCCTTGCTAAATGTATCCACATTGCCTCTGGAGATCAGCCATTTATGGCCCAATCCAGCAGGCTTCCTTTTGTGATCTGGCCCTCCTAGAGCACCTGGCAGACAGGAGCAGCAACATGCACCACCTGAAGTATCAGTGGAATAGCAATCAGATGGGTAAGTGCACACAAAAGAAAAAATGCAGTATTTTCTCCCACGTAACAATTAGAAGGGCTAGGCTACCTGCTTACCCAGGTTTGTTTCTTTCCTTTGGCACCCCATTGATCCATATAAACTACCACTATATCTGCAAAAGAAGTCTGATCCTATGGGTTGCAGGGACTTGACTTTGTAGGAGGAGTTGGGCTTTCTTCATTGCTGCATGCTGAGGTGTCAAGTCTGTGGCAATGAAGTTTCCTCCTAGCAACTATTCCTGCTGTTGGCAGTACTGCTTGTAGTATGCTAGAGGCCCTAACCTTGGCCATAGGTACTGTTGCTGCTTTTAGAACTCATGGCACTGGGACAGCTTATGGGTACATGCTTCTCACAATATCTACTCATCTCTGGACATAAATCTCAGGATACCAGCCGATGTTGTACAAGGAGGTGTTTTTAGAGTGTTTATAGAGTGTGTGAGTTATTTTGAAACTCCATAAACGGTAGGTATTATCTAGAGTTGGATTTGTGAATGTTCTCCCAGATTTTAGCCTGACCAGCACTCAACCTAGAATATAATCTGCAGGATGCCTTGCATCCTATGAATCTCTGCCAGTACCAGCTTCAAGAGGTACCATAGCAGGGATGGGCAGAAGGTAGATCTCCAGATGTTTTGAACTTCAGTTCCCAGAAGGCCCTGCCAACATGGCCAATGGGAAAGAATGGTGGGAGCTGAAGTCAGGGTTGACATAAGGGGCAGACTGCTGAGGACCTGCACTCCAGCAAGGGCCTACTGACAAGAGACCCCTGCACTTTTCTCCCCTCCACCAGTGCAACTTGCTTCACCTGTTCTTGCTCAGGCCATGACAATGGTGGTAGTGCGAAGGAAGAGCAGTAGATGTCACTGCCTACTTGCTCACTGGCTCTCTGCCTGTCAAGGAAGTGAGTAGCAATGAAGAGGAAAAGGAGCCACAGCAGTTGGTGACAATGGTGGTGAGAAGGTTGACTCCCTGAGGGAGAGGCCACATTGAGAGTGTCTTGCCAATGGCCATCAACAAAATGGAGGTGGCACTGGCTGAAATCCAAAACCTGGAGATCTTTTTGCTCACCCCTGTACTACAGCATCATGTGGAGGGACAAATGTGTCTGTATTGCCTGCTGGGAATTGCTAAAAGCCACCCTGAAGTGCCTTAAGGGATTCAGTAGTGGCCTAAAGCAGCTCCTAGAAGAGATAGTCCAGATATCTGTGCAGGCTAGGCTGACCTCCTGTAGTATTGCAACCATCTCCATCATGGGCAAGACCTCATCCAAGCGGAGCAGCAGTAATTGGAGCAGAACCAGTATGAAGATGGCCATGAATTCATAGCTGTCCACCAGCTCATGGCCTTTGGGGAGGAGGAAAGGTATTCATTTGAACCTCAGTTGTTGTGGCATTGTTGGCTGCTGTGGGGATCCATCTACCTAGGCCACCACTTGTAGAAGCTTCTGGATATCTGCTTGGTTAGGAATGTACCTATGGGCATCTGTTGGCTCCTCCCCAATCACCATCCATGTCCCATCTTTCCCCTTCTCCAGCCACTATTTAATATTCTTATTGCTTCTGCCCCCCTCTTCCTACATCTCAGTCCTCCTTCCCAACCCACCTACCCTTTTAAAAAAAATAAGCATGGTAGTTCTATTTGTTTATGGTCTGGCTCCTTTTGTTTCAGCATAAGGTCATATTCAGTCAAGATCCAGAATCCTAGGCGGGAGCAGAGTCTGATCTCACTCTCAAGAGTGCAGCATAGATAGCATCAGCAATCAAGCAAAAGACACAAACATTTTCAAAGCTTCTTTTCATTTGAAGTATAACTAGCCCCACTGTGTGAAGTACTTGTGACCTATTGTAGTCTATCTAGTTACACTCTTTCCCAGAGTTGTACAGCTATTAAGCCTAACTTCCTACCTTGAAAAAACTTTATTTACATAGGTAAGTACACAGTTTTAAAGATAGCTTACATTTATAGGGTGACCATATGAAAAGGAGGACAGGGCTCCTGTATCTTTTAACAATGTGGTGTAGTGGCAAAAGTGTTGGACTGCGAGTCGGGAGATCTGGGTTCTAGTCCCCACTCGGCCATGGAAACCCACTGGGTGACTTTGGGCCAGTCACACACACTCAGACCAACCTGCCTCACGCAGTTGTTGTTGTGAGGATAAAATAGAGAGGAGGAGGATTATGTACTCCGCCTTGGGATATAAATGCAATAATAATAATAATAATAATAATAATAATAATAATAATAATAAAAACAGTTGCATAGACAAGGAAATTTCAACAGGTGTCATTTGTATGCATGAAGCACCTGGTGATATTCCCTCTGCTTCACAACAATGAAAGCTGCAGGAGCTATACTAGAGTGACCAGATACAAAAGAGGGCAGGGCTCCTGCTGCTTTAACTATTGTGATGCAGAGGGAATTTCACCAGGTGCTGCAGGCATATAAATGACACCAGCTGAATTTCCCTTTTCTATGCAGCTGTTAAAGCTACAGAACCCCTCTCCTCCTTTTCATATGGTCACCCTACTTAATAGGTCACAAGTTCTCCAGTAAAATTCAGATTATCAGCATTTAGCACATCAAAGTTGTTCTGAATTCTGAATTGTTCATTAGGCAGATAATTATACTTCTAGGAAAGACCAGTTAGCTAGGCCATCACAATTCAGAAGAATCCGGAGAATTCCTTATACTAGAAGATTTTGAAATACACAGGATAACTATATCAGAATAGACTCCACTGGAAATCAAGGCTAGGTTTTAGAGACAAACTAAAGCATGATTTCTAGGGTTCCATCAGTGGAAAGGTCTTTGAAATGAGAAAGAACCAAGAATAACACAGAGTAATCCCTCTAATAAATAGTACGAACGTTTGACACAATGCCCTATGTGTGTTAATAGGTACAAGAGCAGCTTGTTTTGTTTTCATGCCATGTACCCAGATGAGTGTGCTTTGCTCCACTCTAGCTTGTATGTTTTTGGGCATGTAGTGTTATTAACTATTGCTCAGATGCAGCCTTGCCCTAAAACAAGAACAGAGTTATCATGATTCTATCCTCTCCCCTGAACAAGAACGCTTTGGCTGGGTTTATACAACACGCTAAGCCATTATGGTTTATTTTCTGGCGGAACCCAAGATGAGTTCATGTGTCACCTGTAGGATGTTTCCCCCACCCATAATGGGTTAATCCACCCAAACTCTGAGAAACCATGCTCTGCAGAATGGGCATAGTGGGCTGTTTACATAATCTATGGCACACACTGATTAGCAACCAATCATGGCTTAGTGTTACGTGTGAATCTGGCCTTTGCTTCTAGTCTTTATTTTGCATGAGAACTCTTTTCACTACTGTGCCATGTATTCTATATGTGCCTGCTTCCCTGGTGGTGTTTGTGGTAGTGTCCATATTTATGCTTGCACCAGGATAGTGCCAGGTACTAGAATGAGTTGGGGAGGGGAAAGCACACAGGACAGAAATTTGCATAACATTTGCATATGTTTATATGGCTATATGGAAATTTAGAAAAAAATACTAGAACTTTAATTTCACAGAAGGAAGCCAATTAATTCTCCATCCAAATCAACTCAAATAAATTATTGAAGTAATTTGTACTGCACCCCAGATAACCCAAAACAGTTCTTTAATTCATTTACCCATTACCTTAACTAATTTCTCAGGCGAATCCTGTAAAAAAAACAAAATACAACTCATTTCCTTTCAATTAATTTGCCAATTAATCATCACTTCATCCCTCCCTAAATTAAATTCAAAATGAATATGCTGCGGTGGCAATGGCACGTAATTCCTGGTAGGGTTGGGGGGATATTCTTATTATGAGACACGTTGGCCTGCAGCCTTTCTTAACTTATGGCCAAAACAGACATTACTTTAAATGTGTGTCTCACAGCTTTGACTTCTTTTCATTTTTACTTTAGAGAAGGTACAAGGGCCCTCAATCTGGATCTTGAAAGCCCCCCTTTCCCCTCATGCTAGGGTCCCAGGGATTTGTATTTTGAGGCCACAGATGAGGTGCAGAAGCAATGAGGCAGTGCCAGCAGCTTGGAGCTCTCCTTCCTTTCCTGATCAGTATGCTACTCCACACTGTCCAGTTGCACCTGGTGGTCTCACACAGAAGCTGGGTGGCAGTGAGGTGAGGCACCCGTTGCAGATTGAGTTTGATCCAGAAAAGAGCTGGGGCTGCAAGTATGCCAGCTGCACCCTGCCAATGCCTCTGGCCTGCACACTGCATGTTCTTATGATTCTCATAGGTAACATCGGCATGTTACAATGTGCACCTGGCAGCCTTCCCCAACCTGGTGTCCTCCAGATGTCCACAGTATGCTGTCCACAGCATACTCCAGCCAGCCTTGCTGTTTGGGGGATGCTGGATGTTATAGTCCAATACATCTGGAGGCTACCAGGTTAGGAAAGCTTGGTATATGGCAAAAAAAAGATAAAAGGCCATTTGGATTTTTGGTACAGTTTTACTTACTGTTGAGCAATAGGTGGGTAGGTACTGCAGCCGTAGGCTGTTTCTGAGTGCTTGTTTACACATTCAAAAATGCAAGATACTTCAAAGTATTTGTGCTCTTTCCTGTCTGCTGGGGGCTGTATACACAGTGCTGCTTTCACTGCTGATCCCCCCCAAAACTCACAGCATCGCAATTGTGAAGCAACAACCACCACAATACATAGGATTGAACATGAAATATCCTGCCCTGATACTTCGTCGGATCAGTTACACAGCCATAATGGGGCTCTGAAAGAAATATTTTTTTCTTTTGCTCAACTATGTAGCAGTGAAAAGATGCCTCTGTGCAACTACGCAGCTTCAACCACCTTGAAAACACTGCAGTGATTACTAGAAGCCAGCATGGATTTTTCGAGAACAAATCCCGTCAGACTAATCTGATCTCATTTTTTGATCGGGTAACCTCCCTTGTGGACTGTGGGAATGCTGTGGACATAGTATATTTTAACTTCAGCAAAGCTTTTGACAAAGTCCCCCATGACATTCTGATTAACAAACTAGTGAAAAGTGGGCTAGATGGAACAACTATTAGATGGATCCACAGTTGGCTGCAGAATTGGACTCAAAGGCTGAATTTGGACGACACGATAGTCAATGGTGGGATAATAATCAACTTTACAGTTGTTCAACTAGGGGGTACTTCCCACACAACATGGTAATAAATAATCAACTGTGGTGTGGATTAGGATCAGCGCTGAGTTGACTATGGCAGCATTCGGATGACACAATAGTCAAAACAACTGACGATTGTTTCCCCCACACCAGTTGTTTATTGTGTCGTCCGAATTGAGCCAATGAGTGCTTATCAATGGTACCTTTTCACACTAGGGGGAGGTACGAGTGAGGTACCACAGGGCTCAGTCCTGGGCCCAGTGCTCTTCATTTTATTAATGATTTGGACAAGGAGGTGCAGAGAATGCTTATCAAATTTGCAGATGACACAAAATTGGGTGGGATCGCTAATACCCTGGAAGACAGAAAAATTCAAAGTGATCTTGATAGACTGGAGCGCTGGGCTGAAAACAACAGAATGAAATTTAATATGGATCAATGCCAAGTTCTACACCTTGGAAAAAGAAAACAAATGCACAGTTACAAGATGGGGGATACTTGGCTCAGCAATACGACAAGTGAGAAGGATCTTGGAATTGTTGTAGATCACAAGCTGAATATGAGTCAACAGTGTGATGTGGCTGCAAAAAAAGCAAATGCTATTTTGGGCTGCTTTAATAGAAGTATAGCTTCCAAATTGCACGAGGTACTGGTTCCCCTCTATTTGGCACTGGTTAGGCCCCGTCCAGTTCTGGGCACCACACTTCAAGAAGGATGCAGACAAGCTAGAGCGTGTTCAGAGGAGGGCAACAAGAATGATCAGGGGTCTGAAACAAAGCCCTCTGAGGAGAGACTGAAAGAACTGGACATGTTTAGCCTGGAGAAGAGAAGATTGAGGGGAGATATGATAGCACTCTTCAAATACTTGAAAGGTTGTCACACAGAGGAGGGCCAGGATTTCTTCTTGATCAACCCAGAGTGCAGGTCATGGAATAATGGGCTCAAGTTACAGGAAGCCAGGTTCTGGCTGGACAAGAGGAAAAACTTCCAGACTGTTAGAGCAATACGACAATGGAGCGAATTACCTAGGGAGGTGGTGGGCTCTCCCACATGAGGCAGTTGGACAACCATCTGTCAGGCATGCTTTAAGGTGGATTTCTGCACTGAGCAGGGGGTTGGACTTGATGGCCTTATAGGGCCCTTCCAACTCTACTACTCTATGATTCTACAAAATCAACAGACACACACCCTCTCTTAGCTGTGTTTGTTTGTAGTTGTGAAGTTTTGAATCAATAGACTTCCCTCCTCGCTTGCATGCTCATAAAATGAAATGGAGGAGTTATCAGTAGACATGCAAATATCTGCCCTCACACCTCTCTCTCTCCCCATGGTGGCTGCTGCACCCCTAAGTCAGGGTGGAGTAGGAAAGCCTGAAGTATCCTATATTGAAAGTGCACAACTGTGAAATAGTGCAGCAGTAGAGACTGGAATGGCAGTGATTGAGCCCATGTTGGCAACAGCACAGCTTCAAAGCAGCAGAGCTGGTACCTGTCTCCACTCCTGTACTTGGCAAAGTGTGATGGAAGGCAATGAGTTATTTCTGGGTAGCCATGTTTAGCCCTCTGCTCTCGCCACACGTCCACACCACTCAACTTTACCTTCTGCCAATCTGCATCATTTCCACCAACCTGCGCCAAAGCCAGCTGACTTTACACGGACTCCCAAACTGCATTGAATCCGCAGTGGCAGGAAAATCCATCTCAAAATGGGATGGGGGGGGGGGAAACGGATTTAGGGCAAGAAATGCTGTGCTAGCTATGGAGAGGGGCCAGCATCATCTGACACAATCAACTTGAGGATGGAATAGAACTGGAGTAAAAGCTCCATGTAGATGTCCCCTTGAATACCCACAGAAGATATGATCAATAGATGCAAAAGGAAGATGCCTCCTGCTGGATATTCCAACTTCTCTCTGCAATGCTTCTCTCTGTACATTTGAACACTTGTGTGGCTATATATCTGCCAGTATTCCAAAAACTGGAGATAAGCTCCTTCACCTTCTGTCCCCTGGAAGGTGATACATGGGGATTGCAGGGTATTTTTGAATAGCAGTCTGATTTTTTAAAATACCCAGTGGTTTGTGCATGTTGTTGTTTATTTGTTTGTTTGATTTCTATACTGCCCAATAGCCGAAGCTCTCCATATACAGATACATTCTTTGTTGCTCTTTCCACCACTGCAAAAAAAAAAGTTTTTTTCATTTTAATTAAACCGTGTGTGTGTGTGTGTGTGTGTGTGTATGTATGTATGAACTGGATTTATTATTTGCTTTCCATGGAGTCACATCCTTCCCCTCCTCTATGTATTTGCAAAAGAACTTAAGATTTTCCAAATAGCACCCTAGAGATCATATTCATAAAGCTAGCATTTGCTGCTCCTTCTTCCCATCTATGTCACATTTCTCCCTCCTTTCTAACCGCTAGGTCATCCTGAACAGCTCCCCCAAACATCTCTTACAAGCTTACACACAGCTACAGTAAACCCAAATTTAATTTACAGTGAAATCCTATGCATGTCTACTCAGAGGTAAACCCCACTGAGGTTAATGGGGCTTGCTCCCAAGTAAGTATATATAGGATTGCAGTTCAAAATGGATAAAGAATGTTCTCACATAGATCTTGCAATTAAGCAATTGTAATAGCAGCAATAGAAGTACCCTGAGCACAGGGTTAGAAAAGGATTTTGGACCAGGAGGCACAACTCTGAAGTTTTCCTTATGGTCCTTTTATCCCTGATCTACTCCCTGTCTCCTCTTCTGCAATTTGTACAAGTTGCTCTTATCCCCAAAACAAGGCTGTACAGCCGCTATTCTATTTACTGTAGTTTTAGCTCAGACACAACTAAAGACTCCCATCCTGTCTGGAAGCCTCTGTGAAGGAAAATAAAATAAAACAAAACAAGACTAAACTATTTTAGTCAGCTTTCCCTTTTCCTCAGAATTGGGACTTTTCCCAAGTGGCTAACTCTGTGGAGACATAGGCCTCCTCCACACGAGACGTTTAATGAGCCTTGAAGGCTCATTATAAATTTTACCTACACACGAGCGGAGCGCAAAACGGGCGTACAGGCGCGTTATCTCCCCGATAATGCGCATTTTCGAACGCGCGTTAAATAGCGACTTTTATTTTGCTCCGGCCGTTAAAGCGCATTTTCGCTGTGTGAACAAGCGATTATGCGCATTAGCTACCTGTAAAGTGCTTTTTGGGCATCAATTAATGCGCTTCGCCGCCTCTCGCCGCCTCCCGTGCAGAGGGATTAGGAGTAAATGCGCCTCCGCGATAATGCGCATAATCGCCGAACCGGGCGCAAAAGCGCGTCCTTGCGGAGGGGGCCTTAGGGAGGTTAAACCTGCCTTCATATATGCTGCAGCTTCAGGCATGGCAGATACATTAATTAAATGGGTGAACCTCCCTACAGTAAGCTAACTTGGCATTACACTTGATTGTTCAAAGTGTGTGTGTGTGTGTGTGTGTGCATGCGCACACGCGCGCGCGCGTACTGTTTTTGGTTACAGTAAAGCCTGCTGTGAATAACATGCTGGAAACATACGACCATATGAAAAGGAGGACAGGGCTCCTGTTTCTTTAATAGTTATATTGAAAATGGAATTTCAGCAGGTGTCATTTGTATGCATGCAGCACCTGGTAAAATTCCTTCTTTTGTATCTTGTCAAGAGGGCAGGGCTCCTGCAGCTTTAACTGTTGTGACGAAGAGGGAATTTCACCAGGTGCTGCATACATACATACACCTGCTGAAATTCCCTTTTCTGTACAACTCTTTAAAAAAACAGGAGCCCTGTCCTTTCCATATGGTCACCCTAATTTTTACTGCCATATTACATAGGGGGCCACGTTATCACTGAAGGCTTTTGGAGCGTTAATGGGTATGGGATGAGACAGAAATCTACTTTCCAGGCGTCTGTAATGCTGCACCCTGGAACAGGAAGTGGCTACTTATCAGATTTTTTTTTAAAAAAAAATGTCGTTCTTGGGACTGCAATATAACCAGAGAAGAGACAGTTAGCTTGCCTGTCAAAGACTGGTTAATGTTGTATCCTTTTCAGTGTGGTCCATTAGGGAATGGTTGGGGAGCTTGAGCAGTAATTAATTTTTAGGGAAAAGTTAATTCCTTTTCTTTTTAGATAGCATGGCCTAAAATTGCTTGCTAAAAACATCAAAAGTATGGTAATAAAACCACTGAAAAAACATAAAAACCCAAACCATAACATGCTATCAATGCACATGGCAACTTGCAGAGAAGCATAAGCAAAAAGGGAGGTCCCTGCTAAAATCTATTATTATTTATTATTATTATTATTATTATTATTATTATTATTATCTTTATTTGTATCCCGCCTTTTGCCCAGTACTGGGCCTCAAGGCGGCTTTACAAAATTAAAACATGTACAGTTAAAAGCTATAAATAGAAATATACAAAAGTTAAAAATATAATTAAATAGATTTCAATATTAAAACGTTTCCACATTTAAGATACGTATTAAATTTTGACACTGAAGAAAGGGTTAGGTAATGGCCACCATCACACCTACTCCCCCACCCCCCAGTTTGCATCCGCTGTTTCCCCCTCTGTTTCCTTGGCAAGTCAAGCGCTGGGCACTTTCATGTCTGTGCGTTGTTGCGCTCATGTAACGTTTCACCTGTATCACTATTACGCCAGCGAAGTCTCCCACCACGCCTCCTATGTTCTCTTTCCCCTGCAGTTAATTTTTTATATATTTATATATATTTTTCTGCACAAATACAATAGTACGACAGCCTCAAAAAACTACAATTCTTTACTCCATTCTTTTTTAGTTAAAGTGGCTACATGGCACTTCCTCTTCAGTGTGTCCCCGTTAAATCCTGAACGTACCTCTGTGACCTGTGATGTGGTCAAGAGGTGGGGCAGCCCCTCCCCATCACTCCTTTTCCTAGCCTGTTCTATTGAGAGCCTTAATTATATTCTTCCTTACTGCTGCGCTACTTCGCTTCTTTGATATTGAGTTATTTAGCTTCTCTGATGCTGTGCTACTTTGCTTCTTTGATGTTGTATTATTTTGATTCTCTGAAGTTTGGAGTAAAAATAGTTATGAAGCTATTACTCCCTGAGAGTTTGTTGGAAGAAAGGTGCAAAATTGAGGTGATGGGGTGCTCTCATAGGGAGCCTTCAGACCCTGTCCAGGCAGGCATGAAGAAGTGGAGAAAAGGAGTTGAAGCAATACTTTTTGGAGGGAGCTTATTTGTGCTGGTGGGTTGCTCTCATGGGGAGCCGCTATTGTAGATTACTTCCCAGGCCTCCTCCACACGGGGCGTTTAATGAGCCTTGAAGGCTCATTATAAATTTTACCTACACACGAGCGGAGCGCAAAACGGGCGTAGAGGCGCGTTATCTCCCGGATTATGCGCATTATCGAATGCGCGTTAAATAGCGACTTTTATTTTGCGGCGGGATGTAAAGCGCGTTATGACCATGTGTACAGTTTTTCAGTGAAGCGCATTTTCGGAGAGGTGTGAGCAGGTAGAGGGCGGGTTTTGACGAGATGGGCGGGGAGAGGGAAGGTATTTCCGGCGGGAGATTTGAAAAAAAGCCCTCAGGTTATGCGCAGCCGCGCGGGTGTGCTCACCCAACGGTTTGGCTGGAGGCGCAGGTGTGGTCGCGCGCCTATGCATATAAGCGCGTGCGCGCGATCCGACCGTTGACCTCATTTAACTTCGCGACGCCAGAGAGACTGCATCCTGATTTATTTCCTCTACACCTTTTCCACCTACCGAAATGGCTGCTCCAGGAAGGGGAGTTTCTTGGAAAAAGGCAGAGATTCTCGACCTTCTGGACATTTTTGGGGAGCAGAAAGTTCAAGCTCAACTGAATGCCAGCCATAGGAACCTCGATGCCTATGAATCCATTGCTCAGGAAATGCAAAGAAGGGGCCATATCCGTACAGCGAAGGAGTGCAGGACGAAGGCAAAGGCAATGAGGCAGGAATATCGCAGGGTCGTGAATCATAATTCACGATCAGGAAATGATGCTGCCACCTGCCCCTTTTTTGAGGAGCTTCATAGCATTTTTCGGGGGGATGCTACTATTCAACCAAATCGCATGGGCAGGAGTCTGAACATCCATCGTGTCCAAGCACCTGCTGCTGCTCCCCCAGTAAGTTCCCCCCTGGCTTTCCCGCTCTCAGAAGGCTCAGAAGAACTGTTCAGCAGTGAACTTCAAACAATAGATGTGGAGGACTACCTTGGAACGCCCTACTCTCCCGGAGGTACATTGATTGTAATTGCCATTTTTTAAAAAATCTCGTTCTTCCTTCTATTTCATGCCTATAGCTCACATCTGATGTTTTCCCCTTTTAGAATTGGAGACACCAGAAGATATTGGAAACGAAGAACCTGAAGGTATAGACTGTTTCTTTTGTTGGGTTGGGAAGACTCTTAACTTTACAACTTAATATTGTGTTCCATGGAATAAAAAATTGTATTCTAAAATGGGGCAGGCAGATGCGGGTGAGCGGGTGGGGCAGGAGAGGGCAGGAGAGATCTCCTCTAGCTACCCAGCGTTTCTCTGGTCTCTCCAGGGCGGGGGGGAAAAAGGATAAGGGGCAGGCAGCCATTTTGAACAACCACCCCCATTTCAAAAGGAGGGAGGTTTGTGATTGTGCCTATTGATGAAACCTCCTAAAAGCTCTTCTTTTTCTGCCACGGCAGGAGCCTACAGAAGCAGCAGTACCACCAGTGCATCGGAATCCATTGAGCAAGCAGATTTGAGGGCCAGAAATCTCCAGCAGCATCCTGCAGCAGCAGCACCGAGTAAGTACAGGCCTAGCTAATTTCTGAGGTCAGACATCATGGAAGGAAGGGAGTTCCCAATGATCTAGGCTGGGTTTATGGGGGGGGGAGGGGGAAAGGGGGGCATTGGACACAACATTGTGGTGCATGGGACCAGAAATTGTGGTCTATGGGAGGGATTCCCGCCTTTTTCTCTACAGCAGTTAAAGTTACATGAGCCCTGACCTCCTTTTCATGTGGTCAGCCCTGACCTCCTTTTCATGTGGTCAGCCTAGGCAGGCAGCCATTTTGAACACACAAACAACCCCCCCCTATTTAAAATGGAGGTTTGTGATTGTGCCTATTGGAATGAAACCTCCTAATAGCTCTTCTTTTTCTTCCACGGCAGCCTACAGAAGCAGCAGTACCACCAGTGTGTCAGAAACCAGTGAGCACGCAGATTTGAGGGCCAGAAATCTCCAGCAGCATCCTGCAGCAGCACCGAGTAAGTATAGGGCTATGTCAATGAAACCTCCTAAAAGCTCATCTTTTTCTGCCATGGCAGGAGCCTCCAGAAGCAGCGGTACCACCAGTGCGTCAGAAACCAGTGAGCATGCAGATTTGAGGGCCAGAAATCTCCAGCAGCATCCTGCACCAGCACCACCGTGTAAGTACTGGGCTAATTTCTGGGGTGCATGGGACCAGAAATTGTGGTCTATGGGAGGGATTTCAGCCTTTTTCTCTACAGCACTTAAAGTTACATGAGCCCTGACCTCCTTTTCATGTGGTCACTGTAGTATACTGCCTGCAACTTTAACTGTGGTGATGAAGAGGGAATTTCACCAGGTGCTGCATGCATACAAACGGCACCGGCTGAAATTCCTTTTTCTCTACAGCACTTAAAGTTACATGAGCCCTGACCTCCTTTTCATGTGGTCAGCCCTGACCTCCTTTTCATGTGGTCAGCCTAGGCAGGCAGCCATTTTGAACACACAAACAACCCCCCCCCCTATTTAAAATGGAGGTTTGTGATTGTGCCTATTGGAATGAAACCTCCTAATAGCTCTTCTTTTTCTTCCACGGCAGCCTACAGAAGCAGCGGTTCCACCAGTGCGTCGGAAACCAGTGACCACGCAGATTTGAGGGCCAGAAATCTCCAGCAGCATCCTGCACCAGCACCACCGTGTAAGTACTGGGCTAATTTCTGGGGTGCATGGGACCAGAAATTGTGGTCTATGGGAGGGATTTCAGCCTTTTTCTCTACAGCACTTAAAGTTACATGAGCCCTGACCTCCTTTTCATGTGGTCACTGTAGTATACTGCCTGCAACTTTAACTGTGGTGATGAAGAGGGAATTTCACCAGGTGCTGCATGCATACAAACGGCACCGGCTGAAATTCCCTTTTCTGTACAACTGTTAAAGTTACATGAGCCCTGACCTCCTTTTCATGTGGTCAGCCCTGACCTCCTTTTCATGTGGTCAGCCTAGGCAGGCAGCCATTTTGAACACACAAACAACCCCCCCCCCCCTATTTAAAATGGAGGTTTGTGATTGTGCCTATTGGAAGACTCTTAACTTTACAACTTAATATTGTGTTCCATGGAATAAAAAATTGTATTCTAAAATGGGGCAGGCAGATGCGGGTGAGCGGGTGGGGCAGGAGAGGGCAGGAGAGATCTCCTCTAGCTACCCAGCGTTTCTCTGGTCTCTCCAGGGCGGGGGGGAAAAAGGATAAGGGGCAGGCAGCCATTTTGAACAACCACCCCCATTTCAAAAGGAGGGAGGTTTGTGATTGTGCCTATTGATGAAACCTCCTAATAGCTCTTCTTTTTCTTCCACGGCAGCCTACAGAAGCAGCGGTTACACCAGTGCGTCGGAAACCAGTGACCACGCAGATTTGAGGGCCAGAAATCTCCACCATCCTGCAGCAGGAGCGAGTAAGTACAGCCGATGTTATTTGCTTGATAAAGTTTCAGTCCTGCAATTCTTATAAATGTGTGAAAGGACATTCTCATCTTCAGGATGAGGGTGCGAGAGAACCCATGGTACAGGCTGGACATGTAATAAATGATTTTTAAACACACTAAACTTTGCCCTTTCCCTTCAGGTACAGATGAAGGAAGGAGACATCCCATCCAAAAGTCAGCACTCTCGCCTGCAACGCGCCTGGAAATGGCCAGAAACAGAAGACCCCCACGCAGCAGGGACACAGACCACATTCTGGAGCATGCCTCTGCACACAACGCAAACCTCTTGCAGATGCATGAGCAGATGTTGCAGAAAAATGACCAGATGTTGGACTATTTGAAAACAGAAGATGCAAGGGACCAAAGAAATCAAGATGCCCTTCTCAGAATTCTAGAAAGACAATGTGTCACGATGGAGAAGCTGGTGACGGTGGTGCAACAGGAAGAACCGGGAAGATCAACCCATACAGCCAACCCATCATCTACTAGCCATGGAAAACGCCAGCCAATAAAAAGACGGTTGGCTATTGACAGTATGGAGGGGACCAGCTCTAAGCCAAATGACTTAGGTGGGAACTCAGGAGAGGGTGAGGGGAGAAAATGCCTGGCTAAGAAGAAACGTAAAGTCAGGGTGCAACACCCCCAGTCTGCCCAGTTGCAAAATCCCCAGAATGACATTTTAACCAAAGACTTGGACGAATCACTGCTCCCGTGCTCCCATACAGTACCCCCACAGCGCTCATCATCACCACTTCAAGGTGAGCCAAGCATAAAGCGCACGGCACGGGAGGTAAAAAAAACCTTAAAGTTCTCCCCTTAGAATACATGATTTATGTTATTGTTAATAATTTGCTGTTAATTATGGGTTTTTTTGCTGTTATTTATGTAATTGTTATGTTATTTGCTGTTAATTATGGTTTTTTTTTGCTGTTATTTATGTAATTGTTATGTTATTTGCTGTTAATTATGGTATTTTTTGCTGTTATTTATGTAATTGTTATGTTATTTGCTGTTAATTATGGTATTTTTTGCTGTTATTTATGTAATTGTTATGTTATTTGCTGTTAATTATGGTATTTTTTGCTGTTATTTATGTAATTGTTATGTTATTTGCTGTTAATTATGGTATTTTTTGCTGTTATTTATGTAATTGTTATGTTATTTGCTGTTAATTATGGTATTTTTTGCTGTTATTTATGTAATTGTTATGTTATTTGCTGTTAATTATGGTATTTTTTGCTGTTATTTATGTTGTATTTAACCATTAAAATATAGTTTTCATATCTCACTGTGTGGTTGGGACTGTGCTTCCTATCTATTATTAAAACAGTTAGGCATCCCTCCTTAATACTGCACCAACCTGAAAATGCTA
Organism: Anniella stebbinsi; assembly: GCA_029215795.1. Lineage (NCBI taxonomy): Eukaryota > Metazoa > Chordata > Lepidosauria > Squamata > Anniellidae > Anniella > Anniella stebbinsi. The sequence goes on along the minus strand of JARDYH010000005.1, from coordinate 59,430,537 downwards.
AGGAAAACCAAAACAATGTTTTAGTAACAAAAATAAAGATTTAGTTTTTTAAACAAATATTATTTTCAACTATTTACAATATTATTTTCAACTATTTACAATTTATTGAGGATACGGTCTAGCTTGTCCTCAATGGAGGACATGCGATTCTGCATGCCTCCAACGGCTTCCTCAAGCCTCTCCAGCCGCTCCTGAGTGGGAACTGCATGGGATGGTAAGAAAAAAAAAGTGTTTAAAATCATATAATATAACCAACAGAAAAACAGTTCAAGATGTACCACTCAATGACATTGGCTATTCAATGCGATTCAATTTACAGGAATGTAAATATAGTTTTTCATTTTTTAATTAAAAATTTAAACCATTAGTCCTGTACTGTACAATAGGGTGACCACATAAAATCCAGGTCGGTTAAACTGTTGTGATGAAGAGGGGATTTCACCAGGAACTAATTGCATACAAATGACACTGGCTGAAATTCCCTTTTCTCTACAACTGTTACAGATACAGGAGCCCTGACCTGGATTTTATATGCTCAATGTACTCTACATTATACAAAGCAATGGAACTTCTATTACCTGCTGGAGACACAGCAGCAGGTGAGACAGGTGGGGGTGCATTCTCCTCTTCCTCCTCTTCCTGCACCTCCTCCTCCACCTCCTCCGCAGACGGCGATGGCGATGGACTGAGTATCCCTTCAAAATTGGAAAAAAAATGTTATTTTAAGTTTCTATCATGGTGTTCCCCGCCTCGATCCGTTGGGAGAGTCTATTAATTAATAAATAAATACATATATCATTACAATTATTAATATTAATAATATTATTAAAGTACGCTGGGCAAAAATAGTATTCCTAATTAATCTGGCTTGCATTTAACTTACGTGCCCTTCTGCGGAGGGTCATCCGAGGAGGAGAAGGAGGAGAAGGAGGAGGAGGAGAAGTCCCCCCAACCTCCTCCACTTCGGGAGACGGAGCCGCCTCTTCCGCCCTCCTGTTTTGGGCTAAGAAAAAGAGGGAAGGGAAAAAGGGAAATAACATTAAAATGTGGAAGGGTCCCTGAAGGGCATCTAGTCCCACCCCAAGATGAATGCTGGAATCCACCTTAAAGCCTCATTGTGTCAGGGGTCATAGTTTTTGGGGCTTCCCCCCCCCCAACCTGCACATCCACCAGAGAATACACAATGAGCAGTGGGCAGAATCACCAGCACACAGGGCTCCTGAAGGGCATCTAGTCCCACCCCACCCAAGATGTATGCTGGAATCCACCTTAAAGCCTCATTGTGTCAGGGGTCATAGTTTTTGGGGCTTCCCCCCCCCAACCTGCACATCCACCAGAGAATACACAATGAGCAGTGGGCAGAATCACCAGCACACAGGGCTCCTGAAGGGCATCTAGTCCCACCCCACCCAAGATGTATGCTGGAATCCACCTTAAAGCCTCATTGTGTCAGGGGTCATAGTTTTTGGGGCTTCCCCCCCCCAACCTGCACATCCACCAGAGAATACACAATGAGCAGTGGGCAGAATGGTAATGCACTCACTCACCTGCGGTCAGCCTCTCCTCCGGGGTTGGTCTCCCCGCCTTCCGCCACAGCTCGCGGAATTCCACGAAGTAGGGTGGACGCTGTCGGAAGGGGGGATGCTCCCCATGGGCACTAATGGCCCGGAAAAAAGCCGCTTTCACGTACTTGAACTTCGTCCTGCACTGCAGGGCAGTGCGGACGAAGTTTTGCTGGCGCAGAGCAGCAGCCGCCCTCCTAAACAGCCTCATAGTCGGGAGGCTGCTGCTCCTGACAATCCTTCCAACGAGGGAGGATTGGAGGAGGAAGGCCAATAATATGCGGACCTCCGCATCCCCCCAATACCTCCCTCTAGGCATCTTGAAGGATTGTGAGGAAGTCTAGGCCTCACTTCCGGTTTGCGATGTTTCCGCGGACCGGTTTAGCGGTTGCGCGCATGCGCGCGGAACCGTCAAACCACCATTCCCGAACAGCGCGTAAGTGATTAAACACTGTCGCGTTTATTCGGAGCAGTGGGAAAGTTACCAGATGTGTTTTGGGTGTCCTGAACTGAAAACCTGAGAATGTTAGTGACTATATTGTACTATGTTATTCTCAAAAAAACAACCCTGTGAGGTAGGCATGGATGGGCTGTGGTCCTGTTACTTGCCCTTCTGCAATGTTCACTGTACTGCATATGTGTGTTGGGTTACCTGAAGTCTTATTGTCTAGGAATACTACTATCAACATTGTCAAGTTGTAGGAACATATTTTATTTAGGATAAGCATTTTTAAAATAAGCACTTTTTAATATGGCAACAACAATTTTGGGTGTCCTGAATGTACCTTTGGGTGTCCTGAACTGAAAACCTGAGAATGTTAGTGACTAGATGGTACTATGTTATTCTCAAAAAAACAACCCTGTGAGGTAGACATGGATGGGTTGTGGTCCTGTTACTTGCCCTTCTGCAATGTTCACTGTACTGCATATGTGTGTTGGGTTACCTGAAGTCTTATTGTCTAGGAATTGTAGGAACATATTTTATTTAGGATAAGCATTTTTAAAATAAGCATTTTTTAATATGGCAACAACAATATGGCAATATGGCAACAACAATTTCAGCATAGAAAATAAAATTAACAGCATTTACAACAGCATTTAATTTGACATTGAAAGAAACATAGTTGAAAGTCACATTATTATGAACATACATCTCATAACAATATCTAATTACTAACAGCAATGTAAAAGAAAAATCAGCAAAGAAAATAAAATTAACAGCATTTGCAACAGCATTGCATTACACATTGAAAGAAACATACGTTACTTTGAAGTCACTGAACATCTCAAAACAGCAATGTAAAAGCGAAATCAACATAGAAAATAAAATTCACATATTCTAAAGGGATTGTCTATAAGTAGTCTCATTTCCTAATGCAGCTTCTTCTTGATGAAAAAAGAATAAACACAGTCAGTGCTGCCTGGAGCGGGACTTGGCTTTTGCTTGAAGAATGGAATGAATGATCCAGAAAAAGGAAGCGGTTGCCTTCTGGTCTGGTCACATCACAGAGGTTCCACACGACACCGTCTTTGATCCCCTGCAGTTCTCTCTATGCTATGTTCTAAGGGAAATTTAGAGATGGATTGTTTTAGCATAGGATGTAATAACAATATCCCACCCTCTACACATTCATTCATTCATTCATTCTCAGGCCATGAAGCCTTTATGCGGAAACTTTCCTTATTTGTTTATGCACTTTCCTTATTGGTTTATGCTTCTAGCAGGTCTTGACACATGCTTCCTTCCTGTGACTTGCTGAAATAGAGTAAATAGAGTAAAGTTAGGGAAAACATGGCTTACACAAGTTTGGCACAGGGGTTTGGCACTGAACACTCACCTCCCTAGGGGTTCTGCCCACGCAGAGACCAAAGCATGCCTCTTAAGGCATCTCTGACCTTTTCCCCAGCAGCCTTTTCTTGAATTTCCTCATGCCCCATTGGCAGCGGGGCACCCAGGGTTGCCAGTTCAATTTGCCTTGCTTCGTGGAGATCCAATGCAACATCATGTCCTTGACTTTCACAAATGTTGTGTAGAATGACACAGGCAGATATCACAGAAATGACGTTTTCTTCAGCGAGTTCTATCCTGGACGACAGGCATCTCCACCGTGCTTTTAACCTTCCAAAGGCACATTCAACAACATTCCTCGCCCGTGACAGACAGTGGTTGAAATGTTGCTTTTGCTGGTCCAGGGCTCCGCCGTAAGGTTTCATCAGCCACTTCCGAATGGGGTAAGCGGAATCAGCCACCACCAGTGGAGGAATCTGCACGTCATTAACAGTAATGGTAGGGTTCCCTGGGATGAAGACACCAGCTTCCATGGCCTCAAAGAACGCAGAGTTCCTGAAGACATGGGCATCGTGATTTCTCCCACTCCAACCTATTTCCACATCCATGAATCGCCCACGGTGGTCCACTGTGCCTTGAAGGAGCATGGAAAAAAAGCGTTTCCGGTTTATGTAGTCAGGGCCTTGCCTAGGAGGACAGGCAATTTCAATGTGACATCCATCTGTGGCTGCAACACAATGAAAGAAGCCCAGTTTGGAAAATCCACTCATGATCTGAGAGAGAAAACATAAATAATGGAAAATAAATCATTACTGCTTCATCGGCTGGCATGCTTGAGATACAATGATCAAGTTCCATTTGGCCACCTATATAACAGCCTAGCCCATCTTTTCCTATCCCAAATAATAAAAAACAAGACTCACCTCTGGAACATTGCCAAGGCAAACTGTTTTTCTCAGAAGCGCATGCTCCATGGCTAGGCAGACCTCCACAACGATCATGGCTGCCGTTGTTCTACCGATCCCAAATTGCTGAGCCACCACCCGGTAACCACCAGGATTTGCTAGCCTCCATATACAGATGGCCACGCGCTTCACCATTGGAATGGCTTCCCTCATGTTCGTATTGCGACGTTCTAGAAATGGCCGAAGATGGTCTGCAATCTGGAAAAGGGTTGCTCTGGTCATCCTAAAGTTCTCTAGCCACTGCTCATCACCCCAGAGGGCTAGAACATCGTTTTCCCACCAGTCACGACTCCTGGGGAAGCACCACCATCTTCTTGGTCTCTGTTTTTTCATCAAAGGAACATATAATAAATTCTCTTGGAGTCTATCTTGTTGGAGTCTTAAAAGATAAGAGTTGTTCTCTTGGAGCCTTCTCATGATGATTCGTCTTCTTCTTCTTCTCCGTTGAATCGTTCTCCTTAGGCAAGTCAATGTAACGTGCATATTTGCGATCAGAAGTTGAATCGCATAAATGAGGGAACGAGAAATCGAGGTAGGAGCCATCTCGCCTTCTCTTCCCGTCCAGCTCAAAATGGCGTTTCAGAAAGAGAAAAGGGGAACCAAACTTGCTTCTCTGGTGTCGCCTAGGTAAATGAACTCAACGGTCGACGAAACTCAGATCACGTGCTTGTATGCATATGCTCGCGCGCGAAGGTGCGCGTAACCTGAAGGCATTTTTTTCCCCCCGCTCAGCTCTGCCCTCTCCCCCCCTCCCATCTCGTTGCCAGGTAACCCGAAATTACGTAGGCAGGCAGGTACATTCCTGTGGGTGGAGTACAGGAAGGGAGGGCTGGGAAAGGGGTTGGCTCTGATCACGTGCTTGTATGCATATGCACGCGCGCGAAGGTGCGCGTAACCTGAAGGCATTTTTTTCCCCCCGTTCAGCTCTGCCCTCTCCCCCCCTCCCATCTCGTTGCCAGGCAACCCGAAATTACGTAGGCAGGCAGGTACATTCCTGTGGGTGGAGTACAGGAAGGGAGGGCTGGGAAAGGGGTTGGCTTTAGGCAAAAAGCGAATTAAAATGTCTGTTTCCTCCTCCCGAAGCCCCGCATGTGAACAATTAAAACGCGCGTCGGAGAAAAGCGATAATGCGCTTCAACGCCTCTCGCTGCCTCCCGTGCAGAGGGATGAGGCGTAAATGCGCCTCCGTGATAGTGCGCATAATACCACAAACGGGCGCAAAAGCGCATCCTTGTGGAGGGGGCCCCAAAGACATCCGAGCACTAGAAGTGGAAGATCCATTGCCTAATAAATGTGTGCATTGTGTCAAATGGAATTCCAATCCAAATGGAAGTTTTCTGCCTGAATGTCTGCTGCATGGAAAATCTCACTTTTTCTTTTTCTTTTTATAAAAAATAGAATACATTTTTTAAAAAACTGGTAAAACCTTGTTAAGCCTTTCCTTTATGGACCCAGCTTTATCTTTATGGTCTCTTTTTCTTTAAAGATAAAGCTGGGTCCACAAGCCACTTGTCTCCTGCTACCAGAGGAGATGAGGGCTGCGGCTTGTTTCTCTTCACCCAGTAGAAGGAGAGCCTGTTTTCCTATCAAGATACTTGGAAGATTAAAAGCAAAGGAATCAGCTTTTGGAATACTCCACTGATGCTGCAAACACCCTTGTTAATAGATATGTCTCGCTTTGTTACCTCATTTTAATTAATCATAAAACAACGACAGCTGCCAAATAAGGGCTCTGGCCCCAAGCCTACATCTGACTTGAAGCCCTTAAAAATATACTATTTATGGTACTTGAGGTTTAAAGCTTCAATTTCTTGTATAAACCTTGCCTTCTCTACAAATTATGCCATGTGTGTATAAGCAGATTTATCTTGACTTCCAGAGGTGCTCCAGCCCTCCTACAAGCAAAATTCACATTTGTATATGTTTTGAAAAAGCAATGAGGTGGCTATGTTGCTTTTTCATACAAATGACCCTGCGCTGTCACATTGAGAGAAACAGGTTTCCTAATAATGTATATAAGGCAGGACTTGCTTCTAACTACATATGTCCTGCATAGCTGTCTTGGCCTTTTCAGACATTTTCTCTGTTTATAGACTCTGGACATTGGAAAATGAGATTTTTGGTAAGTGTGGTGCTGACTGCAAAAAGAGACCATGCCCTCCAGAGTAAGGTCCAATGGGTGGGGCTGTGTGAGGCCTGTAGGAGGCCACAGGCAGCATATTTGGCATTGGTCCAAGAAAGTCTGAAGGATAAAGGATATGTAGGTCCTTCCCTCCAACACATGAAACCTTGCTTTGCCTTAACTAAAATGTAATCTATTCTCCATGAATCTGCACGGGATCTTCGTAATGCTGTTGCTTTCGGTATGAGAAAATAGGAGCTCAGTGAAATCTCTTTCTAGAAGCAGAAATGATAACGTGCAGGAGAAACAAATGTTGTTGTTCCTCCTCTACAGATGGTTTCTCTGCATTCATTCCATATCTGCAGAGCAAACAAGTGATAGACCAGCACAGGTTAAAAGGAAACATTATCAGTATGGGAGATACACATCAAAAACCTGGAAAATGGGACATGCAGGCACACTGCCAGGACAACATTTTGCACTCGGGTACAGATACCTTTATATAAATCACACACATACCATCAGTTGTGAAGTGCATAGGTGTGTAAATCAAGGCTTTTCCTTTAAAAATACACAGAAGCATTGATCAGGAAAGGATCAGGCACCTACTTCTGTACATTTTAAAGGAGAAAATTCTAAATACATATATGGGCTTTCACAGCCCGTACAGTATGTGAATATTTAGGGATTTGTGCTGTAGTCTGAAAGCAGAATCAAAGAGCCCACAACCTACTCCTACAGGCTGGCTATATGGCATCGGGTTGCTGTTGCTTTTGCTAAAACTTCGTGCATTCTCTGCTGCGGGGTGGTGGCGGCTAATCCCAACGCAGAGGGAGGGTGTGGAGCTTTCAGCAGCCATTCAGCTCACTGCCCTGCCCATTGCCTGGGTGGGAGGTGACCAATTAGGGGTTGCCTTCTGCCTGGGAACGCCTCCACCTTGATGCTGGAGTGAGGTTAGACAGTGGAAGAGCCGTGTTTGTCTTGCTCTAGCCTAAAAAGTCAGGGTTAAGTCCCTGACTTTTTAAATGCGGAGCTTTGTGGGAAAGCCCCGCTGTGACTTCAAGGTGGCTGCTGTGTCGTATAACCAACACAGTGCCACCACACACACGTTGCAGGGCTTTCGGATCTTATAGACAGCCCCCTAGTTGCATCTGTAGAGGACAATCTATAGAAAATAAAGGGTAGTACAGATGAAACTGCCTAATTCTCAAACTATGGTTTGAAGAATTGTATGCCTCTTCCCCTTTCCTCCACCTCCCTAGATCCTTTGATTTTTTTATATACATTGTTTTTGAGCTAACTATAGTTAAGCATTATATCTTTATTAATACTTTTGCTATTCGTGATCTGGTGGCTTGTGTTATCACATGTCCCCATCTACAGCCTTTATCACACCTACTATTTCCCCCCGGTTTGCTTCTGCGGGTTCCCCCTCTGTTTCCTATGCAAGTCAGCTTGGCCTGTTGAATTTTGCCTGTTTTGGACGTTGCCCGTTCAGGGATAAATCAAATCAGAAACGAAAAACTGCGACCTCAGGGTGAGAGAGCAGCAGGAGGGGGGACGACATCATGCGAGTCCAGCGCTGAAGAAGTAGAGCAAAGCCGAGAAGGGTGTGCTTAAAACCACGTGTGTGCTAATGACCTACATGTGTGTCTAACAATTCACATATACTTGAGTAACAAGTTTCAAGAGTCTTTAACCTGGGGTCATGGCACATAGTGGGATTGTAGCTCAGTGATAGATGTTTTGCCTGCAGAAAGTCCAAGGCTCAGTCCCCAGCATCTCCAGGTACGGCGGGCAAAACTCCAGCCTGAAACTTTGGAGTGCTGCTGCCAGTCAGTGTTGACAATATTGGGATTGATGGACCAATGGTCTGACTTGTTATAAGGCAGCTTCTGATGTTCCTGTGAGATTAGGGAAGAACTCAAGTGGATGAGGAAGGAGAGTGATTTAATCTCTACATTTAAGGTCTCATGTGGCAAAGTCATTTTCTCCTTGCATGGAGAACATAAAAGGGTTCTGTGTGGGAAATATTATATTATGGTTTAGTCACTAGGTGGCAGTATAATTAGTTGCAGATTAGACTGAACCAGGAGCGTTGTTCCTTTCAATGGTTCTGTTAAGGGCTAAATGAATGATAAAATAAATATGTGACTGCATTTAACATGTCTGTATTTTTCTTTAAAAATAGCAGCTGTGGAGGGGTGGTGGTGAGGACTCAGCCATGTGTCGACAGATTTAAAATTCTCCCCCCACCTCACCCCAAGTTCATAATGAAAATGCCCAGATCAGCTGCTGTTCACCCTGGGAAGGAAGCTGCTATTGCCAGTTTCCCTCAAGCAAGGGTTAAAAATCCTATCCTGTGGTAGCAATCCTTATTAAGAGTTTTTCTTCCCCCACAGCTGCTATGTTTAATAAATTAATAAACCAGGTGTAATTAAATGCAGTCAATAACAGATCGAGCCAGTTCTCAAGATCAAGCTGCCCACCATGGTTTATTTAAGACATGATGGGCTGCAGCATGGACAGGTGGCCATTTTGATTATTTGAGCCACGACCATGACTTGTGACATCTCAACCTGGTGGGACTGGGTCGTTGACATGGTTAACAAACCACCCAGAACCCATGGGCTGTTTGTGGTTGTGGGTAATTTCTTAACTACACCAAGAACCTACCCTTGCCAGGTCTGGATGTCATGACAAGCTACAGATGCAGCTTGAATATTCAAAAGTTGTCCTGCACGTGCTGCAACCCACCATGGCTTGAATAAACTACAGTGGACTGTGGTGATTGTGTGAACCAGGTCACTGTCTATCTGTTTAGGCTCTAAGACAATAAAGTATTCTGAAGCTTCCATGACAGGCCCTAATATGTGATCTAATGTGAAAATTGATGGAGGTATGGTGGCTTATTGTCGTTGTTCCTCAGAGACTATTATCCCAGTCAATTATTATAATAGCATTCCAAAGTACTCCTGTGTTATATTACCTGCCATGAGGAAGCTGCTTGCCTTGGGAGCAACCTCCACACAATTATGTTTCAAGTGGGCCACCTCCCACCTCAGACCTTTGCACTCTGTGCATTTTTAAAAAGCAAAGCTCAAGAACTCCACTGCATTTGTGTCTGCTTTCAGTGACAACTAAGGCAGGAAATGTAAGAAAAGGCCCCACCTTATCCAGTTCTCCTTGAGTGTACAGAACTGCAGCAGAAGAATAGGTGTTTTTCTTCTCATCCCAGTTACTTGTCTGTTTAGGTTTTCCTGGCCTAACTACACGTCGTTGTGGATGCGTGTTCTCTCGATTTTTTCCCCCCGCAATATTACGTCACGCGCCACACTGTTGTTTCCCGTTCGTTTCTTCTAAGTGTTTTGTGCGGTACTTTGTGTATCAGTGATGCATACCAAACCTCGGAGGCTCTGCTCGCGCCCTCGCCCTCGCCGCAGCCCTTTAATCCTGGCTGGTCCCGGGGGGAGGGGGAGGGGGGAGAGCTGTAAACAAAACCCAGCGATTGGGAAATCCCTCTCCAGATCGCTGGCTTTTGTTTATACCCCTCCCTCCTCCCTCCCCAGGACCGCCGGGATTAAAGGGCTGCGGCTGCAGCGAGGGGGCAAGCAGAGCTTGGTCCACACTGAGCGGGGAGCAGCGCTCGCAGGGAGGCTCGGGAAGCATGGAGAGGGTTGCTCTGCGCGCCTAAAATGAACTTTCAAAATGATTGGCTAAGAGGGAAAAGAAGGGAGACCAGAAACGGAAGTTATCACAAAGAAGGGAAGAAGGAGTAGCAGGAAATAACACTAGAACGAGGCACACTAAGACATTCAGAGCGATTTAAAATGGATTAAAGGATTCTTTTGGGAGAAAAAAAAGGAGCCAATAAAATGCACAACATAACGCTTTAACACAAACGTCATGTGAATCGACAGGGTTCGGAACGCACATCCAGCGAAATGAGGCGATATCACAACGACGTGTAGATCCTGCCCAGGATGACTAAGAGGTTCATCAGACAAGTGTTTTATCGCACGCTCGCTACTGCCCACTTATGTATGTGCGCTCGTCCTTTACACGACGACATCTGTCTCCCATGAGCCTCCTGCTCATTCCGCTTGTTTTTCCGTAGCAAAATAGACCCCTTTTAATCCGACTGTTTTTTAAAAAATGGAATGAGCCGTGATTTCTTGCTATGTGCAGGAAAAGTGGTGCGATAAAAACAGCCTCCGAATGGGCCACGTGGTCTTCGTTTACTTCCTCTTTCCCCTCTGGGAAGAATGAGGAAGTGTGGAAAAGCGATGGTAAAGAAGCACGATTTCCCTCCATTTGATGATACTCTAAACAGGGAAATCTTCCTGATGCTTGGAGTATTAATATGTAAAGACTTCTGGGGAAATGTAGATAACATATTCCTCCCTTGTTCTGAAACAGAGCTGCTTACCATCTTACCTTTGCTCATTCTTTTTTTATTATTATCATTATTGCAAAATGTATGTAGAAAAAATAAGCAAACTTGACTAAATGGAGTGTGTATGTGTGTGTAATTTTTTTATTTATTTCTTAAAATTATGTTGAAAGGTATTGAGTAAACTCTTAGCTAGCTTGCTGTGGGCTGAGATAGTTATGTGAAAGCTACCCACTTCTGCCTGCCACATGTTGAACATTGGTTGACTTTGCAGGCTTACCATTTTAAATCACTCAAAAAGCTGCAATTGTATTTTTGTACAACAAGCCAATCTAAGTTAGGCTTGGCTGAGCTCAGTTCATAGCAGGTGGCTCTCAGAACATGCTCGGTTCATGGCTGCACACAGTGCAATGGCCAATTTTGAAATGCAGTAGTGCAATGGCCAATTTTGAAATGCAGATGCTCATCACAATAGTCCCCATAGCCGCACCCCCAAGGAGGGTACAAAAATGTAGGCAGCTGTGTTGATCTATGTTAACAAACCAGTTTTAGCAGTTTTCATCTCCACCACAAGCAAATCTTTTGTAAAGCTAACGGCTATCAATTGCCCATTCAAGACCAATACACCTCAAAATACTTTGCATTATAAGAAGGAACAATATAGTGCTACTGGGAAAATTCATCCTCCCTTCCCCCAACCATTGTGAAGATTAAAGCTAAACTCAGAGGGAACAGGGAAGTTGGCAGGGGGTGGGGTGGGGTGGATAGATGACATCCCTGCTAATAAAAACGTTTCTGTGCTTCATGCCTGTGAGCCCTGGTTCCACTACACCATTGGCTGCACAGCTGAAACAGTATGGGCTAACTAAAGATGCCTGGTGATACAGTCTAAGTTATGTGACTCCTAAGCATGCCACCTTTGCAAACTTTAAATGAATCTAAGTAACTACAGGGGTTGCTTCCATCCTAGCAATTTTAGGAATATGTTTTTACTTCTGCACAAATTGTAGGATTCTTCATATCAAAGTTTTCTTTTTCTCCTGCTTGATCCTGTCACCTGCAATCCATGTCACCCTCAGAGACTCTCCTTATGCTGGGAAAGTAATGGATAGAGCTGTAGTTGAATCAACAAGTCAACCCCTTCTCCAGCAGCTGGTTTCCTTACATGACAAGCTGGCATGCCTTTCAATGAGTGCTTATCTGTCTCTCTCATTGGCGGAGTCTGTTGCCAAGCTATCCAATTGCTTGCAACCCATCTTTGCACCCCTCCCTCTCAGAAGTTGTGCTGCTCCTTGTTCTGTGCAAAGAAGAGATACATACATACAACGCTTCTGGAGGTAACAAAGGCCTCCTCCACACGGGGCGTTTAATGAGCCTTGAAGGCTCATTATAAATTTTACCTACACACGAGCGGAGCGCAAAACGGGCGTACAGGCGCGTTATCTCCCCGATAATGCGCATTTTCGAACGCGCGTTAAATAGCGACTTTTATTTTGCTTCGGCCGTTAAAGCGCATTTTCGCTGTGTGAACAAGCGATTATGCGCATTAACTACCTGGAAAGCGCTTTTTGGGCATCTTTTAATGCGCTTCGCCGCTTCCCGCCGCCTCCCGTGCAGAGGGATTGTGAGTAAATGCGCCTCCGCGATAATGCGCATAATCACGGAACCAGGCGCAAAGGCGCATTCTTGTGGAGGGGGCCAAAGACAAATCAGTGTACTCGGGAAACCTGTAAGAGGTACACTGGTAGCACACTGCTCTGTCTGCTTTAATCATTCCCATGTCTGGACATTTTTGGTGCTGTTTTCCTCAGAATCCTTTGGGACAAACATGCCAAAACCCGTTAAAAAGGCATAAAAAAGGGGACTGTCTGGTTAATGCAGGCAGTTAGGTCAAATAAAGCTCTGTGAATTTCAAGAGTTGGCTCTGTAGTTGGCAGTTTCTTCTGGAGTAATGTGTATTATTCAGTTTTCCAAAATGAATATTCTTCTTAACTGGCTGAAGTCCTGAGGGAACAAAAAAGGGCAGGGGAAGGGATCAACAAAGATGAAAATCTACCAAGGGTCAGCTCAGCTTGTTGCTAACTTCAATAAAGAATGACAACCTAGTCAGAATCCACTTTAGTGGCTGATAATCAGGTACTTATACAAGGTAGGGGCAGATGGCCACATACACTCCATTAACTTGGAAATGGCTCAGGCAACTGCCAGCTAGCCATTTTGTTTGAAAGCATTCAGAATCTTGCAGGCACAACACTAAAAGCTTTTATTGCCTTAGCACCAAGGATGCACATGGCACCTTAGATGCATTTGTGATTCTCCTTGAAACATAATTTAAATACATCTGCTCTTGACTTGAATAGGGTGACCAACTGTCAGGATTTCCCCGGATTTGTCCTGGTTTTTATTCTCTTCTGGGTGTCGGGGGATTTTCTGTAATTTTCTATAATGTCCTGGAAAGACATGCTTTCCCTTTGAAGGCTGCATTAGCATGGTGGGAGGGAATGACACACCTTCTGGAGGTGGGTCATTTCCCTCACACTGCTCCAATCAGGGCCTGAAAGGGGAAAGCATGTCATTCCCAGACATTATAGAAAAGGCCCTGATTGGAGCAGTGGAGGGTGGGAATGACACACTTTCCCCTCCTCCACCCCATTTGGGGCCTTTAAGGTGGTGGAGGTGAATGACATGCATCCCAGAGGCCCCTGAAAGCTGCTTTCCCACCCCCACCCCACTGGGTGTCCTCTTTTTTCGTTTCCCAAATGTGGTCACCCTAGACTTGAACCTATGAAGACCACCAAACTCTTAATCTTTATTATACTACACTGGCTTATTTTAGGTCAATTGCTTTGTTTTCCAAAAGTCTAAATAAGTTGACTCTTTGGGCCCATTCACACGTGCGTGGGGGGAGGTGGTTAGGAGAACTACAGAGTGGGGAGAGTTAACGAAACCCTGGGTGCCTCTACAAGAGAGGTTTAATGCTCTTTGAAGTCTCATTAAAAAATTTACCTCTACACCAGCGGAGCACAAATAGGGCGTAGAGGCGCGTTATCTCCCCGATTGTGCGCATTATCGAATGCGCGTTAAATAGCGAGTTTTTTTTTTGCTCCGTCCATTAAAGCGCATTTTGATGGGAAGCTGCTGCCACCGCTGCCGCTCCTCGCGAGTCGCGGCGGGCTCGAGCTGCCAAACTGTCCCTTCCGCTCGCCGGAGCAGCATGAGGAGGGGGCTGCTGCTCCGGCGAGCGGAAGGGACAGTTCGGCAGCTCGAGCCCGCTGCGACTCGCCAGGAGCGGCGGCGGTGGCAGCAGCTTCCCATCCCCTCTCGAGTGGTACTGCCGTTTGCATCTCCTCCTCCACCGCCTCAGCCCCCAGTCGCCAGCCAGTTTCCCTCCAGTCACGAAAGCAGCCACATTTCCAAGGCAGCCAAAGGTGCCTGGCAGCGTCCAGTAGCTCTCACGCACCCCTCTCTCTCCACTGTCCTCCGGCTCCTGCTGAGGGGATCAGGCTGTCAAAAGGCGCTTGCGGGGAAGGAGTCGCAGGCGGGCGGGCGGGCGCCCAGAGACGAAGCAGCCGCGCCCGCCCGCCCGCCTGAGACTCCTTCCCCGCAAGAGGGGCGCCTCCTGCTCGGCACCCGCGGTGGGGGGCCCGGCGGGAGGAGGAGGAGGAAGAAGAGGGGGTAAAGGAAGGCGAGGAGGAGGAGGAGCACTCGCCTGCTGCCCACAGCCTACCAGCCAGCCAGCTGGGGAGCGGCGGGGAGGGAAGGGGAGGGGAGGGAAGCGCCTTTTGTCGCCGCCTCTCGTGCAGAGGTATTAGGCGTAAAGGCGCTTCAGGGATAGTGCGCATAATCGCCTAACCGGGCGCAAAAGCGAATCCTTGTGGAGGGGACCCATGACACGTGCACTTGTCATACTATCATGGAACGACAAAGCATTGCGTGGTTCCTTTACCTGTCCCGCTTTGTGTTAGCCCATCCTCCTCCTGGATCTGTGTCTGTGTCTCCCAGCAGCCATCATGGCAGGAATCGGGTTGCACAGGCATTGTAGCTGGCATGTGGCAATTTTGACCACAGAGAAAGTCCACACCAGCTAGAGTGCCGCTGAAGGTTATGGCTGCTATAGGCAGCTGTATCTATGGTCACTGCACTTTTCTTGTGGAACGGCCATTTTTAACCATGGGGAACCTGACAGATGACATGGTAAGCCCTCCTGGAGGCCCTTAACTCCACTGCAGAGGGTGGTTCCCGAGTTGATTAAAGTAGCCATCGTGGTTCCTCACCATTACGACATGCTAAGCCACAGTGGTTCCCTCAAAAACACAAACCACCATACCTTAGTGTGTTGGCTGAACAGACCCTATGCACGTTCTTAATATTACTGGCATCCAAGGCTCAATCCGACCTTCATTTGGCCTATGGCTCTGAGGTTTTTGTTGTTCCTTTACAGCAGACTGAACTTTCACTTATAACTACTAAGTTCAAGCATGCAACAAAAGATAACAGAACAAGAAAAGAAGCCTGTATAGGTGTTTCCCAAAATTATAGAGGCTTCCTCTGATCAAACAAAAGTTGGTTCTGTACTTTATTACAATCTGTTTTCCATTATCCTGTTTCAGTTTTGGGTAGTGTGGCTCATTGCTGAGAGAGTGTGAGTGTTTGAAACGTGCTTCTGTGGCCCTACTTTTAATAAACAGCTGACAGGCAAAGGGTCCCTGTTCATTTGAGTTGTTTTTGCTCTGTATAGTGAGATTCCAGAGTTTCTTCCTCTCAGATAATGTAATTTTAGAAATTCTGCAGGTTCTGCATCTTGTCATTAGCAAAGTGAGCAGGGGAGGCTCCCAGAGTATCTTCCACAAACTTGGTCAGGAATTCCAGATGGATGTTTGCTCCAATTTTTAAGTAGTGCTCCGATCTCCAAGTTGTATTTTCAAATATTTCTGTCCCCTCAATATCCCCTTCACGATTCTAAACTTACTTTTACCATGGTGTTTCATGACAACTTTCCTGATCTACACACCACTTGTAATCAAGCCTGCTGTCTGGAGGTCCCCCCCAATACCTTTTTCTGTGTAAAAACATGGAATTGATCATTTAAGCTTTTTGGGAGGTATTGCTTGCTGAGAAGATGTTTCTCAAATGCCAGATGAACAAGGTCAGTTCCTTGGTCTTTAATTGTGAACAAACCTTTAGACAAAATGAAGTCAAAGTTTCCCCCAAACTATTTTTTAGCACATTGGGCTGGAACTATCAAATAACACCAGCTAATTTTCAGAGTACAGCAGTCTGGCCAATCCCATCTCCATCCACCTTTTAATTTCTCCAGTTGACTGGATTAGGTCACCATGTACAGGTAGGCGGAGTGAAATTGACAATCTGGCATGAAACCTAATAAAATCTGAAACCATAACCATCAAGGATGTGGCTGCAACCACTTGACCACTGAGTCACCCACTTGGCCATAGTAGGAGGTGTATGCACACAATATGTCTGACTCTGGGCTTAGGCTGCCTTTAGACAAAAATTTTTGTCTTGTTGTAGACCAGTGAAAAATTGTTCCGTGGTGGTGGTTCCATTGACATAAATATCCAGGTTTCTTGGTATCCGTTCAGGCATTCTCAGGATGGAACTGCACATTAGAAAGCAAATACTGTGCTCCCAATATCAGGAGAATGGACAACCATGTAGATTCTTGGAACAGTTTATTCTTTTGTATTCCCCCCCTTTACTGACCTCATAGATACAGGCCTAACAGAATTAACTTCTACGCCCAAGTCACGCAACTTTCCCTCAGGTATGTGTGCCACTTCCTCCTTGTCTGCTCCTCTCCTCTACATCTTGTTCACCTCCATTCTACAGTATGTTCACCTACTCATGCCCCATGCTGCCACCTCTTGCAATGAGCTACCCTCTTATAGTAATACATGCAGTGTGATCATAAGCATGTTTATTCAGAAGTAAATCTCACTTAGTTCAATGGGACTGGTGCTCAAGTAAGGCTCATACAGGTCCCATAGAAAGAAGGGTCATCTGCCAACATCAGGCAGAGTTATAAGTATTCTGGCAAGGCCTGGAGCACATCTGAAGTGAAACTTTGTGGTTTTTGCTGTTATCTGAGCCCTCGGAAAGAAGGCCCCTCCTCTTTCTCCTCCTTAACTCTTCCCGAGGCAAAGGAGCTGCAGCTTGGTGATCTGTCCCCTGAGTACTGCATAAGGCTCTGTGCATAAGCAGGGCAGAAAATTCTTCCCCAACCTTCTTTCCTGCTTAGGAAGAATATATTTTCCAGTGCATGAAGATGCTAATTCAGACTCTGCACTACAGCCTTGTTGAGTGAGGCATGTGTGCTCCTCACTGTGTGCAATAAACAGACTATGCCTTCCTGTTCATGTACTTGGATACACTCCCCATCACCTGGTGACGTAGCCAAGGGAGGGAAAAGGAGTTCAGCTAGCCCCACTGCCACCTCCTGCCACAGGTAAGGAGTGCGTACGAGGAGTGAATCCTGGAATTCATTTAGCCTCCTTTAAATTTGGGTTGCAAGAAGTTATTTTTGGAAAAGCAGCTCCCAGAGTTTGTCTAATTCCATCTACACCAGCTTCTTTCACTCTGTTTTAAACCAGATCTTACTGTGCTTCAAATTTTAAATCAAGCAGGCACCACTGCTCTTTATTAAATGTGAGCATACTCTTCAGAGAAATCAAGGAGTCAGTTCCAAGAGATCTGTCAAAAACCTGTAGTTCAGCTGAAAATCCTTACAGGTAATTTATGCTTCCTAGTAGTTTGTTTTTCTGTCCCATTTGTTGTTTTCTCTTCCACATTGTAATACAATCATAGATTCACATTATGCATCAATCCTCTGATTCTTGTGTATCAATGAGAGCAGGAAATTTATATCAGGTGATGGGTATTTATTGGTTGCTCTCCCGTCCTCCCCTACTGACAGTCTCATGAATGATTTACCTGCTACATTGACCACTGTGTCTGTACAAATACATTTTTAAGTATGCAGATTTAGGGATGTTGCATTAACTATATATATACTGAGATTATTATATGAACATGGATTATGGAGGATATATGTACACAATGTACACACAGGGATTGGGTACACACATTCATAGAGTGTGTACATGTATATATATGTACATATATATTTGCATACAATATAATTTTTGAATTTGGGCTATTTGTTAAGTATTTATATAGAGAACACACACATGTAGTTATGGAACGCACACATACATATGTACTTGATAGCATTTCCACATATTTGGAGAATACACAAATGGGTTGCATAGCTTGGCAATTACATCCATGTATATACAGTGTATGTATGTACATACGAACGTAGATTACTAAAATAAACATGCTGAGTATGTTGACACATTGTAATGGCATTGAACGTAGAATATGACATTTTTGTGAACCTGATATTAAATTATACATTTCAATCAATCTACTAAGGCCTCAGGATGTTCTCAGCAGTGAATTTTGAAGTGCCACATCCGTAAATATTAAATTGATCTGCATGTTGTTAATTTTATGTAGAAAATGGAACAGAATTGTTTTGATTCAAATGTATATTCTGAAGTGTCACTTTCCATACTAAAAGGTTTCTCTTGTAAAAAATATTTGGCAGTTCCCAAGCAGGATGTTTCCTAGATGTATGGAAGTGGAGCTTTTAGTGAGTGGGGAAGTATAGCTCTGTCTGTTAGATGCCCTCATTGGTTTTTGTTTTGTCAAAGGTGATTTAAGATGTTTTGAAAAATAATGACTCCTGTCTCCAATACTGGCTATTCTGGACATGATCAGTATTGCCATGGGTCTGAAGCTCTTTACTCCTTATATTCAAAGTCTGAGAGCAGACTTCTGCATTAGAACCATCTGCACAGACCCAGTGAACCCCCTTTTTATGACTCACAGAAGACAAGCTGCTCCGGATACTTCTCTCAATCCACAATCCTTGTGAACCATGTTGTTTTGTTATAGTCTTAGTTCATGTTTTGCCAAAGACTTTCAAGAATAACCTCTTGCTATCCCTAGCTAAGGAGAAACAGATAGAAGGATGACGGTAGCTTGGGTAACGGGGTAGGTGAGTTGGTGGTGCAGAGTTAATACTTTGAAAGCACCGCATAGGCAGCAACTAAATATTTATATTTTACTAACAGTTCAGTTGTGCGCTTAAGGAAATATCGGGCTGTTGAGCTGTGTTCCTGAGATTGGGGACCAGCACAAAGCGTTTGTTAACTTTGTAGCCCAATCCTCCTTTCTTTCTGGGGGGCTTTTATGGAGTTACCAAATGTTTGTACACCATTCTACTTAAAGGAAAATACACCTTTGAATTACCTGCTGTCTGCTCTGTTTCAGTAGAAGTAGATGCAAGGTTCTTTTGTGGTCCTATTTTATAGATGGTACATTCCCAAAATAACTATTTTTCATTCTGATTTGTTAACCTGGAGTGAATCAGATTTTGATTAACCTGGTTGTCTTCTCATGAATACTATAACAGCCCAGACTCCTCCTAGAAAATTTTAGGGCCTGTTCTCAACATTAGCATGCTTTTACATACTTGAACTATCCTTTAGTTTCTATGAAGCTAGTGATCAAAGAAATATTGTCCCTAGTCTTCTCAACATATTTATGGATGATCTTACACCATTTGACATTACCTATAGGCTGATCATATGAAAAGGAGTACAGGGCTCCTGTATCTTTAACAGTTGTAATGAAAAGGGAATTTCAGCAGGTGTCATTTGTATGCATGCAGCACCTGGTGAAATTCCCTCTTCATCACAAGAGTTAAAGCTGCAGAAGCCCTGCCCTCTTTTGTATCTGGCCATTCTAGTTTAGCTCCTGCAGCTTTAACTGTTGTGATGAAGAGGAAATTTCATCAGGTGCTGCATGCATACAAATGACACCTGCCAAAATTCCCTTTTCATTACAACTGATAAAGATACAGGAGCCCTGTCCTCCTTTTCATATGGTCAGCCTAACTACCTCCAAATTAATTAACGCTGAACTGTTTTCAGGATTACTACAGGTCTCTTTACTACTTTACAGATAGCCAGATTCCTATATAATATAATCATTTGTAGAACTCAGATAGTTAACAGTTATTAGATATGAGCTAAACAGCCCTAAACGATTACCTGTCTGGCCTGTGATTTGATATGTACAATTATCCTAGTGCGAAACCCACTCTGGAATGTTTACTTATTTGAATTGTTCATTTTAACTGATTTCTCTTGTTTTTGGCCTATTGGCTGTTGAATAAAGATTGATTGACTGCAATCCTATGCATAGGAAGTAAGGCCCATTAAATTCAGTAGGTCTTACCTCTGAGTAGATATGCATAGGATTGTGCTATTAAAGTACTACGTAATTTAAATCAGTTTAAATCTGCTTAACTGTCATGACACTTAAGCAAGGTGTTAATTTACAACTAAATAACAATACCTACCACTCATTGTTATAAGAAAAGTCCATCTTCAATATTTTATTTCTCATTTCCTTTTACAATAGGGTAAGGCTGACCCATTTAGATCTTTGGAAGAAGCAGTGCTCTACTTCCTGCCACTAAGAGCGTCTCTACATTAAGGGAAATTCCATTGTTTATCTGGTACTGTTGTGCTTCCTGGTTCTTTGGCACAACTGATACAAGTTAGGTTGACCAGATAAAATCCAGGTCAGGGCTCATGTAACTTTAACAATTGTAGAGAAAAGGGAATTTCAGCCAGTGTCATTTGTATGCAATTAGTTCCTGGTGAAATTCCCTCTTCATCACAACAGTTAAAGGTGCAGGCACAATACTAGAGTGACCATATACAAAAGAAGGCAGGGCCCCTGCAACTTTAACTGTTGTGATGAAGAGGGAATTTCACCAGGAGCTAATTGCATACAAATGACACTGGCTGAAATTCCCTTTTCTCTACAACTGTTAAAGTTACATGAGCCCTGACCTGGATTTTATCTGGTCACCCTAATACAAGTTGAATTACATGGGAGGAGAGGGAGAGCAAGGTGGAAGGTCTTGCTGCTTCTTGGGGCTCCTTTAAACAGTAGACACAGCTGAATTGAGGGAGCGCCTCCCTAGCATGTGTGTAAAGGACTGGTGGGGGGAATTTTCATCTGTTTCTTTGCAGCCCCCAGGAAAGCCAGGACTGACTTTTGAGTAGAAGTAAGATTGTACTGTAAGTTTGCAACCCTTGGCACACTTACTTGGGAGTAAGCCCCATTGAACACAATGGGACTTACTTTTGAGTAGACACATGGGGATCAGATCTGCCTCCCTTTGTTGCTGGGAGGCATTTTATCCTCTTCTCCCTCCGTTTAAAGTCATTTTTCCCTTTTCACACCATTAAGGGTTTATTCCAGCTTTTCTCTGATCCATTTTGAAACAGAAGGGGGGGGGGACACCACAGGAGACGTTCTGTTTGTTTACAGCGTCATTTAATTGACCCCGAAACTTTCATGAGTGGCAAGAAACAAGTATGCTACAAATAGCTCATTTAGAGAAGCCCTAAGATTAGTTTGGTGAGTACACAGGACAGGGCCTTCTTAGTGATGGTGCCCAAATTCTGGAACTCCCTCCCTTGGGAAACCATTTGGACCCGACTTCTTTAGCTTTTGACAGCTTGTAAAGACAGTCCTGTTTTGACTTTTGAAAGGCCTTCTATGATGCTTACCATTTTCTCGTGGATTTGTTTGTGGTGGCTGGCTCTTACTATTGTGGTCATTATATGTTGTGATTATATTTTTATTGTTTTTTTAAGCTGTGTTTTGTTTTTAATAGCTTGTGAGTTGCTCAGGATACCTTCAGGTTGAAAAGTTATATAGAAAAGCTGATACAAACAAATATAAAACCCACTCCATAATCAATTCAGCTACATAAAATAAAAAGGCATCTTTTAGCTTGACCTCCCATCCTCCACACACAATTAATCGGTTGATTAACTGATTAAAACAATCACAGTCTGCTAACCTAGAATTTAAAGTGTTGTACCCACTGTGGCTGTGTGAACAAAGGGATGGTTAATGTATCTTAAGGGTTACTAATCACCATTAAGAGATCATGAGAATGTGCCCTAAATAGTGCATTTTTTCTTCTGAGAGATCCTCTAGTTCCAGTGCATCTTGCAGCATAGCTAAGTGATAGTGTTTATATCATTTCAGGCCTGACTGCATGCAAAGATCTATCAAAATCAGATGTTATTCTCCCCAGGGTTAAATCACATTCCCCTCCTTCTAATTCCCGTACATAGGGCATTAAGAACAGCTGGCGCTTGCCAGTCTATATGAGATCTGTCTGCTGACAGTTAAGTACTGCTACCGGCCTGGCCCAAGAGTTATTGTATATGGAAACTGAGTTGGTTGGTATTTGAAGCAAATAGTGTTGGTGGACTGCCTATAGGCGGAATGTTCTTGCCCTCCAGGGTTTACTGGGCTAACGAACAGCCCTGCCTTAATCATAGAGGGATTTGACAGTCAAATAAATGCTAAGAGACTAAATATCTTAGCTATGGCTTTATTCTCCAGTTAACAATGAGTAGCTAAAAATATCTGCCTTCATTTTACTTTCTGAAAAGGAGATGCTGAACTTACAGTTTTTGATTTGCCAGATCCATGAATACGCAGCCAAATAATTTCATATTTTCGCCAACAGCATTTCATAAAACATGTAATGAGGATAAAACATACCGTTCTGGACGTTGGGGCTGTGCTGTGCACCATGCCAGAGCATTCCCTCATCACATACAAGGCTGCCTACTGCCACTAGGCCTCAGCCCACAGAGACGAACAGACAGAGACAATTAGAGATAGACACACGTACACACACCATTTCTGCAGCTATCCAAGCTGGAGATCTCAGATCCCTGGAAACGGCTTCATGTATCTAACTATAGGAATTCTCCCAACAATTCTTGTCTATAACCCCAGAACTATGACTAATCAGGGGCACAGATGAAATATTTAGCATGGATCTCATGCATCTATCCTCTCTCTTTTCTAAGATAGGATGACTGATTCATTGGTTCACATACTCTTCTCATTCATAACCATCATAGATGATTCTACTCCAGGTTTGTCTCAGCTTCAATCCAGCTGTCTTTTTAAACCATCCAGTTTACTCATTAAATAGCATTATCAGAAATCTCCCAGCAGTCAGTTAACAGTAGGCCTTGGAAAAACGGTTTCTCCTGTGCAAGAGCAATATATGTAAGCATGAGAGTAATTATTTTGGGAAATCTATGCAAAGCAATTCATAAGCAAATTTTCCCCAAGTTTGACAAATGTCAATATATTGTGAATTCCAGTGTTAGAAGAGGAATAGAGATTAAAGAAGGTACTTACGTATCTAGTGAATCTCTGGCTCAACAAAGGTTTTGCTGCCACAGAACTCAAATGTTACACACATCTGGCCCTGGCTGCCATGCTTCTGTTCTGCCCCGGCCAGATCCTGCCTTCATCCCATGTGTTTGCCTGTGATTTAACAGTGGATTTCTGCTTTTTGCTCTGATCTAGCTTGCCACAATTATGAAGCTTCTGAATTTATCTGAACTTGTCCATTCTAAACCCATATTTTTGAGTCACACATTCTCCACATAACATGCGACAACGCCGTAAGGCATTGTTAGTCTTTCCCTGATGCTTTAGTCCATGTGAAATTCTGCCCAGCTCCAGACACAATGCATTACAGGGCCTTTGGGATGCATTGGAACCATGACCTGCCTTGCTTAGGAAGTTAAGGTTCCAGACTTTTGTAGCTGCACAGTGAAGTGTGTCAAAAAAGTAATGCCATGTTGGTGCTTCCATATATTTTCACAATATACCTGTTTTTATTTCTTTGTTTTCTGTCTGCTGCTAAAATTGCATTGTCAGGCACAAGAAGATCAGGAAACATGTCCAATCTGATCTACTATCCTGTTGCACCTGACAAACAAATTGAAGATCATGGTGATGGAATACTGTGACTGTTTTCTTGCCAGAGTCTGGCATATGTCTGTTGGTCTCTGTGATGTGTTTTCTCACATGTTTGCCACTGGAAATTAACGCAGTCTTCATTTTATCAAAATAGCTGCCATTGGGCCTTGATGCTTCCAGAGTGAACTGTTGTTGGTTTTTTGCCCTACAATATCATTAGATGCTGGATGGATGAAAATCACTGCTAATCCAGTATTAGACTAGTGAGTTACTATTCTAGTATAGTCTAATCCTGAATGACAGTGAATCCTCAGGTTTTAAGTAGAGGTTTTCCCCACTGCTATTTAAGAATACAACAGGAGATGCCAGGATTGAATTTGCAGTCTCATGCACTTTGGAAGAAGTACAAATCTAGCCTCATTTGTGAAACCAATGGAGTATGTTCACTTGTAGGTTTGTGTGCTTGTGTTCAGAATTGAAGGTTTCAGGTAAGACGTAGATGAAGCCTAGGGACAGATTTCAGATGCCTACAAAATAACTTATTTGTTCATCAACAGTAAGGTCCTGTCCCACCCCACAATACATCTCCACAAGCTCTGCTATATTAATGGAAAGGATGTGCAGTTAATAATAATAATACCTAGTATTTGAACAGCACTTTAAAAAAGTATTTTGAGTACATCAACTCACTCGGCATTATGTCAACTCTGCAAGGCAGGCCTTTGTTGTTCTCTCCAGGTTATTGAATTGAGCTGAGGGAGAGTAGCTTGTCTTAAGGACAACAGTAAGATTATGGTTGAGTTAAGATTTCAGCAAAGTCCTGCTCATGCTCTGACTATATTAGGTCTTTTGCAAAGCTGTTTTGCATGTGATGCAGAAGTGGTGCATGTGTAGGACAAAAGGACAGTGCTAGGGCTGTACCAAATTGACAAGCACCGTTTCTTAGTCATTTCACAAAACTGTTTTGATTTGGTTGTATTTTGGGTTTGAGACAATCAGCATTAAAAAGGAAGGATTGGGAACTGTGCATATTTAGCCAAGGTAATTTTGAAATGACTAGCAGCCTCTATTTTTGCCAAAATTATTACACCTTATTAACACTTTCTACAGTAGAGGTGAGTTGGGGGGAAAATCTTCCCCATTCCTCTTTCTGTCAATCCATCTGAATTGGCGGTTCTGTCTAAAAAGGCAGGAAATGAATGGTTAAGGGTCACATTGTTCCTTTCCCAATTTTCAATGCTATAACCAAGTTATCTCTCGCCATCCCCACCTCAGCTCCATGCAGACATTCCAGAATAAATACAAATCAAAGGGCAGCCTTGAATTAGCTTTTAAAAACACACACATAACAAGCAGTAATTGAAGAACAGGAAAGCCAGTACAATATTTTTTTCATAGAATGGAATTTCATAGAATGGAATCTTGTCATCTTGGTTAATAATTTCAAGTTGGACCTTGGGTCTGATATAAGTTACAGCCAACCATCTAATTTGTGGCAACAAACTAGATATAACATCTGTAATCTGACTGGCAGTAACTCTCTTGCAATCAACTAAGTTTTCTAGGGAGAATGGAATCTGTAGCATGAAAAGTACTAGAGAAGGGTATGCATTTTGTCAGGAACGACAGCATGGTAGTATAGAGTTTTCCACCCCAAACTAAGGTCTTGAACCATATTATGTTTATTTATTTATTACATTTCTATACCGCACAAAACAAGACATAAAACCATAGAATACAATGACATCATAAAACATAACATGAAATGTTTAAAACGACAGGATAAAACTAGAATAAAAGCCAGCAGCAATGCAAAGCTCTTAAAACATGCTAACATCATTTAAAAAAAAAAACACCTGAAGGACTGAAAAGCCTGGGAGAAAAAGAAAGTCCTCCTGTCGTGCTGACCACAACAAAGGTACCAGGTGAGCCTCTCTGGGAAGGGCATTCCACAATTGGATTACCCTGTCATACATTTTAAAGTTGGTTTCTACTATTGATATGAAGATCAAAACCTCCAAAGGGGTTTGGGGGACCTGCCACTCCCTAAATATGTGATTGGCAGTCACATGCACCCGCCGGGCTGAACATTTTTGTGCACCCCTGAAATGAAATGATTAGTTACGGACCAAGTTCATGGTTTCTGAATATTCAGGATTAGCAGCTTGTGCTGCAGTAGCTGACATGGAGCTGACTGAATCTCCCTGTGCCAAGTGAGGGCTTGTCTATAGTGTATCTCTTGCTAATTTATGTAGCAACCGAGGACAAAAATATACTGTGCTCGTTGCTGCTATATTTAAAGCTACACTCCCAGGCTTATCAGGGGCAGCAAAACTTTCCTGTTTCCTGCTGGGGATTAACCCTGGTCAGTTTGGTCAAATGATGGAGGGTTGAATGATTCACTGTCTGTAGGGTGCATGCAAAAGATTCCCTTTGGAGCAGTCAGCTTTCAGTGGGAGCCATCAGTGAGCAAGAGGACTGTGGGATGTGCTGTGTACAGAGATCCCAATCCTCCATAGGGAAAAGGATGAACAAGAAAAGAAGCCAATGTACTAACAAAGCTCACCTTGATAAAATTTGGATGTGCTGACAAAACAAATGTGAGGGATGTTGTTGACACATGACTTTGTGTTTTTCCGCACTGTCAGTAGTATAGTGGATAGTTTTGTGGGGCAGGGGCTTTTTAGTCATGGCAAGAGGCCTCTCCGGGGAGTCTTGTCTTGAACTGATCCTACTAGCTTTTAGCCAGTGAGTAACAACAGTCTTGTGTCAGCTTTTCGAGAGATGTTGATTTATGGCACATTTAACTACTGATCTTTTAATCATTTTTCTACTACTTACTTGTTTTTATGTTGGTTACTGCTGTGCTTTTTCTGTTTTATTGCTTATTTACTGATGTCACTGTCTTTGTTTTTTGCTAGTTTGTAAGTTGCCTTATGGACAGTTATGGAATAAAAGATACTTTATATATTGAATGTATCCTCTTAAGATGACAAGAGGGAATAGGAATATTTTTTCTTCAGGATTACCTCTGTTTTAACAGTAAAAAGTCAATTCAGAATTCATGATTAAGTTGCAGTAAATTCTTATTTTAGTGGTATGCTTCTCAAGGTGGATTGTCAGCTTCCTCTTCCTAGAAGTACACAATTGCTACATGTTATGAGCGAACCAGAGGACAGTTTTATGGAGTAAAATGGAATGGACATTGGGCCGTTTGGAACTGTTCTCTGCTGTGAGTTTTTTTCAGTAGTTAGAAACAATATTACTCAGCATTCTCTGACATCAAATCAATCTAGCTATTTGGTGGAGATGCAGCCTTGCAGAACGATGTGCAGAGGCTTTCATCATTATAACTCATTGTACTGTAATAGAGTATCTAGATTATATGAATACTTGGCATGGAAGATCCTTTCCAGCTCTGCTGTTCTGTGATTCTTTCTATGACATTACATAACTAAATCCAGGATACATGGATGTAAATCAGGAAAGAGATGGGCCATGCAAAGTAGCCACTTGCCAGGAGCTCTGGATGGGAGATATGCTGTTGTACACCATTATGTCTATTGTAAAACATGTCCAGAATATCTTTTAATTAAAGTCGGATATTTCACTGTCACCATATCTGATGTAGCTGTTTTGTACTACTTCTCAGCAATTATTGTTTTTCAGAGCCTAACCTGGTTTGAAATTGTGTACAGCCCAATCGTCTCACCAGTTTGTCATTGAGAAATTCAGCTTTCTGATGTCTCCAAGCTTGCTAAGAATAAACTTAATAAATTATTGAGCACATTTCAAGAACACCACCACTGGTTGTGCTGGCATTTTAATCTGACGGTGAAGCTATCCAGAGTGTTCGCTTAGCGTGTGGCCAAAGGCTGAAGTATTTGTATACTGCTGTTGTCAGTACATTGCATGATACCTTGTGTGCTGCTCTGAATTTATAAGAATCTTCCAGTGCTGAAGGTAGCAAAGCTGTTCCTTCTAACACACTAGATGGAGTTATCTCACTTAGATCACCTTCCCCTTGTCTCGCCAATCTCACTGATGAGAGATTATTAAACAATGCAGCTGTATTGTATGGTCTCCAGAGCTGTATATCCTGTTCAATGACACACATTCTTTGCAGGTCAGTTGTAAAACATGTTGGAGGAAGTTGGCACAAAAGCACTCCCTGGAAATCCAAGCAAATCTTGTACATGGCAGTGTTTTATAGAATTGCCTGTTAAATGAAGCACTGCCTATGTGGTGTCATTACAACCCATGAGCTTTCTCGTCACTGGTGGAGGGAAGGGAGCATTGTTCTCTTACGAGGAAGACATATGAGGCTGAGAGGAAGTGAAATAAAACATCTGCTGCCAACAGAGTTGGTTTGTTACCCTGAATACTTCACCATAACGATCCTGTGGCAGGGTCAGGGCTCTCTGAGCACAGTACAAGTCAGATTGTTTCCAGTACATACATTGTAGATAAGTAGATAAATCATTTTCCAATACTGCCCCAGTCTTTGTTTCTGCCCATAACATGTAGACATGTAGACAAATGGTGGAGTTCATCTATGTCATTCCCAAAGATTATGCTTCTCTCCCCACACTTTCATTATTGGTAGGGGCAGGAAAAAAGTTGGCTTGGCCTTCACACTTCAGGATCATAGCGAATCACAAATAGTATAAGCAAAGCAGAGCTGTGTCAACAAACTAAAATAGAAGACAACTGTCATTTTGTATACATTAATATTAGGAAAGCCAACAGTAATAGGGAAGGATAATTGGGTCGTGCCCACTTCAGCCCACATAAAATGTCTTGATGTTTTTACCATTTAATATTAATATACTTGTACTAAATCCAAGCCTCAATTATTTAATTCATATGTTCTTTTTTTTTAAGCGCTTGAAGTTAGCACAAGTTAGTTCAAACACATGTCTGCATACAGAGTTTGCTTGATAGGTTAAATCACACAAACTTCCTGTTCACTCCTATATCTATTTAAAGGCCTCCCTTCGTTCTTTTTTAACCTAAATTCTCCAGAATGTTATGGTACAATCCACTTGAACTGCAAAAACCTACTGTATATCGTGCTTGAATTGCATTTAAGCAATTTATATGAAGAAGGAAATTTCCAGAGAAGTACCTTGATAAGGCCAAGTGACCTGAGTGCTAAAAATGAGGGGGGAATTAATTTTTATTTTTCTTTAAATTAAGAAATTCCTTCTAACAAAAAACATAATATGCAAATGACATAGTGGTGGCCCCATAGTAATAATTTGCAATTGATACTAGTGACTGAGGGCAGGGCACATCTATTATTATTATTATTTACATAACATTGTCTATGTTACATGGTGTTTTACAAATCTGAAGGTGGGGACTTCGCATCAGTCTATTTGTCATGGTCAGATCATCGCCTTCTGAGGTTTAGGGCTTCTTTAAACGAGCGTTTTATAGTACGCTCATAACTGGCCACTCATGGATGTTTGCAGGTCATTCTGACACTACCATCAGCCTCCTGTCTGTCTCCTGCTACATTTTCTGGTTTTAGCGTTAAAAAATAAACCTCAGAAAACCCAAATTTTCTGGGATATATCAATATTTGTCGGGTTTTCCTGCCATGTGCAGGCAAAATTGTGCTGTAAAATGCCCACTAGAAAGCACTGTCCCATTGAAATGCATTGAGCTGCATAAGCCACGTGGTCGCTATTCTCTTCCTCATGTAATTATAGCTCACTGCAAATGCAAAAGAGAAGTAGGAAACAGAGCCACTGTAAGGGAATGCAATTCCCCCCTCCACCTGAAGGAGCTCTTAGACTTAAAACAGGTTTTGTCCTCTGCAAGAATAATATAGGCCCATCTGGGGCCTGCTGTAATACATTTACTAGGCACTCCAGAATAACATCGCTTGTATCTGCCAGAACTTAGATTCCAGTGTTACAGTTGGTGAATCAGGTGAGGTATCCAGAGTACAGCTTTGTCCAGTGTTCTTGGATAGCTTTCAGTTGGTACAGCTTGAAGACGTTGACAAGGTGCTTCAAGAGGTTCATGTGACCACTTCCATATTGGATTTTTGCTCCACTTAGATAATAAAAAAATAGCAGGAGGGAGAACTGCCGGCTGTGCCAAGGAAGTGATTAATGCCTCTCTGTAAGAGGGAGTGCTCCTCAGCTGCCTGAAAGAGGCAGTAGTGAGACCACTTCTAGAAAAATCCTCCCTAGACTTGGAAATCTTAATAATGATAGGCTGGTGGTAAATGTTTCAATCCTGGGCAATGTCCTTGAGCAGGTGGTTGCAAGCCAGCTCCAGACACTCTTGGATGAGACCAATTATCTAGATTCATTTCAGTCTGGGTTCTGGCCAGATTTTGGCATGGAAACAGCCTCGGTCACCCTGTATGATGACTCATGTCAAGAGAAAGATAGGGGGGGTGACCTTGTTGA
Organism: Anniella stebbinsi; assembly: GCA_029215795.1. NCBI lineage: Eukaryota > Metazoa > Chordata > Lepidosauria > Squamata > Anniellidae > Anniella > Anniella stebbinsi. Next base: position 59,400,366 of record JARDYH010000005.1, on the reverse strand, counting down.
GTCTCCTTGATCTTGTGGTGGCTTTTAATACTATTGACCATGGTATCCTTCTGGAATGACTGTCTAAGTTGGGAGGTACTGCATTGCAGTGATTTCGCTCCTACATGGAGGGTCAGCTCCAGAAGGTGGTGCTTGGGGAACATTGCGCTCAGTCCCATGGATTCTCCTGTTGGGTTCTGCAGTGATAAGTTTTGTCCCCCACGCTGTTCAACATCTACATGAAACCATTGAGTGTAACCATCTGGAGATTTGGAGTGTGGTGTCATCAGTATACTGATGACACACAACTATATTTCTCCTTTTCATCTTCATCAGGTGAGGCTGTGGATGTGCTGAACCAGTGCCTCGCAGTGTCTGGACTGGATGAGGGCTAATAAACTGAAACTAAATCCAGTCAAGATTGAGATGCCGTTAGTAGATAGTTCTTTTGAATGCCTTCATGGTGGTGGCTCCCCAATTATGGAATGATCTCCCTGATGAGGCCTGGCGCCAACATTGTTATCTTTTTGGTGCCAGTTCAAGATTGTTCTCTTTTCCAGACATTTAGCAGAATATGCTGAATTTTAATCGATTCTGGATTTGTTTTTACAGTTTGGCTGATTGCTCAAAGTTGTTTTTAGATGTATGTTGTCTCTGTGTATACTTTCTGTTTGTGTTTTTTATATTTTTAAATGTTATGTATTATATTTTAAATCTTTTTAATCTGTGTAACCCACTCAGAGAGCTTCTGCTATTGGGTGGTATAGAAATGTAATAAATAAATATGAAGTATAGGTTTGATAGATCCCTACCCTAAGGTGCTCACAATCTAACACCCGACACAAAGGAAACAACAGTAGAATGGGAGCGAATTGGAGGCATGGTTAAACAGGGAAAGAAAATGTGATTGCTTCACTTACACATACTTCAGTTTAGTTATACTTGGGCAGCATTCCTCAAACTGGGTTGGGAACCATCAGTGCATCTCAGCCCACTTTCAGGCAGGCCTCAATGCTGCAGCACATGCAGTACATCTAACAGGAGGGAGAGATGCAAAATATGGCTGCTTGAGGAGATGGATTACAAGTTAAGTGCGAGAGGAGAAAGGGACAAGAAATGACAAGACAACAATACTCTGAGAGGGATGTGGGGGTAAAGAGGAAAACAATATAACATAAAAAATACTCTGAAATGCAGAAGTCCAGTCATATCTCCAATGCTAATATCTGTACTTCACTTGAGGAACGCTGAATTGAGGAACTCCCTGCTACAAGGAAATCACAGTGGAGGGGAAATTAGCAATTTCCAAATAGGATATCAATATAAAATTATATCAGTAACTGCCAGCTTATAATACCAAATTCTGCTGTCATTTTATGACTGGCTCCATCCCTGAACTAATATGTTGATTGGTGGTCGTCATTTTCAGCTCTCTCAAGGGGGCCCTGAAGGTGGAAAAATTGAGGATCCCTGCACTAGGGTATTGGGAGTATAGGGTTTTTTTCACAAAAAAAGTTGAGCTTTAAAAAGGTAAGGGCTGATCTCATGGAGGCAGTTTAGGCATAATGGTGAAGAGACAAGACCTTCAAACTGCTGAGGTTGGTGGAGCTGGACAAATTAAGATAGCAGTTAGGATAAAAGAGGACAGAGAAAATGGGCACCAGGAAGTCATGGAGGGCTTTTAAGTAAAGATGAGAAGCTATAAAGCCTTTCTACATGGGGCATTTACTGTGCAGTCATGATTCCTCACGCATGGTAGTTTTCAGGTGCTTTACACAATGTTGTCATCCTCCAGGGCCTCTCCCATGTTTTGCAACCATTATGGCAGTTTTTTTTTCCTAACGTGGAAAGTTTGGTATTTCTGTGAATGGCAACATGAAATAGTGGTATATTTGTGCAATACCACTATACTGCAGCATCACCTAATGGTTGCGTAATGAAACATATGGAAAGGCAGAGAAAGAAAACCCTCAGGTAAAAAAACCCCCACACGTAAAGGAGCTGAACTGAATCCTACAAAGAATCTGGAAGCAGAAGCCTCGGTAAAGTGGTGGGTTAAAAGGCTCATGTAGAAAAGCCTATACTCTAAATTGAAAACAATTGTGTCTAGTATGAGTGTTTTATTATTAGCGTTTTTAAATTGCCTCTCATTTGCTTTAGTCTTTTTAAACGCATGGCAGTGTGTTCCTCCTAACTGAGATAATACAAATTGGAACTGCATTTGTATAGGTGACTTTAACCAACCAGCATGTTCTGGCCTCTTGCTCAGGCAACTACATCAGTATCATAGGAATTGGCACCATTGCCCATTCCGCAAAATCCTTGAGTAGACTAGCTTGTCTCCATCCATGCCTTTTACCACTTAGTCCTTAAGCTTTTCTCTAGGAATTCCTTCCTCCTTTGCCTTTTTTTTTGCTATGAGGCAGCACAGAACTGATAAGGAAGAAGGGAGGAACATGGCTGTTTCTGGTTTTCCTGCCTTTGAGAGCTATAAGGAATTCAAGCTTGTTGCTGAGGCACTTCCATACTGGTACCAGAGACTGATCACCCATTCGTCTGATGGAGAAGATTTCTCTCTCCCAGGGAATCGTGCTGCATAGGCCTTGCACTGACTTTAGGAAACCATCTAGCACTTTTGTTTCTTTTATCCCCAAGACTGATTAATGTGTCCAGCTCTGCTCCAGCCAGGGATGAAGAAAATACCATTAACCCTCCATTACTCAGATATTGTGTTGCAACATCTCTTTTGGTAATGTCAGATCACAAGCAGTGATATTATTAAAAAATGAGAATTTTACTCTCCACACTATGAAATCCAATCTGTATTTATTGCCTTTAACCGCCAGCCTCTAGAGTCATCCAGAATAAATGTTTTGAGTTCCCTGCAGGAAAACTCTGTCTTTTGTACTCCAGACATTGTTAATTAGACTGTACCAGCCCCAGCCTCCCCATCAATGTGCATATAATTGCAGGGATCTGTAAGTGACAGTAATGTGACATCATGTGAAGATAAGGTATGCCCATGTCTTACACCTCATTATGTCATGCCATGATGGAATACCCAGCATGCCCTGAATTGAGAAGAATGTTTTGTGTGTGGGGGAGCAAGCCCTTTCTGGAGCTAATCTTCCTGCCTTTGAGTTTTTGGCAAACACCTGAGCAACCTCAGCACTGTCTGCATTGTGTGTGAACAGGAAATGCCTGCTAATGGGGAAAAAGCCAAGCATCTCATCTTCTCAATAGCTTGGAAAGAAGCTACAAGAGTCAGAGGCCTAATCACAGTTTTGTTCAAGTGAATTTGTGCCCTTAGGCCCAGAAGGCACTGTTCTTATTCTTAAGTGTACATCCCTAAAACAGGGATTGGCAACTTGTGGCCCTCCAGATGTTTTGGCTTACAAAACACATGATCCCTCACCATTGGCTATGCTGTTCAGGGCTGATGGGAATTGTAGGCCAAAACATCTGGAAGGTCATTGGTTGCCCACTCTTACCCTAAAACCTGCTTTCTCACATCTTGGACATCTTTTGCTACCTCCTCACAATATCTTTATTTCTCTTTCTTATTAGATATTGTTTTTTATGGAGCTAGCATGGGTCACGTCCAATAGGGTTTTTGAAAGCTATGTCCTATCAAAGGCAGCAGCTGGCCATGGCTGTCAGGACAGTGCAGTTGCCAGCTCACAAGTTTACCTTCTGGAAGTTATCAGGTACTTTGGGTCAGAAGCTAATACCAGTTTTAGTTTACTAACTAGCTGCATGACCAAGGGTGCTTCCAGACAAATGACTCCTAATGCTAGCAACCAGTATACATTGTGCACCTATTCTGTATTTTCTTCCTGAATGGATTTTCCAAGGTAAGAAAAAGGACAGAAGAAATGGTGGAAAAACATGGGAAGATTATGAGTGGAAGATATCATTATCTGGACTCCATATAGAATTCCGTGAAAGAGGCAGGGTGATGGCACCATAAAAGCCTAGTATGGAAGCACTCTAGAACTACATGCTGCTTTTCCATGATGCTCATTCCAAGCTGCTGTAAGAACAGAAGAAGAGCCATACTGGATCAGACCAAGAGTCCATCTAGTTCAGTATTCTGTTTGCACAGTGGCCAGCCAACTACCTATGGACATTCCCAAGTAGGACATGAGTGCAGCAGCACCCTGCTATATTGCAGTTGGGTTGTCTTTTTTTTTCTTAACTTGCCTTGTTCCTGGGGCATTAACAGCAGCCTGATACACAAAAATGAAACAGGTGAAGCTTTCCCCACTGCTGTATCTCCCTGTTGGTACTCCTGGACCTCTCAGCAGCTTTCGATACCATCGACCATGGTATCTTTCTGGAACGCCTGAGGGAATTGGGACTTGGGGGCACTGTGCTTCAGTGGTTCCGGTCCTACCTCTCGGGCAGGTTCCAGATGGTGATGCTTGGGGATAGTTGCTCTTCAAAGAAGGAGCAGCTATGTGGTGCACCACAAGGTGCCATCCTATCCCCAATGCTGTTTAACATCTACATGAAACCGCTGGGAGAGATCATCCGGAGGCATGGGGCAGGGTGCTATCAATACGCTGATGACACCCAAATATATTTCTCTATGCCTTTGACAACAGTGTCAGCTAAGGATAGTGTGTCTCTTCTAATGAATGCTTGGAGGCGGTAATGGGCTGGATGAGGAAAAACAAACTGAAGCTGAATCCAGACAAGACGGAGGTGTTTACTGTCAAGGGCCACAACCTGGGGTTGGAGGTGTGTCAACTAGTTCTGGATGGGGTTACACTCCCCCTGAAAGGCTGTGTTCGCAGCTTGGGGGTGCTCCTGGATCTGTCGCTCCAAATGACAGCTCAGATAGATGCGACTGCCAGGAGTGCCTACTATCAGCTTCGGCTGATACGCCAGCTGCGCCCCTTCCTAGAGTTGGAAGACCTAAAATCAGTAGTGCACGCACTGGTAACTTCGAGGCTCGACTTCTGCAATGTGCTGTACATAGGGCTACCTCTGTGCCTAGTCCGGAAATTTCAATTAGTTCAAAATATGGCAGCCAGGTTGGTCACCGGTACATCTAGGGGTGACCACATTACACCAGTTTTAAAATCTCTTCACTGGCTGCCAATCAGTTTCCGGGCGAAGTACAAAGTGTTGGTTATTACCTTGAAAGCCCTACATGGTTTGGGTCCAGGTTACCTACAGGATCGCCTTCTCCCATACAATCCGCCCCGCACGTTCAGGTCCTCTGGGAAGAATTTACTACAGTCAACAAGAACTAGACTGACAACCGTTACCCAGAGGACCTTCTCTTCTGCCGCTCCCAGATTGTGGAATGACCTGCCGGGAGAGATTCGCCAACTCACCAGTCTTCAGGAATTTAAAAGATCTATAAAGACTGATCTCTTCTGGCAGGCCTACCCAGATGAATTTTAAAGTGTTTTATTGGTGTTTTATCGGTATTTTAATGATGTATTGATTTTATGTGCTTTTAATCAGTTTTGTATTTTATGTTTAATGCTGTTCCCTGCCTCGATCCGTTGGGAGAGGTGGGTAATAAATAAATATATCATTATTATTATTATTATTATTATTATTATTATATGCCAGCAAAAATGTCACCTGATAAATATTTGCATATTAGGCTCCCATTGAAGCCATAGTAGTAGCCAGGTAAAAACAATGGCAACCCTCGTTGTAATGTTCCTCCAAAATAAATTAAAAGGAAACCAAAAAATCTGCTTCTTCCTATGCCCAGAGTCCCTCTTATAATTTGTTTTTAAGGGCATCCACTGTGGAATGTACCAAGAGACAAATGGAAGTACTGCCATTTCATTACCTAAGAGTTGCATGTTTTATGGAACTCTTGAATTGGATTAAGACTATGTATTCATGTTGGCACAGTTCTCATTGATCATAGTATGTCTGCTTCTTCAGGAAACCTCTCCTGCATTTTTGGTACAATGCTCAAATGTCAAATTGAAAGCAGGGGGAATTCCTGCACAGACATGTCGCAAGCGCACAACTCCATAATAACATGTAGCATTGACATGGTTTATTTCAAGCATTCAAAACACTTCATATACATTATCTCAGTAATCTTTACATCAAAGACATACGGAAGGTCAGTACTATTATCCCCTTATTGCAGATTGAGGGCTGAGATATAGTGGATTGCCTAGGCGAACAGAGGCCTTCTGGCTCACAACAGAAAGCCTATCTACACTACTACTTTAAAACGGTTTATAACAGTAGTGACAACTGTTGGGGCCCAGGACACACTCCATATACAGTTTTCAAAACGTTTTCAAAGTGTTGTATCCTGCTTGGTGTAGATCGGTCCTAACACACTTTAACCACTTTGCTAAACTAACACCATTATGGAAGAAGTAAATGAAAACAAATTCAGTTACATGTGGCTGAATTCAAATGATCGAATCATGGTTTTAGAGAATTGTCTGAATGCAGCCAATATGACTTACCAAAATGATCCAAGAGTGGGCAACTTGTGGCCCTCCAGAAGTTTTGGCCTACAACTCCCATGATACCTCACCATTGTTTATACTGTCTAGGGCTGATGGGAGCCATAGGCCAAAACAACTTCCCCATCCCTACTGTAGCCTTTGTGCAAGTTCCTCATACCTGAGGGGGGTATGCTAGGGAGCTCTAATGTCCTCAGAGTTGCATTAGTGGGATTTGTTTGTGAATTGATATAGAGCTTTACCACATAAGGATAAAATCCCATATCCTTACCGGGTTTCTGCTTCTGGATTCTTCGCGAGATTATGATTGGCTCCTTTGCATAGGCTGACATGTGCTGTTTTATTTCTCAGCAAGTTCTATATATTTCATTTTACAGCTACTAGATGGTGGTGCTGTTATAGTGCCATTAAAGAAATATACCCAGCAAGTAAAACACTTCATAGCTCTTCCTAGAGAAAAATCAGACTTTATACATACTTTACAATGATGGGATAAAGGTAATAAACCACCAGAGGAGACCTGGGGGATGACAACGTTATGTAAAGGATCCACAAATGTCTGTGGGTAACCAGTTTTGATACTACAAGCCCCATGTGGAGAAGCCCATAATCTTTTCATTAAAATATTTCATTCATTCATATATATATATATATATATATATATATGGTGGGGTGGGGGTGCATTCTCACATTTGTGCATTCCCATTTTCCTGAAACAGAACAATTGCTCCAATGCATGCTTCAAATCCAAGAAATCTCCAAAAAAAAAAACCAACAACCCACAAAACCATGAGTTAGGTGGAATCTTACCCAAAGCTGGCAGGAACAAGGGCAGCTGAGGGCAAAAGATCAGGATGGTGCCTTCTGTAGGAAGCAACCTTGATGGCTGATTCTTAGATTTCAATCTGCATTTTGCATACAGTTTGGTTTTATGGTAAGTTGTAGCTAGGGATGTACAAGAATTTTGTTTCAGTTCATTAAACAACAGAACTTGCCCTGTTCACACTCCTGAATTTGAGTGCATTTTTGGGCAAAATTTGCATATTCCCGGGTTTATGCTCACATTTGCAGAATGCACTGGTTAGGAAAATGTGCACTTTTAAAATGCGCGTTATGGGGAAGACGTGTTTTCTTGCTTTAGTCAATGGTGTTGGGGGGGGGAAGTATGCATTTGGGTGCACGCTTCCTGTTTGAACAACAACAAAAGGGAATGGCAACAATGCAGACAGAGCCATGAAGTTGGACTTGGAGAAACTCAGCAAGCTCGATCCTCGCTGATTCACCCATTCTCTGCTAGTTGCAGCAGAGAACTTTCCCACTTTGAAAATGGCTTTACTTGAGCAATGATAATGGAGGCAGTTACTGTGTCACCCATTGTTTGGTGATGTTTTTATGTGCATGCTGCAAACCAGCTGCATGTTGAAGCAATCTCCACTTAGCACTGACCGACAGTAAACTTGCAGACAGGTTCTGATTTTGAAATCTGAAGTTAGAGAAGCAGATAGGAGCAGCCAAGGGGACTTTCTGTCACATAGGGCCACTTATACCATGGACTTCCAGTGTATTGTTGGAGCCTAAATCTATGCAAAGAGAATATATGCTTAATGTTTGACAGCATGATTTATGGTCAGGCATTTCATAATTGCTCTCGGGTCTACCTGCCCTTGCTTAGAGCAACTGAGGGCTTTGGTTTGTGCAGTTGCATCACTCTGCTGTTGCAAGCAGGCTTGAGAAGAAACAGCTATGGAAAAAGCCCATAACATTCCTCAATTGGCCCAACCAGGCGCTATCAAAGCATTGCCCCCACTGCCTTCATCTTTGAATCTTAATCCAATAGCTTTACAGGAATTCTCTAGGATAGACTGGGGAAGTGTAGGGTGCGGGGGCTATGTGTTTCTGTACGCCAGGGCTTTCTTTGGTCAGCAAAGTCTTGTCCGTGGGATCTGTGGGTAAAAGAGTTATCTCTAATGGAGGAGTCTGTCTGGTAGAGTCTGCCTCAATCTCTGCAGGAGGGGGGACTCCACTACTTAGGATTTGCGGTTCCAAGAGTGGGTTATCAGGGTCAGCGCAGACATTCCTATTACCTGCGGCCATCAGTGTTCCTTTGGGATAGTGCTTCAGCTTATCTCCAGCTCTCCCTACTGCTGTGCTGTACCAGCCGTCTAAGTAGCAAGTCCTCTTTCAGTCACGAAGACAGAAAATGGGGGAAATATGATTCCTTGTGGCTTTGCCATATTATATGCCACTGTGTCTCATAAATGTGTTGTCCCTTAGACGTTCGTACTGGTTGTTAATCCAAAACTTTTTTGTAAAATGCAGAAGTATTTGCAACCTCTATACTTAGTCCTCAAGCAATCCAGGGGGTGTCTTGACGATGTCGCTTTGTCACTCGTTCTCTCAAAGTCCTGAAGCATCACAGCTGTGGGGTGGGAGTAGCAAATCTCCATGGCAGGAGGGAGCACGGGCTTTGTGGCTGGAAAAGCCACTGTGCCGGCAGCTATTCAGCTCGTGGAGCCTGACCTCTGCCCTGCCTCCTTCTGTGTCCTCCGATCTACCCTGGGCCTCAATCTGCCTCCTAGTCCCAAGTCTAACATGCATCCTACATCACATCCTCTCCATTTCCATAAAGTTCAGCCTTCCTATGTCTGTGTTTTCTTCCCTCTTACTTGACCGTCCTCTGCTTTCAAGTGAGCCTAAATCATCAAAGCTAAATTGAGGGATGTATTCACTGAAGCCATCCTGCAATCACTTACATCCACGTTTGTCCAAACCTTAGCTCTGGAAAATCTCATACAGTCTGACAGAAACATATTCACCCCTAAGTTCTCTTTATTGTCCACAGACTCTGTTCTGCATATGAGATTTCTGAAAAACAAAAGGTTAACAAGACCACACTTAGAGCTGATATTTGGCCAGTCTGAAACATAGCAAGAGGCAGGAGTTCAAAACAAATTAGGAATTGCTGTTCTCCTCTCCCCCCTGGAGAGAACTGGCAACACTAGTTAATTTGACCTTTTGTTTAGCAGCCTATTGTGTTGCTGAAAGATGGCATAGAGCATCACGCATGTCTAACGAAGAGGATGCATGCAGCATTTCCTCCCCCTCTCCACTGCATTCCTCCCTTGGTCCTTTCAACAATCCCCATCCTGCCTGCCAAGCAAAGCTTTTGTTTTGGCCCAGAACAGGTAGGAGGGAAGGGGGTTAAGGAACTAGGAGAGGAGAATCTGTGGCTGCATCCTCTTTCACTGCTGAAGTACTGCTAGAGAGACCAACATGATCTCTGGGTTGCAATATGGCAACGCCACTAAAGAGACCTGTACTGCCGCCGTCACCTCCCCTGTTAGCTGCCCTGACACTGAGAAAGTGCAGATCACTGTTTATTACTGTGCACCCTGGGCCTGACATTTAGACATTGCCAGGGCTCAGAGACGCTTGTTTTCTGGCTTAATTTATAGAATAGATTCATTTGATGAGTCACTCTGCAACTTGATGCATTCTGTCTAGATAAAAGATACTTTTTATCCCTATGATAAAAGGGGATGCATGTGATGTCAAAATAAAAGAATGTTTTCTCAGCCGAATAAAAGTTGAAGTTGACTAAAACATCCTAAGAAAGCTGGAGTTTGGAGTCTTTACCATTTATAGTGAAAATTATCAAATGGCCTGACATTTTTCTCTCCCCCTCTTCCCAAACATAATACCAGCATCGTGTGTCACCTTGGCTGCAAATGGTCATTTCTGAGACACCTTCTTAGTCTAGTTGGCCATGTGTACACACCAACATCCATTCCTTGCCCAATTGCAGGGATTTGCCAATCATCTGGAAGAGAACTTTGTTTGGGCAGAGTGCTCTGAAAATGTCAACTCAGTGTACGTTGTCAAAAAGGCACATGTCAACACTAAAAACTATTAGGAGCAGGAGAGAAAATTGCTAGGAAAATTGTTACAATGCCACCTTATAAATAGTGTTCCTTGCACCTTAGCTTCTGTGAACAATTCAGGTCACTTGGTCTTTGAGATGATATGATAGAACTAAAAGGCATATAGAGGAGAGAGGACTGATTAACCAAAATAATCAGAAGGCTGAAATTACTCCCAAGTGTTGACAGATTGAAAAGAGATGGGGCCCTTTTGCTGAACTACAATCTAGTTCTCCTGCATGCTGTACTCCCATTTATTTTAGTGGATGACCCTGAGTTATGTGAGTGAGTGAGTGAGTGAGTGAGTGTGTGTGTGTATATAAAACAATGTGCTCAGTACCACATTGTTCTTGATGCCTGTACTGGGTCACCGCTCCTAACAGAAGCAAAAGGAGTTAACTTGCTGGAATGGAGCTGTAGAGAGACAACGGGTCATCTGTTAATATCTCCTCTGGTTCTTTGGTGGCAGGCAACAATATGGGTTATTTTGTCCAATGTTTTTGTTGTCAGTATAAGATCAATCAATTTAGAAAATAAACTGGGGATTAACATGAATGGAAGCTACAGAAATTAGAAGAAGAACCATAGCTGAGTGGGTAGAGCACAGGTTTTGCATACAGAAGGTCCCAGGTTCAATCGCTGGCATCTCCAGTTAGGGCTGGGAAAGACTCCTGTCTGAAATCTTGGAGAGCTGCTGTCATTAAGATAGATGGACCAGTGGTCTGACTTACTGAAATTAACAAACCACTGAAATGAACAAACTACAGTTTTAAAACAAAGTACTTTTTCCACATGGCATGCAGTCCACCTATGGAGCTCATCGAAAACCTAGGATGGAGTGAAGCAGGCTTGCAAAACATGTGATTCTCCAAACTGAAGAAAGCCCCATATTGCAGCCCGCTAGGGGTTTGATAAACCTCTTGATTTGGATGCCAGTCTGCGAGTGCAAACGGGGGTAGTTTTGAGGATTGTCAAGCAGTTGTCAGGCTACCATGCTTGACTTAGAGACTGCATTTGGCTTGGAGGGTCACAGGTTGGGTATTCCTGCTATAAAAAGATTACTAACATGAATTAACAATAATCTGTAGGATCATCAATAATACTATTAACAAATATTTATCCTAGATTTTTTTTGGGGGGGGGGGCTTTTAAAATTCCCTAGAACTTTTCTACAGTAGACGAAAATCAGAAACACACAAAAAATGGCTTTGTTGGAGATTCTTGATCATGTATGTGGCAGTAATGCAGGTGAAGAGGATTTATGAGGATAACACCAGTAAAGGAGAAATGAAGATGTAGGATGGCAGTTGCAGTGGATTGCATATCTGACTGATTCATTATGGATTCTCTCTCTCTCTCTCTCTCTTTCTCTCTCAGATACTCTTCTTCAGTAGCTAGTTTTGGCCATGTTATGGGCTAGAAGGTCCTTTGGTGAGACTAATCTAGGTGAGTAGTGGTGACTTAGTAAGCTTCATCATTGAAGCAGAAGTTAATCCAAATGCAAATCCCAAAGTCTGGAGACTTCAAACTTATTTTTAGATATCATACTTTTACTATACAATGAACTCTGCAAGTCAAACCTCTTATCACAGTAGCCCTGTTATTTTTATTCACATGGCAACCCAAATCAAAGCCAAGATTTGATATGAATATATACCCAAATTCTACACGCACATTCCACCAGACTGCATTAGTTCCATGAGTTGTGCACCTTACAAAAAACAAAACAAACAACAACAACACAGGCCCCCTCCACAAGGATGCGCTTTTGCGCCCGGTTCCGCGATTATGCGCATTATCGCGGAGGCGCTTTAACTCCTAATCCCTCTGCACGGGAGGCGGCGAGAGGCGGCGAAGCGCATTAATTCATGTCCGAAAAGCGTTTTAGAAGACGTTAATGCGCATAATCGCTTGTTCACACGGCGAAAATGCGCTTTAACGGCCGGAGCAAAATAAAAGTCGCTATTTAACGCGCGTTCGAAAATGCGCATTATCGGGGAGATAACGCGCCTGTACGCCCGTTTTGCGCTCCGCTGGTGTGGAGGTAAAATTTATAAAGAGCCTTCAAGGCTCATTAAATGTCTCGTGTGGAGGCACCCAAAACCAACCCAACACCATTGTTATCAAAAAGCTTGCTCATTTGTGATCCAAACTGGGGATTGTTTCATTAACCCTTCAAAGAGCAGTTTTGTATCTGGATAGCAATGGGACAAGAATCTGAAGGGAGGAGGGGATGAAGCCAATTCTCTGAGAAGGAGCAAACTCATTTCACCTGCATGATCGGATGATGAAGTAGGGAGATGAGCACACTGACATCAAGAAATTTTTAAAAAGTGAATAAATTCCAGAGATGTAGACCTGCCTCGCACTGTGGAGAAGAAACAGAATGTTGGCAATTGCACAGTTACACTCGCTGAGTTGGAACCATAAACTCCAGGAAAAAAAGGAATGAATTAAACAGAACAAGAGCTGAGGGATTTTAAATGCCGTGTTAGAGGTTACGGTAGATGCCTCATAAATCTAAACAATTAGGAGATGCAGTAAAGAGGCCCAACCCAAATGTGTTTGGATTTGAGGCTCGAGCAATAGAAACACAACCTCGCTGTCAGAGCTTTTGAACACAGCTGCCACATTAGGATATTTGGCTATCTTTGCCAGTTAGGTGGGCTTGGGTCTTTATGTAGGGAAGGGGCAGAGAAAATGGCACATGGGCTAGAATTAACTAGTTGCCCAAAGCAAAAGAAACATGGAATATAGTAGACTTGGATAATATTTTGAGCAGTGTTGAGGCAGGTGTTCAAATCCAGGAAAGATCAGTGTTTATGGGAGGGCCCTGGTAGTCCAGAAGCAGCCTATTCATAGGAAAATCAGGATCACACCCTACTCACGAGAAAAAAAAAAGATACCTGCTGATCTTGACAAAAATAAATCTAATTGGCTGAGGTAAATTTTATATCTACAGGGTAATATTGGCATATATGCAATCATCCCTTACACTCTGACTTGATCCAGTGGACAGCTCGCACGAACTGGAAATGGGTGTTTGTGGTTGAATCTTAGCTCACCATAGACTCCTCATAGGGTTCATTGTAATGGATTCCCCTTAATTTAAGATGGCATATTAGATTATGGTTGATTTTAGACCCTATGCACACTACAAAAATGTAACCATTTTATACCACTAATTGTCATGGCTTCCCTCAAAGAAATATATTTTGGCAAGGTACCAAGGCTGCAATACGAAGCACAGTTACTAGGGGATAAGCCCATTGACCTCAGTGGAATTTGCTTCTGAGTAAACATGCATACATTGTGCCATGAGAATCTCTGCTGTACACCCCAGCTCCCACTCTACCCTGAGTGACAATTTCCAGTGTATGCATGGGAGATGGAATTACTATTAAACCAGTTTAAGCATGTGGTAAGGATATACTCTTTGAACTAATTACAATTCTTCATTTGTAAAGCAGAAATACCAACTCTGATGTTAAGTTCATTATCTATGCATAAGCATGTACTAACTAAATATTTAAACATAGTGATGCCATTTTATTATACCACTTTCTCATTTTTTCTTGAAGAGGAGAATCCTGTGTTAGTTCATTGGCTATCTGATAGCTTGTCTGCTTTCGAAAACAATATCAATAACCTCTCTTCTTATCAACAACTCCTTGGTATCTTGCGTTTTCTCAGCTCTTGCTTTCTAACATAGTTGGCATAATGGTTAAATTTGTCCAAATAGCTGCAGAATTGTGAATCCAAGAAGCATCAGGAAATTGCTTTAATAGTCCTCTTCTCCTGAGATTAGCAGGTAGCCACATCCAGGGGATGCTGCAGTCACTTTTGCTGCTTGTGAGGTCTGTCTTCCAAATAATTCTGTGGAACTCTATACACTGTATATTGTCTGGATCTGTAATGTTTTACAGTAAATTTCCAGGCGTATATACATAGTAGATATCAGCTAAGAATACTTGGATATGAGCATATATTTATATGGTTCTAGACCAGGCAGAAAAAGAAAAGGGGAGGTCAGGCAGTTTCATGGCTACTTTGCCTTTAAGTGTTAGTTGTCTGAAATTGCAATTCTAAGGATACTTTCCGGACTCCTGGGAAATCGTGGTTAGGATTGGACTGCAATCCAAAGCACACTTGCTAGGAAGTTAGCCCCATCGAAACCAGTGGGAGTAAATATGTAAAGATGGCCTGTTAGAGAGGAATAGTATTAATAAAGGTCTTGTCCACCTCACATTTTTTTCTCATGCCCAGCACTGAGTTAGTAATGCAATATGCCAGCCAAGTAAAGAATATTTGCAGGAGAAGGAAAAGCAACTCCTGGAAAATCAAGCTTTGCTTGCAGAACAAATAGCAAAGAGGCACCTGATGAGCTGTACATTGTTTAAGGGAACTTAAAATCAAATTGTCCCTTTCCCCCCACTGAATCTTTACTTCTAAAAATTCAAACACCTTGACCAGAGCATGTCTGTGCAGCCTTACATGTGACATTTCACCCAAACCACTTACAAACAACTTGCATTACTTACAAGTTTATTCATTCCATTCAGAATGTTGGCTCAGCTGTGCGTCTCCAGAGCCATCTGTTGCGGGTGAGCAGCTTATCTCAGCTATCAGAGCCCTCTTCTAAATATTATGACCAAACAGGATTCCAAGAACAACAGCCATCCTGTTGCACAGAGAATGCGCAAGAGCTGATAAACTGTTTATACATTATCAGCTAAATAAGTTGGGTTTATCTGGAAAGGCCTACATAAAATCCCTGATGTTGGTGGGGAGGAATTCCGCTTGTCGTTAGTGTTTGGCAGAGCAAGCTCTAAGGGTAGAGGCTATCCTGTGCTCTGCCCAACTCATGGAGATTTCCATAAATCTAGACCTTCTGTGTATTGACAAGGAGATTTGAACTGTGCTGCGAGAAAGCCATTTGGGAAATGAACGAGGGTAGTGCAGGGGACCATTTGTAGTGAGAGGAATCTGGATGAGCAGAACGAGGAGAGGTAATGTGAGGTAGGAAAACTAACTTTTGATTGATCAACAAAAACAGGGATAAGGTAGGGTTTACAAGCAGCAATAAGACTGATAGACAGTGTTAGCATATAATAAGCCAGGATCCCTGGTTTTTTCTGGCGTACTATTAATGAGCAATGTGCTAGTGCATGCCACTTGTTTACTTTCTTCTCTCTTCAGATGAGCAGGTAAAACCAACCAAGAAAGGATAGCTTATTGTGATGTTTGAACCCAAGATCCTGCACAAACTAGGAACCTTGGTTCATCCATCAAGGTAAGTTAATGATTCCTGGTTAGTTTTACCTGCTTGTATGAAAGGAGGACTGAAGTTACATGCACCAGCTTGCTGCTTGATCACAGTAATCCAGGAATCGTGGTTTATTGTTATGTACAAACACTGCCAGTGTGTTACATTCTGCCACACTGAATCAAATGTATACTGCCCATACCTCTCTGCCCTTAGATTAGGAAAATCCTCTACTGCATTCTTAGGTTAGGAGCCCTGCCAGAGAGCTGCATACAACCTTGTAAATAATCTATCAATATCTCTGTGGAGCCTGGTTATATGTCCTTACATATCAGGCTATTTTGTATGGAATCTGGCTATATGTCCATCTCACTTAGAACATTTTCTCTCACTGCAAGCTGTTATCCAGATGGAGGTTGTCATCAGCCTTGCAACTAGAGATCCTTGGAAAGTGGAGTGGAGGTACCAGAAGAATAAAAATGTGACTTTATGAAAATGAAATATCATGTACTCTGTGAATGAGTACAGAGTTCAGTGGCACACCAGACAGCTAACGGAAGACAGGACAGGACAGTTTGCAGTAAGCTGCAAACAGACCCTGAAACTTTTGAATCTAAGAATTAATGGTCTTTTATAAACAAGAAAGATTGTTTGATAAACAAGATGTGGAATTATCAGTTTCGGAAGCTCCTGTTATCTTTGGAGGTAATCAGTGAATCATTTTCAGCATCAGCATTACTCTTTTTTGCTGTTCTATATTCCTTTAAAACAATCTGAGACAGATTTTACTAAGGCAGAAATTGTTAAGTGATCCATTGAGCCTAATGGGTGACACCAAATTATTGTACATAAACGCAAGGAGCAGTGCAAAGAGAGATTTAGAAAACTTATAAAAGGGAACATTAGTTACACGTTTTTCACACTCAGCTCAAACTGTTCTTTATTCGGTCCAGAAAATGGTCCTAGTTTGGAAGGGTAAAGATTTCCTATCTTCCCCTAATCTGCAAAGCACAGAGTCCATATCTACTATTCATATCCGTCTCCAGAATCTGATACGTTACAATGGATATCTGCTCATGATACTTCCAGCAGTACATAGTGTTGTTTTCTGTCTCATAGACAGATGAGCTCTACAAGGCCAAAAACTGTAAAATCATGTAAAGGGAGCTAGTGTAATTCAAAGAGATGCAGACAAGGCAAAGAGACCCTGCTTGCAACGGAGCTTAGGTGTTTATACATTTTTATGAGCACTACTGATGCAATTATACAATGGAAATATTAGAATCTAGCATATTTTAGCCTTTTTTATGCTTCCCAATCATCTGTTCATTGGTTGCACTCTTCTTAAGGCTGTTTTATACATGCACACATAATTTCGTGACTGTAACCTCAAGTAGTGACTTGCATGTGTGAATGGGTTACCACAGATCAAACACTACAGACTAGTGATGAGTAATAATTGTTTTGGTCCTCATTTTGATGCAATCGTACTGAATTCATACCTTCCAAAACTGAACACAAACTGGAATATAGCTAGACATTGACACCTGTACTTTTCTGAAGCTTGTGATACGGTTCACATCAAAAACAAATGCTTTAAAATGTGTACATGTAAAACTGTGTGCACAAAATGCATATATTTGAAAAATGCTTACAAAAATGAGTATATTTTGAAAAAAATGCACATGAAAATATGCATGAATTTCGCAATCTAGTGTGGAAATCTGATGAAACAAACCTAGTAATAGAAAAATGGGAACATGAGTGAAATTGAGCTTGACAGATCCCTACTACAGACAGTACTTCCACATCATTATACATTCAATGTTTTTAAATGGAGTCAGTTCGAGTCATCAGATACTGGGAATGAAGTGATAAATATGCAGGTATGAAAACCAGTTCATCATCTCCCTGTTGTCTGATTTGGTGTAGCAAGAAGCTATATTCCTATAGCAATACATAGACCTGCCTTTGTTGGCAAGAGGCACCTTATGAAGGTATTTAATACAGCAAATTTCAGCACTCTCCACATAGTGCTTTAGAACTAACTGGCAGTGCGCTTTGGAAAGCTGCATAATTTTTCCCCTGGGACAATCTAGAACCTTTTAGATCACCACAAAGCTGGCTGAGCCAACTTCATAGCCAGCCAGCACTTTCCACCTAGTGTTTGCCTTCAACTACGATAGGTGGGAGACTATACTTATTCACTGAATATGTTCCTTGCAGAAATGACCTAAATCTACATGTTGGATTAGGTGCTTAGCGGGTCCAGCAACAAAGGAATAGAAACCTTAAGCTCCACCATAAAAAGTATGTACTGCTGGATAGAAGTGCTGCAACAATTGAGTATGAAAGCACCGAAAACTGGCTGTGATATTTTTTTTTAACATGCTTGTCAAAAGCTATGAGCTTTCCTGAGGCCTAACTGGACAATAGGGATAGGAGGGCAACATGATGGATGTCCTCTGCACCAAGTCCCAGTCAACCTCCCAGTTGTGGGCTTCATGTCCAGTGCACGGTCCAGGTACTGTGTTACCACCATCTGCTTCCTTCCTATCCAATATCTAATTTATTTATTGTTTATTTTATTTATTTATTTATTTGTTTGTTTATTTATTTATTTATTTATTGCATTTCTATACCACCCAATAGTGGAAGCTCTCTGGGCGGTTCACAAAAGTTAAAACCATCAAATATGAATCAAAGTATAAAACAAACAACAGTATAAAAACATAATGTAAATTACAATATAAAAGCACAACCAGGGTAAAACCGAGTACAATGCAAAGATTTATACAGATTTAAAATACAGTTTTAAAACAGCAAAAAAAAGACTAAGATGATAAACTGTTAAAATACTGGGAAAATAAGAAGGTCTTCACCTGCATTGAAAAGAGTATAACATAGGTGCCAGGTGAACCTCTCTAGGGAAGTCATTCCACAGCTGGGGTGCCACAGCAGAAAAAACACCTCCTCCTGACAGCCAGCTGCTTCACTTCCCTTGGCAGGGGCTCACAGAGAAGGACCCACTGAAGATGATCTTAGGGTCCGGGCAGCCACATATGGGAGGCACATTATTGACTACATTTATATCCCACCTTTCCTCCAAGGAGTTCAAGGGTACCTCTTCACAGCTTATTTGGGTCGCCTTTGCTCCGTTCTGACGGCATTTGTACACACGAGTGGGGCACAGATCAGATGTGTGTGCGACGTATAGACTCCATTAACGTGCGTTTCCAAGGTGTTGATTAAATATGACTTTTTATTTTTCTCCAACGTTTGATCACCTTTTGGTTGTGTAACCTCCACTGCCCTTTCGGATTAATACTAATCGTGGGCGTAGTTTGGTAGGCAGGGCTTGTGATGTCATGAGTGAATGCCTGCCCCCTTCTCTGGCTACCCCTCCCAAGTTGTGGACAAGGTGGGAAGGGATTGACCCAATGCTTGCTTTGTCATTTCCTGTCTCTTTCCTCCTACTTCCTTCTTCTTCTTCCCTTGACTGGACTGTTCAGCAATGGCTGACCTTAAGTTACCAGTACTTAAAGTAAAGTTTCTTTTAAATCCCCACTGGAATCTTTCTTTCGTCGAGGCGCGTGGCTACTCACATGGAGCTGGTTCTACAGGAAGCAGGGGGGTTGGAATAAGAATGTGCATTGCTCATTTTGAGTATAATTTGAGGTCCACTAAGGCTTCCCTCCCCCCCACTCCCTTGCTGGAATCCTGGCTGGAAAAAGGCAGGGGAAACTTCTCTTCGTGCAGTGCAAGCGAGTTCCTGCCACTGAGCTGTCGTCTTGTGCTCTGTTACTTGGGAGTAAGGTGCATTGAATTATCTCCCCCCTCTCCCTTCTGTCATTGCTTTACCGGGAAGTCGTGTGTGTGTGTGTGTGTGATTGTGTGTGTGTGTGTATCACACTAAAAAGACCATTTAGTACTGAGAAACCACTGCAATTTCTTTATTCTAGAAACGGTTACATGTGGGCACAAGCCCATTGAAAAGTGTGGGCAGAGCAATCTGAAAGGCACAGCACAAGTGGGGAAAACACAGGGGATTGGGCAGAACACAACGAACAAACGCAATGTCTGAGCCGACTCGTCCACATTGTGGTGTCCCCTGCCGTGCCGTTCATTCAAATGGCACTGGCGGTTGCCAGAGTGGAACCAGAGAGCGTGCACACCACAGTATACGGTCCAGTCTCATAATAATAATAATAATAATAATAATAATAATAATAATAATAATTTATTTCTTACCCGCCTCTCCATCTGGATCGAGGCGGGGAACAACAATATGATAAAATACATAAAACTGATTAAAACATGACACACATTGTTAAAACTGCATTAAAACATCCTAAAAAACATCCTTAAAACATTCTAAAACACTATGTGCAGAAGGTGACACAATTGGTAGATTATCAAGTGGACTGAGGGGTGGGGGGAAGAGAGGACATCAATGCCAGCCAGGGTTTTTTGGGGGGGTAGCTCCCAGCCCTTCCACACTCCCGCCTGTCCAGTAACCCACCTCTGCGACGCAGAGACCTGCTGGGATGGCGAGGTTGCCCTGTAGCCCACTCAGCAATGGGAATCCCAGAAGCATTGCTAGCTGGCATCTCGGGGTCCGGAGACAGGCAGAAGAATGGGAAGTTTGTATGGTATTGGGACACCAGTGTGAAATGCAACATTGTAACGGAAAGGCAACACAAAAAATTGTCCTTGAAGCAGCACATTTCCAAGACGGCAGATAAGGGGTGAGGTGAGAGTGTACAGCGACAGATTCTTTGCGGGAGGAATAGGGGGGCAGACACTCGGCGGACGGGTTCTCGCCAGGGCCGTCCATTACCTGGAAAAAATGATGCTTTAATGGTTTTACAATAGGTCCCAAAGCCAATGATGCCCTGCTAACAACTGTAATTGTAGGAAAATCCAATGTTTAGCAATCGTACCCACATGCGAAGTCACGCGCGATCGTGATTGGACAGGCAATGGTGAGAAAGTCAGGTGGGTGGGGTTAATGAACGGCGGGAAAGTCCAGGGGAGGTACCATCAGGAGACAGGGCAGTGCTTTCGTCAATTTTTCCACGTTCAACCATACACCCCTGAACTGAATCTGCAGCGAAACTCCACATATAAATAATTGTAAAGTGCATTTTATGATGCCCGTAATTCGCCCTAACAGCTCTCTTCTACCCCTATTAGACGTAAATTCAAGTATAGGAAAAAGCGCATATTATCATAAACAGGCACCAAAGAGATGTCATGTAGACAACCCACCCCCAAGACTGCTTACCTAAGCTGACCATCTGAAAAGGAGGACAGGGCTCCTGTAACTTTAACAGTTGTAGAGAAAAGGGAATTTCAGCCAGTGTCATTTGTATGCAATTAGTCCCTGGTGAAATTCCCTCTTCATCACAATAGTTAAAGTTGCAGGAACTATACTAGAGTGACCATATACAAAAGAAGGCAGGGACCCTGCAATTTTAACAGTTGTGATGAAGAGGGAATTTCATCAGGAACTAATTGCATACAAATGACACTGGCTGAAATTCCCTTTTCTCTACAACTGTTAAAGTTACAGGAGCCCTGTCCTCCTTTTCAGATGGTCAGCCTAGCTTACCTAGTTCCTCCTTCCTCCATTCTCTCCTTATGACACCCCTGTGAGATAGGTTAGGCTAAAAGAAAATGACTGGCCCAATGAGCTTTGTGGTTAAGTGAGAATTTGACCCTGGATCTCCCAACTCCAAGTCTGATACACTAAACCACTACACCATACAACTATCTTGGTTTGGGTTATGCACTCATCCTCAGGTTGAAGACTTCACTTACTACCATCACTGCCACGACTACCCAGGAACAGTTAGCACTCACATACCTGCTGACTCCTTCCAGCATTATCTGGAGCATTTCTTAGTCTACATGAAATGGGAAATGTTTGGTATTTGGAAAAATGGACAAGACAGGAACTACAGCATTCCTGATAAAATTCCCTAAGCATATTCTAATCTTTTATAGAGGAATGCATTTTAAAGTTTTTATCTCATAAAAGCTTGAAACTTGTTCCTCAAAACCCACTTCTCATCTTTCCTGGGCTTGCATGGAGTTTCAAAATCTTGTGGATGACAAATCATCAGGTTTGATGAAAGAGGAGGAGGTGAGTTAACATTGTCTGAATACTGGGATCTTCTGGTATGGAGAGGATGGATTCAGATGACAAAATGAGGTGGTAAGTGAGACGGTAATGCCTCCATGTGGGTGAATATGACAAATGTATTTGTAAATATGTAACATGCAAGTAGACTCATCAGGCAATCAGAATTGGCCTGAGTTATCAGTTGTGCGTTGTGGCATATGTGGCTTTGCCACTATGTACTAGTCACGTGAAATCTCCCTTAGTATTTGCATGAGTGGAAATCCATGAATCCAGTACAAAAAGAATATGCCACAATATATTGATTGGGCAACCAGTTTGTGCAATCTGTAGTGTTGATGGATACAGTTGCTTGTGCAATCACTATGTCAGCATCGGGACTGAGCTAGGAGCAGTAGTTCTATTTGTAATCCTCCCAGAGAACATTTGTTACTGGGAGGATTACAAATACAGTAAATAAAGAAACAATACATATGAGAATCTTTAAGGAGGTGTACTCTGTTGCTAGCAAGGCTGATGGCCTCAGATTTCTCAGGAACTTGTTTGAGGCTTCAGAGACAAAAGCTCCAGCCGCATGTACACTTACTTAAAAGTAAGGTCCATTGAACGTAGTTGGACTTACTTGCATACAGGATTGGGCTAAATCTACAGTTTGGCCTGCTGTGTTGCAAGTGCACCTATCACAGGCTTTTTCTCTCTCCCTTTATTTTTTAAAGGTGTATCTAAATATGAAAACACTGAGCAAACAATAATTCGTGTTCTCATGGTTCAAGCTTTTCTCAGTAGCACAGGGATTGGCTGTCTCTTTGATTTGTCCTATCCTGGTCTTCCTCCAAAGGGCTCCGTGTCTTTCCTTTCTTTCCTCACAACATTACATGTGGTATGTTAGCCAAAGAGATAGTGATAGCCTGGGTTTCCTATGTCCAAGCCACTACACCACACAGGCGCTCTGCTCTTTATTAGTACTGGAAAAGGGGAGGACTCTGACTTGGGACTACTCCCTGGGCTTCTGTACACAGCTGTCTCATGTTTTAGAAATCCTTCTACATGTTGCAGCCAGAGAGCTGCCTGTGAAGTGCTCCAACTGCATTATACCCAATTTCAGCTTGGAAATATATAGAGCTAGAACTAGAATCTCAGTTCCTCAGGTACCTGGACTGCTGGAAAGTTCAAAGCCAATTCTGAATACTACAACTCAGCTACAACATTAGGCCAACTGGGCCTCCACTTGAGTGTCAGCTATTGATTTTTATCGCATAACTTCAACCCTTTCCTTCCCAGGCATACAATAATAATAAATAATATTTTGCATTCATATAGCACTTTAGAGTGTTTACTTCACATATATTTACAATACAATAACCTTATAAGATAGGTCAATATTATACACATATTGTGCAGTGAGCCAAACTGATGGTTGCTTCATATGTTTATGGCAGATGTGAAATTTGAACCAGGTTTATGGCTCATTTTTTAATCACTGTGTTATATTAACTTCATAGTCATCAGGCTTACTGAAGAAGACCAAGTGTCCAGGGAATTGACTCTCTTTGGAAGATATGTGTAATTACAGTGTTGTTTACATTACTCATGAATGAGCTTTTATCTGTACTAAAATAGAAGAACATGAGTGGCATGCATCCTGCTTACAGGGGTACTGGGGCAGAGTTTCAGGAATCTAGACAGGGTGAAGTCCAAAAGCAAGAACAGAGTGCTGTCCAAAGTGAAAGACAGAGAGATTCAAAGAATTGCTAGGCAGTAAATATAAGGCAGGCATCAGAAAGCTGATATTCAGATGATATTCTAACACCTAGTGTCAGTAGTGAAGGCTTTTAAGTCTGAGCCTTCAGAACCTCATCCAGAAGACAGCTGCAGGCCATTAGTGTGACCTGAGGAATGGTCTACTTGTGAGTAGGACCTTGCTCTCAAGTATACCTTTACTTATGAGGAGGCCTTATTCCTCAGGCAGGAACTTCTGCATCTGGCAGCTGACGGAGACTTTACTTTTAGATGTCTGTGCTACCTGGGGCTAGATGGTTGCTGAGCATCTGTTTTTGAGTCAGAGAAGGGATTAAATGTACCTTGGTAGAAGGAATGATAACCATCTCCCCCATTGGCCCAGAATCCCTCTGATCAGCCTCAACATCCCCAGACATATACAGCTTTTCTGTGATGCTTGGCTTGGTGAGCTCTAGGTCATCTTCTGAAGAGGAGTCCTCCAGAGGGGGCATGACAGCATTAGGCAAAGTAACCACTTGATATAAACAGAATATCTGTTTCCTTTTAATGACAACACCTTATTAATGGAGGCACAGCCGTGCCTCCATTGTTAAGGGCCGTCAGTAAAAAACAAATTCCGCCATGTTAAAGTGATAATGGGGGGGGGGTCATTCTAACAGACATAAAATTGAAAATGTTTCATCAACCTTTCTGAAATTTACAGGTGCCAGAAAGAAATGTTTGTTTTACATTACCTGAAAATTTCAAGAAGATTGGTGAAAAATTGAGGGAAGGAGAACAGTTTAAGTTAGAAAAGGAATACAAACCTGTCTCCCTGCTTTTGTAAAATTTACTTCCAGGTTGCTACTTTTTGTGCTCACAATTTGCATAATTTCTAGAGCCTTATTAAGTAATCCAGTGGTGGGGTCTTCTTCCTCCTTGACTGTAGTTGATGGAAAGCTTTTCGTTTTTTAAAAATTCCCTTCGGTTGACTTTTAAGGACTATTTTAACCTCTCATTCAAGTCAATGAGGCGGCCATCTTCCCTCATAATGCGACACTGACACACGCTCAGTAGCGTCGCTCTCCCCCCTCCCTCCTGCTTTAGAATGTGGGGTGGGTGAGTGAAATGGCCGCTGCCTCTATAGCACAGACCTTTTGAGTGAAGAAGAAGAAGAAGAAGAAGAAGAAGAAGAAGAAGAAGAAGAGTTTCTCTTTTCTTTTCTGGAACATGCATTCCTTTGGTTCTGAGAGTATTTTGGGCTATCTTCATAAGGCCAGTTTGCTCTTTTGCTCCCTGGTGAAGCAGGGTGTGGTTCCTCTGGATCCATGGTAACTTGATCTTCAGATCTCTCCTGGGAATAGGTGGCTATACCTTTCTTTTAATTTCCCCCACCCCACTCACACACAGTGCTCCTTCCCTCTTTTCTAAGAGTTTGGTCCATACTGCTATAAGTTGAAAGCTTCAAACACTTCATTTAATTAGTTTGGGCAGGTGTTAAGTATTAAGTACAATGTTGAAACCTTTCAAAGTGCTTCAGGGCCTACAACGCCGGTTTCGGCCTAGTCACCCTGTTTTTCTAATAAGGTTTAGAAACAGTTGAGCTGTCGTTTATTTTGCATAGTGTACACACATGGATTTTCTTTCTAATCCTTGCAGTCTACACTGGCTACCTCCTTGATGTGTTTTTGGATGCAGACAAACCCTTTTTTGTTCCAGCAGGCCTTTGGCAAATAATCTGGACCTCTGTCTATACCTTTGACTTTTAAATTGTTATGTATTTAAAATGTTTAAAATGCTTTAATATTGAAAAGTATTTAATTATATTTTTAACTTTTGTATATTTAGGCTGACCATATGAAAAGGAAGACAGGGCTCATGTAACTTTAACAGTTGTAGAGAAAAGGGAATTTCAGCCAGTGTCATTTGTATGCAATTAGTCCCTGGTGAAATTCCCTCTTCATCACAACAGTTAAAGTTGCAGGCACTATACCAGAGTGACCATATACAAAAGAAGGCAGGGCCCCTGCACCTTTAACTGGTGTGATGAAGAGGGAATATCACCAGGAACTAATTGCATACAAATGACACTGGCTGAAATCTCCTTTTCTCTACAACTGTTAAAGTTACATGAGCCCTGTCCTCCTTTTCATATGGTCAGCCTAGTATATTCCTATTTATAGGTTTTAGCTGTATATGTTTTAGTTTTGTAAGGCTGCCCTGAGGCCCAGCATTGGGCAAAAGGCAGGATACTACTACTACTACTACTACTACTAGTAATGTTTCAGATTTCACTTCTGCATCTGATGTTCTTTTGCATTTACTTTTCTTTATAAACCATTCATATCTTAAGACTTCTTGTGTGGCATGTTTTCATTGGTTTAACAAGTTAAAAGGGGTATTCACTGTTTTCATGCTTACGTTATAAAATCTATTTTCAACAGGCCTAGTAACTTCAAGAGTAACAGAGTTGGGGAAAATCCTCAATCTCTTTGCTATCAGAGGCACTGAGTAAGGGAACCCTGGAGATAATTTAGACTGACCCCAACCACAAAACACTATTCCCCCTTCTGAAGAGATCTGGACCACAGACTACTAAAGACAAACAAAGTAGCAGGCCATCATAACAGTTCTCATGTGGCCATTTGCCTTATGAGGCAGGGGGTCTGCGGGCTACCAAATGGACGGACTAACAGGCCATAAAGTTGCCTGGCTGGGTCTGCCAGAAATCCAGCCTCAACACTCCTGGAAGGTCCATGTTCTATAGCACCTGTCAGATGAACCTGAGGGAATCCCACCCTCCACCCCTGGGTTTAATTTACTGGCTTCCCCTGGCTGGACCTTGCAGGAAACTATAGGGGCAGACAGAGCAGGCATTCATAGCACACATAGAATGCTGAGACTGGCAAATCTAAAAGCAAGTGTGTTGCTTTTCAAGAACCAAGTAAATTCAATGGGTCTTACTTTTGAGTAAATATCTAGGGATGGATATGCAGCCTGTGCAAGAACTGAGTAGGGTGACCATATTTGGGAAACCAAAAAAGAGGACACCTAGTGGGGGGGGCAGGAAAATGGCTTTCTGGGGCCACCTTAAAGTCCCCAATTTTAGTGGAGGAGGGGAAAGCATGTCATTCTCACCCCACCCCACTGCTCCAATCAGGCCCTTTTCTATAATGCCTGGGAATTACACGTTTTTCCCTTTTAAGGCCTTGATTGGAGCAGTGGGAGAGAATGACACACCTCCAGAAAGCATGTCATTCCCCCCTGCCACGCTAATGGTGGCCTTAAAAGGGAAAGTGTGTAATTCCAGGTCATTATAGACAATTGCATAAAATCCCCCCTGACACTGAGGATAGAACAAAAACCAGGAGAAATCTGTGGAAATCTTGACAGATTTTTATTATTTATTATTGCATTTATATCCCACCTTTTTTCTGCCAAGAAACCCAAGGCGGCATACATAATCCTTCTCCTCTCCATTTTATCCGCACAATAGCAACCCTGTGAGATGGGTTGGGCTGAGAGTCTGCAACTGGCCCAAAGTCACCCAACGGGTTTTCATGGCTAAGTGGGGAGTAGAACCCAGATTTCCCAGCTCCCAGTCCAACACTTTAGCCACTACACCACACCCTAATGGTCACCCTAGAATTGAGCTGTGCCAAGTTGGAAGCAGATTGGTTCGTGCCTTGATTTTTAGGATATTTTTTTTAAAAGTTTGACTTCAATTTTTTTTCTAAAATTCAAGGCATGAACCACTCTGCTTTCAACTTGGCATGGCTAAAGCCTTACTTAAGAGGTACCATGGTGCCAAGTTTCATCTCTTCATCTTTACTTTCTTTCTTTTTTTTAATGTACTGCTCAAGGTCCTAGACCCCAAAGAGGAGTATTGGGTTTGAAGTTTTAAAAAATCCTAAAACTCAAGGCATAAACAGATCTGCTTCCAACTTGGCATGGCTCAATCCCTACTTAAGAGCTACCATGCTGTCAAGTTTCATCCATTTGTCTTTAAAAATGATGGAATTGTAAGCATTTTAGTTAATTTAAAAAAATTAATTGAAGTTTTAAACATTTCTAAAAATCAAGGGATGAACGGATCTGCTTCCAACTTGGCATGGCTAAATCCTTACTTCAGAGCTACCATGGTGCCAAGTTTCATCTCTTTATCTTTAATTTCATTTTTAAAACCTGTACTGCTCAAGGTCCTGGACCCCAAAGAGATTTCTGTTTGAACTTTAAAAAAATCCTAAAAATCAAGGCATGAACGGATCTGCTTCATACTTGGCATAGCTATATCCCTACTTAAGAGCTACCATGATGCCAGGTTTCATCTCTTTATCTTTAAAAATGAGGGAGATGCAAGCATTTTGGTTGATTTATTAATGTTAAAAGTGAGTTCAACACATAACACTAGCTTTGATTTTATATTGGATGTCAAGATGGTATAACATTCTGGCTGATGCCGGCTTGGTTGTCAACTGTATAATATCCAGTCATACGTTACACAAAGCCATGAAATTCATTAAACAAAAAACCTACGGTTTACAAAAACAATGTTAAGGTTCTACAGTTTCCAACCAAGCACCAAAAAGCAGGGAAATCGGGAGTTAAGGCTCACAAGCCTTAACGCCACATCCTCCCTAAGTGCAAGTGAAATTCTCATTCTCCCAAAGCAGATAAACCATGAGGACAGGGTGGATAATATGATATGCAGAGGTGACTGTGAGGTTGTGGAAAACTGATCACGAACAACTTAGGGCCACCTACTTATCTTTTTTTGTTTAGAGCAGCCCTTCCCCAACCTGGTGCCCTCCAAAGGTGTTGGACTACAACTCCCATCATTGCAAGTCAGTATGTCCCATGGTCAGGAATGCTGGGACTTGTCATCTCAAACACCTGGAGGGCAGCAGGATGGGGAATGCTGTTCCATACCCTTACCAAATACAGGGTCTGCCCAATACTTTTCTCTCACGCACATCTCACGTATAGCAGCACTCTTGATAACAAAAGGGGCACTATTCATTACAGATCTAGAACCAGAGCATTGTGCCAGGCACTTCCAACTTTTGGTCAATATCCTGCCTTTTTTTCTTTAAATGTATTTATAAATACATGTTTTTTCTTTAAATTTATTTATAAAAAATATACTGTTCACTTCCCACAATCTCTGCACAATCTCTGCACATCATCTCATCAAAGCAACAGTGGAGCAGAAGAGGTTTAGTTTGGCTGTCTTGAACACCTTTCAGATGAGATTAGTTTGCAATCCTATACCTCTTGGGAGAAAGCTCTAGTGAATTCAGTGGCACTGGCTTCTGAGAAGACATTTATAGGAGTCAACCTTCTCTAGCCTGGTGGTCTCCAGATGCTTTGCACTGTAACGCCCATGTTATGTGTTATGGGGAAGACAAAAATCAATTCCTACTTAATTTTAAAATAATACTTACGCATGAAAGTATTAGGTGGTAGCTCTGTCTTTGATCTCACACTGCTGAACAAGTAAGAGAAATCCTTTATCTGATATTCAAGAAACAGACATCCTATGCCATGTGTTGAAAAGTAATGTTGATGTCTGAAGGGCTATCTGGATTAGGTATTCAAGATTCATTCATTGTTGTTTCATTTGGTTTTGACAGTTTCTTTAAAGTGATGCAGCTCTTTTGTAGTTCCTTGATTGATCACATATCTTAATGCTGGAAAACATCATACTTTAGTACAGATGTGGGCACAAAATAGATCTATCCTGATGATTTGGACATCAACTCGCGGCATTCCTGATAACTGCCCATGCTGATAGGGGCTTTTACAAGTTGAATTCCAAAACATCTGGAGATCTACATTCTGCCTTCCCTTGTTCTTGAACAACATTCCCCAACCTGGTGCCTGTCAGATGTGTTGGGTTGCAACTCTCAACATAAGGAGATGCTCTAAGAAATGAGAAGTAGCTGGTCCTAAGTTGTTCATCATCATTTCCCACAACCCCACAGTCACCTCTGCAGATCAAATTGCATATCTAGATTTTTGAGATGACAAGTCCCAGCATTCCTGACCATGGGACATACTGACTTGCAATGATGGGAGTTGTAGTCCAACCCCTTTGGAGGGCACCAGGTTGGGGAAGGGCTGCTCTAAACAAAAAAAGATAAGTAGGTGGCCCTACGTTGTTCGTGATCAGTTTTCCACAACCCCACAGTCACCTCTGCATATCATATTCTCCACCCTGTCCTCATGGTTTATCTGCTTTGGGAGAATGAGAATTTCACTTGCACTTTCTGCCTCCTTAGGGAGGATGTGGCATTAAGGCTTGTGAGCCTTAACTCCCAATTTCCCTGCTTTTTGGTGCTTGGTTGGAATCTGTAGAGTCTTAACATTGTTTTTGTAAACCGTAGGTTTTTTGTTTAATGAATTGGATTATATGTGTCACCAATATGTGTAATAAACAATCAGTTCTTTCATTGCTTTCTTGCTTCCTTTTGGGTGAGTTTATCCTCACCAGGGGATTGTCTGTCAGAGAAGAATGGTTTAGCCTATTCTGCTTTAGTCCCGTTGCTTCCTTCCTCATTGTAATTTGAAGTGCTGTTGTTTACTGCTCTTCTGTTTTTCCTCCGCCAATTGAAGACAGGGTAGGCATGGTTGGGCACCTGCTGAGGGCCTGCCATTCAGCAGAGCTCCACGACAAGAGCCCCCAGGGAATTGCTCCTTTTCTTCACCTGTGCAACCTGCATTTCAGCTGCCTCTCGCTCTTGCCCAGGCAATGGTGGTGCCCACCAAATGACTATTCCCAATCCCTCTATAAAAATACCACTTAGTAAGGATTTCAGGTGCCTTTAACTCAGGAGTGGGCAACGTGTTACCTCCAGATGTTTTTGACTACAATTCCCATAATCCCTCATCATTGGCTATGATAGAAGTTGTAGGTCAGAACATTTGAAGGGCCACAAGTTGCCTGTCCCTGCTTTAACTGCTTATGAAATGACATTCTAGTCGGCTGAGCATATGAAAAGGAGGACAGGGCTCATGTAACTTTAACAGTTGTAGAGAAAAGGGGATTTCAGCCAGTGTCATTTGTATGCAATTAGTCCCTGGTGAAATTCCTTCTTCATCACAACAGTTAAAGTTGCAGGCACTATACTAGAGTGACCATATACAAAAGAAGGCAGGGCCCCTGCAACTTTAACTGGTGTGATGAAGAGGGAATTTCACCAGGAACTAATTGCATACAAATAACACTAGCTGAAATCCCCTTTTCTCTACAACTGTTAAAGTTACATGAGCCCTGTCCTCCTTTTCACATGGTCAGCCTAATTCTAGTATCTTAGATATGTTAGTTGAATCTGTTCTAGATTTCCAAGTGGCGTATATTCCCTGCTCTTGTGTTTCTGCACCAGGCTCTACTGCTCAGGCAAGCTTGAGGTTTAGGACAATCCCTGTTGTAGTCTGTGCAGGGATCAAGGTAATGCTACGTTCTTGGCTGCAGAGTTGCTGGATTGTTCCAGTCCCTTGTGGCTGCAGGATTAGGTGAGCAGCCAAGGAGCAGAAGCTGATGTAGGTCTGTGTGCTAACTCCAACTCCCTCCCTCTCTCTCCTGCAATTGTTTGCTGTCCTTGAGCTGTTTGCATTGGACTATGAGCACTGTAAACAACTTTTAAATAAAAACAAAAAAGTTGGGGCTTAAGGAGGAAGGAAAGGGATAGATCTGAAGCAGTTGCCAAGCACAAGATGGAAGCAATCCATTCTAATACACACACCTATTCCTATACTAGAGCAGGTGCCCCGAAATGGGGCCTCTCGCTTCACTGCTGAAAGTCCTGGTGTATTCAGGTCTTTGACTGAACTAGGATTCAGATAGGATATCCCCTAGAGACTGTTTTCCATGCCTGGGCTCAGCTCTGGATCATGTGATGTCATCTAAAATAACCCTGTGCAGAGTGCCATTGTTAATCAGGGCACAGTTTATAACCACAGGGAGCTCCCATGCAAAGGTATTCTGGGCAGAGGATGTGACTTCTAGCCAAGCTTGATATCCAGTATCTTCCATTTATTCCTGCCCATTTTAGATCTGGTACACAAACGTGGACGCCAGAGCTTATGAGTACAGGGTATTCTATTTGCTGTGTAGAATAAAAGAGCTTTCCCCTTTAAAGTATGCATCTTTTATTTTAGATATCTTAAGTTTCAGCCCTAAGCACACTTACTGGAAAGTAATTCCCACTGAATTCCATGGGACTGTCTTCTGAGTAAACATACTTTGGATCATGCTGCACGTGTGTTGGTTCTAGGAGTTTTATTTTTTTCATTGTATAGTTGGTCACCGGTACATCTAGGAGTGACCATATTACGCCAGCTTTAAAATCGCTCCACTGGCTGCCAATTAGTTTCCGGGAGAAGTATAAAGTGTTGGTCATTACCTTTAAAGCCCTACATGGTTTGGGTCCAGGTTACCTGCGGGATCGCCTTCTCCCGTACAATCTGCCCTGCACGCTCAGGTCCTCTGGGAAGAACTTACTGCGGTCGGCCAAGACTAGGCTGACAACTGTTACCCAGAGGACCTTCTCTTCTGCCGCTCCCAGACTGTGGAATGACCTGCCGGAGGAGACTCGTCAACTTAACAGTCTTTTAGAATTTAAGAAAGCTATAAAGACTGTTCTCTTCCGGCAGGCATATCCAGTGTAATTTTTAGAATGTTTTTAGGATGTTTTAGGATGTTTTAATGCAGTTTTAATAATATTTGTCATGTTTTAACTAGTTTTATGTATTTTATCATGTTGTTGTTCCCCGCCTCGATCTAGACGGAGAGGCGGGTAAGAAATAAATCGTTATTATTATTATTATTATTATTATTATTATTCTGTGGGTTGGATCTAATGCCGCCCTGCATAGGCCGGCCAGGCATGCTGGCAGTAGCGTGTGCGTGACCCCTATGTCTGGTTGTTGCAATGCAGCACTTCTGAGGGCAAGTGCTGAAATGAGCCTAAATGCTTGTTTCTGGAAGGGCTCATTCCCTTCCAGATACAAGTGCTATGCTGCGGCTGCCAGTGTAGGGTCCGTACACCATTGGCATGCCTGGGCCGCCCACACGAGGGCAGCACTGGATGCACCCTGTGTGTGACAACCTCAGCTCTTCACCAGGAACTGTTCTTGATTCTGTCCACAAATACCTATGTGTTTGCTTGTTTATCAACATCCTTATTAAAATAGGGAGAGAAATGGCATTATAAATGTAAAATACTTATTTTCCACAATTAGAAGACGTTTTAGAGCAGAAAAATGTCCATTTGAGGTACAGCAGACACAATTTTATAAATAAACATTTAAGATAAACGTTAATATGGCTACCTCATTCTTCGTATGCACTTGCTTGCATGCCCCCCTTCCTGCATTTGAAACAAGCTCCCACACTATAATTTTAAATAGCACAAAACAAACGAATTCTCCAAATGCTATTTATACTGGCAGTACAGCTGATGATGTCATTGCCGTAGCAATCACAAATTTTGTTTTCTCGCAATAAATGTGATGGCTTTTCCCATTAATTGTTTAGTAGTGGTTGTGTTCTGTGCAAGACTTAACAACCAGTTCATGTTCTGCTTTGGCTGGAGATTCCCAGGGTCCTGTTCTCATCACCCCTTTTCACCCTAGGCTCTG
Organism: Anniella stebbinsi; assembly: GCA_029215795.1. NCBI lineage: Eukaryota > Metazoa > Chordata > Lepidosauria > Squamata > Anniellidae > Anniella > Anniella stebbinsi. The sequence continues at coordinate 59,367,234 of JARDYH010000005.1, read as the reverse complement.
ACTCTGCCAAGCCCGATACTCATTCAAAACAGGGATGCTTTGCACCACTGAGAATGGCAGATCAGGTGCAGAGTAAAGGAGGGCGGTGCCTGAGTCTGCCTGGACAGAAATATCCAGACTCTACTCCTGAATGGCCAAAATAAGGGTGGGCAGAAGGTACATCTCCCGAAGTTTGGGACTTCAGCTCCCAGAAGCCCCTGCCAGCATGGGCAATGGTCAGGAATCCTGGGAGTTGAATTCCCAAACATTTGGAAATCTACTTTCTGCCCACCCCAGCATAGACTATCCACTCCTGAATAGTGTAGACTCTAAGGAGGGGCTGTAGCTCAGTGGTAGATCATATGTTTTGTATGAAGAAAGTGCAAGGTTTAATCCTCAGTATCTCCAAGTAGAGCTGGGAGAGACCCCTGCCTGGAAACCTGCTACTAATCAATATAGACAATAGTCTGATTCAGTATAAAGCAGCTTTTTGTGATCTTAGAATGAAAGGAAAGTGAAAAGGCAGAAGCTGTGGAATCCCATCTCTTATAAAGTGCCACTTTATCTCTTGCTCCTCTCCATGCCTTACTAGGAAATGCCATAGTTGTAGTGTTCAGGCACCACTGCTAATGCTATATTAATTCACAGTAACCACCAGAAGGCAATAAGAGTATCTGAGTGACTTGGAATAATATTTGTAAGAATTCATCTTAACCCTAGTAGTCTGTGAAGCTTGGAAATCTTTACAAGGACCTTAACTCCAGAGGCACTGCTCGGCCTCATGTGCCAGAGATTTTGCAATCTGGTGACATGCAGGCAGCAGGGGCCTCGGCGGGACCTATCGTACCATCTTCGTAACTGTTAGTGAAATATTTAATGCGGAAAATCTGTTTCTGTTTAAATGGAAACGCTCACTGTGGCAATCTAAAACCCCAGCTTTGTGGTGTCTTGTTTTGCTGTGCAATGTTTAGTAATTCTCGGCTTGGCATATTCCTGGAATTATGAAATGATGTTGTATTGGCTCATTGTATTTAAATTCTAAACATATTTTTAAGGTTTTTTTTGAAAAGAAAAAAAGAGATGCTGTCGTTATTAAAACAAGTCAAATGCCTTCTAGTAAAGAAGTGATCCAACTTTTTTGTACTCACCCTAAGGAACAAAAAGACTGGAAACCACAGATGGACATGCATTCATCATTGCATGCTGAGTCCAATAGCAGGTGATTCTGAAATAATTTGGTACAATTCCCTTCTCTACCTCCTTTAATGTGTAGCTATTGTCCCAGCTCATTACCCATAAAGGGATTTCATGTGTTTCAATGCAGGGGAATAGGATGTATGAATGTCTCACTCTGTCTTTTCTTTGTGTTTCTTTGTAATGTATTTATTGATTTTATTTTATTGCTTTTTTGCATCTGTTTTCATGGTTCCTTTTTTATTGCTGTATGTTTAATATGAACTGCTGAAATGTGTATATTCCTTTCCTCTTGGATTGCACAGTGTTTTCAATGAAAATCACATAATAAAAACAAATAGCAAGACAAAATACTGTTAAAAGAAAAACTAATCATAACATTCCAATATTCATGCTATACTGCAGTTACTATAAAAAAGTGCCCTAGAGGTGATGCACTTCAAGGCACTAAATGCTACAAATATTAATACTGCACTGTAAGCTGTGAGAAGATTTTCTAAATGTGATATATAAATCCATAAAATTAATAAAATTAACAAGCTGCCTAAAAGAAAGCAGTGATTCCAAGCCCCAGAGAAAGAGAGTTCCACCATTTCACAGCCTCATAGCTGAGAAGGCTGAGTTTCCAGTGCTTGCCAAACCAGCCCTCCATGGGTGAAGAAATGCCCACAAAGTCTTCTGTCGGCCGTACTAGATGTGATGCTAATCATGTTTTTAGCCCTTGTGTGGCTGGTTTGTTTGTTTGATAAACAAAACAAATAGCATGTGCCCCCCAGATTGTCATCATGGCAGGGGCAAAGGCTTAAAGCACACCTACCTCCATGCCACAGTCCTAATCTTGTCCAGGCCACTTTCGTTTTAAACAAATAACATGTGAACAGCCTTGGAAGTTAATGTCAAGTTTAATTTGGTCCTCAGTTAACTTCAATAAATAGGAAGCTGCCTTATACTAGATTTCAGGTAGTTTGGTCACCCATATCAGCCTGTCTGCACTTTAAGATCAGCAGCAGAGGCAATTGGTAAAAAAAAGTCTGTGAATCCAGACCAGGACCCTGGTTCGTAAGGTCAAGAGATGTAAGTAGACAACAGCTGATAAGATTCTCTGAGGCTTTTGGAGAGAGAGAGAGAGAGAGAGAGAGAAGAGATGCTAGCAGGAGAACAGACTGGGAAAAATAATATAAGCAGAATAATATTACTTTGTATGTATACGGCACATTTCAAGTGAACAAAGCACTTCATATACATTATTTCTCAGAAGTAGGCTGGAATCCCCGCTTGCAAACTGATTGGGAGCTGACTAAGGCTACCTAGTGGATTTCTAGCAGAGGTGAGATTTAAATTGGGAGCTTCCTAGTCACACTCATAGCCACTCACACTGAAGCAGATTTGCATGTTGCATGTGCTGCCATCATATCATTTCAACCGACCAACATAGCTACACTTTTGATTATGAAGTATTGCAATTAATCACTTATTAGTCAGCTAGAGTGTCAACACACATACATTGGGGAAGGTCCCTAGCTCAGTGGCAGAGCACAGAGCTCCCAAATTCAACCCCCCAGGGTGGAGAAAGACCCCTGTCTAAGATCCTGGAGAGCCACTGCCATTCAGTGTAGACAGTACTGAGCTAGATGGATCAGTAGTCTGACTTGGTATAAGCACCCTCTCTGTATGAAGGAGATTAAATAGTTGTGGAAATACTTTTTGTTCAGCAAGCTAGGAACTTTTAATAACAATAATGAATAATAATGAATAATAATAATAATAATAATAATAATAATTTAAACAAGTGAGATGAACTTCTAGAAGCTGCAGAAGAAGAAAAAACAGAGGAGGAAAAATGACTGTGATTGTGCTATGATGTCTGCACATGAATATTTTTACCCTGAAGGAATGCAGATGCATTTTTGCTCTGTTAGAGCACAGTTTTCAGCAGACCAGCAATGATGCACAGTACACAGACCATATTAAAACACAGTGTTCTCCTGAGAGTTTTCCACAGCATTTTCTTCTAAGTGCTTGTTTTGTAATGGCCATTTTATTTGTTTTTGCAGAGACCCTAAATAGTACACGTCTCAGTTCAGGAAAATCAATGTCCTGTTCCTTTATGGCCTGGAATGTATTTTATTAAAAGGCTCTTTATTAAGGACAAAAAAATAGTAGTTGTTCGTGTGCTTAATCCAATCTATCCCTTTTAGTATGAAATATCATCCAATATAGGGAGAAGGAGGTACAGCCCACGCAATATAGGCAAAAACAGCTTGGTATAATGTTAAGGTGGAAACTTGAATTCCAGTTCTTGAAATGGCCACCCACCACATGGGTGCCAGTAGAAACAGCTGCTATCTTTAGGTTGCTCTGTATGATGGTCAAAACATGTCGAGTGAATTTCCACCACTGCCCCTAGACATTTCAGGAGGTTCCTGGTGATAGCATGGAAGTTCTTCATGTGATGATGATCCATGTGGCACATGGATCAAGTGGCCATGATGCTTGTGGCAAGATGATCGTTGCATGGTATAACTAGCATGTAGATTAAGTGCCATGCAGTGGCTGTTACAAGTGGTTTCCAGATCTGGCTATCACAACATGTAGATGTTACATAAACATCTACATAGTTTCGTCAGTGCCAGCTCCAGGTTTTAGAAGGCTCTTGGGCAAGGAACCCTCAATCAACCCCCTCCCTCAGTGTGTCTACTTTCTCACCATCGTTGTCACCTGCAGCTACTGCTCCTCATCCTCTTGCTCCTCATTGTTTCCACTTACTTGTTTGATAGTCAGAAAGTAAGTGAGCAGTGTTCATTGGTCTCTTGTTCTGGGACAGAATGAGAGACAGTTGAACAGGCAGATTGCAACGGTAAAGAGGAACAACTCCAGTGGGACCTTGCTGGGAGGTGGCCCCTCGACAGGTATCAAGGGTAGGAACATGCCTACCCTTGGCGCTGGCCCTGAGTTTCATAAAACACATCTGCTGTATGTGTTTTATGAGCAACAGACGAAAGTGAGAATCTCATTGGTAACTAGAAAATTACTTTGTATCTTGCTATATCAAAACAGATGTTGACCCTAAAAGAAAGACCTGTTCTCAAGAGAGAAATGTAGTATCTGTCCTACACCACTGAATATCCCATTTCCAGATGATACTTTTAAGAAGGGTGACAATTCCTCATACAAAATGCTTGTGGTTAAGCTATGCTTTCATATTTGTTGGGCTCACTGTCTCAGTTATTCTAAGCAGATTCTTCAAGAGACCCATTTTCTATTCTATATTAAATACCGCCACCTTTAAGAAAACCAAGGAAAGTAAAATGCTTATCCAGATCTTGCACTGAATGATGCAGAGCTAGTTTTTTCTTTACTGGCTTCAAAGATGAAACAGACTTTTATAAAGAGTTTCAATCACAAATCATTTGTCCAGGGCACATAAATTAAAACCCAGTATAAGAGAGTAGTTCAGCATTTGCGCATATGCTATATAAGTCTGCAAGGTAAACAAGAACAGGCATGCCATAGCTGCCAATTCAAGGCTGGGATTGTGTAAATAGCTGAAACTTTTCACAGAGGTTGTAAATTGCAAGCCATGGAACACTGTCCAGGAATAACAATATGCTTTTCCAAATTATGGCTGTTCACGTTGAAGGCATCCTTTCTCTCTTCTTTTCTAATGGTGGGATGCTCTGGTCTCAAATAATGAAAGATCACAGAATTCCCTGTTTCTCAGCAATTTGTGAATTTCCTCTAGAAGTTTCCATAAGGAGGCTGAAGCTTTGTAGTTAATACCTGGTGGGACCCCAAGGCAACAGCCTGCAAGTTCTAAATCTTTTGGGTGATAAACCTATCAAATTAGGTCTATTGACTATTTCCCACTGTACTTTTGTTCCCATTCATTTTTCACGTAATGTTCTTATAAGGCCTAGTCTAGACAAACTGTTCATCGTGTGGGAAAACTGTTCCTGCTAGTGGAGTATTATGTATTTGAATGCTCATGCATGGAAAATAAAATAAAATTCTGTATGTAGAAAACTAGTATGTCAAGAAAAAGGTTAGATTTCTACCTAACATATGTTTCTTTCTTTCTGCAGGTTAGGATGTGTATTTTTATAGGGAATTTTAGTAATCTGGACCTATAGTCTAGACTGGTACAGACTAAGAACAGTTTTACGATATGGTAAGTTTTTGGATAGAGCAGACTTAAGTAAAATAAGTTTTACAAGAACTGTGTCACAAGGGATTGCCTGTGGGCTAGCTAAAGGTGATTTCACTCACTTTCACTCACTTCCACTTGCAATTGCCATGGGAAATATTACATAATCTGCAGCCTAAAGCTAATGTGCACTTTCTAAAATAACAGATGCCAGCGGGGAGGCCAGCTTGAAACTTTAACCAGAAAACTGCTCCTCAAATCCCCAGAAATGTAGAGGTTATTGGTGAGGGACTTTGAACTTGCTCAAATACACTTTCTTATTCACTATTACTTAATATTCAAAACAACTTCCAAAATTAAGTACTGGTGAATTCTTGGCCAAATTAAGCCTTATGCAAGACTCTGGAGAGTTGTGCCATAAGTTCCTGAGGAAGTAAGAGTATGGGAAACTGTTAACAATATGACAGCTGCTTAAAAGGGGCAGATGGTGCCACCATCCTCACTGAGAGAGAACCTACATTACCACACCTCTTCAAATGCTTGGAGGTTCTTGAAGCAGAGAGTTGACAGTACTAGGCTTATTTTATCACATGGGTACAGACAACAGCTTCTCCTTAAAGTCACAGTCATGGTTCGTATGTGATTTGCAGTTTTTTCTTCCCTTGGAAAATATTCTGATGAGAGCATCCAAAGAGTGCTCATTAACAATTCCTAATCAAACTAGAGAGGGGTTTCGAGTGGGGTGCCACAGGGCACTGTCCCAGGCCTGGCACTCTTCAATACTATTTATTAATGTCTTAGATGAAAGTGTGGAGGGATAGCTGACACTTGAGAAGACAGAAGTAAAATTCAAAATGACCTTGATTGGAAAACTGGTCTGAAACTAATAAAATGAAATTCAACACAAACAAATGCAAACAAAAGTTCCGCATTTAGGGGTCGGAAAATCAAATGCACAGGTATAGGACAGAGAATAGCTGGCTTGGCAATAGTATATGTGAAAAAGATCTCTGTACTGTAGTTGATAACCAGCTGAACACGAGCCAACAGTGAGAAACGGCTGAAAAGAAGGCAAATGCAATATTAGACTGCATTAATAGATCCATAGTTTTCAAATAATGAAATAATAGTTCCTCTTTATTCTGTATCGATACAACTTCATCTGGGTCTCTGTGTACAATTCTTGGCACTTCATCTTAACAAGGATATAGACAAATTGGAACAGGTTCAGAGGAGGGCAATGAAGGTGGTCAGGGATATGGAAAACAAGCCCTATGAGGAAAGGTGAAAGGAACTGGGTGTGCTTAGCCTGGAGAAGAGAAGACTGATTGGGGAACAGGATAGCACTGAAGGGTTGTCACGTAGACTGAGAAAAGGGTGAAGTCTTGTTTTCTGCTGACCCAGAGGGCAGAGTTGGATCTAAAGTTACAGGAGAATAGATTTCAGTTGAATATTAGGATAAACATCTTAATGAAAAGAACAATTTGACAATGGAACCAACTACGTCGAGGTGTAATGGGTTCCCCATCACTGGAAGTCTTCAAGCAGAGACTGGACAGACTTTTGTTGGTGATACTCTAGCTCTGAATTTCTTTGTGCATCTATTGTCAAGTCTGAACAGAGGAAGAGACATGGACCCAATCAAAAGAAGTCCCTTGTGGCTTGTTTGTCACTTGTTTAAATTAGTGGTGCATGCTGAGCACCATTAGCCTAATTACCTGCCTGCCTGCAGCTTGTCATGTCATTCGAACCTGGGCACCGGGTCCTTTCCGGTACCTCTATCCTATGATAAGAACAAAACAGTTGTTGACTCAGTTGCCTCCTGTGGCAGAGCTGCAAATGTTTCCTACTTCTCTGAATACATTCTGCGCTGGGTTGCTTGAGGATAAACCGTTCATCCAGAAAATACATTCTTGTGCCCATTTGCATGCCTGTGCCCAGTGGGTCTAACATCAGATCCCGGGAATGCTTCCCCTCTGCACTGCACGTTTTCAGGGGGTAAAGATGTTTTTATTTATTGTGGGCTGCTTTGCCCCTCCAGAAGCATTTCATAAATAGTTGGTTTACTGTGTCAATTGCTTCCCTTTGTGAAGAGGAACAGCAGCATCTGGAGAACATAATGGGTTCTTGGCAGAGCTGTGCCTGGGAGGCCTGTACGTCACCCCAGCCTAGCGTGGCAATGTGCTTTGGCTCCCCACATCCTTGTTATGGAGATACCGCTGTATCCGGGGCATTATTCTATGGTCAAACCCAACCCACGGGAGGCAAGAGCTGCTGCTGGACCCTATCTGGATAATACAGGACAGAAAAGGGCAACTAAAATGATCAAGGGGCTGGAGCAACTCCCCTATGAGGGCAGGTTACAACTAGGCCTGCTTCACCTGAGATTTATGTGGCTATTATTCTTTCTCTCTCTCCACCCCTTCTTTTTCTGCTATTAATTTATATATTATTCCACACAATATTATGCGTGTTTCATGTGTCCAAAGGAGCTTGCTCCTAGATAAGTATGCATACGATGACAGCCTTAGACAATCCAGCAATGACATAGGACACTAAAGCAAAACTGGGCTTCTTCGGAATATCAGTGAGGGAAAGGATAATGAATACATTTTTTTAAATCTCTATCATGTTTATAGTTACACCAAGGGAAGAAATTAGGTGCCCCCCATTGGGCAGCATTTTGGGAGCACAGCTCCTCTGATGGATTATGTCTCTATTCCTGGGACAAAAAATGGGATTCTTCGCATCAGGTATAGGGACTGGCAGATGGCCTTTGGTCATATCTAAGTCAGCTGTTGATGACTAGGTTGTGGTGGAGCAGAAAGCAGCTGAGCAAATATCCAAATATGGCCGTGATTGCTGAAGAGGTATCATGAACACTATGGATATGAATCTGAAATGAACCAGGCCAACAAAAGCCATTGTAGGTTGGGAACAGTATCTTAGAGAGATAATGTTGGTTGGTGTTCCTGCTGATTAAATTTCTTGGGATTACTTTTGTATGAGTTTCTGTCTCCTAAAAGCTTTCACTACCATGCAAGCTTTCACTGTGCATGGTAGTGAACAAGGCCACATCCATTTAGTGGGTTTAGTAGAATGGATGGGCATTTACAGCAGATCATTTTTGATCCTCAGGTAAAGAAAAAATAGTGTGCAAGTAAAGAAGATGATAATTCCCCCCACCAAGTCCATCATTTTAATTATTAAATGGTTTTCTGTTTGGCTAGCAAAAGAGTTTCTCAATTTTGGGGCCATTAAAGCTAAGGTGGCCACTTACATATCTCCAAAAAAGTGAAGAAAAGAGGACATCAATCTGTATAAAATTTGTACAGGCTGCTCAATATGTATATGTGCAAATTTAGAAAGAATTGCTATAACTTAAATAGAAATACAATGTACTTCATGATAGTGGGAAAGATTGTGACCTGCTGGGGCTGCTCCCAGGGGCTAACTGTTGAGGGGCAACTTAAGGCCCCTCCCTGCTCTCCCTTCTGATGGCTCTTTATCTTTAAACCAGACTTGGACTGGACAGCCCTTCAAACAGAGGATGCCTTCAAAATAGAGGACTGTCCTCTGTAAAGTAAAGGAGCATAACAATTATGTTTTATGTTCTCTTGCTGGGCTTGATTACCCTTTTCAAGGTAAAGCTTCACATTGCACACTCTCCTCTTTTGTACTGTGCCTAGTTTCTTTGTGAGCTTGTTGCACGTTGACAGCTGATCCTGGGCGACTTGCAAAGCTAGGGGACAGACAGTGCATACTTATAGATAAGCAGCAGGCTGGCGACCTCTAGAGCCTCCTTGTGGTAAGCATACCTAAGGAGAGAAGCAGAGGTGGCTGTTTTGTGTCTTCACCAATGTCAGCATTGGCACTGGCAAGTAATGTCCGCAGTTACCATTTTAACATCCAAAGGGCTTATTTGCCTGGTGATAATCAAGGGTTTGGCAGCACTGATCCAGAGCAAGGCAGGCAGTTGCTGGAAGAGATGTTCTATATTTATTTTTTTCCAAGAAGAAACAGAGCCCTGCCTTGGTTCAAGTCTACACATACTGCAAAATGAGATGGGAATGAGGTGGTAGAAAACTGAGGTGACAAAGTAGATCGTATGCCTTCAGGTTACAGGTGGGGGATGCCACTTTTGAAACAAAAACCTTCTTCCTACAGAGAGAAAAATAGCATTTCATGGAGAAAGGTTCAAAGCTAGTTCTTTGTCCATTATATTGTGTTGTTTTTCTACTGGCTGAGAGTTTCTAGCATGGGGGGGGGGTGTCATTAAAAATGTCACACACACACCCACATACACCCCACAGCAGCCTGAAGTGGTAAAGTCTATCCTACCACCTCATTTAATTGCATATGTAGGCCAGACCTCAACCTCCTTCAAACACACAACCACACTCACATTGTTGGATATTTGGGCAATAGAACACCTCCCCCTTTGGTGGTGGCTGAGCTCAATATCAGAAATAAATAAATGAGGAATTAAATATGTCCTGCTTAGACAGTTTATGGGATGGATTGTCCTATGTACATGGCACATAGCGAGAGCGCAATGAGTTTTGAACATGGCTGTACATCTTAACTGGATAACTGGCCCTGGGGAAAATAATACGTTTGGGAACTTCTGGTTTAGATAGCAGCATAAACCATGAGATCTTATGAGGAATGCTGGGCATTTAAGTTGCCAGTAGATTGATGGGAATTTGTGAGAGAAACAGAAATCAAGTCAAAGAATTCTACTTCTCATGAGGATTTAAAGATATAATGACAAACGACAACCAAGGCAAGAGGAACTACTTCAACACCACAGGGAAAGAAACAGGGTAGGAATCATAAGAGTAATTGCTAGACCAGTAACTGGCTAATTAATGGATGACGGATATGGGGAAATCCTGCCTTCCTGGCAATAAGATCTACAAGTCTGTGGAGTAATCTCCCAGGGGACAGAGAGGAATCCCCACAATTGGCATAGTTTAAAACTGGAGAGGGGCTTGGGAATCTGTTGCAAAAGGGAAATGGCTGGTGCTGGGTCTGTGTGAAAATCTAACCGGTTTAGAAAATAACTGTTTACTAGACAGACATGTATTTTTATATCACTTGGGGGTGGTTTCATTTCAGTATGAGAACGTTAGGTCAGGGAAATTAGTTCTAACGGGCAAAGTTCAGTGCAGATGTAAGTTTGGTAACTTCTGGAGAGTTATGTCAGGAATTGATGTTGGAAAAGAATAATAGTCAGTTCAGTCCAGCACCATATTGCCGACCATGGCTGGTCAATGCAGTCTGCATCAGGATTTTGCAATTATGGAGTGAAATATTATTTTACAAGTGGGACCGGCAACAAACTGTTGCAGTACAGAGCGCTCTTTTTAGGGATCTAGCCAACCAGTCAGCCACGTCCTCTTCCATACTCAACTCCAGGGCCGACATCAAGGGTAAGCCTAGTTGGGCACCTGGCCAAAGGTTCACACACCAGCAGGGGCCCACTGACAAGAGCCCCTGGAGTTTCTCCTCTTTTTCACCATTGCGACCTATTTATTCACTTGCCTCTCACTCCGGTTTCCTTTTTAATTTTTTTGCCAACAGACAGCATTCCATGCCCACTGAGCATGTTCAGTCCTCATTGGATGGTTTTGCTTTCTCACTTTTGTTTTTTTTTCCCTTCTAAGGATCCGTTGTCTTTTTCCAAACCTTGGTGATTCCTCAAACCAGCTAATAACTCCCTCTTGTGCTTGCGGGGTTGAGAGGGTTCCACGCTTAAAGGTGCCCTAAAAATAATTTTAATACAGTTTCAAAAGGAATAAAATAAATGAATGAATGGTGTCATTTTGGCTACACAAGGATCCATGTTTGGACAATGCATTCGCTATTACTATGTAGGATTTCCAGAAATGTAAGACTTGAGGTGTAAAATAAAAGATAAAGGGAGAGAAGTAACCAAATGTGCATACAATAAAATAAACACCAACATTCAGTAAATTAAAAATAAGATATCCAAAACAACATTATGCAAATAAGCAAACTGCAAAGTTGAGGGAATATTCTATGCTTACATTGCTCTATGATGGGCCCTTCCATCAGTCCATTTTGAAAATTCTTAACCAGGAGCAGAGCCACAGTAAAATCCACTTGTTTTTTAAACGTCAGCTTGGTGAGGAGCCACTCATGGTTGCTACGTGTCTCCACCCAAAGCTACATTCAAGCAAACAAAGTTGTTAACATTTATTAAAAGGTTTTATATGCCACCTTTTCAAGAGTGAAAACTCTGCTAAGATGGCTTAAAAATACAAATAACACAATAAAACATTAATAAGAACAAGTGGTAGACTAGACAACTTTAATATTCCAGCCCAGAAAAATACTGACCAAAAAACAAATACGGAGGAAGCAAACAAGAGCAGTCCAATAAAACCATTGTTGTCCTATAAGAAAACCATGGAGAACAACTGGGTCTTTAGGGCTCTCCTAATACATGTAATGAGCAGACCTGTTGAACCCAAGTTGCAAGTGTATTTTACAGCTGTGGGGCCACTACTGAAGAAGACCTTTCTCTTGTGCTGCCAACCTGATTGTTTTATCAGCAGGCATATGGGTCAGCAGGGTCTCAGTTTCTAATCACAGAATCATCAGCAGGGTCTCAGTTTCTAATCATAGAATCATGGAAGGCGCAATTTAGGCCTTCAGGTCCAACCCCCTATACTAGCACTATAGCACTATACTAGAGTGACCATATACAAAAGAAGGCAGGGCCCCTGCAACTTTAACTGTTGTGATGAAGAGGGAATTTCACCAGGAACTAATTGCATACAACTGACACTGGCTGAAATTCCCTTTTCTCTACAACTGTTAAAGTTACATGACCCTGTCCTCCTTTTCATATGGTCAGCCTATCTTACTGCCAGTAACTAAGCCTTAGGCTCTCCTTATTTCAGCCTTTAGAAATGTGGGGGGAAGCCAGGAAACCCCCAAATGGGGGAGCATGAGAAGGGTGTTTGGCTATCTGGGGAACCCTAGCAAGGCTGGCTTTGTCCCCCAGGCTGAGGTTCTGCACCCTTGGACTATGGTTCCCTTTGGAGGAGTAGTCCTACACATCTGGAGGGTACCAGGTTGGAGGAAAGGCTGATATGTACACTCCTATATTCATGCTTATGCCTAGAGTTGCCAGGTCTTCACTCAGAGAACATGTGTACCTTTTTAATTTCTCTCTAATGCGTTGAAGAGATAAGACAACCACGGCTTTCCCCATCCGTTCCTGTTGTCTCCCCACCCCATTTCCTTTTTGGCACGCCTGTAGCCCTTCCTATTACAGCAGGTAAGGGAGGGAGATGAATAAATGCAATAAAATAAAACAATGACAGTACTGGGAAATGAATAGATGGGAGGAGCCAAGATGGCTGCCTCATCTTCCCCTACGCTGGGGATTTTGAAGCCATATGTATGATTTGCATGTTGAAAGCTGGCAATCCTGCTTATGCCTTAAGTGTGTATATGTGTTCTCCAAATTTGGCTGCTGCCTGTGTTTATTCATTTGGACAAAGGCACAAGCCCTTGGGTTGTTGCCTCCTGCTGCCTGGCCTGCTTCCTCCTGTGGGCAGTGATAACTGGTCATTTTTGGGTGAAGGCTAGAGAACATAGTATGCGTCATACATGTGGAAAGCTGGATAAGACATCTTTCCAAAGTGGGAAAGGAGGAGAATGATGCACTCCTGTACAGAGCATCAGCACTGGTCTCAAGGTATGGGGTGGATGGTGTCTGCCTGCCTGCTGGCCGGCCTACCACAGGGTCTCCTATTGCTCGTTCCTTCCTTTGGAAACCAAGACTCCGCTCAGCCTTCCAGATTTAAAAATAGATCCTTTGCTTATGGAAAATTAAGGATGGATAAGCGGCTCCGCAGGATGCCTCTTTGCTTCTAATTATATTGTAAATCAATTGCTGTGTTAAAGAAAGAATCCTGGCAGACCGTTCGGTCCTCGGTGCAAGAGGAGCCTTTGTAACTTAAACAAGATGCTTTGGCAAATCCTTCAAGTCTGATTTTCATCAATGGGAGAGCAGGGGAGCAACTGGGTGATAGACCAGGCAGGCTTCTGAGGACTCGAGTGGACCTCAAGTTCGGCATTGCTGGATTTCAGAGATTCACATTGTTTGCTTCTCATCGCCAGCACAGGGAATGCATAGGCATAGTTTTTGCAAACAGTCCATACTTTCTGTCTGCCATAGCCATGATTAAACAGACTGGAAGCACAGAAATGTCATGTAAAGAGGTAGAATAAAATGATGAGTTTTACTGTGCTGTGTTTGGTTGGTATATGCCTGTACAGGCTTTTGAGTATTACAGAAAACTTCAGAATGGATTCTGCCTGACGAAGAGTTTGTCAAATGCAAAAACCAGCCTGTGTTTACAACAACAGACACCTTCCTAATAAAATATGTTTACATTTACCCCTCTTCTTTGAGCAGTGAGGAGGTCTGGCGGTGTAGCAGGTACCCTGGTTTGGTTACCTTTGGAAGAGGTCTCTTAAGGTTTATTGATATTTTATCATATTTGCATTTATTTACAAAAATCATTCATTGAGCAGAGGTGGAAGGACAGCTTGAACACTTCAACAAACAGCCAAAGCATCCTATTCCCCATCGGATCTCCAGGAAGATTGGGCAAAAGGCAGAATATAAAGATAATAATACTAGAAGAAGAAGAAGAAGAAGAAGAAGAAGAAGAAGAAGAAGAAGAAGAAGACAGATGTTTACAAACCTGGTTCTCTGTGTCTCTCTAAGTCTCTTTGTTCTCAGATGGGAGAGGGAAAAGTCTGTCTTTTGCCCCCTTTCAGGAATTTCCTAGCCCTGGGGGTCCCCAACTTGGTCTGCAGATACCTCCAGTGGTACCCTCCAAATCACTCATATATATAATGTTGCAAAGCAACAAGCAAGCTGGCCTTGAGTACCGTCTTTATTTCCAAGAATGCCTCTGGGCCCAATGTAGGCCCTTTGGGCATTTTTAGAAAATAAAAATGGTGGGTGGGAGCCCAGCACTTAATTTTGAAGTGTCACCCAGAACAGAGAAAAAGTTAGGCAGAAACTGCTGGGGAGCATCCTGAAGGGCTAGGACTGGAGAGTTTGGGGGAGGTAGAGGGGATGGCAAAACTGGGGGTGGTCGCCTGTGCTGTCTTTATTTTGCATGGATTGTGTGTGTACTGTGGTATGTGTTTGGTTTGCTTGCTTTGGTGTGGTGTATGTTTTGCCTGGTTGTGTGTGTGTATGTGTTTCTTTGAGCTTCATCAGTTTGCCTTCTGTGAAATGGATATTCTGTTGTGCTTTGTGGTGGCAAATATGTGATTTGGCATTTGGGACTCAGACTCCACCCCTGTCGTATATTCAGTTTCTTGGCCAAATTACTTACTATATTCCCACCCAAATGAAACCCTACTGCCTGGCAGAGCTCCAATGTGGTTCTCTTATGATACACTTCTCCACATGGTGCTCTTATTATTATCCACTGGGATTGCTCCACATGGAAGCAGCTCCTGTAGTTGTATGGGCAGGGCTGGCCCTCTCATGAGGCTAGGAGAATTCCCTACCTCAGATGGCAGAGGGGCAAGAGTGGTGAATTACACGCCCCTTCCCACACACCAGGAAGACCTGCCACCATTGTGTGTTGCCCATCTGCCCCCATTGCCACTGCGCCTCCCACTGCCCTCTGTATACCACTTCTATTGCCATCACGGCACACTCTCAGTGAAAGAAATGGGCAGATGAGCTCTCTGAAGAGCTGCATGGACCAGAAAAGCAGTTGGCACATCTCTTCAGAGATGCATCTGGTCCCAAATGCCTGACTTGAGGGGCCCTTCTTCAGAGCCAGGAACTGTGGGAGGGGGTTGTCACTCATACCACAGGTGATCTCCAGGGACACCCCTTCTCACAATATGTAGCTCTGAGGAAGGAGCCCTCAAGCCAGGCATTTGGGACTGGGTGGGTCTCTGAAGACCTGTACCAGCCTATTTTTCGGTCCATGAGACTCTTCAGAGAGCAGCAATATGGTGCCAAAAGGGTGTGAACTGGGCTGGGTTGGGCGGGAAACAGACAGACACAATAAGTGAGGGTTGATGGATCCATGGGGAGGGCTAAGACGGCCATGGCCACTAGGCCACAGGGAGAGGAGAGACAGAGGATGGATGGAGACAGATGTGGCTGGCAGGCTGGTTGCTGGGCGGGCAGCGAGGAGACAGATAACATGGCTGGGGAGATGGACACAGCAGCAACCAGGGCAGACATCATGGTGTGTATGCTCTCCTCCTGAAGCAGTGGGAGAACTTGCAATGGCTATGGTTATATGTATGTAAAGGGGGCTCTGTCTCCATAGAGCCACAGTGACTAGTAAAAGGAGTGCAGGTTCACAATAGATCACTGCACAGAACCGATTAAATTAATATCTATCTCACAGGGAAATCTGCTAAAGTCTGAGCTCTTGCTTTTACCATTATTACATAGGAACAAGTAGGACTGGCAACAAAATGTCACAATGTGGAATGCTTTTGTTCACTATTCCAGCCAGCCGTGCCCTTTCTCCTTGTTACTCCATTCCATTCCTCCTCCCATACACTTTTCAATTCACACCTCCTACAGCCAGCTTTCCATCGCCACTGATCATGCTTTGCTCTCATTGGGCTGTTTCCCCCCACTCTCCTAAAGGATTTTCACAAGTTTTTGTACTTGTGCAAGCCTATTGATACTTCTCTGTTTCAGATGGATAATGCTGTTTTGGCTACATAAAGACAGCACTAGCCTCTGAACTTCGGAAATAAAGAGAATGCTAGCAAGTTGGCTGTATCGTCTCTGTGGGTGGTCATGATGTTATAAATCTAAAGGCGCACACCATGGCACATAGCCCCCTGCCCGCCCGCTTAAAGTTGACATCATCAAGGCAGATTGAAATGAATTGGGGAAAGGTCTGCCCTTCCCCATTATGAGAGAGCTCTCTTTTGGTTGGGAAGCTAGGTCTGCACAGAAGCATCAAGTGGATGGATAAGGCAAACGCAGCCTGGAAGTGAATGGAAAAAGTGAAGTGTTTTGCTCAACAGAGCAGACGACTCGTGCAGACGAAAGTACGAAAGCTCTTTGCATTCTCAAACCATTAATAAATTCCTCACTCATCTCAATCTAAACAGCTGCACAAAGACTCGCATTTGTCAGAAACTGGCTAATCCCAGAGAAAGGCAGCTGCCAGCTTTTTCTGGGACTTTCACAGAGCCAGGCCTGGTATCTATAGTCCACGTGGTTGGCATTGCTGAAGTCCATATGCTGCTGCTGAATGCTGACCCAGTGCTTGTCAGGTGAATGCTGCTGCTGCCCACTCACCCACCTATCCACTGTTTATCCTCCTGAGTGCAAAGCTGAACTGGGCTGACTGGAAAATGATGATGATGATGATGATGATGATGATAGCAGAGTGTATGTGGTCCAGAACACAGCTCTGGTAAAGCCAACCTGCTGGCATCAACAGTGTGATAACAGTGGCTGGGATGGGGAGGAGTGCAAGATTCTGGCAGGCAGGGAGTGCATGTGAGTAAGTGAGATGTTCCTGAAGGCTTCGTCTAGCATTTTAACCCCTTAACTCCATGGGAGAGCACCTGCTTTGCATTAGGAGGTCCTAGTTTCAATCCCTGGCATCTCCAGGTAGGGCTAGGAAGAATCCTGCCTGAAAACCTGGAGAGCTACTGCCAGTCAGTGTTGTCAATACTAGGCTAGATGGACCAGTGGTCTGAGTTAGTGTAAGGCAGATCCTTTTGTAAGTCTCATCTAACTTGCTCTTGTTGTCTCCACTTTGCCTGGCCTGGGAAAGCAGCAGAAGTAGAAGCAGGCCCTCGACAACAGAAGTAGAAGCTGTTGTCCAGGGCCTGCTGTAACTGATGTACAGTTTCGGAACACATCATTTTATGAGACCACTTGGTAGAGGGAGGAGGCCTACCAGAGTGGAAAGGAAGGTGACCCCACTACAGCTCTCTTGCCCTAACTATGAGGCATTGACCTGCTGAGAGCTATCCTTCCCCAACAACTCCCTGCCACCATCTTGTAATCAATTAGAGAAAATCCACACCATTATCCTCTTGGTTTCAAAGCACTATCCTCAAACATAGTTTCATGTCCTGAACTGGATGCTCCTTTAGGGATCTCCCTGATTGAAGGCTGCTGCTGTCTCACAGTGCTGAACAGCTCTTTTAATGTCCTAGGAGCCAAAGCAGGGTGGAGCCAGGAGTTGTCCTGTTCCAGGTGTGTGTTGTTGGTAGGTTCAGAATAGCAGTTGCCTGGTTATTTCGGGAACATTCAAAACACACACACACACACACACACACACCTGTAGTGATGATTTCTGCCACCTCAGGCTCTAACGTTATTTTGTATAATATGTAGAACGGCTCTAAACAGAAGCAACTGTTTTCCGTTCTCTGTGTTCATTTCTTGTCTTTTATGTGCCTAAGGTGGAGGGTGTTTTCAAAAGGGTGGGCATAACTATGTTTCCTCCTCTCTCTTTGGTTTTGGCACTGAAAAGTTAATCTTAGAACTGGTTCACAAAACCTGGATTTCCTAGAAAGAAGAAACATCTGTGTTGGAGATTGCATGAACCCTCCTGACAATCACACCTTTGCTGCTTGTTCCCTCAAAACCCTGCAGCATCGCAACTGCAAGGTGGGAATACTAAATCTTTATTGCAGGAGGGAGTGCAGGCTTCCCAGATAAAACAGCTGCAGCACTGGCAGCCATTTGGCTTGTTGAGCCCGCCTGCTGCCCTGTGCCCTGACTTCCCAGGTTACTGCGACCTACCGTGGGCTTTGATCCACGCCCAGGAACACCCCCAGCTTCAACCCGAAGCGAGTTCACCACCGACAGATGGCAGAAAGAAGGTGGTAACCTTGCAACAAAGGGAAAAGCTGTGGTAAGTCAGCAACTTTTAAAGCAAGCAGTTTTGAGGGGAAAGCCTGTGGTGGCTGCGAGTTGGTGGCTTTGTCGTATAAACAATGCAGCACCACTGCGCAGCCACCACAGGGTATACAGGGTATAGACAGCCCCTGAGTAATTTGTCACATGTAATTAATGCATCTGTGGTGGGAAGCTACAGTTGGAGATGGAGTTCCTTTGTGTCATTACAACAAACCAGACATGTTGGTTCATCAGTGAGCTTCATGCAATTTCCAAGTGGCAATCACTTCTGTATAGGTACTTTCGTCTTGTGTGATGTGCAATTTTGGAGGAAGGAGTGCCCTATGTATTGCTTTCTGCATTTCCGTTATGCTTTTCAAATGATAAATGGTAGCTGTATTTTGCTTTGTGGGTAGGTAAGAGATGTTGTCATTCTGGCCTTTTCCCCAAGATCTGTGTGATTATCCTTTGCTAACAAATGCAGTGACAAACAGCTGCTTGTCTGATTTGCACATCTGTGCAATCCATCTGCAACATGTGTTGCTGCATGCCAATTGTGGTCCTGGGAGCGCTTTTGAGCAGAGGGACAAGCCATAAGCAGCCATAAACACCACAGGAAACAGCAGCAGCCCTGCTGTCAACTTGACAGAATGGAGTGTGGAGGAAAAGACACCTCAGGATAGCATGGCCAGAGAAAAGTGGTAATAAGAGCTGATCAATTACATTTGTGAGCAGTCAGAACATATAACTGGAGACCCAGGAGCATGTTAGGAGCATATTAACGCTTTCTCATACACTGTGAGTACCCCCCCACCTCATGCTACAAATCTGAGTTTAAGAGGCCAACACATGTGCAGTGTAATACAGAAATCTCCTACTCCAAAGATCATAGAATCTGTGACAGTAATAGGGGAAATTTGCAAAAACCTATTCTGGTGATTTGCGGCCTCTTTCTATTCTCGTAACACAGGGGTTCAAAAAATGTATAGGGCACTTGTCTTTTTGAGGAGATGGGAGGTTCATATAAATTTCCTATTACTTTTGACTTGGCCATACAAGAGGTTTTCAGTTCCCCTGCCTTCCAGGGTAGAACTTTATGCCATTACTACCCTATAATTTTAACCAGGCTCATAGTTACTATGGCAGCTGCAACTTTCTTTCCAAAGCCTCCACTACTTATGATTTCTGTACAACCACCATTTTGGAGGGAAAGTGTGTTGAGGACATGTTTTCTTTGAGCTACAGGCCAAGAAAAGTTCCCTTTTGTCTTGAGAAAAATAATCTGTTATGGATGCTGGAGAATTTCCCGGGTCCGCATCTATGAGCAAACCTAACCTAGTTCTCATTTCCCGAACTAATACGCAGATCAGAACACAGTTCTCCTTTGGATTCTGCACTTCTCCGAATCTTGTAATGCAGTTCTTGGCACAAAAATGGTGTACAAAAATGTGAATATTAGGAAAAATAGTGTGCAAAATGTGTATGTTAGGGGAAGTTGTGTACAAGAATAAATGCTAACTATCATGTTTATGTTTAAAAGCAACAACAACAACAACACAGAATAATGTAGAAATTGGATGGAATTGTCTTATGACTGAATATATGCAAAACTGTGACAGATCAGATATAGACTGATTTGCGCATTCCTAAATTTTGTTGACTTGCATCATTTGGATATGATTCATACCATGCAGGTGGAAATTCTATTCTTCAATTGGTGTCTGCAAGGACAACTAAAAACCCTCTGCCATACTACAGTACAATGCAGAAAACATTCTAAGCAAAACAAAAGAAAACCCAAAAATCACATGCCTCATGTTTATCAGGATAGCATACATAGGCCCTGTTCAGAAGACACCTTAAACCATGGCTGTAACCACAGTGAATGAAGTAAATAACCTTATTCACTGTTGTTAAAATTGTGGTTTAAGGTGTCTTTTGAACAGGGCCAATATATGTTGGCAGGCTATCCACTGGGAGATCCGTGAGTTTTTGGAGAGTGGTTGGCTTGGCATAATATGTCCTGTGTTGGCAGTTTCACTCATCCGCCAAGGACTATTAACAGAGCCTGCAAATGGTCTCATGCCCTTTCAGCTACCCTAGGACAGGGGCGGGGGGGTGGGGGTGGAGGAGGAAACCCTGGAACTGCTCTTTAAGTCATATATTTCCTCTATTTATTTCATGTTGAGAGCCACAGGATTGGGCGGAACCTCAAGGGTCATCTATTCCAAATCCCCTCCACTCAAGCAGGATTAATTGTACCTAAACCTTCCTTGACAAATGTTTGGGATTTTTTCTTGTTCAGAACAGCGCTCGTCTTGTCTTCGTATGACAGTTTTCCATTGTCTTGCTTGGAGCATTTCCCTGGCTTTGTACAGACTAAACTTTCATTAAATTAGAAATGGGGACAAAAAAGTTGGCTGCAGTGGCAGAGATTCATGGTGTTTTCATACGTGACACATAAGAAACGCATTTGAGCTTTTTGCATGGATGCTACAATCCCTTCTTGTTGGAGCATAATGGATTAATTTAATTCTTCATTAAACTTTTCATAGTGAAAACTATTGGTTCTGTTATTTCCTATCATTCACATCACTTTAGCAGTGCAATTTTTGTTTTGGTCTCTAGACTTGGGATCTTCAACGTGGAGCCTTGCCTGTGGGCACCAATGTGCCTGCAGAGACCTCTCTGCCCACCAGGCTCCCTCCCTCTCCTGATTTTCAGTTTATTTCTTAAGATCTTGTAAAATAAAATTTAAAAAATTGGGAGGCTGGTATTCTACAAACCCTTTTTGGGTTCCAAAGAGTGGTTTTGTGTTTTGTACTTAGGTTCTTGGGCAAGATTCTTTTCTTTTAGTCTCACCACTTTGTCTTCTGTGAAATGAGTATTTTGTGACTGGCCATGCCCAGCATGGCAGCCATTTTGTGAGAATGTCCTTGACGCTCCATCAAAATCCCAAAGTACCCACTGACTCAAAAAAGTTGGGGGCCCCTTGTAGAGCTTTTGCTTGAGGTGAAGTGAATGTATGGCTCACTTGGGGGGGGGGGAGTTTTGTGATTTGTACAGGGTGTATACCGCTGGGATTTTACACTTATGAAATCATCTGGATCAGGAAGAAAGACAAAAGTCATCACAGATGGTACTCACTGGCCCTGGGAGCAGAATGACCTTGGCAACATGTTCAACCCCCTTTTTGTATTTCCCACACAGTGCAAAATAACACAATTTGAAGTGCTGCTATATATAATATATGTAGATTTGGTGCAACATTACTATATGATCTGCCTGGCATTAAGGGATTGAAAGGTTATGTAGAGGAAGATTATTTATGCCCATGAGTCATCATTTCAGAGAAGCCAGATGCTTATTTGCAATATATTGATGTCATTTGTGTACAGGCAGATATTATTCATTCTGTATGAAATGAAAACAACCAGCATTCTCTGCCTGATTGCTCTGTTAACTCAGTTAACAGTATGGATCTCCAACCCAAAATAAAATGGTCATATTATATACTTGTCTATCCCAGTAAGTGAGCTTCAATAAAAAGCAGATTACTTTCACCTTAATATTGCCTGGCAAATGCAGCAGAGCAAATATGGAATAGAAATACAACCAGAAACTAGACTGACAGAAGGTCAACAGCCCCAGTGTAGATAATACTGGGCTACATGGATCAATGACTCAGTGTAAGGTAGGGTGACCATATGGAAAGGAGGGCAGGTCTCCTGTATCTTTAACAGTTGTATAGAAAAGGGGAATTCAGCAGGTGTCATTTGTATGCATGCAGCACCTGATGAAATTCCCTCATCATCACAACAGTCAAAGCTGCAGGAGCCCTGCCCTCTTGACCAGATACAAAAGAAGGCAGGGCTCCTGCAGTTTCAACTGTTGTGGTGAAGAGGGAATTTCACTAGGTGCTGCATGCATACAAATGACACCTGCTGAAATCACCTTTTCTATGCAAGTGTTAAAGATACAGGAGACCTGTCCTCCTTTCCATATGGTCACCCTAGAAGGCAGCTTTGTGTGTTCTGCGTTCCTGTTGCTTTGCTCACACAATGCCTGCTGTTGCCACTGCTGCTGCATTGTAGCGTTTGTCCCAGCAGGCAGTGAGCAAGTGCCAGGCTGAACAGTGAGTGAGTGACAGCAGGTTACTGAGGACAAAGCTATATGCACCATGCAGACCTCTTTGCGCCTCCTCGGTTAGCCTTCTGCCCGTACGTGCGGTAGAGGATACAGTCCCATCACTAGTGTTGAAGTAAGATTCAGCTGACAGCCCAATTGGCTTTTCTGTCTAAAATTGGGAGCAGGGGCATTTCTCCTGTGCTCAGAAAACTAGCTGAAACCACTAGAGAAGCAAAACTGGTCACAACATGGTGTAAAGAATGGTGAGTAGGGAATGACGAGAACTCAATACATGCCTTGTGTAGAAAAACTCAATATAAAATTCCTTTTACAAGATGCAGATACCACGACCCCCCAAATGACTAGCTGGTTTATAATACAGCTTTCACCAACTTGTGCCTTCTAGATGTTTTGGACTATGACTCCCATCATCTCTAGCTGTTGACCATGCTGGTGGGGCTGATGGGAGTAGTAATCAAATACACCTGGAGGCCACCAGGTTGGGGAAGGCTGTTATAATCCATTGTTTCAGCTGCTAGGGTAAAAAGCCAGAGTAGCAAAGGGTGAATGAGTTTCCTGAGTGTGAAGAGAGGATGAAGGAGCAGAGGAAGCATGTGGAGAGCTGCATTGCTCACCTCCTGCTGCCATCTCTTCCTTCTGTTCCTCTTCCTCATCTCATAGATGATTCCCTGAAACTGAAGCAGCCCATCTCAGGGAAAAGGTTGCAGTGAGCATTGTTTTCTAAGTGGAGGAGGAGGAAGAGGAGGGGTTAGCAATGACAAAAAGGCCACCCAGTGGCTATAGTAGCATATACCAGTTTTCAATTCATTGGTATGCCAGACACAGTCGCATTAAAAAGAGAGTTGGCATCTTAGAGACTCCTTTTGATCGATGTTTATGTAGGCCCTAAGGCTGTTGAAAGAATTGTTCTTGTAGGGAACTGTTCTTCTCACGCTTCTCTTTGTGAGCTAAGTTTGACCAGCATTTAAACTTATTTTACTCAGGATGCCAAATCAAACTAATGTGGGAAGGGTGTGTGTGATTGGGGTTTGAATCTGGCTTTATGGGCACATTACTACTTTAGATCTTCATCTCTAAAACGTGGGACCTCCTTGCATCTAAGAAGGGGTAGATGATACTTGAAAAATAGCTGACCCTAAAAACACTAGTATGAGAGGATCTTGAATTTTCCTGGTAGGGTGGAATTAATGATCACTGGAAATCTTCCGTCCTACAACCAGTGATGGCAACTTTTTTTAGCTGGAAAGTACAATAGTGACTACATAAGCTGACTGCAGCTGCTTAGCTAATAGATCCTGCGTTCTTGCAGTCTGCGATAACCGTTTTTGGGCAAAATTATCCTGAAAATGAAACCAAATTAGACATTGCTTTACAATGCAAATTCAAGTTGTACCTACATTTGTAAAAAAATTCAAATCCATGTTCATCTGATACACATTGGTGAGCATCTGACTTGCGTGATAATACATTGAGCCACAACATACAAGCCCCACATCTGTGCATTGCAGGCATGGGCAGTGCTGTGTCGGCATAACTGAAAGCTGTCAGGAGAGGTGTCAGTGAAGACCTGTGGTGTGCCACCGTATTCCTGTTTAAAGAGGAATCATCTGTTGCACTGTTACACTTTCCTCTTCAGCATACAGTATGTGAGATCCTGTCACATATACACATGTGTTAAATTCTAAGATTTGATTTGTTTTGCTATGTTTTCCTATCCACAAAAACAAAAGGTATTGGTTCCACTGCAGTCCATTATGTGAAGTCATTTGGAAAGAGCAGGCTGAGACATACCACAGCTCTGATACTAGTTGTTAACAAATATAACATGTAGCTCTTTGGATATGGCAACAATAGGTGGAAAAGTGCATGCTAGCCGTGTGGGAGCAGGATTTCTAGTTACCACACTCACACAGGAAGATGTCCTCTAGACACCACAACAGACATTTCCACAGCGCCATGATGTCCCATAGAACACACTGCATCATCATAGATGAATTTTAATCCTTGTTCCATAAAGCAGACATCCTGCAGAATGATGAATTATGAAACTTTGGTCTGGCCTCAGCGATCCAGTGCAGTTGTAGGCAACTGCAGAAGCCTCTGCTCTCATTCGGAAACATATCAGTAAGACCCAGACTTTTCCTTTTCCTTCAAGGACCATAATTCCATCCCCATTCAATCTCTAGTTTAATAGAGAAAGCCCCGTTCCAATTGGCACTGTAAAGCCTGAAGACATGTCCCTTGAGGCAAGAGGTTGTGAAAGGATACTTTGTGTGTATGGGGGTGGGGGAGTGATAGAAGGGGGAGTAGTAATGTGCCGCTATGCTTCTCTGCAGTATCTATTCTAAGGGTCTCCCATGCCAGACTCCCTGGGAAGGAGAGGAGGCCCTGCCTCACGGGACTGCTGGGATCCCCAGGAGACCTTGTGGCTATATACACACTGTTCCAGGGGGTTCCGGTGAATGCAGATGTTAACAAGATAAGATGCATGAACTCTGTCCCTTGTTTCTTGCTCTCAGTTTTTTACAGCAGATGGGAGTCAGAGGGGTTGCAGCCTTTGAAACAAACAAACAAACAAACAACAAACAACAAACAAAGGGACAAAGTAATCCGGACAATGGTAGCACCTAATTTTTAAGAATCAAAACAAAACTCAGGAAGCTTAAAAAAAAGAAAACCCTTTTTAAAATGTTAACAGTTCCGGATCAAACTAGCCTGCTGGTCTCATAAAACAGCGACAAATGCACAGCACAAATAAGGCAATGCCTTTTTACTAGCACAACTACGGTTCAAAATGCTAGAAGCATAAGCTTTCAAGTCCACAGTTTGCCTCTTCAGACTGACCGCAATCGTGTTGAGTTTCTCCCACAAATTCATTTAAAGCAGGGATAGGCAGTTTGGTGCCCTCCATATGTTTTGGACAACATCTCCCATAATCCATTACCATTGCCTATGCCAGCTGGGGTTTATGGATGTTGTAATCCGAAACATCTGGAGGGTACCAACCCTTTATTTAAAGCAACCAAACTTTTTGAGTTCCTTTCAGTGGCAGAAAAATAATAGTGATAAAGATTTTTCATTCATTTTGAGAACCAATATGTAAGCAAGGTTTGGGGCTAAGCAGGAGTTAAAAACCAAAAACCAAAGGAGTGGCCAACGAGTATCAGATGCCCCAGTCTAGTGTTAGAGGAAGATCTGCAGACTTTTTCTGACAACCCCCTGAAGAAGGCCTTTGAAAAGACACAGGCTGAAACGCGTTGGGCTTTGTATCAGTAAATCCTTTGCATCCTGAGAACCTGTTTCTCCCTTCTTTTCACACTAAGCAGGAGTTGACATCCACCCCCTACCTACACAGCAGGAAACAGAGCACAGATTCTCATACTGTAAGGCAACCTGGGAGGCTTCAGATATCCTCACTTATCCAGCAAGGAGGAAAATGTGTTCCTGGAAACATAAATCTGCAAAAGGATTGCCCTTTCCCATGTGTGAAAAAGTACATAGGGCAGCTGTCCCCAACCTGGTGCTGTCTAGGTGTTCTGTACTGCAACTCCTAGTATCCTTGATTGCTGGCCATGCTGGCTGGGGCTGATGGGAGTTGTAGTTCAAAACATTTGGAGGTCATCAGAATGGGGAAAGCTAATATAGGATATCCCTCTTATCTAACAGCTGATGAAGGCATTTGTGTGGCACTCCTGCATCAGTCAAAATAGGTACAATTGATTTCTTGTTTGCTGGAGGGGCTGAACTGAGACACTCCTTTTCCTTCTCCTGCTAGTCTGTCCAGCAAGGGTAGATACCTGCATGCAAGTATAAGTATGCATCTTCTTGCCATGTAAAAGGCTCTCTGAATCAGGATTTTTAAAGAATGTGCATAGGATACGAGTGTTGAGGTACCATTTGAGGACATCAAACTCGAAACTTGGATTGGACAAAATTTAGTACTGAGGAAGGAGAGGGGAGTACTTTCATCCCTGGTGGTACAATGCTATTATTGCTTTTTTATGAGAGTCAGCTGAGATCAGGAGGTCTCATGGCCTTGTTTGTGATGTATTAGGGGAGATTTTTATGATCCTATGTATGCTCCTTTTCAGCATCAGATGTAATGTTTAATCCCATTTAATAACAATAAAAGTCTCCTTCATAGGCACATGCTGGAAAAAATGGGACGGATTTTACTAAAAACAATGAATGTGAGCGGTTCATGGTCTTCTCGTGTTACACAGAGATTTATCCAATCTCTTGCATAATTTAATCTTTGCATCTGTGGGACCACAAATGTTTTACATTTCTAACATTTATGGGCAGACATAGAAAACATCTGTGCAGGCCTAACACAATAAAACATCTGGAAGACGTCTTTGCCTTTTTATGACACATGTAGCATGATCTTCTGTCTGGAACAAGTGTGCTGCTCTCACTAGTAGCTTTATGTGTTCCTAACTGGGCTTCTTCTTGAGTTGAATGGACACTGAAGGGAGCTTCCGAATCAAGCTGCCCCTCCCCAAGGTTGACAGGAGTAAAAAAACTGGAAAAATAGACTCTAAAGGGGTCCCACCCCAACTAATGCAAAAGTTGATGATATACAACTGAGTTAATATATATTACTATCGCTGTTTAACATTTATTTCTTGGCCAGCTGTTTGCTTAGGCACTATACATTACATAGAAGTGATGTGTGGTCCCTGAGTAGAAGGATAACAAGTTAGAGATACGGATTAACATGGGCTCCACAGGCTGGAAGTTGAATTGTAGAAGGCAGCATTCCTGCGAAGGCCAGTATGGCTACCCAAGTGAATCTTACTGATTGAATGCCTGTCAACATTTTATAATCCTCAAACAGCCAGATTAGCAGCCCCATCCCAAACATGTTTATTTGAAAACAAGAAGAAGATTCTAGTGGCACCATAAACTAACATGGTACCCCCTCAGGGAAATGTTTATGTGAAAGTATGTCCACTGATTTCAGTGGGGCATCCTAGTAAATATGTTGAACTGACTGGTTCACATACTCATAAGGTATTTATTTTGCACCTGCACACCCCCACCCACCCCCACCCACGAATTATCTGATGTAACATGTGAAATGTGTGGTATGCCTGCCCTGTACATCTTATTCACTCAATCTTTACTATCATCGCTACTACTACCACTTTTTTTATGTTGCAATCAATTTGGCTTATGTACATACCCTTGTATGTGTATCATTCACATAGTACATTTATATGTGTGAGTGTGCGAATGGTGAGTGTGTGAACTGGCCCCTCAGATGCATTTCATCAACCTAGAAGTGGAGCTGATGTCACAAAAGCTATAAGCTGACATATATTTCAGTTACGTGCAGCATAATCCTATATATGTCTATTCAGACTTCAATGGGACTTACTCTTAGATTTGTGCGAATAGGATTCCGTCCTAATTTATTATTGTTGCATTTATATCCCATCTTCCCCCCCCCCCCCCTTGCTAGGAACCCAAGGCAGTTTACATAGTCCTCCTTCTTTCCATTTTATTCACGGAGTCATCTTAGGCAAGCCACTGTTTCCCAGCTTCCCATATGAATCTAGAGACCAAAATAGTGACCAACTTTAAAGGTTGTATGCATTACTGAGACAACATATGGGAAGTGATTTGAGCACATGATGAAAGCCCTATATAAATGCTAAGTAAAGGTGTTTTCCTTTCATGGCTTAGTTAGCTATTTTGTGATAATATCACACAGGCTGGGAAATTTGGCTTCCTTACAAGGGCCAGTTTCTAAGACCTACATAGGGAGAAAGTCATAGGAGAAATAGGCACTTTTTTTGGGGGGATCCTTGGGGATATTCAAGATGGACTCCATTGATACTATTTTTGCTGCCTCTGCCACCTCCTCCTGCAGCAAGATTCAGAGGTTTGCTCTTGGATATATTTAAAAGTAAATTGCTAAAATAAAAGTGTATCGTTAAGAAGAGCATTCCTTGTGGTTACTTTTATACCTTTTATTGATTGGAGTGCTCTTGAGGAAGAAGTGGACTTAATTCCAGAGTGAGACAATTCTACCTCCTTTAATGGTGAGCTTGGTGGGCAATAGTCTAAAGCAGGGGTGGAGAAACTGCGCCCCTCCATATGTTGTTGAGCTACAACACCTATGATCGCTAACCATTGGCCATGCTGGCTGGGGCTGATGGGAGTTGGAGTCCAACAGTGTTCGGAGGGCCACAGATCCCTCACGCCTGGCCAACAGGTTTCTTGGGAAATCCTTCCTCGTGGATTGCTTTTGGCACTCTCTCTTGCTGAGGGAATGAGCCAAACCTCTCTGGCTTGCCCCCTCTCTTTCTTTTTACAACAGCACACAGAGTTCCAAGTGATTGTGGCAGAAAGTCAAGAACTCCTTTCTTCCTCGCTGCTTTCATTCCTACCAACACAGCCTTTCAAGCATCAGATCCTGGATCTGCTGCATCCCCTGTTCTCTTTATCCTGTGATGTAAATCAAACTATGTGCTGAACCTAGTACCTTTACTTTCTCACCTGATCTGGCACTTGTTTATGAGTCCCCCCCCCCCTTTGATCGATGCAGATGACTCTGGCATTGGAATAGAACCATTAGCTAATCCAAACTAGCTCTGGAGGGGTTGGGCTCTTGTTTGTAGCAGGGAAGAGACTTACCTTGGGACTTGGATGTCCTTCCTTGGATGTCCTCATCTGTGCCTTGGCGGGCACCAGTCTGCTGAGTCAGAACACCAAGATAAGTGCTTGATTTCAGCCCAAACACAGTGGCATTCCAAGACACACCTCTTTACCAGAGTTTGTCCATTTCACAGAGACCTTTTCATGGAAAATGGCCTAAACCAGTAATTGAGGTTTCAACCCAGCAAGCTGTTATATGGAGGTTTACACAAAAGAAGGTGATAGTAGAAGGGTGGGGACTCCGAAGAAGACACAGAGGGGCATGTTCCAAGAGCACACCACAGACGTGTTTCTCTGCAGTTCTGCCATTTGTGTTTCTGGCATCCATGCTGTAAGAGCTCTAATGGCCAATAATCCCACCCAATTTACAATAAACTTTTATGGAGTCACGAGGATGGGGAGGGCACACAAAATGGGACACAACCACTTTACTATCTCCTGCTTCTGCTTTATTTATAATAGTTCTATGTGGAAGTATTATTTCTATTTTTAAAAGTGTACTTTCACAATTCTATTATACATGCCTAATGAACTATAAACGTTCAATCATTTGGTCATTTCAAATTTCAATAAATTTTGTTATTTATTTCCAATGAAATACTTCAGGGTTGAGTATTCTGTTATATACGTACAGTTTCAGGGTGTTCCCAGAAAGCCGGTTCCTAGTGTTACCAATTCAAAAGGGCATTGCAGCAGCTTTTCTTCCTTTGTATGAAGAAAAGAAGAAAAATGTCTGGAACCTTAACATTTTATGAAATGATGACCATTGCATAATAAAAAGTTTGGAAGTACCTTCAGTAGAAGAAATAAAGAACATAGCTCCATTTGGGTGTGAGGAGTGCAAAGAGCCAGAGTTGGCATGTATGCCCGCTAAGGAATAGAGAGGTGGGGAGAGGAAATTTCTGCCAGAGGGGAGAAAAGAGGTGACAGAGGGAAAGGGCAAAAATCCAGCTATTGCTGCATCCTGCCTTGCTCCACCCATGTGTATGGATGGGAGTTTGCAGAACATGGCTCAAAAATATTCACCAAAGCCCGCAAGGCACCTCAGCCAGTGATGAGGAGAGATCTCTAAATCTGAAACCTATGTTTACCTTGGGTATTATCCTTTTCCCAAGTAACTTTAGGGGCAAATTGGTAAATCATTGTTTTCACTACAAAAGGCTAACAAATGAGGGCTAACAAATTGAGACTCAATCCAGACAAGACGGAGGTACTGTTAGCGGGTGGTTCGTCTGTCCGGCGAGGTGATGTTCACCCTGTTCTGGAGGGGGTTGCACTCCCCCTAAAGGATCGGGTCCGTAGTTTGGGGGTGCTCTTGGATCCAGAACTGTCGCTTGAGGCACAGGTGAACTCGGTGGCAAAGAGCACCTTTTACCAGCTTAGGCTGATATACCAACTGTGCCCTTATTTGGACAGAGATAACCTAGCTACAGTTATCCATGCTCTCATAACCTCTCGTTTGGATTACTGCAATGCATTATACGTGGGGCTGCCTTTGAAAACGGTCCGGAAACTTCAGCTGGTACAAAACAGGGCAGCCAGATTGTTAACGGGGACTGGCCAACGAGACCAGCATACTTGTCCTTTATTGCTTCAAAAACAGCACTTGAAGCAATGGGTGGAAACTGCAGGAAAGCAGATTTCAGCTAAACATTAGGAAAAACAGACCGCTTCAGGAGGTGGTAGGATCTCTGTCACTGGAGGTTAGGGACATCGGAGAAATGAATCAAATGACTTTGCATTTCTGTTAATCTGACTTGTGGATTCCGCAGCAGCGTTTCCCAATTCACACAGTTTCCATGGACTTGTAGACAGGTTTTTTTTACTTTCCGCAAATTTACGCACATTTAGTCATAAAAAAGTACTTTTTGTTTTTTTAAGGCCAGAAATGCACATTTCCCCCATAGGCTAAAGCATGAGAATGCTCATTTTGAGGATATTTGTACATTTTAGGGTAAGATTATTCATTTTAGGAGGGATTTGCACATTTTTGCAAGTGCAAATTTGTGCAAATTCAGGAAATTGGAAAAATCCGATTTCATCAGTGAGTTGATGATGGAATGAAAGGCTTCATCCACATTACAGCAAATGTTTTCAATTTCAATTAAGCCCCTATCTTTGGTTCCCCTCCCGACAATGAAAAAAACCCATAGTTTCAAGCTCCAATGCTGTGCATGTTTACCTGGGAGTAAGCTGTATTAAACTCTTGCATTTACTTCTGAGTAGACACATTCTCAGTGTCAAAAATGATCTGCAATGTCGTCATTCCTTTTGGGTGAAATATATTTTTTTTTAGCCAAGGCATTGTGAGTTTTATGATTAAAGCATGAAATCTGCCAGTATGTGAGGGAATGACCTAATAAAGATATTTCTGATAAGAGCCAATAGCTTATTTTCTGCTGGCAATGGTAGGCATGTTAGTATCTTCATCACAAGACAAGCTGCAAATAGTATTTGATGGTTGCACATGCTAGGGATGAATTCTTGGTTTTGCTTCATTGTGACCAAAGCAGGAACTTCATTTTTCTCACACATGAAGTCCTAAGGAGGGAGAGATCAGCATGCATCATCCCCTGTTCACCATAAGCGAATGGACAAAGTAGTTGGCTTGGCTTGCTGAATATGGAAAGTCCACTTTGTTCATCTTGCAAGAATTGGTAAGTCTGAAACTGACTGGAGATCATATATTTCTAGAAATAGTGATGCCTTCTTGAAGGCAGCTCTGTTCAGATGATCCAAAGCAGGTAAACTAACTCCACATGGAAGGAGAGAGAACAAAGATCAGTGCACTAGTTCCACCGCTGCTTTCTTAGGGTCCTTGTTCATGGTCTCTGTGCATCACACATATTGGCAACAAGAATTATGGTGGTGCAGGGATGGAGCTAGCCTATTCATCCCACGCCTCCTCCTTGCATAGAGAGACTACATGCTATGGAACACCTGGCAAGGGCTGGGGCCTTATGTGATGAAAGCAGTAAGGTATAATGGTTAGAGTGTTAGTCTTAGACTGGGCTTACGTGTAGGTCCCTGCATAGCCATGCTGCTCCCTGTGCATGGACTGTCTCTAAGCCAGTCACTCTGTCTAACTTATCTGACAGGGTTGTTGTGAAGGTAAAATGTTGGAGCATGTACACTTCTTGGAGGAAAGATGGAACAAAAATCTAATAAAAATAGCACATGTATAAAAAGAGAGGTCCCATGAAAGTTGTGGGCATGTGTGTTATGTGAGGCCCTTCCCAAGTACTATAGTCCTACACTGATGTTAATCACTACACGGTGACTAGGCATCCATTCCATGATTTTATTGAGGTCATAACAAATTATGCTAACTTGTCTCTTGGCTTTTGTGCTAAGTGAGGAAATGGAATCCCATCTCTATCTTTGACAAGGCTAGAGGATTTCTAGAGGCATGTGGCTGACCTGGGGGAACCCTGTCCCCCCTCGAAATATGGGGCTGTCTCTATGCTGAAGTGGGTTTTTGCAAATAGATTTATGGCAAAGAGGGTACAAGAATGGTTGTTCCAGGCCTAGGTCACTGTATGAAAGAAAGCATGGAGATGGCAACAAGAAAAGGACATATCAGTGGCTTAAAGGTGCTGAACGTGTGCCATTGTGCTTGTATCATTACAGTAGGACAAAGACATTTTAAATATATGGAGGGTCCACCCTCGTAATTCATTCTAGGCTGTATGCTTTGTAAAAAGAATTTTCTGTTGTTTTTGAAAAGTTTTTACAATTTTGTAACTACAGGAATATTAATCTTTGATCAGCCTGGAAATGCTTTCATTAGCAAAGGGAAATGCAGCTTAATGATTTGAAAAGAAAATTGGAAATGTATTGCATAATGTTATGGGGGGGGGGGTTCTCCCTTTTCTCTTGAATTAATATTCTAGTAACTATTCCCAAGTGGTACCGGACAGCAAGATGGATTTTGGAAAATAGTTTAGTACCGTTTCATGGCATCTCAAATTGATTGCCATGGTTTTTAGGATACCTAGGTCAATAGGAATATGAATGTACAAATAAAACTAAAAAATAACCCTGCTGGTATGGCTTAAACCCATAAGTAATTGCTATCAGCGAAACATCAGTAGGAAAAATTGCACTCAGCATTTATAATGCTTGCTATAGCTGTTAGGACATTGGTTGGTGATGGCTGCTTATCTGAAAATCTTTATTTGGACATGCCTTAAGACTGTGGCAAATTTCATGCTTTTATCCTAAAACCCGCAAGCCTTTCACAAATCTGCTCAGTTTATGAGCCGTGAATTCTTTCTCCCAGCAGCAGGCAGGCCTGTCTTTATTTCATTCCCCACCTCACCCCCAACCCTGCCGTTACTGAACTAGACATATGGGAGAATATACTTTGGCAGTGGGTTGTTTTAATGATGGAGTCATGTGACTTGCTGTACTGATGTCATGTATCAGAGGCTCTGGATAAGGAATCACGTCAAAGACTGTGTTTTTGTTCAGTGGGGATAGCAAAGGATAAATGATTCAGACAGGTTGGAGACTAACTTTTGCAATTATTTGCTCCTTTATAAAATTGCCCAACAGTGTTTTACTTTGCCCCCACCTCCAACCAGGTCCATCTATCTATCCCAAGCATCTGACATGGATTTCCTAAGAACAAATCATGGCAGAGCTTTTGTTGATAAACTAACTAATTTAGCAGGCAGACGAGATACAGTTGACATGATATTTCTAGATTTCAGCAAGGCTGTTGATTGCAGCCCAATCCTATGATGCTTACTCACGGATCACCATGTTCAATGGTGCTTACTCAGAGCGATGTGCACATGAGATTGGACTGGTAATACTCATAGGAACAAAATGGCATAAGAACAGCCGTGATGGATCAGACCTATCTAGTGGTCAACCAGATGCCTGTGGGAAACCCCCAACCAGGACATAAGTGTAATAGCACCCTCCTGTTCATGTTCCCCAGCAACTGGTGTTTAGACACATATTGCCTCTGTTCCTGGATGTAATAAATATACAGCCTCTATAGCCATAATGATTAGTAGCTGTTGATAGCTTTGTCCTCCATGAATTTGTCTAATCCCATTTTTATGCTATCCAAGTTGGTGGGGTGGTCGTCACTACATATTGTGGTTACGAATTCCATAGTTTAATTATGTATTAGGTGAAGAAGTACTTCCTTTTGTCAGTCCTGAATTTCCTTCCATTTATCCTAAGAGAACCTGAACAAAGTTGAGTTAAAAGAAGTGGCTTTCATAACAGTGGGTATGTGATTGTTTGAAAAACTACATTTCTCTACATGGCAACTAGCTATGCAGTAGTATTGCTTAGGCCAATGTCATTTACAGGTATGGAATAATAAATATGCCAGTCTTTAACACTGGTGAAACACCTTATGTCATGTGTTGTGTTTGTTCCAAAGTTCACTATTCAAGAATTATGTTAACATACTGGGAAATTTACAATATAACTGAGACAATGAAATTGTCAACAAACTTGAAAATTAATTTTCAAATTTCATAGAAAATTATGATGGCTGTAGCAGTGAGTCCAATAATTATTTAGATTACTATTTTGAACCACCTCAAGCTTGTGGAGAGATGGGATACAAATGTGATACAAAAATATGAGAACAGACAATCTTGTTGCATAGCCCAACTGCCGCATTACTCATCTGCTATGTTTTTCCTACTCTCACTCTCACCCTTTACCCATGTCTCTCCCTGCTGTGTATAGTGAATATTGTATAAGGTACTGTCATTATGCCAACATACTTGACCACCTTTTTGTACTCACAACTCAAGTGGATAAATTCTGGATTTTAAAACCTATATTTTCAATCTTGTAGAGGATCATGCATTATAATATGCATTAATGATTGTAGCTGTAGAACCTAGGGGACAGTTGCTATTCCTAAAGAGTAAACCCCAAAGAGAAGAGTGTGACCTTTTGTATGCATCTTAATGCCAACATATAGGTTTTTGGAGGGTGTAGGTGGAATGGAGCAATAAATGGATATGCTGAAAAAAATAGCATTTTCTCCATCAGCAGGGGGTGCTAGAGCAGAGCACCCCCTTCTCTCTGAAATGCTTCTGGCATTTGGCTTTGGTACCTGCCTCAATAATTTGGATTCAGGAGTAGATCTAAAAGGGAAAATAGTATTATTTTAATCAAATTAGTGCTCACAGCAATGCTGTTCAAAGTGGCTTGGAAAGTAATGCTTTGTGACGGAGGCACCTTTCTGCCGTCTGTGCTGTGAAGTATTAAATCGTGTCAGAAAGCCTGTTCTGAACAGCTTCAAACACTTTCTTGATTTCCAAAACAAGAGTCCAGCAATTCACACTGGCATCTTTGCAAAATGTAAAGAATAGCATTTGAATTATGTACAGCAAAATAGCTGGGAAGGAATTGCTTGATCAGACTCCTTGCAATTCAGCCTGTTTCTTTCAGTGAAGATCTAATGCCTTAGATGTGGCTGGGCCAGATCTTTCCTTGCTGCCAAACACAACTCTGTTGATAATGGAAGTGCATGAATTGGTATGATAGACAGTTGGCTATATAAACTGAAATACATATGCAAGAGGAATTTTGCATGAAATGCTACCAAGTGAGAAGGCAAATAGACTCAAGAGTCTAGCTTAATATAAGCAACCTCTCTGACACCCCTTTATGATTACTTGATTTAAGTTCTTCATATTTTATAGTATCTCTAGAATTTAGTGTATAAGACAAATTATTTGTATCTTTGTTATTCAAAACATGTATCCAAATTGCAAAATGTACATTATTAAAAATAAATAAATAAATAAAACATCTAGATTAATCCTAGATGGAGGCAGCCATAATTGTAACACCATGCTAACAGTACTCCCATATTTATGAACTTCAGAATACTTAGAAGTTTTATTCGTACACATCCACAGTTAATAGGAGTGCTCATAGGTTTTCTTGTATTCTGAGTGAACATGTAGTGACTGTATAACTGCATGAATGAGAGATTCCTATTTTTCCAGATGGGTAACCATCTTAGTCTGTTGCTGCAAAAATGATGAAGAATTTTGTGGTGCTTTAGACTAACAAATTTATTATGGCATAAATAGTTGTAGACTAGAGTACACTTTGAACTCATTAGTCTTTAAGGTGCTGCAAGACTCTTTGTTGTTTTTGGTTATCATATGTTGCCTAAATTGCCTTTTACACATATGATTGTATATTTGCTCCAACTTTGTTGTTTTTAGGAAGGTTTTCTATAGAATGTTTTTAATTGGATGTTTTGGGTGTTATAGATAGACAATCTGTTTGACTTAGGAGGGATGTCAGTACAGGCAGTTAGCATTGAATAAAGATGGATTTATTCATAGTTTTTTCCACCACAGTGAGGTTACTGTTGAATTTGTAGTGGAGGTCTCTGTAGGTTGCAGTCTTGAAAACTCTTGCAGCATGTGTTCAGATACAGATCTGGCAAGCTTCAAAATCTATCTAGTGAAATAATGTTGACCCATCACCTAAACATGCAGTAATGAACCATTCACAAGACTGGAAACTGGAGCTTTCCACCATGAGGTACCTACAAAATATTACTTTGTGGTGGGAAAACTGGTCTTGTGAATATACTCTAATGAATTAGGCTATAGCATGCCTCAAAGACAGTTCAGAATTAATTTCACAAGCAACAGATGGGATAAAATCTTGTCATAACTACTGGTCATTCTATCCTGTCCTCAAAATAAAGATTAAGGGAAGCAGTTATGGTTCAAGTGTTTAAGTGGGTGCCTGTATAATTTAATTTCATGCTCATTATTTCCCTCTGAAGTGGTGTACACAGGCAGTCATTTGAGAAAGGGGAACGAGCTGCCGAGGCCCTTTTGTGAAGTTGTCCAGGTTGCAATTGGCAGGCCTCCTTTGAAACCATGAGCAATACCGTAATATGGGAATCCCTCAGGAAAGGAGGAGTCAACAAAGAACCCTTGTGGTATAATGCTGATACTTTTTGGAAACATTGCACTTGTATGTCAATTAATGACCCTGACTTCTGTTCCTAGTGAAAGTTTTAAGTATTTCTTCTTAGCTTGGGTAAAGAAGCTTAAGCAGCCTCATCTGAAAAGTGTTGTGTCAGCATAAGGATTAATTGTTCTTAACGATCAAAGGCCAGTGGTGCCTTTGTAACTGCAGAGGGCCTAAGGCTGAGAGGATCTGTTAACAGCGTCTTCCAAGGACTTCCAAGCAAGTCTTCAGGGCCAGCAGATATGCCAAGACGGCACATACAGTTGGCAGGAGTCCTCAGAAAATGGGGTCCTGCTAGTACCTAGTCTCCCTTTGTTCTGCTTATTCTGTTGCTGTTTCTTTACATCTCCAAATATCAGGCTGAAGAGGAACAGTTTCATAATGCTGTCTTCACAAACATGGCAATTTCCCTGTTAGCAAGGAAAAGCTTTCTAGTGAGAAAATGAAAAGTTGAGGAGGGGAACTGAATAGCACATATCCTCTGTCTGGTTCAGAGTGGTAGAAAAGGTGAAGCTGTGGTGACTCTGGTTCCTCCCTAATGAGAAACATAGGCTGCATTTGGACAATACTTTAGTCAATGGACGCAGACTGCATTTGGATGACACAAAAACCACACAAAAACTGCATTTGGATGACACAAAAACCACCGGTGGTTTTAGTAGTTAACCATCAGTGGAGCGGCCACCAGTTGGTATTTGTGACATCTGTTGGGCAAAAACCACCCTACGGATGACTTTTGGGGGGGGGGCAAAAAACCAACTGGAGAAACACAACCAGCTGCAGAGTTGACTTGTCACACAACTGGTGGATTTTGTGTCGCCCAAACTGAGCCAGTAGAGGTTTGCACCCGTTGAGTTGATTTTTTCGCCTGCCTACAGAGTTCCCAGGCAACAGTGGCCAAACCCACACTGGCTGCTCTGCTGCAGCTGGCACAACTCGCAATGGCTGCTGGGATAGCAGGAGGACTGAGGGAGCAGGGAGGGTGGGGAGAGGGGCAGAGGTTGTGTCAATCAAACGCCAGGTTGAGTAGTAATCCACTCAACATGAGCCTCAACCGCTTCATGGGGGCGTGGCAACTTGTCGTGTGGGGAGTACCCACAAAAACAACAACTGTCAGTTGACTGCTCCCCCCACCATTGACTAAAATGTTGTTCAAACGCAGCCATATTGTTGCATCTGTATAGGCAGGCAAATGCTGGCTATAGGACAAAGAGGGCTAGCCGGAGGACTACAGAGTTAAGAGTGCGGAACTGTGAGAAGACCCAGCAATGAATATTGGCATGAGTGCTGTGGGAGCTAGTGTGAGAGATCTAGTAGGCCCTAGGCAGCATTGGCCTTTGGAAGCAGTTTGGTGTGTGGGAGAGCTTTGCTGTCAAGGGCAAGAGGTGGTTTGTATACAGTGTTAGTCTAACTAAAGCCCCATTCATTTCAATGGATCTATTCTATGGACGACTAACATTGGATACATCCCAGTGTATAGATTTGGAAGAGAAAGGGAATCAACAGACTATAGGGAATGTTGGGAAGAGAGGCCAGAGATCTAAAATTGCTTGAAGGATCTACAAGAAGTAGCCAGGACAAATAATCTAATTCTCTGAAGGGCAGATGTCAGACATTGTGACCAATTTTTTTCTTGTCATTTTTGAATCTTATGTATCTACCATCTGTGAGTTTGTTCACAGACTATAAAAAGGAAAGAGTCTTCTGGCTCTTAAAGACTAACAGATTTATTGTGACGTGCTTGCGTGGTCTAGAGCCCACTTTATCCGATATTCTAGTCCACAAAGTCAATGCCACAATAAATCTGTTAGTCTTTAAGGT
This sequence comes from Anniella stebbinsi, assembly GCA_029215795.1. Taxonomy (NCBI): domain Eukaryota; kingdom Metazoa; phylum Chordata; class Lepidosauria; order Squamata; family Anniellidae; genus Anniella; species Anniella stebbinsi. The sequence continues at coordinate 59,328,385 of JARDYH010000005.1, read as the reverse complement.
GTCAGAAGCCTTTTTTTTAAAAAAAAATGTTTACTGCAACAGACTAACATGGCTCCCATCTGGAATTTGTCCTCATTGACAAGCAAGACAAACACTGAGAAAATTAAACCATTAAACTGAACCAAATCACATCTCTTTGGAAGAGTTCAGCTCTTCTTCAAGTATATTTTACAAGAATATATACTTGTATATATTCTTGTAAAATTATTAGCTAATGGTGCACTTCTATGCATGCTCACTCAGCAGTAAGTTCCATTGTGTTCAATACAGATTACACCCAAGTAAGTGCGTTTAGGATTACAGCCTCAGGTTAGCTCAAATAAACAAAGCTGCACAAAATGTTGTGCATTTTCTCATTGCTCTTAAAGTATAGCAGTATAAAGTTCATACATTACCTTTTTCTTGATGCTCCTCTTCAATTTCCCCTTGCCACAGTAAGCATGGGTTTAGTGTAGCCAGGTTATTGCCTAAATAATTTCTGAAATTAATAAATTAAGAATAAATTAAGAATAAATTAAGCAAATGGCATTACGCAAACCACAGTTGTAATAACCATAGCATCACATTTGCTTTTCTTTCTTTTTTGTGTGTGTAAAGACATTTTTCTGCATCGAAGCTTAATTGAAACTGCATTTCTGCCAGTGCTGTAGAGGGACAGCATTCTGGTCAGTTGTTTGATTCAAACAATGTATGGGAACAGGATCAGCAGGGTTCTTAGTGGATGAAAAACAAATTGATCATTAAAAGCTCTTCATTTGGATAGGATGATGATGTGCATCATCACAGTGGAACGATTACTGGTTGGTTTGTACTTGTGGTTCATCCTGGGAATCAGGGGTGGCAATTTGTTTTGGTCTACAATTCCCATCAGTCCTAGCCAGCATAGGCAATAGTGAGGGAGGGAGTTGTAGGTCAAAACATCTGGAGGGCCAAAAGTTGCGTACCCCTGCTGGAAACAGCTTGCAATCTAGCTAAAGCATGAAGAGGTTTGCTTAGGCCAGCCTTTCCCACCTGGTGCCCTCCAGATATTTTAGACTTCAACTCCCATCAGCCCCATCAGCATGCCCAATGGTTAGGGAGTTGTAGCCCATAATATCTGGAGGACACTAGGTTGGGGAATGCTGGTTTAGGTATTTATGGCTTTAAAATTATCTGTTCTCTTTTGTTCTCTTTTGTTCTCCTTGTTTGGGCAAGTCTTTCATTTTCTGAAGGAAGCTAGTGACCTTTTTACTTCATGGGGCCTACCTAACGATGATGGTGCTATGATTTAAATGAGTGTAAAATGCAAAACCTGCACATGCTCAAAATATTTCGATTTATCAGGGCTGGCAAGTAGTTTTTCTTTTGTGTTTTGCTCTAACGTATCAGGAATGTGGATGTAGTTGTACAGCATGGAATGGCTGTGTGGGGAAGGGTGGGGAATAAAAGAGAAATGTAAGAAATGTGGGCTTCACAACAGAAGCAATGCACATGGCCGTCTAAAGTAGGGTGACCAGATAAATTCCAGGTCAGGGCTCATGTAACTTTAACGGTTGTAGAGAAAAGGGAATTTCAGCCAGTGTCATTTGTATGCATGTAGTTCCTGGTGATGAAGAGGGAATATCACAACAGTTAAAGGTGCATGCACTATACTAGAGTGACCATATACAAAAGAAGGCAGGGCCCCTACAACTTTAACTGTTGTGATGAAGTTAAAGTTGCGGGGGCCCTGCCTTCTTTTGTATACGGTCACTCTAGTATAGTGCCTGCAACTTTAACTGTTGTGATGAAGAGGGAATTTCACCAGGAACTCATTGCATACAAATGATACTGGCTGAAATTTCCTTTTCTCTACAACTGTTAAAGTTACATGAGCCCTGTCCTCCTTTTCATATGGTCAGCCTAAATATACAAAAGTTAAAAATATAATTAAATACTTTTCAATATTAAAGCATTTTAAACATTTTAAATACATAACAATTTAAAAGTCAAAGGTATAGACAGAGGTCCAGATTATTTGCCAAAAGCCTGCTGGAACAAAAAAGGGTTTGTCTGCATCCAAAAACACATCAAGGAGGGAGCCAGTGTAGACTGCAAGGATTAGAAAGAAAATCCATGTGTGTACACTATGCAAAATAAACGACAGCTCAACTGTTTCTAAACCTTGTTAGAAAAACAGGGTGACTAGGCTGAAACCTGCGTTGTAGGCCCAGAAGCACTTTGAAAGGTTTCAGCATTGTACTTAAAACTTAACACCAGCCCAAACTAATTAAATGAAGTGTTTGAAGCTTTCAACTTATAGCAGTATGGACCAAACTCTTAGAAATGAGGGAAGGAGCACTGTGTGTGAGTGGGGTGGGGGAAATTAAAAGAAAGGTATAGCCACCTATTCCCAGGAGAGATCTGAAGATCAAGTTACCATGGATCCAGAGGAACCACACCCTGCTTCACCAGGGAGCAAAAGAGCAAACTGGCCTTATGAAGATAGCCCAAATTACTCTCAGAGCCAAAGGAATGCATGTTCCAGAAGAGAAAAGAGAAACTCTTCTTCTTCACTCAAAAGGTCTGTGCTAGAGGCAGCGGCCATTTCACTCACCCACCCCACATTCTAAGGCAGGAGGGAGGGAGGAGAGCGACGCTACTGAGCGTGTGTCAGTGTCGCGTTATGAGGGAAGATGGCCGCCTCATTGACTCGAATGAGAGGTTAAAATAGTCCTTAAAAGTCAACCGAAGGGAATTTTAAAAAAATGAAAAGCTTTCCATCAACTACAGTCAAGGAGGAAGAAGACCCCACCACTGGATTACTTAATAAGGCTCTAGAAATTATGCAAATTGTGAGCACAAAAAGTAGCAACCCAGAAGTAAATTTTACAAAAGCAGGGAGACAGGTTTGTATCCTTTTCTAACTTAAACTGCTCTCCTTCCCTCAAATCTTTCACCAATCTTCTTGAAATTTTCAGGTAATGTAAAACAAACATTTCTTTCTGGCACCTGTAAATTTCAGAAAGGTTGATGAAACATTTTCGATTTTATGGCTGTTAGAATGACCCCCCCCCCAATTATCACTTTAACATGGCGAAATGTGTTTTTTTACTGACGGCCCTTAACAATGGAGGCACGACTGTGCCTCCATTAATTACCTAGCTGCGCCACTGCAATGAGGACTGAGCATGCTCAGTAGCCATGGAATGTAGAGTGACAGCAGGAAAAAAATAGAAAATGAGGGAGGGAGAAGGTTTCCTGTTTAGTGTTAGTGGCCTGCTCCAATTAATTCACTTTACCTTCAGGAAATGTCATAAAACAAGAAGCAAAATAGGCATTTATATAATGCTTTAGAAGAGTCAAAGTGCTCAAAATATATTAGCTCAGAAATCTATCTAACAGTCCATTAAGTTAGAACAGTATCATTATTCTCATGTTGCAGATGGCAGTGGGTGTGCTGAGAAAGAAGCTTGCTTACTATCCTTGTACATCCATGGCAGACACAAGATTTGAATTAGGTTTATAGCTCAGTATCTTACCAAATATGCTAAACTAGCTCTAGTATGAAAATGAAGCACCATCATTACAGTTTAGCATGGCACACTATTAGACTGTGTATTGTTACTATAGCAGACAATGTGAGAGTACTAGTGCTGGTGAAGATACTTTGAAGTACAAAGAATTAGTATGACTTGATCAGCACTAGGACTTTTGATTTGGAATTTCCTAATAAACAGGTTTCTTGTGCTGTCATTTTTAATACTGACAAGAGACTTGGGGGGGGGGGGGATTGTGTTCTGCAAAATTGTGTCAAGACCAGGAATTAATCTTGACCAGGATTTTAAACATATTAGTCCAAGTGCTTGAAGCCAATGATGGACATATTCAATGTTCCGTGTGCTTGCTTTAAATGTCTTCCATGATGAAGTATTATCTTCTTCTCATGACATGATATCTATCTCTGAATCCAGGACATTTCACTTTCACTACCATCTAATTTTATTCTTTTTTTTACCGTTAGTTTCTACCTAATCACTGTCAGCTCTTCCCTTCCATGTGTCACTAAGCGATTTGTCTCTCTCACTAAGCTTACAGCCTTCAAATATTTGCCAACAATTATCATGTCCTTTCTTAGCTGTCACTTTGGAAAGCTGTAAATATTTAGATTAAAGAGTTTTCCCTCATCAACTAGCCCCTCTTGTCTCTGAATTACCTCTGAATTTGCCCATGTACTTCTGGCACCATTATGCCCAGTTCTGCACACGGAAAACTGCCTAACAGAAGCCCCCCAGTCAAGACTCCAGAAAGACTCCCAGTCCCAGGACCCCAAATGTTCCCCATGGCTGTCACTTTCTCCTATTGCCACCCTGCCCTTTTCCTTCCATATAGGCATTGACTTCCTTTGTGCCCCGAAAACCATTTCCCCTAATTTCAGATGTGTGAGTTCTAATTATAGTTAATAGCTGAGGAAGGAAATTCATTCTTCAAATGCTCAGATGCATTCTGTCCCTTGATCAATAACAACATTTTCTGCAGTAGAGCCCTGTGTTAAAAACAGGTTGCAGGATCAATCCCAGGTGAGTACTGACTCAAACCCATCCCTGATTTAAGCCCATGGCCAAACTGAGGCTGTATTCCTAAAGGAGACTGAGAGCCTATCTACATACACAGGATAAAACACTTTGAAAACTGTATATGGAGTGTGTCCTGGGCCCCAACAGTTCTCAAAACTGTTTTAAACCGTTTTAAAGCAGTAGTGTAGATAGGCTCTGAGTATTCCCAGGTGAGGAAAGACAAAGCCAAGGTTTAGGCCTGCACTGTATTGTTGTCAGTAGAGATTCGGCCAGCACCCTTGCACATGACATTTGTTTGTTCAAATGTCGCACAATTCATGGCCTCTGAAGGAGAGTGTTGAAACCATGACATTGAGCAGCTGATGACGAACTCCTGGGTCTGGCAGGCTTTCCATTGTGCTGAGATAGGGCCGGCTGCCAGCCCTTACATAGCAAAGTGCACTGGTCAAACTATGCTAGCAATGCAGGTGACCCAGGCTCCCTTTATTGCTCTCTCATTCATGGCTGCGGCTGAATTTTAAAGGCAACAGTGTTCAGCCTCCTTGTTGTGCTCCCTTTCTTTCATGTGGTTTCAGTGCTACAGAGATTAAATCAGTTTCTATAGGCACATTTTTTCTTGTTTGTTTAATGGAGACGATAAACTTTTAATGAACTCGAGCACATTAAAATGAAATGTAAGCAATAGGTGACTTTAGTATTAGTTCAGAATTTCCTCCAGTCTGAATCAAGGCAGTAAACCGTCCTAGATAAATAACAGTCAACACCTAACACATTTTATAAGCTAGAATTAAGTACATTAGGAACCTCATTACAGAGGGCACAGGGGGAAAATGTTTTCCCTCGCTTGGATTTAGTCTAAAGCTGCTCTTTGATAGGAGCAGCTCCAGCCACGTCCCACAGAAATGGCAAGGAACAGAGGCATAAACATAGCTAAGTACTGAGTTTTACATTGTGCACAAACAAGAAAGCAGAGGAGGGGCCATTTGAGTATTTTACTGCAGCCGTGTCTGTTAATCTGCAATATGTTTGGTCTGCCAGGGGAATTATTATAGGGGTTTATTGAAGACATGCCAAAAAATCATGTTAAATAAACTGTTTACATGCTGCAGCTCCAGGCGGGGGAAGCGGAATCTGAAAGCTTCAAGCTCAGACCCTTTCACAGGTCTCAACAAAAATAAACCTCTTGACACTTTCTGCTGGACATTGTGGCTTCCCCATGTGCACACTGTTTGTTGAATTTAAAAGTGTAAAACAATTAGTGCCCTCTCTTTCTTCTAAAGTGCTGAAGATATTCTTGTGGTAGTTTTAAGTTCTGTCCTCAGAAAGCTATAGGATTTACTTATTAACCCTATACATGCACCCCTTTATTTATCATGACTGATCCCATGGCAAGGAATGGTTTCTCCATAAAGGCTGCCAGATATTTGCAGCTGTCATTTAAACAATGCCACTTTGTCCATTAGTAGTAGAGGTGTTTGTAAAAACAAGAGAGTAGATGACATTAGGAAATTATAAATTGTAGACAGCATTTTCCCTTTTGTCAGTCTTGCACACATAAAGCCTCTTGCCTTAGTATTAAATTCAGTAATATCCTTCTAGTAAAGACAGCAATATTGGGGAAGTATTTATGGTCACGATAAAAGGGGGGAAGCACCAATCTGCGTAGGCACAAAAGAGAGATGAGCTCTGGTGCTGTAAATCTTCCTGTTTCTTTTTTTAAAAAAACAATTGTTCTGTATTTTCTTGTAAAAAAAATACAGAGCACCAGAGCTCATCTCTCTTTTGTGCCTACGGAAGTATTTATGGACCTGACTCTGTAGTTCTCTTGGAGTATTGCAAGAGCGTAATTCTTCTGAGATATTAAAAACAATAATAAACTTGATCTCTCCAAAGGTGATGGGCATGCAGTCTGTGCAAACAAATCTTTATATAACAATATGTGCAGGCATATTAGCAAAATGAAGTTTTCTGCTAGAAATGTATATTGGGGAAGGGTAGCAGCTCAGTGGTTGTGCCCATGCCATATGGGTTGCTGACTGTCTGTTTGGGGTTTCAAAGACTGTTCTATGTTCACTGACCCCCTAGGCTCTGCCTCTTGTGACCCTTTGGCTCCGTCTCTGCTGACCCAACCTCTGACCCACCAGCCAGACGGGCCACTGGCTTCCACTGGCTTTGCACGTAGAAGGACCCAGGTTGAATCCCTGACATTTCCAGGTAGGGCTGGGAAAGATTCCTGTCTAAAACCCTGGAGAGCCACTACCAGAATCTTTCCCAGCCCATAGATCAGTGGGCTAATTCAGGATTAGCACAAGCTCTCCCACTGTATATGCAATCTCCTGGGCCAGCCCTTCCCACAATGCCTGGCGCTGTGATAGGGTCCCCTCAGAGCCAGGCATTTGGGCCTTGCCAGCTCTCTAAAGAGCCACACCAGACACATTCTCTAATCAACATGGCTCTACAGAGAGCCCGCCTGCTCTCTGACTTGTTCTGAGTGCACCACCCATCCTTTATTTCGTTGGTCGCTCTCTTGGGGAAGAATGAGGGAGTGGCTCAATTCGGTTTCACCAACTTCATGGGAGGGGCAGTCCTGGTCTGACTTATAAGGCAGCTTCGGATGTTCTGAAATGGGCATAGCAGAAAAGCAACCACCTAAACACAAATGCTGCATACACGGTGTTAAAACCCACAGAGCACTTATTTGAGGTAAAGCAAAGTGCAGTGTATGAGTGCGTATTAGAGAGAGCCTCTGGTGGCCTAAGAATATATACGTTATTTGCTCAATGCGGTCCTTTTTCAAGAACAACAACAAACAACTCTGGGGAATGAAATGGAGACTTATTTTTCCCTCCTGAGAGTCCTTCAGCATTGTACTTCAGTTGAAGATAAGTAGTTTAAGACTAAACAATAGAACAAGTTGTCCAGGCAGTGTATTGGTTTACAGCAGAACATTGTAATTAAAGAAGAAAAAGGAGAGATTACATGGTGCTGTTGGCCACAGTTTCTCCCTGCCCAGTCGAAGTGAATTGTCCTATATGCCAAACAAAATTATTGCACATTATAATACTAATGTGTGTGTGTCCCCTTCCCCAACAAAAAATGAAACTCAGTACACAAGAGAAAATTTTTGGTATTCATGACTGGTTACATGACAATTTTTGTGCTCAGTGTTTAGATGCCTGGAAACATACAACAAGAGAATGAGGTTGTTTGTCAATTTATCTGTTCACAAACAGAAGTGAGCACAGTTTTTCTGCTATGGGATTAACTCTGCTTCCTCCTGTCCTTCCTCGTCAAAAGTAAGGCACAAATCAGGTGCAATTGTCTCTTCCTCTTTAACCTTTCCCCCATTCTTCAGAATGGCTATCTTCTTTTTTCTTCTTTTCCTGAAGTATTTGCATATTTATCTGATCAAAAGTTTCTTTGGCAGTTTAAAATTTTTTTAAAACACTATTATAACTCATTCATAATTGCCACAAGGGTCACACAATCAGTGCTATGCACAGCATTTCTCTGAGATTGTGAAGGCAAGCAAAGTTTGCTAGGAAAATCTGACTTTCATGCAAACCCAAAATCAGTTTTTTGCTTGAGCTCAGTTCAGAAGAAATTATTGTGCATGTGCCAAAAAAGTGGTGAGTGCACTTCCACAGGGGGATCACCACTAAAATTATGTACTGCCTTGATGAATAAATGTGCATGCTCATGAACATCTTCTTGCATATTTACTGAAATGTATGCATCACATTTGTATGTTCCACTCCTTGTCACCAATGAGCTCAGAGTGGCATGCATGAAATTCTCCCATTTTATCCTCTTTTACCTTGAGGTAGCTTAGGGAGAGTGGTCACTACCCACCAAAAGGCCCAGTTAAATTTCATTACTAAGCAGGGATTTGAGCCCAAGATTCCCATATGCAAACACAACAACATTGCCATTCTACTACAATGGCTTTCAATATGTAGATTTAATTGTAGCTCAACAGGTGTGTGCAACTAGATTAGGTTTGATCTCTCTTCAAACTTTGTTGGTTACAGCACAGGGTTGTCCTTTGCGGTATGCACCCTTTGCCTCAAAAGTAGGCACTGGGTAACAGAAAAGAGACTCGGCGTCTTATCTCAATGAACTGCCAGGTCTGGAGGATTTCAGTTATTTGTGAATAAGCTGAAATCCACACGCATTTGGAATGCATAAGTGTTTTGCTTCTTTTCCAGACATTATCCCAAATAGCCAAGCATGAGGCAGCCAGCAAGGATCAGAACGTTCATTGGGAACAAGAGCTTCAAAGCAATCTTACAATTATTTTATCTGAGCCAGATCAGTGTCTAACTACAGGGTAATTTAGACTGGAGCGGGAAACGAGTGCTTGGAAACATTCTCAGAGGATGTCGGCTCCTCAGAGGCAGACTCTGCTTCAGAGCCAAGCGTAAGCAAGGTAGTGCTGAGAGGTGTTCAGTGTCTGCAACAAGACACTGTGCCACAAGAACATAGATGGCCATCATGTCTAACAGATTCTTTCTAGCCATAATGGAAAAACTAGTATCCATTGTTGTAGGAGATTGAAAAGAGGAGCCCTCTCAGGAGAAAGATGGTATCTTGTGAGGAGCAATGGGTTCTATATGTAGTTTCCTGCAATGGGGGTTCTGTCCGCTCCTCATCTATACCACTGAAATTATGGTAAAGGGTAGGACTGTTCCTCTGCCTGCACTGAGGCTTTATATAGGCTGATACCTCTCATATCCTTTCAGAACCATCAGTCCTGCTGGCCCTATCTACCAGTCGAATCAAACATAACTCCTCAGGAAACCCATCTCCCAATTTCACCCCAAAATAGGCTTTGGTCAAAAGTAAAAGTGGGGTTTCCATCTCAGTGCTAGAGAAAGGCTGCCTGACACTGGATGCAGCCCACAGGCTGGAGGTTCCCCATCCTTGCTGTAGTGGAATGGTTCTGGGGCAGTGGAGGACAGTAATCCTTGATTATCAATGAAGAGCCTCCTGCTATCTCTGTGACTTAGTTTCCCCCATCATCTTGCATCTATTTTACCATCAGTGTGAGCATTGTGAGAAGAGACAGTTTGCCAGGTCATAAAATCATATCAAAGAAATCTACAGGTCAACACGTTCAGCCACCTGCCACAAGGCAAGTCATGCTGCTGCTGACTAACCTACATAATCCAGATCATAATATATTGCAAGTATGACCAAGACACACTATACCAAGGTGCTTGCAGAAGAGTATCCCCCAATTTTCCAGGCAAATAAGGCAAGCCACATGCTACAGGATAACATCAGGGAAAACAACCTGGGTCACTTTAGCCAGTTTCACCTGGGGGGAAATGTCAAAGTATTACAGAATGACAGTAGCCTCTTTCTGACCATCCCAAAGTGTTTGCATCCATCATTTCCAACAAGTTGCATGGATTGTTCCCAAGCACAGAATGATTTGGAGTTGAACAGGGACTGCTTCAGGAACTGGCAGCATCAGGCATCTACCAAGGCCTACAACGCAATGAGGGGCCAGTTCCAGTTCTTGGAACTTTCTGGCTGTGTTGCTCCACCTCCTTGTGATTGAGTCAGTAATAAGCAAGCAATAAGAGGAGCAAGGAGAAGCAGCAGCAATCTCCACGAACCTTGTCTTCTATCTACGTATCCCTGAGAGATAGTGCCAGTTAGGCCCAGAGGGAGGCAAGTAGATGGGCAGCAACAAGGAGGAAGAGGAGAAAGTTCCGCTTAGGGAGTGGAGTCTAGTGACAGGATCTTGCCGAATGGGTCCCCAAAACCTAGAACCTGCATTGCAAGTGAATGAGGAGGGGTTAAAAACAATTGGCTTTCTCCTGGTGCTGCTTCTCCTCTTGCCACCATTCTCTCGGAGTAGTGTTGCTGTTTGCACAATAAAACCTCCTTCCAGACCCTAACACTTGCATGTAGAGGAAGCAGGCTTCACATTCTGTATACTAGGTAGTGTTTGTTTTGGATCAAGAGCTCCAATCAGTAACACATCAGGAAAATGAATGTGACATGTACACGCGTCACAGCTTGCTTGCATTTCCTGAGACAGCACTCACCATCCTCTCAGGCGCAGCCTGCCTTCCATGTGCTTGTAATTAAGAGGCAGATCTTAGCCATCTACAGTGTTTGCAGTCAGTTCCAGGGGGAAAATAGAAAAGCAGATGTTGGGGCAATTGTTGAATGAATCAGGCTGTAGAGTATCCAGGCAGCTATTGTGGTTTCATAATGTGGAATCACACAGCTGAAAAGGATGAAAAGATCAGCTAGGCATGAACATCAAGCCATCAACGCCTACCCACCCCCTCAGTATGCTACAGAAAGGAGCTGATGGAGGAAACAGCATAAGATCTCATGCAAACAAGCCAATCACACTGCAGATGAACACACAGACATAAATGCATAAGAAGAGCTATGCTGGATCAGACCAAAGGCCTTTCATATTCCCTGCCTCTGGTGCCAAAGGAAGTAGATAGCCATCTTGACTAGTAGCCATGACAAGTCTTCTCCACAAATTGTCCAACCCCCTTTTAAAATCATCTAAGCTATTGACTGTCATTACACTTTGTGGTAGCAGATTCCATAGTTTCACAATGGACAATGTGAAGAACAATTTAGGTCCCCTCTACAAGGATTCGCTTTTGCGCTTGGTTAGGTGATTATGCGCATAATCGCGGAAGCGCATTTACGCCTAATCCCTCTGCACGAGAGGCAGCGAGAGGCGGCGAAGTGCATTAACAGATGTCCAAAATGCGCTTTACAAGTAGTTAATGCGCATAAGCGCTTATTCACACAGTCAAAATGCGCTTTAACGGCCGGAGCAAAATAAAACTTGCTATTTAACGCGCATTCAATAATGCGCATAATCGGGGAGATAACGCGCCTCTACGCCCGATTTGCGCTCCGTTCTTGTAGAGGTAATTTTTTTAATGCGCCTTGAAAGAGCTTTAAATGCCTCTTGTAGAGGCACCCCTAATTTTATCTGTCCTGAATCTCTTCCATCAATCAGCTTAATAGGATTACCCAAAGGTTCTAGTATTATCAGAGCCACTTTCTTGACACCATGCATACTTTTATACACCTCTATCATGTCTCCCCTTACTTGCATTTTTCTAAGCTAAACAGCTGCAAACATTGTAATGTTTCCTCATAGGAGAATTGCTCCAACTCTTTGATCATTTTGGTTTTTTGCACTTTTCCAGAAACCAATCACATAGTCTTTGCCCATTTAATGTGGAGGGAAATTCATTTCTAGCCCCAAATATTTTTATTACATTTCATTTCATTTCTCTCCACCTTCCTCTAGCCCATCAGCATTCCTCAACCTGGTGCCCTCCAAATGTTTTGGATTTCTACAGTCCCTAACCATTAAACTTGCTGACTGGGGCTGATGTGAGTTTTAGTCCAAAACACCTGGAGGACACCAGGTTGGGGAATGCTGCTCTAAGCCAAGCTCAAGGTGGCATCCATGATATGTTACTCTTTAAAGAACCCTGTGAAATACTTTAGACTGAGAATTCTCAATTGCCTGAAGAGCCTCCATGAAGACAGGAAGCTCTCTTCATCGCCAAATTGGCCTTCACTCATAGAGGCTGACAAACATGATGATGGAGGGGGCAGGGATACACCTGAATAAGGCTAATGTGATTGGCCCAAGGTGACCTAGTGGGCATCATAGCTCAGCAGGCATTTGAATACTCATCTCTCTTGCCTCTGTGGGTCAATTTAGGGGGGGAGTGGCTGGATGGAAGGGTTAAACCTCCCCTACTTGCATGCAGTGGCCACAGTCTGGATCAGGGCCCCATGTGCTTACCTCAGAGTAAAATAAATGGTGAGGATCAACAGCACACTACATATTTTTACACAGTATTTAGTGTATGAAGGGAAAGGCAGCTCATTCTGGGAAGGGATGAGCTGCCATAGGCTTCAGATAACCTTTTCTATTTTTCCCAAGTTGTTTCCAACCATCCATCAGCCTCCAGATATTATTTGGCAACTTTTTTGCATCCTTTTGTGTAGGGTGACCACATGAAAAGGAGGACAGGGCTCCTGTATCTTTAACAGTTGTATAAAAAGGGGCATTTTAGCAGGTGTCATTTGTATGCATGCAGCACCTGGTGAAATTCCCTCTTCATCACCACAGTTAAAGCTGCAGGAATCCTGCCCTCTTTTGTATTCGGTCAAGATACCTGCTGAAATTCCTTTTTCTATACAACTGTTAAAGATACAGGAGTCCTGTCCTCCTTTCCATATGGTCACCCTAACTTTGTGGTTGTTGCCCACGAAAGTCTGTGAAACTTTTTCATGAAGCTACGGAGCCCCTGTGTCCCTCCCACAGAAACTTAACTCTCAATTCCTGTTCAGTATTGCCTGGCTTTCCATTAAGGAGAGATTAGTTATTTCATTTAGGTCACAAAACAACTTCAACCAGCCCCATTTCTTCAGAGCTGGTTTATTTGCTGTTTGTTGACCTGGTGTCAGTGGCCAGCTCTAGTATCAGTGGCCTGCTACTGGTGTGTGGGCCCTGGAATTTACTTGATCATAGTGACTATTGATACTGGGCCTGTATCTCATGAGGAAGGTTTTTCAATGGAGGATTCCTCTTTCCAGTAATTATTTTTCCATGTTCTGGAACCATATAGTGAGGTGCAGTTTCTAGAAGAAATTCCCTGCAGCACAGCTGTTGGAAACAATACTTGATTTTTAAAAAATGAGAGGTGCCCAAGTTCATGCCTGCTTGAAACATCAACTGACACTCTTATCTGGAAATCATCTAGCTATAAAAGTGCTGAGTGTGGTTAATCAATCCTGAAAGAATTTTACAAAGACTCAAATGCACTTTCGTGTTTGTTCCTTCACATCATCTGAGACAGGCACTGATTTCAGAATTAAGCCCAGTGACCCTAGGTCCAATTAAGAACCAGTTGGTGGTGGTTTTACTTAGCACAAGTAAAAAGCCCACCAGCGCTGCTGAAACAATTCATCAGCAGTGTAAATTCTAAAAAGCTCAGTGAAGTAAATGTGTGGCATGGGGGGGAACTCATTTGGATTGTAAAAGTACTAATAAAGCAAAACAGACTATTATTCATATATTATTTTTCTTTAACAGGACAGGAAGATCATCACTGGCATTTACAGTGCCAAGTACTGTTGTTTGGAGAAGAACTATGGACATTTGGTCCATTTTATTTAAAATAATGTTGACAAATCCCAAATTAAAAAGAAGATAATTACTATATAGAACAAGACTGTGAATTCAGTGTCATAGTGGTTTGCTACATGAAATAAGTATTTTAGGTTCAACAACTCTGTAATTATATTTTTGGGAACCATAATTACATGTGCCAACTTTAGCCTAATGGAGAGTTCCACATTACTGATTAAAAATGAAGCACTCATAGCCTCCAAAAACCCAAATCCCTGCGTTTATCCTGATTCATAAGCTCCCACTTCAGGATTTTGCTTAGTAAGTATGTCTGACAAGTGCAAGCCATGGTCCGAAAGTGTAATGCTCTGAAATGAGTTTGAAATAATATTTATTATTAAAATAAATAACTTCTATGACAAGAGTCCCATATCTCGGTCAATACAATATGGTGACACTTATGTTCTCTATATTAGCTAAGTCCTGTGCAATGTTGCCATGATGTTATGATGCCGACTGTCAGAACTGCTGCTTCTCATAGCTGTTCAGCCCCTTGCTGTTCAGTCCCTTGCATTCAGGTTTTCTTTTGGGCACCTCACCGACATCCCCTGGAAACAAGGAACATTGGAAACTAGACATTTCTGCCCTGTTACCCATTTAGCTAATTACCCACCATATATAGCCCAAATTCAGTGTCCAGCTTTTGACTTCAGGCCACAATTGAAGCAAGAACCAATCCTGGTTCTTGCTTCAATAAATCAGTTCTTGTGGATCCAGCGGAAACTGCCTCCCCCACCCAGTTTTCCAGCTTCACACCCTCTCTTCCTTCTACACAGTTTAAATGTCATTATTTCCACACACCCCTCTGAAATTCCAACCCCCTGGCAAAGGTTGCCTGGAGCTATGCACATTCTCCTGATTCCTCATTTCCTTAGGGATGGACAAATCTGTCAATCTGAGTTTCTTTTGTTTTCTCGTGTTTCCAAGCTTAAGTTTGGTTCGTCCTAAACTTTGAGCATTTTTAAAAAAAATGTTAGCCAGAACATTCGTATGCATTTTTATGAACATTTCTCCCAATGAATGCCCTTTTGTAATATAGACATTTGACAGCAATTTTCCTAATATAATGCATTTTAATGCTATTTTCACTAATATACATGTTTTGTGTGTGCACTTTCCCCTAATACATTCATTTTTATACAGATCTTTTATTGGAGAACTCATTTGCAAAATTCAGAAAAATGCGCAAAATTCAGAAAAATTTCAAGGGATAACAGTTTCGGTTCACGTATTGGTTCAAAAGTGAAAAATTAGGTACATTCACATTAAAATGCGAATTGGACAGCCCTACTTTTAGAACTTCATGTGGGGAAAGTTGCTAAGACAATTAATTTGTAGTAGAAAGGATGCAGTCACATGGTCTCTCCCTCATCTGCCGCTTCTCCATTCTAAATTCAATTGTTGAATTGAGTTGGTACTCAGTTCCATATATTAGTTTGTAACATGTAACATGTATTTATCCTTTCAAATCTCAAATGAGTCTCTTTCTAAGAGATGATAATATCAGCAATATGAAATTAGTTGTTGGAGTGGATAGGTCAATTATTGCACTTTAAGCAGTTTATAGCACTTCATGTCCTGTTAGAAAGCATGCCCTGTATTTTTAAGGGCTTTGCAGCAATTTAATCTGTTAAACTCAAGGCAATTTCTCATTGTTTAGTTTGAAATAAAACTGAATGCATCTAAATCCAAGTCTAAATGAAATCAAAATAAATATCAGCTTAACTCCTCAAAGTTCACATACCATATATTTCCTTGACTGGAGTAATGCCAGCCCTCCTCATGTTTGTATATATCAAAATAATTTTCAAAGAGTTTCCCTGTCCCATCTCCAGTTCCTTCTCCATTCACAACATGTGAAAACACATATGCACGCAAACACACACAATCACATTGGCCTTACAGTCCCATTGCCTCCCCATTTCTCAGGGTCTCTTAACTTCTAAAGTCTTTGCATGCTAATTTCCTTCCTGCAAATAAAACACAGTTCCTCCTGTCCCAAGGATCAGTGAGAGATAAGCTCCTGTTTCTCCTTGACCTCTCATTTTCTTACCCATTGGCATCTTCTCTATTAATGTTCCTCAAATCATTGTCTTCCCCAACTGTCTTGTTCTCTGGCTTCTGTTCCTCAGGTCACTGCGTACTCTGCTGTTCTTCCTTCATCCATCCTGCCCAAGAGCCCTCTTCCCAGACAGCTTCTCAATAGTGATGCCAGAACCCTGTCATCAGATTCAGAAGGGCCTCTTTAAATTGGATTAATTTGGAGAGGATCTTCTAGATGGCCATCAAATCAATTTAATTGCCTCCTTTGTGAATCAGCAAATCTTCTACTGCTGTCATGAGCCTGATGATGGCATTGGGAGTACAACAGGCTTCCTCTCCATGGATTCTCCTGAATGCTGCTGTGGTCATGTATAGCAGCTTCCATGTACACTGGGAAGCCTGGGAACTACATTTCCCATGCTTCCTGGCATACATGGATGCTGCTGCATATGCTCATGAAAGTATCTACATGTTCCAGTGGAAGTATCAACCTGGGCTTCAGTAGTTCCTGTTAATCCTCCCTGCACCCCCATCAATAGGTTTCGGGAAGGAGGCACAAAATAAATGTTTTGCAGTGGGGAAAAATAAACAAACGGTGCATCTGCTCATAAATAGATGCAGGTGGCAGAACCAAAAAATATAGTATCCATCCCTATATTTAACTCATCCCAATCACCAATTTTCATTCCCCATCTTCCTTCCTCTGTGTGCTTCCAGGTGGAGGTCTCTTAGTGGTAACAGTCAGAAGGCATTGTGCAGGTATTTTGTCTTTTCTCCCTGAACTGATTTTTTCTAATTAAAAAAAAATGGCAGAAGTGGTAGGAAAGCATAGGAGGGCTACAAATTGAAGAAAACAATGTCTGGAGTCTGGACCCCACCATAAAATTCCATGAATAAGGCAGTGTGATTGCATAATAAAATCCTTGCTGTGTAGAACAAGAAACTTTGCTTTTTGCCCATCTCCTGATTTCCTTGTCTTCAAAATTTGAACATGATGGGCCAGGGGAGAGGAGTTTATAGGTGATGTGCAGTAAAGAATCACTATAATTATGCTGGCAGATATTGAGGAAGGACTCAACTTTAACACCTCTCATGTTGACAGCCATGCCCATGGATCTTATAAAACTTACAAAGGGAATTAGATATTTTCCTAAGAATAAACATTCTGGAGACTCAGTTTTTTAAACAGTCCCCAGAAGCCCTTGTCATCTTGCCCTGCTCTTCTCTGACTAATCTCCTTTGTAAGTGTTGGGTCAGGATCAACAATGGTTTTCCACTAAGGTCATTTACTTTCTCTGTTTACACTGCTAATTTTATCACAGCTTTGAGTGGCTAATGGCATTATTTATGTGCTCAGTTGGGGTGATGAATGTTAGTGCTAAATAAAGGTCTCCTGGCAGGGCAGGTGTGGGGGCTGATAATGGCAGATCCAAAGTTGTATTGCTCAGAGGAATGAATGCTGGCTTTGGAAGTGGCTTATGTTTACTAGAGAGCAAGTTACTCAACAATTAGGCAGCCTATGGATATAAGGAAGGCATTAATGAATGCACTGCTCCTTGAAATGGTATGCTTGTCAGAAAGTCATCAGGAGGAGTGTCAGATCAGGAATTCTAAAATGCTGTAGTGTGAGTGAACTAAATTTATACAGTTAGGTTATACACCTGTGTGCTATACGCATGCTTTATTTTTGATAACACATTTGGAAAGGCTGGAATTTTTGTTTCTCTTTGCTGTTGTTATAGGCTGTTAGAAGGAGATTTGGTATGAGAGCAATAGATACATGAAAGCAGAAGTAGGGAAGAAACTGTGTCAAGTAAAGAAATAATACAACGAGCATAGTTGAAGTTCCACTGAAACTCTTCAATGTTTTTTCTCCCTTGTGGGCTAGGAACCTCTTCTTATTTTAAAATAGATTCTCAGGAATCTATGCAGTTTAGGGTGACCAGATAAAATCCAGGTCAGGGCTCATGTAACTTTAATAGTTGTAGAGAAAAGGGAATTTCAGCCAGTGTAATTTGAATGCAATTAGTTCCTGGTGAAATTCCCTCTTCATCACAACAGTTAAAGGTGAGGCACTAGACTAGAGTGACCATATACAAAAGAAGGCAGGGCCCCTGCAACTTTAACAGTTGTGATGAAGAGGGAATTTCACCAGGAACTAATTGCATACAAATGACACTGGCTGAAATTCCCTTTTCTATGCAACTGTTAAAGTTACATGAGCCCTGACCTGGATTTTATCTGGTCACCCTAATGCAGTTTCCAGTTTCTACATTACAGGTTATATTATATGGTCAGTTGTGGATATGTTTAGGTCTCTTGTTAATAATTGAAATGAATAAACAAAGTCTTTGAGTACTTCACTTAATAAGGATCCAGGCCTAGGGCAGTTGTGTATTACAGGGTATTTGACTGGTCAAGTTTCAGTATTGCTGAGGTTTGAAAAGCTGCAACTGCCACATTTCTTTAATCTATACAACTATTAGAACCCCAGGAGTCCTAATGTTGAAAGGCTGGCCATTCCTAATTTACAGTTAAATGAGATTCATTTTACCTCTACCGTGCCTTCCAACTCTATTATTCCTACAAAAATAATAAAAGAAGATTCCACTTCTACAAAGGCAGCTACACCTGTAGTCATTTTGGCTTCTTCTACATGGTGCTGCCAATGCAGTATTCTACTTATGAAAGGCAAAAGGGAAAGAAACAAAGCATTATGAAGAATTCTGTGTATACATCAGTGTGTTGTAATACAACACTTACATCTTGCACTTCCAAAATCAGCAGTATATATATCTGACAATTACATTAATTCCCATTGGTTTTTTTTTCTGAATTGCACACATCCATAACCATCTCTACTACTCGTTTAACTTTTAATTTCTCTATATTTTTCGTCAAATGTATTGCATGGGAGTTGACACATAACTTCAGTCAAAGCTTTAAGACATTGTGACTGAAAAAAGTTAGGGTGACCATATGAAAAGGAGGACACGGCTCCTGTATCTTTTAACAGTTGTGTAGAAAAGGGAATTTCAGCAGGTGTAATTTGTATGCATGCAGCACCTGGTGAAATTCCATCACAAGAGTTAAAGTTGCAGGAGCCCTGCCCTCTTTTGTATCTAGTACAGCTAGAGTGACAAGATACAAAAGAGGGCAAGGCTTCTGCAGCTTTAACTGTTGTGATGAAGAGGATATAGGAGCCCGGTCCTCCTTTCCAAATGGTCATCCTAAAAAAAGTCCTACAACTCCCAGCATTCCCCAATCAGTTGTAGGATAGGGTGACCAGATAAAATCCAGGTCAGGGCTCATGTAACTTTAACAGTTGTAGAGAAAAGGGAATTTCAGCCAGTGTCATTTGTATGCAATTAGTTCCTGGTGAAATTCCCTCTTCATCACAACAGTTAAAGGTGCAAGGGTCCTGCCTTCTTTTGTATATGGTCACTCTAGTATAGTGCATGCACCTTTAACTGTTGTGATGAAGAGGGAATTTCACCAGGAACTAATTGCATACAAATGACACTGGCTGAAATTCCCTTTTCTCTGCAACTGTTAAAGTTACATAAGCCCTGACCTGGATTTTATCTGGTCAGCCTATTGTAGGACTTCTTTCTGTCTAAACATGCATAGGATTGTTCCCTTAATTATTTGATCACATATACCTATTCACTTTACATAGTCAATCAAAAGCCATATATCTTGTCACTCTGGGTACTTAAATGTGTGACAAGGTGGATGTGACATTCCTGCCCAGCTTCGACCCTTCTCCATTTTTTTCTACCTCAGAAACTGAGAAGCAAATCCCTCAGGAACCCTGCTTTCAGTTAATTCAATTATCTTCACTGACACCTGAGCTTCAGCCCGCCCCTCTCTCTGGGTTCCAGAGACACACAATATGCCTTATTGGTTCCCTCAATCCACTACAGGAGAAGTAACAAAGAAATAGATTTATTAATGGTAGCCTAATAAGTCAGTCAACATGTGGGGGTTAGTATTTTCTTTTAAAAAAAATAAATATTAATTTAAAATATGAAGAGATATATATTACTAATATTAATCAATGCTTGGCCCTAAATTCCCTATGTACTCTACCTCTTCTAAAATCCTATATATAAAACCCACTAGCTAGATGTTGCTTCTTCAATCCTTAGCCCTGTCCATCTGACTGTCAGATCTCCCTTTATATAATCTTAGAATCCTCGCACACATACAAGCCTCTCCCACCTTTCACCCTCTAGCATGCTATTAACCCTATCTTGCCTGGGTTACACTAACAACATAAGCATATACATTACACTAACAGGCATATGTTAGAGGCCTCCTCCACACGAGACGTTTAATGAGCCTTGAAGGCTCATTATAAATTTTACCTACACACGAGCGGAGCGCAAAACGGGCGTACAGGCGCGTTATCTCCCCGATAATGCGCATTTTCGAACGCGCGTTAAATAGCGACTTTTATTTTGCTCCGGCCGTTAAAGCGCATTTTCGCTGTGTGAACAAGCGATTATGCGCATTAACTACCTGTAAAGTGCTTTTTGGGCATCTTTTAATGCGCTTCGCCGCTTCTCGCCGCCTCCCGTGCAGAGGGATTAGGCGTAAATGCGCCTCCGCGAAAATGCGCATAATCCCCGAACCAGGCGCAAAAGCGCATCCTTGTGGAGGGGGCCATAGTGGACTTCCATATTCTTCAATAAAATCTGACTGCTGATTTAAAATGCCCCTACTCTTTAGCCCTAGCACCATTTTTTTTTGAAAATTCTCTCTATATTTTACCATATAAAAATACTTCTTCTTCTTCTTCTTCTTCTTCTTCTTCTTCTTCTTCTTCTTCTTCTCCTCCTCCTCCTCCTCCTCCTCCTCCTCCTCCTCCTCCTCCTCCTCCATATACCACCCAATAGCTGAAGCCCTCTGGACGGTTTACAAAAATTAAAAACATTGAACATTTAAAAACCAATATACAAAATTTAAAACCATAAAAGCCTAAAAACAAACTACATATAATTTAAACTATTTAGGCGTCAGTTAAAAAAGCTCAACATATGCTGTTAAATGCCTGGGAGAAGAGGAAAGTTTTAACCTGCTGCTGAAAAGATAAGTGTTGGCACCAGGTGAGCCTCGTCAGGGAGATTGTTCCAAAGTTGGGGGGCCACCACTGAAAAGGCCCTCTCCCTTGTTGCCATCCTCCGAGCTTCCCTCGTAGTAGGCACCTGGAGGAGGGCCTTAGATGTTGAGCGTAGTGTACGGGTAGGTTCGTGTCAGGTATTGTGGTCCAAAGTTATGTAAGGCTTTATAGGTTAAAACCAGCACCTTGAATCGGGCTCGGAAACGTACAGGCAGCCAATGCAAGCAGGCCAGAGTCGGTCTTATGTGTTCAAACCTTCTGGTTCTTGATATCAATCCGGCCGCTGCATTTTGCACAAGTTGCAGTTTCCAAACAGTCTTCAAAGGTAGCCCCACGTAGAGTGTGTTGCAGTAATCTAACTTGGAGGTTACCAGAGCATAGACAACTGAAGCCAGGTTATCCCTGTCCAGATAGGGGCGTAGCTGGGCCACCAACCGAAGTTGGTAGAAGGCACTCCGTGCCACTGAGGCCACCTGGGCCTCAAGTGGCAGAGATGGTTCTAGGAGAACCCCCAAGCTATGAACCTGCTCCTTCAGAGGAAGTGCAACCCTATCCAGAACAGGTTGAACACCCTCTATCCGGTCAGAAGAACTACCTACTGACTTCCGGTGGAGTAATGGAGGATTGACACTGCTGAGTTTTTAGCTGAGCAGAACAGAGTGATTTAAATACTGTCTTAAGTGGCTGCTGGATGGAATTTACGACCCCAGATCGAAGGGGTCAAGGCATGAGCAGGTTGTAAGTTGTCTCATTAATCTCCGGAACTGCAAACTAGCCGAGGCAGAAGCTTTGATGAAGGGGGCAGTGGGGAGATAAGAGACCAGACGTCTACCGCTCTTGAATTGCTCTGTCACCCTGGGAAAAGGGTTAAAATCCATCAACATCCATTCCCCGAGATTGATTGACTGTATAACAACAAAACTTAATGGAAGACGGGGGGGATTTCTCTTGGAATCACAAGGCATTGAAGCATTGTCAGAAGTCCAGTCCAAAGGGTCAGGGTCAGTACTGTAGTGCCCCTATTAAGAATATCCAAACACAGCTTTAAGACTCTTTTGTCGTCTATTGGCCAGTCCAGATTTCCTCTCTGTTCGTACTGTAGGCTAGTATCATAGGCTAAAATGCCCATTCAGTTGACCCTATGCTTATTTTGCCTCTGCTAAGCCAAGGCGGAATGTGCCAGACCCACACTGAATGTCTTCAGTCCCCAGTTTGGGGACTAATTACCCCAGCAGCTGGTTTGCATGAGGACTTTCCAAAGTACCAAGCAAAGACACAGATGTGAGTCATATTCTTGGGAAATGGGAAACTGTTATTAGAAGAGGTCTTTTCTACTTTATCACAGACATAATGAGTTAGTTGGATTTCTGTTTTAGAGAGTGTTGATAACAGTATTGCTGGGCACTTTGATTCCAGAGAAAAAAACACCCTTTTTTATCCCACGAGAAGAACTAGAGGGAGAGAGAGAGAGAGGCTCAATTCGGACAACACAATAAACAACTGGTGTGGGGGAAACAATCGTCAGTTGTTTTGACTATTGTGTCATCCGAATTGAGCCGATGAATCACTTTACCTTTTAGGTGCTGGGAAAGATACTCCATAGCTTGTGAGGTTTCTGTGGCAATGGTTGGACATGACAAATGATTGGTACAGCTCAGTAGGGAAAGGGAGAAAATGTGAGATACTAATTTCCCTATAAATCACCAGTGGCACATCTAGTTCCCTAGAAACATCACCCTGCACATAGTGATATTGTTAATATGCATTTTGCTTTATTCTTACTATTTATTCTAGAAAGACCATTATCCCTTGTTGTCATAGAGACTGGTAAATATGAAGATGTGTTGCAAATTTTATCAGTAACTTTACAGTGTTATTACCATGATTACTGATAAAATTTCTGGCTCAAAAACCAATCTCTAGGAGACATAGCTGGATACAGGCAGTTTTCTTTGAGTGATGTCCGCTTATTGACAACTTCACGCTTTCTACATTTCCCAGCATGCACTAGAAACATGACTGTGTGCTTATTTCCTGGAACCCCAGGAGGTCTCATGCTTCCTCAGTGATATAATTACCATTTTGGTGTGGATGCCATTACATTTCTGTTAGCTATTAGTGATGTGTAATTCAAGTGAGTCATTACCCTTTGGCATAGTGGAAAGAAAATACAAGATCCAAATGACAACACAAACTCCATTCCAGTACAAGAAGCCATTTGGAGTTCATTAACTCTGAGGAAACGTAACAGGAACATAAGTAATGATGGAGTGATGAGATAGGGACTGGCACTTGGATGGCTTGTGGAAGATTAGGGAACAATTATCTACCATTTCATTCAATAAGCTGCAGATTTCAGCTCTGATTTTACCTTAAGTATATGGATTAGTGCCAACTGACCAGGGAAATTGCTAGAACTAGCTCTTCTTTTTTCCCTGTGTGGTATACTTTTTACTTGGGTGGGGGTGGTGTGCGTGTGTGACAGGCATTCTCTGTAGCAGCAAGATGTGTTCCACATATCTGCACCTGATGTGAGGTAAAATTCTCTATGATTCAACTGATGATAGTTTGGTCATCTGTATAATATGGGCTCTTGTGATTCAAATAAAATTCTGTGCACTAATTGGACAAATGTATCCACATTCCCCCACAACATGTTAGAAACCATTGCATCACCCCTTTAGAAACCTAACATCACCTTGAAAAAAACCCCAAAATCCATGTTAGTGTAATACTTTTATTAAGCCAACTAAAAGGTCATAAAAATATGGATGATTTTTTTCCACCTCATATGGCAGTTACTACTTGCTTTGCCTCGCCAGTAGCCATTCTATTCATTTGCCCCTTTTCTCATGCGATGGAGTCCAGAGGTACAACTATAGCTCCACATTATTGCCACAATGAAAACTATTGCTAATACATATACTTCCCTTTCAGTGGTCTGCATTGGCTTCTACTTCCTTGTCGGGTGAGCATAGGGCAGCAGAGCCAATGGTTTCTGCCAAAGAGGTTACAGAGTCACCTTCAATCGGGATCTGCACTTTGTAAAACTATTTGAAAAGAGAGCATTTCTGCTGTTTCCTTCTGCAAAGGGCAGAAGAAAAATGACTCTATTATGGCTGTGTCTAGCATAGGCCTTGGCTGAATGCCAGTGGGATTTACAACAGCAGGGTGAAAAGTCTAAAGGGAAAACAGTTCATCCTCCTTGTGGACAATTATGATGGAGTCTTTGAGGAACAGAGTGGAGGCTTGTCTGGGCCCTGCTGATGAAAAGCTGTCAGAAAAGCTTCCTCTCGAGGGCATGAAACACAATGTCAGCTGGACCCACCTCCTGTCGTCAGCAAAGATGAAATAGAGAGCTTGGAGAAAAGAGCAAGCAGAAAAAGGCCAATGCGTTCCCCATTTTGAAGAAGTAGTTTTAAAATCTAGGTTTGCTTTTACACACAATAGGAAAAAATGGGATATGTAAGGTGTTGCAACGTATATAACAATTGGACACCATACCTTTAATTTCAGCTGTACTGAACAGCAATGACCTGCATATTTCTCCAACATGTTCTGGTGCTTTTACTAGCAGTGGTCTAAGAGAAGGATGGGCAACTAGCAACCTATCCTGATTTATCTGGCCCGCTTCACAACTATGTGTATCAGGATGGGCATGCATGATGCTGCTCACTATCTGACAAGTTACCTTCCCCTCAGAAAAGGAGTGATTAGGCTGGAGGCCTCTGCTTCATAAATACTGCTTCATCAGCACAGGAACATAAGAATAAAGGAAGCTGCCTTATATTGAGTTAGACAGTTGAGCAATTTAGCCCAGTATTGTTGACCCTGACTGGCAGCGGCTTTTCAGGGTTTCAGGCAGGAATTTTTCCAAGTCCTACCTGGAGATTGAACCTGGGACCTTCTGCATAGAAAGCAGGTGCTCTGCCCCAATCTACGGCCACTGAGCATCTTCTCTTGGGAGGCAGTGCTGGCCAAGACAAAACCAGTTAAAGAGAGTCATTTTCCTGTTGGTGATCTGCTAGGTTCTTCATTGGGAGTGGAGGCAATTGTGGGGAGGGGGAGCGGACTCTCTCTTTCTAAGCTGCTGGGGTAGGGGAAAAGGATACAGCAATGTGATGAGCAGATTCTGCCATACAGCTCTTAAAATACAGGAACTCCTTTTAGGTGAGGATCTAGGAACATAATCCATATTTTACTACCACCCTCAAAGACCTAAGAGAAAATGTATCTTATCCTTCAGAATTCTATGAGTTCCTCTATGTCTGAGGAAGGCCATTGCTATGACAGTGTGTTTCAGTAGATACTAATAAGTTTGATAGAGAGTTTGGAGTTTGAGCTGAGAGATTCAGGCTCAAGTCTACTTTTCACTTTAAGAATTGGTGCCTGTGTTTGCTTTTCCTCCTCTTCCCTTATGTGTGGTGTCTTTTTAGATTGTAAGCCTACAGGCAGGGACTGTCTTGTTTTCACTGATTGTAAGTAAGCTCCTCTGGAAGTGTGGATGGAAATGCTTCCAAATCTGTCATTGCCTTGTCACATAGCTTCAAATCAGCACCCAAGTATCCATTTGTAAAATGGTATCAATGGTTACACACCTATTAAAAGGAGATTAAACAATTCCATTGAAGACATGGCTATCAGTTACTACTATTTATGGTGGCTATGGGGATCATCAGACAAGTGTTTTATAGCACGCTCATTACTGAGCACTCACGGATTTTTGCGGGTCTTATTCACAATGCCATCTGCCTCCCATGTGTCTCCTGCTCTTTCTGGCCTTCTTCCTGTGAC
Organism: Anniella stebbinsi; assembly: GCA_029215795.1. NCBI lineage: Eukaryota > Metazoa > Chordata > Lepidosauria > Squamata > Anniellidae > Anniella > Anniella stebbinsi. Next base: position 59,302,683 of record JARDYH010000005.1, on the reverse strand, counting down.
AAAAAAAGTCCCCTGTAAGTCCAATTTATTTTTAGAAACGGAACTTGCCACAATCTCCTGCTGTGTGCAGGAGAAGCAGTGCGATAAAAACGGCCACTGAATGGGCCACGTGATCGTTGCTTTTTTCCTTTTTCTTCACCGTTTGAGAGAGGAAGTACTGAGCAACAAAAGCGGAGGTGGAGAAGCGATGGTAGGGAACTGTGATTTTCCCCATGTCTGATGAAGCTCTATATGCTACCTCAAAGTTCAAAGGGTGCCACAATAGAAGAGAGTTGTTGGCTTGATGTATTACGTTTAGGCTCCTCAGAGGCAATTGGTTGGCCACCTTGGAAAAAAGAATGCTGAATTAAATAGATCCTTTGAATAATCTAGCAGGGCTCTTCTTGTGTTCTTATAAGGTGCTTTATTATCTTACTTGAAGGATGAGGGCAGAGGGAGGGTTTATACAAAGGTTCACAAATTGGGTTTGTGCAGAATTTCCATGGAGTTATGCACTTTAAACTGCGTAATGAAGATTATCCTGTGGCATTGAGATGGAGGCTTGATAAAATCTCTACTAAATGCCACGTTGCCCTGCTTGGACTTGCCTGAAGCATAGCAACTTCATTTATGCTAACCCACTATTGCATGGCAGTATATTTCGGTTTTTAAACAAACCCACACTTTGTGGAACAATTATATTTTGCTTCCTGTCATTGTGCTCATTCCACTGAGAGCACAGAGTACTGATCAAAGTATGACTAAATCCAAATTTTATGCACACAAACTCGTCCTAATTTATCAATATCATGTGGTATTGATAATTTAGGAAATACTAGTGTGCATAAAATTGGGATTACGTAGTTATAACTTCTAGATGCTGCTAAATATGCAAGGTTTTGTCATTCTCCCCTTTCAACGGATCATAATGTGAAATCTGTTTGATCTGCTCAAATAGATCTGGTATAGATGGAAGAATTCTTTGCAAAATTGCAGATGTAAGGACTGCCAAATAACAGTACAAGTAATCAGAGGCTACTCACATTTCCTGTGCATTTCCTACAGCGTTAAACTTCCTTCAATCAAAATGTGACCTCTGAATAAAAGACTTGAACCAAGTGGCAGTAATTAAATTGGTTAAAATTGGTTAAATGTTAAATGTTAAAATTGCTTTAGATATTGCCTTTGTAGAAGTTGCCTGGAGAGGCTGCAAAAGCAGAGAAATTGCTTTTCATCACTGTGAGGGAGGAGCAGTGATCATGGCAGAGCAGGTTGTTTAGGTCTGAAAGTAATCTCCACAGGTGTGCTCCTTCAAGAGAGAAAGTTTGTACTGAAGCCAAACATGAACATGGCGGCAGACAGTTGGTTTCCTGTGATAAGAATAGCTTGGCTGGATCAGATGAGCCTGACCAGGGCCCAGATTTTATGTAGATCCTGTGCAAACTTTATAGAAATGGAGGGGAGGTGGAGGACTCCCCCCCTCCTCAAACATAGTTTTATTAGTTAAATGTTTTATTGTGAGATAGAAACATTTCTGTTGTGCATCAGTTCTGGAACATACACAATAAACCACCAGAACCTTGCATCTCAAAATGCTGAGTGATGCCTTGTTCTATTCAGCCTAGGAAATTCCAGTGTTCACTTTAAATCCTCATGTATCTCATTCCCCTTTAGCCTACGTGCCCAGACAACACTCTTAGACGTTAGTGGGCATATCCACATACTTAAAGTGGTTTGATAGTCATTTCCTTTCCCCAGAGAACCTTGGGAAATATAGTTCTTCTTCGTGGCCTCTGTGCATCACACACTATGGGCTCGCGCCGACGCCGAGCCTCACTTCGGAACTTCTAAAGCTTAGAAACTCTTGGCGGGAACCCCTCCCCCCACCGTCCTATCGCGCATGCTCGGGTTCCCGCCTACCTCAGTTCTTTTTCAACCGCCTTGCTGGTAGCCTCACAGAGAACTTCCTCCGACTCGTTCGAAGTTTTTCTCCCCTTTTTAGCTTAGATTCGCTCTCCCTTTCTCTTCCTCTTTCTCTCCCTTGTCTTCTCCCCTAGTTAAAACAAAAACAATTTTTTTAAAAATTTTTATATATATATATATATATATATATATATAGGTAGTTATCTCTTCTTAGTAGGTGAATAAGCGCGCGTGGTGAGGGTTCGCAGGGGAAGTCGCCCCTGCCACCCCCCCTCCACCCCCCCGTTGAGCCACATTCCCGCGCTACCCAAAATGGTGCAGACCGCGCTCTTCAAGAACTGCACTTCCTGTAGTGCAAAGCTAACTCTGTCTGATGGACACTCGAGGTGCCTACTTTGCCTGGGGGAAACCCACATCGTCGATACCTGCACGCACTGCCTAATTTTTTCCAGGCAAACCAGAAAAAACAGAGCAAACAAACTGAGGGCTCTCCTGTGGAAGAGAGCACTGGAGACAGTTGAAGTCCCTGATCGCCCCAAGATTGTGGGCTCGGCAAGCGCACCGGCCCCTGTGGCAACGGAGGCTGTTTGCCCGCGCAAGACAAAGCCCTCCCTTCCCACCAAGGTGGGCAAGGTGAAGAGGCACAAAAAGAACCCCAAAAATGGGGAGGGAGGCGCCCATGGAAAGAAGGGCAAGGACAAGCCATCCTTGAAGCTGAGAAAACGGGATGAAGACCCGGTCCTGACATCGATCCCGAGACCGAGGCTGATACCGAAGCCGGCGTCGGTACCAACTAGTTCACCGGTACCGATGGGCCACCCGTCGCAGTCCCCAGCGGCGTCAGTATCGCTCCCGATCTCCTGGCCAGCGCCAACAGGCTCTTCGGCGTCGATGCATCGACACCATACCTTCTCGGTACCGAGGGCGCCGCGACTGCCGATGTCGACACCTAGTGAGTCTCCCACGCCGCACCGCAGCCGTTCGGTGTCGAAGCTGCATCTCTCCCTGTCTCCACCGGCATCGACCGCAGGAGACCGCCAGCTTGATATCTCAGCTATGCCGCCGCCATCACCGGCACCAGCGACCTCCACGTTCGAACGGGGAACTTGATCCCGCTCGCCGATGCCGGAGGAAGACTGGGACCGCTTCTCGGCTTGTACTGCCCACTCCTGGACCTCACAGCTGCCCCGCACCGGCCATCAGAGACGCGCTCTCTTCGACCCCTACACGGGAGAAAGGCTCCACGAAGCAGCTGGGGTGTTTAGCCCGCTGCTACCCCCCAGGCTAACCCCATCAGCCACGGTGTCGGTGCTCCCTCAGGAACCACCATGGCTGGACACTTCACAGTCACTACATCCTACTCTGGAGGGAGCAGGTATCCACTCCATCTCCGATGATGATTATGCCTCGGAGTTCTCAGACCCCTTGGCAGAAGCCCCACCATCCATTCCTTCCCCGGAGGATGACGTGGGAACCGATAGACGGGCCTCACCATCTGTGGAAGTCGCATCCTTTACGGAGCAGATGCAGAGACTGGCCCAATCGCTGGGCATCGAGATTCCAGAGTCGGAAGAACCAACAGTAGACGTCGCTTATGATGTCATGTATGGGGACTCTACCTCCACCCTAGCTATGCCACTGCTTCCAACTCTCCTGCGCACGCTTCGGGGATCCAGGATAAGGAGGCAGGGTTTTTATCTCAACAGCCCAAACCCAACTCTGTCATAGAGGAGTCGGCACAAGGACGAACATCCAAGTCTCACTCGGCTCCAGTAGACAGGGAGGGTTGTAAGCTTGACGCCTTTGGGCGCCGGGTTTATTCCTCGGCAGCTCTGGCAGTGAAGATCTCCAGCTATCAGGCTCTGATGGCACGATACCACCTTTTTCTGTGGGACAAGGTTGCTGCGTTACATTCCCATCTTCCGGATGACATCAGGGGAGCAGCGCAGGTGTTTCAGCAAGAGGCCACAGCTCTTGCCAAACAAGAACTCACCACAGCTCGCCACCTGATGGATTGCCTCTCGAAGTCTATGGTAACCTCCATTGCCCTCTGGAGGCATGCTTGGTTACGTTCCTCAAATCTACCCCAGGAATCCAAATCGAGAATGGAAGACCTTCCCTTCGATGGGGAGGGCCTTTTCAATACCTCCAAGGATGCCACAATGGACACCATCCAGAAAGCAAGAGTGACTGCAAAAAAGATGGGGTTCTACCAAACACCGGCGTCCGTTTCTTACCGACCACGTAGGTGGCCCAGGCAACATCCATACCAGCCACTCCACTCGCAGTTCAGGCAGCAACAACAGTCCCGGTTTCAACAGGCGCAATCATCTTTCAGACAGCAAAAGACGTATGCCCTAGGCAGGTTCCTCCAGCACAGTAGTCGGCAGGAGCCTACCACAAAGCAACGTCTTTGATTCACCCCAGGCGTGTCCCCAACCTCTTCACCAGTTCAACCACAGATTACTCCCATTTTAAGAGGCTTGGACCGAGATTACGACGGACAGATGGGTTCTGGACATCATCCAACAGGGCTACCACATAGAGTTTGCCACCCTACCACCAACCGGGCTGAGAAAGTTTACACCTGCCTCCGATATCCTTCGGCAGGAAGTGGCCTCCCTCCTCCAGAAAGGGGCCATTGTTCTGGTCAACGCCTCGGATCTGCAAGCGGGGTTCTACTCCCGCTACTTCACAGTCCCGAAGAAAGATGGCGGCCTGCGACCTATCTTGGACCTGAGAGCTCTCAACGACTTCGTGTTGTCCAAGAAGTTCAGAATGATTACGCTAGGAACCATTCTCCCTCTCCTCCATCGCAATCTGTGGTTCACCCTCGTAGATTTGAAAGATGCTTATTTTCACATCCCTATTCACATCAGCGGTTCCTTCGTTTCATCGTGGGACAGGAAATTTTCCAATTCACAGTCCTGCCATTCGGTCTGAAGACCGCCCCCAGGGTATTCACCAAATGCATGGCCACAGTCTGTGCGTTCCTACGGTCATCGGGAGTGGAACTTTACCCCTACCTAGACGACTGGTTGATCGTCTCACCCTCCCAGGCACAGGCGTTAAAAGATGTTACAGCCACGACAAGTCTCCTACAGAAGTTGGGTCTCATTATAAACAAAGAAAAATCTGTGTTTCTGCCCACACAGAGACTGCAGTTCATCGGGGTTCTCCTCGATTCGACAACCGGGAGAGCCTTCCTCCCGGAAACGAGAATCATACGTATTCAGCAACTTGCCCGGACTATCCTACACTCGCCTTCACAAAGAGTACTCACGTTACAAAAACTACTAGGCCTCATGGCCTCTTCGGTCTACATAGTCTGATGGGCACGCCTCCGGATGCGCCCCTTGCAACATTTCATGTTGACGACCTACGACCCACTACGACAACCAAATTGGACTCGGATCCAGGTCCCTTCCTCTCTGCAGCAATCTCTCCGGTGGTGAACGACGTGGGGGAATCTAGAACGAGGTCTCCCATTCGTCACAACCAACCCTTCCAGGACAATCACCTCAGACACCTCCCTCCTAGGATGGGGAGCGATCTGCAGTCACCTTACGGTACAGGAGGAGTGGTCTCCCTCAGAACGGACTCACCACATAAACCTCTTAAAGCTGTTAGCAGTAAGGAAAGCACTCCTCGCTTTCAAGAATTACATTGCGGGGCACCACGTAAAGATAGTATCGGACAACATGTCAGTTGTCTGGTACATAAACAAAGAGGGAAGCACACGCTCCAGCGCTCTATTACAACTTATCCTCCGCATCTTCAACTGGGCGATCAATCATGGCATCCGCCTCACGGCGATCCATATAGCGGGGACGAACAATGTCCAAGCAGATACCCTCAGCTGGGAGTTTGGGGGAGCGCACGAGTGGACCCTCTGCCCACAAGCAATTTCGACAATCATTGACAGATGGGGATTCCCTCGCATCGACGTCTTCGCATCTGCGGAAAATGCAGTCTGCGAGGCCTTCTGCTCAAGAGCGGGAATGGGCGAGGGATCCCTAGGAGACGCATTCAACACGCCATGGGGAATGACACTTGCTTATGCCTTCCCCCCCTTCCCACTCATCTCCAGGGTTGTAGCGATGCTTCAGTGGGGAAAAACGAACGTTATACTAGTCGCGCCCTGGTGGCCGCGCCAGATATGGTTCGCCCCTCTACTCCGCCTCTCCAAAGGAGAGTACCTTCGTCTACCGATGACACAAGACCTCATATCGATGAACCACGGCCTTGTTCATCATCTGGACCTATGCAAACGTAAGCTCACGGCGTGGCGAATCCGGCCAGATGGCAGCACCTCAACCTACCGCCATCGGTCAGCACGATCCTAAAGGAGGCGTCAAAACCATCCACAAGGTTATCGTATGCTAGGAAATGGAGAAAGTTTGTGGACTTCATCAGCTCCGAGGGCATTTCACCCCACTCCTGCGAGATCACAAAGATTCTCATTTTTCTTCAGTCCCTGCATGAGATGGGGCTGAAGGCTTCATCCGTGAAGGTTTATCTATCAGCGATCTTGGCTCGACATGACCTCATCCAAGGCTTCTCGGCCTTCTCTCATCCTCTGTCCAAACGTTTTATCAAAGGTCTACACAATCTTCATCCTCCATTGCGTCCTATTGTCCCACAATGGAGTCTGTCGATGGTCTTATCCGCCCTCTCGGATAAGCCATTTGAGCCACTGGCCACTGTTGATATCCGCTTACTCACCCTGAAAGTGGCGTTCTTCGTGGCTATTACTTTGGCCAGAAGGGCCTCGGAGATCTGTGCCCTAATGATGGACCCACCGTACACGCAGTTTCACAGGGACAAGGTAGTCCTTCGCCCTGGACCGGGATTCCGACCAAAAATCATCTCCAGTTTTCACTTGAACCAGGACATAGTACTCCCAACTTTCTTCCAGGCCTCCAAGGACACTGTTGGCACAAAGCTCCACTCTCTTGATGTGCGGAGAGCACTGGCCTTTTATAAAGATAGGACATCATCTTTCCGTAAGTCCAACCGCCTCTTTATCTTTTACGGCGGCACGACAAGAGGACAACCGGTCTCTACTCAGCGGTTCACCAAATGGGTGGTGAATGCCATCTCCCTTGCCTATGAAATAGCAGGGAGAGACATCCCAGTGGGACTGAAAGCACACTCTACAAGGGCTGTGACAACGTCCTCGGCTCTAGAGAGGGGCATTTCTATCCCGGAACTTTGCAGAGCAGCAACCTGGTCTGTGACATCGACGTTCGTCTCTCATTACAAGTTGGACGTCAGAGCAAGAAGTGACGCCAGCTTCGACCAAGCGGTCTTATCCTCGGTCTTACAGTGATGTTCCTGCAGCGAGTCTACCCTCCTCCGGTAAGTGATTGCTAGTTACTCGCCCATAGTGTATGATGCACAGAGGCCACGAAGAAGTAATGCAGGTTGCTTACCTGTAACTGTAGTTCTTCGAGTGGTCATCTGTGCATTCACACAACCCTCCCACCGTCCCCTCTAGACCTCACTGTATTGGGGTCTATGAGTGGTCGTCGCCATGCTATTCCCTTTTCTATATTAATATAATATTTCAACTATCTCGTTCGTGGGACAAAATGCGGTCTCATAGAACTGAGGTAGGCGGGAACCCGAGCATGCGTGATAGGACGGTGGGGGAGGGGTTCCCGCCAAGAGTTTCTAAGCTTTAGAAGTTCCGAAGTGAGGCTCGGCGTGAATGCACAGATGACCACTCGAAGAACTACAGTTACAGGTAAGCAACCTGCATTTCTGCAAGCAGGACTAGGGATCTCTATTTTATTTTATTTATTAATTAAAACATTTGTATCCCACCCTATATCACTGGGATCTCAGGGAGGCATACAGATAAACTCATACAAACAGTATAAAACAATAAACTAAATTGGGCTGTTTCTTCAGATTAGCTATCAGTCCAACTCCAGTGGCCATGAATTCCCGTTCTGGAATTCTCAAATCAGGCTTTGCTGCCAAGGACACAGAGGGTTCCTGCTCCGCAGTCAGAGCATCCAATCACATACTGAACCCTGATCTGAAGGAGAACAATGCTGGCCTATCACAAGAGACATTGAACTCAATGTAAAAGCACTAATATATATTCACCTATGAGCAGATACCTACCTATCTGTCATTATTTTAAAATCACAAATTGAAGACTTCATGGAGGTTGATAGGGAATAATTTGTAATATCTGGGAAGCATTAAGGAGCTGGTCATTGATTTTATTTATTTATTTAGGTCAGATGCTGATGACATCCAGCTTTATATTTCATTAGCTGAGCATCCTGGAACAGCTGCCTATGTCCTTTGCCGGTGTTTGGAAACTGTGGTCTACTGTGGTAAATTCATGAGGTTTAATTGAATTCAGAAAATAACTGATGCTTGGTAGAATTCAAGTGTTCTATGGGAAGTTTGGCAGTTTTGGATTATATCTCAATGACTGTGTTTGGGGGAACCCCTCTTATAATTTCCTAGAACTCATCCCTATAGCAGCTTTTTAATTTTTTTATCAGATTCTCTTTTGAATTTCACATTTTAATGTAATGCAGCCATATTGATTTTCTTTGTTTATTGGGTGGGTATGGCTTGCAATTATGTGACTTTTTAAGAACTACCAGCCCTCTTGAACCCTTCCATTTAATGTATAGTTCAGGAAATCTGTTTACTAATTAACTGAAGGATGGTTTGCACCGTCAAATTTCTCCATCTGTGGGGGAAAAGGTAGCATGAAGTGGGCTGTACATGTGAAGACACTTCCTATATGTATAGTCTGGTTTGTACTAGCCTTTCTCTAGGTGTCTGTGTGGAATTGGTTTTCCAGTATCTGCATTTCTAAAATCTCACTTGTATTTAACCAATCTCAATAGCACATAACAAGCCTCTCTTGGAAGGAGGTTTCACAGAGTTGGTGCTATCATCATGGAAAAGGCCCAGCAGATTTTTCACCTACTGGTAAGGGAATGGCCCTGTTCAGATGATACCCTAAACCCTGCTGGTTAAGCCTTTATGATTAAACAGCAGGGTTTAGAGTATCTTGCGCAATGCATTTTGCTAAACCCTGGTCACTTTGTAGCCACATTTGACTGTTTTCACTAACCCTGTTCTTCAGCATGGGTAGCAGCACTAACCCTGGCTTGAAGTGTCTTATGTGATCCCCTCGGGGTTAATGGGCCAGAATCATAGAGTTTGCTGGCAAGAGTGGCCTAAATCACCTGGGCGCTCTAGTGGGCAAGTTTGATCTCCACTGCCAATTGCTGCCGTGCTGATTCAGCCACTCAAAATGACCACCAGCATAGTATAGTGTGCTGCCCTCTCAAAATGGCAGCATGAACAGGACAGCGACCATCCTGGTTGGTGAGAGGGGGAGGAATACATATTCCTGAACGGCGAGTGTCCTCTCCGGCGATGGAGGCGGTGATCATCAGCTTCAAAGCACTCAGCATAAAACAAATGGCTGAGGAGGAAAGAAGTGGGCCTAAAATCGTGGGTGCTAAGGGGCGTATACTGCAAGGGATTCTGGAATACGGAGTGGAGCATTTGTGTGACAGCACATCTTGTGGTTAGTGCTAACCCCAGAGAACCGCAGAGAACCGCAGTTTTGCTAACCACAGACCCCAAAATTTTGTCTGAATAGGCCCAATATGAAGCAGGGCCCCTCTAGGCGATTACAGTGTACAAGGAAGCAGTATGGGATAACACCTTGTATTCTTTCTCATAAAATTAATATATGTATATTTAAAATATTTCTAGCGAAGATGTCCTCCTAAGATGGCTTACAACACACACACGCACACACACACACACACACACACATACACACATATATATATAATTTTTGTAAACCACCCAGAGAGCTTCTATGGGGCGGTATATAAATGTAATAAATAAATAAATAATAAAAAGATGCAATAATAAGGCAACAAACATTCATAAAACAACAGACATTAGCAATAAAACATTGCTAAAAATCTATATAGCAGAACACTCCAATAAACATAATAAGAGGAAGGCCACACTAAACATGTAATCTTCAGGGCCTTCCTAAAAGGCTGCAATGATGGAGCCTGATAGACCCATGATGGCAAATGATTCTAGAGTTATGGGGCCACTGAGGGAAAGGCCCTCTCGAGTGTACCTGCTCATCTAACTACCCTCAAAAGTGGGCAAGTAAGAACTTCCTCTATTGTTGATCTTGAAGTGAGGATAGGCTGATATGGGTGAAGGCGATCCTTCAAATAATTTGGTCCAAAGACATTTAAGGCTTTAAAGGTCAGAATCAGCACAGGGCTCCAGCATTGGGCTCCAAGTTTGCAGACTATGTACAGGATATCACAGTGAAGCCCTGCCTGGATGTCTCTAGCACATGAATAACCAGGCAAAGTCTGTCCTCTCCAGATAGGGCCTGAGGTGGCATACCAGCCTAAGCAGGTAAAACACTCTCCTGGATACTCCTGCCACCTAAACTTCCCCAGTTAGTGCAGAATCCAGGAGGACTCCCAGCCTACACATTTGGGCATTTTCAACACCATAGGGGTGTAGTGGGCCCAGCGCGACCGATCCCGGAGTCACTTCCAGGATCGGCGCACTCATACCACATCATGGGCATGACGTCCTGGGTTGTCAGACGTCATGCCCGTCATTTTGTGTTTTTTTTTTAGAGCAGGAAGAGCGCTCCTGCACTCCAACGCGTGATCGGGAGGCCCTCCCCCCACCATCCTGAGGATGGCGGACTTGGCTCCCCCCTCCCTTGATGGCCACGGCGTGGCTCCGTGGCCATCGGTGGTGCTGCGCTTACTCGCGAGTAAGCACGGCAGCACTGGGGGGAGCGGGCACATTCTTTCGCAGTCCTAGGAACTTCCCAGGACAGTGGAAGAATCGGGATTTTTGTGGTTCCTGAGAACCAGGAAAAATCCCGTGCCCGCCCCCCACCCCACCCCGAGGACTCCCTGTGCATCATTTAGACACACAGGGAGCAGCCGGGGGGCATCCCAGGCGTTTTGCCTGGTGTGGAAAGGGCCGTAGGCCTCCTCCACACGAGACGTTTAATGAGCCTTGAAGGCTCATTAAAAAATTTACCTCCACAAGCACGGAGCGCAAAACGGGCGTACAGGCGCGTTATCTCCCCGATAATGCGCATTTTCGAACGCGCATTAAATAGCGACTTTTATTTTGCTCCGGCCGTTAAAGCGCATTTTCGCGGTGTGAACAAGCGATTACGCGCATTAACTGCTTGTAAAGCGCTTTTTGGACATGAATTAATGCGCTTCGCCGCCTCTCGCCGCCTCCGGTGCAGAGGGATTAGGAGTAAAAGCGCCTCCGCGATAATGCGCATAATCGCGGAACCGGGCGCAAAAGCGCATCCTTGTGGAGGGGGCCTTGGTCTTTTAGGGAAAATGTGGCCCCATCTAAGACCATTGTAAACTTCTATCTAGAGTAGTTGATTTCCCAACCCACAGTACCTCTATCTTGTCTAGATTAAATCTCATTTTGTTCATCCTTATCCACCCCAAAACAGCTTCCAGGTACTGTTTCAGAAATGCCACAGCTTCTCTTGGATATGCAGATGGAAATGAAGCCCATACCTCCTGATGATTTCCCCCAGAGAGAATTGTTGCATCTACCTGCCTGGGCCCGTGAGGACAGTGGACCTGCCAGGTGCTAAGAGGGGCCCATGCTTAAGTGCTCCTGAGCCTTCAAGAGCACTCAGGCATGGGTCCACCCTAACTTCCAGCCCTTTCCCCCTTTTCTACCACTGCGTTAATGGTGGCTGTGGGGGGCAGTATGCAATTTCCCAGACCTTTAAGGCCTCCATCAGTGGGGGGAGGAAAGAAACATGTGATTTCCCTGTTGTATCTTTTTCCTCCCTTCTAAAGGCAGCTGCCATTGGAGTGGAAGGAGAAAATATGCAACTTCCTCAGCATTTGGGAAATGGCATGCTCCCCCACCTGCACGCCAATCGGGACCTTAAAGGACCTCTTAACACAAGGTAGCCTTTGCCGGATGGGTGGCAAAGTGTGCTTTCTGAGACCTCCAGAAAGTGTGTAATTCCCCAGGCCACGCTAATGAAGCAGGGCTCTGCGAGCAGGGCTAGGCGAGCTTGTGGGGTGGGCCCCAGCAGAGCTCTCCAAACCCTAGAGGTTTCATGTAGATGTTAAAAAGCATGGGGGACAAGATGGCACCACATAAGCACCACATAGGATAGCAGCCATGAGGTAGAACAGAGGTCCCCCAGCACCCCTTTCTGAGACCAAAACCACTTGAACACTTTGCCTCCTAAGTCCAACCCAGATAGATTATACAAAAAGATATTATAGTTAATGATACTGAAAGCCACTGAATGGTCCAGTAGAACTCTCCCTGTTATTACCCAGTGTAAGTCATCAACCAGGGTGACCAGGGCTGTTTCCACCCCAAAAACAGGACTTCAGCCTGATTGGAATGGATCTAAATAATCAATATCTGGCAGCGAGGCTAAGACCTGTTCCAGCACCTTGCCCAAGAATTGCAAATTTGACACTGGTTGGTAGATATCCAAAAGCATAGGATCTAAATCTGGTTTCCTCAACAAGGGTCTCACCACTGCTTCCTTCAAAGCTGCAGGGACCTCATCATCCTCCATGGGGATCCAGGTAATCACCTTGGAGGCCCAGCTACCCAGCCCAGCTCTGGCAGATTTCATAAACCAGATTGAACAAAGATCTAAAGAACGCATAGTTGGCCTCAGTTCTCCAAGCAGTTTGTTCACATCCTCAGATTGGACAAGCTGAAAAGTATCCATAAGATAACTACATGGTGTACTAGTCCTGTCTGCCTCAGACTCTGTCAAAACAATGGTATCCAAGTTGGTATGGATACAAGCAAATTGATCTGTAGCTCAATATGTGATTACAATTGCATCCATCTTCACATTTCCCACCTTTCTCCTCTAACGTGCAGAACTAAATCTTTTAAAAAAAACCACAGTTCCCCTAGATCAGGGATAGGCAAGCCACAGACATCAGCCTAATTTCAAAAGCTCTCTGCAAGCTATCTGTTCAGTCTTCTGGTAAGAGTGATCCATCCCTTTGCTGACAGCCTCCAGGAAGGAAGAGGGTTTGCAAGAGAGAAAAAGGCCCTTTCTACACCATAGGGATGTAGAGGCCGGGGAGCGGGCAAACCCAGAAGTAGCCATTTCCAGGTTCGTCGCTCCTGTGCACACCAAATGCGATGACCCAGGCTGCTCCTGGGCTGTCGCAGCTGCCATTTTGGTTTTTTTTTTTTGGGTAACCCGGAGAAGAACGCTCTTGTGCTCCACTGAAAGGTTTGTTTAAAAAAAAAAAATCTCGGGCGAAATCACGGCCCCCCTCCCCCCTTCATCCTGGGGATGGTGGACTTGGTATCCCCCTCTTCCCTGCTGGGCACGGAGCTGCACAGTGCAGCTCCGTGCTCAGTTTGCAGCTGCCCTTACTCACGAGTAAGGGTAGCTGTGCCCAGGATGGGCAGGCACATTCTTCACAGTCCCGGGAACTTCCTGGGACCGCAGAAGAATTGGGATTTTTCAGGGTCCTGAGAACCAGGAAAAATCTTGTGCCCCCCGGGACTCCCTGTGCATCATTTGGACACACAGGGTGCAGCCGGGAGTCAACCCAGGCAAGACACCTGGTGTGGAAAGGGCCAAAGAGAGAGGGAGAGAGAAGGAGAAGGGGTGGTTCCATGCACTTCTGGCTCTGGACCTACCCACTCCTGACATGCAGCTCCTGCCAGATTACCCCATTGTTGCTCAGGCCTCTACATTAAAAACATGTTCCTCACCTTGCTGTAGATATTTCTTCCGCCGTCTAAAACAATGTTTTCCCCCAATATAATATGAAAAATTCCTTGGACCACTTGAGGTTTGTTATGTTTCCCTTCTAACAAATATCAGAATAACTACAGTCTCCACTGTTATGAATCTATTGTTTTTAGATACTTTGGTTCGCTTCTCAAAGTCTTCCCCCCTTTTTTTCCAGTTGTGTGATACCTTAGATTGTCTCAGGAGAACTCTACAATATCTGATACCAGCAATGCATGAAGGCAGGGTGGAAGACGGGGACTGCAGTCGGATGCTTAAATGGAAATGGGACAGACAACCTTATTAACCTTTCTGGCTAAGTACGCATGCCGGGTGTCTATATTGTAGAGCTAATTCATAGTGTAGGAGTCTCTGCCCAAGGAAAATACTTCAATAGTTGAAAGCATGAGTAATAACCAATCTGGCATTTAACTATTCAAACAGGAGATAAGCAGCTGAGTCCGGGTTCTTAAAGAGCTTCCCTTTATCTCTTTTATAGATGTCACAACTGAAGAACTGGAGAATATAAAAATAATTTATTAGTGTTTTGTTCCCACAAAACTTTAAGCACGTACTGAAGTTGGTGACCCCAAGATACCACAGCACTGTATTCACCGTGGATGAAGTAGGGGTGTGTCTGTGAGGAGAAATGAGTTGTAGACAACTGATGGAAGCAGGGCCCAACTCTGAGCATGTTTCCTTTTCTCACGTCGTAAGATAACCACAAGCCATCACCACACACTGATGATTAAGAACCACAGTTGCTAGAATCAATAACACGGCAATCTAGCAGGCTTATGACCAGGTACTTTTCTTCCTAGAAATTAAGCACTGGGAACATAGGGATCCTATGCCAAACCATTTTCTGAGGCTCCACATTCCTGTTTCAGAAGTGCTACATTCTGCCCTTTGTAACTATACAAGCTAAAATAAAAGCATGTATAGGCAGACATCCCTCTACTGTCCTGTTACTTCCACATCAGAAATTTACCACAGTAGAGAGACCTCTTGTTCAGAGATAGACAACCTGGTGCCCTCTGGACATTTTGAATTACACCTTCCATAATTCCTGACCATTAGTCCAAAACATCTGTAGGGCACCAGGTTAACTGCCCCTGCTCTACTGGCTGGTTTGGGTAAGAAAATTACTAAAATCAAAGGCAACCAGCAAGATGAAGGGTTAAATACAATAATATATAGAATAGTTAAAACTTTAAATGGATTAGGCTGCAGTTCTATACACTTATCTCAGAGTAAATCCCATTGAATTCAGTGAAGTTACTTCTGAATGGACATGCATAGGATTGCACAGTCATAGCATCAGGTTTTCATACCACCCTCTGGGACTCCCAGAAACACGGTTGCCAGCACCAGGATCACAAAATAGGTGGTGGCAGAGAGATGAACAAGGGTATTGTTATGAAAACTTTCACTCCCATGGAGCCCCCCAATTTCAAGCCAAAAGACTTCTGCAAATGCAGTTACATTTAAACCTAAAAGTTACCAGTTGTCTCTTTCTTTCTTTCTTTCTTTCTTTCTTTCTTTCTTTCTTTCTTCTTTTCTGTTCTTTTTTGTAAACCATCCTGCTGAAGGGTAGTATATAAATTAAATGAAATATTTTACAAAACTACAAATGACAAAATTCATTTCATTTATTTCATGTGTGTACGTCCAAGAGCCAAAGCTCTCTAGGCAGTTCACAAAAATTATAACCCAAAAATACAACATAACAAAAACATAATATAAAAACTTTACCACAAAAATTACATGACAGTTTAGAACTGCTATAAAATGGTTACTATAAGATACTGGAACCTGATAAAATGACTGACAATAAAAAACCCCACCCATTATATGTCTGTGAGTAAAGTCTTAACCTATCTCTGAGAAGAAGACAATGTTAGTGTCATCTGGACCTCAGTGGGGAGGGCATTCCACAATTGGGGGACTACTACCGAGAACGCCTTCTCCCTTGTTGATATCCTTTGAGCCTTCCTCAGAGGAGGGCCTCAGATGATGAACATAGTATATGGGTAGGTGTATAATATAAAGAAAACTTACATGGCACACATATAAAGTTGACAAATGCTAGGCCTACTGGAGTATGACACAGAATTGAATGATTTCTGCAAGTTCCTCTGACAATTCATGTTCATAGGTAGCTGCCAACCAGGGCTTCGTCTTCATGAGCACAGGAGGAGCATGCATTGTTGTTATTTTCCACAGTATGCTGAAATTGGCCCCACTCCATCACTGTTACATTGCGGAGCCAGCTGTCCCTAAAACCCAGCTTTTCAGTGCCAGAAAATACATACTACCAGATGGGACGGAGGAGAGGCAGAGTAGAACCAAAGCCCCACTCCAAAAAGTATTGCACCAGCCGTAACGCTACATCACAGAAATGAATTAACACAGTCCCTCTGCAATTCTGGAGCTGCACAGCTCCGGAGCTAACACCGCATCACAGAAGCGAATTAACCAAGTTTTGGCTAATTAACACAGGACGAGTATAGATGTCTCTCAGTGGGAATGCTAAAGGAGTGAATGGGGTAAGGGCCAGCCCATGTGACAGTGAGGTCACAGGTACACCAAGGATTTAATGCAGAGGCACAGAGCCCCTTGCAGATCAAGCGCCTGGGAGCCACTTTAACTAAAAAGGTTGGAGTGAAAGGACTCTCTGATACTGCAGTTTTTCCAGGCGAAAGCAGCTGGTTGGAAGTGTGCTGACCATGATGTCATGTGCCACAAAGTCAGCCAAGTTGCAGGAAAACCCCATGAAGACAGCTCCCAGGTCATGTTACTTGGTTCTAGCTCCAACTCCCGCCCCCCCTAAACCTCACATCTGTCACAGACTTTGAATATAATCCACAGATAATTTACTCTACAGTAATCTTGTAAGAGACCCAGAATAATTCAAGTCTAAGTGATTTGCAGACTCTAGTCCTTAATAACTATTTCTTGTTCTTCATGTCATGGGGCACAATAAAATAAGTTGAATTGTGAATTCAGAATGGTGCCAGTGTTGCTGATCCCAGATCAGTGATTTTGTTGTAAGGGTAGCAAACGTAACAGCATCTTCTCATTAAAGGTTGGACTTTAGTTTCCTGACCTAGAGAAACAGTGGCTTCTAAGTTAGTGTTGGCATAAGAAGCGTTTTCTTCCAATATCCTTTTTCTTACCAACATCAGACTTGTGGGTTTGTAACAGCAAGTTGGGTTATAAAGAGCTAATTAGCTTGTGACATCCATGTCAATGTGCTTCTGACTTCTGCCAAGTCAGATTCGTCTAAACATGCATGGGTAGCAGATCATCTTTAAGTATGAAGTGCAGGCAACCATCCTCTGGAGCAGCTTTGATAATGCATGTGGAAGAAGAAACACTGAATTTCCCCCACCCTACCTCTGGGGACATACCCAATTGTTCCTTTGGGCTTCATCATCAAGAGTCTAGAAAAATTTAGAAATTTAATTTGAAAGCAAAGTGGAGTGTGCATGGTACATACTCCCAGTATTGCAGCTAAGGTTGGACCTTGGGGCCAAAGTCCAGGAGCCTGAAGCCCAGGAGGCCCCCAAATCACCACCCAGTGAGTGGCAGGTGATGAGGACAGCAGGGCTGCAGATGCAAACTCCACTTTATTCCTGTTGTCGTGATTACTTACAATAATGAGAGGCAGTAAGCCTATGTACACCTGTTGCTGGGAAACATGGGCAAGAGGGTGCTGTTGAACTCATGAACTGTTGTGGGTTTCCCATGGGCAGCTGGTTGGCCACAGTGTGAACAGAATACTGGATCAGATGAACCTTTTGTCAGATCCAGCATAGCTCTTATTTAAGCGCGTTTAAAATGCAAAACTGCATGCCTTCAAGAGTATTTATTTATTTTAGTCAGCATTGGCAAACAGTGTTGTTGTTCTAACATATAAGGAATGTAGAAGCAGTTGTAAAACGTGGAATGGCATGTGGTCAGGAGGAAATAAATGTTAGCTGTTTGCTTTACAACTGAAGTAATTCACATTGAAATCTAAAGGGGACTCCGATAAGATCGTTAACTCCATCATTAAAATTTACTTAGCTGCGCCACTGCATACTGCTGTACGTCCACATCAGCTGTATAAGAATTGTACTTCTTAGGATAACGTTTATATTTTTTTAATGTGCCCCAAGTGTTCTGGGTTCTGAATGTTCATAATAATGACATACTCCATTGGGGGGGGGGGAAATCCTACCACAATAATACGGAATAAAATATTTGGTTAAAATGGAACTATGATTTAAATCAGGGATAGGCAACCTGCTGTCCTTCTGATTGTTGTACTCCAAATCTCATAATCGCCGGCCACTAGTGATATAGACTGGGCCTGATGGATGTTGGAGTCCAACAACATCTGGGGGGCGCCAAGTTGCCCATCCCTGTTTAAGTCATAAAGATCTACTATGGTAGCATAAACTGCTTAGCTCTTGTACCATTTCTAGTATTGGATCCATATTTAAGTTGGATCAACTGCACTGGTAGAAGTGGACTTCCCTGCCTCCTCCTTCCCATGGCAGCCCTTCCATCCCCCTGAAAAATGCTATATGGAGAGTCAGGGAAGGAATGGGGTAAGCTGTAGTGTGTGTAAGGGAAGGGGAAAATCCCCCCAAAATGGGTGGAGGGGCCTTTGAGCAGAGCCTTCCTCACGCAGAAGGCAGATCCTTAATCCAACCTCAAGTAAGTTAACAAATCAGGATTTGAACATGCTAACACCAAAAAAAAAGTAATAAATCTGGGGTCTTTACAGATGATGCCATACTCTTCCCTCTTGATGATGAACTCTAAGCACCAACAGAAATAACTGTTATTTGTCACTCTTATGAGAGTACATGAGGGAGAAATGATCTAGAAGAACCAAAACTCTTATAACCCTCTTGTTCTTTATATGGCAGGAGAAACTGCTCCCTTGATTACTATGTGCATGCAATATTGTGATGGCATTTCACAGTTTACAAAGCTTTTAAAACCTTAGACATCATGAGTATGCCTAACAGATGATGAAAAAAGACCATCACACACCCTGCAGGGCATGCAATGTCATGGGATTAGGTGAATTTTGAACATACAAAACATGATCCAGGCCCACACTGCATTCAGTGATGTTGAGGCATACTGATGGGTAGTTGATAGCTATTCTGAAATAAAATATCTACAGTATACTTTATTATTTCACTCCTATGGTACCAATATTGTGCTTTCAGATGTCATAGAAGTTGAATAAATACTCTACAAGAGCTCTGTATTCTAAATTGTTCTGTAAATGTGCCTTTTATTTGTCAGTGCAAGGCACAGGTACAAATTGCTTTGTTTCAAATCCAGCAGTTGTCCATTTGGCCTGTGTTTGTAACGTTACTGGGTAATATCCAATTAATTCTTCTTGCTGTTGGAACAGCTTCCATCAATGGAAAGCAGAGTGGGACAATTCCTCCTCCCCTCTGCTGCTCCCTATGCACTCTCAAAATCTGCACCAGAGGTTTGGTAGACCGTCCAGAGCAGATTTGAGTGGTGGTAGGGAGGCACAGGGGATTTCAGGGGGAAGGAGGTAGTCTCGCCACATGAGTGGATTTCCGCTTATGCAACTTCACATTTCACCCACTGCCATTATTATTATTATTATTATTATTATTATTATTATTATTACTATTATTAGGATTTATAATATAGAAAATTATATTAACTTTAAAAGTACTCAAGAGCTCATTCCACTCCTACTCCTATATCTTTTTTTTTATTTGCACAGTGATCAAGACTAAGCAAGTTGGGGATGTGTGAGCTTAGAGGAAAAGGGGCAAGCAGCCAAGGCTAGGAACAGAAACTTCTCTGAGTTTCCTGACCTTCTGGGGACATACCTACCTGAAAGATTTAAACAGGTTTTAATATGAATTTCCTCTCATCACTGAACTCTGGAAACTATAGTTCTGTGAAGGGGTGGGAAGGAATTCTATATTAGACAGTTCTCAGGAAAATACACCAAAGTAAGGGTGCTTCTAGACTGGGGTGGGGGACATCTTCTAGCACCTCAGAAGTTTTGACTTACATGTTCCATTAGCCCTAGCCATCATAGCCAGTGGTGAGGGATTATGGGAGTTGTAGGCCAAAACTTCTGGGGGCCCACAAGATGTCTACCACTGTTCTAGATGGAGGACTAATAATCAGAAGACATTGCACAGTTATTCTACTTTTTCCTCCTTAACAAGATTTTTCTGGTAAGAAACAAGAAAGAAGAAGCAATGGGAAAGCTTGGGATGGCTGCAAATAGAGGATGACTTCAGGGCTCCCTTTAAAATTCCATGAATGAGACAGTGCAATTGCACAGCAAAAGCCTCATTTGGAACTACCCTAAAATTCTTCAGTGGAAGCCACAATGGTTAAACTGGCATATATGTTTGTAGTGTATGTTCGTAGTATAGATTATGCCCCCTGATGTTGTGAAGCTTAGGCTGAGGCTAGTGCTCTAGAGAAAAAGAATCTCCTGCACAATGCCTAAGGTTGTTTTGATGTACTATACGGACACATAACTGGAAAAGAGAAACATTTTTATGATGGTGCGAGCATGACCATGAAATACTGCAGAAGTGTCTTGTAACACTTGCACCCCCTGCCCCATCCCCAGCCCCTAGTGGCAAATTGCTACAACCTGGCCTTTGACTGCAAATTACTCACCGGACCTGTTTAGTGTCCACTGCTTATGCCAGCACTTTCCTTGTTCTGTTTGTTCCATGGATCAAGGGGAATAGTTATTATAGAAAGGCCTTTACAGTAATAACATTGGCAAAGAAACACAGCACATTTTTGAGGGTGACAGAAGCCACATTACTGATCGGGTGCAACTTCCAGAACCTGAGATTAAGCACTGTTTTATCCACAAGAGCTCAATAGGTGCATAAATTCTCAGCCCTAGCCAGAGAGCGAGCGAGCGAGCGAGAGAGAGAGAAGCCTGCTATCATTTTTGTGTCCTGACCTTGATTGTGCTCATGTTATTCAACAGAAAGGGCCCTAGACTAAACTATACTACTCATAAAGATAGAGCAACACACGCCTGAAATGTGTGGCCAGCATTTTTCAGTTAGGTTTGCAATAGTAAGTTGTCTGACAGGATATGAGAGTTGGATTGTATTTATACTGTGCGGGTTTGTTATATAATTAAAGGCCTGGAGAGTAAAGTGAAAGGAATAGTAAAGAGCAGGCAGGGTGGGGATGGGGGACACACGACTTGCATCAGATGGAGCACTTCTTGCAAACCTCAGCATTTGTTGTCAACTACATTTTAAAAGTGAAAGAGTGCAAGTCATTCATTCAGAAGCAGAGAAGTATGGCACAATCCTATGCCTACTTTCTTGGAACTAACTCCCACTATTCAGTGGAGCTTACTCCCAGGTATGTGGGTATAGGATTTGCAACCTTCACACAACCATGTTTTCCCTGTTGTGTTTGAAATTAGCCTGATCTCTTGAGGCTTTCTTGTAAGGGAAGTGCTACCGCAGTAACCTGATGTGGTTGGGGCTATTTCTACTTCTCTCTGTTTTGATTAGTTTTGAAAATAAATCAGCCATCTCAAGCAGCTGTGGTTCACTAACTACTAAATAAACTTTCCTTTCCTTTCTTTTTACCAAGGCTCAGGATGAACCGGACAATATCCAGTACATTGAAATCACATTGATTTCAGTGGGCATGTTCAGCACAAGGTTGCCTTCCCCATTTAAATCAATTGAACTACCTTTTCGTATAGCACAATCCCTATGAATGTTTATTGAGAAGTGAGGCCCATTGCATTCAATAGGACTACGTATGTATGGGATTGCTGCCTCCATCATACTTTTTATCAGAGTCAGTGTATGCACTTGAAGCAGTAAGCGTCAATTTATATCAAATGCAATAGTATATATTGAATGTTTTTTCATTATTTTACAAGTACTTTTATCATTTTCATAATTCTGCATACATTTGAATACAATATCAAATGTACTAAGAAGAAAATGAATAATATCCAATGAGTTAGCATTCAAACAGATATGTTAACAAAAAATAAACTTTATGATCTGTGCCTTAATTTTGTAGTTAGTTATCCTCCCTAACCCCCATCCCATTATGACTTTTTAAAGCATTGTATGAAGTGGTCCAGGTATGTCTGGATTTCTTGAATGGCTCCAAAATACTATGATGGTCATGAAAGAGATCTAGCATAGAGAACACTTAGTTCCATAAATATCATATAATGATGAACAAGTGTAACATGTAAAGCAAGCTAAGTTGCAATCCCTTGCCTTAAATTGTGGTGTGATATGGTATGCTTCTATCATATGATAATACCAACCAATCAAACTTTTAGTTACAATCAGTTGCATGAATTTCGAAAACCTAATTGGTAAGTAACTTCTTAGCTCATGCATACCATTTGTATTTATATAGCTTTCCCTTTTTGCATCTTCCAGTATAGTGTAGTGGCTAAAATTATGTGTTTGTATGTGGGAAATCAAAGTTAAAGATCCTGATTACTGGGTGGCCTTTTGCAAGTTGCCATTTCTCAAAGTAACTTACCTGGTAAGATTGTTATAAGTGCTGCTCTGTGTTCTTTTATGGAAAGGTGGGATACAAACATAACAAACATAACAGAAAATTGCAGAGAGGGGCACAGGCCTCCTGCATATTAGAAGAACCGATGTCATGTAGTAAATAGAGTTTCAGCATTGAACCAGGGTGACCTGTGTTCAAATCTCTGATCAGCCATGAAAGTCATTGGGTGACCTGGGTCCAATCCTGGGTCCGACCTCACAGAATTAATGTGAGGATAAAAAATGAGGAAGAGTGGGAATAAAATGTGATTAATAATAAAATTAAAATATATAACCATATCCAATACTACTGTTTCTGTCCTTGGTGCTTCCACATGTACAATCAGAAATGCAATGGGAGATCGTTGTCACATACTAGAATATTTGGTAGTAACTGCATTTTGCCCACGCAAGATGAGATGTTAATAGGGGTAACAGATGGTCTGAATGACAGCCGAAATTTATTCATCCAGTTGCTGCTACAGGCCTCTTTTTCTACATGATAAGTCCATACTATTTCATTTTCTTTCTGACAGATTTCCTACAAATAACATATTGGCATTATCGTTGGCTGAATGACAACTCCCCCAATTTGTTTTTGCTCATTTTCTCTCTCCCCCCCTCCCCTCCTTCACTACTTCTCTTGTTGCTATGTGTTGGGCACTGGTAAATGGGAAGGCTGCAAACTATCAGAATGTTTCTGATATCAGAATCAGTATACCTCTCAATACCAATTGCTGGGGAGCTCAAAGACGGTGCTACTGTGCTTATGTCCTAGTTATGGGTTTTTCACTGGGGCAGCTGGTTGGCAAATGTGGAACAGAATGCTGGACTAAATATGTCTTTGGTCTGATCTTCCAGCATAGCTCTTATGTTTATGGTGAGAAGTTACGAAGATGCAATCTTTCTTGCCAGTGTCAAGTGGGGAAAGAGAATAGAAGAACTGGGAAGTAATTATACTTCCAACTATGTTTCCACAATCCAGTATTTTTGGGTGATTTCATTTGGCCTTCCCAGAGAGGCTGGTCTAATAACGGGGCTTATTGAGATATGGGGGCGTCCCAAGGAAGGATGCAATTCCCCAGAAGCTGTTATTGTGAATACATTTCCGTCACAGGTCTTGCTCCTTATTGAGAAAAGCCAATACCCTTCAGTCTGTCAAATGGCACTTAACTGCTGCCGTTACTTGGATGAACGAACATTTGTGTTATATTTTCCAATAGCAAAACCTGGGGTCACCAGGGTGTCTGCTGTTTCTAGCCAAATCCAGATGGGGTTTTCCTATAAACAAGTGCACACAGAATATTTATACAGGCAGTGGCACCTGACGCCTTAGCACTCAGGACATTCTATTGAGTAGCCACTCATACTATAAGTCACGACCGTGCATTAAGTAAATATTTTAATATAGCCATGTCACTGTTTATTATGGAATGGCGTGGGCCCAAATGCTTGCCTAATGCTTGGTTAAAAAGTCAGTTTACACCATCCTTTACAGTGAATCAAAGAATGCATAAACGGGACTCTTTTGTTACTCAGAGCTCTGTTTACTTTACTTTTCTGTAAACCTTTCGAAACACTTGCTTATAAGAGCTGATAGAACCCAGATTTTCCCCTGTACCAAAGGTGTCCTTGATGTCAGAAAGGTACCACACAGAGTAATCAATGGAGTTTCCACTGAATAAGCACCAACCTTTTCCTCTGCCCCGCTGCAGCTTTGTTTAGAAAACAGAGCGAGGGGGGAAAATGAAGAGCTGAAGCTTGAAAGTTTAAGAAGAATAGGAGCAGGGATCTGGCCACAACAGCTGAAGGTAGTGTCTTGGCATACATGGCGGGTGGTGGTCAGTGTGCCAAAAAGTCCTAGGTCGGCAAACAAAACATCTTCCTCTTCCTGGGAGAGGCTGTAGGCTGGCTACTTGTTTCCATTGCTTGTATTGAACATTTCAGTGTCACTAATACAGACAGAACATTGTATAGTTTGCAACACTCTATGCAAATTGAGATAGCATTAATTCTAAGATTCTCCCCCCCACCCCCAGATACTGGATGATTAAGCTTAGGGTGTTTTGATGGTGTCAATGGCTGAATTCGGACGACACATTAAGCAACTGTGGGGGGGAACAATCGTCAATTGTATTGACTATCGTGTCTTCCAGATGCTGCCATAGTCAACTCAGCGCTGATCCTGATCCACACCACAGTTGATTATTTATTACCATGTTGTTTGGGGAGTACCCCCTAGATGAACAACTGTAAAGTTGATTATTACCCCACCATTGACTATCGTGTTGTCCGAATTCAACTAATGACTTAACTAGCATGATTTCCTGCCTCCTCCCAGGGCAGCTCATTCTGGATGTATAAGAAAGCATATAGCAGACAGTGTAAAACCTAATCCTGTTTTGTTAGCTGCATTATGCATCAATTTTTTCTTAAATGGGAGTATATCCCTGCAGGTAGGAAACCCTGTGTAGCTGTTATGCATATTTGCCTAACTGAATTTAGAGAAAAAAGTAAAATATAAGCAGCCCCTGAATGGCTCAGTTCGCACATCACAGTAAACCAGAAGTTTCTTTAAAGAATTAATAATAATAATAATTCCGGTTTACTAAGACTAAGCAAGCATGCAGGTATATGCTGCTTGATCACTGCCACGGCTCCTCCTGCCAGCAGGAGCAGCTAAACAAATCAGGAAACCTTCGTCTGTGGTTTATTTAACAAGATGTCTGACCTGGGATCTCTGGCTTGTTCCTAATCAAACAAGGTGGTGTCATAAGCCAGGGTTTCTTCTTGTCTTATGACTCTGGATTGTTAGGAGATGAACAAGCCAGAGTTCCCGGCTTGAACATCACACTAAAGAAACCATGGATGGAGATTTGCTGGCTGCTTTGGCTGCTTCTGCTGGTAGGAGGAGCCAAGTGGGAGCAATCAAGCACACTTGTTCATTCACCGCAAGCCAGCATAAAAATAAAAATCTAGTTTACCATGACATCCAAACATGGCCATTATCTCAGTGCTTGTGACCCATCATGAAGAAACCTGAGATGTGTATCAATTGGAGGTGGGGGGCGGTGTCAAAAGAACAGTTACACAGCTGAGATTAAAAGTTCTGTTAATCAAGATCAGTTGTGGAGTGAGGTCTGCAAGAAAGCGTCACAGAGCAATGCACTTGCTAACCTTTCTGGTCCTGAAGGGTCTTGTACTTTGAAACCTGCAACACAAACAAGTAACAGGTGCAGGATTCCTTATCATGGCATCTCTGTGGTCAGTAGAGCTGCAACTATTAAAATTTCTGCTTGTTTTTCCAGGAGTGAAGAGGATCTTGCCTTCTGGAATCTTTGAGATGTAATTTCAAAATTGATTTAAGCCAGGACTTGGCCCCAGAACTGGGTTTGAATGCTGGTATTTAGCTTTGGAACATATAAAGTAATAATGAAAAGAGAGGTTCCTGGACATGTGCATAATGTATTTTTCTTGCCCAGTTAATACCACACCCAACCTCTACATCAAGAATTAACAGCAAGGGATTTTTCTAAGGTTGCAATCATATGTATAGTTATCTGGGAGTAAGTCCCACTGAGCAAAGTGGGACTTCCTTTTGAGTAAATTTACATAGGGTTGTGCTGTGCATGAAAGAGTGCCGTGGTCTGGCAGGCTTATGGCTCGGCATCTTTCATTCAGAAAACACTGCCCAAAGCCTGGATTTCACAGCATCGGTGGTTTCACAGAACATACGACACCGTAAGCAAAGAGTTGCTCCAACCAAAAGCCCACCGTGAATACCAGTTGTGGCATGGAATTATGTGGGGAAAAGGGTGTCTAAACATGGAAGTTGTTTTTGTGAAGGCATGTTGACTGGAGAGCAAATTACGCACCAGGTTTGACATCTTGGAAGAGAAAGCAGCACAGCTGTTTGTGTGGTTAATGAGAGTCTGGTGCATGTAGCAGTGGCAGTAACATACACATTCTGAGCTTGGATTGTAGTTTAGGTAGCAAGGAAATAGTCCCCTTAAGTTAGCTGTTCCTTTATGCTTAGTTGTATGTACCCACAGGGATAGAGTTCACCCTGGCTTCTCCTTTCGAACATCTGCTTCTGCTTATGCAGCTGAAGCTGCAAGTCTGTGTGCAATTTTAAAACATCGGTTCTGCAGCTGATATGAATCAGAAAAAATTACTCCTCTGTGGGTTTCTAAGGTAACTGACATTTCTCTCCTTATTGTACTCTGATATTAATGATAATAGTAATAATACTTTGCAACACTACAGATCCTGTATTAGAAACACTTTATAGAATTAAGGGGACCCTGGGAGATCATCTTATCCATACTCATTCAGGAAAGCAAGATAAATTACACGCAGACCATTTCTGACAGATGCTTAGTTATTTTTAAAACTTTGCAATAAAGTCACCCCATCCCACCCCAATCTCTTGGGAGTTTGTTGTCTAACTTCTTTTGTTTTAAAAAAGTGTCTTCTGCTTTTAAAAATAATCTTTTTGTTAACCCAAACTTTTCTTCCTGCAAATTAAAAAAAGATTCCTCCTTGGGTTTTCTCTCCCCCCCCCCCCAATTTTGCTTAGAAGAACAGCTTGATTCCTTCTAGTGTGATACATTAAAATAAAGGTGATCTTTTGTCTTTCTATCTTTGGGAATATTGCAACATGTGTTCCATTTCCTAGAAGGGGGCAGTTAATTAATTAATGGGAATTTTGACCACAGCTAGTTAGGTTCTCTATAGCCTACAATGTGGTTTCCTGTGATTTCTTTCTTTTGTTCCTCCTCTTCCTCTCCCCTTCCTCCTGCATTACTTGGAGCAGTTGTGTTTGCTCTCTTGCTCCTGCCAGTGTTATAGAACAAAAGCCAAAAACAAAAGGAGGAGAGCATCCAAGTTGGGTCAGGAAAAAGGAGAAGCAAGTTCTCAGGATGTAAACATTTTTATTACAAATCCCAACGCATTTCGACCTGTATTCTCTCAAAGGCCTTCCTCAGGGGGTTGTTAGAAGATGTCTGCAGAATTCTCTCTAGCAAGATAATTGCCTCAATGGCTACTGGCCAAAAAGACAGACTGGCGACTGTCTTTTTGAAACTGTCTGTTCTACCTGCATATTGTATCGCTATTATATTGTGAGTAAAGCTGTTTTACCTTTTTTTACTAAAGAAAGTTGTGGTCTCTTTGGGTGCCTCTACAAGAGAGGTTTAATGCGCTTTGAAGGTTCATTAAAAATTTTACCTCTACAAGAACGGAGCGCAAATCGGGCGTAGAGGCGCGTTATCTCCCCGATAATGCGCATTTTCGAATGCGCGTTAAATTGCGAGTTTTATTTTGCTCCGGCCGTTAAAGCGCATTTTCCCCGTGTGAACAAGCGATTATGCGTATTAACTTCTTGTAAAGCGCTTTTTGGACATCTATTAATGTGCTTCACCGCCTCTCGCCGCCTCCCGTGCAGAGGGATTAGGAGTAAATGCGCGTCTGCGATAATGCGCATAATCGCCGAACAGGGCGCAAAAGCGAATCCTTGTAGAGGGAGCCTTTTTTAGCCTTGTGTGGATATGGGACCGGTAAACATCTCATTCTGTTTTGCCTTTTGTTTTTCTCTGCTACCTGTCTTTCTAACAGGAGGCATCGATACTAAATAATTCCCATCATCTTTGTGATTGCTTGTGCTGCTGCTCTTCTCAGAACCCCCTCCACTGCTTGTCTGAGGGTCACATTTTGGTATCACAAAATTAGCACCATGTTAGCTACCTCCTTTCGAACCAGAGCATGGCTGGTTCATCACACACTTATGTCCATTAATCAACGTTGGATAGTTAATTTGTTGCTCTTTGAGCTACTCCGTTTATTTCCTTAAAGATTGCTATGGACTAATGGAAGAGCTACACCTGATTAATTAAGAAGAAAATACTTTTGGAAACATAATCAATCACAGACCTCACCTAGCATCAAGATAGCTTTACCAGTTTTTAAAGACAGCAGACTGTTGAAGTGTAGATAGTCAAAGACTAAGACTGGTCTTTCTTCAAGTTATAGAAAGTTACTATCCTATGGCTTTGCCTAGAACAAATTAGGTTCTTTTTTTCTTCCCCCAAGCAACACCTCATTGGAAGAACTCACCTCATCTTCTACTTAACCTTTGCAAGAGGTGAACTTGATAAATCAACTTCTTTAAAAAAACTAAACTTCTCTTCTAGTTAAGATAAAGAAGGTAAGACTCTCAAGAAGTCAGCTGCAACTTATAATATGTTATGAATATGTTATAAATCTGCTGTTGGTCTTAATATATTTTGCTGTGTACTGTCTAAGGCTGTAGTTCTGTACATGTTCAGAATTCCCATTGCTGAAGGAGTTTGGTGAGTGTGTTCAGAATTTCTCTTTATTATGGCATTATTAGAATATTTTGCATTTAACATACATTTTGTAATACAATGAAAATGAATGCATTACTGATAAAATGCAGTACTAATAATCCTGGTTCTAGTTTTACTGCCTTTCCTTTTGGTATTGGATAAGGAAGGGGTGGGGAACCTGTGGCTATACATCCCTCCCCATTAGCCATGATGGCTATGGCTGGTGGGAGTTGTAGTCCAGCAACATCTGGAGGACCATAGATTCCCTATCCTTGGGCTAAAGAATAAGGATTTATCAATAAAGAGGAGGAGACTGAGTGCAATGCTATGCATGTCTACTCAGAAGTAAGCCCCACTGATTTCAATGCGAATTTGCAGGCTAAATGTACTACTACCTTACTTGTTGTCAGAAAGAAGATCCTTACTTGCCTAAGGGCTGCCTCTACTAGAGAGGTTTAAAGCTCTTTCAAGGCGCTTTAAAAAATTTACCTCTACAAGAATGGAGTGCAAATTGGGCGTAGAGGCGCGTTATCTCTCCGATTATGTGTATTATCGAATGCGCGTTAAATCGCGAGTTTTATTTTGCTCCGGCCGTTAAAGCGCATTTTGACTATGTGAACAAGCGCTTATGCGCATTAACTACTTGTAAAGCGCATTTTGGTAATCCGTTAATGCGCTTCGCTGCCTCTCGCCGCCTCTCATGCAGAGGTATTAGGTGTAAATGCGCTTCAGCGATTATGCGCATAATCGCCTAACCGGGCGCAAAAGCAAATCCTTGTAGAGGGGACATTAGTGTTATCTATCACTGTTTCCAAGGATATGGATTTTGCTGCTAGTCTAGGAAACAGGGCGAAGTTTTCCTGCATAGAAGACTGCATGACTGGAACCCTGAGCATGTCCCCTTCACTTTCATGGAAGAAAGTGTGCGATAAAATATGTAATAAATTAACATTGGTAACTATATCACCTTGCAGATGCACTAAGTTGTGAGTCTGAAATAACTAACTTTATTATTTCACCTATCATATTTTGAGCATCAGAAATCCTAGGAGATTTATCACTTTGGGGTTTCATTCATGACATTTGTTCTTGCACATTTAGTGGTAGCTGTGGATATGGCTTCTGTAAGTCCCAATTCTCATGAGCATCTCTGGTGTGGTAGCTGGTAACTGAGCTGACTTCTAAGCACTGATTCCACTTGAAAAGAAGGAGACATGCAGGTACAAAACTTTGTGTGCATTGATTTGGGAGACCTTAGATCTGAGGTGAGATTTAAAGCACATCCTTTGAATGCAGAAAGTCCCAAGTTCAATCGCTGGCATCCCCAGTTAGAAGGATCAGGTAGCAATCAATCCTCTGCCAGAGACCCTGCAGAACTGCCGCTGCTGTCAGAGTAGACAAGATTGGGCTTAATGGACAAATAGTCTGACCTGGAACAAAGCAGCTTCCTGGATTCCCTTGCAGCTTTTTTGAGCGGGGGATTCCAAGTCCTCACAACCACATTCTAAGAATTCAGAATTCTGCTTCTATTGTCAGCTTGCACATGAGTGTTCCTGCATGTGAGACTGGAAACTAGAGGCCTGTTCAGATGTGCACGAATGGTGGCTGGGAAATGGAACTGTGGAGAGAGGAGGGGTAACCACAACAAGCAGGCCTGCCATATGATTGCAGCATCAGTGCTGCTCTACTCAGTGTTGCAAAATATTCCAGTAGAGGTCCACACTGCTTGCTCTCTGTCATGCCCACACAGTGGCTCAATTCGGATGACATATGAGGCAACAGAGGGGTAAATAACGTACTGACCGTGCGTTAGGCAGGAGGAGCTCCAGAGACGACATGCTGCAGCCAGCGCAGCTCGGCACTGGTAAACACTCCGGCTGCTATGAACTTGTGGCGGCCATTTTGGTTGCAGCCTCTCCACCCTGTGTCCTCCAGCCATATCCCAGCAGGCACCGTGAGTTCTGCTGGCTGCATAGAGCAGCCGGGGTTTTTTGGCTGCTCTAGGCAGCAGAACTCTATTCCAAAACGGAATAGTCCACGAAGAGAGGGGGGGCTGAATTCGGACGACACTTTAAACAATGGGGCTTCGGGCTAAACAACGTGCAAGCCCGTTGTCTTGCTCCATTGTTTAAAGTGCCTGATTATCGTACTGTCAGTTGTGTGTGTGTTGTGTGTTGCTCTCCAAACGACACAATAAGCAATACAACTGATGATTGTTCCCCCCCTCCTCCGTTGCCTAATGTGTCGTCCGAATTGAGCCAGTGGCTGCGTTTAGACAACACTTTGGTCAATGGTGGGTTAATAGACAACTCACAGTTGCTTATTTTGCAGGTGCTCCCCACATGACGGCCGAATTCGGACGATACAATAAGCAACTGGGGAGGGGGGGAAACAATCGTCAGTTGTATTGACTATCATGTTGTCCGAATGCTGCCATAGTCAACTCAGCGCTGATCCTAATCCACACCACGGTTGATTATTTATTACCAAGATGGTGGGGAGTACCCCCTAGATGAACAACTGTCAACAATGTTGACCTGGCGCCAACATTGTTATCTTTTCGGCGCCAGGTCAAGACTTTCCTCTTCTCTCAGGCATTTGGCAATATCTGAGGAGCCTGGGTTTGTTTTGTTTTGTTTTTGCAGTTTTTTGAAGTGTTGAAGTGGTTTTTAAATGTACAGATTGTGTGTATGTTGTATGTTTTTGCTGTTTTAATTTTTGTATATTGTTTTTAATTGTTTTTAATCCTATGTAAACTGCCCAGAGAGCTTAGGCTATGGGGCGGTATACAAATGTAATAAATAAATAAATAAATAAATAAATAAATAAATGTTGATTATTACCCCACCATTGACTATCGTGTTGTCCGAATTCAGCCAACATGTTCCTACACAACTGTGGAGTGGTTGGGGCTGGTGTTGAGTGGACTAATAGTCAACCTGGCGTTTGACTGGCACAGCCCCCACCCCTCTCCCCACTCTCTTTCCTCCCTCAGTCCTCCTGGTGCTATCCCAGCAGCCATTGTGAGTTCTGCTGGCTGGATTAGAGTGGCAGCCACCGCTTTGGTCGCTCTTGCCTGGGAACTCTGTAGCCTGCCAGAATAGTCCACTCAATCCTGCAAAATAGTCCACTGAGCCCAACAGGCAACACACTAGCCAACAGTTGTGCAGATAGTCAACTCTGCAGAGCATTGGTTATCTCAGTTGGTTATTTTGGGAAAATAGTCAACCGTGGGGTGTTTTTTGCCCAACAGACAACACAATAACCAACAGTTGACCACTCAACTGATGGTTGACTACTTAAACCATCATTGGTTACCGTGTTGTCTGATTCAGCCATTCTGTTTCCCCTCCCCTCCAACACCTGCACAGTGCACCACTGCAGCTGGCCAATCCTGTTGCTCTTTGCCTCTTTGCTCCTCTCCACTACAGTTAATTGGCTGGTTGCTCCTGTGTTCTTCCCACAAACATACTACAGTTGAGGAGTGGCAGGTTACCTTAACTCCCTGCCCCTGAAACCTTCTCCACTAGCCCAGATTACAGCAGCCAGCCCACTGCTAAAGCAAACAAGTTAGAGAGCCCCTGCTGAGAGTGAGTAGCTACTTCAGGGGAAGAGGGAGATGCAGAGAGCTACATTTGAGGTGATTGGGAGCTGCCAGTGCCCCTCGGACCTTGCAGCAAAGAACACTGCAGTAGTGAGTACTTGCTTGGAACCAAACAGTATGTAGCAAAGCCTTTCCTGTTGTCAACAATTTGGGTGAGGGGGATGGGTACACCCATGTCTTCACCAATATTTTTACTTCTCAAGCCATCATTGGGAGTAAGGTTCTCAGTTGTGGGTTGCTTCTATAGAGCAGAAAGTGATTAGTCTTTACGTACATTTAAAAGAGGTTTAGATTAAACATTGTGATGCCTGGGAATGGAAATGAACTCTGCTGTTGAGAATTCTTCTGATTTGTATAGAGATGCTCTCTGCTAATGTACAAAGGAGAACTGCAAGTTTCAGTGTGTGTGTGTATGTGCGTGTAGAGGAGGGAGCCATTCTTATAGAGTGGCTTCTTTTCCAAGAAGTCTCATATCCTTACTATTCCTTCTGCATCCATTATCTGAACATCTTGTAGCCACCCAGCTTAGTCTCCTGAGGGACAGCCCATCTGCATGTTTAGGATGTAATTTAACTTTGCGGTGTTCTTCATTCCATGTTTGCTGTACGTGGATTAGTGTACGATTAGTGGAGTGTAAATCCTTAATCCCCTGGGTATCTGGCCTCAGAAATATATTGTTCTCCATTTCCCCCAGGGCAGCAGTGTTCCATCTTGTAATTGTAAAGTATCTGGGTCAGATTAAAAAGCATTTGATATAATTTTAATTTTGGCATCTCCAGGCTGCCTTTGTTTAGACCAGTGGATAATTTGGTTAATTTTAATGGTCTTTTTAAAAAACTTTGCCACAAAAAGGCAGATTTTTTTATTTCAATATTTATAAGTAGCTTTTTGGAATGTCAGTTGGCAGCAGCAGGAAAGAGTGATTAACAAGTGAGGGCTTTAAAATTCTTTTGGATATTGGCTTTACTGTGTATGTATTTGTGGAAGTGCTTCTATCTCTCTACCCCACTGGATGAACACAGCACTGGGACCTATTATTCTGAGCTCTTCTATGCAACAACCTTTCAGAATGCACAGGCTTAAACAAAGTTTTTCTCCCTGCAGCTAGGTTAAGTAGCACTGTCCATTCTGGCTTTCAGACGGTGGCATTCTGCATTTCATTCAAAAGGCTGTAGCTATGAATGAGCAGACATGGCCTGTGTCAAGGGATTTTCACAGTGGCAAGTCATGATCTTAGCACAGGATTTCTGATTTTGTTTGACATTTTGCACCTGGAGCTATGGAATTAAGTCTGTCAGTTTTGCATGTATATGAACAGAGGTTCAAGACTCCACAGTTGTAAAGGGGGGGAAAGAGCTGAGAGACATTAATTAGCTTCAAGTGAGTGTCTCCAAATTTGGTACCTTGTTTCTAACTAAGGTGGATCTAGAACAGGGGTAGGCAACATAGTGCCCTCCAGATGTGTTGGACTACAACTCCCATAATCCCTGACCATGCTGGCTGAGGCTGGGGGGGTCATAGTTCAATACATCTGGAAGCATCAGATTCCCTTCCCATGAAGCGGTGGGTAGAAGGTAGATCTCCAGGTGCTTCAATTCCAAGAATCCCCTGCCAGCATGGCCCATAGTCAGGAATGCCGAGAGTTGAAGTCTAAAACATCTGGAGGTATATTTTCTCCCCACCCCTGATCTACAAGATACAAATTTTTCTGTGAATACTGCTTTTAGGTATACGTCTTGCCTATCCCTGTTGTCCCAAAAATAACTTCGGTTGATCCAACAACTCCAATTGAAAACAACAAATCTTAGAGGTGTTTTTTTTTTTAGTATTTTCTGAATACTTGAATCAGCCAAACAAGTCTCTTATAATTTGTAGTTCTGTCCAGCTGAGAAAGACAGCACAGGGCCTCCTTGGTTGAGTGGAGCCTCATTTACAGTAGTCAGAGATCATGGGGCTGGCAAGCCCATATGGACTGTCTTCAGGTGTCTAGAGTGTCAATAATTTGCAGGCAGAGATCATGAGACTAGTTGCAAGCCTCATTTATCCCCCCCCCCCTTGATGCAAATGAGAGCTCTATGAGTTCTCTGGCTGCAAATAGGGGATATGGGGTGAGAGAGTCCCCACACAAGTCATGTCAGGCTTGAAGGGGCTTTGGCTGACTCACATTGGGATTGCTTTATTTGGGACAGGGGAGTTCATATTTAAGGTTCCTCCCTCTGAAACACTAATCCCACCCCTAATTTTGACAGGTGCCAAAAGTTTTGCAACAGCACTCTATCTTCCACTGTTTCACAAACCTATTCATGTTTGTTCTCAGATACTGTTGCTTTGGCAGCATTTTTGTGTTTGAAAGGATCATTACATGGCATCATGATGGTATAGCAGCTCATCTCTCAAAATGTGCAGTGATACTTTTGTTCTATGTTATACATTTCCAGTTTGTTTGTTGTATGCGTAGTTTGAAAATCAAATAAAACTCTTTCCTTTGAGCCCTGATGCTGTGGCTGATGCACACGTTAAGGCACATTAAAAGGTTATTTTGTTTGGATATTTTTTTTAATGTAGAAATCCTCTGATAAAAATGTTCATGCCTTTGAAGTACGTTTTGAAAGAAATTGCCAAAAATAAAAGTGATGTTCAAGGGGTGCAAAAATGTTAGTGAAATTCTACCCCCTGCCCTCGAGCTTGACTCAGCGCTGATATTAAGCAAGACAATAATTATTTCCTTTATAGACCACGAAACAAAAAATGACATTCATAGTGTCACCCTGTGATGTTTTCTTTAACACAAATTTAATTTTCAGGTTTAAAAGTTAATTGAAAATGTTCAAGGCCCATCTGGTTCACTTCCTGTCAGTGAGTTCTCTCTGCTTAATTTATGCTTTCTAAAACTGATTTTGAGAAAATTGCCCAGTTTTTGGAGGACTCTTTGGCAAGATACCCTCAATGCCCCCCCCCCCCCACAGTGAGTCTGCCTTCTTGCCACAAGCTGCTCTTGCTCCTCCTCCTCTTCCTCCTCATCAGTATTGCCACTTGTTTGCTTGACAGGCAGAGAGTCAGTGAACAAGCAGGCAGTGATCTACTGCACCTCCTTCTCACCATCATTGTTGTTTGGGCCAGAGTGAGAGGCAGGTGAACAAGCTGGTTGCAATGATGAAGAGGAGGAGCAAGTCCAGGGGGCTCATCAGTGGACCCCGATGGAGTGGTGGACCCTAGGCAGGTGGCTGACCATGCCTACCTTTGGCCCTGCCCATGCCATCAATCACCTGTTACTTCTACAGGACTGTTATAAAAGTATGGGATTGGTAAGGAAGCTCAGGCAGAGCCTCTGGACTGAGTGAGGAGACTTGAAAGTTCTTACAATCTTGTAGCAGAACTATTAGGGGTGGCATGGAAGGGGGGAAATGGGTCATGGCAATTAAAGACAAACTCTGACCAAATAAATAAATCCCACTGCACCCTATCCAGAGTTGTTGGGTCTATTCACTCTGTCTCTCTCACACACACATGCAAAGTCATTTATTCAAGAATGTAGAAGAAAATGAAAGAGAGGAATCAGTTGGACTGTTATATGTCAGCCTGACTCTTAGAAAAGCTGCAATTATATTAACAAGAGGCCCAGTCATAATACAAAAATTAACGCACATGAAATGGAAATATAAGAACATGTTTATGATGGGAAGGAACAGGTCCCCCTCCCTCAAATTGCAATCAGAGTGTGTATTGCCATCCACCCCTCTTTGTTACAATCCTTCCTATAAAGTCCAAAGATTGCTATATGGCAGTGATCTTCACTATGTTCAAGCAGGAGCCATTTTGGTTCGAGGCACCACCACTGAGGCAACTTAGGAGCCTTTCCTGGGCCATGGGGCCCTCTTCTCTCCTACCCTGACCACCAGTCAAGTGGTGGCACTGTGCCCTGGACTCAGCTACAAGCGTTTTCGACCTTTCCTCCCTATCCTCCTCCACGCCATCGAAGCAATGCCTGTGTCAGTCAGTCACCAGACAGGCAAATTTTGACAGCCTCACTTGGTCCTTGGATTTGGATGGATCTTTTTCTTATCACTGAGAGTGTGCTCTGCTCTACTCAGTGCTGCAAAGAGCTCCATTAGATGAATGCACGCTCGTTACTGGGCAATCACGGATTTTCGTGGGTCTCATGATGTCGACTGCCTCCCATGCACCTCCCGCCCTTCTAGCCTTCTTCACATGACAAAAAACAAACACCCCAGTTAGTCCGACTTATTTTTTGAGATGGAACTTGCCGCTATCGCCTGCTGTGTGCAGGAGAAGCAGCGCGATAAAGATGCCCCCTGAATGGGCCACATGGACTTTTTTACTTCCTTTTTCCTCTCCCTTGAGAATGAGGAAGTAATGAGGGACAAACGCATGGGCGGAAAAGCGACAGTAAGGAAATTCAATTTTCCTCCGTGTGATGACACTCCAAATCTCCCAGTGCAGGTCCATGATGCTCTCTTCTTCTTGTCTGTGCATTTATTTCCCCCTCCTTGCACAGTGCATAACTACAGCTAGCTAATCATGTTGCTCTTTAACTCTTGGGCTCCTCCTCTCCAGCTAATAAACTGATTACTCCTGTGTTCTCCTCTCCCGTCCCCAGCCATCTTACCACTGAGGCGCAGTAGGTCTGTTTTCCCAACAGCACTCGGTCTGAACTTGAGCATGCCCAGTTTGGAGCAGGATCACAAGGCAGGCAAGGAAGTAACCTGGTGGAAGGGAGAGAGCACTACAGGCTACAGCAAGCTAGCTGAAGAAACTCTGAGACGCAGGCTGCAATACAATGACAAAGGGGTGGGGCTGGCAGCTGTGCACTGCCCCTTCCTAATAAGAAATTCCCCATGACTGAGACAGTATCTTGACAAGTAAGCATGAATATAAGTGCTACTTACCATAGTGTGGAAAGTACTGCTTTGTGAATGGTTGCCTGGTAAATAATAACTGCTAAGATTTTATATTAGGGTTTCCATCAAGGAGAAATCTGGCCCTTTTTGGGGTTAGGGTTAGGGTCAGCTCGGCCTGCTTCAGGCATGTGAGGAGAAGCAATAGTAGCAGGTGACAATAGCCATAAGAAGACAGATTCACTGAGGGAGGTGGGCCATTGAGGGTGTCATGCCGAAGGGCCCTCAAAAACCTAGAGCGAGTGCTGCAGGTGTGCAACTGCACTGCAGCTGGCTACAATGGAAATAAGATAGCTAGCATATCAACTGAACCATTGTTTGGATCCCTAACATATGTAGTGTGTGCAGTTTTATTGCTGATTATTTTGTATTGTGGTATTGTAGTTTTGGTGTCACTTTATTTTATGTTCATGGCTTTGATATCTGTGGAAAGCGGTATATAAATTTGAATAACAAATTCACAATAAAAGTAAAACGTTAAGAAACGTTAAGACGTAACTTCTCTGACCTAGAAGTGGCTGTAGTTTTTCTATCTACGTTCCAGGTTAGGGTTTTGTTTTGTTTTTAATGCAGTTAACACATCCTTGTTGTACCTAGTGCTATTGTGGAATCATTTCCTCAATGTGCCATTGAACAGGGAATAAACTGTCAGTTTAGGTAGCAGTAAGTGGTTTTCTTTTGATTTGCACAGGCTTATTTAGTGCTATCAGGAAAACATTGGACAGGTAACCTAGGAGAAAGGTATCAAGCCAAGGATCGGGCCCTATCTATTTCTAGACTTTCTGGTGCTTTCTAAATCTTTTTCATTATTTTATTAATCAGGTTTGACATTGTGGCTTTTGTTTCTTCCTCTCCTTCTGGCCCAGTGTAGGCCTGATTTGCATTAATTTTCCGTTTCAGGTCCCTGCCATGTTTTTCTCTTTTCCTTCCCCTTCTTTTAAAAATACTTTTGTATTAATAAAAAACAACTAATAAAACAAACCAGCAAGCAAGCACATAGGCAACCACAAAAAGAACTGTTAGGCACTGGTGATGCTTCCTAGGATCCCCAAAGAAAGGAACCCCCAAGACAGAATGACCCCCGTTTTCTTACATTGCAACTACTGACAGGATCAGAATGCGATTGAAGTCCAGTGTGTTTTGAGCAGAGCCTACTTGTGTAGTTTATGTATGTAGTGCTCATGCATAATTTTTCT
This sequence comes from Anniella stebbinsi, assembly GCA_029215795.1. NCBI lineage: Eukaryota > Metazoa > Chordata > Lepidosauria > Squamata > Anniellidae > Anniella > Anniella stebbinsi. The sequence goes on along the minus strand of JARDYH010000005.1, from coordinate 59,264,312 downwards.
AGGTGCATCTGGTACAAGCTTGTAATGTTTCTCCCTTTTTGAAAAATTATTTTAAATAAAAGCTTGATTTGTATCCTTTAACTTCTCTTAGAAGTTCATCAGATGAGCACTTTATTGCACGCTCGCTACTGTCCACTTATGGATGTGCTCGTGTCCTTTAGACACATCTGCCTCCCGTGCACCTCCCACGCCTTCCGCTTGTTTTTCTGTCACAAAATAGACCCCTTTTAATCCAACTTTTTTTAAAAAATGGAATGTGCCGTGATCTCCTGCTGTGTGAAGGAAAAGCGGCGCGATTAAAATGGCCCCTGAATGGGCCATGTAGTCTTTGTTTACTTCCCCTTTATCCTCAGGGCAAAAAACAAAGTAATGAGGGACAAATGTGGGGGCAGAGAAGTGACGGTAAGGAAACGCGATTTCCCCATGTTATGACCATCAAAGTTCCTTTTGTTTTGACATCCTTATATTACACATTTAGAGCCAGGTCTGTCGATATGGCATATATGTCTGTAATCATACCTGAGCAACAAATGCCCTTTAAACTCCGGAATCTAGTGTTGGTTCTTCTATGCACTCTGCAGATCAGAGGCCTAATGCATTCCCTTACATATGTTCTGAGGTCTCCCACTCTCCCTGAGACCTTTGATTATTGTGGTGCTTGTCCTTCCCTCCTGCTACCAGATGACTTCCACTCCCTGTTGGATTCTTCTGCCTGTGCATAGAAACTTGGGGACTTGTAGTTCTTGAGAGAACATGTCACATTCAGAGGTGCATCTCTCATTCTCTTTGGAAAAGAGAGCGGCTTACTCTCTTCAAATACTGCTTCTGATTAACTCCCATCTAATCTCACAAGGTCTAGACATCCTATATTGATAAAGCAACTTCAAGCATCATATAAGCCTCAACATTTCTCTTCAATTTAATAGGTCCCTGTAAAGTTTACACCCCCACCGGTGTCCCTAATGCTTGGGCTTTGTATGTATGTAGGACCTAGTTCACACTGAAGGCTCAGTGCACCATGGGGTACAGTGTGGAAGATCAAGACTAATTCCAATTTATCATTATGTGTAGAACCTACATGCCAGGACTTTTCAAGAACTGAACTTCAGCATAATGGTAGTATTGTCTTCAGTTAATCCTCCTCAAGATGGTATGCAGGCCATATACCTGTGATTGACTGTGCAACTGTAGAAAGTAGTATATAGCACTGAATTGAATATTTCATTGATTTTCGACCCCCTCCACAAGGATGCGCTTTTGCGCCCGGTTCGGGGATTATGCGCATTATCGCGGAGGCGCATTTACTCCTAATCCCTCTGCACGGGAGGCGGCGAGAGGCGGCGAAGCGCATTAATTGATGTCCAAAAAGCGCTTTACATGTAGTTAATGTGCATAATCGCTTGTTCACACGGCGAAAATGCGCTTTAACGGCCGGAGCAAAATAAAAGTCGCTATTTAACGCACATTCGATAATGCGCATAATCCGGGAGATAACGCGCCTCTGCGCCCGTTTTGCGCTCCGCTGGTGTGAAGGTAAAATTTATAATGAGCCTTCAAAGAGCATTAAAGCGCTCTTGTGGAGGTAGCCTAAAAAGCAAGCTCATTTGATAATGTCCAATGTCGCATGAGTAGATTTCCTCTCATGTGATAGGATTTACCCTCCTCCTCTCTGCAGCCCCACATGCCCCCCAAATCTGCTTTGGAGGGTCCCCCAACTCTACAGAGTAAATTGGAAGGTGTGTGTTTGCAGGTGGAGGGGGAATACATTCCACTGGCAGACGTACACAGTTGAATTCAATCTATTATAATATTTATTAGTCGTTAAACTCCTAAGATCATTAGTTGCTTTGTAAAACATAAAAATAGACAGGGCTCTGCCTGCAAGCTTACATTCTAATTAATGAGGCAGAAAAAAGGAGGGGAAACTGGAAGAGGAGACTCAAATAATGTGAATTTAAATGCAGTCAAGCATAAGTTAACTCAACCCAGAAGGGATTCAGGAGACTAGATCTGAATTGTCAAAGCATTCCCGGCATAAGGACCCCTAGCCTTTACAGCTGTGGTTTTGGGGGGAAAACTGGACATGCGCAGTGGGGTAAGTAAGACTACTAGCAAACAAAGAGTGGGGCTTCTGTGCTTTAAGTAGCTCATTCAATCTCACTGTCCTTTATAGCTATCCAAAGCAAAATAAATTATGCAAAACAATCAACTATATTTTAGCTGTTTGATGCAGAGTTTATGTAGGCTTGGCTGGCTGGATTCAGACAGTACAGGACCATGTGGCTTTTTATACATTATGTGTCATCTGCATCTATGTTGTTAGCTAATCATCTGAAGTTAGGTGTGTGTAGTACATCTGACTTTTCTGTGGACTTTATAACTCTTGTGGTGGCGAGAGTGGTAAAACCTTTCTGTTTTGTTGATCGTAGACATCTGTGTTCCCATCTGAATACAGCTGTTGCTCTCTGTCTAGCAGATGTTGATCCAATGAACAATATTACATTGTCTATTTTTAATGTCTTATTCTTTGGGATTAAAATGGCAACTAATAATCTTCTAAGATTTGGGCCTTTTGGAAGCTGTGGTTCACAGGGATTGTATTTCCTTGCTAAGACTTGTTTTAACAGTGTTCTGTCTATCATGACACTTCTGCAGATAAAGATTTGATGGTCCATTTAATTATGGAGCACCCAGGGCAGCTGTGAGTGAAAGGTGATTAAGGACTGAAGGCCCTGGGGAATCAGGGTAGGTGGGAGAATGGGCCACCATTGGTTTGTTTCTTATCTGTTTTTCAATTTTCTTCCCCCCCGACCCTCCAAGAAATCATCCCAAGCTGCCTGTTCTTTGGCAGTGGCTAGAGAGGTGGGTAGGCCACCTCTCTAGGGCACATAAAGAATCTTCAACTCTATGGGAAAATGGACTGTGTAACCTCCAGATGAAACAGCCCTGTTGAACTGAGCACTCTGCTTCACAGAGGAGGCACTGGGGAGTTTAATGAACAGAACCTTCCAAACTTGAATATTATCTGCAGTGAAAACAGATAACAGATAATTCCACACACATTCTATAAGCTCTACAAAAGTTTTTCACAAGGGTTAGAATAATTATGCTAGGTAATAAGAGACATTCAAGTTCAAAATATTGGTGGGGGAGAAACCCTGAGAATCAGTGGGGAAAGGACATCTGGCCCTGTCTGTGCTTTAACCCCTCAGAGAATCTGGAAGTAACCTTACTGTCTACTACATTGTAAACAGCAGCTAAAAAGCATAAATACCCATGTGTTTTATCAGCAACAGTCTTGTGAGCAGAATCCCAGGAACACAAACATGCCACAATAATCATGCAAAGAATGTGATAAGTTGCATCGATGTGGCCCATGTTCCCTCTCCCTCCACCCTCTTTCCCTCCTGGTTTTTCTCTGCCACTCTTTAAGGTTTTATGGCAAGCCACAATTGCTCAATAGCCACTCACCCTGCAAGAGTAGGAGACATATTAACTTCCACTTGAACCTCTGCTGAGCCAAACAGGAATATATGGGAGACAAGTGGACGAATGAGCTATCTAGAGTTACTTTGTGTTTGTTTCCACCCGACAAAAGGAGTTGGAAAGATAAGGGGGCTTGAAAAGGCAGGTGCATGATCCAGCCACAGTAAATCACTGAGGTCCCACTACTTTCAGTGGGGAATGTTTAAGCATATGCGTAAGTCTTCCAGTGAAGTCAAATTATAGGACTTGGCTTTGGCTGTGTCTTGTGATTTTAAAGCAACAGTGGGCTACTGGTGTCCCTCAAGATGTTGTTGGATTTCAGCTCCCATCAGCTTTAGTCTGTACAGCCAATGGTGAGGGATGATGGGAGTTGCAGTCCAACATCTCAAGGGACAACAGTTGCCCACCATTGCTTCCTACAAAACAACTGTAACAACCAGGGATTGATTTAGCTCCTCTGAAGCTGTTGTCTCCTGACAGCAGCACACTAGCCTTACAGTGAGCATTTTGTGATCCTATCCGGCAATGAAAGTTTTCAAATGACAAAGTAAGTTCCGTACAGCATAATCCTGTGCATGTTTACCTAGAAGTAAGCCCTACTGAGTTCACTGGGGTTTACTCCCAGGTAAGTGTGCATAGGATTACAGTCCTAACCTCTTAAAACTAGATGCATTATCTCAGACTAGAGCATCCCTCTGCCGAGTGACACTGTTTCTGGGGATTTTCTATGCAAAGCCCAGAAGCAGTGCTGCCGATAGGGTTGCCAGTTGGCCAGGGAAAGAAAAATCCCAGCCTGCTTATGTCCTTTAACAGATATTTGCGATGCAGAAATCAGCAAGTGAAGCTTTTTATGGTGCGGAGGTTAACTATCACCTGCAAATTGCTTCAGATCAAATTACTGTTAAAGCAGAGCTGGGCAACCTTTTCCCCTCGAGGGTCACATACGGCGATGGATCACCAATACGCATGCTCATACACAGACACACGTGTACATGTGCTCTCTTCCCCCATCTCACCGTGCAGGGATGGGATGGTTAAAATTTCTCCTCCCTGTCTGCTGAGATCATGCTTCCCCTCCCACCAATTAGTTGGAAGCACATTATGTAAATTGCACTCTCTGCTGGGAAACGGTGTGCGAAGAGAGCCATTCTACATGATGTCTTCCCTAGTGCAATTGTGGCAGTGGTAGAAGCAGCAGCACGTGGGGGTGGGGGAGAATTGGGTGGTGTCTGAGATATATAGCAGGTCAACACATAAATTTTAGACTAACTTCTGTGTTAAAGGGACAGCTATAAGAGCTGGTTCAAAAGATGGCAACCCTAGCTGCTGCTACCAGGGCCAGTAGAAAGGTAGTGGGGGAGAGGAGAAAAGCATGGGTGGCAGGAAAGGATAGGGTGGCCACTTAACTCCCCACTAAAAAGAGGAAATGCACCACAAAAAAGAGGATGCATGTTTGCATATGCTAATTTCTATGTACAAGTGCAAATTTAGAAATAATTATCATAATTTAAATTCGAATACAATATATTTCACCATAGTGGGGAAGATGGTGACTGAGTGACCTGTCTACTGTCCAGGTGCTGACTGCTGCTGCTAGCAACCTCACGATCCCGGCTGCTGTCCCTGCTTATGGTTCTTTATCCTTAAATCAGGCTTGACTGGCCTTTAAATAGAGGACTGTCCCCTGATTAGAGATGGATAACTCTTTCAATTTCTTTTTCTCTCAGTTACTCATTTTTCCAATCTTAAATTTGGTTCATCTTGAACTGTTAGAATTTCTCCATCCTTAAGTGTGGAAGATTGATTATATATATATATATATATATATATATATATATATAGTTTGCATGAAAGTTCATAAGCCATTTTGTTCACATTTCTCCTAATACACGAATTTTTGAATGCATTGTTGTCTACAATACACTTTTTTTTTTGCAAGCAGTTTTCCTAATTGTTTATGTTTTAACATTATTTCCTTTAATATATGCATTTTTTTTACTGGAAAATTTAATTGTAAAAATCGGAGTACAGATTTCAAAGGATAACTGAGCTTAAGTTTACATAGTGATTTGAAAGTGCAAAATAACGTATGTTTGCATTAAACTGTGAATTGGAGGGATTGCTCTTCCATCCCTATCTCTGACAGCCCTTCAAATGGAAGACTGTGAAGCAGGACACATGGCCAGACTCAGAAAAGGACCAAGGGGAAAGGGAGATGCACCATCTTTCTTCATCTCCACTTTTATCTACAACTGACCCAGCTGCCCTCTGAGCCCAGTGACATGGAAAGGACAGAAGGGGAGAAAGACCTGCAGGGTTTCTTTTTGTTTCCCTTTCCTTATTTTATATTTTTAGCAGTAGCACTACACTGAAACTAAAAATAAATAAATGAATTAAAAGCCCACACGAATGATCTAAAAGGCCAAATTCAAAGAAAGGCCCTTCCTGAGAAATTTATATTCCAGATCCCACATTTCAGGCTGATCACAATAAGTCCAAACCGGAGGATGGGGAGAGGGCACACCACAATTCCAGCAACTCTTGAGATATCTAATTGGATTCTCTCATTCTGCCTGATCGGTGGATCATTGCTTTGGCGTCTGTGTGTGCCACCTCTATGGTACTTAGACTGCATCTTATTCGGCAAAAACATTTGTTTCGTGTCTATTGGATACTGTAGTATCTCTTTAATAAGGAATTGTCTAATTCAGCTAATTGCTGGTGGTGCAAACCACAGTAGGATTTTACTAAATTCAGTGATATATAAATGCCATAAATAAATAAATAAAGTTATTGCTTCTTTTAAACATGCGTTTTGGTAATGTCCAGTAGTTGCTTCTTTTGGGGAGGAGGTTATTACACAAATAAATTTTGTACTAGAACAGTCTTTAATTTCAGTGATGTAGACAGTCTTTTAAATTACTTACCTGCTTCATGGAAATTAGCAAATAATCATCATAAATGGATTTTCCATGCCCTTTTGACAGCTAAAAACTGATACTAAAACATCGGAGGGATAAACACTCACCTCCTATAATGCAATGGATTGAGGACCTTATAACACTTCCAACATTTGAACAGGTGGCATATAGTTGCCAACTTCAAATGGATGCTTATTTGGATATTTGGTCTGCTTTTGTTGAAGCCTGTGTATAATTGCTAGAGAGTTGTTGATGTGCATTTTATATGTATTCATTACTATGGATATACACAATATATGGTATGTATATTTTTTTAAAAATCTAAAGCCCTCCCTCCAAAAAAAATACCACCCTTTCTTGAGATATCCAATGAGTCCAGTGTCTGGTAGTCTGTACTTCTTCCCAAAATTTGAAGTATTTCAGGTTGCTTTACAAGCATCTGGACAATTCCATAAGCTGTACTAGTTGTAAATGTTCTTCTTAGTTTCTGGAGGAAGTGAATATTTAGACTTTAAATCTGCAAAAGGAAGTGTAATGTCTTCCTCAACAATCAAATCTTTCTAAGGGAATGATGCCCTGACTAACCCATCCTTTCCAAAGAACAAATGAGCCTGCAATGCGTATCTTGAAATTGTAGCTAAGGGTGGATTTAAAATGCATGTATTTATCAGTGCTGTTGCCTAGCCATTTCCAAATTGCTCAGGAAGTTTCCATTGTAGAACTGACAAGTACAGAAAGTTTCAATGCACAGAAGCGAAAGCAGGAATTCCAAGAATCACTGTTAATAAAATCTGCTTCAATCTGATCCATCCCAGAGACCGGTCACTTATTACCTCGCTCCATCTACTTGCCTGGATCAGCACACACACCCTCCCAATCCAAAGTTATGTCACTAAACAATGTATTCTTGTGCATGCTGTCTTGGAAGGAAGCCCTACTGAACTCAATGAGATTTATTTCTGAGCAAGGCATCATTGGATTGGGATGCACATTTGGAAATGTAAAGCCCCCCCCCCCCCCCCTTGATTAGGTTGCTAGCATAATCCTAGGATGGTGACTTGGAATCCAGAACAGTGTGCGGATTATTTGATCTCGTTTTAAGATTTCTGAAACACTATGTACTGCAGGCAAACAACATATGATATTAACTGAGTCACATTCATTGATATAATGCTTATTCATCCACACGTAATTGCAAATCAAGAGATTTCCACTTATTAAAATCTGCTTTCAGGTATTAATGCTAAACCCATGAACTCCAATTTATTTGACCAGTTAATGGAATATTCAAAATTGGGCGGTATAGAAATGCAGTAAATACATACATACATAAATAAAAATAATTATCAGATATATATAAGACTTAATAGTTTGGAAATAGAAGATGTGAGAAAACAAGTAATAGCATCATCAGTGTAGAGCAACAATTTTTAACTATCTCCAATCTGTTTCTCTTTCATTTCTAACCTCTTCATTTATATTGAAATTGGGGAGTTAAGGGGCAATGTTGCATTTTTCATTTGTGCTGGAAACAGTTATGATTTATTGCTAGAAAAATCCTGTGATTCCTTTGTAGCTGGGGTTTTCAATGTAGTGACTATGGACATCTCTCTTAGTGCCCAAAAAGCTGCCACTCCTTCCTGATTTTTAATTTTACCTTGGAGGCTGTCATGCTGCAAAGCGAAGGGCTGCCCTCCAGTAGTATTTGAGTTCAAAAGAATGTTTTTTTGTTTTAGAGCTGAGACCCCCACCTCTGCCTTGTAAGGTTCTTGGGGAAGTTACTTTTCTTTTAGTCTCATCAGTTTTCTTTCTGACAGAGGAGTGTTGGCCGTTCCCTTCATGGCAACGTGTGAGCTGCCTCCCACCTATGACAGCCATCACACTCCCTCAAAATTCCAAATGTGCTCACTGATCCCCAAAGGTTGGGGACCCTTGCTGAATCTGTTTTACTTTCTGCTCATGCTAAAGTTTCTGGCTAAAAATTCTATTGTTTGTGGTTGAAATAGTTATGGGTGCTGCACAATGGCCAAAGATATGAATGGGTGAGCATCAGACCGGTCTTATAACCATGCATATATATATATATATATATATATTCATCCGGTGATTTCACAATAATTCTCCAAATCCAAAGGGGTTCAGGGAAGAAGATGAGGAAATTAAACCCTTTGAAGATGAGGCAGAGGTTTAGTCCTTCATGCAAATAAGACTGTATCAGTCCTGGGTAATGCTGTAGAATCTCATGCTGCAAGAGAGGATCTGTCATGGACAAGATTGCCAACATAGAGCAAAACAGATTAGATGGAGTTTATGCAACATAGTGAGATGGAGTTTATGCAGTAAAAGTGGCTAAGCATGTAAGGAATTGGACAGTTGTTTAGTCTCCAGTTCAAATCTAATTTATTCAGTTGTGAACTCAGTAGATGGCCTTCGGTAAGCTAGTATCTCAAGCTCATTTGCAATTTGGAGAAGATGATAATAGCTTAATAATAATTTATCTCATAGACTTATAATAAGGAGTATTGAGATAGTGTTCGTGAAGTGAACACCCAGAAAGTGTTCATACATATTGGATATTATCATTAATATCATGGAAGTAAAGGGAGGAGATTTACATGTTCACTAATACTTTGTTTAACAGCTAAGAACTCTGTTCGGACAACATGCTTAGCCATGGTGGTTAAGCATTTTGAGTGAAACATTATGACTTAGTGTGTCACGTGAACTATTCCTAGCCATCGTGACTACATAGCCACGGTTTAAACGCGCTGACTAACCATTTGCTGCAAAAGGGTTAGCAGTCTAACTGTGGTTGAAAGTGTTGTCCGAATAGGCCCAGCCGCAGTAGACACTAATCTTTGTGATATATTCATTTAATGAGTATTGATTGCTGTTTGGATTGAGGCTTGAAACAAACAGTTTGGACATGGAAGGCTTTCTGGCTTTCTGGGAAATTTTAATTTATGTGCTTTACCTGCTCTCCGTACTTGAATTGTATATTTATTCTAAAAGTTATTTTAAAACTATAAGTTTTTTACTTGCTTTCTCACTGCTTTAGCCATAGTATGCGTGATCATCCTTAGTATGTCATGTATGCAATCCACGATTTCTCTCAAGTTGTGCTATAGGGAGTGACAACTGACCCAAGGATCAGGGGAGCTTCCAGATGGACAACTTCTAAAGTTAGCACTCCAATGACATTGTTTGAGCATTCTGTCTTTTCCTCCTTAAGAGATTTTCTTATGGTAAGAAAAAAGATGGAGAAGCTCTGGGAAAACTTCGGAGGTTTACAAATGAAAAAAAACAATGATGTCTGGATACCTCCCCCCAATAAAATTCTGTGAATGAGGCAGAGGGATTGCACAATAAATGGCTCATCTGGAAGCACCGCAGGAATAGGCAGCTGGGTCCTCAAGATAACCTGACCAGCAACAATTTAGATAGGGTGACCAACTGTCAGGATTTCCCCGGATTTGTCCTGGTTTTTGTTCTATCCTGGGTGTCAGGGGGGATTTTCTGTAATTTTCTATAATGTCCTGGAAAGACAAGCTTTCCCCTTTAAGGCCACATTAGCGTGGTTGGAGGGAATGACGAGCTTTCTGGAGGTGGGTTATTTCCCTCCCACTGCTCCAATCAGGACCTTACAGGGGAAAGTATGTCATTCCTGGACATTATAGAAAAGGACCCGATTGGAGCAGTGGAGGGCGGGAATGACACACTTTCCCCTCCTCCGCTCCAATTGGGTCCTTTAAAGCAGTGGGGGTGAATGACATGCTTTCCAGAGGCCCCGGAAAGCCACTTTCCCACCCCCCATCCCACTGAGGGTCCTCTTTTTTGGTTTCCCAAATGTGGTCACCCTAATTTAGAGTGCTTCTAGATGAGGATTTTATAGCACCATCATTCACAGAAAGTTATGTGGGGTCCAGATGACATCATTTTCCACTTGTAACCATCCCGTGTTTCTTACTGCTTCTTCTGCCTTTTTCCTTACTACAAAAAAACCCATTAAGGAAGAAAATGATATTGTATTTATAACATGTTTGTATACTTTTTATGATTTAAATTTTCTATATCGGTTTTTTAATGCTCAATGCTTTTAATTTTTGTAAACCGCCCAGAGAGCTTCGGCTATGGGGCAGTATATAAATGGAATGAATGAATGAATAAATAAATAACAGAACAGCTGCACAATGCCTTCCATCTGGAAGCGCCATTAGATTTGAGACAGTCTGTGATTCTGCCAAGAAAAAAGCCCCCCCAAAAGGAATTTCTTTCTTTCTAAAACCATTTATACCCCACCTCTTTGCCCCCAAATCTTCTTGCAATTAAAACTACAAATTTACACAACTTATACAGTAAAAAAATCTGTGCGCATAGAACAAAAATGTTAAAAAATGGTATTCAACACACTAAAATAGCGCACACACACGCCCCCAACAAAAACCATCAGGAAAAGGTTTGGCATAGGCCAAATGCCTGGTCAAACAAAAGCATCTTTGCAGTACATCTGAGAATCAGTGAGAGTTAGTGTGGTATAGTGGTTAGAGTGTTGGACTGGGACTGGGGAGATCCAGGTTCTATTCCCACTCAGCCATGAAGCTCACTGGGTAACTTTGGGTCAGTCACTGACTCTCAGCCTAACCTACCTCACAGGGTTGTTGTTTTGAGGATAAAATGGAAGGAAAGAGGATCATGTGAGAGGCGCCTTGGTTTCCCTGAAGACAAAAAGAAGCAAATATAAATGTAATAATAAACTAAAAAAATGTAAAAAATCATAAGGGGAGCAGCTGAGCCTCTCTGGAGGGGGGCATTCTACAGTTGGGGTGACAATGTCTGCTCTCATCTATTTACCAATCACACCACTGAATGTAACAGAACTTGAAGCATGGCCTCCAATGTTGAACTCAGTGGGCAGGCAGGTTCATGTGGGAGGTGTCAGTCATCATTCCCATTATTTCTGATGTTCTGTTACAAGGGCATTGCTTATATAGTCATGACAGCACCATGCACATGAGGGAGGTAACAGCAAGCTACCAGGCACCCCGATGTTTGCAAAAATACAAAAACAATTTAAGAAAAAACCCTAAGGGCGGACCCCCAAAACACCCTGTGAGAATAGAGCATGTTCAGTGCCTGGAACGCTGACAGAAGAAGAATTTGTTAGGCGGAAGACTGGAATATTCTGGAGGAGTCCATATGGCAAAATTTTGTTGCAGGTCCCACTGGTATATTGTATTGCTTTTCTTTGAAACCTATGCTTGCTGTTGAATGTACATCTTATTGTTATATATGAATAAAGCTACTAGATCTATAATATAAAGCAACCTTGCTTTTTATTTCAGATACCTGCAACATCTGTGTAATTTTAAATTCTTCTGTTATTTCATTAATTATGGCGTTGGTATGCTTGTGATTAGGGTAGAATGCCAGGGTTATAATGGGGTTGCCCTTGTTACAGCAACATTGTTCCTTGGGGCTGTTATAAAGAAGACATTTCTTTTCTTTCAATATTTCAAACATTTATGGCCTCTCTGTACATCTTGGTATTAAGCAGAATCAGAAACACTAAAGTAGAGTTGTCTGAAACTTTTACTCAACAGATTTCATCTTGCTTGGAAGAGCCCATGTAAAGCTACCATTGTAGTGAGACTTTATGGGTCTTAATATTTATAGGCAGAGAAGAGACAGGACACGTCCTGTTCTGTGTATAGTCTTGCAATTTATATGTTGGCAGCAGTGTATGATGGGAGATGCATTCTAAGGCTCACAAGTATGCTTAAGCTTTGTAAATATCTTAAGTTCAAGCTGAAGTGAGGGAACAGTGTGGAATGTTTTGAGGCCAAATCTGACATGGGGGCTGGGAGGCGGGGGAGAGAACCCAATACGCCAGTGCTACTTGAGTGTGTTGTGAAAGCAGGCGTCTCTGAAGGCAAGCTGTGACCCCCAGGCTTTCAATGAAGGACCCTGCTGCAGTTAGTGAAAATTAAAATGTTGCACATGCTCCAAGTTTCAGAATGATGTTACTCTACTAATACATACCCTTCATGAGGATCACCGATGCTGGTGGTCTCAGAGCTTTGACACTGCCTCGCTGGCTCTTGTTCGCTATTTTTCACAAACATAAATAATCATAATCCATATAAAACTGTCATATCGGTTCAGCACAGACGTCACCAAAGCCCTGGGTCTAATTCATCAAAGATTTAATGTTCAGCTGCACAAAGTTAGATTTTTTTTGTAAGCAGATGCTGTTTCCCGGATTGTCCTGTCATCACCAACAACTTTCCATTGGAAAGATGCATCACATCAAGAGGCTCCAAAATGCTAAGAAAGATGAATATTTCAAAAGAGAAGAATAAACAGTTCCTGCTAGTCCTTTGTTGCTTATTAATTACAAAAGAAGAAGAAGAGGATTTTGGATGTTATGGATACAGCTGTGGACAGATCATACATCGTTGAACACAATGCATGCCAAAATTACTGTAATGTAAATCTTAATCAGGATGAGAAATTGTGTGGACAAGTGGCCCAGCAGAACCACAGAGGGATGTTAAAGGACTGTTGCACAGCTGATATAGCATCACTGCTGACCAATGACAATGAGGCATTTTTAATATACGTAGCATTGTGTACTATCCCTTCCCTATTTTTTTTACATTCTGTGCAATCTGAGAATCTCAAATTTAGACATATAAGAATAATAGATGTTCAATTTAATTAAGTAATTAAATATATATATACTATCCGTGGCAGATGCCCCAGGATGATTTACAATTATACCACCCCAAACAACAATAAAATAACCAAAACCAATAAACACAAGAAAAATATCAAAATCTTGAAGAGGCATGTCATGCTATTCTTGCCCTTCCTTTCAGTCTTCATGTTGGCAGTTCTTTCTTTTAATTCTTGCAGGATATGCATTTATCTGCACATTCATCCATAATTTTGTACATTTATCCATAGACGGCAACAATTTTCATGCCAACAGTAAACCAAAGAATCAATAAGCACCCCCTCTTGGAACCAGCAAACAAAACTTGCCTAGCACAGACTCCATCAAAAAGATATTTGTAGGTAAAGATACACACATGCATGTAGGATCGTTCATTTGAATGAATATCATATACATTATCATCATACTTTGAAATTTAAGGGCTGAATTTCTCTGGTCTTTTCTTCAGCCACTGACAATGTGTATGTGTGTGTGAGTGTGTAAGAGAGGGAGAATGGTTGGGTGGGTGCGAGAGAGATATAAACAGGTGGATACCGTGAATTGAACCATGGACCAGTCACTGTTTTTATAGGATTTGGTAATCAAGTGGAATGCATGGATCACCATTATGGGTGTGATTGCAGTGGGATGTTTTCACTGTTGGCCAAATGTAGAATAGTACTCCTCCTTTTGTATCTCAAAACAGTGTGATAGGCAAGGAGATCCAGGATCTCACAAGTATCTTATCCATTTAGGAAAATGAAGGGCCAGCTCTCAATAAAACCTACTAAAAACTGTATGATTTTAATTTATGCATGCTGGATTGTACATGCATAGGACATATTTGAATAGATAGTTGCATGTGGATGTCCAGGGACACCAGTGGATGGGTAGAGAGGTGTGCTGTCAGTCCCCTCTATCTGAAGGAGCCGGATCTGCGGAGCGAACTATTTTCAATCCCTAGAAAATTCTCCCCTCTTATTCTTTAACTATTATAAACTAACAAAGAATTTCTCCTGCTTCTGGATTTTCTTAGATAATAAGATGTCTTACTCTAAAGTAGGATACTCATATTGACAGTGAATGAGGTTCTCCTTCGCCTTGATGGTCAATCAGTGTAGATTGGAGTTCCAAAACAGAGGCCTTTTTGTAAACCATAAGCTCACTTGGCTTAAGCATCTGTGCAGGATACTTAAACCAAGTGAGCATTCTTTATCCAGTCAGGAAGGAGATGTAGACTAACACGTTCAGGACAGCAATGCCACATAAAGAGCCTTTCCACCTGAACAGAGGATCAGAAAGAGATTACTTTCTGGGTGAAGGCACGGTTGATGGTGACAAAAGAAAGGCTCTTCTTAAGTGGTTGTATCAATACTATAGAGCATCTTGCTCTGGGAGTACAGGTGGCTCTCTTTCTGGTCGGTGGAGACTTGAAATACGGTATCTGTGGTCTCTGCCTCTGTATTTTTCATTGCATTTTTATTTTTACTGTATTTTTATTGAATTTATTATTCTGTGCTGTGTAGTGATTTTTAAATGTTGTGAGATGCTCTGAGTTTGCATGGGCTAGGGAAGAATATAAATGTCTCAATAAAGAAATAGGTGATACCAGCATTTTATCTTTATCACCATATTTCCATAACACCTGGATCCAGAGCTGGTTAAGCATTATGTTGTTCCCACACAATGGCTAGGCAATGATATACTGTTGACCTTGAATCAGTCACTATTTCTCCGCCTAATTCAGATTATTTATTTATTATGTTGTGACAAAAAACATTGGTACCTGAGTGGGGCAGACTGACTTCTATGTATTGTGTGATGTTGCTCTTCCACAACGATCCATCATGGTATTAAGGTTATCTAGAAATACAGTATTGCTGAATCCAAAATACGTAGGTGAAGGAGGGGTCAAAAAATCTTTACTGTCCTACTGCCATTGAAGCAAATGGCATTGTATGAAGATCAAGCCTCGAGTAACTCCCATGTCTTCTTACATCCTTTCTTTCCTCCAATGCCATGTCAGGTGACATATGACTTTTCTGCTTACAGCCTTTTGTTGATCCTTGGGAAGCATTGAACGTTCAAAGAAGAGGAGTTTGACAAAGTCCCTTCAGGCCTGGTGATGAATGGTGTGATTAAACAGGAGTTTTCAGACCAGAAAAGATCACCCAATGGAAATGCAGAAGTGTTCCACAAGGACAGTGTCTACAGTGAAGTGAGTGACTCGGCCATCCAGCCATGTGTCCAGTTGCCTACATTTGCTGAGAGGAAGAATGGTGAGTCCTTTTCCTAACAGATTAGAGCAAAAGGGAGAGGCTGTATGAGTTTGGCAGCATGAGCTTCCATGCTACTTTGGGATATGTTGAGATGGCTGCCATTTTACTCCATTTATTTATTTAAACATTTTTAAAGCACTACCTCATCATTTCCCGCATAATGGCACTTTACAATAACACATAAAAACTGTTGCCATTAAAAGCCCACAATCCTCATTAAAATTCAAACCACTATTTCCCCAAACTGTTGTGTAAATAAAAACACCTTACACAGACGTTTAAAACAGTGTACAGTGGGAGCCTGTCTAACTTTCACTTGCAAATCGTTCCATAGCTGGGGGCCAGCAAGCAAAAAAGCCCTGGTCCCTGCATCTTCTAATTCTGCTTCACCTTCAGGGTGATGCTTTTTCTGAGAAGCAGGCTTTACAATTGTAAGTTGTGAGGGTGAAAATACTTAAGCCCACCACCATGTCCTGTCTTGGTGATTCATAGATGAATAGATTGCAGCCTAAATTGTTTGGTTCACAGTCATAATTGTGAGATTTCCTGAGCATATAAATAGCAAGGAGATGGTTGAAGGGAGAGAGAAGAAAGAAGTTTGATTGATATTGCCTTGCTTCAAATTAGCTAGTTTGAGTCTGCTACTGCTGCTACTTTTACAAATATTTTTCAAGTCCACCATAGCTTTCTGCCTTGTTCACTCTAATATATGAAGAAGATGGACCTCTCAGCAGTGTTCAGTACTGCCAACCCATGATATCTTATGAGCTGCTTGACAAAGCAGGGCATCATATTGACTATTGAGATGGCTCTAATAATTGCTGGGGCTAGAACTCAGAAGGTGGTGCTGGAGGAAAACTGCTCAAGCCCATAGCCATTGGCCTACAGAATGCTTCAGGCTTTCATCTTGTCCCCAAAACTTTATTACATCTGCACAAAACCATTGGGTGAAGTAATCTGGAGATTTGGCCTGTTAGGTCAAGATTCTGTGTCTGTTATTTAATCAAATCTGAGAGATGTGGTGAAAACCCTGAACTCAATATTTGCTGGCAATAAGGGACTGGATGTGAGAAAACAAGCTGAAACTTAATCCAGTTAAGACAGAAGTAGTGTTAGATGAGGTTTCAGCCAATCCATGGCTTGGTGTACAGCCTGTAATGGATGGGATTGAATTCCCCTGTAAAGCATAAGTTTGCAGCAGTGTTGGTTCCAGATACTTGGGTAGTGGAGATGACTAGGAGTGATTTTAATAGCATATTCTGTTGTGCCAGCTGTATCCAGTCCTGGAAAAGTCAGGCTACCTGGTCTTAATAATTCATATTCTAGTAACCTCTAAGTTGGACTACTGTCTACGTGGGACAGTAAGCATAGATACTGACAAAAGCATCCATTAATCCAAAATCCTGCTGCCATACTATTGTCTGTGATATGACATACAAAGATGTCTGCTCCTGTTTGATCTGTGTTTGGTACCTGTTCATTTCCAGGCTCAATTCATCGTGCTGGTTCTTTAAAGGTCTGAAGGACCTCTTCCTCCACTGTGTTTCTCCCTATACTAACCACTCAATGTTGGAGGTTCTGTTCCATGTTTCCCTGCTGACTGAAGTGTGGCATGTAGCTATGCAAGACACAGCATTTTCAACTGTTGCACTAGCATACCCTCTGGAATGCCCTACTGAGAAAGGTCCACCTGGCACCATCGATTATATACTTTTCTTGTTTGGTAAAAACTTGGCTTTTTGGGAAGCAGCTGACTAGATCTGTGGTGTCCCTGCTTATCTTGCTGCCTTTTTTCTGTTGGTTTAACTTTATCAACTTTTTTCCTGTTAGATTTTGTTGTTACTACTGTTTCTTTCTGTTCTCATTTGACTGTTTTTATGCTTTGATTAGTTTGTTTACTAATTATTCTTAGCTGCTCAAAGGGTTAAATAAAACAAAACATTAGGTTAAGCACCAACCATGTGCCAGGTGTGCATAAATGCACAAACAAATTGACATTGCACTGGAATTCAGAAGCTTCAACATATTCTTGAACATGAGCTGAAATGACAACATTCACTTACTGGTGTGGCATTAGGGTTATGTTTGCCAGTGACGATGTAATACTCTTTTCAGTGTTGCAATTAATGGAGCCAGGGCTCAGAGGGACATACCCCAATACCTTTTTACTAGCTGGGATGCTGATGTCATCTGCTAACCCTTCCAAATTCCCTCTTGGATTCTCACAGCAGGTGCAGGGGAGGGGGATGAAATTTCCCAACAATTATATATTGTTGTAATGGAAAGTATTTTGGGGTGGCTTGGTCTTGAATGGGCAGTTAAGATCCAAAGCTTTACAAAGGACCTGCTCTTGATGGACATGAACGTTGCTAGAACTGTTTTCTAGATATGGATCAACATAGCTGCCTGAATTTTTGGACTCTTCTTGGGGGTGTGGCTATAAGGTCTGTCATGATGAGCACTTGAACTTCAACACTTATCACTACACTACTGATTCTTTTCAATGGAAAGGTTAAGGGTTACCAATGAGTTTTGCACCAATGTGACTGTCTATTAGGATTTTGAATTTCTCTAAATGTTGCAGGGACAATATCCTGCTTGTGTGTGCGTTCCCCCCCCCCCCAAAAGACTTTAAGGAAACCAAGTTAGGTGTTTATGGTAAATGTCAGTAGGGTGGCTAACATGGGCTTGGATGTGGATAGGAAATTCAGATTCATATTAGGACTTTGTTATGGATAATTTCATCTGCAGTTCTAGACACGCTTGCCTAGGAGTAAGTCCTATTGATGGTCCTCAGGACTTACTTCTGTATAGAACGGAGCTTTTCTTATGTTACAAGACTGACATAGTTGCTTCTTCTCTATGGTAATATCCCATGCCACTGTAGTAGTGGCAGAATGGAGGACATCACTTGGGTGATTACTGATAATGTGGTTATTTCCCATGGCAGCAAGCCGCACCACCCTCAGTGGTGATGGTAGTGTGGGAAGTAACCGTGTCACACATCACCCCTGTCACCCCTTCATACACATGTGATCTACTCCTTTGTAATGTTAATAGTGTAAGAAGCAACCAGATGGGAGTGGACCATACCCTACTAAGGTAACATAAGAATGGGTCCTATGATTGTCACTGGATGATCCTGAACAAGTTGCGACCTTTCAGCTTAACCTACCTCCCAGGGTTGTTGTGAAGTGAAAGTGCCTCTTGAGCTGTTTGGATAAACAACACAAATTTGAAAAATACGGCTCCAACTGCAGATTCCCTGACCTGTTTGAATGAAAAAAAACAGGAATTGTAAGTGTCCATCTGGTTTGAGTTTAATGTAATGTGCAGAAAAGGTTGCATATTTTCAAGGACCTTGTACCTAAGTAGTAGATTGTACCACAGTTTATTACACAAATGGAGCTTTTTATTGCTTAGCTTTGTTGAGCTGCCAGTTGGGATAAAGAACACCACGTACCTCGTGGTCCCTATCAAGGAAAATTAGAAAGCATTCAGTTCTGCTTACACTATGAAGCATCGGGGAAACTTGTAATTAAATCCAGAGGACATATGCTGGATTTGCTGATGTCTTTACATTAATAACTTCTTCAGAAAAGTCTTACAAGTTAATCAATAGAAAAATGGCAAAGAAATGTGAGACCAAAACAACAAGCCGTGACAATTCTCAGAAGGTGCTTATAAGGACTTAATCCCAGTAGGCTTGGAGAGGAAACCTGAATCTCACCAGCTCAGTCCCTAGGCAAGCAACCTCTGTTGCGTGCATGTGTTTCAATTTAAACCTATATTGCATTTGGAGTGTGCTTATTAAATGATTATCTTGTCCAGGATCATTTTAGTCTTTGTTCTACATAACCAGGTAGTGGGTGTATGTACAAGAGGATTTTTCTGCGTTAGCTTTGGAGCTCAGATCAAATAAATATTCCAAACAATGTATTGAACTCAGGTGACAGCTAATCCCCTGATGAGATATGGTCCTGCAGCCTTGAACTTTGCAGCCGGGACTTTAATGCCACTTAAATCAGAATGTAAGAACTAAAAGAATTCCAAGAATGTGGTGATATAAACTGTATTTTTAGAGCTGTGAATGACTTGTGAGAGCGAAACGGCACGGTGACTAAAGATAGCACAAGTCAGTTTTTCCATGATTTATCGCAAGAACTTTCACCCTAAGTAAAAGTCATTTAATGTTGCGATTAGCAGCGCACACAGGCTGGCAAGATTTCAAACCAAGTCATTCATTGCATATTTTATCATAGCAAAACGTTTCCATAACATACTAGAATTCTAAACTGCACTTCATCTGCCCACAATACCACGTTAGAGCACAGCCTGGAGACATCAACTAAACACAACAGAAATGGTTCGCAGTTCTCCAGTGGCCACACAGTCTCCATCCTAAAGGCCTACAAAGAATTCCAACTCTCAATTCAGATATATATTCCCCTTGAGTTTCCAATATAATCAGTTAAATGTGAGCTTGCACTTTGTTGTGGGCCATATTGGTCCTGAGGCAGAACTCCGCTGGTCATATTCAGAGGACAAAAGAGACCTTTCCTCTGAAGTATCTACCGAGGGTCCATCTACAGAGCACCGCTTTCACTGCGGATCCCTCTCAAAATCCACAGTATCACAGTTGCAAAGCGACAACCACCACGATACATGGGCAGGATTGAATGAGGAATATTCTGCCCTGAAACTTTGCAGGATTGGTTGCATGGCTGTAAGGCACAGCAATTAGTATTGGATTGAAATTCTGACTGGGCCCACGAGGGCAGTGGACGCCCCCATGTCCGGCCCTCACAGGCCCAGTCAGATCCACCCAGGGCTGGGACAGGCCCGCGCCTGACTGCTCTTGAGCCCTTGAGAGTGGTCGCGTGGGTCCACCATGATACATGCCCTTTGTCCTTTGCCCTGGCTGCATTCATGATGGCCATCGTTAACGCAGCAGGGGAAAATACACAATTTCCCCAGCCTTGGGGAAATTATGTTTCTCCCCCTCCCCCATGCACCAATTGGGGCCTTCAAGACCCTCTTAACCTTGCATTAAGAGGACCTTTAAGGCCCCAATTGGCATGTGGGGTGGGGGAGGCACAGCACATTTTCTGGTGCCTCCGGAAAGTGCACAATTCCCTGTGTCCAGGGGATTGCGCACTTTCTGTAGGCACCGGAAAGTGCGCTTTGTCAAGGCCTCAGGAGGCTCATGCAGCCTCCCGAGCGCTCGGCAAAGGCTCATGTGGCCTGCCACCTTGAAGCAGAACCGCGCGAGTGGGGCTTGTCAAACTCATAGTTCAACCCTCCCCGCAAGTTCTACAAAGCCTAGTAGCAAATAGCAACTAATGATGGTGTGCTGAAAGCAATTTCTTTCCTTCTGCTCAACTCCGTAGCTGTAAAAGAATGCCTCCATGCACCTATACAGCTTTGAATCAACAGGCACCCATCCTCTCCCAGCTGTGCTCCTTCATAGCTGCGAAGCTTTGAATCAACAGGATTCTCTTTCGCTCATGTGCTCATAAAGTGAAATAGAGGAGTTACTTCTGAGTAGACATGCAAACATTCACCCTCATGCCCTTCTCTATCCTTGTGGTGGAGGGGGTCCCTAAATGCACAACTATACATCTGCACAACTGAAGTAAAGAGTGGTAAGGCAGCGATTGAGCCCATGTTCATGACAGCACAGTTTCAAAGTAGCAGGGCTAGCTCCCCTCCCTACTCCGTTCTTGGCAAAGTGCAAAGGAAGGCAATGAGTAAGTTCCAGCTAGCCATGTTTAGCCCTCTGTTCTCACCCCTCCCCACAGAACTTTCCCTTCAGCCAATTAGCATCGCTTCCACCAGCCCACGCCAAAGCCAGGTAAATTCACAAACAGCGCTGAATCTGCAGTAACGGGAAAATTTGTCACAAAATGAGTTTGGGAAAAGAAAACGGATTTAGGGCAGGAAATACTGCACTAGCTACAGAGAGGGGCCAGTGTCATCTGACACAATTGACTTAGGAGTGGAGTAGAATCGGAGTAAAAGCTCCATGTAGGTATGCCCCAAGACTGGTGTCAGAAAAGATTGTGTCTCTGAAGAGCCCACCTTGTCAAATCCTTGGTTCAGTCACACTACTTTAATTTAACCTACCCTGCAAGGTTGTTGTGAGTCTAAAATTGCAAGGAGAGAAAGACTATTGTCCCCTCTACAAGATTTCGGTTTGACTCCCGGTTGGCCAATTATGCGCATCTTCTCCCAATCGCTTTTACGCCTAATCCCTATACACGGGAGGCGGTGAAGTGCGTTACCGGTTGTATGAAACGCGCTTTAAAGTTGTTTACATGCGGAGCATTGCTTGTTTACATTGTCATAAGATGCTTTAACTCCCACGGTAAATTAAAATTAGCTATTTAACGAGCATTCGATAATGTGCATAATCGGACAGAAAAAGCGCCTTGACCCCTGATTTGCACTCCGTTCATGTGGAGGTAAAATCAGTAATGCGCTTTGAAAGAGCTTTAAATCGCTCTTGTAGAGGCACCCTATGTATGGTGCATTGGGCTCCATGGTGGCTAAAGATTGAGATATGATCATGGATTAAAATAAACCCAGAAATTGGTTGTGCAAATTACTTATTTGCCTTAAATATATCCTTATTGGTTCCTGAATTCCTCTTGTTTGCACCAGACAGTACTTTGTGTTAAAAGCTTGCCAGTTGCAGGTGTATTTTAAAGGTTTGTTGTGCTTTTGTAATCCTAGTGCCTCAGAGAATGAAACTCTGGATGACAAGCATTGTTGTACTGTCCCTACAGACAACTCATGTTTGTCTTTTCCTCAAATACACCTTTATGTCTCTTTATAGATGGTGCCCTTTTTGTTCAGACTGTTTTGCTGGGGTTTGGAGAATTCCAAGGTGTATAGACCTAGCATATGTCCCATGGTCTGTTATACCATCCTGACCTCTATGACAGTGATGAGTTAGTGGCTGCATGTGGCATGTCCCTGTCATACTGAAATGTCTGGCTTCTTGAAGCAACAGACAGCAACCTAAGACGATGCACACAGAAATTACACAGATATCTTTTGTGCAATAGGAAAGCATCTTTCAAATATCAACAGGATGGGGTGAAGGGGTGGAAAAAGATTTTCAGCCATTTCTTAGATAATCTGTTCCTCCAATTCTCCTTCAGCTGATCAAATATTGTGATATCCATGTATTTATAAAACAGCCCCCAACATGTGTTTCTCACATTAACTTGCATTAAAAGCCCCTATACAGACATTCCTGAAACAGGTGAACAAGTGAACTGGTGAACATCATGCACATGTGATATTGCTCCTCAAATGGCTGTGGATACAGTGCAAACATCTGAACGAAGGAGCCTAGGTGTGTATACGGTATCTACAGATACCTGGAAATACATTTGGAGGAGGGGCCTGTGGGTAAACGGACACCTGGGAGCCCCAACATCATGTGTGTGACATGGGGATGGGGCTTTAGGTATGCCAGGAGAGGGCTAAAGTCAAAGTTTATTTTTACATTCCCAGGGCTGTATGGTGAATATTTCTTATGAATGCAGTCCTTGTATATTATTTTATTGGTGACAGCAGTTACTTAGTATGTAAAGGAAGCTTTTCTTTTCAAGCTTTCCCTAAGGGTACCTGCTGTCCCCAAGGAAAGGTACGCAGTCTGTAAAATGTTTACCACACGAAAACATGAAATTAGCTTGTAGTGACTTCTCCCTAGGGGTGAGGAACCTTTGCCCTGCAGAGCTTTCTAATCCACCCAAAACTGTTTTCCCTGAGGCCCCTCTCATCCTCTGAGGCTGAGGCCTTGCATTGTACCCAAGCTGTCTATGGCCTGGCAAATTATCAGCCTGCCCATAGTCCGTCTGGTCACTGTGGACCCTCTGTTGTCTATCAAGGCTGCTGCTTCCTCTCCTCCTTCCCATTTGTGTTTGTGAATGACAGAGAGAGATGTGTAGAGCTTTGCAACATACTGAGCTCAAGAGATGGAGAGAGGCTAAGGGCAGCAGAAAAGAGATGCTGGACAAAAAAGGCAAAATGGACAGAAATCAGGCTGAGAGAAAGGTGGGGAGAAAAGGCAAAATCAGCCCTTGTGCAAGTTCTCTCGTCACCTGAAGTGGGAGAACATGTATCACCACCACCACCAAGGCACCACCTTGCCTCCACTGCCAGCATCTCACACTTTTCCCCCCTGCTGCTGCCACACAGCATCCCTTTCCCCCATCCCACACCCCCTTACCTTTGCTGCCACCGCGTTGGCTCTATGGAGAGCTGTGCAGCTCCTGGGTCTCACGGGAACTCAGCTGAGCTGTTGTGAGACCTGGCCAGGCAAGCTCTGGCAGGAGCTGCACAACCACTTCTTCTGTGGTTGCTTGCTACAGCAAATGCCATGGTGGGAGAGCAAGTGACGGGACTTTCTAGAGCACCTACTGGAAGTGGCGAAGCAGTGGCAGTGGCAGGTCCTCCTAACTGGGGTTGTCAGAAGCTCCGCTTCCTGATGCGGATGTTTTACCTTGCTTGATGGGTGAGCCAGCCCAGGCAAACTGTACAGAGAGATGAGGCTGAAGGAAGGGTAAACCCTGGATTTGTGCTGGATGCATTGTTTTGATCTCCATTCCCTTGGTGGGCAAGGGCTGAAAAATGAACCACTTGCTGTACCGCTTGAAGAGGAGGAGGAGAAGGTGAGCTGCTGGAGCGACTGCAGCTGAGCAGTATGGAGGGATTGTGGGAAGAGGGGAAGCTGTGTGAGTAAATGGATTGGGTATATATGTGCGTATGGATTTGTGTGAATGGTGTGTATCTGCGTGTGGGGGGGGGAAGACGAGAGGGAGGGAGGGAGGGAGGGAGGGAGTGTTCCTGATTAAGGCTGGCTTTGCTCCCTCCCACTTTTGACATTGGCCTACACACCTCTGGCTCCGAACTACACAGTTCAGTTGAGACATGAAAAGAATGTATGAGCATGATCTGGCATAACTAAATTCTATTGATTTCAATGACAGAGAGCGTCATTATACTGGAGGATTAATGCACATCTGCCGCGACTTTGATCCACGTTTTCAGAGCTGGACTCGCTCAGGGCGAAAGAACAGCACAACAGGGACGATGTCATGCTAGTCCAGCGCTGAAAAGGTGGATCAAAGTTGTGGCAGATGTGCATTAAACCTCCAGTGTGATGACGCTCAGAGAGTCAAGGATATTAGAACAACCTATTATAAGTAACTAGGTCTGTTACCTCAAATGGAGTATTTCAGTGTCACATAGAGTCTTTTATCTGACACACAGGGCTGGATCCTGTAGATATCCCACCCCTTGTTGATGTGAGATCGTCTCAAAGAAACCAACAAAGGAATCCAGGATTTTGCAGTACTTGTGATTGGGCATCACATGTACAATAACAGCAAAGGCAAAAACTCATGCTCTTCCTACCTGGGGTCTTATTGGTTGTGTGTGTGTGTGGGGAGGTATTCTTTTTAAAACTTTAAAAATGTAGTGCGTCTGCATGCTCGTCAATGAAGCTTAAGACTTCTGCATGCAATTGAACATTCAGTTTGGGCTGGAAAGCATTCTGAAGGGAAATTTCTACAACGTCAGGGGTATTTTGTTGGGTACAGTGGATTTTTGACTGGAAATCCGAACAGTTTCAGCCTCACTTCTGACATGCAGTGTCAATAGGGGACTATATTGTGGGATTGTTTTAACCACACACACACCCTTCAACCACAGCCCTGCTCCCAACCTGCAATACGGGGATAATGTCATTTGCATGAGCAGGGCTATTTTTTTAATGTTTAAAAACTAAAATCTTCATCATCATACAAAAGTAAAACCTGAGTTAGAAAGGGTTTTTTTTGCTGCTACTTTTTGTGTCGGTGTACATATGCTGGTGCCCAATCAAAGCAATGCTAAAATGGGTAGCTCTTACTTCCACCCCCAGAGAGATTTTCAAAGGCTCCCATTCTAATGTAAAACTAGAAATTCTGTTCAGGCAAATGAGATGGGTCACGCTTTTTCTATCCCTGTTGGTGTTGAGCCCATTCTTTCTCCCTCCTGCCACCTCCTTCATTTCTCTGGTGTTTTAGTGGGGATCAAACAAATACACAAACAGCTTTGCTTGCTTGATCAAGCCAGTTCCTGCCTCTTTCTTCCCTCCAGAGATTATTACTGGGAGCAGTTAAGCCTAAAATCATGCACTGATTTTTAAATATGAAACTTGGCGTACTTATACATTGACCCAGGCTAAACATTTTTAATGCAGATCCCAGGATGTAAGCAATAGGGTGGGGTTGAGAAATGTATTATTTTATCTTTTAATCCTCAGGCAAGGACAAACATTCTTGCTGTATGTGATGAATAATGCTGAGTGTGATATTTAGGAAGTTTAAACCCCAAGAAATGGAAAATAGATGGTAGACCTGCAGAAAATATGTGATTTTGTGTATAATGACAATTTATATAAATCTTACCCCAGCCTAGCCCCGCTATGAAGCAAAAGTAAAGCAAACTACTTAAGGAAGTACAGTGGCCAGGGGAGGGAAGACAAGACCTGGAGCAGTTCTACACAAGGCTTTTATAGTATGGTCGTGATTGGTCACTCACAGAAATTTGCAGGTCCTTTACATGATGTCATCAACCTGCAGGGCATCTCCCACACATTTTGACCTTTATTCTGCTTTTGAGAAGATCAGAGATAACCCAGCAAGGAGCATTAATTCAATATGTCAGTTGTATGTGATGACAGAGATGTGCTATACGGCACCACCATTTAGTGGCTGTATAAATGAAATGAATTCCCGGAATCAAGGTATGTCCTGTCTGTGTAAATGAGCTGATCTTAATCCTGCAAACAATCCAGAAGCAAAAGCCCCAGTAAATTGTAGGTTAAAAAGTCTGGTGTGATGGGTAGCTTTAGAGTGCAGTGTGTGGTCACTTATGCATCCAATACAGGGTCCTCGATGAGTTACAACAGCATCACTTCCACCTCATAATTTTTTGGGGCACCAGATACTGTCACCATGCCAGTAATTGCCAAAATATGTATAAATGAAGAAGGAACTGGGGGTGTGCCTCCCAAATTAAGCTTTGGAACACCTCAGATCATATACTAAACCTCAGGAAAAGTAGTCTCTGAGATGCCAAAGACTTGCTTGGAGTGCTAATCTCTGTCAACCAGGACATCCCAATGCCACCAATACCCAATGTTATAGTACCACCCTTCATTACATTGCCACCACTGTGAAAGAAACTGTTTTCAGAAATAATTTAACAACAATACAGAGATACTTCATAGGGTGAATTTATGCCATAAATACAACAAAAATCTAGGTTTCCAGTTGATGCCTATCCATAAAATAGGAATATGACATGACCATGTATGTCCCACACAATTTTTTAATCAATTTTTTAATTATAAGTTTTAACAAAATAAAATTTATTTTATTTTATTTATTTATTACATTTGTATACCGCCCCATAGCCAAAGATCTCTGGGCGGTTTACATAGGATTAAAAACAATTAAAACCAATATACAAAAATTAAAACAGCAAAACCATACAACATACACACAATCTGTACATTTAAAAAACACTACAACACTTCAAAAAAGCTACAAAAACAAAACAAAACAAAACAAACCCAGGCTCCTCAGATATTGCCAAATGCCTGAGAGAAGAGGAAAGTCTTGACCTGGCGCCGAAAAGATAACAATGTTGGCGCCAGGTGGGCCTCATCGGGGAGATCGTTCCACAATTGGGGGGCCACCACAGAGAAGGCCCTCTCTCTTGTTGCCGACCTCCGAGCTTCCCTTGGAGGAGGCACTTGGAGGAGGGCCTTAGATGTTGAACGTAGTGTTCAGGTAGGTTCATGTCAGGAAAGGCGTTCCATCAGGTATTGTGGTCCCAAGCCATGTAAGGCTTTATAGGTTAAAACCAGCACCTTGAATCGGGCTCGGAAACATACAGGCAGCCAATGCAAGCGGGCCAGAGTAGGTCTTATATGTTCGAACCTACTGGTTCCGGTTATCAATCTGGCCGCTGCATTTTGCACAAGCTGCAGCTTCCGAACCACCTTCAAAGGCAGCCCCACGTAGAGTGCATTGCAGTAATCTAACTTGGAGGTTACCAGAGCATGGACAACTGAAGCCAGGTTATCCCTGTCCAGATAGGGACGTAGCTGGGCCACCAACCGAAGTTGGTAGAAGGCACTCCGTGCCACTGAGGCCACCTGCGCCTCAAGTGACAAAGATGGTTCTAGGAGAACCCCCAAGCTACGAACTCACTCCTTCAAGGGGAGTGCAACCCCATCCAGAACAGGTTGAACACCCTCCATCCGGTCAGCGGAACCACCCACTAACAGCGTCTCAGTCTTGTCTGGATTGAGTTTCAGTTTATTAGCCCTCATCCAGTCCATTGTCGCAGCCAGGCACTGGTTCAGCACATCCACAGCCTCACCTGATGAAGATGAATAGGAGAAATAGAGCTGTGTCATCAGCGTACTGATGACAACGCACTCCAAAACTCCGGATGACTGCACTCAACGGTTTCATGTAGATGTTGAACAGCATGGGGGACAAAACTGACCCCTGCGGAACCCCATACTGGAGAATCCATGGGGCCGAGCACCACCTTCTGGAGCCGACCCCCCAAACAAAAAAATGCAAGTGTAACTACATACTTCAAAGGCCTCAGTTTCAAATATTGCAATGTTCTAAATGGGAAAAAGGTGGGGGGAATAAATTACTCAAACTTCAGTAAAGGCAGACCAAATATCCAAATACAAGTCTATTCGTAATTGGCACCTATATACCATTCTTTCAAATGTAGTTAGTGTTGTTAGGTCTTCAAACCCCATTGCATTACAGGCGGTGAGCTTTTATCTTTCCAATGTTGTAGTATCAGTCTTTTAGCATAACCAGTAAGTTTGCGAGATTATTTTTGGAGTAGTTTGTACATTTCCAAGCTTGAGATGCGATTCACAGAACAAATAAAAATGTGTTTGGAATATGCATACATTTGAAAAATGCACATTAAAAATTTGCACTTTTGTAAAAATGTACACAACCATGGCTTTATCCGTAGGAGAAAATGTGGACATTTAAAATTTAACACAATTGATGCATATATTTGGAAAGATGTACAAGAAAATATATACAAATTTTCCTTCACAAATTAAAAAACAAAGTTTGCCATCTGATATGGTATGACTCCAAACGAGCTTTGAGGTGGAATTTGGACAAGTTCAAGTTTTGCCGTATCAGCATTCTTACTTGTGTTAATAAACCATAGTTAAGATTAACTACAGTTTCGTGTTTGAATGGAATATTAAACTGCAGTTAACTGAGATGGAAGCAGAAGCTTCCAACCTTGCTACCATGAGGAGGTGGGAGGAGCACACGTGTCCAAGGCTCATGCAAGTAACACTAAACTATAGTTTAGCGTCATGTTCGAACCAGACCACTGTGGTTCCTATGGGACAGTAGCTATATGTGATGCGAGGTTGTTGCTCCTGTATTTACAACAGCCCAAACCATTCACCTGAATCCACCCTCCTGTGTATAAAACAACCAGAGGAGTAAGATGGAAGAACTGAACAGTTTCTTCTTACAGAGCTTTCTTCACTTTCCATGTCGCATAAACTGGAGTCAGCAGAGAATTGGCCCTTTATAGTTCAAGGGTCCATGCCAGGAGCTGTGAATGGCTATGATTAGCTGCTCAGTGACAGCCATGAAGCCCTTGGTGACTGAGGATTTGCCACAGTTACAGCAATTCTGCCAACCCACCCCAAGATTCTTTATGTGAGTACAACTAATGTAGCCTCTCTTCACACCACTTAAGAGCCTTTCACAAGTTGTACCGCAAGCGGTGCTTGCAAGCTGCCAGGGCAGCTTTCAGAATGGCTTGTGGTTACTAACAAGGTTGTTAATAAAGCGGGAAGAATCATAATAATAGCGCAAACATGACAGATTCCTTCCCAGTGGACGCATACATCCCATAAACATCATTGTCACCACAGGGCTCTCGCCAGAATTCCTGAAGGTGTTTTCAAGTGAACTGCAGCCTTATTCCTGAAGTTATTGGGGGCTGGAGAGCAACACTCATCTGTTTGCAATTGAAGACCTGTTTCCAAGAGCAGACAAATGGCTGTTACATTAGTTGCTTCTTCTATTGGAGTAGAAATAATTGCATCCTCTTTATACAAACTGTTCCGAGTGCTTAATTTCTAAAATGAGGGATGTCTTAAAGGCACATTCTGTGACCTGCAAGTTGTCCCCTATCGTTCCAGATGTGTGCATGCAGGGGTTTGTTTGTCGCTTCTGTGGAGAATGTAAAACACTCTGTTAGAGTGGCCATGTGTCTTCTTTTACAGAGGGAAGTACTTTATTTGAAGGAGAGCCAGAGGATTTTCCTGTTCAAAAACTTCAAATAGTGTCCTCTATTTGAAGGGCTGTCCTATCTAAGTCCAGTTTCGAGATAAAGAACCTTCAGAAGGAAGAGCACAGTGGCCTTGAACTTCCCCTTCGACAGCTCCTCGACAGAAGGCTGAGCAAGGCACACAAGTCACCTGCTCACCAGTCTTTCCACACTATAGTGTGATGCACTATATTTTTATCTAAATGATGATAATTATATTTCAGTTTGGATCTATATGTATAAATCAGCATGTGCAATTTTTATGCAATACGGCCTCATTTTTGAAATGCATTTCTTCTTTGGGGCAATTCATAAATAGCCATTGTAACCTTGATATGGTTATCTTGCGCATGAAGGAGATGAAAAGGCCTGTTCTGGGGTTCTGTGTGGCTTGTTACCCACTGCAATAAGCCACCCTGGCTGGGTTTACATGACACAGCGATCTACTCTGCCAAGGTTAATTATGCTAACCCCCTGGCACTGTGGCTTATTAACCAACCTGTGATTGTATGAACCAGGTCTCTGTGCAGGCTCAGATACACTATCTTTTTAATTCACAGTTTTCAGGGCTCGACTCTGCACTGAAAATAGATTCTGGAGCTTTCAAGGCTCTGATTAGATCCTGGAAATCTCCTTCACCATCTCTATGGAAAGCATTTCGTTAGTATCTTTGGAAAGGCACTCTACTGTATAGGATGCAAAGTCTAGATTAAATCATTATGCTCTAAGTATGCTAGCAAGCACAACCCTAACCAAATTGATATAGTCTAATTAATTATATGAAAATACTTTGTTATGGAGAGTTTACTTGCTATATATGCTGGACCTTTCTCTGGTATTCTCTAGCGTCCCACACAGCTTAAGGCTGCAATCCTTAACACCTCTGGGTAAAATCCATTGGATGCAATGGGATGGACATCAGAATAAATATTCTTGGCTATTAGTACCAACAAGCTGCCAAACATGACAAGCAAAATGGCACTGCTCATACACATGTGCAAGGGGTGTGCCAGGTGTGCCCAGGCAAACCCTAATATCTCAAGCAATAAGCACCGAATTGAGGGGGGCATTGAATTAGGGATTCAGAGGGGGATCGAGACGCAGCAAGAAGGATCTGTTGCCCCCCCCAACATCACACCATTGCTCCTGGCAGCGGGAGCAAAAAGGAATATCACCACGTCCACGTGAGCCCCTCCTCTGGCCAGTGTCACCACAAAGCCAGGCAAGCCAAATGCGGAGTAAGGCATCAGTGTCCATAGTGTTTAATAAATAAACGAATAAAAGTAATGTCCTTTATGACTGAGTGTTCAATAAATGTTCACCTTAAAAAAAACACCCTGGGAGCACACCCTAATGAATGTGCTGCGTAAGCGTATGGCACTGCTCTTACTAAATTGTAGCAGTTTTCAGGCATGACCCAGTTTCTTTGTGGGTTTGTTTGCCTATCGCAGTACTGGCAGGGGATGGGAAGAGGGGAGATGGATGTGGCAGCAGGGAGAGCAGACAGATACATCGGCGGGGAGGGGGGAAAGAGTTGCAGCAGCAACGATGGCGGGAGGCAGTGATGACCGGCAGCAGCGGAAGCACAGGTGCTCTTCTGCCTCAGACAGCAGGAGAGCTTGCACTGGTGGTGCCAAAGACAGTGTAGGATAGAAGGCCACTCCCAAGCTGCAGAAACCCCTTTTAGGGGAAGCACGATCCCATCCAGATCAGGTTGAATTGCCCAGCTTCACACACAGTTTCTCAGAAGCATCGCATGTCTATTGTTAAGAATATGATATTATGCTAACTGGGTAAATGGTATGCCCTGTACAGCAGTCAAAGCCTGCAAGGAAGCCAAGAGATTAAAAATTCATCTCTTTTTAGTAGCTGCAGGGCATTTGGCCCGTTGTATTGAAGCATACATAGCAGCTCCGCTTTCCACTTGCATTGCTGTTCCATTTTGTCCCAGAAGACCCTGAAGTGAGCCTTTGATTTTTCCCAATCTGAGTGCTCTTCTCCCTTAGTCTTGTTCATATAGTTGGGTCACATTCCTTTGTGCTCCTAACAATTGCAAATCAAGTAAACTGGGCCAAAATGAGTGTACCTCTGCTATCAAATGTCAAAATATGATCACGCTGGCCAGCCTCCGGCAGAGCATTAAAAATAGCTTACTAAGTTACACTGTGAAAATCACTAATATAACAAGACTTGTGTGTCTGATCTCATTAATGGGGGAAGGCTAATATGGTGATTTCATGCAATACCGATGGAAATCAATAAAGGATTATTTTGGGGGGAAGAAAGCACGCGATTCTATTATTTAAGGCATTTTGTACAAAAAAGTTAGAAAATAACATTTAACTTACATGTCTCTTGTCCAATTCAATAAAAGTTATTTTGCTTTGTTAAGGCTTTTGCTCCAGTTAAACTAGAAAGAGGTTACAGAGAAGTTGGATTTTGGGGCTCACCCTTTTCAGCTAAGCAGAAAAGCCAGTTCCAAGGGGTGAAAGTTGTTCTCCACTGCGTTTTACTATAATTCTCATCAATGCAACTGGGCCCAATTGATCTATGCTGGATAGAACATGGAGCCCAACTGCAAGTCACTAGCAGTCTGCTATGTGCTTGTGAGGGTGCAGCAATGAATGCTTGCAGGAAGAGAGAACCTTTGAGTCAGTGCAGGTTTATGTGAGTTTTTTGTGGCTATTTTCTGCTGAAAGAGAAATTTACATTTACTGACATTTGTGAAAATTTCCCTAAGTTGCTGAATCTCATGCTCTAGTCATGCAGCAGAAATCTTAGACTGGTGTGATGTGGCTGCAAAAAAAAGCAGATGCTATTTTGGGTTGCATTAATAGAAGTATAGCTTCTAAATCGTGCGAGGTACCGGTTCCCCTGTATTTGGCACTGGTTAGGCCCCATCTTGAGTATTGTGTCCAGTTCTGGGCACCACACTTCAAGAAGGATGCAGACAATCTGGAGCGTGTTCAGAGGAGGGCAACGAGGATGATCAGGGGTCTGGAAACAAAGCCCTATGAGGAGAGATTGAAAGAACTAGGCATGTTTAGCCTGGAGAAGAGATGATTGAGGGGAGATATGATAGCACTTTTCAAATACTTGAAAGGTTGTCACACGGAGGAGGGCCAGGATCTCTTCTTGATCATCCCAGAGTGCAGGACACGGAATAATGGGCTCAAGTTACAGGAAGTCAGATTGTGGCTGGACATCAGGAAAAACTTCCTGACTATTAGAGCAATATGACAATGGAACCAATTACCTAGGGAGGTGGTGGGCTCTTCTACATTAGAGGCATTCAAGAGGCAGCTAGACAACTATCTGTCAGGCATGCTTTAAGGTAGATTCCTGCATTGAGCATGGGGTTGGACTTCATGGTTTTATAGGCCCCTTCCAACTCTACTATTCTATGATTCTATGATTCTGTGGTATCTGAGAGGTGGAAGAAGCAAGAGTAGAGATGTTTGTATTGTGTAACAAATTTCTCTGTGCTCAAAGATCTGCTGCTGAGCATATTATACCCAGGACCCCACTCAACGCATCTATTGGTTTATGGTCTGGGATGGTAAATGGTCTGGAATTTGGCGTTGTGAGAATCAAGCTTTCATTTTAAAAAGCACGTTCCTAGACCTTATGGCTGCAGATAGAAGTTTGAAAACAAGTGGACAACAGCTGCAACATTTTTAAAACCAGATGAAGTTTGAACAGGCTTCTTGTGGTCAGTGTGGCTTCAATGCACTATCCAACTTTGTGCCCCAAACCAAAGCTACTGTTGTCTGTTTTAACTACCTCCCCATCCACTCCTTCAGTCCTGGTGAATGTTTCCGAAAAGGTGTGATTTTGGAACAAAATTAATCATACAAAGCTAAAAGAAATAGATAATTCTAATTCATTCTATTTTCCTTTTCTTTTAAAAGCCTGCACAGGGCCTGCAGGCCCGGCTAGCCAGGTGCCTATGGCAGCACTATGCCAAGGACCCATTGGAGTCTGGTGCCAACCCTGTTGAGCAGAATAGAAATGCACTAGCATGCTTGACGTATAGATATCTTGCAGACGTGTGAGTAATCTCCATATCATAAATACTCTGACCATTATCTCATTGCAGTCCTTTAATTTCCATATCTCAAATACTCCAGTGGTTCCCTAATGGTCAGCTTCCCAAGGTACAACCTTATGGTTTTACTAACAATCAGCCAGTTAGGTAACAGATAATATGAAAGGTTGTGGTCAATAATGTTCTGCTATGGAATAACAAAGTGGGCTGATCTGATGCCTTTCCAGTCTCTTGACAGGGTGCATACTGGCATGATTCAAGGTGCTGACGTGCAATAAGGCCTTAAATGTCCTCGGCCCAGTCTACCTGAGTCTGAAATCTGTTACACGCTTACCTGGGAGAAAGTCACAATGAACTCAGTGGGACTTACTTCAAAAGAGACATGCATAGATATGATAGTGTTGTAAGGCACTGCTTTCTT
Source organism: Anniella stebbinsi (assembly GCA_029215795.1). NCBI lineage: Eukaryota > Metazoa > Chordata > Lepidosauria > Squamata > Anniellidae > Anniella > Anniella stebbinsi. Next base: position 59,230,033 of record JARDYH010000005.1, on the reverse strand, counting down.
CCTTATGAACTTTCTTTCTCTTTGGGGTCAATGGCAGGGCTTTATTTTGAGATTACTCTATTGATGCGGCTGCTGTTTTTATGTTTCTCTGTAGCTCTTTTATTCTTTTGGACTGTCCGTTAACTATTTGATTGTTATAAACTGCCTTGAGTGCACTAACTAGAGCACAAAGGATTTAAAAATGTGAGAAGAGAACGGGAAGAGTAGTGCCCATAAATTTAGAGATGAGAAATGAGAGGGATGAAGAGAGAACTCCAGGTAGAAATAGAAGGGTTGATGGGAGGCACCAATTGTCTATTGGGGTCATATGTTTTAACCTCAACCATAAGTGCACATGCACACATAATGCACACACACACACACACACACAATTCAAGCACAATTTAAAAGTGTCCCTAAGGCTGTGGAATATGGCTACTTATACATAGCCGATTTCACAATTGTACATAGAAGACAAACACATAGGTGAACCTGTTTTACAACTTTCCACCTTATACCTGGAGAAAACAAATGGAGTAGAGTTGAAGCCTGAGGTATAAAGACATCAGTTTTACAGTATGCAATAAATAGGATCTCTGGCTAAGGTGGAATTGCACAGGTAGGCCTTACAAAGCAGCTCTTCTTGGAAATATGGATGACTTGTTGCTTCCCTGTTGTAGCTCTTCCTTTTACATCTCTTTTGGCTTTAATCATTGACAGAAGCAATGATGAGGACTTGTAGGTTTTTAATTCTCCAGCAAATCAACCTTCTACCGAGTGATCTAGCTCCAACCCACTTGAGTAAGAGATGGGCACAAAGCTATCTGATTCTAGCAGAACAAAACAAATATTCTGGCCCTGCAATCTTCTGACCATATATAGACTTAACTAGCCCTTTGGAAGATATGGCTGATATCTGTGATCAGTACAGAGCAATTAGTTATGAAATGTCTGTGCCGCCAAAGGGTGGTTTATAAGGATGCTTTTAAACCATGCTTTCTGTTTGTGTGCTTGAATGTGCATATCTCAGCTCATGGGGACCCTCATATTGACACTGAAAGCTGGCTCACTGTAACCGAGCAATAGTTAGAAACAATTGCATCTGGCTAGAAGGAGCAAAATTGAGTCACTCTCAAAGCAGAGACTGTTCGAAAAAATACATTGAGCATAGTGAGTGGATGCTACAGTCACTGTTATATGACTTGCTGCTGTAAAAATGCCAGTTGTTTCTATTTTAAAGTGATTAAGTTATATTCTTAATATGTTGCTAGTGGGAGTTTCTTAGCTATTTTGGGAATGGATGTAATTTTATAGTATCAAATGTTGAAATAAATCTATTATGAATGCAACTTCCTGCAACCCCCTAGGTCTAGACTGACCTGGCATGGTTGTTTTCTTTAATTTCTTGTCCAGATTAAAATACTTGCTTACTTGGACAAGCATTAGAAACGCGCACCTTGTGAATCTGTGCAACCAGTCTAATTTTGGATAAACTAGAGGAAAGGGTTTTTCTTAAGCCTGCTAAGTTTTGCCAGCCGCCTTATAACCGCCTTATAACGCCTTATAACCCTCCTGTTGCCAAAGGAGATTTGATAGTAACACCATAAAATAATAGAGGAATGCAGTTCACATCTAGTAGAATGCTGAGCAGTTTATCAACTAGCCTACTCATCGCTGTGCCCAATTTTGCAGGGATCAAAAAGACAAAAGGGGAAAGGGAATTTGCAATTGCAATTCATTAAGTATCAATATGTTTAATTTTATGATTTAATTTAATACTTTATAAATTTTATGCGTTTTAAATTTAGAATCTGCCATTGGCCTTTCCAGCCCCCCCCCCCCAATTTTAGGAACCTATTGGTTCTGAATAAATGGCACCAGAACTTCATGGAAAAGGTAAGTTCAGGGGAAGGGCATAAGAGAACTAAATGGATAGAAAGTTGAGGCAATGCCTCTGAAATCAACCTGCACTTTCACCTGTTACTAAGAAAACACTGTTATTACAATACCAACAACCTAAAAGCAAGAGGGCAATCAAACAAGTGTAAACTAATATAGTAGAGTTATTGGTTTAGGAACCTGCAGATTGGAACCAGGTGTTGAGTGATAGAGAGTAAGCACATGATGACAGGGCCATGATCTAATCAAAAGAGAAGATCTCTTTAGGATGAAGATCTTATTTTGCAATTGCTCTTACTGTTGTCTGCCACCATCAAAATAAATAAAAACCAAGCCTGGGTCAAACATCAGCTGGGATCCTATTGCTATTTTTTTTAACTGCTTTGATTTGGATACTCCCTTTCAGGTCTGCCCACACCATCCTATAGATAATTTAAATTTGTACTATGTGTGAATTTGGAATGCATCCCAGGAGCAGAGCAAACATCTAACTTTAGGGACATGTCTACTCTGTAGTCTGTAAGATTATCCTCTAATGGATATTCTTGCAATCTGGATCTGGTCAGTCAGTGCCAGAAAGGGCTGGTGCGGACAGTTTAGAAGTTATTTGCCCGGAAATGACCAGTGAGAGTAGATCATTTTCAAATGTGTTAGTGGAATCTGCAGACAGAGTATATAATTTAAGGAGCAGCATGGAAGTGCTTGTTCAATATGTTTATTCTAAATCACTGTCTGCTGCTCTATTTACACTTCCCCTAATGGCTTTGGAGCTCATAACAGAGAATGTAGTTTGTTAGCTCAATATTTTTACATATGACCACATTTTTAAAAAATCTCTCATTTGGGCCTAATGGAGATCTCAGGGCCATGTCTCACTAGAAATGTTTGCAACCAGGTACAGATATCAAAGTAAAAAAAATAAAATACATGTGAACCGCATCTATTATGAAGAGTGTGTACGCATGCTTCAAGAGCAACTTTTTTTCTGTAAAATATAAGGGAATTTATTTCTGTGAAGGACTTAAATAGACAGTGAGGAGATAGCTAAATCCATCCCCACCCCGCCAAATCTCACTAAGATCCCCTCTACAAGAATTCGGTTTGACGCCTGGTTCTCCGATTATGCGCATCTTCTCGGAAGAGCTTTATGGTAAATGACTGTACGCAGGAGGTAATTGAGCGCAGAACTGGTGGCCTTACCAGTTGTTTGAAATGCGCTTTAGAAGTAGTTAATCGGAGAATCGCTTGTTCACATAGTCAAAATGTGCTTTAACGGCAGCAGCAAAATAAAACTTGCTATTTAACGCGCATTCGATAATGCGCATAATCGGATAGATAACGCGCCTCAACTCCCGATTTGCGCTCCACTCATGTAGAGGTAAAAAATTTAATGAGGCTTGAAAGAGCTTTAAACCTCTTGTGTAGAGGCAGCCTAGGTTAATGTCTGTGAAGCACTTTGTCTAGCTAAAATGTGCAATTTCAGTGCTGAAGATCCGTTGTGGCATTTTTCACTTTTACTCTGGCCCCTGGGCCACATTTCCAAGAACGCAGTTCCCCTGTCTCCCACTTTACTGCCTTGTTTGCCCAGATAGACCCATTGCTCTGTAAAGAGTCCATTGTGGCTCTTTAGCACCCTTCCATTCGTGGCATAGCCTCACCAAATTCTGAGCTCGATACTTTCCATTGCAGGGTGATTTGCCTTGCAGAAGGCTGTGCTAATCCTAAACTCAGTGGCTTATTCATTTGGCTGTCCCAAGGTCTTGAGTCTAGCACAACCATCTATCGATCCTAGCTCTTAGCTAGATTCTCTCCCATGCCTCTTTCCCCAGTTCCCTTGTTTCTCTCCGTGATTTTCCTCAAAGTAGTCAGAGTCCAAGGAGAGGCCTTGCTTTTAGATTGTCCAATTTAAATGCTGTTTTTACAACCAAATTGTTTTGGCTCTGCAGACCCTAATAAAGGATTACCTGTTGTTGGTCTGCCTATTGTTGAGCCTGTTCAGACAACACAATAAGCCATGGTTAGGCTGCTAACCCTTTTGCATCAAATGGTTAGTGAGCATGTTTAAACCGTGGTTATATAGCCACCATTGTTAGGAATGGTTCCCACAACACGCTAAGCCGTAAAGTTTAGCTCAAAATGCTTAACCACCGTGGCTTAGCATGTGGTCTAAACAGGGTAATTGTCTTGTGCCCAAGAATCCAGTCATTTGGCTGTTTCTAGATAACTTTGTACTCTAGAGTATCTTTATGTGTTCCGTGTCATCCCCATGGAGCCAGTGAGCAGTGAAAGAAGAGACTCAGCTCTTTTTTTTGCAATACTTCCCCCTTCTTTTCCATATTCCCAATCACCAAAGTTTCCCCTTGTGAACTCTTTAAGTATAGACAAAATAAGGCAAGAGAGAAATAGCTTCATGCTGCATACCTTATAATTTGAGTAATGGTTTCTGTGTGCAGTTTATATATTGCTTGTGGTAGTGTGGTGATTTGGTGCTGAGTTATACCATATTCTATGCTGTGTTGTAGTGACATGGGTGGGGTGGATGTCCATGCATGTATTCTATTTCCCCTCTGCCTTTGAAGTTTGGGGCTGGTGTAACGTTGTGCTGTTGAGGGGTGTGTGATCAAGAATCTAAGGGAGTACAGGATTTGGCATACGTTTGCTCTTTCCATGTGCCACACACATTTTATATCTTTGCCGAAGGAAAGCTATGCTCTTCTGGTATACCTGAGGTATTCCACTGGCATATCTGTCATGGTGTCAGGATATCTGGCATTTTGCCAGTTTAGCAGGGCTTCCAACCTCTCAATCAGCAGATGTTCAGTAAAGGATAATTGCACCCAAAGAGAATTGTGTGTATATTTGAAACTTGGAGCTAAGCATGATATGTACTTATAGTGCTATTCATTCTTTTCAAGCTTCTCTGTAAACTGCTGTGGCCTGACCCTAGACCCTTTTCTGTATATGCTAGAGCTGAAGTCCTTCAGATGTCATTAGACATTTTGCAACGTATGCTTTTAAAATTCTGAGATTAGTAATAAAACCGTAAAGGTTGATAAGCAAAATTTTGGAAGATGTCTGAAACGATACTTTCTTTTCCTTAAAATCAAGTGCTTCTTTTTAAAATGCGTTGTTTTCTCTCAGGCACTTGCGTTCTTATTTTGGTTTCTACTTTTACCTGGTTTGTCCATGATGTACATTTTCAGATGTTACTAAACATTTTAGTGCTTTGTTGGCATTTCTTTGTTTGTTGAATTCTGTAGTATGTATCTGCGCTACTACAAGCTCCACCACATTCAGTTACCTTTGATACCTTGGAACATTATTGCTAAGGTCTTCAATGTAGGCTGCCAAATGTGCATGCTGAGTCCAATAGGCCACCTTAGCTGCTCTTTGCTCAATAATTATGCATGCATGATTAACAGATGGTCTTTGGAAATATATGAATTGACGTATAATATTTTGTGTCAACTAAAGTTTTTAAAATAATTAACTATTTAATGTGTCTTTTGATAACCAAATACTGAAGGGGGATATTTCTTCGGTATTTTGAAGGCAGTGCTGATTTTTTGGAGCACTTGAGCCTGGCAAAGTGAAATATAAATTCAGTAAATATATGGTAGTATGGCTGGGAAAGAATTTTCCTTAGAGAAGATGTGATTGTGTGACTTCACTTTTTGGGGACAGCAAAGAGTAGCATGTCAATCCCCCAACTTTCTTAGTGAAATGTCTTTTTTATCCATGTTTAATATATGGATGTAACTGTTGTGTTTCAGATATTTTGTCTAATGCCTCACGGAGATTAGCTATCAGTGAAAAGTCACACTAAAGATTTACATTTCCATTGATTTGTAACAGCCACAATAGTCTGAACAATATGATCATGTCCATATGTTCGGTACATATACAATACACACTGCAGAATGCATGCTGTTTGCTAGGATTCTTCTTAGGGAGAAACATGGAATAGAACTATATTTATTGATATTCAGCTTGGATGAGGCCTAGTATGAGCAAACTGGCTCAGAAACCTCATCATACAAATAGCATAAATGACCTGATTGTTTGAAGTCTCCTGAAGAGTCTTGCCAGACAATTGAGTCTGGCTATGCTAGTGTTCTGAGCAAATGAGAAAGGCTGATCGGTGGAAAATCTTCTAATGTCACAATAGCTGCACTATAGAGTGGCTTGAAATAAACATCAGTGGGCCTTGAAGTTCCTGTCCTCTTACTCCTCTTTACAGTATAGTGTGGCCACTTATGAATTGCCAAACAAGAGGAAATGCCTCACCAAGAAAAGGGACCAAAGAGGACACCAATTTGCATAAAAAATAAATGTGCTAATTTATATGTATAGATGTAAATTTAGAAAGTATTATTATAATTTAGGTAGAAACAATCTCACCATAATGTGGAAGACTATGACCAGGTGACCTGCATGCCTGCCACTTCAGTCTGCTGCCCAGATACTAATTGTTGATGGGCAATAGTTCTTATGGTTCATTATCTTTAAACTGGACTTGGACAAGACAGCATTTTTAATAGAAAACAACTTTAAATAGAGGGCAGCCCTTTGGCAGCTCTTCAAATAGAGGACTGTCCTCTGTAAAAGTGGATAGATGCCCACCCGTCCTTTATAACATCTAGGAACATTGTGTTATATCAAAATGGTGAGAAGGCTTTTGTAAGTGTGGGATCTTATAAATTTAAGTCATCTTTGAAATTTCAGTAGACCTCACTTGCTTCTCCATTCAAAGTTTAGTCTTTGTTCATTCACTTTTTATGGAGAATCCAGTTGATGACATTGCAAGTCCATCGGATTCCGTTTTCTCCCTTTGTATTCTCCCATTTCTTTCAGACCTGGTTTGTATTGATTTAAAAACAAAAATAAAATGCAATTGCTGTTATAGCTAATCCAATATGAACTGGTAAAGCACTATTTCAACTTTTCAGGGCTACTGTGTCATTAATTAAATGTGTCCTGCTTGGGAAAGCCGTTCCTTTTTATTGCCTTCTGTTGATAGAGGGATTGCTGATGAACAGATTAATTGCATCTTGAATAGTCTCTCTGAATTGCCCTTACAGGGCAATCCTTTGCACTCAGAAGTAAGTCTAATTGAATACACAGGGACATCCTCTCAAGTAAGTGTGTGTACAATTGCAGCTAAAATATCAGCTCCTGTTGCTATGTGGGTATGTGTTAAATATTGGTTTACTCTCTTTAAATTTGCATCTTTAGATAGTACTATTTTATAAAATAGCTGCAAGCACTCTTATTTTCTTATGCTAATATTTTACAGGAAGATTTCCGTTTACTTGCTGAATATTCAGGAAGCACTTTTTATTTAAAGGTTTTTTTGTTTTGTTTTGTATTTTGTTAAATTTGCTGTCCCTCTTGTTTGCTAAATCCCTGGGGAGTGGTTACATATATTATAAGTACTTCCTGGACCAAGCTGAATCCTTGTCTTGACAGCCAACATTTCAGATCTGGAATTTCTCACTTGCAAACTGACAAGTAAATGTGTGAGGTTTTGATTTTTGTTTTTTAATTTTTGGATTTTTCTTTGCTCTCTTTTATTTCTAAGAATTGATAGTCTAAGATGTCCAAACTTAGTAACCAGGGGATACATGTATTTTACACTAAGAAACCTGCAAACTCATAAGACGTTTTCCTTAATGAAGGATTACATTTTTCATTTAATCTTGAGGTAGAGGCCAATAATGAAAACCCTTCCCTAAAGAGTGGCCCCATGGTTAGTTTCTTATCAAAGATAACCGCAAAAGTCTGGCATCTCAATGGAATTTTATATCAAGCCCCCCAAAAAGGTGTGTGTGTGTGTTTTAGTGGCTATTTTATTATAGTGCACAGTGCTACAGTGTTCTGGTGAAATCAATAAGATAAAATATAATCAATCCATGGTAAGCTGGAAAAGACTGGCAACTTCCATTGATCACCAAACCTCACTGGTTAAGAAATCACAATGAATTTTTTTTGCTCTTTTTCTGTTTGATTTGAGCAGTGGGTGACCCTCTCATAAAGTTTGCTAAAGTGACACAGAGCTTGTAGTGCTGATGGATGAAAAGTCATGCAGTGTTTTTTTGCACTCTGAGTGCCTTTACCGGTAGAGATGATTTGTACAAAGACTGGCACACTGTTCTCACCATTCCTTGGTGGAAATCTCAATTTCTAAAATGCTCAGTGATCATCCCAACTCTGCTTGCAACAATGGAATGGCTGTTATTGAAGTCAGAGGAAGCAGAACATGGATACTTAAGGGGAAATGTTGTTTGGGAGCCATCTTGGATGGTGACAGGTACTTTCATACTGAATTATGCACTTGTGGCTATCCGCCCTGACATAAATACAGATGCTTCTTGTAGGGGAAAAGTGAACTCGTCTCACAAACATGGCCATTGGTGGATGCATTGCCAATGTCACAGTATATCTATTATCACAGATTCTTGTGCACCATCGTATTAGAAACCAACCAGCATCATCAACAGTATAGAAGGACACTTGAAAGGAATGATTTATGAGTGAAGTCCTTTCTTAGAGGTCTTGTTATATTGTGGGGAGTCTTTGTTGTGGGCATTTGGGAATTTGACGATGATCCTTCATGTAGAAATTGTAAGGCAACCTCTTGGGGGCAAAATATTTGCTTTAATCTAGTTTTATTTTTCATTCTTGCTGGTCGTTCTAGTTTTGTCTAGTCAGGAGCCAGTAGAGGCCCTGTTCTAATTCCAATAAAGCACTCACCCTCTTATTCCACAGACACCCTGTATTGCTACAGAGATTGTCATAACAAGAAGGCTTGGCATGACTGGATAACATCTTAATGGATTGTCTAACATTTCTTGCCCACTTCTTTGGGATAGCTCATAAGATTTAAAATGCTGCCCCATGCCTATTACCACAGAGTTGGTCTCCTCTATGTTTGCCAGGGGTCTCACTGATGTCCCTTCTCCCTGCAAAACGCATTCTTAAGTGCTGACTTGAGCCAAGTCTTCTTGGCCATTTTACAGTACAGACATTATTTGAAATCTGTAGGCTACATAATGCTACTTTAAATAGCCTATAATGAGGGGGGAAGGGCAGAGATGAATGGCTTAAAATAAAATAATGAAAAGGTCGCTCAGACCGTAATTGTCAAGCCCTCCCTGTGCTGTCTCATTCCCATATCAGTTCTGTTTGATGGTGACTCAGAAAATGATCCCTGGCATTTATCTTTCTTTTAGACTTTATGAAAAATTGATTGACTCCTTTTGCCCAAGAAGTTGCATTAAGTAAGAAATAAGATGTTGTTTATGGGCAACTTTGCCTTACAGTAATCAGAAAGGGCCAGTTTTATAAGAACAGAGCATCAATTTTTAATACTGCAAAGTACCTGCATATTTGATATGGCAAACTGAAATCTTTGGATATTATCCTCTCTGGAATGATTCCTGGAGTTAAACAGAAACAGCAGGCCCATTTTCCACTGTTCCCACCTCTACCTAGCCTTTAGCTTGTGAGCTCTGAATGAGAGAAGATGGTAACACATAGATTCTGATTAAGAGGGGTGTTCATGAATTTCCTTCAGAGATAGATGGTCTGATTGCCCCATTCTTTGACATCACCATTCACTTCCTGTTCTCTGCCGGAGTAGGTGGGAGATGTTTGATTGCTTATTTCCTAACAGCAGTCAGATCAATTGCTAATGCATTTTTTAAAAATGATCGTTGCAGTGCTGGTAATAAACAGTAACATTTAAAGTGAATAAGCAATTGATCTGGCTACAAAGAAAAAAATGAGTAAGTAACACATACACCTGGCCAATGAGGGAATAGGAAGTGACTGACTAAAGGGGCAGTTCAGTAAGGCCAGGGGTGGAGAGAAGAAGGCAAATATTTAAAGGGGCAATAGTGGAGGAGCAGAAGCAGCTTTAAAAGAAAGGAACAAGGAGGAAGTTACTAACTGAAGGGCTGATAATCTAGATAAGTGGGACCTTTACTGAATGGGACTAATTTCAGAGTAAACATAGGATCTTGCCAGTGCAGATGGGCTTTGTAGGATAGTTAACGGAAATCTAGTGGAACATTTAAATACAGTGGGGAAACCACTATGTTTAATTTTGTTTCTAGCTGATTGCAGAAAAGTAATGCCTTAGCAGTTTGAAAAGGCTCTAGTGAGGAAGCAACCACCAGATTGGAAAAGTCACTCTTCCACAGTGACTTTAGAGGGTTTGGGTTTGGTTCTTACTAGCCTTGGTTGTGAAAAGGCAATATCTCAAATGAAAGAACATCATAACTGAAGTATACCTTGGAATAGTTTTTTTGGGGGGGGAAGCCTCTTTTTTAAATCAAGCTTTACCCCACGAGTGGAGCAGGCTGAGGGTACAACTGGCTTTGCTCCTGCTTCTCTTCTCCTGCAGAGGAAGGGAGAAGCAGGAGCTGGCTGAGTGTGCAGCTTTGCAGTGAAGCCTCCCCAATGGAATGTGTGGTTGTACAATGAATTAAGCTGCCATTAATGAATTAAAACAATGAATTAAGCTGTCGTTAATATTATGAGACTCCTTCTCCAGGCACTGAAGTCTCCAGTGGTGCAGCCCCAGGGGGCTGCTGGACCCAGTTTTGTGCCTGGTCTGTTGTGTTTAGGTGATGACTTTCACAGCTTTCCACATCCATCTGATAAGACAGGTGCAATTTTTCCTCTGCTTTGTTATAGGAAGGTGCACTTTACAAGGTAGGTGCATTGGTCAGCATAGACCAGTGTTCTCTACTCTGACTGGCAACAGTTCTCCATGGTCTCAGGAAGAGGCCTTTCATATCCTCTGCTACCTTTTGACTGGATATATCAGAATTTGAAGCATGCACTCTTATCACTGAGCTGTGGTCCCTCCCAGCCTTCTAGTTTGTTTCTTGTGTCCATTGTTCATGCATTTGTAGACACAACATTTCAGTGCAAAGGCTGCCTTTGAAGGCTGTCTACAGATGTAAACCACTCAACCTTGATTGAATGAATTGGCCATATCAAAATGTCTATAGGTTAGAGGTCTTGTGAACCCTGAATGTACCAAACCCATTTCTGTGTTCTTTTAGCCTCACTAACTGGAGAAAATTGCAGACCTTATCAAAATGAGTTAAAATTTATTTGTTTTGTTTTGCGTGTTATGTATGAGATATATAGGATTTATAAAACGCTCCACATCAAGATTCTAGAGCAGTGTACTGCAGGTAAAAACACCAAATACAAAAAATTACAATAAAAGCAAATACATCAATACAATTCTGGGTGGAATTTTCTCATTAGTTAGGAAATGCTTTCCTGAAGATATTTTTTTTAGCAAATGCTGAAAACAAAGTAATGTAGGTGCAAATTGGCACAGTAAAGGATCTCTGACTGGTGTGGGACCCCTGGGTTCCATTTTGTTGATACGTAACACAGTAACTTATGAAACTAACATCAACAATTCAAAGTATAAGTGGTCTGACTTACTGCCAGTGCCAAGATTGATTTTTGGGATTTTTTTTTTTTGAAAGAAATGCCCATCAGCTCAGCAATTTTGGAGCCTGTAGGTTACTTTCTGCCAGGAGGTCATTTCTGTTAGGCACAAGAAAAGTGATCCTACCTGCAAAATGGAGAACTCCTTCATTTTTCCCCAGGATCCCCCACTATTACTACGCTTCTCCAATGTTTGGCAGAAACTAGATCTCCAGATGTTTTGGTCTTCAGTTCCTAGCCTTCCTGACCATTGGCCATGCTGGTTGGGGTTTCTGGGAGTTGAAGTCCAAAACATCTGGAGATTTACCTTCTACCCACCCTGTTGCTCTGCTCTCCTTCCAGTGGATACCAATTAGCTGAAGGAACAGTCTGTGGTCGGTGTACCAGCTTTAGGATCATTGGAAGGGCTGGGGCTTTGCAGAGCTGTCATTCTAGTAGCTTCCATCGGCCATAAACCCACTCCAGTTTAAAAGGGAAAGTGACCCAGATACATTGTTGCACACAAGTCTTCAATTATGCAGTGCCCTACAAGCATCAGATAAAGCAATAACAGAGAAAAAGGTCATAACAACACCAGCTATGTCATGAATAGCAGCCATAAGTAGCGGCCAGAGACTTGATCCAGACTAGAGCTAGAGCGATGAAGAGATAGAAATGCTGCTGGCTATGAGTCCTTTTGTAGTGTGTTCCAAGCAGCTGTCAACTGCTCAAATTTTGAACAACTGGGACCTCCCAAAGGAAAATAAAACCTTCAGAGTGGCCAGCTGCAAGAAAGCAAGGGATCTTTGAGGATGCACTGCTTAGGGAAACATGAACAAATGAAGAAGATAATTGGGCTATTTCTCTGCAGAGTAATGTCCCGCAGAAGGATGAGATATAAATAGTGATTCCCTCAGGGGTCATGAACTAAATGGACTCCAGCTAATTAGTTAAACAAATGAAGGAGAGATGCTACTACAGAGAAGTAGGTAAATGGTAATGTGTCAGATGTTGAAGTCCTTCTGCAGAAGAATGAACTCCTACAACTCGTTAGGCATGAGGAGCTTTCTTTAGTGGCATCAGTGGTATTGTCCTTTATTTCCACCCTGCACTGCTAGCTATAAAATTACCCTGAAAAGTTCCCAGGATCAAGATATTGTGATCTGGATACTAAGATAAGTTAACATAAGGAAATCTCTGGAAGGAAAGTTTCTCATTACTTCCCAGCTGTGACCCCATAAAAAGCTCTCCAGAGTATCAGGGGAACCCTTTTGAATCATGTGGAATGAGGTGTGGGGTCTGCGGTGGTGAGAAGAGGACAGGAAACTTTCTTGCTTTAAACAGGGAAGTTAACTTATTTTAAGAGCTAAACCTGATTTTGGGCAATTCTCCCCTCTATCCCGTGTTGTTCAGGAGGGCCTCTCAATCCTCCAGATAAGCATTTGGGGCACAGGTGACTGCAGGGGGAAGGGGATGGGAAACTTTACATCTGTGAACGTCCTGAAGTTAATTTATCTTATGATCCAAGTCTCTCTCTCTCTCTCTTTCTCTCTCTCTCTCTCTCTCTCTGTGTGTGTATTCAGGAAAGCTGGGGATATTTGGTATATTAATTTCAATCTCTCTTTTGGGAAATCTATCTGTTTTATGCTGTACTTACAGTTTTAACTTTTGTGAACCACCCAGAGAGCTTTGGCTATTGGGCAGTATAGAAATGAAATGAAATAAATAAATATGTAGTTATGCCTCCATACCCAAATGGTATGGAACGGAAAACATTTGTACCAGTGCTTTCTACACATTAAGTTGAGTCAATTGGAAAGCACTTACAGCCTGGTCTTATCCATGTTTACTTGAAATCACTAAATTCAGTGGGACATCCTCCCAGGTAACTGTAAGTAGAATTACAGACATTGTAACCCTGGAGTTCCCCCCACCCTTTAATTATAGTTCTGTACAGTTCAGGATTTCCTTACAGAAAGCCAAATGGTGTATGAACAGGATTCCATTCAGGATTATGTTTTCTTTTCTGCCCCACATCTGTAATCCGAATATGCTTACCAAATTAAAAGCTTCTTCACACAGTTTTTTTTTGGGTGCGATTATCATTCTTCCTTCATGCTATTTCCCATGTGCAATACACAGTGTCATTGACCTGCACCAGCTGTCCTGCAACTTTCCCCTGTTTTCCCTGTGATCTTTTTGTATGTGGAATGTGCAGTATTATTTGCAGTTGTGTGACAGATCTGCTATCACCTGCCTGTGTATTGCTGCCATTGTGCTGCAACATGCTTTGTGTAGGTGGGTGTTGGGCAGTATAGTGTTGATGTCACCTAGTGATGACAATCGGGTGGGAGTGTCACCCTTCCGTGCCTTCCTCAACCTCCAGCTTCTTCGCCATTCTGCTCCTGGGAACAATATTGGGAACTTCAGAAGTGCAATGTACCAGCATTTCACTAGTACAGAATGGCAGAGATCATTACAGCTCTGAACACACACAAAGTTGCAACCGCTTTCCACTCAATCCCCTCTCCCAGTGTGAACCCTATTGAGAAAAGTGTTAATGCTTGCTTTCTCAAGGACAATATTGACTTGCACACATAGAGGGAGGGGAGAGAGCAGACTTCTGAAGTTGTGAACATACTGTGAATTTATATAGAAGTTGCTATTGTAGGGATAGGAGGCAGCAGAAATGAAAAGGGGAGGCAAGGAAGTTGAAATGAAAAAGTTCATGCTGAAAGGGGGAGGGGCTACCCCAGAAGGGGTGGACAGTAGGACTACAATACTGCTGACATCAAATAACATCCTGCCAGGCTCCACCCACCAGTATAAAGGCAGGTAGTGTTAAAGGGTAAAAGAAAAACCAGCTATGTAAAGGTATGTTTGAGTTCTGTGTCCTTGCTTTGGTAGTTTGGGTGCTCTCTCTCACAATTCAATTCAGATCAGTTCAGATTATCCTTCAAATCATGCTTTGGAATTTAATCTCCTCTCTGTTGGGAGCTTCCATCTCCCCTCTTATGCATGGTTTCCCTCTCAGTTTAATATTTATTGCTAGCCACAGTTTGTTGTGCCATCCAAATAGCAAACCAGAGTTGCCTTTTGCCCTCCAAATTTTTGAAATAATGGTTCAATCGGGGCTTCTATTTAAGAGGACAAACAGTAACCATAGTGCACCCATTTGGACTATGGTCTTTGCTAAACAGGACATGGAAAGCAAAACTGTACTCTTGAGGGGAGGAAGGAGGGCATGATCCCATTGTTTTTTCACACTCCTCTAAGCTATTCCAATTCTGAGTGGAATAGAATAACAATATGTAGGTTAATAGTACATGTGTTACCCAGTTCCTCACCATAGCTAGGAGTGGGTATAACTAGCCAATATGTATTGCATGTTTATTTTCCTATATGCCTGATTTTACATTCTTTTCCAGTTTCCCCTTAAGTAAACCTCTTTGATTTGTTGAAGAATATTAAGTTTTGCTTCTGGAATTCAGTATTCTGGTCTTAAACTCACATAAGCCCTACTGCTTAGTTCTATGCTTCCTTGACTCTAGTATTCAGTAGGAGTGGAAGCATGTATCTGAAAAGCCCAAAGTTTAACTTGTGTGTACTGCCAGTCCTGAAGTTTCTGAGTTTCTTAATATCCTATCTCCTTACTGTAGCTTACTGCAGTGTTTGGTATCAATGTGAACATTTTGTCAGTCAATTCCTATTCTTGTATTTTTAAAGTAATCGGGATGGGAACCTGCATGAAAAGTACATGAACTCCAGGGGGATCAGTCATTAGTTTTGTGTAGACAGGAATTCTGATTCTCACATTATGTGTTTATTTTAATTGGTGGGCTATAGGTTATGTAATGTGTTTAGGATCAGAAAATGATAGTTCCAAATATTTCCCCTTAAACATGTTGGGTAGAACAATCCCTTCTCAGTAGTATGCACACACATTTCTAACGTTTGCCATGAGAGCCCTTGGAAGCCCTAGCTTCTACAACTTTCCATGTCCTTTCTGGTCAGGATCTATGACTGTTCTCAGTATCCATGTAGACTTTTCCTGTGTTTTCGATAACGACGGCACCAAGTGTTCTTTCCAAGGTGTGCTGGCTCCAACTCAGCTGTTGTGTTGATCTTAATAGCCTCCGGCTTCTACAGGAAGCTAAGGATCCTACTGCTACTGTTGACAAACGATTGTTCAAAGAATTTGGAGGCAGCGTTCTCCTCACTAAAAGATCTAGGAAATGAAAAATGGGCTGAACAATATCTTTTAGCTTCAGGGCCTGGCAGTGGTAATGTAACCTGAACGGAGCATTCCGCTTAGCACAATTTTTTGCAGCATTCCCCTCATGCAAAACACTAGAAAGACTCGAAATTCTTCAATTACTAACACAAATTAGTTGCACATCTTTTTCTGTAATGAGTCAAAAGCCATATATGTCGTCAGCCTTCTGCGATACTATGCCCTTAAAATTAATGGGGCCTTATTCACACTGGCTCTTTACTATGTTTCAGTGTTGATGAAAGGTGCTTTTTAATGTACGGGCTCCATCACATTTAGGGTTATGGCACTCCAGTAGTGCATCCTTTCCACTTTTGCTTCTATGGACTCGCATGACGTCATCCTTGGAAGTGCACAATAAAAACCCAAATGTAAACCAATAAATCCGCTTCTGTGTTTGAGGGGGTGTTTGGGGGGCCTTGAAGGCTGTTTTCAGTGACGAAAGAATAGGGTGTGCTTTTAGTCGGCCAGGGCAGTTTTACAACTTACTTCCTCCTTTTCATCTTTGGACAGGTCAGGAGTTGAAAGGAAGGTTTCAGTGCTCCAACTCTCTCTCTTTTTTTGGCTTCCTTTTTGTTTTACTGAACCCCTGTCCTGATGGAATCACAGAACTTCACCCTGGCGCCTATCCACCTTAACCTTTCAAACCACTCTGATCCTTCCTCATACATCCATTTCTTTCCGCTTCCATCACCCCTACACCTGCCTTATAAATCTTCCTAGTGGTTCTCTTCCATTTTGTGTAATTATTCTTCCTCCTATATTGTCCTATATTATCCTATATTATATTATCCTATATGGCTGGAGAAAATATTTCCTGGTGCTAGTGAATTTCATGTTCTAGGTCCTTTTACTGCCTGAAATCTTCTTCTGCAAAGCAGTTTAATACAAAATCAAGCCCACAGGATGTTTCCAAGGAGACTGGATTTGCAAGACAAAAGGCTGTCCTTTCCAGTGAGTCATGACTAGTGAATTGCTAGCTCTATCGTTGGTAACAGATTAACATCCGAAAGAACCTAGGAGTGCTCTTTAGATCTGACAGGAAGCGAACACAATGTAACTTTGAAGTAAAATGGAGCTATGGGGGGTGCGAATGTAGTATGACTTGGATGTAAATACAGTCAATTTTATGAACTGGAGATGCTCAGAATGGCATGATCAAAGGAAAGGAAAAGCGATCCTTCACAAATGCAAAGAGGTGGAAGAGCGCACTGGTGAACTATCAACAAAAAGTTTAAAGAGCAGGAAAATTTTAAAATTCTTTAAAAATCAAGGGATGAACCAATTTGATTCAAACTTGGCATGCCGAAAGCTCTTCTAGAGACCTATCATCATGCCAAGATTCATCTCTTTATCTATATACATTATGCAGATGTAAGCATTTTGGTTAATTTGCATTTAAAAACTTCCTAAAAATCAAGGCATGGACCTATCTGATTCAAACTTGGCGTGTGGAAAGCTCTACTTAAGAGCTCTCAAGATCCCAAGTTTCATCTCTTTAACTTTAAGAATTACACAGATGTAAGCATTTTTGTATATCCTAATAAGAGCTCCAGTGAGGGAGAGGGGAAGGCTGCCGCGTCCATCACAATGTCCATCAACAACAAGAACAAATGAACTGAAGGGGCAAGGAGAAGGAGCGGGCAGGGTTGGGCAGGCACAGTAGCAACTGGAGAGCAAAAACAGAGCACTTGCAGCATTTCTGAAATGGAGATTTTAAAAAAACCCGGGGGGGTGGGTGGGAATTGGTGTGATAGAGCCCAGGATCTAAACCTATATTGGTTATACTGAAATATCTAGGAACTGTATGCCACTCTTTGATCCAGCTTTTATTCCGCTGGCAGAAGTAGCCCTTGAGCAGAGTTCTTCTCCAAATGCTCCCACTGTCAGAAAGGGAAAGGCAATATTCACTACCTTCTGCACTGCTCGGGATGGTTCTTTAATCCTCCAGGTCGCAGGACAGGCAGTGTGATGGCAAGATGCAGAGTTTGCTTTAATCTTCAGAGACTTGGGCAATAAAGAAAGGGGACATGTGAAGCCTGTTGTGATGTGCTCTTCCCCTGGCACAGTCACTTGTAACAAATTTTACAGGAATTGATAAAGTCAGACAGCTGGATGGAAGAGCTTAAATACGGCAAACTTAAACATGCAATTGAGGACATAAATAACTGCATTCCCGCTTTCATGTTTATTATACAATTGCAACACAGCCATATTTGGAATAACTATTCTAATATTTGAATACAAGTTGATTGGAGTTTAGCTATTATATTTTGACTAAATTATTAAGGAAATTGAATGATTCAGAAGGGTATTATTCCTGCCTTATCCACAAATGCCATGAACCTGTAACTTCAGGGGATGGGCTGGTGTTTGGAACACAGGAGCTGAGACAGGCCTTTTATGATGCCGTCACCCTTCCTTATTCATGGACTTTTATGGGGCAAACAGAACACAACATCTTCTACTTATAATCCTCTCATGTTTTTCCACCACTTCTGTTTTTCTCTTCCCACAGAAAACTCGTTTAGAACGAAATGATGGAATAGCTACAGTGCCTTGTAATGGTTAATGCTGGAGGTGCTTCCTCTGTCTGGAAGCCCTTATTGTGTTCAAATATTGTTTTGGCCAGCATACCCTCATTGATTTTGAGCAAGTCCCTACCTTTCTCTTTCCATTCACATTCTATCAAATAGGAATGCTTCTTTGTCCGTGGAGAGGAGAGCTGGAAGTTTGCAGAACAGTTCTCACTCCCTTTGAAGAAGCACCATGCTCTTGAATACTCAAATAGAAAGTGAACTTTTGTTTGTTGCTTTCCAAGTGGTGAGAATTCTGAAAAATGGGAAGCAAGCTTGCTAGAGGCTGAAAGGGTGGCCTACAGATTGGGGAATGTGTTACCACCTGGTGCTTGTGTCTGACTGTACAAGTTCTGCTGTTTCTTCTCCCAGTTACTTATTTAGAGCCTTACAGTTTGCTAGAGGTACAGTTTGCTAGAGGTACAGTTTGCTCTTGGCTGTGGCTCTAAGTCAGGGGCACGTAGCCAGCAACAGTGCCTTCTTGTGGCTGAGAGAAATGGGAAGATAATGGCTGACAACGTATCCAGGATGTCCTTAGAGGATGAAGCCCTGCCCCAGGAGGTGGAGGAACATCTGCTGGGCTGTCCAGTGGGAATATATATTTTTGCCTGGTGTGGAGGCAGGGTGCCACCAGGGACTTATCTATGAGATGGGTGACTGTAACTTGTGGGTTTTGAAGCCGACTGAGTTCTGCTATGCGTTGCAGAGGTGAGGAGCTTGGTTGGGACTACTGTAAATACAGTGCGTGGCAGAGGGTGTTTTTATGATGTGAGGTGATGATGATGGGGAAGGCAATTCAGACATCTATGTATTGTTTCTTCTTCTGGT
The DNA here is from genome assembly GCA_029215795.1 of Anniella stebbinsi. Lineage (NCBI taxonomy): Eukaryota > Metazoa > Chordata > Lepidosauria > Squamata > Anniellidae > Anniella > Anniella stebbinsi. Next base: position 59,211,022 of record JARDYH010000005.1, on the reverse strand, counting down.
TCACTTCCCAGCCTCAATGACATGGGGGGAGGTTGCCTCCAGTCCCTTCCCCACCCTCCAGACTGTGAGTGATGATGAAATCTAGGTCAGTTAATGGAAAGGAGTGCCTTATACGTATAGGACCTAATTCTGTGAGAGCATGTCAGCCTGGCTTGTCTCACTGAGACCTAGTTGGACGAAGAGGGTGGAGCCAGCCTTTACCATATGTGTCCACCAGGGTTGTTGGTGCAGCACCAAGCTTAATTTGAGGGACAGGGAATAGAAGTAGGTCTGGTATCCAGGGAATCCATCTTCCTGGTCAGGTACCTGGTCCAGCAGTCAGACAGTTTTGAATGTCCAAACATGGTGTTGGAATCTCAAGGCAGGATTGGGATTAAACTGTTATATCAACTATCCTGCTGGTTAGCAGTCTCCCTGCTTGAACAGACTGAGGTGGCCCCAAGTGTGATCACAAGGTTGGTGATCTTGGGGAATCTTAATATTCATGCTGAAGCGGTATTAATAGGGGCAGCTCAAAATTTCATGGCCTTCATGTCAACTATGGGCCTGACTTAGTTAATATCTGGCTCAACACATGTGGCAGGAAATACCTTAAATTCGATTTTCTTTAATGGACTGGGTGGAAAATGACATCTGCTTGTGTGTGAGTTGTGAGGAGCCAGTAGTTGGCATGGACAGATAGTTTTGACCTTCAAACTGTCTGTACCCTCTGCAAGGTTGCGATGGTCCACAAGATTGTGATGGTCCACCGCAGGAGGCTGATGTATCTGAATGGTTTGCTAAGATCTCTTGGGGATTTTCCTGCAGGCTTAGCCCTGGTCTCCACTTGAAATGACAGGAAGACTCAGGTTCTTGATATGATCACTCCCAAACATTCTTGGCCCAGTGGCAGAGCTGCATTGGTGCCCTGGTATTCTGGGGAAGTTGAGGGCAATGAAATAAGTGAGCTAGCGACTAGAGCACAAATGGTAAAAGACTCAGAATAAGTATGACAGCACACAGTTAAGAATTCATCTTAAATTTTATTTTGCAGCAGTGATGGTGTTGAAGAAATTGTAGTTCACCACCACCATTGTGTGTGCTCAGTGCTGCCACGCATAGCTTTTTCAGATGGTGAAGGGCCTTCTTGGAGTTGGCCCTGGAAAACTTCAACTGCTGTGATCAATTTCTTGGAGAGAAAGTAGCTCATATCCTTGGCAATTTAGAAACCATTGATTTAACAGAGTCAGAGATCAAAGTCTAGTTGTGTTATCAGGAATATATTGAAAACAGCCAGAGCTGGGCTGGGTATGTGGACCTCAAAGGTCATTAAGGCCTCCTTGAGGGAAGGGGTGGACCCCACTATCTTAATGGAAGTAATGGTAAGGCTGCTTACTATTGAAGAAACCTAGCTTGGATCCATTGGTTTCTGATTGTTACTGCCCATGTCAAATCCACCATTTGTAGACAAGATGTGGGAATATATGTTGGTTTCTCAATTCCAGATAGTATTGGATGATGCTGATTATTTGTAACCATTCCAAATGGGTTCAGGCCTGGCTTTGGGATGGAAACAACCTTGGTTTCATCAGTTGATGACTTATCCTATAGAATGGATGTGTGTGTGTGCAACCCTATCAGTTCTCCTAGACTAGCAGTGGGGAACAATGGCCCATAGACTGCATGCACTCCCTGGCCTTAAGTGTGGCCCCCACTGCTAAATTTGCTATGGCAGTGGTGGCAGCAACAAACCACAATAATGATCATTAAACTAATCTTGTGGCCATAAGATACTGGGGATTTTTATGTACTTGGTGATGAAAAACCCTGCTCAAATGTTCATGCCCATCCCTACCCCTTTAAGCGGCTGCAGAAATCTCCATTGACAACTCTTCTTCTGAGGTTGGTCATGACCTTTGATGAGGATGTGGAGAAGAGAGGGCATGCTGGTAGGTGGGGAGGGGAGGGAGGAGGGACCTCTCCAGCCCATGGCCCATTCCCATCAGCATGATTCCCTTAGACAGGTAGGATTAAGGAAGAGGCTCAGAGGCCAGTCACAAAATATATAAGAAGGAAAGACGAAAATTGCCTCTGTCACTCCTCCTGCTTGCACTCCTGGTAGCAGCCCAACAGAGCATAGGAATCTTAGAAGCCTCCAAGATTGGAGGCTTCTGTCTAGTGGGCAGCATTCTGATATGAATGTATCCTAAAGCTAAATTTGGCTTTTTAAGACCACAGATTATTTTGTCAATGACACCAGTGCAATTTGGCGGTGCGCAGCAGCGAATGTGTGGCCCCCCAGGAGGTTCCAGGTGAGTTGAAATTGGTCCATGGAGTCCCTGAGGTTGCCCAACCTGGAGTTAAACAGTTGCTGTGTTTGAAATCTTTTTCCTCAGGAAAGCAGGGGGTTAAAAAATAACCTTTCTAGTGACCCTGCCGCTGTTTTCTTCACATTTTCCTCTTGCTCTGACTGAAGCCAAGGTTTGGCAAAGGATATCCTTTGCCATTAGCTTTTAAAAGACTGAGCTCTGCAATTAATTTTCCTCATGCTATTGTCTCAAAAATGTTGGTCAACTGAGAGAATAATTAACCTTCTGGACTTGATTTCCAGCACACGCTGCAGGGCTGAGCAGCACGCCGGGCTGAGATGGATGGTCTCCAGGCCTGGATTTCATTATGAAGCAAATAGGACATAATGGCATGTCAATTGGAAACCCTTTCCTAGGTGAATGCACACATACTCACGGTCATCTTTTTGTACACATTCCTGTACATAAATAGGATGCTTGAAACATACTTACAAAATACTGTTACACTTGCATTTGCGTACGCACACACAAATACGTACAAATTATCTCATAAATTCATTCATTCGCTGTCATTTACATATTGGCTAACATTTATACATTCACTTACAGCTAACTTTCACCAGAACACACCATTTTCATAGTAGTGCACTGCTAAACTGACAGATTGTTTTCCCCAACATATATTCTCATCAGTACATTCACTCACTGATCTGAACTTTTTCTCAACTACATTCATAGGAGATGGTCTCGCGAGCACAAATATCCATTGGTTATAGAATTATGATTAGGTATTTTAACACAAAAATATGCCCACCAAACACATTCTTCTTATGCTTTATACTCCCATATGTTATGCCAGTATATTTTCCACAAACATTAATACGCTGTGTGTATATTGGTTCTACCTTTCCATCAACAAGACCTGTTGTTGTACCTTATACGTTCGTTACTGAACCACCATAAATCCACCATTCTTAAAACTGAACATACACCACCTACAGTTCTCTCTCCTTTCTTACTGGATATGTGCAATATGGTAAAGCATAGGCCAGAGGCTGTGAATTTATTGGACCAAAGACTTTTTGCACATGTCTTACAGTTCACACACTCATACCTTTTACTAAGACCTGGCCAAGGATATATGACAGTGGGATAAAATCATACCCATTGGCTAATGGTAAAACAAGCAGTAATTGTATTATTTCCCCAACTCCTTTGACCAGTAAGATCACAAAGATGTGGATGGAGCTACAGACAGGTTGGGTTGTGATGAAGGTTAAGGTAGAAGGCACATTTTCCATGAATATAGCGTTCTTTGGGGTCTTTGGCTAGGCCCTGCCTTCATAGGACTTGCAGGACATTATGCCCTAAGACAAAAGGTTACAACATTTCTAATTTAGAAAAAATGGTGAGTAAGAGCAGACTTTATAGGTGATTATAAAATTATAATGTTTTCACTTGATCTCTAATGATACCTGAACCCAGGGTAATCCAATGAAGATGCATGGTGGGAGATTCAGGACCGACACACAGTACTTAAACTATGGAATTTTCTTCCACAACATGTGGTGGTGGCACTTAAATGGCTTTAAAAGGAGGCAGGGACAAACTCACGGAAGCTAAAGCTATCAATAGCTACTAGTGAGGATGGATATATATTACCCCCATATTAGAGGAAGTATGCCTTTGAATACCAGTTGCTGCGGAACAGCTGCAGGGTCGGCTACTGCTCTCATGTCCTGCTTGGGGGCTTCCCATTGGTATCTGGTTGGCCACTGAGCCAAACAGGATGCTGGAGTAGATAGGCCTTGGTTTGATCCAGTGGAACTCTTCTTATGTTTTGTGACCAATTCTCCACTCCTTTTAATATTTTGTGACTGTTTCTCCACTCTATTTTATACTTCTCCTTCCACACCTTTCTTTCCTTTCCTGCATTTTATTTACTTATTCTGTCCCATCTCACATGGTTTTCCCTCCCCATTTTTATCCGTAAGATAGATTAGGCTGGGAGGTAGCATGTTTCCTAAGGTCACCTAGTGAGCTTCATGGTTGAGTGAGGATTTGAACCTTAGTCTCCCCAGTCCTAGTCCACCACCCTAACTGCAACAGGTATTTTAGGATGTTTTTAGGATGTTTTAGGATGTTTTAATGCAGTTTTAATAATGTGTGTCATGTTTTTATCAGTTTTATGTATTTTATTATATTGTTGTTCCCTGCCTCTATCCAAACGGAGAGGCGGGTAAGAAATATTATATTATTATTATTATTATTATTATTATTATTATTATTATTATTATGGAGGAAGATGGTGGGGATACTTATCATGATGGGTGTCTATTTTGCAACCCATATAATCTGCTAATGAAGGACTGGAGCTGAAGACCCATGCCTGTGTGTGCGATCCAGTTCTTGGTTCTAAGCACACAATGCCATTTCTGTTTCTGAATAACTAACTAAACTCAGAGCAGCCAGTTGAATTTGTTGACACATCTCAAAAAGATTGCTCTGATAAACGTACTGAATCTAAAACAAAGGCTGAAAGCATGAAATCCCTAACAGGGGTTTAGATCAAAGATAACGTAATAGTACACAGAGCACTCAGAGATGTTGGGAGCCCGTCCAAAACCATGTAACGACGTTCATATTCGTCAGTGTTGCGGACAGCATACAGGGGGCTGAAGGAGCTGACAAGATCTTGATTCCTGGATCTGTTCTGGTCTTCAGTACCAAAACCCAACATTGTTTCCAGTCCCATGTCAGTGCCCTGCTTTGATACTATGGCCTCAGCTTGAGCACACGCACATTATCTAGGAATGAAATCTAAAGGACACATGCTTGCAAAGAGTAGGAAAAGCCCCCTCACGCTGTTTGTCCCTGCATGTTCATGGTCTGTTGTAATGCTGTTTGCTTGGGTCTTCTGCATCCGCTATGTTTCCTTGAAAGCGACATTCGTTATGGAGAACCAAAGAAAATGGTACGTCTCTGTGGGAAACAGGGGTGAAAAATTGCCTGATCACCATGGTGTTCTTTGGAGCTGCTTACACACTTTGCTGCATTCGTTAACTGAGACGTGTTCTTTTCTGTGACTGCCATGGCTAGTTTGTGATTAGAACACATTGTGCAAAAAGAGCTCTGTTGCATTGTAACAGTCTCTTTGAGCAAAGAAGTGGTTATTTCAGTGCTACATCTCCCATTGCTAAATGCCAAGGTGGCACCTCAGCCCCTTTAAAGTGTGACGATTCAAAAACAAAATATAAAATTCAGAAATTCAAATCTGAGATCTGGAAAGTTTATATTTAGAATTCGAAAGAAAATTTCCAGTTCTAAACTCAACCTGTTTTTTGTAGTTTGAGATATGCCATCAAGGAACCTGTGCAAATTACCTGGTGGAAGAAGTGATTAGACTTGAAGCATCATGCCTATATTGCTGCAAAGAATGACAGAAATGAAGTAAAGGGAGAGACTGTGAGTTGCTCTGCCAGTTCCAATGGAGTATCACTGACTGGCAAAATCGGAGAATCTGACCCATGCTCTTAATTGATATTGTGCCTTGGCTTTCTGAGCACCAGCCATTTCCACTCTCTGGCATGTTGATTCCATTTTACTCCCTTGGCTGCTCTGCAAGGCAATCAGAGCTGTTAGCTGAGGTGCATAGTGCAGTTCCTGTTTTATGCCAGAACACAAGGTGAGCTGTAATTTATTTAATGCTAATTAGTATTATATTTGACTTCTTAGATGACAAGTTTTCTGTATAATTGCCAAATCAAAAGATGGGCTCAGTTTTTAACCCAGTATTTGAACACTTAGGGAGGGGTGGAGTAATGTAAGCAGCAAGCATAACATATATCTTTTTGCTTGCTTGCTTGCTTGAAGCAATATCCCACTTTAAGCATTTTTTAAAACAGGGCTAGCTAGAGGCTTTCACTAATTATGCCCTGACATCCTTAGGGCTTTAGGCTGCAGGCATAGCAGCTGGGTCAATGTATATATTAGTCAATAGTTTTCGAGGATATCCTGGCCAAGAAAGATCTTGTCTACACAATCTATATAGTATGTTGGACTTGATAACTTTATGTCCACTTTGTTTCATAAAGCGTTCAGAACTGCGTTTCGTTGGAAAATTTCAAAATTTTACAGTGGTTTGTATTAATAGTCAAACTCTCCAGAGATTATTACTGAGAAAGCAGTGTTGCTTCTGCACTGACCTTTATCAGATAAGTTTTTCATGTGCGGTACTGAACTGTATTATAAGCAAGGTCATTACTAAGGCCCAGTAAATGTGTGTGTGGCCATTTTGAAATTATGGACAAACTTTGGTAGTTGCTTATGAGTTCCAAGTCAGTTGAAAGCCAGTTTCTTAAAATGTAAATTGTTTTGCATTTTGAGAAAGTGGTCATTGGATGCACTTCATATCCAGTTTTGCTTGCTGAGTAATATAACCATGATATTAGATCAGTGCATAATTTTTGTACTTGCTATTTTCAAAACGCTGAAAAAATAACCATATATAATCTAAAGGCACAGGGTCACTATTACCGTTTTATTATCTATCCCAGTTCATGCAGACAGTTCACACAAGACAGTCAGTTTTTCTTCATGTGAAGAATCCTGACCTTTCTTTGGTACATGCTCATGTAGAGAAATGTGATGTGTGAACTAAGATAACATAGATATTGGAGACAGACAATAGCTGTTTCAAAGGTGGCGTTAGGCATTATTGCTTGTAATGTATTTACTCTTATGTTTTTGGTAAACAGATTTGCATGGTAACAATGAGCAGAGATGACAGTAGGACAAAGTGTATGTGTGCACGCCAATTTATTTATTTGTTTATTTATTTGACTACTTTATAGACAGCTTGACTATATCTAAAAGACATCCCGAATGGCAACAGTTTCTCTGTCATACCAGTTACACCTTTCACAAAATATTGCCTGGTCCCAGCCATAGTTATTAGCAAATTCTAGTGACAAGTTTAATGTATTGTTCATCCAGCAATGGTTCCATTTTGAAAAACCCTTTTCTTACTCCTCCTCTTGCCTCTGCACCTTTGTTTTCAGGAGGAGTGAGTTCCATATGAAACACTATCAGAGAAACACTTTGAGTAAATGTGATAATCCAGCCAGATTCTCTGGTCTTTACATCTTCTCTTGAAGCAATAGAAACCATTTGTCAAGGTTTGGTTATGCCAGAAGGCATAGAACCTCTTGAGCTGATGAGGACACATTTCTGTGGGATCATCTGCTTGCCTTCTGGAGATGTGAAGACCTTAGTGTTAAAGTCCACGTGGGCTTGGCTACAGCTCTTTCATTCATCACAGTAGAATGGCAGCCACATAAGCTGTTCAGGATCTAATGACTAGGGATGTGCACTGACCCCCCGGATCGGATCGGATAGCGGATCGGAATCGGACCTGGGGGGTCGGATCGGATCGGATCGGATCGGATCGTGTGTCGGATCGGATCGGATCCAATTCCGATCCGCGGATCGGATTTTCCGATCCGGATCGGACGCCATTTTGAATGCTTTTTCCTATAGCAAATTATTGTTTTACAAAAACGCCTATAACTTTTTCATTTTTAACGACAGAAGGATGAAACTTGGGCACATTGTACACTGGTTAGGGATAGGTATCTGTGAGAAATTTCAGAAAGATTGGTGCATGCAGTTTGTGGCAATTAATTTTTTAATAAATAACATGGAATGCCTATAACTCGGTCATTTTTAAAGTTACACACATGAAACTTTGCCACATTGTAGGTGGAACCTTGGGACCCACGTGTGTGAAATCCCAGAACCGTGGGTGCTTGCCTGGTGTGGCAATGAATTTTTGAAAAATGGGTAGTAGTGGGGTAAATGCAGTTATGCCTCCCATGTTTTTATTTTTAAAGATACAAACAGGACACTTCGGCACATTACAGGGAACACTTCCCTTGATATGTGTGTAAAATTTCAGACAGCTAGCTCCAGGCATGTGTTGGCAATGAATTGTTGAAAATTGGGTAGCAGTGGGGTAAAATACAGTTTTGCCTCCCATTTTTTTATTTTCAAAGATACAAACGGGAAACTTTGGCACATTGCAGGGAACACTTCACTTCAAATGTGTGTGAAATTTCCGGAAGCTAGGTGCAACATTTTAGTGGGAAACGAACGTTTATTCATGGCATTTCACATGGGATTTATGGGTTGGTTTTAAGAGCTACAAACCTCTAACTCGCTCACATGGCACAGGACCTATGCCCGCTCAAACGCTGGAAATTTAACAAACTTTGGTGCAATGCTTTAGTGGGAAAACAAAGGTTTATGCATGGCATTTCACATGGGATTTATGGGTTGGTTTTAAGAGCTACAAACCTCTAACTCGCTCACATGGCACAGGACCTATGCCCGCTCAAACGCTGGAAATTTAACAAACTTTGGTGCAATGCTTTAGTGGGAAAACAAAGGTTTATGCATGGCATTTCACATGGGATTTATGGGTTGGTTTTAAGAGCTACAAACCTCTAACTCGCTCACATGGCACAGGACCTATGCCCGCTCAAACGCTGGAAATTTAACAAACTTTGGTGCAATGCTTTAGTGGGAAAACAAAGGTTAAACTTTATTATTTTAAACCTTCAGGAAGGGGACATTGCCTGCCTGGTGTGGATTGGTAATGAGGGAAGAAAGTTTCACTTATTCATTTGTAAAATGTAAAGTGATTGTAAATTGCTTTAGGGACCCATACATTTACATGACAAGACAGGTGTTGGTTGCAGGAATGCTACCAAATGCACTAGTAGCTAATCCCAGGTAATAGCTATTCAGATCCTAGCTAATAGCTATTATTCAGATCCTAGCCTGGGAAGGGATCTTGCAGGATAAGTGATTGTTCTTTTCTTGTGTACTATGTAATTCTAAACCAGAAGGCTGCTTTGATGTAGAGCCAATCCACATGGTCTCTTGCAGCACCTAGTATTATTTATTTCTCCTTCCACAGCAGAATCTGGAAGGCGGGCAGGCAGGCTGGCATTTAATGGGCAAAGTCCAACAGCGGCATTGGGGACTGGGTGACATTCTCCTTGAGGGCGAATGCCAAGTCCCATGGCTTGTGCGAGGAGGGCGGCTTGCTCTCTTTGCAGGAAGGATCTGGAAGGCGGCAGGCGGCATCAGCAGCGGGCGGGCAGGCTGGCATTTAATGGGCAAAGTCCAACAGCGGCTTTGGGGACTGGGTGACATTCTCCTTGAGGGCGAATGCCAAGTCCCATGGCTTGTGCGAGGAGGGCGGCTTGCTCTCTTTGCAGGAAGGATCTGGAAGGCGGCAGGCGGCATCAGCAGCGGGCGGGCAGGCTGGCATTTAATGGGCAAAGTCCAACAGCGGCTTTGGGGACTGGGTGACATTCTCCTTGAGGGCGAATGCCAAGTCCCATGGCTTGTGCGAGGAGGGCGGCTTGCTCTCTTTGCAGGAAGGATCTGGGAGGCGGCAGGCGGCATCAGCAGCGGGCGGGCAGGCTGGCATTTAATGGGCAAAGTCTCTCCTTTCCCGGGCACTGTGGCAGTGAGAGTGCCATAGGCTGCAAAAGAAGAAGGGGGGGGAAAAAGAATGAATATTAGTTGACCACTTCAACACAACCAGCTCCCTTCCACCCAGGATTGCCCTTCCTGAGTGCCCACGCCCCAGCAGGCACACGGGGCTGCCTGCTCACTCGGAAGTTAGCAGGCAGACAGCCAACCTTCAGTTAGGTGGAAGGTGCCCCCCCCCATTCACAGAACACTTACCGTAGTCCTCCTGAGGGCGTTGTTGATAAGATGCCACTTCCAGGCGGGCAGTGACGGGCAGGTGGGCAGTCTGCATTACCGTCTCTCCTGGGCACTGTGGCAAAGAGTTCCATAGGCTGCAAAAGAAGAAGGGGGGGGGGAAGAATATGAGGAAAATGATACTTTTCCACCACTGGCTCCCTCCCACCCAAGACTGGCATGTGCCCGTCCTGAGTGCCCACGCCCCAGCAGGCACACGGGGCTGCCTGCTTGCTTACTCGTGGGTAAGCTCTCTGACAGGCTCTTACCAGAGTCGTACGGGCGACGTGAATCGATGGGCCACCTCCATGCGGCCGTGGCTGGGGCAGATGGGCAGTCTGGATTCACGGGTACGCTTTGCGCAGTGGCGAAGAGTTCCATAGGCTGCAAAAGAAGGAGGGGGGGGGGAAAAGAATTAACATGAGATAAATCATACTTTTCCACCATTGGCTCCCTCTCACCCAGGACTGGCATCTGCCCGGTCCTGAGTGCCCATGCCCCAGCAGGCACACGGGGCTGCCTGCTCACTCGGAAGTTAGCAGGCAGACAGCCAACCTTCAGTTAGGTGGAAGGTGCCCCCCCCCATTCACAGAACACTTACCGTAGTCCTCCTGAGGGCGTTGTTGATAAGATGCCACTTCCAGGCGGGCAGTGACGGGCAGGTGGGCAGTCTGCATTACCGTCTCTCCTGGGCACTGTGGCAAAGAGTTCCATAGGCTGCAAAAGAAGAAGGGGGGGGGGAAGAATATGAGAAAAATGATACTTTTCCACCACTGGCTCCCTCCCACCCAAGACTGGCATGTGCCCGGTCCTGAGTGCCCACGCCCCAGCAGGCACACGGGGCTGCCTGCTCACTCGGAAGTTAGCAGGCAGACAGCCAACCTTCAGTTAGGTGGAAGGTGCCCCCCCCCATTCACAGAACACTTACCATAGTCCTGAGGGCGTTGAGGACTCGGTGAGATTCTCCTGGAGGACCCCTAGTCCCATGGCTTGTGCAAGAAAGGCGGCTGGCCCGCCTCGCAGGAACGATCTGGAAGGCGGCAGGCGGCATCAGCAGCGGGCGGGCAGGCTGGCATGTAATGGGCAAAGTCTCTCCTTTCCCGGGCACTGTGGCAGTGAGAGTGCCATAGGCTGCAAAAGAAGAGGAGGGGGATAATGAATATTACATAAATACTTTTATACTGCAAAAGAAGAAAGGAAAATAAATAAAGATTTGTATTAATTATACATGCAAGTCCTAGTAACTAGTCTCCCACCGGCACACTTCTCTGGTTTGTGATGCAATCCTCTTTCTCCTGCACCCCTCCCTTTCTAAATCACTCTTCTGAGCCCATTGTTAGAGGGATTGGCTATCCTTTTGTGTCTGGCAGGACACAGCTTACCGGATCATTAGAGAATCACCATTTCTTTTGTCCTTGGGTTATTCATTCACTCCTAATAGCACCCTACGTTAGGCTGACCAGATCAAATCCAGGTCAGGGTTCCTAACTTCAGCAGTTGTAGAGAAAAGGGAATTTCTGCCAGTGTCATTTGTATGGAATTAGTTCCTGCTGAGATTCCCTCTTCATCACAACAGTTAAAGGTGCAGGGGCCCTGCCTTCTTTTCTATATGGCCACTCTGCCTGCACTCTTACCTGAGTCGTAGGGGCGACGTGAATCGAGGGGCCACCTCCATGCGGCCGTGGCTGGGGCAGATGGGCAGTCTGGATTCACGGGTGCGCTTTGCGCAGTGGCGAAGAGTTCCATAGGCTGCAAAAGAAGGAGGGGGGGGGGAAAAGAATTAACATGAGATAAATCATACTTTTCCACCATTGGCTCCCTCTCACCCAGGACTGGCATCTGCCCGGTCCTGAGTGCCCACGCCCCAGTAGGCACACGGGGCTGCCTGCTTGCTTACTCGGAAGTAAGATCTCACACTGCCCCACTTCTGGACACTGTCAGGTGTCCCTGCGTTGACTGCACACACTTACCTTATTCGTGCGGCCGATGTGGATCGGAGGACTCCAGTGGCACATAGGCTCCTCCAGGCAAAGTCACATTGGCACAGGGTCCTCCAGGCAAAGTCACAGTTTGGCACAGCTCCCTCCAGGCAAAGTCACATTGGCACAGGGTCCTCCAGGCAAAGTCACAGTTTGGCACAGCTCCCTCCAGGCAAAGTCACATTGGCACAGGGTCCTCCAGGCAAAGTCACAGTTTGGCACAGCTCCCTCCAGGCAAAGTCCCAGTTTGGCACAGCTCCCTCCAGGCAAAGTCACAGTTTGGCACAGCTCCCTCCAGGCAAAGTCACATTGGCACAGGGTCCTCCAGGCAAAGTCACAGTTTGGCACAGCTCCCTCCAGGCAAAGTCACATTGGCACAGGGTCCTCCAGGCAAAGTCACAGTTTGGCACAGCTCCCTCCAGGCAAAGTCCCAGTTTGGCACAGCTCCCTCCAGGCAAAGTCCCAGTTTGGCACAGCTCCCTCCAGGCAAAGTCCCAGTGGCACAGGCTCCTCCAGGCAAAGTCACAGTTTGGCACAGCTCCCTCCAGGCAAAGTCACATTGGCACAGGGTCCTCCAGGCAAAGTCACAGTTTGGCACAGCTCCCTCCAGGCAAAGTCCCAGTTTGGCACAGCTCCCTCCAGGCAAAGTCCCAGTTTGGCACAGCTCCCTCCAGGCAAAGTCCCAGTTTGGCACAGCTCCCTCCAGGCAAAGTCCCAGTGGCACAGGCTCCTCCAGGCAAAGTCACAGTTTGGCACAGCTCCCTCCAGGCAAAGTCACATTGGCACAGGGTCCTCCAGGCAAAGTCACAGTTTGGCATAGCTCCCTCCAGGCAAAGTCCCAGTTTGGCACAGCTCCCTCCAGGCAAAGTCACAGTTTGGCACAGCTCCCTCCAGGCAAAGTCCCAGTGGCAGAGGCAAAGTCCCAGTGGCAGAGGCAAAGTCCCACTGGCAGAGGCAAAGTCACAGCTGCATGGGCACCTCCAGGCAGGCAGGCGGGCGGGCAGGCAGAGGCGGGCATGATGCCAGGCGCTTGCACATTGCACAAGTAAGCAATAGAACCGTGAGACCAGCCCACGCATTCCGGCTACTTCACAATGGCGGCAACCTAGCAGGCGGGCAGGCAGGCAGGCAGGCAGGCAGAGGCAGAGGCAGAGGCGGGCATGATGCCAGGCGCTTGCACATTGCACAAGTAAGCAATAGAACCGTGAGACCAGCCCACGCATTCCGGCTACTTCACAATGGCGGCAACCTAGCAGGCGGGCAGGCGGGCAGGCAGGCAGGCAGGCAGAGGCAGAGGCAGAGGCGGGCATGATGCCAGGCGCTTGCACATTGCACAAGTAAGCAATAGAACCGTGAGACCAGCCCACGCATTCCGGCTACTTCACAATGGCGGCAACCTAGCAGGCGGGCAGGCGGGCAGGCAGGCAGGCAGGCAGAGGCAGAGGCAGAGGCGGGCATGATGCCAGGCGCTTGCACATTGCACAAGTAAGCAATAGAACCGTGAGACCAGCCCACGCATTCCGGCTACTTCACAATGGCGGCAACCTAGCAGGCGGGCAGGCGGGCAGGCAGAGGCAGAGGCAGAGGCAGAGGCGGGCATGATGCCAGGCGCTTGCGCATTGCACAAGTAAGCAATAGAACCGTGAGACCAGCCCACGCATTCCGGCTACTTCACAATGGCGGCAACCTAGCAGGCGGGCAGGCGGGCAGGCAGAGGCAGAGGCAGAGGCAGAGGCAGAGGCGGGCATGATGCCAGGCGCTTGCGCATTGCACAAGTAAGCAATAGAACCGTGAGACCAGCCCACGCATTCCGGCTACTTCACAATGGCGGCAACCTAGCAGGCGGGCAGGCAGGCAGGCAGAGGCAGAGGCAGAGGCGGGCATGATGCCAGGCGCTTGCGCATTGCACAAGTAAGCAATAGAACCGTGAGACCAGCCCACGCATTCCGGCTACTTCACAATGGCGGCAACCTAGCAGGCGGGCAGGCAGGCAGGCAGAGGCAGAGGCAGAGGCGGGCATGATGCCAGGCGCTTGCGCATTGCACAAGTAAGCAATAGAACCGTGAGACCAGCCCACGCATTCCGGCTACTTCACAATGGCGGCAACCTAGCAGGCGGGCAGGCGGGCAGGCAGAGGCAGAGGCAGAGGCAGAGGCAGAGGCGGGCATGATGCCAGGCGCTTGCGCATTGCACAAGTAAGCAATAGAACCGTGAGACCAGCCCACGCATTCCGGCTACTTCACAATGGCGGCAACCTAGCAGGCGGGCAGGCAGGCAGGCAGAGGCAGAGGCAGAGGCGGGCATGATGCCAGGCGCTTGCGCATTGCACAAGTAAGCAATAGAACCGTGAGACCAGCCCACGCATTCCGGCTACTTCACAATGGCGGCAACCTAGCAGGCGGGCAGGCGGGCAGGCAGTTTTTTAAATCATATAGCCAAAATAAACACAACACACAGTGACAGCCCTGCAAGGCTGCCACATAAGTCCAAAAGACACAGTCAGAAACAGTGTGGGATGCTGCTTGTCATCCACTCAATGTAGGAGCCTGGAAGAGGAATCCTATCGCGTCCTTCGTTCATAGTCAGAGAGGTGCATGCGTTCCTTGGCGATAAAATTAAGCCTTCTTCTTATCCAAAGTTCTCATGAGCCTCTGACGTGGTCTTACAAGAAGAAACGCCCATGGAAGTGTGGGACCTTACAGAAGGCCTGGAGGGAGCCATCGGAGTCCAATTTCAGAGGCACACGTGCAAGCACATTGGTTCAAGTCAAACAACATAGAATGTGTGAGATGCTTGTGCATCCCCTCAATGTAAGAGGCTAGGAGAAGAAACTAGATCCCTTCGGGATCCATCGTTCAGAGTTGAGTTACTGAGCTGTAAACAACACAGCCAGTAAATTAAAGTAAAGAAAATTAATTAACCGAAAATAAGAATTAAAAAATCAAGGGCCTGCCGGTGCCTGCCCAAAGGTGTGGGATGGATGGGGGGTGCCTGCCAATTACTCCCCCGCGGGCATGAGGGTGGGGTATCCCAGCAGGGGCAGATTGACCTTGAGGAAGACCAGCTGCTCCACAATCTCAGCGTCCAAGCGAGAGCGGTGGGGTGTGACCACGTCGCCCGCCATGGAAAACACCCGCTCGCTTGGAACGCTGGACGGTGGGCAGCTGATTCTGTCCATGGCCACCCGCGCCAGATCAGGCCACATCTGGCGCCGAGATGACCAGTAGGCCAGGGGTTCGATGGAGCCGTCCTCCATCTGCTCCGCCAGGTAACGCTGCACTGCTGCTGCAGCGTCATCCTGGCGGCGGCTGGGTTGAGTGCCTCTATGCCCAACCGCAGCCTGCAAAGCCTTGTCCCAAAACCCCTGGCCTGTCCCCCTGCTGGGTGTGGTGGTGCTGGTGCCGCCGCTGCTGGTGGTGCTCAGCGGACTTAGCGCCTGGGCTTCGGTGGGCTCCTCCTCTGCCTGCCCAATCCTGGCATCCCGGGCCGCCCGAACGTCCGTCACCAGCATTTCCACCCAACCTGCCCGGGAAGTCTGCCCACATAACCCATCCTTGATGCGCGGGTCGCACATGGTGGCCAACATGTACTGCCTCTCGTTGTAGAGAGGCTGGACCCGGCGGGATAAGCTTTCCCTCAGCCTCGTCACCACTTCCCGCACCTCTGGCAGGAAGCGCCTGCCGGTGACGGCATCCCCGGCCTCCAGAAACTCGCCCATCTGATTCTGGAGATGCCTGGCCACGGGGAGCACCTGGCTGAGAAGGGCAGTGCTGCTGCTCAGGGTCTCGGTGGCCTCAAGGAACGGCTTGAGGACCACCAGAAGCTGGGACATGGCCTCCCACTGCTGCCTGGACAGTGGGGCCTGGATGCCAATGTCCCCGACCCTGAACATCTCGTGGACAACACGCTGTTGCTCCACCATACGCTCGAGCATGTGGTAGGTGGAGTTCCAACGTGTTGCCACGTCCTGCACTAGCCGGTGCTGCGGAAGTCCCAGCTCCTGCTGCTTCTCCCGCAGCAACCGACTGCCCTTCACGCTGTGGTGGAAATGCCCAGCCACCTTCCTGCAGCTCTCTAGGAGATTACGGATTTGGGGAGGGAGAGGGGCCTTGCTGCCTCCAAGGCCATCCCTGACGACCAGGTTGAAGACGTGCGCGATGCAGCGGATGCCCTCAAATCCGCCATCGCGCACCGCCTTCAGCATATTGGCTCCCCCGTCCGTGACCATGTAACCGCGGGTGTGCTGGTGCCCGCCCAGCCACCCTGCCACCATGCGGTTCATGGCCTCCGTAATCTCCTCCGCCGTGTGGGACTGGTCCATGACTGCGGTATGAAGGAGGGCCCAGCGGCAGCCCTCCTTCCCAGTCCCAGAAGTCCTGGGTGCTTCCTGCCCTGAGGCTCCCCACCAGTGAGCCGTCAGGGACAGGTAAGCGTGCACTCCTCCTTCGCTGGACCAGATGTCCGAAGTGAAGTGCACCTTCTGTGCCTCTGCCTGGCACAGACGACCCAGAACTAACTCCCTGCATGCCTGGTACAGGGAGGGCACCACACGCCTGCTCAGGGTGGTGCGACACGGCGGCTTGTAGTATGGAACCACAAGAGCCATCAGCCTCTTGAAGCCTGCGTTCTCGACGAGGCTGAATGGCTGGTCATCCAACGCCACCATCTCACCGATGCAATTGGTGATCTGGTTGGGCGCTGGAAAACGCCACCTTGTGGCTCCATACTTCCCCCACCCCATCTCTTCCATGGTGGCCTGGCGAAGCCTCTTGGGGATGGGAGGTCGAGAGCTGGCAGAAGTTGCAGGAGCCTTCTGCTTGCCCTTGCCGCTAGCACCAGTCTGCTGCGAGGTGCCCGCCTCGGTCCCAAGCAAAACAGACTGGTGGTGCCTCTGCATGTGGCGGGTGAGGTTCGTGGTGGTGAAGTGGCCTGGCATTTTTCCCCTGCTCACTGACATCTTGCAGTGGCGACAGACAGCAAAGCGGGAATCCACTGCCACCTCAAAGTGGTCCCACACCTTGCTTGCCTGTCGCTTCTGGGGTGACACAGACGGCCTGCCGGCGCCTTCGCTCTGTGGTGTCACCTCAGGAGCAAGGGAATGAGTGGAAGAGAGGACGGATTGTGGAGAGTAAGTCTCTGGTGCTGCCTGCTCTTCCTCTTGCCCCACATCAGAGTCCTCCTTCTCACTCTGAACCTCGCTGACTTCCACAAGATCTGGGAAAAGATCAGTCAGCGGGTTCACAGGCTCACCCACCAAAGAAGGAGCTGGATAATATAGTGCTCCTTCTTCATGCCCACTGCTGCTCCCAGCACCTGCCTCATGTTGCTGAAAGAGTGCCCTGCAGGCACTACTTTGAGTTGCCTCTGCCTGCTTCTGCTGCCCCAGTGGAGAACGCCTCAGTTTAACTGGGGGTGTGGAAGTAGGCTGCCTGCTGCTGGTCCCAGCAGCAGCAGCAGCAGCGCCATGCCCAGAGCGGCCTCTCCCAAATGCTGCCTTGGGAGCACCCCCCCTTTGAGTGCCACGCTTCATTTTATTTTTATTATTATTTATTTTTGTGTAAGTGTGTGCTTTGCTGACTTTTTTTGTGTTTGTAGCAGCAGGCTACACAGCCCAGCAACACACACTCACTCACAAGCGCGCACACACACACACACACACAGAGAAAGAGAGAGAGAGAGAGAGAGGATAGAAATATTTTTTTATTATTTTTTTGGGTTTTTTTCAGAAAGCGAAAGTAGAACAAACAAACACACTCACTGCAAAGACAAACTGAACTCACAGACAAACAAACGTGCTATCTAAGAAAGGAAAGGCAAGAGAGAAAGGAAAGCCAAGAGAGAGAACAAGAAAAGCTGAAGTAAAAGATCAGAAACTCCTCAAAACCACCTCCAAATACAATCAAATCAATACAGTCTCTCCAACACAGCTCCAAAACACTCCCTAATCTCCTCCACGTTCAACCCACAAAGAGCCAGAAGGGCAGGGCTGAGAGAATATATACTGGTGCCCTCCTCCAGCATTGCGATTGGAGGCTGAAGAAAGTCTTCACAGGATTGGGTGATTCAGTCATGTATTCTAAAGCACAATTGGTGGATCAAGCTGTCAAACACACACACACAAACACAGCCTCCCCCTCCCTTTCCTGAAGGTTTAAAATAATAAAGTTTAACCTTTGTTTTCCCACTAAAGCATTGCACCAAAGTTTGTTAAATTTCCAGCGTTTGAGCGGGCATAGGTCCTGTGCCATGTGAGCGAGTTAGAGGTTTGTAGCTCTTAAAACCAACCCATAAATCCCATGTGAAATGCCATGCATAAACCTTTGTTTTCCCACTAAAGCATTGCACCAAAGTTTGTTAAATTTCCAGCGTTTGAGCGGGCATAGGTCCTGTGCCATGTGAGCGAGTTAGAGGTTTGTAGCTCTTAAAACCAACCCATAAATCCCATGTGAAATGCCATGCATAAACCTTTGTTTTCCCACTAAAGCATTGCACCAAAGTTTGTTAAATTTCCAGCGTTTGAGCGGGCATAGGTCCTGTGCCATGTGAGCGAGTTAGAGGTTTGTAGCTCTTAAAACCAACCCATAAATCCCATGTGAAATGCCATGCATAAACCTTTGTTTTCCCACTAAAGCATTGCACCAAAGTTTGTTAAATTTCCAGCGTTTGAGCGGGCATAGGTCCTGTGCCATGTGAGCGAGTTAGAGGTTTGTAGCTCTTAAAACCAACCCATAAATCCCATGTGAAATGCCATGAATAAACGTTCGTTTCCCACTAAAATGTTGCACCTAGCTTCCGGAAATTTCACACACATTTGAAGTGAAGTGTTCCCTGCAATGTGCCAAAGTTTCCCGTTTGTATCTTTGAAAATAAAAAAATGGGAGGCAAAACTGTATTTTACCCCACTGCTACCCAATTTTCAACAATTCATTGCCAACACATGCCTGGAGCTAGCTGTCTGAAATTTTACACACATATCAAGGGAAGTGTTCCCTGTAATGTGCCGAAGTGTCCTGTTTGTATCTTTAAAAATAAAAACATGGGAGGCATAACTGCATTTACCCCACTACTACCCATTTTTCAAAAATTCATTGCCACACCAGGCAAGCACCCACGGTTCTGGGATTTCACACACGTGGGTCCCAAGGTTCCACCTACAATGTGGCAAAGTTTCATGTGTGTAACTTTAAAAATGACCGAGTTATAGGCATTCCATGTTATTTATTAAAAAATTAATTGCCACAAACTGCATGCACCAATCTTTCTGAAATTTCTCACAGATACCTATCCCTAAGCAGTGTACAATGTGCCCAAGTTTCATCCTTCTGTCGTTAAAAATGAAAAAGTTATAGGCGTTTTTGTAAAACAACAATACTTTGCTATGGGAAAAACGCATTTAAAATGGCGTCCGACCTCGCCGGATCGGATCGGATCGGATCGGATGGTGTATCGGATCGGATCGGATCGGATCGGATTTTCCGATTTTTGGGGCGGATCGGATTCGGATCGTGGATCGGATCCGATCCGATGCACACCCCTACTAATGACTTAAAGAAGGTTTAGTCTTTTTCTCCGGAGTGAACTTAAATTTTAAGGTAGAAGCTAGGATTACATATGTGCCCACAGGGCTCTGGCCCAGGCAGGGCCTGCTGAGATGTTTAGCTTCTCTCCTAACTGGTGCAATATGGAGCTTTCAAACCTCACTAGTAGGCTTGCCATCTTTTCATACTGTGTTGAGCTTAGGAAAATGAACTTCTGGTCTAGCCATCACAAAAGTACAATGATGAATAGAACTGGCTGCACGTGAAAAATGATTTGGAAAGAAATAGGGCATAAATTTAATTAAGTGGAAATCCCTCCTCCTCCCCAACCATGATAGACTCCTCTGTTTTCAAAATATTATAGGTTCATCCCCATTTTCATAACAAAATTCAGTTATAATTTTTGAAGGGAAAAGAGTTATTAAAGCAAAAAATAAATAAAATAACACTGCTTTCATAGAACCTGGTCAAAAATTCAGGCTATGGAGATAGTTTGCATATTATGGAATGCAGCTATGAAAATATCAGTATTTTGACAAAGTAGGAAGTACACGGGGGATTTCTGACCAGCTCAATTGAGGACATGAGCCAAAGATTTTGCATGGTCTCTGAGCAGATACAGACAGTTACAAAATCTGCTCAGAAAGTTTAGAAAGTGCCACTTAGAGTGAAGATAGCTAGGGATGCTTGAGAAATTTCTTCTTCATAAATTCTGATATAATAAACTGACCTGATACAATAAACTGATATAATAAACTAATGTCCGGATTGGGATGAAATTATCCTTCAGATTTTGCACTTCTCTGAATCTTGTGATGAAATATTTGGCTCAATTCTTTTATTTTCTTTTTTCCACTCTACACATAAAACATGTATTTAAGGATTTAAATATGAATTTTCATGTGTATTAAAATAATACTAATTGTAAATTAATTCAGAAACAGAACAGGACAAACATATTAATGAACACATGCAAAACTGACATAGACTGGAAATAGACCCTCTGAATAGATAGCAAGGCAAAGAAGTATAATTAATGAAGGGTTTAAGTAGGGCTATTGAAAATTCTTTTAGCCTGAGGGCTGAATTTCAGTGGTGACTCTTGAGGAAAGCAAAAATGGAGATGAAGGCAAAAGGGCCAAAAAATACAAAAAGTCTTGCATATTTTAGCTTAAAGTTCTTACTGCCTTAGGAGAGGCAATTCTACCTTTTAGAATGGGGAAAACGCTGCGCAAAAGCTAAGAAACCTGGAGAAGGGAGGTGGCCCTTTGAGGAACCCCACAGAGCCAGATTGGGGCACCAGATGGCCTAGATTTGGTCCACAGGTCTGAGGTTCAACACCCCTGGTTTACAGCTTTGCAGTGGGTTGCATCCAGTTCCTCCATTTCACTGCCTGTAATTGAGAATACATACTGCTCAGATAATCCATGGGACTCTAATTCTTGTATTTTTCACTTGATTCTTTCTCTCCAGTGCTCAGAACCTCCTCCAGTTGGCATCTGTATGGAAGCCACATTATTCAGCTTGGCTCAGCTTTATCTACAGAATAACATTGTTGGCAATTAAAAGTTAAAGATTTTTAAGTAACTCTTTTTAACCAAATTGCTTTTAACTGAACTATTAGCAGACTAAAATAAATATTATATTATCCCAATGATTATGATATTTTAAGGCTGTTTAAGTTAAATCAGATATTTTTTTCTTAATATTTGAATTATTATCTTAAACACATGCCTGAATGAAGATGTATAGATTACTTACATCGACGCCATCCATCCCAAACTCTTTAACAGGTTACATCTCCAATTATGTTCCAAGGATTGAATGCAGCAGTGTCCATCTGCCAATGGAATGTCATTAATCAGTGGAATGGATTTACCCTCCCTTCTGCAGCCCACCTCCCAAAATATGCTCCAGAGTGTTGGTGATCCTCCGGAGGAGATGTTGGGGGAGTGAGGGGAGACTGCAGATGGGAGGAAGAAGGGAAAGTTCCATTGCACCACCAGATATCTGCGTGCACAATGTTGGATTTAACCCTGAGTGGCCAACCACATTTTTATTCAGTGATTAATGCAGTGGTTCATTAATGCCACTGATTGAGCAACATAATACTTCTGGACACCATACTATTATACTACATGGATGTTTCCAATTGAAAAGTAGGGAATGCAGCACATACAACATTTGCTTCAGTATTGCATACCAAGAATAGCATCTCATCTCAGGTGATGTCCCTGATTAAGGTTCCAATTTTGCTTTTTTCCCTGGCAAATCAGTACCCCTTTTTCCACAGTATCCCTTGCAGTACCTGGATATATATCCCCAATTGATGTTTTCAATTAAACCTCAAAGGTGTTTGATATGCCTATCCAAAGATAAGCCTACCCATAAGTAAATTTACTTGTGAGCAGATATACCAGCTTGTCATTTAAAATGGCAAACTGCATAAACAATTTTAATTTGTCTCTTTTCCTCTGCTGAAATTTTTTGTATGCACAAGAACAAATCATGTATCCATTTTGTTAAAAAAAATGTACCAGAGGAGTTCTCGGAGCAGTTATATCATTTTCCTAACACTGGAGATTTCATATGTTTTCCAGGGTATTTTTAAAAGATTTTATTTTATAGCCATAATGAAGAATTTGTTATCAACAGAAAAAGCAAAGCAATATTCAGAGCAAAATTTAAATGTGATGAATTTGATACTTTGGCACTGAGTTTCTCATTCTTGAAATCTGAACACCTTTAATTTAGCTCATTGATATTCACCAAAATATGACATTTTGAAGAAAAAATTTGTTACTATCGAAGTTCAAAATTAAAAATAGTTTGCTTTGTATATGCTAATATTAAAACAGAGAGAGCAGCACATCTCTGAGCAGCACTCACTGCCTTCTGAGTTCCATAGCTCAATCAACATAAATTAGTAAGAACCTCAAAAGTAGAAGTCACTGAATACAACTGCTCTATAATTATGTAGTTCCATAAGTAAACTTCATTTAAAAATTATCTGATCTGGCTTTAGTCTGAGAATATCAGGCTGCAGTAAGCAATACATGCAACAACAGCCATGATTAGACTTACTCACACATAAATAGCTATAAAAGCTAATGTCATTTCTCTGCTGTGTGTTCTAAGTATATTAATAACCTCATAGTTGGAATATGAGACAAGAGCTTTTTCACTTTGTATGTATTCTGTTTGGAGAAAGGAAACTGAAGAACCTCATGATGTTTTACTATATCTCCTTGTACACAAAAATAATTTCCTATACTTGATTTATACTTGTGAGGGTAACCTCATGATGGATCTACATTTTTTTCTTACATTTTTATCCTGCCCGCACTCCAAGGAGCTCAGGCTACGGTTACCTACACCATTCTGGAATTGCTGCAGGGTGTTGCACATTGTGCCACCTATGAAAACAGCTCAGAAGCTTCACTTAATGCAGAATATAGCTGACAGGATTTTAATTGGTACAGCTCACTGAAATTATACTCTGAAAGAGCTTCACCAGCTGCCTGGTAATTTCCAGGCCCAAGTCAAAGGGCTGCTACTTAACTTCAAACCCATAAACTGTTTGAGACCCAGGTACTTGAAGGAGCACCTGCTCCCATTTCAACCTGTTTGTGCTTTAACACCCTCAATTGATGCTCTTCTCCTTTCGAAATGAAGCAGAGGGCTTTTTTCAGCCATGACAAACCATTTATGGAATGGCATACACCAGGGGTAGGAAACCTCAGGCCTGGAGGCTAAATCTGGCTCTCTTGGAATCCTATTTCTGCCCTCCAGGGTTCCCCAGATGGCCATGCCCCCTTCCATTGAGCTCATCTACTTTCCCCCGAGCACTGATCATTGGTGATATCTTGGGTTTTGTGCAGTTTTTCCCCATTCTAAAAGGTTGAAATGGCTGGTATATTTTGTATTTTTGGCCCCACTCTCTTTACCTTTAGCCCTGCCCATTATTGAGATTTGACCCCTGAGAACTTTTCTGAAATGGAATTTAGCTCTCAAGCTGAAAGAGCTCCCTTTTCTGCCCTACACAGAGGGGCTTGTCTAGAGCCACCATTACTATGCTAGCTGAAATCCTTTTTATTTACCTGGGCATTTAAAATATTGTACCTTGGGTTGTTATTGACTGCTAGGATGGTGACTGCTTGTTTAATTTGGTTCATGTATTAATTGCTGTGTTGCTATGAAATGTTCAGAATCTATTTTGATGGGCATCTATAAATATTTTAAACAAATAAATAAAATGTGTCCCCTATTTTATTCTCACAACAACCCTGTGAGGTATGTTAGGCTGACTGGGCCAAGTTTACTCAGTGAGATTTATAGCAGAATGGAGATTTCAGTCTAGGTCTCCCCCAGTCAAGTCTGATGTTCTGTGTTCATAACACCATATGTCCATCTACCTCTTCTCTTATGCTTCATGTTCTACATTTTATAAGTGTGTGTGTGTGTCTGGGTAGATTTGAAAAAAAATCAGGGCGTGAAGGAAGCGTAGAAAAATGAGCAACTAAAATCGCAATCCTATGTATGTCTACTCAAAAGTAAGCCCCATTGTGTTCAATGGGACTTATTCCCAGAAAGGTGTATAGGATTGCAACCTAAATCACAGTCATAAAACCACTGGATTTTCATTCCACATCTGTCAGGATCTACATTGAAAGCATTTCCCTACAAATAAGTGGGTGAACAAGCCAGTGGGTGCTACTCTTTAAAACATGAATGCCACTTTGAACAGTATGTCTCAAGTTAAACAGTGGTCTGTCTATATGCGGGGAAAGCCCCATGGTGACTGTGAATCTGCACTGCGTCAGTTATATTATGCAGCTGCAGCTTTGCAGCCATTGCGGGGCTTTGCCACAAAGCTACACATTGAAAAAGTTGGGTACTTACCCCAACTTTTTCAGTGAGAGCGAGGTCAGTACAGCTCTTTGGCCATTGATGTTGCTCCAGGGCCGATCCAGGGGGCGGTCCTGGTGGAAGGTGACCGGTGATTAGTCACCTACCACCAGGAAGAGGGTGGGCGTGGTGGCTCCAGTCCTTGGATGATTGCTATAAAACATATGCTGGGAGTACTTGGGAGACGCCCCCGGTAAGAAAAAACGTGGGGTTTGGGGGGAGGTGGCTCCAACTCGGTGCCGTGAAGACAGGGCCCAGGAAGACCTTGCTCAATTAAATTGTTCCTTAAAAAAAACTTACTGTTGGAAAAAATGTACAGACGAAATATCTTTTACAGACCACAGTGAGGCATGTGGTGTAATTTGTCACTGCAATTCAATATTCACAGTATTGTAGAATTTGAAAGAGTCTCACAATGAGTCGTGAATGACTTACAATAGAACGTAAGACAATGAGAGATATTGACTAACATGAACCACTGTTGATAGCAGGATGGCTCTATTTAATTTAGTCCTGCTCCAGGGTCCACCAGACACCTAGAGATTCAGAGTTAGTACCAAAGCTGGCTTACATCATCATGTTGGCATTGATGTGGGAAGAATATTTTTTTCCTTTACAGCAAGAGTACTAATACAGCTTTTCCATGTGGAAAATGAAATGAAAACGTGATGTGCTTTGTTGGAGAATGAGGGAGTGGGACTCTATAGGTGCCCATCTCACAAGTCCACAAAGTTGGCCTGGTCATTGTGATACTGTATAAATCAGTTCCCTGTATTCCCAAAGCCTATATGGCAGCTATTAAATTTAGGTTGAAGAACTTGAACTATATGAAATGGGAGTTTGTTGATCTAATCTAGTTTAGCAAAAGAACACTCACACAGAGCATTGACCCACCCTTCAAAAGCATAATTTCCTTTGTGTCAAAAATACCATGAGCCTGGAACTCTCATGACATTCCAGAAGTGAAATGGTTGAAGGCAATTTTTTGTATTGTCTACAGTTTTTCACATCAAATAACATTGACGATCACAATGGCAGTCAGCATACACCACATAGTATGAAAATTTTCATTAGTTCTGGGTTTTTCTGTGAAATCTCCTTTATTTTATTAAATTGATTGGGAAATCTCCTTTATTTTATTAAATTGCAAAACATGGCTATGCAGGAACATGCCATTTCCCCAGTGTTCTTAGCAGCACCTATTCTTTCTGCTTGGGTTGGCAAATAGGTTGGAAAATAGAAATGATGTGGCATAGGAGCTAGTTTTCCACATTGCTGTTTTTCTGTGGCTAAAGTCGGTCTTTTCTCTGTCTTCCCCTCCCACCGAATGAATTTATTCATTGCATTCTTTAAAAAGCACACACATATTACAGTTTTGTCAATTACGTTCACCTTTTAGACACCCGCAAGCTAAAAACAGAAATTGTAATAAGTAAAAGTATTCCTTCAAAAACAGAAACTCATTCTTGTCAAAATTCCCATCTATAAATATCTCTGGAAAGGCCAGGAAAGTTTAGATTGGCTGGGTAGTATGGGTGCCCTGTTGGAGTGCCAGCCTTTAGTGGTACGAAAAGGAATCTGGTTGCATAGGATATGTGTAACATCCTGTTGAGAGTTTAATCAAACCAGCTTTTGCCAGTGAAAGCACCTTGCCCTACACAGCAAGTGTTTATGCCAAACAAAAGGCCCCTGGAATGTTGGGGAAATTTCAAACCAATCTGATTGGATGAGGTGCAGAGCATTCATTCCATAGCTGCCTCTTAGACCAATAAGGGGTAGTAACAGGACCCACTTCGCAACTAGGAGGAATTCTCACACTGGGGTTTTCCACATGGAGAAAAATGAAATGATGCAGAAGCAGAGGGATGCCTATGAAGTCCCGCATACAATTTTAGCGAGAGTACTTGGAATAAAACTCCTGGATCTTTAGTCTCTTCATTTAACCATTTAGCATCTTAGACAAAAGTATTATTTTATTTATTGCTGGAGGTAGCATGGGCTGTTGTGTTGATCTAGAGAACTTGAGTGCATTCCTTAAAAAGGATCAAGTTTTAGCTGGCCTTTGGTTTGACAAGCTACTACTTGTCAAACCAAAGAAGCCCAATAGTCTTCTCATAGAGGCTGATGGGGACACTTGTTTTCTAACTTAGTGGTTGTGTTTGTGATCTGACTACTCTCTGAAATTGGGAGATAATTCAGGCTCTTGACATGATTGATTCTTTAAGCTCTCTTTCACTCAGTCAAGCCTGATCAGCTCCTTCCTCAGATGCTGGGGGCATTTAGATGGAATGAATTGTAGCTAGAGTGATGGTGGAGGAAGACTTGGGATGAAGCTGCCTGAACATAGGCAAGACTGCATTTTAGAACTTACTTTTCTGTTTCTCTTTCATATACACAGTGTTGTCAAGACCTTTTCCTAATGGGGAGGCATTCCTTAGAACTCGGCCCCCAGGGGGAGCTGCAGAACACCTTGAGCAGTGCACAAAACACTTTGCAATGAAAATTGCTCATACCTGTCCCAACTTGGATTCCACGTGTTTCCTTTCTTGTCATATCTGTATGTCTACTTTACATTTGTAACTGAGGACCTGGACAAGGTTCTTGGAAATATGTGACCTACCGTTTGCATGTTCAGGCTTATTAAATCAGCCTGAGTGGGTTGATTGAGATCATCAATGTTTCATTTGAGAGAAAGTGTGGTCCCAGTGACCTTGAAGGTGGCTGTTGTGTGAGCACTTCTAAAGAAGACTTCACTGGACTCCTCAGACCTGAATAAATGTCAACCAGCCTAGAGCATTCCATATTTGAGCATGGTGCTTGAACGTGCCGCAGCAGTCCAGATTGGACAATTGTGACACATTCTATGTGGGGCTGCTTTTGAAAAGTATTTGTAAACTTCAGTTTGTTCAATAAGTTGCTGCTGGAGTACGAAATGGCCTTGCCAAATCACTTAAATCTTGTTTCTTCATAGGCTACCATTTTGGTTTTGGGTTCATTTCAAAGTGCTGGCTTTTACCTTTTAAAGCCCTGCTTTTTTCCCTCCACCATCTGAAGTGTGGTAAGTAGGCTTTTTAGTTGTGATGTTACAACTGTGGACTGCCTTTCTGGTGAGTTCTAACTGGTAAAATCACTGCTCACCTTCCAGTGGGCAGTGAAAACTCCGTTATTTCAGACAGACTTTAGGGAAAGCTGGTTGACTGATTTAATGCTGCCCATGCTGCTGCATTCTGCTATTTGATTTGGTTGTTGTTGTTGTTGTACAATTTTGAGGGAGGTTAAACATTATTTTTATAGTATGATACATTTGTACTGTGTTTATAATTATGACGAAAAGGTGGGGCTAAAATAATTCTAGTAAATACTTTAAAAAATTACTCCATCAAACAGCATCTATAAATCTTCAGCCCACAGTCAGGGAGTATCTTTATTATGACTAAACAAAATGTCACAAAATAGTGAGCAAGCCAAACTCTCAAGTTCTCCAGAACTCTTAATCTGGCTGGATGTTAAGCAAAGCCTGTTGTGGGGAGCTCGCTTGATGTTATAGCCAAATAGTCTGCATTTGGTCACAGCCATAAAACAGAATGGAGGAAGAGACTGGGAGAACTTGAAAGCTTGTTCACTATATTGTGACATCTTCATTGGCCCTAGTAAAGGTATTACTTGGCTATAGGTTTTGGATTTTTTTTATGGACCAACATGGCTTCCTTTGCTTTTTTTGTGCCAATATAAAATTTAGCCAATTATAAGCAGGGTCCTAAAAAAGAGGAAGATTATTTTTGGAGAGCTCCATTCCCTCCAACTACTAGGTAATGTTACCTAATACGGCTTCTATTGACATTTTTAAAAAATCTAGTACATTACCTAAAGTTAATACTTAGTTTTGATAATATTAAAACTGTCATGTTGTAGTCAGCAAGAAAGAGGCAGACTCCAAAACTGAATTGAAATCAGTCACAGTATTTATTTGAAATTTACATTTATCACATGATTAACTGAGAGCCACTAAAGGGGGTGGGGGAGGGCCCCACTCTACATACACCTGATGAACTGGCCTGGCTGTGCATTCATGAGTGCCCTTTGGGGCTATGCTCACACTTGAGCTTTCCTACTTGTGGAGAAATAGCTAGTCAGTCTCATGTGGGAGGGACTGTAGCTCAATGAGAGATGAATTGCTTTACATGCAGAAGATCCCAGGTTCAATCCTCAGCTTCTCCACATAGAGCTAGGAAAGAATCCTGCCATTAACACTGGAGATCTGTTGCCAGTCAGTGTTGATAGTACTAGGCTAGATGGCTGAATTGTCTGACTCACTTTAAAGCAGCTTACTATATTCCTATGGCTGCTGATTACAATCATATTTCCTGCCCTGGCAAGCTCCTCCTATCTTTGTTTTAAAAGCTCTACAGTAAGAACTTATCCCCCCACCCCCACCCTCAGTTTTTGGTTCCAAAGTATTTGGAGGACACCAGGTTGCCTACCCCTGCTGTACAATAACCAAATATAGGGTTATCCCAGAGAAGGCAAAAAACATGCCTGCCATTGGCCATTTAGGATAGTGTAAAAACATTCCCTCCCAGCCCACTGAAAAGCAACTACCTGCAGCTGTGTGTAGACTTAGAGCTCCATCACCTAATTTCCCCCCCCCCCCCGGGTTTGCCTCTGTGGTTTTTTACCTCTGATGCATAAGCTGGTCAAGCTTATGATCCCTTTCACCTGCATAGCTGCTCTTTCGCTTTTTTGCTCTTCTACTCTACTCCACTCCACTCCACCCCGCCCCTTCTCTTTCTCCCTCCAGTTCATTGGTTGTTCCTTCCTCCCCCCCCCCCCTTTAACAAGACATATACAAGCAGGTCCTGTCAGCTGAGCACTTCAACCAGACCGCCTTTCTGCTGGGCAAAAATGGAATGACCCTTTAGTCTGGTTCTTTGGGGGCATCAAGTGAGTACAATCCTGTTTCTGTGGAGATTTGGGCATTGTATGATTTTAAAAAATGCTTTCGAGCCTGGGATGCAAGGTTTGGGTTTTATATTTGGCTTGAGCCAGCTGCTGGGAGAGATCGCTTTTCCCTGCCAGGACCTGATGCAGTCCATTCAAGCGAACAGCAAGACTCCCGTCACAGCACACGTTCCCAACAAAGGGGGACACGCTTAGGGAAAATAATCCAGACTTCAGGCATTTTAGGAAAAAACGGAAAAGGCTGGGGAAGAGGCGGGGTGTCAGCAGGACAGGCATGGCATCATGTGAGTATCGTGCTGCAAATCTGCACACCAGGCATGGCGAGAGTGCACTAAATCGCTGGTGTGTTGGAGCCCTTACTGTCAAGTGCTGCTCGGTCGGCTGAAAAAGTGGCTACCTGGCATGGGACAAAGCCTTATACACATCTTGCCCAAAACCTTGTACCCAGAAATCTTGTGATGGACCAGAGTTCCTGCCCTTTGTGAGACCTCCCGCCCCCTTAAAGCTCACCACAACTGCTTTCCCACCCAGCATCACTATGGGTTGTGCACGTGTGTGTGCGTTTCTTTTCTCTTTTTTTTCTTCTCTATCCCTAGCACGGAATCTGTGTGTTTTGCTTAATAAAAGAGATAGATCTACCTAACTGCTGGATTTTATGTTTTCAAAAATGGAGGTCAGCATTGTGTGTTTCATTGTCCCAACAGTTCTAGGTGTAACCAAAAATGTGCATAGAAAATAGTTGAGCCTAACCCATTGAGGATGAAAGTCTGCAAATAAGCTCCATTGAAACAGTGGGATTTACTTCCAAGCAAATATCCATAGTATTGCACTGTAAGTTTGCAATCTTGCCCTACACTGCATTTTAAGACTGTAAATGGGTATGACATCAAAACCTTTTAAAGAATTTCTCCTTTCCTTCTGCTTTGCTTAGGATTTAACCTGATTAAGAGTTCTGGAGAACTCAAAAGCTCATTCACTGGGCTCCATCACACCTACTTTTTTTCCTGTTTTGCGTCCGTGGTTTCCCCCTCCGTTTCCTTAGCGAGTCGAGTGCGGGGCACTTTCACGTCTGTGTGTTGTTGCGCCCATGTATCTTTTCAACTGTATCACTACTGTGCTGGCGAAATCTCCCACCCCGCCACCTGTATATGCAATTATGGTAAAACAATGTGCTATGCTTTCCCCTAAGATCATATTAAACAAGATAAGTGAAGAGAAAGTATTACAATTAGTTTTTGGAGAAGTTTGTGGTCAATGTTGGCATGGCAAGGGGAAGCTAACATTGTTCTTGTCAGGAATCGTCTTCTCAGTGGGGTGTTCGGGCGCCCTCTCTTCCTCCACCTTCATGGTTGAGCAGTTGAGTGGAGAACTGCCCTGCCCTCCTCTTTTGTTAGCGAGACCGCCTTTCGACACACACGCCCCCAACAAAAAATGGGATGGTCCGATGTCTGGCAATGACAGCAATACATGGGAGGGAGGAGCTGCTTTATAGCGCATGGAGGGGGAAAACAGACTTTCCCTGCTTCAAAATAAGATGGAAAAAGGAGGGGAAGAGGTGAGATGAGCGCAGGACAGGGACAACGGCATGTGAATACCTCGCTGCAAAAACGTATACCGGGCATGGCAAGAGTGCAATAAATTGCTGGTGTGATGGAGCTCACTATTTTGTCCTAATAAAGGTATTGCCTGACTGGATTTTGGAAAGTTTCTTATGGATCAACATGGCTTCCCTTTGCTATTTACAGTTCCTCAAGTGCCCTTATATTTAAAATGTTTAATTGACTGCTCTATTGTTGTGATTGTTTACACTTTTAAAAACCTTTTCATAGAGAAGTCTTTGCTGGATGCTCTTTCACAACAAGGTATTCAGTCTCCTACTTGCAACTACAGTATAGGAAAAAATATTTTATCTGGGATTTGGTGATAGGTTCTAGTGCTTCACGGGACAACTGGGGGCAGCCGTAGCTGGTAGCTGAAGAACTGATGGCGTGAGTGGGGGAGAAAGAAAGAGAAAGTGCAGCAGACACCATTGCACTTTTCCACCACCCCCTCTCTTTCTCTCTCTCGCGTGCGAGAGAGCCGGGACAACTTAAGGCGACTGAAATGTGTTTGGGAGCACCAATATCTGTTGTGTGGGGCAGAGGGAGATATGGTGATAGCAGAGTGAAATGCCGTCACAGGGGAAGGAGAGATGGATATCTAACACCCATCTTACCTTCTGGTCGCCCTGCTACCCCGGGGATCTTGGGGAACGATCCAGGCCACCCACAGAACCTTTCCTTGTTCCTATGCAATATAGGTCGGTTAAAAATAAAACAAACATAATCTATGACCTCCTCACAGAAGAGGAGGCCAACCTGGCATGCTTCACAGAGACCTGGCTGGGAGATGACAGTGGCCCGACATGGGTTCAGGCTCTCCCAGCTGGGTACTGTGTTAAGTGAGCAGGTGAGGGAAAGTGGGCAGGGGGGGGGCGGAGTAGCTGTGGTCTACAAAAACCATCTTAACCTGACCAGACATCCTGTTCGGGAATTGAATCATATCGAATGTGTGTACCTGAGTCTGAAGGCCAGGGATAGACTAGGGATTCTGTTAGTGTACTGGCCACCCCGCTGCCTATCAGACTCCCTGGCCGAGCTCACGGAACTGGTCTTGGAACTGGTGTTGGATTCGCCCAGGCTTTTGGTCCTGGGCAATTTCAACATACCATTTGAGGCCGTTTGTCAGGTGGAGCTCGGGAGTTCATGGCATCCATGACAAACATGGGCCTATCCCAATTGGTCTCTGGACCCACACATTCAGCAGGTCACACCCTTGATGCTGTTTTCAGTTCCGAACAGACGGATCTGTGGGCGGAGGTATTGAATACCTCCGAATTGTCATGGACAGACCATTTTCTGGTCAGGGTTAGTATCACTGCTACCACCCGCCCCTGCAGGGGTGGTGGACCTATTAAGATGGTCCGCCCTCGAAGGCTGATGGATCCTTCTGGATTCCAGAAAGCCTTGGAGGGTTCTATGGCTGGTATTGTCAATGATCCTGTAGAAGCCCTGGTCAATAGATGGAATCAAGACCTAACTAGGGCTATCAACACGATCGCCCCCAAACGTCCTCTCCGGCCCGCTTCTAATAGGGCGCCCTGGTATACAGAAAACCTCAGGGAGTTGAAGTGGAAAAGATGACGACTGGAGCGCCAATGGCGGAAAATTCGACTTATATCCGACAAGACACGACATAGAGAACATCTTCGTTCCTATGGGGTGGCAATACGTGCAGCGAAGAAAGCTTTCTTCTTTGCGCGCATTGCGTCTGCGAATTCACATCCAGCAGAACTGTTCAGGGTGGTGAGGGGTCTAACCCAGGCACCTTCTCCCCTGAATCCGATTTTAGAGCCTTCGGTAGTTCGCTGTGATGCCTTTAACAATCATTTCTCAGATAAGATCTCTCGGATAAGCGCCGACTTAGATGCCATTGTTATAGCAGAGGCTGACAGTGGAGTGTCCAGCGACTCTGCAAGTAGGATTACACTTGATCAGTTTCAGTTGGTGAGTACCAAGGATGTGGACAAGGTACTTGGATGTGTAAGGAGGATGACTTGCCCTCTCGATCCCTGTCCTTCTTGGCTGGTCGTCCAGGGAGGAGATGCAGTTAGATGCATCTCTCAGGGAGGGGAGTTTTCCATCATGTTTAAAAGAGGCGGTGGTAAGGCCGCTTCTAAAAAAGCCCTCCCTGGATTCCCTGGACCTTAATAACTACAGGCCAGTATCAAATCTTCAATTTTTGGGCAAGGTGATCGAGAGGGCGGTTGCCTTCCAACTCCAGGCAGTCTTGATGACACTGATTTTCTAGACCCATTTCAAACCGGCTTCAGGGCAGGATACGGAGTTGAGACCGCTTTGGTCGCCTTAGTGGATGATCTAAGCCTTAGTATTGACAGGGGGAGTGTGTCCCTGCTGGTACTCCTGGACCTCTCAGCGGCTTTTGATACCATAGACCATGGTATCCTTCTGGAGCGCCTGGGGGAATTGGGAACTGGGGGCACTGTGCTTCAGTGGTTCTGATCCTATCTCTCGGGCAGATTCCAGATGGTGATGCTTGGGGATAGCTGCTCTTCAAAAAAGGAGTTGCTATGTGGTGTACCACAAGGTGCCATCCTTTCCCCAATGGAGGTGTGTCAACCAGTTCTGGATGGGGTTACACCCCCCCTGAAAGACTGTGTTCGCAGCTTGGGGGTACTCTTGGATCCGTCGCTCCAAATGACAGCTCAGATTGATGCGACGGCCAGGAGTGCCTACTATCAGCTTCGGCTGATACGCCAGCTGCGCCCCTTCCTAGAGTTGGAAGACCTAAAGACGGTAGTGCACACGCTGGTAACTTCGAGGCTTGACTTCTGCAATGTGCTGTACATAGGGCTACCTTTGTGCCTAGTCCGGAAACTTCAACTTGTTTAAAATATGGCAGCCAGGTTGGTCACCGGTACACCTAGGGGTGACCACATTACACCAGTTTTAAAATTGCTTCATTGGCTGCCAATCAGTTTCCGGGCGAAGTATAAAGTGTTGGTTATTACCTTTAAAGCCCTACATGGTTTGGGTCCAGGTTACCTGCGGGATCGCCTTCTCCCATACAATCTGCCCCGCACACTTAGGTCCTCTGGGAAGAACTTACTCAAGTCAGCCAGAACTAGGCTGACGAATGTTACCCAGAAGACCTTCTCTTCCATCGCTCCCAGACTATGGAATGGTCTGCCGGAGGAGATTAGACAAATTAGCAGTTTTCATGAATTTAAGAGAGTCATGAAGACTGCTCTCTTCCAGCAGGCCTATCCAGATGAATTTTAAGATGTTTTAATGATGTATTTTTTTTTCTTGTTTTTAATTTTTTTTAACTGTTTGTGATTCTGTGTTTTATATTGTTGTTGTTCCCCGCCTCGATCCGGAGGGAGAGGTGGGTTATAAATTATTGTTATTATTATTATTATTATTAACATCTGAGCTCTTCTGCGGTCACTCTGGATGTGAAAAACACTTTGCATGCTGATGCTGTGATTTCTGGTGGCTAAACGGTGCAAAAGAGGGAATCTAAAGAAAGCCCTGATGGAACTTTATCTAGAGATAAGAACCACAATACAGTGTAAAGTACAAGTGCTGCAAGGCATTTTCAGAACTCCCATTAGAGAGGACTGTTTTTCATCACTCACAATTTTCTGAGGAGGGGGACCTGTAGGGCAGAATACAGTCCACTCAAAAGTTTCAAAATCAACTAATAATTCATCAAGGAAATATTCATGCCCATACAAATGTGTATCTTCCCTGTTATTTTGAACAGTCGTTCTTTGTGAAAAACAGGTTGAGTAATTCACATTTGTAAGTCATCTTTTGTAAATTCTTAATATATGATTTCCATTGTCATTCATAGCTTATAAATTGGTATTTTGCACTTCACAATTTAGAAAAAGAATATGTAGAGCTTTTATCTTAATTCTGCATCTGGTTTTCAAGTTGTTCCTATATATTTCAAAAGTAACCCCAATAGAGTTGCTACCTTTTGAGTTAAGTTGCTATGAAAATTCACCTTAGTGTGGGGAGGGCTACAGTCCTAATGACACCTTCTGGATCTCATGCTAGTGGGCTAGAAAGCATTGTTTCTATTTGTTTACTTGCTTGCTAACACAGAGCCATTAATATACATGGCATTTTCCAAAGTAAATTAAGCAACAGTTTAAAAAATGCAAATCTTTGTCCCAAGTAGCTTACAATTTAAATTTTAACAGTAGGAGAGACCATGAATGGGGAGGAAAGAGAAAGGCCAGGATAACAATTAATGATTTGGACGAGGAGGTGCAGGGAATGCTTAACAAATTTGCAGATGACACAAAATTGGATGGGATAGCTAATACCCTGGAAGACAGAAACAAACTTTAAAGTGATCTTGATAGGTTGGAGCACTGGGCTGAAAACAACAGAATAAAATTTAATAGGGATAAATGCCAAGTTCTACACCTAGGAAAAAGAAACCAAATGCACAGTTACAAGATGGGGGATATTTGGCTCAGCAAGAAGGATCTTGGAATTGTTGTAGCTCACAAGCTGAATATGAGCCAACAGTGTGATGTGGCTGCAAAAAAAGCAAATGCTATTTTGGGCTGCATTAATAGAAGTATAGCTTCCAAATCGCACGAGGTACTGGTTCCCCTCTATTCGACACTGGTTAGGCTTCATCTTGAGTACTGAGTCCAGTTCTGGACACTACACTTCGAAAAGGATGCAGACAAGCTGAAGGGAGTTCAGAGGAGGGCAACGAGGATGATCAGGAGTCTGGAAACAAAGCCATATGGGGAAAGACTGAAAGAACTGGGCTTGTTTTTCCTTGAGAAGAGAAGACTGAGGGGAGACATGATAGCACTCTTCAAATAATTGAAAGGCTGTCACACAGAGGAAGGCCAGGATCTCTTCTGGATCATCCCAGAGTGCAGGACACGGAATAATGGGCTCACGTTACAGAAAGCCAGATTCTGGCAGGACATCAGGAAAAACTTCCTGATGGTTAGAGCAGTATGACAATGAAACCAATTACCTGGGAAGGTTGTGGGATGTTCTACACCTGAGGCATTCAAGAGGCAGCTAGACAGCCATCTGTCAGGTATGCTTTAAGATGGAGTCCTGCATTCAGCAGGGGGTTGGACTCGATGCCATTATAGGCCCCTTCTAACTCTACTATTCTATGATTCTGTGAACAAGAGATGACGTGAGTAACAAGGTCAGAAGGTTCCTTAATAATGTCTCTACTTCATACTATGTCAATTTTTTCCCTGGTCTGTGTGCATGTGCGTGAATGTGTGTGCATACACACACACCCATACGGTCCATGTGCCTCTTGGCAGGGGTGATGCTCAGCTAATCTCCATGTTAACGTCTGCTGGCAGCTCCATGTGAAGCTGACACCTGTCACAGAGATATCAGTAGCAGCTTCCTAAACAGGCCTCCCCTTAAACCCTTCCAGTTTATGGCAAATGAAACGAGGCCTCCCTCCCTTATCTGCTAGCTCCACAGCTCTTGGGGAGGGGGTGGAACTTGAGGTGTGGGAAGGTGGCTTTATCACATCAAGTGACAAACAGCCTTGGCTAAACAAGCTACTGGGACGAGGACGATCTGGGGCCATGCAGTTACAGCAGGAGACAAGCAGTGAAGGATTGATCTGGGAACTAAATAGGGAAATCCCTCCCCCACCCCCACCCCAGTCAAATCTTCCACTTACAGTCTACAAAATCACTTCCTCTCAAATTTTAGCCTGGTCCTTCTTCACCTGCCAGTCCACATTCCACCTTAAGATAAGCCAATCCATATTGTCTTTCTTTTTCCTCCACTCAGAACAGGCTCTGCTTTTCCTTCTCTTGACCTATTGTATGCTATAGTTTCCATTTATCTTGACAGAGATTTTATTTTGGTTAAATAACCCCCTCCTCCATCTTATCCTAATATTAGTTAGCCTCTCCTCCTCCTTAGGCAGGGTGGTGTCTTCCGTCCAGTATCTGTTTCCTAGTAGCTTTGCCCACTTGCCTGAATCACTACCAGATCAACTCAAATTAAGCCTAGTTTTCCGTGCATTCCCCCCAGTCTGCCCCACTGGGATGTAGAATCTTCTGTTTCTATTCCAACACCTCACAAAGTTTCCTAAATTTGATTCAGTCCTGGCCAGACTGACCTTGATGTTCCTTGAATGCTCCTAAGCCAGGGGTGAGGAACCTGAGTCTGTCTAGATGCTGTTGGAGTCCAACTCCCATCAGCCCTAGCGAGTATGGCAAAGAGTGAGGGATTCTGGGAGCTGGAGTCCAACAAAACATCTGCAGGGCCACAGTTTCTGCACCACAGCACTAAGCATTTCAACAAAGAATAAATTTTTGGCATTTCTTCCATTTGTCCTAACACTTGGCTCCAGCTTATGCAACTCTGTATTATCCTCCATTTCATTTCTATATATGGGCAGTATCCAGTGCCGGCAGTCTGTCACAACTAAACATGTTGCACTAGCAGAATCAAATACTAGCAAAATGAGGAGCTAGCACTTGTTAGTGCAACCCAAAAAACTAGCCCAAACTAGCATTTCTGGAATAGGACAAAACAGCCAAATTCACTTTCACAAGTTCCACAGACTTTTCCCACTTTAGAAGTGATAATTTCTCATTCCCCTCAGTGTGCCCTGCTGAGTGCTGTCCCAACTTTGAGAGCAAAATGTGCTCCTGTGTATTTAAAGCTATCTCATTCTATATTTCTTTGTGGCTGGATGGGAGGAGATTTTATCATCCATCATAATGATTCTTAAGTAGAGACATGATGCTCTGAGAGAGGATCAAGAGGAAACACAGTTAATTTTTTTTTAAGGATCTTTTTGGAAATTGCATCCATTTGGAAGACAACAACAGGGGATGACATCGCAAGATTTTGTGTGTGTGTGTCTAAAATGTTTTTTTAAAAGTTATCCATCTGGAGTCCTTCATTTGGAAAACTGATCCAGATAGCACGTGTTTATGATGTTGTTAGGAGAAAATCTTGCTTTAAAACTGTCTGTGAAGGAGACAAATCTGGATTTACAGATCTGGCTTTAGGGAATATAAATTAGCAATAAGGGTTTGTATATAATTTTCCTTGTAAGCAATGTTGCTTTTTTCCCCAATGTCATATTTCTTTCTTATTTTACCATAATCAAATGTTTAATGTTGGCTGATTTCAGATTATTATCCCTTAACTCGATGGAAACTTAATTCCATGGAGCCAATTATTTCTGACAGATTTCTGAATGTCTGGAGCTTGAATGGTGCTCGATATTACAAGGGACAGTGGAGCAGGTCTAAAGACAGCTAAGAGGAGCTGATTCTTGATCCCCCCCCCCCCCAAATGGCAGAGGACCCACAGTGATACTTTGGCAAGTATTTTTCAACTTAGGGCCAGCTGTTTGGGAAATCAGAAGCTGTCTGCATTGAAGGATCTTATAAATGAAGAGAGAGGGCATGTCTAGATGGCTGCTCACTGGATGATTGCAGTACTACATAGAAAGAGGTGGAGAGTGGGCGAGAAAGTACCCAGTGTAAATGAGGCATCATCTAACAAGAGGGGAGAGGGACAATGGATGCTGAGCTGCCTACTCTGATTCCACTAATCCTGGACTTTTCCAGTCTGAGGCTAGAACTGGATGTAACAGCACTGTGCGTCATCTGTTCCTCTCCTAGTAATACAAAATGTATGAAATATTTTCATTGTGTTCTGCTTCCCCCTACCCAGCCTCACTTCATTGGCTGCCACTTGCAAGAAGTGTCTCACAAAGCAATGACATCACACCACACATTGTGCATTAGTAGATGTTATAGGTGAGATAGTGGAGGAGCAGACCCAGAGACTGATAGTATGGGGCAGGCACCTGTTCTTTGGAAGCTTATCAAAGGTTCTTCAGTGAAAAAGTTAGTACAAACTTCCTTCTAATGATGCACTCTTAATTTATGCAATGTGACAGTAACACAGGAGACTGAAAAGCCAGCACACTCAAGCTGAAAACTTATTTTTTCTGAATTTCCCCTGATGGAGCATTATAAATAAAAGGGTCCGAAATGTTTTTGGGTTAATAAATACTTGTTCTCATTTACCCCATTGTTGGGGTGTGTTTTTTTAAGTGATAGTGAGGCTTGTGCTCCACATGAACTAAGCATGTACTCTAAAGGCTTCAGTGGCACACACATGTGGTTCCTTCTCTGACAAGTAAATGTGGAATTTGTTAGTTAAACATGGAAAGTTTGAAAGCCACTTCACTAGTCCACCATTTAAAGTAGCAGAAGTTGCCAAAGGGATTGGCATAGCCTGGCTTGTGGCTGTCCAGCCTGCAGATTGATCAGAGATGCTGGCGACATTCTCTAAGCTCAAGATACAAGTTTCAGGGGCTCATAAGGATAATCTAAAAAGAAGAGGCGAGCATTACAAGCCCCAGAAATCTTCTCTGGCTCAAATTAAAGAACATACTCCCCTTCCTTTTTGTTACCTGGCAAAGAGAAGCAGGAGCAGAAGTGACAGATGAGCAAAGAGGAGAGAGGTGGTCCTTTTTCCTTCTCCCTTTTCATCTCCATCATGCACTGGGTAGCCATATCAGGGTTACAGTGGCCATTTATTAATTGCCCAAAAAGAGGAAACACATCACAAAAGAGAGAACAGATTTGCATAACATGTGCAAATTTAGATGCAAATTTAACTATAATTATCATCATGCATAGTGTAGAAAAACTTGTGACCAGGTGACATGTGTGCCTTGCTCAGCCTGCTGTCCAGGAGCTGTCCAGGGTCAACTGCAAGGCCTCTGTGCTCTCCCTTCTGAAGGTTCTTTGTCTTGAAACTGGGCATGGACTGGGCAGCCCTGCAAAGAGAGGATGCCTTCGTGATAAATGACAATTCTTTGGCAACCCTTCTAGTAGAAGGCTATAAAAGAGGGCACATGGGATGCAAAGCTCAGGGTACTGGAGATGTTGTTTCCCCAACGATTGCTGCCATTGCGATGGCACGTTTTGCAATAGCAATTGCAAAAACAAATGGAGGGAAGAAAAGGACATGCCTCCTTCTTCTCCCCTGTGCACCTGCAGCTTCTGTTCCCAACATCACTTGCCACTGCCAGGGAAGGGAAGAGGATTTTTTTCTTTTTTGGAGGGTGGAACCAGGTTTGGCAGGGGCACCGTTTTTCCGAGCCCTCAGATTAGCTTGAGAATTTTTTTTCAACCTTTTCCATTTTTCTCTTGAGAAACGTGGAAAATTGCCAAGCATGTCAAAGGAGAGCTTCAGACAGCGTACTCATCTCTACCGCGGGACAAACTACATGTGACACTAAATCACATTCAGTGAGTTTTTAATTTCTTTTTCTTCAAAATGAAGTATATTTTAAAAGACCCACACACAGTGTGGGGGAATTTTGTTTTGTTTTTTTACTTTCACCCCTCCCCTACCAGCAACTTTTCCTCACCGTAGGAAAAATCGTGACTTGCCCCTGTCTGAGCCTTTCCAGACAAAGTGCTGCAGCCACAGCTGCATTATGGGGGGGAAACCCTCTAAAGAAAAGCTATACGCCACTCAAGTGTTACATTAGTTTGGCCCTTGACTCACCAAAGTGTTGCTGGGCACAGTAGAAAGCTGCATTTCAGAAGCATCCTAAACCGATATGGGCTCCTGTTATTCTGTCTCTTTGGAAAGGTTCTGGAACGGGGGCTGGGATGAGCCTGGGCACTAAGGAGGAGGTCAGTGAGTTCTGTTAGGGCCTGATGAGTTCCTACTAAAGCAACAATAAAACAAGTGTTCTGTGTCTTTTTCAAACAGTGACAAAAGGTTCCAAATGTCACTTCCAGTTCAGCAGAGTTAGGCTTTTAAAAGAATTCCCACCAAATTTTATGTCAACTATTTTAAGGAATGGTTTAAAATTAAAAACCTTTTACTAAGTTTAAACTTGACTTTCCCAAGAGGCCTGCAATGTTTAAAAACACTTTTGCCATTTCAAAGAGTTCAAAATAACATTCCAGAAGGGATCTTTTAAAAGACATCCCTGTGACGAGCCTGCTTTCTGGGCTTCAGTAAGGCAGTCTAGCATTTAATACATAACATTTGTTTCTCATTTAGTTGTAAAACAGGCTCTAAAATTGCAGCCTCATAATTAAATGTAATTAAGAGAAGCTACTGAGCATTTTGACTGTAGTGAAGGAATAATGTTTCCAATTTTGTTCGCAATTCAGTAACTCAGGCTTCTTGGCTAGAGAATTCTCCATTGCCGATCTTGTTTTTCCAAAGACCACTTCACTCATGATGTGTTTTTTTTCTACATAGAGAGAATCTCTTCATGGGAAAAAAATGTGTATGCAGCCAGTTATGATGCACATCTGAAACTGCCTTATGTTGAGTCAAACCACTGGAAAATCCAGCCCTACTGTCTGCCCTGACTGGCAGCAGCTTCCTGGATTCCAGACAGAGGCCTTTCTCATAACTTGCTACCTGATCTTTTTCTCTGGAAATGCTGGGGATGGATTTAGCACCTTCTGCATGCAAAGTATGTGCTCTACCTCTGTGCTTCCCTGATAATCTACATTTTCCCTGAGTACATGGATTAAGTAGCTGCAGCAAAGCAACAACAATAAGAACCTGACTCTTTTTCTTTTAAAAATAGGAAGAGAGTGAAAAAGACCCTTGCACTTTTCAGCACCCCCTCTCTGGTACATTTGATTCTCAGGGCCTCTGAATTAAGCATGTGTTGTTTTTATGCCATTTAGAATATCATGTCTTCTCCTAAACTAAGGGTGAATAGATTGTTGTCCTACAGATGTTCTTGGAATGCAACTCCCATCAACATTCACCGTTGGCTATGCTGGAAGTTGCTGTCCAACAATATCTGGAGGGCCACACATTCCCCACCCCTGCCCTAAACAATCCTGGGAATTGTAGTTTGGGGAAGGTGCTGAGAATGTTTTCTTAGAGAATTCTAGCCCCTCCCACAGATCTACAGAGCTCCCTGTGGTGATAGCAGTAATAAAACAAGTTTAAGGCTGAAATCCTATGCACACTTACTGAACACAACTGGATTTACTTCTGAGTAATCAGGCGGAGGATCACTCTCTGTTTTATGATTGAGAACAATTAGCCATTTTAGAGCATGAGGAAATTAGGGAACATTCTGCCTGTGTGGCTTACATTTGCATGCACAGTTGCTAACTTGTCAGGGACTGAAAGAGAAATTATCTGTAATCTCAATTAAATGGTTTCAGTTACTTCAAAGAAGGCACTTCTTGAGAAACACAGTTATCCAGCAGCCACCCAAGCTTTGAACGCTTTTGAAAATTTCATCACACAAGATTAAGCTTGTAGTTTTGCAAGTTTGTTCCATTCTAATGGATATTCAGCCAAATTTAGAAGTACTTCTTTTGGTTTGGGCTTTGAATTTGGACTGCAGAGGTAGTTAATGTCCCTTTGAGGGAGGGTATGATCTCTATTGCCCTTAAGGAGGCAGTAGTTAGACTTCTGCTAAAGAAAAAAAATCTAATTTGGACACTGTGATGGTGTCCATTATTGGAGAAGATCTTGATTATTTGGATTCATTCCAGTTCAGCTTCCTGACTGGTTTTAGGACAGAAACAGCGTTGGAAGAGTCAGTAAGAGTGCAACCCTGTTGGTTCTCCTGGACCTCTCAGCATCTTTTGATACCATCAACCATTGTATCCTTCTGGGTTGTCTTGCAAGAGTAGGACTGGAAGGCATAGTGTTATGGTGGCTCCAATCTTTTCTGAATGGACAGGTGCAGAAGATAGTGCTGGAGGACTTCTGTTTGGCCTCATGACCATTGGCCTTGGGGTGCCTCAGGGCTCGTTTCCCCCTATCATTTTAACATCTACATGAAACCACTGGGAGAAGTCAGATGGAGTTCTGGACTAAAGTTTCATCATTATTCATATGGCTTTCAGCTCTGCCTTTCTTTTCCATCTGTTAGTCCTAAGAAGGCTGTGGAATTCCTAAACAGGTGTCTAGAGGCAGTTTGGTAGGGTGACCAGACGTCCGGATCCCCCCCGGACATGTCCGGACAAGGGGGCCAAATTTGAGTCCGGGGGGGAGGGATTTCAAAATATCCCCCAAAGTCCGGAAAATGCTAGTGAGAAATGTCTGCTTTAGTCCATTTTGTTCAATGGCTAATGTTTGCAGGATAATATATTTTATACTTTTTCTGAATGTTAAGTTGCTAGTTTGTTGTACTAGATTTTTCTGCACTTGTCAAGTGCTTCATTTGTTCAGTGATAGCAGTATGCTGAATCTGTGAGTATGGATACGAGAAAGGTGATGGGGAAAGAGTGTTAAATGTTAGGAAAATTGAAGGATTTACAGTAAGAAAAGTAATTTGAAGGAGGAGGAGCCTGTACCACACATAGTATAGCAAAAGCTTCAAAGTACAGCAAAAGCTACAAAAGTAGAAGTGAGGGAAGTTAATTTCAGATATATTGAACGTCTCACTTGTTCTTTAATTCAGTGATTTTAATATTAAGTTGTTATATAGAACAGGTTTGTCTTAATTGTGCGCTGTAAATCAGACATGTGACTAAAGCTATGTTCAGCTGGGTATGCCCCTCGGGGGCTGGATACACCCCCTGGGGGCCAGACATGTTGGTGGGCACGCCCCCTGGGGGCGGCTATGTTGTCCTCCTTTTTGGTTTCCAATATATGGTCGCCCTACAGTTTGGGGATGGAAGAGTGCAAAAGCTGAAGCTTAATCTAGATAAATTGAAGGCATCCTGGGTCGGGAACAGTACCTTTTCAACCTGTTTCCCACTCTGCTAATCTGTATGGAGGTTTGCAACTGGTTTTGGATGGACAATGGCATGAAAGACTGAGTTCTCAGCTTGGGAGTTCTTTTAGACTTGACAGTGGCTCAATTCGGACGACATATGAGGCAACGGAGGGGTAAATAACGTACTGACCGTGCGTTAGGCAGGAGGAGTGCCACAGATGACATGCTGCAGATAGCGCTGCTCAGCACCAGCAAACACCCCGGCTGCTACGAACTTGCAGCAGCCATTTTGG
This sequence comes from Anniella stebbinsi, assembly GCA_029215795.1. NCBI lineage: Eukaryota > Metazoa > Chordata > Lepidosauria > Squamata > Anniellidae > Anniella > Anniella stebbinsi. The sequence continues at coordinate 59,166,998 of JARDYH010000005.1, read as the reverse complement.
TTACAGCCTCTCCTCCCTGTGTCCTCCAGCCGTATCCCAGCAGGCACTGTGAGTTCTGCCGGCTGCATAGAGCGGCCGGGTTTTTTTTGGCTGCTCTAGGCAGCAGAACTCTATTCCGAAACGGAATAGTCCACGGAGGGGGGGGGGGCTGAATTCGGACGACACTTTAAACAACGGGGCTTCAGGCTAAACAACGTGCAAGCCCATTGTTTCGCTCCGTTGTTTAAAGTGCCTGCTTAACGTACTGTCAGTTGTGTGTGCGTTGTGCGTTGCCCTCCAAACGACACAATAATCAACACAACTGACGATTGTTCCCCCCCTCCTCCGTTGCCTAATGTGTCGTCTGAATTGAGCCAGTATCTGTGCTGGTGCAGCTAGCATTAGTGATGGGAAGAGTCTTTGGCTGGTTCTAGAAAAAACAGACCATGCCTCAGTGGCATCCAGACTAGACTATTATAACACATGGGCTGCCTTTAAAGATGGCTCAGGAACTTCAACTGCTATAGAATGCAGCGGCTTGGTTGCTTGTTGGGGCTTGGCAATCAGAGTATATAACGTATACTAGTTGCACTGGCTGCCTCTTCATTTCCAAACCCAATTTAAAGTGCTGGTCTTGACCTTTAAATCCCCAAATGTTTTTGTAATGGGTTATTTGAAGGACCTGTATGGACCTACCTGAGCCTTATGATTGTTCTCAGAGGGGAGGCCTGCCATCAAGATCCATCAGACTGGTGACAGCTAGAGTTAAGTTCTTTTCAGTGGTGGTCTCATATCTGTGAATCTCCCTACGAAACAATGTACATATGGCCTCATCTTTATTATTCTTTAAATGGCCCCTGAAAACATATTTCAATATTTTGTTAAGAGTGCTATCACCTGGGCTATATATTGTTTTAAATGTCGCTGTTTAGTTTTGTGATTGCTTCTGTTTTTATTTGTCTTATGTTTTATGAAAGCCACCTTGGGAGGGCTATCCTCAGAAAGGCAGCATATAAATACTGCAGTAAACAAACAAACAAACAAACAAATGTACATTTAAGTATTCATGCCACTCAACAGTGCAAGCACATCCATATGCCTACTGATACCCCACATATGTACCTTATATATCCATGTACACCTGGGGGTGAAACAAGACATCACAACTAAGATGTGTGAATGCATCTTTCTTATCTTAAAATTCCTACAAATAAAAGCCTCAGGGATTGGGGAGTCTGACCCATACTGGGACAGCAGTGGGGAGGGGAGTTTTTAAAACCCTTTTGCCTTCATGCCATTGTCCTTCTGAAAATCTACCCACAAGGGATTATTTGCTCCAATTATAAAAGCATAAGGCACACCTGTACAATTTCTGTATGGCTTCTCCCCTACCTCACCTCTAGGAATGTTGGAGAAATCCACAATGGATTCAAATGAGTTCGGATTGGAGTTCACCTGTGGATTCCACAGCAAACTACCTGTTTCTGAGTCACGCAGATTCTGCAGACTTGCAGACCAGGTTTTTTTTACTTGGGGTGGGGGGGGTGGGATTTGCATTTGCATTTGCGCTAATATAGAATAGTGCTAATGCACATTAGTGCAAGTGGAACAAAAATAAATCCCCTAAAACCATTCAGATTCTGTCAATGAGCAGACAGAGAATTGAAAATGCCAATCTGCGAAAAACAGACAGAACAGAATCCATACATCCCTACTCAATCCAGCTTTCCTCCACTATACAACTATTACTTTGATGCTTCATGACTTGACATGTTTCTCAGTGAGGAGGAGGCAGTAGCATCAGTGTCCCCTTTCTTTGCTGTCTGATTGTGTTGCGGGATAGGCTAAAAAGAGCCCAGGTGAGGGCAGTTCTCAACAGGGTGGTCTCAACAGTATACAGTATACTGTTTTTTGTGCCTGCCTCTGGGTACTGCCTCCACTTTGAACCTAATCTTCTGTAGCCTTGTTTGGCTTTCAACTCCGGTTTCAGCTTTGACACAGGTTCTTGACATTCACCAACAGAATTGGGCCCAATGGGCCTCTTCCAAAAACAAAACAGTTTTCCCTTCTTCCAACTTTGTACGTCTTCATGGAAAAACTGTTCATGGTTTTTTTTTTTTTTTTAGGGTTTTGTTTTTGAGCTACTAAGCATGCAATGAGAGATGGATTTATTAAGAGACTTGCAAGTGGCCTTTAAATAACTCCACGGTTCAGGATAATGAAATTACCTGCACTAATCCCACAAGGAAAGCCATCCAGTAGTTCTTCCAATCCTCCCTCTCTCTCTCTCTCTCTCTCTCTCTCTCTCTTTTTACTCCCTCCACTGAAAAATGGTTTGTTTATTTGATTTAATCTTTAATTTTCTAATTTTTCCTTCAGTTGTAAGCACTGGAACTAAATAGGTGCCTTTAGGAATCACTTATTCAGCACATTCTACAGCTTTAGAAATTATTTTTGGTCTCAATTTTTTACTCTAAGCTAACTGAAATTCATTACTATTCCAACATAATGTAATAGATTGTCAATATGCAAGTTGGTTCAAAGGATCCATTTCTTTTCATATTCAACATAATAAGTACAATACTATACATGGATACCCAGAAGAAAGCTCCAATAGGCTTTTGGGTGCTTCTGGATGGAAGGCTCCTAGTGCCACCCGTCGGAAAGCATTATGCCGCTATTTTGTCTTTTCTTCCTTAACGGACATTCTACAGTAAGAGAATGGGTGGAAAAAGCAGTGGAAACCACAGGAAGGTTACGAGTTGAAGATGTCATAATCTGGAACTCCATAAAATTCGTGAATGAGGCAGGGCAATGGCACCATAAAAGCCTTGCCTGAAAGCAGCCTTTCACCCAGGTAAATGGGTGCCTGAGTTGCATTTTTGTTGTTGTTGTAAGATGCAATTGTTTATTGTTATATTGTATGATCTAACTGTGTTTTTTAGTATTTTGAAGGTAAACTACCCGCAGAGCAATGCTGTGATCCTTGAGAGGGCAGATTTCCCCACCTGAGGCTATAGACAGAGCTATAACCTCAGGAGGAGAAATCCAAGTGGGAATTTCCCATCCCCATCTCTCTCAGCCACACAAAGCAGCATGGTAGCTTCTCTTCTGAAGATGCAACAGTGTCCATGAAAGAGGTCTAGAAGGGGTAAAAGGGGGCATGCCAGTGGGCGGAGAGGGAAAAGGGGAGGATGTGGAAATACAGCATCCACAAGTCTCTCCATCTACCCCCCACCCCCAGGTGAGTGAGGTGGGTGGGTTCAGAGGTCATCTAACTCTAAAAAACAAAACAGAAGAATGGGAGGCTCTAAAAGCTTCTGCCACTTCTCCTGCTCTGTCTGGTTATAGGATAGATGGCGGGCTGACCAATCCCTTAGGATTTAGATTTGGACCTAAGTCAAAGTGTGTGGCCTCTGAACTAGTCCAAGCCAAATCGAGCTGTTTTCTGAATCACCAAGTTGGGCTCCAAACTGTATCTTGTAGTCAGTGCACACCCCTACTGTTTATTTATGTATTTTGAAAATTGCCCCATTTCAAATAATGGGTTGGATCCAAAATTATCTTTCCATTTATTAATGGTGCCTTCTGTGGATGAAGTTCTTCTTCTTCTTCTTCTTCTTCTTCTTCTTCTTCTTCTTCTCCTCCTCCTCCTCCTCCTCCTCTTCTTCTATTATTATTATTATTATTATTATTATCGTTATATTAAGCAGCAAATAAGCGTCATAAATTAATTCATACATACATTTCCCCATTCCACAATCACCATTAATCAAAGTTAATGAGATAACTTTCATATTAGCTTCATTGACTGTTTAACGTCTTTTCAAAAGGCCTTGCTTAGGATTCTGCTCTTGCAAGTGCTTTTGCTGCCTTTTCTGTGATGTCACTAAGTTTTGGAATTCACTCACCGTAAATAGGAGGGCTTATCAGCTAGTGAAAACTTTTGTTTTCTTCCACTCTTTCCAGGAAAGGAAGTGAACGACCTCTACGTACACCATAAGGTGTACAGTAAATTGATTACTGTGTTGGTTTATTGACCGTAAATAAACAATTCATTCACCATAAGGATTCCTTTGGTGGATTAGACTGAGGACCATTTAGTCTAGTATTTCTAGCAGCAGCCAGCCAGATGTCCCTGGAACTCACAAACAGGGCAAACCAGAGATGATGGCTGTTAGTTGTTGTGTATAACTGGTGCACATAATATGGGATCCAAAAAGCTACATGTACCATGGGATATGTTCTCCTCTATTTCTTGAACCCCCATGCTATATCAGAAACTGATTTTGAAACTCCTGTTGCCATATGGCATGGTGAGCTGCAGTTGAAAAAACACAAGTCCAATTCAGCCTACAGTTCTTTGGGCCCTGGCCATGAACATATTCAAGGCCCTGGAATACACTCCAAACAAAACTGGGGGAAAGTGATGTACGCAGAGAATAGTTTGCAGTAATTGTTCCAATAGCCCTTAAAGGTTCATACAACAACAAGCAATAAGAAGCATTATTTTTATTTTTTTTGTATTAGTTTTACAATATAATGATTTCACTAATTGTGGGGAATCAGCATTTTTCAACAAAGTGCTGAGATTGTTGAGCTTCCTAAATGTTACATGGGAAGCTAAGCCCAAGGAAAGCCCTCCTCGATTGCAAACCTGAATGACCAGGAAAGCAGTGATTGACTTCCCCTGGGTTATCTCAGGTTTCCGGTGTTGACAGCAGCCATGATTTCTTGCTATCACCAGAAATGGTGCCCAGAATCTCTTGACAGCAGGAAGGGTGTTTGGTGCAAAGATCAATGTTGGTAACCTTTCTAATTTTGATGGGAAGGCTGGATACTTGTTCTGCTTTGTTGCCAAAATAGCAAGAGGTTTACCAACTTTAGTCACTCAATCAGGCTACAGAGAAAGAACGAGAAGGGACGCTGGACAGGCAGCCACCATATACTGGGCTGGGAAAGGCAGAGCCCTGGAAGCCTTATCTTTTAAACAATAAACATCAAAATCTGTGTAGTAGATGAGAAGCAGATATGGGTGTGGGAAGAGAATTCCCATAGAGACATGATTACAGCCATGTCCATTGAAGTGGGGATTCGAAGAAGAGGAGGCTGAGATGCTTTGAACAAGCAAAGCAACAAGATTATAATAAATCCTCCTCCCCCCCTTGAATTATTTCTATAGTTATTCATTATATTCCATGGAATTAATGAGTATGGCATCTGGTGATGGGAAAGACACATACAGATTAGCGTTGCAACAAGCGTGTGTAATATCCCAGTTTTCCAGATTTTGCAGGTTACAAGTCAATAGCATTACATTAAAGGCAGGCAAGGGAACCATGTGGAACAAATGAGAAATCAATGCTAACTTGTTGAGCAAAAGAACTGACTTTGCTTCCTTTATTTCAGTTTAAGGGCACAATTTAGAATTGTATTGTCTGTTCTATGGACTTTTTGTGGCATAATGTTGTCAAACTAGAGATGTTTGTTACGTTCTATGGGAGATTTTGAAATGAGGGATAAGCTTAAAAACAAAACAAAAAATATCTGGCAGCCCTAGATGCAAGATAAATACTATCTATTGAAGGAACCCTATAAAGCTGTAAGAGAGCTTAGTATCTTAGAGCCGGATGCAGACCATTGATTGTACACGCTGTGTGATTGACTAATCGCATATGATGGATTTATCACTTCAATAAAATTTTCTGCTGGATATCACAAAACAATTTCAAACCATAAGAGGAGTAAAATACTAGAACAGTCTCTCTGGAGTGATCATGGGAACAAATAATCCTTTCTTTCTTTCTCTTTCCCCCTGGCCCAATCTCTTTCTTTAATAGAGCTAGGCCTGATGACATAGGGTTCAGCCAAATAAAAAGAAGAAAAACTTTAAAGAAGTTTTGCCCCTTCTTTCATATGCAATAAAAATGCCTCTTCTAAAATGATGCCTACTTTGACACATGTGTGCATCATCTTAAAACAAAACAAATCTTCTTGCCTCAGAACTACTGCTTTTCCCTGTATGCAGATTTATGGACATTTAATAATGAATAAATCAATTAACCAACCAACAGGGGACTGGAATCAACTGGAAAGTCAATTGATGTTTGTTTTAGAACATATGTGATTAATCAAACTAACTATTCCTTAATTAGGTGACAGCTCTACTCTGCATATTCATGATGATCTGTTAAATATGTGAGGGTTAATCTTCAGAGAGAGCAGGGATTCAAAGTAGATAGCCTTGAAAAAGCTGCTTCCATCCCGGCACGGACATGGGAGTGGGATAGTCAGCGTTTAGTGTTTGTTCTAGGGAGGCAAAGAGAGAAAATGATGATGTGGGACAAAGTGGTGTCAGGAAGACAGGACAAGTAAGGGTCTTGATGAGCCCATTAAACTTCTGAACGTCCACCAAAGCTTGTGTCTCCCACTTTGGCTTAGCAGCAACAGATGTCATTTAGCAGCTGGATCTGGGTACTGAACCCCACAGGCACAGGGTGTGAGATTCCTGATCCATGCCCCCTTCAGACACACCCCAGGAAATATACCAGACTATTATGACCACAAACTAGCAGTGAGATAATGCATCTTATCTGCCTGAGCAACTTTTAATGTGGTCTTCTTGATTAGTGTTTAGAAACCAAGCAAACAATTGATTTAAAATAATTGGTAAATTATGATTCAATAAAAATGTTTATACCAAGGAGTTTGTCATTGATATGATAAAATAAATATTTGCAGAAGGAACTTATCCTTGGCCCAGAGCCTGGTCCATGAGCTCTATAAGATTGACCGTGGTCTCATTTTAATAAAGACCAGAAAGCCCTCCAAGAAGATATAGTGCCCCCTCTTCACTTAGCCAAGCAGTGTATATCAAGGCCTTCATCCAGTTCCCAAATACACTTTGACATGGCTTCATTTCAGGTCATCCTGACAATGCTTGTCGTTTATCCATCAAAACTATATCATAAGTGAATATAGGGACAGAGTTTAGTGTTTGGGTTAGGAATAAATACAAACTGAAGTGCTGAATCCCACACAGGCATTATTCTAGAAGGCAGGGATGAAACCCTTAAGGGGTTTCTTAGCTCAGGGAGATATAGCCTCTGGGTACCCCCTCACCATAAACATACCATTTTACACCAGTGTCACTGTTACGATTTCTGCCCTGGGGAGGGGTAGGCAATGTAGTGCCCGTAGGCACCAGTGTGACACTGGACACCTTTCTTTGTGCCAACTGATACCCTACCCTTCCCACTTTCCCCCACAGCATGCCCAGTCCTTTGTGACTAGCCACACCTTACATGGCAGCCATTTTGTGGTAGTGCCCAGGACAGTTTATCAAATTGCCAAATGTGCCCATGGGTCTTGGATACTGTAGTTTAGTGAAGGTTCTAAGATCTCCATCACACCTAATTCCCCCCCCCCCCCGGTTTGCCTCTGCATTTTTTTGCCTCTGATGCAGAAGCATGTCAAGCTTATGAGCTCTTTCACCTGCATAGCTGCTCTATTGCCCGTTTGCTCTTCCACTCCACTCCACTCCTCCCCTTCTCTTTCTCCTTTCAGTCCTGTCCTTTCAGATGAGTACTTCAACCAGACCACCTTTCTGCCGGGCAAAAATGGAATGACCCTTTAGTCTGGCTCTTTGAGGGCATTGAGGGAGTACAATCCTATCTCTGCAGAGATTCAAGCATTGTATGGTTTTAAAAAATGCCTTCGAGCCTGGGATGCAAGGTTTGGGTTTTATATTGAGGCTTGGAGCTGGCTGCTGGGAGAAATCGCTTTTCCCTGCCAGGACCTGATGCAATCCATTCAAGCCTCCAGTTCCTTTAAAGCTACATGGATACTTCGGGCAAATTAAATGCGCTTAAGGAAAATAATCCAGACTTTTAGCATTCTAGGAAAGGCTGGGGAAGAGGCGGGGTGTCAGCAGGACAGGCATGGCATCATGTGAGTACCATGCTGCAAATCCGCACACCAGGCATGGCGAGAGGGCGCTAAATTGCTGATGTGATGGAGCTCTAAGAATTCTCTTTGGACCTGTTCAGACAGTACACTAAGCCATGGTTAAGGCGCTAAACCTTTTGCAGCAAATGGTTTGTGAGCTTGTTTAAACCATGGTTATGTAGCCACCATGGTTAGGAATGGTTCACACAATAAGCTAAGTCATGGTTCACACAGCATGCTACACCATAATGTTTAACTCAAAAGGCTTAGCCACCATGGCTTAGTGTATCATCTGAATAGGGTCTTTAGAGATCCTTTGTATTGCTTCCAGAACTATAGTTCCCTGGGGCATGGAGGGCTGTAAAACTAATTTAAGTTTTTGATGTAGATATTTCTTGTATTCCTTTTAAAAAAATAGTTTTCATTCACTCTGGGCATGTTCATACTCACCCATCAATCAATTCTGGCTCATTTGGGTTTGTTCTCCCAATAGCAAGAGCCTCTGCTTTCCCATTAGTCACGTTGCTCATTTCCCTCTCCTAAAGAACCCCATTCCTTGTCTGGGCATCCCGATATGTTCTATACTCATACATAGTACATGGTTTTACATCTTCAGACCTCTGTGAATTTCTGGAAGATGAATGGTAGGGTTAATTTGCACCACATTAGTGAGATATAGCTTGTCAGAGGTTAATGATCAATATCTTGACCAATAGAAACTGGATGGCAGTTCCTGATGCTGAAAATTAAGGGCAATCAAGAGCTTTCAGAAGTCATGTAATATTTTTGAGGGATGGCGCTGATACCTGAGCTCCCTCCATAGCTAATGCCCTGATAGTACACATGGTTGAGGAAGGTGGAGCTAGCTGAATGGCAGAAAGACATGGACTGCATGCAAGAAAGGATGAATGGCATGTTCCTCCTTTTCCATACCAAAGGCAAAGCTAAGAATGCTTCCCCATTCTGACATTATTTCTAGGGCCACCAAGTACTGGTGAATCTGCTGTACCAAGTCTAGAGCTATCAAGAGCCCCAGGCTCTAAGCTTGCTTGCTTGCTCCCCCCCCCCCCCATATTTCTTTTTTTAAAGAGCAAGTCTGGAGCCTTGATAAAATGAGAGATACAAAACAAAAGGTGCAGGCACTTTTCTAACTGTTTATGAGAAACAAGCCTGCTCCCACCTTTCAGGTTTTTAGCCCATGAGTGAAGCTGCAGTTATGATTGCTTTTTAGGGAAGCTGCACTTTAGAAAAAAAAACAAGATAGTCACATACACAGATGTGTTCTCTGGAAAAGGGACATCCTTGTTCATTTTGAAGCCATATTTTGGTCTTCCCTCGCAGAGAAGTGATTGCTGCCCAAAGAAAACAATGGATAAATCCAGTATTTTACAGTGTCGGTGACTGGGCAATAGCATGTTGACCCAAAAACAAAAGGTAGCAACAAAGGTAGAGTTTGTGCGCTTTCTGATTCAGGTTTAATTTCATGCAATCAATCAATCAATCAATCTATATATATATATATATATATATGGTGTTTTTTGTTTGTTTGTTGCTTTTTCTTTCTTTCTTTCTTTACTGAATTGGTATACATAAGAAAATTACCCTGCCAGTGCAAATTCAAACATGTCCATATTGTTGGGATGGGGGCAGCGGATTCCCGATATGGTTATACACTTATTGCTGGGGTGGCGGGGAGTGCAGGAAGCTGAGAGAGAGTAGTATATGCCAAGACAACCTTACAGTGTAATTATCCAGTCTTTTGGGAAACGCAGGGAAATGAAGTTGAGGGTAGAGATATATGAGGATTTTGTTTCAGTTCACAAATAATTCAGAAATGCCCCGTTTGCAACTCCAAATGAGAAAGGAATCACAAGCTCTCTGAAAATGTTCGCAAATTCTGAACCTGTGTTCACGCCCTCAAAATGTGCACTTTAAAAATGCAGTTTTTTTTAAAAAAAAAGGATTTTAAATGTATACAACTTTTGAAAAAAGCACAACTTTTGAAAAATGCACAATCTTTGATAACATTGCTATAGTTATTGTGAAATATAAATAAACAACCACAACAAATGCTCTCAGAATACACCACTTGCTTTTTAAACAATATGAATTTATCCAAGTGTGGGCATTTAAACCTTGGCTGCCATAAATCTTAAATCTCTTTTGACATTACCCCAAACTGGATTATCATACCTTGTCTTCCACTGAATGTAGTGTGGCCAGCTAAGATCAATTCATGAAAGACTTACAACGGGGTGGGGAATTTGTGGCCCTCAAGATGTTTTGGCTTACAACTCTAGCCCTAACCAGCACAGCCAATACTGAGGGATGATGAGATTTGTAGGTGAAAAAATAGGGCTACAGGTTGTATGCTCCTGATGTGCCATAACATAACTGGTTTACAATTATTAAATTTGAGTTTCTTGAATGGATAAGGATTGGCATTGGAATAGATGAAACCTTTTACAGAAAGCTTCACTTGTTGATATTCGGTCTGTCAAACATCTTATTATTTGTGTGTGGCCCTGGTTTTTTTCTGAGGGTCATGGGCATTTATAGAAAAATGGTTGCTACCCCTGTGTTATATTTACCAAAGCAAAGAGGTCCAATCGGTGATAAGGGGTTACCTGACCTGGTCACAGTCTTCCTCACTATGGTGAGATGTATTGTATTTTTATTTAAATTATACTAAAATTTGCATATCCATTTTTATGTACTTTTGTGTATTTATTTATTTATTTATTGCATTTAAATCCCACCTTTTTTTCTCCTTAAGGAACCCAAGGCGGCGTCCATAATGCTCTTCCTCTCCATTTTATCCTCACAACAGCAACCCTGTGAGGTAGGTTGGGCTGAGAGTCTGTGACTGATTCCCAGTCCAACACACTAACCACTACACCACACTGGCTCTCCTTTTATGGATGGATCAGAGGGCCCAATTCACATAAAGCAGGGGTCCAAAACCTCATTCGGCCCCAAGGGTGAAATTCCATTTCAGAGAAGCTTTTGGGAGCCACTTTCCAGTGGTGGGTGGGTCTAAAGGCAAAAGGAATGAAGCCAACAATATAAAATGTACCAGCATATTTTAACTTAATGGTAGAAACTAAGCTTTATTTCACCATTTTGTAATGTAGGGGAGAACTGCACTAAAGCCAGGAAACCACCAAATTATTAGTAGTTGGGGAAAAGTGGGGGGGGCAGGAGAAAGGGGTGTGGCCTGCTGGGAATCCCCAGATGTCCAGATTGGGATCCCTGCAGCGCCAGATTTGGCCCCAAGACCTGAGGTGCTGCACCCCTGACTTAGTCTCAGAACGTCCTGTTGGCACCCCTCATCCTTTCATTCATGTTTTCCAGTATCACCCTTTTGTAATGTAGGGGGAACATTCCTGTGTTTTTCTATCATCCTCCCATCCTTTTTAGAGACCTGGTAACTTTGTGTACATTTTTCTGGCTTTAACCACAATTGCAGTAACAGCCTTTCACATGTGGACTGGCAAAGCACAATTGGTACAGCCAAAATAATAACAGATTAATGCTTCAGTCCTATGGATCATAGGCATGATACACCATGAAGTCCTAAATAAGTTCTGAATTTATGCACATTTAACATCTCTTCCTTTGCTGTGGTTTCCCCCTTTCTTTTGTCTCTCAAGCTACATTTCTCTTCCATCAGATGGGAGTAACAGTAACTGACTTTTATAGGACTGTTCTTCTGAGTAGGACTGGGAAAAGGGAATGCTATTTATTGTCCTGAGCATTAGCAACCATGTAGTGTAAAATACAAAATAGAAAACTAGGTGGTGGTGGTTGTTCCTTCTAGAAATGTCATTTTAGTCTTTTTTGGTTTTGATAGTAACTTATATGGAAGGGGGAAACTTCAATTTGCAACATTTTGGAATGTCATTTATATGGAGGAGGCTTGTAAATAGATGGATGGTTTGTTTGAACTGGTGTCTAGCCTGGGGGATTCTTCAATACAATTTCCCCACTGCTGTTGTATTCACACCTACTACTGGTGATATTCTTATAGACCTTCCTCAGTCTGCTGAATGAGATGTACAGGGGTACTTGGGATCAGGGGACAGAGAGGAAACAGTATTAAGATGGCAGGATGCTTCAGTGTGCCAACTCAGCCTTGGTATTCCAGAATTCTATAGCAGAGATAGAATCCCATACCTTCTCCTTCCTTTGTCACATGGAAGTGGCCATTATGAGCTTTACATAATCTGTACTGTGCATGGGGGATAGAGGAAGATCATAGAATCATAGAATTATAGAATAGTATTGGAAGGGGCCTATAAGGCCATTGAGTCCAACCCCCTGCTCAATGCAGGAATCTACCCTAAAGCATCCATGACAGATGGTTGTCCAGCTGCCTCTTGAATGCTTCTAATGTGGGAGAGCCCACCATCTCCCTAGGTAATTGGTTCCATTGTCGTATTGCTCTAACAGTCAGGAAGTTTTTCCTGATGTCCAGCCGGAATCTGGCTTCCTGTAACTTGAGCCCATTATTCCGTGTCCTGCATTCTGGGTTGATCGAGAAGAGATCCTGGCCCTCCTCTGTGTGACAATCTTTCAAGTATTTGAAGAGTGCTATCATGTCTCCCCTCAATCTTCTCTTCTCCAGGCTAAACGTGCCTAGTTCAGAGTGGCACACTCTGATTGGTGTTTGAGCTGCCCTGCTGCCCTCCCACTAGCTTCTACTATATCTTCAGTGTGTCCCCCCAGGGAGTTCTCATGAGGACATTTCAGATGAGCCCACCAGCATTACATTGGCCTGGAGATCAGGGAACACAGACAATAATCTTCAAGTGGAATGGAATCTGTAGTAGCAAAGCCAGCCAGCCGCACCCTGCACTCAGCTCACATTTTGCATCCCTTACTTAATAAACACAACAGTTTGCCATTTCTTTTTACAATTAAATATTTACGCTAAGCAGAAAACATTTTGCATGGTCTTTTAAACAGCCATGTCATCTCGCTCTTTTCATTCTCTAATCTTTCAGTTCAGAATCAGAAATGAAGATTTTTAGCCTATTTACTAAGAAGTAAATATTATGATGAAAGCATCAGACAGCTTAGTAGTGACTTTAGGAGAGTGGAGAAAGCGATTTCTGGTAGTGCTGTCAACTGAAAAACATGCCATAGGCTACTAGAAACTTAAGTCCTATGGAACTGGGGGTGTTTAGCCTGGAGAAGAGCAGACTGAGAGGGGAGATGATAACACTTTTCAAGTACCTAAGGGTTTGTCACACAGAAGTGGGCCACAACCATGGGCTTAAGTTACAGCACAGCAGATATTGTTTGAACATCAGGAAAAACTTCCCAACGGTCAGAGCGGTCAGACAGTGGAACCAACAGGTAGCCCCTGCAATTGATATGGCAGTCTGCTATGTAAAAGGCCTGGGAGGGGCTTTACGCTGAAAACTTAATCAAACAACATTTTCTGTTAGAAACAGAGTTGAATGCTACTGCAAGAATTCAACTCAGGAACATTTTTAAACAGAAACGTGTTAATAACAACTAACAAACAAACAATTGGTAAAGCTTGGCGAACGTCCTGTCCTTCTGAGTACATGAAACATAAAGAGAGAAGAGAGGTTCTTGTTGAATCCAGCTCCTGGTGCCTATTGGTTTCATATATAGGTTTGTTGTCCACTCAAACATTACAATTAAAGCCTCTCTTTTATTGCCCTAATAAATACTTTAACTATGTTTGATCAATATTTGACAACATCAATTGACCTAACATTTTGACCCAACAATTTAGCTTAAAATGGCATCAGTCTGTTCTGTCATAGCATTATTCGTTTAAGTAACTAAGGGTGCAATCCTATGCATGTTAAGACAAGAAAAAAGGTCTTACAACTTCCAGAATGCTGGGAGTTGTAGGGCTTTTTTTCCTTTCCAAACATGCATAGTATTTTACCCTAATAAACTACAGTTTGTTACTTACAGTTTTCAAGGATAATTCAAAGTGCTAGTTCTATCTGTAAAGCCCTACATGGGTGGGATCAGGATACCTTAACGACTGTCTTCTCCCATATATATTCCTTCACCTCAACCTGCTTAGATCAACACCAGAGATCTTGTTGCATGTTCCCCCACCATCTGAGGTGTACTGGTAGGGTGTGGGAGTCAGGGTCTTTTGTGGCCCTAGCACCTTTTGGAATTCCCTCTCTGGGGAGGCTCACCTAGCTTCACCACTACATGATTTTCATTGCATTGCAAAGATATGACATAGGGTGCCTCTTCACGAGAGGTTTAATGCTCTTTGAAGTCTCATTAAAAAAATTACCTCCATACCAGCGGAGCGCAAATGGGGCGTAGAGGCGCGTTATCTCTCCGATTATGCGCATTATCGAATGCGCGTTAAATCGCGAGTTTTATTTTGCTCCGGACGTTAAAGTGCATTTTCACTGTGTGAATATGCGCTTATGCACATTAACTACTTGTAAACCACATTTTGGACATCCTTTAATGCGCTTCGCCGCCTCTTGCCGCCTCTCGTGCGTAATTAGGCGTAAATGCGCTTCAGCGATTATGCGCATAATTGGCTAACCAGGCGCAAAAGCGAATCCTTGTAGAGGGGACCATAGGTTCTTTGTTACTGGTGAAGGACTGTGTTGTCTATTTTTATTTTTGCTTCTATTGCATTTATGGCTTTTATGGTTTTAAATATAATTTTAACTAGTTCTGTTTTAATAACTTCTTAGTTTTAATTTATTTTGTTATCTGCCTTAGACCCACATTGTAAAAGGAAAAGCAAGACGTAAGTCTTTAACTAATTAATAAAAAATAAATACTATAATCAGTGGGTTGTATCCAGAAATGGACTACCACACATGGAAGGCTACCACTTGTGCAACAGGACTTCCTGTTTCCTCTTCTTTCGCACACCCACAAGATCTTTTCTGGAGGGTTATTCAACACTCTGGAGGAGATTTGAAGAGTATGGGGGGGGGGCTGCAGGGGGAAAGAGAACATGTGGAGAGTCCTGTTCACAAGTAGTAGCTTTGTTTATGCAGTAGCCTATTTCGAGATCAAGCCCAATGTTAGAAATGATACTTGCTGACTGGTTAACCACTATTTTATACTTACGGCTTTGTTTTTTCTTTCTTTTCATATAGCACTTTCTCTGTGTCAAATCTCATTTGAAGAGTCTTATATTTAAAGCCCCAAAAACTGCTAATGCCCCAGTAACATATTGGTTTGATCAAGAATGTAGGGAAGCTAGGAAAGAATTACGGAGGTTGACCAAGGAAAATAGGAATCATCTCAGCAACCAGAATACAGATAACTTAGTGGTAAAATGGCAATTATACTATCCTTTTAAAAGAGAAGAATCTGGAATATACAAGACAACTATGGAATGGCCTGGGACAAACCTGTACACGGAGCAATGAAAAATAGTTTCTGGGATCTAAAAGCACATGGTTTTAGAGAAGTGTGAACAAGAGAGAGTCGGGCCATTTTCAGTCTATTTTCAGAACATCTGAAGAGGCCATAGACCTAGAAATGGGCATGAGCAAATGGTGCAAGATCGGCCAAAATGGCCTCCTGTGACAGCAGATGAGGTCAAAGACCTGATAAGACAGTTAGCTAGTGGTGAAGCACCAGGTGCAGATATGTTCCCTCCACCTTTTATTATACTCAGTGGTAGAAATGCCCCAAATAAAATAAATAAATCAAACACAAAATGGTGGGCTTCTGTTCTTGCTAAACTATTCTCCTATATTAATACGAAAGGTTGGATGCCACTGGGATGGAAGAACAGCATATTATTTCCTGTCTTCAAGAAAGGAGCCAGAACCAGACCCCAAGAATTATAGACTAATCCGTTTGCTGGATATAAACTCTAAACTTTATTCCAGATATCTATTGAGTAAATTGCAAGATTGGGCTGAACGCACAATACATCAGTGCTTTATTCTGCAAGATATAATCCAGAAATCCCTGAGTAGGCCGAGCAAACATCTTTGGACAGCATTTGTGGACTTCTCGTCCGCCTTTGAATTAGTGAACAGATCAAAATTATGGAATAAACTAGAAGCCACCAATATAGATAAAAGTCGTCTGTTTCTAATTAAAGGACTTCGTACAAATACAACTATGCAGGTCCACAGAGACCATTTGGGAATACTGACAAAGGAGATCAACATGACAAGGGGAGTGAAATAGGGCTGTTTACTCATGCCGTTCTTGTTCAGTTTTTATATCAACAATGTTATGGAGGCCCTAACAGCTCCTCCCTTTTATCCTCTGTCTGTAGGGGATCATAAAATACCTCCTGTATGTGGATGATATGGTCCTTTTATCGTCCACCAAATAGGGATGTGCAAACTACTTAGGAGGTTTGGAAAATATTGCAGAAGTGAACATCTCAAAATTAACTACTCCAAAACTATAATAGTAGTGTTTGCCAAATGATCAAGAAGATACAAATGGACCCTTGATGGCCAGCCTATCATGCAAACCCCCCTCTTTTACGTATCTAGGGATCCACTTTTCGGAAACATCTTCCTGGAAGTTTCATAAATCTAGAGTTAAGTTAATGGCAATTAGAACTAGGAAAGCTTGTTATTCTTTCTTTAAAGAGAAAGGTGAATGTTTCGTACCTCCAGTACTAAAAATATTTGTAGGGAAAATGTTCACGCAGTTTCTTTTTGTGTGGAAATATGAGGAAGGGCAGGATAGAAGAATTAAAAGTTATTCAAGACAATTTTAAAGATATGTTTTAGCTCTCTGCCCCCAACCCCCCCCCCCCGCTGCTCTTTCGTATCGAGGTGGGTTTACCCTCCCTCGCTGTGAGGGCAAATAAGGCCCAGGATTTGTATTTTAAGAGATCGTTGGATATGCCTGAGCATCATATAGCAAAACTCTGTTTTCAAAAAACAAAAGAGAACAGGAGGGGTGTCCCATGATATGGATGAAAGACTCGCCCAATATTCCCTGACAATGTATCCTCCTTTCAGGAGTTGGTTTCAGGAGCAAAACTCTGGGATTGGATAAATCTATGGATGCAAGTCAGGATAGAAGAATTATCCAGTCCTCTGGTTTCAGTAGATGATATTATGGCTTTAAAAAAAGACACCAGAAGTCTATCTCCTTACTTTCAGATCGTGATGTTTTCTCCTTTGAGGCAAGCCTTCACTGAGTTACTCTTTCAGGCAATGGCTTCTGCCTATTTAGATGGGAGGTATGCTCTTGCCCATTATACAGCAAATTATACATTATACATGTTGAGAATATTGTCCATTGTATGTTGTTCTATGAGTTATATTCATCCCCAAGAAAGAAATTCATTGCTCCACTTGTGAAAAAACGTCTGGTAGGACATTATCTGAAAAAATACTAGTACTGTTATCTGATAATGATCCTTATGTTACTAAATGGGTTGCGTGGTTTGCAACTGCAGCTAAGTAAATTAGAGCAAAGTTTTAAAAATCTATTTCTGTCAATTGAAATCTGATGACCTACTTTTGTTTTTGTTTTTGTAATAACCAGTGGTTTATACAAATAAATCTCTATTGATTGATTGAAGTGGGCAAGTCCTTATATGTTGCCTCTGAAAGTGTCTCTCCACAATCTTCTGAGTCTTATATTGAAGATCAATGACAATATTAGAAGGCTGATTTAAATTATAATAACAAAGAGTCTTGTGGCATCTTAATGACTAACATATTTATTCTGCATAAGTTTCCGTGGACAATGTGTGCTGCATGTGATGAAGTGGACAGTGTCCATGGAAGCTGATGCCAGAATATATTTGTTAGTGTTTTTTGAAGTTGCCTCCAGACTCTTCAACAGACTAATAACAGCTACGTCTCTGGACATTAAATTATAATGTTTGAACAAAGAACAACATAGTTAGAATCTATGCTTTCAGGCCTCTTTTGAGTTTTTGAATCCATATTTGAACCCTAGAGAACTGATCAATTAAACAGTCACCCTTTGAGAGTTGATATCTGATCTGCCAGAGCCATTCAAGAGGTTATTTACTAGTTCTTGGGCAATCAATTAATGCATGTTCAAATTCACACCCATACATACCTTGTTTCATTACTCTACACTTTATGGCTCACAGCCAAAGCCCCTCACATACCTCAGAGGGGCAGCATGGAGATGGCAGGCTCTGCCCACAACTTTTGTGAATTCATTGTCAAGTCTGAAAAGACTCCTAAGGTTGGATCCAGATTTAAACTGGATCAAGTATTTTGATAGAAGTGGAATTCTCTGCTCCTTCCTTCCCACACCAATGCCTCTAGCCCTCTGAAAACACTTCACAGAGAATCAGGAGATTCTGCTGAATGGAGTGGGTTGTGGTGTGTGGGGGGGGGGAGGGCATCCCCAAATCTCAGGCAGAGGGACCTTCCACAAGCAGAGCCCTGGTGCAGAAAGCAAATCCTAGATCCAAGCCTTTGTGTACAACTGCCTTGGGCATCTTAACCTGGGAAGATGGAAGGTATATATATAAAATACAGAAAACCTTCAGAAACTAGACCTACCAAAACGCACCAACATCCAGAAAGCAGTCATACTTAAAACATGTTCAGTAGTCAGGAAATTTCTGAATCAGTAAAAGCATGACTTGGCAAAGCCCATCATGTCCATCTAGAAAAACCACCATGAGCGAGAAAAGAGAGCTAATAACAATGAATAATAACCTGTACAACCAGCCTTAAGAATAATTTAAAATGATACTTGTGCTGCTGTTAAATAAGCCTCTTAAATGGTTAAGAGCAAGGTTATGAAGTTACCTAGTTAGTTAGTAGATTTGGAGACTTCGAAGGAGATGTATCTGGTGACAGTTTTCCACCTTAGTCAGTTTTGGAATCTTCTGGTTTGGATCCTGTCTCTAAATGTATGGCATTAGGTTCTCGGCACATTAAAATGGATAGGGTACCTCCCACAGTCACGGCTGTTTGAGACGCATGGCGTATAATGTCATGTCAGTTAAATTTTGATCCATTTTCTCATGCTAAATTGACTATATTGGGAAACCTAGATTTAAAAATTGGGGAGAACTTCGTAAACTACAAACTTTCTGGATTTACAAAGTACCTCTGTTCACAGTGTTGGCACTATTAAGTTTATTTAGCAAAGTTGTCTTCACACAAGGTTCCTGGATTTTGTGAGGTTTTGATCTTTATTTTGGGGACTTATCAGTGGGTGGATGAATAGGTGATTTGTCTGTATCAAATTAAAGCTAAAACAAACCCTGCTACACAGAGACACAATGCCATCTACGAATCTCCACGGATGTCAGCCAAATGCCGTCCTTCAGAAAGGAGCTATTAAAATCCACTGCAAGAGCCATGCAGCTGAGCACTCTGTCCCTCCTCCTCTTTGAATTCCTGGTAGCAACAGCTTTCCAGTATCATGGAAAGAGTTAAGCAGGAGTCTGTTGAT
The DNA here is from genome assembly GCA_029215795.1 of Anniella stebbinsi. Lineage (NCBI taxonomy): Eukaryota > Metazoa > Chordata > Lepidosauria > Squamata > Anniellidae > Anniella > Anniella stebbinsi. Next base: position 59,147,660 of record JARDYH010000005.1, on the reverse strand, counting down.
ATTTCAGAGTTGCTCTGAACCCCTGCAGTCAGAGGGAGGGAGCCTCTTGATTGGCCAAGTTCCTGTTGGTAGTAATAGCGGATCAGATATCAAACTTCTGTCTTTCCTAAAGACCCTTTAGGGATAGTCAGCTCCCCGCTAGACTATGACATCAGTCAGGACACCCGGTGATGTTGCTGATAGTAAACTCTGAGAAAGGAGGGGTCTGCTAGCTAAAAGTTAATTAGCCCAACACAGTGCAAGGACATGTAGTAGGTTTTTGTGGAGGGTCAGTGCTGGATGGGACCAAACTTTGCCTAAGTCACACTTCTGCTGCTTCCTGCAATCACCTAGACTCGAAAGAGGGCTAGATGAATTGTGACACCTTGGTCGTGGTCAGCTTCTCTTCTTGGAGCCGGTTAATGGTTTGAGCTGGGGGCTTTCTGGCACTAGGAATTATCACAAGGCATCACCATGACACTTCTGGGGTCTGAGCATTCTATGCTGATTCGGAGCAAATTCAGATCAGGTAGGGCTAACACAGCAAGAATTTCTCCTAAAACTTCCCTTTCCTGCAAACTTCAGTTGGAGACTGTTTCTCATTAAACAGCATGCAAGTAAAATAACCATGGAGTCGTAAAGCTGTCATGGGCTTGCTCTCACAGAGGCTACTCTGCAAATGAAGAAATGCATTTTCCTTTCTGTCTGCTCCTTCTCTTTCTGTTCTTTCACTACTTACAATTTATTTCTGTGGTCTAGCTTATTTTTTAAAAAATCCCTCTACAAGTCTGAGCTCTCCTGATCCAGGCAATATATATCCATATAGATCTATGTATATAGATATATATCCATATAGATCTATGTATATAGATCTATATGGAGGAAGCTGGATCAGAAATCCATACGGGCTGTTGTGACAAGTGGTAATCTCCTCCCATCCGTCCAAGTCAGGTGCTGTCCTGTCTATGTCGGCCTTAATGTTTTACTTCAGCATCCAGGCAGCCAGCTTTGTTCCTCTAGGGTTGTGACTAATTGGACAAACATGAATTTGCAGAAAGGCATCAATTTTTTTTAGAAGTACAAATAACAAATGGAACATGCAAAATATTTAAAATGACATCACCAGAGAAATAAAACTAGAGCCAAACGACTGATTGCCGTTTTCTGAAGCTTTGCAACAAAAAAACACGTACCAGATCTCCAGAGAGGGTTGAAGCCCCATTAGGGGCTTCTTCTCTGAGGAACTCCGGCGTGAATAAAGGTGAGTGATGGTGGACAGGGACAGCAGATGGTCACTTTGAAGTAGCTCCCTCTGTTGGGTAGGGTGAGAGTAACTTTAAATAAGTTCAGCATTGTATCGTACAGTAGAGTGGAGGGCTGTCGTGTATGTACTTGTCTTTATACTTTGATTCCGTTGCTTTTGGTTCTAAGAATTAGCATTTTTGAGAGTGTTCTGTTCTGACAATCCAAACATATCTCTACACGCAACCAATTAATGTACTGCATAACTGCATTCTGCGTTGTGCTGGTGAAGTTTCCTCGCATCTTGCACCCTGTTCCAGAATGTCACCCACTCAACATGGGGAAGGGTGGCAATGGTGGTGTTTGATCTCGGCTACAGCAGAGATAATGAGAAGATCAGAAGCTTATTATCCTGATGCTAATGCACTTGGGTATTATCAAGGCTGTTTGAGGCAGCTGGGTGGTCAGTTGCAGTGTTTGCTTAGAAAATATAAAATTGGCAGCTAGTTGAAAACTCCAGAGTTGTGTGTACAAATGCAAGAGGCTCTGGCTGGCGGGGTTCTACACAGTTTGGGTCCAGTGCTTTGCTGTGGTTTCTCTATCACCGCAATCTTACATTTCATGAGAATAAGTCATTCCTCAGAATCCATTGGTATATTATGGTAATGGTACAGGGTCATTCACTGTGAAAGAAGGGGGCTCGCTCACTCTCTAACCCAGTAATTCCAAAGCAATACTGCCACCTTCCTGAAGCAAACAGGACACAGGGGGATCATTCTTCAGGCCACTGCATTCTTTTACAGTGAGCCAGTATTGTTTTTAAGACTCATTTATGTGTTATTTTTAAAGACGGGGGTGTTGGGGGTAGAGAGATTACGGAGCTGAGGGTAGGATCGCAGAACATATTTTTCAAATGATTCCAGGCTAAAAGTAATCTTTATGACTCTTTGAATCCCATAAATTTTGTTCCTTTTAGCATTTCTAATGGAGTCAGTGTATGGGGCATTCTTCCAATCAAAGCTCTCTTTCCCACGATTTAATTGCCACCCTGCTTGTCTACGGTTGGTGACATACAGGATGCTGGTGTGGCTGTGCCAGTGTTATTGTAGTGCCCATTTTACGGAAACCTTTTTCTACAAGGTGAAATTGTAAGTTCAGAGCATATTTGTGAGTGTTGCTCCTCACAGTTAATTTTTAAGAATGCTAATATAGCACTACAAATGCAGTTGTAGGGATAGGAGGAAATGTTAGAATCCAAGGACACCTAGGATACCGAGTTGTGTTTGGTGGTCACCTTGCATATTGGATGGGATAAAATGGGCAGTGTTGATGGACTTACCATGGCAAGGAAGAAATGGTGGACAAGGGTTAATCACAATAGCACCTTTGTTCTGGAGTCTCTTACATATCACCATTTTATTTGTACAAAGCTGTGATCAAACACTAGCTGTGGCATTAAAGGGTTGAAAATTTGGTTGCAATGGGAACGGAACTGAGGTCCCTCTTGTCCATCCTTGTGTCTCCTGCCATCCTCTCTAACCTGGAGTTGAAGCATTTCACAGTCAGAAAGTGGGATGCTCATACTTGGCAAATAATTGTAGTGAAGATATTGTTGAAGTGGTTTTTAAATGTACAGATTGTGTGTATGTTGTATGTTTTTGCTGTTTTAATTTTTGTATATTGTTTTTAATTGTTTTTAATCCTATGTAAACCGCCCAGAGAGCTTCGGCTATGGGGCGGTATACAAATGTAATAAATAAATAAATAAATAAATAATGATGGATTACTTTCTCTGGTGGGATCTCGTTTAGAGAAAGTGAGGAATGCCACAGGATTGGAAAAAATAGTTTCATCTTTGTTTTGAAACTCAACGATCAATGGTCTCCTTTGTGACACGGATTGTTTCATTTTTGAGTGGTTACATGTCAGCATTAACTAGGGATTTGTAGAGTCTTGCTCTTCCATTGGATTTTCCCTCCACTTGATAAAATCCCAAGCCGCTCAGTGCTAAAAGCCTTGTTACTGTAACAAGGTGAAGGAAAGAAATGATCAGATGAGACGGAAGCCAGTTGAAGCAGCTAGTTCTCACTAGGGTGGTAGAGTTGTATCAGGGTTATACCACTTCAGAGTTCAGATGAGAGTTCGTAGAATGCTCTATGAAAAATAAAATAAAAAATCCTTGCGCCTAGAAAACTAGCATATCAGGGAGAAGGCTAGACTAGAACCTTTCTCCCTGGCACCTAGTTTTCTGTGTGAAGATCATTTTTTGTATGGAAAAACATTCAGTAATGTGAGCCTCCATTTGCAGTTTGAAGTGGTGCAACCCAGACACATCTTTACTACTTCAACAACAACAACAAGGCTACTGAGAAATAGGGTTGGCAACTGTTCAGCACTCAGAAACAGTTATTTATTTATTTATTTATTTATTATAAATAAAGATGCATATCACCCTTACTAAAATGCTGCCTTATGCCTGCTGTCTATAGATTTATTTATTTATTTATTTAATCCCCGTCATCTAGTTAATTCTGTTGATCAGTTACATGGTTTTAGCCTTCTTTACATAAAAAGGAGAGCTGATGGACTGCAGTGCCCTACCTAGTGTTTTATATTTTTCATTTGTACACTGCCTAGATAACTTTGGTTATTAGGGTGTTTAAAATAATAAAGAAAGGAATTGCTACTTGTTTCCTACTTGCTGTGTTGTGCATACAGCTGTTTACACTTTCATTTTGAAGATATATGAATAGTTCTGGCAACTCTTGAAGGCACTAGGAGTAACCAAAAAATAGCAAAAGGATCCCATTGCATTTTGTATCAAGTTGCCTAACATTTTGGAGAATGCCTCCTTCCTTAGGTTCTCCCTGCACTAAACAAAACTCCTTACCACACCATATGTTTGTAATTATTTTTCAATTTATACATTTAAGGAACATATTGGAACCTTCAGGACTGCTAATTTAAGCAATTCTGGGAACCTGTATGAATTTGCTTGTAACATTTTTTTAAAAATGATATAGTTGGTGCTAAAAATTGTATTCTCCTTGTAGGATAGGTAAGATAGAAGAATGGAACTATGACCTTCTATCAATTTGGAGAATGAATTATTAATGGAGAATCTCAACCTCCACAAAGGGGAAAAAATGCTCAAGATAGTTTTGTCAAACATTCCTGCAGCGCGATCCCATGCACGTTTGTTTGGAAATAAGTCCAACAGTGTTTGATGGGGTTTGAAGCCTGAGTTTGTAAAAACATCATCACTAGCATTAACCATAGCAGGTGGGGAAAATCACCTTCCCTACCACATTCTCTATGTACAGTTGCATTCAATCTAGTGATACCTCATCACAAGCTTAGTATATTGGCGACCAATATGAACTCTCTCTCGCTCTCGCTCTCTTACATGCACTATGCAAGAATTAGAATATCAACGTGTATTCAGACAGAAATCAGTCTTTAGCAATGGTTCTTTCATTAATCCATGCATGTTCATTGCAATGTTGCTTCCGATTACCTATTTGGAACAGAGAAGAACTTCTTTAGGCAATTATTTGGAGTATAGTCTCTAGAGACTAGGGACCTGGCCATCATCTTGAATACTTTGGTAACCTTTCGACTTGACAACTGTAATGTATTATACATACAACTGACTTAGCAGTTCAGAAACATCTGATGGTTTAGAATGCAGCAGTTCAGCTTTGGTCTGGAGCTGATCATATGGTTGATATAGCATCAACTGTAAGTGAACTCCACTGGTTACCAGATGGTTTCCAGGCTATATTTAATGTGCTGATTTTGACCTTTGAAGCCCTAAACAGTCAGGGTCTAGGGTATTAAAGGGAGTGTTTTCTCCCATATATATGTAAGCCCTCTCTGGATTTAGGATCAAGTGGAGAAACACTGGCTTGGGTGTCACTAACCTTTGTATGAGGTTATCTCCTACCGGATCTAGGGCTTTCTTTGTGGTAGCACCTTATGATGGAATTTTCTCCCAAAGGAAGGTCACTGGGCCTTTCTATATTGAAACTGTTAGGTAGATGGTAAAAACCATCTGAGATACCTGAGTTTAATTTTTTATTCTTGCCTAGCTGCTGTCTTCGTTTTAAATTTGATTCTAATTGTGTTATACTTTGATAATGATGATTGTATTGTTGTAAGCTGCTTTGCATGCCTGCTGCCAAAAATCTATTTATAAATAACTAAAATAGATTATAACTTTTGATGGGGTTCTGCCAACCACATGCCAGGCAAGACTCCTTTACAGTGAAAACTCTGCTCCGCATGAAACTTATGGCAAAACAAGCCACCACTCCTTGGAATGGAGTTTAATCTGATATGTCCGAAATCTTCAGCAATGTTGCAGGCACAGAGTTTTTCTCCCCTCCCATTTCCTTAGAGTTAAGAGACTAGGATTTGTGTGCATGTTTATTTTGTCTATTTTGCCAAAGATAAATACACAAACCTGAGGTCATCCTGACAAATTCCACAGAAACAATGATTCTTTTTGCCTGCCTGCCTGCCTAACTGCCAGGCTCCAAGTATCAATGGAATTGCATTAAATCAAATGGGACAAAGCATCAGGGGCTGGCCCAAGAACTCCCCTCCTAAGTGTTTAACTCTTCCCAGGGAAAATAAAACTATCCATAGAATTGTTGGTCCAAGAAATACAAACCCAGATAATATGGGACGGCTGGAACTGGAGGATGCAAGTTGGGAAATTCTTTAAGAAATCATCTCTCAATCCACTGATTATCAGTGAAGGGACAAAGTGGGTAAGTTGTTGCATTTGATTGACTACATAGGGAAATGTGACCTTCTAGGCCCATTGGCTCAACCTTACTGGCTACCTTGTACTGGTTGGAGAAAACGTTCTGCTAAAAATTTGATTGGTTGTCAGGGCAGTTCATTGTGGTTTGTAGATAAACAATGATCTTGACTTCCCGCAGAACAGTATTTGGAAAAAGGGGGATATGTTTTTGATCACTGGTATAGAGATAACAGTATTGGTTGCACAAGGCACGGGTATTGAAATATTCAGGCAAATTACCATGTCTCTGCCTTTTTGTGTGTGTGGATTGGAGCATGGTTGGTGCACATACCTCTTACTATCAGTCCCACTTTGTGCAATGCACACAAGGTGGCCAGGGCTGGCTGAAGGTATTTTGTGCCCTAGAGAGGAAATTCCTGTATGGAATGGAGAGGGTTCTCCTGACTTCATTGAAGTGGATACTGGACCCAAAGCAGTGTAAGAGTCCAGACTCAACTTGCTACTTCTGGCATGATGCCTCTTTTTAATTGTGAAATCCAGTTGTCTCTATTGTTTCCATTGTCATCTTCAGGTGCAACAGATGTGTAAATTGTTAGAAAGTGTATCTGTTCTTTATCTGCATCAGCCTGAGTAGCTATAGAGAGCTGGCGTTAATCATGATAGGGTGTGTGTGCGCGCCTGCATAACAAGATATTGGCTGAATTCGGACGACACAATAAGCAACTGGGGGGGGGGGGGAACAATCGTCAGTTGTATTGATTATCGTGTCATCCGAATGCTGCCATAGTCAACTCAGCGCTGATCCTAATCCACACCACAGTTGATTATTTATTACCATGTTGTGTGGGGAGTACCCCCTAGATGAACATCTGTAAAGTTGATTATTACTCCACCGTTGACTATCGTCCGAATTCAGCCATTGAGTTCATGTTCCAGCAGTACAGATTTGGACTAAATATGAGAGAAAGTGTCTACTTCTTCAGAATAGTTAGGGAATCAAATATATTGTCTAGGAGCAATGTAGAGCTTTTGTCCAGTTTTCAAAATATGTACTGGGGAGGGGAACCTTTAGGTAGAGGGCATCATTGCTGGACTAAATGGTCCATCTAACGTTGCAGAGAGGAAGTATCAATGAAGTATGGTAACTGGAGTCCCGGAGCTTATGGTGAAAAGAATGAGCCAGGAACAAAGTTAGAGCAAACGTTGTTTGGATTATCAGCTTTGAGTTCCCCGGACTGGATGTCCTTTGAAATAAACATTGTGTGTATGTTTTAGGTATTTATACACTGAATTTCATTAATTGTATCTTTCACTGTGAGTTTGGGGTGTTGTTTGTTGTTTGTTTTTATGAAGTATATTTCTAAAGCAATGATTGGGGTCCTCAACGCAGCCTGAATTTGTTCTGGTTTTTATCCCCAGGCTTACCTTGCCCATGCTCATCTTTTCCATCTTGCATGTGGCATTTCCAAGATTGTTACAGATGAATAAGACAAAAGATAATGAACCTGTAAGCTCCCGAGGGCATTGGGTAATGTAGAGTGGAGGCAGGTGCACATCCTTTGCCTGAACTGTGGTCTGAAAGGAGCTACAACTTTATGGTGTGTGGGCGGGGGATTGAAATAAACATGCTCTGAGGGAAGACAAAGAATACAGAGTTCACATACTGATTTTTATAGATTTCCATTATTTGTCTGACCAAAATAAACTTACCCCCAAGTCTGCATACACATTACTACCCGACCAATTAAGAAATAACCTCTTGTAATTTTGATCATTCATTCAATAAATAGCTGATCTAATAATAGCAGAAAGCATAATTCTGCGTGAGTTTAAGAGGTGCCAGATTTTTGTCCAGTTAGTGTGTGTTTCTAGGGTTTATGGTCTGCAAGGAACCAGAAAATTATCATACCCAACCCAACCCCTTGGCCAAAAGCACATTCTTTCACACCCACAAAATTTACATTAATGGTTTTCAGAGATTAGGGGTTCGTTCCATACTGAGCTAGCAATATACACAACGGTGTGTGCAGTTTTTCTAAGTCCTTTTCTCGTTATGGGACATAGCGCTAATTTCTCAAACCGTTAGTTCCAAGCCCATTCTGAGACGTAGGTGGACTGGAAGATCTCTGAAGAATTAAATTGGCTGTGTAAACAGGATTAATTCATGCCTTATTATGAACTCTGACTAATTTAGGATTAAATGACAGTTGGCCTTTTGCAACCGTACTACAACTTGAATGCTTAGGAATAAACTTCATATGTGAGTGATCCCATACTTATGTATTACTCTCTAGCCAACAGGCCCGTCCCTACCAGTAAGCAGAGTGAGGTGTCTGCCTGAGACAGCAGATGATGGGGGGGGGGGGGCAGACAGCAGTGATGAGGTACTGGAGGACAGAGTTGTGTATGCCTTACAGCCTGTACTGTATCCCCTAAGCTAGCCTGCTGCCCTCAGGTGTCCCATTGCCAGTATTGAAATAAGATACAATTGCCAATCTGGGCGGGGGATCTTATCCTGTGCCACAGGCAGCAAAATGCCTTGGGCTGACTCTGCAACTCAACCAGCCTAAGCCAATGGATCTGCAGGATCAGGCTAATTTCTATGAAGAGTTTATGGGTTGCTGGCCTGGAACAGATTGATGGCCCATCTCACTTGGCATTCTAGTCTGCATTGTTGCAAGCAAGAAGCTATGAAATAATTAGTGCATGTTGCATCTACTGGTTCTGTAACAACCTATGTGCATTTTTGTGAAATAAGGACAGACCTTGTTTTAAACATTCATCAGGAAAAAGCAACAGAATAAAGTTAAATAGAATTTTCTCATGGGTATGTAGCAAAAGAGCATATGGATTGTAGATAGATGTAAATAATTGTTGCAGAAGAATCATCCAGAGTAAGTTTCTGTCTGACATCCCTAGATGCCTTTATTAAAAACTGAAGCATTTATTCACCACTGTCTATCAAATTGTTACAATTTGCATTGTTACCAAATGCACATAAGACAAAAGTGGTTTCAATCTGGTCCTGTGCTTGAACATTTTTGGTGTTGGCATATTCCACTGGCTGATAGCATGTCAACTAGTTAAAAATATGACAGAGTGGAAGGCAGAAATCAGTTCAGTTATTGCTGTTTATCCCTCTTGATCTTGTTTGTTAATTCTTCAAGGTTTATGCTATTCTTTCGATGTAGAGAATAAAATGAACTTTAAAAAAGCAAACACACCAAAATGACAAGCCAAAAAATAACAGTAAATTCCTAATCAGGAAAATACCTGTTGAAATTTAGTTTTGTTTTGTTTTTAAAAAGTGAGTAGTATCTCATGGATATTTATGTAGCAAACTCTTTGTAAATAGAAATACTTTAAAGTATTATTATTATTATTATTATTATTATTCATTCTAAAAATCCGGGGTTACAATTCTCTGGTCCCTCATGGGGAAGTAAATTCCATTGAAATTCCTGGGACCTACTACTAAGCACACGTGCAGAAGATCCAGATCTGGCATTCATACCTCTGAAATTAAAGAACGTAATTGAATGATGTGACAGCAGCAACTCATCTAAGAATTTCTTCCAGGACTGGGGATACTGAGCTTTGCAGAGAAAGGGAAGTATTTTGACATATTTGAAGTTATGTTTTAGCAGCGTCAGAGCTTTGCATCTGGCTTCTGAGACCACATGAAACAGGCCACGCTTTCCAAAAATCCCAGACCTTTTGCAGCTGCCTCCCCCGGCTCTCTATCTCTTTCCTCCCATGTTCTCCTGCTGAAATGACATCTCTTAAGTGTGCAAGTTCCTTGACTAGTCCTGATTAAAGCAGCACGCAAGCAGATGCTTGAATCCCTCTATAGTGCTAAGCCTGTGCAGGCATAAACAAATGATGAGAGCTTTTCAAGAGGGTCCGTGTGCCCCAAGGAAGCCATTTGTCTCCAGTGCTCATTTCTTGGAAATTGTTTCTGGAAATTGGAGGATTTTTTTCAGTTCCTCCAAACAAGATCTGGTTCTGATGAAAAAGTCAGAACTCTGTGTGTTTCGGAGTCCTGTGCTGGTTTAAAGGCTGAGATGCTTTTACATTTCTGAAGTCTGAAACCTTGATCTATTCACTAATTTGTTAAATGTCTGGATGATGGTTTTTCAATGATCTGAAATGTCATGGATTGCAAACAAAGGCTATTAGCAGGGCATTGCTAACATCATGATGCAGCAGTTGTTTCTGAATGGTTAGGAACATCTTTAGATTTTGCAGAATTTTTTTAAAAATGGGTATTACATGGAAGATAAATTGGATATGGAAGATAAATTGGATATGGAAGATAAATTGGATATATATGATATACTTTGCAAGTCAAGATCATTTTAAAATTACTATAGGGAGAGACTACTAACATTCTATCTTCTGTATCTTTTTCAATGGAAATTAAAAAATGAAGTTTGTCCTCATTTTAAGGACATGTTTAAGGACATATTAAGGCCACTCTATGGAGGTCAATTTATATCCCTCTTCATGGCAGCTGTAACTACACAGCCAGTTGTGTGCAGCAGCTCAACTCTATGGTTTGGTCGTTTTTATCATGAAAAAGTAAGCTTGGGTACAGATTAAATAAGTTTTGGTGGTGACATGGTGAAAACCATTCCCTTGCAATGAAATTCTATGCATGTGTATTCAGTAGTTAGTCCATGTTCAATGCCTGGAAATGATGTTTAGAATTGCAACCTTAGAATAGCAAGTCACAGACTGGACTTCATAAATGTTAGAGGTTTCAAGATGAAGTTGAATTATTTATAGGTTCAGTCAACCCTTCTGCATAAAACAGGCCATCGTTCCCTGGAAAGTCTTTCTCAGGAACATAGGAAGCTGCCATATACTGAGTCCATCCAGCTCAATATTGTTGACACACGCTGCAGTGCTCTCCAGTGGTTTCAGGTAGGAGTTTTTCTTCCCCTACTTGGAGATGCTGGGGATTGAACCTGGGACCTTCTGCATGCAAAGCAAGGGCTCTGCCACTGAGTTACGGCCCCTCGTTTTGAGCTACACCCACTCTTTCATTGAAAGGGCCCAAATCTCAAAGAATCCATTTTATCTTTATCCAGGATGATTATTTCTTTCACTGCTTAAAGCTGCAATCGCATACACACTTACTTGAGACTAAGATTCATTGAATTCAGTGAGATTTACTTCTGAGGAGATCTGCATAGTGTTTTATTTTAATATTGATTATTTTACTTTTAGTCTTAATTTGATCTCCTGGGTTGCTGCTGCCAGCCAGTGCTGGCAATACCATGCTAGATGGACCAAGTTCTGACTCAGTATAAAGCAGCCTCTTACATTCCTATAATCCCTTTTCTGTCTACCTCCCTGTGTTAATTTGTGTACAGATCAAGATTATCTAATTCCTTTTCTTTATCTCCTGTTCCTTGTTTAAGCTAATAGAACAGCATGTATCTGTGTGGTCTCATATTTTTCAGACCTGAAGCAACTTTTTGTAACTCTCTCCTGTACTGTTTCCTGTGAACTTCTAGAATGGAAACTAATGAAAAAACAAAACAAAAATCCCCCAAGCCTTCTCTTCTCTCACCCCTAAATAACGTGTAAAATACGTTTATACCAAAGCTAGCTGTGCCAAACGAAACAGAAGCATTGACTCTAAAACCTTAATAAGCAATACAACTAAAACATCTCCATATCTTTTCATATCTTTTCTGCAGCTTAGCAAAATTAGCTACAGCTTCAGTCTTTGTGTCTTTCTGCTAAGTTATGTAAAGTTTTTACATTTTTCACGTGTGTGTGTGTGTGTGTGTGTGTGGAAGGGAGAGGGTGGGGAAGGGGAAATGGTCATTTGACTAAACTGCAGGTTAATTGGCTTAGTTTTAGTCAGAGAATAAGAAAACTGCAGCCCAGTAATAGGGAAGATCTCCACTGCTGTTGTAACAAGGGTGATCCCTTTCTGCATGTGATAGAGCTCTGAACCTTCCCTCTGTAGCAACAAATGAAAGGGTTGGAATATTTTTGTGGCAGAAGGTAGAGTTCCCTTCCTGAAAGATGCACTCTCTCCCAGTTTTACAGTTGCGGCTGCAGCAGCGAAGAAGCCGAGAGCAGCTCGCCAACCAGGGAATCATGCCACGTGAGTACTTTGCTTTCTCCCTGTATCTCCGCTTCACCACCAGGCCCAGGCCGCCTCAGTTGAGGGCTGTGCTACCCACCAGCAATACAATATTACTGTTGCACTATTAGTGACGGTTTCTTCTTCTAAGAAGAGCAAGGCAGGTGCACCACTTTAGGGTACACAGCTCCAGGAATCAATAAAGAGGAAAAGGTTATGGCACAGAGATCACTTCTTCCATAGCCTTCATCCTGAGAGGACTGTAATGCTGCAACAATTCCCTCCTCTTTCTGGTATGATAATAAGCAGTAGATTAAATTGAGCAACTAGTTCAGCACTAAAGACTGCATGGAATTTTTGCCATCACATACTCCACTTTTTCCTGCAATTACTGTTAAACTAAAGTTTAGATTCTAGAAGATTTACTTACACATACGCACACACACACACACACACACACGCACAATCTAGGTCTCTAATGAGTTAGCAAATTGCACAGAAGAGTCTTGAGAGCTGTGGGCAGCTTATTCCTTAAGTAGAATATAATGTTTCATTTACATAACCCGGTTTTAGGGTGCATAGGGTGCCTCACAAAAGCCCTATGAGGGAGGTCATTATTATTCCAATTTTTTGCAGATGGGGAAACTGAGACTGAGAGAGATAACACCTTGCCCAAGGCCACCCAGTGAGTCCATGGTCAAACTAGGATCTGAATCCAGATCTCCCTGCCCAAGCACTCTGTCTGCTGGATCACACTGACTCCGAGCCACACACATAAGCCTTTGGGTGCAGCATGTTGTTTTTAGTCTCTGCTCTTGCTTCCTTCTTGCAAAAGGTTCTACATTGTTGGCATGGAATGTCTGTCGCTTCCATACAAAATGGTGCATGCCGCGGTTTGGCATTTTCATAGGGCATATTTCAGTGTATGTAGTACAGGTACAGCATGTGAAGTATTCCAGAGTGGATCCACACGGACTGTTTATGAAATGCATTGCCCAAAGTTCTTGGCAGTTTTATTCCTATCCCGCTATCAGAATTAACTGTCGTGTCCTGCAAAAATGAGGTGTCATTAGTGTTTGCCAACTGTCAGGAGATGATCTGACACCCCATAAAACCTGCTAGTTTACCCCCTAAAAGGCATTTTATTTCTCAAAGAGAGGGAAAAAGAAAGTGACAAGGGGTATGCAAGCAAGAATAATAGCATTTGTTTTAGGCCTCAGAGGCGAATGGACCTACACCATCTCCAAGCCCTGACTCCGGATTTTCCACCTTGTCTTCAGCTCCCTCCTCCTCCATTATCCCAAACATATCCCTTTCTAGGGGACTGTGCTTGATCACTGTGCTACATCACAATTAAAGTAAGGGCAATGACATCAACCTACATAAGTTTTGCAAAATCGTGTAGGAAAGCAGCCAAGAAATGGGCAAAGATGTGCACATATTCTTTTGTCAGACTAGCCAGACATGTATGAGATGCATGAACTCTGTGATAGGTATTGTTTGGGCATTTTCTGTCTATATCTTTATATGCTTTTTCAAAATGCATCTAGGGAAATATAACATCTGAAATGGTCTTGAGCACAGCATTCTAGGCTGCAGTTATATGAGAGATGCCATTGATTACATTTGTGCCTGACCACTATCTTCTGGGCATTCACATATCCATCAGTAATAATGTACATGGTATGCAGGTAGAGATTTACACCTAACCATATCCAGTCACTGCCCAGTGAATGGCCTAGGAACACCTGATGCTGTTAATATGATGGATGCTATGTAGGTGTGGACCTGGAAATCCCACATAAAGAACAGGATATAGGTATAACAAATAAATCACTGGTTATCTGCACAGTTGTCACTGGGATTAGCTCATCCAGTCCTCCTTCTACGTTCCTTCCAGTGTTTCTTTTGCTCTTTCGCCTTTTTCTTTGAAGTCATCTTTTCTCTCCCTCTTCCATGCAGCACATCACAATGACAATGACAAGGTTCATATCCAGATGTCCTTTACATGGGCTACAATGTTTAACTAATGGATTGGTTAGATTGATTGTTTTAAAAGATTTCGATCAACTGAAATAAATTAGTCGATAGATAGATAGATAGATAGATAGATAGATAGATAGATAGATAGAGTTTACAATAGATCCCTTGAAATTAATGGGGCAGGTCATGAGCGACATGGATCCAACTCAAATACTTGCGTTATATATAGAACAGGGGTAGGTGTAAAGCAGCACAACAGCAAAGCAACAAGGAGGCTCTGGATGCAGTTGGTCTTCAGTTAAAATATATGAGAAAGATAGACTAACAAAAGAGTAAGTTCTAAATATACATAGAGCTAAAGGTTTGGGCTTCTGCCCTCAAAAGTAGCTATGATAACATCACAGCAACTGACGAGGTGGAAGATGAAATGTTTAGCTTTAAATATGTTTTGAAATTATTCTGTTGGTAGCCCACACACTTTTTTTAGTGGAAAGGCAGGCTATACACTTAATAAATTTATAAATAAATACTTATAAAGGCTGCAGATGGCAAGCAACATCTGCAACAAGTTATTCCCTCCTGTGTGAGAGAGCAGGGGATGGCTCTTCTAGGATGATGCCTGCTGTGATGCTTGTGGATATCATTGAAAAGTGACTAGAAGTATACTTAGAACTACTGGGTTTTTTTCTCATACACAAATGTGTGTATATACCATTAATCAATCAACGAAACATCATATGAATACTTAACTAAGATTTCTTTAAATGGGTGATAGACCTAGGTGTTACTCATTTGCCACTGTTCAGTGCGCAGAATCACAAACTTTAATTTACCTGTAAGCAAGCCACAAGGCTGATAAGCCTCTCTAATGCCATGGCAAAGCTCTCTGGGAACTGGCTTTCTTGAACCATAACATGCAAATTTTATGCCAATCTTTTAAAATCAAGATGGTTTAGAATCATAAGATTTTTTTGTTTTCCTTTTAAAATTATAACTTTTCTGGTTACTTTTCTCTGTGAAAATAATGCATTTTGTTTCCCTGTAAGCAAGAGCAGTAGAACATACAGAGGGAAAACAATTTTAAAAATGTTTATGGTTTTATTACAAGCATCATTATTTGACCCCTGGTCCCCATTCCACACAAAGCCTTAAGAACTTGGAACGTATACAGTTTTGACATCTGAAATTTCAGGATTAGGATTTTGACAGGTGTATGCATATGATTCTCCCGTTCGTCATTACGTTGTAATGTCAAACTTAGGGTGACCGTATGAAAAGGAGGACAGGGCTCCTGTCTCTTTAACAGTTGTATAGAAAAGGGATTTTCAGCAGGTGTCATTCGTATGCATGCAGCACATGACGAAATTCTCTCTTCATCACAACAGCTAAAGCTGCAGGAACCCTGCCCTCTTTTGTATCTGGTCACTCTAGTATAGCTCCTGCAGCTTTAACTGTTGTGATGAAGTGGCAATTTCCCCAGGTGCTGCATGCATACAAATGACACCTGCTGAAATTCCCTTTTCTACACAACTGTTAAGGATACAGGAGCCCTATCCTCCTCTCCAGATGGTCACCCTAACCATACTTCTGTACTTCCATTGCCACCATACTTTCCGATAAAAAGAGCTTGCAAATTCAACCACTTGCTAATAGGGATATTTTCTCAAACAATCTTCTACTATCTATACCTTTTACTTTTTGGTGGTCTAATGAATTCACATGATTACCCCTGGCAATGATCTTTCTATTTTGTGTTCATCCCTTGTTAAGGACCTCACATAACTTTCAGATTCTATAAACTCTGTGAATTGGGCTGTACAGAGTAACAACTTTGGTTTTCTTCCTTGCACATTCCCTTTATTTGGGGTACTATTTCAATAGCTGCACACCAGGTCTCTTCAGTGGTACATCAGCTTCTATGGCTGATCTTGCAATATATAAAACCGCCTTCCCCAACCTGGTACCTTCCAGATGTTTTGGACTACATCTTTTGTAATCCATCGCCAGCATGACCATTGATGGGAGTTGTAGTCTGACATATCTGAACAGTACCAGGTTGGGAACTCTAGAAGCATGAAGATCAATGAGGGGCCATAGCTCATTGGTAGAGCACATGCTTTGCATGCAGAAGGTCTCAGGTTCAATCCCCAGTATCTCCAGATAGGATGATGAAAATCCTGCTTGAAACCTTGGAGAGCTGCTGCCAATCTGTTAACAACACTGGGCTAGATGGAGCAATGGTCTGTCTCCGTATAAGGCAGCTTCCTATGTGCCTAAGTTTACCAGAATCAGTTTTACATCCCATCAGGCTTTTTGCCACTGTTCTTTTTCCAACTCCTAATTGCTGCCCTAGATGCTCTGAGACTTTTCTTTCTTCACTCAGTTTCTCATTTGTATCTTCTCTTTTTGGGCTTTTAGCCTCTTTGTAAGTTGCTGCTTAGTTTTTGTGCCTTCTACAATATAAATATCTCTCCTCTTTCAAGAGCCCGTTAACTGCAGAAGGCAAATAATAAATTAGCTCATCCAATTGCGTCAATGCAAAATGACTCATAACTCTGACAACAAACCCATTTGGTGAAGGGAGGTAACAATCGGCATGCAAGGACTAGAGAAGTCATTTGTTAAAAGCAGTTTTTGTTGTTTAGTCTTAATTTTATTCTATAGAAAAAAAGAAACACGCATATGATAACCCAAACTATGACTCTATTGGCCTTTGATTTTCCAGCCCCTCATGTTGACTTTGTGCCCAGCCACATTTTGTTCAAAAACCCCAAACAAACAATAATTTGACACTTACTAAAACGGAGACCTAATTTTTGTCCACAATCTTTATTTTTGGATCCTGGACAACTTTCATTGTATAAACAACTAGGCTATACTTCAGCTATGAGATAAAAGTTCTAGGAGTTTCTGCACAGCAGAGCTTTGCTCTCATGCCCTTAAACCCATGAAGCATAGAACAAATAGCAAGTCTCAGAAATGATCCAAGGGTGAAACCCAGCTAAGCTAAGAGTTGTCTGTGCAGGCGTCTTCACCGAACTTATGACAATACATGGCAACCTCCCCCTTGATGAGAAACCGAGAAGTTTATAGTGAAGAGAGATCTCCTGGTGAGAAAATCTGGTAAGAGGGAGAGGAAATGGATGGAACTTTTGGATCAGGATTTATTTGGCTTGCAGTCTGGGGATACTTGTGCCCCCAAGACAAAATTCAGTCTGCCTATGGTCTACCTAAAGAAAGGGTTTTGAAGGAAGAGGAAGGAGACATGGTTCCACCTCAATCTCTCTCTCTGTCTCTCCCTCTCTTTCTCTGGGCTTCATTCAATTCATTCATTCTTTCTCTGAGCCAATTCTATAGATTCTTTCATATTCTAGTATGATCAAGAATTGGGCTCCACAGTGGAGGAAGAACCTAGATTCTGTGTATATATGTGTGTGTGCATGCGTGTATGTGTCAGGGAGTAGGTTTTGCCCTCCCCTGTGATGCCCCTTTCTAGCCTGATTTCCCCCATATAAGTAAATGGCAGTCATTCATTCCTATAGGGACAAATAAAATGTTGTTGTTAGCAATGAGAGCAAAGCCTGCATTCTGCTACTGACATTGGGTAGCTTGATCCTCCCGGACAAGGGTTTCATACACAAATGCAATGTGTCTGCGCACGGAGCACAGACATGCAATGCACATCCCAGAAGTCCTTGCCCTTCCTATAAATCCTACCTGTTATAATGATGGGCATCTTGCTAGATTTTTTTGTTTGCTTACTTAGATGTTTTCCATGTTGCCCTTTGTACAGGGTTGGAACCAGCTTCCTTATTATGCCTGTGGAACAGATACTGCTGGCAGAAGGGGACTAATGCTTCCTCTCTTCCTCCCTGTATCCCCACACAAACCCTCAACATTTGCTTTGGAGGTTTTGGAGGGCTGCAGTGGGGGAGGAGAGTAAGCTGGATCCAGTGGACACAACGAGCAAGCTGGATCCAATCCAAGATATGTCCCAGGGTAGTTCATAATAAAGAGATAGCACTGTTGGAGAGTACCAAAATTTGCTAGGCTTTTCTGGAAACTCATATTGAGAAGGAGGAGATTCTGCCTATGGATGAAGCAAAGAGATGAGGGCTCATTGCTTGAAGATAATGTGTGAGGAAGTGGATGGGGCATGTAACAAAGAAAAGGATCTGCAATGTGCCCTTCTTTTGATTCCATTTGACATCAATGTGACAAACTACAACTCAGGTGTAAGTTTTGTTAGCACATCCTCTGGACACGGGTGAAGCTCACTAATGGTCCACTTCACAAGTAGATGTTCCCTGGCTGACCACTTTAACTGGAAACATATTCCACTGAAATCAATGGAGCAGAGTTCCAAGTAAACGTTTTTAGGAATAATGTGCAAGGCCAGCAGATGCATCTCTGTCACCTCTTGAGCTTCTCACAGAATGCGTTCAGTTACTGGACAGGCTGTGCTTTTCTGCTAGCCCACACACTTCTCTCTAAGACAGCCAAGATTTCTAAGTCACCTCATATAAACCCATCCCTAACATACTGCATAGGTTATCATCTGTATCTTTGCTCTGCTATACCCTCCCTCATTTCTCCTGCCACAACCTGACCTGTGATAGAGACTGGCAATTTCTGTGGGTTTTGCTTATTTGTTTTCAACTGGTGCAATTAAAAATGGCTAATTTGGTGTGGTTATTTTTGTAGAACTTTGTTACGAGGGTGTGATGCTGACAATTGTTGCTTGCTGTGCTCATTTGGCTTCTGTCTGTTTCTGATTGCAGCACTGAAAAGCCCCTCTCCCTTCCATGAGCAAAAGAAGTGTTTGGAGAGAGCCAAGGTAACACTGGGTAGGCATCTGAGTGGGTGGATGAGGATGACATTACTTTAGTTAATGACCTGCTTAGATTATTGGGGGCTCAGGAAAGCCTTGCGCAGAAATGTGATTGAAAAGATTGTGAAGGCTGTATGTATTTCAGCAGGAATTACTCCTATACATGCTGTGCGGAAAGGAGATGTACAGTACACCTTTATGGAGTGTTAAACCTAGGAATTAGCACATAACCCCATGAGAAAGTGCATGCAGGCTGGGGGTGGGGGGAAGCCCTAGAGTGAAACCTTGAACCTAGTGTCTGCCGTACACCATTTTGCCCTTCTCTTCTTGTGATACTGCAAAGTGCCTTTGGGCTGTTGACCAGTGCGCTGTCTCTTGCTGGCACTAGTTATCAAGCAAAGTTTAGGCATTGTTAATCAAAGCTAATGGCAAAGATAAGATTAAGAGGCCATTTCCCCCCAAAAGTGGAAGAGCTGATGATCAGGCATCATTTCAGAGGAACTTCAATACATTCCCAAGCCTTCCTTGCTACACAGTCTTCAACCAACCTAGCCAGAGAGGATTTTGTCTTGTTCAGCTGCTGCTTCTATGCTTGGATGTTATAAGCAATGATATTGATGTGAAGGCCCAAAGTCCAATGCTCTTTATCTTTGTTAGCTGCTGCATCTATGGCTCACATTCCTCATTATACACTGTATAGAAACCCCATGACAATGCAGTGTCAATGTCAGGAAGCTCCAGGGCATATTCAGAAAGTCACCCCCCCCCCCCGCTGTTTAGTGGACAATGACCCTTCCTGGGTTTTCTGCAGTCTCAAATTGTCTTCCTTGCCCATCCAGACTTCAAAGAAACGAAATGGTGCCCAGACAACAATGATAGGGACACTGATTTTCACCCCAGACTTCCCACCATACACCTGATGGAAAGGGTTGCATTAAAAGCAGGCAGAGATTTCCTTTGCCAATGAAGATGCAACTGGAGGGCACTTGTCTACTTGGAGCAGCCTTTTCAAAGTGCTCCAGATCAACAGGGCTCTACTATATAGAGCAGATATGTAGGATGGGCTATGTCCCATTGGAAATGTTCTTGCTTTGTATGTATGAGGTCCCAGCTTCAATCCCTGATATCACTAGTTAAGAGGCTACAGCAGTGAAGTTCTTGGGGAACTGCCACTTGTCACAGTAAGTAATATTGACCTAGGTGGACCAATAATATATGGCAACTTCGTAAAGTCCTAGAAACCTCAGTTGACTTGAATTGCTCAGAAACTGTAATTTTAGTCCACTATCCGGTCCCATTTAACAGGTATCTTATTTCCTTTGCCCTCTCTGTTCATGGAACAACATAATCTGGCTAATCTGTGTTAATGTGGAAGATATTTATTTAAGTCAGGAAACCGGGGAACTTGATCCTTTTAAAGTCCCTATGAATCTACATATGCAAGAAAAATATATGAACGTCTTTTCAAAATGCTCAGTGAAATTTACGTGTCGAGATTTAGCAAAAGAACTGCACACGTATAAGAAGATGCCTATATTACATTACTTTACGTGGATGTCCTGCAAAAATCCATGGCCCATGTAAGGAAGGATCTATAGCCCCCTGTGAAAAATTAATGTACTAAGGAGACTTCAAGCAGTCTGAAGTATCTTTGAAGTGCTGTATATTTCAATGTTCAGGCATAGGTTAATATCTCACTGTCTCTCTTCAAAGACTTCTATTGGCTGGTTGCCTGGAAGAAAAAAGGATTATATGAGTGGAAAGCCCTAAACTGGATTCGTTCAGAGAGCAGAAGTAGTACCAAAAATATATGCTAAGCCTTTATTGAAATTATTGGGAGTGGGGGTGGGGGTGGACATCAGAATATTTCCTAGGTGTTTTAGTCTGGAGGGACTGATGGGAAGCCTGTTTGAAACAGCAGTGTTTATGTGGACGAAAGACAGCACCATGCTGCAACTGTATTCATTCTAGTGAAGTCAATGAAATTACTTTGATAAAACTTTGTTCATGGGGCTGATGATCTGCATTTAGCTAGAATTTCGTTTGTGCTTGCAAAAGGGTCGAACAAGTCCCATTCACAACACCAAACACAGACATGAGCAGGTGAATGGGTTCTCCAAAAATGTTCACAATTTGTTTTGTGCACAGAATGTTCACATAGTCATGGTTGAAAAATGCAGTTTTTTTAAAAAAACACCAAACAAGCAGTTTGCAATTGCACAATTTTAAAACTGAACAGTTTTACACTTTAGTCTATGGGGGGAAGTTGCACAACTTTGGAAAACATGCAGATTTTGTGCAATTTTCCTCTTCGATTTCCCATTCGCACAAATCGAACAGAGATCACAAATGACTGTGGTAAACAACATCAAGCTGATGTTCGGAGAATTTGTGCGACCACAAAAATCACTTGTTAATCCATCCCAAGTTATAAGTAACATTGAATCATAGTGGGTTTAGCACATATTGTAAACTGGTGTTTAGTATCATGATTCTCTTATACCAATTATAGATAATTTATATGCTGGAAAACTTGCCCCCCAAAAAATCTGGTTTGTATAAATGGAGCCCTCTAAAAATTTGAGTCCTAACCAAGAAACATTCCGTATCCAGAAAAAAAAGTGTTGTATATACATTTTTAAAAGCATAGAATACTAAATAAAATGAATGTAGGTTAGACCAGGTCTGACCAAATCTTCTCAAAGTAACATTGTCTAAAGCATTTAAGTCAAGTTAGTGAGTTAATGATCTCTGTTCTTATGTACTGTAGACTGAAGATTATTTAAAGCACAAGATCCGAAACAGACCTGAGCATTCCGAATTGGTTGATATGCACATTTTACAGGGTAAGACTGAATGAGCTGTTCTATGTTAAGAGATTCCTTAGTACTGTTATCTCCTATATGGTCTCAGCCCTATTACTCCTTCCAGTTTTTAATTTGGAAGCTTCTTGTAGCTGTTGAAATCCAACTGGAAGGTACTTCTAACACAGTTTCAAAAACAGTATCCAATTTGTTACTGAAGCAAGTGGTAAACTGGCCACATTTGAAGTAACAAATGAAAATGATTTCAGAAGTGCTCAAATTTACTAATACCCAGTGCATTACAGAAAACAAAGTCTCCTTCCTCACGGGCAGGCTAAAATCAATAAGAAAAATGTATGAAAATACCTGTAAGCTTATACGTGTTTTTTTTTAAAAAAAAGTTCAATCTTTTTTTTAAAAAAGTAAAGCCTTTGTACCAAAGTGATCTCTTGAAGAACATCAGCTTAAGAATGTATCTCTTGTAAGGAGCATTTGTATTATCTTATTGACTTACTAAAGGTATATTCCTATACTTGCCTACTAAAAAAGAAGCCCTGTTGAGTTCAATAAGGGGGAATCCACACAGTCCTTTGGAACGTTCTAAAAAGTATTTTAAAACGTTCCAAATAGGTGCGTTCTAAAACATCTTAGGCCACATTACTGAGTACTCACGTTACAGAACAGTCTTCCATCTTTAAAGCGGTGTGTGCGATCACACGCTGTTCTGCCCTGTCTCTTTCTCTTTCGTTTTTCAATGAATTTAGGGCAAGGCATTGTGGGGGTTGTAGTTCAGTTACACACTTCCTTCTTAGTTTCTCTGTCATTCCCTAGCGAGTATAGGGCTAAGAATTGTGGGTGTTGTAGTTCACTGGTCCACTTCCTTTTTCTTCCCCACCAATCAACTGCTAAGCATTTGGGCACCAGTAAAGGAAGCACTGCCCCCATGAATCCCAAACGGTAAGGAAGGACACATTATTTTACTTAAAACGATTTATTAAAAGTGAAACCGTTGTATATAACTGAAGTGAGTTTTAAAAAACCTCAGGTATACAACGTTATAGGGAGTGCGTCATGTGGCCCAAAGCGTTTTCATAACCCTTATAAAACATCAAAAAACTCGTGTGTAGATAGGCTCTTAGACTTACTTCCAAGTAAGTGTGTATAGGATTGCAGCCTTAAACCATTTTTTTCCAATTAGGAATAAAATTAAATACTTTTTTTTTTATAAACAAGATCCATCTCATGAGAACTAAACTAAGCTCACATAACACTCCAAATATTTAGAAACTTTAGTTAGTACCCAATGCTAGTGCTATGTAAAGTAGACCGACTGAAATGAATAAGACTTAAATTAGTCACAACTAACTTTCAATGGGCCTACTTTACTTAGGACTAACATTGGATGCTACCCTATGAGCTAAAATATCCCCCCCAAAAGTGAGGGGAATAGTGGCCTCCAACTCCTCTAACCAGCAACTTGTAAAAGTGAACTACTTCACATTCTCCTTACTTAATCAAACTGAGAATGAGAAATGCCTGACTTACCTTTATAGATCCAAAGAGACTGCAGCAGATGTACATAGAAAATACCATTATAACCAAGGGGTAGTTAATATTTCTTGGTTATTAGTGTTACCTCAATGACTTATGAGTAATCCCCATTGTTCATATTCAGAACTGGGCTCAATTCTTTCTTCACTGAAACTTGCCACCATGAAACTTATAACAATGGCAGATATTCATATTCATGGTCTTCTTTTAGACTTGTTGGAAAAAAATTTAAAATCCAAATCGGTTAAATTCTTCTTTTTGTTTTTTAATGTAATAAATTGTCTGCTTTCTGGATACAGAATATACTTTACCAAATGCCAGTGTTTACAAATACCGTTCTAGGGATTATTAATGACATTATCATCCATGGGACTGCAAACTGCCCAGAGAGCTTCGGCTATGGGGCGATATAGAAATATATTATTATTATTATTATTATCATCATCATCATAATAATAATAACAGCAGCAACAGCAGCAGCAGCAACATTTTAGCACATGAACTTTTAAAAGATCTTCTCTAATCTTAACAGAGACCCATCCCTTTGCCGCCTCTACAACAGTTCGGAGATACCCTCTTTCATGCAGGTGGTTTTTGTAATTCTTCCAGTTTTTAATCTGGAAGCTCCTTGCAGCGGTGGCAATCCAAGTACAGAAGGTACTTCTAGCACAATTTTTAGCACAGTATCCAATTCGATACTGAAGCAAGCAGTGGACTGGCCAAGTTCCAAGTAAGCTTCAGAGCTCTTTCGTTCCCGCATCAAAAGGGGTGTGGAAAAGCATATTTAAAATCCGTGCAGAACCCATAAAGCATGGAACCTGTAGAGGAGATTTGGAAGGTGTATCAGGGCCTACAGGGTGGAAGCGGGGACATGGAAGTCCTGTTCCCTCAGTATATCCTTTTGCTGACAGAACCACCATGCTGGATCCAACCCTGGGCAAAAACCTGCACCAAAGCTGGGAAACTAACTACTCTGGATGGAGGCTTATAGCTGGTCTTAGATGGGGTTGCATCTCCCCTAAAAGACCATGTGTATAGTCTGGGAGTCCTCCTGAACTCTGCACTAACTGGGGAAGCCCAGGTGACTGGATGTTCAGGAGTGTGTTTTACCAGCTTAGGTTGGTATGCCAAGTGTGCCCTATTTGGAGAGGACAGATCTTGCCACCACCTCCAAGCTGAACTACTGTAATGCACTGTATATGGGGCTTCCTTTGAAGACATTCCTGAAACTTCAGGAATGCAGAATGCAGGAGCCGAAGTGTTGGTGGGGGCAAGGCGATTAAACCATATAACACCTATACTACACCTGCTGCACTGGTTACCGGTGTGTTTCCAAGCCCAATTTAAAGTGCTAGTTTTAATCTTTAAAGAGTTTGGGACAAAATTACCTGAAGGCTCGACTTTACCCATATCAGCAGAAAAGAAAAGAGAGCAGTTAGGCAGGCACCCATATGAGAGATGGCCTTTTCTGCAGTGGCCCCACAACTCTGGAATAAGTTGCCATTGGGGGTCTGCCAGGCCTCATCACTGTAGGCCTTTAAGAAAGCCTTGAAAATGTATTCCTTTACTCTGGCCTTCCCCTGTTTATGTATTATCAAACTAGGTTTTAACTGCAGTTGTCTGTTATAAGTTTTATTTTTTGCAGGTGTTTGATTTTTTTTTTTTAGAATGTTTGCTGCTGTTGTTGCTTTTATTTTGCTTTTACTGTTTGTATTGTATTTTTACTGGTTTTGTTATTACCACATCCATTTTCATTATGTGTTTTGTTGTTGTATGCCACCTTGGGAGAGCTCCTGCCCTGGAAGGCAGCCAAGAAATATTTTAAATAAATAAAAAAGTATCATATTTGGGGCTTAATCCTATGCATGTTTAGACAGAGAAAGGACTCTTCACCCATGTGTTAGCCACTTCATGCATAGCATTCACCCACCAGCGATCTGTGGTCCAGATGGAAGCCATGCTGGTGTGTAAATGCTGCACATGAAGTGAATCGTATGTTGGTTCAGAACTCCTGAATTGTGTTGTAGGCTGCAGGGAATCCAGTACAGGTAATATTTCTGGTGCATCTGGCAGGTTGTTTAAAATCAATTAATTTCAAACCAGCAGTGGAAGATGTTCATATTCAGGAACAGTCTTAATCATTGCCTCTGTGGCAAATGGTGGTTTGCCCCATGTGAGCAATTGTAACCGTATGGTTCGATTGCTCACATCCAGGCTCACATTCTTAGAAAGGAATCAGCGTATTTCCCCTTTGTATAAATTGTTCTGACATGGTACGTAGCCTGACTGGGGATTTTTTAAAATGATAGAAGTAATTCTGATTTCACATTGTGGACATTTGGCATAGGCTGGCCATTCTGGGGAAGAACAGATATTTTCACGGTTTGCTTTACAGATTCAGCTGCAGAAGAGTCCATTCAAACTACTCAGATGAAACTGAAAAGAGCCCGTCTTGCAGACAATCTGAATGAAAAAATTGCTCTTAGGCCAGGTCCTCTGGAGCTGGTGGAGAAGAATATCATTCCTGTTGACTCAGCTGTGAAAGAGGCCATCAAAGGTAATATCAGGAAAAGCACCTTTAATGCTACTTCAACATCCTTGCATAGGAAGCATAAGGGTGACTGTGAAGAGAATCCATTTCAAGATGATGTAGGAAGGTGGGGTTTTTTTTACTCCATGAGAATGCCCTTGAAATAATTCCCATGAAGGCACATGCATCCATGGCCTCCTCCACACGAGACGTTTAATGAGCCTTGAAGGCTCATTATAAATTTTACCTACACACGAGCGGAGCGCAAAACGGGCGTACAGGCGCGTTATCTCCCCGATAATGCGCATTTTCGAACGCGCGTTAAATAGCGACTTTTATTTTGCTCCGGCCGTTAAAGCGCATTTTCGCTGTGTGAACAAGCGATTATGCGCATTAACTACCTGTAAAGTGCTTTTTGGGCATCTTTTAATGCGCTTCGCCGCTTCTCGCCGCCTCCCGTGCAGAGGGATTAGGCGTAAATGCGCCTCCGCGAAAATGCGCATAATCCCCGAACCGGGCGCAAAAGCGCATCCTTGTGGAGGGGGCCCATGTTGAAGTGCTAGTAGAATTCTAGTATCCTACACTGGTCCCTTGGTTACTGGCCTGTCCCCTCAAATCCAGCATATCTCTTTGCTAGCCGAGCAGGAAGACACTTGATCAAAGCCAGACATGGCCCTGGCAAGATTACAGTATGTGGCAGGAATCTTCCTTCCTTCCACTGCTTACCCCCCTCTCTTCCAGCCTTTCAGGGGCTTTTGTGATAGAGCCTGTCTTTCCCAGCACTTTACTTATCAGCAGAAGCCAAGGGTCAAGCGCTTTTGCCTGCTAGATTGCAGGATATTGCACGGGAACACTTTCCAGAACTCCTTGTGTATGCTGAGTGGCAGAAAAGCACCATCTAATATAAGCCACATTGATTCTTGAGGAAGCAAAACTGGTCACAAAAAGAGACCTTTTACTGCATTTTTCTAAGTAAGTTGGTAAATGAAATTCTCAAAAATTAGTTATTCAAAAATAAGGGGTACTCTAGAACCATGAAATTGATGCTGAGTGACTTGGGGGCACAGTCTTGCTGAGCTTTTTGAATCACCTGCAGTGAGCTATGTTTTGCAACACATGATACTTTTAAACTAATAAATGTAAGGTTAAAAAAGAGAGAGAGAGATTATGTGTTCTGAAATAGGGAATCCCAATTACATTCTTCATATTTGTGAAATTCTGGAATAAAATGAAGGAATTTCTAATAATTTCTGGCTAAGGCAGAGCTATCCCTGTAGGATATGTTGCTAGGGCTGATGGGAGTTGTAGATTAAGACATATTTTGTAATTTATTTTTATTTGTGACACTTATATCCCTCTAAGTATTATAAAATCCCACAAGTTGGCCACCCCTGCAGTAGGTTCTGAATTTCAATCCTTAAACAGCTTTTATCAGGGGTAAGATAGTGATGATCTTGGGATATTCATGGATGCAGTTGTGTCACAAATCAAACCTTATAATGCCACCAACAAAATCATTACTATCTTTTAAAAAAAAGAAACAAAAGAAGATTGTAATAGCTATAGAAAATATCCTGAAAAAATTGTGTATAAGTTCTGCTAAAGAATTAGAATGTAGTAGGAAATTAGATTATACTTCAAGTAACCAAAGTTTGAGACTTATGTACTCAACAGTTTTATCTCTGCCCGTGTTTTGATATATAAAATAAATTCTGCAGCCATTGCAATGTATTTTATATATAATGCATTTTTGTGTAATTTATTCCAGTTGCTGAATTCAGATTTTTATCAGCATGCAATCTTCTGACTCCACCTCTCAATTAATGGCTTTCTTTGACAGTTCTCAGTTGACTGTTTGACAATCATGTTGAACTTGGCTGTATTTTATGGATGCTGAGTAAATTGCCTTGGGACCTGAACAATGCACAACTATGATTTTTTACCTATCTGGTATTCAGAAGAAATACACCTTTATATACTGTCATATGTACATGATAGAGGTGTACAAAATTATGCATGATAGGGAGAAAGTGGATAGGGAGATATTTTTCTCCCTCTTTCATAATACTATGAAGTTGATCCC
Organism: Anniella stebbinsi; assembly: GCA_029215795.1. Classification (NCBI taxonomy): domain Eukaryota; kingdom Metazoa; phylum Chordata; class Lepidosauria; order Squamata; family Anniellidae; genus Anniella; species Anniella stebbinsi. Next base: position 59,119,783 of record JARDYH010000005.1, on the reverse strand, counting down.
TGGGAGATTTAGGACAGATGAAGGGAAGTACTTCTTCACACTGCACAAAATTAAACTATGGAATTCATTAATTAAAGATGGCTGCCAGTTTGGATGGGTTTAAACGGGGGTTCGACAAATTCCTGGAGGAGAAGGCTGTCAGTGGCTACTATTCCTGATGGTTATATGCTACCTCCAGTATCAGAGGCAGAATGCCTACATACACCAGTAGCCGGGGAACACAAGTTGAATGGTGCTATTGCACTAATGTTCTACTTGTGGGTTTTCCACTGTCATCTGATTGGCCTGTGTGTGAACAGACTGCTGGAATGCTAGCTGGACCTTAGTGTGATCCCACATGGCTCTTGTGAAGTTCTTAGGTGTGAAGACTACTCACTTGCCTTTATGCTACTTGTATATTTGTTAGAACCCTACTGCCATTCACAACATTCCTCATAATCTGTTGCTGAGGGTTTCCCCCCCTTCCTTCCTAAGGTACCCAGGCGAGCTTCTCTAAATCCTCTGATGCCTTTGCTTTTGAAGAAGACAGCAGCAATGATGGGATGTCTCCAGAGCAGGTCAGAAGTGATGATTCCCAGGGATCCACAGAATCAGCAGCAGGAACTAAAATTTCAGAAGCAGCATTCCCCTCAATGTCAGGGACAACTCAGGTAAAATAGTATTTCTTACTGCAAGACACTTCAGAACTTCTAAGACATTGTTTGGCTCAATTAAATGATCTCATTTCAGGAAAATGAACAGCCACGTTGTTTAAAGGGACCCTATTCTTCAGTCTTCATGCAGTTAAATGCTCCATGGAAACAAGCGTTGCTGGTTCAGTAATTGTTAAAATCCAACTCAGAGGGTGGTTCCAGATGAAGCTTTTATTGAGCGATTGTCCTTCCTCATTCACGGCATTTTACAGGGGGAACAGATGACATCATCTATCACTTGTACACCTATGTTTCCCTACTGCTTCTTCTGTCTTTTTCTTCTTTCTTTCATAAGGAGTAAAGACAGGATAGCTATTTAGTAGCAGTATCGAAACGGGTGATTTCACAAGCAGGACCTACCGCTGATTCCGTCCCACAAGCAGCACCCACTGTTTGTGCCATGGGAATTCAGCACTTCCTTTAGGAAACGGAAACAAGTAGAAATGCTCGTTTCTGGAACAGAGCGGGTCAGCAGAGCTTGCATATGGGAGCTCTGCCAACCAATTCAGAAACGAGCATTTCCGCTTATTTGGGGGGCTTCCAAGAAGAAGCGCTAAATCCCCATTACACAAGCAGTGGGTGCTGCTTGCAGAATAGAATTGGTGTTGGGCCCTGCTTGTGGAAAAGCCCACTCGAATACTGCCCAATGTCTTCTGATTGTTTGCACTAGGAACCTTCCTTCCGCAAGCATCCAAAGACAGCATTCCAGTTCAGGCCCTGCTTTGAAGGGCTTCTCTGGATAATATTGCTGCTCTGAGGAAAACTGAGGTTCCCCGGGAACTTCTTGCCCCAAAAGTCTCCTGTGAGAATGTGCTTCCCCCTCCCCTCCCCCTCCCCCGGGCAGTTGTTCAACTGGGAAACATCTCTGTTGCTTTGTCTATGGGGTTGTTTTAGAGGCTGCCTCTGGGACATGTTGAGGTTCAGCAAAAGCTTGCCTAAGCATGATGTGTGTGTGTGTGTGTGTGTGTGTTAATTTTTAACAGACTAGGTCATTTTTACAAGTCCTGGGTTAGCTTAGGGAATGATGATTTCTTCCTGACTTTTTGTGGGGATGGGGGAGAACTTGGATAATTTCTGAGTTAATACAAAGCAAACAAGGGAGAGATTACCCATATCTACTGACAGCTATTTGCAGTGTGGTGGTAGTATCCTATGGTGTGGTGAAGTGCATGTAGCATTGTCTGTAGCTTTTGGCTATGCATTAAGATGAGGGTTACCACCCTCTTTCTCCAGATTTCCAAGTTGTTGTAGATGTGATGACAGAGCTTTGGGAGAATCAGTTTACATGGCTAGAAACAGAATATTTCTGTTTTAGTAGTAAGTAGTCATTTATTTCCTCCTGCAGGGTTTGGAGTTTCAACCCTTTTAACTACTTTGCTCTGCTGTTAAGTTGCTAAGGAACATGATGCCAACATCACCATCTTGTACCGGTCACACCTCCTTATATGTAGAGCATGTGACCAGGCGGTCTCTCTCTCTCTCTCTCTCTCTCTCTCTCTAGCCTGGTACAGTGGTTGAGCATTTGACCGTTATTATTTGTTAAAATAAAATGCAATTTCTGCATCCAGCTTTCTACCTACTGTGCACTGGTGGTAGCCTTGTTTGCTCACGTTAGGTGGCATTTGCTTCTTAGTTGATTTTAAAGGAAATACTTTTACTGCTGCAAATTAGTCTGCTAGATTAATAGAAAAGTTCCGTTATTTTGTTTTAACAGTTAGCTCTCCACAGTCCCAGGAACTGAGATAGTGGGGCTCTAGCGTGTGATTGTCAAATTGGTCATCTTTCAGATTTGAATTTTAGTTCCACTGCCAGAGCTTTTGTTTAGGCTGGCAGTCAGTGGACGCTGGAAGTAAACTGTACTTTTATGGAGGATAAGGCTATCGATGGCTTCTAGTCAGAATGCCTATATGTCACCTCCAGTGTCGAAGGCAGTATACCTCTGAATAACAGTTGCTGGGGAACATGCGCAGAAGGCTGCTGTTGTATTCATGTCCTGCTTGTGGGCTTCCCATTGGGTCAACTGGTTGGCCATTGTAAAAACAGAATGCTGGGCCAAATAGGCCTTTGGTCTGATCCAACCGAGCCTTTATGTTTGCCTGTTAGCATGATCTGGAGGTTAGACTGCACAGAGCTGGGTTCAAATTCCACTTCTGTTTGGGATTTGTTTCACTTGATAAAATGGGGGTCATAATGATTTATTCACCACCTCTCTCTGAGGCTGGAGGAACTAGCTGGATTCAGGACACTTGGGACGATGACTGTATTGTGGTATAATCTTCCTTTGTAGCCATCCTAGACATGAGCTGACCAGCAGCAAGGCAGATTTCAGGCTCCATGTTCCAACGTAGCCAGCCTGGCTAACAAATGGAACTCTGTGGAGTATGCTGAAAGGGTGAAGGCAGACGTAGGATCAAAGAGAGTTTACAGCATGAGCTTGGCTTTGTCCTGGTTTTGCAACTGAAGACAGAGATTCATACCTACAGACTAGATAATGGTTCAGCTGCCTCCTCCCCTTTACTTCAGGAGGGCTTAAAACATTTTTAAACTGCTGCAAATACCTTTATTCATTAATTCATACCCTTTCTATCTAAGGGGAAAGCAGAAACTTTAATACACAGAACAGCTCAGAGGATTGGGTGTTTCTTGTTTCAGTGCAATGAGGGTGCTTCCAACTAGCCCTATGCCTTTACCCCAAGTTAGTATCCGGTAGACTACAATCAGTGCAAGAGCTTCTATTAGAAAAATGGCTGACCCTGGAGGAGGAATATTTTTCATCTTCGGAAGTGGAATAAGATCCAGTTGTTGGTGTAGAAAACAAACAAACACGCATACAATGCATTCCAAAATCTCTTTCCGAGGGCACTGTAGCCTATGGAGGAAGTCAGCTGTAAGGTCAGTCTCTGGTGGTTACATAAAACACGGGGGTGTCCTGCACAGGATCCTGAGCCTCTGTTAACCTGAACACGACATATTCTTGGCTTGGGCTGGCCTCCTCCATTCCAGCGGCTTTGTTACACAGTGTACTTGGCATGGGGCACCTCCATTTTCCAAGCACTTATGGCAAGAAGCCTAACAATCGTCCATTTGGTTTCCCTAATAACACCAGCCTGATATATGCAATTGGTTTCAGCTATGTAGAAACACTATGATGGGGAGTCCTGAGTCACCAGCTAAACATGCTGATTGATTATGATTGGGACAGAGAAATTGGGAGCCTCCATGGTAGATTTTTTTTTTGTATTTCTTTTAATGTATGTATATATAGATTGTGTTTACAGAACAGTTTCTATTTATTGCTTAGTGGACTGGATTTAGTGATCCACTTTAAGGCCAAGTGATGTTCAAACTTCCAGAGGACAACTCATTGCTCTCACTACTGGTCATCCATTTCTTTTACCTTCCTCAACTTTAGACCCATCTACATGTAACCTTTTTCCTGTAGGAGGTTGCTTCTGCCACACTACAATCCATGCTATGGTTTTAATATCGAACACGGCTTGCATGTAGATCTTCCTAATTTCATAGTTTCTGATGAACAACAACACTGCTCTCTTAAAGAAATAAGATAACATGTAAATCATCTCTAGTTAAAAGGAAGGGACTGAACAAAGGCAAGATATTTGGTCCTGAACGAAACTATTTTTGCACTTACAAACTGCCTGTCTGTGGATAGGGTTCTTGAAGGATGCACAGTAATGGTTATCAATTGGCCAGTGTATATATTCAATGGGTTTCTAATTTCAGGATCATTCCCATGGCACTGCAAATGATACAGGTGATTCAACATCACTGCAGAATAGCCAGCCGGAAAGTCCAAAAAGCCTGAATGGGCAGCAGACACCTCCTGTCCCTATGGCCACCTCTGCAAAGGTATGATACTACTCTCTCACTACTTAGGAGAAAAACAGTAAAGCTTACCTTCTTGCTAGACAACAGCAAGTGCTAATCTGAAATAAGAAAAGATGGGTTTTAGAGATACCTGTGGAAGAGGAGTCACAGAATCCACTGGTGTTGGTTTTATTTGAAGATGGAAGTTGCTGTGATCTACCCTGGCTGTACCTCCTCAAACCTGGGTCCATTTGAATCCTGGGGCAAATATAATTACATGTGCCTTAATTTAGGAAATGGGAGAATTATGACAGTTTAGTGATGTACAGCTTCATACTTTGAGACCAAGCTTTTTAAAATTATAGTTCCATCCATGGAGCAGGCAGGATATTGAGTTAGATCAGAGATGGGCAACTTGTGGCCCTCCAGAGGCTTTGGCCTACAACTCCCAACAGTCCTAGCCAGCATAGCCAATGGTGAGGAATGATGGGAATTGTAGTCCAAAACATCTGGAGTACCACAAGTTGCCCACCCATGAGTTAGATGAACAAAATCTTTATTCTGAGGCAACTTCATAAAATTTTGTACTTTGTACCTGAATACAAAATACACAAGTGCTGTGTCAAATGTGAAGGGGGCATTTGTGTTTTATTCGATCCATGTCGTTTTAAAAATACTTGGAAGTGGCTGCTGGTGAAGGATCAGGCTGCTGAATTTAGAGTGTTTTCAAGGAATGTGTGAACATGGCATGACCTTCACAACTGGTGCCCAGTGTATTTTGTACCCACACGTGAGTGCAAAAGGCCGAGAAGGAAGGGCATCTCTTATTTTCTCACCCACAATTGGCTGAATTCGGATGACACATTAAGCAACTGGGGTGGGGAAACAATCGTCAGTTGTATTGACTATCATGTCGTCTGAATGCTGCCATAGTCAATTCAGTGCTGATCCTAATCCACACCACGGTTGATTATTTATTACCATGTTGTGTGGGGAGTACCCCCTAGGTGAACAACTGCAAAGTTGATTATTACCCCACCATTGACTATCGTGTTGTCTGAATTCAGCCATTGTGTTGCTATCCCTAGAAAAGCAGCCATTGGCTTACAGTTTTATTGTGTCCTGAAAAAAGTGTTTGACTGTCTTTTAAGAGAGGCTGCCAGACCTTAAGCACAATAGCTTCAGTGGCTACTGCTGGGGTGTGGAACAGGTGACCCTCCACGTGCTGTCAGGCTACAACTCCCACCAGTTCTAGCCAGGGAGAGATGATTGTAATCTATCAGTGGATTGGATCCAGGATTTGCCTTCTGTGAGAGGGAGGGATCTACCTTGTGGAAGGTACCTCTGCCCAATTTCTGGGTCTCCCCTTGTCCTGTCCCCCACACCACAGCTCATTCCATGCTTCAGAGTCTCCTTTCTCTCAGTGTAGCACTTTCAGGTGGGGCTGCCCAGGGAAGGAGGGAACAGGGAAGTTCACTTCTGCCGGTGCAGTTGATCCAGCTTACATCTGAATCTGGAGGGCCACGCATTCTCCATCCCTGGGCTAATTGGCAGGTCAACCCAAACTTCTAATGCTCTATGTTGTAGCTAAGCTTTCTGCATTTTTATCTGTGCAACACACAGTCAAAATCGTCAAATGAGAGCAAGAATCGCCACAAAAAGCCCAAGGAGATGAAGCCCAAAGTGAAGAAGCTTAAGTATCACCAGTACATTCCCCCTGACCAGAAAGCTGAGAAGTCTCCTCCTCCCATGGACTCGGCCTATGCAAGGCTCCTGCAACAGCAGCAGCTCTTCCTGCAGCTCCAGATCCTCAGCCAGCAACAGCAGCACCGGCATCATCAGCATTTCAACTATCCTGGGTCACATTCCACTCAGCTGAAGTGAGTAGGTCATGGAAAAGTTTCCTGCAGCAAACATATCCCTTTTTTCTGCTAAAGCTATGATTACTGTGGGCATGGTCTCGCCCAGGCGGTTCAGGAATTTGGAGCAAGACCTCATATGATAAATGGAAGATATGACATATATGGAAGAAGGTGATCCTTAAGGGACCCAGTTTTCAAGTCATTTGGGGTTTTAAAGGTTAAAAGCAGCACCTTGAATGGAGTCTGGAAACAAGCAGGCAACCACTGCAGAGTAAACAAAATGGCGGTAATGTAGCCCAAACAACCCCATGAACAGTGTGTTACATGAATCCCACTCTGGAAGTTACTAGGGCATGAATGATTGTGGTGAAGTCCAGTTTCATCAGGTAATGTTTGTACTCTAGCTGAAACTGGTGGGCACTGCTCCTTGCCTCTGACCACATGCCTCCACTAGATCAAGGAGCACACTGAAGCTATAAATCTGATCTTTCAAGGGGAGTACAACCCCATCAAGACAGGCTAGGTTCCTAAACCCAAATCAGATAGTCCCCCACTAAAAATACTTCCATCTAGTCTGAATTAAGTTTCAACTTGTTATGCCCCATCCAACCGTTCAGAGCAGACAAGCAGTGGTCTAGAGTATCCACCCCACCCCCCTAGGATCATATGACAAAATAGAGGTGGATGGGCCATGGGTCATGTAGTTTTTCCAAGGGCTACGGCTCTTTGGGCATTCTGCATTACCCAAGGGCTAAAATGGTTTTTCTTCCTGAAATGCTCATCCCTCTTTCTGTTGCAGAGTGCTGCTGCCCTTGCTGGATAAGACTTGCTTAAAGGGGAGGTGGAAGGAGGTTTGGGGATCAGGGGCTGCGTGGGCAGTTCTCTGGCTCCATTTATTACAAGTCGAAGGATTCAGGGGTCTTGCAATGCTCACCTCTTCTTTGAAATGTTTATTATGATCCCGCAAAGCTTGTATCTTGGCCCAAGCCTGGCCTTTGCCAGCATATCTAGTTTTGAAGTGCTGCAAGCATGCTATTATTCTGTCTTCAAGTCTCTGGAAAACTAGTGCTTATACATAGCTATGGAAAGATCGATTAAAACAGCATTTAAGCTCTGCTAAAAGGAGGATCAGAACTGTAACTCAGGCATAGAGATCTTCATGGAATTCAATGCAGCAAGTGGGAGATTTAATTCAGGTTTAGATTAACGATGTTACCCTGCAGAGGCCATGTTCTTAAAAAGCTTAAACTCAGATCAGATGGCAGACTTACTGCACAGAAGTAAGCTATGAGAGTACACCCTAATTAGAAAATAATAACAATAATAATAATTCCTTAAACAAATTTAACTTTAAACTATTTTAGAATTGAACCAGATGGGACAAGAGCAAGATGGCATATGAACTAGGCTGCAGACTCATCGCCTTAATAGTACAGTAAAAAAAACAGGGACTATGAATTTAAAAAACAGAAAGAAATAGTTCTGCCCTTTTGTTTTTTAGGCAACCAAATGAGCAAATGGCCAAAACCTCAAGCTCTTCCCCAACGACAATCACCAACAGCCCTCTTTCTCCTGTGAAGGGAACCTTTTCAGGACAGTCCTGCATTTCTTCTCTCAAGCCAGGTCCTCTCCCATCCAACCTGGATGACTTAAAAGTGAGTGTTATATGTAAGGAATGCAACTAATACAACTTCATGTGTGATACCTGTAACTAGGTGAGGAGGCAATGTCTGTATCCTGCAAACACTGGTTAACCCCCCCCCACCCCCACCCCACCCTACACATTTCAGTCAATATGCAAGATTCATCAGAATTCAAATGCCACATAATAAAATCTGAAATTTAATTTCAAAATATTGAACATTTATTTGAAGATCAATTGATTTTATGTATAGTTTCAAATTGGATCCAATGACCATGAACCCATCTGAATTAGAGGCTATAGACCCTGGTGTATCTGAGCAAAGCCACCTTCACAGGCCAATTTAGTTCAGAACACGTTGATTTACTCTCAGGTAAATACGTAGATCTATATTTGCAAGCTCAGCATGACCAGAAGTAGTGAAGAAGTACTGTTCTAATGATACCTGAAATGTAAGATTAGCAAAGGCCTGATCTGTCCAGAAATCCATTGGACATAGGCATTCAAGTCTGATTCAAACATTGCAACAAACTGGTATTATTTGGATTTAGAGAACATAACATCCCATATAATCTGAAGATAATAGAAATACATTAGAGATGTCAATATAATGGTGTAAAGAGCAGCACAGGTTAGAACTGACAAATATCTATCCTGGCGAACAGCAGCCACTGTAGGGCCCAAACCTTACCAGCCCCAAAGCTTCCACTCTTTGTCAGCACAAATACTCTTAGGTTTAGCTTTGGGAAAGGCTTAAATAGTCTGATTCAAACAAGTTGCTTTCATTATAGGTATCAGAGCTGAGACAGCAGCTCCGCGTAAGGGGCCTGCCTGTATCAGGTACAAAAACAGCTTTGATGGAGCGCCTGCGGCCCTTCCAGGAGTGCAGCGGGGGTTCAGTGCCAAGCTTCAATGAAATAACAACGGTTACCTTCCCAGTGACACCAACAAGCTCGCTCTCCAGCTACCAGTCACAATCTTCGACCAGTCTGTTATCCAATGGCTTCTACCACTTTGGCAGCACCAGCTCTACTCCGCCTATCTCCCCCGCTTCCTCTGACCTATCAGTGAATGGTTCCTTGCCGGACAGTTTCAATGAAGGACCAATGTCTTCCCCACCCTTTGTCTTGCACCCTTCTCCTGTGCAAGGCAGCTGTGAAGAGAGTCTGCTGGGAAGTGTTAACGGAACTGGCATCCAGCTTGATGTGGAAAGGGTGGACATAGAGAAAGACAAGATGCTGGTGGAAAAGCAGAAGGTCATAAATGAGCTCACCTGGAAATTGCAGCAAGAGCAGAGGCAAGTGGAAGAGTTGAGGATGCAGCTCCAGAAGCGTAAAAGGGGTCACGGATTTGAGGAGAAGCAGCCCCCATCACGTTTCTTTGGTTTTCCAATCAAGCAAGAAAACACCGTGTCCAGTTGTCCATTTGCCTCTAAACAAGCTGCCTTGAAAGGCCAGGCCAGCAACTCTGACACACTGAGTAACAGTGGGACGCCTCTGCTACCCCGTCTTGTAAACAGCCATTGCATGGAATCTTCAGGACAAAATGGTATACTGTCCTCCACATTCCTAAGCCCACAGTGCTCTCCCCAGCATTCTCCACTGGAGGCAGCAAAGAGTCCACAACACATCAGTCTTCCACCCTCACCAAACAGCCATTACCTCCTCTCTGTGTCCCCGAACGCTCAGGGAGAAGGATGTAGCAGTTCTCCACAGCCCAGCAGCCATCTGTGCACAGCTCCAGTAAGGAAACTTTTTTAAAAGTTGTATAAAAGCACAATAACTGATGAGGGTGGAAGCCAAAGCATTTAGCTTTAAAAATAATGTTTTAATACTCAGCTGTTAGTCTATCTGAAAGATAGAAAGATATATTTTTCACCCCTGACCAAAGAGGACTGTGCAGTGTAGAGAGTCTTGCGTCAGGGGAAAAAGTTGATTTCAGAAAGGTGAAGGAGACACCTGTGGCATCTTAAAGAACCTACTTGATATAGACATTTATTGTTGCACACATTATAAAATAGGAAAGGACAGATATCTTTTAACTGCCCAACTTCTACTCATACAATATGCTAGCTCCTGATTTACATTCAACTTGATTTACATTCAGTAGGGATATGCATATGTATGTGCTTTAATTTCTTCAAAAGTCATTAGGAATCCTGGCATTTATTACTCTATAGGTACCCTATTAAGTCTCCCCTTCCCTTTCAAAGAGAGAATCCACTAAGCCAGGCCACTTTTACTGTGTCAGAAGTTGTTCATAATTGCAATTGCATTTTTTGTTATAGGCTGGGGGATCCAAGATTATTTCAGATTCCCTTTGTAGATCTTCACATGGGCTGGATCAGTGGAGAAACTGTTCTCACAGGAAGAGCTGGGCTCCACAGCCCCTTCTTTTTTCTTCAGCTTCCATTGTATTTGCATTGAGATTACCTCACTGACTGGTGATTTACATACAGACACATCCTGCCCGTGCGCGCGCGCACACACGCACACACATTATGCAAGAGATTTGAGGCTGGAGGACTTTGGATGCAATTGCAGAGCAGCCTTTGTCAAGCAAATTAGTTTGATTCCTGTGGTTGATTTTGCTCCCATGTAGGTGACAACACAAGGAGGCCAGAAGTATTCCATTCTGTCCCCAAACTTTTGTAAGGCCAGTGCTGCCCTCCCAGAGGGAAAGCAGCCACCACCCTACGCGGATGCTGTGAAACAGGTAACTGTCTGGTATTTGTGGAGCATTATGGAACAATGTCCCTTGGAGATTTCAGAGCCTTGTGTGGCTCACGAATGAAGCCAGCAGACTTCTTACAGGCTTGAAAGCTGGATTTACCATTGTAGAGAGGATGTTTACATAGTCAATCAGATTTAAAAAACAAAAGCAAATTTACTCAACTTTGGATTTGTTCAGAAGTCGAATAAGAAATTGAAGTGAGAGTCAATCTCTGGCAAGAGCAGAGGTCCTTGACCCCCTTCTCCTTACATTCCTGAGTTATGTTACCATGTAAACAAGAGCCAGGACTGTTACTTCTGTTGAGTGGACTTCTGAATTTTAGAAGAAGCACAGTAGTCTGTGAATGACTTCAGTTTGTAAGCTTTGGGTGTGCTTGAAGCAACTCACAAGAACTTTATTCAAGTACAGTTGAGGACAGCTCTGGATCACAGTTAGTAGGAGAGAGGATTTGTGTGTTCCTTGTTTATTTTTTATATTTTTTAACATGAACCAGTGAGATAGGCTGCAATCCTAACCAAGCAAGTATTACTGAATGTGGTGGAATTTTTCTTACGTGTAAAAATGAATAGGACCAGGTTGAACATCTGAGTGAGAAGGATGTTGATCGTACGTAAGGCTTTATGAACCGAAATGGTACCTAAAATGGAGTGCTTGCAACGCAAATCAACTCAGTATAAATACACAAAGTTGCTCAAGTATTTTGAGAGAGATTCGTTGTTTTACTGATCAAAGCAGACTATTTGGAGCACCTTGATGCTCCATCATCTGTATGGGGCTATATCTTCAGCTTTTTGCTGGAAAACATAATGTCTTAATCAATCAGAGGTGATTTTAGTAATATGTGACTCCAACATCCACTTCCTAACTTCCCTTGCCTTTCTTCTTGGTGCAGCAGATGACCCGAAGTCAGCAGATGGATGAGCTGTTGGATGTGCTTATTGAAACTGGAGGTAGGTGATGCCAATAGCATGAGCTCTCAGTTAACTAAGGAAACACGATTGAAGCCTCAAAGACAACTTTCTGTGCCCAGTGCTTACAGAGACCGTAACCAATAGTCAACTCTCTCCAGTGTCTGGAGAATGATACCTTAAAGTGCTATTTCACAGAAATTGCCCTTCCAGTCGGACACAGTAAGCAGAACTAGAACCAAATGGCCATTGCTTTATGCCTGCTAGTGACAAACGTAGCCATGGTCATTACCTGCTAAGAAAGTACTGCTTATGGTCATGTCCACAAGGTGCAGTTCCTTGAGCTGCTTATTTTAAGCAAACAGGAACAACTTTAGGGACTTGATCCTTAGCCATTGCCAGCAATCTGCAGCAGAAATGTTTTTATTCAATACATTTGTATTCTGCCATTAAAAATTGTTTGAAGTGGCTTAAAATTAATAACATAAAACCTAATACATGATAAACACAATAAAAATATAAACATAAACAAAAAAACAGTACAGTAGCCATAAAATTAGTCCAAGAAAAATGAACAATCTAAAATGGGCCACGGGCACATTTGACAGTTTAAGAAACTATCCTGGGCACCACCACAAAATGTCTGCCATGGCAGGTGTGGCAAAGGGCAATTAAGCTGCCCAACAGACTGAATATATGGCAGAAGTGGAGTCTGGGCCTCAATACCCTAACCAACTCTTTTAAACCCAGTTTTCAACATCGACAGAAACCTATTTCACAGTCATTCCCACTACTAGTAAATGATGTTAATTTAAAAAGTGTGAGGGGCAAGGCACCTTGGTGCGCACCAAGAAAGGGGTGCATCATACCTGAGATGTACCTATTTGACAACAACAGCAAAACCATGGCTTAGTTTCTGATGCTGCTCCATTGGCCATCTATTGTAGACTAGCGATGGGCAACCTGTGGCCCTCCAGATGTTTGGGCCTACAACTCCCATCAGCCCTAGTCAGCATAGTCAATGGTGAAGGATGCTGGGAGTTGTTGCCCAAAACATCTGGAAGGCCACAAGTAATCCATCCCTGCTGTAGAGGAAGGTGTCAAAGCCTTATCAAATGTTAAGAGGCAGTGACTACTGAGATGCTCAATATTTTGTAACATTTAAAGTTGCAAGGCAGCCTGGGTGTATGACATAGATGTTCACGTTGTTGATCTGTTCTTGTCCTGTCATTTTTGGTTTGCAAACAGAAATGCCTGCCAATGCCAAAGAGGAACGCCCTTGTCTTCAGAAGGTGCCTCAGATAACTGTATCTTCAGGGACGTCGGGAACATCTTCACTACTAAAGGCATCAGCTTCATTTGAGCAAGGCCCTTCAAGCCAGCTCTCCTTTGAACGCTGCCCTAGCAGCAGCGACAGTCATCTAGAAATCTTGTTAAATTCCCACAGCCCCTTGGGGCGATCAAGTGAAGTCAACCTCCACAAGGTGGGTGGTGAGGAACCTCATTTTGAAGGGGTGATGGAAGGATTTTCTAGCAAAGCTGCTGATGAACTGCTCACACCCCATGAGATCCTGCCAACTCCCCTCTCACCTATGGAGACTCCATTATCTCCTTCTTCTGTTGAAGGATCTGGTTTGCACATAAGCTTCACAGAGTCTCCATGGGAAACAATGGAATGGCTGGACCTCACTCCACCTAGCTCAGCCAATGGTTTTAGTTCCCTTACCACCACAGGCCCCAGCATCTTCAATATTGATTTCTTAGATGTTACTGATCTCAACTTGAACAGCACCATGGATCTGCACTTACAACAGTGGTGAACAAAGTAAGCCCTATGACTGGGGATGCAGCCAACCACATGTGATTTCCATATAAGGGATTGAGAAACTATGTCAAAGAGCTCTGGTATCATCCAGGAAGAAACTGGAGTCACTTTTCCCAGAATATAATTTATCTTTTCATTAGGAATGGAATCCCCAAAGAATTATCCCACCTCACCCCCCAAAAAACCAATCCTCCACTCCTAGCACTGGATACTATTCTCCTCAAGCAATTCCAAGCTCTATGAAACTTAGATAAGTTGTGTAGTTCCAAATCTCTTTCAAAGGAGATTCCCTCTGCAATAGAAGTATATTAGTATGCACCTGTCAGTATTATCCCTAACGTATCTATCAGCATTATCAAGTTATTGTGCTGTAGTGTCCCTACTACCTATTGTGCACAAATTTTGGATTCGCTTTTGTCTCCCAACGCACTGTCTGGGTGGGAATCATTGCTTTTTATCCTCATCATATACATGAACACTTTCCTTTTTTTAAAAAAGTAAGTCCACGAGGCATTGTCATACCAGTAACCTTGAAGCTCTTGGTATCTTTTTTAACAAGTCAAATCATCCTTTTGAGTTTCACTGAACATTTCTCTTTTTTGCCCTGTCCCTTTTATTTTCCCAGTTTTAAAGGCACCAGCAACAGAACTGAAAGAATGTGACTTATTTTGTGGTGAGCCCTCACCTTGAAAAGAAATCCAGAGTAGAAAAGAAGCAAGTTCAGAAATGAGGGGTCTTTAATTGACGATAGGAGACGTGTGTGGGGGGGGGTCTTCCATGGCTCTCAACAATTTTCTGTTTTAAAAGGACATTCCTTCTTTAATACATATTTTGTTTTTTAAAGAAAAACAATTAAAAAATAAACATATAATTTGATATACATATAAATAAATCTGTAACATTTCAGCACATATACATAATAAACCCCTTTCATTCAAATCAATCATATCCTTAAATATTTGATATTATGAATATAAATAGATTATCCATGAAAATAAGTGTACGAAATTAATGAATTCATAATCAGATCATCTACAACAAATTTGCAACAAGCCATAATCACTTTTTGCTTGCTTTCAAGACTCCAGAATTTTCCTTTGAACAATAATATCATTCATCACCTTTGTCAGTGGTTCTTCTATAACTGAGACCTTTTAAGTCTTTGTTTCTCTTTTAGGTTAAAAATATGCTATGCTAATTACCTGCCCTGTAATAAATGCTTTTCCTGGTTTTTAAGCCACAACATAATCAGCCTCAGTATTCAGGTTAATTTCAAACAAGTATTTCTGAGCTGATAAACAAGCTGCTTATTACCAATTCTTCAAATAGAAGAAAAGGAACGAATAGGGATTCAATTTAAACATCCATCACTTAAATGAAAGATATTATCATTGAAATGGATATAATATTATTATTATTATTATTATTATTATTATTATTATTATTATTATTATTATTGCATTTATATACCGCCCCATAGCCAAGGCTCTCTGGGAGGTTTACAAAAATTAAAAACGTTGAACATTAAAAAAGCAATATACAAAATTTAAAAAGCATAAAACAGATTATAAATACAATATCTATTTAAACAACTATTCTGGGTCAAACACTCACTTATTCACTATAAGAATTAAATAACCTGATGAAAAGAAAAGGCTGCAATCCTAAACTCACTTATCTAGGAGTAAGCCCCATTGACCCCAATGGGATTTACTTCTGAGTAGAATGTACAGGATTGCACAGTAAGTTATGAAAAGAACAAGCAAATATAGTTTTAATTCAAGAAACACGTGATTAAGACAAGCACACTTAATGCAGTTTAATAAATCTGGAGGGTGATTTTTTTTTTTCTGATTTAACCAAAATGAAGGGGGTGACTATAATGCAAAGCAATCCTATGATCCTTGGGAGGTTGTCTCAGGGATGATAGGAAGGTGCGGATTCCACACACACCCTGAGGCCAGGCAGGGAGGGGAGGGGGAAGGAGACAAATGGATCTGCAAGATCAATGAGCCTCTCTGTCACCTGTCCTGTCCACTGAGAGGTAAGAAAGCTAGATGTTTTCAAGGTGGAACGGGAGGTATTTTCACCTCCATCTTTCCACATACCCTGCCTGCCAGGCTTTGGATGGGTGGAGGACTCTAGTCTCAAAGCCCTCTGTCTCAAGTGTGACAATCATGTTGGTTTGTGGTTTTAATAACTTAGATACTGAGATTGATACAATAATGAAGAATGACGTTGGGTGGATCTTCCACTGAAGTGATGGATCTTTCAAATGAATCTCTATCAGTTCCCTGTCTTCTACCTAAACTACTTATTAGTTACTCTGTTTCTGGATCTTCCTCAGCTCTTGGCTCTATTTGTAGTCGTGCATCACATCTGTGTTTTGCTTCTCTCCTTGATCTATTTCACCTAGCACCCATAATGAAATTCAAAAATAGTCCTACTGTTATAATACATCAATAATGTATAAGGAACCCCCCATTGATAATTTATCTCAAACTGAGTTCTTCTGTTATTTCCTTAAATTCTCTCCTTTTTGCTTGCAATCTCAGATGTAAATCTGCATATAGCTATATTTCTGTATTCAAGGTATTTGGATGACCTTCTTTAAACTTCCTCATAATACCTGTCTCATCTGAAAACTGGAAGATTTTATTAAGACATCTCTAAAGTGGAATAGCTTTTAGTTTACTGATTGTTTAATCTTATTTACCGACTCCCCACCCCAAATGGGCTCATCTACATCCTCACATGATATTCATACAAACAAACAATTTACAACGGATGCCAACTCTTCATTCTTATCTTCTAGAATACCTCTGAAAATAAATTTAAGTTTTCTTTTACAATTATATAACAGCACAATCCTATATATGTCTACTTTTATCAATGGAATTTATTTCTATTGATTTCAGTTCGGCTTATTTCCCAGGTAAGTGGGTATGGGTTGCATCCTAAGTCTAAATTACATTCCTTTGAAAACTCAGACTTTTCAAATAATCTACTAATTATATAGTCCATATACTCGTTTAGATAGTCAGCAAACATCTAAAAATTCATTTACCAGCAGTGTAAATCCCTCACTCTATCTGCCTATTGGTTTTCTCCCACCCTCAAAATGGAGAATCTTCCATCAAATTTCCCGTTTCTTCCCATGTCCTTTTCATCATATGACACATTTCAGTCTTGAAAGTTCTGAATTTATCTTTAAATAATAATCTTTATTATTTAATGTTTTCTGTTCACCCATTTTCCGTTTGATTCCTTCATGCCTAGTTTCTGCTCCATGAAGAAGAAGACTGATTTTCTTCTCAGTCTTCTCTATTACAAAAAACAATTGTCTAACTCACATTCTCACTTCTTTCCAAAAGACTACTTTAATGGAGAAATCTAAGCAATTTCTTTAAAAATGTGGTGATAAATTTGTCTTAAATAAATTCATAATTCATAAATTATAAAGTAGAAAACAATAGGAAATCTTGGATAACTACATAATGATGGAGAAATAGGCAATCATGCAGAATATATATAAGAAATATTTAAGCAATTATCACTTCAAGAAATTCCTTTTAACTTGATGGACCAACTGACTAAGAGTTCAATAATCCATTAATAGCATCAACAGAGAATGAAAACAAAAGCAGGTAAGTAGCTAACTCACTCAACAAACAAGTTATACAGGAAAAAAAAGATTCTCTGGGATGATTCCCAAGCAATTTAAGTAGATCACATCCTCAGCAAGTCTTCCTGGATATCACTTAATAGTTTTTTTCTCAACATAATTGTGATAGCCTTACCTCAGTTAATCAAAAAGTAAGAATGCAGTCTAGATGAGCTCAATGACTAGTTAATTGAGCAAACGCAGTTCAGTCTGGGCAGTATAAAAATAGTCACTAAAGGTAACTAAGCGAGAATAGGTAACCCCAATTTTTGTCATCTTCAATTTTCTATAATTCAACTCAGGAACAATACCAACTCCACAATGTTCCTCCAAATCCCCATGAAGTGTCTTAGCACTGCCTGAGGCACACACCAAGATGCTGCCTCGGCAGCAGTGTGGCTATCAATCTGGTGAGTTTGAAACGATGGCCCCAGTCTCTGTCCACATGCCTGTTCTCACAGATCCATGGGTGAAAAATCTTCAGGGACAGCAGCAGACCAGTTCTCTAGTCCCTGACCAGTTCTCTTCCTGTCTTTCTGACATGGTCTCATTTTACTGTGATGAACATTCTTTGCTTTCAACCATAGCGAAACAGAGTTCTAATTTGTAGAAGGGTCTAGTCAAGCAGAAAGAACTGTCAGGAAACAGAATTCCTAGCCACAGACTGCACCTTCCATGAATGCCTTACCTGACAAAGGTGGTCCTAAAGCAATTTAAAACCGCCAGAAAGTTTAAACAGCTTAACAAATGAATACTACACATCCAAGACTGAAAGCACAAACGTACTTCTGAGTAGATGCACACGCAATGTTGAATTTAATCCTTTTGAGTTAAATAATGAAGGGTATAGGTCATAATACTTAAAATTCATAATATAAGGGGGAAAAGGGACCAATTTAAGTTCCTCTTCTTGACTTTCTCATACAAGGAATTAGACTTAGACTGCAGTCATATACTAGCTTATCTGAAAGTAAGCTGCACTGAAATCAATGACTTACTTCTGAGTAGACATGTATAAGTCCTATTGATTTCAATGCAGCTCTCAGATAAGCTAGTGTATGACTGCAGTCTAAGTCTAATTCCTTGTACTAGTATGAGAAGAGGAACTTAAATTGGTCCATTTTCCCCCTTATAGGATGAATTTTAAGTATTATGGCCTATATCCTTCATTATTTAACTCAAAAGGATTAAATTCAACATTGCATGTGCATATTTCCACTTGCAGAACAGGACTTCCCATGGCCCTTCTCTGCTCTGCAGTCCCCTGTGCCCCCAAAACTGCTCCACAGAGTCACCCTCTGGAGCAGATTTGGGGAAGCACAGTTGGGAGGGGAAATCCATTCCACCAGTGGTTTATTTTCTGCTGGCAGATGGCCAGCACTGGAGACAACCCAAATATTAGAATATATTGGGCCTATTCAGTCAACACGTTTGCAGCCATGGTTTGGCTGCTAACTCTTTTGCAGCAAATGGTTAGTGAGTGTGTTTAAACCATGGTTATGTAGCCACCATGGTTAGGAATGGTTCACATGACATGCTAAGCCATAATGTTTAGCTCAAAATGCTTAGCCACAACGGCTTAGTGTGTCATCTGAACAGGGTCGCTGTAGTATGGTCTTCCATGTAAATCACAATAGAACTGTATGCAGTTATTATACATGATCATCAACTTACTGGTAGATTGCTCACACCTGTTACTGCACAAGGCAGACCCCAGAAAGGAGTGTGCATTTTTTTCTTTAATCTAGGGCAAGGTCAGGCTAGCAGGTACAAGGCTGGGCCCCAGCAGGCCCAACTATGCAGCAACCATTTCCGAGCCCAAAGGCATTAAACATAGTAGCAAAATTCACTATTTTTCCTTACTTACTTCTTGAAGACAAACTTGAATATCCCGTAATTCGAATGCATTATCCCAAGAAAATATGCAGAGCTCCCAGAATGGCAGAGCTGACTTGTTCACATACAAGTAGGCTTTACCCCTAGTGAAGACGCCAACGCTAGAGATAAACAGTTTCCATTCTAGCAAAGCAATAACTGTCAAAGTTGACAGAAGTATTTACCCTTTAGAAATAAAAACACAAACAAGAATTTGTATGCATCTTTTTTACACAAGAACTCCTCTCTGTCACCAAGAGGAAAGGCTCCCTTCACCCACTACTTCAAACAATACCTGGAACCACCCGAGCTACACTACACTTCTTTTACAGGGAATCACTTTTACATAATTTGACATCCTGGATCTCTGCTTAATTCCTACCAATCTAACCATTTGCCTTCTCACCTGTACCTTCATTGTCTCCCTGAGATGGATCTTTCATTCTAGCCAGTTCAAAACAGCTTACCTCCTCTCAGCTTGGTTTTTACCAGTAGACCAGATGCAGAATGGTTGTGCATAGGAAGCCAATATGCCTAGCGAAGGGCCAAATTTTGCCCAATAACTGCATCAATTTGCAAAACGGATGGAGGTAATGAAGCGAAAATTCAGACGTTGCTTCAGATGTAGCCAGTTTGGCTCAAATTGAGAAAAGGGTCACTTAAAGCAAATCATGATTACATTTGCAGTGATGGAAAATCCTATTTGAGTTCAGTCAGTCATCAGGTCTTTAAAAATCAGTTCTTTGTTTCGAATCAAGCAAGTCAGCCGACCCCCATAATGCCATGAGACAGGTTTAAAAGTCCAAAAATTCATCAAAACCGTTACTGTCTTAAGCACAAAAGCCTCTCAAAATATTGATTAAAAAACAAATCCTAACTACTGAAATTATTACTTGCATGGTGCAATGCAATGCATTTATACTCAGAAATTAGTCCTACTATGTTCAACGAGTCTTAGTCCCAGGTATGAGAGTATAGGATTTGAACCCCAAGTCTACCTCTGACATTAATTTTTGCAAAAGCAAATGGATATAGACCAAGTGTGAACTAACAAAAATCTGAAATCTTTGTTGCTGGAGGTTTCTGAAGAACAGGTGTAGCAGGCAGTTGCCAAAGATGCTTCACGCTAAGGATTAGATTTCATTCATTTCTTGAGTAAAAATCTTTATTATAGAAGACAACTGTAGCCTTATCTATTGCAGCCTAAACAGTATGGCAGGAAAAAGTAACAATGCCTTCCTGCCAAAAGACACATGCCCATCCTATGCAGTTAGGCATAGGAACTATCTACATTGAGTGGAAGGGTAGACAGATACACCACCAAACACAGCCAGAGCAAACCACCTGCTTCCTGCCTCATCTTCTCAGTCTGAAAACAGCAGGACAGCTGCTATCAAACCTGTAAGGGTTAGACAGTTAGCTTGTTCATGCTTCATGATACAAGTTGATCAGACCAGAGAATAAGCCTTTAAAACAATATAATATATACTGATGTTTGCAGCCCTCCAGTAAACCTTTTTTTGATCTGACCCTGTACTATAAATTAATGTACCTCAAGCAGTGAGATTAATATATGTTGAACCATGTTGAGGAAAGCAAAGCAAAGCAAATCCTTACAAGGGGTGCTTCCAGATCAGTAGTAGTACTGAATCACTGCTCTTCTGCTATAAGCTACATTGCGCTTGTTTCGTATGTATGTTCTGTCCACATTAGTGGGCTTCACATAGCTGTTGGGAAGGGGCAATTCTAAGCACACCATTTTTAAAATCTATTTTTAAAATTTGTACTAAAGCACATTTTAAATTTATCTGCTATTGGTGGAGTTTCACAGCTTTTTTAAAAAAACAGATAAGCTAAAAAGTGTTAGCACTAATTAGAACAGAAAATATACACACCTCCAAACAAGCAAAAATTAAAATAAAATCATGGTGCTAAAATGACAGCAAGCAGAAAGGCATTTTTTTTAAAAAAAAGAATTTTAATTGATCTAAAGTTTTACTATTTGAGCTGAAATGCCTTTTTTATTTAAGCATGAGTTTGTAAATATGGCAGTTTTTTTTAAAAAAATAGGCGAGTGTTTTAGTATAAATTAAAAGATCGATAAAAAATTAACGCTCTACATCTATTTCGATCTTTCCCTCCCCCAAAAGTTAGATTTTGTTTTATAGCCCAAAGAGATGAAACAACCATGGGAACCACAAGAGAACGCGAATTTGATTGTGTCACGTAGATGCTGTGTAAAAAGTGCATTGAATGCTGCAGCTTTTCCACAGTGAGTATGGAATCATGCAAGGTCACTTTGCACATTTGATCACAGCATGGCAAAGCAGAATGGAGGCTCAAAGAGCAAGACAACAATAAACAGCCCATTGAGCCATCCAGCTGTATCCCAACATGCAAGACGAACCTCTGTGTGCAAGACGAACCTTTGTGCAAGACGAACCTCTGCTGTCCCTCTTCACACGGTGCTGTGTCCGTCTTTCAAGCTGGAGCCCTCCCACAGTCATTCCTTTCTTCAGCACACTCATCCCTATGATTCATGCTATGCAAGGAACAGTCCCACTGGAGTCATATTCAGCCTCAACTTCCTCAGCCTAATGAAAAGAAGTTCTCATTTACACTATTGTGAAGCAGAATCAGCCATACAGAATGAGACTGAACTTCACATTTTAGTGCCTTAGCCAAGTGGCCATTGCCCTTTCCTGGATTTCCTGCCAAGTCCAATTTGTGAGGGGAACTGGATGAACACCCATGCCAAGTCTTCTAGAGAACAGCTGTGAATCCACAGATGAAACGGAGGAGCTTGTTCTTTTAAGCTAGCTGGGTACTTTGCAATATTAGAAAATCCACTAGTATTTTTGTTTCTTCTGTAAATCTCTATGCACTCTCAACACGGGGGGAGGGGGGAATTCCCTTTCAAATAGCTTGTGACTACTTTCTATGGACTTAGAAATTTCCTGAAACTTTGTAAGAAGTAAATATTGCAAACCAAAGATCATTACAAAAGTATTTACCAACTGAGTGTATTTAATATTTGTGTTACTGGAAGGAGCATTTGTTGTAAATCAAGACAGCACAAGAAGAACTGTGTGCCCTTGAGTGTCTTCTTGGCAGAAGATCAGCAGGAGTTTTCTCTACAGGCCTCAATGTGTGCGAAACTCTAGCCTCATTGTGGTGACTATATTCCTGAGGCTTAAGTAGTAGGAAAAAAATAACAGCTGGCTTAAACATTGCTGCATGTTGTATAAAAACGTTAAGTGTTTGTAAGGTCACTATTTAAAGCATGAGTTTTCTATTGTACAAATGTTCACGGTGCACTGGTAGGATAGAATAATCCTTCACATGCTTATTTTCCTTTACTTTTTAATTTTAATATGCAAAAAGTTATAAGTCATTCCATTGAGACTTTAATAGCACTTGAATCCATAGTAGTTTTAGGTGCTCCACCATCAAGTGGTTCAGGGCTTTAACAATAGCTCCATCCTCCTTATTTAAAGGGATCCTGTCAACTACTACCCCCCCCCAAAAAAAAATCACACTGTAAATAACCACACTGCCTTACCTCTGTGGCCAGCACTGCTGTTCTTATTAAAGGAATCCCTGTGATGTCACTCTGAGCTCTGGTTTTGCAGTTATTTTGTCATATGCAAGTTTTACAATGGCTGATACTCCATTCCAATCTGCAACTCCTATATTGATTTAACAGTGCCCTATCCCAAGGGCTCAGGATACATTGTAGTATTTCTCATTTCACTTTGCAAATAAAGTCTATGCAGAAGGTTAGGCTGAGAGACAGTGACTTGTCCAGTGAGCTTCATGTCTGAGCAAAGAGTTGAAGCAAGTCAAATACATACTGACAATTTAGCCATGTCTATTTCTAGCCTTCTAAATGCTAAAGAACTTGAAAATGTAATTTCCCCCTCCAATCCACTGAGAAATCAGAATATATATATATATACACACACACAAGCTCCCTCCCAAAAATAATAAAAATGTAAGAATCTGGTAAAGGTCTGGAGAATGCATGGGAATTAATTCAAAATGGTTTCAGTGAATTTTGTTGTAATCAATTAACACAAATATACAAATTATGACAGATGTAACAAGAACAAACAACTAAATAAAGCCAAAATGGTGGCTAACTTGCTAGCAGTACTACAGCAGTACTACAGTGGCATTAGAGTAAATCTCAAACGTAAGAGAAACCAGCAATGTGATTGATGATGATGCCCCCAAGGCAAAGGAAATTCTGTAATGCATTAGCAGAAGCATTATACCCTATGTATGAGCAGTAACTGGACCACTGAGGCAGCCCAGCCAGGCCTCAATTGCACTACTCATTATCCAAGAAAGACAAAAACAGCAGAACAGCATAAGTGATTCAGAGGGCCAAGAAATCATTTAATGATCCAACAACATCAGGATCAACTGAGACTCTTGTACTTAAAGGTTCCACCATCCTTTTTGGTCCTTCTCGCAAGCATCAATAAACGGGGAACCCTGGCCAGAGGAAGATGGCATTTTTACATTTCAGTTAAAATTTATTGATTTTCCCATGACATGTCTGACCTCATAACAAGAATAACAAGGTCATAGTCGCATCCTTGATTTATTACAACTGACCTGCAGGCGAAAAAAATAGAACTATTACATTAACACTTTGATTCCATGTAGAATATTTTAAATAGAAGAGGAAGAAGTGAAATCAGGAGAGGATAAAATATTTGGAAGCTTTTAGAAGCCATCATGTTGTCAAACTCCATTTTACTTACAGACGATAAGGCAATATCCCTGCACATCAGCTTCTCAATAAACTTTTATACATTTTTTCTATGGTACAAGAAGAAGAAGAAGAAATTAACCAGAGTTCACAATGTACAGTTCTTACACTATTTTCACAGCTTCTGAACACTATACATCTTTATAAACATACACTGTAATATAAATGCTGCACCCTTAATAGTATATTATAATAATCTATCATTAATATGCTAGAACTGTGCATCTCTCTCAATCATCCACTGAGCTTGAAAGGGAAACAGCCTCCTTTTCCTGGTTGACTGGATAGAAATGTTCTGCTTAAATACATAAGAGTAGAATGGGGGAAAAGAAACGCCCATGAAAACTATTCAACTTTTGGCAGAAGCAAGGAGGAATAATCAAGGGATAGGCATGCACAAATTGGGAAGCTCTGGACAAATCATCCACCTAAGAAGACTACAAGGAAGGATTACTGCATTAGAACTCGTTTCCATTTTGATGCATTGTCTCATTTGGTGTTGACCCTGCTCTTGCATGGATAAAGTTTTAGCCATAAGATTAAGAGATTAAAGGTGCTTCCCTGTGAGGCTTTTATCATGCAGTCCCCGTGCCTCACATTCACAGCATTTTACAGGGTGTCCAGATGATATTGTCCATCTTCTAACCCTCCCATGTTTTCCCACTGCTCCTTCGGCCTTTTTTCTTTCCACAAAAAATCTGTTGAGGAAGAAAAAATGCAACAGCTCCGCAATGGTTTTGGATTGATAATTCTAGATGCCCTCTGTCTGGAAACAAAGTGATAACTGACTACACCAATGGGGTATTGTCCTCACTGCTGAGTCTTTCCCTTCCAATTCTAGTTTTAGATGTATAACAGAAATTCCAATTATTTGGGACCTTAAGAACTTAGGGCCACATCCTTCCTCTTGCCACTTGGTGTCAATAACTCACTGGATGCAGATGAGATGACTGACTAGTAATTGTTTAAGGGTGCAATCCTATGCACGTTTAGCCAGAAAAAAAACCTCCTACAAGTTATAGGACTTTTTCTGTCTAAACATGCATAGGATTATGCCCCAAAGTTCTTTTTTCTTGATCTCGCAAAATAATCTCTGGAGTTCTTTTTCTGTTAAATGTGTTCAAGACTTTAACATTCTAATTCTTTCATTTATGATTTTATTAGGAAAATCTTCTCATAAAAACTAAAGTTCAATTTTAGAAGACTTCCGAAGAGGCTGAATTCATCCACAAAATGAAATTAAACATATGTCAGCATCCTTTTCCCAGTGATTTTAGGAGCCCAAATTTACAAGGGATGGGGGAAGCTTCTTTAGTCTGGTGGTGGATATCAGACAGAAAGCCACACCTGGAGCTCTGTGGGCAGTTTCTAGATTATGCATTTGGAGATCGGGGGGGGGGGGGGGGAAGTGAACTACAAATATTTACTGGTAAATAATGTAATATAGCTCTTCACAACTGCAGGCTATCCAATGCCCTTTCAAATATGAAAGTTTAGCCAGCTGACGAGCATGATGTAGTTAGAAATCAGGGGTCACAAGCCAGTTAAATTCAATTGAGTAGTTTAATAATTCCTCAGATCAAAATCTTACCGCACCAGGTAACATTTTACAGGACACCTAGTTCTACTGAAGAGTGGCTTGCTTGGTAAATGAAAGAATACATTATTCTCCATCTCTTGTGAGTTTAACTGTTAGCCTATTTCAATGCAATGCATTATTTTTGGTAAAGACATAGTCCATTTTACATGATCGCTTCTTTCTCCTCCAAAAATATGAAGTTCTGCTGAGCCACACTGTCCCCAAAACATACACTGTGACTGAAAAGCAACAGAATTTCAAATCAATTCATCTATTGCACTTTGTGAAGAAAAATATATATATTTATATATTTATATATTATTCCCTGTTTGCCTTTGCTGGCTCCAGAAGGTAAAAGTAACTCATTTGGCTGCACAAGTTCCTCTCTCCCCAGACAGGGTTTCTTTATGTTCAGAATCAGACAGTCCAACACTAACTTCCTTTCTTTTAAATTATCTGTAACAATTGGAAGAGTCTGAGAGGATAAAATCATTCCAGTAACTGATGAGGAGTTTCTGAGTCTAGAAATTAATTTTAGGTGCTATCCAATCATGGTCAACAAATAAAATGTTACTTATTTCCACATTTCATGAATATGTCCACAAAAAGAGAAAATAGGTCTCTCTTTGACTGACACTAACACTGTGTGATCAGGTATTACATGGATGCACTTTATAAGTGACAATAATATACAGACAGAATGGAAGAAAAACACCAACATTATTGCACATGGTGTTTGAGCGAGCGTTAAAACACTGCAATATGGGGTGAAGATTCTGTACATCTTGCTTTCTCTCAGCGTTTGCACTAGAATTTCAATGTAGCAGCAGTATCAATCGACATACATTGGAGAGCTGGGAGTTGTTGGCATTTGATCAAGAATTTTACAAACATAGCACGCAACATCCACTGTTCGTTCTTCATACATTAGGATGAAGGGATGTTTCTGGAAGGCGAGAAAAAGCAAAACACATTCTCACTTTTGGAATACATGATCACGTAAGGTGCCTGCAGAAGAGACATGAACTCCTATGTAACTAACGCTTAAATTACTATGAGCTGCTGAACTTGGGAATGGCTCATAAGATCCAGTGCAATAGTCCGAACATCAACATGCATATATGCAGCCTTGGTTCATCACAGATGGGTGTCAGAGATATTGCACCACCTGGCAGGGGCCTCTCTACCTTCCTTGCGTAGCATCTAGGAGCTGTAGATGGTGGTGCAAATGTGGGTGTCAAATTTAGTGTAAGAGAGAGGATTCTGGTTTCCTGGCAAACAAGACAGAAGGAATATATCCATACTACAGCTTCAATTTCTGTTTATGTTGCACCTCTGAAACTTAATCCAATCATCTGGGAACATCCATGTGAATATTAACATGAAGCTTTCAAGCACATTAAATAGAAGCCTAGATTATTAGCTCTGTCTTGTGTGTCTATTTGTGGAGTAGTTTTCCTCACACTACAATTGTCACTGCTACCCCACTTTGAACAGCAAATTGTAAACCTCTATAATTCAACCATTCTAATTCCAGAAAGAAAACACACCAATATGTACAGGTTTAGAATCTGCCTCTCTGCAACTGCACGGAATCTGACTTTCCGTATGGAGGTTCTTGCAGAAACTAGATTTCAGCTTTAGGAAGTTTTATGCTCTTGTGGTTGTCAACAAAAGGTATTTCAAAATGCACATACCAGAAAGAATCTGGGTGTGGGACACTGTACAGTCCTTGCCCTTAAGCTTTACAAAATTAGAGCGAAGCAGACAAATCTCACCATCAAAATAAATTACGCGAATGAAATGCATCATGCATTTCTATTCTAATTGCAACCCCCACCCCTCAAACCTTAAAACGTCTAGGTATCGAATTTTACAGTTTTGCAATAGCATCCCTGAAAAGAATAAATGCAGAACAGTTTCGTGTTGAGTACCACATACTGTGAAATAGCAGATCCAGCCTAATTATTTTCACTCTACAGATAGAGTGCAGCTCATCCTCTACAATCCAGCAGTAGTAATGTTGCTGTTACAGCAAGTCTAATTATAGGTCATGCTAAGCTTCAAAGCAGTAAGAAGGAGAAAGGAAAGCCTCCTAAAACGTTTAGCCAAATCTAGCCCCACCCTCCATTCATGTATTCCCCCCATACTCACCAGAAGCTCCTTATACTTTGGCCTTTTGGACTCGTCCTTTGTAAGGCTAAAAAGATCAGTAAGAAGGTTAGGGAGGAAAAATATCTGTAGAAAAACATGGTGAAGTTCAATGTTGGAAAGCACAAGTTAAGGGAATTGCCAGAGACTGGTAATTCTATTGTAAATATTATGATTATATATTTGTAAATCCACCAACATGGGAATCCGACTCTTAG
Source organism: Anniella stebbinsi (assembly GCA_029215795.1). NCBI lineage: Eukaryota > Metazoa > Chordata > Lepidosauria > Squamata > Anniellidae > Anniella > Anniella stebbinsi. The sequence continues at coordinate 59,092,026 of JARDYH010000005.1, read as the reverse complement.
TTTGTAGGTAACCATGAAAATGCCCAATATAATCAATAACATTCTGCAGTTGCAATCTATGAATTGGCCTTTCACCCCATCACTACCTGGTGCAGCTGAGATCCAACCATCCCTCAGGTGAGAGCTAAGGGGTGGGGGCAATTGGCTAGGGTGAGAGGCTGGCCATAGCCTGGACGACAGTCTTGTGCAATTGCGTGGAACTTTGCTTGAGGAGGGTGGTATACTAGGCCTGTTCAAATTTTAGGTTGGCACTTCACTCTCCTACTGGCCTGGCTTCCCTGCCTGACTCTGCTGGCTTTAATAATAATAATAATAATAATAATAATAATAATAATAATAATATATTTCTTACCCGCCTCTCTGTCTGGATCGAGGCGGGGAACAACAACATGATTGTTGCTGTTACTTGCTGGAATCCTACGAGCACGTTGTAAGACCGGGAATTCTACTGGACTTGGTGGTTTATATATGGATACCATCTGCCAATACTGTTAAAACCAGCAGACAGTGGGAGTGGCAGCTGTAAGACCAAGACCAAGCAGTGGTGAGAGCACAGCCTGGTACTATCTAGTTGGCTTTACAACTTCACCTTAGTGTGAGTAAAGCTGTGCTTGACTAACCAACTTATCAGTTCTACAAGCTCATTATGTACAAATTGAGAACCAAAAACCTTCACTGTTTGGGTGATTGTCAAAATTGAGTTAATTAATTGTTAAATTTCATTGTTAATTGTATATTTTTTGTATTTTGCTAATTTGCTATTGTGGGTACTGCTTTAGTGGGGTATTGTAGAGCATAATGTGCAAGGGAAAGGAGGCGACAATATGAGTTCTGCAGGGCATAGGGAGATATGGTGATGACAGAGCAAAGTGGATGATCTTCGCATAAGTATTGACAGGGGGAGTGTGTCCCTGCTGGAACTTTTGGACCAATCAGTGGCTTTCGATACCATCGACCATGGTATCCTTTTGGAACGCCTGAGGGTTTGGGGAATTGGGGGCACTATGATGCAGAGTTTCCAGTCCTACCTATCAGGTAGGTTCCAGATGGTGATGCTTGGGAATAGCTGCTCCTCAAAATAGGAGCTGTTGCATGGAATACCACAAGATGCTATCCTATCCCCAAAGCTGTTTAACATCTACATTAAACCGCTGGGAGAGATCATCTGGAGGCATGGGGCGGGGTACTATCAATATGCCAATAACACCCAAATATATTTCTGTATGCCTTCGATAATAGCATCAGCTAAGGATAGTGTGTCTCCTCTAAATGAATGCTTGGAGGTGGTAATGGGCTGGATGAGAAAAAACAAACTGAAGCTAATCCAGACAAGATGGAGATGCTTGCTGTCAAGGGCTCTGACCTGGGTTTGGTGGTGTGTCAACCAGTTTTGGATGCTATTACACTCCCCCTGAAAGACTGTGTTCGTAGCTTGGGGGTACTCCTGGATCCGTCGCTCCAAATGACAGCCCAGATAGATGCGACGGCCAGGAGTGCCTACTACCAGCTTTGGCTGTTACGCTAGCTGCACCCTTTCCTAGAGTTGGAAGACCTAAAGACAGTAGTGCATGTGCCGGTAACCTTGAGGCTCGACTTCTGCAATACACCGTACATAGGGCTACCATAGTACGTAGTTCAGAAACTTCAACTAGTTCAAAATATGGCAGCCAGGTTGGTCACCAGTACATCTGGGGTGACCATATTACACCAACATTAAAATTACTCCCCTGGCTGCCAATTAGTTTCCGAGCAAAGTACAAAGCGTTGGTCATTACCTTTAAAGTCCTACATGGTTTAGGTCCAGGTTACCTGCGAGATTGTCTTCCCTCGTACAATCTGACCCGCACACTCAGGTCCTCTGAGGAGAACTTACTTCAGTCAGCCAAAACTAGGCTGACAACTGTTACCCAGAGGACCTTTTCTTCTGCCTCCCCCAGACTGTGGAATGGCCTGCTGGAGGAGATTCGTCAACTTAATGTTCCCTCCGAGTTTAAGATAGCTATAAAGACTAGTCTCTTCCGGCAGGCCTGCCCAGATGAATTTTAAACCTAAGAATTTGAAGATGCCCTGATTGTGATTTTAATATTGTATTGGTTTTATAAGCTCCTTTAATTAGTTTTATGCATTTGATTTATATTGTACTGTTGTATTAATGTTGTTCCCTGCCTTGATCCAAAGGGAGAGGTGGGTAATAAATAAATATTATATTATTATTATTTTGCTTGTTTTGATATATATGGAAAAACTGGACACAGAAAGTACAGAGACTCTCAATATATTCCATAGCATTCATAAGAGACCATTTTTCCTTCCTTCCCAAAGCCTCTGCAAAATTAAATCCTAACTCTTTATAAACAGACACTATTCTAAAAAGACATTTCTTGCACTAGTTTATCCTAACAGGGTAGCTATAAAGCACTCATCTGGAAGGCAGCGAGAAATGTCACAGTTGTTCTATAAAGCCCCAGTCTAAGAAGGGAAGTACATCACTCAGCTAAAGTTATCCAGGCTCCATTTTGCCCATCAACACCTGTAGGAAATTACCTTAAGAGCCCACATGCATTTTTAAATCAATAGTTTATTTGTTAAATTACACAAAAAACAGATGTCAACTAGCCACCAGGTGGCAGTAAATCTACACTATGGCTGCATCTGGATGATCAATATAATATCCAATATAAGAATAATCCTCCTGTACGTTCCTTTCATGCAAGCAGGGAAACATACTAAGAAACTGCAAGCAGGGAAACAGTCCAAATTGAGAAACTGGTTAATGGCTTCCAACCAAGCCAGAATACTAAGCTATGGTTGAAAGTTGGCTTCCATATCATGACTTTTTTGAACCCAGTAACCATAGTTCTTGCTTCAGATGCAATGTGTTGCTATGGTTAACTGCTGCTTTCTGGCTTGTTTCCCCACTTGCTCAAAGGTAGGAGTAAAGCGGCTGCAAGGAGCTCATTACTCTCTGATCAAATGCAGCCTGGTTTGCACATAAAAACAATCCAAAGTATGGGTTGTCACTGGAATTGTGAATCCTTCACCATGGTTTAACTATAGGTTGTTAAAACATGAACAACCAAGGAAGGGAACTCATGGTTTGGTGTTGGGTTGTGAACTCTGGATAGTTCATATTTAACAAACCAGAGTTAAATCATAGTGCAGAGTTTGCATGTAATGACAACCCACGATGTAACAACAAGCCATACTCAACCTGTACTCTGAATTGTTGTTACATGCAAACCAAATCTACGTTGCTTTTAAAGCATAATTTGGGAAGACAACCTGAGGAAGTTTTCAAACAAGGATTAAAGTGGCTCTTACTTTAACCAGTTGGTAAAACCTACATTGGCCAGACTGTTCATTCTCCTTAAAAATGCCTCCCTCCTGCTTTCTATTTTACACCAACAGAGACACAAAAGCAATTATTTCACACTGAAGGTATCTTTACATGCCCTAGGCTCCTGTATGACTCCAAATTAGCATTGATGTAGATCAGTATTCTGCATACTGGTATGTTTTCTGAATAATGTTTCTTGAGCCTCTTCTGCTGTGCTAACTGCAACAAGAGCAACTAACTCAGATCTACTCCATTTTGTCCACAGTGCAATATAATGATTGTACTGCAATGTGTCAAATGCAGCCACAACATACATTTAAATTAGTGCAACTATGTATTTGCAGCTTTGAGAACTCCCAGTAGTAGGAATTAGAATGATGTGGATCTTATTTGATGCAATGTGCCCCACTACTCCATCTCATATACACCAAGGAGGCAATGCCAGTGTGGTGTAGTGGCTAGAGTGTTGGACTGGGAATCAGGAGATCTGTGTTCTAGTCCCCCCATCAGCCATGGAAGCTCACTGGGTGACTTTGGCACAGACTCTCAGCCTAACCTATCTCACAAGGTTATTGTTGTGAGGATAAAGTGGGGAGGAGGGAGATAATGTACACTGCCTTGGGTTTCTTGGAGAAAAAAGGTGGGATATAAATGTACTAAATAAATAAATAAAACCAAAGCAAGCAGTCTCATTCACTAGAGATCTCTGGAGTATAATTAGGAGCTACAAAAAGCCTTGCTATAGAAGTCTATGGGAGAGACCTCGCCACCATCTCTACTTTGTTCTTTGCTATCTGTTAAATAGGAGGCTGGCAACTGACCCAAGACTTTGGCCACGACGTTTCCAAACCGCCACTTCAGTCACACATTCAGGAACAGAGAGAGGGACTTTTCAGTAGAGGAACCCCAATCTTTTAAATAAATCATGTAGCCTGGGCCTCTCCGTTTTAAAATCTCTGTTTTTAATGTTGTTCCTGTGAGTTTTGTGTTTCTTGAATTTTATGTTGCTTTTGATTTCATGGTTGAATTTTCTATGTTGTATCTAAATTGGTTTCGTTCATGCATTGGAAGTCTCCCACAGAAATGTATACTATGAAGTGGCATATAAATATCGTAAATAAATAAATAATGAAAGGTGGTAGCAATTTAAAGCTTGAAAGTCACTGTGCCCACTGTTTTCTCCAGCGCACACACATTTCCTGTCCCACTGCCAGGCTCTTCCATGCAATATGGAAGATTGCATGGAATCCAGCAATATGGAAGTTCTCTGATGCAGCTGCCACATGCCCAGCAACAGAGTGGGGAGCCACCAATGCCCAGAACAGATGCAAAGTGAGGCATACTCACCACAAGTTGACAAAGTTGATAAAACTCGGGGAAAACTCTCGTTCCTCTGAGTTACTCAGCTGTGGTGGATCACCCTTGACTACTTGCGTTAGCTGATCAAATACACTGTTCCATTTGGGATAGGGGAACCGTCCTGTGGCCAGCTCATACTACATCAAAAAGACAGCAGCAACATGGGATATATTAGTGACGTTCACAGGAGAAGGGGTGTTTGAATACGCCGGCAATTCCAAGAAGGCACTGAAGGGGTCACTTCTCCTTATGAGCATATATGCCCAAGCCCATATAGGCTGAAAACAGATATACAGGGACGTTCTGTGTTACGCTAACAGTGAACATCCCAGCAACTCAGAGGACAAGTAACTCAGCCAACCTATCTGCAGTGATGCGGCTGCTTTGTGATTGGACTGCTGACATTTTAGTTTGTGTTTTTCTCGTAGTTTTTAAATTTTAAGTCTCCTTGGACATAAATTTGAAGGAAATGTGGGATATTAATCTTTTTAAATATAGAATAAATACGCATTCATATAAACAATCATTCCAGCAGAAGTCACTTCAAGAAATGACTCTAGGTTCTAGTGTGTGCATTGCATAGGGGCCGGTTTGCCCAACACAGTCGGTTATTAAACCCAATGTGAGGAACACTGGCGACAGCGCACTGTATAGGCAAATGCAGGGGTCAAAGGGACCTCTGGGCTCCTATATAGAGTACTGGGGAGCTAGAGCTGTTTGTGCCTCCGCTGCCTATCCCTGCTGCCACCCACCTCACTGCCTCATGCTAAGTTTATCTCAGGGTGGGGGGGACTCACCAGGGTGGTGCTGTGGGAGAGGAGCATGAGAGGGCCCCTTTTGCAGAGCTCCTTCAAATCTGGGGCTGGCTCTGATTAGGCCCTAGTCAAATATCCTTGCTTTCCATCCTTCTTTCTCAGTAGAGGAGGTATGTCCTCCACTCAAGCTAAACTGTTTTCTGCAGTGGGCCAGGTTTAGGCAAGCTGGGCTTTCCGTGTCTCTGCGGGGAGAACAAGGGCAAGTTGTCCTAGCTCAGAGCAAGGCTGTTCTTTTCAAGTTTACCATGCACTGCTGCCCCCTAGTGACAGAGCATAGTCACTGCTCATAAATAGGAGTCAAGAAAGCCCAAGCCACTCTGCAGGGGAAAAGCAAGGCCAAGCCTGGTATTCAGGTAGGCCATGCAGCTCCTGTGGAGGGTGTATGTCCCCAAGAGTAATGCCAATCTAGCTTTTACATCTCCCCAGTCCTACAGCTGCTTCACAAGCAGCTTTAGGGTCTTAGGTGAAGCAGCATGCAAAGCCGTAAATGTTTTTCACTCACCAATGTAATCCCTAAGCTCCAGACATCAGAGCGGACATCGTATCCTTGCCTGGATGCACTGGGATCTATCCTCTCTGGCTGAAATAAGAAGGTAAGAAAAAAGAAAAGAAATTACAAGAAGTGGTACAGGGACAGAGCGTAATCTAACACCAACTGTCCCCTCCCTAATCACAATCCTAATGCAGGGCTGTATATATATTCTGCTTAAAACAAATCAGAATTCTGCAGCTGTGCAACCCACGTTCTTGCGCAAATTAATGGATACATTTACTTATTTTGCATAATGCACAACACATCAACTATCCACGTTGAGGTGCAAGAAGCACCAGAAGTCTTCTCAGGCCAAACTACAGGTTTTCATAAACCCACATTTAGAGATGTAGCCACTTTTATTTTGAAGTAAAATGCAATCATGGGACTCTAATCCATAGCATGCTCCTGATTTGAATGTAGGGAAATGCACTCGTTGCCTGCTGAAAACGTCCCTCATTGCCACTCTCTGGCCCTACTATCTGGTGCCGCAAATGGCACCTCTGGGGCCAAAGAGCAGCTGGCAGGGGGATTATGGCAGGAGACTCAGGTTCTAATCCAGTTCTGAAGCATGCTTTTTCTTCAAATAAGAACGGCCAATTTAAGCACATCTATTTTTAAGCAACAACAACAACATGTTCATCATAATGTGTAGTTTGGCCCTCAGTCCCCAACCTCCACTGTCTACCACCTGAGATTTGACCAGGTATCGCCTACTGATTTTCAAGCCTATCCTAACGACAGCTTTAAAGCGAGAAAGGGGCCCTCTTTTTCCAAGTGGAAGTAGGGATTCCAGTGATGTTGAATTCAACACCACATTTCATGCTTTCATGGAGCAATCATGAAATGGCAGAATGCCACACTTGCCCTATATGCTGCCCTACCTGACCTTGATTCATAATGAAGGTAACTTAATGTTACTTCTCGCTAAGGGAATCTTCTCATCGTAACTACCCCACTATAGACTACAATGTGGCTGTAACATGGTACCAGGAGTCAGGGCAGGGATCTCTGTACACCAGCTACGCATCTTTGAAGAGGAGTAGGCAAGTCTGTTCTTCTTGATGACAGCTGGATCCTATAGTTCCCCCATTTGAGAGCCATGGACAATTATTACATACTAAATGTACTTAAGAACGACTGAAAACAATGAAGAGTCTTGTGGCACCTTAAAGACTGCCAAATATATTCAATTACATTGTATTTTATTTGTGAAGCTCTTAAAATAATGTTATATTAATATAATTATACTTGACTTAAATCTTTTTATAGTGGTCCTTCCTACAAAACAGCTGCATGAAGAGCAAATGAATCTGTCTGACAAACCATCTGCCATTAATGTCATAATGCAAGTTAAATTTTCTCCTTTGGCTGATGCCAGCATTCCTGCAGGAATGTGTTTTGTTTCCTACTGTCTTTGGGTTTGAATCTCACGTCTCTTCTCCTTTAAAAACAGGCACACTTAGCTATATAAAAAAAGAACCTACATCAACAGAGCATTACCAATTCACTTGGCAGGAATTTCATTGAACTGTCTGCTCCCTTCTTGCCTGTTTAGTAATAACTTTTTTTAAAAAAAACACTCTGGAGTCTTAAAAAAATTGTTCTCCATCTCCCACTACCCCATGTCTTCCTAGGAAAGGCATTGGTGGGAGCCAGAGAATCTTCCTAACTCATTATACATCCCTTCTGCATATGACCATCTAAATGCAAATACACAGGAAAAGGATTCTTCCGATTCCTTCACCAGTAGAGGGACCAGGTTACTAAAGTATGAGTATGATTTGATTACTGCAACAGAGGCTGTTCAACACTGGGCATGAAGTGATGTAATGTGCTAAGATTAGATTGAAGAAGTCCCACGCCGGGCGAAGCAGAGTGGTGTTTTTAGCTTGTGCGGCAGACGTATGATTTCAGCCTCAGCCATTCGCACATGTGAGCGGTATCAATGGCATGCTCTGGCCAAGAAGGGACCGCTCAGAGCTCAGGCATTTCAGAATTTCCTCTGCTGTCGGTATCGGTTTGAGAGAATTGTGATTTGCTGCTCCCAAAGAAGAACAGATGACACAGTCAGAGCCCCCCACCCTGCAGTGCCCCACAACCCCAGCAACCTAATTGATAAATAAGGTGCAAGTCATGTATACCTAATATTCCAGCTGCCCCTACAAGGACACTCATGCAGCTGCAGGCTGCCTACTGATAATCATTTCTTTTACTTTTGCTTAGCAGTAGTTAGCCACCCCAAAAGGAATTTGTTTCAGATTGCTTTTCCAAGCCCTGGATTAATTTTATCAAGGAAGTGGATTACTATGAGATCAATTAAGATTGTCACAAATAAGAAAAACTCTTGGGATACTATTGTGCATAGAACACATCTAGATTCTGGAACAACATTTCACCTAGCCACAAGGAGATGCTATAATTCACAACTGACTGCTTTTCTAGTGTCTTGCTGTTGTTCTGATTGTAGGTTCCAAAACAAACCAAGCGTGAAGTGGACAGAATGTGTCTGACTATCATTTTTCTTCATCTCAATTATCTATTTCCCTCACACTTTTCTTCTTTTTCTAGCTTTCATAACGGGTGCATACATTTGAATGAGTCTTCATTGTATTTGCATAAATTAACACAATGACCCTGTTCAGAACACACGCTAAGCCATGGTTAGGCTGCTAACCCTTTTGTAGCAAACGGTTAGTGAGCATGTTTAAACCATTGTTATGTAGCCACTATGGTTAGGAATGGTTTGCACGACAGGCTATGTCATGGTTCATATGACACGCTAAGCCATAATGTTTAGTTCAAAATGCTTAACCACTGTGGCTAAGCGTGCCGTCTGAACAGGGTCACTGAAAAGACATGACTGCAGTCTCTTATTGTTCCTATGGCAGATTCTCTCTAATCCTGTACCCTGTACTAAGTGTTTCTCCTTCATTCTGATGCCACCTTTTCAAAGCAAGGACTGCATGTTGCTGCCAAGTTCAACCAGCACTCAGCTCAGCTAGACTTTATTTTTGGCTGAAATTATTTGATACCATCCAATGAGCATCATCTTCAACCAAATATCTGGGTGTTCAACTTTAACTTTCCTTTTGAGGAAATGCTAAGCCCTTAGACTTTGACATAGAGCAATTTTCCATCTTGTGACTTATTATATAAAGCTACATCACAGAAGGGGTTTACTAGGGACATTTTTTTCTTTTATTGTTGCTTTTTGTTTTATTTATTTTTCTGCTGGCTGTATTCCGGTTCTTTTTATTGTGATTTTATCTTTGTTATTGTTGTTTCATGTTATACTTGGAAGCCATCTTGAAAATTCTCTGAACTGAAAGTCAGGGTAAAAATGTGTTAAATAGATACGTTATAAAATATGTATGTATATAACTTACAAGATAGATATTAGGGTAAGCAGACTCGAAGGGAAACAGGCACCTTGCCTTGAATAGTCCTTGATTTCTCTGCCAAGGATGCCAGCAGTTCAGAATTTTGAATCTGTATTTAATGTTATCCAACTTCAGGCTGGCTAAGAGTGCAGCTACTGACTATTTAAGTTCAGTCTGCACAAGAAGGGTGTGTTTGAAACAAAGGACTCAAATTCCCATTCCCATCTCACCCATCACAGATGTTTGCAAATCCCACTTACTGCCATATAGGGCCGGCACCCAGCGTCTCTGGTTTTGGCAATGGAGTCTACAAGTTGTCCACTGATGCCGAAATCACAGAGTTTAATATTTCCATTTCTGTCCAGAAGAATATTGGAAGGTTTAATATCTGAAAGGAAGGTGGACAAACAGAAACACATTTAGTTAGGTAAGCTGCAAGCAAAGGAGCTCACTTTCAAATTGCTGAAAGCTACATAGCATAAGACATAAAATCAGGACTGAAGACAACATGCGTGCTAAACTTTCTTCCTCAAACAGGAGTTCTCCTGTGCCAACTTCTGAAATCACCCCTCCAAGTAGAACCAGAGCAACTATAAAACAGTGCCTCCAAATGCCAGCCTAGCCCAGCAGTCAAGAAATATATCAGAGCTGAGGGTATTGAAAACTATTGAGAGATCCAGCAAGAACCAAGAGCGACACAGTTCCATGTCTAGTTCCAAGTGTAATTTGGTCATGAAAGCATCCTTTTACAAAACTTTGTATGCAATCCTGAGTACATTTACAAGTCCCATTGAACTCTATGGAACTTCTGAGTATACATGCTTAAAAGCACACTGACAGTATTGAAAATTCGTTGTAACTACATTATTTTTATTTATTATTTCAGAGAATTTATATCCCACTCTTCCTGCAGCTACAGTGCTCAGGGCAGCTCATCACAGTTTAAAACTACAAAATAAATTATAAACACTTAAAAATACAGCGTGTTGGATCCTAAGTTCTCCTCTGCAAATAGAAGAGCTCCTTCATTCTGCAGAAGAGACTCTGGTTCAGCGAAGGCCTCTGCTGGAGGAAAGGGAACGATGACAATTTTTACTGATTGTCAGTGAAGGCTATAATACATATGACAATGACCTGCAACACGGATGATCTTTTAATGGACTCCATGTAACGGCCATATTGTGTGAAAAGACCCATAGTTTTAAGTGCAAGATGAGTTCTTTCTATAGAAAACAAAACAAAACCAGACAAGCCTACCTCTGTGAATGATTTTCAAGTTTTCTTTTAAGTGGTTTAGTGCTTTCACAGTCTGGGAGAGAAACAGAAGGTTTTATGGAGGAAAATACATACGAGAAAAGTCATGTAATTACACAATTAAGAATCAATATGTATCTCAGAAAGCTGATGAGGCAGAAATGTAAAAGCAATGCCTTCAAACACTGAATAGCAATAACATATTACAGTGTAGTTAATACTTCCTCCAGTACCTGTGAACTAAGCAGGGTGGTCCTGCTGCATGGTTGTGCTTCCCCCAGTTTTTCAGCCATCAGGGGAGCAGTGAAGGCAAGCATGGTGAATAGGTAGGGTTATTCCAATGCACCATCCTCACCATCACAACCATGCACACAAACACAGCTGATTGGCACTTTTCCCAGTGGGAATCACTCTTCCTGCACACCTCTTCCACATCACAATCCCACTCCCCAGTGAGCAGCAGGTTTGTGGGGGAATTTGGAGGTTTGGGCACCCATGGAGAGCTGCAGCCAAGGTTTCTAATGGCCATGCGCATCCCATGGAGCATGGGCCCATCTTGTCTAGACATGCTGTAATCTGTCTATCCTTTTCATTTTCTTTCTATCGAGACTAAAAAAACAGAAAAAGGGGAAACACAGGGCTACTAGCCCACATTACATGTCTAAAACTACCTGGAAAATACTTGATTATTAAAAGATTTGCTATTAGTAAATGATGACCGAAAGATCCCCAACTATTGAGTAGCTCTGCTTCTTCAATGATTTCAGCCTGATTTAAGACACTTCAATGTTACAATTATCTTTCATCTCCCTGTAACCAGGGAAGAAATGTTGAAGCCAATCTGATTCTTGACTTCTTTCTGTTTTGGCAAGTCCTGCTGTTACTTCTTCTTCAGAAGATGCTAAAGGGAAAGTAGCAGCAAGACTTGCCAAAGAATATGGAGCACCTACTCTGACAAAGAGATGCCCATCTGAAAATCTCTCTCAGCTTTTGCCTGTAGAAGATTGAATTGGGCGATGGAGTCGAAAAGTTTGTGCTGGCAAGGAAGGCAAAATAGCATCTTAGAAGAGAAAGGACAACCATAGTATATACATGTCTACCATGGAAGAACTGATGGCACCATACGGTAGTCCCATTCCAAAAATAGATTCATTCTCTTTTTACATTGGGCAAGTTTGCAATTTGAATCCTCATTCAATGACTGAGTTGCAGAAATCAAAGGACACCACCAAGTCTGGGTGAAATATGCTAAATTCAGACAAGAGGACTTTCACATTTCTGAGCTCACCCTACAGTCACATGCCCCTTATCGCTCATTCTTTCCAAGGCAAGCCTTTCCCTGATTTTGGCAGCCCTCAGCCAAAACATTAACACTTGGTCAAGAAGCAGAATATGCCCAAATGGTGTAAGTTACGCACGATTTAACTTGAGGTACTAAATGTCTAATTGGGGAAAGGGAAACCATGGCAAGAAACCACCAAATCATTTTAACTAATATTTTGAGGACTGCTGTCCTCTTAAATATATTCACAAGAGAAACCCAAATATCTTCAAATGTTCCTTTCTTCATTTTCTTCCATACAGGAAAAGAGATGGAGCTTTTCAATTCTGAGTAATGTATTGAAACTTTCACTTCTTAGCAACCCAGAATAAGCCATTTTTAAAGATGTCACCAAATAATTAACAGAGTTCATATTGTAACAGCAACAAGCCTAAATACACCAAATTATCTCCTGTTAAGAACCTGGATTCCGGAAGCAAAGCAAAAGTGCACACAAAAAGGAAAATACAATAGTAAAAATATAAAGCAAACTTACAGCTAAAGTGATTTTGCCTAGAATTTCTTCAGGAATAACGTCATCTAATACACTATATACATATTTGTAAAATTTATCAAACGAGGTAGACATGAGCTCCATACAGATCCAACAGTCACCCTAAAAAAGAGAGATAAAGAAATCGTTGTCTTTGTCAATGGGAAATTCTTTCTGAGCTGTGATGGAAAGCGATAGAAATGCACATAAGCATTAGTGCAAATGCTGTCTTATTACAATAGAGAGGACAGAACATTGTGCACATAGCTTTCAGTGAACAAATTCAAAGTCATTCTGCCCAACAAAACATTCTGCTGCTTCTTTTATCAAATGGCAATTGGTCTCATTAAAAAGAAGACATTTGGGTTATGCTGCATATGCCACTCTCTTATAATAACAATTGTATGTTTCAAAATATATCTTATATATTTAATATTTAATTTGATTTTTTTAGGTATGGATTGGATCCAGATTTAGGCACGTGCACCTGAGCTGGCAGAAGCCGACTTCCTCGCCCCATCCTCCCCAGGGCAGCCCCTCCAGCTCCCCATCCCAATGCTACAAAGAAGATTGGGGGACCATGCTGAATGGGCTGGGCTGTGGCGGTGGGGAGATCCTCAAAAATCAAACAAAGTCTTTGTGTTTCTGTGTGGTGTACTGTTTACAGTGTTGGACTGGGACTGTGAAGACCTAGTTCAAATCCCCACTCGGTCATGGATCTCACCGGGTGATTTTAGGCCAGTCGCTGCCGCTCAGCCTACTCTACCTCATAGGGTTGTTGTAAGGATAAAATGAAGATTGTGTATGCTGCCTTGGGCTCCTTGAAGGAAAAGGCAGGATATAAATGTAACAAATAAATAAATTCTGAGCTTCTTGGATGCTAACTAGGCCCTTCAATAAGAAGAAAAGTCATGGTAGGCAAGCTTCCCTGAAAAAGAGGTTGCCCAGCACTACCAAACCTCCCCAGTAATGTGTTACCATAGGAGATGTTCCAGGACACACTCTTAATTCACATGGAGTGATGATGAGGCCCAACAAGCCCAGTCAATGCCCTGCCTCCAAACATCCCCCAGGATCCTCTGCTGCACACAGGAATTCCAGGGTAACTGCTCAGGAGTTCTTTGACAGATGATGTGAAAAGTCGTCCCTGAACTGTCAGCAAGGTGCACTGGACAGAGTGTTGGACTAGGGCCAAGGAGACCAGGTTTCATGAAGCTCCCTGAATAACTATGGACCAGTTACCAACACTTGGTCTAACCTATTGCACGGGGTTATGGTGATAAAAATGGGGAGAGAGGAAGAACCATGTACACCATCCTGAGCTCCTCGAAGGAAAGATGGGATAGAAATGTGATGTGATAAAAAATAGAAAGTTTAAAAACCACAACTGCAGAGCATAAGATCATAATGAGCCTTGTTGATAAAACACTAAAAATAGGCTTTCTTGAAGTAGCTATCTTGAAGTCAACTCTTAGAGCTGGTACAGCATTGGCATTTCTTTTATCTCCATCTCCCCCACTAACACGGTTTAACTAGAAATTGCCAACTGCATGCCCTTCAATTAATAGATTTTATTTCCCACTAAAAACTCCTGAAATACATTAGCTAAATCATATTTTGCAAATCAAACAAATTCTGAACGCCCACCTCTCTGAAGAGTGCTCCATAAAACTGAACAATATATGGGCAGTCACTACTTCGCATAACTACATCCAAATCCATTAAAAGCTGTTTCTGTTCCTTTTCATCCACTGTAGACCGAATTCTCTGAAAGAATAAGAGGTGAAGAGAAATTGTCTTCAGCTGAGGAAGTGACAATAAGTCACTGCTAGGCAGATTTTTTACAATATACTATAACTGGATATTTATATCAACTTCAAAAATTCTCATCTGGGAGTAAATTGTAGCTTGGCAAAATCTTTAATCCAACGGAACAGAATGTAACTAGTTGATTTAAGCTAATTACATTGAGCACAATCTCTTTAGCACTTAATTCCTGGAATAGTGCTAACAACACAGTAACAATAGGCTGACCAGATAAAATCCAGGTCAGGGCTCATGTAACTTTAACAGTTGTAGAGAAAAGGGAATTTCAGCCAGTGTCATTTGTATGCAATTAGTTCCTGGTGAAATTCACTCTTCATCACAACTGTTAAAGTTGCAGGCACTATACTAGAGTGACCATATACAAAAGAAGGCAGGGCCCCTGCAACTTTCACTGTTGTGATGAAGAGGGAATTTCACTAGGAACTAATTGCATACAAATGACACTGGCTGAAATTCCCTTTTCTCTACAACTGTTAAAGTTACATGAGCCCTGACCTGGATTTTATCTGGTCACCCTAAGTAACAAACTACCATTAGTTTGAAAGGATACTTATCTTGATACAACAATGCCTTACTTACAAATCAGTGGGGCGTTACACATTTACAACATGCTCTTCCATTACCAATTGCTGGATGAGAAGGAGAGCAGCATTGCCTTGCTGACAGAGAACTGGGTAGCCCAGAAGCTTGTTCATTACCCTCCACCCCCGCGACAGAACATCAAGCGACTGATCAATCACAAACCACTGGGGCCTGATCTACACCAAGCAGGATAAAGCGATATGAAAGCTGTATATAAAAGGCAGGAGCCACACTACTGCTTTATAGCAGCATTGAAGTGCACTGACAACTGTTGGGTCCCATTGACACATACCATATACCACTGCATCCTGCTTGATGTGGCTCCTGCCTTTTATATACCACTTTCATACCGCTATATCCTGCGTGGTGTAGATCTGGCCACACTATTGCCGGGTGTAACACAGTGGTGCAAGTTTGAACGTTTGAGAAATAAGTCAGCTGAATAAACCTGAAATATTAAATATTCTAATAACTGGTTGCTTTATGGAAGACAGAAAGGAGACTGAGATGTTTCATTTATAAACAGAACATTAAATACTGGGAAACTTGAGTAATTTATACTATACAGTAAGGTAGGCAAGATTCCTACTTGTATCCTGCCAGATGTTTTAGCATACAACTCCCATCAGCCCTAGTCAACAAAGCCAATGGTGAAGGATGATGGGAGTTGTAGGCCAAAAGATCTGGAGGGCCACAAGTTGCCCACTCTTGCACCATAGAGTATGATGTGGCAAAGGAAACCTCGACTGCTCATGTCTTGGCTGGCAGCACCCTCTTTCTCCAGTGAACAGCAGTTCTTGCAAATGTTTTCATTGTATATTATAAAAGATAAATGAAAAGCAAGTTATTTTAAGCACATAATTCAAAAAAGAAATGTCACCCAATGGAGTCAAGTGCACTGATTTATCCCTTGAGAAAATGAATTGGTCTTGACTAAACAGAGTGATTTCAAATAACATATAACACGGATTTTCTTGTCATGATGGATAGAGCTGAAAACAACATTACAACTTTCCCTTGTAATCTTACATGCAGGGAAAATTATGCCATTTCCTGAACAAACAGAGGGCTGATTCACACGAAACAATAGCCCACTATAGGTTATTTAGCCCATGGTGAGGTTGTGGCATATGCAGCTGCTGTTTTGCATATCCAACCCCCACGTAACCCTAGAATGGACCATGGGTGATGTGAGGATAGACAAGACAACCACCAAGCGGGAATTGGATGTGGAAATTGGGGCTTGTGGGTGCTGCGGCTTGTCGTGGGTTAAATAACCAATGATGAGCTGTGCTATATTGTGCAAACCAGCTCAGTGAGGACAGGAGTACACTGTATTAGAAGAAGTAGCATATAAAAATAAAATTCAGTGGGCCTATCCAGACAACACACTAAGCCATGGTTAAGCCGGTAATCCTTTTGCAGCAAATGGTTAGTGAGCATGTTTAAATCGTGGTTATGTTGCCAGTTCAACGACACACTAAGTCATGATTCACATGACATGCTAAGTCATAATGTTCAGCTCAAAATGCTTAACCACCATGGCTTAGCATGTTGCCTGAACAGGATCGTCATCTTTTTACCAATGAAAGTTGGGCAAGGCTAAACGTAATTACATTTACAATATATTGGAGATGTCAACCTACTGTAGGCAAATGTCAAACAATCCTAGCACAACTTGCTCTTGTATTGGAGATGAATTCATAGTAGAGCATGGTATTAAGGGGAATGAAAACAGTTTAGGCAGCAGCTACATATGGCAACATTACCAGCCACCCTTCTAAGTATTAAGATCATCTTTCTTGCTCCAGAATACGCTGGGTCACTATATCCTTCATGTAATGCCCTTTTATAGCACAAATATTTATGTTATCATGAGGGACAATCCATTTCTTGTTACTATGAATACCCCCTTCTTTTATCAGAGACCATAGTGTGTCTATCCTTTGGTGTTGGTAATAATATATTTTGAGATCAGGTCCCCCACATTGTGGCAGTGGAGAGCTAATCGGTAATTCAAAGCTACATCTTGATATTGAATTCATCAATTTGAATTTCAAGACAGAGTGGTAACAGTCCACAGCAATGCAGCACCTTTATCTCTTAATTTGCTAACTACAAGACCAAATTATGCAGGAATCCCTTAACCCAGTCCTGAATTATGAGCAGACAAGAAGAAGGCAAAGCAGCAGCAAAAGTGAGCAGATGGCTCAGAAGAGCAAGAAACAAGCAATAGAACCTTTCACCTCCGGGTCATTAGTTGGAACCCATCTGACAGCCATTCTATGGTACTAAGAGGATGACAGATTTGTTACCCATCTATCACCAAGGGCTAAACTACACACTACATTAGAAGCATTCTTAACTAACGTGCTTAGAAGGGGCCGTGTCTCTTTCTTTGGAAAAGGCAGCTATAAAATTCCCAATCCCTATCAGGGCTACATAGCTGCCGGGCGATGGGGAGTGGGTGGGGGACACGGACCTCTCCTACACTGTTTCCTTACCAACTGCTCTTGTTATCTTGCTATTTGCTCCATGGCAAATAGCTTCATGGCTTCATTTTTTCCTAGAGAGGAAAGAGTGTGGGGGGCAAAGGCTGAACTCCTGATCCAAAAGTGCTGGTGGTGGCTTTTCATAAGAAAGTAATATTGTCCATTTCAGGTCATTAATTATGCTATTTACATTAACAAGTAGTTTGGCCCCAAACATTCACATCAAAAACACACCTCTATTGCTATAGCAACAATAGTCTGCTCCTGTTATGGATGTCTGTATGTTGACAGTTGGGACAGAAACACCCTAACCTCCCGCACCAAAGAACTGTCCCTTCAAACCAAGTTACAATAGCAGGCATAGGAAGGGTTTGCTTTGTTTTCTAGTCCGGAGAAGGATGCAAGTCTCCTGGGCAAAACTATTCCAGAGCGATAACGTTATTACACATTTAAGGGTAGAAATTACAAAGCAGTTCAGGAAGCTATGGAAAGTAAGGGAATGATCCCAATAAGGAATTGCCTGCTACATAGAAAAAGAAATGGTAACTCTAAAATGCATCTGAAAATATAGCAACTTCCATCTTAACTCTCTGACAATACCTAAACTGCACCACCACCAAGGTCCTCTAACCTTCACCATTCCTTTCTGCATTTAACTATTCTTAGACTTTGAAGATGTCCTAGCCCTTGTGAGCAAGACATTGTCTGATCTGTGTACTCTCAGGCAAACCCATGATCATCTCTGCAACACTCCTCCATGGTGTTCTCCGTGAGGTTATGATCTTTATAAAACTGCAGTTTATCCCAGCGGTTTTCTAACTTGGCTCCGAACCACCTCCTGATCGTCTGGAAACATATTTTCCATATTGAATGGGTGCCCTCCTTTCAGTAGCTGCTGGTATCTAGGTTAATTTCCTGTATTCTGTAGGATTCAGAAATTCAGAAAATTATTTTTTTATAATTGGCCTTCAAGCTGAATTTGTTTTGGCCTCTTCCCTACCATTATTTTACCCAACAGCTGCCTTGGGTGGGGGAATGGTACATGACAGATAAGATATAAATGCTTAGAATAAACAAATGAAAACAAAAAAGGCGTAGAGCATATAGGTATTTAAAATAAGACTGAACAGATGACAAAGAAAAGGCTGAAGTGCTCAATTCCTACTTAGGCTCAGTCTTCTCCCAAAAGCAGGTCTATGACCCCCCTGGAAACAGTGAAGTACAAGCTGAAGGAGCAGGATTGCAGCTTGAGATTAATAAACGAACGGTCAAGGAACACCTAATTTCTTTGAATGAGTTCAAATCTTCAGGGCCTGATGAAATGCATCCTAGAGTAATAAAGGAACTAACAGAAGAACTCTCAGAACCACTATCCATTATCTTTCCGAAATCACGTAAGACAGGTGAAGTGCCTAGTGACTGGAGGAGGGCTAATGTTGTCCCTATCTTCAAAAAGGGCAAAAAGGAGGAACCTGGGAACTACAGACCAGTTAGTCTAACTTCAATCCCTGGGATTTTTTTGGAGCAGTTTATAAAAAAGTCTATCTGTAAGCACCTTGAAAACAATGCAGTTATTACTAGAAACCAGCACGGATTTGTCAAGAACAAATCCTGTCAGACTAATCTGATCCCATTTTGTTGATTGGATAACCTCCCTTGTGGACTGTGGGAATGCTGTGGACATAATATATCCTGACTTCAGCAAATCTTTTGACAAAGTGCCACATGACATTCTGATTAACAAATTAGATAAAAGTGAGCTAGATGGAACAATCATTAGGTGGATCCACAGTTGGCTACAGAATCGGACTCAAAGAGTTCTTATCAATAGCACTTTCTCAAACTGGGGGGAGGTAACGAACAGGGTACCGCAGGGCAAGGAGGTGTAGGGAATGCTTATCAGATTTGCAGATGACACAAAATTGGGTGGAATAGCTAATATCCTGGAAGACAGAAACAAACTTCAAAGTGATCTTGATAGGCTGGAGCATCGGGCTGAAAACAACAGAATGAAAATAGGGATAAATGCCAAGTTCTACACCTAGGAAAAAGAAACCATATGCACAGTTACAAGATGGGGGATACTTGGCTCAGCAATACTACAAGCAAGAAGGCTCTTGGAATTGTTGTAGTTCACAACTTGAAAATGAGCCAACAGTGTGGCTGCAAAAAAAGAAAATGCTAGTTTGGGCTGCATTAATAGAAGTATAGCTTCCAAATTGCACGAGGTATTGGTTCCCCTCTATTCAGCACTGATTAGGCATCATCTTGACTATTGTGTCCAATTCTGGGCACTACACTTCAAGAAGAATGCAGACAAGCTGGAGCGTGTTCCAAGGAGGGCAACGAGGATGATATGGGGTCTGGAAACAGAGCCCTATGAGGAGAGACTGAAAGAACAGGGCATGTTTAGCCTGGAGAAGAGAAGACTGAGGGAAGACACAATAGTACCCTTCAAATATTTGAAAGGCTGTCACACAGAGGAGGGCCAGGATCTCTTCTTGATTATCCCAGAGTCCAGGACACGGAACCATGGGCTCAAGTTAAACGAAGCCAGATTCCAACTGGACATCAGGAAAAACTTCCTGTTAGAGCAGTACGACAGTGGAACCAATTACCTAGGGAGGTCATGGGCCTTCATGATGCAGCTGGACAACCATCTGTCAGTTATGCTTTAAGGTGGATTCCTGCATTGAGCAGGGAGTTGGACTCAATGGCCTTCTGGCCGCTTCCCACTCTACTATTCTATGATTCCATTGCTCTGAAATCTCACTGTATCCAGCCTCTCCACAGAAATACAACAAGGTGAGCACAAAGCAAAGTAGAAGAATACTGGAAAGAAAGCAGGATATCTTCTTGGTTGTTAGACGAACAACAAGGAGAGAAAGAGGTCATCCATTCAGACAGAGCAACAAACGAAGAGAAGGAACTTCTCAGGACTTACTAAAGGGAATCCAGAAAACCTGGACAATTCACAAATAACACTAGGAGGTCTAAAGAGACATTTAAATCATGTTCACATATCTGCCCTTGGAGTAAATGTGATAATGTGATGGGCATCAGATACATACATAGAGGAACCTCTAAGCTCAAGCATGCTACAAGTGAGCAAGTGCACAACCAAAGCAACTTGAAAAGCCTAAATCTTTGATCATTTAGAAGATGGCAAATCTACTACCGAGGCATTACAATACAGCGAATACCCATGAAGAGTCTCATTTGAATTACTCATTCATCTCAGAATTCTCCTACACTGGTCCTCTCTAGCAGAGTTCTTTGAAGTACAACAGCATCTTCCAAATGCCAGGTAGCTGTTACAGACAGGACATGTAAATTATTCACCTTGAGAGCACCCATCAATCATAACGGAAGGGAAAACTAAGCCTGTCAATAATTGGTGCTCCCCTTAAGCTTCTCCCAACCTCACGGGAGTTATATCAAAATATCAGAGCAATAAGTTTACATCAAGTCGAAGATTGACAGTAAGAAGGGCTGGAGCCTTTCCTGAGAGGTCTTCTACATTTAGCATAAGGCATAATATGGTGTATCTGCTAGGTTTCTTAAATTGGGTTTGCCCCAATCTAAGAAAACATTTCCAGCTATGTATGTGCTCATGTTATTTTTAATTTCTCCATGACCATCCTTGGCACAGCTGGTATGAGTCTACTTCAAATACAGGCAATACAAAATAATTCCCAATCAATAGCATGGCAGCAGTGTACAAAAGCAATTTCATACGTTAAATTACATGCTCCCTGCTTAATGCTGTTTTTGTGATCTTGTGGCTTTTTCACTTATTATATTTTCATTTGAATTTATATTTTAATTGTTTTATACATTCTTGTAAACCACCCTGGAAATATGATTGAAGGGCAATATAGAAATAGCTAAAGCAACCAAATAAAAATTTAACCATATACATCAGATCTTTGAAATGTACACTTAAAATGTGAAGTGTGACAATGACAAACATGAGCCGGTGTGGTGCAGTGGCTAAAGTGTAGGGCTGGGAGTTGGGAGATCCAGGAGATCACTCAGCCATGGAAACCCCCTGGGAGACTTTGGGCTAGTCACAGACTCTCAGCCCAACCCACCTCACAGAGCTGTTGTTGGGAGGATAAAATGGAGGAGGAGGATTATGTATGCCGCCTTGGATTCCTTGGAGGAAAAAAGGCAGGATATAAATGTGATTAATAATAATAATAATAATAATAATAATAACAGTCTTCATACAGAAAAAGAGCCACTTTATAAGACAGTTATATCCCATTTTATGCTGCAGTCAATAGGGAAAGCATGAAATAAAAACATGAATCTTTTAATACTCAAGAACCTACTAAGAAACCTACATGCAACTGGCTGTGTCTCCCTGGCACCGGTGCATTATGCTTAGCTGTGCACACCTCCATGTTTGCACTCCCTGTGTTGAATCTGGAAAACTCCAATGGAACCTAGCTGACATGTGAAGAGTGAAGTGGGCAACAGTGTGTATAACTCCCTGTTGGTAGTTCATTTGGTAATAAAACCTTGATTTATTTTTATGTAAAAAACAAAGACTGGCCCTCACCATTGAGGTGGTTCACTAGAGCCATGGATATACAAAAAAGAAAAAGAAAAAAGATGAGCATGCTCTAACTCTACCAATTCTGAATTTGGGAAAGGAAGGAACAAGTGAAAACAGATTCCTGACTGGCTCGTTGATGTAGCTGAGTGACCACTGCATTGTTACCAGAGGAGAGAAGTTGGGTGAAGGACATTTAAGATTCCATAACTGTATTGGTGAAAGCCTCTTCTACTCTTACCATTTCAGAAGAGACTAACAGCACATTGCACTGTGGGAAAAAAGATCTTTCATTCTCCAAGCAGAAAATATTCCAGAGAATATACATACTTATTTGTGAGTCTAGCATGGGGCTCCTTTTATAACCCACTGTTTTTAATGATATTTTTGCAAGAAAATTAAGAAAAAGCAATCCCTGTGGTCATTAACTAATAATTATTTTTATTTGACAGTGAAGCTAATATAGTACCAAGAAACCATTATGAATAATAAAAAAGCCTTCTTTTCCTGCAGGTAGAATTGACAAGTAATAACTACCCAATCCACCACAGGGGACTGCTAATCAACTCAGCCAGATTATGATAATACTATATGATATGGTTAAAGACAAATGTTATGTCTGGGGTTAATGGAAGGAATTGACAACTTTGAGCATGTGCAGAGCTAGTGAAAGATACTGAATGAAAACTTTTACAGAGTCAGATCATCTTTAGCAACCTACTGAAAGAGCACATGGACAGCAGCACAAAGAAATAAAGAATTATGGTCAACAGGGTCTATCCCACCTCCACACCATATACCTTGTGGTTGCCCAGAGGAATGCAAACTGCTGCAACATGGCTTAAGCTGCAAAAAGTAGCTATCCTGTCCCACAAAGGCCCCTGAGCTGACCACTGCAGGAGGGCATTTCCTGCCAGTATGAGCTGGATTTAAACCAGTGACCTAGAGGTAAAAGGTCTCAGACCCCATGGAATGACAGCCTTTCAATCTCTTCAAGTTATTTGATGTGTGTGCATGTTTGTTTTTAAAAAGAAGCATACTTTTAAAATGTATTATCTTTGAAGTTTACATATCACACCAGATAAGCCACTAATACAGACCATATAGTAGGATGGAGCGGGGTGGGAGGAAGAAATGAACAATTGTTGAGTACTAAATGGATGATCTTTAAATTCTCCATCATGTTTTGCCCCTACAGTTGGAAGTACAAACATAATTATGGGCATCACCTACTTTAACGGCCATAATTTGCCCACTTGGTTTGTGGACCATTTTGTTGACAGAACCATAAGCGCCTCGTCCAATTTCTCCAAGGTCTTTCAAGTCCTCTGCAGTAAAATCCCAATGCTGTTCAGGGGAAATCTTCAATTTTCCTGATGATTCAATGCTGTGTGTTCTCAGTCTCTCTCTGTCAAAATATTTGGGAAGGAATTTTTCCACATTTTAAATAGTTTGAAACTTTTTCAGCAGCACTGAATAAAAGCAGTTATATAGAGCACATAAGGCTAATGCAAAAAATATAAACTCCAAGAAGGAGCTAGATAGGGGGCACAGGGCAAGAGGCTGAGATTCACTTAAGGTGACAGGCTTTTTAAGCTATTTCAAAAGACCTGGTAATTCTCTTACATTACAGAAATTTTCTTTTCATTTCTGTGGTTATTTATAAATTTCTGTATAAACGATATCATTTTCCTGGCAAGACCCTATAAAATGCAAAAGGCTAGCACCAGTTAGGCTAGAAAATGTGTGAATAATTATAGGCTGCTAGCTAACTGCTTTTCCTCTTTTATTGTCAGCCTTGATAACACAATAAAGAAAATTCACACCTGTGTTTTGTTTTTTTTAGGAGATTTATCAATTTGAATAGCAAATGGCAAACTCACAAATGTATCATCTTTTCATTCAAAAATACATGGAAAGCCAGTATTTTGTCATTGTATCTTTAAAGTAAAATAAAATGAGTATAAAAGCTACAAAGCTACTGGTGCATATTTTTACAGTTAAAAAGTATGCAGAATTTTTGGTGGCAGGAATTACGGATAGTTTTATCAATTGGGGTAGAGAGATAACAAAACTTCTACAGACAAGAAGCAGAGTGCTTGCCTCAAGACAAATGTTAACATCTCTAACATTTCTTGTGCCCATTTCCTACCCATCATTCCCACTGTCATAAGGCTGGAAAGCTAAGCATATCTAATAGGAGGCAAAGCCTAGAAGAACTCAATAGGATCTTCTTCTAACAAAACAGGTTTAGGATTGGATTGTTAAACTCTAAGCCCTCTAAGCCTGTAAATTCCCAATCTGGAAATGCAGTTTACATTTTTAAGGAGTTTACATTTTTAAAACCTTCCCTCCCTCCCTCCCGAGCCACACAGAACTAAGACGGAGCCTGTCAAACTTAATCATTATCGCAAAAAAGCCAGGTCTAAGGCATCTCATGCCCAGACACTGGCTCCATTCAAATATAATACCAGGCCTTGGGCTCATGCACTCTTTTGTCCACTCATGCATATAACAAACCAGCTTACTGTTACATCTGAGTAATTAAACTATGGTTTCCACAAGCCATAGTTTTACCTGCAAACCAGAATTGGAAACCATGTTTCATCATAGCTTTCAACTATGGTTTGCAATGAAAGAGAAAACACAGAAGGGTGTGAGGGGGAAGCAGGGTCATTTCTAGAATGCCAAACTCTGAACAACCTGAAGTATCTCTCTCTCCCATTCTCTGGAATTCCCCGTTCTAAGTATTTCATACCCCAACACAGCTTCAAACGCTACAGGATAGAGACAACACAGTATTTAGCACAGAAATATCTCTCTCAGCATCTCTGCATTTATCTCTTTAATTGAGTAAGTACCTAGATGTGCAATACTAGTGACTTTTGTACAAATGTTAGTCAATAAAAAAGAAAGAGACGAAATAAAAAATTGAGAAAAGATGAAACTAAAAGACTAGAAAGTCTATTAAGCGTTGCCATTTGCAACTTCTAAAAATAGAACAATTTGCTTTGGAAACGGCATCACATTGGCACTGGGAATTCACTACGTTGGTGCTACTGGCTAATTGCAGATTATCAGTAATATAAAAACATCCACATTTTAGGAGGAATCTGAGGTATCAATAGGTGCTGAGAGAAGGAAAAAAACATTGTAGGAACCAGACATTCTCAACCCTACAAGCAAGTGCATTGATGTCTTACTAATTGCCCTTTGCAATTACATATAGAACTTGGTCATTAAAAAAAAGACATCGCTCCTAAGTCTGCTACTCCTGGGATACTGAAGAAGCAGAGAAATAACTTAATTGGTGACAGAAACAGTGATGTCATCACAGTATGGCATGGTGGCTAGTCATTTAATGCCTTGATATGTCACAGGCATGTGGCAAGAACATAGCTCACAACCACCTAGTTAAGGCAAGATTTCCAAAGTTTTCCAGGACTCACACAAGCCATTTTGAATTCTGTGACATATCACTGAATTGGCTGGGGTGGTAAAAAAGTCACCATCCTCAGCTATTCATATGAATCCAGTTTGGTTTAATATACAACAGCAATGAATAAAACAAGATCCAACAAGTTTGACTGGAATTCCTATATTTTTTATCTCAAAGTCAAAGAGTGATTTACCTTGTCAATCATCTGTTCAGATACCCAGGTGAAATTATCATTTGGCTCCATTTAACAGATCTGTCTCAATTAGCTGTCTCAATAACTTTATAACAACCTTATATTAGAATTAGAATTAGAATTCTAAGCCATTTTTTAGCTACCAGAAGTGTAAGATTTTTATTTGGATGAGATTAAAGAAGAGAGACAGATCAAAGAGGCTTTCAAAGTATAATTATAAACCCATACATAAAAAAGAGTCAGAGTTTTATCCACCATCAAGGTGTATGTCATGGTGCCATTGCACCTCAACACAAATCCGTTTAGCGTTTCCGGCATTTAACGAACACCAGAGCAATCCAATATGTGCTATCCTTTTGCTAGGATAATTGCAGCAATGCAGAACTCCTCGTGTCAATAAAGCGTTTCGAGAGAAGGGATTCATAGTCTGTTCAAATGGTTCAGTAAACTATACCCTGCCAGCCCATGAAAGCAGCAGACACCAAACAAACAGAATCTTCAGCTTTACTGACATAATCAAACATAAACACAATTAAGAGTAAATCCCACTGAATGAGTGGGACTGACTTCTGAGCAAATATACTCTAGATCACATTATAAAATTGCTATACATTGAGAGCGTTAAAAATAAATCAGAATATATTCCTCTCCTGGGGATGAATCTGACCGAGCAGGAGCAGGAGCCCATGCTGGAGCCTACTCCATGGCAGCGATGGCAAAGAAATCTTATTGTTTCACCACTTGTTTGTACACACAGACTCATCCAGACGAGCCATTCCAAGTGATGAGAATTCTAAGGCATCTTCGCGCCCAAGCAGAGAGGCAATTGATCAGCTTGTTGTGATCATTTTGAGTTACCTTTGCTTTAACTTGGATACTACATTTAGTGCCAATTCAATGGAAGTACCTTTAGTAGCTAGTGGCCCTATTACTAGGATACTTTTCAAATTTGGGCAGCCTGAGGATGTGGACAGGATCCCTGGAGATGTGAGGCCAACCATTTGTGCACTCTACCATTATCCTTCCTGGTTGTTTAAAGTAGCCAGCGGAGGACTGGCCAACAGAGTAAGAAAACTGATTCATGCCTCCTTAGAGGAGGGCATAGTTCCAGCAAACCAAAAGCTGGAGAGTGAGAGAGGCAGGTGAAGGTTAACACCTGGTCCAGCTGGACTGTCCCCTACCCCACCCCAGGGGCCTCTACCACCAGCTAATAGAAAAGAAAGCACAGTGAAAAGGAAACACCAACTTAACTGTCCAACTTAACTGTCCCTTCCCTCACTCCCTAGGGCCAACTGACACCAACTTAAAAGGACCTGATCATTATGTTTTTATATTGATATTTTATTTTGATTTTACTTGTTACCAGTCTTGAAGGATCTGTAAGCTTAAGTCAAAGTATAAACAATTTAAATAAATAAAAGAAAGCTGAAAAGCTTTATTCCAACATGTTATACAGTATTTGACCAGTCACTAATATTCCTTTCTTGGGCAAGATACTTCATTTTATTCTGAGACACAGTTCCTCTTGCCATATGGAAGATGGAAGGTAGTATTTATGTGTCTGAAAAAATACTGCATGGAACATTTACCCTGGCAAAGGCAACATCAAAACACATTGAGAATTATCTTGTAATACTGAGAACTACTTAATAATATTAAAACACATTGTTGTGTATGTACATTGGCTTGGCTTTTTTCATATTGGTGTGATCCTCTTGTTTTTCCTCCATTTCAATCTGGTTTCAGGCCATGGTAGGGGACTGGGTGCCCTAGCTGATGATCTACACTGGGAGCTAGACATGCAAAGCACATCTCTGTTGGTTCTATTGGACCTCCTGGTGGCTTTCGATTACATAAACTATGCTATTCTTCTAGACTGCCTGACTGGGATGGGATTATGGGGTACTGTTTCTGGTGGTCCTGGTCTATCCTGGAAGGACAGTTTCAGAAGATGGCTATGGAGGACTGCTGCTTGATACCATCGACATTGGTTTATGACGTCTTAACATCTTAAGAATCCATGGGACAGTTTTGGAGTGTGGTGTTATCAAAATACTGATGGCACCCAATTCCATCTCTCCTTTCCATTTCCATCCAAGAAGGCTGTCAAAAGCTGTGCCTGAAGCTGCCAATGTACGAAACTTAATCCAGACAAGATTAATTGATTAATACAACTGCTGGTTAGCCTAATTTATGTCCAAGTGATAGATGTTCATCCTGCCTTGGATGCGATTGCACTCACCCTGAAAATACAGGATTGCAATCTGTGGGTGGGAAGGGTGTTCCTGGCCCCGACTTTGCTGTGATGTCCGGGTGGAAGTTGCAGGCAGGATTGCTTTTGCTCATCTTAGGCTGGTGTACCAGTTGTGCCCATTCCTAGATTAAATTTGAAAAGTGTCCAGAAACTTCAGCTGGTTCAAAATATGGGAGCTAAAGTTTGGAACTGGTTTTCAAGAAAATGCAACTTCTACAACAGGTTCACTAGCTTCCAGTCCATTTCTGGTCCCAATTCAGGGTGCCGATTATTACCTTTAAATCATATTCTTAAAGGATAGCTAAAGGACAGGCTCTTCTCACATCCTTATTGTTTATTTTATGCTGCTCTTGGCTCCAAGAGCACTCAAAGCCTGTCTCATAGGCTGCCAGCTAAGAGCAACCAGGGGGCCTCTTTTGTGCATCCCTCTAATATCCAAGATGCCGGGATATGTGGGAGAGTGTCTCCTCTGTGACTGCACCTGGACTGTGGAACCTATTGCCAAGGTAGGTCTGCCTCGCTTCTCCTTGTTGATGTCTTTATTTGATGAAGACCTATGTTTTTCAGCAGCTGTTTGCCTTTCAACATTATTATTATTATTATTATTATTATTGAAATTTCTGACTCTGTGGATATAGGTTTTTGGAACTGAATTGTTTAACCATACCATTTCTGGAGCAAACTATCAGATTTATGGGACTCCCTTCCAAATGATTTATGCCTTGCCCCTTCCCTACAGGCAAAGCACGACTTGAAGGTTTCTCACTTCATTGCTGCCTTTGACTAGGTTCATAAATGGCTTGTACCCTTTAGAGCAAGTTTCTGGAATTAACTGTACACTTATTATTTCTTGCACCATTCCTTTCTTCGTACCTTATTTATTTATTTAATTCCATTTATATACCGCCCCATAGCCGAAGCTCTCTGGGCGGTTTACAAAAATTAAAAACATTGAACAATTAAAACACCAATATACAAAAATTAAAAGCATAAAGCATAAAAACAAGTTAAAATTACAATATCCTTCTGGGTCAAAGCACAACAACAACACAAAGACACAAAAATCCTCATCATATGCTGTTAAATGCCTGGGAGAAGAGGAAAGTCTTGACCTGGCGCCGAAAAGATAACAATGTTGGCGCCAGGCGAGCCTCATCAGGGAGATCATTCCATAATTGGGGGGCCACCACTGAAAAGGCCCTATCCCTTGTTGCCACCCTCCGTGCCTCCCTTGGAGTAGGCAACCGGAGGAGGACCTTCGATGTGGATCGTAGTGTACGGGTAGGTTTGTGTTGGGAGAGGCATTCCATCAGGTATTGTAGTCCCAAGCCGTGTAAGGCTTTATAGGTTAAAACCAGCACCTTGAATTGAGCTCGGAAACGTATAGGCAGCCAGTGCAAGCAGGCCAGAGTAGGTCTTATATGCTCGAACCTTCTGGTTCCTGTTATCACTCTGGCCACTGCATTTTCCACAAGCTGCAGCTTCTGAACCATCTTCAAAGGCAGCCCCACGTAGAGTGCATTGCAGTAATCCAATTTAGAGATTACCAGAGCATAGACAACTTAAGCCAGGTTATCCCTGTCCAGATAGGAGCGTAGCTGGGCCACCAACCGAAGTTGGTAGAAGGTACTCCGTGCCACCAAGGCCACCTGAGCCTCAAGTGACAGAGATGGTTCTAGGAGAACCCCCAAGCTACAAACCTGCTCCTTCAGGGGGAGTGCAACCCCATCTGGTCAGCAGAACCACCCACTAACAGCATCTCAGTCTTCTCTGGATTGAGTTTCAGTTGTTAGCCCTCATCCAGTCCATTGTCGCAGCCAGGCACTGGTTCAGCACATCCACAGCCTCACCTGCTGAAGATGAGAAGGAGAAATAGAGTTGTGTGTCATCAGCGTACTGATGACAACACACTCCAAAATTCCGGATGATTGCACTCAACGGTTTCATGTAGATCTTGAACAGCATGGGGGACAAGACTGACCCCTGAGAAACCCCATACTGGAGAATCCACGGGGCCGAGCAATGTTCCCCAAGCACCACCTTCTGGAGCCGCCCCGCCAAGTAGGAGCGGAACCACTGCAGTGCAGTGCCTCCCTCTCCCAACTCAGCCA
This sequence comes from Anniella stebbinsi, assembly GCA_029215795.1. Lineage (NCBI taxonomy): Eukaryota > Metazoa > Chordata > Lepidosauria > Squamata > Anniellidae > Anniella > Anniella stebbinsi. The sequence continues at coordinate 59,062,073 of JARDYH010000005.1, read as the reverse complement.
GTCGTCCCAGAAGGATATCATGGTCGATGGTATCGAAAGCCGCTGAGAGATCAAGGAGAATCAACAGAGTCACACTCCCCGTCTTTCTCCCGACATAGGTCATCATACAGGGCGACCAAGGCTGTTTCCGTGCCAAAACCAGGCCTGAAGCCGGACTGAAATGGATCCAGATAATCAGTCTCATCCAAGAGTGTCTGGAGCTGGCTCGCAACCACTCGCTCAAGGACCTTGCCCAGGAATGGAATATTTGCCACAGGTCTATAGTTATTAAGATTTTCAGGGTCTAGGGAAGATTTCTTCAGGAGTGGTCTCACCACCACCTCCTTCAAGCGGCCTGGGACCACTCCCTCTCGTAGAGAGGCATTAATCACTTCCTTGGCCCAGCTGGCTGTTCCATCCCTGCTAGCTTTTATTAGCCAAGAGGGGCAAGGATCCAATACAGAGGTGGTTGCATGAACCTGTCCAAGCACCTTGTCAACATCCTCAAGCTGTATCAACTGAAACTCATCCAAGAAAACAGGACAAGCCTGTGCTCTGGACACCTCCCTAGATTTACCTGCTATAACACTGGAGTCTAAGTCCTGGCGGATGCCAAAGATTTTATTCTGGAAGTGCCTAGCAAATTCAGGCACTTGTTTTGTGATTCTAAAGAACAGTTTATAAACATCTCGAAATCAATAAAACAAAATGTGGGGAAATTACAGGGACATAACAATTCTGTTATTGGATGACTTTAAAGAGCCAGAACTGCACTAGTTACCAAAACAAGCCTAAAACCCTACAAGAAGTCAAACAACTATTTAAACCAGCATTCCTGAACATGGTGCCGTCCAAATGTTTTAGACTACAGCTTCCAGCATACCTGACTATTGCCCATGCTGATTAGGGCTAATGGGAATTGAAGTCTAAACTATCTGGAGGTCACCAGGTTGAGGAAGGCTGATTTAAACATAACTTAAAGAGGAGGCTTGGAACAGATCTGCAGCCTCAGCTAAAAGCCCAAACATTAGTATTCTAATTCTGAGGATGCTAATACCTTAAAGGAGTTCTGCACAAATGCATCTCCAAGTGATCAGTGTCACGAACCGTGTTGGGGACAGGAACCCATTTCTGATCACTACTATTCCACACAGAGGAACAGTACTGGATTGGGAGAAAGAGCTACTGTCGTGCCAACACCATAACAATAGCTCTATATCCACTCATCAGAAGTCTCTTTTGTTAATGCTTCTTGTTTTCCTGTTACTGTCACCAATTGTGGCCTTATGTAGAAGTGGCCCTAGTGAGTACAATGCAGGGGTGGGCAAACTTCAGGCTTGGGGGATCTACTTTGTTTTACTAAAACCTCAGGGTCCACCAACAAGAGTCTGGTGCAAAAGACACACACTTAAACTGCCTAACAAAACTAAATGGAGCTCAGAGTATTTCCACACAAAAATCCACTCCTAGTTACTACAAGCTTTCTTCATTTCAGCAGTATAATTTAGGGTAAGGGGTGGGTGGGTAAAGGACCTGTTTGCAGGAAATAAACCACAGTGGCTTATTTATCACATCATTACCCTCACTGGCACGGCTTGCCATGTCGTACAAAACTGGTGAGGGTGGGCTGTTATAGGGTTCTGTGGTGGCAACAAGCCACCCTCGCTGGGTTCAAACGGCATGGCAAGCTATGCCAGTGAGGGTAATTATGCAAATTCCCTTGGCACATGCAGCAGGAGAAATAAGCTACTGTGGCTCCTTTCCCCTTCTGTGATCGTGCGAATAGGCTCAGAATGCTGCTGCTATGTTAAAAAATTGGAAGTCAGAAAGCTTTGCCAATCAACTGCAAAGATCACCCAAGTTCCACCAGAAGATCCACATCAACCTTTTGCCCATCCCTTCCCTAGAGGATCTCTGGGTAGCAGTAAACCTTAAAACACTGCAAATTCGGAAATAGAGCCCACCGTCTGAAACATCAATGGCCTCGATATACAATACAGCTGAATGATATAGTGGATTTCAGAGCACTGCAAAACTAAAAAGCAATATGAAGGTAATACAGCGGTACCTTATTTTTCAGCATTTGGTAAGTGATGTGAACAACAATTGTAAATACAAGAATTCTCCAATGTCACATACAATAAAAGAAACAAATTTGATTTTTTCTCCAAGTTTCTAGAAAAGCTGCATATACACTGTGGTTATAGCAGTACTCTTTGCAACAAACAATGGAACAATTAGTCAAATCCAAAACAAAAGAACGTTCACGCTAAGGGGGCAGGGATGAATCAAAAGAAAGAGTTTGAAACTGAACAGTTATTGCAGTGGTTGTAACTGCTCGCTCTACTAAAAGATTTGCCACATTTTATAGCAAGTCAGAAGAAAGGAAGTTGAAACGGGTGGGGATAACCACCAACGGGAAATCCACAGAAATCATTTCATAGAGACAATGTTTCTTTCCCAGCTGGCAAAGCAGTAAGATACTTGCCCTGGCAAGAAGACTAAAACTGTGCACTCCTGAATCCTACTTTTTCCCTTTAGGCCTGCTTTGCATTCTCACTCTTGTTTATCCAGATTTCAATACTAGCACAAGAAATAAAGCAGATAACAGTGGTAAATGACGTTCATAAATGCTGGAGATACCTCAAACTGAAATAGGAAAGCTGAAGGGCAAAATTGTCTGCTTCAAACAATCTGATCAAGCACTACACACCACTGCTTTTCAAGGCAAACATTTTTAAAAAATGAAAATATAACCCCTCCATATGCTAATCATGCCAAAGAGGCTCCATGTGAGGCTTTGCTGAACCTGTCTCAGCATCAGGCACACCACTGACCCCATCCCCTGGATGTCCACAGATTGGCACAGATGTCTGCAAGAAAAAAGCTTGTAAGTGAGAGCTCCTCCTCCTTGCAGAGATCTACAGCAATATGAGGAGATCTGGGTCTCGGGGGTGGGAAGCAGTGCCTGATGCTGCACTGCTGCTCCCTGGTCATCATGTGGAGCCCCCTTCACACGATTCACAACATGATTTGTGTGTCCTGTGAATCAATGTCATAGATTTTGTGGGACAAGGTTAATAACCTGAACATATGTTATCCTCAGGGTTATAGATATTCTAAGGTAGATACAAACTCATCCTCTGCAATATATGAGAAAACAGATTCTATGATTAGAACTTGTTATGGGGAATAAAGTCACATCTAGAATAGGGTATCAAAAATACACCTTCTTCCAGCTGAGGGTGGGTTTAACTGCTTTCTGGTTAGTGAGTGTGAGGCAATGGATATTCTCTCTATTCTCCGAGATGGGTAAACATGGAACTAGCTTAATTATTGACATTCTTGGGGTGAGAAGCTATAGGTTCACATCATTTGCGTTATCCAGATATGTACAGCATTGCCTGACTCAGTAATTTGGATGCAAAAATTTCAGAATGTTATCATCTCTCTTAAAGCCAGCAGTAATATTATGTAAATGTGTTTTATAACATCTCACACCAGATATGGATTACTTGGGAGTTAAGTGGATACAGGAAAATTGTTTACACAGCTACAATGGACAGTTAATCTTAAATCCATTGCCTCCACATCTATAATCTATGGTTCAGATTTATTCAGCAGAAATTATGTTTAATCATTGTTTTAATGTAAGCATTTTACAGAAGTATTTTACAAAAGCTTGGAGCATCACAATTACAGAATGGCATGTACTTGGTTCAAAATATTTGGAAGTGCCTTATCACTAGAGCCTTTTCAGATGCATCATATTATAGAATTTATTTGGTTTTATCCCTGAAGTTGGTGCTAACATTTAGCGTGAAAACTTATGCATGCTTAGACAGAAAAAAAAGTCCTACAATTCCTAGCATACCTCAGCCAATCTGGCTGGCTGGGGAATGCTGGGAGTGTAAACATGCATAGGATCATGCCCTTAATCAATTTATTTTGGATTACCCACCCGGTAATTTGACCACTTCCAAAAGTTGCTGTGTTTTGGGTTGCTAGAGTGTCACTAGTAAACACAAAACAAATCGTGTGCAATTTTGGAAGTCATGATTTTCACCAATAATAGAATACCAGATTGAAGATGTTTTAGAAACTACAGAAAAAAATGGTATACTGCAGGAGAGCTAATTCAGAGAAATCTGACTCAATTTGGCAACCACTTCTAGACATGTTTTCTGAGTACTGGTTCTTGGCAAGTTTTCACTCACGCACAGGAATCCACCCTTTCCCCATCATTCCTTAATATAGTTGCATGGATCACATAAAGTTAGAATTAAAATATTCAACTGTTTTAGGGTTAGTGGGGATGCACGTGTGTAGAGGGGATGCCTGTAACTAACTGTACAGCAATAACTTTCGTCAACCCAAATAAAATATAAACGAGTATTTACTGCATAAGTAAATACTTAAGTATCAAGGCTAGTGCAGAACTAGACCTGTGTATTCTTTTTAAATTACTTAGGCAGTGATTGGGTATCTTACTGACCAAGTCCCAAATACGGCTGACCAAACCCATTTTTATAACCCTGAGTCTTTGGGGGATTTTTAATCCAGACACAGCATTCTTCTTTTCTACTCCTATGTCCGCCGCAACACTTATCCATACCCATCTCACTTTTCATGTAAGCTCTATGTTTTGAGTGGCATGACATCATGTCACACACGATGGTTTTAGGTTAATCCTGAAAGTGGACAGGGCTTCCAAAGTGAAGGTGTTCTGAGGAACAAGAAAAACTCGTCTGCAATCTGCACTAACCTTATCTACTAAGGGAAACCATTATTGAGCTAAAATGTTTATTTTAAAAAGGGAGATTTTTCTAATCTAACACCAAGCCATTCTGAGAAAGCCAATATTACTATTTCAGAAATATACTGTCTTTCTAGAGCCAATGACAGTCAGTAGGGACAGAACATTGGGAACTGCAGATATAAACACAGCAATAAGTTTCATTATATAAAAATAATGAATATATATGAAAATATTTAATAATTAGTTTTACAAATCTATTAATTCACTCATAATATGACAGTTTTCTGCAAGGCACTAGAACTGTGTTGATGGCTTTTTTTCTGGCTATTACAAATATATTTGAAAATGGGGCTAACAGACAGTTACGCTTACTGTAGCCTGCTGGAAAGTTTCACGATCATCTCCGCTTCTCTCCTTTTGAAAGTGAACGGGGCAATGTGATTACTACCCATTGTTGCTTGAGTATCACTTCAGCCAGGAAAAAGAGTTGTAAAAATGACAGGAAAACACAGTGCTGTTATCACATAACACAATAACATGTACACACATAGTCATCAAGAAGGCAGACTGCTTTTTGGATAATATACAAAATGAGCATTTTTCGTTCCTTGCTGAGGACTAGTCTATTGAACTCCTTATTGGAAAATAAAAAGGGAATACCGTGTGGAAATCCATTTAAAAGCCTTGTTAATACATCGCATGAAAGCAGCAGAAGGCTGCAATCTGAAGCAAACTTACTTAGGAACAAATCCCACTGAAATCAATGGGATTTCTTCCCAAGCAAACCCATTTAGAAGGAGTATGTAAAATTGAATTAATTGATTCAACTGACCTTCATGGCACAATTTGTTACCTTATTTACTACTATATTGCTTCATCATACTGTTTAGTTAAAGGAAAATTTCTTACCTGAAAACTAGTGCTTGTGTCTTGGATCCACCAATCAGGACTGATAGCTATTACCCAATTTTCTAGGGTGGAGTGAATTGAATTCTTCCTTGAACAGAACTAGGAGCTTCCTTGGAAGATTCTTCCTTGGAAGATCTAGGAGCTAGCTTTCACTGTCCACTCTGCATTTACATGAGGAACAGTTAAAGAGTTTCTGGATCCGAATCTTTCACAAATATTTCCAGGTAAGAAATCGCCTACTCTAACTCTGACAAAAATGCCCCATTAATGTCGGGGGTAAGAAAAACAAAGTAAAAAAAGATGAAATATGTTTACACAAAAATAAACCAAATGTCAAGACAAGATGCAAAGGAAAAGGGACATGTCAATATCACCTGAGGCCTCTGCTAACCATGTACAGAGAGATATCTACCATGATGTTTCCCTGCTACCTTCCTTGAGAGTTTTCTTTTTTTTCCACCCAAAAAGAAAATCCAGTCACAGGCTCACAAGTAAGAAGAAGGGAAGTCAGTTCTGATCTCTCAGTTATGCTGAGATCTTTAACAGGATGTGGAAAAATGGGATGCAATAACACTTCCTGGCCAATTTAAAAAGGAAACCAGTCCAGAAGGCATCTTGCTCAAGAATAAACCTCACTACAGTTAAGATAGACAGACACATAATGCCCTAGGCTACAACCAGAGTTGTGACACAGTCCCTGTTTTCAAGAAAATCATGTACATGTTTTCATGGGTCTCTAGAAGACATCTGTGGTGTAATAGGGAAAAGCATGTCTGCTGCTGTGCCGTGCTGGGAATGGATTCCAGCTCCCAGTTGTGCCCTTGTGCTGGAGCCAAGACCCTTATGTCCGATCCTTTGCAAATTGGCAGCAAAGCACTAAGTAATAGGAAATATACCCATTAAGTAAAATTATTTCTAGAATCAACATGATTCACTGTAGCAGCCTTCAATGCTCATTACAGGCCTACACAGGTGCACTGGGGGAGAGGAATAATTAGGTTTTATGTAACAAAACACATATCACTGTTGTACCAGTGCAACTGTCAGGTTCTCCAGATGTTATACATTCTATTTTTCCGTATATTTTATTTAAAACTAAGCAATAGATTCAGATACGTCAAAGATTCTATATTAATCTATGCCTCTACAAGCTTTCAGAAACCTACAAAAAATCTAGACCTAACTACCCCACCTATCTGAAGAACTGAAGCCAGTCCAGAGGAGCAAAGGAAGAGATGGAAGTACACAAAGAAACAATACTGAGCTAACATAGAACCTATGTGAACCCTGACATAGTGGAAGCTGTATATGTGTTAAAATTCCATGGTGAAACTAGCAATGCTAAGATGGTCTTGCACAACTTACAGACTATGAACTGGGAATCTCACTCCATACTGCACAGCAGAAAGAATTATATACTTGAGCTTCTACATAGCTACTAATTCAGAAGATCTAACTCAAGTTCATTTCCAAGAATCCTTGGTGAGAATATTGTCATACTATTAAAAAACGTCAAATCAGAGTAACTAGCAAACATAAATTTGTCCAGCTGGAATTTTAGAACCAATAAAAATATGCTGGTGATAAATTATAGCAGCCGCAGATGAAATAACTTTTGCAACCCAAATAAAGAAAGAACCCACCTACTAGCCTAGCTGGCAGGAAAAAGCAAGTGGACATACTACAGTACAAATATACTCTTATCTTGGAGTTGGCCAAACCGGCACCAAAATATTAGACAAAATTGTATGCCTAATTTACATAAAACTGCTGTACAAATTAGTCATCCTCAGCCTGAATGAAGTAACAGACCACAAATTTCACAAAATGCAATATAGAATGATGATAAAACTAGTTCTTCCTTCTAGACAGAGGGCCCAACAAGCCCATATCTATATATTCCAAAGTATATTTATCCCCTTTCAAACCCAATTTTGACTGCAATTGCACATTTTGGTAATCTCCTTCACTCTTGCTTTTTTGGGAACTACAAAATTCAGGAAAAACAGATGTTTTATTTTCTGCTTAAAGAAGATACATTCCTTTCCTCATCCTGCGTATAATAAAAACCTTGATTTCTTACCTGAAAAATCCATCAGTTCAGCCTGACCATCCCCTGATCACAACCTATCAACCAAACAAAATATACCTAATAGGCAGTTAATTTTTGTTGGGAACACATATACCACTAACTACCTCCCTTTACATTACTTTCAAGGTTGCAGAGATCAAGCAAATTGTCCAACCATTTCAAAAGTTTAGCCTCCAAAACAGTGTATCCAAGACCCAAAAGCCTAACCTCATAAGAGAAATTTTCACTTCTGAACTTTCAGCTTTGCTCAGCTAGATGAATGGAATGACAAACTAAACTGCAAAATCTTTCAACATAGTTGCATTTAGGATGCACTTGCATTTAGAACTGGATTCTAATAATGAGTTCTCTCAATCATAGTACATACGAACTCTTTCCACTGAAAGAGATGAAAACAATGTTAACCTGTCCTAGCAAAACTATTTAAAAGGATGTGAGAACCTTCTTTTAGATGTTATGGTCGTTATTTGTAAGCACACCACCCACTATAAACACTATTTGAAGACTTCAGTGCAATTCTATATATGTCTATGCAGAAATAAGTCTACTGAGTTCAGATGGGGTTTACTCCCAGATAAGTGGGTATGGGATTGTAGCCTAAATTCCCCAAAGGAATTCAAAAAAGGAGTGGGGGGGGGGGGGGAACAGGCCCTCCCCATTTCAGAATAATTAACCAACACAACATGTATAATAGAAACAGGACTGCTCTCATGGACTACAGAAAGATTTATTCTTGAAAGGGATACTGATTCTGTGTTCATGATACAGAATTTTCAGCATCAAATATAGGATACATTTATCTTCTACACTAGACAGTGCATGACCTAGAACAGCCCCAAATTCACAATATTATTGGAAAGCTAACTACCACGGAAAAAATCTTTTCTCTCCCAATTTGTTAAAATATCAAAATAGTCTTAAGCACGTCACACTGCCAGCAGCTTGATGTGCCTGAAATTTGGGGATTTGTTATTTGATGTAAGAAATTGCCAGACAAGAGCTGCTATCAACTAGAGAAGTTCCAACACAGAAAGTCAATGGATGAAAAATAACACTACTAAAGAAAGCCACTAGAAGTGGGTAATGGGTTACCTTACAAAGAATTACACTTATGAAGGAGAAATTCATCAGAGAGGAAAAACCAAAGGAAGAAAGCTGTGAAAAAGCACTGTAGAAAGAAAGGAGGTGTGTAGGCAATATGCAAAGACTGAGTCCAGATAGTTCACGTACTCTAACATGGTGAGTGAGTCTTGTGACCTGAAAAATCGTAGGGCATTGTACGAAGGGTTGTAATACTGGATGCCAGAACTCCTTGGACGAAACCTTGTTCTTTCTTTTTTGGATGAGAAACTTGAAATTTTTACAAGAATGTCGATTTGAAATGCCTGGATTTTCTGACTTTCAGAACTAACTGTATAAATAGCAGGAATACCTTCCTACATCCTTACTTAAATAGTTGTTGAATCAAAACGAGAAAGTACTTCTAAAGGAAGAAACAAAACTGATATATTCATGAGAAATAGATAGCTCTGAGCTACAGGAACAAAGCAGCAACATATATAGCCAAGCAAAAGCATCCTACACTATTCAACACAAGGCAACATTGTGCAAAGAAAGTAGAAGCATCTGGGGAAACAACAAGTACAAATACTCTTAAGATCTTCTCCGGCCAGACTTTTGATAGCTTTGATAGAAGAGAATAGGAAGAGCTGCTGATTTTACTACACTTACAGCCTGAGAGGTCACCCATCAATCCAGATTGGTGGATCTGAGGACACAAAGCTTTTATTTTGAGAGGCATTCTAAATGTCCAAGTAACCTATCATCTATGTAGCCCTGGATTTGTATATAAGGCTATTCATAACACTCTTTCTGAGAAATGTAGCCTAGAGAGCTTTGGCTATTGGACAGTATAGAAATGAAATAAATTAATAAATGAATCGTAAGTTATAGTAATTCCCTGCATCAGATTTTTTGTCATTTTTATTTTTCAAATGATTCACCTCGATTTTATGGCTAAAATGCCTCAAATATATCCTTTACATGTACATGTGGGAACAAGACTTAGCCAACTTGAAAGTATCAAGCACTGATCGACTTCGTCAATGAATGAGATTAACTATAAGGAAGATGACTTACCAGCAAATGACAGCACTTTTCACGCACTGTTCAAAGCAGAAGTCTCAATTTAACACTGTAGGTAAAATAGCTTATTCTTCTTTTAACTTCCCAAAACAAAGTTATATAAACAGAACATCCTACATCTCAATCTGGACTACAGGTTTTTGGGGTCTTTTTTTTAAAAAAAATAAACTGTCTGCACCATATATGAATCAAAGGAAAATGCTTTATATTCATACTGGTGGAACTTCTAGCTTTATACTCACATGTGTGGATTTTGAAAAGGAACTCCAGGGTTCAGAGTAAATCGCGCTGTGGATTTGAAAGGTGGATTTGCAAAATTCAACTTCAGTGCTCTGCGCTTACCTGAGAGATAAACAAACACAAACAAAATCTTGTCGGCAAGACAACACAGCTTATTTAATTGAGAGCATCAGGAATACACCAGAAACACACAATAAACTCTTCCTCACAACATGTAAGAACATTTCACAGCAGCACTGAATATTTTATATTATGACATCAGTCACAATATCAGTAGAACAGCCTTGGGTAGGGCTCTTGTGCTTAACACCCAATTGAAACATTGAGCAGGTCTGCATCGCACAAACAGCTTATTTGCATAAGAACTGTTTAACTCTGGTTCATAATTATACTGTAAGATCACTTCCATGAACATTGGGGTTTAACAGCAAAATGTTAACCCCTTAAAAAAGTTGACCCCCACCTATTAATATTTTTAATAATATGACTATATCAAAGTCAATGAAAAGCCCACATAATTACGCTGAAGCTATTAGATGTGGGATACAGAATGTGTACAGGAGTCAATTAAAAATGGGCAGGATCACAGCCTTGGCTGTAATTATCAGTACATGATGTAATCAGGTCATGAAATCTGACCAAGGTTTCTGTTAAGAGAGGAGTCCAGAGTATTACAGTCTACTGAAGAAAGATATGCTCCCTGCGACTGCACATCTGAATGAGAAATTCTGTGTGTATAATAAAGAATGTATTAATCTATATACTTATAGGAGTATGTTGGCATGCACATGTCTATATGGCACTAGATGTGTGCATGCAACAGGGTGATGACATACTTCTACAGGAATGTAAGTTCTGAGAGAGCAAATATAGATGTGCAATTTTGTAGTAGCCAATGGTCAATTTTAAATGGGAAATGTGGAATTCCAAATCAAAACGATAACTCCTTCCTAATGTACAAAATAACATAGTATACTAAGATATGTGAACTGGCACCTAGCAATGGGCATGAGTTTGCTAAGTATAAAGGAAGTAATTGCTGCTTGCTGTATCTCCAGTGCACAGCACATGACAGTTAAAGCCACAGTCACATTAAGGATGCTCACAACAAATGTGCCAATGCCCAAGATGGTTACTGGCTGCCTGAGTAGTTTTTCATGCCTCCCCCAACAGCAACAGTCTTCATGTCAGTGAAGCAGGAAATCTCAGTCTGAGAAGCACAGGAGATGTAACAATGTGTCATAGCATAGATGCCACTTAGTAAACTTCAATGCAAAATAAATGTTTGGTGCAAAAAGAAAAAAGCATACGCCTTTTAATATGACAAAATAAATTATATTTATTTATTTATTTTTATTTTATTTCTAACATGCCTCTCCATCCAGATCAAGGCGGGGAACAACAATAAATAAATACATACATACATACATACATACGTGCATGTGTACGTGTTTACATTAAATTTGATCTATTTTAACACAGTGTGGAAAAGGATGAAAGTTGTCCAGCTAAATCAATATTAGACTCAAACTTTGTGTTAGAACTTCTAATGAAAATAAATATACTTTCTTTTAAAGTAGGGATGAACTAACCTAGGTTTAAAAAAAAACATTTCTGTGATTTGATAGGGATGGTGCTATTTGGCACATTAATACTAAACACACTTTAACTTTATTTCTAGGTAAGTGTGAATAGGGCCGTAGCCTGCGCTTTCTTTCTGGACTTAGTGCTTTCTATATTTATGCCTAATAAGGGGCCATTGCCCACCTCACCCCATTTATAGACAATGGCCATTATAGTTATATTACAATATAGATTATTTTAAACTATTCTGGAAAGTTAATGCTATCTGACACCATACAGTTGCTTTCAGTTTAAGAAATAAACCAAAAAAGAGATTATTGACATGCTACCTACCATTAGTTCCTTTAGAGATCTAACTGTTAGATTTAGGGCACAATCCTATGCATGCTTAATCCTATGCATGCTTAATCCTATATCTCCATGTTGGCTGGGAGTTATAGGACTTCTGTCTAAACAGGTAGAGGATTGCACTGCTGGGCTGCAATCCTGTACCTTCTTACCTGGAAGTAAATGCTACAGATCTTAATGGAATTTATTTCTAAGTAGACATGCACAATAACCAACGGTGGTTTAAATAGTCGACGGTTGGTTATTTAACCCACTATGGCTCATCATGTTGTGTGGAAGGAGTTTTTTAACAAATGGTTGGTTATTTGGCCCAAAATAAGAAACGCAAATGACCAATGCTGTGCAGAGTTGTCTATTTGAACCACTGTTGGCTATCGTGTTGTGTGGAGGGCACCAGTGGTTATTTCGTCAGCCATAGAGTCACAAGGCAAGAGTGGTTAAAGCAGTGGCTGTCACTCTAGTTCAGCCAGCAGGATAGATTTTCAGCAGCAACGGCTGATGGGATACTAATAGAGGAGTGAAGAAGAGAGAGAGGATGGGGGATGAGTGAGTCTATTCAGCATGGAATGATAGTCAACTTGACACTGTTGCTAATCCACACCACTGTTGATTATTTTCATGTTTGTGGGGAGTACCCCCTAGATAAACAATTGTTGAGTTGATTATTACCCTACCATTGATTATCCCGTTGTCTGAACGCAGCCAACCTGTTGCCCTCTAGATGTTTTGAACTACAATTCCTATAATTCCTGACCACTGGCCATGCTGATAGGGGCTGATGGGAGTTGAAGTCCAAAACATCTAGAGGGCACCAGGTTGCAGAAGGCTTATGTATAGGATTGCATCTGCGGCCTTTCACTTCTAGGCCCTCCATCTCAAATCAAACTTAGCAAGAAAAATAGTCAAATAACCAATCAGCAATCTAATTAACCTACACAGCATGCATTAAAAATAAAACTAAAGTTGTTTTACTGCCTTGCCATCCTGTTGCCCCCTTAACTATATGTATAGGTCATATAATAGTTAATACAAACTTTTCATATCCAGACTTGAAGAACACAAAAAGGTAACATTCAAGCCATATGGCTCATCACAAAGACTTATTATTCTCAGAATTGTACTGCCACATCTAACTAACATAACTAGCAGATTGGGCCTGCTCAGAAGATACCTTAAACCCTGCTGTTAAGGCTTTTCGTGAAGCAGCAGGGTTTAAAGTGTCTTGTGTGATGCGTTTTGCTAATACCTGCTCACTCACTAACCACAGTCCGACCGTCCACAGCAGGGTTAGCGACTCTAATCGTGGCTTAAATTGTTATGTGCGACAGCACAGCTCGTGGTTAGTGCTACCCTAGGGAACCACAGTTTTGCTAACCAGAGCGCCTGAAGTGTCATCTGAACAGGACCATTGACAGCAACTGCAGGAGTTCCTCTTCTCCAACACTTCATGCATGGGATAAGGGAGGATGGCATCAGCAACGGCTCAGAGGCCCAGATGACAGCAGAGAAGGCCAAATCGAAGGAACATTACAGGACGCAAAGGCTCCTATTTATAAACCTAAGTCTATGGGCATATAAAATAAGACTAATTGGGGCAGAGCTCAAAAACAATGTTGGCTAGTTTTTACTGGCATCAAGCCATTATGTAACTCCATCATAAGTGATTTCACAGTGAAAGAAGGATTATGGATCTATTCTAATGCCTTCTGAACTAGAAATGTCACTCATACATACTTGTAAGACCTGAACTAAATTGATTCTTAAATGCCTATCTAAATGCTCTAAAAAGTTATTTAATAATGTTCCAGATGTGAAAGCCTGAAGCAGAAAACACTACCTTTTTAAAACCTCCAAACACTACATTTTACTACAAGCCTATGTTTGTGCCCTAATCAAGCCTTCCCCATCCTGGTGCCCTCCAGAAGTTTGGGACTGCAATTCCCTGCATTCCTGGGCAACCCCAGCAGACAATTCCTTGTAAGCATTTTGCATTTTTCCCACTGCAATCATGTGAAACAGAACTACTGGAGTAGAGCTAGTGATGAGAGAGACAACATGGGCAGTATAGCCCTGTAAGGGTTGAATCCAGATATCCCCTGAAGCAGAGTTCCATTCACTGGCTGAAAGGGGGTGATTTTCGCAATTCCCCTTTCAGCCCCTGAAACCGTGCTCCAGAGGGTTGAGAAACCTTAAGAATAGTGCAGAAGGTTGCAGAGGAAGGGAGGGAGCTGTAGGGAGAATCATCACTTCCAGTTCATTGAAACTCACTACCAGCAGAAGCCTCCACCAGATCAAAGACCCTTCTGTGAACGGAAAGAGCACTTCCACCATTTGCAGAAGAACAAGACTGGATCCAAGTCAATATAATTAGTTTTCTGTAAAAACACCTAACAAAGGATGGTGAGCTACATAACTTAACCAAAGAGAACACTTCAAAATTGTAAAATTCAAACATTGTGCTTATTTACTTATCATTAATTTGTTTTCATGCCATTTCATTATTTTTATTTATACATAATTTCTAGTCCACTTATCATAAAAACCAATGTCTAAGTGGCGATAATGTCTAATCAGTTGGCCCAACGGTTTTCATTGTGCATAAAACACTGTATCAATAATCCTTTGGGCAGGTCAATAGAAGCCATGTGTAACTTTGGAAAACTTTAACTCTCACAGCTGTAAAAACAAACATAGGAACTTGGGTTTATGTCAGCAGTGCAACCTAAGTATCTTCAACCAAAAGGCACACAGAGGAATCTTATCTATATATTAAACACAATGCCAATCCCTACTCTTCCCCCTTGTCAGACATTGCCTTAAATCTCTGACACATTTGGTTCATAAGTAGCATTGAAAGTTCAGATTTGCAAAAAACAAAACAAAGAACAACAACCTCAGCAGCCTCCAGTTCTTAACCCTGGGTGTCCAGTTCTTCTTCCACTACTGCTTCAAATTTTAAGACACTGCCTCTCTATTGTTATTTCCATTAGTACACTACACATATTTTCACTTGAATATACTCCTAACAACTTCACCCCAGTGGAGATGGTTGATCAGGTCACTGCTCCTCTTCAGTTTGCTAGGATCAGCTTAGGACAGAGGATTCTGTAGCTATTCACCTTTCCTGCCTGAAGACTTCCTGTGGGAGCAGGAAAATGAAAAGAGCTGCCAGGAAGCTGCCATCAGAGGTTGTGTGAAACAGGCATGTGTGAACCAGGCATGCATGCCCCAGATCAATGAGAGAGATCTTTCTTTTTACACTCCTTTTTTTTAACTGATTAGGGGATAAAAGAGTAGATGGATAGATAGGTTAGGTTAATAATTTCGGTACGTATAGAAAGGATGGAAATAAACCCTCCAGCCAAACGTATTTTTGAAAACTTTGGGATATTCTCTCTATGGTTGATGTTTTATATATGACTGCAGGAAACAGTGAGAAAAATTATACTTTAATACTATTCTAACAGTCACAAGAAAAGGAAATATGCAGGATGGTCAGAGCTGGTCTGAAGGCTTTCTTCAGTGCCTCACCAATATGCCCTCCAATACTTAGGAAATTGTGGAGCATCCTGCTCCCTCTACCTCCTGCCAAATTTTTATAAAAATAAACTTCTATTTATTTGTAATGTTTTTCAACTGTGAGAATTCAATACTACTTCTTGATTTTATGACATGGTTTCACAATTTTGATTTTTAAGGACTCTTTAGCTGGTTGTAAAATGTAACTGGTGTTGTCTTGCTTTATAATAATATACAAATAATTGTCTTCTGAAACCAGCAGAATATTTCTTTCCCATGTTGCCCCAGCGGAATATTGTCCATGCTACTAAACCTTAAGAGCAAATCCTCCATGAATTGACAGCTACCTTCAGAAAAATCATAAAGACTGCCAGTTTTAGAATACAATTCTAAAGCCTACTTACATGGAATTATATTCAACTTAAATCAATCGAACCAACTGCCTAATAAAAGTATTTGGGAATGGCGTACCTGCCCCATACAATAAAGTGCATAAATAGAAGCACAGTGAATTGTGAGATGTGCATAAGCCATTTCCTGGTGGCCACAAAGGCCATCCAAATTTGATGAGCTTTGTTAATTATGTATAAAATATGCAAATTAGCTGTGGCCTGCCTATTTATGTAACATTTTCTGACCTTCACTGCTGCCCCAAGTTACCCAGACCCATCTATTATTTCTGCTAGAATTGTAATACTGTGGACAACTTCATTCAACTTTTAAGAAGCCACCTGCTTATCTCTCTCCTAAATGTCCTGTATGACACAAACTGGTGACTAAAAAGAACTGCGAATTCATAAAACAAAAGATTTCAGCAATAGGCAGAACCCCACAGAAGCCAGAAGAAAAAGAAGGCTAAAGCAGAAGTTTTTGTGTCACGCAAGCATCTTGCTGGAAGGCCAAATTCAAGGTGCTGTTCTTAGCCTATAAAGCCTTACACGGTTTGGGACCGCAATACCTGATGGAATGCCTCTCCTGGCATGAACCTACCCGTACACTACGTTCAACATCTAAGGCCCTCCTCCAGGTGCCTACTCCGAGGGAAGCTCGGAGGATGGCAACAAGGGAGAGGAAAAGAAGTAAAAAGAAGAGACAAACTCTGGTGCTTTGAAGAGCTGTGAAGACTTTATTATTATAAAAAGCTCTTGGAATTTTTAGAAAATCAATTTTCAAAAAGCTCAATGTTTCTGATAGGTTCTATCCTTCGTCAGGAGCTACAATAAACAAAATATGATTATTTAAAATGGAGTTTACAGTGTTAAAATCAAATTTAAATCAACAAGCAAGGACAACACCCAAATTAACCTTTCAAATCCTAAACCTTTCAAATGCTTCTCCGTGTTGGCCCCCCAATTATGGAATGATCTCCCCGAGGCTCGCCTGGCGCCAACATTGTTATCTTTTCAGCGCCAGGTCAAGACTTTCCTCTTCTCCCAGGCATTTAACAGCAAAGACTGAGTTTGTAATTGACTCCAGAACTATACTTAGGCCTGGCTAAGAGTTCACAGTTGTTTTAAATGTCTACTGTTTTTATATGTTGTCTGTTTTTATGCTTTTATGGTTTAAAATTTTGTATATCGATTTTTAATGTCCAAAGTTTTGATTTTTGTAAACCGCCTGGAAAGTTTGGCTATGTAAACCGCCCGGAAAGTTTGGTATATAAATGTAATAAATAATAAATAATAATATTTTTCTTCCACAATTTTGTTAAGTAAATACAATGTGGGGTGGGGGGGGGCATTCTGGATCAGGACTGTGGCGTGGAAGAAGGGCTATGAACTTTATCACTGTTGTAGTCCCAATCTGAATTGGCCCCCTCTCGTGGCTGCTATTTGTATCTGGAGGGAATCTCCTCCCAATGAAAATAGCAACCATAAAGCTCCCAATCTGGATTGAGACTGGAGCAGAGGCAACGAGTGAAAGACCCATGCTGCCAAGCCAATGGATCTGGGCTCCTATTAATTTTAAAAACCAATCAAGCAATTACCATTCACATCTTTTATGGCACTCAACAGCAGTTCTAAGAACTAGGACCAACTTCCATATACCATGGATGTATCTTTGTATCCATATACCTTTAGCACTGTCTGCAAGAGGTGGAAGAGAAAAACAGCATTCTGCACAATTATGTTGTTGTGACGGGGAAAATGCAAGGCCCAAAACACCATGCAAGTTCTCTCAGAAATCACTTGAATCTTTTCAGTTTGTATTGTCTTGACAAATTTTCTTTATATATAAACCTTTGCACTGCTGAACAATGTATCTCAATTGATTCGAAAATATAATTTCCCACAGGAATTCTGATCCTGGAATATGAGTGTTAAACTAAATTTATGATTTTATGGGTGCCTAGTGGTGATATAATGGGCACAAACCAACTGTTTTGAGCTTCTTGAGGATAATCCACATACTATAGTTCATCTTTAGAAGACTCAGACATAAGATCTTGATACAAATTACTGAACATCAATAGTAATCTTACAAGCATTGCATCACTTCTAAATTAAATATGCATATCCATTGACTTTAAATAAAAATGAAAAATGTAATCTGAATTAAATGCAAGATGGATGTGTTTAACTATATAAGGTTTACCCAGTAGAGAGAAAAAACGCTAGCAATGCTATGTTTGATCTCCAATAAAGTTCTCACTAAAGCATGGCAGGCAATCATAAAAATATAATGAACATAGCAATTACAAAATGAAAGCCATAGGAAAATGAAACAATGAAAAAAGTAATTGTGCAGAGCTTCCATTAATCATTCAAACACGGGCTAACAATGACAGATAAAAACATTTTCTGACCTTTAGAGACTTCAGATTCATTGCATGTTGCCAGTCATGGGTTCAAAAAGTTATCACTCCAAAGGTAATAACTTTGAAGCAATACTGAGTCATCTAAAATAAAACCATATCCCAGAGAAGGGAACCGTGATTCAGTGGGAGGGCATACGCTCTTTGCCATGTTTAAGGTCCATGGTTCAATGTCCACCATCTCCAGTCAAAATATATCAGCTGGTAGCAGTGGGAAAGATCATTTAATGAAATCCTGAAGAGCCACTACTGAGAGTAGTTTGGACTAATGCCCTGACAGTATAAGACAGCTCACACATAGCTTGAAACTAGAGGGGGGGGGACCCTAAATGGTGATGTGGGATAGAAATTTTTCAAGTGCTTTTATTTCCGTGGAAATTTTTCCATTTCATAAGTTTATTAGTAAAAATTAATATGTGTCAATTGCAAATACAAGGCAAACTTGGCTGTTTCAAACTTGTAATTAACGTTTTTCAGAAAGTATGTGAGAAAATACATACGTGTCATATATGCATATATGTTTCAGAGTGAAATGGAGCTAATAAGTAGGGGCCGCAAAACCGAAGGTGCCCCACCAACCTTAGTGGAAGACGGTTGAACTCTGTTGAAACAGATGAGTTGTAGTCAGCATATCATGCACAATTCTTTAGGCTGCTAAAATTAATTACTGTGTCAACAGTCTTCAGTGCCTTTGTTTTTTTTCTAAAGTGTGGACAATGTAAGTGAAATACATGCTACTGTCCTTTACTCATATTTTCTACATAATATAATGTTTAAATCACATTAAATGTGATTTTAATGTTTTCCCACAAAATTTCAAGTCATATGCTTGCGGTATATTGGAACAAAAAATTAACACGGGATAATTTTTTTTAAATTTTTGTTGTTTACCAGATACACGAAAATAATCATGCCAGATGAGATCTTTCTCCATGGTAGCCTTCCTCAACTCGGTACCCTCTGGATGTTTTGGATTACAATTAACAAAATTCCTGATAATTAGCCATGCTCTCCAGGGCTAACGGGAGTTGAAATCCAAAACGTCTGGGAGGCAACAGACTGGGAAAGACTGCTCTAAAGGATCAGAAATTTTTCCAATGCAAATGAACCTACTTTACCTTGAGACATTTTCCAACACGAACGGAATATTTTCCTATGCAAATGACTTCATTCAAGTTAACCAAATCTGCACTGGAATTTTTTTCTGTAAAATTTTCAGTTCAATTTTTTTTTAAAAAAAAAACTCACACTCAAACCATAACATGGACCCTAAGGTGCTAGAAGTCAAATCCCTACTGAAATTAATAGTTTCAGCACTTATGAACACTTTTTCATTAACTAGTTATTGCGTCCAGCAGCCAAAGTCAAATATCTCTCTATTACAAACAATTCCACTACATTTTATTTGACAAAACGCAAAAATCTTGCCCTCATTACAATTTAGTTAGCCACTGTGGGAACAACTATCTGTGAGCCCTCTATTTTATTATCCAAGATGGATAAGAGACATTATTTACAGATTAGTGGAGTAAGATTTTGGAAGCAAGATGAAAAATGGAAGCTCTGCCCATGTATTAATGCATGGATGGTTAGTTAGTTCAACAGTGGACACATTCCCAATACCAAGAATGATATAAAAATAAAATAAAATAGTGTAATACTATAAAACATGTAGCTTACTTTGTGCTTTTTCACAGAAGTTTATCTGAAAGCCTAAAGCAAAAAAGATAAGTTCTAGTTCATTTACTGAAAATTACAGATTTGCACAATCTTTAAATTACATTTCATGTTCATTTAAAACAAAAAACCTGAAACACCAAATAAAAGGTTTGACATAGGCAAAATAACTGCCTGAGTAACAAAGAGAAGGTTTCAATAATCTCAGTTTCCTCAATATCGAATGTTCTTTGGAAAAGTCAGGGTTGCACTATACTGACCAAACATCAGTAGAGGATCAGATGGGTATCCAAATCAGGTCAACTACAGAGGTTAAGTATTAGTTTGTTGTTAACATAACAAACAAAATGTTAAGAACAATGGAGATTTTTTCTAGTAAGGTTCCCATATGATGTCTTCTGTAATAATATTCTTGAATTTCATAACTTAAAAACTTAAAATAAATGCATTATGGAGACTTCTCTCCTCAGGTTTAGACTTCTGCTTTAAAGGATGGAACTGCTGCCTCTGGGTATAAATATGCAAGTACTGTTGTCATGATTTTCAAGGCTTTATCATTCACACAATCAGAATTATGTATATTTGACTATAGTTTTACATGACAACTATATACAGGTAGATGTTGTTTCTCCAAACTGTATAAATTATGCAGATAAAACCTATTTATCTACTTAGTTTATTTTGCATTATTAATTTACACAATTTCTAGAAGCAAGCAAATATCCAAGGCACTGACAGTCCAATTTCTCCCCACTCAAATCTCGTTTAGCTTCTCTTGCTTCTTATTTCTCTTAAGCATTATCTGCATATTTTAAGCATATCTTCCCAGCTATTTTTGAATGAAACTTGAGAATTCCAAGCTGAATTCTGTGCCTAATACCAATTTCCATACTTGTCAAAGGATTGTGGATAATGCAGTCAAAAAAACACATGAAGTCCTGATCATATGATAATATATATTTTTTGCCATTTGTAGATGCAGTACTGAGGTTATAGTAACTTGATAAGGGCCACTCATCAAACTCCAGGGTACTTGAACCTGACAGTTTAGTTCTAACTTTGAATCCACGAGATGACTTATACTCAAGTGGTCAGTTAAGATGATATGCTTACACTGGATGCACTGGTGATTATTCTTAAGTATATAAATGTGAATGGTGAAAATAGCAGCCTTCTCTGCTGACTCTTGGAACCTCTGCCATCATAACTGAGAACATAATAATAACCATCCAGTTCAACACTCCGTTTCCAACAGGGACCAGCCAGATACCCTAAGAAGCTTATGGGCAAAGCATTAACGTAATACAGTGATCATAGATACACCGCCTTTAATCATGGAGGTTCCACTTATAGTAATGGACCAAATCATCTTCCATTATTATCTAATACATATTCTGTCCATTTTTTTTAAAAAAAGTATCCATCTGGTATGATATAAGCAGAGAATAGCACAGCTGATGGCTCTGTCTGGCCATTTTTCTGCAATAGTTGGCAAGGAGTTTCAGCATCACATGGATTTGGCTGCCCGTTCATTATGTTGCTCATCTCTTTTAGAATAAGACTCATATTGATCTCAAGTTAGAAACTAGAAAAAAATCATACATATTAAGGCCACATATATTCTTTCTGGCACTTGACATACATCTATGAAAATAAAAGCAATGAGCTATGCCACAACGAAGGCTTCAAACTGAAGGAAAATTTGCACCAATTTAAATGTCTTTATTCATAAAACTGATTACATATATGTTGATTTCTGCCAACAGAGTAAGAAATGACACCCTTTGATATTTGACAGAAGAGGTGCAAGTAATGTCTGCATTTGCAATCTGAAAAAATCACTGAAATCTGCAGGCCAAACTGCTAATGTACTTGTTTGTTTCTGAAAAGATGCAGGAGCAGATAAAATATTCTGCAAACGTTATGAGGTAAAATCAAGTTAACAGTATTCAGTTTAAAATATTGTTGTTGACAGTTTTTAAAAAATTGCTGGTTCTGATTGGGTTTAGTGTATTCTGAAAGCTAAAACAAGCTCATGCAAATACTCAGTTGCAAGTTGGAAACAAACAGATTGAAATCATATGCAAATCAAAAGGAAAGAATCTACTCGTTGGCATTTGACAACAGCTTGGAAGCACACTGAGTCCACTCATACAGCCTAACATTTGCTATCCAGTGCTAAAAACTACATTCCCTGATGTTCTACCATCTTTCTTGAGGGAGAGAAAGGGACTACCAATGAACAAATTCAGAAGATACAGTACTACAGGAGGCTACCTAAAGCCGAAAGGAGGCTTTAGGCAAGACAAAGATCAGGCATATTAGATGGAAGGAAGAGAAACAATCAGGATAGTCACAGTAGCTGATAATCTTTCAAAGTGTACAACTCTATTGTTACAAATAAGGACCTTTCTACAGGGAACAATGCTCACCCCTTGCCAACAAATTTTCAGTAGGAGAAGATACTTCATCATGTCCAAATTCTACAAGCAGAGGGGGATTTAAAAAACAAAAATAAACCCCCAAAAAATCAATTTTTGCATTTCATGCTAACTTCAAAATTTGGAGGGGAAGCAAAATCTGTCACTTTGGTCTAAAAATTAAGAAAATGATAAAAAGAGGGTTCACAAAGAAACTAAGAAAAAGATTGCAGTAGTAAAGAGATTGGTATTAGGTGGCATAGTTCAAGAGCTGAGAGGAATGTGTTCATTAACTAACTGAAAGTAGTACAGCATCCAATTCATTAAAGTACTTTGAGCCTTTGACATAGAGGTAGGTAACCTGATGCCTTCCAGATGTTTTGGACTACAACTCTCATCAGCCAATAGCTAGGGATTATTTGAGTTGTAATCCAAAATATCTGGAGGGCACCAGGTTGCCTACCTTTGCTTTAACAAGAATGGCTACATGTTTCCAAGACTTTGTATAAACAGAATAGAAACCTGCTATGGTTCTGAAACATTCACCAGAACCTGCTTGTGAATTACAATCCCATGTAGATTTCTCAAGCTATTATTTACCAAATATTATTTGGGAATTAAAGTATATTTAAAAATAAAAATATTTTAAAAAATCAAAAAGCCCTAATAAGTCTGTGGGTCATAATACTGCTTCAAGCCAAAGAGTCATAGTAATAAACTTCTAGTCTTGCATTACATTTTCAAGCACAAAATTCTCTTTAACCTAGAAATGCACAGAAACATTTTCCAAGAGAAGTAATACAGCAGTACGCAAAGATCTAAAGCTCAGAACCTCTCTTCCTATGTGGGCAGGTCATCCACTTTTGTTCATGACTAAAACTTCCTATGCTTGGCTCTCCACCATATGTTGTGGACAATAAAGGGGCAAAATGTATCAGTGAGCTGAACAATTCCAGTGTGCCATTCAACATCTAAATACATCTAGGGAACAGGAAATATCTGTGAATTTACCATTTCCAAGATAAACTCTCACCTGAAAGAGCCCAGTGATTGGTCATCTATTCATATAATAATATAATAATATTTTTCACAGCAAGTGAAAAATATGCAGGGCTACTTTTGACCCTGAAGTATTATTTATGACTCTGAGCCAAAGATCCACTGGACCTCAATCATACACGCTTCACCATTCATTTTAGTGATAGCATGGCTCAGTTAGGATGACACTTTAGGCAATGGAGGGGGGAAGAGGCAACGGACGGTACGTTATTTATGGAGTGCCCACACGACATTTTGCCCCTCCCCCCGTGGCAGGGCTGAAAGTCGGGGCCCCATAATAAGTAACAGGGCTCCGAAAAACAATGGAGCAGCCCGTTGTTTTCCCGTTGCTTAATAACACTGTGTGTCGCCCAACACACGACACAATAAGTAACACAACTGACAGTTGCCTCTTTACCCCTCCGTTGTCTAAAGTGTCGTCTGAACTAAGCCTATATGTGAGAGCAGTGTATACTTACTGAGGCATAAATATATCTCACAAACTTGAACTGGAGTCTGAATAGATCTACTGATTTGTAAGTACTTTGTTTTATTGTTTACATAAATCTGTTTCACACTACCATTCTAGACTCAATTCAACAAAGTTTTCTGTATTAAGAACTATTTGTGATTTCCAATTCTACTCATGTTCTTAATACATGATATATATATATATATATATATATATTTAAAAATTAACGTAAAATCCTATTCAATTCTAAAGCAACAAGTTTTAGAAGGTTATATAGCCTACATTAAGAACACAGCTTTCCTTACAAAATAACCAATGCATGCACATGAAGTGACTCAGATCAATGTTTTAAATAATGGGAGATATCCAATTAACCCATCCCACCGAAAGAACAACTCCAATCAGGAGAACAGGGAGGGGGATGATTTCCCCTTCCCTTTCGAACCCTATACATGCTCACAAAATCTTCTCTGGATGGTTGGGGGACCCTCTGGCACAGATCTGGGGTGCTGCAAGGGGCAGGAGAGAAAAGAAAGTCCTGTTGCATGACATTGGATTTAGCCCAAATATTTTTCAATATTGATTTGCTTAAAGCACAATCCTATGAAAAAAGTCAGCATCCTCCGAACTCAGCGGCTGCCAAATATCCAATGCAGGGTGGATGGAGGGAAGAGGCAATCTTCGCCTCCACTCTCCAGTTGCCCTGCATTTCTGCTAGAGTGATTTCATATGGCTGATGCCCCAGTCTCCTCCCCAGCCCCAGGAATGCCCCATTTTCCTGTCTCCGCATTCCGAGTGTGGAGGCATAGCCAGAACCATGCTGGCTACTGGTGTGGGTGTGCATGCGTGCAGTTTCTGGGCTTCAAGGTTGGAGCCCTATTTCCGACCTCAGAGCCCAGAAACCAAACAATCCTGTGTCCCCCTCCTGTTGCCGTCTGAGGGATATAAGATTGCTCCCTTAGTTTGGTTAGCTTTCATTCATCATAGCCCTTGACAAAACTAGATGATGAGCATCACTATGTTCACCATATGGGTTTTTTGCCTGAACGATAATACATGGGGCAGGGACAATATATTACAAGTATTTAGAATACAATGAAAGCAGTCAGGTGACAGGATGGAAGAAAGCCATCTGATTTTTTCCCCCTTAAGAGCAGTGGTTTGGGGCAGCCTGTGGTCAGGTAAAGATAATTTGTTCAATGTAATGAATAAAGACTGGACACTTCCCATATTGTGATTTTATATTAAGCCACAATTGTACTTCTACAAATTACTGGTGCAATCACTCAATCCTGATCCAAATGTGTCTTCTCATAAGAAAGGTGAAGATATAGCTTAACTCCACAGAATGGTTCAGTGTGCCTTGAAATAAGCTTTCTTTTCTTTTCTTTTTTACAATGAACAGGTTTAAAAACGTATCCCCACATTACTATTTTAGGCACACAAGTCATCTGAAAGACACTTTCCCGATTTCACATTGTAATAAGCTTAAAGTCCAGCCTTTCAATGTGGACTATTTACTAATATCCAGGGGAACTAATACTTTTTACCATGAGATGACACTGGTAGGTAGCCAGAACACAAATACCACAAATATCGTGGTTTACTTGGGTACCCACACACTGGGGAATTAATTAAAGTTTAATCCTTGGTACTCACAGTACTGTGTCTACTACTTGAGAAATGGACAAATGTATTCATATAATTTCCTTCTTTTCGCAGGATATTAATTGGGAATAATACTAGAAGCCATTTCAGCCTAAAAACAAAGCAAAAATCATACACCCTGCTATATAAATCAATACTTGGAGATCCCAGCCTAAAAACATTGGCAAACTAGCAGGCAAGGAATAGCAAAACGAAGGGAGTACCTTGCTACAGAAGTTATTAAAGATCTAATTGTTTGGTAATCTAACCATGTCTAAGAATTAGGTTGAACATGCCAGCAGCCTCAAGTACACTGTTTTCTAGTTACACACAGTAACTCATTGAGTATCACACTGTAGGTGATAAACCAAAAATAATCTACTGTGACAAAACCATAGGATATTTACAGAAGCATCATACCTGCACAAGGAACCAGCTGCCTCTCATGTAATTACCTAATCAAGAGTAGTGGGAGTTTGAAGAAAAATGGAACATCTCACTCTACTGGTGCCTTACTCAATCTAGTACAGCTTCAGAGACAAGCCTAGATAAATGTGTCAATAAAGGGGAGCTTACAATGTATATGTAGTTGCTGAAATACTAGCCTTGTACATTTCTCCTAAAAAACAAAATAGGAAGCTAGTCTCCAATGCCAATTCAGCATTAAAACTCAACAATATTTACTATTCTAGTGTGGATATATACTAGGATTGCTTCAAACACAGCAAAATCCCTATATGGGAAATATGTCTATGTATGAAATAGAATGCAATAAATGGATTGTCATATCTGACAATCGCCAGCATATGTATTCCACTGCATGTGTATATACTGGGAACTGACAATCACAGCTTCTGAGCATATGAACAATGAACATATGATGCTGCCTTGTACAGAGTCCATGTAACTAAGTACTGTCTACTACTCTTAGTGGTAGCAGTTTTCCAAGTTTCCAGGCAGGTGTCTTTCACAGCCGTGCTATTAGAAATACCTTGAATTGGAAATGTTAGGGATTAAATCCAGGATCCTGTACATGCAAAGTATGGCAGGCTTTCCAAGGTAGCTAGTTCCAACAATGCAGTGCCAACACTGAAAACACCCTGCCCAAGGTCCAGCAGTGATCAGTTGCATCAGGCGGGGGAGGGGGAATAGTTTATTACAGATTAAGATAGTGTTATCCTTCACTGGCCTTCCACATCATTCCTACTTTCAATAGTACAATTGAAATGCCATGTTCATTACACTAATATGCTATTAATTTTTAACATCCAGGTATTGAATAGATTTGTAAGGAATACAATGTTAAGAAACACAGTGTTGAGTTTAGGTTGTGAACATTTAAGATATACACTCTGCTCAATATTTTAAAATGCTTTTCCTAATATAGAGATGTTCAAGTATCCTTCCGCAGAGCTTTTGTAAGCGCACAGAAATAGAGAGCGCTTCTTATGGGTATAGACAGAACTATGTGGTAGCAACCCCACATATTTTCTCATAAGTGACTTGCTCAATATCCACACAAAGACGCTGAGAAAAGGGCCTCTCATTCTCAATCCACTTATCACATTCATGCATGTTGCATCCTTAATATTTAAAGACAGGAACAATATGTTACTCCCCTCCCTTCGCAATAATCTATAGAGAGAAGCACTCGGGATCTACTCTGTCTCCTCATGCATTTCCTAACGGATCTACAACATCTGCTAACCTCCAATTTCAGAAAGTCACAGCTTATATCTAATCTACCTGTATATTCAGTTTTCACTTGTTAAACGCGCACCAACACCTGGCCTTCGCCTCTGTGCAAGGACCCTTATCCAGCATGCTTTATCCCTACATCCTCCCATCCGAAGGACAATTACACATTGTAGAAAACATGTTGTAACCCCTGCCCGACCCTAACGCATACATTCTCTCTCACACATACCTTGTCAGTCAAACCCACGACATATCCCTAGCAAATGCTCAACTTGCTCTATCTTTGCAGACATACGCCTTGGATTTGGCATATTAATTCTGGTTCTCTCTAGTGATCTCACCCTAGTGCCTGGCCTCCCCACATCGTCCAGTGCTTACAGCCTGGGATGAGGCCCCAAATCTCCTTTACTCACGTACCCGGAAATCACCTCACACATCCTTACAGATCAGTCTGTTCCAGACCCACAGAAGGCCCAGCGTTTTCTATTGACCATCCTCTCAGCTGTGTGCACGTAAGTATACGTATTAACACATATACACCAGCTCGTTCCCTCCCTTATTCTTGTCGCCCATAACTCCCACCTCCTCTTGCGTCTATTTACACACAAAGCTGCCTCGTCTCCCTACATGCACACCACACCCCTTCCCACCGAACTCGCATGCTATAAAGCTGTTGTATCGAAGCGGGTCTCCCCGGTTTTGCAGTCGGACCTTCTCCGCCTCCTCTTTCCCGGAGCGCGCTCTTGGGCCTATTATCCTTGGGAGAGGCCTGGTCCTCCTTTACCCAGCTCGGGCGCTCCCTTCTGTCCCTATACTCAGTCAGCCAGGCGGGCGGCTCGTACAAGAAGGCCGGGGGTTGAAGCGCGGCCTAGAGCCGGGGGGGGGGGGGTCGCTCCGGGCCCACTTGCCGCTCCCGAGGCGCGCTCCCTTACCCTGCATGCTGCTGACTGTCGTGTGCGCCGCCTGGGACCCGCCGCCGGAGCCAGAGCCGGGACCGGGGCTGGGAGCCGCCATTGTGCAGCACGCCAGACGCGAAGGAAGGGAGGGAGGGAGGGAGAGATAGATGGACGGACGGCGGGAGGGAGGGAGAGAGGCTGCAATGCAGCAGAAGCAGCGCAGCGGACCGACCCCCTCCCCGTCCCGCGCGCCCGTCCGCCCGCCCTCGGCTCCTCGCTCGCTCCCTCCTCAGCCCCAGGCACTGGCGGGACACCCAGAGCCCCGATTCGGGACAACAAGCGCCAGCCTTCCTGGCCACACCGACCCAAATCACCGCCAGTCTCCCTCTCCGAACGGGTGGCGCTCCGTTTCCCTCCGTCGTTCCCTCCCACCCTCACGGCATAAATATAACCCCTCCCAGGCAGCGGGCGGAACGGATGATGCCTCCGACTTCTTCGCCCAAAAAGACAAGCAAGGGAGGGACGGACGAAGGGAGGGAGGGAAAGACGGAGGAAGGAAGGAAGAAAAGAAAAGGAGCCGTTCGACGATGTGGGGGAGGAGAGTAGTGGGGGGAAGAGACCCACCAAAGTTTCCATCCAGAACTGGGTGTCTTGATAGCCCAGTGTGAATGTTTGGTCTAGAGAGCAGACGTATCCTGCGGTCCCTTCTGTGTAGTGCTTGTGCTGAGTGAACGTTTTTATTCTATAAACAGGCTCTGTTTGCCTCAAAATGTTTAATCTGTTCTGCTTAAAACGATGTATTGGTTTGATCATAAAAGCTCCCCACCAGCATCTTAACCATGAGCAGGTTTGAAGATGCTTAGGACACAAGCCCTCTGCCTTCTTGCCATGCACGTTGCCCCCTCATCACTTTGTAACACTTCAATGTACAAGGTGCGTTACAATGGTTTGTTGAGAATAGACTGTATGAGATAGATTAAGAGGAGAGAAGTACAAAATTTGTTTGCTTGATAGAAATTGGCACTAAGAACTTATGCTGCCTAGGCCGGAAAACATGATGGGTTCACGTTGTGCAGAGACCAGGCCTGTTAAACTACACCATTGCCCAGCATAAGCTGATTGTCTCATAAACATAGTCAACACTCTGTCTGGTAGCACATTGCAGGGGGAAATTGCTAATGGTCAGCAAACAATATTTTAAGGAAGTTTGTCCACTATTATTGTTTTCTTGGTATGGAACTCCTGATAAAGCTCCAAAAAAGAAACCCCATGCTTCAATGCTGGAAATAAAGGAGCAAAGATAAGGAACCATTAATGAAACCCACAAAATTCCAAAAATATGAATGTGGAGGCAGGCCGCTTCTAGCCTCATTGTAATTCAAGTACTGGTAGGATTCCACTGGTATGAAAACCACTAGTGTGGGGAGAAAAACATGTTTCCACTCTGATGTGTAGATTGTACATGTGTCTGCTTCAATGTATGTATATATTTTTATTTGACTTAAAGGTGTATACCTCACGTTTCCAACTGGGAACTCAAGGCAGCTAACAGCAGAGCTCTGATTAAAAAAATATCCTTACAATTTAAATCAAAAGCTCCTAAACATTAAAGCACAAAAATAGCAGCAGATGATAAAACTACAACAGCAGTCAAAATATTTAAAATATTCAAAAGACAGTGGCAGAATAAAACAGCCTGTAAAAATTACATACTAAATACCTTCCAAAAAAGGAAGGTCTTCACCAGCTTCCAGAATATCATTAACGAGGAAGTGAGATGGACCTCCCAAGGCAGGGAGTTCTACAGCCAAGGCACTGTCGCTGAAAAGCCACTCTGCCTATATTGTGAATTTCCTGCCAATTGCTACCTTCCCAATATATGTACATTTAATTAAGCAAACATGCAGGTTATCGTCAAATGGTGATGGATATGTTCTTACCCATGTAGGTAAAATATTGTGTGTGAAACAGCTCCTAACCATACTTAATGGGGAGCAAGCCTCAGTATCTTGAGTAACTATGCTCAGGAATACACTACCTGAGGTTTTATAACTTTTGTGCCTTATGTGCACTCTGCTTTGTCATTTAATGCAGAACTATTTTATTACTAATCCTGCTCCTCTGAAGTGCCTGGGTCCAGTATATACACAGCTACCTTATATGGCATCTGGACAAAGGTTAAAACATGTTTTCTCCAGTAAATTTGAAAAATAAAGAGCAACAGAAAGGAAAATGTTCCTAGCTGACAGGCCTTCTTCACTTTTGGTATTGTATGCTTCTTTCCTAGTTTCAGTGGCTATGGTAAATATTCTCCCTTGTCTTTCTGACTTCTCTGTGATAGTATTACTCATTCTTTTCTTGACTTCTAGGTCTTTTCCAATTCTAATCCTTTCCAATTAGCTAACAAAACATTAGAACTTGGGATGTGATTATTACAGTGGAATGAATTATCTCGGGATTATATGTATGCAAGGTTGCATCACAGGATTCTTTCCTATGATGCAACTTTGAATGGGAATACATTCCATATAAATGAGTCATATCTGTTCTTTGAGGGTTTCATGTTCTGCAATATTTTCACAAATAGGTAAACTACAAACAATCTTCGGATGAAGAATTACACGAGTAATGAAGAGTATATTCACACATGATCTGTCTTTCCTGATATTCTCAATCATAGCTGACATTTTAAAAATAAGAATCATAGAATAGTAGAGTTGGAAGGGGCCTGGAAGGCCAGCGAGTCCAACCCCCTACTCAATGCAGGAATACACCTTAAAGCATACCTGACAGATGGCTGTCTAGCTGCCTCTTGAATGCTTCTAGTGTAGGAAAGCCCACTACCTCCCTAGGTAACTGGTTCCATTGTTGTACTGCTCTAACAGTCTGGAAGTTTTTCCTGATGTCCAGCTGGACCTGAGCCCATTATTCCATGTCCTGCATTCTGGGATGAGCAAGTAGAGATCCCGGCCCCCCTCTGTGTGGCAACCTTTCAAGTATTTGAAGACTGCTTCTCTTCTCAATGCTAAACATGTCCAGTTCTTTCAGTCACTCCTCATAGGACTTTGTTTCCAGACCCCTGATCATCCTCGTTGCCCTCATCTGAACACACTCCAGCTTGTCTGCAACCTTCTTGTAGTGTTGTGCCCAGAACTGGACACAATACTCAAGATGACGCCTAACCAGTGCTGAATAGAGGGGAACCAATTAGGAAACTATACTTCTATTAATGCAGCCCAAAATAGCATTTGCTTACTGCAGTCTTACTTTGTAAATTCTCCCTGATACTTATTATTTTATTTATTTCATTTCTATACCACCCAATAGTCAAAGCTCTCATACGTTCTAGTTTTCCTCTTTTTCTCCAAATGAACCATAACATTCTGCACTCCTTTTATGTTATCTCTATTACTTCTTTAGTCCTGTGGGAGGAAAGCTGGTTCTTCTAATACCAATTTTCTTTGTTTTCTATTTCCATTTATTTACAGTTCAGCTCAACACCACATCTCACAGCCCCAGTCCCAAAGTCCCTGTTCTGTGAACTTCCTCACTATTATTTATTATTATTTTATTTAAAACATTTCTTGGCTGCCTTTCAGGGCAGAGGCCCTCACAAGGCATCTTACAACAATAAAATACATAAAATATTAACAGCAATAAAATATTAAAACCATTAAAAGCAATAAAAACATGATTGAAATAAAACAGCAGTTAAAACAATAAAACCAGCAGGAACAACAGTGGCAGCAATAACAATACTCATCATGGGAAGGCCATGGTAAAATAAAATGTTTTAAGGCCTTCTTGAAAGCTTGTAAGGATGGTGCATGGTGGACCTCTGATGGGGAGTTGTTCAGAGGTGTGGGGCCATGGCAGAGAAGGCCCTCTCCCGTGTGGACAGTACCTTTTCTATCTTCCTTATGGTGCTTCTGCCTAATTCACATTACATCTGTTTTCCTCTCCCCAAATATCCCCAGCCACATTGTGCCTTCTTTTCCCAAAGTAGTTACCCTGACCCTGTTTTTTCTTGTGAGCCTACTCTTTCCTGGAGTTCCCATACTAATAATCCATCTAACAGCAAACTGTCTTGACCAAGCGATGATGAGAAATCATGTCCTCTCAGATGTGTAAGTGGACTATACTTCCCAAAATGCTACAATGTATTTCCTTAGTTGTTGTCTATATTAAAATTCCCAGTATTTTTGGGAAGGTGCTCCAACTCTTTGGTAACTTTGTTTGTCTTTTAATGCATCTATAGCTCTACTATATCATATATGCACAAGCAGCATTGTACACAGCATTCCAAATGCAACGACGACATATTTACTTATTTTTCATTCATTTTAAATACTTATACCCTCACAAGGCAGCTTCCAAGAATAGGTAAAAACAATTACAAGAAAAATAGGAAATACAAATTAAACCTAAATGTCAGATAAAAGACAACATAAGGTCTGCATGAGAGAGATCAAACCAGTGAGTCTTAAGCATAAAAGTCCAAGGAGAATTAAACATGAAAAAGAAACATTTAATCAGGGGAGTCTAAGTGAAACAAATGAGTTTTAAAGACTATTTAAAAGCAACCAAAGAGGGGTCCTGACAAAGATCTCTAGAGAGGGAATTCTATAGATATGGGGTGACCACTGAAATCTCTCTCTAGTGGTTGCCAGCCTGATCTTTCTTGGTAGAACAGAGACCAGAGCTTCTGAGGCCCATCTTAGAGTCCGAGCAGGTTCGTATGGATGTAAGGCAGTCCTTCAGATAACCTGGTCCTAAACTTTTTATGGCACAATCCTATGCATGTTTAGACTGGGGGGGGGGGGGGAAGTCCTACAACTCCTAGCATTCCACAGACAGCCATGTTGACTGGGGATGCTGGGGGTTATAGGACTTTTTTTCTGTATCCCAGGGGATTTAAAAATCAAAACAAGCAGCACCTTGCAGTGAGCCTGGAAACACACTGGTAATTCTTTCGAATTAACACAGCACAAATATATGTGATCTTGTTTTATATGGTATCTACTTCCAGTGGGGTTTGGTGGTTCTGATTTCTGTGGGGCTGCGAATCCATTCTGGGTTTCAGTCAGAACTAGATAGAATTTTAAAGGTGCTATCTAAGGTGCTGAACCCTATCCCCCCAAAACTAGGTTCAGCACCTTGGATAGCTCCTTTAGAGTTCTGATTGAAACCCAGAATGGATTCACTGCCCCACCAAACTTGGAGCCACCATCCTCCACTACCTACTTCTAACCATAAGCTTCCCATTGATGTGGATTAAGCACATATCATACTTTGATTCTAAACTTTCAACTTGGATGTACATCCTGTTTATTCTAATAACTTATTTCCAAGTACGTTTTTGGAAACTGCCCTGAGAACTCTGCTGAAGAGTAGTGTATACATGTTTTAAATAAACATGTGTTTTGGATCAGTATGCGTTTTGGATCAGAGTGTGCATTTCCAGTTCAGTTGGCAAAATCTTCCTAAATAGCTGGAATCCAGGCAACTATTTAAAAGTGAACATAGAAACAGAGGTTGCAGGAAGCATCTTTATTATAATTTGTGTATGAAAAAGTTCATATCAGCAAAAACCAGCCTCTTGTTGATGTGCCCTTTTGTCATCTGGCAGAACTGCTGAAAGCAAAATGAAAATAATGTGTTACGACCCAAATACGGGAACAAAACATTCTGCTGTAAATGAACACCAACATTTTACACTGTCTTGTATTCAATGCATCTTCATACAGTTCTCGTGATCCTACGGCCAGCTTCATTTGCTGCTATTTGAGTGATTTCAGAGAAACGCTTGTAGGCACCTAGCCAGTTAAGGTTGAAGTTCTGCTGGCTTGAAACGGAAGATGCAATCGGGTCAGCTTTAAACCAGCGGAAGTTCTGGAGATGGGCAGAAGCAGATCCATATCTCCTTGCAGCCACCAAGCCCTTACTCTGAATAGATAGAAGATCCCAAACAGGCCCACCTAGTCAGTTTCCTGTCAATAATTCGCTGCTAGGTCTAACTAGCAAGTGCAGCGGCCCAGCCCCCTCTTGGGGGCTGGGCCGCTGAACGGTTCTGTGTGTCGAGCGACAGACTATCGGCAACTTCCCTGCCCCCTTCGTGGGAAGCCGGGAGCGCTGGGCAGCGTCTGAAATAGCTACAGCTAAGAGCTGGGGTGGGGGCTTTGCAGGGTAGGTTGTGCCTGGGGCCGAGCGTCTCTATTGGGGCTGGAGAGGAAAGGAGGCGGGCTAACCGCGACTCCGAGAAGGCAAGAGTGAGCGACAGATAGGGCAATGGAGTCCATTGCAAATGCCTCGACTTGGACCATTAAGGGCCCTTCTTCCTCGAGTGCCAGCCGGCTCTGGAGACTCATCAACCTGGTCATGGCCGTCTTCTTCGGGCTAGCTGGGGTCGTTCAGGTTGGGGTCGCATTGTGCTGGGGGTAGGGTGAACTAGAAAAGTCTACGAGAACCAGCTGGTTGCGCGCGCGCGCCTGTTTGTGGAGAGGGGGCGTGTGGGGGGGGGAGGGGGAATCCAAACGGGCGAATAGAAAAGGTCCCTAGAAGCTACCGTGGGCTCCGGTAGGGTAAAGTAGCGATATGGGGGAGGCGGAGTGAGGGCTATCGGCTCGTTTCCGCAGCGAAGCTGGGCTATCGGTAAAGCGAGAAGGGTATTGGTTGATGTGGGTGCTCGATTCCCAGCCGCTCAATAACAAGACTTCGCTGACCGACATGCAAACTCTGGCTGTGGCGGAAGAAGGCTGGCGGGAAAGGAGAGGCTAGGAGTGCACTGAGGTGGAGACCGGTTGGAGCAGGGAGCAAAAGTAGTAAACCCGGGCCTCCGAGGAGGATCGCTGGCTGCCCTCACACACCACACACCTCGTACTACTCAAGCCAAAGCGGGGGGGGGGGGCTTTCTCGGCGAGCTGCAAAGAGGACTTACCACAAGCGAGGAAACTGAAGTACCTTAAGGGCGCAATTCTATGTATCTTTAGCCGGAAAGAAAAATCCTACAATTCCCAGCATGCCCCAGCCATCAAGACTGGCTGAAGGGATGCTGGGAATTGTAGGACTTTTCTGGCTAAAGCAGCATAGGATTGCACCCTAAGTGGCTTTCCAGCAAGACTAGTTGTTGAACGACTTTCAAAGGGTCACAAAACTCTGAGACAGAAGTATACTCTGTATGTGTGTGTGACAGAGAAACAGAGAAGCTGCCCTTCCAAGAACATTTATCCTATGTTGTTAAAGGCTGTAAAGGTAATTACCACCTCCCAAAAGTTTCCCTTAGTTAAATTTATTTAACCTAGAAGCTGCTTATGATCATCAACCAGCCTCTTTCATCACTCCGTAGACTTCTACCTACTTGGAGAAATGTCTGCAATTAAGAAAAACTTTTCTATCACAGCAAGATTTCAGACCTCCTTTCCAGCCCTATTACCTTTATACAAAATCCAAGCTACCAGTGCTGGATTAAAGCTAAGGCTACCCTAGCACTATAGCCATTCCTTGTGCCCCAGCAGTTTGCTTCCACTCTTTGAAAGTGAGAAGAGATTCCTAGTATTTCCTGCAAGGATGGAGCAGGGGAAGCAGACTATGCGCTGTGTGAGGGTATATAACTGCAGAGTGCTCTGCATTTGTGAATAGATAGGCTGAATGCTATATATACCCTTTACCAAAAAAAATCTGCACAATTTTGCAGATCTCTGTTTGCAGTTGTCCCTTTTGGATGAATCAATCGCTAGCAGTAACCATTTCACTTATTTTAAGCAAGGATGAAGTAAAACAACAACAACAACAACAACACCTAAGTTCACAAACCTTTTAACCTGAAGTGTTTGATATGGGTATTAGGGCCTAACTGACTTACGAATCCATTTGAAAGATTTTTATTTTATAACAGAGTTTGTGACAATGTTTCCTGCCTTCTTTTTTCAGGTCAATGACCCTGATCCAGGACTCTGGATAGTGAGTATAAATTCAAAGCCTGCTCCAAGTGCTGGAGAATTTAGCACTGGCAGAGATGGCCATCCCATTAATTTTAATGGGCAGTCCCAATAAATCTCATACCCTGTCATCTGTCTGCAGCATTTTTCCAATGCTGGCTCTTTGCCATTGCCTTTGGGCTATCACTCACTAACACAGTGTTCCAACATATCACTTTCTGAATGTTATTATTTATTTTAATAATGTATATGCCATTCTTAACATAAATATTTCCAGAGCAGCTTACAAATGAAACAATAAAATCAAAAGGCAGCAGAGAAAAGCAGCATAAAGCATCAGCACAATAAAGCTAGGAGTTTAATGACCTGGGGAAAATAAAAAGTTCTTCCACTGGTGCTGGAAAGAAATCAGAGTCAGCACCAGCAGAGAGCATGACACAGGCATCTGAGAAGCCCCTTTCCCTTGTTACAACTTCCTTCACTTCAGATGGCACCTGGCAAAAGGTCTCAAAGATGATCTCAGTGGATAAGCAGGCTTGTATTAGAGAAGGCGATTCTTTAGTAGCCAGCTTGCGAGCTGTCTGGCACTTTAAAGGCAAGCACCATTACTTAAAACTGTGCAGAAACAGACCAGGAAACAATTTGCTTTTAAGCACTTTGAGACGTGTGCCCATCACCTGATTGCAGTTAGCAGCTGGATGCTAAACTAACTGCAGTCTGAATAGTCTTCATAGGCAACCCAATGTACAACATATTTTAGCAGTCTAATCTGGAATTTACAGAGCAAGAACAGTGGTCAGGCTGTGTCTCACCAGGAGTGGCCACAGCTGGTTTATCAACTTCAACCCGTGAAAAGCACCCTGTGCTGGCCAGATCCACACAGTCAAAGAAAACAAGGAATTTAATTGGAGGAATCAGAAATAAATTAGGGCAGTGTAGTAATATAATGAAAGATAAATTGGAAATATTTCAGGAGTTTTATCAGGAATTATATACTGCAGGAGGTAGGTCTCAGGAGAGGATTGAACAATATGTGGAGAAATATTTAAAGATTAAGTTAAACGATATAGATTTAATGGAACGAGGTGTCTTAGAGAAAGAAATAGAATAAGTTATTGATAAATTGAAGGGGGGGGAATCCCCAGGAATGGATGGGTTGGGACCAGATTATAAAAATTTTAAGAAATTATTGGTACCAAAATTGAAAGTGTTGTATAATAAGATATTAGAAGGTGATAAGATCCCACCATCATGGGAACAGTCCTTGATAGTATTAATTCCAAAAACAGATAAAGAGTTAACAGACTCGGGTTCATATAGACCTATTTCTTTAATAAATCAAGATGCCAAGATTTTTACAGCGATAATGGCAAAAAGAATGAATACTTTTATGTATAAATATATTTTAAAAGATCAATGTGGATTTATAGTAGGGAGGCAGATGCCAAATCTGATTGGAAGAGCATCGAATATGATAAATATAATAATAATTTTAAAAAATGAAGGCAAGCTTGATAGCTTTGGATATTTTTAAAGCCTTTGATTGTGTGGAATGGCCAGCTTTAAAAACAATAATAAAAGATGGGTTTTGGAGTAAGATTTAAAGGTGTGATTGATCAACTTTATTCTCGAAATAGCGCAGTAGTAATGGTAAATGATGGGGTAACACAACAAATATCCCTAGCCCGAGGAACTAGACAAGGTTGCCCCCTTTCCCCGATTCTATTTGCAATTGTTATAGAACGTTTAGCTAATGTAATTAGAGAGGATAAAAGTATGTTTGGGATAGGTAATACAGAAAAAATTAAGTTAAGTTTGTTTGCAGATGATACCTTGGTATCAATTGAGAATCCAGTAGAAAATATGGGGAAAATAAAATCATATTTGAAAGAGTTTGGAGAGATATCAGGTTTACAAGTTAACTGGGATATGATGTTATTTAATTATACAAAAGAACAGGAGAATGAGTTTAGTAAAAAATATAAGGTTAAGGTAAAGAATTTGATTAAGTACTTGGGTGTAAATATTACAAATAATTTGGATAAGTTAGAAGAGGAGAATTTTAATAGATTAGATAAGGAAGTTAAGAGAAAATTAGAAGAATATAAAAAGATAAAATTATCATAGTTTGGTAGAATAGCGATTATTAAAATGAAAATATTACCTAAATTTAACATTCTGTTTAGAATGTTACCAATTAAGATAACAGAGACACAGTTAAAGAAATGGCAAGTTATAATAAATAATTTTTGTAATGGTAATAAGAAAGCGAGGATAAACAAAGGGAATTGGTATAAATCTCAGAAAAAAGGGGGACTAGGTCTCCCGAATTTAATGGGTTATTATATAGCTAATCAGTTAAGATCTGTAATGGGATTGTAAGACCAAGTGCAGTAAATTGGTTAGAGATGGATAGACAGGAATTAGAATGGAAGTTAGAAAATATATATTTTTATCAAATTAAAAAATATGATGGAAAGAATAGAAAATCCCATGTTAAGAAATATTATTGAAGTATGGCAAAAATATAAAAATAAACTATTACCAGATATTTCTCCAATGAATCCAGTGGTGTTGCTGGAAGATTTTCCAGTAAATTTAAAGGAGTTAGAAACTGTGTTTAAAGACCAGAGAATTATTAAAATAAAAGACTGGTGGGAAAAGATGAGTACTAAAGAACAAACAGAATAATTTTTGAGAGGGAGGAAATTGGCTTGGTTCAAAGTTATGCAGTTAGAACAATGGTGGGTTAAATGGAAAAAAAACAAAG
Organism: Anniella stebbinsi; assembly: GCA_029215795.1. Taxonomy (NCBI): domain Eukaryota; kingdom Metazoa; phylum Chordata; class Lepidosauria; order Squamata; family Anniellidae; genus Anniella; species Anniella stebbinsi. The sequence goes on along the minus strand of JARDYH010000005.1, from coordinate 59,023,128 downwards.
AGTTGCGAAATTATACAAAATTTGAAAGGATGATTATTATGAGAAAAGAGGAGGATATAAATAAGAATATTAGAGGAGTAGTAAGTGAAATTTATAAATTGTTGATGGAAGGGGAGGAGAAACATTATTTGAAAGCATTATGGGAAGAAGATTTGGAAGAACAAATTAATGATCAAAAATGGGGGGAAATATGGGATCTGCATACTTTGAAAACCATGTCAGTAAGAATAAAAGAAAATTATTATAAAATAGTATGGAGGTGGTATTTAACGCCGGTGAAATTAAATCAAATTGATAAGAAATATTCAAAGTTGTGTTGGAGAGGCTGTCAAGAAGTGGGAACCTATTTTCATATGTGGTGGACTTGTAAATTTGTACAGATATTTTGGTTAAAAGTATTTGAAGAAGTGATAAGAATAACAGATTTAAAGCTTCAGATATGTTCTAGGATAGCATTGTTATCAATATATGATAAAGAAGAAGGAGAACAGAATGTTAAAGATTTGATTACGAATTTAATGACAGCAGAGAGACTAATGATATCTAGACAATGGAAAATGCAAGGCAACTACCAAATAGAAGAATGGTATAAAGAAGTATGGAATATTGCCATAAATGATAAATGAACAAGTAATATTAAAGTCAAAAGAGGGATAATAAAGAAAAATGATTTTGGGAATATATGGGGATTATTTGTGGACTATGTATTAGAAAAAGGGAAGGGGTGTAGACCATCAAGGGAATCTATGCAATTTTGGGAAAAAGAGTAAAATAAAAAATAATAAGTGTTGTAGCTGATCCCGGTGTGGGGGTGCACTGTAAGGGGATATATGATTTGTAAGTGATGTGGTTTTTATGTGTATGTACAGTATATAAAATCAATAAAAACGTTTTAAAAAAAGCACCCTGTGCCACAAAGGCCACTGCACCTTCCAGTGATAAAGCTGAATCTAGGAGCACTCCTAAACTGCGACACTCCTTTAGGGGGAGTTCAAGCCCATCTAGAACATGCTGAACACCTACCTTCCGAGGGAAACAAATCATTCACCAGGAGTAATAATCTCACTTGCAATCATCTCATCAGGCTGCATAGTTGTATTATTATTGGTGGTGATAAGGAAAATTACTTCAGCAGACCCTTTTTCCCTTTGTGAGTAATTTTGTAATCCAGGGGGCTTTAGAGGCATAAATGATGCTTCCTTGTCTTCCAGGGGCTTTTACTACTATCTCTTCCAGTAAGGCAAACATCCACTCTTCCTATACTTCATGCTGTGGCTATCTTGGGACTTCATACCAGCTCTGTCTGATCAGCTCCTCTTTATTGTTTTAGTGATCTGGATGGGATGTTTTGGCTTATTCTTGTTCCTGTTTCATTGTTTTCAAAGTAGATGTATTGTGTCTTACACTCAGGTTGCCTACTCTGTGCCTGCAGCTCTCACACTGGTTGTCAGCCTTAATCCAGCAACTGCAGGTATAGTATTGATATCCGAAATAGATTCCCTCTTCGAATCCCTGACAGAGTTCAGTCATGCAACTCTTCCTACCCTTTTATATAAATTTTGGTTGTAATTTGAAAAGAAGCCTGTGTGTCATATCTTAATAGTTTACTCGTACTGAGTAGGTAAACCACATTTTTTAAACGACTGTTTAACATTTAAGCTACAGTACTATTGGGTATACTGAACTGGGAAAGTTGCTGCTCAGGGGTCTTATACTCTTCTGAAGTTTTGATGGGAACTCTACATTTTTGAAACATCCTTTGTTAGTTGTAATTCATTGTGTGCCAATTCCTTTCCATTTTCTTTTTGTCATCACCTTTGTGCTGTTCCTGTATGCCCAGCATTCCACTTCCTTTACGTAATTCCCTTTAAAAAGAAATGGCTTGCCATTATTTTGTCTTTCCATTGCACTAAGATATGTTGTTGTGCCATTTAGAAACTGCCATGCCTGTTTGTGTCCTCAAAAATACCTATGGAATTGCATTTCTTTACGCACTTATTCCAAGTCAGGAGAAATCTGTGTTTCTAAAACACATTATCTTCTGCTATTCTTATTATCTCCCCCTCTCTTTCTCTCTCTCCCCTCTCCCTCTTCTTGTTGGAATGATAAATTCTAACATATCCTAACTACTTTCTCCCAGACTTCACATCCTACTCAAATTATTTTCTTTAGGTCAGAACTGGAACTAATGCAACATGTTAGTTGTTTCTACTGCTCTTTGCAGCATAATCACCCACATATGTTAGCAATTTGTTAAATTTAGACATTTTATATCTGCATGAAGAATCTCTCCTTTTGTTCTCTGATTTGGTGATTTCTTATTCTTTTTTTATTGTTGTCTAAAGGCTCTTGAAGAGACCATCCAAGAAAACTGAACTCCATATACAAATTCTATTGTAATTTGTACCAATGACTCATCATTTTCTCTAGATAATATTGTGTGGAAAAGTCTATCAGATCTACATTCAGCTGCTTGTGTTGTGGGTTCAGCTATCTTGGGATATTCTTTGGTTGCTAATGCCCAAAGGAACATCTTGCACGAAGAAGAAGGCAGGTAAGCAATAAGATCTTTTCTGCATCAATTCCATATTACTAGTCCTCCATGATAAATAGAGGTCTCCTGTCTCTAGCAACTTGATTCTCATGAGATTCTAAGGATAGGTCTAAAGAACCAGTATGTGGAAGGCAGGCAGGCAGGCAGGCAGGCAGGCAGGCAGACAGATAATCCATCCATCCCACAAGCATGGACTTAAAACATTGAAATCCCTAATTTAGATCCCACAGAAATGTAGGTGTATGTCAAGATACTTGATGAAATAAACTCCAGCAGATTCTCCTCTATGTTCTGAGCTCACTGAAGCTGCATACAGAGCACTGAAGGTGTTGTAGAATTGTAATTACTTATGGTGCACATGTTCATTGATCATATTCTGCCATGGTCTCCAGTCAAACTGGTTTTGTATGTTTCTATTTAGCTTCATGCTTTACCCTGTAGTTTACAAAACAAGCTCCCAGAATATGACCAGTCCAGCTATAATAGATTTGTACATTTTGATGTGGCAATAACTAGCCCCTATTGGTTAGTGCCTATACCAAGTGAGATACTCCATGTCCTCATTAGTCATAAAGTTTCTTGCATTCTCTAATCAAATTGTCGAGGAGCAGCTCCAGATTATTAACATGTAGCAAATACTCGTTATTCCCTGCAGCATGACCCCCCCTTCTCCTTCCTCCATTACATTTGTACAGTTATTGGGTTACTGATTCTGAATTAGGCATAGTTCTGTAGCTTGCTTTGCTCCAGATAAAGTATTGTCTGATACTCTTCATGGTAAATTGATTTCTTCTTGCTCTTTGCCGAGTTGCCTTGCATATGATTTATTTTATGGACATAGATTTGTGTAACTTACAGTCTTACTTGTTTAAAACAGGGAGTTATTTGGTCTGGTGATTGTTACAGTTTGGATGAGACTTTGTCGTAGTTCAGCCAAGTGAGTATTTTAACCTGTTTATTTCAACTTACTATTTACGATGCATGGAAGATATATGGTTGCTTTGGTAAGTTATATTGCAGCCTTCCTCTTCAAATCAACAGGTTTTGTAATGCCTTGCTACAGATTGGCTGTCTCATACTAACCTGGGACTTGGAGTTGCTTAATTTTTTAAGCAAGCAGCAAGTTATATTTGTCCTTAGTCTCTGCAATAAGCTCCATAATGTGTGGAGGGGAGAAACATGTCTGCGAACATGTGATAAACACACATCTCTCCCTGTTTATATTATTATGCTTATCAGCTTCACACATATTAGATAAACAGGAACTTCCCCACCACCACTCAGTAACTTGTGAATCACCCCCTGGGTAACAATGCTGTGTTTGCAGTGGGAAAGGCTTTGTACACAGCCCCATTTGATTTTGAAATGACAAACAGTAGAGAACGTAAGACTAAAAAAAGGAAGGCAAAGACAGTGGCTCAAGAGAATAGCATAAAGACAAATTGCTGCTTTTCATGCAATCTGAAAGTCAGCGCAATAACTGCTTTTAAAAATCTCTCTCTATACATACATATATGTACACTTATACAAATACATAAACACCACACACACACACACATATATATATATATATATATATATATATATATATGCTGTTGTAAGAGGCTGCTGGTAATAGCTTCTCGTTAACACTATAACATTTCTTCCACTGCATTTCTCAGATTAGACAAGGACTGAACACTCTTAGGGGGCTTTTTCAGTACCCATTCTCCATAAGCTTCACTAGTGCACAGCTAAACTCACATAAGATAAAGCAATAGATTAGTTAGCTTTTCTTCTCAAATAAACGTAAAATCCAAATGGCATCATACAAATATAATGCATATCACTCAACTAAAATTAGTTTAGTAAAGAAAGTAAGGATAGAATTAAGAGCTGATAATAGTCTCGCATTTTGTAAAATGCACATTTCCATACAAAATAAATAAATAATAGGCCTTGCTGCTTTTTCAGGGAAAATAGCTAAATTGACAAAAATGTCACTGCATAAGCAATCTTAGGATGTTTATTCACAAAAAAATGCTAAATTTTCACAAATTTGAAAATTAAAAAAGTTGTTCTTTAAAAGAGGGAAGATCCATCTCACTTTAGTACCATAAGATTTGCAGTCTACAACAAGTCTATGTTGAGCATGGTCAAACCATTTACTTTTTTTTTAAAAAAAAATGTAAGACATGATTTATAATTAGCATTCAGCATTTGTATCCTAGCTCAGGAAAAAGCAGTCTTCAGCTTATAAGAGAGTGATTGCTTCATATTAAATAAACAAATGAAGTTGTATCCAATCTAGCCACATCTGCACATGAAAGGCGGGTACCCAATTTTCACCAGTCCCCCTGACACTCTGCAGCCTCTAATGCTCCTTGAAAAGCTGCTTCTGAGTGTTGTGAATCTGTATGGGATGTGGCACAGAGGGCTGTAGTAAGTAGGTAGGATTAGCAAAAATAAAGTGCCCAACCTTGCGCAAGCAGAAGTACTTTCTAGTTCAAAGCCAATACTGAATATAACCCATAAGGTTTCAAGCAAAGTCTTTTTTTTTATTATTCAAATGAATGTCCGGGGACAAGTCCAATCATTATGGGTGCCCCAGATGGCTCTACCTCTTTCCCCCAACCACCAATTATGTGATGGTTTCCCAGCTTTTGTGTATTCCCCCCCCCCCCCCGATTCCAAATGGATGAAATGCATCTTTGAAGGCTTAATTACTGGCAGTAAAAGCTCTAAGCTGATTTTTTTTGTATTTTTGGCCCCACTCACCACTGGAAAGCAACCTCCAAGAGCCTCTCCAAAATTGAATTTGGCCCTCTGGCTGAAAGAGGTTTCCTACCACTGTGTTGGATGAATTGGTACAAAATATTCTGCATAACTATAAATGAATTCCTTATTTGTCTACAATTGGCTGTTGTACTTATTTGCAGTATACGTTTATCCAATGAAAGTTGAATACCCTGTTGTACTTTTAACTAACCAGGATAATGTTTGGGAGTTGCTGTGTTCTACCTGTAAGCACATTTTCAACGTCAGATCGGATAGGATAATAACATATTCCCAGAAGTTCAGTCTGGCATAAATTCTTACTTTCTGTAACATAATGCCACTCTTTTCTGTCCTCAGTTGTGTTCTTGATTCATCTCTAGACAAGAAAAATAAACTACTGCAATTTCAGACACCCACTGCACTTTGTATTATACTCAAGGGTGGGTCCTATCACTGGGTTTTTGTTAACTGGATTTGCTTTCCAGTATAACCTCTTGGCTTTTTCCTTCCAGAAACTCGTTGGGTGGAGTTCGCTTGGCTGTTGCAATTTTTCTCTCCATTTTCCCTTTTGTAATGTGGCTGTACATCTACATGAACGCAGAGATGCGAGCATCCTGGCCAACTCACTGTAAAACAGTTATTTAAGGTGGTGAAAATGAACCAATCAGTGCTCTAGTGCCCATTGGCTCAGGGCTGATTTCTTCAGTGATGCCAAATCAATAGGAGCCACAAGATCAGTTAATTCTTCAAAGAATCTAGTTTTAAATGATCTATTATGTTCTTGAAGACTGGAAATCTGGGGACAGCCAGAATGGAATTCTCTGGATCCTGGCCTAGATTTTTTAAAGGAAAGAACACAAGTGCATTAAAACCACATGGATCAGAGTTGTGATAACTGCATGTCCTTGATATGTGCAAGAGACTGGGATTGAATAAAACAGAAGTGTTGTTGTGGGAGTAGCTGGAGCCTAAGGGTGCCTTGATCTTCCTGTTGAAGGTTCACAACACCCTAGAAGGGGCAGTGATTTGTGTAGATTTTTGTAATGTAAATAAAACCACTAGTAATTTGACAAAAAATGTCTCTGAGTGTGTCTGGATGTTGGTGTGAATTCTACTCCACCCACACACCCAATTTACACTTGTCTATGTTGCAAATTGCATTATCCTGCAACCTTTAGGACTGTGTCAGAATGTCACATTGGATGCAGCCTCCATTATTTAGTCATAAATGAACATCTGATCCATTGAACTGGAAAAGTGAGTTATTGATGCATGCCCCAGGCCATTTCTCTTTTGTGAGCCATTGACCACAGGTGCTGATGTGGCTTAAGACTGAATCATATTGAGGTATGATAGCAAGATCATGAATGGCTTAAGGTACATTTATTGTACCTTAGTCAAGAAACACTTAAATCCTTAGCGGATTTAAAGATAATTTGCGATCTCATTTTTAATGGAATTGACCATGTACAATATTTCACACTCTCTCCAGACTCTATTCTTCCTCTCCTTAGTGGTGAAATTTGCACTTTTCTAATTCTAATATTTATGTTTTGATATAACTGAAATCCTATCTGTGTGGACAAATAGAATTTGTCAATGGAGTTCCGACCAGGAAGTTTCTTCTCCAGAGGAAGCTATCATGTAACTTGAAGGGTCAGTGGGGAGAGGATGGGGGAAGAGGACTGAATTTCACATACTGGTTGAACTAACCAGCCAATTTCCTGGCTGCAGGTTTACTAATGCTGGAAGTCTGATCACATTTTAGGCTCAACCTTAAAATACAGTAAGATTATCACATTGGGATGGATACACAATTATTCACATTTGAAATAGAAGGAGCTCAGCTAATTAATTTTATTTCAAGCTTGCCAATGTAAATGTAATTAATTGTTTTTCACCCTTCACATCAATGAGCCAGTGCTGACATTTAGTTTGCCCATCAGGCTTGAATCTGAAAGCCTCATTCTACAGGTATAACACATACTGCAATGAGTTTCAGGCAAATAGCTACTATAGAATCCATGGTACATTGCAACGTATTATGGCCTATTTATTAATTTATGGATTTATATGCTACCTGTCAAAACAGATTTTCCCCAAGTTGGCATATAATCAATAACATAAATAAATTTAAAATACTTAAAGATATTTTAAACTAAAAAAGAAAAATCATATTAAAAAGTTTCTATCCAGGCCAATAAAACAGTAATACAATTTAAAGCAGAGAGCAGTTATCTTTGTAATGCATCTCTCGATCTGGAACTCTTCCGCTTCCTTTTAATACCATTCTGTCATTATAGACATATATACTTCCAAAAGCTTGGCTTTCTGGAGGAGTTTCTATAATCCCTTCAAGAGTAAGATGATGGACTCCATGAGAATCTAAACAGTAACCACCGTAGTGGAGGTGGCCTGCAAGAAAGCACACCACAGATTTATGTGAATGGATCACAGAAAGGGCATCTTTATAATTCCAAGCAAGGCAGATACTGTTTGAAGAATTTGGATGAATGGGTAGGTGTCCTGCAACAGAAGAAGAGAGAGACTCAAAACATGAACATTTACAGTTATCACACAGCTCTGGATTGTACAGTTGTTTTGTTGTTGTTATTTTACCCAGAATAGTTGTTTTTAAATGGATATTGTATTTATAACCTGTTTTTATGCTCTTTATGGTTTTAAATTTTGTATATTGGTTTTTTAATGTTCAATGTTTTAAATTTTTGTAAACCGCCCAGAGAGCTTTGGCTATGGGGCGGTATATAAAGGCAAATAATAATAATAATAATAATAATAATAATAATAATAATAATATAATAATAAATACTACTACTAATAATAATAATAATGTTCTGCAAAATTTAGCAGTTTGCACAGAAAATGGCTGTAAGCAAACAGCTGTACACTAGGATTTAATCTTCTCTACATTTGGAATCAATTGTGTCATTGTGGTTATGAGCTGGAGCTCTTTAAATCAAATGTTAGCCTGTTCTTGAGTTCATTAGATAGCCTTTAGAAAGCCACTGTTTCTTATGTTCAGACTTCAAATTGTAATCTGGGGATTACAATACAGAAATACTTTGCAGGATAGCTATAAAGATACTGAAATACTGAATGTGATGAACTTGCACTATGGATACTTAAGAAAATACTTCTTAAAGGATCTGATCTTTGGATAAATTTAACTATACCAATATATGTGTGTTCCTTACTATATAGTAATAGATTGTAAGGAATGTTTACACATGAACACACATACCATGCTTACAATATAATTAGTAAGTATTAATTTATTCTTCTAGCCGTTCAGGCATCTTTGTGGGTAGAAGTGGAATTGGAAGAAATAGAAGTAACTTTTTCCTACTGCCCTTTATTTCGTTTTGGGAAACAGTTCAAGCACATTTCAGGGCTTGAAAGAATTGAATGAAAGCAGAACTAGAACACTGTTTTACTGTCATGAGATCAATACAGACATAGGGTCAATGTTTTATTTTTATGTAGGGGATTTTTACCCTGCTTTCAATGGAATGATCCACAAAACCACTTACAAGAGACTGCAATAATATAAACAAATATACACACAACCCAGCAACTCTAAGTCTCTAGTCAATGAATGGGGCCAGAGTAGACTGCCTTTGAACTCCGTGGTCTCAGGGCAGCTAGCACTTTCTGGCAGGGAGGGAGAAAGCAAGCTCCCTGCAGTTGCTCCTCCTTGGACCAATAGATGGGGCCAGGCTGGACTCCCCCTTGCTGTGATGTTCTTCCTGAGAGACATGGGGTGCAGCCTTTCAAGAGTCTTAGTTTTCTGGCTGGCAGATGAGGCCAGAGTGTGCTTTATCAAAAGCAAAGTGTTCTGCTCAAAATTTACTACCTGACTTTTGAATTCATCAGCTAATGCTCTAGAATGAGAGGAAGAGAACTCTCCTGACTCTTACCTGTCTAATTCTGTCAACCCAACAACCCTCTCACAATGACATTTTGTTCCAAGAACAGTTCTGCCATTTGTGTTCTAGGGGCTTGCCCCCTTCTCCAAAAGCAATTCCCATTCTCTCTGGAACCTCTCATTTACATGCTCTAAGTAAGAGGGTTTATTTTTAAGATCAGCATTTGGATGTTGCTGTGTACCAGATTCACAGCAACAAGCAGCTAGTTTTGTGGCTAAGCAGTCACCTAATTCCTTGGTTGCACAGCAATATCCATTTTAGTTTGCATGCAGTAGCTTTTCCCGTACATCTTAATCCATCCTAAAAGTGGATCTAGCCCCACATAAGAGCAAAATCAGGCCATTGTTTTGTGGTGTAACTAACTGAATTGAGTTCACTCCAAGGCCAATTTGGGGTTGTGTGGATGAAATCTGGAAAATGGTATTACAGGATTTGTCAGAATTACAGGATTTACAGAATTGTAAAAACAGGATCTCATAGATCTGTTAAGATAGTTTATACCTTCCCCAAACATTATTTATTTATTTAAGAAAGGTAGATCCCAGTTTTCCCCTCCAAAAATAAAAGGAATTGCTCAAAGTAGCTTATAAAATATAAAAATAATTAAAACATGTTTGCAACAGTTAAAAGCAGCAGTAAATGACTATAAGCAGCGACATACATTCAAAGTTCTGCTTACCTACAATCACAACTCTCTCTTGATTATTGTCAGCATAGTTAAGAACTTCATCAAGCCAATCCAGCTGGTCTTGACTGAATCCTCCATTGAACTGTACAAACTGACATTCAACAAGATCTGTAAAAGAAACCCCATCCAAAACGTCACCAAATAAACTATTTATGCTTTGGTGTCAAATGTGCATTTTAGGAGAAATAGTTATTTCTATTTCAGTTAACCTGCTACTTTAAACATACACACCAGTTCATAAAGATTCTTAACAATTTAAGGCAACATTTATAGATCTTTGAAGATAAACAGAATAGAAATTTCTGTTCCTTAGCATGATGAAAAATTGGGCTTCTCTAGCAAGCTTGTACCCATTTTGCTGTTGAATCCCATCCGAATTACTTGTGCCTCAGCCATCTTGCATAAAAAGCAAGGGTTTCCATTAAAAATAATCCATAAGTATTTTTTCAGAAGCTGATGAATTGTTATGAATGGAAGTAATGGGTTTGCAAGTTACATATTAGTTAGAGCATGGCTCCAAATTCTGAAACTGGCTAAAGATAAAATCCAGGTCAGGGCTCATGTAACTTTAACAGTTGTAGAGAAAAGGGAATTTCAGCCAGTGTTATTTGTATGCAATTAGTTCCTGGTGAAATTCCCTCTTCCTCACAACAGTTAAAGTTGCAGGGGCCCTGCCTTCTTTTGTATATGGTCACTCTAGTATAGTGCCTGCACCTTAAACTGGTGTGATGAAGAGGGAATTTCACCAGGAACTAATTGCATACAAATGACACTGGCTGAAATTCCCTTTTCTCTACAACTGTTAAAGTTACATGAGCCCTGAACTGGATTTTATCTGGTCACCCTAGCTAGTGTGGAACCCCTGTGTGATAACTTCAGAGAACTAAAATGCTAGAGAAAATAAAAAGCACTGGTGATGGAGAAGCATGGAAACCTATGGAATGGGATCTTACATGCCCAATTGATATGAAGTCCTCAGAGTAACCTAACTTCATAAATGTGTGTCACAGCAAGGCTATAGTTGATTGTAAATGGTTGAAATTGGTCTCATACACTAAGAAGAAATGTTTAGAGTAAGCTTTGTTTTATAATATTTCCAGGATGTACCATTCAAAATACATAGCAATAGTTTTCAGTTATTTTATCAGTGAGAGGAACCCACCGTGATTCTGCCTTGATTATAACTGACTCCAAATTCAGTTATACAGATGCAAACATTCATGCATACAATCATAGAGAGCATACTTTGTATACATCAAGCCATGAAAAACCTTTAAAAGCTCTGAGACTGGAGAGCATTTTTGTAACCCCTTTTAGGGGTTAAAAATGCCATAATTCTGTAGCCTTGCCCACTGCCTAGCTTAACATCTTGTACATAAAATCAGCCATTCAAAAGTGAACATTCTTTGGACCTGATTCCCCCCTTTCCTATAAGTTACATGAATTCATGCAGACATGTTCATTTTCATGAATGGCAACGCCCTCTTCTAGCACAATGCCAGATGTTACCTTCAGTGTGATTCTGGAAATATGCAATAGCTATGCTCAGCAGAATACAGTACCTCGAGGACTATTCAGATTCTCATTTTTATTTTTTTCTTGCAGTAGATGTAAAGAATCTTGATACTTTTTGGTAGATGTGTCTCTGCCTAGAATACTTAAATCATAAGCATCGAGGAGAATGAATCGAAATTTAGACATTGGACAAAATTGATAAGCATAATAATATTCTGCAGGGGTGTCTCCAGTGGAGCTCTGGTCTCTATTAGAATTGCTAAGTAAAGTGTGGTCTTGCAAGTATTTGGTGTTTAGCACAGATTGTGCTAGATAATCTCTGTTGAAGTTGTAGAATTCATGGTTGCCCCATATATGATGGACTGGGACCCTGAGCTTCTTAAATTCCTCCATGACTCTTTCCAAAGCGCTCTCTGACATCTTATGTTGGGCATTGAACCCATCAATGATGTCCCCAAGCTGCAATACAAACTGAACCTGTGTTCCATTCCAGTCTTCAACTGCATTCTGGAGGTGGCACAGGCTATGCTTATAGTATCTCCTCTGGATTCTCTGGAAATCATAGCCATCCTCTAGATCAGCATACTGAATATCTGCTATGACTCCAAAAGAGAAGAGCGGCTCAGAAGCTGCTGCTGTGGCTCCTTTATCCATAGCTGCCCAGACGTCTTGCCAGGATCTAGCACAAGGGGGAAAAGAGAGTTGATTTTGTTCAAATACTAGAGGCACTGAAAACAAAGATAAGTACTAGTGTATAAGAATGTTTTATTCAAATACAGTTTTGGAGGGACATTAGCAATCTTTTGGGCAAGATGGTAGAATAACATGTAGTATTTGAAATAATTTGGATTACGATTAGGACGCCCCATTGAACTTCTAAATAAACATGCATAGGAATCGGTTCCACAGGTACAATTCTCTAATATCTAACTTCAGAGAAGTAGACCTATCAACATCAGAGGAAATGCTTGGGACTATTTTTGATAGTGGTGAGCTAACCTGCATTAGGCGTGAATGGATTTTGAGTAGGGTATGTGTATATCAAAACCATTTAACAAGCATGGACAGCAAGCCACTATTCTGACTGGTTTTCAGACCAGGTTAATAATAAGGATCCTGAACTGCCTAAATCCTGCCAGCTGTACTCAGGAAATATAGTATGCAGGGCAACCCTATGCATGCCTACACAGAATTAAATCCTATTTATTTCAATCGGACTTACTCCCATGGAAGACTGCAGCCTTAATTTCCAAAGCCTGTCTTGGCTAACAGCCTTGCAGGATGCCGTTAATAAAAAAAAGTGTGTATCATCGCAGTCCAAGAGATGGGCCGTTTCTTTAAACACCACAAAGCTCCAGGGTCGCTGATCTGGGAACCTTTCCTCGCTACCACGAGATCTAGGCGCAGTTCAGCCCCTCACCACCTCCAGGCTGGGCTGAGAAACTCTTGGGATGCCCTCTAAATGCAAGGATCGTCGCCTCTCGGCTACCGCAACGCAGATTGCAAGAATTAAAATCTGGTTTACTGCAAATGAGCTACCTTTTTATATATTATATATTTACATAATCCTTACATTTGGCTGCCAAGCCCTGCCCTCGTTGAGGATGATTGAGAACGCACAGACAGTTGCTATGGAAATGAGAACCTCCCACCCTCCCCCACGGGTTACTCACCCCGCTTTAAGGAGACAGTGCCGGGGGGAAAAAAATTGGCCAAAAAAATCTGTGAACGTCAATTCATTTCCGGATTCGTTTACCACGCCCCCTCTTGCCCTCCCTCGACCATAGAGATACACACTTAATAAAATACTCTTGATAGCCTATCTACACTACTGCTTAAACCGGTTTAAAACTGTTATAAACCGTTTTAAAGCAGTAGTGTAGATAAGCTTTCGTGGACTATCAGGGTAGAATCCAATTTGACACATTCAAATAAGTGAGACTTAACGGAAGTCATGATTAACTTCAGTCTCATTCATTGCAATGGATCTACTCCCAAGTAGAACTAATACTTTGTCGAATGCATGGAGTGTTGTGGAGAGTTTCAGGTGTGTGTGAATATATAACACTACGTATTGGGGAATTGCAAATAGTGAGGTCAGATGGAAGTTACATTTCTCCCCCCAGCCCCTTGTGTGCTGTATATATACCATAAATCCTTTATAACTGTCCATGCATCAGTTGAAGTAGACTATAGTCCACGAACGTTTAAATCAATTTGCTAGTCCTTAAGGTGCCGCAAGACTCTGAGGTTTTTTTGGCTGCAACAGACTAATCGGGCCACTCCACTTCCGGTTTGCGGGTTTTCGTTTCTTTTTTTTTTTTTTTTTTAAAGCGGCCTATCCTGCTTCCCTTCCGTTGCATTATCTGAAGAATTACGGCAAAGCTAGAGTTGTACGTCACGAGTTTCCTCACTATCCACATCTAAACTTGAACTGGATTTTCCACTCTTAAATTCCGATGCAAAGTAGACTACGTTTTCAAAATAGAGATGCCAGGGGCTAAAGCCACGCGACTGGACACCCACAGGGAATCACTGAGAGGCAAAAATGGGCAAGCGGCGGCTGGAGGATTTCAATCTCCCCACTCCGGAAGTTCAATTTGCGTGTCTGTCTAACCAGTCCTATCTCTCTGGGCTCCAGGCGTCTGGGGAGGAAGGATGGCGGCGACGTTCCGCACTTGGCTACGGCCGCTGGCGCTTTGGGGGCGCAGAGCCCCTTCCCCACGTTGCACCTGCTCTTGCCATCCTGCGCGGTCCTTGGCTACAAAGCCCTCGGGCGAAAGGCTGCGGGACGGCCCCAGCAAACCTGGGGTGAGCGGTTCACCTCCAGCAGGGAGGGAAGGCGTGAGAGGCGCGTCGCGTGCAGGGGCTGCTGGGCGGCGAATCAATGGGCAAAGAGTAGGCAGGCGCTTTTGCTGCGGCTCCTCGGCTGCAGGAGATTCCGGTGTGATAATAATCAAGGAAAAGCGGGAGTTTGGGGCCGGGGTCGTGGGATCGGCTTTTGCAGGGCTGGGAAGTGGCACCGGACCGAATTCCCTCCTACGCGTCATTGCTAAAAAGCACAGACCCCCGCCAATACGTCAGGCATCTTCCTAAACTCCAGTTGTGGAAGAGGAGCCTTCAGATGGTCCCTTTACTGCTTTGAAACCTTTCTTGTTTGGCTAGGCCGATGATCTGTATCTGTTGGGGAATGGGGAGAAGATTAAAGGCAGTGGGAGATGAAGCTGTAGCTTGCAAAAATGAGGTTTAATGTGGAGGGAAGATAGGCGATGGCTGAGGGCATTGGGGTATTGAGTAAACCATTTATTTACATAAGTGCTTCCATTTCCTCCTTCTCTTTCCCAGTAGCCTGTAACTTGGAAGACTCTGGCAATCACCTGTGCTGTTGGAGGAGGATTGCTAGCAACAATGAAGTACTTCAAGAAACAGAAAGAAGAAAGTTGGTACAATTTACAGTTGTTCATGCTCTTGTCTCATTAATGCTGTGCTACGGTGTAGTGGTGTGAACATTTTTACAGAGTGCTATATAAGTATGCTGTAGAAAAGTTTTGATTCCAAGAGCTTCTTACCACGATGAGATGTAGTGAGACGCTTCTCCTATGTCTTACGCCTATCTATCTTTTATTTTCAGTATTGATATATGGTTGATGCAACGTCATTCTTTGAATTTTCCCATGTTGAAATGCCTTTCCTTGCTCTAACTGTGCTCTGTCCTCTTTGCTGTTGTATATAGCAGGAGTCCTCAAATAACTGTTTTGAGATTCAGAGAAACTGCTGAAACAAACCATTTAAGCATTATGAAGTACAACCAGAGACCAGCTTAGTTGAAGCTCTTTCCTGAGAAGGAGACCTGCAGATTAAAGTGTATTCAAAAGCTCCTGGATGAAGAGGCAATAAGGGAGGACGAAAACAATTGAAATCATGGAAGCCTTTTTCTGTGTGGATTTCAAGAGATTCTGAAAGCTTTTCAAAATGATATATGTTTTGCTGTAGGTTGTTGCATAGAATTATAGAGTTGTACAAAATTAAGTTGCTAAAGCCAAGGACAAAAAGGTGCCCATTCTGCTTGGATGTTGAAGTTTACATTTAGATTACTTGTTCACAAGGTTTGAATCTTCAAGGCCTTCAGTGATCTCTTGTTATCCCCATCATTGCTGGCCTCTTACTTTATAACTACTTCTCTCCATGATTGTCTGCCTTCTGTTGTCTTTTAATTCCACCCCATCTTCCACCCCAAGACATGCCAGCCTTCACCATTCTGAATCTATACTTAATAGAACACTTTCACTGCGTATCAGGGGTGGGAAACTTGTGGCCTTCCAGATGTTTTGGCCCACAACTCCCATCATCCCTCACAATTAGCCATGCTGGCTGAAGTCAGGTTCTTATTGTAAGGAGACGTGATCATGAAGGTAGGAAGGGGAAAAGGGAGAAACATGTGCTTATAACTGCATTTGGAATGTTATAAAGGACTTCTTATATCAGCACTCCAGGCAGATAACCATCTCTTATGGTCTGATTTCAGTGCTGGAGAAGGAGAGGAACAAATCTATTGGAAAGCCATTGTTGGGAGGCCATTTCTCACTTACTGATCACCAGGGACAGCCCAAGACAGATCGTGATTATCTTGGCCAATGGGTGTTGATTTACTTTGGTTTTACACACTGCCCTGACATTTGCCCAGAAGAATTGGAGAAAATGGTTCTAGTAGTAGATGAAATTGGTAAGTAACCTTTACTGAAACCTGAATTTCTCTGAAATAGCTCTTCATGTGGGAGAATCTTATTTGCCATGTTACATGTAGGATTTATAATTCAGGATTTTGTTCATTGCAGAAAGAGGCTTTTTCCTTGCATGGTTCTGCAATCTCCCTGGCATTGGTTAGAGTAACATATTATTTATACCACACCGCTGGTGTACTTGCGGCCTTACACAGTTACGTAGGTGGTGTATGCAAGTCCCTACTCCCAAGGAGCTTACAGTATGAAATAGATAATTGGGGGGGGGGGGTGTAGTTAAAAATTGTTAACACTTGGATACAACTGGAAATGAGGGTTAAGGGCATGAGTCATACACCATGCAGAAAAAGTGGGTTTGAGAAGGCATTTGAAGCTAGGGGAAGGGGTCGCCCAATGTTCAGGAGGGAATTCTATTTATAGGCGGTAACAAGAAAGAGTGGCTCAGTTCAGACATGTTAGTCAATGCACTGTGAAAACTCCAATCAACAGTTCTAACCACATGTTCTAACTCCACCATTGTGTGACTGGGCCATAGGTGTGCACAGCACATTTCATTAGAGTGTGCACCCAGGGACTTTTTTAAAAAAGGTGAACATTCATTGAATTGTAAAGAACATTATTTCTATTCATTTATTTATTAAACACTGTTGCCACTGATGCCCTACTCCTGGCAGAGAGGAAACCTTTTTCATTCCTGCAGCCAGGAGCAGTGGTGCTCTCTTGGAGGTTGCGGTTCCCTACTCAATGTCCCCCTCATTTCTGCGCTTATTGCTTGAGACATTAGGGTGTGCCTGAGCATCCCCAGCACACCCCTTGTGCACACTCTACTGTGGCCTACTGTGGAGTTGAGTAAAAGTCAATCCAACATTTGATTAACAGTTCCTCCACTCTCTCTCCTCCCCCAGTCCTTCTGATAGTATCCCATCAGCCATTGCTGCAAAAAAAGCAATCCCAGTAGCTCTTCTAGGGAGGCACTCCCTCCTCTCGCTACTCTTACCAGAGAACTCTGTAGCCAGTGGGAAAAGTTAACTCAATACAACAGAAAACTCCATGGAGCCCACCACAGAACACGCAACACAATGGTTGTGCAGGAACTCTCCTCTGCACAGTGTTGATATTCTGCATGGAGGTTTCCCACCAGACAACACATTTCTCAATGGTGGGGTAAAAATTTCACGGTGAAGTTCTAAAACCGCCATTGAAAAAAGTGTCTGAACTGAGCCAGTGAGTTATTTAAGGGAGCAGGAGATTTTTGTTAGCAGAAAGTGGTAGGGATGTAGGAACAGAGGTCATGCGAGTTGGGATATAATGGAAAATCACTACCAGAGATAGGGTGGAGCGAGGCTGTAGATAGCTGTAAAAATGAGATGTCCATGCTGGAAATGGAAGATGTGAAATAATCAAATATTTAATGTAATTTGGTAGACTACGAAGTCTGGTACTATACAAAGTGGTGTTTTGACTTTTTCAGATATGCATGCAGTGTGCTAATCCACCTTTAGTAAAAGGCTAGTGGCAATGTCTTCATTTTACTGTACTTTGGATAGCATCTTCTATGAGAGTTGCATCCATGTTGTAGAAATTGATAGGTTTTATAGGCCTCTTCCAATTCTACTATTCTATGATCTGCTAGAATGTCTGTTAATATCTGCAATTTGCATACTTTTTTCCAACAGTAGCTTCTAGGTTGCCAAATACTTTTTAAAAAAAATCTGCAGAAGTAGATGTATATTTATTTTGGTCAGACCTACTTGCCCACTCATTAACATTGAAGGTGACTATGTTCCTGTTTAATGCATTTCTACCACTTTCGCCTTCCTTTATTGCTGACAGTGCCTCCCTCTCCCTGTCTGTAATCTTCTACCCCTTCTACGTTCCACTGTCATCTGCTCCCACAGAAAATAACTGTGCTTAAAATGAGTTTTAAATAGAAACATAGCTTGGTGTTGAATAGGAGAGTTTATATCTGAGTCAACATTTTTAAAGGTCTGTGCAGACTGGTATGTAAGCATCATGGGCTTTCATTTGGTATTTTGTAAGGATTTTCCAAAACTTGAGTGTAGAGCCTTGCGGGGAGTGTTTGTAAAATATGACTACATTTTTTTATTCTTGTAAGATTTAGCAGTGCTTTGAGCCTTCCAGCTATGGCCTGCTTAACTGGCATCTCTGAACATTAGCTTTCAACCTTTCCATGCCCAGAAACCTTATTTATCCTCAACCTGCAAAATTGTGACTACTTTTATTTTTTATCATCTCTTACTTTGACTATATCTGTATATGACCTTCTCTTTCATAAGCTCTTCCTTTTCTTCCTTATTTAATGGGATCCAAAAGCTCAAAATCATGATGATCTCTCTCTGTCCATCTTTCTCCATCACTGTCTAAAAAAAGATTGTTATGCCCCAGGTGCAGCCTTTTTGGGTCAAGTCTTGTTGAAGACACTTGATATATGGCATCTCCATTCAAAGCTGAAGTGAAGTGAACTTCACCTGAATTTGGAGAGGTGTGCTGTAATGCTGGCCTTGAGACTGATTAGTTTTATCACTGGAATCTCTTTGTCATTCCGATATAGACAACATGTTGTCCATTGCAGCTATATTAAAACAACTAGAACATGGTTTACAACTGATAGGACCCCAATATTCAGGGGGAAAATATGGTGTATTGTCACATTTCCCCCAAAGGCATCCCGTCTTGGCACTCTCGAGAACAGACATCCCTAACCTTGATTCCCTGATGACTTCAGCTCCCATTATCCCCAACCACCATAGGCAATGACCTGGGATGATGGGAGTTTTAGTTGAACAACATCCGGGGAACCAGAGTTGAGAAAGGGTGCTCTATGGCAGGGGTGGGCAGTATGTTTTGGATTTCAACATCCAGAAGCCCCTGCCAGCATGGCCAATGAAGTCCAAAATATCTGGACATCTCCTTTCTGCCCATCCTGCTCTAGGGTATCTATTGAATGTGAAGCTGGGAGGTGGTCTTGGACCTGATTACTGTGATATTAATTATGTTTTATGACAGATGCAATCCGGTCTCTGCCTAATGTCACTCCACTCTTCATCACCATTGATCCAGAAAGAGACAGTAAAGAAGCCATAGCAAAATATGTTAAAGGTAATGTTAGCCTCCTTCCTTATTTGGCACTGTACTGGTTCCCTTTACCTTGCAACCCCGACCAGAACAGCTTTTGCAGCAATGGGAGGCCATCACTTGGGTCCTCACCTTTAAGGCAGCCTGATCTAATTGGCTTCATTTTTGTTCCAAGAGTTTTCACCCAAGTTGATTGGATTGACGGGTACGAAAGAGCAGATCGATCAAGTGTCTCGGGTCTATCGTGTTTATTACAGCTCTGGCCCCAAAGATGAAGATAATGATTACATAGTGAGTACAATGCAGTTTCCCCAGTTATCCCACAGATTGATATGGCTGGAAGGGGGTTTAGGAAACCAAGTCAGCTCTTCAGAAAAGTTTTAAACATTGCAATGTCAGAGGTGTATGAGGCAGGTTTAAGTGGGTTTTTTCAGGAAAGGTTCTGCTGATCAAGGGATCAGAAAAGCAAAGGAAGGCATGGAAGGGATGGTAAAAAAGGATGCCAACCACTGCAAATTGAAGAGCATTCTGGGGAGTAGAGAGCAGCTGGGCTGTAATGGACTGATATTTCTGGACAAGGTTAGAACAGTAGATCAAGGGGATGATGGGCACTAAAGCTAATAGGTAGTTGTGGCCGTTAGCTGAGAGTGTCCATACTGAGTTCGTAATGGGAGGGCTTTCCACATGAGACCACCATGCTTTGACCTTTGGCTACTCTAGTTGATGGACAGGAGAGCAGGGGTTGGGAGGTGCCTGTTTTAAGATGAGCCCAGAGAAGCTGGGCAGAAACATAACTTGGCCATTAACAGCAGGCCTGAAAAGTAGTCTTTGATATTGGTGGTGATGCTGCTTAAGATGAAGAATCAACGTTCCCTTTTCATATTCACTAGTCTTGATAGGGTCATATTGTAGTCTCTGAAAAGCTCAACTGTATGGACAGTTACCTTTCAGGCATACTTTAATGTGGATTTCTGCATTGAGCAGGGGGTTGGACTCAATGGTCTTATAGGCCGCTTCCAGCTCAACTATTCTATGATTCTATGGTCATCAGCCAACTTTCCTTACCAGGCTAACCAATTTGAGCACTATTTGGGATGTGTAATAAGATTTCTTAAAACGGACATGCATTGGCACAATTTAGCCAGGAGAGGGAGCCAGACAGCAAAATGACATATGCTTTTCCTGATTTGGCCGATCCTTTGTCCATTCTGTTTCAAGCAGCACTTCATATTAGTGAAGATCTTAAGATCTGTTCCTTAAAATCTAACCGTTCGAAAGTGCCAGCTTTGTGTAGGTTCCATTTCTCAAAAGTTGAACAGTCTATCCAATTGGCGTCATGGTAATGAAAAAGTGACATGAAACCAACATTGCATGAAAGTTGACTTACAATCTGCGTTGGTTAAAAGTACGGTCTGAAGTGGCCTCCTTGCTACTCTCACTCAGCCCTCAAAGTCAGTCGGTATTGTCCTTCCTCCTCTGTTCCAAGCTAAATGAGTAACATGAGAAGAATGGTGCCTCTACGCTGTCCTATTGAAGTTCCATTATGTGACAGCCAAGGCCTCTCTCCATGCTGTCTAAAAGAAGATGGCTCAACAGGGCTTAGCTTATTCCTGCTTCCAAGAGATATTTCAACAAGTGGCCACTGAGCTACAGCGGGAGGGATTTCTCCCCATGGTATTCCCAATATTGCTAGACCCAGAGAAGCGGTCTGTTCTCAGTCAGTCTTGCATTGAAAGATAGGGCTAAAGCACACTCACTGGGAAAGAGATTCGTGCAAGAGGAGACCTTGCTTTAGATGTGTGCTTTTCAGGTTCTGGAGGAAGCTGAATTTCAAGATTGGCTTCCTGCCTCCCCAGTCTGTCATTAACTTTCAGGGAAAGCTTGGGGTCCAGAAGATTCAATCTTTCTTCAGCACAAAACCTTCTTAGAGAGCCAACTTTGTTGGGTTTCTTTCCTCTACAGAGCTTGGCTGCTTCCATTGTCTTCCCATGGGTGGTGGGTGGTGGTACTCTTTCATTGTCACATTTGAGGTGTTTCTAAGTCAGCCACCAAGACTTTTGTTTTATGAAATAATCTAGAGCCAGAGTGGTAGTTTGATCAAAGGGCTGTATCACTGCTGAGCAGAATGTGTCCTGCTCAGCCATACTTACCTCTTGTGTTTTCTTGCAGGTGGATCACACCATCATAATGTACCTTGTTGGTCCAGATGGGGAATTTGTTGATTATTATGGCCAAAATAAGAAGAATTCTGAGATCGCAGCATCAATTGCTGGGCATATGAGAAAACATAAATAAAGCTAAGGGACAGAAGGTTTATGACTATGAAGGCAAGCTAGCTGCTAATCAGACAGGCCTCCACATTACTACTAAAATGCAGCCAGTAATATGCCATAAAGATCTGATTAGTTGTATGAAGTGTTGTGCGAGCAATCCACCTTGCCACCTGTTGTGCTTGAACGTGCAGCTAAAGCCTACAGGCTAAGACTCTAAATGGGTTCAACAAGGACCTGAACGTCATTCAGTGATAGTATTTGACTAAGCACTTTTCTCTGAATGTGCCTTAACTCTGCATTTGTTGGTTAAAGGCCTTTAAACACAACACAGAGGTTATGTGAATGTCAGTCACAGGAGTCTTAAAATCTTTCCGTCCCTTGTAGTGCCTTCCTGCCATGCTTAAGAGACACGTGTAGAGAAAGAGAGAGATGCTAAACTGAACAGAACTGAAGGTACCATTCATGGGACTAGTCTTGCCTGTCATCTTGAGTGTCATTTTCCCAGAACCCATGACTGCAGCATCACTTCCAAGCTAAAAGACATTGCCTTCTTGGCTTTTCGAAACAGCCAATCTAGTTTAGGATTGCCTTCCCCAACCTGGTACCTTCTAGATTAACTCCAGCAAACATGACCAATGGTTGAACCCAAAACATCTGGAGGGCACCAGGTTTGGGAAGGCCATCTTTGGACTTTACTGTGGAGCACTAAGTAACATGACGGGGCGGTAACTTTAAGTCTTTTATAATAGTGGGATTATTAATCAGGTAAAATTACACTTGTGTACAGACAGTGAAATAAAGTGAAAGAAACCTTGAACCAGTGGTCTCTTGAAATATCACATCAATTAAAGTGGTTTTTCTCTCTCTTAAAAGCACCTCGCCTTTCTCTGGTGGTTTTTGTATTTGTCAACATTTTATTAACTAAAAACAAAAAGAGGTGACTGCAGAACACATGGATGAGCAGTGGTAATAAGATGCCATGTGAGTTTAATCTGTCAATGGCAGAAATGTTTACTCTGGCACTCAATCTTGCAATCAGCACACTAAAATAAATAGGTGGCAGGGTTTTTCTTTCAGGAGGCATTGTAATGTAAGAAGATTCCCATGGAACTGAAATATCTCCTCTGTTTCTGAAATGCCAGTTAGATTAAAGGAAACTTTGCCATTTTTACAAGTGTCCGCCAAGAATTTCCTTGGGTCAGTTTGCACCAAGTGCTTTTGGGACTTTACTAGAATTTAACCTTCATTCTCAGCTGTTAAGGATTGTTCCTTGCAGAGGCAGCTCTTTCCTCCTACTTCAGGGTGTGCGCATGTATGTATGCAACAGACACCTCTGAAAGAATTAAATTAGCAAGCTGACTTTGCTTTAAGGTTTTTTTTTTTTTTAACTTTTCAGCATTTGGGGGTGTATGTGTACATGCCACAATCCATTTAAAGATGCCTCACTTTTGGTGCAGAGAGCTAATGCTAACACCGTTCCATGTTTTTGTGCCATTTAAACATTCACTAACCAAAAATATCAAATGAGCAGTACAAACTTGAGCTGCTTTCTGGATTTCCTAGTCTGCTATGCCTTTAACATGTCCAGGTCTCTGGTTGTAGACTCCTTGGGATATGTACTACCCAACTCTTTCTAGCCTTTCCAAGAAGATTCTTTCCAGGCTGATCCAGGTTCTTCAAAACTGTATATGGCTTCTTTTATTCTGAGAACATAGGGCATTTATTCACGGGGTCAAATTTTAGCAGTCGTTAGAACTTCGAGTGGCTTTCAAGGCTGCTGGGATCAGTTTTGGGAAGGACACTGCAACAGAAGGGCCTGTACTTTCAGCTCGGGGTGGAAGTTAGAAGTAGGTCCTGATTGAAAATAAAGCCCTTTGCTTGGCATCCTTTAGAAGAATCATCCCCTCCCAACAGGGATCCTTTAAGCCGAAATGAACAAAGAAAGTACAGAGAATGGAGGCAAGAAAAGGAAGGTTTGTTTGTTCAGAAAGGAATAGCAGTCCGTTTCAATAACATCTTCATCTACAATTGAGTGTGATGTTTTTCCTCAGTGATCTTTTGGGAACCTTTCTATAAAGGATCTCTCTTCCTTCTAAAATGGGACTTAACTGAGAAGCCTTTGGATAGTAAGAGAGGTCCTTCTAGAGAAAAGTTCCAAAAAGGATTAAACTGAGGGAAAATGCTGTTTAGCTTCGTTCTCTGCTTACAGCTTGCAAAGCATCATACAGTTAAAATAATAAGAACCATAAAACAAAGCCATCAATGAATACATAAAACTGGCAGCCAGCAGATCTACGGAGCAGTTTAAGATCTCAATAAATAAGCCCCCAGAAAACTCATCAAAAAGCTGTGTTTTATTGTCAAAAGGCAAATAATGAAAAATACAGTTGGAACTCAGTGAGCAAGGTCTTCAATAGATGGCATACTAATCGCTAAAGAGCATTGCGGACTTTATTCAAAAGAAGATGATGACATAATGATGATCTTGTTGAGCAGATGGGGAAAGAGCAGCTGCAAAAATTTGCTCAAGACCATTTCAGTGATTATATAGCTGAAATTGAGTTCTACCATAAGTTTACATTCGAATCCAACTGTTGGAACCACACTGACTGGCTGAATTCAGACGACACAATAGCAACTGGGGTGGGGGAGAAACAATCGTCAGTTGTATTGACTATCGTATCGTCCGAATGCTGCCATAGTCAACTCAGCGCTGATCCTAATCCACACCAGTTGATTATTTATTACCATGTTGTGTGGGGAGTACCCCCTAGATGAACAACTGTAAAGTTGATTATTACTCCACCATTGACTATCGTGTTGTCCGAATTCAGCCACTGTGTAGCATAGTAAAATCATTTCTTTTGCATGTATTTCTGTACAAAATGTTTGACAATTCCGAACTTATCTTAAAGGCTTCAACAGCCAGAAGTAAAAAAATAGAACTCAAATGTATTTTTCGCCACAGTGATTTGATGTTAAGGAGCTCAATGTATGTATTCTGGGCAATTAGTTTTGACCATGCTGCCTCATTCACAAATGCCTGGCATGTTGAAAGTCTTGGTCAGGTGCAGCAATTAGAAAGGAAGGTAATGTGGATGAGGGATTGAAACTGACAAGTAGTTAGAGAAAGATGAGCATATGTATGAAAAAGGGAAGAGTTTGGCCAATGATGAGATCAGGCACAACTTCTACAGTATGAAGGTACCAAGTATTAGGTGTTCTTAATGAACGTTTCTAGTAATAAAGGCTGCAGCACATACAAGATGGCAGGGTGTAGAACTATGTAGCAGCATGCTAATCTAGGATGGAGCCGTGTCAGATAGACCTGAGTGGCTGACACATACAGGCCAAGCAACTTGTGGAGTGAGAAGAAAGATTGTATGAAAGAGGCTGACTGAGTCGTGGTTAATTTGGGAAGCACATCTCCAACACATGGAATACAGTTTTCTTTTTTAAAAGAATGCCCTTTTGAACAATGAACAGTTCATCACTCTCACGATAGTGGACCCAGGAAGCAAATCAAATTCAGGGAGGCCATTTCATTGTGTTCCAGCTTGCCAAACGAGCAGGGAACTTGGTGTCTTGGCAAGGTGCTGATGGCAGAGAGAGTCTCCTGTCTGTGTTCAGCAAAAATACACAGATCTGGATACCTGGTTCTTCTCTCAAAACTATATTTTGGAGACGGGCCATGGGGCATTCGGGAAGAAATGCCAGGGTCATCCTTCCTCTGGCCATAATCCTTGATGGATGGGGCCAAGATTTCCAAAGCACCATGCAAGATAATTAGATGTAGTTCTGGAAGAGCCATGCTGTAGGGAGGCAGAATATAGTAGTCCAACAAGCTCCTGGTCTGATATTGTTGACACATCCTTTGGCATGAACATCTTTATGCAAAGTCCAGGTTTGGCTTCTCCCCTTACCTTCAGTCAGCAGTCTGTCTTTGACAGAAAAAGAGCAGGAGGATTGTTAAAAAGATGATGGCCAGAGGGCAAGGGTGTCTCCCAAAGTGTCCAGAGAAGCCCTATAGACAATATGCCTGACTTTGTACAGAATAGCTTCTTTTAAGGGGTGTGAGCTGGAGGAGGGTGTGCTAACCCAACCAGCTCATTCCTGCTCGCTGCCCTTGAGTTTCACTTTTGTCAGCACTTCCTTGGCTTAGGCTATTGGGGATCTTCTTACACTAAGGGACAACTGCTGCATTCCAAGGGGGAAAATGGATTCCTTCTGGCACGCCTTCCACTTTCCATAAAGTGCTACAAATAACTAGGGAGTCAATGTCAGTGGGAAGGAGACAGATCTTTTCCCTGCTCTTTGTCTGTCTGAGTCATACTCTAAGCAGTCAGAAGAGGCCACTCAAAGCCATTGAGAGTGGTGGGGAAACTTGCAACTATTCTTGTTGCGCAACAGATAATATGTTGTGCTGTTGAAGAACCTTGAGATATTTCTGTTGAACATTAAATTAGTTTTTGAAGTTCTGCCACAAATCTGTAAAACAGGCTGAAATTACTACTCCAGTGAAGACGCCTAAGTCTTTCTCTAGCATGATGGCTGGGCTGAGTTCCTTGGAAAAGACTTTGATGTTGCACTAGATAGATGTTCTTTCCAGTGAATTGATATTAAGCCACTCATAGTATTTCTCTTATTCTCTAACAGCAAATAAGTCTCTGTATTCACAACAAACACCAGACTTCTCTTGCTATGTCTTTCTCAAAGTGAAATATCTTTCCATTAAGAATAGATGGATTTTTTTTACTACATCTAAAGCTTTCACCAATACAGGTTGGTCTGCTAAAAATATATGTACAAATAGTGAAGTCTGGTGCTGAGCTATTACAGCTCAAAATGGGGCTACTGAGAAAGAAGAGAAGTATCAGCATGCTGCGGCTCAAGATTTGCAAAAGTAGAAAAACACCTTCCAAAAAAAAATCACAACCCTCTTAAGGGGGCACCCCATCCCAAAAAAGATCAATAGGCACTGAGCATACTCATTGGCTACAGGATGTTTAGTGCCCAGGGCATTTGGAAACTCAAGGTGTAGGAAAATGGAATTTCCTAAAAGCAGGCATAGCTGGTTGGCTGTAACACTTAACAGAAATAGTTATTAATTCCATAATACTGGCAGAGGATAGACCCAATTACAGGATCATCCATAATTAAGTTAAAGATGTGAAAAATCAATAGATACCAGCAAAAGATGTTAATCAGCTAATGAGCTGGTAGCTATGGTTCACTCTTTCGTTTCCATCCTTAGGGTTGGATCTAACAGTTGTGCAAGTGGAAGGCCACTCATGTAACAGGACTTTCCTGTTCTGTCTTTCCCTTAATAGCCCCCTGTAGAGAGAGTGTCCCCAACCCTCCAGACCAGTGTTTGGGGATACCCAGGAGGCTGCAGAGAGAAAGGGAAATCCATTCTGCTAGCGATTTCCATTCCACTAACAGATGACCAGTGTTGGAGCCAACCCTTACTTACATATCATGGAATTGGTTGGTGGACTCTATGACATGGACCAGTTCTGGGACTATTTTGTGATTGATTTTTTTTCACTGTTGATAATAGCTAAATTCCCTTTGCTCATAGGAATCACTGCTCTCTTTAATCAACCAATTTTGAACTATCAATAACATGGGAGTTATTGCTAATGAATGACAATATCAAATAACAATATTGATCTCTAACAAAAATAATTTGGTGGTGTCCTAGACAAGCAAAAAATATTGGACATAATGTTGCTAAGGAATGTAGTTATATAATATCAGTAGTATAATGTTTGCTGTCTTACAGAAAGCAATTGATAGACTAAACCATATTGCATTATGGGAGGCTAAAACCAGGAATCTGGTGGATTCCACGCATTCCTCAAGGGGGTATAAAGTACTGTGAGGAAAACAAGCAGATGCTAATTTCTAGTTTGAACAAGATGGCCTATCTCCTATTTTTGTTTTCTTTCTAACACTGTGGGGAGTTACATTATGTAGGAAGAGAATTAGAGGAAATATGAACCATGGCATTGACAACAAATAGAGGCAGACCATTTGATGTCCTAACAATATTATTTTGACTGCTAAGAAAAGGAAGGACCTACATGTCTTGTAATTTTGTTGATGCTAATAAATTCTTATTAGAATGGGTGGATGACTACTCTGTAAGATTTGGTGAGGATGGAGATAGTGATCTAAAAGAAGCTGTTGAAATGTATATTTAGAAAATAGTTTGATGACAATAATAGCCAATGGTGACTTCATAAGTAGATAACCCAAAAGAGTACAAGGGCATTTTGATATTTTATGTTCTTTTCTATAATGGGAGAGGGAGAGAAAGATGCTTTTGAAAACTGTATGTTTTCACAATTTAACATTATTTATATTGCTGTGTTTCCATCACTATTGTAAATCAGGGAAATGTCCAGAGAAACACTTCAGTAAGATTTTCAGATCAAGTATAGATATTTGGTTAGATCTGTGATGCCCATAAATGGTGGATGAGGGGCTGCTGGGGGGAGGGGCACAGGACTCTTTTGGATTGGCCTTCTGATGAACAGCAGTGGGTGTTAGGAAAAATGGCATACATCAATAGGCTGACCATATGAAAAGGAGGACAGGGCTCATGTAACTTTAACAGTTGTAGAGAAAAGGGAATTTCAGCCAGTGTCATTTGTTTGCAATTAGTTCCTGGTGATATTCCCTCTTCATCACAACAGTTAAAGGTGCAGGGGCCCTGCCTTCCTTTGTATCTGGTCACTCTAGTATAGTGCCTGCAACTTTAACTGTTGTGATGAAGAGGGAATTTCACCAGGAACTAATTGCATACAAATGACACTGGCTGAAATTCCCTTTTCTCTACAACTGTTAAAGTTACATGAGCCCTGTCCTCCTTTT
The DNA here is from genome assembly GCA_029215795.1 of Anniella stebbinsi. Classification (NCBI taxonomy): domain Eukaryota; kingdom Metazoa; phylum Chordata; class Lepidosauria; order Squamata; family Anniellidae; genus Anniella; species Anniella stebbinsi. The sequence continues at coordinate 58,994,680 of JARDYH010000005.1, read as the reverse complement.
CATATGGTCAGCCTATGTAATACATGACAATAAAGGGAGGACAAAGAATTCCCTCAGTAAAAACTTTGGAAACCACTAAAGGAAAGAGAGTGTCAAAACATAAGAAAGTTATCTAGAAGCAGCAAGGGCTGGAAGAATAACCTTTACTGTCCACAGAAACAACCTGTTACCAATAGCCCCTTCTTACCTCAGCACCGATGGAATCTACACTGCTGCAGCAAAGCCCATCTTGTGTGTCAGCACCTTGTTTCTTGAGCCTTGCAGCAGACTCTCTGTGTCAGTTGTGTCTTAAGTTTCTGAAAAGGTTATAAAGTGTGTTGGCCACTTGAGAGGTTTCCCAGGAAGAGGAGAATGTGAAGTGTAGAGCTGCAAAGCAAACACTCCTAATTAAATTAGGATCAAGTGTGTCTATCGGAATATTAAAGGTCCCAGGGGACATGAAGTAGCTGTGATCGTTTTTTCCAGTCAACTCTATCAAAGCCTTTTTCTTTTTAAGAAAGGAGTTGTTGTATGGGAGCCTGCCTGAAAAGTGAAAGCAAATCCCTTACAAAACTTCATAATCAAACTGCTTTTCATTTCTATTGCACTCAGCTTTTTATGATACTGACAGTGCAATCCTATGCATGTCAACTCAGAAACAAGTCCTATTGAGTTCAGTGGGACTTACACCCAGGGAAGTGTGTGTAAAATTGCAGCTTAAGAAGTGTACGGAGGTCTAAGGTCATTCTTTCACCTTTTCTGCCAGTTCTGTAGGATTTCCTAAAGTACAAGTCTGGCTTTGTCAATCTGTGTTGTTGTTATTTTATTTCACTTGATTGAAACTGGAAAAACGTCTATTATAAGCCCTTAAGTTTGCAATCTTATGCATGTTCATACAGGAAAAAGTCCTACAACTTTCAGCACTGGAATGCTTGGAGTTATAAGACTTTTTTCTGTCTAAACATGCATAAGATTTCACCTAAGGCTGTGATGAGAAACCTCTGGCCTGCAGGTCTAATCCAGCCCAAGGAAGTTCCCCATCTGGTTTATGGAGGTCCTCTGCCAGACCCGGCCCACTTTCTGAAGAGAAGAAACCCTGCTCTTAGTTCCAGTCACTGATTGGAGATAAAACCAGGGTTTCCCAGCAGCAGAGAAAGGCAGCCTTTCTCTACCACTGGGAGAGGAAATCCTCACTCTATCTTTGATCAGAAATAAGAGTGAGGTTTGTTCTCAGCAGTAGAGAAAGGCTATGTTTCTGTATTGCTGAGTAGGATTTTACCATGCAGAGAGAGGCAGAAGATTCTTCCATGTCTTTCTGCGTGAAGAAACTCCCCAATGATGTCAGGAGGCAGGGCTTTAGCTGGAAGGACTGGGGCATTGGGGAAGGGGCTTCAGTGTAGGGAGGGTCCAGCCCTGACATCATTCAGCCCCCTGGATGATGCGTGAACCAGAAACCAGCCCACACTTCCAGAGCTAAACAATTCCCTACCCCTGCCTTAAGGTGTATTCGCCATTCAGAAAAACGTGAGCAAAACAATCATAACCAACACCCAACAGATTTCGTGCTGGCAAGTATAGCAGTAATAGAGTTTCTAGTTCTAATGTGGTTTTAATACAACCATCACCCAATTGCACGATGGTGTCAAGGAAATTAACTTGTGCAGGAATTGGTCAAGACCTCAGGTTGGAAGTCATTTACATCATAATTATTTATTTATTTATTTATTACATTTGTATACCGCCCCACAGCCGAAGCTCTCTGGGCGGTTTACATAGGATTAAAAACAATTAAAAACAATATACAAAAATTAAAACAGCAAAAACATACAACATACACACAATCTGTACATTTAAAACCACTTCAACGCTTCAAAAAGCTACAAAAACAAAACAAAACAAACCCAGGCTCCTCAGATATTGCCAAATGCCTGAGAGAAAGGGAAAGTCTTGACCTGGCGCCGAAAAGATAACAATGTTGGCGCCAGGCGGGCCTCGTCAGGGAGATCGTTCCACAATTGGGGAGCCACCACAGAGAAGGCCCTCTCTCTTGTTGCCGACCTCCGAGCTTTCCTCGGAGGAGGCACTCGGAAGAGGGCCTTAGATGTTGAACGTAGTGTTCGGGTAGGTTCATGTCGGGAAAGGCGTTCCATCAGGTATTGTGGTCCCAAGCCGTGTAAGGCTTTATAGGTTAAAACCAGCACCTTGAACCGGGCTCGGAAACATACAGGCAGCCAATGCAAGCGGGCCAGAGTAGGTCTTATATGTTCGAACCTACTGGTTCCAGTTATCAATCTGGCCGCTGCATTTTGCACAAGCTGCAGCTTCCGAACCACCTTCAAAGGCAGCCCCACGTAGAGTGCATTGCAGTAATCTAACTTGGAGGTTACCAGAGCATGGACAACTGAAGCCAGGTTATCCCTGTCCAGATAGGAGCGTAGCTGGGCCACCAACCGAAGTTGGTAGAAGGCACTCCGTGCCACTGAGGCCACCTGCGCCTCAAGTGACAGAGATGGTTCTAGGAGAACCCCCAAGCTACAAACCCGCTCCTTCAAGGGGAGTGCAACCCCATCCAGAACAGGTTGAACACCCTCCATCCGGTCAGCGGAACCACCCACTAACAGCGTCTCAGTCTTATCTGGATTGAGTTTCAGTTTATTAGCCCTCATCCAGTCCATTGTCGCAGCCAGGCACTGGTTCAGCACATCCGCAGCCTCACCTGATGAAGATGAAAAGGAGAATTAGAGCTGTGTGTCATCAGCGTACTGATGACAACGCACTCCAAAACTCCGGATGACTGCACTCAACGGTTTCATGTAGATGTTGAACAGCAGGGGGGACAAAACTGACCCCTGCAGAACCCCATACTGGAGAATCCACGGGGCCGAGCAATGTTCCCCAACACCACCTTCTGGAGCCGACCCCCCAAGTAGGAGCGGAACCACTGCAATGCAGTGCCTCCCACTCCCAGCCAGTCGTCCCAGAAGGATACCATGGTCGATGGTATTGAAAGCCGCTGAGAGATCAAGGAGAATCAACAGAGTCACACTCCCCCTGTCTTTCTCCCGACATAGGTCATCATACAGGGCGACCAAGGCTGTTTCCGTACCAAAACCAGGCCTGAAACTCGACTGAAATGGATCCAGATAATCAGTCTCATCCAAGAGTGTCTGGAGCTGGCTCCATTATTATTGACATCATAATGGAATTTATGATGTCAATGTGAATTTATGTCAGTCATATGCATATTGCCCTGTTGCTGAGCCACATGAGTTTTTATAGCTGAGTTACTGCTATAGTTATCCCCAAATGAGCAGTAATTTGGATAAGGACAAAACTAGAAATTATTGTGACTACATGGACCATGGCCTCAGAATTAAAATGTTGATGTTTTGTAGTGTATGTCTGTCTGGGATGGATGTTTGTATAAGTAATGGTTCCATCTACATCTCTAGTTTCCCTTTTTGGTGATGTTTGGGAGGTATTTTATGGTGATCCATGGGATCATAGGAAGCAGTCTTAGACAGTCAGACTATTGGTCGATCTAGTTCAGTGCTGCCTCCACCAATTGGTGGCAGCAGCAGCTCTGTAGGGTTCCAGAAAGCAATCTTTCCTCACCCTGCCTGGAGATGCCAGAAATTGAACTTGGGATCTTCAGCATGTACTACCACTGAGCTACTGTCCATCCCATTTCATTATTGCTTTCAACTGGATTTTGGGGCTGAAATTTCTTTGGTCTTAGTGGATTATATGCATTTTGGGATGGCCAGAGGAAATATAAATCCTATTAATTCTTATAGACCATTTAATAGCTTTTGATAACATTGACTATTAGATCCTTTGAAAATGCCTCATTGTTAGTGGAAGTTTGAGGCACTAATTTGCATTGGTTCCTGTTCTATCTAACAAGGTTGTCTCAGAAGATGAAGATAAGAAACTATTGTACCTTGTGCTGTTCTTTGTAGCTGTACTCTGCTGCCTATATAAAATCTAGCCACAAGGAGAGATCATCAGAGATCTGGGGGCTGTCTATACGATGGTGTATTGGTGCCATGAGCCTCCAAGGCCCCGCATTTGCACTCCTGCAGGGTTGTCCCACTGCAAGGAGCAAATGCAGGGTTTGCAATAGAGGAGGAGCTGCCACCCCGTGCGCGCCGTTCCATGCTCTGCTGCAGAGCCGCATGAGCACCACTCCCCCCGTCCTTGCGTCCTTCCCCCTCATTTTTCCCTACCTGGAGCTTTCCCCGACGCTGTTTGTTTTCTCCTGATGCCAGATGGTGCAAGGAGGTGTTTCAGCGGCCATTCAGTTCGCTGGCCCACCCCCTCCCCCCTGACCATGCAGATAGTAACCAATCAGGGGACACCATCGACATGGCCACGCCTCCGCTGCAAGTCCGGAGAAAGGTGACAGCTGGAGATGCACCGTCGTTGCCTTATTCCACAGAAAAAAGTCAGGGTAAGTCCCCGACTTTTTTATTTTGGAATATTAGGGGAAAGACCTGGGATAGCACCGCAGTGGCTTCTGCTTTACAACACAGCGCCACTGAGGAGTCACCCCGGGGCTTTCCCCATGTATAGACACACACCCCCTCGGTGATACTAGTATGCTATTGACCTCCAAATCTCTTTTTCATTGATCCAGGAGCACTAGGTTGTGTTTTTGAATTGGTGCCTGGAGATGCTTATAGAGTGGATGAAGGATGAGTTCAAATAAGACAGAGGTGATCTGACATAATGTAGGGAAGGAGGTTTAGCACATGCCTGGTTGAATCCCCTTCTACTTGAGGGGCCAGATATACAGACTAAGTTACTCCTTGATGTGTCAGTAAATTTCATATGTTACTAACAAAATGTTTTATTCTGTTGGGTGGCGTCTTGTCCTTGATGTAATCATGCTCCAAGTACAGTACTTTATTTTTCCTTATTGGGTGAATGTCAACCATACATTTACATAAAAGTAAAGAGATGTCTGATGGACACTACTAGGATGTGGTTAAACCTGTTCCCTGTCCCTTTTTTTGTGTAGGGGCATTTTATTTGTGATACTGTAACTAAACATTAAACCATGAAATGGGCATTTTCTTCTAACAATGAGTGGCTTTTGTTTATGGGATTGTATAGTGTTACCTTGCATCTTCTTCAGAAGATGCTACCTATTACCAAAGTTTTGTTAATATGTTAATGTATTTAAATTTAATCAATCTACTAAAAATTCTTGAGTCATTGTCTGATTATCATGATGGATAAAAGCTTATTCTACAAGATTAGGATTGCCTCCAAATTAGTTTTCAGCCTGCATGTGTTCTCTCTCTTTTAAAAACACACATGCAATTATTAATGCAGTCCTCATTTAAATGCTGCAAGCACCTTGGCGCAAGGACAGAGATTTTGTATATTTGTCCATTGCCTAGAACAGTAAAGCCCTGGGTGGTGGTTTTAGCAATTCCAGCACTACAGAAAGGAACTGTGCATTATCCAAGCACTGTGAATTATCTTAGTATTTTCCTTCTATTGCTGTCTATTTCGCATCTATTTTTAAACAACTATTTTGAAGTCTTTAAAAAATATTTATGTAAAATAGAAAAGTTGCCCCCCCCCCCCCCCCCGCGACTCCAAGTTCAGCCTTATGCCATCCTATGCTGGGGCATCATGACAGAAGCTCCTCTGGAATGAGTCGTCTTAGTTCCATTTGTCTCCTTGAGAAGCAATTGCATTCCTGGCATGCAGCACAGAGTGCCAAAAAAAGAGCCTTCTCCAATGGAATGACAATGCTCCAGCCCAAGACTAAAGGCTTGAGACATTCCAAAGGAGAAGGACAGCACAGGTGGGCATCTTTGCAGCCAGCCAATCCACAGAGAGAAGAGCGGTAGGAAAGCACACTTTTATGGCAATGCCAAAATAGACTCAGAGGGGTGCGTCAGAATTTAGTGCTTCATGCTATATACAACTTCAAGAACAGGACAAGGGGTGGGTGTTGAATTTAACATGATATGGTAGTGAGTACAACTGGACTGAATAGTGCTTTGTGAGACAACAAATGTCATTGTTTTAAATCCCCCAGTGTTTTATGCAAAACTCCTTTCTGATTCTCAGATATTTGTGTTTTATGTTCTCATGGTGGTTTTCTAGACAAAATGGCTAAATGTCTGAAAGAAACCCAGCCAAATCCCATTTAGTTGATGCTGTCAGATGGCTAGGTTATGTGTCTGTAATTCTCAGGAGAAGGGAAGCAAGCTAAAGCAAATAAATAATACTCAAGACAATTGCCATGATATTGAACACTTTATCAGAAATGAATGAGTGTTTTTAGCTATGTATATTATGTTTACATTGTTCTGATTTTATCTTTACGCTGCCCTGAGATCCCAGTGATATAGGGCGGGATACACATGTTTTAATAAACAAATAATTTATTTGCAACTCTAACAGATCTTCAGTACAAAAAATAATAATCATGGAGCAAGAATTATACTTGTTCCCAACATAATATCGGACACAAGAGATTCCTTAAGGCATTTAATTCAAGTCACAAGCAAATCTAGCCCTGACTTAAACCATCTCTGGCACTCACCACTCCAGGTTGTCCTTTAATACCTTGAAAGAAGCGGACTAGATTCTTTCTGTTCTTGTTGCTTTGCTGTAGAGCTTTTGGAGTTGGAAAATATTCCTTAAACTTCATATTGTAATTCAAAACCTATTGTGTTTCTCATCCTGCTCATATTAATTTACTTTTCTTCAAGAAAGCATACACAGGAAGGGTGTCAATATAAATACATATATATGTATAAAAAATCTAGACAGAGAACTAAATGATGCAATCTCTTCTCTGACCCTGATGAAATCACTTACCCCAACCTTATTGCCTCACCTGAATGCTTGGCCATAATAAGACGTCTGCTTCACAGGGGTGCTTTAAGGGTGAATTTCAGGCTGTTTACCAAGCAATCCTTTATAGATATATCCTAACAAATTTAAGTTTAAAAAATTCAGCAGAACTTTACAACCTCCTTCATTGTATATGGAAGAATTGCATCCTAACCTAGTAACATTTAATACAAAAAACAGGATAAAATCTACTACACCATCATTTTCTGCTGAATTTTTGGTTCTTTCCTAAATAGCATCATTTTTGTTTGAAGAATAATTTTGATACAAACATTTAGCAAAATTTTTAGAGCTAGATGCTCTTTAACTCTGCTACCCTTTTCCAGCAGATACTTAATCTATGATTGAAAGAGAAAACTAGCTCTAAATACTTTTGGTATATGTTCTATGATGGAACTCTGTTCATATGATTAAAAGTATGTTCCATGAATTGCTTATTTCCTACAGAGGAACCGTGCAGCAAATCTCCAATCACTTTTAAGGTGATGGATGTCATTTATCATAAATAAATTCACTTGGCTCATGAGCCATTTGGGTTATTTTTCTAAACCTCTGGATCATACAGACAGCTTTAGTCTTGTTGCTCCAATTCTGTAGTAACCTTTGAACAGTTTTACATATTACAAAATTCCTACACTGTAAGAAGGAATGGAAAACCTGTATATAGATCACAATGTGTGATTGCAAGAGGTTTTTTTTTGCATGTACACCATTCTATCTAAACATGCATAGGACTGCACCCTTATAGGCTTTTCATTTCTTTGCCTGCCCTTTTTAAAATTGCTATGATTTACACAGTACTTTTCAGTCATTTGATTGCTCTTCTATTTGACAAACTAGGACCTGAAGCTGAGGAATACTGATACCTATACATGTCATATCTATTCAAGGTAGCGGGTGTGTGTGTGTGTGTGAACCCAAGCTAACACCACCTTACAACATGGGTAAGGTGGGCAGAAGGCAGAAATGGATCAACAGTTAGGTTTCTTGGTAATTTGGCATAGATCAGTAGGGGCTTGATTCTCAATGGTTTAACAATAGCTGCAACAAAACCACTCCCCTTCCTTTGCCCTAAATTACATTGCTGAAATGAAGAAAACTCAAGGTAATCAGCAGTACATTTTTGTGTTCATATCCCTGGGCTTCAAATCCTTTAACCCTTACCTTGTTTTTCACTAAGCTCTTATTTCTTCACTAAGCTCTGGTTTCTTTTTTCCTTATCCTCAAAATAAAACAAAACTGATACAAGAACTCACAGGTGCCAGTTTATTGTGTGCCAAGTTGCCCCCTTGCTTTTGGGGTTCCCTGCAATACACAAAACTCCTTTCCACAGCACATTAACTTCATTCCCGCAACATCCCAGCGCCTTGGATAATGATCACTCAGAGGAGGTAGAGGCTTTGACCTTGCCCTCTCACCAGTGATCATGATCTAGGTTTCTGGAATGGGGATGAGGGAAGATGCAGTTATATGTATGGGAAGTGGAGGTGTGTGCATGTGTGTTTATGTGTATTTAAATATGAGTGGGTGTACCTCCACAGCTGCACATGTGGCAGAGGCAAGGGTGCTCTCCCTGGGGTGGGGGTTTGACATTGGCCTCCCGGACTTCAAATGAAGAGTGGGAGATGTATGAAAAGGACACCTGTGTAGTTTCAAACTTCAATTCATACAGTCTCTGTTTGGGGCTAAATGGCTTGCTTGTGAAAGGTCTCATGGGCAGGTACAAGGAGTGTGCTCCTTTCAGGTAAGTCTTTCCCTTCTCAGGTCTGTTTAATACCCCCCCTCCCCCCAATTGGTGGCAGTTCTATAACAGCTGCACAGGTCTATAACATGAAATTAATAGGGTTCTTATTCAGTTGCACAAATGTGTAGTTGTGTGTTGAAACCTAGCCTACCAAAAGTATGTCTCACCAGCCACTGCCATAAGATAGGAAATGGGGGACAACACATTTTAGTATGTTTATATTTAAATTGAAAATGGGTATTTTATGGTTTTCATTGTTGTACACTGACTGAATATTTTTACGTGATAGGATAAAATATTTTTGAATAATAAATGTATGAATTTTCTGTTCACAAATTACTTCCCCTACCCAAGAGCAAAGGTCCCAGCAGGTATAATGCCTGTGTTGTCAGCACACACCAAAACCAATAGCACTAAAAGAAGGCAGGTGACCAGTTCTACAGGTTAAAGCCACTCTCACCAGACTAAATTACAGTACCATGAGGTTAGCGCACACCCAAATTTATGCCGCATTGCAACCACAATTTAAAAAAACAACATAAATGTGACCCGAAAAGTTCTGGGATATAGGCACAGTTTACGTAGTGTGCAGGGTGTCAAACAAAAGAGCTAAACATTACAGTAGTACAAGAAAATCTAGTGTAGATTATCTTGTGGACTCATGATTTAAGATGGTTTATTGTGGTCCTAAAAGCTGTCCCACCACCAATGGATTAAAAAAGGGGTGTGCTGACTGCTGTATCAGTGCAACATCATGTAATAGTACATTATGCCAATATTAGAATTCCAAGCAAATGACACCAGCATTAATGTTGAAGGATGCCAGTCCCATTTAGTAAGCAAGTCTAAATTGGCTTAAATCCCCCATAATGGTGTTAGGACTGCATTTGGCAGCTATAATAGCTCAATGTCATAATTGAAAGAAACATATTAGGTGAACAACTAGTTCTGTGGGTGATATATCCAATGTTGCTCTAGCAGAAGTCCAGTTGCACAACAGAACGTTCCCTTTATCTCCTTCCGCTGCAACCCTCCACATTTTTCAGCCTTCCAGAGCAGATTCTGAGGGCACTTGGGGGGAGCTGTGGGGAGAGGGGAAATTCCCCCCTGCTGGTTCCATTGCGGGAACTGCTTTTGTCAGCAGAAAGACAGTGTTGGATCCAACTCCATATAGTTATTGGTGTACGTTTTCCTTCTGTTTCTGTACAAGTGGCTTGTTTATAGCAAGAATGACTATAATTCAAATCTAGTTCCCAAAGCCATTTTATTTGGCTGCTGATTGACATTATTGTGAAGCTCTTGCTGCTAGGTGTCAACAACTTAATTACTGAGCCGCCACATCCAACCTGGTGCCCTCCTGATGTGCTGGACTACTCAGAATCTATTCTGAGAATTGTAGCCCAATACATCTGGAAGGCACCAGGGTAGAGTCTGACTACTTGGGAATACACTTCTGCCCCGTAACTGCACCCCACCCAAGATCCAGAAGTTCACCATCCTTGATTTATATTATCCCCCATGTTTAGTTTGAAGTAATAGTAGAAAGAACAGAGAATTCACAGAGCTTAGCATGTGAACAGCAGCCATTGCCTATGATGTAATGATTCTGACAGGCTACAATGCAGAATTCACTGTGCTATGCCAGTGGGGGTGGGGGGGCAGTAGTCCTACTTGTTTGTGGCTTGGATCTGTCACTGAATTTTCTTCTTTAATTTTTGCTCCCCAATGAGTAGCCAACCCTGCTAGAGAAAAGGGGGAAGATGAGGTACTTCTAGTCTGAACGAAGCAGGTCTTTGGTACCCAGACCTTTATGTGATGAGAAAGCTCCCGTTTCCCCATTCTCTTATCTAACCATCAAATAGTCCTGCACCATTCCTGAAGCCTAGCATAAAGCGGATGCTTCTGGAACATCTCCGCTTTCCTTGGACACCTAATACAAACATGGCAGTACATTCAAAAGGTGCTTGACCACAGAAGGCTGCTGCTAAAAAAAGACAGAGCTCATTCTCCAGGCTTAGGGAGGATTCTAAGAATTCATCTTTCATGAGTGATGTGACTGTTTATGACCATTCTTGAGTGACCTTAAGTGAAAGAAAGGGCAATATAAAGCTTATTCTATCTGGAGCCAGTTAGTAACTCCAGATAGAATGGAGGAAGTGACTCCGTGGCATACAGCCTTGCAAACTGCAGCTCTTGTCACCTTCACCTGTTTCACAAACCTGTCTCCTTGCTGATGGAAGGAAACAGCAGACCTGTTTCTCTATAAACCGGACTGCAATCCTGAATCCTGCTCTGGCTTAATTTTGAGGATCAGGGTACAATTCACATGCTGAGGAGTGAATTATGCAAAGGTGGAGATTGTACACTGATATTACTGAACTCATAATGAGCTGTGTATTTGCCTGGGGATATAGTATTGATTAGTTTAGCTTTATAGTTCATGAGAGCGTGAGCCTAAATAGGTATTCTAGGTAACAATTCCTATGGCTTAGGTCAGCCTCCCCGAACCCTCAGATAGTTTAGACTACAACTCCCAGCACTTCTGACCATTGGCCTTGCAGCTGGGACTGATGGGAATTGAAGTCTAAATCAATCAGAAAGTATCAGCCTGGGCAAGGTTGATGTAGGTTGAAGCAGGGGGTAGAAGAGACGCTTCTGGAGTATCTTTGCTTTCCACAGTGTAAGTTTTAAAATGAGATGTTTGTAATACTCTACAGTTGTACATAATTTCAATGAGCAACCTGCTGAAAAAGTTTACTCGCTGCCATTTAGATACATGTCATTGGATCAGGCTGAGAGAGAACCTGTTCTCCCCCCTCCCCCCAATTTTTTTTCCAGCAGAAGCCAAATACATACAGTTACTGATTGGTTGGCCTTTCTAACAATTGCAAAGCTACCTCTCTACTTTTGGAGCAGGGCTGTGCCTCATGCTATGCGGTGGGCGTGGGCCTTGCTAATTCTCTGAACAATTTTAATAGTGCATAAAAGCAATATAACAACTGTTGGTTGCACAAACATGTTAGGCACGGCACTTGAAGAAAAACAAAATAATGGTGGATTGTCTGTCTGAAGCATGGGTGGAAAGCTGCTGATGGTGGTGGTGGGAACAGAGGTCACTATCAACAAAGGATTAGCCCCCTCCCCTGTTTATAGCTTTGTCTATATGCACTCAGATTGTGAGATTGATTTATCTCTGTTTCTTTAACTGTGGCCTGTAGATCTACTATGGAACATTCTAAGGCCATGAGAAAAATCATATGAGAAAATAGTGAAGGCCCCTTTTCTAGAGCAGACGGTGATGAACACTACTTCAAATCTCTAAGAGTGCCTCAACTGACAAACTGCTACAACATGAAATATGTGTAATCCTAGCATGCCCTCTCCATTACATACCTTTGTCTTTCCTAATAACTTTCACATTCAGCTGCTCCACTGGAGCTCAGAATGAGTTGAGTATTAAATGGAAAGCCTTTTGAGCAACCTTCCACTTGATGGTGATAACGCAAGACAGTGCAGTGATCTGCAAAGAATAGAAGAGTGGTCTGTAATACAACTGTTTCAGAATCATACTAAAACCAGTGTGCACTCTGGATTCCATTGAGTGGCTTTTTGGCTTTATAAAATAGCTCCCTAAATCATAGGCTTACATGGTTCTGTAGATTCTACAGGGTCTGTAGGCTTATTGCTCTACAGTACTGAGCGATGAAAAATAGAAACATTGAACCTATCTACACTACTGCTTTAAAACGGTTTATAACAGTTTTAAACCGGTTAAGTTATTAACAGGTTTAAAACTGTTATAAACCATTTTAAAGCAGTAGTGTAGATAGGCTCATTGTTTCCCATGTTAAAATGCCTACATTTTTCATATTCTCTGTTGACAAGAGCAGGGAAGGAGGCTCTAGGAAGCACGTTATCTATAGTGAGACTTGCTACCAAAACAGCAGAGATTTGCCACTCTGTAGTCACTGTCAAGTGAATTACTAGCCTTGAAGTTTTCCTACTTAATATATTTGCCCTTTGTTTCTCATTAGTATGTTTTGCTTCACACAACGGCTGCTTTCATCAGCTGTTACTGATCCCCTCTTTGGTGGTGGCATAGTTGTAATTCTTTGGCGTGTTTAACTAGGAGGGCGTTCCTGTTTAGGAGAGTGGCAAATCAATAATAAGCCCTAAAAAGATAAATACAAAAGTATTAGTGGTAATAATTTGATATTTATGAAATACCTTGAAGCTGCTTTCTATACTTATTATGTTGCAGCTACTTTTTTTTATTCATTCAGTGGATTTGGATCTCACTTTTCAACAAAACTCTTCAATGTGGTTCACAGTTATCTAGTCCTTTGTTTTTATTTATTATTTATGAAAATATTTCTATGCCATCTGCCAAGTAAAATATATCCAGATTGTGTACTTCAATAAAAAACATACTATACGTGTGCAAATATAAATATACACTATAAAAACATACCAAAACATAACCAATGGTCATCAGAAAACAAAGAAAATCAAAACAACAGGCATCTGAAATAATCAAATGCCAAGGCAAATAAAAAAAACCTTTCAGCATGCACCTAAATTGCATCAGAGTTGGCACATGCTTTATTTCTGGGGGGAGGAATTTCTAGAGAATGGGTGCCACCACAGAAAAGGCCCTGCACAATCAGGACGGTCCGTGATGATTATTGTAGCAGCTGGGAGAAAGCATTATCTCAGGTATCATGGTCTCAAGTTGTTTAGGACCTTATAGGTTTTTATTCAATCATTTTTTCAAAACCTGCCCTTCAGTACTTCACTCCTTTGCCCCCTTCACACAGAAGGGGAGATGATTCCTTGTGGTGCAGTCACACACTGTTGCGACCATATAGGTGGGGCCAACTGGGCATGAAGAAGGACCCATGTTTGGCCTCCCCAAATGCAATGTGTGGAGATACACATCAGAGAAGCAGCTCCCACGCCATTGGGCATATGCATCAAGGGAACCACAGAAAAACATACTTTTTTTAAAAAAAAATAAGCTGTGCATAATTTCCAGTATTTTGGTTTCTTATTATCACTACGGGCAGCATCAAATACTGCCTGGGCAGCATCAAATACTGCCTGTGCACCAGTGGGACCCACCACCAGTGCAATAGAAAGCTAGAGCTTTCCAAACAGAATAGGTCAGCAGCAAACAGGACAGGTCAGCATAACTCCATTCTATGAGCTCCATTGACCTGTTTCCAGAGCAGAACAGGTCAGTGGAGCTTGTAGAAAGGAGCTGACCTGTCCTGTTCCAGAAATGATTGGCTTGTTTCCAGGGCTGTTCTAGGAACCATTAGCTTCCTCTTGCACCCTGCTGGTGCAACAAAATAAGTGGAGGTGCAAGGGAAGCATTGGATATTGCCCTTTGCCAGACCCTTTGGGCATATGAATGATTCCTTTACTGCCAGCATTCTGGCTGATAACGAACGCTTCACACATTACATTAGAAAATGCATGTTTTCACCTACAAGTTGCAGAGAACTACAGCCAATTGTATTTGCACATAACTTTTGGAACCCTACCATGCATATTTAAAATGTAATGGATAAAATAGCGATGCAATGATGCCAGGGTACTGAAGTACGTACACACACACACACACAAACACAGCATTTTGTCCAATAAGAGCCTCAAACTATTGGTGCATCAGCAGTCTTTACAACAATTACTACAAGCTTTCATTTATCTAAAGGATAACACACCAGCTTTCTCCTGCAGTAAACTTGCCTCTCCAGCGTAGAATTGTGAACTTACAAATATTGCCCTATGCCAAGCTATCAGAATTGATAAATAACTACTAAACTTGGTCATTTCTATAAATATATTTAATGGGGAAAAAATAAGTGTAGAAGTGGCAAGCAGGCTATAGGGCTGGTTTCTGATTTCCAAATATAGAGAAGGGTTGAGCTAAGAGAAGAATCAGAGCCTATAAAAGCTGTCAGTGATAAAAGGTTTCTTGGTGCTACGGACTGTCAGAGGTAAGTCTGATTCTCTGTCTCTCTCTCTCCCTGCACACCTGTTTCCCCTTTTCTCTCCCACTTGCAATGCACTAAGAGTCTCCCAGTTTGGGGGGACTTCAGAATAACTGAGTGTTAAAATAGATGGTAAGGGTAGCTGTAGAATAGCTGAGTTTAAATACAATTTTCTTTAAGGAGGAAATGTTGGGGAAAGAGGGTCCATCTCTGCTGTGTATTTTAAGCCTTTACATATGGGAAGAATGTAACAAATTCTCAGCTGTTGGGACTGCTTGAGGATCCCGGACTCATCAACATTTAAACTGTCTGCTCCTTTGCAGGTTAAACATTTCATCTCGTTCCTTTCTTCTTTCTGGTGGGAGTAGATAACAAAAAGGTGAGAAATCATGGGGTTGTAAAGTCATTCAATCCCAAATTCTAATTAGCTCTACCTGGTTCATTTGCCAAATCAGTCTGCTATGGGTTGATATGAACTGCAATGCTTTCATAATTGTGTGTGCGGAGGGGATGTTATCTCCTTGTACACTGACTGTCATACCTGTTGTGGGTGAAGGAATAGAACTATACAAAATAAGTGGGCCATCCCTTGGAAAGCCCCATCTCTCTGTCAAGCACTTTCCCAATCCCAAATACGATCTCTAATTTCCCACCAGAAGCTCCTATTCTATTCACTGAAGCTGCTTCCAGCGGATGCCTGTGGGTTCTCTAATTCTCACTCATAACACTTGCAGAGATACATGTCACTCACTCACTCACTCACCCACCCACCCACTCTACACAGACTACCCAATTCAGTCAACATCCTGCCAAGCACAGGTGGCACTTCATGTCCCAAGGGCTCTTATCTTTACACCCCCTGCCCTTCCTCCTCCAGCACACAGAGACATTTACCAGGTCTCCATTTCATCTACTAATTGATGGGAAAGTTCTCATTTATGCTGAGAACAGAAATGGTGGGAGTAAGCTAACTCTGGGCCCTATACACTGTCTGACTTACTCAGCTTTCCACGTACTCTGAGCTATTTAAATGTCAATTGGGGAATGGAAGGCATCCAACAGCGGAGATACTTGCTCAACAAGTAACTACACCCAAGGCATGTATAGACCTAATCAACCTCATCCATCCATCTCAGGCTTCCCTGTGATAAGCAACGGGTACCAGATGGTTACGTTCAAGAAGTACTCAAGGAAGCGAGCCTCATTTGGTTATTGTTAGTAGGTTTACATAACTCCACAAAGAAGAGTGAACTTACCAAAGATAATGTCAATAATTTATATTTTCTGCACCAGATATGTTGATATATTAGGATTATATGTACTATGTGCCAAAATAATAATTCTATGCTAAAGCAACTAATTAGACTAAATTATGCAGACCAGGCAACGTTACAAGTACTTATTTTTCTCATCATTTATATATGCTTCCCTAAGTTCTTTGGAGGCCAGGATAGAAACACGATTACTATATCTGTGTCTCGCCAGGCCCCTCCCACATATTTTAAAGTTTACCAAGCCTCAAATTCTGGTATTTTTTAAAAAATAAAAAAACATTGATTGCCTTCTATGCTGGACTCTAGATTTTGCATTTGTGAAATTAGCTCATGGATGCTTAACAACCCTTGTTATTTCTGCTAAAAGCACCCAAACAATCAACTGATTTATATTTATTCTTATTTATTGTTGGCATTGATATCTTGCTAAAGGCAGTTTACGGATAAAACCAATGCAATTAGAAATATGTATACCAAGATATATCAAAGGCCAACATTCCCTACAGAAAACAGTGAGCTCAGAGCTACTATAGCAGTAAGTAATCTTGTGATCTTGCAGGAGACATGGCTGCTGGCTTGCAGAAGACTAAAGGGAGATTCTAAGTTTAGTGCATAATGCCATGATTACACAGAAAATGGGTGTGGGAGAGACGCTGGGCTTCCTGCTCTGGGTACAAGCTCTTCTGTACACTAGTAGGTTCAGAAATAGGGACCACGTCTGGTGCCGCATGATGTTTCTAGCTCAAGTATCCCAGTTTTGAAAAGAACAGACTGACCTCCTGTGTCTCTTTTAGCTGCAGCAATGAGCAGGGATGCAGAAATGGAGGTTTTTGGGCCGGCTGCCTCTTTCCTCCGCAAATCTGAGAAGGAGCGAATAGAGGCTCAGAACCAACCCTTTGATGCCAAGAGCTATTGCTATGTGGCTGAGCCCAAGGAGGAATATGCCAAAGGGAAAATTAAGAGTAGTGAAGGTGGCAAGACAACTGTGGACACAGATGATGGCAGGGTAAGCAACTTTTAGGGTCTTAGATATGGGGGGAGTGCCTCCTTTTCAGCAAGTATGTACATGGTTTTCCAATAAACAACAGAATATATAACCTCAGATCCCACATTGTTCCCTTTTCTAATGCAGAGAAGAGAGAGTATTGGGTTTGAACATGGAAAATCCAGGTTTAAAATCCATTGAAGACCACTGTATAAGTTGAGGCAAAACATGCTTTCACAACCTAACTTTCCTTAGTGGATTGTTCTGAAGCTAGTATTTTTTCTTCTGGGATATGCTACCAAAATAATTCTATAATAAGTGGACTAATCTGGCCCCTAAAGAAATACATGTTTTCATGAAATGATTTCCTCATGTCCCAAAGACACACAGGCTATACCCTCCATGTTCACTGGGCCATTCATTAATTCAATGTGGCTTATGACAATTGCAACATTTTGAAGACTAGTCCTTGACTAATATAGAGCTTTACTTCAAGATAGCATTACATTGTTAGGCTAAAGGCCAAGCTCAAGGAGAAAGTCGTTGTCACGCTACAAAGGGCTCCAGGTCATAACAGATTTGAGCAGTGACATCCTTGTTAAAAATCCAGAGAACTTCGGCTATGGGGCAGTATACAAATGTAATCAATAATAATAAATAATAATAATTTGTATTGAACCTTGCACTGTGACCTGGTCCTTTCTCTCCTTGCATTTCAGACACTGACTGTCAAGGCAGAGGATGTGTATGCTATGAATCCACCTAAGTTTGAGAGAATAGAGGACATGGCAATGCTGACACACTTGCATGAACCTGCAGTTCTGTATAACCTCAAAGAACGTTACAGCTCTTGGATGATCTATGTAAGTGGCACCACCTTAGTGCAAAGGAAGGATTCCCATGGGGTGAATTGTAACAATCCTTTTTTTTTTTTTTGGTTTTCATGCAGACCTATTCAGGTCTCTTCTGCGTCACCATCAATCCATACAAATGGCTGCCTGTGTACAATCCAGAGGTAGTGGCTGGTTACCGGGGCAAAAAGCGCACAGAAGCACCTCCCCACATCTTCTCCATCTCTGACAATGCCTATCAGTTCATGCTAACTGGTATGTGTGCTTCAAAAATGAAAGGGGAATAATAACCTAGTATAGGCAGAACAATACTGGAGAAACAATAATCAGTCTTAACAAACGTCTATCCTATGTCCCTGGTTTGATACAGTGGTTGCAACTGTGACCCAGGTCCCTGCCTCTGTAGCATGGTAAGCGTAATATTCTCTCTCTCTCTCTCTCTCTCCCTCCTTTTGACAGATCGTGAAAACCAGTCTATCCTGATCACGTAAGTTAGCACTTCAAGTTTGTTCTACTTTCTATTGCAGAAGTACATTTTTTGACACAGCTAATGTACTTCCATTTCTCTTTACCTAATGCTGAATTGTTCTTGACAGTGGAGAATCTGGTGCTGGAAAGACTGTCAACACCAAGCGCGTAATCCAGTACTTTGCAACAATTGCAGCTACTGGAGAATTAGCCAAGAAAAAGGAAGCACAATCCAAGATGAAGGTATGATGAGTAGGCCTGACTCAAGAGGCACTAATCAATCTATGGCTGTAAGCCTGCAAAAAGCAATGGTAGAGAACCAGAGACTCTAAACAGTTTCCTGGTCAGTTAGACTCTGGCTGAATTCAGACAACACGATAGTCAATGGTGGGGTAATAATCAACTTTACAGTTGTTCATCTAGGGGATACTCCCCACACAACATGGTAATAAATAATCAACTGTGGTGTGGATTAGGATCAGCGCTGAGTTGACTATGGCAGCATTTGGACGACACGATAGTCAATACAACTGACGATTGTCCCCCCCCCCCAGTTGCTTATTGTGTTGTCCAAATTCAGCCTCTGTTTCTATGAAGTGCAGCAGGGGTTGCTCAGGCTTGCAGAATTCTCTTTATCAAGAGAGTATGATGACATTTACAGCCAAAGTGTGATAAAACGTCAAGCACTGAGACTGCACCTACAGGGTCTACATTGGATAGCCATGTGAAGCATTTCTTTCCCTCTGTCATGGCACACACCTGTTCCCTTTAAAATAAAAACTATGGAGTTCTAAGAAATAATTGTGATAATACATGCAGAGTGCATTGAAATCACAACCTCATTCTTTTCATTGGTGTGTTCTAATAGTTTCTGCATTACCTTTCCTTCCTCTGGCCAACATGGTTACATCCAGCACTTGGTTTCACAGTGCCTCTAAATTACCCAGTACCATGGACAGGTAGTGGAAAGGGCATCCCATCCCCATCCAGTTGCCATCACTAGTTCCAATTTACACAGAGGACATAGCAGGCAACAGATGGACACAAACAAACTGTTTCTTTGCTCTCCTTTTGCTTCTTACCGTTTCCGTCTCCTTTCTCTCTTCCTTCCATTTCCCTCCTTTTTTCTTCTCTAGCTTCCCTCCCTCTGCCAGGGCCCTTTAGGAACAAACCTGTGAAAAGTAAAATGCGAAGGGAGCTATAAGGATACAACACAGACAAACACATCTTCCTGGTTTTGATTTTGAATCAGGGATTGTTTCCAGATGAGGTGCAATCACCCTGCCTCATTCACAGAATTTTACAGGGGGTCCAGCCATTTGTAACCCTCCCATGTTTTCCCTCCATTTCTTCCATCTCTCCCCCCCCCCCATCACAGAAAATCTGTTAAAGAGGAAAGTAGCTGCACAATGTCTTTTGATTGATAGTGCTAGGAGCTGTCCATCTGCCAGTACCCATTTTCAGATCCTGTGTGCTTGCAGGAATAATTAATACGCTACCTATATAAATCTGAGTACTCAAGATACGTCATTTATCCTGAGATGAATGAGAGGCGACTCAACCTCCCTTAATGTTCTCTTCCTCAATTTCATCATGCTTCAGGATCTAAATACCCCTTTGACTAAGTAAACAAATTGGAGACTGAAGCAAATTTTAAGGGGTGTGTTTTTTCCATGAAACCAAGTGCACCCTTAGCAATAGTGACTTGATCCCAGTGAAGGTGCTACAACGTTGCAATTTCAGTCCAGGCATCACTGCTTCAACTCCAAAACCCATTTACTGGGCAATACTAGCTGTAAAAAAAAAAACTTGTGAAATTAAGACTGCAGTCCTAAATCCATTTATTAGAGAAAGGGCCACATTTAATTTCATGGTATTTACTTCTGTGTAAACATATTGTTTGTTATATGCTTGCACCCCAAACTCCAAGCACTGAGAACTTCAGACGTATGAGCATTATCCAAGGCCCAGCACTGGGCAAAACGTGGGGTATTAATATTAATATTAATATTAATAATAAACAACAACAACAATTTGTTTCTTTGACTGAGTTCACTGGAGCCTTATGGTGTTTTTCTGATATATGTGTAAAAATGTGTGAAATTAAGTCTGCATTCTAAATTCACATACTAGAGAGTAAGGGCTGTTTAACCATGGTACTTCTGAGTAAATATAGATAGGATTTATCTACAAGGCTGTAATCCTATGTACATCTACCTGGGAGTAAGCCACACTGAACACAGCGGTATTTACTTCTGAGTAAACACATGCATAAGTTTTTGTCACAAGGCTTGTATATTAATCCATCTATATTCAATAGCAACTAAATCCATTGTTTTATTTCTTGCTTTTCACATATTTCTCCAAACACCTTTAAAGGGGACACTTGAAGATCAAATCATCAGTGCCAACCCTCTATTAGAGGCTTTTGGGAATGCCAAGACTGTTAGGAATGACAACTCTTCCCGCTTTGTAAGTGGCACATAGTTTAGGGATGGGGAACTTCTGGGTTGCAGGCTCCCTCCAACTGGCCTGTCACCTTCCTCAGCACCCCACCCCAAAATTAAACTTGGAAAAAGTTTTCCATTGGCTTTTCCAAGCCTAAATACAGTGCAGGGTGGCTAGGGGCACCTGGTGAACTTTCCCCCTCCATGCATACCCTGACCCCACCCTGGGGACAAAGAAGGGCTTTCCCCAAGCCCAGTTGTTGCAGGGGTGCGTGTGTCTTCTCTGAAACTCTCTGGATTTCTTTAATGGATGTTCCATGTTTGTACTCTACAGGGCAAATTCATCCGGATTCACTTTGGTGCCACTGGAAAGCTGGCCTCTGCAGATATTGAGACCTGTAAGTACTTGCATTGGCACATAGTCTGAGGCGTATCAAATTGGGCTTACAAACATTAATCTGAATCTCTGTTGCAGATCTGCTGGAAAAATCGAGAGTAACCTTTCAGCTAAAGGCTGAAAGAAGTTACCACATTTTCTATCAGATTACCTCCAATAAGAAGCCAGAATTGATTGGTAAGATGCTTATTTATTGCCTTTCTGATTTTCTCAGGTTATTTAGTAAGGCAGAAAGATTTTGTACTGCTACTTGTTCAGTTAGAGCTGCTCAGAAAACTTGAGGAAATTATATTTCTTTTTCAAGACCTTTTGGGCTACAATGTTACATATGATTACTTGAGACTAAGTCCTGTTGAACTCAGTGGGATTTACTTTACATAGAATTGTGCTGTCATTCTCCTTTTAGATCAGAATCTAAGACATTTTGTGCCAATTATCAGACTCTTCTGTTTGCATTTCAGAAATGCTTCTCATTTCAACTAACCCTTATGACTATCCATTTATAAGCCAAGGGGAGATCACAGTCCAAAGCATTGATGACCAAGAGGAGCTAATAGCTACAGATGTGAGTATAAGTAGTGATGATGACATAATAGTTATAATATCATTATTGACTAATCATTTTAGCTAATTATTTCATGTTACAGACAGCTATAGATATCCTGGGCTTCACTGCTGAAGAGAAGGTTGGAATCTATAAACTGACAGGGGCAGTGATGCATTATGGGAACATGAAGTTTAAGCAGAAACCGCGAGAGGAGCAAGCTGAGCCAGACGGAAGTGAAGGTAGATTTATTGCGCCCCCATTTCAGAAAAATTAGTTTTCAGCTCTTGTGAATGAAAACGTTTAATACAAGACGTACAAAACATCCCTGGAGTCACATTAATACTCTGAATATTAATAACAACAGGGATTGTATACACCTCTTCCCATGTGGAGAAATATAGCAACAAAGCTAGATCTCTCCACCTTAATCAAGTTTCTTGTGATTATCCCATGGTCAACTGAATTTGTTTATCTTAATTGCTATATTTATTGAGTTGTAGGGACTTTAAGGATGAAAAGAGTGATTTAGGAAAGAGGGTGGGCTTTCTTTTTTCATTCTGTGGAAGATTTCCTAAAGGATTCAATTGTCACTTTCTATTTACTTTTAAAGTATCAATTAGAATGGTTAATTAATAATGCTGGGTTTCAGTGTTTGGTTGTTGTTGTTCCCTGACCAGAAGTTTGAAGGTTATACTATACTCTTGTTTCAAACTAGCTCTGCCAACTGTGTAGTTCAGCTCCTTGGTTATTCTGAAAGCATTTCACAAATATTTGCTTCTTACATATTCTGTTTTATAGAGGCTGACAAGGCAGCTTATCTGATGGGCCTGAATTCTTCAGATTTGTTGAAAGCCTTGTGTTTTCCCCGAGTGAAAGTGGGGAATGAATATGTGACCAAAGGTCAAACTGTAGACCAGGTGAGTACACACAGCAGGTCAAAAGCATTTGCCAGCTTTGGTGAAGAACTGTCAAATAAGGTACATCTCTTCCTTTCAGTGTGTTTTTAGTTTGGAATCACCAGTTTGGGGAAAAGTCTGGTCACACCTATCCTGTCCAGATTAACTGCATTGAAATTCTATCTAAAAAAGGTTACAACAGGAGAAACAAATAGTGGTTTTGAATAGTTCCGATTGTGACTTATGTTGAGATGTGAAAACATCTACATGACACCGAGTACCATTCCCATTTTCTTTTTTCAGGCAGTATTTTTAAAAGACCTCTATGATGAGCTACCTTTTGACTTTGGTCATCCTGTTATAAAGCAATTTGTGTTATCCACTCCACCCTGGAAGGAGAATCTCAATGGGCCTGTTGTGATGACACTTCAGAATCTGTGGTTAGTGAAACTGTGGTTCTCTTAGCACTATCCACAAGCCATGCTGTCTCACACAACACTTTAAGCCATGGTTAGAGCTACTAATGCTGCTGCAGACTGTCCGGATGTGGTTAGTGAGTGATCAGAGTTTTGCAAAATGCATCGCACAAGACACCTTAAGCCCTGCTGCTTAACCAAAAGCCTTAACCAGCAGGGTTTAAGGTGTCTTCTAAACAGGCCCACTGTAGAATGATCCAATATTTAAGCTATACACCTCCTGTGATGGATTTCTGAGCTGCGATAAGTTTAGCCTCCATCTCAGCTAACACTATTATTCCTGAGTCATTCCCATCTCCCAGGCCAAACCAAGCAGTGATTCACCAACTTGCACAGGAACTTGTTTCAGTAACAAATGTTTAATTATGTGACTGCTGCTAATTGTCTGGACTGCTGCCCACAGGTGCATCATGCTGTCAATGCCCTTTCCAAATCTGTCTATGAAAAGGTGTTCTTCTGGATGGTAGCTCGCATCAATCAACAACTGGATACAAAGCTGCCCAGACAACATTTCATTGGGGTCTTAGATATTGCAGGTTTTGAAATCTTTGAGGTACGCAGATCTATTTCAACTGCTTAGCTCGCCCATAATAACTAACTGCCTTTTTCCTTCTATATTCTGTCCCAGAGCATTACTGCAACAGATGATATGAGGGGTTGGGCATAAGAATAATTTCCTAATGCAGTAGACATTTGCAGTCTGCAGTGGAAAGACTGGAATAGGCATCGTACTTTCTCTTTTCTTTGGGAGAAGCAATAGGAGGAATAGTCAAAGCTCCACCCCAGTGCCAAAGAGGCTGGAGTCAACTGCTGACTCTGCCTGGGCTTTTCACCCTTTTGCCTAAAATCCTTGAAGATGAATTGAAAACTGCTTACCTGTGTATCTTTAAGGCCAAAGTGATCACATATACATACATTTCCTGCTCTTTTCCTGTAGTACAACAGCTTGGAGCAGCTCTGTATCAACTTCACTAATGAGAAACTGCAACAGTTTTTCAATCACCACATGTTCGTGCTGGAGCAGGAGGAATACAAGAAAGAAGGAATTGAATGGACTTTCATAGACTTTGGAATGGATTTGGCTGCCTGCATTGAGCTTATCGAGAAGGTACATTGGAATATTTTCTTACAAATTAGCAACCATTTCAGAGGAAGATATATTTGAAATAAAACTATGTTTGTTTTTCAATTTAGCCAATGGGCATTTTTTCCATCCTGGAAGAGGAGTGTATGTTTCCTAAGGCAACTGACACTTCTTTCAAGAACAAGCTTTATGACCAGCATCTTGGAAAATCTGCCAACTTCCAGAAGCCCAAGCCTGTCAAAGGCAAACCAGAGGCCCACTTCTCCCTAGTGCACTATGCAGGGGTTGTGGACTACAATATCACTGGCTGGTTGGAAAAGAACAAGGACCCCTTGAATGAAACTGTTGTGGCGCTCTATCAAAAATCGTCAATTAAGATTTTGGCCAACCTTTATGCCACCTTTGCTGCGCTAGATGATGGTAAGTTATGGAAACCTTTTACTTTGTCTTCCAGTTAATTTAACACATTTGCTTTAGAATGGTGTTATCTCTTACGTTAGAAGGTTAATTACAGAAGCTGAACAAACGATAGCTAATTCTACTTATGTCCTGCTTTCCAGCGGAAGGTGGTGGCGCTAAGAAGAAAGGAGCAAAGAAGAAGGGGTCGTCTTTCCAAACTGTTTCTGCACTGTTCAGGGTAAAACTTACAGAAAGATTAGACTGCAGACTATGGAGCATAAACATGAAATGCCTGGTTCATGAATATCTATTTGTAGAGATAATTCTCCTTAATTGGTTAGACAAACTTTTGTTTAAATATTGCCAATAACAACCTTTTATAAGCTTGAATTATGGAAGACTGTAGATGTGTCTGGAACAGCAACACATCACCCAGTGATGCATCTGACTTTGATCCTTTGTTGGAGACTAGATGCTGGGCTAAAGTGGCCATAAATAAGAGGGTGCAGATCTTATTAACCCAAACTTCAGGGAGAGAGTTCTTCCTCCAAATGCAGTAAGATGAAATTGAAAATCTGCAAACAAACAAATATCTTGAGGCTCTCCTTATCAAAATACTATAATTTAATAGTATTGTAATCAATAGAAAACTTGAGCTACATAGTTTAAAAAAAACCAAACCAATTGTTTATTTAAGGAGCTACAGTTGCTCTGTTCAAATTACAGGAAAACTTGAACAAACTGATGTCCAACTTGCGGACAACTCACCCACATTTTGTGCGCTGCATCATCCCCAATGAAACCAAAACTCCAGGTAACGTACAGCATCTGGCATGTGGATTTCCACAAGGACATCAGTAGAACATTAGCAAAAGCTGATATTTTTCTTTTGTTTTCTCTCGTACAGGTGCAATGGATCACAAGCTTGTCCTACACCAACTGAGATGTAATGGAGTGCTTGAAGGCATTCGAATCTGCAGGAAGGGATTTCCAAACAGAATCTTATATGGAGACTTTAAACAAAGGTCTGTCAGGGAAAACTTCAGTGGCCTTTCAGTTTGCACTGTGGTACTTATTAGAAAACATTGTCTAGAAATCTAGATATATTCAAGAGCATGCAAACTCCTCTTATATACTACAATTTTGATTCAGCAATCTCTGCATATAGAAACTATGCATTTTGTGCTGTATTGCACCAACTCTGTCTTTGCCCATGGAACATCTCTTTTGCTTTAGCATTTTGTACAATCTGGAGAAATATTTGGACAAAAACCATCATAACCTCCTTAGACTAACTATAATCATGCTGCCCCTTAATGAAGTATGATCTAAGCGATCAGAAGATATTAGAAATGTGCCAGGGTGCTTATTCTTCCTCCGCTGATTTCAACATTGAAACAACCTGTTTATGTTTAAATGGACAGATACCGTGTTCTGAATGCTAGTGCTATCCCAGAGGGCCAGTTTATGGACAGCAAGAAAGCCTGCGAGAAATTGTTGGGATCCATTGATATCGATCACACTCAGTACAAATTTGGGCACACCAAAGTAAGCACTTCTCCATGCTAAGAACTTGGGCACAAGCTTTAAGCATGTAAGACAGAAACTCTACTTTGCATTCTCTTTTCAGGTGTTCTTCAAAGCTGGTTTGCTGGGCCTTTTGGAAGAGATGAGAGATGATCGTCTCGCATTGCTTATTACTCGCACACAGGCGATGTGCAGGGGGTTCCTCATGAGGGCAGAATACCAAAAAATGGTAGCGAGAAGGTAGAATGGCTTTCACTTCCATAGTACTTGTTAGTCTATACTGGGGTTCCTCGACTTATTAGATGCACTGCTTTTTCTCCTGCCATGCTTGCCCAAAAGCAGTAGTGGAAACATTATGTGAGCAGACATCTGCTCATGCAATGGATCTTCCTCTTCTTCTTCCTCTCCTCCCCCCTGAACCCCTATGTGCCCCTCAAATCTGGTCCAGAAGATCCCCAAACCTACAGAGCAGATCTGGGGACACGTGAGGGGCTGTAGGAGAGAGGGTGAATCACCAGCAGTGTCCGTTCTGCTGGTGGACTGATGCCATTGGATACAAGCCATAGCCTATGACCAAAATATGGAGTGTTTGAAACACTGTCTTTGGAAATTTCCACTGCTCTCTTCTTCTCTGTGTTGCAGCAATATAATCCTATCACGTCTCTTTAAAGCAAAGCTCCTAATACGCTTGAAGAAGGCCTTGCCGGTATTATCTGTAGAACTGCAGTAAACTGAAAGTTGCTAAGACTTCTGTTCCAGCTTCTCCTGAAATTCTATAGTTGTAGTTGGTACAAATATTTCAGAAAGGGTGTGTATGCTCTCATGCATTATGTTACTCTGAACTAAGAGAACTACTTGGTTAAGTGATTTCATATTTATTTGAATATTTATAGCCGGACCCCTTGAAATAATGTAGTTGAATCTTCATTAAGAGTTCCAGAGCTTTGATTAGGAACCCCTGATTTCATTTGGTTTCTGCAATGACTAACTTTATGGACTGGTTCCATCACAGGGAAGCCATCTTCACCATTCAGTACAACATTCGCTCATTCATGAACGTCAAACACTGGCCATGGATGAAGCTGTTCTTCAAGATTAAGCCACTGTTGAGGAGTGCTGAAGCAGAGAAAGAAATGGCCACAATGAAAGAAGAGTTTCAAAAAACCAAAGAAGAGCTTGCCAAAACTGAAGCTAAAAGAAAGGAACTGGAGGAAAAAATGGTATCTCTGTTGCAAGAGAAAAATGACCTCCAGCTTCAAGTACAATCTGTAAGTGATTCACAAATATCCTCCCATACATAGTCAATGTCAGGAAATCTGGTGCCCTGAAAAAAATTATTAAAATGCTATGCTCATTTTTATTTTATATTTATATATATATTTCTGTCTTATCCTTCTAGAGACCATACATCACTCAAAGCAGCTTACAACAATTTAAAACCATAATACAATATAAAACAATACAATAGAAGCCTAGTAGATCCAACAGTGAAGTACTCCCTTGTCTAGTTCCCAGTGTAGATCATCTACTAAGGTAATTAAAGCAGTTTGGGACCCAAAACTAGACCGGAAACCAGATAGAAATGGGTCTGGCTAACCCATTTCATCCCCCCCCCCCCACCCCCAAAAATCACTGGAGCTGAGATGCCACTAAGTGCTCAAGCACCATGTTCCACAATGCCAATTGAGTTTCTCTGGTGGAATCCAGAGAGTGTTTTTCAAATAAAGATTTTACTACAGCCATATTAAGGTTGGATAGAATGATACCCTCCTCTAAGGAGGCACTCTTCTTCTCCTTACCCACTCAACCAAGACTCTTTTGGCTGCCTTCATTGGGCAAGAAGGACAAGGATTAAGCACACAAGTGGTTGTTGTCACACTACCAAGGATCTTATCTTCTGACTCTGCAAAATGAAATCTATCTAAAACAACTGGACAGAAATACCAAAGGCACATCATTAGGCACTGCTACAAACCATGGTTATGTTGGAGTGGATGCAAGTGATTTTATCCACAAAATGCCTTGAAAAATTGTCATAGTGGGCAAATAAATCCTCCTCAGTTTTAACTGATTCTTTGTGCAATAGATCTTCCACCAGTTTAAATAACTCTGCAGGATGACTCTGTGTAGATGCAATGGTCACGGAAAAGTCTAGTTTCTTTGCTGCTACCACAGTATAGGCCTTAATATGGGCTCTAACCTGTGTTTGGTCAGATTCATTCCAGGTTTTCCTTCATTGTCTCTCTAGTCATCATCACAAGTCTAAGCACCTCAAGATTTGGATCCTGTCCGTAAGGTTAAAATTGAGAAAATTGGAAGCTGTTAGTTAACTTTAAAGGGGGAGCATTCCAGAAAGTGGTATGCAGTTACATTGCCTGTTGGAGTTGAAGACTAATGGATATCATTCTTTTTTCTCTAATAAGGAAAGTGAAAGTTTGGCAGATGCTGAGGAAAGATGTGACCAGCTGATCAAAACCAAAATCCAGCTGGAGGCTAAAATCAAGGAGTTAACTGAACGAGCGGAGGATGAAGAAGAGCTGAACGCAGAGCTGACGGCCAAGAAAAGGAAACTGGAGGATGAGTGTTCTGAGCTGAAGAAAGATATTGATGACCTTGAGTTAACATTGGCCAAGGTTGAAAAAGAAAAGCATGCCACTGAAAACAAGGTAATCTCTTTAATGTTGCTTTTGAAAGGTCATTTCACCTTTATATGTTTTCCTGCCTGGAAAGTGTAGGAAATAACATGCCAGGGTATGCAGTTGCAATATAAATCCATTTTTAAAGCATTGTCATAAAACATTTTCATATTACAAAAAATGTTTTCCTGTTTTGTGCCTTTATCTATGCAGTTAATGACAGTATGTTAAGGACAAATATAAAGAGTGAGAATATATTATTGGAGCATCTAATGATCCTAGATTAATAATGTCTGTCCTAAGTTTCTTACCAGTATTTCAAATGGTCCCAATGCCATCAACAATATTATGCTGTGTTCCATAGGTTAAGAATCTAACAGAAGAAATGGCAGTTTTGGATGAAACTATTGTGAAATTAACTAAGGAAAAGAAAGCCCTCCAAGAGGCCCATCAGCAAGCTCTTGATGATTTACAAGCTGAGGAAGACAAAGTCAACACTCTCACTAAAGCCAAAGCCAAGCTGGAACAGCAAGTTGATGATGTGAGAAAGTGAATCCCAGTCATTAATAAACTTTCAGTTCAAACCTCTCCAAATTAATGAAATGTGTGTTTGAGCCTGTACCAGTGCACAAGAGGAATTCTCAGATAATTAAGACAAAAGGCTTTCCTAGTAGCATTCATTCTTTTGGCCCAAAAATAAACATGTGAGGGAGGAAAATAGAGCACCAAAACATAGTTTTAAGGACCCTGAGTTGGGAGGAGATCCTATGGAAGCAAATTGCTTGCAGAACAATAGTGGATGAGGAACGCTATCCCCTGTTTCCACTGACTATATTGGTTTGAGAATGGGGGAAGAGGATTTTTATGGCCTTTTGCTTCCCAGCCCAACTGGGAATACACATTGCTGACAAATGGCCATTCCTTGCATGACAGCTTACTTCACATCTTGTAAATATTGAGTTTAACCCAAGGGGGGGGGGAATAATTTGCCCTAGAAATCCATCTCCGAGACTGACCACTAAAATTAAGCTTGTGTTACAGCTGGAAGGCTCCTTGGAACAGGAAAAGAAAATCCGCATGGATCTTGAAAGAGCCAAGAGAAAGTTAGAAGGGGACTTGAAACTTGCCCAGGAATCTCTCATGGATCTAGAAAATGATAAACAGCAGCTAGAAGAAAAGTTGAAGAAGTATGGAATGTATAAACTCTAGTTGCATGTTAAACTATGTTTAGAGGATCTTCTTTTTTAACTAAACAGCCTCCCTGTTCATTTATAGGAAAGACTTTGAGTACAACCAATTGCAAAGCAAAATTGAGGATGAGCAAACTTTGGGTATCCAGCTGCAGAAGAAAATCAAAGAACTGCAGGCATGAATTGTTTTCTTCATACTTAAGTTTTCATCCCAGCTCATTTTTACTTAGTAACAATGGCGATAAGAATGTTTGGTTAAAATTAATTACTGCTTAGGTGTATGAATTGTATAATGATATATATCTTCCTCTTTGTAAAACCAAAACTTTGCTTAGTGAAAACATAAAATTGGTAAAGTTTGTTGTTCCACATATGTATTTTTCACCAGACAGGTAAAATTAGGCAGCTAAGCTCCAAAAATATTAGGAATAAGGTAGCCCTATTTTCAAGTTGTTTATAGTGCAATCCCAGGACTCTATAATGCTGTTAATCTTCTTTTCAAATGGTTTTCTCTATAGCAGCTCTTGCAAATCTCTATGCTTTCCATTTCCTTTCATGCCCATCACAAACTATGGCTCAGTTCGGACGACACATTAGGCGACGGAGGAGGGGGGAACAATCGTCAGTTGTGTTGCTTATTGTGTCGTCTGGTGGGCAGCACACAATGCACACACAACTGACAGTACGTTAATTAGGCACTTTAAACAACGGAGCGAAACAACGGGCTTGCACGTTGTTTAGCCCGAAGCCCCATTGTTTAAAGTGTTGTCCGAATTCTGCCCCCCCCCTCCGTGGACTATTCCATCTCAGAATAGAGTTCTGCTGCCTAGAGCAGCCAAAAAACCCCAGCCACTCTATGCAGCCGGCAGAACTCACGGTGCATGCTGGGATACGGCTGGGGGACACACGGAGGAGAAGCTGCAACCAAAATGGCCGCCGCAAGTTCCTTGCAGCCGGTTCCGAGCAGTGCTGGCTGCAGTGTGTCGTCTGTGGAGCTCCTCCTGCCAACGCACGGTCTGTACGTTATTTACCCCTGAGTTGCTTAATATGTCGTCCGAACTGAGCCTATTTGTCTTTACTGTTAAACCTCTTCACATATTTGGCCTGATTTAACTTTCTGCCCTTATTTCCCATTATTTCCCTGCATTTTTCTTTCTCTCTCTCAACTCACTTGCCCTCAGCTGCCCAAAGATTTCCTGCTCCACCCCTTTCCCCTTGCTTGACCACCTGTGCTTCTGCTTCTCTCCTTGAACATGTACCTGTTGCTTATTTCTTTGAGAGTCATCAGACAAGCGTTTTATCATATGCTCGCTATTTCCCACTTACGGTTGTTTGCACGTCCTTTAAACGATGTTGTCCGCCTCCCACTCATTTTTCCCTTGCAAAATAGACCCCTTTTGATCTAACTGTTTTTAAAAAAAAAAAAACGGAATATGCCACCATTTCCTGCTGTGTGCAGGAAAAACGGTGCAATAAAAAGGTCCCTTGAATGGGCCATGTGGTCATTGCTGCTTCCTCTTTCTCTTCCCATGTAAAGAGATCGTTGCTATTGTGGGACAGCAGCAGGAGGCCATAGCAATGGTAGAGAAATGCAAAAATCCACCTGTCTGATGACTCTCTTTGTCCTTCTTCAAATTCCTCCTCCAAAATGCACTGTTTTCAAAGATACTTAATCTTAATTCTCAACTGCAGCTAAGCTCAAGCACATGTAATTGTATTTACATTTTTCCTAGCTACCCTTCATTTTCTACTGTTGATTTTAGATTGAGCTCCTCCTCCTCTTCCTCTTCTTCCTCCTTCATCTCCATTTTGTGTTATGAATCTTTGAAATGCCATCTTCATTGATGGTCCTGCACTATGGTAATAAGAATAATTGAACCAGTAATCATAACCCCCCCTCTTCCTGTGTAGGCTCGCATTGAGGAACTCGAAGAGGAAATTGAGGCTGAGAGAGCAACTCGGGCTAAGGCAGAGAAGCAACGGGCTGATTTGGCACGTGAGCTGGAGGAAATCAGTGAGAGGCTTGAAGAGGCTGGTGGGGCCACCTCTGCCCAGATTGAAATTAATAAGAAGCGAGAGGCAGAATTCCAGAAAATGAGGCGTGATCTGGAGGAATCTGCCCTGCAGCATGAAGCCACGGTAGCAGCTCTCCGCAAGAAGCATGCAGATAGCACGGCTGAGCTTGGCGAGCAAATTGATAATCTGCAGCGCGTCAAACAAAAACTGGAGAAAGAAAAGAGCGAGCTTAAAATGGAGATCGATGACCTGGCCAGTAACCTGGAGTCTGTTTCCAAATCAAAGGTATATGAAATGAAATAAAGAAGTGTTTCACAGACCCACATAGAAAAGTGCATTCTCAATCTTGCACAGCTATATAAACACAAACACAGGAATAGATGATATACCCTTACTATTTCAATTAATTTTATCATCAAAGGCTAATCTAGAGAAAATGTGCCGTACATTAGAGGACCAACTCAGTGAACTAAAGGCCAAGTCGGATGAAAACCAGAGATCGGTGAACGATTTAACCACACAGAAAGCTCGTCTACAGGCTGAGTCGGGTAAGAAAAATAGTAGGGGTGATCGAAGATGCAAATTTGGATATTTGTGTTCTCAGTGAAATCTCTGCAACACATATTTACCTGCAGTGGATTTTTAGTCTAAAGCCTGAAGCTAACCTCAGAGACACCAATGGAAACGTAGGGCAGACTTCCATGAACTGGTTTGAGTAGTGAAGTGATAATGTAGTGTTTGTGTGAGGAAGCAGATTTTAAAGGTATTCTGGGGGAATCATTGGGGCCATCAGTCTAGCTTGCTTCGCTGAAGCAATAAGGGAAGCTAGATGAGTTGTAATGACAGATAAAAAAAACAAAACAGAAGCATATGTGATTTTGATTTCACACTTTGGGGGCTTAATTTGTGCTGGGCTTCACCAGGACCAACTCCACAATCTGTGTTGTGAATACCAGAGCTGAGCACTGAAAAATGTGGGTTGATAATAAGGAAGAGAGTTCATTTGGGGGCCACATGCATGTTGTGCAGAAGGAGGAGCAAAAGGAAGTGTGACTGACTTGCACTTCTTGATTTAACATTGGCAGGATCTACACTACTGCTTTAAAACGGTTTAAAACGGTTTATGACAGTAGTGACAACTGTTGGGGCCCAGGACACACTCCATATGCAGTTTTCAAAACATTTTCAAAGTGTTGTATCCTGCTTGGTGTAGATTGGTCCATTGTGTGTTGCCTCCACGTTTTGATCACATGCATCTCACCATGCAGGAAGTTGTGTGAATGTCTCCTTTATAAAATACACTGAAGGTGCAAAAAGAAGAGGCATGAGTGACCTGTGGTTTCTTGCTGTTCATCCTCACTTCTGTGAAACTGCCTTGATCACATTCAGTGTGAATTTCAAACCCCATTGACTAGCAAGAGCCACGTCTGGGATTAGGGCTTTTATATTAGGGAATGTGTTTTCTAGGGAGGTTTGTACCATGGCTTTTTTAGGGCAGTGTGCACAATGTTTTCAACCCTGAGGGCTGTATGTGATGGGATTCAGGGTGAGGGGCAGCATGCAGACACATATGCACACATATACATCCCAGCGATGTGTATGTGAAGATCATTGGAGTAGGGAGTAGATCCCCCTCACCCAGTAATCCTGATAGGGATTGCTGACACATAGCACAGATTGGTGTGAAATTCAGGACAGATACAAGGAAGTACTTGTTCACACAGTTAAACTATGGAATTCACTAGCACAAGATGTATTGATGGCCAACAATTTGGATGACTTTAAAAGGGGATTGGACAAATTCATGGACAATAAGATTATTGCTACCTCTAGTATCAGAGGCAGTAAGCCTATGTACACCAGTTGCTGAGAACATGGGCAGGAGGTTGCTATTTCTCTCAAGTCCTGCTTGTGGATTTCCTGGTTGACAGCTGGCTGGCCACTGGGTGAACAGAATGCTGGACCAAATGGACCCTTGGTGTGATCCAGCACAGCCCTTCTTTTGTTCTAGAACAGTGGGGAAAAATGTTATATGTAAGGATATCTGGGAGAGGGAGTGGAGAGTACTGGTGGTGGGGAATTCAGCAGTTGTAGTGGGGTCAGGGCACCCGAGAGGGGCACAATAAAGTTATTGGGAGGTTGCATGTGATCCCAAGCCTTCAGGTTGTATGCACACCTGTAACAACAGAATGCAACATGCGGTGTTTTTACTTGGACCAGAATATCTATGAAAGGCAGAGTACTTGGGGGAACAACTCTCATAAGGCATGAGAATAACAGGCTGCTTGTGCTGTAAGTGTTACATATGGAATTGCTCCTATTATTTTGAGCATCAATGATATCAATTTATGTATGCCAAATTGCATAAGGAGACAATTTATTTAATTGATTTAATGAAAGAAATAACCAGTTTATCTTCTTTGATCAAAGGTGAATTGTCACGACAACTTGAGGAGAAGGAGAGCATAATATCCCAGCTTTCCAGAAGTAAGCAAGCATTTACCCAGCAAATAGAAGAACTGAAGAGGCAGCTAGAGGAAGAGTCCAAGGTACTCATAAATGCAGAGAGCTGGGGAACATGGATTCTGCAATTTTTAAAAATAGATTTTCAAGACTTTTAGACTTATTTGGCAGCAACATTTGACAGTATTGTATTTTGCAGTATAAAACACAACTGCACCATGATTCATTGTCAATGGGGTGGGGGGTGGGAGTAATCTAATAGTGGGTGGAGCTATGCTGTTTATGGGGTCCTGCCCTTGATCAGCAGAAACATACCTGCATCATGTGATGTAATGATATCATATGCTAGCAGGCTGGATCTACAACTTTTCGGCTTTAGTCCTAAACACACTTACTTAGATACAAATCCTCTTGAACTCAGTGCATAGGATTGCACCGTTAATGTATTTTTTCTTCCACTTTTTAATTTCCCTTGCATCTGTGAAATGCCAGCTAATTAATCATGCCTTTTGGTTTAATCTATATATTTCAGGTATAACTATCTCTGAGAGCAATTAGTGAGAGCAATTAGTCCGTTGTTCTTGTAGGCCATTGATTCATTCACAGGTATCCAAACGCATTAGAATACATTCTTGAACATTTATAGATCTTTCCAGAACTGGGAACTGCTTGAATGTTGTGTCATACTGAATTTACTGATTTTAATTAGGATATCTTTACTCTGATGGCAAGGGGCTTACACAGATTATACAAAACAATCTTGGCATTGTCTGCTGTTATAGAGCAATCATGAAGATTTCCCCATGGTAACAGTAGGACATGTGTTATCAACTGGGTTCAGTTAAAACGGATGCATGGTGTACTATTCTTAGGCGAAGAATGCTCTGGCTCATGCTTTACAATCTGCACGCCATGACTGTGACTTGCTCCGGGAACAATATGAAGAGGAACAAGAAGCCAAGAGTGAGCTCCAGCGTGCCCTGTCCAAAGCCAACAGTGAAGTGGCTCAGTGGAGAACCAAATATGAGACTGATGCCATTCAACGCACAGAAGAGTTGGAAGAGGCCAAGTAAGTATTGGGGTGTGAAGTGGCAAGCTAACAATCATTTTCACATGTTACTTTAACCAAATTTTCCATTTCATTTATTACATTTCTACACCATCCAATAGCCACAGCTCTGTGGGTGATTTACAAAGCTTGAAACCCTTAAAACATAGTATAATAGCATAATATAAAACTGTTATCATACAAAAATGAAAAAAAAAAACTTTTAAACAGTCAACAATAAAAATCCTTGGACCTGTTCAAAAGCCTTATTGTATGCTGTCAAATACCTGGGAGCAGAGGGAAAGTATTGGTGCCAGGCAGATCTCACTGGGGAGAGTGTTCCACCATTAGGGAACCTCCACCATGAAGGCTCTCTTCCTTGTAGTCATCCTCTGAACCTCCCTTGGAGGTAGGTCTCAGATGATAATCATTGTATACAGGTAAGTTCACACTGGGAGAGATGCTCAAAACCATTACCTATTCGTGTGAGCATCCCAATGTGAACCAGTAGTTAATTGTTCTCAGGTGCACCAATTTTCAGGATATCCAACACATATTTCAGCATGGTGGAAATCATGAAATTGCTATAATCTCTGGATTGCTGGCTCACATGCTATACAGGACATATGAAAAAATTCTCTTTAATGCAAATGCAGCCCAACATATTGTGTGAATTTGTTAGAAGAAATTAAGTATATTATACTAAAAACAGGTACATATTTCTTTTGTCCCTCCCTCTAACTGCTTGTGTTTTCTTACTGCCTCAGAGCAACTGGAGGATCCAGGCTACAATGTCTTATTACTGGCAAGGGAGGATTAGGCTTTTTGTTCAAAGATATAAATCTGGATTACACTTACATTTGCATTTATTTACAAGCAGTTGCACTGTGGGGGATTTTTACATTTGCTGGCAGTGTACATTGCTAGGGTAGGGTGACCAGATAAAATCCAGGTCAGGGCTCATGTAACTTTAACAGTTGTAGAGAAAAGGGAATTTCAGCCAGTGTCATTTGTATGCAATTAGTTCCTGGTGAAATTCCCTCTTCATCATAACAGTTAAAGTTGCAGGGGCCCAGCCTTCTTTTGTATATGGTCATTCTAGTATAGTGCATGCAGCTTTAACTGTTGTAATGAAGAGGGAATATCACCAGGAACTAATTGCATACAAATGACACTGGCTGAAATTCCCTTTTCTCTACAACTGTTAAAGTTACATGAGCCCTGACCTGGATTTTATCTGGTCAGCCTATGCTAGGGGAAGAACCACAACAGTGTATGGGGCCCTTCTAATCATGCAGTTCTACAAGCATGCTGGTATCTAAGCTACCCTACACTGAGCAGGGCAATTGATAGACGATCTACATACCTAACGGGACATCGTCATTATGATCTGACTTTATTAAGGAAAAAACTCGCTCAGCGGCTTCAAGAAGCTGAAGAGCAGGTTGAAGCTGTGAATTCCAAATGTGCTTCCCTGGAGAAGACCAAGCAGAGGTTGCAATGTGAGGTGGAGGACCTGATGGTGGATGTTGAGAGAGCAAATGCACTGGCAGCTGCTCTGGACAAGAAACAAAGGAATTTTGACAAGGTATATTTTGAACATTTCCCCTCTCTGGTATCAGCTCTTAGCTGAGAAAACACTCAGACACTCCTCAACTCACCCTGGTAGTGGTGGGAGAAATTTGACATTTGACATTCTGAATATGAGCTACGACTTGCTACTGAACCTGAGTCTCACTTCTACCCATTAAGCTTGGCCCATATTTCTGGAATGGGGGCACCACATATAGGCTATAGCTGCTGGTCTAATTTAAAAGGAGGAAGCTCCCCCCAATGTTTATTTTTAATGGATGTGAAACTGTTTGGGCTTCCTGACTCAGTGCTGATTCAACCCTTTATGTATATGACTTGGGGTCTTGTCACTTAGTGACTCACAGCTGCATACGGGAACTGCCTCCATTGAAAAGTAATATGTTTGACAGATTTTTGGGTGATATGAATGGTCTGTTTGAAGTAATTGAAGTGTGATGGCTGTTTCACACATTTCTGTTAAATATTCCACTTTTCCACTATGGAATTCAAGGAGGCATATAAGGTTCCTACATCTCCCACCCAAGCATGAACTAGACCTGAACATGCTTAGCTGAGCCATATCATGAGCCTTCAGGCCATGTCCTGGGACAATCAAATTATATCTTGATGTTGCTGTGATTGAGGGAACTGTGCCCCGCCTTCTCCTCCTAGAGCAAGAATGTTCTGGACCAAGGTGCGATTGGGAGCAAAGGGAAGCCTGTCCCAGAAATGGTTTTTTTGTGGGGGAGCAGGGAGCTATAGTGGTTTTATAAGACTATTGTTATGCCAGTGACAGACAAAACCTGGAAGGTAGAGAAGTTCCACATGAGCTGTCACTGTTTCTTCACTAGAATGCTAATGCGAATATGGAGCAAATTTAGCAAAGAAAAGGCATAGGCAAAAATAAATATGTTTACTAACTCAAAATACATTGGATGTTAAGATTTTGGCAGAATGGAAGGCCAAGTATGAGGAAAGCCAATCAGAGCTGGAAGGGGCCTTAAAAGAATCTCGCTCCTTGGGTACTGAACTCTTCAAAATGAAGAATGCCTATGAGGAAACATTAGATCAGCTGGAAACAATCAAACGAGAAAACAAGAATTTACAGCGTAAGTGTCCTGCTTGCCTTCTTTCCATTTTTTTTGGTATTTTGACTCTAGCAAATCTTGGCAACAAGCAAGCGTTGCCAACTTTTTCCTGTGCCTTCAGCAGTGGTATGACTGGTGGAAATTCCCAATCTCTGCCTCTCCGTGCCATGAAAAACAGCACCAGCTGAGTAACGACACATCTTGGTTTTATCTATGTGCAGGACTGTGGCCAAATTTCAGGATACGACTAAGTCAGGCTGTTAATCAAATCAAAGCGCCTTCTAGTATTATGGACCTTAACATAATATTAGGTTTCACAATTCTGCATGTTCCCCATCTCATGCTGTGAGAAGGCAAGACTAACCTGATGCCACTAATGCCTCTTTTCAGAATGACCATTTCTTTCACAGAGATTCTAGCAAGTATCAGCAATAAAGACTTGGTTTACCTTCACACAATTTTTTGCTTACATGAGCAACTCCAGACTTCTCGGGCAATATCATCTAATGGACACACACATCCCATTAGGCAGAATGAGGCAGCATGCAGCAGATGTTGGATGTCAAAAAAGGGCAGCAAATTGTTAGTTATTCAATTTATTATTATTGTAATCTTAGTACTGCCAGGGATGGGGAAATATGCTTGTGTGGTTTTCTGCCCCTTATGCCAAAATAACTTGCCTGGCTTTGGGTATTGTGCACCTTGATTTGAATGGGTGGGAAGCACCATTTGCAGCTCTACCTTGGGCAGCAAAAAGTATTAGGCCAACTATGGAGATTCATAATGTGTGAACCAGGTAATTGTCATGGGTAGAGCTGACCAAATTTTCTGTGATTGTGAAAAATTATTCCATGATCATGGGCCAGTATTCCTGAAGCTCATAGAAGAAGGCATCAGCCTTAGCTCCTCTTATGCCTGTTCATGTGCAGCAGCTCTTTGCATATGTGCATGTGATGCTAGACCTCATAATGCTAGAGGTATTTCATTCTTCTGATACTCATTTTGTCAACTATTTGTGCATGTGTTTTTTAACCTTTCCTAGAAGAAATAGCTGATCTTACAGAACAAATTGCTCAAAATGGCAAATTTATCCATGAACTCGAGAAGGCCAAAAAGCAAATAGAGGTGGAGAAATCTGACATGCAGATGGCTCTAGAGGAAGCAGAGGTAAGATGTCAAGAAAGGGTAGGAAATGAAATACTAATGGACATTAATTATGCTTTGCTTTGGGTCTTGGGTGGGTCGCAGATGCTCACTCATTGAAGCTAATTCTGACAAACCACACACAACCTAAGCTGAGCTTTGTCCTCTTAACCATTTGCTTGGCACATGGGTATATGGCACAGTGGCACCATCACCTGCACTAAAGCTAAGAAGCAATGTGGGTATGTGAAACTCCTATGTCACATCATGCCTGCTATTTTGGGAAAATTCTCCAGTGACCTTCCATGTTGGTGGTGAAGTAGTAACAGGCATTCATCTAAAATGTTTTACTACATTGGGGTAAGATAGGTAAGAGGAAACACCTCAAGAAATATCGGTTTCCTCCAACCAAATATCTGAATTTATCCGTTCTCCAACATTCCTTCAATAGGCAGCCCTTGAACACGAGGAAGCGAAAATCCTTCGCATTCAGCTTGAATTGACTCAGGTGAAATCTGAGATTGACAGAAAGATTGCCGAGAAAGATGAAGAAATTGATCAGTTGAAGAGGAACCACCAAAGAACGGTAGAAACAATGCAAAGTGCTTTGGATGCAGAAATACGGAGCAGGAATGAGGCCGTGCGGATTAAGAAGAAGATGGAGGGAGACCTGAATGAAATGGAAATCCAGCTGAGCCATGCCAACCGCGTTGCAGCTGAGACACAGAAACACCTCAGGAATGTCCAAGGGCAGCTCAAAGTACATACTTCTCAATTGATCCATTCTATGAGTGATAAAAGTTATTGCAATTAATCCTATTAAGCACCTTTTCCTTTGTGTTTTTTTAGGATACACAGCTACATTTGGATGATGCTCTCCGAGGCCAAGAAGATCTAAAAGAGCAGTTGGCCATGATTGAGCGCAGAGCTAATCTGATGCAGGCTGAGATTGAAGAGCTCCGGGCAGCTCTGGAACAGACAGAGAGGGGCAGGAAGATAGCTGAACAAGAGCTCCTGGATGCCACAGAGCGTGTGCAGCTTCTACACACACAGGTATGGGCTATGGATTATAGTTGTCACTATAAAAACATGCTATTTGTCTTGCTGGATTAGATTAAAGGTCCACCTTGTGGCCAGCCAAGATGCTCCAGGGAAGCTCTCAAGCAGAGCATAACTATCCTGTTGTTTAGCCCAACATCTGATAACCAGGGGTACATTGCCTCTGAGTTTGAGAGGAGTAACACCCTAATAATTACTAGGAATTGCAGCAGAAAAGACACAAAAGCATATTCACTGTCTTTTCTTTAGAATACTAGCCTTATTAACGCGAAGAAGAAGCTGGAAACTGACATTTCTCAACTTCAAAGTGAAGTGGAAGATTCTATTAAAGAAGCCAGAAATGCAGAGGAGAAGGCAAAGAAGGCAATCACAGATGTAAGAGTTTCATTTCTTTTCCCTTTTAGCAGTTGCCACAAGGCTATTTTGTATCAGTGAGAGCCTATGCTAGTAGACTATTTTGAAGAAATTATCCCATGCAGAAAGAGACAGGAATTCATCTTGTGCCAAATTGGAAGTAAAAAATCTAGCAGGAAGCCCAAACTGGACCCCTAACTCAGGTACTCATATTTGGCTCCTTTTGAACTCAGCATATGTTAATCTTATAGCAAGGAGGAGAGGCAGACAACATGAGGAGGACAATTTCTCCAAGGACTCAGAAGAAAAATTAAAGGGTGGAGATATTTAAAAAACAAATATTATTAAATACAAAAATGGGTTTATGCTCAGCTTAGCAAGATAGCTTCTTTAAAGCCCTGGTTTTGTTACTCGCATGTTGTTCCTATCATGTTGTTATTTGCAAACAGCTGGGTGCAACCTTCCCATCACTGAATTGCCATGCGATACCTACTCATTTCCCCCCTGCAATGCAACTGTTAAAGTACAGAGCCTGAGTAAGGAAAAATAGAGGCAAAAAAACCCACTTGGTAATATATCACAGAAATGATGGATTTAAATATGTTTTGCACAAGGTGCCCTTCAGTCATGGGTATGTTTGTATGGGAGCCATTTTTTCCATGATATCCCATTCAGCTGCGGGCATGTGTGAATGATGCAACCAGGTGGGCCTGCTGATTCCATGTGAAAGACCCATGTGGTCAGCTCTTTCCACATGGCCACATTCACACTATGAAATGTGACATCCATACAGTATTGCAGGGATGGGGAACCTCTGGCCTGTGGGCCAAATTTCTACTGACCCATGAGGCCGTGGGCAAAGCCCCTCCCAAAAGTCCCTCCTGGAAGCCCTACTCCCTCAGAAGGAAGAGGGCATGGAAGAGCAAGTGAGGCATGGCCTCTGTTAGCGTCAATCCTCTCTTCCTTTATCGATTAGGGAAGACATAGGAGGAGTAAAGCTAGCTTGTGACTCACCTCCCCCAGGTGCTGGCCAAGTCCCTTCACCCACTGTATGTCATCCTGTTGGGGACAACAAGCAGTGGGCAAAGCCAATACCAGTGTTTGGAAGAGTGGTTCTCCAACTCCAAGCCAAGTCCCTTTCTCCATGCACAGAGTGGGGCCTAAGTGGCAAGCTGATTTATGGAGCTGATCCATTTCCCTACTCCTGCAGTACTGTAAGAATCTACTCTGTGTCATTATTACTGGAAACTCGTAAAAGCTTCCATACAATATTTTTTTACAAGCCAGCACCTTGATTGATTGAGTGTTAATCAATTTGTTGGGAGGAGTTACTAACCGAGTTAGTTACAGCAGGTTCTTTCTATTTCACAAGTTGACCTCTCAAACTCTGCTGAGCTCCTGTCCTATATTCTGAATGCACCATCTTTGATATCTGTTGATTTGAGTCTACTGTTTATGTTCCAAGGCGGCCATGATGGCAGAGGAGCTGAAGAAAGAGCAAGACACTAGTGCCCACCTGGAGAGAATGAAAAAGAATCTGGATCAGACAGTGAAGGATCTGCAGCTTCGCCTGGATGAGGCAGAACAGCTTGCCCTGAAAGGGGGGAAGAAGCAGATCCAGAAAATGGAGGCCAGGGTAAACACTGGGTTTAGGGGCTGGTGGCACACATCAGAATTCTCCTCCATTCATTGCCTCCGATATCAGATTTGCAGAGTCAAGTCATGTCTCACTTGACCTCCTAGATCCGAGAGCTAGAGTCTGAACTTGAGGGAGAGCAGAAGCGAGCTACAGAAGCCATCAAAGGTATCCGCAAGTATGAACGGCGACTCAAAGAATTGACTTTCCAGGTAAGAGGAAAAGCAGGAAGGCTACTTTCCAGTCTTTCTTTCCTTTGACACACACACACACACACACATGCACACTAATAT
Source organism: Anniella stebbinsi (assembly GCA_029215795.1). Taxonomy (NCBI): domain Eukaryota; kingdom Metazoa; phylum Chordata; class Lepidosauria; order Squamata; family Anniellidae; genus Anniella; species Anniella stebbinsi. The sequence goes on along the minus strand of JARDYH010000005.1, from coordinate 58,952,230 downwards.
GCTGCCACTTTTCTAGAGTGAAGAGGACAGGAAGAACGTAATTAGGCTACAGGATTTGGTGGATAAACTTCAGCTAAAGGTCAAATCCTACAAGAGACAAGCGGAGGAGGCTGTGAGTTATTTGAACATCTTTTTTTGTCATTTGGAAAAAAAAATACAAAATCCTGATTTTGACATCACAACATGCTTTTTTGGGCCGAGTATTTTTTTTATGTTATTCTTTTTTGGCTACAGGATGAACAGGCCAACGTCCACCTCTCCAAATTCAGGAAAACACAACATGAACTGGAAGAGGCTGAGGAAAGGGCTGATATTGCTGAGTCCCAGGTCAATAAGCTCCGAGCAAAGACCAGAGAAGTTTCTACCACAAAGGTAAGTGTTTCCTCTTGCCAAGCAATTTGTCCCACCTGAAGGATGCAATTGCCATTACAAGTCAGTTGTTGCCGCAATTAATGAAAAGCAATCTGAGTATTCTGGTGAGGAACCAGGGAGTATCCACCATTAGTGTTGCACAGAATGGAAGAAACAATATGCCACACTAAAAGTTCATGTTCAGATTCGTTGTGGCTACAGTATCAGTGAAATCTATGGAATGAGAGAGTATGATTCCAGGCTACAGGCAAGGGACTACATTCTGCCTTACTAAGAGCTCCATCAGACGAGCGTTTTATTGCACGCTCGTTACTGGGCACTCACGGATTTTCGCGGATTCCTCTCACAACGTTGTCTGCCTCCCGCCCCTTCTAGCCATCCTTGTGCCACAAAAAAACATCCCAGTAAGTTCGACTTATTTTAAAGATGGAAGTTGCCGCTATCTCCTGCTGTGTGCAAGAGAAGCAATGCGATCAAAACAGCCCACGGAATGAGCCACAAGCACATTGTTTACTTCCTCTTTCAAAAGAGGGAGTAAGGAGAGACAAACACTTGGGCGAAGAAGCAATGGTAAGGAAAAGCGATTTTCTCCTGTGTGATGACACTCCAAAGCAACCACAAGTGAGGACAATGGAGCCTACTGCTGCTGCCCATTTGGAATGCTGATGGTTTATCCAGATGATCAATTTGAAGTGCTCCCCTACCAGTTTTTAGCTTTTTGCAGGATAGGAGTTTTTTTTTTTTTGCAGATAACCCTAGTTCAAAAGCACAAGCACAATTCCCATTGAAGCCCCGTTCACACAAACATGCACAAATGGGGAAGTGATACATGCATAGAGGCCCAACCACATTATTCTTATCTCCCATTCGGGGTGTAAAGTTTGCACTGATGGAACCTATTCGTATTGGACTCTATGTGTTGGCCCCTGTTTAAATATTACATCCACCATGTGGAGGTGAGATGGGTCTGAAGGCAAGACAATACACACCCACGAGCAGGCAGGTGTGTTTCTCACTCCTAAACCACGTGTAGAATCTGCACGCTTGGATGTTCAAGCTCAACTAGAGTTTCAAGACAGAGTCTGATGCCTGGCTCCCTGTGTATGTGTGTGTATAAAAAAATTACGTGACAAGTGATGTCTCCACACTTTCTCTTGACACTTTAGCTAGACTTAGTGCTGAAGTAAAAGCTTTGAATCTCAAAATTGGAAAAGATCCACGTCAGCTTTGAGAACTAGGGAGAAGCTGCTTGTCATCCCCTAAAAAGTTTCAACTTGTATTATTATTATTATTATTAATAATAATAATAATAATAATAACATTTATATACTGCCCCATAGCCGAAGCTCTCTGGGCGGTTTACAAAAATTAAAAGATTGAACACTAAAAAGACAATATACAAAATTTAAAATTCTCTCCTTTTATACTTTAAAGGTTGGCCATGTTCAGATAATCATATATCAGCTTAATAAGTTTGTCATTTGTCATGCCAGCTTAATAAGATGAGATATGAATGAACCTTGTGGCCCCACATACAGCTGCCTCTCTCCTCCCTTTCCATGAGCAAACGATTAAGCTTGGTAATCTTCAGTTAACTATTGTTTCCTATTACGTCTGAACCAGGAAGCTAGGGTTAACAAATCAACTTTAAACCATGGCTTCACCTCTTGGCTTGATCCAAAGCCAGTTCAAATGTAGTGGGAAACTACAGGTAACTAAAGACTTCCTGGTTTGTTTGCTGGCTGGCAAGAGGGGATGAGAGAAGCAACTGAACCTTGTTTATATCTCAGTTTATTAAGTCAAAATATGGTCATTCATACACAGCAGTGCTATGCCTTTCCTACTGGGCAGCATGATTCTACCCAGGCTGTGTATTAAAAAAAACTGTTGTGGGGAAGGAAACAGCAGCATACCTATTTCCACAGACTCCGAGGGAAGGCTTTGGTTGATTGGGTAGAGAAGCCTTGTTTTAGGTCAGGTTCTATATTCGATTTATAATTATTTGCACAAAGATTGTGGGTCCTAATACTTGCATGGGGTTCTCCTAATACTTAACAGGAACCAAGTTTGTTTCTGTTTGTTTGTTTTTTGGTAGGTGGTAATAGAAAGTGAAGAGTGACTCCACTACAGAACTGAAACTGGGGATGTATGCAAAATGCATATGTCCCCCTGATATTGTTTGAAGAATGTAGTACTCCTGCGATCTTTCCTCAGTCATCCCAATAGGAAATAAACTGTGCTTTGCTTAATGACTCGGTGAGTTTTCTTCCTTGTGTTACAGTCTTCAGCACTAATAAAGGTGCAAGCGGCTGCAACACTAATCTCTTTCCAGGCAGATATTTGAATGGTTCCAAAATTGGCCTTCCCATAAAAAAATAATCCCTGGGCATATTGCAATACTCTCTACATTACTTAGGGCTTTTCTACACGAGACTGTTAATCCGTTGCATCTACTTTCATTTTTTTCACAGAATTGGGATCAGCATTACACAAAGAACATTTATTTTCCTGCTTTTTGGCCACATAACCTCTAGGTGGCACTGTGGTGTGGAATAGCACAAATACACATGTAGAAAAGCATTTTCTTTCCCTTTCACAAATAATACTACATTTTCCCTGCTCTAAAAAAAACTTGTCAAAAGTGCTCTTTAAAATCAGAAGTGAAACTGGAGGGTCTAAAGAACCCATAGTAGGAAATGACAAGCACCCAATAAATGCCTTGTGTAGAAAAGCTCTCACTTCCATCCTAAAGTGAATCTCTGAATCCCACCTTGCACTAACATAAGGCTGCCTAGAACCTGTATGAAGGTTCACAACATGATGGTCACTGTAATGTAGGCTGACCAGATAAAATCCAGGTCAGGGCTCATATAACTTTAACAGTTGTGGAGAAAAGGGAATTTCAGCCAGTGTCATTTGTATGCAATTAGTTCCTGGTGAAATTCACTCTTCATCACAACAGTTAAAGGTGCAAGCACTATACTAGAGTGACCATATACAAAAGAAGGCAGGGCCCCTGCAACTTTAACTGTTGTGATGAAGAGGGAATATCACCAGGAACTAATTGCATACAAATGACACTGGCTGAAATTCCCTTTTCTCCACAACTGTTAAAGTTATATGAGCCCTGACCTGGATTTTATCTGGTCAGCCTACTGTAATGTATGTTTCAGCCAGCCAGTCAATTAGAACAAATTTCTAACACTGCAAATCCCTTCAAGTTAGGTGTAACTCGTCTGCTAACAATTCTGTTTAAGAAGACAGAACAGAGCACAATTTCCCTCTTCATCTGTCTGTGGCATTATATCCTTGAAATTTATTATTAGAGTCCTTGGCCAGCTCTATACCTTGTGTCAAATCATTATGAATGTGTGATAAAAAGCAGGAAATAAAACTATGAAAGTGGTATATGGAATATGTCTTGTACCTCAACAGTTCAGTGCACTTCAATACCACTACAAAGCAGTAGTGTAGATATAGCCATTGTCAGTTAGGGTTGAGCTATCAGAGTATGTAAAAAAAAACCAATTCCTTAAGATGGGGCCTCAGTATAACTCTGTTTTGGGTATCCAAGCTGAACTAAGAAAGAAGTGGATGAGAGAGGGAGAGAGAAAGTTGATCCATTTGATAGGGTCCAGATGCCACCTCACTTAGCAAGGAAATATGCTTGTGCCAGAAGTCTAACTATAGGCAGTCTTACAAGATTCTTGTTGTGGTTATTCTATCCCCTAATAAACATACAAGGCATTCCACAGGGTCTAGATTGCCCGCACTTTCCCATTAAAAGGGACCATGATGTCATGATACTATTGACAGCTGTAGAGATTTTTAAATGGCAAAGCCTATTCATATTCCAGCATGTATATCAGGAAGTGTGCCTTTACCAACTGAAATTAGGTTTCCTTCAGATTTCACAAGCTACTGTCCAAGTTTAAAGTATCATGTTGACCAGGCTAAAGTAGGATACCTGAAGTATGGAGTGCCTGTAAATGGTTTCTTTGCAATAAATATAGAAGTACAGTCCGATGTGGATAGCTATTAATGTCTATAAGTTAAGGATAGATACCAAGTAATATGGGGGAGGAGGAAGGAAATCAAGAATACAGAGTAAGACTAAGGTTGCCAGTGTTTTTCTAGCAGGAATCCTACACCATTAACAACCGCATAAGAAGCCAAAATTCAGGAGGTGAACTTTTCCCACCATGCACACAGAGTAATGGGGGAAGCTTCATCTTACGAATTTCTACATATTATGCAGTGTAAAAAAGCATGGAAGCCCTGCCATTACCACCCCTAGTGGTAAGTAACTAGGAACATGTTGGTTGTATTTCTCATATTCAGAACATACCCAAATGGACGGTGCTGGAACAGTGCCTTATAATTGGAGACAAAGCAGGGCTAATGAGAGGTGTGTTCTATATGGTGGATAGATTGGGTGGACTACTGGCTTGATCCACTAGGGATGTCCTTACAATCAGGCTAAGGAATTCATTTGATTAATTCTCAATATTTCTATGCCATTGTTGCTCCTGGCCTTTCAACTTTTAAATTTGAATTATAAGTTGCACTAGTGTCAGCAGATGGGGATGCTCCCAGACAGATGGGTCCTACCACAAACAATCAGAAGGCATTGGGCCTCTTTTTCCTCCTTTGCTCTCCACTTAACAGATTTTACACAGTAAGAAAAAAGACAGAAGTAATGGGAGAACATGGGAGGGTTATGAGTAGATGATCACATCTGGATCTTCCGAAAATCCCATGAATGGGGAAGGGAAGGGGGATGGTGCAAAGAAAAGCCTTGTCTGGAAGCACCCAGGGTCTCCATAAAACTGGGCAATGGTTGCAAGATCAATTCCAAATCCCAGTGAAGTTGACATACCTTCTCAGAGCTAGTTTGATTAAGACACTTGAAAGGCAGAAGACTAGATAAGGCAAGTGTTGAAAAAGTGGTTGGCTTTCATAATTTTGCACTTCTCCCTTCCTCTTTCCATACTGATCTTTTTCATGACAGAATGGCAATTTGAAAGGAAGCTCCGACTGAGGGTGCCTCTACAAGAGCGATTTAAAGTTCTTTCAAGGTGCATTACAAATTTTACCTCTACAAGAGCGGAGCGCAAATCGGGGGTCGAGGTGCTTTTTCTGTCTGATTATGCGCATTGTCAAATGCGCGTTAAATAGCGAGTTTTAATTTACCACGGGAGTTGAAGCGCCTTATGACCATGTAAACAAGCGATTCTCTGCATTTAAACACTTTAAAGTGTGTTTCATACAACCGGTAATGCGCTTCACCGCCTCCCATGTATAGGGATTAGGCGTAAAAGCGATTGCGAGAAGATGCGCATAATCGGACAACTAGGCGTCACACCGAATTCTTGTAGAGGGGACCTGAGTTTTGCTTCTCAATAGCCACATTTCCAAGACCAAACATTTTTGGCCCCTGCAGGATGATACTGCATTGCAGTCACACTGGCATAATGTTTCAATAGTGTAGACTGGCCTGGTATCCTATCCTCATTGTAAACTGTGCTCGCTTCGGCAGCACATATACTAAAATATACATTGTAAACTGATTATAGGATTGCACTGATTATCTCCCATATATGGAGAGTTAGGACTGCAAGGCCAGTCCATCAGCTCTGATGAGAGACCACTGGCTCCATCAGGCTCCTCAACTGTGTCCATTCAAGTTGGTCATTATAAGAACTTTACAATTTTAACTGGCACCTGAATTTGCTTTCCCTCCCCTCCCCTCCCCCTCCCTTTTCCCTTTTGTGTTGTGTCTTTTAGATGATTACTCTGTGAGCTGGGACTGTCTCGTTAGTTATTAAACTGGGAGTCTCTTCTACTAAAGAGTGGGGTAAAATGCTTTAAAATATATAGTGCTGGGAGTTGAGCATATCCATTTCAATGATTACTGCTAAAGATTCAGTAACCCCTTGTAGACAGATAGCGGCCAGAATGAAGCCCTAGTTAACTAACCAAGTGTTTTGCTGCCTCATTAAGAAGTTAAATACGTTCCTGGGCTTTATGAGATTGGATTAATGTCCAGAGAGTAAACAATCACTAGATGGAATTATTACTCTTATTTAAAACAACAATACCCTAATTGGCTTTAACCTTCGCCCCTGTGTTTGATGAATCCGTGTATGCACTTGGCAACTTTCATGGGACATTCCCTCCTTCCTGCTTTAAACCACCAAGTGGGCTTACAGTGGGTGCTTCCAGATGAGGCATTAATTGTGCAACCACCCGGCCTCATTCATAGCATTTTAGGGCATGGTGTGTGTGTGTGTGTCCAGACATCATTGTCTTTTGTAAACCTACATTTTCCTACCGCTTCCTTTTTTTTTTTTTTAACCAAACAAAACCCATTAAAGGGGAATAAACAGAATAGTTCCACAATGTATTTTGTTTGATAGCGCTAGGAGCATCCGATGAACATTTTTATGACACTTGTTAATTTTGTATACTTTCAGTATTTCCATTGTTACTTCAGTGTGACCATTACTGGCTGGTAGAAATGTGGTAAAGAAATTTGAAGTAATAACTGTACATATTTAAGCCCACTTCCTCTACCAAAATCCTCATGTTGTGGAAGGAACTATGGGACACGTGTTCAAAAAAGACAAACAAAAAACCTCTAGTGGGATGGATGAGAGGAAAGAATTCCTGAAATAGCGTGTGGTATCTCGAATTCACTAACCCCCAAATTTCCTGAAAGGATACAAGGGAAGCAACCAATAGACAATTCAATAGAATAGGATAAAAACAAGAGCTAAAATTAATTTAACAGAAAGGAGGAAAGAGGGGAGAAAACAAGAGGAACAACTCAGGCAGGTATACAAATTAAAGTAGTCTCTAAGCAACAGAATAAGAGTCAATAAAGTCCAATATTCAGAGTCTCTCAGACATGTCCCTGGCTATATTCTTTGGGATACAAGGGTAGGCTGCCTCAGACTGCGGTGCTGTTGCTGCTGCCGCCTCCGCCACTGAATAAAGGCCACTGTGTGATGGCAGAAAGCATAGACTGCTTTGTCCTTCTAACTTTCCTCAGACTTCTCCCCAGAGAGAATTACTCAGTCCCCTACAGCAGCAGCTCCTAAGGGCAAAAAAGGGCTATGCTTCAGATACGCCATAGAGTTACACTGCACAAGATTAGGGGTGTAATAAGTTTTTTCCTGTGGAGAAGCTGCCATAATTAATTCCTCTGTATTTGGATGGAGTGGATGTGTAAAAAAATTGTGTAAAAGGGTATTCTTTTGAGGTAGGTGAATAAAGAAGTTACACCCTTCATGCAGGTGGTTTCTCTGGCTCAAAACAACATGCTGCCCCTACTGAGACCTCCATCACACCTAATTTCCCCTCCCTTGGTTTGCCTCCACTTTTTTTTTAAACCTCTGAGGCAGGAGCACGTCAAGCTTTCTATCCCTTTCACTCGAATAGCTGCCCTTTCGCTCCTTTGCTCGTTAGCTCTTCCACTTCACTCCACCCCTCCCCTTCTCTTTCTCCTCCCAGTCAGGTCCTGTCAGACGAGTGCTTCAACCAGACCACCTTTCTGCCAGGCAAAAATGGAATGACCCTTTAGTCTGGCTGTTTGGAGGCATCGAGGGAGTACAATCCTGCCTCTGCAGAGATTCAGGCATTGCATGATTTTAAAAAAGGCTTTCGAGCCTGGGATGCAAAGTTTGGGTTTTATTTTGTGGCTTGGAGCCGGCTGCTGGGAGAGATCGCTTTTCCCTGCCAGGACCTGATGCAATCCATTCAAGCCTCCAGTTCCTTTAAAACTATACGGAGGCTTAAAGGTGCATTAAATGCGCTTAGGCAAATTAATCCAGACTTTTAGCATTCTAGGAAAGGCTGGGGAAGAGGCAGGTTGTCAGCAGGACAGGCACGGCATCATGTGAGTATCGTGCTGCAAATTCGCACAGCAGGCATGGCGAGAGTGCACTAAAGCGCTGGTGTGATGGAGCTCTGACTTTGCATAGGAATCACCAGCCCAGTGATAGTGGATCAATTTCCTAATTCAATGAAACCAGGAATCCACAATTAGCTATGCACATACTGCCCTCATGTGGCTAAGCAACAGCTTGCGCTTGTAATGCATCTCAGGTCTGGACCCAAGAACTTGAGGAGGGCAAGGTGGCTGCTTATCATGGTTGACGCAATTCTCCAAGGTCAGACAATAAATTCACAGATACTTGCCACATGGGGACAACATCAGCCATAGCCTCTAGCCACAGAATGAGGGAAGTATTACTGTTAGGCTGACCATATGAAAAGGAGGACAGGGCTCCTGTAACTTTAACAGTTGTAGAGAAAAGGGAATTTCAGCCAGTGTCATTTGTATGCAATTAGTTCCTGGTGAAATTCCCTCTTCATCATACCAGTTAAAGTTGCAGGGGCCCTGCCTACTTTTGTATATGGTTACTCTAGTATAGTGTCTGCAACTTTAACTGTTGTGATGAAGAGGGAATTTCACCAGGAACTAATTGCATGCAAATGACACTGGCTGAAATTCTCTTTTCTCTACAACTGTTAAAGTTACAGGAGCCCTGTCCTCCTTTTCATATGATCAGCCTAATTACTGTACCCTATCATCCCATACCTGCTTCTCCTACTTTCTGAGATCACTTTGTTACAGTGATAATCCAAAGCAACACACTACAAGATACCATCTCTTCATCTAGTGAGAGATGCTACTATTTATGAGATCCCAATCTGTAACACCTGACCTGTTAACACCTGATATGTCCAGCTAATAAGTACACTGTACATTTTCCCATTGTAGGACTTCCTTCTTAAAGGCCATGCTTGTTTCCTGATCCTTATTTATTTACAATATTTGTATATTGTTATGTATTGCCTTTTAGATGGAATACTCTCAAAGTGGTTCACATTTTTTTAAATATAATATCTCAAAGTCAGAATAACAATTAACATCTAGAAGCTGACAACATCAAAACAAGAGCAGCAGTCAAGCCCAAATCCAAAGTTTCAGCTTCCAAAAGCTCAGTAGAAAAGCCAAATTTCCAACCATCTCCAGAAAGAGGCAAGAGAAATCCCCATTCTGACATCCTGGGTTTTCTCTGCATAATTCAGGATCCTTCCCAAAAAGACACTGCTCCTAATTGTGATAATACCTAGAGCAGGACTTGATTAGCTAATCACAGTTCCAGGATGGTGGACGTAAGAAGGAAGCTTCTTGCTGAATCACCACAGATGCAACTGTTCAAAAACAGCACCTAGGTTGAAAAATAGCACCTTGAACTAGACCTGGAAACAAACCAGTAACCAATAGCATTGCTTCAAGGTATGTGCTATATGTTCACAATGCCCTATAACAAATAGGTGGCTATTTTTTAAGCCAGTTAAAGCTTCTGGACTTTCTTCAAGGACAACCCATATACAGGGCATTACAATAAACAAATCTAGAAACCACCAAGACATGAATGACAGTATCTATGTGTCTACCTTCCAGCAGTGGGTGCAAATGCTGGTAAAAAGTACTAAACCATCAGCCATTACTTGGAATTGGAGAACAACTGCTGGGTCCTCGAGTAAGCCAAATTATAAATCTAATCTGCCATATTGTGTGAACAGTATCATTAGGAGGAAATGAAAGTTACTTCCTGTCTTCTTCAGCAACCTGGTAACCAGGTCAAAAATTTTAGGGCCCCATGGCTGCTCTGTGCCTACATTTTTCCACCTCTGTATAGCAGCATATCAAGACATTATATCTGCACATCAGATTTACCCAGGCAGTTAAACACATAGTTTTCCCAGAACACACAAACAAATAGGCCTGTTACCTCTGGATTTAAGTTACAAATTAGAAGGGAAAGATAGCTAATTCAAAGGAGATGAGAGCACTACAGACAGGCAGGCCTGAAAACATTTGTGCATATGATAAATAAATATCAAACTAGCTGACATACACACTCTTCTCCCTGAAATTGAAAATGCACACATCCATCTTTGTGGGGAGATGAAGTGGTGCTGCAGGATGGAAAGGTGGGCAAGTGTCCCTTTGAAAAATAACTGGCCTTCATATTGTCCTCTCCACCACCACAAACCAGCATTTTCCTAAGAAGCTAGAGTTTGATCTCTTAGATCCTACTAGGCTTGCCTCCTTATTTTAACTGACCCTGCACCTGTACCATTAGCAGTAAACTCACATGGAAAAATAAAGCAGCTGAAACACTTTGCAAGATCAGATAATACTTTCCCCCAATTTAGCCCACCTTGTGGGAGGGCTCACAAGTGCCCTCCCTGCACAACTGGCACACAGGTCCCACTCTGCTGGTCTTGGCCATCCATGTGTGGATGAAATGTCTAAATATAGCTGACATGTTTAAACTCCTTTGCACGTAGGCCAAAATCATACTGTTGATTATCGGATTTTTCAGATCTAGCTCTTTCTGAACTACAATCTCCATACTAGGAAATACTTCACCTGCTAAATTTCTACACATCAAACATATACCTGTTTTGCATGTAACATGATATCATGGGATTTTCTAGGCACGAGTGCAAATGAATGAGTGCACTGCCTCTGGTGTGCTCTTCACTTCCGCTCTCTGTATACAACCTACAATTGCCCCATTTGCAAGTTGCAAGTATTGACGTCTGAACCTGGACAGTCTGGGTAATTTAGGGGTTAAACAACCCAGAGTTAACCTGCAATCTGTTCTTGGGTTACCTCTGGGTCATATTATGAACCGAGTCATAAGATATTAAAAGAGCAAATGCAAGGCTTAAAAAAACACGCAGTTGCCTGAATAAGTAGGCAACTGAACTAACTGCCTTGTGTTTGTGGTTCAAATATTTTTAGTGTCACCACCAGGGAGTTGTCGGCTCTCCTTCAAGATATGCATCCATGAATTCTAACTGAGCAGTCATACACTCACATCATTTGGATGGACAAAAATGACACGAATATGGCTTTCCTACAATACTGTGTGTTGTGTTTCCCTAACCACAAGCACACTAGCATTTAGGCAGAAAGTAACACACCAGATATTACTGAGTAGATTTATTTTGGTCTCAACAGCTCTTTAACACTGAAATATGATTTTACTTTAAAATAAAAAAAGCAATTCCAAATCATGTCTAAATTAACGTGGGATCCTTTTGGGGGGCTTTTCACATAGCCCTCAAAACAAGAAAGCAAATAAATTCTGTATTGGGAGAATAAGCTTAGAATCACAAGGCAGGGAGGGGTGAGGCAGGGCTGACATCAAGTTTTATATAAGCCAAGACCCCCCCCCCCCCAGTTTTCATAGTTCTATGAAATGTAAGTCTGACTTCTTAATGCTAGTTATGTGTGTGAAAAAACAGAGCAAACAACACTCACATACCATCATGTTCATATAGTCTGCGCAAAACTGGGATTTTCCTCTTTCTTAACCGCTAGAGGGACGCAGAGTCCCATGAGACGCTCGCCTGCCAATGCCATTTTCTTTGGCAGCCTGCAATTCTGCACATGCACTCGCACAGACAGCTGAACTTGTGCCGCGAAGCCTTGTTCTTTCACTGTAAACAACAAAGCGCTCTTGGTGATGAGATATGAAGCAAAAACGCGTGACAATCTTTATGCTGGTAGCAGCACACAAACCTTTTGCAGAAACGTTCACATTGCAGGGTTCTAAATCAGAAGGTTGGTATTTCCAAACCAAAGTGTTTTAAGCTCATAAATAAGGTTCACTTTGAATGTCACGCATAAAAGGATTCACGTGCACTGTAACCCAACACATGGAGAGTGCCTTCAGTTTGTCAGTCTTCCCTCAGCATCAGATACATGATATTTAATTCTTTCTGGCAAGTGTAAACATTTTGCACAAGGCATGCGAAGCAGTCTTTGAAAACAGTCCATAAAAGTTACTAGCCTGCAGTAGCCTACTAAGGAGCTACTACCCTGAGTTTCTAGGCTTCTATCCTGTAAATGTGGTGTAGTGGCTAAAGTGTTAGATTGGGGGTCTGGAGATCCGGGTTCTAGTCCCCACTCGGTCATGGAAACCCACTGGGTGACTTTGGGCCAGCCACAGACTCTCAGCCCAACCTACCTCACAAGGTTGTTGTTGTGAGGATAAAATGGACAGGAGGAGGATTATGTACGCCACCTTGGGTTCCTTGTAGGAAAAAAGGTGGGATATAAATGCAATAATAAATAAATAACCCCCACCTTTCTGGCTAGCATGGAAATGCAGGGTACTAGCATCTTAGCTGGCTAGTAGATTCTTTCTACCAAGTGGACTTGTGGAGGAGAGATGGAGAAATCTGTCCCTTCTTTCCCACCAGCATGCTCATTTACCTACATGGAATTCCTTGTCACCTATGACTACCAGACGAGTTGTTAAATACAAGGCAGATGGTAAGGCTTGTTCTCATGATCACTTCAGTGTGTGGGGACTGCAGGAGAAGTCCATCCTATGCTGACATCTAGCCCCTTCAGCTAATGCTGAGTCACCAGTTGCTCAATACAGCCCAGTTGCAGCTTTTAGCATGCAGTGTTGTGCTGAAGAAATCTTCTCAACTGCTTCAATGCATACCCAGAGGCCCCCCTCCTCAGGCTGTGATGGGTGGGGGATTCAGCCAATGCATACAATGATGCTGATTTTCAGATTATTTATTTATATTAATTTTTGAATGTTTCATGCTACTGGAGGGAGAGGCGGGTTAGAAATACTTATTATTATTATTATTATTATTATTATTATTATTATTATTTCTTCAGAATAAATCCTCTTGGGAAAACTTACACAATTAAAATAAAACTATTACTATGAATTATTATTATTATTTATAATATATAAATAATATTAATCAATGTCTATTATGTTAATAAATCAAGGGCTAACACTTCAATCTAAAGTAAGGTAAGCTGTGATCAATATGGTCCCACATATTCTGGATAGCTCATGTTGAGAGAAACAGTAAACGTCTACGATGCATAACAGGCAGTAGAATTACAGTGGCTGTGTTCAGACAACATGCTAAACCACGGTCAAGCATTTTGAGCTAAACATATGGCTTAGCATGTCGTGTGAACTATTTCTTACCATGGTGGCTATGTAACCACGGTTTAAACACACTCACTAACTACTTGCTGCAAAAGGTTAGCGGCCTGACCATGGCTTAGCATGTTGCCTGAACAGGCCCAACATGTGAGTACATTACATCATTAATCAGGTCAATATGTCCAAAGTCAACCCTGATGAAAATATATTGATTCTATTTAGGATCAGGTGGCAATGCAATAAGACAGCTTTTTTAGTAGTCCATCTGCCATGCAGACTGGGTCAGCCCTTAGTAGAGAAAGCTGAAAGTGTCCTGTACGCTGCCCTTTTATACATATCTTGATGATGCTGTGCCTGAATTGATGATCCCTGTATTGTGAAGCAATGGCAATAGATTGTTGGACTAAGGCTGAGCAGACCTGGGTTCAAATTCTCACTCATTCATGTAACTCACTGAGTGACCTTGCTATGCTGTGATCTTTCTCAGCCTGAGTTATCTCCATTTGTTATTCTGAGATTAAATGGAGCACACGAAGAACCATGTGCATTGCCCTGAGGAGGAAGGTTGAATACAAAAGTAATAAACAAATCCCTAAAAAGTGGGGAGAGGGAGGAATTCCCCCCCCCCTGGAATTTGCTGCTATGCACATGTGAAAAATTCTTCTTTACCAAAGGGAAATGGTTTAATTAATTAAGCAGTAATGACATCCATAAAATTGTACGTAACACGCATTGAGCTAAAGAGATCCTATCAATATTGAATCATGTTACTGCAGCCATCTGAGATAGGTATATGATCTTGAGAGCTACTCTGAGAATTTTAATCTCTTTAGTTCCTCGGCATGCAATTCTGTTTGAAGAATTTATTTGAAACTGGCGGATGGTGGGGTGGGGAAGGGAATAGTGTTTCCCTCATATTGTAAAGAATCTTTCAACATGAAAGTCACTCTGGTTAAATAGCTGGTAGTTTCAGATTGCTGCACCTTTGGGTAGAAGAGCTTGCAATTGGATTATCAGGGTCAAGTAGAACTTTAATGAGGGCAGGATGGAAAATAAATTTCATTGCCATACATGGAGGATCGGAGCCACTTGGCATTCGCACCCTATTTCTGTACTCAGCTTGTCCGCCAGCTGGTAAGTGCTGATGTGAACGTAACTGATCTCAGGAAAAACATGGGTCCCTAATGTCCATAAAGGAACATTACTGGGTGAAGTCTTAAAAATAGATGCAGTTAATATGATGCACCCAAAGCTGTCCTGGGAGCAGCTCTACTCTTGTAACAGTGTCGAAAGAAAAGAGTGACGTGACTTTTAATCTCCCATGCAAGAACTTCTCCCATTAAGATTACCTTAAAGAAGCAGCAAGAAGCAAGTTGCTTCTCAGCCTGACCAGTAATAAACCCTATATCCAAATAGAAATGAGTGACATGGGATGCCTCTCTGAACCAGTTTGCACGTAATGAGAAGCCACCGTGGGTGAATTTCTCTATGGGCTTCTCAATATGGCAGTGGCTGCCATTTTGGATATTTGAACTATGGCAGGCCTTGCCATAGCTTGTTATTATGTGTGAAACCGGTGAGGGTGGGTTGTTGGGGTGTTTAACAAGCCATGGATGTCTTGTTAACCACCCTCACAACCCACCCTTGCTGGGTTTGCACATAACAGCAAGCTACTGTAGGGTGACCAGATAAAATCCAGTTCAGGACTCATGTAACTTTAACAGTTGTAGAGAAAAGGGAATTTCAGCCAGTGTCATTTGTATGCAATTAGTTCCTGGTGATATTCCCTCTTCATCACAACAGTTAAAGTTGCAGGCACTATACTAGAGTGACCATATACAAAAGAAGGCAGGGCCCCTGCAACTTTAACAGTTGTGATGAAGAGGGAATTTCACCAGGAACTAATTGCATACAAATGTAGGGTGTCCAGATTGCCCGGGGTTTCCCGGTCCTAACCGGGAAACCTAGGCCGATCCGGGGCAACCGGGGGGCAGCGGGGGAAAACCGGGGTGGAAGGGGGTCACGTGGCGGTGGCAGCGAGCGGTGACGAGCGGCAGTAGACCCGGCGGTGGTGGCGGCGGAGGAGCCCGGGAAGCGGCCGCCCCAGCAGGTAAGTGCCCCCCCTCGCGCCTTGTGCTCCTTACCTGCAGGGGCGTCCGCTTCCCTCCAGAGCGCGAGGCACAAGGGGGGGCACTTACCTACTGGGGTGGCCGCTTCCCGGGCTCCTCTGTTGCCACCGCTGAGTCCTCCGCCTTTGCCGGGTCCTTCGCTGCCGCTGCCGGGCTCGTGAGGCCGTGCGGAAGAGGCGGGAGAGGGCCAATTACATCACTTCCGGATCTGGCCCTCTCCTGTCTCTTCCGCGCGGCCTCTGGCCTCCTTGGGGCTCATCGCGATGGCGACAAGCCCCGAGGAGCCCGGCTGCCCACGCGGAAGAGGCGGGAGAGGGCCGATTACATCACTTCCGGATCCGGCCCTCCCCCGTCTCTTCCGTGCGGCCTCTGGCCTCTTCCAAGGAGGCCAGAGGCCGTGCGGAAGAGACGGGAGAGGGCCGGATCTGGAAGTGATGTAATCGGCCCTCTCCCGCCTCTTCCGCGCGGCCCCTGGCCTTATGAGCCTGGCAGCGGTGGCGAAGGACCTGGCGGTGGTGGAGGAAGACCCGGCAGTGGCGGGGGACCTGGGGGCGGCGGCTGACCTGGCGGGGGCGGCAGCGGAGGACCCGGCGTGGGTGGCGGAGGAAGAGAACCCGGTAGGTCCAGGCTGGTGTTTTTTGGTGGGGGGCTTGGTGGGGGGGGTTGTTTTGGGGGGCGGGGGGCGGGATTTTGGTTTCCAAAATCTGGTCACCCTATACAAATGACACTGCCTGAAATTCCCTTTTCTCTACAACTGTTAAAGTTACATGAGCCCTGACCTGGATTTTGTCTGGTCACCCTAAGCTACTGTGCACTCCCACCATGGCTTGGATATTTAAAATGGTAGTGGTTTCCCCAACAACAACAAAAGATTCATACATGTTGGCTTCTCATTATGTGCAAACTTGTCTGTTAGTGATTTAAAACTCCATGTCAGGAATTTCTCTATCATGTCTATCATGGAAGGAATCCAGGATTTTCAGGGACTGTTCCCTTCAAAATAAATAAATAAATAATGCAATGTGCAATACACAGTGTTTCCTTCTAGCTTCTCACTAGGAGATGAAAACAAAATTTGTACAAATCACTACAATACCAGTAATATAATTACTAAACCACTCTTACTTGCTTTCAGATTTAATATAACACATGTGCAGTATAAATCAGGATTGCAGAAGTAGAGCAAAATAAATAAATAAATAAAGTACTGAGGGTTCTAGAGCTACCAACAAGCTATATCACAAAACAAGAAGAGTCTTAGGGGAGAAATTTGCCCATACTACCTTATCAATTCCTGTGAGAGTTGACAGATAGCAGATAGAGAAGAGTACCTAGAATATATTATATTCTTTAGACGCCAGGTGAAGACCTTTTTATTTTCACAGTATTTTCACAGTTCTTCAGTTTGATTTTTAACCTTGCTGTTTAAATTTGTATTTTAAATCCCTATCAATTTCTGCATGGTTGCTCGGTTTTTATCCTGGTTGTGTTTTATACTGTATTTAAATTATGTTTTTATACTGTTGTTTTATATTTTGAATGGTTTTTATGGTTTAATTTTTGTAAACCACCCAGAGAGCTTCGGCTATTGGGCAGCATAAAAATACAGCAAATAAATAAATAAATAAAGTGAAGTCACATTATATTTTTCACGTACATTATGAACATCAGAAGTATTTTCAATTTGATGGTTGAAGCTAAAGAAAAGAACCTTCAATGAGAGGAACAGCTCCATTCATGGAAGTTCCCTCTGCCTGATTTTTGGGGATTCTCCTCTCCCGCACACCATGGCTCACCCATTCAGCAGAGTCTCCTGACTCTGAGCAGGTTCACATAATCACTGCAACCTACTATTATTTAAGCCATGGTGGGTTTCAATGCAGATGGCCAGCCATTTTGAATATTCAACCGCTGGCAGGGGTTTGCCATGGTTTGTTATGTCATTCAAACCTGGGCCGCCGAGGTTGCTTGAGGGTTAACAACCCTCAAATAACCCTCCAACAGACTATGAGTTATTTGAAGGTTGTTTAACCCTCAAACAACCCCTGCTGCCATGGTTCAGATGACATGATGAGCTGTGGCCAAGGCTTGAATAGGTTACCTGGAGCCTATGGACATTACAGGTCATTGTGGCTTAAACTATTATGGTGGGCTGCAGTGATCATGAACCAGGTCATTGTGTAGCATTTTCAGGAGGCTGGAGTGGCTGGAAGTCCACTTCTGCTAGGGAAGTTGGTTCAGTTTAAATCTGAATCTCTTTTTTGAGGCAATAGAAGGAAAGAAGGATAGAAATCATAGCATATTGTGGTTGATGAGGAATAGAGGGACTGTGGGGATTGATACTGCAAAAGTGTAGAAGAAACCAAAACCAAAACAAGGGCTAGAGATCCCAAACACCATATACTGGAATAATAACACAGTTCAGCCCTTTGGATTACTGCTTGTTTATTCATGATGCACCTGTCATCAGTCTCTGAAAATCTTAATGTATACAGCATCTACAATATATTTGATAGGCTGACCAGATAAAATCCAGGTCAGGGCTCATGTAACTTTAACAGTTGTAGAGAAAAGGGAATTTCAGCCAGTGTCATTTGTATGCAATTAGTTCCTGGTGAAATTCACTCTTCATCACAACAGTTAAAGGTGCAGGCACTATATTAGAGTGACCATATACAAAAGAAGGCAGGGCCTCTGCACCTTTAACTGTTGTGATGAAGAGGGAATATCACCAGGAACTAATTGCATACAAATGACACTGGCTGAAATTCCCTTTTCTCTACAACTGTTAAAGTTACATGAGTCCTGACCTGGATTTTATTTGGTCACCCTAATATTTGATATATGCAAATACAATGCTGTTAGTATTCCAAGGATTAAAAATGGGTACCCCAGGTATACCCACACTTCTATCATATACTCACTATGGGCTGATTCAAAAGTGATGCTGGGCATATACAATTTAGTTACCCTTACATATGACATGGTGCACCACATGTAAGTTGAGTTAAGTTACTAACACCTGCATGTGTAGATGGCAAGCCTCTGCACATATACGAGATGGCAATCAATTTAAATGTCACCCGACAAAGTGTAATCTCACACAGATAAATACAGGTTGCTTACCTGAAACTGTAATATTTATGCATCAGTACAAGATTATGCATCAGTACAATGGAGAATCTGTAATACTTAACAGAAATAATGAAAAGGTTATGCCACTGGGACAAAAGATGTTATAATTCAAAGATAAAGATGAAGTAGGAGTAGGAAATAATTTGAGGGACACATCAGCTGCAATGCAGGCAGGAGAAAGGGAGAAAAGGCCAACTGTAATATAAACGTGATTAAGCAGATCAAAGTGCTTTGGGCGATCCATGAGCAGCTGTAGCATTTAGTTCAGCATTGGACATGACCTATCCTGCAGGAAAATAAAAACAATTTGAAAGAACTCAAAGGGACCTAATGAACAGACGGTGGCAAGAGGAATCTAAGGCACAGAGACCTGTATCAGACTGGCATGGCAGTGCATGTTAGGTACCTGTCAACTTGTACAAGATTAAGTGATTATATAATAAACTGAAATTAAGGAAGGAGGTGCTTAGCCAGATTATTAGAATGGAGTTAACAGCTCCTCACTGTTTTTGTGAGAAGCAGCAGCAGCCTGTGTGATGATGTGAGCTTCAAGAACTGATTGCTACAGCACCATATCAGGCATGGCAAGTGTGGGGTCAGGCCCCATGTATGTCTTATGGTCACCACCACCAGGTAGCAGACAAGAAGAGGGCAGGATCTGATCTATGTAATTCAGGCACAGTGTCACTGAGCCTCTATAGAG
Organism: Anniella stebbinsi; assembly: GCA_029215795.1. Classification (NCBI taxonomy): domain Eukaryota; kingdom Metazoa; phylum Chordata; class Lepidosauria; order Squamata; family Anniellidae; genus Anniella; species Anniella stebbinsi. The sequence continues at coordinate 58,932,875 of JARDYH010000005.1, read as the reverse complement.
GGATTTAGCAGCCTCTGCCAACATTAACCATTTGGTGTTGGGTCTGAGAGACATATTAGTGGTGATGGCTAAACTACAGGTGCTTTTGGATGAAATGGATTATCTAGATCCATTTCATCCAGGTCTACATCTGGTTTTGGTACTGAAATGGGCTTGGTCTCCCTGATAGATAACCTCTGTCCTGAGAGAAATTGGGGAAGTGTGACACCGTTGATTCTTCCTGATCTCTCAGTGACTTTTGATACCATCAGTCATGGTATCTTGCTGGGGCAGCTCTGCAGATTGGGAGTAGCAGGCAGAGTTGGTTTAAGAAGACAGCATTGTGGGCTTCCCCTTGACTCCATGGCTCTTTTGCTGTGGGGTCTTGCAAAGTTCTGTCTCATCTCCTATGTTTTCAAATAGATTGCCTTCTGACTGTTAGCGCTAGGAGCCCTCCATCTGGAAGCACCCTTAAAATCATGGAACGGGCCTCATGGATCACTTGTTCTGATACAGGCTATCCTAGACCTATAACATCAATGAAAGATGCCTGCTCATGATCCCTTATTTGGACACATCTGAAGTGGAAGAAGTTAAAAAAGGGACAGGGAAAATAAATGCACACCACTGTCTTCTAGGTGATCTGCTTTATCCACGAGAAACTCAAAATACCCACCTCTCTACCTTGCACGGTGAGACACAAACAATGAAATCTAGGTGCAGCAAAGGTTCAAGAATCTGCAGACAAAGATTAAGAACCTGGGGCTGTCTTAATGTTGTCTTTGCCTGGCGTGGCTCCCAATCTGTGCTGCATCAGTCATATGATGCAGCCACCAATTCCAAGCTATCCCGGGTCAAAGAGCTGAAGACCTACAGCAGAAAAGTCAGGGACTTACCCTGACGTTTCCTGGCTGAATGAGGTCATGTGGCTCTTCCCCACCTGTCCTTGCTTGGGCGCTGTGCCAGGGGGTGTTCCCAGGAGGCTGAGGGGTGAGACCAATGAGCCTAATGGCCAGTAGAAAGTCTGTGCTGCCTCCCTTCATGTAAATAACTTGCCACCACCCTGCAGCAGTGATACTGCAGGGTTTGGTGGAAGAGCAGCGCCAACTCGGTGCCGGGAAGACAGTCCATCCCCCTCAAGTGTTTTTCACTTTGTTATAAAATAAATGGCCAGGATGAAAAAGGCCCCTGATGGTTGTCAAACTATCACACTGTTTTCCCGTTGTTATTGCACTCCTGCCCTTTTTGTTGTGCTTCTGCCTTGAGCCCCTTTCTCCTCTCCCCCTCCCACCGTGAACTTCTCAGCCTTGTCATATTACTCACCAGCTGTGTAACAGGAACCCTTCAGCTGTTTTTGGTGTATGAGGGGTGAGCATGTCTGAGCGTCATCCTGTCCTTTTGAGACCCTGTGTCCACATACCCGGTGTTGGTTGGAGAGACAGAAGAAGTATATTAACCCTCTAGCTATGGTGAATTCTTTGAGGATGCTCCTATAATTCAATTTCCCTGTTTTTACCTCTGCCTTCAATATACTGCTCCAGCGCCATAATGATGGTATTGTTTTTTTTAAAAAATCTATCTTTTTGTAACTGGTGTCATCAGTGCCAAATGGCAGGCATTTCCTGGTTCAAAGTCTCAACCCAGTACACAGATCATTTCCTCTACATATCCCCAGGGTCCATATCCAGTCTCAAATGGTTATGCAGTCTCAAATGGTCAAGTTATACCAAGGTTCTCTCCCTCATGATTTCTCAACAATATATTAAAGAACTTTGTAATTTGGAATGTAAAAGTGTTTTTGATTAAATCAATTTAATGGTTTTGGTCCTATTTTCCTTGTAGTAGCCGCAATCCCAAAGGAGACCTTCAACTAAGTACCACAACACCCTGGGAAAAGAATAGAACCCCTTCCCTCCTTTTAGCATCTTAATCTAACCCAACAGCATGATCTCTGCAGGGTAACCCCCTTTTTTCAAGCACAGAAAAATCTAGCCTTACCATTTTCATGGTGCAGAGTCTGGAAGAATCCTAATAGAAGTGTGCAGAGATGAGACATTCAGCCTGGGCGGGCATGGCTCCGGCATGTTTTCCTTACCCAGTGCCAAGATTCCTGCACATTCTCTAGTTACAGGGAGAGCGGCTGAAGTCCAAGGATGTGCATTCCACTTCACACGTGCTGTTGGGAAAGGCTGATCCCTCAGGGCATTTCTACTAATACTGAAAACATGGCTGAGCAAGACTCTCACAAGCTGCAAATCCCAGAGGGAATGTTTTTAGAAACACATTAATGCCTTAGCATTAAATCAAAGGCAGGCCAAAGTGTGGGTTGTTGTTTTGTCAGAATTTTAGAGCTAAATCGCAATCACTGGGAAGTTTGACGAGGTAATATTCAAATGCCATCACTCTAACATGGTTTTGTGAGAACCCTCTGTACAGGCACAGGGCTTGAAGGAAGCGAACCAGCAGGCTCTTCTATTTCTTTGACTGGCTTCCCTTCCCCTGAATTGCCCCTCAGCAATTGTGAAGGACAAGTGCAGCAGATGCTTCTGCAGCGACAGCAGACGTACAGCTCTCAAAGGTATAGGCTCTTTTGTTTGGGATTTTGACTCCAGTTTTTATCTTATTTCCCCGCGCCCTACTTACTTCCAGTTCCTACATGTTTCATTTCATCTGCACTGATGATGTCAAAAAGAGCATTGCCCTAATTTCAATAGATTCCGATTCTCACATTTTGATTAAATGAAATTAATGTTGCAGTTTATATTTGCCCCCAGACACTCTCAGTTTATCAGTTTATCAGTTCAGTTGAATATATTTGTGTTTGCAAGCATGCTGCAGGAAATGGTTTATAGTTTGAACCTGGATGCCTATATCAGAGCCAAGAGCTGCATATCTGAGGTGAACAAGAATTGCATTTGGGCAAATGGGCAAAACCAGAGCAACCCCAGAACGTGTTGCTGCCTCAGGCAAAGGATAAGATGATGCACCCACCCCAGTACACATACAGAGGCTGGGCTGGCAGTTGAAACTTACTTCACCACTGGTGATGGGATAGTGTGCACCACCACAACTGAAGCACCAGGGTAGTTTAGGGGGACCAGGACAGGTTGTATGACATGCACAGCTCTGTCCATTCAGATGGTATCCGTCTTACCATTCTTAAAGGACTCAAATGTGAAATTGCTGATCTTCTAACAAAAATATGTAACCTGTCCCTAAGATCAGCTTCTGTACCAGAGGCCAGGAGAATGACCAATGCAGCACCAATTTTTAAAAAGCGAACCGGAAGAATCTGGGAAATTACAAGCCAGTTAGCTTAATATCTGTTCTCGGAAAATTGGTTGAAAGCATAATTAAATATAAAAGTAGTAAGCATATAAAAGGACAAGCCCTGCTGAAAAAGAATCAATATGGCTTCCAGAAGGTAAGTCCTGTCTCACTAATCATTTAAAGTTATTTGAGAGTGTCAATAAACATGTGGACCGAGGTGATCTGGTAGACATTGTTTACTTGTACTTTCAAAAGTCCCTTACCAAATTCTCCTGAGCAAACCTATCAGTCATTGAATAAGAGGAGAGATCCTCTTCTGGATCAGTAACTGGTTAAAGAACAGGAAGTAGAGAGTAGGAATATGATAAATTCTCCAAATGGAGGGATTTAAACAGTGGGTCCTTTAGGGATCTCTATTGGGACCAATGCTTTTCTTTTTTGCAATTTAAAGTTTTTATTATTGAGAAACATAGATAAAACTCAGATATTACAAACACAAACATTACAACGTACAACATTAAAATGGACTTCCAAATTTCTCCGACACACAAAAAATATATAAGTTTTCCTTTATGCCTTATCGGGGACCAATGCTTTTCAACTTGTTCATAAATGATCTGGAATTAGGAGTGAGCAGTAAACTGGCCAAGTTTGCTGATGACACCAAATTATTTAGAATGGTTAAAACAAAAAGAGATTGCAAAGAGCTCCAAAAAGATCTCTCCAAACTTGCAGAATGGGCATAAAAATGGCAAATGCAGTTCAATGTAAAGCGATGCATGTTGGGGCAAAAAAATCCCAACTTCATGGACACACTAATGCGATCTGAGCTAGCAGTGACTGACCAAGAATGAGATCTTGAGGATGTGATAGTCAGCTTGATGAAAATGTCAATACAGTATGCAGCTGCTGTGAAAAAGGTAAAGTCCATGATTAGGAAAGGAATTGAAAATAAGACTGCCAAGATCATACTGCCATTATAAAAATGTATGGTGTGACCCACTTAGAATACTGCGTACAGTCCTGAATACAGTTCTAAAAAGGATATTGTAGTATTGGAAGAAGTGCAGAAATGGACAACTAAAACCACCAAGGGGCTGGAGAAACTCCTCTGAGGAAAGGTTACAACATCTGAGACTGTCAGAAGAAAGGCGAGTAAGAGGTGGTACGATAGAGGTGTACGAAGTTATACATGGTGTGAAGAAAGATAAGGAGACATTTTTCTTCCTCTCTCATAAGACTAGAATCCGGGGTCATCACATGAAGCTTATTGGTGGGAGATTCAGGACAGAGTCACAGCCCAACCTACCTCACAGGGTTGTTGTTGTGAGGATAAAATGGAGAGGAGTGGGATTATGTACACCACCTTGGGTTCCTTGGAGAAAAAAAGGGTGGGATATAAATGCAATACATACATACATACATACATACATACATACATACATAAATAAATAAATAAAAATATGTCGGGATTGGGAAGACTCCATCCATCAGAGACGTTGACACTATCACTGGACTATATTACATGAGTTGGTACATAGCTGCCTGAAGTTCCAGTGGGAAGAACAGTGCATTATTAACGTGAGGGATGTGTTTGGATGAACTCATCTCATCATACAAAGAAGAACACAAAATTACCTGAATTTTTCCAAATGGTACAGTTCATTCTAAAGCTGATTCAACCATTTTTGAGTAGCTGCTTTTTACAAAATTAAGAGTCTGTATATATGATCTATGTTCCCATTTCAACTTCTGCTTTGTAAAGGTATAAAGCAAACAGAAAGAACAAGAACAACCCCTGACAACATTAAAAACTTTATTTCTCTCAGAAGTCCCTGGCAGCAAATAGATATGTCAGATAGATATTATGGATGGGATTGGGAGTTCAGATGAAGAATGGTGGATCAATTTTGCTCCCCCAACCAAAACTTTTCAATATCACACATAATTGGAATCCAGAGTCATTAATTTGGAGCCACTTAGTATGTTGGAGTAAGACTGGGAAAATTGCAGTTCAACCCTGCTCTTAGCTTTGAAACCCAATGGGTAGCCTTGAGCCAGTCTCTCTCAGTTTAATCTACCACACAGGGTTGTGCGCATAAAATGGAGGGGAGCTACTTGGAAAACGGGTGGGCATAAATGTTACATATTAATTTGGTCAGAAGAACAGCTTTAAACCTATAATTCGAACCAGCTTCAGAGTTTAAAAACTCAGTATTTTGCAATTTAAAAAATGAAGAACTTTAAAAATGTACGAAAGCTTTAATTTTTGCTCATTAGAAACATTAAGTTCCTGATGTGCTTCAGATTCTGAGATCAAGAAGCACTAATGGTAGCAAATGGGGAATAATGGCAAACCTGAAGGCAGTTGTGAAGTTCACAACAAAACATGTTGTCTCTAACAATTATGTAGATATGCATAATCTAAATAGCAAAGAGGTTAAGTAAACAATTACAGTGAGACTTTGTTAATGCACTGGACAGGAGGTATGTTCAAAGCCTGCTCTGTCTTTGCCCACATTGTAGAGGAAATCATCTAGATGCTTCGCATTGTGTCGGAAGCCAAACGTTGGAGTGCCAAACGTCCTTGTTATGTGAATACCTCCCTCTTTAATAGAGAGTGAGGCATTAGAAATATCCTCAAACAATCCAAACGGTTTTATGCCTGGATTGGGCCTTATCTATGTGCATAGAATCTATTCCAGCAGGGATGCCATTGGCAGATTCACAACACAAACATAGCCAGAGAATGCATGGACTGTCATTCAAGTTGGCCTTACAACAATGAGCAGACAAAGGCCCAAACACTATGTGCTAATTGAGGGAAACAGTCTATGCATTTCTAGGTCAGGCTGTCAACCAACTGCTAAAATATTTGACTGAACAGCTTGGCCATTTCCCTGTGCATATTTTCAGGGATGTTGATGACATGCCCTCTTTCTGCGGTGTTAAAAAGTTGCTACTTTATATTTGCTAATCACATCAAATCGGCAATCTTTTAATTTATGTGATGAAAATACAAAAGTACGCTTTGGGGATGGGAGTTGTGGGGTGAGGGAAAAAGGATAAATACAATAGAGTCTAGGCCCTATTGGATCAAACAACTGCAAAAATAGGAGTTTAAAAGTTCGAGGAGGATAGGCTGACCATATGAAAAGGAGGACAGGGCTCATGTAACTTTAAACCGTTATAAAGCAGTAGTGTGGATCCTGCCCTGTTCTGTGGCCCTAGACATTTGCGCATGCGAAGTGTATGTGCCATCAGTGAGCTGTAACACCACTCTACCAGTAGCTTATGAATGGACGAAAACAGATTACATAGGATGATGTGCCTTCACCTGATTTTCAGGGCTCCCCCTCTTCTCCTCTGGCAACTTACTCTGGTGGTCAGGCTTGCTGCCATTTCTAGGGAGTGGAGCAGCTGTTGAGGAGAAGAGGGGCTGGGGAAGTCCACCTCCTCCCCATTGCTCCTAAATCTGGACACAACCCAATGAATCTGAGTGACTAGGAGATTCAGGTAATATAAATTATACCTGAGTATCTGCACTGAGTCATCTTCTGATGTGAAAGGGCACTTGAAGGTGTTGTGTGGGCCTCACCTGATGAACTGGTATTGAGACTGTTAGCATCATCACATGTAGGAAAATCGTATTTCCTTACCATCACTTCTCAGCACTTCTTCACTCTTCCTGGAGGGGAAAGAGGAAGTAAACAAAGACCAGATGGCTCATTCAGAGGCTGTTTTATCACACTTCCTTTCCAGCACATAGCAGGAGATTGTGGCACATTCCATTTTTTTAAAAAAAGTCGGAACAAAAGGGATTTATTTTATGACAGAAAAATGAGCAGAAGGAGTGGGAGGCACGTGGGAGGTGGATGTTGTCATCTAAAGGACACACGCACATCCAAAAGTGGCCTGTAGTGAAGGTGCTATATAAAATATTTGTCTGATGAACCTCTGTAGAACTGCCACCTGTGCTAGCAGCATTATAATTTCCAAATTGTTCTAGTTCAGTCCCATTGAAACTCACTTCTATTGTCTTCCAGTTGGCTGCTGCAACGTGTACCTTAGTGATTCAAAGACGGCAACAAGGGAGAAGACCTTCTCTGTGGTGGCCCCCCAATTATGGAATGATCTCCCTGATGAGGCCCGCCTGTCATCAACACTGTTATTTTTTCGGCACCAGGTCAAAACGTTTCTCCCAGGCATTTTAACAGCTTAAGTTGAGGTTTTAACTGACTTTGTGGCCAGGCTTAAAAATTTAAAATGTTTTAAATATCAGCTGTTTTAAGTTTTATTGTTTTTAAATTTTGTATATTGACTTTTTAATGTTCAATCTTTTAATTTTTGTAAACCGCCCAGAGAGAAGCGGTATATAAATGTAATCAACAACAACAATAATAATAATAATAACAACTATCTGCAAAGATGTCATGAAAGTTTGACAGATTCTCACCCAATGTAATTGAGCAAAATACTTTCAGGATGCAGGATACCTAATGGAAAGGTAAGTCCCCACAGTCTTTTCCTGCCTCCTTTTCCTATGTGTCAACAACTTCCATTAAAGGTTTGGTTATAACTGGATCAGGTGACTGGAAGAGAGAAAAGTAACTGAGCTAGAATGGATTGTTTCCATAAATTTGTGGCAACTACAGTTCATCCCAGCTACTGAAATATTATTCAGAAAAAATGGTGGTTTGTAGGGTACCTAATTTAGAGGCTATCATCTAGGGAAAGTATTCATTTTGCAAGTTTCTACCAAACATTTGGGGAAATTTCCCCCAGTTGACAAATTATTGTTGTAGGTATTAGGTAGTTCAATGCTGACTTCATGACAATGTATATGTGGTGGTGAGTTACTCTCAGGGTGTATATTGACCATGGCATATGTCTCGAATTGGGCTGGAGGGTGGGGGTAGAAGGTGAATGGAAATACAGTCCTCTCCTCTAACGTAAACTTGAAAAAGGAGTGGGAGAAAGGACATGAAAGCAAGGGATAATTCCAGGGAATTATGTGGCACTATGGGAAAGCAACAAAGGTTTACTCTACTTTCAACAGCAAAAACAACAACAAAACTCCCTTTCAGTTGCTGACATCTTCTCTTGTACACAACTATTGATTGTGTATGGCTTGTGTCCCCTATTACATTTGATTACTCCAATGAATGGACACCATTCCAAATAAAAAGAAAGAAAAATAATGAAAAAAAGAAAAACAGGGTGGGTGGGGGGAGAAAAGAAAACAGTCACTGAGAGAGCATGGGTAGAACCTGACCCCTTCAAAAGATGTTGGCCTCACATAGAACTACGATGTGATAGAATTTATAATGAAGAGAATTTCACCTGCATTCCTGCTTTTTTTTAAAAAAACTTTTGTCTTTTTCTTTCTCACAGCCTTTCTTAACCGCATGAAAGGATAAGTAGCTTTTCATTATTTTGAAATGGCTTCTTCTTGAAACCCTGCCTGAGAAGATTAATGTGGTGGGAAAAGGAGATAAGGACATATATAATAAACAGGCACTTATTTCCTATTTTCAGCATGATACAAACTGGAATGGCTTTGTTCGTGTCATGTGCCATCACCTGAGACTTTTTTTTTTTAATACACTAGAGCGTGTAATAAGCAGTATGGATTCTGGAACGAGAGCTCTCAGGATGTAAAACTACTGCTGTGAAAGCATATTGTTATGCATGTTGACTCCTTGCCCATAAAGAAAGAGGGATAGACAACTAGTTTGAGTTGTATCTCCTGAGAATGGTGTGTAGATGGAGGTAGTCGTGGAGGGAGACACCACACATTGTGGGAGCTATTGTAATCCAGGAGAGCAATCTGGAATGTGGCTGTTCAAGTACCACAGACACCTAGCAAAGGCAGATGACACGACTTCCTCCTCCCCACAAAGCCATGAAGAGTTCCTTTCCATCCGTGCTTGGCCTCCAGAGAAGGCTTGCCTTGGCTGCTGAAACTGACTTGCCTGCTGGTAAAATCCCTTCTCAGTTCATGTCTCCAAATCTTGGAGCTTTGCCTAGACATTTTCATAGAACTTTCTGAATGGAGAGAACACTTAACACGGGAAGATCACAGAACTAAGGGCTTGGCTGCAGCCACCTGCCATTTTTATTTTCTAAGAATATCTCTGGAACTCACGTAGGAACCAGAGACATTCTTGAAGTAAAGATGGCACTGGAGGCCATACTTGTAGTATGCCAGCCTTCCAATTTTTTTATTAAAAAAAAAAACCTTTGAAAAACCAGGAAGGCCATGGAACTGTGCAGGTGCCAGGGGCGGTGTCCAAGAGTACCATGTTGGGGATCCCAGTTTTAAACTTTGCTTTGAAATTTAGTGAATTTTGGCTCTCAATAGAGTTTCCACTATTTACAGGCTGAGTTCTTCACATCTGGAGCATACAACATCCAGTCTTATAAAATAAAAGAACAAAAAACAACTAACCATGGCTGTCCTGTTAAAGCAAGGCTGTCCTATTCATCTTGTGTAGATCTGCTATCATTCACTTGCAGTTGAATTGAGTCTTGCATGATTGTCCCACAGAGAGTAAAGTGCAATATGGGGTATGGTTTTATTTAACTGATTGTTTAAAACAGCCTCGGATCTTCCAAAGGAAATTGTGGTGATCATAGAATCATAGAATAGTAGAGTTGGAAGGGGCCTATAAGGCCATTGAATCCAACCCAGGCTCAATGCAGGAATCTACCTTAAAGCATTCCTGACAGATGGCTCTCCAGCTGCCTCTTGAATGTCTCTAATGTGGGAGAGAGAGCCCATGACTTCCCTAGGTAACTGGTTCCATTGTCATATTGCTCTAACAGTCAGGAAGTTTTTCCTGATGTCCAGCCGGAATCTGGCTTCCTGTAACTTGTGCCCATTATTCCATGTCCTGCACTCTGGGTTGATCGAGAAGATATCCTGGCCCTCCTCTGTATGACAACCTTTCAAGTATTTGAAGAGTGCTATCATGTTTCCCCTCAGTCTTCTCTTCTCCAGGCTAAACATGCACAGCTCTTTCAGTCTGTCCTCATAGGGTTTTGTTTCCAGACCCCTAATCATCCTTGTTGCCCTGGTGTCACTATTTGTAACAGTTCCTGATTTCCATGAAGTCAATGGTACAATCAAGATACATTAAAATCAATGGAAGTTTTATTTATTTAGGACATTATAATTATAATTTATAAGCCACTACTGCACCCCAAAGGCCCCTGAGAACAGCTAATGAAAGACGTTTCCCCAATGAGCACATTGAAATATAGGTTGCACCAAGCATCTATTGAACGATGGCCAAAGCTCTTCATTATGGGAGATAAGAAGGCAGGATTATCTACTATAGCAATATTATGTTTAACAAATAATTCCCCTAGTTTCCAAATTATAATTAAATATTAAAAATGTGTACGATGCCCTCTGCCAGCAATGCCTCTCTCTGAAAGATAGCAGCAAGGGCATTTCTAGTCCCTCTCAATCAAACAAATCAAATCTACTTGTTATTTGAGAGCTGCTGTGTTTCTAAGCAACACATTTTCTAGAGATAGATTTTACTGGAACAGAAACTGCAAAAAACTCACTTTAAAGTTTTTGTTTTGTTTTACTGGGCATTTCTTTACAGGAATCCAGTTATGAGGATAAATGTGAAGATAAACATCTTGGAGGAAGTCTGCTTCTCCTCATCATTAATTTGAAATGATAGATATTCATTATTTTTATGCAGGCAGGAAACAGCTCTCATTTGTCTAACATATATTAAAAGACTTCTGACCAAAGAAGGTCCCATGCATTATACTGCAACAGCAAGTTCTATTCAAAGGAGAGATCTGCAAGCACTATAGATGGTCTATGTGAGGGTATTGTTTCTTTAAATGAACCTGCAATGCGTAAAACAAATGTATAAATCCCAGAGTTCTTATATTTGGCCCAGATCATATTCCCTCTGCAGCTGGCAGACATATGCTCTGCTCACTCACTCTCTTGAGAGCCCCAAACACCACCACAAGTAAGAACATGTCAGCGAAATATAAGCTTCTTATGGCTGAAACCTTACCCTGGGGAGCAATGATAATGACACACGTAAAAATAGCCCAACTGAACGACTAGTTCCTTTGAGACGTGCTTGTGAGGGGATTGCTGCTCCCAGGATAGGAACACAAATTTTGATACCAAATCAGGCTCCCCTGCTAAGGGCACATTCTCTTTTGTGGGGGCTAGCTTAAGCAAAGAGGACTTAGAGGCTCTTCAGTAGTATCTTGACAAGAGCTGAGGACCACCACTCCTTCGTTGACTTTCCCCAACCAATTGCCCACTTTGAAGTGCAAAATTTTCTGCAGAAGGAAAATACATAATGTACATCACATTCTTTCTTTAGGGTGATGTTGATTTCACATTACAAGTTGGTTGTAATGGTTAGACTTTGCCATATGGGACCATGGTTCAGCGGTAGAGCACCTGCTTTGCATGCAGAAGGCCCCAGGTTCGATCCTTGGCACCTCCAGGTAGAGCTGGAAAAAACCCTGCCGGAAACCCTGGAGAACTGCTGCCAATCAGTGTTGACAGTACTGAGCTAGATGGACCAAAGGTCTGAATCAATATAAGAAAGCTTCTTATGTTTTTATGAAAGGACAATTCATCACTTCAGAACAGCAATATACAAAACAATGTTCAGATGTGTAGGACTGTCTCTTATGGGCCTGCTCATATTGGAAGCACAGTTCTAAACAGACGTTCCTATCAGTGCCCGTAATTAGTTCTATGTAAGCAGCTGTCTATTATAAGCATGTATGGTATGTGTGCTGTGATTGTTATCATTACTATTGCAGTCATACTGGATCCTTGGTGCATCATTCAAACAGAGAAAAGTACAGACTCTGTTTTGAAATATTTAGACAAATCATACAGGGCCCAGTGAATAGTCTGGGGCATGGCATTGTTAAAGAGAAGCAAGAACGCACCTGGAAGCAAGTCGCTCTGAGGTTCCAAACAGGACTGTAATATAATACAAATGAATCTAATAATAAAATGAGTAACATTATTATCACATCACTATGAGTGTTGCTCTTTTATTCCTCCTGCTACATGAATACTGCTTTGCTGGGATTCAGCTGAGGAGAAAACACACGATAAAACCTGGTTTCTCTCTATGAAGAGTTTTATAGAGAGAAACAGTTTTTGTGTGTGTGAATGCAACCAATGAATTGTCGTTTCTATTTGGCAGCCAGGAATTTCTTGGATATCTGTATCCTATACTGTATATACCTAGGAAAGTGCCTTTTGCCAAGTGAGATCACCGGTCCATCCAGCTCAGTACTTTCCAAGCTGGCTGGCAGCAAAGACTCTTCAGGGTTTCAGCCTAGAGTCTTTCCCAGACTTCCTTAGAGATGCCAGCGACTGAACCAGGGACCTGATGCATGCAAAGCATATGTTTGACTACTGAGCTATGGCTTTTTTTTTCAGACAAGACCTATGCTTTTCACAGCAGCAGAACAGGCAGAAATTCAACAGATAAAGCTATTTCCATGATGGCATTGGCAGACTGAAAAACTTAAAAGGTATGCAGGAGGCCAGCTGGGATCACATCACAACATAAATGTCATATTAGTAAGAAAGAGAAACTCCTGCACTTCAACTAAATTAGTGAAGAACAGAGCTGGAAGACCTTGCCTATACTTGAAAGATATCATAGCCGGTGATAATGATTAAATTCCTCCTTTCTTTGATTTTAGTGCCTTAACTGAAGCTGAGCTCTTTGGAAAATATTACCAACTAATCAGCAAAGTACATTGGCACTCTGTATCAAGTTTCTGAATTACCTGGAAATTTTCCAGACTAGGAGTTTATGACGTGGTCACCCTACCTCATTCACAGCAGTTTACGGGTGGGTGGGTATCCAGACGTTGTCATCTTCTACTCATTTTCCCACCACTTCTTCCATCTTTTTTCTTAATGCAGAAAACCCGTTAAAGAAGAAAAGATGGAACTCCTGGTGGCGAGTGCTAGGAGCCCTCTGTCTTGAAGCGCCCTTGCTCTTTGGAGAGTATCTGTGTTCTGCAAGAAGCTATGGGAGGTGCAAGGCAGAAGAGAATTGGCAGAAGAGAACTGACAGGGAGGGCAGCTTCAACTTCCATTGCAAAACTGCTTGTGACCTGCAATCCAAAGTTAAACAACATGTTCTTTGGCTGAAAAGGCAAACAAGAAGAATGTAAAGGGCAAAGGGAAGGAACTCACTTCAGATGCAAATTGAGTTTCAGGAGCTCTTCCTTCATTTCAAGAGGCAGAAAATCAGATTTTGTTTTTGTTTTGTTTTGTTTTCCTAATTAGGGGTAGTTTTTCAAAGCCTGGTTCAGCTGTTTGGGAATGGAAAAGTTGTGCTGTTCTCCCAAAGGTCGCCACTCTGCCTCCTGTGCAACTGTTGTATCCTCTCAGGTATCACTTTGACCTGACAATCTTTCATTTTGTGACATTAAAACTCCAAAGTGCAACAGCTTCTCTGGGTACTTTATGTTCCTTTGAAATTAAAAAAGAATGACACCTGACCAGGCGAAGTCAAAATTGAGTAAAGATCCTGAGAAGGAAGCTCAAACTTTGCAAATTGATGTTGTGTTGTGTTGCAGGGATATAGTGATTACCACTATGATGAGAGGAGCTGCCTGCTTCCTACTTTACATCACAAGTGGACTATATGGGTACAAGCAGTAAGATGTGACTGTGTGAGAGAACACATACACCACGAAACACTTGAGGATATGCATGGTGGAACCTGTGACTGAGCATAATTTCCTGGCATGTGTTGATGGAGAATTTAAGAACATGTTGACACATAGAGTATGAAGTGTCTCTAAGCAGCTAGAGGAACTCTCTCCAGGGGCCTGTCTTCACAGTGCCTGTTTGCCACTCCTCCCCCCGAAACCCTGCAGTATCGTTGCTGTGGGGTGGGGGAGGGAAATCCCCATGCCAGCAGGGAGCATGTGTTTTTCCAGCCGTCCAGGTACTGGACCCTGCCCCCTGCCTTCTTCCCAGCTTCCGGTGACCAATCAGAGGTTACCATCTGCCCTGGACCACCCCCAGCTCGACACCGGAGTGAGGTCACATGGCAGAAGGGCTGTGGTGACCTCGCTCCAAAAGGAAAAGTCGGGGTAAGTCTCCGACTTTTTCATGGTGCAGATTCAGCGATTTGCCCTACGGTGGCTGCGGTTGACAGCTGCGTCGTATAACCACTGCAGGGCAAATAAGCCATATAGATGGCCCCCAGGTTACAGGCTCATGTTCAGTTCTAGTTAAGTTTTGTAACAGACCAACTAGGGCTCTGTATGTGTTCTAGCTCAGGTGGAACAACATATCCTATCGTCATCAATAGTTCCAATGGACTTGTCATGTTTCAAACAACCACTGAAAAGACACAAGCCTTTTAGAATTGCTGAAGGGATGCTGATCACTCTGTTCCAGATACACCTAAAGATAAACAATTCATCAGATCATGTTTTAGATGTCTACTAAATAACATTTTGTGCATCATAAATTCTAAGCATATAACAAACCACAGAATTGCATACATTACATTTCAATATACCAGTCAGAAGCAGCACAATGCTCTAATGATGCATAGGTTTGCACTTCAAGCTGTACATTAGTATTATACAATCAAATATAGTCCTTCCAAGGCAATATTCATAATGAATAATTTTCTTACTGGATCTTGTCAAATCACCCTGTTCCTTAGCCACAGCAATGAGGCCTGCTGATAATGCTTCCTTCAATGTTTTCCTAAGTCAATAGAGTCTAGCAATTGCCCGGGCAACATTTATGTCTATCAGTTGGCAAGTTTTTCTTTCTACTAGAACTATGCATTCTAGGGCTTCATAAGAGCCTCCACACCATCTGGCTGTGACCCACAGGATCCTACTATATATTGGTCTGATGTAAGAACTGCTGCTCCAAAGGTTTACTGTTATCAGATCTAGTGCCCGCTCCTTTTGCCCTTTTACATGTTTAGGGGCTTCATCATTAATTTGGAGTACGACTTTCGCTCAGCATGGGTTATTATCAATTTGACATGTTGACCAGACAAAGAACTAGTGTAGAAGGATAATCTGAAATTAATCCTAATGAGCACAATGTTCCATGGATATACACATATCCTAAAAAGGGAATCCTTCATTCTCACGAAAAATAATATAGAGCTATTTTCCATATATATGCTTCTCTGAATGTCTTTTTTAGTGTTAGACTTGCATCCTGGTTAAATGCTTAAAATGAATAATGGTCTCATGAGCAGTATCAAGAGAAATACTATTAGTGCTGTGTACCAACAACAGGATTCAACTTGGATCCCAATTCAGCACTTTGGAAAGTGGCCAGATTTGATTTGGACTAATACAGAGGCTGTCGGCTTCAACTCCGTGCTAAACCTGAGTTGAATTTTTTTAAGAAATGCGAGGTTTTATGCCTCTTATTGACTACCATGAGAATTTTTTAAAACGGCTGTAACTTAAAAAAAATCTTAGTCAGAATTTGATGAAATTCCTCTTATGATATTTGAAATGAATTTCAGTCAAATAGGGGCAGGGCAGTTTCTGCTATGCATATATATATATATATATATATATATATATTAAAGGAACCGCTGAGAACAATTTTTATTGATAGAACTGGATAAAATTTGCAGAGACAGTTGATCCTTCAGAGGGGATAGGCAGGCCAAATTTCAGATGAATAGGTACAGGGATTTTTGTGCAGAAACAGGTTTTACATTTTGAGAGAGCATCCAGTACATGATAAACATATCCCCTATGTTCCTTGTAGACTATTGTTCTGAAAACAACAGCCTAGAGGTGGCCTTAAGTAAGAAGCATGTAAAGTTTCAGAAGGATAGTGAAATGTGAGTTCTCAGTTTTTTGCACCACTGTTGGTCCAACAGGGCCTGATTTGGCTCAAGCTTTGGGCTTAGGCCTAATCCAATAGACATCCCTACCATTTTGCAGGAGCTCTGCTTTTCAAATTGGATGATGGCCCACATTTTGAAAAATCATGATTATGTGAGAACAGGTGAGGGTATTTAATGAATCCACAACCCTCCCCCCCATAGTTTTAGCCAGATAATGTCCCCTTTCCACCATACTAAGGGGGGTGTCACAAAAGATAAAAGGGGGATGTCACAAAAGGTAGAAGGGTCAGGTCCCCTTTGCCCCCCTGTAATTTAAGCATTCTCATGGACACTAACACCCCTTGTTGTATTCAAGTACCCCTTGTACCCAACTATCTCTCTGTACTCCCTGATCTATACATACACAGTACATGGATATTCAGTGTGTTTTCAGAAGTATCAATAGCAATGTGGTAGTATGTAACAAAAGAGCAGGAAACACGAAAATATAAAACTTTACATGGTATAAGTAAATTTCTTTGAGCTGTGGCTGATCCGAGTCATACAGTCACCAAATGATCTCAAGGAGACCCCCATTCATTTATTATTGCTCAACACGACAGCTGGAAATTAGATCTATGTAATTACTATACTCTGTTGGGAACATAAGCTAGAGCAGACAAATCTATTTAGTAACTTGCTATAATTTCAAGGACAGATTTGGCACAGGCGCAAAGGCTCAGTATAAACTGATATGGATCCCAGACTTGCCTCAGAGATTACAAGTTCTGAGGAGGCTTCTTTTGAGATAGTTTATGTGCCAATATTGTGGAGTCTGAGGCAAGTCATCCTTTTGATAAGTGTGACCAACCTATACTGTGTTCCTTATAAGGCTGTAAGACCAGAGCTTATTTCTATAAGACTGAATTGCTTGGCACTGTATTCAGAAAATAATTTGATCAGCGCTTTATTGTGGGAATCTTAGTGCCTGTAAAGAAGAAAGCAAATCCACCCAGCTAGCTTGAAAAATCACATCTCAGCAGGATATCAATTTCTCTGATACTGAGATGATGCTAGGAGGAAAGGCAGCCTTCTGATCAGTCCCAAATGAGGCCTTTAGCAGTAATCTAAGATCCTATGTACCTCTGAGGTGAAAATGTGAGAACAACCAACACCACTGCTTAAGTAAACTTCTTGTATCACAGCTACCTCCCCTCCCTAATGGCCCAATCCTCTGGCAAAATGGAAAAGCTTCCAAAACATTTTCGAAGTGTTTTATCCTGCATGTGTAGATAGGCTCTCTAACTCCGGAATCCAGATTGGAATGCCAAAGGTAAATTGGGCCAAAGACTTCGCTTTATTAGCTTGGATAGCAAACGATATTAAACAACCACATTGCATAAAGAAAAACCTTGAAATGGCCTGTTGGCTAGAGTTTCCACTGTTCAGACCAGGAACTGATGTTCTGCATTTGTGTACCTAGATATCATTTATGGGAGACTTGCTGTATATTGTTGCAATGTAAGGTCCATTTATATCTCTTTTGGGCTTTGGTAGATCTTAGCTGGGCAATCAGATCAAGAATTTCACAAGAGTTTACAAGTGACCACTCCGGAGTATTATAGGATGGTTGAATATTATTCAAAGAGAAATTGTCAGGCTCTTGAAAAATAGCATAGAAATGAGTTTCCCAAACCTGCAGAGGAATGCAACAGGCAGGGGATTCCTGATAATTCATCAAGGCCACAGTAACTATCCATCAAACTGATGTAGTAGCCTTTGTTAAGGTGGCATGTATAAGTAAGTTCCATTTTTCTCTCTTGGCAATGCTTTTATTTTGGAAATAACTGGTATGTATTTCCATTTCAAATCATAATAAACCTGAGGTAAGGATTTGGCCCCCTCCTTTTGATAGATAAATTAGAACTGACTAATTTGGTTTTTAAGCAAAACACAGTCATTATAAAACCAGCTCTTGTTTCTAGAATGTTTACCAATGAAAGAACTGTTTCTGGATGTTAAAAATAAGGTTGTCATAATGGCACAACAATTTTTCTCCATCCGTGGAAGCTGAAATATTTTAATACAGCTATAGAGAGGCAGAAGACTCTAAAAAAGGAGGTAAACTTGTCTTCATGTTAATTGTCCATTTGATCCCTCTACCACAAGATAATAATCAAGTGGGGAAGGTTCGAAAGGCAGACAGATTTTAAAGGAAGGTTTATAGATGTAACTAATGGATAATGATAACTATCAGTATGGCTGTCAGTGGGCCTGTTCAGACAACACGCTAAGTTATGGTTAGGCTGCTAACGCTTTTGCAGCAAATGGTTAGAGTATGTTTAAACCATGGTTATATAGCCTAGTTTAGGGTGACCAGTTAAAATCCAGGTCAGGGCTCATGTAACTTTAACAGTTGTAGAGAAAAGGGAATTTCAGCCAGTGTCTTTTGTATGCAATTAGTTCCTGGTGATATTCCCTCTTCATCACAACTGTTAAAGATGCAGGGGCCCTGCCTTCTTTTGTATATAGTCACTCTAGTATAGTGCATGCACCTTTAACTGTTGTGATGAAGAGGGAATATCACCAGGAACTAATTGCATACAAATGACACTGGCTGAAATTCCCTTTTCTCTACGAAGTTACATGAGTCCTGACCTGGATTTTATCTGGTCACCGTAGCCTAGTTAGGAATGAATCAAATGACATGCTAAGTTGTGGTTCACACGACACACTAAGCCATAACGTTTAGCTCAAAATGCTTAACCACTGTGGCTTAGCGTGTTGCCTGAAGAGGGTTGATGTAAAATGCTGGAATCTTCTACTTCAGACTGTGAAACCAGAACATAGTCTGCTACACTGCTCCCTGTCAGATCACCTAGTCTGCTACACTAACTCTCCTGTCAGATCACCTGATGTGCTTCCATTTAAGATGATTTTATTATGACAGCTTGCTTTTACAGCAGAATAGATTATAACGTTCTTGGAATGTCTTATGTAAGAGGATTGACCTATAATATGATCAGTTCCTTGAAGATATCCAGGTTCTACTGATGAGAGATTGTCATAACCAAGTCTGGCATTAAAATCCCCAGTCACAAGGACATTTGCAACTGGGAACATTGCCTCAGCATAAGTAGTATATTGTTCCAACTCTTTCCACTGCCTTTCCTTCTCAAAATAACGTCTAGATATGGGAAGATAGATGTTAAAGAGTTATAAATGTTACCATAGTTACCATAGTTCTGCAGCTAGGAAGTGTAACTACTCCCATAAGCGTGGTTTGCATGATCACTGTGGCTTAAACAAGCCATAGTGGCTTGTTTAAGCCATGATACATGCTTGTGTGCTAGGTGCCATTTGCCTAAATTATTTACCTAGGTATGGTTTGTCACGTCAACTGAAACTGGGCAGTATGGCTTGTTTGAGGAGGAAACAACTCTCAAATGACACATGGTCTATTGCTGGGTTATTTGAGGGTTGTTCCCCCTCAAGCAAGCCATGCTGCCAGGGTTCGGATGACACAACAAGTCGTGCTCAGGTGGGCAATTTGGCAAATGATGCCTGGCACACACCATAGCTTAAATAAACCATTGTGGCTCGTTTAAGCCACAGTGATTGTGCAAACTGGACCACATTAAGAGCTGCAGAAATCAGACAAAGTAGCCCTACTTCACTCTTCCCTACTTTTCAGTTGAGTTCCTGCCAAAGCAGTGGCAATAAACCCATTAAATGTTATCTGTTCAAAAGCCAAAATATTGAAAGATTAAATATAGTTTATAAAAATTTTATCTCTCAGTTTCCCCTTCTTACCCTGGTATGTTTCATGATAAACCCCTAATCAGGGACAGAAAGTTACAAATCTTAGATAGTCAGTAATTCCTCTAATGCTCCTTCCTGATCTAACATTTATGACCTCAGAGGAGACCTAAGATTTATGACCTAAGAGAAGGACCTTAAATGACAGGTATTTCTAATTCATGACGTTCCAAAAACCAAAACTTGATCAATCTTTAGGACAGCTAGCATCAATAGATGGTTTAACAAGGTTGAATTCCAGGAAAATACCTTCTTTAGAAAAGGATTGACAATTTTTAATGCCCAAGGCTGTTCCAATTTCTTAATTATGCAGTCTGGGGAAAGTGTTTTAATAGGAGGAGGCAAATCTACTTCACAAGGCTTATTTACATTTAATGGGTGTAGGAAGTCTTAAAGCACAATCCTTAAGCACTGCTGGCTGGGATGCTAGGAGTTGTAGGGCTTTTTCTGTCTAATCATTCAGAGGATTGTGCCCTTAGAAGTGTAGTTTTCAGTTTGTTCATTGTCTCAGTAATAGTTGACTCTGCCTATGGAAGCATGGAGAAAGATGCTAAAGGACCATGCTCTTCTGGATACTGGTGTCATCATTTGGCTGAGGGAGTAATGGATGAGGTGTAACATATAGGAGTTCTAACGTATTAGGTCCTATCTATTGAATTTTGGAAGACAGAGAAGATAAATCTGAAGGTTATCTGAAGGAACATCTCCTCCCGGACCCTAAGATCATCCTCGGGGGTCCTTCTGCGTGAGTCCCTGCCAAAGGAAATGAGACAGGTGGCTACCAGGAGGAGGGCCTTCTCTGCTGAGGCACCCCAGCTGTGGAATGAGCTTCCCAGAGAGGTTTGCCTGGCACCTACATTATACTCCTTTAGACGCCAGGTGAACCTACATTATACTCCTTTTTATTTTCACAGTGTTTTAACAGTTCTTCAGTTCGATTTTTAACCTTGCTCTTTAAATTTGTATTTTAAATCCATATTAATTTCTGCATGGCTGCTTGGTTTTTATCCTGGTTGTGCTTTTATCCTGTATTTTAAATTATGTTTTATACTGTCGTGGTTTTATATTTTGAATGGTTTTTATGGTTTTAATTTTTGTAAACTGCCCAGAGAGTGTAGGCTATTGGACGGTATGGAAATGCAGTAAGTAAATTAATAAATAAATAATAAATACTCCCACTTAATAAGATCTATTGATTCTTTTAAATGAAGTGTTTTATACTGTAAGTTATTTACTGATCATTGAAGACGAATTTAGACTATCCTGTTTAAAACATTTGCTACCTTTAGCAGCAGCACTACCTAAAAGAGTACCCTGTTCATTTTTTATTCACTCATTTCTCTTCCTTCTAACTCCAATAGTGCTAACACTAATATCAGAAGCACCCGTGGTATCAGAAGAGCTTCTAAAAGGAAGAAGAGGCTTGAGGGAAAAAACCTTTAAAAAATCTCACAGGAAAAATACCAAATAAGTTAAGAAATAACCCTTTCCTAATTTAAAACAAAACACAGCAATGTCCAATTATTAAAACTAAGAAGTACCCTAATTTAACACAACGAAGATCATAATAATTCAGTGGATACCCAGGAGCTGCTTCAATTGAGGCTTGGCCCTTGATACCACATCCAGCAAGGCATACTACCACTAAAAGGGAAATGTTAAACAACCTGATATACTTGTAAAGTCGGGCAATGTTCAATATTTTAAGTATGTTGCTTTGTGCAGTTTTGCTGTTAAAACCGACAGGAGGCTTAAGTTGTGAGGAGTCATCTGAAGAGAGAACTTTCTCTGCTATCTTAGTCAAAGGCTGCTTATGGATAATTTGATTCCCAGAGACTCAGACTTTACTAGAAACAAGAGAAACTAAGGCACCAATCCTATGTAGATACCCGGCAGCCTCTGAACTCGGAGGCTGCTGAGTGTCCAATGCAGTGCTGGAAGACAGTGGAGGCGATCTTCGCCTCTGTGCTCCAGCAGCCCCACATTTCTGCTAGACAGGTGATTTCACCTGTCTAGCAACGGCACCTCAGGGAGGGAAGGAGACTGTGGTAGCCATAGGATACATCATAGCACAGCTAACCCAGTCTTCTCCCTGTCCTGGGAAGCCCCCCATTTCCCCATCTCCACTCTCTGTTTTCCAAGCACAGAGGGGCTGGTGCAATCTCCAAGTCAGGGACAAGGAGGAATGGACAGGGTGTGTGGTTGCCTGGCTTCAAGGTCGAAGCCCTGGCTCTAACCTCGGAGCCATGAAACCAAACTATCCTATGCCCCTTCCCAGATGCTGGCTGGGGGGGGGGGGGCATAGGATTGTTACCTCCATGATTTAAGATATTCACTACATCTCCAAAGTGAGAATAACTGTCCTGTGTCATTGTGGCCACCAAAAATCACTGTTGTGCCAGACGTTCTAAGAAGGAAGTATTCGAGGAAATAGGCTCAGGAGAGCTGATCTTTTTTGGGTGGATGGAAAGTGTCTTTGGCGTTAATTGTTGACTCAATATTGGTAGTATGGGCTGAGAATCTATTTGCCGCTGGAGCTGTAAAGGTCGATTCATCCTGCTGGGCTGTTTTATAAGGCAAACAATCATTGATTTTACACAGTTTAAGATGTGGTTAAGAAAATGAGTCAATTCAGGAACTATGTCTTTTTCTGCCTCTCATAATCATAGACTAGAGCCAAAACAAACTTGAAACAACCTAAAAGGCTTTAAAAACAACCTAAAAACAACCAAAAATTAGTTTTATGTAAAAAGAACCAAGCACTTGAACCATCTTTTAAAAGTCCTCCAACAGATCAACAACAAACAACAGAAGCCAAACATCAATTAGTCCTCTAAGTGCCTCCAAGTGTTTCGCCAAGTGCGCACTTAGAGACGCACTTGGCACGCTGACAAGGCATGCGCCAAGGCACTGCCTTGGGCAAGCTTGACTTTATGTAACTGAGGATGATCAGGAACAATTAACTCAAGCTTGTTTTGTGGGGTGGGAAAACAGCACAAACCCAATCCCCAGCAAGAAAACTCTTCTCCAGCCCCAACCAAGAACTAATTGGAAATAGACAGGAAATGGGAGACATTCTGGGATAACTGATAAATTAAAAAATAATAAGTCATTGGTTCCATATGGCATCCATCCAACAGTTCTTTTAGAACGCAAAAGTGAAATTACTGATCTAACAAAAATATTTATTCAACTTGCCACTATGATTGGCCTCCGTCCCTCTGGGTGCTTTCATCTCCTGTAAACTTACTTGAACAATATTTTAATCCTGAAAATTAGTAGGGGTGTGCATGCCAAAAAATATTGTCATTTATCGTTATCGTCATTTCAGACCCAAAAAAAATCGTCTTCATTCATATCGTAGGTGAACTATATCGTCTTCACGATAATTATCGTGAAAAAACAATATTTTTTGCAGCCCTATTTTTAAAGAAATAAATCCCCATAACGTTTGTATTTTAAAAGTTAGAGGCTTGAAACTTGGTCACAGTGCTTATGGGGTATGCCTAAGTATGTGTATGAAATTTGAGATTGATCCCTCCAACCCTCGATTTTATATGAATTTTTAAAAGATTATTTCAGTTCTGACAGGTCTGAATAGCGAGCTGTCATTCTGATCTGTCAGAACTGAAACGATCTTTAATAAATTCATATAAAATCAAGAGTTGGAGGGATCGATCTCAAATTTGGCACATATGTGTTGCTGGGGAAGGTGTCCCTCCTCAGCTGCTGTTAGCTCCGCAGAATAAAAAGTTTTCAGGGGTAAATGAGTTTGATCTAGGACAAGATGAAAGAACATCTAAGGTAAATGCTTCCTATTTATATTATGCTAATATAAGGTCCCCTCTAGAAGAATTCGTTTTGGCACCTGGTTGTCCGATTATGCGCATCTTCTCACCATCGCTTTTACGCCTAATTCCTATAAACGACAGGGGGTGAAGTGCGTAACTGGCAGTATGAAACACACTTTAAAGTGGTTGAAATGCGGAGAATCGCTTGTTTACATGGTCATAATGCGCTTTAACGGCTGCGGTAAATTAAAACTCACTATTTAACACACATTTGATAATGCGCGTAATCGGAGAGAAAACACACCTCATCCCTCGATTTGCGCTCCGCTCTTGTAGAGGTAAAAAATTTAAGGCGCCTTGAAAGAACTTTAAATCACTCTTGTAGAGGCACCCTAAGTTCCTCTTGCTCCCTGCTTATGAAACATTAACAGTTTGTTTCAGGCAGGAAGTCCTTTGAGCATTCAGGGCAGATTTTAGTAAGCAGTCCAAGAAAGCTCTGACACAAGATACAGAGGTTAGGCCACAGAGCAAGAAAGGGGAGCTGGTTTCGCATGACACATTAGGCAACGGAGGGGAAATGACCATGCATTAGGTAGGCAGTGCTCCCCAAATGACACGTTGCTTGGTTGCTGCGTCTTCTCCCTCCCCCCTCCCTCAGTTCTCCAGCCGTATCACAGCATGCACCACAATTTCTGCCGGCTGTATCAGAGTAGCCAGGGGGTTTCGGCTGCTCCAGCCGGCAGAACTCTATGCCCAAACGGAATAGTGCACAGAGAAAGGGGGGTTGGTTTCAGATGACACTTTAAACAACGGGCTTTGGGCTAAACAACTTGCAAGCCCGTTGTTTCTCTCCGTTGCTTAATTGGGCAGAATAGCGTACCATCAGTTGTGTGTGCGTGGTGTGTAACCCTCCACACGACACTATAAGCAACACAACTGATGGTTGCTTCCCCCCCTCCCTCCGTTGCCTAATGTGTCATGCGAAACCAGCTGGAGAGTGCTAAGGAAGGTCACGAGGAACAAGTTGAGCCAAGTGAACACTGGTGCTATGTTGGGGGAAGAAATCCTCGTTGGAGGACAATCTAGAGCTTCTTTGGAGTAGGGTGACCACATGAAAAGGAGGACAAGGCTTCTGTATCTTCAACAGTTGTGTAGAAAAGGGAATTTCAGCAGGTGTCATTTGTATTCAAGCAGCACCTGATGAAATTCCTTCTTAATCACAAGAGTTAAAGCTGCAGGAGCTATACTAGAGTAGCCAGATACAAAAGAGGGCAGGGCTCCTGCAGCTGTAACTGCTGTGATGAAGAGGGAATTTCACCAGGCGCTGCATGCATACAAATGACACCTGCTGAAATTCCCTTTTCTACACAACTGTTAAAGATACAGGAGCCCTGTTCTCCTTTTCATATGGTCACCATACTTTGGAGCAGCCTGCTTCAAGGGACCAGTAGGTAGATCAGGTTGATTCTGGGCCCCCAGGGAAGACAGAATCTGAATCGTTCCCTCACGATTTGGAGAACTTCTGCTTCTGATTCAGAGGTGGAAATTAAGCTACTGACTAATCCAAGGAAGCGCAGCTGCCAAAAGATGTAGGCTCAGTTGGTCAGCAGGCAAAGAAGTAACATGACTCCTTGTGAGTAAAGGATTACTCCTGAGTAAGATTCTCCTCATGAGTAAGATGTTTCCTCAAGTGGCTCTGATGACTTGCAGCTGTGCCCTCTGAGAGCTCTGGCTCAAAAGCCTTCAGGTGTAAGCAAAGAGTCTGCTTTTCCAGCTCCCTGAATGGCATTCCCTGGCTATCTTGCTCTCTGTAGAACCCAGTGTGTTTTGGACCCTTGGGCTGTCTTTGGATTTTCCTTTCAACACTGACCTTTGCTGGGTTTTAGCTCCTCTCCTTGGCACCACCTAAAGTGGGACACCTAGGTTGACCTTGGAGCTATGTGACAGCAAGACTGTCCACTTCAAGTCCCACAACCAAAGAACACACTGGGTGCCCAAACTCAAAGTTAATTTTAGACTTCAAAGCAAAGCAGATAGGTCCACTGCTCTTATGTAGGATTTTCTCATTCCTGGCAGCATTCAAGCCTCTGACTCTTGCATCCTTCTTCCAGAACAAAATGGTTACTTTGGACAAGGTGCCAGGGTAATGCCTGCAAAATATGCATGTACACAAAAAGCCCTCTATTTCTTGTGTTTCTTAGTAGCATGTACAACATAATTTCTCAGCTATTCTGCTTATAAAGACTGTGATGTGGCACGCTCATTACTGGCCACTAAGAGTTTTTCGCAGATCCTTTTGATGATGCTGTCCTCCTCCCGCATGTCCCCTGCTCCTTCTGGTCTTCTTTTTGCAACAAAGGCTGTTTCTACAATGGCCTTTTTTACCGGGTCTGCCCCTGGATGGTCCCTGTGCATTCAGATGACGCACAGGGACTCCCGGGGGTGGGGGGTGGGGATGGGCACGGGTTTTCCCAGGGATAAGGGATCCCTGGGAAATCCCAATTTTTCCGCGGTCCAGGGAACTTCCTGAGACCACAGGAGATGTGGGTGCCCGTCCCACCTGGTGCTGTGCTTACTCACGGGAAAGCATGGCACCAGAAATGGGCACGGAGCAACATGGCGTGGCTCCATGCCCATCAATTTTGCCACCTCTGGGATGGCAGGGAGGGGGTGGGGCCCAATATGGGGTAGTTAGTTTTTTTTACTTGCATGTGGTGCTGGAGTGCATGTGCACTCCCTCCTTGGGGCCCCCAAAAGGCCGTTGTGACATCCCATGTTTCCTTCCGGGATATTATGCACCGCGCGTGCGCGCTGGGGGACACTCTTGCAATGAAGATATTGCGAGAGCCTTCACCCTCCCTTCCAGAACACCGGGAGGTTTAGAAAGGACCAAAATAAGACTGCGGTAAATCCATTTGGGGGGAAGTGAAATGTGCCGTCATTTCCTGCTGTGTGCAGGAAAAGCAGCGCTATAAAAACGCCCACTGAATGTGCCACATGGTCATTGTTTACTTCCTCTTTCTTCCCCGTGTGAAGAAATAGGACAGAAGTGGGGGGGAAGCAACGGTAAGGAAACGTGATTTCATATGCCCACAACAAAATCACTCTTTTGCCAGATACAAGAAGTTCCATTTCCTCTAATAGTAGAGGTACTTGGGTTGTGTATTGTAGATCTCTTATTTTAGGCACAGTGCATTAAAAACCTGTTGAGAAAGTCTGAGAACAGTTCATTGCAGAAGAACAAGAAAATGTTTGATTTTGGAAATGTTTCTTTTTAAAACCTAGCTCAAAACTATCATTGCATATTCATTTTGGGAGTTTTTAATTTATAACAGTGGTTAATGTTTCAGAGTATATGAGAGAATTAATGCCCTACCACAGGACTACCAAAATTCTTCTAATACTTTGTGCCGGTATGACGGCACACAATGTTCATAAACATTCCAGGTGTTGAGGGAACAAAGCTGGCAGAATGTCCAGTGTCTGTGAGGAAAGGGAAAGTTGTTGTATTGGCTAGGCTGACCATCTGAAAAGGAGGACAGGGCTCATGTTACTTTAACAGTTGTAGAGAAAAAGGAATTTCAGCCAGTGTCATTTGTATGCAATTAGTTCCTGGTGAAATTCCTTCTTCATCACAACAGTTAAAGTTGCAGGGGCCCTGCCTTCTTTTGTATATGGTCACTCTAGTATAGTGCCTGCACCTTTAACTGTTGTGATAAAGAGGGAATTTCACCAGGAACTAATTGCATACAAATGACACTGGCTGAAATTCCCTTTTCTCTACAACTGTTAAAGTCACATGAGCCCTGTCCTCCTTTTCAGATGGTCAGCCTAGTATTGGCTGGAACTAAAAACTCATCGGCAAGGTGACTGATTTGGGTAGACAACTGGCTAAGATAGAGGTAGAGTCTTAAGGAAAGAAACAGGCTAAGAAAGAATGAAGGATGTAAGATTTGAACTAGAGAAAAATAGTTTTTCAGTTAAGGCACGATCAGGCAGCTGCTGACTATCTGGCATCACCTCTTTGCAGATGGCCCTTCCTTTTCCCAGGCTGCAGTGCTGTTTTTGCTTCCTCCAATTGTGCTGCTGCCATTCCCTCCTCTTCTACCCAGTGTGTACAGGGAGCTCCTGCCCACCCGACTCTCCATCACATGCAGACTTCTATAAAACAGGGTGTGGGAGGCCAAGAGAGAGGATTCAGGGCCACACATTATAATGGGGGAGGGGGCGTGCGTGCCCAGAATTCATGAAAGCCTGAAGCTGGCCATGAGTTGAGATTAATCCCCCCCATCTTTCTGATCAGAACCAAAACACAATTGCATTGCATTTATATTGCAGCTATAATGCTGGGCATGAGCTATGAATCCAATTGTATCAAACAAGCTCAGCAATGAAAGTGAATGCTGCTTTGCTGCTTTGATTTAACTTCTGAGAGGAAAGCTGGATGAAAATAGAGTTCACTGACATTTATGAGGCTCTTGGATGTGTTTAATTTTACGAGTATGAAAAAGATTGATCCACGATGTATGATAACGTTGAGAAATCATGAACTTCCCAGTGGCTCAAATTTTTGCAATGGAACATCCAACTCATCTAACAGAACATGCATTGTTAAATGTCACAATAAATCCACAAAATTAGAGAAATGAGTGTTGCAACAAAATCCATATATACACTGTGGGGGAGCAGGAGTCCAGTAAAAGAGGAGATGGATGCAAAATTTAAACTGTGAAGATCTGAGTGAGTTTGACATTAGGCTGAGTAGTCTTGCCTTTCCCTAATGCTAACATATGTTTGTGGTTGAGGCTAAGGAAGAGCAATTGCATCTCAGATTACAGCGGTGGGTGTGGGGACAATCACTGCACCAGGCTGAAAGGAATGCTGCTTGAGCTTCATAACCTTTGTACAATTGGGCTGGTGGGTGATGGGCATTCTTTCAGTAGTTAAACTCAACAGACAAATCTCTGTTGCTTTTATAAGACCTTTCCAGACAAATTACATTTTGTATAATAAATTAACCTGCACATGTCTTGAGGGCTTGCACCAAGCTGCCTCATCTGTTGCAGGAGTACTGTATTTTCTCAGCTCTGAATGTACTATAGTCCATACTCATGTGGTTCTTTCTTGGATAATTCACCTATTAATTTCCACATTGACTGGGACTGGATGAGTATCTGGGAATTATCTACTGGAAATTGTGAGTGATCTGAATAGAAATGAATGACACCTTTTTATACTTTTGAAAAAGTCTTATTACTTTAAACATTATTTAGAGGTTGAACATTTCCCCCACTGTACTAACCTAGCCTTTAAATATAGTGGTAGTCACCAGCAAGATGAAGGCTACATGTTCCCCACTCCTTCTCAAAGTGACCTTCCAGGAACAGTTGAAGATGACAAGGGCTGATTTAATGTGTATTCTGTTCTGATCTTACACGTGTGTTGTGTTGCTTCCATAACTTGATGGTGGCCTGGTTTACAAATTACAACAACTCAGGTTTGTTTTTTTTTAAAATCCTGGCTTGTTGTGAATGAAATAAGTCAGAATGCTGGCTGCCATTGCCTAATTACTCCCGCTGTGAGTGGGAGGGGCAACGTGTGTAGCAAGGAACTTTGGGCGGTTGTTGAGAGAGACAACCCAGAGTTAGAACCCAGGGTTAAAGATGATAGTATAAGCTAGCTCTATAATCCTAATTAGGTACTCTGCCCACGTATACTTCAGGTGGGAATTTCCCACATTTCCCTGGACATGAGTGGGAATTGGATACTGGACAAAATTATGAATTCTGAGAGCTTTCCTATATGGAGATAGGTGTTAATGGCCGAAGACAGACCAGGAAAAATAATTAACACATGTCTAGGCATAATGAGTGTCTTACTTCTTTGTGAGACATCATAAGATCCATTGTCTACAGCCAAGCCTTAAGATAGAATTTTATCTGTTCAGATTCACTGAACATGAACTCACAGAAAGGAGCTAAATCAGGCATTCATCAGACCACAATACCCACCCAATGAAGGGAGAAAATGGATTAACAGTGCCAAAGTGGCACCTGAGAATAATCTACTACAGGACAGACCCAGAAGATAAAACAACAGAATACCACATGTGGTCACCTACAGTTCCCAGCTAAAACCACTCAAGCATAACATTGGTGATCTACAACCTATCCTGGACAATGACATTTCCCTCTCACGGATCCTGAGTGGTAGGCCTGTATTTTCTTATAGACACTCCTCCAACCTCAAACAGCTACTCACTAGAAAAAAACAGGCCAACAATATCAAGGACTCAAATCCAGATGC
Organism: Anniella stebbinsi; assembly: GCA_029215795.1. NCBI lineage: Eukaryota > Metazoa > Chordata > Lepidosauria > Squamata > Anniellidae > Anniella > Anniella stebbinsi. Next base: position 58,902,847 of record JARDYH010000005.1, on the reverse strand, counting down.
CAGCTCTGTCCCTATATCAACTCTGGAAACACTCATTAGCCCTTTCTACCTAATACACACCATCGGCGCACAGGGATCAGCCTGGGGCAATCCCAGGCAAACAGCCTGGTGTGGAAAGGGCCTTAAAGACATGACAATGTTACCCAAGGGGCTCATTCACTTGTTCATCTTCCAATGTGCCATACACAATCTTCTGTCACCAATACCCTTCTGCATACTACATATGGCAAACAGGCCAGTCTCTATGGAAAAGAATAAATGAACACGAATGTGACATCAGAAATGGCAATGTTCAGGACCCACTGGGAGAACATGTCAGGCTTCCAGGGTGCTCTGTCACAGATTTTAAAGTGGCCATTGTGAAGCAAAGGAACTTCAGAGGGAGATAAGAGCAAGAGATTGCTCCGTTAGAATTCATGAACAGGTTTAATTCTATCACCAGAGGCTTAAATCAGAATAACAGATTCATTAAACAAAAACTTACGGTTTACAAAAACAACGTTAAGGCTCCACAGTTTCCAACCAAGCACCAAAAAGCAGGGAAATTGGGAGTTAAGGCTCACAAGCCTTAACGCCACATCCTCCCTAAGGAGGCAGAAAGTGCAAGTGAAATTCTCATTCTCCCAAAGCAGATAAACCATGAGGACAGGATGGAGAATATGATATGCAGAGGTGACTGTGGGGTTGTGGAAAACTGATCACGAACAACTTAGGGCCACCTACTTCTCTTTTTTTGTTTAGAGCAGCCCTTCCTCAACCTGGTGCCCTCCAAAGGGGTTAGACTACAACTCCCATCATTTCAAGTCAATATGTCCCATGGTCAAGAATGCTGGGACTTGTCATCTCAAACACCTGGAGGGCAACAAGATGGGGAATGCTGTTCCATATCCTTACCAAATACAGGGTCTCAAACACATCTCTCAAACACATCTCGCATATAGCAGCACGCTTGATAACAAAAGGGGAACTATTCATTACAGATCTAGAACCAGAGCATGTGCCAGGCACTTCCAACTTTTGGTCAATATCCTGCCCTTCAAAGAACCATTTTTTTTTCTTAAAATGTATTTAAACAAAATATACTGTTCACTCCCCACAATCCCTCCACAATACATCATCTTATCAAAGCGACAGAGGAGCAGAAGAGGTTTAGTTTGGCTGTCTTGAACACCTTTCAGATGAAATTAGTTTGCAATCCTATACCTCTTGGGAGTAAGCCCTAGTGAATTCAGTGGCACTGGCTTCTGAGAAGACAAGTATAGGAGTCAACCTTCTCCAGCTTGGTGCTCTCCAGATGTGTTGCACTTTAACTCTCATGTTATGTGTTATGGGGAAGACAAAAATCATTTCATACTTAATTTTAAAATAATACTGATACATGAAAGTATTAAGTGGTAGCTCTGCCTTTGATCTCACACTGCTGAACAAGTAAGAGAAATCCTTTATCTGATATTCAAGAAACAGACATCCTATGCCATGTGTTGAAAACTAATGTTGACGTCTGAAGGCTATCTGGATTAGGTATTCAAGATTCATTCATTGTTGTTTCATTTGGTTTATACAGTTTATTTAAATGATGCAGCTCTTTTGTAGTTCCTTGATTGATCACATATCTTAATGCTGGAAAACATCATACTTTAGTACAGATGTGGGCAGAAAATAGATCTATCCTGATGTTTTGGACAGCAACTCGCGGCATTCCTGACAACTGCCCATGCTGATAGGGGCTTTTACAAGTTGAATTCCAAAATATCTGGAGATCTACATTCTGCCTTCCCTTGTTCTTGAACAACATTCACCAACCTGGTGCCGGTCAGATGTGTTGGGTTGCAACTCTCAACATAAGGAGATGCTCTAAGAAATGAGAAGTAGCTGGTCCTAAGTTGTTCATCATCATTTCCCACAACCCCACAGTCACCTCTGCATATCAAATTGCATATCTAGATTTTTGAGATGACAAGTCCCAGCATTCCTGACCATGGGACATACTGACTTGCAATGATGGGAGTTGTAGTCCAACCCCTTTGGAGGGCACCAGGTTGGGGAAGGGCTGCTCTAAACAAAAAAAGAGAAGTAGGTGGCCCTAAGTTGTTCGTGATCAGTTTTCCACAACCCCACAGTCACCTCTGCATATCATATTCTCCATCCTGTCCTCATGGTTTATCTGCTTTGGGAGAATGAGAATTTCACTTGCACTTTCTGCCACCTTAGGGAGAATGTGGCGTTAAGGCTTGGGAGCCTTAACTCCCAATTTCCCTGCTTTTTGGTGCTTGGTTGGAAACTGTGGAGCCTTAACGTTGTTTTTGTAAACCGTAGGTTTTTTGTTTAATGAATTTCATGGCTTTGTGTAACGGATGACTGGATATTATACAGTTGACAAGCAGCCAGCATCAGCTAGGATGTTACACCATTTTGACATCGAATATAAAATCAAAGCTACTGATATGTGTTGCACCCACTTTTCAAACTAATAAATGAACCCCAGAAGTTATGCTCTCTCACTTGAAATCTGAGGGGTCTCATTTGAATTTTTCAATAGCCAATGTCCAGAAATAAAAGCTTTCTATGACTGACTCATGAAAAGAAGCATTTCATGTTTTGTGTCTGTATTTGGAGAGAACTTGAAAAAAAAATCTACTGGACTAAAAACTCCCTGATTAATTCTGGAAGCACACAAGATGATACAGGAAAATATCCTAAATTAGAATAAGTTACAGTTTACTATATTAATTATTATAGCTCATTTTATGCTACATGCTTTTTCTTCCTGTTTGCATCTTAAAGTAGCAGATTGTGATCATGTTTGTGGTCAAGTTTCAAGCCTGCATGGGCTGCATTTCCATCCATAGATATTTACTTAAAAGACCCATTGAATTTCCTTGGTTCTTTAAAAGCAACGTATTTGCTTTTAGATTTGCCACTGTCAGCACTCTGCGCGTGCTATGTATGCCTGCTCCGTCTACCCTATTGTTCCCTGCAAGGCCCAGCCAGGGGAGGTCAGTAAATTAAACCAAGGGATGAAGAATGGGATTCCATCAAGTTCAGCTGACAGCATTTGCTGTAGGACATGGACCTAACAGGAACGGTGAGGCCAGGTTTCTGGCAGACCCATTTAGGCAACTTTATGGCCTGATAGTTCTGTTTGGTAGCCTGCAGAAGCCTCATAAAGCAATGGGCATATGAACACTGTTATTATGGTCTGCCACTTTGTCTTTAGTAGTCTGAGGTCCAGACCTCTTCAGAAGGGGAAATAGTGTCATGTTATAGGGTGACCACATGGAAAGGAGGACAAGCCATCCAAAATGGTGGCCAGCACAACATCCTGTGATACTAAATTCTATAGTTAACCAGAACTGTACACAGTATTCTAAGTGTGGTCACACCATAGATTTGTATAAAGGCAGTATGAGACTGGCAGTTTTATTCACAATTACTTTTCTTATAATGCCTAACATGGAGTTTGCTGTCTTTACAGCTGTCACACACTGGGTTGACATTTTCACTGAGCTGTCAACCACATTCCCAAGTTTTTTTTTCTTGTTTAGTCATTGCAGGCTCAGATCCCATCAGTGTATATGTGATGTTGGGATGCTTTGCTCCAGTGTGCATCACTTTACAAATGCTTATGTAGAACTGTTGTTGCCATTTTGATGCCCATTTTCCCACTATGGAGAGATTCTTTTGGAGCTCTTGGTAATCTCACTTCATTTTAAAAACCCTAAATATTTTGAGGTCAGCAGCAAATTTGGCCATCTCACTGCTCACTCCTATATCCATGTTGTGAAGAAAGTGGATAGGGAGGCAGTTTCTCCCTTTCTCATAATATTAGAATGAGGGTGGAAGTGAGCAGTGACGTAGCCACGTTTGGTGATGATACCAAATTATTTAGTCTTGCTAAAACAATGGAGGATTGTGAGGAGCTCCATAAAGATCTCTGCATACCGAGAGAATGACCATGAAAAGGGCAAATGCTGTTCAATGTAAGCAAGTGTAAAGTGATGCACATTGGGGGATCACAATTTCACATATACACTAACAGGATCTGAGCTAATTAGCGGTGACTGATCAAGAAAGAGTTTGGAGCGAGGGAGGTGGACAGCTTGATGAAAATGTTGATCCGGCCGCTGTGAAAAAGGCAACCTCCGTGTAAGGTGTAATTAGGAAAAGAATCCTAATTCTTGAACACTAATATGAAAAATAGTAGGTTCTCTGATTTGCACTTGATGTATGTGGATTCTTTAATCTTACTATAGTAAAAATGACATATTTTAGTATTAGATTCATGACTGTATTAGCAGTAAGTTAGTTGGGAAACAAATGTATTAGGAAGTGCAAAACGTGAGTGTATTGCATGATTTGTGACAGACTTCTCTATTCATACATAGTTTATGGTATTTAGTAAGTAAAGAACAAACCTAAGGATGCCTTTCTGTGTGTATATATGAGAGAGGCAGGCACACAGACATAGATAGACAGTGGGCCAGGCCTAAATTTCCAGCCTAACCTATTTTACGGGTTGTTGTGAGGGTAAAAGTAGCACATGCCATACACCCAAACATTACCAAACATCAGTTTTACATTTCTGTGAAAGTGAGCAGCAGAAGAAACTCACTAGATGGTTTTGGGCCAGTCATAGAATCTTAGCCTAACCTACCTCATGTAGGCTGACCATAAGAAAAGGAGGACAGGGCTCATGTAACTTTAACAGTTGTAGAGAAAAGGGAATTTCAGCCAGTGTCATTTGTATGCAATTAGTTCCTGGTGATATTCCCTCTTCATTACAACAGTTAAAGTTGCAGGCACTATACTAGAGTGACCATATACAAAAGAAGCCAGGGCCTCTGCAACTTTAACTGCTATGATGAAGATGGAATTTCACCAGGAACTAATTGCATACAAATGACACTGGCTGAAATTCCCTTTTCTCTACAACTGTTAAAGTTACAGGAGCCCTGTCTTCCTTTTCATATGGTCAGCCTAACCTCATGGGTTTTTGTGGGGGGAGATATGGCACTTGAAAGAATGATCAGTCTAGGGCTTTCCCCTTCCTCCTTAATAGAGAAGCTTCTTTGCAACTGATCAACTAAATGGAGTCTGAACATCCTCTTATATCACTACATCTGACCCAGTACCAAGAATAGCCATGTGGGTGTTTAGAAATATTGCTAAATTTAATTTTAATCTATTCAAGTTTGGATTTTTATTTTTATTTTTTTGCTCTAAAAATAGCCTGTGGTCAATGAATCCTATATTAAACCTGTCAAAGATGTTGGTACTGGAGATAACAATACACAATAGTTTTGTTCAACCTGATCAAAAAATATTAGAAAAGCTAAGAGAATTCAGAATGTAACTGACTCTTCTACCCTACAGGGTTGTTGCGCTGATAAAATGGAGGAGGATTATGTAAGCCACCTTAGGTTCCTTGCAAGAGGAAAAAAAGGCAGGATATAAATGTAACACTAATAAACATATTACTACTACTACTACTTATTATTATTAATTATAATAACAATGAAGGAATAAAAATTCTTTAAAAATCAAATACATGGATTTAAAAATAGAAAAGAAAAAGAGGGGGGAGCTTAACGCCTTCTCTTACGAAAAGCCTTGGTCCCTAAATACACAGAGCTCTCAAAGAGAAGTACAACCAAATCCACACACCCCTTCAAGCTAGTTCATGGAGAATGAGACTCATTGCACTCAGTGGAACTTACTTCTGAGTAGACATGCCTTGGATTGAATTGATATGAAAATTAATGATCAGCAGCCATAATCAAATGAACATACACACATGCAAAGCATGCAAGCAAGCTGTTAATTGTAGAGTTATAGTGCTGTAAATGAGAGGGAATTCTCACTCACATCTCTCCCTCTCCGCCTTCCAAGGTTCCAGACTGTTTTTTTAAAAAAATAAAGGCTACAATCTTCTACACACTTACCTGGGAGTAAGACCATTGCATTCAGTCAATGGAACTTACTTCTGAGAAGAGATTACAGCAATGTCTTTGCTAGAGGAAGCAGCCATTGTAGCTGATGCAGGAGGGGGGGGAGAGACTCTACTGAGCGTGTGCCATAATCAAAATGGCCACCGGATTTTTAAAGAGGCACAGTTTTAATTTAATAAAATCCACTTAAGCGAATTTTTTTAAAAAGAAAAGCAGTTCCACCTACACTAGAATGGGAAGTAGACCCTGCCATTGGATTAATTAATAAGGCTCCCCGAAGGTAAGGACAGCTGCGCAAAAATACTCACAACCCCTGAGTTCAATTTTCGTTTTTGGATTCAGGGGATACTTTAATCTTTTTACTTTAAACTGCTCTCCTTCCCTCAGTCTTTCACCAATCTTCTTGAAATTTTCAGGTAATGTAAAACAAACATTTCTTTCTGGCACCTGTAAATTTCAGAGAGATTGTTGAAACATTTTCGATTTTATGGCTATTAGAATGACCCCTCCCCAATTATCATTTTAACATGGTGGAACATGTTTTTTACTGACAGCCCTTAACAAGGGAGGCACTGCTGTGCCTCCCTTAATTTTTACCACACTACATGTGTTAATTGATTTAGGGGGAGTCTACACCAGCCATTTATTGCAGGACTGTATCAAAGTCATCACTCGTGGGCCACATGACATTCACCAGATCCCACTGTGATTTCGGGTCCACCTCTCAGTTATTCAGGAATATCACTGGCTGCTTTTGTCACAGTTTTTTTCAGCTCTCTCACTACAATCCCGAAGTCCCCGGCTAGTGTGCCCCCTCTTCATGAAGCTGTTGCTGTTTGGAGCAAGTTCTTGGCTCAGAGAATACCCAACCAGCTGCCAGGGGCACGTCCAGCAGTTTCGGAGGTGTGTGAGAGTGGACCCAATTGCCATTTTCACCACATGTTTTGGATGTGTATCGGCATGTTTTGGTGCTGAGAGTGCGTAGTGTTTTTTTATATAAACATATCTGTGCGCAGCATTGCATATTTGAAGGACTTTCTATCCACCCCATGTTTTGCTCTGCATTTGTGCGCAGTCCTCATGAGTTATAAAACCCCCAGCCCCATAGCTGTGGTATCTGCATAGCCCCGCCCACTTCTGCTGATCCACATGCAGAAGTGCCATTATGGGGCACACGTCCTCCCACAACGGCACTCCTAAAATTGCAGCAAACGTTCCCCACGTGTGCCCTGTGAGTGCTGATCCTGGAAGCAGAAAATGTCACAATCACCCCTCCTCTCTTGTGAAGGGGCTGCAGGTGTAGATTAGGCCCTCATGCCAGGATATTTGTTATTGCTAATAGCTGTACTGTAAATGACCACTGTTAATAACGTGATTGTCACCATCACACTTTTCTGCATTGAATTTCCTTCTGACTTCACTGTTTACAATTCTCTCTTCATCCCCTACCATATGTGCTGTAAAAAAATAATAATGCCCGGCCTGAAACTCTCCATAATATTACAGGCATCTGATCAAGTGACTGTAGCCCACAAAAGCTTATGCCAGAATAAATGTGTTAGTCTTTCATGTGCCACAAGTTTGTTGCTTTCACTTCCTTGTGATACTTGTGTAGAGAAAAGGGAATTTCAGCCAGTGTCATTTGTATGCAATTAGTTCCTGGTGAAATTCCCTCTTCATCATAGCAGTTAAAGTTGCAGGGGCCCTGCCTTCTTTTGTATATGGTCACTCTAGTATAGTGCATGCACCTTTAACTGTTGTGATGAAGAGGGACTAATTGCATACAAATGACACTGGCTGAAATTCCCTTTTCTCTACAACTGTTAAAGTTACATGAGCCCTGATCTGGATTTTATCTGGTCACCCTAGCTTCCTGGCCTTCTGGATGGCCCACTGTTAAGACCAATTTCATGCTTTTCTGGGCAATGGATAATTGGAAGATGGCATACCATTGTAGATAATATGAGAATAAAATGAAACAATGCCTTTCTGATTCTCACGCATCCACATGGTTCACTAGTGCTCTGAGCAAAAGATGGCCAATACCTTATGTGATTTTTATTCTCAGATATTCTATTAAGGGAATAATGGCTAGTCTGAAAAACTCTAACACTTTGTTACAAGAACTAGGCCATCGAAGCTATTCTCTCCTTCTCCTTCCCTCTCCTTAACAACCTGGTGTCTGGCTGCCCTTGATCTGATGGGTTTGGTTGATTTTCAAGCTGGGCCTGTAACTCTCTACTTCATATTCAAAGATAGACCCAGAGTTATGCCCTGTGGATTTTAATGTTTTGAATTGCTACAATTCCCTAAGTTATGCCCAGTGCCTCTTGGCATTCTTAGAAGACTCCTGGAAATGGCATCAATCTCAAGCTACTCGTTGGGCTGGCTGATGAAACTGTGCCAATGTATCAAGAGATGCCAGACCATGCAGTCAATCTCACAAATAATTTGGGGATTTCAGCAGAACACAACAGCTGAGTATAAATACTACACAAGCACATGCACATATATACCGCCCCATAGCCGAAGCTCTCTGGGCAGTTTACAAAATCAATTTCAACTCCAGATTTTAGAAGGAATTAACCTCATTTTAGATTCACATATCATTTCAAGCTCTTTCTCATGCCACAAACTGGAGTATGTTATATAGTCATAGATCTTGAACATTAGAAAGTACCCTACTGGCTGCTCATTGTAAACTCCTAAAACGAAATCCCTGATTTATTTTGAAAGGGTACATCATTAAACCTATTTAGTTACGCAAACTTTCAGTCTTAATTTGAAGTGTTTTTAAAAGGAATCATACCACATCCAAATCTAAATCTGTTCTGCCTCCCCCTGCAACTGGCTCTTCGTATTCATTCCCTTGCCAGAATAAAGAATCCTTTAGTACTTATTATTTTCTTCCCATCAATGTGCCTACATGTCAAGTATTACTGAGGAGCTCAGCTTTACTGTCATTTCAAGTATACCCCTAACACCTTTTCCGAAACTCTCACATGTCTGGGTAAATTGTGTCAAGCAGACACTTTGACGTAGAGGAAGCAAACAAAAATGTTCACAGGTTGTCTTCCTTGGTAAACAGGTGGGATACTGTTCACTTGCAATAGGCATGAAATTTCAGGATATGCAAATACCTAACTCTGTGCCTGGCTCTACTTACGATTATGCCATTAGAGGCATACCTTTCTAGTTGGCCCATTAGATTCTCAGTAAGGATAAATCACCATGCCCAAAAGCACAGTTTCTAGCAGTATAGCAATCAGCAGTCATTTGCATTCGTAGAGATTAGGGACCTCCACCCAATCCATGCATACCCAACTCCTCTTGCATCCAGTGTTTTTGCATTAAGCAATCATGGTCAAGATTAGACTCAATCTAGCTCCTCTTTTGTACTCAGGCCTCTTTCCCTCACCTCACCAAGCTGCCCCAAAGGGGCTGAACTCAGTTTCCTCTGCCCCCACCCTGAAGAACTACCACTGCTCAATGGCATCTCTGCTCAATGGCTCTCTGCAAGGGTCCTCTCCTTCCTGAACTCGTTCCTCTCCCCACTCCAGTTCCCTTTCAGTTCCACTCCATTGTTCTTATTTTAACTACTGTTTTATAGCAAGGGTTCAGAGGTGTTGACTCCCAAGAAGAGAGTAATTAAAGTTCGGCCCGGTGCGCTCTTGCCCAATTAAACACACAGGGTGGGAGGAAAAAGTTTAATCAAGTCACTCTCATGTCTGCAGCCATAGAATGCACCAACTGTCTCTCTGGATTCCCTTCTTGAACAAAGGAAGGCAGTACTTGTTATTTTTGAGCTATTTCATTGGCTAGCATCATCACATGTTAACAAAACATGAATATTACAGGTCAGTGCTTCTCACAGACTAGCTTACTGATTTGAGCAAATATACACATATATCACAGGATAAGCAACTGCTGATTGGATGAAAGTCAGTTTTTTGTCTCTTTACACGAGGCTCAAACTCCACTAAGGAATGCACTTCTACCACATATACAAATTCTCTTGACCCCCTTTGCTCTGGGCTGTCTTTGCTATCTCATAGGGAAGAGCAGGGGAGGAGTAAATTCCTAGCTGTTCTGCTTAGTATCAAATCCCCCCTTTCGAAGATATGTCTGGTCATTAAACAGACTTATATCTCTCGATCACACTACGCAGCTTAAGGAATTTCTTTGCCTCTGCTCAACTTGGATCTTGGGCGACTGGCTTTACAAATATTACATGATTAGGTGAAGCTGGCAACATCTTTAAAAACACTACAACACAAAGGCACACATTATATTCTATAACAAACTATAAAAACATATATATATATATATATATATATATACATGAAATTATGAAAAATAGAAATACTTGTTTTAACTATGACAAATTAGGAAATCTAGTCTTTAGTCTTGTGTCATGTTGGCAACAATACTATGCAATTTTTCTCAGTTTTGTTTCTCTCAATTCTAACTTGTCTGACAAGTTAAAACATCCCATTTTTTTAAATTTTCACTCTTATGGTTATGCTACAACAAAAGACAACTAAGGTTGCTTGATTTAGCAAGGTAGCTGTTTGCTACTACTAAACTTGGGATACTCACTAATGGCACAGCAAAGGACACAATTTTAGCTTTTCTCAACAAATCTACGTTACTATTGCATGTCTTATCTAAAACAACTTTTTGCTTTTGGCAAAGACACGGGGTCACCATCTGGGGACTAGACTGGGGCTTCTTGGGCAACTACACTGTTAGCTTACTTATTGTACAAGGTCTCTCAGTGGCACTAACAGGAATGTATGAATAGGCTTGCCTCTCACAAAGTAAAATCTATCCTGGAGGTAAGACTTTGTAAGCATGGCAAGATGGGTGATCAGTAACTTCAAAACACAGCAGGGGCGGATCTTTTTCTCTTTTTTAGTGATTCTTGTACAATTTTGGCACAGCCTACAAATTGTACACACTTTGCATTACTAAGTGACATCACTTTCAAACTTTAAATGTAAAACATTTCTCTTCTGAGCTAGGCCACCCCTGGTTTCTAATGTGCAAAATTTCTAAATGTGGCAGGCGTCTTGGGGTTGGTCTTATACTGGAAAAATAGCTTAGAATGTCTTCAGGTGTGGAAACTCTTACCATACATGAGGTAAGGACATTTTAAGCTGAGCTCTCTCTTCTTTCAAACAAAAGTGTGTTGTGTTCGCTATATGCTTAGCTAAGTGCACCTACACATTATCATTTACTTCAAACTTCTTATCACTAGTTTCTCAGATTACAATTTTTTGTTAGACATAGGAGAATGATCACTTTTTACATTGCTTTTTCTCTTTTTGAAAAGAAACCTTAATCTTCTCATAAACTGAACTGTCCCGCGTCGTTTCTCTGGGTCAGAGTCTGGCGTGACTCTCACAGTTGCTTACAAGGAAAAACACACAAAAGTTATGACAAAAAGAAACATTTGCTTTGAATTGTCAGACATGTAAACACAGCATTTTGACTTGAATGGAGGAATCAATTTTTCTTAACTATTCTTTTTTTTTACAAAGTCAAAGTCACTCTCACTAGGATTTTTACTAACACTGATGTTCTCACATTGTGACATGCAGAGTTTTGTCTCAGATTGCATCAGCTTTCTCAGTCTTTGAGGCCTGAGGTAAGCACCAGTTCACTGACTGAGCAATCTTTTTGAGACACTCTTGGTTTCTAATGTGACAGCTTGGTCAGCTGGAGGCTGACTAAAGGCAGAGTGTCACAAAGCACAGAGTCACGTACAGAGTTCTCTTTAAACGTTGTCTTCTGTCACTTTGGGAACGTTTCAACAAGCTTTTTCCCTTGGATTTTAGATACTGTTTCTTCAGATGCCTTTAGCTCAGACTCAAGTCTCTTGATTTCAGCAGGTGGGCTGGAAAATCGAGACTCCTTGGCTGGGCATCGGTCACTTGTAGTTGAACAATCTCAAAGAATCAGAAAGTTCGGACAGTATCTCATCAAAGAATGGAGAAGGGCATATAAGTCTCTCTGGCACTGGTGTTGTGCTGAGGCAGCAAGGATATGCTGAGCTTTCGTGCAAGGGGTAGCACTTTGCACATGCTCATGAGAACCCACATCTGAACTTGGGGCAGATGGATTTTCTCTAATGTGCCATGCAAAAATGAAATGCTGACACTGATATTAATACATTGATCTGGGACAGGATTAATAGAACATTTTTCGCACATTCTTATGCTTTTAACAAAACTACTACACTTTTACAAGACACCAAGTGGATCTGATTTTAAACACAACACTGAAAAACTTTTTTTCCTTAACAATAGACTTTAGACATTACGCAATCACTCCCAAAGGCCTTTAGGCTACGAATTCATTTCAGACGCGTCAGACTCGCAAATCAATGTTCTAGCTTCTCTGCCGGGCCCTGGCAGAAAGCTGCCATTGATTTTTTTTAACAAGCTGAGCAAAAGACACACTCTAAAATGTTTTCGTGCTTACTTTGCCTCACACATTGTTTAAGCACAAGAGGTTGCTTACATTTTCAGCAAGCTTGGTGTAAAAACTTCAGTCTCTCAAAAATTTGATAGGTACCAAGAGTTTTGCCACATTCTGGAGTTCTCAAAACAAAAACATAGAGAAGGCAAAACAAGGGAAAATGGCCAAGAATCAAAAACAAAATGACTCAAACTGGAAACAAAATTGACTTGACACAAAAGAAACCTCTTGCACGTGCATGCTTTTCCTTTTTTTTCTTTTTGGGTTTCTTTCTATTTTTTTTGTTTCCCAAACTAAGAGGAGACGAGGGGGGGATCCTTGACTGGGTAGTTCTCATTTTTCTTACTCTTTCCAAATCGCAACCGCCGCTCGGCTGGAGACTTTCTCTTTCCCTCTACCAATGGGGGGCAACCCCGGACTCGAACCGGTGCGCCCTCACCCGCCTCCAGCGTCTCCGCGGTTTCCTGCTCTGCTCCGGGTTTTTCCCACAGCCCGGTTAAAGGTGAAGAAGGGGGGACTCAAACACGCCTTTTTTCCCTATAGCATCAACACAGTGAAATCTTTTACAGTTGCTTATTTTACCCCGGGGTAAATGAGACACTCACCCGCCTACAGGAAACATCTCTCGTCTCTCTCTTGTTGATTAAGCTGATTCCTCTTAGCGTTGCGCCGTTGTACCCCTCAAGCAGCCTCGCCTCTGAATCGGGAGAAAAGACAACCACCGGTTCAAGGTGCCGGTTGCGCGCTGGTTTCTGTTTCTCCCGACACAGGCAAAGCTACGAGGTGGACCGGGCAAAGCTCTTAGCAGCATTGTCCTGCCGCGGTCGCCAGAATTGTTGACTCCCAAGAAGAGAGTAATTAAAGTTCGGCCCGGTGCGCTCTTGCCCAATTAAACACACAGGGTGGGAGGAAAAAGTTTAATCAAGTCACTCTCATGTCTGCAGCCATAGAATGCACCAACTGTCTCTCTGGATTCCCTTCTTGAACAAAGGAAGGCAGTACTTGTTATTTTTGAGCTATTTCATTGGCTAGCATCATCACATGTTAACAAAACATGAATATTACAGGTCAGTGCTTCTCACAGACTAGCTTACTGATTTGAGCAAATATACACATATATCACAGGATAAGCAACTGCTGATTGGATGAAAGTCAGTTTTTTGTCTCTTTACACGAGGCTCAAACTCCACTAAGGAATGCACTTCTACCACATATACAAATTCTCTTGACCCCCTTTGCTCTGGGCTGTCTTTGCTATCTCATAGGGAAGAGCAGGGGAGGAGTAAATTCCTAGCTGTTCTGCTTAGTATCAAAGGGAGCTCTCAGGATCTTTTCACCTGTGTGCTCCTTTTCATCATAGCCTTTACCCACTGCCAGCACTGGCATTCAGTATTCCAAAGCTTCTAGGAATGCTAAGTTCAGCTACACTAGTGTTCCCCCCATTGCGTTTTTTTCTGGATTTTTTTCTAGATAATAGTAGGGGGACCAGATAAAATTCAGGTCAGGGCTCATGTAACTGTAACAGTTGTAGAGAAAAGGGAATTTCAGCCAGTGTCATTTGTATGCAATTAGTTCCTGGTGAAATTCCCTCTTCATCACAACTGTCAAAGTTGCAGGGGGCCTGCCTTCTTTTGTATATGGTCACTCTAGTATAGTGCCTGCAACTTTAACTGTTGTGATGAAGAGGAATTTCACCAGGAACTAACTGCATACAAATGACACTGGCTGAAATTCCCTTTTCTCTACAACTGTTAAAGTTACATGAGCCCTGACCTGGATTTTATCTGGTCACCTTAGATAATAGCCCACACAGCCTATTATCTGAGACCCAGGATGACGTTAGACAAGCACTAGAAACCTGTAAGGAATGCCCTGTATGACTACTAGTATTCCAGTATACAAACTGGCCTCCTGAGTCACAGAAGACTGCTGAGAAGCAATCCTACCTGCTCAACTTCACTTTGGAGTAGGTAATAATGTGTTCTGGTTTCCCCTTTTTCTATTTAATTCTACTTTCTTTACCTATGTATCCTGATTTTCTCTTTCTAATTCAGGGGCAGGGAACGTGTGGCCATCCAGATGTAGATGGACTGCAATTCGCATCTGTTCTAGTCAGTAATGCCAATGGTGAGGAATGATGGCTGCTGGGATTCCCTTGCCAGATGAAAGACCACTCATTGTCAGAAAACTATTTAGCCACCAGTCCTATCTAGGTTGTACACATGTTCTGTAATAAAATGTATACTCTATTATTATACACTCTGGTTCCTGTCTTGTGTGAATTTCTTCCCCTAGGATTATAGGAAGCTGCTTTACCCTGAGTCAGACCACTGAGCCCTGTATTGCTGCCATTGACTGGTAGTGACTTTCCAGGGTTTCAGGCAGTTTTCCTGCTCTACCTGGAGCTGCCATAGATTGAATCGGAGTATTTCTGCATACAACACATCTACCACCCTATTAAGTGCCATGACTGCAGGTTAAAGGCCCTTGACACTTGTTACTCAGGTAGTTAGGTACATATGCCTCGTTAGACACATGTAGATGGTAGCACAAGTCACCTGTTAACTTTTTCATTTATAAAATTGTACAGGTTTTTGAGCTCTTTGGTTATTCTTGTGGCTCTTGTCCAATGTTTCAAAGTGCTTAAAATGCAATCAGAACTGGATGCAGTACTATCAATGCTATGAAGTGAGGTAAAACAATATATCTGGCCTTGTTTACTTTCCTCTTTGAATACACGTAAGGATTGTATTAGCCCTTTATGCCAATGTATGCCACTTAGCTCTAAGTTTTTTGAATATGAAAAGTTCTTCAGTTAATCATTTTGACATGGATGCAATATGACTAAATCATCATGAGTTTGGCTTTCTGGCTGGATTTGTGATTGGCCTGACATATATTCAACATATAAAAGCTATTCACAACACCAATAACTGTAATCAAACACAACATGGGTGGATGAACACTTGTGGTGGCAGAAGCTTCATTTTGTAGGCAATTTGCCTCATGCTTGGGCCACATACTTACAAATTCACATCTAAAGCATAACATGCAACCCCCAATTACCTCATTGACGTCTCTTTACATTTTAGTGTGTTATTAGAGATCAACAGAAGTACATACTTTGGGCGTATGTTTATAGTGTGATGCGGAGCTCCATGTATGTCAAGACCTGAATCCTCTGAAGTATTAAGTACATGCCCAAAGCTGCCATAAGCTACTTATGTCAAAGTGGTCACATAAATCAGTCTCAAGATGGCAACCCTTTCTTTTGCCAAGATTTTAGAAGAGCAATTCCAAAAATACCTATAATAACAATAGGATGTTTTATGTGTTTTGAGGCTTAGGATTAATTCCACAAATACTTTCTCTTAGACTCTTCACAATGAACAGGAACTATTATCAATCCCATTTTCATGCCTCACTCTCCCCTAAACAGAATAGTGACATACAAAAGCAATGTACAGGAGGTCATTCAGCAATGACAACACCAGCAATAGAACCCAAGAGGCCCTTGTGCCATGCTCTGGCTTTCTTGAATAGCCCAGATTCTCTCCTTTAAGACCCTTGTGAAATTATTTATAGGGCATTTACTCACATAGTCTGAAGGACATCAAATATTTCTAATTATATCCAGCCATGTCAAATGACAATTATGTCTTTACTCAAGTTTGCCAAACAATGCTTTACAGGGAAAGGTTAGCCAAAAATGCCTTGAGTGAAGAATGGCAGGGGCTGGTACTTGTGCTCATCCCACAGTATAAAAGAGCGCCTAAAACCCATCTGCCTTGTCCTTCCAAAGTTAATAGGTAAGTGCTGGAGGCGGCGGATTGTGGGGGTCTGGATGGGGGTAGCACCCCTAAATAGCACACATGCCTGTTCCTTCCTACCGCCTCTGCCATTAATGCATGAGGACTGACTTATGTCAGTGGGGATTTCAAATGTGCCCATTTGCTTGCAGTCAGTAATTCACCATTGGCAGACTTTTTAAAGCACCAGCAAGGAGAGATTTCCCACTTTTTATTTTGCAGTATTGGCCAGTGTTGAGCCTGCATACTTCCCATTCTATTCACAAAGAGGTAAGACTGTGGTTTTTACCCATTCTTGGAGAAGGGTGTATTCAGAGAAGGTCTCCTCTTGCATCTGAGCTGGGTTCCTGTGACCCTTTGCTATTTCTGTTGTGCATGAAACATTTGGTGGATATTGTGTTCAGATTTTACTGCATGATGGTGTGCATAGTGACAGATCTTGAAGTTCTATTATGTGAAGCTTTATTAGCAAGAGCTCCTCCCCTTTAAGCACGTGCCAGTTCTAGCGTTCAATTGCTTTCTGTGACAATATCTGTCTTGCAAAACTTATATTGCTAAATGCTTCATCCTCACAGTGGACAAACAGTTGGAATTCAGGAGCTTACCACTTCCTTAATTAATGCCAATAGTGGGATCTCTTTGGAAAGTGGACCAGTAATAGCATGGTGTTTCAGTTTACATTTATTTTTGGTTGAATTTTGAGAAATGATAGCAAAAATTACACTTGCCTTTTCGTTTATTTCCATTGTTAGCTACTATTATAACATTGGCAAGCCTTAACAAACTGGAGTAACATTTCCAACTGGGTCTTTTCTAGAGTTGCTTTATTCTGCATACATTCAGTTTCTGTGGAGCACAATCAAGCTGAGTGAAAGGGCAGGGTAGGGCTTTGCATGAAATTCTTTCCATCAAAACACAACGACTAGGATTTCTGATGAAGTCACTAGGACAACTTCCTAGGCGGGACTTGAGTAAATATCCTTATGACTATGCTGCATATGAATGCAGATCAATACAGTAAAACTCTCTTTCACACATCTTTCTAGAATTTCAGCATGTCTGTTAGCAACCTAAGATCACAGCCTATCTGCAGTTCCCTCCTGGGAATCAATGGGGACATGGATGTAGGGATATGCAGCTTTTGTTAAACCCATTCCGTCTGTGTTTTGCAGATTGTCATGTGCCTTTCGTTCCATCGTCCACTCATTGACGGAATCGGATTTTTCAAACTAGAATTTCGTTCTACTGGTGTGAATTTGCATTAGTGGCGATGAGCACTGATGCTTATGTAAATTAGCGCAAATCCCCCTTCAATGGAAACTCAGTCTGCAAGTCTGCAGAACTCCGCATTATTTGGAAAAAGCTGGTCTGCTGCAGAATCCATAGGGCAGATTAATAGAAATTCAAACTCATTTGAACCTGTTGCAGATTTCTCCAACATCCTTTCTTGTCCAGGAATCGTACTTGAAGGATCATACCAAATCCTTTCTACAGTGTTTTGTATATAATGTTGGTTTACATGCCATTTACCTCCTTAGAAACTGATGAGAGAAATGATTCAGAAAGTTTGCTTTCAGTTTATGGATAGAGCTCTAAAATGTATAGGACATAATCCTAAGAACGTTAAAGGCACTAAAGTGGGACCTGGAAAAACAAAAGTTGCAGCTTTTTGCCCCATTTTGTAATGTTCTATATTTCTGCTAGGTTGGCCATATGGAAAGGAGGACAGGGCTCCTGTATCTTTAACAGTTGTCTAGAAAAGGGAATTTCAGCAAGTGTCATTTGTGTGTATGCAGCACCTGGTGAAATTCCCTCTTCATTGGAACAGTTAAAGCTGCAGCAGCCCTGCCTAGCATGACCAGATACAAAAGAGGGCAGGACTCCTGCAGCTTTAACTGTTCCGATGAAGAGGGAATTTCACCAGGTGCTGCATACATCCTCCTTTTCATATGGTCAGACTAATTTCTGCATACTTCAGAGTACACCTAAGCATTCTGATACCATTAGATTCTTAGTAGCCCCATTTGGGCTCTGATCCTGTTGGCACTCAACCACTTGTATTCATTTTTAGAGGGGGAAGTGAATACAAACATTGCAGTGTATAGAAATGATCCAGTTCAGGGTTCCAGGAAGCTGTTTCTTTCTAACAGGGGACTGGATACGTCCCTTTCCCCATACATTTTTTTTCCATTTACAACTGAGGCTCAATGAGCATCATCACACGCGGAGTTTGATGCACACCTGCCGCGACTTTGATCCACTTTTTCAGCGCTGGACTCACATGACGTTATCCCCATCCTGCTGTTCTCTCACCCTGAGTGAGCCCAGCGCTGAAAAAGTGGATCAAAGTCACGGCGGGTGTGCATCAAACCCCGCGTGTGATGATGCTCAACATGGCTATAGAGCATGTTCAGTCTGCATTTGGCTTTTTTGTCCCTTAGGGTGTTTTTTTTAAAACCCATTTTTTTGAAATTTAAAATCTTCAAGGTTCTACCAAGCATGCTGATACTCCCTTGTAACTCAGTGGCCCCATTTAGGTTTTAACCTTATTGGCATATATCATCTGAGTGCAATTATAGTGACTGATTTTGTGCTAAGAAACTAAATGGTATGCAACATTGTCCAGATTATGGCCAAGTGCCCTGAACACCTGGATATAGATCTCTTGCAGGTGTTGGCTGCCCCATTAATTTCAGTAGAGGGACCAATCTGGAAATGCGCATATTTCTTTGCTTATATGAGTAGGAAAACTCCATGCATGTTCTGTTTTACCATCACATAAGTATTGCTAAATTGGAATTATCAGTTGGGGTGAATTAAATAATTTGCCTGTGATCACCTAGTAGAAGACTCAGTGTTAGAAGGAAAACCATAATTTCAAACAATGTAATGAAATGCTTAGAACACAATTTCCCCTCCATGGTCAAAGACATACCAATATTAGAATTGTAAGTGGCTATATACACTGGATGTATAAACTTATGGTCCTCATGTAAGCCATTTTTCTCTACTTCAGAGTTCTTTACTAAGCTGCAATCATGTCTTCGGACGCTGAGATGGCAGCTTTTGGGCCTGCTGCTCCTTTTCTCCGAAAGTCAGAAAAGGAGAGAATTGAGGCTCAGAATAAGCCCTTTGATGCTAAGAACTCAGTCTTTGTAGTGGATCCTAAGATCTCCTTTGTGAAAGGCACTGTCCAGAGCAAGGAAGCAGGCAAGGTCACAGTCAAGAAAGAAGGTGGAGACGTAAGTAGAGAAACACCAGTTGATACAGAAAAAGTAATGATATACTTTGTTCTCTTCTTTATGCTTTTGGCTGAATGTTCTCTTATTTCCCCATAGAGTGTGACTGTTAAGGATGACCAAGTCTTTCCTATGAACCCTCCCAAATATGATAAAATTGAGGATATGGCCATGATGACCCATCTCCACGAACCAGCTGTCCTGTATAACCTCAAAGAGCGTTATGCAGCCTGGATGATCTATGTGAGAACACTTTGATGTTTGCCTTTGAGTTCAGAATGTAGAATACTATTTCATAGAGGAACCATTTACTATCTTTTCTTTACAGACCTACTCAGGTCTCTTCTGCGTCACTGTCAATCCCTACAAGTGGCTGCCAGTGTACAACCCTGAGGTGGTTAATGCCTACAGGGGCAAAAAACGTCAAGAGGCTCCTCCCCACATCTTCACCATCTCTGACAATGCCTATCAGTTCATGTTAACTGGTGAGTAGCAGTTTCATAGACGGAGTCAATATCCTTTACAGAAAGCATCATTCATGACCAGTTGCAGCAAAGGATTATGATTGTGGTCATGAAAGCTCAAAGAAAAGAGATGTTAATTCAGATGTCCTCTAAAAATTCGAAGTCCTAATTGCACTATGACAATATATCAGGATACTCTTCTTTTTTATTGCTTTGTTAATTCTGTTAGCTTATTTGTAATATTAGTATCTGGTTATCATTCAGTACTATAAATAGTAGGCTCTTACTTTGAAGGAAAAATACATAGGAATTATAGTGAGGAGCAGTAAGATTCAAAGTTATGGCATGCATAATGGAAGAAGCAGTGCTGGTTAGACATGATGATTGATAATGGCTGAATTCGGACAACACAATAGTCAATGGTGGGGTATTAATCAACTTTACAGTTGTTCATCTAGGGGGTACTCCCCACACAATATGGTAATACTATGGTGTGGATTAGGATCAGCACTGAGTTGACTATGGCAGCATTTGGACGACACAATAGTCAATACAGCTGACGATTGTTCCCCCCCCCCCAGTTGCTTATTGTGTCGTCCGAATTCAGCCAATCAGTTGATAATAACCCCCCACCCCATTTTTCATGGATATCCTTTAGCAATTGCCTAGCAATGGGGTTTTCAAATGAAGGGAAAAATACAAAGAGACTATTCAGATTCTCGATAACCATAAGCTAAGATTAGCAGGCTATCCTATTGTATGAATAGTGGTATGAATATTTTTTATTTCAATTTGAGTTCTATCTTTGTTTTTCTAGATCGTGAGAATCAGTCAATCCTAATCACGTAAGTATGCTTCTAAAAGGTATATGCTTCTTCTCCAAACAAGCTTTACTGTGCAGGGCACTGGTTGACTATGTGGTCTTTGCATCTGTGTTGATAGTGGAGAATCTGGTGCGGGAAAGACTGTGAACACGAAACGTGTCATTCAGTATTTTGCAACAATTGCTGCCACTGGTGACAAGAAAAAGGAAGAGCCACAGCAAACTGGCAAGCTAAAGGTAAGCTCTAGATTGGGGAGAAGGTTAAACTTTCCTTTTGTGTAAACTGGTGCTGATTTGAAATAGATAAATTGGCAATTACCCTTTTGCAGGGGACCCTTGAAGATCAAATCATCAGTGCCAACCCCTTGCTGGAGGCCTTTGGGAATGCCAAGACTGTGAGGAATGACAATTCTTCCCGCTTTGTAAGTCTTATTTTCAAAAATGTGTTTGAGAGTGTATTAATGGGACACATTCAGTCATTAGTTTTGTGCCTCTTTTCTTGGCATTCAGTGACGAAAAGTATCCAGGGCCAATATGATGCAGTAGATAAAGTGTTACATTTGGGCATGAGTTACCTAGCCATGAAGGCTACGTGAGTAGTCTTAGGTATATTTTCATGTTAACCCTATCTTACACAGTTGCTGTAAGGATAAATGGTTTAAGAACAGTAATGCACATTGTTCGCTGAAAAAATTAAAATGGTAGATAGCAGAAAGTGTAAGAAGCAGAATCCTGAAATATTATACACATTTCCTTTTCTAAAGATCCAGTACAAATTTAATTGCTTTTTCATGTAAGCAAATAGTTCTTTATACACAAACTGGTTTTGCAGCAACAATAAAGAGACAGCCACTGATACTGGATGAAATGCCATCACAATCTTTATTAAATTCAACAGCATGAAGACTGAAAAGATGGGTGAGCACCGAAAGAACTGTCCATGCTGTTTGTTTCCCTTGGATGCTATGCTCATGCTTGATTGCTTGTATAGCCAAAAATGGAGGCTGAGATATATGGAGGAGACCTTTTTTAACCTTGAAATCTTGCAATAGGGCTGGAATCCCAGCCCCACAATATTTCAGTCCTGCTGGATGTCTTGCAATAGCCAGGATCCCCTGGCCATTGCAAGACTAGAATCTGGGAGGCAGAGAAGTCTGCCTCCTCTTCTCTGGTCTGCCACAAAGCAATTTCTGTGGTTCAGAAGGGCCCTTTTATCTGATATTTATTAAGGACACTAAACTCTCAACATTGCAAAAGGATGCCTCTAGCGTTGCTGCTACTGTAATTTACCAGTAATTTATTGCCACCATTGGACCAGATGGAAGAACGTGAAAATGACACAATCCCTTTGAAAGGGCTCAGATTTGTAAAAGATGAGCTGACCAAGACGGGAGAGGGACTGTAGAGTGATACCTAAGTAGTAGATGTGGTAAGGGAGAGTAAGGTGGCTGGAAGTTCAAGAAAGGTGAGGTTAGAGTGCTCCAAGGAACACTTTGTTATAAAATGTGGCTAGTATTCGGAGGCATGCTTTAGGTGAGTTCAAGGGCATATACCAATTCTATAAAAGCAGTTTGTATAAAGAGACAGTATGGCCAAATCGTTCTCTTTTTGTCACATTCACTTTTATTTGTTCTATATGATGCAACTGAAATTATACATTTTCATCTTGTCTCATTAAATAAAGAGCATGCTCATGAATAAATTGTTGAGCTTTGCTACCATAGTCATTTCACATTGACACTGCCTCTCAGAATCAATCTCTATCATCATTCCTAACAGCCATTTATATTTGTGTAAAATATAGCTTAATAATGGTTTATCTTACACTGTTGTCATAGATATTAAATATTATTGAAAAATATTGTATAGTTTGCATACTAACAACAGTAATCTTTTGTTGTCCTATCATAACTAACTGTGTGTTTCCGAGCCTAATTCAAAGTGCTGGTTTTGACCTTTAAAGCCCTAAATGGTTCGGGACCAAGCTACTGACCCATATCAGCCTGCCCACACTTTAAAATAAAAAAGAGAGGCCCTTCCCACCTGCCCACCAGTGCAAGAAATTAGGTGGGTCTCCACACAGGAGAGGGCCTTCACAACGGTGGCCCCACACCTGTGGAACAAACTCCCACCCACGATCTGTCATGCACCACCCTTACAGGCTTTTAAGAAGGCCTTAAATATGTTTTATTTTACTTTGGCCTTATCTTAAATGAATGTTGTTTTGCTGCTATTGCCCTGTTGTTTTTATTGTTTGTTTCAATATTAGCTTTTATTGTTTTTAACTGATATTTTACTCTCTTATGTTTTTATTGCTTTTAATGTTTATACTGTTTTATGTATGGCTCTAAGCTGCCTTGGGAGGGCTTCTGCCCTGAAAGACAGCTAAGAAATGTTATAAATAAATAAATCACATTATGAAAATAGCACGGTGAAGTTAATGAAATACACGCAAAATCTGGTTGAAATAGCTTGTAACTAGGTACCATTTCTCCCATAGGGTAAATTCATCAGAATCCACTTTGGTGCTACAGGCAAACTGGCTTCTGCAGATATTGAGACATGTAAGAAACCTTGCTAGAACGTCTTTTTTCCTGCCTTCCTGCTTAATTATGACCCTCCTCATATGTGTGTGGTAACAGTGGCAGAGTGGGCTTGGGGGAGCCAGGGCACCTGTAGCAGGCCAATAGGCTGTCCACTCTTACTTGAGGTTGTTCTTTCTTTCTTTTTTCATAACTTATTATACATAATTGCCTTGCCAGATCTCCTGGAGAAGTCCAGAGTTACTTTCCAGCTAAAAGCTGAAAGAAGCTACCATATCTTTTATCAGATTATGTCCAACAAGAGGCCAGAACTGATTGGTAAGAAGAAGATTCTGTTCTGTTGGCTACTCCTGATACTTGATTATGATCTTGGGCTGATACTTGATTATGTCATGGATGATAATAAGCCCATGTCTGTGTTTCTCCTTAATCAGAGATGCTTCTGATTACTACCAACCCATACGACTTTCACTTTGTGAGTCAGGGTGAGATCACTGTTGCCAGCATCAATGATCAAGAGGAGCTGATGGCAACTGATGTAAGTATCTTATGAGCGTACAAAGTATTAATTTGTGTAGATTAGTGCTAAATTTCAGTTTAACCTTTTTGTTTAATCTGACCACATGGGGTATTATTATTAATTATATTGATTAGTTTTAATTGTTGTGAACAACCCAGACAACTTGGGCAGAATGGAAATGTAATAAAATAAATAAAATGTTCAGCAAAACTCAAAATGGGTTGAGTGGGATGAATCATCTTTTTGAATTGGGGGGGGGGAAGACACTTTAGAAAATTTGGTATGTGAGAGGCTTTCTGGGTATAGTACTGACAGTTGCCTCACCTCCTGTCTTTCTTTTAAACATAGCCTTGCTGCTGCCAGAAAGGTTAGCAGTGTTCCTATCAGCGGCCTGCCATTTCCCTCCACAATGCCCTCCTTGAAACAAAGCTACATCATGATGTAGAATTATTCCAGGAGCAGGGAGTGTGAAATGACAGGTTCCAGTGGAGCCATTTTTCACCCACAGTGCCCCTAGAATGCCATTACATTGAGAATCCATAGAGGGTGAGCCATGTTAGTCTGTTGCAGCAAAAATCACAAAGAATCTTGTGACTCCTTAAAGGTTAGCATATTTATTCTGGCCTGAGCTATGGGCAGTGTCAACTGCATCTGATAAAATGGACCATGCCCATGGAAGCTTATGCCAGAATAAATTTGTTAATCTTTAAGATACTACAATACTCTTTGTTTTTACTGTATTAAGACACAGTGTTGTTCCAAAAGGGACACTGTGTGGGTGGGTGGGTGGAAATCACAGGCTGCTAATTGCCAAAATAGTCTGCCAAATTCTCTTCCTCCAAGTGTGGCAGTGAGTTTGAAGGACCAGTTTGGGTTTAGTATGAAATGAGACACAATTCTGACTACTGATTCTATTGACAGGAAGCCATTGACATCCTGGGCTTCAATGCTGAAGAAAAGACAGCAATTTACAAGCTGACAGGAGCTGTAATGCATTATGGGAACATGAAGTTCAAGCAGAAGCAGCGTGAGGAGCAGGCTGAGCCAGATGGCACTGAAGGTATATTATTATTATTATTATTATTATTATTATTATTATTATTATTTGCATTTATATACCGCCCCATAGCCAAAGCTCTCTGGGCGGTTTACAAAAATTAAAAACATTTTTAACGTTTGGAAGTCTTGTGGCAGGATTCTTGAAAACATCAGAAAGAATCAACTCATTCTATAGAAATTTGGATTTTAAAAATCCAAAACAAATGGGCATACTCAGAAAGTCAAACAAGTCAGGCTTCCATAATATTGTAACAGACCCAGTTGCAATACCCACTGTCCTGGACACAACCCAACCTTGGCACTTTATTGCAGCCTCCCCCAACTTCCAGATGTTTTGGACTTCAACTTCCATCAGACCCAGTTAGCATGGCCAATGGTCAGAAACGCTGGGAGTTGTAGCCCCAAACATCTGGAGAGCACCAAGTTAGGGAAGGCTGCTTTATTATTATAGTCTGTGTATACACTTATGTATCTGCAGAATAGCCACCACTGGTTAATGACAGGGCATAACTATTATCTCAAGAATGCATGTTTGCAGGATTGGATCCAAAGCTCTCCTTCCACATGTGGAGCTCACCTTCTACTCACAGAAGGGCTAGTTTACACTTTTTGCTAGAGCATTGCACAAAAGTAATATTATATTGAAAGATATTCCTTCCATTTTTCAAAAGAGCTTGTACAACCTCCTGCACAAGTGAAAGTTCACAAACAGCTACAGAACCTCCCTATTAGCACTGCATGAATTCTTGTGCAAACTCTTCTGCAAGGCTTTGTGGAGCAGCACTAGTACCTCTTTTCCTTGTGATCATGATTCTTTGGATCTAACTTTTCAGCAGTGAGGGTTGAGTTCTAAAGACTGGAGAGAAAGGAACCTAACCCTCACCTGGAGATTCTTTCCCTATGGCTATGTGCTCTGTCTTGTCTTCCAAGTATTAGGCTCAGTTGGGTCTTCTTATACCCTACATAGAGCAGGTAGAGACTCCCGTGTGATGGCCCTGAAAGATGTTACTGTGGAAAATTAGCCATTTAGAGGAAGGAAGGAAATATATCTTAAGTCAGAGCTATTTAGTGAGTTTTTTTCTCTAAAAATATCTAGGAGTATTTTCAGTTTGTTCTAAATTTTGAGGCTCTTATAAATAGGATGTATGTTTTTAAATTTAACATCATGCTAGACAGAGTTAAGAGCGTCTCACAATGATCAAACATATTACCCTATTTCTGGGATGTAATTTCATCCCCATTTGGGCAGGGCCTACTAAATGTTGTAAGTAAATCCTAACAATGATGTCCATTGGTTCCGTAGCACTTTATATGAATACAGTGACATTAATAACAAATTTCAAATTGACTTTAATTAGCATTCCTGTACTGATAATCACTTTCTTTCATATCTGTGTTCAGTTGCTGACAAGGCTGCCTACCTCATGAACCTCAATTCAGCAGATTTGCTGAAAGCTCTGTGCTTTCCCCGAGTCAAGGTTGGCAATGAGTATGTCACCAAAGGTCAAACTGTCCAGCAGGTAATATTATATTAGCCAAAACACATGGTTTAACAATAACTGCCCAAGTGGGGGATTCACTGCCCCACTTGGGCAGTGAGTCACTTATTAGTAAATATATCAGTGTCTGCACTAATGATTTAATCAGTATAGTCCTCTGCTGTACATGATGACTTCTGCCATGATCTTGTCTTTCCAGGTGTACAATAATGTGGGTGCTCTTGGAAAAGCCGTCTATGAGAAGATGTTCTTGTGGATGGTAATTCGTATTAACCAGCAACTGGATACCAAGCAAGCCAGACAATATTTTATCGGCGTGCTGGACATTGCTGGCTTTGAGATTTTTGATGTAAGGAAACAGGGCAAAAGACAAAGGCAAATATGGAAAGCTATAGGAGAAGCCGTGTTTTGTTTTTACTAATTTTATCACTTTTTGAAGAGCTTACATAAATTTGCCTTAACAGAGGATTAACAAAAATTAACATGGGATTAACATAGCTTTGATTTAACAGCATAAACATTAGGGGAGGGATTAATCTCTTTAAAACACAGAGCACTTGCACATACTTTAAAATATGCAACAGACTAGGGCTATTCTTAAAAGAAAATGAACATGTAAACTGCTCCCATAAAAGAATTTTGGCATGGGGTTCAACAGGGTGCTTCCACATTGTGGAGCTATTCCGTCTTTACCTCCAAATGGATTTTCTGTGACAAGAAAATAGACAGAAGAAGCAGTGGAGGGTTACTGGAAGACAAATACTGATGCAGGAACTGAAACATATAAAGGATTGAATCAAATCATAAATGATGTGGTATTTCCATGGTTTATGGTTTAATGCAGCCCTTTATATGCTTCAGTTATATGTTATATGTTTTTCAGAGGCTGAGAAAAAGTTGGCATAAAAAAACACTGTGAACAAGTGGCTACCGATATCCTGTGAAAATAAGCTGCAGTAGGGATTTTGAGACACTAAATACCCATGGGCAGATAATTGTGAGCATGAATAATCTCATTTTTTAATAAATTAATAAATGTTCTGTACTTTTCCTGTAGTACAACAGCTTGGAGCAGCTATGTATCAACTTCACTAATGAGAAACTGCAACAGTTTTTCAATCACCACATGTTTGTGCTGGAGCAGGAGGAATATAAGAAAGAAGGAATTGAATGGACTTTCATAGACTTTGGAATGGACCTGGCTGCCTGCATAGAACTCATTGAGAAGGTAGATTTTGCAGTACAAATATGTGAAATCCTTTGAAATGTTTTAAGTCAAATCCATGTCAAAAATGTAGCATTAGGTATGTACAAGAATATTAATTGGACAAAAGTATTTAAGGTGACCTGTTTCATCTGGAAAATTGTCAAGAATAAATAAAAACAGGAGATACACTCTCTCATAGCAGGACTCCATTCCGTTTATACCAACGTTCTCAGATTATCTGATTCTCACATACAGCAATATATGAGTGATCATATATCAGACCTATTTGCATTTGTTCATCGTAGTATGGCGTAAACTGAAGCTATATTGTCATTTTAGAAAACTCTGCATTGACCAATGGACATATTATTCCAAAGTCCAGTGCTGACTGACTTCTAAGCAATCTCCTCATTGTTGTTCTTTCCAGCCCATGGGCATTTTCTCCATCCTGGAAGAAGAGTGTATGTTCCCTAAGGCAACTGATCAGTCTTTCAAGAACAAGCTCTATGATCAGCATCTTGGCAAATCTGGCAATTTCCAGAAGCCCAAGCCTGTCAAAGGCAAGCCTGAGGCCCACTTTGCCTTGATGCACTATGCTGGCACTGTGGACTACAACATCACTGGCTGGCTGGAGAAGAACAAGGACCCCTTGAATGATACTGTGGTGGGGCTCTATCAGAAATCATCCATGAAGACTCTGGCTATACTGTTTGCTGATCGCCCCGCAGATGCTGGTAATGGCTGTAAAATCAGTACTTTGAATAATTCATATGTAAAGAGATGTATCTCTTGAAAGAATATGACCCATTCAACCTTTTTTTTCCTCATGCCAATTTCAGAGGGTAGTGGCAAGAAAGCGGCTAAGAAGAAGGGTTCTTCCTTCCAGACCGTGTCTGCTCTTTTCAGGGTATAATATCATGCTAAATGTCTTTTCTTTGTGAAGATTGAAAAATGCCTGAATTTCCATTTCTCAGTATTCCCATGCCAAGCTATTTTGAATATTTGGAGGGAGATAACTGGATCTGACTGGATTCATGGAATAGTCTCTTTTTATTCTTAATTTTTTGATCACAGATTTAAAATCCATGCCCACATCCTTCCACATAATTCAAATATGAACAAACATGAAATGTACATGTTACTTTGCTGTTGTCTCTGTGTTGTTATAATTATTTATCAGCTGAAGGTTAAACCCAAAGAAGCTAATAGTTGTATACTAGAAAGAGGGGTTTGTCTTACCAGTACACAACTAGACTTTTTTTTTCTTGATGTCTTCATCATAAACGTTCCTATAGACAACGAGTCAAGCTGCTATTAAAACTAAATGGCAACTCGTTTCAATGCAGGCGAATCACTACACTCCAGAAAAGAAAGTTGTAGGTGTGCATATTAGGAACTTATAATACAAGCCAGACCTTTTATCTCTTTTACATTCAATTGAGGTGTATCCCCACCGCCCACATTCCTACTTGTTTGCCAGCATAGTTGCCTTTTGCATGTCTATATCCTTTCTTTGGATTGTTGCACGACATATGTGCTTTCTGATCCTACAGGAGAACTTAAACAAACTGATGACCAACCTGAGAAGCACTCACCCCCATTTTGTGCGCTGCATTATTCCAAATGAAACAAAAACACCTGGTAAGGCGCTGTGCTATAAAGATATACCAAGTGGCCCAAAAGTAGGTATACAGTATAGTTTATCAGCATTCTAAACAACTGTATACCTACTTTTGGGCCACCCAGTATGTGTGACAGTGCTTGCCTTTTGTATTATACAGTTTGGTACTGATTCCTGATTTGATTGTTTTTTTAAAGGTGCAATGGATCATGAGCTTGTACTGCATCAACTGAGGTGTAATGGTGTGTTGGAAGGCATCCGTATTTGCAGAAAGGGATTCCCCAGTAGGATCATCTATGCTGATTTTAAACAGAGGTTAGCTTGTCCTTCCTATAGAGCTCAGTGGTACATATTTTACATGCTTTCTTATTTTTTTAGCCTTTATCACAATCTCAATTTACTACAAGATTAGATTCATTCAGTGTTGATGAATACTGCAAACTACATAGCCCTTTTGAATCAAGTATTCTTGCTTTCACAATATGTTCTGAAATTTTTCAAAGAGGAATAAGTATAATAATAGTTCATTTTTATATTCACTAATTCCTTGACACGGTTTCCAGAGCAAATAGCCAAGACAAACCACTGTTCATAAAACAGGTGTATTTTATGGAAAGACGTCTGTATATTTCTGTTTTTTTCCAACAGATACAAGGTTTTAAATGCAAGTGCCATCCCAGAAGGTCAGTTCATTGATAGCAAGAAAGCTTCTGAGAAGCTTCTTGGATCCATTGATGTTGACCACACTCAGTATAAATTTGGACATACTAAGGTATAAGCCATGTCAGAGGCATACAGCCCTTTTTAGTAATGTAGAGGTTGAGTGTGACATTCTGCAACATTTTCTTTCTCCAGGTGTTTTTCAAAGCTGGCCTTTTGGGTCTTCTAGAGGAGATGAGAGATGACAAGTTGGCTCACCTGATAACACGTACACAGGCTATGTGCCGTGGCTTCTTATCAAGGGTGGAGTACAAGAAAATGTTAGAAAGGAGGTATGCCCACCACCAAGATTATTTAGCAATACACTATCAGAGTTTGGTGGATCTCTATTTACTACATGTGATTTATTATGTATCTTAATTTTGTTGATAGAGAGGCCATCTTTACTATTCAGTATAGTGTTCGTTCATTCATGAATGTCAAACACTGGCCTTGGATGAAGTTGTATTTCAAGATCAAGCCTCTGCTAAAGAGTGCTGAATCAGAAAAGGAGATGGCCAACATGAAAGAAGAGTTTGCAAAAACAAAGGAAGAACTTGCAAAATCAGAAGCAAAACGGAAGGAACTTGAAGAAAAAATGGTGTCTCTGATACAAGAGAAGAATGATTTGCAGCTCCAAGTCCAGTCTGTAAGAATCATTAGTGACATCATAAACTTTTGTCTTATTGTCTTTATGCCTGGCACAGCTTTGGTACAGGAACTCAAACATTATGGGGAAAATTCCACTATGAAAACTGAATTCTAACCTTGAAAAAAATCTAGGATTAGTGTTTAGATCTTATTTTTTTAAATCAGCATTTATTCTGGATATCTCCTTTGACCATATAAATAATGAAACCATTTTTGGAATACTATTTACATATTCAGCTCCGTTTGGTCATGCCCAGCATGTGAGAGATGGAGAGAAAGGGACAAAGAAAGATGATGATGTAATAGCAAATCAGGGATGAAGGGCAAATAGTACCTATGATCCTTTGGCAAGTGTCTTTCTAGATTCTGGAAAACTTACCAGCAGAAGCTACTGTTTCATTAACTACCACCTTTGCTTCTATTTAATATTGAAATAAATATAATTTACTTATAAAATTACTTTATTGTTAATAATGCCATGACATTCAAAAATTAATATAATTTTGAAGTTTCAATAAACACTTACATTGAAGTCTAAAAGCAGTTAGATACTAACATTCTATAGAAATGAAACAGGTGTTATTTTCTGCAACACTATCAATATTTTCTCCATCACAGAAACCAAACATACAAATAAGATATTTTAAATGCTACATTTCTTTTCAGGAAGCTGATGGCTTGGCAGATGCTGAGGAGAGATGTGACCAGTTGATCAAAACCAAAATCCAGCTGGAAGCTAAAATTAAGGAGCTGACTGAACGGGCAGAAGATGAAGAGGAAATGAATGCTGAGTTGACAGCCAAAAAGAGGAAACTGGAGGATGAATGCTCAGAACTGAAGAAAGACATTGATGATCTGGAGTTGACACTGGCCAAGGTTGAAAAGGAGAAGCATGCCACAGAAAACAAGGTAGTGTCCAGAACATGCCCCAAATCAGAATGTTGTATTGACACTGTAGGCCATAATGATATGATGAACCTATTTGTTCACTTCTAAAAGGTGAAAAACCTCACTGAAGAGATGGCCGTCTTGGATGAGACTATTGCCAAACTGACCAAAGAAAAGAAAGCCCTCCAAGAGGCCCATCAGCAGACCTTGGATGACCTGCAGGCAGAGGAAGACAAAGTGAATACTCTGACCAAAGCAAAGACCAAGCTGGAGCAGCAAGTGGATGATGTAAGCACCACAACATAGAGAAGAACTTTGTATCATTACATAGAATTTCAGTGGAATAATGTTTATGACCTCTTTCTCTTCAGCTTGAAGGGTCTCTGGAACAAGAAAAAAAGATTCGCATGGACCTTGAAAGAGCCAAAAGGAAACTTGAAGGGGATCTGAAGCTGTCCCAGGAATCCTTAATGGATTTGGAAAACGATAAGCAGCAGCTGGATGAAAAGCTTAAGAAGTGAGTAAGGCCTGCTGGTGGATGACTGCTTGGGTGGTCTTTGTTCCACACAACTCTCTTAGCATTTGACTTTGATGCTAAAATATTGTGTTTTGTTGTGAAAAGGAAAGACTTTGAAATCAGCCAGCTCCAAAGCAAAATTGAAGATGAGCAGGCCTTGGGCTCCCAGCTTCAAAAGAAGATCAAGGAGTTACAGGCAAGTCAAGCACACATTGGCTCTGTTGTGACTGGGAGAATTCATCTGGGAGGACATTTTGGGTTTTAATGGTTGCTTTGCTTTTCCTAGGCCCGTATTGAGGAACTTGAGGAAGAGATTGAGGCTGAACGTGCATCTCGGGCCAAAGCAGAGAAACAGCGAGCTGATCTCTCAAGGGAACTTGAAGAGATCAGTGAGCGTCTGGAGGAAGCTGGTGGGGCAACAGTAGCTCAAATTGAGATGAACAAAAAGCGTGAAGCAGAATTCCAGAAAATGCGACGGGACCTTGAAGAGGCCACTCTGCAGAATGAAGCCACAACTGCTGCGCTCCGCAAGAAGCACGCTGATAGTGCAGCTGAACTTGGAGAACAAATTGACAACCTGCAGCGTGTTAAACAGAAGCTGGAAAAGGAGAAGAGTGAATTGAAGATGGAGATTGATGACCTTGCTAGCAATATGGAATCTGTCTCCAAATCCAAGGTATGCTACAGCATTGTGAAAAGTCAGTGCTCAGATATTGGGCATATATTTGTGCAGATTTATACTAGATTGGAGTCAAAGAGAGCGACTCTTGAAATATTTCAGCAACCGTGAAAAAATAAGGAACAACACTTTTAAAAATTATTTAGAAAATTATCAAAATATATTAAGCTAGTAACAAGTAAATGTGTTCATAAACATCGAAAGGGAATTCCAGGATTTCACTATTTATAACACACAATCACAAATAATAAATATACAGTAGATTTGCACTTCTACCTATCCATATTTAACAATATTCGTAAAATGAGCAAAATTTAATATATTCCATAGTGTGTGTGTGTGTGTGTGTATATATATATATGGCCTGTAATTTTCCTTTGGTAGAGTATAATGGTTTATCTGATATCAGTACTCTATTTCCAGATTCCAGATTCTTTTACATTATCCAATACATTAGTTATTCTCCAATGCTAGATGCTTCTGGATTACATTGTTCCTCTATACTACATAGTAGGCATCCTTACTAAAAATGTATGTGTATGAAACTGAATGCAAAACATAATGTAGTCAGCTAATACGATTTTTCCTTTTACTTACACACATTTAGGCCAATCTTGAAAAGATGTGCCGTTCCCTAGAAGATCAGGTCAGTGAGCTTAAAACAAAGGATGAAGAGCAGCAACGTACTATTAATGACCTGAATGCTCAAAGAGCTCGTCTGCAGACAGAAGCAGGTAAAATGCTTAAGCAAGTGGAAGTGATGCTGGAGGTATCTTTGAGAAGCACATTGCTTGTTCTGAAAAAGATAGTCTGTTTTGCTACTTTATATGCTGCCATGAGTACTCTCATTATATCAAATAATCGCCTGCACTGATTACTATTTGAAAGCAAAGTGATAAAATCCTAAATTTTCTCCATATTAGGATTTAAATATAATTTTAAATGTCACTTCTGTTAAATTCTATTCTTTATTCTCTGCCTCAGGTGAATACTCACGAC
This sequence comes from Anniella stebbinsi, assembly GCA_029215795.1. Classification (NCBI taxonomy): domain Eukaryota; kingdom Metazoa; phylum Chordata; class Lepidosauria; order Squamata; family Anniellidae; genus Anniella; species Anniella stebbinsi. Next base: position 58,869,199 of record JARDYH010000005.1, on the reverse strand, counting down.
AGGTAGATGAAAAAGATACTTTGATCTCCCAGCTCTCCAGAGGCAAGCAAGCTTTTACTCAACAAATAGAAGAACTGAAGAGACAACTTGAGGAAGAGATAAAGGTGTGGACTTTGAATCAAGAGTTACTTGTATTGTCTTCCATAACATCAGAAATATGTGCCAGAGACACCTGGAGGTTTATTTCTTGCAGTCTCCTTAATACAAGATCTGCCCATCTTGTATTTGATTAGTACTTTATGCATTCTCTGTGTGCTTATGCCTTCTGAGAGATCATCCTGCACTTTCATCTTATGGTGGCTGCTCTGAATATTTTCATAATTTATACTACTATCTGAACTCTATAGGCCAAGAATGCACTGGCCCACGGCTTGCAATCTGCTCGCCATGACTGTGACCTGCTTCGAGAACAATATGAAGAGGAGCAGGAAGCCAAAGCTGAGCTTCAACGTGCCCTGTCCAAGGCAAACAGTGAAGTTGCCCAGTGGAGGACCAAATATGAGACTGATGCCATTCAGCGCACTGAGGAACTGGAGGAGGCCAAGTATGTGCCAGGGGAGGGCAAGTGACCTGCTTTCTAAGAGTTTGGGGAAGTGCCAAACATATAGCTGTATTGATAGAATTAGAGAGCTCCACACAATTTCTCTAGTAAGAGAAAGGACATATTGCTGTTTGTCAGGCTTAGTTTGACTTTGAGATAGTATTGTATATTTATACTGAGGTCTATAGGCTATAGTAAAGCCATTTGCCAGGTTTATCTTACATTTTCATGTATCCTAAATAGAATTATTGTAATCTAATGACTAACATTAGGCAACTGCATACAACTAAATCTAGTATTTCACCTTTAATTAATGCTGTGACTACATTTCACCAGGAAAAAGCTTGCCCAGCGTCTCCAGGATGCTGAAGAACATGTAGAAGCTGTGAATTCCAAATGTGCTTCTCTTGAGAAGACAAAGCAAAGGTTGCAGAATGAAGTGGAGGACCTGATGATTGATGTGGAAAGGTCCAATGCAGCCTGTGCAGCTCTAGATAAGAAGCAGAAGAACTTCGATAAGGTATTCTTTGGCCATAAAACAACAACAAAAATGAGCATATGGTCCAATGAATTCACTGCTTATTTCTTGGTGGCGTTTTGCAGATTCTGGCAGACTGGAAACAAAAATATGAGGAAACACAGTCTGAATTGGAAGCTTCCCAGAAGGAGGCTCGCTCTCTCAGCACAGAACTCTTTAAAATGAAGAACGCTTATGAAGAAACCTTGGATCAGCTGGAAACTCTGAAGCGCGAGAACAAGAACTTGCAGCGTAAGACAAGAATCTTTACATAGATACTCAGTCAAGTTTGTCCATGTTTGTTGTAATATGAGGCTTACATCTGATGCATATGCAATTATCTTTCTTTTCAACTATTGATAGGTTCAATCCATCAATTAAAATGAATTTAAATGAAAGACAATATGTTCATTACTATTAACAATTGGTAGATTGTGCAGTTTGCACTCTGTACATAACTCAGCAGGGGAGATTGTTAATCTGTTTTTTACCTGTGTGACATTTTTCATGAAAACCAACAGAGGAGATTTCTGACCTCACGGAGCAGGTTGCTGAGGGAGGCAAAGCTATCCATGAATTGGAGAAAGTGAAGAAGCAGATTGAGCAAGAGAAATGTGATCTCCAGACTGCTCTAGAGGAAGCTGAGGTACATATGCCATTATAGAATTATTTTGTGGGATAAATCAGAAGACAAAAATGCACTGCTCTCTTAGTGTTGTCCAAATGCCCTCAAATATGCAGTGCATAACAAACTACTGTTTTTTAGTGTTTCCCTACTGAATACACTTTCAGATGATGGCTTCACAATAGTGTCTTTTTATTAACTCTTCGATTTTAAGGCCTCACTGGAACATGAAGAAGGCAAAATCCTCCGCATCCAACTTGAGCTCAACCAGGTGAAGGCTGACATTGACAGGAGAATTGCAGAAAAGGATGAGGAAATTGATCAGCTGAAGAGGAATCACCTGAGAGTGGTAGAGTCCATGCAGAGCACACTGGATGCTGAGATCAGGAGCAGGAATGATGCCCTGCGGCTTAAGAAGAAGATGGAGGGAGATCTGAATGAAATGGAAATCCAGCTGAGCCATGCCAACCGCCAAGCTGCTGAGGCACTAAAGAACCTCAGGAACACGCAAGGACTGCTCAAGGTACATATATATTTCTATATTCTGGAAACAGTTGTGATTGTTATTGTGTAAAGAATTTTCCAACAAACATCTCAATATCCTTTTTTAGGATACCCAGATACATTTGGATGATGCTTTAAGGAGCCAGGAAGATTTGAAGGAGCAATTGGCTATGATTGAGCGTAGAGCTAATCTGATGCAGGCTGAGATTGAGGAGCTCCGGGCAGCACTGGAACAGACAGAGAGGGGCAGGAAGATAGCTGAACAAGAGCTTCTAGATGCCAGTGAACGTGTGCAACTCCTCCACACACAGGTGGGCTTTCAGTGTGCTCATAAAATTCCCTAAGTAGGAGGGGAGCTATGCAGTAACTCTGCTGCACAGAACAAGTAAATGAAAGATGGCTATTTTTGTGTTCCTGAAGTGACCATTTCATCATATCCATTGCAAACATATTGATGTGCATGTGTCCGGTTCTTTTTGTAATGGGATGGGCTACATTTTCTACTCCTGATGATATGGTCAGGATTCTCCAAAGGACTACAGTGATTAAATCATCTTCATGCCAATTAATGTTGCACCAGAAAAGTGTACTGAGGATATCAGTATTAAATGAAATAGTATTATAGATTCCTTAAAGATTTATTTATTTATTTATTTATTACATTTGTATACCGCCCCATAGCCGAAGCTCTCTGGGCGGTTTACATAGGATTAAAAACAATTAAAAACAATATACAAAAATTAAAACAGCAAAAACATACAACATACACACAATCTGTACATTTAAAACCACTTGAACACTTCAAAAAAACTACAAAAACAAAACAAAACAACCCCAGGCTCCTCAGATATTGCCAAATGCCTGAGAGAAGAGGAAAGTCTTGACCTGGCGCCGAAAAGATAACAATGTTGGCGCCAGGCGGGCCTCGTCAGGGAGATCGTTCCACAATTGGGGAGCCACCACAGAGAAGGCCCTCTCTCTTGTTGCCGACCTCCGAGCTTCCCTCGGAGGAGGCACTCGGAGGAGGGCCTTAGATGTTGAACGTAGTGTTCGGGTAGGTTCATGTCGGGAAAGGCGTTCCATCAGGTATTGTGGTCCCAAGCCGTGTAAGGCTTTATAGGTTAAAACCAGCACCTTGAACCGGGCTCGGAAACATACAGGCAGCCAATGCAAGCGGGCCAGAGTAGGTCTTATATGTTCGAACCTACTGGTTCCAGTTATCAATCTGGCCGCTGCATTTTGCACAAGCTGCAGCTTCCGGACCACCTTCAAAGGCAGCCCCACGTAGAGTGCATTGCAGTAATCTAACTTGGAGGTTACCAGAGCATGGACAACTGAAGCCAGGTTATCCCTGTCCAGATAGGGACGTAGCTGGGCCACCAACCGAAGTTGGTAGAAGGCACGCCGTGCCACTGAGGCCACCTGCGCCTCAAGTGACAGAGATGGTTCTAGGAGAACCCCCAAGCTACGAACCCGCTCCTTCAAGGGGAGTGCAACCCCATCCAGAACAGGTTGAACACCCTCCATCCGGTCAGCGGAACCACCCACCAACAGCGTCTCAGTCTTGTCTGGATTGAGTTTCAGTTTATTAGCCCTCATCCAGTCCATTGTCGCAGCCAGGCACTGGTTCAGCACATCCACAGCCTCACCTGATGAAGATGAAAAGGAGAAATAGAGCTGCGTGTCATCAGCGTACTGATGACAACGCACTCCAAAACTCCGGATGACTGCACTCAATGGTTTCATGTAGATATTGAACAGCATGGGGGACAAAACTGACCCCTGCGGAACCCCATACTGGAGAATCCACGGGGCCGAGCAATGTTCCCCAAGCACCACCTTCTGGAGCCGACCCACCAAGTAGGAGCGGAACCACTGCAATGCAGTGCCTCCCACTCCCAACTCAGCCAGTCGTCCCAGAAGGATACCATGGTGAACACTTCAACATGAGAGTTGGGCGATTATCATACTCTGCAACTTATTATTTACCAGTTAATCCGCCCACCCCTCAAACAATATATTCATGCTAAAGATATGGCACCTAGGGGCTAATATCATATCAAAATCTCAATTTTATTAAATAGAACACCAGCTTGATCAACACCAAGAAGAAGCTGGAAACAGATATTGCCCAAATCCAGAGTGAAGTGGAAGAAACTATTCAAGAAGCGCGCAATGCAGAAGAGAAGGCCAAGAAGGCCATCACTGATGTGAGTTGGAGGGAATTTCCTTTACATATTTCCCTTTTTAAAACCGGCATGCATGTTTTCTGAATTTGCTGGTTCTTTCCCTTTTAGGCAGCCATGATGGCAGAGGAGTTGAAGAAGGAGCAAGATACCAGTGCACATCTGGAGAGGATGAAGAAGAACCTGGACCAGAGTGTGAAGGACCTGCAACATCGTCTTGATGAGGCAGAGCAGCTGGCGCTGAAAGGAGGGAAAAAACAAATCCAGAAACTGGAGGCCAGAGTGTGTATACTTCAAATATGAGAAGTGTTTGCATGCATTTAGAATCTTATATAATAATTCTTCACACTTTCATGAGCCTGGCAGGAGATACTATCTAAAAGAGGTACTAGGTACTATCTAAAAGTTCAGATGTGGTTAGGGAAATCTTTCCCTTGCTTCAGGGCATACATCAGTGTCTTTGTGACATTAGGAGTCATTACTCCACATTCTACACTTATGTTGGATGTATTTGTAGGCTTAGAAACCAGCACATCTGACATGAAATAAATGATCAAAGACTGTTGGACTTAACAGACTTGGAAATAAAAGAGTGGATATTGGCATACAGAGATGAGTAACAATGAACCAGAACAACTGGGATTGTTTGTCTGGACCAGACTGGGTGGTGGAGGTGGTGGTAGGTGGGGCTGCACCTGCCATTTATATTGCCAGTAATCCATTAAAGCAAATGAATAACTATTTGGCAATATAAATGGCAGGTGTGTGGGGTCCAGTCCAGATCAGGGCCACAGCAGGAGGTAGAAAGAGTTAAAGCCCCCCACATTAGGGTCCTGATTGAGATTGGGAGCCCTGTGATGATTCTAGAGTAAAAAAAGAGAAAACAACATAGTTGCTTGCTATGTATTTAAAGTAATGTGTGTTTTGACCCTGAGTGAGAGTGCAGAACTTGGGGAAGCAAGGAGGGACACATTTTCCAAGGTTTGGAGAATTTGGTGGCCTTCTTACCAGCGTGGCCACAGGGTTGGGCTACAGGTGAATAGGACTGTAAGGAAGAGGGAAAGGGGCAACAGAAGTAAAGATGCTGACAGGAAAAAAAGTTTGAAGCAACAAAAAGTGGGATGAACCATGAGCCAAGGAAGAGTGGGTCAAAGACACATGGAAATTGAAGTTTTGGGTAGCACTCCTCTGCCCATTGAGTTACAGCTAATCTTGAAGGCCACATTCCCACAATTAAGTGGGCATCTCTAGTGCTAGGACACCACCTAAAGTGCAAAAAAAAATCTTCATGTTTTATTTCAGGTTCGTGAGCTGGAAACTGAGTTTGAAAATGAACAGAAGCGCAGTGCTGATGCTATCAAAGGTGTTCGGAAATATGAGAGAAGAGTAAAGGAAATGACCTATCAGGTGATAACGGACTCTTTATTTTACTTTCAAATGCTTTTAAAATACTAACAATGGAGTAAGTATCTTGCATGTGAACTGATTCTCATCCTTCTTTATATACTTATTTTTAAGGCTGAGGAAGACCGGAAGAATGTTCTCAGGCTCCAGGATCTGGTGGATAAACTACAGGTCAAAGTGAAATCATACAAGCGACAAGCTGAAGAGGCTGTAAGTATCACATGAAGCACAGTGCAAAAAGTTAGACTGCATAGTGAATATGTATTGTGCCAGCAAGACAGAGGCTGAATTCATCCTTAATTGACTTTTCATCCTTAATTGACTTTTTGTGGAAAGAAAAAGGAAACAAAAGACAGAAGTGTTGGGAAAACACGAGTGGGTTACAAGTGGAAGAAAACAACATCTGGACTCCCAGATGTAAAATTCTGTGAATGAGGCAGGATAGCTGCACAATAAAAGACTCATCTGGAAGCACCCAAAGTCTGTCATTGAATTGGACTTGGTTTATATTACGTATGCATCTTGTGAATTTACAGTGTTATTCATAAGGGGGGTTATTTATATACTGCCAGTATGCCTTTGTGAACCCCTGGGTGCTAAAGACCCCATAAATTAGGAGAAGCCCTTTGGTACAAGAGCGGCTGTGCTGTTCTTTACTGTTATGGAATTCTTTACATGCTTGCACTTCAAAATAGTCTGAGAAGTATTAGGCTGTATGTTGTATCCAGATTGCTGAGAATTAAATGTGATCCTGGCTGAAAAGCAGAAAGGACTGAGCCATATAGTCTTCATATCTATCTGTCTGTTAACAGGAGGAACTATCCAATGTGAATCTTTCCAAGTTCCGCAAGATTCAGCATGAGCTGGAAGAGGCCGAGGAGCGGGCTGACATTGCTGAGTCCCAGGTTAACAAACTCAGGGTGAAGACCCGAGAAGTGCATAAGAAGGTTATTATAAGTGAAGAATAAGGTCACCTAGAAGCTACAAAGTGACTGAAGAGAAGCGCAAAATGTGAAGCTCTTTGTCACTTCCTGTAATTACTGTTCTTTTGTCCTCAGTGTTTAGAAAATAAAGATGGTAGAGAACTTTGCATACTAAAAATGGATGTGGCTTTTCTTTTTAACTGGTAGGATTTGTACATTTCTAGGTGAACATCTTAACTCTGCCCTAACATGCATGCAATTCAACACAGTTTTCAGTTATTTAATAATCAGTGACTCATCATGAAATTGGAGTCACCTTGTAGTTGAAACTAAGTTTAGTTCTGAACTTTACAGTACCTTAGGTCTGTTTTGGGTAGAAATGCAGACTACAAATCTTAAAATAAATGAGTAAAACAATACATGGTTAGTTTAAATAGGCACTGATTGAATATATTTTCATGGTAGCAGCTGTACCTAGAAAGGGATGGGGGTGTACTTTTGTTGGCTATGAAAATGTATAGATGTGCCTTACTAAGCAAGGACCTAAGATTTTAGACTTGTATTGTTTATGAATATAATGCAGTTTCACAAGATGTATTAATTAATTCTGAACTCCAGTGTGCTCTCTAAAGTTTGAACTCAATGCAGGATATGGACAAAGAATCAATGTGCTCAAGTTCTGGCTTTCTTTTCTAGTGGAGTTGAGGAGATGCTTAAGCAACTTTATATCAATGAGGCTTAACTATACCTACCTCAATGCTGGATGGTGGCCATGGTATGTAAAGGAATGGCTTGGCCTTAAGTCAATCCCTACTGACCCAAGCAGTTGCCAAGGATACAAAGGTTCAAGAGGCAGAAATAGGAGTGTGTTCTAAATAATCCTTTGACATCATCAGTACTTCTAAAATGTCAAGTACAAATGTAAGGAGCTCTTAAATCAATATAAGCATTTTGATATAGTCTTTTAGGGCACTATCCTATGCATGTTTACAGAAAAGGTTTTACAGCTCCCAGCAATCCCCAGCCAGCCATTTCTGGCTGGAGAATGCTTGGCTGGCTGGGAATGCTGGAAGCTGTATGGCTCTTTTTCTGTCTTAACATGCATTGGATTGTATCTTTAATCACTGTTTAGTGATATGAAACATCATGATAAATGGATTGTGAACTAAACAAACAATGATCAATTGTATGTTATTTAGTATTCATATCATACACGTATCTCAAAGGGATCAACTAGACTGAGCACTCTGTAAGGGTTTTGACTAAATAGAAAATATATACAATGGAAATAATACAAGTACTGGCTATGAATTAAATAGGAAAGAACACACTTGTTGAATAACTCAGAGTAAGCAGCATGTTTGGACAAAATTATAAATTAACAAGTTGTACATTAGGCACAATTAGTATCACTCATATTTGCAGAATGGAGAGTGTACCTTCGAATGAGGAAACTTCAGTAAATGATTTAATGGAGAATCAAAGGGATAATAATTTTGTTACTCACTGTTGCAAAAAAGACTATACAGTTGTTGGTAGTATAAATGGGAGAATTAGCCCTAGGACTCAGAAAATAATGGCTATATCTCTATGTTGGAGGCTGCTACTAAAACAAGAACAACCAATCCTGGGGTCTCTTGCTTCAAAATCATTGCCTTACAAACGAGACATGAATTCAAAAAGTTTTTTTTTACCATGACTGGAAAAGAATACAACAATCGTTATAGAGAGGGGGCTATTGAGGTATAAATGCCATAACTGGAAACATTTTGTGTAGTGCGTTAAGCAAGAGCTAATTGCACAAAACGTGAATGAATCATTCATTCTCTCTTTGGTTAGTTATTAGCCCACTTATATAGCAGATAATAAAGCTAATATAGAAGTATAAGTGTAAACTCTGCATCATCATTCTTAAATCTGAATGATCCTTTTCAGCTGTCAGTTCACCCATTGCCTTTGTTATACTCAGGATAATGTTGCATAGGAAAACATCTATCCATGTGATTTAAAGTGCAGAATGCTGGGCAAGCTTTTGTGTGTGTTGGAATAGGAGAAACTAATTAAGTGCCCAATTAGTGCACCCATGACAAAAAGTAAACTGGCATAAACTGGAGGCAGGGAAGTAGGGGAATACATATTTATAACAAACCTGTAGAAGACACAATCTGCAAAATAAACTAGAAAATGGGGGCATTGCTAATTCAATGAGCATTACCCTATCACTGAGAAACAATCATAGAATCCCTGAAATGTGTTTACATACATCGGACATAGAAGATGTAGTATTATATCCTCAGAACTATACCTAAAATTATCTGTGCAGGGATTTATCAAACTTTTTTTTAAAACTTACAGTGAAGGATTGACCCCTAGCCATCACTGATGATTTATTTCAGAACTTACAGGATAATCCTTCTTGTAAGGCAGGGAGCTCTGACATCGGAGCCTCTGAGACATCAAAGCCCATCTGGCGTGAGCCCAGCAGAGCAGAAAAGCAAAAGGGGTGGCTTTTCTGTTGCTCCCTCTCTCCCTGGGGCCATTGTTTTCCATTTTCAACAAATTTTAATTATTTCAAGATTGTTCATCCTTTTCTAATTAAGGCTTCTTACATGAAAGACCTTTACTCCTTCCACATAGATTTGGATTCTAAATACTGTTTTGCCTTCCTTACTGTCTCTTGAATCTTCTCCAAATTGTTTGCATATAAAAAATGAATACAGTATCGCGGCTGAAGCTCATCCATTGCCCAGCTGTGCAGGATTGCTATCGTATCACAGATTTATTACCTGTTTTCATTATAAAATAATCCAAAAGTGGGGTACATGCATTTCTGTTTCTGTTCCTCCCAATGACATGTATTTCTTCCCCCGCAAATATTTTGGTAACACTACCCCATATCTTGTATTCAATATATGTCCCATTATAGCCTCTAATATTCTGTGGTATTCGTGCCAACACAATTTCCTCCATTCTGCATTTGGCTGTTAATTCCTATGCGCAAGATTTTTTTGTTGGGTGGAACTACATATTATAAAAAAAACACAGGATTCCTATAAAAAATGACATCCCCATGTCAAGGTCTTCTACTCCATAACATGAAGTAACACGTTATTGTGATCTTGTGCTTCCCGGTCTCCAGACATATATCACTGGCCACTGTTGATGGGGGCAGAGAAATCATTACCTCACAATGCAGGGAGGTCTCAACCTGTAGAAATGCTATTTTCTGTAGCAGCCCCATCTTTTCTGTTATATGTCATTCTACCTTTTGTCTGAATTGTTTCTTGCTCTTCCCTACCTAGTTTTTCATATTAACAAATCTGGACTCTAAACTAAGTTAGATCAGCTCAAACAAAAGTGGTTGTAATTATGTATGCATGTAAGCTTGAAACAAAAATACACAAAGCTATAACATAAATAGGTCCCTTTTATTCATGTTTGACAAAATAGATACCTGACTGAAAATGGGCAGACAGTGGCTAGATAAAGGTGGAAGGGGAAGGCATTGAATAGATCCTGGATTGGGTGGATATTGCACAGTAGCTGATGACAGATTTCCCTACTTGTGCCTGGAGATGAAGAAGTTAAAGGGAGGCCTCAGTCTGCAAACGAGACAAAATACATGGAATCTTTGTTGCAGCACACAAGACCCTCAGGCTTTTTACACCTAATTGAAAACTCTTTCATTTTCCCATCACTGCGTCACTTTCTCAACAGCCTTTGGCTTCCTGCTGCAAAAGACATGAGTATTTCTTCACAGCCTCTCCACTTGGACTCTGTTACAGAGCACATGCTCTTTATAACTAAAATTCTAATCATGGTCCAAAGGGTTTATGAGCATGGTAGTTATCTAAAGTGGTAATCTTAGAAGGGATGCCAAGAGTCCTAAGTCTCCTATTCCTTAGCCGTCATCATGCTAATTTATGAGACCTTGTCTGAGAACAGTAGGCAGGTTTCATATCCCCATCAAAATTATTATTATTATTTACTGCAAAGCAGACTTTTTGAAACACCAAAATCATGTTGCAATAAAATTTCTGACAAATATTTTCTCTGGGTTCTTTGGGGATGGGTGGGGACACCAGTTTGACCATTGACTAGGTGCAGATGAAAAAAATGATTAAATAAAAATTAACTTTTAATTAACTTTTAATTCTTTTCTTAAACTTGTGGCCATGTTAATAGGGTTTTATATTTGAATAATTTCACTGAAAATATAAAAAAGTCAATGAGTTCTATAAAATATATTTAGAAATGATACAGGCACTTGTAGGAATGCAGTCACTGGAATATTTCTACTCTAAATATATCCAGGGATAATATGAGTAAGAATGATGCTTGCAGTCAACTTTGCCAAAACAATACTTTGCCAGAAATATTTGACCTGTGGCAGAGGAGGTGCTACTCCCTGGGCCGAGCAGACCTTATAAAAGAGTTTCTTGGACCTGCCTTGCCTTTGATCTGCCTGCTTTTTGCATCCAGCCTCAAGGTAAGTCATGTGGAGAAAGAAATGAGAGTTGCTGGGAAGGATCAGAGGCCTGGAATTCTACACATCCTAGGGCTGTCTTGCTACCCCGGAACTCATTTATATGTGGATATTCAAATCTGGTCTTGAATACATCCATCAATTTCCTCTCTTTCTTATGCATCCTTGAAGATTTTTGGAAGCAATAAAAAAAGTTTCACCTTCTTCTTTTTCTTCTTCTTTTTTTTTTTAGTGTTGGCCATCCTCAAGTCTGCATATAACTTCTTGCACAAGGTAAGACCTAAATACACCAATGTACTAAAATTCTTGTAAATGTATATCTGCAAATGTAATTTTCACTTTGTAACAAAACTCATTAAAAATAGAAAATATAATCTGGAAATTGAAATGTTATCATCAATAAAAGAATGTGAGTGTAGGAAAATAATTTTAAATATAAAATCTCAAACTGGAAATGTTAAATAATAGCAAAAAAAAAATCCTACTCAGAAACCTGTAGATTTTTTTAAAAAAATTCAGCAAAAAATCTGATACTACAGGACTTTAACATTGCAATCCTATACATGGGGCTGTCTTGATGATGATGCATTGGAGTCACAAGCCCCCCAAATTCCGCAATGGTGTTCCTGTGGGGGTGTCCCTATGCTAAGGAGCGAGTGCAGGGTTTGCATCGGAGGATGAGGAGCCACTGCCCCATGCACTGCCACCCCGTGCACTGCCATGCCACTGTGAGGCGCTGCACAAGTGCCGCTGCGCGTCTGCACATCCCTCCTCATTTTTTAAACCTTTTTTTCTACCTTGGCTTTCCCTGCCAAGCATTTCCCTCTCCCTACACCAGAGAAGTGCAGAGGCATTCCAGCGGCCATTTGGCTTGCTGGCCTGCCCTGCTCTCCTGTCCGGGCAAATGGCGACCAATCAGGGGTTGCCATCTGCCCAGCCATGCCTCCGCCACAACTCCAGAACGGCGACTGATGGCAGATGTGCCATCATCACCTTGCTCCAGAGAAAAAAGTTGAGGTAAGTCCTCGACTTTTTTATGGGGAAAGCCCTGGGATGGCTCCGCAATGGCTTCTGTGTCGTATAAACAACAAAGCGCCACTGCGGATCCACCCAGGGGCTTTCCCCATGTATAGACATCCCCCATGTCCATTCAAAAGTAAGTCCTGCTGTTTTCAAAGGGGGTTAATCCCAAATACGTGGATATAGGATTAAAGCCTAAGAGAAGCTGAAAGAAGGACTGTATTTCAGCACTGATTGATTGTGCTCAATTTTGTGCTGGACCTCTATTATTCCAATTAGTTAACCTGCCTTGAATCCACTGATCATTGCTTCCACTGATAAATGCTCCTGCCTTCTAAATGATGCTTCACTATTAGACATACAGCAGAACACAACACACAACAAGCTCCTGTAATTCCATCTTGAAATTTCATGTAGAACAGGCTAGAAGAATTTGAACACCAAAAACTACTGTGGACTGATTTTAATTTCACAGATACAAATGCTGTTTCATTTACAATTTATCTAGAAAGTTTATTTCTTCAAAACAGAGGAGCCTTAAAGGGTAACACATTTATTTATTTATAAAATTTGTATATTGCTCCATACCTGAAACAGATTCTGAAGAGGTGAACATAAGAATTAAAACAGTAAAAGATTCAAAAATTAAAACACCCTTATTATGCTAAAAAACACAGGATGCCAATAAAAACCATGGCTGTCAGTCAAGGAATGCTTCTGGAAAAAGTCTGTTTTCAGGAGGTGCTGGAAGCAACACAGTGTTGGCTCCTCTACGGGCAGGGAGTTCCACAGAAAGGGGGACACCACACTGAAGGCTCTTTTCCTGGTGGATTCCAATTGGGCCATAGATCCATGTGGAACCACCAAGAGCATGCCCTCTGATGACCTCAGTGTCTGGGAAGGGAGTAGGCACGTTTTCAGGTATCCTGGTCCCAAGTTGTTTAGGGCTTTGTACACTAGTACCAAAACCTTAAACCTGGCTCGGTAGCAAATAGAAAGCTAGTGATGTTCCCTCAGCAAAGGAGTTACATGCTGTGTGCAAGCTATCCTTGTTTAGAAGAGGCAGTAGTTTGAGAACCAGCCGAAGCAGGTAAAAGTCACTCTGAGCTGCCATGGCCACTTGGGCCTCCAGTGACAAAGATGGATCTAAGGTCCCCTCTACAAGGATTCGCTTTTGCGCCTGGTTAGCCGATTATGCGCATAATCGCAGAAGCGCATTTACACCGAATCCCTCTGCACGAGAGGCGGCGAGAGGCGGTGAAGCGCATTAACGGATGTCCAAAATGCGGTTTACATGTAGTTAATGCGCATAAGCGCATATTCACACAGTCAAAATGCGCTTTAACGGACGGAGCAAAATAAAACTCGCGATTTAACACGCATTCGATAATGCGCATAATTGGAGAGATAACGCGTCTCTACGCCCCATTTGCGCTCCGCTGGTGTGGAGGTAAATTTTTTAATGAGACTTCAAAGAGCATTAAACCTCTCGTGAAGAGGCACCCTAAGAGTACCCCAAAACTATGGACCTGACATATCCAACTCTTTCCAAGGAAAAGCAGCCTGAATGCAGGTGACAAGTGTTGATTGCCTTTGCTACTTAAACGTTAGAGTTCCTTCACAATTTTATTCCTGTTCTATCAAAATGATTGCATATTATAAAATACGTTGTGAAAAAGTATAATCATATATATAGGTAGATGCTGTGTCAGAGATGCACAGATGTACCCAAAGCACAAAGATCATGTCACTGAATTCTTCTAATACCCAAACTCTTCTTTCTCTGTTGCATTGTTTCTTTAGTTAAAAACTCTCAGTAAACAGCAGGGTTCTGCTATATTACTTATACTCAACCAGGGCTACTAACTACGCAATACAACATAGGAAGCTGCTTTATACCAGCGCAGACTATTTTTCCGTCTAGCCCAGTATTGTCTCTCTGGTTGGCAGTTGCTCTGTAGGATCTCAGGCACTTTCCCCATCACCTGCTATTTAAGCTTATTAACTGGAGATGACAGGTATCAAGTCTGGGGTCTTCTATGTACAAGGTATGCACTCTACCACTGAGCCTTCTCAGTGGCATCCAATCCTTGACCTGTGGAATATGTGACACCAGCATGGCAGGATGTTAAGCTCTACAAAATGACATGTGGAATACATAAAGGCAATTTTCCTCATTGAATTGAACTGAGAAACTCTTGAGGGTGAGACCCTATTTATACATAGACAAAACTCTGTGTATAAACTCTCAAGAGTGTCAGCATAGCTGGCTGGGGCATACTGGGAGTTATAGACCTTCTTTTCTGTCTAAACATGCATAGGATTGCACCGTTACTTACATTTTAATCCCACTCAATAATTAAAGCTCTCTGGCTAGTGTACAGAGTTTTTTTTCTTCTAAAGGTGTATCCAAAGGTTCCCTTCCTTGAGAGAAAGGAGTCCTTCCTCTGGAGGATGATCCTTCAATTGAAAGAAGGGAACCTTTGCATGAAGTCCAGAGGAAACTCATAAGAAGTCACTAAATAGGGGGGATGGAAGATTACAAAAGAAAACTAAGTAAGTATATTAGAAAGACTTTTTATCCATTCATCCAATAACCTGATGGAACTTTTTCCCCCCATTTAGTGTTCATTGTTGAGGTGTCTCCTATAAATCGCAGCCATGTCGTCAGACGCTGAGATGGCTGTCTTCGGGATAGCTGCTCCTTTTCTCCGAAAGCCAGAAAAGGAGCGAATTGAAGCACAGAATAAGCCCTTTGATGCTAAGAACTCAGTCTTTGTGACAGAACCTAAGGAAGCCTACGTGAAGGCCTTTATACAGAGCAGAGAAGGAGGGAAAGTCACAGCCAAAACTGAAAAAGGAGCAGTGAGTAAAAGACAAGAAGTGTGCTGTCAAAATTTATCCCCTGTGAGATGATATAAACTGGCCTGTTTTTTCCTTTCTAGTCTTTGACTGTTAAGGATGACCAAGTCTTCCCTATGAACCCTCCCAAATATGACAAAATTGAGGATATGGCCATGATGACCCATCTCCATGAACCTGGTGTCCTGTATAACCTCAAAGAGCGTTATGCAGCCTGGATGATCTACGTAAGTACAGTCCTTGTCTTCTGGTGGTGGTTGTTGTTTTGCTTTTCCTAATGCAGAGGTTACATGCCAGCACCCAGAAAGATCTGGGTGCTGGCATGTCACCTCTGTCGATCTCATACTGTCAAAGAGGTACAATTTTGAACCATCTTCTCTGTCCTCCCACCCGACCCCACCCCATTTTCACACTCCATAGTGAAGAAACTACTTATAGCCTGAGCATAAGGGAAAGGGGCCCTGAGTTTGCATTCAAGTACGCTTGAAAAACCAAAAAGTAAAAAAACCCAGGTAGTCCAATCAGCCCTACAAATAAGTAGATTTTAATGATGCTGGAAAACTGCAGCTTCTATATAATTTACTTGGTCTCTGGGGAATGATCAACCCCTGGATGAGCAGAAGGTGGATAAGCTGCTCTAAGGCAATAATCATAACCCACATTCTCCGGACTCTCCAACATCTCCTATCCTGCCATTAGATTGCCTGGTGAAGCATAGCTCAGAAATTCTGGACTACGGTATCAGTCTAGTATGGGATGCAGCCTCATGGTGGCATATTTCTGTGTTGGGCTGCTCCACAGCTAGCGCTCCCCCTGCCACAGCTCTCATAGCTCAGGGTTTTACACATGCAGCTAGGAAGCTCCATTTACAGATGCTACCCTGGGGTTACCATGTGCACAGTGCTATGCATCATTCCGAAAGAGGCCTTTTATATGTCTAGAACAGAAGTAAACAACCTTTTGGGGCCATGGGCACACTTGGAAGTATGATAAACCGTTGAGGGCACCACGTTGCCTACCTTTGGTCTAGAACGTATACACTCTGCTTTCCTCATGCCATGCCCAAAGGTTTTATAATGCCTGAACTAAACAAATTTATGTACAATAAATACTAAGGCCAGATCTTCACCAAGCAGGATATAGCGGTATGAAAGCAGCATGAAAGCGGTATATAAACGGCAGGAGCCACACCAAGCAGGTTATAGCAGTATATGGTATGTGTCAATGGGCCCCAACAGTTGTCAGTGAACTTCAATATCGTAGTGTGGCTCCTGCCTTGTATATAATCAGTTTTATGTATTTTATCGTGTTTTATATTTACTGTTGTTCCCTGCCTCGATCCAAACGGAGAGGCGGGTAAGAAATATTTATTATTATTATTATTATTATTATTATTATTATTATTATATACCACTTTCATACCACTATATCCTGCTTGGTGTAGATGTGGCCTTTAGACGAACAGGTAGGGAGATAAGGGCTGCCAGCCTCAGTCTCCAAGTTCTTCCCTTGAACTCAGCACCCCCCACTCTCCAATCTTTCTGCCACTCCCCAATTTTTTCCCACTTGTTCTCCACCTATGTTCCCTAACCCTCTCCTCTCCCGTTTCCCAACTTCTTTAATGCCCTTCATCCCTTACTTCTCTCTCACAATGTTGAGTAGGAGGACAAGGATAGGAGAAGACCGTAGGAATCAGTTGGGCCCGCTCTTTGCTTTCATCATCATTTCTCACCAAGATCTGGCAAAAGGCAGAAAAGCTGTTTTAATATTATCCTGTTATACATTCTGGTAATCTTGGTTCCTTCCTTGAGAGAAAACTTCTGTTCAATAGTTAGGATTTTTCAATAGTTAGGATTTTTAAAGAGGCCATACCCCCCATTTTGGGGGAAACCAAAATCTGTTGGACAACAATGATCTGAAGTTTGGAGGGCTTTCTCTCTCTCAAAATTAAAAATGCTGGGGCTACAGTATATGTCTGCCAAATTTTGGTCTCTCTGAAAGTATTTAGAATTTAGGTCTATCTCTCCTTTTTCTCTTTCTGTTTTTCTTTACTAGAAAAAAGAGCTGTTTACATATGTGGTCTTTCTCATACATTGAATACAAGCAGATAAATAAAGCAGTGTTGTTATTTTTCTTACAGACCTACTCAGGTCTCTTCTGCGTCACTGTCAATCCCTACAAGTGGCTGCCAGTGTACAACCCTGAGGTGGTTAATGCCTACAGGGGCAAAAAGCGTCAAGAGGCCCCTCCCCACATCTTCTCCATCTCTGACAATGCCTATCAGTTCATGTTAACTGGTGAGTAGATGAATATTTTTGAAAACTGAATATTTCCTCCAGAGAATCTTGATGTCCTTTCAAAGTTTGTGAAATATTTTCTGGGGCTGAGATAGTTTAAAAAAAAAAAAAAATTCAGCTGCTCTGCAAATAAACATGACCACAGGTAAACTGGGAACTAGGCAATCAATATTTTCTTAGGATTTAACAGATACAAAAGTACATGACAGATATGTATGATTTGAGATAACTTAGGGCAGAATCCAAAGAAGCGCTTATGCTCTGCCGATTCCTTTCTGCCCCACTGATTCCCTTCCGCAAATGGTGGGTCCTAGCAATTCTGCTACACAGGCGGGACCCACCGTTTACGAAAGGAAGATTTAGCACTTCCTAGGGGAACCCACCAAATGAGCAGAAATGCTTATTTCTGGAAGGAGACAGATCAGCAGAACTCCCTTATGCAAGCTCTGCCGACCTGCTTCCTTCCAGAAACAAGCATTTCTGCTCATTTCAGGATGCCTTGGAAGTGCTAAATTGCTGTTGTGCATGCAGTGGTGAGCACTTGCACAGCAGAGTTGGTGGGGATGAAGAGAATCAGCAGGGGTGGAAGCACCCTGTTGAATTCTGCCCTGAGAACTCAAGTTATTTAAGTTTAGATGATGGGGGGTTCTACTACTCACATTTTTTAGATGATGGAGTTCTACTACTTACATATTTTTGGATAGATGTAGGGCCTTTTTATACAGACACACACACACTCACACTCACACACATGTATGTGTGTGTGTGTTCTTTCATCTGCTTCGTATGATTTTAAAATCTGGCTTCATAAAAAGTAACTTTTAAAAATATTTCTTTCAGATCGTGAGAACCAGTCCATTCTGATCACGTAAGTTTTCTTTCTTGCCTTAGCACATATTTTTGTTCTGTTGACACTGCTGAAATGTAACTAGGGTGGTCATTGTGTTAGGTAAGGAATCATGATGCCCTTGGGTATCATAAAACCTCAGTACATTCTAGACTTAAATGGCAAAACGTAGCTCCAGGGAGCCAAGGAAGCTGTTGTTCTGCCATGAGAATTACTTGGCAGTTCACAAGTTTCTCTGAAGGATAGGTAAAAAAAAAGTAGCGTTACACCCTGCTCAGATGACATGCTTAGCCATAGTGGTTAAGCATTTTAAGCTAAACATTATGGCTTAGCGCATCATGTGTACTATAACTTAACATGTCATGTGAAGCATTCCCAACTATAGTGGCTAAATAACCGTGGTTTAAACATGGCCACTAACCATTTGATGCAAAAGGGTTAGTGGCCTAACGATGGCGTAGCGCGTTGACTGAACAGGCCCTAAGTTAAATAGGCACATAGTCTACTGTTACAATCTTTAGAAGAGGAGTGGAGAAACCTTTTTGGCTGAGGGCTGCATTTCTTTCCAGGGAAACATGCCAGAGTTGGATGGCCCCTCTGCAAAACCCCCACCCACTCTCACACATCCACAACATGATTCCCGCTGCCCATGCTGCAATTAGGCTCAGCAAAATCCTTCCATGATGCCAATGGAAGATGTTCCCAAAGCCTCATTTTAGTGTAGGGGGTTGTTTTTTGCAAGGTGTCATAGCAGCAGCAGGGAGGATTAACCCTCCCTTCCCAACTGCAGTCTCCCCAATTGGCCTTCCAAACAGCAACTACCTTGGAAATCTATTGGCTTCAATGGAAGATTCCTCCCCCACAACCCTAATTGCAGCACTGGGGGATTGGGGGAAGGGGTTTCACAGCACATGGGGAGCAGAAGGTTAACCCTTCCCTTCCCAGCTGTGCCCTCACAACCAAATCCCCCTGCAATGTAATTAGCTTGTAAAAATGGAAGGCTTTTTTTCAAGCCTCGTTGGTGTGGGCATGGGGTACTGGAGGTAGTGAGGTTCCTTACCCATGCTTTAGTGATGTAAAGCATCTGAAAATCTTAATCATATTATTTCCAACTCATGAACAAAATTTCTCTGGCCTTCTTTTCTACTTTTGATCATCAGTGGAGAATCTGGTGCCGGAAAGACTGTGAACACGAAACGTGTCATCCAGTACTTTGCAACAATTGCTGTCGCTGGTGATAAGAAAAAAGAAGAGCCAGCCCAACAAGGCAAGATAAAGGTGAGCTCTTTCCTCTCCAAAAAAGGATGAAATGTGATTTTCTGTAACATCTATATCACTGGAGATGAATCAACTGATAATTTCATTGCAGGGCACCCTTGAGGATCAAATCATCAGTGCCAACCCCTTGCTAGAGGCTTTTGGAAATGCCAAGACTGTGAGGAATGACAACTCTTCCCGTTTTGTAAGTATTGTGCAAAATCTGAAGACAATAGTTAGCCTCCATATTCGTTAAGTGAAATGTAGAATTTTGCGAGTCAAACATTGTTTGTTGTAAATCACATGCAGAATCTTTCTCCAAGGATTTGTAATGATATGTCTTTTCCTTTTCAAAGGGTAAATTTATCAGAATCCATTTTGGTACCACAGGCAAACTGGCTTCTGCTGACATTGAGACATGTAAGGGATCTTTCTTTTCTTATTTACATGTTTTAGGTCAGGAGTGGGCAATCTTTGGGGGCTGGTGGGCTGCATTAGCCATGTAACACTTCAGGGGCTAACGTCTGTTTGGGTGTGTGTGGCAGGGCCCACAACATTTTCACACACACACACACAAACACACACACCATAGACACAGTGGTGTACAAACAATCCGCTGACCTCCCCCACCCCCAGATGTATTGGCCAGCCAGTTGAGGCTGCAGCCTGACCTCCACAGAGTAATATTTTAAGTATTTTATTTGTTAATTTTAATTTTGAGTAGCAGCTATCTGAACCAATCAGAATTGCTTTTGTGGGGGAGGTGAATCCAATGAGGACACCAGAGCAGTGAGAAGACCATCCCTTCAGGGCAGCAGGAAGAGCTACCTAGGTTTTTTTCTTATAAAAACAACAACATCTGAGGCATCCTCAGACCTGGAAGTGCCTTTACACAGATATGCACACATTTACTCCTCCATACACATACAAGCACACACAAGATTATTAGGAGGGAGAAACAGGCTTTAACCTTTTCGCCCCATCCCAGTGATCAGGTTCACTGCAGGGGGAGGTTAAAGTCTCTCTCCTAGTCTCTGCAATCCTGTTGGGAAACAGGGCATGCAAAGAGAGACTCTCACACGTGCTCTGGTTTCCCTGCAAAATTAGGCTCCTGACAGCCCGCCAGACTACTGTTTGGTGGGCTGTCGGAAGCCCAATTTTGCTAGGGATGACTCACCTCATATGTGTTGTGGTAACAGCGACAGAGAGGGGCTGGGGAAGCCAGGGCACCTGTAGCAGGCCAACAGGCTGTCCACTCTTGCTTGAGGTTGTTCTTTCTTTTTTCATAACTTATTATACATAATTACCTTGCCAGATCTCCTGGAGAAGTCCAGAGTTACTTTCCAGCTAAAAGCTGAAAGAAGCTACCATATCTTTTATCAGATTATGTCCAACAAGAGGCCAGAACTGATTGGTAAGAAGGTTCTGTTCTGTTGGCTACTGCTACTAAAATCTTGTGCTGATACTTGATTATGTTGTGGATGATAACAAGCCCATGTCTGTGTTTCTCTTTAATCAGAGATGCTTCTGATTACTACCAACCCGTACGACTTTAGCTTTGTGAGTCAGGGTGAGATCACTGTTGCCAGCATCAATGATCAAGAGGAGCTGATGGCAACTGATGTAAGTATCTTACGAATCTGACTACATGGAGCATTAATTTGAGTAGATTAGCACTAATTTTCATCTTAACCTTTTTGGTTGAAACAGTGTTGTGGGGCATAAATCCTTCTTTCAAATTTTATGTGGGGGGGGGGAGGAAATTTAGGTGGGATGGGAGGTTTTCTGGGAACAGCAGGGGCAACACAGTTGTTTCTGTCCTGACTTTCTTTTAAATATAGCTTTGCCCCCACTTCAAGTGACAGCTCCTATCAGTGGCCTACTATTTCCCCCACAATGCCCTCCTTGGAACAACACTGCATCACGATGTAGGCAGCATTGTTCAAGAGCAATGTGTGGGAAATGGAAGGATCCACTGTTGGCTAGTAGGGGACTATCATTCTCTCCTCCCCCCGCCTCCCCCACCTCCATGATGCTACGTCATGACATAGTGTTCCTCCAAGAGGGGCATTTTGCAGGGAAATCAGAGGCCACTAATTGCCAAAATGGTCTCCCAAATTCTCTCCACTCCAAATGGGGTGGTGAATTTGAAGGGTTAGTTTTGGCTTAGTGTTATATTTGACAGAATTTTACTGATTCAATTGATAGGAAGCCATTGATATCCTGGGCTTCACTGCTGAGGAAAAGACAGCCATTTACAAGCTAACAGGGGCTGTAATGCACTATGGGAACATGAAGTTCAAGCAGAAGCAGCGTGAGGAGCAGGCTGAGCCAGATGGCACTGAAGGTATTTGCAAAATCCACCCCAGATCTCAACTAAGGCACAGTGAACATTATACACTAGGACCCCTAACATTTGGAGGATGCACCGTGAAAAACCATTTACATTGCACAACCCTTTATATAATCTGTTAAAATATTGTTGTTTATTATGACTATTTTCCTCACTGGATTAACAAAGACATTGTGAGGAGAGCCAGTGTGGTGTAGTGGTTAGAGTGTTGGACTGGGACTTAGGAGACATGGGTTCTAGTCCTCATGCAGCCATGAAGCTCACTGGGTGACTTTGGGCCAGTCACTGAGTCTCAGCCTAATTTACGTCAGGATAAAATGGAGAAGGAGGATTATGTTCACTGTTTTGGGCTCCTTGGAGGAAAGGCAGAATCTAAATGTAATACATAAATAAATGCCTTATTCCCCTTCATTAACCTCACAGTATTTTTTAAGTTCGGTTGTAAAAGCAAATATGCATACAAGTACAAAAAAATATTATTATTATTATTATTTTGCTATATCCCTTGTTGCTTCAATAGACTTTGATATATATGCTTTTAAGGATTTATTTTGAGGTTTAATATTTCGTTTAAGTAGAATCTATGTGAAGACAAGCAAGATATGATTTTGATCATCTATAAAGTTGAGAACTGTGGTATTTATAATATGTGCTGATAATCCCTTTTGCTCATGTCTGTGTTCAGTTGCTGACAAGGCTGCGTACCTCACAAACCTCAATTCAGCAGACCTGTTGAAAGCTCTGTGCTACCCTCGAGTCAAGGTCGGCAATGAGTATGTCACCAAAGGCCAAACTGTCCAGCAGGTAAGAAACTATTAAATAAAACTTGCTGCATAAATTCATCACAGGAATAGTTACACTTCTTAAGATGTTTTCTCTGCTGCTTTATATGCTAATGTCAGTTCTCACATCCTGGTATTCTAGGTGTACAACAATGTTGGAGCTTTGGCTAAAGCGATCTTTGAGAAGATGTTCTTGTGGATGGTCATTCGTATTAACCAGCAACTGGATACTAAGCAGCCAAGACAGTACTTCATTGGTGTGCTGGACATTGCCGGCTTTGAAATCTTTGATGTAAGATCATGGAACCTTGGCATAAGGGAGGTGGTCCCCCCACACAGATGTTTTTAGCTCAGCTTTGTTCTGGGATATTCCTTCTGAAATGCACTGGTCAGCTCATAGCATAGGATGTAAGTCCCCACAAACTTCAACTGCAAAAGCACTGCAATGGACTGACTAGAAAAGGTTTACAGGTGGTAACAAGAAATATAAGCAGCATAGAATTGATAGGGTATAGATTCACAATTACAAAAATTAACTAGTACTTAGAGAAGGTACTACCCAACTCAAAAATAGAAAGTGAAGAGGAAATAATTAAGTCTAGTATAAGCCAAACATTGCAGAAGGACCTAAATAAAACTGATGGGCACTTAAAACAGGTACAGATGAATATAAAGCAGTTTTCCCCTCTCAAGAAATAATATCAGTTCTATTTATAGCACTTCTAATTATCTTTCAGGATTATCCATGTAACATATTTAATCCAATTGAATGTTGAATGAGTAGATATTATTATCATTCAGGTTAAGGGTAGTATTACACAGACTGGAAGATTAAAAATAGACCTTTATCATTAAGTATCTAGAAACTGTAATTAAGTAACAAGTTATATTTTTTAACACAAATTCTTGCATTATTTTTCCATAGTACAACAGCTTGGAGCAGCTCTGCATCAACTTCACCAATGAGAAACTGCAACAGTTTTTCAACCATCACATGTTCGTGCTGGAGCAGGAGGAGTACAAGAAAGAAGGGATTGAATGGGAGTTCATTGACTTTGGAATGGATCTGGCTGCCTGCATTGAACTCATTGAGAAGGTATTTCTAAAAAGCATTTTGCTTGCATAAACTTTGTCCAGTCGACCTTAAAGTGGGAAAGCTGTGCCTGTGGTTTAACAATGACACAGCCCCATTTTGCCCATAGGAAATACTCATGCAGTGAATCTATAAGACAAGAATACTTTAGGTTGAATTCCCTAAGAACCTATTTCAGCCTGAGGGCCGAATTCCATTTTGAAGATGGTCTTGGGGTCCACATTCCAGTGGTGGGCAAGGCCAAAGAAGGCAAAGTGGTTGGGACTGAATATGCACACACACACACACACACACACACTTACTTGCATGCACACACACACACCTCTCCTTAAAAATCCCAATTGCAGCAGGAAAGGGGCAATTTTTCAAAGGGGGTTGCAGCTCTGTGGAGAAGGGTTATCTCATTGCTCCCCAACAGAAAACCCTCCCCCATTGCCTGATTGCAGCATATATGTTGGGTTGAATCCAACAGTGTATGTCCATCAATGGAACAATATCTCTCAGCAGAACACTTTCCCCTGCCTCCTACAGTTCCCTGCACCTCTCCATCCCAAGTTTGCTCTGGAAGGTTAGGTGACCCTCCAGAGTAGATTTGGGGTTTGTGCAAATGCCTGCAGGGAATGAGGTGGGGGGGGGGGGGAAGAAGTTCCATGTCTGCTTGCACAATGGGCTTTTCTACATGAGGCATTTATTCTGCACTTGTCATTCCCTTCTCATGTTTGTTTATGGGTTCTTTAGATGTCATTGTGAACCTTCAGTTTTGCTTCTGTGTCTAACTAGCACTTTTGGGGAGGTTTTTTTTAGAGTAGGCGAAATGCAGCATATACTTGTGAGTGCGAAAGAAAGCGTGATTTCCTCTTGTTTATTTTTGCTATTCTGCTATACCACGGTGCCACCTAAGAGGTTATGTAGTGGAAAAGAAGGAAAGGAAACACTTCTTGTCTAGTGCTCCGATCTCAATTCTGTGGCACATCCAAAAATAAAAGGCTCATGTAGAAAAGCTCAATGTTGGATTTAACCCATTTCTCCATTTTCTGTCCACCACAATGTCAGGATGAATGGAAAGCTGTTTTCCTATTCATAGATTATATATATAGTATTGAAGCTTCAAGTATATTTCTTGTAACTATAGTACTTTGCTTTCCACATTCTGAGAAGGATCATTCTGCAATGACTTAGCAATATAGATATAAACTTGTAGAAATTGTTTCTTAATCAAAATGGTTTTAACACTTGGTTGCTCAATCAACAGCCTTTCTTCATGTGTAGTCTCTATTCGACAAGAACCATCCACCTGGATGAAATAGCTAATACTGTGACATTTGTTTGAGATACTATATTTCTAGATCAGTCACTCATATATAAATATCACACGTATGTAGCATGTGGGTGGTAAGCTCTCTGTCTGCTTCTTCTAGCCCATGGGCATTTTCTCCATCCTAGAAGAGGAGTGCATGTTCCCCAAGGCAACAGACACTTCTTTCAAGAACAAGCTCTATGACCAGCATCTTGGCAAGAGCAACAACTTCCAGAAGCCCAAGCCTGGCAAAGGCAAGGCTGAGGCCCACTTCTCTCTGGTGCACTATGCCGGCACTGTGGACTACAACATCAGTGGCTGGCTGGACAAAAACAAGGACCCCCTCAATGAAACCGTTGTAGGGCTGTATCAGAAGTCTTCAATGAAAACCTTGGCCTTGCTGTTTGTTGATCGTCCAGCAGAAGGTAATTCCTGTGACCTGAACATAACCCTAATTAGGTCCCTACGTCCAGCAGCACCAGTTGAGGCACTTTCCCCAGAGAGCAAAAGTCACAGTCAGTCTGGTTGAAAGTTAACCAGCCTTTCTCCTGTTTCATTCCCTAAGTGAGAGTCACTCACAAAGATTACTAGTATTGCCTGACCCTCTCTATTCTAGTTATCACAAAGGTAGTGGGGCCATATGGGTTGGAAATCTTATCTTCAGCCTTTAATAGCATTTCCTTTCTCATTTTTGTCCCTCCTTCACTCAGCGGAAAGTACAAAAACAAGAATAAGGAAACAAGGAATTAAATTAGCAAAGGACCATATATGGAGCAGTAGTTACATCACTGCTGTGATACACTCAACCAAGCCCTGTGCAGAATGGGAACGCTCACATGCCCATGGAGTAGGTGGCCAGGTTCATCTGGGATCCGCACCTCCTTAGAATAGATTATTGAATTAACTTAGAAAAGAATTCTTCTATGAATGGAAGACAGAGACTTTAGGTGTAAGGTTGGGGATTATTTCCTGTACTGGCTGGAGAAGTTTCAAGAACAGCTGTGGTTCTAGAAATGGAATGAGGAGGGTGGCTCATGCTCACAAGCCTACTTATTCTGAACCATCACATACATTACATGGTTTAAATTAGATACTTCCTAAGGCTTCATCAAATAAAGCTGAGTATATATCATTATGTGTAGTTTTGCAGCTCCTCTAGCTTTTTCAGAAGACTACTCAGCCCCAATTCAGTATATCTCTGTCCCAAGTATTGTGAATGACCCTTTTTCACATTCACCCTTTAACATTCTCCCACAAGGATCATAATCTCCCAACAGTCTGAGTAATATGGTAAACCCTCAACAATGTGATGGAGTACCTGACAAAGGTAGTTTATGTGGGATAGTAAAACATAAAATCCCATATACATATTTATATACACACATACATATTAATATATTAATATTTTCTTTTCTTATTCAGAGGGCAAGAAGGCGGCTAAGAAGAAGGGTTCTTCTTTCCAGACCGTATCCGCTCTTTTCAGGGTACAGTAAAATCTTCACTTAAGCTTATCTGTAAGGGGGTCAAAATTCCAGTTTTACAACAAGAGCAATATTGTGCGTCTATGCACAAGTTTAGTACATGCACAGAGGAGAACATCATAGGAGAGAACTGTAGCTTAGTGGTAGAGCATGTGCCAAATGTCACAGGTTCAATCTTGGCATCCCCAGAAAAATGCCCAAACTTGCCATTCAGCTCAGCATTGAAAACAGCTTGATAAACTAATAGTCTGACAGTATAAGGCAGTTTCTTATGCTATTAAACTGATAGACCTATAATGACTTCAAGGGTCCAAGGCTACCTAGTCCTAGAATAGGGAATATGTAACACTGAGCTCTTCAAAGAATAGATAAGATGAAATGTCATACATAAATAAAAACAACCACAAAACGGCTGGGACACTGCTTTCCAGACCAGCTGAAGCCTCCCTATGGTCCTTAATGGCAGACCCCAGAGAGCACATTAAAACTATATGAGCTAGAGGTTATCAGACAAACGTGAAAATGGCCAGGTCGCTATTGTGGTAGTGAATCCACCTCAAGTTGTGAACCCAGTTCATAACAGGACATGTGAATTTAATCACCACTTTCATGGTGGTTTTTCGTAGTAAAGATGTTGTTCATGAGCTGTTTTCCAAGTCCTCCTCCTACATATGGCAAATTTAGTAGGTCGCTTTACTTGATCTATAGAGCTTGATTTCTGATCCCTCTGGTCCCACAGGAGAACTTAAACAAGCTGATGAGCAATCTGAGGAGCACTCACCCCCACTTTGTGCGCTGCCTCATCCCCAATGAAACTAAAACTCCTGGTAAGATACAGAACTGTACTTTGATTTTAAAAAGAAATGTGATATATTCACAGTATACATCATTGTATTCATATTTTCTTTGATTTTCTAAGGTGCCATGGAACATGACCTCGTATTGCACCAGCTGAGGTGTAATGGTGTGCTGGAAGGTATCAGAATTTGCAGAAAGGGATTCCCCAGCAGGATTATTTATGGTGACTTCAAACAGAGGTTAGACAGGCGCTGTGTTGCCAATCTATTCTGGTTGTTTTGTATTCCCCCTCCCATCAACAGATTTTAGTAGCTTTGAATTTTTGACTACTCTAGCATTGTATCATAGAACTTACTACTTAGTGCTAGTCGTATACACAAATGAGTTAGAAAGAAATTCTAACACGCAAAATATACTACTTCAGCTGTGTGAAGTGAAGAATTATAAAGTTGGATCAAAAGTTACAGTTACTAATTTCTCAGCAGTCTTGGTTTAACTTTGCCATTTTCCCAATTTCCTTTGCCGTTCACTGACAGATACTGAACTAGATGGAACATTGGTCTAATCCAGGGGGGCTCTTCTTATGATCATGGCTTCGAATGTTAAGCATCTCCAATTTCTGCTTTCTCTAACAGATACAGAGTATTAAATGCAAGTGCCATCCCAGAGGGACAGTTCATGGATAGCAAGAAGGCTTCTGAGAAGCTTCTTGGATCTATTGATGTTGACCACACTCAGTATAAATTTGGCCACACCAAGGTAAGATTACTCTCTGACACAATAATGTAATATTCGGGTTTGTTGACACAGTGACCAATACTTCGTAATATTTTCATTTTCTAGGTGTTCTTCAAAGCTGGCCTTTTGGGTCTTCTAGAAGAGATGAGAGATGACAAGTTGGCACAGCTGATTACACGTACACAGGCTATGTGTCGTGGCTATTTAGCAAGGGTGGAATTCCAGAAAATGATGGAACGGAGGTAGAGTTTTGCCATTTTGCCATCTATAATAGGACTCATGATCACACTGACCTAACAGATTCATGTGTACTACACAAAGTTAACTATGGTATAAAATTATGTGGCAGCAAATGTGTGCATTTGCCATCATACGTACGTGTGGTGGGCAGTCATGGCCAATCCTAACTCTTTGGGACACATACTTGTACAATATGGCAGAACGTATGCATACACATCACAGTTCCTGTGTTCATATAAAATGTTTAAAGAAGTAGACTCTAAAAACAGACTATGTGAAGTGTTTCTCATAGGTATCTCCACATTCATTGTTTACACAGTCTTTACCACCTGAATGTTCACAGTATGGGGACCTCCATGCCAAGAAACTAGATAGGAATTTAAGCTATCTTAAGAAGATAGTCCTGTGTTAGAAGATAGGATGTTTTATTTGATATATTTCTTCATGTATTTCTTCATATGTATAGCCCCCCTTTTTAAGTAGTTTGTTTTTCTTACTTCCTCCTTTACATATAAATATGAAGTTTTAGTTAAAGGTAAGGCATCAGTGTGTTTTAAAAGCTGTTCAAACTTGTGCTTAGAGCTGTCCAAACATGCTTAACTAAGGCTTAATTTTGCAACTGGATCAGACTTACTTCATCAGAGAGCTCAGATAGTTCAGTATGAGAGCCACGAAAGGATTAGGCGTAATAGACCAGATTGAACAAACTTTAATCAGACTGAGTTTATTATAAAATTATCAAGATTTATTTTGCCATCTTTATAGAGAGTCCATCTTTGCTATTCAATACAATGTCCGCTCATTCATGAATGTGAAGACCTGGCCTTGGATGAAGTTGTATTTCAAGATCAAACCTCTTCTGAAGAGTGCTGAATCAGAGAAGGAAATGGCCAACATGAAGGAAGAGTTTGAGAAGACAAAAGAAAATCTCGCCAAGGCGGAGGCCAAAGTGAAGGAACTTGAAGAAAAAATGGTGTCGCTGATGCAAGAGAAGAATGACTTGCAGCTTCAAGTCCAGTCTGTAAGAATATTTGGTTACATTATTAATTTTTGTTCTATTGACACTATGTCTGATATAGTTTAGTTTCAGGAATTTAAGTACTGATGGTGAAATTTCATTGGGATTGTTTGGGGCTAATTAGACTTTCCTATGAATATGGTTATGTATAATAAATATGTATATTTTATATAGACATACCACATATCTGATACATAATATTTCACCATAGTTAGTTAAATTGCATATGATCTGTCTAACCACATTTCTTTCCCTACACATATATAATGTAGCGAGCTTGTAAACCAATTGAACTTTGCTAGTTTGTATACTATCACAATGACTGTTTATTTAAAACATCTCCTACAATACACTGAGTTACTTTGGGTACAGGAACTACCAGGGCTGGCCAAACATATTTAGCTGCCTGAGGTGAAGGTCAAGATGGTGCATTCCCATTCCAAGTACAGAAGTCAACTGAATTGGCAGCTGAATCTTTCTTCTATACAGGCAATTGGACAGTGTTCTGTACCATGCCTGAGGACAGCAGGCTAGGTTAGGGAGCACAGCTTAGGTGGAACAGTCCAGGGTCTTCTGCTACTGCATGCTCCAACGTATAAGTAGGTTGGTTCTCTCTGCAGAAATGAATGACTCCACACAAGAGAACTGTGTGTTTATCAACATTTAGATCTGGGAAAATAATCTTAACAGTTATTTAACATATGCTTTCTATCCATAGGAATCTGATGGCTTAGCAGATGCTGAGGAGAGATGCGACCAGCTGATCAAAACCAAAATCCAGCTGGAAGCTAAAATTAAGGAGCTGACTGAACGGGCAGAAGATGAAGAAGAAATGAATGCTGAGTTGACAGCCAAAAAGAGGAAACTGGAAGATGAATGCTCAGAACTGAAGAAAGACATTGATGATCTGGAGTTGACGCTGGCCAAGGTTGAAAAGGAGAAGCATGCCACAGAAAACAAGGTAGTGTCCAGAACATGCCCCAAATCAGAATGTTGTATTGACACTGTAGAGCATAATGATATGATGAACCTATTTGTTCACTTCTAAAAGGTGAAAAACCTCACCGAAGAGATGGCCGTCTTGGATGAGAACATTGCCAAACTGACCAAAGAAAAGAAAGCCCTCCAAGAGGCCCATCAGCAGACCTTGGATGACCTGCAGGCAGAGGAAGACAAAGTGAATACTCTGACCAAAGCAAAGACCAAGCTGGAGCAACAAGTAGATGATGTAAGCACCACAACATGGAGAACAGCAGCTCTTATGAAAAGGTAGCTTTATAATGCCAGAATGTTTATGACCACTTTCTTTTCAGCTTGAAGGCTCTCTGGAGCAAGAAAAAAAGATTCGTATGGACCTTGAAAGAGCCAAGAGGAAGCTTGAAGGGGATCTGAAGCTGGCCCAGGAATCCTTAATGGACTTGGAAAACGATAAGCAACAGCTGGATGAAAAGCTTAAGAAGTAAGTAAAGCCTGCTGTGGAAGCCCTCAGGAAGACTTTGTGCTACAGAGCATTTGACTTGGATGCTAATATATTTTGTTTTGTTATCAAAAGGAAAGACTTTGAAATCAGCCAGCTCCAAAGCAAAATTGAAGATGAGCAGGCCCTGGGCTCCCAGCTTCAGAAGAAGATCAAGGAGTTACAGGCAAGTCAAGCACACATTGGCTCTGTTGTGACTGGGAGAATGAATTCTTTGGGGGGGGGGACATTTTGGGTTTTAATGGTTGTTTCTCTTTTCCTAGGCCCGTATTGAGGAACTGGAGGAAGAGATCGAGGCTGAGCGTGCATCTCGGGCCAAAGCAGAGAAGCAGCGGGCTGATCTCTCCAGGGAACTTGAAGAGATCAGTGAGCGTCTGGAGGAAGCTGGTGGGGCAACAGTAGCACAGATTGAGATGAACAAAAAACGTGAGGCAGAATTCCAGAAAATGCGCCGGGACCTTGAAGAGGCCACTCTGCAGCATGAAGCAACCGCATCTGCCCTCCGCAAGAAGCATGCAGACAGTGCAGCTGAACTTGGGGAACAAATTGATAATCTGCAGCGTGTGAAACAGAAACTGGAGAAAGAGAAGAGTGAGCTGAAGATGGAGATTGATGACCTTGCTAGCAATATGGAAACTGTTTCTAAAGCTAAGGTATGCTACAGCAGCTGATACAGTATTTTAGCATTACCGGACGGAAGCACATCATATAGAATAATTCACAATCCTATCAGTTTAGTTATATAAAGATATGCAAAGAGGATATTTTGATTCAGTAAAATAATGGCCCATATAAAATGCATGTTACAGGGGATGCCATATTGGGTGTTTAAGTAGGACATGAAATTCTAAATTGGCTTTTAAAGATACGCACAAAACATTTTACCTATACTGTTAAACTGTAAATGTGCATACAGCAAATCATGTGTCCACTCATGTTGAACATTCAGATATAAGCACCAAAATGCTTGGATTACGGTGGTTCTATGCCATGGAATATCTTGCTTCTGCTTCATAACATGTGGTTATGTAAACCATGGCAGCATCCCAACAATGGAACTCCATCCCTAAGCAGGTTGAATTTGTCTCTAGTTTCTGAAGGGTTGTAAAGACATTTCTGGTTTGCTCTGCATTCCTTGGTTTTATAGGTTGACAGCTGGCTTTATTCTTTTGGAGGGTTTTAGTGCTCGGTTTCAAATCATTGCTGCCTTTTGAATATTATTTTTAAATATTTGTTTTGACACCACCTTGAGGGGGGCTTGTGGCCAAAAGGTGCTCTATCTATATGCCTCCCTGCCCACTTCAAGAAGATCCCTTCTCAATTTCTTTTCCTCTGTTATATTCTCATGTGACACTGCTGGAGTTTGAGAAAGAGCAATGATATTAGGAACTGCCTAATGCAGATGATGGGGTGGATGCAACATTTTCTTTCCATTAAAGGAAGCAGTTCCCCCTCCCCACTGCATGCCCTCAGGATCTGCTCCAGGCATCTGGGAAAACCCCTATAGACAGTAGTACAATGCTGAAGTCAAGACATAAGCACATAGTTCAGTTTTTCTAAGGGGTCAAATATTCTGGCCTTAAAAGGTTCGTGGGTATTTGAAAGTAATGCAGTTCAACTAATTCAGATTCACATATTCAAATTGCTTGTCTTTGGACATTTCACATTTAGGCAAATCTTGAGAAGATAAGCCGCACTTTAGAAGATCAGCTCAGTGAGGTTAAAGCAAAGGAGGAAGAGCACGTTCGCACTATCAATGACCTGAATGCTCAAAGAGCTCGTCTGCAAACAGAAACAGGTAATAGACTTAAGCAAATTCTTTAATACAGGAATATTTGGCACCTTGCCAACATTGGAATTATGATCCACTTGCTGAATTTGTATGACCTGATTGACGGTGCTTCCAGAAGAGGCAATCTCCCTGTCTCTTTCATGGAATTAACAGGGGGTCCAGATTATGTTGTCCTCCACTCATAAGTCATATGCTGTCTTCCATTCCCTGTGTTATTATTTATGATCACTAGGAAA
The DNA here is from genome assembly GCA_029215795.1 of Anniella stebbinsi. Taxonomy (NCBI): domain Eukaryota; kingdom Metazoa; phylum Chordata; class Lepidosauria; order Squamata; family Anniellidae; genus Anniella; species Anniella stebbinsi. Next base: position 58,836,425 of record JARDYH010000005.1, on the reverse strand, counting down.
CAAATAATTTTAAGAATAAAGGGCAGTTTTAAATAAAATCAATTTAAACAAATGTTCTCTTCATTAGGTGAATACTCACGCCAAGTAGAGGAAAAAGATGCACTGATTTCACAGCTCACAAGAGGCAAGCAAGCCTTTACCCAGCAGATTGAGGAACTGAAGAGGCAACTTGAGGAAGAGATAAAGGTGTGCATTATGTCCAACATACTGCATGGATCTAAACACCTTTTTGCTACTACATTATTGTTCATTTGATATCAGTTAACTAATCTGTAGAGTCTTTAAAAGGAACAGAACATAGCTTTTATCATTGCTTTAACAATACAGGACCTCTTTCCTCTATGCAGTTTGTCACTTTATATCTCTTCCTGTATGCAGTTTGATGAACTCCCATCATTTTTATTTGAGAAGCACTGGGATTGCTCAGGAAAGTTCCCTAGATATCTAGCTATGATCTCCCTAATCCTTCATTCTATTAGGCTAAAGAATGTTCACTTTTCTTAGTATCCCACCCAGCCCTCTACGATTTTATGTGTATCTTCTAACAACAGGTAATAAAACCACTCATAAATTGCATTGCAATTAAGCTATTATGCAATGTATCTGACAAAATGCACTCTTGCTCACGAAACCACATGCCACATTGTATAAGCTTATGCCACGATAAGCTTATGCCACCCTTCACCAATACTCTCAAGGAAGTTAAAAATAAACTGTTTAAAAATACAAATATTAAAAAAACTACAATAAAACAGATAAACAGTAGAACAGCAGAATAAAACACAGAAAGGCAATTTAGGATTTTACTACAACAAGCATGCCTACCATGCTGAAATTTGTCACTATTAAACTCTTCCCTTATTTCAGGCCAAGAATGCACTGGCCCATGGTTTGCAATCTGCTCGCCATGACTGTGACTTGCTCCGGGAGCAATATGAAGAGGAGCAGGAAGCCAAGGCTGAGCTACAGCGCGCCATGTCCAAGGCCAATAGTGAAGTTGCTCAGTGGAGGACCAAATATGAAACAGATGCCATTCAGCGCACAGAAGAGTTAGAGGAAGCCAAGTAAGTGCAAGAATAGGAGGGAGAGAGAGAGAGAGAGAGAGGGAGACAGGTATAAATGTGAAAACATGCAAACGTTAAACATGTATTTTGCAGTTGTGACAGGAAGAAGTCAAGATGTCTTCATATTGGAAAAACAGTTGTATGTCTCAGGGTCAATGGACAGAACAAGTCAGAACAAGTTTTGAGCTGGGCTCAGAGAAAATGTGCTTGCATTATCACATGTGTTAACACAGGAGGAACTAATTACAGTGTGTTTAAGAGACTATGTTCTCAGGGCTCCTTAAAGATTATCAAACTGTAGGTAATGAATGATAAAAAATCAGTGCATGCTGTGATTACATTTCACCAGGAAAAAGCTTGCCCAGCGTCTCCAGGATGCTGAAGAACATGTAGAAGCTGTGAATTCCAAATGTGCTTCTCTTGAGAAGACAAAGCAAAGGTTGCAGAATGAAGTGGAGGACCTGATGATTGATGTGGAAAGGTCCAATGCAGCCTGTGCAGCTCTAGATAAGAAGCAGAAGAACTTCGATAAGGTATTCTTTGGCCATAATACAAAAAAAAAATGAGCATATGGCACAATGGTCCAATGAATTCACTGCTTATTTCTTTGTGTGTTGCAGATTCTGGCAGACTGGAAACAAAAATATGAGGAAACACAGTCTGAACTGGAAGCTTCCCAGAAGGAATCTCGCTCTCTCAGCACAGAACTCTTTAAGATGAAGAATGCCTATGAAGAATCCTTGGATCACCTGGAAACTCTGAAGCGCGAGAACAAGAATCTCCAGCGTAAGTCCATGAGTCCTTTATTTCATTTTTGTAATAGGTGTCCAAAACGGTGGAAGTACTGCTTCACTGGTACAGCTGAAGCAAGGAATCATATAGATGCAGGTCTGATCCAAGAGATTTGTTGCCTGAGAAGGAGTAGCAAATGGCACCCCTCCCCTTGTCAAGTTGCATAGTACCCAAGGCTGGTCAACTTACTTTTTTACCTGAGGAAAAAATAATCCTACAAGTATCTGTCTCTCCTTTCTCCCACAGCAGCAGCAACAACAACAACCCATTTGTTTTCTTTACATGACAACCAAAATCAGTTGCCAAGGCTGGGATAGCACCTATGTGCATAAGACCTCATACTTATTGTCTGTAAGACACTTGGCAAAATGCAAAATCATTATTATTGCTTATTTTTATTTGTTGTTTATAGGGCTGCTAGATAATTAGATAATGTACAAAAATAAAAATAACACAGGGCCCATCCAAAGGCTGATAATTAAAAACAATTTTAAATGTTAACTTGCTCTCTGCCTGTCAAGCAAGCATCCAGTTACAATGATGAGAAAGAGGAGGAGCAATAGGGGCAGGTAACAATGATGGTGAAAAGGTAGGGGCCCATTGAGGGTGTCTTGCCCAAGGGCCCTCAAAGATGGTGAGCCAGTAGCACTATTATAGTAATAGTAGTATTCGGCACTGAATGGATTCTGGGATGAATCAAGGACATCCCCCATCCTATCCTAATTCTGGTTATTTTGAAATAAACACCATTCCTTTTTCTCTTTACTTTGTGTGAAACTAACAGAGGAGATATCTGACCTAACTGAACAGATTGCTGAGGGAGGAAAGGCCATCCATGAACTCGAGAAAGTGAAGAAGCAGATTGAGCAAGAGAAATCTGAACTCCAGGCTTCTCTAGAGGAAGCTGAGGTAATCATGAAAAAAGAGGGGGGGAACTTTTGATCTTTAACATAGCGAAATAATTCAATAGGCAACTGAAAAAAGAAGAATCTTGCTGAATTAGACCAAAGGTTCATCTAGTCCAGCAACCTGTTTGCCACTGGGAAGCCAATAAACAGGGCATGAAGGCAAAAGCCTTCTCCCATTGTTATCTTCAGCAGCTGGTACTCAGAGACATAATGAGCCTGTTCACACATTACAACGACAGCCCACCATGGCTTAAATTACCTGCAAGTGCTGTTGCATTGTGCCAGGTACCCACAGGTACTCAGTTTGTCATGGCTTGTCTTGTTATGTGAACTGAGGAGCAAAGTTTGTTTGAAGGATAGACATCCCTCAAATAACCCTAAAACAAGACATGGGTTATTTGAGGATTGTCTAACCACCAAACAACTCCTCTCACCTGGGTTTGCATGGCATAAGCAGCCACAGGAAACTGGGTGCCATGCAAAAATGGTTCTCGCAGGCACCTGGCATGACACAACAGCCCCCACAGATAAATTAAGTCACAGTGGGCTGTATGTCATGTGAACCAGGTCACAGTCTCTAAATCTGGCAACTAAATTTAGCTCTCATAACAAACAGTCATTACTAGACTGATACTCTATGAATTTGTCTAGACCTCTTTAAAAGCCAGCTAAACCCGTGGCTCTTACCACGTCATGTAGGAGCAAATTCCAAATATCAGTTATGTGTTCTGTGAAAAAGTATTTCCTTTTATCTGTCCTGAATCTTCTGCCAATCTGTTAAGTGGATGAACTTGAGTTCTGGTATTATGAGGGAGAAGAATTGTCCCTATCCACTTTCTCTACATAATGCATAATTTTATAAACTTCTATCATATGGATCCACAATATGGCCGTTTATTAACTCTTTGGTTTTAAGGCCTCACTGGAACATGAAGAAGGCAAAATCCTCCGCATCCAGCTTGAGCTCAACCAGGTGAAGGCTGACATTGACAGGAGAATTGCAGAGAAAGATGAGGAAATTGATCAGCTGAAGAGGAATCACGTGAGAGTGGTAGAGTCCATGCAGAGCACGCTGGATGCTGAGATCAGGAGCAGGAATGATGCCATGCGGCTTAAGAAGAAGATGGAGGGAGATCTGAATGAAATGGAAATCCAGCTGAGCCATGCCAACCGCCAAGCTGCTGAGGCACTAAAGAACCTCAGGAACACACAAGGCCTGCTCAAGGTATGCAGAAGACAACTTCAATCAATCATCTGAAAGAGATAATTATCTTTATCAGTGTCTCTTCTCAATAAAATTGACATAATAATAGTGAGGAAGCCTTTAATGCACCTAATTTTTCTCCTCTTCCTTGTACAGGACACCCAGATACATTTGGATGATGCTTTGAGGAGCCAGGAAGATTTGAAGGAACAAGTGGCTATGATTGAGCGCAGAGCTAATCTGATGCAGGCTGAAATTGAGGAGCTCCGGGCAGCGCTGGAACAGACAGAGAGGGGCAGGAAGATAGCTGAACAAGAGCTCCTGGATGCCAGTGAACGTGTGCAACTCCTCCACACACAGGTGATCTTCTGATATGCAACAGCTACATATTAGAATAAACTAGGTGTAGGTACTGCTGTAGCTATAGGGATTATGGCAGATGTGTAAACACACAATTCATCCTCTTTTTAAATTAACAGTTTTAGTTTAGTTCCTGTGTTCATGCAAGGAAGGATAGTCATGCAAGCTCCCCATTTTTGGTCCATACTAAGAATAACTATGGTCATGATGATTACTTATATCCAAAAGTTATCAAGTGACATGATGTGGATTTTGGTGCCCCTTTAAGGCTGTGGAGGTGATCCATTATTTATACAAAGCATTTTCACCCTTCTCTACCATTGAGAAGGCTCCAAGAGCGGTTTACATCAGATCAATAAAAACAAGAGTGCTTCTACACACAGACCTACAATCTAAAATATATGACACAAAGGAAAAATGGGCAGGGAGAGAAGGGGGAAAAACAAATGCAGGCAACCATTACAATTACATAGTAATTCTTATAATAACTAGTTGGAATGGAAAAATGTTGAGGCAGAGGAGAAGTGAAATGCAGCTGGTCTAGCAGAGTTGATGGAGTGTCCATGCTTCCCCCGCCCCTCTCTCTGCTGCTATTTGATGGAATGGCTGCTGCCAGATAATATCTGAGGGGAGGAAGAGCCCGATGGAGCTAGTCTTTCCATTGTGGATTGAGGCCTTTTCCACACCAGGCTTTTCACATGGGATGGCCCCTGGCTGGTCCTTGTGAGTCCAAATGACGCACAGGGACTCCTGGGGGCGGGGGTGAGGTGGCCACGGGATGTCTCCGGGATAACAGATAACTGGAAAATCCCGAATTTCCTGTGGTCCTGGGGAGTTTCCGGGACTGCGGGAGACGTGGCCGCCTGTCCTGGGTGCTGCCCGCTTACTCATGAGTAAGGGGGCAGCAGAAATGGCCACAGAGCTGCGCTGCGTGGCTCTGTGCCCATCAGGGAAGAGGGGGGAGAGGGGCCCTTTTCCTCCACTAACCTTTTGTTGGAGCGCTTGAGCACTCTTCTCCGAAAAAACAACAGGCAGCTGTGACAGCTGCGACGGCCCAGGAGGAGCCCAGGTTGTCACACTTCTGATGTGGACTAAAGTGACGATCCCGGAAGTGGCTACTTCTGGGATCGCTGCCCCTCTGGCCCACTACACCCGTCTGGTGTAGAAAGGGCCTTAGTTGGGGAAATGTTCATGGCTTATTTCTGAGTAGGTGCAATTGTGTTCAGCAACATTCTTTTAGAAAATGAAAGGAATACAAATAACAAATCTAGGCTTAGTATTTTACAAAAATATGCTTTTTCCCAAATAGAACACCAGCTTGATCAACACCAAGAAGAAGCTGGAAACAGACATTTCCCAAATCCAGAGTGAAGTGGAAGAGACTATCCAGGAAGCACGCAATGCAGAAGAGAAAGCCAAGAAGGCCATCACTGATGTGAGTTGGACAAACTTTCTGTTGAAATTATAAACATGTTTGCAGCTGTCATTTATGCTTCCTGAATTGGGGTAATGTCTCTATTAATAGGCAGCCATGATGGCAGAGGAGCTGAAGAAGGAGCAAGACACCAGTGCCCATCTGGAGAGGATGAAGAAGAACCTGGACCAGACCGTGAAGGACCTTCAGCACCGTCTGGATGAGGCAGAACAGCTGGCATTGAAGGGTGGCAAGAAGCAGCTCCAGAAACTGGAGGCCAGAGTGTGTATCCCTTACACATACGTGCATGTATTTCTAATTCTATTATACAGGTTAAAGTACTTAGTGTTCAATTCTTTTTTTCAGGTGCGTGAGTTGGAAGCTGAAGTTGAGAATGAGCAGAAGCGCAGTGCTGATGCTATCAAGGGTGTTCGTAAATATGAGAGGCGCGTAAAGGAACTGAGCTACCAGGTGAGGATGGAAGTTTTCAGTATATCTTCTGGGGAACTTAAATATTCATTGATGAAACTGTAAAAGCATTTTTATAATCAAATTCACTCACACTGTTCGTTATTTTTATCTACTTTCATCAGTCTGAGGAAGACCGGAAGAATGTTCTCAGACTCCAGGATCTGGTTGACAAACTGCAGATGAAAGTGAAAGCATATAAGAGACAATCTGAAGAATCTGTAAGTATTACTTTGAATTTGGTGTGACTTGAACTAGAATTATGAAGGTGAATTGAATTTTGTATAGAAAGCAAAACTTTTATTTGCATCAATAACTATAGGACAAATGCATTTTACTTCCATAAGACCCAGAACCAAATGATGTTCAGTGGGGTTTATGTGAGATCAGCTCCCAATGGATTCTGCCCACAGTAACATGAAGTGCTATCTTCATAGTAGGCAGAAGGCAGAATTCCTGTTCAAGCTGTTTTAAAGAATAGAAAATCATTTTTTAAAATAACCCTGTGTAATTAAAGGAAAGTGAAATTATCATCATTTTATTTGTATACCGCTTTCCTATATCCATTACAGTACATACTAAATGCTGTACTTGTGAATAGTACTTAATAGTCATTGCCATTTTCCATAATCATTTTAAAGGGATAAAACTGACGAATCAGTATTATATTTCTCTGTGATCTTTCCTCCAAGGAACTCAGAGCTGTGTACATGCTCCATCCCCTTCCAAATTGTATCCTCACAACAATCATGTTAGGCTGAGGGATAGTGACTGACTCAAAGTTTCCCAGTGACCTTCATGGCTTTGTGGGGATCTGAACATGTTTTTTTTCCCACTTGTAAGATGACATTCTAACTATTAGACCTTGCTGGCTTTCGATTATGCTGGTAAAGTACATTTATTTGTCTTGATTGGTGATTTTTTTTCACTTAAGAATCCACTAATACATTTAGTTATGACTTCTAGAAACATTGACATAGAGTAGTGTGCAATACCTGCACAGCATAATAAATGGTGAGATATGCATTCCCATCTGCATAATAATGTATGCATTCCTTATGCAACTGTATATCCCTATTCACATTTTATGGTAAGAATGGTGATGCACTGGATGCCTCACATCTAATTATGTATCAAAATGCAGGTACATATCTGCATTCTGGCTGCACATGTGGTTCTTGGAAACTCATGAAACTCATGGCTGTGGAAACTCATGGAACAAAGTAAATGCCTCTTGGGCAACCTCATGTTGGATACAGCATATTCATATTCTCATATGAATATGCCTTTTCTCATGGCTTTGGAACCTTTGGGCCATAGAATTTACACCCAGACCACAATGTATAAAGAAAATCACATTAGCCACTGATTGGTTGCCATGGGCTGGGCAGGGAAGGGGGTGGTCCAGCGAGCCATAAGCTCTCTGGACCACCTCTGCCCCTCCACAGACCTTCCCACCCCATGTTAAATAAATAAATAAAAATAAAATTAAACTTAAAACAAATCCTTACCACTGCCAACCAACCCCCCTTCTTCCCCACCCCATATTAAAAAAAACAAAAAACAAAAAAAACCTATAATAAATCCTTACTGCTGCCGAACACTCCCCCTACTTCCCCACCCCATGTTAAGAAATTTAATAAATAAACTTACCTTAAGACTGCCGGTTGGCAGGAGCAGCGAAAGCCCGCCATGGCGCTCCTTACGTGTAAAGGGGTGTCTTGGAGCGTAAATGCACCTCGCGCCACCTGCCACAGCCGGAACAATGCATAACAGATGCCATGAAGAGGCGGCCTAAGTCTTTAAATGCCACTTTTGCATTTTGCTCTTCCCATATTATTAATAGGGCCAATGCTGATTTAACATGTATGATCTGATGTGTGATATTTCCAATTCCTGAGAATACGATATTTCAAAGTGTGACACAAGAGGGCATTCCCACCACATATGGATACATAAACCTTATTAATTACGGTTTCTACAACATTTTGTATTGTTTGTATTAGCTATTCTTGCCAGTGTAACGATTTCAATGCATTCTCCTTGACTGTATTGTCCATACTTTATCCTTATCTATCACATATTTTGAATAGGCATTTACGACTAATTTTAAATTTTGTGATTTGGCTTTCAGAACAGACCTTTTGAAACAATCACAGTGATTTTTTAAAAGGAATGTTACATATGTTAAAATGGCATGAGTGGAATTCTGTGATTAACAGGACAGGAACTTCATTGTGACAAACACGAAGCCACCCCGCCCCCGAAACACACTTTCTTTTGAGGAAAACTAGCTGGGAAACACCTAGCATGTAATCTACTTCTGGGTTGTGCTGCTACCACTTGCCCTTGTAAAACCACTTAGATTTGGGTGAGAAGGAACTAAGACTGATGAAGTTTAAGGTTGATCTTTGGAGGCGAGGTGAAGGTGGGGAACTCTTCTAGACTTCCACTTTGCTCAAAGGTAGCCAAAGTTCACCCTATAATTCCCATTCTCTTTAAAAATCAGTGTCATGGACAAATTCAGTAAGACTAAATCCTATGGATAGGCAAAGTATAAAAGATAAAAGCATTGGACAATCATACTCTTTTTATAACTGAATGAGACAGGGTGATTGCACAGAAAAAGTCTAATCTGAAAGAACCCAAAATCTAGCATTTAATAGGAAATGGTTGAGAGTACATATGAATCTTGTGATTTTACACTGCTACTCATGAGAGGTTTTATTTATATACTGCCAGCATACTCTTGTGAACACCTGGGGGCTGAAGACCCCATGGATTAGGAGAAGCCCTCGGCACAAGCAGGAGCTGTTATCTTTACTTTACTGTTATGGAATTCTTTACATGCTTGCAGTTTGAACTTTTAGATGAATTTTATGCACTTCAAAATAGTCTGAGAAGTATTAGGCTGTATGTTTTGTCCAGATTGCTGAGAATTAAATGCGATCCTGGCTGAAAAGCAGGAAGGACTGAGCCATATAGTCTCATATATCTATCTGTTCATTAACAGGAGGAACTATCCAATGTGAATCTTTCCAAGTTCCGCAAGATTCAGCATGAGCTGGAAGAGGCCGAGGAGCGGGCTGACATTGCTGAGTCCCAGGTTAACAAACTCAGGGTGAAGACCCGGGAAGTGCATAAGAAGGTTGTTATAAGTGAAGAATAAGGTCACCTAGAAGTTAAAAAGTGACTGAAGAGAAGCCCAAAATGTGAAGCTCTTTGTCACTTCCTGTAATTATTATTTATTTTGTCCTCAATTTCTGGGAAATAAAGGTAGCAGATTCCTTAGCAAACTGATAAGTGCCTGTTGTGTTTTACTTGCCAGTCTAGTATTACTATTTTTGGGGTATTGTTATTATTATTTATTATTATATATATTTATATCCTGCCTTTTCCCCAATAATGGGACTGAAGGCAGCTTAAAAATTAAAACATGTAGAGTTAAAACAAATTAAAAATATAATTAAACATAGTACAATTTTAAAATATTTAAAACATTTAAAAACATTTTAAGTACACATAATTAAAAATCCGAACTATAAGCAGTACATCCACAAAGGTATGAATGACTCCCCAAAGGCCTGCTGAAACAGAAAGGGTTTTGCCTGCCTCCGAAAACACACCAAGGAGGGAGCCAGTCTAGCTTCCCTGGGAAGGGAGTTCCAGAGCCCCGGTTGTTTCATGTACAACTTTGATTCTGTCCCTTAAAAAATGCATTTGTGAGAAAGGAAGATGTGCTTCAAAACACACATTACTCTTAAGTTTTATTATAGGAGTGAAGTAGACTAATTCGTTAAAAGAGAGGAAGCTTGTTTGTAGAGTCAAGCTATATTTTGTACTAACCATGAAGATAATTCAGGGTGTCTGCCTTTGTTCCTTTTCACACCACATACCATATTTCCTCACATATCCGCTTAGAATGGTATAAACACATAAAGACACTGTTTCTTTGCATTCCTAGACCACAGTGCCACCAGGATTTAAGCTATTGTTGTCTTTTGTTGTTGGAGTTCATTGGAGCGAGCTGAAGGAGACCGATAAGAAATCCTATGGTGAGGATCATCTGCCTGGTTCAGATGATCATTGCCACCCATTGTGGCTTAACTAAGCCACTGTGGTTTGCGGCATGTACTGGGGGCCATTCTGTAAACCAACCCTAGCTTGTAGTTTGTCCAAAGTGGGGAGGTTGGGCTGTTGGCATGGTTAACTACCCCAGAACCCATGGGCTATTTTAGAGTTGTTTGGTGGTTAATAAACCACTGCCCCAACCTAACCTCACCAGGTTCCAATGACACAACAGCCTACAAGTGTGTGGGGGGAATGGCTTATGGAATAGACGCCCACAGTTACCAGGCATGTGTCGTAAACCATGATGTAAGCCACTGTGGGTTGCAACGATCATCTGAATCTGGTCTCTGCCTTTGATCCCTGGAATTTCTCCCCCGTCCTCATTTCAGGACTCTGTGCGCATACCAGGGGGCATCTAAGTGGAACCTCTGCCCCATCTAGCCCCCTCCAGCCAGTGGATCTGTAGACTAGGATTGCAACTGGTAATTATCAGTCTTTAATTGTTAGAGCAGCCTTCCCCAATAGGTTCCTCACAACCTCATCTGAACAAAACTTTGCTTCCACATAATGTTTTGGGAAATAACTGCTGGGAAAAGAATGACCAGTTCTTTTATTCTATTCCATTAATTTCAAAACCAAGATATCTTAGACAATTTAAATTGTCTAGAGATAAGCTAAAGTGCACAATGTAGGACTGCGACCTACAAGAAGGAAGCCCTTGGCTCAAATTTTCTCAGCCATGAACTCGCTGGGTATCTTTAGCTAAATACCAACACTCTCAATGATTCCCAATCACTATATGAACATAGTACACTAGTAGTCTAATACATATGGGGTAAGACAACCAATGTAAACATTAATATGCACTTTAGAAAACAGTTAGCTTTTTGGAATGAGAGCAATGAAATTGCAAAACAGCAAGTTCTGATTGCATTTGGGTTCCAAGCTGTAGCAACAAAAAACATGGTTCCTTATCATAATAAAAGCCCAATCTCTTGCAGGTGGAATTTAAAGCTTATGGGAGGGCTGAAGTATATTCAAGATTGCGATCTTGAGTAGAGTTTCTGCAATTTCTTTGCCTTAGCCTCAGTGTTGGGCAATGAACAAGTTTCAATTTAAGTGAGCTTTCACAGAAGAGCGGTATTTTCCCTGGGGTAAATAGAAGTCATATATATTTATAGATCTCAGTATACTGAGCACCATGGACCATACTACTAAACAATCAGAAAATCCCTTTGTTATTATCCCTGATCAGATAAGACTTGAAAAGGCAATTGGAGACACAATCCGGGGGCGGGGTTAAAGCAAAACAGGCAAAGCCGAAGGCAAAAGGAGCGGGGACAAAAATATCTGCATGTTTTCACTTAAGGCTCTTAATGCCAGTAACTAAGCTTTAGGAGAGGCATTTCAACCTTTTAGAACAGCATGAAAATTGCACAAAAGGCGGGAAACCACGAAATGGTTGTGTGTGGCAAAAAGGGATTGTGCCAGGAGAAGGGGGTGTGGCCATGAGGAGAGGGCCAGATTGGCACTCTTGGAAGGCCAGATTTGCCCCCCCCCCGGGCTTGAATTTCCCCAGCCTTCAGCTAGTGGGCCCCTTCCTGTTTTGGTGGCATTCCTCATGATGTACTTGTGACATGGCGTCACTGTGGGGCATTCTGGGTATTTTTAAATGGCGTTTCAAATGGCATCTGCCCCCCCTCCCTTAACAACTTAAGGGAGGGGGGGCAGATATCAGGACAGGTGTGGGTCCCAGCAACTGGCCAAGGATGTCATCGGTTAATGCCAGGCCTGCTTCCAGCTTTAGCTTCTGGCCTTTTGTGACATCAGTCAGTAGGTAAAAAGACTTTGCTAACTTGTCAACTGCCAGCTTCATGGGAAGGAAACCTCAGGGCTTCTGAGGTGATGGCATCAAGAGTAGTGTGGCTTGGTGATTAGAGTGTTCGGCTGGGACTGAGGAGACCTGAGTTCAAGACCCCACTTAGCCATGAAGTTGACTGGGCGACTTTGGGGCAGTCGGTGATTATCAGCCTAACCTTCCTCACAGGGTTGTTTTGAGGATTCAAATGCAGAGGAGGAGGATTTTGAAAAGTGCCTTGGGATCTTGGCAGGGAAAAAGACAGGATATAAATATAATAGATTAATAAATAAAACTTAATTCATGGTTGTGGTGGGCTCTTCACAATCAAACTTTGCAGCTCTGCCATGCGAGCCTGTTTGTGACATCACAGTAGTGGCTCAGCCCCTGGCTGGGGCGGACGGGCTCACTTGGTGGCAGCTTCAGAAGAGGGCAGCCTCAGGGTCTCACAGGTCATCAGCCAAGAGTTCTCCTGTGACTTCGATACACTTCCCCTTGCTGTAGATGGCGGGATGAAACAGAAGGACCCTGGGATTTCCTCCACTTCAAGGAGGATTCCTCAAAGGTGTTTCATGATTCCACAGACCCAGAAGCAAGGGCCTCTGACAAGAGCTTTGCAACACATCTTGGGAGCTCGTGAACCAAACAACTCATCAGACAAGGAGACTGCCTCCCACCCACCACTACCACCCAACCACCGTCTTGCTCTATCCATCCATGCAGACCACTTTTCCTGGGTCTCCTTCTGAACCATGAGAGCTTGTTCCAGCCCAGACATAAGAGAGAAAGGCTCTTACAGCTGAACAGCAGGGTCTAAACTCACCCAGCTTGGTGGAACACAGGCTCATCTCTCAGCCCAGGAGAAGGACTGCGGCTTCAGCTCCACTTGTGTTTGGATCATGGCCAATTGGGAGCCTCTGCTGTGTCCAGGGAACGCCTTGGGTAATTGGATGATGGGAAAATCCATAGCCTCCACTGTGATGTGTCCCACAGCAGTTTGCCCAACATCTCAGAGACGCCAACCCACCAGAAGAAACGCCATCTCTCTCAGTTTGCCTCTCCAGCAAGTGGCATTTTGCTGTTCTCAAAGTCACTCCTGTCCTTCTTGAAGCCATTGACAGATGCCCATTGACACCTGCCCCTGTCCAGCATGGAATTCAGAATATAGGAACTAATCCAGAACCGTGGGCAATTGCTATCCTTTAATGAGGTCACCTCATGCCATTTCCCAATTTATTGGGGACTGCCTGGCTTGTTCAACACAATCCTGTTATCCATTAGAGTGTGATCAGTCTGTTGGGTTTAATCAGCCTATTGTTGAAATACCTGCTTCCAGGGTCACATGATCCAGTCAGCAGCCACTGTCTCCCCTGAGTCAGAACCACAACTTCCCAACAAGTATGATAATTTTTTAAGGCATATGCAAACCGGTGGAAGAAGAAAGACTGCCCCTCATCACTCCATTGTCTGCCCCATGGACCTTGTCCCAGGACTTTGCATCCCTGTGGGCCAGCTGCATTCCCTGTCAGAATTTGAACTGGTAGCCCTCATGGAACTGGGGTAAAAATCTAAAGCATGGCTTCCTTTGACCTTCCACCTTGCCTGCCGGGGTACCTGTTTGATTCGTCAAAATACAACTGGGGAATTACATTTGTGCAACAACTACTGAACTATTAGAAAGATTGCCATCTAGAAGAGTGCCTGTTGGAGCCTCCATGCATGTCCATGCATGTCTATGCAGGTTCATGCACATCAACTCATGCAGAAATTTCACAAATGTCATAAGCCTGGACCAAATCAGGTGAGATGGGGTGTGCTTAGAGAGGGGGAAGGCGTTCTGTCCCCTGTGCATGATTCAGATTAAGACTGACCACACCTAATATCACTTCAGGGGTATCCTCAGCACACCCTTCTCTACCTCCACCTTCCCCTGTTCCTCAGCCACCAAAAGCACAAAACTACAGAACCTGACAGTGGCCCTTGAAGAACTCCAGTTAGTAGGAAACATGGGTGGAGCCACTGAAAAACCAGACACAGCCAGCTCTCTTACAGCCTATGTGGACTACAGACCTTCGCCTGAACAACAGCTTCTTATGGGAGAAGCTTCCAGCCAGCACTTTGTGGACTGTGGATACACCACTTCCCCTGGTTCAGACACCAGGGAAAGATCTACACCAAGCAGGATATAACACTTTGAAAACAGTTTTAAAACGGTATATGGAATGTGTCCTGGGTCCAAACAGTTGTCAAAACCGTTATAAACCATTATAAAGCAGAAGTGTAGATCCTGCCCAAGTGAGAAAACCCATTCCTAGAGCTTCAGGGGAGGAAGCATGCACAACAAATGTCATCCAGTTCAAGGGACTTCATCCAGTTCAAGGGAACATCTCCATCCTCCTCCATCATCTCAGTCTCCATGTGACACAATGAAAGGTGTATGGACTTGGCATTGGGAGAGCCAGCAATGGGAGACAGAGTGAAGAGGTCAAGGGACTCTTGAGAAGGCTACCTCACATCAAACTCTAAACCCTGCTCCTTATTCAAAAGGGGTTTAGCCCTGCATCTGTCAGAAGTCCCACCCCATCCTCAGACATCCCAGGTCGAGGTATCACCTGATGGGGGTCATGTGACTCCTCTATGGAGTTGTCTGTTTAGCCCCTGCCATACATGTGGGGCACTGGAAGCAGTTAGATACAGGGGTTAGGGATGTCAGTCGCCGAGAAATCTGGCCCTTTTGAGCTTGCCCGACTTCTATGGCACGCTTGATGCAGTTTCCTTTTGTGACCCGAGCCATGCGGTTTTACAAATTCTTTTTGGTCTTGGCTTAATTTGTGCAAATAGGAATTTGCATAAATTTCGCCTTTAAATTATGCAGATTTGCATAATTTGAAGGCAAATTTGGGCAAAACAAATTTTAATGGAAAATTCCGCCATTGAGTGGGGCCAGTTGGTGGAAGAAACAATAGAGTCTGGAGGCGATGAGCTGATAAAAGCTTGTGAAGCTCCACCCCTGAAACGGATTCCCTCGACATCCCTAACTCTGGGGTTCAGGCTTAGTCAGGAGGGGTCAACATAGCAGTCAGGGGACACAACACAGTCAGGCACTCACATGCGTTACACAGTCTGGAAGCAGAGTCACAGAGGAGTCCAAGGGTCAGTAGAAAAGGGCATCCATCACAGGGCAAGGCCCGGGAGGCTAGGTAGCAGATGTGGGATCATTTCCAAGCCCATCCCAAGATGTTCCAGTTCAAAAGTCCTGCCCTGGATGGAGGGTTTATCTGTTGGGATTGTGTGATTCCCTTTACAAACCCCTCAAACTATTGTGGCTGAATAGGAAGAGGTGGCATGATGAGTTTGTAGACAGGTCACATGACCTCATCACGTGATCCCTTTCTCCAGTGTAGGACTTCTGGGCATGGGGTTAGAAATGGCCCCTACTGGGTTGCTTCTATTTCCCCACATGTATAGCAGGGGTCTCCACCCCCTATCCTATTGGTCCATGGAGGTATGATGACTTCATCTAGGAGTCACATGATCCCCATCCAGTGATCCCTCTTTCTGGGGCAGGACTCCGGAAGTGGGACTTCCAGGGATGGGGTCGAACTTTCTGCAGAGGTGGAGTTAACCACCTCCCCCATTAAAATAAGGCGCAGGGCTTCCAGTTTGATGCAATGTAGCCTTTTTCACTCCTCCGGCGCATGTCATGCCCAGGGCTTGTGTGGGGGATACAACCTCTCGCTGCCCCATTGTAGGCTAAATCAGCCACAGAGATATCCTGATGAGGCACCTTATGGACACTGCCCCAGTACCCAAGACTCAGTGGAGAGTGGCGCCACTGGGATACAGACTCCCATCTTGCCCTGAGAGGAAAAGAAACAGAATCAGCTCCTCCAAGACAAGGAGTTGTTTGTCTTTTTTGTTTTTGATTGCACAATTTTATTGATTTTATTGTGTGAATGATTTCATGCAAACTGCTTTGTGAGGTCAGTCTATAAAGCAATATATAAATCCTTTAATAAATCAATACCCAGTTGCTCATTGTGTGAATGATGTCATGGCTTTTTTGGCCCTCAGACTGAGAATTTCTGGAAGGCCACAATTGGTGTAATACTACATTGTATGAGCTGAGTTTCTGATTCTCAGATTTTTAAATTCTAGAATGCCAAGCCCTTCTTCAGGATAGGTTTGTGCTAAGCATGAGATTTGACCTCCCAAAGTCCCTAAGACTCCATCACTCACATTCAGTGCTACTGTGACCAGAGGCAACAACTAAAGAAGACAAAACAAGAATTCTCAGGCCTCTTGTCTGCTCTTGTAAAGGCACTATGATATGCATCTGAATCTAAACGTAATAAAGAAAATAGGTTAATAACTAAGAAAGCATAACACTGGATTGTTCCTAGGAATTGTTGCTTTTATATATTGAAGTGTTTACTGCAGAAATGACATAGAAAAGAAAGAGCGAGAGACACAAACAGTGATCATGTATTTAGACAGTAGGGTGTACAAAAGCAATCTAGGAGGTCCACACTTTCAGAAAGGAGAGTATATTTTTCCTAGCAAGACATACAGTAAATTCATTTATTTATCAGCATACCTTCTCTAATTCTGAGGCCTCCTGACCTGTCACTATTGCTGATAAAGTTCAGGCTTATGGAAGACAATATTTGGGTCCAAGTTCCCTCACCAAAAGCCAGTTTTACCAATCACCATTCCCCCAAAGCCATTCACATACAACGTTCCTGCATGAAGAACATACAGTATTCTCATTAAGGTCTCCCATACCCCACCCTGTCACAAAGATTGCCAGGAAACAAAGAGGCATGCAACAAGTCCTTCAAAATCCTGTGAGCTTCTGGTTGGAAATTCACTCCACCACCCCGGCCCTTTCATGGGCCTGATTCCCACATACCATTTCTGAGTGGTGCTGCTTCTGCATAGTTTGGTCTCTGAACTACTACTGGGAGCAGTGTGGAATAGACAGATTGTTTCAGGGGTGTAGAACCTCAGACCCGGGGCCAAATCCAGCTCTCCAGGTTTCCCCAGATGACCTCCCCCTTTCCCCCAACCACCAACTCTTTGGTGATTTCCTGGCTTTTGCACAGTTTCTTCTCCTTAGGAATGCCTCTCTTAAGGCTTAAAGCGTCACCAGATAGGGGGAATCGTGTTTCCCTATCGTCGCTTTTCTGTCCCACAATAGGGACAAACAGCTTCCGCTTTCTTCACACAGGGAAGAAAGAGGAAGCAGCAATGACCACGTGGCCCATTCAGTGGGTGATTTTATCACACTGCTTTTCCTGCACACAGCAGGCAATGGTGGCAAGTTTCACTTCAATAATAATAAAAAAGGATTTTCCGGATCTTATTTTGTTGTGGAAAATAGAGCAGAAGGAGAGGGACATGCACGGGAGGCAAATGGCATCAAAAAGACCCGCGAACCTCCGCAAGTGGCCAGTAACGATCGTACGATAAAATGCTCATCTGATGACACTCTGAGCCTATCTACACTACTGCTTTAAAATGCTTTATAACAGTTTTAAACCAGTTAATAATGGTTTAAAACTGTTATAGTTTTAAAGCAGTAGTGTAGATAGGCTCTCTGTTAATGGCAGTAAGAGTTTAAGCTAAAATATGCTAGTACGTTTTGTATTTTAGTCTCTGTCCCTTTTGCCTTTTATCCTTCCCCCTTTGCCTTTGACCCCAACCCCACTCACTACTAGAATCTGGTCCCTGAAAGCTTCTCTGAAATAGAATTTGGCCCTTTGGCTGCAAGACTTTCAACACCCTTAGATTATGTAATATTATACCATGCCAATGTTGCACAACTTTGTGGGCTGGCATATCTACTCATTTCACACAGTCTCTGGTTGCAGACATTAATCTTGCAACATGTACATCAGCAAGCACACTGCAGTGGTACAAGACTCAGACCAAAAGTTCTTCCTATGCAAGTCATGCTATACATCTACTTGCTCATCCAAAACAATAGGCAGTACAGCTAGAGCTAGTGAATCTGCTCTCAAAAATTCTCAAGTTTCTCCTACACAAATTTTGATATTGAATATTCTCTGATATTCCCTGAATGCTTGAATATTTTCCAAATATTTATTATATGTAACAGGATGACCAGCAGTTGACAAATAAGATCACTATGATATCCAAGACTTTAATTCTGGTAAACAGCCAGGAAAAGACTGCTGCTGCTGCTGTTGTTGTTGTTGTATCTATTTTTAATCCTGTCCCACACATGCCTGTATTGCTGATTGACTGGATGGAGCTGCTGCAGGGAAAGTGTTCTGTCTATGCCTAGTCCTGCAGGAGAAGCTAAGGTCAAGCACAATGGAAAAGTCTAAGAACAATGCAGATCTGGCATCTAGAGGTGAAAAACAAAAACCAGTTAAGATACAGAGGTATATGGACCTCTGATTCTCCAGCAGAAGCAGATGACTCTTGAAGGCTTATGTAGCCTGGTCTTCCAGAGCCCTGTCCAGACCCACCTGCAAGTAGTTAGCCCAGACCTCATATGTTCTTGCTCCTGAGTACTCCCTACTTCCAAAAATCCTATTACTACTGAGAAGCCCGGTTTTTCTGGACCCCAAGGCACATGCTTCAGCAGAAGGCCAGCTGCACCTTCTGGAACTGGTGCTCTCTAAGGCTGGGTAGTCAGTCAGGTAGGTTCACCAGGGGGATGTGCCCATGAGCCCCTCAAGGTCCACTGTTGCTGAAGGGCCTGGTGTAGCTTCTTTGGAGATGCTAGAGGTGTCGGGGTAGTTCTTGAATCAGGGGGTCCCACAGGTTCTTTGGACTCTGTGACATCAGGGCCCTCATCAGAGGAGGCCTCTGAACTCAGGTCTGGGTTAGGCATGACACCATACAGAAAAATCTAGAGTGGATTTGGTGGTTAGAAGGAAACACTGTGGGCTTATTCAGACGACATGCTAACTCACCATGGATTGTTCAAAAATGCTATCCATGGGCAGTTAGCATGTCATGTGGTGGGAGATTTCCCTCTGCACGGTGGTTCAAGTACCCACGCCCTTCTTCAAGATGATTACTGGGCATCCACGGTGGTTCCCATATAGTGTGACAGGAACCTGTGGGTTTCAGGGCTTGTAAAGACATTTTTAAAAAAACAATGGTGGTGACCACAGAGTCTGCAGGCAAAAGCAAACACCACTCCTGGTGATGCACTTGCCACTGCAGACATTTTCTGTGGTTGCACGGCCCTTTGGGCAGCTGGGAAAGCTGCTGCATTCTGAGTTGTGCTATGGCACTCGCTGGGATACATGGGCGCCATGGCGAGAGGCTGCAAAGTTATCCGCGGGCAGCGACAGTGCTCTGCAGGATCATGTGGCAGGAGTGTGCATCGTGATTTCCTAGGCTGACCAGATAAAATCCAGATCAGGGCTCATGTAACTTTAACAGTTGTAGATAAAAGGGAATTTCAGCAGGTGTCATTTGTATGCAATTAGTTCCTGGTGAAATTCCCTCTTCATCACACCAGTTAAAGTTGCAGGCACTATACTAGAGTGACCATATGCAAAAGAAGGCATAAATTCGATGGTTAAGCATCTATCAAAGATACAGGCACAACCTCCTAGTTTGGCAAACAGACTTATATCGATTCTACTGTATGCTGATGACGCAGTGATTTTGTCATTAACTAAAGTGGGTCTGAGGAAATTGCTGAGGGCCCTGGACAATTATTGTAAAGAGGAATTACTGCAGATAAATTACGATAAGACTAAGGTTGTAGTGTTTTCCAGAAGGAGGTTAAAGTATAGTTGGCAGATAAATCATCATCCAATACAGCAGGTAACTACGTATAAATATCTAGGAATGATATTCCATTCAACAGGTTCATGGAAAGATCATCAAAATAAGACCACTGCAGCCGCTCAAAGAAGTACTAGGGCACTCCTTTCTTTCTTCTATAATAAAGGAGGTCAGTATATTCCATCGGTATTACAGGTTTTTGAGGCAAAAGTTATTGCACAAATGCTGTATGGCTCTGAAATTTGTATGCACAAAAAATCTGTACAATGGGAGGTTGTTCACACTAAATTCTTAAGAGCAATCTTAGGGGTCCCAAGTTGTGTACCGAACTCAGTCTTAAGGTTAGAGGTAGGTCAGATTTCAATGGAAGCGCGTATATGGATACGTAAGCTAAATCTGTGGCTAAAAATGGTATATATGCCAGTTGGGTTGGCCCCATTAACTTTGAAGGACACCTTCCACTCAAGGTGGAAAATATCATTAAATATGAAGTTACAATCTCTGGGTTTTTCTATGGCTGCTGTCCAAAGTGTAGGATATGAAAAGGCAAAAGTGGATATAGTACAACGAATACGAGACATTGAGTTCCAAAATGATTTAAGTCAAGTAACTTTATATCCTGGTATCAGGGGCAATAGAGGCCCATTTACAACTGCAAACTACTTAATAAACTTAACTATTCCTAGGTTTAGAAAGGCCTATACATGGGCGAAGCTCAACGTTATGCCATCCGCATTGCTGGAGGGAAAATTCCAGAAAATACCTTATAATGAACGAGTATGCCCATGTGGGACAGGGGCAACAGAGACAATAAGCCATGTGTTGTTACAGTGCCAGTTCTATAAGGAGCTCAGGATCTCCCTGATTACACCGATTTTAGATAAATTCCCAGGGAGATCGAATATATTTTACTTAGATTATCTGTTAACGGATCGGGATGCTCAAACTACATCAAAAGTAGCCAGATTTTGTGCAGCAGCTATCACGTGTCGTAGAGAAGTAGTAGGTAAATAATAGCAAGGCAGACAGATTTGATATATGTACCTACTTTTAATTGTATAAAATGAGACACTTATATGGTAAGGAATGATATGAATGTGGTAAAATCTGAAATTGAATGTGCAAATGTTGCTGGTCTATGATTGTAATAAAATCTTATATACGTATAATCTAGTATGGTAGAGACTGTGGGCCATGTACTGTGCTATTGTTCCTTCTACTGTGATCTTCGGTACATTTTTATTATTTCTATCTTACAATGTATACCAGGCAGATCTGATGTGTTTTATACAGATTATCTCCTGGCCGACCAGAATTGTCAAATAACTCCCAAGGTGGCTAGATTCTGTGCTGTTGTAATTGCATGCCAGCGTGGGATATCATCGGACTGTGATGATGTTTTAATGTTTTATTTTTTAATGTTTTAAATCCTATATTATTATGAGCAGGATATGTACAATTCAATTAATTAATTTTAATTTTTTTTTACTGTTTATTTGTATTTTTAATTAATTATTACCTCTTTTTATTATTGTACCTATAGCCCCACCTTACCTTGTTGGCCTTGTGAATATGATTGTGTTTATAGTGCTGCTCTACTTTGCTGGTCTTGTGACCGCAATAAATTCTATTCTATTTCTCTACAACTGTTAAAGTTGCATGAGCCCTGACCTGGATTTTATCTGGTCAGCCTAGGGTTTTGGCTTCTCCCAGCACACCCATGGAATGCCTCATTTTTGTGTTCCCTGATGTTGGAGTTCCGACATTAGAGAAACACCAGTTGTTGACCTTTTGGCAGTGTCACGGAGGAGGATTTCTAGGTCAAATCTCCCTCTCCGGCAGCACACTTCTTTCTCCTCCCTCAGAGGGGGAGATCCCAAAAACTCTATAGCTCCTATGATGCCCTTCCAGGGACCACAGGATTACCACCTCAGGGTGCAATCCTATGTATGTTTAGACAACTCCCAGCATAGCTGGCTAGGGCATGCTGGAAGTTGTAGTCTTCTGTCTAAACATGCACAGGATTGCTAAACAGTATTTAGTATTTGTCAATCAAGGGTTTTAATCATTTACAGTATTTTATAATTAACATTCAATTATATTTAACATCTATATGTAGGGGCTGGCATGCAATAGTATGCAGCTTCTGACAGCACATGAGAGATGACATGCAATGGTATTTATTCGATAATGTTTGACAGCTCACAGCTTATGAATTTCATCTTTGATACCTACCACAATAAAAGTCTAAAATATTTGTATCTCAAACGTTTTGATTTAAATTTAATTGAAAATGCAAATTTGAATTTTCATATTCAAAATCTGAAAGAGTGAAACTAAAAAATTCAGCAAATTTCAAATAGTTATTTTAGTTGTGCTGGGCACTCATTAGTCTTCTCCTCTTCTCCCTCTCCCAGTTAAACCATCTTTACTGGAATTCATTCTATCATAATAAGCATATGGGGCTCCCGTAATCAATGTGATGGACTTCCATTGCAGCCACAACAGTATACGTTACATACATTGTTCTCTTCTCCTTCTTCACTATTATCCCAACAATATGAGGAGAGCTTTGTAATTATTCAGCATGTTCTTCCTGGTCTTTTAATGGTATTCCTTTCACCATTTCCACATGCTTTTACAGGATAATTATACCCAAAGTAGTGACACTACAATCCCTCACTATGCATCTACCCTAGATCCTGTTAACCCACTATTTCTTTTATCCATATCTTTCACACCCCTTTGTGTCAGATGCACCTCCACAAACTCTTTTTCTTGAGGAATCCATATTCCCTCTAACTTTAGTGATCACAATCCCCGTCTTCCTCATTTTCCAAGGTCCTTGGACTCTGCTAGCAACCTGCCCCTATTCCTGGGAAATACATTTTCAGTCTCTTTTAATCCAGTCTCTTGCTCCTAAAGATTTGTCTTTTAAAGAACAGGAATTCTTTCTTATCACTTTTCTTGTTCACAGGATCAAAGCACAATATATAGGCTACCATCCACTTTTCCTTCCGCTTGTCAAAATTATTTATAGATTGATTCAGGGAGCTATGTCTAATTATATCTATTCACGTCTAATATGAATGGGAATCCTGCTAGGAGTTGCTAAGATTGCCAGAAATGTTTTGACCTAAGGAAGAAGGGGAGGCTGCTGTGTATGCAAATCACTCCCTATATAAGTAACCCTGGGACTAGCCTCGTATGTCCCTGCACCAACAGCTTAAAGGTAAGAGTGTGAGGAGCTTGAGTTTAAAAGGAATAGGATCTCCCCCTGAATTCTTCACATCCTAGTATATTCCTGTTGCCTTTGGCACTTCTGAGCAGGAATTGCCTGTGTCAGTAGGGATTTAAACCTGCCTTCATCCATTTCTACTCTATAATTTATTACTGGACCACTGGTAAAGGATCTGTAATTTTTATTTTGCAGTACTGGCCAGATTGACCCTGCGTTAATATTCACCTGATACCACACAAGGTAAGACCCTGATTTACTAAATCCCTGGGGACAGCCAGATACACGCTAGGGAGGGATCTGCATGTTGATCACTGGGCAAATTGCTTCCCCCAATGTTTATGACTATGCATAGCTATATCATAATTTATACTGAAGCTGCATTCCACATAGCAGGACAAAGTCAATTAAGGTACTGGCCTTGAAGATACTGAAACCCTTGCTAGCCCTTCTAATAGAATGTCTAGAGCTGGCACAAATCCATGGATCGAATACACATAGGATGCTCTATGGTACAGATTCAGTCTGCATCATGTCAAGCATTAACATTGCAGATGTGCACACACATATTGTCTACACAAAGGACACAGTACACAAAGTTATGAATAATTTTGTCATGTAGTTCCCCTGTATAGGAAGCACATATTTCCTACTGAAAGTTGTAGGTTTCTATTTCACGTGGGAGCATGGCAAGTACACTATAGAATTGCTGTTGGAAGCTTCTCAGTTTTTGGTACACAAAATACAATAAAACACAGAACAAGTCTTGAACTCCTGTGATTTCAACATTCAAGTTCCTAGCAAAGCAGACGTAGGTAAATCTGAATGAGCCCACAGGCATGGATTCTAATTTCTGGTCCACATAATTAATTTAGTCTATAAATTATATGCATAGAGCTAACGGAAAAGAATAAATCACCTGAAACTAAAATTGTAATATCTGCCAAATTCTATTATTATTATTATTATTAATAATAATAATAATTGCATTTATATACCGCCCCATAGCCGAAGCTCTCTGGGTGGTTTACAAAGATTAATATCAGAGACAAAAAGATTAAACTAAAAATTCATGACAACTAAGACATTTTATTCTATTTTTAATATCAGATTAATAAAATATTGTATTCTAACTTGCATGGACAGAAAGATGAGAGCAGAACCCAATCACTTTTATCTCTTTTCTTCTATGGATCACAAAAGTGAATCATTTTTTCTACCTAAATCTCTGTGGTTTGTTTTGTTTATTTATTCATTATTTTGCTTATTTATTCATATAATTTATACCCTGTCCTTCAACTGGAATAGTAATTCTCATGGCAGCATACAAGAAATTAAAAACCACATTAAAATGGTTGTTTACCCCGGCTGCTCCTTTGGCTTCAGCAGTTTATGCAACACAGTATCATGGATAACAGAATAAATCCCATCAGGGTTTACCATGAGGCAAAGTGAGGCAGGGTGAGGCAGCTTCAGGTAGCTGGTTTTGAATGTCATGAAAGGATAGCAAATAGTTGTATTATTGTTGTTGTTGTTGTTGTTGTTGTTGTTATACTGTTAGAAAGGGGGAGAGGTGCTTGTGTGATTTTTTTGGTCTCAGGTGGCCTAAATAACTTGGCTGGCCTTTTTGGAGGGGGGCATTTGCTGTTTCACTTCAGGCAGCAAAATGTTTTGGTCCTGAAACCCATGGACATGATAGGATCTAGAACAGCCTTCCCCAACCTGATTCCCTCTAGACGTTTTGGACGAGAACTCCCAGCATTCCTGACCATTGCCATGCTGGCTGGGGCTGATAGAAGTTGAAGTCCAAAACATCTGGAGGTTACCAGGTTGGGGAAAGGTGGTCCAGAGCACATAATTCAGAATACAAATGTACAAATTGTATGGTTTTCCACATGAAAAAGAGGACCTTGGATCAAATCAAGGGCAAGAGGAGAAGGAAATTGCATGCTGCGAAATAAATATGATAGGATACCAAAGAGAAGCCAAATATAGGAAATATGTCTACATTTTCATGACATGTTTCATATCTTTCTTTCTTTCAGGTTTTTTTTCTTTGCTGAAGTGCGCACTATAAATCGCAGTCATGTCTTCGGACGCTGAGATGGCAGTTTATGGGCCAGCTGCCACTTTTCTCCGAAAGCCAGAAAAGGAGAGAATTGAGGCCCAAAATAAACCCTTTGATGCTAAGAACGCAGTCTTTGCGATTGATCCTAAAATCTCTTATATCAAAGGCACTGTTCTGAGCAGGGAAGGAGGGAAAGTCACAGTCAAGACAGAAAAAGGAGAAGTGAGTAAAAGAGAAGGAATGCATTTTTTAAATCATTATCTCTTCTCTCCTTTCTAAGATGATATAAACTACTCTGCTCTTTATTTTCTAGTCTGTGACTGTTAAAGAAGATCAAATCTTTTCCATGAATCCTCCTAAATATGACAAAATTGAGGACATGGCTATGATGACCCATCTCCACGAACCTGCTGTCCTGTATAACCTCAAAGAACGTTATGCAGCCTGGATGATCTATGTAAGTATATTCTGGAACATGGTCTCTCTGCCCCTTTATAGTGAATCTAGGCTCTAAAACAGGGGTCCAGAATCTCTGGTCTGAGGGCCAAATCCAGCCCTTCTGGAATCCCAACCTGGCCCTCTGGGGTTGGCTTTAAACTAAAATTTGCTGGGCCTTTTTTTGGGGGGGGGGTATTTTGGCACCTCACCTTTTGCTTTTGGCTCTGCCCACCAGTGGAATGTGTCCGCCCACCCTGAAACCTTGTCCGAAATGGGGGTGAAAGAGGTTCTGCACCAATGCTCTAAAACCTCTTTCCTCTTTTACACCAGCCATTATGATAATTTTCACATTTGTATCAATTGACCAGTTTGTAATGCTACTGAGTGCCATTTTTTGGCAGAAAGGCAGGATATAATTTATTTTGTTGTGGCTAAACTCTGTCCCATCTTCCTAGTGTATGGGGCTAAAGACAGGAACATGGCAAGAGTCTACTTAAGTACTCCATTTATATTTTTATTGCCCATTCCTGCCGCCCTGCCCCCCATACACAGATGGTTAGCTTGCTCCACATATACATTCTGCCCAACAGAAAGTTCCTTAGTTTGGGATTTTTTATTTTACTAATGGGGATGTTATTGTAGGAAGAACAGGTTAAGATTAACAATAAATTAACAACAAGCAGAAGAATATATTGAGCCACTTCTGTTCTTCTTACAGACCTACTCAGGCCTCTTCTGTGTCACTGTCAATCCCTACAAGTGGCTGCCAGTGTACAACCCTGAGGTGGTTAATGCCTACAGGGGCAAAAAGCGTCAAGAGGCTCCTCCCCACATCTTCTCCATCTCTGATAATGCCTATCAGTTCATGTTAACTGGTGAGTATATAAATAGTGGCGAGGCACTGTTGGCTAATTCTAAAATAAACTATTGTACATAGCTTATTAAGCCAACATGGACTAAAATTATGTCCAAACGCACTCTATATCTTTTCTAGGAAATGCGGAACCTCAGACAACATAGCAAATAGTTAGATTAGCCTTATAGATCGGGCTCAAAACAAATAAGAAATTCCCTAAATGTGCTAATTCACCTGCAGCCTAATGCTGCTCATAAAATTAAGTTGGATCCACCTTTCACCCAAAATGAGAATTATGCATTGGGAAAAAAAGAAGAAAACATATTGTTTACATATACATTCATTTTTCAGTGTCAGTGAAGAATATGAAGTATGACTCTTAAGGATAGATAGCTTCATTTTTTACTTTTTTACTTTGGGAATGCATTACTGAAACAAAATATATGTAAGAGTTACCTATAAATTAGCATGCACATGCATAACTTGCCGTTTTTTTGCAAGCAAAGGTGAGCGGCAACTAAAAAATCTAGCCCTTAGCTGCATGTATTTTTCAGGCAAAATCCAACATTTATACACATGCCCACTAATCATACAAGGGAGTTTGCATGCACATAGATTTTGCATACCAGGGTCAGTTTCTGAGTACAAAATTTGGCACCTCATGGCAGAAGTTCTATTCATACTTGACATTTGTATACACAAGGAATGCCAACCTGCCTTGGGTACATGCACACATGGACTGGGCTTGCCCAACATGCTAACCCACACTCAGTGGTTGAGTGAGGCTTGTTGTTGAGCCATGGATTGTTTGTTTAGCTGTGGGTTAGTGTTTTGTCTGAACTCAGGACTTTTTCTGCAGGGTGGTGTGTTAACCATGCAGTGTGGCTTATTTTTCTCGAACAAGCCACCAGGAGAACCCATGGTTTATTGTTGGTTGTTGAGGTTAGTTGACAAGCAACACTGCATGGTTAACAAGCCAACCTGTGGGAAATATCTTGGGTTCAGACAACACACTAACACATGGTTCAACAAACAACCCATGGTTCAACAACCAACACTCAACCACTGAATGTGGGTTAGCGTCCTGTCTGAAGAATCCCTATGAAAAATATGTGAACTGATAAAGACCATAGATATGTCCAGCAATTCCTTTGATCTTGGGGCAGTATCCAATGGAGCTCTAGCACAGGAAACTCAAGCCCGCTGGCCCAGTACATGCAGCAGTCCCTATTGTGCATACACTGAAGGCATAGTCCTTCCGGGGGCAAGTACCACAACAAGTGGAAAAGCTTGTTTCTGGGAGGGGCACAACCTGCGCTTTTAGAAACAAGCATTTCTACTTGTTGCGGTGCTTGCCCCCAGAAGTCCTACACTGCAGCTGTCGGTGGTAGGGGCCATGTGCCTGCCAGCTCCAGTAGGGCTGGCTGGCACATACATCCAGACCAGCAGGTTTGGGCCACCTGCGCAAGGGCTCTGTTTGATATTGCCCTTGCAGTTCACATTCAATTTTTCCCTACAAGCAGATACCCACTGAATGCGAGATCTGCTCTTGCAGAGAAAATATGTGATATAAACGTGTACCCCCAAGTTCCCAAACCTGGCTGTTTGTTCATTCTTAAACCTATACAATTACCTTTTTATTCATAAGCTTTTAAAAACAGCTTTGTTTGGTGTCACCATCAGTAATTACAATGCTAAGCAAATACGTTCCAATTTCCAGGATTATAAGTGGGTTTTTTTTTAATGTACACTAAAATAGCAAGACTTTGCAATTCTTACAGCAGCAGGAAATAAATCAGATCAATGTAAGATGCATTAATATAATATGGCCAGATTATTATTGTTGGTTAAATCATCATTCTGCTTAATCATTTCCATGTACAGTTTCAGTTACTTAATTCAATTACTAAAGCATAGAATTATACAAAAGTTTTTAATTAAAATGTATGAATAATATGTATATAAGCTATGTCATTCCACACTAAAATTAAAATGCTGTGCTCAGGCAATCCAAGTTCTGCATCAGATTTTTCAATCTGTATGGGGGGGAAATGGAAATTGAATAAATGTGCATATTTTGTTTTGTATTGCATAATTTATTCGAGTTTTGAGAGTCATAGGGAGAAGGCAAGAACTAGGCAGAACATTGAGGCTTTACTCATGGAAACCATATTCAGCCTGCTCTAGTTTCTGAAATTTCATCAGGAATTGCCCACACACAACCAAGCAAATCTGTTTTAAAAAAACACACCCTCAAAAAACTACAAAAGATTCTTAGGTAACTCAATTTTGTGTGCATTACCAAATTCTGTACTGTTGCTGACAGCTCGTGTGGTATCACATCGTGCACACACAACCCTGGCTTTTTTCTACATATTGGTTACGTACTATGTCCTCTTTTTATGCAAGCCATTGCAAGATTTGTATTAATTACATGTGGTGAGACCCTAAACATGCTTACTCAGAACTAAGTCCCATTGAGTTCAATGGGACTGTCTCTTGAGGAAGTTCACAAAGAGCCATAGCCTTAGTAACTCAGTAACAAATCTCTCTGGTTATGTCTCTTTCCAGATCGCGAGAACCAGTCAGTCCTGATCACGTAAGTTTGTTTCCTTATTGGAACCTACGCAGTCTTTGTGGAACATAACAGCAGACAATAAAACTGTTTTGTCAATGCACCCTTTCCTTTCCCCTTCCTGGAGGAAAGAAGCAAGTTGGGAGGGAGAAGTAAGAAATGGGAAAGGAAAGGGTTTGTTGACAAAATAGTTTAAGACTTAAATCCTGGTAAATAAATTCTCAGCGATCTTGGAGCTCCTAGTGTTCTGTTTTTGGATTGTTGATTATGTAAGACTTCAATCTCTATGGACAATCTTTAGTTCTATAGAGTAGGGGTTCATGACTTTTTCAACACCAAGGGTCACAGCTGCTGCTGGCTCAGTAGTCAGGTTTTGCATGCATGTGCTCATGTGTGCGCACATTCATGTATACATGCATCACAGCAAGCTTGGTACAGACTGCTCTTTCCTTGCTATTTGTAGCAGCAGGAAATAACAATCTGTATATCAGAATCACTGAGGGGGGGGGCTTCTTTCCACCCCCTCTCCCAGCGAACAGCATACAGAGTGTTTTCTCGCAGGTAGCTATGGCAGGAAAAGAGCAATCCGTATCAGGACACTGGTGACGGTTGGTGGAATTCAGTTACAGGGGAGTCTGGACTACTTTTGGGGTGACTGTATTCGGGAGGCTGCACACAGTATGCAGACCACAAGTTGTGCATCCCTATTATAGAGAGAGGGATATTTCTCTGACCTCCTAGTTGGTTAGTTTGTTTTGAAGATTGGGTGCTTACTGGCTGTTCCTCTGTAGTTATATAGGGGGCAGGCTGCATGTCAACACTCTGCTATCCCTTTGTCAATAGTGGAGAATCTGGTGCTGGAAAGACTGTGAACACAAAACGTGTCATTCAGTACTTTGCAACAATTGCTACTGGTGGTGACAAGAAAAAGGAAGAGCCAGTCCAACAAAGCAAAATACAGGTACATATTTTGGCACAGAATGAAGAGTTGTGATTTTGCACAACTGTTGTATGATTTTATATAACATGACAATAATATTTACATTGCAGGGCACCCTTGAAGATCAAATCATCAGCGCCAATCCCTTGCTGGAGGCCTTTGGAAATGCCAAGACTGTGAGGAATGACAATTCTTCACGTTTTGTAAGTCTTGTACAGAATCTGAATGCTGTACTTGGCCTTCATGTTTGTTAAGTGTAGTGCCTTTCACATAGTAACTTAGTAAGTTTCTAGTATAGTAAAATATATGTAGAATATGTGTCCTAGAATTTGTAATGATATGCCTTTTCCTTTTCAAAGGGTAAATTCATCAGAATCCATTTTGGTACCACAGGCAAACTGGCCTCTGCTGACATCGAAACATGTAAGGGATCTGTCTGTCTGTCTGTCTGTCT
The DNA here is from genome assembly GCA_029215795.1 of Anniella stebbinsi. Taxonomy (NCBI): domain Eukaryota; kingdom Metazoa; phylum Chordata; class Lepidosauria; order Squamata; family Anniellidae; genus Anniella; species Anniella stebbinsi. The sequence goes on along the minus strand of JARDYH010000005.1, from coordinate 58,805,941 downwards.
GTCTGTCTGTCTGTCTGTCTCTTTCACTGGTTTCTTATTTGGTTGCTTCTGCTTCTCCTTTCTTGCCAGATCTCCTGGAGAAGTCCAGAGTTACTTTCCAGCTGAAAGCTGAAAGAAGCTACCACATCTTTTATCAGATTATGTCCAACAAGAGGCCAGAACTAATTGGTAAGAGACACATCTTCTGCCATTCCTGTGGCAGCTGCTGAGTAATATATTTATTTGACTTCTGGTTAAATGTTGCCATAGATTATTTACATGTTGAATGAAGCAAGATCCATAGCCACTTTTTTATTTATTCAGAGATGCTTCTGATTACCACCAACCCTTATGACTTCCACTTCATAAGTCAAGGGGAAATCACTGTTGCCAGCATAGATGATCAGGAAGAGTTGATGGCTACAGATGTAAGTAATACAAATAACTGAGTTTCTGCTATATGAACTTGAGGTGATATAAAGAATATTCACTTAAACTTCTTGATTCAATTGTCAGAGTGCCATTGACATTCTGGGCTTCAGTGCTGATGAGAAGACGGCCATTTACAAGCTAACAGGAGCTGTAATGCACTATGGGAACATGAAGTTCAAGCAGAAGCAGCGTGAGGAGCAGGCCGAGCCAGATGGCACTGAAGGTATTTGCACAATTTGCAATGGAACTATCAGCAAAGAAGAAAAACAAAAAAGCCCCTTAATCTTCAGCTGCTCCTAAACTTTCACTTGAACAGCTGAAGTTGAATGCTTAAAAATGAGGTCCTAATGTTGCAGTCCTAATACACATACCTGGGAGTAAGTCACATTGTACTCAGTGGGGCATACTTCTAAGGAGTCATGTATAGACTGTACCGTTAATTATATATATACTCCCCTATCTGGAATAAGGCAGGAATTGTTTCAAAGCAGACGTAATGTAAAAATTTGAATGATGGTGGATAGTGAGTTCATAAATTGCTCAAAACCCAACTAATCTCTTTCCCCTTTCTTTATATTATGATGACAAACACATTGTTCATCATGACGTTTTAGCTGTTAACCCCATTTATCCTTAACTAACAGTAATAGACTGAAATGAATTAATTGCTGTTTTGTGGAATTTTACTATGTTAAGCAAACATTAAGAACTCCCAGTAGATCCTGATGAGTAATCTCGGAGATTAGAAATCTCGCCAATCTGCAGTACTGCAGAAAACAGGTGATTTCACTTTTGGAAAATTTGAATTAATGTTCCCAATCTGAGATCTTAAGTTTTTGAAAAAAACTTTGGGTTTAAATTTTGCTGTTTAGTGATAGTTGTTATTCATTCTCACAGTATTCTAATTACTACTGTGAAATGAGGCTAGCCAACAAGGGATGGCAGAATGTAGTCACAATGGTAGTGTTCATCTCACATCAGGAAATCAATTTGTGTTCCGATAGGCATACCTATTCTTGATTGTGTCACTGGAAAAATCAGTCACATCCTGAAAAAAATATGAGGGAATGTATGCTACAACTCTGCTTCTTCCTAATCTTATTTCTTGTAAGATCTCTCCTGTATGAATGTTTGTTTGTGCATACTTTCTTCCAGTGTAGAAAATATTATACGTTGGGCTCATAAACCTTTCCTCTTATTTGTGTACACAGTTGCTGACAAGGCTGCCTACCTCATGAACCTCAATTCAGCAGATTTGCTGAAGGCTCTGTGCTATCCCCGAGTCAAGGTCGGCAATGAGTTTGTCACCAAAGGTCAAACTGTCCAGCAGGTAATGATCTACAGTACAAGCTTCGTGATGTCTGCAATTGCTGCTCCACTTGGACATTGATTGTAGTTCCTCTCATTCCATTTATATAGGTATACAACAACGTTGGTGCTCTGGGTAAGGCCGTCTTTGAAAAGATGTTCTTGTGGATGGTCATTCGTATCAACCAGCAGCTGGATACCAAGCAGTCTAGACAGCATTTCATAGGAGTGTTGGACATTGCTGGCTTTGAGATCTTTGATGTAAGGAAACAGGGCCTGATGGCACAGTGTGGGAAGGGAGTTGCATGGATTATAAAACTTTTAAGCAATTACAGTTCAGTAATGTTCAGAATGCAAATACACTGAAGGAGTGAAATTGTTTCCGAGCTGTTGACTGGAGCGATGGCTGACACAGAAATATCTGGGCACAGATAGGAAATTGTCGAAATGATTTGGCATGAAGCATATGGCTCATAAATGCAAGGCATCTCTAGGGCAGAGGGTAAGCAATATCATTAAAAGCTCAGAAAGCAGTGAATTCAAATATATGAGTACATTTGGGTGCAATAATGGAAACGCACGAGTATACATTTGCCTGATAGAACTTGGAATAACTATTCAGAAGACGCTTAGCCATTTGCTAAATATGCACAAACTTTTACTATTTACACAAAACAAAAGAGAAGGTCTTTGATATTAAACATTAGGAAAGTAGGATTATGAACACTGCTAAACGTTATGGTGTCTTAAATATCTTTCCATTGTCTAGTTCAACAGCTTAGAGCAGCTCTGCATCAACTTCACCAATGAGAAACTGCAACAGTTTTTCAACCATCACATGTTCGTGCTGGAGCAGGAGGAGTACAAGAAAGAAGGGATTGAATGGGAGTTCATTGACTTTGGAATGGATTTGGCTGCCTGCATTGAACTCATTGAGAAGGTCTCTTAAAATGTTTAACTTGCATTTAACTGCAAACAATCCCTGATTTAGGAATGCACTTGAGATCATCCTTAACTGCAAAAATGAATAGAATAAAAATATTTAGATTATATACTTTTTGCCTAAGCCAATGTAGAGCTGTAAAGCTATAGCATTCATTATATGAACATTAGATTTATGGAAGTAAAACTTCAATTGTACTAGCTAAATGCTAATTAAACTAATGTAGTTTAGAAATCTTGTATCTGTCTGCTTTTGTTGTTCCCTCCAGCCCATGGGCATTTTCTCCATCCTAGAAGAGGAGTGCATGTTCCCCAAGGCAACAGACACTTCTTTCAAGAACAAGCTCTATGACCAGCATCTTGGCAAATGCAAGAACTTTGAAAAGCCCAAGCCTGGCAAAGGCAAAGCTGAGGCCCACTTCTCCCTGGTGCACTATGCCGGCACTGTGGACTACAACATCAGTGGCTGGCTGGAGAAGAATAAGGACCCCCTGAATGAGAGTGTCATTCAACTCTACCAGAAATCATCCATGAAGACACTGGCATTACTTTTTGCTGATCGCCCTGCAGATGCTGGTAACTGCTCCCTAGTTAGCAACTTAACAGATCCAAAGTAGATAGTTCCTTTAGATCCTAATGTTATAATTCGTCAAAGGATTTTAAATCAAATCTATTTATTTTATCTATTTTCTATCATTTAGAGGGTGGTGGCAAGAAAGCTGGCAAGAAGAAGGGTTCTTCTTTCCAGACTGTGTCTGCTCTCTTTAGGGTGAGTGTAATTCGTGTCTGTTATTTTTTAAATGGGATAAACTTTTTTAAAGCAGTAATTCCTTTTCCTGGATTATATCAGAAAGAAGGGGACGGACGGACCTGGAGGCAGTGTTACAAGGATCAATATGTCCAAAAAAGACTGCCCACAAAGACAAAAAAACCCGTCCAGGATTGATAATTAGAATTGAAAAAGATGATATAAATTGGCTTGTCGTTTTGGTAGTCTGAGTCATGTGAATTGAGCTTCATCAACACGCAGGTGTAACATATGCTTCTGGTCCCACAGGAGAACTTAAACAAGCTGATGAGCAATCTGAGGAGCACTCACCCTCACTTTGTGCGCTGCCTCATTCCCAATGAAACTAAAACTCCTGGTAAGTCATTCTACTGTACTCTAATCAAAAGAGAAGTGTGATGCAGCACTTGCCCTCTTGAGTTCTACCCTGTAATGTTAATCATTCTCTAATGTTCTCTTAAGGTGCCATGGAACATGAACTTGTATTGCACCAACTGAGGTGTAATGGTGTGCTAGAAGGTATCAGAATTTGCAGAAAGGGATTCCCTAGCAGGATCATTTATGGTGACTTCAAACAGAGGTTAGTATGCCATACATCATTTCACTATTATATTTTTCAGTGTCTGTATGTTTGATATAACACATTGCAAACTTAAGCTTGTTTACTTAGACTTAAGTCCCATTAAGGTCAATGGTAATTAGGTCCTAGTAAATGTATTTAGGATTGCAGCCTCAGTTATTTTAGACTAAAAATCAATTTCGAACTCAACTAATGGAAGAATAGTGCTATGTTCATCCTGTAAGTGGTTAAGTGAGTGGGCCAGAATGAAAAGAAAAGTGACTCTGAAGAACTTTAATCATCGGCTACATACCTGTATTCCATGATAAATTTTCTTGTATTGCATCAACTTGTAGCAGCATGATAACAGGACTTCAGGAGGACCTAGATCGTGGATGGGAAATATGTGGCCCTCCAGATGCAACTCCTATCATCCTTTACCACTGGCTATCCTGGCTAGGGCTGGTGGGATTTGCAGTCCAACAACATCTGGAGGGCCACATGTTCCCCATCACTTACCTTGAAAGAGTAGCTGCAGTAAGACACCGTTACTAATAAATCTATTAGCGGTTGCCCACCATATTTAGTAAGATCTTCCTAGATATGAGGACATTCATTCCATCGCCAAATGCAGATTCCTCTCATCCCCTCTTGTGCTTTCATAAATAACCATCTGGGAAGTTAGTGGCAATTGTAACAATGCTTTAGCAAAATAAAAACTGTAAGCTTCTCCCAACAGATACAGAATATTAAATGCAAGTGCCATCCCAGAGGGACAGTTCATGGATAGTAAGAAGGCTTCTGAGAAGCTTCTTGGATCCATTGATGTTGACCACACTCAGTATAAATTTGGTCACACCAAGGTAAAATTACACTCTGACACAAGAATGTAATATTCAGGTTTGTTGAGATAGTGACCAATACTTTGTAATATTTTCATTTTCCAGGTGTTCTTCAAAGCTGGCCTTTTGGGTCTTCTAGAAGAGATGAGAGATGATAAACTGGCTCAGTTGATTACACGTACCCAAGCCATGTGCCGTGGCTTCCTAACGAGAGTGGAGTTCAAGAAAATGATGGAAAGGAGGTAGTTTTGCCATCTATACTAGGACCCATGATCACACTGATGCAATGAGCCTATATGCACTAGATTAAAACACCAGATTAAACATATTCTGATCACTGAGTTTATCCTTGAATCATTCTTACGATTTAATTTGTCTCCCTTACAGAGAGTCCATCTTCACTATTCAGTACAATGTCCGTTCATTCATGAATGTGAAGACCTGGCCTTGGATGAAGTTGTATTTCAAGATCAAGCCTCTTCTAAAGAGTGCTGAGTCAGAGAAGGAGATGGCCAATATGAAAGAAGAGTTTGAGAAAACAAAGGAAGACCTTGCAAAGTCAGAAGCCAAACGAAAGGAACTTGAAGAAAAAATGGTGTCTCTAATGCAAGAGAAGAATGACTTGCAACTCCAAGTCCAGTCTGTAAGCATTATTGATATTAATTTTTTTGTCCTACTGACAAAATGCTTCTGATATAGGTTGGGTGTGAGACAAAAATTGCAGAAGATTTTTCTCTGAAAATATTTTGGGCTAATCAGACTTTTTTAAAAAATGTATGTTACAGATAATAAGAACAAGTGGGAACCCACAACAAAGTGCAAGAAGGGGACAAAGAGAAAAAGAAAAACCTTTTGCCCCACCCTTTCATTTTGATTTATTATTTTTACTCCACTTTTCTGTCCCTTGATCCTCCATGATGTCTTGGTCTTCCACACCTGTCTCCACCTGTCTCCATTTGTCCCCTCTCTCTAAACCTAGCACAACACATTTACCACCTTCTCTTCATCTATTTGACACTCAGCTTTACCACTTACCTTCTTTCCTCCTCCCTTTGTGCAATCCTTTCCGCCCCCCCCCCCTCATTTCATGGCCAGTTAGTGAAGGCTGAACCTCCCATCATCAGAAGCAAGGTGTTTCAATATGCAGGTTTTATTTGTTCCTATAGCATCCGCTCACTTACATGGGAAAAGAAAAGAGGTACAACACTGAGGGGAATTAATCTGTCCTCAGTGTCTAGATTATGTCCAAGTTTGCAGTCTGTATATTTTATCTATGGAATCTAATAGAAGATTTGGGATTGAGCCTGTCCCCTTTCCTCCATTCCACAATGACTCAGCCTTTCAATGGGGGAGTTGAGCTCAGAAAGGTCCCTGAGGCCTTTCTCCTCAGGAAGAATGATACAGAGCATAATTTTCTCACTGAGCATGCTAGACTACAAGTCCAAGGGTGTTTCCAGACGGAGGCTGCTAGCGCTAGCAATCAGCAGGCATTGTGCAACTGTTATGTCTTTTCTCCTTAACGGATTTTCTGCATAAAAGGGGGGAAAAGGAAGAAATGGTAAGAAAGCACAGGAGTGTCACAAGTAGAAGAAAGCAACATCTAAAACCCCCATAAATGCCTGTGAATAAGGCAGGGTGATGGCAGCCATAAAAAAAACTCATCTGGGAGCTCTCTAAGTTCAGTTGCTGGCAGAAAAGGTGCTTTGCCAGGGCCTGGGAGGACCTCAAAGTGCTGCCACAGCCTCTGTCTTCTCCCTGCCTTGAAGTAAATTTCTGAAGAGCCTTAGGCATGGAAAACAGGGTGATGGCAGCAGCAAGTGTTTTGTGAGTGTTCAGTGGAATGCTCATGAAGGCTTGAGCCCTGTTGGGATGAGGAGAGGGATGCATGGACATCAATATCCAGAAGGACAAGCTAGCACCTGCACCTCCTCAAATCTCTGGTTGAGGAAAATTATCTTACCATATATCATTAACAAAAACCTACTTCTTCAACTAATCAAGGTAGGGGAGAAAAACACGAAGGTTTTTTTTTAAAAATGCTTTCTATCCATAGGAATCTGATGGCTTAGCAGATGCTGAGGAGAGATGTGACCAGCTGATCAAAACCAAAATCCAGCTGGAAGCTAAAATTAAGGAGCTGACTGAACGGGCAGAAGATGAAGAGGAAATGAATGCTGAGTTGACAGCCAAAAAGAGGAAACTGGAAGATGAATGCTCAGAACTGAAGAAAGACATTGATGATCTGGAGTTGACACTGGCCAAGGTTGAAAAGGAGAAGCATGCCACAGAAAACAAGGTAGTGTCCAGAACATGCCCCAAATCAGAATGTTGTATTGACACTGTAGAGCATAATGATATGATGAACCTATTTGTTCACTTCTAAAAGGTGAAAAACCTCACCGAAGAGATGGCCGTCTTGGATGAGAACATTGCCAAACTGACCAAAGAAAAGAAAGCCCTCCAAGAGGCCCATCAGCAGACCTTGGATGACCTGCAGGCAGAGGAAGACAAAGTGAATACTCTGACCAAAGCAAAGACCAAGCTGGAGCAACAAGTAGATGATGTAAGCACCACAACATGGAGAACAGCAGCTCTTATGCAAAGGTAGCTTTATAATGCCAGAACGTTTATGACCTTTTTCTCTTCAGCTTGAAGGCTCTCTGGAGCAAGAAAAAAAGATTCGTATGGACCTTGAAAGAGCCAAGAGGAAGCTTGAGGGGGATCTGAAGCTGGCCCAGGAATCCTTAATGGATTTGGAAAACGATAAGCAACAGCTGGATGAAAAGCTTAAGAAGTAAGTAAAGCCTGCTGTGGAAGCCCTTTTTATGCTACGGAGCACTTGACTTGGATGCTAAAATATTGTGTTTTGTTATCAAAAGGAAAGACTTTGAAATCAGCCAGTTCCAAAGCAAAATTGAAGATGAGCAGGCCTTGGGCTCCCAGCTTCAGAAGAAGATCAAGGAGTTACAGGCAAGTCAAGCACACAATGGCTCTGTTGTGACTGGGAGAATGAATTCTTTGGGGGGGGGGGACATTTTGGGTTTTAATAGTTGTTTCTCTTTTCCTAGGCCCGTATTGAGGAACTGGAGGAAGAGATCGAGGCTGAGCGTGCATCTCGGGCCAAAGCAGAGAAGCAGCGGGCTGATCTCTCCAGGGAACTTGAAGAGATCAGTGAGCGTCTGGAGGAAGCTGGTGGGGCAACAGTAGCTCAGATTGAGATGAACAAAAAACGTGAGGCAGAATTCCAGAAAATGCGCCGGGACCTTGAAGAGGCCACTCTGCAGCATGAAGCAACCGCAGCTGCCCTCCGCAAGAAGCATGCAGACAGTGCAGCTGAACTTGGGGAACAAATTGATAATCTGCAGCGTGTGAAACAGAAACTGGAGAAAGAGAAGAGTGAGCTGAAGATGGAGATTGATGACCTTGCTAGCAATATGGAAACTGTTTCTAAAGCTAAGGTATTGCACTTCGGTACATTAGGCAAAATTTGCTAGAATTATTCCACGTATTTGGGACAAGGTTTTCCAACTGCTATGCTAGCAAAACATCCCTAATATGAGAAGTCAATGTAATGGCTGTATTCATTGATAAAGTGATTAGACTTTTTTTTTACCAATGCAGAGTACAGAGGAAAAGAAATTCCCCCATTGCTACTTGCAAGTGTGTGTTAAAATATCAAAGGCTCTGTGCTTAAAATTTGCCTTCAGCTATTGAATTTCAGCTTGGGAGGGAGGGATCACTTGATTTCTGGTCCATGCCCATTTCTTATGTGTTCATGTATAACTCTCCACATCAATCTGCATTTTTTAAGTAGGAAAAATCTTATTTAAATGCAAACATATGTTTTTCATAAAATACATTCATCTTAAAATAGTATGCATTTTATCCTAAATATACCTTTTTGTTACTTTTTTGAGCCAAGAACTGTATTGCAAACTGAAAGATCTGTTTTTCAATCTACATATTAGCCGGGGAAGTGTGAATTAGGTGAGTGTGCTTAAAAATGCAAAGAGAATTAAATCCATGAACATCTCTAATTTCAGCACAACTATTGGAATTTAGGTCTTTGCCAGGTGAGTAGTTTCTATGCCAGATTGCACCAGCCTGCAGAATTCACCCAGTTTGATCAAAGAGGTAGTCCTTTATTTTGTAGAAATGGAGGAATTAGTTTACTTCTGTACCCTGAATTGCTAAGAAGAGGTCTAATCACCTTAGCAACATATTTCATTTCAGTAAAAATAAACTGACTATCTAAGCTTTTTGTAGCTGACTAGTTTTGCCTGCTTGATTTTAAGAAAAAGTTCTCATTATTATATTATTTTGAAGAATATTTCAGTGTATTTCTAATTGCCTATTTCAGTCAACTCTAGAGAAATTAGCCCGCTCCTTGGAAGATCAGCTCAGTGAGGTTAAAGCAAAGGAAGAAGAACACCAGCGCGCAATTAATGACCTGAGCGCCCAAAGAGCTCGTCTACAGACAGAAACAGGCAAGACGCTTATCTGGTTATATATTACACAGGAACTGTAATACATTTTATCTACAGTAAAATTGAAATGTGAAGAATAAAGCCGTTACTCATTACTAAATGATTTGGTTTATATATTTAGGCTGCCATTCCAAAATACTGAGAGTTGCTGCTATTCTTCTTGAGTATTCTTTCTTCAGTCTTTTTCGCCCAGTCATCGCCTCTGTTTGTATTTCTCAGGTGAATTTGGCCGCCAAGTGGAAGAAAAAGATTCTTTGATTTCCCAACTCTCAAGAGGAAAGCAAGGCTTTACCCAACAGATTGAAGAACTAAAGAGGCAATTAGAAGAGGAAACAAAGGTGTGCATTAGGTCTACATCTAGTAGATAAGCTTTTCAGTATTGGATTGCTAATCTTGAATGGAGCTGTAAAGAACTGTAAACTTTTCTGTTTCAGCAGGCCTTTGGGGAGTAGTTGAAACCTCTGAGGATGTGCTGCTTATAGTTTTGGGTTTTTTTTTAATTATTTGCATTTAAATTGTTTTAAAATGTTTTATAGATTTTAAAATTATACTTTTATATTTTTAATTTTTGTATATCTCTATTTATTTTAACTGTACATGTTTTAATTTGTAAGCCGCCTTGAGTCCCAGTATTGGGAAAAAAGCGGGATATAAATAAGTATAATAATAATAATAGGTTTGATAATGTCTTATAAAATAGTAACTGACAAATGATATACAATGAACTGTTGGCCTACACAGCAATGTTCTCTTTCAGAGGAATTTTTTCCAAATACTGTTATTTAGGCTGATATCCTAGGCACACTTCCTAGGCAGTAAACCCCATTGAACACTTTGGGACTTTCAAGTAAATATGTATAGGATTCCACTGTTCGTTATACAGTGTCTGCAACTAGGCACTTTAGAATTAGAAAAACCACAAAGGGCCCTGCCTGAAAGCTTACAATCTAGATACAACAAAAGTAAGGAAGGGGAAATGGCATAAACAGGGAGTTTTAAAACTTTACAAAAAAGTGCAGGCAAATCATTTAACAAATCTTTTCATTTCTCCAGGCCAAGAATGCACTAGCCCATGCCTTGCAATCTGCTCGTCATGACTGTGACTTGCTCCGGGAGCAATTTGAAGAGGAGCAGGAAGCGAAAGCTGAGCTACAACGTGCCATGTCCAAGGCCAATAGTGAAGTTGCTCAATGGAGAACCAAATATGAGACGGATGCAATCCAGCGCACTGAGGAACTAGAAGAGGCCAAGTATGTGTGCAGAGAATGGACATAAGAAGGGCATAGGCGTGCGCACAGGGTGTGCTGGGTGTGCCCAGGCACACTCTAATTTCCCAGGGCACCTCTGCTTTCCTCCCCCTCCCCTCCACTTGAATCGGGGCTTTTAAAAGGACAGGAAAACCTCCAGAAAGCCTCCATTAGCATCCCTGGGGGAACTACGCACTTTTCAGAGGCCCTGGGGAGTGCGCTTTCCCCTCTGCCACTCCAATCAGTGCCTTTAAGGTGCACACCCTAATGAAATGAGCTGCGTACACTTATGAAGAAGGGCTCTTGTACAATAAATGAGTCAGGAGAACAAATGGGGCACCAAAAATGTTATAGTATTTTTGACTGGGAATCTAAGCCAGTCTCAACCCCACCTCTGACCTGCAGTATTAACAGTAGTCTACACTGCAGGGCTGCAATAAGCTACTCTCAGCATAGACCGTCAAATGCAATAGAGGTTTAACAGTGAACCACACTGCAGGGTTCCTATATGCTTCTCTCCCAGCCCAACATCCAATGTGGGGATAAAAGTCATGGGTAACATGGAAGAGCTGCTATAAACTACTCAAAGACTGACCTGCAGTATTCATTGTGAGTTACACTGCAAAGTTGTCATAAGCCACTTTGTTCCAGCCACAGCCCCTTCAAGGCTAGGCTGTTTTTAGCGCTACCCCCACCCACAAGCTGTTTTCCCCTAAGGAGTTTTTGTACTTATGTAAATGATGGCATTCTCCCTTGGCATTTCTCCCTGTTGTTCATGGATGGTACATTTTTTACGACATAAAGATCAACATTCACCCTTGAACTCTGAAAATTGATATGCTGTCAGTGTTCTAACACTTTACAGCACAACTACCCCAGAACAACTTCCTTGATGGAAAAAAAAAATATTTGTCAAATATTTGTAGCTTATACTTTGTTCCCTGTTTTTGAAAACATTGTGTTCAAAAGGTTATGTAAAACATAATGCTATATAAACATTGTTTTGTGTACTAATTCTATGACCTTTTTAAAATTAAAACAGCAATTCCTTTTTAGGGGTGAATTTAAATACTGCTTGGTTTCTGAAAATTCTAATTAGCAACCAAGTATTAAATTTCATGCTGAGGCTTAAGAGATATGTCCTTAGTTCCATTTATTATTTCTATAACCAAAGAGAATGCAGAGATGAGCTCTCTGAAGCTATCCACATATAATCGAGTATTTGAACCCAATTCAGTCATTGTTAATGCAGCCATATTATTAATTTCTTGATTAATATAACATCAGGTGAGAATTTGCTCATGTAAAACAATAATCCGACAAGAAACAGCACAGATATCATTTCAGATAACCTCACTTCACATTATCAACTCACAACATATTAAAATAATTCTTTTAATTGGAAGCAGTGTGTTGGGAAACCAAGGTGGGTGTCTGTGTGAGTGTATTGAATTGAAGTGTGGATCGACATAGGAAATAAAGCAAATCCTAATTAACTGAATGTTTAGAATTATTATCACTTTAAAGCAATTCTCAAAGGTTCACCATCTACCTGGACTGTGTACCAAATTCCAGCACCCATATGCTAGTGGTTCCTGAGATCAGAAGCACTGCAGACTTTCTCTGTACAATCCTTAAAGAAGAAAAAAAGGAAGTATGAATAAATATTTCCATGTCAGTTGTTATACAGGTTGATCATTTGTGTTTAGAGATATTAAGTAGGATCATAGGAAGCTGCCTTATCCTGAATCCATTGGACATCTTTTTGGTCCATTGGTCCATCTAGCCCAGTATTGCTGACAGTGACTGGCAGAGGCTCACCAGGGTTTTAGTCTTCCCTAGCCCTACCTGGAAAAGCAGAGGATTGGACCTTCTGCATGCAAAGCAGGTGCTCAGCCACTGAACCACAGCAAGCACAGTGATGAACAGGACAATCCTGTGTGTGTCTACTCAGAAATAAGTCCTACTGAATTCATTGGGACTTATTTCCAGATGGGTGTGCATAGTGTCCTTTATATCCTCAGTGCATCACATCAAAAAAATAAAATCTATGATAAGTGAAAGGGAAAATGGGCCATGCTTCTGGTAAAATATAATGATATTTCTTCTGTCCAGGTTTCTTAAGCAGATTCATGCCATATGCCACTAAAATTTATTTTGTTATGTTCCTCCAGGAAAAAGCTTGCCCAGCGTCTGCAGGATGCTGAAGAACATGTAGAGGCTGTGAATTCCAAATGTGCTTCTCTTGAGAAGACAAAGCAGAGGTTGCAGAATGAAGTGGAGGACCTGATGATTGATGTGGAAAGGTCCAATTCAGCCTGTGCAGCTCTAGATAAAAAGCAGAAGAACTTTGATAAGGTATTCTTTGGCCATAATACCATAAACACAACAAAAAACCCTACCCCAAGGTATATTACACGAAGACCTCAGGTCGAATGAATTAATTGTTTGGTGGTGTTTTACAGATTCTAGCAGACTGGAAACAGAAATTTGAAGAAACTCAGTCTGAACTGGAAGCTTCCCAGAAGGAATCTCGCTCTCTCAGCACAGAACTCTTTAAGATGAAGAATGCCTATGAGGAATCTTTGGATCAGCTGGAAACTCTGAAGCGTGAGAACAAGAATCTCCAGCGTAAGTCCATAATTTTCTCACCTAAGAAGTGGGTTTAAAATACCATAGGCACAACACTGAGAAGCTTCAGAAATAATGCCCTGCTTCCAAGGGACAAAGAGAATGATATAATTTCATACACTTCTCCCCAATGCTGGGACAGACACCTGTGTGCATAAGTACCCAAACTGGGAGTACAGTACTAACTCATCCATTCTGTATGGGTGAGCTGGGGCGAGCCAAGAAAAACTGTTCCCCACAACCCTATCCCAGTCTACTTCTGTTTATCCTCATCCATATAAAGACTGTTAATCTATTTCTCTTTATTTGTATGAAACTATTTGTGTGTGGAACCAACAGAGGAGATTTCTGACCTGACGGAACAGATTGCAGAGGGAGGAAAGGCCATCCATGAACTTGAGAAAGTGAAGAAGCAGATTGAACAAGAGAAATCTGAACTCCAGGCTTCCCTAGAGGAAGCTGAGGTATGCATATCATTCTTCTTGGAAATAACATGACAAAAGTTCTTATTCTGTAATATATTTTAAACACTCTAAAAGATTTCAAAAAAGCAAGTTGAAAGGGTATGAACAAAAATATGATGGACAAAGTTCTGCTGTTCTGATGGTTGGAGGAAAAATGCATAAAATATTTACTATTAAGGAAGATATCTAATGTATTTTAATGTAATGGAGAAGGGAGCTATATTTTAGCCCATTATTAATATTGATATAATTGGTTTTCTCAAGGCTTCTCTTGAACACGAAGAAGGCAAAATCCTCCGCATCCAGCTTGAGCTCAACCAGGTGAAGGCTGACATTGACAGGAGAATTGCAGAGAAAGATGAGGAAATTGATCAGCTGAAGAGGAACCACCTGAGAGTGGTAGAGTCCATGCAGAGCACGCTGGATGCTGAGATCAGGAGCAGGAATGATGCCATGCGGCTTAAGAAGAAGATGGAGGGAGATCTGAATGAAATGGAAATCCAGCTGAGCCATGCCAACCGCCAAGCTGCTGAGGCACTAAAGAACCTCAGGAATACACAAGGCCTGCTCAAGGTATGCAGAGGACTATTTCAAGCAATTGGCAAAGGAACACTGGAATTGTAATGGGGCCTCAGACTTCGTATCTCACAATAATTTCTTTTACACAGGATGCACAACTGCATTTGGATGATGCTATCAGGAGCCAAGAAGACCTAAAAGAGCAGGTGGCCATGGTTGAGCGCAGAGCTAATCTGATGCAGGCTGAGATTGAGGAGCTCCGGGCAGCTCTGGAACAGACAGAAAGAGGCAGGAAAGTGGCTGAACAGGAGCTTTTGGATGCCAGTGAACGTGTGCAACTCCTCCACACGCAGGTAAATATCTGTTACCCTTGCACAGTCACAAGTTAAGGATGGAATGCATAAAGCTTTTGTCCTAGAGAGCAAAATTTGAGTTTGGTGAATATTCTTTTCCCCCTTTTTTGCCACATGGCTTAAAGGAAAAAATGTGATTCCTGAACATTTGCTGACCCATATATGAAACATCTGTGGAGATTATGATTAACTTTATTTCTATATTATTAGATGCAGTGCATGCTATGTCTTCTTGGTCTCTGTTAAAACTCTGAAGGGAATTTAAGAATAAGACTAAGGGTTGTATCCAATCCTGACTGTCTACCAGTAGAACGATTTCATCCCTGTCTCCCTGCAGCCCCCCCCCCCACATGCCCCCAAATCTGATCCAGAAGCAGTGTGGGAGGCTGCAGGGGGAAGGAGATGAAATGGAAGTCTGCAAAAATGATGCTGGATTTACACCTAGATTAGGAATCCCAAGAAAATGTTTGAGGTAGAGCTCATGACTTTCAAACGTTTGAGTAGATGCCATTGTTTTCTGCACTTTAATAATTTTGTCTTGATTGTTTAAAGAAACTGTATTTCGGGGAAACACCACAAAATCTAAACATGTTTTCCCCCAAACAGAACACCAGCTTGATCAATACCAAGAAGAAGCTGGAAACAGACATTTCTCAAATTCAGAGTGAAGTAGAAGAGACTATTCAAGAAGCACGCAATGCAGAAGAGAAAGCCAAGAAGGCCATCACTGATGTGAGTTGGGAGGAATTTCCTTTTGAAATATAATCCTGTGTATACTTGGTATGGCTGATTTCTTGAACTGGATTGCTATCTTTATGAATAGGCAGCCATGATGGCAGAGGAGCTGAAGAAGGAGCAAGACACAAGTGCCCATCTAGAGAGGATGAAGAAGAACCTGGAGCAGACCGTGAAGGACCTGCAGCACCGTCTGGATGAGGCAGAGCAGCTGGCAATGAAAGGTGGCAAGAAGCAGCTCCAGAAACTGGAGCACAGGGTGTGTATCCCTCATGTAGTCTTCGTACATTTTGGTTGCAAAAAGTATAGCTGAGTGCTAATTCTTTCTTTTACCTCTCAGGTGCGTGAGTTGGAAGCTGAAGTTGAGAATGAGCAGAAGCGGAGTGCTGATGCTATCAAGGGTGTTCGTAAATATGAGAGGCGTGTAAAGGAGCTGAGCTACCAGGTGAGAGTACTAAATGTTTCCCTATAATACTGTGAAAGAAACTCTACTGAAATTATTGATCAACCGAACTGGGAATGAATATCCTACCCTTTCCTGAGGATTGAATATAGTTTCATAGAACTGAAAATACTTTTCTTTCTGGAGCCTTTGTAATCCAAACTACATAAGCCATAAAAATTGCCCTTTATTTTTCCATTGTCACAATATAAGTCTCCTTAATAGCAGCTCTATGCAAAGCAAAATGCAAAATGTAATCACCCATCATAAGAATATATGAAGAGCCATCAGACCAAGGGCCCATTTAGTCAAAGGCTGCCTCTACAAGAGGCATTTAAAGCTCTTTCAAGGCGCATTAAAAAATTTACCTCCACAAGAACGGAGCGCAAATCGGGCGTAGAGGCGTGTTTTCTCTCCGATTATGCACATTATCGAATGCGCGTTAAATAGCGAGTTTTATTTTGCTCCGGCCGTTAAAGCGCATTTTGACTATGTGAACAAGCGATTCTCCGCATGTCAACAGTTTAAATAGCATTTCGGTCATCCAGTAATGCGCTTCGCCGGCTCTCGTACAGAGGTATTAGGCGTAAATGCGCTTCTGCGAATATGCACAGAATCGCCTAACCAGGCGTAAAGGCGAATTCTTGTAGATGAGGCCAAGGACTCTGTTCACACATTGGTCAACCATCTTGTTGACCAAGAACCCACAAGCAGGACACAAGTGCAACAGCATCCTCTCACCCATATTCGCCAGCAACTGGTGTATATAGGCTTACTGCCTCTGATACTGGAAGTAGCACATAGCCATCAGGACTAGTAGCCATTGATAGCCTTCTCCTCCATCCCATGCCATGATAAAGCCAATCCCACACAACTAATATTATCACCAATGCATACTTCCTTCACAAAACACTAACGGCTATGGATTTCCTCTGATCAAGCACCTAGCATCTATAATCCATGGTGTTTCCCCCATCCCCATCCTATTGTTCTAGTTTGTTTTATTCATTCTTTCATTTTTAGAAAAAAAAAGATTCTTTCAAAAAAGTCAAACGAAGGAAAGGATTTTAAATTATAGAAACTCACCTTCTTCCCTCTTTATCCTAACTTTGTTCAGTCTGAGGAAGATCGGAAGAATGTTCTGAGGCTTCAGGATCTGGTTGACAAACTGCAGATGAAAGTGAAAGCATATAAGAGACAATCTGAAGAAGCTGTAAGTGTTGCACTGAAACTAGAACAATGGTTACATGTCAAATGAATTTGACAAAATACAATACAGAGTTTGATTAACATACTAGTAAGCAACAGCCTGAATTGGGATGGTGTAATCCTATGTGATACTATGAGCAGGAAGAATCAAAAGAAAGCGTTGAGGTAGTAGTACTACGTTTAATAATGAACACCAGAATATTACATAACAGGAAGCAAAGTTTCATTTATCAGTAATTTGTGATTAGTTTCCCATAATTTTCCTAGCCAAACTCCCATGGCTTTAGGGCAACGTGAAAGGCAGAAATTAAGAACTGAAGCTTTTACCAGCATGGCGATACGATAGGAAAAAGTACAATTGTTAAAGGCACAGTAGCCCTGCCAGGAAAAAAAAATCCTTGTTACTGATTAGGCTAATACCTTTATGTATGAAAGTATTTCTGATATATTTACCCTCCTTCTACTATAACAACTGCATCTAATTGCATTACATAGCAGAGTTGCTTTCTTCCAGCTCTCTCCTGAGAAAATTCTTCCCAAGTTTGAGGCTCACGTTGCTATGTTTCCCAAATATGTTACGACCTCCCTTGATCTCTCTTGGTTCCGATGGCAAGAGAGAACTTAAGAAGCGTTTAAATCTGAATATCTGTAATATTATTTTAAGTGAATCACATCACCTTAAATTAAAATACATCTTTCATTGTTGACTGGATTGTGGTTCAGGCTACAAATATATTTACATCTGTGGGCATATCTACATTTTTGTATTATTTGGAGTGTCCTTTTCTGTAAAATTGCTGTTGCCAGGTCGTTCTATTCTTATCCAAAAGCCCTCATCTCACATTAAATTTTAAATATTTAAATATGTCTGCCTAGAATATTCAGTGAATCCTTCACAGACTGAACCCATACATAGAACTAAACCGAAATTACTTTCAATTGACTTTATGAAGAATTTTAGACTGGATTTTCTTAATTTGAGAAAGGCAACATTCAATTGGGTAATGGAGATTCAAGACCCTTATCTTCATCTTAGCTCCCTCCCCACCGCATTACCTTGCTATGCCCCAAATAAAATAGAACTTTTTATATTTTGGTTTTCACATCTCTGCTTTCATTCTCAGGAGGAACAATCCAATCTCAAACTCTCCAAGTTCCGCAAGATTCAGCATGAGCTTGAAGAGGCTGAAGAAAGGGCTGACATCGCAGAGTCCCAGGTCAACAAATTGCGGGTGAAGTCCCGTGATACTGGAAAGCAGGTCAAAAGTGAAGAATAAGCTTTCCTGGATGCTTCAAGGTGACTGAAGAAATGCACAAAATGTGAAATTCTTAATCACTTTGATTTGTAATTATTGTTTATTCTGTTCTCAGTGTCTAGGAAATAAAGACTGTAGAAACCTTTGCATACACAAAAATTGTGATCTCCCGTTCTTCCTCATCTGGCATCCAAACTAGTAAATAAGATTAGGCTGTGATCCTATACACACTTACCTGGGAATAAGTCCCATTCAACTCAATAGGGCTTCCTTCTGAGTAGACATGTAGGATTACACAACACTTGAGCACTTCTCTCTTTCTCAGCACCCCCCAGCCACACACACACACACACAATAGCCTGGCTTCTTACTGGCCTGGCCACTGCATTGGATTCCAATGTCATGGATATTACAAAGGAAAAAATGAAATATGAGCTGAAATCACTCCTATTCTAGCAAATCCATTCATGATAGCACTCTTCAAATACTTGAAAGGTTGTTACACAGAAGAAGGCCAGGATCTTTTCTTGATCAACCCAGAATGCAGGACACGGAATAATGGGCTCAAGCTACAGGAAGCCAGATTCTGGCTGGACATCAGGAAAAACTTCCTGACGGTTAGAGCAGTACGACAATGGAACCCATTACCTAGGGAGGTCATGGGCTCTCACACACTAGAGGAATTCAAGAGGCAGCTGGACAGCCATCTGTCAAGTATGCTTTAAGGTGGATTCCTGCATTGAGCAGGGGGTTGGATTCGATGGCCTTATAGGCCCCTTCCAACTCTACTATTTTGTGATACTATGATTCTGTTCGACTCGATCTGTAACCTTTCATTTAGAAACTACTGTACTTTTAATATCTGTCCTTTTAGACTACTTTTGCTAACTTAGAGCAATTCTAAAGTGGTGGGAGATTTCATAGCCGAGAAATCATCTCTTCCTAAGCCTTGCTAGGTCATGTTGGCCAGGTATGAAGGTGTATATGGGACAAATGCCCAGCTCCCTGTGTTTGCCCTTTAATTGTTTCCCCTCCCATTGACACTAATAGGACAAATATGTACGCCAGCTCCAGGTCTAGCAAATGTTTTTGGCCTTTATGGGGCCAAGCCAGGAAATAAGGAAGTTTTGAAGCCCCAACATATCCACAATACACCCCCCCGAACACCCTGTTGCAGCCCCACTGGAGCACTGTGGTTGATTCATCAACAGCAGGAGAGCTTTCCACAATGGGACTAGGGAGGCCTCCAGAGGGTAGACATGGTTGGGCACCTGCTGAAGACCCCCCAAAAGAGCTGCTAGGTGTTCTGCTTGTTCACCTGTCTCTTGCTCTGGTCCAGACAATGGTGGTGGTGAGCAGCAGGAGCTCCCACTGAGAAAAAGCTCCCAAAGAGAATATGTCTAGTATATAATGTCTGTCTGGGACATTATGTCTGGCTAGTCAGAAGACAAGTAATTCACCCAAAAAAATGAGTACAAGGAGAGGAAGTGTCTGAGCTACAAAGCCAAGCCACATATTTGACTCCCCAGAAGCACAACAAAATACTCATTTAAGGTTACAATCCAAGGCATGTTTAAATGGAATTCAGTGGGAGTTACTCCTGAGTAGCCCCCCATAGGATTGCTCTGCTCAACCTACCCACATATGGACTATCTTCACGGCACTGAGTTGGCGCCATGTTCCCCCAAATCCCTGCGCTTTCACTCCTGCGAAGTTGTACCAGATAATCCCACGCCAAGGAGCAATCACATGATTTACGGCGGTCATTTGCCCCCTCCCCGCCCCTCCCTGAGACAAGAAAAGATTTAGGGCGAGGAGGAGGAGGCAGCTCGGGGGACGAAAATAATTTATTTTAGTAGGAGGTGGTAGCAGCTCAGGGGAAGAAAATCATTTATTTTAGGAGGAGAGGAGGAGGTGGTGCTGGCGACGGCAGCTGGGGGAAGGAAATAATTTATTTGTCCAAACTCTTCTCCCCATGGCAAGGTAGTGTGTGGTGTTACGGTGGCCATTCTGCTTGCTGGACAGCCCCCTGCCCTGGTGGAGGGTGACCAATCAGGGGTTGCCAACCACCAGGGCACTCCCGGAGTGGCTCCTGAGCGAGGACAGACCAGCGGAAGAATCAGGTTGCCCTTACTCTGGCTGGAAAAGTCAGGGTTAGTCCCTGACTTTTCAGTCGTGCATCTTCAGCTCATTGCCTAGGGTGGCTTTGAATCTGTGGTTGTGTCATCTAACCGACGTCGCACAGGTTCGGAGCCATGCCAAGGCAAAGAAAACATCAAGTTAGCCCCATACACACCTTTCCCCAGCCCCCAAAAGAAAAGGTTTTCCCTCCCTCAAACCAAGGCTCAGCCACTCAGTTTCCCACCTACCTCCTCCTCTGCCATCCATGCATGTGCCCCCCAAAATGCACATTTTCATGCTTTAGCCTATAGGGAAAATGCACATTTTGGCCAGTGTTTTCTTAACATTTTATTTTACATATTTTTCTACGACTAAATTTGTGTAAAATTTCAGTAAGTAAAAAGAGCTGGTCTGCAAATCTGCAGAATCCCTGCAACTTGGAAAAAGCTGGTCTGTTGCAGATTCTGCGGGTTGGATTCATAGAAATCCAAACTCATTTGATTAGATTGAGGATTTCTCCGATATCTCTAGCCATGCTTCTTATATAATATAAAGTAGCTTTAAAAACAAAAATTCTTCTTCAGGCTTCTTGATTTTAACCCGATATCCCTAGCCATGCTTCTCATGTAATGTATTTTATATATTCCTTTGAAAGTAAATTAGTTTTAAAAACTAAATTTCTTCTTCAAGCTTCTTGATTTTAAATATTTAATGCCACTACAACCCATGGAAACCACAATAGAGAGGGGCAACTTCCTTTATAGATAATTTCCCCTCATCCTGGTTAACACAAATAAGTTATGATTTACTTGTTTACTAGGATGTGAGAATATATCTACAAGGAGCAAATGCAGCACCACACTCTGTGTCTACCAGCCCTCTCTGACATTCCTGGAATCCCATTCTACCCTGACTCTCTGAGCAAGGTGTTAGCCACTACAGCAGGGTTACTGGTGTGGGTAGGGTGGGCACGAACATGTTGCAATCTCAAGCTAGTAAGATTCCTTGCAAACACAGCAGACTATTTCCAATTTTGCATGTGCCATACAACTCCAGGACAGGGAGTTAGCCCAAACAAAACACACATTCACAAACCAATGGTAAATAGAAATGTGGATGGGAACTGGACAGAAATCAGAGATCTGGCTTTCTCCCATCCTTTTTGGAGATGAAGGAGACAGGACAACCTGAAAAAAATACTCATTATAGTTTTCTGGCCAGTTCGCAACACCATACGTAACCCTAACACAAATGCAACGACCACAAACTGCCACTCCCTGCAGGACCAGGCCCCCAGGTACTGAGCCAGCTGCTGTGGACTGCTCCATCTGTCCCCCTCCCTTCCTGTGAGGGATATATAAGCTGGCTGGCTGAGGGGGCCTGGGAGAACCACCACCTGCAGGAGATGGAGGCCTACTGCCAGGGGAGGAGAGGGTGCCGCCTGCTGCCTGTAAGATGTGCCTGGGAGAGAAGATACAGGGCCAAGTGGGGGGATCTGAGGGGGCCCCAATCAGTGTAGTGACAGGTAGAGGGAGATATGACGTTGTGAGGAGGACTTGCCAGGTAAGGGGAACACGACCCAGACAGTTAATGCCTGTGCCTTGTTCTGGTCCCCCTCACATCCACAGGTCTGTTGGTTGCCCTATCAGTCAGCCCTCGGGTCTCCGGATGCTGCTTTTAAATGCCAGATCGGTACAAAATAAGACCTCCCTCATCCATGATCTAATAGTGGATGAGGCAGCCGATCTGACTTGCATTACTGAGACCTGGGGGGGAGAGCAGGGAGGAGTTAGTCTCTCCCAGTTATGCCCACTGGGGTACTTGGTTCAGCATCAGAGTAGATGTTGTGTCTATGTCCAACTCCCTGCTTCAAAGGGATGAAATCTCAGACAGCGATTCGGATCCTGGGGAAGGAATGCAAGAGCCGGGGGAGTTGCTGCGAGAAGAAGAAGAAGAGCTCTTTCCCACAGCAGGGGAGGAAGTTAATCCCCAAGGGGACGACCTTAACCAGAGAGAGAGTACTTTCTCTTCTGAGACAAAGGGTTTAGAGAATGCGGTGGCTAGGCGAAAAGCAAAGAGAAGAGACTTCAAACTCAGGACCGCCCGCCGCTCAGAGAGACTAGCCAACAAAGCCCTACAGGCTAATTTGTCTTAATGATGTGACTCTGTTCTCTTTTCTCTCTTAGTTACATCAACTGAATGCCTAGGGGCTAAAGAACCTTTTGATAACCTTGTTTTCCTCTGTCTTGCTGGAGGAGGGAGAACGATCGTTTTTTGTATAATAAAGGATTTGTATTTTCCCTTCAAGAGGTCTCTTTGTTGTCCTCACCTTTTCGTTAGAACTTACAGAGTCATGACAGCAGACTTGAGGGCCGGGGAAGGGGGGTTGGTATGGTCTATAGGAATTCCATCCCCCTCTGCGGGCTCCCTGTCCATGTGACTACTGGTCTGGAGTGTTTGCACTTTGTGTTGGACCAACAGGACAGATTAGGGATTCTGTTGGTGTACCGCCCACCCCGCTGCTCAACAGACTCCCTAGGTGAGCTGACAGAGGTGGTCTCGGGTGCACTGTTGAGGTCCCCCAGACTGTTGCTTCTGGGGGATGTCAACATTCATGCCGAGGGCACTTTATCTGGGTCGGCTCAGGATTTCATGGTTTCCATGACAACCATGGGACTGTCTCAACATGCCACTGGCCTGACACATGTAGCGGGACACACTCTAGACCTGATTTTTTTCCATTGGACATGGAGATGGTGATCTTAAAGTGGGGGACTTTACATCAACCCCTCTGTCATGGTCAGATCACCACCTGCTGAGGTTTAGACTGACAGCAGCTTTCCCCCTCTGCAAGGGTGGGGGACCCATTAAGATGGTCCGCCCCGGAGGCTAATGGATCCGGATGGTTTCCAGAGGGCTCTGGGGAGTTTTCCGGCTGATAGGGCTGGCTCTCATGTCGAAACCCTGGTTGATCTGTGGAATGCAGAAATGACCCGGGCGGTTGACACGATTGGTCCTGAGCGCCCTCTCCTGTGTAGAGCTCGTACGGCTCTGTGGTATACCCCGAAGCTGAGAGTGATGAAACAAAATAGGAGACGGCTTGAGGGCAGATGGAAACGAACTCCTAGTGGATTCAGTGAAACACTGGTAAGTGCCTATGGTAAGCTGAATTCAGGGGCAGTGAGGCCAGCAAAAAAACAATACTTTGCTGCCACTATTAAATCATCAATCTGCCGCCCAGCGGAGCTTTTCAGAGTTGTCCAGGGGCCTCTACATGCTGGCCCCAAGGACATGATAGAACCATCTGAGGCCCGCTGTAATATATTTGCTAGGCACTTCCAGGATAAAATCTTTGGCATCTGCCAGGACTTAGACTCCAGTGTTATAGCAGTTGAATCTAGTGAGGTACCCAGAGCACAGGTTTGTCCTGTTTTCTTGGACGAGTTTCAGTTGGTACAACTCGATGACGTGGACAAGGTGCTTGGACAGGTTCGTGCAGCCACCTCTGTATTGGATCCTTGCCTCTCTTGGCTTATAAAAGCTAGCAGGGATGGAACAGCCAGTTGGGCCAGAGAAGTGATTAATGCCTCTCTACGAGAGGGTGTGGTCCCAGACCTCCTGAAAGAGGCAGTAGTGAGACCACTCCTGAAGAAAGCTTCCCTGGACCCAGAAAATCTTAATACATTTAGGCCGGTGACACACGTTCCATTCCTGGACAAGGTCCTTGAGCTGGTGATTGCTGGCCAGCTCCAGACACTCTTGGATGAGACTGATTATCTGAATCCATTTCAGTCGGGTTTCAGGCCTGGTTTTGGCACGGAAACAGCCTTGGTCGCCCTGTATGATGACCTATGTCGAGAGAGGGACAGGGGGAGTGTGGCTCTGTTGATTCTCCTTGATCTCTTAGCGGCTTTCGATACCATCGACTATGGTATCCTTCTGGCACGACTGGCTGAGTTGGGAGTGGGAGGCACTGCATTGCAGTGGTTCTGCTCCTACTTGACAGGTCGGCTCCAGAAGGTGGTGCTGGGGAGACATTGCTCGGCCCCGTGGATTCTCCAATATGGGGTTCCGCAGGGGTCAGTTTTGTCCCCCATGCGGTTCAACATCTACATGAAACCGTTGGGTGCGGTCATCCGGAGTTTTGGAGTGCGTTGTCATCAGTACGCTGATGACACGCAACTCTACTTCTCCTTTTCATCTTCATCAGGTGAGGCTGTGAATGTATTGAACCAGTGCTTGGCTGTGACAATGGACTGGATGAGAGCTAATAAACTGAAACTTAATCCAGACAAGACTGAGATGCTGTTAGTGGGGAGTTCCTCTGACCAGATGGAGGGTGTTCAACCTGTTCTGGATGGGGTTGCACTCCCCCTGAAGGAGCAGGTTCGTAGCTTGGGGGTTCTCCTAGAACCATCTCTGTCACTTGAGGCTCAGGTAGCCTCGGTGGCACGGAGTGCCTTCTATCAACTTCGGCTGGTGGCCCAGCTACGCCCCTATCTGGACAGGGATAACCTGGCTTCAGTTGTCTATGCTCTGGTAACCTCCAAGTTAGATTACTGCAATGCGCTCTACGTGGGGCTGCCTTTGAAGACGGTTCAGAAGCTGCAGCTTGTGCAGAATGCAGCGGCCAGACTGGTAACAGGGACCAGAAGGTTCGTACATATAAGACCTACTCTGGCCTGCTTGCATTGGCTGCCTGTATGTTTCCGAGCCCGATTCAAGGTGCTGGTTTTAACCTATAAAGCCTTATACGGTTTGGGACCACAATACCTGATGGAACATCTTTCCTGACATGAACCTACCCGTACACTACGCTCAACGTCAAAGGTCCTCCTCCAGGTGCCTACTCTGAGGGAAGCTTGGAAGACGGCAACAAGGGAGAGGGCCTTCTCTGTGGTGGCCTCTCAATTATGGAATGATCGCCCCGATGAGGCCCGCCTGGCGCCAACACTGTTATCTTTTCAGCGCCAGGTCAAAACTTTTATTTTCTCCCAGGCATTTTAACAGCTCAAGTTGAGGTTTTGATTGACATTGTGGCCAGGCTTAATAGTTAAAATGTTTTAAAGTGTTTTAATGACAGCTGTTTTATGTTTATGGTTTAAAATTTGTATATTGTCTTTTTAGTGCTCAATCTTTTTAATTTTTGTAAACCGCCCAGAGAACTTCGGCTATGGGGTGGTATATAAGTGTAAATAATAATAATATGTTAAGTCACATCTAATTTCCCTTGATTGTGACATTTCAAAAACTGGAATTGGGTAACTTATGAAATGGGCAGAAACAAAATACACACTCACACCCTTCAGCCCAAGTTCGTAGCAAAAAGTCTACTCTTCTTAAACAGTCAGAACACTGTCCCTAAACTAAGGTCTTCTAACCCTCCATAGCAGAGGAACTGTAAACTCGCAGGAGCTTGGGAGCACTTAGTCCAAACTCGTTTAATGAAAGGAAAACAACAAAGGGCAATAATTCCAAGTAAATGTATTTAACATGAGATGCCAAAAACACTTTGTTGGGTGTAATTTGCCACTGTCCTTTTAACCTCTCAGAATACTGCAGATTTTGTCCTATAAAAAAGTTGAACTTTTAGAGTTTATATTTAATATTGTGGTTGGGTTTTAAACATGTAGTCCAGCTTTAGCCCCCATGATAGAACGGGACATAAATACACAAGTAATAAGGAGGCCACTAGTTTAAAAAGGTTTTACTTGAGAATGGGTCAGAACCTATAAATACAGTATTGTAGCCAATTATCCAGTCGCAACTGGCTCTAATCAGTTCCGACAGGAATTTGCTTTCACACCTCAAACAGTCCTTATTATGAAGCCCTTTGTGTTCTTTTCTCTTTACAAAGACCTACTTACCAGGCTCACTTCCTAGGGGGACCATTTTACGCATTTACGTCAAAAAAGGACACAGATTTGCATAAACTTTAGATATGCTAACCTTTATGTATATATGTAGATTTAGAATTAATTACTATAAAGTAAACAGAAGTACAACACAGAAGTACAACATCATAGTGGGGGAAGACTGTGACCAAGTGACCTGTGTGCCTAACTAGAGCTCCATCACACCAGCGATTTAGTGCACTCTCGCCATGCCTGGTGTGCGGATTTGCAGCACGGTACTCACATGACGCCGTGCCTGTCCTGCTGACACCCTGCCTCTTCCCCAGTCTTTCCTAGAATGCTAGAAGTCTGGATTATTTTCCCTAAGCACATTGAATGAGCCCTAAGCCTCCGTGTAGGTTTAAAGGAACTGGGGGGCTTGAATGGATTGCATCAGGTCCTGGCAGGAAAAGCAATCTCTCCCAGCAGCCAGCTCCAAGCCTCAATATAAAACCCAAACCTTGCATCCCGGGTTGGAAGGCGTTTCTTAAAATCATACAACGCCTGGATCTCTGCAGAGACAGGATTGTACTCCCTCGATGCCCCCAAAGAGCCAGTGGATCAGGATGTGATAGCTCGTCATTCTCTTTCTCCAGTGAACCCAGTAAACTGGAGTTCTGAGAGGGAGTTAAGGCAGAGGGAAGGGATCTCTGACAGAATTCTTGGCAGCTTCACTAAATGACAGCTCCCAGTATATTATGGGTGTGGGGTGTAGGCATGACATTTAAATTGGGGTCGAACCAATATAAAGGTTTACTGAAGTTATGCCCAAAATGTCATAAGTAAGTTCCTCACTTTTTATTTTCCCAACAAAGATTCCACAAGTTTAATAAACTGCATGGCAGGCAAAAACTCAACAGGTTTTGACTGGATTCAGTGACAGGAAATCCATTTTTTTTAACCTAACCAAACAAAATGGTGGCAATTCTTGGTGCATATGGTGTACATTTTGTAATTTTTATGACAGGAACCTGCAGCAGTAGTTAACAGAACATGAAGTTTAGGAATTGAAATGAAAACTGCATAGAAAAACTATTTATTGGTGATTTTATATATTTAAAAGTGTTTGACTGCCACCTTATGGTTGCTTAAGCTGTGTAATAGTCAAAACAAACAAGGAATAGGAATTTAAAAACAAAAACAAAAAATTAAGAAGCAAGGAATGGTGCATTATCTGCTCATTGTTTAACAAAGTTCATAATTTCTTTGTAGAAAATTACATATATAGTAGTGCCAAATTTCTGGGGGTAGGGAAAATAATTTAACATGAAATATATAACAACTGTGGAATTAAAGGAATCTAATAGGGGCTTACAATTGTAGCTGATCAAAACTGACTTACCAAATCTTCCAGGCCTCCTCTTCCCCTCATTTCCCCTCTTCTTCTTCTCTTTCTTTCTTTCTTTCGCGCCCCAACTTTCATTGCCCAGAGTAGCCTTCTTAGGCCTCTGTCTTTGCTAGTGCCCCCCTTCCTCAGCCCCATTTAGACTGGGGTGACCAGATCCAAAATATGGAATTTCAGCTTTCTTTCTTTCTGGATTGAGGGCATTAGCTTTTTCAATCTTCAATACAGTTTTCAATCAACATATAAAACAACAAAATACCATAGAATTAAAAAAAAGTAACACCTCTTCTTAGCCCTGCATGACAAAATGTACTTGCCAGAATTCCCCCTTGTACACAGCCATTAACGCAGGGACGGACAACTTTGGAGGATGCGTGGGCCAATTTCCTGCCCCCGAAAACTACCATGGACTGCACCCCCCCCCCCCCCGCTACCAAAATCGCCATCGCCGAATTGCCACTGAATTTTAACAAGTAATCATGCTCCTGGAAGGCCTGGGGGAGCGCGAATTGCCATTAAAACGAGGCTACCTCTCCCTGACCCGCGTGTCTTGTTTTAGAGGGGAAAGTGGCTGGGGCGGAGGAGGCTACTCAGCAGCAGCAGCAGCTTGAGGGGTGGTGAGGGACGGGAAAAAAAGGACGGAGGAGCTGTATTCGACCTTCGGGCTGCATGTTGCCTCCTCGTTCATGAAAGGTAGGACCGAGCCTTGCTCCGTTTTGCTGCTGATTATCCTATCTCGCTGGCCTTTTCCACTGTAGGGACTCTGCCTTCTCTGCTACCTGCTCTCTGGCCCCCCATCATTGCAGTTCAACCTAAGCGGTGATTTTAAAACACAGTAGGGAGTAGGAGATTGCCACAAAAATGTGTGTGTGTGAGATGTGCGTGTGCATGTGTGATTATGTTTTGTGCTGTGTGCTCATCGCATTCATCAGAGCTGGCTTTACTGCCACCCCAAAATTCCTTAGTGCATTACAGTTGATAAACAATATATCATATCAGACATTTGCAGCTGAATGTAGGGTGACCATATGAAAAGGAGGACAGGGCTCCTGTATCTTTAACAGTTGTATTGAAAAGGGAATTTCAGTAAGTGTCATTTGTATGCATGCAGCACCTGGGGAAATTCCCTTTTCATCGCCACAGTTAAAGCTCCTGCAGCTTTAACTGTGGTGATGAAGAGGGAATTTTGCCAGGTGCTGCATGCATACAAATAGCACCTGCTCCCTTTTCTATGCAACTGTTAAAGATACAGGAGCCCTGTCTTCCTTTCCATATGGTCACCTTAGCTGAAGGGGACCACTATACTGCCAAAGCAGTACTGAGAAGCAATCATTATGGCAATGTCAGATTAATGTTTATAGCATTTTGAAGGGCATTTTAAGGTGGCTAAGGAACTCGCACCACTACAGCAGTCTAGGTAGATGTTACTGCACTGTAACCACGTGATACAAAGCAGTACTATGTATAGCCAATTACACACTGAGAAACTGGGGATGAAATTACTAGGGGAATCATCACACATGGGGTTTGATGCACACCTGCTGCGATTTTAATCCATATTTTCAGCGCTGGACTTGCTCAGGGTGCGAGAACAGCAGGACAGGGATGACGTCATGCGAGTCCAGCACTGAAAAAGTAGATCAAAGTTGCGGCAGGTGTGCATCAAACCCTGCGTGTGATGACGCTTCGCGGAAAGGAATGATACCAGATTTTGCAAGACCCACCTATGTGTTACTGCATAATCATTTCAGTCAGCATGGAACTGGCTATATTATGTGTCTTATTATGTACTACACATAGGAGATAAATTCTTAAGCTGCTTGTATTTTGCTGCATTTGATCTCAAAGCATAACTATAGAGAGAGCATGAAAATTGGAATGAGAAATACAAAATCTTTTTAACTCATCTTATCATTTGCCTCCATAAAGCAATGCACGAGTTGTTCGCCTACTATGTGCTGCTGTTTTGGTCATAGCATGTTAAGAAATATTAGAATTTTTAAAAAATCACATGGTGTAGATGGATCACAGAAGAGCATTGGAAATGTTTAAGCTCTGTGTAGAAAATCTATGAGGGTGAGCGATGGAAAAGATTTGATTTATTCGAAACAATGTACATCTTAGAAAATGCGGCCTCTTAAGACAGGGGTAAAAACTAATATTCAATGGCAGGAGCAATCCTACGGCCCCAGACATTGTCTGGAGGTCATAGGATATTGGGGACAGAGCTCTGAACCTTGGAAGGGGGAGTTGGAGATCTGCCCCCTCCCAGGAAAGATCCGTGCTGGCTGCCCTCCAAGCTCAGAACATTGATGGGTAGGGATGGGACGTGGCTGGAGAGGCCAGGATACAAGTTATCTTGAGCCTCTGCCAGAGTCCTTCCCTCCCCCTCTGAAGCACTATCACTGAAAAGCCCATCTAGCGAAATATGCAGGGCCTCCCCCATCCTTCCCACCCTACATAGAATGATCAGAAGCCTCTGAGTTTGGGGGCTTCTGATCATCAATAGGATTGCACCCTAAGTTGCAAAACAGCACATTCCAAACAGATCAAAGGATGCATTTTTTTCATGCTAATACAACTACACTCACATAAATGATACAATATAGGACTGAAATTTCAGGAGCAGGAAGATTGGACACTCATATTCAGTTAGTTACATAGGAAAAATATTTTGGTTGCGTAGAAGTCTAGAAACTCACTTGAATTAGACCAACCCTCCAGAATGATAAACTATTTGGGTTCAGTGTCCCCATTATGGGTTGGTACACAACAAAAAGCTGCCAATTTGAATTGGCAATCAGGGTTCCTCCCTAACTCCTCTGCTCCAAAAATGGGATTCCTTCAGTGGATTTCACGCATGCAAAATCAAAGTGTTAAGATTTTTTAAAATTAGAAGTGCATTGGTGTTGACATCTTTAGTTGTTCGAGGAAGTTAGGAGTGGGCAACTTTGGAGAGTCTAGGGACAATTTCCCATCCCTGGAAACTACTGTGTGCCAGACACCCTGTCACCAAAACCACAGCCACTGAATTGTTGCAGCAAAAAACCTGATTTCCCCTTTAACGCAAAACTTTGGGGGCACATGAATTTCCAATAAAACAAGTGTGTGCTCCAACAATGGCAGCAACTTGGGGTGGTAGTGTGGGCCTCAATGGATGGAAAGAATGAAGGATAATGAGCAAATAAAAGAATTGCTAAAAGATAATAAGATAGCTTGGTTCAAATGTTTACAATTAGGGAAATGGACTCAGGATTGGAAAATGAAAAATAAGAAGTGTAGGAAAATACAAGATTTGAAGATTTAATTGAACTTAAAGGAAGAAAAGAAGAAATTAGAGAAAAGAAAGGATTGACGAGTGAGATATATAAAATGTTAATAGATGATGATCTTCAGGACTCTATTAAAGCTATAAAAATGATCTGGGAAGAAGATTTAAGGGAAAAAATTAATGACAATAACTGGGAGAGGTTGTGGAATGCAAGAATGTTAAAGCTGTTATCGATAAGAATTAAGGAGAACTTTTATAAGACAGTGTGGAGATGGTATCTAACACCTGTAAGATTTCACCAGATAGATAAAAAAGTGTCTAAGAATTGTTGGAGAGGATGTCAGGAGGTTGGAACTTATTTTCATATGTGGTGGAGCTGTGAACATGTACAAAAAATTTGGGTAAGGGTGTTTAAAGAAATAAGTGAAATAATTGGAAGCAAATTGGAATTAAGCCCAAAGATAGCTCTACTTGCAGTTTGGGACAGAGAGAATGAGAATAGAGAATTGATAAACAACCTCCTGGCACCCATTAGAATAATGATTGCTAAAAATTGGAAAGGACAAGGAAGCTATACAATTGAAGAATGGTATAAAGAAATATGGGATATGGCATTGAATGATAAATTGACGTGTAGAATGAAAATAAGGATGGGAATGTCCAGTAAGAATGATTTTGGAGAAATATGGACTCCCTTTTTGGAATATGTATTAAGATCGGGGAAGGGACAAAAACCTTCAAAAGAGATGTTAAAATTTTGGAAGGATGATGAATGATTAAGAGATGGTCTCATGGGGATGGGGGGCACGGGGGGGTTGTTGAGGGTTATGTATTGTACTTATGTTGTTTATGTTTTATTATGTCGAAATTAATAAAAAATATATTAAAAAAACAAAAAGGCCGGGGGGACCTGTTGCCCACCTCTGGGGTCTATTTTGTGACAGACAAAAGGCAAGAAGGGGCGGGAGAAGCATGGGAGGTGGACGTCGTTGTCAAAAGGAGCTGCGAACGTCCAAAAATGGGAAGTAATAACCACTGCTCCTCCTCACCACATCTCGTCCCACGCTTGTTTTCCAAACAGTGTATAGACACACCTGTGAGACCTTGCATGGGGGCTGCTCACCCACCAGTTTCTAATCTATTCTCAGCCCTCTCCTCCTTAGGCTCCCTAAGGCTGCTTGGGTTTCTTGCATGCCATATGATCTACAGCCACCCCTGTGTAGTAT
Organism: Anniella stebbinsi; assembly: GCA_029215795.1. NCBI lineage: Eukaryota > Metazoa > Chordata > Lepidosauria > Squamata > Anniellidae > Anniella > Anniella stebbinsi. Next base: position 58,773,892 of record JARDYH010000005.1, on the reverse strand, counting down.
TGTTGTAAATCAGGTTGGCCATACTTGTGAGCATACACTAGCATATGAGAATTCAGTCAATATGCTAATCAGCACCCACAACCACATGTATTTGCAGTTAGATGGAAATATGTTCTGCACTGTTCTGTTGATTCATAATATTGTGATTATCCTGGAATATGAACACATGTTCTGGTGCATATTAGTATCTAAGCTGGAGTGCAATTTGGCTCGCATTAACAAGGTCTGGTAGGGTTCTTCTCACAAGACATGAAGTGTGTTTGTCTTACACTGTTCTGAAGAATCAGTGTGAAGAATCTTTAAGAAGTGCTTTAACCTTGAGGAAATGAACTGACAGCTGACAGTAACAGAGAAGTAGCAACACTTGTCTGTGAAAGAATGTGGCTGCTAATTCCACTGATGTTGCACATTTCCTTTGACATTACGGATTTGGAATACAAACCTCTAAAAGCAACCTGGGAAACAATAACTCCCCAGCTTTATTTCTTGTTGCACGAACCAAGCTCAGTAATATATTTGAAATGTCAACTGCATTTACTTTGATTTTATATTTGTGTAAGAGCATTGTATAAAATAATAAATTAACTTCCGATCCATGCATGTAAACTGAATCCCAAAATTTAGATGTCATTTGCATGTTTAATAGGTAGACACTGTTAATTTAATATGAATTAAGAAAGTAAATTACTCTTTTATCTATTAACAATTCATTGTTTGCCTGAGTGATGTTCCCTAGCAATTGTTTGAGACTTAACCACAAACCCTCTGGAGCTTTCTGCATTATGTATTGAAGCTGACAGAAGGTGATATAATGTGTATGTAGAGGAGGAAAAGAAGTCTCTGGCCAGCTGACTCCTTGTAACCTTCAGCTAATCATGTCTCTCCCTAATTAACAGAAAGAGCGTGTGAGATCAGGCCTTCAACACATTTGCAACTAAAGAATAAATTATGAATTCACCAAAAATAGAAGCCTAGAATGCTGCGTTGGCAGATGGCTGCATATAAAGTCTCCAAGGCCCAAGGCTCCTTGATTCTTCACTAGCTCAGTATCTCAAGGTAAGTTATAGTTCCTTGCTGTGCTTTAGTGAATCTGGACTCTTGCCATTGCTCAAGGCTGCACATGTCCGCTGCTTCTTCCCATTACTGGTTCTCTGGATATGCATACACAGTACAAAATATGAAGATGTGGTAGCAGTGGCAGGAACTGAAATATATTGGCATGCATGCTTGGAGGCTTTTCATCAATGCCAGTTTCTCAATATTTACAATATTGTCTCTCAATATTTCCAAGAATCACAGTGAAACAAAGAATATCTACAAAACCCAGATTAATTGCACTTATAATAGGTTTCTTGATTCATTTCTGAAAAGAATGTTAACAAATGATAGAAAGATATAATTGTATGATCTCGTGGAACTGCTCTGTAATTGGATTGGATTTGATAATAGAGGGGTTTAGAACTTGCTCATAGACAGCAATATTGATGAGAAAGCACAAATAATAAAAGTGGGATTTTCTATAAAATTCAATTTCTTGGCTAGAATACTACCCAAAACCTACTTTATTCCAATATCATGCTCTGTTTCTCACTAATCTTCTTTCTTCTTCCTATTCACATTTGAAAGATACAGATTGTAAACTGCCTTCTTGGTGACTGAAGGTAAGAATAATTTTACTTTAAATTCAGCATGCATGTATATTGTTGCTCCTGCAGTGTGAATTACTGCACTGTGTATTATATATCTGATCAAGCTCTCAACCAACAAAGGACACAAATCTAAGCAAGGGCACAGTTCACTAAGTCTGTTCTGTAGCTCAGTGGTAGACCACATGCCTTGCCTACAGAAGGTCCTAGGTATCTTCATTTAAAAAGGACTCTCAGCAGGGCAGGAACCCTGCCTGTATATCTGGAGCGTTGCTTCCAGTCAATGGCAAATTTGTTTTACATAGGTTGGTATGGGAACTAGTCTTAGCCATTGCCACCTATGGAAAATCACTCCTCAGTTTTGTTTGGCATGAACAGCTATCTACAGAAATCCAGTGGAATGCACTGTGCCATGTTTGCCTTGTAGTCAGTCTACTGTAATCTATATCTTCCAAAACAGTTGTTAAAGTACCGTTGAATAGAGAAAATTCAAAAGGATTGTATGTTCTGAAGCATAGAAGCTGCTTTTACCTGGGCAATCTCTGTGTTATTAAAGGAAATTTGATATATGCACGAAAGTCTCTGTGGCAAAATGGGGAAAGGGGGCATTTAAAAATGGGATGCTTTACTTACAGTCTGAAATGGTACAACCCAGAAAGGACTCTCAATCACATGATTTTGTTGACTGTGTAGCTCAGTTTTAAGGACCTTATGCAAGAGCTCAACATGGTAGGATACAACCTTTCCAAAAGAACTTCTTAGCAACTGTTCTGAACAGAATTAACAGGAGTATTCCTAATAACAATTAACAGATTAACAGAAATATGCTGCCTTCCAGTTATACTTATAGATATGCCATGATTTCGTTCAAAAATATTGCCCAAATGTTAGAGCTCGTTCAAAGAATACAGTGAGACTATAATGTTCCTCCTCACTTAGAAAGAGATATGTCTTTGAACATTCAAAGAGTGCTTATCTTCTTAGTGCATGGTCAACAGCAAGAATGTAAATGTTAGATTTCTGGTGTAATTATACCAATTCTTCTTTAATCCCTTCAGCCAATCTGTAATCATGACTTCAGATGCTGAAATGGCTGTATTTGGAGATGCAGCTCCCTTTCTCCGGAAACCAGAGAAGGAGATAATCGAGGCTCAGAATCGTCCATTTGATGCTAAAACAGCCTGCTTTGTGGTGGATGAGAAAGAAATGTATGTCAAAGGCCTGATCCAGAGTAAAGAATCTGACAAAATCACTGTCAAAACTCTAGACGATCGTGTAAGTAGGAATTTAATCAAACAATTTCATTCATGTTCATGGTGGGCCAACCTTTGCGGTTTCAGGAGATCCTCTATTTTCCAAACACTGATATGGATGCCAGGAGTAGTGAACGCCATTATGAAGTTGGCACCATCTAAAATAAGGACTCAACAATTAAGGAGCAGATGTGCCAAGCATAGCATGATATATGAATATGTATTGTTGTGACATAATACAAACAAAAACCAAATAAAACATGTAAAATTAATAGCGCTTAGTTGAAAGGCAGGAATTTTGTGAGCCTTTTCATGGCCTCAAAAGCACCCCTTTTTTTAGTTGTTTTTCAGCTGGGCTTTAAGGGACATAACAGTATTTGCTGGGGTGGAGGTGGGCATGTTTCTGCTGCTTCACAAACATTATTATGAGACGTCATGAGAGGTATCCATGAAAATCCGTGAGTGCCCAATGATAAGCGTACAACAAAACGCTCGCCTGATGGAGCTCGTTATAGGAGGAAGTGAATGTAAAAGTAGCAGGAGAGAAGGATGAAAGAAACTGGCAACTGGAAATACCGTACAAGTTAATTGTGAAAGAAGAAGGGGACAAGAACTGTCAGGAGATGGGTAAGAAGACTTTGAGGGGCATATGGGGGTGGAGGAAGAAAAACAATATAAAATCAACAATATTCTCTACTCAGAGAAGGAATCCCAAACCTTTTTGTGTCATGGTGCACATTAGAATTTTGAGAGAGTACCATGAGCATCTCATGAAATGGCTGTCGTGGAGGGACTTGCTCATTCATAAAATGGCTGCTATGGTGGCCATGGCCAGTAACAAAACACTCATTTCCCAGAAGGCAAACTGGTAACAGAAAAGTAATTAGCCCAAGAACCTAAGTAAAAGTTTGAAGAGAAGGGTCCGAGATCCAAAATACAAAACAACTCTTTTGAACCCAAATAAACATTTCAAACCCAAATAAAGAACAGCACTATGCTTTGCAGCATGGCATTCTCCCAGTTATTAAAAAAATAATAATCTTAAGAAATAAAATTACGATCAGGAGAGGGAGGAAGCCTGGTGGGCACCAAGAGAAGTATCCATGGTCAGTGGTCATGGGCACTATGCTGGAAACCCATGTAGGCTGACCATCTGAAAAGGAGGACAGGGCTCATGTAACTTTAACAGTTGTAGAGAAAAGGGAATTTCAGCCAGTGTCATTTGTATGCAATTAGTTTCTGGTGAAATTCCCTCTTCATCACAACAGTTAAAGGTGCAGGCACTATACTAGAGTGACCATATACAAAAGAAGGCAGGGCCCCTGCAACTTTAATTGTTGTGATGAAGAGGGAATTTCACCAGGAACTAATTGCATACAAATGACACCGGCTGAAATTTCCTTTTCTCTACAACTGTTAAAGTTACATGAGCCCTGTCCTCCTTTTCATATGGTCAGCCTAAGCCTATGGATCAGCAAATTCTTCCTGAAATGGAGGGACTGAGTAATTATACTCCAGAGTCAATGTCTGTACTTAACTTGAGGGATGCTGACTTATGGAATTCCTTGCTACACGGACTTAGCTGTGGCAAAGAATTTAACAATTTTCAAAGAGGTTTTTGATATTAATAAAATAATATCAGTAATTGGCAGCTGATTATACCAAACTCCACCTGCAACCATTTTGTGGCTGGTGGGCCTCAGTTAGTTTTTCCTCTCTTAGGCGGGCCCTGGGAGTAGAAAGTTTAGAACCCCAGCATTAGTTCCTATGACACATTACATTTTAGATGGACTCATGCAACTTTCCAATGTCCATCAAGTTATTCTTAAAGCTACCAGTAAATGTAATATTACTTCCCATAAACTTTGTGGTATGATGTATTTTACAAAATGTTGAAGATGTATCTTTATCTTATGAGTCAATCCTAAGGTACATTTCCTACCACCTAAACCATGGGTGCCCAACCTGCAGCTTGGGGGACACATACGGCCCTCCTTTACTGTGCCCTCACCCAAGAATGCCCTATCCCTCCCAAGGGTGCCCTACGCTCCCCAGTACTACAGCCAAATCCTACTCCCCTCTGAGAAATTTCCCCACTGCCTGTATTTTCCACTTCTTTCCCAGGAGATCCTCATATTTGTATCAAGTTCACTGATATGTGTGCATGTGTGCACATACATGCATGCAGACCCCAACCCACAAGCCAACAACACATGCAGTCCTTGGAGCTTAAAAGCTTGAGCGTCCCTAATCTAAACCATCATCTTTCAAAAATAGATACATGTTGCACATGTTGACCGCGTATGAATGAAAATCTGATTTCTTGTGATGGTAGAATCAACAAATTGGATCAACAAGTTGGTCATACTTAGTAGACTCATTAAAATCAATGGAATGTAAGTTAGTTAGACTAACTTAAGTCTCATTTTTTCAATAGATCTACACTAAGTATGATTAAGTCTGGATCCTACTCAATGTTTAGTTATACACAGTATGTACAGTTTTGATGACTTCCAAAGGGTAAGGTACCATTGATTAGCCATTTTATGACAATTATTTCTTAATGAAAGACAGAATAGTCCCTTCCACGAATGTGTGAGCTTTTTCTCTTTTGCAGAAGGAATCAAGATCCTAAAGAGATACTCACTGGAGGAAGGGGGAGAGAAGTTTCTCTCATTTCCCCTTCCCCCCTGCAGCCCCCACCTCTGGAGTAGCTTTTCAGGGTGCCCAGGGAGCTGCAGGGGGGAAAAGGAATTGGTAAGAATCACCTCCCCACTAACTCCAGGGGAATCATTCCCTGGGTGGAGTTCAGCTTACAAGAACTATAGATCCAAGCCATTGAAAACAATGGAACATTTGTAAATAGAAAATCCAGTCATTCTTCATTGAGCTTTGAATCCAAGTCCTGTTCTCCTTTTGTCATAAGTGATTTATGATTTTCATATTCAGCTTTTAATGACACATAATAAATTCTATAAAATGGGTTGGGTAGAGACTTGTGCTCAGTGAAGCTGTGTTTGCCCTGGGGGAAGGACATGGAGCAGGGACATTCCCCAATTCCTCCTTCCCTCTGCAGCCCCATGCCTTTTGGAGACCCTCCAGAACAGTGTGAGAGGACACTGGGGGCTGCAGGTGAAAAAAGGATCTGTTGGATCCAGGTTCTCTCTACAAATGGAAGCAGCCATTCCATTTGCAATGTAGAACGTCTATAACCCGCCCATTTTTTTCCTTGTCTGCACTTGCAACATTTTTGTTCAGATTCTTTTCTTTCTATTTATTACATCATATTATATTGTATTATATATTTTATATATTATATATGATATGATATATATTGTATTAATTTTCTGTCAGGGTGGAAAGATTTGAATCAAGGCAATTAAAATAATTATTTAAATCAGCAAGAGGAAAGTTCAGTTTAAATAATTGATTTAAATCAAGCTTCCCATTTGATAGTACTTCATACATTTCTTAAACAATAGTGCAGACTGCTAACAGTACAATTGTATCCATGTTTACTCAGAAGCAATGGGATTTAATCCCAGAGATGTGTACGTTGGATTGCAGCTTTGACCATGGGGCTGTCTGTATGCTTTATTTGCCTCGTGACAGCCACTGTGGGGACTTTTTGGCATCAGGCATGGGGCGTTCTGGGACAGATGGCGGAAGGGGGCAGGCTCAGTGAGCTGGATGCCCGGCAGAATGCCTGTGCTCCCTGCTGCCATGGGAATTTTCTGCCCTACCCCACAGCAGCAATACCACAGGGTTTCAAGAGAAGAGACAGCCAAGGTTTTAGGGCTAATATGCTTATATCCAGAATTGTTTACCTAGTTATTCTTTAAGAGAAACTTGGTACTTAATTATTTTTAATCTGATTTTAAATTTTTAAAATCTATTAAATTTTTTAAAAATCAGTTTTTATCCACCCTTTTTTCTGTTCTGTATATTCAAAAAGTAACTGGTTTGGAAATAATACTAATATGGATCATGAGCAGTACTACATTATTATTGGCCTCATTATAGGCTAACACTGGATTGTATCAATATACCGTGTTATAAAAAGGACATAACCATGCTCATGCTATGATCCCTGATTGGCTGGGATCACATTGTGAAGAACAAGAAAACATGGCATTTAGCGCATCGAAGAGAAGACAACAGCTGCAAACAGCTATTAACGAAACCCAAAACGACTCTTTCACACACCAAAATGTTCACGAGTGAATTTTCTCAATGCAGTACTGAACATTAAAGTGTGGGGACCCTACTTATAATTCAAGAAATTTTTGGGTAGAGGTATTAGGGGCAACCCCCCCCCCCCATAATGCCCACAAGACTGGTGTACCTCAAAATGCTTCCTTGCTTGTGTTTCTTCATGTTCTCTGTACTCTTTACTCCACAGACTGTGACAGTTAAGGAAGATCAAGTCTTTTCCCTGAATCCTCCAAAGTTCGATAAAATTGAGGATATGGTCATGATGACCCATCTCCATGAACCTGCTGTCTTGTATAACCTCAAAGAGCGTTATGCATCTTGGATGATCTATGTGAGTTGCAGCTGAACTTGAAACATAGTTCTGGATTTCTCAACCCAACAGCTATATAACATCACATGAATGCCAATGTATGATCTACTTTTTCTATAGACCTATTCAGGGCTCTTCTGTGTCACTGTCAACCCTTACAAGTGGCTGCCGGTATATAATCCTGAAGTAGTGTCTGGCTACAGGGGCAAAAAACGACAAGAAGCCCCTCCTCATATATTCTCCATCTCTGACAATGCCTATCAGTTCATGTTAACTGGTGAGTAATCAGAAATTAGAAACCTGATGCTAGAGTAGAGAATCCTTGCTATCTTCCAATCCTTGTAGACAATAAATGGTTCTGTGGTTTGACTTGGTAGAAGGCAGCTTTCTATGTTCAGAACTTAGCCCATGTAAACCATATCTTCAATGTAGTTGCATGTTATAATCAGAAAAGTGATGAAAGTATGGAAGATGATAGCTTGCTTCCTACTTTGAATTCCATTATGCCTGGGAATTTAACTCTATTTACTATAGGAAAGCTTGAAAAAATTAACATAACTAACTTTCAGTCACAAATCTCATTTTTTTTTAAAAAATACATAACATCAGGGCTATAAGGACATAAATAGCAATACTTAATTTGGAAGGGGGTCACAGGATAACAATTCTGAAGTGCATATACATGGCAAAAGTTATCCATAAAATATTTCCAGTGAAGGTTCTGTAAGTTGGGGTGGGACCATATGCTTTGCATGCAGAAAGCCCTGGCTTCATTCCCTGGCACCTCCAGGTAGAGCTAGGAAAGCATCTGTCTGAAACCCTGATAGCCACTGACAGTCAGGATAGACAGTACTGATCTAGATGGATCAATGGTCTGGCTCAGTATATGGCAGCTTTTCTAAGCAGAATCCTCAGATCAGCCGATATAGAGTTATGCACTGATTAGTAACATCATTTTATTATGCAGTCACAGACCCAGAAAAACAATCACAGTCGTTATTAAAACCATAAAGACACAATTGTTAATTCATTGTACAGCAGGCTAAAGAAATTGTTTAAAAGTACACATATTTAAAATATTTAAACGTAGTTAAAAACGCATGATAGTAAAAGTTAAAAAATAACAACATAAGATAAAAGTTACAATTGTGGTGGGAATATCATTTTACGAGACCTTTGTACGGAGAAGAGGAACTTGGCCACTGACTCTGTTGTTAACTTATTTGTGCCTGCCAGAAAGTATTCCAAATACTGTTTGGATTTCCTTCCAGGGCATTTTCTCATAAAAAGGCCAAGAAATCTACTTCGCTCCTCCCTATGGAAACTGCATTAGGAAAAAAAATATGCCCTAACGATTCAACTGTTTCATCACCACAGGGGCAAAAGTGGTCCTCATATGGGATGCCCTGATAGCGCCCTTCCAGTATTGCAGAAGTAAGGCAATTAAATCTAGCTCTGGAGAAAGCCTGACGATACTTGGGAATGGTCAGGTAATCCAGATATCTGGCATATCTGGGAAATTCAAAAATTAGGCCAGAGTGTGTTGGAGAGCAGAATCTACGTGCATTTGTCATAGCGTATTGAAAATCAATGTCCTTAATTTCTTTTTTGTCTTTCAGACCGTGAGAACCAGTCAGTCCTGATCACGTGAGTGCTTTTCCAGAATAACTATTAATATTGTGAGAGAGGACAATATTAACTCAATAGCAAATAGCCTGTTATTTACAGCTGAAGCAGCCTCTCTTAACTGCCCTCTAATTTCAGTTCCTGTTCCTGTTTGGAGGGTGGAGGGAATGGACGGATGAACATCCCTAGGAAATAGAGAAAACAATAATGAAAGAAACTAGTAATTAAAGCTTCTAGTAAGAACAGGATTTGTCCTTAAGGGGCAATTAAGAGAGAATGTTCATAGGATTAAATACTGGGCTATCCATCAGCAATCCTGCTCCTCAGGATACAATAAAAGGAACAGAAAAGCAAGCAGGGAGCTTTTAATTAATATTGCAGGGAACCTTTGCTGAACAAGACTGATTTCAGAACAAGCATTATTGAAGGATTTATGGCCATGAGAATGTGCATTGCTAGATAAAATAGCACGATATTAAGTCATAGTCCATTTCTTTGTGTACGTATTTCCCACAAATACATTTACACTCAAAGCAGTTCACAAAACAGATGATTTGAATACAATAACTGTAATTATAATACATGATCAATTCAACATTTAGAGTTCATTAAAACATTAAAAATGTAAATGAGCATAAAACAAGAGTGGAGAACTTCTTTCAGTTGAAGACAGAATTCTATTTGGGAGAAACTCTCGGCTGCATAGGTACAGCCAAAGGCAAAGAGGGTGTGTGTATATATCAGCGTATTGTACCTTAAAGCTCTTACTACAAGTAAATAAGCTGCAGGAGAGGCATTTCAAGCTTTAGAATTGGGGAAAAAACTGCACAAATGCCAGGAAGTCACTGAATGATCAATGGGACCAGAGGAAGAGGGTGTCAGTAAACATTATCCAATGCAAACATTTTCAGAATTTGTATCATTATTTTGCTCCCACAGTGGAGAATCCGGTGCAGGAAAGACTGTGAACACCAAGCGTGTCATCCAGTACTTTGCAACAATTGCAGTTACTGGGGACAAGAAGAAGGAACCACAACCCGGCAAAATGCACGTAGGTGAAACTGATCTAATTTTCAGGATATGGATTATATTGTTGTGTGGGGTGGGGTTAGGGGAAATCAGTATTCTGTTGTCATTTTAGCAGCTATAGAAACAGATTTAGCTGGATACAGAGTGAAACTACCCATGGATAAACTTTCCTTTGACCTGTTTTTACTACATTCTTTCTCTTAGGGGAGATGCCATTTCAATATTTTGTCTAGTTTAACAGATTGACTGAGGCTGGCATAATCTTTTGTGCTTTTCCATGAAAACCAAACACAATCTAATTGGAAATGTATTTTGTTATAATTAGGGGACTCTGGAAGATCAAATCATCCAGGCCAACCCCCTGTTGGAGGCCTTTGGCAATGCCAAGACTGTGAGGAATGACAACTCCTCACGTTTTGTAAGTCCAGGGTCTTATTTGCTCTGTCATGTAGAACTTCTGCATGTTATAAATTTAAATATATTCATGCTTCAGTAATAGGCTATTTATGCAATTCATCAGGGTAAATTCATCAGAATACATTTTGGAACGACGGGAAAGCTGTCTTCTGCAGACATTGAAACTTGTGAGTGGCAGCTACATCTCTGCACAATAATTTAAGTGCAATAATAAAACACCTTGTATTTTTCCTTATTTGTTTGTATTTTAAAATTCTCTTCAGATCTTCTGGAGAAATCCAGAGTAACATTTCAGCTCTCAGCTGAAAGGAGCTACCATATATTTTACCAGATCATGTCAAATAAAAAACCTGAGTTGATTGGTAAGTGGAAGCCACCAATGTTATGCCATTATTCGAATTATTCAATGTTGGTCTCCTACTCATAGGAGTAGGAGACTAACATGGTTGTTGTTGCTCTATATTTACAGACCTGCTGCTCATTTCCACCAATCCCTATGATTTCCCATACGTGAGTCAGGGAGAGCTCAGTGTGGCTAGCATAGATGATTCAGAGGAGCTGTTAGCTACTGATGTAAGTACCTCTGAGAGTGTTTCAAAATGATGCTTTCATTGCACACTAAATGCACATTGGCTTTGCAATTGATGAGGGGGATTCAGATATCTTTCCCCAGGGAAGCACTTTTAATGCAGAATCATTGCAATTGCCCAGTAGTCAAATTACCATATTTATCACTCGAAAAATACTAGTTATCTCTCAGCAGATATACTGAAGTAATGAGTGTCATATGAAATGTGTTTCCATAAGGTTCATGAACACCTGTTGACTGCTTCTATTGTGGCAAGGCTACCCACACCTACCTAATTTCCCAGAAGGACTGAGCACCCAGGAAGAAGGGCATTGAAATTATGTATCAAATAATTCCAAAATCATTATGGATAAGCTCAAATGTTCATGGCAATAATTTATTACACAAGTTTAAAAGTTTCTAATGTAATGGAAATAAATATTGACTATAGATCTTGCATCACCATGACATAAATTTAGGAATATTTGAGATGAGGAATTGTTGGTTGAAGTGGATGTTTGCAAATAATTTGGAGAAGATTTGGGGTCAGTTAGAGTGTTGGAAGAGATTCATCAGTGTAATTCAAGGAAATGTCTTCTGCAGGTTCTGCTTTTAATCCCTCTTTCAACCCAAAAGAAAGTCATTGGGGTACTCAATACTCTGTGGCCACAGTCAATTGTCCCAAACCAGTGAAAGTGATCCATTAATGGAAATAGGGATTTGGTGCCCTATTTCAGGAGCATAAATGACTGCTTGTGGGGAAGAATCCACATCTACCACATATTATCAGGCTTGACAGCCTGACTGAGGTCAGTTGAGGGTGGGAGGGAAAAATTGGTGTTGGACTTGATCCCAATGCTTTGTTCTACCCTCCAACTTACTTAGCAGGTGATCTGTTTTCTTAAGAGCTGACATTGCTGTTGATCATGATTTTGGCACCATGAATGATGGCTTCTGGGACACAGCAGCAGGAAAACATCTTCCTGCTTTGCTATGAATTCCCTCAGTCGGTCTGATGAATCTTTACAACAAAGGGCAAGTTTTTAATGAGTCAAAACATCACAAGGCACTGCAGTTGAAATCTGCATAGCTGCACTTAAAATAGGTTTCTGGTGAATCTCTGGACCCTTTTCTGTGCAAATGGGCTCATTACCTGCATCCTAAGACAAGCTGTACTGCTTAATCAGTTGTTGAAGATAATGGCTGAGAAACAGAAATCTGGAAAATTATGGAGGTCTCTTGCATCTCCAGGTGATTCCTAATATTCATTATAGCTAGAGAAAATTCTTGATCAAATGTGAATAAAATTCACAAGCATTTACCTTAATTTCATATTAGGGTAGTGGGGAGGACTTTAGTTGAGTTTAACCCTAAACTGTAAGGTTGCTTCAAGATGGAAGGCTCTTAGCGCTACCAATCACAGGATATTGTGCAGTAATTCCATCTTTTTTTCCTGGATGGATTTTCTGTGGTAAGGAAAAAGATGGAAGGAAGGGTGGGAAAACACAGGATGGCAAAAACAAACTATATCATTTTTATTATTATGAACACTGTTGATAGTAGATCCCAAACACACCTGTACAGCTCATGACACTATTGTGCAAGATACGAAACTGCGGATGTTATATCAGGATTTCAAAAATAAAGGATTTTCTGCTGGGCAAGGAAGATGGTGGGTAAGATTTTATTCCTCATAGCTATGGCTATGTGAGGGCTGTGAAATAAAGGGCATCCATTCTGTTGAATGCAACTTTGAGGGTGTGGAATAAGTGACAGTCTCTTATAGGAAGTGATATTAAAGACTTATTCCATGGAAAAACGCATTCACCTAGGGGTTTGAGTGGACTTTGACTTCCACATTTGAAGAGCTCAATCCATGACAGGATTGCCAATCTTGTGTCTTCTTTGCATGAATCTGGTACTTCTAGGGTTTTTTTTTACCTCTAGCAGAACTCTCTCTCTCTCTCTCTTTGGAGGCATCTTCAAATTTGGCCTTTGTGCATTCTTGTTGTCCTTTCCATAGAGCGCTATTGACATATTGGGTTTCAGTGCGGATGAGAAGATAGGAATCTACAAACTGACAGGTGCAGTAATGCACTACGGGAACATGAAATTAAAGCAGAAGCAGCGGGAGGAGCAGGCAGAGCCAGATGGCAGTGAAGGTAAATGTTTTGCAATGCATTGTTCTCATGTCTATGTTATTATACACATTTTGGTTGCGTTGTTGTTCCAAACTGTCTCTGGTGCTCGGATTATATATGCCAGTTCACAGCATTCTGCCCCACACTTAGAGACCTGGAGCATCATCGTTATGAATGTGGAATAAAAAGCAGGAAATAACACTCTGAAAGCAGTATTTGGAATGTGGATTGTGCCCCAACAGTTATCAGTGCACTTCAGTACTGCTATAAAGCAGTAATGTAGATCTAGCCTAAAAAGAAACATATCCCAGAATGAGGTTATGCAGTTAAAACAAGGCTTGATTCTTAATGTCTTTGGCTATCAGGAGCAGGGAACAGATTTCTCTTTAACTCCTATGGTATCTCTGCATCAGTGCATTTACGGGAGGCTGAAGAAGGCAGCAAACAGGGCAAGGCAGCTTTGGAGTCAGAGGGGGTGGGGTGGGAAAGAAGCATGCAAAAATGTACAATGATTAGATCAACATATTGTATGCCTATCATCATTACAGTCATCCTGAAGATTTTGATGGGGGTGACATGAAGTTAGTTCATGATTGCTGAATGCTGGTAATGCCTCCAAAGGGCTGTGTTATCATTGCACTAAGATTTGTTCTGGGTTGGTGTGTGTGTGTGTGTGTGTGTCTTTTATGTCTAGTGGCTGACAAAGCAGGCTACTTAATGGGGCTGAACTCTGCAGATTTGCTCAAAGGCTTGTGCTACCCACGAGTGAAAGTTGGAAATGAATATGTGACTAAAGGACAAAATGTTCAGCAGGTAAGACATTTTCATGCAGATTGGCAATGTTATCCTGGAGTATTTTTCTTCATTTTTTTATTGGTGGATTGTGATTAGTAACCCACCACACAACTCAAAGGGCCCTCCGACTAGATAACAATATGCCAAATCCGAATGCAATGCATTATAATACAATAAAGTCTGAATACAATAAAGTCTGAATACAATGCATTAAAAATGGAATAACTATACAGCTCTGTAATGAACAAGCAGCAGCAGATTCCAACAGAACCTCAGTGACATCTGAAAAGAAAAATGTAAACCCCTCCACATACTAATCAGAATAAAACGATCTCAGATTTCTTAACTAATTCCCATTGCCAGCTAACCTAATATCAGATCGGGCTGGCAACTGAAAGCAGGACCCTGTCAGATAACCAGAGCACCCAGTGAGCATTCATATGGGAGACATTTCCAGGTATCTTTAGTGCAAGCCACTTATGGATTTAAAGGAAAATTAAAACAGCACTTTAAATTGGACATGGACATTAATTGGGATTTAGTGTGGCTCTATTTATTTATTTATTTTATTACGTTTGTATACCGCCCTCTAGCCGAAGTTCTGGGTGGTTTACATAAGATTAAAACAAGTAAAAACAATATACAAAAATTAAAACAGCAAAAACATACAATATACACATAATATGCACATACATTGAAAACCACTGTAATAACTTTTAAAAGCTATAAACCTAAAAACAAAACAAACCCAGGCTCATCAGATATTGCTAAATGCCTGACAGAAGAGGAAAGTCTTGACCTGGCGCCGAACAGATAACAATGTTGGCGCTAGGCAGGCCTCGTCAGGGAGATTGTTCCACAATTGGGGGGCCACCACAGAGAAGGCCCTCTCCCTTGTTGCCGACCTCCGAGCTTTCCTCGGAGTAGGCACTCAGAGGAGGGCCTTAGTTGTTGAACGTAGTGTTTGGGTAGGTTCATATCGGAAAAGGTGTTCCATCAGGTATTGTGGTCCCAAGCCGTGTAAAACTTTATAGGTTAAAACCAACACCTTGAATCGGACTCGGAAACATACAGGCAACCAATGCAAGCAGGCCAGAGTAGGTCTTATATGCTCAAACCTTCTGGTCCCAGTTATCAATCAATTAAAAGTACTGTTTCTTCCCATTGGGATAGGTGTACAATTCTGTGGGTGCACTTGGAAAATCTGTCTATGAGAAGATGTTCATGTGGATGGTAACTCGTATCAACCAGCAGCTGGACACCAAGCAGCAAAGGCAGCATTTCATAGGGGTGCTGGACATTGCTGGCTTTGAGATCTTTGATGTAAGTTGAAGTTAAGTTAATTTTATTGAAGAAAAAAAATTCAGGATCTTCCTGGTCATTAAAATTACAAAAACTTTGTTTTGCTTCTAAAGTACAACAGCTTAGAGCAGCTCTGCATCAACTTCACCAACGAGAAATTGCAACAGTTTTTCAACCATCATATGTTCGTGCTGGAGCAAGAGGAGTACAAGAAAGAAGGGATTGAATGGGAGTTCATTGACTTTGGAATGGACTTGGCTGCCTGCATTGAACTCATTGAGAAGGTGGGATATGCTTCCTCATGAGTCATTTGTTTTCTTGCAGAATTCCTGTTATAATTCTTAATATTTCTTCAGGGGGCTGGTGATGGAAATTAATTTTTGTGCCTGAGCATTTCAGACTGTATGTATGGCTTAATACTCAGACATCTGCTGGTGTTCTCATCTGGCACTAGAGAGGGTGTGTTTCTCCCAGTGAGGGAAGACCCAAGGCATCTGGATCCAGATTGGTGAAATGAGAATGGCAGAGTCAAGAGACGGGTTGAGGCTAGTGAAAGAAGGGAGGAGATGGGGCTGGTGAGCATGAAGGGAAATATGTAGTGGCCCTGGGGAATCCGAGGAGGGACTTGCAGGACTTAGAAGAGAAGTGGGATTAAGTGAGGGAAGGATGGATAAGCAGCACCTGTAAACTATAGACATCTGTGTAGACTGATGCATAGATAAATTCACAGGGAAAGTAAGCTGATATAGCGACACAAACCAGTTGTGATGTGGCAGAGTGCAGATGGGGAAAGAGGCAAGAAAGCTATCTGGGCCCAGAATATTCAATGAACTGAGCAGGGGCTAAATTTCGCTCATCTCCTGGAAGGGCCCAGTGCAGCTGATCATGGAAGTAAAATAGAGTAAAGGACCCTTTGAGGGGCTTTTTAAATTCAATTTATCCTATCTTTCTAATCGATGCTTCAAGGAAAATTACAATAATCTGCCACGTTTTACCATTACAGTAACCCTGTTACATAGATTAGGTTGTACAATTGCAGCAGGGATTTGACCTGTGCAGTTTATCTGTTGCAACAGAAACTGCTGTTGGTACATAAAGAGAAAAAATGAATTTTGTTTTCTCATTTACCTTCAGTACACAGTTATTAACTTTATATTCAGAGGCAAACGCAGCTGCTCCAGAACAGTATTGGTGCTGCAACTACCCTACTCTACCCATATCTTCCACAGACCATCACATCATTGAACTGTAGGATCTATTAACAGTGTCTCCATTCTGTCTGTCTGCTTTTGTTGTTCCCTCCAGCCCATGGGCATTTTCTCCGTCCTAGAAGAGGAGTGCATGTTCCCCAAGGCAACAGACACTTCTTTCAAGAACAAGCTCTATGACCAGCATCTTGGCAAGAGCAACAACTTCCAGAAGCCCAAGCCTGTCAAAGGCAAGCCTGAGGCCCATTTCTCTCTGGTGCACTATGCCGGCACTGTGGACTACAACATCAGTGGCTGGCTGGACAAGAACAAGGACCCCCTCAATGAATCTGTTGTGCAGCTTTATCAGAAATCCTCACTGAAATTGCTGTCCTTCCTTTATTCCAGCTATGCAGGAACAGATGCAAGTAAGCAGCTTTTGAGAAAACCAAGGACTGTGTAACATCTCTTGCTCCTTCTCATTTGCCTCTTTTATGCAGTCTTGACTCAATCATTTCAACAGAAAGTGATACTTGCCTTGGGTCTTTGCTTCAAATAACATGATAATGCTCCAGGCCTATCTACGCAGAGCAGTTTTCAGGGATCAGTTCTCATGCAGCACACCTGACCCCTGGAAGCTAGACACAAGTCCCATACTTAGGCCAGGCTGATATCCTGTTCATTTTTTCTACAGATCTAGGGAATTGCATGATCAGCAGAACTTATGTAGGGGATGAGAAATCCTGCATATTGTGTGTGTGTGTGTGTGTGTTTTAGAATGCACCTGCTTGTGCACATGTTTGAAATTGTATGCATTTTGTATGCATCCACTCATTGACTAAAGTGTGTTTTGAATGGATTTTTCTTTGCACACTTTTCAAATATGTGCATCTTTTCAGACACAATTTCCCTGTACCGTGGAATGCATCGCAAGTCCTGAAATGTACATATTTCCAAAGTACTTCTGGTCCACGTCTGTTTCTGAGTGATGTAGATTGGAGACATCCTAAAAAATCAAGTAAAAAAATTTGGTGGTGTAGATTTTTCACACGTTCCTACTTGTTACAAAGATGAATGTGTTTCTGCATGTTGTTTAATATATCAAGGGGCAGGGAAGATTCTAGCTAAGACTATAGCCTTTGGTGTATTATCAGAAAGGATTGTCCCTCGTTTAGTTTTCACTGAGCTGAAAGCATCTGGTCTTCCTACATCCAATCTTTCCTCCTTTGAACTTTCATCCCTTTCTCTCAAGCACTCAATAACATGCTTTTTATTTGTGATGTGGGACATTAGATAACGTACAGTTGCTGAAACAGGTACCAATGAAATCTGGATATAAACATTAGAGGTGATTGAGTTTTCCCCTTCAGCTCTACAAATCAGTGTGTTCCCTTAACCAAATGAAGAGCTTGGTGTGCATAGTACAAAATCTTACATGCCTGGTATTTTGTTCCAAGGTGACAGTGGTAGCAAGAAAGGTGCTAAGAAGAAGGGTGGCTCCTTCCAGACGGTGTCTGCCGTGTTCAGGGTATGTTGCACTTATTTCATCTCTGCACTGTATAGTATAAATCGGGTGGGCAACCTGCAGTCCAAGTGCCACATGCCTCGTTTCGTGCAGGTGGGGAGAGCCCAGAGGAAGAGAATGAGGGCAGAAGGGGGAAAGGTGGGGGGAGCCAAAATGGATGGAGTAATGGAAGGAAGGGGGTGAAAGCCCTGTGCAACCAGTCAGCTGAGATCTCCGACAAGAAGGCTCTCTGGCAACATGCTGATCAGGGAGTGGGAAAGAGGAATGGGATGCAGAAGAGAGAGAAAGGGTGGCAGAGAGAGAGAGAGGGAGGATGGAAGGGGGTGGCAGAAAGAAAGTGATAGGAAAGAGGAGGCAGAAAGAAAGGAAGTGAGAGAAAAGGGGGGGTGGAAAGAGCGTGAGAGAAAAGGGCTGGTCCTTCCCATATTTGGCTCTGGCTCTGCCCACCACTGGCATATAGCCCTTCAACAGAATTCCCCCCCCAATAGGTTAATATGAGAAACATCTGCATGCTGCTGAGATTAAAACTGTCCCTTTCCTCTGATACAGGAGAATTTGAACAAGCTGATGACCAATCTCAGAAGCACTCATCCTCACTTTGTGCGCTGTCTAATTCCTAATGAGACAAAGACACCAGGTAAGTTTTGTCTCAGTGCTGCTGAAACTTTCCCCTGACCGGAGTCCACAAGATTCTTTATTAGTAGTAGTTTATCCATTTGACAAAGCGTCTGATTTATAACAGGCTGTAGGATCTCTGTGTTCAGAAGCTGTTCAGTTTTCCTAAATGTCTTCTCCTAAGTAAACATCCATCCAACTTTGATACAATATGTTGCACTTAAGAGCTGAACTTCTTAAGTAGTATTAAAAAAAACTTGCAAGGTACCAGATTGAAAATATACGTACCTGATGAGGTTATATATCTGGCCTTTAGTTAGTGAAGTTCTTGTGGTTTGTTCAGCAGCACATCAGGTAACCCATGATTGCTTGTCAGTATGAAGATGTCATTACAGAATTCTGTATAACTGGACCTGGAAGTTTGATCATTCATTCTTTTCTTTTCTCCTCTCTGGCTCTAAAGGTGTAATGGACCATTACTTGGTGATGCACCAGCTGCAGTGTAATGGAGTACTGGAAGGTATTCGGATCTGTAGGAAAGGCTTCCCCAGCAGAATCCTCTATGCTGACTTTAAGCAACGGTACGCTTCCTCTAACAGTGTAAAATTCCTGCTTTTGGCAATAGCTAAAGCCCATACTTCATTAATATATTGTCATGTATAGCATTTCAGCACATAGCTAGAAGGACATAAAGCGCAGGATTTGGGGGTCTGAGAAGAGGGTATATACAGCCTGACCTTGTTTCCTGAAGCTATTTGATCCCTTAAATATTGCTAAAGAGACATTACGGGTAATATGATCTTAAAGTTATACTCTATTTCATGGAAGTAGAAATAACTACTAAACAAATATATGCAAACTTCATTAATGAGCTATATAATGCTATAAACGGGCAAAAGTGTGTTTTTATGAAGTGTCAGATTTCCGTTGGTATAAGATATAACCACATTGCTTGTTCATGCACTTTCTCCCCAAAATAAAAAAAGCCAAACGTAACACTGGCTACTGTACTCAGATATAAGTATCCAGTTAAGCTCTGGGTGAGGACATAGTCTCTTAGATGAATATTAATTTCAAGGATGCTTTCTACTAGTATATTTACATTGGTTGCCTTTTAAATTTCCATGAGAGCCTATTTATTCCTATTGGGATAGTTCTTAGAAACTGTTTGTAATTATTGATTCTTAATGTCAAATTAATTTCATGGAGCATATCACAGCTAGAAAATTCCACAGCAGCTTTCTTCGGTATCACCCATTGTCATAATAAACCTTTAAACGTGGTGAAATGGATCAGTCCACATTTAAGTTCTTCAGCCTATAGTGAAATGTGTGATCACTTCAAGGCATCTGGATTTGATCACTTGTTTTGCCTTGATCACTTCAAGGCAAACATTTAGCATTCCATCATGCATGGAAAGCAGTGATGCGGATGCACTTCAGTCAAGACTTCAGCCAACTCACATTTTCACATGCTATTCACTGCCTATGTGAATTGGATCTCAGAATGACAGGTTTGTATGTAGTTCCATTCCAGCCCAAAGTCCCCTTCTCTCTCTTTCTCATACACACACAGTATGATGGAAGCTGCTTCTCTGTGGTGTACTGAATACTGCTGGGGAGTCTGAATAAATAGTCTGGCTAAAGGCAAAGGTGTGAGATTTATCATGTACTTGTCTTTGCCACCTAAGCAGCATCCTACTGGAAAGAAAGGTTCTGCTTCGGTGGGAAAGATCCATGCTGTTGGCCTCACCAATGTGGGATGGAGACATGACTCCCATGCCAATGGGTGTGTGGCTGTGAAGGGCAGCAAGTCAGTGTTTCCATGTGTATCATTCTGCTATTTTCCCTATTCACACCTTGTTTTCCCATTAAGGCCAAGAATGCATTGTACTGTTGACTTGCATTCTTTTAATACTCCGTTCTTTTCTGCCTCTTTTTCCTCAGCTACAAAATCCTTAATGCCTCTGCAATCCCTGAAGGCCAGTTTATTGATAGCAAGAAGGCTTCTGAGAAGCTTCTCACCTCCCTTGATGTTGATCACAATCAGTACAGATTCGGCCACACTAAGGTAAATGCAAGGATGGAGTTTCCAGCAGATAAAGACTAAATGAAGTACATGATAACAGAATGGCAGAAAATAACAGGTGGTATTGACTGTTTTATACCAGGGATTCTTAATGTATTTATGTATTTTTTTTCCCTTTTTACTTTATTGTGAATATCAAAAGAGCAGAACAATAAAAAACAAATCATGAAAAAAGAGGAAAAAAACACATTACATATACAGCGATGACATCATGTTTTCATCAAATGTTTTTTTTAAAAAAGGAGAGAATTATGCATAAATTTCAAAAAATCAGACCATATAGCCATATATTTATCCAAATTTTGATAAGGTTATTAAGTCCTCAATCCATTGCATTATGGGAGGTAAGCATTTATCCTTCCAATACGATAGTATAAGTCTTTTAGCTGTCATAAGGGCTCTGAAAATCCATTTGCGCTTACCCTGTGTTAGTTTCCAAGAGACCGGCAGGTAGTTTAGAAGGACATGCATGTCCTTCCATGTTAAAGATGGATTCAGAACAAGATTTATCCTTAATTTAACCTCCTCCCA
This sequence comes from Anniella stebbinsi, assembly GCA_029215795.1. Lineage (NCBI taxonomy): Eukaryota > Metazoa > Chordata > Lepidosauria > Squamata > Anniellidae > Anniella > Anniella stebbinsi. Next base: position 58,752,644 of record JARDYH010000005.1, on the reverse strand, counting down.
AAAGGAGACTACTGAGCATTGCCAAAACATATGAATTAAAGAAGCATTAGATGCGTTACATCTCCAACAATTATGTAAGTTAGATAGCCCCTTGTTGAAAAGGCGTTGTGGGGTCCAGTAGACCCGGAACAGGATTTTTTGCTGAATAAGACATAGCTTAAGATCCATAGAAACTTCAGATACAATCTCTAAAGCAACAGTCCATTGATTGGGCAAAATAGGACACTCCAATTCTCGATTCCAATCCTGTCTTAAACTGTGAGTATCGTATTTATTTACTACTACTACATATTTATATATATGGGTTGTGGGTCAACGTGTCTGCTCAGTTGCTATAAGTGTTTGTAACAGTAATGGAGGCTCTGAAGCCGTAAAAGCAGCCAGCTCAAACCTAGATTTATATTTAACACGCAAATCAGAAAACGGCAAAAACTCATCATCTAAACTTATTATTATTATTATTATTTATTATTATTTATTTCATTTCTAACCCGCCTCTCCATCTAGATTGAGGCGGGGAACAACAAATTGATCCAAAGTAAAAATTGCCTTATCCGTCCATGTCCTCCACAAAAACATTTTCCCCAATTTTTATTTATTTATTTATTGCATTTGTATACCGCCCCATAGCCGAAGCTCTCTGGGCGGTTTACATAGGATTAAAACAATTAAAAACAATATACAAAAGTTAAAACAGCAAAAGCATACAATATACACATACATTTAAAACCACTATAATAACTTTAAAAAGCTGTAAGCCTAAAAACAAACTCAAGCTCCTCAGATATTGCCAAATGCCTGAGAGAAGAGGAAAGTCTTGACCTCGCGCCGAAAAGATAGCAATGTTGGCGCCAGGCGGGCCTCATCAGGGAGATCATTCCACAATTGGGGGGCCACCATAGAGAAGGCCCTCTCCCTTGTTGCCGACCTCCGAGCTTCCCTCGGAGTAGGCACTCGGAAGAGGGCCTTAGATGTTGAACGTAGTTTTCGGGTAGATTCATGTCGGGAAAGGCGTTCCATCAGGTATTATTTAATCTAACATGTTGAGAACCGAGTGCCATCCGTTTAGGAAGCGATTCTAACCATAAGGATTCCAAAACTGACCAGGATGGTATATCTAAGCAAACTAGAGAAGACCAAAACTTAGTACAAGTCAATAGATAGGCCTGATGATACAAAGTGAGGTCTGGAAAACCAAACCTGCCTTCCTTAATCGGAAGTTGCATGTGTTTCAAAGATATTCGAGGTGGGGAGGAACCCCAGAAAACTTTACAAAAGAAAGCATTAAGTTGTTGAAAATATTTGCCGGGTATAAGTAAAGGTGTCCCATGTATAACGTAGAGAATTCGAGGTACAATATTAATCTTCAGTGTGTTGACTTTACCCCACAAACTCAATTTTAATGGTGTCCATCTGTTTATATCACATACAATCTCCTCAATTAACTTATTCAAATTCATTTTAATCAATTGGGATATATCTCTGGGAATAAGCATTCCCAGATAAGTAATAATATCAGGACACCATCGAAATTGTCCATAAGCCAACAAACTAGAAGATATACTATCTCCAATTGGCATCAATTCAGACTTTGACCAGTTAATTGAGTAACCGGACAGATCACCGAAGGTATTTATCAGAGCCGTCAAAGCAGGAATAGATGCCTAGAATTTAGAAATAAACAATAAAAGATCATCAGCATAAAGAATATTTTTAAATTCTAAGTCAGCATGCACAAAACCATGAATACTACAACTCTGTCTAATTGCACAAGCCAGGGGTTCCAAGCATAAATCAAATATCAGTGGGGAGAGAGGACATCCTTGCCTAGTACCTCACCCAAGCAAGAAAAAATCCAACAACCAGCCATTGGTCATGACTCTTGCTCTTGGGGTTGAATATAAAATTCTAACCCACTTTAAAAATTCCAATGGAAAACCGAAATTACTCAATGTGGCAAGCATAAACTTCCAATGAATTTTATCAAAGGCCTTCTCAGCATCCAAAGAGACAATGGCCGCCTGGTCAATTCTTTCTCTATTTAAAGTTATCAAATCAACAACTAATCTCAAGTTATCAGCCCTCTGTCTGTTTTTAATAAATTCCACCTGTTCTGTTCCAACCAATGTTGTAATAACATTGTAATCTATCAGCTAAAATTGCCGTTATTATTTTGATATCAACGTTTATTACTGAAGTCGGGCGGTAGTTAGCACAGTTGGTATTGTCTTTGCCAGCTTTAGGAATGACTGTAGTGTAAACATCATTTAATGCTGAGGAAAGCGAACCCTGTTCAAATATATATTTGTAAAGCTGATGAAGTTTTGGAGCTAGAAAAGTAGAAAAGGCTTTGTACCACTCAATTGGAAACCTATCAGTGCCTGGGGATTTCCCATTGTTCATATTCAAAATTACTTTTGTGATCTCTTCAATTCTTGTAGGAACCATAAGATGTTGTCGTTGCAAAGAATCTAATCTGAGCAAAAAAAGTATTCCTATCCTGCTCTGATATCTCTCTACCCTTATTATACAGCTCTGTGTAAAATCCTAAAAATTGTAGATTTATATCTGTAGGAGAAGTATGTATTGTTTTATTCTCATCTTTAATGGCAGAAATAACATTTTGGTGTTTAAGGCGATGTGCCAAAATTTTACTGGGTCGTTCCCCACTTTCCCAATATATCTGACACATACAAGTTAAAGCAAATTCCGCCTGCTGAGAAAAAATATTATTTAACTTGCATTTAACTTTTTGCATCTCCTGATACAACTGTGTTGATGGGGAACTAGCAAATTGGGTTAGAAGAGGTTTCAATTTCTTAATTAAAAGCACCTGTTGCGCTGTTCTAAGCTTTTTCTTAAATGAAGCGTAAGCGATAATTCGACCCTTAATAAAGGCCTTGCAAGCCTCCTATTCCATAGTGCAAGAACTCGCAGTATCCTTGTTAATATCAAAATATTCTGAAAGTTCACCCAAAATCTGAGATTTTGTATTTATGTATTTATGTATTGTGAAATTCTCTTTTAGGTATTTTTCATCTGTGTGACTGCCCTTTGCTATCAAAGGTAGAAAAACCTTCCACTGCACCTAAAGATTCTATCTCCATAGAAAGGCAGTTAGTCATGGTTAGAGATGAGTGAGCCCTTGTCAGCTCTAAGCAAATTGGCTTGGGATATTTCTGGATTTATTATTTACATTTACATTTCTACCTCGACTTTTCCTCCAAAAAGCCAAAGGTGGCACACAGGATCCTCCTCTCCATTTTAGCCTCACAACAACCCTGTGAGGTAGGTTAGGCTGAGAGTCAGTGATTGAACCAAAGTCACCCTGTGAACTTCATGGTAGAGTGGGGACTAGAACCCAGGTCTCCCCAGTCTTAGTCCAATACCTCTAACCCCTACACCACACTGGCTTTTTTGAAAGAAAATCAGGAAAACCTGGAAAAAGTACTGAGCTAGTCCAGAGCTTGAAAGAATTTTGCCCCAACATATTCTTCCCTTTTCTTAACTTGGCAGTTGGAGCAGCAGCAAAAGATAGGGAGGAGCACCTCTCATTTCTCCACTTGTTGTTTGTATGAGCTTGCTTGATCATTAAAGTTGCTTCTAACTCACCAAATTGTTGTAGGTATTCTTCAAGGCTGGTCTTCTGGGGTTGCTGGAAGAGATGAGAGATGAGAAATTGGTTGCCATCATCACCCACACACAGGCCATGTGCAGAGGATACCTCATGAGGGTTGAATTCCAGAAGATGAATGCCAGAAGGTAAACAGCCATTTCCTCTATGAGCCTCCAGGCAATGCACTAAAATTAACACAGATTAACATAAGAACATGTCATTATCAATAATATGATGTTCCTTAGCATTCAGGCCATAGAATGCCATTCTTTGTTCTTTACATCAAGTTCATTTTTTATTCTGAGCTAGATTAAGTATTTTCAATGTAAGAACTTGCACTGTTGCTTTTTCATCTTCAATAACAACAGGTGCATTTGAACTCAGTTTTGTAAAAGCTTGTTGCCAAAGGCATCTCCATACTCCTATTCCTAGAGCCAATCTACACATAAGCTTGTAACGTTTTAAAATGTTGACTGTTACGCTGTAATTTTTAACATTTTAAAATGTAACAGGCCACATTAAGTATTCCTTACCGTTGTAGTCATTCATTTCTTCCTTCAATGTGTTTAATAAGGTCACACATTGGCTTTTCTTCGTTTCTTCCTGTAACGGAGCTTCGTCTCCCAGTACTTTCCCCACCCACTTCCTCCTTTGTCCACCTTTCACTTCCTTTCTTTGTGGGTTTAACCATGTAAGCGCCAGCATTGATTTTTAAACAACAGCAACGGCAGTAGCAAGCATTTGGGCGCTGGAAAATTTGGGCAATGCCCCCACGACCCTGATAGGATACCGTACTTTCGATTTCAGCAACTATGACACGGTAAGAAAGGACACAACATTCTTTAAAAATCGTGTTATTTTAAGAATAGAACGTTATCACTCTAACACTTTCGTTCCAAAAAACAACTGGTATAAAACGCTTCAGTAAGTGCGTTGTGTGTCCCAATGCATTGTCAAAACCCATTCTTAATGTTGTAAAGCTTATATGTAGATTGGCTCCTATTTTCATTTGGAAAGTACCAGCCACAGATTTGCTGAATGCTCATTAGGACTGGAAGATGGACATCTGAACCACTGCAGCTTAAGGCACCTTTCTTTCAATACATTCACAGAGAATCAATTTACACAATTCAATACAACGTCCGTTCATTCATGAAAGTAAAGACCTGGCCTTGGATGAAGCTGTATTTCAAGATCAAGCCCTTGCTGAAGAGTGCTGAGTCAGAGAAGGAGATGGCCAACATGAAAGAAGAATTTGAGAAAACTAAAGAAGAGTTTGCAAAGTCAGAAGCCAAACGAAAAGAGCTTGAGGAAAAAATGGTGACTCTGGTGCAGGAGAAGTATGACCTTCAGCTTCAGGTTCAAACTGTAAGTAGCTTGCACTCCCTTAACTGCACCTTTAACCTTACCACCTTTCCTTGTAGAGAGAACACTCATTTGTCATCTCTGGATAAACTGAGAATTTCCCATAACATAACAACATGGTTCACACAGCAATACCTTACCTTTAATTATGTTCCTCCTCCTCAAGAAATGGGAGTACTATGGCATGACTTCACAAGTTGGGGTTCAGATGCACTGATTCATTGCATGTGGGCTCTACAAGATACACAGCTGCTATACTGGTCCCAATTTCAATCCCCACTAACATACCAACAAGCACAGGTGAAAAAATGTTACATAAAACCTATGTAACATGATACCTTACTGTGGGGGAAGGGAGAGTCTTTTTCCAGAGAGTTCAGAACCAATAATGTTTTTAACGATTTATTTATTTATTTATTTATTACATTTGTATACCGCCCCATAGCCGAAGCTCTCTGGGCGGTTTACATAGGATTAAAAACAATTAAAAACAATATACAAAAATTAAAACAGCAAAAACATACAACATACACACAATCTGTACATTTAAAAACCACTTCAACACTTCAAAAAACTACAAAAACAAAACAAAAGAAACCCAGGCTCCTCAGATATTGCCAAATGCCTGAGAGAACAGGAAAGTTTTGACCTGGCGCCGAAAAGATAACAATGTTGGCGCCAGGCGGGCCTCGTCGGGGAGATCGTTCCACAATTGGGGAGCCACCACAGAGAAGGCCCTCTCTCTTGTTGCCGACCTCCGAGCTTCCCTCGGAGGAGGCACTCGGAGGAGGGCCTTAGATGTTGAACGTAGTGTTCGGGTAAGTTCATGTCGGGAAAGGCGTTCCATCAGGTATTGTGGTCCCAAGCCGTGTAAGGCTTTATAGGTTAAAACCAGCACCTTGAACCTGATCACTCATTTCCTCTTTTTATTGGAGTCCAGTCAATATGGTTCGTTTAACAATTTATAGACCACTTATCCAGACCTGAAGAAAACAGATTAACCACAGTATGGGATCCAATGTCCTGGACTATGTGCCTTCTGATTTTTTCCCTTTTCTCTAAGTGTTTAGTAAGTGAGAGTCTGCTGGATAGGATGAGCTGTAGGATAGAAAGTAAATAGATTCTTGATATGGTTATTGCTTTCTTGCAGATTAGGTTCTAGAAAGAGCATTCTGCTATCTATTCACACTTGGCAGAGGATTTACTGGTGGTATATACAGTCCTACTCCTTCTGATTGTCAGAAAGAACAAAACACACCAAGCTTTCTCTTTTGTTTCTACAGGAAAGTGAGAGTTTAGCAAATGCTGAGGAAAGGTGTGAAGGACTCATCAAAAGCAAGATTCAACTGGAAGCTAAAATAAAAGAGTTGAGTGAAAGGCTGGAGGATGAGGAAGAGACGAATGCTGAGTTGACAGCAAAGAAGAGGAAACTTGAAGATGAGTGCTCAGAACTGGAAAAAGACATCGATGACTTAGAGCTAACATTGGCCAAGGTGGAGAAGGACAAGCATGCCACAGAAAACAAGGTGAAGAAACTACAGGATCGTAGTTTTATTATGAGACCTTCCAGTTCTTTTCTCTCTCTTCTTCTTACTAAACTCAAGATGTAAAAGGTGTTTTGGCTGTTGGCTCATTCTTTTAGCCAGTGAGTTGTAGCAGATGGAATTTGGGGTTTGGATGTATTCCTGTACAGTTGTGAAGCTCCGCTTTTTATAGAGTTATAAGGACAAAATGGGACAATATGCGTCTCGCTTTCAATCTTTGAGATTGGGTGGGAAAGTAATCTAAAAGTAATAATTAATAGATAAACATAGATGTTTATCAGCAGGCCATATGCTCTTTTACATGGAAAAGGAGGTTAGTTTCTTCATACTTACGTTATGTTGTGAGGATGAAATGGAGGAGAGGATCATGAACCCTGCATTGGAGTCCTTGGAGGAAATAATAGTAATAATAATAATAGCAGTAGTAGTAATACTGCAAATAAAGTTTGTATATCCATCTGCTGTGCCATGAGCATTAACTTTCTCTAAATGGAGGTATTCATTATTTCTTAGGTTAAAAATCTTACGGAGGAGATGGAAGCTTTAGATGAAAACATCTCCAAGCTCTCCAAAGAGAAGAAAAGCCTCCAAGAGGCCCACCAGCAGACCTTAGACGACCTTCAGGTTGAGGAAGACAAAGTCACCACTCTGTCCAAAACAAAATCTAAACTAGAACAGCAAATGGATGATGTAAGAGGATGAATAAATATTTCTGACAAATCGCTTGGTAGGACAGAAAAACAGCTGTGGGGAAGGAATTAAGTCTACTTCTGGTTGTATATTTTTTCACACATACATTACAGCTGTATCAGTGCTGATTGTAATCTGTGTTGAACCTGCCAAGTCTTTGCTTCACCAGTCCTTTACTTTGCATCGGGCCAGGATCACCTGTTCTCAAGTACGAGGAAGCCAATGTAAACACAGAGTCAATGCAGTGTGATGCCCCATTTAACTAGCTAAAGCAGAGCATATGTCCCACTGTTCTCTGTTTGTTTTTTGGCCCTGATCAGTACCAGTTGTCACTTTAAGCATGTTTTTGTCCTTTTTTCCTGATTGCTGCAACAGCACATATACACATTGGCTTGGATCATAAATGAATGGAAGGAAGTTCAAGAAAGAAATTTCCGACCCCTTCCTTCCTCCTGCAGCTGCCAAGGTCCCTCCTGAACAATGTGGGGGAGGGGGCAACTCAGCCCAAATCAGGTAGAGTTCTACTTGAGTTGAGGTCCTATTCCCCTTTCCCAGCAGCCCCACTGTGTCTGGTCCTACATTATTCCAGAGGGGCCCCAACACTCCAGATCAGCATTCGGGGGGAATGAAAACAGTTGTTGGAAATGGGAAACTTTCCTTCCATTCACTCATCTTAGGATCCAAATCACTGAGCTTCTCTACATTTAAATCACTACCATCCCGCTGCTTTCTGCTTCCATTTTCATCCCGAGATCGCAACCTGCTCATTACATGGGCGGCCATGTGGTTTGAATGGAATACTTCCTGTCTGTGCCTTGAGTTTGAACTTCCATTCTAAACAGCACCATCTAGTGGCAGAACTATAGCATAATGCCACGAATAAACAGGCGATTTGTGCGATTTATTTTATAAAGCTGATTTTTTCTGTGTTCTCTGACAGCAGGATAAGGGGGGAAGGGGGGAGACGTCATGCCTGATGACGACGTCATGAAATCGACCTGGAAACTTCCATGAGTGGCCAGTCACGAGCGTGTGTAAATCACTCATCAATGTAGGCATTACTAGTGGTCTTCTATTAGGAAAAAATAATGATGATGGTTCAACCCTACTCAGCCCAAATTGCAATTGGGTCAGTAACTATGAATGTAATTTAGAAGGCCATGCCCCCTTTCCCTGGCCCCACCTCTTTTCCCCCAACCACCAATCATTTTGTGGTTTCCTGCCTTTTGCATAACGTTTCCCCATTCTAATAGGTTGAAATGCCTTTCCTAAAGCTTTAAGCGAAATATGCTGGAGCTTTTGCGCATTTTGTTCCTGCCCCCTTTAGCTTCAGCCCTGCCCGCCACTGAGCTTCTCTGCAGCTCCCAAGGGCTTATCTGAAATGGAAATTAATCCTCGGGTTGTAAGAACTTCAACACTGCTGGTGTACTTTTACTGGCAGGCTTTAAAATGGATATCATTCCGAGCTCAAGGCTACCATGGGAGGGGGATATTTTCTATCATCTTTGCTGGTACTTGGTCTTTATGATTAATAGAATATCTCAGACCTGAATTTAATTGTGGCTCTATCATCCTTACATGGGCTTAGAAGAGTTGGCTTTGAGGCCTATAGGAGGCCCATGCTACATTCAAACCTCCTACTATTTCACATATTTTTTTTATCCTGTCTTTTCTTTGAAAATAATAAGCTTAAAATCCTTACCTGCTCTCCTAACCCCCATGTGTTGTTTTAGCTTGAAGGGTCTCTGGAGCAAGAGAAGAAGCTTCACATGGATCTTGAGAGAGCTAAGAGGAAGCTGGAGGGGGATCTGAAGATGTCTCAGGAATCCATCACGGATCTGGAGAATGATAAGCAGCAAATGGAAGACAAACTGAAGAAGTATACTGCTAAAATTTCATTGTTGTGTATTTGGGCTTTAAATTTCACTTTCCTCCTTAAAATGCTTACTTTAAACTTTTCTCCTCCATCAGGAAAGAGCTTGAAATCAGTCAGGTGCAGGGAAAAACAGAGGATGAGCAGGCTCAGAGCTCTCAGCTACAGAAAAAGATTAAGGAGCTACAGGTAAATCTTAGACGCCCTTGTGTATCTGAAATGCCTGGTCCTCATATACATTCACTGGCTTTGTCATACTGTGGTTCTAAAATTATACTTCAAAATTGAATACAAATTTAGTATGAAGAAAGTGGACAGAATCTCTTTAGACAGGATTGCTTATGACTCCAGTGGATCACTGGCCTTAAAGAACCAATGTTCCTGATTCTCTTACATAGGGTGACCATATGGAAAGGAGGACAGAGCTCCTGTATTTTTAACAGTTGTATAGAAATGGGAATTTCAGCAGATGTTATTTGTATGCATGCAACACCTCATGAAATTCCCTCTTCATCACAACAGTTAAAGCTGCAGGAGCCCTCCCCTCTTTTGAATCTCATCACTCTAGCTGTATTATATACTATACCTTTGTTTTAGTGTAGTTTTACTCTCTCACTAAAATTTGCATGGCTTTAAAGTACCTAACTTTGGCTGGATTGTGAGCACAGATCTTAACACTATAACGTTTTCTACGATTTATTATTGTCTCAGGCTACAAATAGTAATTCAAAGTACATATAAAATTTCCTTCGTGTGTGAATTATAATAATGTATGAGCTGTTCTTCTGATATACTCAGATCTTGAACCTAAAACTTGTTGATCTTATTTTCAAAAGGCCCATATTGAGGAACTGGAGGAAGAGATCGAGGCTGAGCGTGCATCTCGGGCCAAAGCAGAGAAGCAGCGGGCTGATCTCTCCAGGGAACTTGAAGAGATCAGTGAGCGTCTGGAGGAAGCTGGTGGGGCAACAGCAGCTCAGACTGAGATGAACAAAAAACGTGAGGCAGAATTCCAGAAAATGCACTGGGACCTTGAAGAGGCCACTCTGCAGCATGAAGCAACCGCATCTGCCCTCCGCAAGAAGCATGCAGACAGTGCAGCTGAACTTGGGGAACAAATTGATAATCTGCATTGTGTGAAACAGAAACTGGAGAAAGAGAAGAGTGAGATGAAGATGGAGATTGATGACCTTGCTAGCAATATGGAATCCGTCTACAAAGCTAAGGTAGATTGCTACATTTCTCCATTGTGGATGACTGTTCTAGTCTAGTAGATGAATTTAAAATATATATTTTATTATTATTATATTTATAAATTATATATATATATATATATATATATATATATATATATATATAGGGTAATCAGGAAAAGATGTGTCGAGCCCTTGAAGACCAGTTCAGTGAAATCAAAACAAAAGACGAAGAGCATGTGCGGCTGATCAATGATCTCAACACACACAAAGCACGGCTGCACACCGAGAATGGTGAGCTCTGCCCCTTTTAGAATCAAACATGGTAATATATCCTGTCATTTATTTATTTAAAATATATCCCTATCTCCCCTTTCAATAAAAATGGTCAAGGTGGTCATTCTACTTGATCAGAGGTGCATAACCCTTTTGGATCCTGAGGGCAGTCTCTGGCGTTGGCTGGGGGTGTAGTGGCTGCACACATGTGCATATATACATACACACACACTAGTAACTAGACATGTTAATTGCATTTATATTGTCTCTGCCTTAACACATGTGTCTTAACTTTCTCTGAATTATCAACTTCCATGCCAACTTGTTAGTGATCAAACGTATTTATTTGACTGGAAAAATTATGGAACATTCTCCTTTAAAAGTTTGGGGAATACCCTCCCACCCATTGAAGAAAAGGACTTTTACAGGCATTCTTATTGTTTCCTCAATGTAATTATGGTTGCTACAGCTTTGTACAGAGTTCAAAGTATTTAAACGTTTGTGTCTCACCTATTCCTACAGTGCACAAATGACTTAGGGTACCTCTTCACAGGCACTTTGCCTCGCGGTGGCTTCGAAATGGCAGCAGTTGGGTTACATGACACTGCCGCCAATTCAAAGCAATCTAGGGGCAAAGGCCCTTTGCTCTGCACTAAAAAAAGTCAGGCATTTAGGCCGACTTTTTCAGAGCGGAGTGGGCTGGGCAGGGAAGGGGATGGAGCAGCGAGCCATAAGCTCGCTGCACCGCCTCTGCTGTACTCCCCACCCCAATTTTAATTTTTTTAAAAAAAATAATACCCCACTTACCTTAGAGTAGGTGGGCTGCTGCTCCAGCCACCTCTCCAGCTGATGCTGGGCAGGCACGGGTACGGCAGCGGTGGCAGAGACAGGAAAAGCTGCCGTGGCGCTCCTGCTGTGAAGACTGGCGGCATGAGCATAAATGCACAGTGCGCCGACTGCTGCCGCTGCTGTGCGCCGGAAGAGGCGCTGTGAAGAGGCGGCCTAAGTCAATGTTCACATTTACATCAGTGAGAGTACTTAGAGAGCAGGTGATCTCAACTATGCAGACTAGGAATATGTGATTTTTTTTTTCAATTAGGTGAATTTACTCGACAACTAGAAGAAAAAGAATCTTTGATTTCTCAGTTGATCAGAGGTAAACAAGCATTCACACAGCAGACGGAAGAGCTCAGGAGGCTTCTGGAGGAAGAAAACAAGGTGATTTTTCTCAGACACTGCAACTCAGAGAACTGACAGATGAGTAATCAGGAGTCAGGGAAGATCAGAAAGAGGCAATGAAACAATCAAATATGATTTCCTGCTGCCCTACACTGATGGTAATTCAATGGCAAGGTATAAATCAGAATACAACAAGGACAGATAAAACAAGATGTTTTTGCAAATTCTGTCATTGCAATTGAAAACCTATGGTAATAGTGAACTGTAAACATACTATTCACACCCTAAGATTACCCTATAGAATTCAGTGCAAGAAGAGCATGACTTACTAAGACTTAGAGCTACATCACACCAACCAGTTTTTCCTGGTATGCACCCGTGATTTCCACCTCCGTTTCAGTAGCGCATCAAGCTCTGGTCATTTTCATGTGGGTGCGCTATTTCGCCTTGTTTACCTTTTCACCTTCACTGGCTAGCACTTTCTGGTATGGTCATTTGCTCTAATGTGGCAAAATTGGAGTGGGGGTGTTCTCATAGGGAGAGCACCAACCCATTTCACCCCATTAGAGCAAACTGTCAGGGAACGCAGCAGATCTCTGTTTTTATAAACTGGAGATGCACAGCTGTGCATCAGCAAAGGAAAAGATAAAAGTTCCTGCACAGTTTCGAATATACATTGGGGTGAATTAACACAGAATCAGAGAACCAGCTTCATCCATCCCCGACTCAGTTTTCTCCCTACAAACGAAACCCCCCCACGCCAAAAAAAAATAAGGTTTAGAAATCTACATGCACGGCTGGCTTTTCTTTCAAGGCTCCCTTTTCATTTTTATTCACCCCAAAAAAGATGTCACTGATGCTATTTTTCTTTCTCTCTTTTTCTTTTCTGTCTTTTTTTCCTTTTAGGAAGCTATGGGCATAGGATGGTGTGTGTGTGTGTATGTATATGAGAGAGAGAGAGAGAGAGAGAGAGAGAGAGAGTATGGGAGGGAATGGTTTGAGGAGGGAATTTTTTTTTAAAAAAATCCTAAAATTCAAGGGATGAACAGATCTGCTTCAAATGTGGCATGACTAAAGCCCTATGTCAGAGCTATCATGGTGCCAAGTTTCACCTCTGTATCTTTAAAAATGATAGCGGTATTTTAAAAACCATAATTTTAAAACCTCAAGCATTAAAAGCATCCTAAAACTCAAGGGATGAACAGATTTTCTTCAAACCTGGCATGGCTAAAGCCCTACTTAAGAGCTATCATGGTTCCAAGTTTCATCTCTGTATCTTTAAAAATGACGGAGTTGGAATCATTTTTGTTAATTTCCATAGACTGTAATGGAGGGGTATTTGACGGTTTTTAAACCGTCCCTGCTCTGCTCCTCAAGCCTGAAGCTTCAGTCAGCACAAGCCCAGTTGTTCAAGTAACTCAGCACGCCCTCCTCTGTCGTCAGCAAGACTGTCTTTCAATGCAGATGCCCCCAAAAAGGGAGTTTCTGCGACATAACATGAAGACAGCAATACATGGGATGGAAGGGCGGTTTTTTCCCATGAGGAGGAAAAAATACTGCACTTTCTCTGTCCTAGAAAAAGACAGAAAATGGAGGGGAAGAGGCAAGACAACTGCAGGACAGGGACGACATTGCATGAGTGTCCCTGGGCAAAACGGTAAACAAGACAGGACGACAGTGCGATAAAATGCTGGTGTGATGGCGCTCTTACACTGTGGTAAGAGCATGGCTTATTTTTGCTAAAGAATGCAAAGAAGAAGAATTCTCAGAAAGCAGTTCTAAGAATAGTTAAGTAGTAATAATAAAAATAACTGAAACCTTTCATGTTGGTGTACAACTGCTTAGGGAGAAAGTGTCCTTCAGTAAAGGGTCATTGAACAAGTCCCAAATTCCAGATGTTTTATGTGGCATCACTAACAGACAGATGTCGAACATCTGATGAAAACAACCTGCACACTATGCTACCAATGAGGTCACCATTCCAATAACATTATGAACCCACAGGCAAAAAATGCCCTGGCCCATGCCTTGCAATCTGCTCGCCACGACTGTGACTTGCTCCAGGAGCAGTTTGAAGAGGAGCAGGAAGCCAAAGGTGAGCTGCAACAGGCTCTGTCCAAGGCCAACAGTGAGGTTGCCCAATGGAGAACCAAATATGAGACAGACGCCATTCAACGTATGGAGGAATTGGAAGAAGCCAAGTACGTACCAGGGAAGAAGTTGGGGAAGAACTTTAGAAACAGTAGGAAATGGCCTATCAGCTGTAGGGATGGTAGCTTTCGACGCCAAATCCTCTGTTGTTTCCAGTTTTACTGCACTTTTCTGTTATTTTACAATAAATCTGAATTGTTCTCAAAGCGCTTCTCAGCCTAGTTGCCTGCCCCCTCCCACAGCCTTCCCTGCCCTTTGGTTCTCTCCCACTGAGAACTGTTGCCTTCCCTCTAGATTCAGAACCCTTATTTTGTCACTCTGGGCTATCTGAAGCATGGACTCCTTTCCATTTCTCTCCCTGCTTCATCATCCAAATGTCTGCTATGGAGCCATTCCTTTTCTTCTTGAATCCCAGAGCTGTTTGGAAAATAACTTTGGGTATCTTTGTCTTCCAGGAAGAAACTGGCTCAGCGCCTTCAAGAATCAGAAGAGCAGATTGAAGCTGTCAATTCTAAGTGTGCTTCACTAGAGAAAACTAAGCAAAGACTGCAGGCAGAAGTTGATGACCTCATGACTGATGTGGAGAAGTCCAATGCAGCCTGTGCAGCCCTGGACAAAAGGCAGAGGAACTTTGATAAGGTCTCAATTTCTTATTGGGTAGCAGGCAGTTTGCAGTTGTAGATAGGCAGCAATCCTATATACACCATTTGCTGGGGGACATGGGTGGGAGGGTGCTGTTGCACCTGTGTCTGCTTGTGGGTTCCCGTTCGACAGCAGGTTGGCCACTATGTGAACAAGAAAAAGGGAGAAACATCTCAGGAAGCTGTAGACATTTTTTTTTGTTAAAAAGCCCAATGCATTTCAGCCTCTTGCTTTCTGTTAGGTCTTCTTCAGGGGGTTGTAACAATGTCTGCAGAAATTGTTTACAACAGGTTGTCTTGTGTCTATACACTGTCACCACCATGTGAACAGAGTGCTGGACTTGGTCTGATCCAGCATTGCTCTTCTTATGTTCTTAACTAGATAACTTCTCAGGGTTTCTTTTACTATTTCTTTTGGTGAATTTAGCACAAAACGTGTGTGTCAGCAGCTCAATTCTACCCTTACTCATATGTTTATTTGGCATCATTCTAACCGTATCAAGTACTTCTGTTTATTTATTTGAAGTATTATTATTCCACTCTTCAGCCAAAAGGGCTCCCGGAGCATTGTACATATAATCAGTAAAACAAGACAGTCCGTGCCTGCAGGCTTACAATCTAGAAAGATTCAACACAAAAGGAGAAAAGATGGAGAGGGAAGAGGGAATGCAACCCTAGGCTCTAGGGTGGTACATTTTGAACTGTGTGAAACAATACCTGCCTCCAGAATCATAGCACCTGTATTAGGCTCATCTTTAGATACTACAAAATGGTATCTGAAGAACAACTCCACAACTTGATGTGAACCACTGTCATTATTAAATTGGCCCGTCCTGTCTGCAACCAATTGCAATCAATTTGGGGTGCCTCCAGATAAGACTTTTAATGAGCAATTGCACTGTCTCATTCACAGAATTTTACAGAATTTGTAACCCTCCCACATTTTCCCGTTGCATCTTCTGTCTTTTACCTTACCAGACAAAAATATGCTAAGGAGCGAAAGTTGGAGTAGCTGCACAATGCCTTTCTATTGGTTAGGGCCAGGAAATTACAATCACTCACACACTTGTTTGTCCCTTAGGACTAATCCACATGAATACTACATATTTGGGGTAGGTGGGTTATATATTAAAGCATCCTTGATACATGTAATTTGTTGTAGCAAAGCTGCTGCTGAGGAGCCATTCGTAGACAATATGCGGTGCAGTAGTTTTGGAGTTCATGGGGAGGGAGGGCAGAAGAAAGTTCAGAGATGGCTCCAGGTTTGAGGAGGTCCAGGCAAAGTCACGTCTGGTAGGCTTACATGGAAGTGGTGGTTGGCAGCATAAGTACTCTGAACACCACCCCATGGCTGGGCGCCACCATTTTAATTGCTTTCAATGCCCCAGGGCTATGTCAGGGTATTAAAATGGCAGTTAGACCTAGCAGCCAGGTGCTGCTCAGAACTGCCAGGCCAATGTTGTCTCTATAAGAAGGCCCAAGGCAGGTGTCAGTGGTTGGCTCTGCCAGAGTGCTAGGCACCCAGCAGCTCCCCAAGAGTGCCAGGTGCTGACACCGGCCCAGTCAAAAAGGTGAGATGTGACACCAGGGTACAACACAGGGATGTATTTGTCATGCGTCATGAGCATATGTATTATGTATTCTCTAGGTGCTAGCAGAATGGAAGCAAAAGTATCAGGAATGTCTGGCTGAATTGGAGGCTGCCCAGAAGGAATCACGGTCTCTGAGTTCTGAAATCTTCAATATGAAGAACGCTTACGAAGAGGTGCTGGACCATCTTGAGACTGTCAGGCGAGAGAACAAAAACCTGCAACGTAAGGTCCTTCTTTCCTATAGTCCTCAATCCAGTTTGGGACTTCTGTAAGGGCAGATTCACACAACCACGTTTCTCCCACTTGGTAGAACTTCACCTACACACAGTGCCTGTTGCTTTTCCAACTTCAGAATAGTGAAACAGTATTCAGAGTTATAGTAACTCCCCGTCTGGTGCTGTGGAGGCTTCTTCTCCTGCCTTCCTACTGAGCCTGGCAATCTAAAGTGCGCTTCACAGTTCTATGCACATCACTTGTGTGAATTGCTTGTGTAATTAAGCTCCCACTGATCAGTCAACACAGACAGAACATCCTCAATGCAATGTTCTTTTCAATTGTGTCGGTTTGTTTAACATCAAATGATGCGAACTGGCTTTAGGTATAGATGCCAATAGTTACGCCCTAGGGATGGACAACTCTGTCTGTTTTGCTTTCCATACTAGTTGGATTCTTTCCAAACACAAGTTCCTTCCATCCTGTTTCTGCATCAGTTTCCAATTATTTTAAAAGTCTGCATGAAAATTTATATTCATTTCCCTCACATGTCCTCATTTGTACTTCAGTTTCCCCTCAATGTATGCATTTGTTACCAACGTATACAACATTTGAAGATAGTTCAATAGCTGCAGCTTGTGCAAAATACGGGGACCAGATTGATAACGGGCTAGAAGTTCCAAACACATAAGACCAACTCTGGCCTGATTTAAAGTGCTGGCTTTAACCTATAAAGCCTTACATGGCTTGGAACAACAATACCTGGTGGACTGGCTCTCCCAACATGAATCCACCCATATACTACGTTCATCATCTAAGGTCCTTCTCTGGGTGCCTCTTCTGAGGGAAGTTCAGAAGACGGCATCAAGGGAGAGGGCCTTCTCGGTAGTGGCCCCCCAATTATGGAATTATCTTCCTGACATGCTCTGTCTGGCCCAAACATTGTGATGCCACATCAAGTCCTTTATCTTTTCCAAGACATTTGGCAGCATACAGTGAGTTGAATTAGGTCCTGGATTTGTCTTAAGGTCATGGTTGATTGCTTAAAGTTGTTTCAGATATATGTTCTCTATGTATCTACTATCTGTGTGTATTCTATAAATGATTTTTAACTTTGTATATTGTATTTTAATGGTTTTTAATTTAAACTGCCCAGAGAGCTTCAGCTATGGGGTAGTATTGAAATGTGTGTGTGTGTGTGTGTATGTATATATATATATATATATATGTATGTGTGTGTGTGTGTGTGTGTGTGTATATATATATCCCCTTAATGTAAGTGTGAAGGCATTTCTTCCTAATATTTTGTCCCATTTTCCACCAATATATATGCATTTTTTTTAATCTGTGTTTCAAAATTTGAAGGAGTGCTAAAACTGAAGAGTAATCACATTCTGTAATAATTCGAGAACTTTGGTTCAAATTAAAATGAAAACTAAACAAATTTTACTCCTATCCGTATTGTGACCTCTAAATCTTCAATTGTACAATATGGCTGGTCTTAGCACATCATAGGAAATGCCATCCATATTTGCTTCCCATTCCTTAAGTTGGAGAGTAACTACTCCAGATGCCATTAGCGTAAAAAGTAAGCTCTATAGAAGCAGGACTTCCTTGGTGGTGGCACTGTGATTATAGAATTGCCTGCCTAGGGAAGCCAGCCAAGCAATATTTTATGTAGTTTTTTGATGTCTGGTGAAAATTGTTCAATATTCTCAAGAGTTTTCATATTTGACTAATGTTTGTCCGATTGTGATGACCCACTGTTACTGCTGCTTCTAATTATTTATTGATGTTTCACTGTTTTATCGTATGGTTTGTTAATCTCTTTCTTACAGCACTTATAGCCTTTTAAGCACAAAAAAAAAAAAAGTTCATGTCTTTAACTTTCTCATTGAAATCAGTACAGCTTAAAGTGCTTAATTTTGGTTGAATGATGCCCTTTCAGCTGACAACAGTGTCTTGGATAAAATAAGTGTAAGCTGCATTAATACATTTAGTGAGAACATCCATTTTTGATTGATTGGAAAATCTTTTGGTCAAAAATATTGTATTTACTGAGCTGCAGAATTTTGTACTTGGAATACATTGCAATATTAGGAATCATATTAATTATGGGGATAATGATAAAATTCTTTTCCTTCTGCAGAGGAAATTTCTGACCTGACTGAGCAGATAGCTGTAGCTGGCAAAAGCAACCATGAATTAGAAAAAGCAAAGAAGCAGATTGAACAAGACAAGTCAGATTTGCAAGCTGCTTTGGAAGAAGCAGAGGTGAATATGTACACTTCAGAGACATTATTAACTGGAACTCCACATAGATGGGATGTTCCTGCCTTCCAGAGGCAGCTCAGCAGCATGTACAAAACAAGATAGCACAGCTTTCGAAAAAATCTTTCCCCAGCCCAGTGCTTGAACTGATAGTTTTGTGATAGTAACGTCAACTTTCATAGTTCAGAGGCCCCAAACGGAAGTATTAGAAGGATTTTTAGTGCCACCTTTGGGCAAGAAATAGAATGCATGATTAAACTGAGAAGGCCCATTAGCTCCGCTGCTAAATGCTCAGGGCGGCCAAATCAAACTAGAAAAGCTAATTGCATTTTCCACAGATGATTTGGACACTGAGCTAGGCAAGCATCTAAGAAACACTGGGGTTGGCAGGAGCCTTTAAGTGATGGGTTTAGGTTTTCATTTTATTTTGAGATAAAAACTGTTTTTGCTACTGTATTTCTGTTGGTGTTAGAAAGATTAAGATGTTGAACTACAGTTTTAGGATGCTATTTGAATAAAAGAATTTTCTTTTTGGTGGATTACTAAATGTAAATCCTGTTTTAGTATTTATTTATTTGACGCGTTTTGTCTCCACTCTTCAGCCCCAAAGGCTCCTTGAGCAGCTTAGAGATCGGAGTGGGGGACACACAAAGACAGTTCCTTCCCTCAAGCTTACAATTTAATCGGCATGAAACAAAATAAAAAGGGGACAGGAAGGGTGGAGGAAAAGAAGCGAATTCGGGCACCATATCATAAAATTACAGAGTTCTTATAACAACCAGCTGAAAAGGAAAACATTTCAGAGAGAAAGATGAAGAGCCAAAGACAGCAGGTCTCTCAACAGCATCGACCTTTGGGGAGTTTCCATTTTACAATGTAAGGTCACTGTGTCGATGACCTTACATTCCCTGTTCCCAGTTTGGAAGGGAACAAGGAGCAACAATATTTTCCCCCAAATATACAGTGAACTGTATTTTGGGGATATATTTCTCTGCAGAGTAGACAGTGGAATTCTGAGCTTGTCTATGTGCATAGTAGAGACTGTTGTAGATGCTTCCAATGCAGAAACAGAATTGAAATGTACAATTTTGTTTAACTGACTCAGCGTTCTTTGGAACATGAAGAGGGGAAAATCTTGCGTGTCCAGCTAGAACTGAACCAGCTGAAGTCTGAGATTGATAGGAAGATTGCAGAGAAGGATGAGGAAATTGAACAACTGAATTGGAATCACCAGGGAGTGGCAGAGTCCATGCAGAGCACGCTGGATGCTGAGATCAGGAGCAGGAATGATGCCCTGCGACTTAAGAAGAAGATGGAGGGAGATCTGAATGAAATGGAAATCCAGTTGAGCCATGCCAATCGCCAAGGTGCAGAGACACAGAAACACTTGAGGAATATCCAAGGGCAGCTAAAGGTCAACCTAATCACATACATTCTTTGGGCTCTGTAACCATTTGCCTGGATTCATTCTGTGATAGGGTTGGGGTGAAAGGTTGATACAGCTAACCTCTCTAACTGGGGTAGGAAGCTGGGGTAGGGAACCTGTGACTCCTCAAAATGTCCATGTCTCCTCAAACCCAGCCAACATGGGCAGCGGTCAAGGATGATGGAAGTTGTCAATCAGCAACATCTGGAACGCCACAGATTAACCACTCGTGCTATAAATTTATGAACGCTATGCTAAAAATGAATAGTGAATTGTTATTGTACTCTTTTTCACACCTCATAGGAACACAGGAAGCTGCTTTATACAGAGTCAGACCATTGGTCCATCTAGTTCAGTATTGTTGACAAAGTCTGTGGTAGCGACTCTCCGGGGTTTCAGGCAGGAATTTTTCCAGCCTTACCTGGATATGCCTAGGATTCAACTGGAATCTTCTGCATAATCTAAAACAGTGGTCTTCAATGGATCCAGACCTGAGACCCATGTCAGACTCCCAACGTGCAACATGCAACCCACTTTCACAATTTCTCCATGCCCAACATGGCGGCAACAACTTTGCCCCGATCCATCTGGACGGGTCTCGCAACCCACTTTTTGGTCACGACCCACCAGTTGAAGACCACTGCTCTAAGAGCTCTAGCCCTATCTGGAAATGCCCAGAATTAATTCTGGGATCTTCTGCATGCTCTCTTAAGAGATCTAGCGCTACCTGAAGGTGCCTGGGATTCAACCTGCGATCTTCTGCATGCAATTGTGTGTTCTAACACTGAGCTACAATCCATTCCCAAAAAGAATATTCAGCGCTTTGAGATGCAATGAAGATCGTAGTTTTTTTAAAAAAATAAACACATTTTAAAAGAGCAAACTTACCCAAGCCCCTTAGCCATGATGGTAAAAAGATGCAAAGTCAAGCTCTGGGTGTCCTTACATCCTATCTTCTGGAACTTACCAAGAGAGGATACATGGGATGCTTTATGTCTGCTGCATTTTATGTAGACTTCCTTCTGGTTTTCAACACTGTACGTTGTAAACTTAAGGACCATGATAATTGGATGATAAACTATCTGGTTTTGTCTGCATTACTTACTTACAACCATCCACCCCCCCAAAAAAAGAAGAGTAAAAAGAAAAAAATATTAGTTTTTCATTTTTAGTTTTTCACTGACAGAGGATGGCATTTCTCAGATGTTCTGAGCTGCAATATTTTCCGCATGCTGCAGGATTCCCAGCTTCACCTGGATGATGCTCTGAGAGGCAACGATGACTTGAAGGAGCAGCTGGCGATGGTGGATCATAGGAACATTCTGATGACAACTGAGCTTGAGGAGATGCGAGTAGCTCTGGAGCAGACTGAGCATGCTCGCAAAGTGTCTGAACAGGAGCTGACGGATGCCAGTGAGCGTGTGCAGCTCCTACATACCCAGGTACAGAATCATAGAGCTGAAAGGACATTGAGTCTGACTCCAAAGCTCTGCTGTGCACCATCCCACTCATGGAGTGGCACACAGTGAAAGCACACTACGGAAAAGTGCTTACTGTCTGGCACACACTCTAGCCCAAAACACCAAAATCACTGAGACTGTTTGTTGTAGCAAATCTCACAGCAAAAGCTTAATGGTTAACACTTCTCATAAGTTGTATCGCTATAGCAGAAGCTATAGGCACATTGCTTAGTTCAAGAAACAGTTCAGAGCTGATCCCTACAACTGTGTTAGAGATCAGTCCAACGATAGTTTCCCAAGTTGGGATCTCTACAATTCGGAATACAAAGCAAAGTCAAGGGTCACAATAAATCTAGGCAAGAAAACACTCCAGGCAATTTAAGACATGGTCCAAGAGGAAGTTACAAAACTAGAATTTACACACACAGGCAGAGACCAGTCCAACAATAGATTCTGCATTGGACTCTCCATGGTACATGTGTCCAAGCAGATCAAAGCTCAAGGGTCATGCTAAGTCCCAAATCAGGCTAACCAACCCTTCCTCTAGTTCCAAGTAACAGTTACAGGGCACTCAAGTTTGTAATTCTAGCCCATAAATCAGCCATATGTTAAACAATGCATTTTTTTTCTACTTTCCATAGATATTTCCATTCCCAAGAAATAGGTCTGAAACCCCTTCTTCCTTAGCCCAATCTTCCCCTACCTGCTTTATTCTCACAGAGAGGCTATCAGCTTTCTTTGCACCAGTTGAAACTTGCAGCTGGCCAGGAATGTACACCTCCCTTGGCCTACTCCCTTCTGTGAAACCAGGCATAATTCTGATATTTCTCATCCTGAGCAGACCCAAATCAGCCCCCTTCCCTCAGCCTGCCATCAGAGGAGAAGCCAGGTCGAGCTAAATTCTCAGGCCCCGTGACTGAACTGGGTTTTAAACCATCCTGGTCCACCTCTGACTCTAAAACTATAGAGCCCACAGTAGCACTTGGGCTAATCTTGACAGAGATTGCCCTGTGATAGATGAGGATGGACAAAAATCCCTAAGGTCTTTGTCTATCCTTCCCAGGAGCAAAAGGCTATCCCCAGTTAGTTTGAGCCATGAACAGATCCTCTTAATTGGGTCAACAGAGGAAATGTAATAGGGTGCATCTCTCACTGCGCAAGATAGAAATCCTGCCTTGTGGCAGAATGGGCTGCTGCTGCTGTGAAAAGTGAATGGGATTGTGCTGGAGCACGAAAGTAACTGAACTGTCAAATGCGCCCACAGAACACGAGCCTTCTCAACACAAAGAAGAAGATGGAGACAGATCTTGCTCAATACCAGGGAGAAATTGATGATGCCATCCAGGAGGCACGAAATGCTGAAGAAAAGGCCAAAAAGGCAATTACAGATGTAAGTGTTTGTAGGCAGCTACTTGGATGTTTGCTTGACATGCTGCCATGTGGTGCTGGCTCCATCAGGCAATGCATGCATGCAACGTTCACCATGGCAGTTGCCTGAAACCCTTGTATTTTGCAGTGTTTAATTATATGATGGAAATTGCCCAACCCAAATAGGCAGCTGCTTACAGGTTCTGTACACAGTTATTTTCTAGGCAATCATTCATGTAGATGTTCGCATGTGTGAAGTGGGTTTCAGTGTTGTACAAAATGGGAAGACGGCTGATCATCTTGTCACCGGTGGAGTTGGATTTCTGGTTCTTCTATGTTTGACACATTTTTGCATTAATACATTGGCTGTTGATTCCCCCCCCTCCCCCGGCTCAAATTTAGTCTCCGTTCTATCAAACATGTTTTGTTTTGTATTTCCAGTTGGGAAGGCAGGTAACAGTACTTTCCATCAATGCTGCTGTTTGTCCATTCCCCCCAGTTATCTGCTGCTGCAGCTAGTTCTTCCAGCTGATCTTCCTTCTCCTAGGGCATATAAGTAAGACAGAACTGTGTCCTCACCAGAACATTTGGCAATAATGCTTTTAAGAAGGAGATTACACAATCAAAGACTGTATCCCCAATCTACACAGATATTTGATCCTTGAATGCCTTTAACCACACTTAAAACTGTTTATTCCTTTAACAGGTGAATTCTGCTTTCCCTTCATAGTTGCTTGTTTATGTAACAAATGCAGAGGGTTCTCACTCTCCACCTTAGAGTTCTAATGAAGGACCAGCTTTTTTCTCTACTTTATGCTGCTCTAGAGCAGGCAGCTAGCAGTACAGTGTACAAGTACTACTGTAGCAACACCTAGTGACAAAACCAAGCAGTACAATAGAGATCCCATTCTCTGAACAAGACAAAAGCAATAAATATAATAATACTCATATATTCCAACCTAGAAGGGATACCCTTTTTAAACTAAAGTTTGTTTGGGGGGGGAGACCCCAAGCCAAGGAACCAACCACAGAAAGGCAAACCAAATAAATGGATTGTGTGAAGTTTAGTTAATGGAACACAGCCTGGTGAGCAAAGGGTGAAGAATAGATATGGAATATGATGATAGGAGCTGCACAGACAAGTGGACAAGTACAGATATTACCATTTGGGGTCTGCCTAATTAGGCAGCCATGATGGCAGAAGAGCTGAAGAAGGAGCAAGACACCAGCACCCACCTGGAGAGGATGAAGAAGAACCTGGAGCTGACCATGAAGAACCTGCAGCACCAGCTGGATGAGGCAGAGCAGCTGGCCCTGAGAGGTGGCAAGAAGCAGCTCCAGAAACTCGAGGCCAGGGTATGTATGGGGATTAGGTGAAACCAGGCCCATTCATTGGATTGTTTCAACTTATTACAGCGACTAATGACTTGGGGACAAGTACTGATTTTGGAGATACGTTATCAAAAGGATAATGCCCATTCAAGCGTCACCTTAGTGATACTATCATGAGATATTTCGGATTATGCACCTCCAAAATCAGTGGTTTCTTCCAACTATTAGTCAGTGTAATAACTTTTCAGCTATTCATTACTTCTTCCCTTTTAGAGTTTGGTCTTTTCATTAGAATATTCTGTTTAGGTGCATGAATTAGAAAATGAGCTTGATGCTGAACAAAAGCGAGGAATTGAAGCTATCAAAGGAGTGCGGAAATATGAGCGGAGGGTGAAAGAAACCACTTATCAGGTAATGCCTGCCTTCCTCCACTTATCCAATTCCTGGGGTTCTTCTCTCCTCTATTAGTTCAGCGGGGAGAGAGTAGTGCTTCAGAAAAAACTCTTATATTTACCTTGTATGCCTGTTCTCCTCTGGAGGATAGGCCTACCCTGATATCCTCAAAAGTCAGGCTACAAGATCTCTGCAGTGTTAGCATTCCATTTGCATTCCATGCAGGCTGAAGAGGATAAGAAGAATGTTTTCAGGCTCCAAGACCTGGTGGACAAACTGCAACTGAAGGTGAAAATGTATAAGAGGCAAGCTGAGGAGGCGGTAAGTGCACAAATGACAAATGGTTCCCACCGTGCTTAGTCCTCTTTCTTCCTTTTATTTGTGTTATTTATGTACAGCTAAATATAATAAAATTTCTTAAGCAGTTCACTTAAAAACACAATGTTAAAAAACAATTCCAATTACAATAAAAGCAATGCAATGAGCAGTAAGATGGTACAGCAGCCCAGGGAAACCCTGGGTGAACAAGTATGTTTTCAGGAGGCATTTGAACTGCATGACGGAGGGTTTTCCAAAGGGTGGGTGGGTACCCATTAAACCTAGATTGTCCAAATGAACAGGCAGCTTGAAAAACACCCAGAATTGTGTGTAAATTCTAACCTGTCACCCTTTATGGGGTTATACCAATGCAAATCATACAAGATTCTGACCCCTATGGTGCACCTCCATAATCCCTATATCCTGGGACAATAATCTCCCATACAAGGAGAAACCACCATTCCTTACACTGCCACCTTCACATGTCACAGTGGTATGGTAGGTAATAACTCCTTCCCTGACACCAGCACTCCAGCTATACCTTCCTAGATTGGCTTCTTTACACAGACATAATCTTTAGTGCAGCATCATAGAACAGCAAGAGAAAGTCATGTCTCTCATGACAGTTTCACTCTCATGCCATTTACTGTAGCACCCAAATTTGCCTATTTTATTCGTTTACTTATTTCAGGAACTCCTAAGTCACTTTCAAAATATAAATGTCTTTCCAAAGCAGTATACAAAATATAATGAGGACATCTAAAACATGCATCAGGATCCACATTTAAAATAATAAAATAAATGGAACAGCTTAACCATTTCATTTCAGCATGTCCCAAAAGAGGACAGCCACCCCTCATACTACTCTGTTGCCTATGAAGGTAGAATATCCCTTTCCTTGGCAATGACTCTTATCTACATCATAAATCCTTTCAGAGTGCAGTTGTCACTTTCTAACAGAGAGGGAGGGAGGGGACATCTTACACCCTTCACTTCCTAATATTTCCAGCATCCTTACATATTGCAGGATGCCTCTGCTCTCACACACGTATTACCATGTGGTGGTTCTGCCTGCACTGGTGTTTTCATGTTCTGTTTGTGTTGTGCCAGGAGGAGCAGGCCAATGCAAACTTGTCCAAGTGCAGGAAAGCTCAGCATGAGCTGGAAGAAGCTGAAGAGCGAGCAGATATTGCTGAATCCCAGGTCAACAAGCTGAGGGCCAAAAGCCGTGACATTGGGGGAAAGGTAAGTGCCTTGGTGGGGCGGGATGAGGTGGTGGAATAGGAGGAACACTTTCTGCTCTGTCTTTCAATTGGCAATATTCATCTGTTCATGTGTGCAAATTCCATCCTAGCTCCTCCAAAAAGCAGCCCACTATTGATTAATGTCTCAGAGCATTTTCATATATGAAGCGTAAACTGCCTTTGAGACTCCCTCTTGCTATTTATCATCTGATACTTGTTATATGAGAAAATAATGTATTTCTGATGCAAATAAGCATTCTTGTTTTTGTGTGTTTTGAATTCACATGACAAAGCAATTGTCACTTTAAGGCTGCAATCTATATGTACTTATGTGGAAGTAAATCCCAACGGAGCTTTCTCCTGAGTAGACATGAGCAGGATTAGAACATAGGAAGATGCCTTATATGAAGTCAGGTCCTTGGTCCATCTATTGGGAACTTCTTCGGGGTAAGGGTCAGAATGACCTTCCACCCGCCCCTCAGGCTGGGGAAAGCCCTCACCCCACATCCTTCCCAAAGGGGAAGGCATGGGGCAGGCAAAGCAGCCTTGGATGGGACCCAACTTTCATGCACGTGGCCTTTCCCTGGCTGATCAAGGCAAGAGAGGATGTGGGATGGACAAAACATTGGTATGCCACTCCCCCTCCCAACTGTGGGATAATGGGGATTTCCCTTCCAAGCCTCTGGTAGCGGTGCTTGGGGAAGAGCCCTTGGTGGGACCCAAAGCCTTTGAAAACTAGATGGAGAACCTCTGCAGGTTGGATTAGGCCCATGGACTGGAAGTTCCCCATTCCTGATCTCTAGCTTAGTATACTGTCCTCTGACTGTCAGCAGCCCACCAGAGTTTCTGACAAGAGTCTTTTCTACCCTAACCTGTCATGCACTATACACTTAATGTGTGAACACACCTAGGGTAAGTTTCTACATTTACACTATTTAGCTCCATGAACAAGGACACCAGCATAAGCAATTTGCATCTGAAATTTTGAATTCCCTTTCCTGGACCTGCTAGTAATTTCTGCATCCTGCTGATGAATTTAACTGTAGAGAAATATTACCAACTCCAGAAGTCAGCTATTCTCCAGTGTATTTGAAATGGAGAGGTGTGGGAGTCATACACCTGGTACAAAACAGCCCAAAGATTCCCAATAAATCTCAGGGGTGTGTAGATAGTGGCTATACCCATTTTGCTGAGAGGAGCAGTGGCAGTCAGAGTAGTGTATGACAACCCTGCCACGTAGTCCAGTGTGCCAGTCTCCGGCATTTTTTTTTTTAATGGGGGCTATTGCAGACATGAGTTCTGCCGCTTAGACGCAGTCTCATAATGGAGACTGCAGACTGAATGAATCAGTTAGTGGTAGGTGTTGCAGAGATCGGTTTATATCTAGCATTCTAGGACAATACAGCAATGGCTGACCTCCATTTCTGAAAACACCCACAGTCTCTTGCCTTGAGCGAAGCACACTGGTTCCCGGGTTGGCAGAGAGCAGAAGCAAAGAGAAATGTGATAGGGTGGTATCAAACTCTGCTTTGAGTAAACCCATTACAATGAAGTGAGCCATGGCCAATCTAAGTTCCATTCATTTTGATGGGTCTACACAAAGCAGGACTTACATTGGATACAACCCACATTCTTCATATTAGCAAAGCCAGAGGTTAATATTAGATGGTGTACTGGATTAAAAACATAGAGGCAGACCTGATAAACACATTTCTCAGAGGCCAGATCTACCCAGCTCAGTAGATTTCAGCCTGATGTCCAGACCTCACCACTGCTCATTCACCATAGCTACCATTAATGATAGACCTGTTCTCTAACACTACTTATATATGCAGTTTGTTTGTCTCTGTTCCAAGAAAAAATCCTGTGGATGTCATGGCATAAATTGAAATCATGCTCTGATCCCCTTACTAGGATAGTGACAGGCAACTTAGTGCTGATGGGAGTTGTAGGCCAAAACATCTCCCAAGGATCAGATTACCTACCCCTATGCTACATAATTTCACTTGGTGAGGGATTTCTCTTTGCTACATGGCTCTTAAAGGAACAGTGTGTAGAATGTGTCTAAAGTAGAATCTGGAAGCCTGGCAAGGATCTTCTTTCCCCTCCGTATTCTGTTTTCCAACCCAGAACTTGCTGCTTCCCATTTGTGCTATACCTCTGAGCCAGGGAAATAAAAGCAGACAATTCCAATAGCTGTGGTGGCAGCTGTCCCGAAGTGCATGTGTATCTGTGTCTTTGTGTAAAAGAGAGACAGAGACAGAGAGATTCTCTCATACTAGTCAAAAAAATGCAAGAGGGAGTATTCCTGTTTGTTTGTCTTCCTCATTGTCACACTCCTACCGCCTGCACTATTTCCATACTAAATATTGTGTTACCTTATTATCTTTGATAACAGTTTAATTTCTTTTTGTTCAGAAATCTGAAGAATGAGGTCAGCCTGGCTACAGCTGCAGTGATTCCACACAATGTGGATTTCTTCACAGCTAATGTACACATAAATTATCTGACCTGAATAAAAATACATTTGTGCAACACATTTCAGTTCTGACCTTTTAAAAACCAGGAACCTATGAAAAATAGTGGAGAATCTTATGGGAATGTGGGCATCAAGCACAGGGGTGGAATTCTAACTCAGGAAGAAGGTAAGTTCCAGCTCCTCATGGGCCATCATTCAGCCATTCATTCATTGTATTTCTACACTTCCAAAGTTCTCTGGGCAGTTCAGAGCTTGATAAAACATAATAGAAAAACTTTAACATATGAAAATTTAAGCAGCTTGAAATAGTTAAAAACAATTAACAATAAAACTACCAGCACCTGTTAAAAAGCTAAAATGAAAAAGGCTGATCATATGCTGTCAAATTCCTGGGAGTAAAGAAAGATCTTAACCTGGTACCAAAATGATGACAATGTTGGTGCCAAGTGGACCTCACTGGGGAGCGCATTCCACAATTGAGGGGCCATCACTGAGAAGGCCCTCTCCCTTGTTGCTGTCCTTCAAACCTTCCTTGGAGGAAGCATTTGGAGGAGTTCATACCAGGAAATGCATTCCATCAAATATTGCAGCCCCAAGCCATAACAAACATATGACAAATAGTCTGAGGAGTTCTGCAGCCTGCTTGATCCTATTTAATAGTTTTGTGTATATCTACACAAAACCCAGAAGATAATTTTCTATATGTTTATATCGTTTTCTGTAGCCTAACACAAGTAAAAGGTTAAGTACTGAGACCCCAAGATAATAGTAACAAGGTAGGCTGGGCCCACCCTTTAAAACAGGAGTAGCCAACTTGTGGCCCTCCAGATGTTTTGGCCTACAATCCCATCATTTTTCACCATTGGCTTATGCTGGCTAGGGCTGATAGGAATCGTAGGCCAAACATCTAAAGGACCACAAGTTGCCCACCTCTGATTTAGATAACTAGGTACTCCAGGCTCACCTAACCTCCCCCACCTTTCCAACCCTGACCAAATATGCCTCCAAATTTTAAGCTGGATAGTGCTGCGCATTTAAGGAGCGAACATAAGAAGAGCCATGCTGGATCAGACTATGAGCCCATCTAGTCCAGCAGTCTGCTCACATAGTGGCCCACCAGCTAACCACAGGAGACCCATAAGCAAAGCATGAGCACAACAGAATCCTCCCACCCATGTTCCCCATGTTCCCCAGCAACTGGTATATATAGGCAAACTGCCTTTCAGTATGTCTATTTTATTTGTATGTTTGTTTTAATTTGCCTTATGTACTGTTCCGTCAGTAAAAAATATCCTAAGAGCAACAATTGCAGGGATATTAAAGCTGATCTAACTTTTTTTAAAAAAAAGTTTAGTAGAACAATAGTAATTGACAATAGTAAAAATAAGCAGCCAGGTAAAAATAAAAACCGAATTAGGCAGCCAAGTAAAATAAATGAACCAGTGTTTTAAAAGACCTGAAAAATAAGGTGAGCCTGCAAGGTAGAGCTTTCCACAATTGAGGCACTATAGCTGAAAAGCCCTCAATACAGTAGCCATTCACTTTACTTTAGAAGACGGGAACCCCCAGTGAAGGTCCCCCAATTAAGATCTTAATGCAGTGACGAACTATATTGTGGTGGGTAGGGATGTACAAGACTATCGTTTCCATTTGTTTGAGATCAGAACTTGTCCTGCTTGCACCCCTGAATGTGGACACAAGCACATTTTGCAGGCAACGCTTGGGCATTCTCAGGCTTGTGATGGGTGTTCGCAAAATGCTCAGTGATTGCTTCAGGTGCTTGTTGACACTTTTCCAGCCTGTTGTGACCATACAGCAAAATGGATCTACCCTTCCTTGCCTAGTTTCATCTGCCATTCCAACATAAGACTTCCAAGGCTGTGATACTAAGCACTGTACTAGACTGAAGAGGAGCACCATTTTCCTGGTTCCATTTTACCTTGTGCAAAAAAAAAAAAAAAAAACAGTATTTGGACAGGAATCTTGTTTGTGACTGTTGGTCTTCCTCATTGCCATTGTTCAAAAAGAGATATTTGTTGGGATTTGTCAAGTCCAGCCCCAGTTCTCAGCAATACTAAAACACACACACACACACACCAAAAGAAGCAGATACAAATTACAATTGCTGTTGTAGTAATGCATTTTCTGCACCAATATATAAGTTTAATAAAACATTATCCATATCCTGCCCTTCTTCACAAGGAGCCCAGGGTGGCTCGTGTGTTTGTTATACATGTGCATGCAAAGCAATTGCATTCATCTGAGCTTAAAAAGAAAACAAAAACAAAAAGGGAACTAGGAACCTAGGAGAAGTTGGAAAATGGAAACTGCAGCCAAACATCCCTCGAAATAGCCCAGTTGTTCCAAAGAAGTAACTTAAACGGAATGGCATATTTTCTCTTTAGACTAGGGCATAACTGTATTACAAATTGACTGACCAGTTTAGTTGACTTTGCTTTCCCCAAACCACTTTGGGAATTGTCATTTTCATAGAGGGTGCAAATTATTTGTTAAGAGATGCCCAGTTCTTCATAGAAATATAGTTCCCAGGAATGTTTGGATGGAATTTACGATCATGAAACAGGTTTGGAAATGGCTTTCATTGGTTGTACAGACATGCTGGAAATGAGTGCAGCTGCATAGAGATATGTTCCTATTCTTAAAGAAAAAGCAAGCAGATTCATGCAATCTCAGCAACAAACCCAATCTCATTAAACGGAGCTGCACAAAACTAAAACCCTTCTCCAACCTGGTGGGGTGACAAACCTACCCCAACTGCACGCTTTATTGCAGAATTTACATAGAAATAAGAATTTACACAGAAATAGTCCTACAACGTAGTCCTCCCATGACATTACTGTGTACTGTGCCCAATGCCTTCAAATGTCAGCTTCTTACCATTTTTATTCCAGAAACAAAAACACACTTGGAGCATAAAATATCCTAAGAATGTTTTGGTTTTGCCATTCAGGTGCCTTTATGCCCCAAACACAAACAACGTACTGGGGTGCAAAAATGGCCCATGAGTTTTTCCAAAGAAAACTGGTCTAGGAGAAACATGCTTAAGTGTTCTGAAAATAAAATTCCACCTGTCAATATAGGTCATCACAAACCATGGGATTGCATAGAGGAGCATTTACCACATGGAAACATCTCTTGCAGGGTTAGGAGGGAAAACAGACCCAAACTACCCAAAACATTAGTTTTTATTTCTACTAAAGTTTTGCCTAACCTTGATGCATATTTTTTAGGGTTGTTAGATGGGAATGATCAAATGTGCCCTCACTGAGCAGAGAAGGAAACTGGAAGTGTTGAACTGAGGCATTGGCTGGAGAAGGAAAGAAGCCAAAGGAATCAAGAGCAAGCAGCTGCACAGTGTCAGCTCCTATCAAGAAACTGAAAGCCAGTTTGACTGCTGTTGTGGGCACTAATGATGTTCAGGTACTAGAGCAGTATATAAGCAGACCTGGTCAAATCCCCTCTCCCTGCCTTTCCAAATACATGTACTCCCCTGCAAATTTCAAAGGATTAAAGTTGTCATGGGAATGTTAATTCTGAATTCCTGGGGGTTTAGGGGATTAGGGCCTCCTCTTTACCATTCTACAAACATGGCATTTTATGTTTAATTGTAAGAGACTCACTCATGAGTCATGCTTAGAGAATAGCAGCTTTATACACAGATGGCTGTAGAACAGAGACACCATTGAGGGACAAATACTGAGATGTTTATGTCATGTAGACAGACACAGGCACACATCTATACATCCCAACCACAGAAAGCAGCCTATGAGAGCCAAGTGACACTTAAGCCACCCGTGTAGAGTATAGCTGAGGCTTATCTTTTGTTTTACTCTACTTGAGTATGTATGGCCCTGATTTGGATTGGGACCATTGTGCTCAGGGAGGGGAGGATTAAACTTTTCCCCACCCACTATTTGGTTTCTGAATACTACTCTGCATCCCCCACCCCCGTAGAGATTTTTTTAAATCCTCCGAGGGTAGATTTCGGGAAACAAACAGTGGAGGGGGGAGATTTAATGGTTCCAACTGAAGTCTGGTTGTCCCAGTCTGAATCATGGCTGCATGCATGTAGACTAAAATAAAATAAAAGACAGTCTTCAGCTACATATTATACAATTAGCATAACATGTCATCTGACTCTCCATTTTGCCCAGATAGAAAAGAAACTACACTAAACATTCAGGTATCCAACAAGCAGCTAGTTCTTCTTCATGGGCTCTGTGCATCATACATATGGGCTCTGCACTTGCGTGGAGCTCGTTTCGGAAACATCTATAGCTGAGGCAAATGTTTTTGGTGGGAACCCCTCCCCCACTGTCCACTGACTCCAGGTTCCTACTGTTCTCAGTTCTCTTTTGACCACCTTGCTGAAAGGATGTATTGTTGGGAACTTCTGTCTTTCTCATGAGGAGAAAGCTTTAGAGTGCTGAGGTTTTTAGTTGGTTTTAGTTTGTTTTTAGTCTTAATAGATTATTGTTATTATTTTTGGCTATTTTACCCTCCAGCAATCTTGGTTCGCATGGGAGGGTGCTCTCGCACGGCCGTTAAGTCCCCTGTTCGAAAATCTGTTGAGTGCGGCAGCAAGCTTCCCCAACAAACAGTCATTCTCTCTGTTTGATTTGTTTGGGGAGGCTCACGTCATTGAGACCTGTCACCACTGTATGAGATTCACAAAACGGTCTAAAAGAATAGAGCTGATCACTATGTCCCCTTAGTGTCCTCAGACCCCGACTCTAACCATGGGTTGCTCTGATCTTCCAACGTCTGGACGCCATCCAGCTGTATCTACAGCAAAGAGATATCTAAGAAGGCCAGGTCACTTAAGCTTTCTGGGGCTGATCGCTTAGGGGCATTCTACAGAGAAAAGCTCTAGAAGCCATGGATTCTTTGGAGCAATCAATACAGCCATTCTTGGCGAAGGCTCCTCAACCTATGTCCCTGAGCATCCTCAGACCCCAACTCTCACCATGGATCATCCTGATCTTCCAACATCTGGTCACTCTTTAGCTGTTTTTCTACAGCAAAAGAGATATCTAAGAAGGCCGGGTCACGTTAGCCTTCTGGGGACACCCATGAAAAGGAAAAATAAGATAACAATAAAAAAGTCTCATGCTGATGCTACCATGTCAAAGTGGGTTCTAATCCCTCCACCGCAGGGGCCCTGCCTTCTTTTGTATATGGTCACTCTAGCATAGTGCCTGCAACTTTAACTGTTGTGATGGAGAGGGAATTTCACCAGGGACTAATTGCATACAAATGAGACTGGCTGAAATTCCCTTTTCTCTACAACTGTTAAAGTTACATGTGCCCTGTCCTCCTTTTCATATGGTCAGCCTAAATATACAAAAGTTAAAAATATAATTAAATACTTTTCAATATTAAAGCATTTTAAACATTTTAAATACATAATTTAAAAGTCAAAGGTATAGACAGAGGTCCAGATTATTTGCCAAAGGCCTGCTGGAACAAAAAAGGGTTTGTCTGCATCCAAAAACACATCAAGGAGGGAGCCAGTGTAGACTGCAAAGATTAGAAAGAAAATCCATGTGTGTACACTATGCAAAATAAACGACAGCTCAACTGTTTCTAAACCTTATTAGAAAAACAGGGTGACTAGGTCAAAACCTGCGTTGTAGGCCTAGAAGCACTTTGAAAGGTTTCAACGTTGTACTTAAAACTTAACACCGGCCCAAACTAATTAAATGAAGTGTTTGAAGCTTTCAACTTTATAGCAGTATGGACCAAACTCTTAGAAAAGAGGGAAGGAGCACTGTGTGTGTATGGGGTGGGGGGGATAGAAAGAAAGGTATAGCCACCTATTCCCAGGAGAGATCTGAAGATCAGGTTGTCATGGATCCAGAGGAACCACACCCTGCTTCACCAGGGAGCAAAAGAGCAAACTGGCCTTATGAAGATAGCCCAAAATACTCTCAGAGCCAAAGGAATGCATGTTCCAGAAGAGAAAAGAGAAACTCTTCTTCTTCACTCAAAAGGTCTGTGCTATAGAGGCAGCGGCCATTTCACTCACCCACCCCACATTCTACGGCAGGAGGGAGGGGGGAGAGCAACGCTACTGAGCGTGTGACAGTGTCGCGTTATGAGGGAAGATGGCCGCCTCATTGACTTGAATGAGAGGTTAAAATACTCCTTAAAAGTCAACCGAAGGGAATTTTTAAAAAACGAAAAGCTTTCCATCAACTACAGTCAAGGAGGAAGAAGACCCCACCACTGGATTAGTTAATAAGGCTCTAGAAATTATGCAAATTGAGAGCACAAAAAGTCTCAACCCGGAAGTAAATTTTACAAAAGCAGGGAGAGAGGTTTGTATTCCTTTTCTACCGTAAACTGCTCTCCTTCCCTCAATCTTTCACCAATCTTCTTGAAATTTTCAGGTAATGTAAAACAAACATTTCTTTCTGGCACCTGTAAATTTCAGAAAGGTTGATGAAACATTTTCGATTTTATGGCTGTTAGAATGATCTCCCCCCCCCCCAATTATCACTTTAACATGGCGGAATGTGTTTTTTACTGATGGCCCTTAACAATGGAGGCACGGCTGTGCCTCCATTAATAAGATTGTTTTGAGTTGATGAACCTGAGTGTCAGCATTAATCAGTCCAGGTTAGCCAGGTCAGAAGCCATTGCTGGTGCATGCTCAGAAATTACTTTAACATAGGGGTGGTCATCTTGTGACCCTCCACATGTTGTTGGGCTGTAACTTCCATGATCCCTCACCATTGGCTATGCTGGCTAGGGCTGATGAGAGTTGTAGGCCAAAACATCTGAAGGGCCGCAAGTTGCCCACCCCTGCTTTAACACCTTACTCAGTCTCAATGGGAAATCGTAGTTCTAAAATTGCTGCATTTTAGTCCAGCTTTAGGACCAAACTGGAAAATGCTTCGATGCTTTGGATAGCAGGTCACCTCAGTTCAGAAACTTGGACAGACATCATCCTTTATTTTGGATTTGAGGCTTTGGTTTGGCTTGTTTTCCAAAGCCTCGGATGACTTTCCCATTGACTATAATGGGAAAAGAAACAAATGTCGTTAATGTGTTCCTTTCTGGATAGAATTGCAGGTATAATAGCATCTTCAGAGACGATAAAGCCTGCCAAATTTCAGGCATGCGGGTGCAGGAATTAGGAAATTATTAATTTTAAAAGCATTTTATTTGAAGCTTGGGCAGGGGAGACACTGGCTTGGCTATCTCTCCTGCCTCTCCTCCTCTCAAAACTCCCTTGAGGCAACTGAGCTTTGATATGTTCCTGATTCATCTTCCATGTGGATGATGCTTTATTGAAATATGTGTACTCTAATGTAGCTCTGAGTACACACTATAATACTATGTGTGTAAAACACAATCACACAGCAACAAAGAACATAGACACGTTCGGACCAATAGGATACTATTGCTCACAGTCACACCCTGGTCTACAGATAACACTGAAATTACATTAAAGGCAACTAGGGCCAGAATACAGGGCGGTGGGTAATGGCTTACTAAAACCAACAATACAGATTCGACGCAGGACAGACACAATAGTAAAGAAATAAAAATTAGGATGAAAAGGGTGTGTGTGTGTAGATTTTAGGGGGAAATCAGTCTGGAATAATGAACGAAGGAATGGGAGGAATAAAGGAGGGGATTATGAGAGTTGTAGTCCAACACATCTGAAGGGCACTGGGTTGGGGAAGGCTGCTTTAGACACTGCTGGTTCTGCAGTACATCCCCCTCCTCTGTCTCCCCCTTCTCTGTACTTGCTATTTTTCATTCATGGAGAGCTTGGAATGGAGGAGATACAACATTGTATCAAATTGGGAAGAAAAAGAAGATTAAAAACACCCTTCCAAGGCTTTGAAGTAGTTCTGAAGTCTTTGGGTCACTTTGGACCGGAGTTACTTCAGGTTCTGAAGAAGTCCAATTTATCTCTACAGTGGGCCACTTCACCTTGGATTCTTGCTTTATCCAAACTGAATGCACACAGCTCTACAAACTACATGTGATGCCAGAAGTGTCTTTGGCAGATGCGTTAATCTGTTAAAAACTCTAGTGCAAGGCAATCAGGCTGAGGAAAATGGTATGATGGGAGGAGCTTTAACCCTTTCATCCCCTGAGCTTCTACTAGCCCCTTGGCCCCCACCCCCAAGCTGCAGCTAGTCCACAGAGCTTCCCTTCCAAGTCGTGGGTGGGTGGGTGTGGTTTTAATCAGAACTGCACCATAGTTCTGATCCTTATCACTGTCCTTTCTTGCTAGTATTTCTCTCATAAAAAATTGTTCTCTCTCTCTCTGAGAGAGAGAGCACAAACCTAATTTAACCATATGTCCCTGGTAAAATGATGTCCCCTATTATTTCCCTCTTTTGCCTTAGGGGGAGGTACTGGTGATTACAAGCAAAACATTGATGAGCACACACAGATGCATTAGATTCCCTCCAGCTTCAGTCCCCACCCAAGCCTCTAGATAAAGACAAAACAAAACGACATCTTAACTCTTAGCACACATACACTAAGTGTGCAGCCTCTCATCCATCAGATAGACAGATTCCCTGTTTCAGGAGCCAGCACAGGACTAGCTGCTGCAGCATAAATCAATAGCAGGTGTATTAAAGCCTTCAGCAATGTGCAGTAATAGTAGTGTGTCGGCATGGATTTTAGGCAGTGACCATGGAATGGAAATAGAGGTTTCCAAGTATACAAGACAAGTATACAAGAAATAGAGGCTTCTAAGTATTTTGCTTCTGGAATATTGGAGAGTACGATTTAACATCCTGAAAACTATCAAAACCTCCAGCAGGCTATCCAAAGACATTTACAAATGAGCCATCTTTAGCCTTTTCCCCAAAGGTCATGAGAGAAGTGCATTTGCAGCATTCCTCCATCCTGGGGCTGCAGCAGCAAAGGCGCTGCTCCTTCCAGCTGTTATGCTGAGCTCTTGTAGAGACAGAATACAGAATAGGGCTTTACCAGATGAGCTC
The DNA here is from genome assembly GCA_029215795.1 of Anniella stebbinsi. NCBI lineage: Eukaryota > Metazoa > Chordata > Lepidosauria > Squamata > Anniellidae > Anniella > Anniella stebbinsi. Next base: position 58,715,024 of record JARDYH010000005.1, on the reverse strand, counting down.
ATGGGCAGGTGGGGGTGGGGGAATGAATATTCAAAACTGAGCTATTTTGTGAACTATTAAGTCTATTTAGGGCAGCCGCTTATAAATTGCAACAAAAAGAGGACAAAGATTCCCCAGCCAAAAAATAAGTACAAAGCTTAAAAAAGGTTCCCCAGCCATGTTTGAGTGTGATATATGCCCTCATGTGCTAGCAATACCATTCTGCCATTTGCTAAGGCTAAACTGGATGATCTCTTTGCAAGAGAACTAGCATTCCATGCCCTCCCCACACTTCCCTCTCCGCCCCCTAACACTTCATGCATCTGATGAAGTGGGCTCTGCTCGGAGCCTTTGGAAGAATGGTGAGATAGAAGTTCACTAAACATACTATAAGGCTCTGGCTGAACTACATGAGACATGGGAGATCTGTAACACTCCTATATTTACCTGAAAACAGCCAATGTGTATTGGTCAGAGCAATGGCACTGGGGAATATTGCTATCCTGCAGCACCATTTTCCTGAGCAAAATCATGCATCCTGAAGATGTTGTTTGCCTTGCTGGGCAGTGGCGAGGTGGGGGTGGAAACACAGCAGGCAATTTAAATCAGGAAACTGGAATCGGTTAAAGGGCTAAAAAAAAACCCTGCTGCTGCTCTAATCAAAATTGGGCCCTCCAGTGGCTTTTAAAGGATTACAAGAACCAGTTGTGCATTCATTGATTTAATCCTGCCCACCCATCCCTGCCGGGACCCCTCTCATTTCAGCAACATCATTCTGTAACCAATACCCCTGAACTGGTGCCTGGTAGCAGTGTGGGCCTGGATGTAGAAGAACAAACAAACTTCATTCACATAAGACTATTGGTTGGAAGTTTTCAATCTTCACTGAACGGAGTTGCACTTTCTCTCTCTTGGCACAGGTTCCAGGGTGCCCACTTAGGCATCATCAAGGAAGGGAACATAGGAGGGTACAGATCTCCATTAACATTTGCATATGCTTATTTATATCTACAGATGCAAATACAGAAATAATTACCATGGTTTTAATCTTGGTGAACCGCCCAGAGAGCTTCGGCTATAGGACGGTATAAAGATGCAATAAATAAATAAAAATAAATAAATACCATAATTTAAATAGAAATTCAATGCATCTGAACATAGTGGAGAAGACTGTGACTAGGTGATGTACATTGCTTGCTCATTCTACCATTGCCCATTAATGGTTAGCACTTGAACAACTTCAAGGCCCTTGCACTCCCTCCCTTTTCAGGGTTCTTTATCCTTAAACCGGACTTTGACTGGGCAGCCCTTCAAATAGAAGACACTTGCAAAGAGAACTGCCCTCAAATCAAGGACCATCATCTGAAAAGTAGGACACATGGTCACCCAAGCAAGCTCCCAGCTTTGGTGTACTCCTGGACTTGTCATTCATTACGGATGCTCAAGTGGTAGCCATGACTAGGAGTACTACTTTTAACAGCTTCAGTTGATATACCATCTGATCCCTTTCTTGGAGAAGATTGATCAGCCACAGTCCCTCATGCCTACCCTTGCAAAGCATCTGGAAATTAAATTGATCCAAAATCCCACTACCAGACATATGGCTATGCAGCATGTCATTCCAGTCCTTTATGATCTTCATTAGTTGCCAATTTGTTTTCAGGCTCAATACTTACCTTTTAACAGCTGGGGACTGGGGACTTCAAGAACTGTCTTCTTCTGTATATTCTTCCCTGCACACTTTGGTCAACATCTGATGTCCTGCTCCATCCATGTTCCTGCTGTCTGGACTTTGATGGGATGGTACAAGGAGTGGAGCTTTTTTATTTGTGACACCCATGCTGGGAACACCTTCCCTATGAAAGCTCGCCTTACCTCCTCTTTGCTTTATGTTTTTCAGTGCCTTGTTAATTAAGACCTGGTTATTTTGGCAAGCATTTGAGAATGGCTGATTGTTCTACTGATTCTGCTGTACTTTGTCCAGGAAGTGTGTTGTTTTTGCTCTGGTCAGTGTTTTATTATTACTCCTGGATATGTTGGGTTAGATTATTGGCTGCCTTTTACTATTGATGTTTTGGGATTTTAATACTGGTACTGGAATTTCCCATCCCCTTTCCCAAGGTACTGTAAACTGCTTTAGATTATTCTTTTCAGAAAAAGTGGGATTTATTATGAACAACAACAATCACAGCATAAACACTGGGACATCTAATCGCAACGTCCTATTTCTGAACTTCTGTCTCTAATAGCACCAAGCAAAATATCTTAGAGAAACTCACAAATAGGACACGGTTGGGTTTATTTATTTAAAGCATTTCTACTTTGCCCTTCCCACTGTTCAAGGCAGCTTACAACATGGTTTATAGAAATAAATAAATAAATAAATAAATAAACAAAGTGAAGGTGATTAACAGCCCCCCTGGTGTTTGCCCTCCAGCTCCTAGTAATCAAATGTTTCCTGCCTCTGGACATAAAGGTTCCATTGTTAGCTTATCCTTCCTGAATTTGCTATATCCTCCCCCCCACAAAAACTTAAGAGAGCAGCTATCTCTGCATCTTGTGGCAATGAATTCCCTAAGTGTATTATGGAAATATACTTCCTTTGCTCATCTTGAACATCATCCTGATCAGAATGCCACTGTTTGTTTCCACAGTGTGATCTGCTTTCAGCTTTCCCTCGCCACATTCCCAACCCAGCAGGTGGTGCTGAAGACCGACTGAAGTGAAGTGCTCTTGCAGCCGCTCCATACTTAGTGCGTATTTTGCTTTGGCTGTAGTTATTGCTTACAGTCTTCTCCAGGACCATCCATCTCGTTTGTGGCATGTGTCTTTCTTCAAACCTGGATATCTGTGGCTGAGCACTACCCTGTACATGTGCATGGTTAGGATCTCTGATGTACTGAAACTGTGCATTTAGTGTCCAAAACTAAAGCTGTCCAAACTTACTAATTAGGCTGATCAGTGTCCATAGCCAAAGGCAAGCACAAGGACAGCACACACACACACACAGTGTATTTCCTATCACATCTGTGTACAGCAGAAGTTATGACAGGGGAGTAAGTAGTTCCCAAGCACTTACAGAAGTAGTTCCCAAGCACTTCCCTTCCCTCCTGAAATAGGCATCATATCTGTGGATTCAGCTATGAGAATGCAGCAGTCTAATGGGAATTTCTTCTAAGTTTCTAAATTCAGTGGACCTGTTCAGAAGACACCTTAATCACCGTGGTTAAAGCCTCAACCACCATGGTTTAAGGTGTCTTCTGAACAGGGGCAGTGTGTTGTCAACTCAGTCAATACCTATAGAAAAAAGTGTAGTTGCTTTAGCTGCTAGGATTGCGACATCCTCACTCTTGAAGCTATTCTGTTGGGGCTTTGTTCTCCTTTTTGCCCCATCTTCCTTTGATCAAAAATACTTCAACTTGATCACCTTAAGGGTCTCACAGGATTTTAGAGGTTGACTGGTGACAACATAACTATCACAAAAAGCAGAAAAGAGAGTGAAAACCACATAGAATAGCTGCAAACTTTCTTAACAAAAGCTGGGGGAACAGAGCAGTGATGTCACAATCCTGTCAGCCAATGGTGGTGGGGGTGCGTATTCAAACTCCATTGTTGCTTGGCTGATTGTAAAGTACATTTTCTTAAACTGGCATAGTTATAATAGTGATTCTTCCTGCTCTACCTATTTAGTATGTAATTAAATGCTATTATAGGACTGATACAGTTAGGAAAATACTCATTGGGGAGAAACACAGATATTTTAAAGTGGTAAAGTTTATACCCCTAAGGGATGAGATGGTGCTTTTGCTTGCATACTGGCTTTTCAACTTAAGGGACTCCAACAACAACAACAACGACAACAACAACAACAACCACCTAATAGAAAACAGAAGAATTGACCAGTCTATGAAGCTATTGTCTGGATTGTTTCAGTGACAAGTACTTTGAATAAAGTGAGTACTACTGACTAGGGACAGCACATTAACTGGTTTCACACAACATGACAACCCATACTCAGCTTTAAGCATGGATTGAGTGTGAGTTGTCGTTGAACCATAGGTTTTTGTGTTGTGTGAGCCCAGGATCACTAACAAACAATGATTTGCTAACCATGAACAACCCATAGTTCACAACCCAACAACAAACTAGGTTTTAGAGAACTCCAAAGAGCCAGGCTTGTTGAGCGCTGGCATTATTGTGGAGGAAGAAAATACACAATTTCCTCAGCCTTGGAGAAATTGCATATTTCCCCCTGCTGTGTTAATGGCGACTGCCATTAACACAGTGGGGGGAAAGGAGAAAGGGCATAGGTCAGGGCAAACCTGCACCTGACTGCTCTTGAAGGCTCGAGAGCAGTCAGGCGCAGGCCTGTCCTAGCACTGAGTGGGGCTGCCTGGGCCCGTAAGGGCTGGATGTGGGGGCATCCGCCGCCCTCATGGGCCCAGGCACATTTTCTCTCCAACGCTACAACCAACCATGGATTTTCTTCATGAGTTTCTAGTGGTTAACAAACCATAGTTTGTTAGTGTGGCTAGGTTCATGCAGCATAACAATTCACAGCTCACTGACAACCCGTACTCAACCTTGAGTGTGGACTGTGGTGTTGTATGAACCTAGCCATTGACTCCTGTTCTCTGCTTATGGCCCATCATTATCTCAACTGAAATGTGAAATTGCTAGTCTTCTAACAGCAACTGTCCCTAAATTAGGCCTGTGTGCCAGAGGATTGGAAAGTAGCCAACATAACACTGATTTTTTTTTAAAAAAAAAAAGGATCCAGGGAGATCAAGGAAATTACAGACGAGTTCGCTTAACATCCACTCTGGGAAAATGATAGGAAGCTTAATTAAAGATAGAATTATAAAGGAGCAAGACTTGCTGAGGAAGAATTAGTGTCACTGGATGTGGTTTCATGTTCAGGAATTCAGCCTTTGCAAAAATATTTGACTAGATATTTATTGGATATCTTCTGTAATAATCAGGATAAACCAAGGTGTAGGATCAGTTTCTAGCCCTAGAGGTAGAGGTATTAACAATGCCTCCTTTTTTATTTTCAGATGACATTTCTAAGATGTGCTCATAAAATGTACTATTTACATTTTAAAAAAACCAATATGTGAATATGACATATTCACATATGCATCAATTATATACGCATGCTCACCATGGAGCTGAAGTTGGCCACAGCTCCTTGATGGTTTAGAGTCTAAGTTAGACCATTAAAAAAAAAGCTAAGTGTTTCGTTCAGTTTAAAATAGAGTGCAGGTTTAGACAAGTGCAAATGTAGTGAGGCTTAAAGTGAGTCAGATTTTTGTGTTTCCCCAGAGGCCCACTTGAATTGATCTTCCTTTAATCATCACCATTACCCTGATAAAATCACCACTGATCGTTCAACAACCTCTCATCATAAAATCACCATAAATTGTAGACTTGTGCAGCCCATGGTAGCTGAGTCACAAAGCAGTTCGATATTTGGGGAAAGCTGAATAGAAGCTAGGGAGTTCAGGATGAAATCAACCCTAAGGAACAAGGGTGTACCAGGAGTGGGCAACTTGTGGCCCTCAGATGTTTTGGCCAACAACTCCCATCATCCCTCACCATAGGACTGGCTAGGGCTGATGGGAGTTGAAAGTCAAATCATTTGGAAGGCCACAAGTTGCCCACCCCTGGTGTAAATGCTCCAGGTCATCCAAATGGTGATATAATAAAACCTGGAAATAAGCATACAGAAGGACAAGATATCTCATTAAAGAGGCCAAAGGGCCATAAAGGAAAATGCACATGCCAAAGACATTTAGCGAGGGACACAATGTATATGTTAATGTTAGATGCTTCCGAGCATGATGGGGGAACTCAAGTACTTGATGTCAACCAAGAACAGGCCAATAGTAGGCATATCAGAAAGCTGGCTGAATAGAAAGAAAAAGTGGAATACAAACATAATAGAAAGGACAGGAAAGGGTAGGATGTATAGAAAGTGGTATTGCTCTGAACATCAAAATGAACATCATCTGATAAACTACAAAAGAGGAACAAACTCTGAGTGGTAATAATGCCAGAAAACTAAATTAGTACCAGAGCGTGAAGCACCATTGGGGATTGCCATGTTATCCTCCTCTCCCGATTGCAGCAGGAATTGGGATGGGATGATTATGGGAGAAGGAGAGGGGAGAGGAATAAAGAGGAGGACAGAGAAAGCTGGAGAGAGAGAATGGGGAAATTGGTGAGGGTAATAAAAGATAGATGGGGGAGAGGGGAGAAACAGGAGGAGGAAGCAGGAGAGGGAGATGCAGAGGAAGGACTAACGAGTGAGAGCACAAAGAGAAAAAGGAAAGCAACCAAGGAAGCCAGACATCCCAGACCCAACTCGTTCCCCTAGAAGAAAGAGCCAGTTTGGTGAAGGGTGTGGTGAAGAGTGTTGGACTGGGAATTGGGAGATCCAGGTTCTAATCCCCACTCAGTTATGGAAGCTCACTTGGTGACTTTGGGCCAGTCACAGACTCTCAGCCCAACCAATCACACAGGTTTGTTGTTGTGATGGTAAAATGGAGAGGAGGGGGATTATGTACGCCGCCTTGGGTTCTTTGGAGGAAAAAAGGCGGGATATAAATGTAACAACAACAACAACACCCTCATGGCTGTAAGTGGTCTGTGGGAAGAGGGCAGCCCCAAGAGTCAGAAGTGCTACCAAAATGCTCAGAAAAACACAAACTGGAGTGTGCAGAGGAGGAGGTCTGCCTAACCTTCTGAGGAGCAGCACTCATGACAAGAATTACCTTCCTCTTTCTCCTGATTGTTGTTGTGGAGGACAAAGAAATTCCAAGCCTTAACCCAAAGTACTTTCCTGTTGTTGTGAATAAGATATCAGTGAAGCAACTGATACCCTAATAAATGTCACTGTTTGCTTGAATCTGATCCTGATTTGGGGTTACTCTACGATAGATAATGGGTGGGTTGAAGGTCATCTCCTGGTAGAGAGCACAACACAGGTACATACTATTGAGGGTAATATCAAAATGGAGGGGAAAAAATCAGGGAGACATTCAGAAAAGAAAGTGTGGTCTTAATGGGTGGCATATTCAGGGTAAATGCATATTCAGTGCATGTGAGAGTAATATTTAAACTGTGGAAAGCCTTCCCTAAATTGGTCCACCTGGTATCTACTTTGCTGACTTGTTGCTACTAGGTAAAGAGATTTTTATTCTCCTGGGACTTTTAAAAGGCCTTTTAAAGGAATTTCATCTGCTGCTTGTTTTATTGTTGATGATATGTTTAATGCTGCTTTCTAAAATACTATTTTCCATGTTTTAGCTGCTTGGATATTTATCTAGTCTTTAAAAATTATTAAATTACTTTCACTGGAGTTTTAGCAGGCAGGTTAGATTTAGTTACGCATAAGTTAGTTCACACTGACTAGCAACGGTTTCTTAAAAACAGGAGAATGGGTAAAATAGTTGTAAAATGATTAACCTGACAGATTATATAAGGTGTGGTGGACGGGGGGGAATAAGGCCACAATTACTTTTGTAGATGCAGAGAAAGCTGTTGGCAGGATAGAATGGCCCTACGTATTTCAGGTTTTATACCCATATGGATTTGGACTAAAAAGCAGGAGTTAGATTAATAATATTTATAGATTAACAAATGCAAGATTATTAATGATTTATTATCCCCACAATTTTAGCTGTCAAGAGGAACTACAAAGATGCCCCTTGTCCCCATATTTATTTAATTTCTATTTAGAGCCATTTTGACTGTATATGGAACAACCCTAAGATAAAAGGCAAAGGATGGGAGAGCAAGAAATTAAGGTCTGAGCAAAATGCAGATGATATTTCCCCTATTAATATAGAATCTGAAAGTTCTTTGATTTAATTTTTAAACCTTACAGAAGAATTCAATCCAACCTACCTAACATGGTTGTTGTTGTGAGGATAAAATGGAGAGGAGGAGGACTATGTATGCTGTCTTGGGTACCCTGGAGGAAAAAAGACGGGATATAAATGCAATAAATAAAAAAAAAATAAAGATGAATACTCTCCCTTCAATAAACTTCCTATTACAAAATATTCCTTTAGCAATAACATAATCAAAAATGAATTCATGGCAACATATGATTAAGATTTTTGTGTGTGGGAATAAAAAACCTAGAATAAAATTTAAAACAATTATCAACAGAAAAGAAGGAGGGCTTTCTTTACCTAATTTGAAGTTTATTTTCAAGAAAAATGTTTAATGTAGATTAAGGATTTGTATCATAAAATTAGAAAATAACATATAGATAATTTAAAACAAACTTTTATTAAAATACTGTTAACACCTTTCTTTGGATGAATCCGAAAGACAGATTTTTTTAAAAAAAATAACTGCATTATCAGAGCATTAGTGACAATTTGGGATAAACTAAGAATCTATTTATGTCCTTCAAAATCATAATTGACAGCAGTCTTATTTGAACCACTATTTAATAAAAATGGGGTAAGTGGTAATTTTGTAAAATGACAACACTATGAAGTTGATAAATTTGTTTATTGGATGGATGGTAATCAGTTGAAGCATTTAGACCAGTTGGAGGAAAAAATGCTTAATATAAGACTGGTATTGTATGAATACTTCCAAATTAAAGATTATTTAAATAGCTGCTTAAAAATCAGGAGAGAGTATTAGGACAATTGAATACCTTTGAGAATATAATGCAGGACAAATTAAAAAGGATGCCAACTCAAATCTACCAAATTATAATTATTATACGTAGAAGAAAATAGTAGGCCAGATTACATTCAAAGGTAAGAGAAAATACTTGGAGAATGAATGTCAGATGAAATGTGGAAATATATTCAAAATAATTTAAATGGATATGCAACCTCTATGTCTTCATAGACAATTCAATTATGCTTCTGACTCAGTGGTCCATGACTCTTTTACTAAGATTTCTGAAAATTGTAAGAATATTTGTTGGAAGTGTGAAAAGGGAAGAGCAGACTTTATGCATTGTTGTTGGAATTGCTCTGGGGCAAGCAGATTCTGGAAATAAATTATTTTTAATATTCCTAATATTTTGCAATATACTACACCTTTAAATTCATTCATTCATTTACATTTCTATACAGCCCAATAGCTGAAGCTCTCTGGGCTAATCATAAAAATTAAAACCACAAAATACAGCATAAAATACAATATAAAATGTAATAGCTTAAAACAACACTATAAAAGTACAACCAGAGCAAAATCTAGCAGCAATGCAGAGATTTAAAATGCAATAGTAGATTTAAAACAAAGAGCTAATAGACTGGATTGCTAAAATGCCTGGGAAAATAAAAAGGTCTTCACCTGGGGCAAGAAAGAGAACAATATAGCCGTCAGGTTAACATCTTGAGGAAGCTCATTCCACAATCGGGGTGCCACAGTAGAAAAGGCCCCTTTCCTGGAAGCCACCTGCCTTTCTTCTTTTTGCAGGGGCTCCCAGAGAAGAACCCCAGAAGATTATCTTAGAGTCTGGCAGGTACATATGGAGGAGACGATCCTTCAGATAACCTGGCCCCAAGGCATTTAGGGCTTTGAATGTTAATACCAGCACTTTGAATTAGACCCGGACTGGCAGGCAGTGAAGCTGGAAACATTTTGGCATGATATGATTACGTTGGCCAGTCCCCATTAAATGAAAGAGCTACACTCATTTCCAGATGACGCATATCAGCAGTACTCATAGAAGGTAGCTACCTTGACCTGCCCATTCTAGAATTGAACATTTCCACTAACTTCTGTGCTTATTTTAGGAAGTGCTGGTTCCTGTTGTGTAAGTGGGCCATTCCATTATCACGACAGAGGTGCTGTTGTGTTGCAGTGATGCAACAGCAGTATAGGATACTGCCCATTAAGACCAACAGTATGCATTTCTTTAAATACACTAAGAATACACTAAGAGGAATAAACTGGCTAGGAAGGTGGATGGGCTATGAGATGGCAAAGGAGTGCAAAAAGATGATAGAGGGATTGTAGTGAAGTTGAATTAATTCTGTGCATTTGCTTCATCATGGAGGTTGTAGGACAGGTATCCATGCCTGAATTTTCCCCCCAGGGAGTGAGTGATTCTGCAGAACTGAATCAAATAGAGGTGATGAGATTGTTCTCAGGTTTACTGAGAAATTGTCAACTAACAAGACACCACCCAAGACCTCTTAAAGAACTCAAATGTAAAATTGCCATTTTTTTGATAGCAACTTGTCCCTAAATCCATCCCCTGTATCAGAGGATTGGAAAGTAACTGTCATAACCCTGATTTTTAAAAAGGGCTCCAGGGCGATCCAGGAAGTTAGGCTAGTAAGATCAACATCCCTTCCAGGTAAATTTGTGGAAAGCTTAATGAACTATAGAAATATAGAAGAATTTAAACTCAAAGAGGCTGCAACCTGGGGGACTGTGTAACAAGTGAGATTCAATGTACATAACTGTAAAGTGATGCACCTCGAGATTAAAAAAAAACCCTAACTTCACATATACAGTGATGGGCTCTGAACTCGTGGTGATTAACCAGGAAGGAGATCTTGCTGTTCAGATGGAAATGACAAAAATGTTCAATTCCAAGCAAGGTTAGGAAAGGGATTGGAAATAAAATGTCCCTGTAGCATAATGCTATCATACAAATCTATGGTGAGGCCACAGTTGGAATACTATGTACAATGCTGGTCATCCTTTCTCAACAAAGATATTGAAGAGCTAGGGAAAGTGCAGAAAAGGGCACCCCAAATAATACCTTCCCTTCAAGGAAAGGATAAAGGACGTGGTGTTTTTTGTTTTTGTTTTTTAGTTTTGAAAAATAAATGAATGAGGGGATATTATAAAGGTTTTAAAAATATGAATGATCAGGTTACCCAACTCTGGCCCCCTCTAGATGGATTCCGTTTGACGCCTGATTAGCTGTTTATGCGCATATTCGCTGAAGCGCTTTATCGTAAATGCTTGTATGCAGGAGGTAATTGAGCACTCAACGGGTGACCTTACCGGTTGTTTCAAATGCGCTTTACAAGTAGTTAATGCGGATCGCTTGTTCACATAGTCAAAATGCGCTTTAATGGCCAGAGCAAAATAAAACTCGCTATTTAACGCGCATTCGATAATGCACATAATCGGAGAGAAAACGCGCCTCTACGCCCGATTTGCGCTCCGTTCTTGTAGAGGTACATTTTTAAATGCGCCTTGAAAGAGCTTTAAATGCCTCTTGTAGAGGCAGCCTCAATTAGATCCAGGATATGGGAGGGAGCATGTCTTCACACACTACATAATTAATTTAGAGAGCAATCCTGTGGTCCCTGGACTATAGATGACTTGGGAAACCCCTCTGAGATCAGACACACTGCCCCGACCCCGGAAGAGGAAGTCATAGATCCAACTCGTTGCCCCTCACAGCCAGTATGGAAAGAACTGTGCCAGCTTCTTCTCTGAGATCGGAAAAGTGACTTCCGAAGAGGAAGAAAGGGGGCATTCTGGTGGGTAGGGAGGCCAGGAGAGCAGAGAGGCCAGGATATGAGTTATCCTGAACCTTCTCCAGCCTCCTTTCTGCTGCCTCCAAAGTGCCCTTGTTATTCTGGCTGAAAATACAGGAGGCTGGAACGCAGGAAGGCAAAGAACACCTCTGCTGCTCCTCAAGCTTTATCATCTTCAGCCCAGCAGGGCATAGGAATCTTGGAAGACCCCAGGTTCAGGGGCTTCTGAGCTGTGAGGGTACAGTCCATAGGATTGCACCCTTAATGAATTTATGACTACAAGGTATGGTGATGCTCACTCCATTTTAGATGCTCAGGGGCAGCACAAGATGCTATGCTATTTATGGAAGGAGGTCTTGCTTCCTCCTCCATCAATTCCAGCCCGCTATTGCATTAGCAGCAGAACAATACCTTGCTCTGAAAGTGAGGCATTGGACCTGCCAGCTACTCTGGAGAGAGACACAGCAGTAAAGAGGTTGGCGGCTACTCCGTGGTAGGCAGGTGGTGAGAAGCAGCAACCACTGCAGCCAGCTGGAGAAATGCAGCTGAGTGTGGTGACAGCAAGCAGCTGCGGATAGGGGAGGCACAATCTCCCACTCTGCCTTAGCTACCACCTTATCTACCACTCTGGAGTAATTAATACTGGCTTTATCAGTGTGATATCCCTGCGAAGGAGAATGTCATCATCCCATATGAACAAAATGGTAGATCCTTATTTCTAAATGTCATCTTTTCATGGAGCATCATGGATGAATGCCATCTGAGGCAAAGATCTCACCCTGTCTCATGGGAAGGGATGCTGTAGGTGTCTTTAAGAGGAAAGTAGACACATTCATGGAGGATGTATCTATGATGTCCATTGAGGACATACAAAGGAAGACTTCCTTTTATTTATATAGAAGATGAATGTATGCTCATTTGTAAACACGTTTTTCCCAATGTATAATCTGTGTGACACCTAACCGTGTCTTAGTTCCACATGAATCTGGCTCTCTAACCCCTTAGTCCTCCAGGGAAATGCCAGCCTAAGGAGTTGTGTAGCTGGTGGTGCCTTTGGTAGGTTACTACTGGCATCCACCCATGCAAGGAACGCAAGTGTAACACAAAAGCCTACAACAGTTGCACTTGTTACAAAGCACATAAAAATCAGGGGGGAACAAAACATCTTAGATTTTATTATGCCACTTCCTTTTAAAGAATTGCTGCTCACCTCTCTTCTAAAGAGGTTTCGGGTTTAGCAACTTATGGTCTGCTTTTCCCACCCTTTTGTACAAATGCCAAGTGTGTGTGTGTGCGCGCGCATGCGTGTATATGTGAGTATGTGTATTAACAACAGTGTAATTTCAAACTCTATTTAAAGCTTCCTACAGGGACATTTTGTTTATGACAAAAGCTGTATGTCTTCATCAGAAACTTCCTCATTTATCTTTTTTACACTGTGATCCAAAACACTTGCTTTGGCACATCTGCGTATGACAATGCTTTCATAACATTACTGGATCACCGGCATACTGTTATGTTCTGTAATGTGTTGTACTACTGAAACTGCTGGAGTGGTATGGCTCTCCTAGAAGAACAAATTCCACCAAGATTTGAGTTTGACTTGAAATATGATTTTTCTTCACCCTGTCCTGGATCCTACCCACTGCCAGGACCCATGACATCCATGATTTGAGTAACTCTGCTGCCATCATCTTGTATGTCACTATCCACATGTGTTGCACTGCATTATGCCTACACAGATCACTCTTTAACCCTTCTGACAATATCAGTGTCTGTACAAGGGCCACATACTTATCAGCTTTGGCTCAAATTCCCATCCAGTAAACCTGATAACTTAGTAGAGCCTCCCCAGTCTACATATAGAAACTGGACTGGAAACTGAATCTTAATTCACCACTGGAGATGGGATAGTGTTCACTAACACACCTCAAGCAGCAGGCTAGTTGAGAGAGCCCAGGGTAGGTTGTGGGGCATACACAGCTCTGTCTGCCAACAGAGGGGAACAGCTGGGACCCAGCATTTGCTGCCTGAGGCCGTTGGCTCACTCTGCCTAATGGCAGAGCCGGCCCTGGTACTTTCTATTCCTCCTTTCCCATTCATACTCTGGAGTAATTAATACTGACTTTGTAATACTGATACCCCTGAGAAGGAGAGTGTCATAATCTCATAAGATCAAAATGGTTGACCCTTATTTCTAAATGTCATATTTTCATGAAGCTTAATGGATGAATGTCTCTTCAAATGAGGGCTAATATTAGGGGTGGGTGAGCTGAGTGGTCATATGGAGTGCCGAATTGAGGGGGGTGCCAAGCTGACCTTGAAGGGGGTGCCAAGCTGAGCCCAGTAGCTGTGTTTTTTAATGTACTGTCTACAGTGAGCTAAGGTGGCAAAAAGCAAGTGTCTGTAAACTTTCTTTTAGGGTTCTACAGGTTGTTGGTACTAACTACTAATCTACACCAAGCAGGATACAACACTTTGAAAACGTTTTGAAACCTGTATATGGAGTGTGTCCTGGGCCCCAAGAGTTGTCACTACTGTTATAAACCGTTTTAAAACAGTAGTGTAGATCCTGCCCTGGTCAAAAGGGCAGGGCTTCTGCAGTTTTAACTGTTGTGCTGCATGCATACAAATGACACCTACTGAAATTCCCTTTTCTATACAACTGTTAAAGATACAGGAGCCCTGTCCTCCTTTTCATATGGTCACCCTATGTTGTCTAGAGTTCTAGGAGGATGCTATTAACAAACTAAGTTTGAAGGTTATCTATTTGCAAAGGTGAAGTAATGAAGATTTCCCTCACTAATGTTTGCAGTTACTGCCCATAACTTTAGAATTCAAGAAAAGATCTCTGGCTCTACTTTTTGTCTGGCAGGATATTTCTCATAGATGTTCAAAACTTAATAAATGGGCAGGGTGTAAGAATTTACTTTTGTATTAGGATGAAGATGACAGATGTTCTAAGGATGTTTGACCACACATTCTCTATCCTGAAAAGAAATGCCTCAGAATTCAGTAAATGTGCATTCAAACCACTTCAACCACATATTGGTCTTCGTCTTTAGCCAGCCTACCAGAACCCCTGAGAATTAAGCTTATTTCTTTTGCCACGGACCATACACAGCTACAAACAAAATCCATGCACAGAACTGATAAAAACAGTATAAAAGTCAACTATCCATCCTACAATCAACAACATTCTCATCAATATTTTTTGTTGGCGTTTCGTAGTCATCAGAGTATATAGAGCCAGAGTATTAGTAATGTCTGTTCTTGTTTTAATTATATTTTACCTTAGTTCTCTGGCAGAGAAAAACAATTCTATACAGGTGTTTTGCTGTTAAATGACTGCTACAAATGTCTTTAAATTACACATGTACTGACTCTGTTTTAATTATGCAATGTTGGAGGTGTGGTAATTTTGCCGTTTGTAGTAGCATATATGGCTGATAGCAAAAAAGAACTGAAATTGATAGGCATCTTAGTTTGCTTAACTAACTACCCAACAGGCAGCTGCCTCTAGAGCACACCTGGATGATACACGTGTGTTAAGAATTACATATTTAGATATATATTTTCCAGGTCTTTACTGTGCACCAAAACGTTTCCTGTTCAATCCTATCCATGTCTACTCAAAAGTAAGTCCTAGAGAATTCAGTGGGGCGTATTCAGGGAAAGCGGGAATCAGATTATAGCCTTAAAGTGCAATCCTATACATGTCTACTCAGAAGCAAGTCCCACTGAATTCATTGGACTTTACCTCCAGGCAAGCGTGCATAGGTTTGTGGCTTTACAGCACAATCCTATGTTTAGACAGAACTAAGTCCTACAACTCCCAGCATCCCCCAGGGAGCATAGTTGGCTGGGGCATGCTGGGAGTTGTAGGACTTTTTTCTATCTAAACATGCATAGGATTGCACCCTTACCGTGTACAATATCCCTATCCCTAAGGCATTCTAATACGACATCGACACCAGGTTCCTATAGACAAAATGTAAGTAGGCGGTGAAGAAACAAATAATTCTGCTTGTACTTGATCATGGTGGCGGAGGAGAGAAGCAGCGATGGTGGCGGCGAACCTCCTGGGGAGTGTCGAGGCTGATCCAGTCCGTCCCATCTCGCCCCTACCCTCCTCGTTTTCCCTCTCCGAGTCTGGAGCCTTGGTCGGGAGCGGAGGGGAGGAACCACTCTGGCTCCGGTGTGTGTGTGTGTGTGTGTGTGTGTGGGCGGTTCGCCTGTCCCAGGGGGCGGTGCGGGGAAGCGAGGCGGCCAATCCGCCAGTTAGGCTGACGGGGAGGGACGAGAGCGAGGCAGGCGAGCGAGCGGGCAGGCAAGGCAGCCAGGCTCCCTGCAGCCAGAAGCGATCGGCTCGGTAGGCACCTGTGGCGGCCAGAGCCGAGTTAGTTGGGCAAGTCGCTCGCTCGCTCGCTGGGTGATGCCGCCGCCCGGGCAGGAGCGGGTGGTGCCGGTGCTGGGGGCGCGCTGCAGAACCCTCTACCCCTTCTCCGGGGAGCGCCACCGACACGGGCTGCGCTTTGCCGCGGGGGAGCTGCTCACCGTCCTGCAGGCGGGGCCCGACGGCGGCTGGTGGGAAGGGGAGACCGCCGAAGGACTCAGGGGCTGGTTCCCAGCCAGCTACGTCCAGTTGATCGAGGTGAGCGGCAGCGGAGGGAAAAGGAGGCAGCCACCAATTCAGCCGGTGCTGACGGACCTCTCTGGGTGGCTTTTGGGGGAGTGTGCGCCGGTGGCCGCGGGCTCGGTCGGTGAGTGGGTGAGGATCGTGATGGGGCTACTGCCTCGGAGGGTCATGTGTAGCAGGCGGAGGGGTGATGCTGGGTTCCCCGGTGAGTCTGGGGTGGCCGGGACTGAGTTCAGGTGTGACGAAGTTTGCTCCACCTTGGTTGGTGGTCGGAGCCCCCGCCAGGGATTCCTTTGCCCTTGTGCGCCTTAGAGGAGTGCTGGTTGGGACATGCTGTGGGGCGCTTCTGTGAGGGGAAGGCGAGGGGCTGCTCTTCTTAGAGCACGGCTTTGAGGGGGCGTTGAGCTTGGCTGTCTCATGGTTTGCATGGGAGGGAGGTGTGAACCCTGCGTGGTGGCACTCGCTGTGGAACAGGAGGGATGGGATTTCTTTGACGTGGGTATATTTAGACCAGCCTTCCAGTGTTTTTGTCTCCCACCCCCCATCAGCCTCTACCAGCATGATCAATGCTGGGAGTTGTAGTCCTAAACTTCTACAGGCGCCAGGTTGTGAAAGACTGAGCAGAACAGATGTCTTCTGGTATGTGGAGGTGGTGTGGGATGTGGCACAGGCTGATAACATGGTGCACAGGGTTACTGTGTACAAGGTATGCTGTGGGTGTTTTTTAGGTGCTCTCCGTTAACAACCAGACTGCCTTTTCCGGGGGAGGCTCTTCCTTGCAGTTTGGTTATGGACAGCTTCTCCCCAAGAAGCAGTATCTTGTGATCCTCTTACCTGTTCTGCAGCATGAAGAAAGGCTCCCTCCCTCCCTTCCTCCTCCCCCCCCCATGTGGTCTACACCTCAGGAGAGCTCTCCACCTTCCTGAGCCCTGTTCTTCCAAGGTGCATTGGTGGGCAGCCCTTCCAAACATGCATGTAGGGCGGCCTTTCCACATAGGAGCCTTGGGTGTGAGAATGTGCTGAAGATCCATTTCAGCATGTGATAAGATGAGTAACTCCCCCTCCCCCACAGCATAGGAAAGCTGCCTTATGCTGAGTCAGACCATTGGGCCATCGAGCACACTAGCTAGCAGTGACTCTCCAGGGTGTCAGACTGGAGTTTCGGGAGGTGCTGTGGCTCAGTGGTAGAGCACCTGCTTTGTACGTCGAAGGACCCAGGCTCAATCCCAGGTATCTCCAGGCACAGCTGGGAAAGACTCCTGTCTGAAACCCTGGCGAGCCACTGCCCATTAATGCAGAAGGCAATACGGAGGTTGATGGACCACTGGTGTGACTCAGTATAAGGCAGCATCCTATTTTCTTATGCAAATAGACCTTGCTGCACAACAGCAATTGGGTTGTAATGTACATAGCTTTCCCCAACCTGGTGCCTTCCAGAAGTTTGGGACTTCAACTCCCATCAGCCCCATCCAGCATGGCCAATGGGCAGGAATACTGGGAGTTGTAGTCCAAAACATCTGGAGGGCACCAGATTGGGGGCGGCTGCCATAGAGTGTGCCACACAGCCTGGCCTGATTTTGTAAGTGGTTCAAGAAGATGAGGGCATTCCTTTTGGACAGCATTGGTGGGCTGCACATCTTACATTCCTGTGGCTATGGCTTCAGTGTGATCTACTGATGTAGCTTCTAACCCACCCACCCCACCAGATTTGTCTGCATTAATCTTAAATTCACTGTAGCCTTCTATTGGAAGGCAGTACTGTTATGTATGGCTAAGCTCTGATAGACCACTCCATTGAGCTGAAGGGGAGTGATGGGAGAAGGGAAGAGCCCTCTGTTTAAAGCTATACTTAGCACATATGACACACATTCCAATTAAAATGCATGAATTTTTTACTTTGGTAGGATTTATTTCTTAAATAATCGACACAGCTCAGCTCATGCGATTCAGTTCTAGGATGTGCACTGCTGTGCAAGTACAGCTGAATGGTGTTAATGTAATATGGCCCCATAGCAACTCTGAGCCAGACTCATAATCTACATGTTTATTTACTTGGAGGTGTCACTGATTAGGAAGGACTGCTGGCAAAGCTTTCTGCTTGGTATGGAGCAGTCTAACCTAAGAAGAGCCTTGTTGAATCAGACCAATGGTCTATCTAATCCAGCATTCTGTGAGCATGGTAGCCAACCAGATGCTTATGGTATGAATGCAGAACCTCTTTCAGATTGAAGGCCAAATTCCATTTTGGAGAGTCTTCTGGGGCCACATTTCAGTGACTGGTGGGGCTGAACACAAAGGGAGCAGGGCTGCAGGCAAAAGGGGAAGCCCCCAAAATAACCAAAAATACTAGCAGATTTTATCCTAAAGCGCATACTGCTTGGAACTAAGCCTTAGGAGAGGCATTTCAACCTTTTAGAATGGGGGTGGGGAGAAACATGGAAAAAACAGGAAACCAGCAAACAGTGGGGGGGGGGTGTGTGTGAATGGGAACTACCTGATGACGTGGAGAAGGGGGCATGGCCACCTGGGTAATCCCAGAGGGCCAGATTTGGTCCCCAATCCTGAGGTTCTATACCCCTGGACTATGGGAAGCCCACAAGCAGAAGATGAGCACTGTAGGATCCGCCTGTTAATTTTACCTAGCAACTTATATTCAGAGGCATATCACCTCTATTGACAACCGGGATTTTGAGATTTACCAGATGTTGTGTCTATATGACTCCCATTTCTGGACCATAAACGTCTGTAGCATGTACAGACTGTCAGGGTCACACTTGGACATATGGTATTCAGAACCGTAAGTAAGTATTTGTCAGTAGACTTGTAGAACTACTGATTTCCCATCTGTGTTATTAAAGGTTTTGTGGACATATCACCCCCACAAAAAAGGTTAAATTCTGCTGCCAAGAAAAGCAAGACGTGCTAGGCCTCTATGATCAGACTACACAAGCATCATTATCATCATCATCATCCTTAAATTTATATGACTTATTCTGACTGCAAAATAGATTAATTGGCCATCAAACTATTGTGTATTTTTCCAGGGTGTGTGTGTGTGTAAGAAACCTTTGTGAAATGCAGATGTTTGTGGGTCTGTAGCCTTTTCTCTGTGTTTGAAGTCCAAACACACAAGCAAAAGGGCAAGTATACTGTGGTATAGCACAGGCTTTTATGTAGCTACATGCATGGTCACCTGTGGTGAATTCGAATCACCCCTAGGCAACGTGACAGAGAATCTTTTATATAAACTGTTAAAAAGTTAGTTCTTTTTTCTTTCAGGTTATCAGTGTGCCACAAATGACTCAAAATATGTATAAATGGTGTTCCTGGAGCATTATTGGAGGGCTAGGATAGGCAAGTCAAAAGCCACCTTTAACCGTGCAATCTATACATGTCTACTTGGAAATAAGTCCCATTGACTTCAATATTGCTTCCTTCCAAGTAAGTGGGGCTAGGCTAGGCTTGCAGCCTAATACTGATAATGCACTAAGCATGATATTTTGAGACTATGCTGTACATTCCAGGTAGTATCAATCCTGTTGCTTAGAACAGAAGAAGAGCCCTGCTGGATCAGACCAGAGGGTTGTCTGGCTCAGCATTCTGGTTGCACAGTGGCTATCCAGCTATCTGTAGGAAGCCCACAAATAGGACACGAGTGCGGTGTGTTCCCCAGGAAAGTCTTCTGAGAGCTTGTGTTCTGTTTCACTGTATATGCTAATAAAAACCCTTGGATTGATAGGCCAGGTTGCAGTGAAGAGTTGTAGTATTTCTCCTGTCAGTTGTTTTGCTAAAAATGTGAATTTGCAGCAAATTGTCTGTGTGTCTTTCTTTGCAGCTGCTCTACTTTTGTGGAGATATTGCATCTAAGCCAGCACTTAAGCCAAATTGTGTGTGTGTGTAATGTTATTCCTCCCTTGTTAGGATTGCTCTGTAGAGTGTGGTACTGTAAGAAACACTGATGCTTATTGGCTGCTATTTGTGACATAAGTGGTGATAAACAACAAGAGGGGCTATGCAGGGAAATGCTATTGAAATTGCTACCATCTGAAAATCAGCAGAAGGGGTTTCTTACTGTATGTAATTTCTAAACTAAGTTGTTGGGCCCATTCTTCGGAGTCTTGGGAGATTGTGTCCACCTCTTTTTCTGTGTGCGTCAGTCCAGGTGAATATATAAGGTTGGGGTAGGACATAGCAGCATGGCCATTGTCCCAACCTTCATCTATTGGGAGTGAATGAAATGTCATATTGTTTTCGCAAGATTTGCAGAAATATTATGCAAATAATAAAACTAATTGGGACACACACAAGGATAACGTGGAAATGAGGAATTCTGCCCCATATGATTTTTCTTAACGTTCTCAATCCAAATTCAGCAATTTGGGTTATTTCCCCCCTCTTTTGCTTATTTTTGTGCTTGTATCTGTAGAGGACATGCTTGCCACACAAATACTTATGAAAGAAAGATAGTTAGCGCTTTTAACAAACTGTTGAAGTGTTTTTGAAATTCAGCCTTAGAAACATTAGCTGTTGACGTTTAGCAGAGATGTGTATATTTTAAATAGAGTTTTCCGTGGGCTCAGTTTTAGGTAAAGCTGAAAGAGTTGTAGCTTCATATTTATTTATTTTTTGGTGTTTTTTTTAAAAAAAACAACACCATACAAACCAAATCTTTAATAGCTTTGAGAGCGAAGTTGTAAGGGATATTTAAGAAGGTATATAAGTCCTTTCTCATATGAAGGGCAATTTTCCCAATAATTTGGTGTAGGCTGACAGTTCACTCCCTTTCCTGTTTTTGAAGCTTGAAACCCTTTGGCTGTAGCAGTAATAACACAGCTCCTTAGTACTACTCCTTGCTGACCATGTTTCTGAAGTGGTTCTTATGCGTTGTTTGTTTCCCCAGCCGAGTGTAATTGCTTTCAATTAGTTTGTTCCTGTTAGGCCTGTTTAAGATGATCGGGTAATGACCGTGTCCTTATTTATGCTCTAAGGCCTACAAATTTATATGATGTTGTTGACTAATTAGAACTGTGTCAAGAAACATGGGGGACTGCACAAAGCAAGACTGCGTGGTCAAACATCTGTGGTGGAGGAAATACAACTTTGTGTATGAGCTTAACTCATGTATGTTTTCAGTGAGTGTATTAATCTGTTCATTTCTGCCTTCGCAAGGAAAGGGGTTAGTTTTCTTTTAATAATAATAATAATAATAATAATAATAATAATAATATCTTTATTTATTTCTTACCTGCCTCTCCCTCCAGATCGAGGTGGGGAATAACATCAATATAAACAATATAAAATACATAAAACTGATTAAAAGCATATAAAATTAATACATTATTAAAATATCAACAAAGTCCTAAAATTCATCTGGGTAGGCCTGCTGTAAGAGATTAGTCTTTATAGCTCTCTTAAATTTTGGAAGACTGGTAAGTTGGTGGATCTCTCCCGGCAGGTCATTCCACTGTCTGGGAGCGGCAGAAGAGAAGGTCCTCTGGGTAACGGTTGTCAGCCTAGTCTTGGCCGACTGTAGTAGATTCTTCCCAGAGGACCTGAGTGTGCAGGGCAGATTGTATGGGAGAAGGCAATCCCGCAGGTAACCTGGACCCAAACCATGTAGGACTTTAAAGGTAATGACCAACACTTTGTACTTCGCCCGGAAACTGATTGGCAGCCAGTGGAGTGATTTTAAGACTGGTGTAATGTGGTCATCCCTAGGTGTACCAGTGACCAACCTGGCTGCCATATTTTGAACAAGTCGAAGTTTCCGTATTACGCACAGAGGTAGCCTTATTCAGAAGTCGAGCCTTGAAGTTACCAGCGCATGCACTACCGTTTTTAGGTCTTCCAACTCTAGGAACTGGGCATTTTTATAAGGAGAGGGTAGTGTTATGGTTTTGAAGTTGGTTTGTATGCCCTCTTGGGATCCCTTCCAGCCCTGTGATTCTTGCTTATAAATTTGGACAAGAAAGGAGTTAATGGAATCAGTATGATTACTGGAGATTATGTTAACGGCCCTGGCAGAACGGCCAAGTACCTTTACTCTGTTAAGGATATTGCTCTCAATAGTTGGGCTCTTTTGGAAGGGAGAGAGCCATTTGGGAACCATGGCTTAAAGAACTGGACATGGATCAGGGCCAAAGATTAGGAACCCAAGCTCTTGAAATTAGTTATGTAAACAAAAGTCCACATGCTGAGTCCAAGGTCTGAGGAACATCGAACAATTTGGAGTCTGGCTTGTAGGGTAGAATGTGATTACTTTAGCAGAAATATGAAAGTCCTAGCTCTTGATTTATTGAAGTTTCTAGCCCTCATAAGAGCAGAGAAGATCTTATAAACATAATTGGAAACCGAAGGAGGGGAGGGTTAAAGAGGCAGAATTGAATGTTCTTCCAGGCCCTCCCACGTATAAATGAGAATGGGCACTTTTGGATGACATTCTTGTTCTCACAACCACGGATCACTAGACGAGCCCCTCTCCCCCACTATTGCACACTGCTGAAGCCTCTGTTCTGCCTGCGCTGGCCAAGCCTGCCCTGCGCTGATTTAAAATCAAAGGTAATATTTGCTTGGTTAATGATTAGAAAAAACATGGTTTCCCTACAGTGGTTAAATTCAGTCACATCGCTAAACCATGGTTTGGTTTGATGTTACAAGAGTATGCTGTGGTAAGCCTTGAGCTCATGTGCTTGCTTCTCCTCTCTTGCTCCTTCATGTGCAGAGGGAGAAAATGTGACTTTAGGGTGTCATCCTATGCATGTTTAGACAGAAAAAAGTCATCCAACTCCCAATGCAGGATGGGGAATGCTGGGAATTGTAGGATTTTTTTTCTGTTAAAACTGGCATAGGATTGCACCCTCCAGGTTCTGTGCACATACATGTAAATGGATAAACCTAAACACTAAGGTGCAGTGCAGTGCCTGGACTTTCTAAAGGTGTATCCAACCTTCCACTTGGAGATTGGAATGTTTAGAGACTCAGAAGAGAGAGAGATGAACTCTGAAGAAAGAGAACTCCACTAACTCACATTAGTAGATTTTAATAATGCATCCCCAACAGGAAGAGTGGTGGTGAGCAGTGGGGATAATTCACCAGACGTAAGTATAAGAAAAACAAGACTGCCCTGGGCATTTTGGGCCAGTTGGAGCATATGCACTCACACAGCTCTGTCCTTTCCCATATCTTCTGTCTCCCGCCACCCTCCCATACTTATTCGGAGTTGGTCTTCCTTTGCTCTAATAGTTCAGTCCCTTCTAAATAATGCATAATTGTGCTATAGCCTGTCTTAAATGTTTCGTGAGCTTCCCAGAGAGCTTTGGCAATTGAGCAGTATTGAAATGTAATATATTAGTAAATAAATAAAGTTTTGTTATCAGAGTATAAATCCATTAATTTTAGGGTTGGCAGGAAGCAAATGTCCACTCCACTACTGTATGATGGCATCATTTCCCCCCTATGCATTTAATCCATGTAATTCCAGGTGTGGCATGCCACTTAAAAGAAATGCAAAGAAGGTGCTCCATGTCAAAAGTACAGATGGCTTCAAGCAAATCCACTTCCTCTGTCTGAAGCCACTGCTCCCAATTGTGCAAAGATGCTTGCAAAATAAATTCATTTCCTATTGCATCATTTGGGTGCAGGATTCTAGATGCAGGCTTATACAATGGGCAAGAAGTTCTGCTCCAGCAGGCATTCTGAATTTCAGCTTTCTCTTATAGACCTTAAGAAGTGAGCCGGCCTGATGTGGGCTTGGCTTTTTCCAATTTATTCAGGAGAGACATTTTAGCCACTATGGCAGCCTATAATTCAGAAACTGCAAAAGTGGAATAAAACTTCATTTCAATTCCTGCTGTGTTTAATTTACTATATGTTCTTGCTGTGCAATGCTAAGCATGTTTACTTGGAAGTAAGCTTTACCATATTCAGTGGGGCTTACTCCCAAGTAAATGAGTATAGGATTGCAGACTAAATTGTTTAATGGTTTAGCAGGTTATGTTTTGTATATAAAAAGTTATCGATTATAGCAAGTGACAGTTGTCTGCTGCTAAGCCTAGGCCTGAACAGTGTGTTGCCCTAGTATGGCTCGGTTTTTTCTTTGTAGCATTTGATCCGGTAATGGTGACATTTGTTCAATACTAATATTTTACAACAGATTATTTGGGCGTGTGTATCAAGTGTTCTTTTCTTTTTTTGACTGGTGGCTTTGAGAAACCACTTATGTAAAGAAGCAGCAGCCAATGTAAATTTTGCTCCACTGAAAACTGGCAGGACTTTTTATAGCTGCTGTCACCTCCCATAGTTGCACATCTCTCTTATGAAGCATAATGTGTCATTCCAGTACTGATGGGGACAGCTCAGGAATTGGCACCTTCTGCCTGCACCCATATGTTTGCAGAGAGCTGCAGTTGTCTTCAGTGGGTCTCAGTTTTATTTGTAGATGGGAAAAACAGATTTTTTGGGGGGGAAATATAGTTCTGCTTGCCAGCCATCTAAAAGATCAGTTGCTTCCTATGTGCTTCTGATTCACATTTGTAAAGTATGTGTTTTTATCTTACCATGTTGGTAGTGGGATGGTGAGGTTGCTCATTCAAGGCTGTCATTGCAGGTACAGCATATCATCCTGCTGTTGCTGCCTGAAATGGCAAGATAGGTAACCCTGGGATTAGTGATGTACGGATTATGTTAATCAGTTCCATCTGTGTTCTGTGGATTATCAGGTATCTCTCCTTCCATCACCTGCTCATTGACAGAATTGGATTTCTTCAACAAGCATTTCACTCTACTTGCATTAATTCGCATTGAAGTGTGCGGAATCCACATGACTTCGAAAAAGCCGGTCCGCTACAAAATCCTCAGGTTGGATTCATAGAACTCTAAACTCATATGAATCCATTGTGGATTTCTCTGACATCCCTTCCTGAGGATCTCTTGCTCTGTGATAGAAGTGGACTGCTATCTGCTAGCTTAGTCCCTTCCTTCCCTGCTCCACAGGTTGTATGGGGAACCCCTGCGCAACAAGTAAGTGTGGGAGTGGAGCACATTTTGCTCAGCCAGGACATACGGGTCCTGAGAGTTCAGGGGAAAGGAATCACATTGTAATGCACGTGGTACATTTCCTGATTATTTTGGGACCATCTTTCACTTTGGCCTTGAAAATTCAAACACCTCCAGAGATGAAGAGAGTCATGGGATTTGTTGCCATAAGAAGACATGTGATCAAGTTGGTTTCTTCAGCACCTTCGTGCCCAATATTATAGTAGTGAAGGCCTGGGGGAGAGGGCAGGACTGGGAAAGTTAAATAAACAAATGAACAAACAAATTCTCTTTGTTTTTTTTCCCACCAGGGAGTTTTGGAAAATTGAAAGGGAGGACAACGTTTACCTCTGAATTTTCCTGTTTTCTCTCTGTCTCTCCACGCCCCACGCCACCATCTTTTGCAGCTTTAGTTCTGAACTACTCACTCCTCTGTCTCTTGGTTTGTGTAGGTTTCAGTCTGAGCTGAATGAGGGAAGAAATCTGTTGGAGCGTCTGTTGCTATTTATATTTGGGGGGGCATTAAATAGCCCCTTGTTTGTGTATGGGCTTGGGCAGCAGTCAGTGGGAAGTACCCATGCTGCTAAGGTCTTGCTCGATTCAAAAGACGGTGCCTGTTGAAAATTAGTTGCCAGCGAGGCTTTTTGAACCATATTTTCAAAGTTGTTGCAAAGTGTGACTGCTTAGTGAAAGCGAAGATGAAAGTGGAGTAAGCTATCCTGAGAATATACTGTAATTAAGCTGTGGTTTAGTTAGAGATGCCGGGGATCAAACCTTTGCTGAAGCCATATATTTCTCACCTGAAAGTCATGCCTTTTAACCCTTGCTATTCAGGGCAAGTTGTGGTTACTGACTGGGGAGGGAAAAGCAGCTCCACATGTCCAGTGGTACTCTATTCTTTGCATTGTTGTCGATCAGCCAGTATTTAACAGTTCCAATCAGTAAATTTGTATTTTATCTAATAATCAGTATTGGGGTATGAAAAGGCAGCATTTCCCACATGTGTCTGCTATTGCATTGAGATCTTTGCTAGAGGTTCATTTCTAAAGTTCCAGTGGTACAGGGGATAGACTGTTGGATTGGGAGTTGGGAGATCCAGGTTCTAGTCCCCACTTGGCCATGGAAGTTCACAACCCAACCTACCTCACAAGGTTGTTGTGAGGATAAAATGGAGAGGAGGAAGAGGATTATGCATGCCGCCTTGGTTTCCTTAAGGAGGAAAAAAGGCAGGATATAAATGTAATAATTAATTAAATAAAGTTCAGTAACCCTTGGGCGCCCTCAGGGAGGCTTGCCTTGTCTCGTCCTTTTGCCATCAGGTGAAAACCTTCTCCCCCCCCCCCCCCATTTCTTTGGCCGTTTGAAATACCAGGCTAATTTGTTTTAGCCCACACTTGCTGATAGTTTTGTTCTATCTCTGCTTTTTCATTGTTGGATTTTGTAGTTTTCTTGTTTTTAATTTATCGATTTGTAATGCCACCCTGGGAGTATTTTTTTTTTGCTGAATTTTTTATTTTATTTTATATTTCATTTTATAAGTAAATTCCCCATTCTTCCAGACTTTACCCAGTCCTCTTCTCCGTGGCTCTGCTCTTGATCTGCTTCGTTCCTTTGGGTTCTCTCCAGGTTCTACTACCTGGCTTTATCCAAGAAGACAATATTTTTGAAGTCTGAAGTTGAAAATCCTATTTCTTTCTTTCTTAAGAAGTTCTGGGCTAACCCCTAGACCAGCAAATTAGTTCTGAGATTGAGCCTTAGTTATTTTTTTTAAAAAAGGGGGGTGTCCTATATGTTTTATTTTCTGAAAGAACATCTCCTGTGAGCAACTCCTGCTGCATGACACACTGCAGCATCATGGGATGTCCTTCCTTGTTGCAGTGGTATTGCTGATGTAATTGGTGACATCAGTGAGAAAAATAAGAACAGAAGGAACATGGTTCAAAGGGTACGAATACTCAACTTTGATAAATCAAGGTTGATACAAGCAACTATTTTTCATCAAAGTGAAGTCACTGTATGAGTTGGCTTTTCGTTGGATGGCATTCTGACAGAGATATAGGGTTGTGAATGC
Source organism: Anniella stebbinsi (assembly GCA_029215795.1). Lineage (NCBI taxonomy): Eukaryota > Metazoa > Chordata > Lepidosauria > Squamata > Anniellidae > Anniella > Anniella stebbinsi. The sequence continues at coordinate 58,687,819 of JARDYH010000005.1, read as the reverse complement.
ATATGCACACACAAATATTAAGAACATATGTATTCCCTTCCTGTGTGAAGTCACATACACAATGTTGTCTCCTAAAAGGGGCCAGCAAGAAGCTCACAATTGAGGCCGTGATGGAGATGCTTCAAAGATCTGTTTTGGACCTCTTTGTTTTCCCCCCCTTATGTAAAGGGCTAGGTATACTCTCTCATGCATGAATGGGACTGCTCAGTTTCTACAGTAAAAAAAAAAAAAAGGCATCCGCATTCTAAAAGTACAGAATATGATAAGGGCACTGGTGCGGGAGCTGTTGCTGGTCATTAGACCAGTAATGCTGCAGGCACTAGCTAACCATGCAGTAGACAGTTCACAGAGCATTCACAATTGCAGGAGGAAGTCTAACTGGGCAAGATTGCATTTTTCCAGCAAGCAAAACATTATGGCATGAGTGCTGGAATCACCTGCAAATATGCTATTCTCAGGAATAGTGTTTTGGGTTGCATTCCCTGGAACAGCTAAAGTTGCTGCATTTTGGTACTAAAATCAATAATCTGGAAAGAGTGTCTTGTTCGTTTTTTTTAATTTTTTAAAAATCCATCCTACTTTTCTGAAATAAAACGTTGGAGTTCCAAACAGGTTAATTGCTGCGTGTCCTGTCCTTGCTTGTCTTGTGTAGAAAGGGCTTTGTTTGCTAAACCCTATAGATTTAAAATAATCCAGGAAAGAATAACTCTTGAGAATGGGCCTCTGGGATAGGTTTGTAAGAAGTATATCCTCTCTGATCATTGCTCAGATCTGAACATATTAAAATAGCCCACCCAGTATTCAGTGAATCTATATGTACTGGTGATAAGATGTATCCAGTGTAATCTCTGCAGTCCTAAGTATGAATGGATGAGTAGCAAGGCAATCGTTATTATTATTATTATTATTATTCACCATTCTGGTGGAAAAAACAGACTCAACCAACTTACAACAGAATTAAAATATACAACAATTTTAAAAACAAATACACCTATCCACTAAAATACAACCGTCACATAAATATGAAATGCTAATGGACAGAAATTACTGCATCTCTTGTCATACCTCTCATCTCACGAGCCATTTCGTTTCATACATTACACTGGATCAAACTCATGCTTTCCAATAGGGTGAATACTCAACAGGCAACTACATAAGAGGCTTCCTTCTATAAGATCAAGCGTGGTATTATCTCCTCTGATTTGCAGTGGCTCCCCAGGGTCTTGGGCAGAGAGGGGTCTTATTCATTATCAACTACCTGTCGCTTTATCAGTGGAGATGAAACGCTTGGGCTGGTAGCAGCATCTAGCACCCTTGGGCAACTGACAGGGCGCACTGGTGATGCTTGCCGTGCTTCCCCCCCCCACCCTAGCACCCTGAGTATCAGGCTGCTGGATCTAACCACCACATGCTATGACTTAGCATTGCTCAGCAACATTAAAAGAGTGGCTAGGGCTGCCTCTACAAGAGAGGTTTAAAGCTCTTTCAAGGCGCTTTAAAAAAATTACCTCTACAAGAATGGAGCGCAAATCGGGCGTAGAGACGCATTATCTCTCCGATTATGCGCATTATCGAATGCGCGTTAAATCGCGAGTTTTATTTTGCTCCGTCTGTTAAAGCGCATTTTGACTATGTGAACAAGCGCTTATGCGCATTAACTACTTGTAAAGTGCATTTTGGTCATCTGTTAATGCGCTTCGCTGCCTCTCGCCGCCTCTCGTGCAGAGGTATTAGGTGTAAATGCGCTTCAGCGATTATGCGCATAATCGCCTAACCGGGCGCAAAAGCGAATCCTTGTAGAGGGGACCTAGATCTAGCTGCCTAACACTGCCAGATGATCCTGCCGGTGCTGACTGATGGAGGAGGGGACCCACCAGTGTACAACTTGCAAGGGGCCCCCTTAGACCTGGAGCTGACCCTGTGAAACACCTTAGATGCCTTAATGTGTAAAGTGGGCTTTTTAAAAAAATAACACAACAACAAACTAATCCCAGTTGTTTTTGGCTTATATAGAATATATCTAGTCAGTAAAAAAAAGAAAAAAAGAAAACGACTTTCAAAACTAGGAGATGCTTCATTTGTACTATTTCAGTGAAATCACAAATCTTTGGGATGAAAAGGCATTTCTTGTCAATTTTGCTATTCTGTGGAGTGGGCACTGGGTGGCACTTCACAAAAGAAGGGGAAACCTAGAAAGACAATGTTTTTGGCATTCAAAACGTGTAAACATTGTCTGTCTCCAACTCTAAACTTCTTGTCTGCTCGGTCTCTTTTCTTTCATTCATTCTTTCAATGCCCTGGAAAAAAGTGTGTACCTTTTCCTGGAGGTGTGGAGATATAGGCACAAGGGCAGTGTGTTTGACGGGAGAAGAGCGGACACGTTCTTCATACGAAAGGTTGCAGGTTCAATCCTTGGCATTTCCAGGCAGGGTTGGAAGGGACTCCAACCGGTGACCCCGCAGAGCCACTGCTAGTCTATGGCACTCCAGAAGACGTTGGACCTCAATTCCCATCATTCTTGACCATTTCCGCTGCTGGCTGGAGATGATGGGAGTTTGGGAGTCCCACAATGTGTGGAGGCTCGCAGGTCTTCCCCCCCTGCTCTGCTGTAGATGATGTGGAGTTAAGTTGTCAATCATGTTACAAGGCAGTTTTTTATGTAGGTCTGAGGCAGCATGATCATGTGCAGTTGCCATTAGGTCCATCTTCAGCTTGTGGTGGTTTATTTTATGCATATTTAGACAGAAAAAAGTCCTTCAACTCCCAGCATTCCCTAGTCAGCAAAGCTGTAGGACTTTTTTCTGTCTAAACATGCATAGGATTGTGACCTAAAAAACAAATAATAAGGGGTGTGTGTGTGTGTGTGTGTGTGTGATTTGCTGGGGGGTGAAGCCTACTCAGAAGATTGATCCTTTCTGAGACATGTGAGGCTGATCAGAGGCTGATACGTTCACTGAATATGCTTGGGAGGCATTGTCTTATTTTTCCAAACTTGATAGTTCGTACAACAGATTCTGGGATGAAGCCCTAAAGAAACATGCCTTAGATCAGGCCCTGTTGTAAAGCCCACTGCCATTGCACTATTTTTGTAGTTTTTGCCTAGTGAAATGGTGGTTGTCTTCATCCTGGAGTATCCTATTTTCATGGAGACCCGTTAACTGCATTTGAACATGCAAACCAGCTGTGATTGCCCAGTTTGGGGCAAGACTAGCGGATATAGTGGGAAATCTGTGATTGGATCTCCTCTCCCTCTCTCTCAGCATGGTAATGGAGATCTGAATGAGACTGGAGTGAAGGTTCAACCTTTCATCCACATCTTTATCCTGATCTGAATTGCCCCCCTCTTGAAGCAGCTATTTGCCTCATCTGGGGCCAGGCAGGATCTGGTATGTTTTTCCCTGTGAGGAAATAGAATCTTTATGGGGAGGGAATTTAGATCAAGAACATGGTGCAGGGTGAAGGCTTGCTCCCTCAGTTGTGTGACCCAATCCAGTTACACCTCTCCGGTCCATGGCTGCTTTGGTTTACAACAAAATAAAACATTACTAATAGGTTCCACTTGCTGATCTTCCAGCTTTTCACCTAGCTTGGCCTGCTTATGATGTATTAATGTTGTTGTTTTTCTTTTGCCAATCAGTTTCCCTGGCGATCTTTTCTCCCTAAGCAGCTCTTTTTTAGATTAATTCTTTCTTTGCACCATTTACTCATCGAGTGTCAGTTCTGGCTGGCTGTTCTAGCACATGCAAGTACTGAACTTTTATCCTCCCTCCCTTTACCTTGAATTCACCTTTCCTCTTTTGTTTGCATTATGCACCTGCTGGCTTCATCATGTGCTAAAACTGGTGTGCTTTAAATGAAGAAGATCCTCATCAAATGTAATTGGATCCTAGTTAACGCTTAGGAATTATCCAAAATAACTTCCATTCTGCTTCGGGCGTCACTCTCGGTGGTCTCAAATTAAATCAGGCTGATGTTCGGAAGGGAGTTGCTTCTCTTAGGTCAAAGTTGCATGTTATGATAAATGTGTGGTTGTTGCCACCCCATATTTCACCTGTAGTATTTTGTTCAAGACAATGCATGCTGTGATGTCATTGTGCTTAACCCCTCCCCCTTCCACAAGCAGCAGCCAATGAAATGGGATGGAGAAACACCGATCGTAACATTGTTTTTCACTCAACATTACCGGAGAGGTACAGGGTGGAGGTGGTACCGCATTCGTTGTTGCCTGCAGGTTGGACCTCGAAGGGAGCTAGTCTCTTAAGTTTTTTTGATTGGGCAGAACATACTTTTGAGTTTTGTTTAGTTTTGTTTTTAAATTATAATTCTGGACAAAGGTGGGCCTAACACACTGTAAGCTGCGGAGAGTGTAAACGTTCAGGAAACATAGGGTTGTATCATGACTAACTTCAGTCCCGTTCATTTCAATGGGTCTACTCTAAGTATGACTAACATTGGATACAAACTGTAAACCGCTCCTTAGATGCAACGTGGTTTACAGAGCTGTCACCAGAAGGAAAAATTGCTATGACTTATGTCCTGATTCAATACATACTTAAGCCTCCTTCATGTGTGCATTGTGTAAATGGGCATCACAGGTTGCACGGGACTGAGGGGCCAGGGTCATGTGGTGCTGATTGTCCCACCCCTTATCTCTGTGTGCATAGGCATTCCATGCATTCTGGAATCCCATATAATCAGGGTTCCAAAAGGTATGAAAGCCTACATGTGTAGACTTTTCTGTGCAAGCATCCACACTGAACATGCAAATGGTGAAGGCAGTGCCATCGCATAACGTTAGGGGTTGGGTCAGGGGCATAGCCCTATAATCCTATTGCATGGGTGATGCTCCTTGACATGATGCACACTTGTATGCATGCTACCTCTGGGTAATGCAGCCCCACTTTTGCTATAAGCAACCCCAAACAGTAACTTTTGGTATTGGATTCCATATAGAGGTGTCCTTATTCTTCTTCCAGTCTCCATCTTTGTGGGATCAATATAAAAGTCCAGTTGTGTGGGCAAGGAGAATGAGATTTGACTTGAAGTTTGAAAATGTTTAAGACCAGCAGGATGCTCGTTACAGTAATGTTTAAATGATGGTAAGAAATACCTTGCAGTTCACTAGGGAAACTGCACATGATTGAAGGTGGCCGTTCACAGAAGGAAGTACCTTTGCAATAAGAGAGAGAGAGAGAGATCCAGCCATTGTTCCAAGGATGGCCACCTTGTAACTTGTACATCGGACATATACCTTCAAAAGTCCTGATGAAATGGCTTTTCTCCTTGACTCGGTCATCTGCACTTTCTCCTCTACCTGCTGTGCAGTATATTTAGGGTTCTACTCACTAACATGTTTGAGGAGAGAGCAATGGAAAACAGGATTGAGGGGAAACCAGCGGTATGATAAATCGCAATACTGAGTGTAAAAGTATGCGTTCAGTGGCCAAAATGACAAGATGGCAGCCCTTATTGTGCTTTAGATGACAGTGTGATCAAGGTGTAGTAGACACTAGTTTACAATCCTAACCAATTGGTCTGAAATCGCATGTCTCAAACCATGCACTTTGGATTTTAAAGAAGGGGGTGGTTCATCCTCTGAATAAATGGAGAATTTGCTCAGTTAATCAAGTTTATTGAGTAATCACATATAATTTGTTTAATTCTTATAGTTATGGAACATTTAGTTTGACAAGAAATACATTCATTTAATTAAGTATCAGCATATTTTCTAGGGCAGAACTTTGTTTTTATGAGGGTGCAATGCTTTGGATTGTGCCATATGAACTGATGCTATAATTATAATTTCACCTATTTTATTAGGCCCTACTCTTTAACTGTGCTTATAAATATGCATCATAGCAGCATGGGGTTATACCTTGTTTTGATTGGCAGCTTTGGGATTTTGCAATTCTTTTCTGTAATAAGAAGCCCTGTAACTCACAGATATGAGCCTCTATTGTGCAATAGAACACATGGATATGTTCCTTTATAGCATACAAAAGCTTGCTTAATAAATGAGTCTATAGGAGCTAAAATGACAAGTGTGGAAGTTATTCAACATTGTTAATTTGCTTTTCTCTTGATCATCCTTTCACCAGCATATTGTGTGAGTTGTGTATCTGTCTGAATGCTTACCCAAAGTGGTTATAGCTCAGGCAACAAATAGGTATTCATGGCCCATCATTGAGATGAGCTGTAAATCTGAAGGTGCTGCAGCAGCTCTATTTATATGGAGCAGAAGCTGATGGTTAAATGAAGTTGGACTCCCATGTTGAGCTTTTATGTGGTGCTCTTCAGCATAGCTTTTAATTTCTTATTTAATGGGATATTTCACAAAGAGACTTTTGTGAGAGGCTTAGGGAGGTAGCCACCAAGCATGTGACTCAAGGGTGTGTATAGGCGTGGATGCTCGCCTACACAAGAGAATGCATTTACGTGGCTCTTTCCTTCATCTGAAGGATGATCCCTGCAATTGACCCATCACCACAGGCATGTTTTGGGAAGGCATAAGGTGACTTGAGGAGTCTGTGTGTTCCTACTCAAGGCATCTATACAGAAGCGCAGACCACAGCCATGGATGAAAGTATGTCAATAATTGCACCCTCCATTATTATGTGAAAACTGCAATGTTAAAAGTATCTTTTGCTTTTCAAATATATGTTGTAGCAACATGGTGGAATTTAAGACATTTGAAATTGGTATTTTGAAATATTTTCTTGAAGTAACTCAAGAAAGTGGACACAAGGGTTGATATCTATAATATTGTAGAATGGATGGTTGATGTCTATACTGTATAGAATAGAATATCGGATTCCCATTCTATTTAAGAAATATTAGGTTATTTTCTTCTGAAGATCAGCTAGTGAATTCAGTTTAATTTGTGTGTGGTGTATGTGTGTTCTGCTAGCTAGCATAGCAACTGAAGAAATTCCTAGGTTGAACAAAATTCAGGGGCTGGAAGACTTACAAACTTAGATGGTTACTGAAAGCAGTTCTGTGTTTCTTTTGGGAAACTCTATGGCATGAGTTTGCATTGTGATGTGTCTTTGTTATGTTTGCTAATCCATCGGATTGTGCAATGTTGTGTGCCGGTACACGGTGATGGCAGAACAAATGACTTTATTGTTAACTGAAACCTCATGGCCAATGATGTATAGTAGAAAAATGCAGTGTTTTCAAGCTGCATTGCAGTGCTCATATACTCTGACTCAAACAGACTCTTCTAATCCAGCATCTCATTGACAGTGTTCAACAATGGAGACTTCAGTGGAAAGTAGAAGTGCCTGTGAAGTGAGTGGTTTAAAAATCATGTGGCCCCTGCAAAAGCTCCCTATTAATTCCCAATGGTTTGACATGTGTTATGCTCTGATATCTGTATCTAGCTTTCTAAATAGTGAATAGTTTAAAATGTTTCTGGGTATAAAAGTTAAAGGTGCTTTTCTGTGCACAATTCAAGCACAGCACTGCCCAGGCTGTACATCCAGGTTGCTACATATATTGAGCCTGGACACTGAGCTAGGAACAGTACCAAAGGCCTTGATTATGCCTACAGGGTTGAACTTGATGATTACTCTGATGTCTTTTAGCTAAGCTACAATTTTCTGATCAATGGGCTTAATTACAAACGTTAGGTATTTCAGAAAAATGGCAAGTAGTTAGTCTTTACTTGCCAGAGAGCTCACGCAACAGTTGAAAGATGTTCTTTTCACTGAAATGAAATCTCTTGTAATAGATATCCATGTGGGGTTTGATGCTGTGAATTGCACAAGCGTGCTTTTCATGTGTAGAACATAGCACACGTTGAGCCAACCTGATTCCACCTCCCCCATCAAAAAAACCCTCTACCGACCTATGAATTGTTGTGAATCTTCATTGTGAGCTGACTACCTTTTAGCAGCTAGAATATGAAGTTAGAGGTTGTGGGAAAATGTTAATCATAGAAGCAGTTGGCCCCAAACAAACATTGTCTAAGGGAGTTATAGAATTATACTTATGAGAGATTTATAATTGATAAGATTTGTTAATGAAATATCTAATATGTGCTTCTTCACATAGCGCATAGTTAAACTATGGAATTTGCTACTACTACTAGTGATGGCCATCAATTTGGATGGGTTTAGAAGGGGTTAGATAAATTCCCGGAGGAGAAGGCTGTTAAAGACTACTAGCCTACTATGTGCTACCTCTAGTTGTACCCGTGTCCTGCTTGTGGGTTCCTTGTCAACAGTTGGTTGCCACTGTGTGAACAGAGTACTGGACTAGATGGACCTTTGTTCTGATCCAGCATAGCTCTCCTCATGTTGTTATGTGTGATTTGGGTTTCAAGAAGCCACAGGTTTCTGATCACATAGTTCATGAGGCCCTTCTAACTTCTCCCAGCCCCCCCCCCCCCACACTTTAGTGTATTTAGCTTATAGTGACACAACATAAAATGTAAGGATCAACGATGGGTTGGCAAAACATGTTTTCATGCCAGCTGCAACCAGGACCTGCAGTTTAAAGCAGCAGTGAGATCTTTGCAGTCTATATTGTCAACAGCCTCTGACTTCCTTTGCTCCACCACCTGCTTCATAATAGGACTAACTCTTTATTTTAAGCCAAGTAATCACTTTCAATAGCGAAATCTTGGAGAGAGTTGAAGCTCTGTCTTCTTGCATTCTGCGGCAACCCCTCAAATAGGATTGTAGTAAAGTTTTTAATGCTTCTGTGATGTATACAAGTTAGTATTGTTAATTGCTCATACCTGATGAAATATCTACATGTTTTGGTGCAAATTCAAAAGGAAACGGCCAATTCTAAAAGTTGTTCCCATTTCCTGGATGCAGGAACAGTTTGGGAACTTGCAAGGGAAAACTGTCCAATCTGTATATCAATAAGATCTCTTTGTTAGATGTTTATTAGTTAATTGTTTGGTTAGTCACTTGCTGGTTCTGTCCTGTCCTTTCCGTATTTGCTGGTCATATGCTTCTCTGGTACTTTAAGCCTTGGATATTTGTAAAATAATGTTAAAAATGTATAAATACAATTATGCAACCCTACATACCAAAAGCTTACATGTGTTTTGCAAACTGGGGGAGGGATAAATTGTCAACATGGGTGGTAGCTTTCACATGGAGGAAAATGAAAGTGGAACACTTATTGAGCCAGATTGTGTGATGAAGCATGGATTGCACAATCAATTTTTGATTTTACAGGCCCAAGTTTTGGGAAAATAGGGTATGTCCAAATCAGTTCAATTTTGGACCAAAACTAGGGTTGCAGTACATAAGAACCAACTGTTTGTAATTAATTCATGCAAAATGTATGCATTTAATTTTGAATCGGCTTCTAATAATTCAGTTCCTGGGCTGAGCTACATTTTTCTAATTGCTTGGAGAGGACTTTAAATGACTCTTTTTCTTTTTCTTGGATGGCCAGTTTTCTGAGAAGGAAAGTTTGATGCTAGCTGGCACTTCTGATTGGGACTGAAGTGTTCACACAGCGTTTGTTGGGATATTGTATGTACTACAGCAAATGATTCAGCATGGGGCTTAATTAGTCTTCCTCCGCAGTGGCTGCATGCCTAGGACAAATGAGTTCTGAACATCTGGCTCACGTGATATGGACACTATAGCTAACACACGAGGCCTTTCCAGATGATCATTTTATTGAGTTGGAAATGTTAAACTGTAGCTGCTGGCCTTAGACTTTTTTTTTTAATAACCTGAAACAAAAAGTCTAAATGGCAGCATTTTATTTTTAAAAATCTATGTCTCACACCTGCACGCATAGGTTGGAGTGTGGGGAATGGTTACTTTTCTGGAATAACGCTGCCCAAAGTGGCAGCTCCACATTGCTTCATTGTACGGCTGGCTCTGGTTGTTGCTGAGTTTTAGTGTAGGCCTCCATATGACATTTTCCCAGCATAGGCATATGGCACCCATGGGCACCAGGATGCCCCCAGACACCATTTTTGGTGCCCACCAATGCGCCGGAGTGCTCCTGCTTTTTATTTATTTTTTAAAAACAACATCGTTTCTTATCAGCTTCAAAACAAAGTGAAGCAATTCCATCTGCCATCTTTATTTCCCAGGAATGCCTCTGGGCCACATGTGGGACTCAGACATTCTTAGGAAATGAAGGAGGCAGACGGTTGTAGGCTGATGCTTCCCTTGCAGCACATCCAACCACCAAGAAAAAGAAGGGCAAAAAGAAGGAGGGAGGCTTCTAAACTGGATTTGCATATTAAAAAGAAACTTCTGTCTGGTATACTGGGGGGGGGGGAGAATAAAGAGAGTAGGTAGAGCAGTGAGGGGGTGCTAAGAAGGGTCAGGAAGCCAGCAGGAAATTAGTGGAGAGGGGGAGCAGCAGGAAGCCAGAAGGTGCTGGAATAGTCATCTAGGAGCAACCTTGGTGGTTGGGGAAGGTTGTGTGTTTGTAGCCTGGTTCTGATGTATGAGTTCTATATGGGCTGAGTATGGATTGTCGTTAAATAGTGGGTTATCAGTGAATTATGGATTATAGTTATGTGCGAACCCTGCACTATGGATTGTTAACCACAAACAATTCAAAAAGAGAATCTATGGTTTATTGTTGGTTGTGAACTCTGGGTTGTTCATGGTTAACAACCCATAGTTAAACCATAGTGCTGGGTTAACATGTAACAACAATGCACGATTCAGCAACAACCCATTCTCAACCCATGCTCTGGGTTGTCATTAGGTGCGAACCAGATCTGTATGTCTTCATGGATGGGGGCTGCATGTATGCGTATGAGAGAGAGATGGAGAGAGAAATGGTTTAGGGTGGATTGTGCAGAGATCCTAAACCAGGATCTTGAACCTGTGTGTGTGTGCTTGCAGTGAGGATAAGGGAGGTGTGTGTGTGTGAGTGTGTGTGTGTGCCCACATGTTGGATATACGGGGTGCGTGTGTATGTGGAAATGTATAGGACAGGGGCAGAGTGTGTGTCTATGGAGAATGAGCTGGGGAGAGAGAGACTGTATGGGTGGTGATCCAGAGTGTAAGAGAAAAAAGACTGGAGAAGGGGGAATGAGTCAGCTGGCAGAGATGGGGGAGTGAAAAAGAGTTAACTTTCTGTGAAATAGAAAACTGAGGGTTTAAAGGTGCTGTTTAGTGTGTTGGTGCTCAGACATCACCTTCTACTTTTTTGCCTTGTATGTTTAGGCAGGTTACTTAACTTTCGTGAATAGCCATGCCTCCCATGATAACCATTTTGTGATGATGCCCAGCCAAATATGCCCACAAGTCCATAAAAGCAGTCTACCCTGAAATCATATATTTTTAGTATTTAGCACAGAATGGAGCTGTTCACACACACTCTAACCCACACTCAATGCTTGAATGTGGGTTGTTAGATGAACCGTGGGTTGTTAGTTGAACTGTGGGTTAGCGGGTTCTGAACCCATGCAGTGTGAGTTACTTTTCTTGAACAATAGTTTGAAATACTAAGATTTTAACAATTAACTAACCTTCAAAAGCAGTAGAAAAATAAGTTTCCCAGTAGTACCCAGGCATCCTTACTGTCCATACCTCTTTATGATAGGTCAGTATGGAAGCAGAGAAGCTTCTGTAGATAGTGGGTGGAATGAAGCAGGAGTAGACTTTATTTTGACTACCCATCTCCAATATATATGGTGTTCCCACACAGTGGGTAAAGGTTATTGCCAGGGGGCAGGGAACAGAGGGGAAAATGTGTTTGCTCCAATCCGCATAGCTTGATGTCCTCTCCTCATAGCCGTGCTTATTTGAGAAACAAGGCTCCAGTACACCGTGATAGTTTCTTTTTAATGTGCAAATCCAGTTTAGAAGCCTCTACAGTAAACGGGAGAAAAATGAGCTATTGTATTTCTGGCACATTATCTGAATGTGAGATTCACCATCCTATTGTGTTTCAGCAACCTCCTGATCCCTGTACTGTTCACATTAGACATTGCAGGAGAGGTTTGAACTTGTGATGGAAAATAAAAGCTTTCTTCTCTCTCTGTCATTTAGGCGAGAGTTCAATTGTAAATTGATTTCCATTCTATTGCTCTGCAGAACAGTCCCTAACCACAGGATTAGCTCTGTTTTATTGGTAACTCAGTGATTGCTCCTGGGGCTCATTTGGTGTTGTATAAGAATGGCTTCATCATGGCTTTCTCTTGTATAGACGCTGAGGTTTGAAAATATAGGAAATGAAGGAAATGAAAAAAATAGATGCTGGAACATGGTACATGTTTCCATGCATCACTCTTCTTTAGGTAACTTCACAAATTATGCTGGGGGTTCCTTTTGTAGCCAAGGGCTCCATTTGTACCATGATTTTCAGGCAAATGTCTGAATATTGTTAGTTTGGCATATAAGTCAAGGAGCAATCTTTAAAAGAAAAATCAAAAGTGGCAATTAAATTCTAATGGTCTCATGGGCACACATTCCCAGTCCAGATGATAATGTCACAGTTATGCCCAAAATATGCCCAAGCTTTTCCCTCATGCATACTGCTCCTTCCCTTTTCCTTTTCCTTTGAGCCATGATAATCCCCAACTAACCATTGTTCTCCATTTTGTCTGAACTGAGAAACTATGCCTACCAACTTTGAAGCAAGCCAGGATATTAAGCCATGGTTTGAAATTGGTTTAATATTCTGACTGGTTAGAGTTTTCCATTGATAGTAGCATGTGCTGCTTATGTCAGGGGATGAGCACTTGAGTTTTATTTCTATTGCCCACTTTCTTGCTTCACCACTAAGACTTTTAGGATGCGATGACCTTGGGTTACAAACGATAAACTTGAGCTTGACCTTCAGGAGCACAATTTGAGAAGCAGCAGCAGGGGATGCAGGTCATCAACTAGACTGAGTTTGGTAGCACACGTGTGAGAAGGAAAGAAAACAGCTGAACCAAACTTGGACAAATCTGTTGACATAGCAAGCAGACTGCTGAGCTAGTTTGAGATTGTGGAAAATATCAGTACAAAAGAATGTATTCAATTAGGGAAGCATAGGCTGCAGGCCTGTACACCTGCTTGGAAGTAAACCCCACAGAACTCAGTGGAATGTACTTCCAAGCAAACATGCAATAAGATTAGTCTGTTGGAAGCAATTTAGGAGTAATCAAAGTGCAAGGAAGGAGAGAATTCTAAGGGACCATTGCAGGTATGTGAAGGATGTGGCGTTGGTTGTTTTGCTTGGTCACACCTCAACACCTACCTCTTTATTCCATACAGAAAAGGAATAAATGAACCAATGGTAAAAGGCATTATGGCCATCTTTTTCTAGTATCGTGGACCTTTCTGTAATGGTGACAGGTAGGGCATGTGTTTTTGATGGGGTCCCTACATTAAGAAATGCCATGTAGTTGATTCTGTTAAAGAAGCGGAAAATGAAGGTCTGAGTGTAAATGGAACATCCTTGGAAGGTCTTGTCACAAATCTATTTATCTATTTATTACATATACCGCCCAAGAGCCGAAGCTCTCTACTAAGTGTTGTGCCAATATGTATGGATTGATAGCCAGTTCCTCTGTCTATTTCCCATGTACTTTTTTGCACCACTTCAGTTTGTCTCAATCTGTTGAGCTTAAGCGAGTTTCAGTTGATAAGACATTTCTGCTTCTTATAAGCCCCTTCCCTGATTTATGCCAACTATTTTTAAAAATCTCCTCCTTGACAAATAATAGGCAAGAAGCATGAAGACACCTTGACTCCCTTGTGTTCATTCTTCCAGGAAAGAGTTTCCTTGCCCAAGAACTCTCATTGAAAAGAAGCGTCTTAACCCAACCCTGGCTTCTAAAGAATATTTCTCTTTTGATATTTATGTCTTGGTTTTCTTTTACTTGTAGAATGCAGTCCAGAGTGTCCTTTTTAAGAAATTGGTAACCTTCATAGAACCAGTTAGAAATCCATAGGCTTTAAAAAAAATAGAAAAAAGCTACTCTTTAGAGGACAATATTAGCTGTGTTGCTATGGTGCAGTGTGTGGGGGTGGCTAATTAGACACAGATACATACAAAGTTTTCTTGTGTCCATGGCAACTATCAGGCGTAAGAAGAAGAAGAAAAAAATGCAGTAACTTGAAATGTTTTGTTCTTCTTCTTCCTGAATAGTATAGGTTTTGTGTTTCCTTGTATTACGAAATTCTGCAATGATGTTAAAAGGAAAATTCTGGTTTCGTTTCATGAAGAGCCATTAACAGATGGGACAGGTTTAGCCCATGTGCACTTATCACTCCGCCCTGACAGGGGCAAGGAGACCTATAGATTACAATGGAAAGGTAAATTTATGACATAGTGCTTTTCTTAGTTACGCAGTGTAGAATGTAGGCAAAAAGGGAAACTAACTGCTGGAGCTGAGATAAGGCCTGTGCATGTGGCATATGTGTGTGTGTGTGTGGGGGGGGGGGGCATTTTTGCTTTGGTGTGTATTAATTGTTGTTGTTGTTGTTGTTGTTACTTCCAGAGAAAACTATGTTTTTGGCCAACCAGCCTTCACAAAACTCAGATCTCACTTAGTCATGCTTCTGCAAGCTTTTCTAAATGCTCTTGAGTGCCAAATTGAGACCTAGACTCAAAGAAGATCAGTCCAGATGGCCACTTCATTACAATAATTAGTTCTGTCCAGGCTCTAAAAACAGCAGCTGTCCTTGCACACCTTGACCCAAAGTGAATGGGCTTTGGATGTGTGCTTGTAAGTGAGAAAGAAAGGAAATGGGTAAGATCTATGTGGAGATATTTAGCAATGAAAACATACTCCAGATAGGGTAACAAGGGGGTTGGATAAATTCCTGGAGGAGAAGGCTGTCAATGGCTACTAGTCCTAATGGCTATGTGCTACTTCCAGTATTAGAGGCAGTAAGCCTATATGCACCAGTTGCTGGGGAACATGGGTGGGAGAGTACTGTTGCACCATGTCCTGCTTTGTTGGTCAGTGTATGAACAGAGTGCTGGACTAGATAGACCCTCAGTCTGATCCAGTGTGGCACTTCTTATGTTCTTACAGGTCCATAGCTCAGTAATAAAGCTCAAGATTCCCATGCAGAAGCTCTGAAACTTCAGCCTCTGGACTCCCAATTAAAAGACTCCAGGTAGCAGGGTTGAGAAATGGTTGTGCCAGAGGCTTTGGGGACCCACTGTCAGATGGAGTAGTAGATAATATTGGGTTAATACTTCAACCAAGACAGCTTCAAAGCAAGAATCCATTGTGAAGTGGCAATGCTGGGATTCATTTGTGGATCTGACGCTGTTGGGCAGACTTGATAAAGTCTGGAGTGGCTAGCTCACTATGGAAAGTAATTGCCACTCTTTAGGTGTTCATGTCTACTCTTCCTCTTGCATTGCTGATTCATTACCTGTCTGGAGTGGGTCACGGCTTCTCGGATTGGATCATTTCTTGTTTTGAACTGATCTCTATTTCTTCTGTGCTGTGCATAGTAATATGACACACTTATCTCTTGAATAGCTGGATCTCTCACTTTGAATAACATTCACCACATTTCCTCTTCTGTCAGTACCCGTGCATGTTTAATTTTATAGGCCAGCTGAGGATAGCCATACATCTGACAAAATGGGCTCTGACCCACATATACTTGTGTCAGAATACATTTGTTACACTTTAAGATATCACCAGACTTTTTTGTTGTCTTTATAATACTGGGTTAGAGTGGCCAGTTGGTATAATAAAACCATATGTTCAATTTGAAAGCAAAATAAATACATAAATAAAAATAGTACATCTATAAGAAAGGTAATTATCCAGTTTTCATTTCTGGAATCTTTATAGATGCAATTATATTATCTATGTGTTTTATTTATGAACCACCTAACATTTTCCGGCATTATACAGACATAAAAACAAACAAACACTGGCTTACAATTCAACAGTCATGACACGAAAGGAAAATAATCAAATCCTGGTACCAGTTCTTCATAAATTTACATGATTGGTACAATGACCAGGTGGAGGGTCACTGAAGGTCACTGAAGGTTAAGCTACACATTATGTTAATTATGTAGTGTGTCGTTTTTTACCGTAGTGTAAACATATGTGGCACCAATATGGATTGGGACCACAGCCTAACAGGAGGGTAGGATGAAACCTCCTCCTCTACGCCCGGTTCGCACATAATGACAGTCGAGGACATGATTTCAGTATGGTTTGTGTATTCTAGTTGTTGAATCTTGAGTTCTTGTTACGTGCGAATCCTGCACCCATGGGGCTGTTTGCATGTAACAGTGGCAAATGTGGGTTAATTAATCCACGATTTTCTGTGAGTTGTGCTGGGTGCATTTCAAATGTCGAACCCCCTAGTGCTACGTAACATCCTAACATGGAAACAAGCCACAATTAACCTAACTACTAATTGTTCATATGTCACGTAGCAGCCCTCAGTTGGGCATTGAACATTCAAAAAGGCTGTGGAGAGAATATTCAAAATGGCTGACATACCCCATGGCAAATTGTGGATTAATTAACCCACGATTTGCCACTGTTACAGGTGAACCAGGCTCATGGTTTGTTGTTGGTTTGTGAACTTTGGATTGTTCATGGTTAACAATATAAAACTATAGTGCAGGGTTCACATGCAATGACAATGCACAATTCAACGACAACCTATATTCGACCCATTCTCAACTCATACTCTGAGTTGTTGTTATGTGAGAACCATGTCGCTGTTTGCTTTCTGAAATCCTCCATACCCCATTGGGGGTTAAAATATGAAAAAATTATCCACTGGTGTCAATGGAGGCTTTCCCTTTTTTTTAACCCCCACCCTTCCATGGGGGGGTGTTTCAGGAAGCTGTGTGTGTGTGTGTTTAATCATTTCCTCCAGGTGCTCTGTGCTCCCAGTCCGAATTGGGGCTGCATATGCTTACATTAGAGTAAGCAAGCAAGAGAAAAACCAGCTATTAATGTGCAATTTGACCTTGAGAATTCTGGGAAAGAAAGACCCACAAAATGCAGTTGGTCCCAGACAAGCAGTTGTCCTGCCTCTTCTTATCTTGTCAGGTGGAATAGCTGCTAAAAGAGACAATTCTGGGAAAGGAGCTTAATGGCCGTGCCAGCCGAACCAATGTGTGTAAGTCTGAAATGCAGTGTTTCATATTGCTTTGTCTTGGAAAAGAAGCAGTCCAACTCCATAGACTCTTCTTGTGCTCGAATGTTTGAAAGTACCTTCTAATACTGGGATTTTCAAGGCAGCTTCGTAAATGAAATTATTTTGGGGATGGGGTGGGGGAGAAAGCTAAAAGGCCAAGGAACCTGTAATAACCTTTTTCGGTTCAGGCAGAGGTCATCCCTTAGGCTAGTGAGATTCGACTGCACTTTAATTGAATGGACAGAATCATATGGTGCTAAATTAAATCATATGGTGTTCCTCAATAGGCAGTTCGTAAACATGAATATTATGGAAAAACTGGTATTATTAGCAACAAAGTGAATTGCACCATGAGGACTTAAACCACATTCATGCAAAATTTCAAAATATACTTCACCATCCATGGTTGCTTTTTTAAAAAGCAAGACTCTATGGTGGTTAGTTCTATTCACAGTGTTGTATAAGCGATTACACAAATACTGGTATCTTGAATGATTAAAGTTGCAGGTAGGGTGGAAGTAAAGATACCAGGCTGTTCTCACCTTGTAAAAGTTGAGCATTCTGACTGAGCAGAGCTCAGTGTCAAATGCACACAAGCAAAGAAGAAAGCCTGATCTTCAAGTTACCCCATTTAAAAATGGAAGAGAGTTTCAAACATCTCCAAAATCAGCTGAGACACAGCAACAATGTGTATAAGTGTGTGAAATGTCAAGGCCATGTGTACTCTGCAAAGTGGTTGAGTTCCTTTCTTGAGAAAAAGTAGTATATGAATTATGAAATACTTCCTAGCTAGATAACAGTGACCGCATGACTTGCCCCTTGCCAAGACCTCTCCTGTTCTGCTGCTGCGCTTGATCCTGACTACTACCAGGGAAAATCTGTACTGGTTTGGTGTGTGGAGGACAGAGACTGGAAAGTGAATTGATTACTGCTAATAGATACTGGTGTTTGAAAAACCAGTCACTCAATGGAAGTGAATGCCTCCGTCTTCTCTGAAAGCTGTGGAAGATGTGTAAGAATGAATGAGCAATAGAAAATGATGGGAATGTGGAAAGGAAAGCCTGATCTTAAAGCATGGGTGGGAGACTTCATGCTTTCAGGAACTACTCTGTTTGTTACTAGAACTCTGAGATCCACCAACCAGAGCCCGATGCAGAAGACTCACCTTTAGAATTGAAAAAAATTCTAAGCCCAGGAATTTGTTTTGATTACCAGATCCGGATGGAGCTCACAGTCCTTTCACAAAAACACCACTCTTGGATACGCCAAACTTTCTTCATTTCAGCAGTATAATCTCTGATAGGCAAGAAAGTCATTTTGCTGATGCTACTGTTAAACAATTGGGAGTCAGAAATCTTTGCTGATCTACTGCAAATGACCCAGATCCAGCCCTACCTTCTGCCCATCACTGTCTTGAAAGATGATGGTGGGGGGACACGTGCCTTGTTCATTAGATTCTATGCTGAGTGTTAGATGTTGCAAGCATGTGTCTGCCTCAGTTCCCTAAGGGACTTGCCAGAGACTAAGCAGGCCAACGTGCTTGGAACATATCTGAGGTCATAGGTTTGTGAAATCTATGAATAATGCGATGCAGGCCTCATTTGGGCTCATGCTGGTGTCATCTGGAGTTAAATGTGAGTTGTAAATAAAAGCTTCCTTTCCAATTGGCTTATTGAACTGTTCTTTGTGATAGCAGTTTCTGTGAGGCTCTGCGTTGATCTGAACTTTTGGATGGGTTCCCAGCTCTTCTCTCTTCCACACCGCACTCCGCTCCCGATAAAGCAATGTTCTACGTATCTTCTGTGGACCCAGCATGCCTATGGTCCCCAAGAGTTCTATGCAGGAACGAAACTTTAAAGCAGTGGCAAAGAACTGGATATGGCCATGCCATCCATATAGAATTGTGGTGGAGGCGGTGGTGAAGGAGAAGAGCTTTCATGGGAGACCTTAATGGTGGTTGTTTGCTGATCTCACAAATGGCAGCATTATTCTCTAATGAAGAAGTTTTTTCTCCCCTTGCTCCTGAATTCTACCCCCCCCCCCATGTTTTTAATTGGTTACAGGTGGGGAGCTTGGATCTTTGCTTTTTCAACCATGGGGCTGCCTAATGTGACTGTGTATAGGGTAATGCACATCTCTTGGATGATTTCAGGTAAATAGTCTCTTACCTGGTAAAGAGCAGTTTCCTCCCTTAGAGATACCATGACAACCATGTTAGGAATTTAAAAAACGGGGAATGGTGGCTTCTCCTTATTGCTTCTAAAAGCACCTTTAGAGCTGGAAAGAGAGCAAAGGGGCACCCAGTCCAACCCAAAAGCAAGTTCTGCTTCCTCACAGGCCAATCTGTATAACCCAGATCCTAGAGTGCATGAGAAGCAGGGAACAGGTGTACTACAGAATGGGAGAGGAACTTTTAAATGTTATAAGTTCACATAAATCATCCAAGATGGAGAAATACATGCATTTCAGTGCATTATATAGGGAAATTCATGTTTCCAGCATTTCGCCCCTCCAAACCTTGATGGTGATTATATATACACTGAATAGTTGCTTGAATGTTCAAAACACTGACTGTGTTTGATTTCAGTACATGATATTTGGCAGCAATTCACATGCAGGGCTGTTTAATGTTAGGCAGTATTTGATAGCTAATGAGCTGAAATATTTTGCACTTGACAACTATTGTTTGAACATTGACAGTGTTTGACAGTTTACACTGACTTGTTGATATTTGACACCTTGATGAGCAACAGCGAGGAAACTGCCAAGAGGTCTAAAGCTCTCAGATTTGAAATTTTGATGAATTCCAAAGTTTTGCAAAATTTCAGCTCCAGAGCAGATCCTTTTCTGTCTTGAAATTATTCAGGTTGCTAGTTGATGACCCACCTGCCCAAATCACTGGAACAGCCATAGTTACCATTACAGATACCCTGTGTCAAAGTGAATAAAATTCTCCTCCAGGGGGCTGCCTATATGTGCTCAAAGCTCCATGGTGGCTGCAAATCGACACTGCTCAGTTATATGACACAATCATAGATTTGCAGCCACCGTAGGGCTTTTCTACAAAGCTGCGTGGTTAAAAAGTTGGGGACTTTCCCTGACTTATTTGGTGGGAGCAGGGCCACCCCAGCTCTTCTGCTGTCTGATCTTGCTCTGTGGTTGATCCAGGGGATAGCGACTGACAATTGGTTGCTAGAAGCCAGGAAGAGGGTGCTCCCTCCTTGACATGGGGATTACCAAGCCCAACCCTGCAGGAGGGAGACTGTGGGGTTTAGGGGGAACGTGGCACCAATGTGGTTCCGTCAAAGCAGCCCTCAGGTGAAACTATGAACACTAATCAGGTTTTCCTCCATTTACTTCTTTAAATAGATAGTAAACTTTCTCAGACAAACCATGGAGGTGTTGTGAAAAATATGTGTGGGAAGAGAAGGCACATAGAGCATTGGGGCTATAAAAAAAAATCATATCTTCTATAACTTTTGAAAATTCAGTAGTTACAGTTGCACAACTTTATTCATAGCCATGAGAACTATAATTTTTTAAAATAGTGAAAGTTAGGATGCTTGGGATTCCAGATTTCTGCAGCACGCCCTGTGCATATCCTGAGATGGCCGCTAAAAACTCTTAATGAACACCTGACAAGGTGGCTGTAGCAGGAAAACCAATTACACACTCTCACTCACAGTCTTTGGGGTTGCGGGGCATTGTATGCTCACTATAATCCTGGACAGACCTAGAGTGGGAGAAACTCTTTGCTCAGAGGCAAGAGCTGAGCCTCCTTGCAGTGCAGAACCTGATGTAGAAGTCTGATTGTCCTGTAGCACTCTTTATCATTTTTCCCATTCTACATTAGCTTTATATTCATCCAGTGACTGGCAGGGTCAAGGCCTAACAACGGGAGATAAGCCATTTGCAAAGTAGTTACTGCTAATTTCCTGTGAAGCCAGAGTGCTTTGAGCTTCCAGGGCTATTCTTACCATGGATGGGTCATCTTTCAAACTGTAGTGATCTCTTGAACTGATTTGCCCTTGCCAGCTAAATTGTGAAATTATCATAGCTGCACAGTAAACCTAGTCCCACCCTCATATTTATTTTCGGTGATAATCCTACCTACCCTAGCTCTTGATTTCCTTCTGAGCCCCCTCCCCTTTCTCTTGAGGTACTCTGTTGGGCAGAGTGTTATTTCTTACAGTTCTCATTACTATACCCATAATCTGATATGCACGTTGGCTAGCAGCTCTTTTCTATATACAGTTCAGGATGCTGTTGTTGTTTTTAACCCACAAAGCCTTGGAATGGCTAAGGCCCACCATTCCAGAGAGGCTGCCTCATCCCTTGTGTCCTGGTAGGATCTCTGAGTTCCACTGAAAGTGCTCTATTAATAATACCAATCCATCAGGTGTAGATGGCAATTCCACAGAAAGGCATTCTCAGCAGTTGCATTGCACCCCAGTTACGGAACTTCTCACTGCGGACTTAACAAATTCAAACCACAGACTGTTCTGGCCCTGCCTATTTTGGCTGGCATCTGGAGATTAGGGTTGAATGGGCAGAAAGTGGAAACGTGTCAATGGAATTTTAATAAGATTACACTTGATTTTTATTTTTATATGCACTTGTGTTACCTGCTCCAAAACTTTAGGATGGGGTGGGTTATAAGTTCAAATAATAAAATACAGTTGGCAGACCTTTGTTGGATATAGGGTAGACATGGGAGTCAAAATGCTGTTCTTGTATGATAGAAAGTGGTCTGGCTATTTCCACAAGGCTAAGGCTAGTATTGAAGAGAGCCACATGATTCCAATAGCTACATTGCTATTAGGAATTTCAGACATCCCACAATTTGTAGAAAATGTCACTCCCGATTTGTCCTCCATGTCATGTTTAGACAGCAATCTATAGGAACATTTGTTATATCCCAAACACCCTCTTTGTTGCTTCTTGGGATAAAGTTCTGAGTTCTTTATTATTCTTGTGTTGAACAGAATTCTTATTCCCATTGCTTCTCACTCCTGCAAAATGAAGTCATAATGTCCATTCAGGATGTCATATTAGTATGTACTGCTGCCTCATTTTTACAAATAAGCTGGCACAGGGCTTCATGGGTAGGGAGGTGAAGCTTGAGGGCCATGTTTAGCTATTCAACTTCACTGCCAAAATCTTCTCTTGTAAAAGTGTATGACTTATTAGAAAAGTGTGTCTCGTTTCTTCTCTTAGACATTTCAGAACTAAGCACTGCCAGCTAGGGATGTACAGATTTTGTTAAATTCGTTCTGTTTGAGATTCAGGGATTTCCAGGCGTCCTTTCTTCTGTCGCCCGCTTATTGGAAAAAAACAGATTTTTTTCCTAGTGGTATATGAGGATTTCATTCCTGTTTGCAAATGCACACTTGCTCTCAAGTGCACATTAGGAAATGTGCACAGTTGTGCAAATGCACACCCCAACAGTCCGCAAGTTGGCAGAATCAGAGCAACCCAGGAAAAGCCAGTCCGTTGAGGAATCTTTTGGTCAGATTTGTGGAAATCTGAACTCATTTGGATCCATTGTGTATTTCTCCGGCATCCCTATTGGCAGCAGCTTTTCATTACAGACCAAAGACATCAAGGTTCTGTGTTTTGCATGATGGGAGTGTTTATATATGTCCAAATAACTTGAGTTAGTAACTGTTGACCTACATTTTACGTTTCAAATGTGTGTGCTCTTTGAATAGTGCCAAAGTTTGCCTTCCTGTAAGCCTTTCAGCGGATGGTTGTATTTTCTGTTTCCAGCAAAGACACTTAAAGGAGTGTTGTGGCCAGTGCCAGGTCACTGTTATGTAATGGTTAAAATATTGGCCTGGGACTCAAGAGCCCTGGGTTCTAGTCTCTATGTAGCCATGAATCTCACTGGGTGACCTTGGGCCAGTCGCTGCCACTCAGCCTAACTTACCACGGGGCTTTTTGTGAGGTTAAAATGAAGAGGAGGAGGATCATGTACATTTTCTTGGGCTCCTGGGAGGAAAGGCAGGATATAAATGTAACAAATAAAAAATAAGGACTGAAGTGCCTCAATTTCCCCTGCTTAGTGGATTTAGATGTTTGCCAGAAGACCTGGGCCTCTTCCTTATATCTAAAGAGTGGTGCGAGGAGATGGCAATTTGAAGATAGAAGGGGTGCTTCATCCTTCCCTTGCCAGCCACATCTCCCCTAAACAACCCTTCTAATGCCATATAGTGTTTGGCTGAGGAAAGAAATGGTTGGGGAGAGGAACGTCAGAAGGGTTAAAAGCCTCTCCCCTTCCTGCATTTTCTCCCCTCCAAATTAGCTTGCCTTGGCGCTCTCTAGACGTTCGTCACAAATCAGGATTACAGACTTGGGTCTTTGCTGAATATCTTGTTTGACCCACAGTGTCCGAAGGTGCCAGTTGTTCACTACTGAGGACACTGCATAGGGGCTGGTCAGTTCCATAACGGTCCTGTGGAGGAATGTGAGAGTTCGAAGCCACTGTTCTTCTGCTCCCACCCCTTCCTCATAATGAATAAATGGCGAAGAAAGGGTTCTAAAATCGAGCTGTTTTCAGTATGTACAACAGTGTCCCACACTCCCCAAAGGGACCAGCTCAGTTACTCTTGCTTTCTCACTGTGTGTGATGGTCGTTTGAAGTACTGTGGAAACTGCCTTTATTTGGGCTTTGGGACGGCGGTCAGAGCTTGTTAGGAGCATAAGAAGAACCATGCTGGATCAGACCAAGGGTCCATCTAGTCCAGCACTCTGTTCACAAAGTGGCCAGCCAGCTGTTGACCAGGGACCCACAAGCAGGACACAAGTGCAGTAGTAACCTCCCACCCGTATTCCCCAGCAACTGGTGTATATAGGCTTAATGCTGCACTGTTGGCTCATCTGAAGTCAGACTGAGGAGTTGGTGAGTAGCTGTTCTATCCATTATGCAGAATGAGGTGGAAAACTGAGGAGACAGAATTCTGGACTGGGCCATGACAGTTACGTTTTGTGGCTCATTTCTCTTTTAAAGGCTGTTAAAAGCATTGCTGCATGTGTTAAACCAAGCAAACTCCCAAAGTGTGCAGTCTTCTGTGGCTCAGCCACCTTTAACTCGGTTGCTGGTCACAGGTGCAACATTAACAGGCCACCATGGGCCATAGATTCCTGGCACGCCTGCCCTTCATGCTTAGAAAGTGAAATCTGATTTAAGCGTGTCTCTGGCCATATTGGGTACGTTTTACTAAGTTCAGAAGGCTCAACTTAACATTCTTTTAGAATTTTAGAATTAACAGGTTCAACTTAACAGGCTCAACTTAACAGTCTTTTAGAATTTAAGAAAGCCATAAAGACTGTTCTCTTCCGGCAAGCATATCCAGTGGAATTTTAGAATGTTTTAAGGATGTTTTTAGGATGTTTTAGGATTTTTATGCAGTTTTAATAATATGTGTCATGTTTTAATCAGTTTTATGTATTTTATCATGTTGTTGTTCCCCGCCTCGATCCAGACGGAGAGGCGGGTAAGAAATAAATTGTTGTTATTATTATTATTATTATTATTATTATTGTAAATGCATCTTGTTTTTCCAGTAAAGGAGAGCTACTTATGGAATGCCTCACCATACCCCTGATGTCAATTGCAAATTGTAGTGAGAAAGTTTTATTTTTCTGCACATCCTTCCAACCACTTCAATATTATTTCACAGGGTTTTTTTCTTCTTCTTGGCCCAAGCAAATGAAATCCACTATGCAATTGACTATGAAGATACGGGAGCTAAAATGGGATTCTTTCTATGTGATGCTTTTTCATGTCTGGTTGCATGATTGCACCCTCTCTTTTTGGTGCAGGGATACATGCTCCCCAACTGCAGGGATGGATTATAAATGCTATAATTGTTTTTTTCCCAAAGACCTCCCTCCCACTGAAAAGTTCTGTTTGGCTGATTTCCCCCTCTCAGCTGCATTTTTCCAAGCTGAATCTCATTTTGTTATTTCCTGCCCATTTTTCTGACCTCTTTAGTTTCCTTTTGTGGCTTGCCTCTTGTCCATAGCACAGCTTCATGCCTGCAGCAATTAGTATGATTTCTGAGAATTTAGTTGCTTTCTCTTTGCACTACATGAAAGTTATTACTAAAGCTTGACAGCTTCCCTTATTCTCCAGAGGATTGGTTCCCCTTTCTTTGAAGGCTTTCAGTCACTGCATCCTTAGTTTAGGTTGAGAGAGAGAGAGAGAGAGAGAGAGAGAAGAAGAAGAAGAAGAAGAAGAAGAAGAAGAAGAAGAAGAAGAAGAAGAAGAAGGGTGAACTTGCTGTCAGGAAACATGATGGCTCAATTCGGACAACACGTTAAGCAATGGTTGTTTAATTAAACAACCGTCAGTTGAGTTGTTTAACGGGTCGTCTGGAGGGGAAGCACACAACCCACAGTAAGCTAATCGGGAGAATTAAACAACCGAGAGAAACAACTCACTTGCGAGTTGTTTAGGGATTAGTCAATAGACTAAAATGTCGTCTGAAGGGGAGCGTGGGTTAAACAACTGTGGTGAGTACGTTATCACAAAAGACCAGAGAGGAGAGCGGCAAGAGTGGCAGAACGTGGGCGGCCTCTTCGGCACGCTCACAACAGATCTCCGGCATTGCTGCCATAGCAACCAAGGATGCACGCCTCCCCTGCCAGGCAGCCGGCACGGAGCGCAACAAGGGACCAGCTCCTGCAAGCACTCATGCCAGGTTCCCAGTCAGCCACCCAAACGGAAAGGGAAGCGCACCAGAAGGGAACCACATCTGGTGTGGGGGGGGGGGAGAGGCAATGGAAGACGCAAGCACCCCAGGTGCCCAGGAACAAGGGGCTGCCCCCCCCACACCAATAGGAAGCTCAGCAACCCACCCAAAGCAAACCCCCACCCCCTGTGAGCGTCGGCTCTGGGGTTTCATCTGTAGACTGGCATCTCCCCCTGGCGTGCCACCCCTCTCCGCCTCTTCCCCATCGCCCATTCCGAGGCTAGCTCCCTGGGGGTGCTCATTCAACACTGTGCCTTCCAGTCGCCTACTCCCTTCCCGGGGGCGTCTGTCCTTTCCGTGGGCTCTGTCCTTGCTTCATAGTGACCATGTGCCTTACTGCCCATGTCTGAGGTCCCTGCTGAATAAAGTTTTCCAAACCGCCCCACTCTAGCCTTCTTTCCTGTGTGTGTGTTTGGATGCTTAGGGAGGGTGATGTTTGTGGCTGGGGGACGTGGGTCACCCTCGTGACTGCCACTTCTCCCGTGTAGAGTGGGCGGGGGTGGCTCCCTGGGGCGTGGTGCCAACGTTTGGTGCATGGTGCTGGGTGCGGGGTGCAGACGTTGCTTTGGTGCGGCCGTTCCTCCTGGCTGCCTTTTTGCCAGAGGCTGCTGAGTTCCGCCCACTGACTGAGGCAGCCAATGGGGTTTGGGAGGCGTGTCCTGCATCGGCTTCAATGGCGGTGCCCATGGTTTGCGGCCGCAGTGTGTGCTTGGATACCTGCTGGAGGACTAACGGAGGTCGGTAAGCAGAGAACATGGCGGCCGAGTTGTCAGTCACAGCCGAGTATGCTATTAACTACCGGGGTGGTTGTCGGTTCCTTGCATCACCTGCTGCAGCGTGTTGTCTGTGGAGCACCGCTTCTATAACGCACCGTCAGTATGCTATTAACTAGGCTGACAATATGAAAAGGAGGACAGGGCTCATGTAACTTTAACAGTTGTAGAGAAAAGGAAATTTTAGCCAGTGTCATTTATATGCAATTAGTTCCTGGTGAAATTCCCTCTTCATCACAACAGTTAAAGTTGCAGAGGCCCTGCCTTCTTTTGTATATGGTCACTCTAGTATAGTGCCTGCAACTTTAACTGTTGTAATGAAGAGGGAATTTCACCAGGGACTAATTGCATACAAATGACACTGGCTGAAATTCCCTTTTCTCTACAACTGTTAAAGTTACATGAGCCCTGTCCTCCTTTTCATATGGTCAGCCTATATTAACCCACCATTGACTAAAGTGTTGTCCGAATTGAGCCAATATATAACTAAGGCTGGAGTTCTGTACACACTTTCTGAGGCATAAGCCCCATTGAACAGTGAGACTTACTTCTCAGTAACATGCACAGGATTGCACTGTAAATGCCAGGGATACTCTTGGTGCTGAGAAGTGCTTAGTTAACCCTAATCTATAAGTATGTGAGTATTCCTATCAAAGATAATTGTGCCACTTATATTTTAGGGTAGGCATGTTCTTGAGGTCTTGGGCTGGAGCTAGTTTTTATCAGGTTGCCAGATAAATATTTTTAAGAAGTTAGGGTCACACATCTTGTAAAGTGCTATTTAGACTATTCACAAATGGGGGAAGCGTCTCTTCTGTTTAGTTATGATGTCTGTAATGTCTCATGTGAGGATTGCTTCAGCAAAATAATGCACTCAGAATATAGGACCACCCCTTGTGGGCTGCATCTTCTAGATTAAAACAAAACTTTTTGTTTAAAGTAAAACAAATCCCCATGCCAATCCAGGGCCTAACTAGTTAAATCAAAGAATGCTGTACTACATTGCAATTTCTCTCTCATGTGGTAACTTTGGAAAACCATCCAATCATTTTCAAAGTTTTAGGAAATGTTTGTTAACTTTCTGCCCATCCCAAAGGCTCAAGATAGTTTTATCCTCATCAAAACTTTTGTTAAGTAGGTTGGACTGTGACACAGAGTGACTTGTGTAAGGCGGCCACCCAGTGAGCATTGCTACTCCCACATCCACCCTCAACACATTATTTTCAGTATTCTGTGTCGTGTGTGTATTGTCTTGATTTATTTGACAATGAAATCTCAAACAACCATGAATGCTACTTGAGCGGGAAAGAGGAATCTTATTTTTTGCCTGAAATATCAGTTATTTTCTTTCTACTCCCTCTCCCATCCCCGCTTCTCCAAACAAAGGTGATGCTTTCCCACTAGAGCAGATGAGCTCTATAAAGCAACCACAAATAGGTGTGACAAGGTTTTATCTATGTAATGTGTCCTGGCTAATGTTCAATATTAGCAAGGCTTCCTGAAGCATTACGTAACTGTTTGAAGTGGCCTTTAGGGAGAGAAAGGCTCCAAATCCATATTATGACAGTATCTTTATTAGGCCAACTCAAAAGTCACAACATACTTTAATGAGGTGAAGAAACAAACAGGCAGAACTCAGAGCAGTCATAGGTTCAACCGGTGTGAGAGTCAGTGGTAAGAATGTTGGATCTGTGTTCTAGTCCCCGTTCGGCTATGAAGCTCACTGGGTGACTTTGGGCCAGTTGCTGACTCTCAGCCTAACCTACCTCACAGGGGTTGTCATGAGGATTAAATGAACCAGAAAAAGGGGGAGAAACGTCTCAGGATGTTGTAGACAACTTTATTGTGCACAACGCGTTTCGGCCTCCTGCTTTCTGTTTGGCCCTCTTCAAGGGGTTGTAACAATGTCTGCAGAAATTATTTACAACAGAATGTCTTGTGTCTATACACTGATGACCGACAGCATCCTGAGACATTTCTCCCCTTTTTCTGGTTCATCTTGGATGCTTACCTGCCTTGCACTCTCATTTCTTCATGTGAGGATAAAATGGGCAGAAGGAGGACCATGTAAGTCTCCTTGGGTTCCTTGCAAGAGGAAAAAAGATGGGATATAAATGTAACAATAAATACATATACATAAATAAATAAACCTGAAACCTTCACAGCAGGTGGTCTAATTTGAATGTCTGTAAACTCCTCCCACATTCCATTTTAAGTCTCTAATTATGCAGTCTTTGTGACTTCAGCATTCCCTCCTCCTCTTCTCCACCTGCTTATTGTAACATCTTGCCTGATGAAGAAATCTGGAGATCTCAACAGCTTACAAAGTGTTTTTTAATGAACGTTGAATTGGCCTATTAAGGGTATTGCCCTAATATGGATTTTGGAAATGGCCTTGGGAAGTCAACTGCATGCATATACACACACCCTGCCTGCCTGCCTGCCTGCCAATTCTACGCTATATAGATGTCTTCCCATTCTCAGCTTGTGTTGGAATTAGTCGGTGGGGAGCCAATGTTACTTGTCCTTCAGGCTTTGCTCCTTTGAAAAGAGGGTCCCAGTTAAATATCAGCTGCAGTGCAGCACTTTTGAACAATCGTGTTTTGGGATACCGTATTAAAGTCATCATGAAAACACATCACTTTTGCTCACATTGCTGAGGGTTGTTTCTCTTGAATTCAGTCATGTGCAAGAAGGTTTTCAGAAACGGCTGGGGTTTCAATGTTTGTGCAGTGCACGTACTTAGAGGATTACAGTGCCTAGAACATTGCAACACATTTATCTATGCTATTTGCAGTGTAAAAGTACGCAAGTCAGAAACCTCCTTATGTATCTATTTGCTCCTGGTGCAGTATACTCTTAAAGATGTGATTGTTAGGCTAGTTTACCTTTTAGTCCTTTCTAACTCCTTGCTGTAAAGAAGACCCGTCTGTTTATTTCACTTCAGAACTGGGAGGCAAGGTTAAATGTGAGGGGAAACTGAATAGTTTTCTGAATTTTTATGGGTGAATTTTTATATAAGTGGAAAGAGCATGTTTAAATTTGTACGAACAGTATGGATTGACAATAAAGCCTATATCATGAATAATTTTTGCGCACCACATCTGTTTTTCAGATGGTATGTATTGCCACAGCAGTGTTGTTTATCCTTTGTAGACTGGTCACATACCAATCCTCCACAGATCAAACCCACACGAACCAGATCACAGAGGAGCCACAGTGGTGGATTGCATAATGGTGCCAATGGGGCAAATAGCTCCAGATGAGACCAACAACCCATATGCTTCAGGCAGTCCCACTTCTTCCACTCTTCTAGCTGATGTATGTGTGTGTGGGGGGGGGTCCTCATCCCAATCTGAAATATGATTAGGAAGCCCCAGAGCAAATCCCAGCCACATTGTTAAGAACACAAGAGCCCTGCTGGATCAAACCAACGGCCTATCTTCTCCAGCATCCTGTGTTCTACAGTGGTCAACCATACCACCTCTGAATCTCGAAGTAGTGTGACTAGTTGCCATTATAAACCTTGTCCTCCATTAATTTGTCCAACAAATTTTGAAGCCATTTAAGCTAGTGTCCTTCACCAGCTCTTGTGGCAGCAAATTCAGAGTTTAACAGTGCGCTGAGCAAAAAAGTACTTTTGTCTTTCCAGTCAATTTCATTGGATGACTTCAGGTTCTAGTATTGTCAGAGAGGGAGAAAAGCTTTCTGCCCACTTTCTCCACACCGTGCATAATTTTATACACATTGATCGTGTTCCTCCTCCCCTTACTTGCCTTTTTTTCTAAATTAAATATCCCCTCTATGTTTCTAAAAAAAATTCTCTAAGCCTAAAGGGGTGGGGTTGTTACAGCCCCCCGGATCATTTTGATAGACTAACTCTGCATATTCAACTCCAGTTTTACAATATCCTTCTGAGATTCAGTAACCAGAATTCGATGCAGGGATGTTTTGTAGGGGTATAAATCCATACCACCTAAAATCTTGACTCTGTGCTGCAAACTCAGGTGCAAATGTTACTATCCTAGGTTGGAAAACCTTAAAAAATAACCAGCATGCTTTTCATACCCAAGTGGGCCATTTGTAGGGCAATACCACAAGCAATCAAAATAACAAGAGGTTTCTCATCAAGTTGTCTAACCAAAACGTTGGTTAACAACCCACTGAAACATGGACCTTTGGCTTTGCTAAGTGGTGGCTGTGACCTCTGAATGATAGGCGTTTGTGTGCACTTTCCTATTTAGTAACTTAGGTTGCAGCATAACTTACTCTCTGTTTTGCTTGAAATTCAGGAAGTTTGACCTAACCTCATGACAGTAGCCAGACAAACAAAGCACTTTTTACTGCAACCATGCTTAAGAAATACAATGTGTTATCTCTTGAGAGCATATAGTCCTGCCTTGCTAAAAATTCACTCTATTTCAAAAACTGAAATCCTTGTCAAAATGTAAACAAAACAAATAGTAATGGGAATGAGGAGATTTGGGTCCTGGAGATTCTGCAAGTTGCTAAGAATAGAGCTTATATTGGAAATCTTCCCAAAGGTATGCCAAAATAATTTATACTCTGTGTGTGTGTGTGTGTGTGTGTGTGTTGATACTATTAATTTTGGCAGCTGCAGGTTTGGTATTGATCCAGGATTGAACGTAGCCAGTTCCAGAACTCACTTGAATTGTGCATCCTGTGCATTAGACAAACATTTCCATTATTATAGATGGGAAGTGGGAGAGAGTGATATCCTTAATCAGACTAAATGCTCCTGTAAGCCATGTCATATATCCCTTAGCTTGCTTCCCAGATGCTTAACTTCTTTCAGGCCAGAGGATCAAGATATCATAGGGTGGATGATTAATCCATTGGATTTTTATTTGTGTTTTAAACTTTCAATTCTAGTGTGTCTTGTTTAAAGTAAACTGGTTTAAAAGGAATTTAATACCAAATTACAAATGTCTGTACATAATCTCTTAAAATTGGCAAAATAACAACGCAATCGTATACATGTCTACTCAGAAGTAAGTTCCACTGAGTTCAAGGGGCTTAGTCCTAGGTAAGTGGGTAGAGATTTGCAGTCTTGAGATGCAATCCTATGGGAATGTCTGTAAGGCTCCGAATTTGCAAGCTTATGGCCATCCGATGGAGAGTGGGAGGTTGCTAGAGGCTCTTTTTGCCTCAACACTCCTTCCCCTCTGCATTTCAGCTAGATATCTAGCTGAGGCATTGGGGAGGGGGAGGGAAGGAAACTGGAGAGGCAGATTCTTCGTAAGCTGGCCTCCCCAGTCCCCGCCTCCAGGAACACCCCCTTTACATTCCCTTTGAGAGGCAGTCAGCACAGTTCTCTCCTCCCCAGCTGCAAGGGGAGGGCACAGGGAAATTGGACTTGAGAATCTGAACTATCCTATGGCCTTCCCAGAGAGTATCTAGGGGCCATAAGATTGCTCTCTCAGTCATGGATCATTTTATTGTGGACTTCCTTTTTGCACCAAGGGACTATCAAGTCATCAGAGACATGAAAATTCTCTGGGATGTAGGTGGCCATGTACTCTTTTATGCCTTTTAACTACCTGAGCTGTGTCGTGTGTTCAGTTGCAAATGATAAAACCTTATGGTTTACTATTGTGAGCCACCACTATAGTACTTAGGCTGAAAAGAGCTGGAGAAAAGTATTTGAAATAAAAATAAATAAATAAATAAATCTCTACCAATGGAATAGCACAAACATTGACTTTTGATCTCATATTTTGCCAAGTAGCTACCAGCCTTTCCTTCTGGACAGATGTAGACTCTGTTGAATCCTGCGCATGTTTAATTGGAAGTAAATTCCTCTTTCATTAAATTGGACATAGGTCCATATAAGTGTGCATAGGATTTCAGTCCTAGCTTTCAAGGAAGTGATCTTGGTTAATATCCTTGCATGTATACAGAGACAAGCAGAAATCAGTCTCTTGTCACTAAGCAGATATAATTCTGCAGTGCATGTGAGCTGTGTGATCAAATTTTTTAAGATTATGCTCCTAGATTGTGTAACTGCCATATTGAGCTTTAACCAAAATGTTGTATTTGCTGTAGTAGCCATTTACTATGCACACTTATTCAGGAAATACATTAATTTCAAAATATGTAACTTAATTTAAAGCAGTTACTTAAAAGTGTCCGTTTTTCTTAGTGATTTAACTCAACCCTTGTGGAGAGATCATAGAAGATAATGCTGAAATATGGCACTAACGTTTTCAGGATGACCGAATACCCTTTGGGGAATGTATTCACATGTTAGAGAGTATTTTTGGAATCTGTTGTGGTTAGGCAACATTGTCAACCTTATTCTTCAGAAATTGAAGGCTGGTGATTTATCTAGGACTTCTGTTTTAGGTAGAGCTCCCAGTACGTATAAAAGAGAGGGGAAGCATCCATTAGCATACAACTGCACTCTGTTATGGGTCAGCCGTTGCAACACCATAATGATGGCTGCAGTGTAACATGGAGTTTAACGTATATTCTTTCCCCTACCTATCAGTGGACTAATATAAGCAAGGCAGCGACTGGAAAATGTGTGTTCACTGGTTCCCAACAGTGCTGGACCACTTTGAATGATTTACCAGAGGAAGGCTAACAAAGAGGACATGATCTGTGTCAGGAGAATGCAGGCATTCTAGGCCAGATCTACACCAAGCAGGATAAAGCGGTATGAAAGCAGTATATAAAAGGCAGGAGCCACACTACTGTTTTATAGCGGTATTGAAGTGCAGTGACAACTGTTGGAGCCCATTGGCACATACCATACCGCTATATCCTGCTTGGTGTAGATCTGGCCCTAGAGACCTTGGGTGCCACCAAGGTGATTATTTATTTATTTATGTATTGCATTTTCATATTGCCCATCTGTTAAAGCTCTCAGGGCAGTGCACAATTAAAACCATAAAATACAACAAGTATAAATAAATTTAAAATGTTAAAAGTTAAAAAAGGCAATATAAAACCAGCTAAGTTAAAATCCAGGGGAAGCCTGTGCGAAAAGGTATGTTTTCAGGAGGTGTTTAAAGGGTGTACGTTTTCCGCCTCCCGAACCGCACGAGGGAGGGTTTTCCAGAGAGTGGGTGCTGCCGAGGTTCTTCATAGCAACGTTCTGTTCATTTTGGAACGTCCAACAGGACCTCAGGAAACCTTAGGAGCTACAGCATGGCGTAGCATAGCAGCAGCTCCCAAGACTCCCAGCTGTGTTAGATGTGACATGAGGTTGCATGAGTCCCTAAGACCACCGTTCAGCCAGTGGCCTTCCCATCGTATATCAGGCCTACTTAGACAACTCTTTGCCACCAATAAGTCATCCAGAAGGAGCCGGGATGCTGGTGAAAGCTTGATTCATGCTGGAAAGGGTGTAGCAAATCTGGAGGTCTCTGGGCCTTGGCACATGCTTGGCGTCCTCATCAAAGGCACTCTGGGGGCTTAGAAGCCTGGGGCTTGATCTGTTTTTCCAGGGTTGTTTTTATTGTGCGGCATTCATTTATGTTTAATTACATTGTTGGGATGAAAAGTATGCAAATATATGTGGAAGATTGAGACACTGCTCCGATTTTAGTGGGATTAGACAATGTTCAATTGCTTAAAGCCTGAATGTGAGAACTCTTCCTCCTAATTATGTATGGTTGCCGCTGTCCTTGTTGTTTCAAAGGAATTAAAAACCCTTCCCCAACCTGGT
The DNA here is from genome assembly GCA_029215795.1 of Anniella stebbinsi. NCBI lineage: Eukaryota > Metazoa > Chordata > Lepidosauria > Squamata > Anniellidae > Anniella > Anniella stebbinsi. The sequence goes on along the minus strand of JARDYH010000005.1, from coordinate 58,653,528 downwards.
GCTCTTCAAATGTATTGGTCTACAACCTCAACCTGCAGGGTCATGCTGGCTGGGTATGATGGGACTTGTAATCTACACTTCTGGAGGGCATCATGTTGGGGAAAGCTGAACTAAGAACAGGTTGCAGCTCATTTTCTAACAGAAAAATCTATTGATCTCCTAGGAATCGTTTTTGGCATTTGAAGGGTAATCACATTAAACTTTTCCTCACCAAGATCTAAAAATAGCCCCTGTTGTTTCTGAACTTTTGCTGACTTCTGTGAATATTCTGCTGCTGCTTTTTTTGCAGACTTCATCTTTGCATTTATGTAAGCTGAACCGAAGCCAAAAATCACTGAAAACTGACAGAGCTTCTACGTTGCCTTTTCCACCTGTCAGGGCTGTTAACACACTTGGTTTGCTTTCATGATCAGTTGCCTTCCCCTAATAATACCTAAATGGATTCCATCATGTGTTTTTTGTTGATATTTTCAAGGGTCAGATCAGATGCTGAAGTCTGTTGAAGGAAAGTCAAGAACTCCTGGAAAAATCTGGAAAAACCTCTGCTTGTTCCTCAGGATAAATTAGTAATTATGGAAAGCAGAATTATTAAACCTGGTAAATTCAGGGTGCATTTGGAATGTCCACGTGGAATTCATTTTCACAGAGACAAAAATAGACAGCAAGGCAGTACTTCTAGGCAACACAACCCTATGCAGTGGGGAAAGTTCCACTGCATTCAATGGCGCCTACTCACTAGTAAGTGGGTATAGGTTTGTAGCCTGACATTCCTTATCCATGTAGCTTGGGATTGTTGTCATAAAACTTACCTAGATAAGGGTTGCCATATTGTGAGTTTCAAATCCTCATTTCAGAACCTCAATTTTGAGGAGAACCTGGGAGTGTGGGACAGGGTGGGGAGGCTCTAACTTACTTTCATCTCAGCCTCATAAGCTGAAAGTGCCTTCGAGGAGCACAGCTGCCATGCTGCGCAGTGCTTCCTCTTCTCAGCTCACACACCAGAATATGTCCCATTTTTAGACCCTCATTGAGTCATATAAACAAGTGGTTAGGTCAGCTTTCCCAAACTTGGTGCCTTCCAGATGTTTTCAACTACCAACTCCTACCACCTCTGGCCATTGATCATGTGGGCTGGGGTCTGATATGAGCTGTGGTCCAAAACATCTGGAAGGTATCATGCTGGGAAAGGCTGAGTTAGATTTTTCCTCCTCTTCCTCTTTTTTCACCATAGAGGCCTGTTTAGTTAAAGCCTTCAAAGTAGGCATCACAAAGGAACTGTTTAGCAAGATTATACATAAACTTGTACTTTCTTGATATATTGTTTACCTTATGGTGATGTTTAAAGATTGCAGTTGTTGATAATAGAAGAACACAAACAAATGGGTGCAGTTTCTTCATTGAAATGCAAAAGGAGATCCTCTGTCTCCTCTGAATTTCCCTCTGTAAACTCTCTCAGTGCTATATGCAGATTGGATGATTTTACTATTGGCTGTTTCTCTCTTCTTTTTCCAAGCCTTCTGACTTTGGGAAAAATGGATGGTAGTTGTAGAGAAGTTCATAAACAGTTATTGCATTGTTGGGCCCTCTGCCAACTCTCCTGATTTATCGAAAACTACACTGAGCCAAAGACAAACATTTGTCCACTGCAGTAGTAAGGTGTGTAGTGGTTCGGTTATTTTTGAAGAAATATTAATTTTGGGAACTAGGCTGCTGGAACAGGGAAGTTAGAAGAGGAGAGAGGAAACCACAGAGGAAAGAGTTGTGGGTTCAGTCCTTATACTGAAAATCCTGGGATAAGAATATGCTCAGAGGTAACATACTCCTGCAGTCATTTGGTGTGAGGGAAAGGCACTCTGCACATGTTTTAGTCCTATATTTCAGGACTTGGCCTTGGTATTGAACACAGACTCCTGGGCTGAGGTCTGACAAGTTATGGGAAAAAGTAAACCAGAAAGTGTGAGTAAGTGGAGAGAGTTTGCCTGTAAGAAAGTGTAGTGGAAGGGAAAGTTGTGAAAAAGAACCTTATTGTGTGTGAAGAGCTATTGGGAGGAAAGTAAGGAATGGTTTTCCAATGGGGAACAGTATAGGTTCTCTGGTTATCATTTTCTGGAGATAGGATCAGTGCTTAATTTCTAGACAGAGGTGCTGGAGCTCCAATCTCTGTGTGGAATATGCTATCACTCTGTAATTCCTGCTTTTCAATTCTTTTTAAAAATAATAATAATAATTCAGTCTTTAAAATAAGTACAGATTCAAGTACATTTCCAATAAAGTGTACAATTGTACCTTAACATTGACCTTATATTATTCAAGAACATTGCAAAAAATAGACCATTGTCCAAACAAAACTTTGTTCCTTCTGTTATTCTGATCATATTTGGAAGTTTCAAGATGTACGCCATATACCATACCCTTACTCTCCATTCACTTAAAAAAGGGGGGTATCTTACTCCCTTACTCCCTTCCTGCCTGGTCTTCCCTAATGGGAAGGCCAGGCAGTGGTAGGGAGAGGGCTCCATTGGGCTCCACAGCCTAAAGGAACTCTGTGTGCTTTAGGCCCTGGGCTGGTCTTTCCTGATAGAAAGGCTGGATGGGGAGGAGAGAGAGAAAGAGGCCTATTGGGCTCTGCAGCCTAAAGCGAGGGTGGACAGATGTCAAGATTGCAGGATCTACTTTTTTATTTTAACTTCATCCTCAAGATCCACCAACCAGAATCTGGTATAAAATGGGGAAAGTAGCCTTGTAAAAAAGTAGAAGTCTAATTTACGGGTGGTAGTGGAGGCCTTATTGTGGATGCTATTGTTAAACTATTGGGAGACAGAAACTCAGGAGGATCTACTACAAATCACTTAGCAATCTACCGGTAGATCTTGATCTACCTTTTGCCTACTCCACATGCTTTGAAGCAGCAAAGCTCTTCTTCCTGCCTGATTTTCCCTGATGGATAGGATGATCAGGGGCTGGAGCAGAAAAGGTCAGCTTGTTTGGCCCTCTGTGACTAAGCCTCTTTGCTCTCCAAAGCTGCAGTGTTAAACAGGTCCCAACTTTGAAGGTTGGGATGGGTGTGGATTTGATTGGACCTACTATTCCCTCCTACAGCAGACACTGAGGGCTTAGTAGGTGACCAGTCAATAAGGCCCAACCTGTGTCTTATCAACTGTAGAATATTCACATGAATTTTCAGCGTGGAACTTGCAGTAGACCTGCCTTCCCTTAACCTCCCCTCCCCCTGCCACTTTAGCCACACATAGCAGCTCCCAAACATTGGACAAGCAAGCCCCCCTTCATTTTATTTCTAAAATTGGGAGTAGTTACAGTTATGATTGAGCATTGCAACGCAATGCATTGCATGGGCTGCTGCTGTGTTGGATTGCACCACAACGCATTAGTATGAAACGGCTGGTCCTACCACGCAGCAGGATGAAGCGATCTGCTTCAGGTGGCACCATGGCAACGGAATTGAAGGCAGGAATTGGTGGTCCGAAGGGTGCAGGAAAACTTTTTCAAGTGTTGGCCTTATTGGGGAGGACAGCAGTTGGGCTGTGCTTTAGGCAGCAAAATGTCTTGAGACGGCACTGGTAAGCAATGAACATTTATTACACAAAATTTGGAAAGATCCTGAGAAGAAGACTGGAAATAAAGAAACACTGGAAGCAGGGGAAAGCCCTATTAGAATAGGATTCATAAAGGGTTGACAAGGCTATGAAGGAGAGCCCTTGAAACATTGGGACTGGGAGCAAGTGCCCTTGTGGTTAATGTGCATTTAGTTTAGTGCCCATTTAGTTGTTGAAGAGGGCAAGAAATGTCATAGTTCTCCAGACCTATGTCAGGTTGAACATCCCTGGTTTAGGCAGCTTGGATGCGCCCCCTGATAGCTTGTGCGGTGGACTCCCTGACAGTGTGATGCAGGCCATTGATAAGAGCTTTCACATTGCAGCTGGCCTGATCTCTGCCTTGTGACTCTGACAGTTCAAGGATTGCTCAAAATACAACAGGCCTATTCTCCAGAGATGAAGAGGGCAACAAAGCCCTTCAGAGAGGGATCTTGCTAATGCCATAGTGTGTGCTTGTAGCAAGAGTGGTATATGCATGCTAGCTTGGTACATCCCCATTCATTTGCATGAGTGACTCTTGAAAGGGTCATTGGGGGCCAAGCTGCACCATCATGTTTGCTCCTCCTGGGTTCTCTCCAGCTGTACTACTACTGAATAGCACCCAGTCATAAATACTGCAGCACTGCTATGCTTCGGTCTCTGTTGCTAGACTTCAATATTAAAAATAAGTAATATCCATCCAAGGCTGGGCCCACTCTCTGAAACGCTGAGATTTCTCAGGGGGTCTTTGTTCAATGGTAAATTCTCCTTCGAACTGTATATATATATATATATATATATATATATCTTGATTTGAGTAATCGTAGATAGAAGTTGTTGGTTGCTATAACAACACGGGCATATCTATTTGGGTGCTCACATGATCCTTGTTCCAGTTTCTAAATATAAGCCCAATCTCACACGGTATATCTGATGCCATGGAAACCAAATGTTCTATAAAGATGCAGGAAGAACTAAAATTTCAGCTATATGAAAATCGAGGGTGGTGGTGGTGAAAGATCTGGGCATTGCCACGATCCTGATTTGCTCTTCACTTCTGTCTGGGACTCAGAACTGTTACTGGGGGCCTGTGGTTTCTCCTGAGCCCTTTCCTTTGGTCTCTGTCAGAGGGGATTCTGTCAGGGGATATGTACTGGACCATCCATGGATTGTACATTCATGTTCTGTCATTGTCTTTTATTTATTTCTAAAATCGATTAGTGACTCTACAACAATAAGATCTCCGTCTTAGAAAACAGAAACAGCGTAATCAACCAGCAGAGGCTAGAAAAAGGCATCAGAAGAAGAACGATAAAACTACTCAAAACATCAACACATTTATTTCAACGTGGACATCAATGGACGTTGTGATGTAGTTTCTATATGCTCAAAGTGTTGATATTTCCCCTCGCCTGATGAATCGATTCTCAAATATTACGAAGCTGCCCTATATTGAGTCAGACCACTGACTTACCTAGCACAGTATTGTCTACCCTGAGTAGCAGAGCTTTCAAAAAGAAAAGGTGTTTATTTCCCAATTCCTGCTGCCCCAAGGTCCTTTTTAACGGGAGATGCTGGGGGTTGAAACTCAGACCTTCCACTTGCAAAACTTATCTTCTGTCAATATTCTGTGGTCCTGCACAGCCCATCTGCAGCACTTAGCCTGTGTAGATTGCAAAGGATCTGGGTCATCTAGTCCAGCTGCTTGACCTGTTTCCATTTGCAACAGCTCTAACAGAACAGCCTGTACCATCTGCATTGTACTCTGGCACAAAGAGGGAGCCGGCTTCATCATGCTGGAATTCTCTGGAGGGCAATAACAGCATTTAATAAAAATGTGCCAGAGGCCTGCAGTTAACTTTTTCAGAACATAAGAACAGCTGTGCTGGATCAAACCAGGGGTCCATCTAGTCCAGCATTCTGCTCCCACAGTGGCTAATCCGATGCCTATGGGAAGCCCACAGGCACCCTCCCGTTTGTGTTCACCAGTGACTCTGTACACCAGGTAGCCATACCATCCATGAATTTGTCTAATTGCCTTTTAAAGCTGTCCGAATCTATGGCCATCACAACACCTTGTGGTAGCGAGTTCCATAGTTTAGCAGTGCGCTTTGTGAAGGACTTCCTTTTACCTCCCACTATTCAGCTTCATTGGATGACCCCAGGTTCTGGTTTTATGAGAGGCTAAAAACTTCTCCATGGCTAAAACTCTTTCCCTACATTTTCTCCACTGTGTTATGCTGATCAACTCCAGTGCATGCAACTGTCCCTCTATCAATAGACTGTGGGAAGAGATTTTGTCTCACATTCACCCCAGCCCCTGTATCTGATGCATATTTTTCTCAACTGTCTAGCCCAGTTCTAACGTTACCTGCAGCCATTACACAATAGAAGGATGGATGAACACCCCCACTGACCATAAATCAAGAGTCTATCATTTGCACAATTCACCTCTGCAACCTCTTGTGGGAAAGAAATGACATAAACGCAGGCTCCATGCACAGCTGTTAATGTGCAGGAGTGCTTGGGGGTGGTATATAAATGTAATAAATAATAATAATAATAATAATAATAATAATAATAATAATAATAAATAAGTTCACATGTTCTTGGAGGGTGGGCTGCCTTTGGTGCCACCACTGCTAGTGCATGAACTGGGACATATTCTTTCCCCATAAGTGTGCGCACACACTCCTTGTGCGCACACACTCCTTCCTCCTTTTCCTCCCTGACACCTGTGTTTTTCATGATGAGGCTTCACCACCAAAAGCATAATAAGGTGTACATGACCCAAGCAAGTATCTTGTCTGTCTTGCATGTTATTTTTCTCTTAGTTCTTTCTTTCTTTCTTCCTTTGTTATGAGTCTTTGTGAGATATCAAAGCATAATGTACTCGTGCTGGGAGGGTGAATGGATGACTTTGGAAATCCCCAGGCAGAAGATCACAATGGCTTTCAGAAGGCTTGAGCAAATCTGCTTGCCACAGTGAATGTGGCACCATCCTCTGGTGAGTGGCGAAGCTTCCTCCCAACATTGAGGCTGCAGAGATGAGTGGGAGCTGCCCAGGCACATGCCCCGTGATCCCTGTCATCTCTCTAGCTCCAACATTAGAAGGAAGGCTGGGTGTTGTTTGGCAGCTGTGTGGCCAAAGCACTTGAAACACCTTGGTCACATAGAGGCACCTGGCATCTCCTCTGCTGATCTTTCCTACTTTAAAAGAAAGGTATGCAGATGGGTAAGGGGAAAATGGAAAGTGCTCTCATTGCCTTCAAACAGTAGTGCCCAAGAGCGCACACTCCCTGTCCAGCAAATAAATGCTGGGGGGTGGGGGGAAGCTTAACAGGTGCAGGGTTGGCAGCTACAGTTTTACCTTGGCCAGCATGGTAGATCCTTAGCTTTGAATGACAGATCTATCATATAGAGCATCCATTTTGGCTCACATATACAGTGTGGGAGTGTGTATATGCCAATGCAAATCCCAAGGATTTACATTGCTGCTTTAAAAGTGAAATGGAAATTCATTAAGTTGACATTTTTTTCAGTATAGTCATGCAAACTGGCTTCCTCTTTTGGAGCATGCCATACAGTGTAGGAGTTTACTTACTCTGTTCTCTCTTTGTATTTGTGGTTGGAATTTTTGCCCCTCCTCTGCAAATGGAGATGGAAACAATTTGAAATATCTGGGCATGTTTTTTTAGACCTTTATGGACTTCGCTGATATGTGGTACACATTCTGTAGAAATGAGTTGACAGGAGTGCAGAGATATCAACGTGGTTCACACATCACAATAAGCCAGGGTTCCTTTGGTCCATGATTTGTTTAGCATGATGTGCAAACTCAGACTTTAGCTTGTCTGTCTCCCAACAAGCCAGATAAATAACCCATGTTTTGTTATTGGGTTATTTCTCTGGCTTCTCAGGGGAGAGACAAGCCAGAGGTCCAGGTTTGCAGGTCATGCTTAACCAAAGGTCTGTTGTTTGTTTAGCCAAGGGGTGTTGATCCTTTTTCAGCCTGAGGGTCAAATTCCATTTCAGAGAAGCTTTTGGTGGTGGGAGAGGCTCAAGGCAAAAGGGGTGGGGTCCCATCATTTGAACTCACTGACAAGCATAAGTGAAAATGGCTGTTTCAAATATGACACATGGTGGAGCCTATTATGAAAAATCTGTACATAAATGCCATGTGTACATTTTGCCATTGATCCGTACATATTCAGTTGGCCTGTGAGGGCAATTTTACACTTAATGTAGAACCAACACTGAATCTGCGATTGAATAGACACTGGCTGAATTCGGACAACACAATATTCAATGGTGGGGTAATAATCAACTTTAAAGTTGTTCATCTAGGAGGTACTCCCCACATAACATGATAATACATAATCAACTGTGGTGTGGATTAGGATCAGCGCTGAGTTGACTATGGCAGCATTCGGACGACACGATAGTCAATACAACTGACAATTGTTTCCCCCTCCCCAGTTGCTTATTGTGTCGTCTGAATTCAGCCACTGGCTGCATTTGGACAACACATTAGTCAATGGTGGGTTGAGTAGCCAACTCACAGTTGGTTATTTTGTGGGTACTCCCCACACAACATATACCTACACAATTGTGGGTGGTTGGGGCTGGCATTGAGTGGACTAATAGTCAACCCAGAATTTGACTGACAGCCCACGCCCCTCTTCCCACCCTCCCTCCTCCCTCAGTCGTCCCAGTTCTATCCCAGCAGCCTCTGCAAGTTGCACCAGTTGTAGCAGAGTGGCAGCCACTGCTTTGGTCGCTCTTGCCACCTGCCTCTATGGGCTTGTGTTTTAACCCAGTCATCACACGCCATTAACACACTCACCCCTCCACACAACGCTTTAAACAACTGGCTTCGAGCTAAAGAACTTGCAAGCCAGTTATTTCTCTCAGTTGCTTATTTGGGCGGAATAGCATACTATGGCTGAATTCAGACAACACGAAAGTCAATGGTGGGGTAGTAATCAACTTTATAGTTGTTCATCTAGGGGGTACTCCCCACACAACATGGTGATAAATAATCAACCGTGATGTGGATTAGGATCAGCGCTGAATTGAGTATGGCAGCATTCGGACGACATGATAGTAAATACAACTGACGATTGTTCCCCCCCCCCAGTTGACTATTGTGTTGTCTGAATGCAGCCACTGACTCAACAGGGGGCTGCAGACAATCCCAGCTCTCTGGTAAATGTGCCCAATGGATGTTGTTCACAAGAGAGGGAAGGCAGTGCCACAGGAGAGCTGTCATTCCTTTAGAATTTTGAACTCTCTAGGTGTATTTGTAGGCATGGATTTAGATTCTAGGAAACTTTCTGAAACTGGACTTTCCAGAAAATAGTGCGGACTGCATTCCCTTTGCAGGAATTGCTACCCTGAATGCACAGATGTTTCCTCTCTAGGACCCCTCTTTTCTAGTGGGAGTTTCCTGCAGCTTCTAAATGAGAAGTGGTTTTTTCTGTCTCTTGAGTAAGGCTTGAACTTTCATCATGGAGGGGCAAAACCTTTTCAGGATGGATCAGGAAGTCATGTGAAGCTGTTTCCGTGGGCGGCATTAATCTGAGGATTCAGCAGATGCATTGCCAGTCGCCTCCGTAGCTTCGCTGACTGGTGATGTTTAACTCAGCAAAGCAGCAGCTGTGTAGAAAGATGTAGTTTACCTTAATAGGTGGGAGGGGTCTTGTTGTTGTTTTTGTTTTAATGGTTCTGCCTAAAGAAATGTTGGTTTTCCTAGGAAGACCTGGGATTGCATGCCAAAACCTCTGGACCAAAGTAAATTTAGGCAAACATCTTTTAGATTCACTTAATTTTAATAATTCCCGGAGTTCAAAATAACTTCTTCCAAGGTATGGATTTCTTTTAGGGGTGTGCATCGGATCGGATCCGATCCACGATCCGAATCCGATCCGCCCCAAAATCGGAAAATTCCGATCCGATCCGATTAAAAGTTACAAAAGTTTTTCCACAGAGGCTTGGGCTATCAATTGCACCCCCCCTCCCCTGCCACCCCCCCTCCCCTGCCTCCCCCTCCCTCTTTTATCTGTCAAAACTCCGTGTTGTTTTGACAGATAAAAGTGAATGATAGGTCCAGGCATTTGGTGGCTACAATTTTTTTAGATTAAAAGTTACAACAACATGGAGTTTTGACAGATAAAAGAGGGAGGGGGAGGCAGGGGAGGGGAGGTGGCAGGGGAGGGGGGGTGCAATTGACAGCCCAAGCCTCTGTGGAAAAACTTTTGTAACTTTTAATCTAAAAAATTCGTAGCCACCAAATGCCTGGACCTAACTTTCTGAAATTTCTGACAGACAACTATCACTAACCCATCTACAAAGTGAGCAACATTCAGACTTCTAACTTTTAAAATAGAAAAGTTATAGGTGTTTCTTTCCTCATTGTTTCAAAAATACCTTGCCACCACATGCCTGGACCTAGCTTTCTGAAATTTCACACACATATCAAGCAAAGTGTTACCTGTAATGTGCCCAAGTTTCCTGTTTGTATCTTTAAAAATAAAAAAGTTGAAGGCATAACTGTATTTACCCCACTACTACCCATTTTTCTAAAATTAATTGCCACACAAGGCAAGCACCTACATTTCTGAAATTTCACACACATAGGTCCCAGTGTACCATCTACAATGTGGCAACGTTTCATGTGTGGAACTTTAAAAATGAAAAAGTTATAGGCATTCCTGGTTCCTTATTAAAAAATTAATTGCCACAAAATGCCTGCACCAATCCTTCTGAACTTTCTCACAGATAACTACCCCTAATCCATCTACAAAGTGCCCAAGTTTCATCCTTCTATCTTTAAAAATGAAAACGTTATAGGCGTTTTTGTAACACAATACTAGGCTATGGGGAAATGCATTCAAAATGGCGTCTGATCCGCGGTTCAGACATCCGATCCGCCGATCAGGACCGGATCCGATCCGATCTGCCCAACCTCTGATCCGATACGACTCCCCAGGTCCAATTCTGATCCACTATCCGATCCAATCCGGGGGGTCAGTGCACATCCCTAATTTCTTTTCTGTTTTTTTCTGTTGTGTTTTTTTTGTGTGTGTGCAGTGGTTAGGAAGAAGGAAAAGGAGGATATGCCTGGCACACTGGGGACAGAAGGTGGGCAGGCTTTGAGGATCAAGGGAGCTGTGTGGTGCTCACCACTAAAGGTCTAGTTCAGACCTCTCTGGCATAGGAAGCTAACTTCATATTTTCAAGCTTTTCAAGAAAGGAATAAAATTTTTATAGGTCATCTCATATTTAGAACTTTTGTTTTTAAATGCTTTCTTGCCTTTCCTGCAAGGAGCTGGGCAGGTAATCTTAACAGCCCTGTAAGGTAGTTTAGGCAGAGATATAGTGACCCAGTGAGCCCCAGTGATGGAGCAGGGATTTGATTCTGGGTCTGCCTTGTCAAAAACAGAAACTATAGCCAAGGCGTCACGCTGGCTCTTAGCATAACCCATAGCCATACAAGTTTCCAAGCTTACTATAAGAAGCTAAGGGCTAGTGCTTTGTTTGCTACTAAAAGAGCTAAATTATCTTTCTCGGTACCAGCAAACTCATTCCCCTAATCTGCCAGCAAACTTCAACACCGCCCTCTCTCCATGGCCTTGGTTTCCCTCTTTCTCCTTGTTTTTGTTTTGTTTTTGTTTTGTTTTTGTTTGCTCCCCTTTGGCCCCATCCACTCCATCTTCCACCCTCCCTTTACCTTTTCATCCCTCAATCCCCAACACACAGGCTCAACTCAGGGGTCTTTCTACATTCCAACCAACACAAGAGCCAAAAGACTGAATACAAGGCAAAGGTGGGGTGGGGTGGGGGTCTGAACCCCAACACAATCAACCCAGTTTCCAGCGCTAACAGAAACCTATTTCACTGCAAACCCAATTGCTATCAAGAAGATGGGTTGTGTTTGTGTGTTTTTTAAGTTGGGTACCTTGGTGAACACCAAGAAAAGTGATGCATAGCAATCTAACACACACCCCGCCCACCCCAAAAAATAAATCTCCACTAAATGCTTGATAAAATCAGAGAGAGAACCGTTGTCATTTGGTTTGATCCTGGAGAAGCATACATTTCATAGTGGATTACCAGAATGAAGCGATTGTCACTAATCACAAGGTACTGATATAAATCTGTATGCATTTTGAAATTTTGGAGTTATGAATATTATGTTGGTGATGGCCCTGAGATCATTGTCTACATTCACTGATCTTTGGATCTCCATCTGTATAAGAGGTTGTCAACATTCTGTTGATGATGATGACAGCTTCAAGTTTGGGACAGTCAGTGTGATATAATATACTTGTAACATGGTTGGAATTATAACTAAAAGGTGGCCATGATAAAATGGTTGTGTGGTGGTTTTCACCATGAGCACAGTGTGAAACTCATGGACCCTGTTCAGATGACCTACTAATCCAAGGTGGTTAAGCATTTTGAATTAAACATTATGGCTTAGTGTGTCTTGTGAACCATTCCTAACCATTGTGGCTATATAACCACAGTTTAAATACGCTTACTAGCCATTTGCTGCAAAAGGGTTAGCAGCCTAATCATGCCTTAGCAGTGTTGTCTGAACAGGCCCATGTTGTATTTATTGTACCATAGGACAGCTGCATGAAGTGAGTAAAGAGATGGCATCCTAAATCTGAAATGTGTTTTGAAGCAACTGCACAGTCTTTTCCCCATGTGAACTACGTTTGTGCCAAACAGTCTCCAAAGATTTTCACATGGAATTGGGGATTTAGCCAGGGCTGAAATGTTCCCTCACATCCCCTTTTTTGAACCTGCTACTCTCTAGTGTCCACAGTGCCTCTCAGTGACTGCTCATTTATCCTAATTTCCTGGTATCCTCCTCTTCCCATTCCTGGGTTGTGATTCCAATCAATCGGGGATGACAGCAGCATGTTGCCATTCTGGGTTGGCTATCCAACGACACTATGAAGTCAGTTCAAAATGAGGGCAGAAACCAGTGCTCTCCGTGTATTTGCTGGGGTGGGGAATATGCTGCAAACTCTTCTGCCCTTGTTCACAGTCCTACCTTGATATAAAATCACAGAAAGAGGTCACATGTTTTGTTAGGGGGGCAAAAAATGATTCACGATTCCTCCCCCCTTTCAGGTCAGCATTAATAAGCACAGCTCATCCCATATATGCCAAATCCCACATTCTCAGTGCCCATTTGGTCATGTGAAATTGCTTCATTTTGCAGCTCTGAATGCATGCCGGGTCAGTCTGTGTACAAAGGGTTGACTTGATACAAGTTCAGGGAAAACTTGTTCCTCAGAGAGACAGAAAAGGGACACAGAAGGTCAAAGAGGCTGGGTTTAAACCGAGGGAAGCTTGTCAAAGCCGCCCTTGTTTGTCCTGTCTGTGCATGGGGAGCACTTGGTCAATGGGACAGACCCTTGCTTTGTGCTCTCCATCACCTACGCAGACATTTGAAAGCTGGCAAGGGGGAAAGCTTTCCAGAAGCTTCACATCTGGAAAGCCTCTAGAATGGATCCTTTTGATTTCCAAAGAACAAAATCGAGGGAAGGGAAGTGCTGAAGTGTGTTGACACACAAAGAGCCCCCCTCCCTTGCAGTGGTTGTTCTTCCTCTGAGTTTTGACACTGGGCACTGGCTTTTGACTAGCACACAAAGATCAGAATAGGCGTTGGGTGGTTTCTCTGCTCCTCTCACGAAGGGAGACCAAATCTTTGAGCAGCTCTGGCTTGGAACTTAACATCTACAAGGGACTTGGCAAAAGCACCCATGGTAAGATGGCATTATTTAGAGAAAAATAAGATGCATGAAGGAATCCTTGATTTTTATGACTCTAGAGGGGGTTTTCAGCAGGGCTGGGCAGAAGGTAGGTCTGGATCTACTGATAAGAGCTCCGAGTGATTCCCCCGTGCATCGACAAGGGTTTCTGACTCCCAAAGATTAACGGTAGCAGCAACAAAACGAACCCTATCCCCACCCCAATTCTAAATTATACTGCTGAAATGAAGAAAGGCTGGGAGTGACTAGGAGTGGATTTTGTGTGGAAGGACTGTGAGCTCCAGTCAGTTCTGGTACTCAAAATTTCTGGGTTCAGAATTCTTGAATTCTACATGTATGTTTTTGATGGGTCTGAGAATTCTAGTAAAAAAAGAAAAAGTAGATTCTGCAAGCCTGACGTCTGTTCACCCTGGGTTTACACCCTTCCTTCATCTTGAAGTTCAGTCATAATTACATCTTTGGTTACCTCCATTCTCTGAACCTTCTTTGATGCTGTGTGAATCTGGGAAAGGCAGAAGAACTTGATCAAGTTCTAAGCATTATAAAAGTCTGAGCGGTTAGGTTGAAAGAAACCAGAAAGGCTGAAGGGGGAGGATGTAGCTAATTTTGTTAATCATTTTTAAAAAGCACACTTAGAAAAAGAAGGTGTGTTTCAAAGTATTTTTAATGAGGGCCAATGCTGCATCCATTAAATTGTTATATTGCAGCTGGCTAAGCATTGCAGAGAGGCCAAGCCCTGGCATCTGAAAAACACACGCAGAATCTTGGTAAATAAAAGACGGAAAAAATGCTGGGACTGTGTGGGAAGGTGAATTTTTTGAGTTTTGGGGAAAAAAGAGGAACAAATGTTGGGGCAAATATGTATGTTAACAGGAAGCTGATGAATATGATTCAAGCAAAATCTGTTCTTGGACTCCTGGAATGCAATTATGACTGTTGGGATCAGTGCGGGAGGGCAGGCTTATATATCTTTTATTTTTCTCAGGTGATTGCTGTCAAGGTAAAGCTAACTGCCACAATTCCATTGACCTCCCCTATGTTTGATAGGAACATCGTACATGCAGCGTGCCAATTTCACATATCCCACGGTGAGTGGAAAACAGGATATAATGCTGGACTTCTGCACAAGATCCCACCACATGCAACTAACGAAGGAATCCCAGGGGGATCCATACAGTGGATCTGCAGTACATTTCTTCATGAGCGTGTGGAATTAGCCACTATGGCAGTGCATTGCAGATAGCTAGTTCATCCTCTAAAGCCAGCTATAGGCATCTGAATGCTTCTTTGTATCAAATGTCTATGAGCAACGCCTTTTCTCATATATATATATATTATATATATAAAAAATTGAGCCCAAATGTTTTAAATAACATCACAAATTCTGTGAAAAAAGCATGCTTCTCAGTTGAAGCTTTGGTGCACAACATAAAGAGGAAGGCTAGGTTTGGGCAGGGAGGAGAACAAGCTTATGACCTATGAGGGAAAACAAGGAGGGGTCTTTATGGTGGTATATCAGTTATCTGTCTGAAATCTGTACAGATCTGTGCTACCGATTGGATCATCAGAATGTTTCCAAGCACGATGTTGCTTTAACAGCTGCCTGTGAAAATTCCACAGCAAATTTATGTTCTGTCTTCACAAATTCCTGTAGAATTTTATGTTTCTAGCTCTTGTCCCAACCCAAAAGATTCTTTTCGAGCACACTTCAAGCAAAAGCATTGCTATCCTTGAGGGAGATGACTGTATCGGTGGCTAAATTTAGATTGTCCAAAATTCTGCATATATTCAGAAATCACATGTCTCAGTAAACAGATCTCTCCTAAGGTAGCCTAGTGTCCTCCAGATGTTTTGGACCTATTCCCATCAGCCCTAGCCAGCATGACCAATGGTTAGAAATGCTGGAAGTTGTAGTCCAAAACACATGGGGGGCAATAGGTTGGGGAAGATTGACTTAAGACAGGGCTCCTGAACCCTTTTGGACCTGTAGGAACATTTGTGAAACTGCTGTGGGCACCACCACAAAATGCCTAATCAGTGGATCAGTACTTTGCCATCTACCTGTTGCATCTATGGATCTTAGGCTGCGGCGTATTAAAAGAAACACCCTTTATTTCGTGTCTATTGGATATTGCAACGTCTCTTTAATAAGGTTCTGTCTAATTCAGTTAATTCCTGGCAGTGCGATACAGCTCATGTTTCTTTTAAACATAATGTTTTGGCAATGTCCAATAGTTGCTTCTTTTTTGTGTATGTGGGAGAATATTTTACAGATAAATTTTGTACTGGAACAGTCTTTAATGTTCATTGATGTACACACATTTCCCAGTAATTTTCCTCTTTCAAGGTAATTTACAAACAGCTAGTGTAAATGGGATTCTCTGCACCCTTTTGACAGCTAAAAGACTGATATTACAACATTGGAAGGATAAAGGCTCACCTCCTATAATGCAATGGACTGAGGACCTTATAACACTTTCAATATTTGAACAGGTGTCATATAGGCACCACTTTTGAATGGATACTTATTTGGGTACTTTTGTTGAAGCCTATGTATAATTGCTAAAAAGTTGTATGCATTTCATACAAATACATGTCCATATATTTAAAAAGCGAGTAAATAGGAATCCCTATTATAAGGGCTTAGGCTTGGAGCCTATTTTCAAAGTCTGGGCTTGACTTTTCTTCCTCTGAAGACATATATATTTGTCTGAACATTTACAAAGTGCCATTCCTACAGTGCTGAGTTACCCCAACTTGCGCCCACATGAGGGATTGGAAGATAGAGCTCCTAGGTTAGAGTAATTCCTTGGTGCAGTTGAGCCCCGGAATGTCTTACTTTTTACTTTTTAAGCGCAGCTGATAAGTGTGGTTCTTTAGGGGAACCACATAACAAAACAGCAGTCCCCATGCCGTCTCCTCCTTTCTCATCAGCCAGTAACATGTAGTTTAAAAATGTGTCATGGTATCTACACTCCTCCTTAGCCAATGAGGTGTTATATTTCGCTACATGGTCCCGGCTGAAGAGAAGAGGAGGACATGCAGCCTGCTTCCTTTGTCAGCAGCCAAGCATCTGCTGTAACACATAGTCCCAACAGTACAAATCTTGGAC
Organism: Anniella stebbinsi; assembly: GCA_029215795.1. NCBI lineage: Eukaryota > Metazoa > Chordata > Lepidosauria > Squamata > Anniellidae > Anniella > Anniella stebbinsi. Next base: position 58,637,032 of record JARDYH010000005.1, on the reverse strand, counting down.
TGAATTCCCTCCTCAAACAGAAACCTTCCAAAAGTCTGTTTATAAGTTGTACACAACTCCTGTAACAATCCCTGAAATGCCAATTATTTTCTCCGAGCTGGTTGATGTATAGTTTTGCTATTTGGTGCAGAGCAGCAGCAGCCCCCACATGGTGGTCTTGTAAAAAGTAGCATATGTACAGATTGGGGGTGTGTGGGTGTGATGAGGAGCGTTTCTGCAGAAAACTAGATTGTTCACTTTTTGCATGGACAGATGTACACAGATGGATGCTAGCACAGGGTGCAACATTGCCATTATTAAATAAATAGAGGAGGATTTATTTTTCGGTACCATAGCTGGCCTGTGCTGTGTGTCTTTTGTAGTGTTGGATATACATTGATTACCACATGTTGTCTTGCAGCTGTGTCTGCTCAGCTCATACAATGCTGGAAACCTGGGCCATGGGACAGTGATTTTGTTGCAGTGGGCTCCAGGCCACAAGGGAACTGTTACTCAGAACAGTTGCTATTGAATCTTTCCCCCACCACACACACACACACACATCACACTGTGGGTTTCCCTGTTATATAACTAATGGACAGTGCTTTAGGGGGACCCTATTTCTCTGTCTCCTCCTGTCCCTGTTATTTGGCTTCAGAGGACACTGTCCTGGTCTACTAGTTGCCCCTGAGTCCCCAAACACCTAATTAAGGAATATTTTCCTCCTCATCAGCCATGTCAGCTTGTTTAACCTCCAATTCTCAACATGCTGTGAAGCCTCAAGGCTTCTCCCAGCAGTGGGCACCTTCCTGTATATAACTGCACTGTAGGGACATTTGCATGTTCATGTTATTTATTTATGTATTTGTTTAAGAAATGTTTATGCCACTTTTTGGAACTAAAATGTTATTTCAAAATGACCCACAATTTTTTAAATAGTACAAATTGACAGCAACACCCAATTACTAAAACCATAAACAATTTAAAATTATCCATAAAAAGGGAATCCTAAAAGAGCTGCATAAAAATACATCATAACATCATAATCTGTTAAAATATATTCAAAATTAAATAAATACAGTAATTAAACCAATCCCAAACCAAAAGCAGACTGAAACAGAAATCTCTTAACCTAAATGAAAACACAGAATGTGACAAGCATATCTCTCTAAGGAGGGGATTCTAGAAGTGGGGAGCCACCACCAAGAAAGCTCTGCCTCATGTAACTTCCAATCTGATTATACGTGCTGGTGGATCTATTGAGTAGAACCTCTAGGATCTACTTGATGTGTCAGTGCATATGTGAACCAGCCTTTATTTGGGCTATCTGGTGGGGAACTGGTGGTATGGAAATACATGGTTTCTATCATTCCAAATCCCACTGAAAAGAGTAAATTCATGTTATAACTAAACTACAGAAATCCAGGGGTGGGGAGCATGCTCCAAGCATGGGGAGAAGCCTCCCTACTTTTAGTTCTCACAAAGGGCTCCTGATGTGGCTTTGAGCAAGTTGATGGATGCTTCAATAGATGAATAGATTTGTATTGAAATCAGTGACCCTGTTCAGATGACACGCTAAGCCACAGTGGTTAAGCATTTTAAGCTAAACATTATGGCTTAGCATGTCATGAGAACCGCGACATAGCATGTCGTGCGAACCATTTCTAACAATGATGGCTACATCACCACTCTTTAAACATGTTCACTAACCACTTGCTGCAAAAAGGTTAGCAGCCTAACCGTGGCTTAGCATGTTGTCTGAACAGACCTAGTATGTCTTCGCAGAGCTACCAATGTAAGGCATCTTCCTAGGTACCAGTGCTGTCGAAAAGGGTGGAACTTCGGATGGCTTGAGTAGCAGTAACCTTGGCCCATTGTTGCAAGATGGAAGGTGGTGCTGATGAGCTAGTGCTTCTTAGCAGTCTTCATGAATTTAAGAGAGCCGTGAAGACTGATCTCTTCCGGCAGGCCTACCCAGTTGAATTTTAAGATGTTTTTAATGATGTATTAGTTTTTATTTGTTTTAATATTTTATCTATTTTGTGGGTCTTGTGTTTATATTTATTGTTGTCCCCCGCCTTGCTCCGGAGGAAGAGGCAGGTTATAAATAAATAAAATTATTATTATTGTTGTTATTATTATTATTATTATTATCATCATCATCATCTCTTCCACACTTCTGCTTATTAATGGAAAGAGTTTTGAAGCTGTTAACTGGAGCTCATTCTTGAAGAGTGATCAGGCCTCGAATATTTCTGCCATCCTGCTTCAGCTTCTGCCAGCTTGTTTATGTAAGAAGCAAGAAGAATGAGCCCCCAACATTAGCAAATTCCAGTGATGGCAAAGGAATTGAATTGCTGTTGGTAATGCAAAGACCCTCATCGTGGGCCCGCCTGGGGGAAGATTCAAGCTCAGGTTTATCATCCAAGCATTTACTTTCTGCAGGGGAGACCCAGACAGTGGGCTCTCGCCTTGGCCACAGTGGTTTGCTGGAATGTTTTTTGAATGCCTGACTCAGGTGTGGAAGCTTGAACACCTGGCAACTGAACAGCAGCATTGTGTGCAGGAATAGCCCTTGGTTCTATGTGGTGCATACTTTTGTAGTGAGTAATGCTATTATGCTCCTATGGTAATGAGACCTAAGGGTCTTAGTGTTACATCTTCGCTACACCATTGTTGACCTACTACTTCGTGCAGCTTCTTTCCCTGCGGCAGATTGTTGGAGTGAGGCTGTACTACAGCGTACGTCACCCCCTGAGAAGAGCTAGTTCTAAGATTCCCAGCTGTGTGTATACAGCCAAAAGCTATTCCTGCCCAGCTGCATGTCATCGCTTTGGAGCGCTGCCCAGCCATCTCTCTCCTTTGCAACTTGCCATTTCTAGCCATCAGACTTGCATAAGGAAGCTATAGGATGGATCAAGGCATGTGATCAGGGCAAAGCAACAAATGCATAGTTACAAAGCTGAATTAGAATGTGAGCTGTATGTCTCACATGGGGCCATCGGCTGAGGTTGTATACATGCCTCTGCCCCACGTTAAGAGGTTCTTCTAATTGCAGTCCCTTGTGATTTGGCCATGAAGGTCAGTGGTGTACTACTGCATGGTTTTCTCTGGGTTATGGCATCTGTGTTTACATATGCCTCCCATGAGTGTTTGTTTAACTCCTGCTGCACCCATCCTCAGTTCCACTTCCCACTGCTTCATGACTGTCGTTCCCTTTCCAAGCCTCAGTGTCCACAACAAAATTGTCCATGGGTCACATATGAGAAGCCATGTCTGAGGGACATAGGGGTAGACCTTCGCCACGAGAGGCTCAAGGTTTGCTTTGATTCCAGAGTGTTGGCTAGATACGTTTCTCAAAGCATTTGCCCTGGCATTTCAAAGCCTTGTCAGTTGTGTTTCTTTTCACTTGCTCCTGAATGCTGCTGGGTGGGCTTGGAGAAATATTGGATTGACTTGGGGAGACAATAACGGATTTTGGAAACCCCTCTTCTGGAGGCCAAAATTCACACGTGGGGTCACCTTTTCTATCCCCACAGGCAGCTGTATACTTATATTTATGTGTTTGTTTATTTACAAGATCTGTATATCATTCTACATCCAATAACATTCTTGAGCAGTGAACAATTAAAAAGAAGGAGGGGGAAAAGAATCAAAATATAGAGTTAAAATCTTTAAAAACAAATTATACTAATAAAACCATGTCTGGCTAAAAAGGGAAGGCTTATTTAATTAATAGAGCCTTCATCAGAAAGCAAAACAACGTCAGTGCCATATATATATATATATATATATATATAGTTGATAACTGAGCCCTGTTGGATCTTAGGAGAATATAGTTTGGTTGTGAAAGCGGTTTTCAATTTGATATAGGTTTTTTTTCACAATTGCTAGTCATCTTTTTTTATCACACTTGATCTTACAGTAATTTATGATAGGTATTAAATATATTGGTAGCACATGAGCTTGGCAAGGATACAGACTCTGTATGATGATTCCTCCTTGGAGACAGAGTATGGTGTGTTTTTCTTTCCTAAAAGTTGTTTTATTGCATATGCTGGATTGTCAAAGCTACAGAACAGGCCCTGCAACATTCCACCATCTTCCCTGCCCTTAAGGGAATGTCTGTGCTTTACGGGTAATAGCCTGAATACATTTCCCAGGCTGCAGATGGTAAGATAATTGGGGTGTTTGGGTTGTTAGCAGTGTTTACCGCTCTGATTCCTTATATTCGGCTCCCAGGAACTTTAAAGGATCCTTCAGAATTTCATGCTACACTTGTTTTGTTGAGCCTTTTTAACATTATTGGAAAGCCAGTTTAACAGGCTTGTTCTCTCATTCTCTCAGCAGAAACCTAGGAAGGTCATTCCTCAAGTAGGAGAAGACTCTCAAAATGGCCATCTCCCACCCGGCTGGCAGAGTTATATGTCCCCCCAGGGACGAAGATACTACGTGAACACCTTCACCAATGGTAAGCTTCTTATCATCATCATCATCATTATCATCATCATCATCTAGCAATGCATAACTTCTCTGTCGTCTCTAAAAATGTAAGGCAGTAATTCAGTGATAATAGAATATAAAGCAATCCTATGCCCCCTAGATGGCATCTGGAGTTCACAGGATATTTTGGCTACCTGGCTCCAAGCTTGGAGACAGCCAACGGCGCTCCCTGCCTCCTCTCTCACAGCCAATGCGTAAAGAGCCACACTGGCTGCTGCTATGAGCTCACAAATGCAAGCTCATAGGGGGTGAAAGGGAGCATTCTGGGGGGCAGGGAGGGGAGGAGACATGGGCATGGAGATACAAGGTATCTGCGGCCATCCACAGCCTCCTCCTCCTCAAAGCCTCTGTTTGATGGGCAAAATCACCTGTCTAGCCAAATGCAGAGCGAGAGGCATATCGCATCTCCTGCTCTGTATTGGATACCCATAAGCCAATAAGGTTCAGAGGCTTACAAGTACCTAGGGCATATCAGATTGGATTGCATGCTAAATAATATTTGTGCCAAATAAGAACTGGGAAATCACCTGCTTGCTCGGCCTATAATACAATTAGGCTATTTGTTCAGTTTGGACAGATTATTCACCTTTCCCAAGCCCCCGCATCTCTTCTGCTTTTTTGCTCTCCCTGTCAGTCTCCAACCTCTTCTCCAGGGGGGAAAAATCCTTATCTTGGTGAAGGTAGTAGTAATAATTTTATTGTTTATCTATAAGCCATAATAAAAAAACAGAAGGGGCATTCAGAGTTGAGCAATAAATTTAGTTCTCAGTTTCCTGGATGTCAGCACAAATAAGAAAAAACACAAGGTTATATCATTTTCATTATAGAACAACAGAAAACATAATACACATTCACTAGATGTAACAAAATTCTTCCTGAGCCTAAATTCAGGCAAATTTTCCGTGTGGATTCTTATAAAGAGCACATTGGGTAACATAATGAATAATATCCTCCATAACAGTTTTACAACACACAGAAAACATGGTTCCAGTTGTCATTTCTTTTAACGGCCTCTGTGGTAAAATGGGGAATTGTTGTTTTTATTAAAGTTGAGATGGTATTTATGGCTGGGGTTATGGGACTGATGTTGGAAATGTATGGTAATTGAGCTTTATTCCTGGGCTGGGATTGGTCTATTGGATTTGGACAGTTGAAGGGGAAAGGTAGGCAGTTATGAGATTTGGAAGTTCAAGGGAGAAGTTGGGCTGGAAGCTGAGGTAAAAGGAGTCCATTATGTTTGTGTGTGCAGGTTTAAATTTTTTTACTTTGCTTTGGCAGATCATCACCTGTTACTGTTAATAAGAAAACAAAAGCATTGTTAATAAGAAAACAAAAGCATCCAGTGTGGCTGAGTGGAGGTCAATATTCACGCGAACTGGAGCTGGCATTTTATACATTATCAGTATAGTTGTCCTGGTATTCTTGAGGGTACAGGGTAATGGAAGAGAAATACCTCAAGGAGTGACAACGGGCTGGTAATACCAGCATTAGACCCCTTACTTTCACAAGGCAAGGCCTCACAGCCTCTAAGAAAGCAGGGGCATAACATGTGGAAAGTAGAAGAGCAAGCACTATGCTTTGTGAATCATGTCTCAGTGGATCATGGGGCTTAACTTCAAGCTCCATAATTTTCAGTAATGTATTCCATGTGACATTGCACCGAAGGAGGGCTCCCTCATGGCTTCTTCAGCCCTGTGATGGCTATATCCTCTACACCTCCCCCAAAGTAAGGATTTTTTCCTCAGGAAAGTGGGGCTGAGGACTGACAATAAGAGTTCAGGAGTGGAGTAGGCATAATGTGAGCTAGTTTGAGTTTGGCCCAGTTCAAAAGGCGAATGGGGAAAAAGAGTGATCCATCTAAAGGGAAGGCTCACATTTTGAGCTTGCGGTCTCCATTTTGATTACTCATCCCATCCATGACTAGGGATGTCAGAAAAATCCATACGGGAGGTCAGATTCGCCAAGCATTTAGCAGTTTGGTCCCCCGGACTCCGGCTCACTTACCCATGAACTGTTCTGACTTGATCTGCATCGAGTTGGGCCAGCTTGCAGATTTTTGCATCTTCCACCACCCCTATTAAAATTAGCATTTACATAAATTGCGACTACAATTTGCCTTAGTTATACAAATTCCGTCCATAATTTGTAGAAATTGTGGCCATAAACATGCTTAACTTCTACAAATTGCGCCTGCAAGTTAAGCATAGTCATGACTGCAATTTGTGCAAATTACAGCTACAGTTTGCATAAATGTTGCTTTTAACAAGAGAGAGAAAAAGGATGCAAATATTCCCTGATTTTGGGGAAAAGCCCCCTGGCCTGGCTCATGAATGCAAGGTGAGCTGGGGGCTGGGGAGAAATCAGTTGAGCCCCAAATGGACCGGATTTCTCCATGACGGCCATCCCTATTCTTGACTAAAACCCCAGTAGCATTGTAACAGGACTGTATTGGAAATGTTAACCAATATAATTCAAGCTATCTGTACTTGGCACTTCAAAATCAAGATCCTTTGCCAATGTAACTCACTAAGAAAATTAATTGTATATGCACATATTTATTCTAAATATTTTATTTAAATTTTAGTTGATTATTTTTTAATATGGTGCCACCTATGTTTGCATAACATCATATAGCATCAGTAAAATTGTTGTGCAAACCAATCTCAGCCATGTGTTTTCCACTTAAACAGCCATACTAAAAGTTTAACATGTATCTCATTTATTGTTCAAAATCTGACCCAAGTTCTATTTCATGCTTGGATTTCTTAAATTTCCTCTTTTGCTCTCAAGTGACCAAAGAGTCTTAATTTGGATTCCACGGAATGAAAAGTTCACTTTTGTTTGAGAGGATAACCCCAGGGAATGCAAGTTCTGAAGAGTTCAGAAGGTCTAAGCAAGTGAACATAGTCTTGAAATAGCTGCTGCTGTAGTCAGGACATAGAGCTGTGCTTGATGGATTTTTTTTATTTTATTTTATTATTATTATTTTTTTGCACTGTTGTGGGTAGAGCTTAAAAGCTTGGAGTCCCTGGACACCTTTGTTTCTGTTCTTCCTGGAGTTCATCTGCATTCATCTGTCTTGGTTCATTGTGGGCATGGGGCAGTTTCGTTTCTAAAATGCTAGTGGGTGTTTCCACCATTTGGGGAAATGGGCTAAAACTGGAGTTTTGCTTGCTTCAACAAGCACAGCAGGAAATAGATGAAGGGACCAGAGCAGGAATGTAGCAGGAGAAGTTGTTGAGTACATTGTCTCCCTGCTTGTGTGTGTGTGTGTGTGTGTGTGTGTGTGTTGGCACTTTCAAAACCAGGCAAATCTTTTTGAACCCTAGCAACATATATCCTGTGGCATTTACAGTTATGCCACTAAAGCACAAAGTTTGGGAGGCCCTGCTTCAAGTACCACATGTCTATTTTTCACCTTTCTCACCCCGTCCCTGTTTTTGAAAGCTATTGCAGGGTAGAGCATGTGTGTGCATTATGTCATGAATGTACTTATTCATTCCAGTATCTCAATTCTCATGGAGCTATAGCACAGCAATGGGTGTTTTCATCTTCGTTGGCCCTCTTAAAAACAGGTTCAGAGGTTGAGTCGGGGCCTGATCTCGAAACGTAGAATGGTGTTCTAAATACGAACATGGTCCTTCATTCTAACATCTCAATATTCAAGTCAGATATCACAGTGCAATATATTTTGCAATTTCTTACCCCTTTTTTCTTCAAAAATAGAGATGGTGATGTGGAGTACTTGAACTACTCCAAATGTAAAGTTGTGTCCATGACTAAATTCCATTCCAATGTTCAAGAGTTATGCCACAAATTAGCAGAATGTTGAACAAATGGGTTCATTTAAACTAAAAGTTTGGTTTAAATGAACTCATTTGCTCACGCTCTAGTTCCTCCCGCTTTACTTACCCATAAACATGTCTCCCTTAGCAAATACCCGGACGATGTTAAAGTGTCTGTGTGGGAACTGTGAGTGATGGTACTCAATCTGGGACTGTATTACAACTCTGTAGTGTAGTCTAGGTTGCCTCCCCCCCCCCCCTGTATTTTTGCCTGTGGGTGTATTTGAGCACTTGTGTTTGTCTACGGTCACACATACAGTTTTGCTGTTCTTTATTTGCTTTTTAGGGCTACACCCTCCACAAAGTATCATACAATCAAGAGGAAAGGCAAGAAACAAAGATAAAAGTAATCAAATTAGCAAATATGTAGGATACATTAAGAAGCTGCATTCAGATATATAAGCTAATGACATTCTCAGATTAAAGCCAGCATTGAAAAGGAAGCTTCTCCTGAATGCCTGTACAAAAGGGGCAAGGGGCAATTCATTATGAAGGGAGAACCACAGTTTTGGGGCCACCACCTAGAAGGCCCTTTCACTTGTACACAGGGAGCTCATTCCATCCTTAGAAAATAAAGGGGATGTGACCACAGGCTAGAATTGCCACAAACCCCGTAGAATTGCCAGAGAAATAAAGATCGCTGTGTACTGTTGGCCTGAAGTGAGGAAAGTCTGCAGAGCTGAGATTTTTCACAACTAGAGCTGAACTTTTGAAATATGTCCTGTCCCTTAAAGGAGAGGACATTTGGAAATGCTGAGTTCCCCTTGCGCCAGTGCGGGAAATCTGTGATACCTCACACATCCTTTCAGAGGTTTTTCCTCTATAAAGCATTTATCTTTGTAGTTTAGGTAAATCTTCATCAGAACAGAAGTGACTGTTGATCGCACTCTGAAAAAATATGCATTGCACGCAAGCAGGATTTTTAACTGTGTTGCAACAGGACACAAACTCATATTCCCCCCTCCCCCACATAGTCCTACTATGGCTGGACACGTTTGTGGCACATTCTGTGAAGAATTGATCTCTCTCAGACAGTGAGAATTTCTGCTTAGTGCGGTGCGATTTACAGCTTCTCCCATTTTCCAGTTGTGTGCATAGTGCCCAAGATTGCATTCCAGCCCCACAGAGAAATAAGGAGACGACAGCTAAATTAGTCAGGTTTTGAATTTTACCAGAGCCCATGGCATATTATCTTCATCTAAGCAGCAACGCGTTCTTCGGAGTGACAGTTCGGCTTGCATTCTTCTCATATGTGAACCGCCCAGAGAGCTTCAGCTATTGGCTGGTATAGAAATGAAATAAATAGATGATGATGGTGATAATAATAATAATAATAATAATAATAATAATAATAATAAACATGTTCCCTTCTTCACAAACCTTTACAGTTGGATAATGTAAGGGAGAGATTCTTGTGTTACTGGCACACTGGATAGCTTGTGATTCCTTCTTTCAGGCCCAGATGTGTGGGCAAATAATATGTTTGTGTTTCAGTGGCAATATCACTTGTGGAATGTTAGGTATCTCCTTGCATAACCCTTTCTGGGCATTAAGGTATTACAACTGCTATGCTCAGCTTCTGGTTCTCCTCTGTTGTCAAACATAGAAAGGCATGGAACCAAGTGTTTTGCTAGAAGAGCATTTCTGTTAAACAGAAAAATGAAATGTACTATAGTACAGGAGGGGCAGGAGGGACACCTGGCCCAGGTACAGCCAAGATTCAGGATGAAAATTTTGGGTCAATTCTTGGTTCTACCCTTAAAGGCTGCCTTAAAAATATTTAAAATAAACAATTATTTTGATGTGTAAAAATTAGGGATGTTTTCCAAGGCAGAAGGTGAAACTCCAGATATCAGCTCACTCGAGGCTCAGTTAGGGCAGCTGGTCATTCCGAATGGCACTGTAGCAGCTTCTCGTTAGTTCGCTGCAAACAGTAAATCACATTCAGTCTATTGTTTCGAGAGGATAAAGTCAGAGGCATGTGATTCTGGCTTTCTGTTGCAGACTGGACAGCCAGCAATTTTGTGGGGGCTTATAACAGCTTCTGAGCAGGAGCAGTCTATCTGATCAGTAGCAACTTGGAATTTCACCAGCAGTTCCACAGCCATTCTTAAACTCTTATCTCACTTCTCCTACATGATCCTTCTGGAGATGTGCACTGCCAGTACTTGGGTCAGGAGGGGAGAATTGGGAACCTGCCCTGGGTTTAAAAATAGCTAGCTAGGGCACTGATGGATACAAAAAAGAATGGATCATATACCACTGAAGGGACTCCTATGTTTTGTACAAATGGATGTTTACTGCTGAAGGAAATGCATTGTCCTTTTCCATATTTCTTTGTATGATGCAATCATAAGTTTGACTCCAGACATATGGCAGAGGAGCTTCTAAAAATGTTTGCGTCACTTGGATGGATTTATCTGTTAACTGAAGGACTGTAGGGCCATGGCTTAAACCTGATATCAGCATGAGAGTTTTATTAGTCTGGAGCCACTCTCCCTCCCCCTTTCTTGTGAAGACAAGCCAATTTCTCAGAGATTTTCTTTGGTTACAATCTGTAGTTAAAAACAGTGTTTCAGCTTTAAATTAAATTAAAGATTGTGTTGTTTGTGGTCAGGAACAGAGAATATCAAAATTGGAATGCGAAAAATGATAATCACACTTCATAAAAGTTATGCTTCAAAGAATTCTGAAATACTTCAAAGCAAAACAAAAATGTCAACTGACCTTCACAACGAAAGGATGCAAGGAGTTCTTTTTTTTAAAGAGTAGGTTGGCATATGTTGTAACATAAAAATTCAAGTAGCATTCTACTTTGCTCTTAAATTTTGGAGTTTGACTTTCCTACATTTCATAACAAATAATGCCGGTTTGCACATAATGGTATCCCATGCTATGGGTTATTGAATTCTAGATTGTCATAATGTGCGACCTCAGCCGCGCCAACAAACCATGTTTTGTTAACTACAAACAAGCCAAAAAGAGAACCCACGGTTTGTTGTTCGGTTGTGAACTGTGGGTTGTTTAAATCCTTGGTTGTCATGTGTAAACTCAGAACTATGAGTTGTTCATGGTTTATTTTGCCAGGCTCAAGAGGTGGTGAGGAAGAGTGGTAAAAAAGACCAGTCACTTCGTGACCCTGTTCAGATGACACACTAAGCCATGGTGGTTAAGCATTTTGAGCTAAACATTATGGGTTAGAGTGTTGTGTGAATCATGACTTAGTGTGTTGTGTAAACCATTCCTAACCATGGTAGCGACATAACGACAGTTTAAATATGCTCACTAACCATTTGCTCCAAAAGGGTTAGCAACCTAACCATGGCTTAATGTGTTGTCTGAACAGGCCATATATGTCAGTACTACAGCGCTGCAAAAGCATTTGGGATACAGAGAGGGTGTGGGCAAAGGAGGAAGGAAACAAACAGCACAGAGGATTGAGAAAACAAATTTTGGTTTGTTTGATGGTCTGTCACACAAACCCTTGATAAGGTAACAAACCTAGGGGATAGTCATGGGTTAAACAGTCTATGGGTTAGCGTTATGTGCCAACAAGGTTAATAGACTGGATTCAGATTTAGTCATGCTTAAAGAAGACCCATAGTCATAGCTAAGTTGTCTCATTGATTTCAGTGGGTCTACTCTAAGTATGTCTAAGTCTGGATCCAGCCCATAGTATAATTACTCTAGGATTCCATTTTTTAGCCAGAGCCAGGCGTTCCAAATGTGAGTTTGATTGTTTGATGGCTGGTTTGCCTGTCTATTGGAAACATGTAAGTAGATGCTGGAGAACAAGAAAAGTGGACAAATTATATGTAAATTATCATTTTTTTTCTAATGAAGCTTGAACCTTTTAAAAGAATTTAAGAAGAAAAAGGAAATGAGATTTATCTATTACAAATTTAGATCTCCCCCCCTTGGGGGCACATTCCATTGTTTCCTCATTATGAACTCCTGTAGATGAAAGCTTTTGCAAACATGGCTTGAACTTCCGCTTACTTAAGTGATTTCACCTTAAGATATGTAAATACTAAAGATTTGGAATACATATGGGCCATGTAATGAGGATTTTCCTGCTTTTCTGAGGGTAACCCCTATTTTTATTGTGAACAGCCAAAAATGTAAAGGTACTGGAAAATCAATATTGTATTGTTATTTACTGGAAAATTTGGGTTTTGTGGGGAAGCAACTCTCTCGGCAACTAAGAATAGGGGGAAATATAGAAAAATAAAACTTTAAAAAATCAGTATTAAAGCAATGAATATTAAACAGCCAACCAACTCAATAACCAAAACAGCCACCATAGGAAGAAAAAATGGAAACAAGGGAGTCATTGATCTGGTTCACATATCATGGTTAATTTACCCATGGGTTAATTTACCCATGGGGCTTCGCAGGATTTTCTAGGGTTATCTGAGGGGTGTTTAACCCTCAAATGACCCACAACACCCAACAAGCCATGGCATGCTCACCCCCGCCCCCGAGCTTGCATATTCACATCTCTTGAAGCCCTATGGGTGAATTAACCCATTGTGGCTTATCGTGACGCACAAACTGGCCCTTCTTTGAGCTGACAAAGTGGCCCATTCTAGGTATGGAGTTCCGTAGAAATGGTCGCACTTTAGAACGGACTTGCTCCTTGTTACCATCTAGGGCAGATCTACATGTAGTCCTCGATGCGCCCTCCCTGCACCATGAGTCGCTCTCGGAGCGCTACACCCCACCCAGTGTGGACCAAGCCTCGGAGGCTCTGCTCGCGCCCTCACCACCACTGCTACCCTTTCATCCCGGCCAGTCCCGGGGAGGGATGGGGGAGGGTTGTAAACAAAAGCCAGCGATCAGCAGACGGATTTCTCAGTCGCTGGCTTTTGTTTACAACCCTCCCTCCTCCCTCCCCAGGACTGGCCGGGATGAAAGGGCGACAGCGGCGGCGAGGGCGTGAGCAGAGCCTCCGAGGCTATCTACACTACTGCTTTAAAATGGTTTATAACAGTTTTAAACTGGTTAATAACAGTTAGTAACTGGTTTAAAACAGTTATAAACCATTTTAAAGCAGTAGTGTAGTAGGCTCTAAGTCCACCCTGGGCGGGGTGCAGTGCTCTGAGGGCGGCTCGTGGTGCAGGGAGGGCGCATTGAGGACTACGTGTAGATCTGCCCCTAGTGTGCCTGAGATGGCAATGGCACACAGAGCAGAGCTTCACCTGGACATTTCTCCATCAAAGGTGCCTTTGTGGAGTCAGATCTTTAACGATTAATATCAGCACTTTGAGCTGGAAACAGACCAAGGTCCACTTCAGTGCTCTCAGTATGGGTAATAAGGACAGCTAGTCCTTATTAACTACCTAGCTGCTTCGTTCTTGGCCAGTTGAAGTTTCTGGACACCTTTGAAAGGCAGCCCATGTGTAGCGCATTCAACCAAGAGGTTACTAGAACATCTATCATTGCGATGCTCCAGATGGCTCAGAAGAGTGTCCAGGTCGGTCCTTAGTCCTCTAGCATCATATGTGAACTGCATATACTTGGTGGTGGTGAGTGCCTGATCCGCGTTTATAGTCTACTGCCAGTAGGATGTTTTTGCACACTCCTAGGCCATTGAGAGGAAACTTTTTATTTTTATTATTTTTTGGCAGAGGACGAGAATGCTGGAGCTGTCCCTCACACCAGACGATGGATGTTTAAAATAAATGAAAAAGGAAATTATCTAATGCACTTTTTCTGTTCCTTGTTAATCCAAGGTTGCTTCAAACTTGGCAGTGAAGAATGGATTGTAGCCTCTCCTTTGATATATGATGTAAATCCAAATGGATGGAATATATTGAAATGTTTGTCTTCCATAAAACTTTCTCCAAACAGGATATATTTTTCTTTCATTTCCCTTTTATATACAAAAGCAGTGAAAGCAGCTACCAAAAATCCATTTGTTTCTAATACAGCATTCTGTCATTTTGGAGGCTTAAAGGTAAGCATGTGGCAAAACTACCTATATTTTGGCAGGAATGGGGAATGTCAGGCCTAGAGGCAAAATCTGACCCTCTTGGGGGCTTTTTCTATTAAATGTTGTGGTGTATTTTATATTTTTAACTGTTCATTATTTTAGTGTTTTAATTATTGTGAATAGTTGGTTATTGGGCAGTTACAAAAATATAATAAATACTTTCTCCAAATGACCACACCCATTCCCTCAACCACCAATTGTGTGGTGGTTTTCCAGCTTTTGTGTAGTTTCCTTCCATTCTAAAAGGTTGAAATATCTCCCCTCAGGCTTAGTTGCTAGGAGTAAGAGCTTTAAGCTACAATATGATGTATTTTTTGTATTTTTGTTCCCACCCGTGTTGCCTGCGGCCCCAGAGAATTCCCCTCTTAGGCTGACTGGTGTTCCCCACCCCTGGCCTATAGCATATCACCATCTCCTACTGTGGGTTCTTTGTATATTTTATGTTCTGAGAAAGGGAAAGGCAATCCTCTCTGAGAGCGAGATCTCCTATGTGTCTTCACCAACCCAATTCTGGTGGCCTCATGCTATAGTCCAGCTTGCTGCCGATGGCATTTAGTTGTTTAGAAAATGAGGCGTTGTCAGTGATGTGTTGTCACTCTTGGATGAGAATAATTGTGGCTATTGAAGTAAATTACCATATAGCCTTTGTGCAGTATTCAAAACACAGCAGAACCTGCCCATTGTGAGGAGAAAAGACAATGCTATCCCGTCAGCTATTCCTAACACAATAGTCCTGATGGTCTCCCATTCATATTGAGTGTCCTGGCAATACCTGAAGTTGTTTCTCTGATAACCACACTCTCTGGTGGGTTTCTCTATTATCTCTGTTCATATGATCCTGCAAGGGAGTGCTTGTGCTCTTTGTTTAAAAATTGCATCACAGTATCCTGATTTATTAAAAAAAATGTAAAAAATAAAGCTGTCTGGAGCCTAGCTAGAACTGCAGAAAGCTTATTGTGAAACGGTGCAAAGATAAATGGCAGTTGTGATCTCGATGCCAAACTTAGTGTGACCCTCTCTAAAGCTGGAATGTGTTCGTTTGTTTTAAGTATTTCGTGCCTGCAGGATTGGCCCACCTTTGTTTCAAGACAGAGGCTGACCCAACTGCTGTGGAATTCCGATTGTGCAACCTTTGCAGATTGGTGACTCCAGGTATTTGTAGAAGAGAAGGGTGCATGCAACAGGCCAGAAGGGCCTTTTTGCTGCAGCTTTTTCAAAATGCTCTATAAGTAGGTCCTGTGAAGAGCTGGACTAAGGGTGCCCACATATTTGGGTGCAAAACATTTTGTCCCCAGAAGTATATTGCTCAGTATTAGAACTTTGCTTTTGCAGTACCAGCCTTAAAGACTGTTTCCCCAATGGTTCCATCATGGAGAAGCAGAGTTGAACCTAAGTCTACACAGTATTAGACTACTCTCACAATCACTGGGATTGTTCACATGACACGAAATCCCGCTTTGGATTATTTAACCCTCAGTGAAGGCTGTGGTGTGTGCGACTGCCATTTTGAACACGCAACTCCCACTCAGGGTTTGTCATGTCATGTCATGCAAAACCAGCAATTATGGGTTATGTGAGGGTTGAATATGGTCTGTTTTAAGTTATGGAAGGATTATTTAACCCTCATGTAAACCACGCTTGCCAGGTTCGCACAACACGAGTGCCATGTCTCGTCAGGGATTAAATAACCATGAAGAGCTACAGTGTGCCATCTGAACCTGGTCACTATCTTGCCTAGCACCTTGCTTGTGCAGCAGATCTGGAACCCTGGAGGGGGGCTTTCCACTTCCTGTTCTAGAATAAAAGTACATATGTGTCTCTGTAATCCTGAACGGTTTTGGGGACATGGCAGGCATTGAAGGACAGGGCAGCCTTTCCCTCTTTTCTCTCTTCTTCCCTGGTTCTTGCATACAAAAAAAGTATGGCTTCCCATACATGCTTGCAGATGAAGCTGATTCATTCTGTGTCTATGTGTGAGTGCACATGTGTGTGTTCGCATGTGTGTTTATTACACAGTTTCTAACACAACAGAAATATTAATGTTTTTAAGCAAAACGTTTTGGCTACCAGTGTGGCATTTTATTTTATTTTATTTTATTTAAAAAATTTCTGAATCATCCCTCTACCCAATGAGTACTAGAGGCAATTTTACAGTAAAACCATAAACACAAAAAAATACAAAAATACAAAAAAATAAATCAAACAAACCTAAAACAAAACTTATAAAATACAGAACAATAAAACAAGGGAGCCTTCTAAAGTCAAAGAGCAGCTTTAATCAGCAAAAGCTTGGTGGAACAGTATAGTTTTGAACTAGCCATCTAAAGGTCAATAATGAAGGAGCCAACCTAACCCTCCTGGGATGGGAGTTCAACAACCGGGGTGCGATGATACAATCTTTTTTGGTCAAGATTGTAGATATATATTTTCTAAAATGTGTGTGTAGGTCACTTGTTTTACCTACATGTAGAATATGACATCATGGATGTTTGCATTCAATGATGTAAATTACATTGCAGAACCTGTTTCGTTTGATTTTTTTATGTTTTGTCAATACAGTGTTCTTGAAGGTAATTGTCTCCCTGACAGAAGAACAGGTGATACAGTATGTAGTCCAGGATTACTGATCAGTAATTTACGTAGAGTTCTCACTAATAATTTGCATATATTTGGAGGCTGCTGGAATACTATAATGCAAGGCTTTGTGATTGCTTTAGGAAGACATTCAGAATTGGCTAACAGTGGGTAACTTTCTCTGATTGCCAGGTGATGGATTTCCATCCAGCATCTCCTCTGCCATGAATGGGATGGATATTCCTTGTTGCCTGACTTTCATGGAGAAGATATATGGTTGCCCAGTAGTTGTGGTGGTCAAAGATATGTTGAGGATATCCTCTGTGCAAAAGAAGTTTGTTTGTTTGTTTTTAAAACATTGATTGGTTCTTTTTGTGGTAATACTGTTACAGGTGCATTGTTATATGCTGGCTGAGGATTCTGGGAACTGTAGTACAGCACATCTGGAGGGTATCAGGTTGGGCACAGGTTTTGGGACTTCTGTAGAAGGTAGATCTCTAGGTAATTTGCAATAGATCAGCAAGAGTTTGTGACTCCCAATTGTTCAACTGTAGAAGTAGCAAAATTACTTTCTTGCCTATCCGAGATTATACTGCTGAAATGAAGAAAGTTTGGCGTATCTAAGAGTGGATGTTTTTGTGGTAGGACTGTGAACTCCATTCAGTGCTGATGTCTTTTGTATCAGGTTCTAATTGGTGGATCTTGGGAGCCTAGTAAAAACCAAAGTAGATCCCTCAAGCTTGTCTATGTGTGTGTGCGCATGTGAATTTTACACCCATTCTGGTACTTGTTTTGCACCACTTTAAATGAGCCTGGATTGTCCTTGTCCCATAGTGGTTGAAGGAGGGTAGATTGAGATGGTGTTTTGTTTTTCTGACAACAGCATTTCTGAATGAATGTAACATAACTTGAAAAGCAGCTGCTTACTTTGACTGTTGCCACAATGAACTGCCTCTTTGATCCAGTTCACTTTGGAAAATCTGTAGCAATCTCCCTTTTAGTTTTCAAGAACACTGCTAGTCTCTGAGAGTAGATACATTGGGTGTAATCACAGGGGGTGGCTTCTCTCAGGAAACGTTTTTGAACTAAACTCTTCTGATCTCTGTAAATATCCCCTCAGCCATGCTCACTCTTAAGTTCCTAGTTTGTTCAGTTTGCTTAGGTGAAACCAACCAACCCCATATTCTGCAAATTATGACAAAACTAAATTAGAATCTGTCGTTATGCTGGAATTTCAGGAACTAAACATCTCTGGGCTGGTTCATATTGCGAAAACTCTTGTTGTGAGGAAATCAAGATTGACTGTGTGCGTAACACAATGGCAGGAATGAATACAGGGAGAGTTGCTCTGTCAGAGACAGAAGTTGGATACTTGATGATCAGTGCTGATGTCTGGAGTCAGTCAGCATATTTCAACATAAGTGAGTTGTTTGAGAGAAGAAAGGTAAGTTCAAACAAAGAATATTCCTTTCCTGAATGCCTCCTTTTCTTCTTTCCCTTGCTTTTTGTTATATCTTAATCATTGACTCTAAAGTGGAGAAAGAATTGGACAAGTACCATCTGATGTTTCATACTTTCAGCAGTCCAAAATATTCTTTATTTTGTTACTTAATGTCTTGGGATGCATAAGTGTAAATAACTGACTGGTGGTATATATGTTGGAGCCTTTAAACAGAATTGTCCATTACATGCAAAAAACAAACCCTGTCCATTTCATGACATGAAACCATTTAGGGCAAAGACATTTTTTGTTCAGTAACTGAACACAGTTTCAATCCATTTCATGAAAAGGAAACAACACCTGTCTTGAAATTGACTGTTTTGGGCTACAAGTCCAATCATCCCTGATAACTGGCCATGTTGGCTTGAGCTGCCAGGGGGAAGCCTGGTCTAAAACTATAGTAACTTTTCTTAGGCTTCTGTTCATTGAATGATGGGAAGGAACAGCAATGCTCTAAATGGATTCCCCCCCCCCCCCATTAATTCACTTTATTTTGAAAATACCTACAGTGTCTCAACTGCAATGTAAATGTGTGGTATTTATTTGATGGGCGTGTATACCTTTTGTATTTCATATTTAAATTTCCATTGGAAACACAGTGTGTGTTGGATATTGTCCGTCAAAGGCTGCATTCAGACAGTCCCCCAGACCTTTGGAGGATTGTCTGAATGTAGCTTTGATACAGTACATCCACAAGCACTGTGCTTATTTGCTCCTTCCTTACCCCTCCCATCGAGTGTGGGACTTAAACACAAGAACATTGGAAGAGCTGAGTTAGATCAGACCAAGGCCTATCAAGTCAAACTATAGTAGACTATTTACAGATTCCCTTTCCATACAGATGTTATGAGTCACCTGTGGCTTAATCAGCTTTTAACCTGATGCTAGCCCATGGCAAACCCTTCTCTTCTCTTAGTTATGAAGAAGCTTTCTGAAGAGTGCAACAAAGTATTGCAGAAGTAATTAATGGATTAAAAATTTATCTGTAATTGTGGCCTGCAAGAAGGCATATTTTCAGCAGCCTATATCCCTTCATTCAGGTAATGCATTCTTTAGACTTGCAAAAGCTTAAATGACTGGGTTGTGCTGCCTAGCTGTGAGATTATTTTTACTAATATTCAACATCATTTACTTGAACATGGAAATGAATTGCTGAGCTTTATGGCTTTGAACACACATTTCTTTGAGGTGTGAGTGGCTGCCTGGGGCACCAGTTTCTGGGGATGCCCAAGATGGTGACAGTGCTCCAGCTTCTCCCACCATGCTGCTCACTCATCCATCTGTGCCACCCAGAGATCCCACATGTCTGCTCAATCTTTCACTCTGAGTATTTTTACAGAGCGAGAGATGAACTGATGCTCCATCATTTGTGGCCTCTGTTGTGTTGGATTTGTGTGCCCCGAGGCAGAGCTTCTATTTCACCTCTGGATGTCTTAGGTAGAGGTGCCTGTGTGGAGAGGAGTGGAACTCTGTTAACACCAGTGTCTGCTAGTACGGCAGGACTGCCAACAACCCCTTGCTACTGTACCGCCAGTCTCGCCACCCCAATGCATGTGCCCAGGTAAACGTTTGTGCCTGAGCAGATGTGAGCTCCTGTTAGCTTCTGGCTCTTGTCAAGTTTCCCACAGCACCGTCAACTGTTCGGAGCTGTCTGAAGTAACCCATGGAATTTCAGATGGAAGCGGAGGTGGCTTAAACAATTCCTGCAGAGGAATACGTGTTTGGAAGCGATAACCTCTGCTTTCGGCTTCAATTAACCTCCGCTCCTGTGTGACTGCTACCCATTTTCAAAGAAGTTAATGGTTAATTAGCGTAGGCTTTAACGCTTGTCTGATTCAGCTTTCAACACCTCCCTCCACCTCTGATGCCAGTTCAGCCCATTTAAAAAAATGCAGCATAGCTGTATTGCCCCCCTCCTTTAAAAAAATAAACTTACGCAATTTAGGAACTTAAGTGGTTAAAGTGTACTTTTTATGACCAATGTGTTGGGAAGCTGGCTACAGTTTCCGATTGTGTGGGTGGCGTGTTCAGCTGGAAGGTATTTGTCAGCATGCGAAGGGCTTTCCTGCTGTTGTTGCTGATGTAATACAGCTGTGATCCTTTCTCTTTTCAGTCAAGGGATAAATCCTCCCGAGACCTCATCCATTCCTCTTTAGTTGAATTTACATTTTCCTGCCACTGCCAAGAGTGTCTCAAGTTGCTGTCTGAGGTCTGGTTTACCGGATGCCTTCTTTAGTTCAATTTTGAGTCAGACAAGCGGGATGACAAGTTGTGTTCTTGCCACTCATTAAGCATCTGTAAAACTCTTGTTTCCAAATCTGGAGACTGGTATGCATAATATGCGTGTGACCTGAGGAAGTAACTCATTCAAGTCACTGCTTCCTCTTACAGGGACCACTCAGTCTGCTGAATCAAGAGTGACTGGGTAGTTCATGTACATGCTTGCCCTAAAGATTCTCCAGATATCAGTGCTGAATTTGTTCCTCTCCCTCCCCACAAAAATATGTATTCCCCTGCATTGGCTGCTAAGTCCCCACCCTCGCTTCCAAATTACCTGTCAAGGTACCAAACATCCCCCTCTTTCATTGTATGTACTTTGCCTCATGTAGCTGTTCCCTAACCTGAATAGTTTCCTATTAGTGGCATCCTAAAGCGGCTGTCTTTATTGTTGCACAATGAAATACTAAAGTCTACATATTACGAAAACATTTGCTTATTTTCCTTTTCCTGGTTTCTTTCTTTTACATAGTAAATCCCCTTCACTTTCAGTGATGTCACTTTCATAATTGGCAGTTTTCCCAATGTCTGGCTATTTTCCTGTCGAGACTAGGAAGGAGTACCCGGGCATCCACAAATGTTGGCCAACCTTGGTAGCCAGCCATTATTTTTGGCCATGTCCTTCTTTGAGTCCTCTTGCGAACCAGAGGAGGCATCATCTCCCACTCTCATTTCATGCCAGACAATGGTTTAGATCAGAAAGTGTGTGTGAGTGTGTGTGTGTGTGTGTGTGCAACACAGAGAGAGAGAGAGAGAGAGAGGGAGGGAGGGAGGGAGGGAGGGAGGGAGGGAGGGAGGGAGAGAGAGAGAGGGAGAGGGAGAAGGAGAAGGAGAGGGGGTATGGGGGAGACTCACTGCTTCTGACTGCCCCCTCCAAACCTGGCGTGAAGTAAGAGAACAACACTGATCCTTTCCCAAGTCGTCTGGGGACTTTTCCTATCCACTCCCTCTTTCCATCCACTCATGTAAACATAATTTGGTACAGATTGTTGTTCAGGAGGCTTGTGAACGAGTCTGCGTTTTCCTGTTGACTGCTTAGTGTTTGCATTGTACATTTCTAGGGAGTGTCTGCTTTTGTTTAATTATTTGTATTTGGGTCTGATTCAGTCCGGAGAATCATATTGCAAGAGGCCCTGCTGTCTAGTAGGAACACAACAGGGTGTTTCCCTTACCAATGCTGTTACGTAAACTCATGATCTTCCAGATGTTGTAATCTATCAGCTACTTCTCCACACGCTGCTAAAATGTTCAGTTTTCAAATTCAACATAGCACTCTTCAAGTGCAGGCTTTTCTTTTTTCTGACTTTGCAGAATGCCACAGTAAATGCAGCTTCTTGTCCCAGTGAGTTCCCACTTACATGGTTTGTCCTTGTTTTGTTTTTTCCTGTGTCAGTATGGCCTTGTTTTGGAGCTCAGAACAGACGGCTTGACAGTGCCAGCCAGCTATTTTGGAGAGAGGTGACTGGATTAAGTCCAGCACCTTCCCAAATAGGTGATTGGTACTATCAACGCTGGCAGTGTTTATTTATTTATTTATTGCATTTTTATACCGCCCTATAGCCGAAGCTCTCTGGGCGGTTCACAAAAATTAAAACCATAAAATCATTTTAAAAATATAAAACAAGCCACAATCCAAAAAACAACAAATAACATACAATCTAAAAACACAACCAAAATAAAACCAGAATAAAACCAGCAGCAGGAATTAATACAGATTAAAATACAAATTTAAAACAGCAAGGATTAAAATTGAGTTAATTTAACTGTTAAAATACTGGGAGAATAAAAAGGTCTTCACCTGGCGACGAAAAGAGTACAAAGTAGGCTCCAGGCGAACCTCTCTGGGGAGCTCATTCCACAGAATGAGCATAGCTTCTGATAAGAAAAGGACCATGTGCCCCTATCCAGCAAGGCACAGCCAGTGTGCTTAGTGTGTCCTGCAAAAAGAACTGCATGGACTGTGCTCTTTTGTATGCACAACGTGATGTGTGCATGTAAGACTGCTAGTTCACTATAAGCACCTTAAATATGATCTGTCCTGTCTCTGTCCTTGCTCTTTTGGTCGCATTGTACTTTGAAGGGCTGTTTTATGCAGTTCCCTGGCTGTGGCAAGCTTCAGTGTGGCAAGTCCCTCTTAATCTTACCCATTCTTCTTCCTGCTTAGAATGATTGAAAAAGAATAAAGTCTAAAATAAAATATTTACTTTTGTGCTTTCCCCACATTCTGCCAACTTTGAGAGAACGGATTTGCTTTCCAATCATTCTGTTCTTCTCAGAATATCTAGTTTATGAATGTGCTGCTTGCTTGAGGCTCATCTTCAGGTCCAGCAAGACCAGAATGAGGTTCCTTTTCATCCCCTGATTTGGCTCACCTTCCTGCTATATCTCCATATTACAAACGTCCAGCCTCGACTCTCCCTCGAGCAACACCCAACTTTTGCCTGAAGCTCACTTGTGTTTGTCCTGCTTTTGTCTCCTCAAACCTGAACCAAAGAAAACATGCAGGTGTACTCTAAGCAGTTGCAGGCGGACAGCTTTGTGATATATTTATGTTAGTGCCAAATCTTACTAGGGGCCTGTAGCCAAAGACTGGGCTGATAAGTTCTCATCAGTATTATGAAATTCTACCTTCTTGTGCTCCTGTCTACCTGTTTCTTTGGGTTTATTGGCCCCCATTGCTTTGATGCCAGTAACATGAAGGTCTGCCTGTCTCTAGGGGAGGGTTGTAGAACCTCAGACCTGGGGGCCAAACCTGCCCCCCATGGGCTCCTAGTCTGACCCTTCAGGGTTTCCCAGATTACCATGTCCCCTTCCTCTGGCCCAACTCCCTTTCCCTTAACTACCAATCATTTTGTGATTTCCCAGCTTTTGCGTTGTTTTCCCCACCATTTTAAACAGTTGAAATGCCTCTGTTATGGCTTAGTTCCTGGCAGTGAGAGCTGTGAGCTAAAATAGGCTGGTATTTGTTTTGGTAATGTGGCCCTGGAAGCTACTCTGAAATAGAATTTGTCCCTTGGGGTGAAAGAGCTTCTGTACCTTTGCTTAAAGGTGTGTGTGTGTGTGTGTGTGTGTGTGTGTGAGAGAGAGAGAGAGAGAGAGAGAGAGAGAGAGATTTTCTGATACCTTACTGGCCATCAGTGTATCGCCTGTGTCATATGCCCTCCAACAAGTGGTTCTGTTGTGCCGTGATCAGGGTAGGGATGGGTGAATGTATTATGTTTGAGCTCACCAAGACTCTGGAAACATCAACTTGCTCTTCCTCTGTCCTTGATTTCCACTCACATTTGCAATCACTATTCGTTTTCCGCTAAGTGGAAGATTGCACAAAACGAACAGCTATTGAACGTGAAAGTTGCATAAATTTCCAGAATTTCATAAATTTCCCCGATAGACTAAAGTGTGGCTGATTTAAAATGTGCAGATTTTGAGAAAGTGATGTACTTTTGAAGTAAACATTTTGGGGGACATGAAAGCAAGTTTGGGGTTTTGCAAACATTTTTGGAGAAAATGTGCTCCTCTTTACGCTCAGGATTGCGAACAGTGCATTTTTGAGTGATTTATGAACCAAAACAAAATTCCTATTCATCCCTAGATTAGGGTGGGGGGAATCATTGGGTGTCACTGTCGTATGTGTGAAGGTACATATGTTGCAATGAATGTGCATAGAGAGGGGGAGCAGGATCATCACCATGGCCCTACCTGTACAGGCATTCAGCAGAAGTTCTAAAACTGTATGCAAACTGTATGCAATGTAGGCTTCCTAATATATGCTTATGAACCTTGGAAAAGGCAGGGTCCCTGACTGCACATACGATGTGAGTTTGTGCGTACATGCTCAGTTGTGTGCATGTGGGTGCTTTCAGGAGCGATGCTGAATACATGCACAGGGGGTAAGGGGAAGGGAAACGGGTGCTGCCTCCTCTGTGTGCACTGATTGTGTGCAGTTTCCTAGGATGTAAAGGGAATTTTGTGGCAAGCAGGCAGCTTCCTAGAGTTTGTGAATGGGGAGAGAACTGGAAAGCTCTTGTTTTGAGCAACTTACTGATTAATTGTGTACAAGGAGATGTTGCTTTTAATGCAAACTGTGTGTCCTCTTGCTCATCTTCCCTGGAACCCCCTTATGGAAGTGATCTTCACTGCAAGACCCAAGGACCACTGGCAGCTCCCAGTCATCTCAAGTGCGATTCTCTACTTCTCTCTCATTCTCTCTGGGCCTGTTCGCATGTTGAGCTTAGTCCACTGTGGGCTGCTATGTGTATCACCATCTATTTTGTATATTCAGCCCCTTGTGGGGGGTTGCCTTGGTTTGCTGTGTTGTCCAGATCTGGGCATCAGGGGTTGTTTGAGGGTTAAACAACCCTCAAATAACCCTACAATGGATCATGGGTTATATGAGGGTTGTTTAACCCTCAAACAACCCCTGCCATCCAGGTTCGGATGACACGACTTTGTCTTGAGTACGCAATTTGGCTCCTGTGGGTGCCATAGATTGCATGGATTAAATAAGCCACCGTTGTCTGCAGTGATCATGTGAATCAGGTCTCTCTCTCTCTCTCTCTCTCTCTCTCTGACCTGGTTCATGCAATCACTGATGGGTTGTTGGCATAGTTAACAAATCAACTGCAATCCTAAAATAGTGCATGGGTTCTGTGTGGTTTGTTAACTACACCAACAGCCCACTCTTACTGGGTTCAGACAGCATTATCTACTAACCAGAGCTGGCCTTAGGGGTGGGCGAGCCGAGTGGTTGCCTGGGTTGCTGAACTGAGGGGAGCACAAGGCTGAGCTGATGGGGACATCAAGCTGAGCTCAGTGATTGTGTTTTTTAAATGTACTGCCTGCAGTGAGCTAGGATGGCAAAAAGAAAGTGCCTGTAATCTTTTTTTTAAGGTTACATAGATTGTTTGGATACTAACTACAAAAATGATCTTCCTTCAATTAGCTTTAAAGTACGTTTATTTTTCAATTTCCACTTTAATGTCATTTGTCCTCGGTAAATATCAGTGAAACACAGCTATAGTTTGAGGCAAGCACTTATCACTTCAAATACTGTAAACACTATAAGCGCTATATAAATAATGATAAAATAAAGCCGTAAGCTGGACACTGTTTAATTTATAATGGATATTCTAAAAATAATAATGGATATTCTAAAATACAGAATGCTTACGTAACGATAGGAACAGCTACAAAACAAGACATATACTATGTAAAGCCTATGATAATAATAATAATAATAATAATAATAATAATAACAACAACAACAATTTATTTCTTACCCGCCTCTCCGTCTGGATCGAGGCGGGGAACAACAACATGATAAAATACATAAAACTGATTAAAACATAACACATATTATTAAAACTGCATAAAAAATCCTAAAACATCCTAAAAACACCCTTAAAACATTCTAAAATTCCACTGGATTTGCCTGCCGGAAGAGAACAGTCTTTATAGCTTTCTTAAATTCTAAAAGACTGTTAAGTTGACGAGTCTCCTCCGGCAGGTCATTCCACAGTCTGGGAGCGGCAGAAGAGAAGGTCCTCTGGGTAATGGTTGTCAGCCTAGTCTTGGCCGACTGCAGTAAGTTCTTCCCAGAGGACCTGAGCGTGCGGGGCGGATTGTATGGGAGAAGGCGATCCCGCAGGTAACCTGGACCCAAACCATGTAGGGCTTTAAAGGTAATAACCAACACTTTATACTTTGCCCGGAAACTAATTGGCAGCCAGCAGATAGTTCTGCTGTGCTGGATAATGCCACTGCTTAGAATGTGGCTTTTCGAACTTTGGCTTGTGCAATGGCTGAGAGATCCAGGTTTTGATCAATGTTGTTCTCAATGGACATCACACCTGCACCAGGTCCCATAAATCCTCTGGATGGCCCTACAAGACTAACTGGAGGGGGGCCAAAGGCACTCCTCGCCCAGAGTGATATTTATCCTAGGGCTGACCCTGATACCAGCAGGAGTTGGGTTATGAAAGGGATGCCCAATACGTGCTGCAAACCATAGTGGCCTATTTATGCCACTGTGGCTGAAAATGATCAAGTGACCCCCCCACCCTCTGGAATAGCTGCTCACTCTCTGCGGGAGCTCTCTAGCTTTGCCTTGTTGTTTCACTGTGAGCCAGCTGCTGTGATCTGGGCCACCCTAGGGACAGGGTAATGCAGGAGCAATCAGCCAGTTTTGCTGGGGTGTGTGGAAGGAACCCAAGAGGCAAAGAGCAACATGATTGGCCAGCTGCAGTGGTGCACTGCACAGGTGCTGGAAGTGGAGGGGAAATTGAATGTGTATGCAAGAGAGCAATGTAGAACTACACTGAGAGATTTTGCAGTGCTCAGCAGAACTGTGTGATGAGACTAAGACTCCAGGGACTAAGTAAGACTGTTGCTATTTGCCTGACTGATGTAGAGGCCTTGCTCGGGTGATGGCTACTGGTCCTGATGACTCTAAGCTCCTTCCAGTGTCAGAGGCAGTGTGCCTGTGTACACCAGTTGCTGGGGAACATGGGCAATAGGGTGCTGTTATACTCATGTCCTGCTTGTGGGCTTCCTGTTGACAGCTGGTTGGCTGCTGTGTGAACAGAATGCAAGACCTTTGGTCTGTTCCAGAATTCCTCTTCTTTTGTTCTTATGATGTAGATGGGAATGAAGAGGAGAGGCCCTCAAAGACCTCCAACTGAGTGCAGTGCACAGCGTCACCATTTGACTAAGGGTATGGAGAGGAAAAGTGGCCTGGACAGCAATGCCTGGAGCCAAAGTAGCTCTTGCTTGAAAAAAAATAGAGAAAGTTGCTCTATAGAACAGTAGCACTACCATGTTGCCTCCTGTGTCTGCCTTGCACATGACATAGGGCCAGTCCAAGACATTTTGCTGCCTAAGGGGAAGGACAAGATTCCTACCCCTCATTGTATGTATAGAAGCTGGCAGTTGAATCTTCCTCACTTTATCACTGGCAATGGGACAAAGTTCTCCAACACACTTGATGCCAGCAGGCTATATTACAGGTTGAGGGGCAGGCCCTGGGGCACCCACAACTCTTTCCTCCAACAACTCTCTGCGAGTCCTCTCTACATCTGCTGCCTGAGGCAGCCACCTCACTGCCTAATGGTAAGGCCAGCCCTGGCCCTTTCCTCCTTAATCCATGCACTGTTCCTGCTGAGGCCTCACTGGCATAAGCTCAATTCGTTATAAGATATTTAGTCACTTCCAAACTAGGTGGCTTCTTTCTCCGCCTTCAGTAGATCTCTTAATTAAGTCTATTGACTCATGGGAATGACTTAGGGTGCTTCCAGACAGAAGCCTTCTTATGGATGCAGATCACAGGTGTGTGTGTTTAAAAAAGAAAGATGACGTTATAATGGGCCCTCCCCACCACAGGAGGCATTGTGGGTTTTTGTTGGATATTATGGTGCCATATTCTGCAATCTCTCATCCACACATGTGGGCAGAGCAAGATGGATGCAGCATTAGCTGTGTTTCTGACCTTCACTTCCATTAGCAATTTCCTCCTCCCACTTCTTTATTCCTTAGTGGGTATGTCAGAGGTGAGTCTATTCACCTGCAGGCACACCTTTTGAAATATAATACATACAAGAAGTGTGCAACAGCAGTAGGTCAGCAATTTGCTCTCCTCACCCTTAAATGGAGCTGCGGACTTTATTCCTTTTAGTGAGGGTACTGTTTTTGTTATGCAATCGTCCTGAAACTCCACACACAAATAATTTCTCTTCACTTTGTACTGTCTTAGGGGGAAAGTGGAATTATTTCATTTGAAATAAATGCCAAAAATTATTTATATTTGAAATGGTGATATGATGAAATGCTTATAGTTCAGTATGCTGGTAGATTAGAGTTGCACAAATACTCCTTTCATTTAAACAGCAGCAGCAGCAGCAGCAGCAGCAACAACAACAACAACAACAGAAAAGGCACTCCCGCATAGAACAGGAGATATCAAAGTAGTTGTCCTTCATTTTGAATGTTCTCTGAATTCCTACGCATTATCAGCCATTACAGCTCTTCCAGAGTGGGTATTGGAAACAAAAATGGCACAGGTACTGTGAAACATTCCCTTAGTATGTTCTCGGAAGGCTGCCTTCCAAGCATTTTAAAGGGTGGGTGGGCATTGAACAGGGAAAGTTCTGCAGTTTGGGGAATGGCAGAATGCAACACTAATGTAGTTGCGCAATTCTGCTATATCACAGTGCCACCTATATAGCAAGATATATAGAAAGGCAGAGAAGGGGGGCACCAGGTTGCAAAAGGCTTATCTAGATGGGTTTTGTGATATAAAGGAGTGTTCACTGGTTTGGCATCTCTCCTATTGCCTTGCACATTTTTGCACAGGATGCTTATTGTGCCCTGTGTGAACATTGCCACCACCACCACCACCACCCTCCTGAGGACTTCAGCCTGGCAGACTGCCACTCCCTGCAGGACCAGGCCCCCAGGTACTGAGCCAGCTGCTGTGGACAATTACATCTGTCCCCCTCCCTTCCTGGGAGGGATATTTAAGCTGCTGGCTGAGGGGGCCTGGGAAAGCCATCAACCTGCAGGAGACGGAGGCCTGCTGCCAGGGGAGGAGAGGAGTGTGCCTGCTGCCTGCTGGCTTTTTGTTTTTGTCTTTGGTTGTTTTGTTTTGTTTTTTGTTTTGTTTTGTTTTTGTTTTGTTTTTGTTCTTTCCCCCCCCTTTCCCCAGGCTTGAGCTATGAGCCTGGGAGGGAGGATACAGGGCAGGTGGGGGGATCTGAAGGGAGCACAATCAGTGTAGTGACGGGTAGAGGGAGATATGGCGTTGTGAGGAGGACTTGCCAGGTAAGGGGAACAAGGCCCAGACAGTTAATGGCTGTGCCTTGTTCCGGTCCCCCTCACACCCACAGGCTTGTTGGTTGCCTTATCAGCCAGCCCTCAGGCCTCTGGGTGCTGCTTTTAAATGCCAGATCAGTGCATAATAAGATCTCCCTCATCCATGACTTAAATTGTGGATGAGGCAGCCGATCTGGCATGTATAACTGAGACCTGGGTGGGAGAGCAGGGAGGAGTTAGTCCCAGTTATGCCCACCGGGATACTTGGTTCAGCATCAGGGTAGACTTGAGGGCCGGGGAGGGGGGGGTTGCTGTGGTCTATAGGAATTCCATCCCCCTCTGCAGGTTCCCTGTCCATGTGACTACTGGTCTGGAGTGTTTGCACCTTGTGTTGGGCCAACGGGACAGATTAGGGATTCTGTTGGTGTACCGCCCACCCCGCTGCTCAACAGACTCCCTAGCTGAACTGACAGAGGTGGTCTCTGGTGTACTGTTGAGGTCCCCCAGACTCTTGGTTCTGGGGGGATGTCAACATTTATGCCGAGGGCACTTTATCTGGGGCAGCTCAGGATTTCATGGTCTCCGTGACAACCATGGGACTGTCCCAACATGCCATCGGCCCGATGCATGTAGCAGGGCACACTCTAGACCTGGTTTTTTCAACTGGACATGGAGATGGGGATCTGAAAGTGGGGGACTTTACATCAACCCCTCTGTCATTGTCAGATCACCACCTGCTGATGTTTAGACTTACAGTGGCTTTTCCCCTCTGCAAGGGTGGGGGACCCATTAAGATGGTCCGCCCCCGGAGGCTAATGGATCCAGATGGTTTCCAGAGGGCTCTGGGGAGTTTTCCGGCTGATAGGGCTGGCTCTCCTGTCAAAACCCTGGTTGATCTGTGGAATGCAGAAATGACCCGGGCAGTTGACACGATTGCTTCTGAGCGCCCTCTCCTGTGTAGAGCTCGTACGGCTCCATGGTATACCACGGAGCTGAGAGTGATGAAACAAAACAGGAGACGGCCTGAGGGCAGATGGAGATGAACTCCTGATGGATGCAATCAAACACTGGTAAGTGCTTATGGTAAGCTGTATTCAGGGGCAGTGAGGGCAGCAAAAAAACAATACTTTGCTGCCACTATTCAATCATCAACCTGCCTCCCAGCGGAGCTTTTCAGAGTTGTCCGGGGGCTTTTACATGCTGGCCCCAAGGACATGGTAGAACCATCTGAGGCCCGCTGTAATATATTTGCTGGGCACTTCCAGAATAAAATCTCTGGCATCCGTCAGGACTTAGACTCCAGTGTTATAGCAGGTGAATCTAGTGAGGTATCCAGAGCACAGGCTTGTCCTGTTTTCTTGGATGAGTTTCAGTTGGTGCAGCTCGAGGACGTTGACAAGGTGCTTGGACAGGTTCGTGCAACCACTTCCATATTGGATCCTTGCCCCTCTTGGCTAATAAAAGCTAGCAGGGATGGAACAACTGGCTGGGCCAGGGAAGTGATTAATGCCTCTTTGCAAGAGGGAGTGGTCCCAGGCCTCCTGAAAGAGGCGGCAGTGAGACCACTCCTAAAGAAATCTTCCCTGGACCCTGAAAATCTTAATAACTACAGGCCAGTAGCAAATGTTCCATTCCTCGGCAAGGTCCTGGAGTGGGTGGTTGCGAGCCAGCTCCAGGCACTCTTGGATGAGACTGATTATCTGGATCCATTTCAGTCAGGTTTCAGGCCTGGTTTTGGTACGGAAACAGCCTTGGTCGCCGTGTATGATGACCTATGTCGGGAGAAAGACAGGGGGAGTGTGACTCTGTTGATTCTCCTTGATCTCTCAGCGGCTTTCGATACCATCGACCATGGTGTCCTTCTGGGACGACTGGCTGAGTTGGGAGTGGGAGGCACTGCATTGCAGTGGTTCCGCTCCTACTTGGGGGGTCAGCTCCAGAAGGTGGTGCTTGGGGAACATTGCTCCGCCCCGTGGATTCTCCAGTATGGGGTTCCGCAGGGGTCAGTTTTGTCCCCCATGCTGTTCAACATCTACATGAAACCGTTGAGTGCAGTCATCCGGAGTTTTGGAGTGCGTTGTCATCAGTACACTGATGACACGCAGCTCTATTTCTCCTTTTCATCTTCATCAGGTGAGGATGTGGATGTGCTGACCCAGTGCCTGGCTGCGACAATGGACTGGATGAGGGCTAATAAACTGAAACTCAGTCCAGACAAGACTGAGACGCTGTTAGTGGGTGGTTCCGCTGACCGGATGGAGGATGTTCAACCTGTTCTGGATGGGGTTGCACTCCCCTTGAAGGAGCGGGTTCGTAGCTTGGGGGTTCTCCTAGAACCATCTTTGTCACTTGAGGCGCTTTGTCTACCAACTTCGGTTGGTGGCCCAGCTACGTCCCTATCTAGACAGGGATAACCTGGCTTCAGTTGTCCACGCTCTGGTAACCTCCAAGTTAGATTACTGCAATGCACTCTACGTGGGGCTGCCTTTGAAGGTGGTTCAGAAGCTGCAGCTTGTGCAAAATGCAGCGGCCAGATTGATAACTGGAACCAGTAGGTTCGAACATATAAGACCTACTCTGGCCCGCTTGCATTGGCTGCCTGTATGTTTCTAAGCCCAGTTCAAGGTGCTGGTTTTAACCTATAAAGCCTTACACGGCTTGGGACCACAATACCTGATGGAACGCCTTTCCTGACATGAACCTACCCGAACACTATGTTCAACATCTAAGGCCCTCCTTCGAGTGCCTCCTCCGAGGGAAGCTCGGAGGTCGGCAACAAGAGAGAGGGACTTCTCTGTGGTGGCCCCCCAATTGTGGAACAATCTCCCCGACGAGGCCCGTCTGGCGCCAACATTGTTATCTTTTCGGCACCAGGTCAAGACTTTCCTCTTCTCTCAGGCATTTGGCAATATCTGAGGAGCCTGGGTTTGTTTTGTTTTGTTTTGTTTTTGTAGCTTTTTGAAGTGTTGTAGTGGTTTTTGTTTTTTTGTTTTTTTGAATGTACAGATTGTGTGTATGTTGTATGTTTTTGCTGTTTTAATTTTTGTATATTGTTTTTAATTGTTTTTAATCCTATGTAAACCGCCCAGAGAGCTTCGGCTATAGGGCGGTATACAAATGTAATAAATAAATAAATAAATAAATAATGAGAGATAGCGCTCGGAAGAGAAGGGAAATGTACACAGTAGCCGATGTAGGGCTTACATCCATGTTCCAGAGAGTATTTTAAGGCAACCCCTATTTAAGCCACATGAGTGTTTTAAGCAAAGTGATGTTTTAAAACTGAGCTTGACACACACTTACAAAAAGTTTTGCCTGAGTAAAGACAATCACATCTGTTAACGAAGCAGGCATGGTGTATGGATGGGTAATTTTGATAGAGAGCTCTTATGCTGCAGTGTTCATAGCAATGCACTCAGACAATAAAGGCCCCTTTTGATCTATTCTGCTTATTTTTCTGGAAGTGTTTCTAAGTAGGCAGTTAGGTTTTAGTTCAGAGTTGGGAGGTCCTGGTGGGGTTCTTCAAATTATGTTTTCCTGTGGTTTTACTGCAGAAGCAACTGAGAGTAACGTTTAATTGAAACATTTCTAAAACAGCAAGGATAGCTTCGCTGGAACCTCCTTTTCCATATGTAGCTTTGCTTTCTAAGAAGTTCAGATACTGTATTTTAATTGTCAACAGTGGATGCTATACCTTTGATCAGAGAACACCAGTGACTCTTTCCATATCTGCTCTGACCAAATCAATACTGTGGTCACAGTTATAAAGAAAGAGAGACAAACAGACAGACAGACACACCATGGGAAGGCCCAAAGGTCTAACTTGCTGGGATCAAGCAGTGTTTTTCCCCCAACCTCCTTTTGCTGCATGAGGCAAAGGACAACATGTGACTCTCCCCCTCATTCCACGTACAGAAACCAACCAGGTTAGTAGTTGAAACTTACTTCGACACTGGCGGCATACTCCACCACAATTAAGTGCAGTAGGCTAGCACAAAGGACTCAGGGCAGGACACATGGTATGCACAATTCCTTGCCATTGCTTCCCACCCTCAACATCCACTGCACCTCACTCTGCCCAATGGTAGGGCTGGCCCTGACTCCTTGCCACCCTTCCGCAATCTGGAGGTTATGGCAGATGGCACTGGGCATGTATGGGAAGGAGGCCAGTGGATCAACAATCTGCAACATAATTTGTGCTAGGGTTAGGGGCTCAACTCTAGAGCCTGAAGAGTAATAATAAAGAGTGTGCCCTTGGGCATGCATGGATTGCTGTTTCTTCATCACCAAGTAACCAGAGCCAGCCCAAAAGCATTTGACTTGGGTAGTGAGATAGCGTTGACTTCCAGGTGCTCCATGCCATTTAGCCCATAGAAAGCATTGTCAACTCCAGGACTCAGTATTCTGGCAACATATGACGTAACGGTTCTAAGAAGCAGCAACCTTGCTGAAGCTAGATGGGTGTCTGCCTAGGAACACTGTGGACACTGCCTGAAAGAAAGGCAGGAAATAAACTACACAGAGGAGATTGTGACTTCAGGTAGGCAACATTCATTATATAAATAAAACCCTTCACTGGGGTTGGCTACTCTGATCTGTTTTTGTGCAGCATTCCTCCCCCCCCCCCAAAAAAAAAGCCAATCAAGAAGTGACCAAGTTACATACCCTGGTTCCTTTTTACCTTCAGCTTACAACCCCCAAGAAAATGAAAGAAGAACCCTAGTCATTCTAACGTTTGAATTTTTGTTTATTTTTATCAGCTTTTAATTATAAAATAATCCCAAAGCAGGGTATAAACAATAAAACACAGTAAAATAGTGCAACATTGACAAAAAAAGATGTCTGATCAAACAAGGGAGACCAGTTAACAGGTAAAGAACAATTTACAAGATGCAGCAAAAGAAAAGAGAGGAAAATTCAGTCAAAAGCCTGGGTAAACTAATGGGTCTTTAGTTGGTGCTGAAAGCTTGTAAGACTTGGTGCCACCCACATATAAGTGGGGAGGGAGTTCAGCAGTCGGGGTGCCTCTATTGAGAATGCCCTCTCTTGGGTCGCTGTGAATTGAACTCCAAGCAAATGCGGCACCATCAAGAGGACACCCCCACTCTATCTTCATATCTGCGCAGGTACATAAAGAGATGGTGCTCCATCAGATATGCAGGTTCTAAGCTGTAGGGTTTTATATGTTAGTATTAGCAGCTTGAACTTGGCTGGGGAGCTTATTGGCAGGCAGTTCAACTCCTAGAAAGAAATATCTTCCTTACTGCCAATAGGGTAAGGAAAGTGATGTAGCACACTAAAGGTCCAAGGTTCAAGCCCCCTGGCATTTTCTGGGAAGTTGGGAAAGACCCACCTGAAATCAGATTAGAAACCTATGTAAAATGCTTAGTTTTTATGTGCCTCATATTACATGATATAATTTAAGGAAGTGAGCCCAATAGAAAGGGGTGTGCATGACCTTGTTGTCAGGAGGTTGTGTCCTCCTCCAACTTCTTTCTTGTTGAGCTCCTGTGGGTCAGGTTATGAGACTGCCTGTTATCTCTCCATCATCCGGTCACTATTCCAGGCCTGTGTGCTGTGCTAGTCACCAATCTGCAGTATCCCTAAAGGTTCCAGAGAGGGAGAGAGAGAGAGAGAGAGAGAGAGAGAGAGAGAGAGAGAGAGAGAGATGATCTCATTAGATGTTGAGATAATTGGCCTGCCACAATCCTTACATCTTAACTAAAAGCAGAAGGTCTCAAAAGGGGCGATAGCTGGAGAGAGTGACAGTGTGGTGATGATCGCTTCAGTATAGGGCGTACCCATGCCTCTTTAAGTGGAGTTGGCAGGCTGCCCTCCCTCAAAAAAAGCCATTTGGCTGTCTATCCTAACAATGGGCCTAGTTTTTCTTTCTTTGCAAGCTTTCGCAGCTATGAGGGACGTGGGCTTTGAGTACAAATTGTTTCTGCTGCTGTCAATAATGCGTTACTCCATTGAGTTGCTGGACCTCCTCCTAGGAACGGGAGAGGAGACCTTTGATACTCTACGTGTTTTGTTCCAGCTAGACGCTATGCTGGTCTGGTCTCCATCTGCATAGGTCACAGGAATAAAGCCACTTCTGGAATTAAAGGTCTTGTGCCATAGTAAGCATGGTCTTCTCATATTAAAAACATTATTCATAAAAGACCTCTTGTCTGATTTGTTATAGCTGTTGATGCTCTTATTGTTCCTTAGATGTGTCTCTACAGCAGCTGTGTAAACTGTCTTGAAACTGTCTTGAAACTTCTCCATCAGTCCAAATTAAGCCTTTTGTCACTTTTCTTATGGCTTCACATGATTTAGGATACAGGCCTGCAAACAGAGTTCTTTTAAGATTGGGCTAATCATTTTGTTCAAGGGTTCTTTAGATGTAGCCATTAGCATGGTCTCTCTGTGGTGGAAAATCCAGGTAATGCAACCGTCCAAGTACTTGGTTAAACATCAGCTTTTGAAGTTCTAAACTGGTGTTTTATCAGGCACTGGCAGCCTATAATTCATCTGCTGATATGCCACGTACAGCCCAGGGGCCATATGTTTTACATGCTCCCTCCCATGGTTTAGAGCCCAGTCAGCTCCTTACTTTTCTGAGGCACTTGCAGTGAGGAAACAGCAGGGATGACAGCTTGAGTGATGATGGTGGAAGACTTGCAATGAATCCAAACATTCATTAGGGCTCAGCTTAGAGCCTACTCTGTAGAAACGATGGAAGCAAAGGAAGCGTACTTCACTACTACCATTGCATCCATGCAGTATTGTCCAGTAGTGCTAATTCAAGTAGTTTAGGGCCCTATATCAGGGGCCGTGGGGTTGAAGGGACCCTTGGCCTGCTCTGACCATTGTGACTTGTGCTTTGAGATAAAGTTGTTTATATCCGTTCTGACTTGGAAACGTCATTAATTAGAGATACGGGTTTAAATTTGATGGGGGTTATTGCATGTCCTGTTGTTTGAATACCTTTCAGTTTCTGCAGCCTGTGGATGTAGACAAGTTTCTTGGAGAAGTGAGACCCACAGCTATCACTGTTTATCTTTGTCCATATTGGCAACTTAGATCTGTTTGAGGAGGGCTGGTTAGCTCAGTCGGGGAGCTAATAAACACTTTTCTGAGGCAGGGTGTTCTGTATTGCCTTGCTGGAGAGGGACAAAGCATGTGTGCTGCTTTGCAGTGATTCCAGTCCTTTCAAGAAGAAGGTACAAGCTGACTATGGGAAACTGCTGCTCCACCCATGGTCACAAAGGATATATGTTAGGGGTCCCTAATCTTTTTGAGAAACTGCTGTGGGCGCCACCATAAATTGGCTGCCATGGAGGATGTGGCTAGTCACATAATGTCTTCTCTAGTGGGCAGGCTTGTCAAAAGAGGTGTATGTGGGGGAGGGAATAGTGAGGCTAGAGACTGGGAGGGAGGGGGAAATAGCAAAGGAAAGGGTAGTAGAGGGAAGAAAAAGAGTGAGGCTGCGGGCCAGGAAGGGAGAGAAAGGTTAGAGACAGGGAAGGGAGAAAAATAGCAAGGAAAGGGGTGGTTGGAGAGAAATAGCAAGGTTAGAAGCTGGGAGTGGAAAGAGAGCGAGCAAAAGGGAAAGGTCTGTGTAGACGAAAGAAAATTAGGTGGAGCTAAGAAACAACTTTTTCCTTCTCTTCCAGTCCACTGAACAGCAGGATACTTTCTTCATGTTAGTTTTTTTATTTAAAAATAATTTTTTGAAGGGGGCTGGGAGTGGAGAGCTTCATGTGAGCCAGTGGAAGTTCCTGCAGGTGCCTTGTTGAGGACCCCTGACGTATGGTGTTTCTCCTAGCAAGTGGGGGAATGGGGACTTCAAGTTTTACAAAATTAAGGCCGTTATACTTTTCTTTTTGCTTGGAAAGGTGCATGTGTCTTGGGGGCTGGCAGGGGAGGAGTAACCATATTTCACTCCGTTGGCTTTTTATCTGTTTTTGTCAAATGCTTAGACCTCCCACCCACCCATCCACCCTCAGTTTCTTGAGCATTCAACAATAATTCTTTAAAAATCCAGTCAGTTTTTGAGGCTAGCGTAGGGTAATGGTAGTGGTGGTGTTTGCACCTTACTGATGTCCCATGGTATTTACATCCACATGAAACTAGTGGGAGAGACCACCTAGAGAGCTGGGGTATGGTGTCAGTAGTATGCTGATGGCACCCAACTGTTTCCTCTTTCCCTCTTGTCCAGGAGTGAGGAACCTGTGCCCCCCCCCCCGATTTTCATGGACTTCAGCTTCAGCCAGCATAGCCAATGGTCAGGGATTATGGGAGTTGTAGTCCAACACTATCTGGAAGGTCACAAGTTCCCCAACCATGCTCCGATCCTGGGAAGCAGTGGAAATTCAGAACAGATTTTTTAGGTCGGTGATGAAATAGACACTGAACAAACTAAAAATAAATCCAGACAGAATTGAAGTACTGTTTGGTCTATTGGAATATTGTGTGGAATATTGCTTTTGGAGAGCCGGGTGTTCAGCCTGCTGTGGATAGAGTTTACTCCCCCTGGAGACTCAGATTTGCATTTTGGGTATGCTCTTGGACTTGACAATTTCCTGGATGCCCAGG
Organism: Anniella stebbinsi; assembly: GCA_029215795.1. Lineage (NCBI taxonomy): Eukaryota > Metazoa > Chordata > Lepidosauria > Squamata > Anniellidae > Anniella > Anniella stebbinsi. Next base: position 58,598,970 of record JARDYH010000005.1, on the reverse strand, counting down.
TGGTGGTGGCAGCCAAGAGTACTTCTTACTAGTTTAGGCTGATTTGTGAGCTGTGCCCCTCCCAGGCTAGGAATGATCTAGTGGTGATTATTCAGGCCTTAGTGATATTCAGTCTAGATTACTGTAAAGCTCTGGGAGGCTGTATTTGTAGATTTTGCAGAAACTACAATTGGTTGAGAATGTGATTGCCAAATGGTTGACTCAGAGAACATAATGAAGTGAATTCCAAAACAACTTCATTGGTTCTTTGTTGGTTTCCATGCCTTGTTGAAAGTGTTGGCCTTGATTTTTTAAAGTCCTAAATGGTCTGGGTCTAGGATTCCTTAAAAACTTTCCTGTAGTCTTAGCATCCTCCTTGGAGTTCCTAATCCAAATCCTCTGTCCATTGGCATCACAATAGAGGGCTACTGGGGATTTGGTCATCTTGACATTGGGACCAAGGTTATTGCAACTCCCTCCATCCACCCCCGTTGATCTTTAGATGTTGAGCTTTTAGACTGGTGCTTTTTCAGAGAGCCTTTGGGGCACTCAGAATTTGACATTTTCGTGGTTTGCTGTTCCCACTGGTTTCCTACTGCTGAATCTAATTTGTTATCAGTTTCCTGTTGTGTTCTACTGTTTACTTTGTGTGGTTTCAGTTGTTTCCTTTTGTAGTATCGATTATACACTTTCATTAGCAGCCTTGTAGATCATTTTAAACCAAAATATAGAATATAAATATTTTAAAAAACAAAAATGCTTGCCATAGCAAAAGTCCATGGATTTCAGCCTCTTCTGTCATGTAGCTTTCTGGGCTCAGTTACAATATATGAATTAAAGAGGTCACATGAACTCTTTTTTAAATCATAGTAAAGTGCCACAAGACAAATCTAGAATATGGCAGTACTGTAATGGACTAGGGGAACACACACCCAATGGAACAATTCTCTCTTAAATCAGCATATCTTAAAAGTTCAGCACCTGATTCCTGTATCATCTTAGCCCTGTCTAGGCATTCAACACAAGGGAGAACCAAATATGTCAAGGAGCCGTGGAAATGGGCAAAGTTAGCCTCACCCCCTTGATGACACCACATGCACTGGCAATATCACCCAGCCAATGTGTAATCAGCTCAGACTGATTGGAGCCAATTCTGTGTGAATAGGCTTTCCTCCATGGTTATGGGACCTCTAACTGCCCAGGGTTCCCATGGAGGAAGTGCTATATGTATTGAAGTGGCTCCCTTCAGACTGAGCCAGTTGCATGTCAGCTGGGGGAACATGCAGGTTGTTATAAGCCCCAGTGTTAACCTTGCATTGTTGTGAACAAAGGAGGAGCCAACTCCTTGTGGATCCCATTGTTCCTGCTACAAGAGGGAGGAACAAACCAACCCAGGGATGCCCCGTTGCTAGGTTCTTTCTTTCTTTATTACATTTATATACCGCCCAATAGCCGAAGCTCTCTGGGTGGGTTGTTAAAGGTGATGGGCTGTCCCTGGGTTGTCGGGATGCAGGAATCAGCACACGTGGTCTGTCACACTTCGTTCACAGCAGCCCAGGATTTTAAAACAACAACAACCCTGGGTTGTTGTGACATGTGAACTAGGTCAATGCATATGATTATCAGTCAAAGTGATACATATGCATAATTAGGCTAACAAGAAGAGTGTTTATTGCCAAACACATGAAGGGATTAGTGAAAAAGTGTGGAGCTAGCTCTTAAAAATAATAATACAAAACTGGGTTGTTGTGATATCCGAACTGTGCCATTGTTTAAGAATTATCACATGCTATTTGTAGCTATCTCTAAACAAGAATAATTATATAATCATACATATACACATTGCACACACATGCACAATCTTGCACACAATAATTGATGACAGAAGGATTAAAGGTGCTACATACAATGCAGTCCTTGTATTTGTCCGTTTCTCTGTAAAGCGCTATATATTGACCCTGTTCAGATGACACACTAGGCCATGGTGGTTAAGCATTTTGAGCTAAACATCATACCTTAGTGTGTCGTGTGAATCATTCCTACATAACTCCAGTTTAAACATGTTCACTAACCAATTGCTGCAAAAGAGTTAGTGGCCTAACCATGGTGTAGTGTGTTGTCTGTTATATGTATGCATTATTATTAAGCTTCAAATATTTTTATTAATATTTGTATTTTTCCCAATTGCTTTATGCAAAATTGTTGTGATCCAAATTGGATGCTATAGATTTATGATTTTATGAGTAATTTTTTTTTTACTTTTGGACTTTTGTCCTGCGTCTATAGTAATTGTATTTTTGTGCTGATCATTGTGTCTTTTGGCTAAAATGGTGAAGAGAAACTGAGGTGGTAGAACAAAATATGAATAATAAATAATGGTAATAGCATTCCAGTAATAACACACACTGTTAAATAAATAGTTTATGAAATGCCAAAATATGTGCATACTCATGAATACTGCCAAACACAGACCATAACTCTGCTCTTGCCAGTGATAAAACTGACAGAGGAATTGATTGGCTCAAATTTAGCTGCTAAGTTGTTCAACTCAAATTGCTTGGCTCAAAGGGATGCCACTCTTCCCCCCCCCCCCCCATTTCAGCTACATGGTCTTACACATCTGCCTTTTCAGCACAGTACCAGAACTAATTAACAAGCATGATATTTCAGTAATACATTCACAGTATGTGGCAAGCTCCCAAAATACAGCTTTCTAAATTTTTGAACAAAGTACAATCATTAAAAAAAATCTCCATATCTAGACTGCTCTACCATCTCAATATAACTACTTTAAATGTAGTTCTACTGTATAAAACAGTTATACATTTCTGCAGGTTGTTTGTTGGCTGTGCATTTATTTTCAAACACAAACTGCCAATTAAAAGAGAAAAAAAAATTCTGGAATAAGTCTCAAACCCTCTCCATTATACAGCTTTCATCACCTCCTGCTAGTAAAGCACTGAGACTGTTGTGCAATGCTGCCAGGAAAAAAAAGGCTTCCTTCAGAAAATGAATGTCTTGCCCAAATGAGAATAAAAGGGAGATGAACTTGCATGAACGAGATATGAGCTACTCTGGCCCACTTGCATTGGCTGCCTGTATGTTTCCGAGCCCGGTTCAAGGTGCTGGTTTTAACCTATAAAGCCTTACACGGCTTGGGACCACAATACTTGATGGAACGCCTTTCCCGACATGAACCTACCCGAACACTACGTTCAACATCTAAGGCCCTCCTCCGAGTGCCTCCTCCGAGGGAAGCTCGGAGGTCGGCAACAAGAGAGAGGGCCTTCTCTGTGGTGGCTCCCCAATTGTGGAACGATCTCCCCGACGAGGCCCGCCTGGCGCCAACATTGTTATCTTTTCGGCGCCAGGTCAAGACTTTCCTCTTCTCTCAGGCATTTGGCAATATCTGAGGAGCCTGGGTTTGTTTTGTTTTGTTTTTGTAGTTTTTTGAAATGTTGGTTTTAAATGTACAGATTGTGTGTATGTTGTATGTTTTTGCTGTTTTAATTTTTGTATATTGTTTTTAATTGTTTTTAATCCTATGTAAACCGCCCAGAGAGCTTCGGCTGTGGGGTGGTATACAAATGTAATAAATAAATAAATAAATAAATATGAGCAGACAGTGTAAGAAAGCATTTTGAGGAGCATATTGCTCACAAAATCAAGCCAACAATAAAGAATTCTTTAAATATATAAGAACCAGGAAACCAGCTAGGAAGGCAGTCGAACCCTTGGATAACAACAAAGCTAAAGAAGAACTAAGGGAGGATAAGGAGATTGCAGAGAAACTGAATGAATTCATCTCATCGGTCTTCGCTGCAGAGGATATAGGACAGTTGGTGCTCACCTCCCTAAGTGCTGGGAAGCCACAAGAGAGTGGCAGAAACCACCACTACTCCATGCAGGGAGAGGAGACAGGGGCAAGGAGCATCATAATTCTGTGTTCCAATGTGTTCTTACATATCCTGATCTTAATAGCATGGCTGGTACTGCTGACTTCCCTTGCACATTCACCCAACATGTGAGGATGGAGAAGATTTGCACTGGCCCTCCCCTTGGTAGCTAGCATGCAGTTTCAGTGCAAATGCATCCTGTGTGTGCAGGGCTCCTCCACACAAAGGGGAATCTTGGGCCTATTAAGATTACCCTTAGTATCAAAGAGACCTGCATGCATAGCACCCATTCTTTCTGAAGCCAAATGTGCAGCCATTGGAGGATGGAACCGCCTGTCACGGAGAGGGCATAGATAGCTGGCACAAAGGGTATTGGTTTCCACACCTCTACTATCTACTGCTCAGGAGCTGCTTAGAGTCCATTAGAGTTGTTTGAGGTGCATTTTCTGGAATTCAATATACTTTTCCATTCCATCTTGATATCCCTTTGCTCCTAATTCCTTCACGTTATACATTTTGTGGCAGTATACTATCCTGTATAGTAGTCCTCTGTTTGAGTTTGCTAGCACTTAAGCAGCAGCAACTAACATAATTCATTGATGTCGTAATCATGTTGGGCTGCCAAGATCAATTGCATAGAGCTATTAGTGCAAATCGTATTGGCTTCATGAGAAATCTGTGTTTTTGCCTCAGTGTAAATGCTTTTCCGCAAAAGCAGACCAATTGGCTTCTTTCTAAGAACTCCTATAATTGTGGACTGCCTTGTTATTTTAGTAGCTGCCAGTATATGGCAGTGTAACACTGCAGGGTTGGCAAGGAATCTTCTGTTACATAACGATTAGTCAGTGATGCCAGTGTGTTTCATCTTTTCATGTGTAAGAATTAAGGATGGTTCAGTTGAATGATTTTCTAAAAGCATGGAAATATAAGGCTTTATTTCTGAAAGGGGAAAAGTGATCTGATTCCCTGCAGTAATTTCAGTGCCTGCAACCTGGGCGAAGGAAATGATTTTGTTTTTGCTATATATTTCAGAATCGTTCTGAATCAGCAGCTGTATTAGAATCAATCATACTAGATTTCTCTCTCTCTCTGAAGTCTGGATTTGAATTATTCTTTTTAATATATATAGGCTGTGTAAAGCATAAGAATGTGTAAATATTTAAACCAACTTGTAAATAATTAGCACTGAGGGCTAACAGAGTAACGTAAAAACAGCATGGCCATGATTCATTTGTATAGTAATAAAATGCAGTTTGTCATAATTTTCACAACTATTAGAAAGGTGACACCAGTCCACAGCTGATGGACATATTGCACTGCTTCTGTGGTGCCATTTGGGCAGTTCCAAGTGTGAGATTAAAATTGGTAGCTTTTATAGGATATGACTAACAATTAATGAAGATTTTTAATTGACTTATATTAAAGGTCAGTATACCATGGGCCAGATCTACACCAAGCAGGTTAAAACACTTTGAAAACATTTTGAAAATTGTACATGGAGTGTGTCATGGGCCCCAACAGTTGTCAAAACTGTTATAAACCATTGTAAAGCAGTAGTGTAGCTCCTGCCCATATGAAAAAGACAAACTGGATTATGCTTTTGCTGCATGATTGCAAGACCTCAGTCTTTCCAAAGACAGAGATCATTTCCTTTGCTGGAGGTCTGAGAGGACCATAAGTCAATCTAGATCTTCTTGAGGTGAAACCCTCTTGAGGAGTATGTCTTCAATAGCCAAACAAAATTCAAACACACCTTATCAAACAAGGTACGTTGGGTTGTCCAAAGCAGAGGTGGGGAACTTGTGACCCTCCAGATGTTGTTGGACCTCGATTCTCATCATAAGAACATAAGAAGAGCCATGCTGGATCAGACCAAGGGTCCATCTAGTCCAGCACTCTGTTCACACATTGGCCAACCAGCTGTCAACCAGGGACTCACAAGCAGGACAGCACCCTTCCACCCACGTTCCACAGCAACTGGTATATGTAGGCTTACTGCCTTTGATACTGGAGGTAGCATGTCCCTCACCATTGGCTGCATGTTCCCTATCCCTGGACTAATGGGTTAATGATTTTAGAAGCAAGTTCACAGTGCGCCTGTGAACAAAACCAGGGGAGAAGAGCAGGCAGTGTTAATAATGACAGATGAGAGGAACTCCTAGGTTCCATTGGAAAAAGTTTCGGCCGCTATTGAGCATACAAGGTGGGAGCTGTGCTTAAGGCAGCACTGGGGGCATCCCAGAGCTTGATTAAGCCTAACTTCACATGAGTCAAATAGCTGTAGTGAGGTGGATATTGCATGGCCTCAAGGGTAGAATTAGCTGGGAAGACTCCTTCATACCCTAGTCCAACCTCGGATCATATTCAAAGGCAACATGCTCAAGGCTTGAACAAGATCACGGGGAAAGGTGAATTCTCAGACGCAAGGAGTTCCGTGCCGCTGCTTTCATATGGCAAACTCTTTGCTGCATGAGTCGAGGCAGAGGAAAGAAGGTCTAACAGCTGCTGATCAAGCCCAATTTGCCAGTGCACTGAGCTGATGACAAACAAAGACACACAATCCACAACAAATGAGAGTTCAAGTCTATGAAAAGCCTCACAGTACTTTTCATGGCAAGTTCTTAGTAATCCAAAATTCCACTTAGGAGGGAGTATGTGCAGAGTGCCCCCCCCCCCCCAGAGTCTCAGACAATGAAGGATCCAGACAGGGAGGTTTTCCAGGAATGCAGAGCAGATGTTCCTAGCAAAGGCTCCTCGCCTTTGCACCAGCTTAAAAAGGGAGGCACAGGCCTCTTCCAGACCACTTGACAGACAGGGACTTTGGCCTTTCAGCACCCTGTCCAAACAGAGTGGCACTGCTCAGCGCACCAAGATGACGCTTCAGTCTGGGTGACCCTTCTGCAAACCCCCACCCTTTCTCTATCAACTTCTCACAGACAGCTTCTTTACCAAGGCTGAGGCCAGCATGTGGCTTGCGGGGAGTAGGGGCATTCCTGACCTCTGCTCTGAGAATGCTGACAGATGCAGTTCACACAGATTGTAACATTCCAGAGGCTGATCAGGCCCAAAGCCTTCTAGATGAACAGGGATCTGGAATCAAAGCGCTATGAGGAGAGACTGAAAGAACTGGGCATGTTTAGCCTTGAGAAGAGAAGACTGAGGGGAGACATGATAGCATTCTTCAAATACTTGAAAGGTTGTCACTCAGAGGAGGGCCAGGATCTCTTCTTGATCATCCCAGAGTGCAGGACACAGAATAATGGGCTCGAGTTACAGGAAGCCAGATTCCGGCTGGACATCAGAAAAAACTTCCTGACTGTTAGAGCAGTATGACAATGGAACCAATTACCTAGGGAGGTTGTGGGCTCTCTTACACTAGAGGCATTCAAGAGGCAGCTGGACAGCCATCTGTCAGGTATGCTTTAAGGTGGATTCCTGGATACATGTGTAAGACCTGATGGTCTTATTGGCCCCTTCCAACTCTACTATTCTATGATTCTATGAATTAAATCTTAGCTAAAAAGTACAAGACCCCACAGCTGTGCCTTAACTTGCCCTGACATCTAGTTGGAACTTCCGCTTTGAACTTCATGGCAAGACTGCACAAATTGAATTTCTTGGTTGTTGACATGTTTGCTCTTTCATTTTGTTTTGTGAGTCAACTAGATAACTTGTGTTATGAAGCAACTATATAAATATAGTCGGTAAATAAATCAATATGATCTGTACAATTATGCCTGTTAGCTGTTGGTACCAAAAAAAAACAATATTAGTTTTCCCTGCCCCCTTTCATTAATAGGTTTTCTTTTCCCCTTTATATTGTGAACCACACACGGAAAGCCCTAACGCTTCTGCTCTTTAATCAAACACTTATGTACTCTGCACCGCTGCAATCCCTTATGACTCATGATTGCCATCTCAACACTATGCAGACATTCCAAACAAGCCTAAAATAAAAGCTTTAACTCAGACAGGAAAATAGGAAATGGAATGCTAAGCAAATTGCAGCATTAATATTACACTTGCTAATTGTTTGCCTTTAGCACAGTTTTATATTTTTAAACCTGGAGGGACCTATAATTTGCACTCGAGTGCTTCTTGGGCCAAAAGAATTTCTGCACCATTGAGGGCAATGATTTTTTTTAACTGGGAATACTCAGTTGCGGGAGTTCCAGGAGACTAAGTAAAATGGGCAGTATCCAAAGTGTGGCCTGCCAGCACCTTTGTTTTGTACGCAGCCAGCCCCGCCAATTCCATTGTGCAAGCGGCACCCACTGCTTGTGCAATGGAGATTTAGTGCTTCCGGTGCAACCCAAATTGAGCGGAAACACTCATTTTTGGAATGGGGCAGGCCAGCAGAACTCACAATAGGGAGCTCCATTTCTGCTTGTTTCGGAGCTTGGTGAACACCGCATGTGGAACAGAATCGGCGGAACAACCAGATAGGTGCAGACTAGTTCACTTGCATATAATCCTGGCCAGTATCATTGAAAATCATGGTCATAGCTTTATGAGGAAAATGGTTGCAGTCAAGCAAGGGGGTCAATGTATATGACTGATTAGTGTGTGCTTATGGTGAACTGGTCTTCTGAATCTTTGAACCCAAGTAAAAACAACAAAAAATTTTTTTTGCATGGAACCACACTTCTTGTTATATGAGTACAATGCTAGTATATACAATTGTGACTCATGATGAATCATTGGTGACCCATCCACTTCAAACATGGTGTAATTTGGGAAGAAAAAAAGACCTATTTCCAGGGATTGCATGAATAATCTCTCAGGGCGTTTCCAGATGGATCTTTGTACATCAGGGCCAGTGATGTGATACCCAACCCAACATAATTAGCTGGGTTGGAAGCATTGCTGCAGGTGACATTGAGTCTCATGTTTATCACTTTAGATATGGAAGACGCCATAGCTTAGTGGTATTGCAACTACATACTTACATGTATAATGTCCCATGTTTAGTCCCTGGCATTTCTACTTAAAAGGAACTTGGGAAGCGGGGTTGTAATCAGAGTAGGCTGTACTGGATGAGAGAGACCTACAGTTGGCATAAAGCTGCTCCTAATAGATTTTAAAGTAAATCCAAGATTTATAGCTAAAAATATGTATTTCACACAGTACTCATAATATCAATGGGATAGAAATTGCATTCTCTCAGTTACAAAATATTATACTGGGAAGCTTTGATATTCTTGCAGCAGAGAGCAGTATCCAGTGGGGTTGTGCATCTCTGCCGATTTCATTCTGCAAGTGGCACCCAACCACTTATGCAATAGAGATTTCGTTTCCAGGAGGAACTGGAAATGACCGGAAATGCTTGTTTCTGAAATAGAGCGGGTCAGCAGAACTTGCATAAGGGAGCTCCAGTGACCTGTCCCAATCCAGAAAAGTGTGTTCCCACTCAATTTGGGGCTTCCTCTAGGAAGTGTTAGATCTCTGTTAGTCCTGCTTGTGCACTGGGAATCAGAGGGAGAGGCTGATTGCAGAACCAAATTGGCGGGAATGCAGTAGCCATTGGATACTGCCCATAAGCATTGCAGAATTGTGAGTTACAGCTGAGTAATAAATGCCCAATTACTGCATACACACATACATTCTTGTGGAAAGACTCAATTGCAAGGCATTCTGGAATACTACTCTTCTATAAACCCAGTGGTTCACAAATGGAAATCTTATTATGGTGGCATGAGATGTGCTGCAGTGCAGTACTTAAGTTGGGTTATGCAGGCTTCATAGATCAGCCATCGGCAAAAATCCTTTAGTGAGTGAGGGAAGAGGAATGGGTAGAAAACAGAATGATTAGAAAGGGCTATACAAAGAAAAATTGTATGAGAAAGGGAAGTGTAGTCTTTAGCTGGCCAAAGTGCCTGATTTGTAGTTCCCAAATATTACTGCCAGCCACTGATGAAGCATGTGTCCCGATCTTTGGAAATCACAGTCCCATGTTTCAATCGATTTAAAGCCAGTCTTATGAGATTTTTCCCACACAGGTACACTCTTTGTGGTTTAGGATTAGCTTGGTGCATAGCTTGCAGTGCTGCTTTTTAGCACACAGCTTCTGGGGACAAAAACTATAGATGCTTCAAATCATTTTCGACCTGCAGTCGTAAAAAGAAAATGGCACTGCATCATCATTTGTAGGCCAGCAACCGAGTTCCACTTGTCTCTGGTAATGCCTCTGAACAGAGTAAGCTGCAGTCTGAGGTTAATTCAAAGTTACCGCACCACCTACCACCAGAAACGCTGCCTTATGATTATCATTTGAAAAGCGGCTGCAGTGATTTCCTGCTTAACTCTGGTTTCTTGCCAAGTGTTGTCCACAAGCCATGAAGCAGTGCGTACTCTAGGATAGCTGTGAAACCTAAAGGAGAACATTGCTGCTTTTAATGTTCCAATAGCATCATAAAGGAAGAGGCATTTTTGCTCAACCTGCCCCCAGCAAATTCACTTGTGGATGAGCAATTAAAATAGGGGGAAATGCATTCCAAAGGAAAGGAGTGCAGCAGGAAACAGAGTTGGCAGCTAATGCGTTTTGCATGGATAGCTCTTCTAGACTGAGTGGTAGCAACACGCACTCTATAGTTTTATGATAGCCTTCTTTCCTAAGAGCCTTTAGTCTTCGTCTCAGATATGTGTTGAAACCTGATTATGGTTACTCCAATGATCAGGGAAAGGTACTCTGCATGTGCTCAACGTGTTCTTTACTTTGCATATTCCAGGGCTGAGCCATGGCACTGGAGAGCAGGCTGAGACTTGGGGGACCTGGATCTGGTTCCCACTTGGCCATTAAGCTCACTGGGTGATTTTGTGCTAGTCACTGACCCTTAGCTTAACTTCACAGGGTTGTTGTGAGGATAAAATGGAGAGGAGGAGGAGGGCCATGTAAGCTGCCTTGAGTTCCTCGTAAGAGGGAAAAAAGGCAGGATATGAATGTTAGTAATGATAATAATAGGTCAGGGACTCGGCTCTAGAGAAGTTAAGGCTCAAATCAAGCCTTTTCTGAGAATGAGGTTTGGGAGATCAGGTGTGTTGTTTCTACTTTCCTGACTCACACAGTCTAAACATGCGTGGTGCTCCAGGTTGCACACACCTGATGGGAACAGAGTGGGGCTGTGGAGCAATTTCCTTTAATAAGTGTGAAGAATGCTAGAGGGGAAAAGCTGCCCTCTGCGCATGCTCTTAAGTGACAACATTTTATCTGAAATGATTGGCAGACGTTTTTGAGTACTATATAAATCTGCACAGATCAGGAGTTGACCTTCCTATCTGATAATGGTAGGCCTTTATAGGCTCCACTGTAAATGGAAAGGGGCAGGAGGAGATCTCTCTCTCTCTCACACACACACACACACTGGCTGCACTCATATTTATGTTGGTGTCTTGTTTTTTAACAGAGACGACTTGGGAGCGGCCAAGCAGTGTTCCTGGGACCCCAAAGAGCCCTGTGACCCAGAAGAATTCCTTGCCTACAGGTATGGGACCAATTAGCCAGAAGGGATGTGCACTTGATTTCCTGAAAGAAAATGCACATGATCTTCAGTGCTATATGTTTTAAATAGCATTCTGTACCAAGTGGGGAGCATAACTATGGCATCTTCATTACCCAGTAATGAAAGTGGTGCTTGCCGGCCAATGCTTGGCATTTCCTCAGCAGAGTTATGGCTCATGAACTGTGGTGTAGTGGAGTTAGGGCTCACAGGGCCGCAGTACTAACACTTTTTAATTAGCAGGGATGCTAATGCCATCTGCTGTCTGCCTCAGAATTCCCTGTGCCCTCTGAGCTGAGCTACAATCCTCACAGTTGCTAGTCAGAAATAAATATTCTGAGCAACAATGACCGGGCTTGCATAGTTTTGGAGGGGGAACTAAGTCATCATGGCTTATTTCTCCATCCATACATGATTGTTGCATGCTGGGGAATTTAGCATAATTATTAGCAGGGCAGCAGGGCTTGTCATGCTGTGCAAAGCTCACCAGGGGGGATTGTTTCCATGAGTAACAAGCCATCCTGAACCCTACAACAGCCCTTGGGTTGTGAGTGGCTTGTTATCCACAGTAACAAGCCATCCTAGCCTGGTTCACACAACATGACAAGCCAAGGATAATTATGCTGATCCCCCCATGGCACATGACCGACCACCATGGCTTATTTCCCCCTCTGTGATCCTGTGAACTGGCCCAGTATATTGTTCCTTGTTGTAATGCAAAGTATTTTGGGATGTCCTCATCTTGAATGGGCAATTAAGACCCAATGGATTTACAAGAGACCTGCTTCTGGTGGAGATGAAAACTGCTTTGTTGATATGAATCAATATGGCTCCCTGCATTTTTGGACTCTTCTTGGGGGTGTGGCTATGGGAGCTGTCCTGATGAGCGCTTGCACTTCAAAATTTACTGCTATGCCACTGCTCCTGAAGGAGTATGTTTAAATTTTTCTGTAGTCCTGTGTGCTGTCTCTTGGTTATCCACAGGTTACTTATATTTATGCAGCTGGTTCCTTTAACATCCTTGAGGTTTGAGCAGTGAGAGAGGCTCGGTGACAGATAACATCAGCTGAAGTTATGTTTGTAGCACATCTCATTCTCCCCAAACTGTCTCTGCCTTCCAAGCTACAGGAGTTAAAAATAATTAGGAAGAACAAGTTGCAGTTGCCGGGGGGGGGGGGGGGACCACATGCCAGTAAGGAGGAATAGACTGGTTTAGGATTAATTCCTTGCAGTTGATGCTTCCAGGTATGCCATTTATCCTCTCCTTCCATCATGCAATTCTGTTCTGCTAATGAGTAAGTGAGCAAATGGTGTCACAACATAATGTCCATTCTGAAATGGACCTTAAAAAGCAAGGCAGAAGATAATTCCAGCCCAGACAGGGCCTTAAAAATGTGGGAGGGGGGCAGTAGCCTTAAAGCAAAAACAATGAAGTGTAGGACCATTCACATATTTATATATTGCATATATTATATGAGAAATCTTGAGATCATTTCACTTAAACGGGCTTGCCTAACTTTGTTAGAGGGTTTAACTAGGGTGACCATATGAAAAGGAGGATAGGGCTCCTGTATCTTTAACAGATGCATAGAAAAGGGAATTTCAGCAGGTATCATTTCTACGCACGCAGCACCCGGTGAAATTCCATCTTCATCACAACAGTTAAAGCTGCAGGAGCTATAACTATAGAGTGACCAGATATAAAAGAGGGCAGGGATCCTGCATCTTTAACTGTTGTGATAAAAAGGGAATTTCATGAGGTGTTGCATGCATACAAATGACACCTGCTGAAATTCCCTTTTCTATGCAACTGTTAAAGATACAGCAGCCCTGAACTCCTTTTCATATGGTCACCCTAGTTTAACCAGCCAAGGTGATCTGTCCCAGTCATCACCTCTCAACTGGTGTAGCCTGTTGGTAACATTGAATGTATTTCTGCATATTTTGTAACACATATATTGCTGCAGAGCGTGTTTCATATAGATGGCCTGAATTTGTGGTGGAGAGGTTTGAATTATGCATTAACACCTGTTGAGATATGTGAGGTAAATTACTTTATTTTGGGTCTCAGAGGCTACATCAGTTCATTTTCTTCCTTCTTTTGAATTACACCAGCTCTTGAGCCTAAGCCACATGTCCTTTCTTTACAGTGAATGGGTATCACATACCAGGAACTCTGGGACCTCAACTAGAACCAAGCCACATGAATCTCCGCAGAGTTGGCAGTGACACCCAGGTAAGCACAGAGAATGCTCCTTAGTAACAGAGAAAGGCTCTTCTTATCCATATTTATGTGTGCTGATAGATATTTTCAGTGGGAAGAAGCACTGGAACCTTATTTCACTTAAAAATTGAATTATCACTGTACAGTTGAGTCCAAGCTTGTGTTGTGAACTTCAAAGCCCTTGTATTCCCGAACAATATTTCTTTCTTTCTTTCTTTCTTTCTTTCTTTCTTTCTTCCTCTCTCTCTCTCTTTCTCTCTCACTTTGCTATTTTTTATCTCTGGAAGCTCTTATTAATCTTGCCCAGCTTTAGCCATCTGTGATCATTTTGTTGTATGTATGGAGTTCTTCAGGCTAGTCATGCAATGTGCTTTCCTTTTTATCAAGGTTTAATTGGAGTTAGTCACATTTCTAATAGCGATTACACTGAGCATCTCCCTTGCTCTTATGCTGTGGGACGCTACCACCAAGATGGTCTGTATTATCCAGGTATTTTTTCTTCAGTCTTGCAAGACTCCAGTCAGGTCTTGTAGCAATGAATTCCCAACTCTCAAGTTTTGTGTGAAATCATCATCATCATCATCATCATTATCATCATCATCATCATCATCATCAGATTCCATCAAACTCCTCCTTAACTCACTACTTGAGAACATGTTGAGATAATTCAAACTAGTTGGTGACTTGAAATCCTCTTGCACAAATATGTGGGCTAAGATCTTTAGGTCATGCACTTTCTAGAGTTTTTTTTTAAAAGGGGCATGGGAGTGCCTCTTTAGATAAGGAGAGTTACAAAAATCAAAAAACCCATTTTTATAAGCCTCATAATTCTCCTGCTTATAAAAATGATATCTGTAGAGCTAGTTACATGAAACATGGTATCTATAATCTACCTGATGTGATCTGCAGTTGTGCAAAAATTAAACCGATCTGATTCAAATTTCCACAGATGCAGCAAGTTAAAATATACTGAAAATTGACACACTTGTAGTTTTTACTTAAGCATATCATTTTATTTATTTATTTTTTAAAAAATGGGGGAAATTACTTATGTACTTCATTCAGGCTTATCGAAGAAGTGTACCTTTCATTGGTTTGGTGAAATCACTAGCAGCGTTTTAAAAGTTAGCAAGGTTCTTCTGTCCCATGAAAGTCTATGGCAGCAATTGCTGGCACAGTTATTCTGGGCATGCTCAGTTTTACTCTGAAGCTAGAATGCTGTCAGCACTCCAGGGTTTTGAATCCCACTGTTCCTGTCAGCATTTTGTCAGTGGGGAAAGGTTAGGAGGAAACTGTCAACTGAGATAAGAGCAACGTAATTTGACTTTAAAAAACCTGCTGGTTTAAGCCCAGAGTTAAGGCTCTCAAATGCCAGGAAATTGGAAGCTAAGGCTGATGCCTTAACAGACATGCCCCATGATCAGTAATGATGTTGAGCACCATCACAAATTGCGCTTGTTTACAAGCAACAAACAGGCATGGGTCAATTCACAGGAGGATTCCTCTAGAAATAAAATAAGGTTCAGATGCTTCATAAAGCAATACAGGCCCAGGACAATGTGGGACATCTTTGCTGGTCCCAGGCACTCCACCCTCCCATCTGGATTTGGGTCTGAAAGGCCAAGAAAAAGTGTGGGTGCATGAAGGGTAAGTTGTAAGCAAGAACAATTATTGATATGGTACAACATCATCACTGATCCTGGATCATGTCTGTTATCCTTACCTTCCAATTTCCAGGTTTTGTGGAGCTTGAACCAACATGAGATAGCATTAACTCTGGTCTGAAACCGATAGATTTTTAAAACTAATTAAATGTGTAATTATTTCATTCAATTTAGCAATGTAGTAATAGTGGCAAGATCATTGTATTGGAGCCTGGCGGGTAACTTGGTTGCTGCTGTTTTTCCACTGTCTACAAACCCAGATTTGTGCTGGATTGATCTTTGCAAACAGCACTTCTAAACTACAGCCTAATGTTCACTGGAGCTTCCAGCTGTGTTTTTAAATACTAGTCGTTAACAACTCCAGTGGACTTCAGACATTTTGAGTGCTCTGCATGTCTGAAAATATAAGACATGACAACCAGATAGAGGTGGTTTATGAAGAGCCAGTGACGTGGTTTGAATGTAATAATAATCCAGAATTCATCACAATTCTGGCTTATCAGGAATGAGCAAGTATGCTGGTGCATGCTGCCTGAATTGCTCCTGATTGGCTCCTCCTCTCAGTGGAAGTGGCTAAACAAGCCAGGAAACCTCAATCCATGGTTTGTTTAGCATTACAGCCTAACTGGGATCCCTGACTTGTTGCTCTCCTAACAAACCAAAATTGTAAGCCATGACTTATGAATCTGGCTTGTTAGGAGAGCAACAAGACAAGGATCCCCGTTCAGTCGTAATGTAAAACAGCCATGGACAGACATTTCTTGGTTTGTTTAGTCCAGGGGTGGGCAACACACAGCCCACGGGCAGCATTAGGTCCCCACTGTCTCCTGATTTGGCCCCCGCTAAGCATATGAATTGTACAAAATCATTTAAAAAAACGTAACCTATTTGGAATGGTCATTTTGACCCTTCTGGTGTTCCGTAACTACTATGGAGCATCAAAAGGTTCTCTGTTACTGCTTTGGGTGTCATTTTTCACTTTTATTTTTGATTTTTTAAATTAATTTTTGGGCCATGAAAGAGGACCCATAGCCCCATGGTGTGTGTGGGGGGGCATTCTGGAGAGTGGGGGCATTCTGGAGAGCGAAAATGGCCCCTGGAATGCCTGAAGTTGTCCTCCTGCTGGCAGGAGGAGCCAAATGGAAGCAAGCAGGCACCCTGGACCAGCACGCTTCCTTCTTCCTGATTATATCTGAACTGGCCCAACATGTTATGTTGAATGCAGTGTTGAACCTGAGTTTCCAATTCTCTGTTCAGCCATCCATGGGTGTTTAATTTTGGTAACTCAAAGCTGAGAGCTTGCAAAATAGATTTGGCAGGTTGCTGTCTCAGCCCTGGTTTCTCATTTGAAGTACATCTATAATAATAGCGTGGCTGTGAAGATGGAGGGGATAGAAACTACACATCACAAATGACGACTGTTTTTAGAAATGGAAAATTGTGGTCATGAACCCTGTCCTTAGCATGTTGCTGCTGTTTGATATTGCTGCTTCCCAATTCCCTGTGCACTAAGGAATTATGTAGGCGAATTTGACAAACGATGCCTAAATTGATTTTTACAGTTCCTGTGTCTCTAAATTCAATGAAAATGCTGCATTGACAAGGATGTTTATTTTTAAGTAGCTTTCTTCCATTTCCGATATACTGCATTAACATTTCAGTGTGATGCCTTTCAGAGCAAAAAATATTCTCAGGGAGAGTTCACACACTTCTGTTCGTCACTTGATGAGTGTAATATCAAGTGCTTTCCTGCATGTGTGAAACAGCCATCACAGATCAGCCACCACAAACAAAACTTCGATATCAGCTGACATCACTGTGTTTGCAGCTCATAATATTCACTTCAGTTTTATCCCACCCTTCCTTCAGGGATTTGAGCAGACTTTAACACTTGCACACCACCTTGTGCAGGAAACTAGGTGGATAAATAGTGACTAGTCCAAGGCAACTAAGTGGAGGTACATATCTGAGTGGGGATTTGAATCTGAACTCCTCCTGTTCAAACACGAAACTCTGGCAACTGCCATTGAGATGTTGGTGCATGTGTGAATCTACACTTAGAGTTACGAGTGGAAACGTTGCAAATGTCCGATTAGAATGCTGGTGCTTGATAACATGCATTTGATACATTGTGGTGGTTGAGAAAATGTAGCTGCTTTCAGTCCACAGAGCCCTGTTTGAGTCAGCACATCATATCTGAGAACATTAAGGACTTTGTTAAAAAAAAAAAAGTTCTGTTGGCCTTGTAGGCTGTGTGAGCCATGAGGCTCTTCTCCTTCCCTTCTGGATTCCACTCCCCCCTTCCCCTGCATTTCTTTCCTTAGCAGCGCTGCCCAAAAGGAACCCACCCCCTCTCGCTGCTGAGAACTTTAGATTCCAACACTTGGCAGTCTTTTAATCTTTGACACTGTTCAGTGTTTTGCTTTTTCTGCTTCGTTTTGTTTATTTAAAATGGACTGTAAAAGAGTTGACCTTTGGGATTTTGTCTTTGCAGTGTGAAGCACATTAGGAATGTGAGCGGAGAAATGTAGGTGGGGATGCTCACACAACACACTAACCTACACTCAGTGATTGAGTGTGGGATGTTTTGAATCGGGGTTGTTTGTTGAACCATGGCTTAGTGTGCTATCTATAAGCAGCATGTTTTCCGCAGGGTGGGTTATTGTGTTGTCCAAATGCAGCCAGGGTGGCTTGTTAATCATGCAGTGTGGCTTGTTAGCCACCCTGAACAATCCAACTACAAATCATGAGTTCTCAGGGTGGCTTGTTCAAGAAAATAAGCCACACCATATTACTCTGGCTGCTTTTGAACAGCACAATATTCCACGGCTCAACAAACAACCCAAGCACTGAGTGTGGATTAGTGTGTTGTGTGAATAGATCCTGTGTGTACAAGATCTCTGTTTTGAGAACAGAAGCAAAGGCCCTCTCTTTCTCCCCAATGCAAGTAGATTGTTGCCCTCTAT
This sequence comes from Anniella stebbinsi, assembly GCA_029215795.1. Lineage (NCBI taxonomy): Eukaryota > Metazoa > Chordata > Lepidosauria > Squamata > Anniellidae > Anniella > Anniella stebbinsi. The sequence continues at coordinate 58,580,745 of JARDYH010000005.1, read as the reverse complement.
TGTGAGAGAAGCTGAGAGAAACTTTGGCCCTGAAGAGGACAGTGATATTGTCCCCAGTCCACAGCAAATCACCTGCCCATCACTCATTGACATTGCATTCCTGTGAAAGGAAGCAATGTAGCAAGTTGTTCATTCCCCCCCTCTTCTGTTAGCTACAATTACTAAGGGCAGATTCATAGACTCAGTTTTGAAGCAGTAGGTGGTGACCTCACCACCTTCGTTTCATGTGGAGTTGCTTTTAAGTGAAATAGTACCTATGTAGAACAACTCCAAAATTATCATATTGGGGATGATGGCAACCCACTCCGAAAGAATGAGCTAATGTGGTAGCTATGGAGATTTCCGAAACTTTGCATCCAGTTTACACTATCTCTAGAATAACCATGTGAATGGAATGGGCCCACTGAGAGAGTAGCCCTGTTGGAACTTCTTTATTTCCTTTGCTCTCTTAAGTTGAGAAGGAAGTTCTGAAGGTGTGAACTACTTGCTGAGGCAAAGGAGAACAAGTTGCAACTGGCTTGCTTATGGAGGGCTGTGGAACTGATGGAAAAAGCAATTCCCAGTCTCTTCCCTTCCTGAGTTGAAGTTCATAAATCGTCTCCCATAATTTGTGTGGAACATCTCACTTGCTTGGATTTTACCTTGTAGATGCCTCCTGCACGAATCCACCTTGGCCTCTGCTACTCTTCCTTTGTAGCACTCTGGATGGTGAAGCAAGAATTTAGCCTGCTGGTCTTTTCTAGCCCTGCTGGAGGGCAAGGCTGGTGGGCTCAGAAACAGGTTCTTTCTGAGCTCATGGCTTTGCATGTAGACCTCATGTTCTCAACTCGCTGCTTAAGCAGATGACAGGGCAGCAGACCTGTCATCAGAGCAGCTGCATGCAAGGCTCTGGCGAGTCTTCTTATATTTGTTGCGAAGTGCCTAGTAGGGCACCCAACTTAGTGTATCACCTGGAAAATGTGGAGTTGAACAACCCAGAGAATAGAATATTCTTGGCTAATTTGAGAAAAGGAAAATAGTCCAAGGAATACAAGGTGTTTGTGTTAAATTTGATGGTTTAGACACTCGGGGAGTTGAGGTTTGCTACTCAAACCAGCAGTTTATTGAGCATAACAGCGCATTGCATGAAGGGAAAGTGAGGAGAGCTCAAAAGCAGTTTTTTCCACTTAGAGAACTGGCTCATAAGAAAACTAGAAGCAGAGCCATTTTTTTAGAGAGGGGTTGATTATTAGAATTCTTCATTGCATAGTTCTTCCCGCTGGAGAAAGTAACCGGTTCTAGTTTTGTTGCTGGACTAATGCAAATCTGCTTTTTGGGGCATACTTTTCCTGCTATGCCTGGACAACTAATGCTAATGAAGTTGTTGTTGTTGTTGTTTTAACAAGAAGAGCACTCCTTATCAATGGAATGAGAACATCTTATGGAACTGGGCTCATTTTCATATTCTGGATCAACAAGAGGCATCCTTTCAGTTAAAACAATTAAGAGTGGCTACAGAATGAGAGATGCTGTTTCACTTCTGTAAGGATGTTTTAAAGAAGAAGAATAGTATCAATCTACAGGGGACAAGGAGAGGAGAACAGGGTGCTCTGGCTTCAAGTTGTCCCATAGCGTACGCAGACTGGATTCTGGAAGTGAGTGGCATGACGTGACTGTTGCCTATGCGAGATAATTTAGGTGTATGAAATCCTTGCAAGACCAGGTTGTTGGGTTCTGTTTTCTCCTTGAGGTGTTTCTGTTATTGTTTTCATTTTATGCATGGTTGGGCCATATGGTAGGCATACTTTTCAGTATTCTGTGAGAGATGCCATCGTAAGAACTGCAGACCCCTCATAAGATAAAGTGAGAAGGTTACAACTAAGGATGCAGCAGAACATTATGCTGTTGTTAACTGTTCCATAATAGCTTCAGACAGAACAGCATATAGCATGTATGGTTAAAACATGTGTCTGCTGACCTCTGGATAAAGTACTAAATACTCTGCTTTTGTTTTGGCTCACTCCATTCCTGTCAGTTTGATGCAGGTGGTGGTTTGTGATGCTTTCAGTAATTTGCAAATGGAGGCAGAAGGAAGCCTTAGGGACACCTGCATTGGGTTCTTAACATCACTGCAGAGACTTCCTCCTCACTTCCCCTGGCTAGGCTTTTAAAGATGAGCTGTTGGGGGGGGGGGAGAGTGGATGAGATGTGTCTAGTTGCAATCTGAACCTACAGCAAAGGAAGGCTTTGTGTATAGGACACCAACTGAATTGCACACGAATCCTAAAGTAGAAGTGGAGTTTCTGATAACTCTTTAGGCATGGTGACTAAAGAGCCCTGTTCTAGAGTTGGCATGCAGCTGAAGGGTTAATTCCAAAGCTAGGCACTGATTGGAAGGGGAGGTGTCACCATGCTTAGGATGAATTATCTGGCTGCACAGAGCTTGTGTGCTGTTTGGTGAGCACAGTGCAGGAGTCTCCCATGCAAGAGTTCAGCTATCAGACTGTGGCACCTTTGGACATGGGAAAAAGCTGAGCTAGAAAGCAAAGCAGAAGGGGAATCTCCTCACATTGAGCTTGCATGCAGCACTAATTCACCAACACCAACACGCACATACAGAATCCCTCCAAATAAAATACATACCATGTCGGATGTGGAGTGCAGTTTTGACGATGCCTCTTGCCTCTCTCCTCAGAGTCCTGGGTCCCCATCACCTACTCGAAAGCAGAACAAGGAGACCACCTTTACGGTAAGTAGAATCCCACAGTGATGACCGCCAGTCCAGTTGCTATGGTGATCCAGGCACCAGAGCAAGTAGCATTGCAGGGCAGGGGAGGGGGGGAAATCCGTGTGCAGGGGTCTGCCTCATGTTTTCCAGATGTAAACACGGTGCTTGCTTTCCACAGTGAGAGCTGCATTGAAGCCATTTTTAAAAGGCTGAAGCTAGCAAAAAGCCTGTTACAGAGAGACAGGGAAGAAATGCTCAGAAAGCAAGAGGGGGTGGGAGGCACTTCTTTGTGCTGTGATTTTTAAATTACACTTGCAGCAGTGTTTCCTTTTGTTCAAAGTTGCTTTTGGGTAGATCAAGCAATTAGTAGCCAATGAAGTCATCTTAAGAATAGAGTGTTCCTGTGGGCAGAGTACACACTGATAAAAGTTGACACCAAGGTTTTATGAAACCTCCTTTTGAAGGTTGGTTTCTTTTGCAGATTTGACGGGTGACTGAAGAAAAAACACACCATAATAATTATTTTTTGAAAAGATGCCCTGTGAAGTCATCATAGTTCACACTTTGGCTGAGGTCACTAGCATGTTTGATATTTCTCCATAGGAGAGGATGAGATATAAAGTTTTGAATTCTGGCAAACCTTTTGACTCTTTCATTAAGTCCCAACTTATCCTTCCTCATCATTATTGCTCAGAAACCTGGCCCAGTTATATTGCAAGGATTCAAGAAAGAGGAAACATTCCCCTGTGGAAGTGTGAGGTTTGCTCTTTTGCTAGCTACAGCAGTGGAAAGGAATTTGTTGAAACAACATGACATATTTCAGTATGAATTGGAGCACTGGGATGGGGGGGGGACATCAGGGGACTAGAATATGATGATGAAGTGATTATTAGTATCAGTGTTGTTTTTCGTGTGACAGGATTGATGCTCAATACTGCCATTCAGTTTTTCCAGGTGTGTAGTTTGAATGTTTCATCTCCCCCGGAGCCCATTTTCAGTGTTTACAGTGGGTTCTGAAAAACGTATGTTCTCTCTCTCTCTCTCTCTCTCTCTCTCTCTCTCTCTCTCTCACACACACACACACACACACACACACTTTTATTGTAGGAATCAGGTTTTGCACTTGGGTATGAGCAGTCCAGAGAATGGGCTGTTTGCAGTTTCGTGAGTAAATCACAGGTCTCTGTACTTCTCTGTGGAATTGTGAACACCTGAAATAAATAGCCAATTCTCCCATTACATACCCTTAGCTTGGCTTGAAAGGGAACTGAAGCAGCAGTATCTGATCTTGCTAGGGGCTGTGTTTTGACTCTCTTCCCCTCTAGCTCACCCGTTCAGCATGAAAAAATAAATAAAAATCAGAGCTTGAAGTGACTTCAGGGGCTGTTACCCCATAACAACTGATTGTGTAAAGATGACCCAGCTGTGGGGATAATCCCATTCATGCAAGGATGGGTATTGAAGTAAAAGCAGAAACTGTGATAGTCTCTTCAGTGTTTTATCACCACTGTTCAACTGTCATGAGTATAGTAATAAAATCAAAGGCTAAATGATTTCAGGGTGATTATCTTAGTCCTGAAATGCATTTCCTTTATAGTTAAAGTCAGGGACAATTCAAACATTACTCTGTGGACATGGCTTTGCAAAAAGAAAAAATCACTTCAGTGCGGCTGAAGCTCTACATGGCTCTGGGTAAAGTTTAAATCAACCTCCCAAATGGATCAGCTGGGGCATGGCACCAAGTATCCACTCGCATGTTGCACCTTTCTTTGGGTGTCATTTCTTCTTCTGCATGTTCCATCTGGTCCAGGTTTCAAATGTTACAGCAGCCATGCGGTGGCATGACTACATTGAAAATTTTTTTTTTGGCAGAAGCATGCCACTGACATATAATAGCTGAGTTCGACCATAAGAGAAAGAAAACAACATGCTTCCCATACCTAAAAAGCTCTTTCACTCTTTTTTCTAAACTGAAGACTTGAGAATGTTCAACATATCTATTGGATGTCTTAAACATTCATACCTTTCTTCCAGGAAAGATGTTATCAAGTGCCTGTGGGTCTTCCTTACTTGAAATTCAAAAGGCATCTAAACTTCAGGAGAATTTCAAGGGGCTTTTTGGGCACCTATGTTCACATATAACAGTGAATCATGGTTTGGTGGTGCAGGAACAAGCCCTGAGGCTATCATGCCCCTTCCAATAGCTCCTTCCTCCTCCTCCAGATCTAAGACTTCTGACTCTTATTTACTAGCAAACTTACTTTGCTTCAATATCTGAACAGCCAAACTGTGGTTTGTGCTTGCCTGCAAACTAGAATCACAGCAATCTTGGTTTACAGGCAAGCACAAATAATAGTTTGGCTTTTGGACATTGGAGGAAACTATGGTTTGCTACTAAACCTGGGTCAGAAGTCTTGGATCACAGCACCCAGGGGGAGGACGTGATGTATGAGCACAGTGGCCCCAGGGGCTCATTGTCCTAACATCAATCCATGAAAACAGCTGTTTGCCTCATGGGGAATATGCAGCAGTTATTTACTTGTTGAAGTTAATCCGGAAGATTTCCCTTAAAAAGTGCTTCTGTGGTTGTGGAGCCGGTTTCCCTGCACTCATACTATTAAATATAGTTGAGGAGGAAATTAATTCTTCCTCCAGCGAGCAAAATCAGGTATGGGTTTTGAGTGAAAGAGGACTGGATGAGTGTCTAGGAGTGATTTTGATATCCATGACATCGCTGATGAACAGTGACACAACCCTTTCATCCCAAGCCTGGTGCTGATTTCGTGTGCCAGTGAATGTTATTGAAAGTTCTCAGATCCGAAGAGGCAGAGTGCTCCCCACCCCACAGATATCTTTTACAGTGGATGTGGGCTCCCCTAACAATTTAAACAGACAAAGGAAAAAGAAAACTGGCTTAAGCAAGGCTATTCTCCCCCACTTCCTGCCCCCCAACTACCTGCTGCATGAATATCCCTTCATCAAAAAGACGCTTATTTTTCTTCCACTTTCCTCTTGCAAGATTTTAAAAGACACACCAAGTAGGAGGGGAGCTGTAGAAAGGGGACAGGAAATTGTGCTCTTCTTGCCAGTTGGTCATGTTCAGTGCCAATGCTCTGCCAAGTAGTTTTAGCGGGTATTTGAATCATCTGGAAATGCCCCCAAACCACCTTGTGGGCAAGTGACAATCCATTGTGCAACAGCACACTTCAGGTGCCAACAAGTGTTAATATCACAGAACTCACTGCTGTAAATGAAGTAATTTGGCCTGTCTGGCAGCCTCATTAGAGGTGCTGAGAACCCCAGATGTTGGCATTCCAGTGTCGTCTCTCTGGTTTTCCTTTGTTTTAATCACATCTGTGGTCAGCTGGTTTCCCTACAACCTATGCTCATCCTGTTCCCAGATTTGAATGAGGCACTTGCTATCTCTCCACTCTCCATGAATGTTCATATTCTCCCTCTCCTCTCTCCTTCCAAACTGGTGATCAGATACCAATGAACAAGAGCAACTCCATTGCCCTCCATTAATATTGTCTGCAGACTGCTAATTTTTCTGTGGTGCCAGACTGAGTGCAGACAAAAGCTTTTCAGAGACTTGGTATTATAGAGTTGTCATTGTCTGCTGGACACCCATACCTTTTTGTGTTTGTGGGTGTCCTGTCTGGCTTTCTGGTCGATCCAATTTCCTAGGTTTTTTGAGAAGTTGTTTTACTTCAGTATGTGAAAGTATAGTTGTTTATCCATACGAAACAGAACAAGCCCATCCGCTCCTCCATCATTGAGAACATTTCCCTAAAACTACATGTTCCTTTAGGACAGTGTGAACCTCCTCATCTATTCCCAGTACTACAGTAATCATCTTTGTTTCAAAAGGAGAGAAATAAGCTCTGTCCTTGCAGAAAGACTTTCTCATTTGAAGCAACGCTTTCCCTCTCCTTTATATGGTTCTCAAGGCTCTGCAACAGGATTGAGTTTACTGCCACTGTAGCAGTAAAAGGGATAATTACTCCTGTTGCATCACCAAAATAGTCACCTGTATATTCCTGATTTCTTATGTTCCTAGGACTGGAAGAATGCAAGCGCATATCTCAAGGCCCTTAAGGATTCACATTTTAAAATAATCGTGCACAAGAACCTGCTCCTCTTCCCCCATCCCAATCTTGTGAGCACTTGTAGGCTATATGTTAAATGTCCCTCCACAGCCTCTTGATAAATGCCCTCTCTTTGCCAAGTTTAGTGCCAGCGTTTTGGTTGCTTTCTAGTTTCAGAAGCTTCATCAAAGCTCAAGTCTGCTAATCTCTCTAAACCAATGAAAATCTGCAGTTCAGGCATACATTTCGATATTGCTTGTCCTGAGATGAAGGAATTGGGTTATAAATTTAAATAAATGCTTTCTGGCGGACTTCATGAATTTAATTACTCAGTGAATTAAGGATCCAGGAGGGGATAGTTTTCAGTTACGCTTTAAAGAAAATATGCATTAAAATGTAACACCTGAAATGTTGTCTAACCGTTCCACTTGATGACTATGACATACATTTCAAAATTCTTTTTTGGAAGTCATTAGCATGTAGAGATTTGTATGCACTCCGTGTGTAGATCATCACATAGGATAAGCAAGGTATAAGCCTTGTGTACATAAGGGAATTGCAGTAGGATTGCCACATGTCATGATCCATCCCTGGGATTTACAGAAATTCCAAAACGTGACTTTCTGTGAGAATTTTATTATGTGTGAAAGGGCCCTTATGCTTTTTGAATTATAGATAATTGGGCAAATATGCCACTCTGTGGAACATGGGGATATAGGAAGCTGCCTTATACTGTGATTCAGACCATTGGTCCATCTATCTCATTGGCACTGACTGGCAATGGCTCCCCAGGGTTTCAGTTAGGTGTTTTTCAGTCTTACCTGGAGTAGACAGGGATTGAACCTGGGACCTTCTACCTGCAAAACAGGTGCTCTTCCTGCTTCTGCTTGCAAAACAGAGGAGTGAGGGGATGGCTTGGGTGAGGCTGAGGAGACAAAATATCTAGGTGGAGGCAGCACTCATGTGAAGTGCCAGCTTCTAATGCTGATAATTCTGCTCTTGGGTTTCTTATCCCGCTTTTTATTTTATAGATAGATGATAGATTAGATAGATAGATAGATAGATAGATAGATAGATAGATAGATAGATAGATAGATTCTGGAGCTTCACTCAGAAAAAAATGGTTTCAACAGCAGGAATGGATTTGTCAGATTACTGTAAAAATTTTATCATCATTCAGCTGCTCTCTCTCTAATATGCCCGTTAGCTTCAGTGAGGCTGTGGGTGTTTCTGGCACAGCCCCTTTTGTAGAATCCTCTTGTCCCCATCTAAGGTACCCTAGGAAGCTGTAGGATATTTGGTGACATTCACATAAGAGATGGTTTTGTGTAGAGTTTCTCCCAGATTTCGCCTAAAGCAAAATTACAAGGTAAATGTGGAGGGCTCCTGCTTGTATCACACATCTGTGGCAATTGATGGGAAAGAAACCTTTTTAATGAAATTCTGAAATTTCTTAGGATGAGAGGAGTCTAAAGATCCCTAGGTCACCTTTTCTGTTTTAGCATTAAAGCAGAATTTCAAGGCCAATTTGGAGGTTTCTGTTCCGGAGAAACATTCTAGCAGTTCTGAGGGAAGCAAAAAGCTTTTTTGATCAGAGATGCTGTCTTCCCTGGGCTTTCTTACAAGCAGCCCTTTCCATCTGCATCCTATGACACCTCATGGCTAGAAAGGGCATTGCATTTAGCAACCACTTAGTCTGTGGTGCTGCTGCTTTTAAACAGCTTTCTTTCACATATCCCATGTACCCATGTTTCTGAAATGCTTTGCATGGTCCGGCATATTTTTCTTTCTTCCTTTTTGTCAGATAAACTGCGTGACATTCCCCCACCCTGACGCAATGCCAGAACAGCAGTTGCTGAAACCTTCTGAATGGAGCTATTGCGATTATTTCTGGGTAAGTGAGCAGCCACCCATATGCTATTTACTGCAGCAACTGAGCTTTACACAGGATGTAGCATATTGCGAACATCTCTGTTAGCAAACATGTTAAAATCCAAGCTTGAAAGGTAGCGCATAAGATGTTGCAGAAATTGTTTTCTTTCTCTGCACCCTAATTCCAGGATGCCCATAGTATTCATGAGTAGAGGACTGGAATGAGGCTTCTATGCTGAATCATATTCTAAGGCTTGACATCTATAATCCTTAAAACTAGCATTCCCATGCAGTCCTGGGCAGCATGTATGCATTGATGTATCACCTGCCTCATTTGCTTCCATCCCATCGCATTCTACCCTCTACAAATTTCGTCCTCTTGGAACATGGACATTGCTCCCCTTTCTTATTATAAGGAGCATCACGAACTGTTGGTTATTCTTTGGTTGGCCTTGAGAGTTAGGTAGGGAAGTCATAAGAAACCCTTTTAATGGTTGTTGCGAGTTTATTTATAGCTGTAATGTGGGATTATGAGCTTTCTTGTGCTTTTGGGAAAGTTGGCTACAAATAAGGGGAATTATCTGTACCTTCAAACTTGATGCTAATTTAGGGTGGCCATCTGAAAAGGAGGACAGGGCTCCTGTATCTTTAACAGTTGCATAGAAAAGGGATTTTTAGCAGGTGTCATTTGTATACATGCAGCACCTGGTGAAATTTCTTCTTCATCACAACAGTTAGAGCTGCAGGAGCTATACTGAAGTGACCAGATACAAAAGAGGGCAGGGCTCCTGCAACTTTAACTGTTGTGATGAAGAGGGAATTTCACCAGGTGCTGCATGGATACAAATGATACCTGCTGAAATTCCCTTTTCTATGCAACTGTTAAAGATACAGGAACCCTGTCCTCCTTTCCATATGGTCACCCTATGCTAATTTTAGAGGGGAATGGCATAAGGAATAAGATGGACACACTACTAACGCTGCACAAACTCACCAACAGGATGGGGGCAAAATTCATTTTGTTCGCATGTCAATACGGACCGGCCTAATTCACAAATCCTGGACTATTACTTACTTATTTGATTTACACCCTGCCTTTCCATATAATAAGAACACTCAAGGCAGCTAACAGTAACCCAGTATGCAAATTGGAACACAGCTATCATTCAGTTTTCACATTTCTTTGAATTTTGTGATGCAGTTCTCCAATAAGAGAACAAAATGCACAAAAATACATACATTAGGGAAAATTGAGTACCAAAATGCATACATTAAGGAATATTGCATGCAAAATGGCATGTATTAGGGAAAAGTGCTTGCAAAAATATGTATATTTGGGGAAATTGCATATAAAAATATGTGCAAATTTTCATGCAGATTTATAAAAGGAAAGTTGCAAACTAATGAGGTTGGATCCAAATCGTGCCTGAAAACATGTGAATGCAATAGAACGTGAAACAGATATATTTGTCAATCCATACTAACCAGAAATTATTACACTATAGAATCAGTGACACAATTTGGCTGGGGCTTTGTTCTGTAGTAATACAGCTGGCCCAAGAAATTTTGCTGCCTGGGACAGAACAGCAAAGTGCCCCCACCCCACCCCAGGATGCACCTGGGGCATAAAATTAGAGGTTTGGGATATTATTGTTATTTATTTAAAACATTTCTTGGCCACCTTTCAAGCAAATAATAAAATCAGTAGAACTCAACATATAAATAAGATCATCTTAAGTATAATCCATTTTAAGTAAATCTGGTTACTAAGACATATATTTTCCATTACACAATATACATTATAATAACGTTCATAAACTGTAGGTGTCTTTAAGGAAAATGAAGGCAGAGCGGCAGTGGCAGTTAGTAAGGTGTGCTTTTTTTCCCCTATAGAGTTCCATGCATTTTGGCGGGGGGATTATTTGTTTATTTACATTTCATGTGATATTGCTAACCTTATCCCCCCCATACTAATTGTGCACATAATGGGAGATAGTTATCTTACATTCAAGAGGTTCCTGGAAATGCCTATGCCCTGCAACTTACATTTAGTTGTATTTTTAATGTAGAAAGAATAACAGTGGGGAAAAGCAGAGAAGACGAAAACTGATCAGGGAGCAAGGATTGTATGGGTACGGAGGTGCCGGGTGGTAAATTATTTTGGGTAAATATTGGGGACTGATATGCCTGTTCAAAAAAAATATATGGCTGATACTGATTTCAGTCTTTCTTACTCCCACCAGAAGCTTGGCTTGTTTTCCCCTTAATATTAGCACTGTCAGTTCTTATGAACATACAATCTGCTGATGCTTAGCTGTCTGTTTTCTATATGCCAGAGCAGCCTCTAGTGGCAATGCTCTGGTATTTTTCTGTGAATTCTGGCAGATCTGCTGTTGTGGTCTTTAAAGGTCTGCTAGCATACATTATATCAGTGGTGTTAGGCAAAAGGATCTTGAATACTGGGGCATATTTATTTATTAGATTTCTATGCCACTCAATAGCCGAAGCTCTCTGGGTGTTTCACAATTAAAGCCATAAAATACAGCACAATAAAACATACATACATGTATAAAACAGTATAAAACCAAAGTAAAAACACGCCAGCAGTGAAAATATTTTTTTTTAAAAATAACAGATTTAAAAGCAACAAAAACTAAAGAACTAAAATGTGTGGCCAAATAAGGAGGTCTTCATGTGGTACCTAAACCCCCCACAACATAGGCACCAGATGAGCCGCTCTGGGATGGGCATTCCACAACTGGCATGCCACCCCTGAAAAGGCCCCTCCTTAATAGCAACTCACCTCACCTTATTTGGTGGAGGCACCCAGAGAAGGAGGGCCTCTGAAGACCTTAGGGTCCAGGCATGCATATATGGGGGGAAATGATCCTTCAGCTAACCTGAAAGCTAATGCCAGCATTTTGAATTGGGCCTGGTCATGGACTGGAACCCAGTGCAGATCACAAAGCACTGCCACAATATGTTCATATTGCCCTGTCCCATTAACAGACTTCCTGCCCTATTTTGAACAAGTGGAAATTTCCAGACTTATTTTAAAGACAGCCACACATATATCGCATTGTAGTAATCCTGATAAAAGGTTACCAGAGCATAGATAATGGTAGCTAGGCTATCACTGTCTAGGTAGGATGTAGTTGGTATATCAGCTTAAGCTTGCACATGTTTGCCAGGGATAAGCAAACCTGATGTCCTCCAGATGCAGTCTCAGCTAGTATTGTCCATGGTCAGGGATTATGGAAGTTGTAATCCAAAACAATTGGAATGCACTGGCTGCCTCTCATGTTCTAACGCTTCTTGTGTGGTATATATCCTAACTGTCCATTTCCTTTAGACTGATAAGAAGGATCCTCAAGGAAACAGTACGGTCTCGGGATTTGAAATTCTTCTACAGAAACAACTGAAAGGAAAGCAAATGCAGAAAGAAATGGCAGAGTTTATTCGAGAAAGGTAACTTAGAAATTCAGTTCTGACCTAGGTTGATTCCTTGTGTTTCATTGGTCTTGTTCCTGTTAGTCAAACTCCTAATGTTAGTCCATTAGTCAGGTACACCAGTCTTGAAATATTGACCAACATAATGTATGGAGGGGACTTAGCCTGGTTTGAGTATTTTGATGCTCCTGTAGATTTATAGCAGTGTCTTCTCACTTTCACACCCTAAATAGCCTAAATCTTGGTATTGTACATGAAAATGTAGTGATTATATGCAGCTAAACAATAATCATCCAACTGCTGCAAACCTTTCTGTATGGTGTTCTGTAGCTAGGTTTGCATTTGCATTTCTTGGGTGCTCAGCATTAAAGAAGCACATAAATATAGGTGATGTTATACTTCATGATTGTGGACCCCATTGTAAAATGGCAGATGGCATTGACACAAGCCCCTGTGGTTCACAAAAGGGACTTCTATGCCTGCAGGGTTATCTGCTCTCCTTCCCATGCTTTCAGACATGCCCCAGTGCCCAACACTTACTAGGTTTGTGCCAACATGCCAGCAATACCAAATTCTACCAAATCTCTCATACTGAATTCAAAGTAAAGCATGCAGGTTGGTGCATATTTATGCACAATAAGATGATGTTCAAATATTCTGTTGACGTGCCTGCTCAGTTCTTCTGGAACTACAACTCTATGTCTTGGTTCCTAACTTTCCTTATGTGAAAGGAACAGAATTCACATTTGTGGAAAGGGGCTTTCTATCCCCTTCTGCTTCTGATGGAGGTGCAGATAGAGGGGGCAGTTGGTAGAAATCCCTCTCTCCTCCCACCTGTTACATGAATGAAGGCACATCTATATCTCTAACAATATGGCTTGAACTCAGAGCTGCCCTTCTGCAGGTGTCAGAGCCTTTGATCCAGTGGAGACTCCCAATGACTGGAGGGGGAATGGAGGCAATCTTCACCTATTCCCCATGCCACTTCACATGTTGTTACAGAAGGTCCCCCAACCCTCTGGAGCAGATCTTTCAGGGCTGCAAGAGTCTCTAGTGGGAAAGGGGAATTGGCAAAAACCACCTCTTCTGCCTTCCTCTGTGGCAGTTCCAGTCTGTGTCCAGCCTTGTGTTTCCAGCAATCATTAATCCTAGTGTTGAGATTAAAAAACTAAGATCACAACCTATTTTTTTCAAGTTGTTTAATCTGAAAACAGCCCCTCTGTAATTATTAGTGGGCAATTTTAATCTTTAATCTTCACTGTAGAGAGTTAACACATATCCTCTCGATTTCTTTTGATGCGCAATAGTTCGGTGACTTTTGACACATCTGAAACATCTCTGTTCACCCTCCCTCCCCCACCCATCCTTACCCCCACCCCCATGACTACAGCCCTGCTAGAACATGGTTTAAATAACATAAAATATCTGCAGGACATGAAAGGGAAAGGCAAGAGAGAAAGATAAACAGTTATTATTTATAGCTGCTCATTATTTATAACTACCCTTAGAAGAAAAAGAGCATTGTTATAAATAGCTCTTCAAATAATAATAGGAGGAGATTTAGTTCTCCGGAACTTGTAACCAGGGACTGGAACACTGTGTTCTAAGAATGGACTTCATCTGCCTGATCAGAGGAAAATGAAAGTCCAGCTTCATTACACCCATGATAATTATGCTGTGTTGAATTAATAGGAAAACACTCTCTTTTCCTAATGGACCAGTGAGCATCCCTTTGTCAAAATGTGCGGCACGAACAAATCTGCACAGTTCTAGGGCACACAAAATAGTCTGCAGCACAACCTACACTTACTTCCTTTCTTGTACAAAAAGTTTTACTCCCTTACATTTTTAGCAAAGGATTTTGGACTATCTCTGACAGACATTTGGGTTTGATTGAAATGTTACATTTTTGATGTGCATTTTATATTCCCCCCCCCCCCCCCGATTTATTTCATGTCTCTTTTATTTTTATAGCATTTCTATCATGGTTGTGGTCTACTTTGTGTTTCTTGGAGGTTGTTTTTTTAAAAGGCCGGCCATGCAGTGAAAGAATAAACAATTTTTTAAAGATAAGGGTATACATTACAAAACCATGTTGTGTCTGAAATATAACTCCTTGCCTGGCCCCTTTATCTCATGTGTACCATGACAAAAAATGAGAGAGCAGGGACCATTCACTGGTCCAGAAGATAGCTGCACAGCTGTGACTACAATCAATGGTTTTACCAGGGCTGTCCAATCCTGGCACTTTGAAGGAGGGAGGTGATATATTGCGGGAGTGATCCGGTATTCAATTTTCTTTGCTAGTTCTGTCTCTCAAGACAGGAATGTTAGAAGAGGTTTGTGGCCTGAGAGGACATTGCATTAGGAGCTTACTTGGAAAAGGCTAGATGTTCAAGTACAAAAGATGTTGGGGTTGCCATAGACAACTTGATGAAAATGTCAACCCAGTGTGCAGCTGCTATGAAAAATGGAAATTCTATGTGAGGTATAATTAAGGAAGGCATCAAAAATAAATCTGCCAAGATCATGGTGCAACCACACTTGGGGTACTCTGTACAGTTCCAGTCGCCAAACCTCAAAAAAGGATATTTTAGGGTTGGAAAAAGTGCTGCAGAAAAGGACAAGTAAAATCATCAAGGTGTTAGAGCACCTCCTCTGTTACGTGGTTACAACTGTTTAGCTTAGAAAAAGGGTGAGTAAGGGGAGACAAAATTATGCATGGTGTGGAAAATGTGGATAGGGAGATATTTTTTTCTCCCTCTCTCATAATATTAGAATCTGGGGTCATCCCATGAAGCTAATTGGTGGAAGTACTTCATCATACAGCACATAGTTAAACTATGGGATTCACTACCAAAAGATATAGTGATGGCCACCAGTTTGGATGGCTTTAAAAGGAGGTTGGATAAATTCCTGGAGGAAAAGGCTATCAGTGGCTACTAGTCCTGATGGCTGTGAGCAACCTCCAGTATCAGAGGCAGTAAGCCTATGTACACTAGTCGGTCACTGTTTGAACAGAATGCTGGACCTTAAACTGGTCTGGCTTTTCTTATGTTCTACCTTGCTGCTATAGGCTAAACATCCACCAATTTTCTCCTATTTACCATTCAGTAGCAGTAAGTGGATGCTTTTTTGGCCATCACCAATTTCAACAGTGGCTGGGGGGATGTCCCGGGAAGTGCATACATGCAGGCTGCATTTTGCCACCCCTGATATAACGTATGCTTGACCCTTCTCCAACCATCTGTGCTACATGAACCAGAACTATGCCCTCTAAATTCTGCAGTATCACACCACCATGATATAAACAATTAAAATTTAAGTATGTACATGTGCATAATATTTGTAAACTATCTCAGTTGGACAACCATGAGCATCAGGAGACCATTCCCAGTCGCCCCTATGATCGGACCATTTGAATCCCGATCTATTGCCAAAACAGGTGGAGTTCCACAATTGGCTGGATCAGATCCCTGAGTATTTGCTGACCAGTGAGGCTATGTAGAGGCATGGAATATCTTGCAGGGAAGAGGGGAGGAGTGACAGAGAAAGGTATCCATCTACATGTAGATGCTACCATAAAAGCCCTTTTCCCTAGAGATAAATGTGGAAGTCCCTGGAACCTTGTGTTGGCTTCTGGTAAGTTTTGACTGACAAACAAGACAGGCTTGGTCTACTTGGCCCGACTTGCCATGGAGATGGTATTGCTCTATCTGTGGCAGAACATTCTGCGATTTCGACTACCACAGATATAGGAGCTACAGGCCCAAGTACTTCATCTACTGTGAATTTGGTAGGAATTGTAAATAACCATCATTCAGTTTGGTGGGTTTTGTAGGTAAAATTACACAACATGTAAAAAAAAATCTTTTCCCATGGGATGGTTTTCTAGGGATGCTCTAGTTTATTGCGTCATGAGATACTGTTTTTCTAAATGATAGATCTCTGCTGGTGTCATTGCTTTCTGCAGGATAAAAATTGAAGAGGAATATGCCAAGAACTTGTCCAAACTATCACAAAACTCCCTGGCTGCCCAGGAAGAAGGGTAAGTGTTATTCTTACCATTTTGTTAGCCAATGAAATCCCATCCAACTATAAAATGTGTGCCTTTATTTAGATATCATTTATTCTTCGCTTCCTTTCTGCTGAGATCCACACTGGAGTATGTTTTTTCCCCCTTTGGAAACTAGCATATGAATGAAGGGTTGGTTTGCTGTGCGGGATTATTCACTGATTTGAAGTTGGCAGGAAGTATTATTTTTTCCCCCTGAGAAATTATGTGTTTCTGAGGCTATCATCTCCTTTCACGCTGAGAGAGGGCTGCCTACTGGGTCAGAAGTGACTCACAGCAAAATAATTGCAGCACAGGTAGTGGAGCTCCCTGATCAGTGTTGAACGATTGGTATTGGAGGCCCCATTCAAGTAAAGTTGGCGGGTCTGTGGTGGTCCCTATCTTATGGAATTTCCACTCAAGAGATATATAGCTGCCCCCATCTGTGGCTGCTATTAAGAAAGTTTTAAAAGTTCATCTTTTCTCCCTACCCTTTAGTTGAAAGTTTTTATTATATTTGCTGCTAATGGTTATTTTAACATTTGCTTTTATTGTAACTGGTTTATTTAAAATGGTTGTTTCCGTATAATGTGATCTTATGGATATCTTGAATTGTATTGTTTTTATGCCATAGTCTTGAAAGGTGACTATGGTCTTGAATGTGACTAAGAGCTAGATTAAATCAGTAAGAAGGTAGACTCATATGGGAAGATGCGCTGCCTTGTCACAATGTTAAATATGCATCACTACCAGCAATCCTCCCAGCGGAAAATACACAGATGTCCAAGAAGCCTCTGCAATACTGAGATACTGCTTCCAGGTTAGAAGAAACACCTCGTGTACCGCATCCTGTCTGGATAACACTTCCTGAGCAAATTGCTCAAGGAGCAACACTGTCCAGTCCAAAAGCAGAGCAGTCTGACATTTCTAACCTAGCAGTTACTATTTCCAGCACAAAAGGAAGACACGGTAGAGATCTTTGCTTCTGAGGTTTTTTTTCCCTCCTTTTACAGTAGGAATGGTGCTTGACAGACAGGGCCGGATTAAGGCTGTGATGGGTCGCAGGGCTAGCCATCTGTAGTGGGGCCCCTACTCTGTCCTCAGTATTGAATTTACACACTACATATGAGCATGCACATACACAGTCGCTAATGTACACACACACACACACACACACACGCACACATGCACACACATTCAAGAAAGAGACATAGATGGACTTAACTGACCCAACAACCAGACAGACACAGACGGTGTTGGCCCAGGGCAGTTTTCTGCCTGAGGAGGACCAGCATATGCCTTCCACTTCTCAATGGATGATCTGGACCAGTCACTACCTCTCAGCCTAACTTACCTCACAGGATGGTTGTGAGGGTAAAAATGAAGGAGACCTTGAGTTCTTGGAGGAAAGGCAAAACATAAATATAAAATAAAGCAAGTAATGATCCATTAGAAAAGCTTATGTTCACAATAAGCCTCCCTAATGTATAAAATGGCCACACACACACAAAAAGGATATAACAGCAACTTTATTTACATTACTGGGCACACTCATTTATATGCACTTGCTGTAGAGACAAGATGCATCGAGTACCCCACTTGGAAATTTAGCTTATAGAGACCCTGGGGAGGGAGCCCTAAGATTGACACCAACTCTTATAACTCACATTAAACGTTCATTTTTTCCCCCAAAAAACACATCCTTCTGCTTTTCATATGCGCTACTGATATGCCTCCTCCA
The DNA here is from genome assembly GCA_029215795.1 of Anniella stebbinsi. NCBI lineage: Eukaryota > Metazoa > Chordata > Lepidosauria > Squamata > Anniellidae > Anniella > Anniella stebbinsi. The sequence goes on along the minus strand of JARDYH010000005.1, from coordinate 58,562,833 downwards.
TTTTCTGCATGAACATCAATTCAAAGAAACTTTATTAACAGCAAAAACAACAATGTGTTTTGTGGCACTTAAGGGCTAACAAATTCATTCTGGCATAAGCTTTCGTGGACTATGGCTCATGAAATCAGGTGCTTGGAGTATTATGGAAATGTTCATATATATACACACACACACACACACACACACACACACACACACACACACGGTGATGGTGGGAAATTATAAACACTGAGGTCAGAAGGCAATTAAATACAGAAAGTATTTAATGAGGGAAATACTTCACAGATCTCCCCCTACTAACTGCATCCCCTAAAATACGCAACCCACTAGCAGACTAAATAACAACTCTGGACTACACTGCAGTGCTATCATGTACTACTCTCCCTCCCAGCAATATGGGTATGGCAACAACTGATTACTTTGCAGGTTTACTTTACTCAGCCACAGTGTGTGCACACACACACTTCGGATATAATAGCAGACTTTATTTATATTGGCTGGTGTGTTTTTAAAATAGTTGCAATTGAGGGTTTTGGTGGCTTTTTTGTTTTGTTTTTTTGCCTGAAATTAGACCTGAGTTAGAAAGAACATGAACTCCAATCATTCCTGCTACCCATTCTTTAGGGCTGGATATGCTGCTGCCCTGTCACTGCTACACTAAAATTCTGGATTTCCCAATTGTTTTTCATGGGCGGTAATTACTATTTCATGACAGTAGATGCCCCCTACAAGGGTGTGTGTGCAAAAAGTACCAGGAAGTCCCTACTGCACTCAGTACTTCACTCAGTACTTATCTCTATGGTAAAATATTGATTGATGGCCAAACATTGAGCTGTGACTTCACTTATTGGCGAAACATACTGAAAGGTGGTTGCAGACTGATTTCTAAACAAAAACAGTTGGACAAAAACAATTGTCTATTTCTCACAAAACAATTGAAATGTGCCCATTTTACCTCATATCTCAAGTTCTACACAGGCGAAAAACATGTTCCTTTTTATTTGAAAGCTGAGACGCTGGGCTAGCTAGTGGGCTACCTGAGATGTCGGGCTTGGGACTGTAGCCCCCTTAGCCCCGTGGTTAATCTAGCTAGGGTGACAGGGGTCATGTCATAGCTGAAGGTCTCTGCCCCATCCTCCAAAAATTCAGATATTGTTGGTCAGTTGATTGAGCAGGATTGACCAATAAAATATTACAGCACAAAAGGCTAGCACCATTTTGATTGTGTTGAGGCAAGCATTTCTTCCTAGACTTGGGAAGAGATTCAGTAGTGGTTAGAGTATTGGATTGGGACTTGGGTGACCTGTGTTCTAGTTTCAACTCAGCCATGAAGCTCACTTAAGTGACTTTGGGTCAGTCATTGACTCTCAGCTTAACCTACTTTATAGGATTGTTGTGAGGACAAAATGGAGAGGAGGAAGCCTGTGTAAGCTGCAAGAGGGAGAAAAGGTGGGATATCAATATAATAATAACTAAAGTAATAGTATTGTTCTCCTCAGCCATGGCAAAGCCATTATTTGGAGTCCTGGGTTTAGTTTTGGCATCATGATTGAAAGAAGACATTGACGATTATTCAGAGGAAGCCAAAGAAGGTGAAAAATACTATAGAAGCTAAATCAAATGAGGAAAATTTGCAGGAAACAGATTTTTGTTTCCTTTAAGGAAACTAGACTGCCATTTAATAGTTCTTTGTGGCCTCTGTGTAGTCACTTATATTGGATTTATGCCTGTGCAGAGCAACACCTTGGAAACTTCTAGACCACTAGAAAAAGTAGGAGCTGATACACACCTCACCCTTCAAAACAGATGTCACTGCAACAGATTGATGCCTTGAAGCAAGTGCCTTTCTGCTCAGTTCTTTTCTGTTGCTCGAGTAACATTGTTGAGAATATCTCTTTTAACTTCAGCTTTTTGGAGCTTTTGGCAAATTGTTAGTTTAATTTAGTATTTTGTTTTGGGAGCTGCATGTCATCAGCATACTGATGGCATTTGGCTCCGGATTCCCTAATGACTACTCCCAGCAGTTTCATATAGATGTTAAACACCATTGGGGACAAGATGGTACCCTGCAGAACAAGGCTGGATTGCTGCAATGCACTCTATATGCGGGGCTGCCCTTAAAGCTGCTCCGGAAGCTAGTGCTAGTGCAGAACGCAGTAGCTCAGCTGTTGTCAGGAGCTCCCCCCTTTCAGCATGCAACACTTTTGCTGAGGGAATCACTACCAGACCAGGTTTAAGATTCTAGTACTAGTATAGTATAGTATAGTATAGTGTAAAAAGCCTAAACAACTTGAGACCAGGGTACCTGAGAGAGCGCTTTCTCCCTTACCAATCTGCCTGGTCACTGAGATTATCTGAGGGCATGTTCCTAGTGGTTCCACTTGGACCTATGGACTGATTGGAGTCCACCAGGCAAAGAGTCTTCAGTGTGGTGGCCCCCTTTCCTATGAAATTCCCTGCCTTTGGAGATCAGGCAGTTGACAATATTGTATTGCTTTCAGTTCCTTCTGAAAACGTTTTTGTTCCAGGAAGCTTTCCTTGAATGACCTGCCGCAGTTTTATCTGAACATTGTTCTTTTAAAAATGTAATTTATCATGGTGTTTTTATTCTTTTATTCTATTTGTTCACTGCTCTGAAATCTTTGGATAGGGAGTGGTGTATAAATATTGTAAATAAATAAATAAATAAAATATTCTGTTGCATGTGAAAGGCCAGTGGAGCCTCTCCAAGTTCGACATATCTGTTCCTTGCTCTCCAGAGCTAGAACTTGGCTACTGAATGTAGCTGTTGTCAAACTTACCATTTATGTAGTGCTTACGAGTGTTCAGTGTACTTTACACGCAATGACTGGGCATAGATGATCATGGGGGCAAAAGACCCCATTGTTGGTTCTTTTCCCACCCCACACATGCTGGTTGTATGAGTACGATTTACATAATTACCCACAGTGCAATGCAGGTTGACATGGTGGGGATAGCTTCATACCCACCCTACAACCCACAACTTGCAGAAATCGCAGTCATGGGGGAAAGAACCAACAATGGTTTCTTTTACCGCTGTAATCATCTGAATGCAGCCAGTATCTCACTACTCCTGCCAAGAAAAGTGGAATGGAGCTCATTATTATTATTATTATTATTATTACAGATGGGCCAGGCTGATAGAAAGTGGCCTGGTGTGTCCATAGTATGCTCATAAGAGGCAATTTTTTAACCCATGGACTCCCAGTTCGCTCTTACACTCTTACAAGAATGTGGACACTTCTGCTTGGAAGATCTGCTCAAAGTTCACTATAGATGTTTAGTGGTCTTTAATAGTCTTGTTTCTTTCTTTCATTTGAGTAGATTCTCTTTGTTGGGCATTCTTTTAATTCTTTTGAGATTTTTTAATTTGTATGTGACTTTACCGCAAGCACTGGATCCAAAGGCATCTCTAGCTAAATCCATTGAGCATCTCTTACTAGTAAGGCTGTTCAACCTGAAACATGATGGGAGTCTGATGGAGAAATTCTCTGGAACTAATTAACATTTTATGGCTACTTCACATATTATACTTTGGTTCATGGTTAGATGCTCCTTTTGGTATTTCAAAAGTATCATTTTATCCACACACATAATTAGTTTCAGAAATCATTTGTTTCCTTTACGGAATGATTATAACTCCAACTAAGAGCACAGGTAGAAAAGTCAGTGGTTTATCTTAAATGAATGGTAATTATACCATAGCCAAAACAGCGCTAAGGGATTGTGAAAGTAATTTATTGATTCCATGCTGCCAGGGCGGGGGAAGGGAGAGAGAATATGAGATTTCTCTGGAGGATACTCATGATTATCTCTTTCCTTGAATGTGAATATGAATATGAGCCTGGAGAGAGAAATTGCACAGGGTAATGTTAAATGTTGTGTGTTGGCGCTACACTCTGAGGAGCTCTAGTTCTCATTAGATGCAGCACGTAGAATGCTGCTACTAATAGAACTGCACGCTTGTAATAATGAGAATCTGATGCTAATGAAGAAGTGAATGTTCCTATCAGTCAGATATATTGTATTGTGTGTTTCAGGACACTTGGAGAGGCCTGGTCTCAGCTGAAGAAAAGTCTGGCTGATGAGGCAGAGGTTCATCTCAAGTTTTCCTCCAAGGTAGTTGCTACATTTGCTGGGACTGAGAGCATCCGGCTAGGTTTTCCTGAAAACTGGGATATATGGCAAATTGGGGGGGGGGGGGATTTTCATGGGTAAACAGGATTTAGACCTTTGTGGGATGGAAGACCCAGTTAGCTGTGTCGCTTGAATAGCTTGAAGTAGTGGAGGCTGGTGGCTCCTGTTTCAGTGGGTCTGTAAATTTGCTCTAGGTCTCGGTCAAAAACCAGTCAGAACTCTAAAGTGGCTATCCAAGGTGCTGAACCCATTTGGGGGATAGGGTTCAGCACTTTGGATAACTCCTTTGGAGTTTTGACTGAAACCCAGAGCAGATCCACAGCCCCACTGAAATGTGGGCCACCAGCTGCCAAGTGATATGAGCCAATGACTGCTATGGCCACTAACTTTGGAACATTGGAAGCTGCCTTCTATCAATTCAGTCTGTTTGACCATCTAGCCCAACATAGTCTATTATGGTCAGCAGCGGCTCTTGGCAGAAGTCTTCCACTTTGCCAGCTATTTGATCTTTTTTTTATGTGAAGATCATAGAATCATAGAATAGTAGAATTGGAAGGGGCCTATAAGGCCATCAAGTCCAACCCCCTGCTCAATGCAGGAATCCACCTTAAAGCATCCCTGACAGATGGCTGTCCAGTTGCCTCTTGCATGCCTCTAATGTGGAAATGCCCACCAACTCCCTAGGTAATTGGTTCCATTGTCGTACTGTTCTAACAGTCAGGAAACTTTTCCTGATGTCCAGCCGGAATCCGGCTTCCTGTAACTTGAGCCCATTATTCCGTGTCCTGCACTCTGGGATGATCGAGAAGAGATCCTGGTCCTCCTCGGGCCAAGATGCCAGAGTATGAACCTGAGTCCTTCTGCAGGGAAAACATGTGCTGTACCACTGAAGTGTATTAGAAACCTCCCTAAGCAAACTTTGGGCATGCTCTAGACAATGTTAATCATTTTCAAATCCACTTCTGTTTCAAAAGAATAAACATTCTTGTTGCAAGATCAATAGCTTAGAGATAAGCAAAGAAGTATATAACACGTTGTGGAATTATTCTCTGGTAGGGACAAGCACTGCAAGAAACCATTTTCTGTTTTAATCTGATCAATGCCAATGTTTCATACAATGTCTTGGTTTTCTTTGGATCATAGCACTCAAGCGTGCAATCTCAAATAGTCTGGGCAGAGTTTAGTGCATGAACTATGCGTGATAACTGTATAATGTGTGTGCTGGGGAAGGTTTTCAAATTCTATCCAACTCAGATCTTCCCTAGCTGTTTCTTCTGTGCTATCACAGCACTCCTTTAGAAAAAAAAATACTACTACAAGTGCCCTCTTTTATCAGTGGTAATTGGCAGGCACTCACGCCAGTCCCAAGACTATTGGTTCAGTGCTTCAGCTGAATATGTGTGCACAACCCATGATCAATTTGCTATGAGATCAGAAAGCAGATCGAATTTTGCTTGGTTGCAACTGTTGCAAGCATTTGGACTGAGTCTTAAATGAACATGTAATGTAACAATGTTTGGCTATGGATCCAGTGAGGCAAATAATTAATTCCCATCTAAAATGTTGAAGTTCTAGAGTAGTCTGTACTAAACAGCAGGAGTCAGACTGACAGTGCAAAGACTGGTACTACTTCGATAGATTTTAAAATCTGTTCTCTTCCTCCCCTTCTGTTGATTCATACGGCTCTCATTATAGAGAGGGTGACTGCTTTGAAATCTTCAGGGGCTGCTTTTTCTTCCTGCCTGTTTTGCAAAGGGCAATTTTCCTGGCACTGATGTGATTACACCTGTAGACCAAAACAGGGAAGCCCATGTTCACATTCCCAAACTCTCTCTCTCTCTCTCTCTCTCTCTCTCTCTCTCAATCAGTGACGATGTGGGGGTTCAGTTTTGGTTGGAATAGTTAGTGTTGCTGGGAAGAAGATAGTTAATGTCTTATCTGTACTATTTTCTAGATTGAAATCTCCTCCCCCCCACACACACACATGCACGCACGGACACATACATTGCTGTTAGTCCTATTGGGAGGAAAATTGGGGGGAAACTTTCGATCATGAAAATGGCACTAGGGGGATGGGCTAAAATAAATGCTATTCCCCCCCCACACACACACACACTGCTCCAATCAAAATCAGAGCACCTCCCCCCTAACTGCTTTAAAGGGGGGGAAGTTCATGGATCTCCTGCATTACACCTTGAAGAATTAGGGCCAAACGGGTGTATCTCAATTCACAGCATCTAACCTCTCCTAAATGGTTCTTTTATTGTTTATTTCAGCTCCAGGCCGAGGTGGAGAAGCCCCTGCTCAACTTCAGAGAAAACTTCAAGAAAGACATGAAGAAGTATGACCATCACATTGCTGATCTGCGGAAACAGCTGGTCAGTCGGTATGCAGCGGTAGAAAAGGTGAGTGTTTTCAAATTGAATCCAGTTGAGGGTCACTTTCACAGTGGGTAGGAGGAGCTTGTTGTGAACCTTCAGAAAAACACATTAAGGAAGCTTAGCCCCCTTTTCTCCCAGACAAATATTTTGGTCTGAAGAAACAAAACATGTTGTGTATGCAGCAGCATTTTTGTGTGTCCCATATAAAACCCAAAAGGCTAACTTTTCAGACTGGTGTAGTGTACATCTCATTATCTGCCTGTCCTGTGCTATGTTCTTTTAGACATTGAGGGCACTTTGCTGTAGCATTCTGAATGATTTAATTGTTATCCTAGTTAAAGAACTGCCCTGAAGAGTACCGCTAATCTGTTCTGCAGTGCTAAAACTATCAGGAGAGGAACAACCTGTGTCTCATTGTTCATGTTCCTGATGCAAGCCCCTCCACAGGGGCATACGTTCCATATTGCAGTGCTTTATTCTGTGCGTGAATCAACCTTAGGGAAAGAAGGCGGCAAATGGGTATTATTTTTCTGTGGAGGAATTTATGGCTATTGGTTTGTTTCAAGGCCCGTAAAGCATTAACAGAGAGGCAAAAGGATTTAGAGATGAAAACACAGCAGTTGGAGATAAAACTCAGCAACAAGACAGAAGAAGAAATTAAGAAAGCCAGGCGGAAGTCTACTCAAGCTGGTGAGTATCTGGGGAGTGTGGTAGGAAGAAAGGGAATGATGGTGTAAAAAAGAAATGCAGATGGAATAGAGCCGCTGTTTTAACTAAGGATAATAAGCTTGGGAAGAGCTATTTTGTTGGAGAAATAAGAGAGTACAAGTATTGATTTGCTCACTCACTGAATCTTAATATTTGGCATTGGTCAGGAGTTGCATCTACTTAATTTTTAACAGTTTCTACATTCTGGTTAGATGGAGAATATCTACCATACTAGTTCAAATGCTCAACTGTTATAGATCGGTTCCCAGAATTAGCTTCTTTTTCCCCATGAAGGACCAATGTTACTTTTCCATAATCTCATCTTTAAGACATATGTAGATAAATTGAGGAAGAGTGGCCAGTGGTGCAGGTCTCTGAAATGCAGGAAGGGTCAGACATGAGTCAAACGCATGAATTGGCAGGATTCCTTGAAACTCATCAGCCAGTTCACTAATATGACTATCATATCATGAATACTTTGGAGACATGTCCTTTCTGTTGCCATGTATTCATCTTAATTATGCAACAAGGAGAAAGTAGAGCTGGAGTTGGCTTTTACATTTTCCACTTTGTAATTCCATGTATTCACATTTTTAAAATTTGTACTGTTTGATTTGTACACTAGATGGCAGAAGATATATTCAAGATACTTGATTTGAGGAGCTTGCTATAAAAGCACAGGCGTTTAAATAGCATTAGCATGGGTCTACTGCTGCACTTGTTATACTCAAGTGCAGTACTTGGGGACTGAGATAAGAGTAGTGTTGGGAAGATCGGCATAGAAACTCATGAAGATAAGAAAGCATAGGGAAGCCATAAAACAAGCATGGTTTTTCCAGTTGACAAAACTGATAAATATCCAAAATTCAAGGTAGGAGGGAAAATGAACAAATTTTTCTCCCATTTTCATTTCAGACCTATGCTTTTGTTTCTCGCTTCAGTTTAAACTGGAATTTCCAAAAGTGGGGAATAATATTTTTCCCTTTGTTCCCTAACACAGTTTCTAAATATTTTCATGACTCTTAGCCTCTGTGGCCAGGGAAACTTGGGGAAATTCCTTTGAAGGGAGAGAAGGACATTCACAGGAGGTAGGCAAACATGGAACTAGAAGCTTGTTTCTCAGTGTGTATCTTTTAAAAAAGTTATAATATTATTGGCTAATGAGGCAGGTATCCATCTAGATAAGTATGCAATATTTGTTTCTTGGCATCTGTGTTTCACTGCTCATAGAAGTGGAGAGATCATAATTAATTTCTTAATGAGTTTGCATTAGTTACACTAGGGAATCACAGTGGTTTGAAACAGTGCATGTAGAAATTTGTAGATAACTGCACTTTCACTTCTAAGTATCTTTTCGGGGGAGAGGCTTAAAATAATTATTCACTTTGTTTTGGCCTGTCCGTTGCAGGAGATGATCTCATGCGCTGTGTGGATCTGTATAATCAAGCTCAGTCAAAATGGTTTGAAGAAATGGTGACCACCTCTCTGGTATGTCTTGCCGTATTATATTTCTAAAACCACATTTTCCCCCAGGTTGAGTGAAGAACTCGTATCAGCCTTCATTAAACTGTGAAAAGTTAATAAATGTTTAAAAACTTTATATAGGATACAGTGAGGAGAGGGCTACTATTGTATCTTTTCTCATCTTCTACTGTAGGGATGGGGAACATAAACATAATGCCGTATATTTGGGAGTCATAGGCTATGGTTTTACATCTGGATTACTAAAGAAAAAAAAGTCATTCTTCCAACCCTGAAGTGCCTGAATCTTGTCACAACACTCTCGGGTCTCATTATCCAGCTTTCCCAGTGCTGCATCCAAACTCTGATGCTACACAAATTCCCTCTGCTTTTCTCAGGACAAAACTACATGTTATAAAACCATGAGACTACCACTGGAAATAGCAGTGGCATCTCGAGTCCCCCTCTAGATAATGTCTGTAGAACACTTTACCTGACAGCCTATGCTGCATGTTTTCCTGTCGTCCCTCGACAACGTTAGTTGCTAATGCTCGGGGTGAGGAAATGTTCAGCATAATCACATCAGAAAAGGTTGTAGAAGTGGAGAGCTTGACAGCTGCTATTCTGGGTGACAACCCTATGCTTCTTAGCACATGTAGTTCCACCTTTGGAAGAAACATTTCTGTGAAGCATGAAGTCCACTGATATTTGCGGGGGGGGGGGGGGGTATATTTGTTCCTGAAAACATAAAAGGCACACTGTTTTCCCAGAAGTATTTTATTCTACTTCTGTGATTTGGCAAGAGAGAGGCAGTTGACTTCTTTTTTTGATCATGTGGATCAAACTTATTGGAACTAGTAAGATTTATGACAAAAAATGAAAAGGAATTGGCATTGTCAAATGTTTATGGGAGAATTTGATGTCATGTGCAGGTTTAGTTTCTAATTTTTTTTTGCTGATATTTGTGGGGCATATTTATTAATGCACTAAATGAATGTGAATCAGCATGTGACATGTGCAAAGCATGAAGTGCCAGCAGTCTGGAGAATATGAGAAAGACAGGCATTTTGTAACTGAGAACTGGAATTTTACATGTCTGTGATAGGTGGAATAAAGGTGCAATATGCATAATGCATGGTATTTAGTGTATTATGGAATAAATCTGACTGACTCTTCCCAACATTTCACTGTGTTAACCAGTTGAAAATTATTTTTAAAATATGCACTTTCCCAAACTTTTTTTCTAATCTGCATTGGCCCATAGCAGCATATAGTGCCACTCTTCCTTATATTACGTGGAACCAATGCAGCAGTGGTCTTGAAACGAATTTGCAGAGGTATAGCACTAGAAACCATCAGGGTGCTCCTTAGAAAGTCAAATATTGGGTAAAATTATATAGTCTGTTGCATGCTTATGCCGTAGTATTACTCCTGGTACCCATCTTTAGAAAATCTACGCATTCAGTATTGAATTCTGTTTATTTGGCCACACTGGAAGCTAGATAATTTTCTCTCCATGCAATCCCCCCCTCTCTCTCTGTCCCACACAGTATATATAGACTGACTCTAATGTGAAAGAGAACCGGAAAATTCCTTCCTTATGCTCTCAGTGTATTTTAACATAGTTAACATACACTGAGAAGGTATAGCAGTTTTTCTGGTCCCTATTTGCTTATTCGTCACTACAGTAGTCCCTGCATTCTAAGAACCAATTACATAGCTTAGGGATTGACTGTTGGTAGTAGTAGGAGCAACGAAAGGAAAAGGCCTTGTTTGACCCATGCTTTGGTTTGATGGATGCTCTAGAGAGCATTAACGTCACTTTTAATCACTAAGAAATACTAGGTGGACCACATAAAGCAGCTCCACTTTAAATTTGATACTTAGGTGTAGTAGCTTATCTCTGTCCATTACTGAATTTGCTTGATTTTTCCCTTTCAGGAACTTGAAAGGCTAGAGGTGGAGAGAGTGGAGATGATCCGGCAGCACCTTTGCCAATATACCCAGTTGAGGCACGAGACAGACATGTTCAACCAAAGTGTGAGTCTGCTTAGCCTTTATTGCTTTTTGATGCATTATTTCGGCAGGCCCTGTGTGAATCTAAAGCCTTCGAGTTGTGTAGAGTCTACACGATTCTGTCCCCTAGTGTGGATGGTGGCACCAGCATCACAGATGGCTTGGAAAAACAAAGGACTTCTGAAAATACATTGTCCTACTACTCAACTTCTCCTGCCACTATTCATAGCACAAGGCCAGGAGACAAACCCCGTATTGCAAGTGTGCATTTAAAGTGTTACTATTTCCATTAAGTTAGAAATGAAGAAGTGTATCTGGAGGAATTGGGGAAAAGCAGATATAGGGAGGTGGTTCGCTTTTGCTAAGAGGTCTCACAAGGAATTCACTCGAGCTATGAAAATAATGCTGCTGCCATTTTTGTGGTTTTTTCAGACAGTAGAACCTGTGGATCAGTTGCTTCAGAAAGTGGATCCAGCCAAAGACAGGGAACTGTGGGTAAAAGAACACAAAACCGGTGATATCAGACCTGTGGACATGGAGATATAGACTGCTGTTCTTGGCTGTAAGTGGTGGGCTCTTTGGTTCAGCCAAGTTCGAGGGAGTTTTGTGAAATCTCAAGAGAAGAGGGACCAGAGAGACGTTCTGCTGTCAGCTTCCTTATATATTTATTATTGCCTGTAGGGACGATTTCTGTCATGTTCGATCATTATTTCATTTCCTACTGTGCTATGCCTTAAACATCCAACATTCCAGGGTTGAGAAGCCGCTCTTGCGATGAACTGCCAGGCCTGTTTTCTGGTACAAAGAGAGTTTTGCTATTCTGTGATTAACTATTTTGTGCTACTCCCCTTGCATGACGCTCTGTTTTGTACAGTAATATTAAGACACAATAAGCCTCTGTCAAACATACAGTGAATCTGAATGTGACTTTAGAAGCAGGGAGATCTTCCTGAACGTTGCCACTTAATTTGATGGGAGTGGGGTGAGGGTGGTGTAAACACTCTTACCCTTCCTCTACACTTTATGAAATGGAGCTCAAAATGCATTGCTTACCTCACAGGGATGTTGTGAGGATAACAGTGAAATCTATACAATACTATTTTTTGTAACATATCTTGGCTCCCATAACTGCAAATGCTGTTGTGAGTCTGTAAAGGAAAATGAGGTAATGGGTCGGGAGACAGTACGCCCAAAGGATACCTGGTTGGGTTGGCCCTTTTTTATACACCCTCTCAGGTATTCACTGGCTTCAATCCTCAGACCACTTGAGGTCCTGTTTAATTAATTATCCAGGGATGACTCCTGAGGAAGTGATCTAAGAATTGCAACCATTGCCCTCTGGCAGAAAAGAAATGCCCTATGTTGAATAGATTTTAAGGCCACACTGGTTAGTGCTCTGGCATACAATATGTACTCTTCAAAGAACTTTTGAATGCTTCCCTTGGAAGACTGTAGCCAAATCAAATTGATCAAAACATAACTCAGTCTTTACTTTCCATCAAATAAGTTAACACGTATAGACTATAGAGGGCAGGACGTCCTAGCCAATGTGTCTTACCTAAAAACTAAGTTTTCCAAAAGTTAGATTTATCAAATTGCTATTTTCTCATGATTCAAAGATCCGGGTGCTGATGCCACAGCCAGATTCAGGCAGAACCTGGTATTTTGGGAAGACTTAACATGACTTTAGCCCTCAAGCTCCCATGGCAGCCATTTTAAAGAGTTTCATTTTACAACAGAGTTCAATCTATGTTAGATACTTTCACAAGATTGAGTTCCACATAGCTCTCAATGTGTGTGTGTGTGTGGGGGGGCAGATACCACCACAACTGAGTTAGAAATAACTGTATGAATCCAGCCAAAGATCCATTATAGAGCTAGATATTTTCTGAAGTGCAGCTATTTCACTGAATTTATGATTGGCCCACAAGGCCCTGCCAATGGATCCTGAGCTCCCATGTGTTGAGAGCTGTTGAAGGAGAACCACAGTGTTCTTCGTCCCCCACCCCTTCCTTTCTTCATTTGTCTTAGTCTTGCCTTGGTGTTTATATAGAGTAAATATTTACTGTACTATAACCAGATTTCTCAACATCACCATATAAGTCATAATCATTTCCAAAGTAATGTTACTAGTTCAAGTTTTGAATGAGGAGAAGTGTTGCAGATAAGCTCACACAACTTGTTGCGGGGAGGGGAGGAGAGGTATGTTTTGCTTGCTTCTTTGATACTTGCAATGAAAGAATCCGTGAAGGCAAAAGCTATTCCAATTAGTTCCAACACTAGCTTTACCTCATTTGATTATTCTTAGCTACCCGTCTTTACTACCCTTCTTTGGCTTGATTTACTACGCACGGAATACCCTTTTTTCACTTCTGTTATCATCTCAGGTTTATAATAGGAAACATATTTTGTCTTTTTCCCAAGAAACTGACCATCAAGGTTGCAAAAAGAACAATTTATCCCGTTGGTATGTGTAAGGAAATTGAGGCTTGGGCAGATAACAGCATTAAAGAGATTTTGAGGCATCCATTCAATTCCTTCTCCTGCTTTTAGACCAGAGTCGTATTTCCATATTCGGTGCATCCTTCCACCAGCCTGTCATTCTCTGGAGCACCCTTCAGTTACTTCCCTTTGATTTCAAGCCCTTCCCTGGCTTTTCCACGTACAACGATTTAGCAGTCTAAATGATATCGGCCTCACTCCTAGTTAATTTCCCTTCATTTGTCTTCTAAAGTATCAACCAATGTAAGTACAACTGCCAGTGCAAATTGCCAAAAATATTACACCATCTCCTCCCAAATAGTATTTTAGAACTCCACTCTGGTATGTTAACTGTAAAAACTCAGCTGTGCCTGGCTAGTTTTGTTTCCTTGTATCTGCTGCTTTCTGCCAGATCACAATTCTTTATTTTTTGATATATGTATATCCATCACCATTATTGTCCCTTTCATTGGTATGCCTTCCACTTCTTCTTTCACCGAGAGGTCCAGAGGATGGTGGTACCCCAATGAACTCTACTCTTCGATTTTCACATTGAGAAACTTTCTGATAAAAAGCTCCCCCAAATGTTGCTGAAGATCATAGACTATTATAAGTCTCTCCTGTGACAATCTCTACAGTATCTCTACAAAATCTACAATGTGTTGTAACTACTATCTTGCTATCTTTTCTGTTTCAGTTCTAAGCTCCTTGTCATCATGATTATCATTTTAAATGCTGCCTGTGTGTCTTCTTAGATAGGTCCGTGTATTAACAGAACAAGGAGATATAGAGAGAAATCTCTGCATTCACATTACTGATATCCTGTATAGTTTGAAATCTATTCATTCCTCCAATCATATCCAACCCCCCTCCAAAAGAAGGTTATCTTAGGCCCAAAATACATTGGGGAAATATATAATAAATCTATGTGCATTTTGGGGAAATTTCCTTTTTTCATATTTGTTCTGGATTGGTGCATCCCTTTGCATCAGCCTCTTCATAAACATTCAGCTCTTAGATTTGTATGACTCAGTTCTATCAGGTTCAAACCACCAATGCAACCCTCTAACAACCTCCTTTCATTTCTTTAATACTAAGGATAGACGTATACCCATCATGATTTTCCTTGAGTATCTCTCTTGTCATTGTACAACAACTGTGAGTGGCTTCAGACAGAGGAGGAGAGCAAGCAGAGGGGATGAGAAGCTGTTTAATCCTTTCCTGGCCTACTATTTAAATTTTGAATGAACAAAAAGGTAACCTTTTGCGCCTTCTCCTGCTGGCACTCTGCAAAACCAGAATCCACTCAAAGTTGTATTTCATGATTTAAAAAACCCCTCAGGGAAAACAAACACAGAACTACATCTTACATATAGTTTCACCATCACTAGATCTTAATTTTACTTGTACCTTCATATTTCCACTTCAGCCTGTTCTCAGGAATTTTCTGCTGCTGACTTAGTGTGCAGCTTTGTGATTTTGTGTTTTGGTCTAGTAATCTATCCATGTCTAAACTTATTAAACATTAGAATGACAAGAGCTATACATTTCCCCCCTTAAAGACATGAGAGAATCAGCATGTCAAACCTGTGATGCGCTTCCTCTCTACTTGAAGTTCAAAACCACATTGCCTTTTTAATTTCCCCCCTTAAACTCCTGTGCCATCTCAATAGATTTGTCACTGGATGTTATTACTTTACATTTATTACATTCTTACCATTGCTTCTGTAATTATTGAGAGAGAGAGAGAGAGAGAGAGACTTGCGGCATGACTTAACAATTGTGGGATGGTTTGTAAGTGCTGTTCATGCTCCTTGCTTCAGGGAATTTTATATCAGTTCATATTTAACTGGGATTTTCGTTAGATGAGCCAGACACTAACAGCCGGGTTTTGTTAAACCTGTCATTTTACACAGCACCCATTCCTTAAATACTTTGCCAATACTCCAATGATTTATTCTTCTTTCCGTTTTCGCAAGGAAGAGTTTAATCGCTTTGTGAGGCTTTGCTTTGTAACCTCTCCAGTTTCTGTTCTGAGAAAAGATGTGTTGCAGGAGAGAATTATTCGGAGAGAACTAAGCACATTTTGATAATTTACAGTTATTCTCTGATGTTTGACAGTTTTCCTAACTATCTACACTACTGCTTTAAAATAGTTTATAACACTTTTAAACTGGTTATTAACCGGTTTAAAACTGTTATAAACCGGTTTAAAGCAATAGTGTAGATAGGCTCTAAAACTTTGGGTTATGTTAAGATGCAGATCCATGTAAACAAATGGAAGTCTCGATCCGTTATTGTGCAAAGTGTTCCCTGCTGAGGATTCCAGTAATGCCATTCCATTTCCCCTCCCTAGTTTTTCATTTTCTCCCACAACAGTTGGTATCCTGTGCTCGCTGAGCATGGCCAGTCCTCATTGGGCTCCCAACAAGGGCCTACTGGGGAACCCTAAGAGCATGGATGGACCTGTTTTGACTACATAAGGAATGGAACTTGGAGAATTGTGATCCCTATTAGTATAAGACTATGCTATTCACATAGTGGCATGTAATCAGGATAGAATGCTTGCACTTCCATACAGCTGTTCTTCTGAGTGGTGTTTAGCCTTTCTGTCTGTCTTTATTGGCCTCTTTTGCACTGGCTATCCAGTTTTCATTGTATTATCTTTCCTGACTCATTCACATCCTGCTTATTCATTGTTTCTTAATATGATCTATCAAGGAGCCCTTCAGTCTTCATTCTTTAAGTAGCAGATAGCAGCTCATGTTTGTCCATGTTCCATACACCGACCACAGCTGGCCCTGTGTTACATAACCTTAGCTCTGCCCCCTTAGATATATGCAGGTCCTAATGATATGATTACACACTACTGTTGTTGACTTAACATGACTGGCCAATTATTCATTTAGAGGCGGAAGGCCAGGAATTTGTTCGTTTTTTCTCATAGATTTCTCAAAAATTATTGTTTTTGTAGGCAGTACATGAATAAAACTAGCACAATGTTTGTCTTCCGTGCCAGGCAACCTTGTGTAGCTATCTAGTGCTGTTGTATCTCAAGCCCCCCAGTTTCTTTCTTTTTTTCCTTTTGGGACTCTTTTAAAGTAGTTATAAAGTCTCCTTGACTTTATTTAGGGGCATACCAGTTTTGTTTGCCACCTATTCATTTTCCTGAAACTCTACTAGAGCTGTAGATCTGCTCTTTTACAGCACAATTCTATGGCTGCATTCGGACAACACATTAAGCAATGGGGGGGGGGGACAATCATCAGTTGTGTTGCTTATTGTGTTGTGTGGAGGGTAACACGCCGCTCACAAACTACTGACGGTATGCTATTCCGCCCAAATAAGCAACTGAGAGAAACAACTGGCTTGCAAGTTATTTAGCTCGAAGCCAGTTGTTTAAAGTGTTGTGTGGAGGGGTGAGTGGGTTAAAACACAAGCCCATAGAGGCAGGCAGCAAGAGCGACCAAAGCGGCGGCTGCCACTCTGCTACAACTGGTGCAACTTGCAGAGGCTGCTGGGATAGAACTGGGAGGACTGAAGGAGGAGGGAGGGTGGGGAGAGGGGCGGGGTCTGTGTCAGTCAAATGCTGGGTTGACTATTAGTCCACGCAACGCCAGCCCCAACCACCCACAGTTGTGTAGGAATATGTTGTGTGGGGAGTACCCACAAAATAACCAACTGTGAGTTGGTTACCCAACCCACCATTGACTAATGTGTTGTCCAAATGCAGCCTATGTGTTTATTCAGAAGTAAGTCCCGCCGTGTGAAGTAAGTCCCACTGGGCTTACTCCCCCTTGCAGTAAGTCTGCCCATGGCTGCAGCCTAAACAGCTGAAAAAATGCTCAATGTTTTTCACAAATGCAAAGCTTTTCAAAGAAAGTTTGCTAAATTCCTGCTATAAAACACACCCTGCTTCAATGCCAAGTGAAGATTTTAGGCATTCACGACCATCCCATATGATTTCAGGGCATCCCCTTCTCTACAGCAGTGATAAGGAAATTCTGAAATCCTTCCCAAACATCTGTTCTTCTATCTTGTACTACTTCCTGCATGTATCTAAGTTTTTTGTCAACTGCCCACCCTCTGTAGAGTATGACTTGGGAAGGGAGAGCACACTTTCTGTTCATTTCTGCCAAAGACAATGCAAGCGTGTTCTGGACTCAAATTGCCTTCACTTGGCTTGTTGACCCTGTATTCTGTTATTAGCCAGGCTCTGAAGTGAAATCAGCACAGAAGGGCAAGCATACAGATGGTTATGAGCATAGTAGGGCATACACTTGAACAGCAATTTCCTTCTATAAAAGGGGGCATGAAAATGTGTACAAGGCCACAAACTGAGAATATAAGAACTAGGGAACATTCCGTGAAATTAATAGTCAACCATTTTGAAGGAAGAGTAGGAGAAAAACGAAGGACTCTTAAAACATCAGGAGCAATTAACCTGCTGTTAGTTGGCATGAGAAATGTGAAGGTCAGATGAGTCTAAGAAAGAAAAGGGATTTGGTAAATTCATAAGTGATTCAAGGCCATCACTGTCAAATAGGCATTCTCTTCTTTGCCACCAGGACAAATTTCTTTTTTCAGTAGCTGGAAGTGATTGATTGAGGATGGATCCATGCTAACTGCCTTGTTTTGTACAAGTTCCCTCCTATATGTCCAGGAATAGCTACTGTGACATCCTGGATACTGATAATTGTACTAAGCTTGTTTGAGAGCTGATGATCTAAGGCCCCGTTTGATTCCCTCCCCTTTTTGCTTACAAATCTATCCAGCAAATCTATGGAATTCAGAGAGAGGGTGCCTAGGCTATTAATATACTGTGATGCAAGTGTAGCTTAGGAATTGAATGTATCTGTAACATGTGTGATGTCCAAGATTTGTGATCAGGTAGGAAAATAATAAAATTTTGGTTCCTGCAAGGCAACATTTTCATGGCTGGAATAGAGCATCTGAAATACAAACCTCTGTTGCAAAGTGCTTTTATAGCCAGAACTTCCAAGAGCAACTAGAGTTGAGAATTGAGTTAATTGCAGAAAACTGTTTCAGCAAGGGAATCTATTGTGTCCATAGTAGCATTGAGGTAAACCCATTTTCCTGGACTTCAATATCACAGTTGTCAAGAAAGACATGGAGTTTTTTGTAAAGGTATTTTTGGAGTATAAATCTCAAAATAGGCTGGTGGCTTTCCTTGCAGCTCAGCTCAGTTGAATCAAGCAGATGGAGAAGGGAGTAAGAGGCTGGTGATCCAGGTGTTTTGAGTGGCAACTTCTATACACGGTGCATTTTTACGTGATGAATGAATATTGGTTTATACCAGTGTAAAAATCATAGCTTCCTCCAAAGAATCCTGGAAATTGTAGTTTGGTGAAGGTGCTGATAATTCTGCTAGAGATATTTGACCGCCCTCTCAGAACAACAGTTCCCAGGGTTACCCAGGGAGAGGAAATGACTGTTAGATGGTTTAAACCTGTAGTGTAGACACGGCCTTGATTTCAGAGTATCAGTACTTGTGTATATAATGTGGATAAGGAATGTGAATAGTGTAAATAAGTAAACTTCATACAGTCCAATACCTTGAGCTCAGTTTCTCTCCAACAACAGATATTCATTCATTGGTTGTGTGAACTCAGATCTTACTGGTGCTTGGCCAAAAAGCAGCAGTGAGTGATTGCAGCTGGTGTTCTTGCTGAAAGGAAGTGGATAAAAAGCTAAAGTATTTTGGAGTTTTTTCTTTAAGTATCAAGAGAGCCCAAAGACAGGAATGACCTTCAAATTCAGTTGATATAATCCACTAGACCCAGTAACTAGGATGTGTCTGAGTGGATTTTAAAGCTCAGAGACATAGCATGCAGTTGCATCTGGCGGGAAAAGACTCAAAACTTTTCCAGCAATTTGACTAGCATCTGTGCTCAAATGTATTATTGCTTAACTATACACTTTGCCAGGAGGTGGCACCAACATGCATCCCATTTTACTGATCTGGCATGGATTTTCCTTGCTTGAGTTTTCTGTGAGTTAACCAAAGTGTTTGTAAACCTAATGGGTGTGTAAAGTCTTCTACAGTGATGTTTTGAGAGTCTTTTGCCATCATTCTTTGAGGAGCAAGGATGTAGTTCTTTGGTCCCATAATTGCTATAAAACAAGGCCCAAAAGCTTGGCATTCCCATATGCAGGGGACCCCAGCTCATTTGATAGGTTTCTATTTTGAAGCAGTGAAGCTTCCTGATTATATAACAGTGCCCATTAATTCTTTATATACATTCTTCAGAATATTATCATCATGGAGACCTGATTTCTACAACAAACCATTTTTGTATGCTTGCTAAGCTAGTTTCCTCCTCTTCCTCTTCTTCCTCCTTCTCTTCCTGCTGCTGCTGAACTACTCCAACTCTATCTGGCCAGGTACAGATGTTCATACTGAAATGTATTCTCTGTTCCTGTGTCTTGGTTTGTTTAACAGTGTCAAGGGGTGATGCACAATCATTTACAGTGCAATCCAGAAAACCAGGAGCTGTCGATGTGGTTTAAAAGCCCCACGGTGGCTGCACAGTCACGCCGCGTCAGTTATATGATGCAGCCGCAGGTTCGCAGCCACTGCTGGGCTTTCCTGTGAAGTTGTGCACTGGAAAAGTTAGAGACTTACCCCAACGTTTCCTGCCAGAGCAAGGTCACTATGGCTCTTCTGCCATCTGACTTTGCTCCAGCATCGCGCTGGGGCGTTTCCTGGTGGAAGATGACTTCTGATTGGTGACCAGAAACTGGACAGGAGGCAGGCCCAGTGAACTGAATGCCAGCCGGAAAGCCCACACTGCCTCCTCCAGTGAGGATTACTTGCCAACACCCCCGTGATACTGCAGGGCTTGGCGGCAGAGCGGTGCCAACACAGAGCCATGAAGGCAGGGTCCAATTGGAGTTGTGTCATTGATTCCAGTCAGATGTGGATCTTATCCACATTTTCTAAGTCCTTATTCATTTTACAATGCCAAATGTTGTGGAAGCCTAGCTAAATACCCTCATTCTAATATTTGACCATATGAAAAAAAAATTATAAGGAACTTTTGGTAGGGTGGGGGAAGAATCAGAAGCATAGAGAACTCAAATTTTAGAGAAACTATGTAAAAAAAAAATAGAAGTTATAAAAATTTGGATTTCCCCCAAATATATTAAGTTGAAATATTTTAGATAAGATTTAAAATATAGGGACGTGTGTGTATATATGGTCAAATTGCTCCTGCTTGCAACAGCCTAGTAGCAGACTGGTTTTCACACTAAAATTCAAGTGCAAGTTAGGGGATTTTGAATGCTAACACCAAATTATCTCTTAGAGTGCAATCCTGTACTCAGGAATTTCATTATTTTCACTGGGACATACTCCCAAGTAAGTGTGTACAGGATTGTAGCCCTAGAGAAGAAAACCAGATCAGATTATTAAATTGTGCTTTTAGGAGATCAGAATCCACTGTGTGGACTCTTAATATAGGAGGGTGGTTTTTTTGAAGATTCAAAGCTAGGAGACTATCATATACAACCCCATCAGAAAGTATGTAGGGTCTGTCTTTTGTCTTTAGACCTTAACAAGTTTAGAGCTATGCACCTCTTTCCACAAGACAATTACAATCAGTCAGATCAATCCCAAACTTGGCAGCATTAGATCCAAACAAATGTTCTCCAGTGATCTTGTTACATTTCTCTTCCAAGTGATGCTTGTGGAGGATGCTTTGAATGGAAATCTTTGTGAACGTTTTGGATGTTTACGATTTATAGAAAATGACACTAGTAGTTTTACTCTGCCAGTATTCTTATATCTTTTGACCCTAAAGCACATTAAATACTGTAAGCAGAGAAACTTGTTTGACGATCTGGTTGCAGTTCTTTCAACATGCCTGTGCAATAACAATAATGTTTGTTGCAGAACAAGCAAGTACATAGCAGAGTGAATTTAAGTCCTCTTGCGATCAATGGAACTCGCAACCTATGCATGTTTACTCAGAAGTCCCGCTGAGTTCAATGGGGCTTACTTCCAAGTAAGTATGCTTAGAATTGCAGCTTTAAGCATGCTAAACTGCATTGATTGCACTTGAAATCTGGCAAATAGATCCTTCTGTACCTTTCCAAAATTGGTCTACACTAGAATTTCTGTTTTCTGTTCCTTTGTTATCCATCTCTTCTGATGATCAGCATTTGATGTGTGTCTCCCATGTCAGAGCAACCTTATTAAAACAACATTCCTTTTTAACCAAACTTTTGTTTTTGAACATTTTAGACTTCTCACAAACTATACAGATAAATGAATTCAATTGTACTTATTTTTACTATCCAAGAGTAAATTGAAATTGCATAATACAGTTCTGCAGATTTAATAGATTTGGAGAGCAGATCTGGCCAACTACTAGCAATTTTTTTAAAAAACAAATGGTATTGCATATCTGATCTTTTTATCCTGTACCTTTTACTAAATACTTTCTAAATTTTTACAGTAAAATGTGTCTTCTGCCAGCAGTAATGGCTTTGAACTTTGTAATACTTTGCTGCAGTTTTTTGGCTGATTAGACATTTAAAAACTTAATTCTACTGTAAGCTCGGTGTATGAATAACAGAAGTGAGCCTTTAATAATTGTGAAAACTGTTAATATGGCCTTTTTTTGTTGTTGATGTTCCTGTGCAATTGTATGACTAAAACTCTGCGGCTGAAGAGGTAAATGCTCGTTAAGATTTAAGGGCCATGTTGTCAGTTCAGGTATGTCTCCTATATGTTAATGTCAATGGAGTTGCACTGATTTACCCCAGCTAAAGATCTAGCCCTTAAATGTTGAAAGTATTTGCTATACAACTTTTCCGTCTTATGTACAAACATTTCCATAAATTTGTATTTTCCTCTATTTTAGCAAGTTTGTATTATGCACTTGAAAAGCTTTGTTTCATCTCATGTAAAATAAACTGTACAGTCCATTAAATTCTGTGTTATTGCACTGGTCTTTTTTTAAAAAAAATAAAAATAAATAAGCAATAGGATTTTTATGACCATTTCATACTGTCAAATTCCCCCACATAATCGACATCACTGCAAAGAAAATGATTACTGTGAACCAAGATGTCCCAACAAGGAGACAATATTTTACATCAATAGGATCAAGTGGAATCCTGTTGGACCTCTATGTCACCATGGGCAGTATCCAGTGGGGAACAACTGCTAAGGAAAATTACTTTGTGCTGGTGTAAACTACTCTAGCGCAATGCAAATAACTGGCACATGAATGCCCCAGTTAGTTGTTGCAGTACAACCTTCTGGCAGGGATGGTGCTGCAGCATAGCATAAACCATGCTAACAGCTCAGTGATGCCATAAAGTAAGCTATCCACTAGAGTCCCTGGTTCAAGTCGCCCGGTACCTTAGAAGTGGATACTATTGCCTTGCACAGGCATCCTAGTTCACACTAATCCTTTTCCGTGCAGTGAAGCACCCACATGCTAGGCTGCCAACTCTGGCCATGGCTCTTCAGCCTGATCAACTCTTGGACTGCCCATCTGTGCTTGCCTGCTCTGCTGATTTTAACACCATTTCCATGACTGTAACTGCACTTTCCCCCGCAGCTGTGATTATTTAGATTTATAGCACATTCCAACCTGAAGGCACGGACATAGCTTCTGGCTTCCCAGTTAACACTAATCTTTTGTCACACAGTCATATACTCACATATCATATGAAGGAATTTGGCAGTATGAACTAGTCCTAATTTACTTTGGACAGAGTCCAGGAGGCTAAGCACTAGTACTCAAATCAAGACGGCTCCACTGCTTGTGAATTAAGAGGTAGGGTTTTGCTTTCCTTTTTCATTTCAATTAATTAATTAATTTTAATTGTTGTTCTGCTAGTAAAATCCTGAACATTTTCCCACCATACAATAAGAGTAATACAATACATATTATATACATCAATCAGTGAGGCATCCCTTCTTTTCATCACTTAAAAAAGGTATTTACATTTTCATACACACTTATACCATAATAACTAAATGCTTTCATTTAGGATCTGCTTAGATTTTGTCCTAAACACTAGGGTTGTGCATGCCCCCCCGGACTGGATCGGAACTGGAACCGAGGCATCAGATCAGATCGGAGGCTTCCCGGTTTGGTTCGGACCTGATTCTGATCCGAAAATCGGACGTCCAATTTTTGGATCGGATGCCAGTTTAGCTGTTTTCACCATAGGCTTACATTGGGGGAAAGAAAGCTTTCCCCCAATGCAAGCCTATGCTGAAAACATGGGGGCAGTTAAGTGGGGGCCTAACTCCCCCCTCCCTGTCCCTCCCCCCACTCGCGCTCCTTACCTGCTGGGGCGCCTGCTGCCGTCCACTGTTGGTCCAATCTACTGAGAAACAGGCTTTGTGGCCTAGTTCTCAGTAGAGCACCAGGTGATCATCTCCTGGCGCTCTTCTGAGAACCAGGCCGCGAAACCTGTTTCTCAGTAGAGTCGACCAGCGGACGGCAGCGGGTGTCCCGGCAGGTAAGCCCCCTCCCCCGCACTCCTTACCTGTTGGGGCGTCCGCTTCCCTCTGGTGCACGGATCTACTGAGAACTAGGCTTCGCTGCCTAGTTCTCAGTAGAGCGCCAGGTGATGACATCATCACCTGGCACGCTACTGAGAGGCAGGCCGTGAAGTCTGTTTCTCAGTAGATCTGTGCACCGGAGGGAAGCGGGCACCCCGGCAGGTAAGAAGCGTGATGGGGAGGTGGGAGGGGCCCCCCACTCAGGTAAGGGGGGGTCCCAGCAGGTAAGCCCCCTCCCCCCACTCGTGCTCCTTACCTGCCAGGACCATCCACAGACAGCCTCGGCACGTAAGGAGCGTGAGTGGGGGGAGGGAGTCCGATCCTCCAATCCGATCTAGATCGGGTCCTTATCAGATTGGATTGGCCGATCCAGGTGTTGGGGATTGGGTCCGGATC
Source organism: Anniella stebbinsi (assembly GCA_029215795.1). NCBI lineage: Eukaryota > Metazoa > Chordata > Lepidosauria > Squamata > Anniellidae > Anniella > Anniella stebbinsi. The sequence goes on along the minus strand of JARDYH010000005.1, from coordinate 58,538,683 downwards.
GTGGATCGGACCCGATCCGGTGCACACCCCTACTAAACACTCAGATTAGCTGAGAAATGGCAGAAGGTATGTTTTGACATTGCAGAGCGACGCATCCACTCTCCCTCATATAGGCTTACTATGTTATTTGTCTGTGCATCTGATGAAGTAGCCTTTTGCCTGCAAAAGATTATGCTACAATATTCTAGTTAGACTTCAAGGAGCCTTAGGGCAACTTTCTTTTCACCGCAAAAGGCTGATTGGGTTACTCTCCAAGCACTCGCCTTCCTTGACTACACAGTCATTTGACTTAGAATGCAGAGACATTAATTCATGGTGAGTGTGGTATTCCATTTATTCTCGATGGCCTCCCCCTAAGTAATCATCTGGTCAGAGACTATCTGCATCTGCTAATCACCATCTCTCATCACAAAGATCTGTGATTTCAGGAAATTTGACTCTACCTATTGTGGGTCCCAACAACATGCAACTGACTGCATAAAAGCTTGACTCACAAAAGCCAGGTTGATTGCCATTGCATACCTGAGTCATGTCAGCGAAGTGCAGGAGGAAACATGATGGCTATTGCTACCCATGCAGTGATTATAAAAAACATGGCATCACTATCCCTGTGGGTAGGCAGTCATGTAGTTCACTGCTTCAAAATGGCCACTATGTCGATAGTAGGCATACTGTAGACCAACCTCCTCAAGTCTTCTCATTTGGCCTTGAAACTAATTCTCATCATTCTGCCTTTTACAGTTTTTTGACATCCATTTGGATAGCAGTGGTTGAGGAGTTCTCCCTTCCACTAATGTGGACTTTTGGAAGCCTCAACATTTCCAAAATGGAAAGAACAAATTAATCTTTATACCAGTGTTTTAACGGTGAAATGAGATGATCCGAGCAATTATAAATGAGACGCACATGGTATTTTACATGATAAAATAATTATGACAAACCATTTCTGGCCAAAGTTTAACTTTTAAAGAGGCAAGACCTTTTCCTTGTTTTCATTTTTTTTATGAGCCTGTTAAAAACATAAGACTACGGACCCATCGAGTCCAGCATTCTGTTCACACAGCGGCCAACCCACGGGAAACTCATAAGCAGGACATGAGTACAACAGCTCCCTCCTGCCCATGTTCCTCAGCACCTGGTATACACAGGCACAGTGCCTCTAATACTGAAGGTAAACAGAGAGCCATCATGACTAGTAGTCATTGAGACCATTCTCTCTTTGTGTGTAAAGTTCCTTCACACAGTCACTCAGACATGTATAAAGCGCATTCCAGTGTCTCTTCATACTCTCATCACATCCATTTCAAAACCTACCTGTCCATGGCACGCACAGTGATTAACAGTCCTTGTATTTCCTATATATTTCAGTAGGTATTTCATACACAATTTGGTTAAAATGGGATGAGATTCCTTGGCGTGGTGGGTGGGGTGTGGAATAGAAACCTGGTCTGTGAGTGGGGATTGGCTGGTCTCAGTTTCTAGTCTTGCCAGTGACTCTTGTGTAAGAGCATAAGTGAAATACAGGGGATTGCTAGAGAAGAGGCTAGACTTTCACTTCTTTATAGTGATTGTTAGCCCAAGCAGGGGTTGCTAGAAATAACCCCCCTCCCAAACAAAACAAAACAAAACCCAAACCAGTCACATACATGCACCCTGCAGAAGATAGTGAGGAAAGGCACTACCTTCCATCATTCTCTTCAACCTCATGCTTTAAACTAAGTTTGATGTGAAGGGTAGTAGATATACCTGGAATGGGGGCGGAAGGGGAGAGGAAGAGGATCATTCAGGAACATCACTGCTCCGTTCCTCTAAAGCACTTTCCCGAGGCTTATGGAGTTGGGAGTAAAAGATAGTGGAGGGGTGCAGGAGGATGCTACAGTGAAGTTTCTATCTCTCGCTCTTCTCTATTGCAGACTTCCTGATCCTGAATCAAGGATTCCAAATAGTCTGCCAATACTTAATATGATTCCTCAGAGGCCTCTGCATTTTGTGGTAGATTATGAGCAGAGAATCTGAGGAAATAATTGTTTTGCCCTTCAAAAACTGAAAGTAATTGGTGTTCAGGTTATTATATCTGAGGAGGGAATTGATGATATCCTCATTGTGAATTTCCTACCCAATGGCCTTATTGTCCATTACCATTCAGCATGTGATCTGGGGGGCCATCATGTAGTGACCATGATTCACATAAATAGTGTTCAGCAGCAGGGGAGAGAGAAGTCGTTTTCTGGTGGCCATGACTCGTGGTGAATTCTGATAGATTATATGGCTGGGTAGGAGGCATTCACTATAGGAAGGCTGGTCACCATGATGAGTAAAGTTACCCACAGCTTCCAGATGGGACTTGCTAGACAACTGCTCAGCTGTAAAGATGGGAGGATAGAGATATCTCCATTTGGCATGTCAGATCAGGGAGACAGTTGAAGGTCAGTCACAGAGATACTGAACTTCAGTGGGTTTCAGCATACTCCCTGGCTATAATAAGTTCTGCTATGGAGATGTGTGTGATTTATATCAGGCTTCCACCGGTACCCTTCCGATGTCAGGAATGCTGAGAGCTAGAGTCCAAAACTTCTGGAGGGTGCCAGGTTGGGGAAGGGTGATTTAAATAGTTCTTTGGGATATATGTTCTATATGACCCTAGCACAGGTTTTCCTCCCCTCCCCATAAGAATTCCACTCTGTGAAACAATTCTCAAGGCTTGGAGAAAGTAAGGAAAGATTGGTAGGAAAGGCCCCAATTAACAAACAATTTATCTCATCTCAAGAGAAAGCACCACTTGTTAGAAAGCAGCAAACAAACAATCAAAAACCCAGTTCTAGAATGCTGTTCCTGTGAGGGGGGAAAAACAGAAGTCTCACCAGTTACCTAGTGATAATGGGCTAACATTTTAGGGGGGAAAGTTAGAATAACAATTGGTTACTTCCAATTAGATAAACCATGCCCAGCCTGGATCCCTCCAGATGTTTTGGCCTACAACTCCCATCAGCCCCAGTTAGGATAGCCAAGTTGTAGGAGTTGTAGGCCAAAACACCTGGAGGGAACCATGTTGTGTAAGGTTGTATTAGGGAAATAGTACCTACTACTAGGTAGGACAAACTCACTTTATTAATGATAATGTGGTGGAGCACTACATTTGGGGAAATAAGAAGGACTTTAAATTTTGATGCACACCAGAGAAAACCAGTTAAACTTTACTGTGTAAGATATAAAGTCACAAAATAATTATCCTTCTTAGTTGGAGACTAGGCTTCCTTTTGATCTAGAAAAAATATAGAGGAAAGGTTCTTAAGCAACTACCTTGTTTGTGGAATTCCATTGGACCTATGTGTTCCATAGGGCATTCCTCAAATCTAAAAGCCTATCAACCAACTTATGGCTAACAGGGAAGAATGTGGGCAATTCGCCAGCAGCTTCTACAGAGACATTTCCAGAAGCCCGATAACATGAAATAGGCAGATTTTAGCTACTGAAATACTAGGTTGTTCTGTGCCTTTCTGGCTGCTACAAAAGGAGAATTTGGGCAACAAAGTATGTCCGAAGTCTCTTCTCTGTTCATATTATCACTAGAAATAAGTATATCCTTTTCTTCACCTCCTTGCCAAAACACAGAGAAAATCTTTTTTGCAGTTACTATTGTACAGAGGCCGCTTTTAAATGGCTTTAGAAAACACACTTTTGATATGTTTACAGTAATGTTGCAGATTCCTGTGGAATTAGCCAATGCTTTTTCTGTTTATAATAATTTTAGTTTTTTCCATGCTTGTCACTGAAGGTATGTACTCCTAACTGCAATTTGGCTAATTGTGTCCCGTTGTCTAACATTGCAAACCAAATTCTCCATCTTCTGAAGATTCAGTATAAATTATGTCTTTTTCTGTTTACGTTGCTTGCTTTTGGCTTTAGAGATATATCAAATCTATTACTCTGAAGAACTTGTTTGTGGAAGGAAGCCTAAACTCCTCGTTCTGATATAATTTGTTTACTGTTGTTTTTCCCTGGGGACCTCACATAGATTGTGTATAGACTTGTCGCAATGATATACTTGAAGTGCCAAAAGGATCTTGAAGGCCATCTATTCTATTCCAATCCATGACACTGAAATATGCCTCTTCAGATGCAACACCCAAATAATCTAGGTTATGCCAAAATTATTGCTAGAGTTTAATTATCATTCCTGGCAAACTAAAGCCAAATTGCATAGGAAAATTGTAGGCATGGGGATAAGGGCCACCGGGGGGGGGGGGGAGAGAGAGGATCAAAGCGCCCTTACCTCCACTCTAGGGTCTCCATCTGGACTGGATCCCCACATCTATCTTTGAGTAAGGAAAAACAACAGATGTAGCTGGATGCTACTTATTAAAATGTAGTTTAGCTGTGAGTCCCAATCAGTGTGGTGGGATTTACTTCTGAGTAGACATCTTAGGGCCAGACTATAAAAGCCATATGAGGAATCAAAGTACATTTTGCTCCTGATGCCTCCAGGATGAGTTAACTTAATGACACACAACCGTGTATCTCAAATAAGCATGTTCAGTCACAGACATACTTGGAAGAGGAAAGAAAAAGACGTAGCACTAATCAATGTTAGTGATGTTGCCAAAGTTCAGTATTATATTCCACCACCTGCATGGCTGTATTCAATGATTTGAAACCAATGTTAGTCTAACTTAAGCCCCATTCATTTCAATGGGTTTGTGATAAGTAAGACTAACATTGGGTACAGCCCATACGAGAGAAAAAAATGTTTGGAGGAGAACTTCCTTGCCTTAAACATCTTGCTGTGTTTGGAATGCAAAATAAGATGACTATGAGTTTATGTGCTGATGTTGTGCCTGTGCAGTCTGTATTCAACGGGCAAGGAACTCAAAAGCCAGCAGGCTCCATTGGCACATGCTTGGAAGTTGGTTATTTGAACTCCTTACTTTTGGTGGACCTAAAATTGCGGCAAGTGACTGCAACTTTAAAAAAATGTGCATGTAATTTATCAAACTTTGGCTCTTGAGCAATTAATAGTCCCAGGAAATTACATAATTCTGAATTTGTATTACATTTTGAATATGTGTAATATTTCATTCTAATTTTAGGCAGGGCCTAAACTTTATCTTTGTTTTGAAAGTGCTTTACAATTATCATCATCATTATTTTCATTATTATTAATGACTGATTGGGGTAATAACAGCAGAAGACATGTTTCACATTTGCCCTGATATCATAGCTAACTAACATGGATTCAGTTGATATCGCACTGAATCACAACAGTTGATATCACCACTAATATGGTGGTATATAGTACACCATTAGCCTAGCTGTGTGTGTCTTTTTGTTCTCAACTAGATCTGCTTCTACCCATGCTTGGACTTCACAGTGCACATACTTTCCTGACATAGTGAAGGTAACACTAATATTTAAAGCAGGATCATATGAGAACATGATGCCTTACAGAAGCATACTTACACTTGCACCAGCCAAATGTAATATTGCAGGCAAACACATCTTCTTTATTTGACAAGGCCTGGTTCTTTAAAGCCACAATGATGAATATGGATTGCCCTTTGCCTTCCTGGACTCCCAATAGCTCTCAAGTTTTTCAACCATTTGCATTTATCTTCCCCAGCCTCTCTTAAGAATGTTTATTCTGTATCAGGTTGTTCTTCACTCTCCAGGAGATGTTTGATCACGTTTTTATTATGTTTACTGGCATAATGCAAAATAACAACGAATTTTAGGGTTAGGTGTTACCTCGTTATATGTTCAGTGAACACTGAAAGTAAGCAATTACAGTAAGTAACTATCTCACATAGGGTGACCATAGGTGAGGAAAAAGCAGGACATGTCAGGATTTTTGGTGACAAATCCAGGAAAGGGGGGGGGGAATTATGAAATTTGAAGAAAAATCCCATCCTCCCCCCACCCAAAGGGCAGCTTTACTTTATAGTCAATAGGAATCAACAAAAATGCTTACAACCCTGTCATTTTTAAAGATAAAGAGATGAAACTTGGCACCTTGATAGCTCTTGGGTAGGGCTTTAGCCATGCCAAGTTTCAAGCAGTTCTGTTCATCCATTATATTTAGGATTTTTTTTTTAAAAAATGAGGTTTTAAAATTATTTTTTTTAAAAAACTGTAATTCTTAAAGCTAAAGAGATGAAACTTGGCATCATGATAGCTGTTAAGTAGGGCTTTAGCTGTGCCAAGTTTGAAGCAGATCTGTTTATCTGTTGACCTTTAGCAATTTTTTAAAGTTTGAGGTTTTAAAATTATTTTTTTAAAAACCATATTTTTTAAAGATAAAGAGATGAAACTTGGCATTATGATAGCTGTTAAGTAGTGCTTTAGTCATGCAAATTTTCAAGCAGTTCTGTTCACAGATCAAAATATGGGAAAGGAGTGGTCAGTCAAAGCATTCCACAGGGCAAAACAGAATGGGCCAGAGGCCTTTTCCTCAGAGTTCCACATCATAGGTGATGAAGGGTCACCCTTAGAGAAAAACTCTCATGACCAACAGTGAGGTGCCAGTCGAGAGAGAGGCTGTCATCTTTGCAGATGCCCTGTTGCTGTGGATGTTGGAACCTGGCATGTATTTGCTTTGCTTCACTATCCCTTCCCTTCCACTTCACTTTATTCACTTGTGAGCTAGGCTCTGTCTGCACTGCTAGCATGCAATGCAGAACGTTTGAAGTGCGTGTCAGAGAAAAATAGATAGATTTGCAGCTTTGGCTGACTGGCATACCTCTTAAAGTTAGACTAAAGACACAACTCAGAGATGGCTGTAGCTGAGCCCTGAGAGGCTGGCATGCCACATGGAGCTTTTTAAGAACATCTCATAGTCCAGTGTTGGTGCAGGCAGAGGCGGCTGGTGGCAGAGGTGGTTTTTAAAGTAAGAGTCACCAGACGTGACCAAGCAATAAGCTGGCACTCTTCCCCCCAGCCACAGGGTACAAGTGCACAGCCCGAAGACTTTGGAAGAGGGAGATTGATTGTTTGAGGCTAGAGGCTTTGGTTTGGCTGTAATAACGTAGAGAGACAACAGAGGCTGCACGAACAATCCAGAGACACCTGTTGTAACTTAGCCCACGGTGCTGGCATGCAACACAGGGCATTAGAAAGAGGGTCTCAGAGTTGAGTGTTTGTGCAGGAAGTAGACAGGACTTCAAAGTCTGGATGTGAAAAGTGGTGCCAATGCAAAGCCTTGAGAAGCTAATGTATATAAGTGAGAAGTGTGAATGGGCGAAGTAGCGTCTGCCGCCCACAACATCCACCCTAATGTTAGAGTAGAGAAACTTGTGACAATCATACACAAGTTTCAAAAAGAATAATTGACCTTTAAAAATAAAAAGACAGCCAGTCAGCCGGCAGCAAGCCTGTTAAGCAGCAGCTTGCAGTGGTATGAGGATACAATCAGAAAAGATATTTGACGGAAGGGGAGAATGTATCACACAGAGTATAGCAACAAATTACAAAAGTAGGATTGAAGTTAATTTCAGATACATTGGATGTCTCACTTGTTATTTCAGTGATTTGAACATTAAGATGTTGTGTAGAACAGATTTGCTCTTGGATAAGAGCCGACTTAGACGCCATCATTATAGCAGAAGCTGACAATGGAGTGTCCAGTAACTCCGCGAGTGGAATTACACTGGATCAGTTTCAGTTGGTGAGTACTGAGGACGTGGACAAGCTGCTTGGACAAGTGAGGACGACAACTTGCCCTCTCGATCCCTGTCCTTCTTGGCTTGTTGTCCAGGGAGGAGATGCAGTTCGATCACATCTACAATGTATTATTAATGCATCTCTCAGGGAGGGGAGTTTTCCAACATGTTTAAAAGAGGCGGTAGTACGGCTGCTTCTAAAAAAGCCCTCCCTGGACCCTCTGGACCTTAATAACTACAGGCCAGTATCAAATCTTCCATTTTTGGGCAAGGTGATCGATCGAGAGGGCAGTTGCCTCCCAACTCCAAGCAGTTTTGGATGATACAGATTTTCTAGACCCATTTCAAACCGGCTTCAGGGCAGGATACGGAGTTGAGACTGCTATGGTCGCCTTAGTGGATGATCTACGCCTGAGTATTGACAGGGGGAGTGTGTCCCTATTGGTACTCCTGGACCTCTCAGCGGCTTTTGATACCATTGACCATGGTATTCTTCTGGAACGCCTGAGGGGATTGGGAATTGGGGGCACTGTGCTTCAGTGGTTCCGGTCCTATCTCTCAGGCAGGTTCCAGATGGTAATGCTTGGGGATAGCTGCTCTTCAAAGAAGGAGCTGCTATGTGGTGTACCACAAGGTGCCATCCTTTCCCCAATGCTGTTTAACATTTATATGAAACCGCTGGGAGAGATCATCCGGAGGCATGGGGTGGGGTGCTATCAGTACGCTGATGACACCCAAATATATTTCTCTGTGCCTTCGACAACATCGTCAGCTAAGGATAGTGTGTCTCCTCTGAATGAATGTTTGGAGGCGGTAATGGGCTGGATGAGGAAAAACAAACTGAAGCTGAATCCAGACAAGACGGAGGTGCTTGTTGTCAAAGGCCGCAACCTGGGTTTGGAGGTGTATCAACCAGTTCTGGATGGGGTTACACCCCCCCTGAAAGACTGTGTTCGCAGCTTGGGGGTACTCCTGGATCCGTCGCTTCAAATGACAGCCCAGATAGATGCGACGGCCAGGAGTGCCTACTATCAGCTTCGGCTGATACGCCAGCTGCGCCCCTTCCTAGAGTTGGAAGACCTAAAGATGGTAGTGCACTCACTGATAACTTCGAGGCTCGACTTCTGCAATGCGCTGTACATAGGGCTACCTTTGTGCCTAGTCCGGAAACTTCAATTAGTTCAAAATATGGCAGCCAGGTTGGTCACCGGTACACCTAGGGGTGACCACATAACTCCAATCTTAAAATCACTCCACTGGCTGCCCATTAGTTTCTGGGCGATGTATAAAGTGTTGGTTATTACCTTTAAAGCCCTACATGGTTTGGGTCCAGGTTACCTGCGGGATCGCCTTCTCCCGTATAATCCGCCCCGCACACTCAGGTCCTCTGGGAAGAATTTACTCCAGTCAGCCAGAACTAGGCTGACGAGTGTTACCCAGAGGACCTTCTCTTCTGCCGCTCCCAGGCTGTGGAATGGCCTGCCGGAGGAGATTCGACAAATTAGCAGACTTCTGGAATTTAAGAAAGCCGTGAAGACTGCTCTCTTCCGGCAGGCCTATCCAGTTTAATTTTAAGATGTTTTTAATAATGTATTTGTTTTTATCTGTTTTAATGGTTTATCTATTTTATTGTTTTTATATTTATATTTAGTGTTGTTCCCCGCCTCGATCTAGATGGAGAGGTGGGTTAGAAATGAAATAAATAAATAAAAATAAATAATAAATTGTGTGCTGTAAAATCAGACATGTGACCAAGGCTATGTTTAGGTGGGCACTCCCCCTTGGTGCTGCACACGCCCCCTGGGGCAGACATGTTGGTGGGGATGCCCCCTTGGGGGCTGACCATACTGTCTTCCTTTTTGGTTTCCAAAATATGGTCACCCTACATAAGGTCATATTGTTGTACTCCACATTAATGAATCCAAAATATATAACATCTCCCAGGATCCATATGGGATAATCAAGATGAAGGTGTCCAGACATGGGAGGTGATCTTTTGGCAATATCCCTCCCCCCCCATCTCTAATGTATGCTCTTGCAGGAGTTACACACTTAATAAAAAGCACGCCTTAATCCAGCCCTGTATTAGCCTCAGATAAATGTATCCTCCGTGTAGTTGTCTATTTTCCTTTGAAAGCTATCACTGCTACTGGCCATCACCACATCATGTGGCAGCGAAGTCTATGAACTAATTTTGCACTACATGTAGAAGTACTCACCTTTTGCCTGCCTTGAATCTATCACTAGTCAATTTCATTGGGTGGCCTCAATTTGTAATATTATGCAGGTTTGGGAGGGACAGAACATCTTCTCTATCCTCTTTTTCCAGATTGTGCATAATTTTATAACTCTCTATCACGTTCCCCTTAGTTGTCTTTTTTAAAACAGAAATTATTTAAAGTTGTCTTTCTAAACTAAACATCTCCCAATATTTTAGCCGTTCCTCACAGGGAGTTGTCCCCCCCCCCCAGCTCCGTGATTCATTTGGGGTTGTGCTTTCCTGCATCTTTTCCAACTCTATGATATCCTTTTTGAGAGGGGATGACTGGTATTGTCCATAGTATTCCAAATGTGGCCACATCATAGATTTGTATAAGAAACCTTACGATACTGGCAGCTTTGTTTTCAGACCTTTTCCTAATGATCCCTAACATGGAACTTGCTTTTGTCATAGCTGCCAAATGCAGAGCTGACATTTCCATTGCGCACACCCTCAAGATCTCTTTCCTGGGTGTTTATCACTAGTTCAGACTTCATGAGTGTGTGCATAGATAGTGGAGTCAAGATGATTTGCCAAATATGCATCACTTGCGGCTTGCTTACATTAAATGTCTTTCACCATTTTGTTGTTCTTTTACCTAGTTATTTGTAAACTTAGCTTCCAACCTGCTCATTCCTGAGTCCAGATAAGATGAATAGCATCAGACCCAATACAAAACCTTGGGGACCCTACCACATGGTTCCCTCCACTATGAACACTGCCTGTGTACTCTACCTTCTGTTTTTCTGTCCTTAAACCAGTTCCTAATCCACAAGAGGGCATGTTCTTTTATCCCATGACTACTACATTTATTGAGGAGCCTTGGCAAGTCTTCATCAGATATTTTTAAAAGATTCAAATAATACATTTGCCCTTTATTCCTACACTCACATATTCTGTATTTTAATCATTTTGCAAGTGTCCTTTTCACCTAATGAATGTGATGTCTAATTTTCACATAATCATGCCTCCTTTAAGTCTTTCTGAAAACTCTAATTTTATATGTTGATTTGAAAGCTCAGGCAGAAAATCCTCTAATCAGACCTGTGAGGTCAGTAGTACTGAGTTTGGATTTTATTATTCCTGCCTATGGATTATGTTTCAATATTCTACAGAAAGATAATCTGCTGATACAACCTGTAACTGAAGAGCTAAACCCTTTAATGCCATTTTATTACTTTCCCTAGAGGTGGGGCATTGTTTTTTCTCTAAGACTATAGAAAATGTCTCCAAGCGTAATGCCTGGAGGTTTACAAAACCCATTAAATCTTTGTTTCATAATAGATTAGCAAAAATTAAGCAAAAACTTGTAGAATTAAAAGCATATCTAAGAAATATTTCAAAGTGCACTGGAAATTCAGTCGTGCCTTAGTCGGTAGTAAGGCTATCAGTGGCTACTAGTTATGATGAATGTATATTCCTTCCATTATGCCTCCCAGTACCAGTTGCTGAGGAACACAAACAGGAGGGTGCTATTACACTCATGTTCTTCTTGTGGGCTTCCCAAAGGCATCTGGTTGACCACTGTGTGAATTGAATGCTGGACTAGATAGGTCTTTGGTCTGATCCAGTACAGTTCTTATTATATTCTCAAGGAACAAATCTGTTTCCTGAAATATCTCCTCAAGTTGTAGCTTGGTCATGGTTCTTTGCAGAATGAGAATGATCAAGTAAAAAAACAAAAACAAAACTTTTATACAATTGTACTTGGCTCTTTTCCCTTACAAAGATATTTGGAAATTAAGTTTTAAATAATGTCTTGATCAAAATTTGGCAAGACCACCAGATGGAGGGGGGTTGACAAATATGGTTCCAGAGAAGGGACAGCCTGTGGACCTTCCCTGTTTGTCATAGAAGTACAGGAGCCTTAAGTTATATGTCCCAAAGTCCAACCTTATGCAAGTTTTCATGGAAGTAAGTCTCACTTTGCAAGTATTTAGTGGTTGCAAGAGGCATCGCCCTGAATAGCACTTCTGGGCAGGTGCTCACTGAAGATCCGTTTGCCCTTGATAAACAGGCTGCACATGGGAGATGAAGTTATGCCTTTGCTTTATCAAGAGTTTACAGATGGTAAAAATATTTGCAGGTGGGATCTAATGGTATCACCTGAAAAATGGTCTAGTTCTTTCCAAGGTGACAAACAAGTATCTTGATTGTACCATTTCAATCTGCAGGTGGTTGCTCCCATTATGGAAGTGCATCAGTGAAAATAAGGCTTATAAAAGTCTTGGAAATGACAAATAATGAGGGTATTCTGAAATACTAGCTAGAAATGGTTCCATCATAAACATGAGAGTGGCCAAAAACAACAACAACATTCAAAGGTGGAGTGGAGTAACAAAGTACCTGCATCTGTATTTTTTTAAATGTATTTATTAGTTGAATCTTAATTTCATATTTTTAATTTCCCAATTCTTCCATAGGCTTTCCAGATGATTACCCATGGGAGATGGAGGAAGGCCAGCTCCAGATTTTTGTTGGTTCTGAGCAAATAATCTGCAGTGCTCAGCCCCATACATTTCTCTGCAGTTGGTACACACACACCTGACATGTAGACACAAGGCTGGTTTTCACATCACGATAAGCCATCCTGAAAATAAGCCACGGCAAGTGGCTGTTCGTTTGCTAACCCACATTATTCCTGACAGATGATTGGATGTTCTGCAACTTGCAGTGATTTGTTTCCCATTCCGCCTCATCCCAGCACATATCCCATGGGCCTTTGTGGCACCCCCCCTCGTATCCTTGTCACTGCGGAGGGAAACTTTTCCAGCTTAGCCCCACTCAGTTCACTACTCCTTTTCAGCGCAAATTTTTCCATTTTCACAATCTTCCCCACCCCAGTTTTTCAGTGATTCAGAAACTGTTTCATTTTTTTAAATCATTTTTTTAATTGCGTACATTTCCTGTCCACTATTTACCCTTTTTTAGCAGTACAGATCAATGTCCCCTCTGTACATGTTGAAATCCCGCTTGTCAATTTCATTGTCTCACTGTTTTGAACTGACACTTGCCAATTTCCTCCCCCAATTCAGTGCTTCCCTTGACCCAGAACTCTGACAGCAAAAATGGTTGTTGATTTTAATTTTCTGTTGTTTGCAAGTGCACACTTGTAAACAACAGAAAAATAAAATTAAAAAGACATTTTTGTAATAAGTACACCCATATCCTGTTAATAGCTCCATCCTATTGACATAGGCATGTGCAGTTCATTTCATTAGGGTGTGCACCTTAAAGACCCTGTGTGGCAGGAATTTGAGTCCCCCAGGGAGGCCTATGACTCCCTCTTATGAGAAAGGGGTCATTTATTGTCGCAGATCTCTTATGAGAAAGATCTTTACTCTAATTCTTTATAATGCTTTGATACAGTAACTGGCCTAAATGTAGACTAGGGATGAATAACCTTAAGATGGGGAAGGGACCTCCCATAGATCAGTGACTTCCCTCCCAATAACTTCAAAGGAGTTATATTCATGCAAGCAACTAAACTCAGTTACAGTGGAGTCCAAAGATACTCACGTATTGGTTTCTTAAAGATAGGTTTATTGAAGAAGACACATCAGCTGAGGGAGCCAGAGATAGACCTCTGACTGAATTAAGTATATAGGGTATCACTCTTATATAGGAAACTTGAAACATCAGAATTAGCATATCTAGCCTTTTGTACAGAATCACCTTTGTACCAGGGGAAAGTTTACAACAATACAGGGTAGCACATAGGAATGATGTAATTTGTCTCTAAGTCAAAACAGAGAAAGGCGCCACATATGAATGATGGAGGTCAAGATAAACTAAAACAATACAGAATGCATATAGTTGCTAGTGGACCAAAGTTCATTATGATGAGGCTCAACACATCTAGCTAGTACATTGCTAGTTCTATCTTACAGGAGAACAGATACATGGTTTTATTAGAAGCATGAAATCAATATTAGTTTCTCAATCATTTAAATGTTGTTATCACAAGCTATTGTTATGATCATACCTGAAATATTCCCGCAACACCCTGATTGGAGCGGAGGAGAGGAAAGTGTGCTTTCTCACCCCTCCACTGCTCCGGCCCCGGTTGGAGCAGTGGGATGGGTATGAGAAAGCACACTTTCCAGGGCCTCCGGAAAGTACGTAGTTCCCTCAGGGATGCTAATGGTGGCTTTCTGGAGGCTTTCCCATCCTTTTAAAAGCCCAGATTCAAGCAGGGGGGAGGCAGGAAAGCAGAGGTGCCCTGGAAAATTAGGGTGTGCCTGGGCACACTCAGCACACCCTGTGCACACGCCTATGTCTGTTAAGCCGCTGTAGTCAGGGAAAAGCAATGTGACAACAGTCAGTTCGAGACATACTAGTGTTCATCTAGTCTAGCATTCACTTCATACAGTGGCTAATTAGCTGCCCACGGGAAACCCACAAGCAGAAGATGAGTGCAACAGCGCTCTCCTGCTCCTGTTCCCCAGCAACTGGTGTACATAGACATGCTGCCTCTGATATGGGAGGTAGCATATAGCCATCAGGACTAGTAACCATTGATAGCCTTATCCTCCATGAATTTGTACAATCACTGTTTAAAGCCATCCAACCTGGTGGCCATCATTACATCTTGTGGTAATAAGTTGCATAGTTTAACTATGCACTTTGTGAAGAAGTAGTTCCTTTTATCTGTCTGCGGTTCCCCCCAGTTAGCTTCATGGGATGAGCCCAGGTTCTAGTATTATGAGAAAAATGTCTCCCTATCCAGTTTCTTCTTACTGTGCATAATTTTATACACTTCTATCATGTCTTCTCTTACTTGCCTTTTTCCCCTAAACTAATAATCCCAAATGTTGTAGCCTTTTTCTTATCAAGGAGTTATCATTATCTTATCATTTTCATTGTCAGGGTCAGGCCTGGTCTCCTTGGTGTGGATTCTGAACTGGACTCTGAGCAAGGAGGAGGAGGAGGAGGAGGAGGAGGAGGAGGAGGAGGAGGAGGAGGAGGAGGAGGAGAAGAAGAAGAAGAAGAAGAAGAAGAAGAAGAAGAAGAAGAAGAAGAAGAAGAAGAAGAAGACCAGCCAAGACAGGAAGTGTGGGAGAGGAAATTCTCCAAGAGTCAAGGAGGAATCTTCCCAGGAGCTTATTGAATAAGAGACCCCAGGTTCGCAGATCACCTTCCCCCTCCACTCTCTCCCTGGGAACTCAGTCTTTGTCAGAGGGGGAGGGAGTATTGGAATTGATAGATCCCAGAGTCTGCCATAGGTTCAAGCAGCCGGAGTTGAGCAGAGCTGGGAAGTGGCCTGCTAGACTGGCCACATGCCAGAGGTTACAGCTTGAAGACCCTCCCTGAAGTCTTGTAAAAGCCTGTCAGGCATGGTGGTAAACTGTCCATTTAGTTGATAGGCAACTGGCTTACTTTGTTAGGCTAATTAAGCTTAAAATAGCTCCTAGTATTCACATTCCTTTCATGTGTGAAGAGATGTCTATTTACTGAATAAAGCTTTGTGGATTGCATGGCAGACCTCTTTATTGTCTCATATTTTGGCGGGAGGGTTTGGAATCAGGACAATAATGTATTTCACCGAATCTAAGATGCCAACGATTCTAAGATGTACCTTAATTTTAGGGCCACCGACAGGAAAAAAGCGTTGTGTCAATTCTAAGACACACCCCATTTTCAGACACGTAATATTGGGGATAAGTGCATCTTAGAATCGAAGAAATACATTAGGACTGTGCATGCCCCCCTTGTTTTGCCACCCAGGGACCTGCTGAGCTGGGCCAGCCTGGGTATGAGTCCCCCTCCTCCCTTCCCCACTCACCGCCAGTGCCGCCCCGGTCCTCGCCACCAGCGCCACTGGCAGCGGCCTACCCGGCCTACTACAAAGTAGGCCATGATCCCACGAGATCTCTCATGGGATCACGGCCTACTTTGTAGTAACGCTGCATTTCCAGGCCGGGTAGGCCGCCGCCAGCGAGGAGCCGCCGCCACGGCAGCGAGGACCAACCTTCTCCACTCACCTCCATTGCAGCCCTGGTCCTCACCGCCAGCACTGCTGGCAGCAGCCTACCCAGTTTGGAAATGCGGCGTTACTACAAAGTAGGCCATGATCCCGCAAGATCTCAATTTCAAAATCTCGCGTGATCATGGCCTACTTCGTAGTAACACTGCGTTTCCAGACTGGGGAGGCTGCTGCCAGTGGCACTGGAGGTGAGGACTGGGGCAGTGATGGGGGAAGGTGGTCCTCACTGCCGCAGTGGCAGCTCCTCGCTGGCAGCGGTCTACCCGGCCTGGAAACGCAGCATTACTACAAAGTAGGCCACGATCCCGCGAGATCTCGATTTCAAGGTGCTGGCGGCGAGGACCAGGGCGGCACTGGCGGCACAGACCAGGGCGGCGCTGGTGGCAAGGAATGGGGTGGCGCTGGTGGCGAGGACCGGGGTAGCGCTGGAGGCCAAGGAGGTCAGTGCCAGCGGCACGGAGTGGCGGTGATAGAGGTGAGTGGGGAAGGCTGAGTTGCGGGGGGGGGGGGCATGCAGAGACCCTTTGTGAAGGCACTGTGGGGTGGGGGGGTGGGGGGTGTATCTTCAACCCCATACCAGCGCTGGAGAAATCCGGCAATTCTTAGACGCCATCGATTCTAAGACGCACTCCATTTTTACAGACATAAATAGGGGGGGTTGAAGTGCGTCTTAGAATCGAGGAAATACGGTAATTGCCCTTTTCTGCACTTTTCCCAACTCTACAATATCCGCTTTTAGGTGTGGTGACCAGAACTGTACACAGTATTCCAAGTATGGTCATACCATAGATTTGAATAAGGGGAGTATGATAGTGGCAGTTTTATTCTCAATTCCTTTTCTAATTATGCGTAAAATGGAGTTGGCTTTTATTACAGCAAGCCACACACTGGGTTGATATTTTCATTGAGCTGTCCTCCACAACCCCAAGGTCTATTTCTTGGTCAGTCATTGTTACTGAGATTCAATTGGTGTATACATGAAGTTGGGATTTTTTGCCCCAACGTGCACCACTGTACACTTGCTTACGCTGAACCACATTTGCCATTTTTATGCCCATTCTCCCAGTTTGGAGAGTTCGTTTTAGAGCTCCTCATAATCCCTTTTAGGTTTAACCAGTTTAAATAATCTGGTGTCATTAGCAATCTTGGCCATCTCATTTCTCACCACTTCACTTCTCAGTCGTCATTCCAGATCATTTATGAATAAGTTGAGAAGCACTGGTCCCAATACATTTATGAATAAATTGAAAGGCACTGGGCCCTCTATTGGGAGAATTTACCATTTATTCCTACTCTCTGCTTTCTGTTCTTTAACCAGTGACTGATCAATAAGAGGACTTCTCCTCTTATTCCATGACTACTAAGCTTGCTCAGGAATGGTGAGGGACTTTTGAAAGTGCAAGTAAACAAGTATTGGTTATCTCCGTTGGTTATTTTGCAGAAATATTTTACTGTGGCATTTCCCCCCCCAACAGATGACACAATAGTCAATGGTTAACTATTTAAGCAACAGTTGACTATTTAGTCAACTGCTGACTAACGTGTCACCCGAACCCAGTCATAGTCTACCAGATTATCTTTGCACACATGTCTGTTGACATTTTCAAAGAACTTTATAAAGTTAGAGATACAGGACTTACCTTTGTGGAAGCTGTGTTGATACCTTTTCAGCAGGGCTTGTCCTTCTATATGTTTACTAAAAGCCTATCTACACTACTGCTTTAAAATGGTTTAAAACGGTTTATAATGGTTTATAACAGTTTTGAGAACTGTTGGGGCCTAGGACACACTCCATATACAATTTTCAAAACATTTTCCAAGTGTTTTATCCTGCGTGTGTAGATAGGCTCTACTTTTATCGTTAATAATGCTTTCAACCAATTTATCCGGAAGAGATGTTAAGGTAACCAGCCTGTAATTTCCCAGACCCCCTGGATCCATTTTTTAAAATTGGTGTTACTATTCTCCAGTCCTCTAGTCCAGAAGCTGACCTTAGGGACTTGTTACATATTTTCGTTAGAAGATCAGCAATTTCATATTTGAGTTTTTTAAGAACTCTAGGATGGATATCATCTGGGTCTGGTGATTTATTGACTTTCAGTTTTTAATAAAGTGGAAAACATCAGCTTTTGTCACCACTATTTGCTTCAGTTCTTCAGGTTCCCTTCCTGAAAATATCAGTTCAGGCACAGGTATCTGTCTATATCTTCTGTAGTGAAGACCGATAAAAAGAATTCATTCATCTTTTCCATAGTCTCCTTATCCTCCTTTTGTATTCCGTTGTCATACAATGGTCCAACAGCCTTCCTAGCTAATTTCATGCTTTGGATATATTGAAAGAATTCTGTATTGTTGGCCTTCATGTTGTTAGTGCTTTTTTTGCATGTTCTCTCACAAAGGAAACACTACCCACACTTTCTTTTTCTGATTCTCTCTTATTGATCTGACTACTCCTTAGGATAGCTGATGGCCAACTGCAGCTGCTGAGGAGGTCAAAGGAGCCTTCCTGAGCACGGAGCCTACTTTGCCTGCTGCAAGATCTGTAAGCGTGAAGATCACAACAGACTATCTGGCTCACAGCTTATGAAAGAGTCACTAGATGAGTATGTTGTACTTTTTGGGACTGGGGACCATGAACTAGATAGGAGCAACAACCACTTCTTCTGGCCAGAGAAAAGAGCAAGCTCTTTAAAACTTTAAGGGGAAAAGCATGTAAAAGTTGGTTTAGAAACCAGAATTTGTTTGATGGAGTAAGCAATCCTGCCATGTTGTTGTTATACTTGATTGGAGAAAGGTGGAGAGAAGTAAGAGACAGGAGTCCCCTTCCCAGGTTCCTACATGAAGGGGTAAAGCATAAAAAATGGGGCTGTGGCATGCCTCTGGCCCCAGCCCTGATGATATGCAACTTCCTACACTCCTCTTGACCACATACTGGTGCACTGTGGTGTAGCCAGAGCTGGACCTAAAATTACTTAGCCACACCACTGTTGGTGTGGATGTCTGAGATGCAGAAGCCTGTGTACAAAGGCTCTCCTGGGTTCTGGAACCCTGCACAATCAGGGCCCTAAGACCTGGGGAATCCTATGCATGTGAATGTCTACACACATGGGCTTTTCTGCTAACACATGGACAGCAAGCGTGTTCAGAGGAGGGCAACGAGGATGATTAGGGGTCTGGAAACAAAGCCCTATGAGGAGAGATTGAAAGAACTAGGCATGGTTAGCCTGGAGAATAGGAGATTGAGGGAAGACATGATAGCACTCTTCAAATACTTGAAAGGTTGTCACACAGAGGAGGGCCAGGATTTTTTCTTGATCATCCCAGAATGCAGGACACAGAATAATGGGCTCAAGTTACAGGAAGCCAGATTCTAGCTGGACATCAGGAAAAAACTTCCTGACTGTTAGAGCAATACAACAATGGAACCAATTACCTAGGGAGGTGGTGGGCTCTCCCACATTAGACGCATTCAAGAGGCAGCTGGACAACCATCTGTCAGGGATGCTTTAAGGTAGATTCCTGCATTGAGCAGGGGGTTGGACTCAATGGCCTTATAGGCCCCTTCCAACTCTACTATTCTATGATTCTATGAAATAAGAGTTGATGCAATCAAAAAGCACCATCTTTACCTATTCCATGTATCTCCAGTGATAATTAAAGAGCATTGCTTCCTTCATGTGCACGCAGAGAAGTAACAGTCTCCTGCATAATGTTGTTACTTCCTGCTTGTTTAGAGAGTGCTTATAGAAGCTCTGTGCCAAAGGGCTTTGTGTACAAACCACTCTTTCCCTCCTTGACTATAGGGGAAACTTTTACTTAGTATCTGGGGAGTTGTCTGAGCAACTTAATGATATGGAACAGGGACGTGCTGGACATTCTCCAACTTCCTTTGTGTAAACATTACTTTTAGCATGTCAGCAGGGAGATTAATCCCAGAGTGCTAAGGCTGGCCTCAAGAGAAAACTATGGGTTTTTTGCATATAGGCAGTGTAGTTGCAAGCACAATTATATGGAAGTAAATTCCATTAATTCCAATAGGGCTTTCTCTAGATTGCGTCCAGTGTGTTTATAACTGGGGTGGCCATTTTAGGTTCATCTCATTTGATGACACAATGTTATTCCCTACGAAGGTTTGGTGCTAAGAGACCAGGAAGGAACTGCAAAGCCACTGGGGTCGGAAGAGCAAGGCAAGCCAGCTGAGGTTTAGAAAAATAAAAGCTGCTGTGCTGTGTAGCTCTGCAGTATTAAACCCATACTTTACATGGTCCTACAAAACAGAGAATGAAAACAACACCTTATAAGGAGATAATAGCAACCCCCTCAGGGTATAAACTGGATTTGTACCCTGAAACATACCTTGAAAGATGGGTACTCTTAAACCAAATTGATTTCATGAGCTATAAATGGCTATAAGAATCTACAGGCAACCAATTCTCAAAGAAATGGACAAATAGTCATCCAGAACTCTTGAGCAATATTTTTATCTGATCTATAATTTACTGTCTACAAAGAGATCCTAGAATCTTCTATATATGGATGCCATAGTAAATTAGACCAAGCTCAGTCAGTTCCACACACCCCACTATATCCTGTTATTTGCATAACATCCAATTGATATTTTTCACTCACCCCCCCCCCCCCCATCCATTTCTATTCTTTCAGGACTCCAACTTCATCCAAAAAGGCTGGAAAATATAGCAATTCCTCTGCCTCTTCCCCCATTCTGAGATCAAACAATCCCCTTCTCCCCTTCCTCCCCCTGCATCATGCGATAGACATACCAGTCACATATCTTATTCTTTCCATCTGTACTGGAAAAATAGCAGGCCTCCTCTCCTTAAGCTCAGACATCAACCTTTCACAGTACTCTGTTTTCTATTGCTATAATACATGTTGGACTTTGGATTTTTTAGTTCCTGCCACCCAAAACGATGTCCTTCACATGATGAAAATGTGGCAGGTTTAATGTTTTGGTTGTACCAAGTGCAAAATGCTTATTTATCCCTTAATATAATAGTTTTCTGAGGTAAGTTAAGATTGAATGAACTGTGTTGTGCTTTTTCATCAAACTCACTAAGGAAACGGTTATGGCGGACCTTTCCCTGCATATTTGGCAAAAGCAGTCTTTTGAGTAGGCTGTTGTCACAGCACAGGCTGCAATATGTAAGGAAGGAAATCAGTATGGCATGTTTCCACTCCGAATCTGTGAAAATGCAGGAATGTCCATGTTGTAGGATTGCCTAGTCTTGAAATAAAAACAGCTGGTGACTGAGGGCTGTCTAGAGCTAAGGGCACTTTCTTGTGACTTCAGCAGGATTTTGAGGAGGCGCATGACAGGTGGTGAAATAAGATAAAAATTCCCTTCATTCATGCTGCTTCTCTGCTCAAGATTATATTCTCCTGTGGCTACTATTCATTTAAATCACACATACACACTGAAAAAACGTTACATTAATTTGCATGTAGCTCCTTGTTTGGCCCATCCTTATTTGCTTACCTGTTCATTTGCTTGCACCCTCCCTTGACTAGCTTTTATAAGTCACACCACACCTTGTCTGGCTGCTTGGCAAGTAAGATGCATTTGGGTAAAGTTCCCTCAGCCTTCCTCTCCTCTCATTTTCCATTTCCATTCAGGTATTTTGAGGCACTCAGATTTTTCTGTTCTGGGTAAATCTAATTAGTTTTCCTATCTGTAAAGGGGAAGTAATAATGATAATGGGAACAAGGACTACAAAGTAATTTTGTATCTTAAAAGTATTAGTTAATGTCTTAATAACTGTGTTCCTAAAAACAAGACAATTCTGCATTTAATTATTGTTATAGCAAAGGTTGGAAAATGTGGTTATAAATATATACATGCAAGCTCCTAAATGTGCTGTGTTCAACTCTACTATCAGTCCAGTTCATTTATTCATTGCTGGAATTTAATAGCATCACAAAAGCAATTGTTGTCCTTTATGGCAGGCCGAGGATGAGCCCTATGGGATCAGAACCATGGTTTAGGTGGACCAGTATTTAGTCTTTGGCAGTGTTCAATACTAGATGTTCCAGAGGAACCATAAGAGAAGCAGTAGGTTTTTATCTGGTGATCAATCCATCCCTTGTATTCCTGATTTTACATGAAGGACCAAGGAGAAGCTATTTCATGCTGTTCCCAAGCAATACTGACTTTACCTGGGGAAGAAAGGAATGGAAGGGACATGCTAAGAAGCTGTTTTCATCTTTTCCTTTCACTTGATCTTTAATTCCAGTCAGTTCCACCCAAGCATGATGTAAGATCCCTCATTGATTCAATAGGGAGTATCTGTTTTCCCTTTTGTAACACATCTAAATCTCGCTTTCTTCTAAGACCTCTTCAGTAGTCTCCCCATTGGTGAATTCTCCTTCACTGCTGTCTGAGATGCTTGCTCTGGGATTATGCCTTAATGGGGGGCTTAGCGCCACACTGCAGCCTGTTCTCTGTTTTGCCACTTGCGTGCTCTGAGGCTGAGTCACCTCCAGTGAGAAGCAATTATTGCTCAAATGCTGTTTCTTTGGACATCTCCCCAGGTGCTTGATGTTCTTTCCAAGTAAGCATGGCATGCAGACAAAGGGGTATGCCAGCAAGAAACGGGACCACTGCTTGCGCAGTTCAGCTTTTACCTAGGAAAATAAGCAAAGCAAGTTGCATAAGTGGTATGGACTACCGGATGTTGTAAATGCTTCATTGAGTGTTCTGGATCATTCATTGTCCAGTCAACATAGCTATCTGGCTAGCTGTATCCAAATGCAGATGTCCTCCATCTATTCTACATTACATCAAGATGTGCATTTCGTGTGT
Source organism: Anniella stebbinsi (assembly GCA_029215795.1). Classification (NCBI taxonomy): domain Eukaryota; kingdom Metazoa; phylum Chordata; class Lepidosauria; order Squamata; family Anniellidae; genus Anniella; species Anniella stebbinsi. Next base: position 58,515,965 of record JARDYH010000005.1, on the reverse strand, counting down.
TCTCAATTTGTCAACCACATCTGCTGTCTCCCCCAATTTGCCAACTACACATGGCAATTCAGTAGGATGAAGACTCAGTTATCTAGGTAATGGGGATACATACAAACACACACACATTCACACTGACCTGACTTGCATGACATGGCATGGCTTGTCATGCATTATTTAACCCAAGATGAGCTGTGGTGCCTGCAGGAGATAGTTTGCATACCAAACTCCTACTTGGGGATCATTATATCATGCAATCCCAGCAACTGTGGATTATGTGAGGCTTAATCCTGTTAAACAACATGGTCTGTTCTAGGTTTGTGCGAGGGTTGTTGTCATGTCACACTTACTGGGTTTGCATATTATGACAATCCCTGAGCATGGGTGGATATGCAAAATGGTGGCCACATGCACTCCTAGCACACTGAGACTCACTGAGGTTTAAATAAACCACATTGGGCTGCCGTGTCTTGCGAACTCACCCATCATCTCCATCCCCTTGCAAACAGTTTCACATCTTTTTGCAAAGGGGTATGAAAATGTCCATGGCTTTTCAGCTTAGCTCCATTCCAATCTGCTGACTGGGGCATTTCCCTAGTGGTACTCCAGGCAAGGTGGTACCCCAGATTGCTTTTTAAAGAAGCAAGCTGAAGAGGACAGTCTCTGACTATTACAAGGAACATTATGGAAAATTTAGTACCACTTTAATCAGACACTAACTTTCCTGTAACAAAATCGAGATGATCACCTTGAATATCATTCTGGATCAAGTGCAGGCTGCACAAGCCAGTCTGTCCTAGGGCATATGGGAGAAATAAGTAGTGAGAAATAAAGATATAAAAGAATAACTTACCTCTCCATTAGAAAAACAGTATAAAAGTGCTACAAAAAAACCCTGGGTGGGGGGGAAGAGAGAGAGAGGGTAAATTAGATTTGTACGGAATTTGCCAAAGTACAATTTAACTCTGCGTTTATGTAATCACACAATATTGCTCTTAAAAACACCTGAAACCAGAGCCATTGTGCAGTTAAATTGAACATTAACGCTACTAACTTCCTTTTACTCAAGAATCATCTTCATGTCTGAGCAACCATGTGACAAGGCATCAAAGCTGCATCCGTATCCAATAATCTGTTTTATTTGCTTTGAACAATTTTGCTCGAGGAAGTGTCTGGCTTGCCATTTAAAACCATTGAGGTCACTTCCATGAAATACATCACTTTTACCTAATCAATGCTTTTCAGATTAGATTGTGCAGGAAAGATTGTAGTCCAAAGCTTAGGGCAAAATTACATTTATGCCTGTAAAGTTAATTCTGCCAAGGATGTGAATGTGAGACCTTGAAAGATCAGCATCAAATTTAGCCAGCTTCCGAAAAGATCAGGAGCTCATCCACCCACTTACTCACGTATTTTTTTAAAAAATCATATGAGAACCATCTGTATTGGACTGGTGTAAATCTGACTTGGTTGCACATGGTTTCTCACAGTTGGCCTCTAAGTCTTGAAGATTTTGTTTCCAAGCAAATTTATATATGAAGCTTGAAAGTTGGTGCATCATTTCCACTGAAAAAATGAATTGCTGGCACCACTTTACTTACTCCAAATTCCTCCCTCTCTGGGACTAACAAATCTCTAAGCAAAGTTGAGGTGGTATTTTAGCAACAGATAATCAACCAGTTGTAAAATATGTGCAACCCTATTATATTTGTAAATGAGTACAAAAGGGAGAGTATATTTGTAAATTAGTACGGAAGACAGAGTAACTAATGTCTTGAGAATGATGATAGTTCATGATTTCTAAGTATCTGTTCTGAAAGTTCTTCCCTGGATTGTTTTTCACTCAGCAAACTCTCCAAACGATATAGCCAATTCCCTGAACTTCCTAATATTCATTTGTAAACACTTATCAGCTTTCTGTGCTCAAGAAAACTTTCCACTTAGCAATTCTTGAGAACAGTATACTAAAAAGTTTCCCCTAACTTACAAATATGACAGGGCTACTAAGGAGACCTAAGGCAGAAGACCACCTGGAGTGCAGAAGAACAAATGCAGAAGAATGAGCTATTAGAATACTGAGATGACAGAATGGACCACAACGCTTCTGACTGCAGGTGGTGGATTCAAGTTTTGAATGCTCCTCTGTGGTTTTGTTTTAAAGGCTCTTTTTCAGCTTGTTCTGGAGTTTTTATCTGCAAGATATTTTTGATATAGAGGCAGGTCTGGCCCTATCATTAGGCACTGTGAGGCAGTCACCATAGGCAGCAGATCCTGGGAGGCAGCAGCAAGGTGTTTAAGGAAATTGCTGTGGACCATGCAACTTGCCCTGCACTCCCTAAGCTAGCTTGCTGCCTTCAGGTGTGGTGGAGGATGCAGTCCCACTGCCAGTATCAAAAACAGATTCAACTTCTTGCCTGTCCAGTACATGGAATGGGAAGAGGTTCCATCTTGTCCTTCACCTCAGGCAGCAAAATATCTTGGGCTGGCCCTGTGTAGGGGAGCGTTCAACAATGTGATTCTCCACCTGCACTCTGAAGTCATATACTTCTGTCACCTCAGAACTTTTATCACCTCATTCTGCTGGTTGTGTAGACCAGCCCCCAAATTCCAAATGGTCAGAGGAAAGGGCATGAAGGAGGCAATTGTCTAAAGCGGTAGCAAGGACCAAATACAGACTAGGGTCATGACACTGCATACACTAGTCGAATACAGTGGGCTGGACATGGAGAAGTGGGCAGGTTAATGCAGGACGTAGGGCCAGTAAAGGGCAGAAATGGGCAGAAATGATTCAGGGTAACACAAAAAAAGAGATTGGATTTCGATTAGTATATTAGCAAGGGCCATGCTAATGTGGAAAAGGGAAACATTTTCAAATATATTTCATTACACGGGATAGAATCTGGTAAATGAGGGCTGGAAACATTTTTCATTCTATGCTCTGTTTGTTCTGTGCCTAAGAAATAAATTCTAGGTAGCTTATTATTGCAGACAAATACCAGAGGAAGTCTAAATGTTATATTGTTGTATTTTTTTATGTCAGATTGTTCATACAATGGAAACTGAAAATGAGCAAGCTGTATTTTGCTGTTACAAACAGAGGTTAAATCAAATGTAGCAGATGTGACATAACTTTAGCAAATTTTATTCCTGTTTGGGGGCAATGCCTGGCAACAGAAATATATTAGAAGGTAAGCATTCAACTCATTGGAGACTTTGCTGATTATGAATGAACATTAGACCTACTAATCATACTTCTTTGTGTGACTTGAAGGGCAAGGTAGACCATAAAAGTTCTATGGGTATCAGGATTAATTTGGTAATAAATTGGGAACAGCCACACTTATGCTTAAAGGGTGTCTGAGAAGGTCTGGCAAATAACTGAGTTTACTAAACTGACCAATCGTTTTAGGGTCAGGGAGGAGTGCCAGGCACCACTCCCTAATCCTAAAATTATTCCTCCATTAAGTTTGTGGAGCACTAGGAGCCATTTATTTAATACTGTATGAGAAGTTTAATGATAATATTCAACCCTATGTTTTCCCCCTTTCTTGTAAAAGAATTCATTTTTTCTCTCCATTCTATGGTTTTAGGATGATGATGCTCTTTCTTTCTGTCATATATATTTATTAATAACTTTAATTTTTAATTAATGAAAAATAAAAAAATAACACTTCCTGTCCCATCCTGTCCCAAGAACTTACATGGAAGGAGCCAAATGTCAGTTGAATGAAGGTTTTTATAGCCCTGGAAAAACCTTTGATTTGTTCATCAGTGATGAAGGTAAAGACAATCTCATGAATCCCAAGTAATGGTATTAACACAAGGGTTGATCTTGCCAATCTTAAAATAACAATAACAATGCATTATATTCTTGAGGCAAAAATCAACAAGAAATACAGATGGAATCGTAACAATATCAGGTCACTTGCTTGCAACATTAGAACCATCAAACCTCATCTATATATCGATTTTAAATAGAGATATTCAAGGCTCTATTTTAAGGATTCTAGTCTGGTCTTTTCATTAACATGATAGTTTTCTACGCATACAGATTTTTTTTAGAGGAGAACATTCCATCATGTAAATTTCACCTGAAGTAATATAGCTTGATCACCTCAGTGAGTGTAGACTGCATATGAAATCCATAACATTTGATTCAGCTCAGAGTTCACCTATGCAGAATGAACTGTGTTATATCAGCAATGGAGAATATTGTCCCATCCTTACCCTTAAACTTGGTATCCATTTTAATGCCATTTCTAATCTGTACATATAATTTTCTTTTTAAATGTGTCAATTCCATCTTGTGACTGCAAGTGATTGTAAAATTCAGCTTAATCACTGTTAGAAGGCCAGGTCCATTAGTACATAACTGGGAATTTAATACCTACCTGAATTTGTAATCATGAAAGCTCATTTGCTGGGCTTTAAGTTTGGAAAGTAACAGCTTCATAATGCTTAGGAAGACGTAGAAGTTCACCTTCAGAAAAACAAACATCTCGGTTAGTTTTAGTATATGCAATGGATATCTTTCAGTCTTGTCCTTCTGCCGATAGACAGGGAAGTGCTAGGAATGAGAAAACTGCAAGAAATGCACTTAAGCAGCAGTTTAACCTACAGATGAACGAAGACATCGTTCTTAGGTATTTTCTATCAATCACATTGTCTTTCTCTATCTCATTCAGTACTTTTCTTTTTAAAAAAGAAGTCAAGCCCTTGAGTAAGATACCCTCAATGTGCCCTCTCCCTCAGTGAGTCGACCTTCTCAGTGCCATTGTCACTAGACACTGGGTGCCTCTACAAGAGCGATTTAAAGCTCTTTCAAGGCGCATTACAAATTTTACCCCTACAAGAGCGGAGCGCAAATCGGGGGTTGAGGCGCTTTTTATCTCCTATTATTCGCATTTTCAAATACGCATTAAATAGCGAGTTTTAATTTGCTGCAGGAGTTAAAGCGCCTTATGGCCATGTAAACATGTGATTCTACGCACGTAAACAACTTTAAAGCACATTTCATATAGCCCGTAATGCGCTTCACCGCCTCTCATGAATAGGTATTAGGAGTAAATGCGCTTCTCCGTATATGCGCATAATCGGGCAACCGGGCGTCAAACTGAAATCTTGTAGAAGGGACCTTCATTGCTCTCCATCCTCTTGCTCTCCATCCTCTTTCTTATCACTGCTACCATTTACTTGCTGGATAAGCAAGAGCCTGTGAGCCAATAGGCAGTAACTTCTACTGCTCCTCCTCCTCAGCACCACCCTTGGCTGGGCCAGACAGAGGACAGGTAAAGAAGCAGGTTGCTATGGGGAAGAGGGGAACCAACTCCAGTGTCCGTCAGTCCCTGCTGTGGTGTAGGCCATCACTCTCGACACCAGCCCTAAATTCAACATGTTTTGATCCAAGGTAGTCAGTGTTATTAACGACTGGTGGGGGAAAGCAGGGAGGAAGTGGGAGGGCACATTGCAGGGAAAAGAGTACTGAGAACTATACATGAATGACATTCCTGTATATATTTACTTGGAAGGCTGTCTCATTGAATTGAATGGGAATCATAGTAACCAGCTCTCTTAAAAACAATACCCATATATACATGAATAAGTATTTGCTCTTTTATGTTCATAAGACTTGCCTATTTTTTCTTACATTTTTATTTATTAAGTTTTTGTTTAAGTTTCTTTGGGACTGGCCCTGCATCTTCACCTATCTAGTGAAATACAGAGAGAAGTCAATAGCTGGGTTCACACGTCATGCCAACCCATGGTGGGTGGCAAGCTACACTGGGTAAGTGGTTATGGAAACATCCTACTGTGCACCCATCAGATGATCAGGCAAACAAGCTACAGAGAGTAGTTTTTTCATACACCCTTGCTCCTCCTGCTGCTGTAGTCCTCCCACCCAGCCAGGCAAGTATCCCAGTTTCCTTTGCAGTGGGAATAGAGATCACTTGAGAGGAGCAGAGCAGCCATTTCCATAACCCACGTTGCCACGACAGAAAGCATGCTAATCCACCATTGGTATGAACAACATCTACTGCAGCCCTTGGGTTCTCAGGATGGGTTGTTGGGGGAAGCAAACCACCAAGGGGGGACATCCCACAGACAACACGCTAACCCATCATGGGTTGTTCCAGAAAATAAACCATCATGGGTTAGTATATCATGCAAACCCAGTCAGTATCACCCTGTTGTGAAGCAGGAGACATTTCCTTTTACAAATAATAATTTTTAAAAACATGCATCCAAACGGTATAATACAACAATTAAATGATACAATGATCCTTACAACAATGGAAAATAATATTGGTCCTCGAATGATCCACCAGACTGCCATGCTTTTATTCATTGCCCAGCATCTAGGAAGAAATTCAAATATTGTTTTGTCAGCTCATGTAATCGCAAATGGTAAGTCACTTTTTTAAATTAAAAAGAGCTTTTAAATAGGACCCATGAACTTGATTGCCGTTAGAAGCAACCAGGTTCACAAGTCCTATTGAAACTTCTTTAAAAGGCAATGGGACAGATTTCAGTCCAGATTTCAGATGGATTCGAGGACTTAGCGCAGCCACTGTCACATGCAGGATATCACCTCCTTCATCTGCCTCCATTGGTCATGTACTTTGGCTCTTTTGCGAAAGGATCCATTGCAAAGAAAATACATCTTTATCCTATGCAGCCATAGCAGTTTCACCTTTTTTATTCTTATTTTTTTGTCAAAAGTCCCAGAAATAGGGTCTTTTCCCTTCCTAAGCCCACCTTTTCATGCTGGGTCACAAAATTAAGGAAGGAAGGTTAGTGCTCTTCCACCCTGAGAATTCTTCCCAAATTCTAGAATGGCATTTCTTTACTCCTTGGGGAGCTTAGAAATCATCTTGGATCTCTGAAGTCTTGACTTCTTATCATGGTCACCATCAATAGCTCTTGTGGCTGAAGGGGATACTGTTGCGGACCAGAAGATCAACAGTGTGAGAAGAAGGCATGAAATCCCTAAGGCAGGGTGGGAACCGAATTCCATTTCAGAGAACCCTTCAGTTCAACGGGCCTTACTCCAAGTTACATAGGTACAGGATATAGCTTAAAGCTCCTACTGCCAGTAACTAAGCCCTTGGAGAAGCATTTTAGCCTTTTAGAAAGGGAGGAAAGCTGCACAAAAGCTAGGTAATCATCAACCAATTGATGGTTGGAGGAAAAGGTCATGGCCATCTGGGAGTTCTCCAGAGAGCCTGACTTGGGCCTCAAGAGGTTCTGCACCCCTGCCTTACACGTTGCGCACACCTCGATTAAGCTTTTGAAAGAGATTCAAAGGCCTGCACAGAGGTACTACTGGCCCCTACCAATGCATTAATTTCCCTTTCATGAGCTCCATGCATGATAGGCTTTCCACAAGAAAAGCAGTATGGAAAGGCCCCTCTTCTTCAAGAGAAGATGCCAGTGTGGGATACCATTTGTTAGCCAGTGGAGGCGAGGCACCTTGGCGCTCCTTTAGAGCTCTGACTGAAAACCAGAGAGGATTCGTTGCCCCACTGACATTGGAGCCACCAGCCTCCACTGGTTAGAACAGCAGAGGGCTACACCGACATGCTCTCAGTCCCATAGTTCTGGTAAGTAACCAAGCTTGATAGGAAACACTTGGGAGTTTTGCAAAGAAGTCTAATCAGGGCCAGTTCTACACCAAGCAGGATATAGCGGTATGAAAGCAGTATAAAAAAGGCAGGAGCCACACTACTGCTTATAGCGGTATTGAAGTGCACTAACAACTGTTGGGGCCCATTGACACATACCCTATACCGCTATATCCTGCTTGGTGTGGCTCCTGCCTTTTATATACCGCTTTCATACTGCTTTCTGGCCCAGGTTACTCCTCAAGTTCACATTTGTTCAAAACCAATCCTAAACAACCCTTCATTCCTAGGCAAGTAGGCTCAAGACATTTCTTCCCCGCCCCTAACAGCAGACCATCGCTCTGATGGTCTTGGCTGTAGTGGACTGTAATGCAATTTCTTATTTGTATAATGAGGTTGCTAACGGAGGCTGAAGCAACTGGAGGATATGGATGCAAATGATGACCCACTTGGGTTCCATGGGGAGCGTCTAAAGAGCAGTCCTATACATGTCTACTCAGAAGTATGCTCCATTGACTTCAATGGGATGTACCCCCCAGTAAGTATGTGTAAGATTGCAACCTTAATACCTTTGAGTAGGAGATGGCTTAACATTGGGAACCAAAGAGCTGAAATATATATTACTGGTACTCCATTCTTCCTTTAGACTGTTCAGAACAGTCACCTTCCCAAAAGTCACCTTCCCAAAAGTCTCCTGTCCAAGCACTCATCAGATCAACACCCCCTAAGCCTCAAAACTGTGACACTGGATGCTTCCACACCATTGACGAAACTATCGTTACAGTGTCCTATGCTGCACAGAAATGGGGGATTAGAACATCAGACATGTGTAGAGAGGTAAGGTAGCAACGTTTACCTTACTGCCTGAACCACTTCCACAGCAAGCTTACAAATGGCAAATGGTTGCCCATGCCCAGCCTGAAAGCTCTATGAAAAGACAGCAAGCTTCACCTTTTACTGGCATGAAGCAGAACAGAAAGCAGAAAGGGAAACAGCAAACCAAGTTAGAAGGGGGATTTAGAGACAGTAACTTACTCTTCAGGTTCCAGTTCATTTTTTATTATTCCCCAAGAGGCTACAAATAGAACTGGAATACCTAAAAGGAAAAAGGAAAGTGAGGATAATATGTAATGGTCCTGGTGTTTCGGGGATTACTTTACTACATAAAGATGAGTAAATAAGTCTGGAGTAGCTAGTTTTTAGAGATAGGGGAAGATTAATAATTACATGAATACAGCCTTTTTTCCTCATAGCTTGTTCATTATGTTTGTTAGTTTTATGCTTGACTTTTGCCAGTTTTTTTTAAACTGCTAGGTAGACAGATATGTTGGATGGTTCATTGACACATATTTGGAACCCTCTTCATCTTCTGAAAGTTTCCTAAGGGTGAGAGAACCATTTGAGGCTCATTTCAGCTCCCATTTTTTGTTTTCTGTCTGTTTTTCAGCTCAGTTGAATGGGGAAAGGGTCACTTTTCTCCCATTGACAAAAATGTGAAAATGGATGTATCTATTTAAAAAAATACATATTTCAAAGTGCACGTGTTTTTTTAAAAAATGCATTTTTCAAACGCAATTTCACATTTAGAAAGTTGTGAACATTTCTAAAAAAAAAAATTAAAAAGAGAGCTCTTGCTCGCATTCGAGATTGACAATGGGACATGTTACCATGATTTTCAAAGAGAAATGAAGTCCTCATACATCCCTAAAATCTCTCAGCTTCAGTGGTGGCTGGTACTCATTAGGGCTGATGAGGCAGAGGACAGGCAAATACTCAATATTCCCTCTTCAACACAACAGTTAAAGGTACATGCACTATACTAGAGTGACCATATACAAAAGAAGGCAGGGCCCCTGCAACTTTAACAGTTGTGATGAAGAGGGAATTTCACCAGGAACTAATTGCATACAAATAACACTGGCTGAAATTCCCTTTGCTCTACACTGTTAAAGTTACACGAGCCCTGACCTGGATTTTATCTGGTCACCCTACCCAATATAGAGCTGCCTCTGCTGCCCAGATAACAGAGGCAACGAACTTTAACAATGGTAGATTCATGATAAACTACTGTAAAATTAAAAAAAGATGTTTTGGATTGCCCTCAGTTGGTGGCTGAAATTTTCCCAATAGCAGGAGCAGTTGTGATAAATAGAGCTTGGTTTTGGCCTATCCCTTGTCTTTGTTAAGTACAAGGTCTTGTTGGTAGCAGCAGCAGTGATGACACTGATTTTAAATTGATGTCAACCTACCCTGGAGCACAGGACCATAAATCAAGAATCCTTGAAAAATTATCTATATTTACCCCATCCAATGAAGATGTATCTCAGTAGCTGGTGCTTCTTGGGTAGCACAGTGGTCAATAACCTATGGAGGTAAATTCCTTCCACTAAAAGCCAGAAATAATTTGCTCCAACAGTATAATGCATGAATAATAGGCCCATCTTGCAAAGGGCTAACTTCTGCAGAAATGAGTCAATAAGAAGAAAAATTAATAACACCGCACAGATTTCTTTTGTTGACAAACCCATTTTAGTTCTCGGTTTAGTTTCAGATAACAATAGGGCCGTCATCATTTTACTATGGTTCTAAAGATTGCTGCTTGAACTTTCGCTGCTCCATTAATTGCTGTTTGCCTAGATTTTAAGATAGAATCTGAATCTTGTTTTTAATTGGTATGACACTTTTGATTTTTTTTAACTAGAAAAGTGGTCTGTAAGCTTTATAAACAAACAAACAAATAAAATAAATTTAATGTGTCAGCTATATTTGTGTTTGTATGTCAATTACTGACACTTAAAATTGGTGTGTAGATCGTGAAGGCAATGAACAAAAACCGCTCAGCATAAAATACAATGTTTTGAATGAGTTCAATCAAAATTATTTTCCTGCAAACTTTACTGCTGCAGAAGATAACTAGGAGCACATAAAAAACCTCAGGTCGCTGTTTCACTCACTGAATATTAACTCTTTCAGTTAGTGCTTGCTGTAATACCTTTGGACCAAAGATGGAAATCCATCCATTTTCATCATCTGGCTTTTCAGAGTCTAAATAAACAAATAAATAGGTGTTGTTTTGCATGCTATCTTTTATAAGAACTCCTATGGATCGCAGGATGAATGTAGCAAATAGATTCATATGGATGTAATTTCTTGTGCAGTGCAGTTTCCTGTGGGAGAAGAGAAGTGTATGGTATTAAGAATCCATTGAAGATGGTTTCATTCTGATCTGAATAACAACATGTTGTTACCCTGCCACGAATGGTGATAGTCTCCCTTGCTGGTGTGGCTTAACCATTAGGGATAGTTTGCTCAGACCTGTGTCTGGAGTGATTAAATGAGGTTGCCTTTTTTGTATATGGATTAGCCATGAAGGTCATTGGTGATGAATAGCTTTCATAGGAAAACACACACACACACACTTGTGGTTTTTATTTAATGTATTTTACAGTTTGGGGCTATAAATTTCACACTTTTTTTTTTTTTGCCCAGTTATGATCCAGGAATGTGCAAGTTGACTGGAAAAAGATCCATAGGGTATTGGAATAATCTTTGGGAGCATCAATGAAAAGATGCAGAACAAACAGTACAAAAACTAAATCATGCAAGGAAACAATCTTGTTTATTAGACTGCATTTATGGATAAAATAGTTCATAGGGGCTGTGCTGTAGTCACCAAAATGTTCTTCATTTAGCCTGCTATCTGACATTGAATAGTAATGGATCATGTCTCTAGTCAGGTAACTATTCTGGTGTAAAACAACTCCCACCACCACCTTAATCTTCTAGCATAGTTCGTTCCAAATGCCTGGGCCTTTAAATGGAGTGGTTGGTATATTATTATTGTTGTTGTTGTTGTTGTTGTTGCTGCTGCTGCTGTTGTTTACATTTCTATACCACCCCATAGCCAAAGCTCTCTGGGCAGTTTACAAAGATTAAAACATTAAAAACTGATATACAAAATTTTAAACCATAAAAGCATAAAAAAGACAACATACAAAGATAAAATCCATTTAAAAACACCTTTGCACTGTCAGCCAGGCTTAAAGATAGATCTGGGGTCAATTAAAAACTCAACATATGCTGTTAAATGCCTGGGAAAAGAGAAAAGTCTTGACCTGGTGCTGAAAGCATAGCAATGTTGGTGCCAGGCGGGCCTCGTCAGGGAGATCATTCCTTAATTGGGGTGCCACCATTGAAAAGGCCCTCTCCCTTGTTGCCAGCCTCTGAGCTTCACTTGGAGTAGGCACCCAGAGGAGGACCTTAGATGTTGAATGTACTGTACAGGTAGGTTCAGGCATTTCGTAAGGTATTGTGGTCCCAAGCCATGTAAGACTTTATAGGTTAAAACCAGCACTGTGAATCGGGCTCGGAAACGTACAGGCAGCCAATGCAAGTGGGCCAGAATTGGTTTTATATGTTTGAACCTCTTGGTCCCCATAATTAATCTGGCTGCCACATTTTGCACATGCTGCAGCTTTTGAACCATCTTCAAAGGCAGCCCCATGTAAAGTGAATTGCAGTAATCTGACTTGGAGATCACAAGAGCATAGACAACTGAAGCCAGGTTATCCCTGTCCAGATAGAGGCATAGCTGTGTGTGCCACCAACTAAAGTTGGTAGAATGCACTCCGTGCCACCGAGGCCATTTGAGCTTCAAATGACAGAGATGGTTCTAGGAGAACCCCCAAGCTACGAACCTGCTCCTTCAGGGGGAGTGCAACACCCTCCATCCGGTCAGAAAAACCACCCACTAACAGCATCTCAGTCTTGTCTGGATTGAGTTTCAGTTTATTAGCCCTCATCCAGTCCACTGTCGCAGCCAGGCACCTGTTCAGCGTATCCACAGCCTCACCTGATGAAGATGAGAAAGAGAGCTGCGTGTCATCAGCGTACTGATGACAATGCACTCTAAAACTCTGGATGACCGCACTCAACGGTTTCATGTAGATGTTGAACTACATGAGGGACAAAAATAACTCCTGCGGAACCCCATGGGGCCAAACATTGTTCTCCAAGCATCACCTTCTGAAGCCAACCCGCCAGGTAGGAGCAGAATCACTGAAATGCAGTACCTCCCACTCCCAACTCAGACAGTCGTCCCAGAAGGACATGATCGATGAGAGATCAAGGAGAATCAACAGGGTCACACTCCTCCTGTCTTTCTCCCAACGTAGGTCGTCATAAAGGGCGACCAAGTCTGTTTTTATTCCAAAACCAGGCCTGAAACCCAACTGAAATGGATCCAGATAATCAGTCTCATCCAAGAGTATTTGGAGCTGTCCCATAACCACCTGGTCAAGGACCTTGCCCAGGAATGGAACATTTGCCACCAGCCTCTAGTTATTGAGATTTTCTGGGTCCAGGGAAGATTTCTTCAGGAGTGCTCTCACTACTGCCTCTTTTAGGCAGCCCGGGACCACTTCCTCTTGCAGAAAGGCATTTCTTACTTTCCTGGCCCAGCCGGCTGTTCCATCCCTGCTAGCTTTGATTAGCCAAGAGGGGCAAGGATCTAATACAGAGGTGGTTGCACGAACCTGTCCAAGCACCTTGTCAATGCCCTCGAATTGTACCAGCTGAAACTCACCCAAGAAAACAAGACAAGGCTTTGCTCTGGATACCTCGCTTGATTCACCTGCTATAACACTGGAGTCTAAGTCCTGGTGGATGCAAGAGATTTTATTCTGGAAGTGCCTATCAAATAGATTACAGTGGGCCTCAGAAGGGTCTACAGTGTCCTTGGGGTTAGCATGTAATAGCCCCCGGACAACTCTGAAATCTCCATTGGGCGGCAGATTGATGATTTGATAGTGGCAGCAAGGTATCTTGAGAGTTTAAACCAGGTACTAGTTTGAATAACTTATAAACCTACTAAAATTATTAGTTATTCCTATTGTCAATAATGAATAGCTTTCACTGAAAATGTTTGTGTGTGGATCTTTTCCACACAAGTGTGACATTTATAGCCTAAAGCTATTACATATTTTGGGCATATATATATGGTGTTTTATGTGTAAAAGCTACTTATTACCAATCACTATCATGGCTATCAAAGAAAGGTTATCTCATTTAATCATTCATGGCAGCAACCACCCCATTTTTATAATCGTAGCCCATGGACTATATATGGGCCCCTATCCGCTGCTCATTGAAGCAGGAAAGGATAGGAGATAGTAGCAACTGTGTTAGGATACAGAATGGATCAGAGGGCAGCTCACTGGAGAGAATTCAGAATGGAAGATGTCTCCTCCTAAATATGGTAGGGCTTAAATAAGTCCCTGTAGGGCTGGTGAACAGTGGGCCCTTGAAGGAATGGTGCAGTAGTGGATTTCCTGCATTGGCAGGGGATTGGCTTAGATGATTTGAGGTCCCTTCAAACTCTATGAGTCACTTTTGTCCCACCCACTGATTCTCTCCTGCAGGAGCCCTTCAATTCTTCCAAAACCATTAAATCAAGAAAATACTGAATTGGGAACCTAATTTTCCCACTGTTAACATCTAGGCCTCCATCACACCTCTTTTTCCCTGCCTGGTTTGCCTTCACATTTTTACCTCCATTTCAGAAGCGCTGCAAGCGCTCCTCTCTTTCACGATCGTAGCTATACCAGTGAACTCTCTTTTTGCTCTCCCACTGCTATAGTGCTTCCCCACCCCGCTCTTTCTCCTTCCCCCTCTAGTTCATTGGTTCTTGTCGTTGATGGACATTGTGATGGACGTGGCAGCCGTCCCCCCTCAGAAGTAAGCATAGGGTTGCAGAGCACTTCTTTCCAGTTTGCTGTTTTAGACTTTTTTAAAAAGCTTCTGAGTGACCACACTATTAAAAATCAGTTCTATACTTGTTTACTCAGAAGTATATATCTCTGTTCAATGGGGTTTACTCAAAGGTAAGCCTGCATTGGATGTAAATGCAGGTGAAATCAATGGGATTTACTCTGGAGTAAGGGAACCAGCAGATCTCTATTTTATGAACTGGAGATGCACACCTCCGCATGATCAAAGGAAAGGAAAAGCAATCCTTCACAAATGCAGAGGTGGAAGAGCGCACTGGTGAACTACCAAGAAAAGGTTTTAAAGGGGGAATTTAAAAATTCTTTTAAAATCAAGGGATGAACTGATCTGATTCAAACTTGGCATGCCAAAAGCTCTCCTGGAGACCTATTACCATGCCAGGTTTCATCTATTTATCTATAAAAATTACGCAGATGTAAGCATTTTGGTTAATTTGCATTTAAAAAATTCCTAAAAATCAAGGCATGGACCTATCTGATTCAAACTTATCATGCTGAAAGCTCTACTTAAGAGCTCTCAAGATCCCAAGTTTCATCTCTTTATCTTTAAAAATGAGAGAGCTGCGGGCAAGGAGATTAGGGTTGGAGCAGTAAAAAGTCCATTCATTCGAACGTTCGACACCAAGGAGTGCTGGAGGAGGAGAACCCCCCCTCCCCTTTCGTCAGCAAGATTCCATTCAAAGCACATGCCCCCAATGAAGGCAAAAGAAAGGGAACAGCACTAGACAGAGGCTTTAGGGTGCATTGAAGTCACTTTGAGAAAACAATCCAGACTTTCCCCACACCAAAATAATAAGCAAAACTGACAAAAAGAGGCAAAATGGATGCAGGACAGGGACGACGTCATGTGAGTCCCGCACTGCAAAACCAGATACCAGGCATGGTGAGAGTGTGTTAAGCCGCTGGTGTGATGGAGCTCCTAGTCTGGCTCTTTTACAAGGGCATTTTTGACATCATGAAATATTTGACAAACTATGTTCATGTTCTAAGAACAGGTGGTCCATTGACCGGTGCACATTTCAAGTTCTCATAGAAGCAGCCTGGCTACAACAACATTCAGCAGTATTAGGTGAGTGCACACAACCTCTGATTGGTTTCTCACTTCCCAATGATTGAACTTTGGATTGCAATGCAAACCCGTGGAATAAGAACATACACAGATGAATAATTCCAGACCCCATATTCTACTGAAAGAGAGATCATACTGACCTAAGCAGCAGCATTACCAACAGTGCTAAGACAAGGGAAACTAGAGAGAAAGAATATCCCACAGTATAAAGGTTCTTGAGAGTGATCAGCAAGGTATGGTAGTTAGCCTAGGAACAACAGAGAAACTGAGTTAATGTTTCTGCACTCTGGGGAATGCAGCATACCAGAAGAAGGATGCAACAGCAGATACCTCTGACATATGCTCCAGGGTGCATCTCCACAGCATCAGCTGTTTGGGAACCAGATGTGCTTATGAGACATTTAAGAAGATCAATCAATGGCTAGGCATGCACAGCACTTTTCATCAGGGTGTTCACACAGGGATTTTTAAAATTTATTTTTTAAAGGTGAACATTTATTGAATACTCAATCATAAAGAACATTATTTTATTCATTTATTTATTAAACACTGTAGACACTGGTCCCCTCTACAAGGATTCGCTTTTGCGCCCGGTTAGGCGATTATGCGCATAATCGCTGAAGCGCATTTACACCTAATACCTCTGCACGAGAGGCGGCGAAGCGCATTAACGGATGTCCAAAATGCGCTTTCCAAGTAGTTAATGCGCATAAGCACTTGTTCACATAGTCAAAATGCGCTTTAACGGCTGAAGCAAAATAAAACTCATGATTTAACGCGCATTCGATAATGCGCATAATCGGAGAGATAACGCGCCTCTATGCCCGATTTGCACTCCGTTCTTGTAGAGGTAAAAAATTTTAAGCGCCTTGAAAGAGCTTTAAATCTCTCTTGTAGAGGCAGCCACTGATACCCTATTCTGCATTTGGCTTGCCTGACTAGGGAATGGCTGCTGCAGGTGAGGGGGGGGGAATGAGGAGATACTCCTCAAGCCCCCAGCATCAGTGCGGCTTTGTGGTGACACTGGCGGAGGAGGGGCTTATGAGGTGATATTAACCTTTGGAGGCCCACCTCCTGATCTCTTGTGCAGCTCCCATCAGAGAGGTTCCCAGCAGAGTGATTCCTTTTTGCTCCTGCTGCCGGGAGCAACAGCATGCTATTGGGGGGGGGGGGGGGCGCAGCAGAGCTGCCAGAGGGCAATTCCTGCCACGTGGGTGACAATATGGCATGGCATGCACCCAGTAGCATTTACACTCTCTTCTCTTGGCATGAGGTCAGTTGGCACAGCCACTCCAGTAGAAGCCTAGTGGCCAATGGGGTGTGTCTCCCAATGGAGAGGCTCCCAGCAGAGTGATTCGTTTTTGCTCCTGCTACTGGGAGCAATGGTGCTCTCTCAGAAACAGCAGTTCTTCAGTGCAGCGGAGGGCAGCCGGAGGACCATTCCCACTGCATCTGGACCCCACTCTGGATCCCTACTCAATTCAGCACTTATTACTTGAGACATTAGGGTGTGCCTATGCACACCAACACACCCCTTGTGCACACCTATGATCAGTGGCTATTACTCATGATAATTAAATAGAAGTGACATATTCTAAGGCATCTCTGATTACCTGATGCTGGGGACAACCAACAGGAGGTGGCTGTCTCCTGTGCTAGAAACAGAATGCTAGACTGGGTAGTCCATGCCCCAGTGGCAGCTTCCCTGCCTTCTAAAATCTCCCCAGGTGAGGAGGGATCTCCAGAGCAGCACCCCTTAAGATGCAAAGTCCTGCTGCTGAAAGGAAATCCCCCATCCCCTTGGTTCACATGGAATAACATTCAGCTTGTAAATCAGGAAGGGATGTGTGGGTGGGTGGGTGAACTAGCCATATTGTTTTGTAAGCAAAGTCCCCTTCTCATGGGTGGACATCCATACTTCTGCATTCTTGAGGGTTATTTTGGAAAACATTCCATGGGCTCCATTTAGGTTGTGTTGAGGGTATGTCTCCTACATGGTTTGGAAACGCCCACTTGCATATAATTTTTTCAGGTTTGTTTGTTTTTAGTTTGGAGCAAAGCACAAGGCAGGGCTATCCTCTGTCTTCTTTGATATTTCCTCATCAGTAGGTTAGAGTCCTCTATACCGAAATTAGTAATATTGATTGATACATTTAATACACTTTCAGGTTATATTGTCAATTGATCAAAATCTGAATTAATACTTGTAGGTAGTAACAAGACACCCAGAACTTTTCTATACAAGGCTGTTCATCGCTGTATCTACTTTTGGCTTCATCGCAGAATTGAGGCCGAAGGAGTTTTTCCTTTTCTGTCTACATAATCTCTAGATGGAGCTGTGCTATAAGAGAATAGTTCAAATATACAAGGAGAAACAGCATGGTCAGAAATACTACTCCATTTTCCCCATTCTAAGAGTTTCTCTAAACAAGTGATTTATAGCACGCTCATGATTGGCCACACATAAAATTGTGGGTTCATTACACAATGTCTTCAGCATCCAGGGCCCTTCCTGTGCTATCCCCTGGAAATTACGGGTTTTAAAAAAACAGAGATAATGTGGGAATATATGGGAAAACCCATCATCTCCTAGTGTGTAAGGTTGGTGTTGCACTAGATGGTGCTGACTCAGTAAAGTGAATGGAGCACATTGAGTAAGCAGAGAGAGGAAGTATTCAATTTCAAACCACGTGGCTGCCCATGTAATAGTGCTGTTCACATACCAGAAAGAAAGTGGATGCAGAAAGCCATGGTAAGGCAGCATGATTTTTTTATGATGCAGAGAAGCTGTGAGAAAACCCAGGAAAGTGTTCTGAAAAAACGGGAGTGAAACTGGAGAACCACATCATCTAAATGCTCATAAGTAACTGTGAGTAAGGAATCACAAGCACACAATAAATATCTCATGTAGAAAAGCACCCAATGTAGTTACTAAATGGCAATTTTGTTGGTGCCCAGAAGTGATAAAGTATCCTGGCATATTGGTGCCTAGATATATTTCTCAAATAGTTAAACTGAGAGTTAATGAGTTACTGGGGGAAATATCTCCTGACTTGGAAAGATTGGCATCACTTAACTTAAGTACTTGGGGTAAAGTTAAAATACTTAAGATGAATGGTTTGGCATGTATTACATAGTTTTCCTTTATATAAATGTTTATGCACCATTTTGGAAGTTTATAGAGGGGTGTCCTCCCCGTTTTTCACTGAAGAGGATGCAGCTGTGGATCAAGGAGGGAGGATTTATTTTTCCAGATCTTCGTTTATATCATAAGGCTTATTTCTTAACTCGTATTAATTACTGGAAAATAACTTTTTATTTTAAAATTCCTCCATGGGTTGCAAATTATTTGGTATCTCTTTCTAGCTCAATGGTGTTAAGATCTAGGTATTTTAAAAAGTAAGGAATAGCTTCACTAACAATTTTAGCAGTGGAAACCTGACATGCAATGTCACCTGCAGTTTGATCCATATTCTTCTGCTAAATTAACTTGATGGGAGAGTCCAGTCTTGAAAATAGACAGACAACTTTTTACGTGGAGGAATTGGGCTGGTAGTGGAATTTATACTTTAGATCAGTTAATAGGATTGGACAATGAGTTTTCACCTTCAGTATTGCAGATTAGATATCATTAACATGTTTTAATTAGTCATGTTTTAATTAGTTTTATGTATTTTATCATGTTGTTGTTCCCCGCCTCGATCTAGACGGAGAGGCGGGTAAGAAATAAATCGTTATTATTATTATTATTATTATTATTATTATTAACAATCTAGCGTTACAGTATTCAGCTACAGTATTTATTGGAGTCTATACATAGGCCATCAGCGATGAGTCCTTTAGTGCTCCATATTGTTGGAGGAATTTATTGGTCCTTTACAGAAAGCTAAGTCTATAACAGCTGTTTATAAACGTCTTTTGGAATGTAGTAAAATAGATGTTCAGAATGTCAGAGACTAATGGAATAGAGAATTAGAATGCTCTATATAGTCTAATCAGTGAAAAGCTGCCCCAGCTTCTATATGTACTATTTCTGTAGATTTAACATTGAGGCTGATTCATCCAAAAATGATGTTTTGTATATATTGGACACCACAGAGGCTTGTTAAGAAGAAGCTGGCTAGCTTTGCCAGATGTTGGCAATGTAATAATGACACTGCCTCACTGAGACATATGATGTGGGCATGTCCTGTAATGGCTTCCTTTTCATTGGAAGTCACTGCTCATATAAATTTTGTTCTCGAAAAATCTGTGATAATAGTGAATGTGCATGTATTTTTAAATTCCATCCCTGTGATGTGTGGATTAACTGATGGACAACGAAAGTGGATACCGAGAGCCCTTCCAGATTATACTCCAAGCTTGGAAGGCAAATCACCCACCACCAATCATTCAATGGAGCAAAGATCTTACTGCTCTTGCTACATTTGAACATATCTCCTAGAGCCATCAACTTCCTATGGAAGCTTATTTATTAGTTAGATATATGGACTGCTTATATTAATGTATATATTTGAAATAGAAGGATCAAATCCTTTCCCCCCTCTTTTTCTTTTATTAAGAGTGATGTAAATGATTATTGTGTATGGATATGTATTATGATATGTTCTCCCTGTCTTCCCCTCCCCTTCCTTCCTTCCTTCCTTCCTTTCTTTCTTTCTTTCTTTCTTTCTTCTTCCCCCACCCTGCATCTTGTGGCTCCTCCCATCCATCCTTCCTTATTTGTCTGTTATTGTTATATTTGCAAATTAAAAAAAACAAAAACCTTCCACCTAAACTATGCAGCTAGTAGCCAGATTCTCATAAGGTTCTATGAAGCCTATGGAAAGAAGGATCATCAAAGCAAATGGGAAACATTGCTTTGTGTATTTATAGTGTGCCTGTCTTCCATTGGTCTGATTTGTTCTACCTCTTTCTTTTAGAACAAGTTTTGCAAAGTCAGGAATCCAAAGCAGCATAAGGAAGAATGTATTCAAGTTAAGCATCCAGCTGGAGTTGACTAATCCTCTCTTTCAAATAAATAAATAAAGCCACTGGGGTTTTCAAGCAACAGAAGCTACATCAGGTCTGAATCGCAATCACACCAGTCGGTACAGTACCCCATGGAAACAATTTGATTTAGAAAGGATTTCGAGGGAGGATTAAATATGTAAGTGCATTAAACCATAAAAAGGCAACCCTGCTCACGTTTCGGGAGAGGTTATGGTTTTCCATGCATTCTAAGCGCGTGCTCCAAATATCGCTGGTGTTTCCAACAGTTTTCCAAATCCCTTGGTCCAAGCAGACTCTGGATACATTGCTTGCGCTTCCTAAGAGTAAGCAAACACAGGCTCGGGTCAAGCCACAGATTCCATTTTTCAGACATGGTTTAGTACTGTCACCCTTTCATCGCTTGATTAGAAATCCCAGCAAAAGGGAGACTTGGCTTGATGTAGGTGGTTCTTTGTAATGTCTGTTTATTTGGGAGGTAACTGTAGAAAGCTTAATATTTATCAATGGATTAATACTGTCAAATTCTCCCAATTCCTTATTTTTAAAGCCTTTTTCAAAGCTTAAATTGTATTTCATTTGGTTCCTTTTCCATGCTTAAAATTAATTGCACTTGGGGATTGGGAAGCATGAATTAGTATGGCATAATTAACCAATTCAAGACTGAAGGTTATAAATAGAATTCAGATTAAGTGGATCTGGTCATCTGTGCTCTCTAACTTGGGTGATCTCATTGGCTCTTCTGAAGCATGCTTCCTTCCCTCCTAAGATTATTTCCTCCTTACTAGTAAAGGGTCTACTGGATGGATGGTGAGCCATGAATGGTGAGCCATGAATGGCTACCAGAATATGAGAAATAGGTTGGGGTGGGATCTACAAATGTCAACTTTGTTTCTGCATACTGGAGCTCTAATGGATGATATATCAGAAAGGAACAAATCTTCAGTGAGTTAGGGTAAAGCGGGCACAAACCCTTTTTCAGCCAGAAAGCCAAATCCTGTTTCAGAGAAGCTTTTGGGAGCCGCATTCTGGTGGTGGGCGGGGCTGAAAGCAAAAGGGGTGGGGTCAAAATACCCAAAATACCAGCATATTTTAGCTTAAAACTTCTTATTGCCAGCAACTTGGGGTTGTGCAGACAGCTCAATGAAAATGTCAACCCAGGTCATTTCTACACTGGCCATTTATCCCGCAAACGTCCTCAGGATTCTTTCCAAGGTCCCGGGAACATCCTGAGTCCTTGGGATATGTGGATGCCCGTCCCGCCTGGTGCCCGCTTACTCCTGAGTAAGTGGGCACCAGAAATAGGCACGGAGCAACACCATGCGACTTCATGCCCATCAGGGAAGGGGGTGGCAGCAATTTCGCCACCCCTGGAATGGTGGGGGCGGTGGAGGCCAGTTTGAGTTTTTTTTTTTAAAAAAAAAATACTCACGTTTTGTGATAGAGCGCAAGTGCACTCTCCGGATCCTTTTAAGAAAGTGCTGGCTTACTAATACAGGTATTCCATTTAATCTTTGCATTCAACCATTTAACAGTCAAGACAGCTGAATATGTGTGAGCTGTTCTCACTAAAAGTGATTTGTGTCTGAAGAGATATGAAAGCTTTGTCTGTGGTGCTTGATCTCTGATGACTGTTTCCAGTGGTGTGGTGGAAAACTGAATGTGCAGGCACTCATCATGACCGTCCTGAATTTTTCAGGGAGAGCTGAAAAATTCAGGCAGGTGTGTCAACCCATAGCAAGAAGCCACTTCTAGCCATTTTAAATCCCCAGGAGCAGTGCTATACCTCTCAAATGCTAATTTTAAAATAAATTAATTTTGTTAGTATTAAAAAAAATTATTAATTAAAAAAATCAGATTAATCTGTATTAATCTGTTAGTATTTTAATTTTATTTTTACAAAAACAATAAAGCCAGAAAACTGTTTTAGCACTACTTAAAAGATAATTTTTTAAAAGAATATTGAGGGCTGTATACACAGAAAATGCATTGTCCCTTTCAATAGTATGGAAAGCCAGTTGCAATTCCATGTATAGCTTGCAGTGGAAGACAAATGATTTATTAACGCTAGCAGCCTTTCACGTGGAAGCACTCCAAGTGAGACAACTTGGTAGATAGGGTTTTGTATTGGAATAGCAGTGCCAATGTAATAATAGAATGGCAGATTCTGAGTCCATCTGGCCAAGGGGCTGTCTTGATGATGGTGCATTGGTGCCATGAGCCCCCCCACCCTAACCCATGCTTACACTCCTGTGGGTTGTCCCCACACTAAGGAGTGAGCATGAGGCTTGTAGCCATCGATGGGAAGTGGAGGAGCCACTGCTGCTGCCCTGTGCACCACCGCTCTGTCCCCCTCGGTTCCTCCCCCCCTTACCTTGTGGGGCTTTCCAAATGTTCTTCCTTCTCCCCACACCGGAGGATGCATGGAGGCGTTCCAGTGGCCATTCGGCTCGCTAGCCCGCTCCTCCCCCTGTCCAGGCCAATGGCAACCAGTCAGGGGTCACCATCGCCCAGCATGCCTCTGCTGCAACTCCAGAGCAGCGACCGACGACAGATGCACCGTTGTCCCGCTCCATAGAAAAAAGTCAGGGTAAGTCCCTGACTTGTTAAATTCAGAGCTTCAGGGGAAAGCCCTGGAATGGCTCTGCAATGGCTGCTGCATCATATAAATGACATAGCACCATTGCGGAGCCACACCAGGGCGTTCCCCATGTACAGACAGACCCTACGAAATGGAGTGATCGGCTCTACAGACCAAGCCTGGGTAACTGGTGAGACCATATATATATATTTGGATTTTTAGTTTTATGAATGGAACTGCCCCAGAAAATAGTTGCATATGCCAGGTTCCAGACCACCACTGCTGTTATGATTTTTCAGACCTTCTTAATATATAATGGCCACAACTATGTACAGAGTGTGGCAAGATTAGGTTTCTGAATAAAGCATCAGAGGAAATGTGATTCAGGCATTTCTCCAAGAATATGCCATCAGTGCAAAAGAGCCAGAGATATCAGCCTTTTTGCAGGACAGATAGTCAACACAGTCCTCTGGAAGGGAAGAGAAATATTCTCGTATATCACATTTTTGTCATTAGCATCTATTACCAACTATCACATTACCATTTTCTGGCCATGGTAAATAAGGTGGACAAGGAACTGAGACTTTTCCTGGAGGTGAATGCGGCCAGCAAATCAAGTGATCAAAAGTCCCATTACAATATATTCCTGAAACAAAAAGAGAAAGAGGGAGGGAGGGAGAGAGAGAATATATTTTAATGTTTATTAAAGGTTACATGTAATTGATTAGCAAAGAATGCAGTATGTCCAAAACAAACCATACTGCAATTACATCTGCAATACATTACCCTGTATATTTGGTAGTGTTTACATTAAATTAATATAGTGTGACCATGCAGCACCTGGTGAAATTCCCTCTTCATCACAACAGTTAAAGCTGCAGGAGCTATACTAGAGTGACCAGATACAAAAGAGAGCAGGGCTCCTGCAGCTTTAACTGTTGTGATGCAGAGGGAATTTCACCAGGTGCTGCATGCCTACAAATGACACCTGCTGACATTCCCTTTTCTATGCAACTGTTAAAGATACAGGAGCAGTGTCTTCCTTTTCATATGGTCATCCTAATTAATATCTGTAACAAAATTTGCTGCATGAACATAAGCAATGCTGAAAGTGGCGTGGGATGTCATCTTCCCACTTCTTTCCAACAGATGTAACTGTGAGTCTATGTACACTACTGCTTTAAAACGGTTTAAAATGGTTTAAAACGATTTATAACAGTAGTAAAAAATGTTGGGGCCCAGGACACTCTGCATATACAGTTTTCAAAATGTTTTCAAAGTGTTGCATCCTGCTTGGTGTAGATCAGTCCTGAGTCGGGCCTAACCTGAAATGAAATCATCTCACTTCCTTCCCCCACTTTGAGCACTGATCATACAACTTACCATGCTACTTACTGTTCACTGGCAACACTGAAGCTTTCAACAGCTATCCCTGTACCATGTTGCAATCTGCCAGCACTTTAGGCAGATACAGAGAGTGATTTAGATTGGGATGCCCACTTTTAAATGGAAGAAATCCAAACCTTTATAACCAAAGTTCTCATCAACACTTACTAAACAATCAAACTGAATGGGGGAGGGGAGAAATGGAACCAACAAAACAAAATGACTGAAATGAGCAACTGAAACAAGCGCAAAACCAGCTGATTATCATCTTGACCACATCATGTGTTGTCTTGCCACATACCAACAGGAAATTAATTAAGGTGAGTGAGAGAAGACAAATCAAGATGTTCCCATGAAGGTTCGACCACCACCACAAGAACTAACTCAGTAAGCAGCAATTTAAGATGGGTACGTATTATTGTCTCCACCATATTACAGAAGAAGGATTGAGGCTGATGGAATAGTGGCTTACCTAAATCCACTTAGCAAGTCCTTGTCTGAGATTATATTTGAATTGAAGACTTTCCAGCTCACACTCCCAGCCTACATTACATTACACTACACTACACTAGTTTTGGCAATACTGTGGGCCAGCAAATAGACTTTGGGACTGAATCCAGATTTAGAGGTCTGCAATGGAGCTGGTACAAACGCCTCCCCACCCCCCAGCTTCCTCTCCAACTCCCTACCCCTTGAAAATGCTGTGCAAGGGATTATGGGACCCTCCTGAATGGGTTTGGCTATAGAGCAGGGGGAGAGGGGGATCCCCCAGTATCAGATGGAGGAATCTTTTTGTTTGGTTGCAATAACTTGCTGTTATCTGGTGCATATAAAGTGAAGCCCAGTATTGGGGGGGGGGGGGAGGCGGGAGATGACGATGATGATGATGATGATATAAAACAAATAAATACAAAAAAAAATGTCTCTCTGAGAAATTGAGAGGTAAGGTACTAAAGATGTAGAGGGCTCAGAAGGCAGGAAAGCCAAGGGTCAGGCAGCCCCAAGGTTGGGTTCTGAAACAAAGAGGAGGGGAGGAGCAGGAGAACAGGAACCGGGAGGATGGAGAAGTCAAAGAGGCCTGAGAAACAGATTAGAAGATACATAAAGTGGAAGAAAAGAAGATTCCGGTGAAAGTGGGCCTTGGGAAAAACCTCAGATAGGGCTCAGGCACAGGATGGGTTGTTTGCATTTGGCACGAAGCAGTGGGAAGAGATGGGTGTCGGGCATGCCTGAAAAGAGTGGAAATGAGTAAATAGCTGCAAGAAGCACAGGGGAAGAACCAAGGGAAAAGTAGAACTAGGGGGAGGTGTCACATTGGGTTTATGGAGCATTTTACTTCATGAGATCCACCTGCCTCCCCCCGCCCCATGACTGTTTTTTGCCTCCTGGTCTTTAGCATTCCGGTAGGCATTTGACCTACCAGGTTGATGGCATTTATAGAATCATAAGAGTTGGAAGGCACCTTAGAGATCATCTAGTCAAACCCCCTGGTCATGGCAGGCTCTGCACTACAGGGTGCAGCGGCAGCATCCCAGACAGATGGCCGTCCAACTTCTGCTTAAATACTTCCAGCGAAGGAGAACCCACCACCTCCTGAGGCAATCGGTTCCACTGCTGAACAGCTCTCACTATGTGGTGAGCCTTTAATTTTGAGATGATTTTCATCAGCTGTGCCCCTCTTTGTTTTCTTGTGGGGATTTGAGTTTGTTGTTTCTACCTGTGTAAGCCATCCTGAGCGATACAAATGCGTTGGCTGGGCAGGAGGGCAGTCCTCTTAACATTTAAATACAATAAAATAGGGTTTATGGATAGGAGGGGCTGTGTGTAGTGGAAGAAAATGAGTGGCCCTTTGGTGCCTGGGGAACTACAAGATGGCTGGTGTGTCAGTTTTAAATGTTTATCATCGATATTGGGAACACTTCAAGATTAATCAGAGGTCATGGTCATGCTGGTTTGATATGGAACCAAAAGAATGCAACTCATCTAATCCCATGCATTAAACATGTCGGAAAAGCCACATTTCCTTATTTGGTAACTATCCTGAGGTTTGGTCTGCTCTGCCACACTGTCAGGTTTTGTCATGCACTAATGCTACACTTACAAGAGCACAGACACACCTCTTCAGCATTAAGATCATTCTCCCATGCTGGCAAGGTGGGTGTAGGGATGCATGGCAGAGTGCACACTTGTAGATCTGTCATGTGTTAGATGCAATGGCCCTTTCTGTATCACAAAGACAGCTTGACCTTGTGAATAAAGAGTTGCTGAAACTTACCCAAAAGATTAGCTGATCAGAGTTAATGGGCTTTGCAGATGTGTGGGATAAATGTGTGATATAAGCACTCCAAAAGTTAGCAGAGACAAACTTGCCAAGAGATTAGCTTGTGACTGTTTGGACCTTTTGCTGGGATGGCATATAGTCTGCTTTTCTCAAGTATGACTTTGGAAACAATGGATATGGTTTGCGAGAAGAATACAATTCCTCAAACTCAATTACTGAATTCTAGGATTTGTTTATTTGATTGGTATGACCATTGTCTGAGGCTGAAATTACATATAACATTAAAGGTGCAGTCACTTGCAAAAAAAGGCAACAGCACATATACTTCTCTTCTCCCTCCTGCATGTGACACCAGAAATAGCCTTTTCCAACACAGTAATCTCCAAATGCTTTGAACTACAACTTCCTGACTATTGACCATGCTGGCTAATGCCCTCCAGATAATTTGGACTTCAACTCTAAATCCAAACTATGTGGAGGGCACCAGACTGGAGAAGGCTGGCCTAGAGCAACTTGCCCATGTCCTGATGTCCCAGAACTATGTATTTTTCCACTCTTCCTAATCATCGTTGGTTGCTGCTGTCACACAAATGTGCAAAGCTTATGTTATCAGAGCATGGGTGAGCTTAATAGGCATAATAAAGATGAGGCAGGGGGACAGAATTGCATCTATAGCTGCAGTTTTCAGTAGGGATGTGCACAGCCGAAATTATTGTATCGTAATGTTATCGGAAATTCCGATATAAAAAAAATTTCGGGTCCGATCATATCAGGTGGTACCCAGATTTGATCGGATCCGATAAATATTGGAAGTTCCGATCCAATAACGGTGTTTTCCCCATAGGTTTGCATTGTGGGAAAGAAAGCTTTCCCCCAATGAAAGTCTATGGGGAAAAACACTGGGCCGGCACTCCCTCCCTCCCCCCACTCACGCTACCTCCCCCCACTCATGCTCCTTACCCGTCGCCTCCGCCGCTCCCCGTCCCCCGTACTACTGCTAAACAGGCTTCCCAGCCTGTTCGTCAGTACAGAAAAGTGCCGAGTGATGTTGTCATCACTCGGCGCGGCTCTGTACTGACAAACAGGCTGGAAAGCCTGTTTAGCAGTAGTACGGGGCAGCAGCCGGGAAGGCCGCAGGTAAGGAGTATGAGTGGGGGGAGGGAAGGGGGGGAGGAGACCCCAGGGGTCCCCACTTACCTAGGGTGACCAGACGCCCGGATTTGTCCGGACATATCCGGGAAATGGGGTGCAAATCCGCATCCGGGCGGAAAAAACCGTTTTGGGGGGCCAAATCCGGAAATTTAGCCCCCCAAAACGGTGACCAGATGGCCCTGGGGTGAGCTGGGCCAACCGCGGGGCGGCGGGGGCAAACCGGGGCAGCGGGGGGTCACGCGGCGGTGGCGGGAGGCTGGCGGCGCGAGGCACCTACCGGCTGGGGCGTCCGTTTCCCTCCGGTGCTCGGAATCTACTGAGCAACAGGCTTCGCGGCCTATCCCTCAGTAGCGCGCCGGGTGATGACGTCATCACTCGGCGCACTGCTGAGAGACAGGCCAAGAAGCCTGTTTCTCAGTAGATTCCAAGCACGGAGGGAAACGGACGCCCCAGCAGCAGCAGGTAAGGAGCGCGTGGGGGGTAGGGGGGCGGCGCGGGTGCTCGCAGTGGGTGGGGGGTGGTGGTGCGGGTGCTCGCGGCGGGGGGGCGGCGCGGGTGCTCGCGGCGGGGGGGGCGGTGCGGGTGCTCGCGGCGGGTGGGGGGGCCGCGCGGGTGCGCGTGGCGGGTGTGGGGGAGGCACGGGGGCGCGGAGCGGGGGGGCGGCGCGGGGGCGCACGGCGGGGGGGGCGGCGCGGGGGCGCGGGGCACTTACCTGCTGGGGCTTCCCACCGGTGCTCGGAATCTACTGAGAAACAGGCTTCGCGGCCTATCCCTCAGTAGCGCGCCGGGTGATGACGTCATCACTCGGCGCACTGCTGAGAGACAGGCCAAGAAGCCTGTTTCTCAGTAGATTCCAAGCACGGAGGGAAACGGACGCCCCAGCAGCAGCAGGTAAGGAGCGCGTGGGGGTGGGGGGGCGGCGCGGGTGCTCGCGGTGGGTGGGGGGCGGCGGGGCGGGTGCTCACGGCGGGGGGGGCGGTGCGGGTGCTCGCGGCGGGGGGGCGGCGCGGGTGCTCGCGGCGGGGGGGGGCGGTGCAGGTGCTCGCGGCGGGTGGGGGGGAGGCGCGGGGGCGCGGGGCGGGTGGGGGTGCCGTGCGGGGGCTCGCGGCGGGGGGGGCGGTGCGGGGCTCGCGGCGGGGGGGCGGTGCGGGTGCTCGCGGCGGGTGGGGGGGCTGCGCGGGTGCGTGCGGCGGGGGGGCGGCGCGGGTGCGCGCGGCGGGTGTGGAGGAGGCGCGGGGGCGCGGGGCGGGTGGGGGTGCCATGCGGGGGCTCGCGGCGGGGGGGCGGTGCGGGTGCTCGTGGCGGGGGGGCGGCGCGGGTGCGTGCGCAGGGGGGGCGGCGCGGGTGCGCGCGGCGGGTGTGGGGGAGGCGCGGGGGCGAGGGGCGGGTGGGGGTGTCATGCGGGGGCGCGGGGCGGGGGGGCGGCACGGAGGCGCACGGCGGGGGGGGCGGCGCGGGGGCGCGGGGCACCTGCTGGGGCTTCCTTAGGGTGACAAAGCCATAATTAATAACGATGGATTCCAGCTGTGTCAGTGAGATCCCTTTTAATGAGGAGGGAGTGGGGGAAGCCAAAGGAGGAAGTCATTCCCAGAGCTGTGGCGATAAAGATGAGTTAGTAGTTTGCGGCTCCTGTATCCTATGGCCCCTATGCTGTTGTGGGTGCCCATTGTCTTGCTCAGGAAGAGACCCCTATGTTCTGGTTAAGGTGCAGGTAGCCAGGACTTTGTTATTGTCTTGCTTTGTGTTGCTCTGGGTAACAGCTTGCCTGTGTTATTAAGTTTTACAGCTTTTTTTAAAAATTGCCTTGCTGCTACTTTTAACCTGTTTGTTGCTTTAAGTTGTTTTATTTCCTCTCCCTATCTCCCCACCCTTTTCATTCAGTACTTCTGCTTAAGGCCTTAACTCTTTTAATAAACTGCTTTAAGCCTTATTTTGGTGTGGTTATTTCCAGGGCTTTACTGGCCTAAGTCCAGTGTTGACTGCCTGGAAGGTGGTGGGTGGGTGGGTTGTTGGGTTTTGACCCAGGCCTACCTTGCAAGGGAGGCACAGAGGCTGCATGCCCTTCACAATTATTACTTTATTTAAGAAAACTCGTAGAGTATCAGTTTTGTTCATATACATTGCATTAGTAATCTCTTTTCTTTTTGAGTGTGGAAGTATATATGATAATACATCTCCAGAAGGAGTTGTGGAATATTGGGGCTTATAGTCCCTATTTCATTTGCTTACATAAGACAGAAATAAGAACCAAGTTTCAATAAAGCTCTTCTACTGAGAGATGACTCTGAGGCATTTACTATGGTGGATCAGTTTTTCTCACAATATTACCTGCTAGATTCTTTGTATTCCAGCCCTTGACTGTACATCCAACACTCAGTTTGCAATGTTTTGCAAATTCTATGCAGGATGTGGTTAACAATACTGAGTCAAGCTCTTTATGACAAATCTGAAGTCTCTTCACATATGGATCATACTTCCAATGAAGGATTTGGTGATGGGTTTGTGTGTGTGTGTGTGTTATGTAACAAAAAGCTCTCAAGATAGCTTAGTCAATGAATAGGCTGAAAACATGTTTAAATAATGAATGTGATAAAAAAAGGCCTTGGAAAATAAAATCATAAATATAAAAATCCAATAATAATAATAATAATAATAATAATAATATGCCTGGCACTAAAGTGATATTAGTGTGACAGGTATGCCTACTTGGAGAAGGGTCTCCCATAAACAGGGCACCATAAGAATGCCTTTTCTTTTAGCCACCTGCCTAACTTAATTTGGTGGCAGTATTTGAAAGAGGACTCTAAAGTTGTTGATCAAAGATGATGATCAAAGGGTCCAGCCGGTACAAATGACAGAAGATGCTCCTTTAGAATAGCCTTCTAAAGGGAAAGGCTGCTCTAGGGGACTAGATGGAACTCAACCACATCCTCAGTGTTTGTGTGATATCTTTGTATTGCATCAGGGTAGGCTTCAACACAAAGTACAGATCTGGCTCATCTTAAGGAAGCCAAATTCCAGCTGGACATCAGGAAACATCAGGAGGTGATGGGCTCTCCCACACTAGAGGCATTCAAGATGCAGCTGGACAGCCATCTGTCAGGCATGCTTTAAGGTGGATTCTTGCATTGAGTGGGGGTTGGACCCAATGGCGTTATAGGCCCCTTCCAACTCTACTATTCTATGATTCTAAGTTGTCAGTGAGCTTGCAAGGGGTTGTAAATGGTCTTGAACTTAATAGTATTAGGCTGCTGCATACCCAGTAAGCTTTGAATGACTGAGCTCAAAGACAGCTGAAAGACAAACTTGGAGACTTTTTTCCCCCTTATTAACAATCCTTCCTCAAATCTGTCCTGCTGTGACTAAAATCACAACAGGGGAAGGGTTTATTTACTTAAAATATTTATAATCCTGCTTTTTAGTCAAAATGAACCTCAAAATAGCTAACACAAAAATGATAAAACAATCCTAAAAACAATTAAAAACAACATGAAAAACAACATGAAAAACAGCAACACAACCCCCCTAATAAATATAAAATTAAGGAAGAGAAGGCTATTGGTGGCTACTCATCATGATGGCTGTATATTAACTCCAGGATTACTGGGAGGAACATGAACAAGAGGGTGTTATTCCACTTATGACCTGCTTATGGGCCTCACAAGGACATTTGGTTGGTCTCTGTGGGTACAGAATGCTGGATTAGATAGGCCTTTGGTCTGATACAGCACAGTTCTTCTAATATTCTTATGACTACCTGAACCCCAATGAAACACCAAAATTCCTGTTGAAAAACCAATGTATTTACTCATCGCTAAAAAGCAAGCAGTGTTGTGGGAGGGCATTTCATAGTTTAGGTACCACAATTAAAAATGCCCCTCTATTAAGGAGGTGTCTATTCATATATCTGTCATGACTCTATATATCTGATCCATGGGTTAGAAAAAGCTGGGATTCATTGGACCTTTTTTGCATCTACAATATGCTGATTTCCTTGTTGAAGGTTTATTATTCTTCATATTTATATGGTGCATTGGATATATTTAAAGCACATCAGGTACATTATCTAAGAGAGCAGGACCTGTGGATACTAGAGTGACCAGGTACAAAAGCGGGCAGGGCTCCTGCAGCTTTAACTACAGTGATGAAGAGGGAATTTCACCAGGTGCTGCATGCATACAAATGACACCAGCTGAAATTCCCTTCTCTACGCAACTGTTAAAGATACAAGAGCCCTGTCTTCCTTTTCATATGGTCACCCTAATTTAAATGGAATTTGCTTCTTTCCATGCACTTAAGCATGCTTAAGGAACACTTGCTAACGTTCCTTAAGCATGCTTAAGTGCATGGAAAGAAGCAAATTCCATTTAAATTAGGGTGACCATATGAAAAGGAAGACAGGGCTCCTGTAACTTTTAACAGTTGCGTACAGAAGGGAATTCAAGCTGGTGTCCTTTGTATGCATGCAGCACCTGGTGAAATTCCCTCTTCATCACTGTAGTTAAAGCTGCAGGAGCTATACTAGAGTGACCAGGTACAAAAGCGGGCAGGGCTCCTGCAGCTTTAACTACAGTGATGAAGAGGGAATTTCACCAGGTGCTGCATGCATACAAAGGACACCAGCTGAAATTCCCTTCTCTACGCAACTGTTAAAGATACAAGAGCCCTGTCTTCCTTTTCATATGGTCACCCTACCATATACAAAAGAAGGCAGGCCCCCTGCAACTTTGTGATGAAGAGGGAATTTCACCAGGAACTAATTGCATACAAATGACACTGGCTGAAATTCCCTTTTCTCTACAACTGTTAAAGTTACAGGAGCCCTGTCCTCCTTTTCAGATGGTCAGCCTACCCTAGGTAGGTGGGCGCGGGGTGAGTACAGTGCAGGTGGGGCAAGTGGGTTGTGGGGTGGGATGAGGCAGTTGTGGGGTGTGCGGTTGTGGGGTGTGCAGTTGTGGGGTGGGCGTGGGGCGAGGCTAGCGGGTGCGCGGGGGTGGAGTGCGGGGTGGGCAGGCAAACTGCAGGTGAGGCAGGTGGAGTGGTTGTGGGGTGCACAGCTGCTGGTTGCGGGGTGGGTGGGGCGGGCATAGGGTGCGGCGGGCAAGTGTGCTGGTCATGCGAGATGGGCGGGCGTGGGGTTGACGAGGCGGAAGCGGGGTGGACGGGTGCTGGGCCAGTGCAGGGTGGCACGGCCTGGCACGGCGCGCAAGTTGGCATGGCGTGCGGGCAGCACAGCTTGGCACAGTGCAGCCTGACCCAGTGCAGCCTGACCCAGTGTGACCCATGGGGCGGCGCAGTGGGGGAGCATCCTCACCCGGTGTCCTGGGGCATTCCTGGCCGGGTGTGGGGCAGTCTGGCCTGGCCTGGAGTGTGACACGCTGGACTTCAAGCCCATGGGGTGGCCTGGCCCAGTCGGGAGTGCAGGCGTCTTAGCCTGGCCTGGCACTCGGGGCTGGGGCTGCCTGGATGTGATTTCATTTATCGTTGGGTGCTGCTACTGTTTAGTGAACTTTTCTTTAATATTTTTGATATATTTTGATGAATTAATTGGGGTGGTGCATGTGTGTGTGTTTTAAAATTATTATTAGGTTTGCCATGGGTGAGTATGCTGGTGTGTGTGGATATTTATTGTATTTTCAGTCTTGGTGAGTGTGTGTATTTGTTCTGTTGGTTGTTTTTTGCCTTGGTGCTTGTCTGGATTTTTATTATTTTTCCTTGGGTGGGTATGTGGGTGAGTGTTGTATTTTTAATATTATTTTATTGCAATGGGTGTGTGCATGTTTTTGTTTTATTTTGCATTGTGTGGGTGGTTTATTATTAATATTGTCATTATTATTTTGCCTTTGGAGAGCGTGGGGGTGGATTTTTATCCCCTCTTCCAGTTAAGTGTGTGTGTGGAGGTTGTTGTTGTTTAAATTGCTTTCAGGAGGATGTGGAGTTTTCCCCCACTTTGGGCAAGTGTGCAGGGGTATGTAAATTTTAATTTTTATTGCCTTTAGTGAGCATGAGGTGTGCGTGGATGCTGCTACTGCTGATCTTTCCTGGGGTGTGTATGTCTGCCTTCTTTAGTATCTGGTCATGCTAGGATGGGCTCCTGCAGCTTTAACTGTTGTAATGTAGAGGGAATATCACCAGATGCTGCATGCATACAAATGATACTTGCTGAAATTCCCTTTTCAATACAGCTATTAAAGATACAGGATCCCTGTCCTCCTTTCCATAATCACTCTAACTAATGGAATAATTGTTACTTTTTTCCTGTTACCATAGTTCTTTAACTTACATAGCCAGTGGTGTATAGTTTTCTCTTTCCCTCTTCCTTTAATGCAACGTTTGTGTCATTATGTAGTGCTATGTCAATGAAGTAGTGTGTTTTTCATTTTTGTTTATGACTGTTATGTCTGGTTGATAGCAAAGTGTTGCCTTGTCCCAGAATTGTTCTGTCCCAGCAAGATAATATATGAGTGCATAGTGTGGCTTGTCTTGTCTTGTTTGACTGTGTCTGGGACTCCTAGGCTCTGAAAGCATCGTTCTGAGAGCATCTGCTGGTTGCATGATCCACGAGGCCGGGTTCTGGTGAGTGCACAGTTTTCCTTGACAGGAGGGGCTTGCACTTGCTATATTAAGGTGAACAAATGTGAAGAAGCTGCAATCCCATATGTATCTGGGAGTACGGTTTATTGAAGTCAACAGGACTTATTCCTGAGTTGTCATAGGATAGCATTGTATGATAGGACATAGGGAGATGATAGCTTCTGAGTTATCTGCTACTCAGTTTTCTTTGGGTAAAGTATTAAACTCTCTGATTGGGATTTCTGTTCTCTGCACACTGAGGCAGTGTAAATTCAGGAGACATTTGGATAAAAGGAGGGAAAGATCTTTGTCTAGCATTGTGATAATGGGCATCTGTTCTGGCCTTTCTTTGTACCTCTACTGACCATGGGCTTGTTTACATGGCTAATGAACCAGAGATATAATGACACATTTTTAGATTGGTTTCTCACTGATAAACCAGAAGTTGAAACAAGTTAAGAGATGCTAGTGAGAAATAACTGCTACAAGCCTTTAGTCCATTTTGTTCCATGACTGTTTGTAGGGTAATAGTATTTTATACTCTTTCTGAATGCTACATTACTCATTTATTGTACTAGATTTTCCTGTACTAGATTTTTCTGCACTTGTCAACTGCTTCATTTGTTTAGTGCTGAATCTGTGAGTATGGATATGAGAAAGGTGATGAGGAAAGAGTGTTAAATGTTAGGAAAGGTGAGACTACGGTCATCCAGTGAAGGATTTGCAGTCAGAAAAGATATGTGAGGGAAAAGGAGACTGTATCACACAAAGTATAGCAAAAGCTTTAAAGTACAGCAAAAGCTACAAAAGTAGGAGTGAAGTTAATTTCAGATACTCTGAATGTCTCAGTGATTTTAACATGAAGATGTTATGCAGAACAGGTTTGTCTTAATTGTGTGCTGTGAAATCAGACATGTGACGAAGGCCATCTTTGGGTGGGCACGTCCCTTTGGGGGCTGGCCATGTTGGTGGTCACGCCCCCTTGGAGGCCGGCCATGTTGGTGGGCACGCCCCCTTGGAGGCTGGCCATGTTGGTGGGCACGCCCCCTTGGGGCGGCCATGTTGTCCTCCTTTTTGGTTTCCAAAATATGGTCACCCTACACTTACCTGCGGCCTTCCCTGCTGCTGTCCACTGCCCTCTGCCCTCTGCTGCTCCGGACTACTGAGAACTAGGCTTTGCGGCCTAGTTCTCAGTAGAGCGACAATGCTCCAGGTGACGTCATCACCTGGCACGTTGTCGTCCTACTGAGAACTAGGCCACAAAGCCTAGTTCTCAGTAGTCCGGAAGCAGCAGAGGGCAGCGGACGGCAGCAGGGAAGGCTCTAGGTAAGGAGCGTGAGTGCGGGGGAGGGAGGGCCGGCCCTAAAATGGCGATCCGAATATCCGATATGTCCGATAGTTATTGGACATATGGATTTCGGATCCGATCGGATAGGTCCTCCAGGAGTATGTATTGTTATCATTAATCGGATGTCCGATAACGACCTTGTCAGTTCATTATCGGACATCGGAACTAGACGATACACATTCCTAGTTTTCAGTACTGTCCACTGCAAATTTAATCTAAGCTGTAGTTCTCATCTGAAAGCATGCAAAAAAATGAAGTCTGGATTTTCATGAAATTGGCTTTGGTCTATCAGGGGCACACAATGGAAGAAAAGTGGAGTAAACACTGCTTGAAAACCTGCTTTTCACAGGTCAAACTGCACTTTAATCCACCTTACTTTGCGGTTGGGTGGGAGGAGTTCCAATAGTTGAAGTCAATGTCATCAACCTCATAGATGTTGTTCAGCCAATTAAAGAGACTTGCTCCCCTCCCCTCTCCATGCTTCCTTGCACAGGGAAGGTACATGGTAGAAATCAATAATGGCCACCAGTTTACCCTAAACCTCTTCCCACATTTGCATATTTGAAGATAAGTATGAATTACAAAAGTGCCATTCTTTTTTCCTTTCTACTGTCTCCATGTAAGGATACTGACTGTGAACATTTTTAGATAGGAAGGAAATCGTGTTTCCTTACCGTCGCTTTGCTTCCTGCTTCTCTTCCACAATAGGGACGGGCAGAATCACACGTGGAAGAAAGAGGAAGCAAGCAGTGACCACGTGGCCCATTCAGTGGGCGTTTTTATTGCACAACCTCTCCTGTACACAGCAGGAAATAGTGCCAAGTATCATTATAGCTGAGAAGAATCGGATTTTCCAGGTCTTATTTTGTAGCGGGGAAAACAACAGAAGGAGCGGGAGATGCACAGGAGGATCGCTGCATCGTCAAAATGACCTGCAAAGATCCATGAGTGACCAGTCACAAGCGTGCTATAAAATGCTCATCTAAAGATGCTCCATATCAGGCTGCCCACCCCAAACATCCTGCCACTCAGAGCGAAGTGTGGCATGTGAAACAATGTTTACAAGCGAGAAGAAGGCAAGTTTAGGGATACACAAATGGATCACTGGTGGAGGCAAACATGCACATACCCCTTGCACCCACCAACTGTGAAGCAGCAATATTGAAGGAGTGGGCAAGACAGGAGGTGTTGAGGTCCTGCATGGAGGGAAAGGGCTTGAGTTGTCTGCTACTGCCCTGGAGCCAGCAGCTATTGCTACAAATCACACACTCAGGGGACTATTCTGAAAGACTGTATTCCCCCTTACGAGCCTGCCCATGCCCTGAGATCTTGGGGGGGGGGGGGCTGCTCTTGGTTTTTCCATCATCGCAGGCATGCCTGAACGTGGGAGAGCCTTCTTGGTGGCTGCTTCAGGGCTCTGGAACTCCCTTCCCAGGGAGGCTAGACTGGCTTCTTCCTTACTATGTTTCAAGAGGCAAGCAAAAACTTTTTTGTTCCAGCAGGCCTTTGAGGAATAGTCTGGACCTCTGTTGTAGCATTTGATGTTTTTTTTAAAAAAAATGTCATTTGTATTTTAAATGTTTTAAATGTTTTAATATTACAGTGGATTTAATTATATTTTTAACTTTTGTATATTTCTATTTATATGTTTTAATTGCATACGTTTTAATTCTGTGAAGCAGCCTTGTTGTGTTCCAACACTGGGAAAAGGCAGATTAATAATAATAGTAATGTAATAGGGAAAGGTCACAATTATTTCATTAGTCACATCAGTCACCGGCATCTCATCAAAAAACTAAGGAAAACTTTCAGAAACTGGGCCTACCAAAATACATCCACACCAACATCCAGAAAGCAGTCATACTTAAAACATGCTCAACTGTCAAGAAATTCCTAAATCATTAATAGACAGCATGACCTGGCAAAGCCCGTAATGTCCATCTAGAAAAGCCACCACGAGCAAGAAAAAAGACAATAATAATCTGACTGGGAAAAGCAAATTATTGCAAAGGGGTGAAATAGCTGGATTGTGTGAGGGAGGAGCTTAGTTAGTGGCAATAAGAGGCTGACGCTAAAATATGCTGATTTTGGTGCGTGTGTGTATTTTTGTCCCACCCCTTTGCCTATGGCTCCACCCACCACCATCTGAAAATGGATGTAGCCTTCAGGTTGAAAGATGTTTCCCACCCCGTGACCTAGGACCTTTTAGTTTAGAGATAACCATGAATTAAATCTGGTACCTTCTGCCTGAGAAAGCATCTGTTCTCTGCCACTGAACTATTGCCTCTCCATAGCTGAGCATCTGCAAAAACTGTTACAAGCTAACTAAATTTTTATTTGGACATAGTTGATGGTGCATGTGAAAACTGTTGTGCTTTCTTACCCATATTGAGTGGAGTCTCCTGCAACTTTTTCAGACAATTGTCTCTATAACTCCGCCAGCTATCTTGTGTTTGCTCAAAAATTCCTTTGACCTGCAGGTAAAGAGAATATTGCATATTAACCATTTGACTATGGAAGTGGTGTGCACCCAAAGAGGTATGTTAAGAGAACAAGCTCAGCAAAGGTCTCTCTAATTTAGTTTTGAGAATCCCAAAACCTCTCATACACAACCCTTGGTATCCCCACCAAGCAATGCTGTTGTGAAAATACTTTTTTTTCAGCATTTTCCCTCCAATGAACTAAATAGGACATGTTAATTACCAGTTAATGAATGTTTTGACAGCTCAACGTATCCCATTAGGCACTGTGCCAGCTCAACGAAATGGCTGACTTTTAACATTAGACATGAAACAAAATGTTACAGTATGACAAACTGAGACAGCTAAATGTGGACAGGCTCAACTTAAATGAGAGGGTGTCTGTCTACAGTATTTACATCAATTCAAACATAAGTGTCTCTCCCCTCCCTTTTTATTTGAGATGACACGTTGTCAGTGGGCAGGCAGACCACAGGGCACAAGCTGTTACTGGCACTTCCATGCCCTCCTTTTGTTGCCTTTAATCTCCCAGAAACATCATTTTAATCCACCTTTCCTTCAGGGGACTTGCACACCCCTCCTGACTGAGCATGGCTTCTCTGTGGTGTAAACAGAGGAGAGGAGCCCTGTTGGATCAGACCAAAGGCCTATTTGCGTCCTATTTTACACAGTTACCAGCCAGATGGCTATGGGAAGCCCACAAGTGGGCTATGAAGGCAATAACCCCTTCACACCGTTGTTCCCCAATAACTGGAAATTCAGAGGCATACCAGAGGTAGCAGCATATGGCTATCAACACATGTAGCCACTGACAGACTTATCCTTCATGAACAACAAAGAGTAGGGGCAGCCCTTCCATTAGGCAGGTGGCCACTTCAGGTGGCAGGTGCTGGGTGCCAGGGGCCAGAAGCTGGAAGGGAGGTCTGTTTGTGCCATGAGGCCTGCCCTGTACCCTCCAGAGGCACAGTGGAAGATATTCACCAGGGTCAGGGTAAAACCCATTTGACAGTCTGGTCAGTTTCTATAAATGGAATGGGAGGAGGTGCCATCTTGTCTGTCTCTGGCAGTAAAATATCTGAGTTGGCCCTGAGAAAGAGTTCTGTTGCACCTTTAATACTAACACACTTATTATGGCAAAAGGTTTTATAGACTACAGCCTGCTTCATCAAGTGTCTGAAGTGATGTCCTGAGTTCCAAGCATATACATATACATACATATACATATATATACACACACAAATAATTGCAGAGGGAGTGTAAACAGTGAGGCCAGAGAGAACTGAAATGCAGAAAATAGGGGCAGTGATCATTAACTTATTTACAGTGACTATTCACGGAACAGTTTTTGGGTGATAACACAGACATCCTAGCATTGGTGAACTGATTAACACATGTGGTGTGATTTAAAACACCACCACCACCCTTTGTCTGTATTCAGGTCGCACAAGACAGAGGTGAATCTCTTGATGAATTGTAGCTCAGCTGTTTCCCATTGAAATCACTCTTTGAAGTTCCTCTATTCAAGAATTCAGAATGCCCTGAGAGGCTGACATTTCAGTATTTTTTTAGTATTGACATTTCTGATATCAGATTTGTGTCTATTTAATCTTTTGCATAGTAACTAGCCTGTTTATTCTTTGTAGAATCTAGCAGGGCATTGCTGGCAAAGGATGGAAGATATCACATTATCCTTTTTCTATTCTTTCATTCACTTTTCTTCAGAACCCCCCCCCCCCCACCACACACTACTTTGTTTTCTCAGCCCCACTCTCCCTTCCCCTTTATCCTCCTCCTCCTTCCATTTCGGTCATCTCAGTTTTTGACCTTCTGCGTCCTATCTTTTTTTCCCCTTCCATTTTGCAGCATGGAGCCAAACTAACCACTGACATCTTCTTTGGACCAAATCTTTTCTTTTGTACACTTGACATCTTCTGTGTCTGATCAAAACAACTCTGGTGTGCTGCTGACATCTTTTATCTTCTGGCCGAGGCTTTACTGTCTAGTGAAGTGGCAAGATATATAATAGGAACTCTTCTCCACAAGCAGCTCCGGCGTCTTTGCCAGGTAAAATATTCTCAGACCTCAGACAGATACATTTCTCTTTCTCAACATCTGTTTTTTCTATGGCATGCCACTTACTATAGCCATCTGCCAGAACTCACCATAACCTTAAATTCAGGATGTCAGCCTTCCTGGCATCATAAATCAAAGAATTACAAATACTGGGATGTTGATTAAGATTACAACCCTGGACACACTTACAAGGGTTCAAACTCCATTGAGTTCAGTGAGAGTGAGAAAAGATGCACAAGATTGTGCTGTAACTGACGTACCCAATTGTTTTGAGAAAGAAAAAAAAAATGGCAATTGCAAAATGATAGGTTGAGAGTCACCAGGGCAGGAACTATATGACTGCTTTATAACAGTTTATAACGGTTTTGACAACTGTCCAGGACACATTACATATACCATTTTCAAAACGTTTTCAAAGTGTTATACCCTGCTTGGTGTAGATCTGTTCCAGCTCATTTATCGGCTACTGTGTTATTGTGGGTAGGTCATCATGTTGGTGATATTATGAACTAAGCATCTGGAAATAAGACCAGTCCAATGATATAGCCTCACTAGGTAGCATGTTAGATGGTATATACCAATTTTCCTTAACCTGGTGCCCTCCAGATATGTTGGACTTCAATCCCATCAACCCATGGGATCATCTTGACGACGGCGCTTTGGTGACGCAAGCCCCCAAAGCCCTGCATTCACGCTCCTTTGCATTATCCCCATGCGAAGGAGCGAGCGCAGGGTTTTGCTTGCAAGGAGGAGTGCCCATGCACCGGGCGCCCATGTCTCATGTCCCAGGTTTTTAAAAAACTTTTTTTTTGAGAGGAGGCATGCCTGCGCCTCCTTGCATCCCAGGTTTTTTTTTATTTTAACCTTTCTTTCAGCTTCTCCCCATGCCGGGGAAGCCTGGAGGCGGGCCAGAGGCCACCATCAACTGGGCCACCATCAGAGGTCACCAGAGGCCATCATCAGAGTTCACCATCAACTGGGGCATGTTTCCGATGCAGCTACGGCAGACGGCAGGTGCTATCATCGCCTCGTTCCAAGATAAAAAAAAGTTGCGGTAAGTGCCCAACTTTTTAAAACCGGAGCTTCAGGGGTTTGCTTCTGGATGGTTTCGCAATGGCAGCTGCATCGTGTAGATGACTTGCCACCACTGCAGATCCACCCCATGGCAAACCCCTTGTCAAGACAAGCCCCTAGTCAGTATGGTCAATGGTAGGAATGCTGAGACATGTAGTCTGGAAGGAATTGGAGGTCTAGAGGTTGGGAAAGGCTGCTGTATATTAAGATAGTACAGATTTCTCAGGTTTCAACACTGCTGAACCTGTCTAAATCAGGAAACATGGAATTGTGACAAGGTGAATATATATTCTATACCATCAAATTCACTAGTTTAAGTCATGGCTTCCCTTTAAAGAACTTGGGAAATGTAGCTATGTGAGGAGTCTAGGGATTTTGGATTCTGACAAACGG
The DNA here is from genome assembly GCA_029215795.1 of Anniella stebbinsi. Taxonomy (NCBI): domain Eukaryota; kingdom Metazoa; phylum Chordata; class Lepidosauria; order Squamata; family Anniellidae; genus Anniella; species Anniella stebbinsi. Next base: position 58,474,171 of record JARDYH010000005.1, on the reverse strand, counting down.
CAGTTTCCAGATGTCCCTAATGCAATCTGTTGTTGTTAAACACGATTTTAAACTGAATTAAGTTTGAGAAGTAGGCATGCTTATAAATTGTTGGAAGATATCTGAATGTTGGTCCATCTTCTCCCATATGAAAAGGAAATCAAATAGATTGACTTGAATGACCTATCACTTACTGTTGCTAAAAACAGATAAGTCAGGACATGACGCAACTGTTGGTGGTAGTAGGCCCACTTAATAAAAATAATGAAAATTGGTCATTTATAATCTATATAATCTGAATCTTGTGGCAGTAACAGTCCTGCAAAGTAGACGAGTGATGTTTTTGGCTCAAATTCTCCTTTAATGATCTGTTTGTCACACTGTTATAACTTCTGGTTTTACACAACGAAATATGACCCATTGTCATTAATTGGCTACTTTGCCTGAGTTGCAACCCGGTTAAGGAAAAGTGCTTAAGTGGATGATTGAGGGGATGTCTGTACTCTAATGTAATTTAGTTTTTAAACTGATTTAAATGTTGTGGCTTTCCTTTAAACTTTTTTGTAGATTGTAGCTGAATGAAGCTCAGACTTCTTTGTTAAAGATCCATATCCCCCCTCAAAGAACTATCATTACCTGTTCTAAAGGCAACACCTCTTCACAAATCCCCACTCTATGTACACTTATGGAGAAAAAATGACAAGTATGAAGCAGCCCCAACGTTCCATGAAAAAAGAGAAAAGAACCACAATTCCCACAGTTCCTATGGGGATTAACATTGACTGTTAAATCATTCAAGTTTATATGGCAGACCTGCCACAATTTCTGTTGAACTGAGTGAGACCTTAAGTTCTGTGGCTTTGGCTTAACTGGGCTCTGGCTTGTGCTGCCCATGTTGATTGCATGTGTCATTGTAATTAAATTACTTCACAATATCAATATAGGAACTGGAAGTATCCAGAGAACTTTCACTCCTATCCTAACCAAAAATGGAAGATTAGTTGCTTTTTGACTATTACCCAAATTGTCAGGCTCAATGTTTTTTGAATAGACGCCAAAGCTTGTGAGTTTCCTTAAAAGTGACTGCCTATGCCGAAAAGCGTTCCAGAATAAAAGTCATTTGTCACTTAGCTGAATTAATACCCTTCCCACATGTGTGACGTTTTGAGTTGTTAGCAGCTTGGCAAAAGTCCATGAGCTGGCAGGGAAGTACTAGACAAATGGCTGCCTTAGCTGCAGCGAGAGAGACCCTGTTTCTGGAATGGCTGCTAAATTCTTCAAGAGAAGCACAAAATATGAACAGAGTAATCTTCTCCCATTCTCTATCCAAGTATTCCCTGAGTTTTGCATTGCGAATTTATAATCTATTTGGTCAACTGTCTTCAATTTGCAGTCCTACTAGGCTTATCAAGCAAATGGGTGGCCCGCTTGTTGTGTTTTTATTATTTTTAACATATGGGGAGAGCAATCTTATGGTCCTTGGGAGAGCGAACCAGGAAACATAAGATTATTTGCAACCTCCCACCTGAGGCTGTAGACACCGTTCTAATCCCCCTCCCCCACCCTCTCACGGCTGTCGTGGAAAGAAGCATGATGGCTGCTTCCTGAGGTCACAAATGTGGCCTTGGAGGGACAGAAAAGGAGATGTTCTGGTGGGTGGGGAGAGGAGAGATCAGGATATGAGAAGTCCTATGGTCTCTCTAGCCATGGCCAAGCTCCTGGCAGCACGCCTTCTCTAGGTGGTTTCAAAGGCCTGTCTAGAGGGAAATTTTGTAAAAACAAAAATAAAACCCACCTCCGTCACCCCTCCTGCCCTGCTGGCAGGGCATGGGATACTCAGAAGCAGGGCTGGCCCTACCATTAGGCAGAGTGAGGCAGCTGCCTCAGGCAGCAGATTTTGGGTTTTGTTAGTTATGAATTTATTATTAATGGGTTGTAGCAAGATTTAGTCATACTTAGAATAGACTTACTGAAATCAATGGGATTTAACTTATTCTTCTTCTACCTGCCAGGAAGGGGGAAGAGGTGTTTATGGGATTTTCTGCCTCAGGCACCAAAATAACTTTGTTGGCCTCGTGCACTATGTACCTTGTTGTCAGTGGTGGCATAGGGGGTGGGATTTGTTGCTCAGGCAGCAAAACATCTTGGGCCATTCCTCCTTTTTGTACTTGTGCATATGTGTGCACTCGAACACATGGCAAATGCTTCAAGCAGTGAGAGAAAGTTCTGCCATGTAACCACTGATGGATATTCCCCTTAAACTAATGCTGACTTGGCACTGGATGGCTTAGTCACACACAAACCTCTACATACTTCTGAGGCAAGGGTGTGATAACCAGCTAAGGTGGGGATTTGGGCGACCCATTAAGGTGCCAGAAGGACATAAGGTGCTTCCAGATGAAGCATTTATCACACCAACACCCTGCTTCATTCATGGAATTTATAAGGGATCCACTTTTTACCCACACTTACCCACTCACCCCCGGTGTTCTCCTTCCATTTCTTTTGTCTTTGTTCTAACCTCAGAAAATCCATTGGAGGGGGGAATATGGAATAATTGCACAAAGCCTTCTGATTGGGAGAGCTAAGAGTACCCAAGTTTGAGCCATGAGGCTGGATGGTTCTGCTGAACAGGCTCCATTGACATGAATGGAAGCTGGGCAAGAGTGTTGTTATTATTATTATTATTATTATTATTATTATATTATCATGCTTCTCTTCATTTCTAATGGGGTTTCCACTGTAGAACTGGCCAGGAGATTGTGTTAGCGTATGCGTGTGTGTGTGCACGTACATACATACACATGTACACCATTTAGATAATCTACCTCAAGCACCAAGATATCTTGGACCATACCTACTCTCCACAGCTGTCCTTCTCCCCACATTCATTCCTAGACAAGTATTACAGGCTCTTTCCAACTCTTCTCTCCCTTCTGCCAGACTCTCTGAGTAAAGCTGTCTGTCTCTAGGGACTTTTGTGTCCCTTTGCCAGGACTGTCACAGCTGTTTCGTTTAAATTGCTCTGCCACCCATCTGAGGCAGAGGCAGGCAGACGCCCCCAGCACCTCCAGATTTGAATGAGGTCAACATCCCTTCCTCTCTTGCACCAATTCTGGCAACTTATAAATCTAATCCTGGTGTGTCAGGAAATACCCAAAGACAACATGGAGGTTCAATAAATGATTCCCGTAATGAGAGTGCAAAGAGTCACTTGATGGTCGCTGAAGTCTATTTACAAAAGCCATGAGAACGGAATTCTTTTTTAGGGACAGGAACCAAATGGGTTTTTTCCCCTACTCTTTCCCTTTCTCCACTTCCCTCCTCCCCAAATGTAAGCGATGAGAGGAGACTTGTTGGTCAATGAACCTCGTCTCAAGAGGCAAGGAATTAAGATGACGCAGTTGTTTAAAAAAGGCTCACTGAATTTAGCAGACACAACTTGGCTTTAAAATAAACAGGGGGCAAGCAGCCTAAAATGGGGGCCTTTAAAGGGCAAAGCCTACGGGAGCTGTTTGTTCCCCCTCACGGGCCTAATGCTGTTTGCACCTGGTTAGTGCCAAGCTTTGTGTGACATTCATGTAGTTTACCCCCTACATTATATTTCATTTTACTTTTTACAAACTGCAGCTGTGGAGGCTCCAATCTGCAGCAGAAACCTAGAGAGGTGACTTTACTTCTTAATTCTATGCCCTCTGGTGGGTTTTCAGCTAAAAATGGATCCTTCCCTGGCTGCTTTTCCTCTGGGGGAAAGTGATCCCTTTGAAACAGTTACCCTACTTATTCATTTATGTATTTTGAACATGGAGAAATGGGCTACAGTTGCCTAGTTGCACCCTGATATGTCCCTCTTTACCTTTAAATGAGTTCCTGAATCCCCCCATTCTGTTATCTGTTCCCTCTCTTGTCCATGAGCTCCACCCACCTGCAGGGCAAGGGACTGGACAGCAAAATGGGGTGTGTGGGGGGACTGTATCTGCTTCTAGCAGCAAATTAAAACGTAAAAAGGGAATCTCCAGGTTGCAATCTAGAACATCATGGCACATTCAAGTTGAGAGTGTTTCTGTGATAAACAAAGAAACGCCATAAGAATGAGAAACAAACATATCGGGGGGGGGGGGACCTTCAAACCCTTTCAAAAGATTAATAGGCAATAATGGAATAAGAAAACAGCACAGAACGGTTACTCAGGGTTCTTTTTTCAGTATTTTACACCCCCTTACTCCAGGGGTGTTGAACCTTATTTAGCCTGAGGGTCGAATTCTGTTTTAGAGAAGCTCTGGGGGAGGAAGGCGCATTCCAGGGGTGAGCGGTTCCAAAAGCAAACGGGCAGGACTCAAAATACCAGCATATTTTAGCATTAGGTTGTTACTGCTAGTATTAACAAAGCTTTAAGAGAGGTATTTCAACCTTTTAGAATGGGACGGAGGAGGGAAACTGCATAACATCCTACTCGCAGGTCGACAGTTGATGGTGCTGTTTACAAAGCTGCTCTCTTTGTACGACTGTGCTCTCTCCATCAGGCATCCCTCGATGCTGGTTTCCTTTACGGGAGCATTTAGGCAAGGTATGTAGCGAAGGGGAAGGAATGAGTTCATGTTGGAATTCAGAATATTCAAGGGACCTTTCCAGCTGCCCAAATAAATAGTGCTGATGCCCTGTTATTAGAACTAGAGCATTGCTAGCTTGATCCAGAGTAGTGGTGTATTGTTCCCTTGCAATGGATGTATGATTGGGCTGGACAGAATAGTCCTACCCAGGAGCTAGTCACAATTCCTGGCATTTAACAACCCCCCTCCCATAAATGTGTGTATGTCCTACAAGAATTTATTGGGGGGGAGAGAGAGGGGTTTGGCAAGGGTTTTTTAGCTTAGTGGTAGTGTCCCTGCTTTGCATGGTTCCCCAGCATCTCCAGGTAAGGCAGAAAAAACTCCTGCCTGGAGAGCCATTGCCCATCAGTGTCAACTGGGCTTGATGGACCAATTGTTTAATTCAGGACAAGGCAGCTTCCTCTGTGACTAGATTCATGAAGTGATGGGGAGCGAGGCTGTAAAAAGAAGACAGTGGGAGCCTTGTTGGTGTTTCCCAGGGTCCTGTTCTACATTCCTAAATATAAGTGATCCTAAGCATGTCCACAGGAGTGGGTCATTCCACGGTCATTGCTGAGACCTATGAACTTTATCCACATTAGTCCACTTCATCATAGGAATCCTCCTGTGAACATATAAAACCAACCCACACCTGATATGAAGGCATTATTGGGGTAAGTATTTGCTTTTGGGAAGGAGGGAGAAAAGCTTTTCTGAGAATTTGCTTCTGCATCTGCATCTTTATTTCATTTGCACGGATAGCTCCCAGATCAAACTAAAGGGGACGGTGGGAGATCAGGACTGTGCTTTGCCCAGCCACCACCCTGTGATTGTAATTTCTGCACAGAAACCTATGCGGGTACACCCAGCAGTGCAAAGGTCAATTTTGAAGTGAAGGTGCTCATCATGACCATTCCCGTAGCCACATCCCCAAGGAGACTCAAAACGTTCAGGCAGCTGTGTGAATCTATATTAACAAACCAGTTCTAGTAGTTTTCATCTTGACCAGGAGCAGGTGTTTTGCAAAGCTCATGAGTCTTAATTACCCATTCAAAACCAAGCCATCCCAGAATACTTTGCATTACAAGAGGGATAGCTCAAAACTTTATTTTGTTGTTGAGAAAAGGCATCCCCTGCCAGCTTCTGTGAGGATTACAGCTAAGCTCAAAGAGAACAGGGAACTCTGTCAGTTGATGACAATCCCTGCTAATCAAGTATTAGTTTCACTACACCACTGGGTATGCCCCAACAAGTGTAGCTTGTGAACATGCAATCTACGTCTTCAGCCTGTTTGGGCATGATATAGATCACTCACTCTACAGACATTTCAATCAATATACAGTTAGCGGTGGGGGAAAGCAAGCATGATCCTGATTTCATCCCCACCCCCATGCACATTATTCCCAGTATGCTCACCTGTATGGGGTTTCTGTCTCTACAGATCAGGTTATGGGTGTGATTAACATTACATTTGGTGGCAGTCCGGCCTCTGAAGATGTCATCACCATACAGTCCTTCTGCAAACAGGCTACCTACACACCTTACTCACAGCTCTTCTGGACGTTGCTTCCCAGCTTGCAGCCCCATCTTAAACACCTCCGCTTGATAGTAAATCTCATTGATTTGGACTTACTTCCACGTAAGGAAGTATACTTAGAAATGTATCATCATATTGCAATCCTATGTACAGTCCCTGAAATCTGTGGAGCAACTTCAGAATAAGTTGGCTCCTGTTGGCCATGGGCTCCTATCGGCCATGGATGACAAAATTTTGAGGACATAATGGAAAATAGACTGATGTACATGTATCTACATTTGTGTAGCCCAGCCTTCCCCAACTTGCCTTGGTCTTCAACTCCCATCATCCCCAGCCTACAGAGCCAATGTTGAGAGTTGTAGTTCAAAACATCTGGAGGGCACTGGGTTTGCTACCAAGTGTGGTAGGATGTTGTGCAGGGGTGTCATGCCAAGTCCCACACTAGCACATACCTTCTAATCTCTTCCTTCCCATCCTGTCCAGCAGAGGCAACATGGCAGCCAGAAAAGCAAGGAGGAGCAGAGGAAAGGCCTTTACTTCCAAGCCCTTGCTCCCTCTTACGGCTGTTGCTGCCACTTGGAAGGAACAGCGGAGCTGGGAGAAGCTGCAGGACTACCTGCAGGCTGTGTGAGGAAAGTCTCACCCCAAACAGACTGCAACATCTGTGGGGTCATTTCCTGGGGTGGAATTACATCCCTTGGTCCTACCATGTGCTTTGGGGGTTATACCAAAGTGGGGAGGGGGGATCACCCCTTTAGGGGGAGCAACTTCAGGGATTGGAACAAGAGTAAAGAAATCCCTACTAATGGTAAGAGGGAGAAGGTGGGTGTGAGCATTGACACCCATTTAGGGTCACTGGATCTTGGTTGGTCCAAGGGAGAGTCAGAAGATGGGGTTGTTTGGAAGCTCACACTGTGCAGTATAGGGATGGCCTTATCACCGGTGCGGGTGTTATTGCTGTAACTGTTCTTGTTGAGCCTTAGTATTCAGGAATCACAAAGGTGTCAGGAGCTTTTTACCTGCCTGATTGTTTGGTGGGTAGATTAGTATGTGCCTGGGCAAAAAGTGGCAAAGCTGTTGGGGATGGGAGCAATGAACGTGGTTTCAGGCAGGAGAAGATAAATTGTTGGGGGATTAGCAGGCCAGATAAAAGGAAGATCCCTTTATCTATCCCCTGCTCTGGTTTTTGCTCTGGTTTTTTCTCCAACCAGAAGATCCATGTTTTTCTTACTAGTTAATCCATGGGCCTTGGGGTGTTGTTGCTAAGAGTTTTTCTACACTAGGCATTTAGTGTGCACTTGTGATTCCTTACTAGCAGTTGTTTATGGGCTCTTTAGACGATGTGATCCTCCAGTTTCCCTTCTGTTTTTTCAGAGCACTTTCCCAGGTTTTTTTTAATGTGGAAATATTTTTGAAATATCTGTTTGTAATTGTGTATTTGCGCTATTCCCCTATAGCACAGCTCCACCTAGAGGGTATGTAGCAGAAAAGGAGGAAAGGAAATGCTCATTGTGTAGAGCTCAGACTTCAATTCTAAGATGAAACTGAACAGCCTCATGTAGAAAAGCTATAAATGCTGGGTAGGTGCATAATAAAATCTTCCTCACCCATGATTTAATCATGGATGAGGGGTCCAACCCAGTGTGTTTAACCAAGATGTGGGGTGGTGATGGTGAGCTGGGCCAGGGTTAGCCTCTCCCAGCTGCATCCCCCTGGGTGTAAACTCAAGGGCCACAGAGGGGACTTTGCTGTGGCCTGTAGAAATGACATCTGTCTCTCGCATCAGGTTTCCCGTTCAGGTAAGTAACCATCTGGAGTACTTGTATCTTGTGTTGGGCAAGCAGAACAGGTGAGGGATTCTGCTGATGTACCACCCAGCCCACTGCCCAGATTCTGAATGGCTCAGGACTTCATGGCTGACATAACAATGATGGCACTATCCTAACATACGTAGCAGGGCACACGTTAAATTTGTTTTTCTCTCCTGGGCGGGAGTATGGTGGTCTGAAGGTGGGGATTTTACAACTTGCCCCTTGTGATGGACAGACCACTTCCTGTTTAGATTTAGTTTTAGACTGAAAGTTCCCTCAGCAAGGGTTAGGGAGCTTAGGATGGTCTGCTCCCCAAGTGCCCTGGGAGGTTTTTCTGGCTGTTATGGTTGGGACTCCAGTTAAAGCCGTGGTCGGTCCATAGAATAAAGAATGAACTGCTGAGTCAGGTCATTTGGGAGTTTGTAGTGTGTTGCATTAGAATGTGGATGATGCACACTCTATTTCACCTTCTCTTTGGAGCCAGGTGAGGCTGTAGGTGTGCTAGATTGGTGCCTGGCTGTAGTAATGGACTGGACAAGGGCTATCAAACTCAGTCCAGACAAGCAGAGGTACTGTTTAGAGTGGGTTCCATGGTCTGGTGAGTGGGATTGAATTTGTTCTGCAAAGGGTTGCACTCTCCCTGAAGGACCAGGTTTGTACCTTGGGGCTGAGGCTGCCATTGAAAACTGTCTGGAAGCTGTCTAGTACAAAATATGGCAGCGGGTGTTTTAACTGGGACCAGGTGGTTTGAACAGATTATATCAGTCTTGTCTCACTTGTACCGGTTTCCAGTTCATTTTCTGGCTTTGCCGTGTAAAGCTCATCATTGCTTGGGACCTCGTTACCTGATAAAATACTTCCTCCCTTATGTGCCTACCCATGTAATGTCTTCTACAGAAGCTACTGCCGCTGCCCTCTGCCCCCTATGTATTGCTTGCTCTTTCTAAAGTTCAGAAGGTGACCACTAGAAAAAGAGTCTTCTCAGTGGTGACCCGAAGTCATGGAATACTCTCCCCAGGAAAGTTTGCATGGTGGCAATATGTATTCTTTTCGGTACCAGGTTAAGTCTTCTTTGTTCTCCCAGGCCTTTAAAGCCTCTATTTTGATCCTTATGACATTTTGATGGTTTTCACTCCTCATTGGTATTGCATTTTGCTTTTTATTGTACTGACTTTGCATTGTTTTGCTTTTCAGCTGGTTGATGTTTGCTGGTTTCTTTGATATATGTATTAAATTCTATTGCATTATTGTTCTGAATGATCAGAATGCTTGGTACTTGAGCTGGTGTTGAGTTGTTTTTATTTTTTAGTAATATCTCTTTATTTATAAATCTACAAGGTGAGCAGGTGGGAATCAAGTATATATCTGAACAGACACTCCTATTCCCAAAGAGGCTGTGTGATATCCACACACACATACCAGCAACAGCATCCCCCCCATCAAAGGCAGCTTCTTTAGCCCTCTCAAAAGTTCAAGACTGCTTCTCTCTTTCTCTGGCCAGATTCAAACTGCACCAAGTGTCATTTCCAGTCTGCACCTTGAGGGTGCAGGGTAGCTGTGGCTTCAGATACTTTCGCTCTAGGTTAGCATGATGAGCCAGTAAGGAACCATTTGTTGTTCACCATTGACTAACACTATATTGATGTAAAGATCTCTTTGTTTAAAATCAACTCACCGTTACCGCTCTGAAACTGTGCCGATTGCTCTAAGTTATAGGCTCAAGCCTTTCCTGTCTTATAATAAACCAGTGGTCGTATGATGCTTTCTGCTTTCTCCATGTCATAACAGGAATAGGAACAATGCAAGAATGGGCTACAGTGGCACAACGAAACAACATAGCCTATAATAATAAAACCCAACTGGATATAATGGATCCTGCTTGTCTAGCACTGCCATATCCTGCTGCACTAGAACATCTTGGATTAACTTGTGACACCAGAGCGACTCCATAGGTCATGTTGGATCGACACAAGCACCTTCACACATCACATTCATACGCATTTGCTAGAACAGTAACTCATGGAAATGGGCCATATGTTAGTCATTTGACTGCTTTGCTTCTAATCAACTGGTAGCTAGTTAACAGTACAACAATCTGTCATGGGGATATTTCTTGACAATAAAATTTTTCCTCAGATACACAACTTTTCTGTTTTGAAAGTCATCTTAAACACCATGCACGCTAAGGGACAGGTCTGATCGAAACCTGGTCTTCCCTGTCAACCTGTAACAAATCTCTGGATGAATTCACTTGCACTCACTTGTACTCAACATGAAAAACAACTTTGCAAAGTTTGCAAATTGGGGACACAATGTGATCTGAATAAGACAACTACCTGGGAAGTGGTTTAAGGTTTGCAGATTACACAGAAGCCTGTATTTGAGAATATACATCTACAGGAAGCATAGTGGTCTGGTTAAACGTTAATGAATAAACCTGCAGATGCTTTGAAAACACGATAAGCTTTTAACAGGCACCCAGATCTCCTACGAAGGTTTTAGTGGAAAACACAAAATTAAAATGATTTGTATGTGTGCCTACATGCTTTTTCTTTGAAGCCTTGTAAATCAAGTAGAGTAATCTCAATATGTACGTGTGTAGTTATAGCAAAAGTGAAATAAGCAAATTATAGTTATCTGATACTTACAAATGGGCAACATTTAAAATATAGACAAGTACTAAAATCAGTAAGAACATAAGAACTTAAGAGCCATGTTCCACCTAGTAAATCCCTGTACAGAGAACCTGAATCATGTTATCTCTACAAGTACAAATGAAAAGGATACGCAATAGCCATAACCAACTTGTAAAAGGTCCAGAGTCAGAGACAACCTGCCATGCAAAGTCTTATAAAACTAACAAGTTATGTGTTGCACAGCATACAGTCAAACAAGCACTGCTTATGAACAGGTCACGCCACTTGCCTATGCAGAAATGTCATCCCAAAGGAATATTTTCATATTTTAAAAGAGATTGCTCCTAAAATGCTATGTTTTCTTACCTGTTTGGTTAGAAGCAGCATAGTGATTGTAAGGAGTGGTCTAGGATATGTCCCTGAGCACTGCTTCATGGTGGAGAAGAGCGCTCAGCGTAATCCAGAATGCCAAACTTGTGTACTCAAGAAAGTCACCGACCCTTACAACCCCGTTTGCTCGTGATCTCCTGCTGCAACCCTGGCTATACCCGCTCTGCTCTGTGAAAATATCTCCACTTTCAAACACGGACTCTTTACCAATTAATTTCCTGGATTTCAGCAAGAAGACAGACCATAAATCAGCTCCAACCTGCAGAATGATTTGACTCGGGTTTCCCTTTGCTCCTTCTCTGTTGAAAGAAAGAAGAAAAAGGCAGAGAGAATTTACTGTAAACTTCACAAGCACATCTGCTTTTTGTTGCTGATCCTCTCAGCCAATGAGGAGTAAGAAAAGCATCATGAAGCACTCAGGATTGGAGTTTGTTCTCATGATGGCACTCTATAGTGTCCACTGATTTGGAAGGGACTTGTGTCGCTGGGAAACTTTTATCTTCAACATGGTTGCTAAAAAGGGGTAACACTGAAGCAGATATGAGCATGGAAAACCTGTTTTTGCAGGAATCGGACAGATCGGGGCCACTTCTTGGACAGCTGCCATGTGCAAGCAGCTGAGCAATATTCTTTAGCTCTGTCCCCACCCTCCACCCTGAGGTGACTGGACAGAGAGCTTGAAGTATGTTAGCAATAGAGAGAGAGAGGGGAAATTAAGCCCTTCTGCTCTCTGCATCCCCCTTGGGGCTGAATGAGAAGAATATAAGAATAAATCCTGTTGACTTGCTAACTTTCTTGGAAGTGAGTGACCACAGCAGTGAAATGGGGAGGTTCTTCTATGCCCTGGCAACTTACAAGTATTTACAATTGGCTTGTCCCAGCAGTTTTGAAGAAGATTAAACATCCTGGTTCAAAGAACTTAATGCAGCTACAAGACGTGATGATGTATACTAAATGGAAACAAGGGGTGCAATATATAAACAATATCCTGGACAGCAGTGACAAAAGGATTTGGGTTATGATGGATAACCTGTGGAAAATACGTTCTGATTACAATACTGCAACTGAAATTGTTCATTCTCCTTGTGTGGAAACCTCCAGAATGAGAAAACTTAGGGCAATGTTCCCCAACCAGGTGCTCTACAGATTTTTTTGGACTTCAGCTCCCATCAGTCCTGGCCTGCATGGCTAGTGATCAGGAATTCTGGGAGTTGCAGTCCAAAACATTTGGAGGACACAGGCTGCAGAAAGCTGTCATAGGTTCTTTTAGCATAAGCAAAAATCTGCAGTTCATTTGACATAAATTGACTGTGCCTCAAAGTACAATAAATGGATGCAGTGGGCACTAGACGGTGGGTGTCATACACTAATTACTCACAGATGCAGAGATGAATTGTGATGGAATCTGCACTTGCTATTTTATTTAAGAAGTATAGACTTTGGATGTCTGACCTCAGAGGGGAAGATCCAATCTCACAAACACCCTCCCAGCCACTGCAGAAACATCCATGGCCTCTCTGGTGTTGGAGTTCTGGCAACAGTAGAAGTGAAAAGGGGGTGTTCCGTGGCCATGTCAGGGGCAAACTGAGAGAAGGTGATGGATCTGCAAGAAATCATAAAGGGGATGGGAAGGGGGGGGGGGGGAAAGAAAAACACCGTTCCTCCCTGACTGCCAGCATGATCCCGATAAGCCTTTAAATAAGGCTGTTTCTCCACCTTCTCCGTCCATCCCCCAAAAGAATTGCTCTGTTGGGCTGCAATCCTATATGTACCTCCCTGGGAGTAAGTCCTAGTAAACTCAATGGGACTTACTTTGAGTAGAAATGTATAGGATTACACAGTACATTTGTAGAATAGATTTGCTCCCTCATGCTATAGAATCAGAAGCTGGATGCTGAAGAGAGAGCATAAAAAAGTCAGACCCATGGTCACCACTGAGGTGGGTATGAGGTAGGAAGAGGGAATGTGGAGAAATAAAAGACAATTGCTGCTTCTCACCATTAAGTATTCTTGCTTCCAGCCACTACATTTTTTAATGTTCAATGTTTTTAATTTTTGTAAACCACCCAGAGAGCTTTGGCTATGGGGCAGAATATAAATGCAATTAATAAATAAATAAAGAAGAAGAAGAAGAAGAAGAAGAATGAAAATTCTCCTCACCTCACTGTTACTTGCCCTTGTTCTTCACCACAGCACACTCCCTCCACCAAACCACATACATATTTTCTCCTTATTTTCCACCATCATGTTTGTGTTGTATTTGGGTTCTATGCAGGCTCCGCCTCTGGATTCCACCCTCCATGTCTTCCCTCTGACTAAGGGCAAGAACCCTATTGCAGGCCTGCATTAAGCCTTGTCAGGGAGCACCCTGTTAAACTTGTTAACTACCAACATATCTGTGGAACCTGAATCCAGTAGTCAAGGTTCAACAGCACACAGCATATATTCATTTATTTGTTTACAAGATTTATACACCACTACATCCAACAGGATTCCTGAGTGGCGAACAACAAAAGAAAGAAAGCGGAATCAAAATACAGAATTAAAATATTTTAAATCAGATTATAACGATAAAACTGTGCTTGATCAATCAGCGAAGGCTTATTTAAATGAAAATAAGACAACATCCGTACCTACCTGACATTAACAGGCAGGGAGATCCACAGAGAAGGAACCAGGACCCTGAAGGCTCTACTCTGAACAGATTCCAAAACGGCCACCAGAAGCCCCGGGGTTATTTATATCAACAAATGCAAAATAAATAAATAAATAAAACCCCTACATTTTGCAAATATAATCAAGAGTTGCATAATTTGAATAATGTAGTCCAAGGGTAAGCCAGTTTTTTCAGATATACTGTGCCTTTTTTTTTTACTAGGTCCCCAAGTTTCACCAACTGGAGTTAGGTTTAAAAACCGTACTCTTATATTTGAAGAATATAAGGGTGCCACTGAGCATGTTCTGATGGAATCATTTAGTGATGATGCCTCCTGTTAGAAAGGCAATTAGCAGAAAAAAAACAAAAAGGCAAAACAGAATGAGCGTTTACCAGTCTGACATGCACACAGGCTAACTTAGAATAATAAAATGACACTACACCCTTCTTCAGTGAAAGAAAGGAAACAGTTTTACTCACAATTATTCTTGCATTTACAATGCAGATACCGTGGAGAATTTCAAAAGTGTTTGTTCCATCTATTTTTTGTTCTATTACACTGGCAGGAGGAAGAGAGCAAACACATGTTCTCCCAGCAATTGAGGAAGTGAGTGAGAGAGAGGAAAGGGAAGGAGAACTAGCTGTGGTCAAAATTGTTAAGAAGGAACTAATTGCAGCCTTCCAGGAGATAAGGTTGGAATATTCCCAACAAGTTTTGAGTGACTTAACTGAAGTCAAAAGACTGGTCCACCTTACCCTAAGCTTTCTTCATTCTAGCAGCCTAATTTAGGCCTCCTCCACACGAGACATTTAATGAGCCTTGAAGGCTCATTATAAATTTTACCTCCACACCAGCGGAGCGCAAAACGGGCGTACAGGCGCGTTATCTCCCCGATAATGCGCATTTTCGAATGCGCGTTAAATAGCGACTTTTATTTTGCTCCTGCCGTTAAAGCGCATTTTCGCCGTGTGAACAAGCGATTATGCGCATTAACGTCTTCTAAAGCGCTTTTTGGACATCAATTAATGCGCTTCGCCGCTTCTCGCCGCCTCCCGTGCAGAGGGATTAGGCGTAAATGCGCCTCCGCGATAATGCGCATAATCCCCGAACCGGGCGCAAAAGCGCATCCTTGTGGAGGGGGCCTTGGATGTAAAAGTCCTTTTGTTGTAGTTATTGTTAAACAATAGAGTACCAGAAACTCTTAGCAATCTACTGAAGATCGCTCAGAGATCTGCCAGTAGATCTTAATCTACCTTCTGTCCACCCCTGATGTGGTCTGATGGCAGATTTAGCTTTGGCAAGCATAAGAAAGTGGATAGAGTTCAGCAGGGAACTCTGGTACGCTTATTAATTCTCCATATATCTGCAGGAAGACTAATAAAGCACAGCATGTTCTGCAGTCTTGTGATATGTGTCACAGCCTTAACTCATTGCTCCAAAAGGTGGGCGAAGTAATTAGGTAGTAGCTATTTTAGCAGTGATCTTGACTAGTAGGGCTGGATTGGTTGAAAATGGAGGCTGATTGGCAAATTGGGAGAAAACAGTCATTACAGGAGTTTTCAAAAGAAAAGACAGGAGTGGGAGCCATGTAATGAGGAACATGTACTTGAACAAACTTTTAAAAGAGTGATGTTTGGATTTCAAATTATTGTCTGTGGATGGTCTTGTGACTTATGTGTCAGAAGCGCTCTCTCTCTCTCTCTCTCCCTTCTCCCACATCCAATTCAGTAGGGGTGGGAAACTTGTGGCCCTCCAGATGTTTTGGTCTACATTCCCATCCACCATAGCCATTGCTGAAGGATGATGAGAGTTGTGAGAAATAGTGTAATATGCTACCAATGGCCATGCTGGCTGAGGATAATGGGAATTATAATCCAACACATCTGGAGGGCCCCAGTCCAGAGAAGACTTCTCTACTGCATCAGGGAAACCACCAGGTTTATTTATTATATTTGTAATCTGCTCAATAAGCAATGTTCTGTGGGTGGAGTGCAAATAGTTAAAAATCTAAAATGCCATAGATACAGTTACAAATACAAATTACAATATAGATATCTTATATAAGATATCTCTAGCAATAAGTGTAAGACTTATTGCTAGAGATCTGCCAGATGGATTTTTCTCATTTTTGTTTTAACCTGAAGCTTGAGTAGTGTAGATGGGCAGAAAATTTTGAAGCTTTGAAGAAGTTCAAAACTTGAACTTTGGGCAACTTGGGAAGGAAAAAGCGGGAAGGGTGAGGCAAACAGGAGGTTAATGGATATGCCCCACACTGTGCATGCAATAATATGGATGTGTAATAATGCTTACTCCTGTGAGCTCTTAAAATGCTGGGCCAATGAAAGGACAGGCACAGAATGTTGGGGAAGGGACTGAAGAAAAGTCAGTTGGTGATAGTTAGAGGAGGAAGAGAAGCTAAGGAGAAACAGCTGAAAGGATACCACAGGGAGAAGAGAGAGAAAAAAATCTGGCATCAAGTGTTTTCAATCTCAGACTTCAAGAAGTGGTAAATGATCTTTTTTAAAATAACATTTTTTATTTCACCTTTGCTGGTTTATTTGTAGTACATTTATTTTAAAAGTGTAAAGTTATTCCAGTCACAAGGGAAATGGGCAAACATATTTCTATCCAACCATTCTCAGATCGTGTGCTCATGATTGTTCATTCACAGAAGTTTGCGGGTCCTTTTCACAATATTGTCAAACTCTGATGCCTCTCCCATTGTTTTTAAGCTTTATTCTGTCATTTTGTAAATCACTGAAAATGCAGTAACAAATACAAGCCGCCATTAAAGAGGTGGTGTACTTCCAGAATCATGCAATACCGCAGCACCATCTACTGGCTGTATAAATAAAACATATGAAATTTACTCATAAAGGAAATGGAGGGGGGGAGGGGGGGAAGTGCATGTATTGTGCTGATCGTAATCCTGCAAAGCCCTGGTAAGAATGTGGGATTTTTGCTTCAATGTAGAGAAGCCCTCAGACTATTACTTTCCATGGTGACATGGGATTTACAATAGTATGAAAGAATATAATATAATACAAATAGCACAGGAAAATGTAAAACCGCCATAAAATCTAGAACTAGGGCTCTAAAACGCCTGGGAGAAATGGAAGGTCATTGCTTAGTGCCAAAAAGATAACACCATAGGCACCAGATAAATCTCTCTAGGGAGTTCATTCCATAACTGGGTACCACAGCTGAGAAAGCCCATTCTTATGTAGCCAGCTGCCTAGCTTCCTTCAGCAGGAGCACCCCAAAAAGGTCTCAGAAGATGACTTAAGAATCTGAACAGGTACGTATGGGAGGAGATGTTCCATTAGATACTGTAGTCCCAAAATGGTTGGGGCTTGAAGGTCAACACCAACACTTTGAACTCAGCTCCGAAAGGGATTGGAAGCCAGTACAGCTAACCAAGCACTAGTGTCATGTGATCATATCCGCCAATCCCAGTTAGCAACCTAGCAACTCTGATTTCAACTGACTGAAGTTTCTGAACTGCCTTCAAAGGTAGCCCCACATACAATGTGTTGCGGTAATCCAAACAGGAGGGCAGGATCTACACTACTGCTTTAAAATTGTTTGTAATAGTTTTGACAATTGTTGGGGCCCAGGACACACACCATATTGTTTTCAAACCATTTTCAAAGTGTCATATCCTGCTTGGTGTAGATCTGGCCGAGGTTACCAGAATGTGGACAACTGTCCAATTAAGGTCATGGCTGGTCAGGCTCTCCTGGTCACAATGACAATGACGGGTCCAGGAGCATCCTGAAGCTGCACTTTAAGGGGGAATGCAACCCCTTCTTGGATAAGCTCTTATGTTTAATCTTTTCCTGACTTAAAATGCAATCCTGTATATGTCTACTCGGAATTAAGTCCCATTGAATTCAATGGGTTTTACTCTTACATAAGCATGTACAGGAGTGCGGTTTTGATATGGTAGAAACTAGACATCAGTTTAAGGGGATCTGGTGTAACACTCCTCAATTAGCAAATGGTCACATTCTAAAAGGTATATTCTATCCAGGATAAATGAAGTTTGTCTCATGGTGGGAGAGAGCGAGAGCGGGCCCAGCTAATGGCTGGAAAAACAAAATGAAAAAAGCATCCAAGGAAAACATTGTCTTAATGTGCCTGTGTTAAAGATGCAAAAGCAAATGAGCTTTATGCACTGGAAAGAATGGAAGGGGGATAGCAAAAGAGACTAATGTGACACCACTAGGAGTTTTATAATCATAAGGAGTCTCAAGAAAAAGCAGAGGAGAACAGGCATAACATGAATTGCAATTAGCAAGAGCTTTTAGCATTAGCAAGAAGAAGCCGCAAAGGCACATTGGAGGAGGATGAAGGGTGAGCAGGGGAATTGTATCAGATACTTCTGTACCTCATTTCTCAAATGTTCTAGAGTGTGTGTTTGGTTAATCAGGTTCAGGGAATGGGAGGACTATTTATAGCAGCCTATACACTGGTGGTGGACCAGTGGAAGTCATTCACTGAATTCAGATGTAAAGCAGGATTGGGGCAGGTCTTCCTGGGATTTGGGGAAAGCTTTGACACATTTATTCACACCATCAGGGGTGCTGGTGGGCCTGGGCTCATGGGGCTTTGACCCTGAGGCCGTTATCACACAGGAAGTTTTAAGCACACCCACCTCGACTTTGATCCACTTCTTCAGTGCTGGACTCGCATGATGTCATCCTCCCTCCTGCTGCTTTCTCACCCTGAGGTCGCAGTTTTTCGTTTCTGATTTGATTTATCCCTGAATGGGCAAAGTCCAAAACAGGCAAAGTTCAACAGGCCAAGCTGAGGTATCGCAGCAATACCAATCACATGTAATTCAAAATGCTAGACTCACATAGGAAATGGAGGGGGAACCTGCAGAAGCAAACTGGGGGGGGGGGGAATACTAGGTGTGATAAAGGCCTCAATCTATATCCCATGGCCCTGCATTTAGTCCCCAATGTCCATTGGTGCCAAGTGAAGGGTTTTCCACCCTCAGCTTAATTACCATCCACGGGGAAGATGCTGCTGGTAACATGCAGTGCTCCCCCAAATCTCTCTTGCATGGCAATTAAGACTTAAAAAAAATGGTAATGGAGATTTTTTCCAAAGCTTACCTGCCAATCACAGTTGGATTGGGAAAGGTTTCTTTCCTTTCTTTATGCCCTGTGCCTCCCAATTCCCCAAAGCATGGCAATTAAGCTTAGGAAAACTCCTTCTATTGATATCAATGGAAAGATCGTCCCGTCCCCCCGCCCCAGTCTTTTAAGTGCCTAGCAACATTCCTGCACAATATCTTGTCATCAAAACCCACACACAGCCCATGCTGGCTGGGCATGATGGGAGTTGTAGTCCAACACATTTGGAGGGCACTGAGTTCGGGAAATCTGCTGAAAGACAAGTAATACTCCTACCCAATATGAAGGCCTGGTCCACCATTTCCATTTCTATAAAAGCTCAGAACTGAGGGCACACAAAGCCCTCAGCAGAGACAGCCTTAGATTAGTCTTCCCTAGCCTGGCACCCTTCAGCGGTATTGACTGCAATTCCCATCAACCCTAGCCAACATGACCAGAGTTGTAGTCCAATACATCACTTGGCCACCAGGTTGGGGGAAGCTGCCTTAGGTGACAATGCAGGATCTCACATACTTCCCCCCCGCAGTACCTTTAATCTTACTAAAAAAATATGGTACAAATTCTTCTTGAACTGAAGTGATGAATCTTGGTGCCTTCTTTGTTTTTATCTCTGCATATCAACTAAAGATCGTCACACTGCAGTGCAGGCAACCATAGAATTATAGAACAGTAGAGTTGGAAGGGGCCTATAAGGCCACTGACTCCAACCTCCTGCTCAATGCAGGAATCCACATGTCATATTCATTTGAAAACAATAAAGAAATTTGTGGCAGCAGAAGACAAATGGAATCTGTTAATAAGGTGCCACAAGACTCTCTGTTGTTTTTCTTGCAACAGACTAATATGATCACCCCTCTGGAAGTCGTTCATTGAAGAAACAATAATTAAACATATATCCTACTCCTTACAGAGGACTTTAGGTAGTCTCTGAGACTTTCCAGATTCAATGCTGCAGAATCAAGGGCACCCAGACCACTCATTGTGCCTTGAGTAACCTGTTCATGTGAATATTTATTTATTTATTGCATTTATTTACCACCCGAAAGCCGAAGCTCTCTCAGATTTGTAAACAGGCTCTTCTTGGTCACCTGTGGTGAGGGGAAAAAAATCTTTCAGATAATCAAACAAGGACATCTTGCAAAAATTGGGGTCTCCTCCCAACCCCCAATACGCTACAAATATATGTTTGGATTATTGGGCTACTAATTTTTGTGGACTTATTTGCAAGAGTGATGGTTATATTTAAGCTCAATGTATTAACCGTGCAATGTCCCTGTAAACACAGTCCAGCTTCTTTCCCCTTTCTCCCTTGGACTAGGAGAAGCCCTACTGCAGGCTTATGTTAAATGTTTGGCAGGGACCTGTATATGTAACCCTGTAAAGGACAAAACTGGCCACCTGCCATCAGTTTCGCTATAAACTGGAGGTGGGAGGGGGAATCTACTTTTAATGGCAGTCCTGGGGAGCATAATCCATCTCATCTTGTTGTGCATGGCAATTTTCAGCACTTTCCCCTTGCCCCAGCTCCAGTAGAGGAGGAGATCTGGCCTAAGCGGGGGAAAGACAAGGGAGGGAGTTGATATCGCTCTCTTTTTCTGCATGTTCTCTTCTGTTTAATATGAGAAGTGCAGACATACACAGGGCCAGCCCTACCATTAGGCAGAGTGAGGCAGTTGCTTCAGGGGGTAGATACTGGAAGGCTGCAGCAAGGTGTTGGCGAGAAGAGCTGTGTGTGTGCCATGTGGCCTGCACTGCACTTCCTAAGCTAGCCTGCTGCCTTCCAGTGCGGAGAAGCATGCTGTCCCATTGGCAGTGTCAAAGAAAGATTCATCTGCCAGTCCAGTCAGCTTTTGTGCATGGATTGGGAGGGGGCACCATCTTGTCCTTCTTTTCAGGCAGCAAAATGCAGGCACACACATAGTATAGCCAAATAGAGCATCATATGTTCGATAAACATGCACATGTCTTGTTTGACTCAGAATCAGTTAACTCATCAACACCAGAGAGCTGTCTATACGTGATCAAAGTCCCACGGTGGCTGCGAATGGGTGCTGCATCAGTTATATGTCACAGCCACAGATTTGCAGCCACCTCAGGGCTTACCCTGACTTTTTTGGTGGGAGTGAGGTCACCCTGGCTCTTCTGCCGTCTGATCTCGCTCCATGGTTGATCAGGGAGCGTCCCAGGAGGATGGTGACCAGTAATTGGTTGCTGGAAGCCAGGAAGAGGGCTGGGGGGCAGTTCCAGTACCTGGATGACCACCAGAAACCCCGTGCTCCCTCCTTGGCATGGAGATTATCGAGTGCAATCCCGCAGGAAGAAACTCCAGGGTTTAGGGGGAATGCAGCACCAATGCAATGCCATCAAGGCAGCCCCCTGTGCAGAGGCTGAAACTGTAGCTGGGGTTCTGTAGAGAACAAAGATGATATAGCCGAAATAAGCTAGGATGGCAAAGCAGTTTATTAATTTCACCCAGTCCCATGGCTCTACTTTCTCTTTCCCACAGTGAACTTTCTTGATACCTGTAGCAGTCCACCAGACTTTCTCCAATATCTGTGCTCACACGTACACCGCCTCCAAATTTAGGCCATGTAACCAGAAAACTTCCTGTTTAAAAATATCATGGTGCTGTGACAACAAGGGGACTGAATGTTACTGTTAGGGAAATGGTGTTTGGCTCGTTCAAGCAGTGACATAATACCTATGCTAAATGGATGCATGCATAATAAAAAGGAGATTAAAAAACCCCGCCAAGGAAATTAATCTGTTCTGAAGAATCCCTGATTATCCATTACTTGCAGTCACCTTGGGCAAATCTCTTGGCTCCAGCTCTCCTGTTTTAAAATGGGAATAGAGATGTTATTGGCATGTTTGCAATAATAAACTTGGCCCGCAATCCTGTTAAACTGAAATTTGAGGGCTAAAACGGATGGAAGTTCCATTTCCTCCTGTAGCTCTGAAATGACTAACACAGCTAAGTGCTGTCTTTATGCGGTCCTGTGCATGTTCACTCAGAAGTTAAGTCCCAATGTAACTAAATTAAGCATCAACTTGCCAAATGGATATATCTGAAGAGAACTTTTATGTTGAGGGGAATAAAAGCAGAAAAGCGGAGCTGAAAGCTCTCTTTTGAGTTTACTGATATGTAGAGTCGTTCTCCAGGAGCAGAGGTAGCTTATCTGATTCCATGCCTCTGAAGAGGCAATCTGCAAGAAGCACCAATTGCAGCAATGGGATGGACATGCGCATGCGCACACACATGTTCCTCTCCAGAACTTTTGTATCCCTCCACGCCCTTTCTTCAACCTAAGTGATTGGCTGGCAATGTTGACAGAAGATGAAGGATTTACAATAATGGTCAAGGCACGGTATCCACCTGCCCTGGTTTGTCAAAGACAGTCCCTTTCTTGGGGAGGAGATAAGAAAGTCTGGGATGCCCTTTGCTGCAGACTGGCGCCATTGTTGTCTGGTTTTCCTGCCCGCACTTGGCATTATCAAAAACAACTGCTGCTGCTGCTGCTGCTGCTTTCTCCTATCAGAGGTTAGCTCTCAGTACAGCTATTTTTGTTTTTGACGCCACTGCTCTAAATAATTGTATAGAAGTACAGCTATACCATTCCTTCGAGTTCTGTAGCCAGATTTTTGTTTTGCTGCTTATTTAGTATTTGTTGTTGACAGCCAGAAATGCAGAGGCGCCTGAAATGAATGGGATTTCTTCTTCATGCGACTCTGTTCCCTGATGTGCAACGTAGGCTACTTCTTCTCCCAAATTTTAAACAAAGCTGCCTTCTAGGCCTCATGATTGAGGGCAGTAGACTGAATATGTGCAGGTCTTATGCTGCTAGGAGGAGGGCCTTCTCTGCTGTAGCACTCAGGCTGTGGAATGAGCTCCCCAGAGGGGTTCGCCTGCCATCTACATTATGCTCCTTTAGACACTAGGTGAAGACCTTTTTATTTTCACAGTGTTTTAATGGTTCTTTATTTTGATTTTTAACCTGCTGTTTAAACTTGTATTTTAAATCCTTATCAATTTCTGCATGGCTGCTCGGTTTTTATCCTGGTTGTGTTTTATACTGTATGTTTTTATACTGTTGTTTTATATTTTGAATGGTTTTTATGGTTTTAATTTTTGTAAACCATCCAGAGAGCTTCGGCTATTGGGTGGTATAGAAATAATGCAGCAAATAAATAAATACAGCTCGTTATTCCTACCCATGACCCTTAGTCCATGTTCCCCCCACTCCTACTGCCTCTCTTTTAATATCATCTCTCCTCTTTCCTTGGTCTTTCCCAACCCAATACTTGCTAAAATATTCCCACCCCCAGCATACAAAGTGGATGACATAATCACCACCATTATCTTGAACTACCAATGAAACATAGCAGCCCCTCTAATCCAGTTTGGCCACTCCTGGTAAGATATACATACTAGTCAAAGCACTTTCACACACATGATTTGGGGGTGAGGATCAGATATGCCTTGCTGGTTTCAGCATACCCAACCTGCACATCAGAGAAGTGCTGGTGTTTCGGCCCAAGCTGTTCCCACGCTTCCAATGCAGATGGGATGGGGGGTTATAAAGGGGCCTGTTATAAAAGCACAATGCAGCAACATGAGAGCTGGTTCCTCCGGTGCAATTCCATGATCCACCAAGAATGTTTCGGTGATGGAATCATATTGGTGGAAAGTAATTGCGTGGGAAGGAGCATCACCACTGACTCATGTGGTTTCTTCATATAGTTCAGGGCTATATGTGGCCCCTGCTGCCCCCCATCTCCCAGTGGCCATCAAAAATTTTTAATCCCCCCTCCCAAATGGCATCCGTAGCAGCTACTGAGCAACCAAGCAGGCAAATTTAGCTTGTTTGTGAGTAGACAGATGAAAGCAGAGTTGTGTGAGTAAGAGAGAAAAAATCACCATCACTCCTCTCTCTCACCTGTGTGTGTGAGAGTGAGTGAGTGAGTGAGTGAGTGAGTGGATTCATACTTTTCATACCTCATCCATCCACACAGCTGAGCAGGGGAGGGGAGGGCAGATAAAAACTAACTTTATCTTTTCTCCACTGCTCAATTGTTCCCTGCTGATCAACTGAACAGTGCAGGAGAGGTTTAACTCTGCTCTGCCCTGCAATCCTAAAGGTTGCTTCCTGCAGGGATGAAGAAAGAATTAAACCTCTTCCCCACATTCCCCAGCAGGGAACAGTTGAGCCATGGGGAAAAAGAGGCTGAAGCCATGTCCTCCTTTTTCCGCCGCACAGGTGATCAGTGGGAAGGGACACCAAGGGTTGCATATAATTGAGGCAACAGGCTGCATGTAGCCTGTGGGCAATTAGTTGCCCACTTCTGAACTATAGTTAGAAACAAAGGGCACATTTCTGGGTAGCTACCGATATTGTCCGAAGAATGTACATATTGCCTGTAGAATGTACAAAATTCCCAAGGCCTGCTGGTAATTAGGCATATTGACCAGGAAATCTGCACAACTCTCTCTTCATATACAGATCATGTTCAATTTCTCCTTGGGCATGGTACATGTTCACAATGGCCAGTTGTTCTGCACATTCACCATTCAAATCACTTTACCCCAGTATACACACATATACAGATATAATATGCATACCACTTTCATCAAAAATTGTTCCCAGGGCAAAATGGAGGCGGCACCTGGCAAAGGGCAGCAGCAGATGATTGTAAAGTACAGACAGGTATATATGAGAGTGGACACGTCTTCATTTATCTGGGGCCCAAGCCATTTAGGGCTTGGGGGGTAAGTACCAGCACTTAGCTTGGACAGACAGCAAAGCCCTTTCAGAGTTGGTGAGAGGTAACAATTTTCAAAGACCATGTACAATACATTGGCGTAATCCATCTGGCAGCTTTAGCGAACCAGCCATAGCTGTTAAAAGACACTTCACTAGGGCCTCTAGTAGAACCTCTAGTGACAAAGCTAGATGAATGGGAGCCTCCCCCCCCCCCCCAGTAGCCTTGCAACAGACCTGCAAGTTTGGCCAGTATGATTATGCCCCCTATTGCAGGCAGGGATGGTCCGGAGATGAAAGTGCATTGTTGATCTGAGAAGCATGGACATCTAGCCCATATCTCAGGCTTTTTGCCAACACATTACGCCAGCTCTTGTTTTAGGGGAGGAGGCAGGTTAAGAGAAAGCAGACAGACCTATTCCTGCATTCACCTGAACGTTGAATCAGCAACATAGGAGTGTCCCTTGAAGAGGTATCCCGCTGGCATTTCCAGATTCCTCAGCCTGCAGAGATTTCCAACGCTATTTGAGCATTTATGTGCCCTGCTGCCATCCAGAC
Organism: Anniella stebbinsi; assembly: GCA_029215795.1. Taxonomy (NCBI): domain Eukaryota; kingdom Metazoa; phylum Chordata; class Lepidosauria; order Squamata; family Anniellidae; genus Anniella; species Anniella stebbinsi. The sequence goes on along the minus strand of JARDYH010000005.1, from coordinate 58,449,111 downwards.
CAGCTTCAGCCCATGCTGGTCCTTGATGGTCCACATGACCAGCAGGGGCTGGTGTGTGTTCTGCAGTCCACAGGGATGGGTTTTCAAATAGGGAGGGTTGTTGTTGTCTCATGGAAAATGGACACTAGCTTTTGCCCAGGATGTTTTCTGGGTTCCTAACTGTGCAGTATTCATGAAGAACGTGCTACCTGAGAATTTCTAAAACAAACAAACACACTGGCACCTTTCCCAAGAACTTAGTCAGGAAATCCGTCTATATCTCCTGTGTTTGCCTGGGACTTAATCTAATTCCTTTGTATCAACAGATGTGCTTCTGTGTGTTTGTTCTTTCCCTCTCTGCTCTCATTTCATTTATAATCTTCTAGTAGCCTGGCCAGACCTGTGCCTACATGGGCTAGTTTTTGAGGCTCGGATTTACAACGTAATGGTCAGTTTCTAAAATAGTAAGTTCTGGGGCTGACACAACTGCCTGAAGCGTGTCCCGTCTGACCTGGAAGCCCTGCCTTCTTATTCCTGATGTGTCAGGGGTGGGTTATGGCTACTCAATAGGGAGAGAGAAATACATTCTGTATACATTCACAGACACATTTGCAATTTAAAAACAATCCATGGTGAACCCTGGCAGCGTTGACAGCAGCTTTGGGGCTGAGCTGAGAGGGTTCAGGGCTCTGTTCTGGTAAACTTTGGCTCACATGAAGTAGCTCCCTCCCCTCTCCTGAGGGCTGGAGTATCTCTGCCCACCTGCTCATCTTAACTTTAGAACTGTTGTGATGACTCGCTTGCTGGTGGGGAACCTGGCACTCAGAAAGAGGGGATTTGCAGTGGATGCTGAGAAGAGACAGCATCAGCGGTGGGTGTTTCCAGCATCTTTCAATGCTACCGCCAGCTGCCTCTGCGAGGAGGCAGATCCGAGGCGATGGGGGCGGACAGGCGGCAGAGAGCCTCGGCGGCGCTCTCTCTCAGCTTTCTCTCTTTAACCTTCTCCATCACAGCCTTCAGCAGCAGCTACTGGTGCGAAGGGACCAGAAAAGTCGCCAAGCCCTTTTGCAGCGAGCTCAGGGGTGGGACCCACTGCATCCGCTTCAACAGCTCAGGTGCAAATGACAGCAACGTGGTGCAGTACATCTGGGAGACAGGAGACGATAAGTTTGTCGACCGGAAGTTCCATGCTGGCATCTGGTACTCTTGCGAGGAGGTTATCAATGGAGAAGGTGAGTGGCATCCCCTCAAACAGTCCCTCCCTCTCCCTCTTTTCTTTGGGACAGTGAATTTATTAATTATTTATTTTACTTATTATTACATTTATATCTCCCCCTTTTCCCCCCTCCAAGGAACCCAAGGCGGCTTACATAATCCTCCTCCTCCTCTCCATTTTATCCTCATGACAACTCTGTGAGGTAGGTTAGGCTAAGAGTCAGTGACTGGTCCAAAGTCGTCCAGTGAGCTCCATGGCCGAGTGTGGACTTGAACCCATGTCTCCCCAATCCCAGTCTAACCCTCTAACCACTACACCACATTGGCTCTAGGTGAATGGCAGTGAATGGTTGTTATGTATAAGCCATGTGTGCTGGTGTGTAAGCAGGTCTGTTGGAGTGGACGCTGTTTTACTCTGTTATTGTTGTGTTTTTAAGTCACCATGTTAGTCAAAGGCTTCTTCACATAAGGAAGGACACAATCAGTTGTGATATGGCATCCCTTGATGTGTTATTCTGAAGGGTATGTTGGCAGTTACGTCACATTCCTATCTACAGTTTACTTACTAAAATTCCCTTGCTGTTCTAATAGTTTTGGGGAAATGACTATAACTGTCAATCACACATCATGCAACTCCATATAGGAAAGGATACAACAGTACTAAGATTTTGAATTCATGGTGAGATGAACAATATCTTCTGCGAACCAGAAATAGTCTGGCAGAATTCATGTACCAACCAGTTTGTCCATTTTTATAAAAACAAGTAGAAATGGTTGCAATCCTAACGTGTACACACACACTCAGAAATAGTGATACAAATCTGGAATAAGTGGTTTAAGGATTGTAGCCTGTGACAAAAGGCGGTTTTAAAATATTACTTTGACAGAGAAGGAATTCATATTCTATTTTACTTAGAAGAGTTTCAGAGAGTGAGTGTGAAACATCAGTTCTAGTGCAACAGCAAGGAATTAGCATAATTGCCTTTTGGTTGCAGTAGTAAATCAAAGGCTTTTAAGAGAGAGGAAAGATTTTATATTATTCTTAGTTTTCAAATATTGTCTGTGTAATATCAAGGCAGATCTAAATAAATCTGCCTTGATGAAAAACGTTTTAGTTTTGGCTAGGCATGTGGAATCTTTAGACTCCACATGTCTAAGAATATTAACAGAATATTTTACCAGAGTTGGCAGTGTAGTGTGTTTAAGGGGGAATTGAATGTTTCAAGCAAAATACAGGATTTCTAATCTCATGTTTGCCCTCAAATGCAGTGGGCAAGAAGGTACTTGAAGGGGAAACTTGGTAAGTGTGTGTGTGTGTTTATGCCTAATTCTCCCCTTTAAATGCACATGCTAGTTGTTTTAATCATTTTTCCCAAGCAAGACATAAAACTTATTTTGGGGGAAATGTCCAGCAGGAACATATGCTCATGAGACTCAGTGGGTGCAGGGAGTCCCCCCCCCCCCTGCAACCATTTGTATTAACTTGACAAATGCATGTTTGCTGAAATAACATGTCATTCTGGCCCATAATATAGGCTGCAGTCCAGGAAGTCCCTAGTTCAGATCCAGTGGAGGCTGGTGGCTCTTATTTCAGTGAGGCAGTGAATCTGCTCTGGCTTTCAGTCAAAACCAGTCAGAACCCCAAAGGAACAACCCAAAGTGCTAATCCCTATCAGCAAAATGGTTTCAGCACATTGGATAGCTCTTTTAGAGTTCTGACTGAAACCCAAAGCCGATTCACTGCCCTACTGAAATAAGAGCCATCAGCCACTATTGTTCAGATCAGGCTTCAGCCATAAACTCATTAGGTGGCCTTCAGTAAGCCATGATCACTGAGCATTCACCCTGCAGGTGCAATCAGGTGACAATAAAACTGCCCCATCTTACAGGGTCATTATTCTAAGATTCTTGAGTTAATGAGGCTCTCTACATTAGGAAATAAACAAACAAACCCCTGCATCCTTACCAAGTCTCAGATCTTTTCAGATTCAAAATGGGCTCCTTCAGACAGCGACCAATAGCAACCATGTGATTTTGAATTAGAAAGGGAATGCCATTGAAGAGAAAAGGCTTCTATGAAACAGCACCATCTTGTGGCAGGATAAATCCCATCATAAATAGATGCTAGATTATCTTTGTGTTATAAAAACACAGGATTACTGGGGGGAAACTGCAGGAGATGTCCTGGCTCTTGATGACGTCACAAAATCTACCTGCAAATTTCTGTGAGTGGCCAGTCACAAACGTGCTATAAATTGTTCATTTAGAGAAGCCCAATACCTGTATAGCAATTGAACACTTGAAAATGAGCCATATGAATACTATGCATTACTTGTGTGTAGGGGTAAGGCTAATATTGTATTCTCCCCAGCCCCAAAAAGTCTATTTATAGAAAGAACATGGTATCATTTTGATGGTAAACCTAATGTCTTCTGATCATATCCCAATTGCAGTTAGGTAATTTTAGAAACGACTTGATGATCTGATACCCTCTGCTCCCGTTTTACATTGTAATGTGTATTTGTTTCTTCACTTACTTCAAAATGGGAAAAGCTAGCCCTGCTGCAACCCCCCCCTCCGTGCTCGGTATATTGGGGTGTGCTCTGCTGAGGGGGCCTTGGATCTCTGCCCTGAAGTCATACGCTGGCTACTGTTATTTCTCCCGTTTCTTTATTCATAGCTCTTCATCCAGCCATTGGAAATGCTCTCTCCATTCCCATGCTATCATATTTCCTAACAAACTATGGGAGAAGCAACAATTCTTCCCTGTGGAACAATAACTTTATTTCTTGGATTGGATAAATAGTAGCCCCATGTGCATGATTTCCAGTCCCCCCTACCCCCGCCCAAAGACTACTGAGATGACCTTTCTTGCATGACATTCTTACTCAGAAATACCATATATTTTATATATTTCCAGTGATGAGGAGAAAAATAGATTTTGTCCTCGACTCTGGTAGTCCAAAAGACCAAGTGCGGCTTTAGAAAAAAGCATTGGGGGAGGGGACAGCTCCCTATGAAGAGGAAGTAGCATGAAAAGAAAAGTGTGGTCATCCAAACTGAACAGGGGACGCGAGGATGAACAAGATTTTGAATCTAAGGCTGCTTCCAGACGAGGTGTTGATTGTGCAATTGCCCTGCCTAATTTATAAAATTTTAGCGGTGGTGGTGGTGTGGGGTTTCTATACATGATTGTATTAAATTTGTAATCATTCCATGTTTCCACTGGTTCTTCCAACTTTTTTCTTACCAGTTCAACAACAACAAAACACTTTAAGGAGGAAAACCTGGAGTAACTGGCACAATGTCTTTTGTTTGATAACTAACCCTAGGAAACCTCTGCCTGGAAGCTTCATCAAAATACTTTGCACAACTGAAAAGGCTTAGGGCCGATCTACACAGTCCTTTGGAACGTTTTAAAAAGTATTTTAAAACGTTCCAAATAGGTGCGTTCTAAAACGTCTTAGGCCATATTACTGAGTACTCACGTTACAGGAGAACAGTCTTCAGTCTTTAAAGCAGTGTGTGCGGTCACATGCTGTTCTGTCCTGTCTCTTTCTCTTTCGTTTTTTCAGTGAGTTTAGGGCAAGGCATTGTGGGGGTTGTAGTTCAGTCACCACTTCCTTCTTTGTTCCTCTGTCATACCCTAGCGAGTATAGGGCTAGGCATTGTGGGTGTTGTAGTTCACTCACCCACTTCCTCTTTCTTCCCCACCAATCAACTGCTAAGCATTTGGGCGCTGGTCAAGGAAGCACTGCCCCCAGGAATCAGAAACGGTAAGGAAGGACACATTATTTTACTTAAAATGATTTATTAAAAGTGAAACCGTTGTATATAACTGAAGGGAGTTTTAAAAAACCTCAGATATACAACGTTATAGGGAGTGCGTCATGTGGCCCAAAGAGTTTTCATAACCCTTATAAAACGTCAAAAACCTCATATGTAGATCAGCCCTTAGAGGAATGATTAGCAATGGTCAATATCTAGTGGTCCCAGGAAAGCCTTAGTGGAGAAAGAGGGGATGGTGAAGAGGTGAGATTTAACTGTGAGAGAATTGGCTGGACGAAAGACAAAGGGGGCACAATAGACAAAGGGGGCATAATAGACAAAGCTAGAAATGGGAGAGGGACACACAAGATGATAAACAAAGCATGAAAAGGAAGGAGTAAGGGAAGCTGAAAGAGAGAGAGAGAGAGAGAGAGATGGACACACCAAGGGTATCTCCAGATGGACACTTTCCATCAATATGGCTTCGCACTGGCTGCAGTTGTGTTACATGACGCTGCCACCAGTGCGAAGCCATCTAGGGGCAAAGGCCCTTTGCTCCACTCTAAAAAAGTTGGCCATTTACCCTGACTTTTTTTAGATCGGAGCGAGCTGGCTAGGGAAGGGGGTGGAACAGCAAGCCATAAGCTCGCTGCACCGCCTCCGCAGTCCTCTCTCCCATTTTTTAAAAACAAACAAACAAAAAACAACTTACCTTAGAGTAGGGGAGCCGATGCTCCCAGCTGCCCCTCCAGCTGTCGCCGGGCAGCCGCATGTGCTGTGGCGCTGGAGGCCCCAGGAAAAGCCAGTGTGGCGCCCCTTCCATGTAGATCACTGGAAGGAGCGTCACTTCGGGGGGGCACTGCCTGCTGCCGCCACTGCATGGTGGAAGAGGCGCAGTGAAGAGGCAGCCTCAGGCAGGGCTGGCTCTAGGGCTTTGTGAGACCCAGGATAGAGACCTGCAGTGGGCCAGAGGGGCAGGCATGGGAATTGCTAAGGAAGTCTGCCAGGGCACAGAACCCATGATCTCCATTAGAATCATAGAGTAGTAGAGTTAGAAGGGGTGTATAAGGCCATTGAGTCCAACCTCCTGCTCAACGCAGGAATCCACCTTAAAGCATAAACTACTTGGACCATGGAGATCCCAGAAGCCAAGGTGGGCTTGGATCAGGACTTAAACTCCACCAGTCTCCACAGAAACACCCACTGGTTGGCTGGACTCTACAAGTCCCACAACAAAGTCCTCCTAAGAGCTCTTATTGCCAGAAACTAAAAGCCTTAGGTGAGGCATTTCAACAAAAGATTGCAAAGCACCAAAAGATCTTGGTGAAAAAGGGCTGGGCTGTCTGTGGAGCTGCGGAGAGTTGGAGTGGAATCCCACATAGGTTGTATTTTATTTAGCTCACTCCTGTCCTCAGACAAGAGAACTTCCTCTGGTTCACTAAAATGGATCATCCCTGGCTCTCCTGCAAGCCGTACAGGAGCACTCAATTTCCCTCCTGCTGCTGGGCAACTTTGCAAGCCGTGGGTGCATTGCGTCAGTATTCCTGCCCTCCCTCTTTCATTGCCACCCACAGCCAGCCCATAGCCATATGGATAGGCTGACCAGATAAAATCCAGGTCAGGGCTCATGCAACTTTAACAGTTGTAGGGAAAAGGGAATTTCAGGCAGTGTCATTTGTATGCAATTAGTTCCTGGTGAAATTCCCTCTTCATCACAACAGTTAAAGTTGCAGGGGCCCTGCCTTCTTTTGTATATGGTCACTCTAGTATAGTGCCTGCACCTTTAACTGTTGTGATGAAGAGGGAATTTCATCAGGAACTAATTGCATACAAATGACACTGGCTGAAATTCCCTTTTCTCTACAACTGTTAAAGTTACATGAGCCCTGACCTGGATTTTATATGGTCAGCCTATACATGGATAAAGATGGAAGATGCACCTCATCCTTGCCATTGCTGCTTTTGCTAGTCCAGCTGCAGCCTCTTCCTCGTTCTCCTCTGCTCCATACTTCTTCTTTAGGACAGCCTAAAGAAGAACCAATCCAGCTGCTACCTGTTGATACTGGGTAGGCCTGAGCTTGTGCAGTAGCTGGCCTGTGACCAGAGCCCTTCTCTCCGAGGTAGTTACAGCAGCGCATGCAAACAAACACATTTTGAGGAATGGGCTTAGTGGTGGGCCTCTGGCAGTGCATGAATCCCAACAATGAGCCACCTTCACTGACCTTTGACACGGGATCTCTTTCAACCAGGAGGGTGAACTCTTAGTTAAGTACTCAGGAGAATTCCAGATTACTTTTTGCTTCTGCAAATGGCCATGTTGAAGGTGAACTGGACAGCCACAATCCCGTGATATCAACTGTGCTGATCTGTGCTCATCAAAATATATGAGCGGGATCAGCATGGGAAGCATAGCAAAGGTGGTGCAAGATCAGCACATCTGGCTTGAAATTAGGTTGGCCACTTATGCATTGCCAAAAAAGAGGATGGTGATTTGCATAAGATTTGCATATGCTAATTTATATGAATAGATGCAAATTTAGAAATATTTATTATAATTTAAATAGAATTATAGTACACCTTACTGTGGAAAGCTGTGGTCAGGTGATGTGTATGCCTCCTTGTTCAGTCTGTTGCCCAGATACTAACTGCGGATGGACAACAGTTCTTATGGCTCATTACCTTTCAACTGGAAGTAAGCAGAAGGACGGTCCTTCCAATAGAGGACACCTATAAATAAAGATCTGGCAGCTCTTCAAATAGAGGACTGTCTTGTGTAGAAGAGGACACAGGGCTGCCCTGCAAAACAGAAAGGCTTTCTCTTTTGCTTCAGGGATTGCAGCTAGGCTAAGTTCATATATATGTATGCATGAATGTAGTACCAACCATACAGAGGATGCTTCACAAAGTCATGTAAATCAGATCCTGCCCCAAGCAGCTTATAATCTAAATATTGCCCACGGAGTGACAAAAGGAAATGCAAGTCTTCATCCACGCACACACACAATGGTAAGGTTAAAATTGTTAAAACTGCGTAGGGAGCTAATTGTGCACATGATAAATCATGTGGTTCTGTGCCCACACCATTCCATTTCAAGCAGCCACCCACGGGGAGATAACTTGCACAAGCGAATTGGGCCAGCGCAGCAGCACGATCTTAGATGATGACAGGAGAGACACCCAATAAGAAGAATCTTGTGATAAATACGGAGACTGGAATAAGGACAACGAGGCATTGAGCCCTAGACATAGGGAAAGAAGAGTTTAGAAGTGTTGAAGAAAATACAGCCAGACTTGGCAACAGCCTGGCTTCAAAACCAGAAGAAAAGAAAGGGATCTAAGATAACCTCAAGAGTCCTGGAAAGAAGCAGTTGTAATTAACAACAAGAGACAATTTAGGGTGGGGTCGAAGGGGTTTAGGGGGGCAATCAGTCATCTAGAAGGGAACGGCACAGAGGAAAACTAGAAATTTGAGACTGGAAGAAGATGGAGGGTTAGTGGTGAAAATGTACATTTTGGCGTCATTAGAAGCAGACAGCCAATAGCCTGCTTCAATCTAGTGCCTTCTAGCTGTGTTGGGCTACAACATCTACCCTAGCCAGTATAGCTATTGGCTGTGTTGGCTGGGGATGATGGAAGTTGTAGCCCAACACATCTGAAGGGCACTAGGCTGGGAATGACTGGTAGAAGCATTTGTAAGAACATCCAGAGTGCATAAACCATAGAAGACTCAGTTCTTAACACCTGGGAGATCCCTATCAATATTATGTGTTCGAAACTCTAGCAATATTATCATTTCATTTTGCTCCAGAAACTTGTGTATGTTTCATTTGTGTCATGCTTCCATAAATGAGGATAGAATCAATTAAATGGAGATGTTGAAAGACATTTTGGGTATTATATTGACTCTGTGGCTGGGTTCACCCAACACTCTAACCCACCCAGTGTGGGGGTTGTCAAGCCATGGGTTGACTTGTGGGTTATTGTGTTGAACAGTAGGTTATTGTGTTGTTTAAACGCAGCACGTTTTCCACAGGGTGGGTTATTTGTGTTATCTGAACGCAGCACATTTTCTGCAGGGTGGGTGATCATATTGTCTCAACGCAGTGTTTTTTCCGCAGGGTAGGTTATCATTTGTCTGAATGCAGTGCTTTTTCCACAGGGTGTCTTGTTAACCATGCAGTAGGGCTTATTAAACAACATTCACAACCCAACAAGCCATGGGTTCTCAAGGTAGCTTGTTCGAGAAAAATAAACCACAATGCATGATTAACGAGCCATCCTGCGCAAAATGCACTGCGTACAGACAACACAATAACCCACAGTTCAACAACAACCCACACTGGTGGGTTAGTGTGTTGTGTGAACCAGCCTCTGACTCTCAGGGACATTTTCTATGAGATAATATTTTGTATTGACATCCGAGTACATGCGTTGTGAGTGAAGTGAAGTGCACGTGTGGACATTTTGTGTGTGATTGTGTCTTGCTTATCCTTTTAAAGATACATGTGAGCAGTGATGACAAAGTATTGTAGCTGTGCCCTTGTGTACTTTAAAGGGAGAAGTGATGGATATAAGAAGGTACACTTCATAGTTGACACTGCATGCTTGCATTTCTACCCTGGAATCAAATATAAATAGCAAAATATCATGTATGAAACAGTTCACTCCATTTTATAATAGAGTTATAAAGATGGGTAGATATTCTTTTAATTTCTTCCAAATAATACTGAAATATTTCCCCTCCTCTGGCTTCCTTTACCATCTGCCAGCAACTCCCTTCCCACTGCTTGTGGGAGGCTGTGTTCCTATAAGTGTCCGGAAGGCGGGAGGCTAAGCTGGCTGATGAGACATTTGGGGGGTTTCAACTATAATTTTTGTGCATTTTGCATGTTTTATAGGTGAGAAATGTAGAAGTTTTATAAGCCTGACACCCCCGGCAGATCGAGGTAATTATATCCTGTCACTATTTCAAGTTTCTGTCTGTATGTTCTGTGTTCTGAATCATGGGGAACAATCCTAACACCCCCACCCCCAAGAAAACCAGTTTCCATGAGGCACCAAGCTGGGGAAGGCTGCAAGTCTGTCCCAACTCAGGTGTTCGTCTAAAAAGCTTGCACAGAAGACTCTCAGGTAAGCCTCAGCTTTAGGAAAGCAAGGGTGAGGCCCAGCTGCTCCCTCCAGCCTTCCTGAAGTTAGGAGACTGACTTGCTCATTTAGTACTGCTGAAACCCCAATGCAAATACAAAAACCTCCATGTACAGCCCTATCAAGCTCATAATACAGCTGCAGCCCTCTTTTGTATCCGGTCACGCTAGGCAGGGCTCCTGCAACTTTAACCGTTGTGATGAAGAGGGAATTTCACCAGCTGCTGTATGCATACACATGACACCTGCTGAAATTCCCTTTTCAATGCAACTGTTAAAGACAGAGGAACCCTGTCCTCCTTTCCATGTGGTCACCCTAGGAAGTGGGTATTGTTGCATACAGTATATAGCCAAAACAGCATCACCCATGCACAAGAGAGGACAAACATCAAGTTTTGCAAAAGTACAAAAAATCTTTAGGAAAATACCAGGGGCAGGGGTGGGAGAGGAACATCCCAGCAATGGCTGAGCATGCTCAGTGGGGAGTGAATGGTTACTGACTGTAGGAGTGGCAAAAAAAAAAAAAAAAGGCAATGAAGTGGCTGCAAACTTGACCAGGAGCACTCCTTGCTGTAACATCTTGTTGCGGGTCCCACTTGTTTCTGTGTAGTGAACTGCTGTTAAAAGCACTGAAGCCGGGGGGGGGGGGAGTGACTTACACAGAAACTGACCTTCTCCGAATCCACCTGTGAACATTTAGTTACCAGCCCCTCTTAAAAACAGTCCAAACAACAAAGGGTGGTGGTGGTGGTGGTGGTGGTGGTGGTGGTGGTGGTGGTGGTGTGTGTGTGTTTGTGTGTGTGTGTGATATCTATATCTATATCTATATCTATATTTAATGGATGCAAAATCTGGGCATCTCAGTGCTACTGACCCTTGTTGTTCCAGGGGTTCTGTGGTTGTCTATTGCAGCGGAGCTCCTCTATATCGCTTTACTCCTGATGGGTGTCACTCTCATGTTGATTGAAATCTGCCATTCCATCAGCATCCTGGATGGGCTGAAGCTCAATGCGTTTGCTGCGATATTCACTGTTCTAGCAGGTATAGCTTGGCAATAATACCTTTGATGGTTCACGTAAGCAAAAGTAAGGAACAATCTGAATAAAGAAAATGCTCTTTTGTTGGGCAGCCCAGGCCTTTCTCTGGCATCTATCAGGCACCTGGATAGGGGACAAATGTGCAGGTTCAACTGAGGATGGGATGTGCCAAATGTGGTCTGGGCTAGATCTATACTTTTGATCGGTATTGAAGTGCACTGATAACTTTTAGGGCATATTCCATATTCCATATACCACTTCTCTAGCATTATTTCCTGCTTTGTATTCCGAATTATCCAAAATACCGCAATAGATGTCATTGTGTGCGGTACGAGGTATAAATGCGCAAGAGGGATATAGCATCACCAGGATGGGATTGTATTGATACGATACAAAGTGTAGCTGTGACCCAAGTCTTGGTGATACCTGATCGTCATGGGAGCCACTTCTCTGTGATGACTTTCAGGTCTCTGTTATAACGGGCGCTGTTGCTTGCCCTTCCAGTCTGAAATGAAGACACGAGACACATACTTAATAGAGGGACACAACTTTATCAATGAGTAAAAGATCCACAATGGTTGTTTAGGAACACAAAAAGCTGCCTTATATCAGCTGAAGTTCCATTTTACCCAGTACTCTGACTGGTGGTGATTCTCAGCTACAAGTAGGGATGGACACATTGGTTTCGTTCCAGTCCATGTCAGTTTCACATAAGTCTATTCCATCCAATTTCCACATCAAACTGAGATTTTTCGAAAAACAAAGAAAAAGAAATACCAATGCATAAAAAATTGCATTTATTTTTATACACAATTTCCACTAACATACACATATTCTTTGCACTTTCCCCTAACATATAGGCTGAATTCGGACAACACGATAGTCAATGGTGGGGTAATAATTAACTTTACAGTTGTTCATCTAGGGGGTACTCCCCACACAACATGGTAATAAATAATCAACTGTGTTGTGGATTAGGATCAGCGCTGAGTTGACTATGGCAGCATTCGGATGACACGATAGTCAATACACCTGACGATTGTTTCCCCCACCCCAGTTGCTTATTGTGTCGTCCGAATTCAGCCATACAGTTCTGTACACAATTTCCCCCAATATACACATTTTTTGTATGCAATTTTTCACCCAAAAACTGTATCGCAAAATTCAGAGAAATGCACAATCCAGAGGATAACGGTACTCTGATCTGCATATTCATCTGGCAAGTGTACATTAGCTCAGTTCACTTAAAGATGAAGAGCAAATAAAATTCTTCCCATCACCTTTTGCCTATTCCTTTTTACTGGAGATGCCAGGAATTGAATACGTCCTGTGGCCTTCTGCATAATGCTGCACATGCACTATACCACTGAGCTACATCCCTCCCCTGAGGGAGGGACCACTACTCTGAGCCAGAGGTGAACCGGTGGCCGAATGCTCTCCCTCTCTCACCAGTAGTGCAAGGGACCTGCATCTCAGGCGAGAGCTAGGAAACTTGGGCAACTCCCCAAGCTCACAAATTGACAGACCATTCCTGTTGTAAGTTTCCATTTTGTTGTAAGTCATTTTGAATTTTTTTTTGAGATAATAATAATAATAATAATCATCATCATCATCATCATCATCCTTCAGAAACTGGGCCTACCAAAATACATCCACACCAACATCCAGAAAGCAGTCATACTTAAAACAAATTCAATGGTCAGGAAATTCCTGAATCAGTAAAAGACAGCATGACTTGGCAAAGCCCATCATGTCCATCTAGAAAAACTGCCATGAGCAAGAAAAGGGATGATAATAATAATAATAATAATTTAATATAATAAATTATTTTAATAAAACTGGTCCTTGCTCCTCACTGCACGGTCAATGAGGCTATCAGGGCTCAATATGATTTCCTTCCAGATTCCCTGAAACTGGTAAGAAGTCTATTCATTCATTCATTTATCTTATTTATTTATTTATTTAATTATCAGTAGTACTTATGTACTGCTCAATATAATAAAATCTCTAGACAATTTGCATAGAGTTGGCTTGGTAAGTTCTCCACCACCACTACACTCTCTGGAGGCGCTCAGCAGTGTTTCCTGCGCTTCTCATCCCCATGACCTGCACTCAACCTGCCCCCTGTGACCTATATAGTGACCGCAATAACCAAACAGCCAAATGACTACAAACCTTGCAAAAGACAACCAACCCATAAACGAACCAAAATACCAAATCTGGAACAAAAAAATCCTACTCGAACCTAAGTGGTGGCCAGCAACAACTACAGGAAATATTGAGTGGGATGCTGCTGCTGTTTTTCCTCCAACAGAGACAGAGGGGCTTTCCATTCACCCCTCCACTCTGTTTTGCACATTAGCTGTCCTGTGCATCCGCTCCTTCCTGCCTTGCAAGCCTCCTGGTAGTTTGGACAAGGGGTGGAGGCTTAGGGTGACCAGATAAAATCCTGGTTAGGGCTCATGTAACTTTAACAGTTGTAGAGAAAAGGGGATTTCAGCCAGTGTCATTTGTATGCAATTAGTTCCTGGTGAAATTCCCTCTTCATCACAACAGTTAAAGTTGCAGGGGCCCTGCCTTCTTTTGTATATGGTCACTCTAGTATAGTGCATGCACCTTTAACTGTTGTGATGAAGAGGGAATTTCACCAGGAACTAATTGCATACAAATGAGACTGGCTGAAATTCCCTTTTCTCTACAACTGTTAAAGTTACATGAGCCCTGACCAGGATTTTATCTGGTCACCCTAGGTGGAGGCAAAGCTAGTTCCACCCACAAGCTTCAGGTTGGGAGATGACATTTTCACAGATAAACTCCAGATCAGGTTTATGAGATTGATGGCTCCTGGAGCCTTAGCTGCTTGTATGGAAACTCTCCATATCGTGCGAGATTTCTATGTGAGTAGTGGTGCCATAGATCTCAGCAAGGGCGTGGGAAGTGGCTTCAATGAGGAATAGGGGATAGACCAGCCTTCCCCAACCTGGTGCCCTCCAGATGTATCAGACTACAACTCCCAGCACCCTCCCCAGCCAGCATCGTTGGGAGTTATAGTCCAACACATCTGGAGGGAACACCAGCATAAACAGGAGCTCAATAGTAGAGCACAGGCTTTAGTTGTAGAATAACCTATGTTCAGTCCTTGGCATTTCCTGCTAAAAAGATCAGGTAGCAGGTAAAACCCTGGGGAGCCACTCCCCATGAGAATAGACAGTACTGGATGGATGAATAGCCTGACCTGGTAGAAGGAAGCTTCCTATGTCAATGAGCGCACCACCTCCAAGGATGTCAATGCCAGAAAGGTGCCCCATGCAGACATGCTTTAAGTCATGCATTCTGCCCTCGTCCACTTTTAAAGATTTCTTTTAGTTTGTGCAGCTGTCTCATGCCGAAGACATCCAGTGGATAGATTTGTTGTGTTCCCCTCGCCTCTCTTTGTATGAGAGAGGTGTTGTCTTTCTTACCCTGTCAGGGATGATACATCGAGTGCAAAATCTTTTCAGACAGACAAGCTTAAGGTGCAAGCCCATCAGACATTCATTACAAATCTATAACCTGTGTGTGACAGCCAAATTCATTGGTATTGAACAGGTAAGGAGATGGCCTTTTAGATGTAGTCTCAACTCTTTATGGGAACTTCATCCAATACCTTACAAGCCTTGGGGGAAAATGCAAGCCTGAATTAGGAAGGGATAGCTGCTAACATTGTAGTATCTCTGCCATTTCAGGTCTCCTGGGAATGGTGGCTCACATGATGTATACAACCGTATTTCAAATGACTGTCAATCTTGGTCCAGAAGACTGGCGTCCACAGACCTGGGATTATGGCTGGTCTTACTGGTAGGTTTTTTGTGGGGGGCAAGGGAAGCATAACAATACAGGATGACCATGACTCACAGATCATTTTAATCCTTGCCTGAACCCTTGCAGAGCAACTGCCAGTCAGTGTGGACAATATGGGGCGAGATGTACCAACGGTCTGATTCAGTATAGGGCAGCTTCTTGTGTTCCTAGTATTTAAAAATGTAGACACCTTATGCGCATGGTGTGTGTATCTGTGTGTGTATCTTCTGCCATTTAATTCATGATCTTCTTCTTCTTTGACAGTCTTGCATGGGGCTCCTTCGCCTGCTGTATGGCTTCCTCTGTGACCACGATGAACAGATACACAAAAACTATTCTGGAGTTTAAGTATAAACAGAAAAAACTGGAAAGAAGTTTAAAGGCAAAATCTAACTCCCCCAATCCAGAAAAGGCCTGGAAGATGTACATTGACACCATCCACCACAGCACAACTGAGGACTTCATGCATCAATTGAAGGACATACACAGCCCAGCCAGTCCTTCAGCATTTGAAGAATTGAATAGTATCCCCATGGCACATTGTGAAGAATATTGCTAAAGATGTGCCACAGGGTTGTTGAAGCGGGGGCAGGGGGGTTGAATAGCCTATGGTTACTTGATGCATTCTTTTGTATGTCAAGGATTGCTGTTCTAATCGTAAAACATGTTGATGACTTACAAAGAGAAAGCCAAGAAGAAAAGCCTTCTTCCTTTTCATTTCCCTTTTCCTTTTCCTTCTATCCTGATTGAGGGCAATACACAGCCAAATTAAGCACTAAAGTACTGTTGATTTTAAGGGGGAGATTGATAGTGCAATCCTATCCATGTCTACTCAGTACAGGTGAGTACAGGATATAGTATAGGATAGGATATTGCAGCTTTCAGCACATAATTAGCTCATAGCTCATAACCCACTGAAATCAATAGGACTTAAAAGAGCACGTCACTTTCGTTGGATTCATGCCCTTACATTGTAAACCTGCACCTAGTTCATCTGAGTGCTTTTATTTATTAAATAATATTTAATAATACATGAAAACTGTTTTCTGTATGTTTTGCTTTTTTAATAAAGACAGGGAATTTACATATATGTTTGTTCCAAGGAACTTCACAATGAAACTAAACCCAGTGCTGAGCTTTACAGAGAATATTTGTTTATTTTTATTTTTGTGAGGCAAACTTTTATGCTTTACCCATTAAGTGGTTGCTTCCCCCCCTTTTTTTCCTTTGAGATGTCTTTAGGGGTTTTAGCTCCATGAGGCTTAGATAGCCCTCTCTTGTTAGAGCTAAGTTTTATAACTTCCATGCACTTTTTAATAATGCCCACTGAGGCACCTGCAAAAGTTCTCATACTGTGAGGCAATTAAGAAAACTTTCATATTTTAACTTTCTGATGTCAAGGAATCCCTTGAGCAAGTAATTATTATCTGGGAAGTGAATATTGCTGGCTGGGTGTTATACTTTTGGCTGCAGGCAAAGGTGAAGTAAACAAAGGAAGCAGATATGAAGGATTTAACAGACCAGTCCTATGGACTGCTTTCCTCGGCCTCACATGCATAGTGTAGTAGGCTGTGCTCTGAGTGACAGTTAAAGCAGCCTCCATCCCTTAGCAAGTAGGAGTAGGACAGAATTGCCAATCTTTATGCCCAAAGTCTGTTCACCACAGGATAACGTCAACACAGAGTTAAGCTTCTATCCTTGGATCCCAGGGCAAACAGCCCTTCCATTCCAGAGGATGCTTCTGGGGCTGTCTATATGTGTTAAAAGCTCTGTGGTGGCTGCATGGTGGTGCTTTGTCAGTTATACAATGCAGAAGCTACCTCAAAGCCACCGCAGGGCTTTCCTGTGAAGCTCCGCATTTAAAAAGTCAGGGACTTACCCTGACTTTTTGGCTGGAGCGAGGCAAACATGGTCTTTCTACTATCTAACCTCGTTCCGTTGTTGAGGTGGAGGTGTTCCCAGGTGGAAGGCGACCCCTGATTGGTCGCCGGAAGCCTGAGCAGAAGGTGGGATGGTGAGCTGAATTGCTGCCAGAAAGCCTGTGCTGCCTTCCTCATGGGGATTAGCTGCCATCACTCCGCAGCAGAAAAAGTGCTGGGTTTTTGCAAAAGCAGCCGCCCCCTGATGAGGTATTTGTCATGGAATTTTACAAGGAGTCCAGACATCATCATCTTCAACTTGTAATCCATGCTTTCCTGCTGCTTTGTCTATCTTTTTTCTTTCCAGAAAAAAAAAATCCATTAAGAAAGAAAAGATGGAAAAGCTATGCTCTCCGTCTGGAAGCTCCCAGAGTGAGACAGAATGTCTCATGGGGCAGAAATTGTCTGAGTAAAACAAAGAAAGATAATAACCTGTCCATACAAACACAAACCTCAATATCAAAAGAAAAAACTACTATGGAGAGCATTTGTAGGGTGACCATATGGAAAAGAGGACATGGCTCCTGTATCTTTAACAGTTGTATAGAAAAGGGAGTTTCAGCAGGGGTCATTTGTATGCCTGCAGCACCTGGTGAAATTCCCTCATCATCACAACAGTTAAAGCTGCAGTTGCCCTGCCCTCTTGACCAGATACAAAAGAGGGCAGGGCTCCTGCAGCTTTAACTGTTGTAATGAAGAGGGATTTTCACCAAGTGCTGCAGGCATACAAATAACACCTGCTGAAATTCCTTTTTCTATACAAATGTTAAAGATAGAGGAGCCCTATCCTCCTTTTCATATGGTCACACTGATCATGTGGGTTTTCTGACTCAGGCATCAAACAAACTTGCACATTTTCTGGACCTGAACCAACAAATGACCCATAGAATGGCAAGTAAGAAGCCACTGATGAGTAGCACATGGGAAAAGGGCTGATATAATAATGCTTAGCATTTATATAGAACTTGTAAAGTGTTCCATATGTTACTGTATGTAGTTCAGTAAGCTTCACAACAGGCATTTTTTCAGGTAGGCTGATATTACTGTTCCCTTAATGCCACTGACTCAGCACATCATTGGTTCTTGGCAAAAAATGTTGAAGTTGAAAAGGACCAAAAGGCCACTTACTGAAATCCCTTGTCATGCTGGACTGTGCATCTGTCTAACATCCTATTGAGCAACTCATGCACCCAGACCTTGGTATGTGAGAAGAGGAGAAAAGATTTAGCAGATAATTGGTTAGAGCTAGGTTCAGGGAATGCTGAGAGATGGATAGCAAGCTAATAACAGAGCAAATCCAATGCATGTTTTCTCAGAAGTAAGTCTCACTGTGTTCAATGGGCTTTACTCCCACACAGATGAGCAAAGGATTGCATCTTTAAGCAATGATGATGCTATCACACCAGAATATGCGGATATTCCTATTGAGAGAAACGCTTTCTTTCAGAGAGAGCGAGCATAACTGCCAGTTCTGTTTCAACATGTAGAACACGAGTGTTGAACTTCTTCTAGCCCAAGGGCTGGATTCCATTTCATAGAAGCTCTCTGGGGAGCTGTCTATATGTGGGGAAAGCCCAGCAGTGGCTGCGAATCTGCAGTGCTTTGAAAAAGTTGGGGACTTTTTTGGTGGGAGCGAGGTCACTACAGCTCTTCTGCCATCTGACCTCACTCTAAGGCTGATCTAGGAGGGGCGGTCCTGGTGGAAGGTGACCGGCAATTGGTTGTTGGAAACCAGGAAGAGGGAAGGAGCAGCTCCAGTACCCAGGTGACTGCTGGAAATACCACGCTCCCTCCTTGGCATTGGGATTACCTGACACTACCCAGGTAAGGGAAACTGTGAGTTTTCAGGGGGAAGACAGCGACAACGCGGTGCTGTGAAGACAGCCCCTGGGTGGTTGTTGGAGCCAAAGGCAAAAGGGGGGACCTTCTGTCTTACATTCAATTCCTCGGATCTTAGGTTCAGTGGGAAGTCTTAGGGAAGTCCCAGTATTTTCCCTAACTGAATTTGTCACTTGAATTCATGATTTCAATTTACCTGCCTTTTTTTCCCTGGGAAATTTTTCCAATTAAATCTGGAACAATTTGTAGAACATGGAGAGTGTTAGCACAGAACAATCAACTCTACTTTCCTGTTCTTTCCAATTCCCCCTAGCTATTAGTGATGTACTTGGGCACTCCTGCACAATGTTTTGGAATATTAGAAATCTGTTTTTGTGCATAACAGTATTCAATACCTACAGTTAATTTTTAAAGCTTACCATGAGGGTACGGGATATATTGTAATGTCTCACGTGCAGTGTAGTTTGCTTCTGGAATCCTCTTAAATTTCATGATAGGATCATATGGCCTTGGATTCCCAATAAGAAAGCCACTTTTTAAAAACATCAGTCATCTTCCATTAGTGGAGAACTGGAGAAATCTGTCATTTGTCATTTCTATAGGCTCTGTTATGCTCCCAGAATTCTTTCAATTCCCTCCATAGGAATTTTAGAAAAAAATAAATAAAACTGGAGCGTTCCCTCCCCCCATTTTAAAACCAGGAAATTCATTGTTTTACTTTCATTCCTGGCTTTTCTTCTATGCAAGTGTAAAAGCACCACATAAATAGGGAAACCACAGTACATTTCAGTTTATGAGTTGCACTGGACAGCATGTATGGTTTTGGATATATACAGTGGCAAGCAAGCAAAGGGCAAGGGTAAATGTGCAAATTCTGAAATTAAAGTTGGAGACATGAGCATTTCTTGATGCTGCAGTGTTCCTGGGTCAGAGCAGACCCATGGAGGAAAGATGGATCAGAATGTGGGGAGTGGAACTATGCTTATCTCTAGGAAGGCTGTATCTTTGCAATCTACTACATTCCTCAGAATGAATCTTACATCAGATGTCTTCCTTGTCTGGCTTTTCTTTCTTCCACATTTTCCTTTAGTTGAACAACCATATGGTTGTATTGTGTAATTCAGTGGAGGCCAGACTTCAGGCTTAACAGATCGACCTGTTGCTGTTTTTTACTAGAATCCTGAGTTTCACCACCCAGAGCCAGATGCAAAATGGTGGCACAGAGGGTTGCTGTACACTCAAATTTAAAGACCAGGGTGCCTCTGAGCACAAAGAAAGAAAGCCTTTTTGTCATTGCTTTTGTTAAACCATTAGGAGTCAGAAACTCTTGCCAACCTACTATGAATCACCTTGAGATCTACCAATAGATTCCAATCTACTTTCTGCCCACTCCTGGAATATAATCCTACAGTTATCTATCATTTATTTTAGCAATGATGCTAATAACTATTTTGCAATGTGAGTCTAACATGAAGCATTTTGTTGCCACGTTTTGACAGTAGCATCCTTCTCTTGGGAGGTTGGCATTGGGGAGCAAAGGAAGTCTGGAACCACATGTGGGTCTTTCCTATCTGTTTGTTATCTTCTTTCCCTGAAATGTGATGATCAAGTGGAAAGGACCAGTGTGATTGGTCTATGCTTCCAAATCTCACTGCAGTGTCATTGGGAAAAGCCAAGGGGAAGGGGCCCTAAGTGACCATGTTGCTGAATGTCCCCAACCAATGGCATGCAAATGACTCTGTGCTGGTTCAATCTGAGGACTGAAGCAGATGACTCTCATTTTCATGTAGCTGCTTGATTTCTTCTTTCAAAGGGGTGGGTTTTTTGCTCATGGCATAAAGGTCACCTGACTCATCTGCTAAGTGTAGAAGTTGGCAATTTTGCAGGTACCCCCCATGCCAAAGCAAAATGTGAATCTAGATGTTATCTGGGGATGGAGGGAACTGACTGAAGACTAGGTGTTCTTTCCTCCAAACTAGATGGATCTCTGCTGTGACAGATCCCACAGCCTATGGTTAGTTCACCAAGGAGCCCTTGGTGAGGCATAGAACCATTTTTGCTCTACATAAAAGTGGCAATGATCTGGACCTGCAAGGATTCAATTACAAAATGTGGATGCAGTTTGCGGAAATGCAATCTGGCCAAAAGAGGTACAGTGGGGGGGGGGGGAAGACATAAGAAGTACAATGGCTCCTCCTCCCACATCTTTTCCAAACTAATGTGAATTAAAGACCAAATGCTAGGGATCTTTATCTCAATGGTGGAAGATAAAGAGATTCTCATACCCACCCTAGCAGACAATTAAGGAGCAGTGGAGCTGGTGGCTCAGATGTCGGTGGGGTGTGAATCAGCCATGCATTTCAGTCAGAATCAGTCAGAATTCTAAAGGAGCTATCCAAGGTGCTTCACTGACTGGTTCTGTTTGAAATCCAGAGTGGATTCACAGCCCCATTGACATCGGAGCCCCCAGCCTCTGCTATTAAAGTCAGGCGTGCCACAGTTGGAGCTATGTGAAAGTTGGTTAGGATAGCCTTGACTGCTGTCCGAGGTCCTGGCAACCGCAGGGCCTTAAATAGTAAGGTTTTAAAATATATTCCATTTATAAGAATGTTTCTAGACCCAAAGAAGCACCCGCCCCACAAGACAGTTTAAATTAATATGAAAACCAATAACAACCATTAAAATATTTTAAACAGCAAAAGGCCATTAGGGCCAGAGATTTAAAATCAATAGCAGAGCAATTGAACCTTCAATCGTTTAAAAACCATTAAAAGCCAGCCCAAATAAAGATGTTGTACTGCCTGGAGGAAGACCTGGAGCCCTTGTCCTCTGAGCCAAACATTACATTGCCTGTGTTGGGAACCTTGAGGCTGATCTGGGCCTTTGAGGGTGATAACTATTGACCTTTCCCCTTCAAGTCATAGTTAGCCCCCTTTTGGCCATTTAGCCCCAGGATGCACCAACTCAGATGGCTGCCAAGTGCAAAAATGGAATAAAGACTCATCATGAGTAAAGGTATATGTCGTGATGCAAGCCCACCCCCAGGCTTCTGCTCACGAACTTTAGGCAAATTGACACACTCCAAAAACGGTGAGACTTCTTTTATTGTGAAATCACACAGAATTCAAGCATAACGGTTTCATTTCTGCATACACACACTTGAAGCTGAAGTCGAACCAGATAGCTTTCAGGTACAACGGCTTAATGCGAACAGAAAATAACTCAGGGGGAGATATTTAGAGTTAGCCCCTGTCCCATGTGGTCAGCAGCAGCCACACACACTAACTCATCAGGAACATGAATAAAACTCACCGGAGAAACCCCAGCACAGAAGTGCATGAAGTCTGACAGTAGACAAGATCATCTTGTACCAAATCAAACTCAGCCTGCCAGGAACACTGCGCTGATCACGTAAGCAAGTTGTCAGGGGACGAACCTCTTCGACTTAGGAAACCTCCCCTGCTCATAGCTTTGGCTCTGAGGAAGGCTCTCTCGCAGGTCACACACAAACACAATTCCAGAACAACAATGATCAGCCTCAGAGTTTCCCTGTGCCCGTACTTTGGCTCCATGCAGGGAAAACAGGCTATAGAACACAAATCCAGAACAGTAATCTGCGTCCAAATCTATGAAAAGCCACAGAGCACTTTTCATGGCATAGTTCTTAGAAATTCCAAGCCCAAGTAGCAACAGAATATGTACAGAGTGCATCCAACATCTCCAAACCAGATAGAATCCCAAACACGAGGAGTTTCATGGCAAGCGTAGAACAGATGGTAAGTGTAGAACAGTCAAACAGTCGAACAGATGAACAGATGATTCCTAGCAAAGGGCCTCCCCTTTGCTCATTCCACTATATAGGATGGAGGCTGGCTCATTCCAAGCCACTTTGACAGACAGGGCTTCAGGCCTGTAATCCAAACTCATGTGCCAACAGGGTGGCACAGTTCAACCTCCTCTTGATGACGACACTATCATGAAGCACCTGACATCCGACAGTATACTTGTGAGCAAGGCTGTGCTTGTGAGTAGATCATCCTCAGGTAGCACTGATGGCTGCAGCTGTGCTCTGGGTGGGGCTCTCAAGGCTCAGGCTTAAAAGCCTAGGCTCAGCATGCCAGAACAGTGCCTGTGTACCAGCTCCTAGATCCTGTATTGTGGTTCCCTGATAACCTCACTCTTCCTTAGTACTCCCTGTATTTGGACTTTCGATTGTCTGGTGGCCTTTGGAACTAATTCCCCGGAGCTTAGTCTGGCCTTGCACCACAGCAAGTAGGACACTGCCCATCTAAAAATGAAATGAAACATTTTTTTTTCTGGAGGGAGCTCCATGGTCAGGTTGCAGCTGCAGAAAAGGCACTGTCTTGTGTTTCCACCAAACATATCTCTTTTTTAAGGAGCATGAGGGCTTCAAAAGATTACCACAGTCTACATGGACATTCATATGAGGAGCTGGTCTTTCAGATAACCTGGCCCCAAGCCATTTATTTATTTATTTATTTATTTATTTATTTATTTATTTAGAGACATCTATATGCATGATGCTTTACAAAGAACAGGTATAAGAGGTCCAGCTGACAATCTAAAATAAACATATGGAAACAGCAAGAGAGGGGGGTCATGGAGGCATGCTTAAACAGGGGAAGAATATTTATTTATATTTGCTAGCAGTTTTTATTCCCTGTCCTTTCTCCAAAACAGGAGCACAGAGCCCCCCAAATATGACAGGGAAGTGTACATTTTGTGTGACTGTCACACAAGTGCCTATCACATGGTGTCCATAAATAATTAACACAGACACCTAGCATATTTGGAACAGTTTTGAAACTATTCTAAAGATTTTCTAAAAATACTTTTGGTACATGAAAGGTGTTGTCGTTGGTTGTTGTTGTTGTTGTTTTAAAAGAAAGGTTAACTACTGAGATGATCCACATGTACCTTAGAAAGAAAATAAGTGCAAAGCTAGTTTGCTTTCACAGCAATTTCCCACGCTTTAAGAATACTTCCCTCCCTTCACTTAGGATAAGGATGGGGGACATGGAGCCCTCTAGATGTTGTTGGATTGCAACTCCCATCATCCCTCACCATTGGCCATTCTGGCTGGAGCTGAAGGAAGTTGCAGTCCAACAACCCCTGGATTGACTAGAACAGTAAATTTCATGATTCCATCACTGGGGGAAGCCACTACGGTTAGGAAAATAGGTTGGACAGGCCTTTTCCCCTAAAGGAGGCTTGTTTTCATCAAGCTTATGCAGTTTTCAGTCTACCTGGGCCTCATCGATCTCTCGATCCCTTGCACTTGTGCTCCTTCCCATTATCTGCATGTCAAGGAGCGCAAGTATGGGTTTTTTAAGAAGAGTGCGTCATTGCATGGGCGCTGAGCTGCTCCCCCCATTGTTTCCCTTCTCCACCTCCCTCCACCCAAAAACAAAGGAGGAAAGTTGGCACTCCGATTTTTTTTGTTTTGTTTTGGGGATACTGCACAGAGGCGGGGAGGTGGCTCGCTAGGGTGCTATTTCATTTTTATTTTTTCTTTAGCCACGCTTCTCTGCTGGCCTGGGGAGGCATGTAGGTGTCACAGCAGCCAGGCGACTCGCACAGTGGCCCCCTCGTCGTACTCGGCTGCAGTTTCGGTTTTTTAAAAAAACTTTTGTTTAATTGTACTGTCCTTCAGAGGCGTGGAGGCAGTCCAGCAGCCATTCGGCTTGCTGAACCATCCCCTCCCCCTGTCCCAGTCAGGTGACCAATCAGGGGTCACCATCGGCTGTGGCACACCTCCAACACAGCTCTGAAGCAAGGCGACAGACGACAGATGCCATTGTCGCCTCGCACAAAGAGAAAGAAGTCGTGGTAAGTGCATGACTTTTTTAACCCGGAGCTTTTGGGGTTTTCCCCTGGATGGCTTCACAATGGTGGTTGCGTTATATAGTTGACCTGCCGACACTGCGGATCCACCCCAGGGTAAACCCTTCATCAAGATGTACCCTTGGATAGGTTCCAAATTGGTGAGGGTAGTGGTAAATGAAAAATCAACTGCTCCTGGTCCACAGAAGTAAGTGTTCACAGCCTTATGACCTTGGGAACTCTTCCTGTCAGCTGGGTGATCCAACCCTCTTGTACACTCATCAAGAAAGCCTGCATTGCTTGCAGGTTATTGATTTCTATCAGAATCTGAGAAACAAGGTTTCACTTGAGGAAATGACTGCAGAAAAGCAAACTTTCCCCAGGATTAAAATGGCTAGTTTAGCACAAAATAACACAAATGGAGAGACATCTAAAGGTGCCCTGATGTATTGCAAAAATAAAAACCAACCCCTGAATTAACATTTCAGTGAACAAGAACAGGTAAGAAATGCCTTTGCCAGCACACTGTGTGGGACAGTTTTACACCAATGCACATATAGGGAACCATGCTACATTCTGGCTCTAAATAACATGTGCGTATGTACATGTGAAAAAGATCTGGGTTAGAGCTGACTGGAATGATTGGTATGATTGCATAAACATCCCATATAATGGCTGCACAGTTAACTCAGCACTTCCTGGGGCACACTGTCATTGCTGCTGCCCCAATTTGGTGACTTTTCCTCCTATTTCCTACTCCATCAAGGTAGTAGCAGTGGGAAAGGAAGGGAAGGCACAGTGAGAGGATGCCTTCATTAATTAATTCAGACATACATACATTTTAAATTCATTCATTCATACATATATTCATTTATAAATAAGTATTAAATCTCTAAAGCAGCCTACAACAAGAACAAAATGAATTGGGCAAATTAAGCAAATATGTTTCCCTATGATCTAAGCAAATATGTTTCCCTATAAACTAGGTTTGTTATGAGCATATGGGTGAAACTGAAGTTGTTGCTCCATTACCCTCTATGCCAGTTTTCTTGCATGCAACTTTGTGGAACCTGGCCTTTGTACTCAATTGAAAGAAGATATTTAATCATAATCAAGATACTGATCTTCATTATAATATGATTCCATAGACATTGTTGGAATATTTGTCTTTCTTTGAAGTGGTACAGCTTCTGCAGTGTTCAAATCACTTCTAAATTATTGTAGATGCAGCACCCTAAGTGAGTGACTGGCCACTTCAGGTCTGCAGTGGTCTTGTGTCAATATATTGTGTCAATCAAACCTTCAGTCCTGCAACAGTGTCCAATCAAGGCAGCCAACTATTTTTGTAGGCTCTGTTCCTGGGCTTTTAACAGCTGGCTGAGATGCAGAAATTAAGCAGGTTAAGCTTTTCATAGCATGGAGACAAAATGGTGGGGAAATCTTCAGCTGCTTTATTTATATGAGTCAAGTTGCTGTTTAAAGCCACAGGTGCAGAGCCAGTCAATAAAAGTTGACCAACCTTCATCAAACACTCACCCACCCGTAGCATACAAAAATGGAATTCAAAAACAAATGAACAGATTGGGCGTTTGAAACATTTTGTTACTGGTAAGGGTGCATATTGGGCTGTTTCATGGGGCAGAATTCCATGTATTTCTCATTGTATCAGAGAAAGAGAAAGAAAAGCAGGCACATACCCAGCCTCCTGAGGGTGTGTAATGCCCTAAGTAATCCCTTTAGAATAGGGTAGCTGTGCCACTACAAGATCATTTATTTGTGATTATTAGTAATATAAGACAATCAGTGTTCTTGGGTGTTTTACAAACTGACATCAGCAAAAGACAAGTCCCTGCTCAAAGGAGTTTACAAACTGTGTTCAGATAGGTGGGAACCAGTGTCAGCGCAAGACATTTTGCTGCCTAAAGTGGAGCTCAAATGGTGCCCCACCACCATCACTAGGTCCAAAGCTTTTAAAAGTCTTGCTGCACCATTCAAACACCACTTCCTGCCTTCATCTGTTTCCCCTCATGGTGCCGTTTGAAGCAGCTCACTCTATCATGCCACAAGGCAGGGCTGGCCCTGGTGGCAAGAGACAGCAGAATGAGGGAAGGAAGAGAAGGCGAATGATACAGGCAAGAGTGATAGGACTGTGAGCAAATACAGTTACACAAGAGAGCCCTGGCTACCAAACGTGTGCAGGGGATTCTGAGAAAGTACTCAGCTAGCCATGCGCCAAGGCAACAAGTAATGGCATGAATCTGAAGGGGGCTCCGAGCTTGTACATCTGTACCCATGTAGGACCCTCTTTGGGCTGATGCAGATTGCAAACTTGCCAGTGGGTTGGCTGGTCCGTGCATCTGCATCTAGGGGGCAGGGCTAGCTAGGTCCATTCTTGGAAGCCCCTTCATGGTTTCAGGACCCACGCCTGAATCGTCTGAATCGTCTTGAGTGAGATTTTGTTGTTGGCAACTGAGGGGTTAAAGCAGATTCTCCCAATGTGGCACCCTCCAGATGACTTGAACTGCAATTTCCATCAGGGCTAACCATTGGCCATGCTGGCTGGGGCTGGTGGGAGTTACAGTCCAAAACATCAGGCTTTGGGGGTGCAGGCGGGCAGGGTGGAAGTGGTGCAGCGCGGCTTGGATGGGATGGTGGCAATGCTCCCAGAACTAAATTTAGAACTCTTCTAAAATGCATTCTGTTCGCAACTCCTTTGTATTCTGGTATGTTTAATGTGGGGTGGTGGGGGTGGGCGTGGGGGTGCCAGTGGGCAGAGGGAAAGGGAGGAGCATGGAAATCAGGCTGTTAAAACTCAAACAAAAATACAGTTGCAGTAGGATTTGCATGAACAGTCCAACAACATTTTTAGGGCAGATTTCCCACTGCTTAAAAGAAAAACAGTCCTGCTCTTATGCAGCTAAGAGCAGCATGGCATGAATGAATCAGCAAACAAATGATTTCTAACAACGATAAGTAACTGCTGATGTTTGCACATCCAGATAAAGGCACAGTTGCAGTGGCAGGCAGAAAAGTGTGCAACCTTCCTGTTCTTTTGGTCTACAGTGTGAAGACGGTGAAAGCCCTAAAGCGTTCTGTCAAAGGAACAAAAAACTTCCAAATCAGAGTGGCTGGACGCTGAGAGAAAATTCTGGTTTTACGGATGACTGCGCTACAAACCACCACAACAGTGTGAGGAGAGGGAGCATGTGGAAGGACTACAGAGGGAGGAGGGAGGAAGGGGAACCCCCCTACTCTGTGTAGCTTATTTGTCCAATCGTGCAAGGGATCACAGTAGCTTATTTTCCAAAGAAGCTATGGTGAGTAGCTTATAAATGACCATGGCTTAAAGTGATGTGCGAACCTGCCCTCCAGTTGTCTTACAGTGATGCAAAAGCCGCTATGTTATGAGTTGCTTGGAATTTCCAGAGACAACAGAGAAGATAACAAAGTGAGCAGAGTCTTCTTCAACTTGGAAAATTGTGATGTCAGTATTTTCACCTTGAGCATAGCTCCTATTCTGCGGAGGATTTTGCATGACGGTTAATCAAGCCCTATTTGGAACTAGAATGGATCCTACTCAGGCCCATTTCCCATTTGATATTTTAAAGAGTCATATATGATGAAGCAACCTTGAGAGAAGGAGTACAGCTGAAGGCTCTAACGGCTGGCTGGCGAGTTGCTAATTTTGTTTTCAAAACTTCTGGCACCTTCAGCCAGGTATCTCTGAGCTTGTACAGAATGTCCTTCCTCTGTGAAGTGAACCTGCTTCTAAAAAATAGACCTAAGGTCACAGAACATATAGGTAGGCCCAGTGTGCTTCATCTATGGGTTTATGTATAATGTTACAATTACCTCATTTCACAGAGCGATGAGGAATTCCAGGCAGCATTTACCCAATTTGGGTTCTGTTTGTAAAGAGACCACAAGAGGCTTATTGGCATTATTGACAAAAATGCAGGCTGAGCATAGCTGGAGGCAACCAAGGAAGAAAAGAAGTGCTGAGGATTCCTAGAATTTGTGTGGGTCAGGCAGGTGAAGTGTAATGGTGATCTTTAGCCAGGTTAAAAAAAACAAAACACAGGAGAAGGAAGAGAAGATGAAAGTTATAATAGACAAAAGAAGCTAACTTTCATGAGGTCCTTCAGAGCCATTCAGTTGCACGAACACAGGCGAAGAAATATTGACTGGAGGGAGTAAGTCAGGGCTGGGACTTAGAGGAGCAAATAGATTGTAGGGAGCTAAGGGTAAACAAGCCAAGAATTGAGAACAGGGATAAATTGAAGATGGAAACAGCAAAGTGTAAGGAGCAATCAGACGGGACAGAAGAAAGAAAAGGAGCAATGAGTTAATGGTTTGCATGTCATGAAAGAAACAAGAGGCAGCTAATGGGGAAAGTGGATCGTGTGCAGTGTTGGAAGAGATACGGTGATGTAATGTCAGGAAGTTGCATAACCGAGAGGTCAGAGACTGCACAGCTGTTGATGAAGACAAGATCAAGAGGGTGTCCAAAGCAGAGGGCCGGGGGCAGGGAAGTCAGTCTGAAGGCAGAGATCAAAGGAAGAGGAATTTAGACAGTGTAGGTGGGTTGATAGCTGAGTCAGAGGGATATATCACCAGGAAAGTTGAAATCGATGAAGAGCAAGGTGGGAAGTGTTGACAGACAGGAAGGAAGCAAGTCAGGCATCAAGATCTGAAATGAAAGTTCGGTGGGGGGGGGGAGAGCCAGTGGGGTGACAGAGGACAGGAACCTGGAGATGCAAAGGGAAGATGAGTGAACTTCACAATGAATGTGAAAGGTAAGGAGATGGTGGAATTGGGAGAGTGGATAGACAGGGACTGGGACTGGTCATTTATTTATTTATTTTGATGGGGTGGGGGGATGCCAACCCCAACCCCATGGCCTTCAGGATGAGTTGTGGGAGAAAGGGAGACCTCCAAAGGAGAAGATGGCAATGGTGCAAATCTTGGGTGGACAAAGGTTCAGTGAGTGCATATAGTTGGAGGGATCGAGAGAGGAAAATATAATGTAGGGAATGGGACAGCTTTCTGGGGCAGGGGGTGGGCGTTCCAGAGCGAGCATGCTTTTGGACAAACCAGTGGCCGGCAAAAGGTGCCCTGCAGTCTCTCTATTCCTGCCATCTTGCTAATGCCTTCTCATTATAGATCCCCAGGATGATTAGTGCTGGACTGATACTTGTCTAAACAAATGGCACTTGCAGCATAATGCTGAAGCATGTCCTGACCTGGGCCCCCTCTTCACAATGCCAGGAGCTCTGCGCCCTGATGCCTCCCCGGCATCACACGGCGTATTTATGCCCCTTATGCCAGTCCTGACATAAGGGGCGCGATGGCGCTTTATCCTTTGTTGCCACCAGTGCCTCCGAGCATTCGGTGGCATGGCGGCTGCTGGAGGGGAGACTGGGAGCCTCGGCTCCCCTACTCCCAGGTAATTTTTTAAAAAATTGCTTTTTTTACAAAATGGGAGGGAGGACAGCGGAGGCACGTCGGATTTTTAAAAAACTTTTAAAACATTAAATGGGAGGGGGGAGGACTGCCGCAAACTAAAAAAGTTGCATTAAATGACTGACTTCTTTAGTTCGCGGCAAAGGAACTTTGCCCCTAGATGTCTTTGCATTGGCAGCTGCATCATGTGACGCAACTGCCGCCAGTGTGAAGACATGTCAATGGAAACTGTCCGTCTAGAGGTACCTCTACTAACAAGATGGCTCCCACTGAACAATCCAGCCCACCAGACTCTTCTCCAGAATATGGCATTCCATTTCTCCTCCCAGCCACTCAGTTTCCAGTTTTCCTATTTTCTTTTCCAACCAATACAAAAGATTACATGGCTGTTCCACATACTCAGTCATCAATGGTTGTTGTTTGTTTGTTTGTTTTCTTGCACCCTTAGATTTAATTTTTTTTAAAGATTTTTAAAAGTAATTTGGGCAACCTTGAGGTTTCCCTGGGTGGACTGATACTGTCCTCTTGTTTCACAGTTAGCTCCATTCACTCCACTTCCATTAGCACTCACCATCAGCATTTGTATTAGAGGGAGTGAGAGAGAGGAGTAATATAAAGATGAGCTTCTCTACATGAGTGATTTATTGCGTGCTTATGATTAACCACTCACAGAAGTTTGCAGGTCCTTTATGTGATGCTGTCATCCTCCAGAATGTCTCCCATGCTTTCCCCCAGTAATCCTGCTTTTTTTTTAATGGTGCTAATGCAATATTTAAATTATCACTTGATTAATTCCACCGCTAAATGGTGATGTTTCATTTAGCAGTATAGGGGAAGTTTTCACTTCAAAACCATGTGGTTGCCATTGGTCAGCATCTAAAAGAGCCTGTAGTGAATGCGGAAATAACCAAGAAAAAGAAAGCCTGGTAAAGATTCAGCTTTTTTCCTTAATATAGAAAGTTCAGAGGACTTTCTTGGTCAGGTTTTTCCCTCATTCATGTACCTACTGGGAGTGAAGAGATGAGAAAACCTCAAAGGTGCGCTTGAAACAGTTTATTAAATCCCCACACAGTTCAGGTTATAACGATCTTCTTCAGAGAAACCAATAAAACAGATATATACTCCACATAACATATCTGTGTGAATCCAGTTATTAAAAAAAACTTTTTGAAACACAAAAATGACATAAAAGTCAAGAACAAAAGAATAACGAGTCAAAGCCTATAAAATGGCTTATAAGCAGCACAAAGTTATCTTCAGAGAACCATTATTTTAAATTTAATCTTACTACCCCTTAAAAACACAAATTCTGTCACACCCAGCAAATATATAACAAAAAAATGTGTAATGTTTATCTCCAAACACATTTTAATATTATGTTTGTGTTTCAAACATATGAGGGCTTTCAGAAGTAGGTTCACAGTGATGTGATAAGTACTGGATTGTTTATTTCTTTTATCTTTTCATCTGAAGAAGAGTCTTTTTTCTTTTTTGAAAAGTTTATTGTATAAAATTTCATTTCATAAAAAATATACATTGCACAGAATTTCAGAATAATTGTATGTTGTCTTTAAAAGTACATGACTAAACAGGATAAAAAACACAAGATTAGAAAGCCCAAGGAATTGCAAAATACGATAAAGTTACATTGACAACATTCCAGCAAATGTAGTGGTTGTTTCTTCATAATGAAAATGTATAATTACAAGAATATTTCAGGTGGAGCTATCATAGTCTGCATTAGTCTACAAGAAGAGTCTTGACACTCAAAATGTGTTGGGCTTTAATAAACTATTTCAAGTGCACCTTTGAGAAGTAGTCTACAATTTCTGGCTGACCTCAGTAGCAGTTGATTTAGGAATGCCTCAGAGTGAGGAAGCATACTTACATAGGTTGTGCCAAAGAAAGAAATAGTTATTCCCATGTCCGGGCCAAGGCAGGTTGCTGCCTGAAGCAGGAACCCACTGCTATTGCCCTCCCGCTCTACCAATTTACCCGCTTTCCCGCTCGCTCTTCTTGATGCGTGTATGTGCGTGTTCCTCAATAGCCTGCCCACTCACAAACCAGTTGGTATTTCTTTGCATGCGCCTGTGCACCTGCCTCCCCAGTACGCTGCCTGTAAAGTCTTTTCACATTCAAGAGCCACATGGCACCTGCACAAGGTCAGGAAAAGTATCCTGAGAGGTCCCGACTTCGTGTAGGCACAGTGCGGCTCCTGAAGGTGGAAATATGTTACAGGCAGTGTGCTGGGGGGGGGGGTGCGCGCATGCACACCAAAAAAAGTAAGTCAGGTGGATAGGGACAGCTGGGTTGGGAGGTGCACAAGCGGAGTGGAGCAGGAAGGGAGGTGCAGAGTGGGAGGGAAGGATGGAGCAGCTGATTCTTGGTCGTGCTGGCTGCCTGCATGGCCGAGCAGCTGGCCTGCCATACAAGTGGCTGGCAAGACCAAGAAGCAGCAGACCTTTTGGAGGGGGAGAGTGCTGCTCTTCCCATACTCTGCTACCTGCTGCGCCTGCTTCCTTTCACTTCATGGTAGAGCCGGCCCTGGTTATTCCAAAATGTGTTGGGCATTAAGAAATGTAGGAAAATTGAGAAATTATTTCTCCTTCATGTTCTTGTTACATACTGTGTCTACCTCATGGTTCCTTACCTATTGGCAACCAAGCCGAATATTGTGGTTGGCTGGTTCCTGACCCTCATTCTTCAGTTTGGGCAAAGCTCTCCAAAGCAATGGCGGAGGAAGTATGTCCCACTTCCTTTCCTTCAGGAAAGGAAGGTGGAGGGGCTTCTTCAGCCACTAGTTGGTGGAATATGCCTCCAGTGAGCAGTGGTCAAATGGGCCCCATGTCTCACTTCCCTGCAGGAAAGACAGGCTAAAGAGTGCAGGGTTTGGCTGTTTCTTTTCCTCAGCCAAACACTGGCCAATGAAGCCTCTTTCCTATCTCCCTTTCCTGCTTTAAAGGGGAAAAGCGGGTGGGGACTTGTTGGTTTGGCCCTGTATGGTTGAGCTGCCCTGGCACATTAACCACGCAGTTGCCAAGCAACATCCTGTATCCCTCCCAACCTTGACGGTCACTGTGCAGCTGCTAGGGGGCAATGACCCAATCACCATGGTGAGCGTGTCAGATGAGAATGTGCAAGCCTGCATTTGAGGTTTCTTTTTTTCATTTCTGTCAGATGCCTTCCCTTTCTTCTTTCCTCATGACCTGCAGGGCCAGAGATTTTGCAAGGGTATGGCTCAGTGGGACACTGAAAACCCCTGTCAGTGGGATCTGGTGCAGAGAGAGAGAGAGAGAGAGAGAGAGAGAGAGAGAGAAGCTTTATAAACATGTCTCAGATGTTGTCACAGATACAAAACAGGGTAAGCCCAGGGTATTGTAAGCCTATCCGTATCAAGGCCTAAATGAAAAACTAAAAGGACTAACCAAGATCCTCTCATCCGTCGATAAAATGTTAAACTTTCCTATATAAAATGGCACACTGCTGCAGAAACGTTTGCTGTTGACTCAGTATCTGTGCATGGAATAGAAAACCTGTGAGAGAGTCAGGTTGCCGGTGATAATATTTTCTGACTCAGTAATTTCTTTAAGGCACCCTTCACCTCCTTGTTTCGAAGGCTGTAGATTAGAGGATTCATCATAGGGGTTACCACAGTGTAGACAATAGACACAGCCTTATCCTGGCCAGTAGCAGAGCTGACAGAGCTGGGCCTCATGTAAGCAAAGAGAGCTGTACCATAGAAAAGGCTCACCACCAGGAGATGTGAAGCGCAGGTCGAGGCAGCCCTCCGGCGGCCCTCAGCTGAGCGGATGCGCAAGATGGCAATCCCAATGCGGGCATAAGAGGCAGCGATGAGGACAAAGGGCAGAAGCAGCAGAAGGGAGCCAAAGACAAACACAACTATCTCTGCTTCGGTAGAGTCAGCTGATGCCAACTTGATCACTGCAGGAACCTCGCAGAAGAACTGGTTGATGCGGTTTTGGCCATGGTAGGGCAGGCGCAGGGCAAAGACATTGACGATGAATGAGTTGAGGAAGCCACTTGCCCAAGCAGCTCCTGTCATCCAGCTGCAGAAGCGCCAGCTCATGATAGTGGTGTAGTGCAAGGGGTGGCAGATAGCCACGTAGCGGTCATAGGCCATGATGCCCAACAGCACACATTCTGCCATCCCGAAAACCAGGAAGATGTACATCTGAAAGACACATCGGGCAAAGGTGATGGCCTTATGCCTGGAGAGGAGGTGCGCCAACATTTGTGGGACTGTAACTGAGGAGTAGCACAGATCCAGCAGAGACAGATGGAGAAGGAAGAAGTACATGGGAGTATGTAGGCGACGTTCAGTTCCAATCAGCACAACCATCATGCAATTCCCTACCAAGGTCACGAGGTATGTGGCCAAGAAGAGGAAGAAAAGGGCGGTTTCTGCAAGCATCCCTTCTGCAAGGCCCAGGAGGATGAACTCAGTCACGGCGCTCTGATTCCACAGCCCCATCGGAGGTGCCACCTGCAGAACTGAAGGGGGAAGGAAAAGAAGAAAGGATATCACAGCTCACAAAGTCAGCTATAGTTTCCATACAGTTGATGCTATGCACTCACACTATATTGCTCCCAAGAGCTTTTGAGAAATTACCGAAGACAGTGGGCTGATCTACACTTAGAGCCCTTTCAAGCGGGGTGGAGGGGAGGGATGATCGCGAAGTTTTCTGCTTTAGCCATCGTCCCTCCTCACGGGGCACACGCCAGCAAGTTTGCCTGCAATTTAAGGAGAGCCGTTCTGGGGTGAATTTTTTCATTATTATTTTTTCAACTCCTGACTCTTGCGCAAGACCAGAGTTGTGATCCTTGGCGCTGAAAGACCCCGAGACCCATCCAGAACGTGTAGACAATTCTCTCCCCTTCACCTGCGATACCCATGGGCTCTCTCCGCACAGCTGTTTGATTTTTCGCTGAGCCCTGCTACTCATGAGGAACAGCAATAGCTTCGCAAGGGGAAGGCACACCAGCCATGCACATTAGGATTTTTGTGAGAGCAGGGAAAAAATGGGACAAAAGCTGTCAGGGATATCCCAGGAAAACTGAGGGGTCGTCCCTAGATCACAGCAGCATCAGCTGTGCGTCATGTGGCCCGGTAGGGACAACCTCGATACTATTCTGGAATAAACGGCTAAGGCCATTGTTTAATTTTTTCCCCCAAGCCCTCCCAACTTGCCATACCAGGATCAATTTGTTTTGTAAACATACTTGCTGCCCAGTAATGCACAATTTTAATTAATTAGAGGCACAAGTGTTGCATAGACAAGAGTGCAAGGTAAGTGACTTTGCTTTCACAGAAGTAATTGTGTTCACAGCTTTACAACTCTAAGGCACCTTTTGTTCTCACTACATGTGCAACATCTTTGCATGGTTATCCTACACCAGAAAAGTCTGTTGATTGAGTTGCTTGCAGGTTATTGATTCCTGTCATAACCTGAACAGCAAGGTTGCTTATGTAAGGAAACAGATGCAGATAGACAAACAACTTCTTCTGGAATTGAAGTTGCCCATTTTGCACAAAGTAACATACACAGAGAGACACCTAAAGGTGTTTCACTGTATTGCAATTGTGTCCGTGTTTCGAAATGTCATGTGAGACCATGCCGGAAATACCTGCAACTTCACTATTTGTGGGACAGATGTGCATCAATTTACAATTAGGAATGCTTCTATCATATGTCCTCGATAAGAAAGAAAAAGGTGGGGCATTAGAATCACATAATTCTTATAGAACATCTAGTTCATAATCTCCACTAACTCAGCCCCTCTCAGTACATATGTGAAAAAGTTCAGTACATATGTAAGAAAAGGTCAGGCAGATCTGGAAGCTAAAGTCAGAAGAGGCCATTTGATGTCATTGGTTATACAAATTCTTTCATGCACCAAATGTCTAGTCTCACTAGTCTCATCCCAGTTAGGCACCAAACAGGATATAGTAGTATGAAAGCAGTATATAAAAGGCAGGAGCCACACCAAGGATATAGTGGTATATGGTATGTGTCTGTAGGTCCCAACAGTTGTCAGTGCACTTCAATACCGCTATAAGCAATAGTGTGGTTCCTACCTTTTATATACCGCTTTCATACCACTTTCATACCACTATATCCTACTTGGTGTAGATCTGGCCTAAGAGAATTTAAGACTTTTAAAGTTCCAAAGTTGAACAAAGTTGAAGCTCCTCTCCTGTCCCCATTCTTCAAATGGATACAATCTGCCATAGGAGAACCCAATGCCAAAATCTCATTGTGTGTCATGGCCATATAGACATTGTACCCCATGCTAGACAAGCAAACCATGAACCGTGTGTGTGTGAGCTGACAGACCATGATAGTTCAGCTAAGGCACTGTTACAGTCTCAGTGGTGAGCAAATGAGTGCTATTCATCACAAAATGTATCTTCGCAGGTCTAATTTGACCCTGTGTATATTTACTGTGTATGCAAGGATCAAACTGCACATTAAATTTGAATTCCATGGGTGAAACTCCCTGTGTTTTTTTCTTTCTAACAAAGCAATAGGAGAGGGGGAGAATGTGGATCAAGGTTATTGGATGTGGTGTGTCTAACCTTTGCCTCTGTGCCAATTCCCCAGTTTAAAAACGCACTCCCACCCCAAAGTTACGATTACTTAGAAAGGGGGAAATATAGGGTTCTTGTGCTACTAAGTTTCCCCCCTCTGTAGCTAATAGTAGCATCAGACAGGATTAGAATTCAAGCCATGGCATGGGAACAAAAGATTGGATTCAGACTTTCAGTACAATCCTATGCATGTCTAAACACAAATAACCCCATCAAACTCAATTGGACTTACTCCCAGGTAAGTGTGTACAGGATTGCAGCCTTACTCATGCTTAGAGTAGACCCACTGAAATTAATGTAACTAACCAAACCCATCCCCCTTCCCCTGTACTATATCCCCAATCTAAATCTTTCAACTGCTTTTTTTAAGAAAGAAAAATTGTGGGGGAGTTCCAAGCACAGAAGTCCCACTTAACATCTAGTTTTGCCCTAAGCCTGACTGAATCAATTGGGCTTACTCCCAAGTAAGTGGCTTCTTTTTTTTTAACAACCCCCTTCACTTTGGCCGCAATCCTAAAGATACTTACTTAGAAGACCCACTCAACTCAGAGAAACTGACAACACAGCCCCAGTTGTACTGTAAGCATCTTCATTTATTTGAAAATAACCTGTATTTCAGAAAAAACATGTTCTATAATGCAAATTAGCAGTGCAGATTAGACAAATGTGCTGGATTTTCCTAGTTTATTGCACTGCAAAACCCAGGGTTTTGCAAATGTTGGGATTTGCTTGAGTGAAAGATTGATAGAGAGGAAATAACAAAATTGGGCACAGGGAGTATATGAGTTTGAGGGTTAGGAGGATTCACGATTAAGAGACTCTGCCTTCTTATTTCTGAAAATTGTGATCGGGCACCTTTTGCTTTCTGAGCCAAGAGCAACACTGTACATGTCACACCCACCCACCCACCCACCCACACCCACACACCCCAACCATAAGGCTTAGAAACATGGGGCATTTAAAAACTGAGGGTTGAAAATCTTGAGATGGCATTTGCCTGTCTTTGGAAGTTAAAGTGTAGTATGATTGTAGCAGGAATCATTTTCATGCCTTTGTTTAGATAGTTTCTATTGAGGAGTATTGAGGTAGACTCCCAACTCAGTTGTGGATGTGTTAGGCAACCTGGTGCCCTCCAGATGTTTTAGACTACAACTCCCATCCAGCCTAGCCAGCATGGCCAATGGTAGGGATTATGGGTGTTGTAATTTAAAGTATCTGGAAGGCACCAGTTCAGCTATCCCACCTATTAAGTACTAGTAGCCTGATTAAGGGCATACATGTGGTCCAACGCTCTGGTGGTGTTCCAATATGGATATACAGCTCCTATGTAAAAGCACCCCCCCCCCATTTATTTCAAAGTCAGAACCGCTGAGCACATGGGATGGTAATTTACATATGAAGCAGACCCCATTGTTGAAGTGAACACAGGCATAATTGAATGCACCACAAAATGCCTGATTTGTAACAATTCACTCTCTACCTCTGTTTTTCCATCTGCAAAGTGTAATGATCATTTTCCTTGAATGGAGGAAATGGATGGGATAACATTTGTAAAGTAATTTGCACACATTACTTCTAGAAAGCTTATGTAAATAAGACTTATTTCTGTTACATAAGCAAAAGTTATTTTTGTTCTCCCTCCCCATTGTCTGAAAATGAACAAGAATGTGATAGCTGTTACTTTGAGACACTTTCTTATGGGTGACACCTCTCCCCCCCCCCCCTCCAATAAAAGGTCCAACATGATTCTCAGGTGCTCCAGTCACTTCATTCCAAGTAACTTTGCATAGACGGTATACTTGCTGCTTAGGCTAGAACATCACAATTCTATTCCAATAATGGGAATCCATTATTAGAGAATATCCCCAGTCCACTGAATAGAGACCATAACTCCCTGCTATCCCTTATTTCGGGGGGGGGGGGGATTATCCAGGCAATGCTATATTCAACTAATACATACAGTGTGAAAAGAATAAAATTAGCATTAACATGGTGCTCTTCACAAGCGGAAATAGTTGTGAGTTTACCTGCAGTACGTTGGCGTCCAGATAAGCAGCTTTCCAGAGATGGAATTATTTCACAATCAGTGGAGTTTGATCTGCCAGATATTGGAAGAGAATGGAGTGACAAAGGCTGCCATGTAGTAGAAAGTCCCACAGTGTCAAGCTTAGCACATTATAAGCCCAGGTACTAAGCAGGAGGTCCCAAAGAGCACGGATGTCTTTGCAGTGAGCTGAAGGGCCAACACATCTCTTGGGGGACATAGGCACAAACAAGTTTTGAACTTTCTTCCGCCTTTGTCTCACATCCGCAATTAAAGAGTGAAGTTTTAGCTATTTTGAACTCAACAATAAGAAAGTTTAAAGGATATATAGACTTTGCAACTGTGCACTGATGGGAAACACATGCAAGAGGCTAATTTTGTGAGCCATTCCCATTTCCTGGGATGCACTGCTGCCCATACCATTGCAATATAGGATGCTGATGGTTCTGACAGTGAGCATCATTGGACGGAGGGGAAATCGTGTTTCCCTACCATTGTTTTGGCCTCCTGCTGCTGTCCCACAATAGGGACAAGCAGCTTCCTCTTCCTTTACACGGGGAAGAAAGAGGAAGCAGCAATGACCACGGGGCCTATTCAGAGGGTGTTTTTATCATGTTGCTTTTTCCTGTATACAGCAGGAAATGGCAGGAAGTTTCATTTTTAAAAAAAGAATGGATTTATCAGGTCTTATATTTTGATGGAAAAAAGACCAGAAGGAGCAGACGTCGTCATCAAATGGACCTGCGAGAAACTACAAGTGGCCAGTAACGAGCATGTGATAAAACACTTGTCTGATGACGTGCAATGTCCCTGACCCATGACTTTCTACATGACTTCTGGATAGTGGTCCTTCATAATCAGTGGCTTCTCCTCAGTTTCCTCCCATCAAGATCTGCTTTTATGAATGCATAGTGAAAACATCGGTTATTTAAATATTTTGATTCTGCTTTTTCACAGCTTTACTCATAGGATCCTCAACCCTCCATTCAATATTTCTGTTTGTACTCTTATGCAACTGAATGCTTTGGAGGACAATAGACAGTTAGCTGGTTTTGTCCAGTATAAATTCACCTTCTCTTCCTCCTCCTCTGTTTTTTACTTGGCTAAAGAAATTACTGGGTCTCACTCCCTGAGACATGCAATCTGCAGCACCACTTTTCTGCATTTGATGCCTCCATTTATGCTCAAACTTTGTAAATAAACATAATTATGAAATGTCATAGAATCAAATGGTTAGATCCATATTTAGTCATACCTAGTGTCTACTCTGTCTAAATATAAGACCATAAGAAGAGCTGTGCTGAATCATATCAGAGGTCTAGCATTCTGTAGCCGGTGGGAATCCATATACACCACTGTCTTGTACTGCTCGTGTTCCTCAGCAACCAGGGCCAGATTTACACCAAGCAGGATATAACACTTTGAAAATGGTTTGAAAACAGGATATGGAATGTGTCATGGGCCTCAATAGTTGTCAAAACCATTATAACCCGTTATAAAGCAGTAATGTAGTTCCTGCCCACTAGAGGCATTCAAGAGGCAGCTAGACAGCCACCTGTCAGGTATGCTTTAAGGTGGATTCCTGCACTGAGCAGGGGGTTGGACTCGATGGCCTTACAGGCCCCTTCCAACTCTACTATTGTATGATTCTATGACCTTCTTAGTGGTGGCCCCCACCCCTCTGGAATCAGCTTCCATTAGGGGTTCATCAGGTCCCTTCTTGTCAGATCTTCAGGAAAGATCTGAAGACTCAACTTTTTTTGCTCACCTTCCCGTAGTGTCTCAGCCTGCTGGTTTTTAATGGTAATTTCTGTTTTTATTGTTTTTTTAAAAAAATCAGTAGTCACTGTTTTTATGGAAGTTTATTGAATTTGTATTTATTGTTTTTTTAAATTGTATCTGTTCTTGTGGTTTTTATCTTGTATGCTGTGTTGGCAGGGTTCCACCCTTACTGGTGGTCTAAAAATAATTGTAAATAAATTAAAAAATTAAAAGTATGGGCATCTCTTTCCAAGAAGGGGTGGTACCGGTGCTTCAACCAGTTGGTGAAATGTGCTCCATACCATGGATATAACTTGGCTTCCATAGTCAAGGCAGTGTCTAGTAATACCCACGTTATGAATCTGCAACTTAAAGGGGACTGTAAACTCTTCTAGAACAGGCTGACTACGTCACCCTAGTCAGCCAAGACCCTCACCAACATCTTGTCTAGGTAGAACTTCAGTTGATTAGCTTTCCTTCATCCCATCATGTCTCCTGATACTTTGTTCAGGATGTCCACTGCCAGATCTGGATCCGATGAAAAGGAGTAGAGCTGGGTATCACCAGCATCCTAGTCACACTTCATTCCAAATTCCCAGATGACATTCCTCAACAGTTTCCTATGGATATTAAATGATGCAGGGGAAAGAATATAATCTTGTGGTACTCCATAACACAAATGCCATGAAGCAGAGCAGATATGCCCATCACCTAGGAACAAAACCATTAAGACTGCAGTTTCCATTCTAAAACCAGCTGGATTGGAATCCAGGATTGTCTGGAGATCAATTGACACAACCATATCAAGCACATTACCGAGAAAAGGGAGGTTTGTGACTGACTGATAGTTGGCACAATCATTTTGGTCAAGGGAAGGTTTGTTTGAGAGTGACCACTTCCTTTGTGGCATCTGGGAACCCCTCTTCTCTCAATGAGGCATTTACTGCCACCTGGATTCTCAGGAAGATGCTATCAGCCCAAAAGGGCAAAAGTCAAGCAAACATAGAATCATAGAAGTGGAGGGACTTCAGAGATCATCTAGTCCAACCCCCTGCTCAATGCAGGCTCTCCACTGCAGAGTGCAGCTACAGCATCCCTGACAGATGGCCATCCAGACTCTGCTTAAATACTTCCTGTAAAGGAGAACCCATCACCTCCTGAGAAAGTCTGTTCCACTGCTGTACAGCTCTCACTGTTAAGAAGTTTCTCCTAAAGTTTAGCAGATATCATGGGAACATGTGTCAAATGCTTTGCTGGAATCAAGATATACTGTGTTCACATCATTCCCATGATCTATCAGACTCTATCAAAAAAGGAGAAAGGGTTGGTCTGGCATGACTTATTCCTGAAGAACCCATGTTGACTCCTAGTAATCGATACATTGTTTTCTAGATGCTCACAGAATGACCGCTTAGTTGTCTGCCCACTATTGATGGCTGGCTAACTGGTCTGTAGTTTCCTGGAGCTACCCTTTCCCCCTTCTTGAAGATGGGGACAAGATTTGCACATCTTCACTTTTCCAGAACCTCACTTGTGGTAGGTTGCACCTCTCCAAACAACCTCTCCACATCCTCAGGCTACAATGAATGAAACTTAATCAACAAGGAATGGTGAGTAGGATTTATAGGAACATCCAGCATTTATACTTAATCCAAGATGGAATCCTAAATCAAAATGTATGTTGTTCATGATTTTGCTTGCAAATTCCTGCTTGAAGAAACAGGGTGCTTAGAAGGGTTCACTATGATCACACTGGGAATTTTCATGAAGCTGGGATCCCACCACTCAAGCCCCACTGAATGATTGTGCATAAATACAGCTGTAATTTGAGGGAAATAAATCCTTTCATTTTTTATATTTTTTTGCAACCATCACCACCACTGAATAGGTAAGAGTCAGGTTGCATTTTTCTCCACTTACATAGCCATTACCCCTGATGCTTCATCACTCCAGGATCCTTGGCATATCGGAGGGCAGCCAATCTCTAATCAGTGCAAAGTAAACAGAATCCTTAAAAAGTTTTACTGAAATGCCTTGACCCCCCCTTTCCCAATTCCTACAGAAGTTTTGCCTAAACAGGAATTTCAAGTTTCACCTTGAATTTAGAAAGTTAGACATTTCAGTGCCAGCTCATCATAGATTCCTCCACAGTGAATCCACCACTTCATCTGGCTCTTCTGCATCAAAACAAAAGGCAGGTGCCCACCTGGAAACAAACCACACTACTGAATGTTTCATTAGAATCTGTACCATTATTCTTTTGTAGTCAACGGTAGTGATGATTGCAGTGTGTAATGTATTATCAGCCACTGTGATTTGGACAAGTTGCAAACATCTAACTTGATGGAGGCATGCATGGTAGCCATTTATTCATTTATTTGGAACGTTACTATTCCAACCATTTACAAACAAACCACAGGGTGGCTTATAAGAATAACACAAACACGGATATGCACAGCAGTAAATTGCAATGAAATACTACCAGTATTATTATTATTTTAACCAAAATAAATAAATAAATAAATCTGGTCACATGTAGAAATTTCCACTGAATGTTGATCACTTGAGAGACTGCAGAAATCATCACACATTAAATGTGAGTGATTCCACCTTTTAACATGAGCGATTGAGCCAAAAACATCACTGTGGTTTGAGGAGTAGGGTGAGTTCCTAAAAACTGTTTAGCTTTTACCCAGCCTCATCTGTTTCAAAGAATAAATAAATGAGTGTCTGCAGGGTCTTTATATCATTCCATTGGTCTACTCTTGCAGGCTCTTGAAGGGCTTTGAAGCCCTGTGAAACGAAATAGGTCAGGTATGTAGCTCTGGCTATGGATACTATATTTACTTTTTTTAACTCTGTCATGCAGCTGAACACTATACATAGCCACTTTCGCTCAAGGCAAAAGGGTTCAGCGCTTGGAGTGCTTTTCCTTTCCAAAAATGCCTAGGAGTTTAATTAAACTTCTGGTATAAACCACCTTTATCAGCTTGTTGACTGCTTGCAATTCCAAGTAAGTGATTGTCTTTATTACTGAACTTCTGGTGGATGTCAAATGGGCATAACTGTTTCCTCTGTACCTTTGCTTTCTGTCTTTTTTCTTTCAATGAGAACTATATCAAGAGTCCTTCCTTCTTTTTTTTCTTGCATCAGTGAAAGTGATTTGACCCTTGCAACCATTTTAACCTGTAGCTGTACCAGCCACAAATAGGTTCCTAATATATATTAGGCAGTAAGGAAATTAACCTAACATGATTTCAGCATGAGTTTTGTGCTCTACTGTAGCTGTAATGGTTACAAAGATGTTCCTAATATATATAATATGCAGTAAGGAAATTAACCCAACATGATTTTGTGTTATACTCTGGAATCTTGATTTTGCAAGAAAAAATGTTTCGATTTTGCAAGACAAAAAATCATTTCAAAACTCTGAGTTCCAAAAGCAGAGAATTACTTTTGTGCAGTTTTGTAAGCCTCCTTGTACATTAATAGATGTTGAATAAATAATATCTTAGAAGAATTCAAACATTAGCTTGGATTGCCTAATGCATTGCCAAATCTCCTGCTTGCTAGTCTTAAAAAAGCTTAAACCCATACATGAGGAATCTCCTCTGTCACTTCCATTTGTTCTCCTTTCCATCAGGTGAAGATGGGTGTCCTGGCTGTACTAATTCTCCCACTGCTTGTGGTTGGAATCAGTGGGGTTGTATATATTTATCGGACAGTTCTTCAGCTGATGTCAAAATCTGCTGTGCGGAGTAAAGTTGTAGTGATCACCGATGCTCTCTCTGGTGTGGGCAAGGGTAAGTAAGTGCAGCAAATGTATAATATCCTGTAGTGTGGCCATATGGACATCACACAAACACACACAAGTTCTAGAAAACTGAATAGCTGTGGCTGCAGTATGCCACTTGGAACCT
Organism: Anniella stebbinsi; assembly: GCA_029215795.1. Classification (NCBI taxonomy): domain Eukaryota; kingdom Metazoa; phylum Chordata; class Lepidosauria; order Squamata; family Anniellidae; genus Anniella; species Anniella stebbinsi. The sequence goes on along the minus strand of JARDYH010000005.1, from coordinate 58,404,728 downwards.
AATCCTCTGGCATGTGAAGCACCCATAATCCTAAGAAATTTAGCATTCATTAAAAGGAAACAGAATTTTCTAGCAATCGTGATTGTAAATGAAAACTTGGAAATGTGAGGAGCATTGACTTAACACTCAGAAGATGAAGGTTCTGATTGGGAGCCAGGGCTTGAGCTGTATGAGGAACTATGGGGAAACTTTAAGTGTGTGTGTTTGAGCTGATGAATCCTCATAGTGGTATTATTAGAATCATAGAGGTGGAAGGGATCTTGGAGCCCACCTAATCCAACCCCCTGCTCAATGCAGACTTTACAATGCAGGATGCAGCTAATTGGTGGATGGAATTCTCTAAGGGTGCACTCCTATGTGTGTATAGACAGAAAAAAGTCCTACAACTCCCAGCATTCCCCAGCCAGCATGGTTCTCTGGGGAATGCTGGAAGTTATCAAACTTTTTTCTGTCTAAACATGCATAGGATTGTGACTTTACTTGGCTTAGTCCCAGCCACCTGTGTCTATATTCTTCCCTACATCACACAATGGCTGAATTCGGACAACACGATAGTCAATGGTGGGGTAATTATCAACTTTACAGTTGTTCATCTAGGGGGTACTCCCCACACAACATGGTAATAAATAATCAACTGTGGTGTGGATTAGGATCAGCGCTGAGTTGATTATGGCAGCATTCGGATGACACAATAGTCAATACAACTGACGATTGTCCCCCCCCCCAGTTGCTTATTGTGTCGTCTGAATTCAGCCAATCTGTGTTCTCTTGCCTCAGCTCAAGTATTGCCCTCTAGTGGCCTATGCAGCATTTCTCCTCCATTGTATCCTGAAACAAATTCAAAATTCTGCAGAATTCAAAATGTTGCAGTTGAAATAAGTCAGGAAAGCTAAAGAAGGTGATTTTTGTTTTGTTTTTGAAGTTCTGTTAACACATGTGGCACGGAGTGAAGGAAATGTACATTCACATATTCTATGTGCATATATGTAAATGAGTCTACTTTGCCTAACTGATTCTGTAACAGAGATGGTGTCTTCGTTGCTGCAAAAATGTACAGATTCATTGTTGGTGCTGACTTTCAGAATTCTCCTTTAGATAAAACATCCCTCTCTTATGCACAATTGAATGAGCAATAAAAGATGTGCTGTATTTCTTTAGAGAACCATGTCCACACAACATTCTCATAATATAGGGTGGGCTGGGAGGCATGACCCTCAGGTGGATTCATACTTAGTTGAAAAGCTGCCTCCCCAAACAGTAAGTCGTAGATGAAATAAATGGATCTATTTATAGCAGGATGGCTATGCTGTAGTGGTGAGATCTAATTGCACATACAGTAACTATCAGGTGGCAGCAAGATGGTATAAATAGACTATTTCTGTAATCCATAAGTTATGCACCAGTGCTGAGCTTTACAGTCTGGGACCAATAAAATGGCATGAAGAAGGTTATCTTGAAATGAAACGGTTTGCAGGCCTTGGGGCAAAGACCTCAAAGAAGCCTCAGTGATTCAGTTAAAGGATGGTTTCATAGCTGCAGAGAGTATCAGGGGAACGGAAAGTGATCCACCTCAGCAGCATGGTTGTCTCCGGTATGCTTGCTGCTCCGTTGCCTGCCAGTGGGGGTGGAAACAGGAGATGTCATCTGAGAAATCGCCATGGCTCATATGCAGCATTTGGCAGGTGCAGTTGGGGAAGTGTACAAAGATATGGAGCAAGACAAGGTTACGGGACTTGCATCACCATGATACTAGGCTTACAGATCTCCACATTTGCTGGAGCTTTACCAGGATTGAGCATGGAAGATGGAGCAAATCCCTTGGGGAGCAGGGGTGAGGGAGAGAAAGAGTGGGCAAAGGCTGATAATAATGTTGTGTGAAATGAATGCTAGGCTCACTACACACACATACACACACACACACACACACACTACACCTGGGACCTGCACTAAATGTTGCAGTCTACCCTTACTGCCTACAAGAAGTGCTCCTGTTCAGGGTTCCAGTCATGTCTTCCTTCAGAATACTCCATTCCTTTCCCCCGACCCCTGATTTCCTGATTTTCTTTTCCAAGTGTTAATTCAATATTCTGGGGCTACTGATAGGGATGGAGAAATACGCTCAGTACACATTTTAAGGTGAACTCGCCTAATTTCGCTCTTTCAAACCAAATCGCAAACTGAAACTCAGAGCCTATCTACACTAATGCTTTAAAACAGTTTATAACAGTTTTAAACTGGTTAATAACAGTTATTGACCGGTTTAAAACTGTTATAAACCGTTTTAAAGCAGTAGTGTAAATAGTCTCTCAGTTATGCTTCAAAATGTGCCCTTATTTATTTATTTATTTATTTTATTCCATTTATATACCGCCCCATAGCCGAAGCTCTCTGGGTGGTTTACAAAAATTAAAAACATTGAACAATTAAAACAACGATATACAAAATTTTAAAGCATAAAGCATAAAAACAAGTTAAAATTATAATATCCTTCTGGGTCAAAGCACAACAACAACACTCCTTCTCGCAATGGAGTTTGCCAATCAAAAATGCATACAAAAATACCTATAATGCACCCTGCCACATTCACAGAAAGGCATGGGTTAGTCGGGGTGAGGGTGTCCAGATGATATCATTTTCCACCATTAAACCCATTAAGGAGGAAGAGATGGAATAGCTGCACAATGTTTTTTGATTGGTAGCCCTCCCTCTGGAAGCATCCTTCTCTTTAAGGTGGATTCCTGCACTGAGCAGGGGGTTGGACTCAATGGCCTTATAGGCCCCTTCCAACTCTACTATTCTATGATTCTATGATTCCTCCCCCCTCTGTCCTGCATGGAAACACAGTGAAGATTGTGAGGATGCCAAGGAGAGAATGGGACCAAGGAGGGGAGGCCATCATGTGGATAGAAAAGCACTGTGGGCCAGATCCGGCCTGGAGGTCTAGAACGACATTATACCGATAGATTCTCATTCAGTTGCCTCGTTAAATTCTGGAGAATGCACTCCATTTCCAACCATTCTTACAGTTTGGTAGCGTTCTTGGCATCCAAAACTAAATCTTCTCTGTCGCAGCTTGAATCTATTACTTCTTGTCCAAAAGTGGGGAGGAACGAGAAGGAAGGGTCACCTGGACTGACATATAAAAGCCACACAGGCATGCCCAACTAGTTGAAGCAAAGCCACTTTTTCTAGAGGAATATTGCATGTTTACAATGTTATCCAAAAGCCAACGACATTTTAATTACTGCCACAATAACCTATGGGTCTGAAAGGTGTAGTCCACCAACAATTATTTCTGGGGTAGTTTCATTTAAACTGATGCAACTTTTCTGGAATAAACTGGTTGCCGAAAACTCTGATTCTATATATACATGTGCAGGTTTGCATCACTGTCATCATGGTAGCATCCCATGTGAGGCAGTTTGTTCTTTGTTACTCCAACATATATGGTACTCAAGGTAATGCCAATGTACCTGATTTCATGGTAGCTGAAAGCTATTTTTGATGGTACAGAGATGAGTTATCTCTAGCGTCCATTTGTTCTGCAGCCTGCTTCCAGTGGGTCAGTTTCTATTTCGCAAACAGCTTTGCTTACCTCCACTACTGCCATGGATAATAGAGGATCTGCTCATTGGCACGTCTTGATTTTCTCTCCACGTCAGCACAGCTGCATTGCCTTGCCAGTTCTTGCAATCTCTACAACACACAGCATCTCATGGAATCAGTTTGTGAGCAAATTTAGGTGCTGCATTACTTATTTATGCAGTCTATGGGGAGTTTCAACCAGAGTAGATGGTTCATTTTCTTAGCTATCTGAACTTTCAGTATTTAAAATAAAACTAATGGTGTGTGTGTGTGTGTGTGTGTGTGTATGAGAGTTGCAAGGGAGGAAGAGTGATTTCTCCGTTTGTTTCCAATTAAGAATACAAGTGCATTGCCATCCTGATTAATTCCTTGGTTTCTCTTCCAGAATGTTCACGAGTATTTCACGCAGGTGGAGCCAGGCTAGTTCTATGTGGCAAACATGTGGACAAGTTAGAAGCTCTCTATGATGCTTTAAGCAGCGTGGCTGACCCTAGTGCTGTAAGTACCCTGTACTACATACCTTAAAGATCTGAGTAAAGATAACAAGAGTTTCCTGCATGAAGAAAAATAGGTATGCATGTCCCTTTTTATCAGTACGTTTAAAATAACATGTTCTATCTCTCTTGCACATTTATACTTCATAGGACACATAATGACATTTGTTACGGTATTTTGGATAATGTGGAATAAAAAGCAGGAAATAACGCTATAAAAGCAGTATATGGAATGTGGATTGTGCCCCAACAGTAATCAGTGCTGTCGATAACATGTGGGGAAAGGCACTTTTTTTTATTAGCAGGGTTGCTGACATCATCTTCCACCTCTCACAGACTTCCCTGTTCCCTCTGAGCTTAACTGCAATCCTCACAGCTGCTGAAGGGAAATGCATTTTCCCCAAAACACAATATAGTGTTTTGTTATTCCCTCTTGTAATGCAAAGTATTGGGGTGCCTTGATCTTGAACATGCAGTGAAGACCCATGCGCTTTACAGAAGACCTGCTCCTGCTGGAGATGAAAACTGCTAGAACTGGTTTGCTGATACGGATCAAGACAGCTGCCTGTGTTTTTTTTGAAAGGGTGACCATATGAAATGGAGGAGAGGTCTCCTGTATCTTTAACAGTTGTGATGAAGAGGGAATTTCAGCAGGTGCTGCATGCATACAAATGACATCTGCCGAAGTTCCCTTTTTTTGTACAACTGTCAAAGATACAGGAGCCCTGTCCTCCTTTTCATATGGTCACCCTATTTTCTGGGCTCTCCTTGGGGGCTATCACGATGAACGCCTGCACTTCAAAATGTACCACTACACCACTGGGGGCGAGGTGATGGGAGACAGAGCTGTGTCATCCTGCCCTTCATCCCTAAGCACATTTGTTGTGGAGGATGTTCTCCATCCCCAGTGTTGAAGTAAGAATCAATTGGCAGTCCAGTCGGTTTCTGAATGCAAAAGTGTGTGTGTGTATGTGCCTGTGCAGGTAGCAAAATGACTCCCCCTCCCCTTTATTTACATTTTTTTACACATATATACATAAAACCATTATCTCCAAACAATATAAACTCTAGCAGCAAAATGTCTTTATTATTATGGGTAGGAAATTCAGGGAAGAGTCTCAGTGTGAGATGAGAAACGTACAGCCTGTTACGAAATAGATGGCTGAAGAAATGGACCACATATTGTAAGACAGAGGTTCAGAAAAATATAGGTGTGAGTTTCAGTAAATTTTAAAATAATTAAAGATCTCTCTCTCTCTCTCTCTCTCTCTCTCTCTCACACACACACACACACACACACACACACACACACACGTGTGTGCTCTCCACAATAGTATGCATTACAATTTTTTCAGCATCAGGTCAAGACATACTCATTCATCCAGGCATTTTAAATTACTTTTATTGCCTTTGACTACAGTTTTATAGTTTTGTTGTCTCTAAGCTTTATGTTACATGAAGGATGATACCTTGTTTTTATTAAATTGCATTTTTATTATTGTATATCATCCTGAAAACCATTCAGATGAAGAGAGGTCTAGAAATGTTTAGAATGAATGAATTCATAAGAGTGAGTGAATTATACTGCCTTTCTGTGCAGGGTGAATCAACATAATGCATATGTTATCCATGCAAACATCCCTGAGTATGAGCGCAGATGGATATGCAAAGTGACAACTGGGTAATCTTTGATAAAGTCAGCAGCAGTACCCACAATGCCTGGAAACAAATGTATTTATTTATGGATTACATTTTATATCCAACCAATAATCAATGGTACCACTTTTATCAAAGGAATTGCTGCTAGTTTCTTGGCTCATACTCTAGTGTGCATATGAGGGAAATTCCTGGGTTTGCACCATGTTAAACCCTAGTTCTTGTATTAGGCATAAGGATGACCAATTCGTTGCTATGTATCCCTTTATGATCCATGCATTGAATACTGTCTAACATTTCATCATCATCATCATCATCATCATCATCATCATCATCATCATCATTTAGAGGGATATACTGTTTGTTATATAGATTTATATGCTGCTTACCATATTTTAAAAATACCTGTTATGGAAGTGTTGCATTTTGCCCTTCAAAAAAAATGGAAACAGCTCTGTCTTACAAATATGGCATACTGCAGTAACAAAAACTGTTGCTTTTTTTATAGACATTTACACCGAAGCTTGTCCTTCTAGATCTCTCTGACATAAACTGCATCCAAGATGTAGCTAAAGAAATTCTGGATTGCTATGGTTGTGTGGATATACTCATCAACAATGCTAGCGCGAAAGTGAAGGGTCCGGTGCAGAATATCTCACTGGAACTTGACAAAAAGATTATGGATGCCAACTATTTTGGGCCTATAACACTCACCAAAGGTATTTGGAACAGCTTTCTTAAGATCCTTCCCCACCCCCCACTTTTAAACATGGGTCATTGGATGGGACAAACCTTTGCTATATTTTCCCTGTTAGAGTAGCTGGTTAATACATATTAGGCACATCTACACTACAAACATGAATCAGTTTTATCTTATTTAATTGCCATGGGGGTTCCCAAAGAATCCTGGGAATTGAAATTTGATGGCAGTGCTGAATCGTCAGTTTTTTTCTAATTAGACATCTGTAGCCTCCAGTTCCGAAGACTCCCTGGTGAGAGGGAATAATATCTATACTGTACTATGTCCTTAATGTGTAATGGCTACTACTAGTAGTATTTGGTGTGATTCAAACAAATGTAAGCACTTTTAAACATTGATATGCATGTTCTTATCACACATTGAAATCGATGGGAATTAAAAGTGCTTAATATTAACTGGACTCATTCCACTATTAGGACTAAAGCTATTTAATAGTTACTTAATAGAGGTAGCATGCTAGAGTCTGTACAGATACAAAGGTAACTAAAGTTCATGATCTCCAGTAGAAAAATAATAAAAAGTATTTCCCTTAGGATATGTTATAGGAAAAGCTGATACTGTATACACTACAACTTGGGGCATCTCTACACGAGGCTTTTGTGGTGCACTCGTGATTGCTCACTCACATTAGTTTGCGGGTCCTTTACGTGACATTGTCATCCTCCAGTGCCTCTCTTATGCTTTGTAACCTTTATTCCATTTTTTTTAAAGATCAGGGAAAGTCCAGCATTTACTGAATGCTGCTAGAAAAGGAGCTTGTATTTCTGCAATTCTGCTTTACCACAGCACCATCTAGTGGCTTTATAATAAAACATATAGAACAGTCAAGAAAGAAAATACCCTGAAAAAAGTATGTGCAAAAGCATTGATCTATTGTTACTACTACTGAGTACACTAAGAGGACCTTACAGTCTATAATTCAAATATGGGGGGGGGGAGAGACAGAGGAAGCAGGGTGGGTGCTGGGATAAAGAAGATGCAATTGCTTCATTTACATACACTTATGCTTAGTTGCAGTAGGGAGTTATGCCAAACGCTTCATGGAAAAGGTGGGTGTTGAGGAGAGTGGTTAAAGAGTGGAAATTTTGGAGAATGGGTGGGAACATTTCCCTTTTCATTTGCTAGTACTGAAAACTTTTGGTTTTTTTAGTTACATATTAGTGGCATGACTTTGCTTACTGAAAATCACCTAGCTTTTGTTCACAGGATGGTGGGCTCTCCTTCTCTGGAGGTATCAAACACTGGATGTAGGCTGACCAGATAAAATCCAGGTCAGGGCTTATGTAACTTTAACAGTTGTAGAGAAAAGGGAATTTCAGCCAGGGTCATTTGTCTGCAATTAGTTCCTGGTGAAATTCCCTCTTCATCACAACAGTTAAAGGTGCAGGCACTATACTAGAGTGACCATATACAAAAGAAGGCAGGGCCCCTGCAACTTTAACTGTTGTGATGAAGAGGGAATTTCACCAGGAACTAATTGCATACAAATGACACTGGCTGAAATCCCCTTTTCTCTACAACTGTTAAAGTTACAGGAGCCCTGACCTGGATTTTATCTGGTCACCCTAACTGGATGGCCATCTGTAAGGAGGCTCATCTACACCTAGAGCCCTTTCAAGGGGGGAGGGGGATCACGAGGTTTCCCACTTCTGCGATCATCGCTCATGGGGCACACGTGATGGGAAGTTTCCTGCAAGTAAAGGAGAGCCGTTGTGGGAGGGTGTTTGCCACGTGACAGCGGTTCTGAATATGCATTGGCAGAAGTGGATGGGGCTAGGCAGATGGGTACAGGGCACATATTTTATTAAAAATAACTCCTCCGAGATGTGCACCAGCGCAAACAAACAGCAATGCGGGGGGGGGGCATGGGTACTGTGTTGAAAATGCGATCTTGTGCATCGATATGTTTGTGTTAAAAACAACAACAACACAGTCGGCGCCAAAACACGTAGATAACCAATCAAAAAGTGCTGAAAATGGCAGACGCTCACTCCCACACATGTCCCAAACTGCTGGACACGCCCCTGACAGCAGGTTGGCTGTTTGCTGAGCCGGGAGCTCGTGACGAACACACCAGCTGTGGACGTTGGGATTGTAGCGAGAGAGCTGGAAAAGCCATGAAAAATCCAGTCACTGATATTCCTGAATAACTGAGGGGTCATCCTGAGATCACTGCGGGAGTAGGTGAATGTCATATGGCTTGGTAGAGACGACCTCAATATTATTCCAAAATAAATGCCTGGTGTGGATAAGGCCAGAGATGCTCTAGTTGTAAGTTTCCTAACTAGATGACCTCCAAGGACGCTTCTAACTTTAACATCCTATAATCTATTGTTCTGGCTATACTTTACTGCAATCCCTTGTCTCCTAATTAGTATACTGCCCCTTTTTCAATGTTTGCGACATACCATAGTTGTTTATGTTCTATGAACTAATCTCTTAGGAGAATCCTGAGTGTGGAGTGAGACTGTTTAGTTAGTAGCTGAGGAGCTCAATCTAACCTACTGGGTTTGCTCATTTGTTTTCAGCTAATGAATTACACCTTTGGGGCCTTCTTGTGAGTTCCCAGAGGCATCTGGCAATCCAGTTGGAGAAAGATTCCTGATGCCACAGATATATGTGATATTGATTCTGGTGCATATACTACCCAGTTTTTGTGGGAAACTGTCCTAGAGATGTAGCACATGATTTTGTCAGGGTGTGTGTGTGTGGGGAGCAGTGACTGAATAGCCTAGTTCATACTTCATGATGACCCGGATTTTTTAAATTAAAAAACGGTTATCATGAACAAACCCGATTGCTCCTACTGCAAGCGGGAATGGCTAAACAACCCACGGACCTTCTGTTTGTGGTTTGGTTAGTGTTATGTGTGAACCAGGGACTCTGGCTTGTCTTTCACCAACAAACCAGAAAAATAACCCAAAGTTTGTTATTGGGTTCTCTCTCTACTTTGTCAGAGAAGAGACAAGCCAGAGTTCCTAGCACATAGCAAGGCAGAAAAGTTATGGGAATAAGTAGAGCATGTGCTTTGCACGGATAAGGTCTCAGGTTCACTCAGAGAAGTCAACACGGGGCTAAATGGACAAATATTTGACCTTGATCTGGTCCAGCAAGGCAATTTTTGTTGTCTCATGTAATCCTTGTTCCTTCATTCCACCTCTCATCTTGTTAATCTAGTACAGCCTTCCCCCAACCTGGTGCATTCCAGATGTTTTGGACTACAAATCCCAGCATTCCCAACCATTGGCCATTCTAGCTGTGGGTTGATGGCCATTGAAGTCCAAAACATCAGACGGATACTAAGTTGGAGGAAGTTGCTCTAGAACAAGGCCCCCAATATTTTTTGGGATAGTGGCCACATTTGAAATTTTGAGACTATGCCATGGATGACCTCACAAAATTGGTGCCATGGTGGCTATAGTCAGTTACAAAACACCCATTTCCCAGAAGGCAAATTAGTATGGCTAAAAGAAAAATAAATTGCCCAAGTAAAAGGCACAGGTGGGGTCTGAGTTCCAAAATATAAATCAATCTTTTGAACCCACAATTTTCACCTCCAACACCCATTTCATACAAGGCAAACTGATGGGGCTCAGCAAGAATGTGAAATCACACATTTCTTCCCACAACCACAACAAAATACCCATTTCCAGGGTCTAGGATGTAAAACCCTCAGGGCAAGGGCTAAATCATATCTATTTTTGTACAGAATACAATTTAAAAAGTAAACATGGCGGTAGTACAAAGAGATTACTTATACTTCATGGTGGGGGTTAGTTTGTTCAACTCATATAGTTCTTCTGATACCATGATTCTTGGAGCATCATCACACAGGGGGAAATCGTGTTTCCTTACCGTCACTTTGCCCCGTGTTAATCCCTCATTGCTTTCTCTTCTGCCCGGAAGGGAAAAAGGAAATAATCAAAGACCACATGGCCCATTCAGGGGCTGTTTTTGTGCTGCTTTTCCTGCACACAGCAGGAGATCGTGCCACATTCCATTGTTTTTTTAAAAAAGTCAGATTAAAAGGGGTGCATTTTGTGACAGAAAAATGAGCGGAAAGCACAGGAGGTGCACGGGAGGCACATGTAAACCGCCCAGAGAGCTTCGGCTATGGGGCAGTATATAAATGGAATAAAATAAATAAATAAAGGACATGCACACATCCGTAAGTGGACAGTAGCGGGCGTGCAATAAAATGCTTGTCTGATGAAGCTCTTATTGACAACAACAACAAAAAGGCTTAAATATTACATAGGCAATGAAAACAAATGATGGGACATTAAGTTTAAATAAGAAACACTTCTCTGGTAATAGAATGAATCTAACACAATTATTTTCCTGCCATCTCCCCCTGCCCTGCCCAGCTCTTACTCCCAACATGATCTCCAGGAGAACTGGACAAGTCGTGCTAGTCAACAATATCCAGGGGAAACTGGGAGTCCCTTTTCGTGCAGCCTGTAAGTTTACGAATCTTACTGACCGTTAATTGCATGGGGTGTTAAACATGGTACTAGTGGGCTTCACAAAAGCCAGTTGATCACAAAGCCAAAGAGCTTTAGGTTAATTGAGGAAAACCAGGTGTCAACTCTGCCTCATGCCACACCATAGTTGGTGGTGTACAGTAGTGGAGCCAGGGCTCAGAGGGATGCAGCGATGGCACTTTTAAAAATTATTAGCAGGGATGCTCATGTAATCTGCCACTCCCCTCACACTTCTCTCTAAGTTGAGCTGCAATCCCCACAGTAGCTGCAATCCTCAAAGTGGGGGAAATGAATTTTCCCATCAACAATACATTGTTCGCTGTTAATGCAAAGTATTTTGGGTTGAGTTGGTCTTGAATGGGCAATTGAGATTCCTTATCTTTACAAAAGACCTGCTCCTGGTGGAAATGAAACTATTAGAACTGGTTTATTGGTATGGATCAACCGGTTTGTTGATATGTCTGAATTTTTGTATTCTCCTTGTGGGACATGGCCCTGGGGGTTATCATGATGAATGCCTAGTCTTCAAAATTTACCACTACACCACTGACCATAGTTCCTCCATATTTATCAGAAGTCCACAGGCCTATGTCCTCCTTCAGGCCAGAATGCCGTGGACCAGTCATTTCTTCATTTCATTTCTGGCAGAGTTGTAAGATTGTTGTTGTTGTTATTGTTGTTGTTTTTGAAGGCTCACCATGAAACTTGATGAAAATATGATAGGCTGCTCTGTAGGTTAGGTGTTCTAAAGTGGGGGGACATCCATTTTATTACTTGGTGCTGAAATGAGCTCTAATAATTGACAGATTAAAAGAAGGAGGGATGTTCTGCTTTTCTGAAAATTTGAGCTCAGGCAACACTAAGCTCAAATATTAAGAAGAGCTGAGAGAAGAAAGTATAATATATAATGTACATATAATTTATTTGCATTTCTTTTTCAATACATGAAACCATCTCTCTTATGTTCCTAGACGCTGCTTCCAAGCATGCTGCCCTGGGGTTTTTTGATTGCCTGAGGGCAGAACTGCAGGAATTTGGTGTTTGTGTCAGTACTGTGACCCCAAGTTTCATACGGTCATACAATTTTCAACCACAGCCTAGCAACTGGGAAGCCTCCGTGTGGAAATGTAAGTTTCACACAACTAATTGGGGTGGGGACGGAAGGGCTCATAGCTCTATAGTAGAGCACCTGCTTTGCAAGCAGAAAGTCCCAGGTTCAATCCCTATCATCTCCAAGTAGGGCTGGAAAAAACTGAAATCCTGGAGAGCCACTGATAGTCAGTGTTGACAATGCTGGGTTATATGGACCAAGGGTCTGACTCGGTATAAGGCAGCTTCCTATGAGCAGAGATGAAAGGGGGAAGAGGAGAAGACTGAACATGTCAGTGTAGTTGGGAAGCTGAAATGAGATGCAATGAGACAGTGAGGAGGTTTCTCATGTGGGTCATGAGTGAACTGCAAACCAGTAGAAACTGGATATTTCTTTTTAAGTTTAGATAAATTTATGGAAGATAGGAACATCCATGGTTGAAAACAAAGATGATTGGGGCATACATCGTCTTGCTCACAATATTTCAAATCACTCCTAGAAGTAGGAAGAGTTTGAGAAGCAGTGAAACACTCTGTTAGGATCTTGGGCTGTTACACACATCCTCTAAAGCATCCAGAATCAACAAGGCTTGATGCGACAGAGGCATGAGTGACAGTTTGTAGTCTGAATCCAAGAAAACATGATCAAGCCAACTCACCAGAAGTGTGGCGTACAGACGATAACTTTTCAGAAACATAGGTGTGAGATTGTCCGTAGGACACATTCATTTTTTTCTATCTTGATGTGGTGAGTCTAAGCAAACCAGTTGAAGAAGCACTAGGAAAAGCAAATACTGCTCTCTCATAGTCCTAGCACTATGAACAGCACTTCTGCAATGGATATATATGTACGCTGTGTCATAGGCACCCACTGGATGTTTTTGACATCACTGTGATTCATGCACATCCCTTCCCACATGGCTACTAGCTCCATAAAAAGAAAGAAAATGCTGTCGCCAATGTTGGATTCGGAATCTGTCTTCCACAGCAGGAAGGGACCTTCCATAAGAGAAAGGATTCCACTTGTGGAAGTTCCCTGCACAGCATTTTTGGGAACTTCCCCTCCCCCAATATAACTCATCCCAATCAGCAAGAGCTGGAGGGAAAGTACCAATGTAGTTGAACTAGTTTAAATGTGGATTCAACCCATATGTAAAGTGTGTGAGTGCGTTACATCTCCTTTTTATCATGTAGTCCTTTAGAAAGTGCAAAGATTGTGCAAGGCTATCTATTCCCATTCAGTACATGTCTCACTACTGTAGGACGGTTTCCATTTTTATTTTATCTTTAAATCCATTTTCTTTTGGATGGTATGTCAGTTTCCAATCTCTAAGACACCCAATCATGTTTTTTTATATGTTTGTTCTGTTCTTTTTAAAATTCCTCGTAAAATTGATTATACCAAAAGCTGCTTTTGATCCATGTTTGGTTTCAAGCTGTGTTAGAAATGCAAAGACAGACTGGCACACGACAATAGTGGGAGGATGTGTGTTAATCTTTTCTTCTCTGTCTGATTTTCAGTCTTTTGCAGAAAACTGGCTAACGGTGTCCACCCAGTGGAGGTGGCAGAAGAAATTCTTCGAACAGTGAGCAGGAAGAAACAGGAAGTGTTCATAGCAAATCCCATTGCAAAGGCAGCAGTTTACATTCGTACCTTCTTTCCAGACTTGTTTTTTGCTGTTGTTGCTGCTGGAGTGAAAGAAAAACAGAAAATAGACGATGAAAAATGATTGTACTTAGCACATCTGCCTTGGCAATAGGGTTGCCAGAAGCCCTCTGTTTTATGGGCTGATCTATTGGGAAGCGAAAGTCAGGTATGCTAGGGGAAGACCATACAACTCCACATAAAGCTGTGAAACATTTTTTTATTTGAGGATTTGGAGGCAGTGGAGTTGGGAATGTTAGTCTTCTCAACTACCATTAAGGTGCACTCCTGGGCTATGGAACTACAATCCCCAGGGTACCATGTGAGCCATCAGAAATCTCTGTGGCACTGCATGGTCTCCTGGGAATTGTAGTTACAAAAGAGTTCATAGAAGGCATAAACTGTCTGAAGAGGCTATGCGTAGTATGTTGGCTTTTGTGGTCTTAGCAGTTGTGGGAGCAGGGAGGGAGACCTAAATATACACAGACACAGGAAATGGGGGAGGCTCAGGCAGCAGGGAGAATCTGAGAAAATGTTAGAGGGTGACGAGGAGATGGAGCATGTGGGGTGAGCCTATGATGCTAGTTTGATAATAGAGCATTGAGGTTTTAGAAAGCAGACTAGATTTGGTGTAGAGGAAATACTTAAAGGAAGCGGAAATCAGGTGGTTTGGCAAAATTTGCTATTTCGGTTGTTTAGTGCAAGTATAGGCTGACTAGATAAAATCCAGGTCAGGGCTCATGTAACTTTAACAGTTGTAGAGAAAAGGGAATTTCAGCCACTGTCATTTGTATGCAATTAGTTCCTGGTGAAATTCCCTCTTCATCACAACAGTTAAAGTTGCAGGCACTATACTAGAGTGACCATATACAAAAGAAGGCAGGGCCCCTGCAACTTTGAGCCTATCTACACAGTCCCTTGGAATGTTTTAAATAGTATTTTAAAACATTCCAAATAGGTGCATTCTAAAACGTCTTAGGCCACATTACTGAGTACTCACGTTACAGGAGAAAACTTCTTCAGTCTTTAAAGCGGTGTGTGCAGTCACACACTCTTCTGCCCTGTCTCTTTCTGTTTCATTTTTACAATGAGTTTAGGGCAAGGCATTGTGGGCGTTGTAGTTCAGTCACCCACTTCCTCCTTTGTTCCTCTGTCATTCTCTAGCGAGTATAGGGCTAAGAATTGTGGGTTTTGTAGTTCACTCGCCCACTTCCTCCTTAGCCCCACTTTGTTCCCCACCAATCCACTGCTAAGCTTTTGGGCACCAGTAAACGAAGCACTGCCCCCATGAATCACAAACAGTAAGGAAGGACACATTATTTTACTTAAAGCAATTTATTAAAAGTGAAACTGTTGTATATAACTGAAGTGAGTTTTAAAAAACCTCAGATATACAACTTTATAGGGAGTGCGTCATGTGGCCCAAAGAGTTTTCATAACCCTTATAAAACGTTAAAAACCTAGCATGTAGATCGGCTCTTTAACTGTTGTGATGAAGAGGGAATTTCACCAGGAACTAATTGCATACAAATAACACTGGCTGAAATTCCCTTTTCTCTACAACAGTTAAAGTTACATGAGCCCTGACCTGGATTTTATCTGGTCACCCTATGCAAGTATCCCCATCCCCACGTTCAAAACCCCAGGATTATTTTGAGAGTCTATAGTGGGTGTTGTTGTTTTTTTAAAAAAGGTTTAGCTATAAAGAATTGAGCAAATATCTGGAACGGGGGAGCATTCAATTGTTTTCAAAATGCAGAAATCAGTATATACAGTGTATCTCCAGAAAACTTCATAATATTTGAAGCTCAAGTTACAGTCCAGTTTGGTTCTCTGATGATTGCTATAACAGAATATCACTTGGTAGGCACAATGACGGAGTATGAAGATAAGATGTGTCACAGGCAACTGAAGAAGACTATTACAGCCTGGGTCACCCAAGCACAATCCATTGCTCAAATTATGGAGGGAAAGGTAGGGGGCACCCTGAATGGAATTCACAAGCTGCACCCCTGATTGGTTTATTTTTAAATCGTGGGTGGTACCTATGATTTTAGAGGTCTGGTCCATGATGGCTTGGAATAAGGCCTTTAGTGTCGTAGAGCGTCATCACATGGGGGGAAATTGTGTTTCCTTACTGGCGCTTCTCCGCCCACGCATTTATCCCGTTACTTCCTCTTTCAAAAGAGGAAGTAAACAACGTGCACGTGGCCCATTCAGTGGGCCGTTTTGATTGTGCTGCTTCTCCTGCACACAGCAGGAGATAGCGGCAAGTTCCACCTCAAAAAAACAAGCTGGACTTACTGAGGTGTGTTTTTTTTTTGTCGCACAAAGAAGGCTAGAAGGGGCAGGAGGCGTGCGGGATGCAAACAATATCATGAGAGGGACCCACGAAAATCTATGAGTCCCCAGCAACAAGTGTGCAATAAAATGCTCATCTGATGACACCCGTGCTATCCATATCACTTAGAAATTTCGAATGGAAGCAATTCATAAATTTCATCAAATGAAGAAATGCATAGGGTCTACTTCCCCTCTATAATTTGAATACTGCCATAATTTCTGTACAATCTCTATTAATGGGCAGAGCAAAGCTGAAATGTTAAGTAAAAAGTTATGTCGCCTTTTAAGGACCTGTGACACACTTTAAAATATGGGACTCCTGTCAAGCTGAGAATATCAATCAAAGGAAGGATTGAACCAGTTTCATCTCTGGGGTCAGATTTATATCTGTTGTTGCATTACCTTCAGTATACACTGAGCTCCATCTTGGTTGTGGCCCTGGCCCTGGCTGCGTATATATATGTATATATATAATCTTGGCGGCTTTTCAGGGCAGTAGCCCTCTGAAGGTGGCATCCAACAATAAAACACATAATAAAAACAGATATGGTAATAAACACTGTAAAAACAGCAAACATTGTAAAAAACCCCAGCCACACCAATATAGCAAATGTTACTTACGTAATTGCAAGAGCAATGTCCACACAGAGGGAAGATTTTTCATACTCTTGCTCCATATGCATTGTTTGTAGCAGGAGTATGAGGGATCTGGAATTGTTGTTAGCACAGACATGCTTCATGCACTGTGTTATGGAAATGGGTGAATGCCTCTTTTCTGAAAATGGTGTGTGTGTGTGTATATATATATATATATATATATATATATCGAAGGGAGTGAACTGAAATATGGCTGATGCTAGGTTTGTGTTTGCTGCAGAACTTTTAGATTTTAGTGCCCAAATAGTGCACATAATGGAGGTGTGCTTGTCTCTGACCCCTCCCCTGTCCCAGGGAAGGGACAGGGGACAAGCCCTCAAAATCTGCACTGACTCCACTGCCTCTTCCTTTATCCTTTAAGTTCGTCAGCTTAAATTTGTAGCTGATGATGATCCCTTCAAAAAGAAAATCCTCCACCTTTGAGAATATATTCACAGGCTTGCCCACTGCCATTAGGGAACACTATGAAGAAAAGAAAACCACACACACACAATGAAAAATATTTGAAAATTATATTTAGATTACGTTCCCCATATTTCTAGATGTCAGATCCAGCAGCCTTGACTTGAAGTGATATAAATAAAGCCTTTTTTCAGCTATGAACGTGTTTTTCCCCTATCTTCTACATAAGATCAAGGATGGTGGAGAGAGGGTGTATGTGCATCTCTATGTGCTCTGCAGAGGCCACATCCTCCAATGTCTGGAGTAGTGGGCATGTTTTGTTTCCTCTAGAACATGTCCCAAGTGTGTTCCTTACTTTACTCCCCCTCTCCCCATGGTAGCCATCTGTTTACATTTGAAAAAGTAAAGGTGTATATTCATGGGCACAATTTAGGTGACAGCTACAGCTGCTCATGCCCTGGTGATACCATTTTCCTGGGGGTACCAGAATTCGGAAGGAAGTCTTTCTAACTGCAGCTTGTTCACTTTCCACATGGAATGTAATAAAGACCACTGAGAATTTAGCCCATTCTTATCTGAATAGCTTGATCTGGAATCTGTTTCTTCAGCTATATTCTGATTATGAATAACTGAATAACTAACACATGAGGAGGGAGAGCAAGGACAAGCGTGTTAGCACTGATCTCCTCTGCCGCCACCCTCTTCGCCCTCCACGCATTGAGAGCAAACTTCTGCAATGGGGAGCTTTTTGTATCCGTGTAGTCTCCCTGCACAAATGCAATGATGGGATGGGAACAAAGATAGCATGGGATGGGAAGAGAAACTTGCTATCCCTCCTTATGTTAGTTGTATAATAAGGACAGAATAGCTGGATAGGGCTTTGGTCACACTAGAATGTTACAAAGAGATGGAACCTGAAACTGCCGTGTGTGTCTGAGAGAGAGAGAGAGAGAGAGAGAGAGAGACAGAAGGACCCATGGCATTCCATAAGTAAGCTGTGCTATGGCCTTACCCTCTTACTCCTATCATTTTCTTTCTCCCTTGCTTCATCTTGTCCATCCTTCCCCTCTTCCTTCCACTAGTTTAGCATCCAGCTTCTTTCCCCACAAAATCCTCACTAATTTGCTTATCATCCTAATCCTCAACTTCGATGCCCACCTCACTCACTACCATGACTTCTGCATCCATATTCCATTTGTCACTAAAATTGGCCTCCTTACTGTAGGAATGAAAACTAGAAAGTTTTAAAATACATTAAAAACAACAACACAGGGATCCAAGGAGGACCCAAGGAATTACAGTCCAGGTAGCCTAACATCAGTTCTGGGTAAATTAGTGAAAAGCATGATTAAAGCTAGAATAATTAGGCATATGGAAGAACAAGCTTTCCTGAAGGAGAATAAGCATGGTTTCTGCAAAGGGCTTGTTTGTGAAAGTCAACATGTGGATCAGGTGATATGGTAGGAATTATGTACTTGAACTTCCAAATCTCTTTTGGTCCCTATTTCACTTGGGATTGCTACTGAAGAGGGAATGGTTAAACCTTCATCCCCATGCACTTCCGTATTGATGAAAATCTCATGATTCATTTAGTATCACATGTAGTTTGACCTGGACTAGATAAATCAGTCTTCCTCAACCTGGTGCCATCTAGATGTTTAGGACTTCAGCTCCCATCAGCTCTAGCTAGAATGGCCAATGGTCAGGAATCCTAGGATTTACCATCCAAAACATCTGAAGGGCATTAGATTGGGGAAGCTTTCTCCTGATTCCCTACAGCTCTTCTTATGTTCATTCTTGCAAGCATATAGTAAGATGGGCTGGGTTGGGTTGCTAGGATAAAGGGATTTACAGAGTAATTCTAATAGGGGGGTGAGACACAGAGAGAGAGAGAGAGAGAGAGAGAGAGAGAATATTCTGTGGCAGACCTACTGCCAAATCCAAAATTTTACCAACTCACTGTGTCCAGGATGAAAGTTGTATGTGGGGTGGGTGGGGAGAAGGGCTTTTCCTTACCCCTCCCCCCCATTTTACCCCTCCTGAAAGACTTCTTCATCAATACGTTGATATCAACAGGCCAAGGTCTTGAGGATTAGACAATTCCTGTGGTGACAAATGGAACTGTTGTGCAGTACAGGTTGGACACAGGAGATGCTGTGTGCTGCATGCATGGGTTTTTGAATCCTATCCTCTTTGACCTTGTAAAGCAGGGTCCTGGGGGAGAACATGGCACAGAAGGAAGGCCTAGCCCACTGCACATTTGTGCTCTCCTCTTCTCTGCTGGGCAGGAAATTGGAACGAAACAGAGAGATTAGTGTGGCCCCAGCACAAGGATGACCTGCAGATTCTTGAAGCATTCTATATTTTCTTGCCATTCCCTGAAGCCCTTCTGCTAGGTGAGACAATCTTGCTGGGAGAAGGGCAAATGGGAGAGATTCTGTGTGATTGGCTCCTAAGCAGCTGCAGAAGGGCCAGTCAAGGGCCCTGAGTATGGAGAGCTAATGGATGAGGTGGTGATGGTGATGGACTCAAAATCCATTGCACTGTGCACGCATGGGTTCAAATCCCACCCTTGTTGGCTTTTTATTTTCTCAGAGAAGGTGAAAAGCACAAATCCTTGAACTTGGCATAAGGAAGCAACACCAGTGACCAGTGTGAAGTTGCTGCTGGAAGCTGCTATTGAGTGATGCAGTGGCCAAGTGGTAACCTGGAAATCCATTGTGCTCTGCACATGTGGGTTTTAGCCCCATCCTGGTCGTGCTTTTGGTTCAAGTCCCATCCTTGTCATGCTGACCTCCAGGTGTCCCTCCTGTCGGGCTGTAGCCCTCCTGTCGGGAGAGGTTGTAGGTGGAGTGTTTTCTCCAGTCCAGTGAGAATCCCGCCATGGTCAAGAGATGAAGGCCACATGCGGCACATCCAGGGAGGGTGGTGAGGTGGCTGAGTAGTGAAGGTGATGGACTTGAAATCCCTTGTGTGCTGTACACGTGGGTTTGAATTCCACCCTCATCGGCCTTTTGGCCTCTCAAAACATTTTCCTGGGGGAGAACATGGCTGGCACAGAGCGATGGGCTGGTCTGCTGCTCTGTCGCTTTCTTCTCTTCTGGGAATTACAAGCACCTGTTTCCAATGTGGCCCTTTCTCTTATCACACACACACACACACCGCCATGGGTTGAAATGTCTTCAGAAAGCCAGCCATATAAACACTCCTGAGAGGCGGTTTTGTGCTTGCTTCGATGGAACTTCTACTGCAGAAGGCCCAGTTAAGAGCCCAGAGCAGGGACAGCCAATGGATGAATTGGCCGAGTGGTGAAGGTGATGGACTAGAAATCCATTGCACTCTGCGCATGTGAGTTGACATTCAGTTTTGAGCTTCTCCGAGGGGAAGCCAGCCCCAAAGGGAGAGGTCATAGGCAAAATGTCTTGTCCGGTTAGAGAAGTGGAGGCAATGCACTTGGAATCCATCATGCTCTGGACATGTGCATTATGCTCATCCTTGTCTGCCTTTTATCCTCTCAGAGAAGGGGGCAAACAGTAGGCAAAGGCTCTGAGGCTGTAGTCAGGATGGGACAGAACAAAGGGATCCATACTCTGATTCTGGAGGTTCTTGGCAACTTGACTGAATTAATAGCCCAAGAGCCCGTGTCAAAATACTTATGTCATACAGTACAAAAGGTTTGGCTATCTTACAAAAGTTGTGGCATCTCAAAAACTGCCAGTCTTATGAGCAACTGCCGGGGCATTTAGGGTGTAGGAGCCCCCCCCCCCAACCCCTTTCTGGGGGCAATAATTACATTATAAAGTACATCAATGAAACAAGCAGTATCTGTTGGGGAAAAGTGTACATGATTCCAGAGTGTCCAATCTGACTGACTTTGGGAGGGCTTACCCTCTTTCAGAACCCCACAGAAAGGGGGTAATGGGGGGCATAAATTACATCATAAGGTCCATGGCTGACACTGGTACCACTTTCTAGAGACCACCTTCCTGCGTCTTAAAATACCCAATCTCACTGCTTTATGCGAGGCCAAACCCAAATCAGACCGTTCGGTATGGTCAGAGCCAGCAATTCCCACTACACAGAATTGGAACTTTGCACATCAGTTCTGAAATTATGAATTATTTTAGCAGTAAAAATCAAAGTAAAGGATTGTTTTTTCTACAGGATTTTTTAAAAAAAAATTAGGCGGGAAAAAGTCCTACAATTCCCTACTCTCGGGGAATCCTGGAAGTAGGACTATTTGTGTCTAAAGATGCATAAGACTGCGCCCTAACTATTAAAGAAATGGTAACCCTGTCTCCTTTACATCGGGTGACTAATCTTGTTTGTGGACGATTTGGCCGGCTCGTTCTCAGTTGAGCTGTTTGCTGCCGGCCGTGTTCATCTCAAAATGGCCGCCGCCGCACCACAGCTTTCTTTTGGACCGCCTCAGCTAAATCTTGAAGCTCACCCCGACTGGGATAAAACGCACTCGGTTTTTCCTATCATAACCGACTAGTTTTTCCGGAGTTCACGAGAGGAGGCCATGTATTTTATACGCTCCCCGCCATTATTTCTTCCAAATAATAGCGTCGTTCGTCTTCGCCAACGTATTACCACGAATAATACGTCATCCCAGCGCCCCCTCCAGCGCTGGACTTTTACATTTAGCCGTCCGTTCAGTGAGCCGCTATAGATTTATCGCCTACTTTTCTTTTTTATCTGGTGGTTTATCATGAAATAACGTCTATTCCGCTCCCGGTCCCCGCCCGCCTCTTCCAAGGCGTTATGTGAAGCAGTGAGTTTTAACAGCGAGCTTTACAATGAATGGACTTTATAATTGAAATTCTTCTTTTCGAAGGCTTTTCCCCCCTATTTAGTAAGCATGCTAATCAAGAAGTAGAAAGGCTGTTGTTTCAATCGTATCAAAGGTCTCCTTAGTGGACGAAATTGCGGCTCACTTGCTATCTGAATAAGTGTAAATCGAAAGGGGTTCGCAGCAAGCGGTTCCATGGTGTAATGGTTAGCACTCTGGACTCTGAATCCAGCGATCCGAGTTCAAATCTCGGTGGAACCTGGAAGCTAGTATATTTTAAGCCACTCTTTTTTAGGGGAGTAAACGAAGAGATATGAAAAGGCGGCGGCGAAGAAGTCGAGGTAGGAAGGGGAATGTTTTTTATTTTTATATTGAGATGTATGCTTTTAGGTAAAGTAAATGTTTGAAAAAAATAACACTATCTCTTGAGAACTATTTTTATTTAAAGGCCTTTATATATATTTTAAAATGGGAAGGAAATAATTTTTCTACACGGCATTTTAAAACCTTGTTGCTTAATCTGACGGAAGAGTTTCGGGGTTAGAGCCCTACATGAATATTTATCTGAAGAGGGGGCGAAATAAAGAAGGACGTGCTAATAGGGAACTTTTTAGGCAGCAGGGCTGCCATGTGGTTCTATGGTGTAATGGTTAGCACTCTGGACTTTGAATCCAGCGATCCGAGTTCAAATCTCGGTAGAACCTATGTTTCTCACAGGCATTTTGGAAAAAATGTGCTTTTTCTTTCTTTTTTTTTTTGCTTCCTTTAATTAAAACGTTATTTGTACTTGTTGAAATGGGCTGCTTGTTTTAAGGGATTTGTGGAAACTCCATTGCCCTATAAAGGAGCAAGCTATTTGATTTTGATTAAATGAGGTTTCACTGCCGTGAGTAAATACATAAAAAACTATGTTAAAGAAGCAAATGGCATGTCTCAGGAGTAAATATACCCAGGAGGGAGTAGATGGGTGTAAACGGACAAATGGACCCTGAATGGCAAACAAGACAAATGGTTGGCTATTCGAACGTTCTCCTCTTGATTGCTACTCAGCTGATTTGTTTAAGGGGGTATTAATTCTCTAATGAGAAATAGTCTTGCTGTTAATTTCTTTTCTTTTGTTTAAATTTTAAACAAATTGATTATGACATTGCCAAATTCTTTCTAAAATAAACCCAAATGTATTATTCCATATTAATGAAAAAAGAACGAGTGAACATATTGAAATGTATCATTAAGATTAACGTCCCATTGATTTCAATGGGTCTACTCTAATTATGATGAAGGCTGCAGTCTTACCTGCGAATCAGCCCCGCTTAACTGAGCTGGACTTACTCTTGAGTAGACATAGATAGGACTGCAAGTCGGGATTCAGTCTTCATAATCCCCATAAAAATATCTTGGGCCAGGGCATAATATTCATGTATGTAGCAACTGTTTATAACTGTCATTATAAACAGTGGTGCAGTGATACATTTTTAAGTGCAAGCGCTCATCATGACAGCCCCCAAGGGGAGGTCAAATCTCCACTAGGTCCAGGTTTTTGTTAAGACGCATGTGTCATAATTGCCTGTTCAAGTTCAAGTCACCCCCAAATAATTTGCATTACAACAGTGAACAATATAGTTGCTGGGAAAATTCATTTCCCATGGGCAACTGTGAGGATTGGTGGTAGATCATATTAGCATCCCTATGAATAATAATAATAATAATAATAATAATAACCACTGCTGACACTGCATCCCTGAAAGCCCCAACTCCACTAAAAAGGATTGTTGGAGGTTTTCAAAACAGATTTTCCTTTTAAAATAATATTTAATACAAACACCTAAAAAAACCCCGTAGGTGGCAGGAAGAATCTAAGAGGGGGCATTCTCCTCCCCCCCCCCCCGCACTTTTCTCACACTACCTCTGAGGAGATGGTGCCTCCTATGAGGTTTGTATTCAGAATTAAATTTGTTTATAAAATTTGAGTTATTCACAAAAGAGGATCCAAGCCCCTCCCCATATATTAAAAGACCATATTTAAAACTAAAACTTTAGCTGAAACATAAACATATAATCCTTTGGCATGAATTGCTGTACATAGGCCCATTTAATGTTTTACTTTATAACAATAGTCTGTAGATCAAGTGAGTTTTCCAGAGTCAGCTTGCCTTGGGGAAGTTTGTTTCCTCTGTGGACAAGATCCCTGTATTATCCTGCCAAGTGCCTGAAGGAAAATTGTACCAAACATCCAGTGCAGGTTTTTTTTTTTTTTAAGTATGGTAAAAAGGTTGTTTGTAGCCACTACTTGTTCCCTGAAGTGTTGAGGTGTGGGTGTGAGGAGCTGGACTGGTGGAATGAAGTCCTTGGCCTCTAATAAGGGATTGGACTAGATCTGTAGAGAATGCATGCCACCAGTTGAGGGGTTGAAGCCAGCACTGGGAAAGGTCAGAGCCAAAAGTGAGCAGACTGCCCCCTTTTCTCTGTCATTTTCTGACCCCCCCTACCCCCACTCTCTTCCTTCTCACCCCATGGGCTATCAGGGGATGAGCGGATTACACTTGCCAACAGTCTTCAGGGACCTTTGGAAATTAGGCTGAGGCCCACTAGGGCCCATTTAATCCTTTCATCCTTCTTGATGCGCTGTGTGTAAGAAAGACATTGATCTTCAACTGCTGCCCATGACACTTGATGATGGTTAAGCTGAGCCACTGCTTCCATGATGGATAACTACAGTAACTGACATTATTACATAAATTTGTATGTCACTTTTGCACCAAGATGTAGCCAAAGTGGTTCACAACACAAGAATTGTGGTAAAAAATGGGAGATGTAGAGATTCCTTCAGGTGGGTGTCATATATGTGGGAGAAAGACCCAGAGAACTCAGTGGGGCTTACTTCTGAATAGACATGGATAAATTTGTAGTTAGTCGTTTTGGGACCTACTGTCGATGAGAATACTGCCAGTTCTAGGTTTACGCTTGTGGATATGTCCGCAGGTGCAACTGGGACCTCCAGGGCAGACAGCCCCCCCCCCCCCAACACACATACCTCCGCTCCATGCCAATCTCTGCCAGCCATAGGATCTGGGGGTTAGGAAAGTGATTCTTATGTAAGTGAAAAGCCTTTGAGGAGGGATGAGACAGCCTGAATCTGAAATGTGTACTAACAGTTAGATAGGATGAGGTACCCCTCCTCAAACTACAGATTTTGGGTATCATTAAAGAGCGCAAATTGCCCATAATTAATATCGAAGAATACTCATTGAGAATTCCTTCTGCATAAGCACAGTTAGGAACAGACTATTTGTTTACCATGATGGGGTAGGAGGCTTTCTCTGCAAATGAATACGCATACTTGCAACAAAATTCAACTGAGTATTTTTTTATTATTATTTAAGCCATTCAAATTCATACCTCATTGGAAATTGCTCAGGTTATTGGATATTTTCTAAGTACAATCATGTTGAAAAGGCAGAGATGAATACAAACATTTTATATTTTCACAGTCAAAGACTGTAGTCACTTATGTGTACAGCTATTACAATTTTACAATCTCCTTTGGCTCGGAAGTCCTGCCAGAATATCTTTATAATATATATTGTTCCCTTTTTAAAGATCTCGGGGAGATAGAGAATACATAGTATGAACATTCTCCCCACTAAATGTCTAGAATAGTATACATGTAAGCGGTGCCAGCTGTCAATTGACACCAGCCCCACTCTTTACCCTATGTTAACTGCCCATTAGCTGTATTTTAAGGCTGCAATCCTAAGCACTTTTCCCAGGGAGTAAACTTCATTCAACTCAGTCGGATTTACTTCCAAGTAACAGATTCATTGCCAACACCTGGCATGCCAGGGTCCACTGGAATTAATGCCTTGCCTGCCTCACCCTACCTCAGCACGTGCCACCAGTTGGGACCCACAGGAGTTGTGCTGCTCCAAATGCCAGCTTCCCCTTGTGCTCATGAGTGGCTTCATCTGTCCACCTCCACAGTACCTCCACTTTGACTGGGTATGTTTTCTTGGAAGGGAGAAGCTGGCAGCTGCCCCAGCCCCTCAGGCAAGTGGCTTTATGTGGCAGTAGATGTGCAGTGATGGGCCAGGGTGTCAAGCAGCCATTTGGCTCCCCAGTCTGTTACAGCACCACTGCTGAGTAAACCCACTCACATGTGTGGCTGGTGGTTGCAGCAGCAGTACTGCTGCCAAACTGGTGGTGGCCCCCCAGTTGGTGCTTGGGAGGCTCACTGATAGAAACCTGCTCCAGCTCCCCCCCTTGCCCCCCCCAATTCTAGAGCCAAGCCTGTGAAGTAAACATGTCTAGGACAGAGCTACCCATGTGCAAGACCGAGGCTTTAATACATTGCAACAGAAGCATGTTTTATGGGATAGAAACAAAACTCTAGACTGTTTTAATCATTTCTACTCCACACCAATTTTACTGTTCATGCAATCTATTATGAAAAGCTCCCAGTGTTTATGTGTACATAAAGCCACCCATACCCTCCTCACACCCCATGTGTCCAGAGAGGAATTGTTCCAAATTATCATTCAAATGAGAAATAAAGCACTATGGTTGGATTTGTCTAGTGACATGACCAGTTCTTGCGAAAGGGCAGGCAGTGGTTGTAGCAAGATGGAAAGCTCATAAATGAATTTACCTCAAGCACAGGACTACTAATTTTCAGAAAACAGCAAGGTGCATCTACTGGGCACAGCTCAGTGTTCACTGATTCCACAAAGAGCCTGTCACAGTGAATCAGGAGTTGTGGTCGAAAGCTTGAATCCATAGTTGGCAACTGGGAACTTTTTATAATAGACTGCAATCCTGAAATTGAGTACTTTATATTAATGCATTGATCACAAAAGGGGCTACTTTCAAGTGGGTCCAATCTAACATAAGAGCACGTTTCCCATGCTTCTAATCTAGGTGCATTCTGGTGTTATTTAGGTAAGTGAATTCAACAATTCATTAACTACTTGAACACAACTGTGTTGATTGCTATTGTTGATAGGGCTATGGTATTGTAAATAGTCAGCAAATCCTTGCCTAAGAAATTGAGATATTCAGCAGATCTAGTAGATTTGCATGCTGTTGTGGTTAATATGAGTTTTTCCTATTACATGTATGGCAAGAATGCATTACAAGTTCTGCCTTGCTTATGTGAATAGTAAAGACACCAACATCAAATAAGAACTATGGACTTCAACTCCTTGGCAGCCCTACACTCCCCAGACCCCATTTATGAGTTCTGAGACCACAAGAATACGCTACTAGCAAACAAGGGCCATGGGCCATGTTGAATCTGGAGTATGCAACTCCACTTTGGTAGCAAGTCCTGCGGATTTCTTAATGCTCCTAGAGGGGATGGAGCATGGTAAGCCCCTTGGCCAGCTCCATGAAGTTGTGGATAGGTAAAAGTGGTGGCTCTGCTTCATTTAGGTAGTCTATACAATGTGGGTAGAGAGGGCCAAGTAAAGCCTCTGCTATCACTAGTGGGCAAGGAAGGGCTGTCAAGTTAGAGCTCCAGGCCAGAGGCCTATGAAGAATGATCCTTCTCATTGCTTGAACTAGTTAGGATCAAGTTATGTGTATCAGCACAAAAGCCGATAGTGACCACTCTAAAAGTTAAATATGTAAATAGCCAGAAGTGACAAAACATGATTGCTAGTAGGCTTATCCAGCTACATTCCACTGTAAGTGCAGCTTCATCTCTTGCCACCCTGTTCCTGTGGCCATTGGCCAACATGGACACGACTGCTGTAGTACAGTGGCATGGGATTTTACTCTTTAACAACTGGTTGCTTGAGGACATAGATGAGATTTTGTACTGTCTTTAGATAATATGTTTGGCACAGAAAAGCAGCTCCTTTGCTACCAAAGCACAGGGCAGGCAACACAGTCCATGGGGGCTTGTGCTACTGAGAGAGTTTTGAGCACCAGGGCTGTAAACTTATATCCAAAATATATACTGAGAACCATAGTTGTTAAGGTCGTTCACGCACATACGTTTCCAACAAATAATTCAAACCTATATACAAAACTGTAAGCAAAATTTTAAAAAATTTAACACAAGATATCTACATAACGTATATACAAACATTGAAAAGTACAACGGAATTATAAGGCTAGAATTGCATTGAACACATATCCAGGGCAACCTAATGAACACAAAGTTGGGATTAAAATAAATTACATTGCCACCAGAAGTTGAAGATATCAAAAGCTGTGCTTAAGTGCTTTTGCTTCAACACAGGAATTCGGACAGCTTTGGGCACATTCACATGAAAGCTTATTTTGCTTTCATTGCACAACTGGGAATGTGGAAAAATATCCCTGGAAAAGGCTCCTGGAAATATCCCCTCTGGATCCCATTCATGACATAGGAAACTAGTTGTGCAATATGCATGCTCATTGTGATATCTCAGTAGGCAGAAGTATTGTGCGTGTAGGGACCGCAAAGAACAGATGTGCCAAAACATCTGATTCCCTAAGGAACTGCCATGTGGATACAGCAGCAGGCCCAGGGATCCCCCAGCTGTTCCAAGTTCCTTTCCTAGCACAGAGGTAGGTTTTCTCCCCAATAAGTGTTTTTACTCCTACACCCGTTTTAAGCAACTTTCTCTTTTTACAAAGGTACAATTAATCAAGATATACAACGCGATTTTTTCATATGTAACCAAATCCATACACATGGACCACAGAATATACCTCTTCTATGCTGTTAAAAGAGTTGAAGCCCAAATGTCCCCATGTCAAACACAAAAGTCCCTTTATTACAATGCCATTTCTCACCCTCTTCACTATTCAAGCTGCTCCTGGGTGAAAATGTCATTGCTTTAATGGGAACCAGAGTGAGAATTCAGACAGACACTTTGAGAGGAGTGAAGCACCAACGCCCTCTAATTAGGTGGAGGTTTAGATTCATCGTATACACAGTTCAGCCTTAAGAGCCTCGTTTTATTGGTTTTTTGCATGATGAGCATTTAAGAATGACACAAGAATGTGTGATTCTCAGCAAAATCACAACAAAGCTCACCCGTATTTTCTTGTTAAGACAGGAAAACCAAATGAAGGAGAAGATATGGGAGAGGCCAATGCTGTTGTTAAGACTATTAAGAGGCTTTAGGGGCATTAGAGTTTAAATTCCTGACAAAATAAAAGGAGCTATAGAAATGCAGAAAACTTTGTGTTTTGTTTCATGTCTGACCAGAACATCCAAGTGAGAGTATATTAAGCAAGAGAGGGGGAAACCTAGACTAGAAAAACAAATGTTTAAAATGACCGTTTTGGGGTATAATGCATTAAGTACTGCTCTGTTCATTTCAGTGAGTATGCATTGGCCTCTCCTACCTGTCCCAATGACACAGATAGAGATTCTACATTATCTGTGCTTGACCGATTGTTCTCTGTTACAAAGCAATCCTATGCATCTCTACTCAGAAGTAAATCCCATTGAGTTCAATGAGAATCATCCCGAGGTATAGGACTGCAGACTTAGCCACACATCAAGACGTCTCACTGGGAACTATCACTGGTGTAGTCCTATTAGTCTTGACGGATATTATGATCTGGCCCACACAAAACCTTCTGTCAAGATTAGGGCCTAGCAAACCCTAAAGCCAAATGGGTGGATTCCACAGAAGTAGAAGTTAGTGAATCATCCTTACCTAAATTGTCACATAGGATTTTAGCATTAGGCAGGCCTTAGTGCAGTAAAATACATCAACCTCCTGGATCAGGTCAACCTTCAGCCTCTGATATTCTGGTGGTTGCCTCTGCATCTCAACAGCTTTATCTCTAGCTTCATCTCCTTAGACTTTCTTACTCCTGCAACTTTGGGCCAATGATCCTCTGCACCTTTCACTGCCTTACCTTTTAACCACTTAAGGCACAAGTCTATGCATATTTAGACAGGAAAAAGCCCTACAATTCCCAGCATGGCTACCTGGAGGGATGCTTTTCCTGTGCCGTTAATGACTTCATCTAGAAGTGCTGATGGCTGAACAGATCTCCTGGTTACAATCTTCAACCTGGCTGACTACCCCACCCATTGAAGGCTAGGATCTCAACATTCCCAAGTACAGAACAACAAGCTAGAAGTGTCATGAGGAGCAGACAGTGCAGAGAGAGAGACCAGGACACAATTCCCACTTTCCCAAAGGAGTCAAACAAGCTAAATTAAAGCTGTTACAAAGGAAATTTGTTACCAGCAGGGCGCAAAGTTTCTAGTTTTTCTCTTTGTACAACTCAACTTCACCAGCACACCCCTTAATATAGGCCATGTCTACAATGGCCTTTCCCCCCGGGGTTGTCCCTGTGTGTCCAAATGATGCACAGGGGATCCTGGGAGCAGATAGGGATGAACCCTTCATTTTCCCAGAATAATAGAGACCTCGGTTATCCCGATTTTCCCTGCAGTCCCAGGATGATCTCGGAGGCAGTGTGGGTGCCCATTCCGGCTTCTTCCCTTCTCCCTGCGAGTAGCAGGGGTCAGCAAGAGGGAAGGAGCAGGTCTGGGGGGCGTCCAGGGACACTGGGGTGGGGCTTTTTTATTATTTACTTTTCCGGAGGAGCGCAATTGCGCTCCTGGCATCAGCTTCTAAAAAAATAAATGGAGGACGCGACATCCCTGTTTGTTTCCGGGACGTTGTGTTTCTGTGTCGACTCTCAGGGAGGGTCGCGGAAGCAGGTAAGTCCGCAATCCTCCCCTCCCTCTACACCCTTAGTAAAGTAGAATGGGTGTGATACAATAGGAAATATCAAGCGTTAGTTTTGTCATATTTTGATATCTTAATAAAGTTTGGTAATGATATGAAGTCTTAGATAAACCGTAAACCTAACAGAACCCCTTTTTGAGAGACAGTGAAATCCATAGCGCTGGATTCCTTGGCACATAGACTCATGTACCTAAGGATCAGAATCAAAGCACATTCCAACATGCCCTGATCCTGTTCTGCCTCTTCCATTCCAATGTACCTCTGCTGGAAGTTGAGAGAGACTCACTCTGGAGTTATAAAAGGTACTCAGTTATATATATATATATATATACACACACACACCCAATGACAGGCTCTGATTAAATAAAGACATTCCAAATGTACACCGAAGCAATCAAGCAACAATCTGACTCTACGTAGTCCCAATGGGGAACAAAGGCAGTTCCAGTTCTTTGTATTGTTCACATATTTAATCAGTGACTCTTTCTCCAGTTGCATAGAATAGTTGCCAGTGCTGCATGTATAACAAACCTAATGCAAGTCTTGCAATCTGCTTGGTCACCATTTGATATCCAAACTCGTGGCAGCTGGTTTTTCCGTGCTGTATTTAGTATGTAATGATTCCTGGACCTTCATGGAGTCCATCCCTTCCAGCCATTCCTGGTAAAGCTTCTGCACGTGCCCATTGGTTTCAGGAAGCCGGACAGGAACTGCAGTGTACACATCCTCCATCTGCCTGAGCAGGGCCTTGTCTGGTTTTCCATCTTCAGTCTGAGCTTGACCCTTCCCGTTTAAGCACCCTAAAATGGGAGGCAAAAGCCAAGAAAATAGATTTGCTTAGATGGACAAACACATCAGACAATAGCTGTTTCTGGTCGGGCCCACATGTGTGCAAGAGTTCACCTTCCTTCAGCATACACCTGGTGCACATTCCCTGCCTCTGACACCTCTGGAGGTCCAATATGCACAGTCCCAGATTGTGCTGTCAATCCCAGATAAAATCCAGGAATTGAACACACAAACTGGTAATTGTATGTGCAACGGATTTTATGCATGCAGGTCTTAACTGAACATGACACCCTCAAGTGGACATTCAAGGATGTCTGAGACACGACAGATTCACTAGGTAGATTTGTTTGGTTTGCGTTTAAGGTGAACTGATCTAAATTTGCACTTCCCAAACAAACATGTAAACATGATTATTCTTTGGATTTCTCTGAATTTTGAGATGCTGTTCTCTGATCAAAAATGCATAATTTAAGGAAAATTGTGTACAAAAATTCATACATTTGGGGGAAATTGCTTGCCAAAACAAATGGTGTATAGGAGGGGAAACAGCATACAGCAATGTGTATACTACGAGGAATAAGTATACATTTTTGTGCTGACTTTTTATTCCCCCCCAACCCGGGCTTCCAAAAATTTGAAAGCTGTAGAAAGCAAAACAGATTCACTCCATCCCTATAAAGAAAGGCATGCTCTCATTCCCCACCCCACATATGGATCAGACCAGAGCCAAATGTTGTTTGATCCAGCCCCTTTCAGCTTTAACACTGTAGGAGTGTGATCCTATGCAAATGCAGACAGAAAAAAACCCTACAACTCCCAGCATTTCCCAGCCAGCCATACTGCGCCCAATACACTCTTTCGAGACACCAAGCTTTATCAAATGATAAATTTTATTAATTCAGTATCAGCAACAGTGCTCTAAGAAAAGGGAGGTTCTGAAGGTAGGAACAAAAGAGAGGGTCTTCTCTGTGGTGGCCCCCCAATTATGAATTATCTTTTCCATGAGGCCTGCCTGGCACCAAAACTGTCATCTTTTCGAGGCCAGGTAAAAAAAAACCTACCCTCTTCTCCTAGGTATTTGGCAGCATATGAGTTTTAATTACGTCTTGGATTCTCTTTGGCTGATTGTTTAAAAAAATCATTTTTAGATATACAGTATCTTGTCCATGTGTGTGTTATTTGCCTGTATGATTTTATGCAATTTTTTAAAAATTCTGTGTAAGGCATTTTAATAGTTTTAATTTTTGTGAACTGCCTAGAGACCTTCGGCTATGGGGCAGTATAGAAATATAATAAATGAAATTAAAATCCAGGGTCCACCAGAAGAGGTTCCTTCTCTTCTTTCAATGTTTTTTCAATAACTTTTCCTTCTCCCATTTTCTTTATAAGCCTTCCAAGTTCATTGCAAAGCTGAGCCCAGGAATGTTTACATGGAAATTCAGTGCTGGACTATATCAGACTCTCTTCTCAAAATGCTGGGTTCATTGAATGACACTGTATACAGCAGCTAATACCGTGAGTAATACAAAATTCAAGGTTTGCTAAGAAGTAAGTGACTGCAAAAAGTATAGCAAAAACTTCAACACATATACTAATAGTAAACTCAGATGACAATTCATGATGGCTGTGGGGTTACTGAGAAACAAGAGGGAGATGTTAGTATGCTTGGGGGAATCCCAAAGTTTGCAGAAGCAGAAAAATCTTTGGGACCCACCCAACCCCCCAAAAATAGCCCAATGAAGACTGAGCATGCGCAGTGGAGCCAGAATGGTAACAGACTTTTGGGGGGTTGGGGAGATGAAAAACCAGGCAGAAAAGAGGGAATGTAATAGAATATTCTGGAAAAGAGCATGGCTGGCTGGCAAACTGCACAATGCCCCATTGGCTGAATTCGGACAACATGATAGTCAATGGTGGGGTAATAACCAACTTTACAGTTGTTCATCTAGGGGGTACTCCCCACACAACATGGTAATAAATAATCAACTGTGGTGTGGATTAGAATCAGCGCTGAGTTGACTATGGCAGCATTCGGATGACACGATAGTCAATACAACTGACGATTGTTTACCCCCCCCCCCCGTTGTTTATTGTGTTGACCGAATTCAACCATTGTGTCACCATCCCGCTGGTATATATAGCAATAGTTTGGGGCTCAAAATCAACAAGGGCCAGAAGAAGAATTTCTGGCCCGATTTGCCCAATCACAGAGAAGAAATAAACGACAGTGGCTTATTTCCTGTTCTGTGCATGCTGGTCATGTGCAGGGGGGGATCTGCATAATTACCCTCGGCACTGCGGCTTATTGTGTCATGCAAATCCAGCCAGGGTGGCTTGTTGCCATGGTTAACAAGCGACCGAGAACCTTACTGTCCTGTGATCATGCGAACCCAGTTGTCTGTCTACAACCCTCTTATTGTGCAAGGGGAGAAAATAGATCTCATGTTCTGCTATTACCTCCAGGACAGGCTAAAACCTCTACAAAATGGTAGGAACACTTTCCCTTTTTCAACTTCAGGACCATGTTTTGGATGTTGCGAAAGCCGTACGCTGCTGCAAAGCGCAACACTGTCTCGCCGTCCTTTTCGAGGGTGACCTCCTGGAAATCTTTGTTTCTGAAAAGACACAAAGAGGAAATTCTGAATGCTTCCATCTGCAGTGTTAAGTTTGAGAACAGCCAGAAAACACTTGGATAGGTCTCCTTCACAGAGGTGACCAGGGTAGGTATATGGATGGAAAAGGTTGGACGTCCCACATCAACCTTTGCACCTGATGCTCAGGAATGCTTTTCACCAACTCTTAACTGGTGAAAAGGACAGTTCCCACCCCCAGATTGAAAGGCAGTCACTATAATTCTTTTGGATTACTGTATTAGTATAGGGCTGCATAATGATGGCTGACACCCTAGCCATCAGTTGGTGCAGCATAGAGCAGCTCCCCTCTGAGAAGAGTGAGATGCTGGAAACACCCAGTGTCCCAGCTTAATCCACGCCATTGATTTTAACCTAAAGTTTGAAAATAAATGAAATATTCCATTTTTCTTCCAAAACAGGAACTCACAGTGTGATACAACGATTGACCTTAAAAGCCTTCATGGTCTGGGTCCTTCATAATAAGGAACTCCCTTTATCTCTATAATTCACACAATCCACATCCAGCATTTGAGCCCTCCAGTTCTGACATTCCTGTGCTCAAAGGACAGCACGGCTCAAGTGCCTTCTGGAGGTCACGACATTTCCCAAGTATTTAGAGGACGAGACTAAGCAATGAGTTATAAGCAGCTGCA
The DNA here is from genome assembly GCA_029215795.1 of Anniella stebbinsi. Taxonomy (NCBI): domain Eukaryota; kingdom Metazoa; phylum Chordata; class Lepidosauria; order Squamata; family Anniellidae; genus Anniella; species Anniella stebbinsi. Next base: position 58,370,038 of record JARDYH010000005.1, on the reverse strand, counting down.
TGCTTTTGGCAAATTGTTTTATAAACAGTTAGCAACTGACGCTGGATCCTCAAGGATAAGGCTGGTTATGCATCCAAATGGATGAGTATGTAAATAATATCAGACCAAGGCTGTAAAGTAACGCTGCCAGCCAACTGGTTTCTAGCCAGCCTGGCTAGTTTTGAGGGCTTTTAGCTAGCTGCCAAACAAGCAACAGGGGAAGCCATATACTTTGAGCCCACCCCCAGATTTTAGATTCTGTACACACATGCATACCAGGCAGGGGAAGACTTAGAAGCGTGCGTGTGTGTATATATGTGTGTGTACATGCTAGTCCATGCATACATTTGAATTGAGGGGCTGTACCTGACCATGATCTTCTGGGGCTCTCCACATGTAGAATTGTCCAGGTACCAGTCCTTATTTCAAGAGTTGGCAATTCTACTGTGAAAGGTTCTTGATTTCAGAGTTGCTGCTCTGACATGACACTAATGCCAAGGAAGGAAATCCTATGGTGTGTGGCCACATATTCTTGCTCCCTCTCAGCCCACTGTGTGGTTTGTGTGAATTCTGAATTCCACTTGTCTCTTCACCAACAAGATGACAGTGGCTGCTTATCTGGATATTAAACAGTAGCATGTGAAAACCCCACAGCCACCAAGGATCTCTGCTCAAATGTTTCATGTGTACATTTAAAAATGTAATGGGTGCATATGGTACGTGCATGCTTTCAACCATGTGCATTGTTAATGTTATATTCACTATGTCTGGTCATAGTTCCCTGCTGTGTGTACATGTGGCAAGAACTTACATTTGTAACATGCAAAGAGGCCAGAAGTACCTATTTTCTGAACTAGTGTTTCAGACGAACATAATTTAGATATGCAACTTACTTTAATACTTTGTATGTGAGCTCCTTCACTTCCGTATCAAACAGCTCCTTGGCAGCATGTTTAAATATGTGCTCCAGATAACCATCTGACCTTCTTCCATCATGCCGGATTAACTCGCCCTCCTTTATTCCACCAAACCTTATAAAATATGGGAGAAGACAGGGAAGTGAAGAGCAGAGGTGAACGTGGGAGATCCCTCTACAGAGCTTTGTTGGCACATATTTGTGCTCTAGCAGTCATCAGCCAAGAGGAACGCATATCATATATTACTTTAATCACAGTAAGAGAACAGAATTGAAAACCTACCAATAAACACATTATGTACTGTATGGATGCTGGACATTAAATTTCACTGCTCAACCCACTGTGAACAGGGGACTGAAAGTTCTTGTTTGCTGAACCAGCATCTGCCCAGGGTCATGCACCATGATGCTACTAGGATAACCTTCCCCAACCTGGTACTCTCCAGATGTGCCAGACTACAACTTCCAACTATCATAATAGAAGGCACCAGGTTGGGGAAGGCTGCACTAGAATATCTACCAATGCAGATGACAGGAAGACAGTGATGTCAAGAACCACTACAGTAGCAAAAGTCTTTTCAGATCCCTACTCTGCTGCCCAACCCTGTCATGTGGTTAGCTTGCTTGGGGATGTATATTCATTTAGAACCCTTATCATGATTGAGGTTTTCTGTCTCATTACAGGTGTTAAGTCAGCATAAAAAGATAGGAAAAATATGTTATTACCAATCACTGCTGTGGTGAATGGTCACTGCTTACAATTATTTTATCTAAATTGTGTGTGTGTGTGTGTGCGCACATGCGCACACATATATCTGCAAAGGATAATATTTCATGTATCTGATGAAGTGGGTTCTAGTCTATGAAAATGTATTCCATAATAAATCTGTTTGTTTTTAAGGTGCTATAAGAGCTACAGTTTTTTTTTACTGGAACAATCTAACCTGGCCTCTCCGCTGATAAAATATTTCTGCAAGAGCTCTCTTTCACACGTACAAGGTCACATAACAAAGATCTTATGAGGCATTATGTGCAGGCCAAGCGTCAGCACCTTGCATACTAGGGTATCTGCTGGGGCCCATGCGCCTCAGCAATGACCACTGGAGATTGCCCTCTTGCCTGTCCACCCTACAGTCTGCTGCCAGTTGGGTCCCCCAGCAGCCTCCTCTTCCACCTGCAATCACGAGTGAGCTCACCTAGCGACAGGGCAGAGACATCACTGCTACGGAAACTCGCTTGCTCGCATGAGCGGAAAACTGGTGGTTGGCCACCTGCTTGCACTTGTGAGTGGGCTTATCTGATGGCGGCCATGCCGTCATGTGACAGGAGCGGAGCGGCTACTCTGTTCCCAGCCATTACAATGCCACTGCCATAGAAGCACTGCTCACAAGTGGCTGGTGGCTGCTCCACCCCTTCCCCCACGTACCTACTCAAAGCAAGAACACAAGAGGGAGGGGGAAGCTGGCTGCTGCTGGGGAGCTCAAGTGACGGCAAGTGTTGTGGAAGAGGGGGGTTGTAGTCAGCGCTGAGGGGGCACCAAGGCAACCCAAACTCTGGATCAGGACCTGCTGGTACACAACCCATTTTTGCAATGGCGTAAGAGGCTGAAGAAAACTGCTTTACTATGTGTCTTTCTTCCAGGATTGCAGCATGAAATATTGTAGAAATGTGTCCTAATAATGACAACTGTGTTTGTTCTTTTTGAAACTCTTTTGTCTGATGGAGATGTGTAAAGGTGTTTGTTTTGAGTCAATTCACCAATCAAAGCAAAAGCATCTCACAACAGCTACTTACAGGGTATCAAAGGCCACCTCAGCTATTTCTTTCAGGGAGACTTTTTTCTGCTCCATTATTTGGAAGACTTCACCTGTAAAGGGCAGTGGGTGGGTGGATGAGAGGATTACATTATTCTTAAGCACACACAGAGGCTACCAAAGGTGTGGGGAGTAGGAGTTCTCTAGAGGCAGAAAGACAGGGGAGGGGAAGTTGTTGGATTACAGCACCCATCATTTGCCTTGCTGGGTGGCACTGATGGGAGTTGGAATCAAAGAACATCTGGAGGACCACAGGTGCAGGAAGAGATTGCGCTCCATGACATAGCTCCAGGCATTCTAGATCTGCCCTGTTGTATTAGTTAAGGATGTCAGAAGGGCTCTACTGGATCCGACCAAAGGTCTATCTAGTCCAGCCTTCCTCAACCTGGTACCCTCCAGACATGCTGAGCTATATCTCACAGCACTTCCCACCCACCCACGTAGAATTTGTACAATTCATATTGCTGGAGAAAGAGTTATTCTCAAACCACATTGGGAATAAAGAGCACAGCCTTTCCCACCCACCTTGATACAGCTCTCTTATCTGTTTCTGTTTCTTTCCTGGATATCTTTTATGACTGTTTGTTCCAGTCAGCACAGCAGTCATGTTGTCCCCGCTCTGCTCAGGAGGGAAATGTTTTTGGCTTTGGGGAAATCAGGAGCCTTCCTTGCTGGCTGGCTGACTGGCTTACCTGAAGTCACACTGACGTTGCCTGCTGAGTGGATGACTAAGCAGGACAGGAAGAAAACTCCAACGAGCAGAGCAACTGCCCCAAACAAACCACAAAAGAAAGGAGGACTCCGAAGCTGCCTTTTCCCCAGAGAAGAAATCCCCACAACCACCTTCCCAATCATGCATGCTGGCACTTTGCACAACCTGCTTCATGGTAGCATGAGGGGTTGTCTCACACATTTCACTTTGGCAGATGTGTGGGTCCCTCATGCAGCTGCATCAACCTTTGCAAACATGCAGTGCTAACTGAACCTTGGACTAGTCCAGCAGCCTTCCCCAACCTGCTGCCCTCCAGATGTGTTGGGAGTACAACTCCCATCATTCCCAGCCACCATGGTCATTTGGCATCAGCTCAGACCCAAAGGCTCAACCGACACTTGGGGACAGTGGTAGATCTGAGAGTTTAAACCTGGCTCTGCTCCAGTCACAGATGAAGTGGGATGTGGGAGGGGGCTGGATATTTTGCGGCCAGAGAGCTTCGGCTATGGGGCGGTATATAAGTGTAATAAATATTAATCATCATAATCATCATCATCATCATCATCATCTACCTCTCCCTTGCCAAGGCAATAAAAATACAATAATAAATTGAACAACTGTCCATTCAATGCTTTTTCGTAACACCCCAAAACCAGTTGCCTGAGACAGCTGCCCCACACTAGCTAATAATCAGGCTGGTCAAGGGGAATTGGCATGAGGGACAGATTTTGGGAGGTAAGCCACAGGTGGGGGAGAGGATTTAGCATCAGTGTGCCCCTTTCACACTTAAGAAGGGATCCCCGTCATCCACTTTATATGTGTTTAGGGCAGATCAGAGTTTAACTAGAGAGATCTCCCATCACCATGTGCAATTTGAGCCTGACGGACACCCAAGTGGGGCCAATGGAAAGTCAAGTATGAGTCACATGACAGTATTTTCACAACCAGACTACACTGCAAGACATTCCACCCTACACCCCCAGTTCCTCTTTCCTTCCTCCCCAAACAACCCGCCATAGCTGTGGAGACGACCTTTTGTTACATTACTGTTTGCTTTTCCTTCACTGTCTATTTAAAATAAAAAGGAACACTTGAACAGAAATCTATCTTCTAAGGGAAATGCCTTACCTGATGTTAAAACACAATCAACGTCTTGAGAATTATACAAAGGGGTGCAGAAATCTTCTCGCAAGGCTTCTAACTTTTTATCGTAGCAAGGTGCCACAATTATGTGGAAGATTTTATCAGGGGAGAGATTCTGGTGGAGGAAGGAAACAGAGAAACACAAATTGTAGGTAAAGTAAGAAGCATGTGGAGACAAAATGGATTTACAGAAAAAAAGCTATTCATAGAATTTGAATTTTATTTGATCAGAATTCTTGACTCCCTTTCTTTGTTGGTATTAATATTTTTTAAAAAATTGTATAGAGTTATTTTAATTTATTAGCTCCTTTGGAGACTATCTACACTTGAAAGGCAGCATACAAAAGGGAAAGTCAATGAATGAATGAATGAATGACATCCTGTCCTATGGGGGCTGGATGTATTGTGGTAAGAGATTTATCAGAGAATAGCACGAAGAAGAAGAAATACATTTGGGATGCACTTGGAAGAATTGTGGGCTTTTAGACTGCAACCCTAAACATACTTATCTAACATACTTGTTTGGAAGGAAGTTCCCTGATTCTGTTCTTTCAAGTCAGCACTTTTAGTCTGGCTGACAGTGCTCTATAGAACAGTGCCTAAACAAGGCTCAATTTTTTTCATGCCCCCTGAAGAGGGGGACTCCCTTTAGACGATTTTGCCATGAGAAAGCCAAGAAAGTCTCCCTATTCCTGAAGCAACAGGGCCAGTACTTCCTGTCAATGAAATCTCGCAAGCCAGTCATCCCTGTGGAGGGAGGGCAAAGCGATTGTTAGCCCTCACTGGATAGCATCATACAGTCAAATCTGATTGCTTATGCAGTGCCAATAACACCACTGTGTTCCCTATCATATCTCTGATTGGCTGGAGTATGGGGTACAGGGACACAAGGATCAAAACTTTCCGTCGTACCAAAATAGCAGCAGCAGAGAAAACGAGAGATCCAAATCAATGCAAACAGAGAAGAAAATGTATTGTATTGACTTTGGGGGGAAGGTTTTGCATCCCCACCCCATTCTTATTTAGCAAATGGGTAAAAAACAAGTGCCAGGCCTAGTACGCTCTTGCGGACTTCCCCAACCTGGTGACCTGCACGTATTTTGGACTACAGCTCCCACCACCCCTGACCATCGGCCACCTGGGTTGATGCTGATAGGAGTTATATTATTTAAACTCCTATGTAAACGCCTATGTATTTCATTTCTATACTGCCCAGTAGCTGAAGACCTCTGGGCAGTTCAGAAACATCTGGAGGCCGCCAGGTTGGAGATGTTTGTTCTAAAGACTTTCAGTGCTCTATAGCAGCACTTGCTGTTGTCAGAGACAAAGAAGACAGCTCTTATTCATCAGAGAAGCAACCTAACTTCATTGAACTGAGAAAGGAAACTTAAAATAATCTATTGAGAAGAATCCCATGAACATCCAACATCAGCTTGTGAAAAAACCATCCTCCCTCACAGCCATCAGTAGTCTAGAGAAGCACCAGAAATCGTTACCTGCTGCCTGGCAAAATACCCCTTTACTAGGGAGCCCATGATCTGCTGTGGTGACTTCGCAGTGCAAATGTGTGGTGTTACTAGGCTGGAGAGGACTCTCTCTGCATACTGGATCCAGCCTAGAATGAGAAAACAGAACCAAGACAGGAAGGACTGAGGACTGTGGTGGAAGATTCATACAACAAAGCAGTTAAAATGATTTTTAAAAATGAAGAAGCGAGGGACTAAACTTCCTCATTCACTAGACTAGACATTTAGCCAGTATTTTAGTATTTGGCCCACTTGAATCACTATTATGCTGGCCTGATAATGGGGAAACATTTAGTTCAGCCAGGCTAATGGAATATAACCGTTTTTCCAACCCACAACTATTTTAACTCCTATGTAATTACATCTTTCTTCCCTTTTAGGGATGACTTCAATTATTTTTCCTAACGTGATAGAATCTCAGTGTATATCTGGCAATGCTTGCAGTGCAATGGAAGTGTTGCTGTTTCCCCCCCAGAGCTATGTCCAATGTTTGTCCACATTAAACTCGGGATAAAAAAGTGTGCCTTTGTGGAGCTTCAAAATATTCCCGGAACGCCCCACTCCTCACTTGCTATGAACATTCACCGTCCTTTGTCTCTGTTCCCTGTCATTGTTTCTGGCCACGTCTGCAATGTCTGTGCTGGGGGGAGCAGAGGCAGTGCAAACAGCAGCAGCGAACAATGATAGTGGCTTTAATACCCCCAGCAGTAGCAAGTCCTGCTGCTGCTTTGATGCTATTTTTCATACCGGGCTGTCTTCTTCCTGGACTTTAATTCAGCCAGTTGGGAAATACACAGTAAATGTGATAATCTCATAACACTAGGTATGTGATCAGTTGACTATGTGACAGTATCTCTGAGTGGTTTCAGCAATGTTTCTGTAGTGGTAGATATAACACACCCACCCTTCACCCACCCACCCCAATGCTCCAGAATGGCTTAACTTCTGGAGCACAGCAGTAAAACCAAGAAGGTGGCTGGAGGCTGCTCAATGCTGGAGCATCACTGCTGCTGTTGTTTTAAAGAGGGGTAGGGTGTCCGTGGTGGAAGGAAGGCCTGCCTATGGAGGAAGGACCCTGCTTGAACCTTTGAGCTCGCCCGCTCCTTCCCCCAGAAAATGTTGCCCTCAACACAACGGGCCAACATTTCTGCTTCGGTTGCAAATGTTTGCTGAAAAAAGGGGTGGAACGTTTTTCTTTTACAAAGGTTTCAGTGAAAAGCACCCACATTATTTGGCTCAATCCCAGGTATGAAAAGACAGCCCTACCCAATGATTTTCCCTACATGTATGTCTTTCTAATTGACTCTCTAAAAGCTATGAGCGCCAGCAGCGGCTAGCTGACATTTTTGTCAGCTTTATCTGAGCACCCACTCTGCTTTCGGTATCCTTCCATCCTAGTCCTCCTTGGCTCCACCCTCCCATATCTACATGCAACTGAATTTCTTGCCCTCTGTCATGTCCAGATATAAAACTTTCTGTTGACGAAGGAGAGAGAGATGAATACGCAAGGTGGTGCTTGCTGCTTCCAAAAGTACAAACAAAATAAAAAGAAGGGATAGATGAATTTAGACAATCATTTTCTGGCTGGTGACATTGTAATGCCCGAGCTTCCAGAAATGCACTATCAGGCCCTGTCAGCTGGGTTTTGAAAGCTTCCATGTCAAGCATGTCATAATCAAACAAGCCTCGGTGGAGTTTAATGAGGAAAGCCAGGAGTCTGTTTATAGCGTGAGTCACTTTGTAAGTTGACTGACCTCCAAGTATCTATTTTTCAAGAAGAAAAACAGGCAGAGTTCACTCAATTAACTCCAGCCTTGCAGTCGACATTCATCATTGTTTAGTTATGCAAATAGCCTTGGAGCATGAGCAATAGGACCCAGGAGGTTTTTATCTGCTCCCACACACAAACACCCAGGCCCTTTCTGCATAGTCATCCACAGGGCTGAACTCCAGAAACACAACTGCAGGGAAGCTGAAGTGCAGAGGAGAACTTGCCTAAGATAGGAAGAAGAGCCCTTTGGCTTTTGCCCATAGCCTGCACCCTGGGTGGGCAACCTTTTAGGACCACCCAAAGGCTACGAGAGATGCCAAATGGGTGTGAAAATACATATACAGGCATGCATACACACACACAGTCGGGGTGGGATCACTGGGGGAAGGCGAGATTAAGGGTTCCCATCCTTCAGCAACCCTGTGCGGGATCGCTGCCCTGACAACATCACCAATTTCTAAAATGCATGTACTGAGCAGGGGATTTGCAATGCTGTGCTATTCTGCCTGAGATTTTGTTTAAAGCAGTGAACAGAAGCCCTAGGAAGGTGACAGGAAACCAGACTCCCTATTGTAATGCTCCCAGATTGCCCCACAATAAGCCAACACGTGCAGACAAAAGACGTATTTCTGGGGCTGCTGGTGTGTGTGTGTGTGTGTGTGTTTACCAGATATAAATTGCATTGTAAGCAACGTAGAGCAGCAACACAAGCTTGAGAGAGAGAGAGTGTGCACCAAGAGGACCCTTCTGTCAGCATTTGACCACCCAGCTGCAAATGAATATCACAGAAGTGAAACTGGTCCCAGCCTTCTTCATGAAAAGGCAGGGGATTTTCCTAACTACTGTGTTTTTAAAGTACGATCCGCTGTCCCAGCACAGAACATTTCTAAGACAGGCATTAGATCCAGAAAATTAGACATTAACCTTCAAGAATTCATGTCTTCAACCTGCTTAGATGAACCAAATAATATCCATCTCAGCACTGACTGCAGGTAAAGTGAGTTATACAATGTCTGGGACTGGATTTCTCACCTGGGCAAGCTGAAGCAAACATTGGTAAGGCATGCTCTTCTCGATTCTGATGGTGGTACCGTTGTACAAACTCCTTCTGGCTCTCCAGAATACTAAAATCAGCAGCTATCGTGGTATCAAATACATAATGTGCTCCTAGAGGAAAACAGTCACAAGAGCAGGACAATAAGGTATAACTTGATTAAATACCTTGATTTGTTGTTTCCTTCCATATGTTCTACACACTCTCCAGCCTTTTTAATCACATTTAAAAACCAAGATGTGGCATGGAATACAAAGGCAAGGGTGGGCAAATTTGCAACCATGTTTCCACTGACAGTCACAACTGCATGCAGTTTTTCCAGACTCGTCAACTAGAATTAGAAACGTGGGCAGAAAACAACAACTGAGGAACCATTCTCAAACAGCACCTATCTACGAGTTCCAGAAGCAGCTTGTGATAGGATAGGGATCCCCTGTTCAAGTAAAAGAAGTAAAAAAAAAGAACATGCTTGAGTGTGGCCTGAAACAGATTGTAGCCAGATGGTCTAGAATCCAAATACGTTGGTCCTATCTAAATATGCAGCAGGATGTGGTGGCCAGAGATCTGGTAGAATGGAATGATATCACTTCAGTCTACTGGTGGGACAATCACATTTTTGCTTCTCTATGGTAGAAAACAAGCTCCTGAAAACAGAAAACTAGCATAGCATGGAGCAAACAGGGAAAACACTTTTCTCTCTGACGTGCTAGTTTTTTTATTTGCAGAGTGTTTTCAAATGGGAACCTTTTAAAAACTGGCATCCCGCCCCATCTGGGGAGCATTTAAAAATAGAAACCCACACCTGCAATTCCCTGTCTCACTTTGCAGTCTGCGTAGATTATGCCTCACTCCTACCCCAAATTCCATGACCAGAAATTTTAAAGAAGTATAAAAGTTTGGTAAATCTCATTCCTGTAGCAAACTTTTTTTTCTCTTCACCCCTCTCCCCCTGCATAATCATTATCATTAAACATCATATTGTTATTTGTTGGCCGGTGGTGCTAGAGGGTAAGAGAGTACAGGACACAGGGACAAAGAATGCACATGGATCAACAGGTCAATTTTCTAAAGTAAAGGACTCTGGGGATTCTCGGGGGTCTGTTTTCTGGAGGTCCAGGGAGCTGATGCTTTTCTAAAATAAAGGAGATACACTATGTTTTGTGGGACTGTGCATATCACCAACTCCAGGGAACATTATGAAGCTGCCTATACCAGGTCGGGCTACATGTCTATGTAGTCCATCATTCTCCACTCTAGCTGGCGGCACTACCTGGCAGAGGCTTTCAAATTACCTGTTGAGCTCCTTTTAACTGGAGATGCCACAGACTGAGCTTGGTACCTTCTGCACGCAGAAGCTGAGTTCTGCCACTGGGCGATGAACCCTCCCTTTAAGTACTTAAGAAAAGGGGAATCGTTCATGGGAACACACAATTACATGGAAGGCTGCCCATGCTTGTCACCAGAAGCCCCGTCCATCTCCTGGTCTCTAAATCAGCAGTTCTAGCCAATGTCTTGTGGACAGGGGAGGCGTATATGCACAAGCAGAGGTATTGCAAAGGTTTTATAGCTGATCATCTGATTGAACAGGCCGGCCAATTTTAAATGGAAAAGCAGCCTATCCCACTGTGTGAAAGGTGAAAGCAGTAAAAGCTTTCAGAACACCCGATGCAGCCTCTCCTATGGCTATCTAGTATTGTGGCTTGGGCTTTTAGCTGAACGATCAATAGTCCATTCCAACTTTTCTCCTTAAAAGAATGGGCCAAATCTTTGAAAAAGTTTGGTAGACTGCCAATCTGTATAAATATGAAGGTAGGGATAACATGTTCAATGTGTACGGATGAAAGTCCCTACGCAGAGGTCACCTCGAATGCATGGAGGTTAAGGTGAGGTGAGAGGGCAGGACCAACAGATGTAATCCTGATCTCTGCCCCACATTTCAGCCCACCCATTTTAGATTCACTGATTATGAGTGACACCAAGAAAGATTTGGTTTGCATCCTTTCTGCACCATCAGAAGTGCCCTATTTATATACCCCCTTTATAATGAATGTGGACACACACATAAATAAATCACTTGCTAAACAGTTTCACAATCCTATCTTGTGACCTGTCACATGCTGTAAAACTATGCCAGGGAAGCAACATATAAAATAAAAAATGCTGTGTTTGATTTTTTTTTTCTCACCATAATAACAAACCTACCAAGACTTTTGAGGAAACCACAAAGCCTCTTGGCTGCTTCAGTTAGACAGAGATTGAATTTAGCAGCAAAATAAGGCAAGGACTGAGGACATATAGACACTGCCAACACTTTGTGTTTTGAGGTATCACATTTCTGGAAAACAATACACAACAAAACATACAAGTGCATTACTGCAACAGTTCAGAGTATTACCTCATGCATCAGATGGATTCGTCACATCTGACTCATTTTTCAGACACACAGATTAATCCAGCTTTTCAAGTAAGGTGTCAGGGAGTGGGCATTAGTCCATCTCACATCTCCCCACACTTTCCACTGTGAGAAAAAATATCACTGTGCTAAGGAAGCCACTGGTTTCTGCCTCCCTCCACCCCAGTGTCCAGGAAAGAACGGGAGAGAACACCCAAATTGACGTTTGCCTTAATAGAGCAGGTTGTTTCTTCAGATATAGAGAAAAAGAAGTGCGGAATTATAGTGGCTGTTGGTCTTCTCTCTCTCCCTCTCCCTCCAGGCTCAGCATCAGCGCTTAGCACCCCAGGGCAGCTGCCAATGCTCCAGCAGTGCACGTCAATGCTGATACCTGTGCTGGGCCCTCAGCTGCAAGTTTACCTGGTGACAGCAGCGGTGGGTGGCCATTTTAATTTCTTTTCATGAAATTCTATTTTGAAATAAAGTTAACAAAATGAAGAAAAACGTATTTAAGAATAAATCAAAACCACTAAATCATTTTAATTTCCCCCAATATCCTCAATGGATTATTGCTCTGGAGCATCGTGGGAAATTAAAATGGCTGCCCACCACTACCATCACCAAATAAGTTCACACCCACCACCCGCATGAAGGAAGGCCATAACCAGAGGCCCACCAAAATAGAAGGGGGCTCACTAAAGGACATTTGGCCAAAGGCCATTTCACATTTGGCACTGCCCATGTCTCTCTCATTGCCTTAACACCTGAAAGGGGCTGTCACGGCAGAACACAGCTGAGGAAACATAGTACCATGTTATGGAGATATTACTTGTGGTTCTCTGTCTTTCTGTCTTCTGGCCTTAAAGAGTTAGGCAAAATGCTAGATGGAGGTATGAATTTAGTGATCAGAAAGCTGCATTGTGTTTTTTCTCCAATTGCACTCCATTAGGCAACATATAGAAATGACAATCATCATCATCATCATCACCTGGTACTATTCCTGCAGCAACAAGGAATACCAGCAGTAGAACAAAAACCACAAGTACTCTCTCTGATTTATTGAAAAATTACTGCCCTATGGGGTTGAGTAGAGCTTATAATCAAGGGAAGGATCTATATAGTCTCTCATATACCTAAAATGAAGAAGTGTTCTGTAGAAAATCCCTTGAGTTTATGCTCTGCAGAAAACATGCAGAATATTTATTACTATTATTCTAAAAAACGAAAAACAATGAGGGCACTTTTTGGCTCTGGGTTTTCAGCAGAAATGAATTCAAACGCAAGGCCACTTCACACATTATGTGACAACAAACCCAGGTTTACCACTGAGTGTACATTTATCAGAAGTCACAGCCTATCCTGGTTCCCTAATGTGTGTCCCTGTACAAAACTTGTGTCTGCATAATGGATTTATTGTGTTTGGACTTTACAGTTGTAGATGCATATTTAAAACATAACTGTGTCTTTGTATTGTTGTAGATACACCTACATAACATAATGTATGAAGAGGCCCACAATCTCTAATGTAAGAATAGGAAACAATAGGAGACAGTGAGGAAAAAGGAGAACTGTCAAGCAAAAAAGACCAGATGCGGTGAGGGAGAGAGTAGGTCTTTAAGCGCTACTTTACAAAGGATAATCAAAGGAGCAGTCTGAATGTCAGGAGAGAAAGGGTTCTAAAGTTAAGATGCAGCAAAAGAAAAAATGCAAGCCAAGCTGTAAAAGGCCGGGAAAGGGGGGGGGGGGCATTTGATTTAAAAAAAAGATTAGTGCTGGTAAGGCAGAGGAAGGGTATGAAAGGATCTGAATACAGGGGTGGGCTGGGCTGAACTGAATGCAGGGAGAGAGAGGGATGTAGCGTAAAAAGCAAAATAAAGCAAAGTGATGAGCAATAACAATTAGAATGGCAGCAGGATTTAGCATGGAAGGCAACAGATTTCAGAGGAGAAAAGAATATTCTAATAACCCATATGAGAAATGATCAAAGAATAAACCAGAATCGTAGTAACGAGATAAAAAGGTGGACATTATCGTTAAGAAGTTGATGCCAATTGGATTTGGCAATAAACACAATCTATTGAGGGGGGGGGGGAGAGAAAGGAGAAGAAGAATAAAAAATGTTGCACAGATTGTGTGCCTGTGAAAAAGAAGTTAGTTTGCTATTTCTAAGGATTGAGAAGGAAGTCAGAGAACCAGTTTGTGGACTTTGAGATCTAATGGGTTAGGGTAATAGATGTTTGCCCAAGAGAATGGGTAAAGAAAGATTTTTCAGTACAGGAGAAATGAGGACAGCTTTGAAACTGAAAGAAAAGATTTTAGGGGATAAAAAAAAGACTGAAAATATAGGAACCAGGGAAGGCAGGATAGCTGGAGGAGGAGATTTTTTTTAAAAAAAGGAAGGGGACAAAATTATGGGAAACCACAGTTGGTTGTATCAGGGATTCCAGTTTGACAGTCAAGGTAGTGTGTTTTCTGTACAAACACCATCCCTTTACCTTATTAAGGTTCAGTACACGGAAGAGCTCCTTCTGATTCTGCTGGAAAACTCTGACTGCTTCATCTGACGTTATGCAATTGTCACAAGTGAGGCAGTCACTCAGGAATATTTTAGCATTAGCCAACCTATGGAATTCACTTTTCTGAAAATGAAAAACAAACAAACCCACCAACAAAAACTTGATGACAAAAAAAAAAGACAAAAAAGGCATCTATTTAGCACAATTATTCCCAAAATGGTGGGTAAGGACCCACCAGCATGTCGGAGGGGTTTTGTGGGTGATGCTTGAATTATGGGAGACAAGGTAAGGGGCCCTTCATGAAATCCAAAAGCCTTTCCCACCCTCAATTTTAGACAAATCATGGTTCCCTCCAAACCTTCGGAAAATAATAATAATAATAATAATAATAATAATAAATTTATTTATTTCTAACCTGCCTCTCCCTCTGGATCGAGGCGGGGAACAACAATAAATATAAATACAAAGACCATAAAATAGATAAAACATTAAAACAAATAAAACTAATACATTATAAAAAACATCTTAAAATTCAACTGGGTAGACCTGCCAGAAGAGATCACTCTTCACGGCTCTCTTAACAGCTTCAGGGGCTGTGACAAAAGGTGAGGTGTCAGGGCTCCCCCGCCCCGTGATTTATGCAGTGTCCATGTGTCCTACTTTACAGATAAAACCTATATTTGGGCATCCTTTATTTGTAAGGCTGTCCATTCCAAGTCCAGTTTTAAAATAAAGAATCGTAAGAAGGGAAAGCAGCAGGGGCCTTGAAGATGCTCATCAACTGTTAACACCTGGACAGGCATACAAGTCACCTAGTCCAGCATCTCACTATGGTAAGATGCGTTGTATATCTAGTTAAATTACAGTAATGATTTCCAGATTTGCATCTATCTATCTATCTATCCATCCATCCATCCATCCATCCATCCAACTTGTGTGCAAATCTGTGCCATCTTTTGCTCTCTTTCTTTTTGTAGATGCATTTCTTCTTTTTGGGCAATGCATTGTTGGTCATCCTACATCAGACTGCCACCAATGAGGCACAAGATACGAATCAAAGTTTGAGGCTTTCATCGGAGGTTGCTGATCTTTAATCAGCAATTCTTGAAAAGAAGGCAATGTTCTACAGAAAGGTCCCCATTATTCAAAGGTTGCCCAATATATCTTTATCTCACCAGCTGAATGTGTGAACTCTGATGATCAGCTCTCTACCAGTTGCCTCATCAGAAATACCAATGCGCTTTAATATTATATGCTAGGTGTGAATATTATGGCCATTGCAATGCCACATGAACATATGAAAAATAATAAACTCTATGGAGTGTTATGAAGCCTAGGTGTTCTTAAATAAGAGAGAACCACTTTCATCTATGAAGTCAACAAAGTCAGGATAAGGAACATTCCCTTTTTACACAGGTGAGCAGCTCGCGGCCTGCTGCAAACCTCAGGGCCTTCCCTGCACACCCTTCTCCCATTAAAATGACACTCTGGCCAGTCCACCCAAGATCTATTTGCCAGGCTGGCCAGACAAATAGATCTTGGGACTGATTGAAATGGGGAGGAGGAGAGGGTATGCAGGAGAGGAGAGTCATCCCTGTATGCCATCCTCTCCATTTAAGTCATGCAGGCACAGGAACTCCGTCCTCTTTTGCATCTGGCCAACCTAGAACTACCCAATGCATATTTATTTTGAAGTAACTCCTGCTAAATCCAGTGGGACTTAGTCCCAAGTAAGTGTGCAGAGGAGTTCCGCCTTAAAACCGATGTGATTTCATTAAAAATGTACTTCCAAATAAACATGCAGAGGACCAGGCTGTAAGTCTGTGCTTTTGGGCCAGACTTGGGCTGTATAGAAAAGCAAAATATTTTATTTATAACTAATTAAGTTAACTATATTTTAAATATTTTAATTAATAATTAATTAACAATTAAGATTTTCCCCTTGAGGATAAGAATATAGTATGCCTCTAATTTTAATACAGAAAAGGTGTGCCACATTCATAAGAAGTTTGGCAAATTCTGGTTTAGGGGGTGATTTACATATGGGGTTTAGGCTGCAATTCTATAGCCACTTACCTGGGATTAAGCATCACTGAACTCAATAGGACGTAGTTATAAGTAGCTATGTATAGGATTTCAGACTCTGAAATTTTGAATTGTACCAAAGGAACCGGTGTGAGCTCATTATGATTTAGTGGGCAGAGTGCTGGACTTTAACCAAGGAGATCGGGGTAGTATCCTATGGTGTCCACGCACTCGTGGGACCCACAGGTGCATGGACGCAATGTTTTTACGATTCTAAAAATAACCATGGAAACGAGTGGAAGTGCTCATTTTTGGAACGGGACAGGTCAGCAGAGCTTGCAGAAGTGAGCTCCGCTGACCTGTCCCAATCCAGAAACGAGTGTTTCTGTAATTATTTTTAGAAGCGCAAAAGCCCACTCACACAAGCGGTGGATCTGGTGAGCGCAATGGAAGGAATGGAGGTGGAGTGGCCCCACTGGATTCTGCTCCAAGATTCAATTCCCCACTTAACTATGAAGCTCATGGAAAGTTTGGGCCAATCACTCTCTCTCAGCCTAATCTAACCTATTTCACAGGGTTGAAGGTAAAAAGAGGAAGCAACCATGCATGCTGCCTTTAGTTCCTTGGGAGACAGGTAAAATAATAAAGTAAATGTAACAAGTTCGACAACTTAGGGTTTTGGATAATCAAAGTTTGAAGAATAAGAAATAGCCACAAGGGGTTCTGTAAAAGGTCGTGGAATACTTTAGTATAGAAATGCAATACATCTTTTGATAGAAAAAAAATTCCCTGGAGTCCATGACTGTTTTATCCAGCAACAGGCATTTTCAGTACAGCTTACTGATTTCACAATACCTAAATAGGTTAAGAAACAGATACACCTGCCACTTTTGACTTCAGAAAAAAATCCAAACTATGCACAGGACTCCTGCAGAATCAGTATTATATAGAGAACTTTAAAAGGGAACCTTAATCAGCCCTTTAAACACTGTACTTTAGAATGCGCATTTGTATCATTTTTGTTTTGTGAAAGTCATCGTCACTGGGGATTTTTATTCATTACACTTATGAAGCTCCAGCTGTGTGTATAGCACATTCTAACGCACACAAACACACACACACACACACACACACACAATGTTTTTCATAAAGCAGCACTGTACAATAAAGAAAAACACAGTAGTTCCAATCCAGGAAAAGTTAGTCATGCTCATTTAATTTCAGCTGCTTTCGATAGTACTTAAGTCATGACTAACTTTATCTGGACTGGGATCGATATGATATAGAAATCGACCCAAAGGGTATTACCTCTTCATTTTCGTCATTTGAACTGAGGACACCAACTGGTGTATTTTGTCGGTCATCATTCTTCTGTTTTTTACTACATTCCTGAAACATAACACAGACTTTAAATAAATAAATATTTATTTATTTATTTATTTAAATACTTTGATACTGCTTAATAAATTAATTTCCCCAAGCAGTTCACATTAAAATACAACAATATAACAGCCCAGATAAAATAATAAACAATTAAAGCCTTATAAAAACATTTTAAAACATTACACTATTACAGGCCAAGCTTGTGTTCTTCGTGGTGCTATTAATGTCCACAGAAACCATGTTTTTTTCCCCCTAAATTAGATTTGTTGGCTTATGTGCCCTAGTCACCCTCTGTGTTATTCATTCCTGAATAATAACAGTAAGAAATTCCGTGTTCCTGTTCCTTAGCAAAATGGGCAAGATAGTGCAAAGTCTGGAACTTAAAGTAGAACACACCATCAAACCGTTGCATGCACAGTGCATATTCTTAAACCTAAGGACACAATCCTGTGAATGTTTAGACAAAAAAATGTCCTACAACTCCCAGTGGGAATTGCAGGACTTTTTTCTGTCTAAACGTGCATAGTACTGTGTCCATACACATGGGGGCAGGGGGAGAGACTGTTTGTTAACAAATATGGCTCTTGGGAGCCCACAGGGTAAAACCTACAAAATGAAATACCAGCACGTACATCTAGGAACCTGAGTCCTTCCCCCACTCAAAAAGACAAACAAACAAACCTTAACTGGAAGTACAGAATCTAAGAAGGTAATTTAGAAAGTAATGGCAAAAGGACTACTCACACTGTATGTAAAACAAAATGCTGTTAAAACCTTCTTGTACAATTACTAGCTCCTAAGATTGTGTGGGCCTGACACTGGAAAAGACTTGTTCTCCTCCTGGCTGATTAGAATTCTAAATATTGCAGAAATGGACAAACTAACAGATGTATTTACTGAACTTCTGGACTTACACTATCAAGCAACTTGGTCAAAAAATAGTCTCTATTAATTTCTCATTGGAATATGAATTGGACTTATTTATCTTTTTTAGTTATTACATTTCTATACCACCCAATTGCCAAAATTACTGCTGGGTAAAAAACTGTTTTTCTGATTTCAATAGTACTACTCATTTAAATAATATTATTAATAATTATTATAATAAACATTGTTACTCTTCCAACCCCCGTTGTATGTAGAATAATGGACTAGATTGATCCAGAAGGCCATTGATTACAGCAGTTCTTAACCTATCCAAAGACCAGAACAGGGAACTTTATAAAGCTATACAACACAGCAAAGTAATGACCTTGTTTTCCATAGATCTATAAACCAAAAGATTTACAAATTCAAAACAAAACTTCTATATCCAAACAGGTTGCTTTTAACTATCATGGCTGGAACCCTGTACAATGTCTTTGTTTTTACTTGGAAATACAGCCCACTGAGTTCAATGGGACTTATTCCCAGGTCAGGGTACACAGGCTTGTAGCTATGCAGATCAGTCCTACGAATATTTACTAAGAAGTAAGTGACACTGAATTCAATGGGACCTTCTTCCCAATACATTGTTAAGAAAAAGTACTCACCTTTTTGGTGCAATTTTCACACTTCATTTGTGGGTCTTTGCCTTTACTCTTTGGTGCGTTTTTGTGTGGCGCAACTGGGGGCACAACTGGGTCACGCTCTAAAAGTTGCTGGGTCTCTTCTTCGATTTGCATCCACGAGACCTAAAAGAGGAAGCCACTGCCTCTGCTTTTCACCAGCCTGAAACAGTAAGAAGCACAAGGGGAAAAGCAAAGATAATTGCCCTTTATTGCTATCATTGCCTTTCAGCCTTCTTATAACTATAACTTCTTTTTGAATGAGGCTTCCTGGGACCAATAAGAAGCCTGGAAGGCGGGGAACAGTTTGCAGGCTCAGCTGCCAATTGGACCTGTATCGCTCTTCGGAAGTGGGAAGTTTTAAATTGTCTAATATTGCAGAACTGACTATACACAAAGCAACAACATATGCCTGTTGTCAAATCATCAGACCGGAAAGGCTATGGCATGACAATATGTGCAGTTTCCTATCGATGATTACCTCCAGTAATCATCGTTTTTATTGTACCATATAGGCAAACACAACATCTTGCTCCTCTTGCCATGGAAACTAAGACAAACGTTTGGTTTTATTGTGATATATGTCTCTGGAGCCCAGAGGGGAGGATGGCCTTTAAACATCCTTATAATAACACTGCATGGATGAGGTGACAGGTGAGTCAGGAAAATACACAGCCATTGTGAACAGTGTGTGTGTGTGTGTGAGAGAGAGAGAGAGAAAAAGAGAGAAGTTGCTTCAGATATGTACTGCTGTACCTTCCTAGAAGGAATTTAGAAAATTTTCTCTTACATAAACAGAACACAGCTTCCTTTCAAAACACAGGATATGAAAAATCCCTGTCACAAAACACATCTAGGAGTTCTCTAAATGCCCGCTGTTGATGGGTATGGTATTCCAACAACTGGTTTCTTTTCCACATGTTCAAAGCATGAGCCCAGCTGCCATTCACTTTTGCTATGACCCTTTATGTTAGGCTACCCAATAGATGGATAGGATTCCAACATATCCCTTATTATGCCGTATCATGCCTTGCTGGAGGATGCTGGGAGTTGTAGTCCAATCCACACAGAGGGCCCCAGGCTGGAGATGGACGTTCAGAACGCATCAGCTCCGTAAATCGGATAGCCCAGTTCAGCAGTTTCCATCATTTTTAAATGCTGGCAGGTTGAATAAGCCATTTGTGGCAACCCACTTCTGATCCACATTTAGTGAGTGTGGGATGTACATAAGCAAATCATGACCCACACACATCGGAGGGATTAAACACATATTTCTCTCGTATCTGGTGAAATAAATTTCACTCCGGGGCTGTTGCTATCTGTCCGTACTTTAAAGGGATTGGATACATGCAACGATCCCTGGCTGTCTCTTTTGCCTCTACCCAACAATATCTAGCCAAGGTGAAGAGAGGTGTCCGGGCCAAACCAGAGGTAAATACAGTAGATACTTCTCAGCATACCCAACCCTTAAGGCGAATATAATGGGTGCACAATGTTCATATGTTTAGAAATATGAAGAACCACAATCCACCTCTGGTTTCCTTAAGGGCGGCTATTGCTGCTACAAGTCTTCGTGTAGATCAATAGGGCTTAGTCACATGGCTGGATATAACACTTGGGTCTGCATTGCACAGCAATTGTGTCTCTAGCAGCTGAATCCTAAACACATTTACTCGGAAGTTGATTCTAAATTTTAAAACATACTTAGACTCCATTGCTGAACTAGCCCTTAATCTGCCCCTCCCTCCTAATATCTCACTAGAAACAGCTCTACTGTATTCTGTGGGGTCTCGTTCTCTGCTTAAGTAAGCATTTTTTTAAAAAAAAAATAGACAACCATGGTATGCTTTATCTCAGGGATTATATCAAATGATAGTGCGTGTGTGGCAATTTGAGGGAGTCCTGAATCCTGATCCTTTGGAATGGATTATAGGTACAGATTCACAGCACTCTCAACATTTTTTTATTATTATTATTATTGTTGCTGCAAACTCCACATAAAGCTAACAATTATAAGATCTTACGCTTGCAACCGCAAGGCTTTACATTTCTCTCTGGCAGATGCAAAAGCAAGAAAGTACAGGAAAAGCCCCCTTAAAACGGACACAGAAACGTGCAAGAGCAAGCCACTGGTGCTGCAACAGCCGAAAAATCACAAACCATGCAAAGAAATGAAATAGAGAAAAGCAGACACGGTACCTTGTTGCATAATTCACTTAAGTCACAAATGGCATTCCCTAGGAGGAATTGAATAGCATTACAGCTACAGACTGGTGCATGCGGGTATAATGGAAAACACGATAAAAGCCGGGGGTCTTGAGTGGTCCCCTCAGTAGGATGTCAAGCGCTCTTCTTTTTTTCCTTCTATCCTATTTTTGGGGTCGCCTTGCTTGCCCTCCCTCCTCCTCCTCCCCCTCCCCTGCCGTCTGCAAGCGTTCATTGTAGACCTGAGAGCTGTCACGTAGTCTCAAACATTTGCGTGGCGACGCGAGGGACAGCGCCCCCTTGCGGCAGAACGGTGTTGAGCACAAGGAGATTTGTAAAAAATATATAAATATCTTTAAAGGAAGGGCAATACTAGGAGGATATTTCCTAACCAACCTAGGTAAAAACTGAGACTAACTTCTAACGTTTCTCGTTTTCGTTAAACTCAGCTCTCTCTGGTGTTTCTCGTATGTTTTTAAATCCAAGCCTATAATCCAATCTTCCCCAACCTGGTGCCCACCAGATTTTTTTTTTAAGATTACTGACCACTGGTCATGCTATCTGGAGCTGATGGGAGTTGTAGTCCAAAACATATGGAGGGCATCAGTTTGGGGAAGACTGCTCCGATCTACTCTATTTTGTTCAGCCACCTGTCAAGAGTTGGTGTTTTTTTTTTGAGGAACAGGTTATCAATCCATCCTGTTTAGAGCAAGGAACTAGATGATTTATATGCTGATGTCTTTTCCCCTGCTTGCTTTTGCCATGTTTTTGGAAAGGCTCCTTGTTAAAAGTATTCTTCCATAAAGTCATTTATCTCTTGCTATTCCAATTACATTTTTTAAGAGTCTGGTCTGAACAAATTTGCCAAAAGGACTTTATTCATGTGTTGATTTTAGAGAGTTCTACCCTGCCCTTCACACAAATTTCCAGGGCAGCTTACAAAGAATCACAATACAACTGGAATATATATCAGATACTGAAATCTGCAAAATCTAAAAGAGAAGCCTAAACCAAGTTATGTTGATTCCTATATGCAAACATGAAAAGAAGGACTACATAGCCCATCATTGTGTCCACATAGTAGCCAACCACCAGCTGCCCAGGGGAGGCTCACAAGCAGGACATAAGCGCAACACCACCTTCCCACTCATGCTCCGCAACAACCGGTATTCAGAGGTATACAGCCTCCAGTACTGGAGGTAATATATAGCCCTCATGACTAGTAGGCATTGATAGCCAATGAATACAGGGAAAGGTAGCAATCAGGTAGATGGTCAAAGCTAGAAAAAAAACCTACCATTTAATTATCATCTTGCATATAATTAGTGTGCTAACTCTGCCATTAAGCAGAGGCTACCTCAGGTTGTTGATTTGGAGGGGGCAGGCATGAAAAGGCAGTAAATGGTTAATTGTTTAATGTATTGTTGTATTTTTTACTGCAGGAGAGATTGGTAAAGGTGCTTGTGGGATTTTCTGCCTCAGGTGCCAAAGCAAATTTAGCTAGCCTTGGGGATACTATGCACCCTGACTTGGGGTGGAATGTCATTTGTTGCTCCATTTCAGGGGGCAAAATATCTTGGGCTAGCCTTGCCAGTTTCACATTGCAGAACTGGGCTGATGACTAAGTGTTCTTTGAGACGGAGATAATTAGTATTTGATAAAAAGGCTTAATAGGAAAACAAGGACAAGGTGACCTTGGGTTTTATTCACTAACAAAAATATGGGCAAACACATTTGACCTTCATAGCACTGAATCAAAACATCATTTTCGATCAACACTTCAAGAAGTACTGTAATTTAAGCTTTGACCTTTCAAGTACCAATTCAACACATTTTAATCCGTAAAATGCATGTGTTAATGGGTATCTGATGGCCCACATATACACAGGAATGCTTTGGATTTCTTCACTTGATTTTCGTGACTTCATTTCCTATGTTTATATGGCCAGTTATCTCCACATAACCTTTTCACCTGGAATAACCTGTACTTTATTAAATGGTTATGAGCTTGATCAGAAACTAATGTGAGCAGAAAGTAAAACAAAAACAAAAAAGGCCCAGAAGATTGTATGTTACTTTCATGTTTCGTATCTGGATAACTGATCCTATAAAATAATATATATGGGTTGAGGAGTTCAGATTTTTCAACACAAACACAGTCATCTGAGAAAGGCAGAGAAAAAGACAGAGTGGCTAAAACATCCTGGATTTTCCTATGCAAACAAGGATTGTTGACCCTGAACCAACACCTTCTGCGCAGCATGAAAAGGAGGAATGTTGGATGGTATAGTCTTTCCCTCACATCAGTAGGCATGATGTGTGAAGTTGAAACTGAGGGTGCTTCCCAGTGAGGCTATGATTATGCAATCACCTGCCTCAAACACAGGATTTTATGAGGGGTCCTGGCATTGTCTTCTTCCATTTGTAACCCTCCTGTGTTTTCCCATCGCTTCTTCCAGCTTTTTTCTTACCACAAAAAGTCCATTAAGTGGGTGGGTAGGTGAAAACAGAATAGCTGCACAATGTTTTTTAATTGGTAGTGCTAGGAGCTATATGTCAGAAAGCACTCTCAATTGCTTGAACATTGCATATAATCATGGAACTTTTTGATGCATTAGTGCAGCTTTCCCCAATCTGGGGCTCTTCAGATGTGTTAGACTGCATCATCCCCAGACTGGGGATGATGGGAGTTGTAATCCACCCATCTGGGCCCCAGGTTGGGTAAGGCTGTTCTAGTGATATCCTCCCAATGTCAACAACCCTTCAATTGTGTTCTAAACACCTGTATGTGAAGATGAGCTTCCATGTTACTATAATGTTCATTTTTACATAAGCCATTTATTAAAAGTTCATCTAATTTAAAAATTCTGGGAAGGAATTCAATTTCCCTAAGTTAGCATGGTTGGTGACTCACACTCCTTCCTTCCGTCTTCCATTGCAGGATGTTTCTTAGTTCACTTGTTTGAAGTGTTTGGGGGTGTGTTGTTAAATGTAACCTTTGTTCGACAGGCACCTTTAGCAAGGTGCACTTTAGAGCCTTGTGTTTTCTCTTTTCCTCATGGCATGTTGCATTATAGTTTGGTTGATCACATGCTTTTGTTTCCATTGTACAAATAAATCTGTCATGTTTGGTTGTGATGTGCAGGATGTTGGACTCTGTGAGAAAATTTAGGCACTATCCAGGTCTACAATTCTGTGATTCTATTAAGATTATAGAGTAGGGTGACCAGATAAAATCCAGGTCAGGGCTCATGTAACTTTAACAGTTGTAGAGAAAAGGGAATTTCAGCCAGTGTCATTTGTATGCAATTAGTTCCTGGTGAAATTCCCTCTTCATCACAATTGTTAAAGTTGCAGGGGCCCTGCCTTCTTTTGTATATGGTCACTCTAGTATAACGCATGCACCTTTAACTGTTGTGATGAAGAGGGAATTTCACCAGGAACTAATTGCATACAAATGACACTGGCTGAAATTCCCTTTTCTCTACAACTGTTAAAGTTACATGAGCCCTGTCCTCCTTTCCATATGGTCACTAGGCTTGACCAAAGATAGCAGCACTACTTTCCAAAATGCCGCTCTTTCTCATTTTTCACGAAAACAACTTTAACTCATATACTAAATTTAGCTTTTGACGGCTGTTGGCTTCCTTACCCCGTTCACTAGTTACCTTTCGTCTTCTTGAACAAATATACAACACCAAGGATTCTATTCCAAATAAGGGAGCGGAGTCATTTATATAGATCTATACCTAATCAATATTTTTTACTAGTGGTGGGATATGATTTGAAAACACTACAACGCCATGGAGGTGTCTCTAACACTGGCCAGATCTACACCAAGCAGACTATAACACTTTGAAAATGGTTTGAAAACCATGTGTCCTAGGCCCCAACAGTTGTCAAAACCATTATAAAGCAGTAGTATAGATCCTGCCTGTCGTTTTCATGTTATTTATGCACATTGATTCTACTGTGAATGATCTCTGTTAATAATGTGATCGTCACTTTTTGCGTTTAATTTTCTTGTTTACCGTTCTTCCCTCCCACTGTTCCACCCAAATATGGACTGTCTATAAACCTGAAACTTCCCATAAGCACATAAGAAAAGTCATCCTGGATCAGATGACTAAGGCCCCCTCCACAAGGATGCGCTTTTGCGCCCGGTTCTGGGATTATGCGCATTATCGCGGAGGCGCATTTACGCCTAATCCCTCTGCATGGGAGGCGGCGAGAGGCGGCGAAGCGCATTAATTCATGTCCAAAAAGCGCTTTAGAAGACGTTAATGCGCATAATCGCTTGTTCACACCGCGATAATGCGCTTTAACGGCCGGAGAAAAATAAAAGTCGCTATTTAACGCGCATTCGAAAATGCGCATTATCGGGGAAATAACGCGCCTGTACGCCCGTTTTGCGCTCCGCTGGTGTGGAGGTAAAATTTATAATGAGCCTCTAAGGCTCATTAAACGTCTCGTGTGGAGGAGGCCTATGGGTCCATCCAGTCCAGCATTCTGTTTACACAGTGGCCAATCAGTTACCTACCAAATACCCTCAAGCAGGACTTGAGTGCAACACGCTCCTGCCCATGTTCCCCAACTGCTGTATATTGACTTACTGCCTCTGATACTGGATTTAGCAAATAGCCATCAGGATCATAGTAGCTATTAATAGCCTTCTTCTCCATGAATTTGTCTAATGCTTTATCCATCTGAAGTGGGCTATAGTCCACGAAAGCTTGTGCCCAAATAAACGCGTTATTCCTTAAGGTGTCACAAGACTCTTTGTTGTTTTTATGTACTTTTTTTTTTACCGCTTACCCCTCATTCAGAAGAGTTAAATTAGAAGAGGAAGTGAGAACTGTGTAGCTCTTCCTTTTTTTAAAAAATATATCTCTATGGTACTCAAGGGATACTCTTGTTTAACTCTATGGTTGACTCTGAGGGACTCTCTAGTTTTGCTCTATGGTTCCGAAGCATCGCGTTTGCCGCCCGAAAGAGTTGGGGAAGCGGCGGCTTAGGTGAGCAGCGCGTGGATGAGGCACGTGCGATACGAGGGTATCTGTCGGTCGGATTGTCCTCGAAGGGGCGGATGAGGGCTGGGGGAAGTGGAGAAGGAGAGGACCAAGCACCGGAAGCTGTTGGTGATTGTGAAAATAACAGGGTGAGAGGAAGAGGAGGTGGGAATAAGAGCTAGCGGGCTTTTTCGTACCTGGAGAGCAACGTTTGAAGGGTTGCACTGCAGGGGCGGGAAGGGAAGGCTGGGGTCTTTTCTGTCCTTTACTATTCAAGTTCCCAGAATTATCTGCTGGTTAAGCAGCACAATTAGTAGTAAATAATGTTACTCTTCCCTATTTTTGCCCCTGAAACTTTTAGAACGCATGTGCATAATAAATGTTGGTGCATGCAGGAAAAATTCTCCATGAAGCAGAAAATAAAAGTAACTTGAGGTGGAATCCTATGCATGCTTAGTCAGGAAAAAATCCTACAACTGGGGAATGCTGGGAATTGTAGGACTTCTTTTTAGTCTGCCCTAAGGTAGTCCAGGGTGCTTTTCTTTTCTTAGAGGATAGGAACAGAGTGCTTTTGTATTTAATGAAGTTGTCTAAGTAGAAAGGCTCTGTGTTTATTTCATGCTTGTGTTAAAAGCAGGAAGTGCTGAATAAGTTATAGGTCATAGAAAATACTGTGTCCTCAACTTTTTCTGCCAAATTGCAATTTGCATAGCTCTGTGCACTATGAAGTTAGACCTGACAAATTAGTTTAAGATGTACCATCTAACTCCATGTAAGAGTAATCATTCACTTCTTCAGATGTACATGGGCTTGGATAATTAATATAAATAGAACAAAAAGTAGACCACATTATTTTGAAGTTAACTTTTACTATTGAAAAAAAATTGGTTTGAATGTATTTTTGCTTATATACAGATGTTGAGACTTCAAATGAATTTGATTGCCCTGATAATAGGTGTATGCATTTGCACTTTTCTCAGGATTTCTGTGCTTTATAATAAGCGCCATATAATCGATGTAGAATTTACTTCAAGATATGAAGGGGATTAAAGATATGTCAAGGACCTGAAAGCAATGTCTTAGTTTTTGTTTTTTTGTCATTCTTTAGGTGACTTTTGAGAGTGTTCTTAGGCTCTGTAGATTCTCTCACTTAACCCGAAAGATGTATATGCTGGTTGAAAACCACTCAAATTTGATTCTTCATCTGAAGAGGTCACCTGGTATCAGATCTTGGTCTCTCCTTGTAGGTAAGACATCAATTACTTTCCCATACCTTGCATCAGTTTTAAATTCTTGGTTCTTCAAAAAATGTTTATTTTAATTATTTGTAACACATCTCTACTAAAACAAACCTAAATTAAATGTTTACTATAGTGCCTACTGGTTCCCTTTATAATGTAAGATCAAGAATTTTTTTGCTGGATGTAGAGATGGGGGCATGGACCCTGCCTGCTGGGCAGGAGCTTGAACAGGTTGGACTAGATTTTATATAATGAATGGAACATTAACCAAAACGTTGGCTACAGGCCACTCATCCCAGAAGTGTTGGAGTCCCAAACTCAGACTCATTAAGCTAATACTTGTACAGTATCTTTCTGCTCTACCTCCAGCAACAGTAGTTGCAGTTGTTTCTGGAAGTCATCATGGGCCAGCAAGATAATGCAATTATTGCAGATGAATACATCCAATTTTATTTTGGCACCACACTATATTTCTAGCTGCCCTTCCATATTATAAATTTTATTCCTTGGTAATGCACCTTTCTTCTCCAGAATATGTGAAATAGAAAGTATGTGGCTATATATTTAAATTGTCTCCCTAATGTCTGAATGGTGAGCCACATAACAAGACTGGAAAACTCTTTGAAGTTAATCTGTAAATCCTCTGTAATAGACTCAGAGAATCATCAGATGTGAATTTATTAGGCCGTGCATCTTCGGACACTTTCTCTCAGTTTCCCCACAAGTGCCTTACAGACATGCACAGAAAAGTAACATCGCAGCTGTCCTGATCTGATATTTTGATATTTACCTCCCAATTTAGATTAGGAGTAACCTTTTCTTCTCACTGCCTAATATGGATCATTGTGGTAGAGCTCAAGGGAATTGTTGGCAGAAATCAATTATTTATTTTCACAGGAAGAGTTTGTTCTTTTGAAATTACCATGGCAACTAAAAGGCTCATCAACATAAACATAAGCTGGTGTTCCTTGAAAGCTAAATGCTGGGGGTGTTGAACTATCTGAAATTACATCCTAAATTGATACCTCTCCTTTTTCTAGGGATCTCTTCCGTAGGCCTGGCTGCTGCATACTACAGTGAAGGTAAGGTTTAGGTAACTTCTGCACTAAAAGTTATAGCTGTTTTTACTGGATTTTCTTTCACCCACCCACATGTTTTACCATCTGCCAGCCTTTAAGTATTAATTTATTTTGTTGATTTATATGAGGTGGTAGCCCAGCCTTCCCCAACCGGTTACTTCCAGATATAGTAGACTATGATTTTCATCATCCCTAGCCAGCATGGCCAATTGCCATTCTGACTGGGGTTGATGGGAGTTGATCCAACATATCTGGAGGGTGCCAGGTTGGGGGAGGCTGCCCTGCCTTGACAGCTTAAGAGAGGTAGCTGCAGTTTTTAACTTTTTATATAGTTTCATGTTTCTTAAAGGGCTCATAATAAAAATAGATCACCTAAGTGGAGCCTGGGGAAGATGACAGAAAAAGAGGAATCAGGAAAATGGATTTTCAAGTATTGATTTCAACAAACATGCATCCTTACATATAGATAATTATTAGTTCTTTTAAACATTGTGGGGGCAGCCGAAGGTTAACCCCCTAGCTATAAGAGCAAGTGTTGACAGTGTCTTTGCTTTCCTCTTTAGGTTGCCTCTTGTAGGATGGTTGATACCATATGGTCACTATGGTGGGAGATATTTCCACATATCACTAAACTAGCCCAGAACAAGGGCTTGTAGGGATAATGTTATGTATGAAATCACATGTAAGAATATAGTGAATGTAGCCGATGGGTCACACTACTTAATTGCCTCTTTGCTGAATTAATCTGTAATGAGATCAGTCTTGTACATATTGAGGGAGCTTTGTAGGAGGTGTAGAAACAGACTGTGTGCTTCAAAAAGGTATAGAATCTGATTTTAAAATATATTCAGGTATATCCAAGAATATCCAACTTGGTTATCAAAGTTTCAGTGAATATAAAGCACACAAGGCTGGTTGATTAACAGTGCAATACTATACGTGTCTACTCTGAAGTAAGTTTTTAGCTACCTTTCCACTGCTCATGGTGGCTTACATTAACTGTTAGTTTAACAAGACGATAAAAACATAGACCCTGTTCAGAAGACACCTTAAACCACGGCTTTAACCAAGGTTAAATCTGTGACTTAAGGTGTCTTCTGAACAGGGCCATACAGAATAAATAGCATTCCAGAAGGAAAAAAATGAATAATCAGATTAACCAGCAGAACAAAACTAGATAGGCTTTGCAATCCTTGAAAGCCAGTAAGGAGAGCTGCACACCTTCAGGTTGCAGGTAGGGGGAATCATTCTACAACTTGAGAGAAATTGGTATAAATTGGTATGTAAGATAGTTCTTACACATTTTTACTGTACAGAGAGTGTTCTAAAAGGGGCTGGGAAAATTTTTCATAAACGTGAAGACCACAAACATTGTTACGTGATGTGCTCTCGTTAGACCTGTGTACAAACTTGCACACATTCTAATGAGACTTACACACTCACTTATAAGGAATCTTTAGACATTGGCAATAGAGCATCTTTGGCTAAGTAAGGAGATTCTTACCCAAAGAAATCCACACTATTGAAGAGGTTAACACCACAAGGCACATTTATTGAGGTATAAACAGATTCAAATGCACAAGCTAGTTTTGGGGAAATTAGCTGAGCAAATGGAGGCTTAAAAGTAGTTTCAAGACTGTGAAAGGAGTCTTCCTGAGACTTAGAACATACACACTCAGACAGCAGGGGAAAGAAGGGGGGGGGAATCTCTAAAAGCAATATACCTTTCCCCGGACTGAAGCCCTTTCCTGAAGACAGCAACTAGCATGTGTTGCAGCTCCTGGTCTCAGTGGAGAGGAAGCAAGGAGCAAGAGCCTTTCCTCTGGGAGGAAAGACTCAGAAATTTCAGCAGCATGGCCCCATGCTTCTAAGAAGGGGTGGGTGGGGACCCTGACTCTCAAAACCTGGGGGGGTTTATACAATCTAGTGAAAAGCAGTAATGTCACTGCTCATAAGCATTGGAAGTGATGTTACTTGCTATGAGGAAACACATAACAAAAGAGGGTATTTGGGGATGATGGCTGTACTTGCCAGAAACATTCTTTTAACAAAAGGTGACCATAGATACTAATGACAGTCTTAAAGGCAGGTGTCCAGGCTGGAGTTCAACAATAGGACCACATTAGCAGGTGCAGGACCAGATGCAGGACCAGATATCACTTTTGCCATCCAGCATTCATATTCTGCTCAATTTTACTCCCACCTTTACCTCTGGGGAATGCATTTTAGGAGGTCTATTAGGAACTGAATTGCCCGATCTTGCCTTACGTGATGGCTCTTAGCCCCATTCCTGTGCCTTTGTGGGGAATGAAAACACTCACAAGAGAGCTACTTTGTAACAAACATAGAACCTCAGCTGGCGATCAATTTTCAGAAGCCTACCTCCAAAACCACTGACAATGTAGGCTGAAACTGAAGTGCTATGAATACCCTTCTTGGAATCTAATGAAGTAGGATCTGGCTTATGAAGGTTTATGCCACAAGACTCTTTGTTCTTTGAATGCAGACAATAAAATTGGTAGATATTTTTCGAAGCTGTGGAACCATGGATCCAGCCCAGAATTCTATAATGCAGTCATATTCTTTGTCCTACCACATCACAAATCCTTTTTTAAAAATTATTTTACACGTCCTGATAGCTGCGAAATAGAATTGTCTTGAATATAGCTCAGATATGCCAAGGAAACAGAAGAATGTATATACACTTTAGGAGTCAGAGGGCTCCTAGCACTACCAGTTAGAAGGCATTGTGCAGCTACTCCATCTTTTTTTTTCCTCAATGGATTTTCTGCAGTAAGAAAAATAGTCAGAAGAAACTGGGGGAAAATGCGAGGATCACGAGTGGAAGATGACGATGTCTGGACCCCCCCCCCCCCCCCATAAAAATCAGTGAATAAGGCAGAGCAGTGATGGTACCGCTAATCAAACTGAAATCAATCTGGCCAAATTTAGATGTAACACTAAACTGTGGTTTAGTGCTTCATGCATGAGCTGTGGCAACTCTTGGTGTTTTGTACTTCTCTTTCTTCCATCCTCTCTTGCACGGGAGGGAAGAAGATATCAAACTGCCAGAGCAGTTTGTTACAAACAGCTCAAGGCAGTTTTAAATCTCCTCCTCTTCCACACAAAAAAGAAGGAAAAGAGAGGGGTAGCATGAGAGACTGAGCCTTGCCTTGGTTGTGCACAAAGTTCTAACCCACAGTTTAGTGTTGTATGTGAATTTGCCCTCTGTTAGTTACATGCTCATGACAACAGAGTTTAGGTGGTTTAGCAGCATCTACATATAGAGTTTGTAGGCAACAATTTAGGATGACCCCCTGAACTAAAAATAACACAAAAATCCGTGTTTTAGTACAGACATTTTTTTTTTAGTTTACAGAAAGTGTTCAGTTCTTATTTGTTAAAACATAGAAATAAAATATTACTTCGACAGATGTGTATGGTTTAGGTGTCGACTCCTAACTTGAAATATTTTGTATTATTCAGATAGCTGGGGATGGAAACTGTTTTATCTTGCTGGCTGTCTCTTTGTAGCTGTGCAAAATCTGGACGAGTGGGAGGTAAGGAGCATGCTATGAACAGGAGATTTGGTTGCCTTAGCCCAGCCTTTCTCATCTTGGTGTCCTCCAGATGTTTTGGACTACAGCTTCCAGCATTCCTGATAATTGGCTGTTCTGGGTGGATGTAATTGAAGTCCAAATTGTCTGGAGGTAACCAGGTTGGGGAAGGCTGCCCTTAGCCAAATGGTCGTTAATATTGGTCAGTCAAAACTTCCTTGTTAATGCTGCCTGTCAGAACTGACAAAATCGGCTGCAACTAGAAATGTTGTGTGTTACCCACAATAATTTCTACATAGGTGCAGCACTGAGTCTTTGAATTAATGGATCTCCTTTTGGAATCCAGGTCTGGTAGCTTCTACAATACCCAGACAATTTGTTTTTTTATCTAAAAGGAAGAGGGTTTCGACAGTTTCAAAACTTTCAGCTGCTGTCTATAGTATTTGTGTATATTGTTTTTTTGAGATGGGTTCATCTGTCTTTAACATACATATTCCCAAGTTGATAGAACTGTAATGTGTATGGACAAATCTTGCTATGTCATCTTTTTCTATCTGTAACTACTGGGTTTTTAAGAAAAAAATGTTTTCAGTAATTTCTTTCTAATGTTTGATGTCCATCTTTCATTTTCAAAAAACCTAAGGAGGCTAATTAATTCAGGTGTTCATATTTGTAGATTGTCTACTCTATTGTCCACCTAAATATTAGAGTAATTCACAGTAATAGTAGAACAAAAATAATTCTAATCCAGTGGGAAAACAAATGCTTGACTGAGGCAAAATGGTTGTCATGCTTCAGATTGCCTTTATATTTGCCTGTTTCAGCTGTGTGAAGGAATTATGAGAGCTTTTTACTTTCCCAACTAGAGTATCAAATGAATGCTTTGTTTGAACCTTTCCTCTGCACCTCACAAAATTTGCTAACATAGGCATAGACTGATTCCATAATGTCTGCTGGCACTTTTACTCTCATTGTCAGGGAGTAGCTATCAGTTATGGAATGTCATGGTGGAATGATTGTCCACCATGACATTCTATAAGCTTTGTGGCTTTCAAGGGATAAGCATGCTTGATATGGAATAGCTCAAAGAAGCTCTTGGTTCAGTCAGATGGTAGGTAATTTGAGCTTATTTTTGTAGTAAGTAAGTGCTGGGTTTTTGACTTGAGACACTAGAAATGGCTTTTCTTCCCACAGTAAACTAAACAAAGCTACAATCTTGATGTGAAATACTGTGTTCCTTTACTAAGAACACTTGAGCTGTTTAAGCTTTGAGGTACTTTATTTCCCATGACAAACCTGGCTGAACAGGTAAATATTGGCAGGCTTCAGTGCTCTTGGGTGGGAGAGGAGTGAAATAAGACTGAGTTGTTATGGTCAATGAATCTTAAATAGAAAATGTTTGCATAGGAAAGAAGGTGCCCACACATTCACACAGCAACATAGGCCCATATGATCTGGAAAAAGTTCTATGGAAATAGGCCCTAAGAAAGGCATCTTACTCTCCATAAGGAGAGGACTTCTAGCTTAATGGCCATGCACGTGTTTATGCATCTGGGAAAATGGCCAAAGGAAGCCCTCAATTTTCCACTAGATTGCATATCATGAGAGAGAGAGAGAGAGAGAGAGAGTAAAAACATCTTAAACATTTCTGTGGAAAATAAGAGATTTAGTAGGTTTCACTTTTTGAGGAGGAGCTGAGAGAAAGCTTATTGGTATAATCCAATAATGAGAAAGCAGTGTTTATCTGTAATTATATAGCTGCTATATATTTACTTAACTTCTATAAAAGTTTATGTTAATTAGCACAGGAGAATGTTCTTTCACTTAAAAAAAAGCAATTATTTCCCCATCATTCCTCAGTTAATTCTATGCTGTGATATTGTTTCAGTTTTCTTTGTTTTATTTTTTATAGGAAGCTATATTTCAAAAAGATGTAGGGAAAGTTATCCTAAAGACATTCAACCTTTACAAAAAGCTGCTGACCCTGTCAAGAGCTGGTCATGAACAAGGTAAAGTCACAAATGTATCTGTGAATATGACACATGTTTTGTATGAAAAGGAAATAAATATGTATTCTGAATTGGGGGTGCGGCTGTGTATACTTTATATTAAAGAAAATCTAAATTCTATGCTAAAAAGTGATTTGGTTAGTCTATGCTTATACAAAATTTCACCATATCTGGCAGACGAATTGTGTAAGTGGAGGAACTTTTTCAGTACCCTGGAAAAGCCAAACGTTGGAAATGTACGGTCAGCATTTCATTTGGCTTCTGAATTTCAGTCAAGCGCAACACTTTCAAGCATAGTTTTGCTACCATAGGGGCTAAAATTTGACTTGTTTGTTTTAATGGTTCCTGTGATTTTCAAGACTCTTGAGTTCTGTGATCATTATTAATTTCGATCCTTGTTTGGTGTGATCACAAGAATCCCAAACTTGTGCCCACGTACAGCCCTGTTTTCAGTCCTCAAACTATAGACTGCTATCTATCAGGAGCATGATTATTCTACATTGCTCTCAAGTAGGGCACAAGAGGTTAATTGGGTTTCAGTTTTCAGTACTATACGCTGAACATGAGCTATCCTTCCTTCCATCCATCCATCCATCCATCCATCCGAAATTCTTATATTAGGGCAGATGGTTGAACTAAATGATTCTTGTTATCCCTTCAAATGTTGTTCCTGTTAGTCTCATAAATGTTGTAAAACTCCGTAGAAACAAAAACATCTATCTCTCTTTAGTTCCCAAAGAACAAACACTAAATTACTATACCATATTTCTCAACTGGAAGTTGTTTTGGTAATGGCTACAGAGACTAAACACATGTCTGTGGAATATACCTATTCGGAGAGGATCTGGGGAACGCTCCCCCTCTGCACCCAGAAGTATTTTCACAACATAATTCTACCCAATTATTGTCATGAAATACAACTTACAGTCTTAAAGTGGGAGAAACTGAGGTTGTGGGGGAAAGAATTCTTTGCCACGAAGGTCAGTATCCCATTTGGCACTAGAACTAATGTAAATTACCCTGTGCCAGCGCAAGCTACCTCTAGTGCAATGGCAACAGTATTTTCTGTCACAATGGGCTTTCCAAAGAAACCTGTGATGTCAGCAAATGCAATTGACATTGTGCTAGAGGTAGTTTATGCTAGCGCAGGGTAATTTACATTAGTGCTAGTGCTGAATAGGATACTGACCTAACTTGATGAAGATTTTGGGAAATTCACCTGACTCAATTTCTTCAATTAAATTGCCTCATTAATTGCACTTCAATTAATGGTAAGCCGTTGGCAACAGCATGAGAGAAAGCCTGAACTGTTTTTCTAAATGAGGATGTAGGAGTGAAGTATTTCAAAGAATGTAACTAGTGTTCCTTGGAATTGTTGTGCTAACTCTTCAGTATTCTGGTCTTTTGCCACGTAGTGGTGGTTCCACTGGATGAAATTCGGGCTGTGAATGTGGAAGAAGAAAAAGTGCGTTACTTTGGGAAGGGCTACCTAGTTGTGTTGCGATTCGGCACTGGATTTTCACATCCTCTGACGCAGAATGCGGTGATGGGCTGCAGAAGGTGCAGTATGAACTTTTTCCTCTGTGATTATTCAGGATATGCAAGGAAGCATTGTTTAACCTTAGACTGACAATAAGAGGTCCAAGTTCTTCACTTGTGTAAGATGGCTTCAGTTGTAGCTGGGGTGGCAACACCTTCTGCACCCACAGTGGAAATATGCTATAAAACAACTACCTTGCATATTGTGGCTATAGGTAGCATAATCTGGATGGCATTTTTATGATTGTAGTAAATTCCAGACTACAGCTGGTAAAAATATTGAAAGTTAGCGTTTCATAAATACATTTTTAAAACCCCCCTTTTTAAAATCTGAGGTATAATAAAAATCCAAATTATTATTTTTGTCTCTTTATTACTGAAGCGGCAGTGTATTTTACCATCTTGTTTTGAAGTAATAGGTCCACAACTTCAAGGAAAAAGAAAACTCTGCATAAAAGTTAGTATTCTAAGAACACTTGAGCCACATAAATACCTTCCATTCCTGGTTGCTTAGGTGTCCCCCCTCCACAGAATAAAATCTTACTCTGTTTATTTGTAATTTGTAAATACCTTATGAACTGGTATTTATTCAACTTACATTTTATTTACATGTATTTATTTTGCTTACATTTTCTAAATATTGGGTCCCAATGAATTTAAAATTTCAAAAAGCAACAGATGGCTGCAGTTAGTGGATTGGGAGATCAAAGATAAAGTGGCAATGAATAAGTAAAGAACTGGGAGTCTTTACGTAGGAATTCTTGAGTTACTACCATTGTGTGGTATCTGTGCTATTTGTTTTTACATCTTAGTAAAATAAACCATCAGAAGGATTTTTGCTTAACAGTATTGCTTCACAGGCTCCAGTTATGAAGCATGTTCTGTCTCAGCACAGGCTGTGTTGGCTCTGAACGTATTAAAGAATGCTGTGTGATGAGAGCATAACAGCCTCCAGATCCGGAGTAGTCATCCTGGTGTATTGCCCTATTTGAGACCAGCCGTTTGTGAATGTTTCAGAGGAAGCACACAATACCCAAGGCAAACATGGGATTGTTTTCATTAAGGTTCCTGCAGTCCATTGTATCATGTGTCTTCAAGCTTCTGCAAGCCCCAAAGCCTTATGCAAACATTTTAAAAGCAGTTGGCTTTGTAGAAGAATCTAAAAATGTGCATTCCTTATCAGTGGCAATATCTGTCCCCTAGAGATGTTTCATTATCTAAGCTTAAATACAAACGAGAGCATTCGCTGTGAAAGGTATGTATTTCTCGAATTCTTCCATCTCGCTATTTCCTCACGTATTTTATATTTACTTTATTCCACCCCTTAGTTGCTTTATGAGCCATTGGATCAGTGGGAGAAGAAGTGTAGTTCTCCTTAAGATCATCCAATATAATTTCTCCCAACTAACTGGTAAGAAGCCAGTGGGCTTTTCACTCCTATACAATTAATGCTTATAGCTTTAAAGGATTTTATGACATCCGACTGAAGCTGTTTCTTATACGATAGAAAAAGATCCTGTTCAGACACACTAAGCCATGGTGGATAAGCATTTTGAACTAAACAGTGACCATGTTCAGATGACATGCTAAGCCACAGTGGTTAAGCATTTTGAGCTAAACATTATGGCTCAGTGTGTTATGTGAACCATTCTGAACAATGGTGGTTACATAACCATGGTTCAAACATGCTCACTAACCGTTTGTTGCAAAAGGATTAGTGGCTTAGCCATGGCTTAGCGTGTTGTCTGAACAGGCCAATACTTAAACATGAAATCCTGTGATACACCTTTCAAATAAGAATCATGGGGGAAACTGCATTTAATTTTGCTACCCTCATCAACTGCCTCTGGTTTAGATGGATGTTCTTATATTTGCATACAATTTCATGACTTTCTCAAGTGGGCATTTCTGTCATTAATTGTTGAATGGTTCTTTTCAATAGTGATGTCGAGGCTGTGGCCAGGCTGATTACTGGCTTTCTTGAACTGAACAAGGTGCCAACTCACCCAGATTATGAGAACAGCAGTGAATCTGATGTTAGTGATGAAGAGGAGCCCAAGGACAAGTAGTTACATGAACTCTGATGGATGGAAAGCAACAATTCTCTAGTACAGAACATCTTATCTTTGGAGTTCTAAATGTTCCTCTTGACTTTTGGCTTTCTATGTATGGATGTTTGTAAATGTCCACCTGCAATTACCAAATTTGGAAGGAAAGAGGGCCCAGAGGAAACTCTTATCTTCCATCCTTCTCAGCTCAGTGGATCTTGAATTGAAAACTAGATGTGTTTTTAGAGGAACCAAAGCAAAAAATGCTGTTGATCCAGTTCAGAAGACCACCCAAACCAGGGGTACAGAACTTCACTTGGGGACCAGATTCACCATCCAGGTTTACCCAGAAGGCCATGTCCCCTTCCCTAGCCTCACCCACTTTTCTCCAATGAGCAGCAACTTAGTTTCCAGACTTTTGGGCAGTTTCTCCCCCCCCCCCCCCCCCCAAATTCTTAAATGTTGAAATGCCTCTCGTAAGGCTTAGTTGCTGGCAGTAAGAGCTTTAAATTAAAATATGGTGGTATTGTGCCCCCTGAGAGCTTTTCCAAAATGGAATTTGGCCCTTGAGCTGAAAGAGGTTCTGCACTCTTGACCTAAATAATGGCAGGGGGTGAAGGATGTGACTCAAGATCCTCCCATTTCCATGCTGAAGCTTTTACATCAGAACCACAATGTTGCATGATGTCCAAACCTGGAACTGTTGTTTTTTCTAAAGCAAGGTAGTCAAAGCAAACCAGGATCTCAAACCATAGTTAGAACAAACTACATGTCTGAGTTTATAATTAATACTGACTGTGGTTTGTTTTTAAGGAGGAAGCTTTCACTCTCCTATTGCATGCAAAGGAGAAGGTAAGGTTTATTGTGGCTTGTTCCCAATCGTCAAACCCATGATTTAGGTAATTGTCTGAACCAGACAATTACGTTGCCTTACTTGTAGATACATCTTTACAAGACTTGTCAGCTCATTAGTATTATCTATATGTTTCTGTATTCTACCATGAGTTTGACAGCAGTTAAATTGAATTTTATATTACTGGTATGCAACCTCAATTTCTCTGTCTTAACATTATTTTCCAAAGGAAATTTCCAGTGTAAGATATTTGAATGATATTTTTTTTTCTTTTTAAAAATGCAACTATTGAAGAGATTTGTGTGTGTGTCAGAGCTGTAGGTATGGGTACAATCTTAAGATTTTTTTATATATATAAAGGAAAGAATTTTTTTCCAAGTGGTTTAGCCAGTTTTATCAATCTAAAATAAGTGTTAAGATCTCTTCTTGGTTTAAAAATATATACCTCACTTGAGAGTTGTTAAGTGTCCTGATTTACATGCATACTTTTTGTTGTGCTTTTAAGGGTAGATATTTGATAAATGTCTAGGGTTAGACAACTGTACATACTTGACAAGAATAAATTTGACTTCAGATCGCTCCTACCACTTAAGTGTTTTAAGGTGTCAATTGTTAAAGTCAACTGTGTTTTATAAAGTGTGTTTTCAGTCTTCTTACAGGTGGGTTTTTTTTTTTTTTTTTTTTTAGTAAAGTTTCCTGAACTTTTGATATTCAGTATTTTCTGGTCAGAAGCATGAATCTTGTAGGTACTTGTTTATTTCAGATAGGATACAATGAATGGAAATAATTTGTTTTCTTGTCAAACCTAAGTGCACCAAATTTGTAAGATCAGACAACGCATGTTTTAAGAAGGTTCTCTAAAACTGGAAGTCAGGCAAAAATTAACTTGTATTGTCATTCAACATTACAATAGATTTAAATTCCTTCTATCTATAATCAGCTTATAATTAAAATATTAAAATAGCACATTTCTCAGTATCAAATATTATCCCTCAAATAAAGATCTATAGCCTTGGCAGCTGTATCTGGAATTTGTGGCAATAGCTAGGACCACCAATTCTACCTGCAGAGATGGCCGCAATTTGTTCTATTGTATGGGAACCTGATACTTATCACTCATCTTAAGCCCCAAATACTGATAGGTACTGTATGTAGGAATGTTTCCAGATTCTGTTGGAAACAACCAAGAGTCTAAGCCTGAGAACCTTTCGGAAATGTTGCAAAAAGTATTAGAGTTAAACTGGCAAATTTGTGTGGTCTTTTTCATAGATGCTTAATGCGATTGCTATGTGCTCCAGGCCTTCAGGGTGGAGCAGGCTACAATTCTACTAATGAACGCACACTTTTGAGAAAAGCTTAGGTTCAATTTATGGCTTCAAAATAAAATAGTGGTCTGTAGACTAGCTTTGACCAGACATTGTGATTCATTTGCAGG
The DNA here is from genome assembly GCA_029215795.1 of Anniella stebbinsi. NCBI lineage: Eukaryota > Metazoa > Chordata > Lepidosauria > Squamata > Anniellidae > Anniella > Anniella stebbinsi. The sequence continues at coordinate 58,330,285 of JARDYH010000005.1, read as the reverse complement.
GACTACTTGACAAAGTCCTGCCTAGATGAGACATAGGATTTAAACTTGAAAACATGTGCTGCTTAGGGCTGTTTAAGAATAAGCAAAAGTGTAAGTGAGCTCCATAGAACTTTCTGCATATATTTCATAGCATGACAGACCAGCACATTTCATGCTTAGGTTACCACTACATCTCCACTTTCCAGCAGTCATTTAGTACTATCATTACAGCCCTACAAATGTAATTTTAAATACATAAGCAATTCAAAAGGAACACTTGCTCACTAGAGGTCCATCATGCAAAGCTTTTTTTAAATCTTTGGTACAATTGTGTGGAATAACAGTAATATGTATGACATTCCAGAGTGAATTGTGTTGCGTCACCATGTCACACTTATTCAAAACACAGGCTGCAACCCTATATGTACTGGAACTCAACTGGTTACTTCTGAGGAGACATTTATAAGATTGCACTATATCTTTGTAAATTTGTATTTAACATTCTGGCTTCCAAAGCACAGCAGTTTTTACACATTACTCCTAAATGTGGCTTCAGATTTTAATGCACCGATTAGTCAATTACAATTTGTTACACTGTGGGGAATATTAGTTGTGGGGAATTAGGAATGTGATAAAGGTCCCTCTTGAAGTGTTTATGAATTCTGAAATGATGTCTTAGGAGCAAAAGGATACTTTTGTCTAGTCCCTTGTTCTAAACACGATCTAGGAGTAGCCCCGTTCCAGTAGAGTTCCCACCCTCTTATACTGGGTGTCTGGGAAAGCATTACAGTTGTTAGTTGAATAGAGGAGTTGAAATTAAAGAGCAGCTGTTTGTTTTAAAAGCCATTTTGGTTCTAGTGTCTACTAGGGAATGTAGAGAAAAACATTCCCTATTACACACTAGAACAAAAATGACTAGCAAAAAACGTTAAAGAAGGACTTCAGTATCTCCTGTTTGTTAATTAAATTGTAAATTCTTGCAGTAAGCATCCTCAAAGGCATCTATAAAGCTTTTGATAAAATGCAAATATATTTCAATGTAACTGATTTAAAATCCAACTAAACTAAAATCAACGAATCTTCAGTGGTGTGGTGTAAAGTAACTGAATAACAATATGAAAAAAAACTTGCAAAGGAAAGTGTGTGTGTGTTTAACTTTTTAAAAAACTGCTGCCATTTGTACTTATTTTGGGCATTTTAGTACTTTTGGAAATCTGTTTGTTATTAAATTGCTAACATATTCCTGATGGCTCTTTACTAGTGCAATAGCAAATTAGTGCTTAATAAGTCACATTTCTTCTCCAAAAGCTAATTTATTACCTCCTCTCCCTGCCAAAAAAACCGCACCCCTCTTGAAGACAGAGGGCAGGGCAGCTTAACAGATACTATGAGCTCGCTGGACAGAGACAAAATTCATAAGGTATGGACACTGCTGTGGTGTTAATTTGTAAGTGAGAAATGATATCCTCACAGGTGTACTTGTGCTTCCTACTACCAAGCCCTCCAGCTAGGATTCTTTTCAAGGTATATTAGAGGGGGACAGTGTCTAAGAGGCCCATAGGAGCATTCGTTCTAATAGAGAAAGACTTTCTCTGGATTGTTGAGCAGAGGCACTGCTTCTTAAAGATTGGGCTATAGACATAGTGCTGTATGGACATAAACATAACCCTGTTGTACCAGTCCAAGGGTCTATGTAGTCTATAATCCTGTTTCCCACAGCGGCCATCCAAATGCCTATGGGAAGCCCACATGAGGACAGCAGACGTCCCTGCTGTTGTTCCCCAGCAACTGGCATCGAGAGGAGGTAATATATAACCACCATGACTAATAGCCATTGATATCTGATCACTTTTAAAGCCATTCCATCACAAGTTGTGGAAGTGAATTCCTTTATGTACTGTGTGTGAAGAAGTACTTCCTTTGTCAGTCTCTCACTGTTGGGTTCCATTGCATGGCCCGCGGTTCTAATATAAGAGATGGATAAAAGCATCCATACCGCACTGGAGACATTCAAAGTGTACTACTAACTGGATTGTGCAACTTTTTAGATTTATTTAAAGGATAAAGTGTCTGTGCACAAGTGTTTAGTTTGGGAGGTCTGAGATTTATCCTAAGAACAACCACAAGGACGTCTTATGTCTGTTTTCATTTCTACACAGTGGAACCTGAACAACCATATGTGTACACTGTGATTGCTGGTAAGTTTTCAGAGGAAGAGGGACCAGAGTCTATCTCTTCAAAATGTCATAATTCCAAGCCACTTAGTGCAATAGACTCATCTCTTGACATCAGATGATCTTCTCTCCCATTTACGTACACCACACTTGTCTAGCTGCTTCATGCTAGTTGTACTATGTTGAGCCTCAAATACGTAAAGCCACTTGTAAGAGTACTATGACAGTGCCTGTATTGCTCTGTCCAGATCATCTACTGTTGCTTGAAGTCTTTCCAGGCTAGGTTGGACATTCTCCTCCATCCATTCTTCTGCAGCAGTCATATAGAAGAACTTTTCCATGGCTTTTTGTAGCTCCTGGGTCAAAGTAGTCCACTTGGTCAGAAGCCTAGGCAGAAATCAGTGATACAATTGAAGATACTGCCATGTGAAGTACACAATAGTTCTTGGTTTAATAATTAAGTCACAAAACAAGAGTCTTCTGAAGAGGTGATAAAACTTATATGAGGGTAGAAGGTGTCTTTTATCAGCAGTTTGGGAATTTCAAGAAAAGATGGTGGGTTGTTAAGGCTGCAGATTCTATGGAAACATTTGAGATAATTTACCTCAGTGGCTTCCACAAAGTGAGTCAACAATATTCAGTAAGGAAAATATGTTGAAGACAGCCCCTTTAATTATTTTTTAAAATACTGTACTATTGCTTAGTTGCTGCTATGTATTTTTTATAAATCCAAACGTACCTCTAAAGCCAAACTTGCTAATGTCACAAGCAGCCAAAGTTGTGGGCACTCTGGTTACAAGATGGTAAGATCAATCTAATTTTACTTCCTAAACATACATTAGACTACAAAATATAATAATGGAATAATAATAGGGAAAAGCGGATGAAATAAGACACTGGCAAAAGAGCGAAGTAGCCTATTAAACCATGACTGCTAGAAGTTCCCTCTAGTCTCAGGATCACTTCACTTGCTATTTCTGTCCTACAACTCTTCACTGTGGACTTCTGCACTAATCCCACTCTATGCTGAAAACCACACTGAAACTAAAATCCCATTGTTGAAAATTCCATTCATGGCTACACAAGAAAGTAATGCTTGCTTACGCCAAAACTTATGTGTAGTTGAGCTGCAACTGTGAACAGTCAAACATTTTGTACTTCTCCTTCCATCACATATACTTAAAGTATTTAAGAATGTTATTAATAATTATTTTCTTCAGCCTTCTACTGGTCTGGTACCTTTTTAGTATTGATGGATGTATGGCTGTTGATTCATTTTACTGGACATGACAGTTTTGCCATAATGTACAAGGTCAGGTGAACTTTCTATATGATCATGATCAGAGAGTGTCATATTTCAAACAAGCAGTGGAAAATCAATTACAACTAACTGTAAATTTAAATATTTTCATGGCAAAGGCTACATCTGCCCATTGGATTCTTGTGTTGTGCTACTGCCTAAGTTGTACTATTGCAATTGTACTGTGTAACAGGACTGTTTTTTTACTTCAAATATTTTCTTCAACACTGGGATAATACTCATTTCTTATAACTAATTTATTAATGATGCATTAATGCTTAGTCCTGTGCCTTGCCTTTTACCTTCCTGCCAAGAAGCCTTGCCAGCTTCCGATATTTCCTTCATGTCCTTTCCTCAAATAGCATAGGCTTCCTCCTCTCTTTAGGCCTGTGTAAGATTTTCTGCACCCCTTTTCTCAGTAGTCTCTTGTTGGCAGGGCTAGCATCAAGGGTAGGCATGGTTGGGCATCTGCTGAGGGCCCAAAGCTTGGCAGAGGCCTACTGACAAGAGCCCCCTGGACTTGCTCCTTCTTATCACCATGGCAACCTACTTTTTCACCTGCCTCTTGCTCTGGCCCAGACACCAGTGACAGTGAAAGGAGGAGCAGTAGATGCCACTGCCTATTTGCTCACTGGCTCTCTGCCTTTCAAGCAAGCAGCTGGTATCAATGGACAATTATCACAACTGAGCAAGTGGCACAATAATATATATCCTCAAAACCACATAGAAAGCAAAACAGCAGCCTCAACATGATAATACTAATTTGTCATGAACATGTGTGGACCTTCTAAATCTCTATAGGCACCTGCCTCAAGCTAATTTTCAAAACACAAAAGCTGCAAGAGATCAGAGACCTTGAGTTACCTTAGTGCATCTGGCTGAAAATGATGAACCATTATAGGATGGATCTTCTTTCTCTTTCTGTGGTAAGGGCTGAACCAGCCTGTGACATACCTAGAAACAGATCTGAGTGTGAATGAACTGAAATGCCATGTTTATGAGGAAAAAGTTCTCAAATTTACAAGACATTTTACTAAGGAACAATATGGAGCATCATCTAATATGTGCAATCTGGATGGTTACAAAGTTGAGATGAATATTTTTCAATGTATGCTTTCATAATCCTATGCATGTCTACTCAGAATTAAGCCTTACTGAGCTCAATAGGGCTTACTCCCAAGTAGGTGTGTATAGGACTGCAGTCTTGGCTGCATGAGATCAAGGGGTAACTGTTAATACACAGTAAAATGATACAACAGTCTATGTGAGCATCAAGTCAATTATGGACCATGCTGGTTGTACATCTTCCTTTTTCATTCCTCACCTGTTGCTTTCCAGAAGTTCATCCACTGAGGGTTTGAGGTAGAATACAATTTGAGTGACGAGTGAGAGAATTTCACTTCCTGGGAAAGTCCCTGAGATGTCACTGTTCAAGAAGAAGACACGTGAGCATTCAAAGCAAGGGATGGGACATTATGTTTCATTGCAGCGTTTTTGTTAACATGATTTGATTGTGAGCTCACATGCTTTGGGAAGACTTTTAGTTGTGGAAAGTGGTCAAAAGACTCTTAAATGAAAGTATTGGGAAAGAATGAACTTTGTCCATAACCCAACTGGGCTTGTCCAGGTGATATTTCTCTCACACACCTGTTTCCCTCCTGAAAGTGGATGGCCTGGCACATTTCTTCCCCACCCTGTATCACAGAATAATGGCAGATTTGTCCTGATCGATAAATGTTTAGAAGGTACAGAGAGGTGGATCTAATCTGTGATAATAATTTGTTAACAAAGCCAGTATGTATTCCAGATTTTGTCCAGATTAAGAATTTTTGAATGAAAGCATATCATCACTGTTTGGCTCATCTCCTGGCATTTAAAGCGACCATCAGAGAGACCATTCCTCCTTCTTTATGTGGGCTCAATCCTAAACTATCATTCTTTTAAGCTGCAATCCTAAATACACTTACCTGGGAGTAAATCCACTTGAACTCAATGGGGCTTACGTCTAAGTAGACCTGTCTAGGATTGCACGTTTCATCATGAACTTGTTTACAGAAAGACCATTACAATCCAGAACTTGGGGTTTTACCTCATGAAAGTGTCTATTTCCAAATTGGCGATCCCCAGGTATTTTTCTACATCTTCTTTCACCTTTTCTGAATAGCCACCTTGGGAAAACAAAAAGAGAGTTATTTGGTTTGTTTCTTCTTTTTTAAAGTGTAAAATTTTGAATGGGAAACAAAACAGTGGTTTTGAACAGGGATTTGTTATCATGTCAATGTAGAGGGCAGGCAAGAAAGCCACAAATGGCTAAGTCAGAACCTGGACATGGTGCAGTTTACATCACTTCACACTGCTGCCAGTGTTGGCTTAATCTTCTAATTGTGTGTGTAAAACCCACAGCCCATCAATGAGCATGAAATTATGCCTACAAATGATCATACAGTAATTCCTTAATGGTGGCTCAGAACCCACCAAGCCATTTAGAATAAGGAAAATGCAAGTCAGGGTTTGGAATAATAGGTGTGTTTTGAATTTAGGTTGTAATCCTAAACACACTTTCTTTAAATTAAGATCCAGTGAAGTTGATGGAACATGGGGGTTATATGCAATCTCTGGCCAACATCTGACCTTCCAAAGCTTTTCCTTCAGCCTGCACTACTCTATACTGCCATTTTGTGACAACTCACTCCAAAGCTACTGTTTCTGAAGCAAAATCTTGTCTATGAGGAAAACCTTTGCAAGCCAGTTTTGGCCTGAGAGCCTATGTTTTCCACCTCTGCTTTAGGTGAGCCATCCATATTTTATGCACCTCTAATTCCCTAACCTGGCGCCCCCCAGATTTGCTGGACTACAACTTGCAGCATCTTCCAGCCAGCCATTCACCAGGTTGGGGAAGGCTGCTCTAAGTGGTAGAGAGACTGAGTTTGTGGAGCTGAGGAAGCGAGGTACAAGGGCAAAACCAGGGTGGGGACCGTGTGGCTCTCAGATGTCATCGAACTCCAACTTCCATGATCCCTCACCATTGGCCATGCTGGCTGGGGCAGATGGGAGTGGCAGTCCAATAACATCTGGAAGGCTGCACGTTCCCCACCCTTGCTTTAACACTGTTGTATATGGCCATTAACCGTGAACTGAATTGGCCTTAAAAAACACTATCATCTAGTAACCAGTATTGGGCTCAGACGTGACCTTCAGATTCCCACATTTCATTTGGGCCAAAGATTCCCTAAACAATTCATGATCACAACTTCAGCTTCCAATCTATAAACTTACAGGAAGAACACACATGTTGTACACGAGGCAATGAATGAACTAAGGAAGGGGTAGGTGACCTGATGCCCTCCAGATGTTTTGGACCACAACTTCCATAACCCCTGACCATTGGCCATTCTGGCTGGGGTTGATGGGAGTTGAAGCCCAAAACATCTGGAGGGCTTCAGGTCATCTACCCTTGAAGTAAGGGAATGTAGGCTAACCATTATAAACTACAGATCTAAATGAATTCCTGGATAATTAAGAGTTAGAAAGAAGAATTCAAGCCAATTTCAAAGGAATATACAAATTCTGATGCCCATAGTCCTGCAGAATTTTCACGGTGCTGTGCACCTAGCTTAGATCTGACTGAGGAGAGAATCGTATTATACCGTTCTTTAGCGTCTGAAGACATACGGCTAATGATGGGATTCCTACAGGCAGAAGCTCGCACAGAACAGAGAAGTGGTCATACCTAGAGAAGAAAATGCAGTGCTATTAAGTAAAAGGTAATGTAGGCAAGGTACTCTAGCAGTGCAGACATTCGCCTCAGGGACTCCAAGAGCTTTGGGAAGGCACATGTGTAGAGTCCACAGAATGTGAGATAATATATATCTGTGTGCGCTTTTCCAATATGTTTTTCTGTGACAGAAAACAAAAAAAAATCCAGCAATCCGAATTAAACAATGCAACTCTACATATACTCACTGGCTGAATTTGGACGACACAATAAGCAACTGGGGGGGGGAACAATCATCAGTTGTACTGACTACTGTGTCGTCTGAATGCTGCCATAGTCAACTCAGCGCTGATCCTAATCCACACCACAGTTGATTATTTATTACCATGTTGTGTGGGGAGTACCCCCTAGATGAACAACTGTAAAGTTGATTATTACCCCACTACTGACTATCATGTTGTCCGAATTCAGCCAATGTGTTTGGTTTGTTCCCTTTGCAGAGCTGTGAGGTTTTGTCTGAATTGGGACATGCAATGAAAAAGGAGGTCTGGGACTCCGGGAAATTTGAAGAAGGGGATAGAAGGGGAAAGCATTAGTCACCATAAATGGAGAGAAAGAACATGAAGCAGGAGGTGGGGCAGGGCAGGATGAAGGAAGGAAGGAAGGAAGGAGAAGCAACAGAAACCAGGGGTGAGAGTGGAGCTGAATGACCCTCTCTGGTTTCTGAGATTTCAATATTTTATGGTTTCTCTATCACTATTATAAGGGCTAGAAACATGGATGTGCTGTTTTAGTTTAACTTGGCAACTCTTGGCCTTGGGATCCTTCTTAAGAGGAGAGGCCCTGCCATTTTCAATGTATTATTAAAAATGCTACAAAAATGCAGTTACCTTTGCCAGCCTGTTAAGGTGATCCCTCGGATGATACCAGAAGGAGTGCTCTCAGCCACTTTCAGCCACTGCTGGTGGTTTTTAAGGTGGTGTCCAATGAGTGTCAAACATTGGTTCACTCCAGTGGCACCTTTAAAAGCGCTAGCAAGCCAGAGCTTTGAGAAGTTACACTTCTGGTACTTTTCTATGAGAATTGCTGGAAAGCAAGAGAGACAGGAATAATGTTCATTACTTAAAAAAAAAAACAACTAGAGGGTAAAATCCACAGTTCAATGGCAGAGCATATAGGAATTCTGGGAAATAAAATTCTTTTCTGTTGATACAGCTTTGAGTCTGGCTTGCACCAGTAGAAAATAAGAGAGTTGCAGATAAGTACTAAAAATCACAAAAGACAGCGATCTTAAATGCAGTTACACTAGCAAGTAAAACCTATAGAATTGTGTGGACTACGTTTATGTTTAGGACTAGGGTCATCCTCTGTTACTTAGCTGGAGAATACAAAATCATAATTCACTACCCACTTATTCTGAGGTAATCCTGAAGCAGCCTCAGTATACTGAAGTATAATGTGCAAACTACAGTTCATAAATAACTATAACAGGTGTGTTCGTACTTAAAACAGCTTTGGGGCATAGCCTTATGTGGATACCAGGCAGCCTCCAAATTCAGAGGCTGCAAAGCATCCAATACATGGCGGGAGGACAATCCTATGTCGTGGGGGGGGGGGGGCTAGAATTGCTCCCTTAGTCCCATTACCTAAGGATGGCTTAAGGGGTTTGCCCTGTTAATTTAGGAATCTAAGGTGGGACATAGCTGGCTGGGGAATGCTGAGAGCTGTACAACGTTTTCTGACTAAACCAGCATGAGATTGCACCCTAAATTGTTTAAATCTGCAACCAATCTGGTCCTGTAGGCACACTTCCTGTTCATGATTACAGATTATTGTAAGCTGCAAGATCTACAACTCATATGTAGCAACAGATGTATATTTTTAACAAGTAAAAATGGCTGAGATCTATAGGAGAATGCTACTTTACTTTTAATATTTCTTTCTTTGGGACTGACTCAAGTATTGTAGTTAAGAGTTTTGAATGTTAGGTGCCTCCATCTTCAAGATGCAAAAGAGGCTAGTGTGAAAGCATGCAAAAACAACAACAACTCCCTTTCATGTTACAGTTCCATAACAGATTGTTAGAAGCAGTTCCAAACTGGAGTGACTTCACATACTGCCCAAGCTACTTCTCAATCACTTAAAAAAAAAAAAAACCACAAAATCTTCTAATCAACAGTTAACATGCCAGACTCTGTATTTCTCCAATTTCCTCAGCTTTGGCATTGGCTTGGCCTTAAATGAATGTGGCTGCTGCTCCTCAAATAAGGTGATAGGTTCAGTCTCATGGCCTTGGCAATTAATTACTATTGCTGATTTTCTGTTTCCAGTGTCTGCTTCTGAGTCTTCCTAAGCTAAGCAAGGAAGGGATGCTTTTGAGGATACTTGTTAAAATGCTACTTGTTGAAATGCAGTAATTCTGAAGCACATGCTCAAGAGGCAGCGAGACAATTCTTGTTTTCTTAAGCTGCAATCCTATGCGTGTTTAGACAGAAAAAAAGTCCTACAACTCCCAGCATCACCCTTAACCATTCCACCTACTCACTGAAAGAGGCCTTCTATTACTCACATTTATATCTTGCCCTTCCTCCAAGCTCAGGACAGCATACATCAGCTTTCCCCAACATGATGCCCACCAGATGTTTTGGACTATAACTCCCATCAGCCCCAGCCAATGGTCAGGAGGGCACCAAGTTGGGGAAAGCTGTCATACACGATCTCCATAACAGCTCTGTGATGAGAAAGTGGGCCTCTAAGCCATGGTTAGGCTGCCAACCCTTTTGCAGCAAATGGTTAGTGAGTGTGTTTAAACCGTGTCACCATGGTTAGGAAAAGTACACTGGACATGCTAAGCCATAAAGTTTAGCTCAAAATGCTTAACCACCGTGGCTTAGCATGTCATCTGAACAGGGTCAGTGTAACTAACTCATGGTCATCCAATGAACTTAGTGGTGAGTCAAACTAAGGTCCCAGTCCAACATTCTATCTCCTGCCACTCAACATATCACGATGATAATTGCCTGCAAAGGAGGTTATTAAAAATAATGTATTTATTGATCACATTTGAACCTACATTTCTTCTAAAGAGCTCGGGGTTATCCCATTTTATCCTTGCAAAAATTCGTGAGATTGTAATTAATTTGATAGCTGCACCGTGGTCATAACAGGCATTATTCTAAATTTTGGAAGCTGACAGAACTTGTCATTTTTCTGAGCAGACACGCAAATCAGCACAAACCTTTGCTGTCTACATCAAGATCGGAAGAGTAATCCCAGATCATCAACTCTGCAAGCTGTGCAATTCCAGAACCTGGAAAGAAGCAGAAATGTGAGCAATTGCAAGGCTTTATTGTGTTTGTGTTCAGAATGGTTTGAAAGAATCCAGCCAATGATAATTTGAGAAGAGAGTCCAAAGACTCAAAACAAATGTCACACCCCTTCTAACAATACTGATTATAGAAAAGGCCCCAGAACACAAAGCCATACACTAGCAAGACTGGAGGAGAAAGAAGACCCTCCTGCAGTTCAGTACTGTACGGTCCCCTGTGATTCAGCACAAAATTGAAATGTTAGTATTTTTATGTATTATCCAGATAAATTTCATAAGGCTGCACTATGCTTCTATTCTAAATTCTCCAGTCCTTCCCTGTCATTTTAAATAGGAGCATTTTTTAAATATATTTTGGGATTTTTTTAAATTAATGTTTTGCTGTGCACATTGGTCAATTTTATAATTGCTAATAAGCTTACAAACTTTAATTGAGTGTGTATCCTTTTGTACTTTTAGTTTCTCTCAAAGCACTACAATTCAAGTGAGCACAGCTTTAAAAATATTTATAGTGTTACCCACTGTTTTTAACCTCTTACTTTCTTCAGTGTTGCTCTGAATCTCCATAAATACAGAATAATTGACTGGGTCCAGACAATACGATAACCAACAGTGGTTTAAATAGTCAATGATTGGTTATTTAACCCACCATGGGTTATTGTGTTGTGTGTCGGGAGTTTTTTAACCAACTGTTGGTTATTTGGCTGAAATTACCAATGCAAATAACCAATGCTGTGCAGAGTTGGCTATTTGAACCACTGTTGGTTATCATGTTGTGTGGAGGGCACCATTGGTTACTTCGTCAGCTACAGAGTCGCAAGGCAAGAGTGGTCAAAGCAGCTGCCTCCACCGCCGCTCCAGCCAACAGGATAGATTTTCGGCAGCAATGGCTGATGGGATACTAGTGGGAGAACTGAAGGGGGGAGGGTGGGAGATAAGTGAGTCAATTCAGCATGGACTAATGTCAACGCAATGCTGCTCCTAATCCACACCACCATTATTATCATGTCATGTGCGGAGTACCCCCAGATAAACAACTATCGAGTTAATTACTACCTCACTGTTGACTACCTCATGTTGTCTGAATGCAGCCATTGACTGAGGACAGTGAAGCAAATGTTTCCTCTTATGAAAAGCATTATAGGGAGTGTTTGTTTGTATTTAATGGTCACAAAACTTTTTATGGCATGTGAAACACCTATCTCCTCCCTTACAGGAGTTTCCCTTTAAGTGTTTCTCAAGCTATCATTGAAACCACTAACTGCCAGAATTGAATTACGCTGCTAAAGTGTTCCAAGGGTGCAAGGCAGGTGAGCATCCAAGATGAACACAAAAAGGGAGAAAAGTCTCAGGATGCTATAGACAAATGTATTGTGGAAAAGCCTTTTCCACAATAAATTTGTCTACAGCATCCTGAGACTCCTTTCCCCTTTTGTGCTCAAGTGTTCCAAACCCACTGTTAGAATCCCACCCCAGTGACAACATACCTCGCAGTGTTTCTTCACTCATTCCCCTGAGCATGTCATCCCACACAACAGGTTTTACTGTGGGGTGGGCAGAGACCACATGGCTGGCCACGGCTTTCATGTGGGCCAGGCACAGCTTTTCAATGGTATTTTCTCCTTGCTGCAGCCACTGCTTGGACTCCTCCCCTTCACCGAGGTAATACACCTGGAAGCGCCAACCAAGACAATCTTGATTTATTTCCATTCTGGCCACCACCTCTGGGTAGTAATTTATTTATTTTCTGCACCAATAGCATGCTAGTCACCTTTATCATGAGGAAGGGAATAAAGGCGTTTCTCTCACAAGGAGAAACCTGGTCATTCTTGACTGTTGTAGAGTATGGGCTGGAGCACACATTACAGTTGCTGTGGGAGGTGCCAATGAAAGCAGCTTTTCCTTGGCAACTGATTCATTCTCAATCCACAATATTTAGAAGTACTTACTGTGTATTTAGCCACCATGCTGAGAGTCTCCATGGCCACTAGGAAAGTAGAATGGGAGTACGTACATAATAGGATGCCCGAGCTCCATAAGCTAAGCTAGTTGGGGACGGAGGAGGAAATCAATTACCACACGGAGACTGTTTTCAGCAGTATTTCCATAGCAACTATAACATGTGCTGCAGCCTTTCCTCGGGGCAACTGTGAGGAAAGGGGGAATTTGGCTGAGATAAATAAATGGCTGGTTTTTGAAGGTCAAGAGACAGAGGAGGGAAGAACAGGGTAGATCTCCTCTGCCTATAATTTTCCAGCTAGCCTTCTGTAAAAATTCTTTTGAGCTGAAGTAGGAATAAATGATCAATGGTGTTCAAAGGCATACTTCTACGGCCACTTTGGTGTACGGGCCGCCACTTGAAACTCTCTGGGATGGTGGCCAGTGGCCAGATGATCACATGCGTGCTGTGCTGTGCAGAAAATTGAGCTTCTGACACGCCACTGCAAACATCATATTTTCAGTATCTACAGTGCCGTACCAAAGGTGAAACCCTCTGGGATACATCCATGATTGACTGGCTGTGGGCTGCCATACACAGGAGTGCCAAGCAAGGTTTCCTACACCTGCCAAATATGCAGCAGTCGCGTGACTTGGCCCTAACAAAATGCAAAATAAAAGTTCAGCTTCTGGTTCTTTGTCCTGCAAGCATGGTCCATTCTATTGCATGTTTAGGGGTCAGGGAAGCCAAATTATATTGTACTGTTTGTAACAAAATAACTGATGATGTCAAGTCTCTCCACAAACTAAGAAGGACCAATGGGCTAATATCTGCTCATGAATCCAAGGATTCAAAAATGTCTCTCTTTTTTACCCAGCTACATTCTTTCCCCTTTCCTGTCAGTGGTTCATGGAAACCACAATGGCTCAGCAAAGTGTAGGAAAGTCCTTGCAAGAGAATGTCAGACCTTTCCTACCCTACCATTAAAGCATCTGATCATATAACAACAGGCTGTTAAAAAGGATGCCCAGTATGCAAAGCTGTAGGGGTCTAATACGTAATAAAAGTTTGTGATGAAGTACTTTTAAAAAATTACAATTGAAGATGAAAACCAAAACGTTCCAATCTCTGTGTATCAGAGTAAGCCACTATGTAGCGTAATACAATGGTGTTTACTTTGTGATGATAGAAGTTGGATTCTCAGCAAGACCAGGGTCAAGGAAGACACTGATACCACAAAGGGACAGTAATAATGGGAAGTGGCTGGGCATGGCAACTCTTAAAAGGCATCGTCTCATGGTTGTTGCAAAAACAATTTCAGCCCCAGGCCTCACACCATACCTCATCACAGCCAATGTGAAGCCATCGAAGATCACCATGCACAGCTACCACTTGCTCTATCATGGTGCTGACAAGTTTCAGGGATTCCTCTCTATGAGGGTTCACGGTGTTGGGGAACATTGCCACTTCCCGTAGGTGACAGAATTCTTTGTGCTTCAAGACAAACTGCAGGAGGAGAAAGAGCAAACGGATGTGGCCACCAAACTAAATATGGTGCCTAAAGGCATCAGCAGGGCTGTGAGTGCAGCATCCACATCTCTAGTACAGAACCTGGTGATTTTTGCAGTTTTGAAGAAAATCTACTGCAATCTTTTTGTTGGGGGTATGATTGTGTTAGTGTGGATCCAACTCCAGAAGTTAAAATAACCTGTTCCCATGTAATGGGGTAGGAAGGGGAGAAATTTGTGTAAGTGACTAACTACATCAATACAATTTTACACAAGTTAAGAAAATGGTGCATACGTTGGTGGAGTTGAGGGAGAAGAAAGTAAGTAATGCCATTTCCTCAGCAGTGATGCCAACGGGACTTTCCAGTAGATGGCCAATGACAGTCATGCAACTTCTGATAACTGTATTCTTACCCCCTTCAACCACTGTTTTCATCATGTATGTTGCTGGAAATGTAAAGCTCCCTGAGGATCAAGGTTTACAATATGGGAAAACCCAGGCCAGATCTACACCAAGCAGGATATAGCAGCATGAAAGCGGTATATAAAAGGCAGGAGCCACACTACTGCTTTATAGTGGCATTGAAGTGCACTGACAACTGTTGGGGTCCATAAACATATACCATATCCTGCTATATCCTGCTTGGTGTGGCTCCTGCAATTTATATACTGCTTTCATACTGCTATATCCTGTTTGGTGTAGATCTGACCCTAGTTATTACAAGCGAATCTCTTCTCATTTCTGTAAATGCTGCAGGCAGCCACCCACCCACCCATCCCTTAATTACATCAACTCCATCCCCACAAATGAAAGCAAATGTCTTGAAATGTGGTGCTTACCTCCATATGTCCAAAGGTCTGTATCAGAGGTATAACCTCTAACTCATGCAACTTTGCCAGCTTTAAAATCTCTTTAATTTCAGAGGGACTAGAAAAAGACAGATGGAGCTTAGTTATCAATGGTGTATTTCAATACCAGGTTTTCGGTTTAGAATTACACACACACACACACACACACACACACACACACACATATACTAGTGAATGGTCTCCAAAACATCAGGAGGGCACCAGGCAGCTCTACATAAACAAGCATGGAAAGCACGGAAAATCCTTGAAACTTTGCCCCCACTGAAATTACAAGAGGGTGGCATAAGGGCGTTTAACAATAGTTTGTATGTGTCAAGCATGGGGAGCCTCTGGCTAGCAGGCTGGATCCGGCCCTCAGGGCTCTCCATCCAGCCTACAAGCCTCTCTGCAGGCCTGCTTTTCCACTGCTTTTCCATGCTGCACAGTGAGAAACGGGCTCCCTTTCTCACTGTTCAGCACTGGAAATGCTGCAATGTCACCCTGAGGAGATCTTTTACATCTCCTAATCATGCTTGGTGTTGGCTCTGAAATCTTATAACCATGGCTCTGGCTTTACTGCTTGAAAATATTAGAGTTTGCCTGCTCACTGTCCATTAAAGCATGCACCTAGATCTACTCAGCATGAGTAGAGAGCCTGCTATGGATCTTTACCAACTCATTTTTGAAGTTGGTACAGATCCTCCATACCAATCTTCCTAAAAGAACTCGGCTCAGGAGCAATTGTTTCTTCCTGTTTCAAACTGTGTGCTGATTGGGTGGTGACAATCAAGCCACCCCTTCTCCAGAGTATTTCAAGTTTTTTTTAGTTTCTTTTTTTTAAAAAAGGGGGTCAAATAAATGCTCAGCCAGATGTATATGACAAGTGCCTGCTTAAAGCGTGGAGGGAGAGCAAAGAGAAAGAGGAAATCAGCACTGGACGCATAGCCAGGTACGCGTGCCATTAGAAGCGTGAAGAGGTTGCCCCACAACACTCTGAAGTTTTAACACTGCTTACAAAAGGAGGCAAGAGAACCAGAGGCCAAGGCTCAAACTCTGCTCATCTGAGGTTAGCCAATTGCAACTGGAAGAGCTTCCTGGCTGCTAACTTACCTGTATGCATCATTTGCTTGGAGGGGCTTCAGCTCCCCATCATAAGGGAACATATCCTCATATTCAAGGAGAATGCCATTTGCACCCAGGTCATGGAACAATGAGAAGATCTGTTGGTTGCACAAAACATCTCAAATCTCTAGCCACTGCAGAACCACTACATTAAATTTTCCGAGACATTAACACACCTTAGGCCAAGGGCAGGCCAACCTTTTGGGCTGTGGGGCGTATTTGGCAATTTGGGAAACTCCCCTGGGCACCACCACACAATGACTGCCATGGAGAGCCAGTGTGGTGAAACAGTGTTGGATTGGGACTTGGGAGATCCGGGTTCTAGTCCCCACTCAGCCATGAAACTCAGTGGGTAACTGGGCCAGTCTTTCACTCTCAACCTAACCTACCTCACAAGGTTGTTGTGAGGATAAAATGGAGAGGAGGGTTCTGTAAGCTGCCTTTTTCCTTGAAAGAGGAAAAAAAGGTGGGATATAAATGTAATAATAGATAAAATTTAAAAATGGGAGATGTGGCAAAGGACAAATAACCTGACCCAAACACTGAGTACAAGGCAGAGGTGGGGTCTGAGCCCCAGCACAACTTTGAACCCACAGTACTTAACACCAATAGAAACATATTTGATAGCAATCCCAGCTGCCAGTAAGACAGTGTATTAATTTTTTTAAAAAATGTGGGTAGGGCAGAGGGCATCATGGTGGGTGCTAAGAGAGGTGTCTGGGGGACCACTGCCTTAGGGAAAGCCTGCCCCAATATATCCTTCCCCACTCCTAGTTCTGGTGAGAAGGCCTTGCTCCAGGTGCCATCTTTTTGCTCTGAAGAAACAGGAACACACATGGAGTAGAGCCTTCCCTAATGTGTCCCTCGCCTATGGAACGTGCTCTCTAAGAGAGCTGCCACCAAAGCCTGTTGCTGTTGATCTTTAGAAACAAGGGACAGGCTTTGGAAACGTGGTATACAAATGTAATAAATAAATAAATAAGGGCTTGAAAATGAAACAACCTATAAGGAAATCTTTTTTCCCAAGCCTGATGTTAAATGTATCTTAACATATGAGCAGAAATAAACTAGAAGCAAAGGATGTATTGGCTTTGGGATTTCCTCTACAGTTTTCCTCTATGCAAGTATTGTGTCTTCCTACAGCAGAGGAAGGAGAAATTGTGCTTATGTGCACAGAGTTGAGTTCTGGAATACTACTGGAGCCACTGCATTAAGAACTCCAGACAGCCCAGGAACACAATTGCAATTTTTAGGGGTGAAGGATTCATTTCTACAGAGAGGATTTGGGCAACAGGTCAAAGAGACTCTATCTGCACTCATGAATCAATTTACTATGGATGCACAAATGAACTACAGCAATGCCACTTCTTCTGCAACCACTCTTCACAGTTCCAGGGACGGTGTGGTTTTGTGCCACAATATTCAAGATTGAAGTAATACAACTAGTACCTCGATCGCTGGTACTCCTGTAGTGGCAGTCAGCAAATGGCATCGCATTAAGATGTTTTAGTTTATTTGGGTTGCCTGACCTCTAGATAGCACATCTGAGGCACAACATACTGAAGAGAATAGCATTGCAACACATAGCACAGCATTTGTGAGTAAATAATTAAAATTGGTAGAGGGAAAGGGAGTGACTAGTTTTGCAGTGTACTTTTGAGTAGGGGTGTGCACGGGCCCCCCCGGATCGGATCGGGACCCGGATCGGGACCTCCAATTTTGTCCCGGACCGGTTCGGACAAAATCGGAGGCCCCCCGGACCGGATCGAGTCCGATCCTGACCCAAAAATCGTTAATTTTTGGATCGGCCGCCATTTTTTTCCCCATAGACTTGCATTGCAATGCAAGTCTATGAGAAAAAAATGGCGGCGGGTGGGTGAGGGGGGGCCTAACTCCCTCCCCCCCCCCCGGGGCCGTCCGCTGTGGACGGCCCCGGCAGGTAAGCCCCCTCCCCCGCGCTCCCTACCCCCCCTGGGGCCGCCCGCTTCCATCCGCTGGCGCCCGCGGGCGCCAGCGGATAGAAGCGGACGGCTCCGGGGGGGGGGTAAGCCCCCTTCCCCGCCACTGCTTACCTTCTCGGCCCGTCCGCTCCCGTCCGGCGCCGGCGGCTACTACCAGCGGGCTCCGCGGCCTACTCTCGAGTAGCGCGCCGGGTGATGACATCACCCGGCGCGCCACCCTAGAGCAGGCCGCAGAGCCTGCTGGGAGTAGTAGGCGCCGGCGCCGGACGGGAGCCGCCGGGCCGGGAAGGTAAGGGCCCCCCTCCCCCCTCCGCGCGCCCCCTCCTCCCCTCCACGCACCCCCTCCTTACCTTCCCGGCCCGGCGGCTCCTGTCTGGCGCCGGCGCCGGCGCCTACTACTTCCAGCAGGCTCCGCGGCCTGCTCTAGAGTAGCGCGCCGGGTGATGACATCACCCGGCGCGCCACCCTAGAGCAGGCCGCGGAGCCTGCTGGGAGTAGTAGGCGCCGGCGCCGGACGGGAGCCGCCGGGCCGGGAAGGTAAGGGCCCCCCTCCCCCCTCCGCGCGCCCCCTCCTCCCCTCCACGCACCCCCTCCTTACCTTCCCGGCCCGGCGGCTCCCGTCCGGCGCCAGCGCCGGCGCCTACTACTTCCAGCAGGCTCCGCGGCCTGCTCTAGAGTAGCGCGCCGGGTGATGACATCACCCGGCGCGCCACCCTAGAGCAGGCCGCGGAGCCTGCTGGGAGTAGTAGGCACCGGCGCCGGACGGGAGCCGCCGGGCTGGGAAGGTAAGGGCCCCCCTCCCCCCTCCGCGCGCCCCCTCCTCCCCTCCACGCACCCCCTCCTTACCTTCTCGGCCCGTCCGCTCCCGTCCGGGGCCGGCGGCTACCACCAGCAGGCTCCGCGGCCTGCTCTAGAGTAGCGCGCCGGGTGATGACATCACCCGGCGCGCCACCCTAGAGCAGGCCGCGGAGCCCGCTGGGAGTAACTGCTAGTGCCGGACGGGAGCGGACGGGCCGAGAAGGTAAGCGCCCCCCTCCTCCCTCCCCCCCGCTGTCCACTTTCATCGGCGGGCGCCCGCTGGCGCCCGCCAATGGAAGCGGCGGTGGGCGCCAGTGGGCGCCCGCCGATCCGCCGATCCGGTTCGGAGCCTTTTCGGACCGGTTCGGATTGGATCGGCCGATCCAGCTGCGGGATCGGAAATCGGATAATTTATCCGATTTCCCACTGGACCGGACTCGGATCGTGGATCGGGTCCGATCCAGTGCACATCCCTACTTTTGAGTCTCAGAGCTGGACCAAGTGTTTTCTGGTGTATGAAAGGGAGGGAAGGTCCCGGTACAATAGCAGTCTAACCATCACACACCTCTGGAGTCATCAAAAATCAATCTTAGATGTAATTAGTTAAACCAAGTAACCTCTAGTTTAATCTTACTTTCCCAGCATAAATTGACTTGATAGTTCCACCTTTAAAAGTACATGCCCGAGTAAGAACACAGTAGGCACTATCAAGCAGTAGCGCTTTTTAATAAAGAAATTCTGAGATGATTAACTCCTTTCTTGCTGGGAGTAAAAGACTGAACTAAAGGTTTCTTTGTGTAAACTAACTACTTCTAAGATGCAATTGCACTCACAAATCAAAATGCTCTTGGTGAAAGTCAGTGAACTAAATCAAATCAACACGAATTCCCTGATTACGCAGACTAACACTGTTACCTCGGCCAGGTATGAAACCTTTGGCGGAGCTCCCTTGAGATCCAAATGCACCAGGTGCAGTTCAAATGGAGAAGAAGAAACCATCACTTTATTTTCTTCCATGTTCTCTGCAGTACTGTAAGCAGCGAAACCAACTGATATGCCTGGAAAGGAGCAATGCAATTATGAACAGGCTCATTCCCCTACATAAAAAGGATTCTAAAAAAGTCAAGCTTTCCATAAACAGTATTTTAGCCAGTCCTTATTATCATAGACACAACAGGTGTCAGAACAAGCAAGGCAACGCATTGGAATCCAAATGAAAAGCCCCATTTGGAGTCCTTATTTTCTCTCATAGGCTTGGCTTCTCTTCTTGGCTTCTCTTCTACGGACAAGCTGCAATGCAAAAATGAGGTGTGGAATTGGGAAACAAAGAAAAGAAGAAGGCCTTCCACCTCAATCCAAAATATCGCCTGCTCCCACACACTCAGGTCCTTCAGTCAGCCAAAACTAGGCTGACAATAGTTACCCAGAGGACCTTCTCTTCTGCTGCTCCCAGACTCTGGAATGGCCTGCCGGGAGAGATTCGTCAACTTAACAGTCTCTCTGACTTTAAAAAAGCCATAAAGACTGATCTCTTCCAGCAGGCCTACCCAGTTGAATTTTAAGAGTTTTACTGGTATTTTAATGTATTCGTTTTTATGTGTTTTTAATCAGTTTTATGTATTTTATATCATTTGCTTTTAATGTTATTCCCCGCCTCGATCCAGAGGGAGAGGCAAGTAAGAAATAAATTTATTATTATTATTATTTACTTAGAAGCAAGTTCAATCATTTCCATGGAAGTTAATTCCAAGCCTGACTACTTGATCTAAGCACTCCTAAAACTACATGGGCAAAAGAGGCCTTAAAGCCATCTAGCCTTGCACTGCCCTAGCAGTAGGATGTTATGCCTTGCAAAGTTCTAAAGCAACCATACACAGCGTCATCAATAAGGGAGTTGTTTGAACGATAGTACTTGTAGAAACATAGGAAGCTGCCTCATGCCAAAGTCAGTTTTGTTTTATTCAGGTTAGTATTGCCTACACTAACTAGCAGCAGCTCTGCATGGTTTCAGACTGGAGCCTTTCCCAGTCAGCTCTACCTGGAGATGTCAGGGATTGAACCTGGGCCCTTCTGGCTGCAAAGCAGATGTTCCCCACTGAGCTATGGCTCTTTCCTGAATGAAGGAAGCTAAAAATGACATTAAAAAATTGGCAGGGCAACAACGTGATCAAGACACCCGATCCACGTATGATGAATCAGACAGAGTCTGGGGAAAGCCCCGTTTAAGGTTACATTGAAAGCACACCTATTTGGGTGTAAGTCCCTATGCGACTTCTAACGTAGCCTAAGATTGCTGGACCAAAAGTCAACACATGCACAACATTCAGTGGATCACGACAATGGCACTTGTTGCCCGTTCAGTTTTGGGGCGAATTCCAGATCTGAAAAGACTACAACGCTTCTTTGCATCAACCTGGTTCAGGCAGATTAAACACTCCGGAGGAGCAGACGGCCTCCACCAGAAGTCAACCCTCCACAACTTCCCCACACGTGATCCCTCCTCCTCCGCAGACGTGGACCAGCAGCAATGAGACAAGTCATAGGAAAATAATCATAATCATAATAATAATGCTCATGCCTTAGCACTCTTGGGCCTCTATCTCGACCCCCACCTTTTCCTCCGTGTGCAATTCTCCGCTCTTTTCTTTTTGATCCCCCACTTGCCTGCCTGCCTGTCTGCCTCTTTGTAGTGCATCAGCTTGCCTTCCACAACTACACCGTCCCTTTCCTACGCCGTCCCCTTCCTAGAGCTCCATTCCGTCTCTAGGCTCGATTAAGCTCGCCTGCTTGCTCTCGGGTACGGTTCCCGCTCTCTGAGATCGACTGCGCCTGCCCGAGAATCCTCCCGCAGCAGCTTCCGCTTCGGACAATGTGGATGCCTATTGGTCGTCGCCGCCTCCCCCCCGCCCAGCTTTAACTGCGCGTTGTAGTGGATGCTCGAGCATCTCGTCCCGTCGCCGCTGAACTCACGCAATGGCTCCTCAGCGGCGAGCGGGCGCCAGGACTGCCGAGAGCGGTGGGGGTGGCGCGGGTCTTCGGGTGGAGGAACGCCGCCGCCTCAGCAGGTACCTTTAAGGAGGCACAGGCGCCAGGGCTCCCTTCGGAGTCGGAGGGAACCCGTGGGGTCCCACGGCAGACTCAGTGGGCGGCTGGGAATTGCAACCCTGCAGAACTCGCTGCGGGGAAGCCTCGCTGAACGGGCTTGCTTAAGATCCGTGCATCGGAGCCTGTTCTTTATCAGCTTCCGCCAACCTGGTTGGCACGAAATGTTTTGGACTTCAGTTCCCATCAGCGCTAGCCAGCATGGCCAGTGGTCAATAATGTTGGGAGTTGTAGTCCAAAACGTCTGGTTAGCACCCAGATCTACACCATGCAGGATAGGACACTTTGAAAGCGATTTGAAAACCGTATATGGAATGTGTCACTGGCCCTAACAGTTGTCAACACCGTTATAAAGCAGAAGTGTAGATCCTGCTCTGGTTGGGGGAGGTTGTGCTTTTGTCTTCTTTGTCCTCTAACAAATACTCTGGACATAAGTCTTGCTCCTTGCTGGCTTCTTTCACATATCCATTGCCTTATGTAGGGCTGCTCTCCACTATTGCCAGTCAGTTTTTTTGGTTCTGAGTGTGACTGTAATCCTATGCACTGTTATCTAGAAATGTCCCTGTTGAATTCATTGGGACTTGATTTCAAGTAAGCATGTATAAGGATTGTGCTGTGTGGGGCTTCTATTTTGTTTGTGGCCCAGGGGCAGTCTGGAGGTGAAGGGCAAGCAATAAGATTTCTACACCCACCTCCTTTTTCAGTAGATGTGAAGGCTGCCACATCTGGAATTCTACTAGGGGTAGCAGCATTGAGGGAAAATGACAAAGTGCGGCTGGTACAGTGTGTGTGAATGATCTGAAAGAGTTTATTATGATACTATTTTTATTAGGCTTTTCTCAAAATATTTTATCAACACACACACAGACTACCTTCTTGGGTTTAATATTACTTGAGCAACTTTGCCAGCATTACCAGATCACATTATTTTGGGTTCCTGGTGTTCCATTTTCTTAACTGACTTATTTAGTGACTTCTCCCTAGGAATATAATTGCTGGAGTATTGTGCGGCTTCAAGTCCTCACTCTGCCACAGAGATTACTGGGTAACCTTAGTCCAGTTGCACACACTCCACATACTCTACCTCACAGGTAGTGAGGATAGAAGGAAGAGCCATACATGTTGCCCTGAACTCTTTGGGTTAAGGGCAGGATAAAATAATAAATAAAACTCTGGGTATGCTGCGATTCATATGAATGCAGGCTTCCTACAGACAATGTGACTTAGAAAGACGAGAGGTGGTGCACAGGTGCTCAGATTCTCTATGGAATTCATAGGAACATATATTTATAGTAAATCATATCCTATTAATGATGAGTGAATTGTTAAGGATTAAATCTTTAACAGCTTCACGGTGTTTTGCTCACAGCTGAGACTGGGGCCAAATCTACACCAAGCAGTATATGACACTTTGAGAATGGTTTGAAAACTGTATATGGAGTGTGTCCTAACTACTGTTATACAACATTTTAAAGCAGTAGTGTATATCCTGTCTGGTTGATGGATTTGCTGCTTGATGTGTTCTGTGAACCAAAGATGTGTTCATCGGACAAGCTTGTGCCAGAGTGCACCCGCATGTGGCTCATTTTATCTGGTTCCTTCAGGGCCCATCAACGTTTAGAGCCAATGTGGGCAGCTTGAGGGCTGCATGTGGTCCTTGGAGGCTATCAGTGCAGCCTGTGGAGCCCCACCCCATATCCTGCAGCCCAGCTGATGGGCCTTCAGCTGTGCTGTGGAGAACAGATTGCTGTTTCTTACTGCTGACCTCGTTTGCTCCCAGTGATTCCTGCAGGGCAAGATCACTTTCCCTACTGCTATTAGTGGTGGTGGGAAGATGCTTTAATCCACCCACCCAGTGATCCTACTCCTGATGTGTGGGTGTGCAAAAGCTTCCCAGCTACCACTAGCTCCACCCACTTGTGCAGCCTTCAATGCTAAAATGGTTCTCCACTCTTGTTTTAGAAGATGATGTGCAAATGGTTGAAATGACAGTCCAGCATTCTCCCTTCCATTCTTGCAGTGAGGCCCAACTTCTAAATAATATGAATTCTAAACTCCTTTTGCATGGCTCTAGATGTCTGTGAAGGCTATTCTTAAAGCAAGATTTTCTGCATATATTTGTTGCCTTTTTTAATCGATGCTACATGTCTATGTTTTTGTTTGGGTCATTCATGTTCCTCTTGTATTCCTGTCTCCCATGCAAGTCCTCATTTGACTTCTGCCAACAGCCTCCATTTCACTGTTAAAATGCAATACAGTGGTTAGAATTGCTGTTTTCTTACCAAGGGGATTTTGTTTTGTATTCAGTGGTATGAAAGGTAATGTCCAGAAAGACTCACGGCAGAAGTGGCTGAAAGTGGCCTTCCTTCTCTCGTCTGCGATGCTGGGCTACCTCCTGAGTGGGAGCTATTTGTTCAGTGAAGATGGCGTTACAGAAGTTTTGGCCCATCATGGTGAAACCCTACCGGACCGATTCATTGAGATACCCTGCTCAGAGGACTATGACAGCCACAAACGTTTTGAAGGTATCTGTACATTGGGAGATGCACTGGTGTGGCACTGAAAAAAAAACTAGCTGAAGAGTGGCAAAGAATAACTCTGAACTTCTCCACGTTTCCTGTCACTTCAGAAGCATTTGCTGTCATACCACTTTACCTCTTCCCCCTTCCATTTGAGAAATGAATGAAGAATGCTATACTGGGTGAACTACTGCTTTTTCTCATGCCCTGCTGTGCCCTATATTAAGCTATCTTGGGATAGATTTTCTCTTTTTTCTATTGGATATGAGGAAGAAGTCAAAGAAATCATGATCATGTTAAAAATGGCACATATCCAGCTTCTAAGCACATAATGTTATCCATTTCAAAATCCTGAGATCTTGTGCTGTAAGAGCAAATTCTACTTGTTATGTTACAACAAGGTGTATGCAGCTGTGGGCAAAATCTCAGGAAATGGAAGAGGTGGTATTGGGGTTTTCAGGCTCTGTAGTAGAACTTCATTCATAGCTCATTGTTCCCTTTGACTTCTTGCCAGTGATCATACTGTATAATGTAACAGAACTTAACAGACAGTATCCCTAATAAATCATCTCAGATTTCAAAACAATTTTATATCTACTTAGAAGGAAATGGGTATAGGGTTGCAACCTTAATTACTCCCAGCAGAGCCTACATTGCGTGTGGCAAAACTTCATCTATTGCACTAATAGGTAGTCAAGATTATGTAGTAATAATTTAGAATAATTTGCAATGTAAAAAATTGTCTGGGTCCCATGGCCATGTTTCAAGAACTTTGTTGTTAACAGGTTGTGATAGGCTGCTATGACTTGATGGGTTATGACCGACTTCCTAGATTGTGGTATCTGTGTCCCCAAAATTCAATATATTTATTCAATATCAAAATGGTCAAAAGTTGCAGCCTGAACTCTTCTAATAATCCAGATTCAGGGAAAAAATGATGAATAAATGGGATTGAGAGATCATTAAGCTTAACCACTGCACCTAGGTATATTGAGTATATAGGGTGGTTCCTCAAAAATTCATCTAGATCAGTCTTTTCCAATCTGTTTAATACTGATATAGTACAATGTATTCCGCAAGTACTGGTATGATGGAGAATATAGGATTTTTAAAGCTTTATTGTAGAACTGGGCCTGTACAAATGGGACAGGCTCCACTTGAATTGTAGTGGAACCAGGCTGCTGGTGCTTAATATAAAAAAGATGGCAAAGCAACCTTGGGGAAAGCTGAGAGGAGCTGGGGAGTGTCCAGTTGGGATGAGGATGAAAACATTTTAGATGATCATCCATGTAGGTATGGGCTGAAGCTACACATGATAACAGTCCAAAAGGTCGTAGAGGAAAATGCACATACAAGCAACACCGAGAGAGGTTCACCATGTGTAGGTGTTTATATGTTCATGCTGGAAGACTAAAACAAGGTGTGGGGAGCTGGAGTGGTTGTTTTTAAAGGACATCATAGATTTAGTGGGCACAATCGAAACCTGCTGGACTGGTGGAAAAACAGTAGGATACAGTTACCTATGGATACAATCTTCATTGGAATGACAGGGAAGGGTATACAGGGGGCAATGTCACTCTGTATGTCAATGCTCATACAGTCAAATTCGAAATTTCAATAGGGGCAGATTCCTCCACAGGATCACTGAGTGGCAATACCAGGCCCTAAAAGTAAAAGTAGTACTGGGAACTTACTATTGCCTCAAAATGTTTAGGGTGATCTTGAAATGAAGAATGGGTTAAAGTAATGGTGATTTTATTTACTCTCACTTAGACTGGGTAAATGCATCTTCTAGTCACAAGGAAGAGGTAAAATTACTAGATAGTTAAGATGATAGTGCCCTAGAACAGTTGGTCATGAAAACAACCTGTGGACAGGCGATTTCGGGTGACTTTAGTTCTAAGTGGTGCCCAAGACCTAGTGAGAAAGAAATGATGTTGAACTGATTGTAGCACGGTAATATCAAATTCAGTCCATATATGTGGACAGTTGCCAAGCAAGTCCCAACATAGTCATGTTTGAGTTGAAAAGAGGAAGTTGAAAGGGAAACTCAAGAGATTAAATCTCTGCAGAACTCTTGTGGTTATTCAAAACCACAATCATAAAAGCAGATGAGGAAATACAGCTCAAGGCCAAGAGGATGTCAGCATGGTTAATGAGCAGAGTCAAAGGGAAGACAAAAAGAAGCAGTAAATAGGAATAGGAGTAGAACAAAGAACACAAACTTTGGCAAAAGAAATGCAAGCTAACAATAAGGGATGCAGGGAAAGAATAAAGTTCTCAAGCCTATAGGAATATATGTTTTGCTGAAGAGGAAGGAATATGGCTTCTTCAAAGGTAAGACCTGCCTCAGTAGCAATCTGCTTTAGGATCCAGTGCGTTTTAGCTTGTTTTAAATGATCTGGAGTTTGGGGTGAGCCTTAACGTGATCAAATCTACAGATGACAAATTATTCAGGATGGTAGAAACAAAAAGGGATTGCGAAGAACTCCAAAAGGCAAATGTAAGTGTGAAGTGATGTACATTGGGACAAACTCCCTAACTTCACATGTATGCCGACCAGGAAAGAAATCATGATCATGATGGATTGTTCGACTGAAGCATTGGCCTGGTGTCTAGCAGCTATGGAAAAGGAAAATTCCATGTTAGGAATTGTTAAGAAAGAGAGATGGGAAATCCCTGCCATATTGTAATGCCTTTAAACAAATCAATTCTGTGGTGCAGCCTGGAATACTGTTTGCAGTTCGGGTTGCTGCATCTCAAAACTAATATTGTGGAGCTGAAAAAGGTGCAAAAAAGGCAACCAGAATGACTAAAGGCGGAAGCAACTAACTTAAGAGGAAAGGTTACAATGTTTGGGGCTATTTCAGAAAAATGGTGAGTAAGAGGGGACATGATCGAGATGTATAACAAGTTGCATGATGCACAGAAACTGGATAGGGAGGCGTTTTTCTACCTTTCTCGTAATACTAGAACCTGGAGTTACCCTATGAAGCAGAAAGGTGGGAGATTCAGGACAACCAAAGGAAGTACTGCTTCACTTAGCAGCATTAGGGCTCGCTGTGCTCATTTCCTGCTTCCCATATGGTTGGCCACTGTAGGAGCAGAATGCTGGACTAGAAAGGCCTTTGATCTGGTCTATAAGTGTGGTTCTTATGTTGCATTTTTCTTCTCTTTCATTTTACTAAGTTCCCACTTGAGGGCACTCTAGAAATACTTATGATGGTATCTTTTGTTCCGTAATCTGATGTTTGCAGCTGGAGCTGGTTGCACTTACCTGGTTAGATAGATATATCATGTCAAACTTAGTGCTTGGCCAGATCTCATCCAGCTCAGCACTCTCAAGGAGAATGTTGGTGGTAATCATTTATTTCCTACCTGTTTCACAGTTTATGCATTGCTCTGGTCATTCACTGGAGCAATGCTCCTTCAAATCCTTGCTTAGAGCCACAGGGTAGTATCTAGCACAGCTGTTTGAAGAGGTTACCCTCAAACACGAGTGTTGGCAAACTGGTTAGTAACCACTGTGCATTTATCATTCATTTATTTGGACATTTCCATCCTGCCTTTCTATGATAAAATCAAACTCAAGGGAGCTTACAAATAAAAATATAAACCATAACAACGTTAAAAAAACAATCCTCACAATAAAACAAAATGAACAGCTTAAAAATGCTGCCATATGAGAACCAGCAGACTGATGCAACAGCAGACTAGACATATTGACAGTACAATACCTGCTGGAATAGAATGGACTACTTTTTCAAAGCAGGCCAAACATCACTGGGGAGGCGATTTCACAGTTTATTTATTTATATTCCACGTTTATGCAAAATAAAAAAAGACACTCAAAGCAGCTAGCAATAAAATCTAGATCAAAAGCAAAATTACAATTAAAATGTAACATAAAAACAAATAGATTAAAAACACGATGGTGAAAGAAATAAACGGTGCCAACCGGTTTAAAATCTCTTCAGCCACAATTCAGCCTAAATGTCAAAGGCCTGCCTAAATAAAAATGTCTTTGACTGCTGGTGAAAGGACAGCAGAGAGGGAGCCCATCTAGTTTCCCATGGCAGGGAATTCCAGAGCCTCTGAATGGCCACAGAGAAGTTACATTTGCAAGTCCTTAAGTATACAGCATCCTACCACCTTGATTGTGTCGGGGCTGGTGTAAGAAGTAGGAGAAAATGTGCCTTCCCTCTTAACCGGTATTTCAGGAGTTGGCATCTCCTTCCTCTTCTCCCCGGCCACATCTCCCAAAGTCATAGCAGAATTTTCCTTTTGCCTCACTATGTAGCGCGCTCATGTATGCACATGAGCTCTTTGATTCCCCCACCCCCACCCCGTGCGTTTAGGTACCAGCAGCTTTTTATTCCTTGATGGTGGAGAGAAATGTCTCTCTTTGCTGCTTCATAATGGCAATCACTAGGCAGCTCGTTTTTGCTACAACGCAGAGCAGAGGTTGACCCACCAAGTGTACCTGGGAGCTGTCCCCTTTCTCCTCACCCACACATTGTGAAATGGATATGATGTTCTTTCTTAGTCTTGCTTAATTTGCTGATTTTAATGTCAATATGCAGCCCTAAATAATCATTTTTTCAATTAAGCAAAATATCACGTTTACAGTTTTCTGTTTTAGAAGTATATTGGTTGTTTCCTCCTGTCGCTATTACTCTTTTCAGATTCCTTAAGACTGAAGAAAACTCTCAGGGCCTTATTTATTCCCAAAGAAAAACCTCATAACGCAACATTTCTTGCTTACTCTACCTGAAGTTTAATCAATATTTCTTCTCCTGATGCTGCCTGAAAAGTTGTGATGGTGTTGTAAATGTCCAAAGAAGTGAAACAGGCAGCCTGGGTCATTAAGTTGAGACACTTGGAGTATTTACACAAAATAATTATGATTTGCTAAGTTAAATATGTCAACAGAACAATCAAAACAGACTAGAAAAATTCAGATGGGGTATTCATTGAAATAATGAGTGATTTTGAGACCTACTATTGAATATCTGGGTGTTTTGAGTATTTTACTTTTACATTTTATTCCTGGATTCTGCCCCTGAGGGAATGGCTAAAGATAAGTAAATTGGGTTCAAAATCATATTGAAGACGATAAAGTCCATTTAAAATTGTCGTCTGCAAGAACCTCCAATCTGAGTAGCCCAGAATTCTGCCAGAAATTATGGGCAGAATCAAACGGGCTCTTCTTTCGCCCCACTGATTATAGAATCATAGAATAGTAGAGTTGGAAGGGGCCTATAAGGCCATCGTGTCCAACCCCCTGCTCAGTGCAGGAATCCACCTTAAAGTATATCTGACAGATTCTCTTATGCCCTGCCAATTCCATTACACTGGTAGCCCCTACCACTTGTGCTTCCGGGTGGAAACACCCATTTCTGGAGGGAGGGCAGGTCGGCAGAACTTACATAAGGCTTCCTCTAGGAAGCACTAAATCTTCCATATGTAAGTGGTGAATCCCGCTTGTGAAACGGAATTGACAGGACCCACCACTTGAGAAAGGGAATTGGTGGGGCAGAAGGGAATCAGTGGAGTCATAAGCACCCCATTGGATTCTACTCCTATATATGCTGTCAGAACCGGACATAGTTTACCTGAAAGACTGAAGTCTGTGTCAACCGTTGGACTGTACCATGTATATTTTTTTGTGATGGATTAACCAAGAGACATTACTTGGAGTCCTTAAGTTTTTACTGATGTAGTGAATTTGTTCCTGGAAAAATAAGCAATACAAACATCTTTAAGGGTAATTTGCATTAACTGGAAATTAATCATTGCAAATGGCACAATCTTCCCTGTAGTGTGCTAGGTGCTCTTCCTTAAGCATGAGAGCCAGAACTCAATAAAACACATTAAAATGGAAAGTTAGTATATTCATGACATGTAAAAACATTTGAAAGAATTAAGTGAGAGTGTTAACTGTATTATTAGTGGGTATGGGTGGCATTAGAAGCCTAATATTGATTGATCAACCAGAAAATTCAAACTCAGTATTTGTAATAAAACAGTTTTGTTCACTTGCAGAAGTGAATAAGGTATTTTTTGTATCTTGCCAAAGTGATGGTGAAAGAGGGGGAAGCATAGGCCATGCCATAACAGTGAATAGGTGATGGGGTTAAGGATATATACATTCAGGGTCATGGGGAGGTGTGGAGGTAGACATGGAGTGCAAATACCCCAGTAATATTCCCTTTGGTTTGTGGGTGGTGACTAGGTGATGTTTTTCCAATGGCTTCTTTAAGGTTTCCTCCAGAATTATGAGGTTTAGAAACATGTTTACAACTGATAGCTGAAATCCTCAATTTTCGGTAAAAACTAGTAGGTCCCATGCTTGGCAAGTACAATCCTAGATATCGGGCAGATTTCAAAATAGAGAAAAAGGTTTGATTATGGCACATTTAAAATCAGACGAAACAGGTAAAGGATGCATAACTTCCCCCCCCCCCCTTGTCTCTTTGTACGTGTCCTCCAGGCTGCACTCCTCGGAAGTGTGGAAGAGGGATAACAGATGCCATAATCAACAGGGAGGAAGCTGAGAGAATCCGTAGGTAAATTTTCTTCTCATAAATTAAATGGTCTTCTTGAAGGCTTTAGAATGGAGGTTTCTCTACAGTACTCCCCAACCCCAATTTAATGGAGCAAAGCAGCTCCATTAAATCGAGTTATATTTGAAGTAGTATCTAGCACAGCTGTTTGAAGAGGTTACCCTCAAACACGAGAGTGTTGGCAAGCTGGGTTGTTTTTTTTAAAACTACACGCAGAATATCCATGCTGTGCAGAGGAGAGTTCCTGCACAACCGGTGTGTTGTGTGGTGGGCTCCATGGAGTTTCCCGTTGCATTGGGTTGACTTTTCCCACTGGCTACAGAGTTCCCTGACAAGAGCAGTGAAAGGAGGGAGTGCCGTTCTAAGAGATCCACTGGGATTGTTTTTTTGCAGCAATGGCTGATGGGATGCCATTGGGCGAACTAGGGGAGGAGAGAGGGTGGAGGAACTGTCAATCAAACGTCACAATGGATTTTACTCAACTCCACGGTAGCCCACAGTCACACAACAGTGGAGTTAGAATGTTTTGTGGGGAGTACCTCCTAAAAACTCAGTCGTTGAGTGGACTTTTCACACTGTGTTGACTAACATGTTGTCTGAACTGAGCCATAGTAGGGAATGATAGTTTGAGAGAGTGGGGACTGGTACACTGAGGAGACAAGGTGTTAGCGCATTGTCCCAGTACTTCTTCCCAGCTGCCAAACTGTAGTTTAGCAAGCTGGGAAATGTACATCTGACCCAGACCACTGTGTGAGTGCTCTGTAGTAAGTAGTGGAAAAAGTGGAGGATTTAATTAAGTGTTTTGTCATTCTGCATCATTGTTTGCAATAAAATTGTACAGCTGTTTTTGCCATAATAGGTGCCTCCTTTGAGTCATTAAATTACTATTTTCTGCAAATAGGTTCTTGCCTCCCAACGGAGCAGAATTTCAGTGCTCCTAGAGTAAATTGTCCTATACTTGGACCAGCTGTAGGTGGATACATGCTCCAGACTTCTGGAGTGGGGAAGATAACAGTTGTTGTGGCTTCTTCCCAATAAACCTGCCTGGAAACAATTGGGTTGAAGTTGGGCTTTGTATAGTTTGGAACCTTATCATGCCTTATGTCAGCCTTCCCCCAACCTGGCACCACCCAGATGTGTTGGATGGACTACAGGGCCCATCATCACCAGCCACTGCACCCAATGGCTATGCTGGTTGGGGATGATGGGGGTTGTAGGCTAACACATCTAGAGGACAATAGGTTGGGGAAGGCTGCCTTACATGGTAGCCAGGTTTTGCCAGCAAATGCTCTGCTTTTTTTGTTTGTAACCTGAGTTCTGTGTGTGCAGTATTCAGATTTGCCCACTGTGATGCCAAACAGCTGACCTCTTCTACTCTCTCCCTGTCTGTAGTTCTTATTTGACAAGCAGCACTAAACAGTAAATTGTTGAGCTAAAAACTTGATTCGAGACTGTTGTTTCATCCACAGAATAGCAGAGAGGGGACTGTCCCTGGGAGGATCGGATGGAGGGGTGAGCAGTGTCCTGTTACCTTTTACATTCTTCCAGTGTCCAGGCAAGATTTTTCAGATTTTGTTTTACAATGTGTTTGTGGGAGGAGTGTCGGGGTGGGAAGGAGATGTAGGACTCCCCTGACCCTTATTAGGTAAAATATGTTCCATTCAGTTACTGATAGGTATTCCCATTTCCTGTGGTTCATTGATGATAAAAGTGATCTTTGGAGTTGGCATTTTAAACTGGATCTTCTTGTAATTCATTTCCCAACAAACACTTTATCAAACTTACCATACAACAAAGTGAGCTAATCTTCCATTCTGTCCACAAGGAAAGAAAGCAATCTTTCGCGATCAGAGTTCAATAAAAGATACTCCTCTTACTACTTTTGTATTTCATTGCATTCTGTGACCCCACTGAGAACTCGGGAAGTTCTGTTGTTCAGTATAGAACATAATTGCTTTTTGTGCAATCTAATCATTTTGATTGACAGCTGTCTCTGCAGTTGGCTATGGACTGCTCTTAATCTAAATTATTTCGAATGTCTCAGGGTTGTTTGCCAGATCTGAAGAAAAATCAAAAGCAGATTGAAAATACTAGTCTCTTGGAAGACATTTATTTATTTATTTATTTATTATTTATTTATTGCATTTTTATACCGCCCCATAGCCGAAGCTCTCTGATTCATGACTTGCAAGGGTGCAATCATACTGTCTTGTCACGTTCCAGGGAGGCAGAATTTAGTCCCCAAATGTAGGAATTCCTTTTTTTTGTGTTCTCTTTTACTTTGTTTTCTTTTTTATTTTTAATCCTTGTTCTCCTATCTACTTTGATTAAACTTCCTTCCCTCAAAAGTTGTATCAACCAACCTTTCTCTTTCTCTTTTTCTCTTCTCTTTACGCTATATATAACTATATTATATCTATATATCTATATATCTATATATCTATATATCTATATATCTATCATATATAGATATATATATATCTATATATGCTATATATATCATTTTGTAGGGGATTGAGTGTACTTATTATCATTTCTTTGTATCACTTTAAATAATAATAATAAAAAAATGTTGATCCCCTATAGGGTTTTTCAATCCAGACACATCATGCCTCCTTTGCTAGAGCAGCCCAATTTGTTGGCTAGTGCAGATTCATTTTTCCTCATGTTCTCCACATTCTAAATCCTCCTAAACCCCCACAAAGCTTTAAGTTTTGAGATAGCAGACTGTCTTGAGATCATTCAGGCTCCAATTAATTGCATTAATTGATAATGGTCTTCAAATATCTGAACGATTGCCATGCAGAAGATAGAGCGAACTTGTTCTCTGTTGCTCCACGGCACAGAACTTGAGGCAACAGGTGGAAACAGCAGGGAAGCAGATTTCGGCTACAAATTTAGGAGGAACTTCCTAACAGTGAGAGCTGTTTAGCAGTGGAACAGACTGCCTCAGGAGGTGGTGGGTTCTTCTTCACTGGAGTGTTTAAGCAAAGGCTGGATAGCCATCTGTCAGGGATGATGTAGCTGCACCCTGCAGTGCAGAGCCTGCAGTGTGAAGAGGGTTGCCCAGCCAAGCAGGAGCCCTGTTTATTGAAGAGTAGTTGTTCTTTGATGTATTGAAACTGACTGGTGTGTGTGTGTGTGTGTGTGTGTGTGTATTACCTGCTTCCTTGTGGATTACATCTCCTGTCAATCACAACCTGCCTTGTCCTTCCTATATGCTATTACACTGATATAGCATGCAAGCAATTTTTACGTGGCTCTTTGGTCTTCCCAACTCTTTTAAATTGATGCTATCCAGCAGCTCCTAGCTCTGGGAGGTGAAGGGACGGAATGAATGCTTTTTCTGACATTCATATGGTTTCTATTGCTCATGCGTCTTCTGCTGTATGTCACTTTCACCTTGTTTCTGTGGAGGCCAAGAGCTTCACTTAAATAACGGAATTATTTCTTCACGTCTGCTTGTCCTGCCTGCGCCTTTCAAAGCTAGCCTTGGCAGTTACTTGAAGAGGTGCCTATACATTTGAGTCAAGGTTGTATGAGAGAATGCTTCTGTCGGTGCTCCTAATGTTACTTCAGAAAAAAAAAATGAATGAGGCTTTTCTTTTGTCTGGATGATATGAACGACTAAGCATCTGAATAATCCAGTAAGGACTTTACTGCAGTGAACAAAGGGTAAGAATCAAAACAAGATAACTATCCTTGACATCTGCATTTCCTTTAAATGTTCCTTCACTACAAACATGGCATAGGCTATTCATTCTTAAGTCTGGCTGCTGCTGATTACTGTATTATTCCTTGGTGCAACATTGGACCACCACGGAGGGCTGTCATAGGGTTGAATTTGGAAATCCCCTGACATCCATATCCATCCCTTAGGGTAGAGGTAAGCCGTGTAGTGCCCTTCGGTATATTGGACTACAACTCCCACCAGCCCCAGCCACATGGCCAATGGTCAGGAATTATAATAGTTGTAGTCCAAAACATCTGAAGGGTACTGGGTTGCCTTCCCCTGTGCTGAGTGGAAGGTAGTTAGGCATGAACAAGTGCAGAGAGGTCCTGAATCTCATGCAGTAGGATAATGCATCATTGTAATGTAGGAAGTTCCAGTTTGGATGGCTGGAAGCTAAGTGTTTTTAGCCTCAAGAAGTAGTGATGATTCAGATCTCTTGATTAGAAGTTGAGGCTTTTGTGAGTTTACATCCGCCACAGGTATCTCTAATCAACATTTCCCAGAACTAGAGTATGGTCTTGAAAAGTATCTGCTGTGAGATGGCTTTTTGTAAAAGTAACTGCTGTTCTCCTCCTTTTTTTCAGTAAAGCCATTTAGCAAAAATAGGCTTGTGGTCCGCTTAGCACATGATATTACTCTTTTCCCTTCTCAAAAGCTGATTCTCTTTTCTGAGCCCATTTTCATCTTAATCATTTACGCTTTAGGGCTACTTATTGCAGCTATTTTCTTCCCAAAGGTGGCCTTGCTTTTTTTTTTTCTTCTCCCTGGACCATCCTTATTAACTACCTTTTCAATAAATGGCTAATGATTTTCTTTCCCCTGAGGCACTCCAAACTTGTGTTGCATTAGAATGCAGGAAAGGCACTTGTTTAGCTGCTAGAAGACTGGAAAATCACAGCTACTATGAAGTGTATATCCTTTGAGGTTTGAAATAAAAAGGTCCAACACTTTTCTAGATAATATCTTTGGAAATGAACTCTTATGCTTGAATCTTCCTTAAGTTTTTCCCCTCCCAAAGTTAGAGTGTGTGTGTGTGGGGTGTGTGTGTGAGGTAGATGGCATTAGAACTGAACAACAAATAACATAGATAATTGTTGTGTAATGTGGATACTATTTATTTGTATGCATACTAAGTCCTGAAACAGTGTAGATGTAACTGAATTCTAAGGGTGAATAATGCTGGGTAAAAACTGGGTAAATTTTATCTTGCCTCAATTCCTGACTCCCATGGGAAATATTTATAGCCAATGCAACTTTCAAACAAGTGTCAAAGACTGCACAGAACAGGAATCTGGTTTCCAAATAGAGTCAAGCATTCCTTTGTAAGGAAGGCAAGTAATCTTGAATATTCTCCTTCTCCTTCACTTTAGCCATTTGTTTCCTTTTGTGTGTATTTTCTACCACAGGCTTCAATTCTGGACTTGCACTCTGGAGCACTTTCTTTGGGGAAGCATTTTGTTAACATGTACAGGTAACATAAAATGGCATCTTTGTCTCTGTGCCCTTGGTACTGCTGATTTTATTGCTCTTAGAGTGCAATCCTATGAGTCGTGTCCTTGATGATCATAAGGCTTATGATCTTCCTATGCGGGATGGGAGGAGTGGCAGAGGCTATCTTGGCCCCCCCCATCCCCCTGGCCTGCATTTTTGGGTAAATGGGCTTCTTTGCTCATCTAGCTGGGGTGCTCCGGGGGTGGGGGAAAGGAGGTTGGGGAGGCCTCAAGTTAGCTCGTATCCTGGCCTCTCCAATCTCCTCCCCTCCCCACCCACCTAAATGCTTCCTTTCCTCATCCTTCAGGGTTGCGTTCCTGACCTCAGACAGCAACTGGCATGGTCCTTTCTGCGCTAGCTGTGAGGGGGAGGAGGGGGAGGAGCTCCGATTCCCCCTCTAAGCTTAGAATGGTCTCTGACCTCAGAACGGGGAATCTGAACTATCCTATGGCCCCTGAGATGCTGTCCAGAGACCATAGGATTGGTCCCTGAGCTTCTCAACATGCATTAGGGATTTGAAAAGGGAAACAGGAGTCAGATTCTGCTGGAAATTGTTGGGTTCTGTAGCAGTTCCCCTTTCTTTGCAAAAGAGTATGTGATACCAAGTGTTATTAAACTGAGCCCTTATGGGACCAATAGAACTGTTACTGTCTCTGTAAGTATAGCATGTAAGAGTTGGTACTAGCACAGTTTAGATCCATATTGCTATCTATAATAGAGGAAGTAGAATAATATGTGTCCTGTATTTTTAAGCCAGTGATCAGTTTTCCATGGCATCCTTTAATTTATTAGGGCTGCTCTTGTTTACTAATCAATATCCATACTGGGACAGTCAAGAGTTTTTGAAATAATTACATATTACATTGTGTGATATGAGAACTTCTCATTTGCAAAAAGCAAAACAAAAGTATACAATTAGCTGGTGCGAAAATTTATCTTGCATTGACTCGGATTAAGTTTTGTCTTTGATTTGTTCCCCCACCCCACTCAGATACTTTGGTGATAAAATTCATGATACCTTTACAGAAGAGGATTTTCAGTTATACCGGTAAGGAAAATATATATATTTTCTAGTAGACAAGCCTTCCCCAGCCTGTCTGGGGATTCTGGGAGTTGTAGTTGAATATATCTGGAGGACACTAGGTTGGGGAAGGCTGGTGTAGGCAATTTATAACTGCATCTGAGAAAAGGTATGTCTAAATACAGCACGATACTTGAATAGCTGAATTTGAATTGCTTGTTATATGGCAAACAAGAGTCCTTATGTGAAAATGTAGAACATTAGCAGTCCAACAAGCTATTTAATAGTATAGGGAAAAGAAACTTGTTGCATGTATTGTATTTAATGGAAATTGGCAACTCAACTTTAATTAAACCAAAGGTCAGTCTCCATTAACCTCTGCAAACCAGTTCACAGGTGCCGCAAGCAGAGAGCAGGTGCACTGCAAAAGTGGGTTTACAGGGCAAATATCCAACACATGCAAATATACCAAACAACAAGGTGCCGGGAAAAGGCAAAATACCACTAGGCTTGCTGCCAATCCAGCCCTGGTGAAAGCCTCTTTGCCAAACCTCCTAGTGTCACCAATAACAGTCACTCAGACTGCTGGGAGAGATCATCCGGAGGCATGGGGCGGGGTGCTATCAATATGCTGATGACACCCAAATATATTTCTCTATGCCTTCGATAACATCGTCAGCTAAGGATAGTGTGTCTCCTATGAATGAATGCTTGGAGGCGGTAATGGGCTGGATGAGGAAAAACAAACTGAAGCTGAATCCAGACAAGACGGAGGTGCTTGCTGTCAAGGGCCACAACCTGGGTTTGGAGGTGTGTCAACCAGTTCTGGATGGGGTTGCACTCCCCCTGAAAGACTGTGTTCGCAGCTTGGGGGTACTCCTGGATCCATTGCTCCAAATGACAGCCCAGATAGATGCGATGGCCAGGAGTGCCTACTATCAGCTTCGGCTGATACGTCAGCTGTGCCCCTTCCTAGAGTTGGAAGACCTAAAAATGGTAGTACACACGCTGGTAACTTCGAGACTTGACTTCTGCAATGCGCTGTACATAGGGCTACCTTCGTGCCTAGTCCGGAAACTTCAACTTGTTTAAAATATGGCAGCCAGGTTGGTCACCGGTACATCTAGGGGTGACCACATTACACCAGTTTTAAAATCACTTCATTGGCTGCCAATCCGTTTCCAGGAGAAGTATAAAGTATTGGTTATTACCTTTAAAGCCTTACATGGTTTGGGTCCAGGTTACCTGCGGGATCGCCTTCTCCCGTATAATCCGCCCCACACACTCAGGTCCTCTGGGAAGAACTTACTCAAATCAGCCAGAACTAGGCTGACGAGTGTTACCCAGATGACCTTCTCTTCTGCCGCTCCCAGACTGGAATGGTCTACCGGAGGAGATTAGACAAATTAGCAGTTTTCATGAATTTAAGGGAGCTATGAAGGCTGCTCTCTTCCGGCAGGCCTATCCAGTTAAATTTTAAGATGTTTTTAATGATGTATTGGTTTTTATTTGTTTTTAATATCTCATCTATTTTGTGGTCTTTGTATTTTATATTTATTGTTGTTCCCCGCCTCGATCCGGAGGGAGAGGCGGGTTATAAATAATAATAATAATAATAATAATAATAATAATAATTGTGTGAGTAAAATAATAATTATGTGAGTAAAATTGTGTGAATAAAACCAATTCATCGGGTCATCCCACTTGAAACTTGAATTGATGTATCTCCACATTGTTCAACATCCTAACATCCCGATAGACCCAGAGGAAATGGGGAGGGAGGAACCCAAGATCCCATGTAGAAAAGAAAGGAACCATTCTGGTCATAACTCAAGTCAGGAGCAGGGAGACGTTTTGTGCCAGAGCCTTAAAATCCATCTGTTGCAAAATGGTGGCTTGGGGCCACGGCCAGTAACACAATTACGGCTTGGGCATGGAGCCAGCTGTAGCAAGTTGCTGCCTCCCATGATAAGCTATAGACTGGGAGTAACCTGTCTGGTTTACACAGCATGGCAAACCACCCAGAGACAGTGCATCCATGCATTGTTTAGCATCTCCCGCTTGCAGCAGGAATGATCAAGCAGCATGCATGAGCATGCTCACACATTCACAACAACCCAGGTTTTTAAAAAGCCCAGGGTTGTTATGATTTGGGAACCCTGCAGGGTTTTCTTATATAAAAACACACCCCTATAAACTGAACCAAGGGATGGAACAAGTCCCATGGGCAGATTTATTGGAGGAGTTGTCAATCCCTGCTGCTGCTGCCCCCGATCTTTGTTTGGAGGAGGAGAGGCAGGGCACAGCAGAACTGTCAGAATCTACCTCAAATGGACACACAGTTGACCAGCTGATTGCAATCAATGTTCTGCCTGCTTCTGATTTAGATGTCCAGCAAAGCAATTGCATAATACCCTTCTTTCAGTTATTCAACCCTGTCTAGAACTCAGTAA
Organism: Anniella stebbinsi; assembly: GCA_029215795.1. NCBI lineage: Eukaryota > Metazoa > Chordata > Lepidosauria > Squamata > Anniellidae > Anniella > Anniella stebbinsi. The sequence goes on along the minus strand of JARDYH010000005.1, from coordinate 58,290,727 downwards.
GGTCCTTTACATCTGCTACTATTCCAGGAAGAATTTCCCCAAATCAGACAACTCTAATAGTTAAGCATTTTCTTCTAATTTCTAACCAAAATATAATAGATTTGTAGCCACTGGTTCTTGCGTCCACAGCTCCCTGTAACATATCCCCCTCTTTTTATATTATTACCTGTAGATTTGTAGAGAATGCCCTCATACATCCAGATTCCCTTTTTGCAAGTTAGAGAAGTCAAGCTCTCTAATTCTCTCAAGTTGTTCACTCCTGTAATCAAGCTAGTTCTCTTCATATGTATGAATTTGAATTTACCCTTCTAGAATGTATGTGACTGAAACTGGATGCCATATTCCAAATGTGAGCTCACCCGTGTACCTTGTATAAAGGTATCCACACTTCTTACCTTTATTAGCACTGTCCTGCCGTCGACCAGATACTGAGACCATTCAACTGATCTGCATCTACAGGGTGCCACTTGAAAAACCTTGTGATTTAAATATATGCTAGCACTGTTTAAGTTAGCCTGGAGTTGTCAATTTTGTATTGAACCTTGGGAAAGCAGGGTCAACACTTCTTGTGGTCTATTGTACTGAAGAGAGTGGGTATCAATTTGCTACTGGGAGAGAAGAACCTGTGAGGAGAAAGCATGAGTTTCTGAGGCCAGTTCCCAATGTATTTACAAGAAGTCTGTATTATATCTGCACCAGCCCTCCTCTGGTTACTGTAGACAGCAAAGAATGCACAAGAAAACAATACCATCAGTGCAATCATTGTGTCTACTAACACTGGCTGTGTGCTGGGAAGGACTGTAGCTCAGGTAGCAGAGCACCTGCTTTGCATGCAGAAGGTCCCAGGTTCAATCCCTGGCATTTCCAGGTAGAGCAGGAAAACTTCCTGCCTGAAGCCCTGGAGAGCCGCTGCCAGTCAGTGTCAACAGTACTGGGCTAGATGGACCAGTGGTCTGACTCAGTATAAGGCAGCTTCCTAGGTCCAGCTGTGAAGAAGAAGAAGAAGAAGAAGAAGAAGAAGAAGAAGAAGAAGAAGAGGAGGAGGAGGAGGAGGAGGAGGAGGAGGAGGAGGAGGAGGAGGAGGAAAAGATAGATGATGATTTGTACTTGTTGGCACCTGCACGTTCTCTTCTGAGATTAAGGGACACTTACAGAAGTGAAGCTGCTATTACTGCATTTAAAGTGTGTAGCGTTAGGGACGTGCCTGCCGGAGACAACCTGCACATTTTCTCTGCTGAATTTGTTTTTCTTAATGATGATGCTTTGCTCCCAGTGTCTCATCATACCTTTAAGACATGTTGAAGAGTACATTTATCACTTACTTCTGTTAAACTATCAAGAACAGATTTAAAGAAATGCACCTTGGCGAGTGTTAACTAAATGAGAGGCTCTAGCACACACTCCAGACTTTTGCTGACAGTGAAGCAGATCTAACATTTTGAACCAGTGAATGTGTATTTTAAATTGTCAAAAGAGCAACTGCTTGGGTGGAATGTATTATAGCTTCGGTGATCTGCGGGTTATGCTGCAGGGGAGTAATCCTGGGGTGGGGCTGTAGTGTCAAGCAATCTCTTGCAGCAAGAAGTACAGATGTTTTTAGTTTAACATCAACTATTTTAATCCGATTAATGAATTATTTTGTTATGTGTGCAGCCCAGGTTATTTTATGTTGCATGCCTTCTTCTTTTATCAGAAGCTACTTCTAATGTAGCTAGTTCTAGGTAGTGGTTTCATTCTGAATAGCCAGAAAAACGTCAACCTGAATTGTGGGTTGATGTTAAATACCTTTCATTTTGGGATATCATCTCAGAGTATTGGGTTGCATTAAGGAATGCCTGCTTCATTACAGATATAATCACAAGTATTGTTGCACAGAGTACATTATAAAAGGATTTCTCAATATGATACAGCATGTGAACGGCCATCAGAATGATAACACAAGGGAATAGCAGAAGATGAGCATTATTACCTACTTGAATGGTTGGATTGATTTCTGTGAAATAGCCTCCCTGAATAGAAGCCATAGTCATTGAGCAAGATTTCAAAATGATGGGCAGAGTTTATTGGAAGGAAATATATGAGACTTTCAAATTGATTTGCTTGGGTAAAATTATTTTCCTGCTGGATGAACATTTAAAGCTGGTAGACCTGAAATACAGGAAAGTGGCATTTTGGGTGACAGTGGAAAACCGTGTTGTTACGACAACTCCTGTGTAACTTGAAAGCTGGCCCCCATCAAAAATGCTGCCTTTTCTATTTTGTATCTGCCTTTGAGGCAATGAAAACTTCCTTGAATTGACATGTCTTTTGAATGGCTGGGAGCCCCACAAACACTCCTGAATACAGTCTAAACCTCCAGTCTTCAGTGGTCTGTCAGCTACAGCTGCCAATGAGATGCTTCTTCACTACTTTCTTCTTGATAAGTCTTGCCCACCCCTCAAATTACTCTAAGCGTCTCCTTTGGGTTTTCCACAGAGGAGCCATGGTGCAGGGATAGAGCACATGCTTTGCATGAAGAAAGTTCCAGATTCCTGACATCTCCAGTTAAAGCAACTTGTGGCCCTCTAGATGTCTTGGCCTACAACTCCCATCAGCCCTGTCCAACTTAGCCAATGGTGAGGGATGATGGGAATTGTTACCCTACAGATAATTTGTCCTGCAAGTTGTCCACCCCTGAGTTAAAGGATCTTTGGAAAGAGTGCTGGGAAAGACTCTGGGAACATAAATGGGCTAGATAGCCAGTGGTCTGACTCTCTGCATAAGGCAGTTCTTCTTCGTGGTCTCTGTGCATCACACATATGGGCTCGCGCCGGCGCCGAGCTCAGTTCGGGAAACTTCTCTAGCTAGCTTAGCGTTTTGGCGGGAACCCCTCCCCCCACCATCCTACCGCGCATGCTCCGGGTTCCCGCCTACCGCAGTTCTTCTTCGACCGCTTTGCTGATTGCCACGCGGGAGACTTCGTCCTACTGTTCGTCTCGTCGTTCCTTGGAAAAAGCGAGTAGAATAGTTTAGTTAGCTTAGTTGTTGTTCTTTGTTATTATAGTTAGTTAGTAAGTAAAATAAATAAATAAATAAATTATATTTTACTTAGTTATATATATATATTTGTAGGCCCTCGGGCTCTTGGCCCTGCAGGGCGCATGGCGCAGTCTGCGCTATTTAAACATTGCTTGAAATGTAGAGCTAAATTGACTCTAACTGATGGGCACTCGTTATGCCTTTTATGCCTGGGAGAAGCTCATATCGTAGATGCATGCCCACATTGTATGAGTTTTTCTCGTCAAACGCGTCGGAATCGAGCGGATCGGCTCTGGAGTCTCTTCTGGAGCAACGCACTCTTGGCAACGTCCTGCCTCAACACAATCGGCCCAGTCTACTTCTGGAGAGCGTAGGCCTTCGCCATTAAATCGCTCGAGCCCAGCATCGCCAAGCTCGGCCTTGCGTCGGCCTGCAGCTATGGAACAGGCGGAGCAAGCTTTTTCGCCACCTCTGCCACCCTCGAAACAGGACAAGCACAAGTCTAAGTTGAGGGACAAGGCGTCTAAATCTTCGAAATCTACAAAATCTTCGAAAACACTGAAAACGGGCCCGTCGACATCGGCGTCGAGGAAGAAGAAAGCTTCGGTACCGGCATCGTTACCAGCGGCTAAATTGACACTGCCTATGCATGCTTCAGGACTGTCATCTCCGACCCCAACTGGACGTCTTTCTTCACCTGCTCAGCCAGCTTCGGTGCCGCGGGAGTCTCGTCGACAGCCTTCATCGCTGTTTTGAGCGTCTTCTCTGCCTCCGCGGTCCTCGGTACCATCTGTCATGAGGCAGGCTGAAGAATCTTCCTCTGAGGAGGAAGAAGGGGCAGAAACTGCAGCTCCACCCCTTCCCCAGGTCTTACCGGAGGAGGAGGAACAGCAGGCAGGGTCCTCAGAAGAGCCTCAGGAAAGCCACCCTCCCCCACCCCCTATTTCTAATGAGGAAGACTCGGGGCCTGAAGGAGTTTGTCTGGTAACTCCCCAGCAAAGGCGGCAGCAAAACGGGCGGAGAAAGCTAAGCCCACAAGGCGAAGTATGAGACTAAGAAAACAGAGCACAGCTGACGCAAGCCTTAAGTAAGATAACGAGGGAATTGCATGCAGCTGTGAGCAGGCTCAAACAGAGTATAAAGAGGGAGGCAGGCAGAAGCTAAGGTTCATTGAGAACAACCGACGTTTTCAGCTCTTGACCTCCTCTGTGATCTTGGATCAGAATCTGTGGACTGGACACCCGGCTGACTGCTGCTTTGGAATCTGGAATTCGGAAACCTGGTTTGACCTTCGGCTTTGATGACTGGACTGATGGAACTAATGGCATGACCTTGGCAATTTGTAATTGGATTCACGAACCGTAAATAAACCTCTGTAAACAAGTAAGGCCTGGCATTTTTCCCGGACATTCGTAGAGAAGGAAATTGGCTGGCTTTCTGGGTTCTGTATAGTAAACAAGTCACCATCTCCGGTACCGGTGGATTCTTCGTCCGACGTCAAGCTGAACGAAACCATTCCTGTGGAGCGTTTCACCATCCAAGACACCTCACACGATGACCTTGCTACTGTGTTGCCTGACTCGCCGCTCAGTACCGACCAGCACGACTTCGGCATCGTTTTACCGGTCGACACCGATCACCAGAGTCTCGATGCCATGACTCCGGCCTCGCCAATGTCGAGGACACAGCCGTCGTCGCCAATTTCCAGAGCTTCTCGGGCGAGCACCTACCGTTCTCACTCGAGATTGCGCTCCCATACCAGAGCTTGGGATGTCTACTCGGATCATTCGCACCGGTCAAGACAGCATCGCCATCGAGAGCCCTGCTACCGTTTCGACCCCTATACGGTGAAACGCCTTGCCAGCTCTACGACTTTGGGTGACCCTACTCCCGTGGTCGCGTTCCAGGGACGGGCTCGGGCCACTCTCTCAGCTTCGCCTCGGGACGGACAACCTCGCCCCCGCCAGTCTACCTCGGCCTCGGAGCGTCGCTCGGCGTCGGAGCTCCGCATTGACCCGTCACCATCGTCGATGGAGGACTATGCCTCTGACACCTCCTCGGTACCGTCGCCAGCGCCTTCGGTGCCATCTCCCCCAGACGGAGTGGGCACATCTGAGAGAGCTTCACCCTCGATGGAGTTGGGCGGATTTTCTGACCAGCTTTTGCATATGGCACAATCCTTGGGCATTGAGGTCCAACAGTCACAAGAGGAGCCTGAGGACAAAATTTTTGACGTAATGTACGCTGACCCATCCCCTCAGTTTGTGCTGCCACTAGTTCCGACGCTCTTAAAGACAGTTCGGCAGTCGTGGTCCAATCCAGCTACAATGGGTGCAACATCTAGACGGCTAGATGCCCTCTATAAGGTCAAGGAAGCTGAAGCCCCTTTCCTCTTCCAGCACCCAAAACCAAATTCTATTGTCGTAGAGGCCTCCCAGGGCAGAACCACCAAAATCCACATAGCCCCAACAGACAAAGAGGGTTGGAAGCTTGATTCTTTCGGCCGTCGAATCTATTCCTCTGCTGCGTTAGGCATTAAGGTAGCCAACTATCAGGCCATGATGGCCCGCTATCAACTTTTCTTATGGGAGAAGATTTCAACATTAACTGATTACTTACCAGACGACCAACAAGAATTAGCCCGAGTTTTTCAGACCGAAGCTATCAGGCTTTCGAAGCAGGAGCTTACTACCTCGCGCCATCAGACGGACTGCTCAGCTAAAGCCATGATTGGAGCAGTAGCATTGCGCCGCCATTCTTGGCTTCGCTCGTCTACTCTACCACAAGAGACAAAGGCTAAGATTGAGGATCTGCCATTTGATGGTGAAGGGCTTTTCAATGCCACGACGGATTCCACAATGGACTCCATACATAAGGCGAAAATGACAGCGAAGAAAATGGGTCTCCCCACACAGCAACAGCAGCCCTACCGTCCCAGAAAGTGGTACCGCCCGGTGCCTTATCAGTCCCGCCAGCAACCGGAGCATTCTCAACGTTACCAAACTTCGCAGTCTTCCTCTGCGTACCAGTCCAAGAAACAGCTGACACGGTTCAACAAGCCGCACCGCCAGGACCCAGGTTCCAAACAGCGTCTTTGACTCCATCCCATTACAGATTCGTCTGCACAACACCGCCAACAGACTCCTACCATTCCTTTCAGAATGGTCAGCCATCACTTCAGACCAATGGGTGCTCAACATCATCGCCCAGGGCTATCGAATAGAGTTCGAAGTCCTCCCTCCTCTTGGTTCCGTGAGATTTACTCCACCGTCAAAGGTGCTTGCTCAGGAAACGTCATCCCTTCTGCAAAAAAAGGCAATCACACGAGTACCTCTTTCCCAACTAAAAGCGGGGTTTTACTCCCGTTATTTCACGGTACCAAAGAAGGATGGGGGCCTTCGCCCTATTATGGATCTCAGAGCTCTAAACAAGTTCATAAAACCAAAAAAATTTCGCATGGTAACCCTAGCACTGATCTTACCACTGCTCAAGCGGAACTGTTGGTTCACCCTAGTCGATCTAAAAGATGCTTACTTTCACATTTCAATACATCCTTCGTGTCGAAAGTACCTCAGGTTCGTCATAGGGCATCAGCCATACCAGTTTTCCATCCTCCCGTTTGGTCTGAAGACAGCACCATGAGTTTTTACAAAATGCATGGCGGCAGTTTGTGCACACCTCCATTCAAGGAATATAGAACTGTACCCTTACCTGGACGATTGGCTGATCGTTTCTACATCACAGCCCCAAGCCATCAAGGACGTCCACACTGTTTCGGCCCTGCTCTCCGCTCTCGGCCTGCAAGTAAACACAGAAAAATCCATTTTCCATCCAACGCAACAAATTCAGTTCATAGGCGTCCTTCTCGACTCCACCGTGGGCAGAGCTTATCTCCCTATGGACCGCAGACGCAATATCCAGGACCTTGTAGCACGAGCACAGCTCACCAGCAGGACATCAGCTTACACAATTCTTCGCTTACTCGGCCTCATGGCGTCCTCAGTCTTCGTGGTCTGTTGGGTCCGCTTACACCTGCGCCCCCTTCAGCAATTGCTTCTGAAGCACTACACACCAGGACAAAATCCACGCAAGTTGATACTTACCGTTCCAAACAGCATTCGCAGCTCCCCCAGTTGGTGGTCTTCCCCTCGGAACTTGTCGCAAGGCCTTCCATTCCACATGCTGGGCCCAACCCGTACCATCACGACGGATGCGTCCTTAGAAGGATGGGGAGCGCACCTCGGCAACCTGAGTATTCAAGGAAAGTGGTCACGTTCAGAGAGCCGCCAGCACATCAATCTTCTGGAACTACTGGCAGTAAAACGTGCACTGTACGCATTTCTGCCCAGCCTTCTGGGTCAACACGTACAAATTCTATTGGACAACACCACCGTGGTGTGGTACGTGAACAAAGAAGGAGGGACTCGGTCCCCTCGCCTTCTCAACCTGACTCTAGAAATACTACATTGGGCAGTCTCCCACGACATTTGCCTATCGGCTCTACTTATCGCGGGAGTGGACAATCTGAAAGCAGACGAGCTCAGTCGCACGTTCAACAAAACCCACGAATGGGAGCTGTCAAGGGACATACTGACTCTTCTTTTTGCCAAATCGGGAACACCCTTCATAGACCTCTTTGCGACTCCTGCCAGCGCCGTGTACCAGAACTTCTGCTCGCGTGCCGGGATTGGTCGCAATTCCCTAGGAGATGCCTTCCAAGTGGAGTGGCACGGGGAGCTCGTTTACATGTTCCCCCCCTTCCCAATGATTGCCAAGACGGTGGCACGGGCTTACAGATACAGAGTAAACGCCATCGTGATAGCTCCGTGGTGGCCGAGACAACCCTGGTTCACTCCGCTACTCCGTCTGGCACGATACCAGACTTGGCACCTCCCCAACGTTCCGGATCTCCTGTCCAGGTCCAAGGGCACGATCCTGCACCCGGACCTACAAACCCTAAAATTGACAGCTTGGAGACTCCTACCAGGTGGCAGGACTTAAGTATTTCACCTGGTATACGTTCTATTTTCGAGGCGTCTACTAAGCCCTCGACCAGGGTCTCCTACGCTAGGAAATGGAAACGCTTTCAGGACTTTGCGTCTGCAAAAGGCTTTCCGTCCAATAACGGCCCTATCTCTAACATTATTGACTTCTTGTATTCCCTCCATACAGCAAGTCTAAAACCAACCTCTGTAAGAGTTTATCTAGCTGCCATTTCAGTGAATCACAGCTTGATTAATGGGTTTTCCGTATTCACGCATCCGGTCACTAAGACTTTTCTTAAAGGTCTTCGAAATTTGTTCCCTTCCTTGAGACCTTTGGTTCCCCAATGGAGCCTATCATTGGTGCTCATGGCATTAACAACTAAACCGTTTGAGCCGCTTGCAACTGTTGATCTTCGCTTACTCACGTTGAAAACGGTGTTTCTGGTGGCTATCACGTCAGCTAGGCGAGCATCTGAACTCACAGCGCTAATCGTAGATCCACCTTATAAGCAGTTTTTTCCTAATAAAGTTGTGCTCCGCACTGACCCATCATTTATCCCTAAGGTTTCTTCTCAGTTTCATGTTAACCAAGACATTGTTCTCCCTACGTTCTTTAAAGCATCTGATGACCCACTGTGTTCAACATTGCACGCATTAGATGTTAGGCGTGCTCTGGCTTTTTATAAATCCAGAACCGAGACTTACCGAAAATCTCGTAAATTGTTTGTGTGCTATGGAGGGAGAACGAAAGGCTGTGCTGTCTCGCCACAGCGACTTTCCCGTTGGGTTGTGGACCTCATCGTCCTTACCGCATAGTGGGTAAGGAGCCCCCAGCTTCGTTCACAGCTCACTCCACAAGGGGACAAGCCGCTTCCGCAGCTTTCTCACACGGCTCGTCTCTGCTGGATGTCTGTAAGGCAGCGACCTGGTCTAACGCTTCCACGTTTGTGAAGCACTACCGATTGGATATTAGAGCAGCACGGGACACCTCTTTTGGAAGGGCTGTCCTCTCCTCGATATGCCACTAGGCTCACAGCGTACCTGCCCTCCTCCGGTAAGTCTTGCTGATCAATCGCCCATATGTGTGATGCACAGAGACCACGAAGAAGAAATGCAGGTTGCTTACCTGTAACCGTAGTTCTTCGAGTGGTCATCTGTGCAGTCACACAACCCATCCACCATCCCCTCTTGGCAACGCTGTTGTGTTGGCAATTGGTTGTCGCTCGTGCTCCCAAGTTTGTAGGATATTACATTGCTTGCTGTGCTTACCTTAGTACGAGGCCAAAGGGTCTCAGAGAACTGAGGTAGGCGGGAACCCGGAGCATGCGCGATAGGACGGTGGGGGGAGGGGTTCCTGCCAAAACGCTAAGCTAGCTAGAGAAGTTTCCTGAACTGAGCTCGGCGCCGGCGCGAGCCCACATGTGTGACTGCACAGATGACCACTCAAAGAACTATGGTTACAGGTAAGCAACCTGCATTTTCACATATTTATATTTCAGCCTCAGTTGCTGCCTAACCACTCAATTCATGTAATTTGTTTACTAGACTTGTTACTGGATCCTGCTGCTCCCACTAGTCAGCCTGGCCCTAGATCTCATCTAGAGGAATCTTTTCCTGGCTCTGGAGAGATATAGAAATCAAGTACCAATAGCTTAGGCCGGCATGAAGAGATGAGTCTTGCACCTCTTCTGAAGGTCGTAAAATCAGGGCTCTGTGAATGAGGTAAAGCAAGGCCATACGTTGCAAAGTTATGGACCCGCAACAGTGTCAGTTGGCTCTCCTCACATATGAAAATTTAAGACTGCATCAGCTACTGCACTTCTGCTTATCTTTTATTTCTGTGGAGAGGCAACTTCCAAGATAACCAGGTACAGAGCCTTGCTGAGCTTTGCATATTAAAACTCCCTGTGGCGTTATTTCACTATCCTTTGATCTGCAGAATCTTCTACTATCCCAGTAGTGGGCGTTAGGGAGGAAATGATCGCTACAGCCTAGGCTCTTTAAACTTCCTCTTCCTATATTGATTGAAATTTTTGTTTGTGCTCTGACAGTGTAAAATGAATATATCCAGTTACATGGGTAAACTGCCACACTTGCTGTCAGGTCTGGTAATCTGGAGGCCAAAGGAAGGTTTTAGAAGTGGCTAAGCAAGCAACAAAGCAGGTGGACAGGCAGACAGCCAAAAAAGCAGCTCCATTTGCTCCTCAGTGACAAATTGCCTAAGCAGAAAAGCCAGGCTAGAGTTAGCAGCTTTATAGGACCCAATGGGACTCTATTGGTTTCCTTGTGTCATGTGACACTTGGTGGGCTGGAAGTTGCAGTGTCACCATCTGGCCACTGGGTGCAGTGCAGCTGAGAGTAGGCCAACAATCCCTAGCTTAGGGAATGTGTTCTCTCTGCCTCTGGAGCATTCGGAGTTACCCATCCCTATTTGAAAATGTTGACTACTAGGACATATTAGAGACCACAGTCAAACAGGTGAAGACTAGAATTTTTAAAGGACGTGCTTGCTTTTATTCAACGGTGTATGAAGGAAAAAGAGAAGCTTATCTGGGACTGCCTTGTAACTTTATATGCAAGTCTTAACACCGCAGAGCTGATACCCTTTTCCTGCCATTCTGTAAAATTTGTTCTTCCAGTTGTACTATTGAATAACTTTCAGGTGAGCAGCAAAGTTTTATACAGCCAAAAAGCGTGCTTAGGAGTGAAATTTAATGTGGCTGTTTATGGTGTTTGGGTTGTCAAATTGTCCAGTTCTTACCAGAATTCTGAGAAATTCACTGTGGGTGAAATCCAATGCATGTGGAACTGTTTTTGATGCAGTGGATGGCTCCGCTAACATAAGGGCTGGGGAGACAATTTTTGCTAAATCTTTCTTTAGGCTGCAGTCACTTGTGCCCCCTAGACTTTTTCCAGAGGGTTGGAGGACTCCCCAGAGTAGCATTGAAAGTCTTGGTGGTGGTAGTAGGGGCTGCAGTGAGAAGGGGAATCAGCGGGGAACGCTTTCCCCCTTCCATTGGTGGGAGTGTTTGATGTGGACCCAATTTAAATCTAGATGTTCCATGTTCTGTACCACAAAGTTCCAGTGTGGAAATACATCCTGTGTTACACTTGTCACATAATCCAGTGGCAGAAATTTAAACCAGATAATCCACATGTGAGAAAGATACTTCTTGTTATAAACAGTGCTATAAACAAGTGGGCCTACGACAAAATGTTGCAGTGTATCCTCACCACCTAACAGGAGTGTTGCTGTGCAGGGTGCCAGCCATGCCATCCTCTGGTGTACTATAAAATATAAGGAGCTCAAGCAATCCAGTTCCTTCTCTTCCCAGCCCTTCTGCCCATTTGTCATCCTTTTTTTCTAATACATTCAACATTCCTTGGGTGCCGGGGCCACTGAGCATGCTCAATCCTCATTGAACTGTGTCTGGAGGGTGGGGGGATGAGAGTGGCCACTTAGGGCTGTTGTTTTTAATATAAGGTTGTACTTCTGCAAAGCCTACGTCCCTCTTGTTTCCCAATGGCCCCAATCCTTTGGCATAATGGCTTGGAACTCAGCCTTAGAGGGAATGGCTGTATTGGCTCATCTTGCTTCTTCCTAGAACTTATTTTACATATCCCAGTGATTCCTCAAACACTATATAGGATTATAAAAGTAAATGGGACCTGTTTCAGCAATTGGGGGGGGCTCTTTCCTTGCTTCTGTCTTTATCTTAGGAACAGTGAACGTGATCACTGGAGATCCTAACTCCCTGTAAGTCCACAATGGTATGACATGGAACTGGAACTGCCTGCCTACATATCAGTTGGAGGCAGAGTTCTTTCAGTTGAATTAACAACTTCTGGCATTTCAGATCCTGTCATAAACCGTATAAAAACGTATGCTATCCCATTGTTGTATAAGAGGAGACACGGAGAGACAAACGAACAATGAGAAGATGGTGTCTGAGATTGCATGACACGACAACCCACCCTGTGAAATAAGCTACACAGGGTGGGTTGTCATCAGAACAACCCATTATGAGCCCGACAAATCATCAGGCTTACCATGGGTTATTCTCCCCCTTCCTTCCCCTTCAGTCTCTGGCATGTATCCCAGGAGACTTGGCTGTAGAACCCTTCTTGTCTGCCACAAAGTTCCCCTCCCTGCTATGATTGTAACCCTGGTTGCATTCAGAAGTTGGTGTTTTATCATGTCATATAATATCATCCCAACATTTGCACAAAATGAGGCAGAAAAATTGATAAGTTTGGGTTTTTTTGGCACTGGGAATATGTGCAAATCCTTTCTATATATTTTTTGGTTTATTTGTTATTTTGTTTATTTTTTCACAATTGTGGAGGTGCGCAATTGCAGTTGTCAGACTATATAACTTTGCCTTGTATGTTTCAGCTTTCAAAGGGAACAAAGTGTACTAGGAAACATACACGTTAATTGACAGGCTAAGAACCTAAGAAGAGCCCTTCTGGATCAAACCAAGGGCCCATCTAGTCCAGTACTCTGTTCACACAGTGGCAACCAGATGTCGACCAGGAACCCACAAACAGGACATGGGTGCAAGAGCACCCTTCCATCCATGTTCCCCAGCAAATGCCAACTGATTGTGGGTCAGGTAGTCTGATGGTTAAGAGACTGAGCGCTGAACCAGGAAATCTCTGATTCAGATCTTGCCTCTGCCAAAAACTCACTCTTTGACTTTATGCAAGCTGCATTCTCTCAGCATTACCATCTGCAATACATTGATATTGGTGAATTGCAGTACTCCTGAGGCCCTGTGTGTGAATTGCTTTGAATACTCTGTAAAGCACTATGCAAATGTTTACTGTTATAAAAGGAGAGAGTTTAAATTAGTGCCATTGTCAAGTGCCCATCTCTATTAAGAAGCTCTCTTCTCCTTTACAGTGATGTGAGGCAGAGAATTCAACAAAAAATAGCTCTTGCTTTTGGGATTAGTTCCTCTTCCATGTATTTGACAAAGCCAACGTTCTTCTCCAGAATAAATAACTCTGAAGCCAAGACAACCCATGATGAATACTGGCACCCACATATTGATAAGGTAAGTGGGATGCTGAAAGCAAATAACTATTCTCTTCAAAGCTGGTCTTGAATTATAGCCGGAGTTGGCAATTGCTAGAGATCTGGGGGCATTTTTGTCCCAGGACACACATGAACCTCACGAGCTGCATTCTGCAGGATGCTGCACATTCCGTGGGACTCTGGGAGAAAAACCAGCACTTCACTGGCCAAACTCAGCAGCAAACCACTCCCAAGCATTAAATGGGTTAAATTTAGTAGGACATCCCCTACCCTGTGACAGCTTTATTATATACAACTGCTACATTTATTCTAATAACGGTTATTAGACAGTAAGCTTTTGGACAGGCCCACATCTTACATTTCTGCAGAGTGCCTTGTTAAGGTAGGTGCTGCAAAAGTTGCGTAATACGCAAGCAGCTTACCATAGTTGGCAATCTGGGGCTGTCGTAAAACAAGCAAGCAAAAAGGCCAAAGCAGAAAGAGAAGCCAATAGTGAAGCTACTATGAAAGAATGACATAAATGTACTTCCAGGAAAAGGCACTGCATCTGCAAGAAATGTTTATCGCTAGGTCTGTTTTAAGTAAAATGCATCTTGATCTGGCATTCCTAAAATGTCGTTTCTTGCTTGAATAAAACTGGTGTTTATAAACTTTTGCATCTGTAACTGATTTTTCTGGGTTTGTATTTCACAATCCTATGTTAGTAGCTTTATGACAATAACACCTCTTGCTGTGTTGAGTCATTTCAAAAAATGCTGTGTTTTTCCTGTCCCGAATTCAGTTTTTCTTTTCTATTATCCAGGATGCAACATCAAGATAGCCCTTTAGCACATTAGCTGTGATAGCTGGTCCTAGCATTTTAGAGGTCGTAGTATCTATTTGTTTTTCACTTTTTGAATGATGTAGCCACTGAATGTTATTGTGACACTTTCCCGTCTGTTGGAACACTAGATAGAAAATGCCTCTCCTACTTCCTTTCCTGTTTTTTGCAAGATGTCTGTCTTTTGCTCCAGCAAATGTGGTAAAGTAATCCCAAAAGCAGATGTTGATTTGTGGAAAGTAAGCTTTTCAAACGACACCTCACTTAATTTTAGCTGAAGATCTTATTCCTTTTGTGCAGCCTTTGCAGACTTCTGTTTGATGGCCGTTTGGCAACACAAAATGTATTATACTTAAACTTTCCTTTCATTTGTCTTTGTCATTGCATAGGAAAATTGTTGGCTATTGAAATGAACAGGTCTGTTGTAATGCTTCTTAGGTGGATTTTGTTTTTAATACAAACAATAGGCAAACCTAGATTTTTGGGATCAGAGTGAAGCATAAAATAAAAACCAATGATCACAACCTTCACAAGCGTCGAATTAAATCATGCTCAAAGTCCAATGTTTAACTTGCCACACAACTGTGGCAATAGTGCCTTTCTGTACTAATCACTACAGACCTAAGACTCTTATAGTGTTTTGCTGAGTTTATGGGACTCATTCCAGAGTTGGGTCCTTTAAATGGAAAAAAATAATCAATTCTTATTCCCACTGAAATTAATCAGATTTAAATTAGTTGTGATTAAGTTGGCCTTTTTGGTTTCAGTGGTCTTTTAATTGTGACTTTCTCTGTTTAAGACTGCAGCCTTTCCCACTCTCCATCTAAATGCTTCTAGCTCTTCATAATTTTAGAAAGTGCTTATAAGTTTGCCACTGTGTCCTTAATTGTGCAGGTACTATAAGGTGACTGAAAAGAAGTCCAGATTTATTTTTGAAAATCTCATCATTTTAAAAGCTTGTCTTGGGACTTTTAGGAGTTTGATGCTTGAACATATAAAACTTTTAATATTGTGATCTGATATTGTGACTTAATGTTGCAAAATCTTGTCAGCCCATCTGGTTGCAAGATGCCACGAATGAAAAGGGACTTTTCAGTACTCTAAATGATAGAAATTGTTTCCAGAAAATGAGATGATATCCGTGGTGTAGCTCATGTGATGAAAGTGCAACTATTGGTTAAAAATCTAGGTGTTCTTACCTGTGATTCTCAGTGGTGGTTAAAGGTTGCATTTGATGGTGTTGGTGTATGCTGTTTACTGGGGTTTTGTTTGCCCGAGATGCTGGGCTCATGATGGGTTGTTTAACCCTTGATGAGCTGCGGCATATGCCTGGTGCCATTTTGAATATGCAATCCACGATTGGGGTGGGGGGTCATGTCATCTGAACCTGACTACTGTGGGTTATTTGAAGGTTAAACGACCCTTGCATAACCCACGGTTTGTTTAACCTTTGCATAACCCATGGTGGCTGGGTTTGGATGACATGGTAACCTCCAATTGCCCCAATCAAGGGTTTCATATTCAAAATGGCGTTCAGTGTGCACATTGGGGTTTTAAAAACCCACAGGAAGTCCAGTGTGTCATGCAAACTAGGTCCATATCTCTTGATCACTTTAGAATAGGATAGATGCTTTGGGCCAAACTAGATGCAATATGAATTGTGTGAATGTTAATTACATGTGTGTGTTTTTAAAGTAAGAAGCCACATTGGGATTCAGATAGTGGGATTTAACCCTTTGCCCCTTTGCTCCTGCTATTGGCAAACGAAGAAAAATGCTTCCACTGTATAAATGAAAGCTTTCCTTCCAATGCAAATCGGTAGTGTGGGCCCCCCAATCTGGATCAGGACTGCAGCAGGGGGCAACTGGTTAAAGCTCCCCCAATCCTCCTATCAATGGTCCAATCCAGATAGGGGCTTCCACACCTGCTATTCACTTCTTTAAAATACCAACCAACACCCATTCATGCAATTGCTAGTTTCCTGAATGGTATCATATCTAGTTTGGTCCTTATTGCCTGCTTGCTTATACTTTACGATTTTGTTTCCACTCTACTGCGAGACTAGGTTGCAGCATATGTAGTATCCTGACAAGCATTTTTTCCCTGAGAAAGTTACATTAGAGAGAGTGATTTGTCCATCCACTGAGTTCATAGGAAACGAGGTATGGGTCTTCCCATCTTCAAGCCTGGTTTTCCCCATACTGACTATTGGGAGAAGGAGCGATGGTCATAATGTTGTATGGAGAAGGTAGAGGAAGTGTTAAGTAGCTAGGATTTTCTTTTCTTTTTTTAATTTTTTTTTTTTAATTACGGTCACAGACCAACAAATCTAGGATCTTCTGCCTTTTGGCTTTCATTTGAAATGGTTTGTTTCACCTCACTCTCTTCAATTTGGTCCTTTGTGGAGCGATCAGAATTGTATGCATGGTTTTGTTTTGTTAATTAGAGCCTAGCAGTACCAATGTGCATTTGAGGTATTTTGATCAATTTTAATGATTCTCAATGTCTTCATATCCAAAGTTCTGTACAGCTGAATACCAGAAAACAGCTTTGCATTCATTTGTTTTCATTTTGGGGTAACTCAAATTCTTAAATTCTAACATACAGGGAATCCAGACTCTTGTTTATTTCTTTGAGGCTCTAGGAAATTCATAAAACTTATTCTCACTCATGTTTAAAAGGTCATTTCATATCTGAAATATGAAACTGTGACCTATGCAGGAACAGAAATCAATTTCAAAGAGAAACATGTTGTTTGCTTAGTAATATATTTAAAGTGCTCTGATACATTGAATAAAAATACAGGATTGTAGAAGCATAAAGAACAGGTTGCCAACCATGTCCTACAGGAAAAATACTGCAGAGGATTTGAAAGGTGCAATTTCAAATGGTACAATGAATGGGTTTTCTTCCCTAGGATGAGTTCAAGCTTGCTTTAACAGTAATTGTGAATATAGTTTGCCCACTCTATTACAGTTAATAAATCTTCCTCAAGCAGGAAAGATATTTATTAAATCAAACCAATAGTTAGCGATGGTGCAAAGATAAAATGAAAGAATAACCAAGAAAAACATTCTTGGCAATCAAGAGAATTAAGAATGAGGCTGAAAAGCACAATAAATTAATGTCATAAAATGAGATTCTTCAACCTTTAGATATTTGAAAAGAAAGTGGAAGTTAAATATGTTTTGGATCTGTATGTCTCATACATTTCCTAATTGCCATTAATTTATTTCTAAGTGTCAGCGGTATTGACAAGAGGCCAGCATCTGGTTATCATTGCTGTTGACCCGTCAGGTATTTTAACATTCTTGAGCTCTATCCTTGCTCTTTCTGGAATCACTGTCATGAACCACATGAACAGCATTAAAAATTAACACCCAGTTTTTTTCTAATACTTTTCCTGTGTAGCAGAATATGGGTTTTGGACAGAGTATGTGAATAAAAAATAAACCCGCATTATTTTTCTGGGATAACAGCTCTACCCTCCCACCCATTATTTATAGGCTTTTCTTGATTTAATTTTGGAGATGGGAAGTAACAGATTGAAAGAATCCTTCCTTACTGCCTATCACCTACAGTCACTGTGGCTCCGTTCAGAAGATACCTTAAACCACGGTTTTAACCACAGTGACTAAGGCAAAAAGTCTTATTCACCATGGTTAAAGCCATGGTTTAAAGTGTCTTCTGAATAGGGCCCGGCTTTCTAGCTTAACCACTGTGGTAAAGCCATGGTTTAAAATGTCTTCTGAACAGGGCCTGTCTGTGGTTGGACACAGAGAGCCAGTTCACACATCATGGCAGCCCACTGTGGGTTAATTTATAGCTTGCTGTGGCTTGTCGTGTCATACGAATCCAGGCGACATTCATCAAATAACCCTAAAACAAGCCATGGGTTATTTGAGGGTTGTCTAAGCATCAAACAACCCTTGCTGCCTTGGTTTGCATAACATGGCAAACCAGGCGCCATTTTTGCATGGCGCCTGGCACCATGCGACAGGCCCCGGGGTTAATTAAGCCACAATCGGCTGTTGTGTTGGGCAAACCAGGTCATTAAGTCATTCTGCTCGTGGCTGCTCAAAAAAGCTCTTGAGTTACAGTCATCTGGAAAGGCAGGCTTGCTCTCTATCTTCTGGTTCAATCAAGATTCATCCCCAGGATAAGTGCTAGGTGGGAGAGGGAAGCTTGTTTCCCCCCTCTCAATAGTTTATGATTTGTAGGGGTGGAGAAGGGAGATCAGCCATTGGTTTGTATCCAATTTTAGTTTAACTTAAGTCCTATTCATTTCAGTGGGTCTATTCTAAGTAGGACTAACATTGGATACAGCCCTTAAGGTTTTTTTGTGAATTTTGTTGGAGGGGGGGGCAGAAGGCGTACAGTCTGCTTTTTCCAGTTTATCTTTAACCTTTTGTATACTTCCCCCAATGGGAACATGTATGTTTGCGACTTTAAAATGTCACTCCAAATGCTTCCAGCATCCATGCATGGATCTCCACGAAGAGAGATAACATTAGTTCACAGGTCTGGTCTAAGAAGATGCAGTTGTAAGGAATCTTGGTTTACTTTGATATTTGTATTATGAACAGTAGTTATTAATTTGGCTTGTACACCTTCTTGACCCCATGATGGAGAATATCATTAAGTTGTCTTTGTGATGTTCTTTAAATACTCTCCCAACCAAGTAGGAGCTTCTTATCCAAGAGTTGCTCAGTATGGCTGGGGGTTGCATCCAATAATCTATGGTAAGTGTGTGAATGGGGCAGATCACATGGGAAAAGATGGAATTGGTTTCTTTTTCTCCCTCAGTTACTTGAACTGTCTCCTTCCCTTTCCTTTCCTCCAACCATTCCTTACTCCTTTGTTTCTATTCTGTCTTCTCCCAACTCTACCACCTTATCTTCTCTGATGTTTCTTATAACCTACAAAAGGCCATTGAATACTATCAGATTCAATCAAGATAGCCCAAGAGAATGTTTTTCAGATTTTTTAAATGAATTTTCCAAATACAAAGTCAAACACAAACAAAATGCAGCAAATTTAAGTCTAGTTATTAAGAGAGCGTAGAACATTTAACTCCTCTTTTCCAGCTCGGGAGAATGTTGTTGATTTACCAACCCCCCCCCCCCCCCCCCCGGATATTTCAGGTAGAGGAGTAAATGTACATAAGATAAGGGTGCTTCTTTCATTCTTGTTGCCTGATTTATTCTCTTGCTTGCTTATCAGTCTCATCTACACATTTATTCTTGAAGCTGGGAGCCAAGTAATAGCCCTTAAGGAATTAGAAGTCGTCCAAGGGCCACTAATTTCTGAGCACTACAATTCATGATACAAGCTAAACAGAGCCAGATTTGAGAGGGTCTGAAAAAATAAAACTGTTCCCATAGATTTTTCTCATTGGGCCTTGGTTCTTCAGAAACACTTTTAAGTGTCTTTAATATTGTGTAGATGCAAGAAATCCCACATAGTATAAGAGATTTGTCTAGAGATTTGGCTCATTTGAGGACCTTCTGTAGCTGTACAATGCTAGGATTCTAGATTTGTGTCTAAAGGAGATGCACAGCCTTTTCAATACTTCATCTACGTGTCGAAACAGTTCTTGACATCCTTTTCTTCTGAGAGATGTGATCTGACAGAGTTGAACAAGATTATTTTCAAGAAAGCAAAGCTGATCTGGAATTTCAAGCAAATTGAACATGTTCTATGCTTTAAAGACTGGTTTAAACAAACTATCCCTGGTTTTGGGGCGGGGGGGAATGAAAACCCAGACTTACAGATCCTCAAGCTTGTATAGAGAATCCCTTATAGAATTAGGTATTTTATCTTGTTCTCTTCTTAGGTGACATATGGCTCCTTTGACTACACATCACTGCTTTACCTCTCAGAGTACACAGAAGACTTTGGTGGTGGAAGGTTTGTCTTTATGGATGAAGGTGCAAATAGGACCGTAGAACCTCGAGCAGGTAGGAGCTATGTTCCCTCCTCACTTTTGTGCAAGTAAGAGGCTGTGGTCCCTGTCTGTCATCTGTAAACTTGTTCAGCATTTAGCTTTTACTAGTGTGGTATGTGAACTTTTTGAAATTTTGTGGATGGTGGTAATGGGGGATGGGGAGAAACAATGTAAGATCTTTCAGGAAATACCTTTGGGTACTATTCCAAGAAATATTGTATGCTAGAGTGACCATATGAAAAGGAGGACAGGGCTCCCGTATCTTTAATTTTTATATTGAAACGGGAATTTCAGCAGGTGTCAGTTGTATGCATGCAGCACTGTTGAAATTCCCTCTTCATCACAACAGTTAAAACTGCAGGAGCTATACTACAGCGACCAGGTACAAAAGAGGGCAGGGCTCTTGCAGCTTTAACTGTTGTGATGAAGAGGGAGTTTCACCGCGTGCTGCATGCATAGAAATGACACCTATTGAAATTCCCCTTTCAATAAAGTGTTAAAGATACAGGTGCCCTGTCCTCCTTTCTATATGGTCACCCTATTATTCTAAGTGTGATGGCTGAACATGCAAATAGATAAACATGTACCATTCTGTTAAGGGTGCATCTATTTCAAATTAGACATTGGCTACCTATTATATTTTAAAATGACCAAGCCATGCATCAGAAACATGGTAACTGGCTTCCGCTTAAGTTGTTCACCTTCAGTAACTTATTTAACTGTCACAATTGCATAACACTTGTAAGGGACAATATTATCTAGTTTAATCCCTGACCATTTGAACTGAAAGCTGTCAATATATATTTAAGGTTCATTTACTTAAAGGAACTTACATGTGAGTTTTTCATCATAGTTTGCATCGTAATGTGGACTCTGGCCTGCTAAGCACTAAGCAAAAGATAACATTGTAAAAAGCAGGCCTGACAATCCATTAAAAGTATTTATTTGTATGATGTGTGTTCTAAAAGTTTGTCGTATCTATACTTTGCTTGGAATACTTTCTAGCTGGTCAAACTCTTTTGTGAAACCTGGTTTTTAGAACTAAATAAGGTACTCAAAGGTACCTTTCGATAGAACAGAGTTACTGCTTCTAGTCTGCTAGAAATAGCTTCCAAGAGCATTGCTGTTTGTGCCTCTTTATCTCTTTGATGACTAATGTTTAGTTAGTGGGTTCTTTTTTGAGAAAGTTTTAGAAATTATTTAGACATGCTCTTCTAAAGATGTTATTCGTCATCTTTTATCTGCACATATTATTCATTCCACCAATAATGCTTGTCCTTGGAGAATATTGCTTTATTATAACCTGAGTGCTTCTGCTCATTTGAAGTGTTTTATATTTTTAGCACACATGTTGAAATATTTACTTGAAGCTGCTATAACAAAGAGTTCTTTTCTTTTGCCAGAGTAAAAAACCAGAGCTAATTTGGAAAAGCATATTTCGACATTTGAACTAGTGTTTAGCGTGTCTTAAATGTCATGTTGCCTTACCCATGTCAAAGACAGTCTTAACATCAAACAATTTTGTATAATCCTTTGTAAGATATGATAGAAATGGGAAAGTGTTGCAAATAAATTGGACAAATTCCTGTCTTGGTAGCATTAAAATAGCAATTGAACAAGAGAATATTTATTTTAAAAATATAAAGCCTTATTTTAAAGAAAATTCTATTAAATAATTTTCAGGGTTGGATCAGCTTACATTAAATCACCTCTTAAGTTTCATTTGATGTCTGTCATTGTGGCTGTATGCCTGCTCACAGGTTGCTTAAATACCATTAGGTTCAGTGGGGTTTTAAGTATCCTACCTGTGTGCAGAACTGCAACAGAATGTCTGCAGCTGAACTGTATTTCTGTGGATTGTGATTGCTCATTCATTTTCTATAGCTTTGTTGCATTTCTCAAATTCAGTCACAATTAAAATAAAAACATGCTCCATCTACTGCATAAAACAAAAAGACATATTTTGGTAAAATGAATATCTTAGTTTCTCAGGTACAAAGTTTGCTTGAAAAGCATAGTAAAAATGACAATTGCTGTGTAGCTGATGGGAAAACAGCTAACTTACAGCCAAACCTTGTAGGATTTCTCTGAAGGTGTCATGCTTCACCATTGGCATATCATGGTAAACCATAGTGCTGCACAATATAAATGAAACTAGACTAGCCTTGGGCTGGTACATTCCTCCCACCTTTCCTCCTGCATGGCTGGTTGGAGAGGTTTGGGATTTTCTACTTTAGCGTATCTGATTTGTCAGTTGGTCCTAACCACAGTTTGTCAGTTGACATTAACTATGGTTTATATAAAACAAGGCAAGTTATCTTGGTTTAATTTTGTTAGTTTGGAAAATATAATGGTAAAGCAAATGCACAAACTTCCAAACCCTGTCTTCTTTCTGTGTGGGAGGAGTAGTAGAGTTTGAGCAAGCCCATTTCCATGATGTTAAACTTTGGTTTAGTGTGACATCTGGTACAGCCATTGGGCTGGTTCACACGATCACCCATGAGCTATTGTTGGGATATTTGAGGGTTGTTTTCCCCTCCAACAAGCCATGCCACTTGGGTTCAGACAACAAGACAAGCCACACCAGGTGATTAGGCAAATGATGCCTGGCACACACCCGAGCTTAAGCAACCTACTGTGGCTTGTGTGACCCACGGTGATTGTGAGAACTAGAGCCTCAGTTCTTTTTGCTGTGACTTTAAAAGTATAGCATTCTTCTGGAATGCTGCTAGCAATATTGGAAAATGCATATTGGAAAGTAACTTTCTAAAATCTTAATTTTTATATGTATTTGTGAACTTCACTTGAAACCTCCTCTTCTGTGGAATTTTATACACATGGGTGGGAAGGAACACAAGAAAAATATTTTTTAAAGACATTGAAATGATATATTTTCATGTTCTTTGTCATTTTGTTAATGACAAATACCGGCTGCTTTTGGACATAACAATTAGCAGTGGTTTATCATTTAATAATGGTTTATCATGAGAGAGACAAGACTAGGTGAGCTTTTGATCTGTGCACTTTCCTCTCTCCTCTTTCCCTCTGACATGGCCATAACGAGATCAACAACTTTTGTCTCCTTTTTCAGTTAGCTGCTCTTTAGCATTGCATCCTAAACTGTGGTTAGTTTTAGTTGTGGTTTATTGAAGTAAGCCACAGTTTGAAATTGGCTCGTTTCAATAAACAAACCATTGTTTAGATTAGCCAGTTTGTTTGGGGTTGGGCATAAAGCTAAACTGCAGTTAGTCAAAAAGTGAAGTGAAAGCATCCAACTTTTGTTTTACAGCTGCACTGTAAATCCCGACACTTTCCTTTATTGTTACATTGGAATACAATCATTGCCTGTAACTATCTTAATGAGAATTGTTTTATCTAGAGGGAAAAACATTTGTTCTAAGGATACTGATTGCTCATCTTGGGACAGAGAAATACCTTCGTAAATAAGTACACACATATCACCTTGTATGTGCTTCCCTGTCCTTTTATAATCTTTTCCAAGGGTTACAGCAAGATATTTAGAACTTATCTGGAGGAGACAAGCCATCCTTTTTAGTGGGAGATGGCAATGTGATTTTGGCTGGCTAGCATTAATGGTGCCTATGACTATGGCTTTTGCCTAAAGTAGCCTTCCACAGCTTGGTGCTCTTCAGGTGTTTTAGACTACAACTGCAGCATTTTTATAGCCAATTCTCTTTAACCTCACTACTAATTTCCTACCTGTGCAGAGGATTTTGAGGAGAGGCAAGGCAGGCATGTCTCTCATTTGCATTGCTGCAAAAATGAGAGTAAAATCTACCTCATCTCTTAAGTCTTCAGGAATTGCTCCTGATACCTGAATAAGAACCTCTGTACAATCCTAGCCTCTTTCCCAAGCTCTCCGTGCTTGCCAGAGGGCTCAAAGGACAGTTGAAGTCTTCTCTCACTTGAGTGGACATTTTGAGATAGAAAGGAATGGCAAGAGTTGCTCCTACTGTTCCTTCTGTTTTCCAAAATTCCATGAAAGTAAAACAAGGTTCTGACTCACCCTCAAAGCAGTCACCTTGCAAGCACAGCAGGCTTCGAAGAAAGATGGGGAGTTTTCCTCTCACTTGTATTCCAGTTTGGAGGGAAAATAAAGCAGATCAAATGCCTGCTCTTTCTCCCGTTCTCTGAACTGTAGTGCAAAGTGAATTGTTGGAAGCTGCTGGGAGTCCACTTGCCCTTGGCCAGTTGGTGAAAGGAATTGTGGACCCCTGGTTTTAAGCATGACTAACTCTGTTACGTGGGTGTGCAACTTGGGACCCTCCGGATATTTTGCCCTACAATTCTCATGATCCCTCAACTTTGGCTATGTTGGCTAGGGCGGAATGGAGTTCTAGACCAAAACATCTGGAGGGGCCAAGTTGCCCACCCCTGTTGTATGTGATTATGGCCAATATCACAGTGGGCCAGTTTGCACAAACGCCACAGCCCACTGTGGCTTATGGTGTGGGCCGTCTGTTTGCATACATTGTGAATATTAAAGTTGCAGTGGGCAGGCGCCACAGGTTACCATGACGTGTGAACCCAGTACAGGGTGGGTTGTTGTCATGGTTAATATACCACCCACCCATGAACCCAAAAACAGTGTGTGGGTTGTGGGTTCACACATGAATATTCACAATGACCACCAGCACATACTGCAACCCACCATGGCTTACATAAGCCACAGTAGGCAGCGGCGATTGTGCAAACCAAGCCTTAGAATCCCTAAACTGTGCATTGATGTCACTGAAGACTTAGCTAAATTGGCAAATTGTGTAAGTATTCCTAGTGCTTCACTTGTCATTTTTAGCATGATTACATTGCTACACTATAGCAGGCATCCTGATGAATATGTTTTATTCCAGTGGTTCAATGCATTTCAAAGGAAAGGGGTCTTTGTCATGGACATGGTAATATGCCAAAGAGGGCACATGCATGCATGCATTGCAGAGGTTGAATATGAGTGGCAGGTTAAGCAGTGGGATGAGCCCAGAGAAGGAGGCAGTTATTATCTGCAGGGGGAAAATGAAATAGAAAAGAGGAGCAATAGGGAGGGAGATACATCTTAAATCACCACAATAATGTTCTGTCCTGTAGGCAGAGAGAAATATGCTGTCAAATATACACACATTTTTTCAGCAAAGTGGAAAAAACTCCAGGGCAGGATCTACACTACTGCTTTAAAATGGTATATAACAGTAGTGACAACCGTTGGGGCTCAGGACACACTCCAAATACAGTTTTCAAAATGTCATATCCTGCTTGGTGTAGATCTGGCCCAGGTAATTAGTCCTCTGGTCTTTTGACCACCTTGCCCTTTGCTTGAATGTAACCGCTTTAGTCCATGATTATCGTTCCCTTATTAGCTCATTTCTGGTTAATCAGGTCTTTCAATTCAAAACATATTTTAATGACTCAAAGTCTTCCTTCAGTGCAGGGAGATATTTTGCAGCATTGGGATGAGATGCAGAGCATTAGTTGTGATAAAATCACAGGAGTGCCTCCTTAATGGCTTTAGTTATTTGTTCTGTCTCTTCATAAGGAATCCTTAGATAAGATTACTCAAGTGCCAGATTAGTGAGCTGTTTTGATTTCCTTGTCATATGAAATTGGAATAGGCTTAATTTCTCCACAGTAATTCATGTTGGAAGCTCAATTATTGAAAGATATTCTGGTATATGATCCTTGCCCTATTCAGCTTTTGAAGATGATGTCTATACCTAGTAAGCACAGTTCATGCATTTTAAATCTGATCATTTTACAGTACCTGAAACTTGCAATGTATCTTTGATGTGTTGAAAATGGTTGTGTGTTTATCACTTCTACAACAGCTTTTAGTGTATACAAATAATAGTCAAGATCTACTGATGGAGCAGGATCTTTTCATTCCGCACAGACCTTTAGTGACGTTGGTGCGAAAAAAAGGCTCCCTGAGTCTGACATAAGAAGTCTCTGCTGAAATAATCATCTGCTGAGTACTGGCTTGATGCAATGCTTATAGAAAGTGCCAAAAATCAGGAAATAGCTCTGTTAATTTCCAAACCAGTCTGAATTTACTAACATTTCTTAGGGGCAGTCCTTTAAAACAGACCCCTATGCAAAGCAATGTGTGTTTCTCTGATGCTTTGTATTGGCAGCTGTTTTGAAGAGGGAAATTGAGGATGGGGAGCAAACCCCTTCCCCGCAGGGGATTCTTAGAGCAAGAAGGTCTGCACAGGGAGGGGACATTTACTCTACAGGAACAGCCTTTCAAAGTAGGGCACAAGCCAGGAAGTCTTTTCCAGCTCAGATTTTAATCCAAACTGGCACAGAATTTGGGGGGTTTCCCAGAATTTTAGGGCTTCCAAGACTTTGGGAACTTCCTGTGCTCACTTCTTCTAGGTAAGCATTACTGAGCCCCTGAAGATCATTTCCAGGCCTGGGATCAGCAGACTTCATTGGCATCATATGTAGTTCAGTATCCCTTCAACCTGTTCTTGTAGGCTTCTAAGAACTAGAATGCAAGAAGAATTGGACTTGTGAAATTAACTGCCCCTGGTGGTACAATATTTCTTGAATTATCTTTTCAGGAACTGAAATTCTTTACAGTTGACTATGTACCGTATTTCACCGAATGTAAGACGCCATTGATTGTAAGACGCACCTTAATTTCAGCACCCCTCCCCCCTCACCTCCATCGCCGTCGCCTGTCCTCGCTGCTGCCGCTCCACACCACCGCCAGCGCTCGCCTCGGCCTGGCAAGGTGTCATTCCCAGTAACGAGGTGAGTGTTGCCAGCGGCGTGGAGCGGCGGCGGCGGCAGCGAGGATGGGTGATGGCGATGGAGGGGAGGGTGGAGGGTTAGGGCCCTGCAAGTCCCCCCTCCCTTCTCCCCCTCTCCTTTTTCCTTGATCGCTGCCACCTCGGCCTGGCAAGGCATCGTTATTGGGTTCTCAGTAACAACGCCTTGCCAGGCCGAGGGGAGCGTTGCCAGCGGCGCGGAGCAGTGGCAGCAGCGGCAAGGATGGGCGATGGTGATGGAGGTGAGTGGGGAGGGTTAGGGCCCCACAAGTCTCCCCTCCCCCTTGCAAATCCCCCCTCCCCACTCACCTTGATCGCTGCTGCCTCGGCCTGGGAAGGCTTCAGTACTGGAAGGAGGCCGCGATCTCGCGAGATCGTGGCCTCCTTTCCAGTACTGAAGCCTTCCCAGGCTGAGGCAGCAGCGATCAAGGTGAGTGGGGAGGGGGACTTCTGACCAGCCTTGTCGGGTCCTTCGGGACCCGCTAGGGCAAGTTGGGGGGGGGGCATGCAGAGCCCTAGTGCCGTCTGCAAAACGCGGGAGAAATCCCGCGATTCCAAGATGTCATCGATTCTAAGACACACCCCGTTTTTACAGAAGAAGTGCATCTTAGAATCGATGAAATACGGTACTAATGCAAATTTAATTCGACCAATTACATTGGCCTTGCATGGTGGTGCATTTTGGATCTCTATTTGAGATACCATCTCTCCTATGGTTTGAATAATAGGTTTGAGTTAAGTTGTTGCTTCTGAAAAAATGCCTATAATGAACACGTTTCTTATCATTTATTTTTATTTGCTTTGTATCAAAGGACTATGTAGATTTCATTCAGTTTTATGTCTTAAGGCTACTCCTCATGTAAACATCCTGACATACTTGGAGATAGCATCCCTTAAATTTAAATGTTTTTCAGAGATACCTTGTAAAGTTTTTGTTGTTGCTAATACCACACACATTGCCTTTTTGTGGTAATAAAGGGTTTCTTTAATAGATCTGTATTTTATTTTAACAGCTTGAAAATTATTTTCATACTCAAGTCATATCATACCTCATGTGCTTGACGTACACTCTGAAATGCAAATGCTCACGAATACATTCTTGTATGAAACAGATTAATGGTCTGGACTTCTGTTGAGCCCAAGAAAATTGAATGGATTAGGCTATATTTAGGGATGAACCCTTATATAGATTTGCTTCGTCCGTCTGCCTCAAGATTTAAATTTCTGCACCTCCTTAAGATTAATAGCTCCATTGCTACGTCTTACCTGTAAAAGGCTGTTTTGGTTTTAAATCAGAATGCAGGCATCTCCAAATGTCATATAGGCTAAAGGGCAGCCTATTTGAGTAGCTGCAAAATAACTACCATGGTTTAAGTTTGTGTGTGTTTTAATGTTGGTGGATGCAAGTCATGGGAGACTGGTTAAAAAAACACCTGCTTGACCTAGGATCTTCTGCATTGGCATTTTTTCTGTTGCTTTGCCGGTCTTCCTTCTGCCTACATAGCAGGAGAGGATGAGAGAACTGCCTATATTTTGGCACATACAAAAATAGTGAACCTGTTAACTTCTTTTCCTTGTTTCCGGTTTTATCTGTACATTAGAGATGGGAGGTATCTTGTTAAACTGTGGTTCTTTGTTCTTTGCGTAAAATAAAATGAAATTTTATTAGTGAAGTGTTTAACTTAAAAGCTTACAATAATAATCATAGTTGGCAATTGACGAATCATGCAGAGTTTTAACTAATAATTTTGCACAATGAGGGCAATTTTGTTCCTCTATGGGCACTAAATTCTGTATAATTAAGGAAGGCTTGCCTGCCCCTGACTTTGCTACCCTTTTGGCACCAGGCAAAGAGCTTTTTATTTTTCAAAGCTTTTTAATATTGCTAACTTTTAAGCTGCTGTAGTTTTAATTGATTGGAGATTTATACTGTGCTCTGTTGTGTTACTGTTTTAGATGTAATTGTATTTTTTAACTATTTTGTAAACTGCCCTGGAAAGTCAATTGGCTATTAAAGTACAGGGTATAAATATCATTACATAAACAAGCTAGTGTCTACTAGTTTTAGAGCTTCTACAAAGAAATAATAAAACTAAAGACTCATGGATTAATCACAGTCATTTTAGATATTGGATCTTGGCACTGAGTATGTTGCAGCAATGTGTGATTTGGAAACCACAAGCTACAGTGATAGGGAAAACGTAAAACGCTTTTTCAAACACTTCTGAACCATTTTTGTAATGCTATTTGTGTCTCAATCTTTTATTCATTCTTAATTTCTGGTGTGTTTCTTTGGTGCACAATTTCAATGTCTGGGTACGAACACAGGTGTTGAGTCCAGAATGATACAGAATAGTTTTACTTCAATGTTATCACAAGCAATGGCTACTTCCCAGCTGTGAAACAAGCTTCTTCAGAGTGCTTTAAAAAGAAAATTAAAGTAAAACTTTGAATGGATGTGCCTTATCTTACCTCTCTGTGGAAAAACAGAGGGATTTAAAAATATTTCTGAGCTGTTTCCCTGAATGTGGTATTTGGATTTCATCAGATCAAGAGATGCTGGTAAAATAAACCAAAATTATATTGAAAAAGGTGTGTGCTTATATGAAAATTTGGTTGAACACATTTTTAAAAATGTGTTAACCACATTTGTTTTCCTCTTCCATTTCTGAAAATCTAAAATGAAAAACAGGTACTATTTTGAGGGGGGGAGGAATAGACATTTGTAGTATTTGTGAAGATTTAGAAATATGGTAAGGACAAAACTCAACAGTTATTTTTCTTCTGTATACTTTTTTTTTGCTTTCGGTTTCTTTTAACTGTTCTAGCTAAGCCATCACATCACTCCCCCTTGGCCTCTATTCTTCAAAGTGATGACCTATCTCAGAATTGTTTAGAAGAGTTTTTTTAACAGTCACTGGACTGTATCCAACCAAAGGTAATCATGCTTGAAGTACCAAATAAATCTATAGGGTTTAAACTACCTGTTACTAACTTGTCCCATTGATTTCAGTGGAACTTATGTGCTACTACCTTTACTTGGACTAGGGCTAGTCAATAACTACCTTTGGGCAGTAGTATTTACCTATCAAGTTCATGGGCATCATTGATTGTTTTGCTTACAGTTGCAAAAGTGTAGTGAAATGCATAACCAGCCTTTGGGGCTGTTCACACAACACACTAACCCACACTCAGTGGTTGAATGTGGGTTGTTTGTTGAACTGTGGGTTAGAGTGTTGTCTGAATGCAGCGAGCTGTGTGGCTTGTTAACCACCCTGAACAATCCAACAACAAACCATAGGTTCTCAAAGTAACTTGTTTGAGAAAATAAGCCACCCTGCATGGTTAACAAGCCACCTTGCTGTGTTCAAACAACATGCTAAGCCACAGTTCAACAGACAACCCATAGTTCGAAACAACCTAGACTCAACCACTGAGTGTGGGTTAGTGTGTTGTGTGAACAGTATCAATCAACTTTTCACAGTGGTTCTGCAGTTTGTTCCTAGCACTGCTACTGACTTGTTCCTAGCACTGCTACTGGAAGTACATTACAACTGAGAGCTGAATGCAAATGTGACCAAGTAACCTTCTCCAAAGCTTGTATTTTGAAAGCACCACCAGACTGGCTTATTGAGCTGTACTCCTTAAGAAGCAAGAAATGTGTTTATATGCTTCATGCCAGAGTCCCATTATGTTCCTTGCCCCCAGTAGGTGAATAATAATAATAATAATAATAATAATAATAATAATATAAATATAATCTGTGATCCTTTTCAAGTTGGTAGCTTGATTGTGCTTTGAAGCTGGCATTTCTTCCAACACAATTTCAGAGAATGATATTGATGTGACAGCTTTCTTCGTAAATGTTTATTTGCCAGTGGTGAAAATAAGATCTTAAGTTTTTTGTGCTGGAGGCAGGGGAAGGTTTTTCTGCATGTAGAGCCCTTTGCAGTTTCAGAAATGTATTTTGTGGTACTAAAGTTTAGCATGTTGTCAATTACGTTTGCGACTACCAGGTACATTTTTACATGTTTATGGAATTTGATTAGCTTTGCAATTAAAGTACTATCCTAGATCTGAAATCTTTTTATTGCTCCATGAGGAATCTTCTTTTGCTGCTAAGTAACCTGTACAGGATAATTAGCAATGTACCTGAGACTTACTGTCCATTACAAGATGTTTAGGACCTTGATAGGGATGCAGAAAGGAGTTAATAGATGTGAGGAGCCATTACTGAAAAGTCATATAGGGAAACCCTGGTCTTGTAATGAAAATGGGTATTTTAAGTAGGTCACCGTGATTACACCCCAGGCCCTTTCAACTGGAATGCAGATCTGCATCATTAACCAAAGAATAGCCATGTCTTACAAACAGAAATTTCCATTTCTACAGTAAAACAACATGTAACGTTCTTATAGAAATAAAAAAAAATGTTTATTGACTCCAATTCTGGGCTGAGAAATTGTGCTGCCTTCTCATACTTTGATATTTTTTGCAAGAACTGGGAAGCCCATTGATTAAGAGAGTTGGCAGGTGTTGGATGGAGTTGGAGGCTAGAGAGGGAGGCCTAGGCCACCTCCCAGCTAGCTGTGGGTTATAAGATTACAGGTTCAGTGGCTGCAGGAGTCCTGCAAGGCTTCTGTGTCAGCTGCAAAGTTTGATATGGAATTGCAATTGCATAACCATTAGTTATTTACTTCCTTTCCCCAAGCAATCATTCAGTTTCTGTGGAGATTGAAAAGACCATGCCTGTCGGTCTGCTGGAAGTGATGGAGAGTCCTTTAATTTCTGACCCAGTAAAAATGGCATTTGGGCCATTTTCTGATAATCCTCCAAAGTTTAATGGACCCTCCAGGGGCTTAAAAAATGAACTACCAGAAAAGAAAACTGCTTGCTCATCAAATCACGCTTCATGTTAGCATTTCTAAAATAAGGCATTACACTGAAACCTTGTTTTGTTTACTATACACGAAACATTTTCTGTATGTTAGTAGCATCTTATAATCATGGTTTGATATAATCCCGGAACATGAAGAGGTGTTTAGGAGCTTATTCAATAAGGCCTGGCATAAGCTATCTTGAAATGCTGAAATATGAGGTGGATTTAGACTTACTCTGCCCAAAGTAGGCATAGACGAGATTACTTTACATAAACTCAACACCCTTGCTTAAGTAGCATGGCAGGAGTGCTTCTCTTTGAACCCAGGTCTCCCTGCCAAGTTCATGACACTTTTTTCAGCCGTTTGAGAGAGATGCATTCCTCCCCTTCATTACCCAGAAAAAAAGAGAATATTTTGTTTGATTAGCCTTCTGACACACCATAAAGCAGCTTGGCCTTGCAAGAGGCAGTATAAAACTTGAGAATTCCTTGATACAATATACATTTGAATAAATGCTTCTGTCACTGTTAGTACTTAGGAAATCCCAGAAGTTTTGCATTCCACCTATCTCCCCATTATGACCCTTTTCCCTAGTTGGCAGTGTTTGCCTCCCTTGGTTAAAGACAGTAAACTAAGAGCCAGTTCACACAACCATCTGTAATTCTCCTGAAATTAATACTGATTGTGAGCAGCTCATTATATTATCTCAGCTTATTTCATGTAGCTCATTTTGTAAAACCAAAATAGCAGCAACAACATCCAGAGTTCAAACATGTCAGCTCTTTATTTTGTGGTCGCTGGGCTTTTCAAATAGCAGGTGAGTGAGTGTGTGTGTGTGTGTGTGTGTGTGTGTGTGTGTGTGAATCATTGAATGTGCATTCAAATTGACTACATTTGCAATGACAGCAACATGTACAGAGAGACTCAGCCCTACTGGCTGAACAGTTAACTGCTGAAGCAGCCAGGTATGGAATCCACTTTAAAATGCTGGCCGTGAACCTCATGATCTTCATAGAAAACATGGAGATAATATTCACATCGTACATTTTGTTCAGGAAAACTGGCCAACCTGAGAAGATTCTGCTATAAAAGTGTGTGTGCTCTGTGTTCCCTAGTGTATTTGTAGAAATGTTTTCAGACTAGGGCAAATTTCATGTATACAACTTAATTACGACCTGAGCACTGAGGACAGCTTTCCAATTTGCTTATATCTCAGTCTTGAAAAGTGTGTGTATTCAGCAAAGCTAATGTCAGAACTCATGTGCAGAGCAAGCTCCTCTGGGTTTACTCATCAAGAGTTGATGGGACATTTGCTTATCTAGTCTCACAATGTGCGTCAGTCCAGTGGCTGGCTTGCGTTTAGGGTTGGTGCTTGCTCTCCTTTAGGATGTTTGCGCTTCCACAAGATTATCAGGGGCAGAGGACACCGCACATTGGTGGGGCTGTTTGTCTGCCGGACTATTACTGTGGGCTATGCAACGTGTGAGGGCAGATTCTTTATATACTGGGCACGTTAATGAAGGAAACCAGCTGTAGGCATTCCATAGTACACCGTTCAGGGTTTGTATTGATTAGTGAAGGAGCGAAATGCAGTACCCCATGCATATGTCTCCTTCCCCTCCTTACTGTGTGCCTATTTTCCATATTTGTACAGTGGGGGTGGCATTCCCTGCATATTAGAGCAGTTTTGGTCTGTGGAGCTCAAAAGAGCCAATCCAAAACCGTTTTTCTGACAGTCGTGGTCTGGAGGCACAGACTGTCAAGAAAAGGCACAGAGCTGTATCAAGAATGCTACTATTATTTGTGTAGCAGCCCTGCTCACTAGAACTGTGCTCCATGGTCTTTGCTATTTTGTTGAAAACCGATTCTTTTACCTCCAGCATTAAGTATGGGCACATCTTCTTCTTCTTTTAATCGACATATCCAAGCTTTCTTACTGCAGTCTATGAATTTTAAGTAGCATTATCTTGGTCTTTGGGAACCTGCTACCATACATTCAGATGGCATTCAAATCTGGAGTCTGTTGATGTCCCAAGACAGGCATCAGATGATTGAATCCCAGGAATCAGTAGCCAGGCAAATGGGTATGGATCCTGTCCCTCTTTTGATTGTACGTTCTTGTCTTGCAGGCCGGGTTTCCTTCTTCACATCCGGCTCCGAGAACCTCCACCATGTCGAAAAGGTCCACTGGGGCACCCGGTACGCCATCACTATTTCCTTCACCTGCAATCCTGACCATGGTATTGGGGATCCTGTTTTAACGTAACAGGCGGCTAGAAGGATTGGCAAGAGAAGCCCTGTGCAGGAGGGGAAAAGAAATGTTTTAACTCCCCGTGTCAGTTCCACTGCATTGATTCTTCTAAACTTTATTCGTTGTGAATGTGAGCTGTTTTCATACACACATATCCCTCTTTAAGTGTTGCAGACAGTGCCTTAAGGACCATCTTTCTAAGTCTTCTGGAACAGTAAGTTTGTTTTTGTAAGGTAATAGTCAAAACACCTTCAGTCCCCTCCCTCCACCCCCTGGTGTATAAGGGCAATTCAAAATTCAGATGCCGCAGAACAGGCCAAATACATTGTCATTCCTCTACTGGTGGAGACAAAACCTAAACCTAGTAACTTCACATATTCCCTTCAGTTTTTGCTCCCAAAACCACTCTTCGGGGTGCCCCATGAAATAGTTTGTGGGTAGAGGGAAACTCAGGAACATGTTATGAAGGAGGGTCTTTATCCTAAACTTGCCACACCTTGCTCCCCATCCCATCGCCCTCCTTTCCATGGTAATGTGCTCATTTTGGAAAGTAATCGGGACAGCCAACTTTTAGTCTTGAGCATCTGAACATTAACACAAATCAGAGTATCATATTTCAAACTGTGTACACATAACTTCTGCCAATAGGACTTTGTGGACATTAACCATGTATCAGGTTTTATTTTTTATTTTTAAAAAAATATTTTTTGGAATATATTTCTCCTTGAAAACAAAGGGTAGTGTCCAGTTTTAGTCCTATGTAGAGTAGGCCCTTTGAAACGAATTAGACTTAAGTTCATCACAATTAACTTAGACCTATTCATTTCAATGGGTCTACTCTGTGTAGGACTAACATTGGATCTATCCAAAACCATGTGCTTTGACTACTGGAATGGACTGCTGTTCCTGTACAAAACAGCTGTACATGAATTAATAGTGTTTCATGTGAGTAAATAAGAGTGTTCAGGATGAAATAAAACTACTGAATGTTCTTCTACTTAATAGTGGGATTAGCATCTGGTCTGTGTGTTTGCAAAAAAACCCTTGTGTCTCTTTTCTGAGCTCAGTTTGTTTAAGTTCACACACACCTTAGATTCTATATATTCTAATGATTTCAGGATCCATTAAAGTTTGGTTGGAATGAATCCTTTATTTTGGCTGCACTGGTAATTCAGCTACCCAAGTCAGTCTGAAATATCAAAGATTCCTAGGACTTTTAAGAATAGGGAGCCAAGTTTTCTAAGGGTGAGAGATTGGCAGAACTTATTGACAACCTAGAAAAAAAAATATTTCCCTATGTCAACGTTCAGTTTTTTTATAGAAAAACTTTTTAAGTTGGAAATATCGCTGTGCATCCTGTCATATATGGGAACATTAATTCCTGGGGAGATCACAGATTAACATAGCTTGGGTCTTTTATTCGTGTTCTAGTAAATGGTTACATTCATTAATTTTACCAGCCTTATACTTAAGCCATAGGTGACTAGGAACTGAAGATAAGTGCATGGAATTCTATGCAAGCAAATTAAGTTGGTAAAGGAGAGGCCGAGCATGCCCTCCCTCCTCTGTGCCCAGCATAAATACCAAGTGGGCTGCAAGAGGAAAGCAGACCCCTCCTCTGCACTCAGATTTAAATGAAGTTTACCACTGCCTGATATTGTTCTTTTCACTTCAAGTCATCTTAGTTTACACAGGTAGAAGAAACTGAAGAGTACTTTGAAGACTATCTTCTTCTATTCTCTATAAAGGGGGAATGGGGCATGAAGGAATATCAAATGGCTTTTTGGGCTGTTTTGAAAAAGTAAAAACGTAACTTCTACTAATGAGTTAATGAGTTAAGAAACAAGCCTTAGCAGGGCGCAATCCATTGTTGTGTGCCCTCAAGCAGAGGATTGGAAGTGCATGTTCAAGACCAGAGTTCCCCAGCCTGGTGCCTTCCAGCTGTGTTGAGCTACAACTTCAGCAGCCCTAGCGATAGCTGTGCTTGCTGAGGATGATGGGAGTTGTAGTCAAATATCCCAAGAGCACCAGATTGGGAAAGCCTGATCAAACCAAGGGTCCATTTAGTCCAGCACTCTGTTCACACAGTGGCTAACCATCTGTTGATCAGGGACCCACAAGCAGGACACAGTGCAACAGTACCCTCCCACCCATGTTCCCCAGCAACTGGTGTATATAGCCTTACTTCACAACATTGGTGAACGCAACCTTCATACATGTTCTGTGTGACAGGAGTTGCAAATGGAACATACCCTGAGAAAAAAGAAACATGTTGGGTAATGTTCTAAAAATAAAACCAGTCTTTGGCACCTTTTGAACATTTTCCTCCTGTTCTCTGAGTTGCCTTGCAGCAAGTAATAGGGAGATATTAGATATCTCCCAAATAATAGGGAGAAATTAGATATATTGAATGCTTTCTCATTTTCTAACGAGCTTCAGGCTTTATATTTCACACACCCATGCACCCTACATGCAAATACTAATTTGAAATTTGTTTTCCAAATAGAATTTAATTAGCATCAATAGGAACAATTAAATAATTGATGTTATAATTGAAATTACCATCATCCATGCCTGACTGGTATAAATTCCTTAGGCAAATAATCAACGGCTTCAAAATGTATGTGTAGTTTAGCACATTTATTTATTTTCATTCATCAAGTATTTGTTTATTGTCTTTAAGAGCTGGATTTTTTTTTATCATTAGGCTTCCTTTTACATGTAGATCAAAATGGTTTAATTGGAGTGGAAATTATGTGGGTGGTGAAATATAGATATTTAGAATTATATTTAACAGTATGATTTGATTAGTCCTCTGTAACTTACAGTCTGATACCTGGAAAAAGAAGAGTGATGGGCCATTTAAGATGGTGTGTAATGTATAAATAATGCAATACTAGTAAGATAGGTTAATTCAGGGGTAGGCAACCTATTTGGGACTACAAATCCCACAATCCCTCACCATTGGTTATGCTGGCTGGTGCTGATAAGGAGTTGTAGTCTAAAACATTTGGAGGGTGTCAGATTGCCAATCCCAAATTAATTTATGCCAGTACTTCTGCAGATTAGTCGGTGGATCAATGCACACAGTAAGGGAAGGCTGTACAGAGTGGAAGTGCAATCAATGCTGATGTCTCAAGCAACTTATTTTAAGAATCCTCAGCAAGGCAGCTAGCAGACAGTAATGACCAAGTGGGTGATTGTCGGGATGTCAGAGAAATCCTCAATGGATTCAAAAGAATTTGGATTTCTATGAATCTGACCTATGGAATCCACAGCAGACCTGCCTTTTCCAAGTTGCACCAATTCTGCGGACTAGATTTTTCCTTTTGGAGGGGGGAGGGATTTGTGCAAATATGCACTTCTACCTTAATACTAATGGGCATGTATCTAAGTGGAATAAAATTCTTGTACATCCCTAAAGAAATACGATTCTATCAATGAGCAGACAGCGGAATGGAAGACCTATGGAATACCTATAACAATCTGCGAAACACAGAAGAGATTTAACGAAATGTGTATGTCCCTATGTGACTGACTACTGGGTATGTCTGAGACACAACCTGTGCTCTCTCACACATATACGCACACACACGCAATGCCCTCTTGTGAAAGCAGGAGACTTGACTTATTTTTGTTTAAGGAAATTTAAATCCAGTTTTGATAAGAGCATCTTTAATCACATTTTGCCCAAGGGGCTATTCTTGTTGTTATCAGCCAGACTTCACAGCTACAAAACTACAACATGGTAGAAAAGCAAAACCTTTCATGCTGAATTCATTCACTCAAGGAAGCTTCCCGATGAAGAGAAATGTTAGCATGTCCAATCATTTCTTTGCCCACTTTACCTCCATGAACAGTAGGGAATAGCAGAGGCCAGATTTGGGGTGGGGAGTGGGGAGGTAGCTAAGAACTAAAGTAGATTGGGGGGAGCCATGTAGTTGTCTAACTTTTTTGTAAGCAGCCCTGGGCCACTGCTGGAATGTGGGGTATAAGTCAAATAATGCATGTTTGTTCATGTGTCTGCTCTGTTCACATATGAAGTGTGTGTTTGGGGGCAGGGAGAGGTCTAATTTGTCTAACTAAAAGTATGCATGGATGAGAAGGATTTGTGAACTTCTTCTTCGTGGTCTCTGTGCATCACACTATGGGCTCGCGCCGGCGCCAAGCCTCACTCGGAAACTTCTAGAGCTTAGAAACTATTGGCGGGAACCCCTCCCCCCACCATCTTACTGCGCATGCCTGGGTTCCCGCCTACCTCAGTTCTTCTTCGACCGCCTTGCTGGTTGCCTCACAGAGAACTTCTCCACATAGTTGGTTGCTTAGATTCTTCCTTTTTTCGACTTTCCTTTCTATTCTTCGCTTTACTCCTTGCTCTCTCTCTCTCCCTCTCTCTCTCTCTCTCCCTCTTTATATATATAAAAAAAAAATGTGTTAGTTATTATAATATATATGTATATAGTTATTCCCTAAATATACAGATAAGATAGATAGGATAGGGTAGCGGTTCTAGAAACAACCGCGATTGTGGCCTGTTCGACAGGAAGCAGAGAAAGAAGGAGCCGAAAGCTTTTCCCGCCTTTCTAGCGACATACAAAATGGCGTCTCTCTTCAAGAACTGCACAGGATGCAGGGCCAAGTTAACCCTTTCGGATGGACACTCCAAGTGCCTCCTTTGCCTGGGTGAGGCCCACGTCGTTGACACTTGTGCTCACTGCCTAAACTTCTCACGGCAAACGCGCAAGAATAGAGCAAATAAATTAAACGCGCTCCTATGGAAATCTGCTCTGGAGACCGTCGACGTGCCGGTCTCGGTACCGAGCCTTCCTTCGACATCGACGGAGATCCGATCTCCACAACCTGTTAAGTCGAAGCCCTCCCTTCCCGAGGATTCGGGCAAGGCGAAGCGGCACAAGAGAGACCGCAGCAAGGCATCGGGGGATGACCAGGCCCCCAAACGTAAACACACGAAACCCGAGCAACATCGTCCCCGGGACCCGAAATTGACGCCGAGCTCGACTCCGAAGCAACCGGCGCAGAAGCAAAACTCGGCATCGGCGGAAAAGTCGACACCGGCGCCGAAGCCATCTTCGACACTGAAGCCGTCGTCGACACCGAGGCCGCACTCGGCGTCGAAGCAGAAGCGCACGCCGACGCTGCAGACGAAGCCGGGAACCAAACCTGCGTCGGTACCGACCAGCTCCCCGGTACCGATGGCCCGGCCAACACTTTCACCAGCGGCCTCTATTTCATTGCCGATCTCCTGGCCTTCCGTTACGACTCCTCCGACGCCAACACATCGTGACCACAGTTTCCACGTACCGAAGGCACCAAAGCAACTGTGTTACAAGCACTCTGCGTCCTTGCCCGGTCCAGCCCCATCGCTCTCCCCACCGGCATCAGAGATGGAAGACCGAAGGGCTGAATCTCATCCTCCGTGGGCTCCTTCCACTCCCCAAGCCTCTCCACACCACATGTCAGCACAACCAGACAACTGGGATCGTCTCTCCACCCGCTCAACCGGTTCATGGACGTCCCACCCAGATATACCACCACGTCGAAGACCTCTCTTTGACCAATTTACAGGTGAAAGACTTCAAGAGGCAGAGGACCACTTCGTCCCCCCCGCCCCTCCTAGACGTGCGCCCTCGGCCACAATATCGGCCCCGGCGTACTTGGCAGACCAACCAGACTCTCCACTCCCACCGCTCGGTGCCATGAACATCAGAGCACCTAGCTCCCACTCGGACGACGACTACCCCTCGGATTCGTCAGAGGTTTCAGCGAATATCCACCCATCTCTGCCTTCTCCGGAACAGGAGCTGGGAACTGGCAAGCGTGCTTCGCCATCTGTGGAAGTGGTCTCGTTCTTAGACCAGATGCAGCGCCTTGCCCAGTCGCTAGGCATCGAGGTCCCAGAGTCAGAAGAACAGGTAGAGGACGTAGCCTACGACGTGATGTATGGGGACACGACTACCCCCCTGGCCATGCCCATTCTCCCAACCATCCAACGGACCCTAAAAGAATCCTGGAAGACCCCTGCGACCACGGGGCCGGTTTCAAAGAGGGTCGATGCCCAATACAAAATCCAAGAGAAGGGCGTCGAGTTTTTATTCCAACACCCAAAGCCTAATTCGGTCATTGTTGAATCTGCCCAGGGCCGCACAGCCAGATCCCATTCGGCTCCCATAGATAAAGAAGGTCGCAAACTCGATGCATTTGGCAGGAGGGTCTATGCGTCTACGGCTCTCTCAGTTAAAATAGCCAACTACCAAGCCCTTATGGCTCGATACCATTTATTTCTTTGGGAAAAGGTGACAGCATTGCATGCTCACCTCCCTGATGAAATCAAGACAGCGGCACAGGTTTTCCAACAGAAAGCAACAGCGCTTGCGAAGCAAGAACTTTCTACCGCGCGGCACCTAGCAGACTGCCTGTCCAAGTCGATGGTCGCTTCGGTGGCATTAAGGAGACACGCTTGGCTCCGCTCCTCAAACCTGTCTCAAGAAACCAAGACTCGGATAGAAGACCTCCCCTTTGACGGAGAAGGTCTATTTAATGCCTCCACCGATTCGCAGATGGATACAATCCAGAAAGCGAAAATGACAGCAAAAAAGATGGGGTTTTACCCGCAACAAGCCTTGCAGCCGTACAGACCGCGAAAATGGCCCAGACAACACGCCTATCAGGGCCGCCAACAGCAGTTCAGACACCAGCAGCAGCAGCCCAGGTTTCACTCTACGCAGCCTGCCTTTCGCCAACAAAGGCCGTACCCCCAGTCTAGGGCACGCCCCCAGCGCACCCGAGCTG
Organism: Anniella stebbinsi; assembly: GCA_029215795.1. NCBI lineage: Eukaryota > Metazoa > Chordata > Lepidosauria > Squamata > Anniellidae > Anniella > Anniella stebbinsi. The sequence goes on along the minus strand of JARDYH010000005.1, from coordinate 58,250,190 downwards.
ACCAGGGTCAAAAGCAGCGCCTTTGACTTAACCAGCGCTATTTTACCAAGTTCCCCCTTTTTCGGTCAGAGACTCCGGCAGTTCTACGACGTTTGGACAAGGATTTCGACGGACAATTGGGTCCTCAGCGTCATCAACCAGGGGTACAGGATGGAGTTTGCTTCTCTGCCACGGCTGGGGTACCTAAAATATACACCAGCTTCCATCGCGCTACAGCAGGAGGTTGCCTCACTCCTACAGAAGGGAGCCATCATCCCGGTGAACATCACAGACTTAGACAACGGGTTCTATTCCCGTTATTTTACAGTCCAGAAAAAGGATGGCGGCCTCCGCCCGATCTTGGATTTGAGGCTCCTCAACGAATTCCTACTAACCAAAAAATTCAAAATGATCACTCTAGGCTCCGTTTTACCCCTCCTCCGCTGCAACCTATGGTTCACACTCGTGGACTTAAAAGACGCTTACTTCCATATCCCAATTCATCGCCACCACCAGAAATTTCTCCGGTTCATAATCGGGAAGGAAGCGTTCCAATTTACAGTCCTCCCGTTCGGATTAAAAACCGCGCCGAGAGTCTTCACGAAATGTATGGCCGCCGTCTGCGCGTACCTTCGCTCGTCAGGCATGGAACTCTATCCATATCTCGACGACTGGCTAGTCGTCTCCCCATCCAGGCTCCAAGCGTCGAAAGATGTCGAACTCACAACGTCCCTACTGCGGGAATTGGGACTAGTGTTGAACGAGGAGAAATCGGTCCTGTCTCCTGCGCGGACTATACAATTCATCGGAGCCCTCCTCGATTCAACAGCAGGGAGGGCGTATCTTCCACCCCCGAGACGTATCCGCCTTCAACAGTTGGTGCTTCGGGTTTCTTCCACTGCCACTCACACAGCGATTACTCTTCAAAAACTACTGGGACTTATGGCCTCGGCAGTCTTCGTAGTCCGGTGGGCACGTTTACGAATGCGCCCCTTGCAACGTTTCCTCCTACAGGTCTACGATCCACGTTGCCACCCGAACTCTGTCAAGGTGACCGTCCCTCTCGCATTGCGCCGCTCCCTTCGCTGGTGGACAAGACCACAAAACCTTCAGAACGGCCTGCCGTTCTTGCCAGAGGAACCTACACGTTCAATAACATCGGATGCTTCCCTCCGGGGTTGGGGAGCCCACTGCGACCATCTATCAGTGCAGAGCAAATGGTCCCTGACGGAAAGAAAACATCACATCAACCTCCTGGAGTTAATCGCAGTAAAGAAAGCTCTCCTGTCATTCAAAGACTACGTAGCAGGCCACCACGTAAGAATCATATCCGACAACATGTCGGTGGTCTGGTACTTAAACAAAGAAGGAGGGACTCAATCCAAGACACTACTCAACCTTACTCTGGAAATCTTCGAGTGGGCGATTCCACACGGAATACGTTTGTCAGCTACTCACATAGCTGGATCAGACAACATCCACGCAGACATGCTCAGCAGGAACTTTCCCGACACACACGAGTGGTCCCTCTGCAACCAGGCACTCACACTCCTCTTCAACAGATGGGGACGACCGCGCCTGGACCTCTTCGCATCTGCGGAAAATGCAGTCTGCACGCTATTCTGCTCAAGAGCAGGGATCGGAAAGGGCTCTTTAGGAGACACTCTAAGTACCTCCTGGGGGTCAGATCTTGTCTATGCCTTCCCCCCATTTCCACTCATCCCGAAGGTGATTTCAATCCTGCAACTACGACAAACGGAAGCCATTCTGATAGCTCCTTGGTGGCCGCGCCAAGTCTGGTTCACACCCCTTCTCCGCCTGACCGGAGGAGAGTACATCCATCTACCGATGACGGCAGACCTGATCACCATGGGGCAAGGACTGGTACGCCATCCAGACCTGCAGAAGTTGAAACTGACCGCATGGCGAATCCGGCGAGATGGCAACACCTCCATCTTCCATCCCCGGTGCGGGCGGTACTGAACGAAGCCACTCGCCCCTCTACTAGACTATCGTACGAAAGAAAATGGAAAAGATTCACTTCATTCGTCAGCCAACAGGGGGTCTCGCCACACTCCTGCGGGATCATAGTCATCTTATCATTTCTCAGCTCCTTGCACGAGGCAGGCCTCCGTAACGCTTCTATAAAAGTATATTTAGCGGCCATATCGGCGAACCACGACCTCATTCAAAGCTATTCAGCCTTCTCTCATCCTCTATCCAAACGCTTCATGAGAGGTTTGCAGAACATCCATCCGCCTGTACGGCCCATAGTCCCGCAATGGAGCTTGTCAGTGGTCCTCTCAGCTCTGTCTGACAAGCCATTTGAACCTCTGGCTACGACGGACTTGCGGTTACTTTCCTTTAAGGTAGCCTTCCTGGTTGCGATCACTTCCACCAGAAGGGCCTCTGAGCTGTGCGCTCTTATGATTGACCCCCCCTATACCCAATTTCATAGGGATAAAGTTGTCCTATGCCCAGGTCTGGACTTTAAACCAAAGGTCATTTCGGACTTCCATGTCAATCAGAGCATAGTGCTACCTACCTTTTTTCAGGACGCCTCCGATCCTCTGAGTACAAGGCTTCATTCGTTAGACGTGAAGCGAGCCTTAGCATTCTACAAGGACAGAACATCAGCATTCCGCAAGTCTCAACGCCTGTTTATTTGTTACGGCGGCAGGACAAAGGGCCGGGCACTATCAGCCCAGCGTTTTGCGAAATGGGTAGTCAATACTATCACCCTTGGCTATCAACTGGCGCATAAAGAACCTCCAGCCGCCTTGCGCTCACACTCTACAAGGTCCCTAGCCACCTCAACAGCGCTGATCAAGGGAATTCCTATCCCCGACCTTTGTAGGGCAGCTACCTGGTCCTCGGCCTCGACGTTCGTATCACATTACAGGCTGGACACCAGAGCTAGAAGCGACGCGAGCTTCGGACGGGCGGTGTTGTCGTCGCTACTTCAATAAATTCCCTTCAGCGAGTCTACCCTCCTCCGGTAAGTGTTGCTAGTTACTCGCCCATAGTGTGTGATGCACAGAGACCACGAAGAAGAAATGCAGGTTGCTTACCTGTAACTGTAGTTCTTCGAGTGGTCATCTGTGCAGTCACACAACCCTCCCACCATCCCCTCTAGACCTCGCTCGAAGGCCTATGAGTGTACTTGCCATGCCATTTGCATTCTTCCATTCTTGTTTCACTACCTCGTTGTGGGTCGCATCAGGCGGTCTCATAGAACTGAGGTAGGCGGGAACCCAGGCATGCGCAGTAAGATGGTGGGGGGAGGGGTTCCCGCCAATAGTTTCTAAGCTCTAGAAGTTTCCGAGTGAGGCTCGGCGCCGGCGCGAACCCATAGTGTGACTGCACAGATGACCACTCGAAGAACTACAGTTACAGGTAAGCAACCTGCATTTCCTGCTTCCCTGCTGTTGCTGCAGGCACTTCTCCCCACAGCTCTGATACCAAGAAGAAATGCATGAAGAGGTGAGATGGTTGTGTGTGTGTGTTTCTCACACTCAGGTGCACCTTCTGTTATAAAAGCAACAACATTTCATACATTACCAGAGCAGACCTATGAATAAACAAAGGTGGCTTTCCCATTCTTGTCTAGTTTGACTCTAAAATGGTAATGGATTGAATGAATCATTTGGGAAATCTGCAACTATTATTCCTGTTAATTCTGGCATTTAGAACTCACTTCCACACCATCACATTCACCAATGAGGTCATTGCCATTTTGGTAGATGAAGCAAGGGCTCGGGGATCAGGCAGGCTTCTTCTGAAAGGGTGTAACGAGCAGGTTTGATGATGTTCCTCCATCCCTCCAAATGTGACTGGCCTTTAGCTAGTACTACCTATTCAGTTATGTGAAATCAACACAACAGAAATATCTCATGATGCAGCTGCGACGAAATACGAAAGAGAACCATTTACCAAGTGGCACATTTCATTAAAGAACCATAGTGAAGCTTTTGCTTTGATCGCTTTTGAATTATAGTTCTCAAGAGAACTCTACGTTCTATTCCATTCAGTAATTTGGTAACCATTGGTAATTTATTGCTGAGATGTCTCGTGCAGATTTTCATTATTATCGGAATGCTAAGAAGATTGCTCAAATTTAACAACAGTCTGCTTTGGCAGTTTTCTGTTTCCACACATCTTTTTTCAGTGGAGGTCACAAAACTGTCCTGCATTTCACATAAGAAATCATGATCAGATAGACACTCATGCAGATCTAACATGCAACTGTTTTATGTGTTTTATTCAAGTTCTCTCTTACACCTATGTAGGGAACATGTCATGCGTGAAGTCACCCTGAGATCTTCAACGCTCTTCTGTATATTATCCATGTACCAAGTTGGCAAATGGATGTGCAGAATGCAGCATTCTTAGTAGTTGATCCTCAGCTTTTAAATTCCCTCTTTTTTTAAAGCTTTCTGCAGATTTAAAGTAGAAAGCCCCTCAGCACAATGAAGCTAGTAAGGGAAAACAGCTGCCAAGTGAGTAGGCAGAGACTGGGTATTGGCCGGCCACAGGAACTGCAGACCTCGGGTTCAAACACATCTTGGAACTACACCACACCTCTTCCCAGGCTGGCTAGTACAGCCTCTTAAGGCCCTTCCCTCATAGTACCTTTGAGGTATGGAAGCCACTTCCCACGCTGCTCAATGTCAGAAGCCACAGGCTGTGTGGAAGAAGCCCATGCTCCTGTTGCTCCTCCACCCCATGCTAGCATTACCCCTTCCAGAAACAAGGACAGTGCTGAACCATGGGCTCCTTCGTTGTGGTCCAGAGCTTCTGATAGTACCGTGGGGGCACAGGAAAAGCCCAACCTGTAACAGCTCCCATACCTCAAAGCCAAAATGAGAAAGCACCCTTAGAAGCCATGCACAGTTTTTGCAACTCGAAAGCAAGTCAGCTTCATGTAGGTATGATTGAGCTGACCAGCAGGCTAACATGCACAAGAACTGGCAAGAGGTGTTCCTGGAGATATCTGCTAGAAATGTGATCTGCAGAGAGGAAAGGGGCAGTGTTCCAGCCCTGCAACTTGTACCACGTATCCCAAGGTAAATACCAATGGTCTCATGCCATGCTCAGTGGCTAACATGCTGCTGCAAGCTGCAATACTTTGCAATTTTATGTGCATTTAAAGAAACGCAATAAAGGAAACAATCTGGAATTTTGACCACATACCATGCTGTAGTGGTAAAGCACTAAGGAATCTTGAACCAGAGACCCTATAGTGGTCCATATTTATCATGTTACTCAATGGGCCACCATAGCAGGTTGCTTGGAGAATCTGACAGTCCTTCCACTGCAAATGGCTAAAGAACGGTACTGCAGCTACCAACTCAGCAGGGAACAATGGGCCAATACAGTTTCATTCTTCCCTATAAAACTGCTGGCCCTAGCCTGGATCCTCATGCTAACCCACTTGTTGATCACGCAAAGGCTGAGCTGCTCTCTGACTAACCTGACAGCTTGACTCAGTTGGTATGGAGAGCACAGGGCATTTTTGTACCTGGCAATATTCCCTTAACCACCTTATTCTAATTGGGATTTCTCATCCCTTAATCACCTAGTACTAATTGGGGTTGTTTTTCATTTTAAAAAAAGTTATGGGAGTTGAACTCTGTACCCCTAAGTGTTCACAGAGGGTTCCAATGAGTATGACGTCCAAATCCTGTGGTTTCATCAAAACATTCCAGCATGAAGTCTCATGCACAAAAATAGCTTAAACAAACCGTCTACCCCTCCCCGTCTTCGTTGCCCATGTCCTGATGGGTGCAGTGAAATGCTTGTTGTGACACATCCCTCCTAAAAGCATCCTGCTTCATTTACTAACGGATGAACTATTTCCCTAGGAGACCGCCTGTGTTTTACAAATTTCAGTGCTCCGGCCTGCAGCTTTGAGGGCACTCCATGCAACATGAGGCAGACGTCAAGTTAACATCTGCCAAGAGATTACGCTGTGAGTTCAGGAAGTCTAGGCTGCAATCCTATACACACGTAGCTGGGAGAAAATCCTATTGGACTCACTGAAGCTTACTTCTGAGTAGGATTGCAATGTAAGGCTTTACCTCTTTCTGTCTCCCTCTTTTAGCTAACTGCTTTTCCAAAAAATGATGAGGGTCAACAACAAAGTTCTTGCAGAATCAAGCGTAAAGTTTGGGTCCCTCCAGAACGATTCAAACTTTGAAAGCTCAAGGCAGACATAAAGGAGAACTGTGGTCTCTCATCACTGGAGAGTATATTCTCTAAACTGGCTTTCGAACCTGAGTGGGCCCAATGTTTCAGCAGATGTTTGAGAAGACAATACTTGGATATAGGTTAGTTCACCAGCTAGAGCAGGGGGCGGGGGGGGGGGGGGAAGCTCCAGCCTGGAGCCAAATTCAACCCTCCGTGGCTCCCCAGATGGACACCCCCCTCTCCTGGCTCCACCCCCTTTCCCCCAGTGGTTTCCCAGCTTTTGTTGCAGCTTTTTTCCCTATTCTAAAAGGTTGAAATGCCCACCTTAAGGCTTAGTTACTGGCAGTAAAACAATGCTAAGCTATAGTATGCAGGTACTTCGGCCCCGCCCCCTTTGCCTTCAGCCCCACCCACCATTGGACTGCAGACCCCAAGAGCTTCTCCAAAACTGAATTCAGCTCTTGGGCTGAAAGAAGTTCCTCAGTCCTGATCTAGCACTCCAATTGTGACTATTTATTTATATTTATTTATATCCTGCTTTTTCCCCACTACTGGGACTCAAGGTGGTTGTCAGTTCAGTCAGAATATTCTCTCTCAGAACCAACATTGTACCTACCAAAACAATAACTGGACCTACCAACACAACTTAGTGTTCATACATGAATACGTAAATTTGGCGGTGGGGGTCATTGTTAGGGTTGCCAACTGATCGGAGCATATCTTGGTATATCCTGCTCTTGCGCCTTTGAAAACAACTTGGTATTTAAAAAAAAACAGGTGAAGAAATACCATGTCCCAACTTGGCTTTCATATCCCACTATGGGATCTCAATTCCATTTATTCCCTAGGCTGAAAGACAATAATTCTGTAGCATACTTTGCTGTGAAACTGCACAGCTGCAGGTCTGATTATTTTCAAATATGAAATTGACAACTTGTAATTAAAGAAGAAGAAAAGAGAGAGCGGCTGAATTCCAATTAAGGAGAAGGGCAGGAAAACAAGGCTTATGGAGGAAATCTCCCCACTGCCTCTAGTAGAGCAGTTACAAAGACAGACTCCCTGAAACTTAATTTTAATATCTCCTTCGCAGTGCTTGTCTCCGTGTGGATTAATCTATATTATACAAAGTGGGGTGGACCCAGGATCTGCCTTCTGTATACAGAGAGGCTCCACTCATGGAATATGCCTCCACCCAATTTTGGGGGATCCCCCTCCAAGTTCACCCCATTCATCCGGGCCCTTGAAAACTTTGTGTAGTATTTTAAGGGGGATGGAGGGGCTGCTGTGAGGAGAGGGGGCAGGGACGTCTGCTTCCATCAGCCCAGTGGCACATGCATAAATCTGGATGCGACCCTAAGAATGCTGCCACCCTATTTTGCTACTGAAAGGTCCAACAGCGCTAACATAGGTTTGTAAATAGTTTCTCATGTTGTCACCTGAGGCAAGTTAGAACCTTCCTCCTGGGCAAACAGGTAGAGATGCATTGTTAAACTGGAAAAGAGTAGTTCTTGTTTTCCGGGTGGTCCATGTGTCATTCATTATTGACACTGCTATACATTTTCTCAAGGGGACTAGCAAATATGTTTGTGCACTAGAAACTTTTGTAGACCTATCTGAAAGGCGGCACGAAAGGCAGTAACTGGTGAGGGTTATTTGGAAATGAAGTTTTTAAGAAAATATGTTCCATGCGCAGAAGCAGGAGTGTGTACCAAAGACTGCCAAACTCAGATCTAAACAAGGCTCCTGTGATTTAACAGCTACGTGGCAGGGGCAATGTTCAGCAAGACATTCTCCTCAGTGCAGCTTTATAATGGAAGAGGTGACACATGTCTCATTGCCATCTAACTATTAAAGGTACAGGAGCCCTCCTTAATCTAAGGCCTGCCAGCATCTTTTGGCTGCATGAGAAATCTAGGCTGGTCAGTTGCAAAAAAAAAATGGCTCTGGTACCTTTAACAATTATATAAAAGCGGAATTCTGGGGCAGTTCTGGTTTGTTATAAAGGGGGAAGCCAAGGGGGCACCTACTGCAATCTCCTCTTCAGCACAGCTGTTAATGGTGCAGGAACCTTGCCTTCATTTCAGCTAGTCATCACAGAGGAATTTTTAAAAATGGATTGCTAAGAGAATTCTTGTTGCTATCTATTTTGATTTGGTTTGGATGTTTTGCCTCTCTCTTCTCTGCTCTGATGTACTCACCGGTCCAATCTCCCCATCAGATTTTGCTCTCAGTATGTTCATGGTGCAATCCTTACTCATAGGCTAGGAAGTGAGTCCCACTGAGTTCAATGGGCTTTACTCCCAGGTAAGCATGCATAGAATGTCAGCCTCAGAAGCCTCTTAGCCATTTGCTTCAGCTGGTAATGAGGACACTCAAGTCTCCTTCAGTCTCCACGTCATAACATGTGCTTCCAGCTCTGAAGCATCATGCAGTCATTAAAAATGTACAGTTTTATGTTCAATTATGTATAGGGAGTTTTATTTTAAAACTCAGAGAGAGGAAGAAATCAACAGCAACAACGAAATGGATTTTTTTTCTTAAAAAAGAAAAGTAAAAGCATTAGCAGAAACTCAGAAGATATATAGGAAGATAAAAATACTCCAAATATACTTGAAAGGGCCTGATCTCTTTTTAGGCAGAATGTGGGAAAACTGTGCAATTGGCAATAAAGAAACTAGTGGAGGCCAACAAAGGCACATGCAGGGGGGAAAGGGGATAAAAAGCCAAACCATCAAAAAGAAATGTTTTTTTAAAGATAGAATAAGTTTTATTTCTATACCCGTTTATAGTTTAGCTTTGCTTAACGCATGGTGTGATTGCCATGGGTGAAAACACAGAAGCAGAAAACTACCCATGGGCGTATATGAAGGTGAGTCTCTTTTCCAGATGTTCAGAAGGGTCAGTTGGCAATGGATTGCCAAACATGTACATGCAACAAAACAGAAAAGTACACAATATTCATGCATGATGGTGAAACATCATGCACTTTCCTGTGTCGGAAATGACACAGTTGGTGAAATGTCACATTGTAGCGGCCCTAGTAAGCAAATCCATCACTCTACATAAGAAACATGCTCTGTACCAAAGAACAGCTAAGGGCTTTTTCACATTTGATGTCAGCCATGTCAAGAACACCGTATGGTAGCAGCTTCATGGGATGGTTTTTACTTAACCCCTGTCATTGGCACACACCTTTACCAAAGGGAGAGGCAGGTAAGAAATGAAATTATTATTATTATTATTATTATTATTATTATTACCAAGAATGAGGAATAGTGTTTTCATTCCACTATTCCTCATTCTTGGTAAAAGCCGACCACTCCAAAAGCTGCTCATCATGAAGGTCAGCTTTATTGAGTACAGATGCCAGCATGTGGCAAGATTTCTTTGTAGTCTCCCCAGGGTGCCCTGATTTAGGAAGAAGCCCCAAAGAAGTAATGATGAAAAAGATCATAGCTCACAGCTTGCTTTGCCACCTCCCAACCAGCCCCATGCTGCTATACCTTTCAGTACAGGGAAATCCGCAGGAGAGCAGACATTTGACTGCTACAGCCTTTCATCAGGGGAGGGAAATCTTAGTGGGTTCCTTTTTATGCCCAATGGAAGAAAAGCACAGCCTCATGGGGCTAGTTGGAGAGGGCCATCCTACTTCGAGCTTTTGAACAGCAATTAGCAGCATTTCATTGAATTAGGTAATAGGGAAAAGACAGCATGCAATTTAGCACCCTCTTCAAATTAAGCTGCTCAGCGCTGCACAACTGAAACAATAAACACCAAAATGGATCCGAAGGCATTAGAGTAGCCAGAAGACTGAAATTTAGAACACTCGCTATCTCAAGAGTCAGCAAATGATTACGGACTGTATTTTCTATGATGGCATAATTCTCTAAAACATTTATGAAGTTTCTGTCGTGGAAATATGCTGTTAATTAGGTTTGCAGGGAAGGGGGATCTGTACGACAGACTGAATTCAGAAGAAGTGTTACACAAGGAACAAATCTGCCTCATTCACAGGGAAAGCCAAGTTCTCACATTTCAAACCACATTCACTAGTGGAGGGGGGGGGGAGCAGATTCACAACCCTGATCTCAACACATTTGGCTGAAGGTGAGAATCTGTACACATAGTTGGGAACCCTGCTTGCTTGTACATGCTTAGTACTCATTCTCACCTTCAACCCAACACATGAGCCCTAGTCAGGCCAGCATAGAGGGGCCAAGGAGCTGAGCATGCCTGCCCTGTGTTGAGCGCAAATATCTATTTATTTTATTCCATTTATATACCGCCCCATAGCCGAAGCTCTCTGGGCGGTTTACAAAAATTACAAAAATCTGAAGGAAAACTGTAATCACCCCACAATTAGAAACCCCGTACAATTCCCAGAGGGCTACACTCCTTTCCCCTGGCTCCCACCCTTTTCTATCAACCTCTGATCAGTCTGTTTTCCCAGCTTTTGTACAGTTTTTCCTGCCTCCTTGAAATCCCTCTCCTAAGGCTTAGTCATAACTAAGAGTAAGAGCTTTAAGCTAAAATATGCTAGGTTTTTTTGTTTTGTTTTTGTATGGCCCCAATCCTTTTGCCTTAGGCTCCATCCACCATTGGAATGCAGGTCCAGAGAACTTCTCCAAAATTGAATCTGGCCTTCAGGTGGAAAGAGATTTCCCCATCTCTGCTCTGAGCAAAGTTATTTTATAATGTAGTTTTAAGGGCTAATCTTTTAGAAGAATGTAAGTATGAAGGATTCTGCTTCTGGATAGGGCTTTGGATTAGATGGAACATTAGTTTTTAGCTGGTGGATCTGGATCCCCATAGGTGTTGCCCTCTTGGTTTAAAAAAAATGAGAACGATGGGGAGAGACAAGGGGAAGGCAGAAATCAGAGAGAAGGGGTAGGGTGAAATGTGGAGAGAAGGAAGAGAAAGATGGACCTATATACTAAAACCATAGAAGTGGGGCTAGGTTGGTTCTGGCCTGAATATGCTGAAGCTTTCTAGATTGGAAGAACTCTAGGATTTTTCTGTCTGTACAGAACATACACAACTCTAATCTCTATATTGCCAGGATTCGACAAATTAGCAGTCTTCATGAATTTAAGAAAGCCGTGAAGACTGTTCTCTTCCGGCAGGCCTATCCAGTTTAATTTTAAGATGTTTTTAATAATGTATTTGTTTTTATCTGTTTTAACGGTTTATCTATTTTATTGTTTTATATTTATATTTGGTGTTGTTCCCCGCCTCGATCTAGATGGAGAGGCGGGTTAGAAATGAAATAAATAAATAAATAAATAAAAATAAATAAAAAATGTTCCCAAACACTGGGAGAGCTATAACTCCATTCAAGCTGAATGCAGTTGCAATTCCAGGTTAACGGTTCTGAAGAATGTTCACATACTCTAGAGATACTCTGAGATTTCTTTATCATCTGGTATTGTTTCTCAAAAAAAAAAAGTAAAAAAATCTCTGCCGCCAATCAAAATGAGTGCAAAAGACCCTTATTTAGTGATTCACCTCAATTCAATAGATCCATTCAAACAGGTGATTGATAACTATTTCTCCAGACACGTTCCTTCCTGCACTGGAAGAGTTGACCGAGATCAATGTAAAAACACATCCTCAATGGGCAGCTGCAATTTGAGCATACTGCTGCTGCTTCATTATCTCTTTAAGAAATATAAAATCAAAGGAGGGAATAAAGACTTCCCAGTCAGCAACTGAGCCCACTAGACCAATGTCTTTCTTCCCCCCACCACCAAAACGCCTAGGTGGAAAGGCTAAAGGGACTGCACTTTTCAGCTCTCTCGGGTGGAAATCAAAGCAAGTGCAAGGAGTTCTAGAACTTCAAAATACATGCAGAGAAGCATAGGGAGGGGTTATAGCTCATTGGTAGAAGGTTTGATCCCCACTTTCTCCAGGTAGAGTGGGAAAGAATCCTGCCTGATACCCTGAAGTGTCGTTGCTAGTCAGTGTCGATAATATTAGGTGAACCAAGGGTCTACCTCAGTATAAGGCCGCATCCAATGTCCCTAAGTAATCCATGTCTCAAATTGTTTGTCAAAAAATAGTTAAATAATGCATTGTCTGAGTGGGCTTTAATAATAATAATTATTATTTATTTATTTATTTATAACCCGCCTCTCCCTCCGGATCTAGGCAGGGAACAACAATAAATATAAACCCAAGAACCACAAAATAGGTAAAATATGAAAACAAAAACTAATACATCATTAAAAACATCTTAAAATTCAACTGGGTAGGCCTGCCGGAAGAGATCAGTCTTCACGGCTCTCTTAAATTCATGAAGACTGCTAATTTGTCGAATCCTGGCAATATAGAGATTAGAGTTGTGTATGTTCTGTACAGACAGAAAAATCCTAGAGTTCTTCCAATCTAGAAAGCTTCAGCATATTCAGGCCAGAACCAACCTAGCCCCACTTCTATGGTTTTAGTATATAGGTCCATCTTTCTCTTCCTTCTCTCCACATTTCACCCTACCCCTTCTCTCTGATTTCTGCCTTCCCCTTGTCTCTCCCCATCGTTCTCATTTTTTTTAAACCAAGAGGGCAACACCTATGGGGATCCAGATCCACCAGCTAAAAACTAATGTTCCATCTAATCCAAAGCCCTATCCAGAAGCAGAATCCTTCATACTTACATTCTTCTAAAAGATTAGCCCTTAAAACTACATTATAAAATAACTTTGCTCAGAGCAGAGATGGGGAAATCTCTTTCCACCTGAAGGCCAGATTCAATTTTGGAGAAGTTCTCAGGACCTGCATTCCAATGGTGGATGGAGCCTAAGGCAAAAGGATTGGGGCCATACAAAAACAAAACAAAAAAACCTAGCATATTTTAGCTTAAAGCTCTTACTCTTAGTTATGACTAAGCCTTAGGAGAGGGATTTCAAGGAGGCAGGAAAAACTGTACAAAAGCTGGGAAAACAGACTGATCAGAGGTTGATAGAAAAGGGTGGGAGCCAGGGGAAAGGAGTGTAGCCCTCTGGGAATTGGGCCCAATTGGGGCCTGAGGAGCGCCAGATCCCCCTCTGAGAATTCCAATGCTTGCTGTGGATGAAATAAAGAAGAAGAAGAGAGACGAGGAGAGGAAAGAGGAGGAAAGAAGGGGAAAAGAAGAATGGTGATTAGAAATGGAGGGGGGATAGAGAGAATCCCCCAAACCAAGTGGCTCTTTTCAAAGGGGAAACACTTCAGAGGAATTGAGATGGGAGTCGAGTGGTAATGAAGATTGTACAAACTTTGATTAACTTTAAGAGGTGAGGTGGCTGAGAATTTGTAGCTTGTTTGAAATGTAAAACTTATTTAGAAACTCCATCTGGGAGAGGCCATATCTCAGTGGTAAAAGTACATGGTTTGCATGCAGAAGGCCCCAGGTTCAAAATTTGGCACCTCCAGGTAGGGTTGGAAAAAATCCTTCCAGAAATCCTGGACAACTGCTGTTAGCAAGCGCCAGCATACTGGGCTAGATGCATCATTGGTTTTACTCAGTATAAGACAGCTTCCTATGTTCCTGTGCTGTGCCATGAGGCGTTCTGCATGTAGCCTTACCAGCACTTCCTGAAACATGACATTGTATAGGCCTAACCCTCCTTTTGGTATAATCTGCTGCTTGCAGTTATGTGGGAGAAGTTAAAGGGGCAGGGGGAGAAAAGAAGTTTGTGGAGGGTAATTAAATCCTTTGCTGTGCTGAACCACTGACCTTCTGCAAAAGCCAAACGTTCCATTTTGGGTCAGTAAAGCCAGACATCGTATGAAATGCTAGTATTCCACAGGGAACTTTTTCTGCCCTCTTCCTTCCCTCTTCACACTTTCATTGCAAGCAGGCTCACAGCAGTGGGCATGTAAGAGTAGAAAGGTAGGAAGAGAGAAAAAAACAAGTAGGCTGTGGAAGGAAACATGGCAGTGTCTCTGATACTTTAAAAGGCTTCTGCCTTCATACTACATCCCTATTGGTCTGACAGGAGTGAGTCCTAAGGTCTCCAGGTCATTGCAAGGCTGATGAGCTCAGAGGGAAGAGTCGATGATGTCTCTGGGGCTTCCTCTAGACGATCGATTTACGCCTCCTTTACGGCGCATTACCGGTTTTACCTCTTTACGAACGAAGCTTAAATCAGGCGTGCAGGTGATTTTTATCCTCGTTAATGCGCATTTTCAATTTCGCATTAAATAGCAACTTTTAATTTCCTTCGATGTTACAGCGCCTTAGTGGAAACAACTTCTGAGCATTCGCATTAACGGTGATAGTGGACGTACGTTGGTGGTGATGTCATGCATGAATAACTGCCCCTTCGCTGGGAACACCTCCCAGTTGTTCTGTCTCCTCCCTCCCACTTCCTTCTTCTTCGTCATCCCTCAGAATGGAACCTCCAGGAATGGCTGACCTAACCTGTACTGAAAATAAAGTTTCTTTTAAATCTCCCTACCGGAATATTTCTTTCATTGAGACTTGGGGCCAGATGGGGTGGTTTCACAGGAAGCAAGGGGGTTGGAGTAAGGATGTGCGGATGATTAGCAATCCGCTAAGACAAATCGTCTCCTCCCTTGCTGGGTTCCTGACATTGAGCTGCGTGTATGTGTACGGTGTAGATCACCAAAAAGATACGACTGGAATATCTTTATTCTACAGATGCTGTTTAAAAGATGGCAGAAGCTGATTGCAAAGGAAAGTGTGGCCGGAGGAATCAGAAACGGGTGAGCAAGACATCCTGTAAGAGCCTGTCCGAAGCCATAGGCTTGCATTTCCATTTACTCCTGAGCAGTTGGGGGGGGGGGACTACTACAAATGGCGATCGGGCACAAAGGAAGAGGTAAACCAGGTGACCAACAGCAGGTAACCCAGGTAACCAAAGGCGGGAGATTCAGGTCGGCAGGGTTAACAAACGGCGGGAAACTGAGGGGGCACTTCCACCAGGAAACAGGGCGGTGCTTTTGTCAACATTTCCTCGTTTGAGGCTCGATCTATGCTTCAATTATTATTATTATTATTATTGATTCCATTTATATACCACCTCATAGCCGAAGCTCTCTGGGCGGTTTACAAAAATTAAAAGACTGAACATTAAAAGTCAATATATAAAATCTAAAACCATAAAACATAAAACAGCAGATATTTAAAACATTTTAAATTTTTAAGCCTGGCCACAAAGTCAGTTAAAACCTCAACTTAAGCTGTTAAAATGCCTGGGAGAAAAGAAATGTTTTGACCTGGTGTCAAAAAGATAAGTGTTGGCACCAGGCGAGCCTCATCGGGGAGATCATTCCATAATTGGGGGGCCACTACAGAGTAGGCCATCTCCCTTGTTGCCGTCCTCCGAGCTTCCCTCGGAGTAGGCACCCAGAGGAGGACCTTTGATGTTGAGTGTAGTGTATGGGTAGGTTCATGTTGGTACATGAACAGGTAGGTTCATGACACAATACCTGTCATCAGGTATTGTGATCCCAAACTGTGTAAGGCTTTATAGGTTAATACCAGCACCTTGAATCGGGCTCGGAAACATACAGGCAGCCAATGCAAGCGGGCCAGAATCAGTCTTATATGTTCAAACCTTCTGGTCCCTGTTACCAATCTGGCCGCTGCATTTTGCACATGCTGCAGCTTCCGAACCACCTTCAAAGGCAGCCCCACATAGAGCGCATTGCAGTAATCTAACTTGGAGGTTACCAGAGCATAGACAACTGAAGCCAGGTTATCCCTGTCTAGATAGGAGCGTAGCTGGGCCACCAGCCGAAGCTGGTAGAAGGCACTTCGTGTCACCGAGGCCACCTGAGCCTCAAGTGATAGAGATGGTTCTAAGAGAACCCCCAAGCTACGAACCTGCTCCTTCGGGGGGAGTGCAACCCCATCCAGAACAAGTTGAACACCCTCTATCCCGTCAGCAGAACCACCCACTAACAGCATCTCAGTCTTATCTGGATTGAGTTTCAGTTTATTAGCTCTCATCCAGTCCATTGTTGCAGCCAGGCACTGGTTCAACACATCCACAGCCTCACCTGATGAAGATGAAAAGGAGAAGCAGAGTTGCATGTCATCAGCGTACTGATGACAATGCACTCCAAAACTCTGGATGACTGCACCCAACAGTTTCATGTAGATGTTATATTCTACGCATATAAACAACTTTAAAGTGCATTGCATAGAGCCCATCATTCACTTCCTTGTCTTGTCTATAGGTATTAGGCGTAAACTCGAATGTAGGCTAATGCACATATTCGGAGAATCAGGCATAAAAGCGACCTCTTCTAGAGGGGACCTGGGCCAATGTGGTGTGGTGGTTAAAGTGTTGGACTGGGAGTCGAGAGATCCAGGTTCTAGTCCCCACTTGGCCATGGAAACCCACTGGGTGACTTTGAGCCACTCACAGACTCTCAGCCCAACCTACCTCACAGGGTCATTGTTGTGAGGATAAAGTGGAGAGGAGGAATATGTATGCCGCCTTGGATTCCTTGGAGGAAAAAAGGCAGGATTAAAATGTAATGAATAAATAAAATAAAATTTAAAAGATCCATTACACGTGCTTAGGTGTGACTGTCTATAACAACACCCATGCTCTGCATAACTCCTACTTTTGTGTCCCTTGCGGAAAAGTCCCAAACACACTATCCTTACCTTGCCAGGCCCACCTGGATTTCGGAGGTGTTTGGAAGCTGCTCCTAACAAACATGGGGAGGGGGAGGGTTCATTTGCTGTTCCTCAACACAGCCATGCTCAGGCCCTCACATCCAGACTCGTAGTGGGTGTCAGAGGAGTTGGATCGCCTCCAGGAGCAGTGCAAATTGGCGCCCCTCTTGCGGAAGGAAGAGGTGAAGCGGTAGAAGTTGCTGTGCCTGTTGCGCAGGTATTCGCGGTAGTTCCTAGTGAGCAAGGTGTAGAGGAAGGGATTGATGCAGCTGTTGCTATAGGTCAGGCAGGTGACCAGGTAGTTGATGCACTTCTGGGTGTGGGGCGGGAGCCCGAGGGGGCCGTGGTACAGAGGCACCAGCTGCCAGATCCAGAAGGGCAGGAAGCAAGCCCAGAAGACCAGCACGATGGTGAAGACCAGGATGAGCACCTTCTGGCGCGGAGAGCGCTTAGGCTCCCTCTTGCATGGCGGGTTCCTCTGTGACTCAAGGTAGGTGGTGGCCAGGCGGGCGTAGAGGCAGCCGATGATCAGCCCGGGGGCCAGGATGCTGGTACTGAAGAGCACGGTCAGGTAGAGCCGGTAGGCGTCGCGGCTCCAGGTGGGCGCGCAGATGTGCTTACCGTCGGAGCTCTGGCTCAGCGTGACCATCAGCATCATGGGCAGGGTGAGCAGCAGCGAGAGCCCCCAGACGGCGCAGGCCGTGGCTTTGCGGAAGCGGTGCGCCCGGTGCCGCGTGGCCAGCGGACGAGTGACGGCCAGGTAGCGCTCGGTGCACATGACGGTCAGCGTGAAGATGCTGGCGTGCATGGTGAGGAGGTCGAGGCTGAGCAGCACGCGGCAGCCCAGCTCGCCGAAGTACCAGTCTTGCGCCACCGACGTGCCCACAATGAACGGGATGGAGCACAGGTACAGTAGGTCGGCCAGCGCTAGGCTAGCGATGGAGCCCGACAAGGGCGCCCCGCGGGCGCAGCGGCCCGAGCGCCACAGCAGTGCCAGTGTGTACACGTTGCCCGTCACGCCGGCCACATACATGACGGACAGCACCACGCCGAAAGCCCACGCCGACGCCTCCCCCTTGCTGCCCGCGCTCCCCGCCGCCGTCTCGTTGCTCAGCCCTGCGCTCAAGTTGTGCTCCATTCCCGGCGCACGCGGAGCAAGTCAAGTGGGGCCAGGCCAGCCGTCTCTCTCCCGCCCGACTTGCGCCGCGCCGCGTGGCCGCCAGCCAAGCGCAGCACAGCCCCCTGCCGGGTCTCGCCGTCTTACCGCCTGTTCCCCTCCCGGCTTCCTTGCGGTTTTCTTCTCGCCGCCGCCTCCGCCGCTGTTTCTTGGGGACGACGAGTCCCACTCAGCTAGTTGGCAAGTCGCTCCGCCTCGGGTGAGGAAGAGCCGAGCGAAGGCGGGGAAGCGATATGAGGAACTGGGGCAGGGGGAGGGCAGGCAGTGTCCAAAGAGCTCCGCGGAGCGCGTCTGCGTTGCGGAGGGCCCCTGCCGTAGGGTTGTTCCCTGTGCCTGTTCATCCGAGAGCCTCCCTTTACTCAGTGGAACTTACTCCCAAGTAACTTGTGCGCCTGAAAGCAAGCAGCCGCCGTACATCGCAAATCTATGCATGTCTACTCAGAAGTAAGCACGGGTGGGATCTGGGGTCGGGGAGCAGCAGCAGAACTCGTTGTTTAAAAGGCAGTAGCCACAGCCAACGTAATTATTGCCTTGGAATCCCCGTGTGTTTAAGCTTTTACTTGCTTTAAGCTAACAAAACTTTTTAGAAAATTCAGTTTCACTGGCAGACTCCACCTGTAAAATGGGTACACAAAAGGCTAGAAAATTGCACCCCATTTCACAAACGCTTCATTCCTTAATAATATGCAACATGTGTGTGTGTTAAATACGTGTGTGTGTGTGTGTGTCTTGATGTGTAATCCCTGGATGAGATCGTTGCTTCAATTTTGGCTCTGCGCATATTCCTAGTTCTTGTTTTGTGTTTGTGGCACATTGTACTCCTTCTGGAGTAGACTCATAGTGGCAGCCTCCTGTATGGGGCCTACCTTCTTCAATTAGAATTCTACCTCTGAGTAGGCCCTCTTCAGTTCAATGGAATTTACTCCTGGAAAGTGTATATAGAATTGTATCCTTATATTTTAAAATGAGAGATGCTGGAAGTCACATCCTTTACCTAGAAGTCCAGTGGTCCCCCTAAAAATCAAGGCTGTGGGTGGGTCAGGACAAAATAGAGAGGAGGGGGTTATGTACACTGCCTTGGGTTCTTTAAGGAGGAAGAAAAGGTAGGATATAAATGTAATTGATAATAATAATAGCCAGCCAGGGTTCTCCCAAAGTTTAATCCTAGGTCATGTGAAGTAGTCATAAGCAAGAGGGTGCCTCTCAGCCATCCCTTCCCCAACTTGGCACTCTCCAGGTGTGTTGAACTACAACTCCCATAAGATGACTGAGGATTATGGGAGTTGTTGTCTTAACATATCTGGAGCGCACCAGGTTGGGGAAGGCTGCTCTGAGCTTTCAGGTCAGAGCGTGGCTTCCCTAATAGGCAAGGTAGGACCTTCTCTTGTCAGTAGGACAGTCATTTGATTAAAGTGTCACTTGATTAAAATATGAGATTTAATTGACTGATAAAAATGGTTTGGGGAGGGGCCATGACTCAGTGATAGAGCAGCTGCTTTGCATGCAGAAGGTCCAGGTTCAAATCTGATTGCCCCAGGTAGGGCTAGGAAAGAATCCTGTCTGAAACCCTTGAGAGCTAGGGCTAGATGGACCAATGGTCTGACTCAATATAAGGCAGCTTCCTATGACCTTCGAAGAGGCTTTCCTTCTGTTGAATGG
Source organism: Anniella stebbinsi (assembly GCA_029215795.1). Taxonomy (NCBI): domain Eukaryota; kingdom Metazoa; phylum Chordata; class Lepidosauria; order Squamata; family Anniellidae; genus Anniella; species Anniella stebbinsi. The sequence goes on along the minus strand of JARDYH010000005.1, from coordinate 58,230,557 downwards.
GGAGGAGGAATTTCTCTTCTAAGATGGTGCCCATCATTCCTTTTGTAAGCAGTTGCATTAAAAACCAATTACAATTCTGAAACAGTCTGTGCTCAGTTAATGAAGAGAACCTTTTTAGTCCATCAAAAAATGCTCAACCAATTACTCTTAGTTTTTAGAAATTAACTATCCAGGGAAAGGCCGAGGAAGTCAAATCCAAAGAAGGTTTAAGTCAAACCACCCCCAATGTCTAGTACAAGCTGCTCATAGTGAGCCAGAAGTCTTCCTTGACTTCAAAGGTCATGATCCAGTCTCAACTAAAGGAGATTTCATAGCTCAAGTAAAAGCTGGTTCACACATGCAGGTCATTCATGGCGCAGGATCAAGTGGTGACTTGCATGTGCAAATGAGACCTTACAGGTCAAACACATATCAGAGACAGAATGTTCATATTAACTCAAACACAGTGCTTTTCAGTGAAACAATTTGGCTGCAAATTGTCCGGTGTCAAGTAACCAGGTGCTGAGAAATCAAAAGAGATGCATGCATCTGTGTTATGTCATAGCCTGAGATCAGATCTATCCATTACCTTATTCTTAAAGGAAGCCAATTCCACACGGTGACATTTGTCACTCTACCGTTATGTCTACAGTGGCTTGCCACATGGACCCTTGAGATGCATCTATTACTGGTAAGGAATCATTATGTATAATCAACAGAATAGATGTAGCAAGTCATACTGGGTTTATGCTGGGGCAAGGAAAGACACAATGGTGTCTCTCTGTAACATCTGAATCGGGAGAGGCTGTGCATGTTCTGAACCAGTGCCTGGACACGGTTATGGCTTGGAGGAGGGCCAACAAACGAGCTGAATCCCGATAAGAGGCCTTGTGGGTTGGTGGTTCCCAGGTCCGGGAATTGTGGTGTTTGCCTGTTTTGGATGGGGTTGCACTCCCTCCGAAGGATCAGGTCCATAGTTTGGGGGTGCTCCTGGATCCATCTTTGTCACTGGAGGCCCAGGTGACCTCGGTGGCCCGGAGCGTCCTTTATCAACTTCCGTTGGTACACCAACTACACCCATTCCTGGATAGGGATAGCCTTGCCACGTCATTCATGCACTGGTAACCTCACAACTAGACTACTGTAATGTGCTCTATGTGGGGCTACCCATGTGTGTGGTTCGGAAGCTGCAGCTAGTGGAGAATGCAGCAGCTAGGGTGCTCACAGGGACACCTAGCTCTGCTCATATAAAACCTGTATTAAAAGAAATGCACTGGCTGCCTGTTAGCTACCGAGTCACATACAATGTTATGCTGTTACCCTACAAAGCCCTAAACAACTTGTGACTAGCATACCTAGCAGACTGCCTCCCCTTATATATACCTGGACGACAACTATAATCCTCAGAGGAGGCCCTACTAGCTATTCCGAGACAAATACAATGTCGCCATGAAGAACCTCAGTAGCGAGCCTTCTCTGTAGTGGCATCCATCCTCTGGAAATCTCTCCCTCGTGCAGTTCGGGAGGCAGAAAATGGTACATCTTTTAAACGCCTCCTGAATACGTTTTACACAAGCTTTCCCTGGTTTTTAATGTAGCTTGTTTTACACTGCCTTTTTAACTTTTTAATGTTTAAATTTATATTGTTATTTTGATGGTTTTTAATTGTGCACTGCCCAGAGAGCTTCAGCTGATGTAATAATAAATAAATTATAAAGATGCAATAATAAATAAATAAATAAAGGTGGCAGAAGTGACTTGCACAGGTGTATAAAACCCAAGGTATAAACCTGATCAAATTCTTCTCAGGGTATATATCCAAGTGGTAGTTTCCTACATTCAAATTGGATAGTATAATGCTTGGTTAGGACTGTGGGAAGTGTCAGAGGCCAAATTCAGATCTGTTTATTTAGTCATTTATCGCAAGCAAAAGTTTACCAAAGGAAATGATATTTATATAAAAATAACATGTTGATACACACCAAAATCTTAAAAAACAAGCTTAAAATTCTGTCTTTCCAGATTACTGTGCGTTAAAAGAAACGTGTCTGTAAATAATATTTACATAAGTGTCACAGGGAAAATCAAAAATATTTTCCCCAGGACTCCTCCACACTAGCCACTGTCAGTTGTGTGTGGATTTATTGGCAACCTTTATGAAATGAGTCAGCAGATGCACTACAGAGTTAAGAGGTGTTGGAATCCAGTTCCCACATGGCAATGGTTTAGGAATGAAGAGCTGAAGCTCAGTAACAAGCACATGTTTCTTACATAGCATCTCCAGAGAGCTTCTGCCAGTTAGTGTAGACAAGACAGGTTAGTGTAGACAAGCCCAGTGGCTTGGCTTAGTACAAAGCAGCTTCTTATGTTCCAAGCGAGAAAGTTCTTCTAGGTTTTTGTTTCTAGAGTCATGAACTCATTTAATTAGGGCACAATCCTATGAAGGTAATCGGCAGCATCCAAACTCAGAGGATGCTGAATATCTAATGCCACTGGTCTCCAGCAGCCCTGCATTTCTGCTAGAAAGGCAACTTTGCCCTTCTAGCAGTGGCTTGGAGGAAAGGCGGTTGGAGCGGCCATAGGAAACATTCCTCTGGGGAATGTCCCTGTCTCTGTGCTCAATTTCTGAGTGCAGATACATAGCCAGAATCTAACTAGTTGGGATGGGGCAGAGAGCACGGTTTCTGGGCTCCGAGGTCAGAGCGCTATTCTGGGATACATATGATTGCTCCCTTAATTAATTACATTACATTTCTATACCGCCCATTAGCTGAAGCGCTCTGGGCTGTTTATCAAATAAAGCTTAAAACTGTAAAGTGTAGGTCTGTGCAGTGACCCTACCCAACATTCTTCAGAGGCTGATTTGGAACTTCTGAACTGATGATCCCAATAAGCCTTTGTACAATTCAGGCCCGGTCCAACCCACTTGGATCCAGATACAAAGCAACATCCAGACATCCAAAGTGGGTTGGATGTTGGAGTTTCCCGGGCAACCATCAAGCAGCTGCCCAGGAAAGCCTGGCACGAGGCCAAATGGGAGTCCATTGGACTCCCCCACCCTGCTCACCCCCGAACCCTGTAAGCCACTTACGTCACTCATCCATTTGCACCCAACAGCCACCTGTCCTCTGTGAGAACTGCCATTTTAAAGAAAGATTGGGGCGGGGGTCTGTCTTAGATCTAATATAGCAAACTATGGTGGCCATAAAGGGCCATTTCTGGAAATTCTGTTCAAGATCCGGATCGGGACTCAAAAGTAGTGCACAACCCTGATAAAATGCAATAACATAGCAAAGCATATTATAAAACTGTATGCTCAAAGTAGAATAAAAACAAAGTAATAACCAAGATAAAAGCCAGCAGCAGTGCAGAGGTCTAAAACTGCACTAACAATTTTTAAAACTGAAGGGCTAAAAAGACTGGGAAAATAAAAAGGTCTTCACCTGGCACTCATAGGACCATGAGGTAGGTGCCAGGCAAGCCTCCCCGGCGAGATCATTCCACAACCTGGGTGCCAACACTGAAAAGACACTCTCCTTAGTACAAATCGAATCACCTCATTTCCTCATTAGCACTTCCTCATAAGCAGCTTACCTTCAGAAGTTCTAGCTGAAAATGGATGAGTATGAATGTTCCTGGAAAATTATAGCTCAGCCCAGATACCAAGGACAATGGCTGAAAGGATAAGGGAATAATCCTATGCAAGTTTGGATGGAGAACCCCAGAAGCCCCATCGCTTCAGGCACTCCAGAAGCCCCATCATTTCAGACACATACACATACACACACACATATACAGTCAGGGATTTGCTACATGTATTTGCAGGTACAGTCTACTTTGCCCTTAGAATAACTGATATTAAATGTTTTCATCACATTCCTGAAAGAAAGCCGTTCCTGTGCCTCATGAAAGCACCATAGCATGCAAAGTTTTGGTTTCTTAAGGTGCAATCCTATGCATGGCTGACTGGGGAATACTGGAAATTGTATGACTTTTTTCCACCTAAACATAAATTGGTGTGTTTCCGTATTCTTCCAGCTGTTGTCCTTGGTAGCTTAAAATCTCAATTTGTCACTAGTTTGGGATGTTCTTGTTACCACCTTGAAGATTCTTACACTGTTTTATCCCTGCTTTTGAATTCATCCCGCACAATGACACCGTGAATCCTCTTAGTCATTTTATTTCACCTTGCCTCTTGCATGTTAGAACTAAACTCTCAGTACACATTTTGCAGTAAACATCAGGATGAAGGAGAATGAGTAGTTGATGGGGAAAGAGAAGAAGGGGCTGTAGCATGAATAGATTTGTTTCAAGACAAGCGATTGTAAATCTGACATAGGTTGGTTTTCTTTGCTATTTCACTTAGAGCTTTTCTTTTCCTTCAGACATTGTCTCTGTTAAATTCTAGCCTGCTGAATGAATTGGAGCAGGATGAATTGTGTGCACACCAACACTGAAAAAAAAACAGATGTAGTTCATCATTTCCCTCTGTGAGTCAGTACATAATGTTCTGGGATTATTCAGAACTGGATCCATACCATGACAGGCAGCATTCAAGATTCTGAAGAGATACACTACAGCCCTCTTGTCCTGAATAGCTAATTACTCAGAGCATGTTTCTTCATGATAGCAGTCATCAGATTTTTATTCCTTGCTTTTTCTCTCTTTATTATTTGTATTTTTTTTTAGTCTCAAGGACATGCAGATACATTTGGAATGTGATTTTTAAGGGGGAGACACTGTACACAATTACTTATACACACAGGGGAATTTTATGAATGCACCTGAAGAACAAAGCCCAGTGTTCATTGCTTGTTCACCCAGGCTCTTGCCCTAGCAGCTCCACCCTTGGTACCACCAAGGTTGTTATCAAATTCGTTTTACTCTCTATGACTTCCAAACAGAGAGTAAAACGGTGTTTTGCTACTAATTATTGGAGTACTATTAGCTTTTAAGCACCAAAATGGTTTGCAAGTATCCAAGTATGGAGTTTAAGATGTTACCATCCATGAAGTAACGTTCTGTGTTACTTCTCTAATCTGTGTTGCCTTTCAGTAGGTCCACTAAGCGTTTAGAAATAACTGCTTTCCTAAAAACAAACGTCGAATGGAAACATGTTTCAATCTGAATCTTCTCTGTATAACAAGGATGGCCAACCAATGGACTACAAGCTAGACCAAGCCCTGAAGCAATTTTATCTGGGCCTTGACCCTGGTACATTTTCATTAAGGTATAATAAAACATTCTCAGAGTTCACACAAAGACAACAATATTTTCAGGTTGTAAGAAACAGAACATTCCATGCTGTAATGCTGCATCTCTTTTTTGGGGGCAGATATTGTAAATGTATTCAATATGTAAATGTACATATTTGTAAGAAATGCTACACCTAAGTGTAGTCTCCATAATTGTGAAGCCTTTACTTCTGCATGGCTCCAGGTTTATTATTTTATTCATTTATTTATTTACAATGCTTATATACTAGGGATGTGTATCATATCGTTCCGATGTCGTTATCGGACATCCGATTAACGATAACGATAAGGTCGTTATCGGACATCCGATTAACGATAACGATAAACATTCCTGGAAGCCCTATCTGATCGGATCCAAAATCCATATATCCGATAACTATCGGACATATAAGATTATCGGACCTAAGGCCGGCCCTCCCTCCCCCCTCCTATTCACACTCCTTACCTGGGCCTTGTCTGCTGCCGTCCGCTGCTAGGAACTACTGAGAACTAGGCTTTGCAGTCTAGTTCTCAGTAGAGCGCCGGTGCACCAGGTGACATCATCACCCGGCGTATTGTCACTTTACTGAGAACTAGGCCGCAAAGCCTAGTTCTCAGTAGTTCCTAGCAGCGGACAACAGTGGACAAGGCCCAGGTAAGGGGGACCCCTCCCCCCTTGCGCTCCTTACCTGGGCCTTCCCCGCCGCCCCCACCCCATCGTACTGCTAAACAGGCTTTCTGGCGTGTTCATCAGTAGAGAGCTGCGCCGAGGGATGACGACATCACTCGACGCTTCTCTGTACTTATGAACAGGCCAGAAAGCCTGTTAGCACTAGTATGGGGAGGCGGCGAAGGCGGTGGCAGCGACGGGTAAGGAGCGCAAGTGGGGGGGAGGGAGTGCCGGCCCAGTGTTTTTCCCCATAGACTTGCACTGGGGGAAAGCTTTCTTTCCCCCAATGCAAACCTATGGGGAAAAACACTGTTATCGTATCGGAACTTCCGGTATTTATCAGATTTTGGATCCGATCACATCCAGGTACCCCCCGATATGATCGGATCCAAAAAAACTTTATGTCGGAATTTCTGGTAACGATACAATAAGATAATTTCGGCCGTGCACACCCCTATTATATACCACTCCACATCTAAACAGATTCTGGGGTGAACAATAAAAACTAAAAAGAATAAAACTCCATATTATATTTTTTTTAAAAAACATAGTGCCAATGAAAATTTTAAAAAATGTCAAAAAGTAGTATGGAGTCTAATAACTTGTGAAGAGGCCTGTTTATGTGGTAGAATACACTTCTGGGCACCATATTGCATGGAGAATTTATGAACTTTCAAGAATATTGAAGCTGTTTCAATACCTCTTTTACAAGATCAGATTTAATACATACTCTGGAAAGTGATTCCGTTTTTCAGGAGAAGTAACAGGTTCCATCCAATAGTATGTGAGTGGATCTCTGCTCACACAATATAGGACTTCCCCTTGCTTGCCTCCCCCCGATCTGCTCAGAGTGTGTTTTCTAATTCGCTGAAACAGATATGGGGGGGGGGCTGCAGGGGGAGGGAAAATCCATTTTGCTAGTGGACAGACAGAATTAGAAGCAAACCAGTGTAAAAGGAAAGTGTGGAGGTTTGGTGCCCATCAGTTTTAGCACTAATATGTAATGTTCCAAATGTATTATTGTCAAGTCTCACAAGTTTAGTCACTCTTCATGTACCCGTTTTTCCATTACCTGTTTATCAGTAGATTCATGTCATTCTAACCCTATGTAAACAGTACTCATATTTATCCTAGGATCTCATCTTGTAAATGTCACACAAGTTCCCACAGGCTGTTTAGAATTTAGATAATACTTAGGTTTCTCCTGGTTGCTAATTAGACTTATTCAAAAATCATGACATGGGCTTTAAAAGGATCAAATTCCAATTTTCTAAATTTGTTTTGTTGACTTGTTAATGACTACTAGCTTTTGGCTAAAACCATGAGCCGGAACCTTTTAATGATCTTATCATATGTTTCTTAAGTCTTGGCTTTAGGAAAGTCTGTGAGTTTATGATTGTTGACAGCCATGTATTTTATAATGTAATGGAACTTAACAGCTGCCATCAGTTGAGAACTGAATGGGAGAGTGTGATAAGTAAAGAACTGTATGTTGTTGTTTATGAAGAGACATTTTCTGTGCTCGGTGAGTCACACCTGACCGCTGGCTGGGTCCAGGAGGTTGTAAATACCTCCTTGAGAGAAGGAATGGTGCCAGCCTCGTTAAAAGAGGTGGTAATCAGACCACTCCTGAAAAAGCCTAACCTGGACCTGGAAGATGTTAACAACTATAGGCCGGTGGCGAACATTCCTTTCCTGGGCAAGGTGCTTAAGCGGGTGGTTGCAGAACAACTCCAGACACTCTTGAATGAAACGGATTATCTAGATCCATTTCAATCGGGTTTCAGGCCTGGCTTTGGAACAGAAACTGCCTTGGTCGCCCTGTAGGATGACCTTTGCCGGGAGAGGGACGGGGAGTGCGACCCTGTTGGCTCTCTTGGACCTCTCAGCGGCTTTCGATACCATCGACCATGGTATCCTTCTGGATAGGTTGTCTGGGCTGGGAGTTGGAGGCACTGCGCTGCAGTGGTTCTGCTCCTACTTGGATGGCTGTTTTCAGAAGGTGGTGCTGGGGGATTATTGCTCTGTGCTGTGGCATTTAAGCCATGGGGTTCCACAGGGCTCTATTTTATCCCCTATGCTGTTTAACATATACATGAAGCTGCTGGGAGAGGTTATCCGGAGATGTCATCAATATGCGGATGACATCCAGCTCTACCTCTCCTTTTCATCAAACTCAGGTGAGGCAGTGGCTGTTCTGAATCAGTGCCTGGGCACGGTAATGGACTGGATGAGGGCTAACAAATTGAGACTCAATCCAGACAAGACGGAGGTATTGTTAGCGGGTGGTTCGTCTGTGTCGTATTACAACAGTTTTCAATCTGGGACTTTAGCCAAACCCCTTATCAAAGTATGTCCGGGACGGATGCCAGAACTTATTCATTTGAAGGTTTTTATTTATACTCCAGAGATTAACCCCCTGGTCTGAGTCAAGTGCCGAACTTACACTGAAATGCAGAGCAGTCCACAAAGTCCATTTACCAAAGCAAGGGTCACGTCAGAGATTCAGTCAGTCCAAATGTTGAAGCCGAAGGTCAAACCAGATATGAACGGAGTCCAGGGTTCAGGGTCAACAGTTACGCCGGTTGTTCAGTCCACAGGTTGCAAGCCAGAAGTATGCGGGAGTGTCAGGAGCCAAGTACGTCGGTTGTTCCCAACGAAAACCTTGCTTTCTGTTTTCCCCTTTTATATTCACCTGAGCCTGTTCTCACAGCTGTTCCACATTCCTTTGCAATCTCATTTAAGGCCTGCATCAGCTGTGCTCTGTTTTCTCAATCTCATGCTGCGTCTTGTGGGATGCGCTTGCTCCGCACGCTTGAGCCACCGCCTTTGTTGGGGAGTTACCGGACAAACCCCTTCAGACCCAGAATCTTCCTCGTTGGAGACAGGGGGTGGAAGAGGGTGACTTTCCTGAGGCTCTTCAGAGGAACCTCCCTGCTGTTCCTCCTCCTCTGGTAAGTCCTGGGGAATGGGCAAAGCTGCAGTCTCTGCCACTTCTTCCTCCTCAGAGGAAGATTCTTCAGACTGCCTCATGACAGTCTGTCCGGCGAGGTGATGTTCACCCTTTTCTGGAGGGGGTTGCACTTCCCCTAAAGGATCAGGTCCATAGTTTGGGGGTGCTCTTGGATCCAGAACTGTCACTTGAGGCACAGGTGAACTTGGTGGCAAAGAGCACCTTTTACCAGCTTAGGCTGATATACCAACTGCGCCCTTACCTGGACAGAGATAGCCTAGCTACAGTTATCCACGCTCTCATAACCTCTTGTTTGGATTACTGCAATGCGTTATACTTGGGGCTGCCTTTGAAAACGGTCTGGAAACTCCAGCTGGTACAAAACAGAGCAGCATGTTTGCTAACAGGGACTGGCCAACGAGATCACATTACACCAGTGCTTTTCCAACTTCACTGGCTGCCGATCCAGGTCCGGGCCCAATTCAAAGTGCTGGTACTAACATTTGAAGCCCTAAACGGCTCGGGGCCATGTTATCTAAAGGAACGCCTCCTCCCATATGTACCTGCCCGGACCTTAAGATCATCTACATGGGTCCTTCTCCGTGAGCCCCTTGTAAAGGAAGTGAGGCAGGTGGCCACTAGGAGGAGGGCTTTCTCTGCCGTGGCACCCTGGCTGTGGAATGAGCTCCCCAGAGAGGTTCGCCTGGCGCCTACTTTGCACTCTTTTCATCGCCAGGTGAAGACCTTTTTATTCTCCCAGTATTTTAACAGTTAAATTAACTCGATTTTAATCCTTACTGTTTTAAATTTGTATTTTAATCTGTATTAATTTTTGCTGCTTGGTTTTATTCTGATTGTGTTTTTATATTGTATGTTATTTTGTGCTTTTAGATTGTGGTTTGTTTTATATATTTTTTAATGATTTCATGGTTTTAATTTTTGTGAACCGCCCAGAGAGCTTCGGCTATAGGGTGGTATAAAAATGAAATAAATAAATAAATACCAGTACCTGTGTGCCTAGATAAGAAACTATGATTAACTCTGAAGTCTGGGAAAAGAAAATGTAGAAGGAGTCCTAATTATTGTCTAATTTGGTTCATTTAAAACTAGAAACCACTGAAGAGTGTGTCAAAAATCACTCAGTGCTCTCTTAAGCGACCTTAAATAAGCTGCATTGAGCAGAAAGATTTAATTAATTTTTCCTGAAAAAACAGCTTTGCTCACCATTCATTTTAGATGAATACTTTGGGAGAGATAATGCAATAGTTAATTTGATGCTAAATTGCTTATATATTTGAAAGTGCTTTTAAAAAAATAAAAACAACCTAATGTCTGGAATAAGAGATGGCCCAGCTCTGCCAGTTCTGACTATGGCACTCTGCACGCATTAGCTTTAGAACAACAGAGATGGATTTTTAATTGGTTATAAATTGCCCTAGCAGATAAGCCTGTCTTTTCTGGGGGAAAGCTGGCTGAGATTCTGTCTTGCTTTCCCTAGACTCAGGGGCCAGATCTGCACCAAGCAGGATATAACACTTTGAAAGCGGTTTGAAAATGTATATGGAATGTGTTCTGGGCCCCAATAGTTGTCAATACCATTATAAACCATTTCAAAGTAGTAGTGTAGATCTTGCCAGGCTTGACTAACAGACCAAGGTCCTTGGGAGTTCCACACAAATTAGGAATAAGTAGAGAGCTGAGAAAAGGCAGCCAACAAGAGGACCAAGGCATGCTGCAAACAGGATTCAGGCAGGAAGAATGGTCAAGAGGCAGCCCCTAAGATACTCACGAGAGATTCCTCCAAGGGGGAGTTGGGTAAGACATCACAGCCAACAAGGTTTAGGCAGGAAGCATAGTCAGTAGGCAGTCTGGAGCTATAACAAGGGTTTCTGTCTAATAGAGAGGTAAGGATCCTAGGGCGCAGAGGACCGGATCCAGAATAGTGGGATGTTGCTAGCAACTCTTCAAGCTCCCAACTGCTGTTCTTAAGCAGAAGCTGTCAGTACTTGGCCCAGTATCCAGCTGCGGCTTGTTAGTAGCTTCTGAAAGAGTTTCCTTGAGCCTCCTTACTCCCAAGGAGTCCTCTGCTGTAGCCAGGCACATCTGCTGTAGCCAGGCACATCACCTGGCCTCGAGGAGTGTGGCCTCTTCAGTCTACATTGCTCCCAGGGGCTTGGGTGTCTCTCTTCTTCTAACTTCTTCTAACCCTTTTTCTAACCCCACTCCTGTGGAGGTAAGTTCTGGGTGGGCATTATTGAGAGCCCAGGCTCCTCCAGTCCTGGGCCTGGTGGATCCTGAGCTCAGCGGAGACTCTGGGCTTCTTCCTGTTGGAGAGTCTGGTGTGATTTACAGCAGAATTGTGTCATATAGAGAAAGTGTGGCAACAGCATTTAGTATTGAAGACAAGAAATGTAGGTTAGAGCCAATTTAAAAGAAGTTCTAATCCACTTTCTTTATTAGTACTTTCATACAAATCATCACAGAAGGCTGTCCAATATTGTTTAACTTAGGCTGACCAGATAAAATCCAGGTCAGGGGTCATGTAACTTTAACAGTTGTAGAGAAAAGGGAATTTCAGCCAGGGTCATTTGTATGCAATTAGTTCCTGGTGAATTTCCCTCTTCATCACAACAGTTAAAGGTGCAGGGGCCCTGCCTTCTTTTGTATATGGTCACTCTAGTATAGTGCCTGCACCTTTAACTGTTGTGATGAAGAGGGAATTTCACCAGGAACTAATTGCATACAAATGACACTGGCTGAAATTCCCTTTTCTCTACAACTGTTAAAGTTACATGAGCCCTGACCTGGATTTTATCTGGTCACCCTAGTTTAACTATAAGCACCCCCTAATAGGGTGACCAGATCGCCCTGGATTTCCCGGTCCTAACCGGGAAAACTGGGGCAATCCGGGCCGACAGGGGGACTGTGGGGGCAAACCGGGGAAAGGATCAGCTCTCCTCCCGCCCTAAAATGCCCACGCTGCTCCCTTGCCTCTGCAAGAAAGAAGTGCTCAGTGTTAGGGAGTGTCAACAAATTCCTTGTCTGGTGGCTAACTGAGCACTTCTTTCCTGCCAGCGCTGCTCCTGGCCTTGGCAGGAAACAAGTGCTCAGCGTTAGGGAGCGTCAACAAATTCCTTGTCTGGTGGCTAGTTAGCCACCAGACAAGGAATTTGTTGACGCTCCCTAACGCTGAGCACTTGTTTCCTGCCCAGGCCGGGAGCAGCGCGGGCATTTTAAAGCAGGCTCTTCCTCCTCCTTTGCGTGCTGCTGCTGTTCCTCAGGTACCTCCAAGGGAGCCCAGGAGCCGGGCAAGAAGGGTGAGGGGGCTGCAGGGGGTCACGCGGCAGTGGAGGAGATCGGCGGTGGCAGTGGAGGACCCCGTAGATCCGGGCTGGGTTTCTTTTTGGGGGGGTGGCTTGGTGGGGGGGTTGTTTCTGGTGGGGGGTGGCAGGGGTGTCTGCTTGTTGGCCGCATGGCAGGCGGCCTTTTTAATTTTTTTATTTTATGTTCGGGGGGGGGCTGCTTTGGTGGGGTGGCCATTTTGGACCTGGATTTTGCTTTCCAAAATCTGGTCACCCTACCCCCTAATGCTGAATATGTGAAAGTAAATCAGTGAAGGCATGATATATGGTTACTTGTTTCCTCCAGGGAAAGAGCTGCACAGCACTTGTTGCAGAGGCAAACAGGAAGAGGAAAGGGAAAGACCAGGGAATAGGAACTAATAAAGCTACAGGACATTCTCTATTGCCTGCTAGTGCCTGGAAGCATGAAGAGTTATTCCAACACCTCAGAGGAGAGCTTATCCATTTGGGGCATGGCAAATTCCAAGATTCCCCAACTGCTTTTCCTTATCTTAGGAGGTGAACAAGTGTGATTAGAAGGTAGGTGGTGAATAGGTGCAGAAGAGGTAAGAGCTAAGTGATGAGGGAGAAAACTTGTGGCCCCTCAGATGTTCTTGGTTCCGACTTCCAACAGCCCCAGCCAGCAATGCCAGTTGTCAGGGACGATGGGATTTGCCATCCAGCAACATCTGGAGGGCCCCAGCTTCCCCAGCCATCTTATCCTGTGTTCTCAGCTTTTGTGTCAATCCTAACCTGTCATTTTCTTCATCACTTAGCCCTTACCTCTGCTGCAGCTGTTCACCACCTGCCTTCTAGTCACACTTGTTTGCCTCCAGGGACCTTCTCCAGAATCTGCCAGATTCTTTTAGGAAAGATAACACATGGCACGTTATACAACAGGAAAAAGTTATTAGATTTTTACCTGCAAGGGATGATATGGTTCATGGACCATTCCTGGTCAAAAGGGTGGAACAAATCCTACAAAATCAATGCTGCTTGTTTTGATTCAGTGTTTGCTTTGAAAGAGTTTGGATACGAGCCATGGAAGCTGCTTTGTAACATACCCTTTGGGAAGTTAATTGGCATTCATGGAGCCTTGTACTGACTAGGCACTTAATCAATTATAATCACCCCAAACAATCTTGTGCAGCTGGAGACAATGATATTGTGGCCTTCCCTTCCCCTACTCCCAAAGAGTTCTATTCTACCAGATGGTTGTCCTAGGTATGTTCAAGATGGCACAGTAAGAGTGAATGGATATATATTAGGATAATGCAATATCTAGGAAAATAAGCCATGGATCTGGATTCTGCTGAATAACACCCCATCAGTCCTTCCTTTAAAAACTGACAATATAAATAAATAAACTGTCCTCAAAAATCATTAAGTTGGAAGGAAGGTTCCATCCATGTGCGCAGCTTGGCCTATCCAATAGTAATTAATTAAATCACTTTGGAGACTTTTAACTAAAATATGTTTTGAATAAATATTTTTTAAAAGTGTCTGGAGTTCTGTTATAGATAAGGCATTTTCCAGCCCTGCTGGGTAAAATCCTCAGGCTGGCATAGAGTAAAAGAGGGCAGGGCACCTGCACCTTTAATAGTTGTGCAGAAGATGGAATTTCAGGAGGTGTAGCTTGTCATGCAAATTCCATCTTCTTCTTTGCAACTATTAAAGTTGCCTTGTTCTCTTTAGCATCCAGCCACACTGGCTTAGCATGAAGAGTTTGAAGGCTATCCTGAGGGAAGAAGACACTTGTGGAATCACATGCTTAGCAGCTCTCCTGCGACTGGCTAAGATTAGAGGAGAAAAAAAAAACAGCTTCCCCTTTGCCATTTCTCCAGTTCCTCCTCATTAGGGTGACCATATATTGGAAACCAAAAAGGAGGACAAGATGGCCGCCCTCAAGGAGGCGTGCCCACTGAACATGCCCAGCCCCGAAGGCGGGCCCAACTTGAGATGACCGCCCCAAGGGGGCGTGGCCTTGGTCACATGTCTAATTTGACACCTCACAATTAAGACAAATATGTTCTACATAATACGTTAATGTTAAATTCACTGAAATAAGGAACAAGTGAGACAGTCAGTGTATCAGAAATTAACATTTATTTTTAGCTAATGTGAAAATCCCTTCTCCTACCCCACCCCTCCATGCCCATTGCCGCAACAGCTAATAGCTAGATCCGGAAGATCAGTGAATTCATCGGAAAATCTTAGGAAAATTCAGAGTGGTTCTGTGATTTGGATCACAGCTTCAGTATGCTGAACTATCCTTGTCGTTTTATGAGAGAGATATGAATTAATGCTATAGATCCTTCAAGATGCCATAAGTTGTGCCATTCTATGCTTTACAGCTGCTTAAACTAACTGAAATCATAATACCATCACGAGTACAGTAATAAAATGGAATGAACACATTTACATAGGACTAAGCACAATTTTGTTGTAGAAAAGGGTAATATAGTTTGAAATTAAAACAACAACAACAGTGTGCCTCTGTACCATTCACATGGCTGCATGGCTGCCCCCTGGCTATAAAACGTTTGAGTTTGTTTTAAAAAGAAAATAAATAAAATATGCCCCCCCACCCCCCGCATTCTCCTGCCAGCACTGTACCGAAACCTGTTTGACACTTCCACATTATCTGCTCCTTTCTGTGGGCCCCTGAACTTTTCCTACAAGGTCCTGCCCTACTTCACAACTGGTAAGGTAGCCAAAGGCGCTCCTCACCCCCCCCCCACATTTTTCCTTTAACAGTTTAAAGCTCCTTTCAACAACTAGAAAGGGTGTGACCTACTGCACAAGATAAAAATTCTCTCCCATTCACAAAAAGAGGTAGCAGCTGTAGGATATCATAACACATTGTTGTTTTCAAGGTAATTGTATTGTAGTGGGAGAAGCCATCTCCCCTCCCATGTACATATGGAGGTAGCCATACAGTGAGGGAGAGAGAACTCTATAGCAACTTACAGTGCAATGCCTACTTGCAAGTAAAACCCAGTGAATTCAATGGGACTTACTCCCAGGACAGTGTATATGGGATTTTGTAGCCTTAGTAACTATGCATGCACTGTATCAATTTACCATGAAAATTAACAAAGAATAACGGCCTAAAACAGGAGATTGATCCCGCACCCCCCATTTCACATTCAACTCTTTTGATCACATGGCAGCTGGCAACCTTCCCCTGTCCCATGCCCACCCTGTACTTACACATGGCAAAGGCTGTGAACTTCTCTAAGCAGTCCCTGCCAATAATGTGGACTGGTAAGCACAATTATAGCTTCAAGGCCCCAAGGCACAATGGTGAACTCAATGGTTGCACTCTCAGACACCTAGAAGTAGATTCCAGAGTTACTGGTATCCTTCTGTAGGTTTTCCATCCCTGACAAGTTAATTAAGTGCTATGCTCTCCCACATCCACCTGCCCTTCCTCTTCTTTTTAAAATTTATTTTTATTTTAAATTATTTTTAGACTGCTTTTAAGGATAGAACCCTTTGGAATGGTCGAGCAATTAATTTCATGTGCACATAGGGTAGGGTGGGGAGAAATGGCCCAAATAGAATTAAGCAAAAGAACATAAGAAGTGCCATGCTGGATAGACCGAGGGTCCATCTAGTCCAGCACTCTGTTCACAAAAGTGGCCAACCAGCCATCAGCCAGGGACCAACAGAACAGGACATGGTGCAACGGCACCCTCCCACCCATGTTTCCCAACAACTGGTGCACACAGGCTTACTGCTTCAGATACTGGAGGTAGCACATAAACATCATGGGTAGTAGCCATTGATAGCCTTCTCCTCAAGCAATTTATCGATAAGAATTTGAAGAGAAAATGAAAAAGTTGAACAAAAACTTACGTCACAAGGATTTGCTATTAGGAAAGTGAAGTTCAAACTCCCTTGTCACAATAAGAGCAGAGTACAATGTTCTTTTGGCAGTCTACCTCCTTGTCCTGTAGTGAGATCATATATGTGACTCTGTTGCATACGTTCTAGCAGTTTTGGCAATGCAGGGGTATATAAGGACAATCCCAGCCTAAGCAAAAACCCAGTTAAAACAAGTCATAAGGCTCTGCTCCTAAACAGACGTAGTAGGGAGTAAGCCCTATTGAGCTCAATGGGACTGACTTCTGACCAACATGGTTAGGATTACCGTGTTAGAAAATTTAACTTTGAATCAACATGTTTAATTGAGTTAAATTGGAATACCTAACACTTAATTACTCTTTATATGTAGCTACATCTTTTCAGTTTACAAACAGTTTGTTGAAGTTTGAGAGTAAAGCAAAAGTAGCCACACATCCCTCACCCCAATACTTCTTAAAAAGCTATCCAGAATTTGCAGTATGACCAACCTTCGAAAGGATTAAAAAAGGAGATTGAATTCTCCCAGAACAAGCAGTTTTGCTCTAGTCCTCACTGTGGTCGTAAGCCTGCGCCTGAACTGGACTTCAGGTGGGGGTTCACATGACTGAATGCTGCTTCCTACAAAATAATTCATTCTACATAGAATACTAGATATCACGAAGAAGGCTATACTATAACCTTTCTACCCAAAACACATTCAATGATCCAAATCTGTATTGGCAATCTAGAACAAACTTCTCCAACCTGGTGCCTCACAAATGTGGACTACACTCCCCATCAGTCCCAGCCATCACTCCCATGTTGATTGGCGATGATGGGAGTTGCCATTCAACACATTGTGAGGGCATCCAGTTGGGGGAGGCAGGTCTAAAGTGCCAACACAGCCCAAAGGTTTGCTACCTTGGTGAGAACGAGGCCTTAACCTTACTATTCTGAGAAGACTATGCACATGCAAAATAGCACTACTGAGCACATCAATAGATTAATTTTTTAGGCTCTCTACTTGTCACAATGCAAAAATGATTTTTTAAATTCAGTTGGAAAGCTTGGAAACAAACAACAGAACAGCAGTTACTTATCCTTACCACAGTAGTCAGACTACACTGTTTGTACAAGGCGACAAGTGATTAGATTGCAAATTAAGACAACATCCCTTCATTAACTGAGCAAAGCATATTTTTGAAAGCCTATATATTAGGGGTGTGCATCGGATCGGATCCGATCCACGATCCGAATCCGATCCGCCCCAAAATCGGGAAAATCCGATCCGATCAACCTCCGATCCGATCCGATCCGATCCGACGAGGTCCGATCCGGATCGGACGCCATTTTGAATGCTTTTTCCCATAGCCAAGTATTGTTTTACAAAAACGCCTATAACTTTTTCATTTTTAAAGATAGAAGGATGAAACTTGGGCACATTATACACTGGTTAGGGATAGTTATCTGTGAGAAATTTCAGAAAGATTGGTGCATGCGTTTTGTGGCAATTAATTGTTTAATAAATACCCAGAAATGCCTATAACTTTGTCATTTTTAAAGTTACAAACATGAAACTTTGCCACATTGTAGGTGGTACCTTGGGACCTATCTGTGAGAAATTTCAGAAACTTAGGTGCTTGCCTTGTGTGGCAATTAATTTTAGAAAAATGGGTAGTAGTGGGGTAAATACATTTACGCCTCCCATTTTTTTATTTTTGAAGATACAAACAGGAAACTTGGGCACATTACAGGTACCACTTGCCTTGATATGTGTGTGAAATTTCAGAAACATTGGAGCTTGCCTTGTGTGGCAATTAATTTTTGAAACAATGAGGAAAGAAACACCTATAACTTTGTCATTTTTAAAGTTACACACATGAAACTTTGCCACATTGTAGGTGGTACCTTGGGACCTATGTGTGTGAAATTTCAGAAACATAGGTGCTTGCCTTGTGTGGCAATTAATTTTTTAATAAATACCCAGGAATGCCTATAACTTTGTCATTTGTAAAGTTACACACATGAAACTTTGCCACATTGTAGGCGGTACCTTGGGACCTATGTGTGTAAAATTTCAGAAACGTAGGTGCTTGTATTGTGTGGCAATTAATTTTTGAAACAATGAGGGATTCATTGGACAGCACTTGCCCATAGGGATTCATTGGACAGTACTTGCCCATAGGGATTCATTGGACAGTACTTTCCTATAGGAAATCATTGGAAAGCACTTGCCCATAGAAAATCATTGGAAAGCACTTGCCCATTGAGAAATACAGTTATGCCTCCCACTTTTTTATTTTTGAAGATACAAACAGGAAACTTGGGCACATTGTAGACTGGTTAGGGATAGTTATCTGTGAGAAATTTCAGAAAGATTGGTGCATGCGTTTTGTGGCAATTAATTTTTTAATAAATACCCAGGAATGCCTATAACTTTGTCATTTTTAAAGTTACATACATGAAACTTTGCCACATTGTAGGTGGTACCTTGGGACCTATGTGTGTAAAATTTCAAAAACGTAGGTGCTTGCCTTGTATGGCAATTAATTTTAGAAAAATGGGTAGTAGTGGGGTAAATACATTTACGCCTCCCATTTTTTTATTTTTAAAGATACAAACAGGAAACATGGGCACATTACAGGGAACACTTCACTTGATATGTGTGTAAAATTTCAGAATGATAGGTCCAGGCATTTGGTGGCTACGAATTTTTTAGATTAAAAGTTATTAACCTTTTTTACACAGAGGCTGGGGCTGTCAATTGCACCCTCCCGCCTCCCGGGAAGAAGAAGGAAACACTTTCTCTCATCTCTTTGATCCTTGCACGCTTGGCTGCAACTGAGGTAGTATCCATTACAAAAGGCGAAACAAAGTAGCACTTGGCTCGTGTCTGCTTTGATTGATACTTTCCCTTTTTACTTAAGCAGAACGGCTGAGCCTAGGATCACTCTCTCTCGCTAGGATCGTTACGGGAGAAATTTTCTACAGTCTTCAAAGTGGTGTGTGCAGACACCTTGCCACCACATGCCTGGACCTATCATTCTGAAATTTTACACACATATCAAGTGAAGTGTTCCCTGTAATGTGCCCATGTTTCCTGTTTGTATCTTTAAAAATAAAAAAATGGGAGGCGTAAATGTATTTACCCCACTACTACCCATTTTTCTAAAATTAATTGCCATACAAGGCAAGCACCTAAGTTTCTGAAATTTCTCACAGATAGGTCCCAAGGTACCACCTACAATGTGGCAAAGTTTCATGTTTGTAACTTTAAAAATGACAAAGTTATAGGCATTTCTGGGTATTTATTAAACAATTAATTGCCACAAAACGCATGCACCAATCTTTCTGAAATTTCTCACAGATAACTATCCCTAACCAGTGTATAATGTGCCCAAGTTTCATCCTTCTATCTTTAAAAATGAAAAAGTTATAGGCGTTTTTGTAAAACAATACTTGGCTATGGGAAAAAGCATTCAAAATGGCGTCCGATCCGGATCGGACATCCGGTCCGATCCGATCCGACCATCCTCCGATCCGATCCGATCCGATCCGACCCCCCAGGTCCGATTCCGATCCGCTATCCGATCCGATCCGGGGGGTCAGTGCACATCCCTACTATATAATGCAAATATGTTTCATCAGAAGAGGAGAAATGTAAATTATATTATTATATTTATTTACATCCCGCCTTTTTCCCAATAATGGGACTCAAGGCGGCTTACAAATTAAAACATGTACAGTTAAAACAAATAGTGATATACAAAAATTAAAAATATAATTAAACATAGTACAATTTTAAAATATTTAAAACATTTTAAAGCATTTTAAATACACATAACTAAAAATCCTAATTATAAGCAGTACATCCACTAGACACGTGTGTGTGCCCCCCCTACACACACTGTCCCCCTAAATAGAATATTTTTCAAGGGCTCCATGGTTCAAATTTCTATAAATTTAAAAGTAATCAGAATCAGACAGTCCTGAAACTAATTCCATTTTCTAGCTATCCCTGCTCAAAGCTACAATGGAGGCACACTAGAGTTGATCTAAGATTTCTCACTGGCAAATGTTTTGAGAATCTGTCTTCTATGCAAGCAGAGAAGGGCTACTTGCTACATGAATAATATAATGAGTAGCTTGACTCCTGGATCTACATTTGCAGCAGAACGAGGATCAAACTACACATTATTTTAAAGATGTAGCTAGCAGTAAGGTGGGAGGCAGGATCAGAGCCTAGTATATAGGGCAGGGAGGCTTTAAACCTTTGTCCCTCTCTCCACTGTGGTCCCAGTTCCAGATTGGAACACACACTGCAGCTTGGGCACACCTGCAGCTTGCATGGTCACCTGCAACGGCTGGAGCAGCAAAGAAGATTCTCCTTGGGAGCAAGGCCCGGCTCAATGTGGGTTGCCCCAGGGTCTGCGCCACCGCTGCTGTTGCTGGCTGGCTCCCTCTGCTCCTGCCTCGCCTCTCACCTGCCTCTCATATCATGCCTCACCTGCCGCTTGTGCTTTGGGCTCGTGTTGCTGCTGCCGCCTTCTGCTTTTTCTTCTTTGGTGCGCATACGCCCGCCCCATCTCTTCCAGAACTCTCAAGTCTCAGGTGATGAAAGCCTCACGAGACTTGAGATTTCCAGAACAGAGAGGCCAGGCAAACATGTGCTTGGCTCGGCTCCCCCCCTCTCCCACAGCCAGTTGATTCTTGAAGCTTCAGGCATCAAGGGGGGGGGGGAAGCGAGCCGGGCACACGTTTCTACCTGCAATGCGCCGCCCACCCCCACTGCCAATCACCTGCCCGCAGCACCAGCCCACCGAATGCGCAACACAGCACCCGCACACACACACCGTCGACCGCACATGCACCCAGCCCCCCCCCCACCGCGCTATCTACTTACAATTCTGCTGCTTCTCCACCACCTGGGTCTGGGCTCCCCGCTGCTGCTGCCACCGCCACCGGTTCTCCTCCGGTCTCCTCTCCTCTGGTCTCCTCTCCTCTGCTGCCACTTCCCTCCTCGTCGCAAACAAGCACCAGGGAGCCCAGACCCAGCACGGAAGAGGCGGCAGAGGCTCAAAACTGAAAGTGAGCAAATCCGCCTCTCCCGCCTCTTCTGCCTGGACATCTGGGCTCCTCGGGGCTTGTTGCCATTGCGACAGCCCACGGGGAGGCCGGGTAAGTGCTGGGCAGGGCGGGAGAGGTGGATTTGGGCACTTCCAGGTTCGGGCCTCTGACGCCTCTTCTGCGCTGGATCTGGGCTCCTCGTGAGTCGTCGTAATGGCGACAAGCACCAGGGAGCCCAGACCCAGCACGGAAGAGGTGGCAGAGGTCCGAACCCGGAAGTAAGCAAATCCGCCTCTCCCGCCCTGCCCAGCACTTACCCGGCCTCCCCATGGGCTGTCGCAATGGCAACAAGCCCCGAGGAGCCTGGATGTCCAGGCGGAAGAGGCAGGAGAGGCGGGTTTGGGCACTTCCGGTTTCGGGCCTCTGCCACCTCTTCCGTGCTGGGTCTGGCCTCCCCGGTGCTTGTCACCATTATGACGACTCACGAGGAGCCCGGATCCAGCGCAGAAGAGGCGGCAGAGGCTCAAACCCGGAAGTGAGCAAATCCGCCTCTCCCGCCTGTTCCGCCTGGACATCCGGGCTCCTTGGGGCTTGTTGCCATTGCGACAGCCCACAGGGAGGCTGGGTAAGTGCTGGGCAGGGCGGGAGAGGCAGATTTGCTCACTTCCGGGTTCGGGTCTCTGCCGCCTCTTCTGCGCTGGATCTGGGCTCCTCGTGAGTCGTCGCAATGGCGACAAGCACCGGGGAGCCCAGACCCAGCACGGAAGAGGCGGCAGAGGCCCGAAAGCATCCTCTCAGGCCCGGACATAATGGGAATTCAAGAAAAATCCCCCCGGACGCCATTTTGCCCCCCCAATTCCTGACAGGTCCGGGGGGATCCGGACGTCTGGTCACCCTACTCCTCATTCCCCATCATTCACATGCCAGGGCTGTCCACAGTGATGTTTTGGGAACAAAATGTGAATGCTACAAAAGTATACACTGGCAGTTAGTTATAGGGCAACATTAAAGCAGCAAAGGCCTTGGCTTGTGGCTTTTTGGAGTCATTTGTATTTGTTCCAGGAAGAACCACAGTAAACAATACATTATTGGCGCCACGCTCCAAGACATATGTACTTGGAAGTAACTCCTAGTGATCCTAGTGCAGTTTTCTTCCAAACATGCACACTTACGACTGCAGTTTCTAAGGAAAAGCATGGAAATTTGAGAAATAACCCTTTTCTTTAACTTGCTTTCTATATATAGTATAAAGAGGGATGTGAAATCCATTTTGTGTTTCATGGATTGTCAGGTGCCTTTTGTTCTGCAGTGTAGAATCTGATTTGCACCAATTTCCTGAATTTGCACAAATCCCCCTCCCAAATGTGCATTTTCATGCTTTACCCTATGAAGGAAATGTGCATTTCTGACAGGTGTGGTGTTTTTGTATTATGTATTTTTCTATGACTAAATTTGCATAAAATTCCAGAACATTTTTTTAAAAAATGATCCACCCAGTCATGGAATTCATGTGACTTGGGAAAATCCCACTGCTGAATGCTTGGGTTGGATTCCTAGAAATCCAAACTCATTTCCAACACACAATAGACATATATGTGTAACGAACTCTGCTCATTTTCTTCTTTCCGTTGTATCCTCAGAGGATGAGCTTTCAAGTCCTCACCAGCACTGCAGGCAAAGTCTAAATACCTGTTTATGTGCAGGAAGAGATTAGCCATGTTGCTATAAGTTCTTACCGTGGCCAGAGCCACCATGTTTACAATGGGTATTAGGCATCTTTGTGCTTAAATTTGTGTGGAGAGCATTTTAGCAGTGTTGGGGGAAGGCAGGGAAATGTGACAATGACATTGGGAAAGAGACCCATTTGCCACATCTTGGATTGAGGAAGAGCACCCTAATGCCATAAGAACAACAAAGCTTCTTTGCTGAATGTGACCAAGGATTCTCTCTCCAACAGTAATAAACCAAATGCTTCCAGGAAACAGGGATCGATAGTAAGGTGACCATATTAAAAAGAGGACAGAGCCCCTGTAATTTTAACAGTTGTTTAGAAAGGGGAATTTCAGCAGGTCATTTGTATGTATGCAGCACCTGGTGAAATTCCCTCTTCATCGCAACTGTTAAAGCTGCAGGAGCCCTGCCTAGCATGACCAGATACCAAAGAGGGCAGGGCTCCTGCAGCTTTAACTATTGTGATGAAGAGGGAATTTCACCAGGTGCTGCAGGCATACAAATGACACCTGCTGAAATTCCTTTGTCTTATACAACTGTTAAAGATACAGGAGCCCTGTCTTCCTTTCACATTCTGTTTGGATAAGTAACTATACCCTGTACAAAGTGTACCGCTGCCAGCTGCAAAAACCAGATGGAGGAAGCAATCAGCATGGAAAGCCTAAGGAAGAAAGAAACTACCCTATGAGATAGGGGCAGGGAACTTTTTGGCCTATTAAGACCACGTGTGGAAGACTGAAAAATTAAATTAAATCATATATCTATATTGCGGTAACTACATCCATACTCCCACAGTAAGTACATCTGATCGGTCACTTCTTTCGGAGTTCAGAGTCAAGGGGAGCACTGAAGTGGGGGAGGAAACTCCTAAGATGTAATACAGTGAGACAAGTGGGATTTTAACACATACAGAGGAGGTATTGATCTGTACTGCTGAAAAAAGTACGTAAAAATTGGTGAATGTGCACACTTGCGGATGACAGAAAAAATCCATTTGCGTACTTTTAAAACACCTAAAAATAAAAAAAAGATTACAAATGGAAAAATTGCACTAAAAAGGGATAGCAATTGGACTAGGGTTTCCATCTTTAATTAGAGTGGGGTTTCCCTCTGTAGGGACAAGGATATGAGTGGGTTTGTGCCGCAAAGGCCCATGGGATATGAGCAGGTGTGAACTAGGGGAAACAAGCCACAGCAAGCTACAGGGTGCCTGATCATCTGTTAGGTGTAATGTGGTTTAGTGAGTGAACAACCAACCCTTGGTGGCTGATTCTCAGCACAGCTTATTGTGATGTGCACACATGGAGAGGGAGGCAGACACATTTACTCCTGCTGTCAGGGAATATAGAAAGATGCCCAGAGTTCAAACTTCAAGTGGTCCAGAATGCAGTGGACAGACTGTTGGTCACGTGACTCTCTTGTTATAACAGCTTCACTGGCTACTGGTTTGTACTTGTCACAGGCACAATTCCAAGTGCTTGATATGACCCATAAAGCCCTACATGGCTCGGATTGAGGCAAAAAAGCCCATCTAACTGAAATGCAGAGTGGGGGATGTGATGGAGGCAATCCTCATCTCTGCCGCACCTCTGCACTGAAGGTATCAATTTACTCTTGAAAGTTCTAAAACTAGAACCATCTGTGTGTGTATATATATATATATATATATATATATATATATTAGGGCAGAGGTGGGCAACTTGTGGCTCTCCAGGTGTTTTGACCAGCAACTCCCATGAGCCCTGGCTAGTATAGTCATTGGTATGGGATGACTGGGGTTGTAGGCCAAAATATCTGGGGGCCATAAGTGGCCCACCCTTGTATTCATATTTTGGAAGTTCAATAAGCCACGTTTTTCTTCACAGGGCATTTGGGCTAAAATATCCATCAGTGGGAATTTTTGCTATTGCATCTGAAGAATGCAGAAGCAGTTACTGGAACACATACTAATTAAATAGGACAATTCATTATTTTATTCTGAAGATTAAATCTCCACTGGTGTAGAAACTACTGCTTGACGATTACAAAGAGAAAGTGATTTTTTTTTTTTAGTATTGAGTTGTTTTGCTTTGCAGCTAATTGGAATGCAACATGGATAGAATCCAGGAAGGATTGAAAGGTTAGACTGTTGGCACAACTCCACTAGTGACAGTGTCTGTTCTAGCTGCCATTGTAATGCGTTGGCTGCCATTATATCTTTGCACTATGCTTCCTGCTATTTGGCATTTGTTGCATTCTCCACAGGAGATGGTTTGATCATGCATAATGCTTAAGACATCTCACCTGCTGGCCAGCCTCCTTTGTGTAACTCAAGGCTCTGTGCCTCTGGGTTGTGTATTTTACATAGTTTAGCAGCAGGTTTCCAAAACCCAAGGAAAGGGACCAAAATCCGCATGATGACTGAAGTATCTGATGTTTCTCCTAAATTTTGAAGAACCATCTAAAGATTCTATTGTGAGACAGAAAGATGTGCTGCAGTATTATCTGCTGCCACCATCACCATCTCTTCAGAGGGTCAATAAGCTAGGTTGGCCAGATATCCTCTTTTACAGAGGACAATTGTCTATTTGAAGAGATGACAGAGGACTGTCCTCTATATTGAAGGTGTCTCTGTTTGAAGGGCTGCCCAGTCCAAGTCAAGTATAAAGATAAAGAACCATCAGAAGGGAGAGCTGGGCCTTGAAGTTGCCCATCAGCAGCACCGGGACAGAAGGCTGGGCAAGGCACACAGGTCACTGGTCACAGTCTTCTATAGTACTGTATAATAATAATTTCTAAATTTCTAACTATACATTTAAAGTTGCATATGCAATTTTTGTGCAAATTGGTACTTCTTTTTTTTTTGGTGGTGGTGGTGATGCATATCCTCTTTTTTGGCAATTCAGGACTGGCTACACTAAATATAGCACATTATTCAATGAAATATAGCCATAACCCTGTATCTCCCCCTCCCCATGAGAGAAAAGCAACTGGGATGGTGGAGATATTTTTGAGTCCCACTCCACAAATGTGTGGCAGGCAAGAGGGGGGAAATTAAACAGCCTCTCCCCCATCCCCCTGATCAAAACAGAGCCTCTGGAGAGTGCTTTTATTTTGGGGTGTGTGTGTGTGTTTTGTTTATAGTTAGGGGGAAGTGTACACTACTATATTGTGTAACACCTAGCTTGGCTCTTAGGGAAAGCTTCTGACAGGGGTGTTGAACCTCAGGCCCATGGGCCAAATTTGGCCTATTTGGGAATCTAACATGGACCTCTGGGGCTTCCTAGATAGCTCCATACCTTTTCCCTGACCACCACTTGTTTGCTGGTTTCTCTGTTTTGAAATGCCTCTTCTAAGTTACTGGCAGTAAGAGCTGTAAGATAAAATATCTTGGTATTTTGGCCCTGCCCCTTTTACCTTTAGCCCCACCCACTACTGAAATTCAGCCCCTGAGGGCTTCTCTGAAATTGAATTTGGCCTTCAGGCTGGAAGAGGTTCAACATCCTTGTCTTAAGAAACAGATCTTGAGGTAGAGAGTGGTGGCCTGATAGGTGAAGGTTGTTCCAAACATAGGGAATGGCACTAAGAAATGGGAATGGCGGGAAGGGAGTGGACTGGGTTTTTACAGAATGGATGATGTAACATCTGCTGTAAGGATAAATGAGGAAAGAGGCAAAGTCAGATGGACAGTTTTAAAAGTGAGGACTAGAAACTTATTATTGTAGAACAATGATTGCAAACCACTGTACAAGTTTACAGTGGTTTGCTGACTGAATAGAGATCTTGATAGCAGTTTTTGCTTCTCATGCCATCCTTGTGATTTTTGAGCTTGTGAGTCAGAGTAATTGACCCTAAATACGGTTTGGGACCAGGCTACCTGAAAGACCACCTTCTCCCATACAGCTCTGCCTCAGTCCTTGAGGGAGGCCTTTCTTACGGTACCACCGTCTTCAGAGGTGTGTTTGATGGCAACATGAGAGATGACCTTCTCGGTGGCTGCTCCCAGTGAAATTCCCTGCTGGGGGAAGCTAGGGTGGCTTCCTTTCTGCGGCACTCCTGCCAACAAGCAGGCATTTGGTGTGTAAGCGGGGCTTTTGGGTTGGGTGCTGTTTTTGTTGTGTTTTTAACAGTTTGTTTTTAAAAATATTAGTTTTATTTTTGTGTTAATCATGTTTTTATTTATCATTGTGAGCCACCTTAAGTGCTATTTACTTGGTAGAAATCAAATAATAAATAAATAAATAAAGTGTACTCAGAAGTAAATGTCAGTGGGACATTCTACAATTATGTGTGTCTTACCTAGGAGAAAGTATCATTGAACACTGTGGGGCTTAAATCCTAAAAATGTTCAGGAATGGAATGCTAGATGTTTGATACCAAAATTCAAAATAAATTAGGAATTTTAGATTTGATTATTGTGAATGTAGCTAATTGACAGAATTTCAAACTGATATAAAATCCTCTACTAACACAAATGTTGATAACTGAGAATACTGATCAATCTTCTTTAAACGATCTAGCTGCCTCGATAATAAAACACGTGTTTTTGCTTGACCATACTCTGATTTGAAAGAGAGGTGGCCTGCCTGTTAAAAATGAAAGTTTTACATGAAAAGTCTTTAATTAACAACTTTACACCTTGTTGGAAATTAATTAGCATCACTGTTTAATAACATTGATTTGCCTCTCTAATGTGGTAACACCTATTGTGTTTCTATTCTGTGGAATGAAATAGATGAATTGGACAACAAAAGGGTTTTTCATCATTAATCCTCTTGAGATGTAATAATTTTATTATGTCATTGCTTTTGCTGCAGCCAAACCTTTTCAGGCTTCAAGAGTAGTAATAATTCTATCAACAACCATGTTAATTCAAATGTCCATAGACTCTTCTGCAGAATAGCTGTTCCAATAGAACAGGGAACATCTGTTAATTGGCAGTAGATCCTCTCCCCCATTCCGGCTGCACATTTGAATATTTATAGAAAAGCTTTAGCATTTGTGTATCCAACAATTTCAGAGAAGAAATGCATATTCGTGACAAGGATCTGAAAAGACTTGAAGTATTGGGTTGTGGCTCCTTGTAATATCCTTAGGGTGGTCAACATTTCTTGCAAAAAAATTAAATAAAAGGAAGGTTGTCAAAACTGGTATGTTATGGAGTTCGGACCAAGTTTCATGAGTTTGTTATAGTGTTGAGGAGTTGGCATGGAAGATCTTATACTGGGACAAGGCATTAGGTTTCACGTTACGAACATGGTATGAGACTGTAATCCTCTACCCACCTATCTACCTAAAGCTGAGAAGAGTGAGTCTTCTTCTGAAGAGACCTGCACAGGATTGTACTGTTAATGTATTTCATTTTTCCAATGATTTTTCTTTGCAGAACCTGGAGAATTTTGAAGAACTTCATTGGCAGAAGAGGTATTCAAGCAGTCATGGGGAAGAGGAAAGTAACAGTGGTATAGAATGTTTTCTTTTATCCTCCACCCGTTCTCAACAGAACTCTGATTTCCCACTCTTTACCAGACATTACCATGTGTTTTTCAGTCTTCTTATTTCTCTACAGCATAATATTTATGGGGGAAGGGAGAAATATCAACATTTCTTTGAAATCCATCTGATATAGCTAGATTGATATAATTTAGCATGGCAACCAGGGTTGTTACTTAATTCATGCAGATTATGTAACACAGAAGAAAATATCAGAAACGGAGCAGCTTACATTCTTTATTTCGCAGTGACCCTATGCAGGAATTCATGAATTGTGTTCCAAAGTAAACCCAGATCATTTATATTTTGGTAATAGAAGTTTCGCATCTACAAACCAGATACGATTAATTTCCACCCACCTTTGAAATCCATCTGATATAGCTAGATTGATATGCATACGTTGTAATATCATATCATGGAAATTGACAGGAGCTCTAGAGTTCTACAATGACCTTATTTCTTCATTAACTCAATAGATGGATTCCATTTTCCACCTTTTCTTCCTGTCCCAGCCATCATAGCATGCTTTAGTCACAGAGCACATCAAGGCTGGAACAGAAGGTGCTATAACTGATATCATGTGGGGCTCTTCGACAAGCAGTCAATCAAACATTTCCATGGTTGCTTATGTTTTCCACTGGTTTGGACATGTGTGTGGTTTTTTGTTTGTCTGTTTGATTTTTGGGGTGGTTGTTTTTCCTGATACTGCTTTATGAAGTTCTCCACTGAGAAGTGAAAGGGAATTCTTAATTGATATCAATAAAAAAATTCAATATTTATTAGTAAAACAGAGGTTTACGATATGCTGTCATCTTCCAAACTTACACACATACATATTCTAGCTGGAATTCCCTTTTTGTTAGTAAAATTAAGGGTGCAATCCTATGTATTTTTAAACAGAAAAAAGTCCTACAACTCTCAGTATTCCCCAGCCAGCTAGAATGCTTGGAGTTGTAGGACTTTTTTCTGTCTATTTATTTATTTTATTATTTATTTATTCAATTTATATCCCACTTATATACAAAATACTCTAGGTGGCATACAAAGTTAAAACAATTTAAACAACGGGAATCAATAAAATAATTTGACATGAAACAATATAAAACAGTCAGCAGTAAGATTTTAAAAAGGGAAGGCCTGCTTGAACAATAGAGAATTTCATGCCTGCTTAAAGTCATTCAAAGAAGTCAGCAGGCACATTTCAACAGGCTGGTTATTCCACAGCTGCGGGACAGCAAAAGAAAAGGTCTTCTGGTGTGTGGCAGCTGCAGCAGATGACCCACAGAGGATCTTAAGTTGCAGGCTGTTACATAGGGGAGAAGATGCTCCCTAGGGTACCTTGGACCTAGACCTGTAGGGCTTTAAAGATAAGAATCAGCACTTTATATTTTGCCTGGAAACAAATTGGCAGCCAGTGTAAAAGTTTTAAAACCAGTGACATATGGTCTCCACAGGATGTCCCAGATACCAACTTGGCTGCTATGTTCGAAGTTTCTGAACTAAGTATGCAGGCAGCCCCAAGTACAGTGCATTACAGAAATCAAGCCTAGAGGTTATCAATGCATTCACCACCATTACCAGGTTCACATGTCCAGCTCATCCCGTGGAGCTGATTGGTGGGAGATTCAGGACAAATAAAAGGGAGTACTTCTTCACACAGTGCATAGTTAAATTATGGAATACACTACCACAAGTTGTAGTGATGGCTACCAATTTGGACTGCTTTAAAAGGGGGTTGGATAAATTCCTAGAGGAGAAGGCTATCAATGGCTACTAGCCCTGATGGTTATGTGCTTCCTCTAGTATCCGAGGCAGTAAGCCTGTGTGCACCAGTTGCTGGGGAATGTGGGTGGGAGGGTGCTATTGCACCGTGTCCTGCTTTGTTGGTCCCTGGTTGACAGCTGATTGGCCACTGTGTGAATAGAGTGCTGGACTAGATGGACCCTCAGTCTGATCCAGCATGGCACTTCTTATGTTCTTATGAATGGATGCAGCTGGCGTATCAGCCAAAGCTGATAACAGGCGGTTCTCACCGTCGCCTCCACCTAGGATATGAGGAGCAGGGCCAGGTCAAGGAGGATCCAAGCTATGAAATTACTCCAGGGGGAGTGCGATCCCATCCAGAACTGGTTAACATACCTCAATACCTGCACCTCTGTCTTGCCTGGATTGAGCTTCAGTTTGTTCTCTTTCATCCAGCCCGTTACTGACTTCAGGCAGTCATTCAGAGAAGTCATACCTTCCATAGATGAAGATGTTATGGAGAAATAGATTTGAATGTCATCAGTGTACTGATAGCACCTGGCCCCAAATCCCCTGATGATCTCTCCCATGCATAGGATTGTGCCCTTAATCTTGCATCTGTAGTGGGAAGGCTTTTGTGCATTCTAGCTAAGGGACAGCACAAGAAATTAATCCCCATGGACCTGGACGTATGTTTCAGACTGCAATCCTCCTATATACTACTCCCCAAGAGAAGCCCCACTGAAGTCAGTCTTCCTGCCTGTCTTCCTCTCAGAGTTGGCAGGTCCTCCTCCACTCAGTTGAAAGCAGAGCAAATGTATATACAGGTACTGCTGCTTGGTTTCTCTTCACCTTCTGTCATAATTAACCACCAGGAACCACAAAAGCAGGAAGATAACTTGCTCAAGAAACTTTCAGAAGACCAACTATGAACCAGTACATTTGTCAGTCAGAAAGAAAATGTGAATATATTGTGAATTCTTAACCCTGAATTACTATATCTGACCAGCATATGGCACTATTCAACTAAGTAGAACAGCACACTATTTTTTGGGCCAAGATGACAAGTCATGGCTTGGACATCTCACCAGTAAGGATTAATAGGTACACCACACACCTGTGTCTTTGGCATGGCAGTACTCAGAAACTGCCATCATTCCACAGCTATTAACATTACTTGACACAGCAGTTTCCTTAAACAAGCATTTTAAAAATGTCTATTGGGAATTTGCCTTCCTGTTTACTGTAATTTCATTCATTTTTAGAAAGCAGTGAAGAGAGAAGCTGGTACCATTTTGGCAAGTGCCCTATGCCCCAAATCTAATCAAGTAATGCTAGAACCCAAAATCGAAAGTTGCCAATGAAAAATTGTCCTTGCAGTTCTAAAAGAGAATCCACACACAATTCAGTCAAAATCCTCATAGCTTCATGGGTATTTAACATCAGTACAACATTTTGCATTAACTCCAAACGTGAATTTTTTCAACAACTGGCAATGATCTCCAAATAATTAAAATTACACGTATTAAGTAAAGGGACTCTATTTTAAATGCATCTGCATTAAGTCCCATCATGATACATACTTGACCACCATCAACAGTAAACCTGACAAAAATACCTAGCACTTATATAGCACTTCTCATGATAAATGGAGCTGCTGGACCTATATGCAGTGTCCTGTGTGGTGCACACTGAACCTGGTATGCAGCTTCTCCGTGAATTGGACTCTTCTACCATATTCTAGGGTCCCTCCTAGAATTTTCAGCTTTAGTTTTCTTTGAAAGTCACTAGCTCTTTTATTTGTAAAGAAATAAAGAAAAGCATGCTGACAATGTTCTATTTAGTTACATGGGAAAGCACTACAACTATAACTTCGAAGATTTTTTTTTTTAGAATATTGTACTGGATGGAATATTGATATTTCTATGCATGTAATTTCTTGTTTTTTTGTTTTTCTTTTCACAATTTGTTTTCTGTTTTGTTTCATTAAATTTGCAATAAAAAGATTAATAATAAAAAGGTAGTATGCTGCCTATATTTATATTCTGCTTGTTCTGCAATGATTCCAGTCCCCCTTACACAAAAATGTTTGGCTAAGGGCCGACACGATATTTGAAGCTAAGACTTCTTGGTACACAGCTGAAAATCTTAGCATATTAGCATACTATCGCTGCATACTAGCTCTGCAACTGAGGCTGAAACGCAACTATCCAAACTGAGGGAGGTTAATTTGGCTGTGGCAACATTTGGACTGGTTGGTCAAAAACTTTGGATACTTTGTGTTGAATTACGACACTTTGGCAGGACAGCATCTGAATCTGGATATCCTCTTTAATTTTTATTGACTGCCAGCCACTGAACTGTAAAAAGAAACTGCTCACTTATTCGAGGACTTCTAGACTCTGCCACTACTGCTGTCACAACACTTTGGATCTTCATGAAATGCAATTACTCATGACAGAATAGAGACTGCAGAAAATAGGGTAGTTTCTGCATCACATTTGGACAGAAGCCCTTTTATTGAATCTTCTCTAATTATATTTTATCACCTGTCTTGTGAGTTGGGCTTTATGCAACAGACTTCCATAAGCACACGGGAGGACTTGTTCATCTTCTATTATTTCCACTGTCAGAGAAAGATGCAGTGTTTGTAGTACACCCACTTGACTGATCCCTCTGTGATACAGAAAATATGTTTACAGTAACTAATGCAGTAACAGTGCAACATGCTCTTGAATTATGCTGTCTGGATGAGGATAGGAGGGCTGCTAAATCTCTTATACCCATATAAGCTCTGGTGTGGTAGTAACCATTTCAACTGAACCACAGGATAGGCTGGCTGGCATTAATTCGGGGTGCTTCCAGACAAGTTTTTTTATTGTGCAATTACCCTGCCTTATTTACTTAATTTAAAAGCAGACAATGTCATCTTCCACTTGTAACCGTTCCATGCTTTCCCACTGCTGCTTCTGTCTTTTTTTTCTTTCCACAAAAAATCTGTTCAGGAGGAAAAGACAGAATAACTGGACAAGGAGACATCTAGAAGCAGACTAGAAGCATGGAATATTCAGCAGGGGATGGTGCTCTGTTCTATTGTTAACTTAAGAAGGATAGAGCAAAGAGGATTGCGGGGAAGATTTCCTGAATAACGTGAAATTTCTTGTGGAAAACATCCCGCATCCATAGGAAGAGGCAAACTGAAGCAACTGAACTGCCTCATAAACACTTCTGCTTTGGAGCGTATTCAACCATCATTGCCAGGGACAATATTCTGTGCCTGATAAAAATGCTTCAGGATGATCTCAGTGCCTTTGGAATGGACCAGATTTCCGGAAATGCTGTGTCATTTAAAAATATTGTCTGGCGAGAGACATTTGTTAATAACTCTCCAAAGAACAAAAGACCATATGTGTCTCTTCTTCCAAACTGCTTGATAAATTTCAGTAGCTAAACGTTTCTGGCAAGATTTTTTTTTTAAATCCCAGCTACAGATGGGCCACTGAAACAATTCCAAAGGACACGTTTGTTTTCTGATTGTATCAAATGGCATGGAATCTCAAAATGGGGGTCTGAATCTGTGCGCCCTTTCTCTCCACGAACTCAGCTTTGATTGATCTGATTCAAATTTACAGATGCATCTTTGTTCATGTTAGAATACAAAACAAACACACCTATAGACTTCCCCATGTTCTGCACTGGGTATCCCACTCCTCTCATGACCCAGGAAATGTAGAGGAAAAGACAGAAGAGGAAAGCAAGGGGCTCTCTTCACTGCGCCAGGTTGGCACTGCCTCCCTCCAAAACCCTGCGGTTCACCTCTCCCAGGTTGGCATCAGGTAATCTTGATGCTGAAGAGGGAGCGTGGGGTTTCCGGAGCCGTTCCCCCTCTTCCTGATGGAAGGCAACCAATCGTCGGTTGCCTTCCACCAGGCACCACCTCTGGATTGCCCCCAGATTGCACCGGAGCAACGTCAGAAGCAGAAGAGGTGTACTGATGTCACTCTGATTGAAACAGTCAGGGTAAGTCCCTGACTTTTCCAATCTGCAGCTTTGCAGAAAAGTCCCGCAATGGCTGCCAAGCTGTGCCTGCATTATATAACTGATGCAGTATGGTGCCGTAGCCACTGTGGGGCTTTCCCCACATATAGACAGCCCCCAGGATATAGAAAGGGAGTAGGAAGGGAGGCAGAAGAAACAGAAGAAAGTGGAGAGGGTGATGCCACCCACAAGAGATAACCTCTAAGAATGTTTCTGTCAAACTCCTACTTCAGACCAACATCTGGAGGGCTACACATTTCTCATCCCTGCTCTACAACTATTATTTCCTGTTTTCTATCATTGACTCTCATCCTATCCTTTTTTTTTCTTTTACCATTCCTCACCCCAGGTTTAACCCCTCACCCAATTTCTTCCCATCCATCAAGTCTTGCTATATCACAGTGCATCCTTTTCCAACCTGGTGCCCTCCAGATGTTTGGGACTTGAACTCCCATCATCCCCAGCCAACATGGCCAATGGTCAGTAATGTTGTGACCTGTAGTCCAAAAAATCTGGAAGGCACTTGCTGAAAGCTTCAAATATTGGGCCCCTCATTTCTTGCTGCTAAGTGTTAGCTGAATGTCTAAACTGGCCAACCCATTGTCTCTCTTAGAACTCAGAACTAAGCCCTCTTAACTGGTATAATTTTCAGGATGTACATTGCAGCTTCTTAGAAAGGCTCACCATGAATGAAATAAACAGTGATTTCAAATGCATTACACCATTGAGTGTAGGCCCCGCTGCAATAAAAGAACAACATTATTGATTTTTTAAAAAGATGAAACCTGAAATGGAATTATATACTGTCACATCCTGTTTGATCTTGTTCCCTTCACAAAACATAGATGACTTCCCACAGAATTTATTCTCAGTAGTGTGGCTGTGGAATCAAAAAATGTGAACGGGTATTATTGGATAAGAAATCCAAATCACAGGGACAAGACATCCCTTTGCAACCTCACCGCTGATTGAGATAAATTAAATGGCTTCCCACCATCCTGGTATTTATCTAGAAACAAACCAAGGAAGAGTATCTATACATGGAGAGATCAAGATACATGGTGGATTTACAAATGTAAGCTTTAACCCTGCAGTTTGGTGTGTATAGTGATAACTCAGATTAGAACAGTGAACAAATAGCAGCTAGCAGCTAGAGATGATAGGATATGAAACTGGAAGGCCTTTGGCTGCAATCCAAGGCCCACTTGAGACCAAGTGGCGGTGGGCAAATTGTTGCCTTCAGTTTCCCCATCTGTAAAATGGGAATAGAATGATTTGTCGTATAGGTTAGCCTGCATCAAATTTGCATATGAAAACTGGTTGATATTATCAAAGTTCAATACAAGTTAGGTTCTTTATTATTTAAAAATAAATGTGACAGTTGCATGTTTCATAGTATGACCATATGGAAAGGAGGACAGGGCTCCTGTATCTTTAACAGTTGTACAGAAAAGGGAATTTCAGCAGGTATCATTTGTATGCATGCAGCAGCTGGTGAAATTCCCTCTTCATCGCAACAGCTGCAGGAGCTATACTAGAGTGACCAAAAGAAAGCAGGGCTCCTGCAGCTTTAACTGTTGTGATGAAGAGAGAATTTCACCAGCTGCTGCAGGCATACAAATGACACCTGCTGAAATTCCCTTTTCTATACAATTGTTAAAGATACAAGAGCCCTGTCCTCCGTTCCATATGGTCACCATAATGTTTCACCCTAACATACCCTATCATTGCTGCAGAACTAAAATGGTGGATCAGTCAGTAGATCCAGATTGTCGAGCAGAGACATCACTCAGGTTGCCAGAAAGGAGATAGAACACACATGGAGTGTTATTCATCCTTTTTTTCTGAGTGGAATATAATTTGCTAATAAATGATGGGGTGGAGGAAGAAATGCATAGGATAGCAAGAATAAGGCCTTCATACATTGCTGTCCCAACATGGAGGCTACAGTAGAATGTTGCTATTATATGATGGTGGCCCACACAAGAGGTTGGATCCAAGGTCAACACAAATGCTACTGGCAGAGCAGGACTTTTCCACCCTCTTTTTCCTCCCTGCAACCCCTTGAGTACTCTCTAAATCTGCTTTGGAGGGTTGGAGGACCCTTTGGAGCAAACTTGAAGGGTGCAGGAGGGTGGAGAGTACAGAGGATCCCATTTCACAAGTTCTATCTGTCCCGTTGGCAGAACATCAAAATTGGACCCAACCTGAAGCCAGTAATAGTTCTAATTTTCTTACTGTTAAGAACTTTCAATCTCTTTCCATCTCTTGTGATCCTATTCCTCTTCTTCTCCTTTTATTTGCTTACTCCTGGAGCCTGGGTTTAGGACGGAAGGCAGATCTGTCCACTCTTGAGTTTGATTTAGGGTTGTTTTGTTAACAACTGCTTTCTGAAGTGACTTTACACTCCCCCAATTTAAATTACTTACACCACATGTCCACCCTTTTCCGTTGCTCAAGGCAGCATATAGACACATAGTGGCTATCTGGTGAAATGTCTGTGTGCAGTGGCTCACAACGAAAAACAAGCTGTTTTGACCACAAATCTTTCTACTTGAACGTTTGCAATGGTTCGTAATTATGCTATTATGAACAGTGCGGAGAAAATTTTGAGAGAGAGAGAGAGAGAGTAATTTTTCTATCCCTCTCATAATATTAGAGCCCAGGGTCATGCTCTGAAATTGAATAAATTCAGCAGTAGATTCAGCCAATTCTTAGTAAACCCATGGAATTCACTACCACAAGATGTATAAATCTACCAGTAGTTATCAGCTGTGATATTTAAATGGAGACTCCATGTTCGGAGACAGTATACCTCAGATGGCCAGGACAACCAACAGGGGCAGGCCATTACCTTCTTGTCCTATGTGTGAGTGCCCAGAGGCAGCTGGCTGGCTGGTTGGTTCCTGGGGAAAAAATATGCTGGACTTCAGGGCTGGTGTCAAGAATAGGCATGGTTGGGGACCCGCCAAGGGCCACATCCCAGCAGAGGCCCATTGACAAGAGTTCGCTGGAGTGCCTCTTCCTCTTCACCATGGCAACTTGCTTGTTCACCTGCCTCTCCCACTGGCCCAGACAATGATAGTGGCAAGAAAGAAGAGCAACAGATTTCAATTATTTATTTATTGCATCTCTATACCTGCTCACTGGCTCTCTGCCAAGCAATCAAGAAAATGGTAGCACTGATGGGAAACAGGAGGAGGAACCATACCAGCTGGTGACAGTGGTGGTGAGAAGGTAGACTCATGAGGGAGGGGTCCCAATGAAGGTATCTCCCCCGAGGGCCCTTCAAGACTTGGAGCTGGCACTGCTGGGCTTGATGGACCTTTGGGCTGATCCAGCAGGCAATTCTTAAGTTCTCATGTGTCATGAAAACCTTAATAGGCGATAACAGCTGGTGCATGGAGCAATATAAAGCAGCTGCCATTTGGCATCTTTAACATAAACCAGATCATAGTCACAGATACATCCGTTGGAGAGTTTCCTAAAACTACATTTCCTTTGGCCAGGAGTGTGGAGTGTCTGGTTTACTTTAATTACAAATGAGAATACATGCTTGGGTACTGGACCTCATATTGTGACATGCAAACCAGTAGCATAATCTTAGTTATAATGATCAAGAAGGACAGACTGAAATCCATGCATGAAAAGCAGAATGAATCAACATCAACACACTATGGCTGAATCCAGTAACGAAGGCCAGATGTATCCACAGGTTCACTAATTCAACACGGTTCTTCCTCATACAAAAGTTAAATGTCCCGAAGAAACAAGTACACTTTTGTGTATTTGTGATCTAATGTTGTACCAGATTGCACCTAACATTTTGGGACAAAGATGCAATGGCTGGCCCCCATGTATACATGTTAGGGCTGGACTGTGGGCCAGGAATCAGGAGCCTGTACCAAAGAGCAGTCAGGGTCAGAGGACAAACCAGGCGACAAGCCAGATGTTGGACCAAAAGAAATACAAAGGCACACCAGGCTTCAGGTAGATCTTATTGCACCAGCAAAGTTCCACTGAGACAGGAAGCACTCTTATACTCCTTCCTCTCCAAGAAAACCCAATAGCCAGCCAGGGTGAGCAGAGTTCATCTGGAAGGTTCTGTACTGAGAAGCTGCTGTGATGGAGCAGGCCACATGGAACAGTGGCCATTGTCAGCAGTTCCTGACAGTCTAGTATTTTGCTTTATTTTTCATCCCACAACTACCCTTTGTGAAAACTCTCAGAAGCTTTTATGGATGGATTACAAACCAAGTTTCATACAAGTAAAGCTGTGGCTCATCATAGGATCTGCACATGGAATGGAAAGGATTTCTTTTAAAAAAATTGAAAAATGACCCCACAGCTGATCTGTTTCAAAGCAGTGCGTGGTAATGGAATGAAAAGGCTTCATTAGTTGCTTGGACATATAACACAATGCCTTCATTCCAGTTTCACTGCTGAAAGGTTTTAGCTTGTTACATAGGGTGACCAGATTTTGAGAATCAAAATCCTGGACCCCCCCGCCACCCCCCCAAAACAACCCCCCCACCGTGCGCCCGCGCCCCCCACCTGTGCCGCGCCGCCCCCCCACCTGCGCCACGCCCCCCCCGCCTGGTGCGCTACTGAGGAACAGGCCGCGAAGCCTGTTTCTCAGTAGATTCCGAGCACCGGAGGGAAGTGGATGCCCCAGTAAGTGCCTCGCGCCGCCAGCCTCCCGCCACCGCCGCGTGACCCCCCGCCGCCCTGGTTTGCCCCCGCTGCCCCCCGGTTGGCCCAGATCGCCGCAGGGCCATCTGGTCACCCTTTTGGGGGGCTAAATTTCCGGATTTGGCTCCCCAAAACAGTTTTTCCGCCCAGATGCGGATTTGCTCCCCATTTCCCGGGCATGTCCGGACAAATCCGGGCGTCTGGTCACCCTATAATGTTACAAGTAAAATGCAGTTAAAACCACCAGTGAGTCAAAGCTACAATGGGGCTCAGCAACAGAATTTTGCCCATTATCTTACGTATTTCCCCTGCCTTTAACATCAAGTAGATAAATAGCTGAGCCAAGTGCTTTCTCCTTTACACAAACTGATATTAGTTTGTGGCTTGAGTTTGTACCTTCGTAATATAAAACCTATGGACAGAATAACATTATGAACACATCTGTTTTCTTAGATGCTATTCATAGCTGTTCAAATCAAATTCTGTCTCCCTTTCAAGATATTGCTTTAACATAGAGCAAAGGGAAATATTTATTGGATTTATGCATATATAAGGGGAAGTGACTTTATGCTACAGACAAGTTCCCTCCTTGCAGGCTTTAATTTCAGCGATTTTTCTCCTAGCTGTTGCAACAGAGTTTTTGTCTGAACAAGACTACATCCAATTTTCACACTGAAAATGACAAAACCAGATGCTAAAGGAACTCATTAGAGCAATGAAGCAAATTTATGTGCTCAATTCAGTTGCATTTCTATGATGATTTATTTCACATTGTACTAGTTTTGCAAAACTACCCATGGTCCTTCCAAGATATCAGGAGATCATTACCAAAGGTATAAGTTACGTTGTTATAGACTGTTTCATATTTATTTAATGCATCTCTACAAGCTAAATCAATTATTACTCCTTAAAAACACACACCCATATATGCTGTACAAATATTAAAAACAGAATAGTTCCTGCCGAAAGGGTTTGCATGTGAAAGACAGAAGCAGAGAAGATGGTGTGACACAATAGGATTTAGAAGAAAAGTTTGAAGGGAACGGAAGATATTCAAGGCGCAAATGCCCAGGAGAAGTTGTATTTTCAATCATTGCTTAAAGATGCTAACAAAAGATGGTCTTTCTGGCATTCCTGAAAAAACAGGAAAAATTGGAAAGACAAGGAAAAAAGAGAAGAAAGAAGAAAGACAAGGGGAAGAAGAGAAGGGGAAAAAAGAGTACAAGAGAAGAAATAAAATAGAAGATATAAGAAAGAAGGAGGAAAGGGTGGAAGGAAAGAGAAAAGTGAGAAGAGAAGGAAGAAGAGAAGGAAGGAAAAAGAAGGAGAAAAGAAAAGAAGGAGAAAAGAAAAGAAGGAGAAAAGAAAAGAAGAAAGAAGGAGAAAGTAGAAAGAAATAAGAAAAGGAGAAGATAAAGAAGAAAATTGAAAGCCAGGAGAGAAAGAAATGGAAGAGATATGCTTGAGGTTACTAGAACCAGCACCACTACACAGCAGAGACGAGGAAAGATCACATAGAATGAAAGAATGTAAGCATATAAACATGAAGGGGAAAAGATGGATTGATTTAATTTAAGATATTTGTATACTGCCTTTCATACAAATATATCCCAGGGTGGTTCAATAAGAAACTGCAATCAAATACATAATACTAAAACATGCACAATTTAAACAAATACACTTTCCAAATTCACCACACATTCAAAACCAATTCAGACAACAGAATGGATGGCTCAATTAAGTGTTTAAAACAGAGCTTCCTTTTATGTTAGATCTTTAAAAAAATGCATCTTATTTTAAATGCCTGAGACCAGACACTTAAAAGAGAATGGCTGCTTTCGCACGACATATTAGGCAATGGAGGGGGAAATAGCGTACTGATTGTGCGTTAGGTAGGCGGTGCTCCCCACATGACATGATAAGCAACACAACTGACGATTGCTCCCCCCCCCCCGTTGCCTAATGTGTCGTGCGAAACCAGCCCCTCTCTCTTGTTTGCCACCTGCTTAATTTCTGGTATTACCATGCAGGGTAATACCAGAAAATGCACTCCTTAGGTACCTGGGTCCTAACCTTTAGAGCTGTGAATATTTATTTAACTCTCTACTTTCATTCAGAGTGGTTGCATGACAGCCTCCTTCAAGGCTGCCAGGACCTCCACTCCTTCTTGTAAAGAAGTTTTAATTGTTCCTGGATCTAGACAATCCATCCATCCCCCTGCTAAATGTTATCAACCAAGAAGGGCATGGATCAAGCACTCTAAAGTTTGGCCACTGCCCTCCAAGAACTTTGTCTACATCTTCAGGCCCCAACAATTGAAAGTCATCCCACAGAAACTGGTCCAGCCGGTCCTCTGGATGCATTCACTGACTGAAGTGTCCCAACTATTGCATTTAAGTCATAGTAGACATGGGGGATGTTATCCTCAAAGTGTTTTGAAAATATGCCTGCGTGGGCCTTCAAGGATTCTTGTATTCAGTCACATGGTTCAGAATGAAACAGAACCCCAGCTGCACCAACAGAAAAAGTTCCACCACTGGACAATACCATGCTGATGCAATATTACCAGGGAAGTACTGGTCCATTTCATGATAATGGGCTCTCATCTGTGTTTGATCATACTCGGTGTGAGTTTTTTGCCACTTGCATCGTAGGCATCTCCCAACCAAGCTCCCTGAAAAATGGTGGGGCCAACCAAGATCCAAGAGAAGGAGAAAAGGAAAAAGTAACGAAAGCAGATTGGGGGGGGGGCTTGGGGGAGAGGAATTCCATGTTAGTAAGATAAAATGCCAGATAATATTTGGAGATTTATTCCATCTCCAGTATTCTATTTACATCTAAAGGCATCTAACCTTTTCTATTTTTCCGTTAAGAACTTATATCTAAGCACTCAGAATCTCTGAACAATTTCCAGCATTGGCAAGATCTTAACGCTCGGGGGGATATTTTTGGAGGCCTCACTCACATCTGGTTCGCATGCTATGACTGGTACATATTGACATTCCGTATAAGGGTCTAAAGCACATCAAATATAGCAGTCCTATCAATGACAACAAAACTCTAGAGAGTAAGTGGTTTGTGGCTTGTAAATGAATGTGCTCTAGGCAGCCCCAAGGCCTCATTAATAAACAAATTGGTTCTGTTTGTGACACACTTCACAGATTTCCAGGCTAAGATATAGTGATTGCTGTCAACTCAAATGTAGGCATTCATTTAAATGCATTCATCTCAG
The DNA here is from genome assembly GCA_029215795.1 of Anniella stebbinsi. NCBI lineage: Eukaryota > Metazoa > Chordata > Lepidosauria > Squamata > Anniellidae > Anniella > Anniella stebbinsi. The sequence goes on along the minus strand of JARDYH010000005.1, from coordinate 58,188,556 downwards.
AATGCAGTTTCTTGCTCTAAAATGGCAAATTTTTTTCTGCACTACCTTTTAAATTCTCCTTCTTTGCCTAGGTTGTCTGCTTGGTTGAGTTTTCTTCCTTACACCCACTCTGATTTGCATTTCTGTGGTTTTTTAAAATTACAAGATGTCACTCTGGGTCATTTGGATGGGATTAAAATAACTAGGAGGCTGACACCTGAATGCTAGTGTTAAATACAGTCAGATTAGTGCCAGGTAGCAGCTGGTAGTTTTCTCCAAGTAAATGCTTCTGCTAAATTGCAGTCAAAATTGTGGCTCATTCCTGCATGTTTATGGGAGTGTTTAGAAGCTGTTCTATTGAGGGGGAAGTTGTAATTGTGGTTGTCTGTTTCCAAGGCTCTTCCTTTCCTTTTCTTTTTTAAAAAGCACTTTTGTCTGTTTTGGTCGATTTGAGGGTTTATCCCTCTGCTATCTGGTCCGTAGCTTATTCATATTACAGTTCCACATCCAAATGTTTCAATTCTGGGTTAACAAGCAGCAAGAAGCTGGAATAGGTGAGAAAATGCCAGGTTGAAAATTATTATGCATTTGCTGTACCTCATCTATAGAATTTTATGTGATGTCCAGATGATAACATCTTCATAACCCTCCTGTGTTTTCCCAGTGCTTCTTCCGTCTTTTTTCTTTCCATTAAAAAAAAACATTAAGGAGGAAAGTTTGGAACAGTTGTACAATGTTATGACAAACCAATGTGCTTGCACCTGTATCCCTATGAGATAGGATAGGCTGCAAGACACCCTTTTGTCTATATTCCTCAGATGTAGCACCACCACCACGCATTTTTTTTTAAAAAAATCTCTTAATGTATCTTTTTAATATCTCTTATTCTGCCCACGGGAGAAGACAGACTTATTGGTTTTATCTAAGGAAAAGGATGGATCCCCCCTTTAAAAAAAAAAAAAGAGTTTCCTTTATGTGGTTAGCATGTTTGCCAAGCAGTCCAGGGCATGTGTAAGACCAACTCCTGGCTAAGCAAGACAATCAAATCAACTATAGCTTTCTAATTCAATATGGTTGCTTTTAAAGAAATAAATGAAACAGCTAACTAGCTCACTTCTCAGAATTCTAACAGCGTCATCAGATGGGCATTTTATTGCACGCTCGTTACTGGCTACTCACAGTTTTTCGCAAGTCCTTTTGACAATGACAATGGTGTTGCCGTCTGTGTCCCACGAGTGATTAAAAAACCCTGTCTTAATCCGATTCTTCTGAGATTGTACTATAAATTGCCCACCAGAGGGCGCTGTCCCCATTGAAATCCATTGAAATCTACAGGCCACGTGTTCGCTGGTCTCTTCTCCGTGAAAATGCTCTTTTTGAAAGCAGAAGAGAACCAACAAAAGAGTCCATGGTAAGGAAACACAATTTCCCACAATCCCCCCCGTCTGATGAGCCCATGAGAGTAATTCACCAAAGCAGCTTAGAGGTGCGAGAAGGCAAGAGGCCAACTTAGGATTCCAGTTTGTGGCAGAAATTTGCCTTTATTCGTTGCCAACCCACATGAAGAAGACAAAGAAAAGATTACACAAACAGGTATTTTTCAGGGTGCGCGGGTTGCTGGGCAGCTCCTAGGGAGGAAAGTTCAAACTGACCAATCTATAGCCTGGATGGGTATAGTGGTCATGCATCCTTCAGGTGACTTCTACAGTGCCTTGTTCACATAAACTGAGTCAGGCTGGAATGGGGGTATAGAAATGCAGATGCAGGGGCCTATGACAGCATGTTCTTTCTTCAAAGGTCTTTATGTATTATTTATTATTGTGTTTATATCCCGCTTTTTTCCTCCAAGGAACCCAAGGCGCCGTACATAATCCTCCTCCTCTCCATTTTATCCTCATAACAACAACCCTGTGAGGTAGGTTGGACTGAGAGTCTGTGACTGGCCCAAAGTCACCCAGTGGGTTTCCATGGTCAAGTGGGGACTACAACCCAGATCTCCTGACTCCCAGTCCAACACTTTAGCCACTACACCACACTGGCTCTCCAGTGGGTGGGATGTGATTGTTGTGCAGAGAGAAGTGGACTACAAAACAGATACTTGTTTGTGAACTACAAAACAGAGAAGGGGGCTATAATTTCAACAGGATGGCCCCTCCATTTCTTTGCGGGTGCAGATTGCACCTCCCCCACCAACTCGGTAAAAGTTGAGGGCAGAAGCTCAGCTGGAGATGGCTGTGTGCACATGGAAAGCCCTTAACTTATGCAGAGGCCTCTTGTGGACTGCATAGGCACAAATGGTTGGTGAGTGCCTTCGTGCTAATGATGCTGTTGCCTGCACAGACTGCTAGATATGGAGTATGTAGGGCAAATTTCCCTATCTAGATGTCCTCTAGATGCTTGGGCCTACAACTGCCATCAGTCCCAGCCAGCACACTACTCACTTTTGGTGGTATGGAATAGGAGATATTGGTGAGTTCAGCAATGTGGCCTGCCTTATGCTCAGTGCAAACTTCACATATGCTATCCAGGCAGCAAAGGCAACTTTCTTAGAAAATTGCCTTTCAAAGTTCAATTTCCTCTTCTGCATTACTTTTATGACAGGGATGGCCATCTTGGGCCCTCCAGATGTTTTGGTTTACAACTCCCATGATTCTTTTATCATTGGCTATGCTGGCTAAAGCTGATAACAGCTGTAGGCCCAAACATCTGGAGGACCACATGTTGCCCATCCTCGCATTAGGGATGTCTGAGATATTTGTGGTGGGCTGGCACTTAACAAGGATTGCTTTATAAAAACCAAAACAAAACACCAATTTCTCAGTCTTTCCTCATCACTTTGGCTTAGCGAGTGGTTAACATGAAGTCTGGAGGCTCCAAAGTATCAAGCTTTCTTGGAAAGTGTCAACAGGACTCAGGCCTTACAAGTCCCAAGGCAGGAGAGAGAAGTCTTTGTTTGAGGTTGGTAAAATAACAGCACACAGTTGGTGTGGGGCAGCTGTTCATTAGCCTTTCCAGCAGGTGTCCACACTTCTCAAGAATCTCTGGAAAGAATAAAAGGGAGAGCTTTGTGAGCCACTTCCAGCCTCTGGAAACAAGTAACTTGTTCCCTCCTTGATGTTGAAAATCTTATGCTGGCACAAAAGCAGCTGAACTTCAACAATACTTCTCTGGGACTCCAGTTCACAGTTTCTTGGATTACATCATTACATGATAAGCCACCTTTCCCCAACTGGGTGCCCTCCAGATGTTTTGGCCTGAAACTCCCATGATCTGTCACCATTGATTATGCAGGCTGAGGCTGATGGGAGTTGTAGTCCAAAATATCTGGAGGGTACCAGGTTGGGGGAGGCTGGCCTAGTTGGTAGTAGAACATAAGTGGTGGAAGACTTGAGATAAATTGGATCAAATACAAGCTGGAGTCCATTTTGGGGTTTACTCTTTGATGCTGATGGTATTGGCAAAGAAATCCTACCTCATTACCACAATTGCATCTATTCATAGGCTGAATTCGGACAATACGATAGTCAATGGTGGGGTAATAATCAACTTTACAGTTGTTCAACTAGGGGGTACTCCCCACACAACATGGTAATAAATAATCAACTGTGGTGTGGATTAGGATCAGTGCTGAGCTGACTATGGCAGCATTCGGACAACACGATAGTCAATAGAATTGACTATTGTTTCCCACACCCCAGTTGCTTATTGTGTCGTCTGAACTCAGCCATTGTGTGTTGTTCCAGGTAGTGAGGGGTTTTACATGCACTTACCTCACTGCTGTTAATAATTTGATTATTGTCAAGTTTGGCATTTTATGGTTATATCTTACACATTTTTATTCATATTTTAAGCCACTCTGGGAATGCCAGTCAAAGAGCTGGGAACAAATATGTTGTTCTTGTTGTTTCCATTGTGAGAGAAACGAGAGATACAGTCACGGATCTCCTATATCTTGTTTAGTTTGGGCCTAATCTGCAATTACACTGTGCAAGAGCAGAGATTCATCCTGGGTGTAGTATCCAGCATCCTAGGAGTCTCAGCTTCCAACTGTAAAGCATCACTTTCTGGGAGTCTCAGCTATCATCTGTAAAAAGTCGCTTTCTATCCAGTCTGTGAATTGAACCTTAGAAGTGGGATGCTTGTTGAAATAACAGGTGCCAGAGCAGAATCTGAGCAAGGTTATGAGAGGCCCAGGACAGGGTCTCAGTGCCTGTCTAATTTTTTTGCCCAGCCCATCTCTATGATTAGCAGGAGCAGAATCAATTATACAACATTAGCATGTACAGAGCCTAATTTATACAGTATGCAAAATCCAGTTTGTGTGGGTGCAGAATTTGGCATTCCTTGGCATAGATGCCTGATGGGTTTTTAAAAGCGTGGGTTATGTACTGTTCTGGCCATTGGCCTATTTGATCTGTGAATGATCATGTTGGGCTGAATATTTTGGGACTGGCGCTGCTAAATATTACTCTGGTTGAAGTTATGTCTAAATGCACTAATGTCTAAATGAACCTTCACTATTCAGATGTGTTGGACTACAACTCTCATCACTGTCTGCTGGCTGGGAATAACGGAAATTGTAGTACAGCACAACTGGAAGACTCCAGGCTGGGAATGTCTAGTCTAGATCTTACTTTAGGAGTTCCTTTTTTTAAAAATGGCTACCCATCGCATAAGTGCCAAATTACTGAATGAACAATATTTTCCCCCCAACTCGGATGCCTGTAATCAATCACCAAGCTTGTGAGATTGCACTTCAGGGACCATTGTGCTGGAAGTATTGATAGTAGGCTTTTTAAAAAAGGCCTGTAGCTAAGCCAAGAGCCCTTAAACCACTCAACTTAATCACAAAGAATCTGTGCGCAGGTGTCCTGCATGGTAACTCAGGGCAGTCAAGTAGTCTGGGTGGAAGGGTTGCTGGAGTGTGCTTCAGGCTGCTGCTGTATGAAAATTTAAATTAACTTCCATCACTCTCCGTGATGTTTACGTATATTCTGCCTGAGGAAACTGCAGGAATTTTGGAGAGGGTAGTTTTATTTTTTTGGTTTATCCTGGGCATAAAAATCTCTCAATCAAAACTATCCCTTCTGCCCCCATTCAGAGATTTTAGTAATGATTAGGGTGACCATATTTTGGAAACCAAAAAGGAGGACAACATGGCCGGCCCTCAAGGAGGCATGCGCACCCCAACATGCCCAACCCCCAAGGTGGGCCCATCTTGATGTGACCGCCCCTAAGGGGGCGTGGCCTTGGTCACATGTTAATTCTACACCTCACAATTAAGTTAAACCTGTTCTACAAAATATGTTAATATTAAAATCACTGAAATAAAGAACAATTGAGACATTCAATGTATCTGAAATGAATATGTATTTTTAGTTGCTATACAAATTTCTTTATGGTAGTTCTTTTTGCTGTCCTCATACATGACCAATAGAAAAGAAAATCTATTATTTTCCATTTTTCTAAAGAAAACAGGTTGTGGATTAGGAGGAAAAATAGTTAAAGAACACTGTGGTTAGGAGGGGGTACACCAGTGCTAGACGAAACAGAAAATGGAAAATATGCGGTAAAGACAGATTAGAAAGGGGGCCAAAAGGTGCAATCCTCTAGCCAGAATAAAAGTCCTACAACTCCCAGCATTCCACAGCCAGCATGCATAAGATTGTTCCCTAACCAGAAGCAAGCCTTACTGAGTTTAATAAGACTTATTCCCAGGTAAGGGAGTAGATAGAAGAGAGAAAGAATGATTGGGTCACTGTTGCAATCTTTTCTCAGGCCTATTTGTGTGATTTAATATTAAGCAAGAAAGAGCAGCTCTCTTTAAAACATTATCACACTTAAGATGTAATATAAACTAGATTTTCACAAGTCAATCTCTATTAAAAGTCTTGCTCCAGGCATAGCATTCTGCAGATTCTGCTGTGTACACGATTGGGAGAACTGGTGATAAGTACCCACCATATGGCCTCAGTGGTGAGTTTCTACTAAACCCTGTTACTATAACATTATCAAAACATCTGACTACAAATTACAAGATTACAGAGTTTACATTTTATTTATTTATTCCATTTATATCCTGCCATTTCTCTTGCAAGGAACCCAAGGCAGCGTACATAATCCTCCTCTCCATTTTATCCTGAAAACAACAACCCTGTGAGGTAGGCTGGGCTGAGAGTCTGTGACTGGCCCAAAGTCACCCAGTGGGGACTAAAACCCAGATCTCCCAACTCTCGGTCTGACACTCTAGCCACAATCTACAACTCAGACATTTAATATACTAGCAATATTGAATGGATAGTCAATGAGAAGTTCAGGTTAATTCTGGTTAACTTTGTATGAATGATTAGACAGCATAGCATAATCCTAACTCAGAAGTAAGTCCAATTGAGTTTACTGAACACAAAAGAAGAAGAGCTCCCTATGCTTCTCTTAACATTTGTTTACCTTTCTCTAGCAAGTGCAAACCCTCCGGTCTAGGAGGACTATACACCCACCACAGTTTGTGGCCCACTATGGCTTCTGTATTCTTTGCTTTTAAAAGACATTTTCATGGAAATGAGTTCATCAACTCCCAATGCCCACATAATCTCGTCTTTGTGATATCATAATTTCCACAGCAATCTATTGTGAAGATTATTACTTTTACTGACAGCAAAGCAGCAAACAAATCTGCAGATTTGTTTTTAAAAGCATATTATAATGCAAATATGCTTCATAAGAAAAGGAGAAATGTAAATTATGTAGACTAGATAGGCACACACACATACACACACTGCCTCTAAATAGAATATTTTTGATCAATCCTATTTTGGCAATATAAATTGCAGGCATGGAGACACTGATCCAGATTTGGGACTACAGCAAATTAAACCTGACCTTCTTTAATATCTACCTTCACTGCAAAATTTGACAAAGCATGAGCATCATTATAATACTATAAACCATAGATAATTTAAGGAGGGAGTGGGTTGTCCTCCAATAATATACCTGCAATAGGTCATTCACTCTGCAGAGGTGGAGTCTGAACATCTAAAACACAAAACTCTGTATCCTTTGAATCTACATTTGTTTGCTCCTGCAGAAACCCATTTTTTAAAAAGCAAAGTGAAGCACATTGGCTGGTAATTAGACCGAGGTTCTGTGTGCGAAGCAAAGGGGTGGTCTGATCCACACAATAACAGCAGAAAACCACTCCTTTGAGCCCACAATTTGAGCCCCCACCTCAAGCTTCCCGCTGCTTGGCTGCCCGCTGCCCACCTGCGCTGCCTGCCGCTCACCTGCCCATGCTGCCCGCCGTTCGCTCGCTCGCCCGCCACCCGCCGCTCATCTGCCCACTTGCCCTACCCACTTAGGGTTCCCATATTCTGAATCCACAAAACTGGGACAATTTTGGGGGGGGGACTAGGATTTTTTTTTGAAAAAAACAATTTGGGGGGTAGGATTTTTTTTTTAAAAAAACAAATTTTGGGGGTGCTAGGATATTTTTTAAAAAACATTTTTTGTGGGGTAGGATTTTAAAAAAACAATTTTGGGGGTAGGATTTTTTTAAAAAACAATTTTATTTCATTTCTAGTGCCAAATGCTGCATCCAATTAACAGCATCCTGACATGCAGCTGTTAATAGGCAAGCAGGTTGTAGGATCTATTGGCTAGTGGTGGGCAGCCTAATATTAATATGAATACAGTAATATGAATAAATTGTTATATTGCTACTACTACTGCAGAAGTATAGGGAAAGGAATGCAAAAGGGAAGAAGTGAAAGTATGCAGCAGAGGAGCTGTGTAGAAGGGATGGAAGGGAGGTTGTAGGAATAGCAGGGGAAACTGGCCGAAGGTGCCTTGCTGCCTGAGACAAGCAGCACCCCCACCCAAGGCAAACACTTTTAATAGGCTTGCCTGCAACCCTGGAGAGACCCTGCCAGTTAGTGTCACCAATGCTGGGCTAGATGGACCAAGCGCCTGACTCAGTAGGTGTTAGCTTCCTATGTTATGCGTTCTTACCAGGGAGCAAATCCCATTGAACGCAATGGGATTTACTTCTGAGTAGACCTATCTACAACTGCTCTGCATATCCGTTCCACCTAACCACCATCTTCTCTCTCTCTCTCTGTCTCTCTCTCACACACACACACACACACACACAAAGCTATGTCTACTTTGGAGTTGGGTGGGGGTGGGTTGAGTTGGGGCAATGAAGAAAAATGAAAGGAAAGGATGAAAAGCAAGAGGGATAGAGGTGAGGAGGAAACCAAAAGTACAGGAAAATAAAGGAGAAAAAGAGCAAGGAGAGAAATAAAGAAGTAAATAAGCCAAGAGCAATAGGAAAGGGGGGGGGGCTGTGAGGAAAGCTCCTGCTGAAAAAGCAGACCGAGAGAAACAAAAAACGCAAAGGGAAGGCACGCAAAGCAAAGGCTCTCTACTGCACCAACGTGTAGCAGCTGCGACACCTTCTCTGCCAATTATCTCTGCCACAGTCAGACTCAGGGGAGTGGAAATGGAGCCTGTTGTCCCGTGGCACGGTCAGTGAGCTGCAGGGTGCGCCGCTTTTTCTGCCAAGGCACTCTCTTTCCCCCCTCTTTTCCTCCTTCCTTCTCTCACGCTTGCTCGCCCACCACCCACCGCTCACCTGCCCACCTGTCCTACCCACTGCTTGTGCTGCCTGCCCACTGCTCGCTCGCCACCCACCGCTCAACCACACACACGCCCTGCCTGCCGCCCGCCGCCACTGCCACTCACCACCCACTGCTTGCCTGCCCGCCAGCGCTGCCTTCATCCCGGACCCACTCTGCTGCTTCTGCTGCTGCGTCCTCCTTCTTTTTTGCCGCGCTTACGCAGACCCCGCCTCTCCCACAAGTCTCAAGAGATGGGGATGAGATGTCAGAAGTCTCATCCCGGAAGTATCGCGAGACTGGGGTAGAGGAAAGAGCAGGTAAGCTGCAACTGCTCCATCCCCCTCTCACCTTTCCCAGTATGAAAGGTTCTCTTAACACTTGAATCAAGAGGCCATTTCATACCGGGAAAGGTGGTAGGGGGACAGAGCAGGCTGCGTGTTCTCCTGAGGCATGGAGATCACCTAACACCATTAGAGTGGCTGGGAGGATCCTATGAGCCATGCTAATGGTGTTAGATGATCTCCTCGCCTTCCGGAGCTCTGGATAACACGCTGCCTGCTCCGCCCCCTCGTCCATCCCCCTCCCACCTTTTCCAGTATGAAAGGGCCTCTTAATTCAAGCATTAAGAGACCTGTTCATACTGGGAAAGTTTCGGGGGGGAGGAGGCTACACATTGTCTGAAGCTCCGGAAAGTGCGCAGGTGGCCTACGCTATTAGCGTGTTAGTCACACTAATAGTGTAGGCCATCTGCACACTTTCCAGAGCTTCAGAAAACGTGTAGCCTCTTCCCTTCTCCCCGTGCCTCACTTTCCCTGGAGTTTTAAAAAGATATTCAAAAGTCTGTCCAGATCCCCCCAAGAGATGAAAAAGGAGGACATGTCCAGGTAAAACCGGACCGATGGTCACCCTAGAATGCTAGTTATATCTAAATTGCCTAGATATGTTTGTAGTGGGGTGAGCAGAGACCACACTGGAGACAGCTTGGATTGCCACTTTTTTCCGAATTGTGAATGTAGTCTTCGTATATGGGTTTTGAATATCGTTTAACTCCTTTGTTTTTATGGGTTGAACTTGCAGGGCCCTTAAAGGGCCCTCGTTCAACATTTCTTCTTCCAGACATATCCACTTTTTATTTGCCTTCATAGTGATAAAGTGGTGCTGCCATAACTGAAAGGCTTCATAATATGATGCAAGGCGTGGGCGTCCCCAGCCTCCGCCACTTGTTTCTTTTGTAATATAGGGCATTATCAGATGAGCATTTTATTGCACATTCGTTGCTGGGCCCTCGTGGATTTTCATGCGTTCCTCTTATGATGTCGTCTGCATCTTGCGCCCCTTCTGCCCCTTCTAGCCTTCTTCACGTGATAAAAAAACCATCCCAGTAAGTCCAACTTATTTTTGAGATGGAACTTGCCGCTATCTCCTGCTAGGTGCAGGAGAAGCAGCGTGATCAAAACTGCTCCCTGAATGGGCCATGTGCATGTTGTGTGCTTCCTCTTTCGAAAGAGGAAAGAATGAGGGACAAATGCGCGAGTGGAGAAGTGACTGTAAGGAAACACAATTTCCCCCACAGTCACCAACTCGCAGCCACATGGTGCTATTCCTTGTGAAGCTGTGCATTTTCAGTGTGTTATTTTACCGCGAGTTTTTACTTTACTCCAATGTCACTTCAGGCCATGGCTTCAGTCCAGATTAAGAGAGTGGACATAGTTAGGAGGCGGATACCAGTGCAGGGTAGGTGTGGGAATACAGGGCAGGGGGCGGGCTCGACAACTCCCAGGTGAGTGTTTAGTAATGGCCACCATGGCGATATTAAAGTCTGAAGAACAAACGTAAGGACGTTATTACGTATAGCACATACATTCAATGAACTGTAGCAGTGCAGGTGCACAGCTACAGGCTTTCAAAGTACAATGTTGTGCAGCGGTGCCAGAAAACAAAACAATCCCCCCTCAGTTTTCGGTCCCTCAATATTTGCTGCACATTACCGCCATCTGACAACAGTGCTGCGAATTTTCCATGTAACCCTATCAATGCCATTTTGCAGCAGTGATGCTCTGGGGTTTGGGGAGAATCAATAGGTAAAGTGGCGCTGTATAGACACCCCCTATTAGGTGCTGAGATAGTTTCAGGTTGCGCCCAAGTCTCCCCCAAGGGCTGCTGGGATGGAGGTGTTCTTTAGAAAACCCTTTTCTAAAAATGCAATCCTGTGCATGCTTACTCAAAAGTAAGCTCCACTGTGTTCAAGGGGATTTACTCCCAGATAGATGTGCATAGGATTGCAGCCACAGAGTAGTGATTTATAGGGTTGATAGCGATATATAAAAAAAGATTTAAGAGATATTTTGTTGGAATTAGTTGGTGTGTCTTTACAAGATGACACATTTGCAGCATTGTGTTGGATGTTTTCATCACTTTCAACTACGTTTCCTATGATGACTGAAGATAAGAGGCTAATTTGGAATCAAAAGGACCGGTATCCCATCTAAATTTCCATTCCATACTGAATTGTATGGGTCGAAGTTACCTTGCTTTTCTCAATAGACATAGAGCCTATCCACATTGCCCTTAAAACGACTTATATTCTGTTTCAAAACGTGTTTTTTAAAGTCATTTCATTACATGGTAGGACACACTGAGCAGTTCTTAACGTTTCATAGTGACTGCTTCCTCCGTAGTCAAAGTGTTCACTGGTGTCACACAGAGTTATTTCTTTGTCTCTTCTTCTTTCGTTTTTGTTTTGCAGGCTGCTTGACCCGCCCACTTCTGTCTCCCTAACTCAAGCAGCTTGCAAAACAAAAACAAATGAACAAGAGACAAAGAAATAACCCTGTGAGACACCATTGAAGGCTTTGAGAACGGAGGAAGCAGTCACTATGAAACATAAGTACTGCTCAGTGTGTCCTACCACGTAAAGAAACGACTTTAAAAACCACGTTTTAAAACAGAATATAAGTCGTTTTAATGGCAATGTGGATAGGCTCTGTACAATTACGATTATAGAATCTGGGTTTTTAACTTGCAGAATAATTGTTTTTGGAAGCCCTATTCTTCACTGGACAAAATGCCTTCACATGACCTCTTCCAGATTGGCAATCAATCAATCAAATAAAGTATCTAGTTGTCAGGGATCTTTTTACTTACTGCTTTGATTTCCAGTGTGCACACGAATAATATTCAGTTGATTCAAGCCATGATGCCTGTAGTTCTTATGTTATCAAGAGCTGTTTACAAACTACAGCAAAGAGACCGACAGTTAATTACCCACATTTGATTATGATCCCTCTACAGGGAGGCACCTTGTGATAGGACAGCTACTAGGCAGCTGCCAAAAGCAAAATACTTCACATTGCCTCTTGTGTTAATGCATCCGACCTGGACACAAAATTCGTGAATTGCCAAGAATTAAATGAGGTGTGTGTGTGTGTGTGTGTTGTTTCCAACTTGCTAAAAAGGATGATAAGTGGATTATTTATGTACAGCAGCATTTCTGTAGAGGGACTGGAGAGGTTTTTTTATCATCCACATAGAAAATTTGGAGATGGAGACACTTAAAAGGTAAACTTCAATAATATAAATGGCTTGAACATTTTTGATACTCTTCAAATTCACCGAAATCCCCAAAATTCTAAGACAACTTATAATTACTACTACTAAAAAGTCTTGTCTCACTTAGGGCAATTTAGTTTTAACTAATTGATCCAAATTTGTTTTCATGTTAAGTAGGGTGACCATATGAAAAGGAGGACAGGGCTCCTGTATCTTTAACAGTTGTATAGAAAAGACAGTTTCAGCAACACCTAGTGAAATTTTCTCTTCATCACAACAGGAGCCCTGCCGTCTTTTGTAACAAGTTAAGAGGGCAGGGCTCCTGCAGCTTTAACTGTTGTGATGAAGAGGGAATTTCACCAGGTGCTGCATTCATAAAAATGACACCTGCTGAAATTCCCTTGTCTATACCACTGTTAAAGATACAGGAGCCCTGTCCTCCTGTTCACATGAGTAGCCTATTAAGTTGCCCACCATGACTGCCATTTTGTGAATAAACAAAGTCCACCCCTGTCCGCAATGGTAGGGTGACCAGATAAAATCCAGGTCAGGGCTCATGTAACTTTAACTGTTGTAGAGAAAAGGGAATTTCAGCCAGAGTCATTTGTATGCAATTAGTTCCTGGTGAAATTCCCTCTTCATCACAACAGTTAAAGATGCAGGCTAGGGTTACCAGATGTTGAGAACCAAAATCCCGGTCCCCCCCGCCACCCCACCCACCCAAAACAATCCCCTCACCACGTGCCCACGCCGCGCTGCCCCGCCCCGCCCTGCGAAACCCACATGCTTTGCGCCGCCCGCCCGCCCCATGCTGCGCTGCCCGCCCCCCCTGCCTGCATGCCTCGCGCCACCTGCCCCCCCACCCTCCCGCCTGCATGCCTCGCGCCGCCCCCTGCCCCATGCCGCCCCCCCACCCGCATGCCTCTCGCCGCCCGCCTGCCCCACGCTGCCCGCCCCGCGCCGCCCGCCTGATCCCGTGCCGCACTGCCCGCACACCCCGCGCTGCCCACCCGCCCCGCCCGCCCCGCCCTGCGCCGCCCCCGCCCCCCGCCCCACTCGCACGCACGCCCCGTGCTGCCCGCCCCGCGCCGCCCGCCCCGCGCCGCCCGCCCCGCGCTCCTTACCTGCTAGGCGTCCGCTTCCCTCCGGTGCTCGGAATCTACTGAGAAACAGGCTTCCTGGCCTGTCTCACAGTAGCACGCCGGGTGATGACGTCATCACCCGGCGCGCTACTGAGGGACAGGCCGCGAAGCCTGTTTCTCAGTAGATTCCAACATCGGAGGGAAGCGGACGCCCCAGCAGGTAAGTGCCTCACACCGCCCGCCTCGCACCACCCGCCCGCCTCCCGCCACCGCCGCATGACCCCCCACCGCCCCAGTTTACCCCCGCCGCCCCCCAGTTGGCCCAGATCGCCCCAGGGCCATGTGGTCACCCTTTTGGGGGGCTAAATTTCCGGATTTGGCCCCCCCAAAACAGTTTTTCCCCCCGGATGCGGATTTGCTCCCCATTTTCCGGGCATGTCCGGACAAATTCAGGCGGATGGTCACCCTAGTGCAGGCACTATACTAGAGTGACCCTATACAAAAGAAGGCAGGGCCCCTGCAACTTTAACAGTTGTGATGAAGAGGGAATTTCACCAGGAACTAATTGCATACAAATGACACGGGCTGAAATTCCCTTTTCTCTACAACTGTTAAAGTTACATGAGCCCTGACCTGGATTTTATCTGGTCACCCTACGCAATGGCAGCCATTTTCTGAGAGTGCCCATTATGCTCTGTCTAAATTCCAAATGTGCCCAACAACCCAAAGAGGTTGGGAACTTTTCTCAAGATTCAAATTTAGATTGGAAGAAACCTCATTCTCCTAGTGTGGTGTTTTTCTTTCTGGTCATTTAATCACAACAGATTGTGTTTATGGACAGCAAAGCTACCATGTTCTCTGTTTACCCTCTCTTTGCTAGGAGCAGCTAGCACAGAACAATCCTAGCCAATCACCTCTCTTGCTTGAATCTTGTTGTGGGAGGAGGGAAACAGAAGAATTGCTATTTTAGACTTTGTAAGCGTCAGGCATCTGAAACGCATCAGAAAACCTCATTTTAAAAATGATTGGGGAAAAAAAGATTGAGAAGAATGTATACATTATTTTATCAATGTTGATAATAAGTTTGGGAAAAGGCTGTAGATGAGTTGTAGATCTCATGTTTTGCACACAAAAATTCTAGGTTCAATATTGGCATCTCCAGATAGGGATGGAAAAGACTCCAGCCTGAAACTTTGGAGGGCAGCTGCCTATTAATGTAGACAGTGAGCCAATCAACACTATAGATATACAATGTTTTAAACCAATACAAAACATTTTAAACCAATATAAAACATTTTATATTGGTTTAAATGTTTTATATTGGTTTAAAACATTTTATATCTATAGTGTGGATAGGCTCAGTGCTGATATTTAATATTTACATATTATTTAGATATTTAGATATTTAAAAGATTCTGGGGGGGATGTTTGCTTTACATTTGCATCAATGGAAGGTTCCCCCCTATTTTTTGGGGGGGGCAAAGCACATAGGGATGTGGAGTGGCAGTGGAGACTAAAGACTATGGGGAATAGATCCAGAGCTGTGGGAAATAGATTCGTGTAGGGTGACCATATTTGGGAAACTTAAAAGGAGGACACCCAGTGGCAGGGAGGAATGACATGCTTTCTGGAGACCCTGAAAAGTGCTCTTTCCTCCTCTACTCCAATAGGGGCCTTTAAAGGTCCCAACTGGAGCGAAGGAGGGGAAAGCATGTCATCCCCACGCCCACCCCACTGCTCCAATTGAGGCCTTTTCTTTAATGTCTGGCAATGACATGCTTTCCCTTTTAAGGCTCCATTTGGAGCAGGGTGGGGGGTGGGGAATGACAGCCTTAAATGGGAAAGCATGTAATTCTAGGATATTATTGAAAATTGCAGAAAATTCCCCTGACACCCAGGATAGAACAAAAACCAGGACAAATCCATGGAAATCCTGGCAGTTGCTCACCCTAGATTTGTGGGCAGGGCCTCATGGATCTAGACCAAGTAACACCCCTGACCCATGGTCTGGCTCAGGAGAAGGCAGCTTCCAGTGCTTCTACCTAGGTGTGGGAAGAAATGATTCTCTATTGATTTAAAAGCTGGTGAGAGGGAGAATAACGAATGAATCCAAAGTGCAGATTGAATTACTTTTGTTTGTACTGAAATGGCAGGTGGGAGAAAACTTGAGGAACTGTGCTTAATATTAATCAACTGAAAAGTCATTGGTAATTGCAAGAGCATTAACAGAAATGTACCAGAATATCATATATTTCAGCCCCCAGACCTAACCAGAGGCAGGATCCTGCACATAGGAATTACACCATGCAGAAAATCCCAGTGGATTGTTTTAATCCTGCATGCATAGCGCACTCTGCTGGGAGACAGGCAAGTTGGCAGAACTGAACAGAGGGTTAGAGGCAGTAGGAGAGGCAGTTGTAGGGCCAGTTTAAGCAGATGTGGCTAAGTATGAAGTGGCCATTTCTACATTTGAAAGTGCAGCTTACTACAGACAGCAGTCTCCAGATACCTAATTGGATATATTGGCCATCATATATTGGCAGACATGCTTGAGTATTAATGAGAGCTGATATATGTCTTTGAATGTATTCCAACTTAGTCCCAGCCTGCCCACACACATCTCCCCCTGTTTTATTTATATTGTGTAAAAGATAAAAATCTAATAAAAATATTAGTAAGAACAACAACAAAAACTAGGGATATAGTGGGAATTTGAATTTGGACTCGAATTGCAACCCCCTGCCTGATGAAAAAGAATGCAAGCCATTTTAGGTTCATCCAAAAGGATGGCTAACCCAGAATGAGTAGCAACTGCTGTCCCCTCACTTTCCAGTTCCCTTGTCAGCTCCTTTTCAACGAAACAACAACAACAACCCTTGCCATTATAAGAGGTGAGGGTAATTGCTAGCAGGAGGAATCCTAGCTCACTACCAGGTAGGTAGGGCAGCTTGCTTATTCAACAGCTAGTCCCAAAACATGATGCACATCATCACACTGGGTTGGTGGGAATCGTGTTTGCTTACCGTCACTTCTCCTCCTGTGCGTTTGTTCCTCATTACTTCCTCCTTTGAAAGAGGTAGTAAGCAACTTGCACATGGCCCATTCAGTGGGCAGTTTTGATTGCGCTGCTTCTCCTGCACACAGCAGGTGATAGCGGCAACTTCCATCTTTAAAAATAAGTCGGACTTACTGGGGTGTTTTTTTGTCACGCGAAGAAGGCTAGAAGAGCGGGAGGCGCATGGGAGGCAGACGGTGTCATGAGAGGGACCTGTGAAAATCCATGAGTGCCCAGCAACGGATATGCAATAAAATACTCATCTCATGGAGCTCAATGTCATGGTCCTTGCTTAAAATAGGGTGTCCGCATGGAAAGGAGGACAGGGCTCCTGTATCTTTAACAGTTGAATAGAAAAAGGAATTTAAGCAGGCGTCATTTGTATGCATGCAGCACCTGGTGAAATTCCCTCTTCAGCACAACAGTTAAAGCTGCAGGAGCCCTGCCCTCTTTTGTATCTGGTCACTCTAGCTATGCTCCAGCAGCTTTAACTGTTGTGCTGAAGAGGGAATTTTACCAGGTGCTGCATGCATACAAATGCCACATGCTGAATTTATTTTTCTATACAACTGTTAAAGATAGGGGAGCCCTATCCTCCTTTCCATGTGGCCACCCTAAACTTAAAACCATCATTTCCTACCAGGATAAGTCATTTTAGCTAGGCAGAGATTAAGAGACCCTTGCTTCTGGCAGGAAACTACAGTTCTGCTGTTTCAAGTTCTGATGCTGCCTGGTAGTGTGTGAGGCTTTCCCCTCAACTTCTCAATTTTTTGTTTCTTTACCAAGTGCAGATGGGATGAGATCTCAGTTATGAGCTTTCCTTGCAAATGCTCATCAAACCCTTCATGAATTCTCACACTTCCTCGTAAGAAATGCTTTCAAAACCCAAGATGGTTTATTAGCTGAGTGGGAAGTAACCCCACCCATGGTGAGCTGCAACACGGTAGGGAAAACTAGCTTTGTTTAACAGAAATGTCTGTGTTTTTGAAAATTACTTCCCAAAGAGAGAAACAAAATTACTGATTAGTAATTAGTATAAAATGCATTGGCCCTTTCTCAGTGGGTGAGTCTTCGGTCTGAGTTCACACAACACACTAAACCACACTCAGTGGTTGAATGTGGGTTGTTGTTGAACTATGGGTTGTTTGTTGAACCTTGGATTAGTGTGTTGTCTGAACCCAGGACATTTTCTGCAGGTTTGCTTGCAATTTGTGGCATGGAGTGTGTCTTCTTTTTCTCAAACAAGCCACCTTGAGACCCCATGGTTTGTTATTGGGTTGTTCAGGGCGATTAACAAGTGTGGGTTGGTGTGTTGTGTGTGTGTGAAAGTAATTAAAATAATCAGGTAACAGCGTGGTGCAGAAATGGGCAATCAAATGCTATAGTTTTTCTCCCTTTTAATGCTTGCTTGTTTAAATAATCACGGACAGTTTGTATCCTTGTTCCATAAGGCAGGCTATCTCCAAGAGCACAACCTTCACTATGTTACACTGCTAATCCAATCTGAGTAGATTTGGTTTCAACTAATTATTAGAACATCTTTTCCCTAATCGTTGAGCTGATTAGGCTATACGAAGACACGGAGGGCCTAGGCTGGAGTTTCACAGCTGATATTAGCTAAAAATGTCTCAAGTGGCAGCAAGAGACTTTGATGCGGATAAGTCTAATTGCTCACAGAGAGAAGCACCTGCAGCTATGGCAGCTGAGTTAATTATCCCATGAAGGGAAACGGCACGGAATATTCCATGTAGCTGCAAAGAACATTGGTGAAAAGGACATCTTAAAAAACGTTTTAAAAAGTAGGAAGAACAAGTACAAGGGATAGGCTTGGACAGTATCATATGTGGTGGTGGGTGGTTTTTTTTTTTTTTTGCTTAGGTAAGAAACAAACTTGAAAGAAAACAAAATCTGTCCAAGCAGCTTGGAAGATCTTCCTTCCGAATGCAATTTATAACATGTAGAGAAAACTGCCAGAATCATGAAGCAAATAAGAGATAAACAAAGACACAAAGATAATAGTTTGCAAATTTGGTTTAATTTTAGGTATGTCTAACATTCTGATTTATAGTTGAGCTTATCAGCTTTTCTACATGAGGCTGTTAATCCACTGTATCTACTTTCACTTTTGTCTCAGAGTTGAGATCTGAGCACTACATGATGCGCATTTCCTTTTCCTGCTTTTCTGCTACATAATCTGTAGGTGGTTCTGCGGTATGGCAGAATGCTGCAAATACACAAGAGGAAATTGTGCTTTCTCATGCTTTCACAATGGCTGAGTTCAGACGACACTTTAGGCAATGGAAGGGGGAAGAGGCAACTGATGGTTTGTAATTTTTGCGGTGCCCAACACACGACATGTTGCCCCTCCCCCTGTTGTGCGGCTGAAAGTCCCGGCCTCATGAGAAGCAATGGGCTCTGATAAACAATGGAGCAGCCTGTTGTTTTTCCCCATTGTTAAACAATATACTGTCTGTTGTGTGTCTGTTGTGTGTCTCCCCCACACGACACAATAATAAACACAACAGACAGTTGCCTCTTCCCCCATCCATTGCCTAAAGTGTTGTCTGAACTCAGCCAATGAAACGTGGCCACTTCACTGCTCATTCCTAATCCCAGAACTTTTATGAACAAGTTGAAAAGCATTGGTTCCAATGCAAATCCCTTTGAACCCCACTACTTACTTCCCTCTAATGGGAGAATTTTCAATTTAGTTCTACTCTCCACTTTCTGTTTTTTAATCAGTTATTGATCCATAAGAAGACCTCTCCCCTTATTCCATGACTGCTAAATTTGCTCAGTAGTCTTTAGTGAGGGACTTTATCAAATGCCTTTTGGAAGTCCAATTAAACAATGTCCACTGCATCTCCCCTGTCTACATGTCTATTGACATTCTCCAAGAACTCTAAAAGATTAGTGAGACAGGACTAACCTTTGTGGAAGCCATGTTGATTTTTTTTCAGCAGGACTTGTCCTTCTATATGCTTACTAATTTTGTATTTAATAATTCTTTCAACCAATTTACTTGGAACAGATGTTAAGCTAACTGGCCTGTAGTTTCCCAGATCACCCCCGCAGATCCCTATTTAAAAAATTGGTGTTAAATTGGACATCTGCCAATCCTCTGGTGCAGCTGCTGATCTTAGGGAAATGTTGCATATTCTTCTTTGAGGCATCACCTAACTATGGCAATTCTGGTTGCTGTGGAAGCTGAAGTCTGGAGGAACCTATACACTTGTGCTGCTTAGCTGATTAGCGGTGTTGTTTACACAGGAAGCATGTTTACTTAAAAGCCTATTAACAGATGATTACTGGCTTTCTGTTTAACCTAAATAAAGCCAAACACAGAAGTACCCCATAGAGATGGGGCCAGGGAAACCTGTGCCTCTACAGATAATCTGGGACTCCAATACCCATCAGTCTCAGCCAGCAAGGCCAATGGGGAGGGATGATGGGATTTGTAGTCCAATGCCATCTGGAGGGGCACAAATCCCCCTCCCCACCCCCAGAATAGACAATACTTGGGTAGGTGGAACAATGGTCTGGTTCAGTATAAAGCAGCTTCATATAAACAGGATTCCACGTTCATTCATTATGTCAGTAAACTAATATATTTGTTATGGGAAACATTATGAAAAGAAAAACAAGATGCTTTGGGGGTGACATGTTTTGTCATTGTTGTCTTAAAATGATATGGCAGCCCTTTGAAAATGAATTTGTTTACACCTGTGCTTTCTGCAAAAAAGCCTTCAGGTTACACAGAGGCATCCTAAGACTGGGAAGCAACAGAGGCTCTCTCCTGGAAAATACAGAATGAAGTTATCCAAACCTGTCTCGCCTTCAGAAATGGCAGATTTCTTTGTAAGGCAACAGAAATAAAGGAAAAGGTGCTAGTTCTTCTGTTAGCCAAGAGAAAGATAAATTTTAGAAAACATGTAGGTAGAGAATCCATAGAATAGGATGTTACAGATTTGTGGGTTTTGTTTTGCTATGTTATATTGAAATGAAAATGGTTAAATACCTGTGTACTACGTTAAATACCATGCATCCTCTTACATGGATATGGCATGCTAATTATTTATTTTCCATGCTAACTTTACCCGTTCATTTAACTTTTTTGTAATCTGAAAATAAATTTTTAACAAGTTAGTTTGGAAAAAATGGGTGGGGGATGTGCCTTTTCCCTGCTGATTTTGGAGTAATATATTGCAAAGCTTTTGTTTCTGTGGTCATATTATC
The DNA here is from genome assembly GCA_029215795.1 of Anniella stebbinsi. Taxonomy (NCBI): domain Eukaryota; kingdom Metazoa; phylum Chordata; class Lepidosauria; order Squamata; family Anniellidae; genus Anniella; species Anniella stebbinsi. The sequence continues at coordinate 58,168,040 of JARDYH010000005.1, read as the reverse complement.
TGGGACACATGCCCTCTTCCCAGTATGAATTCTTTGGTTGGATTTGCAGGGCCATCTGTAAATATATTTACTGCATGATGGTAGTAAATATATAAAACAGAACTCCAATTTTAAAGAATAAGCAAAGGCATTCCAGAAATACTTGTGTTTGGTCCAGCACTGGGTTTCCAACTCACTCTAGTCCTGTAAAAATCACACCCAGTTTTATTGACTTTTCCACCTCTATAATCCATAAAAAATAATGATAAAGTGATTCTTCGGCTTTCCAAAAACTGTTGGAGAGTTTTATCTTGTAGCCGTTTACAAGGCAACCCTTGTCTTTAACTGTGTGATGGAAGGTGGTCAGACTCCAAGTGTGTCTTTAATAGGCAATCACAATTTTTATAGGCTTTTAACAATCTGTTTACACTGACCTGATTGTTCTAACTGTTTTGGCTTCAGTTACACCTCTATCCATTTCCCTAGTTAACCCTTGCAAATAAAAGCCATTAAGTTGGACAGGAGATATTCTTTAGTTGCTCCTTTCAATAGCATGTTTGAATAATAAGTAAGGGTGACCATATTTTGGAAACCAAAAAGGAGAACAACATGATTGGCCCCCAAGGGGGTGTCCCCACCAATATGTCTGCCCTCAGGGTGTGTGTCCAGGGGGTGTGCCCTGAGTTTGAAGGGTATGGCTCAAACTTTAAAACATTCCTAAAATCAACAGATGAACAGAACTGCTTGAAACTTGGCATGGCTAAAGCCCTACTTAAGAGCTGTCATGGTGCCAAGTTTCATCTCTTTATCTTTAAAAGTAATGGTTTTTTAAAAATAATAATTTTAAAACCTCAAACTTTATTTTAAAAATTGCTAAAACTCAACAGATGAACAGATCTGCTTGAAACATGGCATGGCTAAAGCCCTACTTAAGAGCTGTCATGATGCTTATCTTTAAAAAAGATAGTGTTTTAATTTTTTTTTTTAAAAACTTCAATTTTTTTAAAAATTCTAAAAATCAATGGATGAACAAATATGCTTCAAACTTGGCATGACTAAAGCCTTACTTAAGATATATCATGGTGCCAAGTTTCAAGCAGTTCTTAAATGATGGAGTTGTAAGCATTTTTGTTAATTCCCATTGACTATAAAGTAGAGCTGCCCTTTGGGTGGGGGAAGGGTGGGAAAATCCGGATTTTCCTTGAAATTTCATAATTCCACCCCTTACCCAGATTTGTCACCAAAAATCCTGACATATCCTGGTATTTCCTGACACATGGTCACCTTAATTAGGGTGGCCATATGGAAAGGAGGACAGGACTCCTGTATCTTTAACAGTTGTATATTTCAGCAGGTGTCTTGACCAGAAACAAAAGAGGGCATGGCTCCTGCAGCTTTAACTGCTGTGAAGAAGAGGGAATTTCACCAGGTGCTGCATGTGTACAAATGACCCCTGCTGAAATTCCCTTTTCTATACAACTGTGAAAGATACAGGAGCTCTGTCCTCCTTTCCATATGGTCACCCTATCATCCAGCACATATGCATTCACTGAATGGGTGCAGAGGGGAAGCAGGATTGTGCTTCTTATCCCAATCCTTGGCCTCCACATGTGCAGCTGGAGGTGTGAATCAGTGGTGGCTGATGGGGCAGAGGGCAGGGTCACTGGAGAGGGAGCTGTCTTTTGAATCCCTGGCAGACCATACCACAGGAAAGGGAAATGGAGGCACATGGCCTTTAAGCAAAGCAGAGGCACTGAAGAATCCAAACATCCATGCAAAAGTACTCCTTTGAACATACCTTCTCCTGTGCCAGCAGCAGCCCCCATTGTACGGAGAATCAAGTGACTTTAAGATCAGGAAGGCAAAATGGGGGTAGGGTTGGAGAGGGATTCACACAGCCACACACAATAAACAAACAAATAAATAAAGCATCTCTACTCAGATGTCACAAAAGCAGCAAAAAAAATAAAAAATCCATCGTATGCATGTCTACAGACGCACTAATCACACACACTCTGATAATTAATTTAATTAATTAAATTTGTAATACTGCCTGCCTGCAGAAAAGTCAGCCAGAGCTTTGCCTCTCCAGCAATCCAAGCTGTAGTGTATAGCCATGGTCCCTGGTTGTTTGCTTCCTCTTCTGCATTTGCAGGCCAATAATTTAAAACAACAAAGAGCCACAGAGATTGGCTATGGGCGTTGGCCTTAATGCCCATTCTCTGCATTCTCTAGTACTTGGGGAACTGATCTGGCCCATATATGGCACCCAGGTAGCCCCTTTCAGACACCCTCGTTGGTGTGCCTGCCTCCTCCTGCTCCTGAGCCACCACAACAAGGACAAGGGGGAGTTGGAGGAATATGGAGATGCAGTGGAAGCTGAAGGCTCATATTTCAGTGGGGTGGGGGATCTGCTCTGGATTTCAGTCAGAACTCTAAAAGAGCTATCCAACGTGCTGAGCCTATTTGAGGGAGGGGGTAGGATTTAACATCTTGTACAGCTCCTTTAGAGTTCTGACTGAAACCCAGAGCGGATTCCTTGCCCCACTGAAATAGCATCCACCAGCATCCACCATGGAAATGTCACTTGAAGACTGTGCATATATGACTCCATTGCTTTGCACAGTCTCCTGGACGATGCATTAAGCTGCTGTCATTGATTGGCAACGTCCCTTGACGCCAGCTGGCCTGACGTTTGCTTTCTTTGTTGGTTTGCTGGTGTGTGTGTGTATGTGTGCACTGTGAGATGGAGCTGCCTCAGTACTTGGGACTTCACCTCCACCCTAATTGCCCAAAGGGACACACCAGACCTGGTATGAGTAGTGCCTACATGCATACAAATGCATGCCTGAATTGTCTCTGAGGGAATTTGCCTTTAGCAGGGATCCTCATCATAAAGAGAGCCTTTCCAAATTCAGCTCTACTTACACCTTCAGCTGAATGTGCGGAGGTCATGACAGGCACAGTAAAGGCGATCCTGCTCCCCTCTCCAAACTTTCAGTGAATGTGTGTACACTGCAGCTCTGTTCATGGGAAACACTTGGATGCCTTGGGAGCATTTATCTTTTCTTTGCTGGGACATCAAAGAGGCAGTTTTAGCCATGTGAAAATACTCTTTGGGTGTAGGATTTGTGGGGTGGTTCACAGAAGATTCCTCACCTACAGTGTGAACTGTGCTTTGCAACTGATGTTTAGCATTAGCAAGTTGACCCCTGGAACAATGGTAAACGGGTCAATCCTCATAGTAGACATACTTGCCGCATATCAGGTTGAGTGCACAACTCAACATTCCCCAACCTGGCCTTCTGCAGATGTGATGAACTAAAACTCCCATCATCCCTAGCCATCAGGGCTGCTCTAACTTATTAGTTAAAGAGACATACATACATACACTCATTGCCTTAAAAGGCATTTTTATGATAATTGCTCAGGCAATTACAAGTGTTATCTCATTTTAATTATGATACAAATCAGCATCACAGGAAGAAAGGGCTCGACCAGCATCACCCACAAAAAACACACATGCCCACACTGAAAATCCATGGAGCCATTTCTTCCAGAGCTCACTCCAACCTTTTAAAAAAAAGACTCCATGGCTGAATTTGGACGACACAATAAGCAACTGGGGGAAGGGAAACAATCATCAATTGTATTGACTATCGTGTCATCCGAATGCTGCCATAGTCAACTCAGCGCTGATCCTAATCCACACCACAGTTGATTATTTATTACCATGTTGTGTGGGGAGTACCCCCTAGATGAACAACTGTAAAGTTGATTATTGCCCCACCATTGACTATCGTGTTATCTGAATTCAGCCCACCTATTTTAAGATCAAATCTCCATTCTTAACATTTTACATCGGTCTTAACCATTTGAGTTTTTCTAGACGAGGCTTTTATTGTGCACTTGGCATTCCTCACTTGCAGTTGTTTATGGGTGCTTTAGATGACATCGTCAACTTCAAATTTCACTCCTGCGTTTTTTTAGTACTTTTCTAGACAAGGCTTTTATTGTGCACTTAGTATTCCTCACTCATAGTTGTTTACAGGTGCTTTAGATAACTTCTGTGTTTAAAAGCACGTTCACAGGTTCTTTTGGAGCAGGAAAAAAACAGGGGTTTTTTTGGCATTGTGAAACAAAGTGCAAATCCCCATCAGTGTAGTTAGCAGAAAGTTTGGAAAGGCAGGAAAGAGATCTGAGCTTAATTCTGCAATGTACATAAAGCAAGTTAAACAGCTTTGTCTTGAAAAGTTCTTTGTCTAATCATATTAAGTTTGTTCAGACCTTCTGCTTTGTGAATTTACTGTATGGATGGAAAAGCGAATGGAATCCTGCTGCTAGCTCTGCCCCCTGATGCTGATGTGTCTGCTGGCCATGATCCTGAATGGCCACACATTTGGCACTAATCTGAAAGGTGTGTGTGTGTGTGTGCTAGATGTATAGCCCTATATGTATAAAGCCATATATGCAATCACAGGCAATCACATTTGACCTCACAACCATGGCAGAGTTATTTTCCCATTTCCTTCCCAAGTGTAGCAAAGTTGTGGAGGAGAAACTCTGAACAGACCTACTGTGTATCTCATCACTTTTGCACGTAGCTATACTATTGTCTTGTCTTGGGGGCTGCCTATACGGTGAGGGGTTGCTGCTGCCATGATAAGCAAATCCCCACACTTTTGCTTCTTCAGGGTTATGGTGGCTAATGCTGAAGCTGCAGCAAAAGCGTGGGGTTTCCAGCGGCTGGCCCCACCCATGCCCAGGCAAACAGCAACCAGTCAGGGGTTGCCATTCGCCTGGCCACATCTTCACATTGTGGAGAGAGCGAGGATAGATGGCCGAAGGGCCATGTTCACCTCGCTCCATCCTGAAAAGTCAGGGTAAGTCCCCAAATTTTAAAAAGCGTGGCTTCCCTGGAAAACCCTGCAATGACTTTGAGGTGGCTGCAGCGCCACTGTAGAGCCACCTGGGGCTTCCAGAATGTTTAGACAGCCCCAGGTCTATTTTCTTTTTTAGGGACGGAACCATTTTTTCATATTAACAATTGATTGACTGTGTGATGCACGTTGCAATTCAGTTTTGTTCTGTCAAGAACCCAGTGAGAGAGGACACCTACTAGAATCCCCACCCAGGCTCCAACCTTGCCTCAAGGAAGGCACCTCCTCTTCACACACACACACACAAACACACACACACACCCATCCACCAAGACCAGGTTTAATTATATATGCCAAGTTCTGCAGAGTTGTTCCATTGTAGGGTCAGAGCTGATATGATGAAAAGATTTTTCCATTCAACAGAATCCAAATATCCACCACACCGAGTAATACCTTAGAGGACTTTGAAACGAATCCACATAATAAATATTTTGAAAGCAAACTCCCTAGGCATTGGCAAGGGGAAAGAGCGAGAGAGAGATCATCAAATGCAAGGCATAGTTCCTATGCAGTTCCAAGCCAAGCTGCCGTGCATACCCAGTAGGGCTGTGTTGGCGAAGCAAACCTTTGTTAAAGGAATGGAGATCAAACAGCATTAGTGTTGCAGATTATATATATATATATATATATATATATATATACTGGAGACGCTCGTCTAAATAGTTTGCTGAGATGCCTTTCATTTGTTTTTTCTGAAGTTTCTTGTGAGATGTTGCCAAAATATGGAACAAATAGCTGCAACTTCACCGAAATTTCATTCCAGTGCATCCTTCCTTCCTCCCTCCTTTTTTTCTTTTTAATTAACCACATGATCTCTAAGAGACCTGTACATGGAGGATTTCCAGCAGGCCTGCTCTTCAGCCGCCACTGTGCATCCTTGGCCAACTGCAACTAGTTGCCGTCATGTCTCTTAGTGGAGTCTCAGTCAAGGCCAGCATTAAGGGTAGACTTGGTTGGGCAGCTGCTGAGGGACCAAACTCCAGCAAGGGCTGTCTGTTGGTTGACCTGCCTCTTGCTCTGGCCCAGGCAATGGTGGTGGTGTGAAGGAAAGAGGATCAGTAGATGTTACTGCCTACTTGCTCTCTGGTTTTCTGCCTATCAAGCAAGTGGTTGCAATGATGGGAAAGAGGATGAGAAGCAGTTGGTGACAATGACGTTGAGAAAGTAGACCCACTCAAAGAGGGGCATTGAGGGTGTCTTGTCCAAGGGCTCTCCAGAACATGGAGCCAGAACTGGTCTCAATGTACAAAGTTGTCCCAACTTGAGACTCCCAGATAGTTACATCCATACCTTGACTTCCCCATGCCAAGTATCTCAAATCTACCTGGAGGGAATCTCTTGCTATGCACTTCCAGCCTTTTCCAGCCTTATTGTACTGTCAGTCTATGAGTATGCTCAGCTGCTGTTACAGGCAGGACCCCCCAAGATCTCATGAAACTCTCATGTGGCAGCTTGGTTGATTTTGTACCCTGGCCATCTGCAGCTGAGTGGGTTGCAGTTTCAGCATTCTGTCAGCAGAGAGGGGATGAAATAGTGCAAGCATTTGAGAGCATCATCACACGGGGGAAATCATGTTTGCTTGCCATTGCTTCTCTGCCCAAACATTTGTCCCTCATTATATCCTCTTTCAAAAGAGGAAGTAAACAACCTGCACATGGCCCATTCAGTGGGCTGTTTTGATTGTGGCAAGTTCCATCTCAGAAAGTAAGTTGGACTTACTGGGGTGGGTTTTTTTTGTCACGTGAAGAAGGCTAGAAAGAGCAGGAGGTGCGCAGGATGCCGACGATGTCATGAGAGGGACCTGCAACGAGTGTGGAGTAAAACATCTGATAACGCCCTGAATCTGTGCCCGAGCTTTGAATTGATCACTCTAACCAGGGCTGGATCCAGGTTTTACTGTGGGCCCTTGGGCAAGACACCCTCAATGGGCTGTTTAGCCTCTCACCACCATTGGCTGTCTAGCCTCTCACCACCATTATCACTAGCTACTAGGGATGTGCACTGACCCCCCGGATCGGATCGGATAGCGGATCGGAATCGGACCTGGGGGGTCGGATCGGATCGGATCGGATCGGATCGTGTGTCGGATCGGATCGGATCCGATTCCGATCCGCGGATCGGATTTTCCGATCCGGATCGGACGCCATTTTGAATGCTTTTTCCTATAGCAAATTATTGTTTTACAAAAACGCCTATAACTTTTTCATTTTTAACGACAGAAGGATGAAACTTGGGCACATTGTACACTGGTTAGGGATAGGTATCTGTGAGAAATTTCAGAAAGATTGGTGCATGCAGTTTGTGGCAATTAATTTTTTAATAAATAACATGGAATGCCTATAACTCGGTCATTTTTAAAGTTACACACATGAAACTTTGCCACATTGTAGGTGGAACCTTGGGACCCACGTGTGTGAAATCCCAGAACCGTGGGTGCTTGCCTGGTGTGGCAATGAATTTTTGAAAAATGGGTAGTAGTGGGGTAAATGCAGTTATGCCTCCCATGTTTTTATTTTTAAAGATACAAACAGGACACTTCGGCACATTACAGGGAACACTTCCCTTGATATGTGTGTAAAATTTCAGACAGCTAGCTCCAGGCATGTGTTGGCAATGAATTGTTGAAAATTGGGTAGCAGTGGGGTAAAATACAGTTTTGCCTCCCATTTTTTTATTTTCAAAGATACAAACGGGAAACTTTGGCACATTGCAGGGAACACTTCACTTCAAATGTGTGTGAAATTTCCGGAAGCTAGGTGCAACATTTTAGTGGGAAACGAACGTTTATTCATGGCATTTCACATGGGATTTATGGGTTGGTTTTAAGAGCTACAAACCTCTAACTCGCTCACATGGCACAGGACCTATGCCCGCTCAAACGCTGGAAATTTAACAAACTTTGGTGCAATGCTTTAGTGGGAAAACAAAGGTTTATGCATGGCATTTCACATGGGATTTATGGGTTGGTTTTAAGAGCTACAAACCTCTAACTCGCTCACATGGCACAGGACCTATGCCCGCTCAAACGCTGGAAATTTAACAAACTTTGGTGCAATGCTTTAGTGGGAAAACAAAGGTTTATGCATGGCATTTCACATGGGATTTATGGGTTGGTTTTAAGAGCTACAAACCTCTAACTCGCTCACATGGCACAGGACCTATGCCCGCTCAAACGCTGGAAATTTAACAAACTTTGGTGCAATGCTTTAGTGGGAAAACAAAGGTTTATGCATGGCATTTCACATGGGATTTATGGGTTGGTTTTAAGAGCTACAAACCTCTAACTCGCTCACATGGCACAGGACCTATGCCCGCTCAAACGCTGGAAATTTAACAAACTTTGGTGCAATGCTTTAGTGGGAAAACAAAGGTTAAACTTTATTATTTTAAACCTTCAGGAAGGGGACATTGCCTGCCTGGTGTGGATTGGTAATGAGGGAAGAAAGTTTCACTTATTCATTTGTAAAATGTAAAGTGATTGTAAATTGCTTTAGGGACCCATACATTTACATGACAAGACAGGTGTTGGTTGCAGGAATGCTACCAAATGCACTAGTAGCTAATCCCAGGTAATAGCTATTCAGATCCTAGCTAATAGCTATTATTCAGATCCTAGCCTGGGAAGGGATCTTGCAGGATAAGTGATTGTTCTTTTCTTGTGTACTATGTAATTCTAAACCAGAAGGCTGCTTTGATGTAGAGCCAATCCACATGGTCTCTTGCAGCACCTAGTATTATTTATTTCTCCTTCCACAGCAGAATCTGGAAGGCGGGCAGGCAGGCTGGCATTTAATGGGCAAAGTCCAACAGCGGCATTGGGGACTGGGTGACATTCTCCTTGAGGGCGAATGCCAAGTCCCATGGCTTGTGCGAGGAGGGCGGCTTGCTCTCTTTGCAGGAAGGATCTGGAAGGCGGCAGGCGGCATCAGCAGCGGGCGGGCAGGCTGGCATTTAATGGGCAAAGTCCAACAGCGGCATTGGGGACTGGGTGACATTCTCCTTGAGGGCGAATGCCAAGTCCCATGGCTTGTGCGAGGAGGGCGGCTTGCTCTCTTTGCAGGAAGGATCTGGAAGGCGGCAGGCGGCATCAGCAGCGGGCGGGCAGGCTGGCATTTAATGGGCAAAGTCCAACAGCGGCATTGGGGACTGGGTGACATTCTCCTTGAGGGCGAATGCCAAGTCCCATGGCTTGTGCGAGGAGGGCGGCTTGCTCTCTTTGCAGGAAGGATCTGGGAGGCGGCAGGCGGCATCAGCAGCGGGCGGGCAGGCTGGCATTTAATGGGCAAAGTCCAACAGCGGTATTGGGGACTGGGTGACATTCTCCTTGAGGGCGAATGCCAAGTCCCATGGCTTGTGCGAGGAGGGCGGCTTGCTCTCTTTGCAGGAAGGATCTGGGAGGCGGCAGGCGGCATCAGCAGCGGGCGGGCAGGCTGGCATTTAATGGGCAAAGTCCAACAGCGGCATTGGGGACTGGGTGACATTCTCCTTGAGGGCGAATGCCAAGTCCCATGGCTTGTGCGAGGAGGGCGGCTTGCTCTCTTTGCAGGAAGGATCTGGAAGGCGGCAGGCGGCATCAGCAGCGGGCGGGCAGGCTGGCATTTAATGGGCAAAGTCTCTCCTTTCCCGGGCACTGTGGCAGTGAGAGTGCCATAGGCTGCAAAAGAAGAAGGGGGGGAAAAAAGAATGAATATTAGTTGACCACTTCAACACAACCAGCTCCCTTCCACCCAGGATTGCCCTTCCTGAGTGCCCACGCCCCAGCAGGCACACGGGGCTGCCTGCTCACTCGGAAGTTAGCAGGCAGACAGCCAACCTTCAGTTAGGTGGAAGGTGCCCCCCCCCCATTCACAGAACACTTACCGTAGTCCTCCTGAGGGCGTTGTTGATAAGATGCCACTTCCAGGCGGGCAGTGACGGGCAGGTGGGCAGTCTGCATTACCGTCTCTCCTGGGCACTGTGGCAAAGAGTTCCATAGGCTGCAAAAGAAGAAGGGGGGGGGAGAATATGAGAAAAATGATACTTTTCCACCACTGGCTCCCTCCCACCCAAGACTGGCATGTGCCCGGTCCTGAGTGCCCACGCCCCAGCAGGCACACGGGGCTGCCTGCTCACTCGGAAGTTAGCAGGCAGACAGCCAACCTTCAGTTAGGTGGAAGGTGCCCCCCCCCATTCACAGAACACTTACCGTAGTCCTCCTGAGGGCGTTGTTGATAAGATGCCACTTCCAGGCGGGCAGTGACGGGCAGGTGGGCAGTCTGCATTACCGTCTCTCCTGGGCACTGTGGCAAAGAGTTCCATAGGCTGCAAAAGAAGAAGGGGGGGGGGAGAATATGAGAAAAATGATACTTTTCCACCACTGGCTCCCTCCCACCCAAGACTGGCATGTGCCCGGTCCTGAGTGCCCACGCCCCAGCAGGCACACGGGGCTGCCTGCTCACTCGGAAGTTAGCAGGCAGACAGCCAACCTTCAGTTAGGTGGAAGGTGCCCCCCCCCATTCACAGAACACTTACCGTAGTCCTCCTGAGGGCGTTGTTGATAAGATGCCACTTCCAGGCGGGCAGTGACGGGCAGGTGGGCAGTCTGCATTACCGTCTCTCCTGGGCACTGTGGCAAAGAGTTCCATAGGCTGCAAAAGAAGAAGGGGGGGGGGAGAATATGAGAAAAATGATACTTTTCCACCACTGGCTCCCTCCCACCCAAGACTGGCATGTGCCCGGTCCTGAGTGCCCACGCCCCAGCAGGCACACGGGGCTGCCTGCTCACTCGGAAGTTAGCAGGCAGACAGCCAACCTTCAGTTAGGTGGAAGGTGCCCCCCCCCCATTCACAGAACACTTACCGTAGTCCTCCTGAGGGCGTTGTTGATAAGATGCCACTTCCAGGCGGGCAGTGACGGGCAGGTGGGCAGTCTGCATTACCGTCTCTCCTGGGCACTGTGGCAAAGAGTTCCATAGGCTGCAAAAGAAGAAGGGGGGGGGGAGAATATGAGAAAAATGATACTTTTCCACCACTGGCTCCCTCCCACCCAAGACTGGCATGTGCCCGGTCCTGAGTGCCCACGCCCCAGCAGGCACACGGGGCTGCCTGCTCACTCGGAAGTTAGCAGGCAGACAGCCAACCTTCAGTTAGGTGGAAGGTGCCCCCCCCCATTCACAGAACACTTACCATAGTCCTGAGGGCGTTGAGGACTCGGTGAGATTCTCCTGGAGGAACCCTAGTCCCATGGCTTGTGCAAGAAAGGCGGCTGGCCCGCCTCGCAGGAACGATCTGGAAGGCGGCAGGCGGCATCAGCAGCGGGCGGGCAGGCTGGCATGTAATGGGCAAAGTCTCTCCTTTCCCGGGCACTGTGGCAGTGAGAGTGCCATAGGCTGCAAAAGAAGAGGAGGGGGATAATGAATATTACATAAATACTTTTATACTGCAAAAGAAGAAAGGAAAATAAATAAAGATTTGTATTAATTAATACAAACAAGTCCTAGTAACTAGTCTCCCACCGGCACACTTCTCTTGTTTGTGATGCAATCCTCTTTCTCCTGCACCCCTCCCTTTCTAAATCACTCTTCTGAGCCCATTGTTAGAGGGATTGGCTATCCTTTTGTGTCTGGCAGGACACAGCTTACCGGATCATTAGAGAATCACCATTTCTTTTGTCCTTGGGTTATTCATTCACTCCTAATAGCACCCTACGTTAGGCTGACCAGATCAAATCCAGGTCAGGGTTCCTAACTTCAGCAGTTGTAGAGAAAAGGGAATTTCTGCCAGTGTCATTTGTATGGAATTAGTTCCTGCTGAGATTCCCTCTTCATCACAACAGTTAAAGGTGCAGGGGCCCTGCCTTCTTTTCTATATGGCCACTCTGCCTGCACTCTTACCTGAGTCGTAGGGGCGACGTGAATCGAGGGGCCACCTCCATGCGGCCGTGGCTGGGGCAGATGGGCAGTCTGCTTGCTTACTCGGAAGTAAGATCTCACACTGCCCCACTTCTGGACACTCTCAGGTGTCCCTGCGTTGACTGCACAGTGCACACACTTACCTTATTCGTGCGGCGGCTGTGGATCGGAGGACTCCAGTGGCACATAGGCTCCTCCAGGCAAAGTCCCAGTGGCACAGGCTCCTCCAGGCAAAGTCCCAGTGGCATAGGCTACTCCAGGCAAAGTCACATTGGCACAGGGTCCTCCAGGCAAAGTCACAGTTTGGCACAGCTCCCTCCAGGCAAAGTCACATTGGCACAGGGTCCTCCAGGCAAAGTCACAGTTTGGCACAGCTCCCTCCAGGCAAAGTCACATTGGCACAGGGTCCTCCAGGCAAAGTCACATTGGCACAGGGTCCTCCAGGCAAAGTCCCAGTGGCATAGGCTCCTCCAGGCAAAGTCACGTTGGCACAGGGTCCTCCAGGCAAAGTCACAGTTTGGCACAGCTCCCTCCAGGCAAAGTCACATTGGCACAGGGTCCTCCAGGCAAAGTCACAGTTTGGCACAGCTCCCTCCAGGCAAAGTCACATTGGCACAGGGTCCTCCAGGCAAAGTCCCAGTGGCATAGGCTCCTCCAGGCAAAGTCACGTTGGCACAGGGTCCTCCAGGCAAAGTCACAGTTTGGCACAGCTCCCTCCAGGCAAAGTCACATTGGCACAGGGTCCTCCAGGCAAAGTCACAGTTTGGCACAGCTCCCTCCAGGCAAAGTCACATTGGCACAGGGTCCTCCAGGCAAAGTCACAGTTTGGCACAGCTCCCTCCAGGCAAAGTCACATTGGCACAGGGTCCTCCAGGCAAAGTCACAGTTTGGCACAGCTCCCTCCAGGCAAAGTCACGTTGGCACAGGGTCCTCCAGGCAAAGTCACAGTTTGGCACAGCTCCCTCCAGGCAAAGTCACATTGGCACAGGGTCCTCCAGGCAAAGTCACAGTTTGGCACAGCTCCCTCCAGGCAAAGTCACATTGGCACAGGGTCCTCCAGGCAAAGTCACAGTTTGGCACAGCTCCCTCCAGGCAAAGTCACGTTGGCACAGGGTCCTCCAGGCAAAGTCACAGTTTGGCACAGCTCCCTCCAGGCAAAGTCACATTGGCACAGGGTCCTCCAGGCAAAGTCACAGTTTGGCACAGCTCCCTCCAGGCAAAGTCACATTGGCACAGGGTCCTCCAGGCAAAGTCACAGTTTGGCACAGCTCCCTCCAGGCAAAGTCACGTTGGCACAGGGTCCTCCAGGCAAAGTCACAGTTTGGCACAGGGTCCTCCAGGCAAAGTCACAGTTTGGCACAGCTCCCTCCAGGCAAAGTCACATTGGCACAGGGTCCTCCAGGCAAAGTCACAGTTTGGCACAGCTCCCTCCAGGCAAAGTCACGTTGGCACAGGGTCCTCCAGGCAAAGTCACAGTTTGGCACAGCTCCCTCCAGGCAAAGTCACATTGGCACAGGGTCCTCCAGGCAAAGTCACAGTTTGGCACAGCTCCCTCCAGGCAAAGTCACATTGGCACAGGGTCCTCCAGGCAAAGTCACATTGGCACAGGGTCCTCCAGGCAAAGTCCCAGTGGCATAGGCTCCTCCAGGCAAAGTCACGTTGGCACAGGGTCCTCCAGGCAAAGTCCCAGTGGCAGAGGCAAAGTCCCACTGGCAGAGGCAAAGTCACAGCTGCATGGGCACCTCCAGGCAGGCAGGCGGGCGGGCAGGCAGAGGCGGGCATGATGCCAGGCGCTTGCACATTGCACAAGTAAGCAATAGAACCGTGAGACCAGCCCACGCATTCCGGCTACTTCACAATGGCGGCAACCTAGCAGGCGGGCAGGCAGGCAGGCAGAGGCAGAGGCAGAGGCGGGCATGATGCCAGGCGCTTGCGCATTGCACAAGTAAGCAATAGAACCGTGAGACCAGCCCACGCATTCCGGCTACTTCACAATGGCGGCAACCTAGCAGGCGGGCAGGCAGGCAGGCAGAGGCAGAGGCAGAGGCGGGCATGATGCCAGGCGCTTGCGCATTGCACAAGTAAGCAATAGAACCGTGAGACCAGCCCACGCATTCCGGCTACTTCACAATGGCGGCAACCTAGCAGGCGGGCAGGCAGGCAGGCAGAGGCAGAGGCAGAGGCGGGCATGATGCCAGGCGCTTGCGCATTGCACAAGTAAGCAATAGAACCGTGAGACCAGCCCACGCATTCCGGCTACTTCACAATGGCGGCAACCTAGCAGGTGGGCAGGCGGGCAGGCAGGCAGGCAGGCAGAGGCAGAGGCAGAGGCGGGCATGATGCCAGGCGCTTGCGCATTGCACAAGTAAGCAATAGAACCGTGAGACCAGCCCACGCATTCCGGCTACTTCACAATGGCGGCAACCTAGCAGGCGGGCAGGCAGGCAGGCAGGCAGGCAGGCAGGCAGAGGCAGAGGCAGAGGCGGGCATGATGCCAGGCGCTTGCGCATTGCACAAGTAAGCAATAGAACCGTGAGACCAGCCCACGCATTCCGGCTACTTCACAATGGCGGCAACCTAGCAGGCGGGCAGGCAGGCAGGCAGAGGCAGAGGCAGAGGCGGGCATGATGCCAGGCGCTTGCGCATTGCACAAGTAAGCAATAGAACCGTGAGACCAGCCCACGCATTCCGGCTACTTCACAATGGCGGCAACCTAGCAGGCGGGCAGGCAGGCAGGCAGGCAGGCAGAGGCAGAGGCAGAGGCGGGCATGATGCCAGGCGCTTGCGCATTGCACAAGTAAGCAATAGAACCGTGAGACCAGCCCACGCATTCCGGCTACTTCACAATGGCGGCAACCTAGCAGGTGGGCAGGCGGGCAGGCAGGCAGGCAGGCAGAGGCAGAGGCAGAGGCGGGCATGATGCCAGGCGCTTGCGCATTGCACAAGTAAGCAATAGAACCGTGAGACCAGCCCACGCATTCCGGCTACTTCACAATGGCGGCAACCTAGCAGGCGGGCAGGCAGGCAGGCAGAGGCAGAGGCAGAGGCGGGCATGATGCCAGGCGCTTGCGCATTGCACAAGTAAGCAATAGAACCGTGAGACCAGCCCACGCATTCCGGCTACTTCACAATGGCGGCAACCTAGCAGGCGGGCAGGCGGGCAGGCAGTTTTTTAAATCATATAGCCAAAATAAACACAACACACAGTGACAGCCCTGCAAGGCTGCCACATAAGTCCAAAAGACACAGTCAGAAACAGTGTGGGATGCTGCTTGTCATCCACTCAATGTAGGAGCCTGGAAGAGGAATCCTATCGCGTCCTTCGTTCATAGTCAGAGAGGTGCATGCGTTCCTTGGCGATAAAATTAAGCCTTCTTCTTATCCAAAGTTCTCATGAGCCTCTGACGTGGTCTTACAAGAAGAAACGCCCATGGAAGTGTGGGACCTTACAGAAGGCCTGGAGGGAGCCATCGGAGTCCAATTTCAGAGGCACACGTGCAAGCACATTGGTTCAAGTCAAACAACATAGAATGTGTGAGATGCTTGTGCATCCCCTCAATGTAAGAGGCTAGGAGAAGAAACTAGATCCCTTCGGGATCCATCGTTCAGAGTTGAGTTACTGAGCTGTAAACAACACAGCCAGTAAATTAAAGTAAAGAAAATTAATTAACCGAAAATAAGAATTAAAAAATCAAGGGCCTGCCGGTGCCTGCCCAAAGGTGTGGGATGGATGGGGGGTGCCTGCCAATTACTCCCCCGCGGGCATGAGGGTGGGGTATCCCAGCAGGGGCAGATTGACCTTGAGGAAGACCAGCTGCTCCACAATCTCAGCGTCCAAGCGAGAGCGGTGGGGTGTGACCACGTCGCCCGCCATGGAAAACACCCGCTCGCTTGGAACGCTGGACGGTGGGCAGCTGATTCTGTCCATGGCCACCCGCGCCAGATCAGGCCACATCTGGCGCCGAGATGACCAGTAGGCCAGGGGTTCGATGGAGCCGTCCTCCATCTGCTCCGCCAGGTAACGCTGCACTGCTGCTGCAGCGTCATCCTGGCGGCGGCTGGGTTGAGTGCCTCTATGCCCAACCGCAGCCTGCAAAGCCTTGTCCCAAAACCCCTGGCCTGTCCCCCTGCTGGGTGTGGTGGTGCTGGTGCCGCCGCTGCTGGTGGTGCTCAGCGGACTTAGCGCCTGGGCTTCGGTGGGCTCCTCCTCTGCCTGCCCAATCCTGGCATCCCGGGCCGCCCGAACGTCCGTCACCAGCATTTCCACCCAACCTGCCCGGGAAGTCTGACCACATAACCCATCCTTGATGCGCGGGTCGCACATGGTGGCCAACATGTACTGCCTCTCGTTGTAGAGAGGCTGGACCCGGCGGGATAGGCTTTCCCTCAGCCTCGTCACCACTTCCCGCACCTCTGGCAGGAAGCGCCTGCCGGTGACGGCATCCCCGGCCTCCAGAAACTCGCCCATCTGATTCTGGAGATGCCTGGCCACGGGGAGCACCTGGCTGAGAAGGGCAGTGCTGCTGCTCAGGGTCTCGGTGGCCTCAAGGAACGGCTTGAGGACCACCAGAAGCTGGGACATGGCCTCCCACTGCTGCCTGGACAGTGGGGCCTGGATGCCAATGTCCCCGACCCTGAACATCTCGTGGACAACACGCTGTTGCTCCACCATACGCTCGAGCATGTGGTAGGTGGAGTTCCAACGTGTTGCCACGTCCTGCACTAGCCGGTGCTGCGGAAGTCCCAGCTCCTGCTGCTTCTCCCGCAGCAACCGACTGCCCTTCACGCTGTGGTGGAAATGCCCAGCCACCTTCCTGCAGCTCTCTAGGAGATTACGGATTTGGGGAGGGAGAGGGGCCTTGCTGCCTCCAAGGCCATCCCTGACGACCAGGTTGAAGACGTGCGCGATGCAGCGGATGCCCTCAAATCCGCCATCGCGCACCGCCTTCAGCATATTGGCTCCCCCGTCCGTGACCATGTAACCGCGGGTGTGCTGGTGCCCGCCCAGCCACCCTGCCACCATGCGGTTCATGGCCTCCGTAATCTCCTCCGCCGTGTGGGACTGGTCCATGACTGCGGTATGAAGGAGGGCCCAGCAGCAGCCCTCCTTCCCAGTCCCAGAAGTCCTGGGTGCTTCCTGCCCTGAGGCTCCCCACCAGTGAGCCGTCAGGGACAGGTAAGCGTGCACTCCTCCTTCGCTGGACCAGATGTCCGAAGTGAAGTGCACCTTCTGTGCCTCTGCCTGGCACAGACGACCCAGAACTAACTCCCTGCATGCCTGGTACAGGGAGGGCACCACACGCCTGCTCAGGGTGGTGCGACACGGCGGCTTGTAGTATGGAACCACAAGAGCCATCAGCCTCTTGAAGCCTGCGTTCTCGACGAGGCTGAATGGCTGGTCATCCAACGCCACCATCTCACCGATGCAATTGGTGATCTGGTTGGGCGCTGGAAAACGCCACCTTGTGGCTCCATACTTCCCCCACCCCATCTCTTCCATGGTGGCCTGGCGAAGCCTCTTGGGGATGGGAGGTCGAGAGCTGGCAGAAGTTGCAGGAGCCTTCTGCTTGCCCTTGCCGCTAGCACCAGTCTGCTGCGAGGTGCCCGCCTCGGTCCCAAGCAAAACAGACTGGTGGTGCCTCTGCATGTGGCGGGTGAGGTTCGTGGTGGTGAAGTGGCCTGGCATTTTTCCCCTGCTCACTGACATCTTGCAGTGGCGACAGACAGCAAAGCGGGAATCCACTGCCACCTCAAAGTGGTCCCACACCTTGCTTGCCTGTCGCTTCTGGGGTGACACAGACGGCCTGCCGGCGCCTTCGCTTTGTGGTGTCACCTCAGGAGCAAGGGAATGAGTGGAAGAGAGGACGGATTGTGGAGAGTAAGTCTCTGGTGCTGCCTGCTCTTCCTCTTGCCCCACATCAGAGTCCTCCTTCTCACTCTGAACCTCGCTGACTTCCACAAGATCTGGGAAAAGATCAGTCAGCGGGTTCACAGGCTCACCCACCAAAGAAGGAGCTGGATATAGTGCTCCTTCTTCATGCCCACTGCTGCTCCCAGCACCTGCCTCATGTTGCTGAAAGAGTGCCCTGCAGGCACTACTTTGAGTTGCCTCTGCCTGCTTCTGCTGCCCCAGTGGAGAACGCCTCAGTTTAACTGGGGGTGTGGAAGTAGGCTGCCTGCTGCTGGTCCCAGCAGCAGCAGCAGCAGCGCCATGCCCAGAGCGGCCTCTCCCAAATGCTGCCTTGGGAGCACCCCCCCTTTGAGTGCCACGCTTCATTTTATTTTTATTATTATTTATTTTTGTGTAAGTGTGTGCTTTGCTGACTTTTTTTGTGTTTGTAGCAGCAGGCTACACAGCCCAGCAACACACACTCACTCACAAGCGCGCGCACACACACACACACACAGAGAAAGAGAGAGAGAGAGAGAGAGGATAGAAATATTTTTTTATTATTTTTTTGGGTTTTTTTCAGAAAGCGAAAGTAGAACAAACAAACACACTCACTGCAAAGACAAACTGAACTCACAGACAAACAAACGTGCTATCTAAGAAAGGAAAGGCAAGAGAGAAAGGAAAGCCAAGAGAGAGAACAAGAAAAGCTGAAGTAAAAGATCAGAAACTCCTCAAAACCACCTCCAAATGCAATCAAATCAATACAGTCTCTCCAACACAGCTCCAAAACACTCCCTAATCTCCTCCACGTTCAACCCACAAAGAGCCAGAAGGGCAGGGCTGAGAGAATATATACTGGTGCCCTCCTCCAGCATTGCGATTGGAGGCTGAAGAAAGTCTTCACAGGATTGGGTGATTCAGTCATGTATTCTAAAGCACAATTGGTGGATCAAGCTGTCAAACACACACACACAAACACAGCCTCCCCCTCCCTTTCCTGAAGGTTTAAAATAATAAAGTTTAACCTTTGTTTTCCCACTAAAGCATTGCACCAAAGTTTGTTAAATTTCCAGCGTTTGAGCGGGCATAGGTCCTGTGCCATGTGAGCGAGTTAGAGGTTTGTAGCTCTTAAAACCAACCCATAAATCCCATGTGAAATGCCATGCATAAACCTTTGTTTTCCCACTAAAGCATTGCACCAAAGTTTGTTAAATTTCCAGCGTTTGAGCGGGCATAGGTCCTGTGCCATGTGAGCGAGTTAGAGGTTTGTAGCTCTTAAAACCAACCCATAAATCCCATGTGAAATGCCATGCATAAACCTTTGTTTTCCCACTAAAGCATTGCACCAAAGTTTGTTAAATTTCCAGCGTTTGAGCGGGCATAGGTCCTGTGCCATGTGAGCGAGTTAGAGGTTTGTAGCTCTTAAAACCAACCCATAAATCCCATGTGAAATGCCATGCATAAACGTTCGTTTCCCACTAAAATGTTGCACCTAGCTTCCGGAAATTTCACACACATTTGAAGTGAAGTGTTCCCTGCAATGTGCCAAAGTTTCCCGTTTGTATCTTTGAAAATAAAAAAATGGGAGGCAAAACTGTATTTTACCCCACTGCTACCCAATTTTCAACAATTCATTGCCAACACATGCCTGGAGCTAGCTGTCTGAAATTTTACACACATATCAAGGGAAGTGTTCCCTGTAATGTGCCGAAGTGTCCTGTTTGTATCTTTAAAAATAAAAACATGGGAGGCATAACTGCATTTACCCCACTACTACCCATTTTTCAAAAATTCATTGCCACACCAGGCAAGCACCCACGGTTCTGGGATTTCACACACGTGGGTCCCAAGGTTCCACCTACAATGTGGCAAAGTTTCATGTGTGTAACTTTAAAAATGACCGAGTTATAGGCATTCCATGTTATTTATTAAAAAATTAATTGCCACAAACTGCATGCACCAATCTTTCTGAAATTTCTCACAGATACCTATCCCTAACCAGTGTACAATGTGCCCAAGTTTCATCCTTCTGTCGTTAAAAATGAAAAAGTTATAGGCGTTTTTGTAAAACAACAATACTTTGCTATGGGAAAAACGCATTTAAAATGGCGTCCGATCCGCCGATCCGATCCGATCCGGATCGGACCTCGCCGGATCGGATCGGATCGGATCGGATGGTGTATCGGATCGGATCGGATCGGATCGGATTTTCCGATTTTTGGGGCGGATCGGATTCGGATCGTGGATCGGATCCGATCCGATGCACACCCCTACTAGCTACTATTGTTCCTCATCCTATGCAGTGTTTGATATGGTGTTATAAAGTGTTTGTCAAAAGAAGGATGAAGGGAATAAAAGCCAAACACAAATACATCTTTCAGTTTTGCAAAGCTCTTGTTTCAAGGCTTTTCCTCAAACTATTTCACAAAATATTGATTGCAGTTATAGCCCACAAGCAAAGGACCTTTGTCAATTGGCAGACTGAGACAGGATCAGCTGTACCATTAGGCAGAATGAAGAGATCTAACTCAGGTAGTACAGCTTGAGATAACAACATTACAGGGCAACAAATGGTCAGTTATTTAGATTATTATATTTTTGCCATTTTGTTTTTCTGCCACTTTCACTAAACATCTTCAGCTGTCTTGGAATTAAGGGAATCTTTTAAAATACACAGGGCCTGTTCAGACAACAAACTAAGCCATGGTTAGGCCGCTAACCCTTTTGCAGCAAATGGTTAGTGAATGTGTTTAAACCGTGGTTATGTAGCTAAGTCATGGTTCACACAACATGCTAAGCCGTAATGTTTTGCTCAACATGCTTAACCACTGTGGCTTAGTGTGTCATCTAAACAGGGTCACAGACACATTACTCTCTCATGAATATATCAACTGCAGTGCACAGCCTTTATTGCTGGATATTCTTTTGATTCTTTGGCAGCCTTCCCCAACCTGGTCCCCTTAGATGTGTTGGGCCATTGGCTAATGGCCAGGAATGCTGGCAATTGTGACCCAAACATCTGGAGGGCACCAGGTTGAGGAAGGCCGTTCTATTCTACCCTCAGCCTCATGTTAACTTTTCGTTTATTCACTCAGCCAAAGCTTCCTCGGACTTTCAGCTCTGTTAAATGATTTAAAGGTCCACAGTTAGAGCAATCAAAGCTATCCATTCCTGTCAGAAAGCTTTCTGGCCCTGTCATTTCCACTTCTGAAATATTCTCAGTGATTGACAGGATGGCAAAGACCAGACAGAAGGGCAGAGAGGCACAGCCTAGTCTAACAGATTTTTCCTGCCCATCAATGTGGCTTGTCTTCTTAACTGGAGTTGTTAAGAAATCTTGTCTCATACAAAGTGCGTGCATTTTGCATATCATGCAGAGGACACCAGATTGTGAAGTTAATATTACTAAAGGCTGGATAAAATATAAATAAATAAATAAATAAATAAAAATATTACTTCTCCTTCTGATGTAATGACTGATAATATTCATACTACTGGAAGATGTAGACAAGAATGTACTTCTGCATCTTCTACTGTTCTGTTTATAAGGAGACAAAAAAAAGATAGAAAGAAATAATAATGTTTCCCTCCCTCACCACTCCCATCCATGACCTTTCGTATTTTTGTTTCTGGGGTTCTTAAGGTGGCCATGTGCCCTACTTTGCAGAGGACAGTCCTCCATTTAAAGAGAGGACAGTCTTCTCTATTTGAAGGTGTTCTCCAATGAAGGGCTGTGCAGTCCAAACCTGTTTGAAGATAAAGAACCACAGGAAGGGATGGAGTGCAGGGGCCTGAAATTGCTCACCACCAGTTCGCAGTACCTGAATAACAGTTGAATGAGCAGGCACACAAGTCACAAACTTCCCCACTAGGGCCAGATGTATTGTCTTTCTATTTAAAGTATAGTAAGTATTTCTAAATGTGCATCTATACATATAAATCAATATATGTAAATGTTATAGAAATGTATGTCTTCTTTTTGGGTGACGTGTCCCCCCCTTTTTTGGCAAGACCTAATTAACTACCCTACTGCTGTTAAAGATACAGGAGCCCTGTCCTCCTTCCCATATGGTCACCCTGTATCTGGGCAACTCCAGGGGGCCAGATTCCCAACCCACCCCAGGCCTGAGGTTCTATACCCCAGCAATATACCACTGCTTACAATTTTCTCTGAGGCAACAGCAGGACAGGGCTGTTGCCTTCAAATCCTGCCTGTGGACTTCCACAATCTCTGTTTGTGTTTAGGTCTGAAGCAAGATGCTGGACTAGCTGGACTTCTGTTCTGATACAGCAGGGCTCTTCCGATGTTCTTCATCCATGTGGACATTGAAATAATGATTCGGCGGTATTTCTCTCCCTTTTTCTTCAGAGGGGTTCGTTCTCATGTTCCTTTTCTGGGACTGCAATCCAGCTTGACAGACAGGGCAAACAGGTAAACGCTGCTACAATATTCCATCCCATTTATCTTTGTGGCATATTGGCCTCCTTTAGGCTAGTGGAGGTCCCAGGCAGGTGCAGCTTGACCGAATGCTTATTTAATAATTTAGAGGCAAAATTTAATTTTCTACCTTGCATTATGAAAAATAATTAAGATCAGCCCAGACCTCTGGGGAACAATTTTGGTGCCTGGTAGCCTCTGTGCACCAGCTACCTGCATAGCTGGAGGGAAGCACATTCTGCTGCACTGATCTGAATGCCACTTGCACCCTATCCCTGGCATGGAAATGAGGGAGATGCTAATTTCATGCTCAATTTCCCCAGTGCCATTGTCTCTCCATGTTTGTAGCCTCAACAAGTTTGATGGGAAGTGACTCGAGCTGCCAGGGAACAGCATTTGTAAAAGCGTGCAGTGTCAGCCCTCGCAAATAGATTGCTGCTGATGGATAGTAATAGGCCAGCTGTGAGGGGTGCAACTGCTCACAGGGAGGTTCTGAGCTGACGGCGAAGCCACCTCAGTTGTGGCTTGTTATTCTTGTCCATGCTTTGCAGCTGGCTATTTGCTCACCGCTCCCGTGGCAGATGGGAGGGTGGGTTGTTGCAGGCTGGCCTCCGGGAGCTTTCATTTACTTATCCTCTCTCTGCGCTGGGCTGTTAAGATCTCATCATCATCTCCTCTCTTGCCCCTCCCAGCTGCTGATCTGCAGGGACCTTGCATCACTCAAAAAGAGGACAAAAGAGGGCACCAATTTGCATTACATTTGCATATGTCAATATATATGTGTATATGTATAAATGCAAATTTAGAGATAATTACTGTAATTTAACTAGAAATACAGTATATCTCACCATAGTGGGGGAACATTGTGAACAGGTGACCTATGTGCCTTGCTTGCTCTGCTGCTGCCAAGGTGCTAACTGGTGATGCGTATCTTCAAAGCTCAGCTCTTCCTTCTGATAGTTCTGCAGTTTTAATCCAGACTTGGTCTGGGTAGCCCATCAAATAGAGGACACCTTCAAACAGATGGCTCTCCTTTAGCAGCTCTTTAAATAGAGGATTGTCCTCTCTAAAGTAGGACACCAGGCCACTCAAACCAGGTTTGAGTTGACTGTGGAACCTACATCTTGGGACCAATGTCCAGGCTCTGGTTGATGTCAGCAGCACCTACCACTGTGCCCTGCTGTAATGTCCTAATCTGATTTTACACAGGTCTTAATAATGTAGAATTTATCTATTCCTCACAGGAGGGCCACAGATTTACCAGAAAATTATCGGTATGTTGCACTTCCTTCTGGAGCTTTCCTGCTCATGTTGGCTTCTCTTGGGGTATCCTGTGATGACACAGTTGGGTGTCTTGTTACAATATCTAGTTTATTTATCAATGGCCTGAGATGAACATGCAATAAATTATAAAACATCAATTATAGTTGCAGACCAAACTGGTTTTTTAAAAAAATATTGCCTTTGTCATGCTTGAATGACTTTCAATAAAAGGTACACTTGATGGAGATGAAGAAAACGTTGCCTCTTTATATTAATATGTCTCCTTTCTTGAAATTAGCTAAGAAATGATGGATGGTTTCAATTATGGAAAGTGCTTTTTTATTTTTATTTTGTTTTAAAGTTGGTGTTGTATCCCTTTCATCTGGCAATATTTCTTGGTGTAGTATGGATAAATAAAGGCTGTTTCCACATCATCATCATCATCTTCATCCACTTTATTGCACTTGTACAGCCTGTGTGTTTATACAGAAGTACATCATAGAATGCTCAGTGGACCTTATCCTTATCTAAATACCTTACCTAGCTTTCTTAATTTAGCTAGCCTTCCAAAAGTCTGGTGAGGCAGGGTTTACTCCTGTTTTGACGCGGCCCTCAGGGCGACCATGTGTCCCCTTTTATAGAGGACATTCCTCTGTTTGAAAGGTTACCAGAGGGCTGTTCTCTATTTTAAAGATGTCCTCTACTAAAGACCAAGAGCCATCAGAAGCAGAGTTGGTTCTAGGTTTGTTCGTTTTTTGAGAGCCCTGGGGGAGGTTTTAACTGACTTTGTGGCCAGGCTTAACAGTTTAAAATGTTTTAAATGTCAGCTGTTTTATGTTTATGGTTTTAAATTTTGTATATTGTCTTTTTAGTGTTCAATCTTTTAATTTTTGTAAACCGCCCAGAGAGCTCCGGCTATGGGGCGGTATATAAATGTAATAAATAATAATAATAATAATAATAATAATAATAATAATAATAATAATCCTCAATAAACCCCCTCCCTCAGTGAGTCTTCTCACAGCTTTTGTCACCAGCTGCTATTCCTCCGCAACCTCTTTCCCTCTTCATCACAACAGTTAAAGGTGCAGGCACTATACTAGACTGACCATATACAAAAGAAGGAAGGGCCCCTGCAACTTTAACTGTTGTGATGAAGAGGGAATATCACCAGGAACTAATTGCATACAAATGACACTGGCTGAAATTCCCTTTTCTCTACAACTGTTAAAGTCACATGAGCCCTGACCTGGATTTTATCTGGTCAGCCTAGACCATTGCCTACCCTTGATACCAGCCCAGATCAGAAGGTAGCACCTGAACAGCAGACTGAGCAAGGCACACAGGTCACCTGGTCACACTTCAACACTGTGGTAAGTTGTACTATATTTCTATTTAAATTATAATAATGATGTCTAAAACAGCATCTATACATATAAATTAGTATATGCAAATTTTATGCAAATCACTCTGTTTTTGTACTCTTGTGTTGGTGATGCATTTCCTTTTTTTTTTTTTTTGGTCCTCTGGTGAGCCCCTTCATATGTGTGAGCCCCAGTGGTGGGCTAGGAGCAGCCCACCATCAGGGCTTACTGTGGGCTGGCAGCAGCACTGGTGACCAGCAGCAATGCTGTGATCAGAGCCAGGCAACTGAGTCTGACCTACCATTTTAATTTCTCACGATACCCCCTTTAAATAACATCACTACAGGTCATTGTGGGAAATTATACGACTGGCTTAAGTGCTATTTTAGAGAGCCCAGGGCAAATGTTAATGCAGCAGTGGGCCCCGCTGATGCCCTGGCAATTTCCTAAAAATACTGTGTACCAGTTGAGGCTGGTGGCTCTGATTTTGGTGGGGCTGTGAACCCTTTCTTGGTTTTCAGTCAGAACCAGCTAGAACTCTAAAGGAGCTATCGAAGGTGCTGAATCCTCCATTCTGGGTTTCAGTCCGAACCAGCCAGAAATGTAAAGGAGCTATCCAAGATGTTGAACCCTATCCCTTAAATAGGTTCAGCAAAATATAAGGGTTAAATAAAAACAGTTTACAGTTTTCTCTTCACAAGGTCTGCCGACCAGATAAACTATGTCTATACTTTTTTGGCACTCCCCACCCCCCACCCAACTTTTAGGCTGGCTATGGGCCTGACAACAACCACACCACATTAGTGAGGTGACACGAAGCAGGATTTCCAGAATTCCTTGGGGGGAAACACACAGGAGAAGGTGATCCTTAAGATAACTAGGGGATTTAAAGGTAAGCACCAACACCTTGAATTGAGCCTGAAAGCAGGGAGCCAATGAAGATCAAATAATGGAGTCATATGCTCTGTCCAGTCAGTTCCAGCTAACAATCTTGGTTAAACTGTTGTTTCTTGATACCTTTCAAGGGCAGCCCCACGCTGTACATGTTATAATGGTCCAATCTGGAGGCTACTAAAACATGGCCAGTTCTATCTTCTCCAGGAAGGGGTGTAGCTGGTGTATTATTAGGAGTTCAGCTGAGCTTTAGCCATTCTTATTTTACCTCATATTATTATGGGAAATTTAAACTGCTTGAGATTTGGGAGACATACATTCCCCCAAGAAGTTTTTTTTTCTCCAGATAAACAGACAAGCACAATTATCAACGCGACAGGTGTTCCTTGAAAATCCACCACACTGTTTTCTTTCCCTAAACTTTGGAAAGTAAATGGGCCTCAGAGAAAATTGCTTCTGACATGTCTTGTATTTAGATAATGAAAGAGACACATTCTCTTGCATCCCCACCTTTTACGCATGCCACTTTCCTAGCTCGAAAGATTTAGAGAAAACAGCAGCCAAAGTTAAAACTCAATATGGATAGGGAAAACTGGCTCATGGGGATGTAGCACTCTGATGGAAGAGCTGAAAGAAGAAAAACATTAACAGGGACTCTGTTTGGCTTATGAGGAAGAGAAGTGGGTGATATCCTGACTGTGACACTGGGCAGCCCTGCCATTGGACAGAGTGAAGGGCAGTAAGTTGTTAGTGATTTAGGACATAATCCTATGCATGTTTAGACAGAAAAAAGTCCTCCAATTTCCAGCTTGCCCCATCCAATCATGCTGGTTGGGGCATGCTGGGAGTTGTAGGACTTTTTCTATCTAAACATGCATAGGTTTGCAGCTTTAATTTATTATTACTGTTTTTCTGTTGCTAGCTTCTTAAAATGTGTGTGTGTGTGTGTGTGTGTGTGTGAACAACTTCAGTATTGATTGGCATCCTTGGGACTTTTGCCATGGATTTCAGTGTCCATATTCCACGTTTTGGAAATATCTATATAAAAACTCGAGATCTACCAGACCAATTTGGCTCATATTTGGTTTAAGCTGAAGCTTGAGCAGTGTAGACATGCAGAAAATTTTGAAAGTTTGAAAAAGTTAAAAGCTTGAGCTTTAATAGCAAAACTTTCCTCCACACCAAACAGGCAGAGCAGCCCCTCCTCCAGTGGGATGACGGACAACCCTGCTCTGCCAATCAGTGTTGTACGAAGGCATGCCCCGGGTGTTGCCATGTGGTTAAGCTGTCACCACCAGCGGGCAGGGGGAAGAGGGTGGAGGTGGCCAATTGGGGTATGTGAGGAGGGAAGGGGCAGGGTCACAACGCATGCAAATTTTAGAGGGGGATTCACTATGCATGAGGCACGTTTGCATTATTTATGAACCCTTCTATGGTGAGGGGGTTGAAGGGCAAACAAGCAGGAAAAGAGCAGGACTATTAGCACCCATGGCAACATGGGCTTTATACTAGTTTATATAAGAATACAGTAGTGTAAGGCTTATTACTCGAGAACTACCAGACTGATTTTGCTCATTTTTTTAAAACTGAAGCTCAGTCAGTGTTGGTGTGCAGAAAATTTTGAAAGTTTAAAAAAGTCCAAAGCTTAACTTTTAATAGCTAAACAGTATGTTTCTGTACCCTGGCCAGGTACACGAGATAGTCGGGGAACTACAGCTCCCACATAACTCCATGCTGTGCAGGAGCACAGGGAGAAAACACAAAGGCAGAGATGGAGGGAGGGCCTTGGGCTTTGTGAGTTGAGCTTGCTCTTGGAGCAGCTATATTAGTGGCAGGGATGATGATGATCTGAGTTGGTGGTGGAGGAGGAAAAGAAACAGCCCTAGGAAAAGTCGGCTTTTAAAATGTGGGAGAAGAGGGAAGGAGGTGGGCTTGAAGGCTGAGCTGAAGAAGCAAATGTCATTCAGCAGCGACGGGTGTGAGGAAGTGAGGGCCAAA
Source organism: Anniella stebbinsi (assembly GCA_029215795.1). Taxonomy (NCBI): domain Eukaryota; kingdom Metazoa; phylum Chordata; class Lepidosauria; order Squamata; family Anniellidae; genus Anniella; species Anniella stebbinsi. Next base: position 58,140,382 of record JARDYH010000005.1, on the reverse strand, counting down.
AGTCCTCAGCTGCATTGAATGAAAGTAACCTCCATACAGATTCTTGAGGACTGACATAGCAGGAGTCAAGGAACAGTATGTTTCGCCCTCAGACTACTAGCACCCATGGCGACATGGGCTTTACACTAGTATAGAAAGAAGACTGAAGTGTGATGAGAGAACGTTTCCTGCAGCTATTCCTTCTTTTGGATTCATGACTTATTCCTGAAACAGTAAATCAATTGTTAAAATAGGGAGTGTTAATACTGATGACCAATTTGAAAAAGACTCAGTGGGCCTCATCTGCAAAAGGTCAGTATGGTCTATAAAACATGTCTCCTTGCAAAGGTTTCCCTAGACAAACTAAAATGGCACCAGTGGTAAAACAGCAAAATTGTTCCTGTTTGATTCTGCTTGATTCCATGAGCGTCATCACACGGGGGGAAATCACATTTGCTTACCGGCACTTCTCCACTCATGTGTTTGTCCCTCATTACTTCTTCTTTTGAAAGAGGAAGTAAACAAAGTGCACATGGTCCATTCAGTGGTCTGTTTTGATTGTGCTGCTTCTCCTGCACACAGCAGGAGATAGCAGCAAGTCCCATCTTTAAAAATAAGTCAGACTTACTAGGGTGTTTTTTTTTTTTGTCACGCAAAGAAGGCTAGAAGGGGTGGGAAGCAGATGACGTCATGAGAGGGACCCGCGAAAATCCATGAGTGCCCAGTAACGAACGGGCAATAAAACGCTCATCTGATGGAGCTCCATGTTTGTTGGTGCCGTTCTTGAAAGATTCAGAATTGAGGAGGAAAATGACTTTTCCTTATTTAAAGGGAATGAAATTCAGGCTAGAACAACAATGTGCTCTTCTAATTATCAAGGTACATTGTTTATTAGCTTATAAATGGCATGCCAGGAAAACTATGTCTTAATTAGAAATATAACTTTAACATTTCTTCTTATCTTGTGCCTTTATAATTGGAAAATGTACAGTTTCTGTGGAGACTGGATACCATTTTTTTTAAGTCACAGCAATTAAACAACTGGACAAAAGAGGATTTATATGCATTCATTTAGCCACCCATTCATGCTAATTTTACTTCAGCATCAGTTAGGCTATGTCCATATACCACATCAACCCTGAATGATTTTTCCTCAGTAAACACATTTATTTATTGAATAATTTGTAGAAAGGAAAAATTGTAGCTAGAAACATAGTTCAAGTACTGAAGAAGGAACCAAGACCTCCTTATGCTCTGCTCCATAAGTGCAAATAGGAGTGTCATAAGTTCTTTTGGTTATGCATTGAGTTGCAGCTTCTGTGATCATCTATGGATCTCATGGTATGCCTTATTCAGCAAAAACTATTGTCCCGTGTCTGTTGGATGCCACAACATCTCTTTAATAAGGGTTTGTCTAAGTTGGCTAATTGTTGGGAGGTGTAACACAGCTGATGCGTCTTTTAACCTTATATTTAAGCAATGTCCAATAGTTGTCCCTCCTTGGCAGGAGACTATTATACAAAGAAACTTTGTATTGGAATACTCTTTCATATTTCCTGATGTACATGGCCTTTTAAATTACCTATCTGCTTCCTGGAAGTTAACACACGGTCAGCGTAATGACAGCTGAAAGTCAGATATTACAACATTGGAAGGATAAATGCTCACCTCCGATAATGAAATGGATTGAAGACCTTACAACACTTTCAACATTTCAACAGGTGGTGTCCAGATGCCACCTGTGAATGGATACTTATTTGGATATTTGGTCTGCTTTTGTTGAAGTTTATGTATAATTCTTAGTTGTATTTTCACATACACACACATACACACACTTTACATAGGCATGTGTCGAAATCGGTATATTTAAATCTATGTAGCTATTATTTTTCCTCTTTTCTGTTTGTTTTTGTTTTGTTGAAATTTCACAATAAAAAATAAATGAAAGAAACAAAACCTTAAGTGGGAGTGGACTGGTTTGCATGATCATCGTCAGCTAAACAAACCATGGTGGCTTTGCTCAATCATCCACCCAGGTACAGCTTGTTGTGTTGTCCAAACCTTGGCGGCATGGCTTGTTCTAGGGGGAAACAACCCTTAAATAACCTCAAATAAGCCATGCCTACGTTTGGACAACACAGCAAGTCACACCCAGGGAAGCGATTCTGCAAACTAAGCCAACATGCTCTGTGGCTTAAACAAGCAACTATGGCTTCTTTAACTGATGATGTGCAAAACCAGTGTGTGTAGTAGTAATTGTGTCTGTTGAGCAAGGAGTGGGAAAGGTGACCATATGAAAAGGAGGACAGGGCTCCTGTATCTTTAACAGTTTCATAGAAAAGGGAATTTCAGCAGGTGTCACTTGCATGTGTGCAGCACTTGGTGAAATTCCCTCTTTATCACAACAGTTAAAGCTGCAAAAGCTATACTAGAGTAATACAAAAGATGGCAGGGTTCCTCCAGGGTATTATTTGCAGCACCCCATTCCCCCCCCCCCAACTGAAATAACCACCTAATTTGCTCCCACTGTTGCTGAGGATGCTCTGGGAATTAGTGCTCAGATAGCCTGCTCCTGATTTCAAGGGAGTGTGTGTGTGTGTGTTGGGGGGAGGAGAGTGAGAGTGTATGTATGTATGTATGTATGTATGTGTATATGTACGGGGTAAGAATGTGTGTGTGTGTATGTGTGTGTGTATGTATGTGTGTGCTTGTAATTGCCACACAAGGCAAGCATCTATGTTTCTGAAATTTCACACACATAGGTCCCAATGTACCACCTACAATGTGACAAAGTTTCATGCGTGTAACTTTAAAAATGAAAAAGTTATAGGTGTTTCTTTCTTCATTGTTTCAAAAATTAATTGCCACACAAGGCAAGCACCTATGTTTCTGAAATTTCACACACATATCAAGCCAAGTGTTACCTGTAATGTGCCCAAGTTTCCTGTTTGTATCTTTAAAAATAAAAAAGTGGGAGGCATAACTGTATTTACCCCACTACTACCCATTTTTCTAAAATTAATTGCCACACAAGGCAAGCACCTATGTTTCTGAAATTTCAAACACTTAGGTCCCAATGTACCACCTACAATGTGGCAAAGTTGCATTTGTGTAACTTTAAAAATGAAAAAGTTATAGGCATTCCTGGTTATTTATTAAAAAAATAATTGCCACAAAATGCATGCACCAATCTTTCTGAAATTTCTCACAGATACCTATCCCTAACCAATCTACAATGTGCCCAAGTTTCATCCTTCTATAATAAAAAATGAAAAAGTTATAGGCATTTTTGCAAAACAATACTTGGCTATGGGAAAAAGCATCGGACCTTGGCGGATCGGATCGGATCAGAGGGTTGGTCGGGTCAGATTGGATCGGATTTTTCCGATTTTGGGGCGGATCGGATTCAGATCGTGGATCGGATCCGATCCGATGCACACCCCTATTTTTTATTACTCTCAGACCTTAGATCAGCTCCCCATTTAGCTGTGTGGTTAGGGTTAGCTCCCAATGACCTCTCCCGCTAAGACATTTCCCTAAGCATCCTAAGCTATTCCTGCCTGCTCCAGCTTGGAGGTCTCTAATGTTTTGGACTATATTCCCCATTTTCCCTGATCATTGACCGTGAGGGCTGGGGCTGGTAGGAGCTGGAATCCAAAACATCTGGAAGGCACAACACTGGGGAAGCCTGCATTAGGCCATAATTTGCTTAATAAGGAGGTATGGCCAGGTCTGCATTTGAAGTACTAGGCTTTGAAGACAATGGACACAGACTTCCTCAGACTACTTTGGAAATAAATTACCATAAACTTGCAGTCATGTCAAATTATTTTGCTTTTGGCAGAGTAGGGTGAATGTGGCCTTCCTGCTGTGAGGTGACCGCTGCCCGTGCCAGTGCCTCACATAAAATAGAGACATTTCCACTACATCTTTAATGAGCGTGCCCTAAACTCAAGGGGTGGCAACGTGTCCAGCTGGATGCTCATAATCATTTCGCCAGCTGGCGACAAAGTGACAAGTGATCCCAATTCTCTATCTTTCTATTCTCTTCCTTTCACTGGGGTTGGGATGAGGTTAAACCATTAGAGTGAGAGGCAAGGGAAGCAAATTGGGGCATCTTCTTTAGGCTTTGCTCAGACAAATGAAAAGTTAATTCAGAATCACTGTCCTACGATATATTATATTAGTTCTATATGTCCATTCTAACTCCCATAGTTGTGTTATCAGTTGATATATGACAATGAAACTCAGGTGTTTGTAACTTAACTGGGATTTTTTTTAAAAAAAGTTATATATTGCTCCCTCACAGGACTCTTAATGTGGGTCTGGAGAACCCACGACCTCCCTAGGTAATTGGTTCCATTCTTGTACTGCTCTAACAGTAAGGAAACTTTTTCCTGGTTTCCAGCTGGAATCTGACTTCCTGTAACTTGAGCCCGTTATTCTGCGTCCTGCACCCTGGGATGATCAAGAAGAGATCCTGGTCCTCTTCTATGTAACAACCTTTCAAGTATTTGAAGAGTGCTATCATGTCTCCCCTCAGTCCTCTCTTCTCCAGGCTAAACATGCCCAGTTCTTTCAGTCTCTCCAATCATCCTTGTTGCCCTTCTCTGAACCCCCTCCAGCTTGTCTGCATCCCTTTTAGAATGTGGTGCCCAGAACTGGACACAATACTCAAGATGAGTCCTAACCAGTGTCAAATAGAGGGGAACCATTACCTCACATGATTTGGAAGCTATACTTCTATTAATGCAGCCCAGCATTTGCTTTTTTTTGCAGCCACATCACACTGTTAGCTCATATTCAGCTTGTGATCTACAACAATTCCAAGATCTTTCTCACTTGTAGTATTGTTGAGCCAAGTATCCCTCATCTTGTAACTGTGCATTTGGTTTCTTTTTCCTAGGTGTAGAACTTGGCATTTATCCCTATTAAATTTCATTCTGTTGTTTTCAGCCCAGCACTCCAGTCTATCAAGATCACTTTGAAGTTTGTTTCTGTCTTCCAGGTTATTAGCTAGGGGTGTGTGCGCCACACTGAAAATCAGGTGGTCCAACGGAACTTCTATGGACCTCCGAACTCGCAGTGCCTTTAGGGGGCAGTTCAAAAATCGATGGAAACCTGCTGTGAAGTTAGAAGATTGGTCAGAGCCCCAAAGAGATCTGTATCCGAAGGTTTTTTAGGTGATGTAAGGGCTCATTTTATGTTGATGATGGACAACTAACTAAACACTTCCATATTAGGAAGATGATGAGGGGTGAGGGAGGGTTAGTTTTGAGATTGACATCTGGCTGGCAAAAACCCTAATTGGGTTGCCATAATAATAAAGTGAAAGTGAAAAGTGATTGACATCTGTGGCTAACCAATAGCCACAGTTTCCTCCCTGTCCCCCCTCCAACCACATTGCTTAGGGGGAGGAATTGCAAATGATATAAACAGAAAGAGTCCATAGCGCTCTTTTTACAATGCGGCTGAGCCTGACTGAATGTCATGGAAATGGGAAAGTTCCATTAGCATTCCCTAGTGCTTTCTTATCTGGGGGCATTTTGAAGCCCTTTATGTCCATGCCCCACTGGTCCAGCATGGCCTGCCTGTGGGATGTGGGGGGCTGGAACCTTGCCCACAACATTGCTGTTGCTAGCCTGAGACTGACCGCTGGCTTGAAGGGGGTGCAGCCTCTTAAGATCTAGCATACCTGGGATCCTCTGCCACCAAAGAAAAATGATCCCAGGCATTAGACTTGCATTTTGCCAGTGCAAAGGAGGGTGCAGGTGGAGCCTCTTCTCCTGCACTTCAGAAGGACCAGCAGCAGCAGAGGTCAGGGTGCACCTAATTTTAGGCAGGGGGGAACTAGAAGAAACACCTCTCCCACTCCCAACACGGCCAGAGCCAGCTTTCTTTGCTGGGTTTTCTTTTCTCTCTGTGTGTCTGTCTGCTTTTATTTGCTTTCTTGTAGTACCACCCCAGACTTCCTTGTGTGTGTGTGTGTGTGCGTGTTCTTGTTCCACACATGGAGATAGGGAACTTCAGTTTTTGTAGGAGGTTTCTAGTTTCTGAAAGTTCTGCAAGCTCTCTTGAGAGAAGATGAAATGTATCTGAAGTGTGTGTGTATATGGGGGGGAATGTTTGGAAGTAGGGGTGTGCACGGACCCCCCGGATCGGATCGGGACCCGGATCGGGACCTCCAATTTTGTCCCGGACCGGTTCGGACAAAATCGGAGGCCCCCCGGACCGGATCGAGTCCGATCCCGATCCAAAAATCGGAAATTTTTGGATCGGCCGCCATTTTTTTCCCCATAGACTTGCATTGCAATGCAAGTCTATGAGGAAAAAATGGCGGCGGGTGGGTAAGGGGGGGCCTAACTCCCTCCCCCCCCCGGGGCCGTCCGCTGTGGACGGCCCCGGCAGGTAAACCCCCTCCCCCGCGCTCCCTACCCCCCCTGGGGCCGCCTGCTTCCATCCGCTGGCGCCCGCGGGCGCCAGCGGATAGAAGCGGACGGCTCCGGGGGGGGGGTAAGCCCCCTTCCCCGCCACTTACCTTCTCGGCACGTCCGGCGCCGGCGGCTACTACCAGCGGGCTCCGCGGCCTACTCTCGAGTAGCGCGCCGGGTGATGACATCACCCGGCGCGCCACCCTGGAGCAGGCCGCGGAGCCTGCTGGTAGTAGTAGGCGCCGGCGCCGGACGGGAGCCGCCGGGCCGGGCAGGTAAGGGCCCCCCTCCCCCCTCCCCCCTCCGCGCGCCCCCTCCTCCCCCCTCCCCCCTCCGCGCGCCCCCTCCTCCCCTCCACGCACCCCCTCCTTACCTTTCCGGCCCGGCGGCTCCCGTCCGGCGCCGGCGCCTACTACTTCCAGCAGGCTCCGCGGCCTGCTCTAGAGTAGTGCGCCGGGTGATGACATCACCCGGCGCGCCATCCTAGAGCAGGCCGCGGAGCCTGCTGGGAATAGTAGGCGCCGGCGCCGGACGGGAGCCGCCGGGCCGGAAAGGTAAGGGCCCCCCTCCCCCCTCCGCGCGCCCCCTCCTCCCCTCCACGCACCCCCTCCTTACCTTTCCGGCCCGGCGGCTCCCGTCCGGCACCGGCGCCTACTACTTCCAGCAGGCTCCGCGGCCTGCTCTAGAGTAGCGCGCCGGGTGATGACATCACCCGGCGCGCCATCCTAGAGCAGGCCGCGGAGCCTGCTGGGAATAGTAGGCGCCGGCGCCGGACGGGAGCCGCCGGGCCGGAAAGGTAAGGGCCCCCCTCCCCCCTCCGCGCGCCCCCTCCTCCCCTCCACGCACCCCCTCCTTACCTTTCCGGCCCGGCGGCTCCCGTCCGGCGCCGGCGCCTACTACTACCAGCAGGCTCCGCGGCCTGCTCTAGAGTAGTGCGCCGGGTGATGACATCACCCGGCGCGCCATCCTAGAGCAGGCCGCGGAGCCTGCTGGGAATAGTAGGCGCCGGCGCCGGACGGGAGCCGCCGGGCCGGAAAGGTAAGGGCCCCCCTCCCCCCTCCGCGCGCCCCCTCCTCCCCTCCACGCACCCCCTCCTTACCTTTCCGGCCCGGCGGCTCCCGTCCGGCGCCGGCGCCTACTACTTCCAGCAGGCTCCGCGGCCTGCTCTAGAGTAGCGCGCCGGGTGATGACATCACCCGGCGCGCCATCCTAGAGCAGGCCGCGGAGCCTGCTGGGAATAGTAGGCGCCGGCGCCGGACGGGAGCCGCCGGGCCGGAAAGGTAAGGGGCCCCCTCCCCCCTCCGCGCGCCCCCTCCTCCCCTCCACGCACCCCCTCCTTACCTTTCCGGCCCGGCGGCTCCCGTCCCGCGTCGGCGCCTACTACTTCCAGCAGGCTCCGCGGCCTGCTCTAGAGTAGCGCGCCGGGTGATGACATCACCCGGCGCGCCATCCTAGAGCAGGCCGCGGAGCCTGCTGGGAATAGTAGGCGCCGGCGCCGGACGGGAGCCGCCGGGCCGGAAAGGTAAGGGCCCCCCTCCCCCCTCCCCCCTCCGCGCGCCCCCTCCTCCCCTCCACGCACCCCCTCCTTACCTTCCCGGCCCGGTGGCTCCCGTCCGGCGCCGGCGCCTACTACTACCAGCAGGCTCCGCGGCCTGCTCTAGAGTAGCGCGCCGGGTGATGACATCACCCGGCGCGCCACCCTAGAGCAGGCCGTGGAGCCTGCTAGTAGTAGTAGGCGCCGGCGCCGGACGGGAGCCACCGGGCCGAGAAGGTAAGTGCCCCCCTCCTCCCCCCCCCCGCTGTCCACTTTCATCGGTGGGCGCCCGCTGGCGCCCGCCAATGGAAGCGGCGGTGGGCGCCAGTGGGCGCCCGCCGATCCGCCGATCCGCCGAACCGGTTCGGAGCTTTTTCGGACCGGTTCGGATTGGATCGGCCGATCCAGCTGCGGGATCGGAAATCGGATAATTTATCCGATTTCCCACTGGACCGGACTCGGATCGTGGATCGGGTCCGATCCAGTGCACATCCCTATTTGGAAGGGGGGGGGGGAAATTAAAAAATCCCTAAAAATCAAAGGATGATGAGAACAGCTTCAAACTTGGCATGGCTAAAGCCCTACTTAAGTGTTACCAGGGTACCAAGTTTCATCTCTTTATCTTTAAAAATGACAATGTAAGCATTTTGATTAATTCACATTGACACTAATACAGCGGTTCTCCGAAAATGGAGCGGTTATACCTGATGGTATGAGGAGATGGACCCATTCTGAAAATCAGAGCAGAGAATCACCTCACTGGAGCTGCGACCCAAGTTTCGGGAATGTGAAGACCTGCTCTGCACACCCCTAGTATTAGCTCTCCCACCCAATTTTGTGTGATCTGCAAAGCTGATAAGCATTCACTGCACCTCCTCATCCAAGTCATTAATAAAAATGTTGAAGAGCACTGGGCCCAGGACTGAGCCCTGCGGTACCCCAGTCGTTACCTCCTCCTAGTTTGAGAAGGTAGCATTGATAAGCACTCTTTGAGTCAGATTCCGTAGCTAACTGTGGATACACCTAGTTGTTCCATCTATCCCACTTTTAGCTACTTTGCTAAAATGTCATGGGGTACTTTGTCAAAATCTTTGCTAAAGTCAAGATATACTATGTCCACAGCATTCCCACAGTCTACAAGGGAGATTACCCGATCAAAGATGAGATCAGATTAGTCTGGCAGGATTTGATTTTAACAAATCCATGCTGGCTTCTAGTAATCACTGTTTTGTTCTCAAGGTGCTTACAGATTGACTGCTGTATAATGTGCTCCAAAATTTTCCCAGGGATTGATGTCAGACTAAGTGGTCTGTAATTCCCAGATTCCTCCTTTTTGCCCTTTTTGAAGATAGGGACTGCATTAGCCCTCCTCCAGTCGTCCGGCACTTCACCCGTCTTCCAAGATTTCTCAAAGATAATAGACAGTGGTTCTGAGAGTTCTTCTGTCAGCTCCTTTATTACTCTAGAATGCAGTTTATTGGGCCCTGGCGATTGGAACTGGTTCAAAGAAATTAGGTGCTCTTTGACCATTTGTTTATCAATCTCAAACTGCAATCCTTCCCCTTCAGCTTGTACTGCATTTTTGCCAGGGGGTGGGGGGAGGTGTCACAGACATGCTTTTGGAAGAAGACTGAGCCAAAGTAGGAATTGAACACTTCAGCCTTTTCTTTGTCATCTGTTATCAATTTGCTATCCTCATGAAGCAGTTGAACCACCATTTCTTTCCTCTGTCTTTTACTATACACATACATGAAGAAAGCTTTTTTTGTTGCTTTTAGCATCCCTTGCTAGACTCAGCTCATTCTCAGCTTTAGCCTTCCTAATGCCTAGGCTGACCAGATAAAATCCAGGTCAGGGCTTATGTAACTTTAACAGTTGCATAGAAAAGGGAATTTCAGCCAGTTTCAGTTGTATGCAATTCGTTCCTGGTGATATTCCCTCTTCATCACAACAGTTAAAGGTGCAGGCACTATACTGGAGTGACCATATACAAAAGAAGGCAGGGCCCCTGCAACTTTAACTGTTGTGATGAAGAGGGAATTTCACCAGGTACGAATTGCATACAAATGACACTGGCTGAAATTCCCTTTTCTCTACAACTGTTAAAGTTACATGAGCCCTGACCTGGATTTTATCTGGTCACCCTACTAATGCCATTCCTGCACTTCTGTGCTACCTGTCTGTACTCTTCTTTCGTAGCCTGGCCTTCCTTCCATGTCCTATATGTACCCCTTTTTTTGTTTTCAGGTCATCTCTAAGCTTTTGGTGGAGCCACATTGGTTTCTTCTGTTGTCTTATATCTTTTTTCCTTTTTGGAATTGTTTGTAATTGTGCCTTTAAAATTTCCTTTTTTTAAAATTCCCACCCATCTTGGACTCCTTTTCTCATTAGGGCCACTTGCCATGGGACCTTACTTATCATAGTTCTGAGTTGATTAAAATCAGATTTCCTAAAATCCAGAGTACGCATATGGCTGCACTCAGCTTTTGCTTCCTTTAAAATCAAGAACTCAAGTATGATGTGGTCACTTTCCCCCAGAGTTCCTGAAACTGCCACTTTATCCACTACATCATCCCTGTTGGTCAGTACCAAGTCAACTAGAAGTTTGGATAGCTGATCCTCTAGTTCCTTCCTCCACTTTCTGTAGGAGAACGTTATCAGCCATGCATGTCAGGAATTTCTTGGAAGGGACACTTTTGGCAGAATTTGTATCCCATCAGATATCAGGGTAATTGAAGTCCCCCATCACACTTCCTTGAAACATTGGTAATTTGCTTTTCAAAAGTTTCATCCTTGTCTTCTCCTTGATTGGGTGGTCAATAGTAGACTCCAAATATCATGCTCCTTTTGTTCCTTCCCCATTTATTTTAATCCAGATGCTCTTGTTGGGGCTACTAGGCTCATCCTCTTCTGTGCAGGGATAAGTATTTTAATAATAATAATAATAATAATAATAATAATAATAATAATAATAATAAGTTTCTTACGCACCTCTACCTCTGGATCAAGGCAGGGAACAACATTAAATACAAAACAGTATAAAATACATAAAACTGATTAAAAACATATAAAACTAATATATTATTAAAAGGCATCTTAAAATTCAACTGGGTAGGCCTGCTGGAAGAGATCAGTCTTTATGGCTTTCTTAAATTCCGGAAGACTGGCGAATCTCTCCTGGCAGGCCATTCCACAGTATGGGAGCGGCAGAAGAGAAGGCCCTCTGGGTAATAGTTGTCAGCCTAGTTTTTGCTGACTGGAGTAAGTTCTTCCCAGAGGACCTGAGTGTGTGGGGCGGATTGTACAGGAGAAGGCGAACCCGCAGGTAACCTGGACCCAAACCATGTAGGGCTTTAAAGGTAATAACCAACACTTTATACTTCACACAAAAATTAATTGGCAGCCAGTGAAGTGATTTTAAAATTGGTGTAATATGGTCACTTATGAATATGTATGCCTCTTAAGCCCATATATAAATTAAAATATTAAAATGACTATTAAAACTTGTTGAAGCCTGTAGTGTGGATACATTAACTGCCGTCAAGGTGAATTTGCACTGAATTCTTTAACAGGAAAGTGACAAAAATTCTTTTGGGTATTCCCCTCTGCACTATTTTTTGGGAGATGTGCCTACTGGCCCTGTCATGGTATTGTTTCTGGCCCTGCCTCTCTACTTTCCATAGGTTGGTGAAAATGTCTGTCAAGGGCAGCCTGGTGCATGTTCTCAGGTTCTGCCAAATCACAATGCTCAATCATAGAGAGAGCCAATGCATGTAGAGCAGGCTCCCTTTTATAGATATTTTCCCTATTGCATGGGGATGTAATGGTGGGAGCCGCATGCCCCTCTCCCTCTCCAGGAGGTTACAATAATGTGGAGGGGAATGCCTGAAAATGGTTTGTGAATGAGAAGGGAAGTGGTGGAAGAAGTTGCCCTGAGCTTTCACACTTCGAAACAGAAGTTCTCCAGTGCAAAGTGTGAGACACTTTCTGGCGGTTTTAGCACAAAGAATTTGGGAGAGACCCAACTTTGCACTGAAAAAGATTTTGTTCCATGAAATGGATGCCTTCCTCTCAATTACCTACTGTGCACATTGAGAGCATAAACAGGAATCTCCAGGCTGCCTGCTGCACAGAGGCATTCATTAACTCTAATGATAATTGCAGGGCAGGCATTGCCATTTTGAGCAGCAATTACCCATCTTGTGTGGTGGTAAGAAGAGGGGGAAGCTTGATGGGGAGCGGCAGGAGCGGGGGGGCATATGGGGGGGGGCGATGGCAATGCAAATCATGCTGATCACAAACACTGAAGAGAAGCCGAGGAAAATGCACTAACCTAGGTCCTAAGAAAATGCTGGGCTATGTGTGTGAAGAATTCTCAGTTCCATCCTCTTGCTGTGTATTCTGAGGAACAGTCACAGGCAAACTTCGGAGAGAAATATGTTTTTATTCATGCAAGGTGGGGCTTAGGAATGCTGGAGTTGCCGGACTTTTTTTCTACTTAAACATGCATAGGATTGTGCGCTAAATGTAGTTTTTGGGGCCAAACTAGTTGTGGCAATAATCACACAACTATCAGTCCATGCCAATAGGAGCTTCCTTCCCAATGCAAACAGCAGCCAATGTGCCCTCAGTCTTGATTGGTACAGTGGCAAGGGGGCAAAGGAAGGAAACCCTCTCCTCATCACTAAAGTCCTGATCTGCATGGCCTGTTTGTCGGGCCAGGTGCCATAGAACTTGAACTGGTATCCCTAAGGATCAAGTATGGGGTTCTTTACTTCCTGCATCAGTTGAGATGCTAATTGGAAAAGAGAAATGTGGTTACCTTGAGGTGGGACTCTTATCAACACAGCACAGCATCATGTGGTCTCAAAGCCAATCCTATGTGCCTGCCATTAACCCCCAGATCTAATGCTTTGCTTCAACCTGAGCAAATGGTTACTGAGGGAGGCTATGTGCCGTTTGCCCTCTTCCTCCTTGGATTTGAGCGCCTGAAACTAAATCAGTTGTCCAACTGACAACTTAGCCCCACTGACACAACAGCCAACAGCCAACATTGGCAATATACTGTACTCAATGTTTAATGGATGAATTAGGAAATGTGATATTTGCACATAGAAGTTTTACATAGACAAGAGTTTTGAATAGCTCAGTGTATTGCCAATTTAAGCTATTGTGCTTGTATTAAGCCAATATATACCTTGATCCACATCCAAGAAAATTAAACCCCATGGCGGTTTGTCTGTTTAGAGTCAATGAGTCAAAACGTTTTCAAAGTGTTTTATCCTGCGTGTGTAGATAGGCTCTATATTTCATTATTTCAGTTTAGCCTGAATTTGAATAGGGCCACTGACCTAATATAGTACACAATTGGCTTCATTGGGTTTTGTTGTTGTTTTAATTGTTTAGTTTTTAAAATATACATCAAATACAATAAAAGTGACCAACTGGTTTAATTATAATAGCGTCAGGTGAACTGTGTTGTAAGGTCCTAGTGTGTCCTACTTTACAGAGGATAGTCCTCCACTTCAGAATGTCCTCTATTTGATGGGCTGTCCAGATCTAGTCTGGGTTGAAATCAAAGAACCATAAGAAGGGAAAACAGGGGCCTTAATATTGCCCATCAAGAGTTAATACCTGGACAGCAGACTGAGCAGTTACACAGGCCACCCGGTCAGTCTGCCTCACCATGGTGAGATGTATTATATTTCTAGTTAAATCATAGTTATTATTTCTAAATTTGCATATGCATAAGATCATAAAAACACAAGAATTGCCATGCTGGATCAGATCAAGGGTCCATCTAATCCAGCATTCCAATCACACAGTGGCCAACCAGCTGCTGATGGGAACCCCATAAGCAGGACATGAATGCAACAGCACATACAATATCATTTATATATTAGCATATACAAATGTTATGCAAATCAGTATCTTCTTTTCCAGTGCTGCATTTCCTCTTTTTTGATGATGCCTATGTGCTCCTGGCTCTTCTACCCTTAGGTTTGACTTTTCTAACCTGTTCAGGCCAGTTCCGTCATGAGGCTATTCAAACAGATACATTTCTTGGCACCTGGCAACCTCACTAGCTGAAGCAGTTGTGGCTTTATCTTATGTAAATGACAGTTTACTGCACAAAATAGATTTCTAAGTGTGTGTGCCGTTGATTATATTCACTACACAGCCAGTGCCAAGCTGAGACATCAACAAGTCCTGCATGGGAATGTTGCTTGTGATGCTTTTTGCCAGCACAATAAGATAAATGAGAGTAATTTGAAGGTCCATTGCCAAGCTGTAGGTGGGATGTTTTAAATCCTCACAGGTTGTGATGCTGCTGGCATGCTTTCTAAACACTCAGAAAGTAAATAACATTACATGGCCTGGCAGCACAGAATGGGGAAGATACAGCTAAGCTGAACTGAACAGCAGATAAGCTGAAGTTTCCCAGTGAATTTGTTAGTCCATGAAACTTGGCAAATTGAAGGATAGTTGGCAAGATGGAACTCTTATAGATCAAGGCTATTTCCCATCCCTGTTCTCACACTCTCCAAAGTCAAGCCTGATGCTGAACAAGATAAACAGGAAGATAGATTTAGGAGAGGTTAACACACACCCCTTCACCCAACCAGATTTTGGTAAGGGAAGCCAGCTCAGCATGCTCTTTCGCCATTATGTCCGAGATAATACACTTCTTCTGATGAGTTGATCTCTTATGAGTTAATACCCTAGACTACCAAACATATCAGTGATTTGGTATGTAATATGCTCTTAGCTAGTTTCAAATTCTACACATTAAATGCATGATTGTACTGAGCATTCCAGGGAAAATAAGTGTTCTGAAGATATGTCATTACGTACAGCAATTGCTATAATGAGCAGGATTTGTATTTTTGGATGTTACTGGGGTAGGAAGAAAGTTAATGGCTAGATTACAGTAGCAAGTGGTTTGTCAGAGGCTGCATCCAAGTGACATCTAATTGCCCTGAAACTCTTTACTGGATGATTTCTGATGCAGAGATCACAATCCTAATGAGGCAGCAAGGCTTATGACTGTGTGTAAAGCACTAGGATTCAATAACCACACTCATCTGGAGTGGAACAAGGGCCAGCGCTACCTCTGGAAATGTAGATCGTCCCTCATTGCTGAGATTAAAGCAGAAAGTGGCAGCAGCTGCAGCAACTATTGGATGGTTCCTTCCTTTTCCCAGTATTTGGTTCCTCTTCTAGATCACTATCATTCATGAAATAATAGTGAATGAGGCAGCCAACCTTGAGTCGATCTACGCGCTAGGTTTTTAACGTTTTATAAGGGTCACAAAAACTCTTTGGGCCACATGACGTACTCCCTTGAACGATGTATACCCAAGGTTTTTTGAAAACTCACTTCAGCTATATACAACAGTTTTTACTTTTAATAAATCGTTTAAAGTAAAATAATGTGTCCTTCCTTACCGTTTGTGATTCGTGGGGACAGTGCTTCGTTTACTGGCGCCCAAATGCTTAGCCATTGATTGTTGGGGAAGAAAGAGGGGCTAAGGAGGAAGTGGGCGAGTGAACTACAACACCCACAATCCTTAGCCCTATACTCATTGAAAGCTAGGGATTGAAAGAGGAACTAAGGAGGAAGTGGGTGACTGAACTACAACGCCCACAATGCTTTGCCCTAAACTCATTGCAAAAACGAAACAGAAAGAGATGGGGCAGAAGAGTGTGTGACCGCACACACCACTTTGAAAACTGAAGAAGTTTTCTCCTGTAACGTGAGTACTCCTTAATGTGGCCTAAGACGTTTTAGAACGCACCTATTTGGAACGTTTTAAAATACTAGGCTCCTTGTATGTAGGCTGACCATATGAAAAGGAGGACAGAGCTCCTGTATCTTTAACAGTTTCATAGAAAAGGCAATTTCAGCAGGTGTCATCTGTATATATGCAGAACCTGGTGAAATTCCCTCTTCATCACAAAGTTAAAGCTGCAGAAGCCCTGCCCTCTTTTGTACATGGTCAAGAGACAGGGCTTCTGCAGCTTTAACTGTTGTGATGAAGAGGGAATTTCACCAGGTTATGTATGCATACAAACAACACCTGCTGAAATTCCCTGTCCTTTGCAACTGTTAAAGATACAGGAGCCCTGTCCTCCTTTTCATATGGTCACCCTACTTGTATGCATAACTAAGACTTGGGTGGGTGAGTAGGGAGGAGTTAGTCTCTCCCAGCTGTGCCCACCAAGGTACTTGGTTCAGCATCAGGGTAGACTTGACGGCTGGGCAGGGGATGCTGTAGTCATCTCTCTCTCCAGGCTTCCTGTCCATCTGACTACTGGTCTGGAGCATTTGCACCTTGTGTTGGGTCAGCGGGACAGATTGGGGGATTCTATTGGTGTACTGCCCACTCAATGGTCTCCCTGCCTGAGCTCACAGAGGTGGTCTCAGGTGTGTTCTTGAGATGCCTCAGACTGCTGGTTCTGGGGGATGTCAACATTCATGTTGAAGGCACCTTGTCTGGGGCAGCTCAGGATTTCATGGTCTCCATGACAACCATGGAACTGTCCCACCATGTCATCGGCATAATACATGTCACAGGGCATACTCTAGACTTGGGGTGTCATGGCTCCATCTGAAGAATCTTCCTCTGAGGAGGAAGAAGTTTCAGAAACTGCAGCTTCACCCATTCCCCAGGACTTACCAGAGGAGGAGGAAGGGCAGGGAGGTTCCTCAGAAAAGCCCCAGGAAAGCTACCCTCTTCCACCCCCTGTCTCCAACGAGGAAGATTCTGGGCCTGAAGAGATTCGTCCTTTAACTCCCCAGCAGAGGCGGCGTCTGAAGCGTGCGGAGCAAATTCGTCCAACAAGACGTAGTATGAGATTGCAGAAACACAGTACAGCAGACGCAAGCCTTAAATGAGATTGATTAAGGAATATGGAACAGTTGGGGAAGGGGTGAGGACAAGCTCAGGCAAGACATAAAAAGCTCAAAGGAGGAAGCAGTGGTTTCATTGGGAACAACCAACGTAATCGGCTCCTAGCATTCCTGCCTGCTTTCGGCTCATAGACTGTGGATTGAATACCCGGCTTGACTTTGGATTGTGGACCTCGGACTTCCTGAATATCTGGCTTGACCCTTGGCTTTGGCAATTGGACTTCCTGAATATCTGGCTTGACCCTTGGCTTTGGCAATTGGATTTCCGGAATATCTGGCTTGACCCTTGGCTTTGGCAATTGGACTTTGTGGACTTTCTGTCTTGACCCTGGACTCTGGACCCTGGACTTGTGATATATCTCCCTAGCCCCTGACTACCTTGGATCCTGAACTGGGAATCTTGGACATTACTGTCTTACTCCGTAAGTTTGGCACTTCATGCAGGCTTGGGGTTAATCTCTTGCAAATAAATAAAAACACAAAAGAGTCAAGTTTGCTGGCGTTCTTCCCGGACATTCTGTAGATAAGGGGTTTGATTGGCTGGTTTCCCAGACAGAAATCTGGTGAAATACGAAATGGGGTTCCTCTAGACTATTGATTTACGCCTCCTTTACAGCGCATTACCGGTTTTACCTCTTTACGAACGAAGTTTAAATCAGGCATGCAGGCGATTTTTATCCTCGTTAATGCGCATTTTTGATTTCGCATTAAATGGCGACTTTTAATTTCCTCTGAAGTTACAGTGCCTTATCTTAGTGGAAACAACTGATCAATCGCATTAACGGTGATAGTGGGCAGACTTTGGTGGTGATGTCATGCATGGATAACTGCCCCTTCACTGGGAACACCTCCCAGTTGTTCTGTCTCCTCCCTTCCACTTCCTTCTTCTTCTTCCTTCCATTCCTGGAGAATGGAATCTCCAGGAATGGCTGACCTAACCTGTACTGAAAATAAAGTTTCTTTTAAATCCCCTACCAGAATATTTCTTGCATCGAGATGCGGGGCCAGATGGAGGGGGTTTCACAGGAAGCAAGAGGGTTGGAGTAAGAATGTGCACATGATTAGCGATCCGCTAAATCGTCCCCTCCCTTGCTGGGTTTCTGACATTGAGCTGCATGTGTGTGTGCGTATGTATGTTGTAGATCACCAAAAAGACAAGTTACGACAGGAATATCTTTATTCTACAAATGCTGTTTAAAGGAGGGTGTTTAAAGCACAGGGGGTGGAGTGTCCCTCAGAGGGTTTCTCCCCTCTCATCTCGTAAGAGCCTGTCTGAAGCCATAGGCTTGCATTTCCATTTACTCCTGAGCAGTTGGGCAGACTACTACAAATGGTGATCAGGCACAAAGGAAGAGGTAAACTAGGTGACCATGGGCAGGTAACCCAGGTAACCAAAGGCGGGAGATTCAGGTGGGCAGGGTTAACAAATGGCAGGAAACTGAGGGGGCAGTTCCACCAGGAAACAGGGCGGTGTTTTCGTCAACATTTCTTCATTCAAGCCTCGATCTATGCTTCATTTATAATGCGATTCTCCGCATATAAACAACTTTAAAGCGCATTGCATAGAGCCCATCATTCGCTTCCACACTTCTCATATATAGGTATTAGGAGTTAACTCGACTGTGGGCTAATGCGCATATTCGGAGAATCAGGTGTAAAAGTGACCTCTTCTAGAGGGGACCTTGTTTTTTTTCCAGCTGGACATGGAGATTATGTTCAGAAGGTGGGGGGCTTCAAGTTTATTCCTTTGTCATGGAGGCTGCCTTGACAATCGTAGGAACTTTTTTAAAAAAGTGAATGAAACAGTAATAAAACAAACACATTAAAAACACAAAATAACAGAATAAAAACAGCACCCAACCAAACAGGCCAGATTACATGCCAAAGGCCTGCTTGACTAAAAACAACTATCTTTGACTGCCAATTGAAGGAGAGCAGAGAGAGGAAGTCAACGTAGCCTCCCTTAGTAGAGAGTTTCACAATGTGGGAGCAGCCACTGAGAAGGCTCTCTCGAGTGCTTCTGAAGGTGGCAGTACCAAAAGAAAGGCATGTCCGAAACGTCTTAAACCCTGTGCAGGCATGTATAGAAAAAAGCAGTATTTCAGGCAGCTTGGTTCCAAGCCATAACCAGCTTTATGAGTCATGACTGGCACTTTGAATTGTGCCTGGAAACAGACCGATACCCAGTGAAGCTGTTGTAACAAGGGAGTCATTTACTACCTGCAACCAACTCCAGTCAACAGTCTGACCACAGCATTCTGGACAAACTAAAGCTTTTGAACAGTTTTTAAAGGCAGCCCCATGTAGAACATATTGCAGTAATCTAATTGGGATGTAACTAAGGAATGCATGACCATGGCCAGAACAGAAATCTCTAGGAATGGGTGCAGTTGGTGCACTAACTTCAATTGTACAAATGCACTCCTGGCCACTGCTGAAACCTGGGCATCCAGGTTCAGAGCTGAGTCTAGGCTATACCAAAGCTACAGGCCTGAGTTTTCAGGGGGAGTGAAAGCCCATCTAGCACAGGTTGAATTCCTATTCCTTGATCTCCCCTTTGACTAGCAAGAGCCACTCTTTCTTGTCTGGATAACAGTTCAATATGCCTTTACCCAGTCCATTACGGACATCAGATACCAATTTAAAACGAGTATGACTTCCTTAGATTTAGATGGAAATGAGAGATAGAGCTGGATATTGTCAGCATACTAGTGGCACTGAACCCCAAAACACTGGACAGTCTCTTCCAGCAGTTTCATGTATATCTTAAATAGCATGAGGGATAAGATGAAATCTTGAGGGATACCACAGGCCAACAACCATGGTGTCAAACAAGAATCCCCCAGCACCTGTGATTGCTCCTCCAAGCATAAATGTTGAATTATTGTTTTTGTGAAACTTGAATGTTTGAGGAAATATACCGTGTCATCTGGTTTTTTAAGTAGATGAGCAGGGACCATTCATCCTGCACACCCAGAACTCCGTGACACCGAAGAAGAAATCTTTAGGAGATGAGCCAAATGTTTTTTAACAGGTTCCAAGAGGGAGGGGGGCTGGTAGAGCGAGAGGAGGTGAAGTATAGATAGAAGGCAGAATAGATGGGATAAGTTGGGTGAATGGAGGTGAGGCGGATTTTATACATTGATGGATTTCTTGTGATGGGAAGAGAATTCCCAGGAGGAGATTTCCCGACACAGCACACAGGATTGCCCTGACCTTGTCTGCCTTATCTAGTGATCTGCGACATGAAAAACAGCTTTGGAGAAATGATGCACACCCTTCCTTCAGCTGATGTGAATGAAATCTCTAGTTTTATTTTTAAAAAGCCAGCAGCTAACCAGGCAGCAAATGAAGAAAGGCTAGGGCCAGCACGGTATATTTATCTCACTGAGAGGGGAACAGCAGTGGCTCCTACAGATATTATGTTTCAGAAGAATAGTTATGTTAGACTGCTGAAATAAAACCTACAGCACCTTGTGGCATCTTGGAGATGAACAGATTTATTGTCACAAAAACGTTGTGCTCTCAGTGCACAATATCTTATACATACCTAGTCAGGATTAAATCACATTGAGTTCAATGGAGCTGACTCCCAGGTAGGCGGGTATAGGTTTGGCAGCTAAAGCTCACTTTCCTTTTTCAGATGAAGTGGTTTCGAGAGCAGTACCCAAAAGTTTATGCCACAATAAATCGGTTATTTTCTGAGGTGTCTTGAGACTCTTTGTTATCTGGATTCTGGTGCAGAATTCTTCTTTACTCTGCTTTTACTTTGAAAACAAGACCAGGGTTTTGCTTTTTGGTTTTGCAGAAAAGCTTTAAATGAATTTGCTAAAAGCATGGAATACTGTGAGCACCTGGAACAGCATTTTCAGTAGGAGTGAAAGGAATGAAATA
Organism: Anniella stebbinsi; assembly: GCA_029215795.1. NCBI lineage: Eukaryota > Metazoa > Chordata > Lepidosauria > Squamata > Anniellidae > Anniella > Anniella stebbinsi. Next base: position 58,119,630 of record JARDYH010000005.1, on the reverse strand, counting down.
TTCTGTGGTGTAGGCATTTGCATCTTTCCCCATTACGTTACTCTCCTCTTTTCCTTTTCATTCCTTTCATAATATATAGTATTTAGTAGTATTTAGTATTTGAACTACAATGCAATGCAAAAAACTTAGGAAAATAGAGAATGTGTGTTTAGAGCTGCACAATTTACATATTTATCTACCATGTGCAGAATGTTCTTGAAGTTGGAGATTATGCGTCATGTTGAGCTATGACATTGGCATAAAGGGGTTGAAGCAAACTCAAGTGAGAACTGGTTATGAATCAAATAATTATGACTGGTGTAATTACTTAAGTCAGTCTATGTGCATTTGTGTGTTTGCAGTGCAATTCTTTCCATGTCTACTCAGAAGTAAGACCAATTAAGTTCAATGACGTTTGCTGCCAGGTAAGTGTAAATTGCAGCCTTTGTCTCAGTATTTCCAAATGGAATAGCAGTGCAATCTGAACGGCGTTAAACTTATGGTTTGATCTTGCTGTTCAGCAGCTGGGGACTTTGATTGGAATGTACCAATAGATATGATTGAGTGCAATGCCACAAAACAGCTGTGCTAGTTGCCTATTGGGGCAGGCATATGTGCAGTAATTTCACACTCAGTGAGGCGTGAGTTGGCTTATATTTGCTTGAGTAGTTTATGAATCAAATTGTAAAGATCTCTTTTCAGTTTGAGAGATTTTTCTGCAATTCCAGTTAACATAATCAGAAACTGCATCCATTTCATTGCCTGGAAACAGAAGCACTGGTTGTATTTAAATCAATTTGGACCTTCTGGAGATGCCAGCTGATCCAGCTACTACCTTCAGCTTTTGTTTAAAAAGAATGAAGAAACCCAAAGGCCTTAATAACATTACCAAAGTCCTTAGGTTAATTTATTGTAATAGAAGAAACTATATCAAAAGAGAATGATAATTTCATTTTCCTATTTATAATCTCAAAAGAACTGCATTCTGCCTCTGCAAAATGGTACAGTACAAACGAAAAGCTTCTGTTTGGGAAGATGACATTTTTGCAATCTGATTCAATTTATTGCAAGCTTTGCCGATGTATAAGAAACATTAGATTGGATCCAGACATAGTCATGCTTAGAGTAGTCCCATTGTGATCAATGGGTCACGTTAGTCATAGCTAACACAAATACTGTCAATTTCACTGGGAGCCTATCTACACTACTGCTTTAAAATGGTTTATAACAATTTTGAACCTGTTAATAAACTGTTATAAACTGTTTTAAAGCAGTAGTGTAGATAGGCTCTGGGTCTACTCTAAGCATGACTAAGACTGGATCCAATGCAGTGTGGGAAGAAGGAGACTAAACATTTTTATAGCTCAAAATGAAAAGGTAATGTTAGGTTCCCCCCATTACCTTATTTTGATATATTTTAACTGTTTGTTAGAGTTGCCATTTTACTTATTTATTTGAGATATTTAGTTCCTGAGGTAGTTTACATAAAAGGCACAAAGGTGGGTAAGAGCAAAGGTCTTTACAAGCTTCTTTCCAGTCCCTGTTGTTCCAACGACATCTCTGCTGCTGAATCTCTTTTACCAAGCCAATTTAAAGAATATGATAGGGCAGGGAGGGTGTCTATTAGGGATGTGCACTGGATCGGACCCGATCCACAATCCGAGTCCGGTCCAGTGGGAAATCGGATAAATTATCCGATTTCCGATCCAACAGCTGGCTCCGCCGATCCAGTCCGAACCGATCCGAAAAGGCTCCGAACCGATCCGAAAAGGCTCCGAACCGGTTCGGCGGATCGGCGGATCGGCGGGCGCCCACTGGCGCCCACCGCCGCTTCCATTGGTGGGCGCCAGCGGGTGCCCGCCGATGAAAGTGGACAGCGGGGGAGGAGAGGAGGAGGAGGGGGCGCTTACCTTTCCGGCCCGTCCGCTCCCGTCCGGCGCCGGCGGCTACTACCAGCGGGCTCCGCGGCCTGCTCCAGGGTGGCGTGCCGGGTGATGTCATCACCCGGCACGCTACTCGAGAGCAGGCCGCGGAGCCCGCTGGTAGTAGCCGCCAGCACCGGACGGGAGCGGACGGGCCGGGAAGGTAAGCAGGGGGCGCGCGGAGGGGAGGAGGGGGGCGCGCGGAGGGGAGGGGGGGTGCTTACCTTTTAGGGACGCCCGTCCGGCGCTGGCGGCTACTACCAGCGGGCTCCGCGGCCTGCTCCAGGGTGGCGCGCCGGGTGATTACCCGGCGCCCTACTCTAGAGCAAGCCGCAAAGCCGGCTGGCGGTAGCCGCCGGCGCCGGACGGGAGCGAACGGCCCTAAAAGGTAAGCAGTGGCGGGGAAGGGGGCTTACCCCCCCCCGGAGCCGTCTGCTTCTATCCGCGGGCGCCCGTGGGCGCCTGCGGATGGAAGCGGACGGCCCCAGGGGGGGTAGGGAGCGCGGGGGAGGGGGCTTACCTGCCGGGGCCGTCCACAGCGGACGGCCCCGGGGGGGAGGGAGTTAGGCCCCCCCTCACCCACCCGCTGCCATTTTTTCCTCATAGACTTGCATTGCAATGCAAGTCTATGGGGAAAAAAATGGCGGCAGATCCAAAAATTTATGATTTTTGGATCGGGATCGGACTCGATCCGGTCCGGGGGGCCTCCGATTTTGTCCGAACTGATCCATGACAAAATTAGAGGTCCCGATCCGGGTCCCGATCCGATCCGGGGGGTCCGTGCACACCCCTAGTGTCTATCACTTTCACTTGACGGCCATCTCATCCAGATCGGTGGCTGCCTGCAGTTCTTAATTCAGACAGCCCAACAGAAGGGACAGCAGGAGATCAGTCTTCCCTCATTGCCAAGGCATGTGTCTAACAGGAAAAGTCACTCTGCCTATGGTCTCTCCATTTCAAGCTGTCTTCTCCAGGAGGTCTTCATGGGGCTGCTTCAGCTCTGTATTCACTTAAAACCTGCAGCATCACAGCTGCAGGGTGGGAACAGTTAATCCCCATGGCAGGAGGGAGAGTGGGCTTTCCGGGAGCCATTTGGCTTGCTGATCCTGTTCCCTGCCCTCTGTCCAGTCTTCCCATGCTTCCAGAGTCCTATCAGTGGTCACTATCCTTCCCCGGAATGCCCCCAGCCTGAAGCTGAAATGAGGTCACCACTGACAGACGAGGAAATATGGTGGTCTCCGGTAAGTCACCGACTTTTAAAATACGCAGCTTTGGGGAAAATCCCTGTGGTGGCTGCGAGTTGGTGACTGCGTAGTATAACTGATGTAGTGCCATTGGTCAGCCACCACATGGTAAATTAGGTGGTGCCCACAGCAATTTCTCAAATTCTCAAATATGCTCATGGGTCCAAAAAGTTTGGGGACCCCTGTGATAGGGTATCCAATACTAGTATTTCTCCTGGCTTTTGTAACAGAGAAACATACTGCTTCAGAAGTCATTGTGGATTTTGCATCAGTATCTGCACTAATTGTTCTAGAGGTGTTTCCAGATGAGGGATTTTATAGCACCATCACCCTGCTTCACTCAGAGAATTTTACAGGGGTCCAGATGCCATCGTCTGCCACTCAGGACCCCCCAGAGTTTTTGTTCTTTTTTCTTTTACTACTTCTTTCATCTTTTTTCTTACTGCAGAAAACCCATTAAGGAGAAAAGATGGAATAGATGCAAAATGCCTTCTGATTGGTAATGCCAGAAGCCCTCCAGCTGGAAACACTTGAAGTCTACCTGTTCCATCAGCAGTTTCAGAACAACTAGGTCAAGATTTTGTAGAATTGGGGAAGGAGAAGTAGTCAAAATCTTTGCACAGAATAGTCTACTGGAATTTTAAATTTTATTTCTATCTTGCTGTATATAAAAGCCCTTATAAATTGAGGGGGGGGGGAAAGCCTCCCCATCCCTGCAATGATCCAGAAGTAGCTGGCAACACTGTTTCCATGTCACTCATGGGCATCCACAAAGCAGCAGTGCCCACTGGGGTTGCATGAGAGGAGGATGGAGGCTTTAGCTTCCCTCTCCATCAACAACCCTGAGTCATTTTCTCTACCCTAGTGACCTTACAATGATGTGTGTGGGCATGCACACACATATGTGTGACCCTCTGGATCCTTGCTAACACCGGATGTGGCCCTCAGGGCCAAGAAAGGTTGTGCACTTCTGTCTTTTTCTGAAGGTCTGGTGGCAGCTGCTTGAACTGGAATTGCTGGGACCCAGGAAATGTCCTTGGTACCATTCAGTAGGGATGTGCACTGACCCCCCGGATCGGATCGGATAGCGGATCGGAATCGGACCTGGGGGGTCGGATCGGATCGGATCGGATCGGAGGCTGGTCGGATCGGATCGGACCAGATGTCCGATCCGGATCGGACGCCATTTTGAATGCTTTTTCCCATAGCCAAGTATTGTTTTACAAAAACGCCTATAACTTTTTCATTTTTAAAGATAGAAGGATGAAACTTGGGCACATTGTAGACTGGTTAGGGGTAGTTATCTGTGAGAAATTTCAGAAAGATTGGTGCATGCATTTTGTGGCAATTAATTTTTTAATAAATACCCAGGAATGCCTATAACTTTGTCATTTTTAAAGTTACACACATGAAACTTTGCCACATTGTAGGGGGTACCTTGGGACCTATGTGTGTGAAATTTCAGAAACGTAGATGCTTGTCTTGTGTGGCAATTAATTTTTAGAAAAATGGGCAGTAGTGGGGTAAATACAGTTACGCCTCCCATTTTTTTATTTTTGAAGATACAAACAGGAAACTTGGGCACATTACAGGTACCACTTGCCTTGATATGTGTGTGAAATTTCAGAAACATTGGAGCTTTCCTTGTGTGGCAATTAATTTTTGAAACAATGAGGAAAGAAACACCTATAACTTTGTCATTTTTAAAGTTACACACATGAAACTTTGCCACATTGTAGGTGGTACCTTGGGACCCATGTGTGTGAAATTTCGGAAACGTAGGTGCTTGCCTTGTGTGGCAATTAATTTTTTAATAAATACCCAGGAATGCCTATAACTTTGTCATTTTTAAAGTTACACACATGAACCTTTGCCACATTGTAGGCGGTACCTTGGGACCTATGTGTGTGAAATTTCGGAAACGTAGGTGCTTGCCTTGTGTGGCAATTAATTTTAGAAAAATGGGTAGTGGTGGGGTAAATACAGTTACGCCTCCCACTTTTTTATTTTTGAAGATACAAACAGGAAACATGGGCACATTACAGGTACCACTTGGCTTGATATGTGTGTAAAATTTCAGACAGCTGGGTCCAGGCATGTGGTGGCAAGGTATTTTTGAAACAATGAGGAAAGAAACGCCTATAACTTTTTTATTTTAAAAGTTAGAAGTCTGAACATTGCTCACTTTGTAGATGGGTTAGGGGTAGATATGTGTCAGAAATTTCAGAATTATAGGTCCAGGCATTTGATGGCTATGGAATTTTTAAATTACATGTTTCAAAAAAATTTCTACAGAGGCCAGGTCTTCCCCTCCCGCTTCCCGCGAAGAAAAGGAAACACTCTCTCGTCTCGATCCCTTTGATCCTTGCTAGTAGTATCCATTACAGGGCTCGTGTTTCCTTTCCTACTTTCACTTATCAAGCAGAACGGCTGAGCCTAGCTGAGTTTTGCAGCCATGCGTGCAAGGAAGGATCACTCTGGTCTCGATCCCTTTGATCCTTGGTAGTATCCATTACAGGGCTCGTGTCTGCTTGAGTACAAAGTGAAAAGTGAAAGTAGGAAAGGAAACACGAGCCCTGTAATGGATACTACTAGCAAGGATCAAAGGGATCGAGACGAGAGAGTGTTTCCTTTTCTTCGCGGGAAGCGGGAGGGGAAGACCTGGCCTCTGTAGAATTTTTTTTGAAACATGTAATTTAAAAATTCCATAGCCATCAAATGCCTGGACCTATAATTCTGAAATTTCTGACACATATCTACCCCTAACCCATCTACAAAGTGAGCAATGTTCAGACTTCTAACTTTTAAAATAAAAAAGTTATAGGCGTTTCTTTCCTCATTGTTTCAAAAATACCTTGCCACCACATGCCTGGACCCAGCTGTCTGAAATTTTACACACATATCAAGCCAAGTGGTACCTGTAATGTGCCCATGTTTCCTGTTTGTATCTTCAAAAATAAAAAAGTGGGAGGCGTAACTGTATTTACCCCACCACTACCCATTTTTCTAAAATTAATTGCCACACAAGGCAAGCACCTACGTTTCCGAAATTTCACACACATAGGTCCCAAGGTACCGCCTACAATGTGGCAAAGTTTCATGTGTGTAACTTTAAAAATGACAAAGTTATAGGCATTCCTGGGTATTTATTAAAAAATTAATTGCCACACAAGGCAAGCACCTACGTTTCCGAAATTTCACACACATGGGTCCCAATGTACCACCTACAATGTGGCAAAGTTTCATGTGTGTAACTTTAAAAATGACAAAGTTATAGGTGTTTCTTTCCTCATTGTTTCAAAAATTAATTGCCACACAAGGAAAGCTCCAATGTTTCTGAAATTTCACACACATATCAAGGCAAGTGGTACCTGTAATGTGCCCAAGTTTTCTGTTTGTATCTTCAAAAATAAAAAAATGGGAGGCGTAACTGTATTTACCCCACTACTACCCATTTTTCTAAAAATTAATTGCCACACAAGACAAGCATCTACGTTTCTGAAATTTCACACACATAGGTCCCAAGGTACCCCCTACAATGTGGCAAAGTTTCATGTGTGTAACTTTAAAAATGACAAAGTTATAGGCATTCCTGGGTATTTATTAAAAAATTAATTGCCACAAAATGCATGCACCAATCTTTCTGAAATTTCTCACAGATAACTACCCCTAACCAGTCTACAATGTGCCCAAGTTTCATCCTTCTATCTTTAAAAATGAAAAAGTTATAGGCGTTTTTGTAAAACAATACTTGGCTATGGGAAAAAGCATTCAAAATGGCGTCCGATCCGGATCGGACCTCATCGGATCGGATCGGATCGGATCGGAGGTTGTCCGGATCGGATCGGATCGGATCGGATTTTTCCGATTTTGGGTCGGATCGGATTCGGATCGTGGATCGGATCCGATCCGATGCACACCCCTACCATTCAGACCATTAGTCCATCTAGGTCACTATAGCCAACCCCAGGGTGGGCAGACTGCAGGTTTTGGGGATCTACTCATCTTACTAGAATCCAGGATCCACCAACCTGAACCCGGTGCAAAAGACATACACATAGAATGAAAGAAGTCCAGGAATTGGAGTACCAGAACTGAATGGAGCTCCTTCTACACAAAGATTCACTTCTGATTGCCCCAAGCTTGATTCATTGAAGGCATTTTGATTAAAAACTTGGGAATCAAAAATCCTTCATCTATTGTTAATCACTCAGAGATCTACCAGTAGATTTACCTTCTGCCCACCCAAGTTTACTCCAAATGGCAGTGGCTTTCCAGGTGAGTGTCTATACAATGTCACATTGGTAGCTGGTTCCCGTAAAATCCCACAGCATCACTGCTGTGAGGTGAAAACGATAAAGCTAGATAGCAGGAAGGAGCACGGGCTATCCAGCCAGGGAAAAACCACAGCGCCAGCGGCCATTCCACTTGTTAAGCCTGCCCCTTTCCTGTGTTTACCCAGAACTACGCCCACTTGTGCAGAACCTGAAGCCACAAGACACAAAAACAATGTGGTGACCTCGGAGAGAAAAAAAAGTTGCTGTAAATTGGCACTTTGAGAACATACATTTTCAGGTGGGGGGGGGAGTACACTGTGGCTGCGATTCCTGTTTTGTAACAGGAATCTTCCCAGCCCTATCTGGAAGTCCTGGCAATTGAACCAGGGACCTTTTGGATGCAAAGCAGGGATTCTACCACTGAGCTATTACCCTTTTCCGGAACAGATGGTGGGGTTCTATTTGCTACTGTAGAAAGGAGAAAATGGAGGCTGTGTGTGTGTGTGTGTGTGTGTGTGTGTGTGTGTGTTTCCATACTGAAGCAGAGATCTGAAGTAGTTTTTGGCTACAGGTAGGCAAAAAGCAGTATGCACATTGGCACATATATGAGCTAGGCGTCTTTGGAAGACGATCAATGCACTGTTGGTAAAGAGGACCTCTCTGCAATCCATAGATTATAATTAAGATGGAGTCATGCCTATATTGATCTAACCCAGTGAGGTCTTGGTGTAGTAAACCACTTCTGCACACCCTCTCCATAGACATGGGTGGAAATGAGGAGTGCATGTATCCAGCTGTGTGTAGCTATTGATTCTGATTTTCCACTACTTTTGGAAAAGGGCAATGAATTCCTGTGTTACCCAGTGTATTTTCCTTGTCCCCATTTCTTTGGGGAAGCAGTCAATTCTTGATGCTGAATTCTATGCCTTGTAGCACAGGGTTGCCAACTGACTAGAAAAGATCCTGCTCCTTTGCCTTTAAAATAAGTTATTTTACAGAAATCAGCAAGTGAAGCTTTTTTTTTTTTTACAACATGGGAGACCTGCACCTGCTAATGTTTGCAGATCAAGTCGTTGATAAAGGCACAGCTATAGGAACCTGTTGAACAGTTAACAAGAGCCCTGCCTCGTGGCCACATAGTACTATAGAGCATCCCAGTGCAGCTTCTTGCTGTGCCTGGGAGATTCTGACCATGAGTAGCAGGAAAGGATTGGTGGAGTGTCCCTTAACTTTGCTGGTTGCTTTCAGAGCCCTTGTTAAGGAGGTGAAAGGCTGAGACAGCAACAGCTTTGCTCTGCAAATTACATAGAGCAATATGCATTAAAGGAAAGGGGGAGAGAAGAGTGAGCTTAAATCTTGCCAGGTGATTGTGTCCAGCCTATGTCATGAAGGACCTAGTTTTAGGCTGACCAAATGAAAAGGAGGACAGGGCTCATGTAACTTTCACAGTTGTAGAGAAAAGGGAATTTCAGCCAGTGTCATTTGTATGCAATTAGTTCCTGGTGAAATTCCCTCTTCATCACAACAGTTAAAGTTGCAGGGGCCCTGCCTTCTTTTGCACATGGTCACTCTAGTATTGTGCCTGCACCTTTAACTGTTGTGATGAAGAGGGAGTATCACCAGGAACTAATTGCATACAAATGACACTGGCTGAAATTCCCTTTTCTCTACAACTGTTAAAGTTACATGAGCCCTGTCCTCCTTTTTATATGGTCAGCCTACCTAGTTTATTAGGCTGGGAAAATCAAATGCACTCAGACACAAGTAGACTTGCTGCTTTTTCATCCTGGGAAATTGGACTGCACCACCCTGTTGGGACAAGGAGGATTGAATGGGTTTGGGCCAAAAACAAAACAACTAGATGTGAGATCTGAAATAATAATTATGCTTCATACTGAAAACACACAGGGACTTGTGATGGACTGGCATTTCAAGATATTTCCTGTATTGCTTCATCCAGCTTCTAAATGAGCCAGTTGCATGAATGGGATCTGGCTGAGCATATATATACGTGTGTGTGTGTGTGTGTGTGTGTGTGTGTTATTTGATGTGTCCCAGTCTCTCGTTTAAACAGAGAAAACAATGTATGAACCCGTGAGCAATATATCATCTATTTAAAAGCCAGATGTCAGTTTCTGTCTCATTTTGTTACACTGGCTGAAGAATGGCAGGACTGAAAACTGGCTGAAAAGCAGAGCAGTTTTGCCCATCCTCCCCCAGTGCTCTATTTCCCCACCTTCCTGTTAGGTTTCTGTCTCTCTCTTTAAACTATGGTGGGTTGCGCTTTGTGCCAGCAGCCATTTTGAATATTCAACCCTCAGCAGGGGGTTGCATTGGTTTGCTGTGTCATCTGAACCTGGGCCTCAGGAGCTGCTGGAGGAGGAAATAACCCTACAATAGACTATGGCCGTTTCTACACCAGGCTGTTTGCCTGGGATGGCCCCCGGCTGGTCCCTGTGCGCCGATGGTGTGTATTAGGTACTTCTGGGATCGCTCTCCCTCCCTCTACACCCCTATGGTGTAGAAAGGGCCCAAAGGTCATTTGATGGTGGACTGTGGTGATCAAATGGCCAACAGAGCCACCTGGAAGACCTGCTCCCTGTTCCCTGCCATCTTCCATATAGTTCTGCTACCTCCTTCCTCTCCTCTGCCACTGGGTTCTAATAGGCTTCTAGATGGCTATGACTGCCTTACTGTGGTGACTCTGGGATGTCAAATCAGGGAACCTAGATAAAATGCTTCAGGCATCCAATGTCATTCTGAAGACAAAGCCCCTTCTGAGGTCATACATAATTTCAGAAGGGGCCTTGTCTTCAGTATGGGGGAGGAACCATGTCTTGTGGAGAGCTGCACTGGGTGCTCTCCTGATGCAGTCGGCATGGCTCTGCAGAGCAGCTTCCTGCCTACAGGCGGCCATGGTGGTAATGGTGGCAGTAGCTGCAGCTCTGGAGAGCCCTACCCCACCCCACCCCATGCCTCACTTCGAGAGGCATAGGGCAATGACAAAGGTATATGCCACCCTTCTCAATCTGGCGCCTATCTCATCAGATTCATCCTGCCTTATGGGAGGGCTGGCCCTGGGAACAGAAAAAGAGAGGCCCCCTACTTTTCTTTGGTAGAACAAACAGGCAGTTGTGGGTGTGCATAAACAGCTTTGTACACTATTAAATCTGATATGAACTGAAATGTCAAAGGGCAGCAGTTTGGTATGGCTAGTGAGAAGGTCATCACACGAACTGATGTGTCAAAGTTGCTGAATATTATTAGATAGTTATGAAATGTTATCCAGGAATGAAAGGTGAAACTGAAACTGTATCAACATGAGCAGAGGACAATCTGCTAATCTGCAGTTTTTGTTTGCTCATCACTGCTATTTGCATAATATTTACATGGATTTACTGGCCATACAGGTGAACATCTCTCAGTTTTTCTGAATGTTCAAGTGTGTTTGGGAAGTAGGCAATGGCATCTGAGTTGTCTGGGGTTCTTCTCCCTCTTCCCACCCACCAAAGTTGTAGAGTATGGTGGCTGCCGTCAGCAAATATTTTCGTGTGCTGGGTTGTCTGATGAAATTCATGACAAATATTGCTCAGCCTGGTATAGTTACTTCTTGACTCCTAGAAATGCTTGAGGTTGACATGAACAATTTTTCCTTCCCTTGTTTCTATAGCTGAATGACTTTCTTAACCAGTGGTTCTTCCCATTTTGAGTAGCCACATCAGGGCTCGATAACATTATTTTCCTGAGGTAAATAATACCAAAAGAAGAATGAAAAACAGAGCGCTTACCTCTTCACAGTTACTTCTAATTGTCACTTTGACTCTAAGGGCTGGCTTAATTATATAGTGGCTCCCATACGAATGCTTTGGGAGCATGCAGGGCTGCCCTGCTGCTTTTGGCCTACCTTGCGTGGAGGTGCACTTGTGTAAATCAGAGCTCCGGCATGGTTTGGTTATTCACGACCATATCCCCGTGATGGCAGTGGCCCAAGAAAAGTGCTTCCACAGTCATGAGAGTTGGGATGTTCACACCCATCTGGAGGTGCTGGTTCACACAGATGGTGTCTCCAGAGGCTGCCACATGAACCAGCCCAATGCTGCAATCCTAAGCATATTTACTTAGAAATCACTATACTGAAATGGAAGGGCTTACTTCTGAGTAAACAAGGTTAGGATCGAGATGTTAGGTCTAGACTTAGGTTTGAAATAGTTAACATAAATCCGGGGTGGGTGACTTGTGACCCTCCAGATGCTTTGTCCAACAACTACCATGATTACAAAGGGGTCGCAGCTCAGTGATGGAGAACCTGCTTATCTCCCCCCCCCCCCCGCCATCCCATGGATGGCAAAAATGCAGCTCCCCTCTCCTCTGATGGGCACAGCTCTGTGCCCGTTTCTGGTGCTGTGCTTACTCGTGAGTAAGCGGGCACTAGGTGGGATGGGTGCCCACACCTCCTGCGATCTTGGGATGGTCCCGGGACCGCTGGAAGATTCAGGTTTTCCCAGGGTTTTTTTTTATCCCTGGGAAAACCCGTGCCTGTCCCCTGCGGCCCCCGGGAGTCCTTGTGCATCATTTGGATGCACACGGAGCACCCAGGGACAGTCCTGGGGAAAAAGGCCAGTGTAGAAACAGCCAGTGTCGGCAATACTGAGCTACATGGACCAAGGCAACATCCTTTGTTCTGTGATCCCTCACCACTGGTTGTGTGGGCCAGGGGCTGATGGGAGTTGTAGGCCAAAACATCTGGAAGGCCGTATGTTGCCCAACCTTGTCCTAACAAACTACCTGCAACAAAACGTTTGTGTGTGGAGTACTCTTGTTACATTTCCCTCCCCGTCCCAACAGTTAGCCAGCATTTTGTGGCCACTGGATGTTATGAACTAATTGCCTGTTCCCTTCCAAGAAATTCTTCAAAGTGCATCCACCAAGTCTACTGAACCTTTACATATTGTTAAAATTTTTGAAGTGCATTAACACAATGTTGTTATAATGGGTGTTTTCTGTGAATTCACAGAACAACCCGATTGTAGGAATCGTTTAGCACGAACAATGAAAGATCAACCTTCACCAGGAAAAATGAGAGATCTTTAAAGAAAGCATGTGGGTGGATAGTTCTGGAAAGGTAGGTGCTGCCTTGGAGAGGGAACTTTTCAAATGAAGAAATGTGTAGAAGTACTGTGGTTTACAGACAAAGAAAACTTGCAGTGGTACAGAATGGTTTCCTGAAGAACAAAATGTACCCCACAAATGATCTCCTGCAAACATTAGGCTGCAGCCCTTAACAGGAAAAGTCTAAAGGTAAATATGCCATTTCAGACAGGTACTGGGCCCAAGTACTTGGCCCAGACTCTTTTTGGGGATTTGGGCATGAGGTGGGGGCAGAAACACCCCTGAAGATTCTTGTGATTCAGGCAAAATCTCTTAAATTGGGGAGGGGGTGACTGTGAAGATGTGAGGCAGCAGGGAGTTGCAATCATTCTTTCTTTTTAAAAGGGGTTGCAGACATTTCAAATGGCAACAGAGCTGCAGTAAGCAGCAGCAGCAGCAGCAACTGTGCAGCATTCCTCATAGAGAATGACACTACAAGCTTCTTTAGACGAATGTTTTATAGTACACTTGTGATTGGCCACTCACGGATGTTTACGGGTCATTTTGATGATGCAGTGATCCTCCTGCACGTCTCCTGCTCCTGTTTTTTTCATGACAAAATAAGACACCTAAAACCTGACTCTTCCGAACTATAATGATATTTGCCGCTATTTCCTGCCATGACCAGGAGAAGTTTCACTATAAAACGCCCACTAGAGGGTGCTATCCCACTAAACTGAATGGGTCAGATGGTCACTGCTTTCTTCCCCGTGTGATTCTGCTCATTCCTATTCCAGAAGAGAAGCAGGAAGCAAAGTGACGGTAACGAAACACGATTCCCTCCCCCATCTGAAAATCCTCTACATCACTATTTAGCTTAATTCCCAGGTTGCTGAGGGGGAGGGGTTGGGAAAAAAGGATGGTTGCCTCGATGCCCCCCTCCAAAATTTCACCCACCCCATGAAAGTCTCTAATTTTTTTGAACTGCCCAGAGAGTTTTGGCTATTGGGCGGTATGTAAATGTAATAAATAATAATACGAATAAGAATAAGAATAAATAAATAAATGAAAAAAGGCTCACCCACTTTTGCAAGATGCAAACAGTCCTGCAAAGGGGTGGAGAGGATGTTTTTTTGGGCTCAGAATTCAAACTCCTAGAATACATATCTACGTGTAAAGTCACATCATTCACTACTACTTCCCACTGTCTCTCTAAGGTTGTTTCTGATTTTTCAGTGCCACATGCTTGGGGTGGATAAGAAGCAGAATTCTCTTTTGACTTCACCTATCAGCAGAGGTTTTGCAGAGGTTTTATAAAAGGGGGCATAGCTGAAGGTGGTTCTAAAGGAGGAATAAAGGGCCCTCAGGACCAACAACACTCCAGGGTTTGTTTGTGTTTTGACTAACAGACATAACTTTTAGGCTTTTCAAAGTAAAAAATTACAATTATCATGGCATACAAGCATGTGGAACCTAATTTCTGGGGGTGGGGAAGGATTTGATATGAGGATTTTAATCAGAATCTGTCTCCCGAGGCTATGAGTGTCATCAGACGAGCGTTTTATCGCATGCTCGTGACTGCCACTCACAGTATTTCGTGGGTCCTTTTGACAACGATGACATCTGCCTCCCATGCATCTCTTGCTCCTTCTGGTTTTCTTTCCACAATAAAATATGACCCCAGTAAATCTGATTTTTGTTTGAAGTGAAATGTTGCCACCATTTTCTGCTGTGTGCAGGAAAAGCAGCGGGATAAAAATGCCCACGGAACGGGCCATGTGATTGTTGTTTATTTCCTCTTTCCTCCCCTGTGTGAAGAAAGAAGTAGCATCATGGGACAGAAGTGGGGGGAAAGTGATGGTAAGGAAACGTGATTCCGCCCCCCTGGTCTGATGACACTCTATGACTGGGTTGAATTTGGGCTTTGTCCCTGTCCCCCACCCCCAATTTTGTGCCTACCTGTTGGAGGTAAGGGGGTTTAGTTAGAAGTTAGAGGAGGGACAGTCAACACATGCATTTTAAAGACCCCTCAGTCAGTTTTTTTTAAAAAAAACAACAACAGTATAATATTACAAATTAGCAAATGGCTGATATACTGCTTTGGAGAACAGTTGTCTCTTCAGTACGTATGTGCAGAAAAGACTTAAACTTAAAAAAAAAAGAGGTTGGCTGACTGGGAGCAGTTTGGGATGGGTTTTATATCCCTCCCAGGGCCAGTGCTTGACTTTGACGGAAAGCCCACTTGTTTGGTTCCCACCTCCACCAAGCAGTCTGCCTCTGTGACCTGGCTCATCCTTCCTATTTACACGTTCAACAGTTTAGCATAGCTTAGAAACATAGCATAACAATACACGAGCTCCTGAGTCTCTGGGCATCTGTCTTGGCAGGCGAAGACTTTCAGCCAGGATCGTTTTTCATTACAGAGGTTGACACTGATGCGTATGCAAGATGTTCAGCTCCCTCTCTCAGTGTCTGGCACTGAACCGTTTATTTGACTAATCTCCCTCCTTCATCATCAGACGGTATTTTTCCAGCCTTTGTGGCAGTAACCTTTGTACCATGCAACACCTCCAGCATGACTGCCACTTGTTCGCGGTGTGGTGATTTGGCATGTGCTGAAATAAAAACCTGAAAAGGTAGTCAGCTAAAAGGTAAGTCTAAAGGCTGATACAAGAGGCTGATGGAAATGTTCAAATGAATATTTCCTGTGCTTTGGAAAGTGTCTGTTATAGGGTACAATCCTATGCATGCAGGCTGGGGAATGCTGGGAGTTTTTCTGTCTCAGCATGCATAGGATTGCATCCTTAATTATTTTTTTAAAAAATTGACAATCCCCCATACCTCAAAGTTTCTCATCAAAGATCTTGAAGAAAAATGGAGGGCAGCAGAAAATCTGGGGACACACACAAGGGATGAGATCCATACTTTGTGTCCTATCGATACGGTCCCATCATTGTAACGCTATATCCTTCTTGCGCATATCTACTTGTAACACCCACAATGACATCTGCACCATACAAGGATGTTTCAGAAAAAAATCTGCCTTCTGCTTGAACTTTATTCAGTTAATTATGCTTTACCAGCAATTAGCACTTAAAAATCCCATAAAATGTTGGATCCTGTCTGCTGCTTCTGTGTTAGCTAGCTGTGAGGCTGCAGCATCCACCCTGCCTTAAGAGTCGGAATGTTAAAACAATTAA
Organism: Anniella stebbinsi; assembly: GCA_029215795.1. Classification (NCBI taxonomy): domain Eukaryota; kingdom Metazoa; phylum Chordata; class Lepidosauria; order Squamata; family Anniellidae; genus Anniella; species Anniella stebbinsi. Next base: position 58,103,920 of record JARDYH010000005.1, on the reverse strand, counting down.
AGAGAGGAAATGAGCAACAGTTGCTGCATTGGAATCCCCAGGCAATTGGCAGATGGTGGGGATCTTTGATTGGCATGGATACATACTTAGGCAATGATTAATTAACGGATGCCAGGTTTAAACATGGGTCAATTTTGATTTACGTGTTTGTGTAAATCAGTGGAATTTGATCCTTACTTTCTTTATCAACTGAATAAAGACCCTTAAACCTGAGGATTTATGCCCCTTGGATATTATTTGATGTTTTAAGTTTGGGGCCTTTGTTCACTTGCCAAGTTAGCAGTATCACCTTTAAGTGAATGTCAAGATTTCGGAATAAAAATCTCTTCCCGTTTTAAATTCCTTCCCCAGGCAACAAATGACTGCCAACTTTACAAGGCAGACGAGACTGAAGAGAAGGCAAAATAAAAAATAAAAAAAATTAGTAAGAACTTTGTCTTCTCTTGAATCTTGTCTGTGCTGTATAGTTAAAGAAGATTATCATCTTGAATAGCAAGAGGATCTTAAATTAGGGAGGCACAATGGTCTTTTAAACTAGGAAATAACAGTGCAGTCCTAAGTGGGGTGTCACCATCACTTCCCCAGCCTTGCTGGCTCACATCGATCAGGGCAGGAAGTGTGTGGGCTTCTCTAAATGTGTGATTTATAGCATGCCTACCTATGGGCACTGATTGCACAGTGTAGTGTGGACTGGCTCAGCGAGACTTCACTTCCCTTGAGCTTCAGCAGCAGGACTCCCATTGGGCAAGTCGGGCACCACAGCAAAAGACATGCCTGGTGTTGTAGTTTTTGTTTTCTGTGGGGACAAGGAAAATTATGGCGACAGCTTCAAGGCAGCCCTGGCCATGCATTGAAGGTGAGAGAGTGGGGGGGGGGGAAGAAACTAATTTAATTAGTCTTAAAGTTACCTCACAGGCCTAGGACTGGCCTTCCTTGAAGTGTTGTCATAAGGGTGAGAGAGGGGAAAAAAGAAATGAATTTAATTTGTTTAAAGGTTAATTCACAGGCCTAGCCAGCCTGCTACTTTAAGACGATTACCTCACAGACATATATTTTAGGGGACATGAGCAACGCTGGATAGAAACTTGAAATCTGGTACGTTGTTAGGTCTGGCTGTACAATGTACCAGAAAAATCTAAAAACATGAAATTTTGGATTTTACGTATTTTTATGTCAGATAAAAGGCCCAAGTCACCAATTTCCTCGACCATCCTGGCTCTCTGCCAAAACCTGTTAAATGTAGATATTATACAGTAAATTATGCCAATAAAGTATTCTGTGTTCTGGCTGCTTTCCTTTTTTCATAATAATAACTTCAAAGCACATGCATATAACAGTTCCTCACAACCACTGAGATCCGCTACCCTACTATATGTTATTCAGATATCTGGGCAATGCCGGGTATATTTTGAAAACAGATTTTTCTATTTGCATCTTTTTAGCTGGTAGAAAGGGTGTTGTGTATCCTGCTTGTTTTTGAAGTTTAGACGGCTGCTCTGGCATGATGGGAGGTGTAGGCATTTGAGGTAAAACTAAAAATGTGGTTTATAACGAAGCTCTAATTTAAAATACAGTTCTTATTAACACAGTTTTCCATTTGTTCTAACAAAACGATTTATGAACTCAACCAAACTAAAAGACACACCAAACAACCTAAAGATGAATAAGTTGCAGAGAAATTTATTATTTATCAAATAAATGTTATAAACATTATTCACGGACCCAAGCAATTCCAGGCATATCAGCTAGTTATATAGAAAACAAAGCAAGCCATGTTGGTCCATAAGAAAAAATTCAAAACCCATGATCAGACAATAGTTTTATTAAGGCCAGCAAAAAAGCCCCACAAAATTGATGTGCTGGTTGGGGATGGTGGGAATTGCAATTCAACACATCTGGAAGGAATCAGGTTGAATTATCCTGATGAAGAGATCTGGAGATCATGAAAGCCTGCTCCCAGGGATGGGCATTTTGGGTTGGTCCTAATAGAGTTGTGGCCTGATTGTGGATTTTGGAATTAATCTTGTATTAAATATTGGTTCACACTTTCTGTGTGAAGTTTCCACCATGTTGTTTCAGTTTATTGGATCTATCTCTTAAAGGCCTTCTTGGATTAATACAATATAAAAGCTTTTACCTCTGGAGAGTTTGCTGGATTATGTGCCAACACAGAGAAGGCTGAAGCTCTTCTAGAACAGGGGCTATGGCCAGATCGACACCAAGCAGGATATGACACTTTGAAAAAAGTTTGACAATTATATAGAGAGTGTGTCCTGGGCCCCAACAGTTGTCACTACTGTTATAAACTGTTTTAAAGCAGTAATGTAGATCCTACCGTAAACTCTTCTACAGTTAGGGGTTTTAGGGGTTGAATTAATCCCTTTTCTATGTATTATAGTCATTTTGTTTAGAGCAAAGACTAGTTCCAATTATTTTAATGAACTAGGTTTCGGATTTCTGTCTAAGGTAGCCTTAAATATTAATAAGTCACTGTATGTATTAATATGCCCCCCCTCAAACTCCCAGTAGTATTTATTATCCCTTATGAACCTGTCCCTTATGCTGAATACCTTCCACTGGCACAAAGGGTTTCATGAGTTCTAGATATTGCTATATCAATGCAGCATGGTCCTGTAAGCGTACTGTAGTGGTATCTGGCAAAGTGAAGCAATGCTCATGTGAAGCATTGTGAAAACTGCATGTTACAACTGGAAATACACCTAGATTGAATGAGTTTAGTACATCACTGTTGGAAAACCTAGGACTGTAAGGTACCAGCAGAATAGATTAGCATGTGTGGGAAGTAGGATATTATTTACACTTTCCAGAGGGCCAGTACTTGCTGAACTTAATTTTCTCTTTGTAACCAGTCCTGGGGGCTGTCTTCATGGCACTGAGTTGGCACTGCATTCTTACTAAACCCTTCAGTTTCTCTTACCCAGGATGGCGTTGGGTAATCCCTACACCAAAGAGGGAGCATGGGGGTCTCCGGCAGTCATCCAGGTACTAGAGCCACACCCGGCCCTCTTCCTGGCTTCCAGCAACCAATTGCCAGTCACCTTCCACCAGGACTGCCCCCCAGATCGGCCACAGAGTGAGGTCAGACAGCAGAAGAACTGGGGTGACCTCACTGCCACTGAAAAAGTTGGGGTAAGTCCCCGACTATTTACTGCGCAGCTTCGCAGAAAAGCCCTGCGTTGGCTGCAAAATCTGTAGCTGTGTCATATAACTGATGCAGCACAGATTCGCGGCCACCACAGGGCTTTGACTAGGGTGACCAGATTTTGAGGATCAAAATCCCGGAACCCCCCCGCCACCCCACCCACCCAAAACAACCCCCCCACCGCGCGCCCGTGCCGCCCTGCCCCCCCGCCCGCATGCCTCGCGCCGCTGCTGACCCCGCCCCGCCGCCCGCCCCGCCCCACCCCTCCACCCGCCCCGTGCCACCCCCCCATCCGCGCCGCCCCACCCACCCACGCCCCGCCGCCTGCCCCGTGCTCCTTACCGGCTGGGGCGTCCGCTTCCCTCCGGTGCTCGGAATCTACTGAGAAACACGCTTCCTGGCCGGTCTCTCAGTAGTGCGCCGGGTGATGACGTCATCACCCGGCGCGCTACTGAGGGAGAGGCCGCGAAGCCTGTTTCTCAGTAGATTCCGAGCACTGGAGGGAAGCAGACGCCCCAGCAGGTAAGTGCCTCGCGCCGCCACCCGCCCTGCGCAGGCCGCCTGCCCCCCCCATGCCGCGCCGCCCGCCCCATGCTCCTTACCGGCTGGGGCGTCCGCTTCCCTCCGGTGCTCGGAATCTACTGAGAAACAGGCTTCCTGGCCTGTCTCTCAGTAGCACGCTGAGTGATAATGTCATCATCCTGTTTCTCAGTAGATTCCGAGCACCGGAGGAAAGCGGACGCCCCAGCCGGTAAGTGCCTCGCGCCACCAGCCTCCCGCCACCACCGCGTGACCCCCCGCCGCCCCGGTTTGCCCCCGCCGCCCCCCGGTTGGCCCGGATCGCCCCAGGGCCATCTGGTCACCCTTTTGGGGGGCTAAATTTCCGGATTTGGCCCCCCAAAACAGTTTTTCCGCCCGGATGCGGATTTGCTCCCCATTTCCCGGGCATGTCCGGACAAATCCGGGCAGATGGTCACCCTACTGCATGTAGACAGCCCCCTGTACTAGCTCACCTTTCAAGGTAAAATGGACACTTTTGGTGTAAAGGTGCTAGGGAAACATTTAGAATGGCAGATGAATGTGCTCTATTGGCAACCGTGCTTTTCAGACTTTTTAAAATTTTTATTTAATATTTCAACATATAATAACAAAATAAACATAATACATAAACAAAACCTTAACATCCCCCTGTGCTCCCCTACCCTTGAGACCTTCAATGCTCTAATATGTTATACATTTTTCCAATATTGCAATGATCCTTTTGAAGGTGTACAACCTCTCCCCTTTACTAAAACATATTCTATAAATGATTCCCAAATACTTTCAAAATCATTCTTTTTGGATATTCCCATCCTAACTTTAATTTTATATGTTAGTCTGTCATTAATTGCAATATCCCACACCCCTTTATACCATTCTTCTATACTATAATTCCCTTGTATTTTCCAATTCTTAGCTATCATTAATCTAGCCAGTGTCAGGAGGTTGTTTATCAATTCTCTTGTATTTTTATTCCCATATTCTTTATCAAACATCCCCAATAAAGCTAAATTTGGACTTGCTTCCACTTTATTACCCAGTATTTCACTTATTTCTTTAAAAACTCTTTTCCAAAATGTTTGTACATACTCACATATCCACCACGCATGGAAATATGTCCCCACTTCCTGACAACCCCTCCTGCATAGCTTTGAAACTTTCTTATCTATCTGATGTAATCTTACAGGAGTGAGATACCATCTCCATATTATTTTATAATGATTTTCTTTTATCCTTATTGACAACAGCTTTAAAGTTCTTAGTTCCCATATCTTCCCCCAGTTATCCTCAATAATTTGTTTTTTAAATCTTCTTCCCAGAATGTTTTCAAAATTTCTTGTTGCTCTCCCTCCTCTAACAATATATTATATATTTCACTTATAATACCTTTTTGAATGTGCTCAATTGGCAACTGTGCTTTTCAGTCTTGCACAACACTTTAGCTGATTGTAAGTTTTCATTTAATAAATACAAAATGAGGTGGTAGGGGGTGAAATCTGCATAATTCCATGGCACTTTTGGTTGCTACTAGTAGCCATTTCTGTATCAGCAATACAAAATAGAGAAAGTGATCCATTTATTGGACCATTGGTTTGAACTTCAATTTTTGCATAAAGTTGTGGTACTAATGAGATGTTGGTCCATCACCAATTTTGTTTTAATTTATGAAAAACTGCAATCTACTTCACAAGAGATTATCTTCATAATGAATGTACTTTCTGATGCTGAGTGCTACGACAATTTCTTTTAATATAGAACGAGTACGGAAGTTGGAATTGGACTGGCAGGGAGGTTGTTTTTATGTTGTTTTGAAATTTCATAACTAGTGAAAACTAAACCCAAACATAAATGAAAGATAATTTGGAGGAAATACTTGAATGGTTATGATCCCAACTCCATGAAATCTGATGGGCCATGAACTAATGACAACTGTAGGTTTGTCCCCCAAAGAATAACATTTGAAGGGTAGGTGATATTTAATTTTAATAGTGCTCCCACACCATCTGAAAGCTTTGATGCCCTTTGTTGATTATCCAGCTCCTGATCATGGCTCCTGCTATATTGCCTCTTAATTCATGAAGCGTCGACAAATCCACAGAATGCCAGGGCACCTGGAATTGAAATTATAACTAGGGGCAGTAATGCATTACTAGTTAACATTTTAATAGCAAATAAATAAGCTTCTGGTAATTGTTTTGATCTGTTCCCCTTTAAATGCTTACTGAATAAAATGTTAACATTTAGGGCAATATCATTCCCATTTCCCATTTACACACTAAAATGTTTGGAATTTTAGTTCTGCTTCTAGCAGTCATTATAATTTATTTTGGCTCAAACTTTTACTTGAGCTCTGGGTTATAAAGGCTGCTGTGGATTTCTTTAAAATTATGGAAATTGAATATTTGCATTGGGTAAGTGGAGCCAGTCTAAAAAGATACCATTGCTGATGAATAGCAAAATCAAGAAAGATAAGAAGAGTTATTTAAAAGTGGAAATCTTGCCCAGCTGAGGGCGTTTTTTTTTAAAGCATAGACTCTGGCAAAGCAAATATGAACAGCTAATAAGCCAAACTAAGCAGGAATTCAAGGAACAGATTCCTAGATATTATTTATTTTATTATTTACTGGAAATATTTATATGTTACTTCTCATTTGAAACAAATCTTGAAGTGGTTTACAAAGGAGTAAAAATAAACAGCAACAAAAATCCCAAACCCACACCAGTATCATGAGCTTGGTACAAAATTTGTTTAAATAAAGGAGAAGCAAGAAAGACAGCCAGATCTTGGAGAGAAACGGCGATGGGAAGAAGTAACAGGGCAAGCGTCCACTTCACTTGCCCCTGAAAGACATAAGGAATGCTTTGAAAAGTTATACCTTTTGTTGCCCTTGTCTGTCTTCCTGTAAGCAATCTTGCAGTCGTTGTGGAAATGTCCTATATAGGCTCTCTCGCTACAATCCTGAAGTCTGTGGCTGGTGTGCCCCCACTTTGCGAAGCTGTTGCTGTTCAACACAAGTTCCTGGCTCAGGGAACACCCAACCAGCTGCCAGGGGCACGTCCAGCGGTTTCAGAGGTGTGTGGGAGTGGACCCGGCCACCATTTTGCCACACATTTTTATGTGTATTGGCATGTTTTGGTGCCGAGAATGTGTATTTTTTTTAACACAAACATATCTACGTGCAGCATCGTATATTCGATGGACTTCCTATCCACCCCATGTGTAACTGTGATTTTGCATTCATGCACATCTCTCACAAGTCATAAAAAACCCAGCCCCAGAGCCACGTCATCTGCATAGCCCCACCCATTTCTGTCGATCCACATGCGGAAGCGCTGTCATGGGGCACACGTCCTCCCACAATGGCACTCCTGTCATTGCGGGAAACTTTGCTTGGGTGTGCCCCTTGAATGCGGATTGCGGAAGTGGGAATCACCTCCCTCCTTTGTGAAAGGGCTGTTACATGATAATGATGTTCATTTTCCTTCCTTCTTCCAAGTCTAGAAGCAAAGCAGAGCAAGAGTTCAGCTAGCTAGGGTCAGAGGGAAAGAACAAAACACAGAATAATGGACTACATAATAGTTTGTACTGTCCTGGTGTTGTTAAAGTGAAAGTTCCAGTAAGTTCCAGAAAGAAGCTGGAAACTAAATATGAGTGGGATACAGAAGAGATGGCCTAAATGTGCATTGTAAAACTACTTTGAACTGCATGTTGAGATGGTTCCACTTTGAAGCCAGTGATGTCACTTCATCACTAGCAAGTAGGAAAAAAAGCTATGGAAGAAACAGAAACAGGAGATTTTTGTTTGTTTATTCTTTTGCCAGAATTAAGGTAAGACACTAACCAGGCAGTTAACAATATATAGGGTGACCAGATGGCTCGGGGTTTTCTGGTCCTAACAGGGAAACCTGGGGCGAACCGGCCCAACCGGGGGGCGGAGGTGGGCAAACCGGGATGGTGGGAGGTCACGCGGCGGTGGCAGCAAGCGAGGAGCGGCGGTAGACCCAGCGGCGGTGGCGGCGGAGGAGCCTGGGAAGCGGCTGCCCCAGCAGGTAAGTGCCCTCCTTCGCGCCTCACGCTCCTTACCCGCAGGGGCGTCCACTTCCCTCCGGTGCTCGAATCTACTGAGAAACAGGCTTCACGGCCTGTCCCTCAGTAGCGCGCCGGGTCATCACCCGGTGCGATACTGAGAGACAGGCCGCGAAGCCTGTTTCTCAGTAGATTCGAGCACCGGAGGGAAGCGGACGCCCCTGCGGGTAAGGAGCGCGAGGCGCAGGGCACGGGGCGTGGGGCCCTTACCTGCTGGGGCGGCCGGGTCCACCACCGCTGGGTCCTCCACCGCCACTGCTGGGCTCGTGAGGCCAGAGGCCGCGCGGAAGGGACGGGAGAGGGCCGGATCTGGAAGTGACATAATCGGCCCTTCCCCGCCTCTTCCGCACCGCCTCTGGCCTCATTGGGGCTAGTCGCGATGGCGACGACCCCCGAGGAGCCTGGACGCCTGCGCGGTAGAGGCGGGGAAGCTCCCCGCCTCTTCCACACGGACATCCGGGCTCCTCGGGGGTTGTCGCCATCGCGACTAGCCCCGACGAGGCCAGAGGCTGCGCGGAAGAGGCGGGGGAGGGCCAATTACGTCACTTCCGGATCTGGCCCTCCCCTGCCTTTTCCGCGCGGCCGCTGGCCTTACGAGCCCAGCGGCGGGGGACCCGGTGGCGGTGGAGGAAGACCCGGCGGCGGCGGCGGGGGACCTGGGGGGGGCGGCGGACCTGGCGGGGGCGGCAGTGGAAGAGAACCCGGTAGGTCCGGGCTGATGTTTTTTGGGGGTGGGTGGCTTGGTGGGGGGGTTGTTTTGGGTGGGGGGGTGGCTTGGGGGGTTTGTTTTGGGGGGTGGCTTGGTGGGGGGGTTGTTTTGGGTGGCGGGGGGGGGACCGGGATTTTGGGTTCCAAAATCTGGTCACCCTAACAATATATACTACATTTATTGTAGTATACCTACAAGTCATATTTCACCAGATCATTTATGCACCACCATGGCTCCATGGCTCCATCCATGGCTCCATCAGCAATCTGATTTTGTTGGACATGGTGTCTTCTTCAATCCTTTTAACAACACATTTGCCATCTCAAGACCACCGTTTTTAACTGAGGGCCTTTTTGGGTATCATTTAGTAATTGAAAAGAGGCCAAGGACTGCGGATATAAACCTGAGCCCAAAGTCATGGGCAGGAGGGAGATGGTGAGGGATGTGAATAACATCTCTTGAAGAAGAGCCCTGATGACATTTCTCCTGGGGCCAGATGTACACTTTGTGTCAAATTATTATGATCCCATTGCTATATCCCTCTTGTGCACCTATACCTTGTAGGACACACAATGACATATCTAGTCCTAGACTGCACATAGAAAGTATAACGTCAAACCACAATGAAATTGCTAAAAAGGAAGTGAGAAGTGGCTTATGGCCCTGAAGAATATAAGCTTATAGTCAGGGATGTGCTCCCACAGTGCAAAAAAGGGGATGTCAGCGTCAACAACTTTACTATCTCTTTAAACCCCAGCTCTAAAGTGCTGCTTAGAAAAATGTAAAAATGAACCTTCTTAAAGGTTCACTGCATTGAACCTTTGCCAACTATTTTCAATTATATTCCAAGTTCTTTTCTGTGTTGAAAGAAAGTCTTAACATCTGATCAGTAATGAGAAATTAAGCATGCAAGAGAAAGCCAAAATACAATCTGTCACCATTATTTGCTTCATAAACCTTAAAGGTCTGTGAAATTCTTAACCTTATACAGAAGGCACATTTACTTTCCAAGTCTTCCTGTGCTGTATTCCCATTTAGGGCTTGTTAGGTTTCATGCAAGACAAATCACACTTTGATAAGCTGAACACACACACACACACACACACACGCACATTTGTTTGATTTTTGTTTGCATTTGGTGACCACCTTGTTGAAACATTCGCCTTGCAAATAATTTAGGTGTCTATTGTACAAATCTGTTGAGATTTGTTTTATTGGCCCTTCCTTTAATATATAGTGACTGGCAAGCAAGTGGACAAAGGGTGAAAATCCCTTATCGTTGTTATGACCCTGATTGTGAAATCCTTTATACAATTATCTAAATCCCATTGAACTCCATGGGACTTCTCAGTAGATAGGGTGACCAGATAAAATCCAGGTCAGGGCTCATGTAACTTTAACAGTTGTAGAGAAAAGGGAATTTCAGCCAGTGTCAGTTGTATTCAATTAGTTCCTGGTGAAATTCCCTCTTCGTCACAACAGTTAAAGTTGCAGGGGCCCTGCCTTCTTTGTATATGGTCACTCTAGTATAGTGCCTGCACCTTTAACTGTTGTGATGAAGAGGGAATTTCACCAGGAACTAATTGCACACAAATGACACTGGCTGAAATTCCCTTTTCTCTACAACTGTTAAAGTTACATGAGCCCTGACCTGGATTTTATCTGGTCACCCTACAGTAGATGTCCATAGGATCGTACTGTTATTGGGGACATTATAACCTGAGCAAGAGTAACTCCACTAGCCATTCCTCACTGGCAACACTATATCCCTCTACTGCATCTATATCTCATAGGACACACAATGACATTTGTTGCAGAACTTTTGATAATGTGGAATAAAAAGCAGGAAATAACACAATGAAAGTGGTATATGGAATGTGAAATGTAACCCAACGGTTATCAGTGCACTTCAATACCACTATAAAGCAATAGTGTAGAGTCAGCCCAGGGCCTAATCCACACCAAGCAGGCTATAGCACTATGAAAGCTGTATATAAGAGGCAGGAACCACACTATTGCTTCATAGTGGTATTGAAGTGCACTGACAACTGTTGGGGCTCATAGACTCATACCATATACCGCTTTCAAACTGCTTTCATAGTGCTGTATCTTGCTTGGTATAGATCTGGCCCAGGTCTCAGCTTGTGTTATATAGAGCATCTCTACATTAAGGGGAAATCGTGAAATCGTGTTGTTTACCCAGGGCTGGGTGATGGGAGTTGTAGGCCAAAACATCTGGGGGACCTCAAGTTGCCCACCATTGGTTTAGATAGAAAGCTTCTAGATCTGCTGCTGGGCAACTTGTAATTGGGGGGGGGGGCTGCCAGGTTCTTTCTCTGTGCTGCCAGACTACTCATCTTTGGCTTGTCTGTTGTCTGTCCAAGGATACTTATGTACTATTCAGCTAAGCACTGGACACAGCCCAGGATTAGACAAAGTGGTCAATTAAAAAACACCTTTGAATTACCCAGGATGCAAAGTGCATGTGCTTTGTTGTTTTTGCAGAGTGAGAATAATACCAAAGGGTATAATGATTCTCTGCAGAATTTCTTGCCCCGGTGTTATGTCCTTTCCATGATGTTTTATGGATTGCTTTCATTTGTTCATTGAACCTGCACTCAGTGACACACAACCAAGTTCTCTCCCCCCCCCCCCCCCCCAAGACCTTGCATGGTGATCCATTCATATAAAATATCTCAATGGTCTCCATGGGAACCATGAGCTGTGGAATGAGAGATGCTCACTGACATTCTGCAAACAAATACAGGCTACATCTGTCTGAGATCAAGAGTGAGAACTGCCTCCGCAGTCAACTGTGAAGTGCAGCAGTACAGCAATGTGGAAGTAGGCAACATTCATTCTCTCTCTCTCTCTCTCTCTCTCTCTCTCTCTCTCTCTCCACACACACACACACACCAAGTTATACTGTGGCTCTCATCAGCAATCCTTTCTGATATGAGATGTCAGCAAAATTCATTTAATCATAGGACAAATTGTGTAAATAATTTCTCATAATTTCAAGGTGGAGCTTCCTCCATCTTTGTCTGCTTTGGATCATTGGAAGCCAGTAGAATGTTCCTGGTTTTCCTGGTTGTGACATAGAAAAGCAAATGATCTTTCATTTCAACAACTTCGGAGATTTCAGTCCCATGCACTTTTGTGCCAGCAATGAAGAATGGGGAGGAGGTAGCATGCACTGATTTACAACTTTAGTGGGCGGGTCTTCTCTCCAACTGACCTCTGTCGGCCTGAGCTGAATTCTAGTACTTCAAATATACCCAGAAAACAAGACACCATATTAGCCCAAATCCACAAGTTTTGATTTAAACCAGTTTCATTGCCTTCTTTTCAACTGGAGGGAGTTCATCTGCATCCGTGGCTGGGGCTTCTGAGAACTGTGGATCAGACTTGTGCTCATTTATTTTAAAAAGTAAAGTGAATGTAGTCTTCTGAGTGCTGATTGGGCCAGAACCCCCACAGCTAAGGTCCTTTAGAGATCCTTTTATCAGGGACTTCAGTTTCTGATGGAAAACAATAATTTCTGTTCTATCCAGGGACAATTCTGTCTATCTAAAGCAGAGGTGTAGAAACTCAAGCCTGTGGGCCAAATTTGACTCAACTGGGGTTCTAATCCAGGCCTCTAGATGGCTATGCCCCTTTCCCCAACTGCTGATCTTTGGTGGTTTCCCAGATTTTGTACAGTCCCCCCCATTCTAAAACTTGCCTTTGCCCCCACCCCATTTTTCCTGCCCACCACTAGATGCGGCCTCTGAGAGCTTCTTCAAAATTGAATTTGGCCCTCAGGCTGAATGAGGTACAACAACCTTGCTCTGAAGGTAACAGTATATTGAGCTGGCTTGTTTCTAATGCCTATGCAAGCCTGTGCAGAGAAGCTAGTTTTATTTTAACTTTATATTTATTTTCTACAATTGCCTGTGCTCTTTGATTCTCTCTCTCTCTCTCTCTCTCTCTGTTTGTTTGTATAAAAATACCTTGTTTTAAAAGTTCTGTACTGGTGTGATTACTGCAAGCTCTGAAACCTCTTCATCACAACAGTTAAAGTTGCAGGCACTATACTAGAGTGACCATATACAAAAGAAGGCAGGGCCCCTGCAACTTTAACTGTTGTGATGAAGAGGGAATTTCACCAGGAATAATTGCATACAAATGACACTGGCTGAAATTCCCTTTTCTTTACAACTGTTAAAGTTACATGAGCCCTGACCTGGATTTTATCTGGTCACCCTACTGCAGAGGTGCCCCCTAATTGGCACTGGGAGAATATTAGTTGGAGGAGGAGGTGATGAATGTCTGGATCACAGCCTAGAGGAGCAGTTCAAGTCAATTTAATACGGAGGGAGAGCACATCGGGGTAGTTCGTGATAGATCATGTTGTCACCAGTCCACAGCAACTCCACAGCTTCCCTCTGGAAAAGGCACATTTTCAGAAAGTTGTTTTAGTGCATTGTTTTTCATTAAACATGGCTCCTGAGCAGTTCTGCTGCCATGTGCCCTGTCCCTCTGCATTAAATCCTGGGCGTGCCTATTTCTGTGACCTACCTGTGATCTGGCAGTGATCTGGTCAAGGGGTGGGACTGCCCCTTTGCCCCCCATTCCCTCTTTTTGGACACAGATGTCTTCCCATTCACAAATATTTACCCAATACTACTTCTCATTCACAAACGACCTATTGAGAATCTTTTTCCCATTCAAAATCTTGCAGCAGGATTATTTCAAGACTTCAGAATAGCACACTTGTTACTTTACCCCAATCAGAATCTGGAGCATCTTTTCCCATTCAGGATCTCACAACCTTGCTGTTTGAAGTAGGGGTGTGCACGGACCCCCCGGATCAGATCGGGACCTGGATCGGGACCTCCAATTTTGTCACGGATCGGATCGGACAAAATCGGAGCCCCCCCGGACTGGATCGAGTCCGATCCCGATCCAAAAATCGGAAATTTTTGGATTGGCCGCCTATTTTTTCCCCATAGACTTGCATTGCAATGCAAGTCTATGAGGAAAAAATGGCAGCGGGTGGGTGAGGGGGGCCTAACTCCCCCCCCGGGGCTGTCCGCTGTGGACGGCCCCAGCAGGTAAGCCCCCTCCCCTGCGCTTCCTACCCCCCTGGGGCCGTCCACTTCCATCTGCTGGCACCTCGGCACCAGCGGATGGAAGCAGACGGCCCCGGGGGGTATAAGCCCCCTCCCCCCTGCCACTGCTTACCTTCCAGGGACGTCCGCTCCCATCCGGCGCTGGCTGCTACTGCGAGCGGGCTTCGCAGCTTGCTCCAGGGTGGCGCGCTGGGTGATGACATCACCCAGTGCGCCACCCTGGAGCAGGCCGCGAATCCCGCTCGCAGTAGCAGCCGATGCCGGACGGGAGCGGACGTCCCTGGAAGGTAAGCATGCTGCGGACAGCCCCGCTAGGGAAGCCCCCCCCCCGCTGTCCACTTCCATCAGTGGGCGCCCGCTGGCGCCTGCCAATGGAAGCGACGGCGGGCGCCAGCGGGTGCCCTCCGATCCGCCGATCCATCCGAACCGGATCGGAACCTTTTCAGATCGGTTCGGATTGGATCGGCCAATCCAGCAGTGAGATCGGAAATCGGATAATTTATCCGATTTCCCCCGGATCGGATTTGGATTGTGGATCGGATCCGATCCAGTGCACATCCCTAGTTTGAAGCCTTCAGAATAGCACAGTTGCTGCTTTATAGGCTGACCAGAGAAAATCCAGGTTAGGGCTCATGTAACTTTAACAGTTGTAGAGAAAAGGGAATTTCAGCCAGTGTTATTTGTATGAAATTAGTTCCTGGTGCAGTTAAAGGTGCATGCATTATACTAGAGTAACCATATGCAAAAGAAGGTAGGGCCCCTGCAACTTTAACTGGTGTGATGAAGAGGGAATTTCACCAGGAACTAATTGCATACAAATGACACTGGCTGAAATTCCCTTTTCTCTACAACTGTTAAAGTTATATGAGCCCTGACCTGGATTTTATCTGGTCACCCTAGCTTTACCCCCATTGAGAATCTAGAGCCTCTTTTTCCATTCAGAATACCACAGTATCTTTTGATCTTTCACAATATTCTAATAGTGGATGAGAGGGGAGATGTGTGGGATAAACTACAGGGGTTTAATTCCGCAGTAAGCTTCCCTGAGCAGGGGAGCCTGGATGAGGTGGGGAACAAGCCTCTCCCATTTGCTGAGCAGCGACTATGGGGTTGATGAGGTTCAGTTCTACTGTGCCCACTCAATCCCAAAGTATGGGGATTTCAAATGCTCTGTGACCTGTGTGCTGCTGATGGATCAAAGCTGATTTAATGGAAATCTGGATAAAACCAGACACCATTTCTCATTTCTTTTCCATGTAGATTACCCCCGGGAGTCAAAGGGGAGTGGTGAAGCCCTTCTGGTGAACAGGTCCATGACATGTCACTCTCTTTGAACTGCCTTTTGTCAAACCAGATACTTTTAAGAAAGAAGATAGAACTCTTTGACATTTTCAACTTCTTATCTTCAGAAGGCAGCCCTTTAAGGATGATGCTTCGAGACAAAAAAGGCATTTTTGAGGGAGAGCGGAATGCCAGAGTTCTGATAGGTTGATTATGATCTTTTGAGTCTACCCAGTACTATCATTGGCACGAATAATTCAGCATTCAATCGACCACACCTCACACTGCTCAGCAGTTGATCCAAGTTATTTTTGTGTTCGGCTGCTTACCGATCTGATTTAATTTATGGAATGAAAAGCATGAACGTACTATTCAGTGGGGGTTGGATTTCCCCAATAAGGGATTATAAACCCCTCTAGATGTGAAACTGCTGTTCCCTAACTCCTCCTCACTTGGGGTTAACAAAAGAGTGCCAAAGAAGAATCACCTCTAGAATTAGAATTTATCACAATGACCCCATGATAAACCATAACCTGGAATGCCACACTTCTTCTACTCACAAACCAGATTCAAGCTGTGACTGGGAGTAAGTCCTTTTGAACTTAGTGGGGACTTACTTCCAAATGGATATGTATAGGATTGCACTGTCAGGCTTCCACTAGATGTTAAATTGGTGTATAGTGGCAGTCATGCCAAAACGCAAACATATTTATTTTTCCTGCTTGAAATTTGCTAGGAACAGAGAGCGTAGCAGTTATGTTCCTCATACCAGGCAATTTACTAATGTTTTTATTTCCCCAAAGTTACAGACACAGCAGTTGCTTGGCTTGCATGTGATAAGAAAACCGGGCCGGGAAGGTAAGGAGGGGGTGCGTGGAGGGGAGGAGGGGGCGCGCGGAGGGGGGAGGGGGGCCCTTACCTTCCTGGCCCGGCGGCTCCCGTCCGGCGCCGGCGCCTTCTACTCCCAGCAGGCTCCGCGGCCTGCTCTAGGGTGGCGCGCCGGGTGATGTCATCACCCGGCGCGCTACTCTAGAGCAGGCCGCGGAGCCTGCTGATAGTAGTAGGCGCCGGCGCCGGACGGGAGCCGCCGGGCCGGGAAGGTAAGGAGGGGGTGCATGGAGGGGAGGAGGGGGCGCGCGGAGGGGGGAGGGGGGCCCTTAAGCAGTGGTTTATGCCTTCATGCTAATGTGATCTTACACTTTTACGCTCTCTCATTTTTACTTATTATTTTTACTGTATTTTAACTTACAGGGTTAAGGTTCACCCGTTCTCCTATTTGTATTTTATTTTATTCTGATCATATCAAATTGTGATGGCTTATGGCTTTTAGCAATAAAGATGTCATTCATTCAATCCTTCACACATGGACAAAAGCATTCTCAGCAACAGGAGAACAGTTTGTGTTGGAGCAATTCTCTACCCGCAGTTTATACAAAACAAACTTTCTTTCTTCATAGGGTTATCAGTCTTCTTCTTCTTCTTCTTCTTCTTCTTCTTCTTCTTCTTCTTCTTCTTCTTCATTACATTTATATGCTGCCCCACAGCTGATGCTCTCTGGGCAGTTCACAAAGATTAACTTGTTCCAATTACTAGGAAAGAATGAAAAAGAGGGGACAGATGACTTAGGTATCCTCACAGCAGATGGGGTCATGCTAAAGATGAGTTTCAGTGTCATTAAGAAATTGCCTCTTTGGTTGATTGTTATATATGAGTCCATGACAACATTGTTTGATGAATTCTCATTACTGACAAATGGACTAGCCTCTCATTAAGCTGTGGAATTGTGGAATATTTTTCAACACTGCCTTTTTGTACAAGTTAGAACACACTATTTGTCCATTTTTGGACACTATTTCATGAGCCTACTTGGGTTTATGAAGTTGTCACTAGGGATGTGCACAGCCTGAAATTTCGGAATCAGAATCGGATCGGAATTTCCGATATTAAAAATATCGGATCCGACCATATCAGGGGGTACGTGGATTTGATCAGATCTGATATCTGATAAATATCGGAAGTTCCGATCCGATTACAGACCACCATTTCAGGTGTTTTCTCCATAGGCTTGCATTGGGGAAAAGAAAGCTTTCCTCCAATGCAAGTCTATGGGGAAAAACATTGGGCTGACACTCCCTCCCTCCCCCACTCGCACTCCCTCCCCCACTCGCACTCCTTACCTGCCACAGGCACCACTGGTCCATAGTACTGCAAAACAGGCTTTCCAGACTGTTCCGCAGTACAGAGACACGCCAAGTGATAACGTGACCTGCCGCAACCTGCAAATGCGGCGCTCTAGATTACCACATTTGCCAGTTGTGCCAAGTGATGTCAACACCAGGAGTGAGCAGGAAAGCAGCCGGCTGACATTGAGGAAGCCGGCAGCCACAGAGGATGACGCGGAGGAGGCTGCAGGTAAGGAGGGTGATTGGAGGGAAGGAGGGTGGGAACGAGGGAGAGAGGGAGGGAGGGAGGGAGGGCTCTGCATCACCCGGCGCGCTACTCTAGAGCAGGCCGCGGAGCCTGCTGGTAGTAGTAGGCGCCGGCGCCGGACAGGAGCCGCCGGGCCGGGAAGGTAAGGAGGGGGTGCGTGGAGTGGAGGAGGGGGCGCGCGGAGGGGGGAGGGGGGCCCTTACCTTCCCGGCCCGGCGGCTCCCGTCCGGCGCCGGCGCCTACTACTCCCAGCAGGCTCCGCGGCCTGCTCTAGGGTGGCGCGCCGGGTGATGTCATCACCCGGCGCGCTACTCTAGAGCAGGCCGTGGATCCTGCTGGGAGTAGTAGGCGCCGGCGCCGGACGGGAGCCGCCGGGCCGGGAAGGTAAGGAGGGGGTGCATGGAGGGGAGGAGGGGGCGCGCGGAGGGGGGAGGGGGGCCCTTACCTTCCTGGCCCGGCGGCTCCCATCCGGCGCCGGCGCCTACTACTCCCAGCAGGCTCCGCGGCCTGCTCTAGGGTGGCGCGCCGGGTGATGTCATCACCCGGCGCGCTACTCTAGAGCAGGCCGCAGAGCCTGCTGATAGTAGTAGGCGCCGGCGCCGGACGGGAGCCGCCGGGCCGGGAAGGTAAGGAGGGGGTGCATGGAGGGGAGGAGGGGGCGCGCGGAGGGGGGAGGGGGGCCCTTACCTTCCTGGCCCGGCGGCTCCCGTCCGGCGCCGGCGCCTACTACTACCAGCAGGCTCCGCGGCCTGCTCCAGGGTGGCGCGCCGGGTGATGTCATCACCCGGCGCACTACTCGAGAGTAGGCCGCGGAGCCCGCTGGTAGTAGCCGCCGGCGCCGGACGGGAGTGGACGGGCCGAGAAGGTAAGCAGTGGCGGGGAAGGGGGCTTACCCCCCCCGGAGCCGTCCGCTTCTATCCGCTGGCGCCCGCGGGCGCCAGCGGATGGAAGCGGGCGGCCCCAGGGGGGGCAGGGAGCGCGGGGGAGGGGGATTCCCTGCCGGGGCCGTCCACAGCGGACGGCCCCGGGGGGGGAGGGAGTTAGGCCCCCCCTCACCCACCCGCCGCCATTTTTTCCTCATAGACTTGCATTGCAATGCAAGTCTATGGGGAAAAAAATGGCGGCCGATCCAAAAATTTACGATTTTTGGGTCGGGATCGGACTCGATCCGGTCCGGGGGGCCTCCGATTTTGTCCGAACCGGTCCGGGACAAAATTGGAGGTCCCGATCCGGGTCCCGATCCGATCTGGGGGGTTCGTGCACACCCCTAGCAGTTAGTTCCTGGTGAAATTCCCTCTTCATCACAACAGTTAAAGTTGCAGGGGCCCTGCCTTCTTTTGTATATGGTCACTCTAGTATAGTGCCTGCACCTTTAACTGTTGTGATGAAGAGGGAATATCACCAGGAACTAATTGCATACAAATGACACTGGCTGAAATTCCCTTTTCTCTGCAACTGTTAAAGTTACATGAGCCCTGACCTCCTTTTCATATGGTCAGCCTATTTTAATACAGTTCGATAGTGGGCTCAGGGTCAGTGAGTGGTCATGGAACTTCTCTGTAGTAATGTAATTCAAGTGAGACACCTTTATTTACAAAGATGTCATCAGCTACTGTCTTTGCAATCCACTGAGTCAATCACAGACCTCCAAGGTTAAAAAAACATACCCAATCATCTCCAGCTCTCTATAGTACCCATTAAAACTCCTTCCAGTGAATTACAAAGTGCAGCAGATCAACTGAAAGCAATTATTATCCTGTATGTAATCTGAGTGGACTCTAATTGCACTTGCCATTTAAGACCTACTATATAAACTGCTCTTTTATAATACTCTTTAAGGTAATAACTACCCAATAACTTTTTTTTTTTTGCTTTGCCGACACATTCACATACGTAAGCTTATTTAGTCAGCGGTCTAGTATCTTTCCGTTTGGAAAGTTTCTATTTGTTCCTTTTTGGTCATGACAATATAATCGAAGTTTCCTTCCAAATGGCTATAAAATAACCACCAGGACCTTTTTCCATATTAGGGCAGTAGCATCGACGTTGGCACCAAGGTTTCCACTTCTGGTCTCAGTGGGAGTGGGCAAAAGACTTCACTGGGAAAGGCCAAATTGAGGGTTGACAGCGTGCTCTGTAGGTGATGCTTTTGACAGCATGGGGATAAACATGATGAGCCACTAATGGCTGCAGAAGCTGCTGTTAAAGAATAGGAGTATAGGTACCATATTCCAAGTCAGACCATTGGACCATTTAACTCAGTATTGATAACGCTAACTGGCAGTGGCTCTCCAGGTTTGGGGCAATAATTTTTCCAGTCCTACCTGGAGGTGCTGAGGATTGAACCTAGGACCTTGTGCATGCAAAACATGTGCTCTACCACTGCACTAAAGCCCTTCCTTTCTTTTTCTTTTTTTATAATTTTTTAATTATTTTTCAACATAACATAATACAACATAAACCTAAACAACATAAAATACAATACATACTGCATACCCCCGTGCTCCCCTCCCCCCAGGAGACCTTCGATTATTCATTATTCTTCTTTCCAAAAATGTAAAGACTCTTTTGAAGGCATTTGCCCCTTCCCCGTTCTTAATACATATTCCAAAAATAAACTCCATATATCTCCAAAATCATTCTTACTGGACATTCCCCTCTTTATTTTCATTTTACACGTTAGCTTATCATTAAGTGCCATGTCCCATATTTCTTTATACCATTCTTCTATGGTATATATCCCTTGCAAAGCCCTTCCTTTCAAAGCAGAGGAGTAGGTCAACCCTATGGCTGAATTCAGACGACACACTAAGCAACGGGGGGGGGGGGGGACAATCGTCAGTTGTATTGACTATCATGTCGTCCGAATGCTGCCATAGTCAACTCAGTGCTGATCCTAATCTACACCACGGTTGATTATTACCATGTTGTGTGGGGAGTACCCCCTAGATGAACAACTGTAAAGTTTATTTATTACCCCACCATTGACTATCGTGTTGTCTGAATTCAACCAATGACTTGTATTATTAGTACAAATATTGTTACGTTTATGTGTGTAGTATTTGAAGGGATCCCTGAGGCTTCTAATGTCCTTCCTCGGACATTGATAAGCAGTTCTATGGGGCTGGTTTAAGCTAGTCTTTCTCTGCACCTGATTCATTGATTCTGCATAAGAAATACCTTGGTCAGTTGGGTACTTAACATGAAAAGAAGGAATTTGAAATTATATCTCTCCTGCATGAACAAATGGTTTTAATGGAACTGTTATGATCAATGTGAGATGGGGGCAGGCAAGGTGAACCATGCTGCTTAAGGAGATCTAAAATTAAATGTTGGCAGGTAATTGGTAGTCTCTTTGATAGGAAACTAGGGCAGAAGTAGTTACTGCAACCTGCTGAGAATACTGGCTTTCTAAGGCTTATGCCTCTAAGTGAGTCCAGTAAATGGTTCAGGATGAGGAACTAAGGCGAGTTCTTCACTTTTGGGGGTTCCCCATTCTTAATGTTGGGTAATGTTCCTTTTCCAGTTCTCCACATGCATCCTGAGGAGCTGGTGAGATGCTGCAGATTGTACTGTGGGGTTGAGAGGTGCTTGCTTGTACTTGAAACATCTGAGGTATTTTGAACTCCAGCATTTTGTTGTTGTTCTTCAAAGAAGCTAATGGATAGAGGGACCTAAGTAAAATATAATAATGCTGTTTTCCTGATCTAAATTGCCACCAGAGCTGTTATTTTCCTCTTGAGGGAACATATTGGATAAATAAATAAATAAATAATATTGGTAATATGTTTACTTATGATCCATTGCAGATGCAGTGTGAACCCATTATTTGTGATTTAGGGCCAAATGATATTTATTTATTTATCCAGGTGTCTGCTTCATTTGCTTTTAAAACAAGGAGTGTGTTGTGCCTATGTTTTACAACTCAAGGTGCACATCATGACTGAGTGGAGCTGACCCCTCTTCTCTCTCTCATCTGGCTTATTATTGGCTTTGCCTGCTGGCTGTTGCATAATTTATTTACTTTAAATATGGATTTAGTACATTTGCATTATGCCTTTTTTCCATCATGGGTTTCCTAGGTAATAATCTCCCATCTAGGCACTGACTGTACTTAGCTTCAGCAGAATGGCTGAATCATGTGCCTTCAAATGCCCTGGGATTTTGAAGGTTTTGGTATGCGGGCCAGGTAATTCACTTAACAGGGGACAATCCTCTATTTTGGACAGGTGGCAGAGGACAGTCCTCTATTTGAAGGTGTCCTCTATTTGAAGAGGTGTCCAGTTCAAGTTTGATTTAAATTCAAAGGAAGGGTGAGCAAGGGCCTTGAAAATGCCCATCAATGCCTGGATTGCAGACTGAGCATGCACACAGGTCACTATTCTCCACTCTGGTGAGATACATTACATGTCTATTTTTAAATTTTTTAAATTTAAAACTTTTTAAATTTTCATATTCAATCGTTATTCCAAGTGGTGTTCTCTTTTATCCTCTGTTTTGGTGATGTGTTTCTGATTTTTTTTGGGGGGGGCGTGTGTAAGGGGTCACCCTAGGTGCACTCCTGCTTTTTCTGGTTGCTGTAACTAAAACTCACAGTTGTATTTGAATAATTTCCCTACTGACAGTTGTATTAGAATTGCTAAGCTACATATTTGGGTTTGATCTTTGGTCGGTGTGAGAGCTACGTTGGAGCAGCACAGCGCAGGGATGTGCACATGTAATCCACTTGAGGAGTCAATAAACTGCAGTTGACCAAGTCAGTAGCTCTTGGAATGAAATGCATCCATTCCAGAATTCGCCTTTACACTTTTGTAGTCACAAGTCAGCCAGCTGGTATGATAATTTGGCTGTGGCTCAGGATTCAGATAAGAACCAGATGAGGTTAGAGCCCATATAGTTTGATCTGAGAAATAAATGCAAGGCTGTGTTGATAGTGAAGCAGGAAGAGTCATTTTCCTGTTTCCCTCCCATGATAGGCCACGTGGTCAGGCTTGCTCAAGAACATGGTGGCAGAAATATACATATTTACCTCCACATCTCACTTTCCTTCTATTTTCAAAGATAAACACACCCTTTGGCAATGAGGCCATAAGGTAAACCCAGGGGTGAAAGACCAGACTGTCCTGTTGCTGGTTTATGCCTTCATGCTAATGTGATCTTACACTTTTACGCTCTCTCATTTTTACTTATTATTTTTACTGTATTTTAACTTACAGGGTTAAGGTTCACCCGTTCTCCTATTTGTATTTTATTTTATTCTGATCATATCAAATTGTGATGGCTTATGGCTTTTAGCAATAAAGATGTCATTCATTCAATCCTTCACACATGGACAAAAGCATTCTCAGCAACAGGAGAACAGTTTGTGTTGGAGCAATTCTCTGCCCGCAGTTTATACAAAACAAACTTTCTTTCTTCATAGGGTTATCAGTCTTCTTCTTCTTCTTCTTCTTCTTCTTCTTCTTCTTCTTCTTCTTCTTCTTCTTCTTCATTACATTTATATGCTGCCCCACAGCTGATGCTCTCTGGGCAGTTTACAAAGATTAACTTGTTCCAATTACTAGGAAAGAATGAAAAAGAGGGGACAGATGACTTAGGTATCCTCACAGCAGATGGGGTCATGCTAAAGATGAGTTTCAGTGTCATTAAGAAATTGCCTCTTTGGTTGATTGTTATATATGAGTCCATGACAACATTGTTTGATGAATTCTCATTACTGACAAATGGACTAGCCTCTCATTAAGCTGTGGAATTGTGGAATATTTTTCAACACTGCCTTTTTGTACAAGTTAGAACACACTATTTGTCCATTTTTGGACACTATTTCATGAGCCTACTTGGGTTTATGAAGTTGTCACTAGGGATGTGCACAGCCTGAAATTTCGGAATCAGAATCGGATCGGAATTTCCGATATTAAAAATATCGGATCCGACCATATCAGGGGGTACGTGGATTTGATCAGATCTGATATCTGATAAATATCGGAAGTTCCGATCCGATTACAGACCACCATTTCAGGTGTTTTCTCCATAGGCTTGCATTGGGGAAAAGAAAGCTTTCCTCCAATGCAAGTCTATGGGGAAAAACATTGGGCTGACACTCCCTCCCTCCCCCACTCGCACTCCTTACCTGCCACAGGCACCACTGGTCCATAGTACTGCAAAACAGGCTTTCCAGACTGTTCCGCAGTACAGAGACTGCTTAAAATCTGTGTCTTCTAGATTGTTTCCCAGCATCACTTATTCATTGATGTGTTAGGTCACCTGAAAGTATAAATAAACAGATATGTAGGTTCCTGTTTGTAGGGATTGGCATCATCGGGCATTGTTATGCCTCATCAGAGGGTCCACTGCCAACTCATGGAACCCTGGCCCTACTGCTCCACATCTTTGCTGTTGCTGCCTGCCTTCTCTGATTGAGCAAGCAGAGAGAGAAGCAAGGAGAAAGATGAATGGCCAATGCTTGTCTCTGGATGGGCATGTGGATTGGGTCCAGAGGAAGAGGGCAAGTGAATAGTCAGGGCCAACTGTAGGAGAAAGTAGGCCAGTTCAGTGAAGAGGGCCTTGTGAGTGCATTGTGCCCAAAGACCTTCTAACACTTGGAGTCAGCATTGGTGCCTAATTGATGACTCACGCTCTTAAGTACAGGTGAGACATGAGGGATGGGGATGGGGGAACACAAAGGTGAATTGTGGCCCTGGCAGTTGAAGTAGTTCAGGTACCAGGTTCCACCTGTAGCCACTAATCTCTTTTCTTGTGATTCCTAGCTATGCACATCTCAAGGTGGTTTTTTTAAATGTTTAGTTGGGAAGCTTGGATTAATTTCCCCCCTGCTTGAATTATTTTGTACAATATTGAATTTCATTTTCCTTCTAAGTGGGAAGTTAGTAGTCTAACTGTAACTTTTCACTTTCTGCTATAACTTGGTAGCTTTCTGGGGCCTGTAGGAATACAAAAAGTCTCTACATAGCAGCCAGAGATGTTTGAAAAACAAACGTTATTGAATTCCTGATGGGGAAATTGCAGAATAAATGAATCGTTCAACATTGACTCACCATCTGAAATGACAATTTAGTTGGATTTTCTCACTGGACAACAAAGCTGTTATTCAGTTACCTTCTCTAGGATAAAGCTTCAGTACATATCATTGGGATTTTTGCAGACTTTTTACAGTGGCTTCAGTATTATTCATTAGGACACTGTTAGTAAGTTGGTAATGTCACCTTAGAAAAATGAGAGCAGAAAACTTAAGCCTATTCTATCTTTTCACCAGTTGCACTTGCTTGATGGTACAAATAAAATACTAAGAATAGATTCAAATGACCCATTGTTAACCTATTAATAATGGGTGAACTTTCTTGCTTGGCATGTTTAAATAGTTGTTGCAAAGAAAACTAAGATGTGATGGAATTTCCCAGGGCTCAGATTTTATGGGATCACATACTAAGGGTGAACTTATTCTCCAAGACTGGATCCTTATCAAAATGGCACCACCTATGCAAAAGAGGGAGGTATCGGCAGGCTTGGGGAAATCTCAAGGTTTGCAGAAGTATATATATATATATATATATATATATATATATGGAAAACTAATTAAAGGGGGGACCCTCAAAAACAGCCCATTGATGACTGAGCATGCTCAGTGGCCACAGAATGATGATCAAATGTGAAGAGGAGGGGGAAAAAACCAAAAGTGGGTGGGGGAAGGAATGGAATGAAGTATCCTGGTAGAGAGCATGGCTGGCTGGAACCCTGAATGCAGGACATTGTTGCATGCATGTCCGACTTGTAATTGTCATAATATTGCCATTATGGAACTCATTTGTTTTTGATCCAGATCAATCTGAGCTGATATTTGAAACTTGGTTAACTTATTTAAGCCTGAATCCCCAACAAATATTAAGCCCTACACACAGTCTTGGGTTTTATCCTCATCAGGTCAGAGAAAGGGTAATGAGATTCCAAAGTAAGGACTAAACCACATGGTGAACTGAGTAGGAATTGCCTCCGGTACAAAAGATATGTGCTTTACAAAAGTTAGCTCTTTTTTTCTTCTAGGCCACAGGTTGTATTTATTACATGTCTTCTATGGTGAAATTCAAGGCAGCTAGCAGGCAGTTTCCCATTCAGGCAGTGACCCAGATCTGTTTCGCTTCAGCAGGGTTACTGTATTGTGTGCCTTCAGTTGATGTTAAGTAAATGAGTAATGTTTACTTAAGGTTCTATAATCCTATGCATGTTTAGACAGAAAAAAGTCCTGAAACTTCCAGCATTCTCCGACCAACCATTGTTGTAGCATGTTTTTCCTGCCTAAACATGCAGAGGATTGCACCCTTAGGTGTATGTGTGTAGGCAGCAGCCTAGTAAAAATGTTTGTTTGCTAGTAAATTTTGTAGATATAGTTCTATGACTAAACTAATTCATGTAACTTTTTATGTGGCGAGACTGCAGCACAAGCAAGGCTGATAGTGACCAAGGGGACATAGAGACAACAGGCTGAAGTGTAGCACTATAAGCTTTTGAAGCTGCTGGCGGACTTCCTCTTGGGATTGTGCTGCTAATTGGAAGACATTCAACCATGGACATTAGTAACAATTACTGAACCACTTAAGCCACGCTGCTTTGCAGGAGTTCATTATTATTCAGCTAGCATTGGGGGCACACTATAATTCAAAAGTTAAGCTGACTTTTACAATTTAAATACTGCTAATGCCTCTTTAAGTTCTGCAACAAAAAGGGGCTGAAGAGTTGATTGGGATTTGTTCATTAACTTTGCATATTCACATCAGTGTTGCTGTTTGGGCTTTCACTTTTGGTGTCCGAAGTAGTGGGAAAGAGAGCAAGAGGAGCCTGCCTAATGAAGAAGATGAACATTGATGAACTACTGCCTTTAGATGTTGCTGTATGCCGAAGATATTTTGCTATGATTACAAGAATTGATGAAGATTTATTAAGTTTATGTGTCACTTCCCAATGCAAAAAGCAGTATCAAAGCACTTTATATAGACACAAATGCAGAAATCTATAATATAACTGGAAAAATCAATATGAACCATAATCAGCACAACAGTACAAATGAAAATAAGCTCCCTACGAACATAATATCAAAACAATACAAGATAAAAAGTGTTCATCCACAATGTAACCTCGTCTAGAATAAGCATCACCACACCGCAGCAAAATTGGCCATGCAGTGGTGGCAATTTCAGTGGTGGTGGGGAAGGATGTGGTCCTGGTGGGTTCCAGGGGTGAGCAATTGGCCCCAGAAGAACCCACAGAGGTTGAGCACCCCCTTCAGTTGAACCACAGTGGTTGATTACTTTGCATACTGGTGTTATGTGGTAGGGCTGCTCCCCAGACACCAAGGCATTTGATGAAGTGTAAAAGAAGCCTGTAACAAGGTCTGTCCTTCTCCATAATGCATATTATAAGACTGAATTATCCACTTGTTTAAGCTAAGATATTAATATGTGGATGATGGCAACTATCCGGAGTAAGGGACACTCAGGGGCACTTCTCCCACCCTTGAGATGAGGAGTGCAGTGGATAAACCTCTTTTAGAATACATTATTATTGATTCAACCCATGTTGGGAGGAGCAGGACTGCATCTACTACCCCATCCCCAACATCCTCAACCCCCCAAACCTTCCTGTATTGACCTGGAAGGGATTCTTTACAAGTTCGGTTAAATGTACTTAGAATCCTCCCTGTAACCAGAAATCTTGTACTGTCAGGCCTCCTGATCCTGGGGAGCATTTTTACTAGGGGTGTGCACGGACCCCCCGGATCGGATCGGGACCCGGATCGGGACCTCCAATTTTGTCCCGGACCGGTTCGGACAAAATCGGAGGCCCCCCGGACCGGATCGAGTCCGATCCCGACCCAAAAATCGTACATTTTTGGATCGGCCGCCATTTTTTTCCCCATAGACTTGCATTGCAATGCAAGTCTATGAGGAAAAAATGGCGGCGGGTGGGTAAGGGGGGGCCTAACTCCCTCCCCCCCCCGGGGCCGTCCGCTGTGGACGGCCCCGGCAGGTAAACCCCCTCCCCCGCGCTCCCTACCCCCCCTGGGGCCGCCCGCTTCCATCCGCTGGCGCCCGCGGGCGCCAGCGGATAGAAGCGGACGGCTCCGGGGGGGGTAAGCCCCCTTCCCCGCCACTGCTTACCTTCTCGGCCCGTCCGGCGCCGGCGGCTACTACCAGCGGGCTCCGCGGCCTACTCTCGAGTAGCGCGCCGGGTGATGACATCACCCGGCGCGCCATCCTAGAGCAGGCCGCGGAGCCTGCTGGGAGTAGTAGGCGCCGGCGCCGGACGGGAGCCGCCGGGCCGGAAAGGTAAGGGCCCCCCTCCCCCCTCCGCGCGCCCCCTCCTCCCCTCCACGCACCCCCTCCTTACCTTTCCGGCCCGGCGGCTCCCGTCCGGCGCCGGCGCCTACTACTCCCAGCAGGCTCCGCGGCCTGCTCTAGAGTAGCGCGCCGGGTGATGACATCACCCGGCGCGCCATCCTAGAGCAGGCCGCGGAGCCTGCTGGGAGTAGTAGGCGCCGGCGCCGGACGGGAGCCGCCGGGCCGGAAAGGTAAGGGCCCCCCTCCCCCCTCCCCCCTCCGCGCGCCCCCTCCTCCCCTCCACGCACCCCCTCCTTACCTTTCCGGCCCGGCGGCTCCCGTCCGGCGCCGGCGCCTACTACTTCCAGCAGGCTCCGCGGCCTGCTCTAGAGTAGCGCGCCGGGTGATGACATCACCCGGCGCGCCATCCTAGAGCAGGCCGCGGAGCCTGCTGGGAGTAGTAGGCGCCGGCGCCGGACGGGAGCCGCCGGGCCGGAAAGGTAAGGGCCCCCCTCCCCCCTCCGCGCGCCCCCTCCTCCCCTCCACGCACCCCCTCCTTACCTTTCCGGCCCGGCGGCTCCCGTCCGGCGCCGGCGCCTACTACTTCCAGCAGGCTCCGCGGCCTGCTCTAGAGTAGCGCGCCGGGTGATGACATCACCCGGCGCGCCATCCTAGAGCAGGCCGCGGAGCCTGCTGGGAGTAGTAGGCGCCGGCGCCGGACGGGAGCCGCCGGGCCGGAAAGGTAAGGGCCCCCCTCCCCCCTCCCCCCTCCGCGCGCCCCCTCCTCCCCTCCACGCACCCCCTCCTTACCTTTCCGGCCCGGCGGCTCCCGTCCGGCGCCGGCGCCTACTACTTCCAGCAGGCTCCGCGGCCTGCTCTAGAGTAGCGCGCCGGGTGATGACATCACCCGGCGCGCCACCCTAGAGCAGGCCGCGGAGCCTGCTAGTAGTAGTAGGCGCCGGCGCCGGACGGGAGCCACCGGGCCGAGAAGGTAAGTGCCCCCCTCCTCCCCCCCCCCGCTGTCCACTTTCATCGGCGGGCGCCCGCTGGCACCCGCCAATGGAAGTGGCGGTGGGCGCCAGTGGGCGCCTGCCGATCCGCCGATCCGCCGAACCGGTTCGGAGCTTTTTCGGACCGGTTCGGATTGGATCGGCCGATCCAGCTGCGGGATCGGAAATCGGATAATTTATCCGATTTCCCACTGGACCGGACTCGGATCGTGGATCGGGTCCGATCCAGTGCACATCCCTAATTTTTACCACATTCAGCCAAACATGCATAGAATCCCCCTTCAGACCCCTCTGTTCAATTCAAGAAGGTCAGGGGGCAGCAGGCGGATGCAGGGAAGGTGGAGGGCATGGCTAATGTGCATGGCCCCATTCCTTCTTCCACAGCTTCAGCTAGTGACACCTTCATAGGGCTCATATGTCTAAACATCAAAACTTGCTCAAGATTGCCAGACTGATGAATCACATTTTGGGACACAGCAGCATTGCCTCAGGAAGGTGTCTCACACCCATTGCCTCTCCAATCTAATAAGCTTTCTGTGATCCTCACAAGCAGCCAATGACTCCTGGGAGCCACATATTCACGAACAGTTCTGGTACAGATGGGAGAACATTTAAGAGACCCAAACATGTGGGCAGTGGGTGATTGCTTGGATTTTTATCTTGGGGGTGGAGCCATTCGAGTGTGATTCCATGGGTGAGACTAACTGATCGTCCCTACCCATGCTGTGTCATTTAAAGCTGAGCCAAAATGCCTGCCCCATTTCACCACACATTCACAGGTGGTAAAATTGGGTGGTGGTGGAAATTTTCCAAGGAGACAAAATGGGTGTGGTGCTTAAAAAGGGTCTTCAAGCTTCTTTAAACGAGCGATTTATAGCACACTCGTTACTGGCCGTTCACGGGCGTTCGTGGGTCATTTTGACAATTACATCAGCCTTCTGAGCATCTCCTGCTCCTTTTCTCAGTTTTAGCGCTACAAAATAAACCTCAGAAAACCTGAGTCTTCTGAGATATGTCCAGTTTGTCAGGATTTCCTGCTGTGTGCAGGGGAGGTTGCACTACAAAATGCCCACTAGTGAGCTCTATCTCATTGAAATGTATAGGCCAAGTGGATGCTGCTCTCTTCTAAATGTAATTCTGCTCATTTCAAATGCGGAAGAGAACCAAGAAGAGAACCATGGTAAGGAAATGCGAATCCCCCCCCCCACGTCTGAAAGTCCTCTTTATCAGCAGTGTTGTTATCAGTGGCTGCTGGCCATAATTTCTCTCCCAGAATCCCCCTTTAGAACAATGCTATATGACATCCCGTGGGATTCAGTGAGCAAACAAACAAAAGTCTCTGTTTAGTTTTAGTGGAATTTTGAAATGCCACAACCATAATTAGACATGACTTTACATCTTATGTCGAATTGGATGAACTAACTAGTTACTAAGCTGAACATTTTAAAAATGTAGAATGCAGAGATGAGAAGGAGATGGATTGCGACAGATGCCTGGAACTATCCAGAATTCCTGAGAACAAAGAGAACAGGGGAGTAGAAGATTTGGCAGGCTGGCCTCTTCTCAGGGTAAATGATACACAGGGACCAAATTCTTTCCAGCGCTTACAGACCATGACATAAACTTTTGGAGCTAGAATATATGTTCTTTCTTTCCCTTGCCATCTGCTCTTTTGCTTCAGTCTCCAGAATTCAAAAGTTGCTGCTGTTGGTGGTGTTGATTTGGGAGAAATAAGCTGTAGAAAGCAATCCATTAGAAATTTTAAATCAGGAAAAAATATGGAATGAGTTTCATGGTTCATGTACATAAAAAAAAAGTGAGCAGTAAACTGCATTTGCAACAAGTGGGCTTAAAAACTTCCTAGATAAACTGTCCTCTCTATATGTGTCTGTTGTATTGCTTCTGGCTTTCTATTTTTATTTTTTTCATAGAGGCAACTGGGTATAGATTATGTGAGTTTTCATGAAATGAAGACGAAATATCCATGCAAGTTGTCATAGAACTCACAAGGTCCTTGCATGTCAAACCTAGTTTGGGTTCTTTACCAGTGGAAATAACATTACAGTGGCCCTCCTGACACAGATTGAAAACCCCACAGGTTTTTTCAACACTGGGTTTTCACGGATGTGGCAGCGTGCTGGTGCATGTTGCATGTTGCCTGATCACTCCCACTGCAAACAGGAGTTACTAAGCAAGCCAGGGATGCTTTGCTCTTGGTTGTTTAGGGCTCCATCACACCTACTCCATCACACCCAGTATGGGGCAGTGGGAGGGGGAGTGTCATATCCACCCTACAACTTATAACATGCAGGAGAAGTTGTAGGGTAGGTATGCACACTGGGTTCGGATGACATGCCAACCTACACTGTAGTGCAGGGAATAATGCAAATGGCAGTCATGCATGTGGCACACACAGGGGCTGGGGGAGCAGCCACGATGGTTGCTTCCCTTGCTGTGACTGTCTGAACTCGCCCTAGGTGATTTTGTGCTGCTTCTGGTCATATTTATATATTGTGACTTATATAGTGAGCTTGAGCTTTTTAAGATATAGGTGTTAAAGTCCCATTTACAAGAAGGAATGTAATTCTCTTTAGGGCAGTCAAAGATTCAGTTGCTGTGAACAAAAACAAGTTTGCTTCACTGAATTTGGCAAAAATGTAGACTTGTCCCTGTATGATTCTGAAGGTGGCAGTGAACAGTTAATTGGATCACAAGATACTGAAAGACCAGGAAGGTGGCCAAGAATGCATTACAAATAGATTGATTCAAATGAGATAGCCAATTGGATCAATTCTTTTAATAAGCAATCAATTCTTTAACTTTCCTGAATTATTTAAACAATCTGGCTATCAGGGTACTGATGAGATTGATATGATACCTAAGACTTCCAAGGACAAAGAGCTGCTTCCTTTGTTCATTTGTTTCTCCAAAGAGGAAAATGGTATAGAATATCAAATACTACCTCCTTTCTCTACTAAAATGCAACCTTTAGCCAGAGACAACTCATTCCAAGTTTGTTCTAGTTCTTTGGTATATACTTCACCCTCATTATAAAGTAAAATATAAAATGGGTCGCAAGATCAATTTCCCTCTAAATGCCAAGTCCTGTTCCAGAAAAATGCATGCTTGTTTCATTCAATTTTTCATCAATGTGAAATCAGTACCACAATTTAGTACTGCACTATTTAAAAAGAATGCATAAAGAGCATTTAAAAAGTGAGTGGACTTGGAAGATGTATTAAAAGAAGAGACTCAGGAGTTTTTCCATGATTCTATGGCAGTTGCTCTAGGGGCTCCATCACACGTACTTCCCCCCCTCCCCCAGTTTGCATCAGCGGTTTCCCCCTCCACTTCCTTAGGGAGTTGAGCGCTGGACACTTTCACGTCTGTACATTGTTGCACTCATGTATCTTTTTCACCTGTATTGCTGCTATGCCAACGAAATCTCCCGCCCCGCCCCTTACGTTCTCTTTCCCCTGCAGTTATTTTCTGCACAAATACAATAGTACAGCAGCCTGAAACTGTGCAATTATGGTAAAACAACAACACACTCTGCTTTCCCCTATAGGGCACACAGTACATTTTCATGAACTCATGTACATTTTCTTCCAAGTATACCTTCTCAGTGAGCTTGTGTCAGCCATGCAGGCTTTACGTGTGCCAGCCCTTGTCAGCCATATGGACCAGTGAGGAGAAGCACAGTCTGAAACAGGAGATGAAGCAGCTGTAATGGTTTATGCCACGAATGGGGAACACGTGGCTCTCCAGATATTGTTTGACTGCAACTCTTGTCATGGTTTGCTGTTGGCTATGCTAGTTAGGGTAGATGGGAGTTGCAGTCCGACAACATTTTGAGGGCCACACATTCCCTGGCCATGGTTCACGGTCTGATAGCAAGGGCTGTACTTGTGCTGTCTAAAATTCCACCAGCAACTTATCATCTTCTTCTTCTTCTTCTTCTTCTTCTTCTTCTTCTTCTTCTTCTTCTTCTTCTTCTTCTTCTCCACCTCCTCCTTCTCCCTCTCCTTCTCCCTCTCCTTCTCCTTCAAAATGTGCATGAATATACTGTCAAATCAGGCGATACAAAATGTACCAGCCAGCCATATATAGCTGAAGCGAGAATTTATTCCTACAAATATATTTCTAAGACAAGTTTGGCTAAATGTCTCCAGCTGCAAAAGTGATAAGATTAATTGAGCCTGACTGGGCTTTATCATGTGTCTCTAATATGCAGCTCCATATACAAGCAACCCCTGTTATCTGGCAATTAATTAATTAATTAATTAACTAATGGGGAACTTATTTTAAACTTTTTTGCCTAGACAGAGCTGCCTCCTCTCCGCCCACCCCCACCCCCACTCCCTGCCCATCCGCAGTCCTTTTATGTGCTTTGAAAAGCAACTCCCCACAGCCCCTGCCATAGGAAATGCACAGAAGAGAGTGAGAGTGAGAAACCAGCACTGGGCTGCCTCTTATTCACTTTGCTTCTACAGTGGCTGATGCTGCCAATGCTTAATTTCACAGCTGAATGGGCTGTGTTGGTGGCATCTGAGGAGCGCCCGTGTCACATGGAACAAAAGGGAGGGCTTGGGCTACAATGCCATCTACACTCAACCTAATGCCACAGTACTTTGATCTGAAAGGATGCAGTTCCATTGACAAAAAGGGACTAGCACCCTGATCCCAACAAAAGAATGATTTGGAAGTAAACACCTTTGAAATCAATGAGGCTTCATTTTTTAAAAAAAATTATGGTTGGTGCATAATTTAATTTAGATTATAGACAGTGTGCAGTGGTATAGAATCATAGAGTTGGTGGAGACCTTATAAGTCCCTGTTCAATGCAGAGCTAGAGAATAGTTTGTATATTCACATATATCCTATCATCCATTGGCATTCCTGTAAAAGGAAACATAATATTGAGATATGCTGATGGAGTTGCAATTTTTTTTCTGCCTGTTTTTCGCTTCCTTTATGACTCGTTGCTACAAAGGTGAGGGACAGCGCTGTTTTCCCTCTTGCAGCTGCTAGTTAATATATATTCAGAATTGTGTTTTCTCTTCTGTTTCTGTCTCCAAATTATCCAGCAACTGATGAGCTTTGCCATGGGCTCTGTGTTTGCTTGGACTTGTCGAACTCCAACTTGGTTCCTGAATTTAAAATATGTTTAAATTAATACAGTAGAGAGAAGGGCCCTCACTAAGAGCCAATCTACACAAGCAGGATAAAACACTTTGAAAATGTTTTGAAAACTGTATGTGGAGTGTGTCTTGGGCTCCAACAGTTCTCAAAACTGTTATAAACCGTTTTGAACCATTTTAAACCGTTTTAAAGAAGTAGTGTAGATGGGCTCCCAGTGAACAAAAGCAAGGCAGAAGTAGATCCACCAAGTAGGAGCAAGCCTGTAAGAACTGATACAGTGAAGAACTGATACAGTGTACATATGCGCTGTCTAAACATAAACACAGTTTTAACAAACTGTCTGAGGGGTCAATAATAATTTAATATCCACAAAATTGAGTGATTATCATATATGTGCTGTAAAGCAAATATAGCACATCTATAAGACAATAAGACAATAATATTCAAAGTCTTGAACCCCAAATACACAATGATGTTTTGAATACACATAAGTACATTAAGAGAAATGTCATTTTCCAAAATGCATATTTAAACTGTGAGAAACAAATGTACTCAACATATGTGATGAGTAAAGTATCTGAGTGTTTTGCAGTAGGGGTGTGCATGCCAAAAAATATAATTTTTTATCGTTATTGTCATTTTGGACCAAAAAAATTATTGTCTTCCTTCATATCGTAGGTGATCCGTATCGTCTTCACGATAATTATCATTAAAAAAATGATATTTTTGGCAGAAAGAAAAAAATACCTATAACTTCTGTATTTTAAAAGTTAGAGGCTTGAAACTTGGTCACAGTGCTTCTGGGGTAGGCCTAAGTATGTGTATGAAATTTGAGATCGATCCCTCCAACCCTCAATTTTATATGAATTTTTTAAAGATCGTTTCCGTTCTGACAGGTCTGGTGAGCTGTCATTCTGATCTGTCAGAACGGAAATGATCTTTAATAAATTCACATATGTATGTGCCATACATCCCTAATTTGCTGGCTCTAAGCAGCCCTTTGCCATGGAGATAAGGTGTCCATCATGCTGCCCACAGTGGCCTAACTTTCTGTAAAGCCACTATAGGTCACAGGCTAAGTTTGTGCCAAATTTGTTTTTGTTTGTTGCTTAAAGTCTCTCTGCCTTTGGTCCATTGTTGAGGACATAAATATTAGGTTAAATCTGAATCTGAAAAAAATAATAGTATTTAAGGGCCAAACTACACATTACACAGAGGGCCATTTTGCATGATTGCCACCATCCCCCAATCATGGCTTAAATAAGCCACAGTGCATTGTGGCACATGCCAGCCACTACTGTGAATATTCAAGCTGCAGTGGGTGGTTGCAGCCATAGCTTATCATATCATGTGAACCCAGACAGAGTGGCTTGTTGCCATGGTTAATAAGCCACACTTCTGCCCATGGGTTTTGGGTGGCTTATTACCCATGGCAACAAGTCCACACATCATGATAAGCTGCAGCAACTGCCTGCCATGGCTTGAATATTCACAGTGGCGGCCAGCATGCATTACAATACAGCATGGCTCATTTATGTATTCATTTAATTTATTTATTTACTGCATTTTTATACCGCCCAATAGCCGAAGCTCTCTGGGCGGTTTACAAAAATTAAAACCATAAAAAAATCATTCAAATTATAAAACAATGACAATATAAAAACATAATTTAAAATACTGTATAAAACACCACCAGGATAAAAACTGAGCAGCCATGCAGAAATTGATAGGGTTAAAAATAAAAATAAAGAACTGTGAAAACACTGTGAAAATAAAAAGGTCTTCACCTGGCATCTAATGGAGTATAATGTATAATGTAAAAATAGAGAGGCCTCTGAGACAGTGGATTTCAGCATTGGCATTGTGCTTAACCCTTACTCTTCTCTATTTCCCCATTCAACATCATCCCTCCACTACTGCTACTCTTTTGCTCGCTGTGAGAGATACAGGAACCTTTTCCTTTGTAGGACAGGAAGCACCCATGGGGGCAGGGGAATGTTTTAGCAGAATTTGTCAACAGGGGCTACTTCCAGTTAAAAAGAGGAAGAGAGGAAAATATTAAAGAGAGGTATGATGTGTAGTTTGGCCTTAAACCTACTACAGAGTGGAAATGAGGAGGAATGGGGATGGAGAAGCTGCTCTTTTTTATTATTGTCAGTTCTGTCACACAGTTCTGTTATGGAGAAGAGCAAAAGCATCTTTCCTCCCACATTTCAGTTCCTTGCTGCCTTGGCAGGGTCTGCTGAGACACTGGGCATACATACCTCCTCTGTACTACCGACGTGTGTTTTATACCAGATTTTCCCATAAGAATCTTGAGAATTGTAGTTGATGATGCCAGTCCTGATAATTGCTCTACTAGAAATGATCAATTCATCCCAAACTTACAGTTCCCAGGGGTCTCTTGGCAGAAAGAATGGGAGTTCCTTTTCTGGTGCAAATATGC
Organism: Anniella stebbinsi; assembly: GCA_029215795.1. Classification (NCBI taxonomy): domain Eukaryota; kingdom Metazoa; phylum Chordata; class Lepidosauria; order Squamata; family Anniellidae; genus Anniella; species Anniella stebbinsi. Next base: position 58,067,670 of record JARDYH010000005.1, on the reverse strand, counting down.
CTCTGGGGGGTGAACAGCCTGGTAGGAACAATGTCTAGGTTTTACCATGGGGGCAAAACTTCAGTGGACTCACCAGTCTAGCCTCAGGTTTTATGGCAGTGATGAGCAAACTGTGGCCCTCCAGATGTTAGTCTACATCTCCCATCATCCTGACAAGTGGTCAGGCTGGCTGAGGTTGCATGGGATTTGGAGTCCAACAACATCTGGAGGGAGACAGGTTGCCCACACATTTTATGATATGCCTTATATTAGGGTGACTAGATAAAATCCAGGTCAGGGCTCATGTAACTTTAACAGGTGTGGGGGAAAGGGGATTTCAGCCAGTGTCATTTGTATGCAATTAGTCCCTGGTGAAATTCCCTCTTCATCACAACAGTTAAAGGTGCAGGCACTATACTAGAGTGACCACATACAAAAGAAGGCAGGGCCCCTGCAACTTTAACTGTTGTGATGAAGAGGGAATATCACCAGGAGCTAATTGCATATAAATGACACTGGCTGAAATTCCCTTTTCTCTACAACTGTTAAAGTTACATGAGCCCTGACCTGGATTTTATCTGGTCACCCTAACCTACACCAGCCTTCCCTCTTACAGAGGCTGAGCTCTTTCAGGAAGCAAATGGCAAGTGTGGCAAGGCCCCCAGTCTAGCAAGGAGCCTGTTTGCATGTATTTCAAAAGAACAGCGGACCTGTGTCTGTAAAAGAGCAAAAGCCTTTTGGCAATCATAATTCAGCTTCTCCAAATCTCCACCTGACTATAATGGATTTCTATGGCCACTGCTTCCTTGGCAGAATCTACGCTACTGCTTTAAATGGTTTATAACAGTTGTGACAACTGCTGGGGCCCAGGACACACTCCATATACAGTTTTCAAAACGTTTTCAAAGTGTCATATCCTCCTTGGTGTAGATCTGGTCCTTGTCAATTAAAAATGGAAAACCCTGTTTCAAAGCCAGTCTTGCAGAATTGTTGCAGTGCCCAGCTCCAGCGAGCGTGGGAAGTGCAGAATTTCCAGGCTCCACCCAAATTCAGAGAGAAATGGATTGAGCAAGTGGATTTGAATACTTCTGGATCAGAGCATGGGAGGCAAAAATCTCCCATGCATGGGGGCTCTGCCAGCCTTTCAAGAGTAGATTAAATGCTTGGCTGGCCTTTCAAGAGTAGATTAATTCCGAGTCCACTTGCTTCCAGCTTCCAGCAGGGTTGTCTAAGCTTCTTCCATTTTTCACTGTTTGCTTTCTGTGCACTAGTGCTTAGCCTGCCAGCCTTTCTCTGTAGGCCCCACACATCTGAGCTGTAAGAGGCAACCAAAGAGGCAGCTTACAAGTTTGCTGCTTTGTTGGACAAAGAAAAGGTCACATTTCATGAAGCTTCTTTTAGCATTTAGCAAGTGTTTTCAAGTTGTTCAGTGCAGGCGCTGCATTGTCTATGCTTTAGAGCTGCTTTCCCCAAACTGTTGCCCCCCCCGATGTGTTGGACTACAACACCCATCATCTGCCAGCCAGGCTATGGTGGATGGGGATGGTGGATTTGTAGTTCAACAGACACCTGTAGGACACCAAGTTGGGGAAGGTTGCTTTAAAGAGATCAACAGCTTTCCCTCATTAAAATTGCCACATTAAGGGGGCTTCTCTCAAAAGACACAGAATGCAAAAGACACAGGGCTCCATCACACTTTGTGTGTATTGCACTCCGAGAGTCCATCCTTTCTGGTTTTGGTACTGTTGACTCGCATGATGTCATCCCTGTCCTGCACTATTCTCACTGTTTCCCTCCGTTCTCACGGCTTATTTTGTACCTGGGAAAGTCCGTACAGACTACTTGGAAACATCCTTAGCTTTGGGAACTGAAGGTTGTCTTGGTCTCAGGGCCAGCCCTATTATTAGGCAGAGTGAGGCAGTCACCTCAGGCAAAAGATATTGGAAGGTGACAGCAAGATTTTGGATGACAGAGTTGTGGGCCACATGGCCTGCCTCTGCTCCCTAAACCAGACTCCTTCCTTCAGGTGTGGTGGAGGATGTTACCCCCATTACCTGTATGTAAGAAAGAGTCATCTATAGAATAGGAGTGGGCACCATCTTGTCCTTTGACTCAGGCAGCAAAATGCCTTGGGCTGGCCCTGGTTGGTCTGGAGCAGCTCCAAACATTGTTAATTTTGCATTATCCTACATACATAATCTAGAAATGATGCAATCACTGCCCTAACATTGTGAGCTGAATAGGATGCAGTTGCATCCTAACCTGGTATCCACCAGATGTTATGGACTTCAACTTCTATCAGCCCCAGCAAAGATGGTGAATGGTCAGGAATGCTGGATGCAGGGCACCAGGTTGGGAAGGTTGCTCCAGAGGAGAAGGGTTTACCACTGAGAAATAGAGGTGAGTTTCTGAGTATAGTAATTCTTATGCAGCACTCCAGGCTCCAGGCAATTCAAATGTTGACATCCATTAAGCGGAGACTGCTACACACAGCTGCCATGTGATTTAGCCCTGCTGTGGCTGTAGTATTAGCCCTGGGCACTGTGACATTCTAGCAGCAGGTGTAGAGAATTTCCATGCCAGAGCTGCCAATTCTTAAGGTAACTGATGCTGATGTGGCAACTTTCTGTTCCAGACCCTAGGACATGATGACTGGAACATGGAGGCCATTTTCAGCCATTCCCAGGTGATCTGGGGTTCCTGCCAGGTCTGGAGAAATGAAAAAGAATATCTAGCAAAAAGGGTAACATGGGAGGGTAGTCTCCACCCTTGCATCTGGCTGCGCCTTAATGCTCCAGAACATTAACCCGCAGTGTGCACCCTACTCCAGTATTCAGGTATCACCAGCAACCTCTCAGGATTTGCATAGCCAAAAAGAATGTGCATTCAGCAATTGTAAACAGAACAATAAATAAATAAATAAATAAATAATCTCTGCATGGAGAAAAGAACTTGCAAGAACTGGTCACCGCTAGTGAAATCCTGTTCTGCATTCCCTCACTTCAGCATAAGGAAGTAGCTGTCATGTAACTCGGCCCGTGTTTATTTTTCTTACATTTAAAAGAGCGCGCTTATAAATATCACTTCGGCACCTGAGAGTGTTGCCAAAGATAATTGCATGTACCAAGTAGAGTTCACATATCATCTGTCTCATATCATTACAACCTAAATGGCTGTTCCAAATGCACGTAGCACAGAACAGAAGTCAAATTATTCAGGTCTTCAAGGCATTTTCTAGCATATCATGGAGATGACGGGAAGTAGATGGATTGGCTCAATATAGTGCTCTTTCACAAAGGTTATCTTTGTAGTGAAGGTTTTGGTGGCTCCTGATCTTAGCTAGGTGTTCTCACTGCTACTTTCCTGACTGATGCCATATTTAATCCACAAAAAATGGGGGGGGGGGAACTGTTGTTGTTGTTGTTGTTGTTGTTGTTGTTGTTTTAACCCACATACCCTTGCTGCCTCTCATGGATCAATTACCAGTCACTGTATTTCTCTGTGGATGAGTGCAAATGGAAATGACTATTTTTAGGAGAGAAGGTTGTGGCTTTCTGTCGCTGTAATGGGACATTTGTCCAGATGTAGGGTGACCATATTTTGGAAACCAAAAAGGAGGACAATATGGCTGCCCTTAAGGAAGCGTGCCCACCCCAACATGCCCAGCCCCCAAGGTGGGCCCATCTTGACATGACCGCCTCCAAGGAGGCGTGGCCTTGGTGATGCTGCCACCCTATTTTCAGGGACTCTCCCTGCATAACACATCACCTCATTCAGCAAAATCTCCTGACCCTCTGTGAAGCATTTTCAGGGGACTAGTGGGGATGCTGTGGCGAGGAAGGAAGTGCAGAAGCTGCACATGCCTAAATCTGAATCCAACCCCAGTTGCTCAGCAACCCCTTGGGCCTAAAACTGCACAAAGTAACTGATGTCTGAATTGGTGAAGACGGCAGAGTTTCCTAATGTCTGGCTTCTAGAAAATCTCTCTGAGTGGAATCCATCCTGCCAATTCCGCTGTAGAAGTGGCCTCCATTGCTTGCACAATGGCACTTTAGCGCTTCCGGGGGCAATCCGGAACAAGTTGAAACACTTGTTTCTGGAAGGACGCAGATTGGCAGAGCTCACATAAGGAATCTCCGTCGACCTGGATCCTTCCAGAAATAAGTGTTTCTGCTAGGCTGACCATATGAAAAGGAGGACAGGGCTCATGTAACTTTAACCGTTGTAGAGAAAAGGGAATTTCAGCCAGTGTAATTTGTATGCAATTAGTTCCTGGTGAAATTCCCTCTTCATCCCAACAGTTAAAGTTGCAGGGGCCCTGCCTTCTTTTGTATATGTTACTCTAGTATAGTGCCTGCACCTTTAACTGTTGTGATGAAGAGGGAAATTCACCAGGGACTAATTACATACAAGTAACACTGGCTGAAATTCCCTTTTCTCTACAACTGTTAAAGTTACATGAGCCCTGTCCTCCTTTTCATGTGGTCAGCCTAGTTTCTGCTCATTTTAGGCCTTATCCTAGGGAGCGCTAAATCTCCCTTGTGAAAGCGATGGGTCTCACTTGTGCAATGGAATTGGTGGGCTTCACCACTATGGAAGGGGATCGGCAGGAGTGTGAGCTCTCCTTTAGATCCTGCCCTCTAGTTTGTATGTTTTCCAACAATTTTGACCCCTTATAGGAAGGTTGATAGATAGGTAGGCAGGTGGGTGGATGGATGGATCTTTCCCAGAGGTGTAGCATGAACATTATACTTCAACAAAGTGGGAAAATAGCCCCATCAGAATGGAAAATCAGCTCAAGGACAACTGCTAAGAGTAAACTGCTAAAAGTAACACCTTTACTTTATCACAAATAACTGATAGAAGAGAAATGCTTAATGCTTAATTAGGTAGAGATATATGGAACTCAAGGCCTCACAAGGGATGCCCAGGTGGTAATCAGGTGATCTATCAGGGTAGGGGCACTTCCTGCCAAGCTCTAGATTCGCTAATTAACAGGTATCCTCATAGATAGTCTGGATGGGGTGATGACTTGGTAGTTGGGTAGTGATTTGCATGCATTTGGAGTTCTATGGGGAAACTCCTTGTAATTTAATCAGCAGAGGACACAATTAGTTCATTATGCAATTGTCCACTTGCTCCTATCCAAGAATCTCTCATTAAGAGCAGGCTACAAATTTCTTGCTGCCTCTCTCAGAACAAAATGGACTCTTTAACCAAGGTGCCAGGATGATGCCAACGAAAAAACAAAATACATGTGTACATAAACCCATCATAGCTAAGCTTCTCTATAACAATGCACAGTGACAGATCAAGATTGCTGATCTCTCTCTCTCCACCTCTCTCTCCCACACAGACATGTATTTTCCTCGTGTTACTTTATATTCTACATACATTAATCACCTGAAAAAATATCCTAAACTGTTACTAAGCCTTCCCAACTCAATATGCATTTCTTCTCTTATACACGGCACCTTAAATAACTCGAAATAACTGGCTTTTGGAACACTGAGCTTATTTCTCTCTCTGCACCCCCCCCCCCCCAGTTCTGGTTTCATTTCTGTAGGGTAGAATTCTTCTCCTTGAGATGCTAGTTGTTTATGTGCAGGGAATGTGTTTGTATGGAAGAGCATACCATTACGTAGGCTCCCACTTGCAGCTTGAAGTGCTACAGCCTAGTCACAGATTTACCACCTCAGTGAGAATGTGCCCTGCTTTTGTATATACTGTTTTTATTCTTAGAAAGGGATATCATTATTCATCATTCTAATTAAAGCCATGAAAGAGAAGGCTATTTTTACCTGCTCCCCGAAAACATGCCATCTCTTTTTTGTGTGTGAATTCAGCATCATTACCACCAAGACCACAATAACATGAAAAATTAAAATAACAAATCCCTTTTTCCATTTAAGAAATCGATCCCAAGAATGTTGAAAATACATATTATTGCAGACACGGCTCATTTCTGCCCATAGTCTGAGAGCTTCCACAAATGAGGTGGTTAGCAGGCCCTGAAACGGCAGGCACTTTTTGTAGAAGTTTTGCCCAACCTCACTCTGAGGTATTTGTCTGTCAGCGGTGGATAGTTAACTGATAAGCTGACAGAGCTCCTCTCTATATGGGTCACTGGCAGAACAGACAGGTTCAAGAAAAAGAGGACATTAGCTACAGACCCTCCTCTGTGCCTTCGCTCTTCATTATTAAGCTTTAAACTCTGTTGTCTTGGGCAGGAAAGAAAGAACACATCTTGTTTGGCACTTAAAAATAAAAATAGCTGGTTAAAAATAGTAAGCTGACCCATGCAGAGGAGGGAGAGGCAGTGAGACTTACTGGCACTGCTGCACGCCCGCACACCTTTGTCCCACACGCTGCTGTCGCTACCTTCGTGCTGCCGCCACAGCCACCGCCATTCACATGCTGCCATCTGACTCATGCCGGCATCCAGGCTCCTTGTAGAGCAGAAGATGCCCGTTTCCAGAAGAGGGGAAATCTGCCCTCTCCCGCCTCTTCCGCGCGGCCTCCGGGCTCCTCAGGGTTCTTCACCATTGCGACAAACCCCGAGGAGACCGGAAGCCACGCGGAAGAGGGCCGATTCTAGAGGTGATGAAATCGGCCTCTCCTGCGTGGACATCCAGGCTCTTCGGGGCTTGTCGCCATTGCGACAAACCTCGACGAGGCCAGAGGCCATGTGGAAGAGGTGGGAGAGGGCCGATTCCAGAAGTGATGAAATCGGTCTCTGCTGCCTCTTCCCCAAGGAGGCTGGAGGCTGCGTGGAAGAGGTGGGAGAGGGCCGATTCCTGAAATGATGAAATAGGCCTCACCTGCCTCTTCCACGTGGGCATCTGAGCTCCTTGGGGCTTGTCGCCATTGTGACGACCCACGAGGAGCCCAGATAAGTGCGGGACAGGAGAGGCCTGAATCAGGAAGTGTCAACATCGGCCTCTCCGACGCGGGCACCCAGGTGCAATTTTCAGAGAATGATTAAAATATTGAAAATTCCCCCCGGATACCAGTTGCCCCCTAATTTCCAGTCATGTCTGGGGGGATCCAGACCCTATCCAGATGTGCTATCCAGATGTGCAGGAGAGTCCTGCTGCGGCGAGGCTAGATTTGCTCCCCCCACAAAAGAATCTGTCTTGGCAAATAGAGAAAAAAAATCCTAAAAGGAGCATTGCCGTTCAGGTGGAGAAACCTTTCTTGAGATAGCTGTCTTTTAAAGGGCTATTTGAGCGCTCATGCATTGTAGCACAGAAGGACTCACCAAGGAAACACAAAAAATTAAAAGCAAAGGCACATTTAAAAATGGCCCAAAGTGACATGGTTCACATGAGCACAGGGTCATTAATAAGCCAGGGTGGCTTGTTTACTATTCTGTACTTGCCAGTTTTGTGTCAGCGGGATTTAAATAATTACCTCTTGCCAGTGTGGCTTGTTGTGACATCTAACCCAATGAGGGTGGTTGGTTGGGGCAGTTAACAAACTGCTGAGAACTCATGGCCTGTTTGAGGGTTGCAGGGTGCTTGGTTAACCACTCCAACCAACCACCCTCATTGGCATCTGATGTTACGAGAAGCAACACCCACGATGATAATTATATAAATCTGGCCAACACACGTAGGGTGGCTAGTAAGGCACTATGGTTTATTGGCCATCTTCATGTCATAGGGGCCCAGTATGTGGAGCAGCGTGGAGTAGATTGTGTGGTATCACTGTGATGATGACTTCCATCACACCTAATTCCCCCCGTTTTGCCTCCACATTTTTTTTACCTTTGAGGCAAAAGCGCATCAAGCTTATGATCCCTTTCACCTGAATAGCTGCCCTTTTACTCCTTCACTCCTTGGCTCGTTAGCTCTTCGGCTCCACTCCTCCCCTTCTCTTTCTCCCTACATTCAGGTCCTTTCAGATGAGTAGTTCAACCAGACCAACTTTCTGCTAGGCAAAAATGGAATGACCCTTTAGTCTGGCTCTTTGGGGGCATCGAGGGAGTACAATCCTGCCTCTACAGAGATTCAGGCATTGTATGATTTTAAAAAAACACTTTCGAGCCTGGGATGCAAGATTTGGGGTTCATATTGAGGCTTGGAGCTGGCTGCTGGGAGAGATCGCTTTTCCCTGCCAGGATCTGATGCAATCCATTCAAGCCCCCAGTTCCTTTAAAACTACACAGAGTCTTAGCGTGTGTTAAATGCACTTAGGGAAAATAATCCAGACTTTTAGCATTCTAGGAAAGGCTGGGGAAGAAGTGGGGTGTCAGCAGGACAGGCACTGTGTCATGTGAGTACCATGCTGCAAATCCGCACACCAGGCATGGCAAGAGTGCACTAAATCACTGGTGTGATGGAGCTCGATATGAGGTTGGATCCAGGATCTGCCTTCCGCAGGAGGAAGATATACCGGCTGAATTTGGACAACATGATAGTCAATGATGGGGTAATAATCAACTTTACAGTTGTTCATCTAGGGGGTACTCCCCACACAACATGGTAATAAATAATCAACTGTGGTGTGGATTAGGATCAGCGCTGTGTTGACTATGGCAGCATTCAGATGACATGATATCAATACAACTGATGATTGTCCCCCTCCCCCCCCCACCCGGTTGCTTATTGTGTCATCCGAATTCAGCCATTGTCTGAGAAGAAGGGTCCTTTTGTGAGAGGAATGGCTTGGCTCAGAGAACATCCTTCTAATTTTGGTGGGTACCTCCCCCCCCACACCACAGTTTACCCTATTCTGCAGGAACTCCTGTCTCTCTGTGTTGGAATTTCAGGGATCTGGAGGGGCTACCATGGGAAGAAGGGGCAGGGAAGTCAATTTCCACCAGCACAGTTGATCTAGCTTAAATCTAGATCCAACCTATGTGTGTTACCCAGTTTCCCTGTGAAAGTCCACTATTGTTCACAAAGTCACCCACTTGCTCTGGTGGCTCTCATTGGCGCTGGAATAATGTTTAAATAGTGCCCTCCAAATTCAATTTTAGTGCTTGAAAAGAGAAATAGAAGTGCAGTCTGAACAGAAGATTTCTATGTCCCCTCCAACAAAAAACACAAAAAATGTTTGTACAGTGTATTTGGTCTATGTTTCTATGCTTCTAAGAGATAGTAACACAGCTCTGCCAATCCTTTATAAAATTGTCAGATATCCTTGAGAGAAGGAAGGAGAGTTATAAATCCCTATTCAATAGTATTCAACCTCTGATTGTTCCTTTGAATGTATATACAAACTGGGGACTGAAATGAGTTCCGTTTGGAGATGCTTAGTGCAAATAACTAAATATGTACTAGGCAAGCCCCTTCTCCTGCCCCAGACCAGTATATTATTCCTACTGGCTGGAATGTGAATCTAGTTGTCCCTATATGCAAGAAGCAGGATGAGAAACGCCCCTCTAAATATAGACCTTTCAGTTCAGTTGATATTGTGGCAAAATAATATGTCAAATAATGTATCTGCTTACATATGCTAAATATATGTTACATATTTGCTAAAGATCTACTTAGCAAATGTAAGAAATTGATAGCTGCTAATAACTTCTTGTTGAGGATCAGGCAAGGTTCAGATCTGGTTGTTCAACTGTGGTGAAATGTTTTGTTCTGCTCCCCATAATACACATTATTACCACATTTGATATTGTTGATGGGAAGAAATTCTGGGTTGAACTTTGTAGTGCAAATTTGAACTAACACTTGCTGTTTGTAATGCATGATATATTTACCTGTATGCAGGTTATTTGTAGGTGGTTGTTTTTTTAAAATCAACACTATTCCAGGGACTCAAATTGTGCAGCAGAGATGCATTCTCCCCACCCCTCTTATTTGATTTTTTAAAACATGTAAATGATATTGTTTTGGAGGTCAAGCATGCCAGTTTTTTCCTCCCTGATAGAGCAATCTATTTACATTTGTTTATGCAGATGACATTTTGATATTCCCAAATACCCAGGTGGACTTATATAGGCTGTCAACAGATCTAGGAAATTTTTGCAAAAAAGAACTCAATTCATATTAATTGTAATAAAACCAAAACGAGCACCTTTGGAAATAAAGGAGCCTTTTGTATTAAGCATATAGATTCCAAAAATATTGAAGAAGCGAAATCATATCAGTATTTCAGTGTAAAAATTGTCTCAGTGGTGAGGTTCTGATGTACTTGTGGGGCTAGTAGATTCTCCCCACTGAAAGAATTTTGAAGAGTCCAAATTGTATTATCTTCAGCTCCGTTATAGTCTAGTTCATCTGTTTGCTATTATGATTTATGATGTCGGGTTTTATTGTTGTTTTTTGCAGTTGCTTAAAGTTTTAGTTTGTGTTTTAGTTGTGTCTAAGTTTTTTCCTGTTGCCATAACTTTTTATTTTGTATGCAGTGTTACTGAATGTCCCTCATTCACGCGTGCGCATGAACTTGCATATGTACTAGGGGTGTGCACGGACCCCCCCGGATCAGATCGGGACCCGGATCAGGACCTCCAATTTTGTCACGGATCAGATCGGACAAAATCGGAGCCCCCTCAGACCGGATTGAGTCCGATCCCGATCCAAAAATCGAAAATTTTTGGATCGGCTGCCATTATTTCCCCCATAGACTTGCATTGCAATGCAAGTCTATGAGGAAAAAATGGTGGCGGGTAGGTGAGGGGGGGGCCTAACTCCCTCCCCCCCGGGGCCATCCACTGTGGACGGCCCCAGCAGGTAAGCCCCCTCCCCCATGCTCCCTACCCCCCCGGGGCCGTCCGCTCCCATCCGCTGGTGCCCGTGGGTGCCAGTGGATGGAAGCGGACGGCCCCGGGGGGGGTAAGCCACTCCCCCCTGCCACTGCTTACCTTACAGGGACGTCCGCTCCCGTCCAGTGCCGGCTGCGACTGCGAGTGGGCTTCGTGGCCTGCTCCAGGGTGGCGCGCTGGGTGATGACATCACCCGGCGCGCCACCCTGGAGCAGGCCGTGAAGCCCACTCGCAGTCGCAGCTGGCGCCGGACGGGAGAAGACGTCCCTGTAAGGTAAGCGCGCCACGCGCCGCCCTCCCCCATCCCTGCGGACAGCCCCGCTAGGGAAGCCCCCCCCCCGCTGTCCACTTCCATTGGCGGACGCCCGCTGGCGCCCGCCAATGGAAGCGACGGCAGGCGCCAGCGGGTGCCCGCTGATCCGCCGATCCATCCGAACCAGATTGGAACCTTTTCGGATTGGTTCGGATTGGATTGGCCGATCCAGCGGTGAGATCGGAAATCGGATACTTTATCCGATTTCCCCCTGGATCGGATTCGGATCGTGGATTGGATCCGATCCAGTGCACATCCCTAATATGTACACAGGTATCCGATGAACCTGGAAATATAGGGATCTTTTGCAGCTGTATGGTTCACATGCAGACTATCTTGCAGTATGCTTCAAGACAATGGGAAATGACCTGACTGACAAAATTATGGAGAAATAACACAGTTTTATTTTGCCATAAATATTTACAGAAAGAAGAAGGTTAAATTAGTAAACCAACCCCGTAGAACTGGACTTGCAGACTGTTCCCAATAGGAATAATATAGACATAAAAGCCTTGGATAAGCAAACTTGTGAATAGAGCCATGGGACCACATATTCTGGTGCCACCCACTATATCCCATATGCACTTCCCCCACACCTTCAGCCACTGAGCTTGCTGTGGCAACACCTGAAGAGGAGTTCTACCCATGTTTGTTTGGACATGAGTGGAGCTCTTCATGTGATCAGAGGACCTTGTGCACCTCTGTGTCCCTGTTCATGAGTATATGTACCTTGGCTTTTGGTCACAAATTTAAAAGTGGGGAGGGTAATTGCCCTGACTGCCTAAACAACTTGGAGCAAGATACTCTCCAGGAACAGCCCAAAGGGCTGATAGACCTCAAGGTACTTCCAACACAATAGTTGATGGCAGGAGGACTGAACTACTGGCTACATCGCTATTACGGATGCTGGAAGCAAACAGTATGGTTGCAAAAACAGAATTTGTACTGAAGAGCTTAAAAATGAGATCTCTCCTTGGATCATGACTAATCTGAGGAAAATAACAGACATGAGGAGAGGCAAGGGAATTGAGGGGAAGGAGGCAAGGAAGGGAAGCTAGCTAAGTGTTGAGGTATGTGGTTGTGCTTGGCTCAAGACCCTGAAAAACCTCAGCACAATGCCCCAGGCACTCAGCTTGACCGCTGAACGAGTCAGCCACTGGGCTTCGAGTTGGCAACCCATAAGCAGTGATGCTGCTTTCTCTCCCATTGCAAAGGCACACCTCCATAACATTTCAAGGACCCTGCAAAGGGTCAGTAACCTGAAGCTTGTGGTTGCACACCCAGAATGGGAAGGCCCACAGTTGTCCCAGCAAAAACACTGAACTCATTGTGCGATTAGGTTGCGCTGCAAATGGAAGCTGGCTGAGAAGCCACAAAAGGTGTTCCATTAGGTAGTGAAACTCTATCTGGATATAGAAGGCAAGGGGTCTATCTGAGCATACAAGGAAGGAAGTGATGTGGTTCAAGCAAAATGGGGGAGAGGAACGTTGGCCCTGGAAACATGGGCTAGACACAAGAGAGTGCTATGAAGAGGAAGTGTGCTATGAAGAATCACACGAAATGGGCTAAGGGCTAAGCAAACTCCAGGTATTTCTTGGGAATTGTGCAGCAGAGTCTGTTGATCCTGAGTTCCAAGAATGAAGAGTGTGATGGGTGCCCAAGCTAATTCTATCTGCTTGTGCTTCTGGCAAAGGTGACATCACCTGAAACTTCTCTTGGAGCTTGGTGTGAAAACCAACACTAAAATCTACAGTTGGGCAGTACCTTTATTAGGAGCATCCAAGATGTCACAAAATAGTGAGCAAATTTTCAAAACCTCTTAGCTGTAAGAGATATACATTTTAGCATATCATATTTTATCTGGATCTGGATTTGATTTGTCCATCTGATTCCATATATATATATATATATATATATATATTCCCCACCACCACTCTGCCACTTCCCAACAAGACCAGTATAATGAATGTCTATTTGCTTCAGAATAAAAACATACTTAGATGAAACTATAATTTGCCTTAGACCAACTAATGGTTTAAAAGCTTTGCAAGTATTTGAATCCAACAGGTTTTCCTTCAGATATTGAATGGAATAATTTAATGGAACAAATTCACTTGGGATGATTTCATAACAAAGAAGTGGTTGCTGTTGATTTAATTAAAAGATCATTTTGTACTGCCCAGAGGAGATAGATAGCTCTCGGATGCTCTAAAAGAATACATTTATTTCCTCTATTCAATTATGCTTACTTAGGCCACTTATAGTTTGATGGAGCTTCTCTCTTTGCTAATAGGGGGATAACTCAGAAACGCTTTGCCCCAAATTTTGCAACAGAGGCTGCCTCTACAAGAGGCATTTAAAGCTCTTTCAAGGCGCATTAAAATTTTTACCTCTACAAGAACGGAGCGCAAATCAGGCGTAGAGGCGCGTTTTCTCTCCGATTATGCGCATTATCGAATGCTCGTTAAATAGCGAGTTTTATTTTGCTCCGGCTGTTAAAGCGCATTTTGACTATGTGAACAAGCAATTCTCCACATCAACTACTTGTAAAGCGCATTTGAAACAACCGGTAAGGTCACCTGTTGAGTGCTCAATTACCTCCTGCATGCAAGCATTTCCGATGAAGCGCTTCCGAGAAGATGCGCATAATCGGAGGAACAGGCGGCAAACGGAATCCATCTAGAGGGTCATGGAACGGCCTAGAAAAATTACCTATTTGGAATCTCTGTTTTTATAAATTTAATTACCAAAATAGGCCATAAGAAGTGCAGTCCTGCAGTCCCAATATTCTCAGTTTGACTGCTCAGGGAAAAGAGGTGTGCATCCACAGCGTGCATTGAATCCAGTATTATGAGGAGCTCCTGGAATAGGGAGAACACAGTATTTCTCAAGGTTAATGTTTTTTCTCAAACCTTGTCATGTTTGTGGATCTTGAAATATGCTGTGAACGTACACCCACCCACTCACCATCCACACTGGTCTTATGTCACTTTTCTGACTTTTGCAATATGTGTATGCATGGAGAGGGAGGGAAGAGGGAAATGATGGGCAACACTCTTATTCCTGGTCTACACATACACGCAAGCATGCACAGATGTATACTGTGTGCATATCATGGAGCAGCCTAGTTCTTTTCATGCCCCAAAGAATTTTTAAAAATCAGGGTGTGGTGATATTCCTGTCTTTTGTATTCCACGTCAAAAGGTGAGAACGTGAAGGTACAATCTTAGCTATTTGAAAAGAAATACATTTCACCAGGAAGAACCGATAAGGCATAATAATTATTTTGCAGATTCCATTATCCAGGCCATTCATCTCTGCTGACAAGGAGGCAGGCAGCTCCTTTTGTCAGGCTCCAATGAGTGTAGTGAACAGCTCACAGGCTAGAGCTGCAGTTCACATTTTCCAAGTTCTAGGAAGTGATTTATGGTAGGGAAACCAAAAGATAGCATATCTGTTCTTCTAGGCCTAAAGTTACCATGCAAAGTAAGAGTTAGAGATACCCATCTATTTTTTAGATCTATATAATGACCTCTTCAGTTTATGTTGTTGGCCTTATGGGGTTGATTACTGATTGGCATGTGAAAAATACTAGTTGCCAAAGTAGGTTCTGTTACCCACTGTTTATAACTAAGCTTTTATTTAAAAGGATACACAATTGTGTGGCATATCAAATAGCTGCTCCATAAAATGCTCCAGATATCTATATGTAGACTATGGCAATATTGAAGTCTTGTTCACTTGATGGTTCTATAGAAGAAAATACATCGATCTGTTATTGATCTGAACTTGGCTTTTGGGCATAATAGAGACATGGATATCCCTCAACTGCATAGTGACTAGATTTTAAAACCTACAAAGAAGCAAAGTGTGGCCCTTTCCGCACCAGCCATTTTTCAAGGGGCTGCTGCTGCCTGCTCATGGAGACTCCGCACAATGCACAGAGCATCCCGCAAGCAGGCAGGGGCCAGCCCTCCATTTTCCTGGGAGTTCAGGGACACTATTGTCCCGGTTCATTCCCTGCTCCCAGGAGGGAAGCGAGATGGGCGGCTGGTGTGGCTGCCCATCCCGGGCGCAGCAGCGCTTACCCTCGAGTAAACGCGGCTGCACTGATGGCCATAGAGCCACACCGCATGGCTCCAAGGCCATCAAAAGGGGGGGACAGTGAAATTGCCATCCCCAGGATGGCGGAGGGGAGGGGGGGTGCGATCGCGTGCGGGTTTTAAAAAAATCAACTAACCTTTTGCGCACGAGTGCTAGTGTGCACCTCTGCGGATCTTTTTTTTTTTTTTTTAATGGCTGGTGCGACTTGTGGCAGTCCAGGAGAAGCCCGGGCCGCCGCATTGTGGTGCAGCCTCATCCACCAAACCCAGAGGTGGCTACTTCCAGGTTTCCCCACTTCCCGCCCTCTCCGCCCCTATGGTGCGGAAAGGGCCTGTGACTCTTCCTGCACTTGCTGACCTTTGGTCTTGAAAGCATATGGAAATGGGTTTCACCTATTATGTACCTTCCTCTCCCTGCCTGCCCCCACCGTCAGTACCTCAGGGGTCAGTATTCATGAGGGGCTAATGAGTTTAATAGGATTCTTACACAGTCACTTTCTTTCCTGTTCCCCCTCAATATCTTCTCTGCATATGAACAAGTTCATTGTTAAATTGAAAATGTCAAAAGGATTCTTCAGGCAGCTCCTGCTATTATGTGGGATTATGACCACACTTTGTTTCAAAGGGCTTTCCCCTTTTATAAACATCAGGCTTGATGAGACTGATAAAACATGTTTACATGGATTCTTGCTGCAGACAGCTTCTGCCCAGCCAAGAAGATTCAGAGACAGCACTTTGCTCTCTAAGAATGATCTGATGTTACTTTATGGGTTGGTTCACATGATCCAAATAAGACACGGTGGCTTAAGCGATTTCCATAATCACCTCCCAGGCACGACTTGTCATGTGTGGCATGGCTTGTTGGAGGGGAAAACAACCCTCTAATAATGGCTTGTTGGAGAGGGAAACAACCCTTCAATAGTGTCTTGCTGGAGGGGAAAATAACTCTCCAATAACCCATGGGCTTATTTTGATTGTGCCAATTGGGTCCATGTCCTCTGACCTAACCAATACTATTTAGTGTCTGTATCAAGTATATCAGAATGTTGCTACATTCTTTTCATTTTTTAATTGTCCTGAATTAATTTTCCCTCTAAACAACCCTTCTTTTTCTTTAATGCTTCTTGATTTGTTTGAGAGTTCTTCTAACTTTTAGAGTTTAACTCAGCCCTTAACATCACCCCATCATGTTATATTGATATGAGAAGAGGGGGAAAAAGGAAAATGAATTAAAAGCAAATAGAATTAAATGTGCCAACTGAACTCCTGGCTAGTTGTGAATCCTGCAGAACCTGCCATGGTGTCAAGGTTAAAGAGTTAAAGCAGTATCCTAAAACTAGCCCCAGTGAATTCTTCTTTCCATTTACCTCAAACACAAGTTCCTCAAATGCTCCATCCATTGTCAAACCGAACAACACACAAAAATTCACAAACACTGACTGATTTAGCTTATTCTCCAAAAGAATTGTGCTTTGGCCATACAGTTCAAAATAATAATAATTTAAGAAACCCTTGACAAACATTTGTTCAATAACTTACGTTGACATATATTACACGTTTTTGTGATTTACTGTAACAGAGAGAGCTCACCACAAATTACTTACTTCTAAGACACAAAACAATGGCTAGGGATCTCTGGGTATTCCAAGTAAGGCTGTGTGTGTGTGTGTGTGTGCCTCTTTTATGATGCTCGCTCTTTTGATGCTTTGTGCCTCCTTTGTGATTTTTCCTTCTTTCAGTCAAGGCTACCTTGATGACAGTCAGCATCTGGGGATGTGCTTTTTCCTTCAGGGACTGTTGCTTCCTCCGGGGATGGGAGGAAGCATAAAGGTCTCAGTGTAGTGCTGGCTGCTTGTGGACAAGGACCTCCCAGAGTTTCTCTGGAACCTGTTCCTCCTCTGGAAGTAGACAGCACCGCCACTGCTGTTAAAGGAACGCTGCCTGTTCCTCAAATACTCCTTGTAGTTTTTGGTCAGCAGGGTGTAAAGGAAGGGATTGATGCAACTGTTGCTGTAAGTCAGGCATGTGGTCAGGTAGTTGATGTTCCTCGTGGCCTTCTGGGAGATGGGGAAAGGCTCATAGTATTGGGAGAGGAGCTGCCATATCCAGAAAGGCAGGAAGCAGGCCCAGAAGACCAGCACAATTGTGAAGATTAAATAGAGCACTTTTTGGTTGGGAAGCCGCTTGGTCTCTTTCAAAGATGTGGTTTGGGACACCCAATACGTTCGTGCCAGTCTAATGTAAAGATACCCGATGACGACCCCTGGCCCCACAATGCTGGTGCAGAAGAGGATGGTGATGTAGATCTTGTAGGACAGTTTGCTCCAGGTCGGAAGGCAGATGTTCTTGTCCCCTTGTACCAGCTGGATCATGATAAGCATTGGGAGGGTGAGAAGCAGAGAGACTACCCAGATGACCATGGCAATGGCTTTCCGGTAGCTCTTAGACCTTTTCACGGTATCCAAAGGCTTCAGCACTGCATAGTATCTCTCTGTGCTCATCACCATCAAAGTGAAAATGCTAGCGTGCATGGTGAGGAAATCCAAGCTGAAAAGGATCCTGCACCCAGCATCCCCAAAGTACCATTCCTGGATGAAATATGTCCCAACTATGAAAGGGATGGTGAGGAGGTAGAGGAGGTCTGCAAGGGCAAGGTTGATAATGTAGATGTACATAGAGGCTGAGTATCTGAGATAGTGGCACATCACCACCAAGGTGTAGACATTGCCTGTCACGCCGATAATGCACATGAGAGAGAGGATTGTCCCGATGGTGCAGGTGGCTATGATGTCCTCCACAGAGCTGGCTGTGAGGGATTCATCCCAGGTGGTGTTGTAGGAAATATTGGGGCTGATTCTGAGTGGGTTGCTTTTGTCTGTGACCATCCTCACAGTTGAGGAGATGGTCCCCTCCATCCTCTTGAAGGGTCTACTTTAACATACCTTGTGCAATTCAAAGTGAGTTTGTTCCGGCTGTGGATGCCAGACACCAAGAGGAGCAGAAGAAAGGGAAGAATTCATTTCTTAGCTGGTATGAATTTTATGCTGAAGCAGAAGCAGCTTCCTGGTTTCCACATCCACTGTTTGTTCTAGAAAAGGAACATAACAGTGTTAGGCAGAATTGCAGAAAAGTAGAAATGCAAAAGTTCTGAGTCCTGTAGTGGTGGCTTTGTGAACTAGTAGATAGATAGGCCATCTTTTTTGCAGTGGCTTTACCTATTTTTGGTTCCATCTAACTTTGAGTCTCTGATCACCTATTCCTGCTCTCTGCATTAAGAAGACAGGAGCCTTGCTGCCCAATTGCCCTAAAGGATTTGCTTGTTAGATACCATCACATGGTGCTACAAGCAGATACCAGGAATGAGCATGGTCAAGTGTGTCCAAGATGACTGATAGCTTATGGATATTGTTTACTGAAAACAACCTCAATGGCCCTTTGTAAACTTTAATACTATTCAATAATGAATTAACCCTGAATAGTGTGTCTAAAGACCTATTCACATATGACTATTGCAATCTCCCTCTTTCTGGTCTTCAGTTTTGCTACCTTTGTTTGCTCATGTCCATCCAGCACAATCCTGCCCAAATTATTCAGCTCTCTCATCCCTCTGACTAAGTGACTCCCTTCTTAGATCCCTCACTGGCTTCCTGTCCGCTCCTGGAACCTGCACATTTCTGTCTGTGGCCTTGGTCCTCCTTATGTCTCTGCATATCACATCCCTTATGGTGACCTATCATTGTCCTGTTCCGCTGCCTTTAGTCATCCAATGATCTCCTGCTCGCTGCAAAAGATTCTACTCATTTTCCTTTGCTGCCCTCTATGCCTGGAACTGCCTCCAAGAACTCTGGGTGACCACCTCCATTGTTTCTTTTAACGCCTTCCTCAAAAAATAACTTTTCAGAGCCAAAATATGTGCAATGGAAATCATCATATATTCTTCCCCTGCTGCTAACCCATGGCTTCATTTCTCCCCTTCTCCTGAGGTTTCCTGTGACTGTTTTAGATTGTAAGATGGACCTATCAGACCTGTCCTTTGTAAAGCACCATGTACATATATATTAATAATAATTCATATCAGCATGATATTAGGTGGTCATCTGCATGCTGCTTCTCAAGGCACCTCTTTGCACAGCACACCGATCTGTCATCTTAAGGGCAAAAGCACTATAGCAGAATAAAATAAAATAAACCAATCTATGTGCATTTTATAAATTGGGAGGATTTGCCATAAAAATGGTGATTGGGACTTAATCCAAAGGTTTGGATGCTCTACCTGGCACCAGTGTACTGGCGCAGGGGTGCAAACAGGGTTCGCTCTCTGCAAATCCGTATAACTTATTTGCCATGAATTGGTTTGGCCTTTTAAAGCCACTGGAGCAAGAGGCCATCACCACATCCCATGGCAATAAATTTCACACATCTCTTTGAAATTGATGTGATGATGGCTTTAGAAGGGGGTTAGACACATTCATGGAGAAGAAGTCTACCCATGGTAGTAGTTATGATGGTGATATGCTGTCCCCGGGATCAGAGGCAATGCATCTCTGAATACTACTTGCTGGGAGCAACATAGGAGAGAGCTCTTGTCTTCATGTCCTGCTTGTGGACATCTGGTTAGTAGCAAAGCAGGAAGCTGGACTAGGTGGACCATTGCTGGACTAAGTGGACCACTGCTGGACCATTGCTGGTCTAGGTGGACCATTGGTCTTAACATATTTCATTTTATTTATTACATTTCTCTCCTCAGAGTTCTTTTACTCAACCTTGAGTGTCAGATTTCCAAAACAATCTCAAGACATTTGAGATTGCCAAACTGAACATGTAAATTCAGCTGTTAAAAAGGTTGCTTTCATGAAACTAAATATTGCGTCCTGTTGATGAATTTGATTGAATTAAGAAGGAGCCAGGAGCCATCGGCTTTAATATCTTTATGACTTTTTCTTTAAATAGAATGTCAAGTGTGAGACCAGAAAGCCCCACTCCAAATCCCCCACTCAGCCATGAAGTTCATTGGCTGTCCATCTCTCTCAGTCTAGCCCACTTCGCAGGATACATGTATTTTTTGTATGACTTGCATTTAGCTCTAAAAGGGACTGCTTATCTATATACATAAATATTAGTGATGGACACTATACATTTTTGAAATACATCTAACTGACTAGATAAATTTTTTTTTTTTAAAAAAACTAGCAAAATGAAGGGGGGTGGTCTGGAATGGAACCAGTGGGAATTTCCCCCCAAAGCAGACAATAGTTTCAGATGAGGGATATTCCTCAGGACTGCAACTGGGGAGGTAGTAGTTAAATTCCCTCTTGCAAACCTGCTGCAATCCCAATCATTATCAAACACCCTCTCCCAGCTGATGGGATTTGCATTTAAAAAACAACTGCACATAAAATGTAAAGACGCATTTAACTTCACATCTAATTTGGTCCAAATTCAAGTAAGCATATATAGGATAGCAGCCTACAGACAGAACTATTCTACTCCTAACATATCACTTGGTATTTGCCCAGTTTGGGAAGATGCTAAAAAGAGTCAGACAATACTCCACTTTCCTAAAAATGAGAATAGCAGCCCCTTCCTGAGCCTCTGAGCTAAGCAAGGAAACCAGAAACAGTTTGTAAAGTAAGATTGTCGGTGTGATACACATGCACATGCGTACTATTTATCTTTACATTTTGTATCAACCAAAAAAACACAATAGCCCTAGCCAAGGACTATAAGCAGAAATGATCCTTCCTGTCCTTTCCCTGTGCCTTTCGTCTCAGGTGACCCATCAGGTCAATGACACACATTTCAAGGAGTTACCGAACCAAATGAAATACAAGGGGACATGAAAATGAAAACTGAAATTCCAGATCCAAACCTGTCTTCAATCAAATCCAGCCGATGGAGTTTCTTCTTCTTAGGAGAAAATAAATAACAGAAGACTTGGTTGGAATGTATCTGAAGGATCTTTGTAGACACAATGAAACAGTGCAAGACCCAGTTCTCAGAGCAGCTGGAATGGTTGTGCGAAGAAGAGCGAGAGTGCTATCCAGCCAAGTATGTTTGAAATCTGTGCCCTCCCAATCCTCGCATTCACTTGTGCCTGCTATTTATGCTGCTCAGTGACGTTCAGCATTGTGGAGCTGCAACTGCACTGAGCTAGCTAGGATCGCTTTTAAAGAAGCAGCATTTCAACAGCCAGAACTGGTTGCGCTAATGCTGTACCCTCACGAGCCCAATAGACAGCAAGCTGTCTGTGCAACACATTGATGCTATTTCTTCCTGGCAGCCAGGGACTGAATGAAAAGGCTACTGACAGACTCTTTGAAATAAGCCTTTTCATAAACCACTTGTGAGAATTCCAAGCTTTTGTAAAGCTCGGAAATGAAAACAGAGATCAGCAAAGAGCAGGCTTTGCTATCAGAAAGGGTTAAATTCTTCGGGGGAAGTTGCCCACAAGAGTGTTGGCATTGAGGTGAATTTCAAAAGCGAGCTGCGGTTTGTTTGGGTTGGAAGATTCATTGACAGCTGATCTGCCAGGAGGGTATCGTAAGTGACAGCTTTTAGACGTGTTGCGCTGTTGAAATAAACAGCTGTCCAACTTGTTTAGGGTTAGGCTGATTTCTCTTTTGACTTGGGACAACTTTGGCCAGACATAAAGGAAAGAAGGAAGAAGGATTGCTTTGAAAATGACAACTTTTTAGGAATAATCTGAAAAGGAGAAATTGCTTTATGAAGCCAAAAGAAAAATGAGATGGATGCAGGTAGGAGTTGAAAATATTGGGCCTAGTTTCTTGCTCATCCTCACCTCCTCTCCCTGCAAGGAGCATTTATTGTTGACAAAATCATTCTTTGGTGGACCTAGAGGATAGATAAGAAGGAAGGAATGTGGCAACTTTCCTTAAACTAACTTCTATTAATGATTGAGGCTTAGCTTTCAAGCCCCCTGGAGCTCCAGGCTCTTGGCTGCATCTATGAGAGTTACACACTCAGGCCACTTACAGATGCTGAAGCATTGCTCTTCCACAATCAGCTGAAAGTGCAATTGTAATTCTGCTTCCCACATGGCATTTAATATAACTCTATATCCTCATTCATTCTCATGCCCATGGCAGAGGCAAAATCGCAGCTTTGCAGCGAGAGTGTAGAAATGTTTACTCAAAAGGAGGTCTTGTTCAGTGTAATAGTAACTTCTCCCTGGACACTATGGTGGGATCTCTCCTTTATAAAAATTGACTCTGTAGCTGCGCTGCTGCGCAGGAATGAAGATGGGGCGAGATAATCTGCTTATCTCTCCTTGAAAGTGGAGGAGCAGATACTCTGGCTGCATGTGTGCAGTTCAATCTTTATTTGCTTAAAACCAAAGGTCATTGCAAAACAGTGGAGAAAAACCTGAACGCATCCTGCATGCGGTATAATGTAGGTGGCTGGTATGGATCCAGAGATGGAGGGAGGGAAAGGTGTTTCACTATCCTACCAACTCCAAAGCACACACCAGACAAAACACCCAAAGGGTTCCTGGCTAATACAAGCTCCCCCAGCCCTTCCTTTCAAAACGGGGGAGTGCTGAACAAGGAAAGCAACTAAAATGTCGGTGCACCCACTGAGCCAGGATCACTGGCCACTTGCCTTGGGGACAAATAAAGTGGAAATAATTGATTTCGCACAAGCAGGTGGAGGTTAAAAATTGACAAAAGAACAGAACTAAGAAGGATCTACGCTCGCGGTGCCTAAAAGCTAAAGATATGAAACTTTCTGCATTAAAATGGTTTTCCAGAAAAAAGCTATTTTAGCCTCATCTGCTCTGAAACTGTAAGAATCACTATATTATATTTCTACCGAAAACATAAAACGTGGATAAATATTGTAATTAGATCTAAAATAATAACCCCATTGTAGTGGCTCCAGGAGGCCTAGATAAAATATTGTGAAGTAGCTGTAGCACCAGTTTTACAAAGGGAGAACATTGGTGAGGCCAAATCCCATAGAATGTTCTTCAGACCTTGAGATGAGTCCTCATGCCATGGTGTCCGACAATGTGATGTAGGGACCACTTGTTTTGAAGAAACCACCGGATGTGCAGAGCCTCCTGTATGACTCCAAGTGCGATGCTAAGTGCACACTCAGCACCACCAAGGTGCTGCCTCTGGCAACCCCGCCTTAAATACCTGGTGGGCAGGGACAGAAACAAACACAAGCTTAGGCTCAGGGTTCAACCAGTGGAGCTTCTTCCCCACAAACTGCTGTCAGGCACCTTCCCCATGAGCTTTAGATCTTTATTGCAAAAAGAAACTACTGTTGATTAACCATCTTAAATCTAAGGTTATGTTTTTTTTCCAGAAGAAGGTTAAAGCATAAATGGCAGATTAACAGCCACCCTATATAACAAGTTTCATCTTTTAGATACTTGGGCATAACCTTTCATTCTTCTGACTCATGGAGTTTATGAACTAAACATGCCACTGAGAATGCACAGGGAAGCATTAAGGCTCTCCTCCACTTTTTTTTTTACACGAAAGGAGGCCAATATATCCCCTCAGCTACTCAAGTATTCAAGGCGAAGGCCATCTCCCAGATGTTATATGGATCCCAGTTGTGTGTATATAAAAGCTTTGCCCCCTTTGAAGTCACTCAGACTAAGTTTTTGCTTGCAGTATTGGGAGTCCCAAGTTATGTTCCTAATGCAATTGATCGTTTAGAGGCGGTGCAAATCTCTGTTGAAACCCGTGCATTGATCCATCAGGTTCATTACTATCTGAAGCTGATTTTCTCCTCAGTGGGTTTTGCTTCATTGATACTGATTGATACATGTCAGACGAAATAGAAATCTACACTATATGAGAAATTGCAAAATCTGGGATTCTCACCAAATGCCCTAGTTGCTTTTGGTTACAAAAAAAAGCTAAAATAACAATTCAACCGCTTATTTGGGATATGGAATTACAACATCATTTGAACCTGGCTTTAATGTACCCTGAATTTAGAGACAATGGGATGACATTTGTGCATGCAAAATATCTTGCAGATTTGAATATTCCTAAATTCAGGAAAGCTTTCACCCTGGCCAGGTTCCATGTTCAGCCTTCAGCCCTATTGGGAGGAAGGTTTGGAAGTATACGCTTGTCAAGAACGGGTATGCCCCTGGGAGATGGGTGAAGTGGAAACAGTAGTCCATGATCTGTTGTATTGCTCCTTTTACCGGGATTTGTTCCAAACATTTATAACCCCTATTTTACAACGAACCCCCGGTAAATCAGATGAATATTACTTAAAGCATTTTTTGTCAGATCAGGATCCTCAAGTTACTCTAAAATTGGCCAGTTTTTGTGCGACTGCTGTAAGCCAACAGAAATCGATGTTGAATGATTTTATTGAACAATAATATTTTAGATTCAGGTTGGGACTGTTGTGTTTAATACAATGACTTTATGTACATTATGTATTATTTTATTGGAATGTGTGTGTGGTTTTTTAAAAAAAAATATATTATTAATGTTATTATTGCTGATGTTTTCTGATGTACTGGTCTGTAACCGAAATAAATAAACTGAAACTGAAAACTGAAACACCCGAGGTGATTACAATGCTGTTCCATTCATTCATTCATTCATTCATTCAAAAAAAAAGTCTGATTTTCTGTAGTCTGAGAAAATATGTAAGAAGAAATGTTGGGAAAACATTTTTATGCCCTGGGTTGCTAACAATGTTGCCTCACATCCCCATAAATAAGGAAGGAAGGAAGGAAGGAAGGAAGGAAGGAAGGATAATGACTCCAGACTAAACAACTAGTAGTTGATAATCCCATAAGTTACTTTACTCATATTGTTAATACATCTTTAAAATGTACATCATTAATTTATCTCAGTGTTATCCATAGGGAGGTGAATGTGAATTAACTAGCAGGAACACAGTTCACAGTGCTAGACAAATGCACATACTGCTAGACAAAGCTATTTTACAGTGCAATCCTAACCCTTTTGGATGGCTGTCTGAAGGAGTTATTATGGAGCAGGGATTCCTCTCCACAGTTGGGGACAAGCTCTATCAGTGAGGGGGGAGAGATATTCACCCCGGCAGCCCCTGGCACACCAACAGAAGTGTCGTGGGTGTAGATTTCCTGCCAGCAGTGTTACCAATGGTGGTAGGCCCCCAACTAGGGCATCCAGAGCAGGGGTGGGGGCAGCTTTGGATCTGCTAGATTCAAAGCCTCTCTGTCCCTCCATGTGGCCCCAAGATTGGGCTCCACACCTGTGCCAGCGTAGAACTGGCATAATTATTTTTTGGTTTCAAGCAGAAGTGGGGGGATTTAAAAAGAAAATCATATTCTGCCCAGTAAAGCCACACACACCGTCCTGCCCTGGCTACAGTGAGTTGGCCTGACTTAGGAAGTGGCAGAAAATCCACCACTCAGTTTCCACATGTCTGATTAGGAATCCTCTGTTATTGAAGCAGTTGACAAAAATTTAGTATTCAGTACAGCTGGTGAGACATCCATAAATCTATTGGCCAGTCAAGGATACTCTGGGATATCCATTACCTTGTGGTTTCTTCAAAAGATGCTGTGAATATAACTCTAGTCTATGGAAATCTTATATCATAGGTATCATGTATGTCATTATATAACAATTAACAGAAAACAAATGCCGGATATTTGCGTAATTTATGATTAAGCAGATTTAGAGGCACCCATGAATGTTATCGGCATCAATTTAGGTGTAATCGTGTGCATTGTCATAGCATGTCTATGAATCCCATTTTAGCAATAAAAGGGTTTTATAGTCTAGTAGTATTAATTATGGTACAGGCCATGCTGCTGCTGTAGTTGGTAACTTTAAAGGAAGAGTGCACTACCCTCAAATACTCTGCCTGTTTGTTCAACTAAAACCAGTGTCTGAAGTAGGAGAACAAAGGAAGTGGAATCTTAGACCAAACTCAATTATGTCAGAGCTCTATCACAGCAGCAATTTAGTGCACTCTTGCCATGCCTGGTGTACAGATTTACAGCATGGTACTCACAAGATGCCATGCCTGTCCTGCTGACACCCCACCTCTTCCCCAGCCTTTCCTAGAATGCTAAAAGTCTGGATTATTTTCCCTAAGCGCATTTAATGTGCCATAAGTCTCTGTGTAGTTTTAAAGGAACTGGGGGCTTGAATGGATTGCATCAGGTCCTGGCAGGGAAAAGCGATCTCTCCCAGCAGCCAGGTCCAAGCCTCAATATAAAACCCAAACCTTGCATCCCAGGCTCGAAAGCATTTTTTAAAAATCAAATAATGCCTGAATCTCTGTAGAGACAGGATTGTACTCCCTCGATACCCCCAAAGAGCCAGACTAAAGGGTTATTCCATTTTTGTCTGGCAGAAAGGCAGTCTGGTTGAAGTCCTCATCTGCCAGGACCTGACCGGAGGGAGAAAGAGAAGGGGAGGGGTGGAATGGAGCTGAAGAGCCCCGGTTTAGCTGTGATGGAGATCTCAGTCTGAAAAGAAGTGGAATATTCCATCCCATTCCAGTGGCTCAAATTAAGAACAAAGCTGGAAATCAACTTTTGAAGAAAATAGTGCTTGCTTTATAATGCAACCAAGCACTACAAAAAGGACAAATTTGTATTTTGAGAAAGGTAATAACAAGCAGAGCCAAAGTATCATTTTTCACCTAGTAAAAACTTGTGTAACATGGGGCCCCTCCCCTCCCCTCCCGTCCCCTCCCCCTCCCCTCCCCTCCCCTCCCCCTCCCCTCCCCCTCCCCCACATACGTCAATAAGAACATAAGAAGAGCCATGCTGGATCAGACCAGTGGCCAACCAGCTGTTGACCAGGGGCATACATATAATCTCACAAGTCATTAAATAACTATATTAGACTGATCAGATACCAAAGAGGGCAGGGCGTCTGCAGCTTCAACTGTTGTGGTGAAAAGGGAATTCACCAGGTGCTGCATGCATACAAATAACACCTGCTGAAATTCCCTTTTCAGTACAACTGTTAAAGATACAGGAGCCCTGTCCTCCTTTCCATATGGTTACCCTAGCTAATTGTGATATTGATGATTTTTGGACTGAAATCACTTGATTAGAATTGTACGATGTGGCTAGCAGCCTTTCTTCATCATCAATTCCCATCAAACAGAATCTCTATGTTGAAATCATTTACATTGTTTTGTTTCTTTTGTTTTTGTTCATCTATGTCCCTATTAATGCATTGCCTGAGCCAGACTGCAGTAATACCTTATTTGTCCTGAAAAACTGGAAAAGTGATAGGTGTTCAGTTCCCTTTCTTTATCTTCCTTACATTTCTTACTGCCTCATTCGTTTTTAGCCAGACATGGCAGTATGTAGGGCTGCAGAAACCCTTTCACAAGGGCAGGAGCTACACCACTGCTTTAAAACGGTTTATAACAGTAGTGACAACTGTTGGGGCTTAGGACACGCTCCATATACAGTTTTCAAAATTTTTTCAAAGTGTCATATCCTACTCAGTGTAGATTGGCCCCAGATAGACATCTGTTAAGGAGGGCTTTGGATTCTCCTTGATTTTGCATAACAGGAGGTGTGTGTGTGTGTGTGTACTGGATGGGCTTTTAAAATTTCCTTATCATTCTTGCTGCATTTTGTCTTGGCCACGCCATCCCATATCATTGGATTTCTTCCTGTTCATTTTTGGATATTGAGTGGCATTTGGCGCTGGCTTCATAATGATGCAGGCAGGCAACATTATGCAGGATTACTGGGCATGTGATGGAATTCATTAGGGGTGTGCATCGGATCGGATCCGATCCACGATCCGAATCCGATCCGACCCAAAATCGGGAAAATCCGATCCGATCCGATCCGATCCGATCCGGACAACCTCCGATCCGATCCGATCCGATCCGATGAGGTCCGATCCGGATCGGACGCCATTTTGAATGCTTTTTCCCATAGCCAAGTATTGTTTTACAAAAACGCCTATAACTTTTTCATTTTTAAAGATAGAAGGATGAAACTTGGGCACATTGTAGACTGGTTAGGGGTAGTTATCTGTGAGAAATTTCAGAAAGATTGGTGCATGCATTTTGTGGCAATTAATTTTTTAATAAATACCCAGGAATGCCTATAACTTTGTCATTTTTAAAGTTACACACATGAAACCTTGCCACATTGTAGGGGGTACCTTGGGACCTATGTGTGTGAAATTTCAGAAACGTAGGTGCTTGTCTTGTGTGGCAATTAATTTTTAGAAAAATGGGTAGTAGTGGGGTAAATACAGTTACGCCTCCCATTTTTTTATTTTTGAAGATACAAACAGGAAACTTGGGCACATTACAGGTACCACTTGCCTTGATATGTGTGTGAAATTTCAGAAACATTGGAGCTTTCCTTGTGTGGCAATTAATTTTTGAAACAATGAGGAAAGAAACACCTATAACTTTGTCATTTTTAAAGTTACACACATGAAACTTTGCCACATTGTAGGTGGTACCTTGGTACCTATGTGTGTGAAATTTCAGAAACATAGGTGCTTGCCTTGTGTGGCAATTAATTTTTTAATAAATACCCAGGAATGCCTATAACTTTGTCATTTTTAAAGTTACACACATGAAACTTTGCCACATTGTAGGCGGTACCTTGGGACCGATGTGTGTGAAACTTCGGAAACGTAGGTGCTTGCCTTGTGTGGCAATTAATTTTAGAAAAATGGGTAGTGGTGGGGTAAATACAGTTACGCCTCCCACTTTTTTATTTTTGAAGATACAAACAGGAAACATGGGCACATTACAGGTACCACTTGGCTTGATATGTGTGTAAAATTTCAGACAGCTGGGTCCACGCATGTGGTGGCAAGGTATTTTTGAAACAATGAGGAAAGAAACGCCTATAACTTTTTTATTTTAAAAGTTAGAAGTCTGAACATTGCTCACTTTGTAGATGGGTTAGGGGTAGATATGTGTCAGAAATTTCAGAATTATAGGTGCAGGCATTTGATGGCTATGGAATTTTTAAATTACATGTTTCAAAAAAATTTCTACAGAGGCCAGGTCTTCCCCTCCCGCTTCCCGCGAAGAAAAGGAAACACTCTCTCGTCTCGATCCCTTTGATCCTTGCTAGTAGTATCCATTACAGGGCTCGTGTTTCCTTTCCTACTTTCACTTTTCAAGCAGAACGGCTGAGCCTAGCTGAGTTTTGCAGCCATGCGTGCAAGGAAGGATCACTCTGGTCTCGATCCCTTTGATCCTTGCTAGTAGTATCCATTACAGGGCTCGTGTCTGCTTGAGTACAAAGTGAAAGCAGACACGAGCCCTGTAATGGATACTAGGGGTGTGCACGGACCCCCCGGATCGGATCGGGACCCGGATCGGGACCTCCAATTTTGTCCCGGACTGGTTCGGACAAAATCGGAGGCCCCCCGGACCGGATCGAGTCCGATCCCGACCCAAAAATCGTACATTTTTGGATCGGCCGCCATTTTTTTCCCCATAGACTTGCATTGCAATGCAAGTCTATGAGGAAAAAATGGCGGCGGGTGGGTAAGGGGGGGCCTAACTCCCTCCCCCCCCGGGGCCGTCCGCTGTGGACGGCCCCGGCAGGTAAACCCCCTCCCCCGCGCTCCCTACCCCCCCTGGGGCCGCCTGCTTCCATCCGCTGGCGCCCGCGGGCGCCAGCGGATAGAAGCGGACGGCTCCGGGGGGGGGGGGTAAGCCCCCTTCCCCGCCACTTACCTTCTCGGCACGTCCGGCGCCGGCGGCTACTACCAGCGGGCTCCGCGGCCTACTCTCGAGTAGCGCGCCGGGTGATGACATCACCCGGCGCGCCACCCTGGAGCAGGCCGCGGAGCCTGCTGGTAGTAGTAGGCGCCGGCGCCGGACGGGAGCCGCCGGGCCGGGCAGGTAAGGGCCCCCCTCCCCCCTCCCCCCTCCGCGCGCCCCCTCCTCCCCTCCACGCACCCCCACCTTACCTTTCCGGCCCGGCGGCTCCCGTCCGGCGCCGGCGCCTACTACTTCCAGCAGGCTCCGCGGCCTGCTCTAGAGTAGCGCGCCGGGTGATGACATCACCCGGCGCGCCATCCTAGAGCAGGCCGCGGAGCCTGCTGGGAGTAGTAGGTGCCGGCGCCGGACGGGAGCCGCCGGGCCGGAAAGGTAAGGGCCCCCCTCCCCCCTCCGCGCGCCCCCTCCTCCCCTCCACGCACCCCCTCCTTACCTTTCCGGCCCGGCGGCTCCCGTCCGGCGCCGGCGCCTACTACTTCCAGCAGGCTCCGCGGCCTGCTCTAGCGTAGCGCGCCGGGTGATGACATCACCCGGCGCGCCATCCTAGAGCAGGCCGCGGAGCCTGCTGGGAATAGTAGGCGCCGGCGCCGGACGGGAGCCGCCGGGCCGGAAAGGTAAGGGCCCCCCTCCCCCCTCCGCGCGCCCCCTCCTCCCCTCCACGCACCCCCTCCTTACCTTTCCGGCCCGGCGGCTCCCGTCCGGCGCCGGCGCCTACTACTTCCAGCAGGCTCCGCGGCCTGCTCTAGAGTAGCGCGCCGGGTGATGACATCACCCGGCGCGCCATCCTAGAGCAGGCCGCGGAGCCTGCTGGGAGTAGTAGGCGCCGGCGCCGGACGGGAGCCGCCGGGCCGGAAAGGTAAGGGCCCCCCTCCCCCCTCCGCGCGCCCCCTCCTCCCCTCCACGCACCCCCTCCTTACCTTCCCGGCCCGGTGGCTCCCGTCCGGCGCCGGCGCCTACTACTACCAGCAGGCTCCGCGGCCTGCTCTAGAGTAGCGCTCCGGGTGATGACATCACCCGGCGCGCCACCCTAGAGCAGGCCGCGGAGCCTGCTAGTAGTAGTAGGCGCCGGCGCCGGACGGGAGCCACCGGGCCGAGAAGGTAAGTGCCCCCCTCCTCCCCCCCCGCTGTCCACTTTCATCGGCGGGCGCCCGCTGGCGCCCGCCAATGGAAGCGGCGGTGGGCGCCAGTGGGCGCCCGCCGATCCGCCGATCCGCCGAACCGGTTCGGAGCTTTTTCGGACCGGTTCGGATTGGATCGGCCGATCCAGCTGCGGGATCGGAAATCGGATAATTTATCCGATTTCCCACTGGACCGGACTCGGATCGTGGATCGGGTCCGATCCAGTGCACATCCCTAATGGATACTACCAAGGATCAAAGGGATCGAGACCAGAGTGATCCTTCCTTGCACGCATGGCTGCAAAACTCAGCTAGGCTCAGCCGTTCTGCTTGAAAAGTGAAAGTAGGAAAGGAAACACGAGCCCCGTAATGGATACTACTAGCAAGGATCAAAGGGATCGAGACGAGAGAGTGTTTCCTTTTCTTCGCGGGAAGCGGGAGGGGAAGACCTGGCCTCTGTAGAAATTTTTTTGAAACATGTAATTTAAAAATTCCATAGCCATCAAATGCCTGCACCTATAATTCTGAAATTTCTGACACATATCTACCCCTAACCCATCTACAAAGTGAGCAATGTTCAGACTTCTAACTTTTAAAATAAAAAAGTTATAGGCGTTTCTTTCCTCATTGTTTCAAAAATACCTTGCCACCACATGCCTGGACCCAGCTGTCTGAAATTTTACACACATATCAAGCCAAGTGGTACCTGTAATGTGCCCATGTTTCCTGTTTGTATCTTCAAAAATAAAAAAGTGGGAGGCGTAACTGTATTTACCCCACCACTACCCATTTTTCTAAAATTAATTGCCACACAAGGCAAGCACCTACGTTTCCGAAATTTCACACACATCGGTCCCAAGGTACCGCCTACAATGTGGCAAAGTTTCATGTGTGTAACTTTAAAAATGACAAAGTTATAGGCATTCCTGGGTATTTATTAAAAAATTAATTGCCACACAAGGCAAGCACCTATGTTTCCGAAATTTCACACACATAGGTCCCAAGGTACCACCTACAATGTGGCAAAGTTTCATGTGTGTAACTTTAAAAATGACAAAGTTATAGGTGTTTCTTTCCTCATTGTTTCAAAAATTAATTGCCACACAAGGAAAGCTCCAATGTTTCTGAAATTTCACACACATATCAAGGCAAGTGGTACCTGTAATGAGCCCAAGTTTCCTGTTTGTATCTTCAAAAATAAAAAAATGGGAGGTGTAACTGTATTTACCCCACTACTACCCATTTTTCTAAAAATTAATTGCCACACAAGACAAGCACCTACGTTTCTGAAATTTCACACACATAGGTCCCAAGGTACCCCCTACAATGTGGCAAAGTTTCATGTGTGTAACTTTAAAAATGACAAAGTTATAGGCATTCCTGGGTATTTATTAAAAAATTAATTGCCACAAAATGCATGCACCAATCTTTCTGAAATTTCTCACAGATAACTACCCCTAACCAGTCTACAATGTGCCCAAGTTTCATCCTTCTATCTTTAAAAATGAAAAAGTTATAGGCGTTTTTGTAAAACAATACTTGGCTATGGGAAAAAGCATTCAAAATGGCGTCCGATCCGGATCGGACATCTGGTCCGATCCGATCCGACCAGCCTCCGATCCGATCCGATCCGATCCGACCCCCCAGGTCCGATTCCGATCCGCTATCCGATCCGATCCGGGGGGTCAGTGCACATCCCTAGAATTCATTGCCTGTTCAGCCCTGACCTCAGGCTTAGGCGAGCATCTGCAAACCACTCACAGGAACTCTTTTGTGTTTGAGGATAACTCTTGTGAGAGGCTATGAAGCCTTTTTATTGATGCTACATATTCCATGGATTGGAGGTGAGCTTGCACCTAATATGGTTGCCATTCAGACGGTGGTTAGAGAGCTGGGACCACATGGCTTCTGCTGGTGTCACTCAAGCTAAATTAAAGCTCTTCATTGTTTTCCTCATTCAAATATCTCAGCAATGAATATTTAGTGGGGAGAAATAAAATAATGAAGTATCTTGACTGCTACACTGCCCTCTATTGAGCTGAATACTTCTCACCAGCATGTGTTATTTATTTATCTATTTTATCCTCTATGCTGTTTAACATATACATGAAGCCACTGGGAGAGGTTATCCGGAGATGTGGGCTGAGATGTCATCAATATGCGGATGACACCCAGCTCTACCTTTCCTTTTCATCAAACCCAGGTGAGGCAGTGGCTGTTCTGAATCAGTGCCGGGGCACAGTAATGGACTGGATGAGGGCTAACAAACTGAGACTAATCCAGACAAGATGGAGGTACTGTTAACGGGTGGTTCGTCTGTCTGGCGAGGTGATGTTCACCCTGTTCTGCAGGGGGTTTCACTCCCCCTAAAAGATCAGGTCCGTAGTTTGGGGGTGCACTTGGATCCAGAATTGTCACTTGAGTAGGCTGACCATATGAAAAGGAGGAGGATGATTCCCTCTATATTTTGGGGGAAGATACATCACCAACTTATGTACACAGGATGTTTTATACTATCCTGATTAGAGCGTGTAGCTATAAAAATCCTAATGAAAGAGGTTTTTCTTTTTCTTAGTAGAGTGACTTTCTGATATGTCTCATGACAAAAATATTTCACACACCCTGTTACTGTGAGCAACACACCTGAATGCTGAGGTTTACCTGTAAGGCAAGATGCAAAGTTCACCTACATATTGAACCTTTTAGAATGAGCCTCCTTTTCAGGTCCCCGGGGTCCCATGCAGGAGCTTACCAGTCCTACCTACACAAATGCCTTATTATTTACAGCAGCCATAGCAATCCTTCTCAATGACCCTCTTTTTGTGACCCCACTGCCCAGAATGGGAATTGAACTGGAGAAAAGATGCTGTCTGCACTTGGAAGCCAGGGGTCATCGCTTGGCTGTGAATATAAAGTCCTAGTTATACTCTCTTCAGCAAAATGATGCTGTGAGGTTGTTGGTGCTTTTCTTGTTTCACTGAAATCTATTTTCATGTAACTTTTCAAGAAATTATAGCCATAGGAATGGAAGGGAAAGGGTTAAATGCCAACAACAGAAGGTGGGGGGAAATCATCCATATTTCAATAGGGCTGCTTAAACATACTTATTAACAAACAGAATTCTAATGTTTTTTCACATGCTTTTTTTTTTAAGAACATAAAAAAGATATGCTAGATCAGACCAGGAGCCTATCTAGTCCAGCATTCTGTTCACACAGTGGCTAACCAGCTGTTGACCAGGAACCTGCAAGCAGTGCAACAGCGGCTGATTTTGCATGACATATTAGGTAACGGAGGGGGAAATAGCGCACTGACTGTGTGTTAGGTAGGCGGTGCTCCCCACACAACACGTTGCTCTACCGACCGTTGAGTGACTGAAAGTTCCGGCATCCATCTTGGCTGCAGCGTCTCCTCCCTCCCCCCTCTCTCAGTCCTCCAACCGTATCCCAACAGGCATGCACATTCTGCCGGCTGTATCGGAGCAGCCAGGTTTTTTTGGCTGTTTTGGCCGGCAGAACTCTATGCTAGGCTGACCATATGAAAAGGAGGACAGGGCTCCTGTAACTAACAGTTGTAGAGAAAAGGGAATTTCAGCCAGTGTCATTTGTATGCAATTAGTCCCTGGTGAAATTCCCTCTTCATCACAACAGTTAAAGTTGCAGGCACTATA
This sequence comes from Anniella stebbinsi, assembly GCA_029215795.1. NCBI lineage: Eukaryota > Metazoa > Chordata > Lepidosauria > Squamata > Anniellidae > Anniella > Anniella stebbinsi. Next base: position 58,033,037 of record JARDYH010000005.1, on the reverse strand, counting down.
CTAGAGTGACCATATACAAAAGAAGGCAGGGCCCCTGCAACTTTAACTGTTGGGATGAAGAGGGAATTTCACCAGGAACTAATTGCATACAAATGACACTGGCTGAAATTCCCTTTTCTCTACAACTGTTAAAGTTACAGGAGCCCTGTCCTCCTTTTCATATGGTCAGCCTACTCTATTCCCATATGGAATAGTGCATGGAGGGGGGTTGGTTGGTTTCGGACAACACTTTAAACAAGCCCGTTGTTTCTCTCCATGGCTTATCTGGGTGGGATAGCATACCGTGAGTTGTGTGTGGTTGTCTGTAACCCTCCACACGACATGATAAGCAGCACAACTGACGGTTGCTTCTCCCCCCTCTGTTGCCTAATATGTCATGCGAAACCAGCCAGCATCTTCCCACCCATGTTCCCCAGCAACTACTGTCCATAGGCTTACTGCTGCTGTACTGGAGGTTGCACATAGCCATCAGGACTACGCACCATTGATAGCCATCTCCTCCATGAATTTATCCAACTCCCTTTTAATTGGTGGCCATCACTACTTCTTGTGGTAGTGAATTCCATAGTTTAACTATGCACTATGTGAAGAAGTACTTCCTTTTATTTGTTCTGAATCTCCCACCAATCAGCTTCATGGGATGACCACGGGTTCTAGTATTATGGGAGGTACACTATCAAAAGGTATAGTGCCACTATTCCATCTTTTCTTCAAAACTCCCCAACAGATTTTATTCCAGTAAGAAAAAAGATGGAAGAGGTGACAGGAAAACCTTACAGGGCTAAAAGTTGATTATGTCATCACCAGGACACCTCTCACTGTAGAAAGCAATTGTTAGACTTTGTATGATTCATTTCACTTTATGTATAATAACAATGAAAACTTAAGTATCGTTTAAATGTTATAAAGAATTGCATACCCTAGCTTCATTATCTATTGTATCTACTTTACAGGAGGAGGGACCACCATCACCACCCAGGGAAGAGGGAGTGCTGCCTGCCTGCCTGCTTGCTTTGGCTGCTGCTGCTGCTGCTGGTGGTGGTGATGATACCACCACCGCTGCTGCCGCCCTCTTCCTGTGGATTTCTGCCCAGCAGACTACTACTCCCTGCAGGGCTAGGCCCCCAGGTACTGAACCAGCCATCACTGGCAGCTTCCACCTGTTCCCTTCCCTGAAAGGGGATATATAAGCTGGCTGGCTGGGGGTGCCTGGGAGAGTCAATGCCTGCACGTGGAGGGACCACCATCACTTCCACCACCCAGGGAAGAGGGAGTGCTGCCTGTTTACTTGCCTGCCTTTGTTTCCTCTGCTTAGCTTTCTGTGGGTCTTGAACTATGTGCCTGGGAGGGAAGAGACAGAGCCAAGTGGGGGACTTGAGAAGGTACCAATCAGTGTAGTGATGGGTAGAGGGAGATATGGTGTTGTTGTTACGGTAATTAATCGGAGTCCAATCCAAAGTTGCAGTTTCAAACAGACAGCCTTTATTTGCTAGCAAGACAACAGCCTGGAATCGTTCCACAGACTGCTGCCCCTCCCCTCGGGTGGAGCCCGGTCTTATACATTTCAAGCAAACAGGAAATATACGTTTCATACAACAGGATGATGCGCGCGCAACATAACGGTATGGCAGGCTAGGTGCTTCCTTTTATGGTCTGGTCTGATGCTGCTGAACTTGTGGTTTGCTGCCTGCATACAGTTACATAGAAGCTACTCACAAAGGGAAGAAGAAGGGGGGGTACAAAATGCACAAAATGGAGTCAGTTAGGCTCAGGTTTGGGTTCAGGTTCCCTCTCATTCCCCCCTTTGATGCTCCTTTGTTATTTACTAAGGAGCATCACTATCTTCATCTGCCATAGGTGCAGGGCTGTAATCGCGCAAAGCCATTAGGTGGACAGCCGTGCGCCGGTCTGCTATCTGCTCCACCATTCCACGGAAGCTCTGTAACAACAAGGGCATTAAACAGGGCAAGAAGATACAAATCAGGAGTCCTACAATGACTATCGCTATGATCCCTTTCAGCCCTCCTATCCATGTGAACCAGGAACCCAGTCCTTGGGCCTACTCAAATCCTTTCCAGGTCTGCACAGGAACATGAGCAAGCTTAGTCATTTTATTGGTGATCTCCTCAATAACTTTTCTATTATCATCAATATGCAGGCAACAATTAGTAAGATTAAATTTTCCACACACACTGCCTTCAGTGGCAAGCAAGTAATCAAGAGCTAAGTGATTCTGATACACAGCATTTCGCAGTTGGGTCTGGGTTTTGGATAGGACATTTAACGCTCTTGCAGTTTCATTGGTTATTAGCTCCAGCACTGCTTGTAAGCGTATAATTCTATTAAGCATATAAATGGGGGTTCTGTACCCCGACATACCATCTTGTGCCCAGGTGGCAGGGCCATAATACTGAACAATCTTCTCAGGGGGCCACTCATCATCTTTTCAGTCCCCAATTTTAACATTAGGGGATATGCTGCGTTTGTTGTACGCTGGGTAACCCAGACGCACACCGTCTGACAAGGGAACTAAAAAGAAAGAGGGGCGGATCTCACCTAGGGTGCAAGTGCCTGCTCAGGGCTCAGGGAGTTAAGACAATCTCTTGGGGGCCGGCCAGTTGGAACTCTGGCTCTGGGTGGTGTTTATTCGGGACAGGAGATTCGCTGGCCACAACCGATTGATGGGAATGGCAGACTGGTTTGGCCAGTAGGATACTTCAGAGCCATTCAGGGTGGTGAGTGACTGACAGGGGGTTTCTTCAATCTTAGGGGTGGATGGGTGTAGGCGCTGGAGGCACCACTGCTTCCCATGGCCACTGGTCTCCTAATTGGGTACCCCCGCATACATAACAGTTACTGACATTGAGGGAGTTTGCAACAGCCTCAGCAAAGGTGAAAATTTACTAAATTACATCTCTGGGCGGTGCAGGAACTTAGGACTGGAACTTTGGTGAGGCGGGCATGTGGATTCCCCCGTGTTCTTTTTTCTCACGTGGCCCATCATACACAATTCTAATAGGGACATTCATTGTAGTACTGTCCCTTGTCTATTGGAGTCTCTGACCTCGAGACTCCATTGGGCAGGGGCCTCTTTCGGGTTGAAACAGGTAATGGCACTGTCCTGTATTCAAGCGGAGTAAGTGATGTTCTGGAAAGTGCATGGTTCCACTTTGCCCTTACACTGGAGCCTACTCTGAATTTAACAGTCTTAATACATGACTGACAGGGAGTGACATCACTTGAGGCAGGGGCAAGGATCAATAGGAGTATTAATACTAAAAGTCTTTCAGGAGTCTTCGGGCGGTGTCCACTTCCTCTATCCGGGATGGGAAGGGATGCAGCGCCCCCAGTCATTTCGCTCCCTCGGACACCGGCCCTGGGGAGGCTTCTCCCGTCGCGTCCAGCGATGTAGGCAGTTTTTTCAGCGTCATTTTCAGTTGATGTTGCTTGGTAACCTGCCATTGGTCTGTAGTGGCCGCTGCTTTCACACGGCTCCAATGGATCCAGATGGGGTTTCCTTTAACCTTCAAGGCAGTAGAAGTAGTCAGTAAGACTGTGGAGGGGCCATCCTAAGTTTTTCCTAAAAGATTTTCCTTATAGCTTTTGACATATTCTTGGTCCCCAGGCTTAATAGACCAGTTCATAAGGGGTCAGTTCATTAGTCCTTGGTGTGCAGCGCATATGGAGCAAGGCAACGGGCAGCATGGTCATCTATTTCGACCTGGTTTCCGCACAGAGTTCTCGTAGATGCAATTTGATAGTCTGATTGGCTCTTTCTACTGCCCCACTGCTCTGGGGTCTCCATGAACAATGTAGCTTCCAGTCTACTTGTAAGGCCTTGGAGAGTTTCTCAGTGTCTTCCGCTTGGAAGGCTGCTCCATTGTTACTGTTTATTTGCCTGGGCATCCCATAGCGAGGTATCAGATCTTCTAATAAATGTTTTGTCACTTCTTTTGAGCTTTCTGCTTTTACAGGCCAGGCTTCTACTCATCCAGAGAAAGTGAAACCTCGCAGCTGACTGTAATTCTGGCTGAGTGCTTTTTTTTTTTTTTTTTTCTCAGTGTAAGGCACATCTCTGGTGGAAGGAAGTGGTGGCAGCGTGATAACTAACGCTGACAGGAGACAGGGCAGGGGCTTCGCTGCAGCTTCTTTGGCGGCTTGATCTGCTTTTTGATTTCCCCGGGCAATGGGGTCGGATCTTCCCGTGTGCGCTCTGCAGTGGATAACGGCTACTTTCGCTGGTTTCTAAACAGCTTGGAGGAGCTTCTGAATTTCTGTAGAATGGGCGATGTCTTTTCCCTCAGCAGTCAAGAACCCTCGCTTTCTGTATAACGCCCCGTGGACTTGGAGGGTCAGGTATGCATATTTAGAGTCAGTATAGATGGTGGCTTTTTCTCTTTTGCCCATTCTAGGGCGGCTGTAAGCGCTACTAGTTCTGCTTTCTGGGCGGACGTGCCAGGGGGCAGGGGCTCTGCCAGTAGGATTTCGTCTTCTGTGACTACTGCATAGCCAGAGTGCATTAAGGTAGCAGGGTTCAGAGTGGCACAGTCTTTCACATGTACATTTGGGTTTTCACACAGCAAACCACGGTACTTTACAAATCAGGAATTGGTCATCTTCAAGCAGCGCCTTCATTGAATGGGAGGCAGTCACTTCAATGGTTTGGCCATATGTGAGCTTTATGGCCTCAGTCAGGAGTAGGCATGCAGCAGCAGTGCAACAGAGACAGCCGGGCCATCCACGACTGACAGGATCAGTATTCTTGCTCAGGTAGGCAACAGGGCGATTCCAGGAGCCTATGCGCTGAGTTAGGACTTCGACGGCAGTCCCTTTCTTGCTCAGATACATACAAATGGAAGGCTTGGAAATGTCTGGTAGGGCCAGGGCTGGTGGACTGGTCAGGGCAGTCTTCAAATCTCGGAGGCTTGAGAGGGCTTCTTCAGTCCACATTTGGGGACAAGACTCTGACTGATTACTTTTCAGAAAATTATACAGAGGTTGGGTTAAGGCAGCAAAGTCCATGATCCAGCTACATATTGCAATACTAGTCTTTGTTCGGAAATCAGGAAATAACCCATGAGTTGTTGAATGTCAGTCCAGGTTGGATTATGGGCAGTTATTACATCTTCAATCATGTCTACAAACTTCTCAGGCTCTTCTTCATAGGAGGGTCCGTGGTTCTTCCAGTTCAGGAGTTCAGGAGTTCAGTTCAATTCAATTCAGGAGTTCAGGAGCTCAGTTCAGTTCAATTCAGGAGTTCAGGAGCTCAGTTCAATTCAGGAGTTCAGGAATTCAGTTCAGTTCAGGAATTCAGTTCAGTTCAGGCAGTTCAGTTCAGGAATTCAGTTCAGTTCAGGCAGTTCAATTCAGGAATTCAGTTCAGTTCAGGAATTCAGTTCAGTTCAGGAATTCAGTTCAGTTCAGGCAGTTCAGTTCAGGAATTCAGGAGGAGAGGGGACGTAGGTAGTGACGGTCTGGTACGTGGACACATTCGTGGCAGGGTCGGTGACGGCAGGAACGATGGTGGGACTCTCACGGACAGGGAGAATTTTCGTTTCAGCTGTGTTAGCGGCTAAATTTCTAAGGTGGAGCCGGCCTGAGTGGCGGGGTCCGGAATTTTTGGGATTGGTTGTTTCTAACAGGCGGGTCAGTTTCTCGACTCTCACATCAAACAAAGAAGTGGGATCTACAGGTGCAGAGGTGACAGCCGATGGCTGGGCAGTGGAGTCTTGGGACATCGGAGAGGGAGCCGAGATGTCTGGTCTGGATCTAGGGACGTCTGGGGCATCAGGAGGTGGCAGTGGGGCAGTCGGCGTAGTCCGGGACACGTAGGGTGAAGTTAGTAGATCGTCCGTGGGGGAGAGGTCAGAACAGATGGTTTATTTGTCAGGGAAGAGTAGGTGAACTCTTGTATGGACCTTGGTGGGGCAGTCACGGGAGTCTTGCGCCTTGGTGTCTTTTTGCTTGGTTCATCATGACGAGAGTTGCATTTTCTGCCAACTTTCTTCAGTTCACGGAGGGGGGTGTTTAGCTACTCTTAGCCATCTCTCTGCATATGGGATGTCTTCTGGGCTGAGGCCCCCCCTTATTATGGCCAGGTTGTAAACTCGGGAAATATAGGGCTCAGAGAAAGTACCTTGGGGGGGCAGTCTACTAAGGGTCCTAGAGCGGGCCAGTCATAATAACACTTGGTTTCTATGGCATCTACATTACACTTAGAGTGATCGAAAACTTCACTGAAATGTTTAATCATGAGGTGCAGTGGAGTCAAAGAACCTCCCCCCTTCCTCTTTCTGACTAATACACAATATAATCCACCAGACAGACAGTACACAGAAGGGAAAATTGACAGGGAACCGTCTGACTGTAGGAATTGGGGGAGTCAGGCAGCTGATACAGAGGAATGCAGTCTCTTCACTACCAGCCCACGCTGCCGGAAATTCAAGACACCCAGAGGCGTCCCAGGGCGACTGCCCAACGGTCAGCAAAGGAAATCAGGCAGTCATACACACATCAGACATCCAGGACGACACCCGTCCTCCCAGACCTCCCAGTTCAGAGAAACAGAAACAGTTTACCGTTACGGGAGTTAATCAGACTCCCCTTCGACTCGTAGGAGTCGGTCACCTCTACGAGGGTTGATTAGACCCCCCTTCGACTCGTAGGAGTCGGCTGATACAGAACAGAATAGGAAGCTTCCCCTTATACTTGCCTGGTTCAGATGTTCCGGCGCCGGACAGAAGGGTATCTGCACTGAACTTCCGCTCGGTCCGTTTTTGTTCCACACTGTCCCCGCACCTGCCGCAGAACCTGTATGGGCACCAGCTAAAGGCTGGAGGCGCGCTCCCAAGGAGGACCACGGCCGGCTGGGGGCCGTGGGGAACCAAGCGGAAGCGGGGGAAATCTCCCTGGTAGGGTCCTCCGATTATCAGGCGGGTCTCCCAGTGAGGGATGCTTCCCGGCCAATGCACCAAAATGTTACGGTAATTAATCGGAGTCCAATCCAAAGTTGCAGTTTCAAACAGACAGCCTTTATTTGCTAGCAAGACAACAGCCTGGAATCGTTCCACAGACTGCTGCCCCTCCCCTCGGGTGGAGCCCGGTCTTATACATTTCAAGCAAACAGGAAATATACGTTTCATACAACAGGATGATGCGCGCGCAACATAACGGTATGGCAGGCTAGGTGCTTCCTTTTATGGTCTGGTCTGATGCTGCTGAACTTGTGGTTTGCTGCCTGCATACAGTTACATAGAAGCTACTCACAAAGGGAAGAAGAAGGGGGGGTACAAAATGCACAAAATGGAGTCAGTTAGGTTCAGGTTTGGGTTCAGGTTCCCTCTCATTGTGAGCAGGACTTGCCAGGTAAGGGGAATGTGGCGCAGACAGTTAATGGCTGTGCCATGTTCCAGTTCTCCCTGAAACTGCAGGTTTGATGGTTGCCCTATCAGCCAGCCCTCAGGACACTGGATGCTGCTTTAAAATGCCAGATCGGGGCATAATAAAACCTCCCTCATTCATGACTTAATTGTGGATGAGGCAGCTGATCTGGCATGTATAACTGAGACCTGGGTGGGTGAGCACGGAGGAGTCAGCCTCTCCCAGTTCTGCCCACCAGGGTACTTGGCTCAGCATCAGGGTAGACCTGAGAGCCAGGAAGGGGGTTGCTGTGATCTATAGGAACTCCATCCCCCTCTGCAGGGTCCCTGTCCATGTGATTACTGGTCTGGAGTGTTTGCACCTTGTGTTGGGTCAGCGGGACAGATTAGGGATTCTGTTGGTGTACCGCCCACCCCGCTGCTCAACCGACTCCCTAGGTGAGCTGACGGAAGTGGTCTCGGGTGCACTGCTGAGATCCCCCAGACAGTTAGTTCTGGGGGATGCCAACATTACTCTGAGGGCACCTTATCCGGAGCAGCTCAGGATTTCACGGTCTCCCAAGATACCACCGTCCCAATGCATGTAGCAGGGCATACTCTAGACCTGGTTTTTGCAACTGGACATGGAGATGGTGATCTGAAAGTGGGGGACTTTACATCAGTCCCTTTGTCATAGTCAGATCACTGCCTGCTGAGGTTTAGACTTACAGCAGCTTTTCCCCTCTGCAAGGGTGGGGGACCTATTAAGATGGTCCGCCCCTGGAGACTAATAGATCTGGATGGTTTCCAAAGGGCTCTGGGGAGTTTTCTGCCTGATAGGGCTGGTGCTCCTGTAGAAACCCTGGTTGATCTGTGGAATGCAGAAACAACGTGGGTGGTTAACATGATTGCTCCTGAGCACCCTCTCCTGCATAGAGCTTGTATGGCTCCATGGTATACTCTGGAGGTGAGAGCGATGAAACAGGTGAGGCTGTGGATGTGCTGAACCAGTGCCTGGCTGCGAGAATGGACTGGATGAGGGCTAACAAACTGAAACTCAAGCCAGACAAGACTGGGATGCTGTTAGTGGGTGGTTCTGCTGACTGGATGGAGGGTGTTCAACCTGTTCTGGATGGGGTTGCACTCCCGTAGCTTGGGGGTTCTCCTAGAACCATCTCTGTCACTTGAGGCTCAGGTGGCCTTGGTGGCATGGAGTGCCTTCTACCAACTTCGGTTGGTGGCCCAGTTACACCTCTATCTGGACAGGGAGAACCTGGCTTCAGTTGTCTATGCTCTTGTAATCTCTAAATTGGATTACTGCAATGAGCTCTATGTGGGGCTGCCTTTGAAGACAGTTCAGAAGCTGCAGCTTGTGCAAAATGCAGCGGCCAGATTGATAACAGGAACCAGAAGGTTCGAGCATATAAGACCTACTCTGGCCCGCTTGCATTGGCTGCCTATACATTTCCGAGCCCGATTCAAGGTGCTGGTTCTAACCTATAAAGCCTTACATGGCTTAGGACCACAATACCTGATGGAACTCCTCTCCCGACAAGAACCTACCCATACACTACGATTCGCATCTAAGGTCCTCCTCTGGTTGCCTAGTCTGAGGGAAGTATGGAGGGTGGCAACAAGGGAGAGGGCCTTTTCAGTGGTGGCACCCCAATTATGGAATCATCTCCCTGACGAGGCTCATCTTTTTGGCGCCAGGTCAAGACTTTCCTCTTCTCCCAGGCATTTAACAGTATATGATGAGGGTTTTGTTGTTGTGGTGGTGGTTTGACCCAGAATAGTTGTTTTAAAATGATATTGTATTTATAACATGTTTGTATGCTTTTTATGGTTTTAAATTTTGTTAATTGGTTTTTTAATGCTCAGTGTAGTTAATTTTTGTAAACTGCCCAGAGAGCTTTGTCTATGAGCCGGTATATAAATGGAATAAATAAATAAATAAAATAGGAGATGGCTTGAGGGCAGATGGAGAAGAACTCCTGGTGGATGCAATCAAACACTGGTAAGTGCCTATAGTAAGGTGTATTCAAGGGAAGTGAAGGCGGCAAAAAAACCCAATACTTTGCTGCCACTATCAAATCATCAATCTGCTGCCTAGCGGAGCAGGGGCTACTACATGCCAGCCCCAAGTACATGGTAGAACCATCTGAGACTCACTGTAATGTTTTTGCTAGGCATTTCCAGAATAAAATCTTTGGCATCCACCAGGACTTAGACTTCAGTGTTATAGCAGGTGAATCAAGTGAGGTATCCAGAGCACAGGCTTGTCTTGTTTTCTTGGATGAGTTTCAGTTGGTACAGCTTGAGGATGTTGACAAGGTGCTTGGACAGGTTCATGCAACCACCTCAATATGGGATCCTTCCCCTCTTGGCTAATAAAAGCTAGCAGGGATGGAACAGCCGGCTGGGCCAGGGAAGTGATCAATGCCTCTCTGCGAGAGGAAGTGGTCCCAGGCCGTCTGAAAGAAGCAGTAATGAGACCACTCCTGAAGAAATCCTCCCTTGATCCCGAAAATCTTAATAACTGGAGGCCAGTGGTAAATGTTCCATTCCTGGGCAAAGTCCTTGAGTGAGTGGTTGCAGGCCAGCTCCAGACACTCTTAGATGAGACTGATTATCTGGATCCGTTTCAATCAGGTTTCACGCCTGGTTTTAGCGTGGAAACAGCCTTGGTCACCCTGTATGATGACCAACAGGGAGAATGTGACTCTGTTGATTCTCCTTGATCTCTCAGAGGCTTTTGATACCATTGACCATGGTATCCTTCTGGGATGACTGTCTGAGTTGGGAGTGGGAGGTACTGCATTGCAGTGGTTCCACTCCTACTTGGCGGGTCGGCTCCAGAAGGTGGTGCTTGGGGAACATTGCTCGGCCCTGTGGATTCTCCAGTATGGGGTTCTGCAGGGGTCAGTCTTGTCCCCCATGCTGTTCAACATCTACATGAAACAGTTGGGTGCGGTCATCTGGAATTTTGGAGTGCGTTGTTACCAGTACGCTGATGCCACACAGCTCTACTTCTCCTTTTCATCTTCATCAGGTGAGGCTGTGGATGTGCTGAACCAGTGCTTGGCTGCGACAATGGACTGGATGAGGGCTAATAAACTGAAACTCAATTCAGACAAGACTGAGATGCTGTTAGTGGGTGGTTCTGCTGACCGGATGGAGGGTGTTCAACCTGTTCTGGATGGAGTTGCACTCCCCCTGAAGGAGTGGGTTTGCAGCTTGGGGGTTCTCCTAGAATCATCTTTGTCACTTGAGGCTCAGGTGGCCTCAGTGGTACGGAGTGCGTTCTACCATCTTTGGTTGGTGGCCCAGCTACACGCTATCTGGACAGGAATAACCTGGCTTCAGTTGTAGTAGGTAAATGATATTTAACACACAAATCAGAAAAGGACAGAAACTTGTGGTCTGGACCTATTAACTGATCCAAAGTAAAAATCATCTTATACGTCCATGTCCTCCACAAAAAATGCTTTATTTCCAATTCTTAGATCTGGATTTCCCCATAAATCCAGCTTGGCTGTTGTCCGGAGCTCCCCTTTCCAGTTTATAACTCTTTTGCTGAGGGAATGGCACTGGCTGCCTATTTGCTAACAGGCCATGTTTAAGGCTCTTGTACTAGTGTACGAAGCCCTAAACAACTTGGGACCAGGATACCTGAGAGAGTGCCTTCTCCCCTTTCAACCTGCCCAGTCACTGAGGTCATCAGAGGGCATGCTCCTGGTGATTCCACATAGGCCCATCCTCCAATTGGAATACACCAGGGGGAGAACCTTCAGCATGGTAGCCCCCCTTCTATGGAATTCCCTGCCTCTGGAGGTCAGGCAGGTGACAACTTTGTATTTCTTTCGGGGCCTCCTGAAAATGTCATTGTTCCATTGAAACTGACCATTAGCCAACAAACTGGGACATATGTTATCTCCAATCGGCATCAATTCAGATCTTGACCAGTTTATTGAATAAGTGGACAAATTGCCAAAAGTATTAATCAATTTCATCAAAGCAGGAATAGATGCCTGGAGTTTAGAAATAAACAATAACAGATCATCAGCATAGCATTCCCAGAACTTTAAAAATGGAGTACCTACTAGATTCACAGCATGAATCAGCAACTGGCTTCCACAGTTACTTCTTCGGCACCACCAGTGGTCATATTAGAGGAAAGAGGGTGTATGTAGAAATAACAGCAGCTGTAGACACAGAATGTGATGACTATCCACAAGAGAAGAGAGAGAGGAGACTCTGATCTGTCATCCCCCATTACTCCAAGTGGCCTTTGCCAAAACCTAGAAGTCCACCCATGTTCACCTGCTGGAGCTAAAAAAATAGCAAGTGACTTTTGCAGCCTCCTCATGAGTGATGAATGTATTGCAACATACGTTTTCTGGGCCACAGTCCAACCTCCCCATGCATCTGACAAGGAATCTCTTAGTCATTAAGATGCCATAGGAGTTTCTTGTTCTTTCTGCTTTTGCTGCATGTTACATTAACAGACTTGCCTGAGGCTTCCCTTATGTCCTGAACTAAAGACAATACTGACTGTGAAGCTGAGTTGAGACTGCAGCACCTGTTTCCTTTAAAATCTCTCTATTTGGCCCCAAAAGAGAAAACCTTCGTTGCATGGTTTCCATCCCATTACAAGCGAAACATCCCAGAATGAAGCTTTCTTTATTAGAAGATCTTGTCTGCCAGGAGTCAGAGGGATGCATCTCTCACCCACACCTTTGATCCTACTGAGTTGGGTTGTTGGCAAGCGCTTAGTGACCAATCTCACTCTGCTCTTTGTATGAGATGAAGCTCATGGATCTCAATGGTAACAAGTAGGGATGGGCGAACGAGTGATTTCATGGGCTCACAAAGATTCTCCGACATCGGCTCGCTGCTCATCTCTCCTCGATTTGCGCTCACTTTCATTTTTGCAAACATGAAATTTACTCAGAGTGAACAGCTATTGAATGTGAACGGTGTGCAAACAATTCCCAAATTTCTTAAATTTCCAAAATTGGACAAATTTCCCCCATGAATTAAACTATTGGTGACTTAAAATGTACACATTTGGAGCAAGATGTGCATTTTAGGGAAGTCATGTATTTTATAAAAGATGTGCATTTTTCAAGAACACATTTTGCAAACATGAAGGTAAATTTGAAAATTTGACCTCCAAGCCAGATTACTGCAATGTGCTTTATGTGGGACTCCCTTTGAAGAGAGTTCAAAAGCTGCAGCTCGTGCAAAATGTGGTGACCAGATTGATAACAGAGACAAGAAGATCTGGACATACAACACCAATGCACTGGCTGCTTGTATGTTTCTAAGCCTGGTTCAAGGTGCTGGGCTGAACCTATAAAGCCTTCTGTGAACCACAATACTTGATGGAAGGCCTCTCCTGGCATAAACTTACCCAAACACTATGTTCACCACCCCAGGCCCTCCTTCAGAAGCCTCCTCTAAGGGAGCCCTGAAGGCAGCAATAAGGGAGAGGGTGTTCTTGGTTCCCCCCCCAATTATAGAACTATCTGACAAAGCCTGCCCAATGGCAACATTGCTATCTTTTTGACACCAGGTTAAGACCTCCTTCTTCTCTTAGGTATTTGGCAGCATGTGATGAAATTTAAATCAGGTCCTGAATTTTTCTTATTGTTTAAAATTGTTTAGATATATGTGTATCTGCATGTGTGCTGCATGTTTATGTTTGTATGTAAAACATTTCAGACTATGTATAATGTATTTTAATAGCTTTTAATCTTTATAAATTGCCCCAAGGGCTTCAGCTATTGGGCAGTATAGACACGTAATAAATGAATGAATGAATAAAGTGAATGAATTTGTGAACATTTTCAGAGAAAATGTGCTTCTGTTTACATTAGTGTTTGGGATTGCAAATGGGGCATTTTCGAGTGATTTCTGAACTGAACTGAAATTCTCACACATTCTTAAAAACAAGAAGCCTATCAAGGAGAACTGGCTCCGCTGGATTGGAAGATTATCTTCTTCTCTGTCAGCCTTTTTGCGGATTCCAGGGATAAAAGGAAGTCAGTTCTGTTTCTGATTTTGTCATCTACACTCCTCCTCAACTGAACCATAGATGATATGCTACCTGATTTCCCCATCTCTCTGTACCCTTAAGTTAAGTTACTGCCCACCCCTCCCTAGTACCTGTGCAGAGTTTTAACTGCTACTCTGGGAATAAATAGGTGGGAAACAGGTAGAATTTTGTGCCAGCCACATATTGATGGCACTTCTGCCCCGAATCTCCAGATGACTTCTCCCAGTGGCTTCATGAAAAACACAGGGACAAGATGGAAACTTGAGGTACCCCACATGTCAATAGTCAAGGGGTGCAACAAAAGTCCCCCAGCACCACTTTCTGGGTCTTTCCACCCAGAAAGGACAGAAGCCCCTGCAACAGCATGCACCCCCAAATTATATCCCAGAGAGATGCTCCTGCAGGATACCATGGTCAATGAAAGGGGAAAAAAACATTGTGAGGTCTAGGAGAACCAGTAGAGTTGCACTCTCCCCATCCATTCCAAATACTACATGCTTGTTTGAAAAGGAGGAAAAAGACACAACAGATTAGGCTCTGCCCTGCAGTCACTGGAAACACTTTATTCAAAGTTGTGCCTAAACAATTAATCTGTCGGTCTGGGATTCTCTCACCCCAAGGCTGGGAAAATAAGAGAGCGGAGACAGCATCAAGTAAAAATATAAAATGAGGCATTTTCTAGATTAGAAACCAAAAGGAGGAGAGCATCCAAGTCAGGTCAGAAAAAAGGAGAAACAAGTTCTCAGAATGCATTTTAAAAAATTATTTCAAAGCCCAATGCATTTCAGCCTGTATTCTTTCAAAGGCCTTCCTCAGAGTTGTTAGAAGATGTTTGCAGCAATACTTCTAGCAAAGGCGACCCGTGATAATACCATCATGGACTATCCAACATGCCATCCTACCATAGCATATGCACTCATCTCTTCTAGTTCTGAAAAAGAAAAGAGAAAGAATTTGGTAACATTCTGGCAGCTTCACAAAACTTTATGTGGCAAACTTAGAAAAATTAGTGTCTCTGCATAATTCTTGCATCTGTTCTGGGTTAGTTAACGGAGCTGCAGTATTGTAAATTAAAGGGTAGTCTTTATTGGGGATAGTGGGGTTTTGAGGTTAATGGACATGCCTCCTGTCCTGCATTCATCTTTCACCAAAATTTTCCAGTTCAGTCAATTCCAAGTACAGGGCTTATCTCATGCATTGTACTTGCCCTGGCAAATTTCTAAGATAATGCCTTCATCTGGTAGCTCTTCCTTGACCATCACACCTTGTCATATAGTTCATTGAGCCCAGATAGGGTTTTTTCACCCCTTCTCTCAGAGTTGTGCCTGATCAGCTACATGCAGTCATCAAGGTTGGCCAATCTACAAAAATGCAGTGAGAAGAGGACAAGAAAAAGGGGACAGCTAAGATAGTTCTCACCTGTTCAGTTCCACAGTTGGTGAATCCAGATCTGTGAAGTTATTTTTTCTGTAGACCCCAGATAGTTTTTGGAGGTGGGTTGTGTAAATGCGCCTTGACATGTTTCCCCTGTAAGGGAATTAAAATATAAAGGGAGACTTTCATAAGACAATAGCCAGTTTTAAACTTCCAATCTATACCATACAACTTTTTCAGTTGTCAGGAAACCTGTTTAACCCACATACAAGGTAGTCAAAGAAATTGCACTGACCATTCATTTTTATAGCATCCATATGCACTTTTGCAGACAGCTGCATCTCTTCTGTAACTCTGCTAAAAAGTTTCAGATTTTGTCTCAGGAAGCCCGAATCACCCCTGAAATGAGGTATGCCAGCAATTTTCTCAAAATAAATTACTGAGAATGATATTACTAGAGAGGATCCTGTCAGCTAGCCTAAACACTGACCTCCAAACCTTTTTGAATGCTGCAGCCACTATGCTACGGCAGTTTCTGGATTGATCCAGATCAGACTCATTTTGCACCTGGCCATGTGAGGCTTGCCCTGAAGTCCCTAGGGCCCTGTACCATTGGTGACATAATTACAGGTATGTACTAGGCCAGGGGGCCTCTATGGCTCTGGTGGACTTCATGGTGTGGACTGGACTCTGTACCCCTGCAGAGTTACAGCATGTCTGAAATGTGCCAGGAAATTTCCAGTTTGGATTGGGATGGAATTTATTATAGAATGCTATTCAATCCCTCAATGCCCTTTGAGAATGTCAGGGGCTGAAAACTATTAATACCATCTGTTCAGAGCAATAGTAGTAGCAGTAGCAGCGGCAGGAATGTCTGGTGGATTGAGAAGAAGACTCTGAAGAACATCAATCACACCAGTGGTAGATGCTACCACCTTTCAAAGGGGAGTCTGGAAACTCATCGCATCAACTGGTATTCCCAGAACTGCTATTGTGAAGGCAAGATCATCTACCTATGCATCCAAATACATTATTTTGAACTGCTTTGAGAACCATTATTGCTGAAAAGTAGAACAGAAATATTGTCAATAAAATCTTCAACTTGAAAGGACCTGGAGCCTCAAATCCTTCTTATAAAAGATTCTGCAGCAACCCTACCCCCCCCCCCCAAACCTTTCAATACTAATCTCAACGCCCACATCTCACTGACTGTTCTGCAACATTTATATTATATTGTGGCACAAGCCATGAAAAGAAAGCTGAGAAATTTCTTGCATGTTACCTATCTATAACAAGATCTCACACATAACTGAATAGGTGTGTGTGGAGTGAGTCTGCTCCACTCCAAAATTTGAAGTGGAGCTCCATTGATCAGCTTCTCCACTTCAATCTTTGGAGCGGCTCCCTTGCTCTGCTTCGTTGGATTATCCATCGAAGAACCGCTCTGTTTTTGGATAACTGCTTACAGTTCCATCATTTTTAAAGATAAAGAGATGAAACTTGGCACCATGATAAGTTGGGCTTTAGCCATGCCAAGTTTGAAGCAGATCTGTTCATGCCTTGATTTTTAGGAATTTGTTAAATTTTAAATGCAGTTTGTGAAACTTCCTCTTTGGGGTCTTGCACCTTGAGCAGTTTGATTCCTAAAAATCAAGAGATGAACAGATCTGCATCAAACTTGGCATGGCTAAAGCCCTACTTAAGAGCTATCCTGAATGCCAAGTTCATCTCTTTATCTTTAAAAATGACGGAGATGTAAGCATTTTTGTTAATTTTCATTTTCTATAGACCACAATGGGCTGTTTATTCCAAATTTTTTTTAAAATGTTGTTTGAAAAACACTCCACGCAGAATATCCACACTGCACAGTGGAGGGTTCCTGCACAACCATTGTGTTGCATGTTGTGTGGCAGGCTCCATGGAGTTTTCTGTTGTGTTGAGTTAACTTTTCCCACTGGCTACAGAGTTCTCTGGCAAGAGCAGTGAAAGGAGGGAGTGCTGCTCTAGAAGAGCCACCGGAATTGTTTTGTTGCAGCAAGGGCTGAAGGGATACCATCGGAAGCACTGAGGGAGGAGAGGGGGCAGAGGACCTGTCACTTAAACACCACATTGACTTTTACTCAACTCCACGGTAGCCCACACTCATACAACGGTGGAGTTGGAACATGTTGTGTGGGGAGTGCCCTTTAAAAAATCAACCATTGAGTAGAGTTTTCACACTGCATTGACTAATGTGTTGTCTGAACTGAGCCTTAGTCAACAAATAATCCATTCCCGACTTTATTTCTATTTTTTTTAAAAAACTGTCTGTCATGCATAATGAACTCCAGTATCAGATTTTGATTGCACTGAAGATGTTTCAGTTCAGTATTCTGGAGTACTGAGAAACAAAACATGAATCTACTAAACACAACCCCAACAATTGTTTCTATGTGGTTTGCACAGCAATGCTATCAAAGCCCCGCAAAGATGAATGGAGTTTTTGCAGCCACAAGTGCTTGATGGGCTGCATGCAAACTCCTTTGGATCAGCCTTTGATCAGTCATCATCTGTGATCCCCAGTTCCTGTGCTATGTAATAGGAATGATGAATAGGCATGGGGCTTTAAAATGATTCTGAATTATACAAATGCCATAAAAACATTGTTATATAAAAATAGCAAATGTAGATAGGTAGCCTATGAAAACAACAGCAACTCACAAAAGGATGGGATCGCAAGAGTCTTTGCTTGGAAGCAGGAAGAGAGAAGGGAAAGTGGTGACATCACATCCATTCACTAGCTTTTCATCACCTTTCAGGACTCTCCTCACAGTAATATTTCCAAACTGGACCATGTCCAGTATTACCTAAGATCAGAGGTACATATTGCATTAGTTACTGCTAATCTCTTACAGCTCTATGCCACCTCTCCTCCTCTACTGTCCTGATTGAACTATGTTACCAAATATGCTCCCACATGTGCAGATATATGTACTGTATACCCTCGTTCACTTTCCCATGGACACATACTCCTTTAAACCCAACAGGGACTTTTAGACATTGATGGAACAAGGAGGGAAGGGAGCACCAACAAGCTGGAGAAAAAGGAGAGCAAAGCTCTGGTGCTGTGTAAAAATATTTTCCTTTATTTCTTTTAGTCTATCTTCTGTCTGCTCAATGCGTTTCGGTTACAAAACCTTCGTCAGGAGCTACACAAAACAAATATAGCCACTTTTTAGCCAACTCTAAAATACAATGTAAAATCATTAACAATTATCTTAAGCAAGCACGAAACAACACCCATATCAAACTGAAACACATCTTAGTTTACATTCCTTTGCTACCAAACACACCAAAAGTATTCAACATTTACACATTCATATGAGAGATTTTATACACTGACCTGGAGCACTTCTTTACAATTTGTGATTGTTATCACACCAAGCTGAATACAAAGTTTTTTGCTCATGTGTTGTCCCAATAGGCTCAGTAGTCTCAAAATTCTGAGCTCAGGGTCAGTTTGAAAGCAATTTAAATCATTTCGTTCTACGGCTGGCAGCCTTGGTTGCCTTATGACTCAATGATCCTGTCAACACTCTGGTAGCAGTTTGGGAAAGTTTTTATCAATCTGCTACTTTTTATGCTGGAACCTTACTGTAAAGTTTTACTATTATTTATACGAGGATAAATCTAACAAATCATTTAATTCACTGGGTGCCAGACTTTTTAAGGATAGAATTCAGAGGTGCCCCTGGTTTTTGATGTCACAATGTCACAATGTCAATTTTGAGACGACTGAGCCTATCAGGACAACACGTGAGCAAAAAACTTTGTATTCAGCTTGTTGTGATAACAATCACAAATTGTAAAGAAGTGCTCCAGGTCAGTGTATAAAATCTCTCATATGAATGTGTAAATGTTGAATACTTTTGGTGTGTTTGATAGCAAAGGAATGTAAACTAAGATGTGTTTCAGTTTGATATGGGTGTTGTTTCATGCTTGCTTGTTAATGATTTTACGCTGTATTTTAGAGTTGGCTAAAATGTGGCTATATTTGTTTTGTGTAGCTCCTAATGAAGGTTTTGTAACCGAAACGCATTGAGCAGACAGAAGATAGACTAAAAGAAATAAAGGAAAATATTTTTACACAGCACCAGAGCTTTGCTCTCCTTTTTCTCCAACTTTTAGACATTGGCCACAGAGGGTCTATGGCTAAGAGAAGACCTCCCACCCAAGGATTACACTCACGCAAGAGTTTTAGGGTAATGACACTTGGCACATTTATCCATTCCAGCAAGAATTTAAAATGTACAAATTGATTTTGGATACATTAACTTGGTACAACAATATCATTTTATACAGAAGTGAAATTTGGACAATGAACCTGCAAGTCTTCCTTGAGAACTGTACACTGCATGGGGAAATTAGATATGTTCTCAGCAAGGCCTATTTTTAAAAACCCAAAAGGAGACTGCAGACCTGCATAAGCACTCCATTTTGTGGGGGAGGAGGGATTGGGCTGATAGTACAAGGAGGGGAGATTAGGAGATGTGACATTCTTGAGAGTGTGGGGATGACATTCTTTGAGAGTGTGGGGATGTTGGGACCAGAGGGAGCTGGTTGGGTGGAAAACCAAGCTAATAGGGAGGGGAGTAGTTTTCTGGCTACATTTGACATTCACTCAATGGGTCAGTTCACACAATCATGCTAAGGGAAATAAACCACAGTGCCTTTTTCCCCCTGCTTTGCGTGCCAGCTGGATTTTCCTAATTACCTTCGCTGGTTTGGTTTGCCATGTCATTCAGACTTGTGCGGCATGGCTTGTTTGGGGTGGGCAAACAAGCCATGTCGCCCAGAGCACATGAGTTATTTGAGGGTTGCTGCCCCCTCAAACATGCTGCTCGGAATCAACAAATAGCTCTAGAGTGTTCCTGGTTAGTCTTCTGAAAGAGTCACTAACTAGGGGTGTTGGTGGCAACAGCAGCTTCTCCCCCTCTTTCCCCCTGGAAGGGGACCAAGGTAGTCCAATAAACCCCACCGATAGTATAGAATACTGGCAGACAGGAGTTCTCTCAACTTCTTAGAACTGCAAACAACAGGACAATAAACAGCCAAAGAATGCCTGAACTTGGGTCAAGATCCATTTAAGATATCTTTCTTTTTAGTGCAATAGTCCTCATACAATGATGACTTAATATATTTATTTATGCACTATTATAATTTGTTTCCCATCTTTCTTTATATCAGCCACTCTTTGCTACATCGTTTCCCAAAATCGATATGTTTGCATTTTCCCATAGTGATATGTTTGCCCCCATAAGAATGTTATGCCTAAGGTCTAAGGTCATCTAGCTAATCCACTGCTAGCTGATGATTTTTTCTAGAGGAGTACACAACTTGTTTATTTTTGCCTATGTTTAATGTATTCAATAACTTTCCAGAATGGTAAGGACATCATGTATTAGTTTGGCTGGACATTCATATCACGTTCAAACAGAATGGTTGCTTGCTGATGCCCTGGCAGCAGATCAACTTTGCTGCACCTCTATACCTCAGCAGAGTCTTACCAGTCTGTTCCTTGAAGATGGCACCACTACGGCTAAATGCTTTCTTTACAAAGACAAAGCCGTGTGTGTGTGTTTGTGTATATATATATATATATATATATATATATATATGTGTTTGCTTGTGTGTGTGTGTGTTTGTATGATATATATATATATATATATATATATATATATATATATAATATTAGCAGCTTCTTTTCCTTTTTCGTCTCTGTAAAAGCACAGGAGAGGCAATGGGGAGTCAGTAAGGGCGCAATCCACTTCCGTGCCAATGCTCATAAACCTCTGAACTCGGAAGCTTATGAGCATCCAGTGCAAAGTTAGACAGGCAGTGGAGATTATCATTGCCTCTGACACACCTCCTGCTCTACATTGAAGGTAGATGGGCTTTTTCACCTGTCTAGCTGGGGCACGTCGGAGTGAGAGGGAAGGAGGCTGGGGAGGCCTCAGGATATGCCATATCCTGGCCTCTTTAGTCTCCTCCCTTCCCTGCCCACTGGGACTGCCCCTCTACCTCCTCTCCAAGGTTGCTTTTCTGACTTTGGAGAGGCAGCCAGCGCAGTTCTGTCTGTGCTGGCTGTAATGGGGGTGGGAATTCCCAGCTCCAAGGTTGGAGCACTGTCTCCACCCTACTCCTTGTCGCCACTGCAAGAAATGGACTTTACACTCTGACTATTGGCAGGATCATACTGTAATTTTCCTAGGCTATCCTACCTCATCAAACTTTGTTGCTTTTCTCATGAAGTGCCTGCCTTGAACTTCCACTAAAATAGGGTGACCAGATAAAATCCAGGTCAGGGCTCATGTAACTTTAACAGTTTTAGAGAAAAGGGGATTTCAGCCAGTGTCATTTGTATGCAATTAGTTCCTGGTGAAATTCCCTCTTCATCACAACAGTTAAAGTTGTAGGGGCCCTGCCTTCTTTTGGATACGGTCACTCTAGTATAGTGCATGCACCTTTAACTGTTGTGATGAAGAAGGAATATCACCAGGAACTAATTGCATACAAATGACACTGGCTGAAATTCCCTTTTCTCTACAACTGTTAAAGTTACATGAGCCCTGACCTGGATTTTATCTGGTCAGCCTACACTAAAACAGGCCTTCGAATCCTAAAAACCACAAATTAATCTCCCCCCCACTTCCTCTCCCACCCCTTGTTACATTCACATACAGTCAAATTTCCACAGAGAGACATCCTTCTGCAAGGCAGCAGAGAGAAGGCGGCATTCATGTAATATAATTTTCGAAATACGTCCACACGAATCACAAGCCCACTGTTTTGCTTTTATTTGCCTGTTTGTTCACACATAGCTTCAGCCATTTGTAATCTAAAAGGAAACGTTTCGTAAACTGTCACTGCCTGTTTTTCTGGAGTAGGGTGGCCAGATGCGAAGGAAGGATGGGCTCCCTGTGCAAAAGAGGTGGTTTCAGCAGGTAGAGCTTGACATGAAAGTGGCAGCTGCTGAAACTCCCCTCGCCTGCACAACTACTAAAAGGAGCAGAGCCCAGCTCTCTTCTGCATCTGGCCACTGTAACTTGGGGCCATTCTTTGTTCCCACAAGCAACCAGGCAAGTGAGTATTTGCAAGGTTGCTGTAATGCTCATAGTAATATTAAGAGTCACCTCTCTGCCTAGGAATGAGTCCTCATCCTCAAAGATCATGGCCACATTATTTTCCTGAAACTGGAAGGAGTCATTAGCACTATAAACAACAAAGAAAATCACATACTGAACAAAATTTGTGATTGTTGCTTTCATGTAAAACTCTGGACTCCTCAACTTCATTCCACTTTAGGAGACCCTCCCAATGGCTCAGCATTTATTCCTACATATAAATCAAGCAAAGATCCCACAGTCTAACTGGATTTGGCACACTGATATATGGAGCTCCATCACAATAATTTTCTCTGGTTTGCCTCTGTGTTTATACCTCTGATGCAGAAGTGTTGCAAGCTTATGGTTCCTTTCACCTGAATACATGCTCTTTCACTCTTTTGCTTGTTTTCTCTTCCACTCCACTCCACTCCACTCCACTCCACTCCACTCCACTCCACTCCACTCCACTCCACTCCACCCCGCCCCTTCTCTTTCTCCCTCCAGTTCATTGGTTGCTCCTCCCCCCTTTTTAACAAGACATATACAGGTCCTGTCAGATGAGTACTTCAATCAAACCACCTTTCTGCTGGGAACGACCCTTTAGTCTGGCTCTTTGGGGGCATCAAACAAGTACAATCCTGTCTCTGAAGATTCGGGCATTGTATGATTTTGGTTTTATATTGAGGCTTGGAGCCAGCTGTTAGGAGAGATCGCTTGTCCCTGCTAAGACCTGATGCAATCCATTTAAGCCCCCAGTTCCTTTAAAACTACATGAAGACTTAGGGTGCATTAAATGCGCTTAGGGAAAACAATCCAGATTTTAGGTGTTCTACAAAAATATAGAAAAGGCTGGGGAAGAGGCGGGGTGTCAGCAAGACAGGCACAGTGTCATGTGAGTACCGTGCTGCAAATCCGCACACCAGGCATGGCGAGAGTGCACTAAATCACTGGTATGGTGGAGCTCATGGTCTAGTGAGGGAAAATAAAGCTGCATTCAGAAATGCAGAGAGAAAATGCATATTTCAAATATGCCTAAGTGTTCTGTTCCATGTCATAGTCTTTTCTTATGTTACCTGATTGGCGTCAGTAGTGGGGAGTCACGGGACAAGAATGCATTTTCATGACTCTCTACCAATGTAATTATGCTTTCCCTCAGGCTCTGCAGGGCATCCCTTGTCCCTGTGCAAGAAATAAAAGCATATTGCAATTAACTCACAGGTCAGCTGCAGTGCACTATCCAACCCACATGCAGTAACAAATAGTTGCCATGCATTAGCAAAAACAACCTGCCAGCAGAAGGTTCTACCATATCTGACTCACGGGGATCATTATGGGATAAAGTTTCTTAAATGTTTGACACACACACACACGCACACACATGGCTTTTATGATTTAGCTTGCATTTTTTAATCCCCACCCAACCTGCACCAGTTGACTGTTGTTGGGAAAGTGTGCGGCATCCATCCTGCAGCGGTATATCCAAATATGTGAATAACTGAAGATATTTTACAAATTTGGGCATGAGGATTAACCTTAAGAACATAAGAAGAGTCATGCTGGGTCACACCAAGGGTCCATCTAGTCCAGCACCCTGCTCACACAGTGGCCAACCAGCTGTCAGCCCGGGATCCCACAGCCGGACATGGTGGAACAGCACCCTCCCACCCATGTCCCCCTCTGGTGCTTCTTCTCCCCACAGCAACATCTCTTCCATGTCTTGCAAAGGTAACCCACTAGCCACAACTTGCAATGTTCCTTTTAGAGACCAAGAGAAAGATGGGAGAAGAGAACTCCCAGCAAGTGCTTGTCTTCAATCAGCAGCGATGGCACATCACTACCCCAGGACATGACCTTCTGAAAATACCATTCAACCTACTCCAGGGGACCCAATCCATAGTTTGAGAACCAAGAGTATAGAGAACAGTAACTGCTGCCTGTTGAATATGAGAAAGATAGCACTGGACTGCAAAAGCAACAGCAACATCCCTAAAATATAGCCAGGGAACTACTCACAACTGAGACCCTATATGGCTCATAGGAATATATAATGGCCTGCCTCATACAGAGTCAGGCCATTGGTCCATCTAGGCCAGTACTGTTGACACTGACTGGCACTGGCTTTCCTGGATTTCAGGGAGGAATTTTTCCAGTGCTACCTGGAGATACCTGGCATTGAACCAGATACCTTCTTCATGCAAAGCAGGTGTTTAATACTGAGCCACAGGCCCTCTCTTACCAATGAGTTATTATTATCTGTTTCCCACCTAAATGGGGATGCCTTACATAGAGAGCATGAGGCACTCTGGAGATTTTTCTTGGACAGAACCTCTCAAACAGTGGGATAATATCAGGCAAAACAGCTGCTTGATCCAGTCCAGGTTTTGTACTTATCAGCTGTTAGGCTTTGTTAAGAGAGGGTAGCTGTGTGCTGGCTTCCAGCTTTACAAGCCCAGTCACAATAAGGAGCTTCCAGAAAAGCAGCTCAAGCCTGCTAAAGAAAGAGGAAATGCTATACAAATTCCTGCAATGATTGGTTTCATAGGAGGCAAATCACAGGATGCTACAAGTAGCAACCCCAGCTGCTTTGCAGATGTCCAGTATGATAGTCAACTTTTTAAGTGGCTCCACCTACCGGCCAGATGAAAAGTGGCAGGTCTCCTGCTCCAGTAAATTCAGCAGCTCAATGGTAGAACACATGCTATTAATGCAGAAGGTCCCAGGTTCAATCCCAGGCATCTCAGGTAGGGCTGGAAAAATTCCTCCCTGAAACCCTGGTACCCCTTGCAGTCAATGAAGACAATACTAGGCTACATGGACCAAAGGTCTGGATCTACCTTGCTTCTTTATAGTGGTATTGAAGTGCACTGATAACTGTTGGGGCCCATGATACATCTGCACCAAACAGGATATACACTATGAAAGTGGTATGAATATGGTATATGGAATGTGTCATGGGCCCCAACAGCTGTCAGTGCACTTCAATACTAGAGGTATTCTCTACCCTGAAATTCGAGGTGGTACTTCGATGAGGTGATTCTCTACCCCGATTTCTAGAGCATCTCCCTCTCTCTGCTCTGCCAGATAGTTTTGTGAAAAACCGCTCCGTTTTCAGATAACTGCTACATTTTCGTCAATGGGAATTCGGCACCTCTCTCGTGCCTTGATCTGTATGGCAAGGGAGAGGGAAATGAAGCAGTGAGAAAAGCGCTTAGGCTTGCAGGAGGAGGAGGAGGAGGAGGAAGCACCCCTGCCCCACGGTTGGTCGGGCACATTGGAGCGAGTTGAGTTAAGGCAACAACAACAGCTTCCCTGTAGGAGGCTACATGGGAGGAGGAGGAGAAGGACAATGACCCCTCCCCCTGCACTGGAAGCCCAATAGGAGTAATAGTTTCACTGAGAAATAAGTGTGTGCAGAAACTTACTCAGGTGCAGAAACTTACTAACTTGCAATGCCAGTCCAGCAGCACCACTGTGGCTGACTTCTATGAGTTCAAGCAGAAAGGTGCAACCAACCAACCAGCCAGCCCTGCACAGTGCACTCGCTCTCCCCACGGCCAGAACCACCACCAGCAGTCAGTGATTCCTATGCCTCATGATGGAATGCTATCAAAGTGTGTTTTATTAACTGTGTACTGCTCGTGTGCATGGCACAACCCTAAAACACACAAACATACAAGCACAAGAAGAAGACACTTGTAACTTTGAAGCCAAGTGCTACTGGGAAGGCTCAGCTTCGAGGAAGGAGAGCTACAGCACGTCAAACTGTTAAAAGGAATACTATTAATAAGAAGAATAAGAAGAATGAATATAATAAGAATAAGAATTGCACAACCCAGCCCTGCAAGGCAGTGTTGAGGAATTGGAAGCAAAAAGGGCCAAACGCAGCTAACATTTGTGTTAGAGCTGGGTTCAATAAGAGTCTTTCGTTCAAGGAATACTCACACACCAACTTCTCGTGTATATACAGAGTTGCTTTACTTAGTGATCCAATCTATTTACAACATCACGGTTTTCCAATCAGTTATTTACACATTCCTTCCACTGTACAAAATCATCTAGTCCGACCGTCTCCTAATGTCTCTCCGAAATCTCCCACACAGTCTCTCTAATTAGACTGACTTTTATACCTTTCCAAACCAGCCACACCCTGCACAATTCTGCCTTATCTCCTGCTGGTGCTCAAGCAATAATCGGTCTGGCCTCCAGGCTACTCCCTCAACATATTGCTTGCAGCTGGCTTGTCCTTCGGACCTAGATTAATAACTTTTCCTTTAATCCACTTTGTCTCTGGAATTTTCTCCTCAACACCCCTTCAAAATTTGAAGAACTAAGTGGATCTAAAGTTATTCTTCTTCTCCCATCAGCATCCAAACCCTAACACAAATTACTTAGGTTTGCTGATTTCCCATCTATGGATTTATGAATGTCTCTGCCATATTTCCACATTTAAACATTTGACATTTTCCATGCTTGAACCCAGCTCTAACACAAACGTTAGCTGTGTTTGGCCCTTTTTGCTTCCAATTCCTCAACAGGGTTCTGGGCCCAGAAGTAAGGGCATTGGAGCAGAGCCGTGTGGGGCAATAGAGTCCAGCCAGGAGGCTAGTGAGTCCAAATTTACTGAGCCAATGGTTTATGGTTTCCATCAGATGATTAAGAGCGAGGAAAGCTCTGTCATGAGGCAGGCTGAAGAATCTTCCTCTGAGGAGGAAGAAGGGGCAGAAACTGCAGCTCCACCCCTTCCCCAGGACTTACCGGAGGAGGAGGAACAGCAGGCAGGGTCCTCAGAAGAGCCCCAGGAAAGCCACCCTCCCCCACCCCCTGTTTCTAATGAGGAAGACTCGGGGCCTGAAGGAGTTTGTCCGGTAACTCCCCAGCAAAGGCGGCAGCTCAAACGGGCGGAGAAAGCTAAGCCCACAAGGCGAAGTATGAGACTGAGAAAACAGAGCACAGCTGACGCAAGCCTTAAGTAAGATAACGAGGGAATTGCAGGCAGCTGTGAGCAGGCTCAAACAGAGTATAAAGGGGGAGGCAGGCAGAAGCTAAGGTTCATTGAGAACAACCAACGTTTTTGGCTCTTGACTTCCTCTGTGATCTTGGATCAGAATCTGTGGACTGGATACTCGGCTGACTGTTGCTTTGGAACCTGGAATTCAGAAACCTCGTTTGACCTTCGGCTTAAACGACTGGACTGATGGAACTAATGGCATGACCCTGGCAATTTGTAATTGGATTCACGAACCGTAAATAAACCTCTGTAAACAAGTAAGACCTGGCATTTTTCCCGGACATTCGTAGAAAGGAAATTGGCTGGCTTTCTGGATTCTGTATAGTAAACACGTCAAGCTCAGAGGCGAGTTCCGGAGAGGAGTCTGAGTCGAGCGGTGGGTCTGGCCAGTGTGAGGCTGTGCGTGCAGGCAAGCTGGAAAACATGGCACAGGCACCAAGCTTGTTCGGAGGGATTCCAATGGAACGCCTTAATGTAAAGAATTATTTTACGTGGTCATTTAAGCTCGAGATGCTGTTGAGGCGCGAGGGGTGCTGGCAAACCGTAACGGATAAGATGCCAACCGGATTGAGCACCGAAGATGAAGCAGAATGGGAAGCTTTGGACATGAAAGCCAAAGTGAGCATTGTCCTGAGTTTGGAAAATGATCAATTGATACACATATCCAGACGTGATAATTCCAGAATTTGCTGGGAAAAGCTGAGAGCTGTTTATGTGAGGAAAACAGCGAGTACTAAAATCAGTCTGACCAGAGAGCTTTACAGGACGAAATTGAAGGAAGGTGGTTCAGTGAGCGAGCACCTTCAGAGCCTGGGGCTATTATTCTCGAAATTGGCAGAAGTGGAGTTGCCATTTACTGAGGAAAATAAAATTTAGGTTGAGTCCCTACCGAATGACGGAAGAGAGAGAGCCATGGTCGTTGAGCGCAGGAAATGTTTCCGATGCGGGAAACAGGGACATATACAGCTAACGTTTGTGTTAGAGCTGGGTTCAATAAGAGTCTTTCGTTCAAGGAATACTCACACACCAACTTCTCGTGTATATACAGAGTTGCTTTACTTAGTGATCCAATCTATTTACAACATCACGGTTTTCCAATCAGTTATTTACACATTCCTTCCACTGTACAAAATCATCTAGTCCGACCGTCTCCTAATGTCTCTCCGAAATCTCCCACACAGTCTCTCTAATTAGACTGACTTTTATACCTTTCCAAACCAGCCACACCCTGCACAATTCTGCCTTATCTCCTGCTGGTGCTCAAGCAATAATCGGTCTGGCCTCCAGGCTACTCCCTCAACATATTGCTTGCAGCTGGCTTGTCCTTCGGACCTAGATTAATAACTTTTCCTTTAATCCACTTTGTCTCTGGAATTTTCTCCTCAACAGGCAGGAACTTCAGGCACATTGGAGGAAAAAGCTTTAACAGAACAGGCAGGCATACGTTGGGAGCGGAAGAAGTAAAACAAACGAAGCGTATAAAGACAGCCAAATGAAAACAGCCCCCCCTCTCCTTTTCTCTCTGCAAAGAAACAGAGTCGTCTCAAGATCTCGTAGATCTCTCTCCCTCTCCCTCTCCCTCTCCCTCTCTCTCTTCTTCTCTAAATCTCGCTTTGCAAACAAACGCTCCCATCTCACTCTTCACTGTGTGTGCAATGATAAAAGAACCTCTGTCTTCTCTCTGACCAAAAGGAACACTGCAAGTCTGAGAACAGCAATGACCATATGGAACCAAGGACCGCGAGAAAATTCCCTCCCCCGAACACTGTGATTGGAGGAGAACAGAACACGGTCAAGGACAGCGCTGTGGCAATTCCTAATTGGTTAGCCACAGATGTCAATATCAATTATCAAATCTGCCCCAACCCATCACCCCATGTTCCTTATTGGGGGATTTTCAATTTAGACACCACACACACAAAATGTTCATGTTCCTTATTGGGACACACCACACACACAAAATGGTAGGATAATTTCTAGGGATGTGCAACAGGTCAGTTCGAGTGGGGGGGGAGGGGGAGGTTCCCACTTACCTGCCGGGGCCTCCCGCTTCCGTCCGCTGCCACCCGCTGGTCGAATCTACTGAGAAACAGGCTTTGTGGCCTGCCTCTCAGTAGAGCGCCAGGTGATGACATCACCCGGCACTCTACTGAGAGGCAGGCCACGACGCCTGTTTCTCAGTAGATTGGACCTGCGGGCGGCAGCGGACGGAAATGTACGGCCCCGGCAGGTAAGGAGTGCGAGTGGGGGGAGGGAGAGGTCCCCATTTACCTGCTGGGGCTTCCTACTTCCGTCCGCTGCTGCCCGCTGGTCGAATCTACTGAGAAACAGGCTTTGCGGCCTGCCTCTCAGTAGAGTGCCGGGTGATCACCTGGCACTCTATTGAGAGGCAGGCCGCAAAGTCTGTTTCTCAGTAGATTGGACCTGCGGGCGGCAGCGGATGGAAGCAGACGGCCCCGGCAGGTAAGGAACGTGAATGGGGGGGAAGGGGACCTGCTGGGGCTGCCCACTTCCATCTGCTACTGCCCGCTGGTAGATGGGACCAGCGGGCGGCAGTGGACAGAAGTGGGCGGCCCCAACAGGTAAGGAGTGCCAGTGGGGGGGGGAGGGAGGTGGAGGTCCCCCAATGTAAGTCTATGGCGAAAACACCTAAAATGGTGTCCAATCCGAAAATCGGACGTCCGATTTTTGGTTTGGAATCAGATCCATTCTGATCCGGATGACATCCGATCTGATCCGATGCCGCAGTGCGGTCCCGATCCTGATCCAATTTTTGGGGACCATGCACATCCCTAATAATTTTGGAGACTTTAGGAGCATGTTTGGGCATGTCTCCGCTCTGACATTATTTGATGGTTTTTGAAGTGGCCACTCTGGAAGGTTGAATGCACCACAGATGTTCGCGGTGATCAGATATTTCCAGACCAGAGAGCACACCCCTATTCTATACTGTTATAAAGCAGTAGTGTAGATCCTGCCTTTATATACTGCTTTCATACCACTTTCGTAGTGCTATATCCTGCTTGGTGTAGATCTGGCCTCAGTATAAAGGCGCTTCCCATGTTCCATCTTCTATACAGCTATTAAAGATGCAGGAGCCCTCTCCTCTTTTGCATCTCGCCACCCTACTGTGCCTTTTCCAGTGGCTTAACTTCCAAAAATATAGCCTTTGGATAACAGATTTCTTCAAAGGATTTTCCTGTATGTTACTCCAATGCACCAGCTATATCAACTCAATCAAAGAATATACAAAGATGTCTTCACCATAAGGAAGACTATTATCAAAATACCGAAAATTGTAGAGTAGTAGTAAATTCTAACTTTTGTTTTGAGCATCAGTTTTAACCTTTTCCTCTCCTTTTTAATTTTATTATGTGCTGCCCTCCCCTCCCTTTTCTCTCCAACTCAACTAAATGCCAGGGAAATAAAAGGCATGTCTGTCTACACTGCAAGAAATGTTGTTCTGTGAGGTTACTTAGAATTTTCTGTCAAAGATTTCAAGCACTTGGTGGAATTATACTCCCCTGGGTTTTCTGGAGAGAGGAAGTAAATATTCAGGTTATTATCCTATACTTACGTACCTGTTTCATTGAACTCAATGGTGCTTACTTCTAAGTAGGCATGCATAAGATTGTACAGTAAAACAATTATAGGATTGAGGTGTACATATGTTTCAAGAGATACCAAAAATGGTCCCAGCAATGTATCTGGAACTTCAAGATGCAGCTGCCCACATTCACCAGTGCTTCTTTAAAAAAACATTCAAAAGATGCACAGATTTATGAAAATGAATGTATAAGTGACTCAATTTAACTCAATTTATTAGGCAACCCAATGCAGGTTATACCCAAAGAAAGCAACCATAAGCAACCAAACAATACAATTAAAAAGATCTAACACAAATTTAAATTCAATTTGCAACATACAGATACTCAATGCATTATAAAATATAAGTGCAGAGACTACGTTCCTTATGACTTTTATGACAGTGTGTAGCGCAGATCTTGACTCTAATGCTCAGGTCAGGAAGCCAATTCACATCTTGTCTTCCTAAACAAGTGTTACCGGGCCAGAAAGTACATTCCCATGACCTTTATTAATTTAGATTTTATTTATTTATTTATTTTTCTACATGTAAATCTATGGGTGCCTCTACAAGAGCGATTTAAAGCTCTTTCAAGGTGCATTACAGTTTTTACCTCTACAAGAGCGGAGCACAAATCGGGGGTTGAAGCGCTTTTTACCTCCGATTATTTGGTTTATTGAATGCATGATAAATAGCAACTTAAAATTTACTGCGGGAGTTAAAGCGCCTTATGGACATGTAAACATGCGATTCTCCGCATGTAAACAATTTTAAAGCACATTTCATACAGCCCATAATGTGCTTCACCGCCTCTCGTGAATAGGTATTAGGAGTAAATGCGCTTATCCGTATACGCGCATAATCGGGCAACCGGGTGTCAAAGCAAAATCTTGTAGAGGGGACCTATGAATCTCTGTGCCTCAAAATGAGAGTATGAATTAATGCCAAATGATTGATTTTCAGGTTATTATATCAAACGGTGACCAACCCAGAGATCACATCTATCTGGTACTGATAAAGAGGATGCTGCTGTTCTTTGAACAAACTGAAGCTGGGCTCTTCTTCATTTTATCAAACAGGCTCAATCTCTCCCTCTCTTTTTCTCTCTTCTTTCTTTTTTATATTGGCTATTGCAGCAGATGTGTAACAGTTGTGATCTTCATCCACCTAGAAGGATGCCCCCCTTCATGCCCTCGTTCATGCCATGCCACCCCGTGACAGCAGCTCCTCCCTGTCCTCTGCCACTCCACCAGACAATCCAAGGGCAGGCAACTGTGGTGGAGGACGGAACAAGTGAGAACAAGTGGTCAGATACTAGTGGCACTGTTCACTCCCACTTGCCCACCTGAACAGGTAGTGATGTGCTTAGTAGAAGGGCCTGCTTCTTGCTGAGGACCACCCACAACCAGGAACCAGCCCCGGACATGGTCTATGCCTACTTCTGGCCCTGGCCTTGCACTGGGATTTTTATCTAAACTTGTTCATGTGCTTGAAACCTTAACAGTCACAAATAGATAAGGCAGTGAGAGTTCCTTCTTGGGAACTCTAGTTCCAAGTACGTAAGAGCTAAATTGATACAGATTTCACCAGAATCTACCTTGAAGCTTTTAGGAAAATGAACAAAGAGAGAATGGGAACTGTCAGATGCTTCAGATGAAAATGAACAAAGAAGAGAGAATGGGAATTCACAGAGCTAAAAGGAAGCAGGTCAACTTAGTGCTTGACAACATTTCCTGGTCAATTCTTGGTCATACACCTATGCACTGGTCTCTGAATAAAAAATGGGTTGGAGGAATTCTACAGCATTCCCCATGCACAGGCAGGGGGAATAAACAAGGTACGACAAAATCATTAGTAAGGGTGTATGCTCCACTCTGGGAAAATCTGATAACCGTCAACCCCCACGGAGCATTTGACCTTCCAGGGCGGGGACTGGCCACTTCTAAACCCACTGATTAATATCAGAGTTGAGGCATGACCAATCGGAGCTTCTAATTACTTGAAATTATCCTACTGTTTTCCATACATCATCAATGCTGTGTGTCTCTCCATATTTGGAAGACGCTGAGTGGGGTGAAGGCTAGCTTTGATATTGACATCTGTGGCTAACCAGATAAGGAGCATATTCTCCAATCGCCGTGTTCGGGGGAATGGGAAACACTCATTGGCTGTTGGTTCTGGCGGGGGGGAGAGGGAGCGCCCCCAATCATCTACAGTGTGAAAGTGCTGGACTGGCTGTGCTAGCATCTTGAGTGAGTCAGCCTCCTTATTTCAGTTAGACTATAACTTCTATTAGCTGCAGGGGTGGTGACTCCATTCAATAGATCTGGAGGGCACCAGATTGGAGAAGGCAGCAGAAGCAGCCTCTCAGCTTTGCACCAGCAAAGTAAAGGATAAAAGTTACACATATGTGACAAATTTGAGATCGATCCCTCCAACCCTCGATTTTATATGGATTTATTAAAGATCGCTTCAGTTCTGACAGATCAGAATGACAGCTCACCATGTGCGTTCATTCAGACCTGTCAGAACAGAAACAATCTTTACAAAATTGATATAAAATTGAAGGTTGGAGGGATCAATCTCAAATTTCATAAACATACTTAGGCATACCCCATAAGCACTGTGACCAAGTTTCAAGCCTCTAACTTTTAAAATACAGAAGTTATTGGTATATTTATATGGCAGTACGATAAAACGATAAAATCGCCTGAAAATTATCGTCTCCGATGATTATCGTAGGTTTTTCTATCGTATCATCATCATTAAACACTTGCACAATAACAACCTTATCGTATCGTTATCGTACATTTTAATGATACAATACACATCCCTACTAGGAGGATCCCATTAGACTAGGCTTTTATTCTGTCATCCTCAAGTTTTCCTTAACCTTTACCTTCAAAGTTGGGTATTTCTTGATTCCAAAGATTGAACATATTTTCGCATTGGACATCTTGTAACAGTTTATTTCACCCAGCCTCACAGTAGGTCTCCAATCTGAAAAGAGAGGTGCACATGAAGGGATATGGGGTGGTCATGGGGCTACAGATGATTATTCTTTCACAAAAGACAAAATTAAGGGCACCCAATAAACATAGTAGAGTTTTAACAATCTGGGCATGCTGGCATCCCAAGGGTTGAGTGAGAAAAGTGAATAAGTGTCCCTGAAGATGCAACAGACCAATCTGAAGACTTTTACCAGAAATTGTATACATCAGAAGCAGGCCCACAGGCAAGGATAATGGAATATGTAGAGAAGAATTGGAAGATAAGATTACAAGGTAAGGATAGGATTATATGGAAGCATTAGTGACTGAAAAAGAAATAGAGGGAATTATTGATAAATTAAAAGGAGGGAAATCTCCAGGAGTGGATGGGCTGGGGCCGGAATATTATAAGATATTTAAAGAGCTGTTAGTACTGAAAATGAAAACACTGTATAATAATATAATAAAGGGAGAGAAGGCCCCGCCAACATGGGAACATTCGTTGATAATATTAATCCCGAAACCAGATAAGGATTTAACGGACCCAGCATCATATAGACCTATTTCTTTAATTAATCAAGATTCTAAACTATTTACAGCAATTATGGCAACAAGACTGAATATCTTTATAAATATATAAAAAAGGATCAATGTGGATTTATTCCAGAGAGGCAAATGCCTAATTTAATAGGGAGAGTATTGAATATAATAAATGTTATTAAAAGAAGGAACTTAAAAGCAGGGTTGATAGCTTTAGATATTTTTAAAGCCTTTGATTGCGTGGAATGGCCAGCTTTGAAAAGTATTATAAAGATATTTGGTTTTGGAGAAAGGTTTATAGGAGTGATTAATCAGCTCTATGCAAACAACAAGGCGGTAGTAATAGTAAATGATGGATTAACACAACAAATTGCCTTAGCCCAGGGAACAAGACAAGGGTGTCCTCTCTCTCCAATATTATTTGCAATTGTTATAGAAATATTGGCAAATGTTATTAGGGATGATGAGAGATTGAAGGGGATAGGGAGGAAGATAAAATAAAAATTAATATGTTTGCGGATGATACTTTATTGACATTAGAAAATCCGAGGGAAAGCATGGAAGAAATAAAGCAACATTTGAGAGAATTTGGAGAGATTACAGGATTACAGGTAAATTGGGGGAAATCAGAAATGATGTTATTTAATTATGATAAAGAAGAAAGGGAGGAGTGTAGTTTAAGACTTGATTTTAAGATTAAAAATATAGTGCGCTATTTAGGAGTTTATATTACAAAAGATTTAGAAAAGTTAGAGGAAATAAATTTCAGTAGTTAAAAAAACAGATAATGAAGAAGTTAGAGGCTTATAGGAAATTAAAGCATTCATGGTTTGGTAGAATATCAGTTATTAAAATGAAAATATTACCAAAGATTTTTTTTTTTTTTAGAATGTTACCAATTAAAATAACAGAAGTAGAATTAAGAAGTTGGCAAAGCATGATAAATAACTACTGTAATGGAGATAGAAAAGCAAGAATTAATAAAATGAAATGGTATAAGACTCAAAGAAAAGGAGGGTTGGGACTCCCGAATATAAAGATGTATTATATAGCTAATCAATTAAGATATGTTATAAATAGTATAGTAGGAAAAGAGGATTTAGAATGGCTAGAGACGCGGACAGGAGATACAGAGTTAGAGTTACAAAATATATATTTTTAGTAAAGTACAAAAGAATCAATTGAAGGATATGGAAAATCCCATCCTAAAAAATATCATAGAAATTTGGGGAAAGTAAAAAAAGAAATTAATACCAGGAATTTCTTCTTTAACCCCAGTCGTGTTATTGGAGAACTTCCCAGGTAACTTGAGAAGAGAATTGGAAGGACTATTGAGGGGAAAAAAATAATTAAAGTGAAAGATTGGCTCAGGAGATTGGTTAATAAAAAGCAAATAGAAGAAATTTTTAAGAGGACAAAAAAATTATGGTTTAAGTGTATACAATTGGAACAGTGGACGCAGAAATGGAAAAAGAAAAATAAGGACTGTAGAAAGGAAACAAGATTTGAAAAATTAATTGAGTCAAGAGAGAAGGAGGGGGAAAATAAAAGTAAAAAAGGTATTATAAGTGAAATATATAACGTATTGTTAAAGGAGGGAGAGCATCAAGAAATTTTGAAAACATTCTCGGAAGAAGATTTTAAAAAACAAATTACTGAGGTTAACTGGGGGAAGATATGAGAACTAAGAACTTTAAAGCTGTTGTCAATTAGGATAAAAGAAAATCATTATAAAATAATTTGGAGATGGTATCTCACTCCCGTAAGATTACATCAGATAGATAAGAAAGTTTCAATGCTATGCTGAAGGGGTTGTCAGGAAGCGGGGACATATTTCCATATGTGGTGGACATGTGAGTATGTACAAAATTTTTGGAAAAGAGGTTTTAAAGAAATAAGTGAAATACTGGATAATAAAGTGGAAGCAAATCCAAATATAGCTTTACTGTCGATGTTTGATAAAGATTATGGGAATAGAAATACAAGAGAATTGATAAACAACCTCCTGACACCGGCTAAATTAATGATAGCTAAGAATTGGAAAATACAAGGGAATTATAGTATAGAAGAATGGTATAAAGGGGTGTGGGATATTGCAATTAATGATAGACTAACATGTAAACTTAAAGTTAGGATGGGAATATCCAAAAATAATGATTTTGATAGTATTTGGGATCATTTATAGAATATGTTTTAGTAAAGGGGAGAGGTTGTACACCTTCAAAAGGATCGTTGCAATTTTGGAAAAATGTATAATATATTAGAGTAGGGGAGCACGGGGGGATGTTAAGGTTTTGTTTATGTATTATGTTTATTTTATGTTATTATATGTTGAAATATTAAATATATTTTTTAAAAAAAGATGCAACAGACCAGTTCTCCCTGGGCTAGGGATGGGTGATAGCTTCTTTAACCAGTTCTTAATTGCAATGATGCAACAATAAAAAGTACCTCTAAGCATGAGCAGAGTATATTCCCTCACATCCAGCCACTAAGGGCACCTGTGAAATTGGAAGGTGTTTGTGTTTGATGGTCCTCCAATAGGGGCTCGACTTTCCAGGCAGCAAACTGGCTTTTTTGACCCCAGCCAGTGGCTCTGTTAACTACGAACCCCCCAAACTAGAGTCTTTTCCAAACATGTGTCAAAGTTTTGTACTAGTTTTGTGCCGTTTTGTGCCACAAACCCCGAGTTTTGTGCTGCCACCAACAACTGTTTATTGATACTTCAAGTGTGGGTTTGGAGAAAACATGCCAAAAAACCAACTTTGTCATAGCACCTCCAAATTGGCGCCAAGGTTTTGTGCTAGTTTTGTACCGTTTTGTGCTGCAAACCCTGAGTTTTGTGCTGCAACCTGAAGTGTGAAAACAACATACCTGTAGATATGGTCTGGCTAATGAGAAAAATCTCACACTCAGATGAACTCCAAACCAATGCCAAAGTTTTGTGCTAGTTTTGTGCCACAAACCCCAAGGGTCTGTTGTTTCCAGGCTTCCTGGGGCAGCACAAAACTCGAGGTTTGTGGCACAAAACAGCTCAAAAGTAGCAGTAAATTTTGGCATCAGTATGGAGTTGATACCGCAATTTGGAATTTTTGTTAGTCTCCTGACCACACCAAATGGTGTGTCATTTTCACAGTTTGGGTGGCGGCACAAAACTTGGGATTTGGGCACTTGAAAGCACAAAACTAGCACAAAACTTTGGCATACATTTGGAAAAGATTCTAGTTTGGAGGGTTCGTATTTAACAGAGCCCCAGCCAGCACCATTTGGAAAGCCAATGTGTGTGTGACCAGAGAGCTTTACAGGACGAAATTGAAGGAAGGTGGTTCAGTGAGCGAGCACCTTCAGAGCCTGGGGCTATTATTCTCGAAATTGGCAGAAGTGGAGTTGCCATTTACTGAGGAAAATAAAATTTATATTATCCTGAGTTCATTCTCACCCAGCTGGGATGTCCTAGGAATGAGCCTCGAATCCATGCCTCAGTCTGACTTATCTATAGAGTATGTTACTGGAAGGTTATTAGAGGAGGAACGGAGGAGGATTGAGTGTTCAGAGGAGAAAGGAATCGCCCATGGATCGCATGGGGAGGAAAGATGGCTGAGAAAGGTTGAGTCAACCCACCTGCCTTCTG
Source organism: Anniella stebbinsi (assembly GCA_029215795.1). Taxonomy (NCBI): domain Eukaryota; kingdom Metazoa; phylum Chordata; class Lepidosauria; order Squamata; family Anniellidae; genus Anniella; species Anniella stebbinsi. The sequence continues at coordinate 57,995,344 of JARDYH010000005.1, read as the reverse complement.
AATGGATCAGTATAATCAGGCACTTGCAAGGACCCCTGCCTCTTTAGGGGGGTCAGTGCAGATTACCAGGGGCTCCTGCCTCTGCTGCTGCTCCTCTTGCCATTGCCCCCTCATCTGCTCTCTCCTCTGGCCTAGATTCAACTGAGTGAGTGACAGGAGTGAAGAGGAACAGCAGCCGCTACTGCCAGCTTACTTGCCTGCCCTTTTGGGCTGCCAAAAAACCCAGAGGCAAATGGGTGGAACTAAGGATGTACCTTATTATAAACCAAAATCTGGCACGTTGCTGATAAGGACATGATAGAACCATCTGAGGCCTGCTGTAATATATTTGCTAGGCACTTCCAGGATAAAATCTTTGGCATCTGCCAGGACTTAGTGTTATAGCAGGTGAATCTAGTGAGGTACCCAGAGCACAGGTTTGTCCTGTTTTCTTGGATGAGTTTCAGTTGGTACAGCTCGATGACATGGACAAGGTGCTTGGACAGGTTCGTGCAGCCACCTCTGTATTGGATCCTTGCCCCTCTTGGCTTATAAAAGCTAGCAAGGATGGAACAGCCGGCTGGGCCAGGGAAGTGATTAATGCCTCTCTACGAGAGGGTGTGTCCCAGACCTCCTGAAAGAGGCAGTAGTAAGACCACTCCTGAAGAAAGCTTCCCTTGACCCAGAAAATCTTAATAAATTTAGGCCGGTGGCAAACGTTCATTCCTGGGCAAGGTCCTTGAGCGGGTGGTTGCTGGCCAGCTCCAGACACTCTTGGATGAAACTGATTATCTGGATCCATTTCAGTCGGGTTTCAGGCCTGGTTTTGGCATGGAAACAGCCTTGGTCACCCTGTATGATGACCTATGTCGGGAGAAGGACAGCGGGAGTGTGACTCTGTTGATTCTCCTTGATCTCTCAGCAGCTTTCGATACCATCGACCATGGTATCCTTCTGGCACGACTGGCTGAGTTGGGAGTGGGAGGTACTGCATTGCAGTGGTTCCACTCCTACTTGACAGGTCGGCTCCAGAAGGTGGTGCTGGGGAGACATTGCTTGGCCCCGTGGTTTCTCCAGTATGGGGTTCCACAGGTGTCAATTTTGTCCCCCATGCTGTTCAACATCTACATGAAACTGTTGGGTGCGGTCATCCGGAGTTTTGGAGTGTGTTGTCATCAGTACGCTGATGACACGCAACTCTACTTCTCCTTTTCATCTTCATCAGGTGAGGCTGTGGATGTGTTGAACCAGTGCTGGGCTGCGACAATGGACTGGATGAGAGCTAATAAACTGAAACTTAATCTAGACAAGACTGAGATGCTGTTAGTGAGGGGTTCCTCTGACCAGATGGAGGGTATTCAACCTGTGCTGGATGGGGTTGCACTCCCCCTGAAGGAGTGGGTTCGTAGCTTGGGGGTTCTCCTAGAACCATCTCTGTCACTTGAGGCTCAGGTAGCCTCAGTGGCAAGGAGTGCCCTCTACCAACTTCGGCTGATGGCCCAGCTACGTCCCTATCTAGACAGGGATAACCTGGCTTCAGTTGTCTATGCTCTGGTAACCTCCAAGTTAGATTACTGCAATGCACTCTACGTGGGGCTGCCTTTGAAGACGGTTCGGAAGCTGCAGCTTGTGAAGAATGCAGCGGACAGATTGGAAACAGGGACCAGAAGGTTCGAACATATAAGACCGATTCTGGTTCGCTTGCATTGGCTGCCTGTAGGTTTCCGAGCCCGATTCAAGGTGCTGGTTTTAACCTATAAAGCCTTATACGGTTTGGGACCACAATACCTGATGGAACGTCTTTCCCGACATGAACCTACCCATACACTACCCTCAACATCAAAGGTCCTCCTTCAGGTGCCTACTCTGAGGGAAGCTCGGAGGATGGTAACAAGGGAGAGGGCCTTCTCTGTGGTGGCCCCTCAATTATGGAATGATTTCCCCGACGAGGCCCGCCTGGCGCAAACACTGTTATCTTTTCAGCGCCAGGTCAAAACTTTTCTTTTCTCCCAGGCATTTTAATAGCTCAAGTTGAGGTTTTGATTGACATTGTGACCAGGCTTAACAGTTAAAATGTTTTAAAGTGTTTTAATGACAGCTGTTTTTATGGTTTTAAATTTTGTATATTTAATTTTTGTAAACCGCCCAGAGAGCTTCGGCTAGGGGGCGGTATATAAGTGTAATAAATAATAATAATAATAATAATAATAATAATAATAATAATTCACAATTAATACAAAAAATTGAAGGAAAGCATAGATAATATTGTAAATTTTGTTCTTGGCAGAGAATTCTTGCCTTGGTGAATTTCCTTCTTTGATCAGACCCTGCTTTTGAGTGATCAGGACACACCATTATCTTTGAACTGGCTGGTCCCCACCATAGCTCTCCTTTTTGCTGAGCCATACATAGAAGAAATTATTTAGTCAAAGCATGTAGAAACTGAATAATAACTGGCCCCTCTCTGGATCCACACATAGGACCTCCAAACACACAGTAGGCTTGTTCTATATCCAGTTGAAGATCTTCAGGGAGTGCAAATCACTCACGCAGGAACTTTTCCATAAAATCTGCCAGACATGTCTGTGCAGACTGTTCAGGAACCACAAGAACACACAGGTTACATCTCCGAGAGTTGTTTGCCAGCTGGGCAATTCTAGCAGAGAGCACATTATGTGATGCAGTAGTCACAGTTTCATGAGCTGCCACCTAATCCTTCATCTTGTTGAGTTTAGACTCCATCTGCAGAAGACGAGTATCAATAGAGTCCACAGTCCCCGGTAGTGTATTTATAGAATCCGATATTGATGTCAATTGTTGATCCATGTGGTCTAAGCGTACCAGTTGTTTTGACTGTTGAGACAGCTGTAGTGATATGCTTTTCATTAAAGCACTCACATCTTCTCCTTCATCTGCTGTCCAAGGCGTCTTGGCAGATTTAGCTGTGGGAGATTCCAGGAGTGTGGACAGCATTTCTACAGCTTTCTTAGTTTTCACTGGAGCCATCCTCACATTCTCTCTCAGAGCCTATCTACACATGCAGGATAAAACTCTTTGAAAATGTTTTGAAAATTGTATATGGAGTGTGTCCTGGGCCCCAACAGTTCTCAAAACTGTTATAAACTGTTTTAACCCATTTTAAACCGTTTTGAAGCAGTAGTGTAGATAGGCTCTCAGAACAGAATACAGCCAGTTATTATACAAAAACTGTAGGCAAAACAAACTCCATGTGAAAGAAAACATACAAACAAAATAGTTAACAAGGCAGTCAAAGGCTTTTATAAGCAGATAGTCAGAGCAAAGCGGGAATGAACAGACTACTCCACCATCTCTACCCGGAAGCCTACCCCAAGGCCTGAGGTTCTGCACCCCTGAGTTAGAGGAAGCCACAATCAAATCAAGAAATAGTAATAAACAGACTTACACTTTGCTTCTTGCCAGGTTTTAAAGTCTAGTCAATATGCAGTACAGGTATTTCCATATTCCTGTTACATCCAAACACCCATGTTTAGCTCAATGATGGATCAATCTATCTCCTTCCATAGCAGTAGCAAGTGAACAAGTCTTCCAAGATGCATTTATCAGCTAATAGAAGTCCTGAGAATCTTATCTAATCGTTCCATTGGCATGCTCTAAATTTGTATGTACCATTAATAAAAGCTTACCTACTGTTAGTAACTAGCTAGCAACTAGTATTTTTCAATCCGTAGTCAGTTCTATAAACCCATACAAGATAAACCGAAATGGGAGAAGGTCATTGTGCAAATCTACAAACTAGATGGGAAATCTCTGTGTACACTGGCTTTTTCTATTAACTCCAGATTCTATTGTTTTTCAACACCACAAGGTATTTTTTTCTGGACCTAAAAAATCAGCTGCTAGCCTTTGGTTCCCCTCCCACAAATCAATTTCCAGGAACTTGAAAAATATTAGCAGTGATCCCAGCATGTGACCTGGTCACTACATGTGATCTCTCCTCCACACCTCTCCTAGTTAAGTATGTTGCAATCTAGTTCAGGGAAAGTTCAAAACTAGGGATGTGTATCGTATCGGTCTGATGTCCGATAACAAACTGATAAGGACATTATCGGACATCCGATTACCGATAATGATAATTTCCTCAGGTGGCCCTAATCTGATTGGATCCGATATCCATATGTCCGATAACTATTGGATATATTGGATATTTGGACCGGCATTTCAGGTGTTTTCTCCATAGGCTTGCATTGGGGGAAAGAAAGCTTTCCCCCAATGCAAGTCTGTGGGGAAAAACACTGGGCTGGCACTCCATCCCTCCCCCACTCACTCTCCTTACTTGCCTCAGCCGCCGCCGCCGCCACTTCTGCCACTTCTCCAGCCAGAAAACACAAATCTTCAAGGGTGGTAAAATCCCATGTTTGATTTAGTATATGGCACAAATAATAATAATAATAATAATAATAATAATAATAATAATAATAACAATTTATTTCTTACCCGCCTCTCCGTCTGGATCGAGGCGGGGAACAACAACATGATAAAATACATAAAACTGATTAAAACATGACACATATTATTAAAACTGCATAAAAATCCTAAAACATCCTAAAAACATCCTTAAAACATTCTAAAATTCCACTGGATATACCTGCAGGAAGAGAACAGTCTTTATGGCTTTCTTAAATTCTAAAAGACTGTTAAGTTGACGAGTCTCCTCCGGCAGGTCATTCCACAGTCTGGGAGCGGCAGAAGAGAAGGTCCTCTGGGTAACAGTGGTCAGCCTAGTCTTGGCTGACTGCAGTAAGTTCTTCCCAGAGGACCTGAGCGTGCGGGGCGGATTGTATGGGAGAAGGCGATCCCGCAGGTAACCTGGACCCAAACCATGTAGGGCTTTAAAGGTAATAACCAACACTTTATACTTCGCCCGGAAACTAATTGGCAGCCAGTGGAGCGATTTTAAAGCTATATGTTTATATAGCTTTGGGAAGGGGGGGGGCACACCAGCCGCAGACATCAGGAGTGTAGCGAAGGAGCTGGAAAAGCTGTGATAAATCCAGACAGTGATATTCCTGAATAATTGAGGGATCAACCTGAGATCACCGCTGGAATAGGTGAACGTCATGTGGCCTGCTAGGGATGACTGCGATATTATTCAGGAATAAACAACTAGTGTAGACACAGCCTCTGTGGAATAGAACTGTGAAGTCAGCTCGAGGGCTGAAATAGGTTCCCCACTTCTGGTGTAGAACATGATACTAAATGTAAAATTCAGACCCTGAATAGCTCAGCTTTTTTCTTTCCTGAAAACAAGTTGCTAGTGGGTAATGGTGGCAGATACGTTTGAAAGGAGGTGTCTCATGGCTGGTAACATTCCAGAAGATGGAAGGGTGGTTGAATAAGGGCCAAACTACATGTGAGGGAGATGCCCTATACATTTATGCATGTGTCTGCCCTTCATGTAACAAAGCAAAAGGCTAGGAGATCTATTTCATTTTTACCCAAAAGCGATATTTGGCGGGGTGGGGAGAGCTCCCTCCTCCCCAGCCTTCCCTCAATACTGGAGGCCCTTTCCCCTTGGTCCAGCAATGATACTGGAGCAAAACTGGCTCAAAATAAAAGATTGCAGCAAAATACAAGAGGTGGGGGTTCAGCTCTCCTCAAATGCAGACACCATTTTATGTAAGGAAAGAGGGGGGGAAAGACATTTTATTTGTTACTAGGAGTTTTGCCCAATGTTAACTCTCCATAGCTGAGTCTGCCTGTTAGGAAGAGCATTTGTGCTTGTTGCCATCTTCACTTCTTGACACCAGCAGTACGTAGTAAGTCTACAGGACTGCTCAAGTGTGCACTAGGGTAGAAATTTAACCCTCTAGCTTTGTGGCTGTTTTGCCTTGGAGAGGCAGGCAAGGAATGTAGCCTGACTACACTAGTTAGGCCAATTCTTGTGTAAGGATGGCACATAGTCCAGCCAGCTGTGCCCTTTGGGATAAAGCATAAGCTTATTCTTTATACCAAAAGGACAGCAAAGGAAACATTCTAATGGATTACTGGGCTGGATCCGAGGACTGTCTTCCATGAATGGAAGGCCCACACTCATAGAAGGTGCTTCTGCCTGAGATTTGAGCATCCTCTGTTCTCCTGGACTGCTTCTCACCCCATTCGGTAAGGTCCTTCAAAACTCTGTATAGCATTTTTAGGGGACTAAAGGGTCTGCCATGGGGAGGAGGGAGCAAAGAACTCCACTTCTTCCAGCCTAGTCAAATACAACTAAATTTGGAGCCAAACCCATTTTACAAAACAACAACAACAGCTGCAAACAGCATGTCTTTTATTTGAAAAGAGTAGAGAGTCTTATGGCACTGTAAATACTGATTTATTGTGGCATACAATAAATCAGTCCATTCTATGGATGAGATCTCACTTCATCAGATGCATAAGTATTCTGAGTAGGCAGCTACATATGGATACAGAAAAGAAACTGCAACCAGTGGGGCCAAATAACTATGAAGTCCATGAAATACCGAGTGTGACTATTCTATGTAAAGCTTAGTTTATACAAGATAATCATAGTCATCATTCATAACAACAGTAATCGGTGACAACACAGTCACCCTATGTTAATTGATACCCGTAGTTGGAGAGGAAACTATTGACTTCATTCAGGCCTAAACTAACAGAATCTAACTTCCTGATACAGAAGTTGCTCGCTGAAGCCCCTTTGTAGAAGAATGGCAACTTTCAGATCAGCAATCCACTGTCCTAGGAGACTGAAATTTGAAGTGAAAAAAGAAAAAAAGACTGACGAGGCCATTTTGGTTCCCAGGAAAAAACTACTACAGGACAGATACAGACAATAAAATGACTGAATGCCAGTATTTAACCTGAAAAGTTCTGTATCTAATTAATATTTAAAATGAGTCATTGTGTTCATTCTAAGTAACTGTCTACATGAACTGCATTATACTCTGATTCACTAACGATTAAAATAATATATGTAATGGGATCAGGATGCTTTCAGCAAGCTACCCTGAAGAAAAGATTTTAAAAAATGAGTCCTCCCACACTCCCCAGGGAATTAAAAACACTATCAGCATGTGGCCTGAAATATAAATCCCAGCTGCCAGAAGGTAATGGGATTTGGCAACATGTGAGACTTCCTGAGCAAAACATGCCAGAGATGATGAGGAGGAGGAGGGCCATTGCCTGTTTGTGAAACTTCTTCATTATCTTTTAGGCACCAGGAGAAAGTTTCAGATTCAAATGGGGTCTGAAAACAAAAAGAGCCTGTGGCACCTTAAAGACCGAAAAGAGGGGAGAAACAGGATCTCAGGATGCTTAAAATACTTTATTTCAAAGCTCAACGCGTTTCGGCCTGTGTTCTTTCAAAGGCCTTCCTCAGGGGGTTGATAAGAGATGTGTGCAGAAATACTCCTAACAAGGTGATCGTCTCCTACGATAATTAATATCGTCATTAATAGGGTTTTGAAATAAAGTATTTTAAGCATCCTGAGAACCTGTTTCTCCCTTCTTTTCGGTCCTGACTCAGATGCTCTCCTCCTTTTGGTTTTTTGCACCTTAAAGACCAGCAGTGTTTTATTATTAAGGCATGAGCTTTATAAACCCACTTTGTCAAATGCTAGAATGGATAGAAACAAGATGGAAATGTCAGTTAACAGGCAGATAGAAAGCGAACATTCCATTTCCATTGAAACATCTACAGTATTACAGTAAACTCCACAATGGGACTTGGACTCTATGGACTGTAATCACTAAGCCATTCAGACAATCAGTTCAAGCTAAGTTCCAAGGTGTTAAATTTGACAATGAATGTCAACTCTGCTGAGGTCTCACACTGAATTCTGTCTAAAGTTTTTCTGTTGCAAGACAGCCACTTTAAGATCTGTTATGGATGGTTGAAATGCTCTCCCATAATTTGTGCCCATTTATACTCCTGCGTAAGGACTGTCCATTGTGCTCTATATACATGGCAGAAGGGCATTTCTGACAGGTGATAACATATACGACATTTGAAGATGTGCAGTGCAACTGAAAAACTTTAGAGACAGAAATCAGCCTAAGATCTCAGAGTTGACATTCAATGTTAAATTTAACACCTTGGAACTTGGCTTGAACTGATCATCTGAATGGCTTAGTCATTACAGTTTGCAAAGTTCAAGTTCTATCTTATAGTTTAGGAGAAAATTTGTTATTTTGGGGGACTTTTGGTGATTTATTTGCCTGTTAGTTTGATTATGATTTGAACTGCTGTTACAGATTATTTTATGAAGTCCAAAGAAATTTTGTCCACTGAGAAACGCTCCTTGAAGAATTCCAAAACAGTTAAGTTATTCCACGTATAATCCCCATTGGTTTCATGGCATAGTGGACATAAGTTGTTGGGAGGCCACTGGATCTTGGGAAATTCGGGATCATTGTCTGCATTATCTGAACAAAAAGCAAAAGTGATATTCAAAATATTATCATCATGAAACACAAAGGATGTTCTCATGTAGTCATCCCTGAAGATACAGCAGGCTCCAGCAACTGGGGGCCCATGGACAGAATTCAGAAGTGTGGAAGACCATTACCTGGCTCCCAAGGTGGTGTTAACAGGACTGGTGGCTCGGCAGATCTTTTGGGGCAGTGGTGGGAACTGGAATGGACAATCGCAAATCTAGATGCTGACAACTGTGCAATATGGATAAGTTATCCATATTGCAACTGTGCAATATGGATAACTCCCTTTTCTTCAAATAAAAGGGAGTTAGTTAGAAAATAATCTTTTCTATTCAGCTAGGTGAAAATTTGCCTCACAGCCTTAGTATGCCCTCCTCTCAGTTTGTATTGTATTTTTAAAAATACAGACAGCATCTAAGGTTGATAAAAGTAATAGAAAATACAATAAAACACATTTATGACAATGACAAATAAAATAAAAAAGAAGAGCAAAGACACCAAGAGAGGCCACATGGAATGAGAATTGTAAATCATCTTTTGCTTGGATAGAGCTATAGGAGTGTTTCTGCTGTGGAAACTCAGGGCATGTCTACACCTGAGGGTGTAGAGGGAGGGAGGGGGGAGGATCATGGACTTACCTGCTTCCACGATCCTCCCCACATGTCTACACTGTCACGAGACATCCCAGAAGGAAAGAGGGATGTCGCAGGCACCATTTTTTTAAAGCAAGAGAAGCCACGTGGCCCAGATCCATCTGAAAGGGTAAGTTGAGGAAAAATACCCCTGCTCCCAACTCCCCCCCCCCCCCAATCCTAGGGATGGCAGAGTTGCTTTCCCCCCCAAGGGCATGGAGCCGTGCCCATTTTATGACCCGGGATGGCAGAAAAACCGGGATATCCTTGGTTTCTGCTATCCTGGGGACATTCCTAGGTCATCCCCAGTTGCTCCTGAGATCCCCTCTGCATCATATGGACACACAAAGATGACCTAGGGATGACCCAGGGATAAATCCCTGGTGGAGACATGGCCATATTCTTAGCAAAGAATGACAGGGCTCACAAGTTTCCAGCACTTTTAAGCAGCTAAGTGATCTAATTATCCTTATCTTTTCATCTCCTTTTAAACAAAAATGTTTTAATTGTAAAACCAGGGAAAAGCAGCTGAAGATTTTATAAATGTTTTTCTGTATTCTGTGGCCACAGTTATTGAAAACCTCTTGGAGCCTGATTAAAACACAACATTTCTTAAGTATTTTCAGAAATATTACCAGACATTCCACTTCTGGGTGTCTCTTAGTGCTTGGAAATGAATACAACTGTTAACCTTGGAATAAATCTCCTTTGCTGGAGAATGGCAATACTTTGAAGGAGGAGGAACACCTCCTCATGGGGCAGGATGGAAGTAGCCCCACAACTCTAGATAAGAAATAAATGGGGTCTTAATTTTCAGAAGCTTGCATTTAGGGATGTGCATCGGATCGGATCCGATCCACGATCCGAATCCGATCCGCCCCAAAATCGGAAAAATCCGATCTGATCCAACCAACCCTCCGATCCGATCCGATCCACCGAGGTCCAATCCGGATCGGGTCGGATCGGCGGATCGGACGCCATTTTGAATGCTTTTTCCCATAGCAAAGTATTGTTTTACAAAAATGCCTATAACTTCTTCATTTTTAAAGATAGAAGGATGAAACGTGGGCATGTTGTAGACTGGTTAGGGATAGTTACCTGTGAGAAATTTCAGAAAGATTGGTGCATGTGTTTTGTGGCAATTAATTTTTTAATAAATAACCAGGAATGCCTATAACTTTGTCATTTTTAAAGTTACACACATGAAACTTTGCCACATTGTAGGTGGTACTTGGGACCTATGTGTGTGAAATTTCAGAAGCATAGGTGCTTGCCTTGTGTGGCAATTAATTTTTGAAACAATGAGGAAAGAAATGCCTATAACTTTTTTATTTTAAAAGTTAGAAGTTTGAATGTTGCTCACTTTGTAGATGGATTAGGGGTAGTTGTCTGTCAGAAATTTCAGAAAGTTAGGTGCAGGCACTTGGTGGCTACGAATTTTTTAGATTAAAAGTTATAAAAGTTTTTCCACAGAGGCTTGGGCTGTCAATTGCACCCCCCCTCCCCCTCCCCCCTCCCTTTTTTATCTGTCAAAACTCGGAGCTTTGACAGATAAAAAAGGGAGGGGGAGGCGGGGAGGGGGGTGCAATTGACAGCCCAAGCCTCTGTGGAAAAACTTTTATAACTTTTAATCTAAAAAATTCGTAGCCACCAAATGCCTGGACCTAACTTTCTGAAATTTCTGACAGACAACTACCCCTAATCCATCTACAAAGTGAGCAACTTTCAAACTTCTAACTTTTAAAATAAAAAAGTTATAGGCATTTCTTTCCTCATTGTTTCAAAAATTAATTGCCACACAAGGCAAGCACCTATGCTTCTGAAATTTCACACACATAGGTCCCAAGTACCACCTACAATGTGGCAAAGTTTCATGTGTGTAACTTTAAAAATGTCAAAGTTATAGGCATTCCTGGTTATATATTAAAAATTAATTGCCACAAAACGCATGCACCAATCTTTCTGAAATTTCTCACAGATAACTATCCCTAACCAGTCTACAATGTGCCCAAGTTTCATCCTTCTATCATTAAAAATGAAAAAGCTATAGGCGTTTTTGTAAAACAATACTTTGCTATGGGAAAAAGCATTCAAAATGGCGTCCGATCCGGATCGGACATCCGATCCGCGGATCGGGATCGGGTCCGATCCGATCCGACCATCCTCTGATCCGATCCAATCCGACCCCCAGGTCCGATTCCGATCCGCTATCCGATCCGATCCGGGGGGTCAGTGCACATCCCTACTTGCATTTCCCATTATCTTAATGTGCACTCAGGACTGATCTGAGAAAACAATGGGTACCTGTTAGCCAATTACTAAGAGTTTCTCTAAATAAGTGATTTATTGCACGCTTGTGATTGGCCACTCATGGAAGTTTGTGGATCCTTTATATATCATCATCAACATCCAGGACATCTCCTGCACTATCCCCTGGAAATCTCACTTTTAAAAAACCCAGAGAGAATGTGGTAATATCTGGGAAATGGCAGGTTCCCCCAGTGTTCTGCTATAAACTCAGTGTTCTGCTGTGATCCCACCACTAGATGACACTGTCTCATTAAAGTGAATGGAAGTGAATGGATCATGCAGAAAGAGGAAGTATTCAATTCAAACAACATGGCTGCCCGTGTAATGGTGCTGATCATAATCTCAGAAAGTGGAAGCAGAAAGGCCCGGTAAAACAATGGGATTTCCTTTTTAAATGTAGAGAAGCTCTAAGAATGGCCTGAAATAGCAGCAGTCAACATGCACCCCAACAGCAATGAGATCCTTACCTTTCACGCGAAAGTTAACACTATTATGCTTTGTCCAAAGCCAAAGAATAGCATCATCTGTGTTCTTCACTTCATTCATGGATTCATTTGCCATTTTCTCGAAGTGTCTTACACACTTTGGGCAGCCATAGAAGTTCTGCATGAATTTTCTCAGTGTAGAAAGGGCTGTTGATGGTGCTAGGGAAAGACAGAACAGAAAGAAAGGGCAGGACCATTACAATGACAGTAATGGATGGGTGACGGGGAAAAAACCCAGTCTTCTCTACACGTGCAAAATATGTTTGGTCTTTCAGAGTGAATTTAGACCCGTTTCTCCATTACCTTTTGCAGATGTTAGGCCATCAGTGGGAAGTCAACTGAGTCAGTAAGGTGGATGGTAGGTAAGTAAAGAACTTTATTGCTGAGAAGTTACTGGTGGCATAAACTACTAGTGTTTGAGAGCATAGGTGCAAACATACTCACTATTTGCACAAGCATCTTTAGTCATATTAATTTTCACTTCCATTTGGGTCTCCTAAATGTTCTGCGTCTCAGATTCTTTAAAAAAATATATAAATCTGAATGTACCTATTAACATCTTTTATCATTTATGCCAAATTTAAAAAAAAGGAAGAGAAAGGAAGAAACAAGCAAAGAAAGAAAGAAAGAAAGAAAGAAAGAAAGAAAGAAGTCAGGGCCATTCTGAGACATCTGTGGAATATATTGAAGTTGCCAGGGTTGTTCAAGGTCAGAATCTATCCCATCTCTCCAAAAGAAATTAGCAAAAAAGAAAGAAGATTGCCAATGCGGAACATGCACAAATTTCTGATTATGATGGATAAAGGTCGACCAATTACTGGGATAAGGGACATTATAAAATGTTTCTCCAAATGATTCAAGGCTAGTACCTCTTTAAATGGTCAACTAAGTTTCATACAAATAAAACATTCTAAAACATTAAGCAAGGAGGAAATCAATTGGAGGAGATTAGGAAAAGCTTCTTGCTCTGGTTTAGTGGAAGATCACATGCATATGTACTAACAAAAGGAACTGATTCAAGGGAATCCAATGCTGTCAACTGAATTATGAATTCAGGTCTTAGGTGCTTACAATCAAAAGGCATTGTGATGCTATTCCATCCTTTCCTTTTAAACAGATTTATTTTCTGGTTAGAAAAAAAGATGGAAGAAGTGGTAGAAATTGGAAATGTCATCACCTACACCCCCACCCTCCCGTAAAATTCTATGAATCTGGCAATGTGATTGCACAATAAGAGCCTTGTCTGGAAACACCTGAATCTAGTACTCTACTATCTGAAACACACAAGTTGAGAACTAGAGCTTTTGGCTTCTCTAAACAAGAGATTTAAAGCACGCCTGTGACTAGCCACTCATGGAAGTTTGCGGGTCAATTACATAACATCATGAATGACCAGGATGTCTCCCACAGTATCTGTTGCAAATTCCGCCATGAAAAGAATCACTAAAAAAAAGCGGGATCTTTTTCCACTAGATGTTACAGTCTCACTTAAAGTGAAAGGAGGGGAAGTATTCAATTCAAAGCACGTGGTTGACCCTCTTCACCCATGTAATGCAGCCTATAACAATCGCACCAAAAAGCAGGAAGCACAAACACCCTGGATAAGCAATGTGATTTTCCCTTAATGTAAAGACGCTCTTAGAACAGAAAACCAAACAGAGGATGCATTACTTACTGAGTTCCTTATTGTTTGGCAGTCCTTCCTGCACTGTCAGGAAGTGGAAGAGAGTCCAGAGAGAGCATGGATAACCTCGGAGCAGAGGGTTGCTTCCCTGACATCCCACCCAAGTTCGAGTATCTGTCTCTCCTAAAACCTAAAAGACAGGGTGGGGAAAAATCTCATGGTACACCAATCTGGAAAGGGAATAAGGAGACAGAACAGAGAGCCCTGGAATTCCTCAATATGAATATTGCAGGTTGGTAATGGAAGAAGAGCTTTATCATTATTCTTTATCTGCCCTATGAAGTGCTTAGTGTGGGAGCAGATGTGAGGATATTTGCATTTTTTGTTTCTCCATTTTATGAGTGAGTAAAAAATATAATACAATAAATATCATAAATAAGAAAAGAAAGAAAAACACACAATTATTCCTTTCTTTATAATTTCAATGCAATATGAAGATTGACCAATTCTCCATATATTGTTATTAGCTATTTATTTTCCTCTCTTTTAGGATTAAGAGACAGGCCCTTATATAACAAACTGAAATGATACATTTTCATCGTATATTATATACATTTTAAACTATTTACAAATAGTCAAGACAGGAGGTTATGTGTAATTCCACAGCTAAATGAACTGTCTATGAATTACATGTTTGAGTTTTAAATAAACAATATTTGGACACGGAATAGCTAGAGCAAGTGTATCCTTAGTGAAATTGTCAGTGCAATCCTATACATGTGTTAATCCCAGTGAGTACAATAGGGATTACTCTGAGATAGGTGTGTATAGGACTGAAACCATAAAATAGTTGCCCAATGTATTTTGTTCTTGGAAAAGCAACACAATATGATAAAAGTAATCATAAAAGGTATATTCTTTTGGTACATTCTAGGTGAGGGGTCCCCAGCATTTTTGGATCTGTGGGCACATTTTGGAATTTGACATTTTCACAAAATGACTCCCATGGAGGCTGTATCTAATCACATAATTGCTGCTTTTGGGGCCTGGCTAGTTAAAAGTGGCGAGAGAAAGAGTAAGTCTAGAGGCTGCCTTGGTAGTGCTGGTTTGCCCCTGCTTTTAGATAAACCCCACACTTTTGCTGCAGTGGGGTGGTGACAGGTAAATCCGATGCAGGAGGCAACACAGGCTTTCCTGTGAGCAGCTAAGAGGGCACCCAGTCCTGCCCCCTATTCTGAGAAGCACACACACGTGACAACGTTGTGCAGAGACAGCCAGTTTGGGGCAGAGCTCCCTCCATGCTCACTTCCACGTCCCTTGAAAAGGCTGCCACTGGGGAACAAAAGCATCTGAGAAGACAGCTGGGCCTGCCCCCTGCCCTTCACCTGGCTTCTGGCAACCAATCAAAGTTTGTCTTCCTCCCAGATACACCCCCAAGTGCAACACCAAAGCGAGAACAGATAGTGGAAGAGCTGTAGTCAACTCACACTGGCAGGAAAAGTTGGGGTAAGTCTCCCAACGTTTCCAGCATACAGCTTCGCAGGAAAGTTTTGTGGTGGCTGCTGTATCGAATTACTGACTGCTGCATTGAATAACTGTGCAGTGCCACTGTACAGCCACCATGGGGCTTTTAACCTGTTTAGATAACCTCTGGGAGTGGAAAGAGCAAGGTAAAGATGCGGGGAGATAAATAGCAATGTTAAAGGGGATGGGACGGTGGGTGAAACAGCAAGGCAAAGGGGTAGAGAAAGAGCAAGGCTAGAGGCTAAGAAGGGGAGAATCAGTGAGTTAAAGAGGAGGGGGAATAATGAGGCTATAGGCTGGGAAGGGGGAATCAAGGAGAGCATGAGCAAACTAGGAGAGGGAGAGAAAGAAGACTGCCCTAACATTTCCCAAGGTTTTTCTTAAAACAATTGTTTCAAAGGGAAGGGAGAGCTTCAAAGGTGCAGTTGGTGGTCTCTGCAAGTGCTATGGTGCCTGCAGGTGCCATGTTCTAGGTTAACTCTCCATCTATGCCAGATGGTGATCAGGTGCCAAATGGAGCTGCTCCCTACATGAACACCCTAGTACAGGGGTGAGCAACTTCAGAGGGTCTCTGGGGGCCAATTTCTACCCTGTGGGCCCTAAGGGGGCCACACACATCACCGAAATAGCTGCTGCACTGAAAGATAATATAGTGCAAAATCGTTCCTTCCTTCCTTCCTTCCTTCCTTCCTTCCTTCCTTCCTTCCGGGAGTACACATGGAAGAGGATGATTTGCCATAAAAACAAGGCCTGTGTTCACCACCTTGTTTTAAAGGGGAAATGAATCTTATTGCTGTTGCCATGCTGCCAAAATTTGGTGGTGCGGCAGCTAAATTTTGGGGAGCAGCAGGGGCACAAAGCAGGATGGGGAACACATGTGACCTGTAGGTTGTGTGTTGCCCACGCTGTCCTAGAACATGCCCCCAAATCCCTATGCATTGCAGAGGATATAGCACAGTAGAGATACAAGGCACATGCTCATGTGGAGAAGGTGCTCTGAAGATGACCATTTTAAAGGTACTTGAGAAAAAAGCTCCTTGTTCAGATAGTGTACCTTTCTTATTTATTTATTACTAATTGTTGTTCTACTAGTACAATCATCCTGAACTTTCCTCTGTCTATACAATAAGAGTAATACAATACATATTACAATATATCCATCTATGAAAAATGTTCTCTGAGTCACTTAAATAAGGTATGTACCATTTCACACTTGCTTATATTTGTATTTTGTTTCATAGGTTTCTTGTGCAAAATCCAAAGTAATGATAAATAATTTTCTACTTTATATAGCCTTACATTTTATAAATAACTAAGTTGAGTTATTTAAAACAGATCTGAATAGTTGGATAGATTGTTTTATGTCTATAAAAAGGGGAAAAAAAGATCCCCACGTTTTCATAAATGTATACCGTTTACCTTTCACTGCAGTTCTAACACAATAAGTTAATTTCCACACAATTTTCATATATTTTCCCCAACCACTTTTTATATACAATGTTCTTGCTTAACCAATTAATTTTAACTGTGTTACATACTACTTCATCATCACTTTATTCAGATTTTCTCTGACAGATTTAATAAAGAATTATGTCTCTTATTCTAAGTTTCCCCAAATTTCTATTGGTGTAGTCTTTCCAATACATTGTGCACAGTTTATCATACAGTTCTGTTTCTGTTTTATATTTTTAAAGTAATGTATAGATCTTAAATGATACATGTTCTTTGCCTCATTATCAGTTTGCTCAAACTCTATCATATCTCTTAGCTGTTGGTTCTATTTAAGATACTTGGTGATAATTTATCGGATTTGAAGAAATTTGAATCATGGTGGAGAAACATAATTTAATTGCCTTTTCTATTTCTGAGTACAAGATTGTAATATTCTGCTCCAAAATGTCAATCTACTTAAAAATCTCTTTACGTTCCAGATTTTAAAATGTAAGCTTACCTCTGCTTTTATTTTTTCTGACACTGATCTCAAATGAAATACCATTTTTTAAAATATCAATCCCATACCCTTAATGCACATTGAGGGGCACAGGGGTGCAAAACAGAATGTGTGTGTGTGTGTGTGTGTGTGTATGTGTGTGTATGTGTGTGTGTGTATGCACACAAGTGGCACAAAGGCTAGGCTGACCAGATAAAATCCAGGTCAGGGCTCATGTAACTTTAACAGTGGTAGAGAAAAGGGAATTTCAGCCAGTGTCATTTGTATGCAATTAGTTCCTGGTGATATTCCCTCTTCATCACAACAGTTAAAGGTGCAGGCACTATACTAGAGTGACCATATACAAAAGAAGGCAGGGCCCCTGCAACTTTAAGAGTTGTGATGAAGAGGGAATTTCACCAGGAACTAATTGCATACAAATGACACCGGCTGAAATTCCCTTTTCTCTACAACTGTTAAAGTTACATGAGCCCTGACCTGGATTTTATCTGGTCACCCTAACAAAGGCTGGGCATTGCCCACCCCTGCCTTTCATCATGCCCCAGAACATTGCACAGGAGACATAAAAAGGTTTCTTGGCGCATGGTCACATTGAAAGTGTGCTTTGGAGATGACAATTTTAAAGGTACTTGAGAATTTTTTTAAAAAATGGGAAGGAAATATGGATGCTTCTCAGTTGGAAAAAAACACCCTCCTTGTTGAGATGCTGTACCTCTTTAATAGATGTCCAAGCTGCTGCCCAGTCATACCGAGAAACATTTTCTCTCTCCTTAAGCCAGTCATCCAATTTGTGAAGGTCGTTCTTGACCACGGAATATGCAGGAAAATACTGATGTAGAAATAGCAAGCAACAGGAAACAAGATTAACTGAAGGTGCCTGTTAACCCCTATTTGGGAGAGAGGTGAACGAAGAGGGAGTCAAGCTTAGAAGACTCTGCCCAGTGCTGCGAATGTACTGCAACGTAATGGAAGAATATGATCATGGATACAGAGCACAAATTCTTGAGAACCTCAGTCTTGTTTTTTTACGAAGCAGAACTCCCCCTATCCTTAGGTAGGGTTATTGCTGCACATACTGAGAGGTCACAAGCATAAAGCAACCCTTCCCCAACTAATTCATAGCAAGGCACTTCGCTGCCTAAAGTGGAGCTGAAATTCGTTCTGCCTGAATCCTGTTTGAGCCAACACTTTTGAAGTCTTACTGCGGTATTTATAAACCCATTTCTGCCTTCCTCCTCTCGTGGTGCCACCTGAAACAGGCCGCACAACAGAAGAATAACTCTGGAGGGAGGGATTTGGGGAGGAGATGCATCAGCATGCCAGGGTTAACTACACTTTGCCTTTTGAGATTATGCTGGAGGTTAGGGGTTCATAGAATGAATCACTCCACCAATGGCTAGGGAAGAGATAGTAGGTACAGTATTGCCTAGTGACCAATGAGCAATTGTTCTGCCTCCCGCCTTTTTCTCTTGGTATGTTCCTTTCTTTGCCTCAAAGGAAATCACTCCTTTTCCTGCTTCTCTGCATGATGGAGCTAGGAGAAACTCTTCCATTTTCCCTCTCTCTGTGTGTAACAAACAATTACATTTTTTTTATTACAGCCTATTGGCCAGTAGTACATAATTTAAAAATACATAATAAAGGACTAGTATTAAAACACTTGAAATAGGAAACATTGGTGAGCTGAACACAAATAGAAGCCATGATTTTAACAAGTTATGTTCTTTAAGTCAACTTCCAGTTAAAAATAGTTTTTTTCTCCAGACCAAGGTCTCATCTACACCTGCAGCCCTTTGGGGAGTGGGGAGGGACGATCACAGAGTTTTCCACTTCTGGGATCGTCCCTCAGGGGCCACATGCCAGCGAGTTGTCCTGGAAGTAAAGAGGGACATTCTGGGATGCCACTGGTTTTTTTTTTTTAAAAAAGATGAGACATTAGTGCAATTGCACAGGCATGATTCTGCACAAAGGAACAATAATAATAATAATAATAATAATAACAATGACAACAACAATAATACAACAAACTCGGTGCTGGAAGATGCCAAGCGACATCCCAAAGATGGCAAAAAATTATCTCCTCCTTACCCCAATGCTGACGGACTCCCCCCTCATAGCTCCATGCCCATTTTCTGAGCCCCACTACTCATGGGGAAGAGGGAGGACCTCGGGAGGGAGAGCTCAGTCCTAGCTATCCCGGGAGAACTGAGTGCTCATCCCTGTGCATCATTTGGATGTGCAGGGACAACCTTGTAACCGCCCCCGGATAAATGGCAGGTGTAGACCAGCCCTTAGTCCCATGTTCATCAATCTGATTCTGCTATCAGCTTCACCCTGCTGCATGCCAAGCTTTCTTAAGAGGAAGTGCAACCCCACTGAAAACAGGCCCCAAACCACCATCTCTTTAGCCAATTGAACTACCTACTGTCAGCACCCCTTTCTTGTTTGTATTGGTTTTCTATTTATTAACCCTTACCCAGCCCATTACTATCTCCAGGTACTTCTCTAGGATATCTGCCACTGCACCTGGGTTAGATGAAAAGGAGAAACAGAACTGGACAATGCCAGTATGCTGACAGCACTTCTACCCAAGCTCTGGATGACCTCACCCAGCTGTTTCATGTAGAGAGGGGCAGCAGGAAACTCAACTGAGTCAACAGTGAGGTGATTCTGAAGGGTGAGGGAGACATTCAGCCTGACAGGTGAAGTCTGATGAAGAGAAGAGGAAAAGGAAAACAACCATGCTGGAATCCTGTACAGGTTTACTTAGAAGTGAGCTGTTCTGAATATCCAGCAACGTATCTATTCATTTGTACAGAGCTACTAATGTTATGACTTCTTTGTGTTTGTTGTTGTTTTCAGAACATGGTAATCATACATTTTCTTTTTAAAAACCAGGGAAATACAAGGAGCATAAAAACTGCCAGTTTAAGCCCAGAGTTGAGGCTATCTCAAGTTGACTCAAGCTTCTCAAAGACAGGAAATTCAAAGCTAAGGCTGTCAGATGTGTCCTGTGATCACTTATGATGTTGTGCAATGTCACAAATTGTGCTTGCTTACAAGTAGCAAACAGGCATAGGCCAACTTGCTCCTTTAGCAACATAGAAATGCTCCGATGCTTCACAAAGCAATATAGAACCAGGACAATGAAGGTCATCTTTGCTAGGGATTTGTATTGTATTGGGTCCGATGTCCGATAACGAACCACTAAGGACGTTATCGGACATCCGATGACTGATAACGATTATTCCCTAAGGAGGCCCTATCTGATCAGATCCAATATCCATATGTCTGATAACTATCAGACATATAAGATTTTCAGACCGCCAGTTTAGGTGTTTTCGCCATAGACTTGCATTGGGGGAAGGAAAGCTTTCCCCCAATGCAAGTCTATGGGGTAAAACACTGGGCTGGCACTCCCTCTCTCCCCCCCCCCACTCGCACTCCTTACCTGCCACCACCGCTGGTCCATAGTACTGAGAAAAAGGCTTTCCGGCCTGTTCCTCAGTACAGAGACATGCCGAGTGATAACGTCATCATTCAGCGCGTTGCTGTACTGAGGAACAGGCCGGAAAGCCTGTTTCTCAGTACTACGGACCAGTGACGGCAGCGAGGAATGCCACAGGTAAGGAGCGTGACTGGGGGGGAAGGAAGGAAGGGGTCCCCAGGGGTCCCCCTTACCTGCAGCCTTCCCCACTGCCGCCGCTGGTTCTTAGTACTGAAAAACAGGCTTTCTGGCCTGTTCCTCAGTACAGCTCACTCGGGGCATCTCTGTACTGAGGAACAGGCCGGAAAGCCTGTTTTTCAGTACTACAGACCAGCAGCGATGGTGGTGGTGGCAGGTAAGGAGCGTGAGTGGGGGGAGGATGGAGGGAGTGCTGGCCCCGTGTTTTTCCCCATAGACTTGCATTGGGGGAAAGCTTTTTTTCCCACAGTGAAAGCCTATGGGGAAAACACCTGAAATGGTGGTCCGTAATCGGATCGGAACTTCTGATATTTATCGGATATCGGATCTCATCAAATATGGGTACCCCCCGATATGATCGGATTCAATATTTTTAATATCAGAAATTCCGATCCGATTCCAATTTCGAAATTTCTGGTCGTGCACATCCCTAATCTTTGCTTGTCCCAGGCATCTGGATTTGGGCCAGAAAGACAAAACAAGCAAGTGGGTGCATGGAGGGTAGGTTGTAAGCAAGCAGAAAATTTATGACATTGCGCGGCAGCATCACTTATCATGGCGCACGTCTATTAAGGTATGAGCTTTAGCATTCAATTTTCTGGCTTTATGGAGCTTGAGTCAACATGAGATAACCTTAACTCTAGTTGAAACCAGCATTGTTTTTAATAATTGAAAGGTCCCATAGGAAAATGGCCCTGTAAACAAGTGGATGAAATACAAAAGTTATAGCCTGACATTTCTGTGTAAACCTCCACTGTATAGCTCATACACAACATGTTGTATATATTTGAGCTTTTGAAGAAATGTTGTATACATTTGTGCTTTGTGAAGAAATTTCACAGAATATAGCTCTTGGATTTGATGGCCTTTTGACCCCACTTCTTTACATTTTAAAAATCAATGTATCTATTAATATTAAGGTGCCACAACACATTTTGTTGCTTTTGGTGTTGTAGATTGAAAGTCTTGCTGAAGTCAGCGCTGCTCATATCCACTGCTAAATCATCCATATTTAACAAAAGTGCTAGCTGAGCACAAAACAATATAAAATTAAAAAATGTGTTTTTCATTCCAAACTAGATTATTTGATTTTGCAAAATTTAAATTTTCAGAGGTAAAGATTATGGACAGAGAAAAAATGGGATGGATTATAGAAAGCTAATGTAGCTCTATGAGTAATAAAACAAACTTGAAGATATGAAAATAATCTAAATAGTGGAAAATCCAAACTTATAAAACCCACAAAACAAGAGGGCTAGAAACTGCACTCACCACAAGACGGGACTCTGAGTGATTTCAAACAATATGATAAACAATGGTGGTTTAAATAGTCGATGGTTGGTTATTTAAGCCACCATGGGTTATTGTGTTGCATGGAGAGAGTTTTTTTTAATCAATGGTTGGTTATTTGACTGGAATAACTAATGCAAATAACCAATGCTATGCAGAGTTGTCTATTTGAAGTATCATTGGTTATCGTGTTGTGTGGAGGGCACCATTGGTTATTTCCTTAGCCACAGAGTTGCAAGGCAAGAGCGGTCAAAGCAGTGGCTGCTGCTCTAGTCCAGGTGGCAGGATAGATTTTTGGCAGCAATGGCTGATGGGATACTAGTGGGAGGACTGAGGGGGAAGAGAGGGTGGGGGATGATTGAGTCAACTCAGTGCGGACTAATAGTCTACTCAACGCTGATCCTAATCCACACCATGGTTGATTATTATCATGTTGTGTGGGGAGTAACCCCTCGATAAACAACTGTCAAACTGATTATTACCCCACCATTGACTATCATGTTGTCTGAACGCAGCCTATCTCCCATTCAAAAATTGTTTGTTTCAGCTGGGACTGATTTGGAGGTTGTCTCTTTTGACTTTCATACCGAACTTGAGCTGAGATTCAGAAATTGGGGGATACTTGGCTTTGCAATACTACAAGCAAGAAGGATCTTGGAATTGTTGTAGATCACAAGCTGAATATGTGTGATGTGGCTGCAAAGAAAGCAAATGCTATTTTGGGCTACAGTAATAGAAGTATAGCTTCCAAATTGTATGAGGTACTGGTTCACAACTCTCACATCTCTCCCCTGAAGTAGTGATTTGAAAGTTCCTGGTAAAATTGTACTCTAGGATTAGAAGGTGGACCTGTCACTCAATCCCTCTCCTTCCCTCTTTCATCAGTGTTTACAGAAACAAAAGCAAAAGATGGTATTTTCAAAAGCAGAACAACGATGATTTAATCCACACCAAGCAGGATATAACACTATGAAAGTGGTATGAAAGTGGTATATAAGAGGCAGAAACCACACTACTGCTTTATAGTGGTATTGAAGAGCACTGACAATTGTTGGGGCCCATGACACATACCATATACCACTTTCATAGTGCTATATCCTGCTTGGTGCGGCTCCTGCCTCTTATTTACCGCTTTCATACTGCTTTCATAGTGCTATATCCTGCTTGGTGCGGATTAGGCCTACGTCTCCAAAGACCAAATGGTTAATGAAGCTTCTTGTGTGTCCAGCTTTGTTTCTAGTTGTGTAGGCATTGACTTGGGAAATAGCAGAACTGGTCCAAATGGGCAAATTCCACTGCACTTTCCTACTAGAAGAAACCATTTTTTTAAAGGAAGAATAATGTGGAAATTCCAAACTCCAAATTATGCACTACATAATGAAATTCATGTCATAAGGGTAATCTAAGGTCAAGCCCCATCACAGGAATACAAAACATCATCGCAAACATATGCGTTACAAATCTAATGACCATTTCTAAAAACCACTGACAAAATTGGCTGAGGAAATTGCTTTTCCCACTCCAACTAGTTTTTATACCAGGACAAATATCATTTTTTGTTCTTTTCTGAGCAAAAGAACAAATTAATAACTTACAAGAGGCTTTTAAAATTTGAGAAAGCCCAGAACATAATTGTGTTCGCAAAAGTTTAAACATGGACTAGCTACTATGACAACAGCAGACATGTAAGCATGTGTGGAGAAGCAAAGGGAGGCAGGTGAGGGAGAATGTGCGGTGGGATCCTGTGTGCTAAAGGTACCCTGAAGCTTACCTTGTCCAGTACATTGACATAATCCTTCAATGCATCGAATGGCTCTTTGTCAAGGAAAGGGTATCGTAATTCAATGTGCCGTAAACTACAAAACACTGCAGACTCCAGGTCAGCCATGTATATCTTTGACCTGTGGCAGAGAAAGAAAGAGAGAGAGAGAGAGAGAGAGAGAGAGAGAGAGAGAGAGATTATCTACACAGCACGAATCAGCAACTGGCATCCAAAGGGACAAATCAGCCTCGAGGGGTGGAACACAAAATTGCCAGCACCACCTTCTGGGTCCATCATCCCTCCCCTACTGGAGCCCCTGCAGCACCATGTGCCTCCATCTTCCATCCCAGAGAGATGGTCCAGCAGGATATCATGGTCAATGACATAAAAAAATATTGTGAGGTCTAGGAAAACTAATAGGATTACACTCTCCCCATCCATTGTAAGGGAGGAGAAAGATGCAACAGATTAGGCTCTGCTCTACGAAGATCCTCTCTACAAGAATTTGGTTTGATGCCCGGTTGTCCAATTATGCGCATCTTCTCCCAATCGCTTTTACGCCTAATCCTTATACACAGGAGGCGGTGAAGCACATTACCGGTGGTATGAAACACGCTTTAAATCGCTTGTTTACATGGACATAAGGCACTTTAACTCCTGCAGTAAATTAAAACTCGCTATTTAACACGCATGCAAAGATGCGCATAGTCGGAGAGAAAACGCGCCTCAACCCCCAATTTGCACTCCGTTCATGTGGAGGTAAAATTTTAAATGCGGCTTGAAAGAGCTTTAAATCGCTCTTGTAGAGGCACCCAATGACTGGGAAGCGTTTACTAAGGGTTGTGCCTAGGTAATTAATCTGTTGGTCTTTGGTTTCTCTCACCCCAAGACTAGGAAAATAAGAGTGTGGAGACAGCATCAAGTAAATAAATAAATGAAGGTGTGTTCTAAACTAGCTAACATCCCAACGGAGACAGGCAGCTTTATTCACACTGACCTATCCTGGTAAGGAAAAAAGAATTTGTTAGCATTCTGGCAGCTTCACAAAATTTTCTGCAGCAAACCTACAAAGGCCATATCTGCACTGGCCTTTCCCCCCGGGAACATCTCTGGCTGCTCCCTGTGCATCCATATGACACACAGGAACTCCTGGGGGTAGTGGGGATGGGCATGGGCTTTCCCAGGGATGAAGAAACCCTGGGAAAACCAGATTCTTCTCGCAGTCTCGGGACCGTCCTGAGATCGCGAGAGGTGTGGGCGCTCATCCCGCCTTGTGCCCGCTTACTCATGAGTAAGTGTGACACCAGAAACAGGCACAGAGCCATGCGGTGTGGCTCTATGCCCATCAGGGGAGAGGGGACCTGCAATTTTGCCATCCACGGGATGGTGGGGTGGGGTGGGGTAAGGGCTGCGATTTTGGGGTTGTTTTTTTCTCCCTACTTACTTTTTTGATGGAGTGCAAGTGCACCCCCAGCTCCGTCTTTTTTTAAAAAAAAAATGGCGGCTGCGACATCCCTGCTTCCTCCTGGGACATTGCGCACCACGTGTGCACACTGGGGGATGCTCTCATGTTCAGGATATCGCAACAGCCTTCCCCCTCCCTCCCAGACCAGTGTAAAAAGGACCAGTGATTAGCGTTACTGCATAATTCTTTTATCTCTTCTGTGTTACTCAATGGAGCTGCAGTGCTGTAAAGTTAAAGGACAGCCACTAACAGGGATAGTGGGTTTATGAGGTTAATGGAAAAGTCTCTTGTCCCCCATTCTTCTTTCATCAGAATGCTCCTGTTCAATCACTCCGAAGTACAGGACTTGTCTCACGCACTGTGGCAGCCATGGCAAAATGTTAAAATTTGCCATATACTTTGTTGAGCACGGGACGGTCTTTATTCACCACTTCTCTCAAAACTGGGCCTGATGCGGTCATCGAGCACTGAGACTGGGCAGTCTGCATGAAGAGGAGCAAAAAGAAAGGGGATCAACTAAGTTGGTTCTCACTTGTTTGCCACCTTCCAAAGCGTGTGGTTAATTGTTAGTTCTGCACTTGGTGGATCAGGGTCTGTGAAGCTGATTTTTCTGTAGACCCCGGGTAGGTTCAGCAGTTGATTTGCAATAATGGCTCTCGATATGTTTTCCCTGTAAGGGAAGTAAAATATAAGGTGAGAAGCTCATGAGACAATGGACAGGTTTAAACTTCTAACCTACACTGAACAGTCCCTTCAGTTGTCAGAAAATCTGTAAAACCCACATACAAGATATTCAAGAAAGAAATTGCACCGACCCTTCTTTTTTTAGAGTATCAATATGCACTTTTGCACACAGCTGCATCGCTTCTGCACTACTTCCAAAAACGTTTCAAATTTTGTCTCAAGAGAGGAAAGAACTTTGTCTCAAGGAATCAGCTCTCAAAATGACAAATGTCACCAATGATCTCAAAAGTAATTTACTCAGAATTATAATGCTGGAACCCCAGTTCCTGCATTTAATCGATTCTGCAGCAGCCCTAAAGAAATCTCTCAATATTAATCTCACCCCCAACTCTTACTGATTTCACCTGCAATATCCAGAGTATACATGCTACAATCCACGAAAAGAAATATGAAATACAAACATGCCACTTACCTATTTATGTCATGGCACGAGGCCCAATAATAACTATTTTCTTTTGCAGAACATTGCATATGTCAAACGAGTTATCTCTGGATTGTGGCACTTGTTTGTTATCCTACTTTCTGGCTAAACTGGACTGTAGGAAGCTGCCTTATACTGAGTCTGACTTGGTCCATTTAGCTAGGCTGACCATATGAAAAGGAGGACAGGGCTCCTGTATCTTTAATAGTTTCATAGAAAATGGAATTGCAGCAGGTGTCATTTGTATATATGCAACACCTGGTGAAATTTCCTCATCATCACAAAGTTAAAGCTGCAGAAGCCCTGCCCTCTTTTGTATATGGTCAAGAGGACAGGGCTCCTGCAGCTTTAACTGTTGTGATGAAGAGGGATTTTCACCAGGTTCTGTATGCATACGAACGACACCTGCTGAAATTCCCTGTCCTTTGCAACTGTTAAAGATACCGGAGCCCTGTCCTCCTTTTCATATGGTCACCCTAATTTAGCCCAGTTTTGTCGACACTGATTGGCAGTGGCTTTCCGGGGTTTCAGGCAGAATATTTTTCAACCTACATGGAGTTGCTGGGGATTGAATGAGGGACTTCTGCTTGCAAAGCATTTGGTGTACCACTGAGCTACAGCCCCTCCTCATGAGCAACAGCTCCACCTCTGAGTTATACCTCTCCTCAGGTTGTGTGCAGAAACAGCAGGGGGAGTTGGTACGTCCTCAGAATGATGGGTCTTATCCAGCCTTGTAGAACTGAGTTCCACCTGAGCTCACATTACTTGCTCATGTGGCCTCCTACATGTCCTGGCATCCTCAATACTGTGCAAATTCCCTTGCTTGTTCCCACTCCACATGTGTCTGCTCTTTTTCTACCATCATCCATTACACTCACAACAGCATTCCAGGAGATTCACACCAAGCAAGTCTTCGTCCAGCAGAGGCTTTGTTAATTCTGGCTGGGCTGTCTCATTGCTGTTGATCGTCTGGGCTTGTAGTAATAGTTTCAATTTTACATGGACCAGGGTGGCCATATGGAAAGGAGGACAGGGCTCCTGAATCTTTAACAGTTGTGTAGAAAAGGGAATTTCAGCAGGTGTCCTTTGTATGCATGCAGCACCTGGTGAAATTCTCTCTTCATCACAACAGTTAAAGCTGCAAGAACCCTGCTGTATTGACCAGATACAAAAGAGGGCAGGGCTCCTGCAGCTTTAACTGTTGTGATGAAGAGGGAATTTCACCAGGTGCTGCATGCATACAAATGATACCTGCTGAAATTCCTTTTCTACATAACTGTTAAAGATATAGGAGCCCTGTCCTCCTTTTCATATGGTCACCCTAACATGGAAGCCAGATCTGGAGCTTGATTTGGAGTTTGAGGATCTTCGCTTTCAGTTAAAATACACAGAGGCTGAATTTGGACAACACGATAGTCCATGGTGGGGTAATAATCAACTTTACAGTTGTTCATCTAGGGGGTACTCCCCACACAACATGGTAATAAATAATCAACCGTGGTGTGGATTAGGATCAGCGCAGAGTTGACTATGGCAGCATTTGGACGACTCGATAGTCAATACAACTGACGATTGTTTCCACCTCACCCACCCACCCCGGTTGCTTATTGTGTTGTCTGAATTCAGCCAGAATGTCCAATCTGGATGTGTGTTAAATCCCTACTCATTCAGAGGCCCTGGGTATATCTGACCCATCTAACCAGGGTTGTTGCGAGGATAAAATAGGATAAGCCCCATGCTCTCCATAGGAAGGGCAAGTTACAAAAAGGATACTTTTTTCAAAGCATTTGTTTAGTTCTTATGATTATACATGTGTAATGGTAAATAACAGGCAATGTTTGGAAGAACTCTGGTGTCCAAAGGGTAGAGCTTTTCACTGAATGGCTTTTCTCTGATTGGGCTCAATTGTTTTTATACCGAGCCGAACACGGAATTGGTGCTACTATTTAATGGTGACCTTTACTTATTTGTTGTTGCTGTAAAATATATATATATATATATATATATATATCAATCTTCTTTGCTTGTTCATTGTTTTTGTATTTTGCAATGCTGTATTTTTATTTGATACTTTTTATTAATTTTAAAAGCTTTAATTTTGCAAGCTGCTTGGGTTTATATGATTAAGAAATGTGACATACAAACAAATAGTATTTGCCCCTTCTCAACTTGACTGGATACCAGTCCCAACTGAATACCAACCAGACTACCAGAGCATGCCATGGATCTCCCGTTTGCCCCGATAAATAACTTTGTTCTTTAAAATTAAATAAAAAACAGAATTAGTCAACAAATAATCCATTCCCCTCTTTAATTAACTACATCTTTGAAAAAAAAATTCTAATGTGTCTAATTGATTCCAGTGTCAGGATTTGGTCAAATTCAGATCTTTTAGTTCATAATTCTGGAGTACTCAGAAACAAAACATGAATCTACTAAACACAATCCCAACAATAATTTCTATGAGGTTTGCATAGCAACACTATCAAAGCCCCACAAAGATGGAGTTTTTTCACAGCCACATGTGCTTGATGGGCTGCATGCAAATTCCCTTGGATCAGCCTTTGATCAGCCATCATCTGTGAGCCTCTGTTCCCCGGCTATGTAATAGGAATGATGAAGAGGCATGGTGCTTCAGTATGATTGTGGATTATACAAACACAGTAAAAACATTGTTATATAAAACAGCAAATACAAAAAGCAAAAACAGCAGCTACTCACGAAATGATGGGTATACAAGAATCTTTGCTTGGAAGCAAGAAGAGAGAAGGGAAGGTGGAGACGTCACAGGCACTTGCTATCTTCTCATCACCCTTTAAGATTCTCTTAATGGTAATGTTTGCAAACTGGGCCAGGTCTAATATTACCTAAGACCAGAGGTATATATCTCATTAGTCACTATTATGAATAGGGTTGGTCTCATTCTATACGCCATCTATCTTCCTCTAATATCCTGACTGCAGCACTACAAGCTTCATGACACATGGTGAAAAATGTTGCTCCTGCTCCGCATTGACTATAAAGGGACTACAACTCCCAGGACCTGCATGGGAAATGATGCTGGTGAGTTTCTCCTGACTTTGGGGGAGTTCTCTGCCACCTGCTACATGGCACATAGGAAGTTGTCTGAACATTGGTCCATCTAGCCCACTACTGTTGGCAGTGACTGGCAGTGGTTCTCCAGGGTTTCAGGCAGGCGTTTATCCAGTCCTACCTAGAGATGCCAGATCTACCCCAAGCAGGATATGACACTTTGAAAAAGGTTTGAAAACTGTATATGGAGTGTGTCCTGGGCCCCAACAGGTGTCACTACTGTTATAAATGGTTTTAAAGCAGTCATGTAGATCCTGCCTTAGTTTTCACAAGGTCTAAATGAGAAGCTGAAATTCTTGCCGCTCCTGTAAATCGTCCTGTAATTTTGAGACACTCCCTGTTGTGTAGCTCAGCCCAGATAGGAAAAGATCTTGAGTGAAATGCCCTGATATGGCAACACCTGTAAAGAACTCTAAGAAAAAAAAAACTTTGTCTATCTGTATAAAAAACCATAGCTTCTAGCAAGTTCTATCCAGTTGCCAGTGTTTACAGCACAAGACAATCTCTTATAAGAATCTCTGCAGACATTTTGATAAGTGAGTCTGGAATATTTTAACTGTTTTATCATGTTTAAACATTTGTGTAGGCCTTGCTTGCAATATACTATAATATACTATATACTATAAGGCCCCCTCTACAAGATTTCGCTTTGACACCTGGTTCCCCGATCATGCACATTTCCTGACAATTGCTTTTACACCTAATACCTATATATGAGAGGCGTTGATGCGCATTACTGGCTGTATGAAATGCACTTTAAAGTTGTTTACATGCGGAGAATTGCATGCAAATGTTGCTGAAAGTAATGCGCTTTGTCCTGGGAAACTGCCCAAACAGGTTTCCCACCTTTTATTCTCCCCGCCCACCAGAATCTCCCACCTTTGGTTACCTAGGTTACCTGCTGGGAATGACCTGGGTAATCTGTTTGGCTACCTCTCTCCCCCACTTCTTCGCCCAATTGCCATTTGAAGTGAACTGCTCAGGAGTAAATGGGAATGTGCCTCGCACATACACACGCCAAAACAGACAGGGGGATGTTGCTTCGTTCCTTCCCCCTCCTCTTCCCAGCAAGCTCAACCATTGTAAAACATACACACGCACGCGCACACACACAGAGCTCATGGCAGGAACCCAGCAAGAAGCGAGGGGACGATATGTCTCAGCTGATCGCTAATTATGCGCACAGCCGCACATCCTTTCTACCCCCTTTCCTTCTCGTGAAACCACCTCCATCTGGCCCCGTGTCTCCATGAATGAAATATTCTATCAGGGGAGTTAAAATAAACTGTATTTTCAGTTCACATTGGGTCACCTCTTCCTGGAGTTTCCATCCAGAGAGATGGAGAACAAGGAGGAAGTTGCAAGCAGGAGACAGGAAATAAAACTAAACAAAAAAGTGGGAGGTTTTCCCAGCTAAGGGACAGTTCTATGCATGACATCAGGACCACAGTCCGCCCACTCTGATCTTTAATGCGCCTCCTCAGAAAGTTGTTTACACGGACATAAGGTGCTCTTACTCCCGCGGTAAATTAAAAGTCTCTATTTAACCCAAATGCGAAAATGTGAATAATCGGAGATAAAACACGCCTGGACCCCTGATTTGCGCTCCACTCTTGTAAAGGTAAATTTGGTAATGCACCTTGAAAGAGTTTTAAATTGCTCTTGTAGAGGCACCCTAAGACTGTATATGAAGTAATGCAGCTGTTTTATATTGACTGCATATGTGCACAGGCCTTGCTTGCAGTGTGCTCTTCTAATTGCCAAGACATTTCTTACTTATGTGTTGTCTCATCCATTTTCTATATATGTATTGTTACAGCCCTTTGAAGAAGGCCTAATATTACAGAAAGGGCCCAAAATGCACCAGCCTTTTCATCAGTAAAGTCGTTTATAGCATCCTGAGATGATCCTCTCTTTTTGTGTTCACCTTGGATGCTCACCTGCCTTGCATCAAGTAAAACGTTTGCCTGCTGATACCCTGTGATCAACTCAGCTCAACTGCACCTCTATACTACTTGCATGTTTGTGCGGTAGATTTCCTAGGCCGTTCTCTTCACCAAATTTAGCTCCTTTACCTATGCAGCATTTGCCTAGAACATTGCACTAAAAGAGGCATTTGAATTAATCTCTCCCCTCCCCACACACCCTTCCCCCCTTTTTATGGCCACATTCCCACAGAGGGGCATCCTTCTGTAAGGCAGCAGAGAGAAGATGCAGAGCACCCCTGTAATGCAACCTTGCAAATATGCTCTCCATTGTCACAAGCCCACAATTTTGTTTTTATTCACCTGCTGTTTACACACACAGCTTAAGTCATTTGTGGTATAAAATGAAAAATGTTGTAAACTGTCACTATCTGGTTGCCTGGAGTAGAGTGACCAGAGGCAAAGGAAGGCTGGGCTCTTACATCTTTAATATTTATGAAGAAGAGGGAATTTCGGCAGGTACTGCTTGTCATGAAAGCTTCAACTGCTATAACTGTCTCCTCCGCATCACTATTAAAAGGTGTAGACTTCCTGCCCTCTTTTGCATCTGGCCATTATAGCCTGAGAGCCAATCTTAGTTCCCACAGGTAACAGGCAAGTAGCTATTTACAAGCCTGCTGTAATGCTTATGTTAATATCAAGAGTCACCTCTTTGCCCAAAAGTGAGTTTTCTTCCTCGAATATCAGAGCCACATTATTTTCCTGGAACTTGAAGGAGACAATAGATTCTGCTGCACTACAAATGACAAAAAATAAATAAATCATATACTGAACAAAATTTGTGATCAATCCTTTCATGTAGATACTGAACTGCCCAACTTCATTCCACTGTAGGAGTTATTCTTGGTTGCTATTTATTCCTGGCTATAAACCAACTACTGATATCTTAATCAGCATTTCTTTAATAAGGATTTGTCAGCTAATTGCTGGCAGTGAAATACAACTAATGCTTCTTGTACCTGTATGTTTTGGCAATGCACAATTGTTGCCTCTTTTGGGGAGAAGATTATTGTATGGATAAACTTCGTTTTGGAACAGTCTTTTATATTTACAAAATTATTTACCTGCTTCCTGAAATGTAAAGTACAGTAAGAACAAATGATTTTCACTCCCTTTTGACAGTTGAAAAACTAATATTACAACACTGGAAGGAAAAATGCTCACCTCTAATGATGCAATGGATTGACGATCTTACAATACTTTCAACGTTTGTATGGGTGGAGATTCATAACTCATTTGGATATTTGCTTTTGTCGAAGTTTATGTATAATACTTAAAAATATACACACACACATATATCACATTTCATATGCATCCATATACCTACATTTTTTTTCTTGTTCTCTTTTTTGTTTGCTGAAATTTCATAATCGAACTGGTTTTGACAGGCTGATGTATATCCCAGTGAAAGATAACTAAATGGCCTTTAGAAATTCAGATTCTGAGAGAAAATACACTTTTGGAACTTGCCTTAAGTATTCCATTTTCTGTCATATTCAATTCATCTCTTACGTTACCTGACTGGCAACAGTGATGGGGCATCACGGGACCAGAAGTCTTTTTCATGACTCTCTACAAGAGTAATTATGGCTTCCTTCAGGCTTTGCAGATCATCCCCAGTCTCTGTGCAAGGAATAAAAGCATATTATGATTAACGCCCAGGTCAGTCACAGTGCACTATCAATCTTACATGCCATTAACAAAGAGTTGCCATGCACTAGCAAAAACAGCAGGTTCTATCATTTCTGATTCCCAAGGATTGTTACAGGGCAGAGTTTCTTAAACCTTTGAAGGTAACCCTCACCCACCCCACCCCAATCAGCTTTTAAATTTTACACTGAACATTTGCACAGACAGCTTACAGCTGCCTATCCAAATTTGTGTGTCAGATGCATAGATATTACAGATTTTGGCATGAGGGTTAACACTCTTCTTTCCACAAAAACAACACTCCCTTGTCTTGCAAAGACAGCCGACTTAGCTGTTCTACACAATGATGTGACAGACATAAACTGAGCACAATTTTCCTCTGGTCACTGCTTGCAGAGTTCCTATGACAGAGAGAGAGAGAGAGAGAGAGAGAGAGAGAAGGGGGGGGAACCCCAGCAAGTGCTTATCTTCAAGCAGCAGCAGTGGCAAATCACTGTCCCAGGACATGACCTTCTGAAAGTACCATTCAACCTGCCCCAGGTGACCCAATCCATAGTTTGGGAACCAAGAGTTTAGGGGGAAAGTTACTGTTGTCTGTTGAATATCAGATAGCACTAGGCTGCAAAAGCAACATCCCTAAAATTAAGTCATGGAACTACACCCCAATTAGATCCTATATAGCTCATAGGCATATAGGAATCTGCCTCATGCTGGGGTGGTTCACCTGACATGACAACCCACTGTGGCTACAGGGGCAGTCATGTTGCATTTTTGCATGGTGACCATGGATGCCTGGCTTGCTGAGTTATGAGAACCCAGGCAGCATGGCTTGTTGGAGTGGGTGGTAAACCAGCAACAGCCCATGGCTTGTTTGAGAGTTGCAGTCCACTCCAACAAGCTATGCCACTCAGGTTGTATTATGGGAGAGGGAGAAAAATGTCTCCCTATTCACATTCTCCACACCATGCATAATTTTGTACACCTCTGACATGTCTCCCCTTAACCTTCTTTTTTCCTAAGCTAAGCAATCCCAGCTGTTGTTATTTTCCTTCATAGGGGAGATGCTCCACTCCGTTGATCACTGTAGTTGACCATTTCTGCACTTTTTCCAGCTCTACAAGATCTTTTTTTTAGGTGTAGTGACCAGAACTGTACACAGTATTCGAAGTGTGGTTGGAACATAGATTTGTATAAAGGAAATGTGACATAGGCAGTTTTATTCTCAATTCCTTTTCTAATTATGCCTAACGTGGATTCTTCTTCTTCTTCTTCAGCAGCCACACACTAGGTTGACATTTTCATTGAGCTGTCCACAACAACCCCAAGATCTCTTTCTCAATCGGTCACTGCTAGCTCAGATCCCCTCAGGTTATACTTGAAGTTGGGATTTTTTGCCCTAATGTGCATCACTTTACACTTGCTTACACTGAACCACATTTGCCTTTGGATGCCCATTCTCCCAGTATGTGTCATGACCCTTGCCCAACCCCAGGCTTCTGCTCACGAGCTTAGGCAAACTGACAAGACACTCCAAACAGTGAGACTCCTTTGTGAAATCACACGGAATTCAAACATAATGGTTTCATTTCCACACACATACATGTAAAGCTGATGATGGCCAGACAGCTTTAGGCTCAAACGGCTTGATGCGAACTAGAACAGCAAACTCTCGGGGGGAGAAGTGAGGGGCAGCTTCAGTACAGGGGTGCCTGAAGACCAGCAGAGACAGTATACATCTTGTACAGACCACACCCAGTCTGCCAGTAAGCACTGAGTTGATCCAAGTAGGCAAGATGCCAGGGAAACGAACATTGACCCAGGGACCCCTTTGCCTGTAGCAAAGGCTCTGAGAGGAGGCTCTCTTGCAGGTCACACGCACAATCCAGAACAGCAACGGTCGACCTAGGAAACTTCCCATGTCCGTATTTTGGCTCCATGCAGGGAAAGCTCTCTTTCAGGCTATAGAACACAATCCAGAACAGTAACTGCAAGTCCAAGTCTATGAAAAGCCTTAGAGCACTTTCCATGGCACAGTCCTTAGAAATTCCAAGTCCAAATAGCAACAGAGCATGTACAGAGTGCAACCAACATCTCCAAACAGATAGAATCCCAAACACGAAGAGTTTCATGGCAAGCGTAGAATTGATGATCTCTAACAAAGGTCCTCCCCTTTGCTCGTTCCTCTTATAGCCTGGAGGCTGGCTATTCCAAGCCACGTGACAGACAGGTCCTCAGACCTATAACCCAAACTCATGTGCGCATAGGGTGGCACAGTTCAACCTCATTTTAATAACGACACTATGTGACAGACAGTTTGCAAGATTGCCCCCCACCTTTTCCAAACATTCTTTGTTCTCAAGGCCTCGGCTAGCAAACCTCCCTTGAGAAACAGCAACAAATGATAAGCTTACAAAGACACAACCTTTCTCACAAAAATTCCCAATCTTTCAACTTACAATTCACAAGGCCTGCTGGCCTTGTGAATTGTCTATGAAACACTTGACATCTGACAGTATGGAGAGATCCTTTTAGAGGTCCTCACAATCCCTTTTTGTTTGAATCACCTTGAATAATTTGATGTCATTGGCAAACTTGGTCACTTCACAGCTCACTCCTAATTCCAAATCATTTATGAACAGTTTGAAAAGTAGTGGTCATACAGGGAAGCAAAAAGGTGGAGATTGGATACTAATATTTTAAATTATAAAAATAATGTGGAAAAAATGAAAATGGAAATACAGACTATATGGGAAATAAATGAAACAGGGATAAATTTGCAGGGGATAGTTTGGGACACGATGAAAGCAGTAGTAAGAGGGATATGTATTAGAGAATCGTGTAAATTAAAAAGACAACAAGAAGCACATAGTAAAAAGACTGAAGAGATTAAGGAATTAGAGGAACAATTTAGAATAAATAAAGATAAGCATATATATGCCCAACTCCAAGCAAAAAAGAAAGAATTTGAGGAAAAGGATATAGAGAGAGTCCAAAAAGAATTAATATACCTGAAAAGAAACTTTTTTAATAATAAAAATTCTTTATTATTATTATTATTATTATTCTTTTAGAATAATAGAAATTCTAAAATGCTGGCAAGGTCAACACAATCAAAGAAGGAGAAAAATATAATAGGGATAATTAAAGATAAAACTGGGAAAAGTTGCAATTTAATGAAAGATAAATTAAAAATATTTGAAGAGTTTTATCAGAAATTGTATACATCAGAAGCGGGCCCACAGACAAGGATACGGGAATATGTAGAGAAGAATTGGAAGATAAAATTACAAGATAAGGATAGGGATTATATGGAAGCATTAGTGACTGAAAAAGAAATAGAAGGAATCATTGATAAATTGAAAGGAGGGAAATCTCCAGGAGTAGATGGGTTGGAGCCGGAATATTATAAGATATTTAAAGAGCTTTTAGTACCGAAAATGAAAAAACTGTATAATAATATAATAAATGGAGAGAAGACCCCACCATCGGGGGACATTCGTTGATAATATTAATCCCGAAACCAGATAAGGATTTAATGGATCCAGCATCATATAGACCTATTTCTTTCATTAATCAAGATTCTAAAATATTCACAGCAATTATGGCAACGAGACTGAATACTTTTATAAACAAGTATATAAAAAAGGATCAATGCGGTTTTATTCCAGGGAGGCAAATGCCCAATTTAATAGAGAGAGTATTGAATATAATAAACATTATTAAAAGAAGGAATTTAAAAGCAGGGTTGATAGCCTTAGATATTTTCAGAGCCTTTGATTGCGTGGAATGGCCAGCGTTAAAAATTATTATAAAGAGATTTGGTTTTGGAGAAAGGTTTATAGGAGTGATTAATCAGCTTTATGCAAATAATAAGGCGGAGGTACTGGTGAATGATGGAATAACACAACAAATTACCTTAGCCCATGGAACAAGACAAGGTGTCCTCTCTCCCCAATATTATTTGCGATAGTTATAGAAATATTGGCAAATGTTATTAGGGATAATGAGAGATTGAAGGGGATAGGAGGGGAAGATAAAATAAAAATTAATATGTTTGCGGATGATACCTTATTGACATTAGAAAACCCGAGGGATAGTATAGAAGAAATAAAACAACATTTGAGAGAATTTGGAGAGAATACAGGACTACAGGTACATTGGGGGAAATCAAAAATGATGTTATTTAATTATGATAAAGAAGAAAGGGAGGAGTGCAATTTAAAATTAGATTTTAAGATTAAAAACGTAGTGCGCTATTTAGGAGTTCAAATTACGAAAGATTTAGAAAAGTTAGAAGAAATAAATTTTAGTAGTTTAAAAAAACAGATAATGAAGAAGTTAGAGGCTTATAGGAAATTAAAGCATTCATGGTTTGGTAGAATTGCGGATATTAAAATGAAAATATTACCAAAGATTAACTTTTTGTTTAGAATGTTACCAATTAAAATAACAGAAGTAGAAATAAGAAGTTGGCAAAGCATGATAAATAACTACTGTAACGGAGATAGAAAAGCAAGAATTAATAAAACGAAATGGTATAAGATTCAAAGGGAAGGAGGGTTGGGACTCCCGAATATAAAGATATATTATATAGCTAATCAGTTGAGATACGTTATAAATAGTATAATAGGGAAAGAGGATTTAGAATGGTTAGAGAATCAGACAGGAGAAATAGAGTTAGGTTTACAAAATATTTTTTTTAGCAAAATACAAAAGAATCAATTGATAGATATGGAAAATCCCATCTTAAAAAATATTGTAGATATTTGGGGAAAGTATAAAAAGAAATTAATTCCAGGAATTTCTCCTTTAGCCCCAGTTGTTTTGTTGGAGAACTTCCCAGGTAATTTAAGAAGAGAACTGGAAGGGTTATTGAGGGGAAAAAATAATTAAAGTGAAAGATTGGATGAAGAGAATGGTTAATAAAAAGCAAATAGAAGAAGTTTTAAGAGGACAAAAAATCTTATGGTTTAAATGTATACAATTGGAACACTGGACACAGAAATGGAAAAAGAAAAATAAGGAATGTAGAAAGGAAACAAGATTTGAAAAGTTAATTGAGTTAAGAGAGAAGGAGGGGGGAAATAAAAGTAAAAAAGGTATAATAAGTGAAATATATAATATATTGTTAGAAGAGGGAGTGCAACAAGAAATTTTGAAAACATTCTGGGAAGATGACTTAGCAAAACAAATTACTGAGGATAACTGGAGGAAAATATGGGAACTAAGAACTTTAAAGTTGTTATCAATAAGGATAAAAGAAAATCATTATAAAATAATTTGGAGATGGTATCTCACTCCCGTAAGATTACATCAGATAGATAAAAAAAAATTCAATACTATGTTGGAGGGGCTGTCAGGAAGTGGGGACTTATTTCCATATGTGGTGGACATGTGAGTATGTACAAAAATTTTGGAAAAGAGTTTTTAAAGAAATAAATGAAATATTGGCTAATCAAGTGGAAGCAAGTCCAAATATAGCTTTATTATCGATGTTTGATAAAGATTATGGGAATAAAAGCATAAGAGAATTGATAAATAATCTCTTGACACCGGCTAGATTAATGATAGCGAAGAATTGGAAAATACAAGGGAATTATAGTATAGAAGAATGGTATAAAGGGGTGTGGGATATTGCAATTAATGACAGACTAACAAGTAAAATGGAAGTTAGGATGGGATTATCCAAAAAGAATGATTTTGATAGTATTTGGGGACCATTTATAGATTATGTTTTAATAAAGGGGAGAGGATGTACACCTTCGAAAGAATCTTTGCAATTTTGGAAAAAATGTATAATATATTAGAGCAATGTAGGTCTCAAGGGTAGGGGAGAACGGGGGGATGTTAAGGTTTTGGTTATGTATTATGTTTATTTTATGTATTATATGTTGAAATAATAAATAATTTTTTAAAAAAAGAAAAGTAGTGGTCATAATACAGATCCCTATGGGACCCCACTATTTACTTCCCTCCATTGGGAGAAGTTACTGTTTATGCCTACTCTCTGCTTTCAGTTCTTGAACCAGTTACTGATCCATAAAAATACCTCTCCTCTTATTCCATTACTGCTAAGTTTGCTCAGAAGCCTTTGGTGAGGGACTTTGCTTCTCATGCTAACTACAACTGCTGAAATTCCTTCTTCTACACAGCTATTAAAGATGCAGGAACCCTGTCCTCTTTTGCATCTGGCCACCCTACTATGCCTTTTATAGTGGCCTAACATTAAAAAATAAAGCATCTGGATAACTAACTTCCTCAAGGGATCTTCCTGTACATTACTATGATGCACTAGCTAAATCAACTTCCTCAAAGAATTTACTTTTTCAGAGTAAGATACTGGAATACATCTTGACCATAAAGAAGACTGTTATCAAAACACAAAAAAAGTTGAAGTAGTAATAAATTATTACTTTTGTTTTGAGCATCATTTTTAGGTTTTTCTTATCCTTTTTTCTTTCTTTCAGGTGCTGCCCCCCAATATTCTCTGCACCATTAATGTGCAGAGAAGGCTAAGTGTACATATACTTAATGAGACCATGAAAGTGCTCCTCAGCATCACAACGTATCTAGAACCACCAGACCCAGTCTCACACATAAGTCAATGCTAGGTGTTAAAAAATAATATAGGATGCATAGTTTTATGGAAAATATATGCATAAATGACTCTGTGGCTGCATTCGGACAACACATTATCAATAGTGGGTTGAATAGCCAACTCACAGTTGGTTATTTTGTGGGTACTCCCCAAACAACATATTTCTACACAACTGTGGGTGGTTGGGGCTGGCGTTGAGTGGACTAATAGTCAACCCAGCATTTGACTGACACAGTCCCTGCCTCTCTCCCCACCCTCCCTCCTCCCTCAGTCCTCCCAGTTCTATCCCAGCAGCCTCTGCAAGTTGCACCAGTTGTAGCAGAGCGGCAGCCGCCGCTTTGGTCGCTCTTGCCACCTGCTTCTATGGGCTGGTGTTTTAACCCACTCACCACACGCCATTAATACACTCACCCCTCCACACAACACTTTAAACAACTGGCTTCGAGCTAAACAACTTGCAAGCCAGTTGTTTCTCTCAGTTGCTTTGGGCGGAATAGCATACCGTCAGTAGTTTGTGAGCAGTTTGTTACCCTCCACACAACTGACGATAGTTTCCCCCACCCTCAGTTGCTTAATGTGTTGTCCGAATGCAGCCTGTGTGTGTGTGTGTGTGAGACTATAATGCCCACATCAGGAATAGAATTCATATCTAGTCTTCTTTAATATGTTTATCAGGGCCGGAATTATGTTCCCATGGCTTGTATTAAATTAGAAATGGATTGGAGGGGGTGTTTACATGTGTGAATATGTGTCCCCCAAAATGAGAGTATGAATTAATTCCAAGTGACTGCTTTATAGAGGAGAGACATTTTATTATTTCAACTGGTGACCAAACAAGAAACAACGTGAATAGTAGAGGCACCCATAGGATCCTCAGTAGTAGGTGGAAAATTAAGTGAGATAAAAATTCATTTTAGGATACATACCATTGATCTTTATGCCTTGACGAGAATAGGTGGAGAATGGCTTGAAAAACTGGAAGGAAACAGATCAGAATACCATGTTTCACTGTTAAAGATCACTATTAAACTCATCTGCCTACATACATTATGTATACATCATGTAGGTAGAAGAGTT
The DNA here is from genome assembly GCA_029215795.1 of Anniella stebbinsi. Classification (NCBI taxonomy): domain Eukaryota; kingdom Metazoa; phylum Chordata; class Lepidosauria; order Squamata; family Anniellidae; genus Anniella; species Anniella stebbinsi. The sequence goes on along the minus strand of JARDYH010000005.1, from coordinate 57,954,633 downwards.
GACGGATTAAAAAGTCATGAACAGGCTATACAGCGAGAGTTCCTTTATTGTACACTGGTTCGAGATACATGAGAGCAAAATTGTTACAATTTAACTAGGTGCTGCCTGGAAGCTTTTAGGAACATGCTGACTAGGGTGTTTCAGGTGAAAATGAACAAAGAAGAGAGAAAATGAATTCTCAGAGCCAAAGAAGCACGAATCAACTAAGTGCTCGACACCACCTCCTGGCACAACTCCTGGTGAACAAACAGAACTTGCACAAATGCTGAAGGTCACAGACCTACACATTGGACTTTGAAAAGAACTGTAGGAATTCTACAGCTGCAGGGGCCAAGCGGCGGGGGGGGGGGAGAATGGACATTCCAGATGTTTCTTTGGCCTAGTGCAGGCTGCAAGCCTATTATCATGATGAAAAAGTGGAGATTATGCTTGAAATGTTTATACAAACTTATTTCTCTGCATTTATATGGGTGTTCAGACCTTGTGACAGGAGAACCAGAAAGAGGTATGGCTATATCTGTGAGCTATTCTTAAGGGAATGCCTCCTTATGTGCATCACCAAAAAAGAAAAAAAAGGAAATACACTTTCAAAAATGGGGGCTGGAGTGGTCAGAGATTTGCACAATATCTGTGTATGCTAATTTATATGTAGAGGTGCAAATTTAGAAAGGATTACTACAATTTGAATAGGAATAAAATAAATCACATCATAGTGGGGGAGACTGTGACCAGGTGACCTGTGAGCCTGCTCAGTCTGCTGTCCAGGTGTTAACAATTGATGGGCTACTTCAAATCCCTTGCTACTCTCTCTTTTTATGGATCTTGATTTTTAAAGCGGACTTGGGCTGAGTAGCCTTTCAAATAGAGGACTGTCCTCTATAAAGTAGGGCAAGTGACCACTTTATCGTTCAAGCACTTCAATTGCTTTAAAAAAAACAACAAAAAAAACAAATTGCTTTAATGTCAGGACTGAGCCATATGCAGCTGTCAGAGGGGAACCAGGAACTGTGCCAGGGAATTAGAGCTGAGAGACCAGGCCAGGAGTCAGAGCTGAATCACACAATAAAAAACATCAAAACCTGAAAGACTGCTGTGGCTCAGTAGGATCTCAGCCCAATCAGGAAGCTTTTTATAGGTCCTCCTGACTAAGAGGACCCAATGGTAAGCATTGGAAGGTGGGGGCAATTCAAAGCCTACTTCGCAGCCCAGGAAGATGTTCCAAACTGCCATTCCGTTGGATTACCGCATGGGGCAGCTGCACATAGAACCGGTTTCCCAGTTCTAGCCTACCTGTTTCTGTTCTGATGCAACTCTTGCTGATATTTCTATGCACAGACAAAGGGGAACAGCACAGAAGAACAAGTATCTTACGAATGGAGGATGCTGCGATAGCTGGGACAGTAGAAGACAGAGGTGACTGTCAATGAGTTAGACCTCTAGTCTCCTTGGTGCCAGTCAATGAGGTGGATCTCTGGTTTCCTGGGTGCTAGTTAATGAGTTGGACCTCTGGTCTCTTGGGTGGAGCAACATAAATGAATGGCACAAGAAGGTGTGGATGTATTGTCTACAATTTATAACATGTTATGGCAAAATAAAAATCAATCATAATATAAGAGTGCTGGTATAATTTCATTAGTTATTGGCATAGAACAAAACATAATGAAAATATCAGACAAATTAGTGTTACATATTGCCCAAAGATGTTTTGTGAAATCACTAACTTATGTTAAAATGTAAGGTTTTGATACATGTGATTTTTATTAATATTTTAATATATTCTTTGAAAGCAAATAAACAGATGAAACATAAAGAGAGAAAAGCCATCTCTGAACAATAACTGGACATTGAATTATCATCTCATATGACATATTTAAGCAGAAGGCAATAAATAAAGCACTAGGAGGATCCCACTGCACTAGGTTTAGTGTTCTGTCATCCCCAAGTTTTCCTTAATTGTTACCATCAACGTTGGGTAATTAGTGATTCCAAAGTCTGAACAGATTTTCTGATTGGACATCTCACCACAGTCTATCACACCAAGCTTCACCGTAGGTCTCCAATCTGAAAAGAGAAGCATACATGAAGTCACATGGGGTAGACAGGGGAGGATTGAATAAGTTACAGCTGATTATTTTTTCACAAATTTTAAGCAAACATACAAGAATATTATCCCTGGTATATTTTTTGTTGGTAGTGGAGCCACCGACAGAAATTGATTGGGTGAACTGCCTGAATGTCACAGAGAGATGAGCAGAAGGATTTCTCAGCCATTGTCTAAGCTGCTCAGATCTGGCATGACAAAAGCCTTCCTCAATAATGCCTTCCAGATGTTTTGGATGATAATTCCCCAACATTCCCGACCATTGCCCATGGTAGCTGGGGCTAATGGGAGCTGAAGTCCAAAACATTTGGAGAGCAGCAGGTTGAGAAAGAACCAGGGCCATAAGAACGAAGTAAACAAGAACCTGAGATGGCAGCCGGTCAAACCAAGGTCCCCTCTGCAAGGATTCGCTTTTGCGCCCAGTTAAGCGATTATGCGCATAATCGCTGAAGCGCATTTACACCTAATACCTCTGAACGAGAGGTGGCGAGAGGTGGCGAAGTGCATTAACGGATGACCAAAATGTGCTTTACAAGTTGTTAATGTACATAAGCGCTTGTTCACATAGTCAAAATGTGCTTTAACGGCCGGAGCAAAATAAAACTTGCGATTTAACGCGCATTTAATAATGCACATAATCGGAGAGATAACGCGCCTCTACGCCCGATTTGTGCTCCGTTCTTGTAGAGGTAAATTTTTTAAAGCGCCTTGACAGAGCTTTAAATGCCTCTTGTAGAGGCAGCCCAAGTAAAGCAAAGGCAGTTTGAAAGAAGGTGTTGCCCAGCAGAACAAGTGGAAGAGAAGGCCAGAGGGTGAAATTTGAGAGGAGGAGGATGGGGGGAAATCTGGCAGCCAAAATGGACAAAGAAGGTCTGAGGAGATGAATTAGGCTGAAATTCATATGTTGATTTGAAATAAATACCCAACTTCTAATTATACTTTATATATTGTTAGTATATTGGGTGCTTCTCTGAAAATTGCTTGAAACTAATTGCTAGGAGTGTGCATCGGATCGGATCCGATCCACGATCCGAATCCGATCCACCCCAAAATCGGAAAAATCCGATCCAAACCGATCCGATTCACCGAGGTCCGATCCGGATTGGATCGGCGGATCGGACGCCATTTTGAATGCTTTTTCCCATAGCAAAGTATTGTTTTACAAAAACGCCTATAACGTTTTCATTTTTAATGATAGAAGAATGAAACTTGGGCACATTGTAGACTGGTTAGGGATAGTTTTCTGTGAGAAATTTCAGAAAGATTGGTGCATGTGTTTTGTGGCAATTAATTTTTTAATAAATAACCAGGAATGCCTATAACTTTGTCATTTTTAAAGTTACACACATGAAACTTTGCCACATTGTAGGTGGTACCTTGGGACCTATGTGTGTGAAATTTCAGAAACATAGGTGCTTGCCTTGTGTGGCAATTAATTTTAGAAAAATTGGTAGTAGTGGGGTAAATACAGTTATGCCTCCCATTTTTTTATTTTTAAAGATACAAACAGGAAACGTGGGCAAATTACAGGTAACACTTGGCTTGATATGTGTATGAAATTTCAGAAACATAGGTGCTTGCCTTGTGTGGCAATTAATTTTTGAAACAATGAGGAAAGAAATGCCTATAACTTTTTTATTTTAAAAGTTAGAAGTTTGAAAGTTGCTCACTTTGTAGATGGATTAGGGGTAGTTGTTTGTCAGAAATTTCAGAAAGTTAGGTCCAGGCATTTGGTGGCTACGAATTTTTTAGATTAAAAGTTATAAAAGTATTTCCACAGAGGCTTGGGCTGTCAATTGCACCCCCCTCCCCCTTTTTTAAAAGGGAGGGGGAGGCGGGGGAGGGGGGTGCAATTGACAGCCCAAGCCTCTGTGGAAATACTTTTATAATACTTTTTAGTTCCCATATTATGATCTTCCATCAACCCAGCCAAAGTGCAATGGAGAATGCTTGTGTGCATTAGCCCACCAACTTCTGGACCTCAGCACTATCATGAGCACTTCCTGGATCTTCACGGAATGTCATTGCCCCTGATATTTTGCAATTGCAAGTGGTTGAGAAAGAGCAGCAATGAATTGAGAGTTCCCGTATATGTGTACCCTGCGCTGTCAACACTTTCTGAAGGAGGAGGATTTTGATGCAATAGACAATTAGCCTGACCAGTGTAAAAGAATCCTGTGGATTTGAATCTTGTGGACTTGAATACTGGTAAAAATGCCTGCTGTGAAATCTTGTCAACTCTCAGAAGTTGTACCAAGGGGGTGGGGACAGACTAGGAGGGTGTCGAGAACTAGGACAAAAAACAACAAAACAACAACAGTGGCAGCTCATTGTTGTTGATAGGGCAAAGGTGGAACCAAGCAGAGCCAAGGGGTTGCAAGAGGATTTTCCTCCCCCACTCCAAGGCAGAGATTGTTATAATATTAAAGTCATTCAGACAGATGTTAGGTGCCCCCTTTCCCCCTGGTGAATGAAAAAATATGTCCATTTGAAAAGGATTACAATGGATTGCAGCTTGTAGCTAGTGAAAGCATAGGCAGCCAGATAAATCTGGGGGAAAGTGGCGGAGATGCAACAGATTCATGAGATCCCATGCTTTGCTTTCTCTCCAGGCTTGCCCACAGGACTCCAGACTTTGTCCTACTCAAAACAAGCTAGTGGTACTCCTTCCAACATTTGGGTGGCAAGGAGACGGAAGAGGGTTTCATTACCATGGACCGAGATGGTTCTGGCCCAACAGCTACAAATGAGACTGATCATTAGAGATGGTGGTGTCTACCAGTCCATTGAGGGCTTGGAGCCTTCAAACAAAAGTTCTAAAATAAGAAATGAGTCTCAAATCTGACATTACAAAACCAAAAGCTGGCACCTAAGCCTGTGATTGGGAGCATTCATCTGTCTGTCTCTCTGTCTGTTTCTCTCTCTCTCTCTCTCTCTCTCTCTCTCTCTGTGGGGGGGTAAGTGGAGGGGTGGGTATGCATCATACTGTTTTAAATTTTCTTTTTAATTTTCTCCTATTCATTCTTTAGGAGCCATCAACTCAGGGCGCCCAGAGTGGCTTCGGGGGGGGGGGGTTTCCAGGCAGCCTCCTCTCATTCTCACTCACTTTTCATAGAGTAAGTGATGAGAGAAACTGTCTCCATTAGGAGCCACCACCTCAGGGAGAGAGATAGGGGTGTGTGTGTGTGTGTGTGTGTGTGTGAAAGAGAGAGAATGCCTGAGTGTTTGTCTGTGAGAATGGGACCGGCTGCATGTCTGTGTGCAAAGGGAGAGGGTGACAGTCTATATGAAGGATTATGGGTGACTCTCTGTGTGAATGGGAGTCCAACCATATATGTGAATGGGGTGTGTGTGTCTGTCTGTCTGTTCATATAAATGGGGAGCTGTCTGTGAATTGGGGTATATCTCTCTGTTAATGGAGGTCTCCTGTGTGAGGCTGATTGTGAATGCGGGTGGCTGTCTGCCAGTAAGAAGGGGGCTGTCAGTGCAAATGGAGCTCTGTGTGTGTGTGTGTGTGAGAGAGAGAGAGAGAGACTCTGCCCTCTAAACAACCAGCTTCAGTGGGCATCAGGTGTCACTTTTCAAAATCACATGGAAAAGTTCTGCTGGACAGTACTGTATGGACTCAAAAATGATGGAGAAAGATTGGAGTGTTGTTGTTTTTTGTTTTGTTTTTTTGCCACTATACAGCAGGCTCTAAGACGAGCTCTTATTTGTCTTCAGACTTGCCCTGAGTTTTCCACTACTTGCATTTGTGCAGTTATCCCATCTGTCTAATTGTCCTCAGATTCCCAGAATAGGAGGAGCCAAATGGGCTCTCTTTTGTGGGGGAGGGTGCTGAAGAGTGTCTACAACCCAACTCATCCCCATATCTCACAGAGTGACTACACCTTCAACAGGAGACTCCTCTGGAGCTCTCAGGAATCCATCTACAACCGTTGTCCTCCAGGAGCCAGCCATTTCAATTGGTGCACTTTATTTGCATATCAGATCACTTTCCAGAAAAGTTTAGGCTTACAGAAGCTTCTTTCTTCTGTCAGCCTAAACATTTCCAGAAAGTGATCCTATCATTTTGAGGGAGAAGTCCCCGCCCCGCCCGCCCCATATTCCCAGATCACTATCTTACTGCTCACAACAACACCCGATTTCCAGTGTGACCCAAGAACATGGTAGGCTAATGATATGTTAGTACTGTGTTTATCATGGCAACCATGAAAGTCCTGAGCTGTCAAAGAAACAGCAGCTTTCGTATAAATGTTGAATTCCCTGAAAACCACTAGTTGGGGGAGCTTCAATTACTGGTCCATGATCACCTGCAGGAGCAGCAATGGCACAGACAGAGACACAATGGGCATCCTCCATTGATGATAAGTAATTTTCTTGTGTCTTGGCTAAACAATCCAGTCATACCCAATACAAAGAGATGCAGCAGAAGTATCCACTCCCGGCAGAGACAGGAAGTAGACAGGGCCAAAGCCTCACAGTTGCAGTTACACATAAAAATGGCGAGCACATTGTTGGGATGCGGAGGAATTTCGTATAGCCTTAGTGGATGAAAATGTAGCAGTCAGTGTTACTGGCTACATCCCTGGGGTGTACAAACAAAAGAACTCTCCAAGGGCAAGTGAATACTTGGATTGTATACGCAAACAGGAAAGCAAATGGAAGGGGTAATTCAAATAGGAGACATGGCAGTGTCCTCAAGTACTGGAATCTCAAGGAACAGAGCATGCTGGCATTACAAGCATGGAGTGAAAAGAGGGAATATGTAGGCAAGTGTCTCTGTAGATGCAACAGCAGCCCAGTTCTCTTGAAGCGGGGGGGGGGGGTAGGTGGGCACCTTAGCTTCTTTAGCCAAAGCTTAACTGGAGGAACAATCCTGATTAACCTGTCTAGGGTCCCCTCTACAAGGATTCGCTTTTGCGCCTGGTTAGGCGATTATGTGCATAATCGCTGAAGCGCATTTACGGCTAATACCTCTGCACGAGAGGCGGCGAGAGGCGGCGAAGCGCATTAACAGATGACCAAAATGCGCTTTAGAAGTAGTTAATGCGCATAAGCGCTTGTTCACATAGTCAAAATGCGCTTTAACGGCCAGAGCAAAATAAAACTCGCTGTTTAACGCGCATTCGATAATCTGCATAATCGGAGAGATAACGCGCCTCTACGCTCGATTTGCGCTCCGTTCTTGTAGAGGTAAAATTTTTTAAGTGCCTTGAAAGAGCTTTAAACCTCTCTTGTAGAGGACACAATGTGAAGCAATTATAAAGACACAGAGCACCTTTGAGCATGCACAGAGTATCTTGCCTCCCATTCAGCCACCAAGGACACCTCTGAAGTTGGAGGATGAATGTAACAGAGTAGGGGCTCCATTTCCCAGGCAGCAAGCTGGCCTTCATGATCCCAGCCAGTGCCATTTGGAAAGCCAACATGTGTACTACTTACCCTTGATGTCCTTGGCCAGCGCTCGCCAGGTGGGGGCAATTAAGACGGTGTCGATGCACCAGTGGGCGTAAAACTGGATCACCCAGGCGCTGCGGGAGAAAAAGATGTTGCCTTTCAGCGTGTCTGCATCCAGCACCTTCACCAGGTCGTGGGGTTGATATTGGATGAAGCCACATGCCTGGGACAGCGGCAAAAGCAGAGAGACCAAGACGACGACGACGAGGAGGCAAGCGGGTGGCGGTAGCCCTGGCCGGGCTCGGGGGAGCCGCCTTAGCATGTCGATGGGGAAGAGCGTGGACGATGAAGGGGGAAACACAGCAAGAAGCCACTGCTCGAATGATGGCGGGGAAAGGTTGAAAGCCCCCAATAAAATCCACAAGCCCCACCCTCAGTCCCTCTCTCTCTCCCACCCCTCCAAATGAGCCAATTCCCCCCTTCCCTGTAGCCTTCTCGAAACAGAAGCTAAGGGGGCTGGCTCAACAAGTAAGGGGGCTGGACCCTCTCTGACCGCCCCCTCTAAAAAAAAATGGAGTAATGCCAGAAGCTCGTCCACTGCCTGGCGTCTGGCCAAATATTTGCTCGAAATGCGCAAAGCAGTCACCCCCCCCCCCTTTCCCATTGCCAGCCCCAAGCCTTTGCCCCCAAGGCATCTCAGCTCTAACGGTCCGCAGGGGGTTGTTGTCAGTGGGCAATTCTCTTCCGAATGCAAAGAAGGCAGGACGGGACTTCTGGACACACACATAAGGAGCAGAGCAAAGACAACTAAGTACAGCATGCCTCGAATCAGGTTGTAGAAAAGCGAAAAAGAAAAGGAGGTCTAGAGGAAAGGGGGACGGAGGATTAAGCCTCATTGAAGTCAGTGAGAGGGTTCCCTACCCCCCTTCACCAAGAAAATGAGCTAAGGATTGGGTAGCATAGTTTAAAAGTATAGCTTGGTGCAGAGTTCCAGCAATAGATTTCTAACCTCCTGACCTATTTACACAGGGGGAAGTGGGAGGAGCTGCTGTGTAGGTTATTGTCCAATTTTTGCTTAGTGTGTTAGTTACTAGGAATAGTGGTGTGGCAAGTCGTCAAATTCTGTGTGTTCTCAAATTCTCGGCAGAGTGATACTTGACAAGTGAAGAAACCTCGCACGGTTTATAAACTCAACCATAGACTACAAGCTTGTATTAGTTTTATACCTGTTTAATTATTATGAATTTCCACATTGCCCTGAGAAGTGCCGTTTGATGGTTTTACAGGGTAAAGGACGCAACAGGTTAATCTGTAGAAACCGTATAGAATTTGTATATGTAAAGCTCACTCTCCCTACCAGCCACCTCCTTCGTATGGAAGGAATGATGGGATCTGGGTCCAAACTGTAGTGGGATAGATGAAAAAATGCTGGGGGGGGGGGAATAGTGCATGGTATCTCCACCCCACCCCCCTCATTTCCTGAAAAGAGGTAGGGGGGAAAGAGTGAGCAACTTAATAGAAAAGCAAAAACAAGAACTAGGATTTATTTAACAAGGATGGGGGAAGAAGCAAGAGGAACTCCATGTCCTCAATAATGGGTCGCATCTGCTGGTCACAATAATTCATGTACTGAAAACTTTCCATTTAGATGATGGGGCTGTCCTGATGAACACAGAGAAGTTGCAACTAATGCAGAATCAAGGTTGCTGTCAGGAACATCACATAGCAGCCATTTAACACACCAGTTTGAAGAAACTGCTCTGGCTGCCAATATGATTCAGGTTCAAAGTGTTTGTGATGATGTTTAAAGCCCTAAATGCCTTGGGACCTCAATATTTGAGGGAGCGTCTCTCTCCCTCTATACACTTGCGTGAGGATTAAGATCTGTCAAGTGGCTCTCTTCTGCATCGCCTCATTGGGAACTGTACATTGTGTAGAGCTGCAAGAGAAGACCATATGAATATGACCTGTGGATTCTGGCATCACGCAGACTTGCAGAACCATTTATTGCCTGGGGGATTTGCGCTAATACACATTTAAATAAGTCCATCAATCCACACTTGCACTAATGCACACTAAGTCGAATTGCAAATTAGCGCTAATGAGAGACAGGATTGAACCCAGCAGAACTTTATATCATAAATCCCAGGGAGCAAAGTGGTAGTCTTTTGCCACTGCCTTCTGGAATAGAATGGCAGGAATGGAAAGACTGCAAAATGTTGTCCCTAATCCTCAACCCTGCCAGCCTATTCAAAAGGATACCATGGTTGATGGCACTGAAGGCTGCTGGAAGGTCCAGGAGGATCAGCAGGTTGGGACTCCCCCTGTTGGTGGTACAACCCTCTCATAGCATAGGATGACCAAGACCCCCTCTAGATGGATTCTGTTTGACGCCTGGTTAGCCGATTATGCGCATAATCACGGAAGCGCTTTATCGTAAATGCTTGTACGCAAGAGGTAATTGAGCGCACAACTGGTGGCCTTACCGATTGTTTGAAATGCACTTTACAAGTAGTTAATGCGGAGAATTGCTTGTTCACATAGTCAAAATGCGCTTTAACGGCCGGAGGAAAATAAAACTCGCTATTTAACGCGCATTCGATAATGCGCATAATCGAAGAGATAAAGCGCCTCAACTCCCGATTTACGCTCCGCTCTTGTAGAGGTAAATTTTTTAATGAGAATTCAAAGAGCTTTAAACGTCTCGTGTAGAGGCAGCCCAAGACAGTTTCTGTTCCAAAACAAGGCTGGAAACCATGGGTGCTTCCAGAGGAGGCTTTTATCCCATCACCTCCTTCATTTAGAGGAATGTATATAGGGGTTCCAGTTGTTGTTATCTTCCACTCATAACCCTCCCATATTTTCCCACTAGTTCTTCTGTCTTTTTCTGACTGCCAAAAATCTGTTAAGGAACAAGATGGACTGGGGTACAAAGCTTTCAAACGGTTAGCTCCCAGACTTCTCTGTTTGGAAGCACCCCTGATCGAAATGGATCTTAATTTATTACTTCATCCTGACAGATTCCAAATTGCATGGCAATCACCTTTGTCAGGAAAGGCATGTTAGCAACCAGCTGATCGCCCTACATCAAATGCCTACCAAGCAGAGGAATTACAAAAAATTCCAAACTCACCTCAGGAGAAAGTTAGTGCTATTGTTTTAAGGGATCTGCTAAGCCATCAGATTCCTGAAAATATCAACCTTCTTCTTAAGAACACAAGAACCATGCTGGATCAGACCAAGAGTCCATCTAGTCCAGCATTCTGTTCACACAGCAGCCAGCCAGCTATCAACCAGGAACCCACAAGTAGGACACTAGTGCAACAGCACCCTCCCACCCATGTTCCTCAGCAACTGGTGTGCATAGATTCACTGCCTTTGATACTGGAAGTAGCACATCACCATCAAGACCTCTTTCTTTAAGAGAACATGCTAGTAGGGTTGTGTGCTCCACTCTGCCCATTTGGAGGTCTGTTGATGGTCCAATCTCATGGAGCGGATCATGGGTGGTTTTAAAAAAACACGCTGGAGATCTTCGGTGTGGAGTGGACAGCCGTTGGGCCTCCGAACTGCCCCAAAAATATGTGACCAGTTTTTAGGGTCTCTTTGAGGCTTGTATTTTAGTCTCCAGGAGTCAACTGAACAGTTTTGAGATCGACATCTGTGGCTAACGAATAGCCACAGTCTTCTCCCTGTCCCCCTCCTATCCTGGTGTTTAGGGGGAGGGATTGCAAATGATATAACCCATTTGTCCTTTGCCTGGAAGTCATTCCTTTGCTAGCTGTTTGCAGCATTAGGAAGGAAAGAAGGAGGAGAGAGTCAGAGAGAGAGTGCTTCTGCTTGTTTGCGTGCATTCTTTTTTGTTTGTATCCTGTGTGTCTCTGGTTTTCTTTGGTTCTTGTATGTGTGTGCTAGTGGGTTAGTTATTCCCCAATCCCCAAGTTCCTTGCAGCTTAAACTCCCCCTTTGTGAGTTATAGTGTGTGTGTGTATGGGGGGGGGAATGGCTTGAGGGGATTTAAAAAACCCCTAAAAATCAAGTCTAAAGCCCTACTTAAGAGCTGTCATCACGGCAAGTTTCATCCCTTTATCTTTAAAAATGAGGGAGCTGTAAGCATTTTGGTTAATTCCCATAGGCGATAACGGAACAGTTATCCAAAAACAGATTTCTCCTACGGTTAATCCGACAGGGCAGAGCAGGGAAGACACCCTAAATTTTGGAGCAGAGAACATGCTCAGAAATTTCAGAGCGGAGCAGACCCACTCCTGCACACCTGTACTTGCTATTGTTTAATGACTGCAAAGACGTGGCTGAAAAGTATGTGACATTACAGAAGCCAGAAGGGTGGCTGGATAAGGGCCACATGACACATGATGGGAAGTCCCATATATCTATGCATGTGTCTGCCCTATTCATGTATAATGCAAGAGGTTTCCAATGAATGAGGGAGATCTTTTTCTTTGTTTACACGTGCACAAAAGATGTGTAGTGTGGGGAGGAAAGCTGAATCCCCTCTCTCTTCCTTTGCCATACCTCAGTGTGCTTTGCTACTTGATACACTTTTCTTTTTCTGGTGGAAACTGCTTGACTCATCAAGAGTACGGCAAGTAAGACAGGCCACGGTTCAGCTCCAATCAATTACAGACTCCATTTTGTGCAAAGAAAAAGGGGGAAAATATAGACCTGGCTCCCCTGCTTTTTGTTATTAGGAGTTTTGCCCTGTGTTGAGTCAAATGCACCTAAATCTGGAGCCAACCCCATATTATTTTTTAAAGAAATGAGCTGCAATCATAGCACCACAGACACATGTCTTCTATTTGAAAACAACAGAAATTCTTGTGGCATTTTAAATACTGATTTATTGTGGCATATGCTTTTGTGGACTAGCGCTCACTTCATCAAATGCATGAAGTGTTCTCAGTAGGCAGATATATATGGATACAGAAAAGAAATTGTAAACAGCGGGGCCACAGAACTATAACATGCATGAAGTACAAAGTGTGACTATTCCCTGTAAAGCTTAATGTCTACAGGATAAGCATAGAAATCATCCACAATAGTAATGATAGGTGACAACACAATCACCCTATGTTAATTAATACCTGTAGAGGAAGAGGAAACTATTGACTTCATCTAGGCCAAAACTAACAGAATCTGAAGCCCCTTTGTAAGAACAGCGGCATCTTTCAGGTCAGCACCCCAGTGTCTTGGAGACTGAAATCTGAAATGAAAACACATACACACACACACACACACACACAAAGACTGACAAGGCCATTTTGGTACCCAGAAGCAACCTGCTACAGGACAGATGCAGACAAGAAAATGACTGAATGCCAATCTTTACAAAACTTGTTATTTTGGAGTGGCTTTGTGTGGTTTACTTGTCAGTTAATTTGATTATAGTTTGAATTAATGTTACAGGTTTGATTTAAGATACTCAATTGATTGGATATGAAAAAAATTGAACGATGGTGGAGAGCCATCATTAAATTCCCTTTTTATTTCTGAGAATGATATTATATTACTCTGCTCCAAAATGTCCTTATGCCTAAAAAGGTTACTTTTCTTTCCAGATTTTAAAATTTAAGCTTATGCCTGCTTTTAATTTTTCTGTCACTGATCTCAAAGTAGATACAATGTTTTATATCAATCCCATACTTTTAACGCACTTTGGGGAGCACAGGGTACAAAACAGGATGTGCACACAAGCATCACAGATGTGGAGTATTGCCTACCCCTACCTCAGAACATGCCCCAGATGTTGCACGGGCAGGGCCAGATTAAGGCCAGCTGATGCCCTAAGCACAGTCCAATGATGGTGCCCCCTTGGCCCTTCCATCGCTTAGCCAGCAAGACATTAAGACTCAATAAGTGCTGAAGGTGAAATAAGACATTAAAAACGCCCACACAACTACATTAAATATAAACTTTTTATTATTATATTTATATATTCCTTAAAATTAGATGGCTACAGCTATGGTACCAGTACTCTGTGGAGCCTCCCTTCCCTTGGAATCCAGGGCTGTGCACAGGAGACATAAAAGGGTTCCTTGGCACATGCTCATGTGGAAGGCCTCCTCCACACGAGACGTTTAATGAGCCTTGAAGGCTAATTAAAAAAATTACCTCCACAAGCACGGAGCGCAAAACGGGCGTACAGGCGCGTTATCTCCCCGATAATGCGCATTTTCGAACGCGCGTTAAATAGTGACTTTTATTTTGCTCCGGCCGTTAAAGCGCATTTTCGCGGTGTGAACAAGCGATTACGCGCATTAACTGCTTGTAAAGCGCTTTTTGGACATGAATTAATGCGCTTCGCCGCCTCTCGCCGCCTCCGGTGCAGAGGGATTAGGAGTAAAAGCGCCTCCGCGATAATGCGCATAATCGCGGAACCGGGCGCAAAAGCGCATCCTTGTGGAGGGGGCCGAAGTGTTCTGAAGATGACAATTTTAAAGGTACTTGAGGAGATTTAAAAAAAAAATGAAAGGAAAACAGGGATGCTTCTCAGTTGGAAAAAAAGCTCCTTTTCAAGATGGTGTACCTCATTAATTGACATCAACTATTCTGCTCAGTCACTCTGAGAAACATTTGTTCTCTTGTTAAGCCTCTCACCAGGTTGTGAAGGTCACCCTTGACTGTGGATTTTTCTGGAAAATACTAATGTAGAAATGGAAAGCAACAGAAAACAAGATTAAGTACAGGTGCCAGATAGGGTTATATTTGTACATACTGGGAGAGTACAGGCATAACGGGACCCTTCCCCAATTGGGGGGAAAAGCTATCCAGGTAGTTCACAGCAAGACATTTTGCTACCTGAAGCAGAGCCTTCCCCCCAAGCCCCTGCTTGAACCAACAGTATTAAAGTCTTACTGCACCATTTAGAAAACCATTTCTGCCTTCCTCCTCTCATGGTGCCACCTGAAACAGGTTGCTTCACCCCACTGCAAACCAAGCTTCTTTAAAAGGAAGGCAACCCCACTGAAAGCAGGCCAAAAACCATCTCTATAGCCAACTGTTCTACCTAATATCTGCATCCCTTTCTTGTTTGTATTGTTTGTATTTATTAACCACTATCTAGTCCATTATAAATTCCAGGTACTTCTCTAGGATAGCTGCCATCACATCTGGATTAGATGAAAAGGAGAAACAGAACTGGGCATTGTCAGTATATTGACAGCACTTCTCAAATCCCAGATGACCTCACCGGGCTGTTTCATAGCTGTTAAATAAAATAAGAAGAGCAAACTAGATCACCAGACATAACATAAATGGCATGGAGAGGAAGTGCTCCAGCACCACTTTCTGGAATCCAGGCAGGAACATAAACACTGGAATGTGAAGGCTTCAGTTCCCATCCTAGACAGGTGAACCATGATCAATGGTATTGGAAGTTTCCACCAAGACTGCTGGGACTTGGAATCCTGCTGTACCTCCTTCTTGGGAAAGGCTCAAAAGCCACACCCTGAGGATCTGGATCACCTCTGTTACCTCCTCTTCTCACTTTCTATTACCATGACTGGATCCAGAGGAAGGCTGCACCTATCTAGGCACCTGGTCAGCATCCCCAGGCTGCAATAGATGAATATTCTCCAAGCAATTTCAGCAAGAAGGGCCACAAGAAATATTAAATAAGTGTATTGCACATTGAATGGTATTCAAGAGCAGCATTCTTTTAGATCATCCTGGGCTCCAGTACCAAGCAGACGCCTTAACAGTTGGAATAACTCTTCTAAATGGATGCAATGGTGGTGGTGAAGTACACTCTCTTTACTACCATCACCACCACTCCCACTCCTAGAGTAGAGCCAAAAATGGGCTTTAGCTTGTGTTTGGCCCAAGTAATTCTGAGTCTTTCTTGCATTCCAGTTATCATTTCTGTTGTGTCAATGTCCAAAACTCCATGGTGCACCAGGCAGCAAACCAAGCTCTGGTCAGTTGGAGAGTGCATCAGGAGTGATTATGTCTATCACCTGGGCCATCTCCTTATTCCAGAGATCAACTGGGACTTTAACAGGACCTCCAAGATTTTCAGCAGGAAAGGGGCTTACTGCAAGTTGTTTCTTTCTTGCCCAAACTACTACATAAAACTCTTGAGAACCAATTTTTATGGGGTGAATTGCCACACCACTCACACCCTGGAATATAACACACACACACACCAAGGAAATAACAGCAACTATAGTATGAACAACTCCTTTCCCTCCATGTGTCCCAAGGTCTGCTGTTTCTTATGAGTAAAGCTGCAGCAATCCAGCTCAGCAGACTGGATGCTCTTACCCTTTAAGAAGTGGATCAATCAATCTAGAAAGTGCTGGATGTCACAACCTGGGGTTAGAGTCTCAAGCTGATCAAAACCACTGCAGGCTAAGGATCAGCATCTAGCTTGCTCTCCAGTACTTTAGCAAAGAGACAGCTCTACTTAAGCTATTCTTCCCATGTTGTCTTTGCTCTGCAGGCAGACCTCCCAGCACTGCAAGTTCAGTAAGATAAAAAATTGATGATGAGTAATCACAGAGTAGGATTTCTAGTGATTCTTCAAGCCTTTCATTTTTGCTCAGCAGCTCTAGAATTTCAGCCAGCAACCAGGAAGGAACCCTCTAAAACTTCTAACAGTGGTCTCCTTTAATCAACCCAGGCTTGGTTTTCTTAAGAGGCAGTCATTTAGGTGTTCTACAGACAAATTACTCTCTAGAGAGCAGAACCACATTTTGAACATTTGCAGGAATAAGATTGCTGCTGGCGGTAGGCCTCAAAATGGGGTGCTCTGACGGCAGGGTGGGGAAGGGCTCAGATTGCCTGGCTAATAAGCTTCATGTCTTCTTAGAAAAAAAGTCCCATTTTGTTCAATAAGACCTACACTCAGGTATGTTTGCTCAGGTTACTGTAAGGTACAGAAAGAACACAGGTGATAAAGAAACTTGGGCTGAAATGCCAAACATGCTTACTTACTAGGGAGTTGATGTGCTGCTGTTTTCCTGCTGCAGTGGGTGGGAGGGGTGGAGGGTATCTAGAGAGGGGTTGCTGACTGGGCAGAGGAACCTAATGTTGATCATAGCTGTTACTTGACTCATTGGCTAAACACATTGAAGGGTGGTAGCAGACTCACTCCTCACAAAATGATTGAACAAAACAATTGTTCATTACTCACAAAATGATTTGAATATGTCTGAATGTTTTGCCTTGTATCTTGGGTTCTACAAGGACTAGACACTTGCCCCTTTTTTATTTGAAGTCTGGAAATCTGGGTTAGTTAATGGGCCCTTTGAGTTGTGGGGCTGGGGGAGCTATAATCTTTTTAGCACTGTCATTATCCTGGCTACATTAAAAGGGCACATGAGTGCCCCTTTAGTTAAGGTCACACACACACACACGGTTCCATCATTATAAGCCTCAAAATTCTACTACTTATGAAATGACATGTCAAGAGAGAATACCTTGACACTTAGCATCCATAATCTGTGTGATGAGATGTACAATTGTGTACAATTTCAGATCTATCCAATGCAAATCGTCACAAAGGGTGTCATCAGAGGGAGGGATTGTGTTTCCCTACAGTCGCTTTTCTTTCCCATAATAGGGATGAACAGCTTCATCTTTCTTCATATGGGGAAGAAAGAGGAAACAAACAACAACCACGTAGCCCATTCAATGGGCATTTTTATTAGGGATGTGCACTGGATCGGACCCGATCCACGATCCGAGTCCGGTCCAGTGGGAAATCGGATAAATTATCCGATTTCCGATCCCGCAGCTGGATCGGCCGATCCAATCCGAACCGGTCCGAAAAGGCTCCGAACCGGTTCGGCGGATCGGCGGATCGGCGGGCGCCCACTGGCGCCCACCGCCGCTTCCATTGGTGGGCGCCAGCGGGCGCCCGCCGATGAAAGTGGACAGCGGGGGGGGGAGGAGGGGGGCGCTTACCTTCTCGGCCCGTCCGCTCCCGTCCGGCACTAGCAGCTACTACCAGCGGGCTCCGCGGCCTGCTCTAGGGTGGCGCGCCGGGTGATGTCATCACCCGGCGCGCTACTCGAGAGTAGGCCGCGGAGCCCGCTGGTAGTAGCCGCCGGCGCCGGACGGGCCGAGAAGGTAAGCAGTGGCGGGGAAGGGGGCTTAACCCCCCCGGAGCCGTCCGCTTCTATCCGCTGGCACCCGCGGCTCCAGGGGGGGTAGGGAGCGCGGGGGAGGGGGTTTACCTGCCGGGGCCGTCCACAGCGGACGGCCCCGGGGGGGGGAGGGAGTTAGGCCCCCCCTTACCCACCCGCCGCCATTTTTTCCTCATAGACTTGCATTGCAATGCAAGTCTATGGGGAAAAAAATGGCGGCCGATCCAAAAATGTACGATTTTTGGGTCGGGATCGGACTCGATCCGGTCCGGGGGGCCTCCGATTTTGTCCGAACCGGTCCAGGACAAAATTGGAGGTCCCGATCCGGGTCCCGATCCGATCCGGGGGGTCCGTGCACACCCCTAGTGTAGATCTAGCCCAGGTGTTACAACTGAAAATGAACATAGAAGAGAGAAAGTGAACTCTCAGAGCCAAAGAGGCACGAATCAACTTGGTGCTCGACACCACCTCCTGGCACAACTCCTGGTGAGCAAACAGATCTTGCACAAACGCTGAAGGTCACAGACCGACACACTGGACTTTGGAAGAAAAAACCCCCAAAGAGTTGAAAGAATCCTTCAGTTGCAGGGGTCAAGCAGGGTGAGGGAGAAAGGGTGCACTTTCCACAGGTTTGGCAGGATTTACACTACTGCTTTATAATGGTTTACACCGGTATTGACAACTGTTGGGCCCCATGATACATTCCATATACCGTTTTCAAACTGCTTTAAAAGTGTTATACCCTGCTTGGTGTAGATCTAGCCCAGGCCAAGCTGCAAGCCTATATTATGAAGATGAAAAATGATGTGAGTTACTCTTAAGAAAATGCAGGCACCTCCGGCAAAAAGTCTGGTGAACACACAAATCTTGCATTATTGCTGGGCTCTGGATAACAAAAGACCTGACAGGTTTCAGCAGCTGCAGGGCAGGGGAAATGCAAATACACTTTCCATAGGTTTGTCATGCTAGGTGGGTCTTAACCCTTGCTGAAAGCTCATTACAACTTCAAGGAGGAAGGGAAGGGAAGGGAAGGAAGGAAGGAACACACACAGAGGCAGAATCTACACTACTGCTTTATAGTGGTATTGAAGTGCACTGACAACTGTTGGGGGCCCTATATACCACTTTCATAGTGCTATATCCTGTATGGTGTAGATCTGAAGAGAGAGAGAGAGAGAGTCAATAAATTATTTATTACCGTCACAGACCAGCAAAAAAAGACCCATTAAGAGAGAGGGAGAGAGAGAGAGAGAGAGAGAGAGAGAGAGAGAAGAGGCAGAGCAGCTGCACAATGCCTTCTGGTTGCTAGTGCTAGAACACTCCATCTGGAAGCATCCTACAAATTCCATGGATCAGAAGATGCGCTTGCAGCTGTCACTGCTGTCATTCAGAAGGTCATTAGAGAGCTGGAACCATGTGGCTTGTTTTGGTGTCACTCAAGCTAAATTAGAGCTCTGCATTGTTTTCTTCATCCACATATCTCTGCCATCTGCAAAGAATATTTAGCAGGGAAAATAAAACAATGCAATAACTTGAGACGCTGCCCACTATTGGGCTGAGTACATCCTACTACCATATGTGTGTGCACACATGTGCATAGTTTTAGGAGAGTGTCAGTGTGAGGCAGAAAATTATATATGAAAAGAGAAAAGTGGAAAGGGATGTGCTTATACACATATGTTTGAGATTAACAGCCAGAACTCCTTCCGAGAAGGGAAACAGGAAAGAATGTCTGCATAGAGAGAGACATTTAGAAAGGAAAGCATGTGCACCTAGCGAGTATATAGCAAAACCCCATACTCAGGGCCGTGCAGAGCTAGTAATATGCCCAGGCCAGATGGGAAGTGTGTGCCCCCCCATTTCAAACTGCGCATTAAGGACAACGCAGTAAGGACAACCATCACAACTTAGAGACATATATCCCCGCCCCGCATGGAGCATGGCCCTCTGGAGCTTGTAGTCTGACCATGGTATTCATGACGGATGGCTTCTGCGCTGTTTCCACAAGGCAGGCTCCTCATCAGAGTGCCCCCTCAAAATCGTGGGCCCTGGGCCAACTGTCCCCACTGTCCCCCCTCTGCATGGCCCTGCCCATATTTACTGTGCTAATGTTTTTTTGTCTTAAGTAGTGATTTGTGTATATAGCAGCCTGGCATGTCTGTCTTCACACAGCCACTCTTGCCTGCCATTCCATTGGCTCTCTGGTTAGCAGAAGAAAGGAATGAAGAAAAGGAAGAGAGGTAGCGAACATACTTGAGGGGATGCTTGGCCCGGCACACAACTATGCACATGGAAAGTGGTCCTTAGCGTGGGAATCTTCCCTTTGTGCAACTGGGACAATCTTACCATTAGGCAGAGTAAGATGGCTACTCCAGGCAGCTGATTTCAGGTGTCACAGAAGGGCAGCAAAGGGGTAGTTATTTAATGTATTATTACTGTATTTTATTGCCAGAGTGGGTGAGAGGTGCTTGTGAGATTTTCTGCATCAATGCCAAATGAACCTGGTTGGCCTTGGGTACTATGCTGAGATAATGTCTAATACTTTAAACAAACTTTATGGAGCCTTCTTGCCAGATACTGATCATTTCCCCCCCCCCCCACTTCCATCTGCGGCCTTTCACAGAACACCCCACTAACTCTCTATGGAGGTGGCATCCTTATCAGGGAAGCCACAGAGAAGCAAATATCCCATTTAAACTGAAGTTTGATTTTTCACCGCTTTTCCGTCTCACATCAAAGCATATGGCAAGTCAAGTGCCTCAGTGCAGCCATGTGAAAATAAAACGCCCTTATGATTTTTTAAAAATTCTTCTATTGCTTGTATAGATTGTGAATGCCTTTTAAGATCCCACTGAACAAGGAGCAGCTCATTCTGTAAGGATTTCAGAAAAACGTTCCTGCTGCTTTTTGATGCTACGTAGTAGATAATTTGTTCATGAGCAAATTGGCTCACAGCCATATTTACTGTATCATAGACTGGGAATACCTTTCCTCTGGGGCAAATAGCTTTTAAAACAATCCCAGAAAGAAATGGGCCCTTCTATGCTGCTCGTTAAATGTAAAAATAAGCAGCAGATTTGAGCTTTTCTGTATTTCTAAGATAAAGTGTTGAACAATGGTATAGCAGATGAGGTCATATGTTGACTCAGAGCTGGTCTAGGCATTGCTTTCACTACCAGAATTGGAAGCCCCATGGCATGTTTCCCACACCCCCAGCCATACCATGAAACTGAACTAGCCACATATGTTGAGGTCACGACTGTACACTTCATTTCCCCCACCTGGAATTCATAGCAATGGAGGCCGCTGGTAGGTACAGGGAAAACCACTATGTGTTCTGCACAACGAGCTCACACAGTGAGTGGTGTGGATAGATACTGATCCTTGGGCAAAGTAACAAAGGCTGAATCTCAGTCATGGAACTGGCTGAGGATGTTGAGCAAGTCACTACCTCTTGACTTTTGTTCTCCATCTGTAAAATGGAAGTAATGATAGGTGAGTTCGCACAATGTGACAACCCATTTTGGTGAATAAGCCACACAGTGTGGGTTCTCTGTGGACCAACCCACAGTGAGCTCAATAGATTATCAAGTTTACTGTGGGTTGTTCTCCCCCTCCATCCCCTTTGGTCTTCCAGCTAGCTCTGGAACATATCCTAGGGGACTTGGTGGCAGAACCCATCTTGTCTGCGAAGCCTTCCTGCCCACTCCAATTGCAAACATTTTTGGGTCCCGACATTTGTGCAAATGCGGCCATAACTTTTTTAGGTACCTGAATTTGCATAAATATTATTATTAATAATAATTATTAATAATAATAATTATTAATTATTAATAATTATTATTCCTCCTTTTTTGCAGCTGCAGAAGTGCACACTTATGGTTATCAAACAACTTGGAACAAGCATACCTAGTAGACCACCTTCCCTTATATATACCTGGACGACAACTACAATCCTCAGAGGATCGTACTGGCCATTCCGAGATGAATGGAATGCCGCCATGAAGAACCTCGATGGCGGGCCTTCTCTGTAGTGGCACCCACCCTCTGGAAAACCCTCCCTCGTGCAGTTCAGGAGGCAGAAAATGTTACATCTTTTAAACACCTCCTGAAGACATACCTTTTACAAAGGCTTCCCCTGGCTCTTAATGTAGCTCATTTTACACTGCCTTTTTAACTTTTTAATGTTTAAACTTATCTTGTTATTATGGCTTTTAATTATGCACTGCCCAGAGAGCTTCAGCTGATGGGCAGTATAAAGATATTATATATATATATATATATATATATATATATATATATATTCTTTGCCTTGTCTATTGTCTTGCATGCTTCAGCTGTCAATGAGAACAAAGTGTACTAGAACACTGTAAGGTAACTGACAAAATGGGACTGCATATAGGTTATTTCAACAGGAGACCGGATCGGCCCCTTAGCAAGGCGATCCTTAAGTTTTGAAGTGTAGAACTGGCCTTTTGGGATCCCCCACTTCAATTGCATGCCTCCCCGAGTCTCTAGCAAGTGGTTTTAAGGATGACTTAGGGTCCACCCCATTTTTGCAGCTCCCATTTACAGTAACAGTCAATGACTATCTCACAGTGCTGCTGTGAGTTTAAAAGAGCTGAACTTGGTGAAGGATTTTACATGCTAAAAGTACTAAACCTATGATTGCTGATAAGATTAATGACTAAAACGATCATGAGACTGGAGAAACTCCCTTATGAGGGAAAGTTGCAACAGCTGGGATTGTTTAGCTTGGAGAAAAGGTAAGTTACAGGAGACATGATAGAGGTGTTCAAAAATTATGCATTGTGTGAAGAAAGTGGATAGAGAGAAATTTTTCTCCTCTCATAATACTAGAACCCAGAGTCATTCCATGAAGCTGATTGCTGGGAGATTCAGAATAGATAAAAGCAAGTAATTCATCACACATTGCATAATTAAACTATGGAATTGTTACTGCCAGATGTTATGTTGGCCACCATACTGGATGGAGATTAGACAAATTCCTGGTGGAGGAGGCTATGAATGGCTACTAGTCTTGATGGCTTTGTGCTACTTCCAGTATCAGAGGCAATATGCCTGTATACAGTTACTGGGGACCATGGGCAAGAAGATGCTATTGCTCTCATGTGCTGCTTGTGAGTTTTCAATGGGCAGCTGGTTAGACATTGTATGAATAGAATACTGGACTAGACGGACCCTTGGTCTGATCCAGCAGGACTCTTCTTATGTTCTTATGTTTACTTTCGTGAGATTTCAGAGGTACTTGAAATGAGATTCATTTAGAGGAATGAGCAGAAGACATTGGATGTAAAAATGTGAGGCAGAAGCTGCAACTTCCTAATGTTTTATTCTTTTCACCATATATTGACCCTGTTCAGATGACATGCTAAGCCACGGTAGTTAAGCATTTCGAGCTAAACATTATGGATTTGCATGTCATGTGAACCATTCCTACCCATGGTGGCTACATAATCACGAATTAAACACGCTCACTAAGCATTTGCTCCAAAATGGTTAGCGGCCTAACCATGGCTTGGCATGTTGTCTGAACAGGCCCATTGACAAAAGGAGCAAGTCACTTAGCTTCATTTATGGGTTTATAATTCTCCTTATTATGCATTACCTTGACAGCTATTTCATACATGCAGCCATTCACAGCTCCCTGATAATTTTACAAGTAACTGGAGCAGCACTGATAACCTTGGAATCCAGAATCTTTGTATTTCCACACACATGCTTGTGCATGGTGGTCCATTTGGCAGAGTGAGACAGTTGCCTCAGGCGGCAGATGCTGGGGGGGAGGGCAGCAGCAGGACTCAGGTGACTGAGTGGTGGCAGGATGTTGGAGGCCAGAACTGTGGGTGCCACATGGCCTGCCTATGACTCCTAAGCTAGAATGATGCTCTCAGATGTGGTCAAAGACACTACTGTCCCATCACCAGTGTCGAAGTAACATTCTTCTGTACATGAAAGGTGGGGTGGGGACCTTCACCTCGGGTAGCAAAATGGCTTGCTTTCATACTCAACATTTATAGCAACAAACGTATGGGAATGTATATCATAACATGAATCAATCAAATATATTCAAAACAAAGCAACATCAACAGAATTAAAAAACACAATAAATAATCTGATAGCAATCTCATATAAGAAAATTAAAATAACAAAAATGTATCAGTTACTAGACATTCCTTCCACATCTATAATCTAATTTTAGAGGTAGTCAAAGAAAAATTAGCCATACACTAAATAATACGTGTAGGTCTACCCGACAACAAAAATACAGTTTTATCCATTATGGATAAATATAGATGTAACAATGGAGATAATCAATTAGCTCTGCACACAAAGAATAGTAGAAAATGAAGTAAATTCTCCACTGAACTAGGTTTACACATGAATGAGCTTGCTCTATGCTTCACTGTTGGTTCCTGCCTTTAAAAATCTATTGCCCATGAAGAAAAATGCATAAGTAGTTGGCCAAACTATAATTAATATTTTTAAATAGTTATACTAAGGAGAGCACGTTTGCTTGATAATTGAGGCAACCCACTGAATATCAATGATCTTCAGTCTTAATTTAGAGATTTAGCTGCACAAAGACTTTGAGATCATAATTCATCCAAAGATAAACCACTGTGTGATAAGAACTACCATTGACTTGAGATCCTCCATAGAAGCAAGCAAAACCAGTTTGATAATTATTGCTGGGAGACTAAAAGTATGCTGGGAAGGAGGTTGCCCATTGGGTGGGAAAGACCCAGGCAATTGGTCCCTACCCACCTGGTGAATAATGTGGTCATTGTTTTATTCACGTGTGTACCTGTCATCCCCCCCACCCCGGTAGGACCCTCACTGGAAGATGATCTGGAGTTTCCTTAAGTTGAACATTCTAGAGGAGCAGGTTGTTTCAAGAAGCCCCAAGCTGATCAAGGGGATTCAAGCCCTAGGGAGTGGCAATCAGTAGACTTATCTTCTACTGATGCAGACAGCCCCCTTCTGATTCATAAAGAAAAGCCAAGACCCTGCATTTTCCTAGGAAACACAAGTATCTGAAGGTGCAGGCTGCCAGGCAAAGAAGTGCCTGTCTAAAAATCAGAACTCTTCATGAGTAAATCTATTTGTAAGTAAGGCTCTCCTTGTGAGTAAGAACTTTCCAAGGCATCTCTGCTGATCTGCAGCTGATACCTGAGCAGGGCTCTAAAAGCTGAAGCATAAAAGTCCTCAGGTCTAAACAGATGGTTGCTGGAACAATATATAACTGGCTGGGGCATTCTGGGAGTTGTAGTCCAACACATCTGGAAGGCACCAGGTTGGGGAAAGCAGATGTACACTATGCCAGCTAGAGCCACGGGTTCATTTAAATAAAGATCTGAGTAGGGAACTGAAGGATTAAGACAAACACCTGGGTATATTGACAAAGTTTCTTTGAATTTCAAATGAATAACTGAATCATCATCAACAATGAAAATTTCCCACTTCCTCACTTTGCAATGGAATCAGCCTCTTGTGGTTCCTCCAGTCAAGTTGCTCGGTGCGCACAGACAGCATCTTAATAATAATAATAATAATAATAATAATAATAACAACAATTTATTTCTTACCCGCCTCTCCATCTGGATCGAGGCAGGGAACAACAACATGATAAAATACATAAAAACTGATTAAAACATGACACATAGCTCTTTGTACTCCAATTATTAGTTTATAAGTTGTCTTTCCTGTAGCAGTCCTTCTGCTTCTGATTGTCCCTCACAACTGTTTTGTCCCGGGGAAGTGGCCTAACGAGAATGGAGTGAAGTTGGAAATCTCTCGCTCTCTCATGGAAGTGTTGGTCTAAACATATAATCCCTGTCTTGGAGATGACGGATTGTAAATTAAAGACTTGATATCTGGTTCGGAAGTGTTGCTGTGTCTTCTGAGTGAAAGAGAAAGTAAAGCGGATCAGGATTCCTGGCAGGCGGCCAGAGGCTGGTAATTGAGACGTTTATTACTCTGGCTAACGAGCTAAGTCTGGCAGATAAGGCTGTGGGGGGAGGCTGAAGTAAATAATTGAAGCCGGGTGAAGGGAGGATTTCAGTGCCCCCAGCTGAGCATGTGAGAAGTTCGAATATATTTGTCCGATAACAGCCGAAAAGATTTAAGAGTGTGGCTGTTAAGATCTATGTGGAGGGGCGTGGATTTATAAGTGTAGCCTGATGAAAAAAGAATAACAGGTGATAAATCAAGTGCCCCCAGCTGGATCAGGCAGCCGAAAAAGCATCCTTCAGATAAACACTGGGAATGGTTAACGAGAGTAATGGCCAACAAAGAACAGCCTTCTGATCATGGCGAGAAGGCAGCTCCGCTTCTTTCCGGAAGTAGGAATTCTAAAACTGGAAGCAAGCCAGGTACAATCCCCAAAACGTTCAAAGAAAGTCAATCATGGTCACCAGGAGAACTAATGGATAGCTTTCGGAAGATGTTAGATGAAGCTTTGGCAAAGCAGGAGGAGAGAATAAAGGGCCAAATTCTGGACTCGCAGAATGAGGTTTTGACAGGCTTCCAAACTGTGGTGGAGAGAATGACAGAACTGGAGAAGGAGAATGAGCAAATCAAGGAAACTACTAAGCAGCAGGGAGAACAAATGCAAGGGATGGACTTGTGTTTAATTGCCTTGGAGGATAGAGATAGAGGAGCAAATATTCGGATTAGATCCTTTAAGGAGCAAGAGGGGGAGAACCCAAAGGCTTTGAGAGATATAATATTGGCATGGATCAGAGAATTGGACCCCCAGGAAGTGTGGGAGATGGCTGACATTGAGAGGATCCATAGAGTGGGCTATAAAAAGAAAGGAATGCTTCCAAGGGATATAATTGTCAAATTTGCCAACTATTACAAGAAAGAAAAGTTAATGCAAGCAATTAGACGTCTTGCCCAACCGATGCTACAAGCAACACCAATCGAGGTTTATCATGATTTATGCCCTGAGACGGTCCAGTGGTGGAAGAGCGTTAGACTGTGTACAGTTACCCTGCGGAAGAAGGAGATAACATATAGCTGGGGATATCCCGTTTTTTTGAGATTCATGTGGCTAGGGAAACAACACAGAATAACTTCATGTGAGCAGGGGATGGAGCTTCTGGAGAAGTTGGGATTGGTCGACGCAACTGACGATGGAGAAACGAGGGTGGAGGAAGGAGCTGCAGGAGGAAGTAGTCAATAAAGAACTATGTTTGAACAGGGACAAAGAAGAGATTATAAGGGAGGGGAGGGTCAGCTGTTACTCCGGGATTGTTGGGTCGCTTCTCCCTCCCTGAAGAGTTCTAAAAATAATTGGGGCCATTGCCCAGGAGGGTCTGGTGAGGAGGGGGGGTGAGGTTTGGGGTAAGTGTGGGGGGAGGGTAAGGGAGGGGGGTATTTGTATCACAGGGGGAGACCAATATAGATCTTTGTGTGAGGCATGATGGAAAATAAATTAAGGGTGGCAACTTTAAATGTTAAAGGGCTAGGAACTATTATAAAAAGGAAGAGAATAGAAGCATTATTAAAAAAGAAAAAGCAGATGTCATTTTTTTTGCAGGAAACTCATCAATCAAAGGAGGGTACAAATGAGCTTTGGATGAGGGATGTGGGCGTTTATGAGAAAGCATTTGGTACTTCCAAAGCGAGAGGTGTAGCGACAATAATTTTTTTAAAAATGTGGTATTAATGTTCAAAGAGTGAAGAAAGATAAATTGGGTAGATTTCTGATAATTTTCTGTATGGTAGGGGAGGAGGAATATATATTGATTAATGTATATGCTCCTAATGGGAAACAAATGGAATTCTTCGATGAAGTTTTTAATGCGGTGGGAGAAATGGAGAAAAAGAATATTGTAATGGCAGGAGATTTTAATATGGTGTTAGATAAAGAAAAGGATAAGGATAATATATTAAAAGATCTTAAGATTGGTGGGAAGACAAGTTTAAGCAAATTAATGGATGGAAAAGAGCTAATGGATGTTTGGAGAGTATTAAAAGGGGAAGAAAGGAAATATATCTTCTCACCAAGGTTTAAGAGTTATTCCAGGATAGATTTTATATTTGTGTCAAAAAATATGTTATTTAAAATTATAGAATGTGCTATAGGGGTGATTAAAGTCCCCTTCTGAATTGCAGTTAAAGAGGTCCCTAAGTATATATTTGTTGTTATCCACTGGATTATAGAATTCCTTAAGATGTTGACTATTACTACAGACACTACAATGGAAGCAAGGGAAATGTCCTATTGTTCTATGGTGCATGGAATCTGTTGTCCTTAAAGAGCTATGTACAAGTCTATCCTTCAGGTTCTTAGCCCCTGTAGATTGATGTATGTGGGGATGACAACCAGAAAGATCAAAATCAGAATCAGCGAACATAAAAGCTGCATTAAACGGGGTAGGATACAGGCACCTTTAGTTAATCATTTTATTGAAATGAACCACTCGGTGGAGGATTTAAAATTCTTTGTCATTGAAAGAGTGAGGGGATTGGGAGATGAATTGGAGTCCAAACTGAGAAAGAGAGAATTG
This sequence comes from Anniella stebbinsi, assembly GCA_029215795.1. Lineage (NCBI taxonomy): Eukaryota > Metazoa > Chordata > Lepidosauria > Squamata > Anniellidae > Anniella > Anniella stebbinsi. The sequence goes on along the minus strand of JARDYH010000005.1, from coordinate 57,926,485 downwards.
TTTTGGATTTTTACTTTGAAAACAGTAACGCCAAAAGGGTTAAATGCAATTGGTCCATTGTGTTGTAACAATTGTATTTGTTAATGTATGTCTCTATGCATTATTTTACTATACATAAATGGATTGTAATGGATTGTAACTTTCTTTGGAAAAGGGGGATATATTGCTTTTAATCATTGCCTTCGGCACGGTAATGGCTATTACAGCAATTACAGGGCCATTTTAGTGTAATTGATTAGAGGATTAGTAGAAAAGGAGTGGCCTGTTATCTTAATTATAAAACCTGTGCTGATATCAGCTAACCTTGACGCCAGCTGCAGTTAGATGGAAAGGCGGGTATACTGAGTAATAATGTAAGTTCTTTACAAATTATGTGTTTAAATTTATTTCAGTATTTGTATTTTTCTTATGATTGTTAAAAATGGGTATTTAATTTTGCCTTTAGAAAGAGCTGTACATCTTAAAAGAAGAAATACTGGCCAGACAATTGTGGCTATATATATTAGTGTGCCCAGGCCATAATATTTGGACATGCAGTATTTGGCGTTGTAATTCCTGGTAGGTGATATAAATGTTTTTAGTTAAATTGCATTTTCCCTTTCCTACCAAACATTGTATTTGATTTTAATGTATGTTTTTATTCTTATATGTTGAATTTTAGCAGAGGTCACTGAGGAAGACATAAGAAGTGTTGAAACGCGTTTGACCATCTATTTCTGTTTAGGGAAAGGTGCACCCTAAGAAAACAACAGGAAGCACAAAACAAAAAGATAGAAAAGGAGGTAAGGGAATTAGAGGAAAAATTAAGAGAGACAAAAGATAGACGCCTATATGCCCAAATTCAAGCTAAGAAGAAGGAATTAGAGAAAGAAGAGTTAGAACAGGTTCAAAGGAATTTGCTACATTTGAAGAGGGATTTTTTTGAATATAGCAATAAAAATTCTAGGATGCTGGCCAGGTCCACTCAGTCAAAAAAGGCTAAGAACATGATAGGGACAATTAAAGATAAGACAGGGAAAAGATGGAATTTAATGAAGGATAAATTAAATATATTTCAGGAATTTTACAGTGAATTATATGCATCAGATATGGGTCCACAGGTTAAAGTAAGGGAATATGTAGAGAGGAATTGGAAAATAAGATTACAGAGACAAGACAGGGATTATATGGAAGGTTGGTTACAGAAAAAGAAATAGAAGGAATTATTGATAAATTAAAAGGAGGGAAATCTCCGGGGATAGATGGTTTGGGGCTGGAATATTATAAGACATTTAGAGCAATATTAATACCAAAATTGAAAAAGCTATTTAATAGTATAATAGAAGGAGGAAAGACCCCGCCATCATGGGACCATTCTTTATTATATTAATCTCGAAACCAGATAAGGATTTGACGGATCCAGCTTCTTATAGACCAATTTCGTTAATAAATCAAGATTTAAAATTTTTTACAGCAATAATGGCAAAAAGAATGAGCACATTTATAAATAAATATATTAAAAAAGATCAATGTGGATTTATTGCAGGAAGGCAAATGCCTAATTTAATTGGAAGAGTTTTAAATATAATTAATATTATTTAAAAAAGGAATTTTAAAGCAGGATTGTTAGCACTAGATATATTCAAAGCCTTTGATTGTGTGGAATGGCCAGCACTTAAAAAAATTATTTAAAAAATTGGTTTTGGAGATAAATTTATAGGAGTGATAGATCAGTTATATAAAAATAATAAAGCAGAAATTATAGTTAATGATGGGTTAACACAACAGATTACTTTAGCCCGAGGAACTAGACAAGGATGTCCACTTTCACCGATTTTATTTGCAATAGTGTTAGAAATTTTGGCGAATGTTATAAGGGAGGATGTAAGATTAGAAGGGATAGGTGGGAAAGAAAAGATTAAAATGAATATGTTTGTGGACAATACATTATTGACATTAGAAAATCCCCTGGAGAGTGGGGAAGTGATAAAGAAACATTTGAGAGAATTTGGAGAGATTACTGGCTTACAAGTTAATTGGGGGAAGTCAGAAATGATGTTATTTAATTATAACGAGAAGGAAATGGAGGAGTGTAAATCTAAACTAGGTTTTAGGCTTAAGAATATAGTACGCTATCTAGGAGTTAATATTGCAAAAGATTTCGATAGGTTAGAAGAAATTAACTTTGCTAGTTTGAAAAAACAGATAGGGGAAAAGTTAGAGGTATATAGAAAATTAAAACATTTGTGGTTTGGTAGAATAGCGATCATTAAAATGAAGATATTACCTAAGATTAATTTTTTGTTTAGAATGTTACCGATTAAAATAACGGAAGCAGAATTAAAGAGCTGTTGATATTTAACAGCTGTTGATATTTAAAACATTTTAAACTTTTACACCTGGCCAAAAATTCAGTTAAAAACCTCATAATTGTGATATGGCTGATTTTATTATTCTCTGTCTTGGGCATTTTTAATGGTAAGGTGGGAGTAGAACTACTAATTGATAAATAGATAAAGAGAGAGAAAATAAAAATACAGTAAAACTTCTGATGATAATTTCCTGCAATCAGAGATGTTTTGAGTTCACACACATGGGTAGGTGCTCTTATTTGCAAAGCTGTTTTCTTTTATAAATCCTGGGATTTCCCCACTTGGTTGATCTGTTAGCATGATTGTGCAATGAAAGAATTATACTGGGCTTCCACAAATTTATATTCTGCAGAGGAGCAAACTGGCCTTTGTGCCAGGAGGTCTACTGTAGATAATCATTTTGTTCTCCCACCACTGATAAATATTAGGGGTGTGCACGGACCCCCCGGATCGGATCGGGACCCGGATCGGGACCTCCAATTTTGTCACGGACCGGTTCGGACAAAATCGGAGGCCCCCCGGACCGGATTGAGTCCGATCCCGACCCAAAAATCGTAAATTTTTGGATCGGCCGCCATTTTTTTCCCCATAGACTTGCATTGCAATGCAAGTCTATGAGGAAAAAATGGCGGCGGGTGGGTGAGGGGGGGCCTAACTCCCTCCCCCCCGGGGCCGTCCGCTGTGGACGGCCCCGGCAGGTAAGCCCCCTCCCCCGCGCTCCCTACCCCCCCTGGGGCCGTCCGCTTCCATCCGCTGGCGCCCGCGGACGCCAGCGGATAGAAGCGGACGGCTCTGGGGGGGGTAAGCCCCCTTCCCCGCCACTGCTTACCTTCTTGGCCCGTCCGCTCCCATCCGGCGCCGGCGGCTACTACCAGCGGGCTCCGCGGCCTACTCTCGAGTAGCGCGCCGGGTGATGACATCACCTGGCGCGCCACCCTGGAGTAGGCCGCGGAGCCTGCTGGTAGTAGTCGCCGCCGCCGGACGGGAGCGGCCGGGCCGGCAAGGTAAGGGCCCCCTCCCCCCCTCCGCACGCCCCCTCCTCCCCTCCACACACCCCCTGCTTACCTTCTCGGCCCGTCCGCTCCCGTCCGGGGCCGGCGGCTACTACCAGCGGGCTCCGCAGCCTGCTCTAGAGTAGCGCGCCGGGTGATGACATCACCCGGCGCGCCACCCTGGAACAGGCCGCGGAGCCCGCTGGTAGTAGCTGCCGCCGCCGGACGGGAGCGGCCGGGCCGGGAAGGTAAGCGCCCCCCTCCTCCCCTCCCGCTGTCCACTTTCATCGGCGGGAGCCCGCTGGCGCCCGCCAATGGAAGCGGCGGTGGGCGCCAGTGGGCGCCCGCCGATCCGCCGATCCGCCGAACCGGTTTGGAGCCTTTTCGGACCGGTTCGGATTGGATCGGCCGATCCAGCTGTCAGATCGGAAATCGGATAATTTATCCGATTTCCCACTGGACCGGACTCGGATCGTGGATCGGGTCCGATCCAGTGCACATCCCTAATAAATATACCAAAATTAGCAAGGCTGTTTGCGATCTTCAATGATTTGTCCTATGCTTTGGGCCTTACGAAGAGAGAACAGAATGCCTGTGGTTCTATTTTGCTGAAACAAATGTAGGTTGCAAGTTCTTTTATTGCATTCTCAAACAAATATTCAGATGCAGTAGGCATCTACTTACCCTACTGGGGAAAAAAGCAGTTGGGATAGAGTAGGTTGAAATTCCCTCTTCATCACAACACTATACTAGAGTGTCCATATACAAAAGAAGGCAGGGCCCCTGCAACTTTAACAATTGTGATGAAGAGGGAATTTCACCAGGAACTAATTGCATACAAATGACACTGCCTGAAATTCCCTTTTTCCTACAACTGTTAAAGTTACATGACCCCTGACCTGGATTTTATCTGGTCACCCTAGAGGGAGAAAGAGAAGAGTGGCCCAGGGTGAAAGACACAAGCCTCTCATAAGCCTTAAGACTTGTCTCTACTTTTGTGTTTGTGGCTCTGTGACAGGTTTGGGTAAAATAGTGAAAAAATTGAGGGGGAAAATAAGCATGACTGAGCACAGCACACCACTATATGTAGCCGGTGCCAGAGCCTTACTTTTATATGAATGCTTTTCTCAGACCTCTCTTGTCATTAACTTTCTGAAGTGCCAAGACTGTATGATTGGTGTGAAAGGATGGAAATTTATTTTCTTTATATTTCTGTCAATCCTTCGCTTTGATTTTAGCATCTCTGTATCCATGGCTGTCATTTCACCTTCTAAACGTTGGAGTTATTGTACTTCAAGTAATTTTCTTTTGAGCTTACCTGTTTAAGGTGTTATTACTGCAACAGTAACCCTAACTAAAGATCAGGGCCAGCAGAAGGTTGTAGGAAATATACATAGGACCAGATGTACACCTTCTGTCAAATCATTACAATCCCATCATGGTAACACAATACCTCTCTTGTGCATTTATACAGGGTAGGACACACAGTGACATTTGCTGCAGTATTTTGGAAAATATGGGGGGAAAAGTGAACAATATCATTATGAAAGCAGTATATGGAATGTACAATGTGACCAAAAAAATATCAGTGCCCTTCAATACCGCTAAAAGCAGTAGTGTAGATCTAACCTAGGTTTGAGTCATGGACCCCCTCTAGATGGATTCTGTTTGATGCCTGGTTAGCCGATTATGCGCATAATCACTGAAGCGCTTTATTGTAAATGCTTGTACGCAGGAGGTAATTGAGCGCACAACTGGTGGCCTTACCGGTTGTTTGAAATGTGCTTTACAAGTAGTTAATGCGGAGAATCGCTTGTTCACATAGGCAAAATGCGCTTTAACGGCCGGAGGAAAATAAAACTCGCTATTTAATGCACATTCGATAATGCGCATAATTGGAGAGATAAAGCGCCTCAACTCCCGATTTACACTCCGCTCTTGTAGAGGTAAAAATTTTAATGAGACTTCAAAGAGCTTTAAACGTCTCGTGTAGAGGCAGCCTAAAATAAAGCATCCTGATAAGTGGCATATGATAAGTAATGGCTACTAGCATCTTGCCTCACTTCAAGTTAAATGAACTGGAATTAGTACAGTGCAACACACAATCCTTTGTTCCAGAAGCACATGGAACATTATGTAGGATGAACAGCAAAGAGTGAATTGAAACAGTACCCAGGCACTGTTTTTCTGGGCCAGTACCTCCCCCATGATCTCCACAAGGAACCCCTTGTCTGTTTGGGGCAGGGATGGAGTATTGCATATAATGCAATATGGGTAGGTTTATGAAGAGGGGTTTTAATTTTAGGTCAAGTTTATTTATTTATTTATTTATTTATTACATTTGTATACCGCCCCATGGCCGAAGCTCTCTGGGCGGTTTACATAGGATTAAAAACAATTAAAAACAATATACAAAAATTAAAACAGCAAAAACATACAACATACACACAATCTGTACATTTAAAAACCACTTCAACACTTCAAAAAACTACAAAAACAAAACAAAACAAACCCAGGCTCCTCAGATATTGCCAAATGCCTGAGAGAAGAGGAAAGTCTTGACCTGGCGCCGAAAAGATAACAATGTTGGCGCCAGGCGGGCCTCGTAGGGGAGATCGTTGTATGTCATATTGAATTAATCCATACAAATGTACATAATTAATTATGAATTGTGGCCACCTGATTGGGGACCAGGAAGCCAAAACTGATTAAGTATTTTGCAGACCACATCACACTTTTTAAAATACAGTGTAAGCTAAATAAATGTATTTATTGATTTGAAATATTTATATACCGCTCCCTATTTAAGAATAAAAATATATTAAAATGCATTTTTAAAAGAAACAAGGTGCAAATAAAACCACGGAAAACAAACTAAAGCGGCCTTATTTACCCTTCCATAGCCATTTGCTGACATATCACCATTTTCCCCTGCCACCAAATTAGGCAGCCTGCATTGGGGTCTAAGTTTGTCCTTAAACTCCTCAATGTTACCTACCCCCTACCTTCAGAGAACCATAGGGAGCTGCCTGTTAAATAGCTTATGTGCCAGGAAAGCCAGAATGTCTCTCTTACTTCAAAGAGAAACAGAGAAAGAAAACTAGAGTTATTTCTTACCACCAGCTTCTTCCAACATATCCCACCCATCGAGAGGGGTGGAAGAGGTTTTATCCTCACCTCCTCCATCTACCTAGATTTCAGCTTTCCATGATTAGAAATCAAGAGATCCACCCTTGATCAGAGGAGAGGGATTTCCCCCTTTTTCCCAAGGTAGGTACCTGCTTGCTATATTGACCGTTAGATGACTTTTAGGCTCTTGATCCATGTAGCTCAGTATTGACTAGTAGCATCTCTCCAGGATTTCAGACATGGGTTTTCCCAACCTAACGCAGAGATGCCAGAGACCTAGGACCTTCATACAAAGTATATGCTTTGTCACTGCACTATGGTCCCATCCTCCTGCTGTTCTAAGCCTTTCTCTTGGTGCCTCACCTTCAGAGTAATGGTGATATGAAAAGGGCCTTTTCAGTTGTGGGATCTTACCGTTGGAACAGCCTCCCCAGGCAGATCAAGGATATGCCTTCATTATTAACTTTCTGGTCCCAGGTTGAGGCCTTTTTAGTTTGTTTTCTTGATAGCTATTATACTGTTTTGTTTTATTGACTGATGCTGCTCATGACATTTTTTAAAATGCGTATTTATATTCTATCATCATTAGCTGATTCCTGCATTGACGATGTCTTTTAGTAAAAAAGTGGCACCTAAATATTTGAGATAAATGAATTGTGTAGGTATCCCCTCTGTCCTGGATTCCTACCCCAAAGGAATCCCCACAAATGAAATGACCACATTTCCTGGTGGAGTTCTCTGGGTAGATCTGGAAATTCACTTTCTACAACTGTAGAAGCCCAGAAGAAATTGGAAAACTGCACCTATTTCAGTGGGTTATGATGCAGAGGAAGACACTTTTAAGACTTTTATGGGAAACTTTTACACAAAAATGATAAGATTGGTTTAATTGCTATGGATAGAATGCACTTGTTTCTGAAGCTGTTGCTCTTATACTGAAGCTCTCCCCAAAGCCATGGTGGCATGTTTGAAAAGAAAACCTCATTTTAAGTGTTCCCCCACTTTCTTGTATCTTCTTTATGTTCATGAAATACTGGGTTCAACACTGGACAGCCTAGATAATTACAGACATAATGATGTTACCTTAAATCAGGTATCCAAATACTACAGATGTAATGCATAAATAGTTTGTACTGATTAAGGCTTTCTGCAGTTATGATTTTCTCATCCCAGCTGCATGACTTAACTACACCCAATTATGTAAATCTCTTGATAGCAACGTATGTGTTAATTGCTGTGTCTCCATCATTATTTGACTGAGCCTCCTTGGTTAACTAAGGAGGAAATCTGAGTCTTGAGGATTTTTTTGAGTGGTTGTGGTTTGTTTTAAGTTTGTTCTATGTGAGTTTATAGATGTTTGATTCAGCCAGAGCAGTGGTGACCTTTGAATCTTCCTCCCTGGTTTGTAGATTACTAAAGAACAGGAAGTATTTTTTGGAAAAGGGAATGACAGTGAATCGTTACTTTAGAGACCTGTCATCAATCCATAGGCTGGGATCCCTGACCCTTGCTTTAAAGATAAGATGGAGATTCCAATAGGTGACCTAATTATACTGGACACCTCTTTGGACACTTCTTCTGAATTACATCAGCAAAATGATCAAAGGTTGGAGTCTTTGACTCACCAAGTTACAGCTGAAGAAGCTAAAATGACTGAAAGTACCATAAATGACAAGGTCAACTTCCATCTTGCCAGTCCAACCTTCTCTCAAGAAGAGCTGAAGTTGATTGAAAGCTACGAGGGGCTTCCGGAGCAGGAGCAGCTCCAAATCTTGGATTAACTAGACATATTGAGTAAGTTCTTATTGTCACGAAGGGGGTCTCAGGAGTCTCAAGGGCCTGGTAATTTTGGCCCAACACCTTGGGCTGATGTTTTGGTGGTTGGACCCAGACAATTAAACTTACAAGAAGTGCCCTCTTCTTCACAGACAGTTCCCAAAGTTCAAAGTTCCACCATACTTAGAGACCCTAGTATAGGCAGTCTTGCCCATCCACCAAAAACGAACGCTCCTGATAACATTATTAGCAGAGGTGGGGCAGCCGAGATAAAACAACAAGTTAACAGGTCTAATGGGTGTGTCCAGGAAAACATGAACGGGCAACTGGATACCATAACGGAGTTGGACAGACTTACTAAGAATGTCTCCAAGAGTCCCTTTAAAATACTCATTTGGAATATAGCCGGATGGCGTAACAAGAGTAAGAACCAGGAATTTTTGAAATTCCTGTCTGAATATGACTTAGTCTTACTTCAGGAAACCTGGAGTACGGAATATATCAGTATGAATGGATTTGCTGTAGCCAATTCCCCGGCATTGCCCAATTTCAGGATGGGAAAGGCCAAACAGGGGCTGGGAACCCTGATGGCAGCAAGTCTAAATGTCAAAATAACTGAATTTTCAATGCAAGAGCCAAATGCCCTCCCAGTAATATTAGAGTTGAGAGCTCAAAAACAAACACTGTTAGTACTTAATGTTTATTTGGCCCCAGCTTACCCTAAAGACGAGTTAACTTCCGTATGGCTCAAGCTGGAAACCTTCTACCTTAATCTTAAGAGCAAATACCCCTCAGCCATTTCCATCATAGCAGGGGACTTTAACGCTCGGGCTGGCAGGTTCCTAGCCGACCCTAATGATTCAACATTAACTAAGAATAGCCTTAGAGCTGACGCACGCCACTCAAAGGATGCCTTTATCAATCAGGCAGGGATTAATTTACTCTTTTTTGCTGCTAGAAATGATCTGGTGATCCTAAATGGGTCTACCAAGGGAGACCAATGGGGTGAATTCACCTATGCAACAACTAGAGGGGCTAGTGTCATCGATTACGTACTGGTACATAACTCTCTAAAAAGTTCCGGTTGTGATTTTAAAGTACTGCAACGGCTGGATAGTGATCACTTCCCATTAGAATTAAACTTTGAAATCAGTAAATCGATCAAACTGAAAGTTGATCCAAACCTCTCCTTTGTATTCGAAAATAACAAAGAGTTAAGATCTTTAAGATGGCCTAGGGTATCTGCTCATGACTTTACTAGAATTATTCAGTCTCCCAGGTTCCTCAATGTTAATAACCTAATCGGTTTAGCTAATTCTCCGAAGAAAGGAATCAAAGACTATGAAGAAATGATGGAGAATCTGAACCGTGCCCTACGCTCGGTTCCAACTAGGGCAAACTATAACCGAGATAGTGAAGTAACGAAACTAAGTATGGAGTGTGCTGCTAGCTGGAGTAGGGTTCAGTCCCTATATCAGGATTATAGATTAAATAATGAATGCCCACTTCCTAGTTCCTACTATGAAGCAAAGAAGGAACATAAAAAGCTCATGCAGAAGAAAAAATCAGAAGTAAATAAAGAACATCGACAACTAGTAATCGGGGCCTTGGCCACAAAAAATGTTAGAACATTCTGGCAAGTGGTCACTGGATCACTGAATAAATCTAGTGGTAATAATGAGCATCATATAGCACCTGCCAGATGGGAACAGCACTTTGGAGCTATCTATAGGTCAACAGTCAGTACTACCTCCCCCCCCCCCCCAAAGTTGTTAGTGGGTTCCCCTGAATGGCCCCCAGTAGATCCGGGTATTATATATAATCTGATAAGTAATCTTAAACTGGGAAAGGCCCCAGGTCCCGATTTCCTCAGATATAATTAAACATAACATCACTTGGTGGTCTGACCTCCTGGCCGCACTCTTTACTCTCATAAACAGACACGGGCAGATTCCTTCAGATTGGCTAAAAGCGTATATTGTTCCAATTTATAAATCGGGACCAACAAATTACCCTTCAAACTATCGGCCCATCAGTCTCCTTTCTACTGTAGAGAAATTATACATAGGTTTTTAAAATTAGAAACTGAAGGAATGGATTACTAACAAGCATATTTTGGGCTTCGAACAAATAGGGTTCAGAGAAGGGAGCTCAACACTGGACCACATACTTGTACTGGTCCATTTAATACAAAAATATACTGCTCGTAGGGGAGGGAAGCTGTTTACAGCTTTCATAGATCTCAAGGCAGCCTTCGACTCAATTGCCCAGGCTCGTTTATGGGCCAAAATGAAACATTATGGAATCGAATGCAGACTGCTCTTTTTGATACAGGCCCAGCATAATAATACGACTGCACAAGTACGTTGCAGCAGACAGGGACATCTGACCAAGGAGATCACTGTCTCAAGGGGGGTCAGACAGGGGTGTGTACTTGCCCCTACGCTCTTTAATTTATATTTGGCTGATCTCCCCCAATACCTCAAGGATGTGCAGTCCCATTCCTCTAAGATTGGACCAACTAAAATTTCTATTTTACTATATGCGGATGATGTTATTCTATTATCCCAGACTAGATTGGGGCTTAGAAGACTATTAAAGAGATTTACTGACTACTGTAAAATTAATAACCTAACTATTAATGTAAATAAATCTAAAGTGATGGTCTTCTCAAAGAGGAAAGTTAGATATGTGTGGTCATTGGATGGACAGAGAATTGAGCAAACAACTGCCTATAAATACCTAGGAATTTGGATTGATGAACATCTTAGTTGGAAATGCCATCTGAGGCATACAAAATTGAAAACAGATAAAAGTAGTAAAGTAGTAGCCAGATTCCATTTTACAAAAGGGGGGAATTATGTCCCAGTGACTACACAAATCTACAAAGCTATAATAGTACCGCAGATCTTGTACGGAGCACCGATATGGTATCCATTGCTAAAGACTTCGTATGAATGTATTCAAAATTCCTTTCTTAGGTCAATTTTTGGAGTCCCGTGATGTGTTGCTGGAGCTTCGTTAAATCTTGAAGCTGGTCTCAAATCATTAAAGTGCTTAGCATGGATTAATGCAGTGCACTTTTGGTTGAGATGTTCATTAGTACTATCCGCCGAACATTTAGCTCATAGAACACTTTGTGATTCTTTCACCTCTCCCTGGTTAAAGGCTTTAAAGAATAAACTTATATGCATAGGGCTTTCAGCTCCCTATCTATCCATGATGGGGTTTGACCATGCTAGAGAAATAGTTAAACGGAGACTACTGGACATAGATGGGCAAGAACTAGTGGAGGCATCCAGGGGCCCTTGTGCTCCACAGTCTCTGGGTTTGTCAGCTCAATATGATGGACGTGAAGCACCTTATCTAAAATGGTTAACCGTGCCCAAGTACAGACGGGCTTTCCCGCTGTCAAGGTTTAACGTGTTGCCATCTAGACTACTTGAGGGCCGATTTAAGAAAATACCACATAATAGCAGATGTTGCCCTTGTAATGGTATAGAGGTAGAATCAGTATCACATGTTCTACTCTCTTGTAACTTTTACAAACAGGCTCGAGCAGATTTAATTTGGCCCATTACCCAAACCTTTCCAGGCAGATCCATAAATCAATTAACTGTCTTGCTCTTGCAGGGCTCGGATAAGACTGTAACTGTACAAGTAGCAAAGTTCTTAAATTGGGTAATGTGTACAATGGTTTATCCATTTTATTGTTTTTAATGGTTTATCCATTTTATTGTTTTTATATTTATATTTAGTGTTGTTCCCCGCCTCGATCTAGATGGAGAGGCAGGTTAGAAATGAAATTATTATTATTATTATTATTATTATTAATAATAATAATAATACAAGGATTTTATTGACTGAATAACCCTAGTATTTTAAAGTTTAATATTAACTATTGTATTAAATCAATGACAATGTATGATTTTAAAGTTTTAATATTTTATGTTTTGTACCTTTGGTCTATTGACTGTAATAAAGGTTTACTACTACTATAGATGTTTGATCCTGGCTCAGGGTCTGCATGGTGGCCTAGAAATATTTAAATAAAATTTAAACAAAATGATAACTTAAAATGATGCATGCACACACACACACACACACACACAAGTCTCAACCTCCAACGTTTTCCTATTCTTGGGGGAGCACCATTTTTGGAAAGAACTAAGCTTTCTGACTTCCTTCAGTGAGTTCAGGTAAGGAGTTCCACCCTCTTCTTGGGAAAGTAAACTGGATTTTAAGGGCTTCTCTAAACAAGCAATTTATAGTAGGGGTGTGCACGGACCCCCCGGATCGGATCGGGACCCGGATCGGGACCTCCAATTTTGTCCCGGACCGGTTCGGACAAAATCGGAGGCCCCCCGGACCGGATCGAGTCCGATCCCGACCCAAAAATCGTAAATTTTTGGATCGGCCGCCATTTTTTTCCCCATAGACTTGCATTGCAATGCAAGTCTATGAGGAAAAAATGGCGGCGGGTGGGTAAGGGGGGGCCTAACTCCCTCCCCCCCCCCCGGGGCCGTCCGCTGTGGACGGCCCCGGCAGGTAAACCCCCTCCCCCGCGCTCCCTACCCCCCCTGGGGCCGCCCGCTTCCATCCGCTGGCGCCCGCGGGCGCCAGCGGATAGAAGCGGACGGCTCCGGGGGGGGGGTAAGCCCCCTTCCCCGCCACTTACCTTCTCGGCCCGTCCTGCGCCGGCGGCTACTACCAGCGGGCTCCGCGGCCTACTCTCGAGTAGCGCGCCGGGTGATGACATCACCCGGCGCGCCATCCTAGAGCAGGCCGCGGAGCCTGCTGGGAGTAGTAGGCGCCGGCGCCAGACGGGAGCCGCCGGGCCGGGCAGGTAAGGGCCCCCCTCCCCCCTCCGCGCGCCCCCTCCTCCCCTCCACGCACCCCCTCCTTACCTTTCCGGCCCGGCGGCTCCCGTCCGGCGCCGGCGCCTACTACTTCCAGCAGGCTCCGCGGCCTGCTCTAGAGTAGCGCGCCGGGTGATGACATCACCCGGCGCGCCATCCTAGAGCAGGCCGCGGAGCCTGCTGGGAGTAGTAGGCGCCGGCGCCGGACGGGAGCCGCCGGGCCGGAAAGGTAAGGGCCCCCCTCCCCCCTCCGCGCGCCCCCTCCTCCCCTCCACGCACCCCCTCCTTACCTTTCCGGCCCGGCGGCTCCCGTCCGGCGCCGGCGCCTACTACTTCCAGCAGGCTCCGCGGCCTGCTCTAGAGTAGCGCGCCGGGTGATGACATCACCCGGCGCGCCACCCTAGAGCAGGCCGCGGAGCCTGCTGGGAGTAGTAGGCGCCGGCGCCGGACGGGAGCCGCCGGGCCGGAAAGGTAAGGGCCCCCCTCCCCCCTCCGCGCGCCCCCTCCTCCCCTCCACGCACCCCCTCCTTACCTTTCCGGCCCGGCGGCTCCCGTCCGGCGCCGGCGCCTACTACTTCCAGCAGGCTCCGCGGCCTGCTCTAGAGTAGCGCGCCGGGTGATGACATCACCCGGCGCGCCACCCTAGAGCAGGCCGCGGAGCCTGCTAGTAGTAGTAGGCGCCGGCGCCGGACGGGAGCCACCGGGCCGAGAAGGTAAGTGCCCCCCTCCTCCCCCCCCCCGCTGTCCACTTTCATCGGCGGGCGCCAGCTGGCGCCCGCCAATGGAAGCGGCGGTGGGCGCCAGTGGGCGCCCGCCGATCCGCCGATCCGCCGAACCGGTTCGGAGCTTTTTCGGACCGGTTCGGATTGGATCGGCCGATCCAGCTGCGGGATCGGAAATCGGATAATTTATCCGATTTCCCACTGGACCGGACTCGGATCGTGGATCGGGTCCGATCCAGTGCACATCCCTAATTTATAGCATACTCTTGACTGGCCACTCATGGAAGTTTGCAGGTTGATTACATGATATTGTCAATGGCCAGGACGTCTCCTGTGCTATCTCCCCGCCATCCCGCTGTTAGAGAATAAATTAGCAAAATCAGCCCCATGTAAAGTTGGTGGTGCGCTAAAATTCCACCACTAGGTTGTGGTGTTTTATTGAGTTGAATGGAGGATGCAGAGATAGGAAGTATTCAGTCCAAACCACATTTCTACTTGAGGCCACCCATGGAGAGCCAGTGTGGTGCAGTGGCTAGAGTGTTGGACTGGAAGTTGGGAGATCTGGATTCTAGTCCCCACTCAGCCATGGAAGCTCACTGGGTGACGTTGGGCCAATCACAGACTCTCAGCCCATCCAACCTCACAGGGTTGTTGTTGTGAAGATAAAATGGAGAGAAGGTAGTTTAAGCACACCGCCTCAGATTCCTTGAAGGAAAAAAGGTGGGATATAAATGCAACAAATAAATAAAATAATAATTAATTGAGCTGATTGCAATTGCAAAAAAAAATGGAAGCAGAAAGCCCTTGTTAAGGTAACGTGTAGCTCTAAGAGCCAGTTTTCTATACATTCTAGAGGGCTGCATTTGGCTGTTGGAAACCCATCTTTAATCCTTGCTCAGTCATGAAACTCATTGGCTTTGCCATATCACTGCCTGTCAGGCAAATCTACCTCACAAGGTTGTCATAAGGTGAAAACACTGCTCTGAGCTCCTTTTGTACACACAGGTGTAACAAAGCAGTTCATAGGTCAGAGATGCCTATGCATTTTTTGATGTGATGTCACCATAAATTGATTCCACCTCCCCTGCTTGCAGTGTTCTGGACCAGCCTACCCATTAGCACCTCCTTCCATTCCTGGCATCCTCCTCACCTTTGTTTCTGCCCTCTGCTCCTTATCTGATGGGATCAGATTCTGTATACAATAACATTGATGTGTCAGGCTTTCTGCCCTGTGGTGTCTGTGCTACTGCAGTGCTTCCTGCCAGGTTGTTACTACTAGCTAGGCCAGCTTCTGCTGCAACAGACCTTGCAAGCCCCAAGAGATTCCTCACTGAGCAATCTCAAAACTGGCTCATTGTACTAAAATCTGCCCAAATGTCAACCCTTGGTGACTTTGCCACATGAGAAACAGGCACCTTTTTCATCCTGTAGAACTAGCTGAAAGAGCTCCATCTGCAGGGAACAATGGAGTTTGCCTCTTGCCAGCACATTGTCTTTTCCTCTGTGGTAGTATGTGCCATTTTACACTATATGAACAAACCCAATTGTGTATGGAATAAAATTGGATAACCATGGAGAGAATTATTGCAGCACAGCTTCAGGGTCTGTCTGTCTTTTTTGAGAAAATGGCTCAATGAACCATAAGAGTCCAAATACTCATTCACATCAAAGGAGCATTATTTTGATGTGTGCATCAAATACACACATAATGGCTAAGTAATGGGAAGTACATACTCATATCAAAGGCATGCATGTGTATTAGATTAGCCTGCAGCTCTATAGGAAAATGTGCATATTTCTGTGAGAAACTTACTACAGATTTGTATGGTTTTTATATATCTAGATTCCTCTTTTGAAATGGCTGTGATTCTGAAACAATAGTTAATTGTGCTAAATCCCATACAGAAACAAAATGAGTCACCTACAAAATCGTAACAAACAGATCTGGGCTGCCTCTACAAGAGGCATTTAAAGCTCTTTCAAGGCGCATTTAAAAATTTACCTCTACAAGAACGGAACGCAAATCGGGAGTAGAGGCACGCTATCCCTCCGATTATGCGCATTATCGAATGCGCGTTAAACAGCGAGTTTTATTTTGCTCCGGCCGTTAAAGTGCATTTTGACTATGTGAACAAGCGCTTATGCGCATTAACTACTTGTAAAGCACATTTTGGTAATCCGTTAATGTGCTTCACCACCTCTCGCCGCCTCTCGTGCAGAGGTATTAGGCGTAAATGTGTTTCAGCGATTATGCGCATAATCGCCTAACCAGGCGCAAAAGCGAATCCTTGTAGAGGGGACCCTGGTAAGAAATCCATGTGTTTGTTTCCAGAAGGATCTTCTTTTTCTCACATTTGTGTGGCACAGCCTCCGGCTTTTGCCTCTCCTGTGGTACCTGCAGCAACACCATTTCCCTGTGGTGCAATTTCATCCAGCTGTAATGTAACCAGGGCCTTTGACATGGTGGCTTTTGCTCTGCTTAAATGGTGGAGTTTCTGTGTATGGGAATGTTCTTCCAAACCTTTGATCAAGACAAATTAACCATGAGTGCACTGTCAATAACAAAAATTAAATAGCAGATCCACTGAGAGAAATCCTGGCCCTGACCTCTAAACTCTAATTCCTGTCAATTTATGATTCAGTGGATGCTTCAGGATGGATGCTTTGGTCCTACTTGCCTAGGGCTAGCTTCTGGGTTGAAGGATATCATGATTTTCAGTGACAATTCAGAAATGGAGATGGGAGGACTCGTAGTTTTACATGACGTTGGATAGGCAGACTACTTGCAACTGTGGTGTGTATTCTTTTTAACAAATTAATCTCCCAAATACAAAAAAGAACCCCCCCTCCAGTGAATTTAAATCTAGTTATTGATGGAGGTAAGTACATTTATTTTCCCTGCTCCTGAACACACAAACACTTTACTTTAAAAACATAAATGTAAGTGGAATCCATTGGCTGCTCATAGGTTTTCTTTATGGTTCTTCATAATAACAATTCTATTCAGCCCCTTTTCCATAATCTGAGGAAAGGCTTTGACAAATATTGCAGCGTATGTGACATGTATTCTAATAGGTATATGGAGAAGAAGCTGCAGATGGAAAAATATGATGATGAACTTTATTGGTTACAAACAGAGAACAGAAGGATCATTTGTGTTGGTGTGTGACCTATGAGAAGAATCTTTCCATTGTCCATTTGGCATGACTTTGCCTATCCCTTCATGCCAGAGTACATCTTGGAGTTCTCCAAAAACTGAATGAACTTTCAGCACCTCAGTACAGGCTCCCAGATGGCATAAGAATTTTGCCAAACATGCTCCTCTCGACAGTTGATATCCATAGAGTCAAAGGTTGTTTCTCATTATCCCTTTGGTGTGCCAATGCAGCAGTGGAGCATCTGCACAATGCCACCTGTTGATAAAAAGTTGATGTAGACTTTGGAAATATTGGGTAAAATCCAACATAAACCCTACTTAGAGTAGACCTGTTGAAAAGTCATGACTAACTTGTCGCATCCATTTCAATGGGTCTACTCTTATGAAGGATTTTACTCATTGATTATATTCTGACATGTAATTACGATGTAATTTACTTCCAAGTAAAAAAGTGTTAAGAGTGGAACACAAAGCTGTTGAACACCCTGGCATCAAGTTGCTTATCTGGGAGCAAGTTTAACTGAAATTAATGAGTTTTACTGCCAGGGCCAGATCTACACCAAGCAGGATATAGCAGTATGAAAGTGGTATATAAAAGGCAGGAGCCACACTACTGCTTTATAGCGGTATTGAAGTGCACTGACAACTGTTGGGGCCCATTGACACATACCCTATACCGTTATATCCTGCTTGGTGTGGCTCATGCCTTTTATATACTACATTCATACCACTTTCATACCACTATATCCTGCTCAGTATAGATCTGGCCCAGGTTACATTTTTTAAGTCAAGGGTACAATCAAATTTAATTAGAAGTATATTAATTCAAATATCAAAATCCTTGAACTGCTCATTCAAGGAAACATGCTTGGGATTAGGACATTCAGGTATCATATTGTTACAGGTGGCTTCCTATTAGACACCAGTGAATAAGACTGTCCTGACAGGCAATTCCTGGCAAGAGCCTTGGAGTGACAAAATAGTGTAAATAGTCTGGTGATGTGTTTCTATGGGAACTAATTGATAGAGCATTTCCCTTAAGTCCTCTGAATGGCTAGGAAATATCTGAAAGGGGACAAAGGCAGCTTTTCCACCCACCAAGCTGTTGTAAATATTAGCTGTGTCTCTGTGAGAAAAGAACAAATAACAGACTTCAGTTTCAGTCAGAGAGCATCTCTACATTAAGGAAAAAACCTCGCACTCTTACCAAGGTTTTTCCCCTTGGGTGTTTTCGTGTTCACTTTTTTAGAAGGTGAGCAACAACGACCATGTGATTTGTAATTGAAACTTCCCCACTGGTCAATGTTCCATAAAGTTAAATGAAAGAGCACCATCTAGTGGCAGAATTAATCCCACGACTATTTGAAATACTCCATTATCCCTGTGGTTTCTTTTTATAGCAAGATTAGAGGATGAAGGGGAGGGAAATGTCCTGGAGGTTGATGGCATTATATAAATGACCCACAAACTTCCATGAGTGGCCTACCATGAGTGTGCAAGAAATCACTCATGTAGAAAAGCTCAGTGACATAAGATGTTTCTGGACAAGGCTTTTACTGTGCAATCACCCTGCCATTCATGAAATTTTAGGGGGAGGTCCAGACAATATGTATTCTACTTGTAACCCTCCTGTGTTTTCCTCCACTGCTTCTTCCATCTTTTTTCTTACCAAAGAAAATCCATTAAGTAAGGAAGGATGGAATAGCTCCACTGTGTATGGATGTGGTAGGTTATCCATCACTGGAGGTGTAGAAGCAGAAACTAGATAGCCATCTGTCAGGGATGCTTTAATCTGGATTCCAAAATGGCCCCTTCAGACTGTAGGATTCTATTATTCATCTGGAAGCATCGACGGAGAGCTGACTTTGGGCTATGTAGGCTAACAACTAGGGATGTTGCAGGCGTCCGATTGGAGCTTGAGGCTTGGCGATTTCTCACTGGCTTGGCCCTCAGACTCCAATCTGTGGATCCTGAGCTCGCTTGATTTGGCCCATGCCAAGTTGGGCAAATGGGGTAGGCCCTACTGCTCCACCGAGCTGCTATTTGCACACAATAGCAGCTTGGCCTTTTCCGAAAAGGCTGATTGTGCATAAATGGCTGTCATAAAGATGCAAAATCACAGGCATAAATGGTAGGGTGGCCGGTGCGGGTCCAGCAAGCGATGCGTAACGTGCCCATTCCCACTAACAACATTTTGGGGTGCTGTTTGCCTCTTGATAGAGATCTGATGTGAGACCTATAGATTTGGTAGTTGTTTGTTGCGTGTTTAAGCTGTGTCTCACAACACCAAAGGAAACTAATGCTAGGTAAGCACTGTATCCCTGGAATTTCTCACGTGGGGTGAGTGTAACAGCATACTTTTGGGAGTGGGCATTGTCCTGCTGATTTCATCTCATTTATTACATTTTTATACCACCCAATAACCAAAGCTCTTGGGGCAGTTTACAAAAAATTTAAATCATTTACATGCTAACATATAGACAGACAGAACAGATGCATAGATCTAAAATAATTTTAAACAATAAGAAAAGTCCAGGACCTGATTAAAACCTCACCATATGCTGCCAAATGCCTGAGAGAAGAGAACCTCCACCCCAGCCTTTCTCAAGTGCAACAGGATGGTTGCAATGTCGTCACTTTGCTATGCTAGCATAGTTTTGTGCATTGCTTGTATTATAAAGGGATTTTTTGCAGTCTTTTCCCTATCCAACCGAAATAATTGGGAGACAGGATTACACTGTAAATCTTCTAATTCCTTTCTTCTGCATTTCTTCCTTGTTTATGCCCAGAATTCATATTTTGGAAATAATTAACAAAGGGGAGGGCTTCCCAAAGAAACCTACAATGCAATCCAACCAAAGCTAACCACTTTGTTTTGAGCATATGCATAAATCTCTGCCTCTGAAATCAACGGAATATACAAAAGAACCCTTCACAAGTATACTCATAAGTAAACCTGTATGAGTTCAGTGGGACATTATTCCCAGGCGTATAGGATTCTAGGTTTAAAGATACTTAATCTTGTCTGAATCATGGGCCTTGGGTTTGGAACAGGTTCAATTCCTACACTGCAATTTCTTGAAGAACATTTAATAATGGCAATACCAATTATTCCAATTTAGACCTGAAAGGGATCCAAGAGCCAAGACTAAAATACAGAGTACAAGCTGTACAAAACTAACATGCTGTTCCATGAAAAACATTTTTTTAAAAAAGAAAGAATAAGCTAATAATAGCTTTCATGCACTCTAGAAATGATCAAAGCCAAAAAAAGGTTTCTCTGCAATCAGATGATATTTGCTTTCCATCACAGCAGCAGATAATTCCCACACATATCCAATTGGACAGTTGTCAATACTCAAAAGTTCATGATGATACAATGAGCCGACAGGCTGCTCAAAAGGATCTCTGGTTTGTTTGTTTGTTTGTTTGTTTGTTTCTGTCGATTTCAGAAGAGACAGCTTCTTTACTGCTGCCAAATTAATGAAGAACCAACGATTCAGAAGTTGGTTTTGCATCATGGCTGTATTTTGATTTATAAAAGCTATTTTTCATTTCAGCATTAGGTAATACTGAGGGTATGTATCCTGGAGAGCAGAGTTTTGTTCTGTTAAATCTGTGGTCCTCAATGTGTTGCCCATGGACACCTCCCTTGATGCCTGGCAGGCTCCCAGCCCTCCCTGATTTTTATTTTATATTTTAGGGGGTTTAAAAATTAAAAACAGTTTTAACTGGGAGGCTGGCGCACAAACATCCAGCAACGTCTTTATTTCTAAGGATGCCTCTGGGCCCCACGTGAGCCCCAGAGACATTCTTAGAAAATAAAAAAACAGGGTTATGTACGTGTTCTGGAGGGCTCATGCTGTGATATAACCCCTCACATACCTGGCAGAAGTCCCTCCTACTGATTGGAGGTCAGCAAATCCAAATTGCAGCTTCCTGGCTGATTCCCAGCTTTTGTTTAGTCAGCTCTCTCAGACAAAACAGAGGTATAGGCTGCATTCAGATGCCACAATAGTCAATGATGGGTTAATAAGCTACTCACAGTAGCTTATTTTGAAAATAAGATAGGGCTACTCCCCATATGGTCAGATAAATAAGCTACTGTGGGGAATTTATTAAGCTACCGATTAACTCATGCCCCTGCCTCCTCTCCTCCTTCAGTCCATCTGCTCAAATCCCATCATGCCGCACTGCAGAAAATATATCTCACTTACCCTCACACTGCGGCAGCATCACTAACCTTCCCTGATTGGTCGGCTTTGGTCCATGGGCATTTCCTTCTCTTTCTCCTTCTGCTCTCTGCCTGGCTGGGGGAAGCGGTTGGAATGGTGGATTTTCTGCACACCTCGGCTCAGCCGCTGCTGCTTTCCCCAAGCCCATTGCCAAATCTCTTGCTACGGTGCCCGCCTCCCCCTGGCTCTCCCAACACATCGATTACTAGGGGTGTGCACGGACCCCCCGGATCGGATCGGGACCCGGATCGGGACCTCCAATTTTGTCCCGGACCGGTTCGGACAAAATCGGAGGCCCCCCGGACCGGATCGAGTCCGACCCCGACCCAAAAATCGTACATTTTTGGATCGGCTGCCATTTTTTTCCCCATAGACTTGCATTGCAATGCAAGTCTATGAGGAAAAAATGGCGGCGGGTGGCTGAGGGGGGGCCTAACTCCCTCCCCCCCGGGGCCGTCCGCTGTGGACGGCCCCGGCAGGTAAGCCCCCTCCCCCGCGCTCCCTACCCCCCCTGGGGCCGCCCGCTTCCATCCGCTGGCGCCCGCGGGCGCCAGCGGATAGAAGCGGACGGCTCCGGGGGGGGGGGTAAGCCCCCTTCCCCGCCACTGCTTACCTTCTCGGCCCGTCCGGCGCCGGCGGCTACTACCAGCGGGCTCCGCGGCCTACTCTCGAGTAGCGCGCCGGGTGATGACATCACCCGGCGCGCCACCCTGGAGCAGGCCGCGGAGCCTGCTGGTAGTAGTAGGCCCGGCGCCGGACGGGAGCCGCCGGGCCGGGCAGGTAAGGGCCCCCCTCCCCCCTCCCCCCTCCGCGCGCCCCCTCCTCCCCTCCACGCACCCCCTCCTTACCTTCCCGGCCCGGCGGCTCCCGTCCGGCGCCGGCGCCTACTACTTCCAGCAGGCTCCGCGGCCTGCTCTAGAGTAGCGCGCCGGGTGATGACATCACCCGGCGCGCCACCCTAGAGCAGGCTGCGGAGCCTGCTGGGAGTAGTAGGCGCCGGCGCCGGACGGGAGCCGCCGGGCCGGGCAGGTAAGGGCCCCCCTCCCCCCTCCCCCCTCCGCGCGCCCCCTCCTCCCCTCCACGCACCCCCTCCTTACCTTCCCGGCCCGGCGGCTCCCGTCCGGCGCCGGCGCCTACTACTTCCAGCAGGCTCCGCGGCCTGCTCTAGAGTAGCGCGCCGGGTGATGACATCACCCGGCGCGCCACCCTAGAGCAGGCCGCGGAGCCTGCTGGGAGTAGTAGGCGCCGGCGCCGGACGGGAGCCGCCGGGCCGGGCAGGTAAGGGCCCCCCTCCCCCCTCCCCCCTCCGCGCGCCCCCTCCTCCCCTCCACGCACCCCCTCCTTACCTTCCCGGCCCGGTGGCTCCCGGCCGGCGCCGGCGCCTACTACTACCAGCAGGCTCCGCGGCCTGCTCTAGAGTAGCGCGCCGGGTGATGACATCACCCGGCGCGCCACCCTAGAGCAGGCCGCGGAGCCTGCTAGTAGTAGTAGGCGCCGGCGCCGGACGGGAGCCACCGGGCCGAGAAGGTAAGTGCCCCCCTCCTCCCCCCCCCGCTGTCCACTTTCATCCGCGGGCGCCCGCTGGCGCCCGCCAATGGAAGCGGCGGTGGGCGCCAGTGGGCGCCCGCCGATCCGCCGATCCGCCGAACCGGTTCGGAGCTTTTTCGGACCGGTTCGGATTGGATCGGCCGATCCAGCTGCGGGATCGGAAATCGGATAATTTATCCGATTTCCCACTGGACCGGACTCGGATCGTGGATCGGGTCCGATCTAGTGCACATCCCTATCGATTACTGCCCCTCCCCCAATCCCAAAGGAACAAGCAAGTGGTAGTAGTTGAAATACTGCTTCTTGAAATAGTTCTACAATTGCCTCATGAAGCTTGGAAGTGTGTGTAAAAGACTACGAAGTGGCATGGGTTCAGCTAGGGCACAGTGGTGTGGGCCTGCTATCTGCGAGTGGGGTGCCCTTAAACTGGTTTGGGTCCTTTGTCAGGGCGGGCTGCACTTTATATTTCTTGGAAGTGTGTGTACCAAAGGTGACTTCTTGGGTTTACTTTAACTGCAGGCTTTATCCCACCTACCCATTTTGCTTATGCGGGTTCGCCCTCTGTTTCCTATGTGAGTGTAGCCTTTTGATCACACGTGGTCAATTTTGCTCCGATTCCTCAGCTAAGCCTGCAGAGGAGGGGAGCAAATGGACAATCTCCATTCAGGGACACTTTGAAAGTGAAATGGGAAATGGAGCTCTCGGGGCTCGAGAGCAGCTTGAGGAGGAAGACATCATGTGAAAGAATTAGATCAAAGTCGTGGTGGGTGTGGTTCAAACCGCCCGTGTGATAAAGGCCTGCGGCACAACTTGGCTGCAACTCTGTCTTGGCGGGGTGGGGGTGCTATCTTAGACAGCAGTGATCTTAAAGTGATTGGGCTGCTCTGAGAAGTAGGGCTGCAATTATATTCACACAAAGCCCTCTTACTTGTGTGTGATATGTGGGTAGTGGGCCCAGATCCATTCTGCTATTTTAGTGTGCATTGCTGTCGCCTCTGACTAAGGGGAAATCCACACAGTCCTTTGGAACGTTTTAAAAAGTATTTTAAAACGTTCCAAATAGGTGCGTTCTAAAACGTCTTAGGCCACATTACTGAGTACTCACATTACAGGAGAACAGTCTTCCATCTTTAAAGCAGTGTGTGCGGTCACACGCTGTTCTGCCCTGTCTCTTTCGTTTTTCAATGAATTTAGGGCAAGGCATTGTGGGGGTTGTCAGTTACACACTTCCTTCTTAGTTCCTCTGTCATTCCCTAGCGAGTATAGGGCTAAGAATTGTGGGTGTTGTAGTTCACTGGTCCACTTCCTTTTTCTTCCCCACCAATCAACTGCTAAGCATTTGGGCACCAGTAAAGGAAGCACTGCCCCCATGAATCACAAACGGTAAGGAAGGACACATTATTTTACTTAAAACGATTTATTAAAAGTGAAACCGTTGTATATAACTGAAGTGAGTTTTAAAAAACCTCAGATATGCAACGTTATAGGGAGTGCGTCATGTGGCCCAAAGAGTTTTCATAACCCTTATAAAACGTCAAAAAAATCGTGTGTAGATAGGCTCTGAGAGGCCCTTTCTGAAGCTGGATATGGCGGCTGCAGGTATGGTGGGCATCCGCTCCTGTCCACAGGAATGGCATCACTCTCTGCTCCAGGTCCTAGTAGGTCCAGGTGCTCCTCGAGCAATACATCGCTGCTTGATGTTATGCAGAATGCAGCAGGTCACCATTACATCTGGGGTGATGTCTGCCTCTATATACAATAGTGTGTACAGGGATCTCCACAATGCCTTGAGCTGCCCGAAAGTATGCTTCACAGGGAGCTGTGCACAGCTATGGTAGTAGTTGAAGTTTTTCTGGATGTCAGACCTTGGGGTGCGGTAAGGTACCATCAGCCATGGCTGAAGGGCAAAAGCCTGCTCAGCAAGAATGAGCAGGCGTATGGAATGCCCATCCACAGTCGCTGGGCGGGAGCTGAATACTCTGCCCGTGGAGAGTTTGTCAGCAAGAAGGGAATTCCAGAAGATGGATGTGTCATGGCTCCTCCCAGAGCCCTCAGTGGATATGTCCATAAACCTCCCCTTCATGTCCACAAGCCCCTGCTGAACCGTGAGGTAATAGTGATTGTGGTTATAGTACTTGTCGCTACGTGCAGGGGGCAGTGCATGGAATTTTCCTTTTTGTTCCTGACCCTGATGATGTCTGCAAGGTTCAGCTCATCCAGAACCTGCACAAACTCCCAGAAAATTCCGCAGGCGCTCAATTTGCTGGCATAAATGGGAAGATTGTGGCTGCCTCAAAAAGGATGCAAGGCTCATAATTCTGTGAGGACCTGCGGGACTGGGCCCAACTTCGTACATAGCACCTCCAGGTCAGAAGTCACCTGTTCCATCCTGCAAAACCAGTGGGAGTAAACAGAAAGGGGGGGATGGGGTGTCTGGCGCAAATAAATCCTTGGAGGTTTGCAGTACCATGACAGAATTAAAGATCAAGCCCCCCCCCCCATGATGCACCACAATTCCAAGGGAAAACCCTGCACAGCCTCAGTCACACAACTGTGATGATGTCTGACACTTGGGGAACCTGCCATTGGAAGGGTTAGGGCAGGATCTGCCTGTGCGTGCAATCAGTTGCTAGGCAGAATTTGGAACAGAGATGTGGTGGCTTGACAAAAGTGACAGCAGTAACTTTGATTGCTCAACTCTGTAGGTGACCAAAATAACCACGGTGATTGCCACATGACACAATAACCAACAATGGTTTAAATAACCCACTCTACAGATTGCTGGTTATCAAAGTGGCTTACTTCGGCCAAATAAGCTATTGTGGGTTAAAAAAATCTCACCACACAACACGATATCCCATGATGGGTTAAATAATCCATGATGGCTTATTTAACGCATCGTGAGTTATCATGTAGTCTTAGAGACAAGATGCTAGGATGATTTTTAAACGGTGGTGAAGCTCAGCTCCTCAGTAACAAAATGCACTGGATGTGGGAACTTGAAAAAAAGACTCACCACAAACTACAGCTGCAGGGATAGAGACGTTTGGACTCATAGAGATGTGAGCACATGGAATCTCAAGCATGGGATCCCCCATCAGAACTCCCACGGATTGAAGATGGAGATGGTGGGGAAGTCAATTTCTGCTGATTCCCCCTGCAGTCCCTAGTGCCCTTCAAACATCTGCTCCAGAGCATTGGAGGACCCTCCGGAACACCAAGGGAAAGTTCAATTTTCTCTCTCTTTAGGGTCAGATTAATTCACCATTGTGCTCTTTTCTGATCATTCTTTTAGTTAAATGCTTTGCCGCTTAGTACTGTTGTCCCCAACGGCTTCTTTAATATCATCAATTGTAGTCAAAATTCCTGCTGACTCAACTAACGTTTTTATCCATCAGCTAATAACAGGTTGGGAAAAGGCAGACTAGAAATTTCCTGGCTTCACAGACTGTACTCAGAAAGCCTATTTCCTTTATCAACTGCCAGATCCAAATTTGGAAAGAATGTCAAGCAAAAAGTGAAAATGGTGATGATGGTGATGATGATGATGATGATGATAAAGCAGCATTCCAGGGTTTATTATATGTGTCATTGAAAATGCCTTTCACTTCAATTTCCCCAACACCACCAGGAAACCTAAGTTCTCAGGAAGTATGGTGCGTTAATGATCATCCTTCATGTTAATTCCTAGAAAAGGACTGATTTTGAAATTTATAGTTCTTCTTTGTTCAATTCTCTGAGTGTTAATTTAGATTCCAAACTAGAACTGTCTGAAGTCTTTCAACAAGGGAAGGACATCCTATGGATTCTTAAGGGGCATAAAATAACCTGCAGTATTATAATTGAATGCTAATGGTAAGAGTATTAAAGCTGATAGCAAGAGTAATAATAAGAGCCTGAACTTCTACAGTACCTTATTATGTGACCACTTTACACATTCACAAGATTATAATGCCTAGCAGAAGGAAACATTAACCATTGCTTCTAATTATACTGATTGTATGCCTGAGCAATTTTCTTTCTCTTGCGCCAAACAAGATCTACATCCACAGCTCTACTGGTGGAATCTGCATTAAAATGTTGCAGTGTATCCTCACTCCCTAACAGTAATGATTTTAGCAGGGTTCCAGCCAATACCCTTCTCTTGTTTCTCAGTGATCTCATTTTGGCTCCAATCCTGTTGGCACTCTGCCACCTGAGATTTGCTAATACAAGGAATGATAGGGAGGCCTTCATTGGTGTCCTGATTAACTGCTTCAACAATCTATTAAATGTGCTCTTATCTTTATACAGCATATGCAGAACACTGGGCTGTGCCCATTTATCTTCTTTCTCCTCGAATCTATTTCTGGCAGACTTTGTAGCTTTGATGTGGTAAATCCCTTCCAACCTGGAACAATCTATCAGTGCTGTGACCATTTTATTGTAAGACACCAACCATTTTAGTATGAGAAGGCATTGTATATATATATTGAGGGTGGGAGGGAAGTAGTTTATCCCCACCCCTGATTTGTCTAACACAAGAAACCATCTTGATCCATGTCTGTCTTCCAAAATTGGTTGAACAGAACATCTGAACTTTATACTGAATCAGAATATTACTTCATCAGACCAAATATTCTTAGCAGTGTCTCTCCAAGTCTTCAATGCTAATTGAGACCCTTTTAATTGAAGACACCAGTTGAACCTATACCAGGTGCCAGGAAAGCATGTATTCTGCCACTGAACTATAGCTCCTCCCCAAGCGGGAGTAATTTGGTTACAGACAGCATAAGCCCCATCACCTTAGTGGATCTAAGGCAGTCCAACTCCCATCAGAAGCAGCCAGCATGTCGAATGGGTAAGAATTCTGGGAGATGAAATACAAAACATCTGGAGAGCATCAGGATGGGGAAGGCTGATCTATGGGGATACAGATCTAAAGCTCAATTGATGGGTGGTCCTGTAGAACAGCAACACCTCCGATCCATTTTGTCAAAGCTGCTCAGCTTTTCACTGGACAGAAATGAGGATTAAGGAACCTTGATGGTCCTTCTCATGCTCTGGACCAGTCAGATGACACTGATAGAACAGAGCATAGTCAGGCATTTCTATGAGTAGCCCTGAAGTCTTAGGCCAGGAGTGGGAAACCTTTTTTCTGTTCGAAGGCTGCCTTCCCTCAAAGGTAAACTGTCAAGGGCCTTATTTATTTATTACATTTATATCCTGCCTTTTTTCCTCCCTGGAACCCAAGATGGCATACATAGTCCTCCTCCTTTCCATTTCATGCCACCTTCCCTGCGCAATCGCCACCATCCTCTCACATAAGAAAAGTGGTGATTGTGCTGGGGAAGGTGGCAATTGCTCCGAGGAGTGGCCAATGGTGGCGGCGAGGACATGTATGCCCTCTGCTCCTGGCCCCCGGTGGCCAAGCCCTCCCAGGCACTGCATGCTGAGAGTTGTAGGGTCCTAGGGCTATGAGAGGAAATGGCAGATCCATCAGAAAATGGCCTCCATGATTCAAACTTCGAATCCGAGGCCCAAAGCTTGCATGGCCCTAGAAAACACCTCTCTGTCTCTCTTCTTTCAGCTTCAATTCTTCTATGTAGCTCTTGGCATAACACTACTCCCTCCAATGGAAATGAAACCCACATTTATGCAAACTGCAATTACACATATTCATTGTATTCATTCTTTGTTACACTTTCCTTCTTTATCCCCTCTGTCAAAGTATATATTCTTACTTTGTTAGTATTTAGGCACCAGACAAAGATCTTGCTCTTTTCAGATCCTTTAAAAAAGAAAATTCAACCTTTTTTTCCCCCAATCATAAGACATACCATGTTCATATTTTTCATACACACCACTAGTACCCCTATCCATATGTCCAAATCACCCATGCACCAACATAGATTATCGGTTAATCACCACAGTGATAGTGTTACCTCTTCTTCATTATCAGTTTCCCCCAACCTGGTGCCCTTCAGATGTGTTGTATCACAACACCAATCATCTTCAGTCAGCATAGTGATTGTCTATGCTGGCTGGGGATGATGGGAGTTGTACTACAACATATCTGGAAGGCACCAAGTTGGGGAATGCTGGTTTAACCCCTTCCCACCAATAGCCCATTCATCCCCTGTGCTTTATATATTTATTTATTTTGCTAACAGTTTAATTCCTTACCCACTACAAATCTATGACAACCAGAGAGGCACAGACAAAGCTTTGAAGGAGGAGTCATGTTTTTTATCTCTAGGCTTCTATGATATCACAACACTTCAGTCGTTATGGATGGGGAAATCTCAGACTGCATCCAGAACTTATCTTAGATTTTGTCCTTTTGATTCCTGTGACTTGTTTGAACAAATTCATAGTTTTACTGATTTTAGTAAATCGATGTGCTCAGTTCTTTAATTTGGTCCATTAATCATCACTGAACAACCACTATAAATGCCTTAATAGTAGCTAAAAGAGGGGGAAATTGAGGCGAAATGAGAAGTATGTTTGTGATAAGTAGAGACCCACATACATTGATGTATATGTTGTCATTTTTTTTTGTACGTTGTAATGGCTTCTTTGTGTGCATTCTACCTTCACTCTCTCACATATTCACCACTATCTATCTATCTATCTATCTATCCATGTGGCATGTGAGTGGCTTTTTTATTGCTCTTGTCTGATACCTCTGAAGCCTGGCAAAACCACCCACGGTGCTGGGTTTGCATGTAACAACATGGTTTAAACAACAGAGTTCCCAACTCAACCACAAACTATGGGTTCTCTTTCTGGGTTGTTTACGGATACCTGCATTTGCACATCTCGACAACCCAGAATTAAACAACCCATGGTGGGTTAAAGAAACGACACAAGAGACAGTGCTGTTTCAGTGGTGGTGCTACAGATATGGGTATGGATCCAAGCTTGTGGAGTGGGATTTCTGCTTGCACAAAAGTTCTTCCCCATCCTCTCCTTTTGAGCCCCCAAATCTGTTCCATCTGTCTTTTAATGACCCTAATATAGGCCCTAGAAAATTATCCAAAGTTGATTTGAAATAAACACACAGCATTTGTATTTTCTACTTCAGAAATACAGTTCTTCTAAATCCTGGAGATAAAATATTTCATCCTTCTTTAGTCATACTCAATTGGTGTTCTCCCCCCCCCCCCCCCGGTGCATTACCTTCGACTTTCCAGATGGCCACTGCCATTTTAACACATTTCTTTTTGCAGTACTTTGCTCTATGTAGAGGAAGCAAAAGGATTTTCTAATGCTGATGTTTGTTGTTGTTGTTGTTAATTTATATTGCATCATCAATGTGGCTGGCACTTCACAGAATAATTACAATCTAAAATTCAATACATGGGGAGCCTACAGAGGGAGGCAAAAAGGGAGGAACAGGAAGATAGGACAATGGTAACAGGGGAAGCATATCCATTCAGTCCAGTTACACGCATTTCAGCTGAATTTCACTAAAGGATAAGAAGGACTGAATGGTTAAGCTGAAGGCTTCATGGTAAGCATGGGTTTGTTTGAGGGAAATGTTAGGAAGTTCCAGGCATAAGAGGAAAGCAAGGGAGAAAGGGCAGGGGCGTTTGAGGGAGAAGGAGACCCCTTGGTTAGCTAAAAGCAGTGGAGCTGAAGGAATGACATCCATGGGTAGGGAATGATATACCAGGATATGATAGTGGAAAGATAAGGGGTAGGGCTAAGGCCCTGGTGGTCTCTGAAGGAAAAGATGGTGATCTTGTGATGGATCTAGGATTGGACAACAAGCCAGCATAGGCAGTTGAGGAGGGAATCATTATGTGGTCAGAGTGCTGAGAGAGTCAGATGATTTTAGCAGCAGAGGGGAGAAAGTGAGATGTCACAACAAAAAGTACAGGTGGGAAATGACCAAAACATGAATCAAAGTTCTCACCAAGGGGAGAAGAAAAGCTGTATTTTTGTATCAGGCAAGCTGCATATGGGGCAAAGGTGAGAGCAGAATCAAAGTCAGTTGATACAGAAAGTACATGTTTGGGGTCAGTCTAAATTACCTCCAGAGGTACCTCAGAAACCAGTGTCTCTGAGTACATAGAGACTGAGGATTTTCCCTAACTCTGACTCTTGAACTGGCAACCTTTGTTCTACAAGGCCTGAGGGGATTGGAGGAAATTAGTCTGTGCGAAGGGTGAATCATACAGCCTATCTACACTACTGCTTTAAAATGGTTTAAGATGGTTTATAACAGTTTTGAGAACTGTTGGGGCCCAGGACACACTCCATATACAGTTTTCAAAACATTTTCAAAGTGTTTTATCCTGCTTGGGTAGGTAGGCTCTAAGTCAAAAGGAGGTCAAGAAGCTTTTGTCTGGAAGAAGATTGCTGGGCAGCTGATAGGAAGCAGGGTTTGCTTGAAGTTTTGATGTTGTAGGCCTTCATTCTGAGCACAGTGTAAATAAACCTTTTATAAAAGAATTACCACAAGTCTCCAGTGCCCTTTCTAGAAAACTGAAGTCTGAGTAAGTGCTGAAGCCCTTGCAAGTTCTCCCCTCTCAGGAGTGGGGTGCAGGAGTGTAACCTATATGAGGAGAGGAGGGGTTCGGAGGAATTATAACTTCTAATATTTTCTTGAGACTTGGGTGTATTGAGTTTGAGGCAGTGGTGACATGTCCAAATGGAAATTTAAGACAGGCAGTTTGGAGGTGAGAGATTGGATGGAATAGCAGAGTGATGAGGAGAAAATCACCAAGGGACCCCCAGCGGGGAGGGTTATGGTAGAAGAAGACCTAACACCTGTGAAAATACTAAATTAAGGGAATCAACAGGTAAGATTAGACTATCCATCCTTCTGGATCATAAGCATTTCACTCAAAGCTACGTTATACTGACTTGCGACAAAATTCCTCCTCTCTCGCCAAAGATCATTGCTGCAGTAAAGGGTTGTGGCTCGGGGGTAGAGCATCTATTTTTCATGGAGCAAGTCCCATGATCAGTCCCTGGCCAAAGGATCTCCCTCTAGGCAGCTGCTGCTAGTCAGAGTAGTAGATAATCCTGGGTTGGGTGGATCAATGGCAGCTTCATACGTTCAGCTAACTCTTGAAGCTCCAGAAGTTGCTTATTTTCTTTATTTGTTCCTGGTAGAAGCTGTATAGTGTTAGATAGCTATCATAATTTTAGAAGGACATAGGGAACATGGGTCCTTATCTTTCCACCCTAAAACAGGAGTGGGCAGATTGGGCAGTCCAGGAGCCAATTTCCAGCCCCTGGATATCACTGGACAGCCTTCGGCAGCAAAAATAAAAATAAAAATCAGTGCTTCGCCAAGGAAATTTGGTGGTAAACTGTTATGGAGATTCAAAGACACTGTTCAGATAACACGCTAAACCAGCATGTTGTGTGAACCATTCCTAACAATGGTGGCTACATGACCATGGTTTAAACATGCTTACTAACCATTTGTTGCAAAAGTGTTAGTGGCCTAACCATGGCTTAGCGTGTTGTCTGAACAGACCCAAAATGTCACATTTTGCTTGAAAACAATCTGGACTTGACCCTTTTGAGTCTCTGTAGTTGTTTGCTGCCATTGTTTCTGCCACTGTATTGCCAAATTTCAGAAACGGGCACAGGAGGCTCTACTGAAGGCCCTGGAAGGCTGCTCAGTTCCCTCAGGCCACATTTTGCCCACCTAAAATATTAACTACTACCCAGAACATCTGTCAAGAAAGCTGTGGTACCACTGACAATCTCTTGCAAAGCCAAGGTTCAAAAAGTGACTTGTTCTTGCCTTTATTTTCCATGCTTATGTGTTGTGCTTTCTACTAAACAATGTTTAATTGCAATCAGTTGTCCTTCACACCTCACTTGGAATCCCCCAGTGGCTTCAATTAGCTCAATTTTGTTGGATTATGAGGCATTTAATGACTTAACCAGTTGCAAACCCAGGAGATTGGCAATAACTACAGTTGGCTTTTGTACTGGGAATGGATCATAAATCAGAAAAAAAATGCAAGAAAGTTGGCACAGAAACATTATCATGGCCTGCTGATTCACAGACACATAGGGAAGGTTATTGCGAAGATCAAATGGCTACAGGAGAAAACTCTCAATATAATGAGACTTTAGGCATGCTTTCAGACTGTTATTAGAAAAAAACTAGGGATGTGTATCGTATCGTTAAAATGTACGATAACGATACGATATGCTCTTTATCGTGCATCTGTTTAACGATACGATAGGAAACACTACGATAATTATTGGAGACGATAAAAATCCTACAATAATTATTGTATTTTTATTGTTTTATCGGAAGGCTCTTTCTCTTTTGCCACCACATGGACGGAGCTAAAAGGTGTGGTGTGCTTGCTGAGAGTGACAGATTCCGTGACCAATCGTGCAGCAAGGATTCCAGCAGGCTCCAATCACCATGTTGGAGGAGGGCTAAGGATATCTCCGAGTCAAATCCCCACACTTGGTGTTCCAGCTCTGTTGGGAGTTATGCGTTGAGGGGAGAAGGGTGGATTTTGTTGGAGCTCTGTCCTGGCTCCTGGGTCTTATAGTTACTTGGTGGCGAATTGTTGGAGATTCATTGTAGTCTTGCATCTTTGTGTCTCAGGTTCGTTTGGCTGTTCGTTGCTTGTGTGTTTGAGTTATAATGTTTATACGTTTCTGGTTGGTTTGATTGAAGAGTTAGGTTAGCATGAGTGGGGGTACTGTGACTGAGTGTGTTTTGTCCTCTTCCCTGTTTAACTTTCTTTTAAAAAAACAAAAAAAGTATTTTAAAAACTTATATCTATATATGTATATCTCACACATGAGATGCCATTAATCTGGACAAATGTTTTTGTGAAAAGGACATTTTCCTGAATAGACCTTTGAAAAGTGGGGGGAGGGCTTGTCTCTGCCCTGTAAACATCTTTAGAGGCTGCTCGCTCTGGATACACATCTAATACATAGAGGTTATGTTCTGAATTGACATTCTAATTACTAAGCAATGTGTGCTCAGATATTTCCATTTGGGGCAATCAGAGAAGCAGTCCTGCTTGGCTAAACAGTTACATTTTGTTTTTATTTTAATGAGGGCAGAGTCTGTTAAGATGGGCTTTATCTGCTTAATTACTTCAGGACTCAAGGAAGCCTTAATTGGAAATTTTGTAATGACTTTAAGGAGGCAATTATTGTTTCTGTGAGCATTCAACTCATTGTTGCATAGAGCTCATATGTTGGCAAAAGATACTAGCAGTAGCCATTTTTCTGGGGCTAAGGCCTAGCCTGATGCCATATATTATTCTAACCCCAATACCCTTGTCCTTTCTTCCTAGATTTGTGGGAGATGGCTGTGGTTACTCAGTAGTAATGGAAAGACACTCTGAATATGTTCAAGTACCTCTTACATGGAAGCCTGTCAAGGTTACCTCATTTGTTTCTTAGAGCCCCCAATCCATTTGATTTTCATGATACAGTAGTTAGGTTCTGTAATTCTTTCAAGCCGTTTTTGTTTTTTTGGTTTTTTGCAGACTGCAGAGATCTTGGCAAGAATGCCAGTATCAAATTCAAGCAATCTCGGTTTTGCAATCGAAATGATCTAGGATGTATTCCATCATGTCTAGACAGTGCTTCCCATCTGCTTTAATCAACTCATGCAGTAGTTGCTGAATACCTCCCTGTGTAATTCCACTAGTAGGCACTTGCCATTTTGGACTGTATCTGTTGCTCCCATGCATGGAAGGAGGTGTCTTGAAAGATTGCATTCAATGGATCCTGTGTGCACATGCACCCCTTTCCAAGCCAATGGCTTAATTGTTCTGTTCTCCAGAAAGCTTTCACTTTTTGTTTGCAATTGAAACAGCAATATTCAATACTTCTGTTTAAAAACAGAAAAGCAAATTGCAGGGGCTCAAGATTCAGATTCAAAGAAACATGTTAACACAAGCACATTCTTTTTGCTATTCAAATCATTATGTGATGGGTGACAGGAATTACTTCACTGGGACTTCCCGCAAGCCTCTGTACACAACTATCACGTGGCAGTGAGATCTGCCCTGAATTGAAGGCTATGGTTAATGGGCTGCTTTCTCTCAACAAGGCCTTTTCTCAAAAAGATGATGTCTGCAGAAACCATATTCCAGTACCCATTCCAGGGCTGCCTCTACAAGAGAGGTTTAATGCTCTTTCAAGGCGCTTAATTTTTTTTACCTCTACAAGAACAGAGCGCAAATCGGGCGTAGAGGCGCGTTATCTCTCCGATTATGCGCATTATCGAATGTGCGTTAAACAGCGAGTTTTATTTTGCTCCGGCCATTAAAGCGCATTTTGCCTATGTGAACAAGCGCTTATGCGCATTAACTACTTGTAAAGCGCATTTTGGTCATCCCTTAATGCGCTTTGCCGCCTCTCGCCGCCTCTCGTGCAGAGGTAATAGGTGTAAATGCGCTTCAGCGATTATGCGCATAATCGCCTAACCAGGCGCAAAAGTGAATCCTTGTAGAGGGGACCCAGGTAACAAACAGGATCTAGGAAAAATAGCCCAGAATGCCAATTTCTGAGTGATCTAAACAAACTAAATTTCACCAGTCACACATAGCTAGATGGTAGTGGTGGAGAAAAGAAGGGAAAAGCACCACAAAACGAATGCGGAAAGAGAGACATATTTTGGTGCTAGAGAAAAATCTTATCTTTAATAAATGTTTCAGTATGCTCTACGAGTTTCGGATAAAAATCCTTCCTCAGGAGCTGCAAAAACAAGATAAATACAATGTAACCACTAACAAGAGGTAACACCCATGCCAAAAACATTGAAGATGCTTTTAAAACAATTAGTAACATTGTACATTGTAATTAGCAAACATACCCCCCAAAACAGAAACCAAATAGACTGACCTGAAGGAACACATGAGCTGCTGAAATATAAAACAATAACTAAAAGGTCCTCAGCTTCTTCTTTTTCTTTTGGGCCTGGCAGCCGAGAACTGCGTTAGCTAAAAAAACTGCTCATGCTACGAAGTCCAAACTAGTTGATAAGCTTTCAGAGCTAAAGAGCAATCTACAGCTATGATAATGATGATGATGATGATGATGATGATGATTAATAATTACATTTATATACCGCCCCATAGCCAAAGCTCTCTGGGCAGCTTACAAAAATTAAAAGATTGAACACTAAAAAGACAATATACAAAATTTAAAACCATAAACATAAAACAACTGACATTTAAAACATTTTAAACGGTTAAGCCTGGCCACACTGTCAATCAAAACCTCAACTTGAGCTGTTAAAATGCCTGGGAGAAAAGAAAAGTTTTGACCTGATTTCGAAAAGATAACACTGTTGGTGCCAGGCGGGCCTCATCGGGGAGATCATTCCATAATTGGGGGGCCACCACAGAGAAGGCCCTCTCCCTTGTTGTGTTATATCTGGAAGGTCTTGCTCGCACTTAGCAATAGCTGCTTATATTTTTAAGGCGTACTACTCACCTACTGCACAGAAAGTTAGGTGGGTTTTTTCTGGATCCTGTTTTGTTATTTGTATCTAGTGAACTCTAAAGAATTATTCAGTCCCCTAGGTGCCAAACATATCAAGGACAAAATCCAGAAAAGTTCTCTTTTACTGAGTAATGTCTCATCTCCTTTCACCTTTTCTATTGCCCAAAATAATATGGACTCAGGTCCATGTTGTTGTTTTTATCCAGAAAGTGTTTAACCAGAGGAACCCCAATCTTCTGATGTGTCAGGTTATAAAGATGTCTGCCTATCCTTATTTTTAATTGTATAGATGTTTTTCCTACGTAGATCTTATTGCATGGACAGGAAATAATATAAATGACCCCTGCTATGTTGCAACTGAGAAAATCTACAGTCTGTATGGATTTTCCATTGTTGGGATGAGCAAATGAATGAACCTTCTTTGTAAATTTACAATACACACATTGGCCACATGGATGGTGTCCTTGGGGCCTAGGTAAGTTTAACATAGTGGGCTGAGTTATGTTTTTCTATATATCTATATGGTCTGTATGCATTAGCCAATCTTTTAGATTTTTTTAGGTCTCTTGAATGTCTTCATGGGTCTCATTGTTAGTCCTGGCAAATCTTGAAGCAAATGCCAATTGGAACATACATGTATTTGTAATTTTTGGTGACTTGATTGAAAGGCAAAATACATGAGATTTGATTATTTACCACTTTTTTGGGGGGTACAAGACAAGAGGCTTTCGTGGTTACAATTATTGGCCTTAAATATGGCTGCTTCAATGATCTTCTTGGGTAACCCCTGCTCTGAAAGCGTTGTGTTAAGGCCTGTGACTTTTGAATAAAGTCTTGATTTTTAGAACAGTTATGTTTAATCCATAAAAGCTGACTATATGGTAAATTATTTTTAAGGTGTGTAGGATGATGACTATCATATTTAAGGAAAGATTTTGATACTGTTTTTTCACAACAATATCTAGAAAATTAACCTGTTGGGTGCTATAAGTGATTTTAAAGCTAAGGTTAGGATCTCTGGTATTAACCCATTCAATAAATTATTTCAGCCCATCTTTTGTACCTCTCCAAATTAAAAATATGTCATCTATATATCTAAACCATGTAGTCAATTTACATCCATAGGCATTGCTAGAAAAAAATATACTGCTGTTTGAAATCTTGCATATATAAGTTAGCAGTTTCTGGTGTCATGGGGCACCCCATTGCTACTCCTTTAATCTTCCAAAATATTTTTTTGTCAAATGGAAAATATTTTTTTTCGTAAGGCTATGTCCACTAGAGCCACTAGAAAATGTGATGGTGGATGCCATACTTCACATTTTTGCAGAATTCCTAATACAATGTCCAGTACTTGATCCTGTGGTACAATGTGCAATGTTGTTTTAAAATCATGTTCAGTGTTTTGGGCATGGGTGTTGCCTCTTGTTAGTGGTTATGTTGTATTTATCTTGTTTTTGTAGCTTCTGAGGGATTTTTATCCGAAATGCGTAAAGCATGCTGAAGAATCTATTAAAGATAAAAATTTTCACTAACACTAGAGTGTGTCTCTCTTTCTGCATTAGATGGTAGTGGTGCAATTAGCCACATCCACAGAAACCACATTCTTCCAGTACCTATTCTGGGCAATTGTCAGTATTTGTCATCTGTGACTGGTGAATTTGGTTGGTTTGGTTCACTCAGAAGTCACTCTTCCAGGCCATTTTCTGGAACAGGTACTGGCAGGCCCAGCCCAAGGCAGGTTGCTGCCTGAAGTGCCAGGGATCCCCCAAGGCCCCTCCCCTCTGCCACCTTCCACAATCTCCTCCCCCTGCAGCCTCCTCTGCCCCCTCCCATGCACACCCAAGAAGCAGCAGCTATTCAATTGCCCATGCACCTCACCACTCCTTGCCTCCCTACGCTGCCTGCCACCAGGTAACTTACTTTTCCAAGCATGCCTCTGTAAGGTGCGCTGCCTCTGTAAGGTCATTCTGCCTTCAGGATCCATGCAACGCCTCCTGGCGGTATGGATTCACCACTCTTTCCACTCTCCACTGCCTCATGTGGGAGCTTCCTCCCGCTTCACATCAGGCCAGCTCTGGGTTCTGGACTGTGGTTTCTATGGATGTTTTGTGGTTGATAGAATCAACTCCATCTAATCACGGATTACTGGTAGGTTTGTTTGGTGTCTTAGAAATTGGTGTTGCAAGCTGCTTTCTGGAGTAAGGTCTATAGTTAAAACTAGGGGTGTGCACGGACCCCCGGATCGGATCGGGACTGGATTGGGACCTCCAATTTTGTTCCGGATCAGATCGG
Source organism: Anniella stebbinsi (assembly GCA_029215795.1). Classification (NCBI taxonomy): domain Eukaryota; kingdom Metazoa; phylum Chordata; class Lepidosauria; order Squamata; family Anniellidae; genus Anniella; species Anniella stebbinsi. The sequence goes on along the minus strand of JARDYH010000005.1, from coordinate 57,887,978 downwards.
AACAAAATCGGAGGTCCCCTGGATCGGATCGGACCTGATCCCGATCCGAAAATCGGATGTCCAATTTTTGGATCGGCCGCCATTTTTCCCCATAGACTTGCATTGGGGGAAAGAAAGCTTTCCCCCAATGCAGGTCTATGGGGAAAAATGGCAGCGGGGGGTGAGTGGGGGCCTAACTCCCCCCTCTCTGTCCCTCCCCCCTCACGCTTCTTACCTGCAGGGGCCTTCAGCTCCCGTCCACTGGCGCCCGCGGGCGCCAGCGGACGGCAGCAGACGACCCCAGCAGATAAGTGGGGGCTCCTCCCTCCTCCCCCCTCACGATTCCCCTTACCTGCTGGGCCCGTCCGCTGCCATCCGCTGCCGCCCAGGTGGCAGCGGATGGCAGCGGACGGGCCCCAGCAGGTAAGCCCCATCCCTGGGTCATCCCTGTGCATCCAAATGATGCACAGGGGATCCTGGGAGCAGGCAGGGGCAACCCCTTCATTTTCCTGGGATAACTGGTTGCCTAGTTATCCCAATTTTTCCCATGGTCCCAGAACCATCCCGAGGACTGCAGGCAGTGTGGGTGCCGCTCTTGGCTAAACCCGCCTCCACTCGAGTAGTGGGGTTCTGGAAACAGGGATGGAGCTGCAAGGGGTAGTCCGTGCCCATCAGGTGTGGCGGGGGAGCGTGTTCATGGTATTTTTTATAACGTACTTTCGTCGGTGGAGTGCAATTGCGCTCTGTCTCTGACGATTAAAAAACAAATGATGCCTGCAACATCCCTCTTCCCTTCCAAGACATTGCACGCCCGTCTAGACACTGGCTGAATTTGGACAACACATTAAGCAACTGGGGGGGGGGGACAATCATCAGTTGTATTGACTATCATGTCGTCCGAATGCTGCCATAGTTAGCTCAGTGCTGATCCTAATCCACACCACGGTTGATTATTTATTACCATGTTGTGTGGGGAGTACCCCCTGGATGAACAACTGTAAAGTTGATTATTACCCCACCATTGACTATCATGTTGTCTGAATTCAGCCACTGGGGGACAATCCGGGAAGCAGGAAATCCTGGGATCCTCCCACCTGCGTCCCGGAAGGTCCTCTAGTGTAGAAAGGGTCTCTGTAACCTCACTATTTCTCTCATGCAACCCTTTTCCTTGCTATCCCCTTCCACATCCCCAGCGTTTTTATTTCACTCTCTTCTGAGCCTCTACTCTAGCGTAGGGTGACCAGATAAAATCCAGGTCAGGGCTCATGTAACTTTAACAGTTGTAGAGAAAAGGGAATTTCAGCCAGTGTCATTTGTATTAGGGATGTGCACTGGATCGGACCCGATCCACAATCCGAGTCCGGTCCAGTGGGAAATCGGATAAATTATCCGATTTCCGATCCAACAGCTGGATCCGCCGATCCAGTCCGAACCGATCCGAAAAGGCTCCAAACTGGTTCGGCGGATCTGCGAACATCATCACCCGGCACGCTACTCTAGAGCAGGCCGCGGAGCCCGCTGGTAGTAGCCGCCGGCGCCGGACGGGAGCGGACGGGCCGGGAAGGTAAGCAGGGGGCGCGCGGAGGGGAGTAGGGCGCGCGCGGAGGGGAGGAGGGGGGCCCTTACCTTCCCGGCCCGTCCTCTCCCGTCCGGCGCCAGCGGCTACTACCAGCGGGCTCCGTGGCCTGCTCCAGGGTGGCGCGCCGGGTGATGACCCGGCGCCCTACTCTAGAGCAAGCCGCAAAGCCGGCTGGCTGTAGCTGCCGGCGCCGGACAGTAGGGAACGGCCCGGAAAGGTGAGGAGGGGGCGCGCGGAGGGGAGGGGGGGTGCTTACCTTTTAGGGACGCCCATCCGGCGCCGGCGGCTACTACCAGCGGGCTCCGCGGCCTGCTCCAGGGTGGTGCGCCGGGTGATCACCCGGTGCCCTACTCTAGAGCAAGCCGCAAAGCCGGCTGGCGGTAGCCGCCGGCGCCGGACAGGACCGAACGGCCCTAAAAGGTAAGCAGTGGCAGGGAAGGGGGCTTACCCCCCCCGGAGCCGTCCGCTTCTATCCACGGGCGCCCGCGGGTGCCAGCGGATGGAAGTGGACGGCCCCAGGGGGGGTAGGGAGCACGGGGGAGGGGGCTTACCTGCCGGGGCCGTCCACAGCGGACGGCCCCGGGGGGGAGGAAGTTAGGCCCCCCTCACCGACCCGCCGCCATTTTTTCCTTATAGACTTGCATTGCAATGCAAGTCTATGGGGAAAAAAATGGCGGCCAATCCAAAAATTTACGATTTTTGGATCGGGATCGGACTTGATCCGGTCCGGGGGGCCTCTGATTTTGTCCGAACCGATCCATGACAAAATTGGAGGTCCCGATCCGATCCGGGGGGTCTGTGCACACTCCTAATTTGTATGCAATTAGTTCCTGGTGATATTCCCTCTTCATCACAACAGTTAAAGTTGCAGGGGCCCTGCCTTCTTTTGTATATGGTCACTCTAGTATAGTGCATGCACCTTTAACTGTTGTGATGAAGAGGGAATATCACCAGGAACTAATTGCATACAAATGACACTGGCTGAAATTCCCTTTTCTCTACAACTGTTAAAGTTACATGAGCCCTGACCTGGATTTTATCTGGTCAGCCTACTCTAGTGTTTTCTTTTTCTCCCCTCTCTACCTCTAGCCTTGCTATTCCTCCAGGCCTTTTTCTCCCCCTCCAAGCCTCCAGCATTGCCTTTTCCCTGTCCCTTTGCCTTGCCGTTTTCCCCTCCCTCCCAGCCTTTAGCTTCGCTGTTTCTCTTCCCACCTCATTACCTTGCTCTTTCTCCCCCTCCCAGCCTCCAGCCTTGCTCTTTCTCTCCCCTCTCCCCCTTTGCTTTCCTATTTCCCCCTCTGTCCCGGCCTCACTGTTTCTCTCCCTGTCACCACTGTTAACTCTGGCTGCCTCTACAAGAGGCATTTAAAGCTCTTTCAAGGCGCATTAAATTTTTTACCTCTACAAGAACGGAGCGCAAATCAGGCGTAGAGGTGCGTTTTCTCTCCGATTATGCGCATTATTGAATGCGCGTTAAACCGTGAGTTTTAATTTGTGGCGGGAGTTAAAGAGCCTTAATAATAATAATAATAATAATAATAATAATATATTTATTTATCACCCGCCTCTCCCAACGGATCGAGGCGGGGAACAACACCAAACACAAAATACAAAAACTGATTAAAAGCAGATAAAACCAGTACATCATTAAAACACCAATAAAACACCAATAAAACACTTTAAAATTCATCTAGGTAGGCCTGCCGGAAGAGATCAGTCTTTATAGATCTTTTAAATTCCTGAAGACTAGTAAGTTGGCGAATCTCTCCCGGCAGGTCATTCCACAATCTGGGAGCGGCAGAAGAGAAGGTCCTCTGGGTAACGGTTGTCAGTCTAGTTCTTGTTGACTGTAATAAATTCTTCCCAGAGGACCTGAGCGTGCGGGGCGGATTGTATGGGAGAAGGTGATCCCGTAGGTAACCTGGACCCAAACCATGTAGGGCTTTAAAGGTAATAACCAACACTTTGTACTTCGCCCGGAAACTGATTGGCAGCCAGTGAAGAGATTTTAAAACTGGTGTAATGTGGTCACCCCTAGATGTACCGGTGACCAACCTGGCTGCCATATTTTGAACTAATTGAAGTTTCTGGACTAGGCACAGAGGTAGCCCTATGTACAGCGCATTGCATTCTCCGCATGTCAACAGTTTAAAGCGCGTTTCGGTCATCCAGTAATGCGCTTCGCCGCCTCTCGTACAGAGGTATTAGGCGTAAATGCGCTTCTGCGAATATGCGCATAATCGGGCAGCCAGGCGCCAAAGCGAATCCTTCTAGAGGGGGCCTCTCTTTTGACTACCCCCCCCCCAGCCACCAGGATGTGACTAGCATTTTGTGGTGTTGCCCACAGCAGTTTCTCAAATTCCCAAATGTATCCATACCCCTGCTGTATGGACGTGTCAATTTTTCTGTGATAGTTGCTAAGAGCACCAGATAAATGGATCTAAATGGTGGTGAATACAAATACTTTAGTTAAAGTGGTATGAAGATCCAAGTGCATCATGGTGCAAACCACCTAGCAGTGGAAAATGTGCTTCCAATATTGTGGAGCAACAGGGACATCTAATGGATGTTGCAGGTAACAGAGTATTATGACATTTCTGTTTCTCTTTCAAGGTGGAGGTTTTTAATTTTGATTTTAAATGTTCATACAATAACAGCCATGCTGGATCAGACCAAAGCTCCATCTAGTCCAGCACTCTGTTCACACAGTAGCCAAATAGCTGTTGACTAGAAACTCACAAGCAGGACACAACTGCAAGAGCACCCTCCCGCCCATGTTCCCCAGCAACTGGTGTACATAGGCTTACTGCCTCTGCTTACTGGAGGAAGCACATAGCTATCAGGGCTAGTAGCCACTGATATCCTTTTTCTCCCACTTTTCCAGCTCACATGACCTCCTCAAAACAGCTAACTGCTGAATGTTAAAAACAATCAACACAATAATTTAGAAATAATTAAGAAACCATACAGCAGATAAAACAATCCAGAACAAAAATGCAAGGGCAGAAGCCATGGGGTGGAAGACAAATCAAACATCATTCAGACTGCAGACCAAAGGAAATCAAAAAGTTTTCAGGTGGTGTCAAAACAATGCCAATGCATGGGGCTGTCAGGGATAGCTAAATCATTGCCATGGGGTCTTGTAGTTTTTAGCTCGCCCAGTTACAAGTGTTATCTTTTATTTTAAAAGTTAGAAGTCTGAAAGTTGCTCACTTTGTAGATGGGTTAGAGGTAGTTATCTGTGAGAAATTTCAGAAAGATAGGTCCAGGCATTTGGTGGCTAATATTTTTTTAAATTAAAAATGACAACAACACAGAGTTTTGACAGATAAAAGAGGGCGGGGGAGGCGGGGAGGGGGGTGCAATTGACAGCTCAAGCCTCTGTGGAAAAACTTTTGTAACGTTTAATCTAAAACAAATCGTAGCCACCAAATGCCTAGACCTATCTTTCTGAAATTTCTCACAGATAACTACCCCTAACCCATCTACAAAGTGCCCAAGTTTCATCCTTCTATCTTTAAAAATGAAAAAGTTATAGGCATTTTTGTAATACAATACTAGGCTATGGGGAAAAGCATTCAAAATGGCATCCGATTTTCCGATTTTTCCAATCTGGATCAGCTCCCATTGGATGGTTCATAGGATCAGAATCAGAATCGTTTTGTTTTATCCAATTTTGGCTGGATCAGATCCAGATTGTGGATTCGATCCGATCTGCTGCACACCCCTAGTTTTTACATCTCTAATAGTCATTCATAAGAGACAACAACCATGGTCAATACAATTGACGGCAATGACAGAATGTCTTGTCGTTTCTGTTCTTCAGAAAACCGTTGTAAATCTGACTGTTTGATATCTGGCCCCAGGTATATCACTCTCTTGCTCCACACTAGTAATGGGACTGGGAGTAATGCAGGAATCAGTAAATTAGAATGCTTACAGAAGCTCATTTATTCCACTGCTGATACCTGTTCTGTTGCCCTAGAAGTTTCCTGGTCGAATCGTGCTCTTAGATACCAATGCCAAGCATGTGGGAGGAGTGTTGTGGCTTGATGCTCAAGAGTCTGGATTTGGCCCTGTGGCTTTTACTGCTTCAGAATATCCTTACATCAAAGGATTTGTAGTAAGCACTACTGAGATAATGTATGCAGAGAGCTTTGAACACTATGTAAGTGTTGTTATTAATCTGGCTTGCTAGATTCTGAGCTTCTCTACACACAGGAAAAATCCTGCAGCTTTACCATGCCTTTTGTCCACACAGTGTTCCCGCCATCGTGACATGCTTCTTGACCATGTGATTTGGAATTGAAAACTTCCCTTCTCAGAAAGGCCCCATTAGGCATCACCATCAACTGGTGGAGAGATCCCGCGATATCATGCATCATACCACATTATCTCTGTGGTGTTTTTTTTAAAATGTGTGGTTTCCAGGGGATAGCACAGGAGACGTCCTGGCTTTTGATGATGTCATGTACACTTGTGTTGACAAGCTCTCTGTGTGAAGGGGGTCTTGATTCATATGTCACTTCAGCCACTTCCTTCCCCAACCTGTGTGGGCTTCCAGATAAAGAAATATACATCTGAAAACCCATGGGTGTGGGGAAGCAACTGGTGGAGGGGGGAATCATCAGCAGATATTGTGATTGGGGAGGAAGGGTTAAGCTGCCCTGGTTTGCTGCTCCTGCTCTCACTCATTACAGCATTACAGTCTCTCTTAGGTTGCTTCTTCTTTAAAGTAACTCCATCAGGGCTTTGTTATAGTCAGGTTGATGTCTTATTTTCTCCCTCGCTGTCTAGAGATTAATAAATCTTTGTATGCAGAAATGTGTCTGTTTCCTGTAGATCAGTGTTGATATTTGCCAGAGCTGGGGGGTGGGGGAAGACACTTAAGCCTATGAGAGGCAAAGTTCAATTATTGTTTGTTCACTGCACAAACAAAGTTTGGTTTTCCCCTTTTCCCAGTGGACCTGTTTTATGAGTTCAGAGAAATGCCATTGGCCATGCTGGCTGGGAATTATGGGAGTTGTGATCCAACGCAGCTGGAGGTTACTACTCAGGGGTGGCTATAGAATAAACAGTGGGGTCCTAGCATTAACCCTCAGGAGGCATTGTGCCACATTTCCATCATCTTCTTTTTTACTTAATGTGGTAAGAAAAAAGACAGAAGAAGCAGTGGGAAAACACAGGAGGCTTACAAGTGAAAGAAGACAACATCTGGACCTGCCCCCTGTAAAAATCCATGCATGAGGCAGGGTGATGCTGTCATGAAAGCCTCATCTGTAAGTATCCTCTGTGAAGACTGCCAGGGTTTTCCATTTTGTTTTAAGCCAGCCTTCCCCAATCTGGTGCCCTCCAGAGGTTTTGGAACACAACTCCTATCGTATGTAATCATTGGCTATGCTAGTTGGGGCTGATGGGAGTTGTGGTCCAAACATCTAGAGCAGGGGTGGATAACTTGCAGTGGATGCTGGTGGCTCTGATGTCAGTGGGACTCTGAATCCACTCTGGATTGCAGTCAGAACTCAACAGGAGCTATCCAAGGCACTGAATCTATTTTGAGGATAGGGTTTGGCACTGGGTTCAGTACCTTGGATAACTCCTGTAGAGTTTTGACTGCAACCCAGAGTGGATTTGCTGTCCTAATGATGTCAAAATCACCAGCCTCCACTTGTAAAGTTTACTTTTCCTCCCAGATACTTTGTTATCGCAATTTTCCTGGGGTGACAACTCAGTGTTTTTGTGGTCAACTCTGCCTGCCTGCCTTCCCTCCCTCCATTTTTGTGTAAAGCCCTGAAGAGGCACTACTTCGCCAGACTGCAGTAAAGGCAACTGCTACCTATACCTGGTGAGACCTTTTAGCTCTACAATGCAAATATCAGGAGCCAGGTTGTCTTTTGGCTGGGGCATCCCTCTCTGTAATGCTTTCCTCCAAAGGCATACCGAAATTTATGTGGATGAAGGACAGTGCTGTAAGAATGGGACCTGGCAGGGCATGTTTTCATGGAGGCAGAGAAGGCCAAGGATGCATTGATATGACCAGCAGCTTCATGCTATATGAATGTGATCACTTCAAAACAATCATTCCTCCTATTACTGAAAAATAAATACATGTTTCCAGTCACTTTCAAACAATCATTTCCATTATCGAAAAATTAATACAGATTTGCAGCTCCATTAAAAAGATATGTCAGTTCAGCACAAAAAAATCATAATTATGATCATTGCCATTGGCAATTCCACGGATGCTTTTTGAAAACCAAAATTAAGATAACCTGGTAAATTAATGTGAATGGCACAACAAGTTCTGGCATTTATGGGATGGTTAGTGGCAAGAGTGCAACCATTTTGGCAGAACAGAGGAGCCAGTCTGAATGGAGGGAGAGAAGGCGAGCCGAATGCATTGGTGAGATGCTAAGTTAGACTCCCACATAGTCCCACTCCTTTCTTCCAGGTAGTGCCAGAGTTTCAGGCAGCCTTTCCCATCAACCCCAGCCAGCACAATTGATTTTTAGGAATTATGAGAATACTTGTCCAAAACATCCAGAGGACACCAGATTGGTTTAAGGTGGAGTTTGATGTGCTTTCCTAGGCTCAGTCCCTGGACTTTGTTTCCCACTGAGGCATCCGACTTGATCTGCAATGGTTGGGCCAGTTCACGGATTTTCTGGGAATTTTGCACATTTTTGAAGGTTATGCAATTTGCACAAATTCCTGAGATATCTGTGCAAATTGTGGCTGAATTTGTGCAAATTGTGACTGTAATTTAGAGAGATTGCTCAGAAATTTGTGCAAATGACAAACCTTCAAAAATGCACAAAACAGTTCCCAAAGTTTGGGAACAACCCATAGCTTGACTCTCAGATGCAAATAAGTTGCACATGCTGCAGAACTCTGTTGAGACAAAAAAAAAAATCTGGATTTCCTACGTCATAGCTTCTGATTTATGAGACATTTGTTCCTGTGAGTGGCTGCTGGCTATGATTAGACACTAACGTTGCATCCTGCACACTTCTGCTCAAGAATATATACAATAAAATTGACTGACTGACTGACTGACTGACTGACAAACTTCCATAAAGTCTTTTACCTCTTCCTCATTCTTATAAGCTCATCACCACAACTTTCTGTATCTTTTCCAAGAATGCTGGGGAATCCCCACTTCCTTGATCTCTCAAAATGCCAAGCTCATTCTAAAAGAGAGCGAACTTTTAGCACATGATCACAGCCTTTTTTAAAAGCTCTGGAACCCTGAGAGAACTAAACTAATTTCCTTCATAATCTGCTTCTCTGAATTGAAGGTTCTAATTGATTTGTATGCTTATATTTAAATTACAATAGCTCTGCAACATTAATTCCCCTGAATTAACAAATGCATTTTAAATTTTTGCTTGTGTTTAATAATTTCCCAATTACTTTAAGAAACTGGCGTGTGTGGGGATGTGGGTGTGGGTGTTACTGGGTTCCCTTTTGCTGGATGCGCTATTGCCAGTGTGTGTGTGGGGAAATGCCCTTTAAAAACGAAGGAGTGTTTGCGAATATGTGCCGGTTTGTACACACATGGTTTCAGTTCCTATTAGGCATGTGATTTTTGAGTCCCTCTTCTACTCTTCTTTTAGTCAGCCCATCTGTTTGCACCTCCATTTCCAGAGAGTCATAAAAACAATGTAAAAATATCAAACACTAATGTACTCCCAAAGCAGGAGTATGTAGTAGGGATGTGTATCGTATCTTTATCGTGCATGTGTTTAACGATAACGATACGATAGAAAAACCTCCGATAAATATCCAATCCGATAATTTTCAGCCCAATTATATCAGATTATCGGACTGCCATATAAATAAACCTATAACTTCAGTATTTTAAAAGTTAGAGGCTTGAATCTTGGTCACAGTGCTTATGGGGTATGCCTAAGTATGTGTATGAAATTTGAGATCGATCCCTCCCAACCCTTGATTTTATATGAATTTATTAAAGATTGTTTAAGTTCTGACAGGTCAGAATGACAGCTCGCCACATGCATTCATTCAGACCTGTCAAAAAGTTGCAGGATCTTTAAAAAAAATCATATAAAATCGAGGGATAGAGGAATTGATCTCAAATTTCATACACATGTCTAGCAGATGTTGCTACACATATGTGCCAAATTTCAGATCAATCCCTCCACCCCTGTACTTTATATGAATTTTTGAAAGATTGTGCAACTTTCGACCTGTCAGAACTTAAACCTTCTTTAATAAATTCATATAAAATCGAGGGTTGGAGGGATCAATCTCAAATTTCATATACATACTTAGGCATACCCCATAAGCAATGTGACCACGTTTCAAGCCTCTAACTTTTAAAATACAGAAGTTATAGACATTTTTTCTTTAAAAATTCAGCTCTATAGGGCACAATGGGGCTGCAAATTAATTATCAGAATTCCAATACTTATCGTGAAGACGATATGATTAACCTACAATATTATCGGAGATGATAATTTTTTTGGTCCGAAATTCTGCTAACAATAAAATACGATATTTTCGGGCGTGCACGTTGTCACGTGGCGCACTACTGAGAGGCAGGCTGTGAAGCCTGTTTCTTAGTAGAAGGGGGCAGCGGACACCAGCGGACGGCCCCGGCAGGTAAGGAGCGCGAGGGGGAGGAGGGGGCTTACCTGCCGGGGCCATCCGCTACCATCCGCTGCTGCCTGCAGGTGATAACGGATGGCAGCGGACGGCCCCGGCAGATAAGGAGCATGTGGGGGAGGAGGAGGTCCGATCCTCCGATCTTATCCGAACCAGATCGGGTCCTTTCGGACCGGTTTAGATCAGATCGGATGATCCAGAAGCTGGGATCGGAATCGGATAATTTTATCCGATTTTGCTCAGATCGGCTCCGGATTGTGGATCGGACCCAATCCAATGCACATCCCTGATTCTTAGATTACCCGGAGGAAGGACCTTTAGGGTCTGAAACACGTCAGATTTTGATTTTTACATCCTTTGTTCCACCCCTTTGCCTTTGGCTTTTTTTGGCATCCCTATTAAGGTTTTCCTTCTTTTTTGGCTTTTGCGTTATTATAGGGCAGCACACCAGGGCACGTGTCCCAAATCTTCTGAGATGTACCCTGAAGCTTTTGAGCTGCCCCAATAACACCATCTGCCTTAATACAAGAACATTTTCAGATGGTAGGAAGTGTGTTTCCCAACCGTTGCTTTGCATCCTGCTTCTCTCCCACAATAGGGATGAACAACATACTCTTTTTTTCCTTCTTCAGTCTGTTCATTTCCTCTTTTTCAAAGGGAGATACATCAACACAGTGCTTCCACCTCTTCATCAAAGCAATTAAAGTTGCATGCACTATACTAGAGTGACCAGATACAAAAGAGGGCAGGGCCCCTGCAGCTTTAACAGTTGTAATGAAGAGGGAATTTCACCAGGTACGAATTGCATACAAATGACTCCAGCTGAAATTCCCTTTTCTCTACAACTGTTAAAGTTACATAAACCCTGTCCTCCTTTTCATATGGTCAGCCTATGTAACGTGGCTCCACGGCCAACACAGGGGCGGAGCCTGATGGAAGGTGACCAGCGATTGGTTGCCTTCCACCAGGAAGAGGGCAGGGGCAGGTCTGGGACCCTGATGGCCACCCAGAAACTCTGCGCCTGACCATGGTATCGGGATTACCTGCTACTGCCCTGGGAGAGGGAAAGCACAGGGTTGAAGAGGGAGGCAGTACTAACCCGGCACTGTGAAGACATCCCCAAGTTACTATGCAGGGAGGTTTGCAGCCTGATACCTTTACCCAGAAATATGTCCTGAGTTGTGAGCATAGTACTGCAGACTTAATAAATTGTCCACTCCATTCTACTCCACTGATTTGGCTATACTTTTGCTTACACTTGCTGGTGAAATATAAATAAAGTCTAGAATTTTAAGCGTGTGTGTGTGTGTGCGAGAGAGAGAGAGAGAGAGAGATTAAATAAATTTGTATAATGACCCTGTGCCCTTGCCCCACCCCTGTAAGGGCCCAGCTGGTACATTGGGTGGAGCCCATAAAATAGTCCTGGTGAATCAGGCAAAGTTCATAACACTCTTATCTACCAGCTGGGACTCACAAAACAAGGTAAGGTCAAAGATCACTCATTTACTGTGTATTGCTCTTTTAGGGTCGAAAATATATGACTGATATCTGGTAGATTGTGATGTAAACAATAGTAAGAGGCAGAGCAATCCAAAGCTGAGTTGGGGAGGGGCAGAGCAGAGCAGCGGATCCACTGCTACATGCCAAACCCTGCTGGCTCATGTCAGCCAGGGCAGAAGGGGAAGCAGGGGTTTGGCATGCGTGTGTGCATGTGTATAGATGCAAAGCAAGCTTTCCCCCCACTGTCCATCCATGGAACACCCCTTTGGGGTCTTTCTACCAGCTACTCCTGGCAGGAAAACCACCAGCAGTAGCTTACCACCCACTTGGGCACAGTGCAGCCACAGATGGCCCTATGAAATGGAGGGTGGGGCAATGACCCCTCACTGCTCTCCCACTTCTCCCCTGCATTTTCCAGATCAATTATTTTATTATTGGTTTATTATTTGCATTTATATACTGGCCCCACCCCACCCCTCCTTGTGCATCTGAATAGGCCCTCAGTCTCTCTCGTTCTGACTCCTTCCAAGCCATTTGGTGCCAAGCCCCAATCAAAATGGGATTTCCACCCATTTATGGAATTCATCCCTCTGCCTTGGGCACTATCCTCACAGGGGGTTTTCTGCAGCTTGGCTGCATTGTGAGGTCCTTTGCGACACATGACGTCATGGTCAGCATGTCCATGGTCCACTGCTTGTAATAATAATAATAATAATAATAATAATAATAATAATTTATTTCTTACCCGCCTCTCCGTCTGGATCGAGGCGGGGAACAACAACATGATAAAATACATAAAACTGATTAAAACATGACGCATATTATTAAAACTGCATTAAAACATCCTAAAACATCCTAAAAATATCCTTAAAGCATTCTAAAATTCCACTGGATTTGCCTGCTGGAAGAGAACAGTCTTTATAGCTTTCTTAAATTCTAAAAGACTGTTAAGTTGACGAGTCTCCTCCGGCAGGTCATTGCACAGTCTGGGAGCGGCAGAAGAGAAGGTCCTCTGGGTAATGGTTGTCAGCCTAGTCTTGGCTGACTGCAGTAAGTTCTTCCCAGAGGACCTGAGCGTGCGGGGCGGATTGTACGGGAGAAGGCGATCCCGCAGGTAACCTGGACCCAAACCATGTAGGGCTTTAAAGGTAATAACCAACACTTTATACATCGCCCGGAAACTGATTGGCAGCCAGTGGAGCGATTTTAAAGCTGGCGTAATATGGTCACTCCTAGATGTACTGGTGACCAACCTGGCTGCCATATTTTGAACTAGTTGAACTAGTTGTGCCTGGAAAAGCTGCAGTACTGGATACTATAGTTCTTTTGCTCCATTCTTTTTAGTTAAAGTTGATCTGCAATCTGCCCCCCATGCCTCCTCATTAAATCTTGGGTGTGCCTGTAACCTGGCTGTGATATGGGCTCACCCTTCACCCATTCACTCCTTTTCTTGCATTCCCATTGAGAGCCTTCTATGCGCTACATGCTTCCTCTGGTTGAAGTCCTCATCTGCCAGGACCTGACTGGAGGGAGAAAGAGAAGGGGAGGTGTGGAGTGGAGCCAAAGAGCTAGGGAGCCAAGGAGCAAAGGTGCGAAAGAACAGCTATTCAGGTGGAAGGGATCATAAGCTTGATGTACTTTTGCCTCAGAGGTAGAAAAAACATGGAGGCAAACGGGAGGTTTTTTTTAGGTGTGATGGAGGTGTTAGAGAACTACATGTTATGCCAATCTGAATATAGGAAGGTTGTGAACAGGAAAGGTAGGGAAGGCTGCCAAATGTCTACTTGAGCCATATTTTTGTGTCCTAATAGGTTGATACTAGGTGTGCCTATGTCAAGTCCTTCTCCTTTTCCCTAAAATGTTTTTTTGGCTCACATATACATGTTGCAATGTTGTTAGGTCATGCATTCCCTGTCTTTGCTCAAAATCATTGGTTGTTGCAATTCAAGATGAGGAATGAGCCTGTTTAACAGTTGATTACTTATAATGGCCGTGTGCCCAAGACCCCCTCTAGAAGGATTCGCTTTGGCGCCTGGCTGCCCGATTATGTGCATATTTGTGGAAGCGCATTTACTCCTAATACCTCTGTACGAGAGGTGGTGAAGCACATTACGGGTCGACCGAAATGCACTTTAAACTTGTTGACATGTGGAGAATTGCATGTTTACACAGCAGTAAGGCGCTTTAACTGCCGCCACAAATTAAAACTTGCGGTTTAACGCGCATTTGATAATGCGCATAATCGGAAGTTTAAAGCACCTCAGCCCCCAATTTGCGCTCCTCTCTTGTAGAGGTAAAAATTTTAATCAGCCTTGAAAGAGCTTTAAACCTCTCTTGTAGAGGCAGCCCAAAAGACATACAGCAGGTAAGATTTTTTTTTCAAGGGATGCAGATCTCCCAGCTAATGATGGCACCAAGTTCTGGTAGACAGGGAAGGAAGGATGGCAGCACAGTTGTGCAGCACTGTCATGGGAGAAGCCGCACTTCCCAGATTTCTCCTCACAATGACCCTGTTCAGACAACACTCTAAGCCATGGTGGTTAAGCATTTTGAGCTAAACATTATGGCTTAACGTGTAATGTGAACCATTCCTAACCATGGTGGCTAGATAACCACAGTTCAAACACATTCACTAACCCTTTGCTGCAAAAGGGTTAGTGGCCTAACCATGGCTTGGTGTGTCATCTGCACAGGCCCAGTGAAAGCATGGGATCCCTATAAGTTACAGGCAGCCCTGTAAATTTATTTCATGAAATTTGGTGGGGGCACTAGGGGCCACAAAATCAGCTGTGGGGTGGAAGTGGGGGTGGGAAAGGACCACTGATGGGGCTGCAAAATCAGAGGGGTGCATTTTAAATCAGCAGCCCTAATTTCCCAGGACACTTTTCCAGACAAAAATTGACTTTCCATTTATCGGAACCAACATGCTCCTACAGATGTTAAAGAATGCTGTGGTTTGGCAGCTGAACTTCCTCATTTGTGCAAACGGTTAAAAGGGCTCTTTGCCATTTGCAAAACAGGTCAAGATCTTTCTCCATCTTGACCAGTCTTTTTCCAAGCTGCTGCCCTGCCCCACTACAACCCCAACCTGGCCACCATGGCTGATCTAGGTTCTCTGTATCCTCTGGTGCAGTTGCACGTAGGTCTCACAAACTTGCTCTTCAACAGGTCAAGGTGCTTGCATATCAATCCCTCTTGCCAAAAGGATGATCTCAGAACAAAAATGAAAGCAACTCAATTGCGTAAATCAGCCCCTTTGCTTTCGCTCTAACAGAGAGCCACGCACGAGCGAAGAAGCTGCCAGTCCTCTTCCGTAACAGCAAAGATGGGCATCGCTTCTCTCTCTTGGGGTCTAGAAAGTGGAGCCTGACTGGGCGCGCAGGTAGGACTAGCGCTGTTTGGGTTACAGGGAAGGGGCTGCGAGCGCGTCTGATCCACTAGAGGGATCGCAGGAAGTTTGCAGCGTGCTGAGGGGCAGGCGGAAAGATGAGTGGGAAATCGGAGCCGTTTCTATCAAGGGTCGCCCATTTCAGGTGAATTATGGGGGGAACTAGATACAGATACCCGGGATACAATGCCAGCTTCGGCTGCTTTGAATAGAAAGCAGTTTCCGGATTGTGAGCGGCGGGGTAGGCTGGAGAGAAGTGGAGGAGCTGCCTACTCCCCACCCCGGCTGTGTTTCCACGGAGATCACCCCCACGAGATGATTCGCCCCCCCCCCCCCGCAGGGCTCCGGGCTCCTGATCAAAGGGGTACACCTGCAGCTGGGGTACAGTGTAGAGGCAGTGATTTGGGACCGTACCACTCAGGGCTATGCTCAGGATGCTTCCTCGTTCCCAGATTCTTCTTTGGGTGAAAGTTTGAATCAGAGCTCAGTCAGCAATGCAAGTTATTATAAGGCATGCAAGCCTTATAATAACTTAAGGCTTGCATGCCCTCGTAGCCCCCCAAAATACACTTTGGGCTACCTCATATCCCATCACTCCATAACAGGAGACAGTCCCCTGCAAGGTAAACGAAACTGCTCATCAATCAAAGCCTTCATTTTTGCACAATAAACGTTAGTGTGCCCTTTCCCCTGCCAGGTAAGACTCTCCCCCCTCCCCCTGCATTGTAGTCTTTTAGTTCTGTTGTTTTTAAATCTGTTATCGTATTTTAAATCTCTGCATTGCTGCTAGGTTTTATTCTGGCTTTAATTTTATATGGTAGTGATAAACATTCAAGTTTTATATTGTATTTTATGCTGTATTTTGTGGTTTGAATTGTTGCGAACTACTCAAAGAGCTTTGGCTATTGGGCAGTATAGAAATGTAAATAAATAAGCAAATAAATAAAATGACAATTACAAATCAGGAATTGAAGATATAAACTCTACAATAAGGTTTAGGCAACTCCAAATGATACACTTGCACTTCCAAGAGAACATCCTCTATGAGATGAAATTGAAAGATGTACTTTCATCGCTTATAGGATGTGGTCAAACAGAGCATCCTCGTGACATTATTTGCCAAATATGTAGAAAAGAATTTAGGAACTGGGGTTGTGCACCTCCCAATAAGCTTAGGACCACCCCAAATCATACAGCCACATGTACAGGTGAGGGTCATTGTTGTTGTGATCAAATGCAGTGATTCTCATCCAGTTCAATATTTTCTTTGGGTGCAAGGTCCATGCCAGTCGGTGCGCAAATATGGAGAAAAGAATAAGGAAGTGGTGCCAAGGCTGAAAATGCAAAACATCCAGTTACCATTTCAGCTGCATAAGTTGTTCCATAGCATATCAGTCTCATGTAAAAGTTATGCAACTTTCTCCTCCCACTGAATTTCTGTAACAATGTAATGATTCACTTTTCTGCTTCTGTACATCTCAGGGCCAAATTAGAGGCTGCCTCTACAAGAGAGGTTTAAAGCTCTTTCAAGGCTGATTAAAAATTTGACCTCTAAAAGAGAGGAGCGCAAAATGGGGGCTGAGGCGCTTTAAACATCCGATTATGCGCATTATCGAATGCACGTTAAATAGCGAGTTTTATTTTGCTGCGGCTGTTAAAGCGCATTTTGCCTATGTGAACAAACGATTCTCCGCATTAA
This sequence comes from Anniella stebbinsi, assembly GCA_029215795.1. Classification (NCBI taxonomy): domain Eukaryota; kingdom Metazoa; phylum Chordata; class Lepidosauria; order Squamata; family Anniellidae; genus Anniella; species Anniella stebbinsi. Next base: position 57,871,205 of record JARDYH010000005.1, on the reverse strand, counting down.
CTACTTGTAAAGCGCATTTGAAACAACCGGGAAGGTCACCAGTTGAGTGCTCAATTACCTCCTGCATGCAAGCATTTACGATAAAGCGCTTCAGCGAATATGCGCATAATCGGCTAACCAGGCGTCAAATGGAATCCATCTAGAGGGGGTCAAGATGAAGCCTTAGCATTTAAGGTGTACATTAAAAATACAAATAGCAGTTTTGTGGGGAGGGGGAAATTGAGGAAGAGGAGGAGTGTGGGGGGGATTAACTATTTTCTCCCTTTGTCTTCTGACAAAGCCCCCAATTTTAATAGGGAGGAAAGCTCCTCTCTGTGCTAAATTTGGACTGTGGCACAGAATGAATGGTGTGCAAGCCCCCACCCCCTGCTTGCTGTGTTTTCCACTGAAAATCTTGCCCTGAAACTGCTATCTGGCCTGGTCCTGGTAGTAAAAACATACAGGTACAGCGATGGAGGTCAGATGCAAACTCTCCACCTCCTGAAGGAAAAGAGCACATGCTGCTACCACTGACTCAAGCCCCTTCCCTTCCACCCCACCACTGCTGATCAGGATTGATACAAAACAATGGTTTTTTTAAAAAAAAATTAAGTTATCACAATTTTCTTAAAACAATTGATTAAAAAAGATCCTAGGTCAAAGATAACATCATGAATACTTATTATACATCTTCTAATTATATTCTATGACTGTGTTAACAGCGGTTTATGGAGATGGGAGATCACCTGATCAGTCCTATTCTGAAAGTGTAGGTGGTGTACATACAGATGTGCATGCTCTCTCTCTCTTTCTCTCTTTCTCTCTCTCTCTTTCTAAGTGCAAAGACAGAAAAGATAAATGAATAGAGAATTTAGGGAGATGGAGTAGGTCTGAACAAGGAGGAAGAGTCTGGATATAAAGGCACTGGACAGAGGAGGGGAATGGAAAGTAAAACCAAAAGTGAACAGAACATATTCCTTCAGTCCGGACTGAGGAAAACTTCTGCTCCATGGATCCTCCACTGTAGAAGGGAAATGTCTAGCATGGCAGCAGCAAGCCAAAAAAGAGACCCCATCTGGGAATATTTTGTTTCTGATCCTGCTGTTGCCTAATTATTTTTAAAATAACTTTTACATTTATATAGAAACTGAAATAGTTAACTTTTCCAAAATCCATGTCTGTGTTTTGTTAGTGTTGTTGTTTGTTGGAATATGTTTTAAGATCGGGGAAGGGACAAATACCTTTAAAAGAATCGTTAAAATTCTGGAAGGATGAAGAATGATTAAGAGAAGGTCTCATGGGGGGGGGGAGCACGGGGGGATTGTAAGGGTTATGTTGTTTATGTTTTATTATGTTGTTATGTTATGTTTTATTGTTGTTATGTTTTATTATGTTGAAAAATATTAATAAAAATTATTATATAAAAAAAAAAAGAAGAAGAAAATGAACCAGGAGAATAAACGATCTTGTTAGTACAATTTAAAAGCCTGTTTGGTTGATCCTGGCACATCATGACAAAAATAGCTTGATTAACTGGAGTTTGATCTGGAACAGTTGGAGCTGGTTCATTTTCAGAATGATTTCACAAGTTCATTCTAAAATGACCAAAGGGCTGTCTTCATGTTGTCTTTGCCTCGGGATCACTCTGAATCTGTGCTGTGTCAGTTAGATGACGCAGCCGCAGATTTGAAGCCACCCTGAGGCAAAGGGGGCAAAGATGCGTGGCTGAAAAGTCAGGGACTTTCCCTGACTTTTCCAGCCAGAGCGAGGGGCATTCCTGGGTGGAAGGTGGTGTCCTATTGGTCACTGGAAGCCATGGAAGGGGGAGGGCGTGGTCCCAGTGAGCCTAGTGGACACTGGAAAGCCCCATTGCTGCCACCACACACCAGGGATAACACGGGGTTTGGTGACGGAGCAGTGGCAACCCAGTGCCATGAAGTGAGCCTTCAAATTATCATCCCACTTTTTATTTTTATGAAAACAGCTTGGAATAAGTGCTTAAGACCTACTCTGGCCCGCTTGCATTGGCTGCCTGTATGTTTCCAAGCCCGGTTCAAGGTGCTGGTTTTAACCTGATGGAACGCCTTTCCCGACATGAACCTACCCGAACACTACGTTCAACATCTAAGGCCCTCCTCCGAGTGCCTCCTCCGAGGGAAGCTCGGAGGTCAGCAACAAGAGAGAGGGCCTTCTCTGTGGTGGCTCCCCAATTGTGGAACGATCTCCCCGATGAGGCCCGCCTGGCGCCAACATTGTTATCTTTTCAGCGCCAGGTCAAGACTTTCCTCTTCTCTCAGGCATTTGGCAATATCTGAGGAGCCTGGGTTTGTTTTGTTTTGTTTTTCTAGTTTTTGAAGTGTTAAAGTGGTTTTTAAATGTACAGATTGTGTGTATGTTGTATGTTTTTGCTGTTTTAATTTTTGTATATTGTTTTTAATTGTTTTTAATCCTATGTAAACCGCCCAGAGAGCTTCGGCTATGGGGCGGTATACAAATGTAATAAATAAATAAATAAATAAACTTATCTTCTAATGAAAACTACATCTCTGAATTTGTCTTAAGGTTATATTAAACAATAATGTAAACAATAATGTACTTCAAGTAAAAATGATTAAATAGACTCTTCCTCACTAGTGATTTAAACTGTGACCTGAATAATTAAGATTGAGTCCTTCAGAGACACAATTTAAATGATGGTTTACATGAATTTGATTTAAATCAAATCAGCCCTGCTGCCGACACGTGGTGCCTCCCCCACCCCCTCCCTCCCTTTTACCTTTGTCACCACCATTAACTAGCTCTATAGAGAGTCATGCAGCTGGAAGCAGCCGCCTCTTGGGTCTCGTGGGAACTCAAGCTCTTGCAAGAGCCCGACAGTGGTGCTCTTGAAGGGAAAGCAGAGGGTGAGCAGTTGCTCCACAAAGCCCTGTTGGCTGCTCTTTCCCTGCAGCATATGCCATGGCATGAGAGTGGCTGCTGGAGGCAATGGCAGCCCCTCCTGGTTGGGGTGGAGTGTGGACTTGGAACATTTTGTGGCTCCTCCAGTTCCTCCCCTTGATGTTGATGCTTCACCCTGCTACATGGGTGGGCTGGCCCTGCAGAGATGGTCAAATAGCCGTGGAGGGTGGTAGTGGGAGGGGGAGAGGGATAAAATCCCTTCTGCGCTAGTGGAGGCTGGTGGGTGCAATTTCTGTGGGGCTGTGAATCCATTCTGGGTTTCAGTCACAACCTTACCCCCCAAATAGTTTAAGTACCCTGGATAGCTCCTTTAGAATTCTGTTTGGTTCTGCCTAAAACCCAGAATGGTTACATAGCCCCACTGAAATCGGAGTCACCAGCCTCCACTGCCCAGCACCAAGGTACTGCATCTGCTTTTTGAAAAGGTTTAAAGAGATATCATCATGTCTCTTTCCATCTCCCCCATGGGCATTGCCACTCCTAGTGAGATTATTTTTTCCTCAAATAGTTTTATTTATTTACTAGCTGATATGCCTGCCGTTGCTCGGGTCTGTGAATAACGTTTATGACATTTATTTGATAAATAATAAATTTCTCTGCAACTTATTCATCTTTAGGTTGTTTGTTTGTTTTTAGTTAGGTTGAGTTCATAAATTGTTTTGTTAGAATAAATGGAAAATTATGTTAGTAAGAATTGTATTTTAAATTAGAGCTTTGTGATAAACCACATTTTTTGTTTTACCTGAAATGCCTACACCTCCCATCATGCTTTGACCGGAGCAGCTGTCTAAACTTCAAAAACAATCAGGACACACAACACCTGTTCTACCAGCTAAAAAAGATCCAAACCTAAAAATATGTTTTCAAAATAGACCCAGCGTTGCCCAGAAATCTGAATTACATATAGTAGGGAAACGGATTTCAGTGGACGTGAGGAAATGTATGCATGTGCTCTTAAGTTATTATTATGAAAAAAGGAAAGCATCCAGAACACAGAATACTTTATTGACATAATTTACTATATAATATCTACATTAAACAGGTTTTGGCAGAAAGCTAGGATGGAATAGGCCACTGGTGACTTGGGCCTTTTATCTGACATAAAAATACTTAAAACCCAAAATTTCATGTTTTTAGATTTTTCTGGTACATTGTACAGCCAGACCTATCAGCATGCCAGATTTCAAGTTTCTACCCGGCATTGCCTTTGGCAGCCCACAGGTGCCTGCATCCTCTAAGACATCCTCTTGTTGCCGTTGCTGCCTTGGCCTGTGTTTCTCACCCACCAAGTGTTACATCAGGAGCCTGTACTGAAGGGCCAGGGCTGGTCTGGGCAGCCTTTGTCGTGTCTGTTTCTGGACATGTGTAGAGTGCCTCCCCTTCCTCCCTCCCTCTTAAGGGCAAATGTTACACATTTGCTTCCCCCAGATTCTGAGAAAACAGCGATATCAGGACGGAGTGCCTTTGAGCATGTTTGGCCCCTCAAAGTCATGCTGTTGTATCTTGTTACATTTTAAAACCACGCAGAGGGTGGGAGGAGGCACCACAAATGGATGCAGCCCATTTATGTGGGTTGTTTCCTTTTATGTGGAATTGGGTTGACTGCTCAAGACCAACCTTAGGATTCGGAGTTGTAAAATACACACAGCAGCCACCAACCTGTGCATTCACAATGGCCGCCAAAGGCCAGTAAGTCTGGCCTCCTGTCCAAGGCATGCTGGGAGTTGTAGGCGTAAACCTAGGTTTTTATGAAATTCTTTAAAAATACTTAAACCACCAAAATTAGTGTTTTTAGATTTTTCTGGTATCTATCACTGTGTCACCGTGTCAAGTTTCTAACTCATCTGGAAGTGGGTAAACATTCCTGGACATACTTTCTGCTTTATAGGTAGAGATGCATGTATTTGGTTATATTTTAAAATACTGATAAAATACAAGATTGTAATTACGCCATTAAAAACACATTAGTTAAAAAGAGAAATTGAAAACACATCCATTAGAACACATCAAGAACAAAGAAATAAACACCAGGCTGTAGCCTATTTCAGCTAACAAGTCAGCTAAAAAATCAAAAGCTGTCAGAGTAAAATTGTCTTCATCTGGAAGCATGCTCTGCCTCTGAATTTGAAACCTCCACATAGCCCTGATGCCTACACAGAGATAGCCTTATCCTCCGTGAATATGTCTATTTCCCCTTTTAAGCTAGTGGCCACCACCCCACCCACTGGCACCAACTTCTAAAAATTAATCATGCATTGTGCCATGAAGTTCTTCCTTTTCACTGCTGGTCAATTTCACTGAAGGACCCCAAGTATTAGGATCAGAGAAGGTGCTAAACCTTCCTCTATCCACTTTCTCTATATGTGCATAAATAACAATATATTTATTGAAATGCTTTCTACGGGGCTGCTTACAAGTAACATGAAGGTATATGAATGAAATTGCAATGCACAGTGCTACATATAGAAACCCAACAGGATCCTTCCCACAGGGCACTTAGTGACAGGTATCCCTGTGGTATGAGGGAAGGGAAGTCTGGCTGCCTCCTTCCCTCCCTCTTCTGGTATCCTACCTAAGGGGCAGTTGATGATAGATGTCCCTGAAACATCTATCATGCCTTCACCCAAAATTTGTCTTCTCCCACACTAAGCTACCTTGAGTGCATGAGCCTTTCCTCATGACAAAGGTCCATTTTCGTTCCCCCTTTCCGCACCTTAATACTGCTGTTGGGATGGGGAGGGGAGTCCATGTTTGTTTGTCCCCTGTGTATTTCTCACAGTTGAGGACTAAAAGGTGGAGGACTCTCATCTCCATTATGTTAACATCTTCTGAATGACCCTGAAGTTTATTTATTTGTTTTTTTAATATAAAAAATGAAACTACAATATAAACAATGACACATTCCTGCAGTGATCTTGCAGATAATAGCACCTGAGGAACTAAAAGATGGCTGTAATTGAGAAGGAATGAACATATAAATTAAAGTTATTTATTTACAAAATGTGATCTAAGTTGCAGCTGTTTTAGCGATTCTATGTACTTTGTCTGCAAGATCACCAGAGGAAACTGCCCTTGTGCATATCCTTGTTTTCCTTCACAAATAAATCCACTTTCCTCTTTCGTCAGCAAGACTGCCCTTCAACACACATACACCCCCAAGAAGGGACGTTATGTGACATAGCGCAAGGACGGCAATACATGGGGACGGAAGGGTGGCTTTGTCCCTTGCGAGAAAAAAATACTGCCCTTTCCTTGCCCTAGGAAAACATGGAAAATGGAGGGGAAGAGGCAAGATGACTGCAGGACAGGGACAATGTCATGTGAGGATCATGGGGCAAAATGGTAAACAAAGCAGGATGAAAGTGCGATAAAATGCTGGCGTGATGGAGCTCATAGAGGCTGCAGGCTCAGAAATGTAAAGTGAGTGAGACAAGTAGCAACCACTGAATGTGCCCTTGTCCCAAGTGGTTTCAATATTAGGCACTATTTGCCCCCACCAGGAATTTTTGAGGTTGCAGCAGCTATGACTATATCCATGCAATTGAATGGAGCACTGTTGCACAGAAGCAGGCTGAACCCTGAAAAGCCATGGGAGGAAATGGCCATCTCCCACAGAAGACTCATGAAACAAGAGATTCTCCCCCGCAACAAACCCATGAAGCATTCCCCCTGCCTCACCGCAAGGGTATCTGAGGTACAGCCTCTTTGCTACTGTGGGTTGTTCAGGGCTTCTTTTTTGTAGCCCAGGGAAGTGCCCACCACGATGCTTTAGCAGCCTGGTATCGGGATTGCAAAACTGGAGTGAAGGATTTGAACCAGCAGCCCTAGTTTTCATGATAGATTTTCCAATCTCTGTAATTTGTGACGTCTTTAAGTTTCATATTTCCATGACCATTATGCTGTTATTGGCATTCAAGAATAGTGTGGTTTTGCAACTGCTAGTTCCCACTTGCCAGTTCTTTATTTCCCTGGAAGTTTGAAACAGATCTCAGAAAGTAAACTGAATAAGGAGAAAGGGATAAAGAACAGGGTGTGTGTACACTCTAGAATGAGCTTTGGGCTGTCTCAAATCATGCACCCCCACATGCACAGGAGAGTGTTCTCTATGCAATGGCATTGGAGTGTGTCTGGCCTGATGCTTTTTGGGGGATACAAGACTCTGTCAGGTGGGTGCACCCACACCAACTGTAGCAAAAACATGTAGAAAGTACACAAACATGTAGAAAGTAACGGGACCTGTGCACTGGACAATAAACTTTGGTCAATTGAATGGAACATCCGTCTGGTAGAGGACACTCTCCTGTCCATGTAGGTGTATGATCTGCAGTGCCCCAAAGCTTATTGTGGGGTGCACAGCTGCAGTTCCTTATTGTTTTCTACGTGTTGATAATAAGTAAGATTGTGTGTTTGTCTTACCGTCTATCTGTCTGTCCGCACCATCATGCCAACACTGAAACCTTGACACCTGAAACAGTTGCAGGGGCCCTGCCTTCTTTTGTATATGGTCACTCTGGTATAGTGCCTGCAACTTTAACTGTTGTGATGAAGAGGGAATTTCACCCGGAACTAATTGCCTACAAATGACACTGGTTGAAATTCCCTTTTCTCTACAACTGTTAAAGTTACATGAGCCCTGACCTGGATGTTATCTGGTCAGCCTACCTTATGTTTGACAACTACACAGCATTTTTCCTTTCATTGGTCTTGTTTATGCCTGCCAAGTTAGTTTTAAATATAAATTATTCCTCCTGATTGAAAGTCCATCTGTTGTATTAATCATCTCCCTAAGGGCCAAACCAGACGTGACATTGTAGCTGTATTTTCTCTAAGCAATAACTGGCACAAAGGGCCTGGGCCCATAGCATGAGTGGGGGGGGGGGGAAGGCAAGTACCCAACATGGAATCCCTAAACTACATTTATAGAAACCGTTCCTCTGGTTTCAAAAGGCAGATATTGAACAGGGGAGAGCTATCGGATCCAAAAAGGGGAAAAAAGCAAGGAAAAAGGGCAAATTGGTGCAATGCCTCCTGTTGCATGAGTTTCCTTGCCAATTTGAGGATGGCTGAGGGCATAAACACTGTTTCCACCACATTCCATGCGAAGAGGTGTTCAAATCTGCCAATTCTAATCATACTATTGATGTTTGATGGAATTAGGATTTTTCATTAAGTTTGGAAGAGGGCTAGGAGGAAAGAGGGAGGGCATGGCGGGCTAGTAGGACAAGATGGACGGGGATTAGAAGCTATGTGAAGTGGAAGGGATATGGGACCCCCACCGCTGCCACCCTCTGGTGATCGCAATCCAAGATACCGCTTATAATGATTTTAGACCAGTGTTACTGTCCCGACTCTCCCTTCTCTCAGCCGCCCAAACCCTGGAAATTATAGTTGGTGAGGGTGCTGTTAGCGACCCCTAACCCCCCTCCCATCACTGAGCTACATTTCCCAGGATTAAGAGATTGATGACTGTCTGACTAGGTTAATTGTCTGGTGATGAGGGCTGGCATTGAGGCTAGGCATAACTGGGCACCTGCTGAGTACCTCACTAATAAGAGCCCTCCGGACTTGCTCCTCCTCTTCACCATTGCAACCTGCTTGTTTCCCCGCCTCTTGCTCTGGCCCAGACAACAGTGGTGGTGAGAAGGAGGAGCAGGAGAGCCCATTGCCTGCATGCTCCCTGGCTCTCTGCCTGTCAAGCAAGGAAGTGGTATCAATGGGGAGGAGGAGGAGGAGGAGGAGGAGGAAGAGCAGCTAGTGACAATGGCGGTGATATGGTAGACTTTCTAATGGAGGGGGCACATTGAGGGAGGCTTGTCCAAGGGCCTTCCAAAACCTGGAGCTGGCACTGCTGGTGATATGCCTTTTGTATCAGTAACAACTTCTTTTATCCAAACTTCAGTTTGTTTCAATACTTTGTGGGTGCCCCATGCCCAGGCTGTATGACCATATGGGTTTGTATCATGCACCGAGAGCACAGACAAATGGATAACTGCTACCTTTGGTTAGAGAAATCTGCAAGTCAGTAAAAACAAAAGACTGAGGATTGTGGGTGTATCACATAGCGATATCTGAAAGTGTATTGTACCATAAAAATAAATACATGACTTCACAAAAAGTACACAGAAACCAACGTTATCTACTCTGGCACTAGCCACTACTAAAATTGCTGGAAGAGAACTGTCAAGGGCAGGTCAAGACTCAGAGTCTTCAAGAATGCAAGTGCTTTTATTTCCCCATTAAAGTTATAGGATAAATCTAAAGTTCCTGAGTATTAGTTGCAGCCACTAGCTGGAGGTGTGTGGGAACTTCAAAGGGCAGATTCCCAGAAGCTTGGACACAGCTGTTTAAAAATACATATACGTCACCTAAACTTCATGTGTTTACTGTGGAAAATACCAACAATAATATTTCTTACTGATCCTGTTTGCCATGAAAAGTATGAAGCAGACCTATGAGTGTGTCACTGTAACCATCTGATTTCAACCATGCTATAAAACTATGCTTCAGTGGCATGTCTACACCAGGGGTAGCCCTCCAGATGTTTTGGACTACAACTCTCATAATTCTTGCCATTGGCCATGTTGGCTTGGGCTGATGGGAGTTGTAGTTCAAACCATCTGGAAGGTGCTTGGATTCCTATCTCTGGTCTATGCTATACTTACTATGGTGTGCTACTAGAAAAAAAAATCTACATCCTATACTAACTGTAAATTATGCATACTTCTCTTACTGCCCCTTATTTGTTCCTGTTGCAAATGTGGACAATTTATAGAATGTTCAGGGTGGTATCTAATTGATCCTCCTCTGCTGCTGGAAGGCAACTGCTGGAAGAACAGACTCCCTCCCCCCACCCCAATCTTTGGGAGGGCCTTTTGAGACAGCTTGGGAGATGGCACAAGGGGCTGCAAGGCGACAGCAGAGAGACCCTGACTGGATGCCACTGTGACTGTTTAGTCAGCATTTGGAGGTTACTATGTGGGGAGTGATGCATTACTTAGGCTAAAATGTATGTCTACTAAAGAAAGAGGCAGGAGACAGTGAAGGAGGGACAGGGAGATGTCAGGAGTAGCTGCACCATTTGGGAAGACACACTTACCCACAGAAATGCAATGTGTGGATGGGCAAATAGCTGGTTATCATTAGCAGCAAATATGTTCATGGCAGCATTCCATAGTTACAGGTCTGCTTCATACTTTTCATGGCAAACAGGATCAGTAAGAAATATTATCGTTGGTATTTTCCACAGTAAACACATGAAGTTTAGGTGACGTATATATATTTTTAAACAGCTGTGTCCAAGCTTCTGGGAATCTGCCCTTTGAAGTTCCCACACACCTCCAGCTAGTGGCTGCAACTAATACTCAGGAACTTTAGATATAGCAGCTGACTATATTCATGATCTGTCAGTTCACACTGTGTTTTCCCTGTGTGGACGGATACTCAGAGGAGACTGGCTTCATCTACACCAAGCAGGATATTGCACTATGAAAGTGGTAAGAAAGTGGTATATAAAAGGCATGAGCCACACCAAGCAGGATATAGCAGTATGAAAGCAGTATATGGTATGTGTCAATGGGTCCCAACAGTTGTCAGTGTCAATACCGCTATAAAGCAGTAGTGTGGCTCCTGCCTTTTATATACCACTTTCATACCACTTTCATAGTGCAATATCCTGCCTGGTGTAGATGAGGCCTGAGAATGCTTATACGGACAAGAAGTGTGCTACCTGAACTGACCCTGGTTCTCAGAATTCTGCATTTGCAAACAAATGTTAACTAGGGCTAGATCTACACTAGTGCTTTTGATTGGTATTGAGGTACACTGATAACAATTGGGGCAACATTACACATTCCATACACTTTTCTGGCATTGTTTCCTGCTTTTTATTCCGTATTATCCAAAATATCGCAACAGATGTCATTGAGTGTGCTAAAAGGTATAAATGTGCAAGCGGGATATGGCATCACCATATGGGATCGTACTGATATGACACGAGGTATAGATCTGGCCCAAAACTTTAAGATCATGATTATGTCCAAACCCTCAGTGGCAGCATTTACTCCATCATGGAAGGCAGCTTTAGGAGGATAAATTATCATAGACTTTGATGGCCATTTGTCCAACGGATAAGAAATAAATACAATAGGGATCGATCTACACCAAGCAGGATACGACACTTTGAAAACATTTTGAAAACTGTATATGGAGTGTGTCCTGGGCCCCAACAGTTGTCACTACTGTTATAAACCGTTTTAAACCATTTTAAAGCAGTAGTGTAGATCCTGCCTAGGGCTCCCTCTACAAGGATTCGCTTTTGCGCCTGGTTCAGCGATTATGCGCATTATCGCAGACGCGCATTTACTCCTAATCCCTCTGCACGGGAGGCGGCGAGAGGTGGCGAAGCGCATTAATAGATGTCCAAAAAGCGCTTTACAAGAAGTTAATGCGCATAATCGCTTGTTCACACGGGGAAAATGCGCTTTAATGGCCGGAGCAAAATAAAACTCGCAATTTAACGCGCATTCGAAAATGCGCATTATCGGGGAGATAACGCGCCTCTACGCCCGATTTGCGCTCCATTCTTGTAGAGGTAAAAATTTTAATGAACCTTCAAAAAGCATTAAACCTCCCTTGTAGACGCACCCTAGGTTATCTTCCCTGCATGGCATTGTCTGTAGTATGTAAGATAGGGGCAGCACTCCCTCTTTTGGCAGAAAATGAAATAACATCTACGCATAACCTATGTGTACAGGTTTCCTATTCACCTACAGAATTCTCCCATTGCAGATTTCAGAGATTACTCCAGAACTATTGCTATGAGATTCAATAATGTATTATTGTTATTATTGTTGTCTTTTTTTCTTGCTTATGGCGTTTTTTTTTTCTAGACAGACATGAAGAGCTTTGCCAGGTCATTTTACTGATTCAGGAATTTCCTGACAATTGAGCATGTTTTAAGTATGACTGCTTTTTGGATGTTGGTGTGGATGTATTTTGGTAGGCCCAGTTTTTGAAGGTTTTCTGTATAGTTTTTTGATGTGATGCCAGTGACTGATGTGACTAACCGGATAATTGTGACCTTTTCCTGTTGCCATAGTTCTTTAACTTCCATGGCCAGTGGTGTATATTTTTCTCTCTTCTCTTCCTTTTCTGCAACATTTTTGTCATTAGGCATTGCTGTGTCAATGAGGTTAGTATGTTTTTCTTTTTTGTCTATAATTGTTATGACTGGTCGGTTGCAACTTATTGTCTCGTCTGCATGAATTGTTCTGTCCCAATATATTTTATGATCTGCATTTTCCAAGATTGTTTGGGTGTGTATGTATAGTATGGTATAGGTTGTTTGATGAGGTTGAATTTGATGGCCAGTTGTTGGTGAATTATTTTTGGAGCTGTATTGTGTCTGTCTGTATAGGCCATTCCTGCCAGGATTTTACATCCTCCTATTTCATGGTCTATTGTTTTCCGGAATTGATGACACTTCCTACACAATCTGTTGTTACATTGTTATCTTTTACGATGTATTTTTGGTAGTGTGTGGAGCTAGCATGTTCATCCCCACTTCCCCTCCTCCTCACATATAGAGCTTATACACATGCCAAATGCCTGACTAGGACTATGCAGTCATTTCCATGCCTTCTACCTTCCAGACCCCTGTATTATGAAGGGGTTTCTCCCTTCTCCATTATGCTGATTGTGAATTATTTTTTTCAGAGTAGCCTTGTTCAAACTCAGTTTCAACTGGATAAATGGAATAGACTTCCTTATGCTCTCATTTCTCCACAGGTGGCTTCCTCAGAGGAGGGACTCAGTTTGTAAAACCTCTTCCAGCAAAAGTCGTGATTTGGAGCGGTTGGTGGTACTGTGATAATATTACAACACTGACCAGATGGCATCCCTTCATTTCCTATCTCTGTGCTTCCTCATACTGGCGACTTCTTTAGGTAATATTCAAGGTGGTCAATTTTCCTGTTTCCACTGATGACTGTGTAGCTCATTGATAGCCTTTCCTGTTTAATTTTGCCTTTCACGTACAACAATAGGAAAAACCCAGCTTCTGACACTAAAAGTACAAGTATTACAAGTATTACAAATTTGGGATTGCAAAAGTTGTGTGTTGATATGTATTTTTGGCTGGATCAAATTGATGCTCATGGGATGCTGATCATTTGTACATTGGGCCAGGAAGGGAAATGGAGTGAAGTTTATGCCAAGTACAGAATGTTTAGATCTTGGCTTCTGGAAACCCACATTAACCCAAGTTTCTGTTCACAAATCATGTGAACATGTCCTGTTCACAATCCTGAACACAAGCAGAGCACTTTTTTTCTGAGAAATGTTAGCAAATTCCCAAATTTGTTGTCACATTAGAAAAATGCATAACACATATGTTGAAATTCATTTTAAAACACACACACACACTTTCACACTTTAGTTTATCCTAATTAAATTCCCACCCATATCCTGCTTCACCAAAACAATTATCCTTCAGTTAATTATCACATTCATCATTGTTTCCCAATTCACCTCTATTTATAGATAGATATAGATATAGGAAATGTATATGCTGTCTTTCAGGGCAAAGCCCTCTCAGGCAGCTTTAAAAAAACTGGTTAAGTCCACCAAAACAATTCAGTTCCAAGTATGAGAGGTCTCCAACCCATGATATGAAAGTTCCATATTAAATTTTAGAATGCTTTGTCTAAAGAAGATTCTGTACATATGCCCAGGAAAGCACTTTTAGATTGCAACCCTATATCTGCTTACCTGGGATCAAGCCCCTCTGCATTAATGGGAGTTACATCTGAGTAGACATGTACAGGATTGTACTGTTGGTGGTCCATTTCTGAAGAGGGAGGTGGAAAGGCAACAACCGACTTAGAAACTACACCCTCTAACTCGGAAGAGATTCTAATCTAAGAAAGGACTGTGGTTATGATCCAAGCACTTGATAGGGTGGCCAGATGCAAAAGCAGGCAGGGGGATTTGCAAATTCAGTGGTGAAAGAGAGAATTTGCATATAGAAAACATCTTTCTCTGTAGCTGCCACACTTTGCTACTGAAACCTCCCACCTTCCTCCAACTGGTGAGGACAGAAGGATATTTCTAAGGTCCCCTCCACAAGGATTCGCTTTTGCACCCAGTTAGGAGATTATGTGCACTATCGCTGAAGCGCCTTTACGCCTAATACCTCTGCACGAGAGGCGGCGACAAAAGGCGCTTCCCTCCCCTCCCCTTCCCTCCCCGCCACCGCTCCTCGCGAGTCGCGGCGGGCTCGAGCTGCTGAACTGTCCCTTCCGCTCGCCGCGCCCTCCCCACTTTTTGGGTGGGGAGAAGCAGTGACGGGGAAATGCCAGGGGGGCCACAGGGGGAAGGTGGCATCCCGGCACGCTTGGCCTTCCTCCTCCTCCTCCTCCTCCCGCGGCGTCCCAGCGCTCCGTGCCTCTGACTGCGGGAAATCGGCTGAGGAGACGGCGCCGCCGCAGAGTGCCTTTCCGGTGATGGGAGGGGGCTGCCGGCCCCGGCCTTCGCCTGGAAGTGCCGCGCGCCCCCATCCATGATACTAGCAATCAGACCCACCCCCACTCCAAAAAGCGAGCAGGGAGGGAGGAAGCAAAGCCAGGAGCTGGGGGTGGGTCTGATTGCTAGTATCCGAAGCTGCTTCTTGGCAGGGGAACGGAGGGGAGAGAGAACGGGAGAAAGCAGACAGCAGTTGGCAGGGGAACGGAGGGGAGAGAGAACGGGAGAAAGCAGACAGCAGTTGGCAGAAAGGCACCCGGCTTGCCTGAAATTGTAAACTGACTCGACCAAAGGCGGAGAAGGGGTGAGATCTGACAATAGAGGGAGGAGGAGGAGCCGCCTCCGTGGGCACCAGCCTTTTCCTTCCGCTCACCGGAGCAGCAGCCCCCTCCCATCAAAATGTGCTTTAATGGACGGAGCAAAAAAAAAACTCGCTATTTAACGTGCATTCGATAACGCGCACAATCGGGGAGATAACGCGCCTGTACGCCCCATTTGCGCTCCACTCTTGTAGAGGTAATTTTTTAATGAGACTTGAAAGAGCTTGGGGGGCGTGACCTAGCAGGACATGGAATAAGTCGCAAATCCTTCGTCCTCCGAAAGAAGCAGTGAATTAATTGTAAATTCCCTATCCTAAAAGAGCGGTTTGCTACATACAAGTCTGCTATGGAGAGGGGAAAGCTTGCTAAAGAGACAAGAAGATTTATGGCTTTATAATCGGCATGAATGAGGGAGGTGACGGACCGGCAGCTTTGAAGTACGGTGAAGGTAAATAAAGGACGTATTTACGATTGCTGGCTGATTGAATAGACTGTAAGAGAACAGAAAGATTGCTAACACTTAGAAAAGAGACTTTTAAGCTTTGGAGAGTTTTAAGCTTTTAAGCGTCGAAAGATTGTTGTTGTATAACTGTTCTGCTGAGAGGAGGGGCTAATTCTGCCCGACGAGAATCGAAACTAACTGTGCCAGCCTTGGCAATTAAAAGAACAATTAAAAGACTATAAGTGATTAAAACTTGTCAGCCTTGGCAATTAAAAGAACAATTAAAAGATTATAAGTGATTAAAAGGCTGTCCGGGAGACAGAGAAGCCAGAGGGTGTGATTGGAGTGAAGAGGAAAAGACTTTGATCCCTGGCTAGAAGTAGCTGTGTCCCTATCGGATAGGCTTGAAGGGTACATGATTTATGAGCAAGAAGAAAATAACTTCTTGGAATAGACCCAAGGGTGATCGGCCGTCTGATAGAAGCTACAGGCTTGTCCGTACTGACAAAATGTCGGAGGCTGAAAAGACAAAGAAACAATCCCCTAGTCATGCCGGAAATGCCAGTGCTAAGATTGGAACTAAGCCAGGTGCAATTCCTAAAACAACCACAGGGAGGCAAGCTGACCCAACAGATGAGCTGATTCAGAATATCCAAAAGATGCTCGATGCAGCTATAGTAAAGCAGGATGGAAATATTCAGCAGGCGTTGTTTGAGCAAGAAGAACGATTAATTAAAAGGATTACCGAGTCACAACAGCAACTCTTGGCAGGCCTTCAAAAGGTGGAGAAAGAGGTTGGAGCTTTGCAGGAAGAAACTGGAGAACTAAAGGTTTTATATAAGAAACAAGAGGAACAGCTAACGCATCAGGATTTACGGCTTATCGCGATGGAAGACAGAGACCGAAGAGCAAATATACGCATAAGATCTTTCGAGGAGCAGCAAGGGGAGACCCTTAACGGTATAAGAGAGTTAATTTTGGCATGGGTCAAACAATTAGAACCACAGGAAGATTGGAAAATGGAAGATATCGAGCGGGCCCATAGGGTGGGATATGGAAAGACAAGAGAGCACCCAAGAGACATTATTGTGAAATTTGCTAATTACTACAAAAAAGAAAAATTAATGCAAGCAGTTAGAAGTCAAGGTCAACCAACGCTTCAAGCAATACCAATTCAGGTTTTCCAGGATTTGTGCCCTCAGACGGTGCAGTGGAGGAAGAGCGTTAAAATATGCACAACGGCATTGAAGAGGAAATCGATCTCCTACAATTGGGGATATCCAGTTTTCTTGAGATTTAAGTGGAATGGGAAGCAGCAAAGAATAACATCTTGTGAGCAAGGCATTGAGCTATTGGAGGAGCTGGGCATAATGGATGCCACATCGGCTGGAGAAGAGAAGCAAGAAGAAGGCGCGGCAGGAGGGAGTAATGAATAGACCTTAATAAATATTGTAAGAGGGATAGGGAGAAGAAGAGATATGGAGGGGAGGGTAGACTTTATTCCGGAATGTTGGGCCGAGTTCCCCCCCCCCCTAAGAGTTCTAAGAAGATTGGGACCAATGCCCAGGAAGCTGGTGAGGAGGGGGGTGAAATTGGGGGTGAATGTGGGGGGGAGGGTTAGGGAGGGGGGGGAATGGGTCACACAGAGGGAGACCGACTTAAAGATTTGTGTGAAAGAAAGAGATGGAAAATAAACTTAGATTGGCAACATTGAATGTTAAAGGGCTAGGAACAGTAATTAAAAGGAAAAGGATTGAAATGTTATTAAAGAAAAAAAAATAGATGTAATTTTTTTACAGGAAACTCATCAGGCCAAAGATGGAGTTAATGAGCTTCGAATGAGGGAGGTGGGCGTTTATGAGAAGGCATATGGAACTTCGAAATCGAGAGGGGTGGCAACAATAATTTCAAAGACATGTGGTATAACTATTCAAAGTGTAAAGAAAGACAAAAATGGAAGGTTTCTTATTATGTTCTGCAAGTTGGGAGAAGAGGAATATGTATTGGTGAATGTTTATGCTCCAAATGGGAAACAAATGGAATTTATTGATGAAGTATTTAACGTGTTGGGAGAAGTGGGCAAAAAGCATATGGTGATGGCAGGTGACTTTAATATGGTACTAGATATAGGGAAAGATAGGGATAACATATTAAAAGATATTAAGAGGGTGGGGAAGACAGAGTTAAGCAAATTAATGGAAGGGAAAGAATTATTGGATGTGTGGAGAGTTTTAAGAGGGGAAGAAAGGAAATACACCTTCTATTCACAGAGATTTAAGAGTTATTCAAGGATAGATTACATGTTTGTATCAAAAAATATGTTACCCAAAATTATAGATTGTGATATTGGAGTTATTAAGGTTACTGACCACGCGTTAATGACAATGGACATGGCAATCAAGAAAGACTATAGACAAGCGAAGAGATGGAGATTGGATGTAAGGTTGGTGAATAAAAAATACATAAGGGAGAAAATAAAGAAAGAACTGCAGGAAATGTGGGAGATTAATGAGAAAGAGAATAACCGGCAAGACATATTATGGGATACAATGAAAGCTGTGGTAAGAGGGATTTGTATTAGGGAAAGTTGCACATTAAAAAAACAACAGGAAGCTCAAAATAAAAAGATTGAAGAGGAGGTAAGGAGTTTGGAAGATAAGTTAAAGGAGACAAAGGATAAACGCCTAATTGCCCAAATTCAAGCTAAGAAAAAGGAATTAGAGAAAGATGAATTAGAACAAGTTCAAAAAAATTTGTTTTATTTAAAAAGAGATTTTTTTGAATATAGCAACAGGAATTCTAAGATGCTGGCCAGATCCACACAGTTGGAAAAGGCTAAGAATATGATAGGGACAATAAAAGACAAGTCAGGGAATAGTTGTAATTTAATGAAAGATAAATTAAATATATTTAAGGAATTTTATAGTGAATTATATACATCAGGATCGGGACCACAAGATAAGGTAGTGGAATATGTAGAGAGGAATTGGAAATTAAAATTACAGAAGCAGGATAGGGATTATATGGAAGGTTTAGTTACTGAAAAAGAGATAGAGGGAGTTATTGATAAACTGAAAGGAGGGAAATCACCAGGAATGGATGGATTGGGGTCGGAGTATTATAAGCTTTTTAAAGAAATTTTAATACCAAGATTAAATAAATTATTTAATACTATAATAGAAGGGGGGAAGGCCCCACCATCATGGGATCATTCCCTGATTATATTAATTCCGAAACCAGGTAAGGACTTAACCGATCCCGCATCATACAGACCAATTTCCTTAATAAATCAAGATTCAAAGATTTTTACAGCAATAATGGCAAAAAGAATGGCCACATTTATTAGTAAATATATTAAAAAAGATCAGTGTGGATTTATTCCGGGTAGGCAAATGCCTAATTTAATGGGAAGAGTATTAAATATAATTAGTATTATAAAAAAAAGGAATTTAAAAGCAGGCTTGCTAGCAGTGGATATATTCAAGGCCTTTGATTGTGTGGAATGGCCAGCACTCAAAACAATATTAAGAACATTTGGGTTTGGAGATAAATTTATGGGAGTGATGGATAAGTTGTATAAAAACAATAAAGCGGAAATAATGGTTAATGATGGGTTAACACAACAGATCACACTAGCCCGAGGAACTAGGCAGGGATGTCCTCTTTCACCGATCTTATTTGCAATAGTAATAGAAGTTTTGGCAAATGTAATAAGAGAAGATGAAAGAGTGAAGGGGATAGGAAGAAAGGAGAAGATTAAAATGAATATGTTTGCGGACGATACTTTATTGACAGTAGAGGATCCCTTAGGGAGTGCAGAGGTGATTAAGAAACATTTAAGAGAATTTGGAGAAATTACGGGATTAAAAGTAAATTGGGGGAAGTCAGAAATGATGTTATTTAATTATAACAAGGAAGAGCTGGAAGAAGGTAAGGTTAAGTTGGGTCTTAGACTTAAAAATATAGTACGATATTTAGGGATTAATATTGATAGAGATTTAGAAAGGCTAGAGGAACTTAACTTGGTAGCTTTAAAAAAAGAAGTAGGGGAGAAATTAGAAGTATATAAGAAATTAAAACATTCTTGGTTTGGTAGAATAGCAATTGTTAAAATGAAGATTTTACCTAAGATTAATTTTTTGTTTAGAATGTTACCAATTAAAATATCAGATGTAGAGCTGAAAAGTTGGCAAAATATAATTAACGCATATTGTAATGGGGATAAGAAAGCTAGGATTAATAAAGGGTTATGGTACAAGGCTCAAAAGAAGGGAGGTTTAGGACTTCCAAATATTAAGTATTATTATATAGCTAATCAGTTAAGATACGTTATAAGCTGTATTCTAGGGGAGGAAGATTTGGAGTGGTTGGAGACGCAAACGGGGGAAATAGATTATAAATTGAAAAATATTTTTTTTAAAAAAATTCAAAAGAGAGAATTAAAGGGACTGGACAACCCTTTGTTGGTAAATATAGTGGAGATCTGGGAGAAATTTAGGGGGAAGTTGATACCAGGAGATTCACCACATGCCCCGGTGGTAGTAGTGGAGAATTTCCCAAGAGTGTTAAAAGTGGAGATTGAAGCGAGATTGAAAGATAAGGAAATAATTAAGTTAGGGAAGTGGATGGAAAATCTGAAGGATAATGAGCAAATTAAAGAGTTATTGATAGGTCAAAAATCAGCATGGTTTAAATGTATACAATTAGGGAAATGGACTCAGGAATGGAAATTGAAAAATAAAAAGTGTAGAAATAATACAAGATTTGAAGACTTAATAGAGTCAAAAGGTAGGAAAAAAGAAAAGAAAAATAAGAAAGGGTTGACTAGCGAGATATATAAATTATTGATTGAGGAGGAATTTCAAAATTCACTTAAAGCAATAAAAAAGGTTTGGGAAGAGGATGTAAATGGAGAAATTAAGGAATACAACTGGGAGAGGTTGTGGAATGCAAGAATGTTAAAAATGCTATCGATCAGAATTAAGGAGAATTTTTATAAGGTATTGTGGAGATGGTATCTAACACCGGTTAGATTTCACCAGATAGACAAAAAAATATCTAAAAATTGCTGGAGGGGATGCCAGGAGGTTGGAACTTATTACCATATGTGGTGGAGCTGTGAATATGTACAAAAATTTTGGGAAAGGGTATTTAAGGAAGTAAGTGAAATATTGGGAAGTAAAGTGGAATTAAACCCGAAGCTTGCTCTACTAGCAATATGGGATAAAGGGGAAGAGGATAAAAATAAGAGAGAATTGATAAACAACCTCCTGACACCTGTTAGATTAATGATCGCAAAAAATTGGAAAGGACAAGGAAGCTATACAATAGAAGAATGGTATAAAGAAATATGGGATATGGCACTGAATGATATGCTGACTTGTAAAATGAAATTAAAGAGGGGAATGTCCGGTAAAAATGATTTTGGGGAAATATGGAGTCCCCTGTTGGAATATGTATTAAGATCGGGGAAGGGACAAACACCTTCAAAAGAGTCGATAAATTTCTGGATAGAATAAAAGACTAAGAGAAGGTCTCCTGGATTGGGGGTGCACGGGGGGGAATGTGGAGGATTAAGTATGTATTTTATGTGTTGTTTATGTTATTATGTTGAAATTAATAAAATTATTTCAAAAAAAAAAAAAAGACTTGAAAGAGCTTTAAATGCCTCTTGTTGTAGAGGTAATTTTTTTAATGCACCTTGAAAGAGCTTTAAATCACTCTTGTAGAGGCAGCCTAATTATCCTGCAAATATAATTTTGTAAGCCTCCATGGTACCCTTTCATCCATCCATGCTGCATGGATCCCCACCCCCATTTTCAGAGTAGAGGCATTAGAGAGCCTGTCTATGTGCTCCTTTTAGAGGTTCCTAACTGTTGATGCAACTGCCTTCACTGCACATTTGCTTCCCCACCCTCACTCATAAGAGCACAAATGTCCAGTTGTCATGTGGGGGGTCCCCTTTTGGAGGGGTTTTTAGTTGGATGGTGGATGTCTTGCTAAGGTCTTTGGACTACTATCCAACCAGGGGTGCAGTCCTGTGCATGTATAGGCAGAAAAAAGTCCTACAGCTCCCAGCATTCCCCAGCCAGCTGTGGGAGGAAGCCCTATTGAACTCATTGGGACTTACTTCTGAGTGGACATATATAGAATTGCACCATAAAGTAAGATATAGGGAAATGGAGCTGCAATATCCATTAAACTCAGCGGGGCTTACTTCTGATTAAACATACTAAGGATTGAACTGCACCTGTCAGATAGATTTAAATCTACAACCCACCCCCAAAACAAATAGCTCTGCTAGCAAAAAAAAAAGAAAGTGCATCCACCACCTGCTTAGTCGAAGGACCATACCAGAGAGAAAGGAGGCAGCTAATTTGGCTAATGGAGCAACTGTGAGGTCTGCAAGGACACCTCCTTCTTACCCCTTTGCTGTCTCGTTCCACCCCATCGCTAGCTCACTCCTTCTCCATTCCTCCTCCCAACAGCCCTGAGCGACATCTGCTGTGTCTAATAAAAAGAAGCCAGCCTAGCTGGCAACTTCTTGATGGGCCTCAGGGGAAAAAAGGAGCAAAAGCATTTCACAGTCATGCATAGGGTGACCAGATAAAATCCAGGTCAGGGCTCATGTAACTTTAACAGTTGTAGAGAAAAGGGAATTTCAGCCAGGGTCATTTGTATGCAATTAGTTCCTGGTGAAATTCCCTCTTCATCACAACAGTTAAAGGTGCAGGGGCCCTGCCTTCTTTTGTATATGGTCACTCTAGTATAGTGCCTGCACCTTTAACTGTTGTGATGAAGAGGGAATTTCACCAGGAACTAATTGCATACAAATGACCCTGGCTGAAATTCCCTTTTCTCTACAACTGTTAAAGTTACATGAGCCCTGACCTGGATTTTATCTGGTCAGCCTAGTCATGCACATCATGAGTATCTGGAATTCCAGATTTTATTGAGCAAAAAGAAAGAAAGGACATCAAAACAGCCAGAAGTTAAAACAGAGGACTGTCGGGTTAAAAAAAAAGAGTACACCTAGCCACCCTAGTCAAGCAATAGGTGTCTTGGGTTTTGTGGGTTAGTCCTCATTTTTATTTCTTTTTTGTGGGGCAAGGCCTAGGTGATATTATGCCTCCCAATAAGGGAACAAAGCAGGGTGAAGGGTAAACAGCCAGCAGAGAGGCCTCTACCCAAACGTCCTCCCCCGGTCATTTCATTCTCCTCCAATGAGAATGATGGCCTTGACTATAACATGTTCCTGGCTAGAATTCAATCACTAGAAAAAGACTTTAAGCCAAGCGAGTTGGGTGAATCTAGGCCTGTGGTAGGGTGACCAGATGGCTCGGGGTTTCCCGGTCCTAACCGGGAAACCTGGGGCGAACCGGCCCAACCGGGGGGCGGTGGGGGCAAACCGGGGTGGCGGGGGGTCACGCGGCGGTGGCAGCAAGCGAGGAGCGGCGGTAGACCTGGCGGCGATGGCAGCAGAGGAGCCCGGGAAGCGGCCGCCCCAGCAGGTAAGTGCCCTCCCTCGCGCCTCATGCTCCTTACCCGCAGGGTAAGTGCCCCGCAGTACCCCGCGATACTGAGAGAAAAGCCGCAAAGCCTGTTTCTCAGTAGATTCGAGCACCGGAGGGAAGCGGACACCCCTGCGGGTAAGGAGCGCGAGGCGCGAGGCGCGGGGCACTTACCTGCTGGGGTGGCCGGGTCCCCGAGGAGCCCGGACGCCTGCACGGTAGAGGCGGAGGAGCTCCCCCGCCTCTTCCGCACGGGCATCCGGGCTCCTCGGGGGTCGTCACCATCACGACTAGCCCCGACGAGGCCAGAGGCCACGCGGAAGAGGCGGGGGAGGGCCGATTACGTCACTTCCGTATCTGGCCCTCCCCTGCCTCTTCCGCGCGGCCGCTGGCCTTACGAGCCCAGCGGCGGGGGACCCGGCGGCGGCAGAGGAAGACCCGGCAGCGGCGGCGGGGGACCTGGGGGGGGGGGGTGGCGGACCCAGTGGGGGCGGCAGCAGAAGAGAACCCGGTAGGTCCGGGCTGATGTTTTTTGGGGGTGGGTGGCTTGGTGGGGGGGTTGTTTTGGGGGGGGGACCAGGATTTTTGGTTCCAAAATCTGGTCACCCTACCTGTGGGCAAGGCCACGAGGGAGACTCAGCAGGCCAAAAAGACTACGCAGGGTTCTGACTTTGTGATTTATTTGTCTGGACTAGAGAAACTGATGGGAAATAAATGTGTGTATGAGGAAGACACTGAAGGTTTCAAATGTAAACTGTCTGAAGCAGGAGAGCAGAAAGCAGAGCAACCTAAGCAGTGTCCTGCTGTGACAGGATCAAGTGAGTACAGTATCTACACCAGGGTGGTGAACTGTGGGCAATCTGGGGACCTATTTCCACCCCTAGACCCACTCTAGAGCACTCTCTCACCATGCTGCAAAATAAAGGGGGAGAGGAAGAGGAAAAGTCACATTGAGATCATAACCTCCATTACAGAGCCATAGATTGTACAAATTTAGCTTGAGAACAAGCTAATTCCCCCCCCCCCCCCCGTTCCAAGCTTTTGTAGCAGTTTGCTGCCAAATTTCGGCAGCAAACCCTGACTTTTTCTCCCTTTGTTCCCTGTAAAACAAAGAACAAAATAGTGTGTGCCTAGGGTAATTTCCGTGGTATCACAGAGTGATGATACATGACTTGCAGAAGCTTGTGTGCCAATTTACTTTGTCTGCAAAGTGGTGGATCCTGGCCATGCCTTTTTGTGCTGTTTGTGTGATATCACGTGTGGAGCCAAGCCTCCACATCACCGTATTTGAGTAAGAGCCAGGATGTGGGCCGATATACAGGTTGGGCTTGAGTTTCTCACTGAGTATAATGGAGTTTCCTTTTGGCAGGAGGATCTGAGACTAGGAACAAAGAAGGTTAAATCAGATACTGTGGGATCTATTGGATTTGGAGTCTATTTTTGGGGTAGGCAGTATGCTGGGCACATTTGGTGATGTCACTGCAGGCATCACCAAAGATTATACATTCTTGGGATCCTTTCCCATGATGTTGGCTGTTTGGTTCTGGACTGAGAAGTTTTCTAACTCCTCAGTTCATTTCTGGTGTGACAAACTGGCTACAACATTAATGTAATGTCATTAATTAATTCACATCCCGGTCTCCTAGGATTATGGGGCTGGTCAAGCCTTAACATGCAACTGTTTGAAATATAATATCCTTTTCATGGCTCATCATGTCCTGGCATTGATCAATGGTGTTGCCAACACTCTATTCTGAAAACAGATGGAGCAGTTCTGCCCAACAGCAAAGGGTGGAAATAATGCCTGACTAGTTATGGGGTCTTGAAGGGGTGAGGCTCAGAGGACAATAGGCTTGGCACTGGAACAAAGTATGAGGAGGAGCTATGTTTGAGCATGCAAGGTATTTCCACAATTCAGGAAAGTGCAGGTTTGGGGGGGGGTGTTGGTTTATCCTAGTTGAGCATTTGATGCAATTTTGCATCACTCTAAGGAGACAGGGACTTACCCATTTGGGGGGGAATTGCTTACTCTGGCTTTCTTGTCAAAGACACAGGGATGAGAGGATCATACAGGGCATTTTAGGATGTGGAAAATGATTAAGAGGGATGGTTTAGAGAACAAGTTACGTAGTGGGACAATAGATCACCCATCTCTACCCAGTTGTTGCAGGATTTAGTGTAATCCACCAAACTGAGCAATCACCCAAAATATGAACATATGCAGCTGCTTTAAATAAAGTCAGATCATTGATCAGAGATGTCTAGAACTGTCTATGTTGATTGGCAGCAGCTATCCAAGATCCATTATGAGTCTTTTCCCCCCTTTTTCTTGCCTTATTGTCTGGAATCCTAAGGATTGGATCTGAACTTTCTGCATGCAAAGCCTGTGCTAAGTTACTGAACAAGGTCTGTACCTGACAGTCATGTGGCTGTACTTACCTGTATTAAACAACCTCTTTTTTCTCTTTTTTCTCAGATATTGTCGGTTTCCGATGTAAAATAGTCGTTATTGCAGAACATGGAAAAAGCATTAGCATTAAATGGAAGAATGACAATGATATTATAGAAATATCATTGCAGTCTTGCTCTGGCAATGAAAACAGTTGTTCTGAAACACGTCACACCAACACAAATTCTACTGCTGTCAATGGAAGTATTTCATGGAATATTTTTCATAACTCTTTCACACTGAATATCAACAAAGTACAAATAGCTCACCAAAGAGATTATACGTGCCGTTTTTATTTTGAGAAGGGACAAGGAATAATGGTAATAGCTTTAAAAGTTGTCGGTAAGTTTGAGCCAATGATATCAAGAAAACTCTAGGGCCATCTACATGGAGACACTTTCCAACGCATTCAGTTTAAAACCATGTTTTCATCAAAATGGATTTGCTCCTCCTGTGGCACATGCAGCCAATTAAAGCAATATATATATATATATATATATATGAACAGAAAAAAGAACTGCATTTGCCTGGCAGACTGCATGAGAAATGGCATGAGTTTGGGCATATGTGGGTGGAGTCTTGCAGCATCCACAAACTTCCTTTTTAACCTTATGTGAAGGTCCACCCTGCTGGAAAAGTGCAATGCAGTTGAAGTCAATGGGAATTACTTCTGAGTAAGCATGTTTACTAGGCTGTTTTCAGGGTGGTAGTGGAGGTTTCAAAATAACTTTTTGTAAACCGCCCAGAGAGCTTTGGCGGTATAGAAAATGCAATAAATAAAAAATCATCCCACGCACAGCAACATGCAGACTTTAAGGCTCACTTTATGGGGAAAAGAAAGCATGCTCACCTTTTAAAGGGATTCAGTTTATGTAACAGTCCATTCCTCCAGAAAAGCACAGATTTAAAACAGTAGGCTTCCCCACCACTCTCTACGCTCTGTGCTAAGCAAGTGCAGTGGAAGTCAGTCGGAATACCTCAGAGTAGACATGTTTAGCAGGCATGTTTTCAGGGCAGAAGAAGAGATTTCAAAAGGACAAAAGTCATCCCAAAGTAGGCTGACCCTCTGAAAAGGAGGACAGGGCTCATATAACTTTAACAGTTGTAGAGAAAAGGGAATTTCAATCAGTGTCATTTGTATGCAATTAGTTCCTGGTGAAATTCCCTCTTCATCACAACAGTTAAAGTTGCAGAGCCCTGCCTTCTTTTGTATATGGTCACTCTAGTATAGTGCCTGCACCTTTAACAGTTGTGATGAAGAGGGAATTTCACCAGGAACTAATTGCATACAAATGACACCGGCTGAAATTCCCTTTTCTCTACAACTGTTAAAGTTATATGAGCCCTGTCCTCCTTTTCAGATGGTCAGCCTAAGCGGCTAGGAGCAATTTCTGTATTGTATCTACAATTTCTGTATCTAGCTGCCCAGTTCTAACTAGTAGTACATATTTTTCAGAATCATGTTCTGACTGTCACATCGCCATGCAAAATGGCACTGTTGGATGTACAACATCTGAAGGGCATCTGTCAAGGCAGGTCCAGGAAACCAGCGAGACTCACAAATCAAAATGTGTCTCTGTGGAAAATGAGGGCGGCTCCTTCTCTGACATCAGTGCTCTCGCTAGGGATTCGATATATTGCTGCACTCCCAGCAACACAACAAGCTCGGATACAGGTGAGTTCTGTTTCCCGCAATAACTCCTCAGCTCATATCGACACTACACATCTCTACCAGTTTCATGCCTGTTCAATAGTCATAGCTGCCAGCCAGGGTCCACTGGGGATTGTGGTACTCCTCCAGTGAGAAATGAAATGGAAATGAAGATTCCAGGAAGCCGTGGCCATTGCACCAGTTTGGATTCATTTGAAAACTAGTTTTAACTTGTAGTGTAGAGTGACCCTCAGTGGAAGATGTTTGCATGGGAAATGAGAATTTGGGGACTAAAGAGAAGGGGAATTGATTTGGGGGATCTGGGTGGGAGTGTTTTGAATTAATTGAAAGGGAATGACTTGGTGGGTTTGAAGCTGAAACCACAATCTCTGCCCTCTACTGAGTCTGTGGCCTTGTCTCCACCTAGACCAGGGTTCAAGTTCTGGAGCTCTAGGGGTCATATTTGCCCCTTAGATATCCTCCACCCCCATAGGTTGCAGGCTGCTGGATGATTCGAAAATGAATTTAAAAAGAAATTAAGGGGGGAAATGGCATCCATAGCACTACACAGAACCAAAAATGTCAAATTTAGCTCGTTTGCAAGCTAAATCCTACCCTTTCAGTGTTTCGTATGAACTACACGGCAAACAAGCAAAATTTGACTGTTTTAGAGCTCAGTAGTACTGTGAACACCATATTTTCCTAAATGAAATAAAATAAAATACTGTTTTTTTCAGAGGCCGTGGCCATACTAGGAAGGGGGGTCATGCAGACCATGGGCTACATGTTGACCACCCCTGATCTAGTTGGTTCCACATTCTGTTTCCAACAGTCTCTAGCTAAATATCTCTAGGAGACTTCCAAGCAGGGCATGAAGGCAACAGCTTTCCCCTGCTATTTGTCTCTTGCACCTGGCATTCAGAGGTGCACTGCCTCTGTTCATATATGTTCCATTTAGCTATTATGGCTTCCATTGACAGACTTGAGATGGAAGACTATGGAGGAGTTTGGACTAAGTGAATCTGAGGAAAGAGTCAGTGGGAGTGGCTTAGAAGCGGTGTGAGCATCACTTTTAGCAGCCTCACTTTTGGGGGATGCTGGCTGCTCCTGATCTTGAGTTATATTTCATCCCATTCAGTATTTGCTAAGTAGAAAATTCACCCGAGATGTTTTCTTTTCTTTTCTGTAGTTTGCATTGCATCTGAAATGAAGGCAATCACATCAGACAATATCACAAAGAACTGCTCCATTGGGATTGTGTTGATCATCTTGGTTTTCGTTACTTTTCTTGCAGTGGTTTTGTACAGGAGAAAGAAAAAAGGTTTGTGTTTATGGCCAGTTCATGTTTCCCAGATTCACGTTTCCCTCCCCAGGAGATCATTTGGAGATACTCATGTGGAGATATACGTGGAGAGAACCTAATATTGGAGCGAAAATCCATGTATGTTTTATAGGAAAACTCTGTCTGTAGAATGCTATTTATTTAAGAACATAAGAAGATCCATGCTGGACAAGACCAAGGGTCCATCTAGTCCAGCTCTCTGTTCACACAGTGGGCAACCAGCTGTTGACCAGGAACCCACAAGCAGGACCAGGAGCACGTAAGCCCCTACCCCTGTTCCCCAGCAACTGGTATATACAGGGTTACTGCCTCTGATATTGGAGGTAGCGCATAGCCATCAGGACTAGTAGCCACTGATAGCCTTCTCCTCCAGGAATTTATCCAACCCCCTTTTAAAGCCATCCAAATTGGTGGTCATCACTACTTAGGAGGAGCATTTCCCCCCACAACCTCTGGGTTTTTACACTCTAGGTTCACCCATAAGAAACCTGCATAGACACACGGGGTGATGCTTACTGTGACATTTGAGTGAGGCATTCGACCTCACCTCACCCCCTGCCAAATTGAATCTTGTGGAGCCACAGTCCAGTCATGCATCCTGAGTCTGCCTCAGAATGGAACCCTTTTCATATTCTGAGCATGGGGGGGGGGACATTGTTAATCAGGCATAGGTGAGTGGTAGTGTTACTGCAGAGCTTCATTTGAAGCATTTTTTGCTGCTTTATAAAATTCCTGCATTACAAAGGTTGAGCTGGCTGGCCGTTTTTATAGTAGATCATAGGACAAAGGAGGTGGGGTGGGTTTCCCAGGGTCAAAGCTTCTCCTAAGAATATAAGAGGCCTGATCCAGCAAGGTCAAGGCCCCAGAACAAACCTAGTATTCCTTTTTTTAAAAAATGTTATTTTTATTGAAAATGTCAAACAATTTTTACAAGAGCCTCCCATGGTTTAACACAGTATATAAAAATAGTAAATATCAGGACCCGGATATTTTATCCTCTGAAGAGGGAGTAAAAATAGAAATAAAAATACATAACAAAATCCCAAACCCCATACCTCTGCAATAGCTATAGATTTCCTCAGTGTCTTGGTATGTTCTGTAGTTTCAATTTCTTTTTTTATTCCTCATTCAGGTGCCTGGCCAAGAGGTCCAATTGCTTATAATAAAATAGGCTTTCCCCGAGGATCCTTCCCAATTGAAGGTAAATATGGGATGCTAAAACAGGTGGTTACTAGTGCAGTTAATAATACAGGATTATTTAAACTGATATACCTACTGCGCCCTTATCTGGACAGAGATAGCCTAGCTACAGTTATCCACGCTCTGATAACCTCTCGTCTGGATTACTGCAATGCGTTACACATGGGGCTGCCTTTGAAAACAGTCCGGAAACTTCAACTGGTAAAAAACAGGGCAGCCAGACTGTTAATGGGGACTGGCCAATGGGACTATATTATTCCAGTCCTTTTCCAGCTTTACTGGCTGCTGGTCCAGGCCCGGGCTTGATTCAAAGTGCTAGGATTAACATTCAGAGCCCTAAATGGCTTGGGGCCAGATTATCTGAAGGAATACCTCCTCCCATATGTACCTGCCCAGACCCTAAGATTTTTGTCAGGGGTCCTTTTCCATGAGCCTCTGCCAAAGAAAGTGAGGCAGGTAGCTACCAGGAGGAGGGCCTTCTCTGCTGTGGCACCCCGGCTGTGGAATGAACTCCCTAGAGAGGTTCGCCTGGCACCTACATTATACTCTTTTAGACGTCAGGTGAAGACCTTTTTATTTTCTCAGTATTTTAACAGTTTATCAGTTCAATTTTTAATTTTGCTGTTTTAAATTTGTATTTTAAATCCGTATTAATTTCTGCATTGCTGCTTGGTTTTATCCTGTGCACTCATATTGTATTTTTATGCTATGTTTTTATACTGTTTTATATTTGAGTGGTTTTTATGGTTTTAATTTTTGTAAACTGCCCAGAGAGTTTGGCTATTGGGCGGTATAAAATGCAATAAATAAATAAATATTTCATTTCTTTACCACCCAAGAGCCAAAGCTCTCTGGGCTATTCACAAAAATTAAAAGTATAAGGTACAGTGTAAAATATAAAATATGGAGGCTTAAAACCACAATATAAAACCTCAATATAAAAGTACAACCAGAATAAAACTGAGCAGCAATGCAGAGATTTAAAATACAGATTTAAAACAGCAAAGCTAAAAGACAAGGATGGTAAAATGCCAAAATATTGGTAAAAATAAAAAGGTCTTCACCTGGCACTGAAAAGAGTATAACGTATATGCCATGTGAACCTCTCTAGGGAGCTCATTCCACAGCTGGGGTACCACAGCAGAAAAAACCCTCTTCCTGGTAGCCACCTGCCCCACTTCCTTTGGTAGGGGCTCACGGAGAAGGACATCTTAAGATGATCTTAGGCTCCAGGCAGGTACATATGGGAGAAGGTGTTCCTTCTAGGGATGCGCATGGGCCCCTTAGATCGGAATCAGACCCCCCGGAAAAAAAAAACCAGTTTGGGAAAAATCGGAGGTCCCCTGGATTGGATTGGTTCTGATTCCGATCCGAAAATCGGACGTCCGATTTTTGGATTGGACGCCATTTTAGGTGTTTTTGCCATAGGCTGCATTGGGGGAAAGAAAGCTGTTCCCCAATGCAAGCTTATGTGGAAAACATGGGGGCGGGTGAGTGGGGACCTAACTCCCTCCTCCCCCCCACTTGTTCTCCTTACTTGCCAGGGCCGTCCGCTTCTGTCCGCTGCCGCCGCTGGTCCCTTCTACTGAGAAACAGGCTTCGCGGCCTGTCTCTCAGTAGAGCGCCGGGTGATGATGAGAGGCAGGCCGCGAAGCCTGTTCCTCAATAGAAGGGACCAGCAGGCGGCAGCGGACAGAAGCGGATGGCCCCAGCAGGTAAATGGGGACCTTTCCCCCCTCACTCCTCACCCTACTCGTGCTCCTTACTTGCCAGGGCCATCTGCTTCCGTCCGCTGGTCCCTTCTACTGAGTAACAGGTTTCGCGGCCTGCCTCGGCGCTCTACTGAGAGACAGGCCACGAAGCCTGTTTCTTAGTAGGAAGGACCAGTGGACGGAAGCAGACGGCCCCGACAGGTAAGTGGGGACCTTTCCCCCTCCCCCTCCCCCTCCTCACGCTCCTTACCTTCTGGCATCCCATGCTGCTGTCCGCTGCTTCCTTGCGGCCTGTTTATCAGTAGCATGGAAGCAGCGGAAGGCAGCGTGGGATGCCGGCAGGTAACAGGGGACCTCTCCCCCCTCCCCCCTCCCCGCACTCCTTACCTGCTGTCTCCTCGCTGTTGTTCGCTACCGCCAGCTGCTTCCGTACTACTGCGAAACAGGCCTTGCAGCCTGTTGCACAGTAGAGCGATGGTGGGCTGATTGATGACGTCACCCAGCGCACCGGTGCTTTATTGTGGAACAGGCCGCCAGGCCTGTTTCAAAGTAGTATGGAAGCAGTGGGCGGCAGCGGATGGCAGCAAGGAGGCAGCAGGTAAGGTGCGTGGGTAGGGGGAGGGGGGAGGGGGAGAGGTCCAATCCTCTGATTTTATCTGATCCAGATCAGGTCCTTTCGGATCGGATCAGATCGGAGGGTCCAAGGGATCGGGATCAGGATCAGATAATTTTATCCGATTTCGGCTGGATCGGGTCCGGATTGTGGATCGGACCCGGTCTGGTGCACATCCCTAGTTCGTTCAGATAATCTGGCCCAAAGATTTGAATCAGGCCTGGACATGGACTAGCAGCCAATGCAGCTGGAAAAGTACTGGTGTAATGTGCACTAATTGGCCAATCCCTATTAAGGATCTCACTGCCCTGTTTTGGGTTTTGGACCAGCTGAACTTTCTGGACCATTTTCAAAGGCAGCCCCACATATAACACATTCCAGTAATCCAGACAAGCACAGATAACTGTAGCTAGGCTATCTCTGTCCAGATAAGGTCATAGTTAGTATATCAGCCGAAGCTGATAAAAGGTGCTCTGTGCCATTGAATCCACCTGTGCCTCATGACAGTTCTGGGTCCAAAAGCATCCCCAAACCATTAACCTGATCCTTTAGGGGGAGCACAACCCCCTCCAGGACAAGCTGAACATCACCTAGCTGAGCAGACGAACTACTCCCTAACAGTACCTCTGTCTTGTCTGTATCAAGTCTCAGTTTGTTGGCCCTCATCCAAGCATAGGGGATAAAATAGAGCCCTGTGGAACCCTATAGCATAACTGCCAAGGGATAAAGCATTAATCTCCCAGCACCAGCTCCTGGAATTGGCCATCCAAGTAAGAGTGGAACCACTACAGCGCAGTGCCCCCAACTCCCAGCCCAGACAACTTATTTAGAAGGATACCATGGTTGATGGTATCAAAAGCTGCTGAGGAGTCCAGGAGAATCAACAGGGTCATACTCCCCCTGTCCCTCTCCCAGCAAAGGTCATCCTACAGGACGACCAAGGCAGTTCCCATTCCAAAACCAGGCCTGAAGCCCGAATGAAATGGATCTTGAAATTACTACTGCTTTTACACCACAATATACTAAAATCCCTAACATTAAAATATCAATATAAAAACCGAATAAAACAATAAATAATTAACATTACAACAAATAACAATAAAACAGGTCAATAACATAATCCATTACAGGCGGTTGTCTTGATGAGGGGAAAGCTCCGGGGTGGATCCGCAGTGGCAGCAGGTCATTTACATGATGTAGCAGCCATTGTGGAGCCATCTGAAGGCAGTCCCTCAAAGCTCTGCTTTAAAAAAGTTGGGGACTTACCTGACTTTTTCATGCAAGCAAGGCGCAGACATGCATCTCCCGTCTATCCCCATCTTATGGCTTTGCACTGGCGAAACCTGATTGGTTGCCATCAGCTGCGACAGGGGGAGGGGCAGAATAACAATCCGAAAAGTCGCTGGACCGCCTCCATGGGCCAGCGAAGCAGGGCAGTTAAAGAAAAAGTAAAACAAAAAACTGGAGCCAGGTATGGCATGCCGGAACAGGTGGGAGAGGGCGGCCAAGCAAGCTGAATGGCCGTCGGGCCATCGCCTCACCTCTGTGCATTAAAACAAAACTGTTTTTAAAAAAACAGAGGAGCCGACTCTCCCTTCCATGACTCCTTTCTTTTAGCCATGGGAAGGAGGAAGAGGGAAATAACCAGGGTGGGAGTAGAGGAATGGGGCGCTAGGGGCGGGGGGTTCCATGAGATTCCAAACCCTGTGTTTGTGCTCCTTTCCATGGGTATTACCCTGGAGGAGTGCAAGTGCGGGATGTTGGATCACAAGGCGCCAATGTGACCTCGTATATTAATATTTATTATTATTTAAAACGCTTTTATAGCGCCACTTCACCATTTCTGGCATCATGGTGCTTTACAATAACACACATTAAAAATCCTCAACCCACATTAAAATTCAAACCACCCCTCCCCCCAAACTCTTGTATAAATGAGAGCGCCTTAAACAGACATTTGAAACAACTGACAGTGGGAGCCTGTCTAATCTCCAGTGGCAAATCATTCCATAACCGGGGGCTAACTACCAAAAAAACCCTGCCCCCCACACACATAGGTGTGCACACGGTGCACGTGGTGCCCAGGCACCACCTAATAGGGCGCGCTCGCTGCCGTCCTCCGCCCGGCTACTAAGCTCTCCCGCCGGCTGCTAGGCCCTCCCCCTGGAAGCTGGCGTCACGCGCACACAGAAGCTGGCGGAAGGACCTAGCAGCCAGTGGGAAGACCTAGGAGCTGGAGGGGATGCAGCAGGCCATGCAGCCGGGCTGCTGCGGAGGCAGCCAACAAGCACGCCCTGCCACCAGTTTCCGTGTGCGCACGACGCCAGCTTCCAGGGGGAGGGCCTAGCAGCCGACGGGAATCCCTAGCAGCTGGGGAGCTGGGGGGACGCAGCCAGTGAGTGCGCCCTGCCACCAGGCCGCTGCAGAGGCAGCCAGCGAGCACGCCCTGCCGCCAGGGCACTGTGAAGGATGGTGGCGAGCATGTTTGGACGCTGGCGCGAGCGCGCACTTTGTAAGAAATGGCAGCAGTAAGTCACCCTTCGACCCCTGCCCCTCACCCCCGATTCGGTCAGCCCTCCCAGGTGGTGCATCCTGGGAGTTGTAGGAACTATTGGGGCCCCAGGGCTTTGGCCTAAAATAGTGGATCCACCCTAAAATGGTGGCACCCTCCTAATAGCTCCTCCCTGCTCCGGCTTTTGGACATCTGAAACCGAAGCTTTGCACAGCCCTACTGGAGAGAGGCTGAGCAGGGGGCAGGGCAGAGCAAGAGGTCAACTCAGGCATGCCAATCGGGTGCACCATGGTACCATGCAAAGCTCCTCTATCTGGTCAGGCGTGCACCGCAGAAGAAAGGTAGGCCCTCGCGGGGCAGAGGTTGGGTGATGGCAGCAGGTACAGAAATGAGCCCTCCCAGGCCCAGCTCCTCCCATCGCTTCTTCTTGGCCACTGGCGGGCGCGGGACTCAAGGCCCAGCCCCTGGAGCCACAAGGCCCAGCCCCAGGAGCCGCAAGGCCAGGCCTGGTTCCAGGGGCTGGGCCTCGCATCCCGCACCTGCCCGCGGTCAAGAAGAAGCAATAGGTGGAGCTGGGACTCCCAGCTCCTCCTATCGCTTTTCCTTGGCCGCAGCCTGGTACGGTGACTCCAGGGGCTGGGCCTTGCATCCCGTGTCCAAAGTAGGACAGCACTGCATGGGACAATTGCTGTGGGAAATGCACTCATGTGCAGGGATCAGGGAGTTGGGACTCTGGAACACTAGGCTGTGTTGGACTACATCTCCCAATGTCATGGGAGTTGAAATCCAGCACATCAGGAGGGCGACAGGTTGTGGGGAGGCTCAGTTACATGTTTGCTTTGGGGGAACACCACTGTTTCCTGTAACCGTTCTAACATGGAGTCTTCCTGAACATCCAGGTTCGCGTAACGCAAAGAGACTATCTTGTCCAAAGTGTGTTTTCTTTATATATGCCTGGTTATCACTACAGCAAAATAATAATACTAACAATAATAATAGTATTTAGGGTCTCATTTTTAAAATTTGTATTGTTAAAGTACAGATTAGTTGTTAATTAAAAAATACAGTTTAGTTAAGTTTTAGTTTATTTAGTAGGTATGTGTATCATATCGTTCCGATGTCCAATCACGATCCAATAAGGTCATTATCGGACATCCGATTAACTATAACGATCCTTTCCTAAGGAGGCCCTATCTGATCGGATCCGATATCCATATGTCCGATAACTCTCGGACATATCGGATATTCGGACCGCCAGTTTAGGGCCGGACTTCCCTCCCCCCCCCCTTGCGCTTCTTACCTGCGGCCTTCCCCGCTGCCCTCTGCTGTTCCGGACTACTGAGAACTAGGCTTTGCGGCCTAGTTCTCAGTAGAGCGACGACGCATCGGGTGACGTCACCCGGTGCATCGTCGCTCTACTGAGAACTAGGCTGCAAAGCCTAGTTCTCAGTAGTCCGGAAGCAGCAGAGGGCAGCGGATGGCAGTGAGGAAGGCCGCAGGTAAGGGGGGACCCCTGGGGACCCCTCCCTCCCCCACTCATGCTCCTTACCTGCGGCCTTCCCCACCGCCGCTGCCGCCCCGTACTACTGCTAAACAGGCTTTTCGGCCTGTTCCTCTGTACAGACAAGCGCCGAGTGATGATGTCATCATTCTGCACTTCTCTGTACTGATGAACAGGCCGGAAAGCCTGTTTAGCAGTAGTACGGGGCAGCGTTGGGGGCGGCAGCGGTGGGGACGCTGGTTAAGGAGCGCGAGTGGGGGAAGGGAGCACAAGTGGGGGAGGGAGGGAGTGCCAGCCCAGTGCTTTTCCCCATAGTAGGGTGACCAGATGGCTCGGGGTCTCCCGGTTCTAACCGGGAAACCTGGGGCAAACCGGCCCAACCGGGGGGGGGTGGGGGCAAACCAGGGTGGCAGGGGGTCACGTGGCGGTGGCAGCAAGCAAGGAGCGGCGGTAGACCCGGCGGCGGTGGCGGCGGAGGAGCCCGGGAAGCGGCCGCCCCAGCAGGTAAGTGCCCTCCCTCGCACCTCATGCTCCTTACCCGCAGGGACGTCCTCTTCCCTCCAGTGCTCGAATCTACTGAGAAACAGGCTTCGCGGCCTGTCCCTCAGTAGCGTGCCGGGTGATGACGTCATCACCTGGTGCGATACTGAGAGACAGGCCGCGAAGCCTGTTTCTCAGTAGATTCGAGCACCGGAGGGAAGAGGATGCCCCTGCGGGTAAGGAGCGCGAGGCGCGGGGCGCTTACCTGCTGGGGTGGACGGGTCTGCCGCCGCCGGGTCCTCCACCGCCGCTGCTGGGCTCGTGAGGCCAGAGGCCGCGCGGAAGGGACGGGAGAGGGCCGGATCCGGAAGTGATGTAATCGGCCCTCCCCCGCCTCTTCCGCGCGGCCTCTGGCCTCGTCGGGGCTAGTCGCGACGGCGACAACCCCTGAGGAGCCCGGATGCCTGCACGGTAGAGGCGGGGGAGGGCTGATTACGTCACTTCCGTATCCGGCCCTCCCCTGCCTGTTCTGCGCGTCCGCTGGCCTTACGAGCCCAGCGGCGGGGGACCCGGTGGCGGCGGAGGAAGACCCGGCGGCGGCAGGGGACCTGGGGGGGGGCGGCGGACCCGGCGGGGGCGGCAGCGGAAGAGAACCCAGTAGGTCCGGGCTGATGTTTTTGGGGGGTGGGTGGCTTGGTGGGGGGGTTGTTTTGGGTGGGTGGGGACCGGGATTTTGGGTTCCAAAATCTGGTCACCCTACCCCATAGACTTGCATTGGGGGAATGCTTTCTTTCCCCCAATGCAAACTTATGGGGAAAACACCGTAATCGGATCGGAACTTCCGATATTTATCGGATATTGAATCTGATCAAATCTGGGTTCCCTCCAATATGATCGGATCTGAAATTTTTTTATATCGAATTTCCGATAACAATATGATACGATAATTTTGGCCGTGCACATCCCTATTATTTAGTTTGTTTGATGAATGAAAAAAGTCCTTTATGACTGTATATTCAATTAGGGGTGTGCACGGAACCCCCGGATCGGATCGGGACCCGGATCGGGACCTCCAATTTTGTCACGGACCGGTTCGGACAAAATCAGAGGCCCCCCGGACCGGATCGAGTCCGATTCCGACCCAAAAATCGTAAATTTTTGGATCGGCCGCCATTTTTTCCCCATAGACTTGCATTGCAATGCAAGTCTATGAGGAAAAAATGGCGGCGGGTGGGTGAGGGGGGGCCTAACTCCCTCCCCCCCGGGGCCGTCCGCTGTGGACGGCCCTGGCAGGTAAGCCCCCTCCCCCGCGCTCCCTACCCCCCCTGGGGCCGTCCGCTTCCATCCGCTGGCGCCCGCGGGCGCCAGCGGATAGAAGCGGACGGCTCCGGGGGGGGTGTAAGCCCCCTTCCCCGCCACTGCTTACCTTCTCGGCCCGTCCGCTCCCGTCCGGCGCCGGCGGCTACTACCAGCGGGCTCCGCGGCCTACTCTCGAGTAGCGCGCCGGGTGATGACATCACCCGGCGCGCCACCCTGGAGTAGGCCGCGGAGCCTGCTGGTAGTAGCCGCCGGCCCCGGACGGGAGCGAACGGGCCGGGAAGGTAAGGGCCCCCCTCCCCCCTCCGCGCGCCCCCTCCTCCCCTCCACGCACCCCCTGCTTACCTTCTCGGCCCGTCCGCTCCCGTCCGGGGCTGGCGGCTACTACCAGCGGGCTCCGTGGCCTGCTCTAGAGTAGCGCGCCGGGTGATGACATCACCCGGCGCGCCACCCTGGAACAGGCCGCGGAGCCCGCTGGTAGTAGCTGCCGCCGCCGGACGGGAGCGGCCGGGCCGGGAAGGTAAGCACCCCCCTCCTCCCCCCCCGCTGTCCACTTTCATCGGCGGGCGCCGAACCGGTTCGGAGCCTCTTCGGACCGGTTCGGATTGGATCGGCCGATCCAGCTGTCAGATCGGAAATCGGATAATTTATCCGATTTCCCACTGGACCGGACTCGGATCGTGGATCGGGTCCGATCCAGTGCACATCCCTATATTCAATCAATGTTTACCTTAAAAAAAATTCCCTGGGGGCACCACGTAATGCAATGTGCTGTGCACGCCTATGCCCCCGCACATTCCAAATTATAGCGGGGGACCATCAGAGGACCCTGCTTCTGTGAGTGAGTCTGCCAATAGTGGGACACAGGAGGAGCAAGGCAGGCACGGCCCAGTTCAGGGAAAGCCTGCATGAACAAATATATGTTCAAGAGGTGTTTAAAACTTGCCAGCATTTCTGCTTCTCGAACCACAAGTGGGAGAGTGATCCAAAGGATGGGTGCCACCTCTGAGAAGCCCTGATTACCTTACAACATTCCATTGGCTGTGGAATGACCAGTCAGGTGTCCTGAAAAGATCTCACAGGACAACTAAGTGTAAATACAGGAATAAAGCTGTATATTGTTCTGGCTTTTTCAATATAGTTGTGACAGAAATAATGTTTTGTATATTAGTCTGATAATCAAACTAATTCTTAGTCCAATTGCATTCAGTGACATTCTTGCTGCCTTTCTTATTCTTTTCTCTCTCTTCTCGCAGTCCCCCAGAGAACAAATCCCACAGAAAACGATGTGTGACAAAGCCTGATGCAATATCACCAAAT
This sequence comes from Anniella stebbinsi, assembly GCA_029215795.1. Classification (NCBI taxonomy): domain Eukaryota; kingdom Metazoa; phylum Chordata; class Lepidosauria; order Squamata; family Anniellidae; genus Anniella; species Anniella stebbinsi. The sequence continues at coordinate 57,832,378 of JARDYH010000005.1, read as the reverse complement.
ACTGGAAAACTGCAATTCAAATGGACAAAGGCTTTTGTATATATGACTTTCTGTTCTGTGAGCCAAACCCACCTCATTGCTAATTCTTTTTCTCTCATCCATTCAGAAGGATTTGTACTTTGACTAAAAAAGAAACCTGCTCATCCATTTCAATAAAAGGTACATTTCTGCAGGTTTTGGACAGGATTCAAAACCTGTTTTTCTCAGCCCCTTTTTTTACAGCAACTGTGAATACAATCCTAATATGGCGACAGAGCTGGACCTCCTGGGCTCCTTGGGCAAATCAGTTTGTCTTGAATTCGGGCAGCCAACTGAAAAATAGGGACAATTCTGACCTACATGAAAATAACAATGAAAAGATTTAACATTTTCATTTAATGATGAACTGTGGTTGTTAGCTAGAGGAAACAAAAATCTTCAGATGAAAATACCTGGCTGCAGAAGAATAACAAGGTATTGTCGTGAGCTATTTTGCAAGAACTAGCACCAACTTAGTTCACCAGCTCCTGGAATATGTGTATTGTCAAAGCAGCAAAGAGCTCGCCTGTCCTGAACTATTCTCATTTGCCTAGATTCTCTGAACAACAACTTGAAGCTTTGCTCACCATCCTTCCCAGATTTGTTAGCTCTCTCTTTTTGTTTTATTTGAATGGAAAAAGTTTGCATTTCAAATAGGAAAAATGAGCATTTGTTTAAAAAAAACCACACTGAAAATGCATACTTTCCTCCCATAGGAAATGCACGAAAATGTACATTCTAAAAAAATAAATTGTATTTTTTCCAGCATAAATGCAAGTTCAGCAATTTGCATGCATTTTAGGAGAACATGATCTCCTGCTTGTGTTCACATTCCGGACTGCAAACAGGATATGTTTGCAAGATTTGCGAACAATAATGAAATTCTTGTGCAGATCTAGTTATAGTAGTCACACTAACTGTCACCATTGAGCAGGCTTGGTCTCAGTCCCACTAAGACTGCTGTCCTATACAACCGCTTGAACATAGTGGAGCTTTCGTCTTAATCTGCCAGGCTGCATAAGCAGACTGTGCCTTAGTTTTTCTGTGTGATTTAAAACTAGGGATTGAGGCAAAGTTCACGAAAACTGGGCTCAGATAATGAGAATTAGGAACTGAGTTTCTGCATCCATCCTTTATGGTAGGGATGAACAATGTGTGGCCCTCCAGATGTTTTAGCCTGCAGCTCCCATCCCTTATAGCCATATAGCCAATGAGGAGGGATGATGGCAGTTGTGGCCCTCGAGACACTTTGACCTACAAGTTGACCAGCATTATGGAGATTCATGTCCTCTCCCTGCCTTATGGGTGGAGCTTTTCTGCTAGTCTAAGAAGGGGATGCATGCATATCAATGCTGGTGAGCACAATAACACTTTAGTTTTCTTTAGAAGCAGATGAAACTCTGAAGGCTTTCCTTCATTCTGTCAGTTTTACCAGAGGAAAGAGCAGAGAGGGAAATATGTTGAAGTTAATAGGAATGGGACAGGCTGGTGACCGGGGCATGTGGGTGTGGAGTAGACTTCCATGCCATTACCAATCAGTCAAAATCCACATCTCCAGTCAATTCACAATCAAAGGCTTCTTCACACTGCAATTGTGTCACCATATTATTTTAAAAGTTGAGATAAAGATAAGTACTTGGGAAGATAGGACTGCAATAGAAAACATCAATATGGAGAAATAACACTTTGAGGCAAAAGTTATTTGGGCCTCCTCCACACGGGGCGTTTAATGAGCCTTGAAGGCTCATTATAAATTTTACCTACACACGAGCGGAGCGCAAAACGGGCGTAGAGGCGCGTTATCTCCCCGATAATGCGCATTTTCGAATGCGCGTTAAATAGCGACTTTTATTTTGCGGCGGGATGTAAAGCGCGTTATGACCATGTGTACAGTTTTTCAGTGAAGCGCATTTTCGGAGAGGTGTGAGCAGGTAGAGGGCGGGTTTTGACGAGATGGGCGGGGAGAGGGAAGGTATTTCCGGCGGGAGATTTGAAAAAAAGCCCTCAGGTTATGCGCAGCCGCGCGGGTGTGCTCACCCAACGGTTTGGCTGGAGGCGCAGGTGTGGTCGCGCGCCTATGCATATAAGCGCGTGCGCGCGATCCGACCGTTGACCTCATTTAACTTCGCGACACCAGAGAGACTGCATCCTGATTTATTTCCTCTACACCTTTTCCACCTACCGAAATGGCTGCTCCAGGAAGGGGAGTTTCTTGGAAAAAGGCAGAGATTCTCGACCTTCTGGACATTTTTGGGGAGCAGAAAGTTCAAGCTCAACTGAATGCCAGCCATAGGAACCTCGATGCCTATGAATCCATTGCTCAGGAAATGCAAAGAAGGGGCCAAAGCCGTACAGCGAAGGAGTGCAGGACCAAGGCAAAGGCAATGAGGCAGGAATATCGCAGGGTCGTGAATCATAATTCACGATCAGGAAATGATGCTGCCACCTGCCCCTTTTTTGAGGAGCTTCATAGCATTTTTCGGGGGGATGCTACTATTCAACCAAATCGCGTGGGCAGGAGTCTGAACATCCATCGTGTCCAAGCACCTGCTGCTGCTCCCCCAGTAAGTTCCCCCCTGGCTTTCCCACTCTCAGAAGGCTCAGAAGAACTGTTCAGCAGTGAACTTCAAACAATAGATGTGGAGGACTACCTTGGAACGCCCTACTCTCCCGGAGGTACATTGATTGTAATTGCCATTTTTTAAAAAATCTCGTTCTTCCTTCTATTTCATGCCTATAGCTCACATCTGATGTTTTCCCCTTTTAGAATTGGAGACACCAGAAGATATTGGAAACGAAGAACCTGAAGGTATAGACTGTTTCTTTTGTTGGGTTGGGAAGACTCTTAACTTTACAACTTAATATTGTGTTCCATGGAATAAAAAATTGTATTCTAAAATGGGGCAGGCAGATGCGGGTGAGCGGGTGGGGCAGGAGAGGGCAGGAGAGATCTCCTCTAGCTACCCAGCGTTTCTCTGGTCTCTCCAGGGCGGGGGGGAAAAAGGATAAGGGGCAGGCAGCCATTTTGAACAACCACCCCCATTTCAAAAGGAGGGAGGTTTGTGATTGTGCCTATTGATGAAACCTCCTAAAAGCTCTTCTTTTTCTGCCACGGCAGGAGCCTACAGAAGCAGCAGTACCACCAGTGCATCGGAATCCATTGAGCAAGCAGATTTGAGGGCCAGAAATCTCCAGCAGCATCCTGCAGCAGCAGCACCGAGTAAGTACAGGCCTAGCTAATTTCTGAGGTCAGACATCATGGAAGGAAGGGAGTTCCCAATGATCTAGGCTGGGTTTATGGGGGGGGGATGGGGAAAGGGGGGCATTGGACACAACATTGTGGTGCATGGGACCAGAAATTGTGGTCTATGGGAGGGATTCCCGCCTTTTTCTCTACAGCAGTTAAAGTTACATGAGCCCTGACCTCCTTTTCATGTGGTCAGCCTAGGCAGGCAGCCATTTTGAACACACAAACAACCCCCCCTATTTAAAATGGAGGTTTGTGATTGTGCCTATTGGAATGAAACCTCCTAATAGCTCTTCTTTTTCTTCCACGGCAGCCTACAGAAGCAGCAGTACCACCAGTGTGTCAGAAACCAGTGAGCACGCAGATTTGAGGGCCAGAAATCTCCAGCAGCATCCTGCAGCAGCACCGAGTAAGTATAGGGCTATGTCAATGAAACCTCCTAAAAGCTCATCTTTTTCTGCCATGGCAGGAGCCTCCAGAAGCAGCGGTACCACCAGTGCGTCAGAAACCAGTGAGCATGCAGATTTGAGGGCCAGAAATCTCCAGCAGCATCCTGCACCAGCACCACCGTGTAAGTACTGGGCTAATTTCTGGGGTGCATGGGACCAGAAATTGTGGTCTATGGGAGGGATTTCAGCCTTTTTCTCTACAGCACTTAAAGTTACATGAGCCCTGACCTCCTTTTCATGTGGTCACTGTAGTATACTGCCTGCAACTTTAACTGTGGTGATGAAGAGGGAATTTCACCAGGTGCTGCATGCATACAAACGGCACCGGCTGAAATTCCTTTTTCTCTACAGCACTTAAAGTTACATGAGCCCTGACCTCCTTTTCATGTGGTCAGCCCTGACCTCCTTTTCATGTGGTCACTGTAGTATACTGCCTGCAACTTTAACTGTGGTGATGAAGAGGGAATTTCACCAGGAACTAATTCCATACAAATGACACTGGCTGAAATTCCCTTTTCTGTACAACTGTTAAAGTTACATGAGCCCTGACCTCCTTTTCATGTGGTCACTGTAGTATACTGCCTGCAACTTTAACTGTGGTGATGAAGAGGGAATTTCACCAGGAACTAATTCCATACAAATGACACTGGCTGAAATTCCCTTTTCTGTACAACTGTTAAAGTTACATGAGCCCTGACCTCCTTTTCATGTGGTCACTGTAGTATACTGCCTGCAACTTTAACTGTGGTGATGAAGAGGGAATTTCACCAGGTGCTGCATGCATACAAACGGCACCGGCTGAAATTCCTTTTTCTCTACAGCACTTAAAGTTACATGAGCCCTGACCTCCTTTTCATGTGGTCAGCCCTGACCTCCTTTTCATGTGGTCAGCCTAGGCAGGCAGCCATTTTGAACACACAAACAACCCCCCCCCTATTTAAAATGGAGGTTTGTGATTGTGCCTATTGGAATGAAACCTCCTAATAGCTCTTCTTTTTCTTCCACGGCAGCCTACAGAAGCAGCGGTTCCACCAGTGCGTCGGAAACCAGTGACCACGCAGATTTGAGGGCCAGAAATCTCCAGCAGCATCCTGCACCAGCACCACCGTGTAAGTACTGGGCTAATTTCTGGGGTGCATGGGACCAGAAATTGTGGTCTATGGGAGGGATTTCAGCCTTTTTCTCTACAGCACTTAAAGTTACATGAGCCCTGACCTCCTTTTCATGTGGTCACTGTAGTATACTGCCTGCAACTTTAACTGTGGTGATGAAGAGGGAATTTCACCAGGTGCTGCATGCATACAAACGGCACCGGCTGAAATTCCCTTTTCTGTACAACTGTTAAAGTTACATGAGCCCTGACCTCCTTTTCATGTGGTCAGCCCTGACCTCCTTTTCATGTGGTCAGCCTAGGCAGGCAGCCATTTTGAACACACAAACAACCCCCCCCCTATTTAAAATGGAGGTTTGTGATTGTGCCTATTGGAAGACTCTTAACTTTACAACTTAATATTGTGTTCCATGGAATAAAAAATTGTATTCTAAAATGGGGCAGGCAGATGCGGGTGAGCGGGTGGGGCAGGAGAGGGCAGGAGAGATCTCCTCTAGCTACCCAGCGTTTCTCTGGTCTCTCCAGGGCGGGGGGGAAAAAGGATAAGGGGCAGGCAGCCATTTTGAACAACCACCCCCATTTCAAAAGGAGGGAGGTTTGTGATTGTGCCTATTGATGAAACCTCCTAATAGCTCTTCTTTTTCTTCCACGGCAGCCTACAGAAGCAGCGGTTACACCAGTGCGTCGGAAACCAGTGACCACGCAGATTTGAGGGCCAGAAATCTCCAGCAGCATCCTGCAGCAGGAGCGAGTAAGTACAGCCGATGTTATTTGCTTGATAAAGTTTCAGTCCTGCAATTCTTATAAATGTGTGAAAGGACATTCTCATCTTCAGGATGAGGGTGCGAGAGAACCCATGGTACAGGCTGGACATGTAATAAATGATTTTTAAACACACTAAACTTTGCCCTTTCCCTTCAGGTACAGATGAAGGAAGGAGACATCCCATCCAAAAGTCAGCACTCTCGCCTGCAACGCGCCTGGAAATGGCCAGAAACAGAAGACCCCCACGCAGCAGGGACACAGACCGCATTCTGGAGCATGCCTCTGCACACAACGCAAACCTCTTGCAGATGCATGAGCAGATGTTGCAGAAAAATGACCAGATGTTGGACTATTTGAAAACAGAAGATGCAAGGGACCAAAGAAATCAAGATGCCCTTCTCAGAATTCTAGAAAGACAATGTGTCACGATGGAGAAGCTGGTGACGGTGGTGCAACAGGAAGAACCGGGAAGATCAACCCGTACAGCCAACCCATCATCTACTAGCCATGGAAAACGCCAGCCAATAAAAAGACGGTTGGCTATTGACAGTATGGAGGGGACCAGCTCTAGGCCAAATGACTTAGGTGGGAACTCAGGAGAGGGTGAGGGGAGAAAATGCCTGGCTAAGAAGAAACGTAAAGTCAGGGTGCAACACCCCCAGTCTGCCCAGTTGCAAAATCCCCAGAATGACATTTTAACCAAAGACTTGGACGAATCACTGCTCCCGTGCTCCCATACAGTACCCCCACAGCGCTCATCATCACCACTTCAAGGTGAGCCAAGCATAAAGCGCACGGCACGGGAGGTAAAAAAACCCTTAAAGTTCTCCCCTTAGAATACATGATTTATGTTATTGTTAATAATTTGCTGTTAATTATGGTTTTTTTTGCTGTTATTTATGTAATTGTTATTTGATGTTATTTATGTAATTGTTATGTTATTTGCTGTTAATTATGGTATTTTTTGCTGTTATTTATGTAATTGTTATGTTATTTGCTGTTAATTATGGTATTTTTGCTGTTATTTATGTAATTGTTATGTTATTTGCTGTTAATTATGGTTTTTTTTGCTGTTATTTATGTAATTGTTATGTTATTTGCTGTTAATTATGGTATTTTTTGCTGTTATTTATGTTGTATTTAACCATTAAAATATAGTTTTCATATCTCACTGTGTGGTTGGGACTGTGCTTCCTATCTATTATTAAAACAGTTAGGCATCCCTCCTTAATACTGCACCAACCTGAAAATGCTAAGGAAAACCAAAACAATGTTTTAGTAACAAAAATAAAGATTTAGTTTTTTAAACAAATATTATTTTCAACTATTTACAATATTTTTTTCAACTATTTACAATTTATTGAGGATCTTGTCCAACTTTTCCTCCATTGAGGACATGCGATTCTGCATGCCTCCAACGGCTGCCTCAAGCCTCTCCAGCCGCTCCTGAGTGGGAACTGCATGGGATGGTAAGAAAAAAAAAATGTTTAAAATCATATAATATAACCAACAGAAAAACAGTTCAAGATGTACCACTCAATGACATTGGCTATTCAATGCGATTCAATTTACAGGAATGTAAATATAGTTTTTCATTTTTTAATTAAAAATTTAAACCATTAGTCCTGTACTGTACAATAGGGTGACCACATAAAATCCAGGTCGGTTAAACTGTTGTGATGAAGAGGGGATTTCACCAGGAACTAATTGCATACAAATGACACTGGCTGAAATTCCCTTTTCTCTACAACTGTTACAGATACAGGAGCCCTGACCTGGATTTTATATGCTCAATGTACTCTACATTATACAAAGCAATGGAACTTCTATTACCTGCTGGAGACACAGCAGCAGGTGAGACAGGTGGGGGTGCATTCTCCTCTTCCTCCTCTTCCTGCACCTCCTCCTCCACCTCCTCCGCAGACGGCGATGGCGATGGACTGAGTATCCCTTCAAAATTGGAAAAAAAATGTTATTTTAAGTTTCTATCATGGTGTTCCCCGCCTCGATCCGTTGGGAGAGTCTATTAATTAATAAATAAATACATATATCATTACAATTATTAATATTAATAATATTATTAAAGTACGCTGGGCAAAAATAGTATTCCTAATTAATCTGGCTTGCATTTAACTTACGTGCCCTTCTGCGGAGGGTCATCCGAGGAGGAGAAGGAGGAGAAGGAGGAGGAGGAGAAGTCCCCCCAACCTCCTCCACTTCGGGAGACGGAGCCGCCTCTTCCGCCCTCCTGTTTTGGGCTAAGAAAAAGAGGGAAGGGAAAAAGGGAAATAACATTAAAATGTGGAAGGGTCCCTGAAGGGCATCTAGTCCCACCCCAAGATGAATGCTGGAATCCACCTTAAAGCCTCATTGTGTCAGGGGTCATAGTTTTTGGGGCTTCCCCCCCCCAACCTGCACATCCACCAGAGAATACACAATGAGCAGTGGGCAGAATCACCAGCACACAGGGCTCCTGAAGGGCATCTAGTCCCACCCCACCCAAGATGTATGCTGGAATCCACCTTAAAGCCTCATTGTGTCAGGGGTCATAGTTTTTGGGGCTTCCCCCCCCCAACCTGCACATCCACCAGAGAATACACAATGAGCAGTGGGCAGAATGGTAATGCACTCACTCACCTGCGGTCAGCCTCTCCTCAGGGGTTGGTCTCCCCGCCTTCCGCCACAGCTCGCGGAATTCCACGAAGTAGGGTGGACGCTGTCGGAAGGGGGGATGCTCCCCATGGGCACTAATGGCCCGGAAAAAATGGGCCTTCATATATTTAAACTTCGTCCTGCACTGCAGGGCAGTGCGGACGAAGTTTTGCTGGCGCAGAGCAGCAGCCGCCCTCCTAAACAGCCTCATAGTCGGGAGGCTGCTGCTCCTGACAATCCTTCCAACGAGGGAGGATTGGAGGAGGAAGGCCAATAATATGCGGACCTCCGCATCCCCCCAATACCTCCCTCTAGGCATCTTGAAGGATTGTGAGGAAGTCTAGGCCTCACTTCCGGTTTGCGATGTTTCCGCGGACCGGTTTAGCGGTTGCGCGCATGCGCGCGGAACCGTCAAACCACCATTCCCGAACAGCGCGTAAGTGATTAAACACTGTCGCGTTTATTCGGAGCAGTGGGAAAGTTACCAGATGTGTTTTGGGTGTCCTGAACTGAAAACCTGAGAATGTTAGTGACTATATTGTACTATGTTATTCTCAAAAAAACAACCCTGTGAGGTAGGCATGGATGGGCTGTGGTCCTGTTACTTGCCCTTCTGCAATGTTCACTGTACTGCATATGTGTGTTGGGTTACCTGAAGTCTTATTGTCTAGGAATACTACTATCAACATTGTTTGAAAGTTGTAGGAACATATTTTATTTAGGATAAGCATTTTTAAAATAAGCACTTTTTAATATGGCAACAACAATTTTGGGTGTCCTGAATGTACCTTTGGGTGTCCTGAACTGAAAACCTGAGAATGTTAGTGACTATATTGTACTATGTTATTCTCAAAAAAACAACCCTGTGAGGTAGGCATGGATGGGCTGTGGTCCTGTTACTTGCCCTTCTGCAATGTTCACTGTACTGCATATGTGTGTTGGGTTACCTGAAGTCTTATTGTCTAGGAATACTACTATCAACATTGTTTGAAAGTTGTAGGAACATATTTTATTTAGGATAAGCATTTTTAAAATAAGCACTTTTTAATATGGCAACAACAATATGGCAATATGGCAACAACAATTTCAGCATAGAAAATAAAATTAACAGCATTTACAACAGCATTTAATTTGACATTGAAAGAAACATAGTTGAAAGTCACATTATTATGAACATACATCTCATAACAATATCTAATTACTAACAGCAATGTAAAAGAAAAATCAGCAAAGAAAATAAAATTAACAGCATTTGCAACAGCATTGCATTACACATTGAAAGAAACATACGTTACTTTGAAGTCACTGAACATCTCAAAACAGCAATGTAAAAGCGAAATCAACATAGAAAATAAAATTCACATATTCTAAAGGGATTGTCTATAAGTAGTCTCATTTCCTAATGCAGCTTCTTCTTGATGAAAAAAGAATAAACACAGTCAGTGCTGCCTGGAGCGGGACTTGGCTTTTGCTTGAAGAATGGAATGAATGATCCAGAAAAAGGAAGCGGTTGCCTTCTGGTCTGGTCACATCACAGAGGTTCCACACGACACCGTCTTTGATCCCCTGCAGTTCTCTCTATGCTATGTTCTAAGGGAAATTTAGAGATGGATTGTTTTAGCATAGGATGTAATAACAATATCCCACCCTCTACACATTCATTCATTCATTCATTCTCAGGCCATGAAGCCTTTATGCGGAAACTTTCCTTATTTGTTTATGCACTTTCCTTATTGGTTTATGCTTCTAGCAGGTCTTGACACATGCTTCCTTCCTGTGACTTGCTGAAATAGAGCAAATAGAGTAAAGTTAGGGAAAACATGGCTTACACAAGTTTGGCACAGGGGTTTGGCACTGAACACTCACCTCCCTAGGGGTTCTGCCCACGCAGAGACCAAAGCATGCCTCTTAAGGCATCTCTGACCTTTTCCCCAGCAGCCTTTTCTTGAATTTCCTCATGCCCCATTGGCAGCGGGGCACCCAGGGTTGCCAGTTCAATTTGCCTTGCTTCGTGGAGATCCAATGCAACATCATGTCCTTGACTTTCACAAATGTTGTGTAGAATGACACAGGCAGATATCACAGAAATGACGTTTTCTTCAGCGAGTTCTATCCTGGACGACAGGCATCTCCACCGTGCTTTTAACCTTCCAAAGGCACATTCAACAACATTCCTCGCCCGTGACAGACAGTGGTTGAAATGTTGCTTTTGCTGGTCCAGGGCTCCGCCGTAAGGTTTCATCAGCCACTTCCGAATGGGGTAAGCGGAATCAGCCACCACCAGTGGAGGAATCTGCACGTCATTAACAGTAATGGTAGGGTTCCCTGGGATGAAGACACCAGCTTCCATGGCCTCAAAGAACGCAGAGTTCCTGAAGACATGGGCATCGTGATTTCTCCCACTCCAACCTATTTCCACATCCATGAATCGCCCACGGTGGTCCACTGTGCCTTGAAGGAGCATGGAAAAAAAGCGTTTCCGGTTTATGTAGTCAGGGCCTTGCCTAGGAGGACAGGCAATTTCAATGTGACATCCATCTGTGGCTGCAACACAATGAAAGAAGCCCAGTTTGGAAAATCCACTCATGATCTGAGAGAGAAAACATAAATAATGGAAAATAAATCATTACTGCTTCATCGGCTGGCATGCTTGAGATACAATGATCAAGTTCCATTTGGCCACCTATATAACAGCCTAGCCCATCTTTTCCTATCCCAAATAATAAAAAACAAGACTCACCTCTGGAACATTGCCAAGGCAAACTGTTTTTCTCAGAAGCGCATGCTCCATGGCTAGGCAGACCTCCACAACGATCATGGCTGCCGTTGTTCTACCGATCCCAAATTGCTGAGCCACCACCCGGTAACCACCAGGATTTGCTAGCCTCCATATACAGATGGCCACGCGCTTCACCATTGGAATGGCTTCCCTCATGTTCGTATTGCGACGTTCTAGAAATGGCCGAAGATGGTCTGCAATCTGGAAAAGGGTTGCTCTGGTCATCCTAAAGTTCTCTAGCCACTGCTCATCACCCCAGAGGGCTAGAACATCGTTTTCCCACCAGTCACGACTCCTGGGGAAGCACCACCATCTTCTTGGTCTCTGTTTTTTCATCAAAGGAACATATAATAAATTCTCTTGGAGTCTATCTTGTTGGAGTCTTAAAAGATAAGAGTTGTTCTCTTGGAGCCTTCTCATGATGATTCGTCTTCTTCTTCTTCTCCGTTGAATCGTTCTCCTTAGGCAAGTCAATGTAACGTGCATATTTGCGATCAGAAGTTGAATCGCATAAATGAGGGAACAAGAAATCGAGGTAGGAGCCATCTCGCCTTCTCTTCCCGTCCAGCTCAAAATGGCGTTTCAGAAAGAGAAAAGGGGAACCAAACTTGCTTCTCTGGTGTCGCCTAGGTAAATGAACTCAACGGTCGACGAAACTCAGATCACGTGCTTGTATGCATATGCTCGCGCGCGAAGGTGCGCGTAACCTGAAGGCATTTTTTCCCCCCGCTCAGCTCTGCCCTCTCCCCCCCTCCCATCTCGTTGCCAGGCAACCCGAAATTACGTAGGCAGGCAGGTACATTCCTGTGGGTGGAGTACAGGAAGGGAGGGCTGGGAAAGGGGTTGGCTCTGATCACGTGCTTGTATGCATATGCACGCGCGCGAAGGTGCGCGTAACCTGAAGGCATTTTTTTCCCCCCGCTCAGCTCTGCCCTCTCCCCCCCTCCCATCTCGTTGCCAGGCAACCCGAAATTACGTAGGCAGGCAGGTACATTCCTGTGGGTGGAGTACAGGAAGGGAGGGCTGGGAAAGGGGTTGGCTTTAGGCAAAAAGCGAATTAAAATGTCTGTTTCCTCCTCCCGAAGCCCCGCATGTGAACAATTAAAACGCGCGTCGGAGAAAAGCGATAATGCGCTTCAACGCCTCTCGCTGCCTCCCGTGCAGAGGGATGAGGCGTAAATGCGCCTCCGCGATAGTGCGCATAATACCACAAACGGGCGCAAAAGCGCATCCTTGTGGAGGGGGCCTTGGACTCTTGGGAAAAGTCAGTGAATGAATGTTGGAGAAAAAGGTTAGTACAGAAGCACCCATGTCTGTTTTCCTGATCAATTTTCCACCAGAACTAATTCTGTAACATATGTTTTATGTGTTGTATATCTATTGACATGTAATATTCTTGTGTTTATAGGTTTTTGTGTGTGTGAGATACACCATTTATATCAGAATATTATTTTTTAACAAGGAACTTTATATTGATTATGCTTATGCTACTGTGTATATCTGGACATGCACATTTATATATGAATTAAGTTAATTTTAGTGATCGTGGTAATTTCCTGAGCTTTCTCTCTGTAGATGTTGCTGACATTTTCCTGTTGCCTTTAAACACGTTGTCAGCACATTATTTTCAATACCTCACAATGGTCCTCCCAGAACAACCAAAGATGGAAACAAGACTGTTTCTGTGAATGTGCAGTTTTGATTTACTTTGATTACTATTCATTTTTGCATATGGATATTGCTATCATAGGAATGGAGAGTTTCATTTGGTCACATTTTAACTGAACAACCTTCAGGTTATAGTTTTCAACATTTTATGATGGCAGTCCATGACTGTGATGCATATGCTAGGGAAGAATGCACACAAAAATGTGCATTTTAGGGGGAAATGCTTGTTTCATGCAAAAATGCTTACAAAAAAATATTTTATGGGGGAAAGGTATACAATTTAAATGTGCATTTTTGTCCTATTATTGCTGTTGCAGAAAATGGAATAAATGGACTAATGATTAAACACGTGCAAAATTGGCATGGATTGTAATAGACTGATCCATCTATCCATAATATTTTACTAGGGCTGTGCACCACCACCCTGACCTGCTTTGGAGGCCAATTCGGAGCTTCTGAATTGGCCCCAAACTGCCTTGGCTTGATTCAGACCTCATCCAACTTGCTCCAGATCCGAAGTGAGATCTGGACATCTGAAGCAGGTTAGATATTGTGGTTTCCCGGGCACAAGGCTCCATAGGACTCCCTCCCCCTTGCTCACCCCCAAATGTGGTGAGCCATTGCCACCTGCTCACCAAGCCATGCGAATGGCTAGGATTTAGCTGAAATGGCCCTTTAGATTTACAATGAAGAGCCCCCATCTTCATTAAACATGGTGGCTCTCAGGAAGAACAGCCAGCTGCCGGGTGTGAGCAGAAGGGTCAAGTAAGTTTGGCAAGCAGGGCTGGGTCACCATTGCCCCATATCAGTCCGAAGTGCTTCACACCTGATCTGACTTGCTTTGGGCCGGGGCCAATCCGGATTCGGAATGAGCTCGGTGTAAAGCCTTACATTTTACTGTATGCAGTTTCTAATGCCATTGTACCAATATACAGGGCTGGATTAAGATATGCGGAGGCCCTAAGCCATATCAAGATTGAAAGGCTCCATACCATAAAAACAAAGAAAAAACATGTATTTCATTATAACAGGAAGGGTAATGAAAGGTTGCCATCCAGCATTAGGGGGTGCTTGTAGTTAAACAGTGTTAGATGGCGTCCTCTGAAAATGTGTATAAAAGGATTAATAAGTTAATTTGAACTTCTTTTAAACTGTTTCTAGTTTGCACTTATTGTCTCCAATCCAAAATGCTGCGTTGCCACTCTTTCTCTATATAAGGCAACTCTGCTGTAAGTCACAGCAGTCTTCCCAACAAATTTAAGCCAAAGTGATTTCATCTTAGTTATCTCCAACATATTTAGAGGCCCCTCATAATATGCAGCCCTAAGCCATGGCTTACTTGGCTTGTTCCTAAATCCAGCACTTATCCAATATATTCAGACATTGTGAGCCTATCTACACTGTACCTTGGAACATTTTAAATAGTATTTTAAAATGTTCCAAGTAGGTGCATTCTAAAATGTCTTAGGCCACATTAAGGAGTACTCACCTTGCAGGAGAAAAATTATTCAGTCTTCAAAGCGGTGTGTGCGGTCTCACGCTCTTCTGTCCGTCTCTTTCTGTTTTGTTTTTACGATGAGTTTAGGGCAAAGCATTGTAGGCGCTGTAGTTCAGTCACCCACTTCCTCCTTAGTTCCCCTTTCATTCCCTAGCTTTCAATGAGTATAGGGCTAAATATTGTGGGTGCTGTAGTTCACTCGCCCACTTCCTCCTTAGCTCCTCTTTCTTCCCCACCAATCAACAGCTAAGCATTTGGGCTCCGGTAAACGAAGCACTGCCCCCACGAATCACAAATGGTAAGGAAGGACACATTATTTTACTTAAAATGATTTATTAAAAGTAAAAAACGTTGTACATAGCTGAAGTGAGTTTTAAAAACCTCGGGTATACATCGTTCAAGGGAGTGCGTCATGTGGCCCAAAGAGTTTTCGTAACCCTTATGAAACGTTACAAAGCTAGAGTGTAGATCGGCTCTGTGCGTTATATGAACTAGTGAGCCTAACAATCCCTGGAAAGATGTTAGAGCAGGTAATAAAACAGGCCATTTGTAATCATAACATCTTGAAGACAATGTTATGATTGCTGTGACAGGTTCAGAGGATGGCTTTGTCAAAAAGAGATCATATGAGACAAATCTTGTCTCCTTGACAGGGTAACTACTCTAGTGGACAAGGGCAATGCTGTGGACATACAGCTTCTCTACATTTAACCCCCCCCCCCCCCCATCCAACACACACAGTTTTCTGTTTCCATTTTCATCTCAAGATTGTCCTGAGATCTCAACTAGCTCATTACATGGGCAGCTATGTGGCTTGAATGGAATAATTCCTATCTCTGCCTTGAGAGTGAACTTTCATTGAAATCAATGAAACTTCTCCATCTAGTGGCAGAATTATAGTACGACGCCACCAATAAACAAGGCGATTATTTGCCCATTTTTTTTTTAAAAAAACTGATTTTATCTGTGTTTTCTTGCAGCAGGATAAGATAACGATGTCATCAAATCTACCCAGAAACTTCCGTGAGTGGCCAGCCACAAGTGTGCTATAAATCACTTGTTTAAAGACAGCCATAATCTACCCCAATTTTAGTAAAGCTTTTGACAAGGTTCCACATAACATTCTCATTGACAAGCTGTTAAAGTTTGGCTCGGATGGCACTACAATAACATGGGTCCACACCTGGCTGGTAAACAGCACTCAGAGAGTCAGCATTTGGCTCTACATCAAGTTGGAGAGCAGTAACCAGTGGGGTACCACAAGGTTCTGTTTTAGGGTCAGTATTATTCAACATTTTTATTAATGACCTGGATGATGGAATTGATGGGCTTCTTATCAAATTTGCAGAATATACAAAACTGGGAAGTCTGGCCAACACCCATATTGACAGAATGAGACTGCAATCTTATTTGCACAGGTTGGAAGACTGGGCTGGTAGGAACAAGATGTCCTTTAACAGGGAGAAATGTAAGGTATACACATACAAGATGGAGTATTCATGGCTTGGGAGCCCTAAATCAGAGAAGGATTTGGGTGTGGTCATCAAACATGAGTCAGCACTGTGAGATAGCCGCTAAAAGGGCTAATGCAGTTCTGGATTGCATTAAAAGAAGCATTGTATCAAAGACACGTGAAGTCCTTATTCCTCTCTACTCAGCACTAGTAAGACCACACCTGGAGTATTATGTATAATTCTGGCAATCACATTTCCAGAAGGACATTGACAGGTTAGAACAGGTTCAGAGGAGGGCAACAAAGTTGATACAGGGACTTGAGGACATGCCCTATGAGGACAGGCTGAAGAAACTTGGGATGTTCAGTCTGGAGAAAAGAAGACTGAGGGGAGACATGTTAGCAGTGCTCAGGTTCATAAACGGGTGTAACATAACAGGGAAGATGGTTAAAAACTATTTCCCATTGCCACAGAACTTAGGACCTGAAATAATGGGTGTATGTTACAGCTACCTGGATTTCAGTTAAATATAAGGAAAAACTTTCTGATGGTAAGTTCTGTACAACTATTGAACAGTCTACCTATGGAGGTTGTGGGTTCTCCATCCCTGGAAGTTTTAAAGAAGAAGCTGGACAGCCACCTCTCATGGATAGTTTAATTGGTTGGACTAGATGATCCTTGTGGTACCTTCCAACTCCACAATTCTATGATTCTGTTTGGTTTCTTTGTTTTAAATACTGTTAATATAATATTTCATTACTCAGCCAGATCATAGAAATAAACTTGGCTAAATTATATTTGCAAATACGTGCATGTGCCTCCTAGTTCTTTATTTTGATAGCTGAACATGTCATTCTAAATATATTTCATAGAATAGTAGAGTTGGAAGGGGCCCATAAGGCCATCGAGTCCAACCCCTTGCAGGAATCCACCTTAAAGCATCCCTGACAGATGGTTGTCCAGCTGCCTCTTGAATGCCTCTAATGTGGGAGAGCCCACCACCTCCCTAGGTAATTGGTTCCATTGTCGTACTGCTCTAACAGTCAGGAAGTTTTTCCTGATGTCCAGCCAGAATCTGGCTTCCTGTAACTTGAGTCCATTATTCCGTGTCCTGCACGCTGGGATGATCGAGAAGAGATCCTTGCCCTCCTCTGTGTGACAACCTTTCAAGTATTTGAAGAGTTCTAACATTTAGAGAAGTGATTTTCCCCAAGCTGGTTTCCAAATGTGATTTGGAGTGGGGGGAATGGATGGTAAGGAAGGGGTTCAGCACCCGCTGCTGCTTCTGCAGTCCCAACTGGCCTCTCCCCAAGTGGTTTATCCTGTACCTTTCTCTGTAGCTGTTGGGTTACCATTAACATGTTGTTTGGTCCTTAAAAGTATTTGAGTCCCTGTTATGGCATTTTACATTGGTGGTGATTGTTATAAGTGTGTAAGAAGGCTGCTGATCATGGGATTGTAAAAATCAACATTGGGCCTGTTCAGACAACACGCTAAGCCATGGTTAGGCTGCTAACCCTTTTGCAGCAAATGGTTAGTGAGCATGCTTAAACCATGATTATGTAGCCACCATGATTAGGAATGGTTCACATGGAACGCTAAGTCATGATTCACACGATATGCTAAGCCATAATGTTTAGTTCAAAATGCTTGACCACAGTGGCTTGGTGTGTTGTCTGAACACAATCATAGGCTAGAATATGCAATTCCATTACAGACAGTGGCAATGCAGCCTTTTACGTGAAATGTTCCCCATATTCTGTCTGACACTATAAGACAAACAAACAAACAAACATGCCTGTAGGGAAAACAGCCTGTAGGGAAAACAAAGAGCTTTGGAGTAACCCTCATCTGACATTCAAGAGTTTCCAAGCCTGGCTCATACTGCTGAGCCAAGCTGGAAACCTCTTGCAGTTCAGGTAAGGGTTAAAGAGCAGTTGTAATGTGTTAAGAGAGAAAATGGAAAAGATAAAGAGTTGAACCTGAGGTTCAGATTGCTTTGTCTTCTGAAAGCTGCCATCTGGCTCTTCTCCAAATACAATTCTGTTTCTTTCCACTCTCTAGTTTGTGACTACTCCCTGATTATTCATTTTGTATCAAGTATACAGTGCACTAGGGGGAAAGTTATCAGTCTGAGTTTTAACCAGGTAAAGGGATTATCTAAATCAACAAACATCAGAGTAAATCTTGTTGGTCCAATAGAAAAATCTCAAAATCCACTGCATACCAATATTTTTTAGTGAGCTATTTTATCAGATTTTGATTGGTGTGCATAGAGCCCAAGATTTGGTTTGTCACTTCGTAAAACAGCCCAATTAAAAGCAGACTGAAGTGAGGTTTGGAAAGAACAAAGCTTCACATCTCTTAATGGATCCATAAATGACTCTGATCTTTTTTACTTTTTAACAGAATTGGATTAAGGATGCAAGCTTCTGGGGGGATGAAGTCCACCAAATTTCAGGCAGGTTTTGTGTGTGTGCAAAGACAGTAATGACAATTTTGGGGTGGTAAAAAAAATCTCTAAACCCTTGTTTGATGGGCACACATTGTAGAACTACCCCTCGATAAGAAACCTGCCAAATTCCCTCTTCATCACAACAGTTAAAGCTGCAGGAGCCCTGCCCTCTTTTGTATCTGGTCATGCTCCAGGTGCTGCATGCATACAACTGACACCTGCTGAAATTCCCTTTTCTATACAACTGTTAAAGATACAGAAGCCCTGTCCTCCTTTCCATATGGTCACCCTAGAAAGTACAGAATCCAGCCACAAGCATTTCCTTTCACACAAAGCCCTTCGATATGTTATTGCTCTGAACAAAGCCTTAAGCGAAGGATTTTATCAGATTCAGATCCTTCCCCATAAGCACAGTGATTGGAGAGCTCTCTGGTAAACACTTTCCTGTGATTAGAAGGCAGGCCCGTCAGTCACTCAGGTCCTCAACCCCAGCATATTTTTTACATATGAAAACGCAAAACTAAAACTGTCATGTTTTGCAGCAGCCCTCTGAAGCACCAAACCGCACATGAAGTTTTGGGACTGTCCAGCTTTAGTTCTGGTCACTTCAGTGAGAATCTCATTTCACCTCAGGGAACCTCAGAGCGTTATCACACGGGCGGTTTGATCCACACCCGCCGCGACTTTGATCTAATTCTTTCACATGACGTCATCCCCCTCGCGCTGCTCTCGAGCCCCGAGAGCTTCATTTTTCCTTCCTCTTTTGAAATATCCCTGGACGGGGATTGTCCATTTTCTCCCCTCCTCCACAGGCTGAGACCCCCTCTACAAGAATTCGGTTTGACACCTGGTTCTCCGATTATGTGCATCTTCTTGCAATCACTTTTACGCCTAACCCCTATACACAGGAGGTGGTGAAGCACATTACCGGTGGTATGAAACGTACTTTAAAGTGTTTAAATGTGGAGAATCGCTTGTTTACATGGTCATAAGGCGCTTCAACTCCTGCGGTAAATTAAAACTCGTTATTTAACGTGCATGCGAAGATGCGCATAATCGGAGAGAAAAAGCGCCTCGACCCCCGATTTGCGCTCCGCTCTTGTGGAGGTAAAAAATTTAATGCACCTTGAAAGAGCTTTAAATCGCTCTTGTAGAGGCACCCTTAACTGAGGTACTGGAGCCAAAGAACTAGGAAGCACAACAGTGCCGGCTAAACAATGGGATTACCTTTAAAATAGAGATGCCCTGTGTGTCTGCATTAAGGAAATAACTCATATCCTCCACCACCCCTTGGGGCTTTTCATGTTCACTATGGGCTCCTTTAGATGGTGACCAACAGCAGCTACATGATTTGCAACTGAAAACTTCCTCTCTGGGCAATTTTCCATAAATACTCCATTATCTCCATTTTTAAAAAAGCGAGATTACCTAGGAAAGGCACAAGAGACATCCTGGAGGTTGACAGTGTTATGTAAATGACCCATAAACATCTATGAGTGACCAATCATGAGCATGCAATAAATCACTCATGTAGAAAATTTCTGAATCTAATGCACATTCCTATAATACATTGCCCTTCTGTGGGTCTAAATCAACAGATATTGTTGGAACGCTATCTACCAATAAAATATCCACAGTGCAGTCATATACATTACTCAAAAGTAATGGGGCTTACTCCAAAGAAATTGCATATAAGCTTGTAGCCTAAATATAGAAAGATTTTCTTAACATAGCAGACCAAATCTTTGCACAGGATGGAGTATGAAGAGAGGATTTCCTGCATAGAACGCTCTTACAAAGTGAAGTAGCAAAGATTATTTCCACTTCACCTCACCCTCATGCTATGATAGGCTGCCTATCATAGGGGATCTATGACATATAATCTGAGTGTGGGTGTGGAATGAAGTGGAATAATCTCTGTTCTCTACCAGCAGTGGAAAGGTGGGTTGCTGAATATATGTATGCATGAAAATATTTATATACTACTGTGACAACATCACTTGCTTCTTTGGTTAACCTGTTTTATTATGTTAATATGAATGGATTTAGTTTTTCAGAAACTGTTTATGCAGGCAAGGAAGGGATTAACTATGTAGCAGGAAGGGGCTTTTGTGTGGTTGGCTGGTTTGGTTCTAGCTGAGGGAGGGGGTGAGTGAGTGAGTGTGGTAAGAGAAAGGTTTTGCTGTTTTAGTCAGTTTAGTTTGGGGAAGATAGGGTTTGGAGTTTGGGGAAGCATCATCTTAGTTTTGAGGGAGGGCTTAGAGGGGTAGTGAGGTAGGCTGAGGCTATTTGTTAAACATTCAAGTAAATAATAATTGGAACATCATCTTCTATACTTTTATTTTGTGTTATTGAGTTAGCCCTTGTGCCAGCTTGGGCCTCCTCCACACGAGACGTTTAATGAGCCTTGAAGGCTCATTAAAAAATTTACCTTCACACCAGCGGAGTGCAAAACGGGCGCAGAGGCGCGTTATCTCCCGGATTATGCGCATTATCGAATGCGCGTTAATTAGCGACTTTTATTTTGCTCCATCCATTAAAGCGCATTTTGACTGCTGCCGCCGCTGTCAAAAGCCCTCCCCCGGCTGCAACCTGAACTTCAGCAACCCCGGGGCATGATTTGAAGCTGGCGAGGCGAGAAGGGGGAGAGCAGATTTCCTTCCTCACCCCCTTTCCGATCGCTCCATGCCCCGACCTGACTTCAGCAACCCCGGGGCTCCGGCGGAGGGAGCTAGCGCCTGGCTGCCGGGAACATGAAGCCGGCGAGGTGAGAAGCGTCGCGCAGCCCGATCCCAGCCTCCGGAGCCAGCCTCGAAGTTCCCTGCAGGGGGCTCCGGCCACATTGGAGGGCAGTCGGCGCCGCCCTCGGGGGAAGCTCAGCCCCACTGGCTCGTGCCCGTCTGGCACATCTGCTCCTCTCGCTCGCTCGGCAAGCGACCGCTCTCCTCGGCGAAGGCGGCAGACGCCAGGAGGCAGCTAGCTGGGAAGAAAGCGCAGGGGAGAGAGGCGCTGCTGCCGCTGCCGCTGCCGCCACAGCCTCGCCCGGCCTGGCTTGGAGGAGGAGGCGGCTCAGCTCTCCCTGGAACTCTCGCAGCTCCGCCGCCCTCTGGGACCCAACTCGACAGCTGCCTCCCACTTTTCTCCAACACTTGACACAGCCTGCCAGAGGGAAGGGGAGGGGAGCGCCGCCTCTCGTGCAGAGGTATTCGGCGTAAAGGCGCTTCAGGGATAGTGCGCCCAATCGCCTAACCGGGCGCAAAAGCGAATTCTTGTGGAGGGGGTCTTGGTCTCTGTTTATGCACTTTACAGCCAGCACCCACTTCATTTGATTTACACTTGGTGCGAAGGAGCTAGTTTGTACTTCGACAGACCATCTACTTTCATCTAGAAAAAGAGTTTGAAATAGACTTCTGCAAGATGGACTGGATGCTCCTTGTGTATTTTCTCTTCCTGCTTTACCCTGGATCTTCAGTCTCAAAAGGTATGCATAAGAAAATTATCTTGTATAGTTTTGCTACATTGAATCACCACACTTTTCACCTTAAATTGAACAGTAAACACATTTAGCTCTTCAATGGCTGAATCTCCAGGAAGGGAACTTTCCCTCCATTTGTGTAGGACTTGATTTTAATTCCAGTCTGAAGAGATCTAAACCACTGTTGCTATCTTTAGACAGGGAGGGGAATCCTATAGCAGATTCAGACATGGGTTTAGCTCCCCAGCACACAAGGCAAATTTTCTTTTGAGAGTTCTGAATGTTCCGAATGTTTGTGTGCTTTGACTCACATTTCCTGATTTATCCATGCCCAGACTCTTTCTAAAGGTCTCCTTTAAAGAGATCCACATGGGGTCCCATGTGCCCAATCTTCCTTGGAGTAGAAAGTGAAGGAATTATCTATCTAACAATAGATCCTAAACAAGAGGGACCTACAACAAAATGCTGTAATGTGGAGTGCTCCCACTCAGTGGTCCAGACAGCCAATTTTGATTTAAACTGGGTTTATAAATAAAAGATCAAAGTATCTAGAAGAGCCTTCCCCAACCAGGTGCCCTCCAATTGTGTTGGATGACAATTCTGTCACCCTACATCTCAAGTGTGAAAAGTGTTCTATCATTTCTCAAAAACTGAACTGACTGTTTAAACTGTCATGTCCTGCCTTGTTCCAGCATTTGGATTTAGTATATTTAAATAGACTCAAATAGGTTCGACCCATGACTCTTAAGACCCATTGAAGTCAATGGGGCAAGTACATAAATGAGTCCCATTAGTTCATTATGGTGTCCCCAGTATCTTGAGTCAGGAGGAGTGCCTCTCTTGCAATCTATGTTTTATTCCTTTCCAGAAAATGTGGCCAGACAGGAGCTGATTGTTATCATTGGTGAGGAAATGGAGTCTGTGAATATTACTTGCAAGTTTAACCATGAGATCAAGTCAATGTATTTGGACCGAACCATTGGAATGGTCAAGTCCGTGCTGTATGCTGCAGATAATGGTAAAAGAAAGAGTGAAGATTCTGAATATAAAAATCGCACTGAATACGTTCAGCTGAATAAATCCATGGCAAGAATATGGCTGAAAAATTTGAAGAAGAGTGATAGTGATGTATATGTGTGTCGGGGAACTCTTCGAATAGGCAACAATGAAGAGAGTAAGAAGGGTGACAGCATCATTTTGGCAGTGAAAGGAAAGGAAAACAACACAAAAGTGGAAAAGCAGGAAGCTGCCAAAGCAGTGAAAGGTGGGTGCTTTCTCCTAGGGATGTGTGATACCTTCATTTCAGTTCAAAAAGCATTCAAAAGTGCCCCATTCACAATCCTGAATGCAAACTGGAATGGGGGTCCAAAAATTCCCAAACTTGTATTTGTGTTCACAAAATATGTACTTGAAAAATGCACAACTTTCTTGAAATGCACAACTTTTAAATCACCCATGCTTTAGTCTATGAGGAGAGTTAACATAATTGAATACTAATACACACACACACACACACACACACACAAATACAGCTTTCTAAAAAATAAGAGATAATACATAAACTTCAACAAAGGCAGACCAAATATCCATAAATGTATCCTTTTGTGAGTGGCATCTATATACCACCTGTTGAAAGTGTTATTAAGTTCACGATACATTGCGTTATAATAGATAAGGATTTATTTTTCTAATGTGATATCAGTCTTTTAGCTGTCCAAAGGATGCAGAGAATTCATTTATTCTGACCATGCATTAACTTGTAGGAAGTAGATAGATAACATTAAAGAGTGCTCCAATATAAAGTTCATCCATAGAATAACCTCTTCCCAAAAAGAGGTAACTATTGGGCATTGCCAGATGCTAAAGCAGCAATTTATTGATTAGGCAAAATGGGATAATCCAATTCCCTATTCCATTCTTGCTTAAGATCCTGTGCATCATATCTATTCACCAACAAGAAGTATTTATAAACATAGATAGTTGGTCATTATAGCTTATCTGCCTCAATAGTGTTTCCAACAGCAAAAGAGACTCTGAAGTTGTAAAAGCAGCTGGGCCAATCTAGATACTAACAAATGTTGCAATTGCAAGTATTGCCAGTCAGCCATTGCTGACAGATTGTATTTGGTACTCAAAATCTAAAAAAACAAAAACTCATCATCAGCATCCACTAAATGATCCAGCGTAGAAATCAACTTATCCATTCAAGTCCACTACAAAACATTTTTTTGCCTATTTTTAAATTTGGATTTCCTCATAGAGTCAGTTTAGCATGAGAAAATGGATTACAATGGCGCTAACGTGACATCATACGTCACACGTCTCTAACAGCCATAACTGTGGGAGGAACTCTATCATTTTTAATAAACCTTGAACTTAATGACATCCATTTGCAGAGAGGATCCAAACAGAAACATTCTAAAACTAACTGAGGTGGAAAATCTAATCTGAATGGGAAAGTACAAGTACAAGTCAACAGATAGGCCTAATGATAAAAAGCAAGATCCAGAAAGCCAAATCCACCTTCAAGGATATTTGTGGTGGAGAGGAGTCCCCCCTCCCCCGCCACACACACACAGGCCCCCTCCACAAGGATGCGCTTTTGCGCCCGGTTCGGGGATTATGCGCATTATCGCGGAGGCGCATTTACTCCTAATCCCTCTGCACGGGAGGCGGCAAGAGGCGGCGAAGCGCATTAATTGATGTCCAAAAAGCGCTTTACAAGAAGTTAACGCGCATAATCGCTTGTTCACATGGCGAAAATGTGCTTTAACGGCCGGAGCAAAATAAAAGTCGCTATTTAACGCGCATTCGATAATGCGCATAATCCGGGAGATAACGCGCCTCTACGCCCGTTTTGCGCTCCGCTGGTGTGGAGGTAAAATTTATAATGAGCCTTCAAAGAGCATTAAACCTCTCTTGTGGAGGTAGCCACACACACACACACACACACACAGCATTGAGTTTTGAAAATATTTGTCAAGAATAAAGGAATCGCACATATACTGTAAGCATTAACAATCCAAGGTATAATATTCATCTTAAGTGTTTTTACCTTGCCTCACAAACTGAACTTTAAATATGCCCATCTATCTATGTTCCATGAGATCTCATTAATCAACTTATTCAAATTTAGCAGGATGATTTGAAATTTGTTTCTTGGCATAAGTATTCCCAGATAAGTAATAAGGTTGGGGCACCATCAAAATGGACAATTAGCTAATACACTAGGAAATATAGTACCTACAATTGGCATCAGTTTAGGCTTTGACTAGTTAATTGAATAGCCAGACAAATTACCAAAAGGCTCAACTGCATCAAAGCTGGAACAGATGACTGGAATTTTGAAATACACTGGATGTGTTCAGATGACACACTAAGCCATGTTTAGGCCACTAATCCCTTTGCAGCAAATGGTTAGTGAGTGTGTTTAAACCACGGTTATGTAGCCACCATGGTTAGGAATGGTTCACGTGACATGCTAAGCCATAATGTTTAGCTCAAAATGCTTAACCACCGTGGCTTAGCATGTCATTTGAGCAGGGTTTGTAAAAGTTCATAAGCATTAAGAATAATTTTAAATTCTGAACCACCATGCACAAAATTGTGAATACTATTATTCCATCTAATAACACATGCCAGAGATTCCAAACATAGATCAAATATTAATGGAGAAAGTGGTCATCTCTATCTGCTATCTCTCCCAAGTAAAAAGAAAGCCAAAGACTATTAGTTACAACTTTAGCTCTTTGGTTTAATATAAATCTTTAACACATTTCAGAAATTTGAATTGGGAGAGCCAACATTACTCAATGTAGCAAAAATAATTTTCCAATGAATTTGGAAATTTCTTTGGATCCTGAAAAGTTTTTTTTTCCTGGATCCAAAGGAACAATAGCTGTCTGGTCTACTCTATCCATATTTAAATCTATCAAATTTTTGTAAACCGCCCAGAGAGCTTCGGCTGTGGGGCAGTATATAAATAATAATAATAATAATAATAATAATAATAATTCCACTACTAATTTAAGATTAAAAGCCCCCACATCTTCATATAATAAATCCTACCTGATCTGCTCACACCAATGCTTAATATAAATTATCATGGTGATGATGATTTTAAAAAAAACAAATATGATAAAAGTTAAATACATCATTCCAGTATAGCAATTGGGTTAATTCTTTGTTTGCTTTCTCAGAATAGGCTACTATGCAAAGTAAGATGATAAAACTTATTTCTGATTTTCTTCTACTCAAGAACCCCCAGTTGTAACCATAACCAAGAGTTCCTCATCTTCCTGGATGCTGTATGCCCTTATCTTTGAGTTCCTGTTGTTGGTTCTTGCACTGGGATATTTTATCCTATCTCGTATAGATGTGAGTATGGCTAATATCACTGCTTATGTTAGGTGAATTCCATCAATCTTCCAATCTTGCAGACTAGTTTTCTGCTGGAGAAATGTGTAAAACCGTGTCAATGTCCCTGGATTTCTCTAGACTGCTTTATATATGGAGACTGTTTCTTTAAACTGCTGTGACAGTAAGATATCTTCCTGCTGGGCCTTATAGAGGAAATTACACTTATTATTTTCTGTGCCCTATTCCTCCTAAACAACAGGTATGAGATTCAGACATGTCCAGCTATTCCCCCACTCCCTACTGATCATGGACAGATAAGGAAGCCGTTCCATCCTAGAGCAGACACATTTCCTTCCCATATAGCGATATGAAAATCAGTAGCACTGTGGCAGGGATCCTTTCTGAGCAATACGTCTTAATTTCTACCTGTTTTTTTTCTTTAACAGATCAAGAAATACTGCAAAAAAGGAAAAGGAAAGGAAGTACAAAATACAGTCTATGAAGACATGACTTACAGCTTGAAGCACAACGCCATGATGAAACCAAATCCTTATTGTACAGAATGAATAATAGCTGCTGAAATCTGCCAAAATCAAATGCAGTTTCATAACTGTTTGAGTATTTGCAATTCATTTTGAAATCTACAAAAATGTATACATTTCTGAGCAGCGGTTTCCATTGAGTATGCATTGATTTTGGACCTTGAAGCCTGAAGTTCAAAATGTGAGCTCTAATCTGAATTTTTTAAATTGATATCAGGCTTTTATATATATCAGGCTTTTATATATATCAGGCTTTTATATATATCTTAGCACCAAGATGGCTTAAACCATTCCTATACAGGAGGCTCAATAGCCCGTTGCTCCTAGTCATATAATACATCTGGGCAGTTTGAAATAGTGTTGCAGCCATAAATTTTAGCTATGTGTTGTTAATATATGATGATGCATTAATATAGAATTTAATTCCCATTCTAAGAGGGTTGGGAATATGAGTCAAATACTTAGACCTGGTTCTCAGGTAAAGACAATTACTGGTTTGTTTCACCCAGGAATTGTTGGGGCCAAGTGGCAGCTCTGGGTAAACTCTGGGTTCTTTAACTTCTAAACAATCAAGAGCTCTGGTTTCAAATATCACAATAACAAACCAGGAACGGGGCATTCTTGGGTTATTGATTGGAATTGGAACCGACAAGCATGCAAGAGGCTGAGCGCTCTCTCATTGACACTCGACCCTGACAATTTCTAGGTTAAACAACCCAGGATTTGTTCTTAAGTGCAAACTGGGTTTTAAAGTAGTTTTGAACTGTAGCATTCTTCCTGACTAATCCCACAATTCCTTTTGTAGAAACTGAAACTGAAGGAGGAACAAGTCACAAGTCAGAGAGAGAGAGAGAGAGAGTAAAAATTTCATACGTTAGAATTTTGCAAAGATGTTCCAGCAGTTATGGGTCTGTGATTTTTCAATTCTTACCCAAAAAATTTTTATCGGTGCTTAGTGTACACTCTGGATCCAGAACTGAAATGAGATTCAGATGTCCAAATTATTCAGACATCCTACAGGCTAGATGGATGGCCAGGCCGGGAGCCCAGCTGGGCCAATTGCCCCCTCACTCTAGCTCATGCCTTCCGAGCCACATGAGCCCCTTGCTCCTTACATGGACCTATCGTGAGTGCCTATAATGTTGCATACATGGCTGCTTTACGGCCACCATATCTGGAGGATTTTAAGCAAATACACGAGTCGCCCTGCTTAAAATGTGCGGATAAGTGCTGGCTGTCCCGACAGGTCCAGGTAAGGAGCAAGGGGCTCACAGAACTCAGCAGGCATGTCCAGGGGTGGGAATGGCAAGCAATTTGCAGTTCAGATCGGGCTGAAGTGCTCCAAAGTGCTTCTGGTCCAATCTGACCTGCTTCAGGCTGCTTTGGCCTGGATCCGACTCACTCCAAATCCTGACTGCTTTGATCCAAATTGGCCCGCTTTGGCTTGGAATTTGGATCCAAGGTGTACAGCTTTACTTAACACCACCTTTTATAGACAAAATAAATAATAATTCCCCTATTTCTTTTAAATGTAAAGACAATTTTTTTCATTTGTCATGAAAAAAATTCCTTAGCTCAAAATTCTAGAGAAGAACAAAACTTATTATAGGAAGCCTTGTTTTAGCTTATGAAATATACACTTTTTTTGTAAGCAGTGTTCCTAATATCCTAACAACCTAACATCTTTGAATGTTATTTTTCCTAATATACACATTTTATATACATTTTATAAGTTAGAGAACTCCACTGCAAAATTAAGAGAAGTGTGAAATTCAATGGATAACTGAGTTTCAATTTGCATAGAGGTTCAAAAGTGCAAAATTAGGTAAGTTTGCTTTACAATGTAAAGTGAACAAATTTCTCCCCCATCTCTGTGTCTTATATATTTGCTGTTGTGCGTATACTGCATGCAAAGAACTGGAGATCCATTCCTGCTTAAAAGAAAAGTAGAAAGCTTTTATGGATTATTGTTAAAAGGACTGAATGTGTTCTAATGTGAAATATTATTTTCTTTACATTCCTACTGAAACTTTAAGTTAACAAAATATGATATAATTTTGTAGTGTTTCTTTAATTCTTTGTATTCTATTGAAGTTTATTCTTACAGCAAGGCACCTATTGGCTAGTGCCCATGTCATCATGAGTATCCTATTTCACACTTCCTCCCATCATGTTGATATTTTAAAATGTAATGTTTTCTATTTTACTGTTCAAAAAGACCTGCTTCATCAAATGTATTTTTTATTACTTACCAAAAAAGTTTGCATTACATTAACTCAAGCAGGAGAAGTGATTAGCTTTTTAAGTGATAAAACACACCAACAAACACATTACATTTTAAAATGATTACATATTCTCATGATGACATGGTCACTAGAAAATGGTGGTGCTTCCAGATGAAGCTTTTATGACATCATCACCCTTGCTTATTCATGCAGGTTTTCTATCTCTACAGCTATAATTTTAAATAAATTACAAATAATTACAATAAACTGTCTACCAAAATCATTCTGCAACTTCAATCAAGCAGTAAAACCAATCAAAATATAAATAGATAATAAGATACCTATATTAGTAACATTATACAAGTAGATCAATAAATAAAATTTTTATAAATATAATGTTCAAACATTAAATTGTACCCATCAATACATATGGATCAACATTATCCTGGGTATTATTATTCAAGAAGGAGATGAACAGACTATACTTTTCTATAAACTTATTTCTCTGTTATCTCCCTTGCCTAACTGTATGTTAGTTAGTTTGATCATACCTACCATGCCCCATAACCTATTAATCCACTCATCAAGCGACGGGGAGCTAGTGTTCTTCCAGTTATAAACAATGGTCATACGAGCTGCTGCTGTTAACATATGCACAACCGTTTCAACACCGCAAAGCTGCCGGGACCGAAGTAGCAGCTAGAGGAGCCCCCAACCACCATCTTCATTAAGGCTGCTTTGCCCACCCCACATCCACTCCACTGGGGAAAAGCGCATTGCTGGTGACTTTACCCCAACTGAGGTGGCTGGACCACTCCATCCACAGCCATGGTTGCTTTGCCACTTTACCCATGCCTCGCCCTCCCCACTGGTGAGAATGTGGGGCGGGCAATGCATTTAGCATACTCCTCCTCCGATTTGGAAGGATGAGCAGCAAACTAAGCAAAGGGGATTCCCCTGTAATCTCGAAGCAGTACTTGGAGAAAACAGAAGAATTCCCCTCCTGACCTCCTCCACAAGCCCCCTAGGAGCCTCCAGGAGGTGAGGCTTGGGAAGAGGAGGGTGCAGGGCACACAGGGAGACTAAGAGCCTCCATGAGCTGGACTAGGCCTGCAGGCTGCAGGTTTCCCATCCTTGCCTTAAGATAACAGAATAGGACTGCCAGTGAACCTCATAATATAGGCTGCTTTTGCTGAACTGCATCACTTATGCTAGTGTAGATTCTGCTCAGCCCCAAGGGAGTCTACTACCTTCCATGGAAGTTTACAGGGGGGTCTAGTCAGCTTCTTCTAATCACGATCCTCCCATTTTCTTATCACTTATTCCATGCAGAGAATTCATTAAGGAAGAAAAGACAAATAAAAGGTGTACAATGCCTTTGGGATGCTAGCATTAGGAGCCCTCCGTCTGGAAGCAACCAGAGTGCCTGTGGTATATAAAGCAGCATCACATTACCCACAGTGCTCACAGAAACTGTGAATGTGCCTGCTCATGAAAGCATCACAATTTTGTGGCAGCAACGCAGCCAAGATTGCTGAGAACTTTTGCAAACTCCCCGCAAAGGGAACACTTTCTGGGGGAACATGGTAGCCATTTGGTAACTGCTTTGCGGTTCCTGCATGAAAGTGGCAGTGACTAGAAAGACAATGGTTGAATTTGGACAACACGATAGTCAATGGTGGGGTAATAATCAACTTTACAGTTGTTCATCTAGGGGGTCCTCCCCACACAACATGGTAATAAATAATCAACTGTGGTGTGGATTAGGATCAGCGCTGAGTTGACTATGGAAGCATTCGGACGACATGATAGTCAATACAACTGACGATTGTTTCTGCCCCCCCCACCCCAGTTGCTTATTGTGTTGTCTGAATTCAGCCAATGACTTCCTCAGTACATTGACAAGGGTCAGATTGGGAGCCTCGAGAGTTTCAGAGATGTGGACAAAACAAATCATACACATGCAGTTTCCCACATTCAGCATAAAATCTTCCATTGTCATCTTCTGTGGTGAGGTGAATGTTCTCCCAATGTGGTGTGGGAGAAAGTTGCAAAAGTTTGCACAAGCGGGACATGCAACAAAATGTCCCTGCATTGAGCAGGGGGTTGGACCCGATGGACTTATAGGCCCCGTCCAACTCTACTACTGTATGATTCTATGGCTGCCTCTACGAGAGGCATTTAAAGCTCTTTCAAGGTGCATTAAAAAAATTACCTCTACAAGAACGGAGCGCAAATTGGGCATAGAGGCACGTTTTCTCTCCGATTATGCGCATTATCAAATGCGCGTTAAATAGCGAGTTTTATTTTGCTCCTGCCGTTAAAGCGCATTTTGACTATGCGAACAAGCGATTCTCCGCATTAACTACTTGTAAAGTGCATTTGAAACAACCGGTAAGGTCACCAGCTGAGTGCTCAATTACCTTCTGCATACAAGCATTTACGATAAAAGCGCTTCCGAGAAGATGCGCATAATCGCAGGAACAGGCGTCAAACGGAATCCATCTAGAGGGGGCCTATGATTCCTCATCAGGATGTTTGTTTTGAGAAGGGGTTTCCCCTGAGGTTTTCTTTTCCCTGAAGACTACTTTGTACTACTGCAAAAACTTGTGATCCTCCTCTGCCCAAGTCTGCCTGTTTTGTACATGGATGGTGCCCTTTTGGCTAAATAAGGGCTAGCACTCAAGCTACTCTGGAATGTCAATTATCTAATTGACAAAGCTATTAGTATATACTATTTTGGATATAATGGAGAATCTGGGAAACAGGAGATGTGATTTCTGCTCCACCACCCAATTCCAAGGCCGCTCAAAGATATCACAAGCATTAGAATTTTTGTAAATTGCATGGCTTGACATACAGAATAGTAGCTTTACATGTTGTGTAGCGTTTAGTGAGTGAACAGCCTTGCAAGGTGAGCAGATGCTATGTAGTCTGATGGCAGGTTTGAACAACATTTGGGTATGTTTTCAGAGAAAAGGCTTCCTGGATTCAGAGCCACCAGTGAGACCACAGACCCCCCTTTCCTGTCTCACATTTTGGTCTGTAGTACACAACTTCTGATCAGGAAATACACTGATGGGGCCATCAACCATGTGGTTGAGAGGCAGCACTGTGGTGGAGATACATTTATAAAAGTCTCTTCAGATCTGGATTCTAAGATGATTTAGACTAGAGAAACACAGAACAATATCCAGTTGAATGAGTATGTTCTTTAAAAAAAACATTCAGCTTTCCAGTTGGGAGGTTAGACATGGTAGAAATATGTGAGCTTTAGCAATGATCTGGAGTTCAGTGGTTCTCAAAGTTGTGTGCTATGTGCTAAAACACCACAAAATCTGAAAGACAAGCCCTTTGTACTTCTGAATACCCTGCCTCTGCTGTTAGGTCTGAATTGGCTGTGAATCACTATGACCTCCATCATACCTAATCCCCCCCCCCTCCGGTTTGCCTCCATGTTTTTTTTACCACTGAAGCAAAAGCATGTCAAGCTTATGATCCCTTCCACCTGAATAGCTGCTCTTTCGTGCCTTCGCTCCTTGGCTCCTTAGCTCTTTGGCTCCACTCTACTCCTCCCCTTCTCTTTCTCCCTTCAGTCAGGTCCTGGCAGATGAGGACTTCAACCAGACCGCCTTTCTGCTGGGCAAAAATGGAATGACCCTTTAGTCTGGCTCTTTGGGGACATCGAGGGAGTGCAAGCCTGTCTCTGCAGAGATTCAGACATTGTATGATTTTTAAAAAAGCTTTGGAGCCTGGGATGCAAGGTTTGGGTTTTATATTGAGGCTTGGAGCTGGCTGCTGGGAGAGATAGCTTTTCCCTGCCAGGACCTGATGCAATCCATTCAAGCCCCCAGTTCCTTAGGGCGCATTTAATGCATTTAGGGAAAATAATCCAGACTTTTAGCATTCTAGGAAAAACTGGGGAAGAGACAGTGTGTCAGCAGGACAGGCACAGCGTCATGTGAGTACCATGCTGCAAATCTGCACACCAGGCATGGGGAGAGTGTACTAAATCGCTGGTGTGATGAAGCTTAAAGAGAATCAGCTGTGTTTGCTATGGCCTATTGTGGATTCATATCTCTGGAAACAAGGCAGCATTGACAGTGTGCATATCACTGCTTTGCATGCATATCCATATTTCAGGCATGAGCAACTTATAACCCACCAAGCTGACAACATCCCATTAGTCTTGCATAGCCCACCAAAGACCCACACCTAGGGTGACCAGATAAAATCCAGGTCAGGGCTCATGTAACTTTAACAGTTGTAGAGAAAAGGGAATTTCAGCCAGTGTCATTTGCATGCAATTAGTTCCTGGTGGAATTACCTCTTCATCACAACTGTTAAAGTTGCAGGGGCCCTGCCTTCTTTTGTATATGGTCACTCTAGTATAGTGCCTGCACCTTTAACAGTTGTGATGAAGAGGGAATTTCACCAGGAAGCAATTGCATACAAATGACACTGGCTGAAATTCACTTTTCTCTACCACTGTTAAAGTTACATGAGCCCTGACCTGGATTTTATCTGGTCAGCCTACCCACACCCCTTGTTTTTGATGCCTGCCCGAGACTGTAAATATGGGAAGGGGTGGTAGTCTATGTACCCAGCAGGCCAAAATGCATTGCTGGAGGTCTCCGTTTGGCTTAGTTGAGCACAGTATTAACAGCCTTGTGGATTTTAGATATACATACCTTTCTAGAACTTTCTGGATTTTTAAGTTGATCTCTCCTACAGCCATTCCTTTGACATTACCTAGCAGGTTTGGGTGCCATGGTAACTTTGAGTTATTGAGTACCCCCAGCAGTTTCATTATTCCTTCTCACATAGAGCCAATATGAAGGTGGAAGTAGATGCCCTCTGCTCCTAATTGTAACCTCCCAAGGGTGGAGGCAATGTCACATGTACAATATCTGCTTTGGCACATAACTGGCAATGATTCCATGGCATATTAACTAATTCAGGATTGCTGGATACCTCTCTCCACCCCCAAACAGGCTTCTCACGTGAATCCCACAGGACAGGCAGCAATTCAAAATGTGCATGTTTTCCTCTCTGTCTGCACCTCAGGTTTGCTTGCTGTTCTATCTCTATGGCTTTTTACTCACTAATTTCTCTGGGTTGCGTCCTTTGTCTGAACTATATCCTTGGGAGGGGTCAGGGGGTTGTTGCTAGCTGTGAGTGCTTGGTGAGGGTCTTTGTCAAAAGCCTTTTGGCAGTCCAAGACCCCCTCCACAAGAATTCGCTTTTGCGCCCGGTTAGGCGATTGGGCGCACTATCCCTGAAGCGCCTTTACGCCGAATACCTCTGCACGAGAGGCGGCGCTCCCCTCCCCTTCCCTCTGGCAGGCTGTGTCAAGTGTTGGAGAAAAGTGGGAGGCAGCTGTCGAGTTGGGTCCCAGAGGGCGGCGGAGCTGCGAGAGTTCCAGGGAGAGCTGAGCCGCCTCCTCCTCCAAGCCAGGCCGGGCGAGGCTGTGGCGGCAGCGGCAGCGGCAGCAGCGCCTCTCTCCCCTGCGCTTTCTTCCCAGCTAGCTGCCTCCTGGCGTCTGCCGCCTTCGCCGAGGAGAGCGGTCGCTTGCCGAGCGAGCGAGAGGAGCAGATGTGCCAGACGGGCACGAGCCAGTGGGGCTGAGCTTCCCCCGAGGGCGGCGCCGACTGCCCTCCAATGTGGCCGGAGCCCCCTGCAGGGAACTTCGAGGCTGGCTCCGGAGGCTGGGATCGGGCTGCGCGACGCTTCTCACCTCGCCGGCTTCATGTTCCCGGCAGCCAGGCGCTAGCTCCCTCCGCCGGAGCCCCGGGGTTGCTGAAGTCAGGTTGGGGCATGGAGCGATCGGAAAGGGGGTGAGGAAGGAAATCTGCTCTCCCCCTTCTCGCCTCGCCAGCTTCAAATCATGCCCCGGGGTTGCTGAAGTTCAGGTTGCAGCCGGGGGAGGGCTTTTGACAGCGGCGGCAGCAGTCAAAATGCGCTTTAATGGATGGAGCAAAATAAAAGTCGCTAATTAACGCGCATTCGATAATGCGCATAATCCGGGAGATAACGCGCCTCTGCGCCCGTTTTGCACTCCGCTGGTGTGAAGGTAAATTTTTTAATGAGCCTTCAAGGCTCATTAAACGTCTCGTGTGGAGGAGGCCCAAGTAAACCATGTCTGCCTGATCACCCCTATCCACATGTTTGTTGATGCCATCAAAGAACTCTAAAAAGGTTAATGACACAGGATTTATTGTTCAGAATCTACATTGATTCTTCTTCATCAAGGCTTGCCCTTCTATATGCCTGATATTTTGGGGCAATATCCAATATTGCACGAGCAAATCTCTAATCACGCAATGGAATTTTCCCTTCCTCTCCTCTCCCTGTTATCCCCTTGCCCTCAAATTCCCTCCATTGAGTCTCCGACCCTATGGCAGGAAGGGTGGTGGTGATGGCACACAGGAGTCTGAAGGGGGAAGAACCCATTCTGCTGATGGGTGCCATTTGCTTAACGTACAGAAGTCATCAGATACAACGTTTTATCTTTAATAACGCTTTCCAACAATTTAGCTGGAACAAATGCTTAGCTAACCAGCTTGCAATTTATTGGATTCCCCCGGTATCCCTTCTTTAAAACTGGTGTTACATCAGCCACTTTCCAGTCCTGAGATACTGAGGCCAATCTGAGGGGCAAGTTACATATTTCTGTTAGGAGGTCTGCATTTTCACTTTTGAATTCCTTAAGAACTCTCAGGTGGATATCATTTGGCCCTGGAGATTTGTCAATAAAACCTAGAACTTCATCTCTTGTCACCTCTGCTTGTCTCAGCTTCTCAGACTCCCTTCCCGAAAAAGTGAGTTCAGGCACATCTATGTGTCCCACAACTTCCATAGTGAAGAAAGGTAAATACAGATAATTCAGCTTCTCTGCAATCTCTTTTTAGTGCATCTTTAACATCCTTATCATCCTCCCTAGCTGGTTTCCTGCTTCTGGTGTATATATATATATATATATATGTGTGTGTGTGTGTGTGTGTGTGTGTGTGTTTTAACTTTTTTAAAAATTATATGCTCTTTAGGTGTGGAAATGGGTTGTGACTGGAGATCTTCCAATACTTTGGATCTTCCAAAGGAAAGCATTTTTCCTTGAATAGGTTGTCCTGAAATAATTAGCACTACACTTTCCTCCTGTGTTGCTCATCATGTTACAGATCTCAAGAAAGTTAACGATGTTAAAATAACGAACATGAAGTTGAAAGACAAGATGTCTCTTATCCATCCATCTCAGAAACAAAGGACCTATATACAGACCAGCCAGACAATTGCTGGAGGACTCTGTCTGATACAGTCCCACCCTCTTGGATGACATTGACCTGTCTGGGTCATTGCAGATTCAAGCCTCTATTTTAAAAAGGGTTGATTACAAGGATTGGAACTGGACACAAACTTAAGGATCACATTACAGGATCTTGACCTTTGATGACTCTCCTTAATTGACTACACAAGTGATCTCTAAATGCTTGGAGTGGAGGCTGGTATCTGACAAAGAGAACATGGTGGCACTGGCACCCACCAGGGAGGCAGTCCTGGTGAAGCCCACCCTCAGCATTGAGACAGATATTGTAGGATACTTCAGCTCTATCTATCTGGTACATCCTTTTCTGGCTCTGTCGAGTTATTTTACCTTGTCTCTCTATTCCTAGCCATCAGCTCCTGAAAGGAGAAAGACCTTTTGTGTATAGGGAACTGTCTGGTTTCCCCACCCTCTCTGTTGATTCTCAAGCAAACTGCCAATTGTTGCTTTGTTGTAAGCTGCTCAGGTCCTGCAGAAGGGTTGTGAGAGTCTACAGCCCCAGTCCTATGAGGAATGTCCAGCAATGTCTCCTGCCCTAGGCAGCACAGTAGGCGGCCTGGTGAATAACTACAGCAAGGTTTCATATTTCAGGATCGCCTTGGAGCTTCACCCTGCTACCCAAGGTATTAGACTAGATAATCTCACAATAGTAAAGTTCTTTTCTAGAGCAATTGTATACAGCTGCAAAATCAAGTATAGCATGTAGATGGAAGGCTCCAAAGCAGCTAACTAAAGAGCAGTGGGTTGATAAAATTTACGAGACTATGTACAGGAATTCCAACTTTAAGAAAGATATTATGGCACCAGGGTTTCCATTTATATGCTCTATTGAATTTCTTCAATCTTTCGATCAAATTCCAACTAAGTACAGTTGCCTATATTTTTTCTGATTAATTAGCATGTATGTTCTTTTTGTTGGCTTTATTTTGTTAACTTTATTTCAAAATAAAATAAAAACTCATGAAAAAATAGCAAAGTTCTTCTTGTCTTGGGCTGTGAGTTACAGAAGAGGCCATCAGTAAAATTTCAGGACTTGTGTCAAGGGGCTTGTCTATACACTCTATATACCCCATCATGCCTGCACAGTTGCACCTTGTTGTTTATATGACGTAGCCACCAACTCGCAGCCACATTGTGCCAGTCCCCACGAAGCTGTCCTTTTCGATGTGTCATTTTTCTGCAATGTTTTACATTGCTCCAATGTCACCACAGTTGTCTGCTCGTCTATCAGTGGAGACTTCAGTTTGGATTAATATAGTGGGAGTAGTTAGAGGCAGATCCCAGTGCAGGGTAGGCATAGGAACACAGGGCAGGGGGTAGACTTGACAAGCATAGTAATGGCCGCCATGGCAATATTAAAGTCTGGAGAATGTAAGTTAGGGCAGTTATGATGTCTAACACATAATTTCAATTAACTGTGGCATCGCAGATAAACAGCTACAGGTTTTCAAAGTGACAATGTTGCACAAAGTTGCCAGAAAATGAACAAAAACGTTTTTCATGGTTTTTGGTGCCTCAATATTTGCTGCCCATTATCACCATCTGACAACAGCACTGCGGATTTTCCTGGCTGGATAGCCCGTGCTCACTCCTGACATGTAATCCTTTTGATGCCGCTTTGCAGCAGCAATGCTATGGGGTTTGGAAGAATCAGTGGGCAAAGCGGTGTTGTATAGCTGCCCCCAAGTGGAGATCATCTAGTATCTGCCCCTTTAACTCCAAATACCAAAGTACATTACCTCAAGCTGAACAACTCAGGTATTTGAAAAATGCAGATCAGACAAGATATTCAATGAGTTGAGAAGAAGTATACTATACACACCACTCCCAGTAGGAATTTGAAAAAGAAGAGCAAAGCAGCTCTCAAAGATGTCTTAACAAACATTTTTGTAAGCTTTTTCCTCAGCTGTTGATTAAAATTAGGCTGAGTAATAATGAAAAGAATTAACACCAAGAAAAATTGGTTCATTGGGGCTATTTGTTAACCACAAAAACCAGACACACTTTCTGAGAAACTGAGCAATTGTCCTATAATGTGGGCCTGAGACTTGGAATGAGAAAGAAAATATGTGTTGAAAATAGCTCTGAGGAAAGTCCAGTACACATTACGGTAAGGAGACAAGGGGACTGCCTTGATGGTGCCAGGTTGATTCTGCTTAAAAAAAAAAAAAAAAAAGCCCAAAACTGCTGTGGGTTGGTGTCAAGTAATCCTGATGCAGGAGGCAGTGCAGGCTTTCTGGCAGCCACTTGACTTGCTGGGCGTGCCCCTTTCCCTGGCTTCTGGCAACCAATGGGAGGAACACCCCAGTGCAGTGCCAAAGCAAGGACAGACAATGGAAGAGCCATGCTGACCTCACTCTGGCAGGAAAAGTTGGGATAAGTCCTCAATTTTTCTGCAGCGCATCTTTGTCTCTTTGCCTCGTGGTGGCAGCGAATCGGCAGATGCATAATATAACCAACATAGCGCCAATTTGCAGCCACCGCAGGGCAAAGGTGATGTTTAGACAGCCCCAAGGGCAAAGGTTCTTCTCTAGAAAGTGCACTCAAAAGGGCTGCCTCTACAAGAGGCATTTAAAGCTCTTTCAAGGTGCATTAAAAAATTTACCTCTACAAGAACGGAGCACAAATCGGGCGTAGAGGCGCGTTTTTTCTCCGATTATGCGCATTATCGAATGCACGTTAAATAGAGAGTTTTATTTTGCTCTGGCCGTTAAAGTGCATTTTGCCTATGTGAACAAGCGATTCTCCGCATAAACTACCTGTAAAGCGCATTTGAAACAACCGGTAAGGTCACCTGTTGAGTGCTCAATTACCTCCTGCATACAAGCATTTACGATAAAGCGCTTCAGCGAATATGCGCATAATCGGCTAACCAGGTGTAAAGCTGAATTCTTGTAGATGAGGCCCAAAGCTATACATTTGTTTGCTTTCTAAAAGGTACATGAAAGCAAACTATTATTGTTGTAGCGGGGAAGAAGTTGCTTTTTGCTCTTCCCTTGCTGGCCTCATGCACACCCTTTCCGTTGCCTTACCAAGGTACTGGTGGTCTTTGTGGTAGAGGGGAGAGGCTGGGTTATTTGTTACAGAGGCCTTTAAAGCAGACTTCTTTTTATTGCTATGTTTGAACCTGCCCATACTCTGCAAAGCAAAGCTCTGGTTCACCAGCTCACTAACACATGAGATGGAAATGTGTAAGTATTCATTTCAGCTCAGACACTGTTGCAGAGATGGCTACGTGCTGCTACGTGAGGGATGCTCACTCATCCCTAAAGTGCTAATATATGAATGGAGAGCAAGTGGCTAAAGAGGGTCGGTAGAGGCAAAAGGGATAAACTACGTAATACACTAAAGATATCATGTGCATCTTACCATCTCTTTTTTTTTACTTACCAATAAGTGTGTAATTGGCCTTGATCCAGATTGAGTCCAGCAATTCCCTAAATTCATCTGCCTCACTGCATGTGAGGGCTAAAGAAAGAAAGAAAAATCCTCCATTGGCATTTGTTCAATAACTTTTTGACAGTTTTAATTGGATTTTAACTGTTTTTATCACTTCAAACATTTTTATTGCTGCACACATTTGATAACAATAGTTTTTTGATGCAAGTAGTGAGTCTTTGTAGTAGTTTTCTTTTTTAAAAAATAAAACAAACCCTGAATGCCTCTTCTTAATTATTATTTTATTCTTGCACAATGATGTCTTATTTGACAACTGTTGAGGCCCAGGACACATTACATATACCGTTTTCACACTGTTTTCAAAGTATTGGCCTCTGCAGGGGAGGGCCTGTCAGCGTTCAGTCAATAACTTTTTAAAGAAATTAAGAAGTATCAGATAACTAAGAATGGGTGGCATTCACCTTAGAATTCTTGACTCAAATGTGAAATTATAGGTTTTTAAAACCAAAATAAGCCTCCATAGAAGAGGATTATAAATTAGCCTAAAAATTAGAGAAAGAGCAGGTGGGGGGGTTGGGGGAGAGAGATGAGACGGATGAAGACAAAACAACTTGCCTGGAATTACTTTTCAGGCTTCCCTGCCTGTATCCAGACTTTATTTATTGCAGCTCCC
The DNA here is from genome assembly GCA_029215795.1 of Anniella stebbinsi. Lineage (NCBI taxonomy): Eukaryota > Metazoa > Chordata > Lepidosauria > Squamata > Anniellidae > Anniella > Anniella stebbinsi. The sequence continues at coordinate 57,792,288 of JARDYH010000005.1, read as the reverse complement.
TGTTTTTTATTGCACCCACCAGCCTGTTCTTGTCACAGACTCCAAACCAACCAGATACAGTCTCAACCTGACTTTAAATCTGACTGGTTTCTTCTGACAATCCAATCCACTGCCTTTTTATCTCATTCTAATCCAAACCCCTGGATCACTTCCCTCCTGAAGTGAACTTTTGGGCCAATTCCCTTGCCTAATTGGTGTCTGATCCTGTTGGGGTCCACCAGTCCAAGAACGGGAGCGTAACACGGGACCACCTCTTTCTTTCGCCTTCCGATAGCTAAACTCCTCATGAACTCTCTCACCTCCATCTCCTGGGGTCTTTCTCACTTTCCTGTAGGAGGAATGAGACCTTATCCTGCTTGACTTCACCTTCATTAATTAACTTGGGCATTTCTACAGCTACCTCGCCCACGGCAGGAGCACAGTTACTAGCAATCTGAAAGTCGGCTTTTTCAGCATGACGATTTATTGACCTCTTTTCCTCCTGTTTTGGGGCAGCTGTGGTCTTTGTATGGGGATCTCAATGACTCCATTTCTGTAATTACAGGGAGATGCATGGATGCTGGCATCCCATGACTCCCCACTAATGTGTAGTTGAAAAAAAAAGTGTGACATCATATTAATGTTGCTCCGCCCCTGCTTAACTTCATTGGTTGCTGCAAGGATATCATACTGCCTTCCACCCCCGTCACTACATGTTACTGGAGAAACAGAGGCCCATTAATGCTCAAGTGTCCCTTGGTAATTTGTAGTTCAGGTCCCAGTAAATTGGTATGAAGTGTTTATTAAAGCTCAACACACTGACTGAATGATGCTGATTGCAAACATTTATAACAAACAAAATAAGTGGGGGGTTGGCATACTGCTTTAGATGGCTAAGTATTAAGTAGCAATGTCAATTCGCCACTTGAAAGGCAATATAGTCAAGAGGGCAGGTCTCCTGCAGCTTTAACTGTTGTGACGAAGAGGGAATTTCACCAAGTTCTGCATGCATACAAATGACACCTGCTGAAATTCCCGTTTCTATACAACTGTTAAAGATACAGGAGCCCTGTCCTCCTTTTCATATGGTCACCCTACCCATGGATGGCTATCATTACCGTAGCTTTTTTGTTCTCAGGACTATCTGGCTAGTCGCTAATGGAAACAAATGTGCTGGACTCGATGAACTCTTGTTCTGATCCAGGATAACAATTGTTCTATTATAATGTGTGCAGCTCTTTGGGATTTGGGTTGTTTAAAGGTTAGAGAGAATCTTCTATTCATTTATGATGCTTTTAGCAGAACTGTGGTTACATGACATTTTATCAGCTTTGCTGAGTGGCATACTGTCAGGAAATCTACTGTAGATTATCTGTTACCACAACCATCAACTTTGGTAATCTGTGCAACGTGTGTTCAGTCTGCGGAGTGATGTGGGTGAAGATTTATAAAAACTTTTGAGAGAGGCATTGAAAAACCAGAAGTCAAGGGAGGTGCATTTCCACCTAAGAGATGCCAATTAAGTTGTATTGGCTTAAATTGAGTGTGATCCCATATGTGTGTTGTTTATCCCATTTATGACAGATGTACACAATTTGATTGCTGCAGGAATCATCAGTGCTATACTGGAGTTCATTGCAACAGACTTGATCTGTGGACATCATGGCTGAAATCCAATGCCGTGCAAGCAGTCTTCCACTTATGCAATAGGTAGGGTGACCAGATAAAATCCAGGTCAGGGCTCATGTAACTTTAACAGTTGTAGAGAAAAGGGAATTTCAGCCAGAGTCATTTGTATGCAATTAGTTCCTGGTGAAATTCCCTCTTCATCACACCAGTTAAAGGTGCAGGCACTATACTAGTGTGACCATATACAAAAGAAGGCAGGGCCCCTGCAACTTTAACTGTTGTGATGAAGAGGAAATTTCACCAGGAACTAATTGCATACAAACGACACTGGCTGAAATTCCCTTTTCTCTACAACTGTTAAAGTTACATGAGCCCTGACCTGGGTTTTATCTGGTCACCCTAGCAATAGGACTTTCACCTTCTCTCCTTTCTAGTGGACCTTGACCCCTTAAAATCTGCTCTAGGGGGTCCCCCAGCCTTCCAGAGCAGATTTATGGGTTCGGGGAGGTTGTAGGGAGAATTTCCCCCCCCCCCCCCCCATTACGCTGACAGAATCCCATATATGTGTACACACATACCCATGTACAGGCATATAGGAAACTTCACTGGACCAGGCTCCCCAGATATTTTATTGATGGGAGTTAAAGGATCATGCACACAGGTGCATGATGTTCACATATAACTTATTTACTGCTGGAAACTCCAGTATACCATCAGTACTTGCTGCAGAAATCGTAAAGTGTAGTTCTGTCCTTATAGTTGAATTGTTAAATCTGGTGGGAAAAATCCAAATGTGATAACATTCCCCAGTTAAAAACAACTAGTATTTGCTAACACTGGCTGTCTTTTAAGACACTGCATGTTCACATACAGCTCCCACTCCCACTATAAAAACATTGATTTGACAATCTGCATGAAATAGCAAGCCAGGCATCGCTACAGGCAAGAAATGCAGCATACTTTTCAATGTACACAACTATTAAAAAGTGTCTATTAAGTAACTCTTCATAAATATACAGATAAAGACAACAAATCAAAATAATACAACAATACACCAAACTTGTTATAATTTCATAAGAATATAATTATTGCAAAGAATTACACATGAAGTGAACATCAGCACTTTACAACAACTTTTTTTAAAAAAAAAACCACCACAGGAAGTATAAAACAAAACATATAGAAGCCAACAACTCAAACAAAAATTCATGCTGCCACATTTAAGGAAACCCCGTATTTTCTCTGCTTCAGGGTGGCAGTGGCTAATCCCGACACAGAGGGAGGGTGCAGGCTTTCCAGCGGCCATTCAGCTTGCTTGGCCCACCCCCTGCCTGGGCAGACAGCGACCAATCAGGGGTTGTCATCCATCCAGGAACACTTCTGCTGCAAAGCTAGAGCGAGGTTTGATGGTAAACGCACAGTACTTGCCTCACTCCAGTGAAAAAATTGGGGTAAGTCCCCATTTTTTTTAATTTGCAGCTTTGCAGGAATGCCCCAAAATGGCTGCAAGGTGGATGCTGCATCTTATATCTGATGCAGCGCCACCACTCAGTCACTCTGGGGCTTTCAAAGCATAGATAGCCCCTGCGATGCAACTCAATATAATGTGGGTTTTTGTTTTGTGTGTTTAATATCATGCACTTGAATTGTTAATTCCCAGTGTAATCCCCTGAATATCTACAATCATGAGGACTAGAAACTATATTTTAATAACAAAATATTCTCAGAATCCCTAAAATGTACCTGCTTAATCCTATATGTTACCCAGAGCAAGTCCCACTGAGTTTAATACGCCTGTGTAACTTTGCATAGGAGCACCTGTTCTAATGCCACACAGAGCATCATCACACGGGGGGGAATTGTGTTTCCTTACCGTCAGTTCTCCAGCCATGCTTTTGTCCCTTGTTACTTCCTCTGTCAAAAGAGGAAGCAAACAATGTGCACATGGCCCATTCATTGGGCTGTTTTGATCTCGCTGCTTCTCCTAGGCTGACCAGATAAAATCCAGGTCAGGGCTCATGTAACTTTAACAGTTGTAGAGAAAAGGGAATTTCAGCCAGTGTCATTTGTATAGGCTGACCATCTGAAAAGGAGAACAGGGCTCATATAACTTTAACAGTTGTAGAGAAAAAGGAATTTCAATCAGTGTCATTTGTATGCAATTAGTTCCTGGTGATATTCCCTCTACATCACAACAGTTAAAGTTGCAGAGCCCTGCCTTCGTTTGTATATGGTCACTCTAATATAGTGCCTGCACCTTTAACAGTTGTGATGAAGAGGGAATTTCACCAGAAACTAATTGCATACAAATGACACTGATTGAAATTCCCTTTTCTCTACAACTGTTAAAGTTATATGAGCCCTGTCCTCCTTTTCAGATGGTCAGCCTACATTTTTATGCAATTAGTTCCTGGTGAAATTCCCTCTTCATCACAACAGTTAAAGGTGCAGGCACTATACTAGAGTGACCATATACAAAAGAAGGCGCGGCCCCTGCAACTTTAACTGTTGTGATGAAGAGGGAATTTCACCAGGAACTAATTGACCCTGGCATACAAATGACCCTGGCTGAAATTCCCTTTTCTCTACAACTGTTAAAGTTACATGAGCCGTGACCTGGATTTTATCTGGTCACCCAAGTTCTGTCTCAAAAATAATTCGGATTTACCCGGGGTCTTTTTTTGTCACGAGAAGAAGAATAGAAGGGGTGTGGGAGATGCACGGGACGCAGACAGCGTCGTGAATAGGACCTGCAAAATCTGTAAATGCTCAGTAACGAGTGTGCAATAAGACACTTGTCTGATGACAGCCACAAACCACTTTTCTACTGAAATGTAGTTTAACTATGGGGGTGCTTTGAGGTCAAACACAGGATGTCGTAGTGTTCAGAAGAACAGAGGCAAGGGGCAAGAGGAAGAATGGGAGTGCAAAATGGGAGATTTTCTCCCCACCCCAATCTCTAAAAGCTATTTTTACTTAGCAATAATATCACAAGGTAATGGGTCCCTCTAATAAGATGCACTTTTAGAGGAAAGGGTTATTTGGTGTTTAAAATTAAATAAAAACGTAACCCCTTATTATCATCAGTCCCTAAGAAGTCTGGAGTTGATGGAAGATTGGCAAAAGCAATGAAACAGCATGGGATGGTTTAATCTCCTTTAATGCCTTTGCAAAAAGCCTTTTCTGTGAGATTGGAGGACACTTTTATTTATGTTAATGAAATAATTAAGTAAAACATTTATTAAGGCTTGAACAACCGGGCTGTAGATACTCATCAATTACAGGAATGCAAAATCTGCAATAAATAAGGTTTTTGCTCCTCTATAATCAAATATGGCATAATTAGCTAATAGTGAAATGGGAGTTATAATAAATACATTGAAGAAGACTTGCCCTTATAATTAAAAGTTAATCAACCAGTTCCTGTATGTTCATTTAATAGCTGATTATTCCTACATCTATTTATTAAAGATTAAAAACTAGTCACAAATACTTAAATCCCTGTATATTAAATATGTTTTTAATTCTCAAATACTATTTAAGATCCATTAATGACCTGATTAAATCTAAATAGCATACAACTCAGAGTATGAGGGTTTCACATGTGTGCAAAACTTTAGTCTGGTTTCTTCCATTTGTGAGGGCCGCATCTCACATTAGAAAATTTAAGACCCATTTTCACACATAACAGAAGGCCGCAGACCTGCTCTGTATTTGCTTTAACTAGGCTGACCATATGAAAAGGAGGACAGGGCTCCTGTATCTTTAACAGTTGTAGAGAAAAGGGAATTTCAGCCAGTGCCATTTGTATGCAATTAGTTCCTGGTGAAATTCCCTCTTCATCACAACAGTTAAAGGTGCAGGCACTATACTAGAGTGACCAGATACAAAAGAAGGCAGGGCCCCTGCAACTTTAACTGTTGTGATGAAGAGGTAATTCCACCAGGAACTCATTGCATACAAATGACACTGGCTGAAATTCCCTTTTCTCTACAACTGTTAAAGTTACATGAGCCCTGTCCTCCTTTTCAGATGGTCAGCCTACTTTAGCAGTGGTGCCAGTGGAGCAGCTATGTACAGAACTGTCTCCACAGCAACAGAATCCACCAACACTGGTTGGTGCTATAGAAGCCACATTGCCAATCTGAGGGAAGAATGCGTCCTCTATAGCTGCTGCTACAGGAAGCAGCTGTGTGTTGGGACCTACCAATAGGGTGACCAGATGAAAAGGAGGACAAGGTTCCTGTATACAGTTGTGTAGAAAAGTGAATTTCAGCAGGTGCCATTTTTATGCATGCAGCACCTGGTGAAATTCCCTCTTCATCACAACAGTTAAAGCAGCAGAAGCCCTGCCCTCTTTTAGAGTGACCAGATATATAAAAGGGCAGGGCTCCCACATCTTTAACTGTTGTGATGAAGAGGGAATTTCACCAGGTGCTGCATGCATACAAATGACACCTGTGGAAATCCCCTTTTTTATACAACGGTTAAAGATACAGGAGCCCTGTCCTCTTTTTCATATGGTCACCCTACCCACCAGGACTGGGATCTTAGTGCCACTGAGACTCCTCTGAAGAGCCATGGGATCATCTAGCTTTCAGTTCCGCAAGACTTGGTACCTGTTCCTTTACCTGATTTACGTCCACCTTGCCTGAGGGGGCAGGACTCTGAAGGATGAAAGCTACAAAGGCTGCTGCTGCTGCTAAAGCTATCTAAAGATTATCAGGATGGAGTCTCCTTTAGTGCTTGTGCTTGGGGCGATTATTTTTGTTGCTGTTTAGATGATGATGATGATAATGATGATGATGTATTTCTCTTTTGTTAGACTTTCGTCTGACTGTTTAATCTTAGTGGATTGTTTAATCTTACTGCAAATGTATTAATGTGTGATGTGTTTAGCCTACTTATGTGACTATTTAAATTTTGTTATGATTTGTAATTGTTAGTGACTTTTCTAAAAATGTTGCTCTGTTTTATTATGTAATGTTTTTTTCCAATGTTGCCATAAGCTGTGTTGAGCATGATTTTACCTTGTAAAAGAGACATACAAATAAACAGATGATGAAGTGGAGAAGGATCCTGTCATGGCTCCTAGCACAAATGGGAACCCAGGGGACTCAACATCTCTTGAGGCAAAATAAAATGCTACTCCCCGAGAAGATGCCCTGCCCAAAAGGGCTCCAGTACTGGGCTCCCCACTGCCCCTTATTGGGACATCTATCCCAACTCTGGAAATACCTCCACCTCACTTCCAGTATAAGCAGCAGAAATGTTGGATCAGGGCTGAGGTCTAGAGACACAGCACCCTTCAAGTAGCCTGAGCCCTCCCACACTTCCAACCTAATCAGGGGAAAGAGCAAGTCCCAAGTCTTAGCAGCTCCAGGAAGAGGCATGTCTGGCAGGGCATCTGAAGAGGGTTAATCAGATCTGGGCACATTTTCTTAAATGGTTCTATAATGAACCAAGAAACAATGTTGGGGCTTCCCCAAATATATGTCAGATGAGTCGGCTATTGGCACCCACTCCCGTTCTATTCTTTGGGAAAGTCACATAAAGGAGAGAGGGGAAAAAAGAAGGATTAGGGCTACTGTGGGTTGCTAGAGGAGGGAAAAGGAAAAAAAGTAATAAAATTAGAGTGTTTCCCCATTGGAATCAGAAGTCAGAAAAAATTCTTTCTGATCTAGAACTGATGCTATTGTAGGAGACAGAGGGCTTTAGTCCTTTGCTCCCTGTTCTCCCGATCCAGATTGGAGTGGGGGCTCCTCCAAATTGCATTTCCAGAAAAGGATGCTAGAGTTGTCAGGTGGAAACCGGTATTTCTGTGTGTCAGTTTTGTCTAATAGCTCTAATATTTAGACTGCTCAAGGAAATGGCCAGTAAATGCCACACATTTAGTTCCCACAGCTTACCAGCCACTGCTTAACCAACCGCAGCAGCAGGTTATTGCTTCATATTTTTATTCAGCTCAGGCATCATCCCTCTCATTTAGTCCTTCTATAATAGAGTCTGCAGCACTTACGGCTTTTCTGTTAAAGGAGATTTAACCCCTTTGTTCTATGGCAATAATCCCTAAACTGTGGGCTGCGAGGGAACTGCTACTATGTCATGAAAAATAAATTTTAAAAGTTATTAAATGGTCTGGTGGTTTCAAAGTACATGCTCAAAAAAGAGGCTGTCCACTGCTTCTCTGCATGATTGATTGCTCTAGCATTGCCTCCAACTAGTCAGCCGCTGTTAGGAGTAACTAATTCTCATGTGTCTCTGTGAGATAGATGTGACTGGGTCATATAATCAACCCCAGTGCAGAAATGAAGCAGAATGACTTGCCCTTAAAGCACTCAGCACAGTGACTCATGCAGAAACACATAGTGATGGCTACTCTTGTGACTCACAGTTCTTTAAAAAGCAAACCCTGTCAGGAGTAACAAGGATCAAGCGTGCTTTAGCTTTCAGAATTTGTGGAAATGTTGTTATAGGTGCCTTATCTACAGTTCTGTATTTCCTGCAGATTAAGCTGCTCAGATTAGTAGGGGAGGGTAGAGAGTCCTGCCTGGCACTTTTACCTATTGTAATGACTTGTTTATCTACTATTTTTAGAAGGTATGGGGTTATGGCGAACATGATTTGGCTTAAAACTGGGGAAGACAGAAGTACATTTAACTTAGTCCCCCCCCCCCCCCAATTCTCCATAATTTGAGCACTGGTTGAGACTGAGGGGCTTTGTGTGGAACATGTTTCTATAGATGGTCACTGAGAGAGCAAGGTGTGAGGCCCTACATGAGAAGAATCAAGAGACCTCAAGTAAAAGTTCTACTTCAGGTTTTGAATTTGTAAAAGTTTTTATATTTTGTTTTATTATGTTGTTGCATTTTATGGTTTTAAGTTTTGTGAACTACCCAGCTTCAGCTTTTGGGCAGTATAGAAATATAATAAAAAAATAAAACTCAGCTGTTGTTGTAACCATGTTGCAGACATGTTGCCATTATGCCTGACAAATGTACAGCAAAAATATTTGCACACGCTATGCCTGTGGGAGAACACCACTTGAGAGGCGTGGAAAGGAAAGGAACACAGGATATTAGTTCAGTCGTTATATTGTTGTGCTCATTTTTGCTACAATTTTCCCATTCATTATTCTTTGTTCTTTTTGCTTTTCTTCCGTATTTTGAAGAGATGTAAATATAAAAATAGATCTGGAATCTTTCCCCACTCCGTATTTCATTACTCTGGTGCAGGGCCAGATTTATGTACAAGCTAAAAAAGCTACAGCTTAGAGCCTCACATTACAAGGGGCCTCGCGTTAGAAAGAAGAAAACGTTTACAGCATTGCCACCGGGAAACAATAAACATAATACAAAATGAAAACCTCTTCAGAAGGGGAAATAATGTTATGTAGTTGGGGGTCAGTCTAAATTATCTCTAGGGGTACCTTACTCAGTGCCTCTGATCGCAAAGAGATTGAGGATTTCAAACAACTCTGTTACTCTTGAAGTTACTAGGCCTGTTGAAAATAGATTTTATAACATAAGCAGGAAAACAGTGAATACCCCTTTTCACTTGTTAAACCAATGAAAACATGCCACACAAGAAGTCTAAAGATATGAATGGTTTATAAAGAAAAGTAAATGCAAAAAAAATCAGATACAGTCAGACGTGAAATGTGAAACATGCAATGATTAGAAAGAAAATACATGTGTACACTACGCAAAATACACTACAGTTTAACTGTTTCTAAAGCTTAGAAACCAATGTTGTAGGCCCAGAAACCAATGTAGGCCCAGAATGTTTGAAGCTTTCAACTTTAGAGCAGTATGGTCCAAACTCTTAGAAAAAAGGAAAGGAGCAGTGTGTGCGTAGGGGGCATGGAGCGTGGGATTAAAAGGCATGTATAGCTACCTATTCCAAGGAGAGATCTGAACACCAGGTTATCAGGGATCCAGAGGAAGGCTGAAAGAGATATCTCCTAGAATCCAGGGTGCAGAACTCAGCAAAGTACAGATAGAGGAAATTAAGCCAGGTAGAGAGTGAAGAAAATATTTTAAAATGAAAAGTGCTGTGAAGCCCAACCTTCACCAGTGAGCAAAAAACAAACAAACTGGCCTTGGGAATAGATAGCCCAAAATAGGTTCCCCCCCCCCCTTTTCTACTTTAAACTGCCTTCCTTCCCTCAAACTTTCACTAATCTTCTTGAAATTTGCCAGTTATGTAAAACCAACATTTCTTTCTGGCACTTGTAAATTTCAGGAAGATTAGTGAAACAATTTCAATTTTATGAATGTTATAATGAACACCCCCAAAATACCCTTTATAATGGTGGAATGTGTTTTTTTTCCATTCGGGGCTTAACTAAAGAGGCACTGTGCTGTTTTAAATAAATAGATTGTTTTATTAAGGCCTAGTAAAGGCTTATAAAAGAACATGAGTATCCCAGCCATTACTTTTGTTTCTTTATTTTTCATTGTGAATAAGAAAATTATGTGCTGGCCAAATTAGATTTTTTTATATTTGATATAAATATTATTTAGGTTAAAAATTAAGACATGGTTTGAAAGTGGATACCAAAAGAGGAAGGAGCAGTTACTAGCAGCTCAAACATCCAGTTTGCCTAAAATCGACAGTTATTTCACTGTAATAAAAGAAGCTTCATCCATTGAGGAGCGATGGTGATAATTGACGTAACCATCATTAGCAGAAACCTCAAACATCTGTATCATCTACTTCAACTGACACAACATCTGATACTGAGATTACTGCGGGGGACTATCAGCAGCAGAAACCTCACACATCCACGTCACCTACTTTAGCTGCCACGACACTCGATGCTGAGATTACTGAGACGACCACCAGCAGAAACCTCACACATCTATATCATCTGCTTCAATGGTCCCGACACGTGGTGTTGAGATACAACATCAACAGAACACAAATAGTCACGAATTTGATGACGTTGGTCTTTGGACTATTTTAACCAATGAAGATATATATTTTGGATTAAAAAAGGGGTCTCCGACTGTCAGCACTGGAATTATTCATTTGAAAAATCCGAGCAAACGTTTTAAAACCAAGTAAGATATTGCTCATATGGTCTTTTTTACTCTACCAAAATTAATGGCGAAAAATACAGTCGAGAATGGTTAGTATATTCTCCAACAGCTGGCTGTTTTTATTGCATTGTTTGCAAGCTTTTCTCAACTACATTGACAACTCTTGCTAATAATGGATTTAATGACTGGCGAAATCCTAATTTTATTCAAAGTCATGAAAATTCTGAAGATCATAGAACAGCTTTGCTGACATCCTTAACTAGAAAATGTGGATTCACTTTGGATTCAAAGTTAAAAGACCAAATCAAAAGAGAACAAGATTATTGGCAACAGTTGCTTCAATGCATCGTTGGAGTAATATGCACTTTAGTGGAATGTGGATAACCTTTCTGGGGAGATGAAGAGAAGTTTATTCTCCACGAAACAGACATTATCTCAGATTATTAGAACTCATTGCCAAATTTGATCCATTTCTCGCTGATCATATTGAACAATATGGAAGTTCTGGTTCTAGAAAGGCATCATATTTGTCAAAACAATATGTGACTAAGTTATTAACTTAATGGCAAAGAAGGTCAGAAAATCCATTTTGGATTATTTGAGGCAAGCTGATTACTTCAGTTTGTCTGTTGATTCCACTCCAGATTTGTCACATATTGATCAATTGACTATCATAGTAAGATATGTGTCACCTCAGGAAGGCTATCTTATTGAATGTTTTTAAACATTCCTGCCTGTTGAAAACTATTCTGGAGAAAAATGTGCAAATATGGTCCTCGATTGTCTTATAAATCAATGTAAAATTGATTTTAAGAAGTGTAGAGGTCCATCTTATGATAACACAGCCAACATGTCTGGAAAATATAAAATTGGAAACAAACAAGTATGCCATTTATATTCCCTGTGTTGGACATTCACTAAACCTTGTAAGCCGAGCTGCAGTTGATTGCTGTGTAGATGCAGTGAATTTTTTCGCTGTTGTACAGCAAATACATACATTTTTTTCTGTGTAGACAAAATGGTGGGCCATTTTAAAATTGTGTTTGGGTTCTGAGTCTACTGTACCAAAATGTCTGGCTGATACTTGGTGGGAAGTGCATGCTAAAGCCACTGCAGCAATTTTAAACAATTATGTTAAATTAGTGATGCTTTAAATAAAATTCAAGATGACGAATATGAAAGCGGTGACACCAAGAGGGAAGCCAGGACAAAATGGAGGAACTGGAATTTACATTTATGCTAGTTTCATGGAATTCTGTATTGTAACAGTTCCATAAAACTAGCAAAACATTAGAAGATATGCAAACATATGCGGAATAACTCATTATCTCATTTTTTGCGAGCAATGAGAAATAACTTTGATAATTTTGAAAAAAAGACCAAGGAAATGGTGCCGCATGTCAACTACAAATGTGCAAATAAGAGAAGAAAAAAACAAATTAATGATGGAAATGCAACCGACATAATGGATGAACTTTCCCCAAGGGATACATTTAGGAGAAAATCCTTCAATCCTATAATGGATTCATTGGAAACAAATTTACAAAGAAGAGCAGAAGTTTATGAGAACATTTCATGAAAATTATCATTTCTTCTAAATTTTGATGACTCTGACAAAGATCTCGAAGAAAATGTAAAACTGTTAATGATGGATTACCTGAAGATGTGGATGAAAACATCTATAGGGAAGTGAAGCACTTTCATCTTTACATAAATAAAAAATTCCCACAATTTTGTTTTTACTTACCAGGATATATCCAGCATATTAATTGAGGACAAAGTCGAGTCTGCCTTCCCTAATGTTGAAACTGTATTTTGATTATTCCAATGATTACAAATTGTTCAGGGGAGCGATCATTCAGCAGGTTGAAGAGAATAAAAGATGAATATCGCACAACAATACAACAATAGAAACTTTAATCTCTAAGCATTTTCTGCATTGAAAAGGACAAGCTTTGCAGTTTATCATTTAATGACGTAATTGATGTTTTTGCAAGTATTAAATTGCGTAGAAATGTTTTGAATGTGCTTTTTCTAAATTTATACTTCATTAATATAACTTTTGTGTTATACATGGTTTAAATTTTTGATTTATTTGTATTGTTCTTACAAAATCAAAGGAAATGTGCAAAGAGTAATTATTTATTGTGATTTACATCTAATTTATATATTATAACCTTATATTATATTATTTGTGTTGTGTGTTTGACAAACTCCTAAAAGAATGTGCACATAGATAACTTGCATTTTAATACCTATATTACACGACTATCAAATTCCGTTTAATTATACAGCTTGTATTTTGCATTTTTAAATTTTATTATTTGTTGAAGAGGGAAGAGCCTTACTCATGTTATAGCTTAGGGCCACAACAAGTTTAAATCTGGCCCTGTGGTGCCTGAACATTAGGGAAACTTGGGATGGGAATGGACACCGTCACACCATGTTTCCTGACAAAGCAACACACTTCAATGTTCATTTAAGATGGCCATTTGAGACAATTACTCTTTCCCTTACAGAGTACAGAGAAGTAAGATTAGGCTGACCAGATAAAATCCAGGTCAGGGCTCCTGTAACTTTAACAGTTGTAGAGAAAAGGGAATTTCAGCCAGTGTCATTTGCATGCAATTAGTTCCTGGTGAAATTCCCTCTTCATCACAACTGTTAAAGGTGCAGGCACTATACTAGAGTGACCAGATACAAAAGAAGGCAGGGCCCCTGCAACTTTAACAGTTGTGATGAAGAGGGAATATCACCAGGAACTAATTGCATACAAATGACACTGGCTGGAATTCCCTTTTCTCTACAACTGTTAAAGTTACAGGAGCCCTGACCTGGATTTTATCTGGTCAGCCTAAGTAAGATGAGCCGTGAGTTTTATATAACAGCTACACTAACCATGATAACCAAAAAGGTAAGATTCTCTCAGCTCCTAAAACTGTAAACTCAGAAACTGACAGGGGCCCTGGAAAGAGAGACAGGCCCTTTCTACATCATAGGGGTGTAGAGGGAGGGAAGTACCTAATACACACCATCGGTGCACAGGGACCAACCAGGGGCCATCCCAGGCAAACAGCCTGGTGTAGAAACGGCCACAGTTCAATGTCAACAAGAAGGTTTGATTGCATAGCACTTTTGATTCCTCAGTAATCAAAGCTACTGTAAGATTTGAAATGGGTTTTCAAAGGATTTAAATAAAATTCCTGAGATAGAGCACTGGAATTATCTGATGTGATCTCTTTCTTTCTCTCTTTTCAAAAGAGATTGGGCTGTATCCCATTAATTTATTCAATACAGTGCTTAATACAGTAATTCAGGGTGTGGGAAGGACAACTGCAGGGGGCACTAGTAACAGACCTAGGGGCTGTCTAAACATTGGTTTTGCTCCACAGTGTCTGCTAATCGGTGCTGCATTGGTTATGTGATGCAGCCGCCGATTCTCATCCACTGTGGGGCAAATAGACAAAGCTGCACATTGAAAAAGTTGGGGACTTATCCCAACTTTTCCCACTGAAGTGAGGTCACCATGGCTCTTCCGCCGTCTGACCTCACTCCAGCTTTGAGCTGGGGACATTCCTGGGCAGAAGGTGACCTCTGATTGGTCTCTGGAAGCCGGGCAAGCAGAAGCCCACCCTGCCTCCTTTGTAGGCATTATCTGCTGCTGCCTCGCAGCAGCAAAACCTCATGGCTTAGTGGCAGCGCAGCAGCAAAGCTGCACTGTGAAGGCAAGCTCCTATAAACAATCAAGGTTTGGGATGTCCCAGAATAAGATCACTAAAAGGCAGAAGTGCTGCTGTTGGTATGAATCTCTAGCTGCTATGTAGGATTGTTGCCCTTTTATGGTAGGGCTTAAATTCCTTTAACCGATTCATACAGTCAGAAATTCAACAGGTATAGCTTTCCCCAACAGAGGTTGAGAGAAGAAAAAAGGTTCACTAGTTGAATTTATGTCTATCTTATGGCTGTTAAGTGGGCCCTGCCAGAAAAGCAGCAAGGGTGCATCCCACTGCTTGTGTAGGAAATAAGCACATGATATCAGGATAGAAACTGGGTGACTGTACCCAACACGATTTCTAGAGTGAAGAAAGGTTGTAAAAGTTTGGGATCCAGAGCTTGGCTTCATAATGCCTAAGAACTATGGGCTTCTAGTTAAGTAAAATTTTGTTTGCTCACTAGGGAGCAGCCATGTTAACATGGAATGATATGTGACAACTGAAAATATATTATAGTAATTTTCACACTGATTCTCCTAAATTAGTGTCAGTTCAGCTTTCTTCTATGGCAGGGAGGAAATCCCCCAGCTTCTGGTACTGGTTTCTGGGCTTATGACATTCTGCATTGGCTGATGAGCCACACTGATTTTCTTTGTGGTATTTGAGAATCAAAAGCCACATTATGACATAGGAAAGGAATTTGTTGTGAAATATAATGCTGAACGCAAGAGGGCAATGTTTCCCTAGGAATTTTCATCATAATGTAACTGTCATTTGGAGGAAAAGGGACGGTGGAAAGAGGATAGATACTTTTCCTGCAAAACTAGCTTTGCCTGTACCCAGGCACGAAATGTTACTATCCTCAGGAATTGCTCACATTTCAAGTACTGAAGGATATTATGGCATAGATCAGGAACTGCTAGGAATATGGTAATAGGAGAGAGATGACATATAGCCTCCATAGCAGTGAGGAAGTCCATTGCTTGTAAGGGATGAGTTTCCTCTGGAAGAAGGTCACTGGAGGCATATTGGTGTTTTGTAATATCTGCATTTATTTATATACAGATTGAGCTTACATGGAGGCACAGCTTAAACATTTTGACAGACAGCCAATGTACACTGTTCCCATATCAGATATGAGAGAGAGAGAGAGAGAGAGAGAGAGAGAGAGAGAGAGATCCCCAAAATGCCTACAGAGACTCCAGGGCTCAGCTTTCTATTATGTCTTTTATAGTGAGCATCTCTATAAAAACAATCACATTGTTTACTGGGGGCATTTGTGCTTCCCGGTACTTTGGTGCAATTGTTATGGGCTATATTACATGGGAGAAGAGGGGTGACCACGTTCTTTGAATTAAATATTTTCCCTACGTTCAGATCCATTGAGAAAGCGGCATCTAGTGGTGGAAGATCCTGCTGTTTCCCGGCTATTACCACTTTAAAAGTGGTTATTTTCATACTGGGATTTCCAGAGGATGCAGCAGGAGACATCCTGGTCATTGATGACATGTCATCGACTCGAAAACATCTATGACTGGCCAATCATGAGCATGCAATTAATCGCTCGTTTAAAGGGGCAGACTCAAAACTGCAGTCTGTCCTTTGTTTCCCTCACAGACACCTAGATTATATCATGTGTGGCTAAAGGGGGTGAGGAGAAGGAGAGAGAAATGCACGCCCCTTTGCCAAAATGGCTCCCACTAGAGGAATCTTCAGCTATTTCCTAGTAGCCATTGTGGACCATTTACCTTTAAATTCCATAACAAAAGAGATGCTCATTGCCAAATTTGTCATGGCATTGAAACTGTTCTCAACAGTACTCCTGGTTCCATTAACCCTCTCCTGTTCTCTAAATGTCCAATCTGTCCTATAGTATATCAACTTACTGGGAAATACCATCTATAATGCAGTGGTTTCTGAAACAGTCCCACTAGTACAGTGATCATGGAAATGTCTTCTTCAAAAAACAAAGAAGAAGGAGAAGAAGAGGAGGAGGAGGAGGAGGAAAAGAAAAAAGAATGCTTGATAGAATGTTTTAAATCTCAAAATGGATCTGGTTATTAAGTGAGGCACGGTAGTGCCTCCCTTGTTAAGGGCCGTCAGTAAAAAACGCGTTCCACCATGTTAAAGTGATAATTGGGGGGGGGGTCATTCTAACAGTCATAAAATTGACAATGTTTCACCAATCTTTCTGAAATTTACAGGTGCCAGAAACAAATGTTTGTTTTACATTCCCTGAAAATTTCAAGAAGATTGGTGAAAGATTGAGGGAAGGAGAGCAGTTTAAAATAAAAAGATTAAAGAAACCCCTGAATCCAAAAATGAAAATTGAACTCAGGGGTTGAGAATATTTTTGTGCAGCTCTCCTTACCTTCTGGGAGCCTTATTAATTAATCCAATGGCAGGGTCTACTTCCTCCTGTTCTGGTGTAGGTGGAACTGCTTTTCATTTTTTTAAAATTCGCTTAAGTCAATTTTATTAAATTAAAACTGTGTCTCTTTAAAAATCCAGTGGCCATTTTGATTACTGCACATGCTCAGTAGAGTCTCACTCCCCCTCCCTCCTGCATCAGCTACAATGGCAGCTTCCTCTAGCAAATACATTGCTGTAGTATCTTCTCAGAAGTTTCATTGACTGAATGTAATGGTCTTATTCCCAGGTAAGTGTGTAGAAGATTGTAGCCTTTATTTATTTATTTTTTTAAAAAAACCCGTCTGGAACCTTGGAAGGCGGAGAGGGAGAGATGTGAGTGAGAATTCCCTCTCCTTTACAGAACTATAACTCTACAATTATTAACAACTTGCTTGCATGCTTTGTATGTGTGTATGTTCATTTGATTATGGCTGCTGATCATTAATTTTCGTATCGATTCAATCCAAGGCATGTCTACTCAGAAGTAAGTTCCACTGAGTGCAATGAGTCTCATTCTCCATGCACTAGCTTGAAGGGGTGTGTGGATTTGGTTGTACTTCTCTCTGGGAGCTCTGTGTATTTAGGGACCAAGGCTTTTCGTAAGAGAAGGGGTTAAGCTCCCCCCTCTTTTTCTTTTCTTTTTAAAAATTCCATGTATTTAATTTTTAAAGAATTTTTATTCCTTCATTGTTATTATAATTAATAATAATAATAATAATAATAATTAGTAGAAGTAGTAATACGTTTATTAGTGTTACATTTATATCCTGCCTTTTTTCCCTCTTGCAAGGAACCTAAGGTGGCTTACATGATCCTCCTCCATTTTATCAGCGCAACAACCCTGTAGGGTAGAAGAGTCAGTAACATTCTGAATTCTCTTAGCTTTTCTAATATTTTTGATCAGGTTGAACAAAACTATTGTGTATTCTTTTCTGCAGTACCAACATCTTTGACAGGCTTAATATAGGATTCATTGACCACAGGCTATTTTTAGAGCAAAAAAATAAAAATAAAAATCCAAATTTGGATAGATTAAAATTAAATTGAGCAATATTTCTAAACACCCACATGACTATTCTTGGTAGTGGGTCAGATGTAGTGATATATGAGGATGTTCAGACTCCATTTAGTTGATCAGTTGCAAAGAAGCTTATCTAGTAAGGAGGAAGGGGAAAGCCCTAGACTGATCATTCTTTCAAGTGCCATATCTCCCCCTACAAAAACCCATGAGGTAGGTTAGGCTAAGAGTCTATGACTGGCCCAAAACCATCTAGTGAGTTTTGGGCCAGTCATGTTTGGTAATGTTTGGGTGTATGGCATGTGCTACTTTTACCCTCACAACAACCTTGTAAGATAGGTTAGGTTGGAAATCTTGGCCTGGCCCACTGTCTGTCTATGTCTGTGTGCCTGCCTCTTTCATATATACACACAGAAAGGTATCCTTAGGTTTGTTCTTTACTTACTATATATATATATATATATATATCATAAACTACGTGTGAATAGAGAAGTCTGTCACAAATGATGCAATACACTCACTTTTTGCACTTCCTAATACATTTGTTTCCCAACTAACTTACTGCTAATACAGTCATGAATCTAATACTAAAATATGTTATTTTTACTATAGTAAGATTAAAGAATCCACATACAACAAGTGCAAATCAGAGAACCTATTATTTTTCATATTAGTGTTCAAGAATTAGGATTCTTTTCCTAATTACGCCTTACACAGAGGTTGCCTTTTTCACAGCAGCCGGGTCAACATTTTCATCGAGCTGACCCCCACCCCCACCCCCACCTCTTTCTTTGTCAGTTACAGATAGTTAACTCAGATCCTGTCAATGTAAATGTGAAGTCTGGCCCACTGTCTGTCTATGTCTGTGTGCCTGCCTCTCTCATATATACACACAGAAAGGCATCCTTAGGTTTGTTCTTTACTTACTACATACCATAAACTATGTATGAATAGAGAAGTCTGTCACAAATGATGCAATACACTCACTTTTTGCACTTCCTAATACATTTGTTTCCCAACTAACTTACTGCTAATACAGTCATGAATCTAATACTAAAATATGTTATTTTTACTATAGTAAGATTAAAGAATCCACATACATCAAGTGCAAATCAGAGAACCTACTATTTTTCATATTAGTGTTCAAGAATTAGGATTCTTTTCCTAATTACGCCTTACATGGAGGTTGCCTTTTTCACAGCAGCCGGATCAACATTTTCATCAAGCTGTCCACCTCCCTCGCTCCAAACTCTTTCTTGGTCAGTCACCTCTAATTAGCTCAGATCCTGTCAGTGTATATGTGAAATTGTGACCTCCCAATGTGCATCACTTTACACTTGCTTACATTGAACAGCATTTGCCCTTTTCATGGCCATTCTCTCGGAATGCAGATATCTTTATGGAGCTCCTCACAATTCCCCATTGTTTTAGCAAGACTAAATAATTTGGTATCATCACCAAACGTGGCTACGTCACTGCTCACTTCCACCCTCATTCTAATATTATGAGAAAGGGAGAAACTCCACTTTCTTCACAATATGCATATAGGAGTGATCAGTGAGATGGCCAAATTTGCTGCTGACACCAAAATATTTAGGGTTTTTAAAATGAAGTGAGATTACCAAGAGATCCAAAAGAATCTCTCCATAGTGGGAAAATGGGCATCAAAATGGCAACAACAGTTCTACGTAAGTGTTGTTATGCACACTGGAGCAAAGCATCCCAACATCACATATACACTGATGGGATCTGAGCCTGCAGTGACTAAACAAGAAAAAAACACTTGAGAATGTGGTTGACAGCTCAATGAAAATGTCAACCCAGTGTGTGGCAGCTGTAAAGACAGCAAACTCCATGTTAGTCATTATAAGAAAAGTAATTGAGAATAAAACTGCCGGTATCGTACTGCCTTTATACAAATCTATGGTGTGACGACACTTAGAATACTGTGTACAGTTCTGGTTAAGTATAGAATTTAGTATCACAAGATGTTGTACTGGCCACCATTTTGGATGGCCTGTCCTCCTCTCCATGTGGTCACCCTATGACATGACACTATTCCCCCTTCTGAAGAGGTCTGGACCTCAGACTACTAAAGACAAAGTGGCAGACCATAATAACAGTGTTCATATGCCCATTGCTTTATGAAGCTTCTACAGGCTACCAAACAGAGGACTATCAGGCCATAAAGTTCCTAAATGGGTCTGCCAGAAACCTGACCTCACCTTTCCTGTTAGGTCCATGTCCTACAGCAAATGCTCTCAGCTGAACTTGATGGAATCCCATCCTTCATCCCTTGGTTTAATTTACTGGCCTCCCCTGGCCAGACCTTGCAGGGAACAATAGGGTAGATGGAGCAGGCATACATAGCACACGCAGAGTGCTAAGAATGGCAAATCTAAAAGCAAATATGTTGCTTTTAAAGAACCAAGGAAATTCAATGGGTCTTTTAAGTAAATATCTATGGATGGAAATGCAGCCCATGCAGGCTTGAAACTTGACCACAAACATGATCACAATCTGCTACTTTAAGATGCAAACAGGAAGAAAAAGCATGTAGCATAAAATGAGCTATAATAATTAATATAGTAAACTGTAACTTAGGGTGTCCAGAACGCCCGGGGTTTCCTGGTCCTAACCGGGAAACCTAGGCCGATCCGGGCCTAGGCGCTCCTTACCTGCAGGGGCGTCTGCTTCCCTCCGGAGCGCGAGGTGCGAGGGGGGGCACTTACCTGCTGGGGTGGCCGCTTCCCGGACTCCTCCGCCGCCACCGCTGCCGGGTCCACCACCGCATGTGTTCAGCAGTGTGAGATCAAAGGCAGAGCTACCACCTAATACTTTAATGCATAAAGTTTTTTTAAAAAATTAAGGATGAAATGCTTTTTGTCTTCCCAATAACATGGGAGTTACAGCACAATACATCTGGAGAGCACGAGGCTGGAGAAGGTTGGTTTACACTTGAATCCTATACATGTCTTCTCAGAAGTCAATGCCACTGAATTCACTAGGGCTTACTCCCAAATGGAATAGGATTGCAAACTAATCTCATCTGAAAGGAGTTCAAGACAGCCAAACTAAACCTTTTCTGCTCCTCTGTCGCTTTGATGAGATGATGTATTGTGGAGGGATTGTGGGGAGTGAATAGTATATTTTCTAGAAACACATTTTAAGAAAATACATTGGTTCTTTGAAGGGCAGGATATTGACCAAAAGTTGAAAGTGCCTGGCACATGCTCTGGTTCTAGACCTGTAATGAATAGTGCCCCCTTTTTATCAAGCGTAATGCTATATGGGAGATGTGTGTGAGAGAAAAGTATTGGGCAGACCCTGTATTTGGTAAGGATATGGAACAGCGTTCCCTGTCCTGTTGCCCTCCAGGTGTTTGAGATGACAAGTCCGAGCATTCCTGACCATGGGACATACTGACTTGCAATTATGGGAGTTGTAGTCCAACACCTTTGGAGAGCAGCAGGTTGGGGAAGAGCTGCTCTAAAGAAAAAAAGAGAAGTAGGTGGCCCTAAGTTGTTCGTGATCAGTTTTCCACAACCTCACAGTCACCTCTGCATATCATATTCTCCATCCTGTCCTCATGGTTTATCTGCTTTGGGAGAATGAGAATTTCACTTGCACTTTCTGCCTCCTTAGGGAGGATGTGGTGTTAAGGCTTGGGAGCCTTAACTCCCAATTTCCCTGCTTTTTGGTGCTTGGTTGGAAACTGTAGAGCCTTAACTTTTTTTTGTAAACCATAGGTTTTTTGTTTAATGAATACTTAATAAAATAGTTGCAATTCGAACACATTCAGCAACTTTATTTGGATAGCAGTAATTGGGGTAGAGTGTAAGAGAAAATGGTGTAGTCTAGTCCAATTATATGTGTGCAATAGCATTTTTATTTTTTGTAAAGACATCCACCAAGGCTATCAATGGCTACTACTCATGATGGCTATGTGCTACTTTTAGACCTTCTTCAGAAGAGCATTTTAAAGCATGCTTATGACTGGCCACTCACAGATCTTCGCGGGTCATTTTAACAATGCCTTGTTTCTCCTGTGCATCTCCTGCTTGTCTCCCACTCCTTCCAGCATGTTTTTGTTATAAAATAAACTTCATTAAACACGCCTCTTCAGAGCTATAACGTTATTTGTCACAATTTCCTGCCGTGTGCAGGAAGGGTTTTGCTATAAAACGCCCACTAGAGGGTGCTGTCCCACTAAACTGAATGGGCCATGTGGTCGCTTCTCTTCGTGCTCTCTTCCTCTGTGTAATCATCATAGCTTGTTGTGGAAGAAGTACAGCTTCAGAGTAAACGGTAAGGGAACACAATTCCCCCCACCAACCCCATCTGAAGGAGCTCTCGATGTCAGAAGCACTATGCCTGTGTATACCAACATGAGCAGGATGGTGCTACTGCACTCATGTGCTGCAGGTAGGTTTCCCACGGGCAGCCAGTTGGCCACTGTGAACAGAATATTGGTCTAGATGGACCCTTTGACTGGTCCAGCACAGCATTTCTTATGTTCTTAAGTCTCCCCAAAAGTGGAGAAAATAGGAACTGTTATCCATCATGGAAAAATATTAGAAAACTGCAGCTGTGGCTGGTAAATAGGGAGAACTTGAGCCCATTTTTGAGATGCTAAGCAGTATTCCACGAATAGAAGAGCTCCTTTCGTCTGCAGAATGGACTCCAAATTAGCAGATGATTGTGCTGGATGAAGAGAGGAGGGAAGAGATTTTAATAGACCCCCCCTTCCCTCTGCCACCCCCACACTGTTCCAGAGGACCCCCCCAACTGGAATTGGCTAAAATTTCCTCCACCCTCTTCTATTACTGGAAACAGCAGAATTTTGCTGAGGGAACGCATTTGCCAATGGAGCATTAGCTACGGGGCTGGCAGAGTGAGGCAGCTGCCTCAGGCAGCAGATGCTCGGGGCAGCAACAGCTGTTCCCCAGCTGTTCTTCCTGAGCTCTCTAGCCGTTCCCACCTCTCTGAGGGTAGAACTGCATATGCCACATGACCTGCCCTGGGCTCCCTAAGCTAGCCTGCTGCCTTAAGTGCTGCGGAGGATAATACCCAGTTAACTGCTATTCCAGTTGGCTTGTGTACAAGGAATAGGGAGGGGGTGCCATCTTGTCCTTTGCCTCAGGCAGCAAAATGTCTTGGTCCAGACCTGATTAGCTAGGATCCAAGCTGATGAGATGAGATGCTGAACAGCTCTGAAAAGATTCTCCTTTGTTCCAGTTATCTTTAGGTCATCTTGTGACCATATGGAAAGGAGGACATCACTCCTCTATCTTTAACAGTTGTAATGAAAAGGGAATTTCAGCAGGTTTAATTTTTATACATGCTGCACCTGTTAACAGTTAAAGCTGCAGGAGCCCTGCCTTCTTTCATATATGGTCACTCTAGTATAGCTCCTGCAACTTTAACTGTTGTGATGAAGAGGGAATTTCACCAGGAACTAATTGCATACAAATGACACTGGCTGAAATTCCCTTTTCTCTACAACTGTTGAAGTTACATGAGCC
Organism: Anniella stebbinsi; assembly: GCA_029215795.1. Taxonomy (NCBI): domain Eukaryota; kingdom Metazoa; phylum Chordata; class Lepidosauria; order Squamata; family Anniellidae; genus Anniella; species Anniella stebbinsi. The sequence goes on along the minus strand of JARDYH010000005.1, from coordinate 57,768,968 downwards.
CTGTCCTCCTTTTCATATGGTCAGCCTATCTTACAAAAACATCACACCAAGATCTTCCATGAATTTGGATCATCCAAGAACTGATACCTATTGCCAACTGTTCGGGGAGGGCTATAGATCATAAGAACATAAACATAAAAAGTAGGGGTGTGCACCGGATCGGGTCCAATCCACAATCTGGACCTGATCCGGGGGAAATTGGATATAATTATCCGATTTCCGATCCCCGCATCTGGATCATCTGATCTGATCCAAACCGGTCTGGAAGGACCCGATCTGGTTTGGATAAGATTGGAAGATCAGACCTCCTCCTGTCCCTCATGCTCCTTACCTGCCAGGGCCGTTCGCTGCCGATAGCAGCGGACGGCCCCGGCAGGTAAGGAGCGCGAGGGGCAGGAGGGCCCCCCTATTTACCTGCCGGGATGGGCGCTTCCCTCCGGTGCACGGATCTACTGAGAAACAGGCTTCGCGGCCTGCCTTTCAGTAGTGCACCAGGTGATGATGTCATCACCTGGTGCTCTACTGGGAACTAGGCCGCAAAGCCTGTTTCTCAGTAGATTGGACCAGCGGACGGCAGCGGGCACCCCAGTAGGTAAGGAACGTGAGTGGGGGGAGAGACAGGGAGAGGGGAGTTAGGCTCCCACTCACTTGCCCCCATGTTTTTGCCATAGGCTTGCATTGGGGGAAAGCTTTCTTTCCCCCCAATGTAAACTTATGGCGAAAATAGCTAAAATGGCATCCGATCCAAAAATCGGACGTCCGATTTTCGGATCGGAATCAGGTCCGAACCGAACCAGGAAGCCTCCGATCTGATTCGATCCGATCCGAGGCCTCGGTTCCGGTTCCGATCCTATCTGGGGGGCATGCACATCCCTAATAAAAAGCCATGCTGGATCAGGTGAAGAACCCATCTAGTCCAGAGCATCCTGTTTCACACAGTGGCCAACAAGATGCCTCTGGGAAGGCCGCAAGCACATCACAAGTTGTTGGTGATGTTTTAAAGTATGCATTCTAACAACATTAGCTCTCCTTGTGTCACCTGCGACGTAATGCCAAGAAGGCTTCAGGAATGCAAAGGGTGGAGGCCCAGGGAAGGCAGGATCACATTCCCCCTGCCCATTAAATCTTAGTACATCTGCCTCTCCTACTGTGATTAAAGACAGGTCAGGGCTGTCCAAACATCTTTTAAATCATGCAGCTGGTGGGAGGTGATTTATGCTGAGCTGAGAAGTTTTATTAAATTCCAGCCTGCTGCCCCCTCCCCGCCCCCCCCATTCTTGCAGGTGAGTTGCCAGTCAGTACCTCCCTGACATATCCATCAGCAAGGCAAGCCTGGCACTGCCTGCACCCTCTCAGCAAGGCAGAGATTTGCTCTTTGTTCTTTGCCCCTTCTTTTGATCTGTGTTATCCTGAGAATTCCAAATTCTTGGAAACAGACCCTCACCATGATGGGGTTGAGGAGAGCTGCAAAAGTTGGAGAGGAGGCACATCACGTTCATTGGACAACTATCCCATCTGTTTCTTTAAACTGAGTTATTACTATTTTCTCCATGTCCTCTTGTTCTTGGGCTATAAAGGCACTAGCAAACAATCATTTTGCCCTTCCAGGCTTCTGATAGAGATAAGGAGACCATATCCGTGTATGTGACATCCACATTTCCAGAAAGGCCAGCCTCCATGTGCTACTGAATCCATTCTTTATTACCATCATTTGCTTGTATTTCCCTGGCTGCTATGGGTAGTGGGGCAGGCATGCTGCCTTTGCCAAACTATCTCCCTGACAGGAATGTTGTCTTATCCATACTGCACAATGACTTTAACAGGATAAATGTGGCAGGACTTTGACATCATATTTGCATAGTCTTAGGGAATGCTAGGTAGAAAAGCTTCCAGAGTGAGGAAATGTCTCGGCTGTTGACACTGTCCAAAAGAGTGTTACGTTTTATGAGAATTGCTTGGGGATTGCTGTTTGGAGGGGAAGAGCTTAAGACTAGAACTGGGCACAGGTGGCCTCTCAAAATTCTCCACTCTATTTGTGGGTAGAGAAATTGAGGAGACAATTTCACTGAATTTCTCCAGGGGGAGGAGGAATTCTCCAACTATTTCTCACAGGTAGGCATCACCATTGGCAAGGGCTGTAGAAGAGCTTCTCTCTTTTCCTAAGTTTTTTTTGTTTTTTTGCCCTGACATTGCAAATGGCAACAGCATCAACTGTGTTGGCAGCTTTGCCCCCATTTTGCATCCTCCACGAGGGCGACCATATGGAAAGGAGAACAGGGCTCCTGTATCTTTTACAGTTGTATAGAAAAGGGAATTTCAGCTGGTGTCATTTGTATGCATGCAGCACCTGGTGAAATTCCCTCTGCATCACAACAGTTAAAGCTGCAGGAGCCCTGCCCTCTTTTGTATCTGGTCACTCTAGTTATACTGCAGAAAGTGCAGAAAGCCAAGGAGGTTACAGGATGTCAGAGAAATAATTGTAGCCATCTCATAAGTTAAAGTAAACGAAAGAAACCTGAACTCAAGCCATGAGAATTTCTCCAAAATTTCTTCTCCTTTGAATTTCTTTTCGAAAGCAATTTCTTTTCTATCAAATTGAATAAGAATGGTTGAAAATCTCATGGGAGAAATTTTTGGCACAGCAGTACTTAAGACTGCAGTTCTATATACACTTACCTGGGGGCGTGGGCATATGGTCCCAGATAGGTACATATAGGATTTCCCTGCCAGTCAATTTAGGTTTCAGTCCTGTATCCCCCTGAGCCTCATTGAACTCAATGGGACAATTCTGAGTGGACATGTATAAGATTGCACTGATTAAGGTAGGGTTACCAGATAAAATCCAGGTCAGGGCTCATGTAACTTTAACAGTTGTAGAGAAAAGGGAATTTCACCCAGTGTCATTTGTATGCAATTAGTTCCTGGTGAAATTCCCTCTTCATCACAACAGTTAAAGTTGCAGGGGCCCTGCCTTCTTTTGTATATGGTCACTCTAGTATAGTGCATACACCTTTAACTGTTGTGATGAAGAGGGAATTTCACCAGGAACTAACTGAATACAAATGACACTGGCTGAAATTCCCTTTTCTCTACAACTGTTAAAGTTACATGAGCCCTGACCTGGATTTTATCTGGTCACCCTAGATTAAGGCAAATGCTCCTGTGAATAAGGGTGGGGGGGATGCATCATCCTTCTCTTGTAGAATCTGGTACACATGCTGGCTTCCTTCTCGTGGGCAGGATCTACACTACTACTTTAAGATGGTTTATAACAGTAGTGACAACTGTTGGGGCCCAGGACACACTCCATATACAGTTTTCAAACCATTTTCAAAGTGTCATATCCTGCTTGGTGTAGATCTGGCTGTGGTTTCTCTCTTTTATCCTCTTCTTACTTCATGGCACAATCTGTAAGAAGCACTTTTATTTCTGAGACCCAGACTATATGATACTAGGGTGACCATATTTGGGAAACCAAAAAAGAGGACACCCAGTGGCAGGGGGGAATGTTGCGCTTTCTGGAGGTCCCGGAAAGCGCTCTTTCCACTCCTCCACTCCAACCAGGGCCTTAAAGGCCCCGATTGGAGCCAAGGAGGGAGAAGCATGTCACCCCCCCCTGCTCCAATTGGGGCCTTTTCATTAATGTCCAATGAAACGCTTTGTCCTTTAAGGCCCCGATTGGAGCACTGGGGCGGGCAGGGGGGGGAATGATGGCCTTAAAAGGGAAAGCATGTAAATCCAGGACATTATAGAAAATTACAGAAAATCCCCCCTGACACCCAGGATAGAACGAAAACCAGGACAAATCCGGGGAAATCCTGGCAGTTGGTCACCCAATATGATACCATAAACACATAGCTGCTCTACCACATCTCCTCTATATGTACTCCTCTATAAGTTAAAACAGATGTATGATGTTTGTTTATTACTTTTATATTCTACACTTCCTCCAAGGAGTTCTAAGAGGAGTACATGGTTCTTCTCCTAATTTTATCTCCACAACAACCCTGTGAGGTAGGTTAGCCACCTAAGGATGCAATCCTATGCATGTTTAGGCAGAAAAAAGTCCTACAAATCCCAGCTGGAAGTTGTAGTACTTTTTCTGTCTAAACATGCATAGGATTGTGCCCTAAGATTCAGTGACTGGCCTAAGTTCACTAAGTGAGCTTCATAGCTAGATAGGGATGTGAACCTGAGTCTCCTAAGACCTAGTCTGGCACTTTACCACTACACTACACTGGCTCTCATGACATCATGTGTAGCATTTCTCAGTCCATGCTACACTCCTGTGGTTGCCACCTGCAGTTGCCAGGGAAATGCTGAGTACGATGATGTTGTGCCATGGGTCTGCTTTAGTTCAACATTGCCAAGTTGATACAGCCCTCAGTTGGCTCTTCTAGATCCCCAAAGGCTGGATTCGGATGACACATTGTTCCACAGAGAGGAGATAGTCCACTCCATGGAGGGCAAATCCATAGGCGCCTTTGAGTGACATGGAAGTGCTGCTCCATGGAGAGGACTGTCTCCTTTCTGTGGAGTTGTCATTTCTCCCCCCCCCCCCCCACTTCCAGGCCCTCCCCATCAAATGTTGGCACTGGTTAGTATTTATGTTACCGGCTCTGCCATTCTGTGGGGAGGAGTGGAGAGGGAAGGAGAGAGGAGGCTCCTGGAGACAGATGAATCCCCTCTCCTGTCAACAGAAGAGAGGGCTCCATCGGGACACTGGTAGAAAGAAGTGCTGATGGAGCCCTGTCTCCTGTTGACAGGAGAAGACATCCATTCACCACTGTCAGGGTAGATGCAGCACCTGTAATTGTCAGAGAGGGGTTCTTCACCAGAGCGGGGATCAAGCATCCTGACACATGAGTAGACTGGCCCCAAGTCTCCTGCTTCTGCGATCCCCGCTCCAGCAAAGGATACATCAGCACTGAGACACATTGTCCTTCAGAGGACAGTTTTACCTGATCTCTGCCTCCAAATGAGATGTAAATGGAACCGGCACCGCCAGGGAAAAGGATCCCCTCTCAGTGAAGAAGATCTCCCCCTGGTGACATGGCTTTCTCTGCCATCTCCATAGCAACAGGGCAGGGGGTGGGTACAAGAACGTGGCCTCCTGCCCTGTTGCTATGGAGGTCGGGGCGATGGAGGGGTGATATGAGCTGCAGATTCTTCTGTGTCACCTCCCATCCCCTTTTGCGACAGCTGAAGGGGCATCCTGTGCAGAGGCTGCAGGGGAATCAAGCGATGAAACCTCCCTGCAGCGTCAGCATAGGATGCCCCTTCAGCTGTCACGAAAGGGGATGGGAGAGGACGCAGAAGAATCTGCAGCTTAGATTGCCCCTCTGTCACCCTGATCTCATCAGATGGGTGTTTCATGTCCAGCTGTGGGAGGCATCCTGTGGACCCCCACCCCGTGATCCATTTGAGAATAGGCTGGAGGGGATGGAATGGGCTACTTCTATCCCCTCGAGCCGATCTCCAGTAGTCCCTGGAAACACATGGGGCATCATGATTGGTGACGCCCCACCCAGGGACCATATGTTCTCATGCCAGGAAGTGCTTCAGAAGCCCTGATTGCCTTGCACCACGCAGGGACAGGGCAATTGGGGCTCCTGAAGTGCTCGCTGGCAAAGGATTCCCCCCCTGAGCCCATGGAGCCCCACTGGGCTAGAGCAACCAAGTTTCTGCTGCTCTTGCCTCACAACACTGTGGACAGGTGGAGAAAACAACGGAGCCGGACGGACAGCACAGAAATCAACGCTCGCATGACTAATCAACATTACAGAGCGTTGTTAATTTCAGGCAAAACCTCAACCATGGGATGGATTTTGCCCCACAGATGACACAATTACCAACAGTTGAGCACATAAACAACCCTTGGTAATTGTGTTGTCTGAAATCAGCCAAAGTCTAGCAACACCTGTGCACTTTTTAGAGTGAAAATAAAACATCTTTTTGTGAGTTCCCTAGGATTGTAAAGGCCAATTCATACATGTCTTTTTTCCTGTAAAATTTGCTAATAATCCCACAAACAACTCAATGCACATGTGTGCACACACACCGAAACGTTTCTAAATAGTAACAAACATACTGAGTAGAAATCATACACACTAGTAGATTCAATAGAAGAGCAGATTCAGCATAATTAGGTACTAAGTGAAATATAACTACAGGTTTGATTAGACAGACTCAGCTCTGTAACAGTCTCACCCCATCCAAGACTTAGAGCTTCTTCAGATGAGCGTTTTATCGCGTGCTCGCGACTGGGCGCACATGGATCTTCGCAGTTCATGTTGACAATCCAGGGATCCTTCTGCATGTCTCCTGTTCTATTTCCTGGTTTTAGCATTGTAAATTTATCCACAGAAAAGCCGATTTTTTAAAGATATGACTATATTTGTTGGGATTGCCTGCAGTGTGCAGGAAAGTTGCACTACAAAATGCCCACTATAGGGCGCCATTCTCATTGATCTGTTTGGGTCATGTGGTCTCTGCTCTCTTTCCCCATGTAATTTCAGCTGGTTCCCAATGCCGAAGAAAGCTGGAAGCAAGAGCAACAGTACGCGATGGTAAGGAAATATGATTTCCCCCGTCTGAAGATGCTCTAAGTGTAGTGCAATCAGAATTACATATTGAAAATATGTACGAATGACCACAGAAGCTGCAGTTCACAAACAACTCTCTCAGGCAATGTGCATTTTCATCCTGGATAACATTGCTCCCTTCCCCACAATTCTCTGAAGGATATCCAAGGCTGCATCAATTTCTGGCTGTGATACATGAGAGGGAAATGGAGTTCAGGGTTTTCCTATGATCAATTGCTTGGAGTAAAAAGCAATACTATCCATGTATTAAGTGCACCACATGGGTTTATTTCACAGAAACAGTGGACAACACCCACACCCACACACACACCGGGAAGGACTTTTAAAAACAAGTGCATTCTACATGCTGCAGTGATTTGATTCATAATTATAACCACTTTCATCTACTCCTGATAGATTTGCAGAATGAGCTCTATAGAGAAGAAGGGTTAAATGGGAAGAGGAGGACAAAAGCGCTATTAACTCGGTGCATAAACCTCTCAGCCCTGTAACTGCTTGTTCACCTTAGGCGAGCTCTCCAGACCCCCTTCATTAAGCTGTCTGGTTCTTTTACTGCAAAATACAAATCACTGTCTAATTAGGCTCCATTTGTCTGCTGCTTCTCTTGGCAAGGCACATGTGCCCAGACTTCACTGCAACTGGATCTTTGGGAGCAACAGCAATGAATTGCAGCTGCCAATCTTGGAGCATGACATGCTTGCCAAAGCAAACTTTGAGTGTAGAATGACACACTGGGGCTATGAGCCCACTCTTCCTAAAAAACAAGGCCCCAATACTGTTTATAATCCTTGTTTTGCAATGATAACACACATTTCTAGCATGTTAAGCATAGTCCAAAATACAATTCACTGCATTTGAGCCCAAATAATAATAATAAAAAACTAAAAGCCATTTAATGCTAACACAACTGAGGCAACCAATAAAATACCGCCATTGTTTTTATTGAAATAATTATGATTTCTCAGCTAGTTCGCCTTGTGATCCTGGAAAAGGAGGCTGGTTATCAATGGCTACTAGTCCTGATGGGTATGTGTCACCTCCAGTATCAGAGGCAGAGGTTACCCACCGGGGTGTTCCGGACCCATTTGGTATTGGTTCTGAGGTTAAAAGGGCCGAATTTACAGGGTGACCATATGGAAAGGAGGACAGGGCTCCTGTATCTTTAACAGTCGTATAGAAAGGGGAATTTCAGCAGATGTCATTTGTATGTATGCAGCACCTGCTGAAATTCCCTCTTCATCACAACAGTTAAAGCTGCAGGAGACCTGCCCTCTTTTGTAGATTGACCCTCATCCCTGGCTTCGCCACCTATGCACTCAGCACATGGGCTGGGTTGTGGATATTGGCCAGCAGGCAGGCTGCTTAATGGCTGAATCCATGCCCTATGACCCTGCCCCAAACCACTGTTCATGCTATAACCAATAAAGCTGTGGCCAATCAGTTAACCCATCTGAATCTCTGTGTTGATCTGTTTTGTGCTGTCACCTTCCCCTCCCTTCTTCCCATATCCTACTAGGCACTGCCAACACAATAGCTGTTCTCAATTATTTTTTTCCCTTCCAGGTGTTTAGACAACTGACAAAAGAGTAAGCTTGGTGCGGATTTCTGTGGATATGTTCAGTCTGATTCCCAAGGTTATTAAATAAATAAGAGGGACAAATGAGTTAAGGGATTATGGTGATGAGGCATGAATTATTGAAAGGATTGCCTTTGTACCAGTGGTCTTAACCCCAATTCTCCTTATGTGTTCTGTTCAGACATGCTTCTCACCCTACCTGTATTGCTTCAATGCCATTTTTATATAGTTACTCCTGGGTTGTACTTAAGATACCTTTCCTTCCTACTCATTTGTGCCTTTAGAAAGCTTGAAACGGCTGCATCTTCTATTTGTTAAATGGCCAAACTCCTGCTAAGGATGAGAGCTTACAACAGAGCTCTGCTGGCTGGGGGGGGGGGGGGGGGATGATGGGATTTGTAGGCCAATACATCTGGAGAGCACCAGGTTGGGGAAGGCTGAACAATTGTTTTGGTTTTCTGAACAGTTTTATATTATCATCTCTGTGTGTGTGTGTGTGCGCACATTGTCTGTGTGTAGTAGACACTCTCCAGTTTAAATAAATCTCATTCCCTTTCTGGGCCTCACGGAGTCAATGAAGCCCTGATAGATTCTAAGGTGCATGTTGTTGTTTTAAAAAGACATGCACCTTGGGTGCCTCTACAAGAGCGATTTAAAGCTCTTTCAAGGCGCATTAAAAAAATTACCTCTACAAGAGAGGAGCGCAAATTGGGGGTCGAGGCACTTTTTCTGTCTGATTATGCGCATTATCGAATGCACGTTAAATAGCGAGTTTTAACTTTTCGCGGGAGTTAAAGCGCTTTATGACCATGTAAACAAGCAATTCTCCACATTTCAACCACTTTAAAGTGTGTTTCATACTGCCGGTAATGCGCTTCACCGCCTGTCGTTTATAGGAATTAGGCGTAAAAGCGATGGTGAGAAGATGCACATAATCGGGCAACCGGGCGTCAAGCCAAATTCTTGTAGAGGGGGCCCTTGTCGCTTTCTGGATGGATGGTGGTTTGTTCTCTCTCTTGGCCCCCTCCACAAGGATGCGCTTTTGCGCCCGGTTCGGGGATTATGCGCATTTTCGCGGAGGCGCATTTACGCCTAATCCCTCTGCACGGGAGGCGGCGAGAAGCGGCGAAGCGCATTAAAAGATGCCCAAAAAGCACTTTACAGGTAGTTAATGCGCATAATCGCTTGTTCACACAGCGAAAATGCGCTTTAACGGCCGGAGCAAAATAAAAGTCGCTATTTAACGCGCGTTCGAAAATGCGCATTATCGGGGAGATAACGCGCCTGTACGCCCGTTTTGCGCTCCGCTCGTGTGTAGGTAAAATTTATAATGAGCCTTCAAGGCTCATTAAACGCCCCGTGTGGAGGAGGCCTCTCTCTCTCTCTCTTTCTGCAAAGGCAACTCAGTCAGTTCAAAAGAATGAGTGACAGATGGCAACGGGAAGGAAATTCCATGCCACTCCATTTGTGCAGCTGCTGGCGGAAGGCGGCTCCACAAGCTCCTCCTGAAACTCATCCAAGTTCTGAGGCTATTTTTCCATTAGGAGCAGTCCATTCATGCTGCTGTCAGAGTACCATCATCTCTCCGTGCAGATACACAACAAGACATGAAAAGGCAGACACAAGACTCACCTGCCCCTTTGGGGAACACTCGGGTTAGTTTAAGATGTCAGATGCATAGGTAGAAAAGCAGCCACAGGTAGCACCATTGGAATGCCCCAGGAATCAAGGGCACCGAGGTGCGGGTAGTACTGCCCCTCATATTTCCTACCGTGTACGTGACTTGGCTGGCTGGCTTGAGTCATTTGAACCTATCTTTTGCATTACAGACAACCCTCTGGTGTGCTCCTGTTCTCTGCTTCTGATTCACAGCCCTCTCACAGGAGTGGGAGATGCGAAGAGGGGCTGATATGGTTGGTCTTGCCTTGCAGTGTCGTGCCCGTGTGCTGAACTAGAAAGAATCATTTTGTTTCTTTCATCCCTATATGGAGATTAGCCTCTCAAATCAACATAATATTTTGTTTGTTTTAAGCGCCAAGTACTTGCGTAATGAAATTACATTATGTACTGTTGGCTTCTCATCATGCGTTCTGTGCAAGGTGGTGGGGTGAAGAGTAGAAATGTGTGTGCTCATGTGTATTTTAAAAATGGTATGCTTTTTCTTCTTCTTTTTTCTTTTTGATACTGATGTGTGAAACCAGAAAACAGTGGTGCAGCTAGGTAATTTTAGATCTTGGACTTAATTGTCTTATGCCCACCAGTCCCTTTAGATGACAATGCTTTTTTACTTCAGTTGTAAAGCACACAAATAACATTTCAGTTCTCAACCCACCCCACGACTCCATGCTTTATAACTGCTTCCACGTTCCTGATATGTTAAATCAACAACCAAATGGTCTGACAACTCTGATTTTAAAAAAATGTTCTGAGCATGTGCAATTTTATATCTTAAACTCGCAGAATCATAGCACCATCGTGACAACAGGAAGAAAATGGAGTTGGCTTCTGCTGCCCTCATGCCCTCATCACCTACCCCTCTTTGGGTGGTAATGTGCCCCCACGCTAGCTGCACCACTGCCAGAAAAACTAACATGTGAAGCAGTACTGAGAGAGAGAGAGAGAGAGCAGGAAAGGACTGGAAATAGGACCCAGAGTCTGATTCCAGTCGGCTCATTTCTTTTGCCAGGAAGAACAATCAGCCTGATGATGGAAAACAAATTTGCTTTAATCTCATCTTGTAGTAGCAGAATATAATACCTACATTTTTTTTTAAAAAAGGGAAAGAAATTATTCACATGTTATCCCCCCCCCCCCGAGTGCTTTTATCACACCATCGTTAAAACAGCTCCATTGGCTTCCAATCTGTTTCCGGGCATAATTCAAAGTGCTGGTTATGACTAGGGATGTGCACTGGATCGGACCCGATCCACGATCCGAGTCCGGTCCAGTGGGAAATCGGATAAATTATCTGATTTCCGATCCAACAGCTGGATCGGCCGATCCAGTCCGAACCGATCCGAAAAGGCTCCGAACCGGTTCGGCAGATCGGCGGATCGGCGGGCGCCCACTGGCGCCCACCACCACTTCCATTGGCGGGCACCAGTGGGCGCCCGCCGATGAAAGTGGACAGCGGGGGGGAGGAGGGGGGCGCTTACCTTTGAGGGACGTCCGCTCCCGTCCGGCGCCGGCGGCTACTACCAGCGGGCTCCGCGGCCTGCTCCAGGGTGGCGCACCGGGTGATGTCATCACCCGGCGCGCTACTCTAGAGCAGGCCGCGGAGCCCGCTGGTAGTAGCCGCCAGCGCTGGACGGGAGCAGACGGCCCGGAAAGGTAGGCAGGGGGCGCGCGGAGGGGAGGAGGGGACGCACGGAGGGGAGGAGGGGGCCCTTACCTTTCTGGGCCGTCCGCTCCCGTCCGGCGCCAGCGGCTACTACCAGCGGGCTCCATGGCCTGCTCCAGGGTGGCGCGCCGGGTGATCACCCGGCGCGCTACTCTAGAGCAAGCCGCAAAGCCGGCTGGCGGTAGCCGCCGGCGCCGGACGGGAGCGAACAGCCCGGAAAGGTGAGGAGGGGGCGCGTGGAGGGGAGGAGGGGGGCGCTTACCTTTTAGGGATGCCCGTCTGGCGCCAGCGGCTACTACCAGCGGGCTCCGCGGCCTGCTCCAGGGTGGCGCGCCGGGTGATCACCCGGCGCGCTACTCTAGAGCAAGTCGCAAAGCCGGCTGGCGGTAGCCGCCGGCGCCGGATGGGAGCGAACGGCCCTAAAAGGTAAGCAGTGGCGGGGAAGGGGGCTTACCCCCCCCCCGGAGCCGTCCGCTTCTATCCGCGGGCGCCCGCGGGCGCCCGCGGATGGAAGCAGACGGCCCCAGGGGGGGTAGGGAGCGCGGGGGAGGGGGCTTACCTGCCGGGGCCATCCACATCAGATGGCCGCGGGGGGGAGGGAGTTAGGCCCCCCCTCACCCACCCGCCGCCATTTTTTCCTCATAGACTTGCATTGCAATGCAAGTCTATGGGGAAAAAAATGGCGGCCGATCCAAAAATTTCCGATTTTTGGATCGGGATCGGACTCGATCCGGTCCGGGGGGCCTCCGATTTTGTCCGAACTGATCCATGACAAAATTGGAGGTCCCGATCCGGGTCCCGATCCGGGGGGTCCGTGTACACCCCTAGTTATGACCTATAAAGCCCTGTACAACTCGAGTGCAGGTTATCCAAAAGACCATATTCTCCCTTACGAGCCTGCCCATGCCCTGAGATCTTCTGGGGACGCCTTTCTGTCAGTACCACCTCTATCACAGGCACGTCTGGCGGGAACGCGAGAGAGGGCCTTCTCAGTGGCTGCTCCACTGCTCTGGAACTCCCTCCCCAGGGAAGCTAGACTGGTTCCCTCCTTGATGTTTTCGGAGGCAGGCAAAAACGTTCTTATTCTGGCAGGCTTTTGGTGAATAATCTGGGCCTTTGTTTATGTCTAGGACTTTTACAATTTGATATATATTTTAAATGTTTTAATATTGAAACCTATTTAATTATATTTTAACTTTTGTATATTTTTATTTATAGCTTATAACTGTATAGGTTTTAATTTTGTATAGCCACCTTGAGGCTCAGCACTGGGTAAAAGGTGGGATACAAATAAAGATAAGGCGGCTTATATGGACCTTCTCCTCTCCATTTTATTCTCACAACAAACCTGTGAAGTAGATTAGGGTGAGAATCAGTGACTGGCCCAAATTCGCTTAGTAAGCTTCATGACTGAGTGGGGATTAAAACCCGGATCTCCTGAGTTCCAGTCCAACATTCTAAGCACTACACACACTGTCTCTCTTGATTTCTCTGCTTGTTCCTCAATATTTAATAATACTTAGTTCGGCTCATTCTGCAATACCCTGATGTGTACTGATGATCAGAGCTCCCTCCAGCATACCTGGATCTGTGCGGACATCCCAGTGCCCTTTTAGCCTGAAATTTTTGAATACCTAGCTGACAAACCTGAGCCTCATGCCCTTCTAAATACACAAAGCCACCTGATTTTAGGCTGGTTCCATAGCAGAGTGAGTGTTGTCTCTTGAACCCAGAGGAAAACACAATTGAACCTACAAATAGCCTTGTTTATTTATTTTAGTTTAAATGATTTTTAGGTTCGAACCCTCTCATTAAGATGGCTTGAAACCATTTTGTGCTCATTCCAATTGGTAAGCTGCTCATTTGCATTGCCTGGCAGTCATAGGTCCCCTCTACAAGGATTCGCTTTTGCGCCTGGTTAGGCGATTATGCGCATAATCGCTGAAGCGCATTTACGCCTAATACCTCTGCACGAGAGGCGGTGAGAGGCGGCGAAGCGCATTAAGGGATGACCAAAATGCGCTTTACAAGTAGTTAATGCGCATAAGCGCTTGTTCACATAGACAAAATGCGCTTTAACGGCCGGAGCAAAACAAAACTCGCTGTTTAATGCGCATTTGATAATGCGCATAATCGGATAGATAACATGCCTCTACGCCCAATTTGCGCTCCGTTCTTGTAGAGGTAAATTTTTTAAAGCGCCTTGAAAGAGCATTAAACCTCTCTTGTAGAGGCAGCCATAGTTGTCATCTGTCCAAATACGTTGTGGCCAAATGCTCAGGAATGTTTTTCAGCCTACAAATTAAAGTTGAATTCTACACTCATTTGTACTTGAGTCCCATTGGCCCTCCATGAAATACCACTAGGCTGATTTCAATGGCTAAGCTCCTTTTTGCTGACTCAGGACCACAGGTCTGTTGCCTTTACCAAAATACACAGGGCAAGCCACCTCTTGGTTGCTGCCCATCCATCGGTTTGAGCCTGCTGATGGGATCCCAAACTAGCTGTGGCTGGAGGAAGCCTCTCAGTTAGAAAGCTGGAGCTGCAGCTATAAATCCCATGCCATCTCTGTTTGTGTATTCCAGTTCCTGCAATCTGAATCCTTTTACCATGGCTGTTCTAGCTCCCTTTCTGCCAGCGACCGGGTGGCATAGCACACCTGCTGTTTGTTTAGCAGCTTCCCTCTTATCCTTGTGTTCTGCCAAAACTAGTCTGGATAATCTGACACGGAAGTAAGCTGGATGGAAAACTCTCTGTGCCCCCTCCAGTTGTGTAAGCATGGAAGAGGAGGTTTTGTATAATGGAATGGCACTGGCAAGTAAAACAAACACAGCACTGGGGAGGTGGAGGTGGGTGATTTATGGCTCCATCATTCTGTTTTCCATCTTCTCATCCATCAGCAAAGTTGTTTCCCAAATGTGATGAAAGTTGCTTGGCAGCTAGTGGCCCTGTGGCTCTGACCTGCTGCTCTCTATCTTGCCCTACTTATTCTTCCCATTGATCTAAGCTTTGTTCCTATTCTCCTGCCTCCCCTTAATGTGGGAAGGACATCTGCCTCCTCCCACTTCAAGTGTCTCTGGTAGATTTGTGTCATATTCTTCCTTCCTGATAGGAACACATTACCATTCTGATGAGCCCTTTCTGAACCTATTACATACGTCACACAATGAATCTAACATCCATGTAAAGAATGGAAAAGATAAGAATTCTGTTATTTTTATTTGTTACTGATAAAGAAGCCCAAAGGTAACAAATGTTACTTCCTTTGACCTATACCATAGGTAACCTCTTGCGATAGCATTTTTCGATCACAAAATGACATAGGGGGCAGAGCCAGGTCAACCGATTATGGGCAGAACAAGTCAAGTTGGAGAGGGACCTGGACAAGGGGAGCAGGTTGGGGGACAGACAGAGGATTGCATCTGCATAGTAAGGACAGAATCAGGTCAGAATCATGGATCTCTCTCTCTCTCTCTCTCACACACACACACACACGCACGCATACACACACAGACCACCCAGAGAACCAAACTTCCAAACTTTGGAGATGTTGGGTCAATCTGTGGAGTCACTAACAGACCAGGAGAGGACCAACAAACTGGAGCTCAATTCATACAAGATGGAGGTACTATTAGTGATTCATTTGGCTGCCTTGTGCAATGATATTCAACCTTTTCTGCCTGGAATTGTCCTCCCCCTAAAGGACCAGCTTCTCAGTTTTGGGGGGGTTCTCATCTTATTGAAAACCCAGGTGGCTTCCATAGTGTGAAGCATCTTTCACCAGCTCAGGTTGGTGTATCAGCTATGACCCATCTTTGGTCAAAGAGATATCCTAGTCATGGTTATCTATGCACTGGTAATCTCTCCTTTAGATTATTGTAATGGGTGGAAGTTGGGCTATTTTGAAGACTACTCAGAAGCCTCAGTTGGTAGAAACTACAGAGGATAGGATACTGACTGGGTTGATCAGATGGAACATACATCACCAGTCTGAGGCCAGATCCACACCAAGCAGGATATAGCACTATGAAAGGGATATGAAATGGGGTATAAGGTATGTGACATGGGCCCCATCAGTTGTCAGTGCTCTTTAATGCCTCTATAAAGCAGTAGTGTGGCTCCTTACTCTTATATACCGCTTTCATAGTGCTATATCCTGCTTGGTGTGGTTTGGGCCTGGAACAACTTTTTCAGTTTTGAAGCTCTGGCTGGTTGAATGCTCATCCAGATATAAAACCTCGTGACAGGTTTTATGTCTTTTTTGGCACCATAGTAAGACTTTTTAGAGGTTTTGCCCAGACATTTCAGAACTTTTTAATATTCCTTACTGTTCTTTAGCCTTTTGCTCAGTTTTACAACTGAGCCTATTGCTTTGCTGGTTTCATTAATTCTTTTAACTTATTCTGACCTGATTGTTATTGCTTTTAAATGATGTAATGCTGTCCTGGGAACCCTCAGACGGAAAAGCAGATTATTAAATACTTGTAACAAAGAAACAAACTCTACAGTGATAAGCTTCACATTTTGTGACAATACATTCTGTACAAGAATATGAGCGAGGTTGAAGATAGATGAAATATATCTTCACTCATGAGTGTGAGCCCATCTTTATAATTTGCATGACAGCCATACATGCTACAAGTTGAACACTGGGTCAACAACCAGTCTTGCCCTTTTCCTCATACTTCTGAAAGGCCTCCAACATTTTCTTTTTTTAAGTGCCACATGCATCTTCATCTATCTGAATTATTATTATTATTATTGTTACTATTATTAGGGGTGTGCACGGACCCCCCCGGATCGGATCGGGACCCAGATCAGGACCTCCGAGATTGTCCTGGATTGTTCAGGACAAAATCGGAGGTCCCTCGGATCAGATCGGACCTGATCCCAATCCAAAAATCCGATTTTTGGATCGGCCGCCATTTTTGTTTTTCCCATAAATTTGCATTGGGGGAAAGAAAGCTTTCCCGCAATGCAAGTCGATGGGGAAAAAATGGCGGCGGGTGGGTGAGGGGGGGCCTAACTCCCTCCTCCCCCCTCGCGGTTCTTACCTCCCGGGGCCGTCCGCTGTGGACAGCCCCAGCAGGTAAGCCCCCTCCCCCGTGCTCCTTACCACCCGGGGCTGTCCCCTTCCATCCACTGGCGCCCGCGGGCACCAGCAGATGGAAGCGGACGGCCCTGGGGACGTAAGCCCCCTCCCCCTGCTTTCCTGCCAGGGACGTCCGCTCCCCTCTGCCGCTGGCTGCTACTGTGAGCAGGCTTTGCGGCCTGCCCCTAGGTAGCGCACCAGGTGATGTCATCACCTGGCGCGCTACTCAGGGGCAGGCTGCGAAGCCTGCTCGCAGTAGCAGCCAGCGGCAGAGTGGAGCGGACGGTACCGGCAGGTAAGCGGGCCATGGGCCACTCGCAACCCTCCCCCCTCCCCCCCTGCTTACCTTCCGGTGACGTCCGCTCCCCTCTGCCTGCCGCTACTGCGAGCAGGCTTTGCGGCCTGCTCTTGAGTAGTGCGCCAGGTGATGACATAACCTGGCGTGCTACCTAGGGGCAGGCTGTGAAGCCTGCTTGCCGTAACGGCCAGCAGCGGAAGGGAGCAGACGTTCCCGGAAGGTAAGTGGGCCCCCCTCCCTCCCTCCTCCCCCCCGCGATCCTCACTTGGCCGGGCTGTCTGCTTCCATTGACGGGCACCCGCTGGCGCCCGCCGATGGAAGCGGACAGCCCCGCCAGGGAAGCCCCCCCCCCCGCAGCAGCAGCCGGCGCCAGTGGGTGCCCGCCGATCCTCCAATCCATTCTGATCTGGATTGGGTCCTTTCCGGATCAGATCAGATTGGATCGAACAATCCAGCGGGGGGATCGGAAATCGGATAATTGTATCCGATCTCCCCTGGATCGGATCCGGATCGTGGATTGGACCCGATCCAGTGCACACCCCTTATTATTATTATTATTATTATTATTATTTCTATATCACCCCATAGCCGAAGCTCTCTGGGCAGTTTACATCAGATTAAAACAATTTAAAAAGATATACAAAATTTAAAACCACAAAAACATGTAACATACACAGAAACAGACCTCTAAAAACAACTAGGAAAACAGATCCAGGATCAATGAAGCTCATCACATATTGCTAAATGCCTGGGAAAAGAGAAAATGTTGGTGCCAGGTGGGCCTCATCAGGGAGATCATTCCATAATTGGGGGGCCACCACAGAAAAGGCCCTCTCCCTTGTTGCCGTCTTCCGGACCACCCTCGGTGTAGGCACCTGGAGGAGGGCTTTAGATGTTGAACGTAGTGTTCGGGTAGGTTCATGTCAGGAAAGGCATTTCATCAAGTATTGTGGTCCCAAGCCATGTAAGGCTTTATAGGTTAGAACCAGCACCTTGAATTGGGCTCGGAAATATATAGGCAGCCAATGCAAGTGGGCCAGAGTCGGTCTTATATGTTCAAACCATTTGGTCCCTGTTATCAATCTGGCCGCTGCATTTTGCACAAGCTGCAGTTTCTGAACAGCCTTCAAAGGCAGTCCCACGTAGAGTGCATTGCAGTAATCTAACTTGGAGGTTACTAGAGCATAGACAACTGAAGCCAGGTTATCCCTGTCCAGATAGGGGTGTAGCTGGGCCACCAACTGAAGTTGGTAGAAGGCACTCCATGCCAGCAAGGCCATTTGAGGCTCAAGTGACACAGATAGTTCTAGGAGAACCCCCAAGCTACAAACTTGGCCCTTTCAGAACAGATTGAACACCTTCCATCCGGTCAGCAGAACCACCCACTAACAGCATCTCAGTCTTGTCTGGATTGAGTTTCAGTTTATTATCATTATCATTATCACATCCACACATCCACACATTCATTATCACATCCACACTCACCTGATGAAGATGAAAAGGAGAAATAGAGCTGCGTGTCTCCAGCGTACTGATGACAACGCAATCCAAAACTCCGGATGACTTCACTCAATGGTTTCATGTAGATGTTGAACAGCATGAGGGACAAAACTGATCCCTGTGGAACCCCATAGCACTACCTTCTGGAACCAACCTGCCAAGTAGGAGTGGAACTACTACAATGCAGTACCTTCCACTCCCAACTCAGACAGTTGTCCCAGAAGGATACCATGGTTGATGGTATCGAAAGCCGCTGAAAGGTCAAGGAGAATCAACAGAGTCACACTCCCGTTGTCTTTCTCCCGACATAGGTCATTATACAGGGCGACCAAGGCTGTTTCCGTACCAAAACCAGGCCTGAAACCCGACTGAAATGGATCCAGCTAACCAATCTCATCCAAGAGTGTCTGGAGCTGGCTCACAACCACTCGCTCAAGGACCTTGCCCAGGAATGGAACATTTGCCACTGGCCTATAGTTATAAAGATTTTCCGGGTCCAGGGAAGATTTCTTCAGGAGTGAAGAAGTTTAAACATCCACTCTTTGCTTTAGTTAAAAGACAGACAAGACACATGTACAGAGAAAGAGAGGGAGAGAAGAGAGAGGTTGTAAAACAGTTGCAAAACTGCTCCAAGTATAGGGATGGAGAAAGTATTTTGTTGATGTCACTGGTTGTAGCCAAGCTGCTTGCAACTGACTCTTGCTAAACTTGCAGAAATGTCTCCAGAGCCTGACTCTAGAAAACAAAGCAAAATGCACATTTGTAATGACTGCAATGAGGGCACTTCCAAACCAACACACTGCTTTTCAGGTGTTATATCTAGAGCAGACTTTCCCAACCTGGCGCTCTCCAGATATTTTTGATTAAAACTCCCAGCATTCCTGACCTGAAGTCCAAAACATCTGGAGGGAACCAGGTAGAGGAAGGCCAATGTAGTGCATGGATTGACAATCCATGTTGCAACAATGTTGGTAAAGCTGAGCATGTCCGAGCCTGGTCAATACCTGGATGGGAAACCTTTTGAGTACGTATGTTCTAGCTACAAAATATTCCTTAGCTGATCATGAAAGTCAGAAATTTCCCCTAAAGACTGTGATGCTATGTGTAATATGGTGGAAGAACTATGTCAGTAAAAGTTTATTACTCATCCAGGTGTGAAAAGAAGTGCAGCCAAGAAAGAAGATAGCATCTTACAGCCTGTGTGCACATGTATGCGTTGTTATGCTTAGAAATATTCTGCCATGCACCACAACCTCACATGACTCCATAATTCCTTCAGCTATGTTGCGTGAATCAAAACAGTTCCTGTGTGGTTGTAAAAATTCTTTGTGGCCATACTCTAGGGGTAAAGGAATATCCTACATAGGTTCACTGGTCCTCAGAAGACTGAAACTACCCTTTCTGCTTAATCCTTCAATTCCAGTCATAGAATAATAGGAAAATTGTCTCTCCAGTTTCAGAAGCAGTTGTTGACAAAGACAAATTTGCCAAGCAGAAAAAAATTGTATATTAGGGATAAAACAAGGGATGAATATGAATGAAGCAGCAGTTATATAATCCGAATTCCCTAGCAGTTTTAGGATAGGAAGGATGGAAGACTTTAGATGCTTTTGCATGTCTGAATGCACTTATGGCAACCAGATCCTGTCAGTTGCAGCCTGACCTGGCCAGTACAAGGAGTAGGAGGGGATGTTTAAACACAGTGTGTCTCCAGTGTGACAGTCTAGTCATTTGTGCATGCTGCTTGTGTCTGGGTCAACCGGAGGATAAATTGTTCCAAATCTTAATGAATAGATCAATCTGATGAAAGAGTACCATGTATAAACACTAACTCCGGCTCCCATGTCAGGCTGGAACCTGTTGCCAGGAGCATTTTTAAGGACAAGTCAAAATATTCTTTTTGGGAAACTTCTGAACTGCCAGGCCAAAGTTTTAGTGCTGTGTTAGAAAAGAGAGAAGCAGTACTAAACACACACACACACACACACACACACACACACACACACACACACACACTCTTCAATAGCTCCATCCAGACAGGCATAAACAGTTGCAACTTTTCCCATTACTGCATCTTCACTCTAGAAAAAAAAAGAGTTTTATCTATTGAATTTCTGCCTATTATGAAGTTGTGAAAGGCACATAAAAAAGCAAGGCACCATATATAAATACAGTGTTTATTTAGAAGGTTGTGAATGGGGAACCTAACCCAGGAAAATGGAGGGTGCTCTGCTGGTGTGTTGTTCTGTTTTTCATGGCCGATTTGAGGTATTTTGGCATATGTTTCTGCATACGTGGGGGAGGCTGACACCTTGAATGCCTGCACTCTGTCTGACTCCGACCGTTGCTTTGAATCCCTCTTCTTTAATGAACGATACAATCTAACTATATAATCTCATGAAACAGGAAAAATAAGTTATGAAAGACGGGCCTATCTGAGGCCCTTGGGATCTGCATTATATTAAACATTAACTTGGCCTCTCCCGCAAAAGTGCTGAACCTCTTGACAATTCTGCCATCCAGGCAGCGAAAGGGAAAGTATCTTTGTCATGTGGCCTCTGTCTCTCTTTCTCTTTAAATCCCTTCTGACATTTTTAGATTGGCAGGCAAGAAGTATGCCAGGCCACTGGCCTAGATTAGTTGTAATAAGAACATCCACTGCAATTAGAAATAATTTCTCCACATAGGGTTTTGTGTGTGTGTATGTGCGCACACGCAAATCTTAGTGGTCTTATAAAAAAAGCCTGATAGCTCACCCATTGAGAATCACACGGCGATATTCAAACTGGATTTTCCGTTGATGTAAATGCCCACACCTCAAACTTTATGTGACATATATTGTTCGAAAGGAGAAGCGAGAAAGGAAATCCTCGTCCTTTTCAAAAGGCCTCAATTTAAGTGTGCCAACCCCTGGCCTCAAAAGACACTCCTAGTCCTTTAGTAGCTGGTGTCTAGCAGCCCTTGCAGCACCATCTGTAAGAGAGAGTCTGCACCAGCTGATTCCATGCAGTTTGTCAGGAGGACAGAGCACTGGGGCCTTTCCCGATTGGGTGGGAGGGAGAATTTCAGCAGGTGCAACGTTTCTTTCAACTGACTGACATCTGATGAAATTCTCTCTTTTACAGGGATATGAAATAGACAGAAGGTTTTGTGGGCTCTTCCTGCCAGGCAAGAGGACAGCACCTTCGCCAGCATGGGCATGTGACTCTCTTGGGTCTCTGCAGTCCCATGCCTACCTTCCTCACTAATCTCTTCAAGGCCAGGAGGAAACCAGGGAGGACTGGAGGATGTTGTGGGATTCATCGTAAGTTTGCCTTTCCAACCCCTGTGGGCCTTGAGCAGCTCCCTGAACTTGCCAGCTGCTGTCATTAGCCACGTCTGGCCTTCTTTGCATCTGGACATACTAGCTTTTGCACATCCCTGTAAAGTGTGGATTGAACTGCTTACACTGATCCCACTCTTTCCACAGTATGTTTTGTGGGCTAACAAGGATGAGCCCAGTTGTTGTGGGTGACAAGCTGCATTGGCCAAATTTACCACTTACACAGGGTGATTGGAGGAAGATGCAGGTGGCCTGTTATTCTTTGCATCTAATCACTCTATATCATTGGCCCAGGAGACTTCCTTGTGTTGCTCCTTAGCATCTGTTTCTTCCCCATGGCCCATTCTTATCTCTATAATCAACAGAGAGAGAAGGCTGCAGACTTTGAATGCAGTGCACCAGCCTCACAATGGCCTACCAGGAGATCTGTAAAACCCCATGTTTTGCTGCCTGCTTGGGACCACAGAAACAGGAGGCGGCGGTGGTGCTGTAAGTGTTTTCCAGACTACAATGCATGGTGGCTGGTGATTGCCCTGTACACAAATCCTTGTTAATTAAATCTGGTCTGGGGTGTACTAGGGTTTCCCCTCATTTCTTGCCTATGGATATGGGATAAATGCTTCCTGTAAATCAAGGGTGAACTAAAAGTAGATCTTCATTCAGATGATTTGGACTTCAACTCCCAGCATTCCTGACCATTGGCCATGCTGGCTTCTGGGGTCATAAGGATGTGTGAATCAGCAAACCTTGAGCTCAATGAAGTTCTCTAAATTCTACCTTGAAGGGTGTTGTGACTCGAGTCCGTATCAGGTTGCAAACTGATTTTTTTCCCCACATGAAAATCTGTGTGCATTTTGTGCATATTTTTCCAAATGTACACATCTATTGTGCACTTTTTTGAAATGTACTCATTCTTCTTCCACTGATTAAATGCATCTGTGCACATTTTTCAAAGGTATGCATTTTTTCATGTACATTTTTCAAATGTGCGCATGCTGTCAAACACATTTTGGGGAGGTGTCCACAAATCACATTGCATGTTCAGAAATGTATGGACTGTGACTGCAGATTGTGACTGAGTCCGTGCTTAACCTGGAAGGTGTGAACTGGGTAAAATATGATTAAAAATGAACTGACACGAATTTCTCATACATCCCTATCTCAGAATGTTAGTCCAGAACATCTGCCCACCCCTGTCCTAAATCACCTCCTTCCCAATGGATTTTCATGATGAATATGTTTGCATTTTCCATTAGTTAATTAGTTATGTGCCTTCAAGTCAGCTTCGACTTATGGCGACCCTATGAATCAATGACCTCCATTCACATCTGTTGTTAACCATGCTATTCAGATCTTGAAACTTCCTTTACGAAGTTAATCCATCTCTTGTTTGGTCTTCCTCTTTTCCTTCTAGCATCTGTTTTTCCCAGAGTTTTTGTCTTTTCTAATGAGTCATTTCTTCAGATTATATGTCCAAAGTATGATTGCTTCAATTTCAACATTTTCGCTTCTAGTGAGAGTTCTGGCTTAGTTCGTTCTAGAATCCACTTATTTGTCTTTTTCGCAGTCCAATCTATCTGCAAAACTCTCCTCCAACACCACATTTCAAATGAGTTGATCTTTCTCCTATCCCCTTGTTTTATTGTCCAACTTTCGCATCCATACATGGAGATCGGAAATATCATTGGCAAATATAAAAAGAAGAAGCCATTATTTCTATCCCTCTATCTGTGATAATGTAATTCTCATAATTACATATGCTGTAAAATAGACTGTAAAATAAATAAAGCAAATGTAATGTGACTCTTATAAGAAGCAAGCACCACTTAGTAATTGGGTAGCACAGTGACCATATGCAAGAATTCAAGCAGAGGATTCTAAAGCAGATGAAGCAACCTAGTAAAGCAGATGAAGCAACCGGTGCAAATTGAAGGAAACTTGTACACATGTGTCCTGGAACCTGTAACTTTTAAAATAGTATAATACAAAAACTGGTCACTTTTAGCTCCTTAAATAAAGTAGGATCCAGAATGATTCTGACCCTTTCCTTTTGATTTTCTGCTTTTCATATCTCCAATACTGCTTTTTGTAAAAAAAAAAAATCCTAATTGCTTGGAAGTTAGCAACCATTTGCAACCTTTGGCTGCCGCTACAGGAGGCATTTAAAGCTCTTTCAAGGTGCATTAAAAATTTACCTCTACAAGAATGGAGCGCAAATCGGGCATAGAGGCGCGTTTTCTCTCCGATTATGCACATTATCGAATGCGCGTTAAATAGCGAGTTTTATTTTGCTCCGGCCGTTAAAGCGCATTTTGACTATGTGAACAAGCGATTCTCTGCATGTCAACAGTTTAAATCGCGTTTCGGTCGTCCAGTAATGCGCTTCGCCGCCTCTCGTACAGAGGTATTAGGCGTAAATGCGCTTCTGCGAATATGCGCATAATCGCCTAACCAGGCGTAAAGGCGAATTCTTGTAGATGAGGCCTTTGTCATTTCTGTTAAGACTGTGTTCCCCAACCTTGTGCGCTCCAGAGATTTTGGCCTGTAACTCCCAGCATTCCCCAGCCAGCCATGTAAAGAGTCCCAATGTTACAAGACACCCAGGCAGTATCGAAACCTAAGCCTCCTTTAAATAAAATATTAGTGGTTAGTGGTATTATGTGGAAACGAAGGCACTTGCCTGGTATGCACCTTGCTGGTGTCCCAGTGTTCACTTCCGAGCAATGAATGGCTGCATGCGTACACATTGCTGCTTAAACCTAGAGGATGGATCTGAGCAAATGTGTTTACGTAACCCGCAGCCTTGAGCAAGCCTCTCCTTTCTGTGTGCCTTTCAAAGAGGGAAGAGAGAAGCTGTGTTTACCGTATACAGCCTGACAGGCCACGAGATGTACTTTGAACTAGAGCCTACTTGCCAGCCGCTAGACCTGCCTCTGACCTGAGCTATACAGAGAAGGGGTGTGTGGGACCCAGTGGGTGGGAAGTCAAAAGACCTCCCTCGGCACACACAGGTTAAACCTGAAGGGAATCTATGAGGCCCGGGAGTGGGCAGGAACGTGTGCCAGGGCTAATTTGCTCACAGAGGGGAAAAGGTTAAAGTACTGCTGAAGCTGAGTTCTTCTTCTAGCTGCCTCCCTCAGCTTTAGCCTAGTTGGAACAACCCACAACTGTACTCAGATTGGAAAAGGTGTGTTCTAATTAATGGGAGTGCTGCGGACTCCCTCTTCAGTGGCAACTGCCTGCATATATTATACATGTAACGAAGAGGAGGAGTACACTTTCCCTGCATGCTGGAACAAAAGGATTATTAAAGCAGTTGGATATCACCCTGGGGATTATTTACTGGAGTGGTTTAGAGAAACTTTACTTTCTTCCTATGTTAATAGCTGGAATAAGGAGGTCAGCATGAGGAAGACATCGAACACAGGTGAGTAGAGTAAAACGCTCCTTCAGGGCAGTTGAATTCATAAGCTGGGCTCTGTCTGCAGGAAGAGAAAACCTGTTTTTAATTTGGTTTTATCCTCTGTTTCTTTAGCTGTTCTGGAAAGTTCAAAGTTGTTTGCTGTACAGGAAGAACATTGGGAAGAAAGCTGAGGGAAATAGATATATGAGGACTAAAAACCTCTAAATACTCCCCCTACACACACACTATTCTAGATTATAGTTTAGATAAAGAATTTGTATTTTTATTATATATATTTTTTAAATCCAGGAATAGTTCAGGAAGGTTTAGGGTTCAAAGTATGTGCTGAAGAATATGTGGGTTAAGGGAGAAGGACTGAAGACAAGGAAGAGAGAATTTTGAAGGTGGAAGTACCATCTACTGAATTCTGGAAGCCCTACCATGACTTCCTGTGGTTTTTAAAGTCAGCTTCATGGGTTATACAGTAGAAATGGAGATTTAGCCTCTTCTCACTTCTACCTCCTGACATGGGGGGCTTTTTTACATTAAAGGGAAAATCACATTTGTTTACCAGCATTTTGCTTCCTGCTTCTCTTGCACAATTGTAAGGAGCTGAATTACACAGGAGGAGAGGGGCGACCACGTAGTTGGTAAATGAAAATTTCCCTGCCTCATAGTATTGAATGGGACAGTACCCTCTTGTAGGTGTTTTGTAGCGCAACTTCAGCTGCACACAGGATGAAATTCTGAAGTATTTCAGAAGAATTGAGATATCCAAAGGTGTGTGTGTGTGTGTGTGTGTGTGTGTGTGTTTTTAAACGGAATAATGGGGGGAAGGAGCAGGAGACATGCAGGAGATTCACGATGTTGTCAAAATAACCTGCAAACTTCCATGAGTGGCCAGTCAAGAGTGTGCTATAAATCGCTCATTTAGAGAAGCCCAAAGTAATGTATATATGTATTTTCCACCACATGTACCCCATTGAAAAATGCATTGTTGAGCAAGGCCCGATCCTGTGAAAAGCACCCATAAGCTTTAATCAAAAACTGCCAACTTATTTTAAGTTGATCTCTACAACCCTAGGACTGGGAAGTTGTTATATAGAGAGCTTCAGCTATGGGGAAGTATATAAATGTAAATAATAATAATAATAATAATAATAATATAGTCCTAGAGATTCACACTCTAGAGGTTAGGTTATAGGAGCTGGAAATCTAAGTAAATTCAATGGAGGGTGCAGTACCTGCAAGCCACCTGTATCCCAAGGAGTCAACTGGCATGAACTACAAATACTATATTTGAAGTCACTGAAAGATTTGAGAATGACATTTAACATGAAGCAAAAAAAAAAAAAGGAAAGGAAAGGGAAAAAGTGACCCTTCCACTTAGCTCTACAGCTGTAATTCAGGCTGTTGTCATGATTTAACACACTGTTTCTTCAGCTGAAGTGGGAAGAATGGTAATTTTGTTAAACAGGATCTAGATGGCGTGGGTAGAACAACCCTGTGGCAGCACCACTCCTGTGACATCCTCGCATCCCACACCACCCAAATCCTACATCTTTACACATCTGCACTACAGGTGAAAGGTGTGCAAATTCACTGAAGTTTCCTGTTTGAGAGAGGCACAAACAGATTGGTTTTACAGTTCTGTGCTAGTGCTGTATGATCAAACTCATACTCCAGAGATGAGGATTGCACTGAGAGCCGGGGTGGTGGTGTAGTTAGAATGTCGTACCGGGACTCGGGAGACACGAGTAACGGGTTCTAGTCCCCACTCAGCCAGTGGTGTGGATAAGGGTCCAAGCTATCCACATTAGCTGCCCTGAACTGTATGCGAACTGTGAAGTTTCCTACACATAAATCCCACATGGCTAGAGCAAATAAGATTGTGTGAAGGGGCCAGGTGGTTGCTAGGGGCAATGCTAACATGCTCACTCAAGTGGTAGCAGTGTTCCTCCTTTTTAGCTATGAAGATACCAGTAGCCATTGAATCAATGGCCCATTCCCCCCCCCCCCACACACACACCTTATTAGCATACAGGGAATTTTATTCTGTTGGTTAGAAACCTACATTAGGATTCATCATTTATCCGGCTGACACAAATTGCAGGAGATGCAGACAACCTTTCGCTAGTCTTTGTTTCTGGAGTGTCTTTGTATGCTTAAAGGCCTGCTGGTTAGCAGAAGACAGCAAGCTCTAATACAGCCACAGATTTATCACACACTTTGGCAAACAGAGCACCATGATCTCACAGCTATTTCCAAAGCCAGAAACTACAGTAACTCTCCACAGAAAGGCATGCCTCTGTGAAGGTGAGGGGTGCAGCGTGTGGGCGCTTTTGAAGTTCTAGTGCAGTGTTTCCCTAACTTTCTTTCTGAATGATAACTGAGGACAATGTGTCATTCTAACTCTACAAGCTAACTTTGGGGAATGTATGTAAGAGTAAGTGCTGCTCGTCAGCAGGATATAATATTGAGAAATCGGTATGAAAGCAGTATATGGAACACGTCGTGGGCCCCAACAGTTGTCAGTGCACTTTGACACTGCTGTAAAGCAGTAGTGTAGATCCTGCCCCTGTGTGAAGAGCTGTTCATGCCATGCCTCCTTTCAGGGCAGGTATTTCTGCTCTGATGGTAGCCACTTACACACACAAATGAACACTGTTTTTGCATAAAATTTGCATATGCTGATTTTTATGTATCAGTGCACATTTTAAAATAATTACTATAATTTAAATAGAAAAGCAATTCATGTTACTACAGTGGGGAAGACCTGTGTGCCTGGTTATTCTGCCATTCATGGTCTGTTTATGAGCTATTTCAAGGACTCTGCTCATGCTTCATGTGGTTCTTTATCTTTAAACCAGACTTGGATGGCACTGCCCTTCAAACAGAGGACTGACTGCTGTGTAGGACACATGGCCACCCCACTGCTGCAGCTCTGAATTGGGAGTGATTATATTACTATTCTCTTGCAAAGGGGACTGGTCAATATGCTGTTCTAGTTCTTTTTCAGAATTACCAAGTACCAGGTCTTGGTTGCTGGCAATCCATAGAACATGTACAGAATAACTAGACAGAGCCTGTCTGAATTAACCCATCCATGAAAACTTGGCAAATTAGAACTGCCATCACATAGGTGGGTTCAAATAAATTGTTTTCTTGATGTATTTCATTTATATTGCAACATTTCTCCAAGGAGCTCAGGGCGGTGTACCGTAGTTGTTCTCCTCCTCGCTGTTACTCTCACAACAACCCTGGAAGGTGGGGTTGGCTCAGAAATAGTTACTGGCATATAGTTTAGTGGGGATTTGAACTTGGATCTCCCCAGTCTTAGTTCTAAACACTACACTACAGTGGCTTTCTGGTTAGTACATCTTCTATATGTACTACGGACTGCCAGCAAACCAAGACCTGAAAGTTGATAATGGATGGTTGTATAGAGGCATTTACTTGCTGCTATGTGGTGCCAAAGAACTGGCACCATTAGTCCCATTTCAAAACTGGTCTATAAATCAGATACAACATGTATCCAGTAATTCCAATTTTCTGCCATGGAATGAGATGGAGGTAAATCAGAACAGTCCAGCCTCTGAGCCACATAGTGAACAATCCTGCACTATTTTTTTTTCTTGCAAGGATATTGAGTTTCTGGTAATCCTCTGAATAACTACACAGTCTAAAGCAGAGGTGGGCAACTTGTGGCCCTCCAGAAGTTTTGGCCTACAAGTCCCATAATCCCTCCCCATTGGCTATGTTGTCTAGGGCTGATGGGAGTTGTAGACTAAAAACATTTGGAGGGTCACACGTTGCCCTGGTCTGAACTTACAGTTTTCCTGTTTAATTGTGATGTTGATAGCCAGTTCTCGAAAAACCAAGAGAATCATCAGAAGAATAGCAAGTAACCTGTGTCCTGAAAGTTGGGTTTTTACATATTAAGCAGGAAAATAAAGATTGGTTTGACACATACCAATGACAGTGCCTTGTTCATTGCAAATGGAAAGAATTACCACTATTTTGATACTGATAGGTTGTATTTCTTTTAATACCTGAGATGCTTCCAGATGGATGGATTTTAGCACTACCAATCAGAAGGCATTGTGCAATTATTCTATTTTTTTCCTCCTTAATGGATTTTCTATGGTAAGAAAAAGATGGAAGAAGTAGTGGGAAAACATGGGTCTGCCCTCCTGCACTATAATTCCATGAATGAGGGCAGGGCAATTGCAGAACTCATCTGGCAGCACCCCTGGAGTAATAATCACAACCCTGATTCTCTGAAGGCTGGGTTATTTTACAGAGGGCAGGCATAATTGCTTTTCAGTAGTCAGCAGTTCAATCCCAGCAAAATGTTTCTATAGAACCCTTCCAACTCTTCCAGATACATTAATAAACTTCTGATTTCTCCACGTGAGGAAATGGGAACTGGATATTTGAACTGATGCTAGCTGGGCCTGATGGGAGTTAAAGTTCAAAACATCTGGAAGGCATTAGGTTGGGAAAGGCTGGTGTAGAAGGTCCCTGGCATCTCTAATACAAGGACTTCATGTACCAGGATTGAAAAATATCTTTTCTACCTAAGTTGTTGGAGAGCCACTGCCAGTCAGGCAAATTCCTCAGATGGATGGGCCAAAGGTCTAACTCGCTATAAGGCAGCTTCCTGTATTTGGCATGCCTGATACTCATAAACCATAAGGAGATTGTGCCAATCCTCCTACTGATCATGATACCCTTATAGCAAATTAGAAGCCAGCAGAATAAATGCACCATTCAAAACAGGAACTCTGATGTTAGTTGGGACCTCTTCTTGAGGTGCCTTCCCCCGAACAACTGTCTTAGCACTACAGTGCTGAAGGAGCTGTGGGTAACACTGCTATATGGATATGGTCCAAGAATGCTGAGTAGAGCCAGCTCTGGGGCCATTGCTTGAAGAATTCCAGCTGTTGCCTTCCTGCAGGTAGACACTAATCCCTTCACAATTAATTATTGTGCAATGATTGCTAATGAAATCTTCAACAACTGCTAAGAGCTATAAAAATGCTGTGATTGCGGAATTACATCTTCTTGTTTTCTATCTGGTATTGCTCACTAAAAATAGTGGATCCTAGCAGCTGGACCTCCCAACCACAACAGCTGCCCCTCGTATCACAGTAGGTCACTAGATGCGAAAGATGAATGAAACCTTTTGTTCAGAATATTTTATATGAAGCCAGTATTATATTTTACACTAAGTATTCACTGGCAAGGGACTTGCAGCCTGCTTTAACCAGTGACATTGCCAGAAGTTGGGAGGCTGTTATACATTTATGCTTTTTTATTGAGTCTAATAAAAATACATTATTCTTGTGTTAATTCAAACTCTAATAATAATGCGCTGCACAGGAAACCAGTTAACTAGAGTTGGGCTTTTCTATTTGGAATAATGAACTCAGCTGCTTTTGGATGCATAGTACTTAAGTGTACCTTAAACAAAACAAAACATAAACATACCAAGAAAGGACTTGTGTTCACTTAATCCTTGGGGGCAAATGGAGAATAAATGCATCTGCCATGTCAATAAGGTATTACTAAAACTGCTTTCAAGCCAATGGGGAAATGTCAACTGATGACAGTAATAAAGCAGCCTCCAAAGGGAACAAATAGATTCCTCCACCCACCACCCCATCCCACTGAAACCAACCTTTCACCTATCAAGTAAGA
Source organism: Anniella stebbinsi (assembly GCA_029215795.1). Taxonomy (NCBI): domain Eukaryota; kingdom Metazoa; phylum Chordata; class Lepidosauria; order Squamata; family Anniellidae; genus Anniella; species Anniella stebbinsi. The sequence goes on along the minus strand of JARDYH010000005.1, from coordinate 57,738,129 downwards.
AATTGAATTGTTAATTCTCATGAAAACTTCTATCCTCTTGATTGCAAGAGATAAAGCTTTACTTTATTTACCATCTGAGACTTGCTCCCATGATCATTGTGTGAACCCATGGCATGCTCTAAGGGCACATGATCCTGGCCTCTTGCCGAAGCTAAGCAGGTCTGGGTCTGGTCACAGCAGGGATGGGAGGACGTCAGCTTTCACTTCCATGATGGAAGAAAGGTGGGATATAAATGCACTAAATAAATACAAAATATAGGCTGTCATCAGATGAACATTTTATTGCACGCTCGTTACTGGGCACTCACTGATTTTTGCGGGTCTCTCTCACAACGTTTTCTGCGTCCCACACACCTCCTGCCCCTTCTGGCCTTCTTCTGGCCCAGTAAATTTGAATTATTTTTGAGACAGAACTTGCTGCTATCTCCTGCTGTGTGCAGGAGAAGCAGCACGATCAAAACTGCACACTGAATGGGGCATGTGCACGTTTTTACTTTCTCTTTCGAAAGAGGAAGTAATGAGGGACAAAAGTGCAGGCGGAGAAGCAACGGTAAGGAAACACGATTTCCCCCATGTGATGATGCACATAGGCTACACTCCAAGGCGGTATGTGTGTACCTAGTAAGATAGCCTTCCCCAACCTGGAGCCCTCCAGTTGTTTTGGCCTTTAACTCCTCTCAGCCCCAGCCAGCATGGCCAGCATCCAAGAGTTCTGGAAGTTGTAATCGAAAACATCTAAAGGGCACCAGATTTGGGAAGGCTGTTTCAGAAGATCACATCCTCATAGACCAAGTTGTGGCCCTCCAGATATTTTGGCCTACAACTCCCATCAGCTCTTGCCAGCATAGCCAATGGTGAGGGATGATTGGAGTTACGGACCAACATCTGGAAGGCCACAAGTTGCCCACCTATGTATAGAAGAACAATGGAAGCATTACAATCTTCCTTTGTAAGATGCATTTGGCAACTGTTCCACAATGTTGGGACTCAGTAAAGGAATGTAGCCATTGTTCTTCCCCAATGTAAGGATTTTGAAGGTGGGAGATTTAAATGTATGGGATGATTCAGCAGAGGAACTGGATTCCAGGTAGTGGATGGAATCTCCCTCCAGGGCTTACTGTGAATGCTCATCTCAGAGAATGATTTTAATTGTTGGGAAGGAAGTTTAAAATTAGTCTGGTACCTGAGCCACTAACTACATGAGTCTGCCAGATCTCAGCTCAGCTCTTGATTTATTTTTACAGCAACTTGGAAAGTTCAACCTCTTGGGCCTTCAGAGGCCCTGTGGTTTCTTACTTGGTCAATTTTGTATTGCATGCACAATTCAGCTTGTTCCAGTTTTACCATCTTCTGCAAATAAGGTTCTACTTGCTTTCAAATAATCCAACTTTTCCCTTTGAAATCATAAGAAAGAAACAAGAAACACACACACACAGAGAATTTTTGTCTCCTTTTAACCAAGAAGCAAACACTAGCTGTTGAACAGAGAATGAGCTTTGTGTTTCCCCTTTAGTGTGCTAGAATAAATTCCTGTGGCCTAGTTTGTAAGGTCACATGGACTAGAACGGCTGGAGTTTGACCACATCGTATTAAATGTCAGCTCTCTTCTCCGCTCTTTCCGCACATCACTTCCCTCTCCTCCAGTCCCTCCTCATAGCTAAAAAGCACCCGTTTTCTGCCATGGAAAACACTGTGCCCTTGTTTCAAGTAACTGCCTTTCTTGATCCTTTGAGAGTACAGTCACATTTTCAAGCTGGTAAACAAAAGCCGCAGTGCTCTATCACGTTTGCCTGGAGACTTCAAGATGATGAAATTTAACCAGTTTACATAGATCACCTATCAGTTTCCTATGTGAGTCACTTCCCTTGTGGCTAGCAGCCAGTCTGATTTCAACATTTGACTTCTGATCATTAGACTCTTGAGACAGAAATCTTGCGGCTCTCCCTTGTTGCTTTGTCACATTCTTGGCTCAGGAGAAGGTGGTTTCAATGGCCTATTCATTTATATTAATTTAATTTAAATTAAGAATGCAATCCTATGCATGTTTAGTCAGAAAAAAGTCCAATAGTTCCCAGAATGCCCAGCCATAGAACCATAATAGTATAGAACCATAACAAACCTTGAACAGCAGACTGAACAGGCACACAGGTCACCAGGATGCAATCTTCCCTATTATGGTCACCATGAATGAGTTGAGTATGTCACCATGGGCAACTTCAAGGCCTCTTCTCTCTCTCCTTGTGGTTGTTTAATTTTGCAGCCAGACTTGGACTGGATGTCCTTCAAATAGAGAATGCCCCCAAATAGAGGGCTGTCCTCTGACAACCCTTCAAATAGAGGACTGTCCTCTGTAAATTAGGACACTTGATCACTCTCCTTTCAGATTTGGAGAGGAGATTCAGCAAGGCTCAAAGGCCTTCTTGGATCGTTCAGGGACTAAACTGTTAAAAAAAAAATTTAAGAGCATTAGTTGTGACTATGTTTTATTTGTGTGGGTGGGTGTTTATTTTATAACACCTCTAGCAATATTATTTATCAACACATGACAGCTTTTCTTTTCATGGAAGCAAAGGTATTTGTGCCCTTAGCATACACAGCTAGAGCACAGTTTATAACAATGGGTAGTATCCTATTCAGCCGCTGCTCTCCCACTGTTTCTATTGTGCCAGTGGAACTCACTGCTAATACACTTCCTAAAGCAACCCCAGGAACCAGTGGAAATGCTTGTTTACAAAATATGACAGGAGAGCAGAGCTCTGTTCTGTAATGCTGCTCCCTGAAACACTGTCCCAGGCTTGTTTTTAGGCAAATTATGCCAGGGATGGAGTATTGCTGATAAGCCTCAATGTCCCAGTAGCAGTTGAGGGGCATGTGATGCAGATATTGACCCTGTTCAGACGACACTCTAAGCCATGGTGGTTAATCACTTTCAGCTAAACATTATAGCTTAGCATGTCATGTGAACCATGACTTAGCGTGTCATGTGAATCATTCCTAACCATGGTGGCTACATAACCACAGTTTAAACATGCTCACTAGCCATTTGTTGCAAAGGGGGTAGTGGCCTAACCATGGTTTAGGTGTCATCGGAACAGGCCCATTGGCAATTTCCACTGTGGACATCTAGAAACATAGGCAAACTATGTTGTACCCCAAAAGCAACTGGCAGAGGCTATGAAATAACACAATTAGTCAATGTTTTATATAACTATGTGTACCGATGCACACATTCACAGGAGAAGGGAAAAAATGTAATTAGCAGCACTCAGGACTGTACATAATTTTCATTATAATCTGATTTTCTTGATAAATTTGTCCACTTTTCCTTGCAGAATTCTTTGTTGCAAAATCTTTTTGCTTGGATATTTGAGGTTGTAGTTTTACCGTTTTGCATGCTCAAATTTAGAGCCATATTTTTTTTTCTATATGATTTGTGTTTGTCATTACACTGTCTTAATATTTTACTGAGATTAGTCCTGTTTAAATACTGCCTGCTTGCCTATGAACCCTATAGCCTTTGTGGTTCATCATGTGAGGCAATAATAAAGAGTGCCTCTGAGCATTGCAAGTAGGTGTGCTTTTCCATGGTGACCAACTGTCAGGATTTCCCTGGATTTGTCCTGGTTTTTGTTCTGCCCTGGGTGTTGGGGGAGACTTTCTGTAATTTTTTATAATGTCCTGGAATGACATGCTTTCCCATCCTCTGCTCCAATTGGGGCCTTTAAGGTGGCGGGGGAGAAATGATGCACTTTCCAGAGGCCCTGGAAAGCTGCTTTCCTGCCCCCCCCCCAGGTGTCCTCTTTTTTGGTTTCCCAAATATGGTCACCCTAATCATGCTATAAGGTAAAAGGAAATATTATTTAGCTTTATCATCACAATTGCTCAATCCTCTGTCTCTAGCCCTATCAGCCACAAAGTGTTTGCCTTGTTAAACCATTTCTTTCTAGGAAGGGGCCTATTTGCAGCAATAGTTGAATATTTATTTTCTTGCCAGCATAGGTCAATTTGCAATCTTTGTCAAGCAGGACTGCAAACATTCACAGGTGCTTGGTCTTCTCCTGGGCATCTAAAATGTAATCATGAGTAATGAGCTGTTGGATCTCATCTCTTCCTACTATATTCCTGCCATGCTGGACTGGGATAGGTTGGAACAGCCATGGATGGCAACAGCCTGATCTGATAAGATAGGTGGCTACTGGGATTGGGAGCAGCTAATGAGGTTGGAGGGGCATGGCCACCAGATGCCATTGGGGGACATGAGGGAGGAGCATAAAGGAAGTGGGGGGAGCAGTAGAATGCAGGTAGAGAAGAAAGAACAGAGCCAAAAATGTAGAGGAGGAAGGACAGACCTAGAGAGGAGGCTCAATTCAGAAGCAAATCAGCTTAGATGCCAAAAGTGTGCCCAAATAAAAATGGCTTTTCCTGCTGGCTCATGGACGACAGAGATGGAACTAGCCTGGCTTCCATTGACAGAGACTTCCAAAGCTAGAAGCAGCCAACAAGGACACATTCCTATCACAAGGACCTCTGATAGTATTGGGCAGAAAGAAAGGCCTCTCTCTAAGACTTTAAAACCAGGTTTCATGCCCCCGTTTGAGAAATCCCAGAGACAGCCAAAATCAAGGAGCCATCCATTGCAGGACACCTTGGGGAGCCTGGGCCCTCAGGGGAGATGACCATGGTTCTGTTCCCACAGGTGTAGGGGAGTTCCACTTCTGAGGCAGAGGCTGGGTGACATCTAGTCTCTGAGAGCATCATTGCCTCATGAGGTAGGTCAGTAGGGATCCTTTAAAGAGAAGTGTTCCTATAGAAAGAAAGCCTACAACAAACTGCAGCTGAGTTATGGGTGGGGCTCAGGAAGTTCTGGCAATATAAACCTGCACTATTAGTCTAGCCATTGCTGGAAACAATGTATTCCATCAACTCCAATGCCTTGATTTTGCTCTGTGATGGAACCTTCATGCCATTGACCTTGGACTCTTGCTTGACTCTGCTTCTTGGACTGTGTATTTGACTTGACTGCTTATCTATGTTTGGACCTTGGCTGGTCTCTTTTGGAACTCTCCCTCTTGCCTGGTGCCTTTGATCATTGCTTGTTGATTGACTTGCTTTTGGATTGCCTGTCAATTTATCCTAATGCTGAGCCTGATCCAGTCAGAGCAGGACATCTGGGCAGGTTCATATGGGAGAATGCATTATTACACATTGCCTGGTCCCAAGCCATAGGGGTTTCATAGGTAATGACAAACACTTTGAATTGTGCCTGGAAATAGACTAGTAGCTAATGAAGCAGTTGTAACGAGGGAGTCACCATTAGAGCAAAGGAGTCATGTGTTCCTTATAGCTGGCCTTCTTCTGTATATGGTCACTCTAGTGCCTGCAACTTTAACTGTTGTGATGAAGAGGGAATTTCACCAGGAACTAATTGCATACAAATGACACTGACTGAAATTCCCTTTTCTCTACAACTGTTAAAGTTACATTAGCCCGGTCCTCCTTTTCATATGGTCACTCTAGTAGCATTCTGGAACAGCTGAAGTTTCTGAACACTTTTCAAAGTCAGCCCCACATAGAACTTGTTATAATAATCCAAATACAACAGGGGTGTGCTACTGCAGAAAGTCTGGGGACTGTTTTTGCCCCTGGAACCTCCTTGGCACACTGCACCTCCTGCAGGCACTGAAAAACATACTTTTTTTAAAAAAAAAAAACCACCTCTTTTTAATGGTATCTGTAGCACTATGGAGTACTAAAAGGGCCAAAACATTTTAAATTTTACCCTTTTGGCACTCCATAGCACTACAGATTACTTGTTTTTAATTTAGGGGGCAGTGTGGGGGGAGGGGTGCAAGATAGGGTGACCATATGAAAAGGAGGACAGGGCTCCTGTATTTTTAACAGTTGTAGAGAAAAGGGGAATTTCAGCAGGTGTCATTTGTATGCATGCAGCACCTGGTGAAATTCCCTCTTCGTCACAGTTAAAGCTGCAGGAGCTATACTAGAGTGACCAGATACAAAAGAGGGCATGATGACACCTGCTGAAATCCCCCTTTTCTATACAACTGTTAAAGACACAGGAGCCCTGTCCTTCTTTCCATATGGTCACCCTAAGCATGCTACTCAGCACGATACCTGCTTCTTCCTTAGAGTCATAAGAATGTAAGAAGAGCCCTGCTGGATCTGGCCATCAACTCTATCATGTCTCCGTTCGTTCACCTTTTCTTTAAGCTAAACAGTCCCAAACATTGTAACCTTTCCTCATAGGTTTTTAGACTCCTGACTAGTCAGGGGCAGTATCACTGTAAGCCAGGCCAAAGTTGGCTTTTGGATGAAAAGCATGTATGGGGGGAACTCTAAGAGAAAGCTGATTATCTTTGGTTTGATGACCAGAGGAACTACAGCTAAGTAGGCTGACCATCTGAAAAGGAGGACAGGGCTCCTGTAACTTTAACAGTTGTAGAGAAAAGGGAATTTCAGCCAGTGTCATTTATATGCAATTAGTTCCTGATGAAATTCCCTCTTCATCACAACTGTTAAAGTTGCAGGGCCCCTGCCTTCTTTTGTATATGGTCACTCTAGTATAGTGCCTGCAACTTTAACTGTTGTGATGAAGAGGGAATATCACCAGGAACTAATTGCATACAAATGACACTGGCTGAAATTCCCTTTTCTCTACAACTGTTAAAATTACAGGAGCCCTGTCCTCCTTTTCAGATGGTCAGCCTAGTAAGGTGGCTCTGAAGGAACACAGAGAGCCCAGTGGAGAAGTTTTATATCCTAGGTTTTGGGACCATGGAGGAAGGTTATCTAAACCTGGAGATTTTGCCCCTTCTCAAATTCAGCTAAGCTTAACAAATAGTCATAAAAGAACTTACCTGGGTCAGTATATTGTGGAACCAATAGACCAAGTGGGTTTTGATGTGCCTCTTCCCAAAGATCCCACAAGCATCATGGCATTTAGGAATAATCAAATATTTTTATTATTTGTTTTTTATTTATTACATCTTTATACTGCCCATCAACTGAAGCTCTCTGGGCAGTGCACAATTAAAAACCATAGAATAACAATATAAATTTAAACATTAAAAAGTTAAAAAGGCAGTGTAAAATGAGCTACATTAAAAACTAGGGAAAACCTGTGTAAAAAGGTATGTCTGCATATTTCTTCATAATAGATTCTATTCTGCTGTTGGACAACTATGAATTGCTTGGAATATTTACCTGGTAAAGGACAGAATACTATGGTCACACAAGTCCTGATTCTTCCTGTCTCATCTCTTTGAAACTAGGTGCTGATCACCTAGTGCAGGCACAGGGATGGGATTCCATGGATCAACACAAGGTCATTGAACAACACTTCCCCTGATCTTTGGTCGGAGTGCAAGAGGCATACTGTGCTCTGCATAGGTTAAGAGAATTGGTTTGCACCATTATCAGAATGGGCCATTTGTACTCTATGTGTGGAGGGAACATGATTGCCCATGCACCTCCATCATGTCTGGCATGTAATACATGATGTAGGTCCTGTGCATACATAATTTCTCTGTGCTCCTAGCTCTTCAAAACCTAAGCAGTGAGGTAGAACAAATGTGTACAGCCCACTCCGTTGCACATAGGACGGGGCATGTGAGAGTTCAGACTCTCTATCACATGTACAGAGGGTCTGTTCTAAGTATGCCAATTGGCCAGAGGTCTGACATTTGCACCCCTTTATTTGATATTGCTTCAGATTTGGCCCAGCAGCTCACATGCCCTCGTTGCCAAAGCTACGGGGTGTCTATTTGAGTTTTTATTCTAAGTTGTTAAAGCAAATTTAAACGGTGTCAGAGACTGTCAAAATTAATTAAAGGAAACCAAGTTGTTGAGGAATCTCAAAGGGGGCTAATTTGAATTTTGAGTCTTTCTCAAACAAATGAATACATAATTGCAAGAGCTTTTAATTTCATTCATGGCTTTATAAAACACTCCTCCTCTAAGCTCTAGTATATGCTAGCCAATTAAATGAAAAATCAACAGAAACCAGCAGTGGGAAAGCAATGCAGTTTTTATGAACCAGAGGAGATGACTAATTCTTGCTTCTCTGTGCTCTTTGTCCTTCATGAACCAAGCAAAATTCAGAACGTGTCCTGATATAAGGAAGTGCAGCTTCAAAGAATGTTCCATGTTTAGGTTAACTCAGAACTAGTGGGGAAAACAAATGACAAACGTGCTCTCTCCTCTTGCACGCCCCCCTCACTCTTAGAGCATGCTCTATCTTGTTAGGGCTCTGTTTTAAGTTGAATGCCTCACACATGAAGGACTATGGTCCCCTCTACAAGATTTCGCTTTGACGCCTGGTTGCCCGATTATGCTCATTTACGGATAAGCGCATTTACCCCTAATACCTATTCACGAGAGGCGGTGAAGCACTTTACAGGCTGTATGAAATGCGCTTTAAAGTTGTTTATATGCAGAGAATCACATGTTTACATGGCCATAAGGCGCTTTAACTCCCGCGGTAAATTTTAAGTCGTTATTTAACATGCATTCGATAATGCGCATAAGTGGAGATAAAAAGCGCCTCAACCCCCTATTTGCGCTCCGCTCTTGTAGTGGTAAAATCTGTAATGCGCCTTGAAAGACCTTTAAATCGCTCTTGTAGAGGCACCCTATTTCTGAAGTGAGTGGATTTTGAAATGTTTCATGGTCCTTAATGAGGAGACACCCCCCCCCCCCGTTAAAAGGCCTGAGCATATTTCCCTGTAAACAGTGACAATCCCTCTGTAACAGAGGGACTCTAAAGTGTGTGACTGGCCTACGTAGGGAGACCTGAGCAGTTGCAAGAAGCGGTGGAACCTTATCTCCTGGACCAATGTTGAACCAAAGGGCAGGGTGACAATCTCTTTGCTCCTAACTACTGCAAAACAGGCATAGATAGACAGTTTTGTAAGCCATTTGGATACCCCTTTTCCCATTCTTTTCAGGCTGTTTGTTTTCTTGGGGAGCGTGATGTTGCTTTAACTATTAATCCCTAGTTTTATTGTTCAAAAAACATTGTTCAGCTTCTGTAGTTTATGCATTTTCTTTTTGTTTGTTTTTTGTAAGTTGCCTCAAGCACTCATGGAGCAGAGGGATAATCAGAAAACATTGTAAATAAAATAAATAAGCACGCAAGCACACTGGCCCTTCTACATTTTTTCTTTTGGTAGGATTGTTTGTTTGCTTTCATGAGATCACACCTACTTCTTAGAATAGAGATGTGGTGATCCTATGTTGACTTTTGTCCTGTCCTGTCTATGCTGCCTTTTTAATTGGAATTAAATTACTGACCCCTTTCGGCTTTGTTCTGTGCTGGGAAGGAAGCAATCGCAATCTCTCTCTCTCTCTCTCTCTCTCTCTCTCTCTCTCTCTCTCTCATATTGTCTTGCTTTGGGAACAGGAGTATTGGACGGCTGCCTCTGAAAAGTGTTCTCAGCCCAAATATTTGGCTGAGAGGACAAAAGGAGTTGCTCTCCCACCAGTACCCTCTGCAGTGTCGTGAGCCTGTGCTGACATTTCCTCCTGGGATGCTCAGCGCATCAGCTGGATGGTTTTGCAGTAATTTAAGCACTTAACCTACATTATTAAACTGTAAACCAATCCTACAACAGTAGAGGCACCCCTAGCAAAAATGTAGCACCTAATTGCTGGTTTAAACACAAGAGTTATTCTCAGGGAAATAAATATTTGTGCAGGTCAGGCATTTTTTTCCTCCCCTATTCCATACCCACCACCTGCTTTTTGTAACATTGTTCCTGAAGAAGAGATCTGGAGATCTCAAAAGCTTGTATTTTTTAGGTAATTGTTTTATTGGCCTAATATAAGTACTAGACGAATACATATTTTGGATTTTTTTTTTATGGTCAGCACAGCTACCTTTGCATTTTCCTTAACTTAGGTGCAAGCTAAATGTGAAAGCAGTGGGCCCCTGTATTAAATTCAGGTGGCAACCAAATTCTGCCCCCCCCCACCCCATTTCTCCCCCCCCCCTCCCGCCAACTCTTCCTCAGCCCAGTTGAGCAAATGGTTTTCAAACTATGCCAGATAGTGAGGGCAGTGCTACAGGGCACTGGTGAAATTCTTTTGTTTTCCATAGCAAGTGTATCAAGTATGGAATTTAATGCACAAACACCTGTGCATACATATCTGGGAAAACAATTGGCTCAGTTAATGTATAGTGCTCCCCTGAGTCTCCCTAAACCAAGGGAGAACTCTCTGCATACTTCTGTGTTGTATAGTTGATTTATTGTTTTATTTATTTACCATTGAAAACATATTTGCACACACAGGGAGTCTCACCATTGCCACCTGTACCACTCTGGAATTTATTTTGGTGTTTTGTTTAATATAGGCAGCTGTTCATAAAATACATGTATAATTTAAGTAAAACACACCATGCATAGATAAGAAAGTTGCCATGATGACTGAGGTATCCCAGCTGTATAACACTGGTTCTATCCCAGCTATTTAAGGCTGCCAACTTTTAAGCTGCATAAGGCTGCTAGCAACTTTTAACATTGGGAAATGTTATGGTTAGGAATGTCTTCACCTGGGTGGTCTTTCCTGTTCAAGCAGGAAGATAAAATGCCAGCCTGCGATTAATTTCCTGGTGTAGATTCTTTTTTCTCTTTCTTTTTACAAAATATACAATTCCACCTGTGAGCATGTAAGCATGGCAGCATGTTAGTACCTGTTGCACAGGTTAATGTTGATCTGAACAGTTTCAGTTCGTTAGTGTGATTCAGTATCTCACTCTTGCAAATTTAGCATGGCTATTTATTATTGATACCATACTTTTTAGTGCAAGAAGAATCTTTCTGTAATGGATATTCACTATTTTGTCTATTGTGGTAACAGTCAAGAACTGTGTCTCTAAACTTCTTATAATCAATGAACAGAAAGAGATGTGGCAGAGAATGACAGATCAATACAGATACTCTGTAGAGTGTAGAGTACTCTGATACTCTACACCAGGGGTGGGCAACTTGTGGCCCTCTAGATGTTTTGCTCCCATGATCCTTCACCATTGGCTATGCTGGCTAGGGCTGATAGGAGTTGCAGACCAAAACATCTGGAGGGCCACAGGTGAACTACCTCTGCTCTACACTTATAAATGGTTAAGCTGGCAGATCTGGATAGAGCTAGGATGCCCATGGTCAAAGGGGAAGGGCTAGGAACAAAACAGATTATTCAAACAGTGCTTGATGATCAGCAGTAGAAAGTGTCATTCTGGAGGTGATGTTAACTATTATTTAGTGATTATTTATAATTAACAGATATATACTTCCTTATCTGCTAAAATGCCATCAAGGTGGTGCACCATATTGCACTGGCAATATTATGTCAGATTTGTGTGTGTTGTGTGTCTAGGAGCCACAGTTGAATGTCTCTTCCATTTATGCTGGGCAGAGAAGTGTTTTTTTTCAGGGAGTGGAAGCCTAGTGGCATCATAATATAAGTCAGCACAATTATTCCACTACCACTATAATGTCATACAATTGGCTATAGTACCAATTGTATGACCTTAGCTTCTTTTAAAAGCTATTTGTCAGCCTGAACATTGTGTATCTGTGCCCATGCCAGGAATATGAAAACATGCAGGCCTCCTCAAAGTGATTGCCCTGCCACTTTAGGAGGATTGTGCATTGAGAACAAGATTTGTGTTTGAATTGAGATCTAGGGAGATGGAGACTGTGGGTGGGTGGAGGGTAACAGGGCCTGGCTGGCCCTACACTCATAAGCAGCCCTATGACTCTGATGTCCTCTGTCATCTCCAGTCGTTTGGCCATTGTGAATGGATTCCATGGTCACATGCTCTGATCTCCTTCCTTGTTTCCTGGTTTGAGGTTTGCCATGATTTCAGATTTATGGTTACTTCCAATCACAGTTTTCCTACAAACAGTAAGTGGAAAGCCAATCCAAACCATGTTTTTTCATGTTCTGGGTTGGCTATGATGTCTGTACAGTGTGAGGAACATGATGAGGTGGAAGAAGATGTCAAAGGCTTGCAGGAAGTAAAAGAAGAAGCACTAGGTAGTGACTGGTAGTAGTAAAGGGAACCTAAATCTCAGCAGTTGTGCCAGTTTGGACTCAAGACCTGATTATCTGAAGCAAGGTCCACAGCTCTGATAGGTGGGTAGCATGTTTCTTTTGTTAGGGAGAGAAGCGCTCCCCATTTGCTTTAGCAGAGTAAGCGTTTTTAGTCCAGCATAAGTCCAAGCAGTGAAGAAATACTCACACTCCAGAAGTATAGTGTATAATACAAGTCCTTTACTGTGTTCCAATAATATATATATACAGGCAACTGGTTCCTCCAGATAATACAGGTTTTTCAGATAGCTATTGCATAGCATAATTCTCCTTCCATCAATCTCTCATTCCACAAGCCTCCGTCCACAAAATCTTCAGCCTAACTAACAGCCATTTCTATATTCTTACTAATATACATATTTACTGAACCTTGACTCAGCACACAGCCAATTATCTAACCTTCTAGAAAGATTCTCCCTATCTTCCTGACCTTTTTAACAGCATAGAGAAAAAACCATACTATCAGATTATTGACTGCAGTTGGCTGTTCAGTCTTCCCTGGACACTCAAAACTTGTCCAGTTCTTTATTCAACTTAAACAGAAATTTTCCCTGACATCTTTTACAAGCTGTTATCCTGGAGGTGATCAAAGGCATCGGGGGGGGGGGGGCGGGAATTTAATATTCTTTCATATGACAGGATAAACGAAGGAAACAAGTACAAGTTGCCTTGAGCCATTGCTGGAAATGAACAGTTTGAGGAATTGTGTTGCAACTGCCTGGACATGTAAAACAACTGCACAAATTACAGATAAATCACTATAAGTTGCAAGTCAAGGCAGAGGATTAATGGATTGATGGGTGGATGGATGTGGGTCTGAATGTATTCTGCATAATTTTAGTGCTGGGAAACTGCCCAGGACTGACAGCACAGAAGAATGATGTAATCTCTGTAAATAGAAGAAGAGTGAAGCTGCCACCCAGGCTGTAGTGTAGCAGCTCTTCTCCAGAAACCTCTGCTGTTTTGTCATTGCTGCCCATCAGGGCTCCAGACCTGTTGGTGTTAGTGCCAGAAGGGACAAGAAGGTTCTCCATTCCATTCCCATGTTCAAAAGACCGTCTGTTTTTCATTGGTCTATTCAGTCTGGTTTACAGTGTTCCAATGGCAAAACCATATATGCTGCAAAGAGTTTGCAGAGCAATAGCTTTACATGACATATGCAAGAGAGTTAAGCAACATGCTGTAACAGAAAAGGGGGAGAGGGAAGGAAGGAAGGATGTGCCAATTGACTTGGGAGAAAAGTCCTACAACTAGTGATAGAGCAAAACGTATTTGTTGAGTGATCTCAAAGATACTTGACTGGGATTCCCTTCATATCAAAATCAGTTTCAGCAAATCATACAGGTCTTTCCTGCCCAATCAGCACCTTTCCTCCTAGAAGGGTGCCAGTCAAGCTGGAATGAACTCAGTGATTTGTCCTGTCCATGTGGTGGTTTACTTCTCACACATATGCACTGCCTTGCAACAGGTGATTTCACAATGGAGTCCACTGTGGGTATGTGTGTAGGGAGGGGGGAGGGGTTCATTTTCATAATCTGTCAGGCAGCTGGAAAGCCATTATCAAAGGAATATGGAATTGGAGGAAGTAGATACCTGGGGCAGGGGAATAGGTACCTGCTTTATACATTCTTATGTCTAGTTCTGGTTCTACAGTTTATTCCACTGTGAGGTGTTGGTGGAAGTTCAGGACAGACACCAAAGTGCACTGCAGCTGTAACGAGACACAAAGTATGAGAATGAAAGGGGAATAGAGTTGATGTACAGGGAGTGCAAATAGACACTCTTTAAAGCAGCTATTCAGATGTGTGCTGTTCATCAGCCTTCCCCAAGTTGGCCCCTTCCAGATGTTTTGGGCTATAACTCCCAGCTTTCCTGATCATTGACCGGGTTGTCTGGGGCTGATGGGAGTTGGTCCAAAACATCTGCAGGGGCAGGCACCAGGTTGGAGAAGGCTGCCCTATATGCATGATGCTTCACAATTAGAGTACTCAATACTGAAACTAACATATAGTAAACATAAGTTCACTTGTGTCTTGCATGAATTTTGAGCTTCTGCGCATAATCTCCCTGCTCACAGTGGCTGAGGTTTTTGTTTGTTTTGTCTTTTTGTGACCCTTGGCTGCTGCTCACTGCTGTAGTTAAATAGATCACCTCATTTATATGTTATTAGTGAATAGACCCAGCTTCACACAGGTGGGAATAGCCCTTATGTTAATACACTGAAGTCTTTAAGCAAACTTACAGAACTTACACTGTTGCAGCTTCAAACTGTATGGAGTGTGAAGCTATATGCTAGTTAGAGAAGTCTGCCCCTAATAGCTGAAAATCTAACTGCAGGCTTCAACCACATGGACACACTTAAATTAATAAAAAAATAATTTTTTTTTAACAAAATAACCCTGAAATGCACATTCCTAGGTCCCCATAGTATACATGCTACATTTCAGGTGTCTAGGATTCACGGTCTTGGAGCTATGGTGGTGATGAACAAACAAACAGATGGACAGAGTCACTTCCTCTTTTATGATTATAGGTAATCTCATATGATTGAAATTTGAACACTGCAGTGCTGAGTCAACATGCACAGTTTGAAATCGATGAAACGGTATTGAAGCTGTAAGTCTTTAAAAATTTGGATTGGCTGCCATTTTGTTTCAAGATGGCAAGTGAAATTTTCACTCTGCCTAAAACCATTCCAGATAGAGGTAGAACACAACCTAAAAGTTTCATAACAATTGGATGTACAGTTTTCAAGTCTATCGAGGGCATGCAAACAAACACTTTTATATATAGAAGATAGATGAACAGAGAGACTGCATTGAGGAGATCTGCTTGTGGTGAACATTAATAAAAACATACCAAGGGAATATTTTAAAAGTTACCTCAATAAATAGACCTCTTTTTACACTTTCTCCTCAGTCTCTGGCAATTTAACTGATAACTTCTCTTTCCTCGCACTAGTTTTCTTAGCCCAGTTAAGTTGGAAAGTAAAATTGCAATATATTGCCACATCTTGTGATAGCCATAGTCAAAGCTATATCATCAGTGCTGGAGGTTTGTCAGCTCTCATGATATTATACAGGGAGAAATGTGATTTCAATAGGCTGTGTTGTGGAAAGCATCAGAGATCTAGGAGAACATGGTAATGCTCCTATGAACTCTGCTCAGAAACTAAAAAGCTAAATGGAAAGGTGAACAATTTCTTTGTAAATCCATTCACCAAGTTGTGGAGAACTGTACTCTTTCAGTGGTAGGAAATGGAAAGCCTGTTGTAGCATAACAAATCAGAAATCCTTGCCTTGGGGCTGTTTTTCAAGCCACGTATAACTCATGTCCCAGTAGAAGGATTAATGCATGTTGCTGCTTCTGAGAAAGACACTGGTACTGCTGAATAACCACACCCTGCCCATTGGAATGCAACATTCTGGGAGCAAGTAATATATTAACCCCTTTTCCATATGATGACTTAGATAATGGGGGTGGGGAATGTGTTGCCCTCTAGATAGTATTTGACTCCAATTACTATCATCCCCAGCCAGCATTCCCAGTGATGCTGGGAACTGTAGTCCAACAACATCTGGTGGACCAAAGGTTTCCACCCCTAATTTAGATACAGGAGTGGCTTACAGGAACATACCCAAAGTAGCCATCAGTTTTGAATGTACACGTGTGTAAAATCTAAATCAAGGGTGGACAACTTGTAGTCCAATGACATCTGGAGGGCCATGACTCCCATTCTCCCTAGCCAATCAAGGCAATAGTGAGGCTTGATGGGAGTTGCAGTCCAACAACCCTGTCCATTAAGGACAACAGCATTTAGGCATGCCAATTCTAAAATGCACACTGTGGTTTTCTTGCTGTGAGGGTATTTGCATTCTCCTCAGTTATTTGCAGAAGTAAGCAAGTCTCACTGAACCAGCTAGGACTGGACTACAAGAAGTCACATGTCTATAGCAGCCTTTCCCATCCAGGTGGCCTCCTGAAATTTTGGACTTCAACTCCCATCAGCCCCTGACCACATTGCTGATGCTGGGAGTTATAGTCCAAAACATCTGGAGGGCACCAGGTTGGGGGAAGGCTGGTCTATAGTATAGATTATACCCGGAATTTTCAGACTGTATGCCATGAGAGAGAAATGAAATACAAAACACAGAGCTCTTTGCGAACCCCAAATACTAATTCATAGGAAATGCTGTTTTTTGGCATCTCTGCATGGTTGGAAAGAGGCAAAACCAGAGCACTGCATCAACCTTCATGGGAGGTGGGGAGTTGTATTGGACGTGGTTAGATCATTCAGACTTTGCTAAGGCAGAAATACAGTAGGATGATCTGGCTTTGGAGGAAACTGCCCACTGTATCTCTGCATGAATCACTGTCCTGAATGCCTCTTTCCAGTCAGGAAACATGCTCGCATCAGTAGCTCATGAAGAAACACAGGGAGAGGGCAGGACTCCTCCAAAAGCAAGCTACTTTTATTCTTATCTGTTCTAAAAGGAAATAATCTTGGGTGTTTTCATTCAGAAAATGTGTTGCTTCAGCTATTGGGAAATTTGAAAACAGTGGTGTATAAAGTTTAAGCTCTAATAGCACAAATGCTTTAAGCACCTGATTCTCTGTATTTATTTACCCTTCATTACCCTTCAAGTTCTGAACTTCTACCACAACAAATCCGCATTCTCAACCTCCTGTCGTTCTGTGTATTGCTTTCTCACTGAATCTGCCTCAAGTGGGCTTATGAGTCCTCTGGGCAAACCATGACGACTAACCACCAAGTACAGGAAATGAGCCAGACTTCCCATGTTTAAGAGCAAACTCTGTGCAGCCAAGGAAGGGAGGCAGAAGAGAGAAGGGTGGGCGTGTTGTGTAATTTGTGGTGTCTTTGCCTGATGCATAGGATTTTTGACATGTATATGGGCATTTAAAGAGCACAGGATCTAGAATGAATTCCAACACTTTGCTTGGGGCAAAATTGTGGGATTAGAAAAGAGAAAATATGTGATAGCATTTCAGGGAAATAACAGTTCAGGACTATTACCCCACCCTTCAAATTACAACTACCTTCTGGCAATAAAAACAGGCTATTTGGAATATCTCTCTTATTTGAAGAAGGATATCTTTATTGCAATGAATGTTACTTGGACAGAGTCATGCAATGAACAAAATCCATGGTCATAAATAGCATATGGCTTACTTGCTATAATGTAAATTGACAGACATGCTCTAAACAAAATATTTCACTCCTGTTAATATCATGCTGCATTTAATACATTTACCATCCCACCTACAGTCTGCTGCCCTTAATGGGTGCATCCAAGTAAAATATGCTTAGAGGCACTTGGATTTACCTGGGGGCTGTCTAAACGTTGTCTTTGCCTCACGGTGGCTCCGAATCAGCGCTGCATCAGTTATATGATGCAGCCACCCATTCAGAGCCACCATGAGGCCAAGAGGTGAAGATGCACAGGAAAAAAATTGGACTTACCCCAACTTTTCCTGCGGGATCAAAGTCAACACAGTTCTTCCACCGTCTGTCTTTGCTCTGTCACTGCAACAGGGACATTCCTGGACGGAAGGCAATCTTAAATAGGTTGCCAGAAGCCAGGGGAAGGGGCAGGCCCATAGAGCCTAATGCCCACCAGAAAGACCATGCTGTTTCCCTCTGTCAAGATTGCCCACCCCCACCCCACAGCAGCGATACTGTGGGGTTTGGCAGTGGAGTGGTACTAACATGGTGCCATGAAGGCAGCCCCCTGTTCAGAGTCTTCTGGCCTCATATTTTGTCTCTTAATTGTATTGACACAATTGACATTTTGTCTAGTTTGGCCCTGATAGCACTAAAGTTCCCAGGTTTCTCTTAAAGAAGGCTTTTTTTAGGGATCAGTTGTACTGACAGTGCACCCAATTTCCACAAGTTAATGCACCAATAAACATCCATTATTATTTCTTAATTATCGGGGGTCAGGGCTGGGTAGCAGTGACAGCTGTCTCATGTAAAGAGCTGGATTTTGGAAGGTCAGAATGTTTTTGTCTATGCTTACCTGTGAGTAATCCAATCCTTATTACTTAAGGGTAGTCTTGCATAAACTGGATTTTTGTACTGTATTACTTCTAACTGTTACTTCTGAATTGGCACTGAGAGAGGTAGTGGTGGGAATGTTCATGTGCAAAAGAATGGATTTTGGATGCTCTCAGAACTTGTTGCTGGGTTCCAAAGGCTGCTTTTCTGTGTGGCTCTGAGGATCTTGTTATTTATTTATTTTGTGTTGTTGTTGTTGTTATTTTGTGTATCAAGTGGATTCCACCACCACCCATACACACACTCATTTAAACTCATGATCATTAAACTTGATTCTTTTTGCAATGGAATTGTTGCTGAAACAGGAGAATGTGGGTTTGCTTTGAACTCATGATGTTAAAGTTAATTTGTTTCAGTCCCCCTGTCTGTGGCATAAATTTCTGGCTGCTGGGGATTCAAAATGCTGCTCCACCTCTGGAGACCCTGCCCTCTGTTCCACCAGTTCCAATGGGAACAGCCACCAATGACATGAGATGCTTATTCATGGCTGCAAAGTGCAAACACATCTGTTCAAGCCCTTATTTCTCACAGTCACTTCAGTATTGTCATCAAGACAAAGAAAAAAGAAGAGAGATCTGAGACTGGTGTTAGATCCCCCCAGCATTTTTTAAAATGATATCAACTTCTTGATTGGTTGGGCAGGCCCAAAAGAGGTTTTCAATATAATTTAGCAAGACGGTTGGGTTTTCTGGAGGCTGATACTCCCCAAGAAAGCATCCCTCATCCTTTTCTATATAAGCCAAGGTGTTTGTTTCCAAATATAAGCTCTTGCTCTGGTTTTGATTTGCAAGATGTTACAAGAGGATGACTTGAGGCAGCATTTTGGTGAAGTTGAGGAAGCCAAGCTGGGTGGGGAGGAGGACTGGTTTTTGTTCTTAGATGATGCAGCTGTCTGATCTAAACCATTTCCCACCAAACTAGACTAGTCTCTCCCCCTCCCCTCCCCCCGGCCTTTATGGGAATCAAATAATGTTCTCCTTTCCTGGGGCTGAGCCTGATTTTAATTTGTTACCTTGTAAAAAAAAAAAAGGGGGGGGGGACTACATAGTTTGCAAAAGAGTAATTTCCTCTCCCCAGCAATCCTGTGGTACTGTTCTTTGGAAAGGGAATACTGAAGAGCTTGTAAATTTTTTTTTGTTTAATATGGTTTGGATGGGTTGCATTCTCCTTGAGATCTGGGAGAAACAGAAATACAAATTTGTCAATTGAGGCTCCCATCTGATACTCACTTACCTGGACTTAAGTGAGTATTGCACCTCTTTGAACTCATTGAGACTTGTTTCTGAGTAGACAAGTATAAGACTGTGCTGTAAGTGTTCTTGTGCTGATATCCTTATTGACCTTGAGGTTCAGTCCAAAACTTGCAGCCTTAGGGAATAAGAGCTTGGGTGTGTGTGTATCAATTGCTAAGCTTGCACCAGATCAAAAGGCATAGAATTATATAATCACTGCAGGGAGCAAATATTTAGGATTAGGATCGCAGACAGCCTTCATTCTGAACCAAAGGATGCTTCCACAATTTTCCACTACCTCCAAAATGAATGACAGTTGAATTGCTCTAGAAAGATCTAGAAATTTCTAGATAGAGTTTTTAGAAGGATCTGTGTTCATTCACTTGCATAAATTTAGAGCACGGTAGGGAACAGGTGGCCCCTCAGATGTTGCTGGACTCCAACTCCTACCAGCCCTAGCTAGTCAGCATAGCCAGTGGTCAAAGATGATGGGAGTTGTAGTCCAACAACATTTGGAGGGTCACTGGTTCCCCATCCTTGATTTAGGAATAGGGATGTATTTTGTGACTGCACTTAAAACAAATCCAGCTCCGATCTTCACACTTGGACAGGATCTACACTACTGCTCTATAACAGTATTGAAGTACACTGACAACGTTGGGGCCCATGACACATTCCATATACAATTTTCAAACTGCTTTTAAAGTATTATATCTTGCTTGGTGTAGATCTGGCCAAAGTGTAATTAATGTAGGATATTTGCTGTCAAAAGGTGTGGTGCTGTGCCCAATAGCTTTGATGACTTAAAAAGGATTGGACAAATTTGTGGAGGAAGAGAAGAGGTCTATCAATGGATATTAGCCATGTTTCTCAGTAGATTGGAACAGCGGACGGCAGCAGATGGAAGCGGGCATCCTGACAGGTAAGTGGGGCCCCCCACTCCCCCCACTTGCGTTCCTTACCTGCCAGCGTCCTGCGCTGCCGTCCGCTGCTTCCGTACTACTGATAAGCAGCGTGGGATGCCAGCAAGTAACGGGGGACCTCCACCTCCCTCCCCCCTCCCTCCACTCGTGCTCCTTACCTGCTGCCACCTCGCTGCGTCCACTGCCACCCGCTGCTTCAGTACTACTGAGAAACAGGCCTTGAGGCCTGTTCCACAGTAGAGTGAGGGCGTGCCGAGTGATGATGTCACCTGGCGCGCCATCACTCTATTGTGGAACAGGCTGTAAGGCCTGTTTCTCAGTAGTACGGAAGCAGCAGGTGGCAGTGGATGACAGCGAGGAGGCAGCAGGTAAGGAGCGTGAGTGGGGGGAGGGGGGAGGAGGTCCAAGGTCTGATCCTCTGATTTTTTTCCGATCTGGATTGGGTCCTTTTGGATCGGATCGGATTGGATCGGACGATCCAGCTGCGGGGGATCTGAATCGGATAATTGTATCCGATTTTGCCTGGATCGGGTCCGGATCATGGATCGGACCCGATCCGCTGCACACCCCTAGTTTCTGCTCTCCTCTGAAGTCTGATAGTTTAAGACAAATGGAAATCTTGGTTTCCTTTCCTTTCTTTTTTTAACCATCCATTCCTAATATATTCCATTCTTTCTCCTGCTGCATGTTTAGGAAACCATGAATGTGAGAGCAGCCCAACTTGTTGGGTGATGTTAATATCTAGCTATGTTTCCACCATATGAGTGCTTAGGTGCGCTATTCTGTAGATTACAGAAAGGTACCCTTCCACTTCCCGTTACTAAAACCCATTAATTTGGAATTTCCTGGTTATGTCTTGTGGTGTTCTGGTTTCCATTGCTTTTACCACGTGTGCATTTAATTCCTTCCTGTCCCATTGTACCTGATACATAAAATATGTAATGGGATCCTACTGGGGAGTGAGCTTGCCTCTCAGTATGTGAGGTGTGCATGTGGATTTGCTTATCTGTATTACCTTTCGAGATAACCACCCTCACCTTAATCTTTGACAAGGATTATTGTACAAGAATCGCAGTAGCCTTCAAAAACGATGGCACGTGATTGCTCAGAGAACAGGTGTAAAATAAGAACTTGATTTGTTCCAGCACTATGAATTTAAGCAGTAGAATTTAGCTCTTCTTCATTCCAAGAGTGTTTAGTATGGTAATTCATAGCCTACTCCTCTGGTCCTCTTATGCTGACAGCTGTTAAACAAGCACTAAGCTAGCATAAAGCAATGGCAAGCCTGTGTACCCACAGCAGCAAAGTAGAATAAAAGTCAGGATAGCAATGCTGATAGCCACTCCCACGGAGTCCCTGGAAACTCTGTTGCCACCCACCAATCAGAGTGAGCCTTGATGATGATGCACACACATCTGCATAAGCCACACATGGAAGGTACCAATCACTACATAGTGATGACAGAAATGTCACAGCGATGTCATGGAAGTGGCACAGTGATGCCATGTGCAAGTGGGCTGCTGAGGACAGCACATACCACCTCTCTATTAGAGATTCCCATAATTTAGTGGCCAAGAGACAGCCAGGACGGCTTCAGCTGTCCATTAACTCCTGTTAGAGTGTTTTGACTTCACATCTTTTGTTGACCTATATTTTTGTTATTAAATAGCAGCTACAGGAAAGCATGAGCAGTTTGATGATGGAATGGGGACAGGGAGGGGAAGTTAAATCTTCATCTCCCTGCCACAGTTCTGACAAAACAGCTCTGTCTGTCCAATGGAATTATTTACCCTTCAAAGGAAGCTTCCTTAGGCACCATCATTTTAAACAATGGTTTGGAGCCCCTGCCCTAACCATGGTTTGCCAGTTTGGACATCATGATAAACTATGTTTAGTGGGGGGGAAAGAACGGGAAGCAAAGGAGGAAACCTGTGCTGGGGAAGAGGAAGTGCATGAATTCATGGCATGTTCCTGAGCTTCTAAACCAGACTTCCCTAACTTGGTGCCCTTCAGATGTCCAGCTAGCATAGCCATTTCTGGGAGTTGTAGTTGAGTCCATTTAGAGGGTAACAGGTTGGGGAAGAATTGGGTTCTTGATATCTGAAAACATATCACCATGCCCTGGTAGTTGCTTGCTGAATAAGATATCCTACCTAGGATGTTAGGTTCTTTCTGAGTATGCCAAGTAGACCTGAGCTTTTCAAGATCCAGCCTGGTGGTGGGCTGGAGTGGACAACACGCACTAAGAAATCTGTTTCTTAATTGTTTTAGTTGCCTTCATTTTGCTTTTTGTCTGGCACTCGACTTTTCACCCTTTTGCAATTTGTGTTGTTAAAATCTGTAGGGCTAAGGAGAATCATGGCAGGTCCATGTCTGCCTTCTCCTGTACTTAAGTTCAGACTTAGGTCTTCAGGTGTCCTATGGTTTTCTTGTCCAGTAATTTTAGAGCACAAGAAGCCCATTTTAGTCACCATGTGTAAAGTTCTGTATGGTACTTCTTTTTAGAGGTGAGTTAGCCACACTGTCATTCAACTGCGGGCTTGATTTACCTTGTTCTCACACTTCAGTACCCAGTTGTGTTGACAGGTATAAGGAGAGACATGTTCAGGTTGTTAAACTGAGTAGCCTTGTTCAGATTTTTATGGGAAATACCCAGAAGGGACTCTAGTGGGTCTTGGCTTCCATGCTCATAAACAGAACAGAACTCTTGCAGGCAACATTCACACTGCCAGCTACTACACATCCTTGACAGTTGTCTATCACTTTGCAATGTAAATGAGCATGGTCAGACATTAAATGGTACATGCTTTTGAACCTATAATCAAGGACAAGCTATCTTAATTTATTGGCTAACAGAGTGAGGCACCGTGGTATAATTTAAGAAGTATTGTATGAATTTTGGGAAAATTCAAACAAGGACCATTCCTTTGTTATTATTAACCTAGTAGATAAGGGTGATGCATTGCTCATTCAAGGTTATATATATCTGAGGTTGGAAGACAGTTGAGTAATAACGTTCTATACATTGATTAAACAAGATACTGCCTAACATATATTGTCTATCACCCTGCCCCTGCTGTGTCTCATGCATTTTTTTATTTTGAAAGAAATCTAGAAATATAGGCAACAGAAAAGAACATATAAAAGTACAGCAAGATCACTAACAATGCAATCCTATACATGTCTACTCAGAAATGTTCCAAAGAATTCAATGGGGCTTAAAATAAAAATAAAGAAACACACTGATTATAATTCTTTGTCTGTCATGGATATTGTTGTGGGATAAATAGTCTAAGTAGAACTTCAATGTCTAAGGAAAGATTGGATATATAAGTTATGTAGCATGTGTGTGTGCATTCTATATCAGAAAAAACATAGCCATCTATGCTTGTGTGAAATTTGTGGAAAATATGAGGGTCTTCCACATAGGAAATAAACAGAAACTATCGTGTCTTTTTTTAAAAAAAAATTGCATTCCTTGCTTGCTGCATTTGCAAATTTTGAACATAATCACAGTCATAATCACCCAAATTTTATTAATCCATTGTTGTTTAGTTGCCTGCTTTGGAGACTTCCAACTATGTGCTATATATCACTTTGCAATTGTGAGCCTTTCTACACAAGGTGTTTATTGTGTGCTCACAATTCCTCATTCACGGTAGTTTGCATGTCATTTACATGACATGGTCATCCTCCAGGGCCTCTCCCATGCTTTGCAACCATTATCACGTGTCTGTGTTTTCCCTAACAAGGAAAATCTGGTATTTGTCTGAATGGCATTATAGAAGTTCCATGTATTTGCACAATTCCACTACACCACAGCACCATCTAGGTGTTGTGTAATGGAATATACAGAAAGGCAGAGAAAGAACCCCACTCCCTATAAAAAAAATACATGTGTAAAGGAGACAATCTTAATCCCACAAAGAATCTGGAAGCAGAAGCCTCGGTAAAAGTGCAGGTTAAAAGCCTCATGTAGAAAAGCACTGTATACAATTGTTTAAGAAGACTTTCATGTAGTTATCTGAGGTTATTAGGTTCAAAATGATAAAGAACCATCACTTTAGGAATCACCAGTGGTCTAATGTGGAGAAATTCTTGACAGTAATTAGCAACCATGTTCCAGAACTTCCACACTATTGAACATTCCCGCCAAAGATGAAAGTATGAACCAACAATATTGACTATAGCTCAGATGTATTAGATGAAACCTTGCAGGGGTAATATATCACCTAATGAGAACTTTGTATTGTGCTTTCTTTATATTAGTGTTGCTTGATAAAGATACAAAGTTCCAAAGGATACACCAGTAATTATCTTCTTTCAAAGACTCATCTAAGACCCACCTCAGTCACTGTTCCATTCCCACAGGAGGGGGTGTCTTCTAATTATGGCATTTGGGGGATATTATAAACAGATGATACCAGATCTTTACTCAAAGAAACAGTTTTTATTAAGGATTCAGAATAAGAGAATGGGCACTTAGCTCTCTGCTTGATGTGAGTCTGACCTAGAAGTGATGTAGTGATTGTCTGTGAGGCTTTATCTTTGGGGTTTATAGATGAATCCTTATCTCCCCTGGAGTACCAGTTATTTACATGTTACCTAATATTCACAAAGGTGTACAATGCAGTCAGGAAGACTAATTGCATCAGGATCTCATTCCATAGTTGATCCCATAGCAAAATGTGTTGATCATAATCTTTGGATGTGTTTGGGGCTCCTCCTCCTCCTTCTTGGTGTGGTTCTTCCCTGAGATTGTTTATCAAAGGTGCAATTGTCATTGGCCTTTTTTCTTCCATTCTTTTTCTAAATGTGAATTTTAACAGAGCACATAAATGTAGCTCTTTTTATTTATGTAATTTTAGGGAACACATTTGGAAAAAGCAAACAAAACTGAATTGAAGCTGACAATTCAGATCACAAAATAAAGGATGTGTATGCACACATGTGCCTGTGAGTGTACAAGTGTGTGTGTGTGTGTTTGTATGCCTATATGAGAGAAAGTTTGAAAATGTGCAAAAACACGCACCCTGGATTCTCCCTGATAGGTTTTGATCATTGAAAGTTGGATTTAGTAGAGTTCAGTTTTAATGCCGTAACTCTTGCACATTAGATGTGTATTTACATGTGCCTTAGATTTGCACTGGCCTGTGGTAAGACCCAAATATGCACCAGTATTGTCCTTGATTTTCCACAGACCCCCTTCTGTGAATGATGAGCAGTTTAGTGAGGGAGCAGCTTGAACAGGAGTAAAAGTGGGAACCATCAGTGATCTTCCTTAAATAAATCATCCCATGGGAAAATCCAACATTTGCCTTCTGGAGTCTGATATATATCCTCAGGACAGTTTAGTACATAGAAGCTGCAGTACTCTGGTGATTAATGCTAGAGCGTCAGTTGAAGGTTTGAGGGATACAAGGAAAGGTGAGTCTTTAAAATAAAATAAAAAACAGAGAGTGAAATGTGTTTGAAATTAGAGCAGGAAAGAAGTGAAGGGCCATGGAGGGGTATGGGGGAAATCCACAGCTGGAAAATAAAAACATCTGTCTAAAATGCACTGGCAGAAATGTGGAGCAAAGGCCTTTTTACGAAACAAGCCGTATCTTTGCTTTTAAGAAACAGTGTTGCTGTTTTGTGTCAGAAAACTCTCCAGGATGTCAGAATGCCCAGGGAAGGGTGGGGGGAAGGGTTCAGTTGCAGGAATAAAATAACTTTCATATGGAAGGCAATTCTCCCAACACAAATGCGTGGGACTGAGAAAAATTAGGTGCAGGACAGCAGAGGGAGTCTGAGGACTGTTAAGGCTTCCAGGGAAATACTAGACATTCTGTTCAAAATTCAACTTTCCTCCTTCGAAATGGATCCTGCTCAACAGGCAAGTTGCCACCTGGTTTAACTTCAACTGGCTTGATGCCTTAAGTTTTGTAATTTGTTATAGCCCATCCTTCATGTTAGGAAATTGGTATTTATTTATTTATTTATTTAAAAAAGGGGGCCAAGTTAAATTCATTAACTTATGTGAAAGAACGTTCCCGCTACTCCTTCTCTCCTCTGGGAAGGCTGTATCTTCCAGGCAAACATAACAGACTCTGATTGCTCTTCTGGGATAAGAGAGGTCAAGCTTGGAGTACAGTGCTTCTGGTGCCATTCTTCCCCACTGAAGCATGCGTGGGAACTTCTGGGGATGTTGCCATTTTCCTCCGATGTCCATGTTCACAACCTTCTCTTTGAGCTCTTGTTCAAGGGATTGCACTGATGATCTAAACATCCAGGATTAAATCAGCAAGCTCTGGAGTCAAAAGTGGGGTCACTGACTGACTCTCCAGCATGCTTTAGTCCAGTTGCTGAGCACAGCCAGCTGGAACTAGTGACACGAGGGAGTTAGACTTTGCTTCAACATGCTCCCTTAGTCAATGGAACTCAGCTAACCCAACGCACTCGGTTTGCATGGCACCACTTACCCAGAAATAGATGTAATCAGCAAACACAGCTGGGACATCAGATGAATGCGATCTTTTGATAAATCACAAAGTTTAGCATGAATGGAAAGCAAGGTGAAATCACATGTGTTTTTCAAATTGAAATCTCACACAAGAAGGAGCTGTGCTTTGATTGGAGAATCAGCATAGTGCAGTGGGTAGAGCACTGAACTAAAAACTACAGAGTCCTGTGTTCAAATTCCTGTTCTATTCAGTAGCTTACTTGGTGGCCTTAGGCCAGCCACCATCTCTGAGCATAGCCTACCTCGCAGGGTTGTTTATTTGCAACACAATAGCAGCAGCAGCAGCAGCAACAGCAACAACAACAAAGAAAATAAATCATATCAGTGAACAGTCACCATTAACATTACTCTTGATATAGGAAGGGGGAAATGAGACGAAAAATGAAAAGAGGGAAGGATTAAACATTTTTAGTTCAAATATATACGTTAATATAAGCAGATGGATCTATAGGAGGTTGATGGCTGTAGAAGCTATGTTCAAATGTAGCAAGAGCAATGAGATCTTGGTCCATTGAATGATAGGTGATGGGTATTTTCCCTTCCATGCTTGGAGTATAAATCTCTTTGCAACAGTAAGGGCTCTCGGCATCCACTTTTGTGGTCCATCTGTTAATCCCCATTTCACATAGATGTGATTTACAAGTGCTTGCACATTTGCTAATATCATGGATTTTTTTCAAGAACAAAATTTCTATGAGCAATTAATTTCTAGCGAAAAGGAAGCCATGACAGGGCATGCCCACATCATATGCCTCAATGAGGTCTTGTCCACATTACATCACCAGCATCTAGCAGAGCTAGCCAGCTTCTTAACAAGCCTCTGTGATGTCCAATATATGTGAAACATCACTTTTGTTGAATCAGCCTCTGTTCTAAGTCTACAGAAATGGTACACACGAAAGCTAAGGAAACATCCCATTTATTAGACTGTATAGAATATTCTAATTCCTTATTCCATTCATCTCTGACCTCACATTATTGTTAGACTAAAGGTGGCAGGGGTGGATGCATTCTATGCCACCTTGTGTTCCTTGGAGGAAAGATGGCTTTAAAATAGCTTCGGCTATTGGGCGGTATAAAAATGCAATAAATAAATAAGTAAATAAATAAAATAGAATAAATTAAAATGTGAGCTAAAATGAACCACTAATGAACTCAAAGTAACCATACACATATGCTGATGACACACAGCTCTATTTCTCCTTTTCATCTTCATCAGGTGAGGCTGTGGATGTGCTGAACCAGTGCCTGGCTACAACAATGGACTGGATGAGGGCTAATAAATTGAAACTCAATACAGACAAGAGTGAGACGCTGTTAGTGGGTGGTTCTGCTGACCGAATGGAGGGTGTTCAACCTGTTCTGGATGGGGTTACACTCCCCTTGAAGGAGCGGGTTCGTATCTTGGGGGTTCTCCTAGAACCATCTTTGTCACTTGAGGCGCAGGTGGCCTCAGTGGCACGGAGTGCCTTTTACCCACTTTGGTTGGTGGCCCAGCTACGTCCCTATCTGGACAGGGATAACCTGGCTTCAGTTGTCCATGCTCTGGTAACCTCCAAGTTAGATTACTGCAATGCACTCTACGTGGGGCTGCCTTTGAAGGTGGTTCGGAAGCTGCAGCGGCCAGATTGATAACCGGAACCAGTAGGTTCGAACATATAAGACCTACTCTGGCCCGCTTGCATTGGCTGCCTGTATGTTTCCGAGCCCGATTCAAGGTGCTGGTTTTAACCTATAAAGCCTTACACAGCTTGGGACCACAATACCTGATGGAACGCCTTTCCTGACATGAACCTACCTGAACACTACGTTCAACATCTAAGGCCCTCCTCCAAGTGCCTCCTCCGAGGGAAGGTCAGAGGTCGGCAACAAGAGAGAGGGCCTTCTCTGTGGTGGCCCCCCCAATTGTGGAACGATCTCCCCGATGAGGCCCGCCTGGCGCCAACATTGTTATCTTTTCGGCGCCAGGTCAAGACTTTCCTCTTCTCTCAGGCATTTGGCAATATCTGAGGAGCCTGGGTTTGTTTCGTTTTGTTTTTGTAGCTTTTTTGAAGTGTTGTAGTGGTTTTTAAATATACAGATTGTGTGTATGTTGTATGTTTTTGCTGTTTTAATTTTTGTATATTGTTTTTAATTGTTTTTAATCCTATGTAAACCACCCAGAGAGCTTCCACTATGGGGCGGTATACAAATGTAATAAATAAATATAAATAAATAAATAAATATGTGGATAATTGTCCAGATACTCCTGCGCTTCCCCAATTTTTCCCTTCGTTTGAGGAGTTCTCCACCAGCAAAGCAGGTGGTTGTTTTGTCTTGTTTTCAGCTCTTGTTTTAAGTCCAGCAATAGTTTTGCTTGCCAGCCAAAAAATAATCATTGCTTGCACTTTAGTATCTGTTACCACTGTTCAGTTAACTTTAATGCCTTATGAAACCAAAGACTACTGAGTGATGTCTTCATGTAGTGCAAGTGATTCTGGTGAAAGTGCAGAACAGCCTAAATGAGCCTTATCAGCAGAGAAGACAGAAATCTGGGCTCAACAGTGTATATCTTTATTGTAAAAATGTATGTTCATAGACCCTGGGATGCGCTAAAGATTGTATTGTCCAATACCCCAGCAATGTAATTTGTTCCTGATTTCCCTGGATTTGGGAAGGTGCCCGGAGGGGGTTAGGAAGGTATGTTGGTGCCCCTATCCTGGTCTCTGCTGGCAGAGAGGAGCACCAAGAGTGGGTAGACTGCTGCTGCTAGTGGTTCTTCCACTGGTGGTAGCAGGCCCAAACCCTGCTCCAAATGTTGGACCCAAAGCTGCTTCTTTCCCCCAGTTGCCCCCAATAAGAGCCCAGCAGTGTTGCCAACCCTGGAGCTGGCGTAGCTAATTTTCCTCCCCATTGCTCTCAAGCAGGAGAGGGAATACATGGGTCTACCATACTGAAAAGCTTGATGACCCCTCCCCCCACACCTTCTGCCCTAGCCAGCATGAGTCAGTAGGGTTGGGGACAAGGTGGTAGATCCTGCCACTCTGCTCTTTCCTGGCCCCTGTAGGATTGTGGTCAGTCTGACCACCATCTCGATGAGGAAAGATACGGTTGAGTCTAACCATCCCACTTTTTAAAGATGTCTTAAAAAAAAAAAAGACAGAATGATTGCTCCCCAACACTGGTATTATATATATATATATATATATATATATATATATATACACACACTGCATTGAGGCCTCTTTACAAGTGTCTGTGTTGCTTTTAAAATGTACAGTTCCAATAAGATGAAATAGTGGCTTGAAAACTGCCTAGCAGGTGCATTGATCTCCTACAGCTACAACTCCCATCATCCCCAGCCAGCCTGGCCAATGATTTGGGATGATGAGACTTGTGGCCCAACACATCTGGAGGGCACTAGGTTGGGGAAGAGGCTGATCTAGAGTTTTTCTCCAATGTTGGCCTTACTTAGACTCACTGAAATGAATGGGATTTAAGTTGGACAAACAATGGATGCAACTTGATCAGGAAGCAGCAGGATAGTGGGCCTCTAGGGCTGCAACACGCTCAAATCAGTGGCACTTTCCTACTGACTTCAATAAGAGCAGGATTGCACCCTGAGCTTTCAGCACATTTGCCAGGGTCCTACAGCCCTGTGAGCAAGCAAGCGAATGGGGCTGCAAATGGGGCGGCCAGCCATGGTAGCCTCTGGCCCCCTCCACAAGGATGCGCTTTTGCGCCCGGTTCCGCGATTATGCGCATTATCGCGGAGGCGCTTTTACTCCTAATCCCTCTGCACCGGAGGCAGCGAGAGGTGGCGAAGCGCATTAATTCATGTCCAAAAAGCGCTTTACAAGCAGTTAATGCGCGTAATCGCTTGTTCACACCGCGAAAATGCGCTTTAACGGCCGGAGCAAAATAAAAGTCGCTATTTAACGCGCGTTCGAAAATGCGCATTATCGGGGAGATGACGCGCCTGTACGCCCGTTTTGCGCTCCGTGCTTGTGGAGGTAAATTTTTTAATGAGCCTTCAAGGCTCATTAAACGTCTCGTGTGGAGGAGGCCATAGTTGCTAATCTAAAGAGCAAGCTGCCGAGACACCTTTCTCTCCCTTCCATGAAGCAGCAAGCCGCATGCAATGTGTTGCTGCCAGGGATATCTGAGGCAGAAAGAAACACAAGAGCATCCCTCCATACACATGGCTTGCGTTTTCCATGCAGCTGTGCTTGGCTTAGATTTGGCAAGTGTCTCCCTTACACAGAGGCTGGGAAACCATAAATTTTTCAATGAGTGTTTCTGATTAATGCTGGAAAACAGCTGCGACTTTGCATATTCCTTTTGTTGGTTCCATCTGAGTGCTAATGAAAGGGAAGTGCTTGTTTGAACTGTTGTGAGTGAGGTAAGATGCTGAGCCAGATGACAAACAAAAGACTTTTTGCTCCTGCTCTTTCCTTCTGGCAGTTACATTATTCCCAAGCTGCTTCAAAAGCAGGCCCACTCCAGTTTTCTCACCTTAGAAACTCCCTCCTCCCCATCCTCTGGCTGCGATTTGCCCCAGGAAGTGCTGTGCAGGAAACAGCAGAGGGGATAATAGTTACTGTGAGGCCCCAGTCCAGAATGGGAGCTCATTCCACACTTGGGGCTCCATGCAACTCCTTTCCTTTGAATAATTTAATGCAGTCTTCCCTAACCTGGTGCCCACTAGATGCATTGGACTACAACTCCCAGCGTGCCCTAGCCATGCTGGGAGTTGTAGTCCAATCCATCTGGAGGGCACCAGGTAAGGGAAGGACATTGGGCATATCTACACCATAGACTTAGCAAAGCACTTTGCCAAGATTTCTGATTGCGTATTCTTTGCAGGATGAAGACTGACTCCTTTACATGTCTCCCCCACACTCCCTGTGTTTTCCTTTCTCTACTTTTCTTTATATCCGATTACACAAGCACATAGGCGTGCGCAGCACATTTCATTAGGTGGTGTCCCCAGGGAATTTCATTAGGTGGGCCCATTTCCCCAAATGACTGCAAATCTCCATGGCCAAGCCTTCCCCAACCAGGTGCCCTCCAGATGTGTCAGGCTACTATGCTATGCTAGCAAGGGGGGTTGTAGTCCCCACACATCTGGAGGGTACTGGAGTCCGCAAAGCAGGACCAGCTTGGGGAGAGCGACTCTGTCCCACTTCAAAATAAGAAGCAGATCCTATGAAGGGGAGAGGGGGGGGGTGTCCTTTCAAGCTGGCTTCCACGGGGTCGGTCTACAACCTTTTCTAGGATCCCAGAAAGAGTCGCCACCCCGGTTGGTGAAGTGGCTCTGGATTGGGCGTGAGGGGCGGGGGTCCGGGGTCAGCAAGGGAACCTGAGAAGTTGAAAGCCCGGGACTTGGCGGTGCCTGGTCCGGTCTCTCCCGGCCAAGGGGGGGGGGGGCTGCTCGATGAATGAGGTGGCCCCAGGCGCCCCTTTGCACCTCTCTGTTGTCCCATTCACCTCCACATCCCCTTTTGCCCCGCGCCTCCCGCTCACCCCGCTATGTGCTCGCAGTCCTGCCACGTCGGGGAAGTGCGGCTCTTGCCCCCGCTGCCAACTCCCGGGCAAGGGGTGCCGGGGGGAGGAGGAAGAGAGGAGCTTAGCCACCCTGGCCCTCATGCCCACCTGGCTGCTGTGGCATGTGGTGCCCTGGCTTTGACCTCCCCTGTACTGGAGAGCTGCTGCTGGTGGGCCACGTGGTTCCAGGGGCTAGGCCTCGCGTCCCGTGCCCGCCCTCAGCCAAGAAGAAGCGATGGGAGGAGCTGAGCCTGGGAGGGCTCATTTCTGTGCCTTCTGCCGTCACCCGA
Organism: Anniella stebbinsi; assembly: GCA_029215795.1. NCBI lineage: Eukaryota > Metazoa > Chordata > Lepidosauria > Squamata > Anniellidae > Anniella > Anniella stebbinsi. The sequence continues at coordinate 57,705,469 of JARDYH010000005.1, read as the reverse complement.
CCTCCGCCCAGCGCACGGTCTACCTTTCCTCTGCGGCGTGCGCCTGACCAGATGGAGGAGCCCCCCCCCCACTCAGTCTCTCTCCAGTTTCCACCCCCTGCGGGCCTCAAAGATATTAGGTGGTGCCTGGGCACCACATGCACACAATGTGCGCACGCCTATGCACAAGCACTAGGTGGCACTACGGTACCCAGAACTGCGCAATTACACTAGACATTATCCCGCCACTGGCAAATAATACCATTCTTCCCTAGTTAGAAAACAATCCTGCTAAAGTGGTTATAAAGGATGGAAGAGGCCCTGGAGGAGGAGGATGTCGTGTAAAGGACCTGCAAACTCCCATAAGTGAGGAATCACGAGCGCACAATAAATGGCTCATGTAGAAAGGCATGATGTAATGTGTTATTTGTCCATCAAGAACTTTTCAATATGTCCCTGTCAAACAGTGCATCTTTCCCCATGGTTTTACTGCTGTTACATGTTTTAGTATTATGGGAAAGATGCACGGGAGGCCAGAACTTGTGACAGGATCTACACTACTGCTTTTTAATGGTTTATAACAGTTTTGACAACTGTTGGGGCCCAAGACACATTCCATATACCATTTTCAAAACATTTTCAAAGTGTTATATTCTGCTTGGTGTAGATCTGGCCTCTGAACCTTTCATACCTGTGCAGAAGTGGGAATCTTGGCAGATGCAGTACCTGTGAGCATCCCATCTCCTATCCACAGGTGCACAGGCCTTCTCCTGCTTTTGTGTCTGGGTCAGCCTACATATTATAGTTCAGGTGGAGCAGTGACATTGGTTTCACAAAGCCATGCACAGTTGGCTCAGTCTGTTCCTAGCCCAGTGTTCCTTGTTGCATTGTGTTCCATTTCATTTCAGTTTGCCCTTTGTCATCCTGATAGTGTGCATTTCCTGTAAGTATACATCTCCTCCTCTTGGGATGGCTGGCTTTTTTTTTTAATGCTTTAAAATAGCAGTGAATTAATAAACTGGCAGCAGGGGAGAAGTGTAAGTGATGATTAATAAGTGTCCTTGAGATTATTAAAGAGGAGCAGCACTGGGACATTGATCAGGACAGGAGAAAAGCCATTATATCTGAGCATGCTAATCATGTGAAGTTTGTACCTCTTGAATGAAGTATAGGCTGGAGATAGGTGGGATTGTCAGAGAAGGTGGTGTGCTAGAGGGCTCACTGCTTATAGCATTCCACTATTGCTTCTGTTGTTACTTTAAAAAATGCTGTATAACATGTGCATTCATCATGTGTCAAAAATACAAAATAAATACATATAAGGACATAAAATGTCATAAAAAACTGTCTTGGATCCTCAAAAGTGAGGTGGAAGCACTTTCCATGAAGGGATGAAAAGTGCCTCCACATGATTTTCAGGGAACCCCCCTTCTCCCCAGACTACAACTTTCCCTGTTCAGCAGAGTCCCCCCAGCCTTCTCTGTCCCCTCCTTTCCAATGGAGGCCCCCAATCCTGTGTAGCATTGGGGGCTGGATTGGGGGCCTCCACTGGGGAGCTGGGGACAGGGGAAGTCTGCTTCCACCAGCCCAGTTGCACAAGCCTAACTCTGGAGCCAACTGATTGTTCTTATATAAGAATAAAATCTTAGGTTACACATATATCTTGTTGCATTGCATAGAAACACAATTATACTGATCTATATCTAAATTGTACATCTTTTTAACAACTTCAATAAATGGAAACCAGGACGTTTCAAAAGTTAGTGATCGTTGTTTACCATCTCTGAAGTGAACATACTCAATAAGCGTCGACACCTTTGCAAATGTCTACATTTTTGTTAACCAGACTTTTAACACTGGAGTATTGAGTTCTTTGCTATTTTTTTATATAAAAAACCTGGAAATACCACACCATGGTTTTTTTTAATCCTGTCAGACACACCCTTTCAGATACAAAGTAATCTTAGTGAGGGATCTGTAGGAATACTGTAAGAAAGCATGAATGGTATTAGGTTGGATCCAGACTAAGTAGCTTGCACTAAGTAGTGCCCAATGGTAATCCTATGTAAACGAAGCCCATTCACGTCAATGGGTCTACTCTGTGTAGGAGTATCAATGCTGACCTTACTTCCTATTGAAATGCAGCTAATTTGGTCTGGATCTAAATCATTGTATCAAGATCCCCCACCCCCACCCCGCTACAACATTTAAATAATATGGTGGGTAAAACTATCCTTTTTAAAAAAGAAAATATAAAGGTATGTTTATTCGCCAGCATCAACAATCTCTCTATTGTGTGCCCCATCCGTTGTAGGGTGGCCAAATGCAAAAGAGGAGGAGGGATATTGTACCTTCAATAGTTTTGCAAAAGAGGGAATTTGAGCAGGTGGAGCTTGTCATCCAGTGGCCATGTGCTGAAATTCCCTCTTTTTTACAACTGTTAAAGGTGGAGGAGACCTGCCTTCTGTTACATTTGGCCATGTTAATCCTGTAATTATATCATACAGAATAACTCAGGAAGTGGAGCACTAATTAGTAACATAATACAGGATGAGCTGCAGACTGTATTATTTCCTGAGGCTGCCACATTTTCAACCCCTCCCCCTTAGCTGTGCCTTTAACAGCAGCTTGATCTGCAGACATTACCAAATGCTGAAGGTTTTCCTGACATGGAGAAAAGCTTTGCACATTTATTTCTGAAGTTCAAGCTGCTGTTAAAGGCACAGGAGCAGACTTGGTCAGGTGTTCCTTTTTCTTTTTTAATGGAATTATTGGGAGGAAAGAAATAATAATAATAATAATAATAATAATAATAATAATAACGATTTATTTCTTACCCGCCTCTCCATCTAGATCGAGGCGGGGAACAACAGCATGATAAAATACATAAAACTAATTAAAACATGACAAATATTATTAAAACTGCATTAAAAGACCAAAAGACAATTCATTCCAACATCCGTGCCCTCAAGTGGAATTAACCACAATGTATTCTGGCCTGAATGCAACAAACACATTTTGTTAACAACGCAGGCAGGAATTCCGTATGCAGGATTAGTACCACTGAGATATCTGTCTGCAGGATAAGAATCAATGCAAGCTCAGGCAGACATCCAGAAGGGCTGGAAGCTCTAAAACCAAGGAAAACAGTTTACTTACTTGATGCACTGATTTTTATAAACTCTACCTGAAGCAAAGAATAGCCTACTGATGTGGGGCTTTGGGAACCAGTTAAGATGCAGATATGTCCATGTTGTAGAACCATAGCAAGCACAGCAGAGGACTAGCTATCAAGTGATCCAAGCATGAGTGATTTACAGAAGAGCAGCCAATCAGGATAATAAGTTGTATCCAATGGTGGCTTTGAACTAGTGGAAATCACTTCTGCTCAAGTGAGGCAGGGCACCTCATTGTTACTGATTTCTGATTACCCCCTTCCCCACATACTCACACCACCCAAAAGCTGCTTCTAAGTGTTGGGGACCTTCCAGAACAGTATGGGATATGGCACTGAGGGTGTCTGGAGACAAGGGTACTGTGGAAAACCAGGTGCTTTGCATTGTGTGAGTAGACATGCATTCCGCTAGAGCAGGAACGTAGCACCTCTTTCAACTCGAGGACAAAAATTATACTTAAAGACCCTCTCAGGGGCCACATGCCACTGGTGGGTGGGACCAAAGGTAAAGAGGGCAGGGCCAACCCTCCCGTCCATCCCCCCCTCCAAACACCAGCATATTTGCTTAAGACAGTGACCAGTTGGATAAGCTGCTTTGCCTATGGGTGCCAAGTAGCATATCCAAACCCTGCTAGGGATCATGCAAAGGTTAAACAACAGACCATGGGTTATACGAGGATAAAACAACCCACTTGCCAGGTTTGCCCAACACAACAACCTCTGAGCACACAAATATATAGCAAAACATTTGGTACAATAACACAATAAGACAGATAAAATAGTCAGAATTTAAAAACATCCCTCCTGTTTAGCCCCTGAAAACATAAAAAGTAGATGCAATGACTGGGGAAATAAAGAGTTCCTGAACTTTTCTTCATACATAGAACCCTTGATGGAGAAAAAACAAAAAGGTGAATCCTTCTAGAGGTCTAAGGGTATGATGGCAACTTCAAAATATTTGACTGAGTGGTGTTTAGTGGTTGCATTGTAAGGTTATCGTTTTTTAGAAATAGGAATGCAACCAAAGGAGTTGAGGAGACATCCCAGTCCTCCTTTCTGCAATATGTTGGAATGCTGAGGATCTATACTTTAATTTAAATTTTGAGTCAAGTATAAGCAAGATATCTGATGTCTTGGCATATATTCAGTAGGTTCATAACATGGTAGATTGGAAAGTATCACCATTCTCCAGTCATCTAGATTGATACACTTTGCTAAAGCAAACTCTGCCCTACCTGCTACTTGCCATCTCCTGAACCCTACAAAAGAACATAAGAAGAGCCATGCTGGATCAGACCAATGGTCCATCTAGTCCAGCATTCTGTTCTACACCTGCTTAACCACTGACACCCATTTTCTTTTTACCTAGGAATCTCAAGGACCTCCAGTGGGAGACTCCGAAGATTTGGTGACCCAACAAGTCCAAGTAAGCTGCATGAATAGATTTGGCCTTTCTCTCTCTCTGACCCTTTGGCCTCCAATGTGAAGGCTATACAGACAAAGGCTCAGTTCAGACAGCACGTTAGTCAGGGTGAACTATTTAAGTAACCGTTGCTTAAATAGTCCCCTATTGACTAACATGTCATCTGTTCAGCAAAAACCATGCCATGGTTAATTATTTCCCAGAAATTACCAACAGAGATAACCAACGGTTTGCAGAGTTGTTTCTCTACACAACTATTGATTATTGTGCCATGTGGCAGGCTCTGTGGATTATTTCCCATATTTAAAGTTGTGAGGCAAGAGTGGCAGAAACCCCTGCCGCTCTTGTCCAGTGCTCTTCTATTGACATGGGAAATAATCCTGTCCTGGGAAGCACTTGGGCAGCTGCCAATCATGCCATCCCTTAGTAGGGCAGAGTCATGGGGGCACCCGACGCACTTCCCGGGATGGGCACATGCCATCCATGGGTAGGGCACCACCACGTGTTCCCAGGAACTTCCATGTCCCTTGCCCCCATCCTGCAATCCATCTGAAGATTGGCTTGAGGGGATAGAAGGAGCCCTTCCATCCCCTCGAGCTGATCCCCAAATGGATCGCAAGGCGTGCAACTTCAAACCGTGGGAGAAATCCATCTGATGAACAGGACAGATTCTTGCACCTCCTGTCCCCATTCGCCAGAACAGAAGGGCACGGGACATGGATACTTCTGTCCTCCTCATCACAGCTTCAGGAGACATTGTTTGGAGTGGTGCCCCTCCTTCTCTTTTGGGGTCATAACAACAGGGAAGGGAGCAGCATTGATATAGCCCACATCAACACGAGAAGCACTCAGTTTGAGGAGTGTGCTGGATACAAGAGAAACAATTAATAGTCCTACATAATCTAGCTTATAATTATATTTATCACACTTGGATGCTTATATGTTTTAAGCGCTTTTGACTCTCCTAATTGCAACTCAATATTATTAAAGCTGTTTCTCATTTGGATGGAGACCAGATAGGGAGAATGTTTCTCTGTGGAACAGGTGTTTCCCAGACCTAGTAATGTGGCCAGTATCACACAGTCTATCATTGCCATTCGGAGCTTCTCAGGCATGTGTGTATATTTTTCTGTGCCTTTGCATGTTCACCAGTGGTTGATTGGCTGGTTTAGACATCAGCATTTAAAGTACAAAACCTGCAATGATGTGTGTTCCCAGGTTTCACTGACTCTTCATTTATCATAAGGACGTCCGTCAAGGGGATGCATCTCTTGAACAGAGTCAGAGTTCCTTACAGGCTCTGAGATCAGTTGCAATGGATAATATCACAGGACAGAGCTACTGTGGCGCAGTGGCTGGTAATTTGTATTTGGGATGGGGAGACCCAGGTTTAAGACTCTATTTAGCCATGAAGTTCACTAGCTGACCCTGAGCCAGTGACTCTCTCCTAGCCTAACTTAACTCACAGGGTCATTGTATGGACAAAGGGTGGGGGTGGGGTAGCACCTTGAAGGAAAGGCAAGATAGAAATGAAATTAAAAATGGCAGCAGGACCTGGTTGATCACTATGTGAACAGAACATTGGACTAGACAGGCCTTTGGTCTGATTCAACATGGCTCTTCTTATGTTCTTAATATGAAATTGGTTTTCCCCATTGCACATGCTCCCTATGAATGTGCTGATTGTCCCCCAAATAAATGGATGGACAGTTGTCTTAAAAGAGCAGAAACATGGGTTTCACAAACATGAGCTAAGTAGTGATGCTCCTACCAGGATGCATACAGAGGCCTACCCATTCGACACGCTGACCCATTGGGTAATGGGCAGCTTCAATAAAGAATTGCCTTTCAGTTATAATTCAGCTGCAGGGTTTTTGTTTTTTTTTTGGCATGATTGTTGTTGTTGTTTTGCTTGATGCCTTGTGTGGAATGCCATGTCCTTGGAAGAGAGGCTGCCTGGTACAGAGAGGGCATTGCATCACTGAATAATATGTCCCATGGATACTCACTGACGACGTCACTTGGATTCAAACTGCAGGTGGCTGTTTTATTTTTGAAAAGCAACGTTCCCAACATAGTGGACTTAATTGCTGCAATGTTGCCGTTCATGGGATTCATCACAGGCCTTGCAGGAGGAATGAACTGTATATGATTATAACCAGTTCTCATATGTAGTGTGATGTGGGTAGCGTGTCAGTCTTGCCTTTTAGAACTGTGAGAGGTTTGCATCCCCTTTTAGTTTAGAATCAGGGATGGGGAACCTCAGAACCAGAGGCCAAATTTGAGCCTCCTAGGGTCCCAATACAGCCTTCCATGGTTTCCTAAATGCTCTCGCCCCCTTCCCTTGGCCCCACCTTCATTCTCCAAACAGCCAATCTTTGGGTGGTTTCACTGCTTTTGTGCAGTATTATCCCCCATTCTAAAAGATTGAAGTGCCTCTCCTAAGGCTCAGTTACTGGCAGTAGGAGCTTTGAGTTACAGTATGCTGCTGCTGCTGCTGTTGTTGTTGTTGTTGTTGTTGCATTTTCTGGCTCCTTCTCCTTTGACTTCAGCCCTGCCCACAACTGGAATGCAGTCCCCAAGAGCTTCTCTGAAATCAAATTTGGCCTTCAGGCTGAAAGAGATTCCCCATTCCTGGTCTAGATGTATTGCTTCTCACATTCATCTTGCACCTCACATTTCCACCTGCAGATCCCAAAAAGGGCTTTGTTCTTTGTTGGGATCTCATATCATTTAAGTTGATCCTCAGTTAGGTGATGACTTAATTTGATGTCTAGTTGGTGTCCAGTTTATCTAATATTGGTAAACTTTTTATTGATGCAAGTGATAAAGAGCTTTTGTTGCAGCTAAATGCAAAATAGAAAGTCATATTCCTTTAGGACTGGAAAATAAAATATTAAAGATTGCCTTGCCTGTTAACAATGAGCAATATCTAAGAACTGAATAAAGAAAAGCTACCATATACTTCTTTCAGTATCTCAAAAAAAATGACTGTGTCTTGAGGTTTTGTTGAAATGCAAATTGGTTGAATTTGAATTAAAAACTTCAAAGGTAGCTTAGTATTGACCCAAAATAGTGGGCCAACTCCTCTAATTTTTAAATATGTATCTCCCTAAACAATGTTGACCACTGGGAAGAGTAGCATGTCTTTTCCTTCAATGGGCCTGTGTAGTCTAAACAAAGTTAACTTGACCAGCAATGGTTTATTCAGAACATAAGAACATAAGAAGATCCATGCTTGATCAGACCAAGGGTCCATCTAGTCCAGCACTCTGTTTGCACAGTGGCCAACCAGCTGTTGACCAGGGACCCACGAGCAGGACACGGTGCAACAGCACCCTCTCACCCATGTACCCCAGCAACTGATGTATATAGGCATACTGCCTCTGATACTGGAGGAAGCACTTAGCCATCAGGACTAGTAGTCATTGATAGCCTTCTCCAGGAATTTATTCAATCCCTTTTTAAAGCCATCCAAATTGGTGGCCATCACTACATCTTGTGGTAGTGAATTCCATAGTTGAACTATGTGCTGTGTAAAGAAGTACTTCCTTTTATCTGTCTGAATCTCCCACCAATCAGCTTCATGGGATGACCCCAGTTTCTAGTATTATGGGAGAGGAAGAAAAATATCTCCCTATCCACAATCTCTACACCATGCATAATTTTATACGCCTTAGCCTCCTTTTTTCCATGCTCAACAATCAGCTAAGAATGTCAGGCCTGTACACTCACCCCTTCTTTCCTCTTTTCACACACTGGCTTTGGCATTTCTATTCTAGTTATTTTAAACCACAGTTTCCCATTATATCTGAAATGGGAAACTGTGGGTTAATGTTGATTTACTAACCAGGATATGACATAAGGAGCAGAAACCAGAAGGATATGATTCCCTAAGAACCAAAGGGCTGTCTATACACTTTAAACGTTCCAAGGTGGCTGCACAGTGGCACAGTGTCTGTTATACGACGCAGCTGCCACCATTGGACTTTTCCACAAAGCTGAGAATAAAAAAGTCAGGAATTTACCTCAACTTTTTTGGCTGAAACAAGGCAAATATGGCCCTTCTACTGTCCACCTTGCTCCTGCTCCGCTGTGCTTAGTCGCTAGAAGCCAGGAGGTGGGTGGGAGGAGGCAGGGGATGGCTCTAGTACTTGGACGACCACCGGAAACCCCACACTCCCTCCTGGTATGGGGATTACCCAGTGCCACCCACAGGAGCAAAACTGCAGAGTTTAGGGGGAAGATGGCACCAACGCAGTGCCGTCAAGGCAGACCCCAGGAAAGAATGCACTGAGTACATTTCTCTCACAGCAGGCTCACAGATAAAATTATTTGTGGCTGTTTGTCAGGGTTATTGAACCCCAAATCTGGCCCACCTGCATTCCCTCAGGAGAACCTCTTTCCTCCACCCACCAATCATTTGGTGGTTTCCTGGTATTTGCGTGCTTCCCTCCACCCTCTCCAGCTCCATTTTTAAAGGTTGAAATGCCACTTCTAAGGCTTACTAGCAGTAAGAGCTTCAAGCTAAAATATGCTGGTATATTGGCCCTACCCCTTTGCCTTTGGCCCCTCCCACCACTGAAATGAGCTTCTCTGAAATGGAATTTGGCCCTCACGTTGAAAGACGGTTACTGCTGCTTGACATACTGCTAGGCATTATGCACTTTGGCTACCTCCACCTTCCCCCCACAGCTGTGGAGTATCCTGCCATGAAGAACATCCCAATTCCTTCCAGCCATAGGGTAAAATCCAACCTCAATCCTATTTAGTGCAGACCCATTGCAATGAATGGTACTTAAATTAATCTAGGGGTACAAGCCAACATATGTCTTTCTTAAAGTAGACCCATGACTAACTTAAGTCGCATTCACTTCAATGGGTCTACTTTAAGAAAGACATATATTGGCTTTTACCCCTAGACTTGTCTGTCTCTATGAACATCTTTCAAGTAGTACCATGAGCATCTTGGTGAACTGAAAGTATTTCTAATTTGAAGGAGGCTCTTCATTCTCCTCTTGCTGGCTGACTCCTTAACCCGGCACTACTTGAGAACTCCAGAAGGGATAAAAAGAGGGAGAGGCACTCCTTCCCTCCCTCACTGTCAGCCTAGCTAGCTCTGATCTGGCCTTGCTAATAGAAAAGCTTTATGCAGAAGCCAACTGCAGCACAGCCCTTTTCACAGAGTGCGTCAGAGGGCTTGTGCACCATCAGCATTTGGCTGGGGACAGATCGTAGCTTGTTTTGAGACTTCTTGGAAGAACAGTGCATAACTTGTAGTGTAGCAAAACCACAGCTGGATCGCCAATAATAAGGCACATTTGCTGATAGCGTGGAAACCTCACTTGGAGGAGAGGTTTGGCCTCTTAGTGCGGGCACACTTTCTGTCACCTATTGCTCTTTGCTGCCCTCATTTAGGGTCGCCACCTTGAAACTGAGGCAGTAGATGAAGCCTTCAAAGGCCTCGTTCTCACAAGCAGCAGACGAGAGGGCAAACCCCTTTTTTGACTGCAGATGTGTGCATGTGGACTCAGATAGCTGAATCCTCTCCCCTGTCCATGCAAATGCAAAACTACAGGTCAGGAAGAAAAAAATAGGTTTTCAGTGATTGAATGCTCCTCTGTACAAAACAACTCCCTGCACATAGAAAACTAGGTTTCAAGGAGGTGATTTCTAGCCTAGTCTTCTCCTTAATATTTAGTTTTCTGTATGCATGGATTTAAGTGGTTGGGGTTGTGGAAGAGCATCCAGCCATTTGAACACACACACACACACACCTGCAGTTCACAATCATGCACTGTAAAAAAATAAAGAAAAAAAAAGGCATGTCTTAGAATGCATCCAACAGTCTCCCATAGAGGAAAGTCAGTAGTGGTGGGCAAATTGTCTTTCGGCTACTTTTCTCATAGAGAAATCCTCAATAAGCTTCAAAAGAAGCCAGGCTTCATTAGAAAATAGTATGAAAACTGCTGTTATATTTTACAGTATTTGATGTTTAGCATGCACTAGTATTTAATATTAGATAGTATTTTTATTGCTGACATGCAACGGTATCATCAGTAGAAAGCCTGCAACAATGCTCTCTCCCTGCCTTCATTCAGTTCATGGTGTAGGCCGAGTCAGGATGGCTGCGAACCCCAGTGCTGCCAATGTCATCCAGGGCCTCCTCCACACGAGACGTTTAATGAGCCTTGAAGGCTCATTATAAATTTTACCTCCACACCAGCGGAGCGCAAAACGGGTGTACAGGCGCGTTATCTCCCCGATAATGCGCATTTTCGAATGCGCGTTAAATAGCGACTTTTATTTTTCTCCGGCCGTTAAAGCGCATTTTCGCCATGTGAACAAGCGATTATGCGCATTAACGTCTTCTAAAGCGCTTTTTGGACATCAATTAATGCACTTCGCCGCCTCTCGCCGCCTCCCGTGCAGAGGGATTAGGCGTAAATGCGCCTCTGCGATAATGCGCATAATCCCCGAACCGGGCGCAAAAGCGCATCCTTGTGGAGGGGGCCCTGTATGGACACCGAGATCTTGCTGATCCACCTGCCTGCCAGCTAAAACTGAAAAACCAAAAGGAGGAGAGCATCCAAATCAGGACAAAAAAAAGGGGAGAAACAGGTTCTCAGGATGCTAAAGTATTTTATTTCAAAGCCCAACATGTTTCGACCTGTGTTGTTTTTTAAGGCCTTCTTCAGGGGGCTGTAATATTAAAAATACATTAAGTTATGATTGAAGGGATAACACATAGATAAATTAATATATATGTTTAGAGGATAGTTAGGCACATTGCCACAAGGGTCTATGCCAATACGTACATTTTAAAAAAAACACTATTGCAATATGAAGGCCCCGGGGCCTGTCCACATTACACATTAAAACTTGTATAAATCATATAAAAACATTTTAACAAAAGTATAATATACAGATTCTTACTTGATAAGAGATGGCTGCAGAAATACTCCTAACAAGATTATAATCTCCTACGATAATTACCGGCGACTGGGAAAAATAATCCTTCTAAGGACCTCCTTATATCCTAATTCCTTTCTTTCTTTCTTTCTTTCTTTCTTTATTTCTTTCTTTATTTTTACTCACTTTTGGGGCTGTGCCAGGTGCTTCCATCTAGCTGTGCAAGGTCTCAAAATACGCCATCACTGCTATCCTTATTGCTATTATGTGGGAGTAACTGCAGGTATTACTGGGTCACAGGAGTGGCAAAAATTCAAGATCTAAGTTTTAACCTCAGAATCCATTCTATTTCCTTTCTTAATAACAGTCGGTCATCCTGTGTACTAAGTTTCTCCAGCGCCCAAAACTTTAAGTCTGTAAAAGAATGATGTTGTGCTGAAAAGTGATCTACTCAAGGAGCACCTGATCTGTTGTCCTTTAAGTTGCTTTAAGTTGCTCCGATACATTTTTTCAGTGGTCTAATTGTTTTGCCTATATAAATCTTTGGGCATTTACACTGGATGGCATAGATGACAAAAGTACTGTTGCAAGTGGTGAAATGTTTAAGGAAATATCTTCGCTGATCAGATGGATTTTTAAATTCTGTGACTTTGTGGGTGTATTTACAGTAGCAACAGTATCCACAGGGATGGTGACCCTTGGACATGGAAACACTGGGTAAAATATTGAGTGAATTTCTGCCATGTTCTTTGTATTCACTTCTGATCAAAATATTTCTTATGGTCCTGGTTCTTTTAAAGGAGACCATAGGTTTTTCCTGGCACCCTGGGATATGTTGAACAATGTGCCGGTGTCTCCTTATGCATCCTTGCAGATGATTTGTTATATGGTCATACTTTAGACTGCAGTTGATTCGGTCTGGGACTATTATATTCTTTTTTGATAAAAGCCCTGATTGTGATTTTGCCTCTGCCTTTCTGAGGCCTTGTGAGATTACAGCATCTGGATACCCTCTTTCTTTTAATTGCACAGACAGTGTCTGTGAGCCTATCTACACTACTGCTTTATAAACCATTTTAAAGCAGTAATGTAGATAGGCTCTTAGATTCCTGTCTGAAATCTGATGCCATGGAACAGTTACGTCTTAGAAACTGTCCACATGGGAGATTGTTTCTTAAAGAATAGGGATAGGAACTATAGTATCTAAGATATCTAGAAACATCAGTGGGTTTTCTATAGATGGAAGTGATAAGATGTTCTCCCTCCTCAGCGAGCACCTCAGCAACTTAAAGAACAACAGATCAGGTGCTCCTTGAGTAGATCACTTTTCAGCACAACATCATTCTTTTACAGACTTAAAGTTTTGGGCGCTGGAGAAACTTAGTACACAGGATGACCGACTGTTATTAAGAAAGGAAATAGAATGGATTCTGAGGTTAAAACTTAGATCTTGAATTTTTGCCACTCCTGTGACCCAGTAATTACCTGCAGTTACTCCCACATAATAGCAATAAGGATAGCAGTGATGGCGTATTTTGAGACCTTGCACTTATCACAGCTAGATGGAAGCACCTGGCAGAGCCCCAAAAGTGAGTAAAAATGAAATGAAAGAAAAAAATGAATTAGAATATAAGGAGGTCCTTAGAAGGATTATTTTTCCCAGTTGCGCCAGTAATTATCGTAGTAGATTATAATCTTGTTAGGAGTATTTCTGCAGCCATCTCTTATCAAGTAAGAATCTGTATATCATACTTTTGTTAAAATGTTTTTATATGATTTATACAAGTTTTAATGTGTAATGTGGACAGGCCCCAGGGCCTTCATATTGTAATAGTGTTTTTTGTTTTTTTAAACTTATATATGGGCATAGGCCCTTGTGGCAATGTGCCTAACTATTCTCTAAACATATATATTAATTTATCTATGTGTTATCCCTTCAATCATAACTTAATGTATTTTTAAAATTACAGCCCCCTGAAGAGGACCTTAAAAAAAACAACACAGGCTGAAACGCGTTGGGCTTTGAAATAAAGTACTTTAGCATCCTGAGAATCTGTTTCTCCCCCCCCCCCTTTTTTTTTGCCAGCTAGAACCACCAAAACTGGGAGAGCCTCGCTGGCACTAGGCCATTCAATAGCATGATGGCATGCAGTGTGGAAGGGAGGAGAAAGGGTAGAAGGAGAGAGGAGGATGGATCCGGTGGAGGAAAAGAAAAGGAGCAGATTGAAAAGAGAAGCAGGAGGAGGAGGAGGAGGCAGAGGGGGCAGAGAGCCTTTTACTGATGATGGAGGAGCAGGTTGGCATAGTCAACTGCCTTTCAGGGCAGAAGCCCTCCCAGGGTGGCTTTCAATAATGGTCCCCTCTAGAAGAGGTCGCTTTTACGCCTGATTCTCCGAATATGTGCATTAGCCTACAGTCGAATTTACGCCTAATACCTAGAGATGAAAGACATGGAAGCGAATGTCGGGCTCTATGTAATGCACTTTAAATTTGTTTACATGCGTAGAATCACATTATAAATGAAGCATAGATCGAGGCTCAAACTAGGAAGTGTTGATGAAAGCACCGCTCTGTTTCCTGCTGGAACTGCCCCCTCAGTTTCCCGCCGTTTGTTAACCCTGCCCACCTGAATCTCCTGCCTTTGGTTACCTGGGTTACCTGCCCTTGGTCACTTGGTTTACCTCTTCCTTTGTGCCCGATCGCTATTTGTAGTAGTTCCCCCCCCCCCAAACTGCTCAGGAGTAAATAGAAATGCAAGCCTATGGCTTTGGACAGGCTCTTACAGGATGTCTTGCCCACCCCTTTCTGATTCCTCCAGCCACACTTTCCTTTGCAATCGGCTTCTGCCATCCTTTAAACAGCATTTGTAGAATAAAGATATTCCAGTCGTATCTCAGTAATAACTTGTCTTTTTGGTGATCTACAACATACAGACGCACACACACACGTAGCTCAATGTCAGGAACCCAGCAAGGGAGGGAACGATTTGTCTTAGCGGATCGCTAATCATCCGCACTCCAACCCCCTTGCTTCCTGTGAAACCACCTCCATCTGGCCCCGCGTCTCGATGAAAGAAATATTCCGGTAGGATGATTTAAAAGAAACTTTATTTTCAGTACAGGTTAGGTCAGCCATTCCTGGAGATTCCATTCTGAGGGATGACGAAGAAGAAGGAAGTGGGAGGGAGGAGACAGAACAACTGGGAGGTGTTCCCAGCGAAGGGGCAGTTATTCATGCATGACATCACCACCAAAGTACGCCCACTATCACCGTTAATACGAATGCTCAGAAGTTGTTTCCACTAAGATAAGGCGCTGTAACATCGAAGGAAATTAAAAGTTGCTCTTAAATGCGAAATTGAAAATGCACATTAACGAGGATAAAAATCGCCTGCATGCCTGATCTCAGCTTCATTTGTAAAGAGGTAAAACCATTAAAGCGATGTAAAGGAGGCGTAAATCGATCATCTAGAGGAAGCCAATGTTAACTTTCTGGCTTCAGGGGCTTATAGTCACCTGAGCTCTAGGAAGAGGGTGCTGTTATGCTCAGGTCCTGCTGCTTGTGGGTTTCTCATGAGCAGCTGGTTGTCCACTGTGCAAACAGAATGCTGGATGAGATGGACTCTTGGTCTGATCCAGCACGGCTCTTCTTACGTTCTTAAGAGAACAGGTGCGGAGTCAATTGCAAACCTCTGGTCCAAAACCTCTTGCCAGAGGACCTGCTCTCTTTGCAAGCAATGCCAGGATTCCACCTCTGGTCAGCCATTCCGTTCTTCCTCCCTGGCAAAGATGGCATCCAGGACAAGAGACAGAGGCTGCGATATAGGAACAGCCTGCTAATTTGCCAGGGAAACATGAAAGTGAACCCATGGAGGAAAAATGCTAGTTAATCCCACACAGAGTTGCCCTAAGTAATCAGCCCCTCCCTGACATCCTGGGATCCAGAAATAAAATCTTTATTGTGAATGTTTAGGGGGCCTGCGGCAGCCTTTGCACAATGCCCAGGGCTGCTACATGAGAGCAAATCAAATGTACAATGCCAACTTACTTGTTACGAGACTCCATTTTTGAGGTTGATGATGGAAGAAGGGGGTTTAACACCCCCTTGCTAGGGCATGCAATGATGGCAGCTTATGGAAAGATAGTATCTATCTAGTATTTAGTATCTGACAGCATTTGATAGATAACATGCAGTGCTAATTGGTGTTTGACAGATTCATCACATGGATTTTCTTCATCTTTGAAGCTTGCCAAAATTAAAGCAACCAAGAGAGGCCAACATATCTGAGGCGTTCAAATTTTGAGTGGTTAAAACATACACGCAAACATACACACACACTTTCAAAACACTCGTTCAGATTTTACTTTGAAACTTCTCATTCAAAGATTGAACGACAAGATTGAAACTTTCTCCAAATGTTGAATATTTGGAACTGTTTATTTCAGCTCTAGCCCAATCAAAGAAGTGGAGGGCTGAATGGAAGGCCACGCACAGCCTGCTGTGCATCTTCAGGCACTCTGCAAGCAACCTGCTCAGTTGAAGCTGCCTCATATGTTGGAACGCTTTGGATCAAACATTTACACAAGCATTACCAGGGAAGGCAACATCTTTTTTTCCCATGCTCCTTTGGAGTGCTTTCTCCCTTCAACAGCAGCCAAGGAGTTAGCGACATGCTGGCTGACATTGCCCACCTGCCTTGAATGCCTTCTTTGATGAGATCACTTGCATTTCCTGTGGCTGGCTCTGTCCCCTTTTGTCTCACTTGCCAGGCGAGTCACCCCAGCTGCATACATCATGCTGCCAGAGAGCTTCCTCATGCTCATAGGCACATAGTAACTGGAGATAATCACCATGGGTGATTAAACAGGGGAGTGTAGGATGGAGAGGTCTCACTTATATACTGGTAGTAGCTGTATTGTTCAACAGGAAAGGTTTACAGAAAAGGGTTTTCTTTCGTCTGCTCCTGCCTGAGCAATCTGGATTTTTGTTTTTCTTTCCTTACTCTTCAGCAGCCATTGACTTCCCTTATGGGGAGCCTTGTCCCTCTGGCTCTCGGGTTGCGCAATCCTATGGGAAATTCAGCATGGTGTGGAGAAGGAGACATTTTTCTTCCTCTCTCATAATATTAGAACCTAGGATCACCCTGTGAAGCTGAATGGAGGAAGATCTAGGATAGATGTTTTTCACAAAGTTAAACTATGGAATTCCCTGACACAAGATATAGTGATGGCCACCAATTTAGATGGCATTTAAAGGGGATTGGACAAATTTATGGAAGAGAAGGTTATCAATGGCTACTGGTCCTGATGGCTATATGCGACCTCCAGAATCAGAGGCAGTGTGCCTATGTACACCAGTTGCTGGGGAACACAGCAGGAGGGTGCTGTTGCACTCGTGTCCTGCTTGTGGGTTTCCTGTGGGCAGCTGATTGGCCACTATGAGAACAAAGTGCTGGAGTAAATGGACCTTTGGTCTGATCCAGCATGGCTCTTATGTTCTTACATTTATTGGAAGTACATCTTACTGTGTTCAATGGGCCTAACTCCCTGGTAAGTGCAGCCTTAAGAACATAGGCAGGGCCGTCTCTTCCCATGTGAATCTTTCCATCCTCTAAGCCCATCTTGCATGTGCCTTCTGAGGCCTGTCTGGTGGTGGCAATGCACAAGAGAGTTTTCTTGCTGGAACTCTCTGTTCCAATAGTTAGATCCTCCTCCACTTTGTGTTCAGCCAGTGTTTAAAGTTGTTCCTTTTAAAACATTCAGTTCCTGTTTTATATATTTATTGTTAGCTCTGGTTCTCTGGGCCCCTCTTTTTAAAACTGCTTTTAAACCTGGATTTTTTTTTTTATCATTGTTTTAGGGATGGGCTTACTGTTACTTGAGCCTTTTGTGTTTGTTCTTACACTTTGCCTTGAGGGACTCCTTTGGAGGGGAAAAGTGTGATCTAAAAAAAGAAATAACAAATAACCAGGTTGCACTATTGGTTCATCTTGTCCAGTATTGTTGGCTCCACCCTGGCTCTCCAGGGTCAATTGCAGAGATCTTTTTGTCACATCACTTGCTACCTGATCTTTTCTTTTCCTGGAGACAGCAAGGTTTAAACCTGGGACCTTCACATGTAAAGTATGTGCTCTACCCCTGAGCTACAGCCAATCCCATTTCCGCTGAGCTTCTTGGTTCCTCTTCTTATGGCACCATTGAATCCTGGACTCCTGCAACCCTCCCCTCTTTTTAGCCATCTCCCGAACTTGATAACTGTCTCATGTATCTTTGCTTTTTCTTATGAAGCTTCAACTAGAATTTTTATTGATTTGGTTAGGTCCTATAGGAATCTTCCAGGAATATTCTCTTTGAAGCAGTCAACAGAGTAAATGCATGCCAAGGTTGTGCCAAGGAGCTATGAGCCTGAACTCTAGCATGTTCTAACAGTCCAGAGATATTTCATCAGTGTGAGGGGTTAAGGGACAAGCTATTCCATTTGATTGAGATATTAGAGAGGGCAAATGCCTGGCTGCTTCCAACTAGACCAGGGTTCTCTGAGCTTTTTGCGTCGGTGGGACATTTGGAATTTAGAGAGCGTCATGGGTGTTCTCATGAAATGGCTATCATATGGGTGGTGATGGTTGCCCTTTCATGAAATAGCTGTGATGGTGAGCATGGCGAGTCATAAAACACCCATTTCCCAGATGCCAAGCTTAAGAGACTAAAGGAAAAGTAATGTGCCCAAGTACCTAAGTACAAAAGGCAGAAGAAGAGCCTGAGCTCCAAACACAAAACCACTCTGTTGAACCGCAATAAAGATGGTACTGGAGGGCAGCCCTTTGCTTTGCAGCATGCCAGTCTTCCTTTTTTAAATCATCATCATCATCATCATCATCATCTTAAGAAACAAACAAGAAATCAAGAGGGATGAGAGAGTATCCACAGGCATATTGGTGTCTATGGGCACCAGTGAATGGCCATGCTGTGGCATAGAAATATGAGTTTGTGGCAGAAATAGGAGAGTCCTCAGTTCTGGCTGTTGAGTCAGACTATAACTGCGCCCTTATCTGGACAGAGATAGCCTAGCTACAGTTATCCATGCTCTCATAACCTCTCATTTGGATTACTGCAATGCGTTATACGTGGGGCTGCCTTTGAAAACGGTCCGGAAACTTCAGCTGGTACAAAACAGGGCAGCCAGATTGTTAACGGGGACTGGCCAACGAGACCATATTACGCTAGTCCTTTTCCAACTTCACTGGCTGCCGATCCAGGTCCGGGCCCAATTCAAAGTACTGGTACTAACATTTAAAGCCCTAAACGGCTTGGGGCCAGGTTATCTAAAGGAACGCCTCCTCCCATATGTACCTGCCCGGACCCTAAGATCATCTACAGGGGTCCTTCTCCGTGAGCCCCTGCCAAAGGAAGTGAGGCAGGTGGCCACTAGGAGGAGGGCTTTCTCTGCTGTGGCACCCCGGCTGTGGAATGAGCTCCCCAGAGAGGTTCGCCTGGCGCCTACTTTGTACTCTTTTCGTCGCCAGGTGAAGACCTTTTTATTCTCCCAGTATTTTAACAGTTAAATTAACTCAATTTTAATCCTTGCTGTTTTAAATTTGTATTTTAATCTGTATTAATTCCTGCTGCTTGGTTTTATTCTGGTTGTGTTTTTATATTGTATGTTATTCTTTGTTTTTAGATTGTGGCTTGTTTTATATTTTTAAATGATTTCATGGTTTTATTTTTTGTGAACCGCCCAGAGAGCTTCGGCTATGGGGCGGTATAAAAAATGCAATAAATAAATAAATAAATAAATATTAGACCTGCACGGCTGTGTGCTCCCCATGTCAGTAGATTACAGGAGAAACCACTCCAAGGCATGTGTGCGGTATAGGGCAGCCACTTATGCATCACCAAAACACAGGAAAAAATATACAGATTTGCATAGCATTTGCATTTGCATATGCTTATATATGTGTATATATATATAGAACGTTAGAAATGATTACTGTAATTTAAACAGAAATATAGTACATCTCACCCTATGGTGAAAGACTGTGACTAGGTGACCTGTTCAGGTGCTGTTGAATGATGAGCATCTTCGAGGCACCTGTGCTCTTCCTTCTGATGGTTCATCATTACCTTTAAACTGGACTTGGACTGGACAGCAACTACTATCACTAAAGGGGACTGTATCTAGTAAGTGTTTCATATGAATAGGTTAAAGAAACTACTTAGAATTAGATTACAAAGCTGAGAATGACTTGGAATAAATCAGATTGATATCAATAGTATATGCGTCACATGAGTAAGGGTGCGCAGAACTGCAACTTTATTTTGGAGTGAGGATATGCTGACAATGTCTACCAAGGATAGGAGAAAGAGCAACGAGTTTACATTCCAGGGTGGTCAATTTAGGCAGGTGTTTCACAAACTTGGGGACAGGACATCCAAAGGGCAGTGTGGAACACTAGCAGTAGGACAGGAAACATGTTGTCTGTTGTGTTGATGTTAGGCCTGTAAGCAGTCCAGGCAAACGGTTTAAAACATATAGGACAACAACCCCTCTGAAATCACTGAAAGGGACAGACAGGTTTCTGACTCTTTAAGGCCCACTGACCTGAAACTGAAGATGAAATGGCACAAGGAGGGTAGGTGTAGGGGAGCCAGCAGAAATGGTGGTGTGTACATGAGTAGTTAGAGTACTATAGAGTACAAGGACTGGGAAGACCTGGATTTAAATCCCCATTCAGCCATGAAGCTCACTGGGTAACTTTGGGTTAGCCTAACCTACCTCACAGGATGCAATGGAAGATACAGTGGAAAGGAGGAGGAGAAAGAAGATCATGCACCCCACCTTGGACTTCTTGGAGGAAAAGGTGGGATATAAATGTAACGAATAAATAAAAAAAATATGTGTAGGTATATGTAGGTAAAGGAATGAAGAAGCATTGGGGTGGGGTGGGGATGAGAGATAGGTAGCTAGATATTTCCTGGGTCTTTTGTCACACAACTTTTTTTCTCACACATCAAACGGCAGCTCTTTAGGCATTGTCACATGGAGACAGTGGAAATTTCCTGTGACATACCTCCCCATGCAAGAAATTGTGCCTACCTTTGTTCTATGACTATTTCAAGGCTTTACAGGTTGAATATTCCCCTATTATACTGCTCCAGTGGTGACTCAGTGCACACATTCAAGAAAGAAAGTGGCCACTGGCATGGCTACCACATCCCTCCCTAGAGAAGACCCTCCTCTTTTGCAAACCTTGTGTTTAGTGGAGTTCTTTGTGTTCCCTTTCTCCACTGTTCAGTCCACCTCCACCTTGTTTTTTTTCTTTGTCTTTTTTTTAAAAAAATTGCCGTACAACTATTCTCCCCATCCTCTTTCTTGATTTCCCCCTATCCCAGTCTATGGACTGGATATTACTACATATCTGGATATTTTTACATATCTGTGTTTTGAACCTGGACTTGAGAGACAATCATGGAAAAGATAAATGCAGTTGAGACACAGATCCACTAGTTTGGTGTGGATGCACATAAGATCCTCAAATAAGTTTTTATTTTGATTAAATATTAGCAGCTCTGAATTTGATAAGCAGCAGTGCCAGAACAGGCTGCCTATAGAGCCTATGGAATCTTCTTCTTTGGTGGTTCCCAAGAAAAAGTTGGATGGGCATCTGCAGGGGTTGTTTGGGGTGTGGGATGTCCTGCATCAAGGCAGAAAACTATGCTAGATGATACCTTAGGTAGGTCCTTATCAGGCTTACAATACTATGGCTTTCTAATGCCTTGGAAAGATGGCTAATTGTTCACAAAAACAAAGGACAATAGAGCTTAGTTAAGTCCGGTTACTCTTTTGGTGTCATTCCAGATTACCCTTTGCCTGAACACAATACACCACCAGAGAGATAACCCCGTTCATTATCTCTTAATGCCAACCAATATGTATCTTCTTAGGAATGCAACAGCCTTGGGGAAACTGTGCTGTAAAGATAGCCTGGGAGTGCAAGTTAATCACATAATCCTAGACAGAGAACATTGCCACAAGGAGCTTCAGCTTTCAGGCGAGCAGAGGGGAACGATTCACAGCAAAGGTATTGAAAGGTACTATAAAAATGGTCCTGTTGTTGGCAGGAGTGAAGAATGTGTGTGTCTGGGGGAGGAGCAGCTCCTCTTCTCTCCTAGCACTGAAGTGTGTGTGTGTGTGTGTGTGTGTGTGAGAGAGAGAGAGAGAGAGAGAGAGAGAGAGCAGGGCATAAGTATATACTTAAGTATGAAGAGAAAGATTCCTGGTTCAAACCACTAAGACAAAATGGATAGTGTAGTCTTTGTGCAAGTTTGTTTGGTGCTAGTTTTAGACAAGAACTGTGCTTCATGGAATGTCCCTCACTTTGCCTGTATGTGTCTTGTAGGAGAAGAAAATAACAGGTCAGGGATGCCTCTGAATATTTTTCAAGCTCTTATCATAGCAGAGGTGGGCAGGAGATGTCTTGTGTTCCACCAGGGGATCACTGGCCACTTTCTGGTGGACCACTCGCTGGGAACCTTCCAACCTTGATCTCATGCAGGCCTTATGTTCTTAAGCAAGAGTGCCCATTCAGGATAATTTAATATAGATTATTTATACCCCAATTGTTATGCCCTTGAGAATGCACTCTTGGTTTGTAAAACAGTGGACCATGGGTGGAGGGATATTGCCACAACAACAACAAAAAGTAGTTCACACAACACTGGAGTCAGCCCAGCCCTGCCTCATGGGGCTTGTTCACATGTTTGTACTTAAAGTTCATGGTAAGGTATTAAAGAGCTTTGAAATGAATGAATCATCTAGTGTTACCTCTCTGGAGTACTCGTTCCCTTGCTAGTTACTTTTGATTGAATGCGAGGCCTGATGCATGCAGAACACTCTGCCAAATGGCTACATTCTCTATTTGTCATAGTTAATGGCTTATCAGCCATATTCTTATGAGGCAAGGGTCAATAGTTCTCTGAATGGTGAAAACTACAAATCCCACAAGACTGTAAAGAGTGCAAGCTGTAAATGCTACCGTCCAATGTAAACAAGTGTAATGTGCAGAAACTACCAAAAGAAACCCAAACTCTATAAAGTGTCTTGATAGTCAATCAACCTCCACCTCAGCCGATTAATTGCCTCCTCTTATTTGTGTATGAGTGCAATCTGCAGGACAATCCACCACACTATAAGTATACAAGGCATGGGCTAGAAATTGATGTTGAGGTGTCTACACAAAGGTGGGGCATCCTCAGGACATGCCCCCAAACCAGGGAGGGAAGCAAGGCGTATGAGGATGGCCTGAACTCAAACCAACAGGGACACCTCTGGCCTTGGGCGGGGCTTCATGACTAACCTTCCAAAGGGCAGACTTGTCTGAGAGGCCTGTCCTACCATTTCTGATGGGCTGCAGGTAAGACCAGTGGACTGCAGTAACTTCATTTGTGTGAGTTATCTGGGAAAAGTCCATAGATGTTAAGCAGTGCCCACTCACCTGTAATGGGAAGTCCACCAGTACCTGGCTGGTTGGATCAAGTGTCTACAGACCTGCAGGTCAGATTAAAGCTGTGTCCTCTAAGGTATCATCTTTTTGCACACTTAGCCAAACCTGAACATAACATGTAAATAAGTTGCAAAAATATGTCTTGGTTCTTGTGCATCTTGGGCCCTTTTGAACACCCTAACTCCCTCTGAGTTATCCTTTCTCTGTCATGTGCAAACAAACATTTGACATCTGAGACTCACTTTGCAACATTTCCATGGGCTTATTGATGTCCATGTTGAATTCTCCTTCTGTTTCTCTACAGCCCTGTAGATAAATAACTGTTACCAGAATGGAAAGAAGGAAGGGTAGAGAGGGAGCTTTCTGGTCATGCAGAACCAGGAATAAGAGCTTTAAGCTCCTATGCAGGGCTTTCCAAAAACCCTAATTGTAACTTAGCCACAGAATAATGTACCCGCTTCTAAATCTGTCCTCAGATCAGAGCTATTCGTGGCGTGGGAGGCGAGACTTTTCCTTCCTGTCTAAGCACTGCCTTATGAGTTTAGAACTGGATCCAGATCGGAGTGTTTGGGTATGGAACACGGTTCATCCATTTTCTTCATAAGATTTCCCTTTTGGGAACAAAATTTCTTTCCTGACTTATACTAAGGCTATTGGAAAAAGTTTTATGGTGGGTTTAAAAAAAGAAAAAAAAAGAAAAGCAAAACAGGCTTTCAGTCTGAGATGAGCAGCATCCAAAAGAATGTGTGAGAGAGAAGGAGAGGGAAATGTAGTATGATTGGGGAATAGCCTTTCAGTCAAAATACACTTTAAAGCCGCTGCTACATAGACCAAGGACTGGCTGTTGGACTACAACCCCCACCAGCCTTAGTCAGCATAGCCAATAGTGAGGGATGTTGGGAGTTGCAGTCCAACATATTTGGAAGGGCCGCAAGTTTCCCACTCTGGACATAGACCCAGGAACTAAACTACTGATTTTTGTGAAGTGAGTCTCCTAGCCATTGTTTGCACAGAAATGTTCCTCTTCCCAAAGCAAATTCCTCTCCTCCTCCAATCAAAATCTCCCCAGGCATGAAGGGCCTTGCAGGGGTGGGCAACTTGTGGCCTTCCAGATGTTGTTGTTTGTAAGTCCCATCATCTATGCAGAGATACAGAACAAAATTACAGAGACTGAAATTCTGTATATAACAACAACATCCCAGGGCTGGTAAATTTCCCTGATCTCTCTTTGCAATGTGTTTCCTCGTATGATTATCATTTAAAAATATATTCCAGGGTGCTAGTTGACAGAACGCCTTCTAAATTTTCCAGGTTTAGCTCATTATTGGGGGGATAGGATCTGGGGCATCTAAGAATTAGATCCTCCTACCCCGCACAGGGCTGATGTCTAAAAACCTGGTGTTACCTTCAATGTATTTTTCAGCCCTGTGCCTCATCTCCTTGGCCAAATGTTCAACTAGTTCCCATCATTGCACATTGCACATTGGCTTTGAACTGGGAAGAGTGGAGTTTTTTCTCCACCTAGCCTGCTTCACAGGCTTGTTTTGAGTATGAAAAGGGATGCTATACTGAGCTCTTTGGTGGAGGACTGAGATATAAATGCCTATATTGTGTTTCTAGCAGGGATATAATTCTAACTGGAGGATATGGGGGGGGGGGCTGCAGAAGAGGCAACGAGCAGTCTGTGGGCCTAATGTCACCCACCCTTGCCTGCACTAACTAGTTTGCCATGAAATTCTAGCGTATAATAGGGATGTCAATCACTGGGAAATCTGGCAATGTTTTAGGCTTGCCGGAGTTCTGCAGCGCACCTGACTCAGCTCGCATTTGCGAGCTGAGCTGTGTGTTTTCCTTGAACCCTGGGGACTTCTGGCTTTGTGTGTCAGCCATAGTTTGCACAAATAGAGATTTGCACCAATTACAGCTGCAATTTGCACAAATTCAAAAACATCAAAAAAACCAACAACAACTAGGTGGTCCGACTCTCTGTAGACTGAATCAGGTCAGTGGAAGACAAACCAAAGTATGGGGTCCCTGGGCCAATGAAAGCACATCGCGTTCCACCCCCAACTGGATTCCTCTGAGATCCCTAGTGTATAATTACTATTTGCCTTAAACAGTGACTCCTTCTTTATTGTTTTGTTCAGCTCTTGGCATCCTTCTTAAACATCCTCTCGGTAGGACGTCTGCCTGGCAGAGTAGACAATATTGGGCTAGATCAGCCTTCCACAACCTAATGCCATCCATATGTTTTGGCCTGCAACTCCCATCTTCCCCAACCAGCAAGCAAATGGTTGGGTAGGATGGGAGTTTTAGTCCCAAACATGTGGAAGGTACCAGGTGGGGGAAGGGCTGGCTACATGGGCCAATTGTCTGTCTGATTTGCTGTAAGGAAGCATCATAGGTGTGGATTCTGTGTATGCCACTTACAGCTTGTGATACTTGGACTAAAGAATGTGTTGCAGCCCCTTGGAAATGTTGCATTCACATGAATGCTATTAGTTGCCTGTATATAGTGCCTGATCACAACATCCAGCCTGGGATTCCCCAGCACACCCTGCATATCTGAAGCTGTGCAGAAAATGCAAAGCTGTCTGAGCTTGGCTGTCTGCATAATGGATGCTTTATTTGTCCCTCCACTGCAAGCATTGCCCTTGTTGCCTTGTAAAGTCCTTTGGAATATGAAAGACCAGCTCTGTCCAAACCGAAGCTTCTAGCCTTTAATTGGATTTTGCTTTTCTTCCTGTCTACACACCCCATCTTTCCATGTCAGCAATGCAACTCAGCAGCTGAAGATCATGGCTGGGCTGAAAAGTTAAGGGAAGACGGCACTGTCACATGTATATATTTGAGTACAGCAGAAATATTTATTTTGTTTATTTGCTGAGCTTTCCTGTAACTTTTGCAAGAGGTCAGCTGCATTTAGAACTTGCAGATAGAATATAACAGCTTCCCCCAACCTGGCACCTTCCAGATGTGATGGATTATGAGCGTCACACGCTCGTTACTGCCCATTCATGGTTTTTCACATGTCCTTTAGATGATGATGTCCACCTCCCACATGCCTCCCACTCCTCCCACTTGTTTTTCTGTTGCAAAAAAAGACCCGGAAAGTGTGGCTTTTTTAAAAAACGAAACTTGCCGCTGTTTCCTGCTGTGTGCAGGAAAAGCAGCGCAATAAAAATGGCTACTGAATGGGCCACATGGTCGTTGCTGCTTCCTCTTTCTCTCCCCATGTAAAGAGATCATTGCTATTGTGGGACAGCAGCAGGAGGCCATAACAACAGTAGAGAAATGTGAAAATCCCCCCATCTGATGATGCCCTATAATGCCTATCATTCCCAGAAGCATAGTGATTGCTAGCTGGAAATCTGGAGGGAGCCAGGTTGGAGAATGCTGGAGTATAACAACTCTCTCTCTCTCTCTCTCTCTCTCTCTCTCTCTCTCTCTCTCTCTGGCTGGGTTTGGACAACACATTAGTCAACTGAGGGTGGGCAGTCAACAACAGAGTTGATAAAAAAGGGGGGTACTCAACAGACAACATGGTGCCACATCCCAGGGAGCGATTGAGGCTTCGGTTGAGTGGATTACTAGTCAACCAGCCATTTGAGTGACACAGGCCTTGCTCCTCTCCCTGCCCTCCCTCCTCCCTCAGTCCTCCTGGTTCTATCCCAGCAGCCTATACGAGTTGTGCTGGCTGTAGGAGAGCAGCCAGCACCATTTTGGTTGCTCTTGCCAGAGGACTTTGTAGCGAGCAAAAATTGCCAACTCAACGGGGTGGATTTGCCCATGGAACCTGACAGACAACACACAAAATAATGGTTGAGCAACAAGTCAACTCTGTAGCCAGTTGTTTTTCTCTGTAGGTAATTTTGGTGAAATTGTCAACTGTGGGGTGGATTTTGCCCGACAGGCAACATAATTACCAACGGTTGAGTGCTCCACTGACCTTTGAGGGTGTTAACAACCATTGGTAATTGTGTTGTCCGAACTTAACCTCTCTCTCTCTCTCTCTCTCTCTCTCACACACACACACACACACTCCTTATACCTACTGTTTTACCGTCAAATATCTCCTTACATTGAAAGGAGAGCATTTTTTTTTAAAAAAAATAGCTCTTTCATAAGAGCTTTCCCCTGCACTGCCTTCACTTGGAGGTATCCAGAATGGGGTACATTCTATGCTTACCATTACTGTGGCATAGTGCACATTGGTTTCTGAAGATTATGGTAGGCCATGTAAGCTTGCCTTCTGTATCATGCTCCTTTGAAATTTCAAGGGGAAAATGCAGCCTTTCTTACCATGCATGGAAAGGCATAATCCTGCAAGATGTTTGTCTGTAGGCAGGGACATCCACTTCTGATGGCAAATATGAAAGATATAAACAAAAAAAAATATGAGGAGAGATATTTTTCAGGAGTTAGAAGGAATAATTTACTCCAAAAGTGCCTGTTGCTGAGTTTTGTAGCTCTTTCTCTGCAAGAACTCTATTGGTTGGTCTGCATCACCCTGATCTCGCATGCCATTGCTCATCCATCCCCACCCTGGGTTTTCAGTAACTGGAATGCCATCATTAGCATATATGTGGGGAGATAATGATTACATAGAACTCAGGGCATGGCTGCTATTGAAGCTACAGCCCAGAAGTGAGAATTCTTAACGGCCTTTCCAGCTTCATGGGAAGATGATTCATCCATCCTAATAATCTGAAGTGGAGATGAATCACCAGATAAATGCAGGCCAGCAGTGTCATGCTCTTTCACAAAGAAACAAATGCCATTTTTGGGATGTAGTCATACAAGTATCCAAGATGCAAAATTATTCCACTTAGTCAGCACAGGTCATGCAGGCTGGAGCACCACTTCTAAATTTGGAGTCCAGGCCTTGAGAAGGATCTTCTCAAATATGGGAGTTGCTCAGAAGAGGGCCATGACAGTGGCAAAGACAACCAGTTTGGAAAGGCAGTTTTAGCAGCGCCTTGTTAAACTATGGAATTTGCTGCCACAGAAAGCAGTGATGGCCACCAACTTGGATGGCTTCAAAAGGGGGTTAGGCAACCTAACAGAGGATAAATAAGGTTAGCAATGGCTACTAGTCCTGACAACAGCAGGATGGTGCTATGGAGCTCATGTCCTGCTTTTGGGCTTCCCATTGGGGCATCTGGTTGGACACTGTGTGAACAGAATGTTAGATTGGCCATTGGTTTGATTCAACAGGGCTCTTCTTATGCTCTTAATTGCAACCCCCAGGTACACTTCTCAAGTGTCCTTTGTTGTGAGGTAAAATAACTTGTGCTTTCTCTAAGAAGGTCCATGAGACACCTGCTGAAGTTGCAACTGGGAAAATGCCTGGTCATCTGTTATGTGGGAATAATAACCCAGGCCTACTTTACTGAGTTCTTTGTTGCAAGGCTCACTGGCAACAAAGACAGTATTCATACAGTCTCTGGCTTGCCCACTCATCCTGCCAGCATAATGGCTCCACCACTTGTGTGTGTGTGTGTGTGTGTGGTGTACAGACACACCACATCACACATGTTGTTCTACAAGCAGCGTGTGGGGGCACATAATTTGCTCCTTCGTCCCACTGTGTGTAGAACTGATATTATTACACTGGTATACAAGGTACTGTAGTGCTGGTGTTAGTTTTAATAGATCTTATTAGCTGAATGACATGGGCTAATCTGTTACAAGTACTGGCTTTGGAGGGTCCTACCTCTTTCCTAGAAGCTGGACTAGGTGATCTGAAGATCATTTTGAAGACAATAATTCTGTGAGGCTGACAATATTTATTTCCACCAGAGTGCTCCCTGGAGTGACTCCTGGGGAGGTCTCCTTGTTAGCATTGGCTATTCATAAAGATGTTTTCTGGGGAAATCCTGTGAATAGAAGCTGGCAGGAATCTGGTTGCCTCTTCACAGCTCCTTCCTGGAAAATTCTCATTCATGTCCAGTGCTGTGGGGGTGCAGATTGCTTATAATAGGGAATATATATATATATATATATATATATGGTTGGAGAGATACATGTTGACAGAACTGTACAGTCGAAAGGGACCAAAATCACACCTAGCTTAGGTCTGCATAACTCGTGGCTTGCCAAGCCAAAGACAAGTCACCAGCCATATATGGTGGCCTTCTAGGTACTCAGTAACTTCCAAGGCAGGCAACAGAACCAGGAGTTTTATCAAGCCCCTGGTGGTCTGCATTTGGCTTAGTGAGTCACAGGTTGTGCAAGCTTGATGCTATCCAGCCACGCACCCAAAGGCATTCCTTTCCATCCACCCACGAGCCCTCCATAAATCCACCTATGCAATCCATATCACGGCTTGGATTTTATGGTCAGCGCAATCCTTGCAGACTATGCTATGGTCTCTTGTCCTGTTGCGTAGCGGTGAGATGTACAATGGCTGAGCTCAGGGCATGGGTGGGCTGGCTTGATGGGATGGGGTGGGCTGCTGAATGAGCACACCCCGTTTATGAAAACCACCCTTTACCTTTCCACCCTAACAGCTGCAAAACAATAAATAAACCCTGAGCCCCTTCTCTGGCAGCTTTGGCAAGGGAAGACTCTCCCCTTCATGCTTGTCAGCACCCTCCCAAACTCTCTTTCACACACACTCGACAGGCACTTAATGAAACCAGCTCTAATCCCCAGATGTGTTGGTTAGCTCACAGTGATGGCTGCTCTCTTTCGTTTCCACCAGGGTTGCCCTGCCAGCACAGGCCTGGTCACCTGGCATTTTTGACAGGGGCTCTTAGAAGTTCAGCCTAGGCTGGGGGTGATGGTCACCTAGGCTGGGATGACACCCACTGCTTCCACCAGCAAGAGGAACGTTGCTGCTTGTCACTTACAGGCCAGCTGCAGGAGCCCATCTCTGTTGGCCTGTGTGTCGAGGGAAGGTCCAGCAGGCAGCTGCCCATGCCAAGGCAATCCTACGGCTCCTCGCCAAGACTGAGTAGGAAGCCTCTCCACTGGAGAGAGCAAACATGTGCCGTAATCCTTCCTGGTAGCAGACAGCCTGTGACTGACTCTCTCTCTCTCTCTCTCTCTCTCTCTCTCTCTCTCTCTCATTCTGCTGAGGAGTGAAGTCAGCCTTCAACAGTGGAATAGTTTATGTACAAACTGATTTTTAAAAAACCCTCACAGACCAAGCTGGCTGGAGGCATAAGCAGGATTCTGGAGCTATAAAATGCTTTAGCTTAAAAAAAAAAGAAAAAGGAAAAGAAAGTGAGCAGGGGAGGAGAAACGGCAGCAGAATTAAGCATGGAGAAATCAGTAGAGACTTTTTAGCAGCTGGATAAGTTGCCTGCTTTGTTGCAAGAAGCCAAGTTGCTGAGCATCTCCCGGTTAATATTAAATGACAAGTCAAGGGAGCAGTGTTGTCCTGGAAATGCGTGTGCTGTGCCTTTAAGACTGTCTTGCGGGTGAATTGGCTCGCTCAATAGTCCTGCACGTGGCAGAATATATATATTTTTTGAAGGAGGGAGAGAAATCACGTTGAATTTCTTTTTCTGGGTCATGCCTTTGGCACCTTCTTTATTTCTCTCTCTTTATTTCAATGAGACAAAGCTACTTCAGTTTGGAGCACAAACATATGATCAGCACATGGAAATGTGGTGATCTGGATGCGTTCATGATTGCAACCGATTGAAGAAATTAGACTAAAAGCATTTTCCGAAGAAGAGGAAAAGCCAGGGGAAAGGCAGCAGGGACAGTGGTGGTTAAGTATCATTCCGACCACACGGATGCTAAATATATCTTGTAGGAATGGAGAGGGACCGGATTACAGGTGAGTGTTGGAGTCATTCGATACGGTGTGTGTAAATGTATTTTTTTTAAAAACAAAAACAAAAATCCCCGTCTTTCTCCCCTCTTTCATCCATCATCCCTTGTGGCTTCAGCTTTATTGGAAAAGGGACAGCAAAGCTCTTATTTCAGTTCAGCATTCCCGAAGTTTCATTACGTTAGCTCTACCTTTTCCCCACATTACTTTATATGGCCTCCACATGGACGCTATTGCAATAGGAGTATTAAGGGTCAAAACGGTTTTCTGGATCTGGATTTCATTTGATTCTCTCTTCTCCCCCCCCCCCTCCCTTTTCCCTCATATTTTTCAGTGTTTGAATCTGCAAGGGAAGGGAATGAATGCAGAGCCCTGTTAACTGTGAACTTGGATGGTTTGTTGGGTGGGAGTGGGGGAGATGCTTGGAAGAACTGGGGAGCGTGGGGGGGAGAGGGCCTATCCCAGCTCTTGGCTCGAGGATGCCTTTATATTCTGGAAGTTGGCTGCTCAGTTTGTTTGCCTGTGTGTTGTGGTTTAGCGCACTCTTTCATGCCAAAACTTGTGTGAAAGGCAGGAGCTCGCCTCCCCTCTCCTGTCTTCTGGAAATGTTTGTATTGCTGCATGGAGAGTCGGTTGCTGAGCAAAGGGGTTTCTCGTTGCTAGGATAGAGTGGCTGGGGTGCGTGCGTATTCCCCAGGAAGGTAGCATAGCCCTCGCAAATGGGGGTTAATTCAGTACAGTTGCTGCAGCTATTTCCCCTCTGACTTTACTGGCAATTTACTTTTTGGCAAGAGATGGCTGTTTAAAATATCCACGGCGCCTTTGTACTTCTGCTGATGGCGTGTGTCTGAGAAGCCGCTTTCCTCATCTCAAGCTATGGCCAGTTGCTCAGGACAATTAGCGTCAAGGGGTGTGAAGCGTCTGCCAAAGTCTTAAGGAGACTGCCAGAAATGCATCCATTCCTGAACTGGTGGCAGGTTGATGAGAGATGGAATTTCTTTGGGCGGTACTTTCAGAGGTTGGTATCTGTTAGAGAACCCCAACACCCACTCTGTCGATGTCTTGAAAATGCTTTCCTAGTAGCGGAGAAGGCAGTACATGGATGGGAGTATGGTGTAGTGGCTAAGGAACTGAATTGTAAGCCAAGAGTTCCCAGTTCAAATCTCATCTCTGCCAGGAACTCATCCTATGGCCTCTGGCAAGCCTCATGTCTCCTCCTTCCCTCCCTCTCCATCTGCCATATAGAGATAATAATAGTGCCCAATGTCACAGAGTTCAGGCTAGGATTGCGGTTTGGCATCATGAGGCACATGCTAAGGTCCAGAAGAACTTATCTGACTTCATAAAGAAGTACCACTGTTCATGTTCATCAAGCAGCAATAAGAAAGGTCTGCGTTCACCTGGATTAAATTTGCCTCTGTGTTCGAGCCTATCTACACTACTGCTTTAAAACAGTTTAAAACGGTTTAAAATAGTTTATAACAGTTTTGAGAACTGTTGGGGCCCAGGACTCACTCCATATACAGTTTTCAAAACGTTTTCAGAGTGTTTTATCCTGCGTGTGTAGATAGGCTCTTATTGAGATGTGACCTATACTTTCCACCAGGAAAACCTGTGGACCAGAAATGATGAGATGGCCTTGAATTCATCAACATTAGCAAGCTCTGGCCTTAATGCTTTTGGGGAAAGCTGGGTGTTTTGGTATGCTGCTTTACTTCATACAGACTAGAAAGCCTGTGGATGCTTCTCTGCTCAGATGACTGACTTCTTTTGATGCATCCATCGGCTGGGTGAGGAACACTCTGCCTTCTTCCAGCCCCCAAAGTCTGTCTCTGGTCCCCTCTACAAGGATTCGCTTTTGCGCCCGGTTAGGCGATTATGCGCATAATCGCAGAAGCGCATTTACACCTAATACCTCTGCACGACAGGCGTCGAGAAGCGGCGAAGCGCATTAAGAGATGATCAAAATGCGCTTTACAAGTAGTTAATGCGCATAAGCGCTTATTCACATAGTCAAAATGCGCTTTAACGGCCGGAGGAAAATAAAACTCGCGATTTAACACGCATTCGATAATGCGCCTAATCGGAGAGATAACTCGCCTCTACACCCGATTTGCGCTCTGTTCTTGTAGAGGTAAATTTTTTAAAGCGACTTGAAAGAGCTTTAAACCTCTCTTGTAGAGGCAGCCCAAGTTCCTGAGTTTTGTTAGTTGGCATGGGAGAAGCACTGGTTGGGAAGCTGTACAGCTCTCCTGGGCGTTCCTGGCTTTGGCTATCGGGCATTCACATTGGAAGCAAGCAAAACCACATGTTCTAGAGAAAACCACCAAGCGAGGGTGGAGTGCAGCAGTGGCAAAGGGAAACTGAACTCAGCTCTGGTCTAATCTGGGCCCCATGGTCCAGCAACAGAGTTTGAGTTACATGCCCACATATACTGGAGGCAGGAGCCAGCAGGGTCATCACTGCCCACAACTTTTCTGTACTTCTTCTCTCTTAGGCGGTGCAGCCTTGCAGAGCTTCTACACACATTAAGTTATTCTGAGCAGCTGCTATCATCCTCCTGGGTCCATTCTCCCTCTTTCACCCCCCCCCCCCCGGGCAGAATGGAGCATTAATGCATGGCTATTCAGCCATGGTTGGCTATTTATTAAATAAGCGCCCTTTGCAATTTTTTTCCTTTTCCATCAGGAAAGGGCATTATGGGATCCCATTGAGCCAATTTGCAAAAATGAACAATTGTGCAGAGAATAAATAAGGTTATAATCTTGTACATCTTATCATTTTGAACCAGCAGGAGAAGAAGAGGAACTGGATTGTGTCAAGGGGAAATGGCAGTCACAACCTTGATTTTTATTGGTTTTTCTATTGTAATTCACCAACCAAATTGAATTAGCTTGATCAGATGCAGGTATTTGATACAGATAGCATTTATAGTTTTGCTTTTATCGGTTAAGATGTGGCTTGGTAGGTTGTGAAAATGAGTCTCAGACCTAACCCCCCCCCCCCCCGCCTGTAAAGTGAAATCTGTGATGTCCTATACAACTTGTGTTTCACCAAGCCAAACATAGTGTACTAGGGCATCAGTAAACCTCCTAATTTTGCTACTTGTCTGGGTGCCAGGGCTGGGCCATGGGCAGCAGTCTTTGGTGAGCTAGGAATCGGGCGTCAAGGGATTGGTAGTAAGGACCAAATAAAAGCTGGTCAGAACCAGAGGTCAAACCAGAGGCAAGCCAGATGCCAGGACCAAAGAATAAGCAAAAATGCAAGAATATATCAGAGTTCAGGAACACCATATTGACAACTAAGGTGGAATGGTAACAGGAAGCCTTCTTGTATTCCTTTCTGTGCAGGGGATCCAATGCCCTGCATGGATGGGCAGAGTCAATTCAGGGACTGAAGCTGCTTCCTGCAGGTCAATGTTTCACCACACGGGGTGGTATAGATAGACCCAGCATCTCCTGGTGTCGAGACAGCAAAAACAAAGAAGTTTCAAGCAAGTTCTTGGCAGGCCACAAAACATGTCTGGTGGGTTGCTATCAGCTTGGTGATTCTCAGCTTGTGCAGGCTTGGCCAATGCACATAAGCCCAAGTATGTGTAGGTCTTGCCTATACAGTCTGGCTGCCCCCTTTTTCAGCCTCTGTGTGCACATACCTACACACATGCGCGTGCACACACACACACACACACACACACTGCTGATCACATGCTGCATCCTATATATAGCATATGTGGAGGTGGATTGGCACAAATCTGAGGTTCATTCCAAAACCCCACTGCATGTAGGATTTAAATGCCAGGACCAATATTTTTGAAGGAAAAATTACTGTGTTAAATTGCTTCCCCCTGTTTCCTTTGGTATAATTTTTAGAGCTATACAAAATCTCAGATGTTTTTGATGTTGACAGCATGAGTCTCCTCCACGTGGCTCCATGACATTGTTAGTAGGAGGAAAGTGTGACTCCTGCCAGCTGTATGGTGCATGCTTATCCTGCAACACAACACCTCCATCATTTATCATATAGAATTGTATATAGAAGGGATCTTGGAGATCATCTAGTCCTCCCCCCCCCCCAGCTGAATGGGCTGTGAAGAACAGAGAGCAGACCAGTATAGACTGAAGTCACCTGCTAAAACTGCTCATAGATGCATCCTAGAGCAAATGCTCGAGATATGTGTTGCAAATCTGCATTGGCCTGCAGCAAAAACTGCCCTGGGTGGCACTAGGAGAGGGCAGCTGGTGTCTACATGGACCGCTCTCTGTTGCAGCTCAGCATGCAATATGCAGAGCAATTATAAAGGCACAGAAACAATGATCAGTTTAAAAGTAACTTCAAGGTGCAATCCTATGAATGCTGGCTGGGGGTTGCTGGGATTTGTAGTCACTAGGCAGCACATCTGGAGGGCAGTGGCAGTGGGTCTCCAGGGTTTCAAATGGGATTTTGTCCTAGCCCTACCAGTAGATGCCCAGGAGTGACCTTTTCCATGCCAGCATTAACGCTCTGCCACTGAATTGTGGCCATTGCCTCGCCTCCATTACTGGTTCCTGGCTTAAAACCAAATATTAATGTTTAATTTGTATGTTGCCTTTTGGATAGTCCTTTTTAGGCTTGATTATATAAACCCTCTCACACACACACCTGATTGTACATACAAGTTCCGTTTATATGCTTTGCAGTACATTTTGCCCTTTACACAGGTTATTGTCTCTGTGACTGAGAACAAAACCAAGTCAGAAGCAAGAGGGTTTGGTATCCTCAGCCTCCCAGAGGACAAGAACAAATGAGGGCAAATCATGCACTTGTGCCTCCTCAGAGCTACTGTGATATGTTCTCAACTCTCTTGTCTTTGTCGTTCTGAACCACTTCAAAGCATACAGTTTTTGAGTCACATGAGAGAGTAAGCATGTCTAGTCTACATTAGGCTTACCAGATGGCCGTTATTTTAAAGGATTGACCACTATTCCCAAGTCTTGATGTGCCACAGAATGTAATAGATATTTCCTCATGCCCATAAGATCCACAGGACTCCATAGAGTTTTGGGAGATGGTGTAGTATAGTGGCTAAGAGATTGATCTACAAATTAGGAAGGCCTCTGGTTTGAATATCCCTTTTGCCAAGGAAACTCATTATGTGACCCCCTCCCCATTCCCCAATCTGTGATACTGAGATAATAATACTATACCTTTCAGGGGTTTTGTAATGTTTATAAGATAATGGGTTGGATCCAGGATCTGCCTTCCATGAAAGGAAGGGCGTTGCTCACGGATGGTCCCTCCAGCGGTTTTGGAGGGCACGCACCACTGCTCACCCCATTCAACAGAGACTCTTGACTCTCTGTGTAATATTTGCAGGGGGCTTGAGGGACTGTGTGGGAATGAGGGGCAGGGAAGTCCTCTTCTGCCAGCGCAGTTGATCCAGTTTCAATCTGGATCCAACCCAAATGCATGTGAGGCACTTTGAACATGAAAGTGCAATATACATGCTGCTGTTCTGATTTGCACACTGCAGAATTATTTTTTTAAATGTATTTATGTTATTACATTTCTATGTCATCCAATAGCTGGAACTCTCATACCATGCATCTGTTTTTCGTATACCGTGTGTATGCAGTGATTAGGTAGATGGCAACAACTCCATAGCCCTGTTCAGGCCTCCCTTTGAATGTGTGAAGGGTGGGGGGATGGGATCGCATTGTCTGGCTCTGCCTTTTGTGGGTTCCATAGAAGTTCTGAAAGGGGCTCCACATGCATAGGCTCATCCACATGATTGGAAACCTTGAGTGTACAGAGGACCAGCTTATGTGGCAGAGCCTACATGCATGCAGCTGTATGTGGCATATAGGAGCCATTTTGGACATCTTGCTGGTTGGACAGTCGGCACGATCCAGCCTGCATTCCAGGCATTCAGACTACATGTGTAGGGAATGTCTGAAAAGAACTACCACTACAACTATTTGTGTGAATATTGGTGCTCTTATTGGAAAAGCTGGCTTGGAAGTCTTGCCTGGAGAATGCGCAATACTAATGTGCCCGGCAGAAAAAGCCAAGGTGGTGCTCTTGTCAAGTTATCTTCAGAGAGGTACTTAGGTGAAGCAGTCAATAAGATAAGACATCCCTGGTTATTTTCCAGAGATGTCTCAAATTTGTACTAATTCAGAGAATTTGCCTGAAAACATTTAAAGTGTGCTGAGCTTTAGCTTTTTCATGGTGCATGTTTTATTTTTCCTACAGTCCATGATGTTATAGTTCCTTCATCACTATTCTTGAATGCGCAGTTGAGTAAAAACAATGAACTTGTGGTGGGTCATGGGCTGGTTCATATGACCCTTTTCAAGTGAGGCAGGATGTGGGCTATTGCGTATCACCCTACAGCTACATTGTGGTCGGTTGAAAGAGCATGGCGATCCATAATCTGGGTGCATGAAGCAATGTGGAGGCAATTTCACTGGGCTTTGTGCTCGTTACGACCACAATAATCTACATTTTGCCACAATAAAAGAGTTGTGTGAATGAGAACTAACTGGGTTTTTTTTAGTTTTATTTATTTTTGCTATGGAAATAGAAATGATGTTTGCTTGGATTTGAGCCAAAGCTGTGAGAGTAAATTGTTCCACATAGATGTAAAGACTAGAGTCTGGCTGGTAAACAAGAGGCAGATCTGAGTATTGTATAGCCTGAGGCAAGTCTCTGTTCCTCAGTTTCCCACTTGTGAAACAGGATTGCTGATCACTTACCTTACAGAGTTGCTGTGAAGGCAAATGGGATTAAAAACTAAAGTGCATTGCAATTTAAATGTTTTCAGCAAATGTTCATTCTTAAAGAGAACAAAAAGCCTTGAATCAACAAGTTCAGAAGTACTTTTGTTTTAGTTTCCATCAGAGCTTGACTCATGGGAAATCCCCCCCCCCCCAGCAACCTTGGACTTTAGCCAGCACTTTTCCTCTAAATCATAGAGTCTCAGATGCTTCCACTTCGTTTCAGAGACTGTTCACTTTGGAAAATGCAGCATGGGGCCGAAACGCAGGAGCTACATGATCTGATAAAGGGCTTATCTGTTTCAGGCAATATTCTTTTCCATACACTAATCCAGCTAGTCTGTGCTATCAAATTCTGAGAGTATTACGGTTTGGTGATATGAGCTTATATGATTTGATATGGCACTAGGTGAGAAGCCATTTAGCATAACTTCATCTAACCTCTCTTTCTCTCTTTTAAAGCATTCATACCAAAAATGTTTATTGTTATGCAGGCTGATGGGCACCAAAAGCAACTTCACAAATATTATCATAAGCTGGAAAAACATGTATGCGAACACAAACACGGACCTCCCCCCTTCTCATCATGTTGCATTTAAGGCAGTTTAAATATCCTTTTTGTATATGTTGAAGATGTCCATGTCAGAAACGATTGGTGATTAAAACACTTCCTTTTGGCCCAGCTTCCTTGAATCTTTGCTCTCACTTCTTTCTCTCTGCCACCAAACCTTCTACCTCTACATGGGGATAACAGGCAGTGCTAAAGACAGGTTAATAAAGATTATAAACCCAAGGTAAAATTATGAGTATTGGCAGCATGCTAAAGTCCTGTTGCAGGGCCTCGGGGGAATTTGTAGCAGCTTAAAACAGTAAAAATAATCAGTAATGCTGCAAAACATAGGATTCACACAGAAATTGACCCATTGGGGTAATAGGCCCTTGAGTATCAGTGAAGAAAGAGTGAAGGTGAGAGGAAAGTCTTGTAAGGCAAGATTTTAGTTAGAAAATAGGTTTTTCTCAAACAACCTAGTACTCCACTGTCCCTACTTGACCCTTGTTGTACAACCTGGGTCCTATGCAAAGACTCCATTCTAGTTCTCAGAGAGAATTGAACCTCACCTGATGTCTGATAACTCACTGGCTTTTGACATTATGAGCCATGATGTGAGATGCGGTGAGATGCGCCCAGACCAGGCTCTTATTGTGCAGTTATTGCAGAATTTTATGGGGGTTCCAGATGACTTCGTTGTCCATTTGTAACCCGGCTGTGCTTTCCCACTGCTACTTCCATCTATTTTTCTTAACAAAAAAATCTGTTCAGGAGAAAGTGACTGAATAGCTGCACAATGCTTTTCGATTGGGGCCAGATCTACACCAAGCAGGATAAAATACATAGAAAACGTTTTGAAAACTGTATATGGAGTGTGTCCTGGGCCCCAATAGTTGTCACTACTGTTATAAACCATTTTAAAGCAGTAGTGTAGATCCTGCCCGGGACTACTAGGAGTCCTCCATCTGGAAGCGTCCATGGTTGCTACTGGAGCATTGCTTGCACGTACTTGGGCTGTAAGAACAGTGTGGATTGGCTAGATCATGGGGTACCTTCTGATGGCATTGCTTCAATTCTGGGGGAGGGACATGTTGGCAGGGGACTTAGGATGGGATGAGCCTCATTTTTGTGGCGCAAGGCTGCAGTGGGGATTCCTACCACATGGGAGAGGTTCATTGTTGCTGCTGCTTTTTAAATTCTTTTTTTTATTTTTAACATGGTTATGCATGTATCACTAGTTTTAAAATATTTGTTTTTATTATGTATGTCACCCCGAAAGCTTCAGCGATAGGCGATTCATAAATTGAATTATTATTATTATTATTATTGTAGTAGTAGTAGTAGTAGTAGTAGTGCTTGTGATTTTGAGTTCTAGTCACACCTTTAACTTTTAAGCCACTCTTTAATGTATTGAATAATGCACACTTGTGTGTGGTTGTAGAGTTTTCTCTTCCTTGAGGCGACATGGGCAGTGCTCCTCAAACAGGCATGCTCCTGCGATCTTGTCGAAAGGAAATGGATGTATGGCTGCTGTAGGCAGGTTCTCCATTTCACCTGGCACACATAAGTGATCAAGAGGAACTTTCCTCATAACCAGCAAGTAAGTGTGTGTGTGAGGGTGGGATGCTTTTGCCCTGAATACAGTGCTGAACAGATGGCCTCTAAGGTCAGCTCTGATGGTGCTGATCACCTCTGGAGAGAATAATGATGAATTCAGGCTGCTCCGCACACTGAGCTTCTAAAGTCTGTCAGAGTTCACTTCCTTCTGGATTGGGGCCAGTATATTTCATACTAGATGTCAGGGCTGAGCCACAGAATCAATGGGGATTTTTAAAATGTTCAGTCCTTGTATATTTAATAACAGATAACATCATGAGGAACATCATGCTTCTCCCCACCCTTGATTTGTGCATCATGTGATAAAATCAGACTACTATGTGGAAATGTGCTGAACCTGAAGCCAACTTTGCAAAAGCTACAGATTAGAGATCAACAGGTTAACTTAAAAAAAAAAAAAAGCTTGAATTTAGCCAAGAAATAAAAGGTGATCTCTAATGAGGCACAAACTTGAGTAGTGTCTAAACATGATACACAGGAAACTCCAATAGGTGGCGTTATGAATTTGTTAGAAGAAGACAACCCTCCATGGTCTTAAGGGATGGCTCAAGTCTTTTACAGTTTGAGGTGAAAAACAAGATGGCGACTCTCCTCAAGTGCACGGACAAAGCTGACTGGATCAGCTGTTGAGTTTTAATTCTGGCAATGGGACAGCACTCTCTGTTGCAGCAGAAGGCAGCAGACTAGCTTAGGCGGCACAAGACAGGCCAGTGATGCACACACAGCTCTGCCCTCCAACACCTCACCACTGCTTCCCAC
Organism: Anniella stebbinsi; assembly: GCA_029215795.1. Taxonomy (NCBI): domain Eukaryota; kingdom Metazoa; phylum Chordata; class Lepidosauria; order Squamata; family Anniellidae; genus Anniella; species Anniella stebbinsi. The sequence goes on along the minus strand of JARDYH010000005.1, from coordinate 57,665,013 downwards.
CCTTCAGCACCTGCTGCCTGAGGCGGTTGCATCACTCTGCCTAATGATAGGGCTGGCCCTGCTGCAGTGTATATAAAGACATCAAAATTCTGCAAAATAACCCAAATTCTGTACCTAAAACAGCTGCATTCTGTACCGTGAATAGAATACCCCCCAAATATAGCATTTTATTTTCACTCATGTGCTTGTTTTGCTTAGTTAATACAAACAGGACAAACTGCAGTATGCAGTATACTGAAGCTCAACACACACACACACACACACACACCACACCTTTTGGTAGTTCACAGGGCATTGGCTACACAGTTTTAACTAGCAGCATGTATTTTCAGCCTTGAGCATCCGTGATTTTAACAGTGAAGGCCGGATGCTGACTCTTGTGCCTGCATGTACGTCATATCAAGCTTGTCACTTTCCCCCTGTCCTTGCTCACGGAGTTTAAGATTCGTCAAAGTGTTGGGATTTCCTTGTGCTTCTAGCATCGCTTCCTACAGGCGTGGTGTGTGAGTGAGAGGAAGCGCACCCACAGGAAGACATTTCCAGGGTCAAAAGCCGTGCTTTTTTCCTTTCTTCTCCTCCTCTCCAACTGCAGTACATCTGCAGTGTTGGCAGCAGGAGAGAGAGAGAGAGAGCCCGTATCATGTTAACCAAGTGAAACGTGATTAGATGGGGAGGGGAGTGGATCCAGGCAGGGTTCTCCATTACCATTCCAGCCATAAATATGTTTGCAATTATTGTTCTGCCTCGGAGGAATTTGGGGAAGGGGTAGAGAACGCAAAAAACGGCAAATCACTGGCCCGAGCTCTGATGTGAGACGAGTCTTTGTAAAAAATGAAAACCAGGTTTTTCCATTTAGGAGCCCTGTCGCATGATATCTGTGGAAAGTATTGCAAGGAGCATCCCATTCCCTACAGCAGCCTTCTCCAACCTGGTGCCCTCCAGTTGTGTTGGATTGCAACTCCCATCATTCCCAGCCAGCATGGCCATTCCCAACCATAGGCCATGCTGGCTGGGAATGATGGGAGTTGCAGTCCAACACATCTGGAGGGCACCAGATTGGGGAAAGCTAATCTACAGCCGCACGACTTTGATGACATACCATTGACATGTCTCCATTTGGATCCTCCATGCCATTGTGGCAAAGTGCCTCTTCCTGCTCTTTTCTATAGTTCTGGAGGACTCTCCTGTTAATTTTGAGGTGCCTGTTGAGATATCCATAGCTGTGGAACCACAGCCATGAAATGAATCCCACTGAGTGGGAATTCTACAGCCTGAACTACCATGGGTTTGTTTGAAATGAATGTAATGTCTTTATTGAATAAGTTACAGTTGATTACATTTTCACCCCACCTTTCCTTCCCAGGAGCTCAAAGCAGCCTAGGCGAGGTACCCAGCCATTCTCCCATTCAAGCGCTGGCCAGACCCAATGCTTCATGTGCTGTGTCCTAAAACAGCTGAATAGTTTGCCTTCGGGTATGGGGCCCAATGTTTGAAGTATCAAGAATCAAACCCCCAGTGGTGAGCTGTGGACCCAGTGAATGGGGAAATCCCCTTAAAATAACTCAAATTTAATTATGTTCACTGTACTGTGTCTAACGTAGGGCGCAATCCTATGCATGCTTAGACAGAAAAAAGTCCTACAACATCCAGCATGCCCCAGCATGCTATGCTCCCTGGGGATGCTGGAAACTGTAGGACTTTTTTCTGTCTAAGCATGTGTTCTTAATAACTATTATATGCCTCCCTCCTGCTCTTTAGTTGTTTGACTGACTTGTTTTAAAGAGAGGGAGCAGGAAAGATGGCTCACACAAAAGTGAGTGCAGTGACTTGTTTAAAATTTCACGGTTCCCCCTGCCCCCAGTCAATTCCATTCTTCAGCCTCGAGATTTTTGAATCCTCAAAGAACTGACGAGGGATGCCTGCGCACAGCCAGATTCACACATGGCTGCAGGAAGGGGTCTCTGACTCCCAGCCCTTCCCCTTCCAAATGCTGATGTCTTCCTTGTATGTCCTGTGCTGGGGTAGTGCTTAGCCTTGAATAGATGCTATAGAAGCAGCTGCCTCATCTCCCCTCCAGCCCTCCCTGGCCTCGTTGGCTGCCCATTGCCTTGCTTTCGACCAAGTGCTCAGTGGCAGTGAGTAATGCTCCCACTCTCGGGAAAGGCGTCCATGGGCTTTTATTAGTTTCAGATGCTTTTCTTTCCAGGACTGAATCAGCCTGGAGGAGGGGAGCCTACTACGGAAATCGCCCTTTAACAGGCCAGAAAGTCTATTGTGTGCTGCGAAGTCCGTGCCAGGACCTGGAGGTGGGGAGGAGCGGGTGCTCAGGGAGGGCTGCAGGAGGCATATACCAGAGGGAGCTCTTAGACTTTCTAGGGAGCAGGGAGGGGGATGGAGGAGAGCAAGTCAAGGAGCATCATGCTCTTCCCAGCTCATGTACGTGGCAAATGATTCGCTCTATGAGCACATGTCTCAATGTTATGGAGCCCTTTGGAGCCTGCGGGATGTGCTGGAGCAAAAGGGACCTTTTTATGCCCTTGGTTGGTTCAGGGTCAGTGTGTGTGTGTGTGTGTAGGTTTATCAATGGTGGAGAGGAAAGGGTTCATCCAACCAGGGAATGGCTTAGAAATTCACGTGCTTTTCAGCAAGAAGAAGCATATTGAATTTGTGATCCATCTTCTTTTTTGAGCGTCAGCTGATTCCATCCAGTTCCGCCATGGCAAAACTCTGACCTGGCTCCACGTCAAAACATGTGATTTGAACCCTCTTCTCTATGGACCATGTTCAGTTGTTACTTCACTCCTGAGATTGTATGATTCGCATGAATACACCATTTTGTGCACATTCCGCCTAATACATTCATTTTTGAACACGATTTAACTTAATATACACATTTTTTGCAAGCCGTTTCCTTAATATAATGCATTGCTGAATGCTATTTTTACCAATATAATGTATTGTGTGTGTGTGTGCACTTTCTCCCTATGGATACGTTTTTGTGCACATGTTTAGACTGGAGAACCTCCACTGGAAAATTCAAAAAAGTGTGAATTTGAATTTATTTTATAAATATAAGAAACAGACGTTGACAGATCCACCCATTTCTACCTTTTAAAGCCATCCAAGTTGGTAGCCATCACCACATTTTTTGTGAATGTGAATTCTATAGTTTATTGATGTGCTGTGTGAATCTCACCACACGTATGATCTGGAGGGCCACATAATCTTTGAACTGGCCCCTGGGTCACTGAATTAAAAGCATCCTTTTTTCTCTACAGTAAGATTGCACCAGCATTTCATGTTTCTCCTTGTGATTGATCATAATTTTGTCACAACAGAGTCAAGAGTTCACTTTTGTCCTGCTAGTGTCTTGACTCATGTACCTTTGGCAAGCTCTTTAAAATCCTTGGGCCTCTCCTGGCCTATGGACAAAGCACAGTGTGTTTCAGATATGCTCAACAGACATGGCTTTGTCCTCACTGTAAGGAGTGTGCACTGTCTTTGCCTATATACTTGTGAAGACAGGGAAAGAAAACCATGAGGTTCTTCTGTTTTTCAGATGCTGTGTTCATCACTTAAGCTTTCTTTGAGTTTTATTTCGTTTTGTGATTTATTTGAGCGGAGGAGCCACTCTGGAAGTGTGCTCTCCACTTTCTATTTGCACGTACCTGTTCCTTTCCCTGGTCAAGCTTGGAGAAAACCATTTCTGATATTCTGCTTTGCAGAAGCTGGTTGTGCACAGTGCTGATTGTTTGGTGGCTGCGTATAGTGCTGATTGTTTGGCAACTGTGTACAGTACTGATTGTTTGGTGGCTGTCACATCACAGTCCCTCCCTCCTTCCCCTTATCCCCAGAGCATTTTGCAACTGGCTTAATATTGCTTTTGCTTTTTTATTTTTTTATAGTTGGGATGAAAGATTTTTGACTAAATGTCTATGCCACACTTTTAAAACATCAAAAGTTAAAGCTAGGCAGTCCACTTGAAGTATGGGTGAGGGGCAAGGCTGATGACTCAGCCAGCATGGGAGTCACTGATAATTCCACTGGCCAATTACATTGCAAAGTTGGGGGGTGGGGACAGAGCAGGCCTTACCATTATGAAGAAAAAACTCTCAAGCAACAGCTGTTTCAACACACAAAGCATACATCCCACATAACTTGATCTCAAAATACTTTCCTTCTTTGGCTGTAAACAATTCCCTTAAGTCATGTCATGAGATGTTTTTGGCGGGGGCTGCTCCTCGTGTCCCAGATTTGATAGAAAACAGGGTTGCCCTGGACAATTTGGATTTATCCCCCTTTTCCTTATGACGGAAAACTATAAGCCGTTGATCACTGTCCAGGCTTTGGGTCTGGTGACAGCTGCAGTTTTTGTGTCGTGGGTGACTATCCTAGAGTTCAGAGTTTCCATTTCTTGGGGGGGGGGGCCTCCTCCAACCTCAAGGCCTCCTGATATTTTGGATTACAACTTGTGCCATCCCTTACCACCACTGTTGGCTGGGGCTGATGGGCATTGTTGTCCTAGGGCATCAGGTTGCGGGGGGAGCTGCCATACATCATTAGGTGGTTGATGACATTTTGCTAAATGGCTGGGTCTTCCTTGGTGTTAAATGACATCACCAAACACCTACCTGACTCTGAATCATCATCAGCAAAGCCCTGGCCAGGATAAGGGGAGGATGGGCGAGGAGAGTCCAGGGCTTATGGTCAGGCAGCATTGGGATTGTTGCCAAGTCATTTCTGAACATGCTTCTAAGACAAGGATGAATATGGTGGTTCTTGCTCCCTGTTTACTTCCTTCTAACAAAGCTCAAAGCCTTAACCTTCTTGCTCCCCTCCTCCCTCCTCTTGGCCTTGCTTTGGGGCCATGCCACTGCTTATTAAGATGATTAATGAAGAGGCGATGACAATTTTATTCATTGAAGCAGAAATCTCTGTCTCTGTCTCTGTCTCTCTGTCAAAAGGGTGCTGAAGGGAAGAAAGTGAAATACTGTTCTGCATTCCAAATTCCAAAGCATTCTTTTCAACTGCTGCTTTGGTCCTATTGCTGGTGAGAGATTATCTCAGGCATCCTCAACAGGTACTCTGACTGAGAATAAGTAGGGTAGTGCTGGCTAGCAGTGCCATCGAAGTGCCATCAAAATTCTTAATTAGTTGGCTCATTGGGCAAAACATGCCCCTTTGTAATGTTCACCTTTGTACCTGGGTCGATGTACGACGAATTTTGCTATTAAGTTCAGAATTGACTGAGAGCTCCAGAACATGCGCAGTACAGGAGTACACAGATTTCCCCTGTCACCACTGCTTCCATTTTTCCTCCCATCTGCCATGTAGATAGGCAGTGGATCCCTGTGGGTTGAGGCTCCCTGTGCATATGGCTGGCTGGGACTGTGTGTCTTCCAGAGATGGGGGGGCTCTTCCCAAGATGGACCTTGTTATCTTGCTTAAAGAATGATTGCTTCATTCTACTAACTCTCTATGGTACCACTAGGTGGCAGCATTTGCTTTTCAATTAAATCCCTCCTGGCCCACATTGCAAATGGGAAGCCTTCGGGGAAATGACGGCGGATGGGTTTTTGTGCTCACATAATTCCTGGCAAGAGAAATGGCTCAATGGCTGCACGGTTCTAGTTATTGTCCCTGAGGAGAGCTCCTGGGTGCAGCGACCTGGCATGCTTCGTGGAACGTGCTGGGGCTGCTGGCGACCAGGTGAGGGTTAGGCAGCAAAGAAGAACATGGGGCGAAAGCAATCACAGGCCCTTCTCCAAGAACAGCTTGAGCATTGCAGGCTCCCCCGAATGCACCAAGTGGTAAAATAGACAAGAACCAGCAGCACTTCTTCCTCGCAGGCTCTGTGCAACCAGCCTTGTGGCAGCTTATTCTGGAGATGCAATATTTGTTCTTCTGAGCCTCTGAGTCGCTTTAAATGCTCCCATAACCCCTCAGCAGTGACTTTGTTTACACATCACTGGAGAGGAGCAGAGAGGATTAGAAGCCTGTAGATATGGAAAGGAGACGGAGAATTAGTGCGGATTACAAGGGGGGATTCCAGCAGGAGAGAAAAAGCAGGGAAAGAATTGCTGTTAGCATGATACACATTTTGATTTTAAGCTTCTTCCCTTCCCCTAATAATAATAATAATAATAATAATAATAATACCTTAAGAATGAATCTGCAGTTAAGGTGAGTCCAGATGGCAATGCTGAAGGAGGACAGATGTGCAATTAGTGGTCATCTGCCCCCCCCATCTACACACAAGCCTGCCTTTTCCACCATGTTGCCCCCCTCCACCTCTTCCAGCCAGTCCACCACCACATAGCCAGAGATGTGGGATGTGGGATTTGACTGAACTGGGCTCCGCAGGGCCAGAGTGCCGACAGTGATATTGATGATGTCTTAGTATTTCCCCAAAATCAAAGTTGTGTACAATTAGCAGAAATCAAGACAAGCCCTGACTACAAAGGCATGAAAAATGGGGAAGGGGAAAGGAGGACACACCAGGAAGGGGATAGAGGAGCAACCGGGGGGGTTGCTCTAAAACAGCGAAGAGTCTTGTGGCACCTTAAAGATGAACAAATTTAGTCTGGATAAGGATGTGTGGATTCTGTTAAATTAATCCCATCTGTGTGTTGTGGATTGTCAGGCTTCGTTCGTACTACCATTCGTTCATTGATGGAATTGGATTTTTTTTTCTTTTATGTTTTTAGGGATGCACATGAATTTTGTTCCTGTTTGCAGACGCACTTTAGTGCTAATTCACATTTGCACAAATTCCCCCCAAATAGTCAAAAGATAAAAGATCCACAAGTCCACTGTAGAATCCAAAGGTTGGATTCATAGAAATCCAAACTCATTTGAATCTGCTGTGGATTCCTCTGACATCCATAATTCTGGCATAAACTTTCATGGACTACAGCCCATTTCATAAGATGCACGGAGTGTTATGGAGAGTTTCGGGTTTAAATACAGGACACATGGTGATGATTGATGGTGGTGGAGGGGGGAGAATTGTAAACATGAGGTCAGAAAAAAAGGAAATCAGGTGCAGAAAGTATTGATACTGAGAATCAAATTATGAACTGTGGTCATTCACAGTGCAGCTGTTGCTGATAACATAAACATCCTGGCACTATGTAAGCCAATTCTAACACATGTAGTGTGATGAGAACCCATTACCCTGATTCAAACCTCTGGCGACAGAATTAATTGTTAATGAATTCTAACTCTGCAATCTCTTGCTCTAATGTCCCTTTTAAATTTCTTAATCTCACAATGACCCCTTTAAGGTCATTGGCAGAGTGTCCTGGGAAGTGTTTTGGCACTGGGTTCTGAGTGGAACCTGTAACTCAGGATACCCCCCCCCCACACACACACACACAGAGCTGGCTTTGCTGCTTCCCACACTTCTGGTTTAGTACATAATTGCTAAGTCTAGGAAATGCCAACCAGATGCATCCATATACATTATCTCAACCCAAAATATTCCAGTGAAGGAGACTGCAGTGCTATGGACCAGGATGCACAGCAGCAAATATTAGCTGGGCCTGAACACATTTGTAAACTGTTTGCTCTTTGCCACGTTGAAATGGAAAGCCGTGCCAAGCGCTACGTGTTGCAGGCCTAGAGGGTCCAAAGGCATTTTCTTATCACATGTATGTTTTACACCTTTGGCAGGGAACCCATATTGAGAGCGAATGCTGTATTCTCAAAGACACAGCCTGATCCTGTGCATGTTTACTCAGAAGTGAGTCCCACTGAGTTCAGTGTGCTTTATTCTCAATAGGAATGCATGGGATCATGGCATTCATTGGAATCTAGAGTAAACTCACATGGCTGAGCTTGTGCCAATGTGCAAGCTGTTTATTTTCAGGCTAATGTGCAGCAGCCCCATGGATGTTTCATTTCAGGCAGAAACTTAGATCAGCACAAGTCCAGGGCTGTGAAACTAGCCCTAACTTCTTGTAAGCTCGGTAAATGTGTTTAGGACTGAGGGCAGCAGGGGGACGCCAGCAGGGACCCACTTATATCCATGCACTAGACAAAGAGGAGGTGCATGTACGGATGTATAAGACTTTTGTGTCGTTTCATTATTTACTTGAATTTTTCCCAGTCAAGTGGATTTTTGAGAAAAGCTTGCATGTTTCCAAACTTGTGTTCATTTCTGGAAAACGTGATTTTTAAAAAAATGATAATTCCCCCCCCCCCCAATATGCTTTTTCATACTTTCATCTATGGTTGGACATTTGGGTGTGCACTTTCAAAAATGCATTCTGAAATGCGTACTTTTCCTGTTTGGACAAAAAGAAAAACAGTTCATAGTCGAAAATGAGAGCTAGGCAGACTGAGTTTTGAGGTGGAACTCTGAGAACTCTTGCTGGTTCTTATATCCGTAGATGCAGGAGGACTTCATGGAATTCAGTAGGGATGTTGCTTATGAAAGCTCATGTCCCACTAAACCAGCTCGTTTCTGAAAGAGGCCACCTGCACTTTGGGGATTCCAATAATTGATGGGTGCTTTCCCAAGTAACTTCTTCTAAGGAAAATGCTGCAGCATATGATCAGGGCTGGCCCTACCATTAGGCAGGATGAGGCAGTCTCCTCAGGTGGCAGATGCTGGGAGACAGCAGCAAGATGTTCAAGGAGAGAACTGTGTGCCTTGCAGCCTACTTTGCACTCCCTAAGTTAGCCTGCTGCCTTCAAGTTCATGGGAGAACATTGTCCCGTTTGTTAGGGTTGAAGCCAGATTCATCTGCCAGTCTAGTCAGCTTTTGTACATGGAATGGGAGGGGAGCACCATCTTGTCCTTCACCTCAGGCAGCAAAATGTCTTGGACTGGCCTTGCATATGATTGTGCATGCAGGTGTGTGCATGCATGTCTCCGAAAGGGTATATCTGTATAAGAGAGAGAGAGAGAGAGAGAGAGAGGAAGGAGTGCTTGTAATCCAGCTATCCCAACAGCTGAGAAGCCCAACATCTGCACTTCCCACTGCTTCGTCATGATTTGGGGTCTATCCATACAAATTAGCAAATGCTGTAACGTATTTATTTGTTAGAAAATCTAAAACAACAACGACAAAACCAAAAGCATGACTTCTCTCTAAGATGAGATCACTGTTTTCAGCAGGGAGACTCCAGTGAGGAGCAGGGAGAAATTCTCCATTTCCGTTCATATGTAAACAAATCTGGTGGACTGAATATATATATATATATATATGGCTTTATGGGGACTTATGGCAATAACTTGATTTTTGTTTGTTTATTAATGCTCCTGATGGAAATGTTGCATGTTCACTCCTGTAGTTCACTCCTACTTCTATTAGAGAAAAAAGTAAAATGAGGTGAAATTGCATTTTTTTCCCCACTCCTCACCCTGCTTCCATATTTGTTTATGTGCTTGCTTGCTTGCCTTCTGGGAGGACTAGTTGCCAGAGGTAAAGGGAGGGAAAAGGTGTCAGTTTCACTTTTATTACAAGCGGTGTGTAGGCACCAGCGCTGGATGACGGCTGCGCATTATATGGTGACCAGATACAAAAAGGGGCAGGGTAGTTGGGTAGAAGAGGAATTTCAGCAGGAAGAGTTTGTTGTTCCCTCTTCCACCCTACTAATAAAAGTGCAGGAGCCCTGCCTTCTTTTGCATCTGGCCACAATATTCACATACTGCAGAATATTTTAAATTTGAAACTGACAATCTCTTGTCTTGAAACCCTTGCCGTGGTCCTTGATTGCAATTTCAGGAACTCCATTGCAGAAGGATGGCGTTCTAGAATGTATAATGGTGGGAGGCAGCCAGGTAATGGAAAGATTAGCACACCATTGTCAAACACACTACAAGCCACACCTCCAAACCCGGTGAGACAAGAGCATCATGTCAAACTCACACAAAGAAGTAGCAGCAACAGATTAAAGTGTACATATTTAAGCTGGAGATGCAGTGATTTGGGATAACCATCATCTGGTTCTCAGGAATAAATGAGTGAGAGACCAACATCATTATTTAGCAAAAAATGCTGGTTTTAAGGAGCATTTTGATTGCTATCTATAGAAATTGAAGAGTATATTGAGTTCCCCCATCCCACTGGTTCATTATTCAAAGAGAAAGTCATTGCTGTTTTCATAATAGAAGTGTTTGAACTTGACAGCACCTTGCCCCAGACATAGACATCTTATGATTTTACATGCTGAAGAGTACCTTATGAAATTAGGGGAACAAATCTTCGATGAAAATCTTTGGGAAAGGAAGATCCAGGTCTAATAAATTCTGCATTGTACTTTCCATCACTGCAGCAAGAGCTCTCTGAATGCTAAGAGCAGGGTCTTACCACTACTTGAGGCCATGATGAGTTGTTTTTGCAAGTGACAACCCTGCAATGCATCTGTTCCTCCCATTAGTTAATTCCCTGGATCCCAATGCGTCTTCGGGGACAGGGAACACAGGAGACATAACCAGCTCATTCTTTAATGGCTCCTCCAGCCGAGGCAGTTTCCGTAGATGGGGAGATTTTCCAGGAGACCTAGCCAAGACCTCTTTGGACAACCTTCAAGCCCCCAATCCCTGCACGGCTACTTCTCTCAGCATAGAGTGTCTGTAGTTAGCTGCATGCTTTTATCATTAGTCTCCATACCAAGATGCTACTATCTGCAGAAACTGCTCTGTTTTCCCCCTCTCCATCCTGCAAGAAAAGACATAAGGACATGTCATAAAGACATAAGGCTCCCTGAGAGAGCTGCTTCTTGTATTCCTTTTATTTTTCTTATGGACAGGAATATGAAGATCCTTGGACTTAAGCTTTGTGTTAATCTCACATGAGGCTAACTGGTTAGAGTATCAATTTTATATCACTTTCAGTTCAAACATTTGGAACCCTGCCACTACATTTGGAAAGCTGCAGTGACATGCATCTTTCTGTTCTGAACCCAAATGGATATGGACTGTAAGACCCAGGTCAACAGCCTGGCCTGTTAAGAGAAAGTAGGAAGCAGCACTTAAGAAACACATGGCTATAGAATGTCCTCCTGGTGGAAGACCTTTGGAAGTCTCATCCTAGTTGGGGGAGAGTGTGATTTTTGTAGACACATTGCATTCAAGAAACAAGAGAGTTTAGTGTGATTACATTTGGCTTTATTTACAAAATTTGGTCCTTTGCCAGAGCTTTGTAATCAGTCCAGGATTTCTTAATTGGATAAATGAAAAGAATATGCAGTGCAGAATGACAGGAGAACAAGGCCAAGGAGAAAACACTTGCTGGCAAGTTGGACTGTGGCAGCCAGAATGGAATGGAAAGGCTGACCTCCTAAGCAAGTGAGAGCATCTTACCTCCTCATATAAACGGAAAATATCATCTCAGTATCAGTAACCTTACACCAGTGTGTTTAGCATGGGTAGGTGCAGATGACTGAAACTCCCCCACCCCCTGCTCCAAAAGAGGTATCCAGAAAAAAATCAGAGGTTGTAGTATTCAAAACTTGAAAAAGAAAGATTTTGACTTAAAAGGACAATTTCTTTGCCCAATTATGATGTAAAGGCACAAAGTAAATAATAATGTTTTAGTTACTTGGTTTCTAAAGTCCTCAGTTGGGCTGTTTCAACATGTTCAAGATGGCTCCTGCTGCATGCCCTGTAGGCTTAGGACAGCTTTCTCCAACCCGATGCCCTCCATATGTATTGAACTGCAACTAGAGATGTATAGATCTTGTAAAATCTGTTCCTTCCACATTTTGTCAGGTGCCTTTCATTCTGCCGTCCACTCATTGACAAAATTGGATTTTTCCCAATTTCCCAAATTTGCACAAATTCACGTTTGCGCAAATTCACACATGTGAAAACTTGCAAATTTGCAATAACAAAAATGCCCCCCCAAAACGTACAAATCATCTCCCCAAATGTGCATTTTCATGCTTTAGACTATGGGGGAAATACGTATTTATGGCCAGCGTTTTTTGTTTTTGTTTTTGTTTTTTAATTTTATATATTTTCCATGACTAACTTTGCATAAAATTTTGGAAAGTAAAAAACAAACACAAAGAATGGTCCCCAAGTCCGCAAAAGCCATGCGACCTGGGAAAAGCCATTTAGCTGTGGAATTCACAGGTCAGATTCACAGAAAACTGAACATTTGATTCCACTGCAAATTGCTCCAACATCCCGAACTGTAACTCCCATCATTTCCAGCCATTCTCCATGATGACTGGAAATGTTGAGAGTTGCAGTCCAACACATCTGGATTGCACCAGGTTGGGGAAGGCTGGCTTAGAAGCAGCCCTAGCCATTCCATGGGTTGTTGAGGAGACATCTGGAAGAAAGGGAGGAAGAGAGCAACACAGAGCTCTACATTCTGCCCATTGGTGTGTGTGTGTGTGTGTGTGTGTGTATTCCTAACTAGCTTGATAACATCCACATTTGCAGATCCCTGGTCCAATCAAATCTGGGCAAGGTATGAATGGCACCATCATTCTCCTTCTGCCTAGTAATCAGTTTGTTACTATGGAACTTAAAAACTTTTTGAAATGGGGAATTCCATGGAGGCAGGAAGACGGACAATGCACAAATAACCAAGAGGGCCTGGTTGAAGAAAAGGTATGAGAGAAACTGTATTAAACAAGAGGAATACAAGATCTATGCATAGTCAACATTCACAGTTGCAAAGTACCTTTATCTGAACCATCCCAAATATCACAACAGTGAGCAAGCTTTTGAGTTCGCTAATACTCTTCATCAAGCTGTACAAAAAAGCAGGGGAGGGGTGAGGAAAGAGGCAAAGCAAAAGAAGTACAACCCTTAGGCTAGACATAGTTCTGAGGATTGCATTTAGACCCAGTCTTGAGATGGAGCTTGCAGACTGACTGAGACCCTGCCTTCACGGTGCGCGTTGGCACTGCTCTGCTGCCAAACCCTGCAATATTGCTGCTGCAGGGTAGCGGCAAGTAATCCACACTGTAGGAGGCCGTGTGGGCTTTCCGGCAGCCATGCAGCTCACCAGGCCTGCCCCCTGCTCCTCGCTTGGCTTCTGGCAACCAGTCGGAAGTCGTCTTCCACCCGGGAATGCTCCCAGCAAAACACTGGAGCAAGTACAGATGGCATAAGAGCCGTAGTGACCTCGATCCAGCAGGAAAAGTTGGGGTAAGTCCCTGACTTTTCCAGTGCACAGCTTTGCGGGAAAGCCCTGTAGTGGCTGCGAGGTGGCTGCTGCATCGTATATCTGCTTCTTGATAGCGTATACCTCTGCTTCTTGAGCAAGTTACTTTTCATTTAGTATCCCCAGTTTGCCTTCTGGGAAACAAATGTTTTGTGACTGGCTGTGCTCACCATGGTAGCCATTTTGGGAGAGTGCCCATGACACTGGGGCTGTCTTCACAGCACTGAGTTCCACAGTTTCACTTACCCAGAGGGAGCACAGGATTTGCGGCGGTCATCCGGGTACTGGAGACCCCCTCCCTCTTCCTGGCTTCCGGTGACCAATCCAGGACCGCCCCTTGGATCAGCCATGGAGCAAGGTCAGATGGTGGAAGAGCTGGGTGACCCCGCTTCCACCAAAAAAGTCAGGGTAAGTCCTTGACTTTGTTTTACTGTACAGCTTCGGGAAAAAGCCCTACAGTGGTTGCAAATCTGTGTCTGCATCATATAACTAAGGCAGTCCAATTTTCTCTGAATTCCAATTGTTCCCAGTGACCCAAAAAGGTTGGGAATCCCTAATGTAGGTGGTATGAACCTTATGCCTCTGACATTTTGAACAGCTCTGTTCTAATCAATGTTAAAACCAGACTTTCCCCAGCAATGTTGTCTTTAAAGGACATAAATTCCCTCATGTCCATGGAAGTGAATCTCTTCCAGGCCATCACATGCTTGTCATTTTACTACTTTCACAAATTTCCCACCAACTTGTTTAGTATCACCAGATCCCTGATTTTGCTTTACCTGTGTCTTGGGGATAATTAAGCAATTTCCCTCCCTGCAGGAAAGTGAATTAACATGACATTGCAGGTGTCTGCTAAGCTGCTTACTGAAGCTAGATGAGATTTCAAGGAGGAGCATACATCTTCCCAAATGTATGGCAACCGTATCAATACATAGTCCAGGTATATTTCCCTGTTTGGCAAATCTACCAAAAATTTACAGCAGGATCAAACTAGTAAATATATGCAAACTTTCCTAGTACAGGCAATTGCAAAATGAGAGCTTTCCAGCCCCCTAATTTTAACAGAGGATTCTTGACTACTTTGCTCATGGATTGGCTCATATTTTCTTGATCAGAACAAGTACCACTGCAACCCTCCCAAGCTGGTGCCTTCTAGTTGTTTTGGACTACAAAGCCCATCATTACTGACCATTAGGCTTGCTGACTGGGGATGATGAGAGTTGCAGTACAAAACATCTGGGATGGGGCACCACTTTCGAGAAGGTTGCACTACTGTATGGAGCCCACCTCTTGATCCATAAAGACCGTGAGACTGATGCGAATGACTGACATACATAGAGCTCAAACTATCATAGTGTGGTCCTTCATGGACTGCACCAGCATCTGAAAAGCATCTGGCTTGTATAACAAGTGGCAGCAGAGCCAAGACAGTGATGGTATAGGTGGACGTGGCATGAGAAGCTAGCCAAGTGGTTGCGGCAAGGGGTTTCTAAAACCATTTCCTGTGCCCAAAGCACTAAGGTCAAGGAAAAGTCCACAAAGTACCCCTGTGCAAGACCTGTTGAAATGCATGGGAGCTCAGCAAAATACCATGTATGATCACTACAGCATAACAAAAGCACATGAAGCTCCATAATGGTCCTACATCCACACAGATCTAGAGCAATTGCGTCTGCCTCTCTACTGTCGGATTGCCCACATTCAGTAGTGCTGGCTCCAGCTGTAGCTAGTGGTGTCTAAGTAGCCTCAGATGAAATCCAGCTGGAGGTTGGCCAAAGGACACACATACAGTGTGAGTGATTCCCCCCCCCCCCGAATTTGTCACTTTAATTGTTTTTGTTTTGCTTTCCACCCTGGCTTTTCTTTTGCTTTTACTGAGCAAATGTTCCCCCTCCAAAGAAAATGACTTGTAAATATGCTGTGTGTGCCACCCAGCTCTGGCAGAGGAAGTGGTGTATGCCTCTGACCGAAGTTGCTCTGATCAGCTCCTCTGTACGGAATTAGGACAGAACCAAATCCAATCCTGCAGTGGGGCTTCCAGGGCGGATCTCGCTTATCCTCCAACATTTGTTGGGGGAAACAGCACACTCCTTTTCCATTAGATGAACTAGCTTTCAGAATAGTGGTAACAAGCCATGCAAATTTCACTTCTGGTGGGGAAGGAGTGCTGATCCAGACATATGCCCTGCCAAAGAAATGTTGGCTGATTAACTTCAAATATGTTTTCCTGCAGACCAGAAAACACATTTTCACACATAGATGTCAACAATTAAAACATTTTGACATAATCTCCCAACATGTTGAGAATTTCAAAATATGACTGGCAATAGCATCAGAGCCATTTCTCGAGTAAGATGGAGAGGATTTGGCCACCCAGGGTTGACAGATAACTCCATTACTGGGTGTAAATCCAATAGCCATCAATGGTCTGTACTCAGGGAAAATGGGCACTGTATCCATTAAAGAGAGAGAGCAGCAGTGCAATTCTGTGCCTGCTTACCTGAAAGTCAGTTCCTCTGGATTCAATGAGGCTGAAGGGTAGTATCCAATGTTAGTTCACAACTGGCATAAGTCCCATTCATTTCAATGGGTCTAGTCTGCATAGAACCAATAATGGATACTACCTCAAGACTGTGATCCAATGTCTGCTTATTTAGGAGGAAGCTCCATTGAACATAATAGGGGGCTGCCTTCATGGCACCAAGTTGGTGCCACCTCCCTCTTCAACTTGGTGCTTTCCCTCTTCTGGGGTGGCGGCAGGTAATTCTGATGCCAAGGAGGGAGCACGGGGTTTCTAGTTGGCTGCCCAGGTCCTGGAGTTGCCCCCCCCTCTTCCTGGTGGAAGGCAACCAATCGCTGGTTGCCTTCCACCAAGCTCTGCTCCTGGGTTGACCCTGGATTGGCTGCAGAGCGATGTTACATGGCGGAAGCACCATGTTGATGTCACTCCTTTTGAAAAAAAGTTGGGGTAAATCCCTGACTTTTTCAAAATGCAGCATTGAGGGGAAGCCCCGCAGTGGCTGCGAACCTGCGCTTGCGTTGTCTAACTGATGCGGCACAGATACACAGCCACTCGGGGGCTTTCCCTGCATATAGACAGCCTTTAGGCCCTGTAGGACTGAGGCAGGCTTTCCAATCCTGGTCACCTCCAGATGTGCTGGACTGCAACTCCCATTACCCACAGCAAGTTTTTTAAAAGTATTATTATAATACAAAATGGCCAAGCCATTATTTTCTCTCTGTTCCATTGACAGCACTACCAACTTTTTAGCTGATTACACCATTACCAACGTTCTCAGAATTTACTAAACAACAGAATGAGCCCAACAAACTCTGCAGTGACTTGATTTGGAATCTAATAATAATAATAATAATAATAATTTATTTATGTATTTATTTATTACCCACATCTCCCTCTGGATCGAGGCATGGAACAACATCAAATATAAAATACATAAAACTTATTAAAAGCACAAAAAACTAATACATTATTAAAATACCAATAAAACTCTTAAAATTCAACTGGGTAGGCCTGCTGGAAGAGATCGTTTTTTATGGCTTTCTTAAAGTCAAAGAGACTATTAAGTTGATGAATCTCCTCCGGCAGGCCATTCCACAGTCTGGGAGTGGCAGAAGAGAAGGTCCTCTGGGTAATGGTTGTCAGCCTAGTTTTGGCTGACTGTAGCAAATTCTTCCCAGAGGACCTGGGCATGCGGGGTGGATTGTATGGGAGAAGGTGATCCCACAGGTAACCTGGACCCAAACCATGTAGGGCTTTAAAGGTAATGACCAACACTATTGTGTGATATTTCAAAGTATCCCACGCCTTTAGTTCAGAGTTTATTATTATTAAACATTTCTATCCTGCCCTGTATCACTGGGATCTCAGGGCAGTTCCCAGTTGAAGCTGATTTGAGTCAATGGGGAAAATTAATACATTGTGAGTGGGACTATGCAATTGTAAGTGGGATGAAGGTGTGTGTGTGTATCAAGACCTGTATAGGGAAACCACTTTAAATTGTTTATTTGGGGCATTTCACTGCATGCTGAGCTGTATGTGTGCAGTAGCACATGCCATTCCAAATGGATGGTTTTTCTTCAGACCTTTCTTTCTAGAAGTTTGTGTCAGCACATAATAACTTACTATCTTGGATGCTATTTTTAGTGGAGAGGTAGAATATAAATGTAATAAATGAATAAATATACAAATTAAGGGCACAATCTTATGCATGTTTAGAGAGAAAAAATATTCTACAACTCCTGGTATTCCCCAGACAGCCTGGGAAAGTTGTAGGACTTTTTTCCTGCCTAATCATGCATAGGGTTGCACTCCATATTACCTAATGCTCACGGTGAGCTCCAGCACATGGTCAGCTCACCATTTGGTGACAGTGATGTGGAGTAACTCAAAGCAGCCCACATGGGATGGTTCATAGCATGTAAGCCAGCATTAAATTGCTCAGCATAAAATACCCCAGTTTAAATAGTGCATCAGACTGTGAATGGATTTAATCTGTAAGGAAAATTACTCTTGAAGTTGAGGTCTTCAGAAGTTCAGCTGAAGACCCATATTTATACAATCCCTTGCATTGCTGTGAAATCCCTGGCTGCTTTTGTGGACTTCTTGATGAGAACCTATTAATCTAACAATGGTATATATCATTAAAAAAATAAAGAGGAATACAGGAAAGAGGAAACTTTTCCACTCGTTTTTTTCTGTGAGGTTTTTGCTTGAAAATCCCTGTGTTTATAAAGGATAAAAGCTTATGGGTTTAAGCCAGCTTTCCCCAACCTGGTGCCATCCAGATGATTTTGACTTTAACTCCCATCAGCCCCAGCCAGCATGCCAGTGGTCAGGGATGCTGGGAGTTCTGGTCCAAAACATCTGGAGGTCACCACATTGGGAAAGGCTGTCTTAAGCTGATTCCCAAGATTCACTCAATGGCTGAATTCGGATGACACAATAAGCAACTGGGGGGGGGGCGGAACAATCGTCAGTTGTATTGACTATCGTGTCATCTGAATGCTGCCATAGTCAACTCAGCGCTGATCCTAATCCACACTACAGTTGATTATTTATTGCCATGTTGTGTGAGGAGTACCTCCTAGATGAACAACTGTAAAGTTGATTATTACCCCACCATTGACTATCGTGTTGTCCGAATTCAGCCAATGCTGTCACCAACCTTTCTGGCTGTTTTTTTGGTGGAGTGTGGAAAATTACCTGACCTGCCTGCAAGGTTGGCTCCAGATTTGGGCAGACCATGGGTCTGCAGCTGAGCCCCCCTTCTTGCCACTGTCATCACTTCCCATTCAATTGCCCTCCCCATCTGCCCTACTGCCTAGAAGGAGAGAGCCAGACAAAATGAGGCTGCTGTTCCTTCCCCTTGCTCTTGTCATGGCTGTGGTGGCCATGTGTGCTCTTTTACAGAGGACAGACCTCTGTTTGAAGGTGTCCTCTACTTGAAGGGCTGTCCTCCTATTTAATTCTGGTGTAAAGCTCAAGAACTGTAAGAACTGTTGTCCATCAACCCTGAGCACCTGGATCAGGTACACAGCTCACCTGGCCCCAGTCTTTTTCTGCACTGTGGTGAAAAGTGCTTATTTCTGTTTAAATTATACTAACAAGTTTTCATTCTATACATATAAATTGGCACATGCGAATTTTATGCAAATTTATACCTTCTTTTGTCCTCTTTTTTTGATGATGCATTTCCCTTTTTGGGGTGATCCATAAGCGACCCCCCCCCCCCAGTCACATCTTGTCAACGTGGAGAGGGCAGTGAACAAGCAGCAACAGCAGAGAGAAGGAGCAGGGCCGGGGGGAGCTGCTGGGGACTGGGCCTTGCCAGGTGCCCTATGATGCTCACCTCTGATGCCAGTACTGTCCACCTGCAGCACACCATCTGCCCCCAGCCCATATTGAGAATGAACAGTCTGCCTCTAAGTAATGTTCCTCCTCCTCCCTCCTGGAGTGGTGAACTTCATTATGTGTGAGCAGACAAAGGTGTGGGTGGAGCATTTGCCTCGAAGGACAGAAGCAGCATGAACATGGGAGGCAGAGAGATTTGTGTCTCTGTGAATGTAAAAGACAAGAGTGCCTGCGTGGAAGGAGGGACTGCAGCTGGAATTGCTGCCTGTAAGCTCTAGTACCTCAGTATGGAAAGCTCATTTTCTCTCTCCGCCCCCCAGCAACCAATTCCCAAGTCTCTAAAAATGAGAATGAAAACCACTTGGCAGCATGGTTGGGTCTCATCTCGTATCTTCCTCCTATAAACTATGTAATTGGGATATGGTGTGAAAATGTCAGAAAGGAGGGCTGGCTTGTTTTAGTATTTCTGTTTCTTCATCCAGCCTGACATCTACAAGCAAGAGAATGAGAATACTGCCTGCCTGCACTCTCTCTCTCTCTCTCTCCCCCCCACCCCCTTCCTTGGAGCAAGAATTGGCTGCATCCTACATGCATGTGGAAAAGCTCAGCAGGCAGAAAGCACCCCCCCCCCCATTGCCATGTGTTTGTTAAATCTATTAGGGGGATGAGCAGCGAGCAGCGATAGTTGAAAGTTCTCCTTTAGTTACATCAACATTTGCCTAGCCTATTTCAACATTGAGTTTAGGGGGATGTGTGCTCTTAATGTGCTTGTCCATGCTGGACCTCTTTGACAAAAGGTCCCCTTTCTTGGTCCCCCTTTTTACTTTATGGGTCAAACTGATGCACCCTGAAACTGGGAACAAAAGCATAAGCCTCACAGAATTACTGCAACTCATTTCTGCGCCTCCTTCTAGCGATACTAAGCAACCATCGAAGGGTCAGACGCAGAGTTTCTTATATTCCAACCCAGGGGTAGGCAGTTTGGTGCCTGCCATGTTTTGGAACACAACTGCCAACATGGACAATGGCCAAGGATTCTGGGAGCTCTAGTCCAAAGTATCAGGAAGGCACCATGCTGCAACCTTGTGTTGTAATCTGCATACAAAGATTACAAAAAAGTATACACAAATTTCAGTCCTGAGCGATTTCTCTTCTCTCTCAGTTGCTGTTGCTTGAATGGAGAAAACCCAAACCACCTCAGGTCTACTGAGCTCTCATGTTTCAGCTGAAGTTGTGCATCCAGGCTGTGTCCCTCAGGGCAAGCAATGAACACCTTTTGGTACATGGTGCTTGCACAACCTTCTCCTTCAATTTCCTTTCTACAAAGTTCTCATGCCAAACATTCAAACTGCTTTTTGAACATAGCTTAAAGAGAAGCTTGGGGGTTCTCTGGGGTCGCCCCCTGTAAAGCTAGATGAATAAAATTGACTTATGTGCGGTGGTTGTGTGCATACAACCCTCCCCCTCTAGATTTCAGCCATGTTGTACCAATGGCTCCTTTGGTCAGCTCAAGTGGGTATTCTGCATCAGTGGTGAGGTTAGGCCCAATCCTGTTTCCCCCCTCTGTGCTCCCTTGCCAGTTCATTTGTGCTTCCTTCTTTTGCTTCAGGTTGACATTAACTTTCTCTAGAGTTTTTCTAGCGTAATTTGAATTTCTGCTTGGTTTCCTTTCATATGAAATGCACCAAACTCTACGAGTGTAAATGCAGCCATTTTTGGACACTATAGCACTGTGTGGTTGGAAAGTATGTTCTGGATCATGAATTAGTAGTTCTAAGAATTTACAGGCTTGAGTCCCCAGTCTCATGAAAGGCTCTCAGAAGTGATGATGCAGAGAGCATTCATGTGAGTTCTGGAACATGATTCTAAAACCTACATTGGCTAGAATATACAGTTGCATTATGTATGCATAACATTATTTCCTGCACTAACAACAAACACATGTGATGATACCAATACCACAAGAGAGGTGCAAATGCAGTTTTACTAGCGCAATACTACCAGTAACACCCTCAGTGGTCAGAAGCCCCTGAACTGGGAGGCTTACGAGCATCTTATGCAAGGTGGGAGGAGTGGCGAAGGCAATCTTCACCTCTCCGTCCTCCTGCCCTGCAGCTTTCACTAGATGTGCTTCAGAGACGGAGGGAAGGAGGCTGGAGA
The DNA here is from genome assembly GCA_029215795.1 of Anniella stebbinsi. Lineage (NCBI taxonomy): Eukaryota > Metazoa > Chordata > Lepidosauria > Squamata > Anniellidae > Anniella > Anniella stebbinsi. The sequence goes on along the minus strand of JARDYH010000005.1, from coordinate 57,643,848 downwards.
AGGGTGAAGTTAACTTGGATCCTGGCCTCTCCAATCTCCTCCCCTCAACACCCACTGGGACCCCTCCTCTTTCCTCTTTCTACAAGGTTGCTTTTTCCAACCTTGGATGGCTTGCAGCTTCCATGGGTCTTTATGCAATGGCTGTGACAGGGCAGGGGAGGAGGCTTGGATCTCCAACCCCCCCTTCCAAGGTCAGTCCTCTGTCTCCAACCTTGGAAGGGTGAATCTGAACAATCCTATGGTCCCTAGGATGCTAGCCCTGGACTATAGGATTTCTCTGCATGTGGCCTTCAGGGTAATTCCAAAAGCCCTCTGCATGTGAGCAGTTCAGGCCTGCAGCAAGAGCTGTGTGTCCCTTCCCTCGCAGCCTGCTGGTGGGAAGGAAGAGAAAAGGGTGCCAGAAAGAGAAAAGGGGCAACACACCAAGTTTGGGCTCTAGCCCTGCCTACTGCTGGCTTCAGCCCCAGCCACTACTAACATGTGGTCCCCTAAAGATATCCCATGAGGGAGTGTGGTCCTTCAACAGGAAAAAAAAAGGTTTCCCACTCTTGTCTTATGTGAAAAAGTTCTCCAATGGTTTCTCCAAAATTCCAAGCAGGGAAAACCCTACAGTAAAGCCCTTTTGCACCTTCCTCTCACTTTTAAGATCAATTCTAGTCTCGGTCTGTTTCATAATCTAGGGTGACCATATGAAAAGAAGGACACAAAAGAGGGCAGGAGTCCTACAGCTTTAACTGTTGTGATGAAGAGGTAATTTCACCAAGTGCTGCATGCATACAAATGACACCTGCTGAAATTCCCTTTTCAAAACAACTGTTAAAGATACAGGAGCCCTGTCCTCCTTTCCATATGGTCACCCTATCAATGGTGGGGAACCTCAGGCCCAGAGACCAAATCCAGGCCTCCTGGTGTCTCAACCCAGCCTTCCAGGGTTCTCCAGACAGACCCACCCCCTTTCCCCTGGGTGTTTTCCTGGCTTTTGTGTATTCCCCCCCCAAGCTGAAAGGCCTCTCTGAATGCTTAGTTACTGATAGTAAGAATTTTAAACTATAAAGTGATGGCTATTTTAGCCCTTGCCATATTTGCCTTCGGCTCCACTTACCACTTATATGTGGCCTCTGGAAGCTTTTCTGAAATTGAATTCACCTCTCAGGCTGCAGTAGGCTCCCCAGCTCAGATCTATAGCATATAACTCAGCAAATTTAAGCTGGGATCCATGTGGGACCTCAAACCAAGGAGAAGGGTAGATTCGACCGTTGTGTCCACTTGCATAAAGCTGAAGCGCATTTAATCGCTTAGACTTTGCATTTACACTGTGATTTGCTGAAAAAGAAAGGAGGAGAATTTAGTTTCCATGGAGTTGTTCCCCTTGGTGGCTGCTGGTTGACATCCAGGGGGTGCAAATCCAAACTGATAGTCCACACGCAGGCACTCTTGTCTTGACATCACTGGCAGTGCTGCAGGGAGCAGCTTTGGGGCCTTTGCTGTCTTCTCAGGTTAATGGGAATGTGCAGCCTCTGCACTGCTGGCAGAGCGACATAGGAGCTGCAGGGAAAATGTGTATAAAGATAAGGCAGAAACCCATCCCATTCTATCCCAGCCCGCCCTTTCCCTCCACATTCCTTAACTACCTTCCTTTCTTATGGGTCAGACTTCCCCAATCTGGTGCCTTCCAGATGTGCTGGATTACAACTCCCATCATGCCCAGCCACTAGGCATGATGGCAATTGAAGTTCAGTACATCTGGAGGGCCCCAAGTTGGGGAAGCCTGCCATGGGCAACTGCTATGGGGATCTGCAACTTAAGAATGTGGTGGCAAGATACTATATAGGTTTAGGGCTTCAGACTGCAAGCAGGGAATGGATTTTTGAATTCTCCTGTCCTACATGTGAAAATAAAAATAATTGCCCTGTATGTAGAAAATCAGCACATCAGGGAATAAGGTTAGGAAACTCTCTCTCCATGGGGATAATTTAATACATGTACTTTTTACATGAGGAAGCATTCAGAAATATGACCCCCCCCTCTTGAAGTGGTATAGTCCTGACTGCTCATTCTGTGTGATGTGTCGAAGGGCTTCCACTGGACGGCAAATATGTGGCGTCATTATAGCATTCTTGTTCAAGGCATGCAGGTTTTCCATTGTACAGTGCCTGTGGGTGGGTGTATGAGAAGAATCAAAAGGAAAGACAATGGTCTGGCACAGCTCTGAGGAAATGACTGAATGGGGACGCAGTTTAGGTCCAAAAAGTGGTTTTGTGCATGTTCATTTGGGATATGTCTAGAACAGGACAGTTAAGGCCCTTACAAATTAACTCATAAACCAAAAAACAACAAACTTGGAAATGGTAAATTAAGACAACATGACAGGACTAAATACAGTCTGGGGCCTCATGTGTTGTATGTTGCTTACAACTTAGCCTCTATGCATCCACAATTCTCTTTGGCCTGCCAGCTCAAATTTCGCAATGCGATGAAATCACTGAAGGTGAATGAAGCTAATATAGAATAAGGGAATTGCTCTCGCAGGAATTAGCTTTGTTTGCCCTCAGTGACATCGTCGGCTAGTTAAATCTTATTGGCTATGTAACTCCACTATTCCTGGAAAAGAAGACATTTAAAAACAAACAATCCACCAGGACCAGTCCCTCCCTCTCTCCTATCGCTCTCTCACACACATACACACACTTTATGTATGTATACATTGTTGCTAACAAGGTAACATTTAACCTACTGTTACCAAAAACAAATCAAAAAAGTACTCTGAGAAGGGCGCAGAATGAATCTTGTTTCAGCTGTGGCCGCATGACTCCCCAGCCTTTCCTCCTCTGTTTCTCTAGTCCAGGTTCTAAAGGGTGTGGGATTTTCCTGTTATTCCATTCTGTTTCCCAGCCTCTGCAAACAAGGGTGTCATTTTCCCAAATAAACATACAGGGAAAGTTGGCTTGATTTCCCTTTTGACAGCTTCACTTCCTCCCTCTCTATTTATGAAATCCCCCGAAAATTTAGTGTTGTAGTGGCTATTTTCCTGCATAGAAGATGCATTTCGCAAAACCACAAAAGTTGGTTAAAGTTCAGCGTTTGTAAGTTCCACATGGAACTTACGGAGATCAGTCAGATGTGCAATTAGTTACAACTCCTTATTCATGTTTACTTGGAAGTATGTTTTCACTTAGTTTAATGGGGCTTACTCCCAAGTATGTGTGCATAGGATTGTAACTTTAGGGTGGGAACAATGCATTACATGAATGTTTGAAAGGGGGTGAAGCTATGGAGAGGGGGAAAATGTTGAACCCTCTCCCTATTCACCCCTTCTCCTCTCTGAATATCCCTGTCACTTTCCCACCATCTTCCTCCACCCCATATACAATTTATAGTGATGCCTCAACAAAGTGATTACATAGTAGCACAATTTCACATTCTGCAGTTGCTAAATGGCCCTGCATGGTAGAACTGCCATGGAAAATATAGCAACGGTTTTCATTAGCCTGGGCACATTACAACCAGTTGTGTATTTGTATGGCCCACTAATTTCCATCAGAGAGTTAGACACATAATCAGCTATGACATGGTTCACACATAATGTCAATACAGGGTTATTTAACCCATGATTTGGCAGGGCTGCAAACATGGAAGTTAGTGGCTGCCTGTTGCATGTTTGTCATGTCTACTTTCAATCAGCTTTAATCAACAACCTGGAAATGGTACAGTGCCCCAATCCAAATCAGTAGCACATTCCAAATTGGGCCTCCGCATCTGCTTTTTTTCCTACAAAATAAAAGTGGCCAATTGAAGCATGCTTTAAAAAAAAAAGTTAATAATATAAATTTGGCCCTTATTTCATGAATGGTCTTCAAGTTGCTGTTGAAGTTCAGCCACAACTAAATGGCAATAAGGAATGTTAACTTCACAAGCATTTGGAACTTAAGTCGGAGGGTTCATGGAAGAGGTAGAGTATGAAAGAAGAGCATTGGCATGGTACTATTGTAATAGTTTTCCCCAATCTAGTGCCTTCCAGATGTATTGGACTACAAGTCACATCATCCCCAGTCATGTGGCTGGGGATGATGGCAGCTATAGTCCAATGCATCTTGGGGGAGGCTGGTGTAACATCTTGGCCTAGGTTAATATCTGAATGGTTGACCTTCAGGTCCCTCATTGCATTCAACTCCCTTATTCTGGACAAGGGTATTTTATCAAAATCTCACAGAGTGGGAAACAGACTCTGAAAGGGATCGTGCATCTAATTCCTATACTTTGGCACTGCAAGAGAAGGAAACATATGCTTCCTTTCAGAGCCAGTGCCAAGGCTGTTGGCACCAATGAGCCAATCCTGCATGCAAGCCGTGTTCATTGAACAATAGCCACCTCTCCCCAATGGCTGTGCTGCTTTGGAGGAACAAATAGAAGCAGGTCAGGAATAAGGAAATGACTCCAGCACTGCAATAGGTACAGTTCAGATGGTGCTAAGTCTAGGGTGGCTAAAGGCTATTTTTATTTTTGAAATGCTCAATGAGGCTCATTGAAGAAAACAGGAATGAGTCTCACTTTCAAGCACTTATGTATTATTGATACAAATGATGTCCATATATTTTGAAAACACTTTGGCTGCAGACAGACTTAAATGTTGTGGGGTTTAGCAGTTCCAAACTGAAGGCCAAGAACAGCTTGAAACATTCAGGGCAGGCAAAGCTCCCTTATTGTTCTTTTTGATCTTAAAAAGTGTGGCAGACACAATTCTTTTCCTAACTCAGATTAAACAGAACCCTGCTGGGGACATTATTCTGATACTGGCTACTTTTAAAAAAACATTTTAAAGAAAGCAATTTTGCCCCATCTAAAAAAATCCTCTCTGTCATGCTGTTAATAAAAACAGATCGTTAAACATAGAACGTTTTGCCAACACTGGAAAGATTGTGTCACTACAGAGAAATCAGGCACACTTTTATATTGAGTTAGATTTTATATGTCATTTGTAAATTATTAACAGATGTTCTTAGCATATTGAAAACATGGGCAAAGCATGTCACAAGGAGTGATTAGCATGCCAATAGGAAGGGCCATAGACTGTTACAAAGCATGGGGGGGGGGGGGAAGCCAACCTATACCTCTTTAGACTCTAGAACTATTTAAAAAAACTATATTTAGGGATTATTCATCACCCTTTCTATCCATCTATATATTTACTACACTTCTATCCACATGGTTTCCTTCCACCTATTTTTTTTATCCTCACTTCAACCCTGTGAGGTTAGACTGAGAGATGATGATTACTCCAAGGTTACTCGGGGGGGGGGTCACGATGGGAGGAAGGTTTGCAGCTGGAGCTCCCCAGGCCTACAATACCATGCTGGGTCTCTTCTATTCCTACCTTACAGTCATTGCATTGTATTTATTCTTTTAGTTATTTGTATTATATTTTAACTGTTTGTATGGCATTTTAGTCTTTCAACTGTTTGAAATCTACCTAGAGAACATTTGTTATTAGGCAGATTAAAAATATAGATAAATCAGTAAATAAATTCATGTAGATCCTTTAAAAATCATTCAGAAATGGGCCTTCCTGTTACATTGTATAATATGTTTCTCTCTCTCTTTAATTAAGATGATGATGATGATGAACCATGACTGAAGGCAAGGGCTGATCTGTTGACCTAAGGGTCAATGTGGTGCAGTGACTTAGAAAAGACTGTAGATGAACAATTAAGCAATATGTACCATAGGATACAACTGCCCTCCTATGCAAGAAAGGCATAAGATGGATGGGTGATGGCAAGAGCAGAGTAGCTCTACCAGCCTTCCCCAACCTGGTTTCTGCCAGATGCATTGGATTACAATCCCCATCAACTCTACCCAGCATGCCTGTTAGCTAGGGACAATGGTAGTTGCAGTCCAATGCATCTGGAGGAAACCCGGTTGGGGACGGCTGGGCTATACAAAGCCATGCATCCTAGTTGGCTTGTTCAGCCAGGCTTCCTTTGGGATGCCTCCAGTACTATGCTATACGGTACCCCATCCCATCCTGGTGATGATTTTGTCCTTTAAATCCCTCCTCTCCTAGTCTATGAAAAGACCAGCAATGGTCACTTAAACTTCAACCTTCCCCCGTAACTGTCCCCTTTGCTCCTCAAATTCCTTTCAGTCTAACCTACCTCCCAGGATTGTTGTTATGATAAAAACAGATTGTTCCATGTATGATACTTTGGTCTCCAAGTGCAATGGTGGAATACAAATGAAACTGATTGGTAGATAAATAAAATTCTGCTGCCCGGGATGCGGTCCTGGGTCACAAACACTCCTTTCTCTCACTGTCTGGCTGAAGCCTCTAGCTGTAAAATAGAAGTCACAGCGAATGAATGAAATAAGGATGGTGCTTAAACAATAATAGCCACCACAGTAACACCATTTCTACCGTGGCAGGCTTGCCCTGGTCTCTAACCCAAGATATGGGGAGGCTGCTTCGTTGTGTACGTGCCCTTCTTCATTCATGGAGGGAGAGGGACTCTGTATGTGCTCAGAAGCATTCCTCCCTCCACGTTCCAGCGGAGCTGCGCTTTACTCCTGAAACGCTGAGGTCTGCCTTGCCCCCTCGGTGCCCGGGGCTGGCTGAAGCAGCATCTTTGGAGGCAGGGCGCGGGGCCCCTCCCCTGGGCTGCTTCCCTTGCAGGCAAGGGAGTGTGTTGCAAGAAGCGAGCGAGCGAGCGACGGCTGGGGCTGCTGTGGGAGCTCCCTCCGGGCCAGAAGGAGCTCCGCTCGTCTGGCGGCGCCGCTGGAACAGGGGCAGGCCGGCCGGCCGCCTTCTGCCCAACCTTTGTGGCGTTGCCCTGCCGCTGTTGCTCGGCTTGACGGGCGTGCGAGGCAGCCAGTGCGCGGCTGGGAGGCCAGCCGGGCGGGCGCACTCGGGGCTGCCAAGATCGGAGGGGCGGACGGGCGGAGAGGGCCGCGGTTCGCCTTCCTCCATTCATTCCAGCCTGTTTCGCGGCACGGACCCAGGAGGTGGAGGGGGTGCCCTGCCGCCCGCCCGCCCGGCTGCCTGCCTGCCTGCCTGCCTGCGAGCGCTTCGGCGGCCGGCTCTCGCCCTCCCCTTTCTTGGCGGCTAGGAGGGGGCCGTCCGAAGGCGCCGCTCACAGCCCTGCCGCGCCGCACTCGGGAACTTGCCGGGAACTTCGCGGGAGCCTAAGCCGAGCGGGGCGATGGCCGACCCGGCGGTCAACGCGCACCTGGAAGGGATCATCTCCGACTTCGAGGGTAGGTAGATCGGGGCGGGAGGGAGGAGGAAGAAGAACCCCGCCGTAGACTCTCCCCCCCTTCCCGCTGCCAAGGGGGCGCACCCGTTTTCCGCTCGTTCCCGTGTGTGTTGCCATCCCCTTCCAAGACCCCCTCCTTTCTCTCCCCTTCGTCGTGGCGAGAGGCCGGCGGGAAAGACCTGCACGCTGCTGTTGCTGGTGGTGGTGGGACTGGAGCTCAGAGCAGATTCCCCCGGCGGGATGTGATCCTCCTGTTTTAGGATTGGGAAAGGAAGTGGGAGACGAAGAAGACCCCTTGATGCGGGTTGGGGGGCGTTAAGGCGGGTGAGTTGCCTGGTTTTGTTTGGGCCAGGTAATGAATGAGGGGGCGGGGATCATGGCTCAAAAATGGTATTTTGGGCAAGAGGCCCCTGAGATGGGGCGTCTTGGGATTTGTTGGGGGGGGGGGATTGCCTCAAGAGATGAAGCCCCACCGGTGGGAGTATCGAGAAGAGCCGGGACTGCCAATCACATGGGGCAAGAGCGCGGCGGGCCTGGTATTGGCTTTCTCTTTCGACCAAGGCCTTTGCGCTTGAGAAAAAGGCGTGTTTTTAAAGGGCAGGGAGCCCTTCCCCAAATTCATATTGCTCGCATGCCTGTGAAGTTTGGCCCTTTCCCCCTCAGGTGTGGAAACTGAGGCAGAGTTGATCCCAGTGGGCGATCTAAGTACATCTTGCTTCCCTCTAGTTGTGTCGGACTACAACTCCCATCATCCCATCAGCCATGCTGGGCACATCGGAAAGCTAATCTTGTATATATGTGTGTTGACTGGCATCTGCAGGGGTGGATCTGTCAAAATGTACATTAATTAATGGTCATGTGTGAAAGTGCGTTTGCAAGAGCATGTTGTGCTCTTGTTCTGCTGCTTCTGTTTGTCTCTGTACGACACAGGCACTCTCTCCCCCAGTGAAAGGAGAAGCAAAGCAGCAGCTGCCCCGGCCGGCCCTGTGTGGAGTTTGTTGTGGCTTAGACAAGTATGAGGCTGGAAGGCCTCTTCCCTCCCTCCCCCACTCCCCCTTTGTTTTGTTTGGCAATATTTTGATGCCCACCCATCCTGAAAAATGACAGGCAAGTCAGCAAAAGGCTCATGGCTGGGGAGCTCTGCTCTGTGCGGAGTCTTTTGATATTTTAGATAGGAAGGAAGGAAGGAAGGAAGGGCTGACAGGCCGAAAGAGGGTTTAGGGGGAGTGTTCTCTTTAGGTTTCTTTTGGGGGGGCATACTGGCAGCTGGAGTCGATTGGGGTGTCAGACCTAAAATGTGGTTCTGTTAAGTTCAGATGTACGGCTGGTTTTCAGCTATGTTTTCTTTCCTCTAACAGTGTTGGCAAGGCATGGTTATGGATATCAGAGCCTTGATCTGTGTAGGCGTAATTGAATTGGAAGGTATCACAGAGCTGTTACTCTCTGCAGGAGGAGGTTTAAAGGCTGCCTTAAACTTTGGCTTTTGTGTCCCAGAAACGTCCTCTTTGGTTTGTTGTCTGCAAGGAGCTATGTGACACATCTGCAGGGTAGTTTTTTGCACTGTTGATTTCACATAGTCGTGCTAAACTGGAAATAGATGAACATTGGGTGGGGTGAAGTGAGGGAATCCCATCCCCTTTTTTTTTCATGGTGAAAAGCCAGTTGTGTGAACTGCTAGGCCTCTGCTGCTCCTGGCTTGATCTCTTTCTGTGGGATCTAGTGGCAGATGCACATGGGGGAGATCAGAGCAGACTTCTTTGAAAACCCTCATGTGCCTCAAAACAGCAAATGCAACATCCTAAAGAGGGGACTGTGTGTATGTCCCACACAATTCCGACTGTAATAGAGTGTGGACTTCAGCATCTTGAAAATCCTGGCAGCTTTCAAAGGCAGCTTTCTAGCCTTGAGGTCTGTGAAAAGAGCTAGGCTTGGCAGTGCAGAAGCTTGAACGCTTAGGAGGGGGTGGGAACCACAATTCAGCAGTAAAGCACCTGCTTTGCATGTACAAAGTCCCAGGTCCAGTGCTCAGAAGCGTTTCCCACTCAGAGCTTAACTACATGTGGCCGAAAGGGTGCTTAGCACTGCCGCTTTTATTTTAAAGGAAAAGCAGCCAGATGGGTGAGGAGGAGGCTGGGAAAGACTCTCTAGTCAGAAGGGCCTCATCCCACACCTTGTGATGCCTTCTCTGACTTTTGCCACTTCTGGGTGTGGACAGGGGAGGATACAAGCAAGAGAAGGCAACAGCTGCTCCTGCCTCCTCTCTTTTGCTGGTCCACTCTGTGCAGTGCAGCAGGAAGGATTGGGCCCAGAATGCTGCCTAGAGAGAGCCTGAGAAGATACTTCTGCTCACCGCCTCCCGCTGGGCAACGTAAAAGGTTGGCCATAGAAGGAGCTGCCACCGCATCCTTTCACTTGCCCTCCTGGACTCTCCCGCTGGGCAGCTGAGCAGTGGGGACTCTGCGCAGTGAATCAAATCCTCTCTGTTGTGCCACTCAAGGCAAGAGGAGAAACTCCTTGCAGGAGCAGCTGCTGCCTTCACACAATCCCTTGGCCTTCCTTTCTTTTTGAATCAAGGATTGGCCAAGGGATTGTTGCCGCTGTCTCTGTTTGCTCACCTGCTCTCTCTTTTTGCAATGCTCTATCTCTGGGGTAGGCATTGCACAGCCGCCCATGGCTGTTTGTGTGGCCCCATCCAATCTCAGTCATTGTTGCTTCCACCTTCCCCTACCTGAAATGCCAGTGATTCTATTGGGAAACAAGGGATACGTGCTCCCCACGTCCCTTGTTTCCCAGCAGAATAGAGCTCCCTACAGCCCACCAAACAGTTTAAAAAGCCAGTGTAAACAAATACACATAGGCTGAATTCGGACAACACGATAGTCAATGGTGGGGTAATAATCAACTTTACAGTTGTTCATCTAGGGGGTACTCCCCACACAACATGGTAATAAATAATCAACTGTGGTGTGGATTAGGATCAGCACTGAGTTGACTATGGCAGCATTCGGACGACACGATAGTCAGTACAACTGACGATTGTTCCCCCCCCCCCCCGTTGCTTATCGTGTCGTCCGAATTCAGCCATACACACGTTTTAGCCTGGTGCTGAAAGGATTGCAAGATGGGCGGAATTCCAGCACCCCAATTCTGTATAAATTAAGGCTTCTAAGTTGTCTTCAAGGGCAGCCCCACAAACCATCATTGCAGCAATCCAAGTGGATGGAGCATGGATCCTGTGGGCAGACGATCCCTGTCCAGGAATAGCTGTAGCAGATAAAAATGCTGGATGGTCGAATAAGCTGGCCCATTATAAGGCAGCCCTCTTATGTGCCTCTGCTGAGAGCCCTGCATAGTTCTTTCCCTCCTCCGCATAACCAGCAGAAGCGAGTCAAGATGACTGAATCCCTCCTGCTCCATGAAGGCAAGAAGAAATCCAGTGAGAAGGCACAGAGATTTCTGCACCTTGCACCCCTCTTTGTCCATTGCCCACAAGGTGCTTAAGCTGCAGCCTTCCTTGGTGACTGGTACTACAGATAGTGGAGAAAAGAGGGAAAAAGCACCACGATACAGACGCAGAAAGAGAGACAAGCTCTGGTGCTAATAAAAGCAATCTTTTCTTTAATGAATACTTCTGCAGCCCTCCTTGACAGATAACCTTTATATTGCGAAGTATCATAGTCTGCCCTGCCCAAGAGGTCAGGAGACAGCTATGCCCCCCCCCCCCGCCCTTGCTTTCCCTTTCCACCAGCCCCATTGCGGTTAACTCTTGCAAAACATGTTTTTGTTTTCTTGAGATAGAATTTTGGTGTGTGTGTGTGTGTGTGTGTGTGTATTGTTTTGGCACAGAGCATCCTTGGCTCTGGCTGCAAGAAGCCTATTGTGCAGGGGTGCAGAACCTCTTTCAGCCCAAGGGCCGAATTTCATTTTAGTGAAGCCCTGGAGGGAAAGAGGGGGACATTCCAGTGGAGGGCAGGGCCAAAGGCAAAAGGGGCAGGGCCAAAAAATAAAAAAATACACAGAGCTCCTTCTGCCAGTAACTTAAGTATTTTAACCTTTTAACATGGGGGTGCGGGGGAGGAAGCTGCACAAAAGCCAGAATACCACCAAATGTTTGATGTTTGGGGTAAAGGGAGTGGGACCTCAGGACCCCTGGAGGGTTGGATTGGGACTGCCAGAGGGCTGGATTTGGCCCTAGGCCTGAGTTTCTGCAGCCCTGCTATAGTAAAATCCATCTCCTTCCTTGTTTTCTGAACCAGCCATGACAAACCCTGCCATGAAGCAGAAATGGGTGAAGAAGGAGATGGGGTGGCAGCATGTGCTTCTTGGAGAGCTCATCTCCCCCTACCCAGAAGGCAGGTCTGGAGACCTTTTTCTCACCACCACAGCCCTAGACTTGCATTGGAAGCAAATATGAAGATCTATTGCAACCTTCCCCAAGCCTGGTTCCTTCCAGAGGTTTCAGACTAGGAATGATGGGGGTTGCAGTCTAATATATCTAGAGGACAACAGGTTGAGGCTGGGTGATGTCACAGACTTTGCCCACATGCCATCTGCACTGAAAAGCAGGGTGGATAAAATCAATGATTTTTAAAAAAAAAATTGAAAAAATTGATTTTTAAAAAAATTTAAATCGGATTTTTAATTTAAATTGGATTTTTTTAATAAAATGCTTTTTGAGGAAAAATCTATCTAAAATAGTTTTCTATTTAAGATACATTATAGTCCAAAGGTTATTCATTATGAAATAAGGATTAGTTTTTAATTATGTAGCATGAGGCTATATATTCATGCAATGATTAAAATTTTTGGTAAATGAATTCCATTAATCCATTTGCAATGTCATACTCTTCCAGAGGTTTCTGTAAGATTATTGGGCAATTTTTCTATCTAGAAGATATTATCACAGATGCTTGGTTTTACAGTTCTCAAAACTGTGAATTTGTGTCTGCAGAGATCACAATCCCATTGTTCCTTTGCAAATCTATGTACACAGAATCAACCCCTTACCTCTTAAGTGCTAAGTTTCAAAAAATTCAATGAGTAGATTGTTGGTAGTGGAATAGATCTGCACAAGTAGCTAAGTGTGAGATGGGAGGGGCAAGCAGTAAAAATGAAAGTGAAACCTTTTGAGCAGAATACTTCACAAGTCTTTGGATCTTTGTGTGTATAGCCTGAGGTTTATCATATTATTCTTTCCCTGGAGGAGAAAACCTATAATGGCAGCAGGCCGTAAAAGAGATCCAGTTTGGGAATATTTTAATGAAGTTCCTTTACCTATGGGTAAGGCAGGCATGTGTGCAAAATGCAATCACTGCAACAAAGAAACGCAAGGCCTGGTGGCCCAAATGAAACCCTAGTCTTGCTTATAGATAGGGACATGGAATTGAACTGAGAAACTAAAGGCGTTTTTTTTTTTTCTGTGCCTCTTGCTTTGCTTCCTGCCTGAAGCGTGTGTTTGGCTGATAGCGCATCCAAAAGACAAAAGCTGGGATGGCTGCTCAGGGTCAAGCTTAGTGATGTGAGTTTTCTGGGAAATTTGGAAGTAGGAAATTTCCTGGAAATTTTTCCTATGCGAATTTGCGTAGGAAAATTGTCAGTTTGCACTGGAACATTTTCTGTGGCCCTGCCTAGAGATCCATCTTATTCAGAATATTACTTTACTTGTATTTAGGAAACATCAAAGCTTTTTTTTTAAAAAAGTCACCCCTATTCCATGTTGTTGTTATTATTATTATTATTATTATTATTGTCCCAGAATTTGACTTGAAATATTTGACTTCAAATAGTTGAGGGGGGAAATTAACACACATTTAATGTGCTTTAAATTTTATATTATGTAGACATTTATATTGGAATACTTGTAAAAATCTGAAGTCAATGACATTTACTTCCCTTACATTGTTTAAATTTAAGATAAAAAGATACTGAAAACTGTTGACACACTACATTTTAGCAGCCCAAAGAACTATGCATGATATGCTGACAACCACTCTTCTGTTTCCACAGAGTTGAACTCTTTTCCACATCTTTCAGTTTTGTTGTCATTACTTATTAGTTCCACTTCACATTGAGACATATATGTATTTTAATAATGTATATGCATTCTTTCACACTTGGTAGGGATAATCCAACTGGCATCCATTCATTGTTACTAATGAATTTATGAAATTGATTTTGTTTCATGGAAAAATAAAGCTCTGGAATTTTTTTCCATCCCATATCATTGGTTAAGGTTCGATCCATGTATCACCCACTACAAGAGAGAAGGGTGTATATGTCTGGGATAAAATATTGTGATAAAAGTATGGGGCCAATGGACACACAGACAAGTTTGAGTTCTTATTCCACTGCTCTTTCTGTTCTTCGCTTCTGTTGGTGTGGTGACTTTCAGGGACTGATGCTCAGAAACCCAAAGATGTATCTTCCAGATTGTGGTGGCATGTTTATCTTTTAAAATGCACTAAGACTCTGAAACAATTCTCCATTTAAACATGATCACATCCAAAACTTTGCTTTGAACCCCTGGGGAATTTGTTAAAGGAGATGCTGCAGTTTTCTTTAGATAAGAGAGGCCTCCCCGTAGAGGGAGAAAACCCAGCTTGACCTGAGAAATGTCCCTGTGAATACGCATCCATGTTAGTGCCTTGCAGTTTGGCCATCTGCATTGGGAAAAAAGGCATTCTGGCAGTGCAGCAGCCCAGGCAGTTGGGGACATAATTTGCTTCTGGGACTCCAGTTTTTTCCTCTTTCCTCTGAATCCAAGATGGTGAAGGCCAATGATCTGGAAAGCTGCCTAATGGTTATAGGGCCTCATTTCAATGTCTGCAACCCCTCCTACTCTGAATCATCTTAAGTCTTTGACCATGCAAACATCCTGACTACAACATCTGGCCAGCCTTTTTCTTCTCTCTCCCCCTCCCCCTTCCCTCCCACTTGCTTGTTTATAACTCCTTGCCTGATAAGGAGATTTGAAGTTCTCGAAAGCTTGCACTTTTTTTTTTTTTTTTTGCAATCTTTATGTTGGCCTAATAAAGCTTTTGTACTGTATGGATCTTAGCGTTTTCTTATGGCCAACACTGCTGCCTTTGTTTTTAGGGTTTTTTTTAAAAAAAACTTCTGTAGCTTAGTGGGTGTCTTTTGCTTTTATATGATTTTCATATTTGGGGGCAGAGAAGGTATCCCCTTTCATGTCAGGTTCTGCATTTTCAAGCAAAATGGTGGCTGTTCTCTGCTTGATGAAGGGTTCTGTTGAAGTAGCTCAGAAACTCAACAGACATTGATAGCTATGAAAATATATGACCTTAATTACATTGTATCTGTTTTTCTCTGGGAGGATACTGTGGTTCTACTGATAACATAATTCTACGTATAGTGTGGCTGGGATGGGGGGAGGCATGGGGAAATGTGACTCGCAAAAGATCCATTACCTTGAATAAGCAGAGTATGTTCCTCCCCGCCACACACACATGCACACACGCACACACACACTGCACTCCAGTTCTTAGATTATGTAGTCTCTGCTTTGCCAACACTCATGCAAGAGAATGCGAATCACCCCACTGAGCTCAGAAAGCTTGGCAGGCCTTCTGAGGAGTCCCTCTTCTCATTAGCTCTGCTTCTGCCTGTGCAAGGCTTCCCCCAGTCTCAGATTGCCTAGGAGCAACACCAAATAAACCAAAGCTCTCGATTGCAAAGCCAATACAACATCACGCCAGACTCCTGTCCGGTGACTAGCTGTGCATTGGGCTGCTGGCATGGGGGATGCAAATCCAATGTTTGCCAGCAGCTTAGGGCAAAGAGACATTTTGTAGGGGTTGTGATGTGCTTGGAGAGTCCAACAACCACAGCACTTGGCAGATATCCTTTATTTAAAAATGGCCTCCAATGAGACAGAAGAACATTTGTAAGCCCACAGGAAATAATGGATACTCATTGCTTCAGATGTTCCAACTCTAGAATGTCCTTATGTTTTTTGAAGAATGGGCAACAACTTTCTTATAGCATCACAGAGGCTGCTTCCTTGATTTTTCTGGGCCTAAAATAAGATCTGTTCCTATTAATGGATTCTTCAGTATAAAGGCAATAGAGTCATATAGCTAGACCATAGTTGAGAATAGAGAGGCAGCACTCCAATGTGCACCAACCTAGGAATGGAATACATGTTCAACTCAATGGGGTTTAACTTCAAAATAATCATATATGTGTTGCAATTATATCCTGCTTTTCTTCCATGATGGAAACTCAAGGCAGCATACCTAGGGCTCCCATCTAGGCACTGTTTGGACTGAAGATAGGCCCACTTACCTTTTAGCAAGATTGCTGTTGCATATCCATGGGGTTTGGTGCCAAGGGGCTGTTTGCACAGCCCTGAACTTTTGCTCATGATGAAATGCTCCACCTACCATGGACTCAAATGATGGTATGAAGAGGCCACAAGTCTCTGGATAAGACAGATGCTCCCACCCTCCACCCTGCTACAAGTGACCCTGTTCAGACAACATGCTAAACCATGATGGTTAAGCATTTTGAGCTAAGTATTATGGCTTAGCGTGTCATGTGTACCATTCCTACATAACCACGGTTTAAACATGCTCACTAACCACTTTCTGCAAAAGGGTTAGCAGCCAAACCATAGCATGTTGTCTGAAGGCCCAAAATGGCTTGTTCCTTTCAGTGATCAGTCTCTGTGCACTCCAGTGCTCCTTCCAGAAGCTTCTCCCTCTAGAGAGGAGAGGTGGCTGGGAGAGTGTCTGAGCTGGTTGAGTCTGCTTGGCTGCTCCGTTGCTTTCCCAGTGATCAGGATGCACCTGCCATTTGTTCCAGAGTAAGGCTTGCATTGTTCAGGGTGTTTGCAGTGCTGAATCCAGGTTGCCCAGGCGCTGGTGGTTTAGCTCACATGGCAGATGCTCCACATTTAGGCCAAAGGGTTTGGGATGTATTCTTCACTGCTGGCAGCTTGCCTTGAGGACAGCACACTATGTGTGTGCAAAAACTTACGATAATAGCTATTTGATGTCAAGGCACTTGCAACATAACATTAATAAGCAGTATACAGTCATCATCTTGGGGACATCACTTTATATGGGTACTAAACCCTGCACTTTCAACACAACATTAATATTAATATGTAATATACAGCCACCAGTATGCTTGCTTAACTATACTGCCAAAATGAAGGAGAAGAGAATATTTCAATCCCCAAGGTCATATTGGGACAGTACAGTGAGCTGGGGGGCTGGAACTTATCCGCAAATTTTGGTGGAATACAATTTGCATATCTCCTTAATTTATTTTGAACATGGAATATACTGCTTTCTATCTATGTAATTGATAGGTACATAATTGCATTGCAGTCATTTGTATGAATATGATGCATGCATACTATTTCTAGCGGACAAGTTGCATGTATTCTGCAACTCCTGAATTGTTCAGCAAAGATTGGGAGGGGCCTATAATGAAACTGGGCTAGAATGGTGACTTTGGGGCAGCATCCACCAGTCTGGTGCCCTCCAGATGTGTTGGACTGCACACATGATGGGAAAGCTGCGAGTTGCAGTCCAACACATCTGGAGGGCACCAGAAGGAGGGGGGAGTTTATTTGGGAGTTTTCTGTGTCCCAATCTTTTAGTGCCAATGGTGGTCTCTGGCTCAACATCCTAAATGCTGCTTCTGCTTGTGCATCCAGTCATCCACATAACTCTCATCCCTCACAACCACATTGGACTCTCACTTCTACCCAACTTACTTACAGTCATCTGTCACACACTGGTATTATGGTTTGTGGTAAAACGTAGATGGGAAAGGCAGGGCTATGTATGTAGGGACTGGCTCAGTTCCCAATTGCTCTTGCTGTGTATTCCTGATCAAAATAAACTGGGACACAGTTGAGAAGGATCAAAGCTGGAACCTTGCTAAAAACAATGGGAATCACCTAGAATAGGGTTCCCGTCTCTTCCATTAAGGTTACTAGAGCACCTTCAGTTTCTTTGTCACTCATTATTAGTTCAATTTTACACTGAGGCATATATTTCAGTGACATAGAAGTATTTTCTGACATACTTGCTAAGGATAACCACCTGAAAAGTATTAATTATAACTTTTAAACTGCCAAATTTGCCTAATACTGTATTTCTGTAATCTGGAATACTAATGAATTTATAAAACAAATTTTCCATGGAAAAACTGAGCAGTTTGAAAATGTTCTACCCTACATCATTGCTTCTACCCAAATTGTATCCCATTATACTTCACACCCCTTTCTTACAGATAAGTGAATCATCAGTCCCGCTCACTCATGGTGGGAAGAATAGACAGCTACCCTTGGAGAAAACGTTGCAATAAGAGCCAAACATGACCATTAGCCCTTACTGTGGGTCTCTCCACCCCATTAGAGACACGAGATTACAGAGTCCTTGTGTCTCTCAGGGGATCCTGCAGCATAGAGACCTTCTCTCCAAATACCTCCTGCATATCATAATGATGGGCATTTAACTTCATAGAATTGCTAGTTCTCAGCAAAGCAAATGCTGAGGTGAAACTCTCATATTGATTGATTGATTGATTGATTGACTGACTGATTGATTAATTGTTGGTGCCAGATGGAAACCCATAGGCCATGGCTCAGATGAGAGTCTCTTGAAGACTAGTGGCCTGGGAGGTTGGTATAGCGGGAGATGTTCTTTGAGGTAAACTGGCCCCAAGCTGTATAGGGCTTTCATAACTTCTATGGGTGGAAGGGTACCAGCTTTTGAGTTACAGAGAACTCATCATTATAAAGTGTTATTACTTTATGTGAGTTTCCTTTTTCTGTTATAACGTGTGTAAAGCACTGTTCAAGAGAGGAAACTGGGTTACACGGATTTCTGGTTTGGCCCAGTAAGCCTGTGTGTTGCCCCAGTAAGCCTAGATGCCAAGTAGCTCAGATAGATACTCCATTTGATGGTGATTTCATACGTTAGGACACTATTGCAGTTCAGAGAACAGTATTGTATGTATTCTTAGCATACCACATCATATATGTTTAAAATTGTCAAGAATAGAGGTCGTTCTAGTCCAATCCAATGCTCAGATATTTTTTTTAAAATGAAAATGTTAAACCCCTCATTCATGGCTAAAAGATTTTGAGATGCCTTCAGCATGGGGTCGCATGGCTTCTGGTATCCAACAGACACTATGGTAATATCCTGAGAATTTGCTGCTTTGCAAAGCACAGCTCACTGAATGCATTATTCACAATGCTAATAGCATGCTGCTGATGCAGGGCAAAAGGGTCCACTCGACTGCTGCTTAATGAGAAGGAGTAGGTCAGATTGAAATGTATCTGGCCACCTCACCATTGTGCCTGAACAGTGTGGGTATTTTTAGAAATGAGTGTAGCAATATTTCCTTCCTGTATTGTGTTTTAGGGTTGGTCTTTCTTTCTTTCTTTCTTTCTTTCTTTCTTTCTTTCTTTCTTTCTTTCTTTCTCTCACTTTAAAAAGAACAGCCACCCATGAATGGGAACATGAGATGGACAGGGAGAGAGGGTAATGGCACTGTGGTAAGACTGAGCTAGATGGTCAGATCTTGGTTTGTTCTCCGGCTCCGTGGCTACCCAGGGCATCATGAACGGATCCAATGCGTCTCTCACTGTGGGAGCATTTTGTCCTTTTAGTTCAGCTTTTAAGTACCAAACAGGAAGTGTAGGAGACAACCACATCCTAAAAATAAGATGCAGTGTGGCATGGGAGAGCTCTGTGACAACAGGTCATGGTGGGTTGTTTGGATAGTCTGGTCCACACTGATTTGCCATGCAGGAAGGTAAGGAACCAGTGTTGGTTCAGCCGTTGGTTCAGCCGGGGATACAAGTGCCTTGCAAGCACTGGATGTGCTGAATGAATGCACACCATTCTACCAAGACTTGTGAAGAAAGTCCCATAGTCTGTGTGGCATGGCTCTTTGCTCCTAGCTAATTTGGCATTCCCATCCAAAATGTTGTTGTATCCCATTGGCTGAAGTCTATAATATAAGGCTTTGCTAGCACTGGAAGCATTGCTGATGCCATGTTGCTTAGCGCTTATTAATACTTGATCTTTGGCCACTCATAGGTGTGAGTGCACCCTGCACATCTAAGGACACACAATCCTATGCATGTTTAGACAGAAAAAAGGTCCTACAACTCCCAGCATTTTCCAGCCAGCCATGCTCCTTGGGGCATTCTGGGTGTCTTTTTTCTGTCTAAACATTCATAGGATTGCTCCCTACGTTAATCATGGATGTCCTGTGTGTTCCCTTCCCGTTATGTTCCTCATGTGGGTAGCAGACTATTCATGTGAGCTGCCAAATTGTCGTGTTAGTGACAGAAGTTAATGCATGAAAGGGGGCTTAGCTTAAGTGTGTGTGGAGAACTTGACTTAGAAACATTTGCTATCATCATATTAACATGCCTATGTTCCCCATGGGCAAAATACTGGGATGGCCTGAATACATAAATGTACACCTCAGTTACTACAGAATAGGGATTCTGACAGACTAATTTAGACTTTAAAAAGGCTCTTTTTAAACAACTGAGAGCTGGAGACCGTGGCTGATCTACTGTGAATCACCCAGAGATCTTACCAGTAGAACCCAATTTAGCTTCTGCCTGCCCCTATCACGTGCCCTCAAGTCTCTTTTGTGAGCCCCTGAAAGCGACTGTTTTCAGGAACAGATTCTCGTCTTTGTGGGAAAGAAACCTGTAGAGGGTCCCCGTAATGTGCATACCTGGTGGTGCTGGCTTGGCTGGCAGGTAGGCTGGCTTGGGCTCAGTCCTATGCTGCTGCCTCTGCTGCTGGTCAGCCCTATGGTTGCTACCCATGTCAGCCATCAGTAACAGCAGCAGCATCCACCACTACATGCCCCCTCGAGGCTCTCTGAGACCAGAGGGGGGCAGTGTTGGTGGTAGAATAGGGCAAGGCTGTGGCTCGGTGATAGAGCACCTGCTTTCCACGCAGAAGGCCTGTCCCAAGTTCAATCCCTAGCATCTCTAGGTAGAGCTGGGGAATCTCCTGCCTGAAAGCCTTGAGAGCTGCTGCCAGTCAGTGTCGACACTACTGGGCTAGATGGACCAAGGGTCTGATTCTGTATAAGGTGGCTTCCTACGTTCCTATATGTGGAAGAACAGCAGCTGCCACTGCAATAGGGGAGATAGTGCAGGTGAGCCAGGAAATGGCCAGGGCAACAGTCGCTCCTCTTCTTCCTTCTTGCCATTGCTGGATTGGGACCAAAGAGGATATGAGTGGAAATGGAAAAGGTGGGGAGGGAGATGGCTGGCAGTAGTGGCACAATCAGAAACCCAGCAGCAGTTTTGTAGAGCTCTGGTAGACAGGGTTCCCCTTGCTAGGGCATGGGCCTCAGTGGGTGCCTGCCAGTGCACGGTCCCTGATGCTGGGCCTGAATTTTTCCATCTGCTGTAACTACCTAAAAGCCCAAGGCATTGTGGGATGCCAGAGGAAAAGTAATAATTTCCCAAGGACTGGACTTGTTTAGAAATTGGAGCAGCACGTCCTGGGATTTATGGTAAGATTGCTGCTCCGGCCACTTGCCTAGCACTTTAAGCCTGGACCAAAGTGAATCTCCCTCCAGGGACGAGAGCCTCACACTCTAATTCCCACACCCTTCCTTAAAATGTGTTCTAGCTCAACTGATGAGCTGGAATCTTGTTGAGGGAGACCTCAAGAGGCATGGCTCTTCACTGCTTGCCGTATGCTTTTCTCTGGACTGCTGCAGGAGCGAAACAGCTGCGGCCTCAATGATGTGGCCTCTGAGCATGTGCTAATATTAGTAAGCTCAGTGCAGTGGGTGTGGTACATTCTTTAGGTAGACAGCAAGTCTTGATATACTAGGGCACGAAGTATGATTTTGAAGAAGGAAGTGAATGTGCCCCCCAAACTTTCAAAACATCCCACTTTTACTTAGATGAGCACATCAATTTGAATGCTTCTTGCAGTGGGACAATTCAGGATATGGCTGGATGTTTAGGTTCCAGGATAGGCTCTTTCTAAGTTTGTTCTTACAACTTCTAGAAAGGAGAACAGGACCTGTATCATATACCAATACCTTGACTGCATTGTTGTTCTTAACTGACAGAGACCTGGTTCACACAACCACTGCAGCTTAAACAAGGCACGGTGGTTTGTTTAAGATGCATTGTGTGCCAGCAAATGCCAGATGCAATTTGCTTAATTACCCGCCTGGGCATGGCTTGTCATGTTGTCCGAATCTAAGCAGCATGGCTTGTTTGAAAAGGAAACAACTCTCAAATAACTCAACAACACACCACTGTAGCTTGTTTAAGCCATGGTATTTGTCCATACTATGTCAGAGAGTAGGGAGAAGCTTTTGAAAGAGACAAAA
Organism: Anniella stebbinsi; assembly: GCA_029215795.1. Lineage (NCBI taxonomy): Eukaryota > Metazoa > Chordata > Lepidosauria > Squamata > Anniellidae > Anniella > Anniella stebbinsi. Next base: position 57,622,228 of record JARDYH010000005.1, on the reverse strand, counting down.
GCTGATCACTGTGTTTTCTTCATCTGCATGGTGAAATCAAGCCAACCTGCTTTATGGAGGTTCACGTGTTACCATTTCACTCATGCAGCTTTTCCACTGTGCAGAATTGGGTCATGCCAGGAGGAGACATGGTGGATGGTGCTATGCTCTTTTATGGCAAAAATGGCAATGGTGACTGATAACGCTCATCTTTTGAAGATGGAGTCTGCTGAAGGGGGAAAGTACAACACACATCCACATATCATTCGAATGAATTCTCATCTCAGTTATTATAGTGCACTAGTGTTCAGATTCAAAAAGGGTATTTTTTGCATTTCATGTTGCATTAACTGCATTCATTCATTAAAAAGGAAAAGCATATTAAGAGATAAAAGTTGTTCTTGGCAGCAATATAGAAAGAAACCCAAGACTCCTGTTTGAAAATCCACACTGCCATTTCAGAATGGCTGGTTTCATGCCAGATTTGGTCATTTAAAAGCCATCCCTCGCTCTTGCTCACTGCTTGTGGTTCACTGTGATCAAATGATAGAGTTAGTTTGCAAGAGCCTTGCCTTGAGGCATGAAATGCACTTGATGACTGCCGTACCCTATGATGCTAGAGTGATATTGTCAGAGGCTGGAAGATCATTATGGATAAGTCATCGGTTGGAAACTAGTCCTCATTCTGCATGATACAGGAATTGCATTGTGTAAGCATCCTTTTCAAGGTTATTTCCCACAATGATTTTCATTTATTTAATTAATTAATTGATTTACTGTACTTCTAAACAGCTCAATAACCAAGCTTCTCTGCATGATGTATAATACATTAAAAACAACAACATAAAATACAAACATTAAAACTAGGACTAAAAACGGTGCAGAATAAAACCAAGCTAAAATCATCAGCAAAGAATATAACCATTGGGGCACATAAAACCAAATTAAAACTAACTGCAGAATAAAGTACTAAAAGCACTTAAAACACCAGTGGTAGAAAACTGGAAGTAGGTCACATATGTATGCTGCAACAGGTGAGTAATGCAGACTTGTTTGTTGTGCTTTATGTGCATGCAGTGGGAGCTGCCGTTTTCTGAGGGTTCCCAATTTGAAATGGCCACGTGCCCACTCATTGCACACCATGGCATTTTATATCCGGGGTGGCGTCAAAGGTAGGCATGCTCAGGCATCTGTCAAGGGCCCACACCCCAGTAGGGGCCCAGTAACAAGAGCCCCCTGGAGTTGCTCCTCCTCCTCATTGCAATTCACCATGGCAACCTTCTTGTTCACCTGCGTCTTACTCTGGTCCAGACAATGGTGGTGGTAGGGAGAAGGAGGAGCAGTAGAAGCTGCTGCCTATCAAGCAAGCAAGTGGTAGGAATGATGAGGAAGAGGAGGCAGAATAGCAGCTCATAATAATGGTGGTGACAAGCAAGACTCACTGCGGGAGGAGGAGGCCCATTGAGAGTGTGTTGCCCAAGGCCCCTCCAAATCTTGAAGCCTGCTGTGTTTTCTATCATTGTATACGGTGAAGCTGCCCATCTATGGCAGATGGTTGCTGCTGTACTAATTTGGTCTGGTATGAGCAGCTGTTCATGATAAATGTGTATGGTATAAACTGAACGCACTGAAGTCTTGGGACAGCCTGATGTTCACTTGTTCAAGATTCGGACCTTTTACAAAATAGAAACCAAAAGCCAACCTAAATCCAGCCATCCCGGTCTCCTGAGACTCTGGGAAGCCACTCAAGTGGGGGGAGCCTGTGCCCACGAACTGCCTGAACTGTCTGGCCAGGCTGTTTGTGCCTTTGGAAGGCTTCCCTGCCTCCATTGTGAATAGATGGGGGAAGGAGTGAGTGCAGCATCTTTCACTCATTAAGAAGATGAAGTCATTTACAGAGTGGCTCTTGTTTTTTTCCCATTGTTATGACACTTTCTGCTGCTTCCCCCACGTTGAGGACTGGAGTGTCCAAGGCAGCCTCCCCGCAACCTGGCAGCCTCCAGATATGCTGGATTGCAAACTCCCATCATTCCCAGCCACAGCATGGAGTTGCAGACTAACACATCTGGAGGGTGCCAGGTTGTGGGGAGGCCATTTCAGTGCTGGGCTGCCAGCATTCGATTGCTCTGAAAAAGACTTGCAGGACTAGGCTGACCATCTGAAAAGGAGGACAGGGCTCATATAACTTTAACAGTTGTAGACAAAAAGGGAATTTCAGCAGGTGTCATTTGTATGCAATTAGTTCCTGGTGAAATTCCCTCTTCATCACAACAGTTAAAGGTGCAGGCACTATACTAGAGTGACCATGTACAAAAGAAGGCAGGGCTCTGCAACTTTAACTGTTGTGATGAAGAGGGAATTTCACCAGGAACTAATTGCATACAAATGACACTGGTTGAAATTCCCTTTTCTCTACAACTGTTAAAGTTATATGAGCCCTGTCCTCCTTTTCATATGGTCAGCCTATGCAGGACTGCAGGGCTTTCCTCTTTTTTGTCCTTCCTTGTGCATCACTCTGAGCCATCCTCTTGAATTTGCAGCAGAGGGGGTGAGGTAAAAAGAAAACTGTCCCTCCCCTGCAAGCCAGTAAACCTTTTGTAAAATGAAACCACTGGAAAGACATACCAGAGGAAGGAGAAAATGGCTGCCCTGGGGAATGGGTGATAACTGCTCAGTAGACCTGGGTCCCCATGGCCAGCAAGAATATGAGGGGGGGGGGGGTTGGGGGGAAATAGTACAAGTGATTTTATATTAGGGCTGTGTACAGCCCCCCCATTCAACTCAGAGGCCGATTTGGGGGTTTCCAGTCAGCCCCGATTTGACTCAGGGCACCTCGGTCCCAGGCTGCCTTGCTTCAGATTCAGTTCCGAATCTGAGGCAAGGTGGCAGTTAAAGTTTCCTGGGCACGAGGATGATTTGGTGTCCATTGGACACTCCCTTTAAGCTGCTCCCCCTCCCAGCCACTTCCTACTGACAGCTGCCCCCGCCCCTACTCATCTGCCTGCCAACCCATGGAACTTAACCAAGGCGTTTGTGCTCACTGGCCATTTTCGGCTGATGTAGTTTACAACACTAAATTTACAGCAACCCAGAGAGGAGGCTGGGACATGCGTGTGGAGGCTCAGGTAACCAGCATGCGTGTGGAGGCTCAGGTAAGTCCTGTGGGTGGACAGGCAGGGGGCAGCTGCTTGCCATTGGGCTGAATTAGTTCAAAGCGGTTCTGCTGCTTTGGGCCGAGGCAGCCCAATCTGGTCCCGAAGCAGAGATGGGCCAAATTCACCCACTTTGATTCGGATTCAGGCTTTGGGACTGAGGCAAAGCACAGCCCTATTTTATATCCCTACTTTCTTTTGCTCATAATTAGGTATCTATTAGGGAAGGGCCGTAGCTCAGTGGCAGACCCCCTACTTGCATGCAGAAGGTCCCAGGTTCAATCTATGGCATCTCCAGGTAGGGGTGGGAAATCCCCCTCCATGAAACCCTGAATCGCCTTTGCTACCAGTCTGTTTTGATAATGCTGGGCTAGATGGACCACAGGTCTGACAGTATAAGGCAGCTTCCTAGGTTCCTGTATAGCGGGCTGGAATAACAGAATAGGAAATAGGGCAGGGCCAGCGTTGAAAGAGAATTTGGCTTGTCCGGTCTTATTCCTAATACATGTTTGTGAGGTGTGGAGTAGGTGGGAATGGTGCCAGGATGGGCTCGTCCTCACCCATGCAGGTACGTTTTGAGTTGAGGCTTTTCACCAGCTGCCCATGCAACAGCAATCTCTTGGGTTCCTTCACAGAGAATCAGAGTCTTGGCATGTTATATAGCTTTTCCCTCTGGAAAGCTCCTCCCAGTGTTGATCCAAGACATTTTCCTGCCTGAAGTGAAGTCTCTCTTCACCCTGCAAGGGCCAACAGTTTAAACCAGTCTTTCCCAACCTGGTGCTCTCCCAGCAAACTGGGAGTTGTAGTCCAACACAGCTAGAGGGCACAAAGTTGGGGAAGGCTACTTTAAACAGTCTTGCTGCATCATTCCATCAGTAGTTCCTGCCATCATCTGTTTCCCCTCCTTGTGCCTGCTGAACCAGGTTTCTTCACTCTGCATCATGGCAGGCTTGGCCCTGGCTCCACCTCCTTTTCCAGCCTTCCCCATCCTGGTTCCACCCTGTGAATTCTGGGAGTTGTGGTCCAACACATCTGGATTGGCACCATGCTGGGGAAGGCTGCCCCATTCCAACAAAGTGTTTGCAAGTCACCCACGTATTTGCAAGTCAAAATCTGTGGTTTGTAGGCATCTTGGTTTCTTAGTCCAGCTGGGCCGGCCATTAGTAGCATACCTGGGTGCATCTCACATTAGTTGAGTTCTTGTTCCCACTGTAGTACTCCATGTGCTTGCAGTCAGTTTAATAGCTTGAGGAAGTGACTGCACATCCTTGCTCATTAGCACTGGGGGATAGGGGTGTTATGGAAAGGGAAGTGGAAGATTTGAACTCGTGACCTTCTGTGCCATGACCCACGGAACATACTGCAAGTCTATGAGATCTACATGATGTTGTGTGGATGTTTTCTCTTTTCCACTGACCCCATTCTCCTCAGGTGCTTTATATATTCATATAGGCTCTCATTTAACAAGCCACATCAATAACATTTGCTCTGCTGGCTGAGGATGCTGCTAACAGTAGTAATCTATTGTCAGCATTTTTACAGAGATAACAGATGTTTCCACCCATCTGAAGTTGAAATTGCCAATGGGGTGTTCTTTCTTTCTTTCTTTCTTTCTTTCTTTCTTTCTTTCTTTCTGTTGTTTGCAGTGAAGAGTTGTGGTTTCTAGTTTCCTGTCTTCAGGGCCTGGAGGGCTATTTGGTTTGTTTCTTTGTTTAAGAAACATAAGAACAGAAGAAGAGTCATGCTGGATCACACCAAAGGTCTATCTAGTCCAGCATGCTGTTCACACAGTGGCTGACCAGCTGTCAAGGGAAAATGGCAAGCCGGACCTGAGTGCAACAGCACCCTCCCACCCATGTTCCCCAGCAACTGGTGCACAAGGACTTACTGCCTCTGATACTGGATACTGATACTGGATACTCTGATACATCAACAGCCTCATCCTCCATGAATTTGTCCAATCCCTTTGAATACTATCCAAATTGGTGGCCATCACTACAACTTCTGGTAGTCAATTCCATAGTTTAACTATGTGTTGTGTGAAGAAGTGCTTCCTTTTATCTGTCCTGAATCTCCCACTGAGCAGCTTCATGAGATGACCCCAGGTTCTAGCATTTTGGGAGAGGAAGAAAAATGTGTCTCTACCCACGTTCTCCATGCCATGCATAGTTTTGTACACCTTTATCATGTCTACTTTACCTGCCTTTTTTCCAAGCTAAACAATCCCAGCTGTTGTAACCTTTCGTCATAGGGGATTTGCTCATAGGGGAGTTTGTAAAAAGCACTTACAACTGGTATGCACTGTGCAAAGATGTTTTAGTAGTTTTGAACAGACTGTGATCACAATTAAACATTCCCTCTACTTCCAGGATGGGGAAGTTGTTGAACTGCAACTCCCATCAGTCCCAGCCAGGATAGCCAATGGTGAGGGATTATAGGAGTTGCAGTCAAGTAGAGCAGGTTCCCCATCCCTGCTCTACTTGAACCCCTATCTCTGTTTCAGGTCACTTTTCTTGCTGAAATTCCCTTGGCTAGACCATACTTCCCAGGGAGTACAACAGTGTTTGGTGGTGGTGAAGAGGAGACTGGGGTGGAGCATTTTGAAATTCAAAGATTCCTACAGACAGTCCTATCCTTTGGGCTCAGTTAGATGGCATACCTGGGTTGTCAGATCAGATCTTGATTATTTCATAGGATGGACATCGCAAGAGTTACCGATGTCCTGGTTTATCCGCTTTGTTCTTGACAAACCAAAGTAGTTCCTTGAGGACTTTCGGAACTTGAGACCACCTGGCCCAGCAGCCAGATAGTCTGATGTGCCCTTTTCTCTGCAGGTCTCTGGCAACACTTGTAACCCTGAAATGGCAAGTCATTTTGAGTATGAATAAATAATAATACAATAATAGCATTTGCATAGCACATTTGGGGCCTTCAAAGCCCTTCACGTACATTGTGGCCGTCATCTTTACAACACCCTTGTATGTTAATCCCATATTATTCTGTGGGGTGTGTGTGTGTGTTGATGCTTGAGATTTGAATCTCTGTTGCCTGAGGCTCAGTTATGGGCTAGGTGATCTTTGCAGCTTGCTGTCTCAGCCTCTGCACCACACTAGCTCTTCTGGCTTTTCTTCTGCCATTTGTCATTTCTGCTGAAGGGTCGTGGCGTGCCCAGTGCTTAGGAAAGCTTTCCCACCTGGGGAATTTGTTTTGAGATTTGACTTCTTTTCAACTTCTGTGTTGCCATTTGCTCATTGCCAGCCAGAATTGCATGCTTTTTTTTGGGGGGGGGGGCAGATGTGGAAGCAGATGTTCACTTCCGCAAACTGTTGGCTTTTGCCTCCCCAAATCTTCCCAGCAGATGGGTTGATGCAGGCAGATTATCATAATCGTGGGATCTGCAGGGATCCACGGGATATTTCTGGCCAGTAAAGCTTGAGCAGGACAGAGGGAGAAGAGGAGATGTGATAGATCACTGGGCAGTTTGAGAGCGATGTCACTTGGGTCCCCTCTACAAGGATTCGCTTTTGCGCCTGGTTAGGCGATTATGCGCATAATCACTGAAGCACATTTACACCTAATACCTCTGCACGAGAGGCAGCGAGAGGCGGCAAAGCGCATTAACAGATGACCAAAATGCGCTTTACAAGTAGTTAATGCGCATAAGCGCTTGTTCACATAGTCAAAATGCGCTTTAACGGCCGGAGCAAAATAAAACTCGCGATTAAATGCACATTCAATAATGCGCATAATCGGAGAGATAACGCGCCTCTACGCCCGATTTGCGCTCCGTTCTTGTAGAGGTAAATTTTTTTAAGCGCTTTGAAAGAGCTTTAAACCTCTCTTGTAGAGGCAGCCAAAGGCTCAAGCCTCTTAAGGGTAGCCTTTGCCACCTTTTCAGGGCAGGAACATTTTGGCTGTGTTACTGGAGACACTTTCATCACAATACCTTGTACATCAGTAATGTGCAGCAAAGTGTTGGGAGTGGGTGGGCAGTGAAGGAAGGACACGTCTTGCAGAAGTTCCCAGGCTGCTGTAAGGCTTCAGTTTGCCCTTCCTGAACTTGAACCAGCTGCAAGTTTCCAGTGCAGGATGGTCATCCTTATATGAGGACTGCCTTTTGCACATGGAAAGTACAGGCTGATGTGACATAATGGAAGAGGAGGAAAACTGCCGCACCGCTGCATGTTTTTCTGTAAGGATATGAGGTAAAGAAAACCCGAACGCTGCCAAATTTCCAGAGATCCAAGATGCTGAACCATTCTTATTCCAACTTATATCTCAACCCTAAAGATTGGAAGTAGGCACCATTTATTATAATGGAACTTGAGGGTTCCATCCTTAAAAGTGGCATAAAAAGAAGTTTAAATAAATAAATACCCACTGCACCACATTTGTAGCCACTTACAGGAGCTTGGCTCGGTGAGTAGTATGCACTAGAGGATTAGTTGTGGATTATGTACCCTACATCACTGCAGGACTGAGAGAGCTCAAGAAACCTGGATTATTTCCCCTCTGCACCTTGTCTGTATCCTACTGGGCAGGAAATTCCTCAAAGCCATCTATTGCCTGAGAGAAAATGGACTCCTTTTGATGGGTTTTCTGATAGGGAACCACCAGCCTAAACCCTGGAAAACATAAGCCAACCTGTAGTGGGTTTAAAAAAAAGAAGGGGAACTTCAATGGCAACACCTACCTTTCGAGTGAGGTTTGCTATTTCCCCTCGAAGAAAACGGCAAAGCCACTTACATTTGCTCCAGTGGAGAAAGGGAAAACAAACATAAACAAGGGGAACAGGAGGCTGGACAGCAGCCGCCAAATCCTGATGGGAGCATGCTGTGAATTTAGAGGCAATCCCAGATTGGTTGGGCCTCAGAACCATTCCAAATATTTACGCTGCTGACTCTGACATTTAAATGGTGAGACAGGGTGCCTGCAGCTGGCCTGACAGACAGCCCACAGACCAGCTGCCTTTCTTCGCCCTGCTCTAGTTCCCTTCCTCTTTTCCATGGCAGACATGGCGGGACCTCTGGATGACATCCCTCTCAGGGCATATTCCCCTTTGAAGAGGCTTCCCCAGCCTGGCGGCCTCCAGATGTGTTGGACTACAACTCCCAGCATCACCAGCCAACATGCCCCATGGATGATCTGTCTGGGGATGATGGAAGTTGTAATCAATATATTGGAGGACACCAGGCTGGGGAAAGGTGATCTTGAATATGTGAGTAGATGGCAGAAGGCCTGGTATTTTCTAGAGTGACGGGCTGGCAAGCTGTAAATGCATTTGTGAAGGGTACTGAAATGAAGGGTCTTTTTGTTGAGCATCAAGGCTGATCAGGAATGGGGATGAGCTATCGGGTGGGATGGCATTGTCCTCAAAGGGGAAGCATTCCCCCACCACCACCGATGAGAGACTCAATAGATAGCTTTTGCTTAAATGTTTGGGGTCATTCATTGCTGTGTTTAGGGTTTGGGCTTTGCATATCAAAAGCTGGCTACTGATCACCATTTTTGGGATGGTGGGGACATGGTGTGCTTTGGGACCTTCTGGATAACAGTAGACTGTATCCCAACATCAGACATGATTTTCTTGAGGAGAGGGGCAATGCTGGATAAGCCCACCCCATCTTTTGGGGCAACCACTCACAGCATTCCTGACCATTGGCTGGGTTGGCTGGGAGTAGTGAGAGTTGAAGTCCAAAACATCTGGAGGGCCTCAGGTTGGGGAAAGCTTGGCTAGATGATTCCATGTTTCTTTTCCGAGTGTGAATTTAGTGGTTCTACAATTTGTCATCTCATTTCTGAAGTAACCACCTGCCAGGCTGAATGAAGCAGACACTGCATAGTTTTAGTAAGAATAGGTACTGCTAAACATTCCTTCTACATTTCATGTGTCTGAGCTCCTAGAGTGAAGTGGGGTCCGTGGAGGCTTTCTGCCATAGTTGGAAAGTGTCTGCTGTGTTACAAGGCAATAATCATAACAGCGCTGTGTACAAAATGACTTAGGGAACACTGTGTATATATAACAGAGCATTAGAACTGCACAGAGTTGTGTGTGCCAAAGAAAAGATGTGAGGAACATGTTGTGCTGCAAAGTTTCCCTGATAAGTTTTGTTATGTCTCTTTGCTTTAGTGACTGGCATGGCCGGTATGTTGCAAGGAGTCCCCCAATCCCTAACATTTAACTCACTTATTTAGTTGCAGCAGAAACAACGAAAGGTCTTGTGGCACCTTCAAGATTGCCACATTTATTTTGACTAAAGCTTATATAGCTGCTGCGTTGGGTTCATGCTGACTGTCTGAGCTCCCTTGAACATAAGGCATTTAACTTTTGGCTGCTGTTCCAAGAATGAACAGCTGATCTTACCTCTTGGTCACTGGTCCTAGTGAGTCTGGATTCACCAGTGGGTCTGTGGCTTCATCTGTGTGGCTCACAAAAGTGGCACCACAACCAAAAGGACTGAGCAGGGGAGAAGGTGTGGGGCAATTTGGATTATGAACATGCTATACAAATGTATACCAGTGCTAATACTTGAACTGTCATGAATCCTCTAAGACCACTCCAACAGGGTCCATTAAGACACCCACCCACCCCCGCCACAGGGAACGGTAGTTTATTGCAGCTGCCTGCCCCTTCCCAAAACTACACATTCTTCATACAGGAATTACTCTTAAATCATTATGGGTGCTTCCAGATGGACAGCTCTTAGCACAACCAACCAGAAGGCGCTGTGAAGCTATTCTGTCCTTCCCTCCCTAACAGGTTTTTTTTCTGGTAAGAAAAATGAGAGAAGAAGCAGTGGGAAAACACAGGAGAGTTACGAGTGGAAGACGATATTGTTTGGACTCCCTGTAAAATTCTGTGATTGAGGCGGGGCCTCATCTGGAAAAACCCTATGGGCTTATCTATATTGAAACAAAAATCCCACACCATTGTCTTCCGGTGTCTTTGTGGGAATATGATCAGCACAATACACTCACTTCTCTGCCTTTTTTCCTCTATCTCCTTTGTGAATGAGTGCCATATGTTTAATTTATACAGCCAGTAGAATGTGCTGCGATATTGCACTTTTTTGGAAGTACACCATCTCATTGGTGGTGGTTTACTGCATTTTCAGTGATTTATAAAATGATGGAATAAAGTTTAAAAATGATGGGAGAAACACCTTAGGTTGCCGCTGCCATGAAAAGGACCCGCAAATTTCTGTGAGTGAATAATCATGAGCACACAGTAAATGCCTCATGTAAAAACAGCCTAAGTTTTACATATAGGTATATTCTGAGGAGAAGGATTAGAAAATTTAATCTGGGTCTCTTGTTTCCCATTGGGGTTAAGGATTCATGCCAGGTCTGAAAAACTCAAAGACTATTCTAAGTTGGTTCACACCGAGTTCTAGGCAGTTCACTAGCAGGAAGTAAGAATCCAGTGGGAGGTACAAGATGTTTCAGACAAATGCTTTTCCTATACAGAAAGCACATCAAGTAAGAAAGTACATGAAAGACCACATGCAAATTATCATGTCTGATGGCTGCATGCTGCATATAAATAAGCTGCAATTGGTTACAGTTTTCTGGCATGTATACCCACAGAGAAAAATGTGGTGTGTATGAGTGAGTGACTCAGTTTTCTGCAGTAATTATGTTTCCATGATCAAAGATCAGCACTTGGATCTCTGGCTACATTACAATTGGGGGTTGGGGACCAGCGAATAAGTGTTTTGCGGTCTCATGTTCTCAGCTCTCTTGATGAGAGCAGATGTAAAATGGGCAGTTGGGATACTCTTCAGTCACACCTGTAACCTATCTGTGTCTGTCATCATTTGGCTGAATTCTTCCCCCAATAATCTAATGGTCTGGGATGCTTAAGAGGCTTCATGCGCAGCATGGCAAGATCCAGAAAAAGAATTCAGAAGTTTGCTTAGCCAGTAGTTTAGGAGCTGATGGCATATAAACAGGCCTGAATATCTCAGCCTAGCCCTCATTGCTGTGGAATAGTGTTGTTCTGTATCCCTAGCTTGCCACTCTTAGCTCTAAACAGCTGAAATGGGCTCTAGCTAGGCCATTTGTACAGGTGGGTGAGTGAGTGGGTGGGTGGATTGCAGTGACCTTGTCTAGGGCAATGGCTGCTTGCCTAAGATGAGCAGTTGAAGGGTATATTACATGTCTGCCCCCAACGTCCTCATATGCCTTTTCCTGCAGTGCTTCCATCCCATCTCAGATATTCTTTTCTCAGATGCTTGCATTTTTCATAAAGAAAAGCAAGCCAGTGTCCTAGTGTGCCTAATTTATCTCAGAGTCTGGACTCATGACCTGGGGCAGAAATACTTGAATCCTGACGCAAGTTTCTGGTCATAGCCGTGAACATCCTGTAGTGTGCCTTCTGTGTGGGTTCTCTCTCACCTAATTCCCCATTTCTTCATGCCCATCCTTATTCTCCCTGTCCATCCTAGGATTTTCGCGTCCCCCTAGCCTGCTGTAGGATAATGAGAGGTGTGAAAGCAATCCAAGGCCAAAGGGTAATTGTTTTTTTAAATCGTAGAAGGGATTTCCTTGTAAAGCTGCACTTTAGCCCACTGTGAGCCACAGCACACAGTACTTGAAAGATGCAGCTATGCAAGGGTCCCAATTAATTTGCTTTAAATGATCAATATTTAGCAATATAAATTGCAGGCATGAGGGGGTCTGATCTAGATCAGGGCTGCTGCGAGGGGAAGGGTTATACCTTCTCCCCCCCCCCCCCCAAGTGATCTCTGCACTTAGTCTAGTAAAAAAGAAACTGAGACTTTAATATTATGTGTGCTTTGGGTCTATGTGTTTCAAGGTAGAGGGGAAAAGGTACATTTAGCATGGGAGGGGGGCAGGAACAATCAATCTTTTTTCATGATTCTTCCTGACCAAAGTTTCTGCCCATCAGACAGCTCATGTTTGTTGTACTTAGCTTGCTGGTTGCGGGTCCCTCTTGTCATACTGACCTTTGCTCTTCCCTGCAGGCCACTGTGGTGGCTGAGGGGGTGGAAGTGGTCATTGGCCAGTGGGTTGCTCTCCCTTCCCTCCCTTCCTTTCTGGGGCAAAGAGAAAGCCATCTGGCTTCCTAAGTTATTGTTGTTGTTTGAGGGAGAGTGATCTGATAGTGTATTTATCGAGCTGTCAGGCTCAGTGGGGCATGTTTATGTTTTAATGCTGCTATGAACAAGCTGTCTTGGATTCACAGGGACTTCCCCAGGGGAGGCAGGGGCCTGCTAAGGTATGTGTAAACCCAAGGTCCTGGTAAAATGCTGTTGGTATCTCACTGCATTTGTTCACGCTGTAAGATCGTTGTGGTTGGTGGATGGGATAGATTCCTGCATGGTCAGGCATGTGTATGGATCAAGACAGCAGGCAGTAAGAAGTCAGCCAGAGGACTGAATGCTAAATCCAGCAGTTGGAAGTCCAAAGACCCATTTGAGAAATATTCATAAGTGAGTATGCAGGAGCCAAAGACAAGCCCAGGGAAGGCAGGCTAAGCTGGGGTTGCAAATAATACTCCGAATAATATTGATAATAAAATACACATACATAAAGATAGTTGTGTAGTTTGATAGACATTCAAAAATGTGAAGCTGTTCAATCGGTTATTGTAGGCTAGCAATCAGCAACAGGAGCCCTCAGGACCAATCCTGCCCCCTAGAGTGTCACTAGCTGGTGGGTTGTGGCTGTGGCACTGGCAATTCACTTTGGGGGAGGGGGCAGTTATGGCCTATTGCCCTCCATCCCTTACTTTGAAGTGGCCTGCCTATAGAGCCAGTTGATGATGACCAGGGGTATTGGTGCTGTCCACACTCTGAAACTTTTCCTCCTGCCAGTGGATATTTGAGTGGATTGTGCTTGTGTGCACCAGGGTTTCTTTAGCTCCTTGACTGTGATTTTTCCTTCCCTGCTCCAGATTGAGGTTCTGCAGCAGAATCGCCAACCCCACCCATGTACATGATTTCCATGATTTGATTACCTCTACACTAAATGGACTCCTAAAAGACATTCGCTTGGAATAACCCTCAAGGATGGGCCCCTTCTGTGAACTTCTGCCATGCTAGGATCTAGCTTTTTGCACAATGAATCCGAATCCAATATTTGTTTTTTAATTATGAATCTGGATTCATTTTTATTTGGTTTGTCATAGCACAACATTGAGATGTATATGCTTTAAGTTGCTTGTTGACTTTGTATCTTGCCCTACTGCTAAAGAAATGAGAATGGGATGCATTGACTAATCCCACTTCCTGTTGCATCTGATGAAAAGGACTCTGGTCTACAAAAGAAAGGCTTATGATAAATCTGTTAGTCTTCAAGTTGCTATAGGAGTCTTTGTCCTTTTTGCTGCAACAGAGTTCCATGGCTCCCTCTTTGAAATGTATCCTCGTAACAGCCTTGTACGATATGTCAGGGATGATGAGATACCAGAGGCGATCCAGTGAGTTTGAGCACGAATACCGTGGTCCAAGTGCCAGGAGTTACCAGGACTAAAATTGGGAGCTTTGGACCTGTGTGTAGTTGCCCCATATGATGATGAGCTACAGAACTGCATGTTGGAAAATCTGCTTCGGCAATTAAGTCCCCTCAGGTCTTGGATTGGCCCTGCCAACCCAAGCTGGCTGTTGGAGCCTCCTGAACAGGAAGGTCTGAGCAACAAGACCTCCCTGGCTGTGTGTTCTTTGGGCTTGTCCTTTGGTTCTGATTTCTGCTTGGCCTACAGTTCTGATCTCTTGGTTCTGTTTTCTCCTTTTCCTCATGGCCCCAACCTCTGGCCTGTTCCTTGGTTCCGACTCCTGCTTGTTCCTTGGCTCTGATTCCCCAGCTCAACTCCCTGGCTCCTGGTTATCAAATCCTGACTCATCTCAGAGACGGCTGCCTATAATTCAGCCCTAACATCAAGCCCAGCATGTTATCCTTTACACATTATCCTTGGGGATCTTTCTCATCAATGCAAAACCATTGGAAGTGTTCCAGAAATCTACAGATGGGTGGGTGATGTGAAATGATCACCTTCCCATGCTGTTCTGAAATCTCTGCGGGACTCTGTATGTTCTTGGTGTTAGTCTTGCAGCAAGTAGCCTCCCCCACCCTTTTTTGTAGACATTGGTCTCCTGTAGCAATATGTATGGCATCCGTTTGGCTGCTGCTTGCTTTTTTCTTTTTAATTTACAAACCGCCAGCAGTTGCGACTGGCTCAGCTTCCCTTGTTCCACGTGGGTCATACGGAGAATTGTACTCCCACCATGTTAATTAAGGGAGTGTTTGATGTCAGGGCTTATTTTGCAGAGCCTGAAACAGATGGAAGAGACCCTTCTGGGGAACTTAAGAGACACAACAAGTTTTTTGTAACACAGACTGGAATACTGAGCTTTTAAAACTCACTGGAGCAGGAGCAGCATTTTGACTGTGTTCAATGAATGAGACTTAGTCATTATTGCTACCAGCATTACTATGTGAGACGTTCAGGTTAAATACTGCCAACTCCTGCAGGGAGCAAAGCTCGTTCCCCACATCTTGTGGAAAACTGCAAGGCTTTGGTCAAATCTGTTCCACCCAGATAAATGGAGCACACTTGCTTGAATCAAGCTCAGTGAAATACAGTACTTGATCTATTCTGTTGCTTGGTCTTAAAAGCCAGATATTTTCCCCATGCTCTGCTCTTTACATAGAAAAACAGCATTGAACTCTTTTTGTGTTTCTTGGACAGTCATGAGTTTGATAGAAAGTCCTGAATTCAGTTCCAAGAGACATTTTTTGGGCTTCAACATGTCTGCGTTGAACTTAGATCTCATTTTAAACTGGATTAATATTTTTAAAGGAGAAACTTTCTCTCTCTCTCTCTCTCTCTCTCTCTCTCTCTCCACATACACAAGGTAAAACTTCAGGTGATATAGAAATGAAATAATAATAATAATAATAATAATAATAATAATTCAGCATGTGTTTTTCTGTTAAAACCCATTAAAAATAATTACACTTAATCAGTCCTGTTGTCCCTTGCCTCATTATCTATTTCCCCAATTGGAGCAACAGTTCTCCAAGCTAATTCCTAATGAAATTTTGCAGGGGTTTGGTATTTGCTGGGGTGAGAGTGAAATATGACTCCTAAGCTGCAAAAGGACAGAACTAGTTGTGGATTTTTCCAAGGGGATTTGAGGTATCCCTAATTGTTGTTTTATTTCTACCGTTTAGAATGCAAAGCTTGCAAATGTCATAAATTGACACACACGGCCAAACTAAAGTCAAAATTTTGAGGAAGCAACTGTTTTGATTCTGCTATAAGTGACCATATTTTGGAAGAAAGGGGATACATAAAGCCAAGTTGGTGGTGAAAGTTCTTCAGTGATATTTAGCGTGCTTTCGGAAAGCAAATTATTTATTCCTAACACATTCTGAGGTTTAGTCTTTCAAGGAAGACAAATTTTACAATTATACCAAGACGGCTAGATTGGCTAATCTATAATGCACATTCAACGATGCTAATTGAAATGATCTGGAGTTTAAGCAGTCAGAAAGCTTCCTTTATCATTGTGATTAAATCAGGCTGCAGTCCTATACATATTTACCTGGGAGTGAAGCCCATTGAACTTTATGATACTTTCTTCTGAATAGGCAGGTATTGGATTACACCATCAGTGTGGATAAGTTTTTTTGGGTCATCTAGAAGTGGTTTGAGCAGATTCTTTCCAATTCTGTCAAACCAATCCAAGTGCTTGGGTTTGATTGTGAAGCTGTGCATTACTTGGAAAACAGTAAACCTTGAAACATGTAAGGAGTAAAGGATGATTGTCTATGAAGCTTGTTTGTTTGTTTTCCATGGCCACTCTTTATAGCTGTTTGCAGAATCCTCTAGTTGCCTTGATTTGGAAGATTACATAATGCCTGAAAACGTGGGTGGCAGGAATGAGGGACTCTAAAAGGGCCGTTAACCAAGTCATTAACCCTCAGCTTGCCTCAAACAATCCAGTACCCATCTTGAGCAGCTAGCATGCCCCATCATCTGCCCATCCTGGAGAACATGTAGGAGATTCTTCAGCAGCTTCTTTAGGAACTCACTGCTACTTCCCACAGATTCTGGTACTGATATGCTTTGTTCCATGGAGCAAATAGCTTCAGGGATGGGGGTAGTTGGGCAATCAGTGTGGGGTCCAGGGTTAAAACAACAACCCCGCATCTCCCCCAGGCATTATGGTTCTGATTCAATTTGTTCCCCACCCCCTCGGTGCAGCAGTTGCTAAGCTTTTTAAAAGTGGGAGATCTGCTCACCAGTCATATCTAGTCCCCAATTTGGAAAAGCAACCCAGGAGCAAAAAGAACAAGGTGGCTGGGAGCCTTCAAGGGCACGCTGTGCATTTCTGGCAGCAAAGCAGGACAGAAAATCAATGATTACAAGTCCTGCTGGCTCTGTACTACCTCCAGTATCAGAGGCAGCATGTCTGTGTATACCATTTGCTGGGGGAACACAACTGTATGAGTGCTGTTGTGCTCATGTCCTGCTTGTGGGTTTCCTATAGGCATTGGGTTGACCACTGTGTGAACAGAGTGCTGGACGAGATGGACCCTTGGTTTGGTCCAGCAGGGCTCTTCCTATGTTCTTAACACTGCCTTGATCTGCTGTATGGGCCTGTAGTTGACCGGATGTGTTTGTAATTCCAGAGGTGCTTCCTGTCAGGGAAGCTGGGAGGCAGAGCCTTCTGGAGCACACTCTGTTTCCTTCCCTCTCATATTTTTAAAACTCTTTTCCTTCTTCTCCTTCTAGTTCCTGAAGACTTTTCTTCTGTGTGTACTTTTCTTCTTTTCTGAGCTTCTATTAGTCAGAATAAGGTAATACTGGGTGGGAAAAAGAGAGGGAAAGGGAAGCATAAGCTTAGCAAAGCAACAGGAAATTGGAGGAGGGGAAAGTTTGGTCAAGGGGCTGAGGCAGCCCTAAGCTCAGGATAATCTTTGTTTCCCCTGAGTTTTAGGGTTGGGGTTTGTCTAAAGTATTTTTCCTCTGCTGTCTGTCTGAAAAATATACATCTCATTTGTTACCTTCTTTCCTTGGTCCTGGGAGGATGAAATATTTGACCTTCTCAGAAGTAAAGAGGAGCCAGGAAAAGGCTCTGAGAGAATGCCTGGCTTGGAATTCTTTTGCCAACAGGCTTTGATGACTGTGCTGCTCCCTCCTCATTCAGAGCTCAGCCTGAGGCTGGGAGACATGTAACCATCATAGAGCCAGTGTGGTATAGGGATGTGAGAGTGTTGGACTGGGACTCAGGAGACCCAGAATCAAGTCTCCACTGAGCTATGAAGCTCTCTGGGTGACTTTGGGCCATTCATTGACTCTCAGCCTAACCTACCTCACAGGGTTGCTTTGAGGATACAATGGAGAGGAGGAAGAACATGTACACTGTATTGGGTTATTTGGAGAAAAAGGCTGGATATACACATATCAAATGATTGATAGATAGATAGATAGATAGATAGATAGACAGATGATAGACAGATAGAGATGGATGTGTGTTGCTGACTAGATGGTTGCTTGCCAAGGTGCATCTTCGGTTTAGGCACAGGCCAAGAGAGCTTGCATGGTGATGGAAGGCCAGTTCTGCGGGAGCTGTCCTCTGACCTAAGGTACTAGGTTCCCTTTCTGCAGTGGGATTAGGGAAGGTCTGACAACTGCAAATGCTGTTCACTCCAAGGAGTGCCAGAATGCATGGCAGGACTTCATGAAAGGAAGTAGCAGAAATGTAAAGATAAAAAAATGAGGGGGGGGGGGGAATCCAAAATCCAGTTAGGCAATATCTTTACTAGGACCAACTGAACTGCAAGAAAAGATTGTGCAAGCTGTTGATTTCTCTGGAACTCTTCTTCAGGCTAGGTGTTATAAGAGGTAGGAGATGAGGCAAGGAAGAGAAATATTCAAAAATTAGGCCAGATCTTGTGACCATGAGACCTGCAGTGTAGACTCAGTTTCGAAATAGTGATTGCAGACTGTATGAGTCAGTGGTAGGTGTTGCAGGTATCAGATAACCACCATTCTGGGACAAAGACACAATGGCTGAGGCCCATTTCTGAAAACACAGAGGCAGGCTGCAACTCAGAGCTGGATAATCCAAAGGAAATTGCTCAAACCAAACTGTCTCCATCGGGGAGGCATTTGGGGTGTATGGTTATGTTGATCTCTCCTGTCAATCTAGCATCCTGTCCCCTGGCCTTATAAAGGTCTAGATGTCAGTGCCCCTCCTCTTCTCTCTGTCTTATATGCATGCACACACAGCCTACTGTGGCTTTTGGTAGGGCAGCTACCTGTGCGTGGGAGTTTGGTGGCCGTACACACCTCTTGAGAAGGTTGAGTGAGCATGTGTCAGCTAAGCAGGGCCTTTGGGCCTGGCACATACAGAGGGGAATGTGGGGTTACTGTTACACCATCTTTCAAAATTGAATAGAGAACTGCTATGTGCCAAACTGGCTACATTTAGATTGAGAAATCGATTTCCCCCTACTCCTACCCCTTGGCCTCTTACTCATGCAACTCAACTCAAAGGACTTTCTGCTTTTGCTTCCCTTTTCCCATCTTCGCTCCCTCTCCACTAACAGCACATGACCCCTCCTGGTTCTGGTTAGGTTTTTCTCTAGCTCCCCTGCATCTTTGGCTCTCCCTTATTTCAGTTTCTTGCCTTCCTCATTTTTGAGGTCCCTGCCTATTCTGCCCTTTTCTTTGGGGCACAGCCTAGATGCTTCCTCCCCCCATCCCTTTGACTCCCCCCTCCATCATTACCACCACAAAACACATCTGGATGTCCCCCCCCCCAACTGAGGATGGGATTGGATTGCAAGTTCTCATTCAAATGTTTTGCAGAAATAATTGAGATTGATTTGCAAACTTCCTGAGGCTAGTTCTGTTCTTCCCTAGCTTATAAGAATGTGTGATACCGTTGCCTCATTACCTCATTCGCTGGAGTTCTGTGGTGCTCGTCTCTGGGGTTCTTTTTAGTTTATTGCTCAGTGCTTTTGAAACCCTCATTACTCACTGTACTGTTGTCTTCATTTGATAGCAATGAAGATCTGATGTTTTCTGAGTGGTAGTTTTAACTGAACAGACACTTAACCTCTTTCAAAAGATAATGTGTCTCATTACCTAGCAAATGCAGTATGTAAACAGCCATTTATCTTAATTGGTGGTAATGCACAAAGCAGGAAGGTTAAGTATAACATTGCAAACACACTGTCATGTTTCCAGGCGGCAGGGAGTGTTGCGCATATACTTGCTGTGGCAAGGTGCCACTGTGATGCTACAAGCAGGGGTGATGAGTCTGAGGGATGAATTAAATTTTGAAGAAGCTCGAGGGGGGCATTCCAGTGGTGAGGGGGGCCAAAGGCAAAAGGGGAAGAACCAAAATACCAATTATACCAGTGTATTTTAGCTTAAAGCTCTTACTGCCAGTAACCCATTTAAGAGAGGCATTTCAGCCTTTTTGTGAAAAAGCCAGGAAACCATCCAATGATCAGTGACTGGGGAAAAGCGTGGGACTCCAGGCAGGCCAGATATGGCTCATGGACCTGTGGTTTGATAGCCCTGTGCTACAGTAAACAGCCATGCTGTACAAGAAGTAGCCTGGCACGCTCTGTTTGCATGTGGCTTTGCACTTTCCAGTTTCTTGAGGCCTCTAGGTGCTTGTGAAATAAGAAATTATGACAGTAGCCTCACTTTACTTTTTCTGTCCAGCACATCCAGAATTTCTACTTAAGCAGCCTATGGATAAAGGCACCATTGCCTCAGGCTGCATTTGTTTCCCCATGCAGCTTATTATGTTCCTTAAACGCAGGCTGGATATGTTCCGATGAATGGGCAGGTCCTGATATGGCCCAGTATATCAGGTTAAGCCACTGAGGTTCCAAGCCATAGATCAAGATTTGCATGGGACCCTCATTGACTCAATTTGAGTGCAGTGGCGAATTGTGGGTTAATTAACTTATTATTTGCCATGTGCCTCCGGCACACTCCTCACTTCCATTTTTAATCAACAGCACATGATTGGCTGGGTCTTAGGTTATGAGTGTGATGTGTGAACCTGGAGCAGTGGTTATTTAGGGGCTAAATAGCTCAGTGGTTAACACATGATTTGTTGTTGGCATGCAACCGTGTCAATGAGGGTTGCATGCCAGCCTTGATCTATGGCCTGGATCACCAGTGGCTGAAACCACATAGCCCAGTATTGTCTATGCTAACTAGCAAGAGCTCCACAGAGAGAGAGAGAGGCAAGCTTATCCTTTGAGCAGGGGATGCTGGAGATAGAGTTCTTTATGCAAATCATGTTTCCTACCACTGAGCCCCCTTCCTTATGACACCACTTCTCTGCAATTATTTATTTAATTTAAATATTTCTGAATTGCTTCTCCACTCAGTGGCTGAATTCGGACAACATGATAGTCAATGGTGGGGTAATAATCAACTTTACAGTTGTTCATCTAGGAGGTACTCCCCACACAACATGGTAATAAATAATCAACTGTGGTGTGGATTAGGATCAGCGCTGAGTTGACTATGGCAGCATTCGGACAACATGATAGTCAATACAACTGATGATTGTTCTCCCCCCCCCCCCCCCCGTTGCTTATTGTGTCGTCCGAATTCAGCCATTGAGTGAATCTTGGGAATCAGCTTAAGCCAGCCTTTCCCAAAGTTGATAAAATACATAACAATAAACCCTTCTAAAATCAAAGCATGGCCTTAATCAGTAAACACTCAGTATCATTTTTGCCAGCTGCCTAAAGGCCAATAATGAGGGAGCCAACTTAACCTCCATAGGAAGGGACTTCCACAGCTGGGTGCTGCTACACAGTAGGCCCTGCCTGTTGTCCTCACTAACTTCACCTCGTAACAGAGCCTCAGATGAAGAACATAGGTTCCAGGCATGTTCTATTAGAAGGAGATGGTCTCTCAGCCGACCCCAAGCCATTTAAGGCTTTATAGGTAATAACCAGCACCTTGAATTTGGCTTGGAAACAAAAAGAAGGCTATGACTTTTTTTCCAGACTGGTGTTATGTGATCTATAAAATGCACACCGAACAAAAGTCTGCCTGCCATGTTTTGTACTAGCTTTGAAACATCTTTCAAGGGGAACCCGACACAGAGCATATTATGGTAATCTAAATATGAGGTGATTAAGGCATGAACTGTTGTGGCCAGATTCTGCATTCCATGGTCCACATTATGTGGACATATGGATTGCTCCTGTGTCACTAATGGGCTCTTTGCAATCATTCTTTCCTTCTTCTCGAAATGCGGATATAATTTCATGTGTGAATCTATTGCATCCCTTGCTAAACATGGAATGACTACCCAGTCAGCTACGTGCTACTTGCTTCTTAAAAATGTGAAGCATTTGCCTGCAAACCATCTCTTAGTGGTTCTGGTTTTATAAATAAGCAACCCATCGAGCATTCATATATGTAGGCAGATCTGAGTTTAGTAAGAGATTTTTTTAAGGATATATTTTTAAGAATCCAGCATTGATTCCCAACTTCTATGAACTCAGAATGGCTTTGACATCCTTTTGTGTTTTGATTAAGCACTGTAGGTAGATAGTGCTGTATCTCATGCTCCTGAGCTCAATGTACTATAGAGTACCTGAAGAATTTCCTATGCTGGAATGATTGTCTTGGAAGCTAATGATGGTTAACTCTTTCTGTGACTGTGTTCTTTTAAAGCTAAGGGCAAGGGGAGGGGCAGAGCTTCTGGGTTATCTGCAACCACACTGAGTGTAAAAAGCAAACACAGAAGCAACACTGTTTCATGGATATCCAGAGAATGATCACAGTATTGTAAAAGATGCCAGGGTTGTTTGTTTTTTGTCCTAGAGAATAAAATGTGGTATTAGCTGGAAATGGAATTTTAATCCTTTCATTTGTGTAAATTTTGCAAATGATAAAAATGTGAGAAATCATTGTTTGTCCCAATATTTTGCAAGGCTTAGAAGGAGCAGATCTTTCTACAAAATAACAACATCAACTGATTGTCTAAGCTTTGGAATGCCAGCAGCTGCATTGAGTCCACGATGGCTGAGCTCTTCTGCATTTCGTGTTGCATGGAAGGCTGGGTTGACCCCCAAATGTAGAAGAGAGTGGAACAGATGCCTCACATTGCTGCTTTTTAAACAAAGCATACTCTTAAAGGGCTTGCGAGAGTTCACAGGATTCTCAACCCCACTGGGGTCCACTTCCCATATTGCGTCCCTCTATTCACCTTCCAGAGATGTGTGTAAGGAAGTGGCTAATGTTAGAGTTTTTGTAATGTGCAAGTAGTCAGACATGCGCTTGGCAAACCAGCTTTTGGGAGGGTTGCCAGATGGATGTTCCAGATTTGCACCTGGCCATGCATGTATTTCCACAATGTCTGTCTTCAGCCATTTTTCTGGATGCTGCCCTGTGGTTGTTTTGATAATGTGAATGGGGGGTAGGGGAAGCAATGTGATAAATGATTCTGAGTTACTGTAGCTCTTTCAGAAAGACCTTGGGGATTGTGATTGCTTTAGAGTGGACCTGGAGTTTTGAGGAAAATCAGAACTTTGATTATCTGCACCACTTGAGTGTTTAGGTCCCAGTTACTAAGCTATCATGTTGTTGTTCTTGCTTATCTCTGAATGAGATAGCTTGAAATTGGGGTCTATATTAAGTAGAGCAAAGCAAACTTCAAGGGGAAGAACACCAAGGAAGTATGACTGGTTAAAGGTTTAATACATTGGAAATGACCTCACAAGTCACACATTTCAACCTGGGGATCCATGGATTTCTTAATCTGGTCAGCATCCATGGCCTTCTCTGAAGGCTTCAGGAAGTCTCTCTGACTTTTGGCTGTCATTAGAGAGGTTTGGAAATGAATAAGAAATTTGGCTGCTTCCCTAAATTCTGCAATGTTCAGCACAATAGGGACAAGCCTCCTATCTTTTCCCAGGCTCAGCATATAATTTGAATTATTAAAAGGAGTGGCTTGAAGGATGTCATACAATAAAATATGATTTTGTTGAATAATTGACAGGCCTGGGAGCATGAACTCTGTGGTTTTGCTTGTGTCTCTGCTGACAGTAACTCCATCAACTTGATTGCGTTGTTTAAACTTGATTATTTTTATATCTTTCAGCTCTAAAGAGATCCTTTGAGGTTGAAGAAGTAGACCAGCCATCGAATTCTTCCACTCCACAAAGAAGGACACCCAACCCTCTTGTTCGGTCCACAGTGTCCAGCTCCACACAGAAATTCCAGGAGCTTGGTACCAGGAATTCGGAGACTCCTTCCAGACATGTGGAGTCTCCTGCACAAAGGTCTCCCAAGTCCTCTCTGAGGAGAGTTGAGCTCTCTGGACCAAAACATCCTGAGGCTGTGTCCAGAAGAACAGAAATCTCCATTGATATTTCATCAAAGC
Source organism: Anniella stebbinsi (assembly GCA_029215795.1). Lineage (NCBI taxonomy): Eukaryota > Metazoa > Chordata > Lepidosauria > Squamata > Anniellidae > Anniella > Anniella stebbinsi. The sequence goes on along the minus strand of JARDYH010000005.1, from coordinate 57,598,686 downwards.
AAGTGGAGAACTCCACTTCGGGAGCATCAAGATTTGGCCTCAAGAGAGCAGATGTGTTGGGGCACAAGCCCCCTGAGACTGCTCCTAGAAGGACTGAGATCAATATAGGTAAGCCCCAGGACCAAGCTCTTCGCAGAATGGAAGTCCCCTCAAAGATCCCTGAACCAACACAGCGCAAAATTGAAGCTACTAGCCCACCTTTGCCTGATGTTGCCACCAAACGGGTGGAGATCCAGGTAACGAAATCTTCAGAGGTTCCAGTACAACCAGTCAGGCAGAATGAAAATGTGGAGCTTTTCCCGACTAATCAGCATCTACCACCAGAAACAAAGCTACAGTTGGCGGTGACTGAAATTCCACCCAAAAACCAAGAAGGTAAGAGGAAGCGGGCTTGAAGTTTGTTGCATTCATACTTCTTTGTTCTGCCACCCATATAGTCAGTTACTGTTTTGGAAGTACAACCTTAAGACCTCGGCTCACAGAGCTCAATTAAGGATTTTTCTAGTATTAAGGGGTTGGGGTCAATTTTGTGTGCTGTATATTAAATGAATGGGCCATAAACATGTCTGCCTACTGATTGTGAAATGGGCTGGCATTCAAGTTTACTATGGATTTTTGTGGATGAATTGTGAATCTCTTGCATGTCACTGGATCTCTCTATTGGTTCATTTGCTATTTAGTTGTGAATTCTGTATGTTATAGCAGTAGCTCAGTAGAGGCACTGTGTGATTGTCTGATTTGATGCCAGTTTTATTTAGGTGTGAGTATGGCATAAGTTTGATGCTTCCATTTTCAGAATTCTGTGCTACATAGTTTCCAGTGTAATGGATGCATTTTAAGTGTTTCTTGTGTACAGTGGATCTTCTGAAGAAATCCTACTAGGGCAGGTCTACCCAATTTGTGATCACCACCAGCCTTGTATTGTGGCCTGCCAGGTTCTTAACCAACCAGTTACAGGCAGGCAGCCAAAGCAGGAGGGCTACATTCTCCTTTATGGATCAAAAGTATTTCATGCTAGTACTGGAGAGAATTTCAGAGCTGGATGTAAATGTATGCATCATCTTTCTAAAAGGTCCCTGTTCAATGTCTCTTTGCTTGGTAGAATAGAGGTGAAAGGGAATCCTTCAAACAGCATCAATATGCATTGCATTAAGGTTGTTTTGCTTAGGACATTTTGTATGAGCAATATCAGTGGTTTACATTTATTTATTTCAATACATTTATATCCCACCTTTTTGCTTTTGCAAGTGGAACCCAAGGCAGCTTACGTGACCCTCCTCCTCTCCATTTTATCCTCACAACAACCCTGTGAGGTAGCTTAGGCTGAGATTCAGTGATTGGCTCAAAGTCACCCATGGCGTGTCATCGTCAAGTGGGGACTAGAAACGGAGTCCCAGTCCAACGCTGTAACCACTACACCACAATAGCTGCCAAGCCCCAGTCCAGCACTCTAACCACTACACCACAATGGCTGTGATATAGTCCCAAATTATCCATGGCTTGCTTTGTATGGATTCTTGTAAAGCCATCCTCTGGTTGAAAAGACATTAAGCCTTATACATTGACTGAGAGTCATGTACTTCCATAGTAGCAGCCTCAGGTTGGCTCACTGGGGTTATTCTCTTGTCTTGGATGAATCCTCCATTCACCTTCAAGTAAATGGTACAGAAATGTTTCATTTAAGCCCCGTTCATGTGTTCCCCTGCACATGTTCAGCATTGCTTTAGTGGGGAGAGCATGGAGTTACTTATCAGCCCTGCTCCCTCCGTGTGGCCTGGCCTCACAGCCCAGCATGCATTGGGGATGAACTTCTGTAGTGGGGATCCTGCTGTGATTTAGTGTGCTGCACAATCAGAGCTCTAAATCATGGAGGGAGTCCACATGCATAGGGAAGCTTCCCCACTCCAGAGGTTTGGGCCAATGTGTGGAGGGCATTGGGGCTAGGCTGCTGGGAATGTGACAGCTCTCCACACTCATGCAATGCTGAACATGTGCAGGGCCGCCTCTCTGGGAAGCCCAGAAAGCACACTTTCCTGTGCAAATCCCCCTCATCCCATGCAAATTGGGGCCTGAAAGGGCCTCTTAATGCAAGCCGGGGGGGGGGAGAGGGGAATTGAGCACTTTCCAAGGCCCTGGACTGTGAGCATTGCCGAGCGCTTGGCCAAGCTGGCCACCGGAACAGGGCCAGCCAGGCAGCACTTGGCAAACTTGCAGGGCGGGCACCCTGCGACTTCTTCAGGGCCTACATACACCCCTTCCTCGTTGTGCTGAACATCCAGATCTGATGAAGGGTTCTCGAGAACTCATCAGGAGAGCCCTGCTGGAACAGACCAAGGGTCCATCTAGTTCAGTATTCTGTTGACATGGTGGCCAACCAGCTTTTGACCAAGAACCCACAAGCAGGACATGAGTGCAACAGCACCCTTCTGCTCATGCCCCCCAGCAACTGGCATATAGCTTTCAGGACTTGTAGCCATTGATAGCCTTCTCCTCCAGGAATTTATCCAACCTCCTTTTAAAGCCCTCTAAATTTATGGCCCTCACTATATGTTGTGGTAGTGAATTCCATAGTTTAGCTATGCGTTACGTGAAGAAATACTTCCTCAGAGGCTTGCTTGTGACTTTCTGACATTTTGGTTGGCCTTAATAAAAGGTATTGCCATACTTTGGCTTTTGGATTATTTCTAACAGACCAATATGACTACCTGCAATGTTTGTGTAGTTTGGAGAATGGCTCATTCAGCCATGGAGGAACTGTCTTGGATCAACTTCTGTGTTATTAATGCTGTGATTTATCAACTGAACTCTGCTGTGGATTACTTCTGAGCATTCGATCTGGAATCAGAGACTGGGAGCTGGGATCTCCTGACTCCTAGGTAGTAACCAAGACAAAGCCTTACAGTTAAACAGGATATTACTGGGGCTGCATTTGCCTTAGTCCATCTTTTGAACTCCCAAAGAAGGGGACATCTGATATACTTTTTTTTAAAAAAAATCTAGCACTGGGAACATCTCACTAAAGAATGTGTTCAGCCAAGAAGGTTGTGATGTGTATGTGGTCTGTGCAGCATTCCGTTCTTCATGGTGCTTTGGTATGCAGAATCATTTTATTGTAGCAAACAAATCAAATGAAAAACAGTATTTCTCTTTAGCAAAATCCGGAATTGCACTGCCTCTCATCAGTTCCTTCCCTGTTCTATCTTGTCTTCAGTTTCAATTAGTCCAGTTACATATTAAATCTCCTGTTCTCTTCCCTCCTTGCTACCAAGTTCTGTTTTATTTTCTTCTTTAATTGCTTTAAAGAAGCCATTATACTTTCCACCCTAAGGCCTTCAGAGACCTTCCATTCCCTGTTCACTGATTCCTTTTCCCTCTCTCCTGCTAGGTATAGTTCTCCTGCCCAAGTTTAGGTCCTTCTCCTCTTGCCCAGTCATGAAATACACTGTATGTGGTTTAATAATGAGAGAGAAGTTTCCCTTGCTATGACTGGCTGCTCAAACAGACGGGCTTCCTCCTCCATTTTCTCTTTCTCTACAGAGCATCTTAAACACTGCCATGATGTGGTACAAATGCAGGTTGGGGACTTCATAAATCCCTCTGGACATGTCGTAGGTTTCCATCCAGTTGTTTTCTCTCTTTGCAGCTTGGGGCTGCCAGCACCCCAGATGTCTCTGCATTGTGTCTTGGGATATGTCTGAAGGGTTTTGCACAGTGCCAAGTCTCTGCTTCTAATTATTGGACAGAAGGTTTGGTTGGGGCTGTTATGACTCAGCAACACTTGGAGGCATAGGGAACCTCTCACACCACCACTTGCCACTTTTGTCCTTGCATGTTCTTGAACTCCTGTAGCTGGACTGTTCCTTATATCCTGGAATTTGGAGATGTGTGTTGCAGTTATAAGTCCTTTGTGTGATAGCCTCAGTACTCTCCAGCATTTTCCAGCCAAAGCATAATACACTTCACTGAATGACTGAGATGGCATCTGCTTTCTTCATATCTAAGCCGTGTGGGAAGACAAAACAAGGTCTCATCCAAGCTTCCCATAGAGCAGAGGTGGGCAACTAGTGGCCCTTGAGATGTTTTGGCCTACAGCTCCCATGATCCTTCACCACTGGCTATGCTGGTTAGGGCTGATGGGAGTTGGAGTCTAAATAACAACTGGAGGGCCACAAGTTGCCCATTCCTGCTTTAGAGTTCAAGCTGGAAAAGAATTAGTTGAAGAACAGACTTTGGGAGAGCTAACCTTAACAAATAAGTTATCTCAAAAAGTCACTTGACCACCATAATACCTGCTTTCTTCTTGCCCTTTTATGCTGCCTTGTTGAGCAACAGAAAATTGTGAATACATATCTGGAAAGAATAGCATTTTGAAACATAAGTTTCTTGATTGGGCAGAGCTTTGGAAACAGAGTTTTTCCTCCACTGACTTTAGTCCAATTCTGGCAAGCAAGCTGAATGAAAAGTTAAAATTCATTCAGTGGTTTCCACAGGAGTACCAGGGCAGGGTCAGGAGAACCTAAAGCACATATACCTTGTGAAATCAAACCAGGAATGGCCTATCTACCCCTTCCCTTAAAGGTTAGTAAAAAGATGAGATCCTTGGTAGAAGAATGAAACAAAGCAAAACCTAGAGAGCTGCAATTATCTTAACGTCAAAAATTAGAATGATGGCTAGGTCAAAATGGGGTGAGGCATATTGTCAACATCTAAATGCCCTCCTTACAGTTATCCTATAGGGGTCGATTAAAAATGATGGGTTGTTAAGTTATCTCTGATTGGCTCGGATTGCTCATATTACCTGTGTAAGAAGCCTTGCTCTCTAATGGGTTGCCCCAGTGACATTATTGCACTGCCAAATCTTATTTGCTATGTAGCAGTGTGATGTTGTCACATCCAGTAAGTTTTCCCTGTTTAGCTGTGATCACTCAAAGAGAAAAGAAATAGAAGGAAAAATGACTCCAACATCGCAGAAGCAGCAGCAGAAGAAAAAGCTGTCTGTTAACTAGGTGTGTACGGATTGTGTAAAATCTGTTCTGTCTGTGTTTCAAGATTGTCAGGCATCTTTCATTCCATTGTCTGCTTTTCATTGGAATCTGATTTTCCCCCCAGTTTCCGGATTTGTGCAAATATAATTTGTGCAAATGCAAATTTGTGCAATTACACAAATCCCTTAAAAAGTGCAAATCCCCATGTGTATTTTCACACTTTAGCTTATGGGGGAAATGCACATTTTTGGCTGTTTTGTTTCTGTCTTTGCGTATTTTTTACAACAAAATTTGTGCAAAATTCCCAGAATTTAGGAAAACAGTATTCAAGTCTATAGACTCCACCTGACGGGAAAAGCTGGTCCACTGCAGTAACCATGGATCGGATTCATAAATATCCAAACTCATCTTGTTCTGTTGCAGATTTCAATGACATCCCTACTGTCAACAGCTTCAAACAGCCACAAAAAGAGACAGGTTTAAGAGGTTTCTTTATGGGTCTTCCTGCCTCCCCCATAACGTTTGAGGCAAAAAATGAACCAGGAGAACATCTGGCCCCTCCCTGTTTACATATGAACATACTAAATGGAGACAAAACTATATTCATCTTAATATAACATGAGTTCCCACCAGAGTGGAGATCAGCATCACGCAAGACTGGAGACACAGAGCCTAAGTTGTAGAGTCCAGGAACAGCTGCCTGGAAGAGAGGAGTTGAGTTTGATTGAAAAGAAGCTCTGGTATCCCAGGACAGCTGCTAAGAGTAAGGCTTGAACAATGGCAGCAGCTGTCTGGCAGGAGATTTAAAGCATGAGACAGCCACATTCATTGAGATGAAGACAAAGGGGGTTTTCAGTTCTAAAGAGGCCCTGTGCCCAATGTAAGAGCTAAGAATCAAAGGCAAATGGACACAAAAGGTTCCCCTTGCACACCTTTATCTGCTCTTTGCTCCAATTTATAGCTTAGGAGCAGAGGTAGCAGTGCTGCTTCTGTTTCTCTAATGCTACCCCAGCTCCAATATATCCTCCCTCTCCCCCTGCTCACTCCATCTTTCTCTCTTCTGGCTTTGTTGTTCTCACTGCCTCTTCTTCTGTTGTGGAACATCTCCTTGTTCTCATCGGCCACCATAGGGGCCCCCTATCTGGACAGGGATAACCTGGCTTCAGTTGTCTATGCTCTGGTAACCTCCAAGTTAGATTACTGCAATGTTCTGTATGTGGGGTTGCCTTTGAAGATGGTTCGAAAGCTGCAGCTTGTGCAAAATGCAGCGGCCAGATTGATATCAGGAACCAGAAGGTTCAAACATATAAGACCGACATTGGCCTGCTTGCATTGGCTGCCTGTACTCTTCCGAGCCCAATTCAAGGTGCTGGTTTTAACCTATAAAGCCTTACATGGCTTGAGACCACAATAACTGACAGAACGCCTCTTCCAACACGAACCTACCCGTACACTATGATCCACATCTAAGGTCGTCCTCCAAGTGCATACTCCAAGGGAAGCTCAGAGGATGGCAACAAGGGAGAGAGGGCCTTTTCAGTGGTGGCCCCCCAACTGTGGAACAATCTCCCTGTCAAGGCTCACCTGGCACCAACACTGCCATCTTTTCGGCACCAGGTGAAGACTTTTTTTCTTTTCCCAGGCGTGTACCAGTATATGTTGAGCTTTTTAACTGACCCTTGGACAGTTTTAAATGATATGTAGTTTGCTTTTAGGCTTTTATGGTTTTAATTTTTGTATATTGGTTTTTAAATGTTCAATGTTTAAAATTGTTGTAAACCACCCAGAGAGCTTTGGATATGGGGCGGTATATAAATGTAATAAATAAATAAAATAAATAAATTTCATGGATAAAATTGCACAAAGTGAAGTTGGGAGCTTTGATTTGCTGCCACTATTCAATCATCAAGCTGCTGCCCAGCAGAGCTTTTCAGAGTTGTCCTAGGGCTTTTACATGCCTGCCCCAAGGACATGGTAGAACCATCTGAGGCCCGCTGTAATACATTTGCTGGGCACTTCCAGAATAAAATCTTCGGCATCCGTCAGGACTTAGACTCCAGTGTTATAGCAGGTGAATCTAGTGAGGTATCCAGAGCACAGGCTTGTCCTGTTTTCTTGGATGAGTTTCAGTTGATACAGCTCGAGGACATGGACAAGGTGTTTGGACAGGTTCGTGCAACCACTTCCATATTGGATCCTTGCCCCTCTTGGCTAATAAAAGCTAGCAGGGATGGAACAACTGGCTGGGCAAGGGAAGTGATTAATGCCTCTTTGCAAGAGGGAGTGGTCCCAGGCCTCCTGAAAGAGGCGGCAGTGAGACCACTCCTAAAGAAATCTTCCTTGGACCCTGAAAATCTTAATAACTACAGGCCAGTAGCAAATGTTCCATTCCTGGGCAAGGTCCTGGAGTGGGTGGTTGCGAGCCAGCTCCAGGCATTCTTGGATGAGACCGTTTATCTGGATCCATTTCAGTCGGGTTTCAGGCCTGGTTTTGGTACGGAAACAGCCTTGGTCGCCCTGTATGATGACCTATGTTGGGAGAAGGACAGGGGGAGTGTGACTCTGTTGATTCTTCTTGATCTCTCAGCGGCTTTCGATATCATCAATCATGGTATCCTTCTGGGACGACTGGCTGATTTAGGAGTGGGAGGCACTGAATTGCAGTGGTTCTGCTCCTACTTGGCAGGTCGGCTCCAGAAGGTGGTGCTTGGGGAACATTGCTCGGCCCCGTGGATTCTCCAGTATGGGGTTCTGCAGGGGTTAGTCTTGTCCCCCATGCTGTTCAACATCTACATGAAACCGTTGAGTGCAGTCATCCGGAGTTTTGGAGTGCGTTGTCATCAGTATGTTGATGACATGCAGCTCTATTTCTCCTTTTCATCTTCATCAGGTGAGGCTGTGGATGTGCTGAACCAGTGCCTGACTGTGACAATGGACTGGATGACGGCTAATAAACTGAAACTCAATCCAGACAAGACTGAGACACTGTTAATGGGTGGTTCTGCTGACCAGATGGAGGGTCTTCAAACTGTGCTGGATGGGGTTGCACTCCCCCTGAAGGAGCGGGTTCGTAGCTTGGGGGTTCTCCTAGAACCATCTCTGTCACTTGAGGCTCAGGTGGCTTCAGTGGCACGGAGTGCCTTCTGCCAACTTCGGTTGGTGGCCCAGCTACGTCCCTATCTGGACAGGGATAACCTGGCTTCAGTTGTCCATGCTCTGGTAACCTCCAAGTTAGATTACTGCAATGCACTCTACGTGGGGCTGCCTTTGAAGGTGGTTCAGAAGCTGCAGCATGTGCAAAATGCAGCGGACAGATTGATAACTGGAACCAGAAGATTTGAGCATATAAGACCTACTCTGGCCTGCTTGCATTGGCTGCCTGTATGTTTCTGAACCCGATTCAAAATGCTGGTTTTAACCTATAAAGCCTTACACGGCTTGGGACCACAATACCTGACGGAATGCCTTTCCCGACATGAACCTACCTGAACACTACGTTCAACATCTAAGGCCCTCCTCCGAATGCCTACTCCGAGGGAAGCTCGGAAGTCGGCAACAAGGGAGAGGGCCTTCTCTGTGGTGGCCCCCCAATTGTGGAATGATCTCCTTGACGAGGCCCGCCTGGTGCCAACATTGTTATCTTTTCGGCGCCAGGTCAAGACTTTCCTCTTCTCTCAGGCATTTGGCAATATCTGAGGAGCCTGGGTTTGTTTTCTGTTTTTGTAGCTTTTTTGGGCTGTTGTAGTGGTTTTAAATGTATGTGTGTATTGTGTGTATGTTGTATGTTTTTGCTGTTTTAATTTTTGTATATTGTTTTTAATTGTTTTAATCCTATGTAAACCGCCCAGAGAGATTCGGCTATGGGGCGGTATACAAATGTAATAAATTAAATAATAAATAAATAAATACAATCAGTTTCCAAAGTTCCTTCAGAAAAGATCCAGGATTAACAGTCTATGGAGAACTACAGTTTGGTGCCAAAACTTGCAGCTTCCTGCATTTGTATTCATTGTTTGCAGGATGCCTCAGCATTTTGTCTTCAGATTTTTTTCCATCTTAATATGGGGGAAGATCTTGTGGATTTAAATTAGATTAGAACATTGCTCTGTGTTGAGATCTCAGGTTACACAAAGGCATGCTGGGACCAAGCAGCAATAGAAAAGTTTACTCTGAAAAAATAAGATCCCATCATAAGCTCCTGATATCTCTCTCTCCTTCCTCTCTCTCTGTGTCTCTCTGATCAAAATGTATAGGTACCTTGCAGGCAGAGAGAAGAAAGAAAGAAAGAAAGAAAGAAAGAAAGAAAGAAAGAAATTTAGGGTGCAATTCTATGCATGTTTAGGTAGAAAAAAGTTCTACAACTCCCAGCAGTTGTAGGACTCCTCCCCTCCCCATCTAAACAAGCATAGATTGTACCTTTAATTCTGAAGTGCAGACTAGGACTTCTGTGCCAGATCACTTTCTAGACCCAGATCACTTTTCTAACCTTACTATGCTTGCACCATGCCTGTAACAGTCCCCTTCTCCAAATTATATAATTTGTGATCAGACATTGACAGGCTCTAAAAACCTATTGTTAGCAAAGACCCTATACTAATAGGCCCTTTGCTCATTTACCAAGACTAGCTCAACAGCCCTGAATATATATATATATATATATATATATATATATATATATATCTTTTAAACAGCAATTGGTGTTCTTCATTTTAACTTGGGGGGGATTAATCTCCTCAAATCAGTACTTCAGGCAGGGAGGGGCATAGACAACCAGTTGCCATCCAGATAGTTTGGACTAAAACTCCCATCATCACTAGCCAGCATGATCAGTGATAAGGGATTTAGGGAGTTGTAGTCCAAAATATCTGGAGGGCACCAGGCTGCCTATCCCTGCTTATTGGTATATTTCATTATCTCCCTCCAGAGTTGGGGATGCTGGAGAAAAGTGTGGATCTTCTCAACACTATTTTCCTGCTGCTGCTATTTCCGTCCTGTTATTTTAAAGCATTTATAGCCTGCCTTTCCACAAAATAGTTGCCAGTGACCAAAAATGATGCTTTTGTGTCAAAACACATACCAGTGTTGTGTGAAAAGTTTCTGAACTGCTGCTCCAATCACCTAGCTCCCTGTTTACTGTGGGTACAGTTACTGCAGCATCTGAATCACCAAAGATGAAATTGGTCCCACAAGGCTACGAAGAAACAGGAAGATTGAATGTTGCTACTGGGAGCCTTTGCTGATGGAACCCTAGGGATATGCGTACAGTCAGGATCAACGCAACCACAGCTAACAATGTTTTATGACCCTAAGATATTTTCAAAAGGAAAGCAGTGATGTTGAATTCTGTGCCCCAAATTTACTTTGGGATTCTCTCAAAAGATGTGCCAGAGAAGGTCCTAACCTAGAGAGGTCCTAACTCTTTCTGCTCTGAACCCAGGAACAATTTAATAAGAACTGTATAAGCAGGTGGATTCTTGTATTGACTGCAGTCATCCTCTAGGCAAGTATGCTTGGCTTCCAGCATCCTCTCTCTCCTGAACACCTCCCCCCACTCTGCTATAACTTACTGGGGCATTTTATTTGCTTTGAAGGCATCAAAGCTACACAGTGTCATGACTTGTGCATTCATGAAGTATCCAACGGGGGACATTTTAAGAACAACTGGCTGTCCGGCACAAACGAGTGAATGAGCCAGGCCTCCACCATGGATGAAATGAGCCCCCTGACTTCCGATTAACTAGGAGAGTGATGACAGTTTAGAGGCTGGGCTTCTTGAAGCTTAAATGAGGCCTAATAATAAAGAGGAGAGCACAGCTGCAGGGATGCTTACATTGAGGTCAGAAAGTTCCCTCCTTTCTGTCTTTCTGAAGTGTTCCTCTTGGAGACGAGCCTCTGCCAGGGTTAGTGCTTGGGGTATTTTAAGCAGAGCTGAAGTGGAACCCCCTGTTCACCACACAGACACCCCCACCCCCTGAATTCATCAACCTTATTCACATATGTACATATCACTCGTATACCTTTGTGGGTCTTTGGCCCCTCAAGATGATCTCCTTGATTTCTAACCGTGAGGCATTTCTAACCATGGAAGCTGTTTCCTCCCCCCCCCCCCGCCCCCATTATTCAGCAGTTGTCCTGGGTGGAGCTACATATTAAAGAACAAAGGTGTGTGTGTGTGGGGGGGGTACCCTTGTTGGTAACCTTCCAAGTGCTACATGCCAGAAGTGGGCAGGGCCAAATCCTAACATTCCCTTACCCCCATCCACACACATCCATCCATACGTCCCCCCCCTACCCTTATTCTTTCACACACACACATATACACACACAGTCACACATTCTCTCTCTCTCTCTCTCTCTCACACACACACACACACACACACACTGCCCCCATGCAACAATTGGGCTTGAAAAAAAGCTTTCCATTCTAGACAGAGACATTCAAAGTTTTTTTTAATTGCCTGGGGGAGAGGGAAAAATTTTAGGGGGGGGTCACTGCACATGGGGAGGGAAGGTTAATACCTCCCTCTCCAACTACAAACTTCCCCTCCAAATTGTAGGGTGGGATGGCCAACAAAGGGGGATAGTGGATCAGTGCAGAATTCCCCCACCGCATCATAAAATATATGGAATTGCTTTTGCTTGTGTTTCCCCCCCCTTCATAAACAAAACACAATCTAACATTCATTTTGACATAGATTTGTTCAAATTGATGTTAATTTGCCACACTTCTAATGTTTCCGAATAGAAAATGGCCTGGTTATTTGATATAAATGTTGTACATTTCAAGTCCTCTGTTATAGGACTGAGGAGTTCTCTTCCTAATCTCAGTTTGAGGCAATTCACCAAAATTTGTTATCCATTTGAATAAGACAGGAAGTGAACCTTCTGGGTTAGAGAGCACGATAATAGCATATTGTCTGCATAGAACATTAATTTAAATGCTTGGTCTTGCATTTATGTTCCCAGACTGTCTAATGGCACAGTCTAATGGCTCAAGAGCTATATTGTGTAACATGGAAACAGAGGACAGCCTTGCCTAGTCCCTCAAGCTAATGTGAATGTGTGTTATGACCTTTGAGCTGGGGTACCAATGAAGAAGCTTAACCCTATCTATCAATAAAACCTTGGGTTCTGTTAGAAACCACTACCTGGCTTGATTTCTAGATTTGAGCTGCTTGGCTTATAGGTTCCCATTTTCATTCTAAAAGCAAAGCTGCCCTTGGAGGTATATATATTCCCCCTGTCTGTCTAGTTCTCCAGTTCCTGAAATGCCATACTCAGGTACATGGCATCATTCATGTCTCCCCTAGAAGTTCCAATTCACTTTCACAAGGCCTGCCAATGCTGTATTGATTTTGGTTCCAGGACCTTATGGGAGAGGACATCCTTTGCTCATTTTCAAAATGTTTTGTTTACTACTTATGTCTGGTAGAAAATGCAGCTCTTTCTCCTTGTGCACTTCATGATGCCGACCTAAAGGATGCTTGTGGCTGTAGCTGCTCTCAGTGAGATATAGACAGACCAGGTAACTTGCACTCAGCATTATATTATACTCATTGAAACAGTTTGAATACTGGGAGGGGCCATAGCCCAGTGGTAGAGCACATGCTTTGCATGCTGAAGGTCCCAGGTTCGATCCCCAGCATCTCCAGGTAAGGCTGGAAAAACTCCTGCCTGAAACCTTGAAGAGCTGCTGCCAGTGTTAACAATTCAGGGCAAGATTGACCAAGGGCCCAATTCTGTATCAGGCAGCTTCTTATGTTCCTAAAGAACTCTAGAAACTCTTAGCTATGCATGTGTTGCCGTATCTTACTTTGCAATACCTTCATACTGTACTGTGGATTTGGCCCTTAGTACTTACCTATGCTTAAGTGCTTTGCTGTGTTTCACAATTCTTTTAACTGGATATTCTGGCTTTGATAAGAGAAGCTGACGCATCTCCATTGGCCTTAAAAAGTCTAGTATATAAATTCCCAATGACATCTGTCAAATGCTTTTTCAGCAGCTAATGACAGTACCTTGAGAAGTTGCACCTGTGTCCTGCTTGTGGGTTCCTCGTTGACAGCTGTTTGGCCACTCTGTGAGCAGAGTGCCAGACTAGATGGACCCTTGGTCTGATCCAGCATGGCTCTTCTTACATTCTTATATTTTTCCCTTTTTTTCCTGTAGTGCAATAACCCATATTATTTGGCAGGTACAATCTGTCCTTGTCTCAAAGTCTACTTAATGCAGTACATTTTGGGCAATACTTGTTCAAGGCATGTAGCCAGCACTGTGCATTGTACCTATAGATTTTTTTCAGTATCTATTGAGCACCATAATTGAAACACCATAATTGAATAGAGCAGGAGCTCCAGATTCCTTTAACTTTACCTGCCACATTCAATGATCATGGTATCAGTAATTCAGCAACAGATTTGTACTTCAGCAGGCATCTTTATACCCTCCAGGAATGGATGCTGGTTCATTACTGGAGTATCTGGCAACTGAATAATTTTGGTTGAACAAGAATGTTTGATGAAAACAAACTTGCAGCTTCAATTGCCCATGTCGGGGGTTTCATGCTTTCACCACGGGACCCATAATCACAATAAGTTTTATTTATTATTTTTTTTAATTTAAATTTTACAATTATTTATATGCCACCTTTCGGAATGCAAATCCTACCGAGGTTACTTACAAGTAACATAAATAATAACATCACAATAGTGCACAAGTGTTACACTGAACACGGGTACAGGAGTATTTGTACACCCGTACAAGTGTTTGTGTGAAAGAGCGTTCATCTGCTTGTTTTCAAAATAACCACGTTTTTCAAAAGTGGTGTTTCCATCATGCATAGCTCTGTTCATGGGATCAGTCTACTGCCATGGAGTGCAATCATTTGTATTAAACTAAGGGTGGGCAACTTGTAACCTTCCAGATGTTTTAGCCTACGGCTCCCATCATCCCTTGCCAAAATAGCCTTGGTGAGGGATGCTGGAAATTGTAGGCCAAAACTGCTGGAGGGCCACAAGTTGCCTACCTCTGTATGGCAGCTGTCCTATATGCACTTACTTGGGAATAAGCCCCATTGAACTCGATGGGACTTGCATCTGAGTAGAAATGTATAGGACTGAACTATATACAATAGCCTCAAGGAGAAAGCAAGTTGCTCACTTCAAGAAACCTTTTAAACAGCTTTTTGTTTTTGTTTTCTAAAAGCATGTATTTCATATATAAACATTCAGTACATTTAGAATTGCCTACATCAAAGTAAACCATATATTCATTAAGGATAACAGAAACAATAAGAATTACATATTTTAAAATATTTTAATAGCTATAATAAGGATAGTAAACCGCCCAGAGAGCTTCGGCTATGGGGTGGTATACAAATGTAATAAATAAATAAATAAATAGTTACAGGAGTTGATGCAAAAAAAATGAGGTGAGCAAGATTACATAAGGCTTTCTGCTGCTGCTCCCATTGGTGACTCTCATGCACGTGGTGCCGGCACTTTTTTATTAGCAGGGTTGCTGACATCATCTTCCACCCCCCTCACACTTCCCTGTTCCCTCTGAGCTTAGCTGCAATCCCTCTGAGTTTAGTGTGCTCTTTCATGTGTACATACTTTGGGCTGTGAACCACGTGTATGCTTAAACTGAATATGCATTGGTGAATGTATGAACAAAGCTATGGTATCATACACAAAAGCCTTGATATGAGACCTGTCTTGGATAGGATAGGTCTCAAATTCAGGGCTCCCAGATGAAGTAGCAGAGCCAGAGAGTTTGTTATAATATCTTTGCCACTGGAAAACTCCCGTTGTTGTTCCTCCTCTGTCCCCTAGATGACTGCTAAATGTCAACCTTGGCAGCAAGGAACAGCTTCCTCTAGCTAGCAAGCTCCTAGGGATGGAGGTGACATGGCATTCAGTGGGACAATGTGTTGCTCTAATGATTACCTCTGGATTCTTCCAGCAGAGTCCTAGAAACAGCTAGCAGAGAGGAAACAATTAACGAGCTCCACAACTGCATCCATCCTGTTGCTGGAACTCACTCGCTTCTCACCATGCTTCCAGTTGCCTGCTGCTCAGCTGTTTTCCTAACTGTCATATTGTCAAATAGAAATGCATCAGTAAAATATAACATAAGCATACTACTTTTGTTGGATATGTGTCCAGGGAAGGCAGATGAATGGGCAGGAGTTGTCACCGGGAATAAAGATGATGATCGAGGAGGCCCAAAGAATACAGAAACTACATATTAGTGTAACTTTTATGGGGACCAGAGTGACCAGTATGGAGTTGGCAAAGTCTGTGATTGAAAGGATTGGGTGGTGGATGTCTCATCTTTTCTTCCTCTTCTGCCTGTTGTCTAATTAGACTTAGGGACAAGAAACATTGTTGATGTTTAATTATGTTGCTACCAACTGTGAGTCCTTGAAATAGCATTCACTTATTCACCAGAATGAATACAGTTTAAAAAAGTTTTTGCTCTAATTCCTTTGCTTGATGCAGGACCTCCCATGACCGTAAATCGTGTACTTTTAAACAACTGGAGTTGTTTTTCCCATCGAATTAACCTCTACTTGCTTTCTCTAATTCCCCTGAGATATCCAATCATATAAGCATCCCTATCAGTCATCCTATGAAGCTTTATCTTATCAGGTAGCAGTATCAGATAAGCAGGCGTCTCACTGGGCCTATGTTCCGGGCATCTGTCTTAGATGCCAAGATTGTGTTCAGTTTCTGTCACAGAAGTTTTCAAACTGTGTTCTGGGGAAGCCCTGGAGGTCAATGGAAACTTATTAGTGTTCCCCAATCAAAAGTTCAGTAACAGTGGAGAAGCTTGCCCAAAAGAGAAGCCACCAGTACAGCCGTCATCTATTGAAAGAGATGCTTGGGGTTGGGTTGATGGCAGTGAAATGTGCTGATCACATCCTGCAGAATATATATATATATTGAAGGCCTTATTAGTCTGTCCCTTGCTGCTTTTTCACGATTGCTTACGCATAGCCAGGGGTTTAAAAAGATTTAAAAGACAATAAACACAAAAACCTTTTCCCCAAAATAAAAAGCAGGCAAAAAGCTGTGCAGATAAACAGTGAGTAATCCTTTCCAACTCCCTGAGCAGCTCAGCAATTTAACTGCATTCAGAGACTGAAAGCTGTTGGGGAAACATTTCCTTAAAACCAGCTGACACATTTAGGCTAGGTTATGTGTGTTGATATAGTTTTAAACAGGAAAGAGCCTCCAGCCCTGAATGCTAATGTGGAGGGAGAAGAAGAGTGTGTGTGGCTGGGGGGTGGAGGGAGGTGGAGGGGGGTGGAGGGGGGGTCGTGGGCAGGGAGTACACACAGTCCAATTTTGTGCAGGCAGGGCAGGTGCCAAATATGAGATAAGCTGGAAAAATAAAAACTTGCAGTGCTTTCAATTTGGAAAGAGACAATATGAGTCAAGGCAGGAGTGGGGAAGGGATGAGTTGAAATGGGAATATGGTTCTCTTTCCCCCATTGTTTCAGTTTCATCTCAAGCACATGTGTTCCAATCTGTCGTATCAGTCCAGCCTGAGTGGAGGCACACCAAAAAAGCATTTGGATAATCACGTGTCCAGATAAATTGAACTGCCTGCTTCATAGTTATCGTGCATTCTGATAACCAAGCTGTAGGTAATGAGGCCTGTGCAGTTCCGGTGTAAACTTAAACAATGGAACAAAATCTGCCATTTGCAGAGCTCTGAAAGTGCACCACAATCCCCCACCCCCCACCCCCAGGTACAGTTTGGTAGTCATTTCTAACACGAAACCACAGACAATCGTTGGTAAAGCCAGGAAGCAAACTGTTTCGGTAAGACAAGTTGATGCTTGTTTGCATGGCAGGAAGCCAAGCTAAGAATGCATTCAAGGAAAAAGAGCTGAAAACATGGAGGTCAACCCCCACCCCACACACCCTGAATGTATCCATTCACAGTAACATGTGAATAGGACTGGAGTACTAATGGGCTGGTACTAATGACACACATCATCTGAATGTCAAGGCCAGGTAAAGTACTTCAAGAATGTTTGGAGTCCATGTGGAAAAGCTCAGGCAAGGGAATGTTGTGCTGAGTGGAGCATGGAGCATGGAGAGGATGGCTGGGAAACATAGAGTTGATGAACTAGTTGGCTTGGCACTCTTTCAGTCCAATGCCCATCGTTCACTCAAGGCAGGAAATGGAGCAGGGTAACAATTGGCTGATACTCCTGGAAACCCCAAACAGGAGGTTTCCAGTTCTGAAAGAAGAATTTCCGTCTCTTTAGGTAGCCTTTGGGACATTATGTGACTGGTTTTAATCTTATCCTTAGCTTTATCATTCTAGAAGTGGTGATCTTGATGAACAACTGTGTTTCCTTGCTTGTCCTTGTTTGTCCAGAGGTGCTACCAGCCTAGGTGGAGGTTGGATAGATTTCAGATGCTCAAAGTATGTGCTGACTTGGAAATGACTCCAGACAGGCTAAACTCAACTTTCATAGACAGATTCTGGACATGTGTGTGTATAAAAGGCTCCAGCCCAATTCAGATGTTACAGAGAAGGGCTGAAGTGAGGAGAGGGTTCCTGCATGCTGTCCCAGCTCCCTGCATTTGCAAATAACCCTATGCCAGTCTTCCCCAACCTGGTGCCCTCATGATGTGTTGGGCTGCAACTCCCATAATTCCCAGTCAGCATGGCTAATGGATGGGAAACGATTGGAGTTGCAGTCCAACACATCTGGAGGGCAGCAGGTTGGGGAACGCTGGGCTGTGCAATTTCAACACAATCAGGCTCCCTCCCTGCAAAGAGAGAGAGCCCTACATGCAGATATTGTACACATCTATGGAAACATTGAGCTGAACCTGCAGAGGTCAGGAATAGAGGCAGCACCTGCAATATCACTTTTGACACCCCCCCCCCCACACACACACACATTCCTCATAATGCATAAATAAGGCTCTTGTGTCTCGGACAAAAGTAGGCAGGAAGTAACTAAATTTGGACATTAAGACATTATTCCATTTATGTAAACCTTGAGATGTGGAGTATTAAATTTGAACAGAGGTGTGGGCCAATTACTGATTTAAGTAGTTATTAATAATTTTGACGTAAGGCCTATTCCCACCCCATTGAGTGTGAATCACACCAGACTTCAGGCTGTTTTCCTTGTGTTTAATAGATTAATCTTCTCTCATTCTCATTTTCAGAGCTCAAGTCTATAATGAATGAGGGGATTTGTGAATCCCACTGTCAGTCCCTCTGGGCCCACAGTGTAGTTAAAATGGGGCTAGGAGATGGATGTAATCTAGAATTAAACAGTCCCATAAAGGAAGTGGTGTGAGTATAATTACCTGATGCATTTATAATCGGACTGGACAGGAAAACCGGTATCGTAAAGCTTCATCTGGTACCTGGCTAGGGGTCTAAGGCTGGAAAGTGAACAAAAAATAGTTATGGGGCTGCTTCTCACAGCCCCTTCACAGCTTATGTCAGCATCCATGTAAATCTGAACATGACCTTTGCTGAGGAGCCACCGGGCAGCTGGTACCATACTGCTGCTACCAGGAAGGCCTAAATGGGTTATGCCTGTTTCACCGTGTTTCATAAAATGAGCAGATCAGTGAGAGAAATTATTCACTCTCAACACACATTTGGAATCATCCCCTGAAAATGATAGGCAATAGGTTTATGTCCAAGAAAACAGGGTTCTGCATTGTTTAATGACAGCATATAATGGTGTTTGAGAAGATTAGCTGCATCCACAGAGGATAGGCTTATCCATGGCATCCAGCCATTTCAGTCAAAAGCGTGTCCTTCATTTTCAGAGACGGTATAGCTCTGACTGTTAGATGCTGACACATCACATGCATGACCTAATTCTAACGCTCCTTAATATATCTTACAACTATTAGTAGATATTAGCCTGACTTAATATGGTAGTTTATTTCCTTATGCAGAGTAATTCCCCATTTACATGCATAGGACCTTCTTTGTGGTCCTGTTGCTCCTGGAAGCAGAATAAATCTGCATGGTTTAACTAAATGCCTTATAATGTTGAATGTGATCTTGATCCCTCTGGATGTTACAAGGCATAAACACATGAAAGCAAACGTTGCACTATGCATGTGCTTTTTTGAGGTTACTAGTCATATCCATCAATATGCATAGTGATGTTATGTGGAATCTCCATGAACATCGCCAACAAGTATGTAGCCAGATCTCAACTTGGAGTTTCAACTGACAATAATCCTGGCCTTTCCAAATCTTGCATGATGGGGATTTAGATAACAGGATGTATGTATATGGAGAGTTTAGCTATCCTGGATATAGAAAATCACATTTTAAAAAAAGACCCCGGAAAATCTGATTTGTCCTCCTACAGCAAAATGTGTCGCCATTTCCTGCTGTGTGCAAGGAGAGCAGCACTATAAAAACACCCACTTCAATGGGCCACTGGTCTTTGTTTACTTCCTCTTTCTTCAACGTGTGAAGGAAGAGGAAGCTGCTCATCCCTATTGTGGGACAGTAGTAGGGTGACCATATGAAAAGGAGGACAGGGCTCCTGTAACTTTAACAGTTGCAGAGAAAGGGGAATTTCAGCTGGCATCATTTGTATGCAATTCGTACCTGGTGAAATTCCCTCTTCATTACAACAGTTAAAGCTGCAGGGGCCCTGACCTCTTTTGTATCTGGTCACTCTAGTATAGTGCCTGCAACTTTAACTGCTGTGATGAAGAGGGAATTTCACCAGGTACTAATTGCATACAAATGATGCCGGCTGACATCCCCTTTTCTCTGCAACTGTTAAAGTTACAAGAGCCCTGTCCTCCTTTTCATATGGTCAGCCTAGACAGTAGCAAGACGCAAAGCAATGGGAGGGAAACACATCCCCCCCCCCCGTCTGAAGAAGCTCATAATAAACTTCTGTGTAGAACAGCCTTCCCAACCAAGTGCTCTCTAGATATTTTGAATTTCTATACCCATAAGCTTCAGCCAGCATGGCCATTGATCAGGAATGCTGGGAGTTGTAGTCCAAAAATCTGGAGAGCAGCAGATTGGGGAAGGGTGGTGTAGATGGCATTTCTTTGAGTAAGTCCATTAGATCAGTTCCACAGTTAGAACAATCTATGGATGGTTGAAGACTTCAACACTATTGTTACCATGTTTAAGTAAGTCAAATTGTGTGTTTGGTATAGTGCTTAAAGACAACTCAGTCCCTTTTTTGCCTACTCACATTTGGGGCAGGGCGGGGATGATGGTTTTCAATTACTCAAGCCCCACTTAAAAGGCTTGGCCTTCAGCTTGGTGTCCATAGGTGAGGCCTTGAGTAATGCCCTGCTGTTCATCCAATAAATACCTTCATGGTTTACAAGAAACAAGATAGGAATGGACTTGTTTCAATTGGATCACTATGTTTTAAACTATTTATAGAGATCTGGTTCTGCCTCAGAACAATGTTTCTCTATGCTATTGGCTGGGACGTGACGGGGAAGAGACTGGTAACATGCCAACACAATAAATCATGCAAAAAGAGTTAAAGCAGTGGATTAAGATTACACAAAGATAGCTTTGTTTTGGGGAACATTAGACTTCATTGTGATCAGACAAGATAACTTGACAATTGGCCAGTTTGAAGGATTTTTTTTCACCTCTCCTTTAAAGCCACACACATAGTCACAGTTTATTTCCTTGAGTTGGGATGTTGCAACAAATCTGGAGTCAACATAGCTATAAATGGAAGAAGTAACTCTTCTTGGAATGGAGCCTGAACTGAAACTTTATGGGGCTCAATCATTATTCCTTTGTTCATAATTTTTTCAGAAAAGATAATGAAGAAGCAGGATTTATTTTTCTTTCCCCCCTCTAATTGCTGCATTCACCTAAGTGTGCTGGGATGTGTTTTGGACTGAAAACTCTCCGGACAGCCCCAGGAATTGGCTTACATGCCAAAACTGCTGGACTCCATGGAAGAGAGGTATCCATGTTCTCAGGGTACATCTTTTCCTTGGATTTTTGTGAAATGGCAGGTGATGAAAGGAAATTTTATCAAGCTTTCTGGA
Organism: Anniella stebbinsi; assembly: GCA_029215795.1. Lineage (NCBI taxonomy): Eukaryota > Metazoa > Chordata > Lepidosauria > Squamata > Anniellidae > Anniella > Anniella stebbinsi. The sequence goes on along the minus strand of JARDYH010000005.1, from coordinate 57,577,646 downwards.
TATGTATGTGGATTGAACTTCAGCAATGAGAGGCATTTCTGTGAGGTGGGTGGGTGGGATGGGAGGGGTTGTAAATCAGTTACCAGACTTCTGTTTGAGTTCATTCTTGGGATAGATAAGCAAATAGTTGGGAAACTTTGAAATCCAAAATTAATCTAACCAGTTTGGCTCTGCAGTTCATAATTTTGTCAACTTCTGTGGCTAATGGAAGAAACCAACCACATAACTGTCATATATCAGTGCTATAAACAAATAGCAATGTGGGGTTTGTTTGTTTTTTAAAAAAAATCTGATGCAAGCCTAACACTTATGCCTCAAGGCTATTGAGTCTATATAATACATGGCCACTGGAGAATGTTGGCATATAGGGTTGCTACTTTTGTTTAGAAAGGTGTCCATTTTTACCAGCTTCTGTAACAAGTGGAAACTCAATAGATGAAGATTTACCCAGCAGCAAGGCATAGATAGGATTTTTGAAAGCAACCATGGCTTTTTTCAAAGGTGAAAGCACTATAAGAGGAGGCATAACCCTTTCCCCTGTACCATTTTTTCCAGTCTGAATGCCCCTTCAGCCAAAGCTGCCCCTGTGATGGGAAACTCACATGTACTTGTAAATGTTAGGCTAATGGGTATGCTGTTTCCATAGACTACACGTCTCTGGTCTTCTAGAGGGACTAGAGGACTGACAATGTATTGTGTCTCATTCATATAAAAGATACATTAACTTACCACACCCAAACATTGACAAAAACCACATGAGGATATGCACTGCGTGACAATTCATCATCGGGTGTATAAACTGTCGTTGTAAGCTATTCAGCTGACAAGTAGCAGTCCCAGGTTGTTGTATATGTATATATAAGGGAGTGACAAGATAAAGTTTAAGTATCAGCAAGACCCTTTTTCTTTCCTTTTTCTGGCTTGCATCAGTCCACTCTCTTTGCATTTGTCAGGAAATGAGCTAGCCTCATTGCGCCAGGCAGCTGTGCTATCAATCCATGCTCAATAATCATCTACTCAGAAGAATGGATCCATGTATCTTTGATGTTCACGCCAAGTCACTGGCTTTTCCTAATGATAGCAAAGTCTTCTCCCTTCCTGCCCTTAAGCAAGAACAAACACTTCATGTTTGCTTAAGTGCAAATTCTGCATTTAAGCCTAAAGGATTTTATGAGCAAGGAGCCCTGGATCTGATAGCGCCCTTGTTACTCAAACAGTGTCAGACTTATTCAGTAATCTTGAAGCACATCAGATGTGCAAAGGTGTGCAATGGAAGGGATGCTTTGTAGCTCAGGGGCAGAGCACATACTTTGAATGTACAATAATATAGGCTCAAACTCTGGCTTGCCTTATTCAATGTGCTCAGGTAGTAGAGTTGAGAATGGCCTCTGTGCAAGACTTGAGATAACAGCAGCCAAGTCAAGCTGATAGCATTGGGGCTAGGGGGAATCTGATTCAGTATAAGTCTGTTCTATAGATCTAGGGATGTAGATATATGCTGATCACATCATGTGAGTTCAACATGTTATTAGTCTCACCTTTCTGATTAACTCAACTTTCATTCCAAAACCCCCACATGCAACAGGCCATATGCACTAATACTCCCAAGTTGCACAAAGGGCTACCACTGACTTATTGAGGAAACTACAATTCATTGTCAATCTCCCCAAAACAACTACCCTAGTTACCATGGGTGTTGAATGTATCCATCCAAATCCCCAAACATGGCTTGTAATCCATCCATAAGGGATATTATCCTTGATAATGCTACCACATATCTAGCCACTGCCATTTCATACTTAGCCACCATGACTTCAGCTTTGGGGAAAATCTATATCTTCAAATCAGTGGCACTGCCATGGGATCTCCCATGGCCCTGCAGTAAGCCAACATCTTCATGGTGTACTTAGAACAACACGTTCTCAGCTCCTGTCCCCCAAAGCCTCTTCTCTACTTGAACTACTTTGATGACATCTTCGTTATCTAGATTCTGGGATGGAAGCCCCTGGCAAAGTTCAACACAGCAGGTTCACTTTCTAGACACTACTGTGTAAACACATAATGGACATATAAGCACCACCTTATATCAGAAAGCCACTGAACACTATCCATGCTTCCAGATTCCAACCAGAGCACACCATGAAATCCATTGTCTACAGCCAAACTTTAAGATACAATCACATCTGGTCAGACTTGTTGTACAGGGGCATACCAGTTAAGGATTTAAATCAAGCATTCCTTAGACTACAATAGCCACTCAATGAAGTGGGAAAATAGATCAACAGGGCCAGACTGGCACCTAAGAATAATCTACTTCAGGACAGGCCCAGAAGAGAAAACAACAGAACACCACCTGTGGTCAACTCTAGTTCCCAGCTAAAACCAATCAAAGATACTGTAATATCAATAATCTACAGGCCCCGAATGGTAGGCTTGTACTTGTCTTCCAACCTAAAACAGCTAGTCACTACCAACAACAGGCCACATAACACAGGCTCCCTCAACTTTCTGGACCCATGGGCACATTTGGGAATTTGAGAAATGGCTGTGGGCACCACCAAAAAATGGCTTCCATGGAGGATGTGACTAGTCACATAATGGCTGCCATGGGAACCTGGCTAATCAAGAAGTGGTGATGGGGAGAGAAATAATGAGGCTAGAGACTGGGAGGGAGGGGGAAGTGGAAAGTGTTGATTCCTGGCCCACCCAGTCTTCCTCCATCCACACAGACAGACTTGCCCCTTTGCGCTCTCTCTCTCTCTCTCTCTCTCTCTCTCTCTCTCTCTCTCTCTCCCTCCCTTCCTCCCCACTCCCAGCCTCTAGCCTTGATATTTCTTTCCCCAACCCCTTTCCTCACTATCTCTTTCCCATTCCTGTCCCTTCCCCCAGCTCCAGTAGGGGCCTCCAGAAAGCATGTCATTCCCCCCCCCCCCACTACACTAATGGCGGTCTTAAAGAGGAAAATGTGTCATTCCAGGACAATATAGAAAATTACAGAAAATCCCCCTGCCACCACAATAGAACAAAAACCAGGACAACCAGGAAAATCCTGATAGTTGGACATCTTGCAAGCTTCAACCTGCTCCTGTGATTTAAAAAAATACTTGTGAGCCCAGCCTTTCTGTTCAGCTCCTTTTTGTTGTGGGGTGCTAAATACCCCCTTTCCTGCAAAAGGGTAAAAGCCTGAGAACATCTATGTTGCTGCACAAATGGTTTTTATTGCTCCCCCTGCAGTCCTGCTTTTGCAGTCATCTTTACAGATTCTGGAAGTTTTGCTGCCAACTTGCAAGGAACTTCAAAAGTCATTGTCCTCCAAATGACGTCTCTTATTTTCAAGATGCCCCCCCTCCTTTCCTTTTGTGTTTTTATAGCAGGCAAGATTTGCATGAGAACAGGCAGGATCTGTATTTTTGAAAGAAAAGACAGACTGGGGTGGGTGGGAATGCATACACTTGCAAGAACGGATTTCTGTGTTTCCCTCAGAACAAGAAAAGCAAGGGAGATGCCAATATTTGGGGGGGGGGGGTTGGCAGTGATTAATTGGCAGGCTCTGAGAGTTGTCTTTTAAAATCCTTATGGGATGACAAAGGAAAATTAAATCAGTGGAGTTCTACCTATGATTCCAGCAGGTGTTTTCGAATCATGAAAAATATTTTACAAATTGGCAGTCAGGAATGGGAAAGGATTGAAACAGATAACAAGGGATGCCTCAAATCGGAATTGAGACCCCATCACGCAAGCTTTGTATAAGGCTGAAGACAGACAATAGGTTTTAGGGAAGTTGAAAGTGGTTCACTTCCCATTGTGTGTACACCCATTTCTTTTGTCCCACTGCTGCCTCTGGCCAACAGGGACTGCAGGTTTTTGAAACAGTACATAACCTGGGGAACGACAACAGCAACAACAACTGTTTACTAGTGGCAATGGCAGGATCAATATATACACCCTGAGCAGCAAATCTGCTTTCAAACCCACTTCTTCAACTCTCAATGAAATGAAATAAAAGCAACAACCATCTGCCTGCTGCCTGAAATGTTACTGCTAAAGCTTGTGGTTAGTGGATATAAATATAGCATTCAAAGCTGCTCATCTGGTTGTAATTAATTGATTACTGCAACACTCAAACTGCTGCTCTATTGGTTGCACTTAAGTGGTTACTGTGGTGTGCTTTATGCTGGGCTCCCTTTAAAGATGGCTGAGAAAGGGCTGGTGTAGAATGACGCAGTTTCTGTTGTGAGGGGGTGCGGATCAGCGGGGCTGCATTGCACCACTTCTCCGGTGGCTGCATTGGTGCGCTGGGCACAGCAATTCAGTGGATGGTTTAATGCAGGGATAGGCAACTTGGAGCCTTCCAGATGTTTTGGATTACAGCTCCCATAATTTCTAATCATATGCTATGCTGGCTGGGGTTTATGGGACTTGTAGTCCAAAACATTTAGATGGCAGCAAGTGTCATGTATGAATCTCCGAGAACAGTCTCAATTTTACAAAACTTAAAATCCATCACTTTCCCAGTCTTATCATGATCCCTGTGCTCAGCCAGAAGCAGCCCTTTGGTGGCTTAAAATGACAGTGGCACAAAGAGACCATTCTCAGTGACAGGTTCTTGACTCTGAAACAGATATCATATTTTATTTATTTATTTATTACATTTATATCCTTCCTTCTTTCCTCCAAGGAACCCAAGGCAGCGTACATAATTTTCCTCCTCTCCATTTTTATTCTCAGAACAACAACCCTGTGAGGTAGACTGGGCTGAGAGTCTGTGACAGGCCCAAAGTCACCCAGTGAGCTTCCATGGCTGAGTGGGGACTAGAACCCAGATCTCCCGACTCCCAGTCCGACACCCAAATTGTGCAAATTTCTCCCATAGACTAAAGCATGGGCGATTTAAAATGTGCATATTTTGAGAAAGTTGTACATTTTTCAAGTATACATTTTATGAATATAAGGCAAGTTCAGGAATTTGCAAACATTTAGGAGAAAATGTTCTCCCATTCACGTACAGGATTGTGAATGGGGCATTTTCAAATGATTTGCAAACTAAAATAATTTTTTCATATATCCCTACTGTCTTGTGCTTAGATTCTTGAGCAAGTTACTTTTCTTTTAGCCTCACCAATTTGCATTTTGTGAAGTGGATGCTTTGCAATGGGCAGGGTCCCCACATCAGCCATTTTGTGAGAGCACCCACTACACACACTCAAAATTTCAAATGTGTCCCCTGGTCCCAAAAGGTTAGGGACCTCTGCCTCAAGCCCAAATAATATTTTCTGTTTAGTCGCAAAACTCTTGGAAATGTTCTCTCCAGTGGTACCAACTCCTTGCATCAGCCTCTTTCTTCTGGCTCTTCAGTCCCTCCCATCATTTGAAATTCAAGGAAAATAAGAAGTGGAGGGATGTTCCTCAGAGCTGTCAGGATTTGCCTGGGAAAAGAATGAGATCTGAGTTGTGCTTTGAAGAAAGGACTAAAGTGTTTAGACAAACTCTGAGTGACCATGAACTCACTTCCTCTCCAAGTCCTCAGCATCATCAAGTGGAGCCTGTGGGAAATTACCTCACAGGCTGCTAGGGCGTTCTTCCCGTTCCCCAATGGATCACCCCACTGGCAAGGTCAACTCCTCAGACCTTAGATCAAGTAGGAAATGTGTGGGTGGGTGAAGTGATGATTGTGAATCCAACGTCCGTTGGAATACAATTCTAGTTTTTCCATGAAGGCTGTTAGTAATTTCTTATAGGGTGAAGCTACATTTGACAGCACAATATTACGCATGTCTACTCACATGTAAGCTCCACTGAGTTCGATGGGATTTATTACCAGGCAAGTATAGATAGGACAGCAGCCTTGAAGTTAATAAGACATACCTGTTTTAATTCCTAACTCTTCTCCCTCATTCTGGAGTTTAGACATTTTGACTGGCCTTGTTAGCGAAAATGTGTGTTTGCCTGCAACCTGACCTGTTCCATTCCCTGCTGAGGGAAGGTCATGGTCATATTTTATATCAGGGATGAGGGAAATGTGGCCCTCCAGATGTTTTTGGATTGCAACTCCCCATCATTCCTCACTAGGGTGGCTGAGAACAGAGGTCCAACAACACCTGGAGGAGCACATGTTGCCCACCACTGTTTTATATCATGCTGATCTCAAGCTGGGTACGGCTGCAAGGGCGACCCTCAGCTTTCTTCCAAGCTGAGCAGAGGCAGGGGCTCATCTGTGTGGCACTGAGCCTTGGTATTCCAAGGCTCAATTCACAGTTTTCTTTTTGTTCATGGGTATGCATACTTCGATACACAATATACATGGGTCACATCAATTCCACATGCCTGTAGAATTGAGAATATGTCTCTTTGAAAATAAAACATAAAAGCCACAAGGGGCAAGAAAGGCTGCCACAACACAATATTTTTTTTCCCAGAGACACACATCTAATTTTACATGTACGTACCTTTTATACCTGGCTGTAGAACAAAGAGAACAAGAAGTAAAGTTTGGAATCAGCCCGGAGTGAGGCCTCTGAGATGGCAATCTGCGTCTGCAGATTGCCATCTGTAATGCCTCTGCCATTGCCAGCAAGAATTACTGCTGCCTTTTAAAAGTCTGAAATGAAGAGGTCGTCCTGATATCCATGCGATTACATGGCTATTAATTGTAAATAGCACTGGCAGCCAACCAGACCAAATCAGCTTCAGTAATAATGTGGACTTCTTTATGTTTGCTCTGTATTTTACGTACATGGCTAATTCCCTGAAGAGCATTTGTGACGTTCAGTATATTCTCAGAAGCAGCCCCAGCATAGACCCCCTTTAAAGGTTTCTGTGCAATAGTATTCATTTTGAATTGCATTGTGCTGTAAATGTATGCAGAAGGGGTATGTCTCTGCAGTAGTGAGCTGCAGCAGGGACATATGCATGCAAATAGTGGTGTACATAGTACAAAACAAAACAAAAGCACAGGAATATTGATTTCTATGAGAGGGATTTATGTTTTTAATGTGAAGGACAAATCAGGGACAGGCTACTACAGCCTTTCCCTACTTGGCACCCTCCAGATGTGTTGGACTACAACTCCCAACATCCACCTGCCAGCTGGTGTGGTGCTGGGAGTTTAATACTATGCATCAGGAATGCACCAGGTAGGGGAAGGCTGAGCTACTATGTAGGGGTGGGTCTGTGCTCCTTGATCACTTGATGCTTGTTCTACGTCATCATTAATCTTGAAACCTGAGGACGTTTAATTGGAAGATACATGTAAGCTGTCTTCCCGCATTTGCTTCAACACAGAAGGGCTGAAGGGGCAGGAGTGCACATGCAAAACTCACCCCCAGTGTCCCGGCACATATAGATTTCTCTTCAGATCTTTCCACATTCAAAGAAGGTTCAAAGAAGGCTTGTAAGGGTATTCAGCTGAATGTGTTTGGAAACCTTCACAGGCCCTTATCCCCTACTTAGTTTTAGGCCACCCATGTTCCAACAAATGTTTGAAGAGGAATATTTTTTTCCAACAGAACTAAACAAGTGTGACCTGTGACAAAATGTTGCAGTGTGGATTCCTCCTGTTCAGTCTTCCAGCCATTTAGTCATTCCTTCTTCTAGAAAACTCCTTCCCCTGGTTTTCTAGTTTTCCCTCTCCAACATACAGCATTTCTTGGCCATTGAGCATGCTCAGTCCTCATTGGGCTGTTGTGGGGTGCATGTGCTGCCCCTTATACTTTTGCAAACCTTGGGTTTCCACTGAGTATGCTGATATCCCCCTCTTATTTCTCAGTAGCCCTGTTTTGGCTACAGAGCCTGAGTTTGCTATTAGTATATACAAGTGTGCAATGCTCCAGTTCAGTATTCCATCCATCCCAGGACACGTCATTCCATTCTTCCTCTCCCCTCCATATCCAGTTTTCTGTCTTTTCCCCAATGGTTAGTCAGCTTGAATGTTTTGTGTACTTCTGCAAACCTTGGGATTCCCCCAAGCCTGGTGATACTTCCCTCTTGGGTGTGAATGGTGCTGTTTCAGCTACATAAGGATTCACAGCAGAGACTATTTGGGGCAAATAGACTATGACCTACCCCCACCTGTTTCCCACCTACTTGTTTCAAAGATACACACACATACACACACATGCACACACATACACACAGATCCAAGGAATAGTGACCAAGTGCCACGTATGATCTTCTGCTGTCCTCCATGGGCAGTAGAATATTGAGGCCCTTGCCTTCCACCCCACCAGCCTCAATTGGCACCAGCCACCACTGATAGCTATTGTGTTTGTTGTTAGTATGCCGTATGATGGGAGTTTTGTTTTTAGCATCATACAGGTTGGGATGCTGCTTACACAGGTATTTCTGTACACCACAAAACTGATCTGAACCAGCTATCTAAAGGTGTACGAAGGTGTTAAGAGCTTGTTCACACCTCACTTGATACTGAACAGGCACAATCTGACTCTATGCATGTTTACCCACGAGTAAGTCTCAGTGTATTCAAGGGGGCTCATTCCCAAATACGTGTGCATAGCATTGAAGCTGAAGTTATGCATGGACTGTGAAAATATAAGGAAGGCCTTTGTCACATTTCTCAGGTTTAGAAAAGCACATTTTGTTTGCTTCACTGAGACAAGCATGATAGTCCATTTCCCTTTACCTGGAAGATAAGAAGGATGTGTGCAGAACTGTCTAAATAAAGTGGGAAAGCGATACCGGTGGAGTAAGGAGAGTCATATATTGGCTGGCTCTAAATATTTCATTGAGTGTCTGAAGAGAGAGCTGCTATCACAGAGTTGTGGTAGCCTCTCTCTTTTTTTGAGGGGGTTGCTATTTCATGGAGGCATGGGTACTTTCCAATGTATGGATGAAATAGCCTCCAACAAATAACTGAAGGGGGAGAGAGAAAGAGAGAGAGAGAAATCTCTTGTGTGTTTCTCCCTTTTGCTCGTTGACGCCTTTAAATGAGGTTGTAAATCAAGGGGCACAGTCTGGAAATCAGCGAGCTGTGTGTTTCAGACCCTGGGGTGGTCTCCTGCATGGCCCACTGTAGCAATGTATTTGTCATCGTCCAATGGAACGATTTGTGCACTTCGAGTGCGGCCCCATCTCTGCTCATGGCAGTTCTGCTGACAAAGCTTTCTGCAGTATGGGAATCTGCTCTGGGCAAAGAGGTTGGATGCATCCTCCAAGATGCCCTGCTGTGACCTAGGATTTTGCAGAACCTCGTGAGGACTGGCAAGAGTAAATAGGGAAGGTAGAATGTACAGGACGGCTCCAAAATGCTTTTCTCTGTTAATCAATGGGAAGAATTCCCCCACCCCATAACCATAAAATACCTATCTGCTCTGGGGATAGGTTTAATTGGGGTGGGGGCAAAACCTGGCTTCTTAGATTCCTAAGAGCCTTGTTTGCACTTATGTGGAAATGCTTTGCCATTGCTACACTATGCTTTACACTGGAATTTCTCACAGTAAAGATCTGCTGAATGTGAACACTTTTTGCCGAACACTCAGGAACACGTAGTAGCCTGCCAAGGAGCTCATCACAGCTCCCTGCAGCATGTCTGGTGCACATTTAGGAACATGTCCCTGCCCTTCACACTCTTTGCACATATACTGCAGAAAACTCTGATGCAGTTCTGGCAAACAGAATTACTCCATAAGGTGTGAGAAGGTGCTAAACCTGCAGCACTGAAGAGGAAGGGAGAAACCCTGCCTAGCAGGTGGACTAATGGCCATGGGGTTGGGATCAGAGTTCACCCTCTTGTGTTTGATGTGAAGTGAGGCTCATCTTGAGTGTCATGGTGTACCCTTAGGTACCAGAGATCTCAACCAAAGTGCCATACTCTATGCCATTATGGCATCTTACAAGAGGTAGCCTGTTCTCCTCTGCACGTCAGCTCCTCCAGTGCAAATGGCTAGAAGGCAGAATTGTACCCACCAGCTCATCAGGATCATCAGGATCCAGCTAGTCCTATAACATTTCTGACTGTAGTTTGACTCCTTGATCTTAGCAATTTGTTCCTTAGCTACAGCTCGAACTGCTCTCCGACTGTCTTCTTATCTGGACTCTGATAGGAATAGATGGATAAGATTATTTTTAGTCTGTGACAGTTTTGCATGTGCTTATTCATAAATCCATGACATCCCATTTTCGCTTTAATCTGTATTCAAAAAAAGTAAGCCACACAAAAGTTGCAGGTATTTTATAGCAAAATCTACATCTTAGGGTGCATTTTCTATGCATTTTGTTGTTTCCTAAGCTGAAAACTACATCACAAAAAAGTGCAGATTTGGATGGAGAAATATTTACATGCATTTGGGATGTGCAAATCCGGTCAGTTCACTTCCAAATAGGGACCAAACAAAATCCTTGAGCATCCCTACTTTCTGGAACCGCTGCCCTGTGTAGTCAAGCACCTCCTTGCTGCCAGCCCTGAGACACAGCTGGTCTAGTAGAGCATCCAATGTTTATTTTTTAAAAGTTGCCCCCCCCCACTCCTTCAGACATCTCTGACATGGCGCATAATGAGCTTCCTCATTATTACTTCTTGCTTAGCTTATGGCAATTTGGAGGTGGGCTACCTAGCTAGTACCTTTGGCTACAGTGGTGCTGGCAGTGACCCTGTTCAGATGACACTCAAAGCCATAGCGGTTTTTGAGCTAAACATTATGGCTTAGGATGTCATGGGAACCATTCCTAACCATGATGGCTACATAACCATGGTTTAAACACACTCACTCACTATTTGCTGCAAAAGGGTTAGCAGCCTCACCATGGCTTAGCATGTCATCTGAACAGGCCCAAAGTTGACATTTGCGTTTCTTCTAGCTTTGATTTTGTGAGCCTAACCAAAGCTAACTGGGACTTAGTATTAGAAAAGGAGTTGTGCATCACCACAACCCCATGGTATGTGCATTAGTTTGTCTTTCTTGGACCCTTTGGGAGATAAATTGTGAAGGGAAACTTAGAGGAAGGGCAGGGAAACATAGACAACTGGGAGAGAGCTGTTGTTATACTAAAGAGGCCAGTGCCCTGTATAAGTCCCATATCCTGCCTCTGATAGATGTCATATCTTAGAGGAAGCAACACCCTAAAATGATTTGGCTAATTGTGCAAAGCTCTGTCACCATGAAGAACTTCTGTAAAGACCCCAGCAGGCCAGTTTATACCCTGGATGATTATATATAGGCAAGACTCACAGTGTATAGCAAGTTATTTAGAAACAAAGATGAAAGAGCTTTTCTACAGGATTTAAGTATAATTACAGTGAATCAAGATTTACACTAATGGGGATTAGGCTCTCTGTGAGAGGCAGACCCTCCTCTGCTTCTACAAAACCACCATTTTCTGTTTCCAGAAATTTTTCCTTTCATGTGTAACTGTTTCAAGTGCTGCAATCCATTACAGTAATGACGCTCAGTGCATTTGGTTTTAAGGGAGCCAAGTTTCATTCTACATGTAGACTGGGCAGAAAATATGCAGAGCACATTGTACTCCTGATCTCATCCATCTTCACTGCAACTCTCTGCAGTGAATCATTATTCCACAACATACAGAGAAGGGGTTATGATTGAGAATGAGTGAGTTGCCTATAGGGCAGTGTTACAAGAACTTGAGCAGGGGTGCTCAGCCGTGCAAATTTATATTTATTTATTACTGAATTTCTCTTGATCTTTCATGTGTGGTAAATCACCAGCCAAAAAGTCCCTTCCCAAATTATTAACTCATGGCCATCAATTAAATACACAGATTTAAAAACAGTTAGAACTACCTCTTAAGTGTGGGTGAGTGGGTGGGTGGGTGTAATCCAGCTCAATGGAGAGCAAGTGTGGGTGCTCTGAATCCTGTTTAAAACTGGTCAGACCAGAAGATGGCCTTTTGGTAATAACCTGTTATGGATCTTGATTTGGGGAAGATTTCATTTGGGTTTGTGTGTAAGTAGGTGTCCAACTTTGTGAGACAGAAACCATTACTAGTATTTCAAATCGATTTGATGATTATTGCAAGTTGATTCTCTGTCTGTCCAGCTTTCAGCCTTGAGCACCTCCCTTCTCCATCCCTTCTCTCTCCCTGTTGGACTTTCTTCCTTAGGTTCTTCCCTTAAGCCTTCTCCCCTCACACTCATTCCTCTGGACCAGCCTTCCCCAAACTGGCGCCATCCAAATGTGTTGAGCTACAGTTCCCATTATCCTTAACCAATATGGTCTATACTGGCTAGGGATAGTGGTAGTCCAATACATCTAGAAGGTATCATGTTAGGGAAGACTAATCGCGAAAATGGCCTCTCCCAACCTTTCTTTTCCTGCTGTGCTTTTTGGAGGGGCCCTCTCTGCTCATTCCCAAATCCCTATGGGCTGCTTTGCCCTTCTTTAGCTTCTGACCAGCTCAGCCAATGGCATCCAGGGACATTCTGCAGGCCCTGCCTGCAGTGGTAGTTGGCCAGTCACCACCGGAATTTTACTACCATCAAAGAAATATCTTAATGCCTCATAATGCAAATAATTGGAGATACAAGAAACACTTCATAAATCATAGGGTGAAAGTTAACAATCTGTTGCTTGATCCTCTGTGCTCAAAGCATTCCTAAGGATTTAACTCCTACTATCTTCTAGATTAATAAGATCATATGAGGGGCTGACATACACCATGACAGAAGTGCATGCAGGAGAAGAGGTAAATTGAATAGATGCACCCAACTGGTAAAAGCAAGTGAACAGGCCATATAGCACGTGGCAGGAGATTGCGTGGTGGAAACCATCAGTCAGTCTAACCTGAGGGGACAGTCTTCTTGAACCCAAATACTCAAATCTTATTCTGAGCAATGTAGCAGCTATCTAATCTATTTGGTATCCCATCCTCACATGTGGCCATGTTGGATGGCCCAGAGCCTTGTCTTTGAGAAAGAACCCTTGGGGACTTGGCTTAAAATTCCATATTCACCAAGAACTCAGGCAGTGGCCTATAGACTGTACAGAGATGAGCAAGAGGGCTTTTGTTCATTCTGAAAATGAATGAGGCTCTTTGAACCTTTCATTTGAAAGAAGCCTGAAAGGATCCAGTTACCTCCGCTGCCCTTGTCCTGACCTTGACACAGTGCAGCACTGTGGAAAGTTCCAAGTGAGCAACTTGGCCTAGGCCTGGGCTGAACCTTCTCTGCCTCCAGGACTAGATCAGGCCTCCCACGCTCTGTCCTTTCCATGAGGAGTGGAAGACCTTAAAGGGACAGGCCTCTGGCTTGGAGCCTACCACTCTTCCTCTTAGGGGACTTTCCTCCAGGATTGTTGCCCGTGCTGGTGGGCGTACATGGGAGGTGTACCTCTCTGACCTTTATTTATTTATTTATTTATTTATTTATTAAAACATTTGTATCCCACCCTATTATCGCTGGGATCTTGGGGGGGGGCGTACAGATAAAATCAGAACAATATAAACATAAACAATTTACACAGCTAAAACATATAAATCGTTAACAAGTTAAAACCGGTAGATTTTTTAAAAAACAACAACAAAATTTAAAAACAATTAACACTATATGTGACCATGGTGAATTTAGCCCTCAAAGGCTTTGAAAAAAATCCATGTTTTAACTTGGTGCTGAAATGAAGCCAGTGTTGGCGCGAGTCGCGCCTCCAAGGGAAGGGTATTCCACAACCGGGCTACCACAGCAGAGAAAGCCCTCTCCCATGTCCCACCATAATGTATGTCTCGTGTTTGTGGGATGCAGAGGAGGGCTCCTCCAACAGATCTCAAATCCTTGAGGGGCTGGTTCCTAAGGTGGGGTGTGAAGGCTCCAGAGGTTGTGATTGATGGGTCCCTAGCTTAAGGGCCTCCAACTCAATGATATTTAAACCCATTTAAACTCTTTGATTTAAAACCATTTAAAAACTACTTTTAAAATTCATCTGTTAGTAAGAAAGTGGGAAGGGGTCCTCCCCAAAACTGTACCCCCCCTTTCATAGCCTGTTGTCTGGCATATTAAGAAGGGGCCATTCCCCAGGACGTCCCACAGTTTTAAGGCATAAAGCTGATAGCCTTCCAATGACACAATATGTAGAGATTCCCATTTCCTCTGTGCAAAAGTGAAATACAGGACAGCACTATCTAAATGTGGGGAGATATTTATTTACTTATTTATTTTATTACATTGATATCACGCCTTTTTCCCTCCTTAAGGAACCCAAGGCGGTGTACATAATCCTCCCCCTCCATTCCATTTTATCCTCACAACAACAACCCTGTAAGGTAGGTTGGGCTGAAAGTCTGTGACTGGCCCACACCCAATGAGCTTCCATGGCTGAGTGGGGACTAGAACCTAGATCTCCCGACTCCCAGTCCAACACTCTAGCCACTACACCACACTGGCTCTATTTAGCAATTTGCACTGGGTTTTGCACTATATGGGCTTTGCAGACAGATTAAATACGGTTTTAGTGCCTGGATGTGCTGGACATAAGGGGAGGGGGACGGAAACTCTTTGCATTGACCTGTCCCCTCTCTCTTTGCATGGGATCAGAGAAATAGGAGGGTGGGGGGGAATTACCCCAAAAAGTGTTGCTGTGGAGATATATGTAAGCAAACAAAATTTAGGCTCATACTTTTATTTTTTAAACATCTTTCATTTAAAATCCGAAGGTGTCTGGTGATGTTATGCAAGCCTTTACTTTGTTTCTGGCATGGTTTGACTGTGAGCTGGAACTGCGCCCTGGTCAAGATTTCCAAACTAAGGAATACTGTGGAACTGCATTTTGTTTGTTTTGAAGCTGGGAATGTTGTGAAGTCAGGGCTACATCCGTTATGCCCTATGGTGCTGTGGTGCTCTGGGATCAGGTTCAGCGCTCCACAAGAAAGCGTTCCCCTGAAAATAAGAGCCATCTGGTTGCTCTGCTACAAGCTGGAGGCCTCCCTTTGCAACCCTGCTTTTAGGAACTGGATGTTGCCCTTGGCTATAACTGAAGTGCACCAGAAAGTAAAGCTACATCCTTCCTGTGCAACTGAAAACTCCAAAGCAGAGCCCTCTCTCCCGACCTCAGCCAGCCTGCAAAGCGCAAGTGCGCCTCCACCACTATCCACAACTCAGATCAGATCTCGAAGCCAAATCTGCTTGTTGGACTGAAACATTTTCAGCCATTAAGTTAATAATAACAATGATGACCATTTATATAGAGCATTTTAATATACCAAAGCACGCCAGTATAATTACCTCCATATTGCAGCTGGGAGGCTGAAACTGAGAGAATAGCAGCTTACATAAAACTAATGATGAGAGTTTGTGACCAAGGTGATATTTAAATGTGGAGTGTCCTATCTCATAGTTCATGCTAGTGGCCAACACTCTGTACTAACTCTCTTAGGTTCTAGTGAGAAAGGAACGGCCAACAGCTTTCTGCCAGACCCAGGTAGGATTTGTTTTAAGTCAATGATCTTGGAAAGCTATACTTCTTCTTTTTTTCCTTTTTTTCTTTTAAATTTTGACCTGACGTAGATCCCACAGCCTTACAGCTCTGTTCAGTAATCACTTAAACAGAAGTATTTGGATTTAAGACAATTTGTCTTCTATCATCTTCAGTTGGAGTAACAAGATTCTCCAAAGCCAGCGGCGCATGGGTCCCAAACAGCACACACTGTGCTGCTTGTGTGGGTGTTGCGCAGGAAACAAGTCCACAGCCTGGCTGTTTTTTGCCCTGGCCGTTGTGCTTCTGGCAATGCTAGTGCAGATAGGTTTGGGGGATAATTATGAGCCTGAGATATAAACAGTACAAATTGAAAACCTAAAGCATGTGTTACTGCACTTACATTGGTTTAGCCTCATTTATCTCAATGGAATCAGGCCAGTTGAAGTTTAAATGTGCCTCTTGGAAGCTTGTGGATTGCTGTTTAGGCTGTGATGATCCCATTTTACTAGATTTTCTGTTATTAAGTTCAGAAAGATTTCAAAAGTTGCTAGCTCCTTCCAGTAGACAATTGCCAAGGCTTGAAGCCTTTCCATTATATGGGAAGGAATCCTATGAAAGGAATCTCCTCACTTCTTTTGAATTTTAATTTGTATGAGCAATATTAGAATGCATGTCAAGATGTGCTTGCTAACTCTTGGGACACTGATATACTTTCATCCAACAAACAACGCGATCTTCATAGTTTTACATGGCATTTCAGCTGATCCTTCATGCTTATTTTCAGGTCTAATCCCATGCCAGCATTGCATTTGAAGGAAGCAAGAGGCCAAATGTTTCAGTGTTTCCAATTTGGCACTGGCACATAGAAAAAGAGCAGGGTTCCCACAACATGGAATTGTAGTAACTCCCTTTCTTCTCTCCGGCCTCTGTGCACAACTGTCAAACAGCTTAGTCATCTGCTGCCTGCTTCTTCTGCCTTCTTTAACTTGAAATTCCTATGACAGCATTCCAGATCCCACCAGTACAGGAAGAGGGACCCTCCCTGTCAAAGGCTAATGCCCTGAAGGATTTTCAAAGCGCAGGACATTCAGAAGGCTTAACTCAAGGCCTAGGACTTCAAGGCTTTTGTGTACCTGGACACTGCTCATCCGGTGTTACTCCATGTATTTCAGGACTTTTCGTGTGAATGTTTCCCCCAGACTTTGCTCAGTGGCTCACAAATGTGGCGCTCCATTGGAGCAGAAAGGAAGGGCTGAGCTGCCCTCTGGAGGTGAAAGACTGTCTTAGTTCATAAGTGCATTTAATTTTTCCTTAACCTCCATGTGAGCAATTTTAGCATAGCCATGCCCTGCAGGCTTATAATGGGAGGGATCCAATTTGGAATTATAATGCAGAGGTCTCGGCTGAATTGTTCACTTCTGAATTGTTCCACTGAATTGTTCTGAATTTTACTCCATTTTATTAGGCTTCTCAATTCATTCCCCTCCCACCTTTTATGTTGGGCAAAAATATATGAATTCAGCTTGAATTATAGTTTTTGTGACATTCCATTTCAAATGTTTGGCCAGCAGTTCTTTTCTGCTGCTATTTCAGGCAAGGAGGGAAGTAGCAAGAGTTAGGAGGCAGTGGCTGACACAGGCTGGCTGCTTATTGGATGACAGCAATTGCTGCTCTCCACAGCATCTGATGGGCACGGTGGGAGAAATCAGCAATAGAGATTGGGGTCGGAGAGAGAAACAGGAAGCCATGAAAGGGGCAAAGTGAAGGAAAGATGGTAGTAGAAACAGACAGGAAAACATTTTGTATCACACCAACCTAGGCATGTTGTTCCCTTCTGCCTCTTAAATACCCCACATGTGAAATTCTAAAAGTGTCAAGCAATCTCCGCACAGAGCTTTCGGTATGCTCCAAGAAAAGCAAAGTGATTATGCAAAGCAGAATGTCCATTCTGATATAGCATACATCTGAGTCATCTCCCACAGGGCACTCTTTTTATACCATCTGGCTGAGTTCACTAGTTACAGCGTAGTAACCATACAGGCTTTTTTCCCCATAGCCATTCACATAGCCTCACTGTGCTCTTATTGGCTCGTTTGCTCTTTTCATTCCACATCTTATGGCTTAGTAGATCTCAATGCCGGCTTCTATGAAAAATAACTGTTCTCCCTCTCTTGGACAATGTTAATTGGTGCACAACAAGTATAAGAAAGATGGCACCAAGATGAGGTAGGGTGTGAATCTGTGTGTGTGTCGGGGGAGGGAGCGGAACTGGAATCCCTTACTCTGGTGGTCTTCAACTGGTCCATACCCAAGACCCAACATGCAACATGGGACCCATTTTCACAATTTTCTCCATGCCCAACATGTCGGCAACAGCTTTGCCACGATCCATCTGGACTGATCTCATGACCAACATCTGGGTTGTGACTCACCACTTGAACTGAATGTTTCCCAGTCTCCCAGCAAGAGCATTAACAGAGCTGTCAGAGCAAATGATGCCTTGTCAGGAAGGCCTACTGTGTGGGATGAAGAGCTACCTTAACTGAGACAAGAAGCCTTATGGTCCCGTGATTCGTCTAAATCCTCATAGCTGCTGAACTACTGTTGAAGAATTCCTTAGCAGCTTTAGGGTAGATCTGTGTTTCTAGTTGTCCTTTTCAATGTATTTTCCTTGTCAATACTGTTAGTGTTGGAAAAGGCACAGAAACGGGCCATAGAAATGATCAGGTGCCTGGAGCAACTCCCCTCTGAAGAAAGCTTACAACATTTGGGGCTTTTTAGTTAGAGAAAAGGTGCATAAGAAGGATATGATAGAGGTGTATAAAATTATGCATGGTGTGGAGAAAGTGAATAGAAGTGGAGACGGTGTGGAGAAAGTGAATAATAGATAGAATACTAGAAACCAAAGACATGGAAGTAGTGAATTGTTCACCCTTTCACTCTCCCCACTCATTAGGACTGCTTTGCACATAGCATTTCTCACTCCATGTACTTGCTGTACTTGTGAATTTAATTCTTCCCACTGTACAGAAATACATTATTATTATTATTATTATTATTATTATTATTATTTTCACAGCATATTCAGGGGTTTTCTGGAGGGCTGCTTCATACATTACACAGTGGAAAAAACCTACTGTCATGCTAACTATGTATTACCTCCAGTTTCACAGGGAATATCCCATTGACTACCCATTGAACATGAGTGGGAGGGTACTATTGCACCATGTGCTGCTTGTCTTGGCCTCAGGGCACATGATACATAGCTCAGTGGTAGAACTTATGCTTTGCATGCAGAAGATCCCATGTTCAGTGTCTGGCATATCTGAATAGGGCTGGGAAAATTGGAAATGGTTGCCAGTCAGTGTAGACTAGGAGCCTTAAAAGCAAAGGAGACAAGATTAACCCAGGGGTCTCCAAACTGTTTTGGTCAGCGGACTCATTTGGAATGTTGAGTGGGTGATGTGGGCACTGTCACAAAATGGTTGCCCAGGTGAACATGGCTGGTTGTGTGTGGCTTGACCATTTAGAAAACGGTTGCCATAATGAGCATGGCTGGTCACAAAACACTAATTTCCCAGAAAGCATATTGGTGAGACTAAAAGAAATGCAACTTGCCCAAGTACATAACTTCGCTTTGCAGCATCTGCTTCAGCCCATGATTTTTTCTTTAAAAAAGTTTTAATTTTAAAACATCTTAAGAAAGAAAGATGGGCTCCAAGACGCGATGTCCATGGGCAGATTGATGCCCATGGGCACCATGATGGAGACCGTAGGTGTGGACAATACTGAGCTTAATTGACTAATGGTCTGGCTTGGTAGAAGGTGGTTTCCTATGTTCCAGCCACCTTGTTAAAGCTTTGCGGGTCTCAGTCTGGTCAATGCCTGGATTGGAGTCTATTCAGAATCCCAAGTGCACCATCTTGAATTCCATGATGGTAGAAAGGTAGGATTCAAATGTACTAAATAAATAATAAACAAATGGTGAGCAACTACTGCCACTCTTGGTTCCATGGTTTGTGTATCTCTGTAAAGATGTGACTGTACATGTATATACAAAATACTATCATGTATAAAGAAGCATTGTCACTTGTGTAAAGTCCTGTCCATATGGCTAGTAAGTTTATAGAAGGCAGAACAGTGAGAATGAATGAATGCTACTCTTACGATAGTTGTCTGGCTAGGAACTAGCCTCTGGCTTGGTGTGTAACCATTCACTATTCAGTCAATGTGCATCCTTTCCAGTGTTCTATAAACACTTGCAAGTGATTTGTTCCCTGAACTTCATGATATCCCCTGAGCAAATATATCTGCAGGAGAGCTGACAGTTAATGCTGAGGAACACAAAAGTATACAATCATTGTACAGTTGTTCATTCCTGGGCAAGAAGTTTGTGAAGCAGCTGCTGCCTGCAGCTGTAGATACCTGTCTTCTGTAAGATCCCCATAAATCTGGTCTTGCAGACAGAGCTCACAACGTTTCAGCAAGTGACCCTCCCTGTGCATCGCTGAGCATAGGAAGGCATGGAGTAGGAAGATCTGAATATTGTTGTGTTTGTGGTCTGAGGATATCAGATTGCATTAGATGCACTTCTGAGTTTCATTTTCGCTAGGCAGATGTGCTCATCCAGGAAACACTAGTTAGCAAGACATGGCCAGTCTGTCTATTTGCATTAAAACACTCTAATTCTCAAGCCATTTAGGTATTCACAGTTGGTTCATCCTGTGGCCAATGCCACAGTTGGTTCATCCTGTGGCATTGATGTAATGTTTAAAGGTGTGGTAGCATCACTTGGTCAGTACCAATAGCACAGGTCTTTATCTCACCTTGATCGGTCAACCTGTACATGGGAAGAAGGTGTATAGTCTGTGTTGTCACCATGGTGCCATGCCTTTAAATGTTGCTTCAGTGGTGTGGAATTAATCCACAGAAAAGCAGCTCCTGTGACATGTAAAAAGCATACTTTACTCTTCAGTGAAACTACTTCAGAGCTAGTCCAACCTTCCCCAGGGTTGGGACCTTCCAGATGTTTTGGACTGTAATTCCCTTCACCCCTTGTCATTAGTCCTGCTAGCTGGTGCTGATCAGAGTTGTAGTCCAAAACATCTGGAAGGTGCCATGTTGGTGAAGGCTGGTCTAGTCCTGTCATTGCAAGGATGGTGGAGTTAGTGTAAACACTGAACAAGTTCAATGCATTGTGGTAATGTATAGTTTGAAAAGTCAGCTCCAAGCTGTTCCATAGCCTATGTTGTTTCTGGCAAGTGTTTCTGCTTTGTGGACTTTTCTCCTGTGTTAAACACACACACAGACACGTTCAGAAATAGGGAAAAGTAAGGAAAATATACATTTGAGTTTTTAAGACTGCTCCTTGGAAGAACACTTCCCTTGAAGGAATTTGAAAGCCCACAATAAAATAGAGCATATATGGCAGCCTTATCCAATCATGTGCCCTCCAGATGTGTTGAATGGCAACTCCAATCATTCCCAGACAGCCAATACTTAGGCTGGCTGGGGATGATGGGAGGTATAGTCCAACACATCTGGAGGACACCAGATTGGGAAAGGCTGATATATGGCATGGAACAACATACCAAATACCATATATGCTACGCACAAGATGTTCGCATTGAATTGGGGCTCTTCTAAAGTGGACTGAATCTGAATGTGAACTCGCCTAATGATTCAGCTTTTGGAGAATCACAGAGGCACAGACAGTGTGTCTCCAGAAGCTGATACATTTCTCCTCAAGTTCTCCATATACAGAAAACACCAGGGTTGGAAGAGGGGTGGGGAGGGAGAAGCAGGGGGCAATTTTGTGACAGGCAATTCTAGTTTCTAATCACAGTGAATGGTTTTACCAGGGCTCTCCAATCCTACTGCTTTGTGGGGAGGGATGTTGAAGTAATACATCACAGGACTGTTCAAGGGTTCAGTGGTCTTCGCGAGTTATCTCTCCCAGGAGCAGGAATGTTGAAAGAGTTTTTTGTGGTGTCTGTGGACGTGAATGGATAAAGCATTGGGTGCTTGCTTGGAAAATGCTGGACGTTCAAGTCCGTCTGCTTCTGCCATGTGTGCTCCACATCCGTCATCCATCCCTGTCCTATTTCATTTTTGTGACTGTGAATTGAGCAGAAAAAGGTCAAACATTTTTTTCATCCGTAATAACCACCTAGCCCCTGCACCTGCCTTTCTGGAATTTTGCAGGTTTCTTGCCTAAGGAAACCTCTATGATATATACAATTTTCATACAAATTGCTAAACAAACAAGCAGGCATGGAGGGAATAAGGGGAAGTGAAGCACCCCACCCCAAATTTGAACACTCCCCATCCACAAACAAACCTGCTCAAGGTTTCTTAACTAGGGCCTTTTCTATGCTGTATGTCATTGCCTACAAAATCATAATGCAAAGGTTGCACAGAGCTCCTTTCACCTATTTATCTGAAACTTGGCAGGCTTTTCCCTTCAGAAGGGACACCTATCTTTGCAAATTTAGTTTAGTTCTGCTAAGAAATAATAATAATAATAATAACAATAATAATATCAGCAGTTCTCTTTTTTAAATAAATAAATAAATAAATAAATACGGTTGTGTAGCAGAAAAATGATTCAGAGAGAGAGAGAGAGAGAGAGAGCTAATCTCCAGATGCTGAAACAAACGGTTTTATACTTTAAGAAGCCCTAGAGAAATAGAACATTTTTTCCAGCATGTTAAGATGAGCTATCTTGTTTTGGATCTATTTTGGATGCTTTCTAGTTTACTTATACTTTCCTAGTACAAAAACCCTTGCACCTGTATTTCTGAATGTTGGCAGGCATAGTCCCCTCATAAAGGATTGTTATGTCTGCAAATGATATCCAAATTGACAAAAAGAAAAAAAAATCATAGCCATTTTTGTTATTTCCAATGACAGTCAATACAAACCATGAAGATTTGGATTTCCAAATCGAAATTCGGATTTGAATCCGAGTCAAAGCAGGGTGCCTCCCACTCAGTCTAAGCTGAATTGGCCTGTTTTCTGATTCACAGAATTGGGGTCTGAACTGAATTTTGTGATGAGTGCATACCCCTACTTCACAGCCATTTCAACGTATGTACAATCATCTCACCAGAATTGGGCTCAGGGGGACCCAGTTTTTCTAGTTTTCAGCAGTAGTGGGATTTACACAGTGCTGATTTGCTATCCGTTATATCAATCGTGAAGCTACTTCCCGCCTTTTCAGAGGAAGGCTATGCACAAAGATTGGCTGGCCCTTGTGTCAATCCAAAAGTCAAGTTCTTTCCCTCTCTGAACAGGTTTAATGTGTTCCTTCAGAGCATTCAAAACTAAAAGTAAAAAAAAAAATGAAGTACTTGATGAAGCAAACAAGTGGATAGCCTGTGTAAATCATGGGGGAGAGTTGACTAGGGAGAGACAATCAGGATTTGAGCCACATAATGTAAATGTGACATTTCAGGAGATAGATATGGGAGGGGAGCAGAGTTCACTCACCTACTCTTGTCTGCAGGTTTGTCTGTGAGCTCCCATAGCAAGTTAGTCTAAATCTTTGCATAAGTTAATCTCGAAAAATAAACTTTGGAGATTTGGTTTGAAGAAAGACTCCCCCACCCCAGGTCGAAGGATAGCAGAAGAGGAAGATGGGCTCTGATCAATCACTGCCGTTGGCAACTGTTTTCATTTTGTCCATTACAATTTAAATCTTTCAGCAGTATGCCTCCTACCTTTGCAAATTTGGACGTATCAACTCAAAGCATGAATGACCTGTATGGGAATAAATCTAAACAGTTTTAGGATCAGGATATCTTAAGGTTGTCACACAGAGGAGGGCTAGGATCTCTTCTCGATAATCCCAGAGTGCAGGATGCAGAATAATGGGCTTAAGTTTCAGGAATCCAGGTTCCAGCTAGACATCAGGAAAAACTTCCTTACTGTTAGAGTAGTACGACAATGGAACCAATTACCTAGGGAGGTCGTGGGCTCTCCCCACACTAGAGGCATTCAAGAGGCATCTGGACAACCATCTGTCAGGGATGCTTTAAGGTGGATTCCTGCAAGGGGTTGGACTCAATGGCCTTATAAACCCCTTCCAACTCTACCATTCTATGATTCTATGATAAGACAGGGATGGGGCAACTTTGGAGAGTCTGGGGGGGCATTTTTGACACCACCACTCAGTCCACACTCTTGCCATCACTGCACTGCCAAGTTCAGTGGCAGTACAGCAAAAAAGGGGGTTGAAATAGGAGATATTTAGCTTGAGTTCAAGCTAATTTTTTCCTTTGTAAATACCGTAGCTGTAGAAGTTTGCTGCTGAAATTCAGCAGCAAATCAACTTTTTCTTTTTCTTTTTGGTGGTGGTGGTGCGGCAGGGGCCATACCTGAGGATGAGGGGATCATATGCAAGCTTCAGACTGTTAGTTGCCCAGGCTGTCCTTCAGGACTGCCTCTTCCCATACCATCCTGTCTGGTGTTGGATGTCAACTCCTAAGGCTTTTCTGCATCTCCCACTTCTGTCTGAGTATGTTTGGCTGGGATGCTTGATGGCACCCAGATTGTGGGAAACCACCCGACTTCTCCCTTATTATCTTTTTGTTGCCTCATTAAAACTTTTTAAAATATATTCTGGCAAGCATTCCATCAGATTGGCTAATTATCTGGGTGGATTTTAAATGATTGTTATTTTAGGCTTGATTTTTCTTTTTAAAATTGTTTTTATTGTTTTTCAAATGTTGTTTTCGCTCATTTTGATTGATAGCCAGTGTGGGTTTCCTCGGAGCAGAATGATGAGATGGAAATGAATGAATTATATTTATGGATTTTATATTGTTTTGCGACTGATAATCCATTATTAGGGCTTGGATGCTCAGTTCCCGTTTCTGTAATCTGAGTTCCAGGTAGAACTGCATTAATAGAAGTAATGAAAGACAATGTTACAGAAAAAAGAGACGCTGGCAGGTATTTGTTCAAGGGTTTTTCACTCAAATTTGAAACTGCAGAAACCTTAACTCAAATAATGTATCACTAAAATCAGGTTCCTTACTAGAAGACAGTGGAAATTGGTCAATATAACACTAGGTTTTGAAAAAAAAAGTTCTGCGGGGAAGTAGGAAATAAGAAACCTGCAGAGTAAATTAGTAGCAAGCATTACTAAAGCCATATTTAAAGAGCATATTGTGCTGAGGAAATACCATGACTCCTGTAAAGGGAAGTCCTGCATCACCAATGGTTTAGAACTAACTGGAAGTTTCAACAGGCATACTGAGAGGGCTGGTTCAGTATCAGGCATTGTAAACGTGGATTTTCAAAACAGTTTCGACAATAAACCTCATGTAAATCCTTTAAAGAAACTTGAAATGGAGCATGGGAAGAGAGGATGGGTCCTCTTATGGACCAGTACTGAGCTATGACCACTCTGTGCTTAGTCATTTATTTATTTCCCGCCCAAAAATAGCACTCAAGGCAGCTAACAATAAAACAAAATCTTAATTAAAGCATTATGTAAAAACTAATAAGTGAAAAATACAACAACAACAATTCAGTTTATGAGTTGCCCTAAAGCCAAAGCTTTCAGGGTGACATACACAATAAACAAATACAACAGCAACCATGATTTAGACCGTTAAAAGACGAGACAAATAGCCCAGAAGCTAAGACATGGGGGAAATCATTTTAAAATGCACCCATAAGCATATCATGAAAAATAAATAAAATCACCAGCATTTAAAAATTATTTAAAAGGTCTGGGAGAACAAAAAGGTCCTTGCCCCCTTCCAACCAATTATAACCACCTTCAGCAGCAGACCCAGTTCTGCCACCTGAACAATAATCGCTGTGCCTGCTGGCAGAAGGACAACAGAGATGGTCCCAAACCTAGCCTTTCTCAGGCTGGAGTTCCAGATTCTCAGAGTGGCTGCACAGAAGGCCCTCAAAGGCATTTACATAGTGTACACATGCAAGGGTGAACAAAGGCTGGTTGAGCAACCCTTTTGCTTCTTCCTTGAAGCTGCCTGCTATCTCTGTAACTATTTTGAAATATAACCAAACTGTTAACTGCCTCCTGTTGCTCTCTCTGGAACAGCTCAGTCTATGGCATGCCATGATGGGTCAAAATGCAGCTAATTTCCTGTTGAAGCTGAATAATAACATTCATAGTTTGACCTAATGGCCTTTGACTTACTTATCAGTTAACCCTCCTGTTCCTACCCCTCCTCTAAAAACCTAAATTCCATTTGATCCCCCAACTGAGTTTCTACAGTTGAAACCGTATTTCACCAACTAGAGCTGCTCCCTTGATTTTAGAAGTGATAGCTCTGGTTTTTATTTTTTATTTTTTTTGGTGCTGTGGGAGAATGGACTACAAAAGTTTTGAAACTTTTCCAAGCCCTGTTGCGCTGTGCCTGCAATTTCCTTGAGTCTATCTCCATGCCTGGCCATATTGCCTTTCTTTTTAATTTCTTGAAAGGTCAGGGGTAGACCTGAATCTAAACACTGCTTGTACTACATTCTACTGAAACCAATGTCCAAGTAATGTACTTACAACATGGGTGTGTGGACAGGGTTGTCACCTTTTCATTGGCTGGACTCCTATTGACAAGCACATGACAGGCATACATTTCTATGTTTCTTCCCAACATATACAGATTCCACAGCTCCTAGATGCCAAATTAATGCACTTTTTCTTCTTCTAGATGATGACAGTTAATGTGCTGTACTGCATATTACCAACATATTTCCCAAATGTACCCCATTGTTATGGTCATAGAAGTCTGTGTTTTTTCCTCAGAGAAATCCATACACCTAAAAAACCTGACTGAAAAGGCAGCTCATGCTTATATAAAGGATTCCTGTTTCTAGAGTTTCTTTCCACAATGTCTAGTAGCTTATTAAAGTTCTCTTACAGCCATATTTACTCCAAAATAAATATACCTCATCTTAACTATGCTTGCAAGGAAATAAGTAAAACAGATTTCAGTGTGACTTCCTTGTAACAGCTTGATCTTATGCATACTTAGAAACATGCCTAATCCCATTGATATCAATCAGCTTAGGCACATCCAACTCTGCACAGGATCATGTTTAGAGGAGTGCAACAGGAAACCCAGCCCTTTATTCCAGCTGAAAAAGGCAGAACTTCATATCTGTTTGCACATATACAAGCCATTCACAGTTCAATTCTACGTTTGTATGTAATGTTGCCCACTAATGGAATGGACACTGCTGGAACAGAACATCCCTTCTGAAGCCTTTCTGTACATCCCCCAGAACTCCTCCATAGGGTTGGGAACACCCTCTAGAACACATTTTGGGCCCAGCCTAGTTGCCATCCTAATTGTCCACCAAGTACATGACTTTTTGCACTTAGTGCTGAGCTTGTGATCCTTTTGCTCAGGGATGCCTTCTGTCCTTCCCCAAGAAATTCTGCTTGCTATCCCATTTACTGATTTGAAGTACCTGTACTTGGCATGGGAGGAGTTTGTGTGGGAATGAGCCAGTGCTTTGCCTGTAAGGGGCTTGTTTGGGAGGGGAGGGAGTCTATAGGGAGTTGGCCATGTGTGTAGGCTGACCATATGAAAAGGAGGACAGGACTCCTGTAACTTTAACTGTTGTAGAGAAAAGGGAATTTCAGCCAGTGTTATTTGTATGCAGTTAGTTCCTGGTGAAATTTCCTCTTCATCACAACAGTTAAAGTTGCAGGGGACCTGTCTTCTTTTGTATATGGTCACTCTAGTATAGTGCCTGCACCTTTAACTGTTGTGATGAAGAGGGAATTTCACCAGGGACTAATTGCATACAAATGACACTGGCTGAAATTCCCTTTTCTCTACAACTGTTAAAGTTACATGTGCGCTGTCCTCCTTGTCATATGGTCAGCCTAAATATACAAAAGTTAAAAATATAATTAAATACTTTTCAATATTAAAGCATTTAAAACATTTAAAATACATAACAATTTAAAAGTCAAAGGTATAGACAGAGGTCCAGATTATTTGCCAAAGGCCTGCTGGAACAAAAAGGGGTTTGTCTGCATCCAAAAACACATCAAGGAAGGAGCCAGCGTAGACTGCAAGGATTAGAAAGAAAATCCATGTGTGTATACTATGCAAAATAAACGATAGCTCAACTGTTTCTAAACCTTATTAGAAAAACAGGGTGACTAGGCCGAAACCAACATTGTAGGCCCAGAAGCACTTTGAAAGGTTTCAACATTGTACTTAAAACTTAACACTGGCTCAAACTAATTAAATGAAGTGTTTGAAGCTTTCAACTTATAGCAGTATGGACCAAACTCTTAGAAAAGAGGGAAGGAGCACTGTGTGTGTATGGGGTGGGGGGATAGAAAGAAAGGTATAGCCATCTATTCCCAGGAGAGATCTGAAGACCAGGGTATCATGGATCCAGAGAAACCACACACTGCTTCACCAGGGAGCAAAAGAGAAAACTGGCCTTATGAAGATAGCCCAAAATACTCTCAGAGCCAAAGGAATGCATGTTCCAGAAGAGAAAAGAGAAACTCTTCTTCTTCACTCAAAAGGTCTGTGCTATAGAGGCAGCGGCCATTTCACTCACCCACCCCACATTCTAAGGCAGGAGGGAGGGGGGAGTGTGTGTCGCATTATGAGGGAAGATGGCCGCCTCATTGACTTGAATGAGAGATTAAAATAGTCCTTAAAAGTCAAAGTTGCAGGGGACCTGTCTTCTTTTGTATATGGTCACTCTAGTATAGTGCCTGCACCTTTAACTGTTGTGATGAAGAGGGAATTTTACCAGGAACTAATTGCATACAAATGACACTGGTTGAAATTCCCTTTTCTCTACAACTGTTAAAGTTACATGAGCCCTGTCCTCCTTTTCATATGGTCAGCCTACATGTGTGTATTATGTATTTATTATATGAGTAGCTCAGAAGACCACCTTAGGCACAATCCTGTGCATGTATAGACAGACAAAGGTCCTACACCTCCCGGTATTCCCCAGTCACCCATGTAAGACTTTTTCTTGTCTAAACATGCATAGGATTGTTCCCTTAAAATTACAACAACCCTGTGCAGTAGGTTTAACCAGAAAATGTTTTGCTCCAGTTAGCCAAGTAGAGAAGTCCTTTGGTTCCCGAGGCTCCTTGCTACTCCTCCTCACTGGCCTTTTTCAGTCTTGCCATTTCTCTGTGTGTCTGCTGTTTATCCTTTAGATTCCTTTATTGACACGAGTCTTCTGCTTTCAATTACCATGCAGGCTTTTGAAGTGCAGCCTTCTAATCGGCTGCATGTTTACTCAGAAGTAAGTCCAACTGTGTTCAATAGGGCTTACAGCCTTGCTTGCAGAAACATAGCAGGGTTTTCTTCTGATTCAAGGTGATGCTAGCTTTGCCAGTTCAGCCATCCCTTGATCTCGGATTCACACAGCCTGATTCCGTGGATGCTTACTTGGAAGAAGTACTCCTTGAAAATATGCATAGGATTGCAGAACACGGCTACAAAGCGAAGTATACTTACTGGCAGGACCCGCTGACATTAATGAGATTTATTTTCCAGTAAACATGTTTGAAGTTGGGGTATTAGTTTAGGAGTCTGCCGTGCAAATGTTTTAGCCGCAGAAGTCTCATCTTCTCCCCTTCCTGGAGACGCTCTGCTGCTTTCAGAATAACTTGTACAGCCATTTCTGTTTTTTAAGCAGCCCCACTGAACCTTTCCCCTTCTTAGCTGATTTTGCTTTGCTATCTGCACCCCTGGACAGTAATTATCCCCCCTTCTAGCTACTGCCTACCTCCGTTGCACTGTGGGATGCTCATTATTCACAAAATGACAATGCTCCTTTGATCATTGACTAGCATTCTGAACCATGTGACCCTGGAGGGGGCGGGCCTTCTCTGCTAACATAGCCAGGAGAATAGAGAGTTTTCAGCTGCTTGGGTGAGTCGCCTCAAAACTGCCTTTGTTCTTTGAAATAGAATTCAAACTTTTCTTTCCCCCTTGCAATCTGCTGCAGATAATTTTGGGGTTACTTTTCTCCTTCTCCTTCCTGCCTCAGGTTGCTTTGCCATTCTGGTTTTCTGCAGGGGGAAAGGGGGGTGAAGCAAAGGAAGAAATCCTTGTGTTTTCTGGGCTATTTTCTGATAAGGCAATTGGATTTGTGAGGAAGGAAGGTTTCAGGCTTCTCCCCCATTCAGCTTTAGTGGTGCCTGGTGTGGGTTCCCCCCCTTTTTTTAAGAGTGGGGTGGGTGGGTGCAGGTTCTTCCTTCTTCACCTCACCAGAAGAACAGCTTGTGAGCCTCATGTCTTGGACCCTGTAACAAGAGAGAAGCAGGGACTGGGGGAATTCAGTTTCCATGTCTTGACCAGATTTCTTTGCTGCGGAAAGAAAAGGTCTTTGTGCCTCACAGCTATCTCTTTGTAAATATTTGGCCAATGGAGCAGAGTGTGCTAATTTCTGCCTCTGATGAGTTCTTTGCCTGCTTCCCCTCCACCCCCAACACACAGTGTATGTTGCATTCTAAAGAAAAGGGACAAAACCTAACTGTAATTCCCTCCCCCCCCTGCAAGACCCACCATCCCTCCCTCCCCTTTACTACTTATTATCTAGCCATCTGGCTTGGGAAAGCACAGTGTGAGTGCCCGAGTTTTCCTCTCTTTGCAGAACATAAGCCCCAGAGGTAGGTGTTGGACTTGTACATGCCTGAGCTATTAAAACTCTGCTAACTGTTACTCCGGGGAATCTTCTTCTTCTTCTCCTCTTCCTCCTCAGGGGCTTTGCTTTATGGGATTTTTTCATTTCTTTGGGTATTGTGGGAGGGAAGAAGACAGAAAGGTTTCTCAATAAAATTTAGAGTGAAGGGCATTTTGGAGCATGGGAGATGCTTGTACAGAAACAGCTATAGAGCTATGCATTTTCTCATTATTATGCTCCATGGTCCTCTGGTATAGAGGAATGAATGGAGTAACTCTTTAATAATAACAGTAACCTTCTTGGCTGAATGGGGACACTAGAGATTATTTACTTATTACTCAGTAATGTGTGTGCCAGGTGATCTGGTCACCAATGAAACTGCAACTGTATCACCTTTGTAAAAGGAATTTGTAAACTCTGCAGTGGCATATGCAGACCTTTGTGGTGAGGCCTGCTGTATGGCAGTCTGGGAGGGGAACAGGCCATTTAGCAGCCAACCCGCATTTTTCTGTCTCTTTCCAGTTCAAAGTCTGCTTCTTAACCTGGGTTCCTTTAGGCCTAGGTGACCGCATGGACTGCATGAAAGGGGGATGGGGATAGGAGCTGCAATCGTTCCTCTTACAAGTGCAGAGATGAGAAAAGAGCATACTTTGGAAGGCAGCACAAGAAAAAAGGAAAGAAAATAAATAGTTTTGAAATTTAAATAAGGCCCTCCGCCTTTGTGGAGTGAAGGGCAAGAATCACTGGGCCCTGTGGTTTCTGAGGGATGCAGTGCAAAATGACATAGGTGTTTGTTTGCATTGCGTGTGGGTGCCCTCTGCAGTCACTTTCAGCAGGGGTTTTGCACACACAGACACACCCTTCTCAAATACTCTCTAAAATAACGATGCCGTAAAAATCTACTGTGAGTGCAACCCATCTGGAAAAGCCCTGCATCAGTCACTTCAGTCTTGCCTCGTGTACGGAACTAACATCCTTGCTTAAATTCCCGTGGGAGAGGAGGGGAAGGAAAAAACTTTCCCCCTTTGCTGGTATGCTCCAGCTTCACTGCTCAGACCAGAGAAGCTGGATCTGTGAGTGACCTTTACATCTTCCTGTCTCATTTCAACACACACACATACACACACACACTTTATTTGCTGGGGGGGTTTCCTCTGCAAAGTAGTACACTGATGGCTCTCTATAGTTAACCATAAACGCAGGATGAGCTGAAGGGGACGTTGCTTGTCTTGATATTTTCGGCATCCATAATTTGCATAAATGTAATGGTTGGCAGAGCATGAGTTGTAAATGTGTTATACTTCTAGTGCTGTGTGGTCTTTTTGAAAAGAATCACAAGGATGGTGACAGCCTTGCAAACACTCTTTTGCCGCCCACTTCACAGACTTGACTGCCTTTGTATACCAGAGTTCCTGAAATTGAACTGATCTGGGCATATCTGAAGAAAAGATTGTCAAATACATTATGGCTTAAGATGCTGGATCTGAAGCCTGAAAGTAAAGTGAATCTACTCTTCTTAACATTTATTCCATAAAAGTTAAGAATCAGAATAATCGCATAGTAAAGTTGGAAGGGGCCTATAAGGCCATCGAGTCCAACCCCCTGTTCAATAAATGTTAGCCTCTTTCATTTCTAAGGAAGAAGTGTTTGCTCCAGTTTTGTACCATATTATGAGACTTGAACTGCAGTTATGTGTGGGTGGGTGTCAGGCCTTGGGAAGAGGAAACTCATAAAGGAGCCTTTGAACAAAGAAGAGGGAAAAGGACAAAGTTTGCCCAAGCCAGCCATACCTTGGGAGAGAATGGTTAAATTTATCTACATGCCAGGTTCCAAGCGATGGCTGGAGACTGTTCGCTAACCAGATGGTAAGGGTATCGCTACAGCCCACCTCTTGCAAAATAGCAACAGCAGGTACCTTAAATCATAAAAAGTTTATGATAATGGGCAGAAATAACATAATGTGTGTGTGCGCGCGCACACACACACACACACACACACACACATATATATATATATATATATATATATATAAAACTTCAGGGAATATTTTATTCCCAGGAGAGGATGTGTTTCAGATGAAATGAGACTACAACCCCCGTTATTCCTAGACAGCAACGCCAATGGCCGTGCTGGCTGGGAATGATTGGAGCAGTAGTCCAACTCTTCTAGAGGGCACCAGGTTGGAGACAGCTGCTCTACGGATAGAAATTGTCCCTGTTCAGGTGTCTCTGTATATTTTTCATCTTGCTTTGCTAATTCATTACCTCTTTGTAGTAAGTCATACTCAGATTGGATCTTTTCTCTTTTGAATGGACCTCATCTTTTTCTGTACTCTGCATACTGATGTGGCACACCCACCTCTCGCATAGCTGGCCTCTTTGTCCTCACTTCATAATACTGTTTGCCCAGTTCCCTCCCCTTCTGTATGTACGTGTGTGTGTGTGTCAATGGAGGATAACACATCATACATTGGATAGATGGGCTATATTCTGTGAAAGCTTGTGCCACAATAAAGTTGTTGAGCTTTAAGGTGCCACTAGACTCTTTGTATTTTCACTGCAACAGACTTAACAAAATTCTCCCTATGATATTTGCAAGTGCCAAAGATGAGGACCCTTTTCATTATTATTTTTAAGGTTGCAGTAGGATAATTTACAACTACCTTTGCTTTGTTGAATTTTTCTATCACCCCAGGATAGGTTGGCCTTGATTAGGTAATATTGAGAGAGTGCAACAAAAGTTGAGGCCTTCACTATGTTATTCTCCTGGAAACCATCTGGCTGTTTCTAGAAGTTGGTCAACCCCAATTGCTGAATCACAGAATCCCACCTTTGTTTTCCCCTCCGTGAGCAATTACCATATGAATTCAACAGCCAATCCTCCATCTCATCCAAGGAGCTTTTTTTAGGGGCCTCCTGTTGGAGATGCTTAAAAGAATAGATAATGTATACCTCAGATAATGTTGTTAAGTTGTGAGCTCTGGATTGTTCATGTTCAGCAATCCATTGTTAAATCATAGTGCAATATTTGCATGTAACAGCAACCCACAATTCATTGACAACCCATACTCAGCCCACACTTTGGTTGTCGTTACATGTAAACCAGCTCAGTGAATGCTATTCAGAAAGCACTTCTTGGTGTGAGAAGAGAACCAGAATAACTCTTCTTATATAGTGCCATGTGGATTTGGATTTGCATCCAACTCCAGGTTATCTGGGCAAAAAGGTTTCCAAATGTAATAATGCTAATCCCAAGACAAAGAGGCATCTACTTAGTGCTGGTAGTGAAACAACATATTCTATGTCCTTGTCTCTTGGGATTATTATTA
This sequence comes from Anniella stebbinsi, assembly GCA_029215795.1. Lineage (NCBI taxonomy): Eukaryota > Metazoa > Chordata > Lepidosauria > Squamata > Anniellidae > Anniella > Anniella stebbinsi. Next base: position 57,544,280 of record JARDYH010000005.1, on the reverse strand, counting down.
TTTTGTTTTGTAAAACTTTCATTATTTCCTAATGTTGTGTGTCTAAAATGGGATAAAAGAAAAGTGAAGACTAGTATCCGAGAGCATCATGGATTGTGATTGTCTTCTTCTCCTGGCATCCCACCCAGATTTGGGTTGTCTACTCCTTTACTCAGGACAGCAGGTGTTTGCTAGAAAAGTAAGGAGGTTAAAATGAAGGGGCAGGTTGAAGACCTGAGTCCATTTGTCTATGTTTTTGGTTCACGGACTGAATATGAAGCAGAAATGCAACATTGTCGCAAAGTTCTAGGCAACAATGTAAGCTGATAGCACTATTCTGTCTGCACTTGGTAGGACTTTAAATCTAAGGAGCCAAACACACTGGAGACCGTTCACATGACATAAGGAAATAAAAAGAAGTTTGGTACACACACATATAAGGAGAGGCTGACGGACCTTTGAATTTAAGAAAGTGTTTTCAAAATGGTGGCAGCCCTCCACCAGAGGGGAGCATGTGAGGCAACAGCAGGGAGGTACAGAAACTCTTGTGCATGACTTTTGGGCCTATAAACAATGACCATTCAGGGTTTTCCAAGGTATGGGACACAACCCTGTTGTGATCTACAGAGAAGGGAGGGAGATTCATGTCTCTGACTACTTTAGGCCCAGATACCTTGGGCTTGAAGAGAAGAGGAGATAGGCTGGGGCTGTAGTTAAAATGTTTTAAATGTTGGTTGTTTTTATGTTCTATGGTTTTAAATTTTGTTTATTGACTTTTTAACGTTCAATCTTTTAATTTTTGTAAACTGCCCAGAGAGCTTCGGCTATGGGGCGGTATATAAATGTAAATAATAATAATAATAATAATAATAATAATAATATCAGTGAGAAGATGTGTTCCCTTATTTGCATGCTTTGGCCTTTGTCTTCCCTTCAGATCATTTCAATATGTGTAGAATATGTGTTCAATATGTGTAGAATATGTGTTCAATATGTGTACACATGACCCGGTTGCTCTAGCGTCATGTGTACCCATTTCACAACTGATGTATCAGTCAGGAAAATAAACTATTTCAAATATCAGAGATGTTCAGAGCCAGCATCATACAGATTCAAGCCTTCTCTCTTCCAGTCCTATGTTGGGAGAGTTTGCTGCTGTGTGAATTGGTTGTGTAATAAGGGGAGTGGCCTTTGGTTTCCCAGGGAAGTGCTTCCTTAGTAAGGAAGCGGGTGGGAGAAATGGCGTACACAAGAGCATGCATTCCGCATGTGGTGCTGCCCCATAGAGATAAACAGGAAACTTTTAGCAATTCATTTGTCACTGCAAATGAAAACAGCCAGTCAATTGGCAAAAGAAGAATCTGGAGCTATGAAACATTGATTTTTTTCTTCAAGCCAGCAGGTTGGAGGTTTGTGCCTCTATAACTCTTGAAAAGGGATAGCACCTGTGCAGGCCACAGAAACCATTGTTGGGCCGGACTAAATTTGCTCTTAGGCTACTGCTAGTTTTGAGCCTTCTTCAGAATATTGGTCACAAGTGTTTTAAGTGCTTCACTTCACTTGTTTTGGCTCTGTGTTGTGACATGAACTCTTTGCAAGGTTTCTATGTGCATGACACTGAGCATTATATATCAATCATTAAAATAAAAATGTGTAAATGTATCTGAAGCAACCTGGAATAACAAGGTGGGACCAATTTATTTTCCAATCCAAATTCTCTAGGCCTGATTTTGACAATATCCACAGTTGGTCTCCTGAGCTTTTGGCAGTTTTACCTCTTCAGTAAGAAATCTTCATTTGGCCAGCATTGAATCAACTTGGTCCCACTTTGTTATCCAGGTTGCTTCAATACAGGGCAAACGAAGATTTGTTACTGAAGAGGTGAAACTGCCAAAAGCTCAGGGGACCAACCATGAGTATTATCAAAATCAAGCCTAGAGAATTTGGATTGGAAATTCCCAATTCTCAAAATGAGAGCCACATTAAACAACAGCAACCACCTGCCCTCAAAACTGTCATTACTTCTTTCTCAAGATCCAAACTTCCTCAAAAGTTGAGGCCGTTTGGTGAAATTGACTCCATACTTATTGAAAGTTCCAACCCTAAATGTTATGCTTCCTGATCCTTTAGGGAAACTAAATCTTCCTGATTACAAGTGACAACAGTTAGTGTTATCCACATTCTCCTACTCCCTGCTTATTTTATTTATTTATTTATTTATTTCCCACCTCTTCCTCTGGATCAAGGCAGGGAACAACAGGAGTCCCCCAATCTTTTTGACCCATGAACACGTTTGGAAATCAGAGAAGCTGCTGTGGGTACCTAATCAGTGTATTGCCACTTTGGCACCTACCTGTTGCATGTATGGATCCATGTGTATGGATCCACATTGCTGCTGTTTATGTACTGTGTGTAGATAGAAGGAATAAAAATGAAAGCTAGTTCTGCTTCAGTCACTGCTGTCTGATCCCAATAGGAACTACCTACGTTCCAGCCCAGGGACCATTAGGATTTCTTCAAATTGTATAGTTCCCTATATGGAGATAAATCTTGAAGAGTTCATCTCTTTTGTGTTGCTCAGCAGCAAGTTAAAAACAAAAATGGGTTCCAAAAATTGTAGCATTATATTCTGGATTCTTCAAGCAATGATTCTGCTAATGTAGGAATGGTAGATTAATTTGTTATTGTTATTATCCTTCTCCTGAGTAAAGCATTAACCCTCTCCAAAGCAGCTTACCATAAAGTACATAATTAAAATACTATCCAGATCTTTTTTCCAGCCTTATACCAAAATAAAACTGAGCCAACTCAGTTAAATTTGCTGTTGTTCATTCTGGTTGCATTTCTACAGATTTGTTTTTTAAAACAAAAACAAATAGAAGACCTAATATTGTATTCTCTTAGATCTCAATAATAGCACACATGCCATTGCAATTTGTTCAAGGAAAAGACTTGTTCCCTTTATGATATTTACCTTGTTATTAACCTCAAATAATAATAATAATAATAATAATAATAATAATTTAATTCTTACCTGCCTCTCCCTCCAGATCGAGGCGGGGAACAACATCAGTACAACAATATAAAATACATAAAATGGATTAAAAGCATATAAAAGTAATACATTATTAAAAATAACAAAGTCTTAAAATTTGACTAGGTAGGCATAACCATTGTTTAGGACATTTTCTTGCAAGAATAAACACTTCATTGTGATAGGTTTGTTTACCGGTTAGGGTGGACAGACAATAGCAGCATGTAGATCTTGTGCCTCAACTTTCCACCTATCATCTTCAGATAACACAGTCTTTAGGGCATGTATATCAACCTAGTGGTATGAGCTTCATAAACAACTCAGTTCAATTGATTTGGGAATGCAGAAAGTAACACATAATTCCCTGACTCCAGAGGGCTCATAATTTAAGTCTTGACAATTTAAAGGGAAATGAGAGACAAAAATAAAGCTAATGAGTGCTGGACATACTATCAATTACCTTCTACTGCTGTGGAGCTGCTGATTTCTGAAAATGTTCTGCCTCCCAAAACTGTACATTTGGTGGATCTCAGCTGAGACATATGTCCCCATGTATTGTGTGTATCTGTGGAATGGGACAAAATAAAATCAAAACCAGTTGTTACCGTTGGAAGCAAATCCTCCCATAGCTCAAGTGATATCAAGGGTATGGCAGAGAACCTGGATTTTATATGACCTCCACCAAGAGGACATCTTACTGCATTCTAGACTTGGAAGGAACAGAGGCCCTGGATCCAAACTGTGCCTTGATGCAGGACTCTCCAACCCATTAAAGCAGCATGTCTTTGGGGTAGTCACCTCCTACTTCCCTGCAGAGGCAATCATAGAGTTCGCAGTGTTCACTGGTTTCCCAGCTGGAGCTGCTATGTTTCTGTACAGTACTATACATGTGGGTGCCTACATGCATATAAGTTATTTTTAAAATTCCAGTGCAGACATTCAGAGTGCAGTATGCCATGATGTGCAGTACTGCAATGAATGTTTAGGGAGCTATTAGCTATAGGTGAAGCCAAGGCATATGACACCAATAGCAACAGAGGGAAAGGGGCTTGGAAGTCCTCATGTGGCTTGTGGACTGCCTGTTTTGGAAGACCAGGGTTCTGAATACAAATCCACACTTTAGTGGTGCTAAAGTTTATTATAACAGATCACTACTAGTGATGAAAAAATATGTGGCTTTTGGATGCTATTCATGAGAGAGATGATCTGCCTATTTATATAAACAGGCAGTTTCTCATAAGTGGCAGCAACACATGGATTATGTCACTTTTCTTTGAATGGCAGTTATGTTGTACTGATCATTGTCTATGCAAGAACCTAATTGACTCTGGCTGATGGCAGCGGTCAAATGCGAACATCGTTCAGCTGGCTGGGTTAAACCTGGCTCCAGTTCCCTGGCTAGAGCTAGCATGAACCTGGAAAGAGTTTGCTTTAACAAGAAGTGAGGCCAGCTGCTACTGGGCATGTCCACGTCTGGCATCAAGTGGGGAATTTTCACCAAGATTAAGGAGATTAAAATCTCTACTACCCATTGATAGTTGGTAAAACTTTATTAAGTCATAAAAAGGGGGTGTAATCCATCTGAAATGTCCATGCTGCTACACTGCCAACAGGCCAGATTGAAGTGGGATTTCCAGTCTGGGTTGCAACAGAATGGCAATGATTTCTCACACTGTTGTCTGTGGGACTCCCTATAGCCAAAGAGACTAAAACCTCTTCTATCTAGCCTACTTATAAATGCCAGGCCTGTATCGCCAGAGCTCTGAGCCACACAGTGAAGGAAAGGCAAGCATCCAGGTGAGCCACATTAAATTTTTAATCAATGGGAAGCTATGCCCTGGGTCTGAGAAATGAAGCGGCTAATAACAATTTATAATGGAGAAGGAAAGCCAGTTCCAAGTCTTGAAAGAGTTGGACAACCTGCGGCACTCAGTTGTGATTAACTGAACCAGAGAAGCTCTTAGGGAGCTGGTCTTACCCAGTGAAATAGTGTTGAACATGAGCCTAAAGTCCAAATAGTGTTTTCACTGCAGTTTGTATCCAATGTTTAACGTAAGTCCCATTCATATCAATATGTATACTCTAAGAAGAACTAACATTGGATACAACCAAATGAATTTGCTTGGTGGCCTTGGCCAACTCACCATCAATTTATCTGCTTTACAGACTGAATTTCTATGTGTATAGGTTGTTATTGTCTAGGTTCAATGAGTCTTCCAAGTAAGTGGGTATAAGATTAAGCTTGAAATCAGTGGGATTTATTTCTGAGCAGGTAGAATATGGATCGGGGTGTTTGTTTCCCATCTGTGGAAATGGAGATGTCAAATCATTGGTTTATTGAGATGCCATGCAAATGAGCAAAATGCTTCTGATAGAGCCCCCCTGTTTTTTTTCCAGCTAAATCATGTGTGTTACTGAACTGCACCCCTAGGTTTATTAGCTGTACAGTAGTTATCTCTGTTTTGCTACAACTGTAAAAATCTTAAAAGTTTGACAGAGTAGTAGGACTAGAAAATCTATTAGTTCTTCCAATCTTCTTCTAAACTAGCAAGGAAGCTTAACTATTCTGCCCTTGACTCTCTTAGATTAGGAGAGAGCAGGGGGTGTTGGCCATCCTTTAGAGACTCCCTTACCAGGAGAAAAGGGACAGGCATGGCGTGTTCTGTAGCCCTACTTTCTCTTACCCAGCCAGGTCAAGACTTTCCTCTTGTCTCAGGCATTTGGCAATATCTGAGGAGCCTGGGTTTGTTTTTGGTTTTGTAGCTTTTGGGGCTGTTGTAGCGGTTTTAAATGTATGTGTGTATGTTGTATGTTTTTGCTGTTTTAATTTTTGTATATTGTTTTCAATTGTTTTAATCCCATGTAAACCGCCCAGAGAGCTTTGGCTATGGGGCGTATACAAATGTAATAAATAAATAAATAAATAAATGAAAAATTAGGAAAGTGAAATCTCACATTTGAGGGTGCTGATTTCAGGAGGAGAATAGTATATAGTAAATATGTCAAAGGTACTGATTAGTTTGGCAACTGCCAGGCTCTCAAAAATTATGTCCCAAAATTTCTTCATCAAATTGGCAAGGTTATGCATAATACCCGTGGTTTCCCCATTCAAGATTTCAAAGGTGGTTTTTGTTGCTGCTGAACATTAGTTGGGCATGAAGTACCTGATGCAGTACTTCATTCCCAGCTAATGCATTGGTATGCATTACCTTCTCTGGAGGTGATTCAGGACCAGACGGTCAAGGAACTTATTTGGGAACTGTTACCCATAAATCGTTGTTGTTCATTCATAAGCTTGCACTTTCCTGAGTCAAAGCTGTTACAGGTTGACCCATAAATCATCTTACCTGATGTCCATCTCCTTTGCACCAGCAGAACTTCAAGCCTGCAGAGAAAATTGGCAAGGTGCAAAGGAATTGGTCTCTCTGCTACAAAGTAACTCTACAGATATCAACTGTATCTTCATTGTAGTGCACAGTGACTTGTGAGGATACTTTGAATATGTGTACTATGTGGCAGGCCTCTTGGAAGCCTAAGGAGAAAATTATACTTCTATTCATATCAGAGTGATGACACTGGGTGCATTCGGATGACACTTTAGTCCACGGAGTGTGAATAGTCCAAGACATGGAAGTAGTGCTCCATGGAGTAGAGTAATCACACTCCGTGGAGTAGTCATCTCTCCCACCCTCCACCCTCCCTACCAAATGGCGGCACTGGTTCCTCCTTACCTTATTGGGGAGCTGCCATTCTTTAGGAAGGGGCAGGGGGGGAGGAGAAACACAGTGCGAGGAGACATGCCACAGCTGTTGCTGGTGAAATAGCAACGGCCGTGCAGGGACAGGAGATGGGGACGGGGACATCATTTGGTGCTGATGCATCCTTTGCTGGAGGCTGGATCTCGCATCCTGACACTTGAGGAGACCGTTCCAAAGCCTCTTGCTTCTGCAATGGCAGCACATGGAGAAACATGCGCTCCCCCGCCACAAAAGCCAGAGGCTGCAGAATGGTCTCCTTGCATATCAGGGTGCGCGATTCAGCCTCTGGCAAAGAACATGTCAGTGCCAAGCCATGTCATCCCTGTTAGGGGATCACATGGCTCGGCACCGATGTGTCTCTCCCCATTGGGGCCATAGCAACAGGGAAGTGGGTGGCTATAGCATTGCTGCCCCCTTCCCTGTTGCCATAACCCTAAAGGGGAAGGAGGGGGTGCTGCGCCAAACAATCACTCCTGAAGCCGTGAGGAGGACAGATTCCTGCGCCTCCTGTCCCCATTCACCAGAAGAGAAGGGGAATCCTTTGCATCAGCAGGAGAGATAGTTCTGTGTCCCATGTTCTTCTGTTGTGGTGAATGGGAACAGGAGGTGCTGCACACCCTGCCTGATATTGGAAGATGGATTTATCCCACGGTGGACATTGCACATCCAGCCACAGGAGACATCCTTTGCCCCTCCCCCTGCCTGCAATCCATTTGGGGATTGGCTCGAAGGGATGGAAGAGGCTCCTTCTATTCTCTTGAGCCAATCTCTAGATGGATTGCAGGGCGGGGGGAAAAGGATGTGCATGTCCCTGGGAACACATAGGGCACCACGATTGGCGAAGTACTTGAGAGCTCCCAATCGCTCTGCTCTACTAATGGATGGCACAATCGGTGGTTCCCCAAGCGCATTCCGGGATCGGATTATTTCCCATGTTGGTTATTTCTCATGTTGGTTATTTCCGTTGATTATTTCTGGAAAATAACTAACCATGGCATGTTTTTTGCTTGACAGATGACATGTTAGTCAATAGGGGCTATTTGAGCAACGGTTGCTTAAATAGTCCACCGTTGACTAACATGTCTGAACTGAGACACTGAGTGATGCAGGAGGCAAGTCATCTTTGTAACTGGTTTTTTCACTGTTTAAAATTCTTTTAAAATTTTGTATGTTAAGGAGTTTGTAGTATGTTTTTATGATGCTCTGTTGTTTGGGTTGTAATTTTTGTGAACTGCCCAGAGGCGTTAGCTATTGGGAAGTATAGAAATTAAATGAAATGTTTTGTTGATTCTCAAATTGATAGGAAGAAACATTCAAGGTTACTGTGAATGAACTGCTTATTTAAATGAGGAGAAGGTCAGGCAGTTCTTCCAGAAAGAAGTAGAGTGCGGCAAGCAATTGCAAGCTGGCTGGGACGAGAGCAAGGATTTGGAGGGGGGTTGTTCCATTGCACTGCAAGCAATGGGGTGTGTTGAATATTTGGACTCACAGTAGGCATAGAATATAAAGGGAGATATTTACTTTCATTTTAATGGCAAACTCTTTCTGGAGCGTGAGTGTCTGAAAGCAAAGTCTGGGAAGAACATATGGACCTTGTCTACCGACTTCCTGTGCAGTTGCATTGTTGGAAGCAAAGCTTTGGTCTGTTTGAGGAGACTGAAAATATACAAGAGTTTCACAGTGCCTAGCATTTTACTAAATTCTGGACTGCCTAGCAATGTATTTTTCAACACTGTATAAAAACAGTGAGTATAATCATCTGTTGCCTTTGGTTAATTATCCCTTTGATCCTTGCCATTTCCATTGCAATAATAGAGAAGCCAGCGTGACTTACTGAATAGTCTGCTGGTCTTGGAAACTGGGAGTCCTGAGCTCAGACGTCAGTCATGAACTTGCTGGTGTGGTTTGAGATAAGTCACTCCATAAGCTAAAAGGAAATGTTATTTCCCTTCCTAGGCCTTTGGAGGCACATTAATCTATTGCTAAATACAAACATAAGATTAAAACTAATAGAGACAATTCTTAAACTACAGCTATTCTTAAACTTGACTATCAGCCTACTTCCCCCCCACCGCCGCCTACTCTAATTGCCAGCCCACAGACCAAAGAAGGGTGTTCTGTGCCCCCCTCCAAAGAACTTGCCAGCAGGCTACTTTGGGTGGGGATGTACTGTCCTTTTGCCCCCTTGCTCTGTTCACAGAGTGGTCGTGGGGAGGGGCACCTCCTTCAAGTTGCTTTGGCATGAGATGACAGGATACAAGTACCTTAATAAAAATAAAATCAGGTTGATGGAAAATGCAACTAGCAAGAGGGAAGAACAAGATACATTGGGTAGATAGCTGGACAGCCATCTGTCAGGTACGCTTTAAGGGGGATTCCTGTATTGGGCGTGGGGTTGGACTCGATGGCCTTATAGGCCCCTTCCAACTCTACAATTCTGTGACTATTCCATTGGTAAACGGGGAGGCCAGGATAAAGGACAGCATATTGCATGTTAATCTGGGTCAGTAAACAATAGGTAGGATTTAACAGTGGCCGGAATTCTTCTCAGCAGCAAAGCCTAAAACAGGAAGGCATATGGTGCTGCTCCTCCTTCCTTGTATATTATGCACAATATCCACCAGGTCAGGCAAACCATTAAGCTTCTTCTCTTTTTGTCCTCCCCTTGTCTGTAGCACTAATTGCTCCAGTACCATAAGAAGGCTCTCTCTGTATTTTTGTCTTTCTGTGTGTGTGTGTGTGTGTGTGTTTTCCCATGGTTGAAGGCTTGCTTAGATGCTCCATATTGTTTAGCGTAGAAAGAATAGCTATCTGTGTTCTTGACAGGGGGAAAAAGAGAAGGCCTCTGCACTGACTAAAGACAGGCATGCCCATGGACCAGCACTTCTTCTGGTACAGGCAAAAATAAGCATCTTGTGTAGAAATGTTGAGAGGGTCCACAATAAAAACAGGGAGAGTGGTTTGTACTGCTATTCTGAGCCTTGAGGCCTGTTCATTCTTCTCTTTCTGCATTCTTGCCTACTTATAGGATGACTTGTGGTGCATGGCTCTCTTCCCCCCCCCTCTAATTTCCCTTGTGCAGGGTGAATTCAGAACTTCCAGTACCAGAATACCAAATTACCTGATCTGAACTTCTCCTAACAATGAATTCATAGCTGCCCACGAGCTACTGTTGGCAAACACAAAGCTCCCAACCACAGGAGCATTTATTCTAGGCTGTCATTCCATGCATGCTTCTCATGAGTGATATTCATTGCACTGCAGCACTACAAAAACAGCATCTTAGCATTAACTATTCCAGCATGGCTATTAAATATTTGGAACATCATTTAGGTGCTGCCAAAAACGAATTTATTCTGAAGGTAACTAATGATATTTGAACTGGTACTATCAAAGGGGAACCACTCTTGACTGTTTATTATAACTCCTTCTCTCTTTAGTTAGGGCCAAACTACATTTACATGGTGGCCAGTTTATGATTATTTTTTCCATTTTCCTCTCTCTAACAAAAAGCAGCCAGAGGAGACTGCAGTGGCTCAGCACCTGAGGGTCTGTACCATATGGTGTTGTGATGGCCACCAACTTGGACGGCTTTAAAAAAAAATTAGAGAAATTCCTGGAGGAGAAGGCTGTCTGTGCCTGCCACGATGGCTATATATATTACCCCAGTGTTGGAAACAGGGTGCCTCTCAATGCCACGTGCTGGGGAACACAAGCAGGAGGGTGCTATTGCACTCACGTCCTGCTTGTGGCCTTCCCACAGGCATCTGGTTAGTCAATATGTGAACAGGATGAGATCTGCCTTTAGTCTGATACCGCACAACTCTTCCTATATTTTTAAATGCTCCTCTAAAAATCCTTCCGTTGCTGGATCCCTGTGGTTGAACTTTTCACATGACCCCTCAAATGGATGTTGGCCTTCTGTGCCCTCCACAATATTTTCTGGTGGTGCTGATTAACCCTCTCTCTGCCTTCACTTTGTTCAAAATTGCCCCCCCCCCACCCCAAGGTTGCCATTTCTCTTCCCCATGCGTGGGAGAATGCAGCTTTGCGAGAGTAATTTTAAGTGAATGAACAACAGGACTTCCTCCCATACCCACTGGTCCCCCATTTACTATACTATTTCAGACTCTGTAGCTGCTTTCCATTAAAAAAAAAAAAAAGTTCAAAGAAAGAATTACAGAATCATGTATCGCATGTCGTTTGATCTCTTAATTTTTTTTTAAAAAAAGAATTTGATTGCGCTTTATCTTTTATGCTGCTAACTTTTGTGCCAATTCGGTTTACTAACAAAGCAATAGGCCAGCCTTTGGAGGCAGGATAAGGATTTCTGCTGCTGATTTTGTCCTAGTTTAAGAGAAGAGAGGCTTCAGCAACAGAAATTGCTGTTGCAGGGGAACCCAGATTCCTACCAGACAGCACAGAAAATCTCACTGTATTAAAAAAAAAAGAAAAGAAAACAAGGAAAAGTAAATCATCACACATCCTGCCTACAGAATTCTGGGACCATTCTGGATTCAGTTTACCAAACTGAGGGGGGGGATCTTAATTAAATTAGTTTGGTCTGCTTTGCCTGTGTTCTTCAGCTTGTGGTGAAGGGGATGGATGTTTAAAACATCTTTACCTTTTAAAAAAGAAATGCACAGAGGAGCTTTTCAAGTTGCTCATCAATCCCCACTCACCTCCCCCAACGGGAAGTGCAGTCCCAGCTGAGTATGCAGCCGCCAGCAGCAAATGGGTATGTTAAAGAGTGTGGCCGGAAGCTGGTTATTATACAGCTAGTTTTCTTTGAAAGCTCTGCAAAAGCAAAGGGAATTGAACCCTTTTACTGTTCCAAATTAAATGTGGAGTTTTACACCCACCCTTCCCTGACAAGAACTCAGGAGAACAGACTAGTCAGGATTGACATGCAGCAGTGTTCTTAAAATGAGAAGTCCCTGTGGAGGTTCTCTCCCCGCACCTCTCCCTGACATTTTCTAAGGAGCATATACAACCTTAGCCTCTCCTTCCCATAGAACTGGAGTTTTTCTCGCTATAACTGGGGTGGGGTGAGAGTGAGAGAAACAGGGATGGGAGGAGGCAGGCATTCTGCAACAGTAGCCTGAAGACGGGGAGAGGGGCATGCAAGCTAGGCAGGAATCTTTCCCCACTGAAGGGAATTGTTTGGAGAAGGCAGAGGGCAAGGGCAACATTATATGGGGCTGCCAGACAGAGAGCTCCTAACACTACTAGTCAAAAGCCATTGTGCATCTATTCCATCTTTCTTTCCTAAACTGATTTCCTGTAGTAAGGAAGAAACATGTACACATGGTTTACAAATGAAAGGCGATGAGATCAGGCTCCCCCTCCTCCACTGGAAAAATTATGTGAAAGGAGCACAGCCTTTTTGGGAGCACCCTTTGTTCTGATGCTTACAACCTTGATGTTTCTCTTTCTTCAAGTGTGTTGGGGGGGGGAGGGGATAAGTCCTTTGCTATCATACTTTTTTACCTAAGTCCTAGTTCTGAATGAGGTGGTATTCTTGGACTTCACAGCTTCAAGCTGTAGGGCTGGGGAGCAGGGGGTACTCCCATGACTGAATGCTCTTCCATACAATTTTTTTTAAAATGCCTGCTTATAGAACACAAGAAGTGCCTTGCTGGATCAGACCGAGGGTCCATCTAGTCCAGCACTGTGTTCACACAGTGGCCAACCAGATGTCGACCAGGGCACGAGGCAACAGCACCCTCTCACCCATGTTCCCCAACAACTAGTGTATACAGGCTTACTGCCTCTGATACTGGAGGTAGCACATAGTCATCAGGACTAGTAGTCATCGATAGCCTTCTCCAGCAAATTATCTAACCCTATTTTAAAGCCATCCAAATCTGTGGCCATCACTACATTGTGTGGTAGTGAATTCCATAGTTTAACTATGTTCTGTGTGAGGCAGTACTTTCTCCTGTGAGCATAATAGGAAGAATGCTAGCCTAGAATGCTCCTGTCTGACATCTACTTTTCCTTTGGTCCACGGATATTTTTACTGGGGGGAGCACTGAGAAATATTCAGTCACGGGAGACTCTACATGCAGTCTGAAGTGGTACAACCCAAGCAGACATTTGCTACCTCATTGAGTGCTAGGCCTTTAGATACTTTGCAACAGCAAGAATCAAATGCTCTTTATGAAGGAAATGAGCCCTTGGAGTGTCCTGAGGACATTAACAGGTTACTAATCTGGCTGGTGAGGTATCCAATGAGGCTGTGGATCAGAGGTGTAGGTCATGTTCAACATATATACAGATTTCACTTCAATAAAGCATGCTTTAATGCCCACACTTCAGGAGGAGTTGAAGTAAGGATGGAGTAGAAATACATGCTTTTTTGATGAAGAAGAAGGGGAAGAGGAGGGGGGAGGAAGAAGAAGAAAAAGAAGAAAGTTACATAGCCTTATTCCTCAATGGTTCACTTGTGGTGAATGTGACCAGAATTGGGTCCTCTCTGTGTACTGCAGAACAATGTGGCCTATCCTGTACATCACAGAATAAAAAAGGGTTACTTTTCTTTAAAGCAGGACAAAAGGCAACACTGATTTCCTGATTTCTTTGAATTGAACCTGAAGTTTTGCTCTGGTGAGAGGAAAAAAGTATGACTAGTGCAGAAATGAAGCACCCTCTGCTCAATGAATCCCACAGAGATACTTAATGCTGCTTTGCTCTTGTTCATGTGAATGCAGCCTTAGTCTTTGGTAGGACAGTAGTACTTCATCTGGTCCCTTCATCTGGTGCCATCAATTTCCCCACATTTGCTGCTGCACTGCTGGTTCCCATGAGAGAACCCCTTTTGTTCATGATGAAAAGCATGCAGCCTCCCCCCACCCCTTCATGATAATGTGATTGGGACTAGGGCATGTAGCCACCAAAAAGCACAAGGAAGATAAAGACCCCAGAGTAGGGGAGGAAAAGCTTTGCTACTCAGTGAGAAACGCTTTTGAGCTTGATGAGGATCATGGGCCACCAGCTGAGGAACCAAGCAGTAGAATTTGACTCAAGTTGTGCATGCTTTGTGACCATGGTTTTCAGACTTCCTACCCTCGAGGAGCCCTTTCTACATCTGCCAACACCCCACCTCCCACACACATACACACAGGTCTACCACATAAACCCCAGTGTATCACTGATGGTTACAACAGGGTCTGTTCTAGGATGCACACCTGGTTTATATGTGTTGGTCTGTTGGGCCTCCTTGAACGGCAAGTATGAATCAGTGGTCTAGTTCACACACGATGCTACTCCATAGTATGGTTTGGTGAAATCTGACTAGTCTGTGTGCCGGTTTGCAAATAATGGCAATTGTGGGTTAATTAATCCACAAATTGCCAAAATCTAGTGGGAGTGAACAAACACACCACCTCGATTGTGCTCTTCAGCTTTCAATTAAAAAGCAATGATGGCCTCATTCATAGGTTGTTAGTGTGATATCCAAACCCAGACACTCTGGGCTCTGAATCAAGACCATGGTTGGTTAACCAGCTATCAATCATAAATAGATCCCATGATTTGTTGTTGGCTTACGAGTCCAACTTATTTAAATCTTGGCTTGTTGTGATATCTGAACCCAGAACCATGGCTTATCGTTGGCTTGCTTGAGCTGCTGTCTGCCCTGAAACAGAGATTCCTAGCAAGAGCAGTCTGAAAACTAAATCATCTGAAGGCTGGCAAAATGGGTGGGAGAGAAATAGATCGTAAATAGGGGAAACAAGCCATAGTAGGGATGTTGGTACTTCTGTAAGACAATTCATGACTAAAGCTACAAACTATGATTAACATAAACCATGGTTCAGTGCTATGTGCAAATGCAGCCAATGTTTTCCTGCACTTTTCATTGCAGAATCAAATCAGTAGTTGTGGGAAAGACATCTTTCAGGAAAACTTGCCTGAAACCCCTCATAATGTACTTAAGAACAGGAAAAGAGTTAAGGTTTAGGTTAGCTAGCAGGTTGGGTCAAGGAGACAAGGGATAGCAGCCTATGGAAAAACACCGGGGACCTGTGTGGAGCACTGATTTAAAGCCTCATTTCTGCCTGGATCCCCTAATCCAGCCTTGATCAGAGGCTGTTCACACATTTCTTAGCTGCTATTTTGTTATCTAGAATCTCAGAAGAGAATTAGAATCTTCAAGACCATAATACGTCCTTTGCTAGATTCCACAGTGTATGTGCTGCCCTGGATGTGAACGCCTAGTGGTACCAGCAAGACCAGGATGTGATCTTCAGCATAGCAGCATGATAACCTTCCTTCTCTCACTGAATGCTTGGCTGGAAGGAAGGACTGGTATTTTTATGAGGGTTTGCATGGGCCCCATTGAGGACTACCTTAGGGCCAATTTAAATGTGATGAGGAGGCCAATACAGAGCATATCCAAATAACAGAATTCCATGTAGTGGTCTTAATATATAAAAACCTCTTTTGTCACTCACCAGCTTCAAAGCACACAGGCACCAAGTCCATGCCAGTGCTGCATAATCCTTAACAGCCCTATTTGGGCTGGTGCAGGGGATAACTGGGTTTTCAATACAAGCTTTCATGTTAATAAAGCCATTTTAAAATTATCATTAGAATGGAGAGAAACCAAAGGCACATAACCCCAGGAATAGCTCTTAAGTGCCTTAAGTGGCCGCAACAAGGGTGCTGCTGAAACCTTTAAATCGGCATTTTGCTGATGGCTGTGGAAGTAAACCAGCTTCCCTTGTTTCTTTAATCTCTTGCCACTAAGTAAATCACTGTTGCATTCTAAGTTTTCCGTCACTCGTCCTGCATTTCTTTCTTTCTTTCTTTCTTTCTTTCTTTCTTTCAAATTATTTATATGTTGTTTTTAGGACACAGATCCTACCAATGCGGCTTTGAAGCAACATAAAAATAATAAAATTCAATAAACTATGTTAGCAGGTGTGTGTTGTTGCTGTTTTTAAAAAATATCAACAGGTTCCTTCCTTCAGGGACTAGGAGCAACAACATTGCTCTGGGGTTGAGGAAGGGGTTTCTGAAATGTAAGATGCTCTTTAGTGAATGCTTGGTTTATGGTACTCTCCAAACAATGTGTTTGCATAGGACTGCATCTTGTCTGTTTTTCTAGTGATTTGAAATCTGGTTGTGCGAGCTGCATTGCTCATCTGTTGTAACCCACTCCCAGCATTCATGACCTAGGAGATATACCTGTCTTGCAGTTCCAAGTAAAAGGGAAACCTGAGTAAGAATTTGTCACTATGCACTCTTGCAGAAGTGCACTGCCAAATAAAAATTGAACTTTCTCAAATTTCCAGGTGACTTTTAACATATTGCATTGGTTCAGTTCAGACAACACGTTAGTCAACACAGTGTGAAAACTCCACTTGACGGATAAGTTTTTAAGGGGCATTCCCCACACAACATATTCTAACTCCACCGTTGTGTGAGTGTGGGCTACTGTGGAGTTGAGTAAAAGTCAACGTGGTGTTTGATTGACAGTTCCTTCACCCTCTCTCCTCCCCCAATCCTCCAGATGGTATCCCATCAGCCATTGCTGCGAAAAAAACAATCCCAGCGGCTCGTCTAGAGCGGCACTCCCTCCTTTTGCCGTTCTTGCCAGAGAACTCTGTAGCCAAAGGGAAAAGTCAGTGCAACGGAAAACTCGACAGAGCCCACTACACAACACGCAACGCAACAATTAAGCAGGAACTCTCCTCTGCACAGTGTGGATATTCTGTGTGGAATGTTTTCCCCAAAAAAACCTCCACCATTACATGGAGTTTTCCCTCCAGACAACACATTTCTCAACGGTGGTGTAAAAACTCCACCATGGAGTTCTAAAAACACCGTTGAGGAATGTGTTGTCTGAACTGAGCCATCGTCTTCTGTCCCCCATCCAGTCTAGCATTTCCCCCCTTCTGTTCTTTAGAAGATAGAAGTGTTAAATCAGTGGGTAAAGAAATGTCATACTTGTGGGATACAGGCTTTCAGCTCTCCCCTTGGTGTTTTTTGTTTGTTTGTTTAAAACTCTAGTTTTGCTGACATCAACGATTACATTTAAAATGAGTTTCATTCTCAGAAACATGTTTTTGTGGCACTGGGCTAGCTTTTAGTAAAAGGGCTTCTTTCCTCATGAAAATCCTCAGCATGTCCCACATTACAGCAACTAGACATTACATATGTGGAAGTTCCTTCTGCCTCTTGGGTGTCTGGGTTTGAGAGTGGTTAAATCAGTTTCTGAATCTGTTTTAAATTTCTCCATTTAAGTCCATATTTATAACCACTCTGGAAAGATACCTGCACAGATAGTGTTCCATGAGGAAACTGAAAAAACTACTCAAGTTTGAACTGGTGCCAGGTTTTTAAAAATATGGTTTATTTAAGGTCCACAGTGGCTTTTCCTGGATGTTTCTGCAGATTCCCCCCCCCCCCTTCTGTTATTTTCCCCAGCCAAATACTAACAGGCAGCAGATAAACATCAAAAACATATTGTGAGTACAAACCACTTCCCCTTGTAGTAGATAAGCATACCAATTTCTGTGTCAGGAGCAGTCCCAAGATTTCTCTGTCTTGCTTTTTCTTTCTTTCTCATACACTTGTGCATGCACACCAGCTCATTTAAAAAACAAAAAGTACACAGTTGGAATAAATGGGCATTACTCAAAATGGAAGATATTAACAGGGGCCCCTCCCAGGGATGACTATTGGGACCAGTAATTTTTAACCTGCTTATAAATGATCTGGAGTAAGGTGAGCAGTGACTTCAAATAACATCAAATAACTAGGGTGATTAGAACAAAGAAAGGCAATGAACAGCTCTAAGAGAAAACTCTCCAAACTGGGGGAATGATCATTAAAATAACTCAGCATAAGGAAGTGTAAATCAGGGCTGGTAAATATGTAGCCCTCCAGATGTTTTGGCCTTCATATCCCATCATTAACCCCTACCATTGGCTATGCTGGCTAGAGGCTGATGGGAGTTGTAGGCCAAAATATCTGGAGGGCCATAAGTTGCCCACCCTTGGTGTAAAGTGATATACATTGGGCACAAATTCCTAGCTTCACACACTTACTGGAAGGATCTGAGCTAGCAGTGAAGGACAAAGAAAGGAATCTTGGGATTGCAGTGAATGAAAATATTGATGCAGTATGCAGCTACTGTGAAAAAAGCAAACTCCATGTTTGGGATCATTAGGAAAGGAATCATAAAACTGTGACTATCGTAATGCCTGTATATAAATTTATTGTGTGGCTGCACTTGGGATACTGTGTACAGTTATGGTCACTGCCTCTCAAAAACGATATTGTAGAGCTGGATAGGTATAGGAAAAGTCAAGAAAAATGAACAGGGAGCTGGAGCAACCCCCATCCCACACCATGAGGAAAGTTTACAATGTGTGGGTTTCTTTAGCTTTGGGGAAAAGATGTGAAAGGTGGGGGGACAAGATAGAGATGTATCAAATTATGTGCGTTGTGGAGCTTCATTCAATGAAGCTGAATGGTGGGGGTTCAGGACAGATAAAAGGAAGTACTTCTTCACAGAACGCATAGTTAAACTATGGAATTCACTACCACAAGATGTAGTGATGACAGCCAAACCTGGACAGGCTTAAAAGGGGATTAGAAAAAATCATGGAGGATCAGGCCACTAATCATCAAGCAATGACTACTAGCCATGATGGCTATATATTACCTCCAGTATCAATCAATAGCCCTCTCAATACTGGTTCCTGGGGAACATGAGCAGGAGGATGGTATTGCACTTATGCCCCAGTCAGAAGCTTGTGGGCCTTTGGCCTGAGTCAGAATGACTCTTCATATGTTCTTAGACTGTGACAGGATTGATAAAAATTAATGGGTTTTTATAAAAATAATAATCAGATTTTTAAAATTTAAAATCAGATTTTTAAATATTCTTAAAACAATTAGTAAAAAAAGAACCTAGATCAAAGATATAATCATGAATACTAATTATACATCTTCTAACTATATTCTATGAATATGTTAATAATGGTTTATGGAGATGGGAGATAACCTGATCAGTCCTATTCTGCACTGCAGGTGGTATACAGAAGTGCATGCTCTCTCTCTCTCTCTCTCTCTCTCTCTCTCTCTCTCTCAAGTGCAAAGCTAGAGAAGGTCAATGAATAGAGAATTTGGGGAGATGGAATAGATCTGAACAACGTGGAGGAGTCTGGATGTAAAGGCAAGGGATACGGGAGGGAAATAAAACGTGAAACCAAAAGTGAACAGAACATATTCCTATAGTCCTGACACCTGAGGAAACTTCTGCTGTGTGGATCCTCCACTGTGGGAGGCCATGTGGGACTATTTTGTCTCTGTACCTGCTGTGGTTGAAATTGCCTAAATTTTAATTTTAAAATTATTTTACATTTCTCTAAAAAATGAAATAGTTGACCTTTCAAAAATCCATGTGTGTGTTTTGTTAGTGTTGTTGTTTGTTGAAGAAGAAAACTAACCAGAAGAATAAACTATCTTGTTAGTACAATTTAAAAGCCTATTTGGTGATGATGATTCTGGTGCGTCATGACAAAAACTTCATGATTATTTGAACAGTTGGAGCTGGTTCATCTCTTGTATGACTCCACAAGTTCATTCTTCTTTAGTAGTGAAATCACCAAATTATCATCCCATTTTTTGATGAAAATTAATCTGGGCATAACTGTGTGATTAAAAGTTACATGCATCTCATGGTAATGCACAGCTCCCAATCCTTTTTGGCATATTTTGTCTATTTTTCAGACTGGGTCAAAGATTCAATTAGTGTCACTTCAGTTCATGCTCAAGATGCATGTGTTACAATCCTAAACATACGTACGAGGGAGTAAGTCCCATTGAATTCATTTGGGTTTTCTTCTGAGTACCAAATGCAGAGCCATAGCTAATGATCCTGATAGGAGGAATGTGGGCTATTCTCTAACATGCTGGCACCTTTACCATGAGCAAGCTTGATGACACACTGCCATAACAAGAAATTCTGGCAGCATGTCTGTACAATCAGTCAGTACTTCTGTGCAGACATTCTGAAATGTTGTGTGCTAAATGCACATTTTTGGCAGACATATCTCGCACACGCACACACATACCCCTCCAACGGCCATAATATATGGCCCCATTTAATCTGAAATATTCAGGACAACCAAGTGTTCCAAAGCTACATCAAATGGAGGAAGATGAATTGTCTTTAGGGGGGAAGATGAGATCATGACAAAGAGGGCTTGCCAAAGAAGAGAGGGAAGGAGAGGGCTAGAGTTGGGATAACATTTGTTGCACCGATGACCAGTGATCCTTTGTTTGGTTTTATTGAAGATCCTCTGGCACTTTGCAATAAGAGCTCTTTGTTTGTTTGTTTGTTTGTTTGTTTGTTTGTTTGTTTGTTTTAAAAGTCACATGTATAAATAGCTTTTATTATATATTGTTCTTTTGTTATACACATAGTTCTTTTATTACACACATATTACACACAGAAAGCGGGGGTGGGCATGGTATACCCTCAGCCCAGGTCTGTAGGCAGCCAAAGCAGAACCAAGCTTACAGCTGTATCCACAGCCAGCTTTACCAGTGAGCACCCAAAGCTGCTTTCCTGGGTTCAAAATATCATTGGGCAAGGATCTTTCCAGAGGCAGTGTTGGTCCTTTGCTAGGGTGAAAGCCAAAGTATCAGTCTGAAGAGAGGAGGTGGCAGGAAAACGATGAGCAGGTTGGAGGTAAAGCAGAAGCCAGATTGGCAAGGGCCAGTCTAGAGTTGTTGCCCTGCCAAAAGACGTTGGCCTGATCATGAATGACCACCTCATTTCAAATAGCCCACCTTTTAAGATCTACTGATGAGCACTCTTACACATACCACTGCCTTCTGATGTATGTTTGGTGGCACTGGGAGAGAGGACCTTCTCAGTGATGGCACCCCACACCCCTCCCGGCAAGGCTAGCCTTTCATCCTTGTTGCCTGCATTCCACCGGCATTTGTAGATGTTTATTTTCCAACAAGAGTTGGCTTTTACTGCTGTTTAGACATTATGTTTTTAGTTCTGGCTTGCTTGGGTGTTTTTTAGTATTGGTGTGTTGTTGTTTCGTTGTTTTGAATGCAGTTTTAATGATTGGGTGGTGGTGGTGGTTGTTTGTTTGTTTGTTTTGGTTGCCTTTGTTAGCCACTCTGCACATCTCTGGTGAGTAAAATGTGGGTTATTAATGTTGTTATAAATAAAACAAACAAACAAATATGTATTTGTGGCCTGGGTATGGGGAGGAAATGGGCTTTCTGGGGTTGATGGAGGCATGCTAGGGTTGAGGGGAATAGTATTGCTCTCTGTTTTCTCCATGATACAGCATAGAAGTCTCACTACAAGCCACAGATTATGAGTTTTCTAGTTCATATCCTGGTTGATCCTGGAGGATAATTTTTGGATGCATAGGAAATGACCTGCACAACTCCTTTTCACTGCCGGTGAGGTGTAGATGGGGAAAACCTTTAACCACCTCTATTCCAAAAAAGGGAAACCCCAAGGCATCAGCCAAATGTTTCACTATGTATACACAATCTAGTCTGTCTCCCTCACTTTTAGGGGCTCTTATTCTGCCATGCTGGGGCTTGCACAAGATGTCTTTCATGGATCTGGAAAGTTCAGGGTTGTTGGTTTCTCTCTTTTCTCCTCCTATTTCTGGTTGGCTTGAAATGGGTAAGGCTGGAAATGTGCTTTGTTTTACTTAGTGGCTGCAGTTTGACTGTTTAGATAACAAAACATTCCTACAAATGGCTAAATACTTTCCGTGTGGAATTATTTTTTCCTAGTGGTGAGCAAGAATAGCAAAAAATGCTTGGCTCTCTCATTCTAAAAACGCGGCTATTTCAGGAGTCATCAAAAGGCATCTTGGCTTTCTCACTCTATAATTTTTTGATCCAGGACTATTGCCAACAGTCTATCATATGAATTTGGAGTGAGTTTTAGAACCATGGGCCATGTGGAGGATCTGAAGATCACAGCCTCATATCTATCACTTTGCAAGAATTCACATCCTAAAATGCTTCTGACAGGTTAGCATGTACCCAGGTACAAAGTCTTCTAAGCAATGCACCTGGCATATGAGGTGTCTACAGAGGTTTAAAAAAAACATATGGAGCAATTCCAAAAAATAAAGCATGGAGCATAGTATGCTACAAGACAAGATAGAGAATTTCTAATAGCAGGATTGGAAAAGAGGCATGAGAAGAGAGGCTTAAAAGCATGGCTGTGGGTGGGTATTATTATTATTATTATTATTATTATTATTATTATTTTATGGAGACTTGTGCTTTGAGAAACATTTGAAAATAGTCCGGCTTCCTTTTTGGAATGTCCATGCTTTTATATTTAAGTATATATTATAAATGTACAATTAGATATTAATATGTGTGAGCATGATTTTCTCCTCCACTCAGAGTTATAAATTGAGGCCCATGTCCCCCTTGTTTTCATGGAAAGTCTTCTATAGAGGAGAGATTTAGATCTGTTCCAATACTTAATGAATAGGGATCTGTAGCTAGGTAACATTTGAACTGTCAGATACATGCCAATTTCATGTCAATTTCACTCCTGGGCTAATTCCATCTGTGTGTGAATATGTTGTCTGTCAAGCACTGACACAGGGTAAAATTTAACATCCATTTCAGCTTTAAAAAAAAAGTATCACATTTCCTGACTTTCTTTCCTCGCATTCCACCTCCAGCCACAAAGAGAAATCCTCGTGCCTTGGATGGTGTAGCTTACTCCATGTTAATAAATGTTTTCATTTGTATGGGCTCATTATTAGAAATATGAATATATAATATATATTTTTCCTTCTTGTCAGCAGGTCCAGAGGCCGCTCCCAGCTACCCAAGCAGCATGATGGATGCCACTCGAGATCCTGGCCTCAAGCAAGCTGCACCAACACGGACGGAGAAACCGGCTGCTGACTTTGCCTATGTTGGGATAGATGCTATCCTCGAGCAGATGCGAAGAAAAGCCATGAAGCAAGGGTTTGAGTTTAACATCATGGTGGTTGGTGAGTCTTCTTTTCCTGGTGCCTGGGGGTGCTGCGTTGTGTATGCTACAGCACTGCCCTTTGGGGCGTTACCTTCTCCTCATTTGGTTTCTTGAGAGGGTTGTTTTCTCTCATAAGGACATCTTTATTGACACTGGAGAGTTCTGGATTTATGAAATTTGGCAAATTCTTTCCTGTTTTATTAATAAAACTCTAACTCACTGCAGGCGCCTTGTAGCCCAAATGTCAAGGTGACTGCGCAATTCCTCTAACAAGCCCCTTTGTCCTGACTGGAATGTCAAAAGTCAAGAACTTATACCTTTTAACACGTCTCTGTGGTGGCAGCTCAAGCAGCTAGCACGCTGTTAGCTAGGCAGTGTGTCTAATTGAATTTCTTCCACTAAAATTCATGGATGGTCCTCTTTGCCTCAGTATTCCTCCTGGATCTTTCGAGATTGCAAAATAGTTCCCTTGCAGAGGGTAATTTTTAGTGGGTTTCATCTCACCTGCTGAATTCCACAGAGAACACCGATAAACTGCTTGAAATCTCATATTACAGGGAGGAGTGATGTTGAGCTCCACTTCCCTTGGTCACTTCCTAGACCAAGCCTTACCCAATCTGGTGCCCTTCAGATATGTTGGACTACAAGCCTATATACACCAGTTGCTGCCTACATACACCAGTTGCTGGGGAGCATGGGTAGGAGGGTGCTGTTGCACCATGTCCTGCTTGTGGGTCCCTGGTTGACAGCTGGTTGGCCACTGTGTGAACAGAGTGCTGGAGTAGATGGGCCCTTGGTCTGATCCAGCATGGCTCTTCCTATGTTCTTAACTACAAACATGCCCCACCAGCATGGCTGGCTACAGCATGCTGGTAGTTGTAATCCAGCACATCTTGAGGGCACCAGGTTGGGGAAGGCCATCCTTGACCATCCTGTTCTGAGGGGAAAGCAAAGTCTTCTACTGAGGGGGTCAGTTACCACAGTGCTTTGCTGTCATTACATGGAGTTTATGGATCATCAATCGTGCTTTTGAGTTCATCTTTGCTTGTCTCCCTTTTTCTGATCCCTGGCAAGCCCAGTTATTTCCCTAATGCCCAAAGCCCATCAGCATTGTGTGTGTGTGTGCGCATGTGTGGGGGGCATCTTCTGTTGCTCACTGAAGTCTTGCAGGAGATGACCTCTGGTTGCTATAGCAACCCACAATTCCCATAAGTAGCCACAAAACACTCCCTAGAGGGACTTGTTTCCACTTCAAGGATTAGATGTGGCCTCGCAGCTCATTCTTCATGGATTCTCTGGTCAGGGGGGAACACATTGCATCTGGGGGGGGGGGGTGAAAGACTTAGAACAGAAGACGCCAAGGCTCTGAATCTATGTGGTTTATTTGAAAACACAATTAAAAGCTTCTCTCAGTTCTGTGCTGTAATGGTTTGGGAGGAGCGTCGCTCTAGCCATGTTTCACAAAGTGAAAGGTGTGAGCACTGCTAGGGAAAGCCCTGGCTCATCCCTGACCCTTCAGACCAGTTCGGTACAATATTTTTGCATAGAGACCCCCACCGATCTATGAATCTTGGGCTGGAGGAAAGACCTTCTGCCATCTGCCTTCCACAGGAACAAAGCATTCTCTAGCGCTTTGGTGAACAGGATGTGCTTCGTTTCCACTGACTAGGGTTGTGTGGATTTTGTTTCACTCCTGTTTGCAAATGCACATTTGCACTCATGGACTCTTGTGCGAATCTCCCCTCAAAAGTTTTTTAAAAAATGGTCTGGAAGTCTGCAGAATCACACGATTTGGAAAAGCCTGTCCACTGCAGAATCCGTGGGTCAGATTCGTAGAAACCCAAACCCATCTGAGTCCATTGCAGATTTCTTTGACATTCCTACCACTGACTGCTCATAACTTTAGGTTAAGGACTGCTGAAGCAGTGGGGAGGCTTCATTAACTGTGACGTTAACTGGACACAGTTCAAGATTCTCAGTAGGATGTTGTCGCCACTCCTCTCTGGCTACATCCCTTCCCTGTGGAGACTTCACGGTGGAGTTCAGAGGTTCTCATTTCTGTAGGACAGTCCAGAGAAGAGGCCGTTTTTGTTTTTTCACATCCTGGAACTCTTCTTGTGAAGTGCCTACATCCTAGTTGATTGACTGGGAGGAGGGGGGGGGGAAGGACACGTTATTTAAATACTGTAATTAAAGTGACACTTTTGAGGCTAGGTTGACTGCATGCCAGCTGGAATGGGTTCTACTGTATGAAAGAATTATTTTGGAATCTTGAATGAGAGAATGGGCTGGATTTATAGCAGTACTGAGGTTTATGATACTATTGGTGCATAGGTCACCAAGTTTCAAAGAATGATAAATTATATAATTGCAACAAGCCACCACATCACTGCTGTTTTGAAGGGATAGCAAGGAATTTAACTAAAGGCAGGAATTCTTTAACTAAAGATTTGTTGCAAATAATGATGGTGAGTCAGTGTTGGGCAAAGATCCTGTGTAACTTGGGATTCCCAGTGCTTGTGCTTGACTGCCTGAATGAAGAAACCTCTGGAGGGGGGGGGTGGACCTTGTTTAGATGACCTCACTAAATGTGCCAATGATCCTGGAGCACTTCGGCCCACTTGGCTGCCTTCAGTCTCAAGAGTTGCTCCACCTGCCAGCTTCTTTACTGTAGTCAGCTTCTTTTAGAGTTCTGATCCCCAGGTGGTGTGAATAAAAACCTTGGTTCTCATGCTCAATAACAAGTCTAGAGATGCAGACTCAGATGTAGGATGATTCCCTATTGAGCAGAATAAACTCATTGGCTCAATTCGGACAACACGCTGAGCAACGGTTGTTGAATTACCTACTGACGGTTGTTGAAAAAGGTGGCGATCTACAGACAACACGCTGCAGCAGGCGCCCCGGTTGCAAATTGCCTGCTCGGCTCTGACTGACAGCTCGGCCGCCATTTTCCCCGCTTACCAAACTCCGTTAGTCCTCCAGCAGGTATC
This sequence comes from Anniella stebbinsi, assembly GCA_029215795.1. NCBI lineage: Eukaryota > Metazoa > Chordata > Lepidosauria > Squamata > Anniellidae > Anniella > Anniella stebbinsi. The sequence goes on along the minus strand of JARDYH010000005.1, from coordinate 57,518,510 downwards.
CCAGAAGGCACTGCGGCCAAAAACCATGGGCACTGCCATTGAAGCCGATGCAGGACATGCCTCCCAAACCCCATTGGCTGCCTCAGTCAGTGGGCGGAACTCAGCAGCCGCGGGCAAAGAGGCAGCCAGGAGGAATGGCCGCACCAATACAACAGTCGCACCCCGCGCCCAGCACTGCAATTCCAATGTTGGCACCCACGCCCCACCCCCCCACCCCCCCACCTCCCTCCTAGAGCATCTTCCGCACACACAGGAAAGAAGGCAAGAGTGGGGTGGCGTAGAAAACTTTATTCAGCAGGGAGACCAGACATGGGCAATAAGGCACATGGGCACCACTATGCCAGGGCAGAACCTACGGAAAGGACAGTTGCCCCCGGGAAGGGAGGAGGCGGCTGGAAGGCACAGCGGTGAAGAGGGGACAGCCGAGGCCACACCCCCAGGGAGCCAAGCACGGAACGTGCCAAGGGGATGAGGTGGAGAGGGGCGGCATGCCAGGGAGAGATGCCAGTCCACAAATGAAACTCCACAGCCGACGCTCACAGGGGGTGGGGGTAGTGCAGCCAGATCCAGGCACTGATGCTTTCACGCACCTGGGATGCCTCCGCATGGGCGCGACGCTCCCCAACGGGATTCTCGGGGCCCGGCAAAGGCTCGCTGTCCAGCCGTGTTGGGCAGATGAGGGGGGTCTCTCTGGTCCCCTGTCCTCGTCCTTCTGGGTGATGTGAGGGTGGAGCTGACGGTGCAGTGGGGGTCTACTTTGGATGGGGTGTTGTTCTTCCTCTTGGTGTGGGGGGGCTGCCCCTTGCTTCAGGGTGCCTGGGGTTGTTGTTTATTCTGTCTCCCCCTCCCCCCCCTTTGCCATAGTGCCCTTCTGGTGTGCTTCCCTGTCCGTTTGGGTAGCTGACTGGGCACCCTGTGTGAGTGCTTGCAGGAGCTGGCCCCTTGTTGAGCTCTGTGCCAGCTGCCTGCTGGGGGAGGCAGGCATCCTGGTTGCTATGGCGGTGATGCCAGGGATCTGTTGTGAGAGTGCTTGAGCGGCCACCCGCTTTCTGCCTCTCTTGCCGCTCCACTCTCTGATCTTCCGTGCTCAACAACTCACGATCATTGATTCAACAACGCACCGCTCCAGACGACACATTTGTCAATTGACAATTCAACAACCAACTCGCAAAGTGAGTTGTTCCTCTCAGTTGTTGAATGTTGCTACTTTACCAACTGTGGGTTGTTGCTGTGTTGTGACGACACGTTTAACAATGCAATGGGTTGTTGCTTCAACAACCCACAGTTGTTAAATGTGTCATCCGAATTCAGCCATTCTGTGCTCTAACAATGCAACGAACAAAGTCCTACCAAGATGTAAGTTGAACAGTTGTAGTAATTTAGTGTGCATTTAAATTTGATTGCTGATAGCAACCACGCTGCTACAGATGTTCATCTCTTGGCACCTAAGGGATCTCAGTGCGTGAGTGATCCCTTCTAAAACATCCTGAGCATCTCCTAATTTTCCCCCAGAGATAATAAAAGCCAGTTCTGGGTAATAATGAGCTTTCAGAGCACTGTGTTCTCCGGTCCTTCTCTGGCAGTGTGTGTGTGTGTGTGTGTGTGTGGCCATCAGAAGCCCAGCAGAATGCAAAGAAGTGCATTGTCTCTTCCTCACAGTAGCCCACAACTGGTGCCTAGGCCACTAGGGGGGCACTGGCATCACTGGAAGGGCAGTGAATTCTGTAAAATTCATGTTTTGCTGGTTTCTCACACTCCATGTCTTCTACTCCCACCCCAAGTGCTGGCCTAGACAGGTAGGCAGGAAGGCTTTGGTGCAGATTTAATTGAAGTTTAAGGGTGGGAGGGCATGTGTGGGGTAGATGTGGATGAAGCCAAGGTGAGGGAAAATCAAGGTATCAACCCAAGGAAGCAAGAATTTGGGAGGGCAGGTCAACTCACAGGGAAAATGGAAGCCATGTCTACCAGCAGGGAGCTAGGTCTACTCTACTGGCCTGCTGGTCTTCAAGAGACCAGGTCTTCCCACCAGGCCTGACAGTATTAGGCTGTCTCATCCACCCCTCTTTTTGAAGGTGCTGTGACCAAAAGCTCTGAGAGGCCTATTTGTCTGTTGAGAGGAGGTGCTGATATGGATGGTCCCTTATTCCCACTGGGTCACGCAGGGGCCTGGTCTACTTGAGGTGGGGAAGGGGGGTAGATGCCACCTCCAAAGCATGGATAAAAGCTTGTGTTGAAGGCTGACTTTTAATAGATCACAGTGAAGGAGCTGCTCTGCTACCTGTAAAGTCCTGACCCATAATCAGGTTGTCTACGAATTATTTAGTAATGGGTTCCCTGCAAACATGCAGCGTGTAATAGATGAGGAGCAGCCCCCTTCCTACCATGCTCCACTCCCGAGATGGACAGGTCTTTGCACCGGACAAGACAGCCTGTCTATCTGAGGGGATTCTCATTTAGCGGTGTTCAGGCATAATCCTATAGATGATAGCTGTGCCCCTTTGGCTCCTTAACCAGGCACATACCCCAAATATCTGAACCTGCAGTTCCTGTTGTACTCAGTAAGATTACTATTGCAACAACACATCACCATAAGTAGGGTAAAACTAGCCTCAGGATGATCTAAACCCATCTCATGTTCCTTATTAGTGAGTGAAGAATTCAGTGCTTCACAATGATGGGAAAAGCTGACATCAAAGGACAAAAAGGTTGAATTTTAAGAGTACTTTGTTTTATCTCCTAGCAATGGCATGGTGTACAGTTTTTAATAAAATCTCAAATTGTCCCACAGCTTCTACTGAGCCAACTGGAGACTTTTAGGAAGTGAAGCATTCAATTTAGAATTCTTCTGTTTTTATTTGTGGCTTGATGGAAGACAGCACCAGAAATATAGCAGTGTATCTGCTTCCTTTGTTTCTTCCGAGGCCCATAAAGTATTCATTCCTTTTTACACATCAGTTTGAATATACTCTGGAAGGTTGAATTGGATTCACTCCCGTGTGTGTGCGTGCACATGAATATGTGTATATTTTTTAGTTAAAACTGCAGCATTTCCCTTGGGCCACTATATCTATTTTCTTCGATGTAAATTTACTTGCATCTGTCGTGTACAAATATATATGGAACACACAGACACACAACTAGGCCTGCATATAGGCTGAAGGAACATAAATCAGGTTAACTAGGACTTCTCTTCCCTTGATTTAGGTGTCCTGTCCTGCAACTCACCATTGGGTTGGACTGAGCTTCAAAGATAAGAATTGACTGCATACAGTCAGACAAGTGCAGTTGTTTATCCCTAGGGAAGTCTTCTCCCACTTCAAGGCCAAATGGAGAACTAGAGGCAGCATTTCCAGCTGTTGCTGCCTCGTCTTCTTAAGCTGTGGAAGCCCACCGATTTTTTTTAAGACCATGAGAGAGAAGTGGACTCTAGACAGAGGTGGTGGATGTGCATTAGACAAACATTTAAAAATGCTTTGCAAAAGGCCCCCACTTTTGATGTTTAAAGTAGCTGCCTTGCTCCCACGGTGGCTAAGATCTCTGTAACCCATGCATGCAGACTCTATTTCCTGTGTCCTGTGTAAGACCAAGCCACTGTGACAATCCCCCGCAACATCCCTTATTTAAACAAGACAGACTCGTGTGTTTCCTCATTTGACTCTTTTGATATTTGTGCATATTTGAATTTTGACTTGAATTTGGGACTGCAAACAATGTCTGCATCTGTGTAAAATAACCAGCATAGTTCCTTTTCAACACCACCATTGGTGTAATACTGATTAATTAGTATATCAATCCTTCTCAGTTTGCTGATCAAAAGATCCATGGATAGTTTTCTTTCAGAAACATTAGGTGCATTCTCTCTCCTTCATACAAGCTGGATTTATTATACATGCAGGGTATCAACTAAAGGAAGGGAAATAATATGTGGTACAACAGAGGTCAATTAAAATCTTGAGATTGGAAGCAACCTTTTCCTCTGGACTGAGGAGAAAGTTCATTGCTCTTATAAATGAGATGTGTTCATTTCTCATACTTCATATACATCACTCCCTCTAATAGCGAACTTATTGCTTCCTTGTCAACAGAAACGCAGCCAAAATGAGGGCATTGAAAAACAAGAGGCAGGAGTTGTTTACTTGAGGGATGCCCAAGGTTTGCAGAAGTACAAAAAAGTCTAAATGTGAGAAGCAAATCTACCCGCAGAAAGCCCAATGAGGATAAGTATGCTCAATGGATGCCACAAACCATGGAATATTGAGTGTCCATTGGAAAAGAAATAAATGAGAGTTGGAGAAGAGAGTAAAGTGTTCCGTTTTAGCTCCTAACAGCTTATAGTATCCCAGAGGATGGCATGACTGACTCAAATCCCTCAAGTGGAGCACTCCAGGGGGTGAGGAAATACTGCAACATTTTGTTGCAGATTGCCCTTATAGAAATGATATAACCCAAAGACAGTTAATATTAGGAAAAACATATTTTTATAGTTGTCAACCAGTGTAGTGCAGTGGCTGATTAGTGGGTTTCAATGTGAGAAATCTTGCAAATTAGAGGAAATAAAGAAAAGGAGCAAACCAAGTTTTAAGCAAAGGTGAGGGACAGAAATCAAATACATGGTATGCTCCTGGATAGCCAAAAGGCAGATCAAGGAATAGGGATTCAACCAGTGCTGCATGGGCTTGCACTCCCCCTGAAGACTCAGGCTCACAGTTTGGGTATACTCCTGGACTTGGCCTTGAACCTGGATACCCAGGTTTCCGCAGAAACCAGGAATGTGTTTGCACAACTGAGGCTAGTGGATCAACTGTGTGTGTTCCCCAAGATGTCTGATCTAGCCATGGTCACACACACCTTAGTCACATCCCATTTGGACTACTGTAATGCGCTCTATGTGGGGTTGCTTTGGAAAACTGTTAAGAAACCTCAGCTGGTCTAAAATGCTGCAGCCAGACTGTTGACCAGAATCGGTTACAGGGAGCACATGACTCCCTTGTTACAACAGGTTCAGTGGCTACCAGTCTCTTTTTTGGGTGCAATTCAAAGCTCTGGTTATGACCTATAAAGCCCTATATGGCCTGGGACCCAAGGCTACCTGAAAGTCTGTCTTCCCCCAAATGAGCCCTTCCTGGGTTTTAAGACCTTTGGGAGATTGCCGCCTTCTGGGGTGCATTTCATGGCAACACAAAAAAAGGCCTTCTTGGTGGTTGTTCTGAGGAACTCCCTGCCGAGGGAGGCTATGTTCACTCACTCTCCGCTGTCCTTCTGCCAATAGGCAAGGACCTTTTTATTCAAACAGGGCCTTTGGCATGTAAACAGGTCTGTTGTGTTGGGTGCTGTTTTCATCCTGTTATTGCTGTATTTTTAATTGTGTTTTGATGCATTTGTTTTATTTTTGTTTTAATCAAGTTTTATGTTGCCACCTTGAGTGCCCTTTCCATGGTAAAAAGGTGGGATACAGATCAAATAAATAAATAAAATAAATAAAACAAATCTGTCCCCCCCCCCCGGTTTGGTTTTTTTGATTGAATTAAAGGTGGTTTGGTTCTCTTTTCTTCATTAATTTTAGCTTGCTTTGTATATGCTAGGAAGAATTGAAGAAGAAGCATGCTGAACCACAGCTCCAGTTGCCGTTCAGATCAGTTGTATGGTGCATATGGCATCAGACATAGATAAAATCTTCCCCAGTACTTAGTATTAGGTCTTTGTCAGCCAAACCAGGTACAATCAACAGTATTAGGCTTGCTCCAGTCAAGGACCAAGCTATAGCTGTCTGTGTATGTGTAACCAAACGACAATTGAACAGTGCTTGAATGTGTGCAGGCTTGCTGCGGGGTGATTTGAATAATGAAAGAGAAGGATTTTCTGATATTTGTGCATCTTGCTGCCTTTCAGGTCAGAGTGGCTTGGGAAAATCCACTCTAATCAACACCCTCTTCAAATCCAAAATCAGCCGCAAATCTGTGCAGCCATGTTCTGAAGAGCGCATCCCCAAGACCATTGAAATCAAGTCCATCACACATGGTGAGCCTTGCCAAGAGATTGTGGGGTTGTTTTCTGGGCAGGTTGGGATGTTGTGGATCTGTCAGCCAGGACACAGAGGAAGGGGACCATTCATTTGGTTCTCTAGGATTTCTGAGCCAAATTAATCAATTTCTGTAAGTCCTTTTTGTCTATTTAGTGAATGTGCATATATGGAAGGATTTTCTCTGCTGCTGCATTAATGCTAGGGTGATGTGTTGTTACCTACCTTCTTTACGTTCTGTTTCAGATATTGAGGAAAAGGGAGTTCACATGAAACTAACTGTCATCGACACCCCAGGATTTGGAGACCACATCAACAATGAGAATTGGTGAGTGGCCATCAAATGTCAAGTGCACAAAGACTGCAGAAAAGGGTCCTAGGAAAATTAAAAACCTGAAAAATGTGGATTGCATATCCGTGCAGCACAAAAGCCACCAATACAGAACTTTGTGGGCCCAAGGGGCTGCCATTCAGACCAGGCTCTGAGGAAATTCTGTTTATGCAAACACCGTATCTCTGTCCTGTGTCTCTGCCACTCTGCCTTCTGGTTCACTGAAGGTCATTGGTGAGAAAAGGTCAGAGACAGAACTTGCACCTTCCTAGGAAATCTACCTAATACTAAGTCAAGTGAGGTTGGTGAGTCTTCCAACAATACCATCTTACTCAGATCAGCAAATCTTCTTTGTGATGTCTGTGACTCTCTCATATGGGGCTACATGCCCGCACAGAATGCTCATTCGGTACATTCTAGAACTGAACAGAGTTTAGGAGGGAGTCTCACCCACCCCCTCTGCACATGCTCCAGGTGTGACTCCTGCCTGCCTCTCAGTTCCTTTTTGTTTTTCTGTCCCCTCCTGGAATGCTGAGCACGATCTTCTCTCTTTCCCTTCTTCGCTTTCCAAGCAGGAGGGCAGGTTGCTTACCTGTAATTGATTCTTTGAGTGGTCATCTGTAAACTCACACAATCCACCGGCCTCCCCATTTCGATGCCTCACTTTCTTCATTTCTCCACAGTGGCAAACTCAGAACTGAGAGGCAGGCAGGAGCCATGCCCAGAGCATGCTCAGAGGAGGTGGGCAGGGCTCCCACCTAAAACTCTGTTTGGCTCTAGAATGTTTTGAATGACTGTTCTGTGCAGGTGCATAACCCCATATGTGTGAGTTCACAGATGACCAATTGAAGAGCCACAGTTACAGGTAAGCAACCTGTCCTTCATTGGCCTTGGCCCCACCCATGCAGCCCCTTTGCTCCTCCCTTCACAGCGTGAGCAAACAAACCATGAAGTCTCTAATTAACCTTGGTTTCCTGTTCTGTCCGAACTAGTAAATGATGGTTGCCAGCTTGGGAAGAAGCCAGGACATGAAACCTTAGCTTGAAGGTGGTTTAAAATACTGGCTTGTTCTAAAGGTGGTAACCGTAGCTTCCAGTTTAGACAGAGCAGAAAATTATGGTTAATTAGAGACTTCCTGATTCACATGCAGGGGATGCATGCATGGGGGAAAAGCCTGCTCATATGCCTGCTTATTAAGCCAAGATACAATTGCGTAAATGCAGCCTGTGAAAGCTCAGAGCAATCCAAGTTTATTAACTTCAAAATAACAGCAGGTGACCTTCAACAGTAAGTGTAAAATAATACACATTAAAAGTAAAACTAGTTATCTAAGATATACTTAGCAGTGGAAGCCTTGGCAATGTCCTGAAGTTTTGAAAAGGGCAGATATAATGTTAGTATTGTTATAGAAAAAGGGGTGTCTGCATATCTTCTAGTTTCTTACAATTCCCATACATATGTGGGAAGATCTTGTGGGTATTAACATTACATTTTTAGTGGGAAAATATGTCTTCTCTTCAGATGCTGAATGGTTTGTATTTCTATCAAAGTCTCCTTCCATGATCAAGTTTTGAATTTGTTTTTTTTGCCTTGAGCTTCTCCAAATGCATAGACTTTTTCTCTACATGGCAAGGGGGAGCAGGCTATGGTGTAGTGGGATGGCTGCAGCCCCCACTTCAGCTGTTATGCACTAACCCCATCAATACTGACTTTCCAAAAATGGGTTCAGCGCTCGAAGATTCATAGACAGCCTGGAGCAGTCATACAACAGCATATTCTTATGGCCTCTGCTACAGGGTGGTTCTGGAATTCATCCAGGATGTGTAGAACAGGGATGGGCAACCCAGTGCCCTCCAGATGTTGTGGACTACACAAACCATCAGCCCCAGCCAGCATGAATTATGAGCGTTCTAGTCCAAAATGACCCTTGGTGTAGAAAATTCCACTTTAGGAATTGGGGTCCAATTTCTTGCAGTCCTGTGCCTCTGACCCCTTGGTCCTAACGCCATATACTTGGAATGAGCTCAGACAGGCATCACTGGAACTTACTTCCAAAGGTATTTAGCATTGCATTCAAAGTTGTGTCTACGTGTGCATGCAAATGTGTGAGTATTTTCTGAAGACTTCTGTGTAAATACGGCTCCTCCTTTTACATACATTTTCCCCCATGCATAGTTGGCAACCCATTATGAAGTTCATCAATGACCAGTATGAGAAGTACCTCCAGGAAGAGCTCAATATTAACCGGAAGAAGCGGATACCAGATAGCAGAGTCCACTGCTGTATATATTTCATCCCTGCTACCGGCCACTCGTATGTATACATACTCCTTCTGAACTGCACCACCTTTTTCCCCTTATAGAGGAGCAACGCAAATTAATCTTATGCTTCAGGTTCTATGCTTGCCTCTTTGCTACTATCTCCTTGAGATTAGTTTGTCAGCACCTTTTTATGCTGCATTCTCCCTCTTGCAGGTCATGATTTGGGATGCACCAAGCATGTAATAGTTAGAATGTTGGGCTGCTGAGTTCAGAGTTCCAGTCTCCACTCACCCAAAAGCTCATTGTGTGAACTTAGGCCAGTCACTGTTTCTCAGCTAATCTCCCTCATAGGAAAGTGGAGTTCATGCCATATATACAAGTTTGAGATATTTAGAGGAAGAAATATATATATATATATATATATATATACACACACACACACACATACACATATATGGCTCATGAACATAAGACAAAGTCTCACCAGTTGATCCTGCATCATAATGTGAACCACAGTTCTTCTCTGGAACCAGGCATACCCAGAAAATATTTGTTAGTATTTATTTGTAAACTCATGAGTCACTTTTTGACCCAAATAGCCCTCCCCCAAAGAAACTTAAGAGTTAAAACTTGTAATAATTTAAAATAATTAACCTACACCAATATATTCAAACAAGCCTTAACTCCCCACTTGCATTATTTTCAGACATCCTCTTATATGTGTGTACGCACCCTTTTCTCATAGCCCCCCTAACTATTCTGTTAGATGCTGATTCCCAGCTTGTCTGGTAAAGAGGCCTATTCCACAGGCAACCCTCTTTGGGAACCAATGTAGTTACGCATTTCTGTTTCTCACATATACAGCCATTGAAACATTAGACTGCCCGACAGAGACCTTTTAATGGCGTCCCGCAGCTTGCCTCTCACCCTGCTGCTTGCCTGGTGATTGGTGCCTAGAAGTCTGCCTGGTGTATTCCCCTTCTCCCAGGAACATGTGTTTCCAATATAAGGAATGGTTTTGAAGCTATGAGACACTCCATTACCGACTTCCATGTCCCTGCAGTTACTTTTGGCTACAAGTAGCATGATACCCCTGCTGGGGGTTAGCACAAGGTGTTCCCTTGGCTCTCGCCGCAGACGGCTTGTTCTAGGGCTGTTGGTTTCCAATCTCAGTGTCAAAAAGAACATCTGTTTTTTTAGTTGTGTGTTGAGTTGAGGATGCAGATCTATGAATAGGGGAGAAGGAGCCAGAGGGCCTTTCTGAATACTCACATGCAGGTTGAACCGGGGGGAGAGGGGGATGGATGGAAGGGAAATCTTATCAGGAGACAGCAAGAAACTTATGGAGAACCCTTTTAAAAAGTGTATTCTCCCAGTGACTATTGGTGCATTAGAACTACTTTGGCTTTTCATATCACTCCCACTCATAAGGCTAGGCTAGGCCTTCCAATCACCACACCTAAGAAAAGTTCTTGTAAAGCTAGGAAAAGTGCAGAAAAGGGCAACTAAAATGATCAAACATCTCACCTATGAGGGAAAGTTACAACAGCTGGGATTGTTCAGCTTGGAAAAAAGTGGAGGGGAGCCATGAGAGAGGTGTACAAAATTGCATATTGTGGAGAATATGGATAGGGAGACATTTTTCTTCCTCTCTCAAAATACTGGAACCCTGGGTCATCCCATGAAGCTGATTGGCGGGAGATTCAGGACAGATAAAAGGAAGTACTTCTTCACACAGCGTATAGTTAAACTATGGAATTCACTACCACAAGATGTGTTGATGGCCATCAATTTGGATGGCTTTAAAAGGGGGTTGGATAAATTCCTGGAGGAAAAGGCTGACAGTGGATATTAGTCCTGATGGCTAAGTGCAACCCCAGTATCGGAGGCAACCAGCCAATATACACTAGTTGCTGGGAACAAGGGTGGGAGGGTGCTGTTGCCCCATGTCCTGCTTGTGGTTCCCTGGCCAACAGCTGGTTGGCCACTGTGTGAACAGAGTGCTGGACTAGATGGACCCTTGGTCTGATCCAGCAGGGCTCTTCTTATGCTCTTAGGTTTTCTGCTTTAATAATGGTGCCCCTCACTTTCCCTTCACCCACTTGCATCATTATCAGGGAATAGTGGTTTGGCACTGCCCAATATCCAATGCAATTTTATATTCTTGTGGTTTCGGGGCTAAAAAAGTAGGTGGCAGGGTAGCTCAGCTTGTGTGTTCTTATGCCTTCTTTCCTTTACAGCCTCCCTCTCCTTTTTCACACCAAAGCCTGCATACTGTTCCAAGGATGTTTCTGTTACCTTTAGGCATTTATACCTGATGAGGCTTCATATTTTTGAAGATAAGAGGCATGCCCCTCTTTCTCCCCCTCCCCAATATTCTTTCACCTTTGTCTTGGCATTTTTATTGATATTAAGATAATGAATGAGGGCTCGCTTGCAAACACTCCATTCTCATTAGACGAGGGAGATGTACCACCACCATAACGCACACTGCATGCTCAAAGATAGCATTATGTTGACCTTTGCTGTGACTCTTGGTTTTGTTTGGTGTGCACCGAAGTGCAACCAAATCCTCATTTTATTTCCAGGTTCCTCACCGTTAAATGGTGCGGATGCTTCTGCAGAGTTTGCTCATTAGCCTGTCATGCTTGGTGGCAGACATTTAAGGATGACTGGGATACTTCCCACTTCAGTCTAGAGGGTGAGAAGTGTGTGTTTCTTCGTTTAAAAGACACATGGCCATGGTTTACACTGCATAGCACAGAATCTAGTACCATATGTCAATTCCACAGGGTGTCGCACTTGAAAACCAAAAACTTCTAGCCCTCAGAGTTGTGAAGAGAAGCATGAAAATATGTGAGCAGTAATTTATTTAAATGTTCATGAACTAGAAGGAATTCCCATGGGTCTTTCCCCAGTCAAGTAACTGCTACAGGGAAAGAGCAGATATGGTCAGTACATTATAATCAAAAAGGCATACAGGTTTTTACACACACACACACACACACACACACACACACACACACCTCTACCATGCCAACAAGTTCCAAACATATCTTAGGTTTCCTCTTGTTCTAATTAAGCCACCCGTGGGTCTTGGCACCCTCTCTGCAATACATGCATTTTTCACACGCTGCCTGCGTTAGCATATTGTACATCAAGTTTCAGTTCCTTTGGGACATGGAGACCAGCTTGCAATGAGCACTGCTTTCTGGGCTGATGGAATTTGGATTAAATTCAATTCAGCTAAAGTCTCTCTCTCTCTCTCTCTCTCTCTCTCTTTTGCAGTAGTCATAAATATGTATAATGTTCCGAGCCAGGCAAGCTCCAAGTGGCTTTTACGAGCCTTTTGGAACCCTTGCTCCAGTCTGTAAGCCAGAGCTATTGTCTGATCTCATTACAGCCCTACTTTGATGGATTGCTTGTTTGCTTCTATTTCAGAAACAGCTTTAGGAGTTTGTGGAAAGCATCACCCATTTTAACTAAGTAGAGCTTGGTGTAAATCACTTGGTGACTTCCCCATTCTCTTGGAGCAGAGCCAGGCTTCTTTCTGTCTCTCTAGCGTCAGCATGGACCTTCTGACCATGCTTTGAAATGAGGCGGATGTTCTGTGCCTTTTTTGCAACAGCCTAGTAAAGCTCATGTTTTAAAAAGCTGTTATATGCTGGAGTGGGGGAAAGGGCTGGCCAAGGCAGTCACACTAAAAGCATTCACCACCCCATAAACTCACCATCAAGTTCTGTTCTGACATCTGGAAAATCCCCCTTTGGTTCTGAAAAGAGGCTATGAATTCTTAACTCAGCAGCTCCATTTATGCATGCTCGGAACTGCGTGTGCGTGTGTATGTTGGACATTTTGATTCAGACTTTAAGAATCATTAGCTGAGGTGACTGCAAAAATATGGGGAGAGCCAATCTGACTTGTGCCCAGCCATGTTGGCGTGGCCAGTTGACTTTGCATTCTTGGATCTACCTAAGAATAATGTAAGAGATACAGAAATAATGTAGGTAATTTTGGGATTCCAGTTGGCATTGTGAAGATACCTTAGGTCAGAGGTAGGCAGCCTGATGTCCTCCAAATGTTTTGGACTACAATTCCCATCAGCCCCAGCTAGCATGGCCAATAGCCTATGCTTATGGGAGTCATATTCCAAAGTATCCAGAGGGCAACAGGTTGCCTACTCCTGTTTTTGAGGTGTTCACCTGCATGTACAAGAAGGGCAAGGGCCAGGCAGGATGGCTGTGCTCCCCATGTCCCTGGGTACTCCATCTCCTCCCTCAGCCCAACCTCCCCATAGTGAGCTAGGAGGTGTGAAGGGGTGTTCTAGTCTTGATGAAGGATCCTCGCTTGAACATGCAATCCTGTAATGCATTGGTAAGTTGCTATGCATCTCAGGAGCTACATGGAGATAGGCTGTGGGTCATATAGCAAATTTCTTAGATCTTCTGTTCTGTTACCCTCAATGGCATTTCCCTACTTTGGAACTTCAGCTAGGCTACCCCACACATGATGATCTTCCTACCTGGCAATGAACCATCCCTACCAGGGCTCAATATAATGTGTCGAAAACCTGTGTATTTCTGTCTGCCTGCAAGCACACATGGTCGGAAGTGGCTGGGTTTTGTTTTTGTACTTGTGGTAATGGTAGGGGTGAGGGGATTGGCTCAGAATACATTCTACCTTTACCACAAGAACTGACTCAGAAGTTGAGGAGATTTCCTTCAATGGGGGCAAATGAGAGCCCTGTCTGACTCTGTCGGGCAGGGCTGGGCAAGTGGTTCACTGGAGCCAGTTGGCAACAGAACTCCTTTTGGCCAGATATTTTGGCCTATAACTCCCATCAGCCCTAGCCAATAGTGAGGGATCATGGAAGTTATGGGCCAAACATCAAGGGGGTCACTCCTGCCCTAGAGCCTAAGAGGAGAGTGAGTGGATAACACAGATTGTAGATGGAAGGGACCATTGACAATTTTGAACAAAGTTAACAATCCTCTCAGTTGGGTCCCTTTGCTGTTGAAAAGGACATAAGGGAGAGTTGGGATCCTGCAAAGGGAGGTAGCCTCCCCTTTTTTTCTGCCAAAAGCCAAGTAGCTCCAGCAAAGCAGTGAACAAGAGGAACCTGTGGAGCTGGTTGCACCACCTGGGAACTCTTGGACCCAGGTCAGCCTTCCACTAAACAGCTCTTTGTGGTAGCTGAAAGGAAGTGAACTATGTTTCCCCTTATTCAATGCAATTAATATCACACACATACACACACAGGGCCAGTGCCTCTGTATGGACCTTTTTTGCTGCGGCTATTCCTGGTAGTATAAAGGGGGGCTGTTGTGCCAACCCCCCATTATTATTTTTCTGCAAGGGTAGAGGAGGTCTATTGCAGATAGAGACCTGCACCAACCCTGCAGAGCCCTCTGGCTTTCTGCCTTCCATGTCCACATGCAGATCTTGAAGCTTCCGATTGATGAATTGTGTTTGCTTAACCGTGCGGTAGTGAGCTTGGAAACAAAGACAACTAGTAGGGTGGAACTGAGGGGCTGTCTTCCATTCCAATTATTGATTGTATTGAGAAGATTCCAACCTGTCTTTCAATACAATCATTCCCAAGGAGAAGCGGGTAAGAAATAAATTGTTGTTATTATTATTATTAAGGTGGCAAATTACCATTAGCATAAAATACACTACGCAATAAAACATTTAAAAACCCATAGGAAAAGTGACTGTGTAGCAGTCATTGAAACCCAATAAAATCAGAGTGAAGTATTTCAGCCAGCAAAAGCCTGTCAGAGTTTTAAAGCTAATTTTTACATAAAAAATAATAAAAATAGCCAAGATCTCTAATGTGGTAGGTACATCTCAACAAGCAGCTGGTGCCATATGTGTTTAGCATTTTCCTTCTATCTGTTGTCGCACAATTGCCCTCACATGGAGAACTGAAGTCAGAACACTAATACTCCACCACCTGCCTCTGCTGTAGAGCATGGTCTCTAGGCTCTTATAATATCCTTGCTCTCCAAACCGCCCTCTGGCTTCCCCATACACCCTTTTGTAAACGTCATCTGGCACAGCCGTTTCCTACTTGTGCCCTTTTTCGAGTAGCCTTTGTTCTTCCGCTAGCAGCTTTTTCTCCTTTGGCGAAGCGTGCCTGACCACACGCTGAGGCCTTGCAGGCCAAAGAAAGAAAAGCAAAAGAAAAGCCAATCAGAATTCACATGTTGCTTTTGGGAGGGGTTTTTTTTGTTTTGTTTTTTATGAGGGAAAGAAATACCCAAGGCTTAGATATGCCATCTAGCTCAGAAGTAAACCATGTAATTCAAAATTCTGAGAAGTGCACAATCTGATGGATATCTGTCTTGTGATCCACATGTTAGTCCAAGAAGCGCAAATTAGGTCGGTTTGCTTTGAAAATGCAGACCAAACAAAATTCTCCTCCATCCCTAATTGTAAGTAGCTTGCTGAGTGCAGAGCACAGTAAGAGCTCTTGGAGGCCATGAAACGGCTTAACTTGCTTTTGACAAACAACTTTTCTTTTTGTGGGTCATTAGTATGGAATGGCTACTCCCTATAAACTGCCAGTCCCAGCCAAGTTCTTTTGGAAGTAGGGTGTTGGGGTGTTGGGGGTGGGGGGAGAATGCAGTTTTGGTCTGTGAAACATTTGGCATTGTATTTGTTGGCAAAAACAATCCCTAATCAGGAAGGCTCGTTTGAGTTGGAATGCCTAGAGAGTAAGGCTGCTTCACACATGTTGATTTTTCCTATTTGGACTGTCACTCCTATACAGGCAACAAAAATGTCTCTACAGTGGGTATGTTTGTCATACGTAACAATTGTACATGTGGTGTGAATGCACATAAGACCAACGTCAACCTCAACAAAAACCTTTTGCCCCATGTAGCATTGTTTAAAGCTACTGCGCCTAACAATCCACTTCCACATTTTGATGAAGGTGTGGTTGTTGTTGCCACCTCTGAGAAGGCCCTCTCTCACGTTACCAACAAATGCACCTCTGAAGGTGGCATACCAAGAGAAGGGCCCACTCTAATGACCTTAAAACATGTGAGCAAGTGATCTTTCATATAGCCTGGTCCAAGCAGTATAGGACTTTATAGGTCATAACCAGCACATTGAATTCTGCTCAGAAGCACACTGGTAGCCAGTAAAGCAGTTGTATCAGGGGAGACATGTGCTGCCTGTAATTAGGTCCAGTTAACAGTCTGGCCACAGCATTCTGAATCAGCTGAAGTTTCTGAGCAGTTTTCAAAAGCAGCCCCACGTGGAGCATGTTACAGTAGTATGAACAGGATGTAACTAAGGCATGCATGACCGTGGCCAGATCAGACATGTCTAGGAATGGGCACTGTTGGCACACTAGTCCCAGCTGTGCAAACACACTCAGGGCCTGTGCTGAAACATGGGCATCCAAGTTCAATGCTGAATCCAGAAGTGCACCCAAACTGTACACGTGCTGGCAGGATTTAGAGCTGTGTAGCAGATGGAGAGGAATGTTCTGTGTCTTGATGCTTAGGACCAAACTAGATGAGACGGCATTCACATACTTTCTCCTACCAGAGTTTTGTTCTAGATTGGGGTGGTGGGGAGGGCTGCCATTTAACTGTTTTAAAGCTATTCATGCAAGTGTTAATTGTGTGAATGGTGTCTACCTAGTGTGACCCTTATTCAGTCCGTGACAAGAAAGCACTGGAATTGTTCTGAGTTCTGAGTAAATATGTTCAGGTGTTGTTTGCTATCACGTGCTCCTGCTCCTTGGAATTGTCATCTATTAAAATACTTACATGCCATATAAATCATAATGTGTCAGTTAGCAGCAATTTCCACAAATGACCCCCATTTGCAAATGCTTCAGAGACTGCCACCTTGTGACACAGGCCTCACGAGTGGCACAGGGAGCAAGGGTTTGTGGCACACCTGGGCAGAATGGCACATGAGCCTGGCTACCACACTTTGGGGCAGCCGAAGTGATCAACCCAGCATGACCAAATAGCACTGACCCAGCCACCTCTTGATTACTGCTGTCCTCTCCAGATCCCATTCCTGCAGAGGTTCCCTAGTGAATGGAGCAGAGCCAAGGGCACCTGCATTCGTGTCTTAGCTCTGCTGCCGACTGGAGAGCTGAGCAGCTTCTTTGCTGAATTTCAGTGTTACTTCAAAAGTTTGGGAAGAGAAGTGCAAAGTCACATATGCTTCAACTCTAGTGGTCTCCCTTCTCTTTACGACATCTCCTCCTCTCGCTTTTAGTCTCCGGCCACTGGACATTGAATTCATGAGACGCCTGAGCAAAGTGGTCAACATTGTGCCTGTCATCGCCAAGGCGGACACGTTAACACTGGAGGAGAGGGACTACTTCAAACAAAGGGTAAGGGGAATGGGGCCTCCTTGGGCCTTTTCTGAGGATCTCCTCTCCTTCTTCAGCTTCTTCCCCTGCACACTTCTCTGCAACCCAACCGCTGGCCAGGAGCCCAGCACATTCCTTGGGCCCCAGCTCAGAGCAGTCTTGCATGATGAGAGGAAAGTGTTCATCGATCTCCAGCCCCTTGCAGGTGTTTCTCTTGGCTTGCCCTCTCTTCAGGGAGGAGGAAATAAATTCAGTTTCTGATTTTGATTCTTTTTCCTTTTGCAGACCTTTCTCCAGGTGGATTTTAAAACAGAGGCTCTGGTAAAATGGCTGTGGAAAGGGAGACTCTGCATGTAACTCAGGAGCATTCTAGCCTCTGAATTTTCTGGTCCTTGCTTCTCACCATCTAGCTTTGCAACTCACATGTTTAAGTCCTTCAGCTAATTACTGAAGGGAGATTGTCTTTCCTTTTGCAGGAGAACATTGTGCACATGGGCCAATTCCCCACCACAGGTTCCCTTGTCGGCTCACTGTGCAACCACTGCGTAAGGCTGCATTACAGAACAGGGATCAAGGAGTTGTCCAAAAAGATCCTCCGATTTGGACATTCCCTAATGCTGTGCTGCACTTTGATATTCATTTAGTTAACCATGTTCCCAACAGTCTTGTGTGTTTGTTTGATTCATTTTGCTAGATGTAGCCTTCTTTCCTTTGAACTCAAGGCACAGTGCATAAGTTTCCAAGTCAATCTCCCATCCAGGCATTGTCTGGATTCGGAGCTTCAGCAAGGGCACTGCATCATGGGCCTTACACCCTGCCCTGGGTCTAGCGGTGGGTAATGAGGACTGTGGCCTCATGTGAAATTTACTGCAGTTTGTTGCTGTTCCAGATGGAGCACTCCTGGGAAAGTTCTCTCAATAAGGGCTTTTCAGTGGCACTTTTATCTAATAACATTTGCGTTCTGTTCCCTGTCTTCTTGTTCTTAGATCACAGCAGATCTCCTTGCCAATGGCATTGATGTGTATCCCCAGAAACAGTTCGATGAAGACTCTGAAGACCGACTAATAAATGAGAAGTTTAGAGTAAGTGAGCAAACCTTGCCCGCCACCCACTACGTTGGCTTTTGGGCTGAGCCTAAAGCATCCTTTTCACATGATATGTATGTCTTTTATTTATTTGCTGTATTTATTAGGCACTTCCTAACATGTTTTTTCTAAGTAGGGCCAGTCCGACTATTGGGCAGAGTTAGGCAGCCACCTCAGGCAGCAGATGGTGGTGGGGCAGGGAGCAGCAGTAGTCTGTTAGGAGGACAGAGCTGTGTGTGCCCCACAGCCAGCCCTGCACCCCTGAGCTAGTCTGCTGCCTTCAGGTGCAGTGGAGGGATGCTTTTCTGTCACCTATGTTGAACTAACATTCAATGGCCAACCCAGTTGGCTTCTACGTGTGGAATGGAGATGGCGAGGGCAGAGCGCACTGTATGTCCACCTCAGGCAGCAAAATGTCTTGGGCTGGCCCTGTCTCTGAGCAATGTGTGAAATCAAATATAAAACAAAATTAAAACAATAAAATAAAAAGGATAAAACAAATGCCAGCACCACTAAACTCCACATGAATGAGCTACAGCCAAAATAGCAGCCAGGAACATTATGAAGAAAGGCTGATAATAAAATAGTTTCAAAGGTCTGGGAAAATAAAAAATGTCTTGCCTTGGTGCTGAAAAAACATTTCAGTGGGCACCAGGTGAGCTTCTCACAGGAGAACATTCCACGAATGGGGCCACCCTCTGGACTTCAGGTGAAGGGACCGCTTGGACAAGGGGCCCTGATGATGCTCGCAGGGCATGGATGAGTAGGTACATATGGGAAAAGGCACTCTTTTCAGTACTGAAGTCCCAAGTGGTGCAGGGCTTTACAGGTCAAAACCAGCACTTTAAATTGGGCTTGGAAACCAATTGGGAGCCAGTGCAGGCAAGGAAGGACTGGCGCCGTGTGTTTATAACACACAATAGGTGCAGAATATGGCAGCGAGATTGTTAAAACGTGTTAACAATCTCGCTGCCATATTCTGCACCTATTGTCAAGCCTTGGAAAAGAGTAGGTAGCGAGGGACAATTTTGCCACTGAAAGTCTTGAGGATTCCTCCTCCCTCCTGAAAAACTTACAAATGAAAATCCCTGAAAACATGTGTCTGGTTGGACCATGACTTCTTGGCCTCTGGGGTTTCATTCACCCCCAATACATGGGGAAACGCTTGACAGATGTGCTGCAGAAAATGCCAGGAGTCTCAGAAATAAGGGGGGAGGGCAGGAAGAACTAAAACAAGCCCTTTCCAGCTTTTAATATGGCTTTGATTAAAGGGAGTTGGATTTCATGACCCCCTGTTTCTGACAGTTCACAATTTCACGGTAGGAAATGATTCCATTTGCTGTGGTGGGCAGTGACCAGGAATACCAGATTAATGGAAGGCGAATCCTGGGGAGGAAAACCAAGTGGGGCACAATTGAAGGTAAGAGTTTCTCGCTCCTGTTTGTTGCTTCCTTGTCATCACTGGGGCTTTAGATTGCCAAAGGAACATCTGAATGTGCAAAGATGGCAACAGTTGTATGCAACCCCTATTGTGTGGAAGTGTATTTTGCTGCCCTCTGCTGCACAGCATGAGAACCTGCATAGAACGAGAACCAGCTGTTGTGGTTTAGTTGCTCACAAACATGTCTGACTTGAAAAGTGAATAGGAATCCCTTTTGGTTTCTCAGGGCCAAAGGATATTCCTCGATTGTTGTTGGGACTCCTGCAAACATAGGATTTTGGAGCCAAGTTGCAGAATCGAACTGAGGATAGTATTGCCTCCAGTCTCAGCAGGGATTGCAGATACCATAAGAAGTGTTAATGGCTTGTTGCTTGACCAGAACGTTCTATTGCCCAGTGTTAATTCTCCATCCCCAATGCAGACTCTCTCTCTTTATGGGGAAGTTGATGGCCAGGGAGTGCAACATGTGGCTTTCCAGATGTTTTGGCTATCATCTACATAGCCAATAGGAAGGGCTAATAGGAGCTGTAGGCCAAAACATCTGGGGGCCACATGTTGCCTAACCCTGATGTAAAGATATAGGCTACAAAATATAGTCTGCAAAAAAGAGAGGTCCAAAACCCCTAGCCTATCCTAAAACTGTCAGAAGAAAGAGGCCCTCATCTTTTGAAGTGAGATATCCTCCTGAAACTTCTTCAAAGCACTAGTCTCACTTTATAGTCTACCAGATGCTGTCATAGAGTAAGGAAGCAAGAGGCCCCTGGTAGAAACTACAGTGGCAGTGATAATGCTGGGGGAGAGGGGTGGTTAGGTAAACACAACTTGGGGCTACGCTAACACGTGTGAAAGGCAACAGGCAGTGCCACTGTGATGTAGTGGCTAGAGTGTCAGACTGGGAGTCAGGAGATCCAGGTTCTAGTCCCCACTTGGCCATGGAAGCTCACTGGGTGAGTTTGGGTCAGTCACAGGCTCTCAGCCCAGCCTACCTCACAGGGTTGCTGTTGTGAGGATAAAATGGAGAGAAGGAGGATTATGTACGCCACCTTGGCTTCCTTGGAGGGAAAAAGGTGGGATATAAATTAAATAAATAAATAGGTAATTGTTTCTATTTATTTATATAAAAATGCATATCTCACCCTTCAAGAGCCCATGCACCACTCAGAGTGGCTCACAACCATTTAAAGCTACAATACAATATAAAACCATATATTCAATAAGAGGAACAAGGAAATAGGAACAATATTAGAGGAACAAGAATGGTTGGAACTGCCTCACAGAACAGCTATGTGATGCCACTTCTCTTACTTCCTTCAAATCCCTCCTCAAAACCTTTTTTCATGGCACCTTTGGCACAGCCCCCATTTCCCAACCTATACTGTAACTCAGGACTCCATCACACTTACCTTTTTTTCCTGTTATGCACCCACGATTTCTGCCTCTGTTTCATTAGTGCGTCAAGCACTGGTTACTTTCATGTGTGTGTGTTGTTGCAGTATTTTACCTTGTTTACCTTTTCACCTGCGCTGGCTCGTGCTTCTGCTCTCCCGCTTTTGCGCTCGCCCCACCATGCCCCTTCTCCTTCCCCCTCAAGTTCATTGGTTCTTGTGGTTGATGGACATTGTGATGGACATGGGCACCTCCCCCCCCCCCCGGTTTAGTGATTAATGTTTCATCAGCTGGACGCTGTTTCTGTCTTTCGAGGTAAAATGATGCTCCCTTCTGTGCGGTGTCTTCGCACACCCTCTCTCCCCCCTCCCCCCTTCCTGGTTGAACAGTTCTACAGACTGGAAGAGAACCACCTCGCCCTCCTCTTTCGACAGCAAGACCGCCCTTCAACACACAAACCCCCAAGAAGGGATGTTCTGCAACATAACACAAGAATGGCAATACATGGGGACAGAAGGGTGGTTTTATCCCGTGTGGAGAAAACATACCGCACTTTCCCCGCCCTAGAAAAACCATGGAAAATGGAGGGGAAGAGGTGAGGTGACTGCAGGACAGGGACGACATGTGAGGGTTGCGGGGCAAAACGGTAAACAAGGCAGGATGAAAGTGCAATAAAACGCTGGTGTGTGGAGCTCTCAGTCCAAACACATGTAACTGAAACCATGGCCATATCTACACCAAGCAAGATATAACACTATGAAAGCGGTTTGAAAATAATACGTGGAATGTGTCATGGGCCCCAACAGTTGTCAATGCACTTCAGTACCATTGTAGAGCAGTAGTGTAGATCCTGCCCATGTATGACTTCCATGTGTAGCTCTGCCTCTACTTCTCTCTTGTAGTCTGTAAATCACCAGGTACACTCATGCTGCTCTATAGATAATAAAAATGATTAAATCCATGTGATGTAGGAAATTGAATATATAGTAACTGAAAGCCGTGTGAACAAATGGGGTAATATTGGGGGGGCACCATTATCCATTGTCATTCTTCCATTTATCTTCTGCAGCAGCAGTCGTGAAAGATGCTGGAATCCTAAAATGCTGAGAATAATGTGGACAAGCTGTATTTTTGTTTGTGTTTTGGATCACAAAACACAAACAAAAATCCCTTGATTTTTTTCCCTCATGAATCAGATTGTGAGCCCTTCAAAGATATAGGAGCAAGCAGGCATATACATACAAACTAACTTGCCTTGAGCCCTTGGGATCATGATAGCATTGAATCCTCCTTGACACAACATTACGTGGAGAGGTTTCCAGAGAAATCTGTGCTGAAGTAACTATGCCTGTATAATAGCTTATCAGAAAGAGGACTGTCATGGAGATAGAATCATAGAATAGTAAAGTTGGAAAGGGGCCTATAAGGCCATCAAGTCCACCCCCTGCTCAATGCAGGAATTCACCGTAAAGCATATTTTCAACAGCATTAATGTTGATTTCATTGCGTTTGCCCCCTCTTCTGTCCTCTTCTTGGTTGCACTGTCTCCCTCTGTTGGCACGTCAGTCCTAGGCAAATTCTGTGTTCGTATTTTTTAAATCATCTGAGTCAGCGGAATGTGTTAGTGTTAAAATACAGGTGCATGGTGGATTTCTATGCCAATGGGGGTGGAGTGATCAACCAGCCTACCATGTTCCTCTGAGGCTTATTTTCTGGGTTTGGAGGGGGGGTGATACTCCCCACTACCCATACAGGAGCATGTGTAAAGCAAGATATTTCTTTCTTCTGTAACACACCAGTTTTTAGCACAAGTGAAAAATGTCCTCATGGATGCCTTTTCCTGGCATTCTGTAGGCAAAAGCATACTCTTAAAAATGTCTGCCTCCTCTTTCTCACACACTTCTCTATGTGGTGGGGAGTACCACACAAGAGAGAAAATAAGCCCCAAACTCTCCCTTCAAGGTACTTTTTAAAATTAAGTTTCTTGCCTATCTGCTGCCCTTCGCCTTTTGGAGATGTGGGAAAATATAGCAGTCTCTAAATGAAATTGTACAAGCAAGCACTGCAATGGAAGGTGTATGGAGAGAGGAGACACTGGACACGTTCATTCTGTTCCTTAAACTATCCTACAGAAAGTTGTTCCCAGCACTGTGGTATATCTGTCGGGGACTAGGGCATGGGGGCCAGCTGCAAGTCCTGGAGTTCAAAGAAATTAATGGCATCCCACTGGAAATGTCTTCCCTCACAATGGCCTCTACTGCGTCAGCTGGATCATCTAATGACCCCCCTTCTCTTCCCAACCTCCCTTTTCTAGTCAAGCAACAGTTACTTTGCTGTTGCTTTTCTGGTTCCGTCAGTTTCTCAGAATCGTGATTCTTTTGGCTCTTAGAGGAAGCGTTTTTCTCAAACTAGTATTTCTGCAAGAAGATCGTTGATTCATTTTAAGCCTTCTGCTTCCCCCCTGTGGCCAGTCTTTGGTAACTCATAAAAGCAGCAAGGCCATCGCAGAGCAGGTGCTTAACAGATTCTTGGGGAAATGGCGCCTTCCTGTTTGCGTATATGAGAGAAGGGGGAGATAGAATAAATACACCACCCTCCTGGCAAGAGAGAGCTCCAAGGCAATGCCTTTGGGGCATTATCTGAGGAGCTCCTCCTGTTCTTCTGCTGTAGCCTTTCCCCACCCTGGTGCACTCCGTTTGTGTTGAACTGCACTCCCATCAGCCTCAGCTATGCTGGCTGAGGATGATAGAAGTTGTCCAACACATCTGGAAGGCGCCAAATTGGGGATGGCTGTTCTAACTTAACAGAATGAGATCTTTAAAGGACACTGTGGGTGGAGTTTTTTTGGTGGTGGTGGGGGGGAGTGGCTGTCCAAACTATGCTCCAGCCAGCTGCTCGCTCTTTGTAAATTGATGTGATTTTTGGAAAACTGTCTTGTTCTGGACTTTTGATGTTATGCTAACATCCAGTACTGTGTCCTGCTTTTACAGTTGAGAATACGACGCACTGCGAGTTTGCTTACTTGAGGGATCTTCTGATCAGGTTGGTAGCACCTTCCCAGGTGGGAAGAGATGGGAAGGGATCATTAATTTTTGCTTCTGGGATTGAAGGTCAAAGTGTGTACAACTTTGTCTTGGGCATCTATACATGTTATCTGAAGTGGCATCAGAGCCACTGCGACCTGGCTGGTGAGAGCAACTCAAAGCGACATTTGAATGAGTGGAGCTGACACTGTTGGGATTTCCCAGGCCAGCACTGACCTGCCTTGTTCTAGGAACTTGATAGAAGCATCTGACCTTATAATGAGTCTGATCACTGGTCAATCTACCCCAGTACTATTTATAGTCTTAGTTAAAGGTCTTTCTCAGCCACTGGAGATGCCCAGGATGAATCTGGATCATGTAGTGTGTGTATGTGTGAAGTGTGTGTGTGAAGTGTGTGCTTTGCAGTTGTGAAATTGCCCTTCTCGATTATGTTCCAGTATCAAACTGCTGTTGATTTTCTTTCCAGCATTAGAGATGAATAGCACTTTGCACTTTTTTAAAAATATAATCATCTATTCTCCTTCCTGTAGGACACACATGCAAAACATCAAGGACATTACCAGCAGCATCCATTTTGAAGCCTACAGAGTCAAACGCTTGAATGAAGGCCAGAATATGCTCTCCAATGGCGTGGCTGACAAAGAGGAGTTGGTGGCCAATGAAATGTAACACTCCAAGCCTGAGCTAGGATCTCATTTACTCTCTTCCTCTCCCCACCCCTGCTTTCTCTCTTTTAAAAAAAAATCATATAAGCCTTCTGCTGGGGCTCCACTGTTTTTTTCTCCTTTCTTCCAATGATACACATGCTGTTGATGTTAACTGACCAAATAACAGTACTTCCTCTAATAAATGTAGTCTCTCTTTTCCAGTCTGTGGTGGTGTGAAACATCTACTATGTCCTGGGTAGTAACAAACCAGTAGGGAGAAATGAGGTTGCAGCTAATGTCAACAGGAGAAGCTTTTCTTAGTCCATGCTTAACGTTAGTTGCAGCTATCTTAGCATACATCGTCCACGGTGATAGGCCAGTGCCCCTTTTCTTGGAGCTTTGTGGAGGCACTGCCATTGATCGTAGCAATCTCAGGCTCTTGAGGCCCAGAAGAACCTTGTTAGAAAGCAGAGACTGATATTTTCCCTTTTGGTTAATCTGGAATGGAATTGTACTTTCATAAACATCTGCCCTTCTGTTGGAACCTGGAGATTCCTCATGTTGTGCCATATAGTATGGGGCGTGGCTGCATTCAAGAGAAAAGGGGATGCCTCACATTCCTTATCCCGTCCAAGTAGCCTCACCCCACAGAAGAGCAGCATCCAGGCAGTCCTGAAAGGGTGAGGTCAGTCTGGACTTGGCAGCTTTCTTTAGCAACTTTATTTGTACAGGCCTGATGAGACAGGTTGTACCACAGCATCTTCCTCACTACATAGAAGGAGGAGGAGAGACTTAGAGAGGAGCCCATTTCTGCCTTCTTTGTTTCAGTGGTTCAGGTCTATGGAAATCTTTCTGAGCCACTTGATTTACCTTGTGCCAAAGGGTTACTCTTTTGTAAACCAGGGGTGGGGGTTGTTTTTGTTTGTTTGTTATTTGTGTATGTGTATCTCTCTCTCTGTGTATCTAACTCCATCCATTTCAGGTGAGGATTTTTATGAGTAGTTACGGCTTTTAAAGTGAGGGTAAAGTGAGCAAGAGATGAATTATGACCAGATGGCACAATTCTGCTCCACACTTGGCATCTCTTACTCTCACTCATCTTATCTCTCTCCCCTTTCCTTTAAAAAGCCAGCAATAATAGGGAGCCACTCTGCTCACTAGAAAAGTGAAGTGGCCTACTGTGGAGTAAGGATGTCAACTCTAATAAGGACACACTGTTCTTAGCAAGTGCAGATAATCTTGAATTTCAGAAGGCATCCCTCTTTTTCTCCATCATCACAATCTCCCTATCTTTCAGGGTTGGAGTCCCAAATCCTGCTGCCTTCCTAGAAGTGCATATGTTCATTGTACACACACTCATTCCAGGCTTCTGTTCAAATGCTTAGTGTATGCCTGCCTATTATAGAAGCTCAAACCGTTTCTGCAAAGCCAGTGTAGAAGAGCCCAATTCTTAGCATCGTTGGCTAACCTTCTCCGCTGTCTTCTTCAAGAGGCTAGAGAAGCTGGTCTGGATAGTCTTAACTTATTGTGATGTGCAATTTCTGTGTGTAACCCTTCGAACTGTGGCTAAAACCCCCTAGGTGTGCATATGTAGACCTGCTATACATCTTGCTCATCTCTATGTGAAAAATCAGCACTCCATGAAAATTGGAGTCGAGGATCTAGCACGCATTCTGCAATGTACAACTCTTGGTCAAAGGTCCAGAGTCATCATCAAAAGCACCTTCTGAAGAAGCCAGAAGCTGCACAGGTGCAATTTCTCTATAACATTGGAATGGGGGTAAATCCTGCATTTGCTAAATGTTAACCTGAATCAGAGAGGCAGAAACCTTGTCTGAGAATGGTCATCTAATCTGGAGAGCCAATATATCCCAGCTTTCTTTTGGGAGGGGGGGATCTTAGTAGCCAGCTCCATAGAGACGTCTGTTTTTGTGCCATATGCCAGTACACTCAATCACAGCTCCTTTTTGAAAGCAGAAAGCTCTGGCCAGGCTACCCTCTTGTGGAGCCCTCAAAAAAAGGAAGAGTGTGCTGACTCCTGGCTTCCATAAAAGGCAAACCTTCCATATCCATCTTGCTCATTCAGACACCAATGTGACCCACCATCAGCAGGCAAACCTTAGGGGAATGCTTCACACCTTAACACACCACAGTGAGATGCCAGCAGATGGCCGCTTCCTCTTGCAGGTGTTCATAGTACAAGCATGCAATCTGATCTTCACCCAAGGCTTCCTGTGACCTCATTTGCTGCTTCCATCCTGCCCACAAGTGCTTTTCTTTCCTAAATCCAACTTGTCAGGCATTTTGTTTTGTTTGGCAATACGTGCCCCCTGATGAATAAACTTCCAAATATCCTTTGCTCAGAGGCTCCCCTACATTTCGTGCTGCAAGTAAACCTAAACTGCCTTTTTAACTTTCATGTTGTCCCTCCAAAACTAAGAACAAAAATGGCGGAAACTTAACTGAGCTGTGTTAAGCTGAGGAAAATTATTTTTTTTACTTGCTGACTTGCTATATTTTAGCAAAATAAAAATTGTGTATTAACTAAAATATATATATTTCAAGTGTTTAAGATGATGAAATGGAGAACGTCATTTTCCCCCCCTAGATACACTTTAGCAAAAAACAACAACAACTGCATCATATCTTGTTTGCCAATATCTCAGCCAGCAAAAGCAAGACAAAAATGGCTTTCTCCGTTTATATTGTACTGGGGTAGGGGTGGGGGGTGGGTGTACTGAATCAAACCAAAAAAAATCATCCAAAATGAATGGCCTTTTTGAGGATTGTATGCATTATGACAAATTTAGTGCTGTTTTGTATAAATAATAGTGTTTAATATGTATTTCCCAAAAATAAATGTTTTAAATGGAAAATGGCAGGAAAGTTGTGTTGGCTTTTTCAGGGCCAAAGATTATGAAGTCCATCACTCTGGAGGAGATTGAGGGGGGATGCAGGGGGAGGATGCAGAAGGCCCATTCCACCAGTGATATTCTTCCACATGCAGAATGAGGTTTCTGGATCTAAGAGCCTTTACTTGAGAATTGCCCCAAGGGAACAAAGATTCTTTTGACAACTGTCATCTTTAGGAGCTGTTTTGCACAAATGCTGCTTGTGAAATGCTTACCCCTTAAATGGGCAAAAATTGTTACAGCAAAATGGATGCATATATGATACTCTGCACTCCCCGGCCACACAAACACACTCTTTGCTAACTCTTAGGGCTACAGTCTTTGCATGCACTGATTAGTTCAGGTATATGTTCATTAACTTTAAAATAAATAAATGCGGAAAAAAAACTTGGAGGCAATCACCAAAAGAAAACCAACCCACTGAAACAGTTTTACATTTATGCCAAAGGATAGGTGATTTCTTGCATATACATGATCTCAAAACATGTAGGGTCTTATTGGTAAAAATCAGAGCCTTGAATTGTTGGGAAGGCTACAGGAATGTTCTGCAAGTTTTCAACTATCAAGAGTAATCAGATCAGAAATCTGCACATAGCACTATACTGAAATACTGTAGTAATCTAGCCGCAAGGTCATGAAGCCATGAATTGTAACACTTGCCAGATCTGATTGCAAACCTGAGAGGCCCAATCCACAGTGCAAGCACCAGCATTTCCTACTCATCTGGGTTCATTGGGCTCTCCAGCAACCACAGCCAAATAATGAATCTGCCAAACTGAGCATCACTAGCACAATGCAATTACACCTTATTCCATATTTCTATGTCACCTCATCCTTTGGCCTGATCCAAGGGAAGGGAATATAACTCCATAGAAAAGTTTTGAAGAGATGCCAATCAATTCCTCATTGCCATTCTATAGGATCTCCCTGGCGGATGTGGGCGGAACTATTCAAGTATGGCCCTAGGAATAGTTGCCAGTGACTGTGCTTAACACTTGATTAATAAGAACAAAAAAAGGATCCTGTGGCATCTCCAGGGTTAGGCAACTTTTGGAGGCTTTGGGCACATTTGGAAATCCTAGAAACTGTCCTGGTCACCACTGTAAAATGGCTGTCATGGGCAGAGTGGCAAAGGAAAAGTAACCTGCCCAAGAGACTGAGTACAATTTGGAGATGGGGTCTGCAGGATGGGCTCCTGCCAGCCCTGGCAGTGATGCGGGGTGGGGGTATGGAAGGTGAGTGGCGCAATCTCTAGTTGGAGATTGAAAAGGATTCCCCCCCCCCCCCAAGGGCAAGGCTTCGAGAGGGCACTGAACCCAACATGGGCTGGATTGAGCCCCAGCACAGGCTCGATGAGGCCTTTGGACTGGAGGTCACCTGCCCCTGCTTTAAAGGTATGCTTTGGTTGCTTTTGCTGCAATAGGCTAACATGGCTAGCCCTGTAGAATTTGTCACTTCCCAATGCTGCCAAAAGATCGAAGATCAAAGGAGGCCACCTTACCTTAAGATGGAGATTGTTGACCAAAGTTGAGACTGCAGTCTTAATAGCATATCCCTCCTGAATATTGTGTTCATTGGCTGAGCTATTTGTGGCTAGAGGAGAAGTGTGATTCTGCACATTCTACTCTGGTGCAAGACACTTCAGGTTGAATTGGGTGATGGAGTTATTTGGCAGCAAAACTGTAGTGACATAGTGTTGCTGTGGATCCCCAACCCCTTGCACCTGCTCAAAACTTTAGGTCTATTGTGTGATGACTTCCTCTTGCTGAACCCCAGAAATTCATCAAAGCCTGTGTGATCACCCTGTGGTGAGGGGGGATGTAGGACGAGGGTGTGTTAAGGCTAGCAATAGCATAGCATTGAGCCTGCACTGCTTCTTGCCTCTTTAGTGTTGCAATGTGGCTGTCCCATGCCTGCATCCCCAGGTCAGGAGCCTAACGGCATATCCACACTCAGCACAGGGGGCTGAATATATGATGCCCTAGAACAGCACTGTCTCCTACTTTTTACATTGATGTGTGGCATGCTGTAAAAAGACTCACCACCACTATAGGCAATGCTAGCTGGGACTTAATTCTGCCCATCTCCTTACATAGATAAGAGGCCAATGCTCCAGAAAGGTACATGGGTTATGGGCAATATAGGTCAAATTAGAACACTTATGTATTGATTTCAGATATTTATAAACTGCTTTTCCCAAAGGCTCATACTAAATCACTTTAAAAAAAAAACTAAGGAAAAAAAGAACAAATCTGCACCATTAAAATTAAAAAATAAGAGTTAACAACCTTAACAACTAAGCCAATCAATCAATTGAAAGCCAACTAAAATATTACAATCCATATTAGTGTAATACTTTTATTAGACCAACCAAAAGATCACAAAAAATGTGCAAGCTCTTGAGATCTCCAGACCATTTCTTCAGGCAAAACATTACAAAAAATAAAGGTGGATGGTGAGAAATGGCTTGGTGAAGTCACATTGCCTGCATGTTCACAGTCCCAAGATGGAATGGAGGGAGGAGGGATCTGCAGATATTCAAATTAGGCTCTGCAGATCATGTGATGGTTGTAGGAAGACTCTGCTGCTGCTCCTGGGGTGGTTGTGAAAGTTTAAAGAGTGATACATCCTTTACAAACATGTAAGAATTTTACTGTAATGAAGATGTTTGTGTTGCATTTGAGCAGATGTTGGAAATGTATTGCGCGCGCACACACACACACACACACACACAACCAATCTACAACTCCAATAAGGTTGAGGACCAAAGTAGTTACAGAGATGCATTCCCCCCCCCCCCCCACACACACAATTTCATTCAAATCAGCTTCTTTTCTTTACCATAGTAGCAATTTCACAGAATGACATTTACCTTGGGTGAGTGCCATGATGACTTGGACACAATATTTAAATACATGTTTAAGTAAACTGCATTAACTGCTTGGTGGGAGAAAATGGGCACTGATTGCTGCCTATAATAAATGGCAGAAAGAGCGATGCCTACGCGGAGCAGGGTCTCCTGGAGTTCTCCATCATCCTACCTAAAGGAGGTGAGAGAACAGCCCAGAGGAAACTAGTTGTCTTCAGCCAGTGGCGTTTGTGAAAGACCAGAGCTTTAAGAAACACATCTTTCCAACAGGGGAGCCTATGCCAGAGATGGATCTCTGTTCAGGATGAATGGCTCCATTGCATCGCTCTACTCCTGTTTAAAAGAGAACCTGCTATAAATAATAAGAATAAAAGAGAACATAAATAATTAAAGTGGCTCAGTGTAAGTGGCTCTCGAAAACGTCTGCCTGATTTAAAAACTAATTACTTGGAGGGTAATCACCAGCAGAAATGGTATATATTTACCCACAATGCTTCTCTTCCTTCCTTCTCCCCTCCCCCACAACCACCCCCAATTATTTTCTATCTCCTAATCATTATCCAAGGCATCAATATTCAGACTTATCTTTCATCCACATCACACAATAAACTGGATTGGACTCTTCCATCTGTCTGATTAATAACTTGGAGCCTTATGCCCAAATGCTATAAATCCTCTATTGGAATAACAATACAGGAGCCAGTGGCAGAAAGTGCTTTGCTTTCCAAAGACATCAACAGGCCGTCTTGTCTGGACTGAAATTGAAAGGTATGGAGTAGTGGAGTGACACAAAAGGACAGTATCTTGCTAAATAAACATTGTCGTTTATGAAGACATGGTCTTCTAAGCCGCAGAGTGACTATATGGAAAGGAGGACAACGCTGCTGTATCTTTAACAGTTGCAGAGAAAAGGGAATTTCAGCAGTTGTTATTTGTATGAATGCAGCACCTGGTGAAATTCCCTCTTCATCACAACAGTTAAAGCTGCAGGGTTATAGCTAGAGTGACCAGATACAAAAGAGGAGAGGGCTCCTGCAGCTTAAACTTTAACTACCTTGTGCCCTCTCCATCCAGAAAGACCAGGTGAAAAACAGACCAGGACTCCTGCACTGGCCTGCTCCAACCTGCTGTCCTTCAGATGTGTTAGACTGCAACCCCCATAATTCTCAACCAGCAGGTTGGGAAAGGCTGTTCTAATAGATGGGAGCAGGCAGCATGGCAGGGCGGGGCAGTGTCTGGAAACCTATGAAAAGTCTTTTGCATAATTGTCAAAGGTACATACAAGCCAGGGGGCGAGGGTGGGATTTTCTTTTTTGCTGGCCTTGTTGCAATGCCTCACATAATTAAGCAGTGAAGCTTTGCCTCAGGTTATCCCCAACCTACCAAAAAAGGACCATCTCCTTCATTTCAGCTTGCAGTTAAAGACACTCAGTCATGGAATTTCGTGGGTGATTTTAGGTCACCCACTCTCAGCCTAACCTACCTCACAGGATTGTTGCAAGGATAAAATGGAGAAGAGAAAGACCATGCAAGCCTCATTAGGTTCCTTGCAAGAGAAAAAAAGGCAGAGCATTAGTATTAGTAGTCGTAGTAGTTATTTATTGCCTAGTATTTATTTATTTATTGGCTAGTAAAAGTAAAAATGGTAATTCTGGCTGCAGGAACCCTCCATTGCACCTAGTCATCATTTCACCTTCTGGTAGAAGAGCTAAATGGATGGTCATGCAACCTACTACAGGGGTTGGTGGTCTTTGGGCTTGTGAAGGTCCACTAACTGGATCCAGGCACAACAGAATGGCTCAAGAAGTGGACACAGAATTGCCAAACACGGTGCCTCTGAACACACGCTCAACCCAGGGATTTGTGTTCAGTTCCAGAACCAGTGCCCATAACTTGCACACAAGTACTTTCACATATACACATCTCTCCCTTTGCCCCACAAGCTTTCTTGATTTCAGCAGCCTAACTGAGGAGAGAAAAGGACTGTCTGTGGTTGCTATTGTTAAACTATGGGGAGTTGGAACTCTTGCCAATCTACTGCAAGTCACCTATGCATCTCACAATATATCCCAATGACTTCTCAATTTAATTTTGACTGCAATTTATGAATTTGCAGACCAACATTCAAATTAAATGTTAAAGCAAGGGATGGAGAACACGTGGCCCTCCAGATGATGTTGTTGGACTGCAACTCCCATCAGCCCTAGCCAGCATAGCCAATGGTGAGGCATGATAAGAGTCGTAGTTCAACAATATCTGGAGGGCAAACCATCCCTGCACAAGAAGCTACCATTTATTAAATGAGTAATCAATGAACATGGTGACATTGTGTTACTGAAAAAGCTTCACAACTGAAAAAACATAGCTGCTAAGTTCAGCTTCTTAGATGGCTCCTGTACCTTTACACAGAAACAGGTGCAGGTGGTGTTTCAATCATGTGAGAGCTGCACCTGGTGGAATTTTCCCTTATATGCCACTCTGTAAGATACAAGAACCCTTTCAGGACCAAGAATTGGGGGTAGTAAAATTCTCTACTGTGTTTTGCAGAAGTTCAACCATCTTACATGAACTATGTGGTAAGTTACCATTTGATGAACAGTCATCTGTATTCATTTTGGGTCTCCTATTTCTAATGTACCTCAGGGCCCAGGGCTAATCCAACCATTAGGAAGAGCAAGGTGGCTGCCTCAGGCAGCAGTTTTTTGGAGTTCTGAAAAGGTAGCAGATTATTATTATTATTATTATTATTATTATTATTATTATTATTATTATTATTATTTGATGATGATGATGATGATGATGATGATTAGGTTGGGTTCAGACTCAATTGCACTTAAAGTA
This sequence comes from Anniella stebbinsi, assembly GCA_029215795.1. Classification (NCBI taxonomy): domain Eukaryota; kingdom Metazoa; phylum Chordata; class Lepidosauria; order Squamata; family Anniellidae; genus Anniella; species Anniella stebbinsi. The sequence goes on along the minus strand of JARDYH010000005.1, from coordinate 57,485,327 downwards.
GATTCACTGAAATCAATGGTGCTTAAGCTAGCCAGTCTATTTTTATTGCCAGGGAGGGGGAGAGTTTGTGGGAGTTTCTGCCTCAGGCATCAAAATAACTTGGCTGGCCTTGGGTACTAAGCACCTTGACTGGCAGGTGGGAAAGGGGGGCAGCACTTGTTGCTCTGACAAAGGCAGAAAAATGTCTTAGGCCATCCCTGACAGGACCAAAGTACACTTTTTGCTTATTGTGTAGCATGTAACTCTCTCTCTCTCTCTCTCTCTCTCTCTCTCTCTCTCTCTCTCTCTCTCTCTGTTTTTAGTGAGATTAATTAGAGTCACACATGTTCACACCCCAGCGTTTTTCCTACCAAAAATAGAACCAGAACCACTCTGCCTGATTTGGAAACTTAGGGAAAAAATGTTCCTATTTGTGCCAATGGGATTCCCGCACACCACACCAGGCTCCAAATTCCAGGTGAGAGTGTGGTGGATTTACAATTGGAATGCCACTGGGAGTGAAGAGATGAGCCTTCCCTTGTGGCATCCAGGATTCAAAGTAAGAAACTACACTCACACACACACACACACACACACACACACACGAGGGCAGGGCTCCTGCAGCTGTAACTGCTGTGATGAATAGGGAATTTCACCAGATGCTGCATACATACAAATGACACCTGCTGAAATTCCATCTGCTATACAGCTGTTGAAGATACAGGAGCCCTGTCCTCCTCTCCATAATGTCACCCTAATTATAATTAAGCTAACAAAAACCCATGATGTAGTAACATACTAAGCAATAAGTGTAACATCAAGTTTGGTCTTCAGGAGCTTATCCTCAGGTGTGCCCCTCTTGGGCCACCTACTTCAAACTATGACTAGTCTACATATATGTAATGCATGAATGTGACTATCATAGATTTGGAAAGGTCACAAGAATATTTGGATCAAGAATGGGAATTCGTATCAACTTTATCTCAAATTCCCTTTATTCCATACATTCTGATGACAAGACTATATCCAAAGTATTTCCAAAGGAAGAAGAGTGCAGAGCTGAAAAAGGCTAGGTGGGATTTCCTGCATGTAGACTTTGGATTAAATATTAACTTGCAGCATTTGGTTGATAAGGATAAACAGTATTATTAATAATGCATATACTCATTATTAGTGTGGCAGCCAACCACTAGAGCTAAAATTGCACAAACAATTCCATTCAATCCCATTCACTCCCCTCTTACTTTTCCCCACCCGGACTTATTCTTCATCTTTGATTATGCTGCTCCAAACCTTAACGGTTAATAGAACTATTTTAAAAAAATGTTTGGCTCAACTTTTACAGATTCTCATGAATTAAAAGTAGAGTGTTTGCTTATTGACCACCTGTATTATTGTTTCCTCCAATGCTTCATAACTTCTGGAGCCACTACTGAGGAACAAGGCCATGCATAAGCCAGATTCTACGATATTCTCCCCCTGACTTCATGCATCTCTATAACCCAATAAATGCTGATCAATCATCTTTCGGACAGCCTAATTATCATGGAATAACTTCAAGGGATGTGTATCATGGGGCAGAAGAATGTTAGATTCGAGAGCAGCAGGATGAAGGGGTAACTGTGTTGTCCAGGCCTGGTACCAGGTTGAGGGCTTCCTGGTTAGATTGTCTTCCATCCCCTCCCCCAGCACTGCCCTGAGAGTGTCTATACACCCTATTTAGCCTGTTATGGCTGCACAGTGCTGCTGCATTGTTTATATGATACAGCTGCCAATTTGTAAACACGACAGACTCCCCCCCCCCTTATGTAATTTTGAAAGTGTCGATTTACTGCGACTTTTCCCTGTGCTCCAAGGTCACCACATTGTTTCTTCGTGTGTTAGTGGTGGCCTTGGTTCAGGTTATCTAAGTGGGTGTAGATCTGGATGGATCAGGTAAGTGTGGGAATGAAAGGCAGGGGATTGGCTTGACAAGCTCCATAGCCACCGGCACTGCGGTTTTTCTGGACGGATAGCCAGTGCTCCCTCCTGTTGTCTAACTTTATCATCTCCACCTTGCAGCAGCGATGCTGAGGTTTTTTGAGGGAATCAGATATCAATGTGACATAGTATAGACACCCCCCCGGTGGCTTCCTCAGTAACCCACCTGGGGGCAGAAAGTTGAGTGATAGCGTCAAAGGCACCAGTGGGGATGTGTCGTGGTGAACAGACCAACTCTGATAAGAAAAGTGCTGGGCAAAGTGGAAGCAGCCTCCACTACAGACAGCATTCTGGGAAAATTAAAATAGTGATGGCTGTTGCAACTTCCTGGCACTTTCTTCTTAGTGCTGGGCCATGAAATGTTAAATCAAAACAAAACACAACTTAAGAGATGTCAGCATCAGCCCCAGTAGGCCTCCTGGTACCTGTGGCCCTAGCATTTGCCACATCATGCCAGATGCTGACAACAGGCCTGGTCTTGTCAGCAATCCAGAATTGAAACAGAATGAAGTGATCTGACCTACAAGATAGATATGCCACCTAGGACTCACACTTTGACTGTGAAATAGCTATTATAAAGTAGCTAGTGCCTCCTGCCTCCTCAAATTCTTTGCTTTGTGCCTAGTAATCAAAGCACCGTCATTCAGGTCCACCACCCTACTTAACATTTGAGGCAAAAAATTGAATCCCCTAAAACACAAGGTTATTTTCAACTCCTGCTGCCTTGTACTAGAGATAGCCTGGTCTCCTCTGATTCAGCTTGCTCAAATCTTCTTAGCAGAATTATTTTTTGTAAAGAAAAATAAAAAATAAAAAAATAAAACCCTTATTCCATATCCTCAAGACAAGTATATTTGGGCAAAGAAATAAGAACGACTCTAAGAGATTTTGAGGTTACACTGGGAAAGAGCAGTTATTCCCAATAAGCAATCTTAAATAGAATTCTGCTGACAGCAGCCTCAGGCAGGTTCAAGAGCTCCAAGATTTGCAACTAAGAGATTAACCAAAATAGATGTCTTATTACAGGTGGGGTTATATCTGAATCATTTAAAGGATTTTCAGATGCGCTAATGTTTTTCTTCCTAAGAGCATTCAGCATTTCTGCCACTTTCTCTTGGTTTTTGTGGATAAGTAACAAGCGAACGCTTGATCTGGGGGAACCCGGAGATGACTCACATCATTCTGAGACCTAAATAGAAATAGGTCTGTGTGAATAGAAAAATGCTATGGTGAATAGAAAAATTCTATGGTGCATTCCTACACAAAGAGAGGCTGTGTAGTATAGTGGTTAGAGCATCAGACACAACCTGGGAAACTCAGGTTCAAATCTCCATTCAGTCATGAAGTTCACTGGGTCACTTTGGGCCATTCTCTCTCTCTCTCTCTCTCTCTCTCTCTCTCTCTCTCTCTCTCTCTCTCAAGTTGTGTGGAAAAATGGGAAGAATTATGACCATGTTGATGTCCTTGGAATAAAGGTGGGATATAATTGTTCTAAATAAATAAATAAATCTTGGGACAACTCAGCCCCTGTCTGATGAGTGTGCAGAACCTCTGCTTATACAGGTTCGACAGCATCAGCCCTTTCAAGTCCCCTCTTCGTGACCCTTCCCATTATTCTCAGCAACCAAGATCTCTTCCTAAGTTGTTCCCATTATTCCTGAAGCTTTATGATGAAGAATTCTGGACCTGTTCAAAGTCCTCATGGCCTACAGGAACTCTCTCCCCCCACTCCCTTCTTCCTCCTAACTCAGTGGCTGAATTCGGACAACACATTAGTCAATGGTGGGTTGAGTAGCCAACTCACAGTTGGTTATTTTGTGTATACTCCCCACACAACATATTCCTACACAACTGTGGGTGGTTGGGGCTGGCATTGAGTGGACTAATAGTCAGCCCAGCATTTGACTGACACAGCCCCCGGCGCTCTCCCCACACTCCCTCAGTCCTCCCAGTTCTATCCCAGCAGCCTCTGCAGGTTGCACCGGTTGTAGCAGAGTGGCAGCTGCCGCTTTGGTCGCTCTTGCCACCTGCCTCTATGGGCTTGTGTTTTAACCCACTCACCGCACACCATTAACACACTCACCCCTCCACACAACACTTTAAACAACTGGCTTTGAGCTAAACAACTTGCAAGCCAGTTGTTTCTCTTGGTTGCTTATTTGGGCGGAATAACATACTGTCAGCAGTTTGATAGCGGCGAATTACCCTCCACACAACACAATAAGCAACACAACTGACTATTGTTCCCCCCCCACCCTCAGTTGCTTAATGTGTTGTCCGAATTCAGCCAGTGACTAGAAATAACATTGACAGTTCCAGAATTCCCCTTTGCAATGGAAGCTCTGAGAAAGCTCAGAAACCTTAACTGCAGAGTCAGGAATCAGAGAAACAATTTAGAAAGAACCCTTGGTTTTTGACAGCTCTTCCCAGCTGGGGAGTGAGGGAAGGCAGCGTGTGGAAGCACACCCTTTGGCAAATGCTGGACCCCTGTGTTAGAAGGAAACTTTTCAGATGCTCATGTTCCCGCCTGAAACAAATGCTCTTTACCCTTTCAGTCATCTCAACAGTATTTTTATCTCTGGTGCTGCTACTGTCCCATAGATGGAGTCCTTCCAACCTTTGAGAACACTTGGGAAAATGAATTGATCTGGGCAGCTTCCTCCCATCCTTTGTCTAATTGAGTATCGTACAATGAGCCTCCAGAATACACCGTGAATTTTGTGGAAGTTTTGCTATTCATAGTACCTTTGGGAGTTCAGCCGTATTGATCAGCAGCTTCTGGTTCAAATGTGCTGAAGAAAATGAAACTTCACCCAATAGCAGTTTGGCTAGACTGGTGAAGGACAATCCAAATATCATTTGGCCTTCAAAAAAGAGGAAGATTTTTTTAAAAAAATTTTTTACTTGATCTTCTCTGACAGGGATGTTTATAGAAAATGCATTGTTTCCCTGTTAAATCAGTGCACTTTTTTGCCACAGCAGCAAATTCAGTGGTGGCAAATTCAGGAGGGGTGAGTTGTGGGCCGTGGTAGGTCAGTGTGGCCCTTGACCCTCAGATGTCCCCCAACCCTGAACCAGGGGAATGTGACGGGATACCAATGTAGTCTATATTAACTGAAAGGGCCTTTTGCACAATTCACCATGCTCTATGATTTACTCACTCTGTGTGCAACTAGGGGAGCGAGTTGTGGGCTGTCTCTATTTGTTAAAAAAATCTTGTCCAGGCACTGTGTAACAAGGGGAGTGCACTGGGCATGTACACTCTCTGTGGAAAACTTTGGGGGAGTGATATCAGACTCGGCACTTATCCTTTAGATTCCCCCTAGATTAGATGTCCAGGAGTACACACACGCACATGCATACATTCTGCCCCCAAACAACCTGATCTCAGAGAATTTCTTGGGCCCCAAGAAAGAGAAATTTCCAAGCAGAATTCCACATCAGTCTCAAGGCTCTGTGTGTTGGGCAAGCTGACCCTTGAGAAGCCCTTGCCACAAAGAATCTCTCTCTCTCTCTCTCACACACACACACACACACAACACACACACACACAGATTTTCACCAGGGAAGGGCAGGTATCAGACTTGTTAGATCTACTTTGTTTTCTACTAGAACCCCAAGATCCGCTAACTAGAGCCTGGTGCAGAAGACAAATTCTCGGCATTGAAGAACAAGGTGCCTCCAAGCACATTCCGACCAAGGAATTTGTTTTCAATACCAAAGCTGAATTGAGTTCACAGTACCTTCACACAAAGTCCATTCCTGGCTGCCCCAAACTTTCTTCATCATTTCAACAGCCTAATTTAGGTTTTAAAAAATACATTCTGTTGTTGCTATTGTTAAACACTTGGGACTTCGAAACCCTTGCTGATCTACTGCAAGTCACTCAGATATCTGCCAGTAGATCCCAGTCCCCCTGCTGTCCATTCACATCACTTGATGAATGTACACTTGGTGACTGGCAGCAGTTGTCAAACCATTGTGTTAAGGTGAGTATGGAAGTGCAATTGATGAGGGGGGGGGGGACAGCCATCAAGGGATGGGCACGCATGTCTGAACCAGCCCCTAGGAAGGCATCCAACACCTGGCTCAAACAGTGGCCATAAAACAGGGCCAGATCTACACCAAGCAGGATATAACACGTTGGGAACTGTTTGAAAACGGCATATGGAGTGTGTCCTGGACCCCAACAGTTGTCACTAGTCTTATAAACGTTTTAAAGCAGTAGTGAAGATCCCGCCCAGGTATCAATTTGACGGCTCTTTGTATGTCTCTCATTCCCCCTTCTCCGAGGCAAGCATGACACCAGTTCCTTTTGCCAAACTACCTTCCACTTGCTGTTCTCTGATCCTCACTGTCTCTCATGACTACTTAAATTGTCAGTTTTAACATTTTTATTATTTGTGACTGTGCTGTTCCCAGCACAATGGTCCTTGGCTAGGTCCTCTAGGTGCTAATGTAGTAGTAATAACCATAATCATAATAATAAGAGTGTCAAACTATAACTTAGGACTCCCTGGGTTTTGTCTGCCAGAGTCAGCCCCTGCATATTATTAAAGTTGGGGGGTAGGTCAGGGTTGTGTGCAATGAAGCAGCCACACTATAATTTAGCAATTACTGTAACCCACACTTGTAATTTGAATGGTTTTCTACAAACTCTTGCCGGCGCTTTCTCTCCACTTAGTTTAATGCCTAATTTGATAAGCTGCCTTTAACCCGCTCGGTGCTGGGCCTTTTTATGAACTGCTTGAGGGGGAAGGAATGCTGCAATTAATCAAGCAACCTGGAAACGAAGAGGCAGGGCTGCAGTCCTTTGTGGCCTGTTCTTTGTGGACTTGCTGGGTAACCTTCAGGAAGTCACCTTAAGCTCTCTGAGCCTCCCACACAGCCCATCTGCACAATGCAGTTAATTGTAACCTACCTTGAAGTGTGTGGTGTGTGTGTGTGTGTGCGTGTGTGTGCACACGCGTGCATGCTGAGGTTTAATTAATGAACATTGGTATTAGGAGAGTTAAATGCTATGTTTTATTACCTGCTGTTCAGTAACTTGTATTTATCCTTTCAGTGGCATTTCCCACAGGTTCAAGGATTTCAGAGCCATAATCCCTTCAAGCTAGCAGTCAACTTAACCAGTCATTTAAAAGTGAACCTATATTTATGCTTAGTGCCATTGTGCTGGGGTAGAGCGGCTGGGTTGCTGTTGGTGTTTTCACTGAGGGGTGGCCTGGCCTGACTGCAAGCCTGACTCTCTGACCTAGAGAGGCCTTTCCTGCCACTGCTAACTGTGCCTTGCCCTGGCTCTAGTGCTCAATAATTGAGGGAGGGGGGAGGGAGGGAGCCAGAGCAGGGGAAAGGGTATCTTAGCAGGTACTGCTTTGCTGACTCCACAATAGTAATTTCTCCTGAGCCCCTACCACTTGGCATTCTCTTGGAGGACAGAACTGTTTATGCCACACAGCCTGTCTTGCACCCCATAAGCTAGACTGCTGCCCTTTGGTGTGGTGGAGGTCCCTGTCTCATTGCCAGTTCAGTAGGATTCTCTATGTGAAATGGAGGGGGCGACATCTTGTCTTTAGCCTCAGATAGCAAAAGGGGCTGCCTCTGTAGGGGGGGACCTTATTGAAATTCACAGTCCCCACCCCCTGACTTCCCCATTATTAGGCAAATCATGCCCCCGGTAGTCTTCTAAAAGCAGTAGCAAAAGAGGCTATCCCAAAAGATGGGATCCTCACTGTCCTCTGTAATTTAAGGGAATTGGATGCCCCCCCCAGATTTTTGCCCCTGTAATTCAATTAATGCATTACAAATAATGCAAAACCCTTGTGAACTCTTAGGTTTGGGTTCCAGGGTCTTTGCCTGAAAGCTGTACATGTGAAAGAAGATAACAGGTCGTTATCACACCGGCGGTTTTAAGCGACCCACCTTGGCTTTGCTCCACTTCTTCAGCGCTGGGTTCGCATGACGCAGTTTCCCCCCCTGTTGCTGTCTCGCCCTGCTCAGTTTTTAGTTTCTGTTTGGATTTAACCCTGATCGGGCAAAGTCCATTTCAGGCAAGTTCAACAGGCTGAGCTGAGGTATCGGAGCAAAACCAACCACGTGTGATTAAAAATGCTAGATTAACAGAAGAAACGGAGGGGGAACCCGCAGAAGCAATCTGGGGGGAAAATGGTACGTGTGATAAAGGCCACAGCCTCTGTACCTCCCATCACATTTGTTTGATTCCTTCTGCCATCCTCCAGGGGCCATTTAGGGAGTGGGAGTCATACACATGCATTTTAGACCACACCTCATTATTCTTCAAGAGCACAAGTATTTGGGTTTTTTTTACTATTATGAAGCAATCAGCAGCCACTAAAAATGATCTGACCACTTGTTTCCCAGGGGCCATGGGGCAATATAGACATCCTCTTCCATGGGCTAAGAGGGAAGTCTCCCCATGGAGAAGGTAGTCTGCTGCATAGGTCCTCCCTTGATGGCATGGCTGCTCCAGGGGTGATGCTCTTCAGACATTAAGGGCAAAATGGAGGTTTTCTGGAGGACAGGGCAGGGGTGTGTGCCCTTGGAATGGGGGAGGGGGGAACTACACCAACCCTGGAGCCAATGGGAAGGACAGTTTTGAAAACGAAAGGTGGGGGGTAGAAAGGAGGAATGGCTAAATAAAACCCTCCCCCTTCTCCTCTGGTCGGCAGCTCCATGCATAAGGGCTTCCAGCTGGGGAAACATATTGGAGTGCAATGCTCCCTAAATTACTGGTTGGCGATTGCAGTTTGGCAACCTCCTATCCACTGCGCACTCCTGGCAAAACTGTCATCATTGGGCTTTTTTAGATTAAGTGGAAATTATGTTTCCTTACTGGGGGGGCTTTGCTTCCTGCTTCTCTTGCACAATCGTAATGGGGCTGTGTTACACAGCCAGAGAGGGGTGACCATGTGATCTGTAGTGGAAAACTTCCTCTCACTGCCCATAGCCCTGAATGGGACAGTGCCCTCTAGTGGGTGATTCATAGTGCAACTTCCCCTGTACGCGGTAAGAAACCCCAAGATATTTCAGAAGAATCAGGATATCACGGGGTGGGTGGGGGTTAAAACAGAATTACCAGGGAAGGCACGGGAGATGTGCAGGACGTTGCAGGCATTGTTAAAAGGACCCATGAACTTCCATGAGTGGGCAGTCACAAGCATGCTTTATTTTGCTTGTGTATAGAAGACCATTATGTGTCATGAAAGGCATGTGATGGTTCCATTGGAGACTTTAACATATTCTCCAAATAGCACTTGATGAATCTTAGTACCGTCCACCTACAGGGTACATGGAAGTTGAATGAGTGGGGCACAGTGCACATGTGTGCCTCAGTGTTGTGCCCATTCAGCTCCCTATGGTCCATTCCAGGCACACAAAAGATGAGTGTGCACTGATAAGGATTTTTGATCTGGGCATAGATATAAAATCAAAACCTGGAACACTAGGTTCCCCCAAGCCTCTAAAGAAACATTTTAAGGTAGAGACATATTTCACTGCACCAGGGTAAAGTTCACACCTCACATTCTAGCATTTCAGAGGAAAACCACAGAGCAACATAACAATTAGACATGACTCAACGGCCCTCACACACAGACAAGATGGCACCCCCAAAGTAAATATTTTCAGTTCTTCCAGAGGAAAAATACTGGCCATTAGAGAAAACCAAATAACACCAAGTATCAGTGATTGAAGGTTATCAGGAAACAGTAAATTACTTTGAGGCGTCAAATGCCCCGGATATTGTTTTATTATGGTTTAAGATATTGTTTAGTTGAAACATTTATTGGCATTTATCCATCACAGAAGGGAGGGGGTGAGTGGTATGTGACGTCAAAGCCTGTAACAGAGATAAATGAATCAGTTTTGTCTTTGTGATTCAGAGAGCTTTGGTACTACCCATGTGCCATTTCTCTCTCCTTCGTACGAAGTTTTGAATAAACCTGTTAGACTGAACTCTGCCTGTTCCTGGTGATTCTTCAATTTGAGAGTTAGGGAACATTTCCTTAACAGCACAAACCATCATCTGATAAAGGGCTGAATTTAAGCCTAGCGAGATCTCATTATAAATATGTAGCCTTGTAAAAGCCAATCACCTCCAGTATATGTGATTGTTTGACACTGATCACATGGTTGGATATCACATGATCATTATGGCTCTGCATCTGCTGTTCCTAGAACAATGTAAAACACCCAGTGATAATCAGCACTGAGGAATGTAAATTTAACCACACGGCACTTGGACGTCAGCTATTTGGTTTCATTCCTGTAAAGAAAGAAAAAAAGGGAGGGGGGAGCTGATAGCATCTTAGCAAGCAGTCTCTACCTTGGATGATAACAACATAATTCCTTCTTGAGAACACAGCTTCTTCAGGAAATGAATGGGGACAAACTCTGAGCACACAACCTTTTTGAACTGCCCTTTCAGAAGGTGCAAAAGTGATTTCCCAACCATTCTTTTGAGTGCTAGAAAATGGCAGCCCAGAGCGCTGACTGTGAGAATACCTTCTCCTTCCTTTGCGTGATCCCGTGACCACCTCTCATCTTGACACCCTGAGACAGATGGCTGTAAATCTCCATGATGCCTGCTTGGTGCCTGCAGGTTAGGTGTGCTGGCTTATTAGCACACAGTTTTGTCACTCAACCTTGTGGACAAAGAGAGAAGGGAAAACAACACAGCATAAAACAAATTTACAGCCGTTCATCCTTGGCTCATTTGCATAGCGCCAAACTCCCCTTTCCCCCACCATGCACATCTTTGTGTAATTAATTAATACTGCATTCATCAGAGTTTAATTCATGTCCGTGTAGTACACAAAGATGTGAAGGGGGGGGAAGTCAGTGGGAGATGCCCAACAGTGGTCTGTTTTAGCTACAGCATTCCTATCGGAGCTTCAGTATTCAGCTTGGCAGAGCTTAATTAGACCCCATGATAATATTGGATCACTTCCTGCAGTCCTTGTATCATATGGTTAGAAAACATTTTACCGCACCCTGGTGTCCATCCTGTGCCACAGAAACCCTGCTGTTTCTCAGAGTTTGTGAGTTTTTGCATGTGCGAGAGAAAGACAGAAATGGTTGTTACAAAGCTTTCGTTGACTTCCAAATGAAAACCATGAGCGTGCGTCACAGCTTGGTTGATAAAACAGTGCGAACTAGTGTCTGTCTGCAAGCTTGGTCATTGATATTGGACGTAGCATAAACAAGCTAAAATTGTAATCCGGCAATAACTAATCTAAAACATGTCTATGAGCTGTTAATGCACTGGTATTGCAGGGATCCTTTCTTCTTTTTCTAAAGGATTTTTTTTAAATGACCTACTTTCAGACGCAGCAGCTCCTCTATTGTAAAATAAATAAATAAAAAATTCTCATGCTACCTTGGCCACAGTGAGAATCCCATCTGGAAATTCAGTCTGTGCAGGGGCACAGACGTTTCTCCCCACCATCTCTGCACAGTGGCAAAACCTGAACTTTTTTTTAAAAAACACCGACCAATATGGAGTGTTAGGAGGCAAGCATAACTACCTGAAGACCCTCAGCAAACGCGTCCAATCTTTGAGGTAACTAATTGCCTGCAGTTTAATTAGCATTGGTCTACTGAGTGTGTTAAGATCTATGTATGTTGTGATTTTTCTTTTCATTAATTCCATCCTCCTTTTCTCTGCAAAAAAAAAAAAAAAAGCAAAGACATAGCAACAATTCATTCGTCAGCATTGTATGACAATAGTCACAGGGGGTGGTGAGGAGGTAGAATTTTCTTTTTTAATTGATCATAAACACAGACACAAATATAAATGGGCAAAAGCAAATATATGCCTAGAGGTTGGAAAGAAAAATCACAACCCTTCTTCAAAAATAAAGTCTTTTTTGGGGCAGGGGAAAGATATTTCTTTGCCATCCACCAAATTTTAGCAAGAACAACAGCAGTCGGCTCTCGGTATTAAAAATGAAAACGCGGAAATAATGTAGGCGGAGAGAGGCTAATTTAAGAGAAAAACCCTTTTGCCAAAAACAAAGACTGAGCCAAACAAAAGCGGAAAATATACTGCCCGGCGTGCTGAGATATTCAGCGCTGGATCGGGCTCCTTGCCAAGTGAATTCACAATCAGCGGTTTTAGCGTGTATGCAAAATGCCATTGTCTTAGCTAATGGTAGTTGAAAAAGACAATGTCTTGATTGCCGAGGAGGGTGACCTATTGGGAGAGGAGAGGGGAAAAAAATACATGGGGTAGGATGGGTGGAAGATGAAGATACACATCTATCTATACAGGTTGGTATCTCCCCTTATCTTTGCCCCACTGTTTCCTTTAAATCCAAAATGGCTGGTCATGTTCCCCATGCCTTCCCACCTTCAACTCCCCCTGCCCCATTTTCTTTCATCTCCCTCTGATGTTTCTTTCTGTCTTGTCCTCCCTTTCCAAGGATCTCTCTGCTAAACGTCAGAGGGCTTGAGCTTGAATGCAAAGGCTGTTTTCTGTCAGTCCGGCACACCATCCCGGCAAGATGCCATCTCGTTCGCATTCTTCCCAACAACGCTAGACAGGACTGAGGAATCTGAAATTCATTATTGGTGTTCCAGCAGCTTGACGCGCCTCGTGCACTTGACTCGCTCGATTTGCATATGCAGTGCAGCCATACTTAATGAGTGTGAGTAATTATGCCAATCAGACTTTCGGGTGGTGTGCAGTTTTATTATTTCCCGTTTTCCTCCACACACACCCCCCCAGCCGATGGCATTACAACTTAGCTACCTCTTTGGCAGAGGGTTGGGGAGCAATCGGGGGAGGGAGGGAAAACGGGGGTCAGTTGGCACAGCAACTGTTGTTAAGGGAGAACAGAAGCAGCTGCCAGCCTGCATAGCAAATGCGCAAGTCTTGGCACTACGCCAGCTTCCTTGAGGGTTTCAGAGGGATGGTATGTTGGAGGGTAAGACTAGCTAATTAATCTTCCGGCAGGGAACAATGTAATATCAGACAATTACAAAGACTGAATGAAATTTCAATGGTGGGAAGGCTGGCATATGAATTCCTCATCAAGTTCCCTTCCTCCGCTCCGCTGTTATAGATTTTTATATCTGAAGATGGGCGGTGGGAGATCGGGGTGGGGGCAGGGAATCCTGGCCGCCTGCACAGGTGGGTTTTTTGTTTTGTTTGAATTAAAGCCCTTGACAATAGTTTTGAGGTTGAGGCCAGGAGACTGACATGATTAGGAAAGAGATGTTAAAGAGACACCGCGGAAACAGTGCCTTCCTAACTTGGCTTTCCTCAATGCAACACTTCAAGGAATCAATGGATTCACCATCCCTGACGATAGTACCTTGGCCGCTGGGATCTCACGACAAGGAGACAAGGCGAGATGTAGTCCAAGGTTGGGATGATTGGGAAGGGATCATCGGTTGATCTCACTGGTCAATGGCAATGCTTCCTCCAAAGTTTGCTTGTAACAAAGCCCACAAAATCCATTTCACTTCTGTGTGGAGGCCTTTGCAGAAAGCCACTACCTTGTTCCATTCTGACCATGGCATCTCAGACACCATGACCTGCTTTTTGGGACTGTGTGATGAATACAGTTCCACCAGGCAAAAGGCCTTCTTATCCCTCCATTAGGAAAGTGTCACTTCTCCTGTAGCCTCAGTATAACCTCCAAGGGGGGCTCTTACCAATATTAGCATAAACAACCCCTCCCTACTCATTTCTCTTTCTTTTCAGAGCTTTATACAGTTAAGCTATTCAATTGTCCAACAGGCTTTTGTGTCCTGGGGCAAAATCGAATGCAAAAAGGCGTGTGTGTGTGTGTGTGTGTGTGTGTTTTCTAGGAGGGTGATTAAAATACAACCAATCTAATTCAGGTCTGAAAAGAAATATTAGGATGAGTGCACAGACACTTTTAGCTTACGAGGACAGGGTTGGGATGGGCAGAATCTGAAACCCAGGCTTAAATTTTAAAAAAAGGGATGGGATAGTGAATGGTTTATTCTGTCTCCAGTTTATCCCCTCCCCACCCCTCACTGCCAGCCTATCATAATCATCCTTACATCTTTCAATGAATATTCACCAAAGAGTAAATCCTGTATAAGGCCCTAAGACCATTTTCCCTCTTTGCTCCTTAATGCAGAAACAATTTTTATTTGGCTTTTATCATGTGCCAGACCAGACTTGGAAAGCTGGCGTTCATCAAGCAATGAATCTGCACAATTATTTTCCAGAAGGAAAATAAATGGCAATGGATGAATTTGTCAATTTCAGTTTTGCTTATTTTCTTATTTCTTCAAACTCTTTTCATCCTTTTTCTGCATTATTGTTTTGTTTTAAGTTAGCATGAAAATTTGTATGCACTTGTGCGCACAATTCTTCTAACACATGAATTTTAATGCAATTTTTCCTAATAGACACCTTTTCCAAGCAATTTCCCCTAATATAAGGCATTTTTTGTAGCTTGGTTTCATTCGTTCACGCATTTTCGCACACACTTTCCCCTAACCTATGTACTTTTGCATTGCTACATTCAGAAAAGTGTGAATATTGACGTCTACCTGTTAGGGGGTGTGAGCTCCGCACTGAAAATGGGCAGGGGGGTTCCAATGGACCTCTGATGGATCTCCAAAATTGTGGTGTGGTTAGGGGGCAGTTTCAAAACTGCTGGAAACCTGCGGTGTGGTTAGAAGATTGTTCAGAGCCCTGAATGGATCCAAAGGGATCCAAACTCTTTTAAGTGACATGAAAGCTCCTTTTATTTTGATGGCCAACTAACTGAACCCTTCCATATTAGGAAGATGCTGACTGGTGAGGGAGGGGTAGCTTTGAGATTGACATCTGTGGCTTACCAATAGCCACAGTCTTCTCCCTGTCCCCCCTCCAATCATGTTGCTTAGGGGGAGGGATTGCAAATTATATACACAGAAAGAGCCTGTAGCACTGCTCTTTTTACCATGCAACTGAGGCTGACTGAACGTCTTGGAAATAGGAAAGTTCCATTAGCTTTCCCTAGCACCTTCCTATCTGGCGGACATTTTGAAGCCCCCTTTGCCCTTGCCCCACTGGTCCAGCATGGCCTTCCTCTGGGTGTAGTGGGGAAGGAGCCTTGCCCAGTGCACTGCCATCAGCCTGGCATTGACTGCTGGCTTGAAGGGGGTGCAGTCTCTTAAGATCTAGCATGCCTGGGATCCTTCACCACCAAAGAAAAATGATCCCAGGTGCTAGACTTGTGTTTTGAAGGAGAGAGTGTGGGTAGAGCCTCAAGACCACCCACACCCAACTTCTTCTCCTGCACTTCAGAAGGAACACCACCACCACCACCACCACCACCACCACCAGCAGCAGCAGCAGCAGCAGAGAAAAGGGTGCACCTAATTTTGGGCGGGCGGGATAACTAGAAGAAACACCTGTTCCTCTTTGTCTCCCAACACGACCAGAGCCGGCTTTCTTTGCTGGGTTTTCTTTTCTCCCTGTGTGTCTGTCCAAGCAACACTTTGTGTGTTATTGTGTGCGTGCGTGCGTGTGTGCATGCTTGTACTACATATGGAGATAGGTGACTTCAATTTTTTTAGGAGGTTTCTATTTCTGAAACTTCTGCAAGCTGTCTTGTGAGAAGATGAAGTGCACCTGAAGTGTGTGTGTATGTATGGGAGGAGTTGAGGGGGAATGGTTTGAGGGGGATTTTTTTTAAAAAAAAAATCCTAAAAATCAAGGATTGAAGTAAACTCCTTCAAACTTGGATGGCTAAAGCCCTACTTAAGAGCTACCAGGGTGCTAAGTTTCATCTCTTTATCTCTAAAAATGATGGAGATGTAAGCATTTTTGTTAATTCCCATTGACAATAATAGTGTGGTTACCTGAAAATGGAGCAGTTTTCTGATGGGTAAACTGATGGTGTAGGGAGAGGGACCCCCTCTGAAAATCAGAGAAGAGAATCACCTCATTAGAGCTCTGCCCCAAATTTTGGGGAGGATCAGACCCGTTCTGCGCACCCCTAATAACTGTAGTCATGGTCAGGATCCAAAGAGCTACTTTTGGCAAGCCCAGCAAGAGTTTTGTTTTATTTACAACAAAGGACAGGATCCAACATTGCCAGTCCACCTATGCTATTGGCATACATTTAGCACAAATGACCTCTAGTGTAAGTTGGTATGACTGGTTTTCCCTTTGCACCAGCTTATGCTATTCATGTACCACTAGAAGCCACTTACTCTAGCAGTATGTCAATAGTGTAAGCAGACCGACATTGTTGGATACTGCCCAAAGTTCCCATCCAACATCATAACTAGTGACGAGTGAACTTACCTTGAGCAAATTTGTTGATTACTTGGAAAGTAACAAATTCGCTCGAGGTAAGTTCAGGCAAGAGTTTTTCTTTAATCTTGTTGCGTGCAGACGAGTTTTTGTGCAACATCAAAGTGTATCTTGGGAGCTGCAGCTTGGAATCATATGTTGCAGCAGGCAGTCATGTGCCTTCACATTATGTGGTCCCTTCCTGATGGGTTGTTTTCATGTGGCTGTTTCCATGGTGATGTTTACTCACCATCGGTATGAAGCTGGAGCTGCAGAGTCCTCTGCCTCCTTGGAGCCAGGAGTGCCGTGGTGATGATGACAATGAGGGAAGCAGATAATGAAACTACCTCAAGTACATTTTGGGGAGATCTAGATGACAGGACCAGTAAAAATTAGGGGGGGGTTGTGTACTACTTTACTGTGCATGCTCCAAAACTTGAAACCAATTCTGATCTTAACAGAATTCATAATAGATTAATACAGGCTTGCTACAAAGGTGAGCATTACGAATGGATGAGTTTCGCCCAGTGTTCCAACTAACTACGAATTTGGCAACATTACTGCTTGTAACCACCTTTTGAAAGTACCCAGATCTACCAAAAAAGTTTGCCAGAGCCTTCTTGTGTGTGCCCAAGTAGTCGGGCTTATTTTGGACCATGGCCTATATTTTTCTCGATGATATAGAGGATATCAACTATTAGTTCTCTTTAAATAATTTTAGATAATAGAGGGTCAAGAAAACTACCACTCACAAGGAATATTATAGGGTCTGCAATCAACCTTTGAAGTGGTTACATAGCTCAGTCTCTGCATAACATTTCAGAAGTCCATTTCTGCCTTAAGAAAACTGGTAAAAATGAATATCTTTCCTTCATAAAATCTTACATATACAGTTTCAGAAAAAGCTTTGAATTTCTCTAGAGGCTTTTGAGAAAACTTTCTTGACTTCCTGAGTAAAGGATGCGAAGCTATTACAGGTCAGTTCAACATCCCATTAACCTCAGTTTCTTCTACCTGACATGGAGCAGTTCCTGATGCTTTAGAAAAGGTTTGCAAACAGCACAATATTCAAATTCAATACACATTTCCATGGATCAGTCTCAGCATCATAAGATTTGGAGACATCTTTATCAACTGGAATTATGCCCTGATAACCTCAGTAAAGGTAAGCAACAAGGTAAACTTTTAACCAGTACCCAATTTTTGTGCCTCATTTTGTCTTTAAAACCTTGTGATTTTAAAATTCCCATAATAAGAATATTTTTTTTATTCAAATATTCTTGTCATGTTGTCAGTGCAATAGAGGTAGGTAGAATAAGTCTTATGATTCCCAACCTCAGATCAACCAGATGTTCTCCATTTTCTCCAAATGACTTGGATGAGTTGTATTTAAATGTGAATTGTAACACAACTGGAATAAGTGTCCAGTTCTGGCCACATTCTTTAACATATACAGCAGTCCTTTTTAAAAATATTTCTTAGTAACCAAAAGAGACAGCATATTTTTAACATATAGACCATGTTTCTGGAAATTCTACCTCTCTGGGAAAGACCCCTCTCCAAACTTTGATGGAAGCATAGTATAAGGAAGTCTTCTCCAACCTGATGCCTTCCAGATGTGCTGAACTAGTGTTTAGTGAACTAGCTCCCAGTGTCCCCTAGCACATGACTGGCATTAGGTGAGATCACAGATGTTTATCAGTAGATGATGATGGCATCAAGCTAAGGTCTTCTACATGTGAAAGTGCCAGCACAGATCAAAGACTACAAACAGAGCTTTCATATCACCTGCATCAGTTCAAATTCAATACCTGAAAATGAAGGCAGTTCACACACACACAGCTGTAAGGAATTGAATGATAGGCCATTGAGCAATCTCCAACTACAGCACTTGTGGATAGTTTGCTAGGCTCTGCTAGAATAAAGAATTGAGGGACAAGTCCATCCAGCAAAGACAGGGTGTCTTGGATGTCACTACTCTGAGTTTAAGGAAACCCATGGTTCTTAAAATATAACCTCCTGAATATGGCCTGAAATCCAGATATAGAGTGACCATATGGAAAGGAGAACAGGGCTCCTGTATCTTTAACAGTTGTATAGAAAAGGGAATTTCAGCAGGTGTCATTTGTGTTCATGCAGCACCTGGTAAAATTCTCTTTTCATCACAACAGTTAAAGCTGCAGGAGACCTGCCCCTTTTGTATCTGGTCACTCTGGAGCTGATTGAAACTTGAAGTCATCATTAGAAGTTTACAAATTTGACTTCCTCTTATAGTTTTAGTTCCATCTAAGGGAACTAAAACTGGATTCAGCTCATGTGACCATATTTGGGGCAGTCCTTTTGTGATGAACATTGCATGTATTTGTTTTTAATAGACTCAGCTAACTTCTTAAATTTGGCATAAGGTGGTAGGTCAGCTGGTCTTAGACGGAATCCATTGAAAAGTATCTCCCGCATTAAAAAATATCTTTGGTATCCCCCTCCCCAACAAAGAAAATAAAAATTGCCTTTGTGCGTCACATCAGGGTCCATCCATCCAGCTTAGAATTCTGCTTCTGATCACACACATCCAGATGCCTTTGGGAACCACACAAGCAGGGCAGAGTGGGTCAAGCACCTGTAGTAATCAGATGGAGCTTTTCTTTCACTATCACG
Source organism: Anniella stebbinsi (assembly GCA_029215795.1). NCBI lineage: Eukaryota > Metazoa > Chordata > Lepidosauria > Squamata > Anniellidae > Anniella > Anniella stebbinsi. The sequence continues at coordinate 57,466,426 of JARDYH010000005.1, read as the reverse complement.
GCTGATGGCCATTAAGAACTTGCCCTACATGATGTCACCTTGAGGTTAAAAAATGGCTTGCATGCATATTAAGTCCCTGTTGGAGTCCATGGAGCTGCTCAGAGTCCAAACACTTAATTGGGGACAGAGATTACCCTGCTTGCTGTTCATGTGGAACCTAAAGCCAGATGAGTTGACGAAAACAAAAAGATCTACACTTTATCTTCTACCCAAAATGGTGGTTCTGCTCACTCTTCTCCACCCCAACCTCACTACATAGTCAAGTTGTGGTTGCTATCACTGAATTCTGGAACTTGTAGTGTTGCAAGAGGAAATCCTTAGCATAACAGAGCTGATATCCCTTTCCTATAGGGATGCGTATCGTATCGTTAAAATGTACGATAATGATACAATAAGGTCATTATCGTGCATGTGTTTAACGATAATGATACGATGGAAAAACCTACGATAATCATCGGAGACAATGATTTTTGGGCGATTTTATCGTTTTATCAGACTGCCATGTAAATATACCTATAACTTCTGTATTTTAAAAGTTAGAGGCTTGAAACTTGGTCACAGTGCTTACGGGGTATTTGTATGAAATTCGAGATCGATCCCTCCAACTCTAGATTTTAAATGAATTTATTAAAGATCGTTTCAGTTCTGACAGACAGAATGACAGCTTGCCACGTGCGTTCATTCAGACCTGTCAGAACAGAAACAATCTTGACAAAATTCATATAAAATCGAGGGTTGGAGGGATTGATCTCGAATTTCCTACACATACTTAGGCATACCCCATAAGCACTGTGACCAAGTTTCAAGCCTCTAACTTTTAAAATACATAAGTTATAGGCATTTTTTCTTTAAAAATAGGGCTGCAAAAATATCATTTTTTTCATGATAATTATCGTGAAGATGATGTGATTCACCTACGATATGAATGAAGATGATAATTTTTTTGGTCCGAAATGACGATAACAATAAACAACGATATTTTTTGGCGTGCACACCCCTACTTTCCTATCTTCAGATTCTGTTTACAGATACACTGGCTGCAAGTGTTCTGCTGCAGAGTGGATTTTCCATTCAAATTTAGGCACTGTCTCTGATTCCTCACAGAAACAGTACACTCCAATGCTTCTAGTCATGGTTTTCATGGATGGTTAAGTTAGCCACAGGAATATCCCTTTTCTGCAGTTGCTACACAGCTGGATTTCACTTGACTTGCCCTGTCAGTGTAGTAACATCTGAAACCATAGAAGGATAGCAGATCTGCCAAAAATATTGTTGCAAGGTCAGCTGCCTCAACCCTCCCAGGATCTGATTTTCACTAGTCAGCCTGAAAAAAATTCATCAATGTTTCCCCTTTGCCCACCCCCCTTTGCATGGCATTCCTTTTATGCTAGCAGTGGCAGCTGGTGCTATTTGGGACTGCTGGGGCCATTTAAGGTAGGCAAAGCCAATTAGAGAATGAGTTCTAAGCAGAGTTTTGGGGACTATTTGGATTAGGGATGGCCATTGTGGGGAAATCTTGCCCGCTCTTGGCTTGGTGGATCCCCACAGTGCCCTAGCCCAGTGCTCATTTGTGAGCCAAGTGGCTGGTCAGTTCCCAAAACTTGGGAACTTCGTGACTTTTTTTATATGTGCAAATTGCAATTTCCACACAAAAATGCTCCTGAAATTTTGCGCAAATTGTGTTATTTATGGCTTCAATTTTGTGCAAATCACGATTTCTGTTAATGGTTATATCCACAATTTTGCGCAAATTGTGACTTGCGCGCACGCACACACACAGAGACACACATTTAAAAAGTGGAAAACTGTGAGCTTGACCGACTTGCAATGTGACAAGTTGGGCAAGCTCAGGGATGCATGAGCCAAAGGTCAGGGGGCCAAGCTGGCAAAAACTTACTGAGCTCTACTCACCCACCCCAGTCGGATTCCTCTGATGTTCCTAATTTGAATATGATGCTTACCTGTGTGTGGGAGGGAATAGACTAAGGAAGAAATAGGCAACATATGTCTTTTCCTCATCAGTGCAGCCCCTTGAAGCTTTCCCTGTCTGAGTGATTAGTACCCTGCATGCATCTATGCTAGCTACAGGGGAAATGATGAGTGCAGCCTTTGGCCAATTGTTGTCTCCTGCATGCCCAGGTTCCAGTTCCACTCAGTCCTCTGTCATAAGATCCTGCCTATAAACAGGAAGTTTGATTGCCTTGCAAGTAATGCTCCTAGTGCTACATCTATGGTCTGTTTCCTTTCCTTTTCTTCCTCTGTCTTCACAGGGAAGGTGGGAATGGAAGAAGACGGAAATGTGTGTTTGTCCTCTGAGTCTGGGATGCTTCTCCACTCTTCTCCTTTTCTGACTCACTTCTTTGACCTATTTCTCTTCCCTTTTTTGGATACTGCTTCTGTGGTTGTTACCAGGCTCCTAGGAAAGGGTCACAGAAGTGGAGGGAGCCAACAACATTATTAATGGAGGCACAGCCGTGCCTCCATTGTTAAGGGCCGTCAGTAAAAAACACATTCCGCCATGTGAAAGTGATAATTGGGGGGGGGGTCATCCTAACAGCCATAAAATCGAAAATGTTTCACCAACCTTTCTGAAATTTACAGATGCCAGAAAGAAATGTTTGTTTTACATTACCTGAAAATTTCAAGAACATTGGTGAAAGATTGAGGGAAGGAGAGCAGTTTAAGGTAGAAAAGGAATACAAACCTGTCTCCCTGCTTTTGTAAAATTACTTCCAGGTTGCAAGTTTTGTGCTCACAATTTGCATAATTTCTAGAGCCTTATTAAGTAATCCAGTGGTGGGGTCTTCTTCCTCCTTGACTGTAGTTGGTAAAAAGCTTTTCATTTTTTTAAAATTCCCTTCGGTTGACAGTTAAGGACTATTTTAACCTCTCATTCAAGTCAATGAGGCGGCCATCTTCCTTCATAGCGTGACACATGCTCAGTAGTGTCGCTCTCCCCCCTCCCTCCTGCCTTAGAATGTGGGGTGGGTGAGTGAAATGGCCGCTGCCTCTAGCACAGACCTTTTGAGTGAAGAAGAAGGTTTCTCTTTTCTCTTCTGGAACATGCATTCCTTTGGCTCTGAGAGTATTTTGGGCTATCTTCATAAGGCCAGTTTGCTCTTTTGCTCCCTGGTGAAGCAGGGTGTGGTTCCTCTGGATCCATGGTGACCTGATCTTCAGATCTCTCCAGGGAATAGGTGGCTATAACTTTCTTTCTATCCCCCCCACCCCATACACACACAGTGCTCCTTCCCTCTTTTCTAAGAGTTTGGTCCATACTGCTATAAGTTGAAAGCTTCAAACACTTCATTTAATTAGTTTGGGCCAGTATTGAGTTTTAAGTACAATGTTGAAACCTTTCAAAGTGCTTCTGGGCCTACAATGTTGGTTTCGGCCTAGTCACCCTGTTTTTCTAATAAGGTTTAGAAACAGTTGAGCTGTCGTTTATTTTGCATAGTGTACACACATGGATTTTCTTTCTAATCTTTGCAGTCTACACTGGCTCCCTCCTTGATGTGTTTTTGGATGCAGACAAACCCTTTTTTGTTCCAGCAGGCGTTTGGCCAATAATCTGGATCTCTGTCTATACCTTTGACTTTTAAATTGTTATGTATTTAAAATGTTTAAAATGCTTTAATATTGAAAAGTATTTAATTATATTTTTAACTTTTGTATATTTAGGCTGACCATATGAAAAGGAGGACAGGGCTCATGTAACTTTAACAGTTGTAGAGAAAAGGGAATTTCAGCCAGTGTCATTTGTATGCAATTAGTCCCTGGTGAAATTCCCTCTTCATCACAACAGTTAAAGTTGCAGGCACTATACTAGAGTGACCATATAAAAAAGAAGGCAGGGCCCCTGCAATTTTAACTATTGTGATGAAGAGGGAATTTCACCAGGAACTAATTGCATACAAATGACCCTGGCTGAAATCCCCTTTTCTCTACAACTATTAAAGTTACATGAGCCCTGTCCTCCTTTTCATATGGTCAGCCTAGTATATTCCTATTTATAGGTTTTAGCTGTATATGTTTTAGTTTTGTAAGGCTGCCCTGAGGCCCAGCATTGGGCAAAAGGCAGGATACTACTACTACTATTACTACTACTAGTAATGTTTCAGATTTCACTTCTGCATCTGATGTTCTTTTGCATTTACTTTTCTTTATAAACCATTCATATCTTAAGACTTCTTGTGTGCCATGTTTTCATCGGTTTAACAAGTTAAAAGGGATATTCACTGTTTTCATGCTTATGTTATAAAATCTATTTTCAACAGGGCTAGTAACTTCAAGAGTAACAGAGTTGGGGAAAATCCTCAATCTCTTTCCTATCAGAGGCACTGAGTAAAGGACCCCTGGAGATAATTTAGACTGACCCCAACCACAAAACACTATTCCCCCTTCTGTAGAGATCTGGACCACAGACTACTAAAGACAAACAAAGTAGCAGGCCATAATAACAGTTCTCATGTGGCCATTTGCCTTATGAGGCAGGTGCTCTGCGGTCTACCAAATGGAGGGACTAACAGGCCATAAAGTTGCCTGGCTGGGTCTGCCAGAAATCCAGCCTCAACACTCCTGGAAGGTCCATGTTCTATCGCACCTGCTGTCAGATGAACTTGAGGGAATCCCACCCTCCACCCCTGGGTTTAATTTACTGGCTTCCCCTGGCTGGACCTTGCAGGAAACTATAGGGACAGACAGAGCAGGCATTCATAACACACATAAAATGCTGAGACTGGCAAATCTAAAAGCAAGTGTGTTGCTTTTCAAGAACCAAGGAAATTCCATGGGTCTTACTTTTGAGTAAATAGCTAGGGATGGATATGCAGCCAGTGCAAGAACTGAGTAGGGTGACCATATTTGGGAAACCAAAAAAGAGGACACCTAGTGGGGGGGCAGGAAAATGGCTTTCTGGGGCCGCCTTAAAGTCCCCAATTGGAGTGGAGGAGGGGAAAGCATGTCATTCCCACCCCACCCCACCCCACCCCACCCACGTGGGAATGACACGTTTTTCCCTTTTAAGGCCTTGATTGGAGCAGTGGGAGAGAATGACACACCTCCAGAAAGCATGTCATTCCCCCCTGCCATGCTAATGGTGGCCTTAAAAGGGAAAGTGTGTAATTCCAGGTCATTATAGACTATTGCATAAAATCCCCCCTGACACCGAGGATAGAACAAAAACCAGGAGAAATCTGGGGAAATCCTGACAATTTTTTATTATTATTTATTATTGCATTTATATCCCACCTTTTTTCCGCCAAGAAACCCAAGGCGGCATACATAATCCTCTTCCTCTCCATTTTATCCTCACAACAGCAAACCTGTGAGATGGGTTGGGCTGAGAGTCTGCAACTGGCCCAAAGTCACCCAATGGGTTTCCATGGCTAAGTGGGGAGTAGAACCCAGATCTCCCAGCTCCCAGTCCAACACTTTAGCCACTAGGCCACACCCTAGTGGTCACCCTAGAATTGAGCCATGCCAAGTTGGAAGCAGATCGGTTCGTGCCTTGATTTTTAGGATATATTTTTTAAAAGTTTGACTTCAATTTTTTTAAAAAAATTCAAGGCATGAACCAATCTGCCTTCAACTTGGCATGGCTAAAGCCCTACTTCAGAGCTACCATGGTGCCAAGTTTCATCTCTTTATCTTTAATTTCATTTTTAAAACTTGTTCTGCTCAAGGTCCTGGACCCCAAAGAGATTTCTGTTTGACCTTTAAAAAATTCCTAAAAATCAAGGCATGAACGGATCTGCTTCCAACTTGGCATAGCTATATCCCTACTTAAGAGCTACCATGATGCCAGGTTTCATCTCTTTATCTTTAAAAATGAGGGAGATGCAAGCATTTTGGTTGATTTATTAATGTTAAAAGTGAGTTCAACACATAACTCTAGCTTTGATTTTATATTGGATGTCAAGATGGTATAACATTCTGGCTGACGCTGGCTGGGTTGTCAACTGTATAATATCCAGTCATCCGTTACACAAAGCCATGAAATTCATTAAACAAAAAACCTATGGTTTACAAAAACAAAGTTAAGGCTCTACAGATTCCAACCAAGCACCAAAAAGCAGGGAAATTGGGAGTTAAGGCTCACAAGCCTTAACGCCACATCCTCCCTAAGGAGGCAGAAAGTGCAAGTGAAATTCTCATTCTCCCAAAGCAGATAAACCATGAGGACAGGGTGGAGAATATGATATGCAGAGGTGACTGTGGGGTTGTGGAAAACTGATCACAAACAACTTAGGGCCACCTACTTCTCTTTTTTTGTTTAGAGCAGCCCTTCCCCAACTTGGTGCCCTCCAAAGGTGTTGGACTACAACTCCCATCATTGCAAGTCAGTATGTCCCATGGTCAGGAATGCTGGGACTTGTCATCTCAAACACCTGGAGGGCAGCAAGATGGGGAATGCTGTGTCATACCCTTAGCAAATACAGGGTCTGCCCAATACTTTTCTCTCACACACATCTCGCATATAGCAGCACTCTTGATAACAAAGGGGGCACTATTCATTACAGATCTAGAACCAGAACATGTGCCAGGCACTTCCAACTTTTGGTCAATATCCTGCCTTTCAAAGAACCAATGGTTTTTTTCTTTAAATGCATTTATAAAAAATATACTGTTCACTCCCCACAATCCCTCCACAATACATCATCTCATCAAAGAAACAGTGGAGCAGAAGAGGTTTAGTTTGGCTGTCTTGAACACCTTTCAGATGAGATTAGTTTGCAATCCTATACCTCTTGGGAGAAAGCTCTAGTGAATTCAGTGGCACTGGCTTCTGAGAAGACATGTATAGGAGTCAACCTTCTCCAGCCTGGTGCTCTCCAGATGTGTTGCACTGTAACTCCCATGTTATGTGTTATGGGGAAGACAAAAATCAATTCATACTTGATTTTAATATAATACTTACGCATGAAAGTATTAGGTGGTAGCTCTGTCTTTGATCTCACACTGCTGAACAAGTCAGAGAAATCCTTTATCTGATATTCAAGAAACAGACATCCTATGCCATGTGTTGAAAACTAATGTTGATGTCTGAAGGGCTATCTGGATTAGATATTCAAGATTCATTCATTGTTGTTTCATTTGGTTTTGACATTTTATTTAAAGTGATGCAGCTCTTTTGTAGTTCCTTGATTGATCACATATCTTAATGCTGGAAAATAGATCTATCCTGATGATTTGGACATCAACTCGCGGCATTCCTGGTCACTGCCCATGCTGATAGGGGCTTTTACAAGTTGAATTCCAAAACATCTGGAGATCTACTTTCTGCCTTCCCTTGTTCTTGAACAACATTCCCCAACATGGTGCCTGTCAGATGTGTTGAGTTGCAACTCTCAACATAAGGAGATGCTTTAAGAAATGAGAAGTAGCTGGTCCTACAACCCCACAGTCACCTCTGCATATGAAGTTGCATATCTAGATTTTTGAGATGACAAGTCACAGCATTCTTAACCATGGGACATACTGATTTGCAATGCTGGGAGTTGTAGTCCAACACCTTTGGAGGGCACCAGGTTGGGGAAGGGCTGCTCTAAACAAAAAAAGAGAAGTAGGTGGCCCTAAGTTGTTCGTGATCAGTTTTCCACAACCCCACAGTCACCTCTGCATATCATATTCTCTAGCCTGTCCTCATGGTTTATCTGCTTTGGGAGAATGAGAATTTCACTTGCACTGTCTGCCTCCTTAGGGAGGATGTGGCGTTAAGGCTTGTGAGCCTTAACTCCCAATTTCCCTGCTTTTTGGTGCTTGGTTGGAATCTGTAGAGCCTTAACATTGTTTTTGTAAACCATAGGTTTTTTGTTTAATGAATACATGTATGGAGGAGAGGAGGATGGAATGAAAGAGCAGAGGTTTACTACTGTGTTGTTTGGTTTTAAATGTATGCTTATGTTGTGTGTTGTATGTTTTGTGCAGTTTTAATTTTTGTATATTGTTTTTAAATGTTTTAGTCTTATGTAAACCTCCCAGAGAGCATCGGCTATGAGGCGCTATACAAATAATTAATAATAATAATAATAATAATCCTCAGAGCAACAACTATTGATGGTGGGGGAAGACATTCAGTGATATATTGGATTTGGAAGGTGCTCAGTATCAGTGAATTGCAGGTGGATCTCCTGTTTCCAGCAGGATGCTGCTTTCCTTTTTATTAAAGCAGAGATTCTTCAAATCAAACACTTGTCTCAGGGGAATTTAATTGGTAATAAATCTAAATTATAGTACAAGTAAATCAGCAGCATTGACTATAAAAATTAATTCCTTATCCTAAACATTATTATATAGCTTTTAAAATGAATTGACGGTGGTTGGGCATACCAGTAGGTGCCATTATTGGTAATTAGAGTAACCAAATAACATTACAATGATATTTCCTCCCCCCACCTATTTATTTTCCTTAACCACTCCCAGCACACACACACACACACACACCATTCCTTATCCATTAATCAAATTTGTAAAACCATCTCTTTAATTCCTGGGAGTGGGGAATGCTGATTTCCCTGTTTGATTATCAGATGCAAATTTGCATCTGATAATCAAAAGTACCCAGAGTCCAGGATTTGCTGGACTCTGGGTACTTTTACACATAACCACAAAATCCTGATGAGCAGTCTGACTCAGTAGCCTGGTGAATATTCTTAAACATTTGGAAGAGATGGAGGTTTAATAATGCTCTTTGGGCTGTGTCATATTCTCCAGCATTGTTCCTCCTCTGGCTCAGAGTAGGACTCAGGTCAAAATCAACTCTGAGTTTTCTCTTCACAATCACGGCTGCCTTCCCTAATGTAGTGCCCATGGACATCTCCCTTGGTGCCCATAAGGCCCCCCTGCCCCTACCAATTTTATCAGACAGATGGATGTACAGCAAAGCCAAGTGCCAGCTTCCAGTCCCATGCTATCTTCATTTCCCCAGAATGCCTTTGGGCCCCATATGGACCCAGAAGCATTCTAAGAAAATGGAGATGGTGTGTATGTGTGATGGATGAATTGGTTGTGTGCATTTGTGTGTGAATAGATGAGGCATGTGGTGTGTGTGTGTGAATGAAGGAGAGAGAGAGAGAGAGTTTGCGGTGTGACTTTGAAACAGAGAGAAGGGAGTTTGGGGAGAGAAAGGGCATGTGTATTTGGGTGGCGAACTCAGGTGAGTGAGAAATTGCAAGATGGGAGCAAAATGTCTTAGGCCAGCCTAAGCTGGCGGAGAGAGAGAGAGAGAGAAATTGGGGGCTGAGTTGGCTGAGGGAAAATGCATGGAATGAGAGTTAATTGAGCCAGAATTGATTTGGATAATGAATTTGAGGGGAAATTGATTTGGGGTGGTGTTCCTATTAGAGGAAATTGATTTTAGAGGAATTTATTCAGAAGTGATTTGATGAAATTAATTGGTTTGTCTCATGAGAAATAGATGCTCTGTTGGAAGAGAAAATGGTGCATTCAAAGTAGTAGTTTTGTGTTTGGGGACTCAGACTCCACCTCTGCATTGTACTCAAGGTCTTGGGCTGCTACTTATTTCTGAGCCTCACCAGTTTCCCTTTTGTGAAATGGGTGCTTTGTTGTGGTATGGGGGGTCAAATAAGTGGCTTGGTATTTGGGTCTCAGACCCTTACCCCCTCTGCCTTGTACACGGCTTCATGGGCAAGATAGTCTTTCAGCCTCACCAGTTTGCCTTTTGTGAAATGGATGCTTTGTTGCAGAAGTAACTGTTGTGATTGCCCTAGAACTTCATGGCAGCATATTATGCTGCCCACAACACTTTTTCATAATTTCAAATGTGTTTCATTCATTGGCAGTTCTTATACTTTCAGGAACAGCCTGAAGCATGGCTAGTTTTGACATATCTCACAGTCAATGGCTTGGATACACAATTCCCAAGACCAGAACTCTGCTCATGGGTCACTCTCACTGGAGGAAAAGGATTAAGGCATCTTTCACAGATTCTCTTTACTCCCTGAAAAAACTCCCCAGAGGGTTGAGGAATGCTCAAAATAGTGTGGGAGGTGGAGCAGGGGAGTGCAGTGGGAAGGAGGAATTAGCAACAATTGCATCCTGCCCTTTCTCCAGTAGATGTCTCTAATGGGCCTGGGTGCCTTTTGTGAACGGAAGACATCCCATTGGCAGAAGGACAACTCTGGATCTAACTTGGTCCATAATTTACAATTATGGACCAAGTACCACTGTTGATAGTGGGCAATTTTTTGTTGGTTTTTCTGTTTTTGTTTAGCTTTACATAACTCTTTTTTGAGGGGAAAAAAAATAACTCTTATTCCTCCCCTCCCGGGTTTTGAAGTTTAAATGTTGCTTTTGAGAGTAAATCCCTGGTTCTGAATCTCTAGTTTTCATATTTAAGTAAGGCTGCCTCTACAAGAGGCATTTAAAGCTCTTTCAAGGCGCATTAAAAAATTTACCTCTACAAGAACGGAGCACAAATCGGGCGTAGAGGCACGTTTTCTCTCCAATTATGCGCATTATTGAATGCGCGTTAAATAGCAAGTTTTATTTTGCTCCGGCCATTAAAGCGCATTTTGACTATGTGAACAACCGATTCTCCGCATGTCAACAGTTTAAATCACGTTTCAGTCATCCAGTAATGCTCTTCGCTGCCTCTCGTGCAGAAGTATTAGGCATAAATGCGCTTTTGCGAATATGCGCATAATCACCTAACCAGGCGTAAAGGCAAATTCTTGTAGATGAGGCCTATGGGAAGCTCGGACAGTGTACAACACAGACTGGTGTATTAGCTCTCTAAAGGCCTAGGGAATATCCTGTTTCCCCAAGGGACCCCATCCAGTCAGCTAGGTGTGGTAACCCCTACTCCAACCTCCACCCACCCACCCACACCCTGTGAATTAGGAGAAAGCAGTTAAAACACTCTACCTAAAAGATAGGATTACAATAAACCGCCACCCGAATTCTGAAACAACCACCTATTTTTACACAGAAAAAAAAACCATGATAAAAAATGCTAGAAATATACATGAGTTGGGATTTGCAGCCCACCAGGTTGTCTTATTTCTTCATATTCTCCACATTCTCCATATTCTCCACAAGCACCTTTCTCATTTCTCATTCATTGGTTGTCTCAAATTGCCATTATTTTCCATTCCACATGGGAGGAGTAAGGGACAGTCCTTGAAATGCAGCAGGGATGGGGGTGGGGAAGGGGAGAGAGAATAGTGCACATGTTTTGCAATTTGAAGACCCCATGGCAGGTTTCCTGGTCCCTCAGGCAAGCACACATTCTGGCAAACTGACATTGGACACCCAAATCAGTGAGATTTCTTTATTGCAGGAAATCTCATGGCAAAAGATTAATGGTTACACACTTCAGAAATCATAATGCTGATGGTCAGTAACTATAGGCTCCAAGAAATTCCAGAATAGTCAAAAACTAATCATTACTACCATGATGCGATCTCCATCAATGTGGTTTCCCTGTTGCTACCTACATGGTTCCGGACACAAAGGAAGAGTCAATCCATATGCAGGTTCTAAACCCAGACAAGGGAAGGAAATGATTCCTGACATGATCCCTCAGGCAATCAAATGGGCAAATTCTTGAAAAGAAAAACCAAAAGGAGGAGAGCATCCAAATAAGGACAAAAATGGGGAGAAGCAGGTTCTCAGGATGCTAAAATACTTTATTTCAAAGCCCGGATGCTAAAATACTTTATTTCAAATAAAGTATTTTAGCATCCTGAGAACCTGCTTCTCCCCTTTTTTTGTCCAAATTCTTGAAAAGCCTTAAAAACACCAACAACCCCAAAAGAGCTAGTCCAACCTTGAAGCAAACATTGGTAAACCTAGGCAACATGGTAGAGGTCTAAACAAGATCAAGGGAGGGAGGGATAAACTCACAGACACAAGGTGTCTAGTGCCCAGCACTTTCACATTGGCATTTCCATGCTGCATGAGTCTAGGCAGAGGGGAGTCCAACTGTCGTAGATCAAACCCAGTCTACAGGTACACTGAACTGACAACAAACAAACACCCACAGCAAATGAGAGTTCAAGTCTATGAAATGCTTCAGAGTACTTTACATGGGAAGTCTTTAGTAATTCAAAGTTTCCATTAGGAGAGAGTCCATGCGCAGAGTGCCTCCAGAGTCTCAGATGAGGATGGTTTCGGGCAATGCAGACAAGATATTCCTAGCAAAGGCTCCTTGCCTTTGCGTCAGTTTAAAAAAGGAAGGGTGAGACCTTCTCCGGACTCCTTGACAGACTTTTGGCTTTTCAGCAAGGCTCTTGTCCAAACAGGGCAGCACTGCTCAGACCCTGTTTGCTTAATTTGGGTGATCTTTCTGTTAACTCTCACCCCTTCTCTGTCTGGTTCTCACAGAGAGCTGCTTCTTTCCAAGGCTGAAGCTAGCAGGTGGATAAGGAGTAGAGTAACTCCCCCTGTCCAACAGAGATAAGCTCACACAGAGTTCTGACATTCCAGAGGCTGAATAGGCCCAAAACTTTCCAGACTATTTCTAATTAAATCTTAGCTACAAACTACAAAGCCTTCTGCAGTGCCAAATCTATTCCATGACACCCCAGTTCTTCAAATGTCTTTCAAGTTCAAAGTTAGCACATTGGTTGAATTTGCATATAACACTAAACAATTATTTATATTAACCATGGCTTGTAATTTAGCAATGGATTGTCTTATAGACAAACAAACAAAAAAGCAATGTCTTGTTTTCCCTATATCTGTTGTTTCTCTCTTGCTCATTTTTCCAGCCTTAAGAGTGGTTTTGTTTTCATGCTGCTCTTTCTGGGCATCTCTGTTTCATGGTGGACAGAAGGCAAACAAGCCAAGGGATATGCCACTGTTCTGGGCTTAGACATCACAGCAAGCCATGGCTTAAACAAGCCAGACTTTGTAAGGCAACAATAAGCCGTGGCTTCTATCTATGGTTTGTAGCTGGTTAACAAACATGGCTTGTTTGTGAAGATGATTGTTTGTGGAGATGAGTTCAGACACAATGGGCCAGATTTCAAGAAAACCATACCATGGCTTAGTGTTACATGTAAACCAGGCCACTCTACATTGGCAATATTTATTTACCTACCTATGCAGACCCTAGCATACTCACTTTCCCCCTCTTCTTATTTGCATTCGATTGTAATATGAAAAAAGTATAGCCAGATTAGAGCCCTCCAAGTTTAGTTATTTTGGGATGACATGTTTCAGCAGCTTGCAGCTCAAAGGCACCATATGAGTAAAGTTGCTAACAATGCAAACTCTTTATTATTATATGGCAAAACAACTACAATAGGGTTTATGAAAGGCAGTGTCAAAAGGAGCGTAGGTGGGAGTCAGGAACAGTCTGGAGAGCACAATTCTCCCTGAATGTAGAAGAACGATGATCCATTCACTGAAGTGTGCATCGTAAAGCTCTCTCAGGTTGGATGACCTCCTATTGTGCCGGGCCTTTGAAGTGCTGATTAGCTGGTCTGGGAACATGCTGATAAAAAGTTAATTTCTATTTGCTGTTGCTTCGTAATTGGATGAACACGAAAGCAATTAAATATTAAAACATACAAACAAATAATGAAGTCACTGTAATTAGCCAAAGTTTGATCACTGTCATATTTATTTAGGGGGAGATGATATGTCTCAGCAGGTGACATTTTAAATACCCTTGGACACTTTGGTGCTGCCTTAGGAGAATGCTGAATAATGTACGTAGGATTTAATTAAACCCCATTGTAAATCAGCTGTGATGACAGGCAAATGACAGCCACATGTTGAAAAGAGAATTGGGCCACAGCAAGAGATATTAATTATATGGGCTCTGCAAGGTTCAGCTTCAGCATCTGGAGCTGGTGGCTATGTGCTGGCTGCAGAAGGGTAGGTGCTTCAAAACAAATGTGCCGTATTTCAGATGTAGAAGGCAGTACACAGCATGGGCAGACATGTTTTCGACATCTAAACTATTTGAATGGCAAAAGGATAGCTATGGGATAAGTGTTTAGAAAGTTGTTGAAGCCCATCAACATATTCTTGGGTGATTTCACAGGAGTGCACACTCTTTCATCTGGTGTATATTGAACAATAATTGCTCGTTTTAAGTAAGGTAATGATAATGGTGCCTTATCACTTCATTAGTTCTTACACCATAGCATCTTAGTATTGCAAACACGGCATATCGTCCATGTACATCAGGGATAGGCAACTTGTGGTTCTCCAGATGTTTTGGCCTACAACTCTCATCATCCCTCACCATTGGCTGATGGGAGCTGTAGGCCAAAACATCTAGAGGGCATCAGTTGGCCACTTCTGCTATACACAGAAATCTGAACTATTGCATTGTTGGCCTTGAAGACCTCAGTGGCAATTGGTCAGAAATTAAAGTCAACTGTCTTGGTCAAAACTGATACTGGTGTCAAAACAAAGTTGCAATAATATGCCTAATCAGAATGTGTAACCATGGCTTTGCTTGGAAAACACCATAGTGATGTTGGTGTTTTTTAAAGCCCCTGTTACTTTCACCAAATAGAGTTTGACTAATATTATGGTATCAGCTCGCATCCAAGGTTCTGTGGGCTCAAATGCACACAGGAAGCTCTGCTTGAAAAGCGCTCTCTGATTAGCTTCAGTGATCTGGAATGCTCTGCCTATGTACTGGAGTTGCATGCATGGGCCATTCCATAAAGGAAACAGCTGATACATGGTTCCCAGGTGTGTCTTTTGTAGTGCACACATGAACACTACAGTTTGAACTTCATGGTTAGGGACAATCTATTTAATTGTTCTGGGTTTCTCAAGAGATGTTTATCCACCCTTATGAATCAGTGAGGGAGCAATATTTGTCATGGGCTATTTTATAAGTTCAAACATGAAGTTTTTCTACTAGTTTTCAGAGTTTATGATATTTTTACCTTTAAAATCTGTTTTTCAGTATTGCACATCGGTTTTAAGAGTGTGTGTGTGTGTGTATGTATGTGTATGTATATATATATATATATATATATACATACACACATATATATTATCCACCATGTCCTTTATTAGGCAGATGACTGGTTAAAAAAACCCAAATGGTTGCTATTGGAAGATAGTTGTTGGGATAATGGTATTTTGAGTGTTTTGAGGGGAATTGCCATTATAGCTCTCTCTCTCTCTCTCTCTCTCTCTCTCTCTCTCACACACACACACACACACACACACACACACCAGCTAAAGGAAAAGGACTGATGTGTGAAGAAACAGCATGTTTTGTAGTTTGTAAGAGACAGACACTGGGGGGATGGGGAGTTGGCTGTTGCCACAGGACATCTCTCTGGAGATTTGGCATGGATAGCAGATATGCTGCCTGGTCAGAGTGTGCATGCTGCCTGCCTGCACATAAGTTCTGTTTACATATTTGTAAATGAAGCAAATATTACAAAAATACCATCAGTCTCCTGTGATCCCTCATCCAAAGGAAATGAAACCCAAGTAACTCTACACCTGGATGTTCTCACAGTACAGGAAAAAGGGGGAACACGCAAGAAGATTTTTTTTACATTTTATTTCAAACAGATAACACTGTCTTTTCCATTTGTACATAAAAATGACCACAGTTTCAATAGTAAGAAAGAATACCACTTTATGTGCTCCAGAAAAGGGACATGGGCGGGGCTTGCGCTTGCAAGCCCTGGCTAAGTCAAGCTGCACCTTCCCTCATAATGTCGTTCTTGTCTGCTTGATAGAAGAAGTGTGGACTTTTCCATGCAGTCAATAAATTTGCTGCCCACTTGTATGGATGTGACTGGATTGAGCCAGATTAGGATAATCCAGGGAGAGAGGCAGAAGAGGAAGGGGAGAGTAAATAATGTAGGCTCTCCTTTTGTGTGTGAGTGATTCAGAAGTGATTTATTAGTTGTGGGATGATTTATAACAGGAAAGGACAGGTTAGTCTATATGAGAAAGCAACCCAATAAGAAAAGCTTAAGAAAGTGAAAAGGGGATTTCTGGAAAATTTGTGATCTTGTTGCTAATGTCCCAGCCTTTGGCTGGCCTAATTGTATGGTTCAGTGGTGAACCATACAATTAGTTCAGTGGTGAAAACCACAAGGTTTTCACCATGGTTCAGTGGTGAAAACCACAAGGGCAGTTTGTACATTGGTCTTAGTAGAATGTGGCTCCAGGCTCATGTGTACAATCAAATATCTTGAGCCAATTTGGATTCTAGACAGAATGTCAGACAGTCCAGGCACAGGTTACAGGTTTGCTCTACGAGGCATTTCTACATGAAAGGCCTTTTGAAATGTGAAGTCCTCAAATAACCTGAGGAGATGGAACCGCTGAACTTCTCAGAGTGTATTTCCCTGTCAGTATTTCAAGGGTAAACTCTCAGATTCATCATTTGTACAGCAAGCCGAAATCTGCAAATCACACAGTGCCTGTAAGCAACTTGCCCCTCATCTCCAAATCAGCCTTAGGAAATGGGGCCCCGTACCGAGACCGAACTACCTGTACATTGAAAGGCAAATGGTTGTTGCCACAGGCTCTGTACATTTAGATCTCCCCACTCCCCCAACTGATTTCTGCACTTCCAGTCTCGTGCCAAGGGCTGGGTAATTTTGCAATGTAGTCTGAGCAGCACTGGAAGCACAGATGTTGAGTTTCTGGGCCACTGGATATCCCAGCCTGACCCTCCAGGTTTCCCCAGATGGCCACACTCCCTTCCCCTAGCCAGGCCCTCTTTTCACTCAACTGTACATTGTTTGGTGGTTTCCTGGCTTTTTACTGGTTTTCTCTCCCCACTGCCCATACTGATAGTAAGAGCTTTAAGCTAAAATATGCTGATATTTTTATTTATTCTTTTCCATTTGGGTCCTGGCCTTTTGATTTGAGCCCCACTCACCACTGGAATGTGGCTCCCGAGAGCTTCTCCAAAATTGAACTAGGCCCTTGGGCTAAAAAAATTCACCACCCCTGCTGTACAAGGTTGTATTCAGTAGTCTCTTCCTTCCAGCAGAACCAACAGTGCTAGCAGATTGAATTACTCCTCTCCCCTGAAGCCCCCCATGTACCCTCCAAATGTGCCTTGGAGGACTGGGGGATTCTGCAGAGCAGATCTGGGGAGCGAGTGCAGGGAGCAGCAAGGGGGAAGGGAGACATTTGTTGTGCTGGTTTTGGCCCACAGATACCCCACTCTGGCACTTTCAGCACTTATGGACTCCAGCCATATTTGAAGTCCAAATTAGGAACTCCCAAGGCCTGCTACTGCCTATGGTGGCCATGTGTCCTCGTTTACAAAGGTCAGTCCTCTATTTGAAAGGCTGCCAGAGGACTGTCCTCTATTGGAAGAGCTGTCTTGTCCAATTCCAGTTTAAAGAAAATAAACCATCAGAACGATTGCTCCTGGGCAGCAGATTGAGCAGGAAAGCACACAGCTCACCTGGCCACACTCTTGTGAACTATGGAGAGATGTTCTGCATTTCCATTGAAATTAAAATAATATCTAAATTTGCATATGCAGATGTTACGCAAATGTGTATCCTCTTTTGACCTCTTTTTTTAGTTTGCATGTCTTTTCTTTTCTTTTTGGCCATTCATAAGTGACCACCCTATTTTTTAGGGATGCTGCTGGAGCAGTTTCAACAGACTGAGGCCAGGATCTGCAGGGCTATGGTGCTCTATTTTGTGAAATATCAGGCTAGCATTCTTAGTTAAATAAGCAGAATGACTTGGTAGGGAAGTCATGTTTGACATGAGGAAGCCCTTCCAAGGCAGCAGAACAGCTGGCTGAAGTCAATTTCTTCTTACTTTCGCAAGTCATTTTTCTATCTGCTCTTTGCATATCTCCAAAGAGCAGCAAAAGAATATTCTGCAAGCAGCAAAAAGTGGGATGACATGTTAGTCTTCCCATTTCCAGGACAGAATGTGATGGCAGAAATGCACCCCAAGAATGTCTAGATTTAATTCATTGTGGCTCAGTTCTCATCTCAGACCAAAAAGCAGTCTATACAAATTTAAATATACATGTTTAAAAATCAATAAATAAACACCTGATCTTATTGAAGACATATGTATATTTATTGTCTATATGCCAGTAGTGACTGTATTTAATTATTAACTCTAAGTGAGCCTAAACATGTAAATCAGGGGTCTCCAATGTGGTGCCCACAGGTACCATTTTTTTCCACATTTTTAAAAAATATGTGTTTGTGGATTTGTATGAAATGCATACAAACTTCTGGACGTTATACATAGGCTTCAACAAAAGTGGACAAAATATCCAAATAAGTATTTATTTGAAGGTGGTGTCTATACGCCACCCATTGAAATATTGAAAGTGTTGTAAGGTCATCAGTCCATGCCTTATAGGAGGTGAGTGTTTGTCCATCTACTGTTGTAATATCAGTCTTTCAGCTGTCAAAAGGATGCAGAGAATCAATTTACACAGTCATTTGTTAATTTCCATAAAGCAAGTAAATTTAAAAGAGTGCATATATCAGTGACTGTTAAAGACTGTTCCAGTACAAAATTTGCCTGCCCCCCCCCCAGAAGAAGTAACTACTGGACATTGCCAAAACATATGTTTAAAAGAAGCATTAGCTGTATTGCACTACCAGGAACTAACTGAATTAGATAATCCCTTATTAAAGGGACATCACAGCGTCCAATAGACATGAAACAAATGTTTTTGCTTAATAAGGCAAAGCTTCTAATTCATAGACACACAACAGGTAGATGCCAAAGCAATCATTCACTGATTAGGCATTTTGCAGTGGTACCCACAGCAGTTTCTCAAATTCAGAAATGTACCTACAAGTCCCAAAAGTTTGGGGGACTTTAGTGTAAGTCCTTTCCACCCTGAATAGTGAACACTAATAGGAATTCTTCCTGTCCTGCAGAAGTAAATAAGTATCATGCATGTTGGTAACTTTGGCTATGGCAATGAAACATAGCGTGTTTCCAAATATTATCAATTCCAGGTAATTAAGCCATCCCCTGAAGATTTGTAACATTTGTAAACTGAAACTGATCCAAAATAGTCTTTAGTTTAGATTCTGGAGTGGGAATCACATCTCCTGATAATGTCTCTTCCTGACTTGGAAGACACAGAAAGATATTTGCACAACGGCATAAAAGAAGCCAGAAATCCTTTTGTTTTTGCACTAATTCAGCCTATTGATATTAAACTAATCCATCAGAACTGAGAGCCTGTGATAGCAGATCATGCATGGCAGTAAGGCTCATCATCATTTGGGAGAGATATTTCATATTTATGTAAGGGCCTTTCCAGATGTAGAATTTTGTGGGTGATCAACACTCTCGTTCAGAAGTACTGTCCACCTGCAATGCACATGTTTATGGTGCCATTTTCTCTGCTGATTGCTGCTAATCCATTCTAGGTTGGCTATGTGTCCTACTTTACAAAGGGCAGTCCTCTATATGTAGGTATCTTCTGTTTGAAGGGCTGTCCTGTTCAAGTCTGGTTTAAAGATAAAGAGCCATAAGATGGTTGCCCTTTCACAGTTAGCATCTGGACACCAGACCGATCAGGCACACACATCATTGGTCACAGCATTCCCGCTATGCTGAGATGCATTGTATTTCTAGCTAAATTATAGCAATGACTTCTAAATTCACATATGTTCATATAGATTAGAACATGCATTTTTTTAAAACAAAAAAAAATCTTTGGCCTCTTTTGCCCTCTTTTTTGGCAATGCGTAAGTGGCCACATTAGTCCATGCAGACTAGCACAGGGTGGGCGAACGTGAGGCTCTCCAGATGTTGATGGACTGCAACTCTCCTCATCCCTCACCATTGGCTATGCTGGATGGGGCTGATGGGAGTTGTGGTCCCATGACATCTGGAGGACCACACATTCCCCACCCTTGGACTAGCCATTCACAGTACAGCCATCCACAGTACAGCTAACATCATGTCTAAAGCATTTTTAAAGGTCTTGTCATAAATCACCCCTTGGTTACAAAGTGGCAAAATATGTACCCAAGATAAATAAATACAATAACAAGGACCAGTTGTTGTTTTCGTTGTTGTTGTTGTTGTTGAGCACTAGTGTGGTTGCTGAAAAAATATGTAAAAGGTACTTCCTTTTATCAGTAAGTTTGAACAATTTGTCCAAGTGGTTTGGAAGAAAACCAGCCAACAACTCCTGTGCCTGCAACATGTTGCTTTTTCAGGATTTAACTGAAAATACATTCAACTAAATTAGTGCAAATTGAGTTGTGCTGCTTCCAGAGCAGGAGTTGGGAGCAAAATAAAGGTAGTTTTAAAATAAAGTCAACATTCCATGGATGAGTCCTGTTACTAACTGGATTGAGAAGCAAGATGTTTTCATATACTAGGCTTTTAGCAGCTTTTGTATATATCCATTCGCTATGTGAATCTAAAACCTATGTTTGCCAGCATGCAAATCCTGACTACATGACTACTCAGAAATAAATCTCACTAGATTCAATGAGACTTACTTCCAGGTAGGTGTGTATAGGATTGCAGCCTTAAATGACAGCATAAACCATAGAAGAGAGGTGCACCATAATCCTATGCATCTTTACTCTGAAGTAAACATGATGGATTCAGTGGGATTTACTCCAAAGTAAGGGTGCATAGGACCACAGCCTTCAACTCCACACATGCAAATATCTATGTACTTACTTGGAAATAAGTCCTGTTGAAGTCAGAGGAATTTATGTCCAAGCAAATATGGGCTGAACAACTATGGGCTGAATATGGGACCCATATGAAAGAATGATGACAATCTGAATATGTATCACTTGCTCCAGTAATGCCTCCAAACTGTATTCAGAAATGCATTAATAGAAGCATAGGGTTGGATCCAGATTAGCATTTATGCCTCTGGAAAAGCTGCTCTAGAGGACTGGGGGATCCTCCAGAGAAGCATGACAGGAGCTGCAGAGGTCTGCAGGGGAATTGATGAGGATCACTTCATCTGCTGGTTGCTGGATCCCGATGTGTTCTTCCATTCATGGAATGGCAACTCTGGATCCAACCCACAGTTTCTACTAGGACCCAGGAGGTAATAGCACCAATTTGCTTAGCACTTTTTAAGATTAGAAGTGGAGTATTGCATCCAGTGTTCCTGGTCTCAACATTGTAAGGAAGTGATGGGGAAAAAACTGGTAGGATTTAAGGGACAACAGGTATTATGCACAGTTTGAGAAACAATGGTTTATAAAGACATTGAGTGAGATTAATTTGGATGGGGAGGCTGGAATAGAGGTTTGACAATGATCTTCAACATATAATGGTAAGGGAACTGAGCAAGAAACAAGTGATTCACATTGCAGGGTGAAGAAGAAGAAGAAGAAGAAGAAGAAGAAGAAGAAGAAGAAGAAGAAGAAGAAGAAGAATTAAAAAGGACCTCGTAGTGAGAGAAGTTTGCCAACACCAATGGCAAAAGCTAGAAAATTGCTATATCCCTGCTGGTTTTGAGATGCTGGGCAAAGACCATCTGGCAGGGAGGCTTTAAGTGTAGCTAATCCTCTCCGTAATACCTGGCAGCAGCCACAAGACAGGTTACTGCTTTTTTCGTACTTATATGATATTGCATTTATCCATTTGCATTTTTCAGTGCTCATGTAGAGAATGATATGCTTCAGCTCCACAGAGTTTTCTCATTCTAGGGTAATTGGGCTATGCTTAATTACTGTGGCTTGGATCCATTTACTTTAAAAACACACATGCTGCCTCACAATGGACTTGCATCTTTCTGTGCAACAATGTCCATATTTCCCTGCTAAATTGGTGTCTTTATTGATGCAGCCTACTGGGAGAGAGATACATTTGAGTGTTGTTGGATGACATGAGAGGAACTTTCAGAATGATATTGTATCAGTTCCTTCTCATTGATAAACTGTTTCATTAAATGATTATAGGGTGACCATATGGAAAGGAGGACAGGGCTCCTGTATCTTTAACAGTTGCATAGAAAAGGACATTTCAGCAGGTGTCATTTGTATGCATGCAGCACCTGGTGGAATTCCCTCTTCATCACAATGGTTAAAGCTGCAGGAGCTATACTAGAGTGACCAGATACAAAAAAGGGCAGGGCTTGCTAGTTGTTGGAAACAATGCCTCACCTTCTTCTCCTGCCTTGTCTCCTGACCCTGCCTTGTTATTGAACCCCTGTGCTATGACCTTTGACTCCTGCTTGACACTGCTACTGGATTGGGCTGCCTTATTGTGCTTTGACTTTTTGCCTGTGTGACCACTCCTGCTTTTCCTGAACTCCCTTGAACAGAAACCTATTTGCTGGAACATTGGCCTGGGTTATTACTTGGTCTTGTGGTCAGCCCTATAACTAAGACTGCTACAGCCAACACAGGACACTATGTTGTGGGAAAGCCCAACAGCACTGTGCAACGCTAGCGTCTCCTGCAAGACCTGCAGAACTGTTTCTCATCCCCATTCTCGGAAGTTTTGACTCTAGAGCAGGATATTGGGTTTTGTTTAAATGCAGCGAAGATGCTTCCAGATCAGCCCCTCTGCTCTACACATGTCACATTACTCTCTCCCCCTCTAATCTCCATCATATTATTATTGTAAGTTGATTTGCCTGCCTTGTTTAAACCAATATTCTCATTTTCCTCACTCAGGGATGCCACTGATCTACAGGAGGGTCTTCAGGGAGGATGGGTTTGAATGGCTTTTCATGGGAAGGTCAGCATCAAAGATTCTGCAGCCCAACCTAGCCAGGTAAGATAATAGGTTGTGTGAACTAGAGTTGCAGGCTGGATTTGTCTTTTTTGGTGCTTTGATAGGGTCATAGATGTTGAATACTGGCACAATGAAGAATGGATGCCATGAGTTCTAGCTGTGCCATTTCTCCTTCTATGGGTATCTCTTCTTGGTCCTTGCAGAATGTATAATTAAGTTTGGATGAGTTCCATCTTCCATTTTGTACCTATTTATAATGTTAGCTGCTTTACAAAGGTATTGTCTTTCATAGCTGAGATAGGGTATACTAAATTTTGGAAACCTGAGTACTTGCTAATGACATTTTTAATGCTACAATGAATGTTATGCAGGTTTGTGGTATCCCACAGTAAAAATGTCCCCTTGTAGATTGAAAAGTAATGTATTTACAGTATGTTCTCATTTATCTGAGAGGCCTGGGAGACTTCCAAAACGTAGGGATAACCAGATGTTTGGAGCAGAGGATGGGATGCTTACTATACAGACTGAGTTGGAGGGACAAAAAATTAACTTAGGTAATGAAGAGATCTGGATAATGGAAACTTAGAAAACTGAAGCTTAATATTTCAAATGTTTTCCAGACACATAGAAAAGTTTTTTGTTAAAAAAAATCTATAGTTTGATCACAAGTGTGCTATGTGAAACTCACATAACACAGACCACATGTATCTGTTTCATTCTGGCAAACTTAGGCCTCCTCCACACGAGACGTTTAATGAGCCTTGAAGGCTCATTATAAATTTTACCTACACACGAGCGGAGCGCAAAACGGGCGTACAGGCGCGTTATCTCCCCGTTAATGCGCATTTTCGAACGCGCGTTAAATAGCGACTTTTATTTTGCTCCGGCCGTTAAAGCGCATTTTCGCTGTGTGAACAAGCGATTATGCGCATTAACTACCTGTAAAGTGCTTTTTGGGCATCTTTTAATGCGCTTCGCCGCCTCCCGTGCAGAGGGATTAGGCGTAAATGCGCCTCCGCGAAAATGCGCATAATCCCCGAACCAGGCGCAAAAGCGCATCCTTGTGGAGGGGGCCCAAGATTCTGTAAACTCCAGGTCTCCATTTATTTATTTATTTATTGCATTTTTATACCGCCCAATAGCTGAAGCTCTCTGGGCAGTTCACAAAAATTAAAACCATGAAGACAATTCGAAGCATAAAACAAACAACTGTATAAAAACACAGTAGAAACAGTTGAGCTGTAGTATATTTTGCATAGTGTACACATGAATTTTCTTTCTAATCCTTGCAGTCTACACTGGCCTCCCTCCTTCATGTGTTTTTGGAGGCAGACAACCCCTTTTTTGTTCCAGCAGGCCTTTGGCAACTAATCTGGACCTCTGTCTATACCTTTGACTTTTAAATTGTTATGTATTTTAAATGTTTTAAATGCTTTAATATTGCAAAGTATTTAATTATATTTTTAACTTTTGTATATTCCTATTTATAGGTTTTAGCTGTATATGTTTTAGTTTTGTAAGGCTGCCCTGAGGCCCAGCATTGGGCACAAGGCAGGATACTACTACTACTACTACTACTACTACTACTAATGTTTCAGATTTCACTTCTGCATCTGATGTTCTTTTGCATTTACTTTTCTTTATAAACCATTCATATCTTAAGACTTCTTGTGTGGCATGTTTTCATCGGTTTAACAAGTTAAAAGGGATATTCACTGTTTTCATGCTTATGTTATAAAATCTATTTTCAACAGGGCTAGTAACTTCAAGAGTAACAGAGTTGGGGAAAATCCTCAATCTCTTTCCTATCAGAGGCACTGAGTAAGGGAGCCCTGGAGATAATTTAGACTGACCCCAACCACAAAACACTATTCCCCCTTCTGAAGAGATCTGGACCACAGACTACTAAAGACAAACAAAGTAGCAGGCCATCATAACAGTTCTCATGTGGCCATTTGCCTTCTGAGGCAGGTGCTCTGCGGGCTACCAAATGGAGGGACTAACAGGCCATAAAGTTGCCTGGCTGGGTCTGCCAGAAATCCAGCCTCAACACTCCTGGAAGGTCCATGTTCTATCGCACCTGCTGTCAGATGAACTTGAGGGAATCCCACCCTCCACCCCTGGGTTTAATTTACTGGCTTCCCCTGGCTGGACCTTGCAGGAAACTATAGGGACAGACAGAGCAGGCATTCATAACACACATAAAATGCTGAGACTGGCAAATCTAAAAGCAAGTGTGTTGCTTTTCAAGAACCAATGAAATTCCATGGGTCTTACTTTTGAGTAAATATCTAGGGATGGAAATGCAGCCTGTGCAAGAACTGAGTAGGGTGACCATATTTGGGAAACCAAAAAAGAGGACACTTAGTGGGTTGCAGGAAAATGGCTTTCTGGGGCCACCTTAAAGTCCCCAATTGGAGCGGAGGAGGGGAAAGCATGTCATTTTCACCCCACCCCACTGCTCCAATCAGGCCGTTTTCTATAATGCCTCGGAATTACATGTTTTTCCCTTTTAAGGCCTTGATTGGAGCAGTGGGAGAGAATGACACACCTCCAGAAAGCATGTCATTCCCCAATGCCATGCTAATAGTGGCCTTAAAAGGGAAAGTGTTTATTTCCAGGTCATTATAGACTATTGCATAAAATCCCCCCTGACACCAAGGATAGAACAAAAACCAGGATAAATCTGGGGAAATCCTGGCAGTTTTTTAAAAATTATTTATTATTGCATTTATATCCCACCTTTTTTCCGCCAAGAAACCCAAGGCGGCATACATAATCCTCCTCCTCTCCATTTTATCCTCACAACAGCAACCCTGTGAGGTGGGTTGGGCTGAGAGTCTGCAACTGGCCCAAAGTCACCCAATGGGTTTCCATGGCTAAGTGGGGAGTAGAACCCAGATCTCCCAGCTCCCAGTCCAACACCTTAGCCACTACACCACACCTTAGTGGTCACCCTAAAATTGAGCCATGCCAAGTTGGAAGCAGATCAGTTCGTGCCTTAATTTTTAGGATTTTTTTTTAAAGTTTGACTTCAAAAAAATTTCTAAAAATCAAGGCATGAACCAATCTGCTTTCAACTTGGCATGGCTCAATCCCTACTTAAGAGCTACCATGCTGTCAAGTTTCATCCCTTTATCTTTAAAAATGATGGAATTGTAAGCATTTTAGTTAATTTAAAAAAATTAATTGAAGTTTTAAACATTTCTAAAAATCAAGGGATGAACGGATCTGCTTCCAACTTGGCATGGCTAAATCCCTACTTCAGAGCTACCATGGTGCCAAGTTTCATCTCTTTATCTTTAATTTCATTTTTTAAACTTGTACTGCTCAAGGTCCTGGACCCCAAAGAGATTTCTGTTTGAACTTTAAAAAAATCCTAAAACTCAAGGCATGAACGGATCTGCTTCATACTTGGCATAGCTATATCCCTACTTAAGAGCTACCATGATGCCAGGTTTCATCTCTTTATCTTTAAAAATGAGGGAGATGCAAGCATTTTGGTTGATTTATTAACCAAAATGTGAGTTCAACACATAACACTAGCTTTGATTTTATATTGGATGTCAAGATGGTATAACATTGTGGCTGATGCTGGCTTGGTTGTCAACTGTATAATATCCAGTCATCCATTACACAAAGCCATGAAATTCATTAAACAAAAAACCTACGGTTTACAAAAACAATGTTAAGGCTCTACAGATTCCAACCAAGCACCAAAAAGCAGGGAAATTGGGAGTTAAGGCTCACAAGCCTTAACGCCACATCCTCCCTAAGGAGGCAGAAAGTGCAAGTGAAATTCTCATTCTCCCAAAGCAGATAAACCATGAGGACAGGGTGGAGAATATGATATGCAGAGGTGACTGTGGGGTTGTGGAAAACTGATCACGAACAGCTTAGGGCCACCTACTTCTCTTTTTTTGTTTGGAGCAGCCCTTCCCCAACCTGGTGCCCTCCAAAGGTGTTGGACTACAACTCCCATCATTGCAAGTCAGTATGTCCCATGGTCAGGAATGCTGGGACTTGTCATCTCAAACACCTGGAGGGCAGCAGGATGGGGAATGCTGTGTCATACCCTTACCAAATACAGGGTCTGCCCAATACTTTTCTCTCACACACATCTCGCATATAGCAGCACTCTTGATAACAAAAGGGGCACTATTCATTACAGATCTAGAACCAGAGCATGTGCCAGGCACTTCCAACTTTTGGTCAATATCCTGCCTTTCAAAGAACCAATTTTTTTTCTTAAAATGTATTTATAAAAAAAAAATTGTTCACTCCCCACAATCCCTGCATAATACATCATCTCATCAAAGCAACAGCAGAGCAGAAGAGGTTTAGTTTGGCTGTCTTGAACACCTTTCAGATGAGATTAGTTTGCAATCCTATACCTCTTGGGAGAAAGCTCTAGTGAATTCAGTGGCACTGGCTTCTGAGAAGACATGTATAGGAGTCAACCTTCTCCAGCCTGGTGCTCTCCAGATGTGTTGCACTGTAACTCCCATGTTATGTGTTATGGGGAAGACAAAAATCAATTCATACTTGATTTTAATATAATACGCATGAAAGTATTAGGTGGTAGCTCTGCATTTGATCTCACACTGCTGAACAAGTAAGAGAAATCCTTTATCTGATATTCAAGAAACAGACATCCTATGCCATGTGTTGAAAACTAATGTTGATGTCTGAAGGGCTATCTGGATTAGGTATTCAAGATTCATTCATTGTTGTTTCATTTGGTTTTGACAGTTTATTTAAAGTGATGCAGCTCTTTTGTAGTTCCTTGATTGATCACATATCTTAATGCTGGAAAACATCATACTTTAGTACAGATGTGGGCAGAAAATAGATCTATCCTGATGATTTGGACATCAACTCGTGGCATTCCTGCTCACTGCCCATGCTGATAGGGGCTTTTACAAGTTGAATTCCAAAACATCTGGAGATCTACATTCTGCCTTCCCTTGTTCTTGAACAACATTCCCCAACCTGGTGCCTGTCAGATGTGTTGGGTTGCAACTCTCAACATAAGGAGATGCTCTAAGAAATGAGAAGTAGCTGGTCCTAAGTTGTTCATCATCATTTCCCACAACCCCACAGTCACCTCTGCAGATCAAATTGCATATCTAGATTTTTGAGATGACAAGTCCCAGCATTCCTGACCATGGGACATACTGACTTGCAATGATGGGAGTTGTAGTCCAACACCTTTGGGGGGCTCCAGGTTGGGGAAGGGCTGCTCTAAACAAAAAAAGAGAAGTAGGTGGCCCTAAGTTGTTCGTGATCAGTTTTCCACAACCCCACAGTCACCTCTGCATATCATTTTCTCCACCCTGTCCTCATGGTTTATCTGCTTTGGGAGAATGAGAATTTCACTTGCACTTTCTGCCTCCTTAGGGAGGATGTGGCATTAAGGCTTGTGAGCCTTAACTCCTAATTTCCCTGCTTTTTGGTGCTTGGTTGGAATCTGTAGAGCCTTAACATTGTTTTTGTAAACCGTAGGTTTTTTGTTTAATGAATATCCATTATGTTCAGTAGAGCTCCAGTGTGCTGAAATGAGAGACAATCCTGCCTATCTGGAACGTAAAGACATTGTCCAAGGCCATTCCCCTTGTGCTTCCATCGAATGAGGCATGATGGGTGGCTACAAGAGAGGGGCTTTTCAGTGGTGGCACCTTGTTGGTGGAATGTTCTGCCGAGAAAGGTTTGCCTGGTGCTGAACTTATGTTATGGTCTTTTCAGGACCAGGTAAAGAGCTTTCTATTTTCCCAGGCATTTTGAGAATTTTTAAATCACAGTACTGTTTTATTTTGCTGCTGGCATTGTTTTTTAAACTTTGGTGTTTGGCGTGCACTATTTTTATCCTTGGCTGCTGGTTTTATTTTGTTTTTTTATTATGTGCTGTTTTTATCATGGTCTGTTTTATGTTTTTAATTTACTGGTACAGCATCCAGACAACTCTGGTTATTGGGCAGTCTACAAATGTAATAAATAAATAAACAAACAAACATATATACATAAACCACACAAAACAAAGTAAGGGCACAATCCTGTCGGGAATGCTGGGAGTTATAGGATTTTTCTGTCTAAACATGCATAGGATTTGCACATGAAGTCATGTTGATCCCTTAGGAAAGTTCTAAAATCCACAATTAGGCAATACTTTTGTTAGAACCAACAAAGAATGCACAAAATTGTGTTCAAGAATTCAAGATCTTCAGATCACTTCATCAGACAATATGTTACCAAAAACAACAACAACCAGGGAATGTTTGGTGGTGGGCAGAGGGAAGGGTTGACTTCTTCTTGAAGTCTGCATTCTTAAAATGGAGTAGAGGAGGAGGTGAAGACTTAAATGGATTAAGCTCTACTAGGCGTTGAAACATGCATAGCACTGAAGACTGTTGGAACAAAGAATCACAAAATACAAAATCCTGATTTTTCTCCAATCTGAGGAGAAATAGCTTTGGAAACTCTTTTAGCAAGACAGCATGTTCAGTTAACTGGAGAAAGTGAACGGGCTGGTTAAATGGAAAGCACAGGGAGCCATCTTGTGGCGGATGTTAAATACTCATGAAAGTTTCCTTTGCCAGGTCAATTTATAGTGATGTTTGTAAGATAAGAAGGATTTTGAAGCACACTAGGAATTCTTTGATATGTACTTATGAAGTCATTTTCAGAAGACATTTCTAAAATAGAATAAATTATTTTTGCTCTTGCTTTATGTGGAAATGTCAATTTCTAAAGGAAAGTTTATACATAAGTATGGGTTAGGGAAGAAGGAAAATCACAGAAGTGAGTTCATGTAAACCTTGGTCTCAGGTACACAACCAATTTTGGCAGTAGTTGCAATGGTGGTGATGGGATACCAGTGATATGAAACCCTGTCAGTATCTTTATATGACCAAACATCATTGGAGCAGTTGTGCAGGGGAGAATGTTTGCAGTATCAAAGGTTCCACCATACTACCTGTGCTGAGTCATATATGATATTACCAGTTACATTAACTCCTTCTAGCATGTCTATTTTGACTATTATTGGTTGTGTATTAATAATGATGATCTTGCTACACTGTGTGTCCAAGTGAAATAAGAACTTGCTTGAATTACTCCTGGACATTTATATCCCACATTAGAGGCATTCAAAAGGCAGCTGGACAACCATCTGTCAGAGATGCTTTAAGGTGGATTCCTGCATTGAACAGGGGGTGGGACTCGATGGCCTTATAGGCCCCTTCCAATTCTACTATTCTATGATTCTATGATACTAATGGTGGAATAGCTGCTAATGCTAATATTTAGTGTGGCCTCTTTAAAAAATTCTGTGTGGGTTGAATATATGAATCCAATAAACCCTTAACTGGATTGAACTAATCTGGGTTTGGGGACCCTCTGGAGGAGATTTGGACAGTGTGAGGGTTGGTGGGGGGGGGAGTGCAGAGGGAAAGAGAAGATACAGAAGTCCTGTTCCACCAGTGGTATCCTTCTGCTGGCAGAACAATGCATCTGGATCCAACCTCAAGTGTGTTTCCCCAGACCACACCCTTAAGCCATGGAGAGCTCAGCTGGTTCAGGTTAAGTGATATGCAGCACTTAGTAGTTGAATTGTGTTCCATAGTTGGAGTGCAGTGCTCTGAAATGCTCCAGATGAATCCAGAACTGGCTGGAGAGGGTCTTGGTGAAACCTCAATTTTTAAATTTATTTTAAAGTATTTATATTCCACTTCCCATTTTAAAAATCTCCTAGCCACTTGCAACACACTAAAATATATCATTGTAGTAACACAACCACATTGAGACTAGTTAATGGTTGGGAAATGCCAGGGTAAACAGGTAATTTTTAAATAATCATTGGAATCACAAGGTAGTTGGTGCCTCATGTATTGCAGAGGGAGGATGCCATCACAGAGAAGGCCTGTTGTCGTGTTGCTGCCAGATGGCATTCTGCAGGATGTGGCAGGAACAGCAAGGCCTCCCCTGAGGATCAGAGTGAGTGGTGTTTTTAAACAACCAGGGCTTAGTCCTTCTTAATATATTACTCAGCTAGTATAACTAGGAAAGCTCATTGCTGGGAAATCCATTTCTTATTTGGCTTAACGGGGTTCTGTGGTGGGTATGACTTGCTTTGTGCATTTTAGCTGAGCTGGAAGCTGTTTCCCAAACTGCAGGAACTGTTTTGCACATTTTGGGGTGGTGGGGGGAAGGTTCTGCAATTTGCACAAATCTCTGAGCTATTTGTGCAAATTACTGCTGAATTTGGGCAAATTAAGCCAATTCAGTTGTAATTTGTATAATTTCGGTGAACCCAGCCATAATTTGTGCAAATTCAGCTGTAATTCAACAAACATTCAAAAAAAGTATGCACAATTTCTGGAAAACCTGCAAACTGGACCGACTCACTGCAGATCAAGTTGGGTGCTCCAGCAGGAACCGAAACAAGGTCTGGGAGACCAAGCATAGAAAAACTTGTTGGACTCCACCCCCAGCATATCCCTCTAATGTCCCTGGAAATGCTTTGATGTGACAGGGTCTCTACCTGGCTGTGGCAACTACATAAGCAGTTCATCATACGGATCAGCCTTATCACATCGAATTCTTGAGCCACTGGTATAACACTAATGTGTGTGTGTGTGTGTGTGTGTGTGTATGTATGTGTGTGTTGCTGAAGGTTTGTATTTCTAGGCAGAATTGGACAAATATTTCACAGATACTTGCCCCTTCTGATGGCATTGAGTCTATCAAGTTTCAGCTGAATAGATGCAGGGATGTCTGTGCAAAACCAGCCTTTGTGTTTTGACCGTATCCCCCTATGTTCTTTGTGGATCATTATTTTGAAAATGACAGGCAGCCTAGAGGTGGCCTTAAGTAAGAAACATGCAAAGTTTCAGAAGGCTAGGTGCAGCAGTTTATGTAGAAGGGCAGTTTTCAAAATGGGGGTAATTAATTCCCCCTTCTCTCCCCATGTGGTCTTGTTGGCAATTTATATGAAAATGACACATATCATAGAGGTATCTCCAGGCAGGAAACTGGCAAATTTTCAAATGGATAGGTGCAGGGGTGAGAAGGTTATGGTTGATTTTGTGGTTTTAATTTTTGTGAACAGTCTAGGGTATAGAAATGTAATAAATAAATAAGTAAACTAAATAAATAAGCTAATTTAAGGTGTTTGCCAGAGTGAAGCCAGGAATCACTGGAAGAGTGACCATCTTATGGTACATTCCTTCCTTCCCCTCTCCTCAAGTACAGCAATTGGGCAGCCCCTGATAAGATGTGCCCTGTGATGCAAAGATGGAGCTGTCAGTCACTCACGTTACACAGTATCTATGAGACACCTTCCAGAGGTTTTAGATGGCAGCTTCCATCATCCCTGACCATTGGCCCTGCTGGCTGGTGCTTATGGGAGTTGTAGTCTGAAACATCTGAAGGGCACCAGGCTAGAGATAGCCAAGAACAGATGCTCTGTTACAGTACATTGATTCCTCCTGAGGTTCAGACCAAGGGATACCTTTTTTCCTTTAGTAATCCAACAGTGTGGAGTTGCAGTTCCCCTTTCCCCTTCCTTAATTGCCTCCCTTTAAGAGGGAGCTTTGACCTGTGTGTATTAATGGAGGCACAGCCATGCCTCCATTGTTAAGGGCCGTCAGTAAAAAACACATTCCGCCATGTTAAAGTGATAATTGGGGGGGGGGGTCATTCTAACAGCCATAAAATCAAAAATGTTTCATCAACCTTTCTGAAATTTACAGTTGCCAGAAAAAAATGTTTGTTTTACATTACCTGAAAATTTCAAGACGATTGGTGAAAGATTGAGGGAAGGAGAGCAGTTTAAGTTAGAGAAGGACTACAAACCTGTCTCCCTGCTTTTGTAAAATTTACTTCCGAGTTGCTACTTTTTGTGCTCACAATTTGCATAATTTCTAGAGCCTTATTAAGTAATCCAGTGGTGAGGTCTTCTTCCTCCTTGACTGTAGTTGACGAAAAGCTTTTCGTTTTTTTAAAATTCCCTTCGGTTGACTTTTAAGGACTATTTTAATCTCTCATTCAAGTCAATGAGGCGGCCATCTTCCCTCATAATGCGACACACACTCCCCCCTCCCTCCTGCCTTAGAATGTGGGGTGGGTGAGTGAAATGGCCGCTGCCTCTATAGCACAGACCTTTTGAGTGAAGAAGAAGAGTTTCTCTTTTCTCTTCTGGAACATGCATTCCTTTGGCTCTGAGAGTATTTTGGGCTATCTTCATAAGGCCAGTTTTCTCTTTTGCTCCCTGGTGAAGCAGTGTGTGGTTTCTCTGGATCCATGATACCCTGGTCTTCAGATCTCTCCTGGGAATAGATGGCTATACCTTTCTTTCTATCCCCCCACCCCATACACACACAGTGCTCCTTCCCTCTTTTCTAAGAGTTTGGTCCATACTGCTATAAGTTGAAAGCTTCAAACACTTCATTTAATTAGTTTGAGCCAGTGTTAAGTTTTAAGTACAATGTTGAAACCTTTCAAAGTGCTTCTGGGCCTACAATGTTGGTTTCGGCCTAGTCACCCTGTTTTTCTAATAAGGTTTAGAAACAGTTGAGCTATCGTTTATTTTGCATAGTATACACACATGGATTTTCTTTCTAATCCTTGCAGTCTACGCTGGCTCCTTCCTTGATGTGTTTTTGGATGCAGACAAACCCCTTTTTGTTCCAGCAGGCCTTTGGCAAATAATCTGGACCTCTGTCTATACCTTTGACTTTTAAATTGTTATGTATTTTAAATGTTTTAAATGCTTTAATATTGAAAAGTATTTAATTATATTTTTAACTTTTGTATATTTAGGCTGACCATATGACAAGGAGGACAGCGCACATGTAACTTTAACAGTTGTAGAGAAAAGGGAATTTCAGCCAGTGTCATTTGTATGCAATTAGTCCCTGGTGAAATTCCCTCTTCATCACAACAGTTAAAGTTGCAGGCACTATACTAGAGTGACCATATACAAAAGAAGGCAAGGCCCCTGCAACTTTAAGTGTTGTGATGAAGAGGGAATTTCACCAGGAACTAATTGCATACAAATGACCCTGGCTGAAATCCCCTTTTCTCTACAACTATTAAAGTTACATGAGCCCTGTCCTCCTTTTCATATGGTATATTGTATATTCCTATTTATAGGTTTTAGCTGTATATGTTTTAGTTTTGTAAGGCTGCCCTGAGGCCCAGCATTGGGCAAAAGGCAGGATACTACTATTACTACTACTAGTAGTAATGTTTCAGATTTCACTTCTGCATCTGATGTTCTTTTGCATTTACTTTTTTTTATAAACCATTCATATCTTAAGACTTCTTGTGTGGCATGTTTTCATCGGTTTAACAAGTTAAAAGGGGTATTCACTGTTTTCATGCTTATGTTATAAAATCTATTTTCAACAGGGCTAGTAACTTCAAGAGTAACAGAGTTGGGGAAAATCCTCAATCTCTTTCCTATCAGAGGCACTGAGTAAGGGAGCCCTGGAGATGCTCTAAGAAATGAGAAGTAGCTGGTCCTAAGTTGTTCATCATCATTTCCCACAACCCCACAGTCACCTCTGCAGATCACATTGCATATCTAGATTTTTGAGATGACAAGTCCCAGCATTCCTGACCGGGACATAATGACTTGCAATAATGGGAGTTGTAGTCCAACACCTTTGGAGGGCACCAGGTTGGGGAAGGGCTGCTCTAAACAAAAAAAGAGAAGTAGGTGGCCCTAAGTTGTTTGTGATCAGTTTTCCACAACCTCACAGTCACCTCTGCATATCATATTCTCCACCCTGTCCTCATGGTTTATCTGCTTTGGGAGAATGAGAATTTCACTTGCACTTTCTGCCTCCTTAGGGAGGATGTGGCGTTAAGGCTTGTGAACCTTAACTCCCAATTTCCCTGCCTTTTGGTGCTTGGTTGGAATCTGTAGAGCCTTAACATTGTTTTTGTAAACCGTAGGTTTTTTTGTTTAATGATATAAACTGGGACGGTGTCACAAGGACCTTTTTAAAGCTCCCTTCTAGTTTTGGCCAAATTCCTTTGACAGATTTCCATACAGACCTTACTGGTAACTGGAACTGACAGGGCCCTGAGGGCTGCCTGTTCATTCATAAGGATCCTTCTCTCCCCTTCGTCCTCTTTATCTTGTCAGTTGGGATAAGGCCTTGATTACGGTGCTTTTCCCTCCTTTGTGGTGTCTCTTCCCTCCGTCTCCAATGCCTGTCTGTCTCAGCAAAGTGGAGGTGACATCTGCACTTCTCTCGCATATAACTGTCCTGAGCAGGGGATTAGGCAAAAGAACAGCAACCTGAGCAGCACCAGGTTATGGGAAGTGCTGGGAGCTAAGGTGGGGCTTGTGTCTGCCTGCAGTAGGGAAGATGACCCTGGTTACAGAAGCAGGCATAATTAAAGCCCATTGGAACAGCAGGGAAAACTCCGGCTGGGGAACGTTGCATCTAAGTGCAGCTGAAAACAGATGTTCCCCTCTATGCGTATTCTCTAAGTGTGAGTAGAACAGATGCAAAACAGCATTAAAATGGTAGCAAAGCTGTAAATACCATCCCTAATTACTGTGCCAGGTAACACCACTTGCGGCAAGATAGCCCTTCTTCTTCCTCTTCCTCCTCCTCCTCCTCCTCCTCCTCCTCTTCCTCCTCCTCT
Organism: Anniella stebbinsi; assembly: GCA_029215795.1. NCBI lineage: Eukaryota > Metazoa > Chordata > Lepidosauria > Squamata > Anniellidae > Anniella > Anniella stebbinsi. The sequence goes on along the minus strand of JARDYH010000005.1, from coordinate 57,431,125 downwards.
TCTTCTTCTTCTTCTTCTTCCTCCTCTTCCTCTTCCTCTTCCTCTATCTGGACTTGACATGTTTCCCCCCCTTTAAATGAAGCACTTGCGCCTTTCTCCCAAGCCCCTGCTGCCCATGTGGATCTAAGGAAAGATGGTGGTTGTGGTGGGACATGCTCCTATATTAGATGAAAAGAGAAGTGAGTGAGAAGACAGACCCGGAGGAAATAGAGCCTCTGTCTTGACTCCCATTATCTTAGCAGAGGTGCGCTCATTTAATGCACACCTAGCATGGCCACTTTCTTTAATAAGCAGAAGGAAGGAGTAATCCGAGGTCACCAGATGTAATGTAATCATAGTAAATGAGGGGGTGTTGTTAACACACTTTCAAATCTCTTGCTGAGAAAACAAAACTGTGTATTATTATTTTCACCGCACCCTCTCCCAAATAGTGTTCCTCATGTCTCTCTGGCTCAGGTTTTGTTTGTTTGTTTGTTTGTTTGTTTGAAATATTTGTATTATGTTCTTCTTCCATGATGGGTCCACAGGGTGAGTTAAAACAGAATTAACAACATTAGATATAATAAAGCCACATAAGCACCCCACTACATTAAAACAACAACAACGCTATCATAAAATAAACACTTAAAGAGTGAAAAATCCTCTGACCGTATGTCGAGTCATCATATGAACCTGCTGTCCTTAATATTTATATTTAGAGATATATGTCATCTATTTCCCTGCATGTATATGGATGCAAACTCCTCATTGCCTTTCTGGCTGGTTCCCCTTGCCTCCATGTTTTTTCTGCTCATGTCACACTAATCCTTGATCCACTTAGTCTGGCCTTCCCCAACCTGGTGTCCTCCAGGTGTTTTGGATGACACCTCCCACAATCCCTGTCCATTGGCCATGCTGGCTGGGGCAGTTGGGAGTTGTAGTCCAAAACATCTAAGGTCATTTGTTTGGGAGACGCTGTCTTGGTCCAACATTCAAGACCACCACATATGAGTATGAGTAGTGGGCAAGGAACCCAGGCGTGGCAGTGAAGTTGCTAAACAATTGGGGTATGTCTCCTCTATTCATATTTCATTGCAATTTTAGTATAATAAGATTTAAAATTTCTACAGCAATTAAGAGCTTTCCAAGTCTTCTAATTGTCTTCTAATCCTTACAACAACCCTGCAAAGTAGGTCAGTCTTATTATCATCCCAAATTGCCAGTTGGTGTGGGGCGGGTGGGGGTTAGGTTGAGAGAAGGTGTCTTGTCTAAGACCATTTAGTGGGTTTGTGGCATAACTGAGAATTATCCCAAGCCTTCTGGAGTTGTAAGCCAGACTCTTCAACACTATGCTACACCATTCTGTTGTCGAAGAGAGTGCGGCCTTTGTGTCTTGGCGGTAGTGGGAAAGCTTTGTTTGAACTGCCCAAGAGCTTTGTCATGCATAAGAGCAATGCATTGGCCCCTCTGGATAAGATTCAAACCTGTGTAAATGTCCATGTGTCCATGACGGCATCCGCAATACGTGTTTAAAGACAAAAAAGATTTTTTGAAAGGGAGGAAAATAATCCCTACAGATTCAAATTCTCAAGAGACATCAACCAAAGGTACATTAACTAATCAAACTGTGATTTCAAATTGATTATTGCAAATTGCCAACCATAATAGAATTCTCATAATGGGAGTCATAAAAAAGGTAGAGCCTGCCACAGCTGCCGAAGACGGGCTGTCCTTGGCTCCCATCTCGGGATGAATTTATGTTCCCACTCCTGATGCAGAAATTTCGCTGTGAGTGGATAACCTTGGGCTGCTGTCCGAAAGCAGAGACCCCCCTAACCCCTTTCTCATACTGAAACAGATGCTCAGGCTGCTGTTTTGTTCACTCCTCTCCCTCTCTCCCTCCTTTCCCCCTCTTCCTCTCACACACACGCACACTCTCACACACCACCCCATCCTCCTCACCTCCACTCCCCTTTACAAGCCCCTCTTTTGTCCTGCCAAGCACACAATACAATTGGCAGTAATTGGCAGAGTGCCAGCCAGACGAGCCTGGCTGCAGATTGCTGGCATTTTTCACACTTCACAATGGTGGCAGCAGCCCTGTGCACCTCTTCGCTTGGTTTCCTTGGTAACCACATCACTCTTCCTGAGCTCCGCAATGTCAAAAAATAAAACAAGCTAACATGGGGGGGGGCACCTTTTGGTACAAACAACTGCCCCACATGCCTCTCGTTCTTCCCCCCTGCAACAGAAAGGGTGTTTGGGAGGCATCAGGGAGCTCCATTTGCATGCCTCGATTTTCCATGAGGGGGAGGGGAGGAGGGGGATCATTCTTGCTTGAAGACTCGTCTGCCAGAATACGCAGTTCAGCCAGATGCTTAAAGGCTACTAGCCTGGAAAATGGCTGCCAAGCAAACTGAAGGAGTGTGTGCTCTGCAGATTAACATCTACAGCAGGCCCATAGGGTATCTGTGCTGTCTCTTCTCCTGGATCTAAAGCTGTTGGTGACCGACAGGACAGGGCAGGCAACATAGTCTAGTGGGTCATGTTACAGATGAGGCCTGAGTAATTTTTTCTCCTTCTCTGAAAAGTCAATGCTTGATTCCATCTGTTTATCTGGGTCTCCTCTCCACCGTGAGATCTAAATCTTGGATACCAAGGATTTGTTTTTGTATAGCACTAAAGCTTCTCTTTAGTTAAGGGGAATGTGTGGAATTATTTGACATTTAAGCAACTTTCACTTGGCCAACTTTGAACGAATGGGACTCAGCAGCTATCCAAATGATCAGGGCTAGAATGTATGTAGTTTATGGATATATAGAGCCGTCATACCATTGGGCTCATCTAATCTACCTTCCCTGGTAGAATCAGTTCTCTGGGTTCTCTGGTGCCTGTGAAAAGAATATGAATAAAAGAGCCCTGCTAGATCAGACCAAGGGTCCACCTAGCCCAGTATTCTGTTCACACAGTGGTCCACCAGCTGCCCAAGAGAAACCCATAAGCAGGACACAATAAGCAGGACACAAGTGCATCAGCACCCTCCTGCCCATGTTCCCCAACAACTTGACATAATGCCTCTGATACTTGAGTTAGCATATAGCCATCAGGACTAGTAGCCATTGATAACTTTCTTCTCCATGAATTTGTCTAATCCCCTTTTAAAGCCATCTCTAGTGATGGTGTTTTCCTAGCCATAGTACCAGATCCTTTATCTGATATCCCAAGGTCCTTCTCTATAAAATGCATGTGCCTTGCCCCTGAGTATGGCTCTACCCAGTTGGGAGGTCATCCTTGGTAGGCAGAGGTTGATGATGAACACAGAGCTACCTTTCCATCCACCTTTGGCAGTCAGTCTGCATGATGGGTGCCTCCCTGAGTTATCTCTCCCATATATATATTATTCATTATGAACTGATTAGCCAAGTCCCACAATTGCAAAGCTTGTATTCTTCCTATGTACTAACATTTGAATGAATGAGCAGTCAAGTAGAAAATGAATTTATTAGTGTCTGATTGTATTACCAAGTTCTTGTACAGGCAAACAGGGAGCAGCGTTTAGTACAGGAGGAGAGCAAAGAACAAGTATTTATAGATTACTTATATGCCTTCCTGCTTGCTGCCAAGTAGACAGTGTATCTCAATAATGAGCTTCTGCTTCAAGCACCTCTTTTATTTAGGATGGAGGGAAATGCAAGGGCAAGTTACAATTTTTCTAAAGCTTTAATTTTCCATCCTTTCTCCCCTAATTAAGAGCAAAGAGAGACTCAGGGCCTTCTTTTGATGTAGATAGAATCTTATGCTTGTTGTCATCTCAACCATCACGTTCCATCCACTGGTTGCAAGAACTTAAAGCCCTGCCAAGGGGCCATTTATAAGTTTTTAGAAAACAATACTGTGAAGTTTTTAGTTTTGATCCCTAAGCCTTGGAGGTTTGTAGAACAGAACTGTGTGGGTCATGTAGCATGATTTACACCCCTAGCCAAGCATACTACCCTCATATGTGCTCTGTCTCTCGGCCAGTGTTGAAGTCAATTTCAGTTTCCAGTCAATTGGCTTCTGTGTGTGGAAGAGCATTACCATCTTGCCCTTTGCCTCAGGCAGCAAAATGTCTTGGGCCAAACCTGGCTGCTTTCTTCATTTTGGACTAGAGACTGCTTTAATTTGGGGCTGTGAATGGACCCCCCCCGATCCGATCCTGATCTGTCAGGTCTGGATTGGGCCCGATCCAACTCAGATCGGATCGTGCCTGATCCTATCCGATCCAACTCAGATTCGTATCCAATCCAGGTCTGTTCACAGCACTCCCTCCTGCTCTCCCCGGTCTCTCCCTCTCCCCACTCTCCCTGCTTACCTGCTGCCTCTTCCATGTTGTCCTGCCATCGTCCTCCCTCCTCGCTGTGGGCTGGCCACTTTCCCACTCGCGCTGGGTGATGACGTCACCCGCCGCGACAGGCAAATGTGGCACTCTAACCAATTAGAGCACCACATTTGCTGTTCGTGGCGGGTGATGTCATCATCCGGTGCGATCGGGAAAGCAGCCGGCCCACAGCGAGGAGGGAGGATGATGTGGAGGATGACGGGGGATGATGCGGAGGAGGCACCAGGTAAGCAGGGAGAGTGGGGGAAGGGAGGAAGAGAGAGAGCGGGAGGGAGGGAGGGAGTGCTGTGACCAGATCCAGATCAGATCCGGATCATGGATCCTATCTGGCCCGATCCAGGCCCAATCTGATCTGATTCAGATCTGGGATCCAGAGGTCTGAATCAGCCCGATCTGCTCTGGATTTGGGATCCTGATCCAGATCTGGTCACAGCCCTACTTTATTTAGCACATATATCCAAGTGGCCATGATATGAGAGACAAATTTGTATCCTACTCTTTGTCCAAGGAGCTCATATGTGGCATTTGCACAACTAACAACAACCCTGTGAACCAAAACAGGCCTTACTTTAACTGTGTGTCTAGCATCTCTGACTTCTTTACATTTTTACTCTAGCATAGGGACAGAAACCCCACTCCAGACCTTAAAAGCCCCCTACCCCCATACTAGGAGCCTCATCTGAATCAAAGGCCCCTATTTTACTCCAGAGTAAAAAGGGGGTGATGTAGCAGCCTTACATTTAAACTAATGCCACACAATCACTTTATAATTAAAATAGAAATAGATCTTTAATGGTGATCCTATCATGGGATCTGGGAGCAGCAGTGTCTGCTTAATGCCCTTTTTTTGTCATAAACTTTTAAGAGAGACTTTAAAAAATACATCTTCCAAAACAGAAGTCTTGCCCACAAGAACTCCCAAGACCAGCAGGTACTGAATAAGATTCATTGGAGGAATGAAATAGGATTATTCAGATAAAAAGCTTTTGTGAAGCATTGAGTGCCACATTTAAAGAAGCATTAAGAAGGGCGAATAGAGAAGCTGAAAGAGAATTGGACAAGAAGCAGTTCTCCAGCTAGTGGAATTCCTTTCTTATTCCACTGTGTTTCATTCATCTGATCAAGTAGGCTGTTGCTTATGAAAGCTCAAGGCACAATAAACCAGTTCATCTCTTAGGTACCAAGGATACCCAAAAAGCTTCATAGCTAGTTTTCTTTGTTGATTTTCTTTTCCTTGGTACTTGTCTGTTATCGTTAAACAATAACTTGGACTTTTAGTTTCTCATAAGAAGACTTCAAAGCACAATCCTTTCATGCAATTCTAGAGTCATGCTATAACCACAGTGCCATCTAGTGGCTGTAAAATGAAACATATGGAAAGGTATTCCCCCAAATCAAAACATGTATCCATCTGTGTAAAGGAGCCGATCTTATTCCCACAAAGAATCTGGAAGCAGAAGCCCCAGTAAGGATGTGGGATTTTAAGATCATGTGGTGAAGCTCCTCAGCTGCCTGCCATGATCCAATTAGTTACCATGAGCTCTAGAGAATGAAAAGAAATAGATAGACATAACCATACCAAACTCAAAGAGGTTGTTGGTCCAGAATTGTCACCCAGAAGACTTCTTTCGGCCACATCCATAATTTGCAATTTTAAAAGGGATGTTAATTTTTACCTGACTATTACATCAAACTCTTAATTCCATCTCAATTAAATACTACAGTTTGGAAAATTAAATGTTTTATGCCCTGTGGCTCTGATAAGTTATTTGTTCTTAAATGTTTACAGCATGAAGATGATCCTTTCATTTGTGTTGCGCTTAGAAGGGTTTGTTCTAGGCCACATTGTAGAGCCTTGAAGGATCTGATAAACCCCTAGTCCTTATGTTTGAAGCCTCTGGATTAAAAAGTAGTGACTTAGATTCTACTAAAACATATCACTCAAAATGTCTGGCAATCAGCCCCTGATTCTGGATTTTGCACAAAGATTTTGCAATCCTAGTTTACATATATTGGCTCAATTGACATTGACTTGGTTTGGACATCACAACCAGTGCTGGTTCCAGGTTTTGGTGGGCCATTGGCAAAATGTCCTCAATGGTCCACCTGAGCAGGTCCACCTCCATCTCTGCTGCCCATTCATTTGTCTTCTCCCTCTGGACTCAGTTTGTACAACAGCCTGGAAGGACAGGACACGGCAAATGAAGGATGCTGTACTATTGTCTCATGATGGCATCTGTTTGCCTAATTGGAGAGGATGGGTGAACAAGCAGTTACAGGGAGGAGGAGGAGGTGGCTTTGAGGGCCTTGTCAGGGGCCTGACAATGCCTACCTCCGATCCTGGCCCTGGTTTAAATACGATGGGGTTGTTCCTCCTCCAACAATTCTGATTTAGCACATAATGTTAGTGCAGCTGGAGTGGGTGAGTGGTCAGGAGCCAGCATGCTCACTCGCTCCTGAATAGCCTACAGTTGGTTTGATCATGGGTTCTGTGTTGTCCAAACTGGCCTGTTGACTATATACCTGATCTGCCTGCATAACAGCAATGTTCAAATGCAGATAGGTCTGTTTTAGGCATGTTCCACTGTTGATCTTGGGAACTGGAGAATATTGGTCAGTGCATTGCCCAATAAAGTATAGGTTGCTGAAAGCACCCCCATGTGGCATCAGACTAGGCCTGAGACTTGCAATGGAATCTTGAAGAGCAAAGCCAGCTTTCCTTCATGGGTCCAACTTTTTTGTTTGGGATTCAATGCTGAGGATGGAAGTGCTATCATCTCTGTGGCTTCTCTCTGCTGCATAGTCACTCCCACAGCTGATTTAACCCTGACTTGGATCCAAACTGTCACAATAACCATGTGTGCATGCTACACAAAGATCCACAAGGTCTCCTGAAATGAATTACAATGTATCTTTATCACAAGCCTTAGTGTGCATGCAAAACTTAAAAGTGTGCTTTCAACAAAGATTCTTGTGCAGGCAACAAATTGGGTATCGTGTCACAAAGTCCACTTCGCCAACACAACCCAAGGAATACGTTTTGTGCCTGAGATTTCCACTTTTCCATTCACCTCATATTCCCTCTCTCAGCCTCAGCATTAATCCATTTTGACAACCCACCCCTGTGAGGCAAATACCCTTGTGCACGCTTTATCTCCCAGGGTGTCTCGCTTCCTCCCATCTGTAAAGTGATTTCCCTGAGGTTGCATATTGCATCGTCAAATGGCATCTGGGCAACCTGCCTACACTAAACACTCCCTCACAGTGGAATGTCAGTGGCTTTCTGTCAGGGCCGCTTTTTCTTGCCCCAGGACATGCATATGCAAAAGCAGGCTGGGATGCTCTGAATGGTCCTTTAGAATTACCTTCTGGCTGTGAATAACCCTTGCAGGCACATTCTTTCAGTTGGACATTACAATAACAACAAAATTAGAAAGCCATCCTATAATTCTTCAAAGCTAGTGATGCTTTGTGGGGAGCAACCTGATACCTTGCAATGGGAAGTATTTTCACAAGTTATTGGCAATCAAAATTCTATAGTAGCTGGTACTCCCTCTTTTCTAATCAATCAAATTTATTTATTTGCGGGAGGGAATGCATGGCTGTAGCATCATTATTGTGGGTGACTTGCTGGACCAAGACATTTTGCTGCCTGAGGAGCCCAAATGGCACCCCGTAAACCCTTCCCCCACAATTGCTAGGACCAACACTTTGAAAGGCCTCGATGCACCAATCATTCAGGCACCAATTCCTGCCTGCAACTATCTCCACCATCCTCTTCATGGTGTTGCCTGAAGCAGGTTGCATTACCCTGCTGCATGGCAGGGCTAGCCCTGGTGACCGAAACATTTTCATCTATAGAGATGCTTTTGTTGCTGAGATAACACATGTCCCCAACACTCAAAGTGCAATATTGAGTTGGCGGCACAATGCCATTCTCCCACCAGATTGTGTCTACATTTCGCAGAGTTCAACTTGTAGGTTCTGGCAGCACCAATGTCATGCGCAGCTACTGAACAATTCTTATGCTGTGATAAGTAACACAAATCCAGTCCTGCCTCTGCCACATCTTAATTTGTATTTACGGGATGGCCAGTCCTACTCTGTCTCAATGTGGCTATCTAAATGTTATTGGGTTGCAGTTGCCATCAGCCTTAACCAGCATAGCCAATAGTGATGGATGATATGATTGCAGATTCTCCACCTCTGCTATGTACCTTCAGCAGGTGATTACTCATCCAACCTTTTAAAGAAAAGGGTCTGACACAACTCTACATATAGCCCCACGATTTATTTTAAAAAGAAGCCTGAACATCAGCATGGAGAGGGGTTCAGGTATATATATCCAACAAGGTGGGAATCATGAACTGATGTTCCATCAATCAACCAATCAATCTGCCTTTCTAAAATACACTTTCTTTGTCCTACTTCCCATGTTTCCTTTTCAGTAAACCAACAGTACTTGGTTTCCTGTAGCCATTCACCTTAGCATTCCATATCCAAGACTGCTGCTCCTGAACTGGGTGATATGTTTCCACACACTTTGAAACCACCCAGACAAACAAATGAAAAATAATTCAAGTAAATCAAACAAAAGAAGCCAGGGACACTTCTGGCTTGGGCTGTGCTCCAAATGCGGTGCCTAGGTTGTATCAGATGTAATCCTTTGGCAAACAAGTCACAGTGGGCTATTAACGGCTCTGACTCCATGCATTTCGTTGGGAATGATAACAAACTCTATCTGAAATTGCTTCACTGCACAACACTGCACAGACTCGGTGGTGGCAGAGAGAGAAAATTCCTTATTTACTGCTTTCACCACTTCAGCATGGTCTTTTAAATGACCACTATAGTGTACTCAAATGAATTTGGTAACTGCCGTCTCACGAAATGTTATTTTTATTTTGAAATAAATTTCAAAAGATAAAGGCAACAAAAAACAGCAACAAAAGAACACACATACTGCTACAACATGATCTCCAAATAAAGATGCCCACTCTTCAAAATTATTAGTCAATCACCGTTACGCTTATGGGACAACTAGAGTAATGTAGCTTAAGAGGAAACTCACTCTCTAATGGAAAAAAATAAAATACAAGTTATATAGAACGTATTAGGGGTGTGCAGACTGGGTCTTCTCTGCCCCAAAATTTGGGGTGGAGCTTCTCTGCCCTGATTTCTGGAGCGGGGTCCCTCTCTCCACTTTGCTAGATGATTTGGTGAAAAACCACTCTGTTTTCAGGTAACTGGTATATTCTCATCAGTGGGAATTAACAGAAAGGCTCACAGCTCCCTCTGTTTTAAAGATAAATACATGAAATTTGTCACAGTGACAGATTTTAAAGAGGGCTTTAGGAATGCCAAGTTTGGAGCAGATCCCTGCATGCAGTGATTTCTAGGGAATTTTTAAAATCCGATCTCGAATGTCCTCTCAGGCACCTCTTGTGCCTTGATCAGTATAGCAAGGGAAAGTGAAATGAAGCAGTGGGATAAAACCAAAAGCACCTAGTGCTTATAGATATAGGTGTGTGTGTCACACAGCTTGCCCATCATCAGAGAGGACATTGACAGGAGCAGGGGCTTGCAGGACATGGAGGAGAAGGTGGTGAGGCACCCCTCGTTACCACTGACAGGCACATTGGAATGAGTCAAGGCAACAATAGCTTCCCCCAATATGCGAGGGAGGAGGAGGGAGATGAGGAAACACCCCCCCCCCAAGACTGGAAGCCCAGCAGCCAGCCAAACATTCACACACTAGCAGGCTTGGATTTTTTAAAAAGATTTTTTTCAGTGGGAAGGGAGTAGACTACAGAAACAGAGCACACTAGGAGTTTTAATGATTTTAAGAAGGAGAAAGGGCTTAGAAATATTACTGGACCAAGAGACAGTTGCTGCCTGCAAATCTCTTGCACACGTGTTTCTCTCTCACTAGAATGACGACAGGCAAGGAGGACAAAACACTGTGATTGGAGGGGGGTACAGGAAGACAAGTGTGGCTAATGGCTATTGGTTAGCCACAGATGTCAATATACCCTCACCCCACTCAGCATCTTCCAATTATGGAGATATTCAATGACACACACACACACACACACACAGCGTTGATGCCTGAAAAGCAGTCGGATAATTTTGGAATCATTACAAGCTCCTATTGGGCATGTCTCTACCCTGAAATTATTCTATTGGTTTAGAAGTAGCCAATCCCCACACTGGAAGACCGAATGCACTGCAGATGTTCACGGTTATCAGATAATTCCAGGGCGGAGAGCACACCCCTAGCATGTATAGGTGTGGGTTTGTGCGCTGCAGATGTGTTAGGAAAGATATATACTGTATATTGTTTGGAATTTGTTCAAATAATTGAAGGACTTCCAGACAGAAAATAAATGGAAACTATTGTGTCATAATATCTTTCTTAAATTCAGATTCCTTGCTTGCTGTACTTGCTAAGTAAGCTTATACTTAATCATACTCTCCCAGATGTTATAAACCCACTGCTGTTTACTTTGTGAGCTTTTTGTCAGTTATAGTCAAGGTATATTTCAAAGTTTCCTGAGGCTTATTTAAAAAAAACCTACACATAAACCCCAAGGAGAAGGCCCTCTATGAGTGGCCACATCTGACCTGAGGTATAGTCAACCAATGTCAGCTTCTCATAACTAAGCTTGATCAGGCCATCCATGAAGTACCAAATGAAATCAATGGAACAATCCTCTAAGGTTCTGGAAACCAGCTCCATCCATAGGTAGCCCAAGGAAGGCCATTGTTACCACTCCTCCATCCCTGGGGAGATGTTGAGCTGAAAATATGTGGATCTTTGCAAGGTAATGGTATTGCAAGGGGTGATTCCACTTTCTTCCTCCATCTGAATCCACACCAGCACTGAACAGCAAATCCAGCATGTGATGATCTGCTAAATGTGTTTGAATCATAGAATAGCCTATCTTATTCAGTAGGTGGCTGATTCAGTATTATTTGAAGGGCTTCCTGCTATAGATATCAGCATAGCCAAGTTTGTGATCAGTCTCCAAAGAAAGTGAATCTGATGGTCATAGAGGTATTGCCTTGGGGTGCTAAAGCTGTGTCCTCATTCTGCCCATTTAAAGCAACTAATGAAGAATTTGAATGTCTGTAACAACTTCTTGTGAGGTGTTGTTGTTTTGTTGTTGATGATAATGATGTTAAAGTGCAGATGGTGGGTGGGTGTGGTGGTAGTAAGGATCAAAGTTAGGGTGGCCATGTATCCTATTTTATAGAGAACAGTCCTTTATTTAAAGGGCTGCCAGAGGACTGTCTTATATTTTAAGGGCTGCCCTGTCCAATTCTAGTTCAATGATAAAGAGCCATCCAAAGTGTTGCTCATCAACATTGAGCACCTGGACAGCAGCCTGAACAGCAGGCACACGGCTTACCTGATCACTGTCTTCTGCAGTATGTTGAGATGTACGATATTTCTATTTGAATTATAGTAATTATTTCTAAATTTGCATCCATCCATACAAGTTAGCATATGCAAATTATATGCACATATGTGTCATTTTTTGGACTTTTTTTTTTTTTTGGTGATGCATTTCCTCTTTTTTTGGTGATTCCTACTTGCCAACATAATCAAAAGTAACCCGAGGTCAATTAATATCTATCAGGTCAGGTGAGTAAGGAAAAATAGATATACCATCTCTCCCTCTTTCTACTCCCTGATATTCTTTGTTGTCTTTCTCAGGGGTGGCAGAACTACTGGATAGTCAGAGCATTTCTTTTTAAAGCAAAGAAGAGGTTCATTTTGTCCTGTGTGCATGTGTGTGCCTACATGCTGCCTGTGTTTTCATATCATCTCCTCCACCCCCACCCCTTTCTGCTGCCTGATATTCTTTATTGTCTTTCTCAGGTAGATCATTCATTGCTATAAATTTTCTTATCTCCAGTGCTTTTCCAATTACGGATAACAACAGAAAAGCAGTCATTGGTTTCTAAAAGGTCATCAAGATATAGGACCCGATTGGGAAGAGAATGACTTATGGAGTTGGCTTGTGTAAATCTGGGGAAGTTTTATGCACAAGTCAGGCACAAAATGTAAGTGGGATTCATTTATTTATTTAGTTTTCAAAAAGGAGATTCACATTGGTTTTGGTAAGTGGAAAACCAAGGCAGACCGTGATCATTTCCCACCTTCTCACGGGTTTGTGTATATTAAGAAGGAAATGTTTCTGAAGGCTTTGGGTGTCAGTCTCTTGCCAAACAGTCATCAGCTGCTCAGTTTGCACAGTGAGGGTAAAAGCAGCACAGCATTCCTCCCCCCCACAAGCCTTGCTGAGCCCTTGACCTGGAGAGGAGCCCATCAATGGGTTAGCAGCCATCTCCTCAATTATGAAGGATGTGGATACCTTGTGGCAGCTGCTATGAGCTATGCCAGCCTACCCCAACCTGGTGCCATCCAGATGTGTTGTACTAAAGCTCCCATCATCCCCAACCAATAGTCCAAAACCTCTGGAGGTCACCAGGTTGCAGAAGGCAGCACTGTACTGCTCTCTCCTACCTTTGAGCAGGTGCAGTGCTGTTGCAGCCTATCCCTCCTACCAAGGCTAAAGGAAGGCTCCTGGCAAAGGTCACTGCTGGGATGGTGTCATGCCAAGCAGCTCAAAAGGAAAGTCCTCTTCAAGAATCCTATTGACCTTCTTCTGCCACCCCAATGAAAGGGGCGATACTTTACAAACCATTTCATGGACCATAGCATCAACCCTTCTGCCTTCTTAGCAGCAACCAACAGAGGCTACAAAATCTAGGGCTACCAGGGCTGTTCACTTGGAATGGTTATTCTGAGGCTCAATTTGGACAACACGTTAATCAACTGAGAGGACTTAACCCACTAACAGTGGTTTAAAAGGCGGCCTCAATTCGGACGACACGCTGCAGCAGGGGATGCAAAGTTAAGTTAACCACCCTGGTGGTTAATAACGTACTCGGTTCTGACTGACAGCTCGGCCGCCATTTTCCCCGCCTACCAAACCCCGTTAGTCCTCCAGCAGGTATCCCAGAAGGCACTGCGGCCAAAAACCATGGCCGCCGCCATTGAAGCCAATGCAGGACACGCCTCCCAAACCCCATTGGCCGCCTCAGTCACTGGGCGGAACTCAGCAGCCTCGGGCAAAGAGGCAGCCAGGAGGAACCGCAGCACCTACACAAGAGTAACAACCAGCAATGCTCCCCAAACGTTGGCACCCACACCCCAGGGAGCCACCCCCACCCACCATATACAGGAGACCTGGCATCTGTGAGAATCACCCACCTCCCCCAGCCCCCTCCCACCTCCCTCCCAGAGCAGCCACCCGCACACACAGGAAAGAAGGCGAGAGTGGGGCAGTTGGGAAATCTTTATTCAGCAGGAAAATCAGACATGGGCAGTAAGGCACATGGGCACCACTATGCCAGGGCAGAACCTACGGAGAGGACAGGCGCCCCTGGGAAGGGAGGAGGAGGCGGCTGGAAGGCATAGCAGTGAAGAGGGGATGGCCAACGCCACACCCCCAGGGAGCCAGCATGGAACATGCCAAGGGGAGGAGGTGGAGAGGGGGCCATGCCAGGGAGAGATGCCAGTCCAGAGATGGGACTCCACAGCCGACGCTCACATGGGATGGGGATAGCGCAGCCAGATCCAGGCACTGATGCTTTCATGCACCCGGGATGCCTCCGCATGGACACTCCCCAACGGGATTCTCGGGGCCTGGCAAAGGCTCACTGTCCAGCCATGTTGGGTGGATGAGGGGGGGCTCTCTGGTCACCGCTTCCCCTGCCCTCGTCCTTCTGGGTGATGCGAGGGTGGAGGTGGCGGCGCAGTGGGGGTCTACTTTGGATGGGGTGTTGTTCTCCCTCTTGGTGTGGGGGGGCTGCCCCTTGCTCCAGGGTGCCTGGGGTTGTTGCGTATTCCGTCTCCCCCTCCCCCCCTTTGCCGTACTGCCCTTCTGGTGTGCTTCCCTGTCTATTTGGGTAGCTGACTGGGCACCTTGCGTGAGTGCTTGCAGGAGCTGGCTCCTTTTTGAGCTCCATGCCGGCTGCCTGGTGGGGGAGGCGGGCATCCTGGTTGCTATGGCGGCGAAACCAGCGATCTGTTTCATCCGCGCCTGAGCTCCCGTCCGCTTTCTGCTGCTCTTGCCGCTCTCCTCTATGGTCTTTTGTGTTAACGTACTCACCTCAGTTGTTTAACCCACGCACCTCAAGTGGCTGAATTCGGACAACACGTTAGTCAATTGACTAACTTTTAAACAACGCAAGCGAATTGTTTAACTCAGTTGTTTAAAACTGCAACTTAAACAACAGTGGGTTGGTTAACCATTGTGTGGCTGAATTCGGACAACACGTTTGGTTAACCCACTGACGGTTGTTTAACTTAACAACCGTTGGTTAACATGTCGTCCGAATTGAGCCTGAGTGTCAGTAAGGGAATTGTGCTTCATCAATAATCCTAATGGTTCTCTTAATGAGCTGTACCTCAAGGTGATAAAAACCCTAGGGCTGCTTTACATGTTACAGCAAAATATGGCCCCCCACATTTCCTGGAGGGTCGCCTGTGTCTTTTCTGTAATGTTTGAAGGGCATTTGTACATATGATAACAAGCAGTAAATGTGTGCCCAGGAGCCCCAATCAATCAAAGGTCATACGCAGGGCTGGCCCTGCCATTGGGCAAGGTGAGACAACTGTTTGGGATATCAGATAAATCTATTTGAGGGGGATGGAATTTTATATGTTTTCCTAGGTTTGGCGCCTCTGGTTCCCGCTGTGGCACCCAACTTGATCTGCAACTTGGGCTAGTTCACAGATTTTCTGGAAATTTTCTGCATTTTGGGGGGTGGGGAAGATTCTAGAATTTTCACAAATTTCTGAGCAACTTGCACAAATCATGGCTGAATTTGTGCAAATTACGACCAAATTCAGGCCAGTTATGCACATTACAGCTGAATTTGCACAGTTTGTGCATAAATTTGTACACATTGTGGAACCTTCTCCAAAAAAAACTCATGTGCAAAAAAGTTTCTGGCGTTTGGGGAACAGCCCACAACTCAGCTCACAGACACAAAGCAAGTCATACATGCCGTAAAACTTCATTGATCCAAATAACAACTGGATTTCCCAATGATGGGCATCCCTAGCAGCTGCCTAAGGCAGCTGATGCTGGGCAGCACAGATCAGTGGCAAGGTGTTAGAGGACAGAGCTGTGTGCACCATGAGGCCTGCCCTACACTCCCTAAGCTAGCTTGCTACCCTTAGGTGCAGTGGAGGACACTCTCCCATGGCCAATGTGTTGGAGCAGGACTCAACTGACACTCCAGTTGGTTTCTTTACATGAAATGGTGGAAGCATCTTATC
The DNA here is from genome assembly GCA_029215795.1 of Anniella stebbinsi. Taxonomy (NCBI): domain Eukaryota; kingdom Metazoa; phylum Chordata; class Lepidosauria; order Squamata; family Anniellidae; genus Anniella; species Anniella stebbinsi. The sequence goes on along the minus strand of JARDYH010000005.1, from coordinate 57,415,409 downwards.
TTTGCCTCAGGTAGTAAAAACTCTTGGGTTAGCCCTGGCACAGGAATGATCAAGGAGCAAACCTGGATATGGCAGCAAAGCTGGATTTCAGGGAAAGCTTTGGACAGTTGATCAGGGAAATACATTGGGCAGCAATCAGTGAGAGGCAGGAAAGAAGTGAGCAAGGCATGGCAGAAGCTCAATGAAGTCTCAAAGAGAGCAAAGCAGGAACTGTTGACCAGCCTGCCAGCAGCCGCTTCCTGCTTCCCTTCCTGGGGCTGCTGGTGGTCTAGAAGCAGAACTCTAAGTTTCTTCAGAGAGCCTGGAAGATGCTAAGAAATAGTTTGGAGTAGAGCATACTGGCTGGGAATTATGTGAGTTGCAGTCCAACACATGTGGAGGATGCCAGGTTGGGGAATGGTGGAGTAGAGTATGATTTTATCACCACAACATTAGTATCAAGCCAGTAGTTAGATGGAGGCTTACCAGACTCCTTTGTGGCTGCCTCTGAACACATCTAGAGCCTCTAGGAGCTTCAGGAAAGCCTTCATTCTGGCTAGGGTGAGACTTGGGAGACATTCCAGGCAGGTTCTGCATTTCACAGGTTTTCAGAGATATGTAAACATTACAGAAAAGATTCAATTGCTCCTTGGTGGAAACACAGTGAGCCATCACATCACACCATCACATGTGAGGTGGCCCTAAGCTGTTTTGCTTCTCCAATTGTCATAAAATAAGTCCCAGTATCATAGAGTGTTTCAACACTGGAACTGGGGAGGAATTTCAGCATCGTTTCATAAGGACTTAGGTGTTGTTGCTTTTTCAAGACACATTTTCAGCTGTTCTGCACATGCATTTTCAACATTTCCAATCTGGTGTAAAGATAAATAGGGGCATTCCACAACAACTGCTATTTCCTCTCCTGGTTTTCTTCTCTCTCTTTTTCCTTTCTTATTCTAGAAATTGTGCTTGCAGTTTGGCACTTTCTTCACAGTTCCGGAGGTTGCATTGCTACAGAATGGAATACTAGCAATGATCCGGCGCGTGCATCACTGTACAGAGAAGGGCAAGGGGGAGGAGGGGCAATGTGAATATTGCCGTGTCCATGGACGGATCTACACTTCTGCTTTATAATGGTTTATAACGGTTTTAAAGTGTTATATCCTGCTTGGTTAGATCTGGCCCACGTCAAATGCTTTTTAAAGCAAGACTGTGATGTCATTAAAGGAGAGCTGTTATGTCATTAAATACAATTACGATCCCAAAGCCAGGAAATGACCAAACACATCTTCACATCACATGAGGTAGAGATATTACAGATGAATAGGCTTTGCCATACATTTATGATTAAGAACTCTCTGATTCTCTGACCTTTCCTGCTCCTTGGACGTTTTTCACCCCACATGATGTTTGGCAGGAGTTGACTGTGTGGGTGTGTCATTCACAGTCATTCACAGCCAAAATTGGCCCATATAGGCCATGTAATTATAGAAGAGCCAGGGTATCACAGTCAGATGGGCTGGAGGACCAAGTTCCCCGCTCATCAGGAACCCATCAGCCATCTCAGCAAAACTGTCAATTCCTTCGGAATTCAACCATTTAATTAGAGACTAAAACTAGGGGGGAAATATAACCAGTTCCTCCAGCATTGGTAAGTTATCTATTCTTAAACATTTATAGCATGAATATAACAAAAAGACATTACGTATTCATATATACATACATTTATACATAATGCCTCACTATGGCATACATTAGCAGCCATGAATAAGTCAGCTTCTTTGCCTAATAAGGTCATACAGTTCCTACAAATGCCAATGGTTCAATAATTTGTGTGGAATGTAATAAAGGGAACCATGGATTGCAGTGGGTTTCTCCTCAAAAGCCTGATGCATCCCCTGGGTCTTCTGTTTGACACCCTTGTAGTAGAGTTTGTATCATGGATGCATTACTTGCATGCAGAAGTCAAGATGAGGTCATGGTCAAGTATGGCTTAAGTTCATCTCATGGAAATGATTGTCCCCCGTCTTTGAAAATTGGCCAAGGCAGTCTCATCTCTAAACTCCCTTGAGCTCTAATATGGACCTTTTATTCCTTGGCTATCCATCATTATGCACCATGTAACACATGAGAGGAGAAAGACAAATTCACCGTATTGGTACTTTATTTTTTTACAGGACAAAAGCTGGCAATTGAATGAATTTTTCTGTTTCCAGATTGACACGGCCTCCAGTAATCTGCTCATCCAAGCATTTATCACTTCTGCGTATTATAAAGTAGGGAGCAGGTGTATGACCTGCAATGACAAAAACGCGGTGTTGAGGGAGCAAGGGTAGGGAGGAAATAGATAAGATGTCATTTTGCAGCACAATTTTTCTTGCCTTAATGTTCTCCTCGATTATGAGAGACAATCATAGCCAGCCGTCCACTGATGTTTTATGGTGTCAGTAAGGTTTAAGGTTTTAGCAAAGGAGGGATTAAATGTGCATTTTAGATACAGTATATTATGGGGCATTTATAGGACAGAATGATGGGGTGGGCTTGTTTGTTTACTCAAGGGGGGAGGGAAAAGAAAAATGCTGTTTTAGCTATTCAAGGAAATGAAGGTGCCATGCTCTTGAACTTGGTCTCTGCACAGAACAAAAACCTGCTCTAATAATGACTTTGGCTGGGAACAAAGAGTTTGGCTCTTTTCAGAGAAAGTTCTTCTGTATCTCATGACTATTACACTGAGGTGGAACCAAAGTAGGAGATATCTCCCAATTAAGGATGTATGGATTGTGTAAAATTCATTCCATCAGTGTTTCCCATTTTGACAGGCACCTTTCATCCCATCGTATGCCCATCAACAGAATCGGATTTTTTTTTCCAGTTTCTGAATTTGCACAAATTCCACGTGCAAAAATATGCAAATCCCCCGCCAAATGTGCAAGTTCCCCCCCCCCCAAATATGCATTTTCACACTTTAGCCTATGGGGAAAATGCAAAATTTTGGGCTGTTCCTGACCCCCTTTTGCATATTTTTCTATGACAAAGATTGTGCAAAATTCTGGAAGGTTAAAAAAAAATGTTCTGCAACCCATATGTTTTATTACTAATTTGAGATGCACTTTCACATAGTTGCCATAAATTGTAACGTTTAAATCCTGTGGTCACAAGGACCCTACCTTTCCCCTTAACTTTACACGATACCTTGACCTCACATAGGGTTACTGCTTGGGCTTTGGGCTGAGACAAGACCAAAGACAAAGCTACAATCCCCAGTTCCAATGGTGGAGTTGAAGAGGGCATCTCAGGGTTAGCTCTCCCAGGCAGGATCTACACTACAGCTTTAAAACGGTCTATATAACAGTCTTGACAACTGCTGGGGCCCAGGACACACTCCATATACAGTTTCCAAACCATTTTCAAAGTGATATATCCTGCTTGGTGTAGATCTGGCCCCAGTTGTTCTGGGCTTTGGCAGCTCAGAAGAACTGCAGAGATGTCCTGGAGCTGGGGAAGGTAATTGGGTCTCAGTAGTCCAACAACCAAACAGCTTGGAGCTGAACAAGCATTCCACAGCTTCCCTTGTTGTCCTTCTTGATAGGATGGGATGAGAATATTTACTGTGGCAAATTCAGTAAGTGGAAATGTGGACCTATAGATGCCCACTGAGTTTTATGAGGCTGAGTAAGCTTGCTTAGGATTGTGCTTTTGCCTTTTAAAATGTTTTTCTCCCAAGTAAATAGTGATTGCATCACACAGTAAGCATAAATGTTGCAGCACAGATCATTAGCTCTGAAAATCTAGCTGTGCTAATGTCATAGGATGGATGGTCCCTCTTCTGCTCATGACTTTTGATCTGACAGAGTAAAAAAGCCCCCAGCTTGGGTAGTGAAGCCATCCTCCAAATTCACATGTATCCACTCTTTATATAAAGGTATAGTTCTACCTTGAACTGTATCAAGTATTATGTAGACAGAGATGTCTTCAAAGGAATGTTCTTAGGGTGTAGCAAGTTTTAATCTGGATTTTCCCATTTGTCTACGTATGGCAAACAAACTATTTACATTTAATTATTTATTGGGGTTGTTTTTAAATTCTTAATTACCTTGAATCAACAATCTTAACTTTGTTTAGTCAGTCAGCCAGTCAGTCAGTCAGTCAAACTTTGCTTATTTTTTGCTGATGGAAGAGGAAGAGGACACATGGACACTTTAAATAGACTTAATATTGGCTGGAAATGGTATGGCTATCATTTTTCCTCCTTCTAATTTATCATCAATGTTGCTTTTTAATATCCAAACACAGCAAAATAATTAATGCCAGGACCACGCCTCTCCCCTTTTCCCCAACTCTTCTGGAGGGTCCCCAAACTCCCCAGAACAGATTTGGAGGGTGTATGGGGGCAGCTGCAGTGGAGAGGAGAGGATGCAGAAGTTCCATTCCACCAGCAGTGTCCTTCCTCTGGCTGAACAAAGAATCCGGATCTAAGACCAAATCCTTAAAAGGAGACAAGGATTTAGAACAGATTAAAATGCTTGGGTGAATCAAAACATTTTTTTCCTGACATCTATCTGATTGCAATATAAGTGTCAGAGGAGCCTCTTTTAGGGAGGAGGAGCATTCCAGAACTGAGGTGCCACTGCTGAGAAGGCCCTTGCCCTTGTAAATGAATAACATATCTCTGATAAAGAAAGGCTTAAGCAGAAAATCATAAAGCATGGGCAGGTTGGTAACAGAAATAGACCCCTATTCATGTATTTGGTTCCTGATTTCAAGCATACCTGTCAATCTTAATACCTTCAAGTAGAAGCAGCTCCACAGTAGACAGTTTGTCATTGACATTTTGCGATAATACATCTTTGGAACCTTCCAGTGCTACCAGAAACAGCATTCAATGCATTCAGTCCATCTGCAAAATCTTTCAGTCATGCCAGATTGAAAATAGCAAGAACTCAGGAAGATCAGCCCTTTTGTTTGAGAGCACATGATTGTGTGCATTCAAAATATGGATAACTGGGCAACAAAGAAAGCCATGAAGACAGGCGACCATGGCACAGTCAGGCCTATTCTGTTGGCTGACAACTGGCAATCTGTCAGTTCCTGTGGCAAAACTAATTGGATATACATGTTGTGCCACTGTTAGTAGCATTTGTTTTGAGATGTTGCATTCTATGAAGCTTGCCCCAGAGATCATCTTGCTTGCACCTCACCTCTTCCTAAGCAGCCATGTAGTAAATCAGTGGCAGACAACATGTAGCCCTCTAGGTTATTTATTTATTTATTTATTTTATTTCTATACCGCCCCATAGCCGAAGCTCTCTGGGCGGTTTACATAAGATGAAAACAATTAAAAATAATATGCAAAATTTAAAACCATGAAAACATGCAGCATACACAAAAACATGCATTTAAAAATGACTATAAGCAACTTTAAGCTGTCAGCCAAACCTAAAAACAGATCTGGGATCAGTAGAGCTCATCGCATATTGCTAAATGCCTGGGGAAAGAGAAAAGTCTTGACCTGGCACCAAAAAGATAGCAATGCTGGTGCCAGGCGGACCTTGTCAGGGAGATCATTCCATAATTGGGGGGCCACTACAGAAAAGGCCCACTCCCTTGTTGCCATCTTCCAAGCTTCCCTCAGAGTAGGCATCCAGAGGAGGATCTTAGATGTTGAGTGTAGTGTACAGATAGGTTCGTGTCAGAAAAGACGTTCCATCAAGTACTGTGGTCCCAAGCCATGTAAGGCTTTATAGGTTAGAACCAGCACCTTGAATTGGGCTCAGAAACATACAGGCAGCCAATGCAAGCAGGCCAGAGTCGGTCTTATATGTTTGAACTTTCAGATCCCCATTATCAATTTGGCCGCTGCATTTTGCACAAGCTGCCATTTGCAAGGCTATCTAGGGCTGATGGGAGTTGTAGTTCAAAATCTGGAAGGCAAGACATTGCCCATCCCTGGAGTAGATAGTTCCAGAATGTTCCATTTGCATCACTGGCAACCAGAAACCAGGCTTGGAACACTTCATTCACCCATGGTACTTTATTTCCCTCTTTTGATTTCCCTTATCCAGCCTGCCCCCAACTATACCCAACATTTACCCACTTAATGCCTCAAGTAAGTCAATTCTCCAGGTCATGTAAGGCTCCTACAGGTTAGGTGACCACATGCTGAGTCACTTGATACTCCTCGTGGTCAGCTGTCTGCGTGACTAAATCACACTTGCACACACACAAAGGTATTAGTAAGTCAACACAAGTTTCTCCCAAATGGGAAAGTCCTTTATAGGTGTTTTATAGGGAACGCTCCAGCATGTGTATAACAAGTACTGAGTACTACTGCTAACATGCCCAAAGTGTACCAAGCCTTTGTTGTCACCAGATGCAACTCTGTGTTTCAGTGACATTAACAGCCACATGATCTTGCCATAAAGGACCACGATGATAACTCTTGTCAGTTCAGATCAGTGTCCAAACCTTCATGCCGAGGTCAGCCCATCAGCAAGCAATTGCCAAGAGGGATCCTTGAGAAGCAATCTCTTCTCTTTTGACAGAGACAATGTCCCTGAGAGCTCTCCCCATTAAACAAGTGTAGCTTTCATATCTCTTGAATCAAATCAAACTTTGAAGGTGCCGATGGTGGGAGTTGAGCCTCTTATTTTATCTCTGTCGATGGCGAACCTCTCCCAAGAAATCCAAACCTGAATAATAATTTGAAAAGGACAATATTTAAATTAAAAAGGTGCACAAACTAGATGGATAAGTATTTCAATGAGGAGGGAGAGCTGGAGAACCAGGGCAGAGGGGCAAAGAGACGTGCATCTTTTTTGAATCGTCAATATCTCAGGGCAAGGTTGCTCCAGACGTAATGAGAATCCCTATGAATTATCTCTCGCCTTTATTGTCTAGTGCTACCAGGGAAGGGGGAGGAGGAGGAGAGCAAACCAACTTTTTTTTTAATTTGGACAGACTTAAAGAAGTGGCATCAAATTTGAAGGGCACCCTATCAATCTGTTGTCCTAGCTGCATGAAATTGTATTTCCCTGCCACTTCATATCTTATTTGCAGCAGCTGGGCTGTAAGTCATTGGTGATAACATTCTTTATTATGCAGCCGTGTTTATGAACTGTGCCTGGAAAGAGATGATAGAAATATGCAGCAATATGCAAAGGGTAAAGGGGGGGAATAGAAGGGGAGGAGGGGAAATAAATGCTAGTTGCTAAGGCAACCAGGGGGCTATTTTGGGCATCAAATTTTTGCAAATGATGAAAAGCATTTTTATGCAATGGCTGGTCTTGCCACGATGAGAAGGGGTGGAGGGTACACAGTGAACTGCGAGATAATATTTGAAAAGGCAGCAGTTTATTTTCTTTTCCTATGTTTAAATTTTAGCCAGATTTGATTTTGTCAAAATGACTTAGGGAAGGAAGTCAATGTGTGCTAGTTCCGTGTGAGTGGGGGATATTTTAATTAATTAGTTAATACAAAGGCAGTCCAGTAATGTAACCATCTGTCCATAGCTGTTGTTTTAAAATCTCAAGTTCTTGTTCAATTTGAAAACAAAGCAACATTCTTGAGATCTGCAATAGATGCAGTCTTCTCACAGCCTGGCATCCAATAGCCCACTGCAAGCATCAGTGTGCCTCATAGAGGAAGATTAGACTGATTGCTTGAGCTGATTCCCTACCTCATGCATTGAGAGTTAAAGAAGCTAATTTAAAAGATGCCCTTGGGTTTTCCCAGGGACTCTGGTTTGTCAGAGAAGAGAAAAAGGGAGCCAAAAGGGTTCCCACCCACCTCCCGCCACTATGCTTGAAAGGATAGTGGAATTTATGCCATGACAGAGGGGACGTTCTTATGAATCATTTAACAAACCCAGGCTTCATTTTTGGGACATTTGCCCTGGAAATGGCTGGGTTAGGGAGTTCTGGGTGGGTAGGCCAAAGAATTAAGCTGCTAAGGAGGATCGTCATTGCAAGGAAAGGAAGGCGGGGCAAAAGACCCTTTAGTGACCCTCTAAGTAGCATTTCATCACTGCCCATCTCTATCTTTGGACACTTTGGGTTCTTCTAGATGAGACTTGAATTGTGCAATTGCCCTGCCTCATTCACAGAATTGTCCAGCTGATGTCATCTTCCGCTTGAAACCTTCCTGTGCCCTGTTGATTGGTAGTGCTATGAGCTGTGTGTCCGGATGCACCCTTTCGCTCTGGAAAGGAATTGTACATGGCAAACAAGTAGTTGCTTAATAAAAGTGCTCCTAGCTCTGGTATTCAGAGCTGCCACCACTATTTTAGTGGGACACTAGCTGTTTCTTATGTGCTGATCCATCTAGTCTGCCTTGATTGGAGTGGGGATTGGGTCCGGCAAGTGATAAGCACTCTGAATTAGAGCGTATATATATAGTTTATGAACCCCTTCACTGAGAATGACCCTTAGGGATCACATAGCTGAAAAAGAATCAGCTTTCTTGGTGTTGTTTCCATTTCTGTTTAGTCTCAGAACTTTTCTAGATGAGGCTTTTATTGTGCAAATGCCATTCCTCACTCATAGTTGTTTACGGATGCTCTAGTTGACATCCTCCAGTTTGCTCCTGTGTTTCCAAGCACTTTTGCAGGTTTTTTTCCTTTTTCCCCTGCAGGGAAAATGCTGTATATTTTGGCATTGTGTAACAAAGGGCAACTCTCCAGCTGTGTAATTGCATTATTCCACTTTGTTCCACTATATGCCACAGTGCCACCTAGAGCTTATGTAGTGGAAATAATGGAAAGGCAGGAAAGGGAAAGAACTTCACATAGTGATCCAATCTTAATTTTGCAAAGAATCCAGAAGCAGGGGGTTAAACAGACTCGTCTAGAAAATATCTCAGTTTAGGTGATTTCGGGTACTCTTTCTCACATGCACACCAGTAAAACCTGTGCAGAGTGGACTTCTTGCCATTGTGCTAAATGCTTCCAGAAGCAGTAGTCCTATGATTGAGAAACCATAAAGAATATATATATATATATATATATATATATATATAAAGACAGAAAGAAACCTAAGAATGACCTTGCTGGATCAGACCAAGGTTCATCTAGTCCAGCATTCTGTCTCCATGAGCAGCAGCCAGCTGCCCCAGGAAATTCTCAAGTAAGTGGAGATGATAGAGGGATATATACTAGCTGTTTGTCCTCAGCACTTAGGATTCAGAGGCATATTGGCTCTGAATATGGAGAATCTATGTTTGATTCTCATTTCTAATTGTCATCTGAGCTAGTGGACATCACTTCATTTTAAGGGGACGAATTCCATAAACTGCATTGTATGCATTGCCTTGCATGGAGAGAGAGAGAGAGAGAGAGAGAGAGAGAGAGAGAGAGAGAGAAGTACCTTGCTTTTGGTTTATCCTGACCTAGTCCCAAAGTTTTTGTATTCTGAGGTGGGTGGGTGGGAGAGAGAAGAGGGGAATCTATTTGCTGTCTCCACATTGTTCTGACTGGTATAAGCCTCTATTATGCTGCAAGAGCGTTGTCTTTCTCTTCTAGCTTGCAGCTTTCACTGACACCCATTTTTCAAGTCTGCTGTGTGCAAAGTGGGCCTGTCCACTCTAATCTGTCCCCTGATCTGGGCAGAGATTTCTGGCATAAAATACCATGGGCATTAAAATGAGTGTGAGATAGGTCATTGACTTTAATGGGATGAGGTTTTAGCATGTTATGTATGTAATAATTAGAAAATCCCAGGTTATTAGAGCGGTTTTCAGCCATGTTCTTGGGGCCCGGTGTCCTGTTCAGTGGTCTAGCACCAATCTGGAAGCATAGGAAGAAAAACCTCAATAAAGCAGGTATGGTAGTCATATGTGTAGACTGCAGCATCAAGGAACAACTTGTGATCATCACATCTGCTCTATGGAGCTGCAAAGACTCTGAACATGTGCTGAGTGGCACCCAGGGCTCAGATGTACACTGAAATAGCACATTTTTGAACTCCCGCAATATCTATTAAGGTATTCCTGATAAGATATATGACTGCTTCAACACTAGGTATATAGTGTAGAATTGCAATGCCTTATTCAGTTACATTTTACAGGAGCCCTCCATGATGTCACCATAATTTATGTTCCTCCTATGTTTTCCCAGTGCTGCTTTTCTTACCACAGCAAGTTTTCAGAGAAGGATGGACATATCGCAGAATCTCCATAGGTATAGATGCCCTTAGCAATGCCCTTTGGTTTTCTTTTGATGTGGATCATCAAGCAGATGAACCCATCACAGCTGAGTACATGTTCAGTATAACCTTTGTGGTGGTCACCATTTTATAATCCTGTTATTTATTTATTTTTTAAAAAAGATCTTTTAAAACACTTTCCCAGCTATAACTAAAATAATAATAATTAGCAAAATGCTGCTTAAATAAATGAGTGATATAACACTCATAACACCATGATGCTAATTTAAGAAAAGAAAAAGAAAAGAAATCCACCTTTCTGGTCAACATGCTTTTTCCCTAATTAAACTCTTCCAATCTAAAACAAACATGAAACACTTTGTGTTTTGACATTTCCTGAGTAGTAATGGGCAATCATGCTTAAATTACTAAGTGCTTACTGCTAAATAATTCATTTTTTTAAAGGATCACTCAGACGTTCTTTTTCCAAATGGCTACTCGGGTAATTTGGACCTTCCCCAGCTTCAGCCACTATGTCACACCCACTGGTGTGGATGGAACATAGCAAGATACATGCAGAAAAAGTGCAATAACCCCAATAGTGTGGAAAGGAAATTACAATTCCACTTGTACAGCACAAGAGCAATGATTTATTAGTGCTAGAAAACTACCTGCCTGGAAGCAATCCAAGACAGGGCAGGGTTTCCTCTGTCCATGGTGCTCTTGAAATGGTCTGTAGGGCATTTGGGATGCTGTTCTTCTGACAGCTTACCAGGAAACTGACCCATCATTTTGAGAATCGCTGCCATGGACTTATTTACCTAGAATACTGTTCTGGATCTCATAATTAATCAGAAATGACGTTGCTACCTCTCCAAGGGAGATGGGTGGAATCTGACCTTTGTTCAGTCTAATTTATTTTAAAGTATACTGTGCCAATTTTAGGCAGATGGTCTACGAGATGCTTTAAAGCTGGCCAAAAAGAAAACTGACAATTTCTTTTGTAATATGTCTTACAGCACAATCTTTTTCACATTTACTCACTATGCTCAAAGGGGTTTACTCCCAGGTAAGTGTGTATAGGATTGCAGCCTTATGTGGCTTGTCTCCCACTCCTGGAATTTTCAAATACAGGTTTCTGAATATAACACTAACATAAAGCTAGTGAAATGAATGAACAATTTCTTCAACAAGAAGCACCTTTTTCCTTCTGTACCATTGCACATAGTTTGTGCTTAATAATTAAATGGTTTCCGGCAGTACCGGTATCCCCCTGTAATAATTAAATCCAGGTAACTTGGTGGATAATTATAAAACTGAATTGTTGAGGCCTACAAGCTCCAGTTAATCTAATCTGGTTTGTTGTTTTTTTAAAATGAACCTAAGGATCACATGCTCCTGGTAATGGGAACAGTTATCGAATCAGCTCAGGACATGCCTGCTGCTGCTCCTTTTACATCTTGTCTTTCACTAACTCAGGTCATTTTATCTCCAAGCACATGGTATGATCTAGCCAAAATGAAGGGCTTTGAGGTCCCATTGGGTGATATCCAATTGTGCTCATCCCCCAATGGAACAACTTCTGTCAACAGGGCAGATACCCCTTTCCCTTGCAGCCCCCAATGCCCCACATGGAGCAAGTGATGCTGGATCCAGCACATCCACAGTTATAAACATCACTTCCTGAGGGTGTTCGACATGAGCATAGTGGCACGTATTCTAGGCATCTGAAACCATATATGTGCTGGATTATAATATTATGTAGGGCACCCGGTTGGTGAAGGCTGATCTAATGCAAACCAGCTGTATCCTGTTTTATTAATTGGGTATCACTAGATTCTACAGGGAAGAATCTCTGCAAAATAAACATTATGGAATTATGTTTACCATTTAGAAGTGCTCGAAGAATTTCATACATCATTCAGCAAGTGGCCTGGAATGATGGGAGTTTCAGTCCAACACATCTGGAGGGCACCAGGTTGGGGAAGACTGCATTAAACCAATGATTGATCTTTTAAAATAGGATCATTCTTGTTCTCTTAACAAATGTCCAAAATAACACATCTGGAGGGCACCAGGTTGGGGAAGACTGCATTAAACCAATGATTGCTCTTTTAAAATAGGATCATTCTTGTTCTCTTAACAAATGTCCAAAATATCAAACAATTCTTTGGTTACCACAGAACCACAGCTCAATTGCTTGGATTTTGAATACTTGACAATGATGTGAAGGCACTCATTCTTTTTCCTAGGACATGGAAACATCTACTGCTGAATTTAAAACCAAAGAAAATGAGGATATCTATGAGAAAGAAAAGGTCAGTCTCTACATTTTGCTTCACACAAGTTAATTGTTGCAGTATATTCCAGTTTATACTTATTTTTAAAGCCATAGATCCTTTTCTGAATATATGTCTTACATGGTGTGTAACTGGCAACCCCACAGAAATGATCAAGATGTCCTTGAGGGGGGGTGGGAAACCCTTTTCATCTTTTTGTGATGGGATTTCCTTAATTCATAGCATGCTAATTAAGGCTGCATAATTTTCCTAAAGTGGGGGTACATAAAAGTGGTGGATTTGCAAGAACTGTGTACTTGTGGACTTTACATGGAAATAGTAGGAATCAAATATCACAATGAGGAAATATTGCTTAACATTTATTTTCAAGTTTAGTATTTGAAGAGTCTTTCATTTATATTGTTTTGTGTACATTTCAAAGAGGAAGAGGACTGATCTAAGCTGCCTATTTTCTTCTTATGTCTGAAGTTACGTTCACTATTTGTGTTATATTGATTTTAGCATAAAATATACTATAATATATACTGTAAGCTAGTGATTGACCTTAAATAGCCTTGGTAGTACTAAATGATCCCAGGCATCAATGGTTTCATAGATGTTTAGCCATAAGATTACTAGCTGAACTCTTCAGGTGAGGCCGTTGTATGGCAGTAACTACAAGATGTGATATTTTGTGTGGATTTGAAATAGTAAAATCAATAGATTGTCCAATCCCCCAGTATATGGACATTCTGTTCTTCTCTCAATTACTTATCCAGGGATCTATGAAGGCTTTCTAGGTGCCATATATTTTAAAAGCTAACTGCTCTATACACTAGAACAGGGGCAACAGGGGCAACCCTAGAATAGTATCCCCATAGGGAAAAATGTATGCTCTCTATTTCAGATGTCACAGCTCCAAATTCCCCCCTTTTGATCTATAGGATCTCCCTGTTTTTGTAAACCACTTTCGCATAAAAATGGATTTGTTTAACTCTCAACCTCATATGAAGTGTCAGAATGAAGACTATTTTCAAACCTCTTAAAATACGCATCTGATTTGCTTTCGAAATCTGTCTAACAGTCTTTTTTTCTTATTACAATTGTACATTATTCTTTTCTAAAATTATTATTATTATCATCAAGATACTACATCCCCCTTCAGATGTACCACACAATAACACTCCCTTGGAAACCTTACTGAATGTATCATTTTTAACCACTCTGTCAGATACTTAAAAGCTACTGCTGGAGGTGTTTGCATAAAAGGGATCCTTTGTGGATCTCCAAGAGAATCTGGCAATGTTCTTGATCGTATCCCACCATGCTGATAAGGGCTGACTGCTCCAGGTGCTTTGGATTTAATGACTATGTATGCTTTTTCTCAGTGACTCCTCCCCATCAATTTTCCTCTGTATTAGCATGCAGATTGTCTGCAGCATTTGTAAAGAAGTGGAGTTTGGGATCGTTTTGCAAACCTGTTTTTTTGGTACAATACTCTTTGCTATTTCTCTTGCAATAGATTGGGATTCAAAGTTGATATCATAGAACAAATCCTGCAAACCAGTTAGTATCTGATATAAGAGAAACATTGAAAATGTATCCCTAGTAATTGTTGGGAGAAATTCCCATGACCTTTTGTCCTAAACTTTTAAACTATTGATTGCCTTTCTTGGGAGCTCTGTATGAGCTCTAATACCCACATGGAACCTGGGGTTTTCAATTCATTTCAATAAGGGAAGCTGATTATTATGTGCAAAGAGCTGCCTGTGCAAATTAGCTTCCTCTCTGGAAATGCACAGGGAAGCAGCTGGAGGCAGGGAAGCTCCATTTAGGGTGACCAGATAAAATCCAGGTCAGGGCTCATGTAACTTTAACAGGTGAGGAGAAAAGGGAATTTCAGCCAGTGTCATTTGTATGCAATTAGTTCCTGGTGAAATTCCCTCTTCATTACAACAGTTAAAGTTGCAGGGGCCGTGCCTTCTTTTGTATGTGGTCACTCTAGTATAGTGCCTGCAACTTTAACAGTTGTGATGAAAAGGGAGTTTCACCAGGAAGCAATTGCATACAAATGACACTGGCTGAAATTCCCTTTTCTCTACAACCGTTAAAGTTGGATTTTATCTGGATTTTATCTGGTCACCCTACATGAATGCACCAGAAAGTTCCCACAAGTAGAACAGATAGCTAGATGGGAAGTAGGTTGAGAGGGTGCTATTGCACTCATGATCTACTTGTAGGCTTTCCAGAGGCACAGGTTGGCTACTGCAGGTACAGAATGCTGGACCAGTTAGTACTTTGGTCAGGTTCAGCAGGGCTCTTAGCTTGATTGTAAATGGAACTGAAGGGAAAACAAGAAAGAGATCCTAGCAAGGAAGACTGCCATGTTCCTTCCCATGGAATGACCAAGGCACAGCTGGACTAAGGCAGTCCAATGTCCAGGAAAAAGCTGTTTTAAAAATAGGCTGAATCACTAAGCACATTCACATAAACACATGATAGGAGAGCAGGTGCAGAGATAGAGGTTACAATTTGTCATGAAAAGTCCTCCAAAGGATAATAGAATGGGGCTGAACGATACCTTTCCTGTGATGCCAATAAATCATTTCTGAGGATGGCATTAGGGTGTAGAGAAGTTCCTGAGGTTGCAAGAAAAAGGAAGCCTTGAGAAAAACAGCAGTCGAGTCACCACTTCAGGTAGAGTGAGACTTAAACTAGGGTAGCCATATGGAAAGGAGGAACAGAGCTCCTGTATCTTTAACAGTTGTATAGAAAAGGGAGTTTCAGCAAGTGTCATTTGTATGCATGCAGCATCTGGTGAAATTCACTCTTCATCAAAACAGTTAAAGCTGCAGGAGCCCTGCCCTCTTTAGTAGAGCTTTAACTGTTGTGATGAGGAGGCAACTGATGCATCCAGGACAACTGGGCTTGGGGGAATCCCTATCTAGCTACTATACTTAGGAATAATTATGCCAAACCTGGGGGGAAGTTACTCTGTGCCTGAGGTCCAAGTTCTTGATTCCTGCATCAGCTCTAATCATGGAGAATTTAATCTAGTGCTGCTTGCTTAGGTGGTGTTGCTAAATCTGGACTGGGTATGTTGATGCTCTCCTGGCAAAATTGCTGGCTAAATTCCTTGCCATTCACTCAGTCCTGTGTGTTCTCCATGCCTTCACTTACTCTGCGCTAGGCTGAATTTCTTAAAGGGACCCCACCATATTCTGCTAAATATGTGATCCGCCCAGAGAGCTTCGGCTATGGGGTGGTATACAAATGTAATAAAATAAATAAATAAATACTGGGGTGGGATGTTTGTACATGCTCTGTACCGAATATCTTGCCAACAGTGCTCTCCTAGAGTCATTTGGTGTGGCCATCCAGGCCCAGGAATGGATATTCAATCTATTATGACATTGTGATCTAAAAATAGAAAAATATGATACCTAGGCAGAGGCAGAGTCTCTAAACTAGAGTGATGTCAGCAGCAGTTGATCATTGTATAGTAGGAGATGAAAGACAAAATACAAAAGATTTATGCATAGATGTGTCTGGGACACTCAACCATGGTGTATTCGGATGTAAGGAAACTTTAGCAGGAGATAGTGAATATTTTGTGTTGAATGTTTCACTTTTATAATGTTTAGGGGTGCTCTTTCAGTGCTGTTATTTTTGTTTCTCTTTTCCTCTGCTGGCTGTCACAGAATGGTTCGTATTCCATAACTTAGAACCCTGGTCAGATGCTAGTTTGTTCTAGAGGACCACTTTGAGAAGCAAGTGAAGGGTGGTAAGCCAGCCTCAAAGAACCCCTAAAATCACCTGCAAGCAAATTCTTCAACCACAGGCACCACTTTCTCCATGCTTCTTTTGCCTCTATATTGACAGCTGAGGGCCAGGCAGCATCTCTCAGTGGTGATGGGGAGATCTTTGCAGGAAAAGTACCAATTAATACATCCAGCAAAGAAACACAGGATGTTTCTGTTTAGATAAGCATTAGTACAGCCTTCCCCAATCTCGGGTCCTTCAGACATGTTAGATTACAACTCTCATCATCTCCATCTAGCAATATTTCTAGTATGAACAAGCTGTTGGAATTCTGTCCTGCCTTTTGACAAAAGTCCCCAAGTCAGCTAACAAAATATCAAAGAAGATCCACCATACACATTTAAAAATGATTGTAAAAGTAAACTGGAGAAACCTGAAACTGCTAAAATGCAGTAGACACATTAATTAAGCAGCAGGAAATTTTCAATAAATTTACATGTCTCAATCCTCTCTAGAGCAAAACTTCTTAACCTGGCACTGAAAAACCAACAAGAACTGCCCTGGGGATGGATGCCTACAGTCTTGGTGCCCCTGCCGAGAAGGCCCTGTCCCAAGTAGCAGTCAATGAGCTTCAGATGTTGGGGGAATATGGAATAGGTGATTTTGCTATAAAGACAGGAATGATATATGGCACTCTAATGAGATGGACTTTGCATTTCTTCCAGCCTCACAATGCATGACTGCAAGTAAAATATATCAAGTCAGAAACAGCACTAAATACCACCCAAAGTTGCTTCTAGGATCATGTAATTCTCTCCCCTTAAGCTCTTAGCCAGACAGACCTGTTGTCCCCTTACAAGCTGCAAATTACATAGGCAAATGTAATTACCCATTCCCTTTGTTATTAGCACTCAGTGAGGAACTTCCCACGGCTCTTCCCTTTCATGGCATTTCAAAGCTTACTCATAAGATGCATTCCTGATATTAAATGCAATGAGATGTCCTTTAAAAAAAATTTCAATTAAACATATGCCTACTGTGACTCTTTATTCACAGCAAATTGTCTCTGTAAATAATCTTCATCAAAAGTCAGAACCAATCCCCATTAGTTGTTTAGATTAATTAATTAGTCCCCCTGGAGCCACCCAAATGAATTCAATTTAAACGTCAACAACTTGGCTACGGAGTTTCCCAGGTTGGCATTAAGACAATATTAAACCTGCAATAAGTCACATTTAAAATGTTAATTCGAAGAAGCTCTCCATTTAGAGCACTTAATTAAATCCTTAAATAAACTGCATGGGCTCAGTACCAGATGGTTCTGCATTTTCATTGCAGCAAAGAGCCTTGAAGTCATTGAGGGAAGTAATATTGGAGGCATGGTGAAGATAACCAGGATATATAGTGTAATAAAATCTAATCTTGTTTCCAGCCGGGAGATTCAGTGTATGTACACAACCCAGGCTAAAATTGTAAGTTAATTACATTAACCCCAGTGTACTCTGGTATCTGAGCAGTCACGAGACGAAATTAGTCTTTTCCCATCATAAGATTCTTTTCAACTTCAGTATATTAATTTTTCACCAAATACTTACTCATAAGGAAAATTGAAGTTAATGTAACCAAAGACAAAGTAATGCAGTCTTAATATTCTGAAGGGATTAGAAAGGGCTGCATAAATACATTCAGCAAATGTCAGTCACTTGGAATGGATTTTAAGGGGGGGGAGGGAGGGGGATGCTGTGGAGAAAAACTGTAGCACCCAGCTGGGTGAGGCATTATGCTTAGGCGTCCTGAAAGTTACCATTTTAGGAAGGCAGCCTTCAGAGAAATAGCTTTAAAAAGTGGATTCCCAGCTGGGCGTGTGACTCCTGAGGGGGCACTTTGCATGGCCATGGTTGTTAATCAAGGTGGCAAGTATGAAAACCCTCTCGTCAAAAGTTCCCCTCATGGCAGGTAAACACAGGCCTGGAAGTGAAGAAAAGGGACTGACCCCATCTGATGATGAGCAGCAGGGTACCTGTGAAAGCTTCCCTCCTGGCCTTTTCTGTCTCCTAATTTTTAAAACAAAATTATTTCAGCATATGACATTTTACCAACAGGGAACTAATCACTATGTAGCAAAGAGCATTTATGCTGGCAAGTATGAAATGAAGCACAAGAGTTTTATTATGGCACATATTACGGCTGCCCGATATTCCTGAGGTGAATACATTTTCCTGAAAGGCCTGCAGCCAATATTTTGGCTGGAAGATTCCAAAGCCAAACCCTACCACCGCTGCCACCATCACTGGTCACTGTCAGTCCACCATCTTCACCCTGGTGTACATTGTCTCTCTTCTCCCTGTCTCCTGCCACCTCATGCTCATCTCTTTCCTGATTCATGGGTTCCCTTTCCCATCGCATGCCTCAAAGAATGTGTGGTCCAGGATAACACTTGCAGAAGTCTCATTCATGTGATTTCTCCTTCCCCTCCACTCGTCCCCCTCAAGAGAGAGAAGTCACATAGGTGAGGCACATGTATGAGCAAGCATCATTGTAGAGGAGCACATATGCTTGGGGGTGGGATGAGAATGGCAGATGTGGCTCCCAATGTATGAACTGGGATGTACTTTTCTACCCACCACTTCTCTCCTCTCCTCTCCTCTCCTCTCCTCTCCTCTCCTCTCCTCTCCTCTCCTCTCTCTCTCTCTCTCTCTCTCTGGTGCCTGTACTCTTCCTGGTGAGGTTTCTAACCACTAGGGAAATATAATGGATTGGATCCAGATACATTGCTCCATCAGATTTTGGAAACCAAAATCCCGGTCCCCCCTGCCACCCCCCCACCCAAAACAACCCCCCCCACCAAGCCACCCACCCCCCAAAAACACCAGCCTGGACCTACCGGGTTCTCTTCCTCTGCCGCCCGCGCCGGGTCCTCCGCTGCCGCCCTCGCCGGGTCAGCCGCCGCCCCCAGGTCCCCCGCCACCGGCGGGTCTTCTTCCTCCTCCGCCGGGTCCCCCGCCGCCGGGTCCCCTGCCCCCGCCGCTGGGTCAGCCTCCAGGTCCTCCACTGCCACCAGGTCCTCCGCCGCCGGGCTCATAAGGCCAGAGGCCGCAAGGAAGAGGCGGGAGAGGGCCGGATCCGGAAGTGATGTAATCGGCCCTCTCCCGCCTCTTCTGCGCGGCCTCTGGCCTCCTTGAGGCTCGTCGCGATGGCGACGAGCCCCGAGGAGCCCGGACGCCCGTGCAGAAGAGGCGGGGGAGCTCCTCCACCTCTTCTGCGCGGGCGTCCAGGCTCCTCGGGGCTCGTCACCATCGCGACGAGTCCCAAGGAGGCCAGAGGCTGCGCAGAAGGGACGGGAGAGGGCCGGATCCGGAAGTGATGTAATCGGCCCTCTCCCGCCTCTTCTGCACAGCCTCTGGCCTCACGAGCCTGGCAGCGGTGGCAAAGGACCTGGCGGTGGTGGAGGACCCAGCGGTGGAGGACCTGGCAGCGGTGGCGGCGGCGGAGCCCGGGAAGTGGCCGCCCCAGCAGGTAAGTGCCCCCCTTTGCGCCTCGCGCTCCTTACCTGCAGGGGCGACCGCTTCCTTCCGGTGCTCGAATCTACTGAGAAACAGGCTTTGTGGCCTGTCTCTCTGAGGGACAGGCCCCAAAGCCTGTTTCTCAGTGGATTCGAGCACCGGAGGGAAGCGGACGCCCCTGCAGGTAAGGAGCGCGAGGCGCGAGGGGGGGGCACTTACTTGCTGGGGCGGCTGCTTCCCGGGCTCCTCCGCTGCCACCGCCGCGTGACCCCCCACCACCCCAGTTTTCCCCCGCCGCCCCCCAGTTGGCCCAGATCGGCCTAGGTTTCCCGGTTAGGACCGGGAAACCCCAGACGATCTGGTCACCCTGGTGGATGGATACCTGCAGAATAGGACCTCCTTGACCTTTTATGCCCCTGCAACCCCCCCTCCACAAACCCTCCAAATCTGCTGTAGAGGGTCCTCCAACCCTGGGTCTGGGTCCAACCCAATATATGTAAGATGTTGCATTCCATACGAAGTTGCACTCCATCTTTCTACTTATTTATTGATTATATCTATCCCCTGTGTCTTCTCCAAGGAGCTCAAGCTAGCACTGGTATAGATGTTTTTTTCCCACACCACCCTTTTATCCTCACAACACCCCTGTGAGGTAGGTTAGATTGAGAGATAGTGACTGGCCCAAGGTCATTAAGTGAGCTGCATGGCTGAGCAGAGAGAGAGACATACAAAAAAAAGAGTTATTCCCTGAGAATGTGGAAGTAGTATTTTCATCATACTGAGCAACCACACTCAACCCTGACACATCTGGGTCCCATTTCCCATGCTGCATCTTCTGGGTAGACTTGAGGCCCAGCCACCAATCCCTGGGGTGGAATGAGGCTGGGGCCATAACCGAAACACCGAGCTACAGTTTGCTAGTGTGAATCAGGGATGCCATTTCAGACTTCAGATGGGGGACTCAAGGGCTGAGCTTGGATATATTCAAAAGTAAATTGGGGGAGGGGGAAAGAAGGTGTGTGTGTGTGTGTGTGTTAAACACATGTGTTTTTTTAAATTACTTTTTATACCCCATAATGTCTATCTCAATTCATCAAAAGAGGCTGAACAACCCATCTTTTTGGCTTACATGCTTATTTAATACTGAAGCCCTTTCTGTCTTTCTATCAGTCATATGGAAAACAATCCTATTCATGTTTAGTTGGAGCAGAAGTAAGTCCCACTTTGTTCAGTTTGGCTTATTCCCTAGTAAGTGTGTTCAGGGTTGCAACCTCAGAATGCAGAACAAGTGAGCTGACAAGATATTGGCGATCCTGAATATTTATCTATTTAGAAGATTTATATACCATCTTTTGGCTAATAGAATCCCCAAAGCAGCATGGGATCAGTGGGAGACTACAGACAGCACTGTAGCTAGTGAGATCACTTCTCTGATCAGTCCACAGTAGCTGCATCTCACCATACATCATACCAAGTTGCCACTAGTGTTGAATCAACTTTATTCAACAGCAGCCGCCCTAAGTTACGATGTGGCCATTTCCCTAGTACCAGAATTCATGTAAGCAAAGCCTCCCTGGAAGGCCCAACCTTATGGAAACAATTTGAAGAGGTGGGAGTGGGAAGAATGGGAAGAGGCAGATGTGATACTTCAATAATCACCAGTTCCTGAGCTCCCCTGAAATTGAAGAAGCAGCTAGAATAATCTGTGTGGCACAGTGTTGCGGGTGATTTCAGTCTCCAGCTGCCCTATCTTTTTGAAAAGCTTTATGCATCTAAATTGGCTTTTATAAAAGGGAGACAAGAGAGGAATTTTACATAATACAGAGACAGTGAAGAAACTTTCCCGCTTCCATCTGCCGTCCATGGCTTTGCTTTCTTCCTAAAGTAGCTGGAATTGAAACCACTGGATTCCTCAAAAATGGACAGATAAGATAAGCCTTGATCAGATGTTCAATTGAATACAGGAGTGAGGGTAGGATAGGATCACATATAAGCTCCGTGAGTTCGGGGGAATGTCAGAATAGAGACTATGGCCCTTTCCGCACCAGCCATTTTTCGAGGGGCTGCCCCTGCCTGCTCGTGGAGAGTCTGATTGACGCACAGAGCATCCCGCAAGCAGGCAAGGGCCAGCCCTCCATTTTCCCAGGAATTCAGGGAATACTATTATCCCAGTTCGTTCCCTGCTCCCAGGAGGGAAGCAAGATGGGCGGCTGGTGTGGCTGCCTATCCCGGGTGCAGCTAGGGGGGACAGCGAAATCCCCATCCCCAGAATGGGGGGGGAGGGGGCGTGATCGCGTGCAGTTTCTTTTAAAAAATAGACCTTTTGCGCATGAGCGCTTGTGCGCACCTCCGCAGATCTTTTTAAAAAAAATGGACTGCGTGACTTGCGGCAGCCCAGGAGGAGCCCAGGCGACTACATTGTAGTGTGGCCTCACCGTGCCGAACCCGGAAGTGGCTACTTCCGGGTTTCCCTGCTTCCCGCCCTCTCTGCCCCTATGGAGCGGAAAGGGCCTATGTATATATTGGGTTCTTTCCTTCAGCCTTTCCAATCATGTAGTGAGAGAGCTGTTGGAAGTGTGGGTATAACTCTGCTAGCTTCAAAGAGAAAAGAGAAAGGCCGATTTGTCTGCATGGAAAGGGAAGAGAGAGAGAGAGAGAGAGAGGATCTCTAAGCTTCTGAGATGGTCCTCTAACAGTGCTGACCTTCCTTCCCCTAGTAGACTGGTAATCATAGGGTTGCTGACCTCACTTCCTTCTTCTTCATGCTCGTGCCTCTCTGAGAGGAGGCATCTCTTTGGGTCTCCCTCCAACTTGAGTTGGGGGACCCTCCTGTGCAACAAGTATTTTCTGCAATAAATGCAAGCTTTCTTATTCCTTTGTCCTAGAACCTCCAGTGTGATTTATCCAGGGTAAAGTGTACTCCATCAGCTAGGATTCCACACAGCTCAGCTCTTGTCTGGTTCTTGCTGTTCTGCTAACAAGAGCCCTACTCATGTACAGCATGTGCCTACAACATCTCTGCAAACTTTCTCCAAAATGCATGAAAAGAATGCATGGAGGTTGCAGTGCAGACATATGATCTCCATGCAACTCTATGCATTCATGTGAATGTATGTGTGAAGGAACTGTACTATCATATAATTTTATATATAGCTTTTGAGATAATATGAAGTTGTGTGTGTGTGTGTGTATTGGTCAATGTAAAATCAAAAATTTTAAAGTCCAGTTAATGTGTTATTAGTTTTGGTATTACTAGGTCAATAAAGCAAACAAGAGAACAAAGTTCAGCAGATTGTCAGCAAGGTAAGGATCCTGCAGATGAGGATTAATTTTTTGAAGTGTTGAAGTGGTTTTTAAATGTACAGATTGTGTGTATGTTGTATGTTTTTGCTGTTTTAATTTTTGTATATTGTTTTTAATTGTTTTTAATCCTATGTAAACCGCCCAGAGAGCTTCGGCTATGGGGCGGTATACAAATGTAATAAATAAATAAATAAATAATTGATTAATTTTGATTTGAATCCCATGTTTCTACCAAGAAAATGGCATTCAAAAGGTCTGTAAATGGTTTGTTTACATTGTGGTGCTGCAGGGTCTGTAGTTCTGCAAGAAGAAGTTTCAATTTTAAACACATGTGTACAGAGCTCAGCAGAAGGAATTTTGGGCAAAGGTGAGCCCTCCTGATTGGTCAACTAGAAGAGGCAAAATGCAGTTTTTTAGAGAGAGGAAATTTGAATTAGAAGGAGGAAGAAAATTGTAGAGCTACTGGGGGAAACAGGATGCTGGGAAAAGCTGAAAACCCAGACAGTAAGAACTTAGAGAAAATAGGGATCCAGTCTAGTTAGGTTAGCTGGATGCATTTAACCCTGGTCATTTTCTTACCGTTACACCCAATACGCAGGCACGCGCAAACACACACACACACACACACACACACACACACACACACAGAGTTTTTATCTTTGTCTCTCTTCAAAATCCTAAGAAAGAAACAGTGTGGCGTGGATCATATAGACATCTTATCTTTCTTATCTCTCTCATTCCACCCCCCGACACATATTCACCATTTATTTATTTATTTATTTATTTATTATGTTTCTATACCACCCAGTAGCAAAAGATCTCTGAGTGGTTCACAAAAATGTAAACCACAAGTACAGCATAAAAGCAATATAAAATATAAAAACTTAAAACTACAGTATAAAAGTACAACCAGAATACCTAGCAGTGACATAGAGATTTAAAATAAGGGTGTGCATCGGATCGGGTTCGATCCACGATCCGAAGCCGATTTGACCAAAATCAGATAAAATTATCCGATTACGATTCCAGCTTCTGGATCATCCAATCTCATCTGAACCAGTCCAGAAGGACCCGATCTAGTTCGGATAAAATTGGAGGATCAGACCTCCTCCTCCCCCTTGCATTCCTTATCTGCTGGGGCCGTCCACTGCCATCCGCTGCCCCCTTCTACTGAGAAACAGGCTTCGCGGCCTGCCTCTCAGTAGCGTGCCGGATGATGACGTCACCCAGCGCGCTACTGAGAAGCAGGCCACGAAGCCTGTTTCTTAGTAGAAGGGGGCAGCGGACAGCAGTGAATGGCCCCGGCAGGTAAGGAACATGAGAGGGAGGAGGGGGCTTACCTGCCGGGGCCGTCCACTGCCATCTGCTGGAACCCACGGGTGCCAGCATATGCCAGCGGACAGCCCCAGCAGGTAAGAAGCGCGAGGGGGGAGGGCCCCCCCACTTACCTGCTGGGGCGGCTGCTTCCCTCCAGTGCTCGAATCTACTGAGAAACAGGCTTCACGGCCTGTCCCTCAGTAGCGCGCCAGATGATGATGTGGCGTGCTACTGAGGGACAGGCCGCGAAGTCTGTTTCTCAGTGGATCAAAGCACAGGAGGGAAGCGACCGCCCCAGCAGGTAAGGAGCGCGAGTGAGGGGGGAGGGACAGGGAGGGAGGAGGGAGGCCCCCACTCACCCACACACCGCCATGTTTTCCCCATAGACTTGCACTGGGGGAAAGCTTTCTTTCCCCCAATGCAAGTCTATGAAGAAAACACCCAAAATGGCGGCTGATCCGAAAATCAGACGTCCGATTTTCGGATCGGGTTTGGGTCCGATCTGATCCGAGGGACCTCCGATTTTGTCCGAACCGATCCTGGACAATGTCGGAGGTCCCGATCCGGGTCCCGATCCGATCCGGGAGGTCTCTGCACATCCCTAGTTTAAAATACAGTAATAAATTTAAAACAGCAGAGCTAAAAGATGAGAATGCTAAAAATCCTGGGAAAATAAAAAAGTGCTCACCCGCACTGGAAAAAATACAATGTAGGTGCCAGGTGAACCTCTCTAGGGAGCTTATTTCACAGTTAGGGTACTACAGCAAGAAAGCCCCCTACCTCACTTCCTTTAGCAGGGGCTCATGAAGAAGGACCGCTGAAGCTGATCTTAGGGTCCATACAGGTACATAGGAGGAGACAATATGTCAGATAACCTGGCCCCAAGCCATTTAGGGCAAGGACTGGCATGCTATTTCTCTTAGCTATTTCTTACCAAAAGTCAACACTTGGCATGTGCATAGAAGGGGTGGGACTGTAGCTCAGTAGAGCCTTGCTTTGCCTGCAGAAGGTCCCAGGTTCAACCCCCTGGCACCTCCGGGTAAGGCAAGAAAAATCTCCTGGCCGAAACCTGGAAAGCCATTGCTGCCAGTCAGTGTCGACAACACTGGGTTAGATGAACCAAAGGTCTGACTCAGTATAAAACAGTTTTCTGCATTCCTAGCACTGTGCTTACAAAATTCCCACCATTTCCAGTGAAAGAAGTTCTCTGCCGGTCACCCTTCAACAAGAGCTCTAGCAGAGGCAGAAATGGTGTCCTAAACAATATATGCTTGCATAGGCTTTGTCAAATGCAGCTCTATAATAACCAGATTGCATTGTTATCTGCATGCTCTTGGGTTCCTGCAAGTGACCTGCTCACCCAAATGACATTGAGAAGTGAGGTGATCTCGACACATTTGTGAAATGTCAAGCATGACTCAGTTCTGGGAGCTTCTCCCACCTTTGACTAATTGCTGACCTGACATCTTTCTGATAGTGACCTTGTTCAAGCTAGTAATTCAAATATCTTTCAGTGTCAGAAATAATAAGTGCCACAGTGAGATGAACAAGCAGAGCTTAAGTTGAGCACAGATTAATGGGGTTTTAATATTCCTAATTTAATCACTCCTTTCTGTCTGAATGTGTGCAACATGATGTAGCAGCTAATTATTTTTTTAACCATGATGGGGATCTTTCCTAATCATTTTTATATTTAACATGGATGAAGGGAGGCCAGTGATTAATGAGGGAATAAATCTTATGAAACAGAAGCAAGCACAAGATCAGTTAAAAATATGACTCTCTGATATTTTCTTTTTGTTTTTATTCCCATTTTCCATGCTGCAAATAATCACCAGCCCCTTCTCATTTCAATAGTAAGATTTGTTTAGTGCTAAAAACAAAGAGAGGGCACCTGAAAGTTTTATTCTGGAGTTGTTCTGTTGGCAGATGTCTTTTAGAATGCTGTGCTAGTCTCTCTCCTTTGCCCTCTAATGGATTCACAATATATACATTAGCTGGAAGATAGATGTCTTTTCAAACATTTGTTCTTGACAAGGTGTTTGGAATTACAGATGAGGCAGATACCTGCTTTCTGAATCTATCTCTTGATCTAAAATGCAGTAAAATGCTTTGAGGATCCCATTGTGGCAAAGTGGTGAAGGAAGCCCGGCAAATAGTAGAATCATGTAAATATAAATTTAGGCCCAAGCTAATGGGAGGGGGGAGGGGAGTGTTTTGCTTTTTGTTGTTGTTTGTTAAACTGTCAAATTTGATCAGGCAATTGGATATTGTAGCATCTAACTTTGACCAAGCATATATTCAATGTCAAGCTTGTAATTTCAGTAGTTAAGAATATTAGCATTTATATAATGCCTTTTCCTCTATATGCAAAGTCCTTCAGATATCCGTGTTGTTGTTCTCCTCCTCCTCCTCCTCCTCCTCCTCCTCCTCCTCCTCCTCCTCCTCCTCCTCCTCCTTTCTGTTGTTATACGTAAGGCAGGTAACTGAGACTGAAAGAATAGTCTCCAAAGGTCACAACAAGCAAGATCCTGACTTTAGGCGACCCTTGAACTGGGAACTTCTTGGCTTACAGCTCACACTCTTAAAGCTGGAGCTTTACCCAGTTCTCAACTTCCAGACTGAAGATGGACTTGGACTCAATGTGTGGTGGTCAAAGTCCAGTCCACAATGTGCAGTCTGAGCATGCAATGTGATTCATGGAACCAATTGACAGCATGCATACATTTGAAAAATGTGCATGAAAAATGCATACTTTTGAAAACTGCATAAGATTGGCACAATTGATGTGTATATGCATGAAATTATGCACAGATTTTCGTGCGAAACAAAATAGATGAAGAAAGAAAGAAAGAAAGAAAGAAAGAAAGAAAGAATATTGTGAGCACCCGACTGTGTCTGGTAGTCCAGGGACTCCCCTGTGGCTGGGCCCTGCTTGCTGAGCCTCAGGGTTCTTGTGGGCCATTTCTGAAGTATTAGAGGAGTAAAGGGGCCCTTTACACCTCTAATGTTGCAGGAATGGCCCTATATAGCTGCCATTTTGTGCAACATTAAATATACGAAAATTATGGAGCCCCTGTAATGATGGATTCACAATATACATTAGCTGAAAGATAGATGTCTTTTCAAACATTTGTTCTTGACAAGGTGTTTGGAATTACAGATGAGAGCAGACCCTCAGCATAGTTATAACATTAGATTGCTGACCCTCCTCCTCTCTGTTTTATCCTCACAATAAGGTAGGCTAGTCTGAGAGTTAATGACTGTCCCAAAGTCACCTAGTGAGCTTCATGGCCAAGTGGGAACTAGAACCCAGGTCTCCTGAATACCAGTCCAACACTTTAACCCCTACACCACACTGGCCCTCTTGTTAGCACTTGTGGATAGGAATATATAAAGCAAGGCAGATAGGATGTGTAAGCTTTCAAGGTCGTGTTAAAAAGAATAGGTACATGATGAACAAGAACACTGGAAAACAGATTTGAGTAGATCTTTTTTCTCAAATAAATTTTTGTTTCTGATTTTTCTTGAGATTTTCCCATATACCTTAAGCAGTACCACACATATTTATGTTATATTTGCATTTGTCTTTGAAACGACTTTTCTGTGAGGGCAGCCTTCACTTTGGCTTTGATTTGATTATGTACTTCTAATCTCAAAGAAAAGCCTAGTGCATAAGTATCATTGCAAAATGGCATTTTTCATGGTCAGTGTCCTCTTGTCTAATTCTGGGTCCTCTCCAAAAGTTATTTTCTATTTTTAGCTGTTTTGCTCTGCTGGAGTGTAGCTTTTCTGCATCAATTTCACGGTTGTAATAAATAAGATGTGATATTACAGGTTGGTTTGTCTCCCCTGCCTCTCTTTTTGTTGCTAGAGCTTATCACATGTTTACTATGTGATATAATAAGACTAAAAGTGACAGCATTTGGTAATTAGACTGATCTGGGTTTGTAACGCGGAGCTTAATTACAAACTGCAGCCCAGTGTCTGCTCTGGCTAATTCAGAAGGTGTGATCCCATCAGATGTTTTAATTATGAACAATGATGGAGAAAACCACCTTGCATGGCTTCCAGTGGTTAATTTCTAAAGAGACGCATAGGTGCTCATGCTTGCCTAAGCTTACTTCAAAGCTCAGACCCTAATTCTAGATGTGTGAAGGGTGGGCTGTGACTCTCCTTTTTGTATTTGAGAGGTGCCCAAAGGGGGGGGTGGCCATCCAACTCTAGTCTTTCCTGGATTGTGCCAATTATCTATACCCATTTCAACCCAGATTCCAGCTTACATTGGACACAGGAACTGTTTTTGTTACCTTGGTAGATGATTTCCACCAGGACATAGACAGGTTTAGGTGTGCACCCAACCATCTTCATTCTCCTGCATAGCTCTGCAGCATAACAGCTCTGCGGGGGTTTTAAAATCAAAATTTGGTGTTTACATCTGTTAGATTGGTCTTTATCTTTAAGGTTTAGCAGGGAGTGAGTGTCTAGGTGACCAGATACAAGGGGGCAACTGATTATGTTGGAGAGGGGCCTTTGCCAAGACCTGTCAGAATTCATTTGCATCACACTGAACTCCGTGCCCAAGCATGGTTTTTCTGAACCTGAGACAAACCTGTAACATAAGGCCCCCTCCTGCCTCTCCCCTCTCCTCCTCTCCTGATGAAAGTTCTTGTCTGCTTTGAAAAGTTGGAGGATTGGTGTCCTTTAGCTTCTTTTAGTTCCCTGCGTTTAAACTCCTGAAATTTCTGGCTGCTTTCTTTCTTTCTTAACTCAAATCTATATACCACCTTCCACAGATGTATCAAATTGGCGAACATAAAATACAATGGCATCAAAACAACAGTAAATATAACAATACATCAATACCATAGAAAATTAAACAGCAGTAAAACTACATACTCTACTGTGCGCTTAATTTGTATTTTCAGCCAGAGATGAGGCCGGATCTACACGTCGTCCTCGATGCGCCCTCCCTGCACCACAAGCCACTTTGGAGCGCTGCACTTCGTCTAGTGTGGCTCAGGCCTCGGAGGCTCTGCTTGAGCTCTCGCCGCCGCCGCCGCCCTTTCATCCCGGCGGTCCTAGGGAGGGAGGAGGGAGGGTTGTAAACAAAAGCTAGCAATTGGAAATCCCTCTCCCATTCACTGGCTTTTGTTTACAACCCTCCCCCCTCCCTCCTCCTTCCCCGGGACCGGCCTGGATGAAAGGGCAGCGGTGGCACGGGCGCGGGCAGAGCCTCCGAGGCTTGAGCCACACTAGGCGGGGTGAAGCGCTCCGAAGCGGCTTGTGGTGCAGGGAGGACGCATCAAGGACGATGTGTAGATCCTGCCTGTATGATACATATATTGATCACAAATACTCTTTAGACACGATTTCCTCTCCGTAGGATGGGTCCCTCTATGCTCTATGGAGATCAGAAGCTTACCTCATTTCCTCACCTGGAGTCTGTAAATCCTGTCAGAGGCACTGGCTTCCACCCTCCCTGAGGCTAACAAAGAAGTCTTCTTTCTCCCCCTCCATTGTGTCAGCACAGTGTCACACAGTAGAATTGGTTTGAGTGGTTAAGGGGCTATTGCATCTTGTTCTTCATTGTGATAAGGGGGAACCATCTAAAGCCCCTTGTCAGGCATCCGCGGTCGGCATGGGCAGGCAATTGCCAAAGATTCATGGCCTCAGAAGGGTCCATTCCTGCTCCTGATCCTGTCACAGCTTCTGCCATTCTCCTCCTTTACCTCCCGGTCAGACTTATTGGCAAAATGAAGCACCAAGGCTGAGCCTGCAGGCTCAGTTGACCAGGTGCCTTACATTTTGAGTGGCAGTGATTTGAATAAATCAGTTCTGTTTTTAAGGGGAGGGGGCTGGCCAATGAGACCACCGAGTGGTAATTACATTTCTGGAAATGGCACTTTATGGCTGTCATTATACACAACATTAGACCTACAAAAATACAGAGCCTCAATCTTCTGTAAAAATGGTTGCTCTCATGGAGGAGCTGGTTGGCAACACCAGACTGAGGTGAGTCCGTTCATCCATAGCATGGCTTCTGAATCATCCGGATCGGTCTGAAGCAATCCAAAGCACTTCAGATTGATTCAACCTGCTTCAGGCCAATCCCAATTCCATTTGGACTGAATTGCCCAGCTTCATTTTGGGATTTGAATCTGGAATTGAAGTGGTGCACAGCCTTACTCTTTACTCCCTGGGTGGCCCTACAGGCTGCACACTCCTGCTGCTGCCAATGCATTGGCCAAAAATAAAAATCTGAAAAAATAAAAATAAATTAATAAAAAACAGAAGTTTAATGCTTTAATTGAGTGGCAGCTGTTTTTGATGCCACCATATTGCAGAATTCAGCAGCATGTTGAGGGTGCGGCAGAGGAGGATTGGGGGTATTTACAGACTGCAGGCTTCATGTTGCCCACCCCTGATCTAAATCCTTTTCCATCTTAGTTAGGGCCTGGTTTGGAATGGAAACCACTTTGATCAGCTTGGTAGATGTCATACACCAGGATGCATTCCTGTTCGTTCCTCTTGGGGTGCCTCTACAAGAGAGGTTTAATGCGCTTTGAAGGTTCATTAAAAATTTTACCTCTACAAGAACGGAGCGCAAATCGGGCATAGAGGCGCGTTATCTCCCCGATAATGCGCATTTTCGAATGCGCGTTAAATCGCGAGTTTTATTTTGCTCCGGCCGTTAAAGCGCATTTTCCCCGTGTGAACAAGCGATTATGCGCATTAACTTCTTGTAAAGTGCTTTTTGGACATCTATTAATGCGCTTCGCTGCCTCTCGCCGCCTCCCGTGCAGAGGGATTAGGAGTAAATGTGCGTCTGCGATAATGCGCATAATCGCCGAACCGGGCGCAAAAGCGAATCCTTGTAGAGGGAGCCTCAATCTCTCAGCAGCATATTGGAAAGGGTGGCATAACTCTCTGCCTCTCAAACTACAAGGCCTAGAATTTCCTGTACAAATGCACATGCCCCCCACACCTCTGCCCCTCTCACTGTTTAAGAGAAGGGCTTGGGTCAGCCCCTCACTTTTTAGACTGTTGCTTGTTCTTTACTAACACTCCTTCTAGTTGGCTCCAGCAGTTCTCACAAAATATTACAAAATCTCTGGATGCCTCTTAGGAAACTAGTTTGCAGAAATATCTAGCATGGTCTATAATTTAACTTCATTTTTTTGTTTTCATGGTAATGATCCAAGCTACCAGAACTGCTGGATTCAGGTAAAATATCTCCTTCCCATCCCAACCCCAATGCTTGGGTCTTGTTGACTGAAGAACTAGATAAGGATCTCTTCCCCCCCCCCCCCAAGTATTTTCACTCGTCTTAGAAACTGACAGCTGCTTCAGAAAGAGAACTTTGTACTTGGGTATGATCCTGAAGTACAAAATGCACACACTGTGCATCAGTATTGAACTGCATGCCTTGCATGTTTAGCTTCAAGCAGGATCCAGTCCTTTTGTGATCATTGCTTGAGTGTGGTACAAGCAGCTAAAATATATATAAATACGACATCTGGCAAGTGTACTTTGTGCCCATTTTCCATTTTGTTTTAGGTCTGAAACTTAAATCTTGCTCAGGAGTCAGCGTCAAAGGTGAATAATATACACCCTTGAGAAGAGACTGACACCGATCCCAGTTTCCCGACCTCTCTCGGTATGATTGGTTCACAGCCTGGTCCATTATGGGAAGCCCAAGTAAATTAACATTCTTTATTAGACTCTCACTTGAGAAAATGAAATTGAGGACAGGGTCTACGATAGCTGTGACACCGGAGTTCCACTGCGGAAGAAATGCAGCCACAGGGCTTGGTCATATATAACCAGCTTGGAATGAGAATGTTCAGGTAAGGCAAAGGAGGGCTCAGCTGTGCAAGCTAAAAATAATTAGAGCCTGTTTGTCTTCATCCCAAACCTATGAAAATGGAAGCGAGGGCTGAGCACTAGTTCAGAACGGAGGCGGGGTGGGTGTAAGTGCTGACCCACAGACTTCTTCCAGTACAAACTCTGCTCCTGCCTTCTTTTCCACTTTGCTGCTGCCACAGCAAAGACATGCTTGCCAGCACTTACCGTCCTTTGAAATCCTTGTTTTTCTTGCATTACACCACACTTTCAAAGAATGTTACACAATCCCACCCTGGCCAATTTCACTGCCCCCTCCCCCCAAGCCTGGCAGCACAAGTTCTGCAGCATGGCACGCCCAGCACCCTGCTTCGGTAGTCTGTCTCCTAGAGATGGGATGCAACCCTATGAGGAGGATTTTTCATTCTTTCACACAAAGAATGAAAAATGCAGTGACGGAGACTAGGCTGACCATATGAAAAGGAGGACAGGGCTCATGTAACTTTAACAGTTGTAGAGAAAAGTGAATTTCAGCAGGTGTCATTTGTATTCAATTAGTTCCTGGTGAAATTCCCTCTTCATCACAACAGTTAAAGGTGCAGGCACTATACTAGAGTGACCATATACAAAAGAAGGCAGGGCCCCTGCAACTTTAACTGTTGTGATGAAGAGGGAATTTCACCAGGAACTAATTGCATACAAATGACACTGGATGAAATTTCCTTTTCTCTACAACTGTTAAAGTTACATGAGCTCTGTCCTCCTTTTCGTATGGTCAGCCTAACGGAGACCTAAGCCCTGGACTGTGTGGGTAAGTCCTGAATTGCTTCCAAACCAAATACCTCAACTCAGTGGAGTTGTGGGTCAGCATGTAACTACAAAAGAGTAATTACTGTTGAAGGAAAAACAGCTAGTGTAGAATGTGGAAGAGCCATTTAATATTGTAAGGCCTGTGTACCTAGCAACATATGACCAGCAGTACTTTTTCTACCAGCAGGTAGGAAACTAGTGGTGTTCACTCGTTGATGCCTTTCCCTCCAGCTTAGCAATATTCACCATTAAAACCACAAAGGGGCTGCTCTGTGTGATGAAATAGCACCAGTGAAAATGAAAATCATTGGCCATGTTCATAATTGATCACAATTATCGGCATAAGCCTACCATAGGTATACTACAATGAGGTGTAACAAATAGACATACTACTGGCATACATCAGTGTCGTTAATGGGCATTTGTGTAATGGCCCCAGCATCACATCCCCATGTTTGGGTGATGACATCTTGGACTCTGAAGAGGTGGCACAGTAACAGAGGGAATTGCTTTCCATACTGACCCTGGCTAACCTCAGTCCCTCGGAAGCCCTAATGCCTGAGGAGTCCATCTTGCCACTATCTCCCCAACATAAGGAGGTTGTGCTGCCATTGGCCACAGCATCCAAGGACTCCCTCCAGCCTGGAACTCTCAGTCCTCCCAATGCACCTTTAACCAAAAGCCCACCCCCACCAACTGAGCTGCAGCCCTATTTCAGCCCCAGTCTCTGGCTCTCTGTTGCTGAAACAACATTTGAGCTTCCTTGAAGGTAGGATGCTTGAAAACCAGTGATTGAGGATAGGAACATAGGACGCTACCTGATATTGACACTGACTGGCAGCCACTTTCCAGACTTTCAGGCTATTTTCCAGTCCTGCCTGGAGAGGCCAGGGATTGAACCTGGGACCTTCGGCATGCAAATCAGGTGCTCTACCACTGAGCCACAGCTCTTCCCCTTATGTCCCCCCCACACTTCTGAGAGTGTAAGGTATTGCTTGGTTAGCAGGCACTATAGAATGGAACATCTCTGGCCCACCCACAGTCTCTTTTTAGCACCCCCATAGCCTGCATGTGATTGAGGTGATCTGTCAGGAATTGGTGAACATGATGGATCCTCCCTTCGTATCAGGGACTGGATCACATGGCCTTCACATCCCATCCAGTACTGCAATTCTATCACCGTCACATCTTTAAAGCTCATGTTTGTTGTGGTTTTCAACCTGGTTCTAGTTTGCATTTGGTCACTCCGTGTCCAATGCACAATTCAGCCTCCTACCAACCTGTGTGCTCCCATATATTGGTGGGTTGTTTTTGTTTTTTTGTTTTTAAAATTGTCTTGGCCTAGATTTCTGCTAGATGCAATCGCATTCAGGATGTGAAAATCCACGCGCTCCGATGGTGCATCCCCGAGAGTTGGCAGATCTGCCTCTTGCTCTGTGGAAGCCCGTTGCCATGGCTACACCGGGGTGCAAAGAGTTTCTCATCAAAGTGCTGGCTTCTGCTGCCAGAGTCACTCCTGTGCACTCAGTAGAGATCACAGGCAAGGGGCAGGCTTGGGACGGCTTCTTGGCAGGAGCGCGCAGCGGCATCAAATAATAGCGTCAAAATAGCCTTGTAATTTGAATTGGAGGTGGGTGAAGGAGAAGGGGGTGGGTTGGGGGAATATATATGGAAAAAGTGAACCCATCAAGTGCTTGATAGATCTGTCAAATACAAAGGTGCTATTTTCTGCTTCAGAACAATGGAGCTGGGGAGGCTTACAAAACTGCATTGGACGGGAATTTAGGCAAGAAACCTGACTTCAGTTCCCGGCTCTTCTCTTTTTTTCTTATTTTTTGCTGCCCTTCTGGGTGAATCAATCTTCTGATGAAGCAAGTCAATTTCCCTGTTTCCTCACCCCTAAAATGGGAATAATGGCCTTTTCCCCAGGTGTGCTAAGCATTTTGCAATTTATCAGATAAAACTGCCATATATGTTATAAGCTTTATTGTTAGTTGCACTTGCTCTAGAGTGGCTGTGTGCTAGAAAGGGTGGTGGGGTGTGCCTAATATAGTCCAACCTTGCAAATGGATGTTTTAATTTAAAAAACAACAACACTTACATTTAAACAAATTAGACCTGCAATTACTTTGGGAAGGGACGTTCACTCAAATGAAGTTTTAAATCTGCATATGCAAATAGTAAAATTCTTCAGTATCTCAGTTAGTTCACACATTCAAAAGAGTGGCAAACAAAATGGTGTGTCTGCCATACTAACTTTTCTGCTTCCAGCAGAATACAGAACTCACAAATCTCTCCTGCAACGTGATCCATAGGTTCCAGGTTAGGCATGGGGGTCCTGTAAGGCCCATTTCCACAGTATGCTGAAAATGTATGTTACACACACACACACACACACACACACTTCACTCATCTTTCTTCTTTTTTTTCAGTATCACTTTAAATGTATGAATAAACACTGGGTTTTCGAATCTGGAGTCCAACTTTTATGGCCTGAATTCATTTTCAGATTTTGCTTTGTTGGGGGAGGGGGGCAGAGTTCAGCTATTAGTTCATCTGTGCTTCCATTTTCTTTTCTTTTTGAAAAAAAATAAGATTTGAATTTCATCCCCCTCAAAAACATTCTTGCGACTGAATTATCAAATTTCAATACATTCCTAATATTCCCAGGAAGTACACTTCTAATATATGTTAGTGAGTTGGATCCAAAGGCATTTCCTTCCATTTGAGGCAGGGGCTTGGGTCCAGTGGAGGCTTTTGTAAACAGATGCATCACGAAGGAGGCTGCCACCTCCCACTCTGTTCCAGAGGGCCTCCCAATCCCCTGGAGCAGATTTCTGGCAGGTGCAGCAGGGAGGGATAACACCTTGGAGACTCCATGAATAGCCACCTGCATCCAACCCAGTAATTTTCTTGGTGAGTTTTTAGGTACTTCATTGTTCCAAGCAGTGATGAAACATCTCAAAATCTGAATGTGCAAATCTTGCTGCTGCAAATCAGCGTGATCTACCAGATCTAGCAGTAAGACACACTGACCCACCTTTCCCATTGAATTATAAACTTACCTGGCTGTGGCATCAATTAGAGCTGAACCCTAATTGAGTTGTGAGTTTCAGTTTTCACATGGGAACTTGCACAGTCAATAAGATAGAAATAATCAAGTTGTGTTTCCACATGACTTACCAAGATGCATGGGCTGGAGTTTACTTCATCCCACCCACCCCCTACCGCTGCCCAGTCCATGTGGGTGCCCTTCAAACACCACTGAAAAGACACTATCAACCAATAGTGGAAGTTGAGGGAGTCTTTTGTTGAAATATAGGGTGCTCCTCTTCAAGGTCTCAATGGGACACAAAGTATGATACAATATAAAGGGCCATCAACAATGACAAAAAGGACTGCAAAAAAGCTTAGGAGTATAAATGCGTCTCAAGCTGTTTAGTTTCACATCGGGGAGTCCTGAGGTCACCATGAATTTTCTTTCAATTCTGTTGTTATTAATTGCGGATTTTGAATATGAAATTGTAGTAGATTCCCTTATTAAAATGGCTTTCTGCTGCCAGAGACTCTGCGTCTTAACAAAACCCCTGAAAATCCCCCCTGAGCTACGATGTGGAAATCCAATTCTTTGTAGCTGATGATTCTGTAAACACATTTCCTGGAATTCATGAAAGCCACAAAAAGCCTCACGATCATTTGAATAAAGCAAAGGACTATTTGCTGGCAAATATTCTCTTTTGCATATTCAAAACTCCAATCTCTATGCTGTGGCAGCATCCTTTCAAATGAATAAGACCATCAAGAGGCACAGTAGCCTTGCTGGGGATTTAGCCAAACATCTCCCATTAAAATGAACTGCACACAGTTCTATTATTATTATTATTATTATTATTATTATTATTATTATTATTATCAGCATTATTTCTTTTGGTACCAGTTATGCTATAGATAGAAAAGGCACAGTGCGCTGGGTGATTTTAAAGAGAACCTTGCCATTGTATCTTGCTTCCTATTCGACAAGCCTTGTGGCAGGGGAGTTCTTTGAGGTGTTGGTTTAGGAAGAAAAACCACTATCCTGATCTTTCTGACTGGACCAGGAAATAAGGTGGATATTATGAGTTTCCACAGAGTGCATTTCTTTGGTGGGGGTAAACAGGGCAGCCACCTTGGGTGCCAAATTCTGTGGGTGCCAAAACAAACCCCTGAAGGTGGCAGTGGCACTTCAGTTCTTCCCCTATGCCACCTGCCCAACCATTGAGGTGGCCAGAGCACAAGCGCTCCCCCCCCCTCAGCTGCCTGATCTTTCATTCGGAGGCATCTCCCAGAGTGAGAGATCGGGTGGGCTCTCTGGAGAGCCACAGTAGCTGTACAAAACAGCCAGCGTGGCTCACCAGAGAGTCAGCCAGGCCGAAATGCTGTGCTTTGAAGGGTCCTTCCTTAGAGTGAGGTATTCCGGGTGGTGGCTATGAAGATCACCTGTACTGTCACAGCATACACCATCTCCAGGTCCTCCTCATCCAGAATGCCTCACTTGAAGGAAGGACCCTTGAATCCTGGAGGGGGAGTTGGGCAGCTGGGAGAATAAAGAAGAAAAGGGGGAGGATGGTGGCTGGAAAAGGTCAGATCAGACCGAGGAAGTCAAGGTGGGGGGGAGTGGGGGGGAGAAGAGAGGGGGTGGCAAGGTGGCATATCAACTAGGGTGTTCTGGAGACGGACCGGCATGTTGTAGGGGCTATAGCTCAGTGGTAGATAAAATCTGTCTGCATTTTGTGGATTGTCAGGTGCCTTTCGTTCTGTCGTCTGCTCATTGACGGAATCGGATCCCCCCCATCCAATTTTCCAAACTTCCATGTGTGCAAAATCACAATTGCGGAAATGTATAAATCCTCCGAATTCACATTTTTATTGTTTAGCATATGGCAGAAACATTTTCAATTAGTAGTAGTAGTTGTACTTTTCTATGACTATATCTGCATTCAATTCTGGAAAGTTTTTTTTTTTTTTTTTAACAGTCTGCAAGTCTGCAGAATGCATGCAACTCGGGAAAGCCAGTCCGCTGAGGAATACATGGTTCGGATTCATAGAAATCCGAACTCATTTGATTCATTGCAGATTTCTCCGACATCCTGAGCCACTAGGCTAGATGAACTAATGGTCTGAGTCCAGTATAAGGCAATTTCCTATGGACCTTATTTCCGCTAAAGTTACTGAAGAATATATTTTTCTTTATTTAGAACACATCCGTTAGAACTGGGATTCCCATGCCTTTCCCTGTTCTTT
The DNA here is from genome assembly GCA_029215795.1 of Anniella stebbinsi. Taxonomy (NCBI): domain Eukaryota; kingdom Metazoa; phylum Chordata; class Lepidosauria; order Squamata; family Anniellidae; genus Anniella; species Anniella stebbinsi. The sequence continues at coordinate 57,377,195 of JARDYH010000005.1, read as the reverse complement.
ACACCTTTCTGAGCAACATCTGAGATACTGCATTTCCCTACGAGCATTTTGAAAACAGAAAATGGCTGTAGGTGATCATGTGAGCCTTTGCAATGCATTTTTGGTCAGATGTACTTCTCACAAGCAAATTTTGCAAAACTACTTGGACCTTCTCTGCCACAGAGAGTGTATATTAAATTGCATTGTATTATTATACATGGAAAGAAAAGAGAGAGAGAGAGAGAGAGAGAGAGCAGAAAACGATAATGGGAATTTCACATTAGGAAAGGTGCCTTTGCATCCAGCCTTGGAAGAATTGGACGCACAGTGGAGTGTGGAGGAAGCAGCTCTGGCAGAGGTCCAGAGCAGACCACAGGGGGTGACAGACAGAGTCTGGGCAGCAGCAATTCAAAAGGTCAAGAACCAGGACTGTGCACGAACTCCTGATCCGATATGGATCCCGATCTGGGAGGTCTGGATCAGGTCCGATCCGATTCACCTTGGATCTGGATCTGGATGTGCTCCGGGTCCGTGCAGAGCCTTCCCGCTCTCCCCCCTCCCTCCCCCCAATCGTCCTGCTTACCTGCAGCCTCCTCTGCGTTGTCCCCCATCATCCTGCCTCCTCTATGTTGGCTGGCTGCTTTCCTGCTCGTGCTGGGTGATGACATCACCCACCGTGACTGGTAAATGCAGCACTCTTTTGCCGGTCTCGGCAGGTGACATCATCACTTGGCGCGAGCGGGAAAGCGGCCGGCCAACATCAAGGAGGCAGGAGGACAACTGGGGACGATGCAGAGGACGCTGCAGGTAAGCTGGGTGATTGGGGGGAGGGAGGGAGCGGGGAGAGCGGGAGGGCTCTGCATGGATATGGAGCACATCCGGATCATGGATCCGATCCGATCCGGATTCGGGATCCGGATCTGGATCCGGTCACAGCCCTAATGATGATCAGAGATAGGTCCCAGGAAAGAGATGCCTGGTTCCAACCAGTACTGGGTGTTAACACTGCCCTTGCCTAGTTCCTGAGCCTGTCTATGGCTTCCAGGCTCTGGTCCCTCACTGGACAATGAAGTTCATTAGGCCTGGAGCCTTGCATTTCATTTTCTCTTGCCAGGCATGATGTCTGTGATCAGTAGGTTTGAGATAAGAGGCCCTTTGGGGGTGAGGCGACTTACTAAAATTGCCAAAAGAGAGGAAATGCATCACCATCATCCTCACCCCAAAGGGCCTCTTGTCTCAAACTTGTTCAAGGAAACAAAACAAAACAAAACAAAAGGTGGGTAGTGAATTATATAAAATTTGCATTAGCTAATTTATGCATATAGATGCAAATTTTAAAATAATTTAAATGGAAATTCATTATATCTCACTGTGGTGTGGAAGTCCACTGCACTAGCTAGCTTCTAGGAATACTTACACAATTTGGGCCATCTAGATTTCTCCCCAGATTTGAAGGTTCCAAATTAGCTGATCTTCTTTGGGAGGATCACTGGTTTTGTTTTTGTTTTTTAAACCAGATTTTGTTTAGACTGCTGTGAATGCATGAACATGTTTGCTGCAGTTTTCAGGTTACGTCATCATGGGGACACTGATTAAATCACAGCACAAAAGGGAATCCTGATTAGAATGTGTGATTGCAACAGGATTCCTTTCCATGTGGTGTTTATGCCAATGCAAAATGCAAGGGTGGGTGGGTGGGTGTGACTGCAAACTGAAAACTGGCAAAGTGTGGATGCACCAATTTTGAAATTAATTTTAGACATTCTTCCAAGTTAAACCAGACGGCCGGATGAGCAGGTCACAGACTAGAGCCAATCTCAGGTACAAGAGGGAAACAGAATGGGGGATATATTTGCATCCCTATTGACCACCATCTTGCCCCATGTTGACTCCTTATCCATGTTTATACCAACATTTTCTATACTGGATGATCTAGTGCAATGCACCTTATGCTGGGATGCATTGAACTACCCAAAGGCTATAAAATGTTTGCTGGAATAAAATGTATGCATGCATATTGGGGAAACTATTTGTCCTGGTTACACCCATTGTGTTGAGCCCAAAGGATCTACCTTTTGGGTGGATTCTCCGAACCTAAGAATCAACAAACACCAGGCAAGGAAAAATCCCTATCTCTATAAAGTAGCGATTAATGGCCAAATTTGTTCAGCCTTAAGTTCACAGCAGCTTGGGCTTCCGCAGATTGGTTGGTTTTTTGGCATCATTGTTAGATCGCATATCTCATGGTGTTTTAAATGGGGAAGGAGCAGCATTTCTGATCTCATTTTCCAGTATTTCAGCTGTGCCATAATCTATTTACCACACAATTTGTGTCACTTTGATAAGCGGCTGCTTCAAGACGGCATTTATTAAAATCAAGAGCAGGACAGCTTTCAAGTCTCTCATGTGTTGTAATAAATGTTTGAAATTAGTTATTACAGTGTTTGGCATGGTTCATATCATCTACTCTATCTTAAATGACAAATGATCATATCCCAGACATGCATTCTTGGGTGTGTATGGACAAGTGATCATATCACAGATGTGATCTGTGACACACATTTGGGGTGTCTATGTGTCAGGTTTGCTGGGATGGGAGAAGAGTAATGAGGAGAATCACATTCTGCTGGCCCTAAAAATTGGCAAGTTGTTTTTTTTTTTTGAAAAGCTGAGAAAATTCAGGGGGAACAATAAGGGCAGATCTTAATTGTCAGCTCAGGAAAACAATGGTTTAGCTTTGACTTCTGTGGTTAAAAATGAAATTAAAATGGTCTCAGAAGATTACAAAGAGTTTAGAAAGACCCTTTTAATGTGTGGCACTGTCTGCGGTCCACAAAAATGATTAACCTACTCATGGTCTACAATATCATGTATGATGGCTGATCCATTACTTTGGGGTGGGGGAAGCCCTGCTGATGTGAGAACCATTCATGCCATTTAATATCCCCCATTGTAATGCAAATCCTAATGTATAGATTTTAGCCACAGACAGTTCTGTTTGATATGGAGAATGTCAGATATGCATCTGACCATGGCTGAGATTCCATGAATTAGTGATTCAACACATTACATTTTTTGTTGGTACGAGCCATAAAGTAAATTTAGGATTTCTTCTCAGTGGAAAATTGCTCCAGCATACCCAACAGAAAGTAAGCCCGCCCCTCCTTTGAAAGCATAATTTTCTGCTTTTGTGTTGTGATATAGTTGACAGTGTTCAGATGTCTTCTCAAATGCATATTCATATGTGTATATATTTTTGTATATATGTATGTATATACGTTAGTGTGTGTGTGCATGTGTGTGTGTATACTCAGATGTATTATGCACACACACTCCCACTATAGAAAAAAGACACTTATTAAGACAAATATTCTGTCTCAATTCATTTCTTTCTTCATTTTCCCATCAGGAACATAATAGCTAAATTTATAGTGTTGAGTCTGGGCTATAAATTCTATTATTTTCAGTCACAATATCCATTATGTCTCTTGAAAGGCCCCCCAGGGCAAGGGGAGAAAATTCAGAGACATTGGAAGGGATTGGGGGGGAGTACCTCAATTTTTGTGTGTGCCTCTGTGCATTATTGCTTATATTTTTACCTTAACTAAATCCATCTATCTAGTTTCTCGATCATGGGGTATGTAATCCCATCCATCCCAGTATAACAGGCAGTCCATCTGTGCTGGAAGTATTTAATTATGAAATAATTTATTGTACCACTACAAACCCAGGTATTAGCTTGAAAAAAAATGAGCCATGAGAACAGTGATTTAGAAGCGTGGGGAAAATACATAAATTCTGAAAATGTCAGAAAGGCACAAGTTGGGATGCTGTCAGGGGATCCAAGAATCTTGTGGTTTGAGACATAGCCTAGCAATCTACTCAAAATTATGTGCCTTTAGGCCACACAGCCTCACTTCAGACACAGAGGAAAATGGGGAAGTGTCTAGAGGGACCATATGGAAAGGAGGACAGGGCTCCTGTATTTTTAACAGTTGTATAGAAAAGGGAATTTCAGCAGGTGTCATTTGTAGGCATGCAGCACCTGGTGAAATTCCCTCTTCATCACAACAGTTAAAACTGCAGGAGCTATACTAGAGTGACCAGATACAAAAGAGGGCAGGGCTCCTGCAGCTTTCACTGTTGTGATGAAGAGGGAATTTCTCCGGCTGCTGCATGCATACAAATGACACCTGATGAAATTCCCTTTTCTAGACAACTGTTAAAGATACAGGAGTCCTGTCCTCCTTTCCATATGGTCACCCTAAGTTTAACATTGGCTGCTGTGATTGGAAAGAAGTATGAGGTCTCTGAATTGGCCAGGTTGATTATAAAGTCTGGCCTTCTGCTCTTGTATAGTCAACAGAACAGTAGGCCTGGCCTTTCTATCATACCAGCAACTATTCTGTTTGGTCTCTGTCATTCAGCTTCACATTATTGGGCACTGGTGAGGTCTTGGTTACAGGGTTCTGCTGTGAGTTAGGAGTTTACTAAAGTATTGGGCAAGGCAGGTTTCTCAGGGAGGCAGGAACAAGACAGCATCTTGGAGAACTCCAAGTGCTGCTGAGGCTAGAAGCCTGACAAGCTTGTCTATATATTACTCCAACAAGGAGCTGATTGAGATTGAGCCTTAAATAGAGGGTTTGTCTCTTAAAGGGGCCTGGTCAGTTTTAGGAGCCTCAAGTTGCAATGATACAGGGATGGCTGTGGTATTCTAGATTAGGGTGACCAGATAAAATCCAGGTCAGGGCTCATGTAACTTTAACAGTTGTAGAGAAAAGGGAATTTCAATCAGAGTCATTTGTATGCAATTAGTTCCTGGTGAAATTCCCTCTTCATCACAACAGTTAAAGTTGCAGGCACTATACTAGAGTGACCATATACAAAAGAATAGGGTGACCACATTTGGGAAACCAAAAAAGAGGACCCTCAGTGGGGTGGGGGTGGGAAAGTGGCTTTCCGGGGCCTCTGGAAAGCATGTCATTCACCCCCACTGCTTTAAAGGACCCAATTGGAGCGGAGGAGGGGAAAGTGTGTCATTCCCGCCCTCCACTGCTCCAATCGGGTCCTTTTCTATAATGTCCAGGAATGACATACTTTCCCCTGTAAGGTCCTGATTGGAGCAGTGGGAGGGAAATAACCCACCTCCAGAAAGCTCGTCATTCCCTCCAACCACGCTAATGTGGCCTTAAAGGGGAAAGCTTGTCTTTCCAGGACATTATAGAAAATTTCAGAAAATCCCCCCTGACACCCAGGATAGAACAAAAACCAGGACAAATCCGGGGAAATCCTGACAGTTGGTCACCCTACAAAAGAAGGCAGGGCCCCTGCAACTTTAACTGTTGTGATGAAGAGGGAATTTCACCAGGAACTAACTGCATACAAATGACACTGGCTGAAATTCCCTTTTCTCTACAACTGTTAAAGTTACATGAGCCCTGTCCTCCTTTTCATATGGTCAGCCTATTCTAGATTCCACCCATCCACCCCTGCAGCCCTCGGTGCCACCTGAAAATCTGGACTGGAGGGTTTCCAGAGCAGATTTTGAGGGCGGGGAGGGGGGCTGGGAGATCTGCAGAGAGGGAGAGGAAATTACTTCCTCCAGTTCTGCTGATGGATACAAGCCCAGGCCTTATTTCAGGTATGACCATCAGACCCAGAGCTCCAGGTCTGTCCAGGCCAACTCTAAATTAAGGTATAGAATTGCGTGGATAAAGTTTGTGAAGTTCCTGCTGTAGAGGATAATCTTCTATATCTAAATGCTCCCATCACATCAGCCCCCTTTTCCTTCATAGTTGGCATGTGGACCATACCAGGCCCACTCAACCACTTTGACCAACTTACTGGGCTTCTGTCTATTCCCCTACCCTTTAAAGTGCCTGCATGCCTTAATTTGATTCTTCTAACTGCTATTGTCGCTCTAGTACAACCTTTATTCATGAACTGTATTTATAGTGCAATGCTATACATGTCCATGCAGAGATAAGTCCCACTGAGTTCAATGGGGATTTCTCTCAGATAAGTGGGTATAGGGGCTGCACTGTTAATGGTTTATTTATTTAGGATACTGCATATATAGATACAACAGCTAATATCCTAATGGGACAATAGAGCAACTGGGTGCATGTGATAGTCAATCGCATGGTGTGGTAGGCCATGTGATATGACTGGACTGGCAAATTAGCCCATCATGCCAATTATAGTACACCACAGGCATAAAATGGAAGAATCGAACATGCATCACGTCAGAGATGTGATTCAGTAGTTCAAGCTTGCAAACGGAATCACATCCTAAATGCCCGAAGATCATATGCTGATTTAACATCAAGGGCAAGGCTCCTGTCCAACTCCAGATATGGTCATTAGAGCCTAAGGGTCATTTCTCATGTTACATTCAAAAGACACACAGGCACACTCTTGCAATAGCAGTATGCAATCCACATATCGATAAAGCATGCACTTATCTCATGGGGAGAGGTACAGCTCTCAGATTTTTTATGCTGGCTATGTGTTGTTGTCATGTGATATTCGTGTCTTATAGCTCCTCTGACACAGGGTTAAACAACCTGTAACACATATGTCCCGACTTTTGAATTAACATTCCCATAGTCCCTGAGCATTGGGCATGCTGGTGGGTGCTTATGGGAAAACATCTGAAGGGCACCAGGTTGCCTACCACTTCTCTAGGAAAGTTTTCAAGGATATTTAAGCATAGTTTAAAACAGTGTAAACTAGTTTTTGTATGAGAAATTGATTTTGTATGAGAAATTCTGTGACAACCGAATGGATTCCTTGAACTCATCAAGAGAAAGAATTCTTGACCTTTGACATGTTAATATCCCCCCTTTCCCCCCCTCCTCTAATGTTTCAGAGGAAATAGTCATGGTGGAGAACTGCATCTTACACTCAAAACGATAAAGAGTCTTCTTGTGGCACCTCAAAGACTAGCAAATTTATTCTGGCATAAACAGTGTGCATGAAAGCTTATGCCAGATTAAATTTGTTAGCCTTTAAGGTGCCAGAAGACTCTTTGTTCCTTTTGCCATGACAGACTAACACAGCTACCCCTCTGGCAACATTTGACACTAGATCACTTGGAAGATACCTCTGCAAGGCTAGCCATTTGCCCATCGTGGAGAGAAGTTGGCCACAGCGAGCCCATATTTGGGGAGAGGGGAATATTAGTGGCATGGTGATAGACACCATATTTCATTTGCTTTTGTACAGTAACAGATATGACAGAAAGTCAATTTCTTAAGCATTCTCTAGTTTCTACTCCCTGTATTGCTTCCTTGTTCAGACTGATGATTAAGTTCAGGCTGTTATCTTCCTCTAATGTTTATTTCAGGAGTTTTGTCTGTGTTAACTTCCCCATTGTTCTTATTTTACCCGGTGAGAATTTGCAGTAGTAACACAGCTCATTTAGAGACTGAACTGTTACACTTTCAGTAAATACATCCATTTCAATGTTGCCAAGGAACTTTCTGAGCATCATCTTAGAAATTCAAGCTGATGATATTTAGACATGCAGATCAACATTCCTGTTTTGCATGAATGTTTGACCTTGGGCAGAACTGCTCAATACACGATGGATGTGTTGTGGCTGCATTTAATCATCTGGATCAGAGATGAAGCAGAGAGAGAGAGAGAGAGAATCCCACCCATACACACAAACCCAATTCCCAGCCTCTGGATGATAATGAACTTCTGAGAAATAGCTAATCAATAAATTGAACAAAAGGCTGAGGTAGCTAAGGCAGTTTGTCAGGGCCTTAATTACAATTGCAGAAATAAATTAGGAGGGGTGAGGTGGAGAGGTGTGTTATCCTGACAAAGCTAACCCTTTATGTTCATGGACTAGCCATTTCTAGGCTATGAGAAATATGTGATGTGATCCCATTGATGCCGATGGGCTGTACACTGTCAATGTGAGTGATGACCTTGCTGATGGACAGCCGCATATCCATCACTTTTCTCACCCTTTACCTTAATGTCTTTTGTCTTTGTAAAGAAAATATATGCTGCCTGCTTGAAGGAATCTTAATGCTGTCTGTTTGTAATCAGTTCTCAGCCAAATCTTGATCAAGTACTGTTGGTGTTTGATCAAATTAAATTCTCAGCCCCAAATACCATTAATACAGCAGAACACCCTTGTATGTGTTACCTTGGTGAATATTCACTATGGTTAGAACACCAGTGGTAATAACTGCAATGAGGTAAGAGGAGTTGTCTACACTAGATGGCATAGACCTCAAAGCAGGGAAAGATGAATGGCACGATTGCATCCACATATAACTCTCTCTCACACACACGTGCGTATCTTTCTGGGAATTTAAGATATCAGGTGATGCAAAGGGAAGTACAGTCATAGGCTACCCTTCATCCCACACATCTTCTCAAAAATATCAGTTGTGCTGTGCCATTAGCAGCAGTAGCATCAATGCACCAGGTGGCAAAAGGCGGGATACAAATAAAGATAATAATAATAATAATAATAATAATAATAATAATAATAACAACAACAACTTGGTTACATTTTTATGTGCCTATATTTCTTTTGGGGTGGGGTGGGGTGCAATTGCAAGGAAGTCCCCCTTCCCACCACTAAAATACAAATACTGTAGGACCAAAAAAAACCAAAAACACCCCCCAATCCAATTGTCTCCCATTTATAGCCCCAGGCTGTTTGTTACTTCATGTGACATGGGTTAACCAATCAATCACTCTCTGTTCATCACAAAGCAATAATGGCCAAACAGTTATCAAAGTCCAAAGAAGGGCCAAGCTACATGCAACATTGCAGCTATGTTAAGCCACCTGTCCCTTCCCTGGGAAAAAGAAAACGGACTTAGACCCTACCCCTGACAGCCACTTTTCTCCTGAAACTCTCCCTTCTACTGCTGCTTTTACCCCCAACCAGTAGTCTGGATCCAAGTTTACCTTGAAAATATCGGTCTGGAACTCCTTGTGGGGAAAAGCAGCTGCAAGGTGGAAAGTTTCAGGAGAAACGTGGGTGCCAGGGAAAGGGTTAAGCATCCCTTCCTCCTCCTCCTCCTCCTTCTCCTGCCCCTTCTCCCATGGAAAGTGCCTTCTCCCCATGCTGCTTTGCAACAGAGAATGAGCAGGTGCAGTGCCAGCTCCAAGTCTTTGAGGGCCTTTGGGCAACTTGTCCTCCAAGCCCCTCCTCCCTCAGTGAGTCGACCTCCTCACTGCCATTGTCACCAGCTGCTATTGCTGCTCATCCTCTTTCTCATCATCCCTACCACTCACTTGACTGACAGGCAGAAAGCCAGTAAGTACGCAGCGGCATCTACTGCTCCTCCTTTTCACCATCTCCATTGCCTGGGCCAAAGCAAGAGAGGGGTGAATATGCAGGTTGCCATGGTGAAGAGGCGGGACAACTCTCGAGGTCTCTTGTCAGTGGGCCCCAATGAGCCCTTGGCTCATGCCTACCCTTGATGCTGGCCTTGGGTAGCTAAACGGATGTGCATGTGGCTGCAGTGCAATATGTAGTTTGGTCCTCAATTACACACACAGAAAGTTTCAAACTGAGGAAATGGATTAGCTTTAAAAGTAAAATGGCAGCTTCATTAAGCACCGTTGAGCTTTACTATTACATTTATTTCTGCACATGTGGTATTTACATAAAACAGGTGCATAGAACCCAAGTGTACTTTCGGCTTGATGCTGGTGTTGCAAACCCTAACAACCACTCTGAGCAACGCTTTTATGTTTAGGCAGGGCCTGTGTAGCCTAGTGATTGCTTTTCCCATTGGCCAAGAGTTTCACTGGGGATGGATGCCATGAAATGTTTATGTGAAATACCGACAGGATTATTATTTTTTAGACAATTTCTTATTGTCAGGAAACTGAATTTCTTTGAGGATGCAAAGTTCATTCATTTTGCCCATTTATGTTCTGACTTCTTCGTGCAATTTCTTTCAGGCATGTAAGTCAGTTCACATATGTGGTGCTACTCATATAGCAGTAGTCTAGGGTAGCCAGATGAAAACAAGGAATACTATGGTTCTGTTGAATCTGTTTTCTGAGTGTTTGCACTGTGACAGACGTTGAAATACTTCTGATTATGTTCCTTGGAGTGTCGATCTTTGGAAATTAAAGGAACAGTCATTTCCAATGATGCTGAATGGAGGGATGTGACAAATATTTAGCCACATCCTGGGGCCCACAATTTTCTTTTGTGCACGTCTCATTAGGTGGAGGACAGCAGTTATAAGGATAGGCATTATACCAGGTCTGGCCATTACTCTATCTAGCCCAAGACAACAACTCCCATGAAACCTGAGCTACAATGGCCAGTGGTCAAGGATTATGGGAGTTGTTGTAGTCCAAAATATTGGAAGGGCACCAGATGGCCTACCCTTGACCCAGCCCCAAATGTCTATTCTGCATGGCAGCAGCAGCTGCCATAGTGCTTGAGCATCTTTAACTATGAAGGCAACTGACTGAACTTGGGGCCTCCTCCTCATACGAGCACACATGTGCTCTGCCACAGAGCTATGGGCCCTAAAACAGGCATGGTGAACATGTGCTGCCCCGACATGTTGTTGGACCCCCAACTCCCATCAGCCCCAGCCAACATGGCTAGTGGTGGATGGTGATGGGAGTTGTAGTATAGCAACATTTGGAGAGCCACAGGTTCACTATCATGGCCTACATAAAAGTTGTCATATGGCCTATCCTTCTGGTTTCTAGCACTTCCTGCTTGGTATGGCAACACTGAAAGGACACCATATAGTTTAGCAGCCTATGCTGGCGCCCTTCTGCCTTGTAGACATGGAAGGAGCTAGCTCAGGCTGAAGCACTGCACAAGTTGCTCCATGTTTATTGCAATATATTGAAGTAGTATACCCACCTATTCCCCTGAACTAGAGCGGTCAGGATGTGACCGCAACAGCAAACAAAGAATTCCCCCTTTCTATTATACCTTCACTTGAAATCTTTTGCTCCTAATACTGTTTAAACTAGTGGTCTCTAACATGATCCTCATGGGCATCACTGAACCATAGACACCTCTATGGGCACCTGCCAGACTCTCCGTCCTTGCTGGTTTTTTCTTCCTTTAGAATTTTTAAATATAGAACATTTTAACTATGAGACTAGCATGCTGCAAAGTGAAGCACTGGCCTCCAGCTCCATCTTTATTTCCCATAAGACCTCTGGGCTTCAGAAATCACAAATATGTGATCTGGCATTTGGGTCTCAAACCTCGCCTCTGCATTGTACATTTTTTTGGCCAAGCTACATGTCTCTGAGCCTCACCAGTTTGCTTTCTTGGGATTGGGGTTTGTGTGTGTGTGTGTGTGTGTGTGTGTCTGGCCATGGCCACTACAGTAGCCATTTTGTGAGAATGCCCACAACATTCTCAAAATTCAAAATGTGCCCACTGCTCCAAAATGTTGGGGACCCCTGGTGTAAACTACCAGTGTTTGAGTTTCGTCTCAGCTGGTGGCAGAGTTGCTGTTCCCACAGAGAGTAACAAGGCAAAGGCCACTGTGGTTTTGGTCAATGGAGAATTGTGATAGTGCCTTGTCCAGGCTTCCCAACCTGGTGCCCGCCAGATGTTGTGACCTTCAACTCCCAGTCCAAGACGGTATTGCCAATTGTCAGGAAAGTTGGGAGTTGTAATGCAACACATCTGTATGGGGCACCAGCTTGCGAAGGCTGCCATATGCAGTAGCTCCCATATAATTTGTCAGTGGAAGGTGGCCATTACTCAAATTGTGATGGAAAAGGTTGGAGGCCTTCCAGTGAGGGCTGGTGGCTCCAATGTCAGTGGGGCAGTGAATTCACTTCGGGTTTCAGTCAGAACCAATCAGAACTCAAAATAAGCTATCCAAGGCACTTTGCATAGCTTTTCAAGTTGCTTTGGATAGCTCTTTTAGTGTTCTGACCAATTCTGACTGAAACTCAGAGCAAATTCACCCACCCCCCCGATATTACAGCCACCAGCCTCCACTGGAGGGCCTTAATAATGCTCACAAGCCCCACACCTGGCTCCCCTCAATTCTAGACAAATTATGTCCATGCCCTCCCTTCTTAAATAATAATAATAATATCTAAGGGTGGCATCACAAAACGAAATGGCGGTGGGGGGGGGGGAATTTGAGAAGTGCAGTCTGGTGGTGCAGTCTGGCTCGGTTTGGGGCCATAGACATATGGCAGCTTCCCACATTCCTGTCTAATGCTTTATTACTAGAACAAGAGCAGAAGGAATCATCTGTGTAAAAGCAGAGATTGTGTATTAACAATGCTACCGGGCATTTCGATATCACTTAAAAATGTTCTGTAGCACTTCACATACGTTTACCTCAAAAATCTTTGCAACAGCCCTGTAAGGCAGACAGTTTTATGATCCCCATATTGCAGATGAGGGCCTGAGGCAGAGAGAATAAGTGGTCTGCCCATGGCTACCTGTGGCTGAGGTGTGATTTGAACCAGTGACTTATGGCCTCAGCTCCAAATCTAAGCCAGTACTCTATATCACCCAATTGTGAAAATCAATGCCAACATTTATTTGCTTATTTATTTATTTATCACTCCAGGGGGTGCTAAAGGGATACAGGCAAATGTGTGTGTCTGTAGCCTGACAGCTTTTGCTTGCTTATTTGTTTGTTTGTTTGTTTAACGGTTAAACGTCAACCCTTTCGCCACCTGCTGTTTCTCCACTCCAATTCCTGTCCCCCTCAGCAACGTTACCCCACCACCACCAAATGCATCTTTACAGAATGAGCAACCTGCATTGATGCCCAAGACCACACACCTGTAGCTGGGACAAGTGGGGAAACAATGTTTTATTGGTGGTGATGCTCAGGTGTGCTGAAGGAGTGCATCAATCACTCCAAAGTGACCTGTGCGGATGCATTCCTAATCTGTAACATACTCTGTATGATGATTAATCCGGCCCTGCTTTAAAGTAAGGAGATATAAGCTCCATTTGGCAACCTTGAGTGTTAAGCATAAGCATTAATATTGTGCCGGATCTGGTCCCAACTGTGATAGCTGTGGGATAAATGTCCTCCCCCTTTAATTCAATCCAGGCTGTTGGAGCAGTTGGAAAAGCGGGGTGGGTGGGTTGCTATATAACAACGCAGCCACGGTGGCTGCAAGTGACAGAGGGCTGCTCTGAACAAGACAATCGGCTCCCTCTGCGAGCTGCTCCTTTCTTGCCTCTGTGCCAAGATTTCTCCTGGAGCAGCAGATAAATCGCTTTCTCAGTGAGGTGGGCAACGTTCGGAAGCAGTCCCGGGGAAATGAGCACAACACTGCTGTCAGCGCTGTGTTTACTGCACAGATAAAATATTTACAGCTCCATCTTTGGTGTGAAATGTGACTTGTCCAAGCCTCATGAAGGTCACTAGAAAGTCAGTAAAATTTATTGGCGGTTTATAGCACTTTTGTGCTGGAAAGCAAGGTTACAGTAATGTACACCTCCAGACGCTAGGCGCAAAGACAAAGAGGGGGAGAGGCAAGCCAAACAGCTCACCGTACATCACCAGGTTGGCCCCCAAAACCTAGGCATTATTTTTAATTAAATGATAAGCTCCAAGTAGCCGAGGGTTAGTGAGGCTTTGAACCGTCAGTAGCCCTAGATATCATCACTGGAGCAAATGGATGGGTTGCTCTTGGAATGTTCGCCTCCGCTAAATGTTGGATTTTTTTTAAAAAAATTACATTGCATCTCTGTATTCTTATATTTCATCCTATTGCTATATAAGTGAGATGCATGGACACAAGCAAAGTTTCCTGTCTTCTCTTCTTCTGCTGCTCATTATTATTAGTGACAGTATGACAGGTTGGGCAGGGTTCGGCAACCTGGTGCCCTCCAGAAGTTTTGGACTACAACTCCCATCACTCCTGACCATTGGCCATGGGGCTGATAGGGTTTATAGTCCAGCTGGAGGGTACTTGCGGTAGGGTGTATGTGAGTTGGGCAAGCTCATACTTCTGTAACAGTTTGGAGGAGGAAGCACCAGAAGGTGTGTTTTTATTTTGTAGTGAAACACAAATCCCATGAAACTTCATCACTTCTGATCTAAGCATGTTTCCTTGGTAAATGGAGTTCTATGGGAGTTACTTCTTGGGAAGGATGCATAGGATTGTAGCGTAATGTACATAAATAACTAAGACTTGAATCAGTCCATAAAACAGGAGAATGCAGGTCTTATACTTGCTGGCTGCGTTCAAACAACACGATAGTCAATGGTGGAGTAATAATCAACTCAACAGTAGTTTATCTAGGGGGTGCTTTCCACACAACATGATAATAATCAACCGTGGTGTGGATTAGGATCAGCATTGAATTGATTATTAGTTCATGCTGAGTTGATTCACTCATCCTCCCCCTCTCTCTACCCTCGGTTCTCCCACTAGCATCCCATCAGCCATTGCTGCCAAAAATCTATCCTGCCAGCTGGACTAGAGCAGCAGCCACTGCTTTGACCGCTTTTGCCTTGTGACTCTGTGGCTGAGAAACTAACCAATGGTGGTCGAGGAAATAACCAACGGTGCCCTCCACACAACATGATAATCAATGGTGGTTCAAATAGCCAACTCTGCACAGCATTGGTTATTTGTGTTGGTTATTTCAGCCAAATAACCAACTGTTGGTTAAAAAACTCCCACCACACAATACGATAACCCATGTGGGTTAAATAACCAACTATCGACTATTTGGACCACCGTTGGTCATCATGTTGTCTGAACCCAGTCGCTGTGTGCTTGTTTGCTTTGGGTCATATGACAAACCTCATCAAGGAATGTGGGGACTTACTGCTACCAGAGGTGCTGCCATTAACACTTTGAAACTGGCGCTTGTTACCATGTAAAAATGTTGTGGGGAAGTTAGGCTAAAACATAAGCTTCTGACATGCCTGCATCATTCAGCAATACATTTTCTCCCCAACCTCCCCTGCAAAGAGCAATCAGTTTAAGAAATAAGGCGCCTGGCTGATCCCCTGGCAAAGGAGGAGGAAGCCTTGAGAACATTTGACGAAGAGCACTGAGTTGAAATTAAATATTGTAATGATATAAAACAGTAAGCAGATCCGCTTGACAGACCTGACAGCTATTTGTTATAGAAAACAGCGTTTATGATGTCAGTCCTATAAGGGAATGTGTTTGAATTAAAATAATTACAGCCAATAGTACAACAAAGACTCCTTGTAGTCAATCATCCTTCACAAGCACACAGTATAAAAATCTTTCCACTGACTGAAGGAAGGCAAGCTACAAAGACAGATAAATAAATACAAACAGCTGGTGCTGAGCAAGATTGTTGCTACTTTTGTATGGAGTTAGCTTTCTGTGAGTTGTATGTTTAAAGCGTTGGGATTTTTTGGCGAAGAGACTGGAGTGGTTGTGGATGAGTAGACGTCATAAAGGTTGGGAGGGAGGAGGTGGCACAGGAGGATGTATTTCAAAATAATTGAAGCCTTGGAGACGGGACAAAGTATTTGTGTAGGGAACAGAAACCTTTCACTGCCCCCCGGAAATTCTGCTCATCCCTATCTGGTTCACAAGACATCTAATTCCCAGGAGTTGGGTTTATTTATTTGCTTTCTACTTATCTTTCTAGTGGAAATTGTCATGATGGCAAATTGTGTGATGGCAAGATATTTTACACTTGCCATAGAGCTGGACTTCAGAAGGGATTTTGATTTTTTTCCCCTAGTGGTGGTCAGTAATGCTATTGCTTTGTGTTGTTACGTGTCCTTTCATCCCCCAGAATGGACAAGCTATTTCATTTTGAATGAATTGCACATCTGTGAGAAACTGAGACTGCCACAATCATGGGCTAGATGGAGCATTGTCCTGGCCACTGACTCCTGGCCCAACAGCCACATCCTCCATTCTCAAATAGAGTGCTTTAAAGTGGCACTGGTTGCTTACAGGATCAAGAAAAGCAACACTTATATCCCATTTCCTAACATTCAGAGGTCTACAGAGAATGAGATAAAATCTGCAGAACTGGGAATTTGAAGGCTGTAATGTAGAAGAGTGTAATTGTTAAGCTTCACACAGGAGTCAACAAAACAATGACTAGCCCAAAATCAGAAGACATTTTAAAAATTTATAGGGGCAACAGTTAATATGCAATTCTGGATGCATGAAATGTTAACAGAAAAACTTTTGATTTCTTGTCGATTGGAAGGTTATTTTGTAAAGGAAAAAAGTTTTTGGATTTCTTAAACTTTTTTTAAAATGAGAAATCACTGGGTCATATGTAAGGAGACAAAGAGCATGTTCCTATCTAGACTGAGAAAGTTTCTTGAGATAGCTGAAAACTCATACTTTCCAAATGCCTCTTTGAGGTCAGTATATGGCTGGCTTGTCATTGCAATCTACATAGAAGACTGCTGTCTTCTCAAAGCTTGATAATTTTGTCCCTGAGTATTGTCTTGTTGTATGTGGTGGAATCTTTAAATAGGTTTTTCGTTGGGCTCTAGACCAGTCTGGCTGCTGTGCTGTGATGATGCCTCTAAACACAAATCTTTCATGTGGCTTTGTTCCAATAAGGTCCCTGTTAAGAATGTCATATTAGATATTTTCTGACATCACCATCAGTATAATTATTCCCAATGACACAGGATTTGGCAGGAAGGGGTTCCCCATGTTGTCAAATGACTTACTTCATCTATGAAACATTGGTAAAATACACTGTGGAGATGAGCAGTGGAGATGAGCAGTGGAGTCTGCAGGGAGTATCTTTGGTAGGAGGAAGATAAATGAGTATCCTTGCTCATGGTCAAGGGTTCTAGAAGATGAGCCTGGAGTACTTCCTTTACTTTTCACTTATCTATCAGTCATTTTTTACATCAGCTAACATAATGCAACTTTTGCATGATTTCAATATTTGAAGTGCTCGCATCTTCTTTTAGTTGCACATTTCACCCCTAGAACTGTGCATTTGCATCTGGCTGCACACTATAAAAAAAGCGGGGGAAGCTGTATTCTGGGCTCAGCATTCTCTGGTGTTGAAATACATTATTCTTTCATTTATTCCATTAATCACACAATACTATCAACCAGTACAACTTACAGAGGAAGGAACCTTGTCCATTCTTGAGAGCATGTACCACAACTCTTCACATGGCTAAGACACAGGTTAAACTATACATGATATGGGAGTTCTCTGTGACTTGATCTCCTGATATCATTTTCTTTACTTTGTGGGTCACAAATTGGATCAGGGCCATGTTGCTGGAGGAGGAGGTTTAACATATCCCCCTGCACTGTATCTACAGTTTAAATCCCCAAGCTGTATCTGAAATTAGGCAGGTGATGACTGGAGAGAAGACCTTCTTAGTCATCATGGTGCCCTAACTGTGGAATAAGCTCACCTGGTGCCAACTCTGATAGCATTTTGGCACTAGCAATGACATTTTCACTTCCCCCAGGATTTTATGTGTTATTTTTATGTTCTGCAGAAATTTATGCTTTAACTGCTATTTGATGTTTTATCTGTTCATTAATTGTTTAGGTACTCTGTTGTCAGCCACCGTCAAAGGTTTACCGAAGGGTGGCTTACAAATATTTTAAATAAATTTAATATAAATATAATAGCTGCAGTCTGCAGCAGGATGCGGATTAGGGGTGGAGAAATAGGGTAGAACCCAACTAAAGCCCTATTTAGAGTAGAACCATTGAAATGAACTAACAGAAGTCCATGCATTCCAATGGGTCTGCTCTAGGTAGGACTTTAGTTGGATTCTACCCATAGATATCCATGTTGTACCTGTCTTACCCCTCCCCTCCCCAGTTATTAGCAGCTCTAGGGAGTAATTTATTAATATCCCCACATTCCCTCAGCCTTAATGATCCAATTCATTATGGTGCCCTGTGGCTGCTTTCAAGGAAAGAAAAGAAAAAGACATGGGAAAATTCAGTCATAGGTCTCTTGCATTATGGGTATAATGCAAATATAAATGCTAAAAAATAAAATGGAAATGGAAATTAACCCCTCCCCCTAAATTCTTGGCTAGAGGGAAAAGAAAGAAACTTTCACTCCCAGGATATGTCCCCCTGTCCATTAGGGAAGCCTGCCTTGTTCCTTGAGACAGCTGCTCTCTGGTTTTCTGTAAGCCACAGAAAATAAATTGGAGGTACTTTAAAAAAAAACATTCCAGCTTCACTCAATAGAGGTGGAATAGCTTCAAATATTAGCCCAGTGAGACTGCAGCATCCTGTTTGAATCCCATCAGCAAAGCAGCAGCAAAGCCACAAATTTCGACTTTCCCATTATGGCTGAAGCCAGCTTGTCAAGATCAAAATAAAGCCCATTCTCTTCTCCAGAGTTGCAGTTCCTGACCTGAAACTCTGCACTGGGCAGCAAAAACACACACACAAAAAAACACCCACCACCCACCCCAGTCAGTGAGATTAGCTGTCGCTGTGCATTACACCCCTAAAGGCTCAAGCCACCTTGCCAAGGAACGCTTAATACAGTTTATCTCAAATCAGCAACTTGCAGGCTTCTCAGCCTCCTGCAGTTTGATGTCAACATTCCGCATGTCCCATGGCATATCAGAGTCCATGAGTACAGTGTTTTAATATCTGCGCAGATATTTCCTTGGCTAAATGCTGGAGGCTTTGTCTGAGTTCCTGTGCTAATGATTGGGTATATATTATTCGGGCCAAGCCCTAATACCATCACACTGCATGCAGAAGGGCAGTACTTTATTTCCGAAAGGAAGAGATGTGGAGACTTGGGTTTATCTGGATGCTTTTCACTTTCATCCCAAATTGGGCTTGGCTGTGACAAAGAAAGTAATCTTCACATGCTCAGATGAAGTTGCTTTGTTGTTATTACTTCACTTGTTCCAGGGCTGGAGCCCTGGCCCTGAGTATGAACTCTGGAGATCCTTAATGAAGCCAACCGTAGTTTATATTTTGCAACAAGACATCTTTACTTGAATTCTTAACCACTTAATGGAGTGATTTCTGGGGTGTGTAAGACATATAGGGCCAGTTGGACATAACATTCCCAGCTTCCAAGACATGGTTTATGAAGCTTGGAATGAATGTTATGACCAACATTAAACCAGAGGTCCCCATTTCAGGTGAAATGAGGGACTCTGGTTTAAACAAAAGCCAGTGTATGAGGGAAGAAGGGCAAGGGGGGCAAGAATGGAGCATGCAGACCTGATATTTTGTTCCTAGCTTAATTAACCATGGTTGGGAATGTCCTGTCCAAACCACCCTGTAGATTAAGCATTTATGTAAATATGTATGCTGCATATACATTAACACATAAAAATAATAATCAGTGAGTTGTGTTTATTATCTTGAAATATTAGAGATAACACATATGTCACAGTCTAGGGACTGCTCAGACTGATCTCAGAGGTTTTGTCACTTTATGAAGGCCGTTATCACACATGTGGTTTTAAGCACAGTCACCGTGACTTTGATCTACTTCTTCAGTGCGGGACTCGCATGACATCGTTCCTCCTTGCGCTGTTCTCGTACCCTGAGTGCTCCGTTTTTAGTTTCTGTTCTGATTTAACCCTGAATGGGCAAAGTCTGTTTCAGGTAAGTTCAGGCAAGTTCAACAGGCTAAGCTGAGGTATCGGAGCAAAACCAACCATGTGTGATTCAAAACGCTACACTCGCATAGAAAACGGAGGGGGAACCCGCAGAAGCAAACTGGGAGAAAAATAGTAGGTGTGATAAAGACCGAACTCCTTTGGGTGTATTTTTCTTATAATCTCAAATGAGACTAGACTAGGGGTGGGAAACATGATGCCTTTCTCCCCCTTAAAAAATGGACAAATTTTTTTACAAGCTGCTGAGATTATTGTGAAATCGGTTCCTATTGGTCCTAAAAACTGTCGATTCAAAGGAGTTGTTTAGTGTGCTGGGGCTCAGACCACATGTCTGCCTCGAATTCTGTCTTTTGGGCAGGTTGCTTGTCCTTTGCCACATAGCAGGACAGTTTCTCAAATTTTCAAATCTGCCCTTGGGCCAAAAGGGTTGCCTACCCTGGACTAGACCAATGAGATTTCATTCTGGGCCCTAAGTCTAGAAGCTGTCACCATACAGCTAGGAAAATGGGAGTTTCTGAAGAAAGTTCTGAAGATTTTTTTCCCCCCAGCTGGACATGGAGATGGTGATCTGAAGGTGGGAGACCTGCTGAGCTTTACATTTATGGTGGGTTTTCCCCTCTGCAAGGGTGGGTGACCAATCAAGACAGTCTGCTCCTGGATGCTAATGGATCCAAATGGTTTCCAGAGGGCTCTGGAGGTTTTTCTGGCTGATATGGCTGGCTCTTTTGTTGAAACCCAGGTTAATTTGCAGAATGTAGAAATGACCCAGGTGGTTGACATGATTGCTCTTGAGTGCTTTCTCCAGAGTAGAGCTCTTAAGGCTCCATGGTATACTCCAGAGCTGAAAACAATGAAACAAAATAGGAGATGGCTTGGTTGTAGATGGAGACAAAGTCCTAATGGATGCAATCGAGCACTGGTGTGTGCCTATGGTCAGGTATATTTAGAAGCAGTGAGGTTGCCAAAGGAACAATATGTCATCCCCCCTATTAAATCATCTATGTGCTGTCCAGCAAAGCTTTTTAGGGTCATCCAGTGCTTATTACATGCTGGCCTTGAGGATGCAGTGGATCCATCTGAGACCCACTGTAATATGCTTGCTAGGCACTTCCAAGATGAAATATCTTGCATCTGCCAGGACTTAAACTCCACTGTTACAGCAGGTGAATCAGGTGAGGTATCTAGAGCACAGCCCTGTCTAGCTTTATTGGATGAGTTTCAGTTGGTAAATGGGAAAATGTAAGGTATCATTCTATTCCAATTTCTTCTTGGTAGATAATTGGGAGTTTCTGTCATAAAGTTTCCAGAAAAAAATCTTCCAAAAAAAAAGTTACCTTGATCATTCTCAGAGAACAGAAGAAGGCATAGCAGAAGTTGTTACTAGGAAGATGTGAGTATGAAACTGTTCCTAACTAACACTGGATGTTCATATAGGGCTTTAAATACCAAAGTTGTATCAGAAATGTGAAATTAACATTAGCAATCACGTTAGCATCATTAGTCATGGTCACCAGCATAGTTGTGCCTTCCAGGAAGGGAGAAGAATCTGCACATTGTTTAGTGCAGATTCAGAAACAAAGAACACCCAGGTTTGGAAGGCACACCCATTGGCCCAATTCTGATTTTGGAGTCAAGATTGCTCCCACTTTAATACACAGAACATACAGATACATCAGGGCACCACAAGTAAGCACCTTGAATTCAATATGGCTATGGATTTCTTGACTTCAGTAGCTTTCTGTCAAACCCTTGATGCCATTTGAATATATATATATATATATATATATATATATATATAGTTTAATTATAGTATGGTGCTGCACTGCCTCTCCATTAATAATACAGTGAATTTCAGCAGCAGATTAAATTTCTATAAAGTAGTAAATTGCCGGAGAAAGTGGAGGAAAGTCGTGGTTGAGGAAAATAAGTACATTATGGGTTCTTTATTAGATAGAAGCCCATGGCATCAGGCAGATGGGCTCTTGCAAACACACACATATGAGAAAAACAGGGACTACATCAATCAGCTTATCAAAATCACTTAAAAGAAATGGGCTTCTGCTGAATGTGTGGAGTGCAGTGAAACATCAGTGTAACCCTGGACGTATATTAACCGACACAGGGAGATTATGACATGTCCATTACTGTGCCAGCTTCTCCAACTGGCTGCTGAGAGGCTCCCAAATCCTGCCTAATGCATTTTTTAAACATTATTTTTATTAGCCTTGTTATAAGCAGGCATATTGTAAAACAACATTAGAAGCAGAACCGCCATCGCAGAGTTGCTGAGTCTGCTCTGAACATCAGCTGTATACTTCGTAAGGGGTTATGCAAATAGGATGCTAATCTAAAGCAAAGTGGAGAACACAAACCCAGTGAAAATGGAGGGAAAGACCTTTGCAAGCATTTCTCCTTTCTGACTATTTTTTGCCCTGCGCGCTGTCCCCACCCCAACCTAGATCAGACTATTTTCATTTGCTCATTAGATCTCCCCCTTCTTCCCTCCCCCACTCACATATGTACACACAGGTTGTTTTTGCTGTGTTTAATTGTTTTCCTCCATGTTATATATCACAGGCCAACTATTATTTGTCCGCATCCACCTATTGTAAATTCAAGGATGGAGAGTTGGAAATGGTTTCTTGCTTGCCATTTTGGGCAAGTCTACACATTGGTCCGTGATGCACCAGGCCAGTCCGAAAGGAATTGTGTCTATTAATACTAGAGGCCAACAACCAAAGATCTGGCTATTCATGTGTGAAGATCAGCTACTGATCCACACATACCCAAAATAACCTCCCTCTCACCACTTCATAACTACAGTCAGCCTCCCTCTGTACAATATGAGATTAGGGTTTCCCAGAACAACTGAACTTCAGATTCACTGATTTTAGAAATGAAGTATTAATGCATTGCCTGGCAGGATAGCAAAGACGTTGCCTTAAGAGTCTTTAGTGATATACATACTGCCGTTGGTAATCATTTTAACGCAGTCCACTAGCTGTATTGCCACTAGTGGCAACCAAATGAAATGTTCATTCTTTCACCACCAACGGTATTTATTCATACCCCACAGTTATCCTTGTCCTGGTGGTACCAAGTCTTGGCTATTATAGTGTGTTGGACATCAGGCTGCCTTGAAAAGTACTTCGAAACTTCCGTCAGTTAAAAAAGCAGCAGTGGCCAGATTACCAATAGAAATGAACCAATGGGAACTTATCTTGCCTGTATTAGAAAATTTTCACTGGCTTCTAGTTTGTTCACAGGCACAACTCAACTTGTTTTACATTGCTTGAATTGATTTTATCTGTACGCCACCCTGAGATCCCAATGATATAGAGTAGGATACAAATGTTTAAATAAATAAATAAAATTCAAGATTCTGGTTTGGGGCAGTATCCAGCCCTGCTGCTGTGCTAGTAGGAATGAGCACTAGCACAACAGGAAGCTAATGCTGGCTAGCACAACCAGAAACTAGCCAAACCTA
The DNA here is from genome assembly GCA_029215795.1 of Anniella stebbinsi. NCBI lineage: Eukaryota > Metazoa > Chordata > Lepidosauria > Squamata > Anniellidae > Anniella > Anniella stebbinsi. The sequence goes on along the minus strand of JARDYH010000005.1, from coordinate 57,354,161 downwards.
CTGCTTCCTCCTCCTATGCCAAAGTCACAGAAACTTTAAGTGCTGCACCCTTTATGGAGTGAATAGATGGCACTTCATTGAGAAAATATAACAAAGTGTACACTGTAGAGCTTTTATGCCTGCTATATAGTGCAAAGAGAGCCTTGAAAGTCTACAGTGTTTTTAAAAGGGGTTCTCTTCCTATTTTATGGGCAATTTGCTGTATTCTTTGCTAGAGCCATACTTGAGGCAACCATAAAACCCCCCCAGAAAACCTCCTTGCTTGTAAAACCCTCAGAGCCTCCCCACCCACTATATTCTTTCAGGCTTTACATTAAGTGGTAGGAGAGGAGAAAGAAGAGGTAGCAAGACCAGCATCCCATCCCCTCAGTGATGCTGCCTGGCTGCCTGGAGCTTTTGTATTCTCCCCTATGATAAACTGTAGGGGTGTGCACGGACCCCCCGGATCGGATCGGGACCCGGATCGGGACCTCCAATTTTGTCCCGGACCGGTTCGGACAAAATCGGAGGCCCCCCGGACCGGATCGAGTCCGATCCCGACCCAAAAATCGTAAATTTTTGGATCGGCCGCCATTTTTTTCCCCATAGACTTGCATTGCAATGCAAGTCTATGAGGAAAAAATGGCGGCGGGTGGGTAAGGGGGGGCCTAACTCCCTCCCCCCCCCGGGGCCGTCCGCTGTGGACGGCCCCGGCAGGTAAACCCCCTCCCCCGCGCTCCCTACCCCCCCTGGGGCCGCCCGCTTCCATCCGCTGGCGCCCGCGGGCGCCAGCGGATAGAAGCGGACGGCTCCGGGGGGGGGTAAGCCCCCTTCCCCGCCACTTACCTTCTCGGCCCGTCCGGCGCCGGCGGCTACTACCAGCGGGCTCCGCGGCCTACTCTCGAGTAGCGCGCCGGGTGATGACATCACCCGGCGCGCCATCCTAGAGCAGGCCGCGGAGCCTGCTGGGAGTAGTAGGCGCCGGCGCCGGACGGGAGCCGCCGGGCCGGAAAGGTAAGGGCCCCCCTCCCCCCTCCCCCCTCCGCGCGCCCCCTCCTCCCCTCCACGCACCCCCTCCTTACCTTTCCGGCCCGGCGGCTCCCGTCCGGCGCCGGCGCCTACTACTTCCAGCAGGCTCCGCGGCCTACTCTAGAGTAGCGCGCCGGGTGATGACATCACCCGGCGCGCCATCCTAGAGCAGGCCGCGGAGCCTGCTGGGAGTAGTAGGCGCCGGCGCCGGACGGGAGCCGCCGGGCCGGAAAGGTAAGGGCCCCCCTCCCCCCTCCCCCCTCCGCGCGCCCCCTCCTCCCCTCCACGCACCCCCTCCTTACCTTTCCGGCCCGGCGGCTCCCGTCCGGCGCCGGCGCCTACTACTTCCAGCAGGCTCCGCGGCCTACTCTAGAGTAGCGCGCCGGGTGATGACATCACCCGGCGCGCCATCCTAGAGCAGGCCGCGGAGCCTGCTGGGAGTAGTAGGCGCCGGCGCCGGACGGGAGCCGCCGGGCCGGAAAGGTAAGGGCCCCCCTCCCCCCTCCGCGCGCCCCCTCCTCCCCTCCACGCACCCCCTCCTTACCTTTCCGGCCCGGCGGCTCCCGTCCGGCGCCGGCGCCTACTACTTCCAGCAGGCTCCGCGGCCTGCTCTAGAGTAGCGCGCCGGGTGATAACATCACCCGGCGCGCCATCCTAGAGCAGGCCGCGGAGCCTGCTGGGAGTAGTAGGCGCCGGCGCCGGACGGGAGCCGCCGGGCCGGGCAGGTAAGGGCCCCCCTCCCCCCTCCGCGCGCCCCCTCCTCCCCTCCACGCACCCCCTCCTTACCTTTCCGGCCCGGCGGCTCCCGTCCGGCGCCGGCGCCTACTACTTCCAGCAGGCTCCGCGGCCTGCTCTAGAGTAGCGCGCCGGGTGATGACATCACCCGGCGCGCCATCCTAGAGCAGGCCGCGGAGCCTGCTGGGAGTAGTAGGCGCCGGCGCCGGACGGGAGCCGCCGGGCCGGAAAGGTAAGGGCCCCCCTCCCCCCTCCGCGCGCCCCCTCCTCCCCTCCACGCACCCCCTCCTTACCTTCCCGGCCCGGTGGCTCCCGTCCGGCGCCGGCGCCTACTACTACCAGCAGGCTCCGCGGCCTGCTCTAGAGTAGCGCGCCGGGTGATGACATCACCCGGCGCGCCACCCTAGAGCAGGCCGCGGAGCCTGCTAGTAGTAGTAGGCGCCGGCGCCGGACGGGAGCCACCGGGCCGAGAAGGTAAGTGCCCCCCTCCTCCCCCCCCCCCGCTGTCCACTTTCATCGGCGGGCGCCCGCTGGCGCCCGCCAATGGAAGCGGCGGTGGGCGCCAGTGGGCGCCCGCCGATCCGCCGATCCGCCGAACCGGTTCGGAGCTTTTTCGGACCGGTTCGGATTGGATCGGCCGATCCAGCTGCAGGATCGGAAATCGGATAATTTATCCGATTTCCCACTGGACCGGACTCGGATCGTGGATCGGGTCCGATCCAGTGCACATCCCTAATAAACTGCATGCAGGCGCCACCATTAGCAAGAAAGTGGTGCCCTGCTCCCCTTATACCGGCATCCAAAGAGAAAGTGGATGGGCTTGACTCAGATTGTGGGGGCTCAGTGGACATCCATATATTTGTTTGTGGAGTGGTGTCAGCACACAGAAGTGGGAAGCCATCTTCTAGGAAGGCCATTCTTGGACGCCAAGAGTGTTGCTACCACCTCCTCTGCCACTGACACAGATTCACAAAATGCAGTGAAAACATAGGAGTCGTTTCTAATAAGTTCCTTATACATCCCACCCAAAAGTACCATGATTGGAAATAAAAAGGAGAGCCATGTTAAAGCAATTCCTCAGTTGGAAGCTAGAGCTGTCAGTCACCACTCAAAAAAACCTTTCCTCTCATCCTTCAACACCTTGTGGTTTTTTTATATGGAGAATATGTATCCGTCTTTGGAGACACGCTGTCTGTGTCTCTGTGACCCTCCAAATCTCTGAATTCATGAGAATCCAGATTAGTTTCAGAGCAATTCAAAAAATCTTTGCTTTGCTTTGGACAAATCCCAAAAATGTCCAAATCAGGCAGTTCGGTTCAGAATTCAGGATTTGTCCAAACCCTGTGCACACCCCTAGTACTTATAACATGTTTCTTCCAAACTTCCACCATTCAGAAAAGGAAGGGTCTGGGTTTTGTTGTTTTGTTTTCTGTAAACTAGGATAAATTTCCTTACAATATATTTGATGAATGATCTTTCCACCCAACCCATAAGAGACCTCAGGGGACACTGGATTATGGACACTTCTGACTAATATAAAATAAACAAGACAAAATTATATGTAATTACGCTTTAAGTCATTTGCTTGTCTTAGTAATTGACCTGTGCATTCTTTAATCTTTAATGCTTCCTTCAAATTCAACCTCAGGGTCTCATAACATTTATTGGCATTTGTCATAGTGGAGGCTATTGAGAAATCTGGCTTTATTAGAAGTCTTTTAAAAAAATTAAAATCCACTTTTAAGGGTAAACTGCATTTTATTATTTATTTATTTTGGATATTGCATTTTGATTCAATGGGAACTTAAAGCCTACTTCAGAAAACAAACTATGATCAATTGCAGGCAATGATTGGCCATGTTCTAAAGATGGAATTGCAAGCCTACTGTTTCTTTTACGCATCCCCTTTTGATGGGGATGTACAAATAGGGTAGGTCAGCCTTCCCTAACATAGTGCCCTCCAGGTGTATTGGACAGCAACTCCTATAATTCCCAGCCAGCATTGGCCACTGGTCATGCTGGCTGGGAATTCTGGCAGTTGCAGTCTAGCACATCTGGAGGGCACCAGCTTGGAGATGGCTGTGGTAGGTTTTAACATAAACTTTGGTAGCTTTCTCCCATTCCAGCAAGACAGATGCATGTATGCACCATGGCTTCCATTTATTTCCTATGTTGCAGCCCTTCAAACATTTCATCCAATTCCAACCAAGTACCGTCACCTACATTTTTTCTGACTAATATGCATCTAGAAACAAAATAACACATGTTCTTTTTATAAGTGATATAAATTGTATTTTTATTCTGTCATTAGATATTGAGCTCCTACTTAGGCCATTTTACTGTAGATGTTCCACAAGCATATGAATTGTAATTATAACTAGGGGTGTGCATCGGATCGGATCCGATCCACGATCCGAATCCGATCCGACCCAAAATCGGGAAAATCCGATCCGATCCGATCCGGACAACCTCCGATCCGATCCGATCCGATCCGATGAGGTCCGATCCGGATCGGACGCCATTTTGAATGCTTTTTCCCATAGCCAAGTATTGTTTTACAAAAACGCCTATAACTTTTTCATTTTTAAAGATAGAAGGATGAAACTTGGGCACATTGTAGACTGGTTAGGGGTAGTTATCTGTGAGAAATTTCAGAAAGATTGGTGCATGAATTTTGTGGCAATTAATTTTTTAATAAATACCCAGGAATGCCTATAACTTTGTCATTTTTAAAGTTACACACATGAAACTTTGCCACATTGTAGGGGGTACCTTGGGACCTATGTGTGTGAAATTTCAGAAACGTAGGTGCTTGTCTTGTGTGGCAATTAATTTTTAGAAAAATGGGTAGTAGTGGGGTAAATACAGTTACGCCTCCCATTTTTTTATTTTTGAAGATACAAGCAGGAAACTTGGGCACATTACAGGTACCACTTGCCTTGATATGTGTGTGAAATTTCAGAAACATTGGAGCTTTCCTTGTGTGGCAATTAATTTTTGAAACAATGAGGAAAGAAACACCTATAACTTTGTCATTTTTAAAGTTACACACATGAAACTTTGCCACATTGTAGGTGGTACCTTGGGACCTATGTGTGTGAAATTTCAGAAACGTAGGTGCTTGCCTTGTGTGGCAATTAATTTTTTAATAAATACCCAGGAATGCCTATAACTTTGTCATTTTTAAAGTTACACACATGAAACTTTGCCACATTGTAGGCGGTACCTTGGGACCGATGTGTGTGAAATTTCGGAAACGTAGGTGCTTGCCTTGTGTGGCAATTAATTTTAGAAAAATGGGTAGTGGTGGGGTAAATACAGTTACGCCTCCCACTTTTTTATTTTTGAAGATACAAACAGGAAACATGGGCACATTACAGGTACCACTTGGCTTGATATGTGTGTAAAATTTCAGACAGCTGGGTCCAGGCATGTGGTGGCAAGGTATTTTTGAAACAATGAGGAAAGAAACGCCTATAACTTTTTTATTTTAAAAGTTAGAAGTCTGAACATTGCTCACTTTGTAGATGGGTTAGGGGTAGATATGTGTCAGAAATTTCAGAATTATAGGTCCAGGCATTTGATGGCTATGGAATTTTTAAATTACATGTTTCAAAAAAATTTCTACAGAGGCCAGGTCTTCCCCTCCCGCTTCCCGCGAAGAAAAGGAAACACTCTCTCGTCTCGATCCCTTTGATCCTTGCTAGTAGTATCCATTACAGGGCTCGTGTTTCCTTTCCTACTTTCACTTTTCAAGCAGAACGGCTGAGCCTAGCTGAGTTTTGCAGCCATGCGTGCAAGGAAGGATCACTCTGGTCTCGATCCCTTTGATCCTTGCTAGTAGTATCCATTACAGGGCTCGTGTCTGCTTGAGTACAAAGTGAAAGCAGACACGAGCCCTGTAATGGATACTACCAAGGATCAAAGGGATCGAGACCAGAGTGATCCTTCCTTGCACGCATGGCTGCAAAACTCAGCTAGGCTCAGCCGTTCTGCTTGAAAAGTGAAAGTAGGAAAGGAAACACGAGCCCTGTAATGGATACTACTAGCAAGGATCAAAGGGATCGAGACGAGAGAGTGTTTCCTTTTCTTCGCGGGAAGCGGGAGGGGAAGACCTGGCCTCTGTAGAAATTTTTTTGAAACATGTAATTTAAAAATTCCATAGCCATCAAATGCCTGGACCTATAATTCTGAAATTTCTGACACATATCTACCCCTAACCCATCTACAAAGTGAGCAATGTTCAGACTTCTAACTTTTAAAATAAAAAAGTTATAGGCGTTTCTTTCCTCATTGTTTCAAAAATACCTTGCCACCACATGCCTGGACCCAGCTGTCTGAAATTTTACACACATATCAAGCCAAGTGGTACCTGTAATGTGCCCATGTTTCCTGTTTGTATCTTCAAAAATAAAAAAGTGGGAGGCGTAACTGTATTTACCCCACCACTACCCATTTTTCTAAAATTAATTGCCACACAAGGCAAGCACCTACGTTTCCGAAATTTCACACACATCGGTCCCAAGGTACCGCCTACAATGTGGCAAAGTTTCATGTGTGTAACTTTAAAAATGACAAAGTTATAGGCATTCCTGGGTATTTATTAAAAAATTAATTGCCACACAAGGCAAGCACCTATGTTTCCGAAATTTCACACACATAGGTCCCAAGGTACCACCTACAATGTGGCAAAGTTTCATGTGTGTAACTTTAAAAATGACAAAGTTATAGGTGTTTCTTTCCTCATTGTTTCAAAAATTAATTGCCACACAAGGAAAGCTCCAATGTTTCTGAAATTTCACACACATATCAAGGCAAGTGGTACCTGTAATGAGCCCAAGTTTGCTGTTTGTATCTTCAAAAATAAAAAAATGGGAGGCGTAACTGTATTTACCCCACTACTACCCATTTTTCTAAAAATTAATTGCCACACAAGACAAGCACCTACGTTTCTGAAATTTCACACACATAGGTCCCAAGGTACCCCCTACAATGTGGCAAAGTTTCATGTGTGTAACTTTAAAAATGACAAAGTTATAGGCATTCCTGGGTATTTATTAAAAAATTAATTGCCACAAAATGCATGCACCAATCTTTCTGAAATTTCTCACAGATAACTACCCCTAACCAGTCTACAATGTGCCCAAGTTTAATCCTTCTATCTTTAAAAATGAAAAAGTTATAGGCGTTTTTGTAAAACAATACTTGGCTATGGGAAAAAGCATTCAAAATGGCGTCCGATCCGGATCGGACATCTGGTCCGATCCGATCCGACCAGCCTCCGATCCGATCCGATCCGATCCGACCCCCCAGGTCCGATTCCGATCCGCTATCCGATCCGATCCGGGGGGTCAGTGCACATCCCTAATTATAACTCGTGATGGGAGGAAATCATGTTTCCCTACCATTGCTTTGCCTCCTGCTTCTGTCCCACAATAGGGACAAGCAGCTTCCTCTTCCTTCATGCAGGGAAGAAAGAGGAAGCAGGAATGACCATGTGGCCCATTCGGTGGGCATTTTTATCATGCTGCGTTTCCTGCACACAGCAGGAAATGGCAGCAAGTTTCGCTTCAATCCAAAAACTCAGATTTACCAGGCCTTATTTTGTCACGGAAAAAAAGAGCAGAAGGAGTGGGAGATGCACAAGACGTGGATGGCACCATCAAAAGGACCGCGAACATCTGCAAGTGGCCAGTAACAAGCATGTGATAAAACTCTCATCTGTTTGTTTCCCCAGAGATCTTGTAACATTATTGTGTACGTTGTTCTTTTTGTTATTGTTGTTGCCCTTACTTTGTCAAATTTATTTTGAAATGAAATGAAATTGCAAAGGAAAAAAAACATGTACACAAACAGGCTTCCACATGTGCAACTAATGGGCCATTTCATGGCAACATTCATTGATGTGGATGGGATTCTGCAACATCATCTTGGGACTGAATCCTCATTTGGGGCCTATGGAAATTGCACATGCTGGATGAGGGTCCACATATCTTGATCTTCCTGTTGAGCTGAATGAGATTTTAGGGCTGTTCTGAGTATTTCTCTGATTTAATTTCGGGGACAAAATTAGCCCCCTGGGGGACTGAAATATTTTCTCTGAAGGCCATAAATATTTATTTATTTATTTATTTATTTATTTAAAAACCTGTTCAATATGAGGCATTTCTTCTCTGTGCTGCTCCTTTGGCACAATTTTTTTTTCTGGTTAGGATTTCTTTCTTCTTCCAAGAATGATCTCAGCCAATCTGGCCACAGTGAACATGATGTCACAATGCTCCATAGCCATTCAGATTTGGTGATGGGAAGTTGTCCCATTGAACATAGTGGAACTAGTTGTTCGTGAGTAAATATGCATTGGGCAAAAAACTGCTCAGTTTAGCTGGATCATGCCCTCTAATAGGGATGGAGGAGAAAGAGAATTGGGAGATGATGGATGGAAGGAATAATAATAATACTACTAATAATAATAATTTATTTATTTATTACTAACCTCTCCCTTTGGATCAAGGTGAGGAACAACATTAGCACAACAATACAATATAAATCAAATACATAAAATTAATGAAACGAGCATATAAAACCAATACAATATCAAAATAACAATCAAGGCATCTTAAAACGAAGTCATGAAAATGTTGTCCAGAAAAAAAAACATTGTTAGTTCTAAGGGACAGTGTGAAACATTTACTACTCTATTGTTGTTGTTGCCGTTGCTGCTGTGTTTGGAAGATACAAAGTTTTGTGCTTAAGATACCAGCACAGACTGGATATGGACATATAGTCAGATGTGAATTGCATAAGCCGTTAGGTTATTATGTACTAGAGCAAATCAAATGAAAATTGGCTGGTGCAGACTAGTGATGGTGCCAAAGTTTGTAATTACCTGGTTTGTAATATGAATTCAGCCAGCTTGTAATGCTTGGCTGATACGAGAATGGAGTGCCAGTTTGGAATGGTAAACGAGATGTTGCGTGTGGGTGCACGGTTTGCTGTCAGCGCAGAAGCAGAAGTTGTTTACGGTTGACCCCTTAACTCTCATTGCAACTTTTGTTGTGGACTTGTTTAAAATGGACATGCAATCTGCAGAACAATCTGCAGAAGATCTTGTTGTCTAGGGAGAAAGAAAACAAAACCCTAATCATGCGGTTCATAAAAACAACATTGCACAATGAAATAAATTAATTTATCTCTTACACCCTGGCAAGCTTAAAAACCACAGCAGAGGACCTGTTTCACTTGCGTGATACTGTTCTTGCACTGTACTAATCAGTCAGGAGCAGCAGCAGGAGTGTGTGCGCAGCTCAATTCTGTTCATCCCTGGGCAACTGACCACCCAACTCATCAATTATTTCTTTGGTGAGCATCTTCTCTATTGGGGTTGATTCTGAAAGCGTGTGAAGCGCTTGACCCTGGTTTGTCACCCAGTCATGATCTACATTCCACTGCTGAGTCCTGACTAGGTGCAGAGAGGTGGGAGTGTCCTGAGCACCAGCCACCAGTGTAAGTCAGGTGGATTCTTGCACCTGCAATATGTGATTCTGTGTTCGTTTTGCACTCTGTATATATTGTTTATTGAAATATTTATATCCCCCCTCCCAAACGTAGTTTTGCGGTGGCTTAAAACAAACTTTAAAATCCATACAAAAAGAAAACCAATACAAAAAGAAAACCAATACAAAACCAGGCCAACTGTCCATTCCTTTTGTGTCCCCCCCCCCGGGTAAATACAAAAGCACTCTGCTTCAGATCTACATTTCTCCCCCAGTAGTTATTCTCAACCCTTACCATGTCCCCCCCCCACACACCATGAATCTGAGATGGTATGTAATCCCTGCAAGATGAACATGAGGTGAGAAAGAGCGTGCGGTGGGTGGGGAAGCATGTTGTGCCATCTGCATGAACAAGTGATGGAGTATTCTCCCATTTTTTTCTTCTTCTTTCACTAGCTCAGGCTCTGAGCTGAGAAACATAGGCAGGAGGGGGCTGTTGCACAGTGTCCTGCTTGTGGATCCCTGGTCGACAGCTGTTTGGCCACTGCGTGAGCAGAGTGCTCGACTAGATGGACCCCTGGTCTGATCTAGTATGGCGCTTCGTATGTTCTTATGTCATTTGTGCACAGGTGCCAGAATGACATGCCTCTTGGAGCAAAACCAATCATGGGTCCTGTGGCATATTTGTTCTGACACCGGCTTTCATGGACTATAGTCCACTTCATCAGACACTGATTGAGTTACCTCTTGGAGTTACCTCTTCAGGTTTTCTGATGATGTCTGGGGAGACTGCGCCAATGATAAACTGAGACAGTGAGGGGTGGAGGAGTCCGCCTATCACTAGATGCACCCTGTTCTGGGCCTCACATCATTGGGCGCTCCCACTCAATTTCCCCTGAATGCAGCCTTGCTCTTTACACACAGCATCTGAGGGATGAGAGGCACATCTTTCCTGCAGAGTGGCAAGAGCAGAGGTACCTCTCACATTAAGCATTCCATTAAATGGTGGAGGAGGGAGCACTGGATGAGTGGGAGCCTCACCTTAGAGACATTACAGATTGCCTCACGCTATTTAAGTGGGCTAAAATTAGAGGGAAAGAAGCTACAGCTAATTGGACATGTGCATTAATCATAGTATGTTGCTAGAGTACTTCACCCATTAGAATGTGTTAATTTGGTAATTACAAATCAGGGGTGATGGGGAGGGAAGCGGGGAAAGGAGAGGGAGGTTTCTCTTTGTGATCCAGAGCTCTTCTCTTCCACATTGCGCGTACTGGCGATTTTCTTGCTTGGTTTTTCAGTACAGAAGCAGCATTTTGCCACATATCTTGCAGCAGTGCCGCAGGTGGATATAAACAGTGCTTGCAAACCCAGTTAAATGCTATTGGCTAGGGGCTTTTGCAAGATTATTGTGTATTAATTAATTAAGTTGGAATAAATGTCATCCTCTAATTCTGTTCTCTTAATTGCTCATGTGGACTAGAGAATTATTGCTTTCCAAGCTTGCAGAGTGCAGTTAGTGTTATTCTCTAACATTCTTCAGCCCAGCAGACAAATCTGCTGGGCTGGTGAGTGAGAATGGGTTACTCCCCCATGCCCCCGGTCTTCTACAAATGTGTTTAAAATATGGAAATGTGAATGTAAAAGAACACTCCAGATAATCTCAGTTTGGAAATACAGGACTGTGAGACCATTCTTTTAGGAAATGAGAGAGAGAGAGAGAGAGAGAGATTTCACACCAGTGGGTGTGTTAAACACTTCTGGTTTAATGCCACATTATGCAACTTGCAGTACAGGAAGTTTATATACCTATGTACCTGTCCAATTCCACTGGATGCAACCAAAAAAACTCCCCAAACACATAAATGATTTGGGACCAAGCTACCTGAAAGACTGACACCTCCCATAGGAGCCTGCCCAGGTGTTAAGATCTTTTGGAGAGACCCATCATTTGGTACTACCACCTTCAGAGGCACATTTGATGGTGACACAGGTAGCCTTTCTCAATGGCTGCTCCAGGCTGTGGAACTCCCTGCCAAGGGAGGCTAGGTTGACTCTCTCTCTGCTGCCTTCCAGTAGCAGTCAACGATTATTGTTTTTATCCAAGCAGATCTTTAGCATATAACCTGACCTGTTGGTTAGGTGCTGTTTTTATTCTGATGTATTTTAATTGCATTTTTATGTATTTGTTTTATTCTTGTTGTAATCAAGTTTTATTTTCAAAATATTTAGTTCCTATGATTGTAAGCTGCCATGAGTGCCATTTTCTTGGTAGAAAGGTGGGATACAAACCAAATAAATAAACCAGCACGTGTGTGAGAAAATAGGAAAATGTGTGCATTATATACTATTGCTATAGTGTGCTGTTGCACTCATGTCCTATTTGTGGGTTTCCCCTGGGCAGTTGGTTGGCCACTGTGTGAACAAAATGCTGGACTAGGTGGACCCTTGGTCTGATCCATCAGGGCTCTTCTTACATTCTTAAATAGGTATCATTTAAGGTTGTTGTTATTATTATAGTACTCATAATAGGGTGCTAAGAATGGCAAAATGTGGACTTTGTCGGCCTCTTTCCTCTTTGCTAGTGGTATGTAGAAAAGATCACACCTTTTCACACCACATTGTATCACTTTTTCAACAGTTAATGCCATTCAGAATCACACAGTATAGTAGCATGCATTGAATTCTGTCTTTTCAATGCTTTGTAAGTACTCTCAGTGTAGGAGTAGAAAAGGATAGTCAGGAGGTAACCAATCCACATGAAAATTAAGGCTGCCATCTTATGCTCGCAGTGGAAAGTAAATCCCATCGAACTCAGTGGGGTCCTCAGACTTTCACCACTCAGAAGAAGCCAGTGACTGTGGGAAAGGACCCTGGCCCTTTAAGAAAACCAGATATAGCCCTTGAGAAGGTGGAGCTCCCAGAAGGGCTCTCCTTCTAGAAAACCCTGTCAGTTGCTCCAAGCCAGTGCTGGGATAAGTTCTTACCTTAGCTACAAGATTGCTCTCCATGGTCCTAAAGCTGAGCTGCCGTGTCCTTGAATCAGCAGTTCTGTCCAGGGTCCTGAATCTATTGATTCAGTCTTACTTCAGTGGTTGCCTAATCCTGTGCCCTGTCCCTTGAGGCATTGCTTAGTACACTGCCAAACACACACACACACACACACACACACACACACACACACACACTGCCATTAAGCCTGCCCTCCTTGGCCAGCAAATGGTTTCCTCTCCCTGAGAAGAGAGGGAGCAACTCTAGTTCACTTTCCTCTATGGTTTCTCTCTCAGATTCTTAAGAAATGGCAGAGCACAGAGAGCTAGAACATCTTTTGCTGTTTACCACACTGTAATCAATGGATTTACTCTCATGGGTCTTATTCTTGAAAGATAAACCATAGAGTATAAGGTTAGAATGGCAAGATATTCTAGTCCTCCATATTCTGTTGTTTCTCTCTCCAAAAAGAGAGAAAAAACAGAGTACAATGGGCTAGAGTGCACCTTCTAGTCTCCTGTCTGAGCAGAAAATAAAATCTTTTCTGATCAGGGAAGGAGTAGAAACATTGGGAGTGGGGGGAGGAGAGAGAGAGAGACTGGTGGAAGCCTGAAAACACCACTGAGCAGCAGACTAGACCCCAAAAGCTGCCAGCATTTGCCCACATATGGTCTAGACTCCCCATTGACTTGGAGAAGTATCCACTCCTGGCTTTTGACCAAATGTTACCTAGTGTTACAATCACCCATGATTAAGGGTGTGATTTGGGAGGCCCGGGTCACTGGTGAGCTCCCTATGGGTGCTTAAGCACCAGCAGATGGATCTGAGTTTGTACACAAAACATTGTTTTGTACAATTTCCTAGAAAGATGCTTACCTTTTGACCCAAATGTGTAGACACTAGTATTGGGACAAGGAGTGGATAACTGGGAGATACAAGGCTCCATAAGGTGCAAAGGATGGAGTTTTGGACCAATTGAAGTTTTTCCTGGGCATTAGGTTGCACTCATGGGCAAAGCAGCAGTCTGTTAAAATTCTCCCTTTCATGGAACCATTAATGGCACAAGAGCCCCATCTCCAATATTCACAACATGGTAACCCACCCACCCACCGTGCTTTCTGATATCAACTATAATTTATTAAGTACTGTGTATTCATATACCAATTGTATTTGTTTAAATATGTTCCATAGTGCTCTTTTTTCAACTAAGCATTGATTCATAGATTGTGATGGAGGTCTTTACAAAGCAGTCTTCACCTTGCTTTGTAAAGAGGTTATTTTGGCTAATTGGGTCATTAAGGCATGAACAGTCTGCTCTCCCCTTCCTCCTCCCCACCATAGGGTACTAAGTTGCTTTTAAGACATATGCTCTACCCTCTGGATAAGTTACATAATTGATATAGTTACTTAGTGATACAGTCAATATCCAGGTATGTTATTGTTCTTGGAGAGGGCTATTAAATGGGTGGAATGATTGACAGACTATCCCACTGCTTGCATACAATCTGCATCTTCATTGTGTCTATCTTGGGTAGCCCTGCATTTGTGTGGTTTGTTAGAGCTGTTATGCAGACTTTGTAGGAATGGTTTCCTCAAAAGAAGAAGAAGGGAAGAAACCCACATCATTTTCCACATGGGCAGCCCCAGATTGGCTCTCAGAGCCTGGAGAGCCAGGGGGATGCTTTTCTTCCTATCACAATAATTTGTTGGCTCATTAGCACTCATGCCTTAAAGGGGCTCTTGGAATGTTAGCAGGTGTAAAATGTGATTCCCCCCTCCCCTTCTCCTCCTCCCTCCATGATATCACCTTACAACCTCTTTGTCATTAATCTTTGCATATTTCTTCCTCTTGTCCCAAGTCCATATTTTTATGAGCAACTGTTTTTCCCTGTCTCCTCAAAACCAGAAGGCGAATGCACCTTTAATGGGATTGTTCTGCCCTCCCTGCAGACTAAATGGTGACTTCAGTTGAATGGAAGACTCCTTTTCCATAAAGATTTGTTAATTAACCATGAACCTAATTCCAAAACTTGTTTTATTTTATTTATGTAAGGGATTTTTATTCTGTTCTTCATCAGAGATTCCAGGGTGGTTTGCAAAATAGTTAAAAACGCAATATATATTAAAATACATGTACAGTGTATACACAATATACCATTTTAAATACTTTTCCTGTGTGGCCACATATTGCCTTATTTGTTCCGGCTTTGCCAACATGAATAAGTAACAAAGGAAGAAGCAATTCTGTACCCACATACTTGGGAATAAGCACCATTGAACTCAGTGAGACTTACTTCTGAGTGGACATGTATAGGATTGCACTGTGAATACTTCTAAATGTGGACTTTAAATGAAAGTGTAACTGAAGATAGTAGAAAGAAGCTTATTATTCATTTATAATAGTCATATGCCACCTTTTCACAAATGCCACCAAGGCGGTGTACAACAAGTTGTGACTCTAATTTGTAAAGTAGTCTCTCTTGCACCCCGAAGGTATGTCATTATTTTCTTCTTCCTCAGTCTTTAGTAGTAGGACTGTGTACCTGTAACGCTTACTGGGGAACAACATCCTTTGAACACAGTAGGGTTTACTGCTGAGTAAACATGCACAGGATTGGGCTGCTAACGGGGCAGGCTACACATTGTAGGCTTCATCCTTCTCCTTGTTTTCTATGATCCTTTCCTATTGTTACCTACTTACTTTTTGTCTGGTCCATTTCACTGAAACTGCTGCTGAGTGTATATTTCATCATGGAGGCTTCCTAATAAACACATTGTTATTACATAAGGAACACAATAATTATGTAAATAGAAGAAATTTGCTGTACGTAGCAGCTATGTATGAAGGCTGCACAGTACTTTGCACATCCAGTTGCTATTCCTTAGTGTTGCTGTATTCATCCAACAAATTGTTCTTTGAAAGTCCTCCAATTTACAGCAAGTGAGGTGACAGTCATAAGCAGGAAAGTGTTGTCTCTGTCTTGGATTTCATCACACAAAGCAGCAGCCAAGCTTCTACAAACAAAAATGTGTTTTCCATGCAGTTTGGGAGACAATCCTGATTTCTTTGTTCTTTTAAAGCCATTTATGATGATTATAATTAAATTCTCCAAATATATCCCTATCCACATTGCAATGTCCATGCTGCTAGTCCATGCTCATGATCACTATCCAGTTAGGAATTTGCTGCTTGCACATGTGGATCTCCCTTCCTAGATCACACCATATATCTGTCCCTCCCAAATGTCAGGTAGGAATGTATATCTATCTACTGCCACATCTCTTCATAAATAACTTCTTGTGTTAGGCTGATGCTTCTGTTAGCACATCTAGTGGGGAACATCACTCCAAACCTAGCAACTTGAATCATACCCATGATCCTCTGCCAAGAGCCACTGGTACTGAAATCAGCAATATCTGGATCTATGCTTTGCTACCCCTTCTAGCTAACCATTCAGGATTGCAGTTTGCAGAGTTGCCAGAATCATGATGTCCTCCGGTCTCCAGTTATGCCACCTATCCAGGCAGCTCATCTTCTCTGGTAACAGCTATAATTTTTTTCAGGCCATGCTTGGACTTTGCCTAGGCAACCATCAGAACTGATCTTGCCTGCATATTGGTATGCCCATTTCTTGTTCATGTGTCTGCATGGATTCTCTTTAGGTCTCCATCCTGGGGAGCTCAAACTTCCTGCTCCCCATCCTGCTAACTAGTCTGCCTACAGCCCAGCATCATAAAACATATCCATCTTGTACTGTCAGCTTCCAACTAGAGTTCCTTGTTTGTCTCAGAGCCAATCTACACACTAGCTTTGTAATGTTTTATAAGGGTTACGAAAACTCTTTGGGCCACATGACGCACTCCCTTGAACGTTGTATACCCGAGGTTTTTTAAAACTCACTTCAGCAATATACAATAGTTTTTACTTGTAATAAATCGTTTTAAGTAAAATAATGTGTCCTTCCTTACCATTTGTGATTTGTGGGTGGCAGTGCTTCATTTACCGGTGCCCAAATGCTTAGCTGTTGATTGGTGGGGAAGAAAGAGGGGCTAAGGAGGAAGTGGGCGAGTGAACTACAACACCCACAATGCTTAGCCCTATACTCATTGAAAGCTAGGGAATAAAAGGGGAACTAAGGAGGAAGTGGGTGAGTGAACTACAGCGCCCACAATGCCTTGCCCTAAACTCATTGTAAAAACAAAACAGAAAGAGATGGACAGAAGGATGTGAGACCGCAAACACCGCTTTGAAGACTGAAGAATTTTTCTCCTGTAACGTGAGTACTTCTTAATGTGGCCTAAGACGTTTTGGAATGCACCTGTTTGGAACGTTTTAAAATACTATTTAAAACATTCCATGGTACAGTGTAGATAGGCTCTCAGTCTTGCATTCGTCAAGTCTAGGATAAGGCTATCAGTGGAAGATATGGAAAAGAAGGCTATCAATGGCTACTAGTCCGGATGGCTATATGCTACCTCTGGTAACAGAGGTAGTAAGCCTATGTACACCACTTGCTGGGAGCATGGGCTGGAGGGAGCTATTGCACTCATGCCCTGCTTGTGGGTTTCCCGTTGACAGCTGGTTGGCCACTGTGTGAACAGTGGGCCCTCGGTCTGATTCATCATAGCTCTTCTTATGTTCTTATGTTGATGCCCCCTTGACCACCAACTCCCTCCTCAGTTATCACTAATGTCAGTGGACATTAGAAAAGATGTGAAGAAAAAAACTTTGAAGAGAGATCCTCAAATTATAGTTTTCAACCTCATGGAGATAAATACAAGTTGGCAGGAGAAATTATAGTGGGAAAATGGCAGGTAGGAAAAGATGTAAGTCCCTCCCCCATCCCCCCAACCCTTTTCTCCATGCAAGAATCCCCCCTCAAAACTGCAGATCTTTGTACATGGATTAAGGGGTACTTTGCCTCTAAGCCTCATTGTTCTGAAGAAAAGCTTAAAATATTACAATTTTACATTGCAGCATGCAAAGGTTCAAACATCTGCACTCCCTCCAAAATTAAGAAAGTTATTCATGCACCTCCCCCTCCCCACCCCATACTTCAAGGACCTTTCCTGATTATTAGTTTTTTGTTTTTTGTTTTGTTTTTTTACTGCAACAGATGAATAAATCAAACATTTGCAACCTTGGGTTTCTGAATTGATTTCAACTAAAGGCTTCTAATCTTTAGAACAAACTATTGGTAAGTTTTTCCAGTAGTAGATGGTTCAAGGCATCCTAAATCTCTAGCAGTTTAGGTGTTTCTCTGACATAGATTTTATGAAGTCACTTTTCATAGAAAGATTGTGACTCTAAATTGAAAGTGGATGTTTCAAAACTGGGAGTTCCTGTGGAAACTGGGAGTTCCTGTAGAAAAGAATTGTGATACAGCTTCATTCTTAAAGGTCTGCAGTACAGCCAAAAATGTTCAAATAAGCTGATATTGGGACATTGCTTTGATGTAGAATAACACTAATAAGGAGCTACAATATATTGATGCACACTGGATTAAGACGGTCATCAGATTTGGATAATGGGAGCTTAACAGTGGTTCTGCTACATTGCAATTCTATAAGGCGTTCCTAATCCTGATGTGTTCTGGGGTCAAGAGTTTGCTGCAGTAGAAGGTCCCTTTAAAACCTGAGCCCTGCAAATTCTTACTAAGGGAGCTAAATAGGATCCCTAAATGCCAAGATTGAATTTACAGTTGTGCCAGCATTTTAGCCAAGTGCTTTATTATATCTTTAAAACAATGGATTGACACTAGAAAATAGAAAGATGGATTGGATGACGGCAAGAGCACCCTGCATGAGCTATTCTCCCCCCCACCCACACTAGCTCCATTTAAATTGTGCAATATTAGAAATGCATTCTGGCATGTTTGTTAATAAAGACACACAGCTGAACGAACCCTTTTTCCCCCCGTTGTTTTTTTTTTCCAGCCCCACTGTCTATCTCTAGAGAAATGTTATTGGAATCATATTGCATTTTCAGGTCTGATGAAACTCCAGTAAAAATAAGCATTTTATGCAAATATAGTGTGGTGGAAAGAATAGCATGTTATGTACCATAAAACTTTAGGTAACTGGAGCCCTCATTTCGGTTTGTTTTTTAACACATCTCCATGCAAGGCAATTATATTTAGGACATGTTGGGCTACTCATTCAGCTCTGAGGGTCATTAGCTATGACCAGAATGGCTACAGCTAGTTTGTGAATGTTGGTTTGCACAAAAGCAATCTGCAGCCTTTGCATGTTGTTTTCTTTAACACTGTGGACCACAGCTGATGGTTGCATGGTGCTTCATCTGTAGTACCACATGTGTAATGTGGCAGCGCATGGGCTACTTGTCTTGGTCACATCAAAAATCTATGCTGAGCAAGAGGATTGCAGGAAATGTGTAAAATGCTTTGGTTGCACGGGAACTGCAGAATGAATCCATAATGAATTGGCAGTTTCCTTTGTGCTTTGATATGGTTATTATTCTGAAAACAGTACTCTCAAATAAAAAAACTGGAAGCAGCTCCTGAAAAAAAGCATCTTTGCTAGACTTGGACATCCTGAGAGTTTAAAAACACGACTTTAGGCTGTTCTTTACTTCCCTCCTTGTTTCTTGACCTTTTAGATCTGTTTGTGTGATGGGAGACTGCTGATGGTCTCTCACAAATGTAAAGGCATGTCTGAATCATCTGAATCTATATGCTCTCTTGGCACCTCACTATGATGCACCTGCCTTCCCCTAAGGAACGCTGCAGGAAGGATCATGTTGGTGGATTTGCCTGGGTTTGGGGTGTTACTAGTCCTATTTTTCACCAAAAGCTTGGAATGAATTGTTTTTATTCCCTCTGTGATGATTCTGTTGGGATGTAGATTATATGAATATTGCATCAAAATTGGTATGTTTTAAAACCAGCAATGTGACGGGCCCCTCAGATGGGTCAGCCTAGGTCTTGATGGAGCTTTCTCCCTGAACCATGGCTTGGATCCAGATTAAGTTAGTTCCCCATTTCTCTAATTCAAATCCATGGGACAAGTTAGTATGATCTTAATTTAAGTCCCACTGATTACAGTGGGGACTAAGTGCAACTGAGGGTGCAATCCTGTGCATGTTTGGACAGAAAAAAACTACTACAACTCCCAGCATTCTCCAGTTAGCATTTTGAATTGTAGGACTTTTTTCTGTCTACTATGCATAGGCTTGCACCCTAACTTAATCTGAATCCAATCCAATGCAATGTCAATGAGGCAGATAAAATCAACTAAAATATATGTCAAGAAAAGTCACAAATGAGCGCAATGTGGCCTATGGAATCAAGTAAACCCAATGCAAAAGGCAGAAGCTATGGAGGTTAATCCACGACACTTCGCTCATTGCAAGCTACAAAGCCTACAAGCAGGGATGTGTACCAACCACAAGATTCAGTTTGGATCCTGATTCAGTGATTCAGAAAACAGCTCAGTGTGTGACTGATTCAGAAGACACCTGATTTGACTCAGTAAGAGTAGGGGGAGAATCCAAACTTTGTTTTGGAAAGCTGAAGCTTCACGACCCCCACTGAGTGTCACTGGAAATCAACAAATAGCCATAACCTTTTTTGTTTGACAGTATTGGGTGGAATTTGCAGGTGTAGTATCTCCTTCTGCAGGAATGCTACATGCCAAATTTTAGTCATACGGGACAGTGGGCTGTTATGCTAGGTACCTTTACATTTTGATTTGGGGTTGTTGTGGTGGTGGTGGTGGTTTTTAAAAGGGGGAAAGAAGCTGTTTGGTTTTTTTGGCAGCAGTGGATAAATGTTGCCTCTCCTGTGGGGATGGAGCTTGCCAAGTTTGAGATGAATAGGTACAGGGAGCTTGTGCAAGAGCAGCATTTACAGTTTGGGGTTCTCCAAAAAGGGGTATGTGTTTATTCCCCAACATTTTTGGTGGACAGGTTTTTTGAAAATGACAAATATCACAGAGGCGACTCTAGCTAAGAAACCGGCATAATGCTAGGATAGACACAGTAGTTATTGTGGAAAGGAGGTCTTCACATTTGCAGTGGGGGGGGGGGGGAGAAGAGGACAGTGATTCAGTTTTGGTTCCCCTTGCCCCATGCCTGTGAAAATGGTCAATTTGTATGAAAATCATAGAGGTTCCCTAGGCAAGAAACCTGAAAGGTGTCTGAAAGGGAGTTATGATGAGTGCATAACAATTCTTTGTTATCTGCTCAGACACCAAAGGGCTCCATCACACCTACTTTTATTCCCGGTTTGCGTCCATGGTTTCCCCTTCCGTTTCCTTAGTGAGTCGAGCGCTGGGCACTTTCACGTCTGTGCGTTGTTGTGCTATTTCAGCTCATGCAGCTTTTTACCTGTATTGCTACTATGCTGGCAAAATCTCCCACACCACCCCCTACATTCTCTTTCCCCCTGCAGTTAGTTTTTAAAATATTTTTAATATTTTTATTTCTGCGCAAATACAATGGTATGGCAGTATGAAACTGCTCAATTATGGTAAAACAACACATTATGCTTTCCCCTAAGATCATATTAAATAAATTAAGTGAAGAGAAAGTATTATAATTAGTTTTGGGAGAAGTTTGTGGTCAATGTTGGCATAGAGTAGATTGGGACCAAGTCCCAGTACATCCGGCAGCGGCCTTGCTTGCTTTCTCCGTGAGGTGTTCAGTGCCCTCTCTCCCTCCCCTTTCACAGTTGAGCAGTTGAGCAGAGAACTGCCCCACCCATTGACATAGGGTCCGATATAGCGCAAGGACAGCAATATGCTGGCGGGAGGAGCAGCTTTATTGCACACGGAGGGAAAAAACTGGACTTTCCCCATTCCAAAATAAGATGGAAAATGGAGGGGAATAGGTGAGATGAGCACAGGACAGGGACCATGTCATGTGAGTACCGCACTACAAAAACACATACCAGGCATGGCAAGTGTGCAATAAATTGCTGGTGTGATGGAGCTCAAAGTTACCGCAAGTACAAAGGGGCAGAAGCAGAAGGACTTGACCATCCAGCATTTTCCAAGCTAGCACCCAAGGCTATGCCCTCCCAGGTACCACAGACTCCACCAAACCTTTTTAAATATTTCTGCTCCTGGAAGAGAGAACTAGTAAAAAAGCACTGAACACTGGATCAGTCCTGTGATGTATTACTTCAACATCCCTCCCGCAAAGCACTTGGATTGGGAAGCCTTGGTAAAACCATTCTTGGTGCTTAGAAGCTAGAGCTGTCAGATACAAAACTAAACCCCCTTCTCTTCCTCCCCACTCTTCCCACCTGCTGTTTTCCTTATATGGAGCACTTGGGGAGAATTATATGAGTTTTTGGAGACACATTGGCCCAGTCTGCACAGCTGATTTAGTGTGGAGCTAGAACACATCACAGTTGTTTGTGACAGATGATGCTGTCACCAATCCACAGCAATCATGCAGCTGGGTATGTATATGAGGATTCTCTGGTCTCGTACTACAAACCATGGAGATCTCCCCTGAACCAGGATTGCTACTCTGGCATGTAGACTCTGTGCCAGCCACTGAGCTACAGTGGGGTCCACAGCTCAATGGTAGAGGACCTGCTTTGCATGCAGAAGGTCCCAGGTTCAATTCTGTCTGAACAGTACTGGCTAGACGGAACAATGATCTGAATCAATATTAGGCAGTGTTCTGTGTTCTCTCCAGCACTGTGTAGATCAGCCCCCTTTCAACAATGTTCCCAGCAGAGGCACTGCAAAGACATCCAGAACTGGTGAGTGATGGAGGAAGTACAGTGACCTCTTGGTCCGATCCAGCAGGACCACTCAAATATCACTGTTGCTTTTTTTCCTGGTGTGTGAACAGCCCTGGCTTTGTTTAATTCCTTGCTTGTGACAAAACAGCTCCATCCCAGGAAGGGTAAATAGAAAGCACTGCAGAAGTTAAATGGGAAGCAGCCGGGGAAATCAAACATATAATACCTGAGCCCCTGCAGCCGGGACTGATTTCATTGCGGCCAGGGAAACAAGAGAGAAAGTGGTGGAATGATCTCTCTTTGTCAGACAGCTAAGCTGTTAGAGGTTATGAGATTCTTTTATTGCACTAATTTGCAGGGCGATGCGCTGACAATCTCTCCCTGTTGCACAGAGAATATATAAATTATGCCTGCAGGACGATTAACTGTTTGTCCAGGCTAATTGTCAGCATTAAATCTTGCTCAGTCACAATTTTAAAGCTCAATTTGAACTCTCTATCTTTAAGGAAGCTTTACTCCCCCCCTTCCCCCCACCTCTCCTACACACACATGCACACATGCGCGCGAGCGCACACACATGCACACCATGGCGGGGGGGGGGGGAATAATAAAGATTTAATGGTTTAAGTCAGCTTCTCTTGTAATGGCTAAAGTTATAATTGGGTGTGTGTATAACGGGAGCATCCGCAGATGACAAGCCTGCAGAGTTTCCCTTTGCCTTGGCCACTAATGCTTATCTCAAATCCCATTGTCTTTGCTACAATGTATTAATTTCTGAATTATGGATTATTGTTCAGAGACCTCAGAGTCTGAGCAATTCCCCGCCTCTATTACTGCATAAATCTTTTTTGCTGTCTGCCACTCTGCTTAAAATAGCCATGATTCATCCTGAAGGACTAAGAAAGCAGGAACGTAGAACACATTTCCTCTCTCCATAGCCACTTTCAAAAGCTGAGGGAACTCAGAGGACCTTGTGCCCCAGCTGGGTATCACGGGGCAAGCAGACCCATCTGCAGATAGCTGCTCCCAATTATTGCTGCTTGTGTCGCCAACTTGGATCAGGAGTCAGGAGTAAGATAGCAAACAGCTACATGAAGTTGGCTACATGGGTTTTTAACGCTTATGCAATGAATGTACATGAGAGGCAAGGGCAGCCCAAGACATTTTGCTGCCTGAGGTGAATGACAAGATGGTGCTTCCTCCCATTCCATGTGCAGAAGCCAACTGGGCTGGCAGTTGAATCTTTCTTCCACGCTGTCAATGGGATAGCATCCTTCACTACACCTGAAGGCAACATCATGGCTTAGGGAACAGAAGCAGGTGGTGTGGTCCACACCTCTGTCATCCAAAACCTTGCTGCTGCCACCCAGCATGTGTTGCCTGAAGCAACAGATTCACTCTGCCTAATGATAGAGCCGGCCCTGATAAGGGGACCACAGAAGGATTTGCCCCTTCCCCCCAATGTACTGTCTGACCTCCAAGCATACGGCTGTGCATGTGGAGGAAGACCCTGCTGTGTGCATTCAGGAATCCTGGAGAAACAAGGTGCTCAAACATGCAGAGGAAACCCTCCCCCCTTCAGCCCTACACTTCGGGGTCCTTTCAGGCACTGCAATGCCTCCACCTATGCACATTCATTGAAGTAGGGTGACCAGATAAAATCCAGATCAGGGCTCATGTAACTTTAACAGTTGTAGAGAAAAGGGAATTTCAGCCAGAGTCATTTGTATGCAATTAGTTCCTGGTGAAATTCCCTCTTCATCACAGCAGTTAAAGGTGCATGCACTATACTAGAGTGACCATATACAAAAGAAGGCAGGGCCCCTGCACCTTTAACTGTTGCGATGAAGAGGGAATTTATCCAGGAACTAATTGCATACAAATGACACTGGCTGAAATTCCCTTTTCTCTACAACTGTTAAAGTTACATGAGCCCTGACCTGGATTTTATCTGGTCACCCTACATTGAAGGCTGTGCTGAAGGAGATGAAAGAGGGAAGCCAGGCTGTTCCACCAGCTCTGGTGAAATACTTAATTTTCCTTCCTCTTCCCTCCCTGTTCCTTTTTCCTTGTGTGTTGTGTCTTTAAGATTGTAAGCCTGGAGACTTTTTTTGCTGAGGAGTGCAATAACAAATCTCTCTATCTCTCTATCTCTCTCTATACATAAAGTTGACAACTAGAAACAGGTAATGGTGTTCTAGATGGCTCATTGTGTTTGAAAAGGAGTAATTTTCCTCTGATAAAGCTTAGGCTCTTGGAAACGCAGGATTTCACCAAGAGCTTCCTCTGTTCTTTAAGCACTGTGCTCTCCGAATGGATCTTCACCTCAGGCAAATTGACCCAAAGTTTGCTGCTACAAAGCAAGAGGCCAAAGCAATCACACAGATTCAAATGAGGTTAATAAAGCCATTTTCTTATGGGAGATGTTGATCATCATCATCATCATCATCATCATCATCATCATCAGAAGCTTGCATATTCTAAACCAATTATCTATATGAAAAAGATGATCAAAACACCAAGAGATATCTCTAGCAGCTAAACTAAATATGACAAGAGAGATCCATGAAAACGGTCTCTCTCACTTTTTAAAAGTATCTGGATCCCTCCATGTTTTATGCTTTGGGGCAAATCACAGCTTCGGCAGATGAAGGGGATTTTAGTTGGGAAAATGGCATGGGGAAAGTGTTCACCCCCACAGTACTTTGGACACAATTCTAATCCCTTTATTTATTTATTTATTTATTTATTACATTTGTATACCGCCCCATAGCCGAAGCTCTCTGGACGGTTTACATAGGATTAAAACAATTAAAAACAATATACAAAAAATTAAAACAGCAAAAACATACAGCATGCACTCAATACACATTTAAAACCGCTGCAACAACCCAAAAAGCTACAAAAACAAAAACAAACCCAGGCTCCTCAGATATTGCCAAATGCCTGAGAGAAGAGGAAAGTCTTAACCTGGCGCTGAAAAGATAACAATGTTGGCGCCAGGTGGGCCTCATCAGGGAGATCGTTCCACAATTGGGGAGCCACCACAGAGAAGGCCCTCTCCCTTGTTGCCGACCTCCGAGTTTCCCTCAGAGTAGGCACTCGGAGGAGGGCCTTAGATGTTGAACGTAGTGTTCAGGTAGGTTCATGTCGGGAAAGGCGTTCCGTCAGGTATTGTGGTCCCAAGCCATGTAAGGCTTTATAGGTTAAAACCAGCACCTTGAATCGGGCTCGGAAACATACAGGCAGCCAATGCAAGCAGGCCAGAGTAGGTCTTATATGTTCAAACCTTCTAGTCCCAGTTATCAAACAATGGGAGATCCTATTTACATATCTCCCATATCACACCTATGCTTGAAAGTGGGAGCTATGTAGGAAATGGATCAAATGTGATCTTTATTAGGGGTGTGCGCTCTGCACCGAAATTTGGGGGGGGGGGTTGACAGACCGACGGACCTTTGACATCGCAGTGCAGTTAGGGGGTGGTTTCAAAACTGTAGGAAACCCACAGTGTGGTTAGAAGATCATTTGGAACTCTGAAGCGATCCGTTATCCATAGGTTTTTTTAGGTGACATGAGGGCTCGTTTCATGTTGATTGACAACTAACTGAACCTTTCCATATTAGGAAGACACTGAGGGGTGAGGGAGGGGTAGTTTTGAGATTGACATCTGTGGTTAACCAATAGCCACAGTCTCCTCCTTGTCCCCCCCTCCAATCACGTTGCTTAGGGGGAGGGATTGCAAATTATATACACAGTAAGAGGTCATAGCACTCTTTTCACAATGCGGCTGAGACTGAACATCTTGGAAATGTAAAAGTTCCATCAGCTTTCCCTAGCACCTTCCTATCTGGGGGCATTTTGCAACCCCCTTTGCCCTTCCTCCACTGGTCCAGCATGGCCTGCCTCTGGACATGGGGTGCAGGAGCCTTGCCCACAGTACTGCCGCTGCTGCTGTCAGACTGAGACTGACCGCTGGCTTGAAGGGAGTGCATCGTCTTAAGATCTAGCATATCTGAGATCCTCTGCCACCCAAGAAAAATGATCCCAGGTGCTAGACTTGTGATTTGCAGGAGAGGCTGCAGGTGGAGCCTCAAGACCACCCACATGGCCACACCCAACTTCTTCTCCTGCACCTCAGAAGGACCAGCAGCAGCAGAGGAAAGGGTGTGCCTATTTTTGGGCAGGGGGGATCTAGAAGAAACACCTCTCCCACTCCCAACACAGCCAGAGCCAGCTTTTTTTGCTGGGTTTTCTTTTCTCTGTATTTGCTTTTTCTTGTAGTACCACCCCACGCTGTGTGTGTGTATTCTTCCATACATGGAGATAAGGGACTTAGATTTTTGTAGGAGGTTCTAGTTTCTGAAAGTTCTGCAAGCTCTCTTGAGAGAAGATGACGTGCATCTGAAGTGGTTTGAGGAGAATTTTTTTAAAAAAAAAATCCAAAAAATAAGGGATGAAGGGATCTGATTTAAGCTTGGCATGGCTAAAGCCCTACTTAAGAGCTACCAGCAGGCCAAGTTTTATCTAAAAATGACTGAGATGTATGCATTTTTTAAAATTCCCATTGATGGTAATAGAGCAGTTACGCGAAAACAGAGTGGTTTACCCACAAGTAACCCAATGATGTGGGGAGACAGCCCATTCTGAAAACTGGAGCACAGAATTGCCTCATCGGAGCTCCACCCCAAATTTCGGGGAGGAGCAGACCTGCTCTGCACACCCCTAGTCTTTATGCTACCCAAGGCTAAGTTCTCGCCCATGGTTTGTCTACAGTCTCCTCCTCACCAACACTTGGGTGGTCTCCTGCTCCTGCTCCTCCCCCTCCCGAGACTAGGAAGTACTTTCCAAATGGTGCCAAGTGTGCATGTTGTGATCAAGCTTTTTACATCATTTGCTCTAAACCAAGGAACACCATTTTTCTCCAAGACGGTGCTATTCTAGGGAGCAGAGCTGCTCTGGGGGTGGGGTGGGGAAACATTGTGTGAAATTTCCAGTTGCACTCGGTGGTCACTGTTCCAAATGCAGCATTAAAACCCCTTAAAGAATATCCACATATTTTAAAATATGTGCCCTCAAATCCACTGCTTCAGGTTGCTGCCCTACATTGTCTCATGTTAAAATTACACTGGAAGTGGGTCACATTTTATTGAGGAAGGAGGAAATAATTAGGATGGGGACAGTCATCAAAAGAGCCTCAGCTAATCCTCTCACCATCCAGTGTGTAATTCTAATTCAAGAAGGAGGTAGGTGCTGTGACTTCTCTGAGGGATTCCTTATCAGAGGAAAAGGCCAGATGTCCCACGGGAACAGGCCCCCAGGGCTACCCAGGACAGTCCTGGCCCCTCAGGGGTGATGCCTTCAGATCTGCCTCTTTGAGAGGCAGAGAGCTCAGCTTCTGAAGCAATACTGAGGCACCACCTAGCCCCCGAGAATGCCAGCACCTTAAGATTCAGGCTAGGACAATAGCCAGGCAAAGGAGTGCTCACTTGCTGTAGGGGGCTCCTCAAGAGTAAAGCCCTCCTCATGAGCAGACTTCTGACAAAGAGCTTCTGACGTACTACAGCTGAGTCCTACTGGGGCTCTGGAAGCTCCAGTTTATAAGCTCTCAGTTGAGACCTGCTCCTTCCTGGAACAACACCCTACCTCAATTCCTAGTACCTTGAAACTTTGCTCTCCTGATTTTGCTATTCCTTGAACTGATCTATTGGATTCCTTTAAGTAACCTTGGACTGCCTTTGACTGTTTTTGCTAAGTCCATGTTGGTCGCTGTGTTCTGAGAACTTGCTAGCTTTGACATTGGATGGACTTGACTTTGCTACTTGTCTGCCCCTTGACTGAAGTGGACTTTGTGGATTGGGGTGTTGTTGTTGTTTGTTTGTTTTTAACTTTTCCTAATCCATGTCCAAGTCCCTGTAAAAAAGACAGTAGATGCTACTGGTTCTCCCCTCCCCCCTCACAGATGTTATGATATTGTGGCTTGCTATCAATGTATACTGTAGTCCAGACCAATGCAACATGCCACAAGCACAAAACAGGAACTAGGAATTTGTGCTGAACCAATAATGTAAGAACATGATCTTACCAACAGACTACACATCAACTCGCCAAACATATAACATACACATACATAGCATAATATCAAGGAATGAATTAAACATTTGTAAAATGGTTAAGCTAGAAAGATTTTTACAGATGGAGGACACTTGGTGAGGCTAAATTAGACTCAAGGACAGTAAGTGAATCATTGTCAGATAACTGAGTCAAAACATACAGAGAGCAGCAGATCAATCAAGACAAGATCTAAGAAGCTGCAAGTCACAGGTCAGCTTTACATGCATGCCTTTGGTCAAGGAATTAAGCATGTAAATCCAGAGGCAGAATTATTAGGGCCTAGTGAATCTGCCCAAACTTTTCATTACATTATCTAAACATTTTAACTAGGGTGACTAACTGTCAGGATTTCCCCGGATTTGTCCTGGTTTTTGTTCTATTCTGGATGTCAGGGGGGATTTTCTGTGATTTTCTATATTGTCCTGGAAAGACACACTTTCCCCTTTAAGGCCGCCATTAGCATTTTGGGAGGGAATGATGCTTTCTGGAGGTGCATCATTTCCCTTCCACTGCTCCAATCAGGACCTTAAATGGGAAAATGTGTCATTCCTGGAGATTATAGAAAAGGCCCTGATTGGAGTAGTGGGGGGGGGGGGCAGAAATGACACACTTTCCCCTCCACTCCAATTGGGGCCTTTAAGGTGGCGGGGTGGGAGATGACGCTTTTTCCAGAGGCCCTGAAAAGTCACTTTCCTGCCCTGCCCATAGGTTGTCCTCTTTTTTGGTTTCCCAAATATGGTCACCCTATTTTAACTGATGCCTCACCTACTAATTTTTCATGCACACACCCTGAAGAAACACCAGCAATTAGTTTCAATATTCCTGTAAGAATAATGCAGCCAGGAGTGATTTAAAATGAAAGAAATTCTCATAGGAAAGAGAAAATCCACTGGCAGGGAAGGGAACAAACTTGCACTATCTAGACTTTGCCAACAGAGGCAGGTCTTTGCATATGGAAGACACTCTGGTTTCTGACAGTCTCCTCCCCTTGCTTAAATAGATAGATACATAGATTGTTAAAAATAAAATAATAAATTCCCAGTAGGCAGTTAGTCTACTGCAGCAAAACTAGCAAAAAGTATTGTGGCATCTTCCCCAATATGGTGCTCTCCAGGTACTAGTAGGCCAACACATCTGGAGGACACTAGGTTGAGGAAGGCTGCCTAAAAACCTAATTTATTCTGGCTTAAGCTTTCATGGACTCTTGAGCAAATTTAGCAGTCACGGAACAAGAGGAGAGTCTGGGCCTGATCAGAAGACACCTTAAACCCTGCTGGTTAAGACTTTTGGTTAAGCAGCAGGGTTTAAGGTGTCTTATGCGATGCGTTTTGCTAAACCTTGCTCACTCACTAGCCACTGTTGGACCATCTGCAGCAGAGTCAGCAGCTCTAACCATGGTTTAAAGTGTTGTGTGCGACAGCACAGCTTGTGGTTAGTGCTAACCCCAGAGAACCACAGTTTCACTAACCACAGAGCCTGAAGTGTCGTCCGAACAGGCCCATTCTCTTGGATCAGTAACTGGTTAAACAACAGAAAGCAGAGAGTAGGAATAAATGGTAAATTCTCCCGATGGAGGGATAGAACTAGCAAGGTTCCACAGGGATCTGTATTGGGTCCAGTGCTTTTCAACTTATCCATAAATGTTCTGGAATTAGGAATGAGCAGTGAAATGGCCAAATTTGCTGATGACACCAAATTATCTAGGGTGGTAAAAATTCAACAGGATCGTGAGCAGCTCCAAACGGATCTCTCCAAACTTGGAGAATGGGCATCCAAATGGCAGATGCAGGTCAATGTAAGCAAATATAGGGGGGAAAACATTTTGAGTAAGCTGATGGGATAGTGATGACTGAACATGAAAGAGATCTTGGCGTTGCAATGGACAGCACAGCTCTATCAAAATGTCAACCTAGTGGCTGTGAAAAAAGCAGATTGTATGTAAGTATAATTAGAAAAGTAATTGAAAATCAACTGCCAAGATCATACTCCCCTTATATAAATCGACAGTAAGACCACATTTGGAAAACTGGTCACCACACCTAAAAAGAGATATTGTAGAGTTGGGAAAAGGGCAGAAAATGGCAACTCTCTGATGAAGGAGGGTTACAGCAGCTGGGATTGTTTAGCATGGAAAAAAGGAGAGTAAGGGTATACAAGATAGAGGTATACAAAATTATGTTCAGAATGTGGACATTCTCTCTCTCTCTCTCTCTCTCTCTCTCATAATACTAGAACCTGGGGTCATCCCATGAAGCTGATTGGTGGGAGATTCAGGACAGATGAAAGGAAATAATTAATCACACTTAGGGTGACCAGATAAAATCCAGGTCAGGACTCGTGTAACTTTAACAGTTGTAGAGGAAAGGGAATTTCAGCCAGTGTCATTTGTATGCAATTAGTTCCTGGTGAAATTCCCTCTTCATCACAACAGTTAAAGTTGCAGGGGCCCTGCCTTCTCTTGTATATGGTCACTCTAGTATAGTGCCTGCAACTTTAACTGGTGTGATGAAGCGGGAATATCACCAGGAACTAATTGCATACAAATGGCTTTGGCTGAAATTCCCTTTTCTCTACAACTGTTAAAGTTACACGAGCCCTGGATTTTATCTGGTCACCCTAATCACACTAAGCATAAACTATGGAATTTGCTACCACAAGATGGCCACCAACTTGAGATGGTTTTTAAAGGGGATTGGACAAATTAATGGAGGGTAAAGCTATATGCAGACCTCCAATTGCTGGGGAACATGGGTGGGATGGTGCTGTTGCACTCATGTCCTGCTTGTGTGTTTCCCGGCAGCAGCTGGTTGGCCATTGTATGAACAGAATGCTGGACTAGATAGATCCTCAGTCTGTTCCAACGTGGATTTTCTTATGTTCTTACTATAGCCCACAGTCAGATGCATGGAGTATTAGGAAGAGTTTCAGGCTTTTATAGCTTACATATTGCAGGGGGGGGGGGTGTAAGTAGTAAGGTTAGATGGAAATTAAATGCAGAAAGTGACCATCACATTATGAACAGCTGTCCTGTACAGTGAAGTTTCTGGTGGTAACACAAACATCTTGGCACTAGATAAACTAATTAACACATGTCAAAGGTTAATAATTACTGTTATCCAAAAGTAATGCTAACGACTAAGTAGGTTGGACCCACCCCTTAATATAACTAGATAGGAGCCACAGCACCAAATTCTACCACTGTTGGCCATTAACAATTCTTCGCCTCTTAGTGCTTCATGACAGTGTCAGGGTTACATGGAGAGAAGGCCAAAGACTTGGCTAAAAATTGAACTGATGACCTTCTGGGTAAAAGGTGAGAAATGTGATCAAATGTGCAACCCTGACATCTTGGGTATCCCTCAGACACTTTAATTGCTGTGAATGAAAGAGCAGCTTCCCTGTATTGCTGTGGACGCTCCACGGTAGAGCACCCAGGGGTTTCGCTCGAGAGTGGCAAAAGGTGAACGGATCGATGGGCAGCCAAAGAAAATAGCCACCCGGGAGTTGGGAGGGAAAATGTTCCTTGCTAATCTCGCTGCCTTTGACAATGTACTGAGAAGCAAAGGGGCTTCTACCTGCTCTCCTGTTCTGTTTTGAGCTCTCTTTGATACTGACAGCTTCTCTCATTTCCTGCCTGCTTTTTACAAAATTAGGCAAGCAAGAGGTTACTCGGAAGAAAGGCCAAGAGATTCAGAAAACTGCAGGTAGAAATTTTGAGGAGATGTGAAAGCCCCCAAAGCTAAGTGGTCGTTAGCTGGCCAGCCTAATCAAAATTCACTTTTACTCACACTTCACTGGGTCAGACAAATGGTCCCCCTAGTCTACAATGGGGGTCAATTCTAGACACTTCAGAGGAATTCTGTAACAGGACTGAGCAACACGGAGCACTCCAGTCTATGCCACTCACACCAATCTAGCAGCAGTCTATGGGGCTAATTATATGTTACATACAAATGAATATTTTTGACAAGCCACTTTGGGAGGGGGGGATTTAGAACGGAGGAGAGGAGGTGGAGGAATCGGTGTTTAACTCTTTCTCCAGCTACCCTTTCTGTGCTCCAAGCCTTACCCGCTAAGCCATTTCTCCTTTAGTCATCTTTGCCCCATAATTCAAGCATCTTTGCCCCATAATTCAAGCATGAGTATTGCTTCCTATTTCAATATAGAATTTGGAATGTTACTCCAGATTCTAAGTCCCAGACAGCAGGGGGGGGGGGGGTGGCTCCTTTGTTGTCGATTAGAAGGCATTGTGCAGCTATCCCAGCTTTTCTTTCTTAACTCTTTATCTGTGGTAAGAGAAAACACGGAAGTAGTGGTGGGAAAACATGGGAGGATTGCAAGTTGAAGAAGACAATATCTGAATGCCCCCTAAAATTCTATGAATGAGGCAGGGCAATGGCACCATAATAGGTTTGCCTGGAAGTCCCCTAAGTCACCTTCCCACATACTACTGCTTGCCTGCCATAATATCCCTGCTCTCTAAAACATCTCTCCTCCCTCAAATATCCACTTTGTCCTATTAAGCACATCTGCTTCTTTGGTCTTCTGTATGGAGGGCGGTAGGGATGCTTTGGCGACATTGTGGATCCTTTGAAGCAGGGATGAGGAACCTTTGGCTCACCAGATGTTGTTGGACTCAAACTCCCATCAGCACCGCTAGCATGGCCAATGATCAGTGATAATGCGGGTTGCAGTTCAGCAACATCTGGAGGATCCCTGATTCCCCACCCTTATTCTAAAGAAATAATGATGCAGTGCTCATGTGGTTGTTTTAATGTGTCACACCAGTCAATGCATCCTTGTCACAAGGGGCATTTCAATTCTAGGGGCCAAACTGAAGCCAGAAGGAGGGTTGTAACTCACTGACCAGCATGACACAAGGGGCTAATGGGGTTTCACCTGGTCTCATAAAGCCTAAGACTTTGGGCTGGATCTTAAGTTGCGTCATATAAAGACCAAGATTCTATCTGGTTGCCTGTATCTGCTTTCTCAGTTGGTCTCCTTGCTGGTTAACCAGCTCACTTGCTTATGTGCATCTCTGTCTGGTGGCAAGAAAACCATATTTTTAAAATGCCTTTAAGGAATCATTTCAGGAGCATTGCCTTTCATTGCAAAGGTTAACATTTCTTACCCAAGGACATTTCTGAGCTGGGAGCAAAAAGAAGTGTAAAGAAGTCCATGAGGACCAATGTTCTGTCCTGGTGAGAAAACCAATGTTCAATTCTGGAGTTTCTGGCTCTCATATTTCTATAATTTCTTATCAGCACTATCTTACATGATATTTTTCAAAACAGAATTTTCTCATTTCTTATCTTTTCTAGACTCCCCAGCAGTGATTGGGAGTGATAAACATACTTTATATTTTGGTCAGCACTCCCGAGAACATTTCCCTTCAAAATGGGGTAACATCTGCTTTTCTTTTGCAGGTTTATTGTTTCCTGATTTTAAAACTGAACTGTTACTTCTATTTACTTCACAATGTTTATGTTCACTTATGCGTGTCACAAGCTGAACATGTGAACAATTGTAGAGTAAGCAATAGTTGTTTTCTTCCAACTTTCTTATCTAAGAACACATATGCTGCTTTTTCTTGAGTGCAAGTGGGAAACTGCTTGTTTTTCTCATGTCTCTTGAACAATAACAGATTCCCAGGTCAGTGAAAAGTTACAGCATGTCATCACAATAAGATTCTGTTAGAATGTCTCTGTTAGAATCAAACTGATTCAGACTTTATGCAAGAATATCCCTTAATATTCCCTTTGCTTCTGTATGAAAATTGTGGCTTAGGAGAGTCACCGCTTATGAGAAAAATGTGGAAGACCAATAAGTCTTTCTTTTGAACAAATATTTGCAAGGTCGCCTATGACACCGGTTCATGCAGGAGCCCTGCAAGATGGAAAGTATTCTGAGGCAAATATTTGTCACAGGAATTTCAGGAACTAAAGAGAGCTCACAGTCCTTCCAACAAAAAAATCCACTCCTGGTTACCCCAAAGCTTTCTTCAGTTCAGCACTATAATTTAGGGCAGGCGGGGGGGGGGGGCAGGCGGGGGGGGGGCATTTTGTTGTTGCTATTGTTAAACATTTGGGAGTTGGAAATCCTTACCAACCTACTGCAAATCACCTAGAGATCTACCATTACATCTCAATCTACCATTAGATCTCGATCTATCTTCTGCCCAGTCCTAGAGTAAGGGGAATGAAAGATCGCTGCCCTAAGTCAAGACGTGCACTCTAATGAGATCTGTCCTTGCTTCTTTTGCAACATGGAATGAGCCAAGAAGACCCCATATGGCATGAATGAGGCAAAGGAGAGGGAATACAAGCTCTCCCGATTTCAGAGCATCGGCATGCAGATAGACATAGTCTGATTCTGTAGCAGGGCTGTGCCCTGCAACCTAATTAAAGATGAACCCCAGTGTGAAGGCTCCAGTGTGCAGACGGGGGTAGGAACAGGGGAGAGGGACATAAAAGCTAGACTTTCCTTGGCAACTTGCAGAAATGTGTCCTTTCCAATGACAAACAGGAGTCCTTTCCAATGACAAAGGGAAAGTAAGGGGAATGCTTTTGCTCAAGGAGAACAAAGGACGGTGGCATGAGATACCTGGGCTTCTCAGCTGAGTCTGGAGGGGGGTTGGAGAGAGAAAAGAATGGGGGATGTTATGTTGCTCTGGCTAGGCAGGGGAGAGGCTTTCTTTAGCATACGCTCTGCATATTTTACTGCCAGCAAAGATGTGGTAATGATTTAATATGCAAAGGTAGATAGCTTGGCATTGATATGCATCCACACTGCATAACATGCGCATACATATTTCAAAGGGGGTGTGAGAGAAAGCGGGTGGTTGAAGGCAGGCATTTGTCAGGATTTAGCCCTGGGAAAGATTTTTCTCCTTGAAATGGAGTTGGGGGGGAAGGGGGAGGAAAGGAGAGGGAGAGGGAGAGAATCATGGTCAAATCAAATGATTGAGACCTTTAAATCCTTAGAAGGAGAAGCCAGTATTAGCAAGCAATGCACAGGATATCTTATTATTTTCTTTATTCAAGAACATTAAATATCAGAATATTAAACAACACTTTTGAGATGGGCTTGAAGGAAAAATGGACAGCCAATCATTTAAAAAATTCAGGGGGAAGCTAGGAAAATTGGTTTCCTAAACAAAGAGCTGGTGTGCTGAGGGGATACAGACGGAGAGCCTGAAATTGGAAACCTTCGCCTGTGCCACCTTTACCTTAGAGAATTTGAAACAAGCAGGAATAAATAGAATAAACACATCGTCCTTTCCCCCTTTTTTCTTTTGCTGTGATTTGAAATTGAGCTGTGCTGAAAAAAAAGGCCGGTTGGTGTTTATCAAAATCACAATGGGAAAGGAAGGGTCAGGGGCAGCGCATGTGGGGGGGGGGGGGCTAACCTGTGCTGGTCATTGTGCTTGCCATTTTATGGTGGTTTGCTTTTTTGCTGCAGGAGGAGAGGTAGTGAAGGGCACACAATCCTGTGCATGTTTAGACAAAACAAACAAACAAACAAAACCCTACATCTCTCAGCTTTCCCCAGCCAACACTGCTAATGTGCATGACACCTTAACCATTGTCATACAAATTGTAGTAAATGGACATGCCCTGAATGCATGTGCAATTTAGGACACATTCCTATGCATGTTTAGACATTCCCCAGTGCCAGCTGAGGGGTGCTGGGAATTGTAGGGCTTTTTTCTGTGCACAGGAGTGCATCCTTAATTGTGTATGTTTCCACATTCAGGGAACATCCATTTAACTTAATCATGTCACATGAGCAATATGGCAGAAGCCCAACATACTGTACGAATGATGCAGCCCCTATTGGTCCCTGCTGGCTGATAAGAATCAGAGTACAGCCCAAAGGTAGAAATCTAGCAGGGACACTCTGATGCTCCTTGTTATATCCTATAGGAGAGGTGAGCAGACTTCTTCCATCTACTTGCAGAGTCGACTTTGGGGTTTGTTTTGTTTTACTTCAGCCCCAAGAGCCACCACCCAGAGCCTGGTGCAAAAGACATGTGCTTGGAATTGAAGAATTCTAGGCCCAGGAATTTGTTTTGAACACCGTCCTTCCCCACACACTGAACTACTCCTAGATGTTGCCCCTCTTCATATCCACAGTTTGATTTATGGCATGGGGCGGGCTCATGTGACGACTGTTAAATCAATTGGGAGTCAGACATCCTTACTGATACACTGCAAATCACCCAGAGATCTACCGGTAGGACCTTTCCTGATTGATGTTCTATCCAACTAAAAGCTGCTTAATAGATTTCTCAAATGAGTTCGGATTTCTATGAATCTGACCTCAGCTGACTGGCCTTTTCTGTAGATTCAGCAGACCAGTGGACCATTTTTTTTACTTGGGGGTGGGTGGGATTTGCACAATTTAATTAATTTGCAAATGTGCATTTGCGCATTCGCAAATGAACACTTCACATTTGCGCAAGTGCACATAAGCGAAAGTGTGCATTTGCAAATGAACTAAATTATCATACAAAATATCTGATGCTGTCAATGATCAGATGATGGAATGAAAGTTGCCTGTCAATTCTCAAAGCCCAGAAGGAATGAATTTAACAAAATCCATACATCCCTACTGAGGACTGAAGCATTTGAATCATTCATCTGCCATGTTACATCAGGGATGGAGGAGAATTTTGTATCACTTAGTTTTTGATAAGAACTTACCAAAATGTGCAACTTTCCTCATAAATGGGACAGAAAGAATTTGAGCTTAAAAGAAATGTGTAAATGAGAAAAACTGAAACTGGAAAGCCAGTGTGATGTAGTGGCTAGAGCACTGGACTGGGAGTCGGGAGATCCGGGTTTTAGCCCCCACTTGGCCATAGAATCTCACTGGGCGATTTTGGGCCAGTCACAGACTCTCAGCCCAGCCTACCTTACAGGGTTGTTGTTGTGAGGATAAAGTGAAGAGGAGGATTATGTACGCTGCCTTGTGTGCCTTGGAGGGAAAAAGGGCAGGGTATAAATGTAATAAATAATAAATTTATCCAATCATGCAGAGAGTTTTGAGTGCTTAGCTCTTAAAAGTCTGGGTTTGAGTCTTTGTGCATTCAACCATATTAGGGCTGAATTAGGGTTGCCACCTATTTTTTTCTGACAAGCTTCTCTTCTTTAACAGCTATATGGCAAATGGGTAAAACACAGCCCTCATTATTCTGGGAATAGCTGTATCTATTGAATTTCGTTAGTGCAGATGGGAGAGAATTTTTTTCTGCTTCGTTTTTGAAAAGGATTTACCAAAATTCACAAAATTCACATATTTGGGATGGAAAGTACTTAAGATTTTTTTTATAAAAAAAAATCTAATACAGGAGAAATCAATACTGAATGATTCATCCATCCCTATGTTACATGCAATCATCAGTCCATATTCTGTTCATAAATATTCTCAGACAGACTAAAGGAAATGGTGAAAGACGTGCAAGGTAGCCTCTGTGAACCACAATCCTGGTGAAAAGTATGTTCTGCATATGCTTCTCTGGGCACTGGGTAGCAAATGTAACAAGGGCAGCTTTTCAGTTATGAGGTAGTAAGTGTGTTAATGGAAATGCATACAGCTACACAGGACTTCTACTAAGGGATGTCAGCGAAATCCACAACGGATTCAGTTTTCTAAGAATCTGATTTGCAAATTCCACAGTGGACCATCTTTTTCCATGGACTCCATGGACTTGTTGATCGACTTTTCCTTTTGGGGGGGATTCACATTAGTGAATCTGCATTAGTGTGCATCAGCACTAACATGCATTAAAGCAAGTAGAACAAAATTCTGGTACAAAAAAAATAAGATTCCATCAACAACCAGGCAATAAAACAAAAGGTTCCTGGCAATCCACAAAACACAGAGAGAATGGATTTAAATTTAAAATCTCTACATCCCTACTTATGTGCATGGTAAGAAGCAGGGCTCCTACTCCAGAAAACTCCAGTCTATTTTTTGGTAGATGCATTGGCACATTCACCAATGGGGGGCCGCCCTGCTGTGCAGCAGGGTGAAATACAGGCCCGGCCCAAGGCAGGTCGCCGCCTGAAGTGGAAACCCACTGTACCTCTCTCCCCGCTCCCCTCCCTCAGTTACGTGATCCCCTTCCCCTTGCAGCCTCCTCCAATCCTCCCCCCTGCAGCCTCCTCCCCTCCCTCCCCCCTCCCACGTGTGATCAATGTGCCTGCCCATTGCCAGGCAGCTTACTTTCCCTAGTGGGGACACATGCACCTGCATTGCCAGTGTGCTGCCTTCAGGAGCCACGTGGTGTTTGCACGTTCATCCAGTGTGGCTCCTGAAGGCAGAACCTATAGAGGAAGCTGGCCATGTGTGCAGGTGGCAGCTGCAGCTGCTGCTGTGACCGCCACAATAGAAAAAAGCCATGGGCCCTCATGGGCAGGTGAGCAAAAGAATTCACCGCTGCTTCCTCCGCCGCCACCTCATGCAGGTGCTTCCCCCACTTTAGGTGGAGCTGGCTGTAGTAAAACAAACTGCTTTAGGTGGCATTATAATGGGGAAATAGATGTAGATAGGATGTGGTACCGGAATGTTGCAGCAAGAATTTGTAAAATATTGTTCCTAGGATGGGGGAGTGGCTCCACTTCAAGCAGTAAAATGAGACTGGCCCCATCTTTAAAGCATGAATGCTATTTCAGACCTAAATAACACACCCAATGAGGACACCAAAATAAGCACTCATGCCATAAAGATGCCACCATGGTCCAATAGCAGTCAAAGGTGCTACCATGAGTCAAGTAGATGTATGAGGAGGACATTTCCATCCTTGAAAATGGTGTAGAAATAATGTTAAATAGATACAAAGGTGCTATTCAAGCAAAAAAAAGAAGTTTTTTTTAGATGTGGAACCTTTGGTCCAAATTAAGAAAATGGGAAAAGAAAAGGGGTAGAGGCCAACCGGGACTCGGGGTACAGAGGAAGGCTACAGGAGTCACCTTCCTCCTTCTGTCCTACCCATCACCAACATGTGAGCACATGTGAGAGGTGATGTGTGTGACCAAGTGTGTAAGAAGAAATTCCAGGGGGAGGAGTGTGCATACATGTGTACCCATGAGCATGAGTCCCATTCCTTCATCAACCTTGCTGCTACCTCCTACCACATTTACCTGTCCCTTGGTGTTTATTCCAGAACTGGATTGTCTATAATGTGGAGCTTTTCAGGTATGGGTCGTGTCAGGCCATAATGGATTTCTTGGCTTGGCAGATCTCAGCCTCCGAATCTGTTTGGATGTCAGGACTCAGCTAAGCATGCAAACATTTATTTAGCCAATGAGACAACCCTTCCTGCTCCAAATTCCTCTGAGATTAGGGCCCCATATTCACACAGTGTGGCTTCCAGGCAGCTTTAAGCATCCCCAGCATCTTTACCCCAGATGCTGACTGCAACTTCTGCAGAGTTCTTGGGTGGCTGAACTAGGCATGATCAGGTAGTTTACAGAGAACAGATGGAGACAAATCCATAAACGATGCTTCCACGTGGCCCAAATATGTTACAAATTGGTCCAAACGACACCAGAGAGTGTGGTAGGGAACAGCATCTGTTTTAGTCAGACGGTGCTCTGTCGCACTTCCATCTCTGGGGAGCCAGCTGTCCAGAGTGCAGCTTGCAGTGAGGTGTGAAGAATAGAGAGGGCTTTGGTGGTGTTAATGACAGAGGGACACACATCCCGAGCAGTAGAAGCTACTCTAAGTCGATCGCTCTTTAATTATCTGGAATTATAGTGCCGTTATCTCACCCTTTTTATGTTACGGTGCAGGAAATCAGGGCATACATTAATTATCTAATCCGTATGTAAAGTGTCATACATAATTTTCCTAGAGCAAAAAGGTTCCAGCTTTAAGACCTGCTTCGTCTCATAATAACCATGCGAGGGGGAAAGGAAATAATCACAGTTCCTACAGTGGTTGCTGTGCCTGCTGTACAGGCCAGGTCAGCTTTTTCATGGGAGAATCTGAAGCTGGGGAAACTTCACCTGTAATGTACATCAGGACTTATAAAATGTCCAGCATTTTCT
Organism: Anniella stebbinsi; assembly: GCA_029215795.1. Lineage (NCBI taxonomy): Eukaryota > Metazoa > Chordata > Lepidosauria > Squamata > Anniellidae > Anniella > Anniella stebbinsi. The sequence continues at coordinate 57,314,048 of JARDYH010000005.1, read as the reverse complement.
TTTCTGGGTATTACTGAGATGGGGTGGGGGAAGCTGTTGCAAATATCACCCAGTTTAATAATATTATTTTGTAACATGTCCCTACAGCTCCCCAAGGCCAGTCCACACGAGCAAAGTTGCAGTTGCCCCTGTCTTGGCACAAGACCTAATCCCAAGTTGGAAGCGAACTCTGTTTAGGCCTTTACCAGCCTGCCTTTTACTCCTAGTCCAGGGGAATCTCTTTCAGCCTGAGGGCCAAATTCACTTTCAGAGAAGCTCTTGGGCTGCATTCCATGGTGGGAAGGATTAAAAGCAAAGAGGCAGGAGCAAAGCAAAAGGGGTGGGGCCAAAAATTGGGGGGGAAATACCAGCGTATTGTAGCTTCCTTGAAGCGCTTGCTGCCAGTAGCTAAGCCTAAGGAATTGTCTTGTCAACAAGCCTTGTCAACTAGGGGTGTGCACGGACCCCCCGGATCGGATCGGGACCCAGATCGGGGCCTCCAATTTTGTCACGGATCGGATCGGACAAAATCGGAGGCCCCCCGGACCGGATCGAGTCCGATCCCGATCCAAAAATCGGAAATTTTGGAATCGGCTGCCATTTTTCCCCCCATAGACTTGCCGTGTGTTGTGGATGGCCCCGGCAGGTAAGCCCCCTCCCCCCTGCCACTGCTTACCTTACAGGGATGTCCACTCCCGTCCGGTGCCGGCTGCTACTGCAAGCGGGCTTCGCGGCCTGCTCCAGGGTGGCGCGCCGGGTGATGACATCACCCGGCGCGCCACCCTGGAGCAGGCCGTGAAGCCCGCTCGCAGTAGCAGCCAGCGCCAGACGGGAGCGGACGTCCCTGGAAGGTAAGCGTGCCGCGGACAGCCCTGCTAGGGAAGCCCCCCCCCCCCCGCTGTCCACTTCCAGAGCATAAGCGTGATGGTGAGCCGATCTACACAGGCAGGATAAAACACGTTGAAAATGTTTTGAAAATTGTATATGGAGTGTGTCCTGGTTCCAAACAGTTCTCAAAACTGTCAGCCTATCTACACTACTGCTTTAAAACGGTTTAAAATGGTTTAAAATGCTTTATAACAGTTTTGAGAATTGTTGGGGCCCAGGACACACTCTATATAGAGTTTTCAAAACGTTTTCAAAGTGTTTTATCCTGCATGTGTAGATAGGCTCGGTGTATAAGGATGCTCAGAATCCCCTAAATATCTGGATGATGGCAGTTACCAATCTTTACAATGTAGGATTTGCCCCACCCTCTTTGTTGTCATATGACAGTAATGTTAGAAATTTCTCAGTTATGAGCTGACATTTCACAGAAAATATTTTAAGGAGAACATTTCTGGGGATTTTCTTTTTTTTTTGCCTTCTCCCTGAAAAAAAAGTAATTTTACAGAATACTAGGCTGACCAGATAAAATCCAGGTCAGGACTCATGTAACTTTAACAGTTGTAGAGAAAAGGGAATTTCAGCCAGTGTCATTTGTATGCAATTAGTTCCTGGTGAAATTCCCTCTTCATCACAACAGTTAAAGTTGCAGGCACTATACTGGAGTGACCATATACACAAGAAGGCAGGGCCCCTGCAACTTTAACTGTTTTGATGAAGAGGGAATTTCACCAGGAACTAATTGCATACAAATGACACTGGCTGAAATTCCCTTTTCTCTTCAACTGTTAAAGTTACATGAGCCCTGACCTGGATTTTATCTGGTCAGCCTAAGAATACTATCGAAATGTTCTCTGCCATTTTTTGAGTGCTTGCCATTTTTTTCCTATAATGCCCTAGAATAATGCTATATCTGGGGCATTGTGAGGGATGCAAAATGTCAGCCAGGCTGCCAACATAGTTGCTATTACTTGCTGCTACAGCAGCAAAAACAAAACAACAATAACAAAACCATCTCAGGGAAAAAGAAATAAGCCATGCTACCTCTGATGGGTAGCCTTGCCTCCAAGACACTGGTGCAGGATTTCACACACACACACTCCACTCAAGAATATTTGGCAAAATTATGCAGCCTGGAGAATTTTGGAAGGGTATTTTCACTTCACTCTAAAAAAAATTCTAGAGATCTTACACCCATAGCAAGGATGACTCACCTCTAATAATATCTACAGTTGGAGGGGAAAAAATGTATTCCAGACTTCATTTCAATCTGATTTAAATGTGCTGAGCTTGTAAATGCAGCTATCTAGTTAAACATAATAACACTAACTTAAAAATCACTGTTGCATTTGTTGTCTTTCACCCATGAGGCATCATGGTGTACTAATATACATGGCCTAATTGATGTTATTAATTCAATAAAAGGAACCATGTCACATGTACAAGCAGTGAAAGCTTATTAAGAGAGCTGTGAACACTGTATAGCTGTGTTGATGTCTTGCTTGTTATATTTGTTGGATTAGACAGACCTGGATAAACTCTGTACCAAAAGGAATTTGGATCCTGGGCAAACCAACCCAATTCTGCACCTGAATTATACATACTTTTATTTGATTTGCATAATTGCAGGCTTAGTTGGAATATTCATTAGTCAAACAGGGTATTTGTCCTTGGTACCAGGCCCTCTTCCTCCTGAGGGCCATGAGAGCTGTTTCTTTGGCTCCTCATTTTGCTTACCTCCTGCTGATAATTTTGGTTCCCAACTTTTTGGCATGATCTACACTACTGTTTTATAGCAGTATTAAAGCACACTGACAACTGCTGGGGCCCATGACACATTCACTTTCACACCGCTTTTATAGTGTTATACTCTACTTGGTGTAGATGTGTCATTTCTGAGTCTTTCCACATCTTTCCATTTCCTTCCCCAGGACTTTAGTTTTTCTCTAATCTTTTCTGTTGCATGAGTCAATGCCTTCACTTAATTCCCTGCCCTGTATGGCTGTAGCCCCTGCCTGTTGGGGTTCAGCCAAAATTTGGTATAGATTTCAACCTTCTGGCAATACCAGGGAACCATCAGAAAAGTTCAGACACATATCCTTTCCATGGCATTACCTTCTCCACCATTTCATCCCTAGAACCTCAAGGGTCAGCACATGGAATAACTAAGATATGCAAGCGCAAAGACCCAGCACATTTCATAACATCAAATTCATCAACCCATCACCATGCCATGCACACAACATGTCCACCACACTTGCTGTGGCCCTGTCTCCAGCACCTAAGCAATCTGCAAGAGCAAGCATGGTGGTGACCAACCATGATGAGTTGTTTGGAGTACTGCATGGTGAAAGGGAGGAGGAGGAGGAGGAGGAGGAGGAGGAGGAGGAGGAGGAGGAGGAGAGGAAGGAAAGACAACAGAATCACAAGGGAAGGAGTGGAAGAGGTGATGAGGGAGGGGAAGGAATCCTATAAAGTGATGGGTAGAAAGAAGGAAGCTGAGCTTCTCCAGTGTGCCTGTTCATTTAGGTTTAGCACTGATTCACCTCAGAATTCAATAGAGGCTTCTCCTGCTGACTTCCAAAGCTTGTCACAGTCTAGCTCCTTCCTATCTTTCTTCTTTTATTTTTCATTATTGCCCCATTCATATTCTTCGTTCACCAAATGTTATGTTTCTTACCTGCCCAAGGGTCTCTACTTCTCTTGCTCAGCTTCGTCCATTTTCTCTTGCTGCCCCCTATGCCTAGAATTCTCTTCCAGAGCATTTGCGGACCACGAGTTCAATTACTGTCTTTAAAGCTCAGTTGAAAACTTTTTTTTAAGCTTTTAGAACTTGATTTTGATCTTACTTTTATACTGTTAGTTTTATTGCCCCCTGTGCCTGTTTGGTGCATTCCCTTTCCCTTTCTTATTGTTTTATTATGATTTTATCAGAATGTATGCCTATGTGGCAGGTGTTGCTGTTTTATTGTTTTACTATGTACAGCACCATGTATATCGATGTATATTGATGTATATTAATAACAACAACAACAACATTGTTCAAAGTTGCATAGCACTCCCTCTATTTTGCAATTTTATTGAGTGAATGCCCATAAATTCTTATGAAGCCCAAACAGCATAAGAGGGAGGTATCAACAGGCTTGGCAGAATCCCACAGTTTGCAGTTGCACAAAAAATCTGCTGTTAAAAAAAGCCCAGAGGAGAGAGGAAGAGGAACGACAGACCGGGAAGGGGAGCAACAGACATAGAAATGTGGGGTCTTGTGGGGAACTAAACTCACTGATTAGTCCCTGCAACATTTGGTTGTAAACTTCCCCTTGTAGTATGGAATATAGAAAGGAGTGATGTGGTAGAGGGAAGGGAAAGAATTATTATGATTAGTAGTAGTAGTAGGGCTGGACTCAAGGCGGTTTACAAGATTAAAACATGTACAATGGGAAGAGAAGACATAGAGCCCCCTGGTGATGACAAGTTCCCTCTACAAGGCTATCTCAAACTTCTGAACCCCTACCGAACTCTGCAGGCAGGCTTTCAGCAACAAGAAGACTAGAAATGTGCATTTATTTGTGAGGAAAAACTGAAATTCCCAGAAAGCCAGTTCTCGTCCAGATTCCATGAGACACAGACCTCCATCACACCAGCGATTTAGTGCACTCTGGTGTGCGGATTTGCAGCCCAGTACTCACATGACTCCGTGTCTGTCCTGCTGACACCCCACCACTTCCCCGACCTTTTCTGTTTTCTCCTAGAATGCTAAAAGTCTGGATTATTCTCCCTAAGTGCTTTTAATGCGCCTTTAAGCCTTCATGTAGTTTTAAAGGAATTGAGGGTATATGTGCTGTCACAAGAGTCTTGCTGTTGGCTTGAATGGATTGCATCAGATCCTGGTAGGGAAAAGCGATCTCTACCAGCAGCCAGGTCCAAGCCTCAATATAAAACCCAAACCTTGCATCCCAGGCTTGAAAGTGTTTCTTAAAATTCATACGACACCCAAATCTCTGCAGAAACAGGACTGTACTCCCTAGATGCCCCCAAAGAGCCAGACTAAAGGGTCGTTCCATTTTTGCCAGGCAGAAAGGCAGTCTGGTTGAAGTGCTCATCTGACAGGATCTGACTGGAGGGAGAAATAGAAGGGGAGAGGTGGGTGGAGTGGAGCAGAAGAGCAAATGAGCGAAGGAGCGAAAGAGCAGATATTCTGGTGAAAGGGATCATAAGCTTGACGCGCTTAGCATCAGAGGTGAAAAACACCTGGAGGCAAACCAGCAGGAAAAATTAGGTGTGATGGAGGTTACAGCTCAAAAAACAGAAGAACAAAACATTCAGAGCAACCTTTCCCAACCTGGTGCCCTCCAGACATGTTGGACTGCAACAATCCAGCATGCTGGCTGAGAATGATGGGAGTTTCAGTCCAACACAACTGGAGAGCCATAGGTTGGAGAAAGCTGTTTTAGAGATTTTGCTAGGCCACAAATGGTGCAGTGTCATTCCTCTAGGGCACTCCATCCCTACTCGCAAGGGGAATCCCCTCCGGCTGCTGCAAGCAGTCAAATTGCCACTTGGAGAAAGAACGCCTTTTATTCAATTAGAAAGAAAAGAATTCCCAGCCCCCTCTTCTTTGAAGGTAGGCAACCCCACCCCTACTCGAAGTTCTTTGATTTTGCCCGCTCTCCAAAATGGCTGCCAATATCCTCTACACACACACGCACACACACACACACACTTTCAAGGGGGACAAATGGCCTGCAGAAGCAAAAGGGGCTGGCTCTTGGGCCTGAACTCGGGGCACAGCCTATCAAAATAATTTGTTCTGAAGCTTTATGGTAAACAATGTCTTATCAATATGCAGATCGAGGTTAGTAGGTCGGTAGCAAGCAGCTGGGTTAACTCTTATTAACCAATTATTCCTGTACAAAGAACATCTGCATAGTTGCCCGATTATCTAGTCTGACCAACAGAGGCATGTTAAAAACAGATGGATATTTTAGATAAACCTTTCAGGAACTGTCTATTCTGTAAGGACTAACCTGCAGCAGGCAGGATGAAAACTTTTATTTTTTTTCATTCAAGAGCTGGTTCAAACAATTCATTCATATTTCTTTCTCTCCCCGCCAGCCACCCATCCCCAGTAATCTCTTCTTTGCTATCAGTTTCAGTCTCTTTGAAATCAAGCACAGTGGCAGGTCCCGAGCTCATGTACTTCCCAGAGTTTCTCAGATGGCAGTAATTGGTATTCCACAAGACAAACTACAGGCCTCGCAAAGGCCATCACTCCGCATGATCATTCAATCATACTGAGGACTAAACTCTCCAGACTGTTCATCAATGGAAACGCAAGGACCAGAGTGACTCTCTCCTGCCCCACCTTACTTTTGGGAGGTAGAGAGGCTGCAGTTTCCCTTGACCTCCTTCGGATAGAGCCTCGTAGCAGCTAATTGCAGCTGATCAAACTGACAGATGTCCCTGTCACAGGCAACAAATCAGTCCTCTCTCTCTTGATAAATATCAGGCCTTCTTTTGTCATATGCAAGCCTTGTGCTTTACATTCGTCCTCCCCTCCATCTAATTCATCTCATCTCATCTTTCTAGTGGCTTTGAGAATTTTTACTAGACTCCTTTCCCCCTGCTTTTATGCATGAGGCATTTTGCCTTGGTTATTTATTGAGCATCTTCTCCTGTTTAATTTTCCCTCCCCCCTCAATCTGCTGCCCTGGCCATCGGCAGTGTTTTCATGAGGCACTTCTGCATTAACTACTTAAGGGAAAAGGCAAGGCAGAGCACACAAACACCCCCCTCCCCCAGACACACACACACCGCCATAGAGTACCTTAAAAACTAAAGCTATGGGCTGTAATTTTACTTTCTTCCTCTTTGAGATGCATTTGTCAATTAGCTGCACACATTTGGCTGGCTCAGTCATTAAAACTTGTGCATATCAGGTAGGATACAGATATTCTGAATGTGATCAGGTGATCACTGTGCCTGTGGATGCAATGAATTTGTATCCTTATAACCCCCACTTTTAAGGGGTGTTGGGACCACAGAAATTGGCCAAATTTGCACATACAGTGATTGCATCTAGGACCTATTCACTTCATACATCATTCACAGCATTCATCATAAATAGAAATACAACGCATCTCAGCATAATAAAGGAGATTATGACCAGGTGACCTGTGTTCCTGCCTGTTTACTCTGTTGTCCACATGCCAACTGGTGTTGAGCAACAGTTCTGATGGTTCATTGTCTTTAAACTGGAATTGGGCAGGACATCCCTTCAAACAGAGGATGCTTTCAAATAGAGGATGGTCCTCCATGTAAAAGACAACACCTCGCCACCCTATGTCTATTTTTGTGCCTTTTACTGCAGCTTAACATACAGAAAATAAGCAAATAAACTTTTCCACCTTGGCCAGGTCTACACTTTGGGCATCATTATATGAGTGTTTTATCGCACGCTCGTTACTGCCCACTCATCGTTTTTCGCGCATCTTTTGGACGATTCTGTCTGTCTCCTGCGCGTCTCCCGCCCCTTCTGGACTTTTTTCCACGTCAAAGTAGATCCTGGTAAATCCAACCTATTTTTTTAAGTGAAACTTGCCGCCACTTCCTGTTGTGCGCAGGAAAAGCAGTGCCATAAAAACGCCTACTGAATGGGCTATGTGGTCGTTGCTGCTTCCTCTTTCTTTCCCCATGTAAAGAAATCATTGCTATTGTGGGACAGCAGCAGGAGGCCACAGTGACCACAGGGAAACATGATTCCCCCCATCTGATGACACCCCTTGTGTCAAATCATTACGAATGTGGAATAAAAAGCAGGAAATAATACTATGAAAGCATTATATGGAATGCAGATTGTGCATTCCCCAACAGTTATCTGTGCACTTTAATACTTCTTTAAAAAGCAGTAGTGTAGATCTAGCCCTTGACATGGACATAGGGTGCTATTGCACTCATCTCTTGCTTGTGGCTTCCCATTGGAGCTTTTGTTTGGTCACTGTAGAAACAAAATATTGGATTTGGTTACCCACTATGGAAACACAATACCTTTGGTCTGATCCAGCAAGGCTCTTCTTATGTTCTTAAAAAGTGACAGGAAAACTTTACTTGCTTAAATTCTGAAAGTCAGGTTATTGCTAAAGGCATGGGATGGGAGATGGGCCATTGAAAATCAGCAATGTTAATTCCTGCAGGTACCTACTTTCATGGGAGAATCTGCACCATTCCACTTCCCTCGACATAGCTCAATAACTTCACAAACTCAAATACTGAATAGGAAACGACACAAATTACGATGTCGCCAAAAGACAGAACAAATTATGAGATCATAAAATGACACATTTCTGGATTGTTTTCTTCATTGGGTGATTAAGATGTGTGATTGTTTGTGAATCTATAACGTGTTGCAAGGGCTGTTATTTAATTGGAGGGATGATGTTTGTGTTTATTAGTCACGGGGTTTTGTTAAAAGAGCAAGGAAGGGTTGGTTCACTTTTATTTTTCTTATTTGTCATTGAAACACAGAGAAATGAAGGTGTTGGAACAAGGAAACAAGACAAAGCACACTAATGGAAAAAGGCCATTTATATTAAAAAGTGTGTGTGTGGGTTTTAAAATAATAAATGTGTAAAAGAAATTCTCAATAGTAATATGAAACCCTGAAATATGTAAAAATATGTAATCAAATTTAATTATTGACTATAAATTCAAAATAATGAAGGTGTTTTTGTTTAATGGCACTTGATTATGTTATAATAAGAATACATAAGATGTGAGAATAATACAGAGCTGATTAACAGGCAGAATTCTTCCCCTGTCTAGTAAAGAATTCTGTGAGTCTCTGAAGTCTGCATATAATGTGTGTTCTCCCTGAGTTCTACTGCATATTATTGATGAGTGACATTCTGGTTTTTTCAGCTTCAAATTACCTGCCTAACTGTGATTGTGGAATAATAAATACAAGAAACCTTATTGGGTGGTTGTGGGGAAGGGAGGCACTTTTGTGTGGTCTCATAGTAATAGTTAAAATAGGAGCATAAAAGAAGATCTTACCAGGTCCACTATAAAGTGAATGCATGCTTTAAAAGAACTGAGAGACAGTGAATCTGTTCCTGCAAGTAGTCCCAAGTTCCCCACTGGCTGACTGGCTTATAATTCATCCTCTCCTGGTGCCACAGAGAGAGCTATAAATAAGCCTCCTGATACCTCAACATTAATTAACAGTGGATTTCGCTGTTTTTATAATGTTCTTTCTTTGCCTTTGTTCTTTGGATGGGTGATGCGGCAGAGGGCTGTTAAGTTTCCCTCCTTCCCTTCACCTGGATTTGCGCTGCCCTTTCTGTTGGATACAAGGGATTTAATTGTATTAACTTAATTGGCAAATGTATTGTTCAGACAGCTGTGCACCAGAAATGACTTTGTGTATTAGTCGGCAGGTTAAGTAGCTGGTGGCAGCTCACCATGTCATCTGCTGCCGCCAGTCACCTCTGGACTAATTCAGCAATGACCAGCTTTCCAGAAGGCCTGGGACAGTGCCAGCATATCCTGTGGAGGTCACAAGCATAGAGGTGAATTGCTCAATAAACACCCCCCTAAAATGTTGGGAATAGAGTGAGATCCCAAAGAGCATTGCCTGTGCAGTGTGCTCCACAGCATCCCTACCACTGCATTTAAGGAACAATTGACTTTTGCACAGGCCCACGGAGGGAGCCAAATGGGTCCTCAGAGATTTTTGAGGACCCCCAGCTAATGGCAGTCTTGCATTCAGATTCCTCAAGCAACTTTTAAAAGCCTGCTTCTTTGTGCCTCGTATTTTTACAACTAAAAGAAAACAGATTTGTCTGTGTGACTTGTCTGGATGGTAACTGACTCGTGGTGCTGCACTTAACAATGGAAGGAATTAAGAGTGCAGTTGGAAATTGCTGTTTTTCCCCTCCCCCAAGAACGAAGGGAAATTTTTCATCTGAGGCACCAGCACAACTTTCATTTGTTCAAAATAAAAGTCCGTTGCAATTGTGGATATGAGTCTTCTCACAACCCCCAGAGGGTTAAAATAATGCTGTTAGTTACATCTTAGACAACAGGGAACCCTATTAATCAGGCACATTAATTCCCACAAAATATTGGCCACAGGTTGTTTCCTGTTGACACTGAGGATCTCTGCATGTGGAACAGCAGAGTGCATGTCCCAAGTTAATCACAGAGGTATGGAGACCCTCAAAGCATTGCAGTTGGAGACAAGGCAGAGCACAAGAAAGGAATGGCTCATATCAGGCCACTTGGGTGTGGCACCAAGAAGGCTGATGGGCCCAGAGGTTTTCCAGCCACAGCAGATTTGGTGCAGCAGCAGGAGGAGGTCCATGTGTAACATAACTCTCACATGGAAATGGCTCATAATGCTCACACAGGGACCCATTGGTCACTGTCACTGCTACTATAAGGCTCTTGGAGTAGGTGACTTTCAGGCCCCAGTGGATGACGTGTTGGTGGTAGCAGCAGCAACTAACACTGTTTTGTGCAATTTCCGTGTGTTGAGCAGGATTGCTACCTCTGCAGTGGGCCCGTGGATCCTCCTCTGAGCAGGTCAGCACAGAAATCAAAGTAGCCTGTTTGACCATGGATTGCAAGCAGCAGCCTACCTGACCTTGACTCTCTTCAGGCTGCAGAACAAAAGACATGCACACTGTCATCAGCTGCTGGGCAAATCCTCACGCTTGAGAAACGGAGACCATGTGAGTTGGTACAAGTAGGGAATTTGGAACTGGGGGGTGAGGAAAAGGGGGAGTTCGATATTTTTCATCAAAGCTAGAGGGCCTGTACCAGTAGTGAAACTTTAGGATGCCATTTCCAGTTCCTCAAATAGTACCCTTGCAGATGGCCGAGCATACTAATAGAATATAAGTAACTGGTACCTACAGCATAATGTTGCAGTGTGGTGTGCTCCTATTTATTTTTCCAGCCAGTCAGCCATGCTCTCTTTCAGAATACTCTGTTCCATTCCCCCTTCCCCCTGGTTTTCTGGGGTTTTCTTCCTTCCAGTATTCTGTGTCCACTGATCATGTCTAGTCCTCGTTAGACTGTTTTCAGGGGAAAGAAATCCCCTTTATCATTCTTTTTCTTGGTTATCCCCAAGTCTGCTGACACTTCTCTTTCTTATGCACGAGGACTGGATTTTTAACTCTATAAGAATTGAAATACACACACACACACACACACACACACACACTGTGATTTTAGCTTTGGTTTAAAATATTTTAAACACTTTAATTCATGAGTTTTTGTATTTATTATATTCTTTGATTTTATAAACCACTTCGAGAGGTCCTTAGATAAGGCAAGAGGTATATACAATGATTAAATCATCATCGTCATATATGATGAAGTCTTTTGTATTTTGTGAGCAACTGTGCATAGGATTTCACGCATCCAGCTTTCGTGGGAATGGCAAATAGTATGTACATTGGTTAAACTTTTGGTATATCCATAGTGCATTTGTACCACAGCTGACAGTACAGATGTTTTGTAAAAGAAAAGAGCATTTAGTACAACTTGAATTATATAAAAGACTCATCTGAAATGATAGGTACCAAGGCTTTCAGATTCATCCCAGTTTCTGCTTCAAATTGTTTTCCTAAATAACCTGTAGGTTTGCACTGTGTCATTGGTGGGGAGGGGTGCAGTTTATTTCAAAGACTGCCTGGCATCATGTGGATGTGAATACAGTGGTATAGAAAATCAAACAACCTTTTGTTATGCAGAAGCAGCAGATCACTGGAGAAACAAGACCAGGGGTGTATCAACTGGACTAGACTACATCTCTTTGCAGGACTCTCCAATCCCCCTTCCACTCCAATAACAATTAAAACTAACCCAGTGTTAAGAACACTGAAGGCCAGAATTGTTCCATTTTTAGCATTTAAATTATCCCAGCCATATGCCGCCTTATAGCGCAATCCTATTGAATTCAATGGTACTCATTCCCAGGTGGGTATGTACAGAACTACAGCTTTAATGAATCACATAATGGAGATATTTTTTTGCCTCTCAATTCATGGCGAGCATGTATCTACAAGATTCTGGGATTCACTGCACATCCAACAAAACTTGTGCGAAGAATGTTGATTCTGGGCAAACTAACCAGTTCAGTGTTCACATTACCTGTCTAATGCACACAAGCCTTGTGTGTGTGTGTATGCCTAGGTGCCTGCAGGGAATATAGTGTGTTAGAAATCGGCACATAAATAAAACAAATATGGCTCTGTAGCTGTGGCTTCAGATTGGCTAAAGTTTTCTGCTTTCCATCTGGCCCTGGCAAGACGTGCGACCTATGTCTTCAAGTCATCTATCTTGCTCTCAGGAGGCCCTGAATGTAAACAGAACTCCAAGTGGCTGCACTCCCTCTCAGCCTTGCAGAGGGTGCAAAGACCCCTGGTTTGAAGTCTGTGATCTCAGGCAGTTCTCGCTGTGAGCAACATGATTAACTTTTCTTGTTATTTCTTCAGATTTGGAGCAGACAACAAACAATGACAAGAGAATAACGAGGGTTCTTCTCTTCCTCCCCCCCCCCCCGCGCCCCCTGCACCACTTCCCCTATGCCATATCTACAACCTCCTTGAGAAATACTGCCAATCCTAAAAGAATTGCCCCTTCAGTCAAATGTGGCTTTAATGAAAAATACATATCCACAGGCTTTCTTTCAGCCTGTATTATTAATGTGACCTTTACTCAACTGCATCCCTCTCCTTTTGATTTCTGTGAATAAATGTAATTAGGAGGGTGTGTGAGCTACAGCTGAGCTTCAGCAAGGGGTTCGAACTCCGGGTAGGTGAGCGAGATGTTACCCAATTAACTCCTTCAATAATGCAGCCATGGTGACAAGTGGAAGGTTCGTGCAGCAGCTAACACGGTAGGGGGAAAATAGACCCTTGTTTAAAAATCAGATTGATGAGGAGGAAATTCTCCCTCAATAGGTACAGCCTGTGATGAATGAAGTGTATACGTCATGTGTATCCCGAAAATGTGTAGACTGGCTGAGGAATCAAGCCCTTCAAATAATCAAATGCCCAGTTAACACTTATAAAACTAAGTTTCTGCCTTTCAAAGATGCATTTGCTTTATGTCACTATAAGTAATTTGCCAGTTTAACACAATGCAACACCAAAATTTTACATAATTTAATCTTACATACAACACAATCTAATCTCACATAAAACCTGGGATACCTGAATAATTTTAGGCTGGTGGCAGTTCCATTCCTGGGCAAGGTCCTTGAATGGTTGGTTGCCAACCAGCTCCAGACACTTTGTGGATGGGACTGATTATCTAGATCCATTTCAGTCGGGGTTCAAGGTGGGTTTTGGCACACAAGCAGGCTTGGTCATGCTGTATGATGGCCTATGTCAGGAGAGAGACAGGGGGAGTGTGACCCTGTTGATTCTCCTAGATCACTCAGCAGCTTTTGATACCATCAACCATGGTATCCTTCTGAGATGATTGTCTGATTTAGGAGTGGGAGGCACCCCTGCAGAGGCTCCAAGTCACAGCGACTAAACCCTACCTACCAGTGATGTTTTTCCATGATAACAGAACTATAGTATGTTCCTCCACTCTCAGATCACCATCATCCCACCCTATGTGGGGAAACCAGGTTCAGTGTGTGCCCTGCTGAATGAGTGGGGCCAGATACTAATTGGGACAGACCCATGGTTGCCATGGAGGCCATGAAGTCCTGCGCCCCTCCTGACAATGTGTCCTTAGCATGTATTATTATAGTTCCTGACATATACAAGTAACAAAAAAATAAGAGTCTACTTGAACCCAGGTTCAGGAGGAAGGGGAAAACAATAATGGATATACAAGTGTATTTAGAAGAAAGAAAGAAAATATTCCATTGCTGAAAGTCTGCCAGAAGTTAGCAAATGTATTGAAAGGCCATTTTGAAGCATGCATGGCATCTACTAGTGGAAACGTTCTGTTTTAGAAGCTTGCTCTTTTATACATCAGTCTCATCACCAGAAAAGAAAGACACCAAAGAAAGAAGAGCTACATTAAAAAGAAATTGTCCAAGTTACACATAAAACAAAGTAAGCTGTGTTGGTCCATAAGAAGCATTCCAAAAACCATGGTCAGGCAATACCTTTATTAAGACCAACCAAAATTGTGGGCAAGCTTTCAAGAACTCCAGGGGCTTCACCACACCAGGCTTTTTATCCTGCAATTTACCGGGGTTTCTGCTTTCAGATTCTCTATGGGATTAAGATTGGCTCCTTACACAGGCTGACACGGGCTTTTTTTAAGGCTGACATTTTCAGCAAATTCTCAGCAAGTTCTATATGTTTCATTTTGCAGCACTAGATGGTGCTGTGGTTATAGTGCAATTTCATCATTACACATAGCTGATATATCGGATTAATGTTCCTTATTGGGTTATCTTTGATCTTTTTAAAAGTGGGATAAAGGTCAGAAAGAGCAGGAGATGCCCTTGAGCTTGACGGTGTCGTGTGAAGGACCCGCAAACTTCTGTGAGTGACCAATCACGAGTGTGCAGTAGAAATGTTCCAGATCTCTTCATCAGGCAAGAGGTTCCCAGAAAGCAGGAAGAGGAGAGGGGAAGGATGACTTCATGCTGAAGTTGTGAAATCTGTTGGGACAAATACGTATTTTTGAAAATATGAAATCTAGTTGTTAAACAGATTTGTCTCCAACCTTAGGCAAAACATCCAGTGCCTTGGTAACAGAGAGAATAAGTAAAAAAAGAAATATGGGCTGCAATCCTATGAATATTTAGTTAATAATAATAAATTTATTTATTTATTACCCACTTCTCTCTCTCTTTCCTTTTGTAAGAAAAAAAGTCTTACAACTCCCAGCTTGCCCCAGCCAACATCCAACGTACCCATGTAGCCGTAACTACTAGGAACCACAAGCTATCCATAATAGCCTTTTTACCAGCAAAAATGGAGATTAATTTTGGATAGTGTACTAGGCCAAAACAAAAAGAAAACTCATCAGAAGCCAAATTGGATTTTGTTACCTGGTGGCTGAAGGGAAGAAAACCCTCACAGTAACGTTCCATCAAGTTATTAAAAATACATATGTTGGCATAGCATAAGTGTGTCAGGGCAAAGATAATAAAAGCAGAAGCACAAAATGGGTTTGTAACGGGAGAGCCATCAGACAAGAACAAGAAAGGATTTTACATGCTTTTGTGTTGGTAGTTAAAACATGGCAAAAGATATACTGGATCTATTGCTCAACTCAGAAGTAAAGAAAGTTAAAAGGAGGGGAAACTCTTCTTCTGTACCTACTTTATTTCTGTTGCTTACCTGCATGAAATGAGACACTTAAAACACAAAACTAAGGATGCAGAGATGTCAAAGGAGAATGTCAAAGAATACTTGAAACCCAGAGCATCTGAGACAAAACCTTTTATTTGCACCAACTGCTATTCAAAAGGTACAGTCAGTATGCAAGTTTTGCTTTGTGTTTTTGATTCAGTGAGACCAAGGGACTACAAAGACTTTGATAACTACAAAGAATTCTTGGACTATCTGAATGAATTCAAGTCAGTGGGACATGATAAGATTCACTGATAGAGTCTGTTGAGAAAATCCCAAGACTACCATCATGTCACATAGATTTAGCTACAGAGCAACTCAGCAGAAACTATGATGGTCCTGCACATTGGACAAGAATGAATATAGTATCTTATATTTTAAAAGGGTGGCACAGAGAGCTACTGTTAGTTTGACTTTTATAACTTGGAAAATATGAACATAAATATTACCACACTTCAACTCCAGTCCCCATCCCTGAAGTCATCATGAAAAAATGAATCAATATCATTCTTTGGGGTATCATCCAGGAATCATACTGTAGATGGCTTTGGCACTAAACTGCATTAAAACCCTAAACTTACTAAGAAATGTGGGGTTCCTTCTCCCATGAACTATAACAGGGCATTTGCTTGGTCATAAAGTCTCTTTGTGTGAAATAGATTTGCAGAAAAAATTTGCTGGCATAAACCACACGTCTTGCAAAATTTCCCAAACACTGCAAAATGTTACCACCAATGATTAAAGCACAAGATACAGGAATAAAAACCACAGGATGTCTCTCTGCTGCCCTTCCACCAGCATGCAAAGATATTTAATTCAAGCAGGCATTTGGCATGTAAGATGGTTTGTTGGGGTGAGTGCTGTTTTCATTGTTATTGTGTTTTTAATTGTGTTTTTAGAGAGAAATCCTGTGGACCCTAGACTGAGGCTGAGGGGGGCCATAAGATAGTTTGGATTCCTGGATCTGAGGTCAGAGACAGTGCTCCAACCTAGGAACGAAGAAACTGAGCTCCTGGTTCTCTCCTCCTCACTGCTGGTGTGGAGAGAACCGCACCAGCTGCCTCTCTGAGGTCGCCTTTGTGTGATCTCGGAGAGGAGGGA
Organism: Anniella stebbinsi; assembly: GCA_029215795.1. Lineage (NCBI taxonomy): Eukaryota > Metazoa > Chordata > Lepidosauria > Squamata > Anniellidae > Anniella > Anniella stebbinsi. Next base: position 57,297,747 of record JARDYH010000005.1, on the reverse strand, counting down.
AAGGGGGCGTGTTGGGAGTTGCCTGGGGAGGCCAGCTTACACCATATCCAGCGGCCTCCCCAGCTGCCTTCCCTCCCTCTCCCTGACACTTCAGCTAGGCCATGTCTATATGAGGTCGCATTTGCGCCTTGGGATTCGTCATCCCGCATTTGCCCTCCTCCAGCAGTATCCTGACGACAAGGAGTGCAAATGCAGGGTATGTAAGGAATCTGCACCACACACCATTAAAAAAAAAATCCCAACCCAGCGCCCATTCAGCTTGCTGGGCACCCCTTCCCTGTATCCCGGCGTGTGCCAGCGCCTCACTAAAATTCCTTAAACGTTTTCATTTTCATTGCACATCTCGCTGCCCCGTGGAGGCACAGAGCTGGCTAAGCAGCCAGCCAGCTGGACTGCCCACTCCTCTGTGTTCTGATAAGCCCCGCTGGCTCCAGTTGTTTATTTCTGTTTTTACTCTTTATTAAACTGTGGTGCTCTGCTGACCTGTGGAGGCACGTAGCCAGCTCAGCAGCTGGGCGGTTTGCTCGGTGGCCCTCTCCCTTCGCCTTATTTCATTTTTTAATTTTAATTTTGTTATTTTATTAATCTGTCAATGTCAAGCTCCCTGGAGGCAGTCCAGCAGCCATTCAGCTCACTGGCCATCCCCCTCCCCCAGCCAAGGGCGACCAATCATGCATCGCCATTGGCCAGCACCTGCCTCCAGTGCAAATCCGGAGCAAAGCGACTGATGGCAAATGCGCATCACTGCCTTGCTCGTGGCAAAAAGTCATGGTAAGTCACCAACTTTTTAAATTTGGAGCTTCAGGGAATGCCTCAGGATGGCTCCGCGATGGCAGCTGTGTCATCTAAATGACCTGCCACCACTGCGGATCTACTCCAGGGCAAAGCCTTTGACAAGACATGCCCCTAGACAGGCAAAAAAGCCCATCTAGCTTAAATGCAGTGCAGGAGACTCAGCAGAGGTGATAATCGCCTCTGGCATGCCTCCTGTTTCGCACTGGATACTTGAAAACCTCCGTGTTCGGAGGCTTACAAGCATCAAGGGCAAATCCAATAGGATTACGCTTTTAATCTATTTGTTTTAGTATTGTTTTCATCGTGTTTTCATGTTCTTTTATTTTTTAGTCCCTATGATTGTAAGCCTCTTTGAGTGCCCTTTTTCTTGGTAGAAATACAGAGGACAAATTAAATAAATTATAATAAATCTATATCCCCACCTTTAGTTTCAAAAATGGGACCTCCTGGGTAGTTAATCATAAAAGCCATTAACAATAAAACCATATAAAACAAATTAATATTAATAACGTAGCAGCGTGTCCCCCAAAAATTCTAGCAGCACTAATATCATATAGCAGAGAAATCAAGTTGATAGCAATAACCAAAAGCTTGTGGGAAACCACTTTCCTGAGGAAGTGCATGTCTATTACACCACATGCAGGTTTATCATGAATCCAAATGGCCACACATACATCTACCATACAGGTATACTTGCCAGAGAAGTGTTACTACCTGCAGCTTCTTGGTGAATATGCCAATATTTGTATACTTCCCCACTTCATGATATAATCACAGGGCAGTGTACAAAATTATCAAATCACAGGGGGGCTTTCCCTGGGCTGTCAGTAAATTAATCATGCCGCTCCATTTTGCTGCTCCTTAAATAGTTTTTACTGTCATTGTTTTAATGTTGTATTTTTAATAGTGTAACTAAATGTATTTTAATATTGTAAACCATGGAAGGATTTTACTATATTCGGCGGTATACAAATGCCACAAATAAATAAATAAATAACCATTAAAAAACAATCTGGCTATGCCAGATTTGCTTATGCGTCATGTTCAAAAAGGTCCCAAAAGGACAAGTGGAGACTCTCATGAATAAATGTGACATCACTTGAAAACCATAGAAGATTTCACAACACATGATGTTTAAAACCAGTCTGCAAGTTGTGAAGAACTTGTATAGAAGAGAGGAAGATTAGATTAATGCAATCTTAACAAAGGTTCCCTCTAACAGAAGGCTAAGGATTTTGTATGGATAATGCAAGGATTATGCCTGAGGGTTAATGCAAGGATCACACCTTGTTAAGATTAACCCTGCAAATTCCATATGTTGTCCTTTTCTTGTGTAGAGGGCCTTTGAGTGGCATTCATTCCCTTTAGCTCACTAAATGGAATAAATGCCTTCCTATTTATCCTGGAAGAATTAATAACTTAGTAGGAATTCATTTTCCTCCAACTTTCAAGGAGAACCTTTTCTTCACTTAAAAAAGGAGGTACCAGTATATACAAATGAAGTGTTGTCCAGAAAAGAACTCTGGAAACTGGTTCCTAGGCATGTAACTGAATTCAAAAGCCTTACGTAGGGAAAGAGTTGTGCAATCAACACTGCTTGGAATCTCAGTTCTAACTTATGGACACAGTTCACATATTGCAAAACAGCCCACAGTTTGTTAACTGTGGGTTGTTGATAATCAAGCGGGAGTGAGCGAGCGACCACTCCCACTGTTTTAAACATCCCACAGACCCAAGAACAAACCATAGGTTACAAGTTCCCTGCCCCAGCAACTTTCAATTCCAGGTTTGGATGGCATGACAATCAACTCAGGAGCAGAGTATCCTTGGGTTCTTTAACTCAGTGGGAGTGGATGGGAGCCAACATGCTCAGTCACACCTGCTCATTCATGGCTATCCAGGGTTTGTTTAAACTCTGGGTAGCCATGATGTGTGAACTGGGCCATAGACAACTGGATCAGAGATTCAGTACTTTTGTGGCTTCTTTTTGTGAAGCCCTTGGTCTTGAGAGTAATTCTCACAGCTAATCTGGATGCTACTTATGTTGTTGTAGAAGTTGGACAGCAAGCCAGCCTCAATTTCTAATCAGTGGGTTTAATGGGCTGTATGACCTACTAATCATAAGGAAAGTGTCCCATCAGTTGAAAGAGTTGTGAGGTGGTCAGGCCAAGCCAGGTGACTAGTTACAAACATAGTTCCTATTTCTGGAATTCATTAAGTTAGGATGGTCAATGAGGGGGAAATATGCCTAGACACTGTGTAGTTTGCAAGGTCTACTGACATTTTGTGGGCAAGTAACTTCCTTTATTGAACATTTTGGAGTTAATTAAATCACTGAGTGCTGCAGAGGATGGGATATTGTGGAATGGATGGGTTTATGATGCTGTTAAGACATGAGACAAGATACAGTTCTTAAAATAGTAACCTTCTCCACATTTCCCAACTTTTTTTCCTTCCTTTATTTTAGCCCATCTTACTTGACCTTTGATTATCCAATATTTGATTCAGTGAATGGATGTAGCTTACACATTTGTTCACAGTGATACTTTAACCTATGTCAGTGAAAATGAGAAAAGGAAATATGGAAAGCAGCTACTTGTGTACTTTACATACTATGGCCAGCAGAACTGAGTATATGCAGAAAGCTGATTGGATTTAATTTCTCTGGACAGGAGACATCAAGTTAGTTCTGTATGAGACAGGATCTTATATGCACAGATGTTTCTAACTGATTAGCCTGTATAACCTAGATTTGGCACAAACAAAGAGAGGCTAGTAAGAGTATTATGACAGAGAGTTTTCCATAGGGCTAGGCCCAAGTATAAAGGCATCTATGCAGACAGTTCAAGCAAGTGAACTAGCTTGCTACAGAGTAAGAAAAAGAACACCAAGTTCAATGGCCATCCACATCAAAATACTAAAATCAGACCCTGAGTTTTAAAGTAAAACATATCAAATTATTTGATCCTACCCGTAGCTGTGCTGATCTCTTATGATCTGATAGCTGTCTTCACATGCCATGTTGGCACCACTTCCCTCCCAAACCCCACAGTTTCCCTCACCCAGGGTGGCGTCAGGTAATTCTGACTCCAAGGAGGGAGCGTGGGGTTTCCTGCGGCCATCAAGGTACCAGACCTGCTCCCCGCCTCTTCCTGGTAGAAGGTGACCAATCACCAGTTGCCTTCTACCAGGGACCACCCCTGAATTGGCCTCAGAGCAACGTTAGACAGTAGAAGAGTCCTACTGATGTTACTCTGATTGGAAAAGCTGGAGTAAGTCCCTGACTTTTTCAATCCGCAGCTTTGCAGGAAAGTCCTGCAGTGGCTATGAAGTTGTGACTGTGTCATTTAATGGACATAGTGCAGATCTACAGCCACTGCAGGATTTCCCCAAGTATAGCTGGACCCCCAGAGGCAAGGGGAACAGTGGTGAAACTGCATTACATTCAGGAAAATAAAATATTTTCAGGTGTCAAGCATGCTGCTAATAACCATTAAATACCACCATTCCTAAATTCACCAGACTTAGATTGTATTCCACACATACGTTATGCTGGAATATTTTTGATTTAAGAACATTTTGTCCTGTTGACTTCAATTGTGACTGGGCCACTAGGGATGTTGGAGAAATCCACAATGGATTCAAATGAGGTCAGATTTCTATGAATCTGAGCTGTGGATTCCACAGTGGCCCTGCCTTTTCCAAATCACACAGATTCTGCGGACTCATGGATTTCACAGACTCACTTGGGGGGGGGGGGTTGCACTAATTTGCATTAACTAATGTGCATGCGTGTATTTGCGTGAGTAGAACAAAATTCTGGGGTTGAAAAAATCTGATTCCGTCAATGAGTAGATGACAGAATGAAAGATGCCTGCCAAATGTGAAAAACACAGACTGCACGGATTAAATAAAATCTGTACATCCCTACTGACCACCTTGGTTATTATGTACTTGGACTGAAAGACCTTTTGACCAAGTGACTAAGGGAAGGAATAACATGAACGAAATGCTAAACATCCATTTTGTTTTGTGGTTCTCCTTTCTGAGCAGTTAGGCAGTCTTTACAGGATTAAATTTCCTTTGAATAAAAGAGCACTGAGGACTTAACAGGATTTTTGTAATAATTGGTTTATTAACAAGCATACTGGTTGAGCAGGTATTATGGAGATGCATAAGAAAGCACATAGACAGTACCAGTTCATAGCATGTCCAGTTCCTTAAGATCCTCTCACAAACACCACCAGGCAAACCAGTGTTTCAGTGCCCCTAGACATGGCTATGGCCTCATCTACACCAAGCAGGATCTTGCACTATGAAAGCAGTATGAAAGCAGTATATAAAAGGCAGGAGCCACACGACTGCTTTATAGCAGCATTGAAGGGCAATGACAACTGTTGGGACCTATTGACACATACCATATACCACTTTCATACCACTATATCCTGCTTGGTGTGGCTCCTGCCTTTTATATACTGCTTTCATACTGCTTTCATAGTATTGCACTTTCATAGTGCAATATCCTGCTTGGTGTAGATGAGGCCAAAGACTCACATACATCCATAGCATTGGAAACAGCCCATTGGTGCCCATTATCCCCTTTACTAAAGCCCAAAGAGGGAGCTATTCCATTTTGCATAATTAAACACCTTGGCTCAGAACCTGAGGAATGTTTTGAGTAATCAAGTTACTTCTAGAAGAAATTCAAAAGAGGAAGCATAACCTAGGTTGTCTATGAGTTTACTATCCAGGTATTGTGGCTGGTGGATTGAACTCTCAAATCTTTTGCCTTCTTTCTCTTTCTCTCTCTCTCTCTCTCTCTCTCTCTCTCCGCTTTTTAAAACATAATTTCTTTGTTCCTATGACAGACCTAGGGTTGATTATCCTACCATATGACTTTCCTGTTTAAGCTTGTCTGTAGCAGATACATATACACAAATGGAGCCCTCCTTCTAAAGAGCAGCAATCTAGAGATAGATCTGGGTAACACCCAGGCTTCATGTTTTTAGAAATGGGACTCAGCTATTGCTTCTTCCTCAGAGAATGCTAGGTGTAACCTGAAACCTACAGCGCCTAGAGTGACTAATTCAGTCACTCTGCAATTTCCAGACTGGGTCTAAATGCAAATCTTATAGCTACATCTAGCCTAAGTGTTGTACTAAGTGTATCACCCCCGCTTTTTGTACTGTCCAGCATGGTGAAGAGTTCTGGAGAACTCCAAAGCTTGCTTGCTGTTTGTGACATTTTGGTTGATCCAAATAAAGCTATTGCATGTGTAATTTTCCCAATTGTTGGGTTTTTTTTAAAAAAAATGTTTGTTCTTCATTAGCCCTCAGAGAAAGGAGAACGATAATAGAAACATTTGATTATTTTTAAAAACCACAACACAATAGCAGAATTTTCAAAACATACTTACCAAAATTCTGGTTGATTGAAGTACTGGGAGTGGATTAGGAAGAAATGTAAAGTGTTTTCTGAATTCATGGTGAATTGCTGTATAAATTCTGATACCTTTGTGCATATAGACATAGGTTTTCTATGTGAATATAGGGTACAGTGCAAATGTGTGTATGTGTGTAAAATAATCACGCAGGCTGCACTCCATTGCCAGTAGATGCCTTTCGTCTGCTCTATAATCCATCAGGGTATTTTTCTTTCCCTTTTAGATCTAATCACAGCTAGCAGAGCAGGTTGAAGCATTTCAAGTGATTTCTGTCGTCTTATCCGGCTGCCCTTTTAAGGTTGTTATTGAACGCTGGGGCTTGTGTTGATTTGCATGCTATTTTGCTTTTGATCTCCATGGCAACCACTACCAAATGGCCTGAGACTAATAAAGGTGCTTCCCCCCCCTTTTTTTTTTTTAACTGTAAGCAGGCTTGGGTGCAAAGAACTGGTGCTGGAATTTATGCATTTTTTAAAAAAAAAACTTTAAAATTAAAATAAGAATTTGGGCAGAGAACAGGGCTAGGAAACATATGCACTCTTTCTCTCCACCCTGCAGCTTTCCCCCCACTTCACACCCACCCTTTGCGTTTTTACATTGGACAGAAATTCAGGACGGCCACTTAAAAGAGATAAATGCAATTGGGAAAGGCTGTAATAAATAGCCAGAAAGCCACAGTGGTAGCATGTAGGACGTTTGCAAGATTCTCTTATATACCCTCCTCTTTGTATTAGATCAAGAACTCCCAAACTTTCTTGCAGTGGGGCTACTCAAGTCAAGGAAACCCCTTTTGAAACTCCTCAATAGACAACTTGGATCATAGTACTAGTCTATTTTTGTCCAGGCTGGGGCTGGCTCCAGGTTATTGTGGTGGTGTGTGTGTGTGTGTGTGCAATTTGCCCTCAGTGGGCTCCCTACCTGAGCAAGTCTGCCTCCTCCTTGCTTCGGTCTAAGCTGCCCAGTCATTTGTCTTCTCCCTCTGGACTGAATGTGTACAACTGCCCCGGAGGAAGAGCACAAGCCAAATGAAGGATGCTGTTCTATCTTCTCATGCTGGCCACTGCTTATGTGCTTGTAGAAGTTGGGTGAACAAGCAACAGCAGGGAGGAGGAGAAGGAGGAGCGAGAGGCTATGAGGGTTAGCAGTGAGGCCTCTGCAGGAGTGTCAACCTCAGCAGGTGCCCAGCAATGCCTATCTCTGATGCCAGGCCTGGTTCAGGCATGTGAGCATGAAGATCAAAGGAAAGGTGAAGAAATATTACAGCCTTATTTAAGCACCCGGATCTCCTGGAAACTACCTGTTTCTCATTAGAGACATTCAGTTCCACCTTTGAGAGCCATAATACCATACGATGAGAAACCTGTGCTTTTATTTCAAATCACAATGTCTGTGGGCTTTTGAACATAGTTCTGCTTATGCAGATTAGTGAAATTGTCAGAGTGTTATGCTCTACTTGTAATAAAGTTTGGTTTCAAAGGGCCAGCTTGCTGGTTGCCTGTTCTCTTTGTATACCAACACTTTGTATACCAACACAGGCCATGGGTGCTCCCCAAGGGAGGGTTCCTCACAATAGCAATCAGAAGGCATTTTCCTTAACATATTTTTTTAAGGTAAGGATAAATATGGAAGAAGTGGTGGGAAAACACAAGAGGGCTACAAGTGGAAGACAATGATGTCTGGGCCATACACACCCTGGGCCCATAGACTAGCAGGGCCAGCTCCCCTAAATCTTCTCTGCCCACTATTTTATTTTATTTTTTCACAAACAAATAATTAAATAAGAGCAGTTTTACTTTTTTGGCACCCCCCAAACCTTTTAGGCTGGCTATGGGTCTCCCCCTGCCCCATAAAAGAGGACATGTGGACTCTCTAGAATAGCAGAAAGATAATAGGTAGATAATTGTTGCCCAGTTGGGGGCGGGACATCCGGTATGTAACGAGACAGTCGGGAACGTCTTCCCTCCCGGTGATGAAGATTTTAAAAAGAAAATAACCCATTTTTAAAAAGGCCAAACTGTAAGTGAAAACTTGTTTTTGTTATCTAAATATTCAAAGCACAAGACAGAGGAATTTGCAGAGTTAAAGATACCAGCAGTGACTTGTAATCGGCTAAGAAGCCTGGGAGGGTTGCCAAGCTTTGACTGAGTGGAAAGAGTTGCTAAAAACAGAGCTATCTGTGTTGATTACAACTTTAAATGAAAGCAAAGAGTAAATGGACATTTTTGAGAACATTAGGCATTAATACTTAACAAGCAAGGATCTAAGAGGTGATAGAAAGTCTGAGCTCCGTTTTCGCTGGCTGGATGCCAGATGAGTAGAGAAAGAGAAAGGAGCAAGAAAATTTCGTCACCGAAGTGGACAAGATCCAAAGTTCATCCTTCTGATAAGAGTTGGTCCCATTTGGCGAGAAAGGATTTAGAAAAAATAACAATGACGAATGGGAAAGCGGGTCCCTCGCAATCCGGAAGTGGAAATCACAAAGATGGAGCTAAGCCAGGAGCGATAGCAAAAACAGTGAAGTCACAAGCAGAGCAGATGCCTGCTACAGACTTACTGGCTAGCTTCCAAAGCATGTTGGATAAGCAAAAGGCAGAGATTATGCAGGAGGTGAAGCAGGAGCTCCAGAAATCTCAACAGGAGCTACAAGACGGTTTTCAAATGATTAATGACAAACTTGGATCCATGGAGCAGCAGATAGATCAGAATAAAGATAACATAAAAAAGCAAGATATAATTTTACAAGATATGGACGTACGCCTAATTTCTATGGAAGATAGAGATAGAAGAATGAATATCCGCATCAGATCCTTCCAGGAACAGCGGGGGGAAATCCAAAGATCTTGAAAATCAAGTTAATGGAATGGATTAAAGAGATGGACCCTCAAATGGCATGGGATGACGCAGATATTGAAAGGATCCACAGAGTGGGTCCTAAAAGGAGTGGAATGTTCCCAAGGGACATAATAGTAAGATTTGCCAGCTTTTATAAAAAAGAAAATCTGATGCAAGCCATTAGATGTGCTGGGCAACTGATGTTCCAATCTTCGCAGATACAGGTCTACAATGATTTATGTACTCAAACAATTCAATGGAGGAAAAGTGTGAAGCTGTGTACAACGTCCCTGTGGAAGAATTCAATTGTCTATAGCTGGGGATACCCAGTATTCTTGAGATTTACATACCAGGGGAAACAATACAGAATAACATCATGCAAGCAAGGAACGGATCTTCTGCAGAACTTGAGCCTGATGAAGAAAGATACCAACGGGAGGCAGGAAAAAGAAAAAGAAGAAGAAGGGGCAGTAGGAGGAAGCAGTTTGTGACTGAAATATAGATCAAAGGGGAAAGTAAGAAGAGTTAAGGGGGGTCCTGAGTTGGTTCCATGCAGGATGTTTGCCGCCCCCCCTGAAGGGTCCTAAGAAGAGGAAGAAAGGAGCCGCCGCCCGGGGGAACCTGGGGTGGAGGGGGAGAAAATGGGGGTATGAAAATAAATTAAGATTGATAACTTTAAATGTTAACAGGCTTGGTAGTGTTGTTAAAAGGAAGAGGATTGAAGGGTTGTTGAATAAACAGAAAGCTGATGTAATATTTTTACAAGAAACTCATCAAAAGAAAGATGGTATAAATGAGTTAAAAATGAGGAATGTGGGGGTATATGAGAAAGCATATGGAACTTCTAAAGCAAGAGGAGTTGCAATAATAATTTCTAAAAAATGTTCATTTAACGTGGTTAAAGTGGAAAGGGATGTTTTGGGTAGATTTATTATTTTACACTGTTTCTTGGGGGATAAAAAATATGTATTGGTTAATGTTTATGCTCCAAATGAAAAGCAAACAGAATTTTATGATAAAGTGTTTAGAAAAATGGGGAATGTAGAGAAAGCAAATATTGTAATGGCTGGAGACTTTAATATGGTGATGGATAAGATGAAACACAAAAGGTATTGGGAAAATGGGTTTAGCCAAGGTAATGGAAGGAAAAGAATTGAAGGATGTATGGAGATTAGTGAAAGGGGAGGGAAAGAAATATACCTTTTATTCGCCAAAATATAAGAGTTTTTCCAGGATTGATTATATATTTGTTTCAAAGAATATGATTTCTAAGATTTTGGATTGTGAAATAGGAGTAATTAAGGTCTCAGACCATGCATTAATAAGCATGGATATGAAAATAAAGAAAGATTACAGGGAAGCAAAAAGGTGGAGATTGGATACTAATATTTTAAATTATAAAAATATTGTGGAAAAAATGAAAATGGAAATACAGACTATATGGGAAATAAATGAAACAGGGATAAATTCACAGGGGGTAGTTTGGGACACGATGAAAGCAGTAGTAAGAGGGATATGTATTAGAGAATCATGTAAATTAAAAAGACAACAAGAAGCACATAGTAAAAAGATTGAAGAGGAGATTAAAGAATTAGAGGAACAATTTAGAATAAATAAAGATAAGCCTATATATGCCCAACTCCAAGCAAAAAAGAAAGAATTTGAGGAAAAGGATATAGAGAGAGTCCCAAAAGAATTAATATACCTGAAAAGAAATTTTTTTGAATATAGTAATAAAAATTCTAAAATGCTGGCAAGGTCCATGCAATCAAAGAAGGAGAAAAATATAATAGGGATAATTAAAGATAAAACTGGGAGAAGTTGCAATTTAATGAAAGATAAATTAAAAATATTCGAAGATTTTTATCAGAAACTGTATACATCAGAAGCGGGCCCACAGACAAGGATATGGGAATACGTAGAGAAGAATTGGAAGATAAAATTACAAGATAAGGATAGGGATTATATGGAAACTTTAGTGACTGAAAAAGAAATAGAAGGAATTATTGATAAATTGAAAGGAGGGAAATCTCCAGGAGTAGATGGGTTGGAGCCGGAATATTATAAGATATTTAAAGAGCTTTTAGTACCAAAAATGAAAAAAAATGTATAATAATATAATAAATAGAGAGAAGACCCCGCCATTGTGGGAACATTCGTTGATAATATTAATCCCGAAACCAGATAAGGATTTAACGGACCCAGCATCATATAGACCTATTTCTTTAATTAATCAAGATTCTAAAATATTCACAGCAATTATGGCAACGAGACTGAATACCTTTATAAATAAGTATATAAAAAAGGATCAATGCGGTTTTATTCCAGGGAGGCAAATGCCTAATTTAATAGGGAGAGTATTGAACATAATAAATGTTATTAAAAGAAGGAATTTAAAAGCAGGACTGATAGCTTTAGATATTTTCAAAGCCTTTGATTGCTTGGAATGGCCAGTGTTAAAAATCATTATAAAGTGATTTGGTTTTGGAGAAAGGTTTATGGGAGTTATCAATCAGCTTTATGCAAATAATAAGGCGAAGGTACTGGTAAATGATGGAATAACACAACAAATTACCTTAGCCCGGGGAACAAGACAAGGGTGTCTTCTCTCCCCAATATTATTTGCAATAGTCATAGAAATATTGCCAAATGTTATTAGGGATGATGAGAGACTGAAGGGGATAGGAGGGGAAGAAAAAAATAAAATAAAAATTAATATGTTTGCGGATGACACTTTATTGACATTAGAAAACCCGAGGGATAGCATAGAAGAAATAAAACAACATTTGAGAGAATTTGGAGAGAATACAGGACTACAGGTAAATTGGGGGAAATCAGAAATGATGTTATTTAACTATGGTAAAGAAGAAAGGGAGGAGTGCAGCTTAAAATTAGATTTTAAGATTAAAAACATAGTGCACTATTTAGGAGTTCAAATCATGAAAGATTTAGAAAAGTTAGAGGAAATAAATTTTAGTAGTTTAAAAAAACAGATAATGAAGAAGTTAGAGGCTTATAGGAAATTAAAGCATTCATGGTTTGGTAGAATAGCAGTTATTAAAATGAAAATATTACCAAAGATTAATAGTATAATAGGGAAAGAGGATTTAGAATGGTTAGAGAATCAGACAGGAGAAATAGAGTTAGGTTTACAAAATATTTTTTTTTAGTAAAATACCAAAGAATCAATTGATAGATATGGAAAATCCCATTTTAAAAAATATTGTAGATATTTGGGGAAAGTATAAAAAGAAATTAATTCCAGGAATTTCTCCTCTAGCCCCAGTTGTTTTGTTGGAGAACTTCCCAGGTAATTTAAGAAGAGAACTGGAAGGGTTATTGAGGGGGGAAAATAATTAAAGTGAAAGAATGGATGAAGAGAATGGTTAATAAAAAACAAATAGAAGAAGTTTTAAGAGGACCAAAAAACTTATGGTTTAAGTGTATACAATTGGAACAATGGACACAGAAATGGAAAAAGAAAAATAAGGAATGTAGAAAGGAAACAAGATTTGAAAAGTTAATTGAGTTAAGAGAGAAGGAGGGGGAAAATAAAAGTAAAAAAGGTATAATAAGTGAAATATATAATATATTGTTAGAAGAGGGGGAGCAACAAGAAATTTTGAAAACATTCTGAGAAGATGATTTAGCAAACCAAATTACTGAGGATAACAAGGAAAATATGGGAATTAAGAACGTTAAAGTTATCAATAAGGATAAAAGAAAATTATTATAAAATAATTTGGAGATGGTATCAGATAGATAAAATAAATTCAATGCTATGCTGGAGGGGTTGTCAGGAAGTGGGGACTTATTTCCATATGTGGTGGACATGTGAGTATGTACAAAAATTTTGGAAAAGAGTTTTTAAAGAAATAAGTGAAATGTTGGCTAATCAAGTGGAAGCAAGTCCAAATATAGCTTTATTATCGATGTTTGATAATGAATATGGGAATAAAAGCATAAGAGAACTGATAATCTCCTGACACCGGCTAGATTAATGATAGCGAAGAATTGGAAAATACAAGGGAATTATAGTATAGAATAATGGTATAAAGGGGTGTGGGATATTGCAATTAATGACAGACTAACAAGTAAAATGAAAGTTAGGATGGGATTATCCAAAAAGAATGATTTTGATAGTATTTGGGGACCATTTATAGATTATGTTTTAATAAAGGGGAGAGGTTGTACACCTTCAAAAGAATCTTTGCAATTTTGGAAAAATGTATAATATATTAGAGTAATGTAAGTCTCAAGGGTAGGGGAGCATGGGGGATGTTAAGGTTTTGGTTATGTATTATGTTTATTTTATGTATTATGTGTTGAAATAATAAATAGCATTTTAAAAAATAATAATTGTTGCCCAGTTAATGAAATCAGTGCCTAAACTCTTGAATCTGTGTGGCAGGTTTTGGATGTCTGGGAATTCTGTTTTTCTAACAGCCAATATATTGGTGTAATGAACCATGTTTGGCATTTGTGTCTGGAGGAGAAGCAGGGAGGAGATCGCTTAGAGTATGGAATGATAATCAGGGCTCGGTGGGGGGAGAATTTGTCAGTTGACAGGTGGAAAAGGAAGAGGGAAAAGGAATGGGATGGAGGGTAGAGAGGATTAGCTGAGTAGGAATGATTTAGGAGATTACTAGTTCTAATAGCATTCATCCCAGACTGCACTGTGAATTTGCTTCCTTGGTCCTCGAATAAACACTCTGCTTGTTGTTAACCCTGGGGTGATTGTCAGCGAACACACATTTAAAGGGTTTGTACATTTACTTGATGACTACGCCCCTACAGCACTGTTAGCACAGATTATATATATATATATATCCCTGCATAATTAGGAATTTGAATTTAGAATTCATTGATCTCAAAAAGCTAATGAGCACATTCAAGTGTATTTTTCCAGGCAGGAAGAATGTCAACATACACCCTACCTTTAAAACATTGTTGGAGGGTGAAATCAATATGCTGCAAAGTGGATGATGGCTGTGTGACTCCACACAAACTGAGGTGAACCCCAGAATCTTTTCACCCTTGCAAAGGGTTGCACAGTGTGCCTCTTCAGTTTGCACTAAGCTTGGATGCTGGCCTTGCCAAAAAGCAGTGTGATAACCTAGGTCCCCTCTACAATATTTTGCTTTGACCCCCGATTGCCCGATTATGCGCATTTACGGATAAGCGCATTTACTCCTAATACCTATTCATGAGAGGCGGTGAAGCGCAGTACGGGCTGTATGAAATGTGCTTTAAAGTTGTTTACATGCGGAGAATCGCATGTTTACATGGCCATAAGGTGCTTTAACTCCTGCAGTAAATTTTAAGTCGCTGTTTAACACACATTTGATAATGCGCATAAGCGGAGATAAAAAGCACCTCAACACCCAATTTGCGCTCCACTCTTGTAGAGGTAAAATCTGTAATGCGCCTTGAAAGAGCTTTAAATCGCTCTTGTAGAGGCACCCCTAGACTCCCACAGAGTTTCGAACAGGTTGGCCTGAGACATCTTGCTGCCTGAGGCAAAGGATAAGATGGTAACACACACACACACATACACATGTCATATACTGGACTTGTGGATGTATGTTACTTCCATCACTGGCAATAGGAATGCATCTCCACCACAGCAAAAGGCAGCAGCATAATTTAGGGGGTTCAGGACAGGTTCTGTGGTACATACAGCTCTATCCTTCAAGAGAGGAATATGCCTTAGGTAAGGTGACCAGATAAAATCCAGGTCAGGGCTCATGTAACTTTAACAGTTGTAGAGAAAAGGGAATTTCAGCCAGAGTCATTTGTATGCAATAAGTTCCTGGTGAAATTCCCTCTTCATCACAACTGTTAAAGGTGCATGCACTATACTAGAGTGACCATATACAAAAGAAGGCAGGGCCCCTACAACTTTAACTGTTTTGATGAAGAGGGAACTAATTGCATACAAATGACACTGGCTGAAATTCCCTTTTCTCTACAACTGTTAAAGTTACATGAGCCCTGACCTGGATTTTATCTGGTCACCCTACCTTAGGGGACTCAGGAGGAGTGGCTTGAGGGGCTGCCACTCCTGCCCTCCTCCAGAATCTGCTAGCTGAGGTAGTTGACTCACTCTGCCAAACAGTAGGGCCAGGCCTGGCTACCAGCATGCCAGGTAACAGGCACAATAATCTCTACTCAGTTCAGGATGGTACATTTTGGCTGACAGAAGCAACACAATAAAAACAATCATAAAACTCTTTAATAAATCATTTGAAGCTGCTGCAGATGAAAGTTCCATGAAACACTAAAACAATGACACAGAAAAGGCATCAGAAAAAATGTTATGTTAAAATATAAACTTTATGTACATTGGAGTTAACAAACTAAATAAACTATGAGCAATGCATAGAGTACAGAGTAAAATGTTTTTTAAAATACAGAGCTTAATTTAAAACTAATTGAGACAGTGCAGGCAGGACACAAGAAAGAGCAAGAGGGGCTGAGGAATATACAAGAACCCTATTCAGGTTTTATGATTTTCTAGCATTCTTGCTTCTGTGGAGATTCTCCACAAATAGAGGAGACAGTCACCCTCCATGAAATGAGGCTGATAAAACGCAACGAAGGAGAGGGGCAGGGCTGGGACACTCCATGCATTGGCCCTATTCAGGTTCAGAACATATGAATTGGGCTAAGATGTCAGGCTGATCTGAGCCAAAATAATTTAAACAAATGAAACAATAAAATGAGAGACAGGAAGAAGAGCTTTACCAATCAACAATGGCTTGCATTATGTGAAAGAATGGAGAAACTTGCCGTCTAAACTCAAAGGGACTGTTGCTTAGTGGGTACTAAGAATGCAAAATGGAGGTTTCTATTCAAACAATGCACAAGGAAGACATTCTAAATAAAATGATTGCAGTTATGAACTCCATTCACCAAAGATAACAACACCCCCCATATTGTTTATATGATCACACATCCAAGGATGAAATGCAAACGGTCTTTTTGGAGAGTGCTGACTTTTTCAACCCCAGCCTGATGCATCTTTGAACAAGTATACAAACTGGAGGTTGAAGTTGTTATCTTAGGATCATATGAACTGGTCCTCAGGCAGACTCTTTAGACCTAGTTCAGAATCACTCAGCTGCCATGACAACCATGGGTCTATCTCCGATAATAAGCGACAAAGTACACTTAGGATTTTATATTTGCTCTGGCCTCAAGGCAAGTATTCCAGCAATTTCACATCTTAATCCCATAATCATGGTTGGACCACTACCTTCTATGAATCTGAAAGAGCAAATGCAACGGGCTGGTTACACATAATTTTGTTAATCAGCAACCTTTTTCTTTTAAGGAACATTGATAGCTGGAGACCTGTTGATCTTGAATGATGATACTAGTCAAGATGCATGTTGCCTCGCTTGGCCATTGAGGTTTACAGCAATGGGAAACACCTGGATTTCTCACTGTGGCTGTCCGGTCAGTTTGTGGAAGCTGCTAATGAAAGCTGTTCAGATGTAGGCTGACCATATGAAAAGGAGGACAGGGCTCATGTAACTTTAACAGTTGTAGAGAAAAGGGAATTTCAGCCAGTGTCATTTGTATGCAATTAGTTCCTGGTGAAATTCCCTCTTCATCACAACAGTTAAAGTTGCAGGCACTATACTAGAGTGACCATATACAAAAGAAGGCAGGGCCCCTGCAGCTTTAACTGTTGTAATGAAGAGGGAATTTCACCAGGTACAAACTGCATACAAATGATGCTGGCTGAAATTCCCTTTTCTATACAACTGTTAAAGTTACATGAACCCTGTCCTCCTTTTCATATGGTCAGCCTATTCAGATGTTACAGCTTCAGTCTAGGGAACACTGCTGCCAAATGCCTAGCAGCAGTCAGTAGTCGACTGGGAACACATTATATCCTTTATATACACCTGGAGGTATCATTGCCCTCAAAGGTGTTTGCATTCCCATTTTATTCTTCCGTTACAGTTTGCTCCTGGCCATAATTGGACTTGCTTCCCTACAGAGCCCTATTAATTTTTATGCTGTTGCATATATTTTCAGAAGCAGGCTGGGCAAGATTGATAATAGTCCATTCGTGATTTGGATCTTGGGCATAAACTAGGAACAGCTGTCTGTTAAGAAGGCCAGCAGGAAAAAGAAGATGGGGAAGCAAGCTGGATAAAAACAGGTTACTTTCAGCAGGCAGAACACGTTTGTGTTGAATCCGGCTGAAATGAACTCTCACTGCACATCATTTGCAGCTGTGTGTTTGTTTTGCCTGCCAGCTTTTGGGGTGGTCCTGTGTGGTTTTTCTTGGCTTCCTAACCAAAATAATAAAGGAGGGCATATCGGCTCGGTGACTTCACATCCCTGTGGAAAATTCAGTCAGTGTTTACATTTTCACCTAGGGTGGCCATATGGAAAGGAGGACAGCGCTCCTGTATCTTTAACAGTTGTATAGAAAAGGGCATTTTAGCAGGTGTCATTTGTATGCATGCAGCTCGTGGTGAAATTCCCTCTTCATCACAACAGTTAAAGCTGCAGGAGCTATACTAGAGTGACCAGATACAAAAGAGGGCAGGGCTCCTGCAGCTTTAACTGTTGTGACTAAGAGGGAATTTCACTAGGTGCTGCATGCATACAAATGACACCTGCTGAAATTCCCTTTTTAATACAACTGTTAAAGATACAGGAGCCCTGTCCTCCTTTCCATATGGTGGCCACCCTATTTTCACTCCTAATAAATGTATAATGAAAAAAGTATTTTTTATCATTGCATCAACTTCAGGGATAGCTTGTGTGGACACATAGCACAATTTTATTATCCCCAAAATTAATTTGATGTCTTTATAAGACTGAATAGACTCCTTTTTTATTTTGTTCATTGTTTCTTTCTGCTGTCTTCCCTATTCTAAAAAGCTCATCATTGTTGTATTATAATCATAACCTGGGAAAGCTATGCCACATGTGTGGTGCATGGGATCCACAGGGGAAGGGGAAGAGAAGCACCCCCACCCTGCCCCATGAATCATTATCTCTGGATTCCCAGCTTTCATTAAGAAAAAAGACTCTAGTCCAGGGGGCCAAATTCAGCCTTCCTAGGGTCCCAATCCAGCCCTCTGGTGTTTGCCTCGTGGTCCCTTTCCCCCAACTAAAAATGGTTTTGTGTTTTCCTGGCTTTTGTGCACAGTTTTTTCACTTTCTAAAAGGTTAAAATGCTTCTACTAAGGCTTAGTTACTAAAAGTAAGCGCTTTCAGCTACAATATGCTGGCATTGTTGTTGTTCTTGTTGTTGTTGTTGTTGTTGTATTTTGGCCCTAACCCTTTTGCCTTTGGCCTGCCCCCTTTGCCTCTGCCCACCACTGAAATACACCCCTCCCCTTGAGAGCAGCAGGTCTACCCACTGACAAGCAAAAGAAGGGTACTCCTTGTAAAGGTTTGGGAAACAATTCAGTAACTTTTTTTGTCACTGGATCTAGCACGGATCCCAAGAAACAAAACATAGACGGCTCACACCCGTGAGGCAGAAGACGTTATTAAGACTAAGAGTTGGATATACATAGGGAGAATAACTAGAAACGAATAAAAGCCTGCATAGCATAAAACCCAGTAAAATAAAACAATAAATCCTTTAACTAAAATACTTACTCCTAAGCAGAGCCTTGCTCTCGCCCCCCGCCACAAGTTCTTGCCCACCCATCTCCAGAGAAAAGACATCCCCTCTCACAAAGAAAGGCTCTAATTATATCTTCTTTTTTTCCTCTCGTCTCTTCTTTGGCTCCCCCTTTCTTCCTTGGCGCCAGTATGGCACCCCCGTTTCACACCTCCAACTCCTCTGGCTAGTTTTACAAGCTCCTCTAGCTAGTTTTCTTCCTAGCGCCAAGGCCTCTCTATCTGCCTCCCTCCAGGTGGTTGGTGGAAGCTCTTTGTGATTTAAAACTTCATACTTAATGTATGTGGCTAAAACGCCCCACTACTTCACCCATCTTGTCCTCTACCCAGCGCAGTCTATCTGGTCTCCTTTTCACTAGTGATATACCAGTTACTCAGAGGGCAGGTCTACACAGCACAGTACGCCTAGTGCCCAGTCCTTGCCATCACTCAGTCACCAGATCTTTGAGAAATGGTAGGCCTGTTTTATGATGCTAGATATGTATGTATATACTCCTCCCTAACCTCCCCAAAATGGTATTGTATTGACTTGTATTGGTGAATTCCAGGTTCTAAGCCTTGCCCAGCTATGGAGCTCACTGGTTAATTTTGAGCCAGTCAAAATCTCCAGCCTACCCTGACGGATACTTATGAGTATAAATGAGGGATGAAAACAATGCTGTTTGCCATGATTCAAAATGGAATAAAAATAGAATAAATAAAATAGTAAGCAAAATAAATACCTGCGGGTAATTGAGTAGCTGTTGAATATTTCTCAAGGGATGTGCCGTCTAATTGTACAAAATTGGTATTAGTAATTACACTTTATTTATCATTGGTTGCCCAAAATATTTCAAGGATAGAGCTTCAAGTGTTAGGGACAAGGAGGCAGAGCTAGTATTAGAAAAATGTTTGCTTCGACAGGTGGTGTCGATACACACAGTAAGAACCTGTGCTTGGGCATATCAGGTGGTGGAGGCAACTCACAGGCAAATGTGTATGGGGCAATTCATAGCTATCCCTGCCATTTTGCTTTACCACCACTTCCTCATTTTTCTTTTAGTGGGTGCCTCAGAGGGATGGCTGCGGATGAATCCATCTTGCATTAACACATGAACTGGCATGCTAGTGCTATGCCCAAAGACCAAAGACCTGAGTTCATGTGCATACAATACACCGTTCAAAATGAAAATAATGCTATTAATTGACTCAAATCTTACATACAATTTCAGCCTTACACACACATACACGCACACACACACATACTATGGCTACTGATCTAAAGGTAAACACACACACACACACACACACCAGTGGACAACAATCCTATGGTGTAGCTTAATTGTGCTGATTTATGCTCCGATGCTGAGGAGAGAGCCTGTAAGTGTATATCAGCTCACTAGAACTAGGTTTGGCAAACGCTGAAAGATGCCATGTCAAAAGAGATCTGTTTTGTTAGATTTCGGAGGGCAGCTGTGTTGGCCATTGCAGGGATGACAATAGAGAGTCTCGTGGCACCTGGAAGACTAATGACAGCAGAAGGTGCCGTAAGACTCTTTGCTATTGGGTTTGGTTTTCCTAAAGTTCACAACTGGGCCCTGGACACCTCCTACCCCATTACTGAGTGGTCTTAGCCAACTGAGAGAGCCAAAAGTGTGTCTTTTTCTTTTGCCACCTTCGGGGCTTAGAATGGAGAGTGTGGATGTGAAATATATTGAGAGAACTGCAAAGCATGTGATTTGGAGCAGCCCTGCCCTCCGGGATCTGTGTGCCATGCCAGCTGACTTATGCCTGCCAAGTTCCACCCTGCTCCCTCCCCAGTTAATTAACACAGCAACCACAACTTCGTTACCCTGAGCATGAAATAAAGCTAATGAATCATGTCATACTTCGGAGGCACATTAGATCTGAAACTGACACACGCTTTTACATCTGTGTCAGCACCCACCCTCTCTTATTTTCCTCCTCCCCTCTGCCAGCATAAGTCAGGGGCCTCACACTGTTTACCTGTCACTCAACAGAGGAATTTGCATGTTAGTTAAGCTGTTAGACTGTGTAATTGCCGAGAGGGTCAGCAGCTCCTCCCATCAAGCCAACATGTAAAGCTTAGCTTAACGGAGTGAGCAACTGACGTCTCTATGTGTCACATGAGGACTTGGCAGCAGTGTAGGGGGAACACATGCCAGTATGACTCGGGGCTAATTGTGCTCTTTTACTATTGTTCAGGCTGCTTAATTAGAGAAACAGGCTGGCTCTTCAGCTGCATGAATGGAAAGCATCCGAATCAGTGGGGAGAGGCCAATCAGGAATTCCACTGCCTGCCAATAATGCAAACTATCATTGTCCTCGAAAGAGGCTTCCCTACAGCAGATATTTTGGGAAAGTGGCACAATAATCCAAAGGATTGTTTCTTCTCTTCCTCCACACTTTTTTGCTCAAGGCAGCAAATTTCCACATTTGTCCATGGAACTTTGATCTAGCCTAATCCAGTACAATGATCTGGGATCTGTATTGGCCTGCAGAGATGGTGACCCAGCAAACCAGCCCACCAATCATATACAGTTATCCAGTGGCAGATGTTTGATAAATACTACCGTTTGTTGTCTGCCTGATATTGCAAAAACTAGGCTGACCATATGGAAAGGAGGACACAGCTCCTGTATCTTTAACAGTTGTATTAAAAGGGGGATTTCAGCAGGTGTAATTTGTATGCATGTAGCTCCTGGTGAAATTCTCTCTTCATCACAACAATTAAAGCTGCAGGAGCTATATTAGAGTGACCAGATACAAAAGAGGGCAGGGCTCCTGCAGCTTTAAATGTTGTGATGAAGAAGCAATAGCACCAGGTGCTGCATGCATACCAGTGACACCTGCTGAAATTCCCCTTTCAATACAACTGTTAAAGCTACAGGAGCCCCGTCCTCCTTTTCATATGGTCAGCCTACAAAAACCAGTGTGTGTGTGTGTGTGTGTGTGTGTGTGTGTGTGTGAGAGAGAGAGAGAGAGAGAGAGAGAGAGTTGTTAGTCACCTGCACTACACCAGGGCTTAAAACACCTTGAGATGGTGCTTACACCTCTAAATCTGAACATAAGAAGCTCAGTATTGTCTATACCAGGGGTGGGGAAACTATTTTCTATGGCCCTTCCTACACCAGAGGGGTGTAGTGGGCGCAGTGTGGGCGGTCCTGGAAGTAGACTTTTCCAGGATCGGCGGTTTGAAGCCTCATAAGAAGTGCGATGGCCTGGGCTGCTCCCGGGTCATCACAAGTCGCGGACGCCATTTTTATTTATTTATTGATCCACGGAGAGTGCATGAGTGCTCCTCTGAAAAAGTAAGTTAAAAAACAAAAACAAAAAAACCTCTCGCGCATGGGGTCACCCCCTCCCCTACTGGGCACGGAGCCACGCAGTATGACTCCGTGCCCAGTTTGCTACCGCGCTTACTGGAAGTAAGCGCTGCAGCACCCGGAATGGGCGGCCACATCTTCCAAGGTCCTGGGAACTTCCTGGGACAGCAGAAAAATCGGGATTTTTCAGATTTCCCTTAAACCTGGAAAATCCTGTGGCTAACTCCATCCCCCGCCCCCAGGAGTCCCTGTGCGTCATTTGGACTCACAGGGACCAGCCGTGGGCCAACCCAGGTGAAACGCCTCGTGTGGAAAGGGCCTATCATGCACCCATGGGAGAAATCAGTTGATGGGTAGGGCTGGAGAACAACCAGTCAAAAACATAAAATACGATACACATCTTTAAAAGAGTACAGTACAATACAACAAACAAACAATGAATAGCACAGGAATTTATAAAACAGCCGTACATAAGCTTTTGAGCCAATAAGACAGTATATAAATGTAGGTAAATATATAAAACCATTTCCTATGCAGTGTCCAGTCTAGTGGAAGGACTGCAGTCTAGTCGTAAAGCTCTGCATTGCACGCAAAAGATCACAGATTCAATCCTTGGCATCTCCAGGTGAGGTCCTCTGAAACCCTAGACAACCATTGCCAGTCAATGTAGACTGGGGTGAGCAACAGTGGGCCTGCAGGCCGCATGTCCTCCCCCCCCCCCCAGGTGTTTTTCCAGCCCCTACTACTCTGCCACCAAACTTTTGTGGTGCAGTAACGGTTGGGGGGGGGGAGGCCTTTTTTAAAAGTAAAAACTGGCACTAGAAACTGACATTTAATGTTGTGGTGGCAGCAAAAAGGGGCTATTTTAAAGCAAAATACCCCTCTTTTTTTCTGCTGCTGATGCACCACCCCATTTCAGTGCCAAACCACCATTTTTTCCCCTTTTAAAACATTTTTTCCTTGCTTCCACTGCCGCATCACTGAATTCTGGCAGTGCAGCACCAGCTGGAACAGGAGCGTGGCCTCTACTGGTGTCCCGCGGGCAGCCCCACAACTCCTGGAATTGTCCCAGCCCTGATGTAAACAATACTGAGCTAGATGACGCAATTTCCTAGGTTCACTGGAAGCAGGAGAAGTGCTGGACAGGTGGTGGCAGGTCAAGTTGACTTCAGACTGGCTTTTCTGACAATGTAAGTTGATTGATGTTAATATAGGCCTTAGCTCTTTCCAAAATGTTAGGGCACATTGTGCTCCCAAACTGCTTTCGAGTGAAATGGTAATACATTTGGGACTTCTATCATTAGCTTTCAAGGGTTGTTTTTTTTTACTCTTGTGATGCACACATGTAGGTATTAAATGCTATTTATTTCAAATAGTGAAAGAATAAGTCATTTATTTCCTACGATGCATGGAAGGTTCGTTTTTTTTAAAAAAAAATCTTTTACAAATAGCATTTGTTCAGAGAATAAATTACAATTGTTTGGAATGCTTAAACTTAAAAAAGCTGTTCTTAAGGATTAATTTTTAAACAATTGAATCGTGAGTGTAATATGAATGCAGTTAAGATGATAAATGCAACTAATTTTCTCCCTCTATTAGCCCCTTTCATATGCTACTTACAAATGCCAGTCAAACCTGGCAATCCTTTCATTTTATTATTCAGTGATGAGGTAGCTAGATTAAAAATACATGATGGCATTTTCTGAGTTGGATTTATAAGTACCATGACTGTTTAATTTTGGCCTGCCATTAGCTATAAATGGGAGAAAGTGGAGTTTGCAGACTAAAGACCACCACTGAAAAAAAAGAGGTGAGGGCTTGAGTAGTACCTTCTGCAGCTATGTCACCACATGC
The DNA here is from genome assembly GCA_029215795.1 of Anniella stebbinsi. Taxonomy (NCBI): domain Eukaryota; kingdom Metazoa; phylum Chordata; class Lepidosauria; order Squamata; family Anniellidae; genus Anniella; species Anniella stebbinsi. The sequence goes on along the minus strand of JARDYH010000005.1, from coordinate 57,273,837 downwards.
CATTTTCAAACCGCAATTATGAAATACATGCCCAAATAGCCATTGTTAGCTGGCAATGTAATTGTGGTACAGAAATAATATTCAGCCAGTTCAAAAGTTCAACTTTTTTAGATCTTTTAACAAATTGTAATACCTATTTTTATCCCTTCACAATTTCTCCTCTGATTTTCAATATCTTAATTCGTCCAGAGTTCCGATCCTATTTTGCCCCTGTTAGGGGAATAAATCCTGTTGACTTGATGGGATTTACAGAAACTCAAACCTAGGATCAAATGGCATATTTGGTTGACTTTGCTTTAGATAATTCATGTTAACTTGAATAATTGGTTTAAGTGATTTCTATCTTCTTCACGAGCTTAGTTCTTAAATACACCACATCAGTGCAATTGAGCAATGGGACTGGACAACATGTGGTACATTAATAATCAATTGTTAGTGGAATATGGCTGCAACCCTGAGCACACTTACCTGGGGGTAATTCCCCCAGCCTTTCTTCAGAGAAAACATGCTTAGGATTTAAAGTTGCATAATATTAAAATATCGAGATTAAAATATTAACTTGTTTAATAATGATTACTATTTACATTTACAAAGAGGCGCTTACAAATATGACTCTAATGTAACCTTAAAGACTATTTCACCCCATCCTGAACACATTAAGGGCGTGATCCTATGCATATTTAGACAGAAGAAAGTCCTACAATTCCCAGCATGGCTGGCTGGAGGGATGCTGAAAGTTATAGGACCATTGTGTGTTTAAATGTGTATAAATTGCACCATAAGTTGGAAATAAGTCCAAGGGGGCTGTCTAAATACTCGGGAAGCCCCGGGATGGGTGCGGGGTGGTGCAGTGGTGCAGCATCGTTTATATAATGTGGCTGCAATCGCACACACACCCCAGGGCTTTCCGCCGAAGCTTCAGAGAAAAAAAGTTGGGGACGTACCCTGACTTTTTTCTCCAGAACGAGGCGAGGATGCGCAAGATGATGTCAAGACAGCCCCAAAGCCTCGCTCCAGAGTCACAGCGGAAGCGTGGCTGGACAGTGCCTGGTAGAAGGCAAACTTGGCTGCCTTCCACCAGGTAGAGGGCAAGGGCAGCTCTGGTTCTTAGATGGCTGCCCAGAAACCCCATGCTCCCTCCTCGTTATCGGAATTACCCGTCGCCACCCTGGGGGAGGGAAAGTGCAGGGTTTCTGAGGGATGCGGTGCCAACCCGGCGCCGTGAAGTCAATCCCCAAATTATGGGTCTTGATTTCAAGGATGTGTGTTTAGTATTACAGCCATTCAGCCCAAGCCTAAGAAGAGCTACTCAAAAACTAAGCATTGCAAATTTAGATATTAAAGAATGTCTGAAGGCCATGATAATATCTATAGTCGCATTGTGGATTATGGAAACAATGGGCCCTGTGGCACCCGAAAGATTAACAAGTTTGCTGTGCGATGATATTCGTAGGCTAGATCCTTCATTGTTGGACAATACTTTGTCCCACACAGGTGTATCTTGTCTTGCAGAGTTGCCAGAAAATGTTAATGAAGCTAGACTCTCTATGGGTGGGTTTGTGCATTACTGGGATGGTCTTTTGCTCCTTCCATTTCAAAAATTGGTTACTTGAGGTTCATTCCCAATTAAATTCTGAGCCATAGCCAGGTCCACTGGGTGAAAAGCCACATTCCTAAATATTCAGCTCTTCAAATAAGCTATTCTTTTCTCTCTAAATGAAGGGGATGCTAAATCCAATTATAGCAATAGAATAGACTGCTTCTTAAACGAGCAAATATGACTCACCTCAAGGGATATTTGTGGTTGCCTGTGGCGTCCCTGAAGCTAAAAAAAAAAAGTATTATATGCTTTCCCTCTTCACTAAATTAAAACATACTTGGATTGATAGCAGGAATGAAAGATGTCCCTGCCTGAAACCCCTCGTGTCCGCTGGCTTTGCAAAAGTGCAAACTAGTAATTGGTGTGGAAATTTTGAGCAAATAAGTAAGGAGGCAACTTCCGAGCAATTCCTAGTGGATCACATGGGTTTCCTGTGGTGATGGTTTGCTTTGTTTTGTTGCCATCATTTGCTTCAAAAGCTGTTAATTTTAGTGTGCAGTATGTAAACATCATTAAGATTAGCACTCAGCAGACAACCACAGCGCTACTGGAGTCACAAACTGCTATACTGAAAGTGCCTCTTAGGGCTGCTTCAAACTGTGTACATGCATCAGGGAGCCACAACCAAGCCCATTTTCCTGGTGTGTGCACTTCAAAGCATGCATTTTTCATACATACTTACAATGTTGGGGGTTCATCTGGGGGAGTGCCGAAAAGTGCCTAAGTTCAGCAATGTTTGATTCATTGTGAATATGTTCACACTGTATTAATATTGTTCCGCTCTCTGGGCAGATGTTCCCATTTGCCTTCGTTGCTGCTGAAACTTATGAGCTCTGGCAACGCATGTGATTTTTGATGATGACTTCACAATATTATGTCTTGCAGATGCCCATAGACAAAATCACACAGGTCACCAAAATCAATCAAATTAAAGTGCAGCAGGGCAACTGAAGCTAAGTATAGAGAAGAAAGCAGATCATGCCAAGAAGAAACAGCAGCAAGAAGAGCATAATCAGAACAGAATCAAAGGGCAATTCCCATCAGTCTCCGAACTAGCAGGCTGACAGGAATCCTATGCAGAGCAGGAGCAGGGCAGGGGCAATCTTCACCGCCGTGCTCCAGCCTGCCCTGCATTCCTGCTAGACAGGCAATTTCACCCATCTAGCAGAGACACCTCAGAGAGGGAGGGAAAGAGGCTGGAGCGGCCATGGAAAGCAACCGAACACAGCTGCCCAGTCTCGTCCCCTCCCCACCCCTGGGAAAGCCTCCTTTCCCCCGTCTCCACATTCCATTTTGTGAACATGGAGAGGTAGCCAGCATGGTTATCTCCGCGCCAGCTATGAGGAGGAAGGGAGTGCCACTTCCTGGCTCTCTCTACGAGCTCGGAGTTAGGAAACTGAACAATCCTATGTCCACCCCCACCCCCCAGATGCTGTCTAGGGGACATAGGATTGCTCCTAGCATAAGTCAAATGTTCAGTAAGATTAGCTTGGCTAAGCATGGGAAGCTGCCTTATACTGAATCAACATTGGTGCATCAAGTTCAGTGTTGCTGACACTGATTGGCAGTGACCCTCCAGAGTTTCAGGCAGGAGTTTTTCCAACCCTACCAGGAGACATCAGGGATTGAATCAGGGACATTTTGCAGGCAAAGCAGGTACTCTACTACTGAGCTACGGCCCCTCAAAATTAAAAAAATATGTGGCATAGCCCTAAAGCCAATCACATCATTTTATCAGTTTTAAAAACTTATTGAACAGTACAATAAGTTCATAATTTAATATAAGATTACTTTCTTAGAATAATTTCTTAGATAATTTCCCTGGCTCTTGAAAAGGATGTCCCTTCTGTAGATTATTACAGAATGCCAAAGGTAGGCAAGTATTTAGTGGCTGAAGTAGTCCGAAGGAAGGCATCAGGGCTGACCCTACCATGAAGCAAGAGGAAGTAGGCACAGCAGGCAGTGTAGTATGGGGGAAACGGCGCTCTCCCCCTTCCAAAGGGTCTGCTGCTTCTTGGTCCTGCTGGCCGCCTGCATGGTGGGCCAGCTGGCTGGGCATGCAGGCAGCCGGCAGGACCAAGAAGCAGCTGCTTGCTCACTCCCTCGTGTGCCGTGCCTCCCCTCCTGCTCCACCCCTCTCCCCTCCACTCGCTGCCCCCGCCCACTGGAAGTTCTGGGATCTTTCACGATGCTTTGCCTGATGTGCAGGCACCACTTACCTCCTGAAGGCAGAAACACTTAACGGATAGTGCATCGGGAGGCAGGCACACACATGTGCACAAAGAACACTAGAGCACGCACATACGCCTGCCAAGAAGGCAGATCGGGAGGGAGGCCTTGGGCTGGGCCTGGAAGGCATGGTACATCCTGGACAGTTAGACATCAGTAGATTTCTGTTGCGAAGTCAAATGTCAGTGCTATAAATAATAATATACCAATGTAAACTCCAAGATTTTTGGTCTCCCTGGAAAATTCCTCTCTTCCCTCACAGATCCTTGGCATTTTTTAATGGCGCTGCTGATGGGAAAGAGAACATATTTGAGTCCCTCCCTTTAGGACTCTGGTTTATTGCGCTCTGTACAGAGGTTGTGACATAATAGCTATGCAAAACAGGGCCTCTCTTTTTTTTCATAAGTGAGTTTAAGCCTTCTAAGCCAAGGTTAACAATCTATATTTATGAGTGGTAGCCAGCTGCCTCAGTGTTTTCACATGTGTTTGTTAATGAATGGTAACCTATGGGTCAGGCTATTATGTAAATAACCATTGTCAAGGGTAAAGGTGAAGAACCCAGTAATGAGTTGTGTTTCTCCATTTCTCTCCCAGGCCTTTAATGAATACTGGATATTGCCATTCATATGGATTTCTTTCTTTCTTTCTTTCTTTCTTTCTTTTTTAAAACTTTAGTTTTTTATATGAATTTATCTGAATGGTGTGGGGGATAACTAAATTTGTAATTAAGTTAAAACCCCGTGATTTTTCCAACCCCTGTAGAGCATCCAAAGTGAGTTCTGTTTCCTCCACTGGAATTAGCTACATGTAATCTGACTGCCCAAGGTTTGGTCAAGCCCAGCGTCCCCCACACCTATATTTCTTGGCCTGCCATGCAAAGTCTAACATTTTCTTTTGAGTTTCTGCAGCTTTTGCTTTAGATGCTCACACATCAACAGCCTGCATCTTTGCAGATAATACTTAACTGTGAAGCACAGCCAGCAAACCATCTAACAGGCTTTTCCAATAGGAAGGTTAACAGCAAACCTTGCCTGTGCAGGATTACTGACAGAGTGTGAACAGAAGGTGTAACCTCATTGCATATGCTTTTTAATATCATACCACAGTTGGGGGTAGGGGAGGATGACTTTAGCACTTGGATACCTGATCCCCTGCATCTTTGTTGCAGAAACAACAATACTTGCTCAGTTTATTAGAAATTCAGATACAGCGGCATAAGCACAACATAGATGTGGGCCAAGACCCTGTGAGTTATTAAGAGCAAGATTTTAATCTGCATGCCATGCCCAGTGTCAAAGCCATGCTTGCCAATGTAGAGTTTAATCATATGTCACAATTTGGGTATGAAATTAAACACTCTAGGTGCTCAGGTGAACGCATGAGAGCTTAAACTGTGGAGAGAGTCGGAGTGCTCACTGGCTCCACCCGCTATGTCTCTGGGTACGCTGGCCTTGCCCATCTCAGTTCAGATCTGAAGAACATAAGAACAAAAGAAGAGCCCTGCTAGATCAGACCTGGGGTCCATCTAGTCCAGCACTCTGTTCACACAGCGGCCAACCAGCTGTCAACTGGGAACCTACCAGCAAGACATGGTGCAACAGCACCCCCCCACACACCCATGTTCCCCAATAACTGGTGCACACAGGCTTACTGCCTCGGATACCGGAGGTAGCAGCACATAGCCCCCAGGACTAGTAGCCACTGATAGCCTTCTCCTCCAGGAATTTATCTAAAACCCTTTTAAAGCCATCTAAATTGGTGGCCATCACTAGATCTTGTGGTAGTGAATTCCATAGTTTAACTATGCGCTGTGTGAAGGAGTACTTACTTTTATCTGTCCCGAATCTCCCATCAGTCAGCTTCATGGGGTGACCCCAGGTCACCCCTATGGGACCCCTATGGGAGAGGGAGAAAAATGTAGCTCTGTTTCTCCACACCATGCATGCACCTTGCTGTGTTAAATCGGCGAAGTCTGAAAAGGAATTCTGCTCACGTTCGAACGCAAGTAAAACTCACAGCGTGATCAGGACCCCTGATAAGGCCAGGGCCCGCGATCACACAGAGAGTTCTACTTGCATTCTAGTGAATGCAAATGGAACTCTCTGCAGATCTTGCTGATTCAACACGGCAAGATCTGACCTGTCCTGAGATGCACCCCAGGACCTACAGGCTGGCACACCAAGGAGAGGCCAAAAATGCAGGCAGATCCACATCAACAAACCAGTTCTAGAAGTTTTCATCTGCACCAGGAGCAGGTCTTTTGCCCATTCAAAACCAGGTCTCCCAGAAATTACTTTGCATTACAACAGGGAACAAAATGTTGTTGCTGGGCAAATTCTCTCTCTTCCCCTCCACTGTGAGGATTGTAACTAAGCTCAGAGGGAACAGGGAAACTGGGGGGGGGGGGGGGAGAGAGAGCAAATGATGTCAGCATCCCTGCTAGTAAGAAAGTGCCACATCATGTCCCTGTGGGCTCTGGCTGCACTACATCACTGGTATCAGTAGCAAAGGATTCTTCTGACTCCTAATTGTTAGCAACAATGAAAAAGTTCTACCTCAGCACACACAATTTAACCTGCTGAAGTGAAGAACACCTGCAGGGAGGTGGGGGACAGGACTGGGTTTTTGTGTCCAAGGATTGTGCCCTTAGTTCTGGTACTGAAAACTATGGACTGATCAAGAGGCACTCTGTTCCTTAAGTCTATGCAGGGCCAGCATCAAGGGTAGCCATGGTTGGGCACCTGCCTAGGGCCCACACCCCAGAGGAGCCTACCAACAAGAGCCCCCTGGAATTGCTCCTTTTCTTCACCATTAGGACCTTCTTGTCCACCTGCCTCTTGCTCTGGCCCAGAAAATGGAGGTGGTGAGAAGGAGGGGCAGCAGATGCCCCAGCTTCCTTGCTCACTGGCTCTCTGACTCTCAATTGAGCAAGTAGGAGCATTGATGAGGAAGAGCAAGAGCAGCTGGTGACAATGGTTTGAGTAGGTTGACTCACTGAGGGAGGGGCCGCATAGAGGGTGTTTTGCCCAAGGGCCTTCCAAAAAGCTGGACCTGACAGTGACTGAATTCGGACAACACAATAAGCAACTGGGGAGTGGAACAATCGTCAGTTGTATTGACTATTGTGTTGTCCATAGTCAACTCAGCGCTGATCCTAATCCACACCACAGTTGATTATTTATTACTATGTTGTGTGGGGAGTACCCCCTAGATGAACAACTGTAAAGTTGATTATTACCCCACCATTGACTATCATGTTGTCCGAATTCAGCCATGGAGTCTTAAGTATAAGTCCGACCTCCAGAGCTGCTATTTTGCATCTGGCTCTGGCTGGTGGATACAGGCGTTCTAGTAAAAAGAAAAAGCTTGATGCAGCAAGTTTTATGTCTACCTCCTCCTGGGCGGTGTCTTCACAGTGCCGGATTGGCACCGCCTCCCTCTCAAATCCCACGCTTTCCCTTCCCCTGTGTGGCATCGGGTAATCCCGATGCCAAGAAGGGTAGCAGGGGTTCTGGGTGGCCATCCAGGGGCTGGAGCCACCCCCACTCTCTTCCTGGTGGAAGATAACCAATCACAGGTTACCTTCCACCAGGCACTGCCCAGCCGTGCCTCCACTGTGACTTCAGAGCAAGGCGAAGGGCTGTCTTCACGGTGCCTTCGCATCCTTGCTTCATTCTGCAGGAAAATGTTGGGGGAAATCCCAACTTTTTTTTCTCCGCAGCTTCAGTGGAAAGCCTTGTGGTGGGTGTGCAATTGTAGTGTCGTCATATAATCGATGCTGTGCCACCATGCACGCACCCCAGCACTTTCCAAGCATTTAGACAGCCCCCTTGTTTGCATGTGTGAGTTTCTAGAACATTACAGGCCCCATGAACACAAGAGAAATGTCAGAACGCTGCAGTTTCATGCTATTCTTATTCAACAGACACCAGCACTTCTGAGTGGCTCTTTATTCTTGAAATTTTGCTCTGGCAACAGTATAGCAAGGTTAGATGTGTGTACAGGGGCACCTGCATTATATCTAATGGAGCCATTGGTGTGATTCATTGTTCGCAGAGGGGGCAGGATGGAGGAAGTTTGTATGAACTGCATGCATGAGGCTTATTTTAGCCATTTGAATAATGTGATGTTGCCACTAGGGTGTCTCTGCAAACGAGCTCTCATATCTCCCAGGCTTTCTAGCGCCAATAAAAGCAAAATATGAATGATGGCCTGACTTGCTCAGCCTCTGCTTTTTGCTTTTATGATTGAGAAATAGTTGTTGAAATTGTCAATAACAATAAATAAAATCAAGCCGCCTTGTTACATGAGGAAAGGGGGGGGGGAAGCCCTTTCTTTGCTGACATACCATTTTGTTCTTTTTGGCATTATGCGTGTGGCAAAGCACACATACAGAGACACACAATGGAGAATTTCCTGGGAGATGGGATGGGGCCAGTTATAGCCACTTCTACATCTTTTATGTGGACTAAAATCCACTTACAGACATGCTGTAGTCACAGAGAGACATTTTTTTATCAGTAATTGTCTTGTATACAAGGGTTCTTATATGTCACCAAAAGATCTCACTTAAGGAAATAAATGTGCTTTTCGTCTCTCGTTGGCAGGAGCGGGCTGGTTGGGAGGAGGGGTAATTGGGGATCTTTTCCAGTCTGATAGCCCAGACAAATTAGGGGGCGGGGGAGGGCAGCATTCCTTCTTTTATTGTATTTTATTTCCATTTTTGCATTTTATCGTCATTCTGTAAACTGCCCTGGAAGCTCTGCTGAAGGGGAATCAGAATCATTTAAATGAATAAATAGTCAGCAGGAATTATCCAGGAATAATTTGTGGAGGGTGTGGCAAATCTCCCTTGCTACCAAAGATATCCATATGTGTGCGGCTTGGAGGTGCCACAGGACATGTGATATCAAGGCCAATTCTCTCCCCCTACAAAGTGATTTGATGAGTTCCCCTCAACTCTAACTGTGCAAACCTATACCTATGTACTCAGAAGTAAGTCCCATTGATTTCCCAGGTAACTGTGCACAGGGTTGTAGGCTAAACTAATATTTGAGCGGTGGGAATCAGAAAGGAACAAAATGCACATCCTATAGGGCCAGTTCCTCCCTCCAATCCTCCACCTCTCCCATCCTTTACCAGGGCCGGCATCAAAGGTAGGCATGGCGGGGCACCTGCTGAGAGCCCACATCCCAGCAGGGGCCCACTGACAAGAGTCCCCCGGAGTTGCTTCTCCTCCTCTTCACCATTGCAACCTGCTTGTTCGCCTGCTTCTCCCTCCGGCCCAGACAACGGTGGTGGTGAGAAGGACAGACATCCTACTTACTCACTGGCTCACTGCTTGTCAAGCAAGCAAGTGGTAGCGATGCTGAGAAAGACAAGGAGGAACAAGAGCAGCTAGTAACAATAGTGGTGAGAAGGTTGACTCACTGAGGGAGGGGGCCCATATAGAGGGTGTCTTGGCCAAAGGCTCTCCAAAACCTGGAGTTGGGCCTGACCTTTACCACCAAAAGGGTGGGAAATTGAACTTGAAGAGCACATGCTGCCCTCTGAGCCCAATTCCCCCCATCGTTTTTAATGGCCCCTGGGGCTTGTTTCCCTTCTGCCCCTCCAACTCCCAGCCGTCACCATCTGAGGCTGAAGTCCTCACTCTGCTTTCTCCTGTCAGGGATGGGTTATTGCTTGGTAACTTGGAGGCAGTGCACACCTTGAGCAGTTTTTGGAATGTGTGGGGTCGTTCTGCACCGCTGCTATTTTCCTACCAACGTGGGATGTGTCTACCATTGGTAGAGCAAACAAACGAGGTGGGAAGGCACTGAAACATATACAGACTGAAGGAGGGAACCCTCCAAGTGCCTGAACAACTAGCTGGATCATTGTGATGTCTTTTATTCAAAGCACAACGCGTTTTGAGTTATAAAAAACCCTTTCTCAAGGGCACTCTGGTTTGCGGTAGGGATGTGCACGTCCAAAAATATCGTATTTTATTGTTATCGTAATTTCGGACCAAAAAATTATTGTCTCCGACAATATCGTAGGTGAACTGTATCATCTTCACGATAATTATTGGAAATACAATATTTAATTTGCAGCCCCATTGTGCCCTATAGAGCTGTTTTTTTAATAGAAAAAATGCCTATAACTTCTGTATTTTCAATGTTACAGGCTTGAAACTTGGTCACAATGCTTATGGGGTATGCCTAAGTATGTGTATGGAATTTGAGATCGATCCCTCCAACCCTCGATTTTATATGAATTTATTAAAGATCGTTTAAGTTCTGACAGGTCAAAAGTTGCACGATCTTTCAAAAATTCATATAAAATACAAGGGTGGAGGGATTGATCTGGAATTTGGTACAATGTTACAATGTGTAACAACATGTGCTAGACATGTGTATGAAATTTGAGATCGATCCTTCCAACCCTCGATTTTATATGAATTTATTAAAGATCCTGCAACTTTTTGACAGGTCTGAATGAACGCACGTGACGAGCTGTCATTCTGACCTGTCAGAACTTAAACGATCTTTAATAAATTCATATAAAATCTAGGGTTGGAGGAATTTATCTCAAATTTCATACACATACTTAGGCATACCCCATAAGCCCTGTGACCAAGTTTCAAGCCTCTAGCTTTGAAAATACAGAAGGTATAGGTTTATTTATATGGCAGTTCGATAATCCGATATAATCGGGCTGAAAATTATCATCTCCGATGATTATCGTAGGAAGTTGTATCGGATCATTATTGTTAATCGTATGCATGATAAAGAGCATATCGTATCGTTATCGGCGATTTTAACGATACAATACACATCCCTAGTTTGCGGTATCCTCTGAAGCATATGTATTGCGCAACTTAGTTTTTTTACCTTGAAAAAAAGTGAGTAGAGTCTGCAAGAGTGCCCTTGAGAAAGGGTTTTTTTTATAACCTGAGACGCGTCGCGCTTTGAATAAAAGACATCACAATCTTCCAACTAGCAGTTCAGGCATTTGGAGGGTTCCCTCCTTCAGTCTGCACTGTACCATTGGTAGAAACCTTCCCCTCCCCTCCACTGCTCTTTCCCCATTCAGTCCAACTTTGGTATGTAGGTCATCATTGTGATGTGCATCCATTTTGCAAATGGCTTGACACACGTCCTCACAGTATTCCGGTATTGGTTTAAATGAGCTGGACATGCTTTGGCACATGGCCTGGACACATGTTGACAGGATCTGGTGTGGGTGTCTGCAAGAGAGGCACTGTAAAAAAAAAAAAAGCCAGACATAAAAAAAGCCAGATTGTTTTTCTCTTGTAGGTCACTTCTGATCAGGCTTCCCAGTTCCACTCAGTAAATCTTTAATATGTATTATCTCAAGGTGAGTGGGGGAGGGAGCTTTCTTCCTTGTGACCTGCAGGAAAGTGGCCAATGCTTAAAAGTTGCAAAGGCCACCTGTGGCAGATTAATGTCAGTTCTCATTTCATCCCCTGGAGAATTTTCACACATTGCACCCTAAGGGGCGCATTGACATTCATAGCTCCTCCAGGGGAGAAACATATGGAGGCTCCACAGGGACAAACTTCATGATCTGAATTACCAATCAGTATGTGTCTCGAGGCTCAGCTGTGGAAAGACTTGCAGATAACAAGACTTCATGCTTCTGCAATTCTCATTTTAATCTGTCTGTTACTAAATATGGTTTTGCTGTCACTCAAGTCTACAAGAAGTCTTAGGGAGCAGCTTACTCATGCATTTGGCTGGTGTGCACCATCACAGTTTATGAGACTACACTATGGAAAGGAAACAGCGGTTCGCTTTCTTCCTGCTCCAACAGAAAATAATTTTATGTCCTTTCGAGATTATTTTAAAACCCTAGATTTTCCATTTAGCGCTATATTCTCATCAGCCATGGTCCAGGGCCAAGCATGTGCTGTCCTTTCCCTGCATGATGGAGGGTAGAAAGCATTAGCTGTGTTGGAGGCTGGGAGCTAAATGGGGCAGGATGAACCCTCTGGTGATGATGTCATACATTGGGGGATGTATAGCAAATACAATAAGGGTGCTAGGTCACAACAGAGAAAGGTAGGGCAGCCACAGCTTTGAAAACAAAACTGCCAGTATCGTAATCCCTTTATAAAGTTTTTAGTATTGTTGTTTGAATTGGGAGGGTTTGGACAGGTGAGAGTTAATGGAGCCAAAATGACTGCTAATGTTTCTTCATAGGCAGTGGCAACGTTTTCACTAACTTTCCAATTACATAAGCGCCTAAGGAGGAAAAGGCAAAAATTAAATAGTTAAAATGGTCACCATTTGTTAGTTTTTGTGTAGCTGCCACACCCCAGTGTAACAAGCCCCTGCATTCTGATATTGCTCACCAGTGCCCCCTAGAGTGTCTTGGAATTTAGAACCCTACCGAGAAGCCTGAATAAGCATATATACTGGTCTTTGTCTCTAAATACCCATCTAGAAGTTAATCTCTTTTTCATAATAATCCATCTGTTTGGAACCAGCTGGCTCTTCTGGTGTTTCAGTTTAGAGTGATTAAGAAGGTGGGTCACACTGCTAAGTCATTCTTGGATCTGCTGGCTAGATTACTGACATCAGAAATGGAACTTATTACCACATTGGGGAAAACAGTACTCCATCTCTGCAAAAGAGTTGGCTTTTACTGATCCTAGATTACCATAAATACAACATCTATCGAAAGGACAAAGACCATATTCTTTGCAAGGAACTCTGCATATGCTCTGAAACCCAAGTCACTGGTCAAGTAGATAACATGTAACTAGCTGTTAGATTGAATTTATTGATTTCATATTGAATTCTCTGTGTGTGTGTGTGTGTGTGTGTGTGTGTGTGTGTGATTATTACCTTCTCTGTGTTATTCCTTCCCACTTCTCCTCACCCCCACCATCCCAAATAAACTTTCCTTATATGTTTAGTTACCTGGCTGCATTGTCTTAAAAAGGAAATTTCCCACTGCACCACATAGCAGACTTCACAGTTGCTAAGATACCCTATGTGTTCTTAGGATATTCACAAGTTTATGTTAAGTTCTTTGTCTTCTGGGCTTTGAGCAAGAAAGTCCAAAGCACCTTCCTTTTTGTTGCATTTTTTCCAGAACTGGGCTGAAGGGAAGGATCCCTGGAATATTCTTGCCGGAAGTCTGGACTGGTCCCATGCAGAGAGGGATGTGTAGATTTTCCTAGGCTTGGCCCCCTGGACTTTGTTTTCGTTCCACTGCAGCACATGATTTGATCTGCTGTAAATCAGGCCAGTTTGTGGAGTTTGCACATTTTTAAAAGGTTCTGCAAGTTTCTGAGCAATTTGCCCCAATTATAGTCAAATTAGCACACATTACAGCGAGAGTTTGTGCAAATTTGGCCACAAATTGCGCAGATTGCTCTGAAATTTGCAAAATTTGCAGAACCTCCTGTCCCTCCTATCACCACCACCAAAAATGCAGAAAAGAGGTTCCCAGAGTTCAGGAAACAGCCTGCAGCTCAGCTCGCAGATGCAAAGCAAGTCATACATGCTGCAGAACTCCATTGAGCCAAAAAAGAACTGAATTTCCCAGCGACAGACATGCAGAGGGCTTTTGAAATTAGTCTGAGGGATGCCCACCCCTGGGTTAGAATGGCAACATAATGCTGGACAGCCTACAGTGTTCAGGTGAATTACAGCCTGTGGTGGCTGTAATTCTTCCTTCAGGGGAGGAAGCCCTTACTAAGACGGGGTCCACCAGTAGAGAAAGTCACCCTCCTCCCAGATCTGTAATGTCCAGCCTCCAACTTTGCTTTGAAATGTTATGAAGTCGCTATTCTTTTTCTGTCCTTTCTTTTATCAGTTTATAAAATACTATGTTTTTTAAATCATTATTCTTTTCTCCTTTTATCAGTGTGTGTGGGGGGATTATACTTCTATTTCCTTTCATTGATGAAAAGTATATTTCCATTTGTTATGCATGTCGTTTCATTTGCTTTAAGATAGATGCACCTTTTGGCATTTAAAATTATAATAAAAAATAATTACACTAGAACAGGGCCATCCAATTAAATGATTGACAGTAGATTCTAGGGGGTGCTGTGGTATAGCGGAATAGCATAAATAGACACCTGGAAAATTGTTTTGTTTCATTTTCACAAATAATACGGCATTTTCTTTGATCTAAAAAAACAGAGGGGCGGGGAAGAAGCCCTCACTGAAAATGCTGTTTAAATACAGAAGCAAAAGTGGAGGGTCACATTGTTGTCTAAAGAAGCCATAAACACCTGTAATGAGGGGATGACAAGCACGCAAAAATGCCTCATGTAGAAAAGTTCACAATTTAATCAATGGAAGGGGTTCTTGCCTTCCATATGTACTATTTCTGTAGACTTGAAACTGAGACTGATTCAACAAAAAATGATGTTTCATGTATACTGGACACCACAAAGGCTTGCTAAGAATGCACTGGCTGGCTCTGCTAGATGCTGGCGATGTAATGAAGACAAGGCCTCATTTAGGCATATGATGTAGGCATGTCCTGTTGTGGCTTCTATTCAGTTGGAAGTCATTATTCATATAAATGTTGTTCTTGAAAAAATTGTGATAATAGTTGATGTACATGTGCTCTTAAATTACATCCCTGTGAAGTGGAGATTAATAGACAGCAAAAATGGATACAGAGAGTCCTTACAGTTGCAAAGAGACTTATTTTACAACATTGGAAGGAAAAACACCCATGACCTATCACTCAATGGACTGAAAAACTTTTGCTACATTTCAGCATATCTCCTCCAACCATCAGTTGTATGGCTGCCTGTTTATATTAACATACATATTTGAAATGGAAGAGCTTAATTCTTCTTCCCTTTTTTCCTCTTTTTTTATATGCTTTATGATATGAACCCCCTTTTTTTGCTCTGTTGTTGCTGTTGATAGTGTTCTGATGTAAAATTAATAATAATCCAGAACTGTTCTGGTATAGGCCTGGGCAGTGCAATCCTACACATGCTTATTCACAAATAAATCTGAAAAAATCCCACTGAATTCAGTGTAGCTATCTTCCTAATATAAATGTGCTTAGGATTGTAGCCTTAGAAGATTACAGTTGTTGGGAGGAAAAGCACATATTTCCACTAATAAGCTTCCCACTAACAGGGTGAGTGGGTGGGTTTATTCTTCTTCTTAGTCTTATTATTACACAGGAGCATTTTTTTTATTTTGAAGTGGTACAGCTTCTGAGGTCTGTTTTCTGAATCTGTAGATTGACTAATAGAGTGCTTAGTGAAATGTTTATAAATGACTAATATTTATCTTTTTTAAAATTCCTACGTACACCTATCATATATGCGTGTATAGATGAATTCAAATAGCCCCCAACCCCATTTTATCACTTGACAGATAATCATCTAAATCAAGTTCTGGAGAAGAAACACCTGGCTATTTAACTCACAAACAGAGTCCATTCCCACCCCCACCCCCACTTTTTAATGCTGTTTGACAGTCAGAAATATAGCAGGTTAAGTAAAAATGGGGAAATCTTAACCTAAGTTCTTGAGACATATAGCAGCATTGCTATAATAAAAAGCTGGCACCCCTACATGACTGAAGGTGACTTTGCTATTTTTCTTGATTGGATGTGATGAAAGCGAAAGAACATTTTCGCTCCGAGTCAGTTTCTGGGTCCAATCTAAAATGCTGGTTTTAATCTTTAAAACTCTAATGGCTTGGAATCAGGTTAAGTGAAAGACCGTCTTCTCCCATATGTGCCTACCGGGACATTAGCTAGGGTGACCATATGAAAAGGAGGACAGGGCACATGTAACTTTAACAGTTGTAGAGAAAAGGGAATTTCAGTCAGTGTCATTTGTATGCAATTAGTTCCTGGTGAAATTCCCTCTTCATCACAACAGTTAAAGTTGCAGGCACTATACTAGAGTGACCATAAACAGAAGAAGGCAGGCCCCCTGCAGCTTTAACTGTTGTAATGAAGAGGGAATTTCACCAGGAACTAATTGCATACAAATGACACTGGCTGAAATTCCCTTTTCTCTACAACTGTTAAAGTTACATGAGCCCTGACCTGGATTTTATCTGGTCACCCTACCTTAGGGGACTCAGGAGGAGTGGCTTGAGGGGCTGCCACTCCTGCCCTCCTCCAGAATCTGCTAGCTGAGGTAGTTGACTCACTCTGCCAAACAGTAGGGCCAGGCCTACAACTATTAAAGTTACATGAGCCCTGTCCTCCTTTTCATATGGTCAGCCTACATTAGCTGCTTCTTCAAAGTCCCTGTTCTGTGTGCCCCTGCTAAATGATTGCCAGGGAAACATGAGATATGAACACAAAAAAGTCTCTACACTGTTATAAATACAGGTTCATACCAAAGCACAGTGATATTCCAGTAACATATAGCCTGTAAACAAACCATGAAGGGATTAAGAGACACCTAGGGCCGATCTACACGCTAGGTTTTTAACATTTTATAAGGGTTATGAAAACTCTTTGGGCCACATGACGCACTCCCTATAATGTTGTATATCTAAGATTTTTTAAAACTCCCTTCAGTTATATACAACGGTTTCACTTTTAATAAATCGTTTTAAGTAAAATAATGTGTCCTTCCTTACCGTTTGTGATTCGTGGGGGCAGTGCTTCATTGATCGGCGCCCAAATGCTTAGCAGTTGATTGGTGGGGAAGAAAGAGGAAGTGGGTGAGTGAACTACAACACCCACAATGCCTAGCCCTATACTCGCTAGGGTATGACAGAGGAACAAAGGAGGAAGTGGTGACTGAACTACAACGCCCACAATGCCTTGCCCTAAACTCACTGTAAAAACGAAAGAGAAAGAGACAGGACAGAAGAGTGTGTGACCGCACACACTGCTTTAAAGACTAAAGAAGTTTTCTCCTGTAACGTGAGTTCTCAGTAATGTGGCCTAAGACGTTTTACTACAACAATATTTAAAACTTTTATCTGACCAGTTTTTAACGCAACAACACTCAGTGTAGATTCCCCCCCTACAGTTACAAGTAACTCAGTCAAAGTTTAGTTACTGCACAGAAGGAAGTTTCCAGCTGTTAGATTTAACAAAATAACACTTAAAAGTCTCTGTACAGTTTTAGTTAAGTTAAACCTTTCATTAGATCTGAGTTTTCTCCGCGAACTGTGTTCGCGGGGAACCAACTTGTCATTTTATACTGTATTTTAACGTTGTAGTTGATTATAGGCTGACAGAGAACTTCTGTTACAGGGCAGGTATATGAATATAGTAAAAAAAAAACCACACATAAGCAAAAGCCCCACATAATTCCTCCTTCAAAGATCCAGTGGGGTAATGATGAATTTCTCTCTGCAGGGATCTCTCATGACTCTGAAATGGCGATGGTGGGGAGCAGGCTAATGTTTTGTGGTCTTGCTCCACAGACCAAGCTGTCTGTAGACCTGCCACCACTGCAGACAGATTACTCTCCCTGGATACGGCACTTCAGCAAATACAGAATTAGCCCTGGCTAAGTAATCTTGTTAGCATGATTCAGTGTTAAATGGATCTCGATTAAATGGGGCTTTATATCGTCCCAGCTGGAGATGATAAGCCTCTGAGAGAAAATGGCAAGAGAGCAGAAGACATTGCTTTAGTGTAGACTGGGACATTTAACTCCATCAAATGCTCTCCACTTCCCCATTTCTGACCTTGTGTCTCTGTCATTTTCTAATTCCTTTGCCCACAGATCCAGTTTCCTGATACTGCAGTGATCCCAGGCTCAGAGATGCAAACTGGTCCATCTGTCCAGTACTCCAGAAGGACAACAAAGACATGTACCTTCTCCATACCTGCCCCATTATTCAGGCCAGTAAAGGCCTGTTCTCAGCTCAGCCTTTTTGGGGCCACTGTTAAGAGATGGGGTTGCTAAATTACAACCCCAATAGGGCTCTACTATGCTTAGGCTGCCGGTGCTCTATCATATTCGTAGCCTTTAATTTCTGTAATATTTCCACTCTTCCTTCTGGGTCCCAGATCATCATGCCATGGCAACTCACATTACACTTGGACAAGGGCAATCAAGGCTGGTGTCAAGGGTAGGAATGGTCTGGCACTTGCTGATGACCAACACCCCAGCAGGGGCCCATTGGCAAGAACCCCCTGGAGTTGCTCCTTCCCTTCACCACTGCAACTTGCTTGTTCACCTGCCTCTCCCTCTGGCCCAGACAACAGTGGTGGTGAGAAGGAGGAGCAACAGATGCCACTGCCTACTCACTCACTGGTTCTTTGCCTGTCAAGCAAGCCAATAGTAGCAAAGATGAGGAACAGGATGAGGAGCAAGAGCAGCTGGTAAAAATAGCAGTGCAAAGGTAGATTCACGGAGGGAGAGGGGCCATTGAGGGTGTCTTGACAAAAAGTTCTCCAAAACATGGAGCCAGCACTGAGCACAATACAAATATTTTATATGCTAAACTGCACTTTTATTTTTTGAGCAAGGTGTGCTTAATATTGAATTTTATTCTAATAACCAACTGACATCAATTAAGCATATTGTTACCCAAATTATATGATCAGCAACCCATTGCACAAGATTTAATCATCTGAAATTGTGACTGAGAAGTGATTAAGGCTAGATCGAAACCACTGTTTTATAGCGGTATCGAAGTGCACTGATAAGTGTTGGGGCACATTCCACATTCCATATACTGCTTTCAGATGTTATTTTCTGCTTTTTATTCCACATTATCTAAAATACTGCAACAAACGTCATCGTGTGTCCTACGAGGTATAAATGCGCAAGAGGGATATAGCATTACCATAATGGGGTTCATAATGATTTGACAAAAGGTGTAGATCTGGCCTTACTGTAAAGAGTGCATTTATATAGATGAATATTTATGTATGTATTTCTATAGCTGTTGTTGTTTTTTTGTTAGTATACGTTCAAAACCTCCAGTATGAAGTCTCTAGGGTAGCAAACCATTGATCATAAAATTACAATTTAAAACATAAAACAATAACCACAACACAAAGATAAAAGTACAAAAATCACAACCATATGACTAAAAAAATCCAGGAGCCATGTGCTATTATTAAGTTATTTATATAGTGCCATCAGTGTGCATGGTAGAGTAAAAGAAGACAGATCCCTGCTCCGAGGAGTTTGCAGTCTGAAATTTGAAAAAGGGAATAAGCAGGGGAAGGGGAGGCAGGGCTTAACTGGGAAGCAAAAGGTGGTTGTTTCTGTTGCGCACGCTTTGGCACTAGAAGGCTACAGCAGGGCATGGGAACTGGAGATTGTGCCAAAGGGCTGAGCTACACCAGTGATTTAGTGCAGATGAGAGCACATCAGAGTAATTTGTGACACATGATGTTGTCACCACCTCGCAGCAATCCTGTAGCTTCCTTCTCTAAAAGGTGCATTTTTGCAAAGTTGTTTTAGTGTGTCTTTTCCCCTTAAATTTGACTCTGGTGCGGTTCAGCTGCAGTGTGTGTCATTCCCCCGAATTAAATTTGGCATGCTGGGAGTGCTTAGGGATGTCTCTGTGATCTGGCTGTGACCTGGTTCAAGGGATAGTGTCGCTCCGTTATTCCCCTCCATATTTTCTGCCATTTGCAGTAGCTCATTTTGGACACAGATTAGGCTTTGGGGATGGCGTTGAGTGGACTAATAGTCAACCCAGAGTTTGACTGACACAGCCCCAACCCCTCTCCCTGCCTTCCCTCTTCCCTCAGTCCTCCCAGTGCTATCCCAGCAGCCATTGCAAGTTCTGCTGGCTGGACTAGAGTGGCAGCTGCCACTTTGGTCACGGTTGCCCAGGAACTCTGTAGCCAATTGAAATAATAATAATAATAATAATAATTATTATTATTATTATTATTATTATTATTATTATTTGTAACCCGCCTCTCCCTCCGGATCGAGGCGGGGAACAACAACAATATAAACATAAAAATCACAGCAGTTAAAAAATTTAAAAAACAAAAGAACAATACAACATTAAAAACATCCTAAAATTCATCTGGATAGGCCTGTCGGAAGAGGACAGTCTTCATGACTCTCTTAAATTCATGAAGACTGCCAGTTTGTCTAACCTCCTCCGACAGACCATTCCATAGTCTGGGAGCGATGGAAGAAAAGGTCCTCTGGGTAACACTCGCCAGCCTAGTTCTGGCTGGCTTGAGTAAGTTCTTCCCAGAGGACCTAAGTGTGCGGGGCGGATTGTACGGGAGAAGGCGATCCCTCAGGTACCCTGGACCCAAACCATGTAGGGCTTTAAAGGTAATAACCAACACTTTATACTTCGCCCGGAAACTGATTGGCAGCCAGTGAAGCGATTTTAAAACTGGTGTGATGTGATCACCCCTAGGTGTACCGGTGACCAACCTGGCTGCCATATTTTGAACAAGTTGAAGTTTCCGGACTAGGCACAAAGGTAGCCCTATGTACAGCGCATTGCAGAAGTCGAGCCTCGAAGTTAGCAGCATGTGCACTACTGTCTTTAGGTCTTCCAACTCTAGGAAGGGGCGCAGCTGGCGTATCAGCCAAAGCTGATAGTAGGCACTCCTGGCCGTCGCATCAATCTGGGCTGTCATCTGGACGACGGATCCAAGAGTACCCCCAAGCTGCGAACACAGTCTTTCGGGGGGGGGGGGGTGTAATCCCATCCAGAACTGGTTGACACACCTCCAGACCCAGGTTGGGGCCTTTGACAGCAAGCACCTCCGTCTTGTCTGGATTCAGCTTCAGTTTGTTTTTCCTCATCCAGCCCATTACCGCCTCCAAGCATTCATTCAGAGGAGACACACTATCCTTAGCTGACGATGTTGTCGAAGGCATAGAGAAATATATTTGGGTGTCATCAGCGTATTGATAGCACCCTGCCCCATGCCTCCGGATGATCTCTCCCAGCGGTTTCATGTAAATGTTAAACAGCATTGGGGAAAGGATGGTCCACTCAACCTTGCAAAATAGTCCACTGAGCCCGACAAACAACACACTAACCATCGGTTGTGCAGATAGTCAATTCTGCAGAGCGTTGGTTATCTCAGTTGGTTATTTTGGCAACATAGTCAACCGTGGGGTGCTTTTTGCCCAACAGACAATGGCCTGGTTCAGACAACACAATAATCAATAGGGGGATGGAAACAATCGCCAGTTGTGTTGCTTATTGTGTCGTGTGGAGGGCAACACACAACACACACACAACTGACAGTAGGCTATTTGGGGCACTTAAACAACGGAGAAAAACAACGGGCTTGCCCCTTGTTTATCCCAAAATCTGTTGTTTAAAGTGTCATGTGAAGGGAACCCCCCTCTCTCCGTGTACTATTCCGTTTGGTCATAGAGTTCACCTGCCGGAGCAGCCAAAAAAACCCTGACTGCTCCGATACAGCCTGCAGAACTTGCGGTGCATGCTGGGATACAGCCAGAGGACTGAGGGAGGTGGAAGGGAGGAGATGCAGCAGCCCAGAAGGATGCCAGGACTTTCAGTCGTGTGACGGGGGGAGGGGCAACATGTCATGTGGTGGGGGCTGCCATGCCACCGCCAAAATAACGCACAGTCAGTATGCTATTCCCCCCTCTGTTGCCTAAAGTGTCATCCGAACTCAGTCAATGCAATAACCAACTGTTAACCACTCAACTGATGGTTGACTACTTAAACCACGGTTGGTTATCCTGTTGTCTGAACCCAGCCTCAGAGTGCAGGAGGGATCACAGATCATTGGTCTCCCACAGGCGCAACTTATCAGGAATCTAAAGAGATTGAAGCTTAAAAAGGCTGCTCCTTTAACGTGGAAATGGCAGCTAGAAGACACACTGAAGAACAACAAAAGGAAAGTGAAGGTGGAAAAGAACTCTGCCTGCTGTCAGGAGTTATTCTTTGGATGCTGGACTTGTAAGTTAAAAAAAACAACTGCTTCTTTTTTTCTGTGCTGTATATAAGCTTAGCAAGCTGTGTATATTTCTAGGACCAGGCAGATTCACGTGGTTGAATGAGAAATGCATGTGCTTTTTGCATTACTTTTTCTATGAGTTGTGGAGCTTTGTTCTGGTGTACATAATGACTGCAAGAGTTGTGCCTGTAAGTATCCTCCTCTGCAGCTCTGTCAGGGAATCAGCTTGGGGGCAAGCCCCTCTTTTTTTTAATAAAGGAAAAGAGATGGTTCTGTTTTTGCAAGCCTACATATAAAGTCCTGGGCCTTAACATAAGCGATGTTTGTGTTGCATCATGAGAGCTCCAAACAATATATTATAAACACTAATTGATCCCTATTGACTTAAAAAGTTCACTTTGGCTAGGTAATTTCTTGGTGCCTGGCACTTCATATCAACTAACTGAATCTAATCAGGCACTGATGTCTAATCAACTCTGTAACTTTGTCTTACATTTAGAGGTAGGATTTTAGGTTTATGTCTAAACTGAATATAGAATAACTTTGCTCCCTGTCATGGGGTAGGTAGGTATGTAACACACGTAACTGTCTAAAGGGTGACCCTGTAAGACCATTAAGTCCAGGGTCTAAAATTACCTAGCTGTACCACTGCTTCTGAGTAGATATGTATAGGATTGCACTCTTGGAGGGGGTTCTTCTAAGAGCTGGTGTTGGAGAGAGCAGTCCCATATCTCTTAGACAGCATCGGGCAGCCGGGCCGGGGGGGGGGGGGGGGAGAATAGGATTGTTCAGTTGGGAGCCAGGAAACCGCATTCCTACCCCTGCCCCTGCCCCCTCATACCCCACATGGAGAGAACCGTGGTGGCTGCCTCTCCATTCCTGCAAAATGGGGAAAAGGAGGTGTTCCAGGGAAGGGGAGGAGACTGCGTATGTGGGGCTATGAGCTATCCCCAGCCTCCTTTCCTCCCTCTCCCCGAAGCATCTGCTAGATGGTCAAAATCACCCATCCAGCTAAAATGCATTGGCTTATGAGGAGCCATGGTGCATCCCATAGACTTGTGCCCTAAATGAACTTGATTCTTACAAAGCTTATTTTGTGTGTCAGCTGCTAACTTCATCATTAAGGAAACAACCATGAGCATTGCTTTATAGCATAATTCAAATGCCGAGCATGAGGCAACTAGGGTCTTGATCAGTTAAGGCTTTTAATGGGGTATCGTCTTGCCCTGCCTGCATGTTTTCGCCAGATGTTCACACAATGTCATCATGGTCCTGCAGCCACCCATGATTTTCTCCTGCTCTGCTTGTATTTTTTCATGACAGGAAAAATCTGTTGTTGTTTTTTCTGGCATGCCATAGTGCCACAAAGAACTACTGGTGTAATCCCTTTTGGGGGGACCTTGTAACATATTTGAGGGGTGGGTGTGTCTGTGACATTCACTAAAATGTTTCTAAATGGGCATGTATGTCTTCATAGCACTATTTCACTTCCTTTTGTGTCATTTCTTTTCCAGTTGGAGTAGTAGAAACAGACCTGTTTTCACTTATTTATTTATTTATTTATTTTATCTTGATGGTGCAGTATTTGCATGCTTCTGGAACTACCTCCTTTAGAAAATGGGCATTTGTGAACTGCCACTATATCAGTCAATTCCTCCTCCTATATATATATATATATATATATATATATATATGTGTTTGTGTGTGTGTGTGTGTGTGTGTGTGTGTGTGTGTGTGTGTAGGTGAATTGACTCACCTGTGTGCATGCCCACAGAGGAAGACAGAATTGGGAGGAGGGGAATGGTGAGGGAGGAGTGGGGGAGATGGCAGAGGGAAATAAACATGGGCAGGTGTGCATATGGGAAATCGTGTCACATGCTAGTGGGCAGGAGGAAAATTTCAGCAGTATGGTAGATACCATGACATTCTGCATATAAAGAAATGACGGAACACAAAGGAGCTGCACTCGCAAGCAGGCTACCATGGGATCAAACCCTAAGATTCAAAAGCAGAAGGAAAGCAGGACACTCCAACTAGTGGTGGTCTTTAAAAGAGAGATTTATGGAGGCTTCTGTCAACTTATTTTTACTTCAGCACGGAAACATTTTGCCTTACCGCTATCCATATTCAAGAAAACAAGTTTCTGAATGACAAACTTGATATTGCTCTCCCTAGTACTCTAGTGGGTTCAGTGAGCTTATATCAGACCAGGAAATGGATAAACCTGAAGGACCATCTCCCAGACTTGCTAGCTTCATATGTGTAGGCGATGTTTTATATAAGGGAACATTTTCTCTAATCTGTAGTATACAGTGTGATGGTAGGAAAATCCTTTGTGGCTAGCGGAGAGAGGTGTACCCTTAGGTATATAAAAACATAGAATTTGAAATCTCTTTGTACCCTTGAAGGAGTGCTATAGACACTTACTTGGTTCACAAGTACTTGAACCCATTGGGTCTTACTTTTGAGTAGACATGCAAAGGATTCTACGCATGCCTATTTCATTGTACTGCCTACCTTTGAAAATAATGGAGGTAGGAGAAGCTAAGGGAATTGTTGATCTATGATCCTAGGACAGGTGACACCTTGTAAAATGGCTTTCAGGGAACCTGAAGCTGGGGTCTTCTTCTTCTTCTTCTTCTTCTTCTTCTTCTTCTTCTTCTTCTTCTTCTTCTTCTCTTGTGATACTAAATACAGGAAATATTGAGAAGCCTGCTGGAGTGTTAGGTGAGTATCAGACGTTCCTTCTCTCTATTCTTGCGACATTTGTAGAATGTCCTTTATAAGTGAAATTTACTCCTCCTCAAAATGCAGTTCTTTCCCATAGAATGTGTCACAAGCGGAAACTGGGACACATAGAATGAAATCTCTTACTGAGATTGAGGCAGTGGATAATTTTCTCACCTCTCCCCTCCCCCATCACATCGACAGAAATATGATAAACATGCAATTATTTGAATTTATCCCTAAATATCCCATTTAAGGTAGATTTACATGCTTATGAAATTTCCCTGACGTGAATCCTGGCACTGAGAGAGCAATCCATGTTAACAATGGCTGCAAATAGATGAGAAATGATATAATCTATTGGAAATTTCCTTCATTATCCCCCTAATCAAGCCCTCTATTGGGCTCCTTTCAAAAGGCTGCTGGAGAAAAAGAAAATGTTCAAGTAAACCGATGCCGGAGATAATTAATTAACTTGCCATCATCATCGCTCACAGGCAGACTCAATATAAGAAAGAGGATGTGTCCTTCTCAATTACTAAGCAGCGGTTTACCATTGTGCTGTGAACAGCTTGCAAAATGTGATGGGATAAATCACTTCGCTAAATTTCAGGCTTTGTATTCATCAATGTCTAAGTTCCTGACTGTTTTCTCTTGCTTGTATTCTCCTAAATTTTAAGTTAATGGTCATAATATTTAAGAACTGACTTTAAAAAAAACAACAGTTAAAGCATAGCTTAAGAGTAGAGATGCAAAGGTGGAGATATACTATACAGTTAATTTCAGTGTCTGTACAGTTAAGCATGTAAAGCCTTCAAACTTGGAGATTTCTGAGATTCTTATGCTCTGCCAGGCTGAAGCCAGCAAGATAAAAGGGGTGGTAGAAGTGTTTCTTGTCCCTCTGATCTCTGTTCTTAAGTTGTTGGGGGTTTGGGGAGGTTGCTAGATGGGCTTTTGCTAGATGGGCTTTGAAGAGGGAGGAAAGAAGGCTGGAGGAGGCTCAGGATAAATCCCTGCCCACCAGGATGCTTCTGTTTCCCCCTCTCTGAGATTGAATTTCCGACCTCAGAGAGGCAGCCAGTGTGGTTTTCTCTGCACTGGCTGCAAGGAGGGGAGGGGGTGGATCTCCAACTCCCCCTTCTGAGGTCAGAGCATTGTCTCCAACCTTGGGAAGGCAAATCCAAACTATCCTATAGTCCTTGGGACGCTCGCCCAGGGATCATACGATTATTTTTTAAGAGCGTCATCAGACGAGCATTTTATCGCACACTTGTTACTGCCCACTCATGGTTTTTCACGTGTCCTTTAGATGACGCCATCCACCTCCCGCACATCTCCTGCTCCTTCTGGCTTGTTCCATTGCAAAATAGACCCCGGTAAATCCAATTTTTAAAAAACGGAATGTGCCACCATTTCCTGCTGTGTGCAGGAAAAGCGGTGTGATAAAACTCCCACTGAATGGGCCACATGGTCATTGTTTACTTCCTCTTTCTTCCCCTGTGTGAAGAAAGAGGAAGTATCATGGAACAGATGTGGGGAGAAAAGCGACAGTAAGGAAACTCAGTGTTCCCCCATCTGATTACGTTCTTACAGTTTTGCTATCTCAGATCTAGTGAACAAGCAGCTTATACATGTAGCATGACCAGTGCTTTCATGCCTGGCTAGCCACCCAGTAACTGCCAGCTTTCCTGAAACTATCAAGATCACCATATACTTTCCACTCTTGCTGGTTTCTTCTCCTTCCCAGCCACTCTGTAATCCAGCCTTCCTAAATCTAGTGCCCCACAGGTGTATTGAACTACAAATCTCATCATCCCTACCCAGCACGGAGAGCATGGAATTGGAGAAGGCTGCCGTAGGCAATCCATGGCTTTCTCTTTTTTTAGATGGTGAACCATAAGGTCTGTCCTCTATTAGCTCAGTTGATACTGAGAGTTCTCCCATCTGTCATGACCACAGCATTGCAACTCAAATTAGGGTGACCACATGCCCTACTTTCAGACCACATGTCCTCTATTTGAAGAGCTGCCAGAGGACACTCCTCTCTTTGAATGTACCCTTTATTTGGAGTCCTGTCTAGTCCAAGACTGGTTTAAAGATAAATAGGAAGGGACAAGAGGGGCCTTGAAGTTGACCATCAAGAGGCAACACCTGGACAACAGCTGACTGAGCAGATCAACAACTGAACAGTCACCTGGTTACAGTCATTGCCGCTGTGATGAATTATATTTCTCGTTAAATTATAGTAATCATTTCTAAATTTGCATTTATGCATATAAATTAGCACGTGCAAATATTATGCAAGTTGGTATCTTCTTTTGTCCCCCTTTTTTGATGACACATTTCCTCTCTTTTGGCAATGAGTCACTGGCCACCCTACCTCAGGAGCTGCCAATGCACCACCCAACTATTAATCAAGCTGTTTATCAAGGAATCAGCCTTGAAAGGTGTTGAGTAAAGCACTGTCCCAACACCAGTTATAATTATAACCCATTTATTCACTTGGAGAACAATTCTAAACCTTAGATGTGGCTGGGCCTGTCCTTGAACCAACTTCTTGTGCTCTGTTAAATCAAAATACCTGCAATTGTGGAAGGGGGCTAACACCCCCCCTTCCTATACCACACCCCAATCCTGATTAGCCCCCTGCGTCACTGTCACTTGAGGGGGGGGACAAAATCTGTTGAATCCATTCATGCATTTAATAATAATAATAATAATAATAATAATAATAATAATAATAATAATAATATCTAGTTTGGCCCTTAGAGCAAGTAAGAGCTCAATTCTGTGCATGTTTAGACAGAAAAAGAGTCCTTCAACTCCTAGTATCCCTCCAGTCAGACATTGTAGGACTTTTTTCTGTCAAAACATGCATAGGATTGCACCATAAATCACTACATTATAAGAACTCACCCATTAATATAGCAAGCCTTATGTTACATCCCCAGAAGTTTTCATAGCAGAGGCATTGCACCTCCACCCCCAAATTCTATGGCTTCAAATCAAGCATCCAGACCTTGTCCATGGCATTCAAATTGCCACGCAGTTGCCACTGGATAGGCCCCAGTGAAATCAAAAGGCATTTTGCATATTCTGACCTGCACGGAATGACATCCTCCATTTAGGGCTTTTTTCCCCATTCATTGTTTCAAATGCTTTAAATTCTGGAGTCTTTTATCAAACACAAGAAGTTCAGTTTCCCTGCAATCTGTTGCTCTTAAGCGCTAAGTCTCTTAACTTCACTCTAAGCTCGAGCAAGGAAATAAGCAGCCGTATTGAAAGCTTAGGGGTTTATGACTCTGTGTGGTTCCCCCTCCCACCTGGTTCCTTTCAAATACATATTGTTGGCTCCCACAAGAAAATGGCTCTTTTCTCCTGCCTGGCTTTAATGATAAATAATACCTAATGTTATCACAATGCTCCGGGCTAATATCTAATAACTCAGAATCTTATCTAGCTCCCTAGAGCTAAAGACAAATTTCATAGCAAAATTGTGTTTGATGAACTTCCCTTCTTTCTTTGGGAAATATCCATAAGCAATTTACCATTTTCTTCTCAGTTAACATCTGCAAATTACCTTTGGCTCATGAGCAGGATATGCCTATTTCAAATTGAACTGGGTTGCTGTGGTTGCTGCTGCTGCTGCTGTTATTCTTAATCGCACCAGAAGTTCTTATGATCAGGGATGCAAGAATCCCAGTACTGAGTAGACTCTGCTGTTGCTCCGGGGTATCCAGGGAAAACTTACTTCTTTTATTTATTTCAAATATTTATATACTGCTGATCAATCAAATTTAATTCCAGGGTGGCTGTTCATCATCATCAAGCTGGCCACTGCTGTTGGTAATCCTATGGCCAAGGAAAAGTGTGGATAGGGAGACGACCCCAGAGCTCTTTTCCTGGAGACCCTAACCTGGAGCAAGTTCTGATCTCAAGGGTATTAGTCCTGCAAGCCCTAATGAATGCTGGGATAATGGGGTTCAGTGATGGTGCTGAACGACTTGATCCAGGCTAAGCAGGGCTGGGTACATGGAGGCAGGGACAAACAGAAACAGGGATCAAGCAAAGTGGGGCATAATCAGATAGAAAGGCAGGAACAAGACTAGTTCTTTAGAAGGTAGGGCTAGATGCTTCCAAAACAGCTATGAAATGGCCTTTCTACATTCTTTTCTTTGAAATGCAAGGAAGCTGAAGCCACCACAGCAGGGAAGAACTCATTCATAGGAACGTAGAAAGCTTCCGGATACTAAGCAGACCATTGGTCCATCTAGTCCAGTATCATCAGTACTGACTGGCAGCAACTCTCTGGGTTTTCACGATTCTGTCCTAGCCCTACCTGGAGATGCTGGGGATTGAACCTGGGACCTTCAGCAGGCAAAGCATGTGCTCTACCACTGAGCTACAACCCCTCCTCATATGTTCTTGGGTGAAACCCTGCTCGAAGCTTGATCACATAACTGAAAATTAACCCTAGCTACACACATTCAGCATTTTACATTTGCTGGATCGTAAAGCAGCCATCTTGCTTCATTACAGACGTGGCCAGTTTGGTTCTCAGTGTCTGTGATGTGGGGAATAACTGTTTCTACAGACTTCGCTGTGGGAAGAAAAATGGCTTAGCCTGCGCAACAGGAAATCGGATGACCACTTCACCCTACAGCCATGATTGCAGCTGTAATGTACACTGAATTGTCTTGCACAGCCAGAGCTGGTTTTGTGCCTTTGGAATTGGGCTTTAAGCACAGCAGGCATGGCAGAGTTGTAGAAACAGTCTGGTTTGGGTGGAATGAGGTAGCTTGATGCAAAAAAAGGCAAGGCTCCTGTAGACATGTAGAACAGGAATCCACCTTAGCTCCTGGTTTTCTTAACTTTGCATGATGAGCTGCTGCTTAGGGATGGATAAATCTGTCTGTTTCACATTCTCTTACATCCACATTTTTTCCCAAGCATAAATTCATTCCATCCTGTTTCTGCATCAGTTTGTGATTCCATTTTTAAAACATGCGCACACAAATTCATGCACATTTTTGTATGCACTTTCCCCTAATATATGCCCCACTGTATACTTTCCCCCCCAAAGTAAGCATTTTCATACCTCATTTTTTACTGGAGAACTCTAGAATTCATGCAAAACCTGAAGGCTAAATTTATTCTGGTTCACAAATTTGGTGGGGAAGTGCAAATTTGGTTGGTTTGTATTAAAATGTGAATTTTGCCCCCATCCCTGCTGCCCTCTGGGCCTCTACCACACAACTGTTTAAGGCACAGGACTCTTGCATCTGGTCATCACCTTGCTTGAGCATGTTTCTGGGGGAACATCAAGGATGAGGAAAAAGAGTGATGGACAGTTCACAAAGGTGTATGTGGAATCCATGCAGTCACCTTGCACCGGTGCATACCTGTCCTTAGGAATGCTCCTTGAGCCACACAGAGGGTAGAGTGTGGGAAGCAGATACACACAATTACACTGGCATATGTGCTTTCTATGTGTGTGAGAGGGAGACATTTCTGATTGCTACGCTCACCTCAATCAACTGAGAGTACCAGTAGTTTCAGCATGCATACCATGACAGATGTGCGCAATCCCAAAATGATGATGTAGAGGCTGAGTTGATGGTGTGAGCCAGCCTTCTGATTGCCATCCTATGAAACCTACTTAATAGGAAGTAAAATCCATTGAACTCCATGAGATTTGTTTCTGCATGAATATGCTTAGGGTAGGGATATATGGATTTTGTTAAATCCGTTCCTTCTGTTTCACAGATTGTCAGGTGTCTTTCATTCCGTAGTTTGCGCATTGATAGAATCAATCTTATTTTTAAGAAGATACAGGATTTCATTCTACTTATGCTAATTCACACTCGTCTAGCATAAGTGTACATTAACACTAATATGCACATGTGCAAATGTACTAATGTACATCAGTTAATGTGAATCGGTGCTAATGAACATTAAGTAATTTGTGCAAATCCCTCCTAAAGTGAAAAAACAGTCTGCACGTCCGTGGAAACCAGATGACGTGGAAAAAGCCAATCCGCTGTGGAATCTTCAGGCCAATTTCATAGAAATCCAAACTCATTTGAATCGGTTGCGGATTTCTCTGACATCCCTAGGCTAGGATTGGTCTGCAGCTGTTTACAGACATTTGCAAGAATGCGATTGTGAAATGGATTGCATGAAAACACTGTCTGTATGTAGAGCTACTGGCACCCTAGGATGAGCACCTCTTAAGCAAACACTTCATTTAAAGGGAGATCTCAATCCCATTATCTTCATGGTAGCTCCCTTTGTGCTTAAAGGTACATATATACAGCTGTTCCAAGTGCCTCCTCTTGTAGGGCTGAGCCCCATTCAAGTCACCTTTCCTGCTCTATTTAGTTTTAACATGGCAGTGTGACATGCCAGCTAGAAATAGATCCTGAATGAGGAAAGCTGCTCTTTTCATGGTCACCAGGCAACCATAAACCACCTGGCTTCTTGTTGATTATTCTGGTGAGAAAACCAATCTTCTTCTCATTTTCATTCTGGAGAATGCTGAATTCAAAGTGATGCTGCTGAAACTGTCATCTCACAAATAGCTCCACAAACGCCTTTAAAACAAAGCAGCATCAAAGCAGCAGCTTGTAAATACCTTTAACCTCTCTGTGGAATAAAAATCACCTCTTTTGAAAGCTATAATTCATCCCTTTGGCCTAAAAGCACCACAAAACTCCTAATCAGTCTTCTTTCTCACACTCCTTTTTATCACAGCAACTGCTTTGTATTTTTTTTAATGGAGCTGCTAATTACTTTTAAGCCTCTTTGTGTTAAAGCCTAAGAGAGCTGGATTTACCTAGTACTAGGGAGCCATCTGGTGCAAAAAGACTATTTCCTTGCCAGTGTATTCCTACTTACCTGAGGGGCAGAGTGGAGATGTGGTTCTTGACATCTTGGTCCAGCAGCTGTATTAGCTTACATTAATTTTTGTAATAATTAGGTTGATTTTCTCAGGCATGACAGGTTGGTGGTTGATCTATGCAAGTCCTAGGGGAGGTTGATCCAGAGCCACTTGAATAGGTAAGTGTATTTAGGGTTTCATGGCACAGTGTCCCAAACCCTAAATTAGTTCCTTTGATAACTGCCCACATGATGTTGCACTCTACAGAAGTTTGTGATAGTTCAGAGCTACTTAGGATATGTTTATTGTTACAGTCTTGTGTAATCGCTTCACAAGGATATGAACCACCTCACCAAACTCTCCTCAAAGCTTTCCCCTGAGTTGCTTTCAGATATGAATATTTCAGCCTTGGTTGCAGGAGGCACTCTTGTACAAGACACTCTCAGTGGGTCCATCTCCTCCTCTTGGTCACTGCTGTTGCCATTGCCTGAAGAGAACCAAGCCAGGGTAGAGCAGCAGGAAAAGGCCCCCTGTTTTGAGTGCCAGGCAGGGCCATGCAGAGCTGGTAATATGCCCAGGCCAGATGGGAAGTGTGTGCCCCCCATTTCAAAAAAGGAAGATAACATGGCCGCCCCAAGGGGGCGTGCCCACCAACATGTCCGTTCTACACAACACCTTCATATTAAACCTGTTCTACAACACCTCAAGGCACATATATCCCCTCCCCGCATGTGGCATGGCCCTGTGGAGCTTGTAGTCTGACCGTGGTATTCACGACGGACGACTTCTGTGCTGTTTCTGCAAGGCGGGCTCTTCGCTTCTCAATGGGCTGCTTACGCTAAGGAAGCAGTAGCGTAAGCTTGGGGGGGACCTCCACGTCCACGTCAGAGTGCCTCCTCAAAATCATGGGCCCCGGGCCAACTGGCCCCACTGGCCCCCCTCTGCACGGCCCTGGTGCCAGGTTAGTCCTGACCTGAGGGCTGGCCTGAGAAATACTCAGACAGGCAGTAATTATGTCCATGGAAGTGACTGGGGCCAGATCTACTCCTCATGTTATACAATCCCATCATGGTCACGCTATATCCCTCTTGCTCACTTATACCTTGTAGCACATACAGTGATATCTGTTGCAGTGTTTTGGATAATATGGAATAAAAAGCGGGAAGTGATGCTAGAAAAGTAGTATAAAGAAGGCCTAATGTGCTCCAACAGTTATCAGTGCACTTTTACACTAGTGCTTCTTACCAGTATTGGTTTAGCCTGGATGCCTTTGGCCAAGTCACTATTCTCAGCCTAACCCACTTCACCAGATGATTGTAGTGAGATTCAAACATCCCAGAGAACAGGTGTGATGAACAGGAAGACACACCCAGGGAAGATGTTCCTTTGTGATCTCCCTGGTTTTGAAGTCGAAGTACATGGCTGCTATGGGACTTCTTAATTGTAGGGAAGTGACACTCCTCAAGGTTGCCAGTCACTGTTGGCCAGACCCAGTCATATGCTTCCTACTCTCCTTATCAATCTATAGGCTATGGTGGCCACGTGCTATCAGAAAGGCTGCCCGGTCTAATTCCAGTTTAAAGATAAAGAATCTGAAGAACTGTTTCCCATCAAAAGGGAGCACCTGAACAGTAGGTGAACATACTGGTCACCTAATCACCATCTTCCACACTATGATGAGATGTACTGTATTGCTACTTAAATTTTAATAATGAATTCTAAGCTTGCTTTTATACATGTAAATTAGCATATGCAAATATTCTGCAAATTTTTGCTCTTTTTCATCCTTTTTTTTTTGGTGCTATTTTTCTTCTACATATTTTTGGCAATTGATAATGTGGCCACTTTAGCTATGCACCAAATCAGTCAATCACAGGCTTCTAATGCAAGGTACTTTATTACATAGTTAAAGGTAGAGTGAGTGAGAGCGGTAGAAGTTAGCATTAAAAATAAAACTAGACAGTACATTCTAACTAGCCCTTAC
Source organism: Anniella stebbinsi (assembly GCA_029215795.1). Lineage (NCBI taxonomy): Eukaryota > Metazoa > Chordata > Lepidosauria > Squamata > Anniellidae > Anniella > Anniella stebbinsi. The sequence goes on along the minus strand of JARDYH010000005.1, from coordinate 57,240,570 downwards.
CATTGATAAAGATCCTAGAAGTAGTTTCAGCATCATATTCCTCTGCTGGTCAGTGGTATGGATTCTATTCTGGAAGGAAACAGGCAGAGCTTTGCCAGACAAAATCATGGTTAAAACCTATCCATTTTAATGGTGTGTTCTAGCCTAGGGGCCATGACAAACAGGATGGAAAGCAAATAACCAATCAGCTAGGCTCCTGGGGCTTTTCAGGTTTCATATATATGCCAGAGAGTGATACTTACACATTGCTTCACCAAGGGAGGTAACTTTAAGAGGCGTAAAGTTGAAGGGATATTTCTCTTCCTGTTAGATAGGATCAACTCAAGGAAACCACTGTCTTGTGGATTTATGCAAAGCTCAGGCTATGTGACCCAGCCATCTCGTTGTTATGGAAGAAAAGTGTCTTTGGCAGATATAGTGAAAATGGGAGTTGAGACTTTAGATTCTCCGACATTAGGTGAGATAGAAACCTACCTAATAAATGTACTATGTTTACTATAGTCTATCTTTGTCCCTGTTTGTCTAGTCCCCTTGAAGGTGCATGGAGAATTGGTGATTGCCACCTTTCAAACCATGCCAGATTTTGCATATCAGACATCTCAAGGTGAACTTTATTTGGGATGGCAATTAGAAGCTACAGCATTACTGAAATTAAATAGGTCTTGCGCAGAAAAGCCTAAGGCCTTGCACTGTTGAGTAATGTTTCTGCAGAAAAGATGTGCTATCACAACTAGTCCAATAGCATTCATTTCCCTCCCATGTCTTCTTGCAACCTGAGCACTGTATTTTCACTCCCTACCATTATGCCTCCCTACCAGGATTGCCAGCTTTTGGTTTTTAAAACATTGTCCCCCTGAGCGGAACTAGGATATAATGTGGCAGGTCAGAGGCTGCATCTGGAAAGATCTAACAAGTCAAGGGCAGAGCCGGGAATGTACTGGCATTTTTCAAAGCCTACCACTCTAGTTAACTGGTAGGATTAATTTTTACTAATTGGACCAATAAAATATTGGCTGGTTGACAGCCCTACTCACTGTACTGGGGGACATTATACATGTGGTTTTTTTTACACTACACTTGTTTCTGTATAAATAATGAATTTAGTAGGGGTTGCTTGTTGCATTGTGTGGGATAAGGTTAGGGAATGCAAGGAATTCAAGACCGAGACATGATCCAAACAGTAGATCGGATAGATGCCAAGTGTTACAGAAACCATTCAGGGCTGAGAGTTACATTTAATGAATTCAGCACCCTAAGAATAGATCTCTGGTCTCTAAGATTCCCTTTCTCAAACCAACCAACCCTTATCTTTTCAGTGGAAGCAGAATCCATCTTAATTATTTTAAGAAAAGGGGGAGGGGCATTTCTGACATTTTGTTGCACAGTATTAAACTCCTCTGGTTTCTCTCTGTTCATTCAGTTAAGCTGAGAAATAAGGGGAACTGAGTTGTGCAGAAAAAGAAAAAAAAGTTGGGATTGATTCTGAACTGGCAGTGACAAACTGCAAGATATGTTAAATTCTTGTTTTCACTATTTGCCACTCATCCAGTGGCAAATGTCTAGAGCAAGATCATAGCTTTAACATGAAAAAACAAAGTTGGAAGAAAAGACTGAGCTTGTGCATGCATTTTTTCTACCCACTAATTAATGCACTCTGCTCTAGTAAGGGTTAGACAACATGATACATTTGTTTGGGGGCATTAGGACTCCCATCTAGAGAAAGGATGGCTAAAGGATGGCTCCTAAGTCCGTAGCATGGTCTAGAGATAATGGCATCCTCCACAAGTACCTTGAGAGCATGCAGGGGCATCACAGAATTATCCCCCTGTGATCATTATTTTTAGAACTTACATTTTATTGCTTTTTTAAGCAGATACAGTGGGCAGTATCCAATGCTGGCAGCCTTCTAATGCCAAGCACATTGCACTAGCAAGAATGAGCACTAGGGCAACGGGAAACTAGCACTTCATAGAACAACCCCGGAAACTACCTCAGACTAGCAATTCCAGAACAGGACTAATCGACGGAACTCTTTTCCGTGAGCTCCGCTAAGTCTACCTATTGCAGAAGTCCTATTGTTATGCCTGACCCTGACATAGCTGAGGATAAAACAAACATACCTGGCAGAGTGTATGGACTCTGTGGGAGCCCCTGACAATAGGAAGATCCCAAGAACCTGCAATATCAGAGGAGAAGATACTCTGGCCCCTTCAACAGCAGTGGACCCTGAGGAACCCCCATATAAGACCCCTGAGGACTGTTCCTTACCTGTGTTATCAGAGAAGGAGGCCAAGCGTCTGCCCAGCCCTCAAGCACACTCCTTGAAGGTGGAGGCACATGCTGCCTCACAGAGGTGAAGCACCTCCCTCAAGACCCATAGCAACTAGGCTCTTCGTGGATATAAGCCCACTCCTCATGAGTAAGACTTCTGCAAAGTGCTGATGACCTGCAACTCAGCCGTGGGTGGGACTCTACCAGCTCTGGCTATATAAGCTTTCAGTTGGAGCTTGCTAGCTGCTGCAACAGTGTCTTTCTAGTGGTTTCTTGACTGATTTGCTGCTGACCTAACTCCTGCTCGACTCTGCTCTTCAGACCGCATTTGAGTTGGACTGCTTACCTGCGTTTTGACCTTAGCCATGCCTCAGACCCTGTTCTTCCAATTCTCCTCCTTGACTGATCCTGTGTTTTTGGTCTTTGCCTGCATCCTGACTTCTTCTGCTTTGAGCTGCCCTCTGACTGGACTGATAAAACTGACCTTTTGCTTGACTGCTGATGGGATTTCCCCATAGTTTGGCCCTAGGTTGAGACTAACCCAGCCATTGTAGGACAGCTAGTTTGGGCTAGTTTCTGGTTGCATTTTCGAGTGCTAGTTTCCCATTATGCTTGTGGTCATTTCCACTAGTCTAAGGGCAAGTTTGGATGCCACCCATTCAGCGGAACAATCCATTTTACAAAACAATACATATTTAAGCATACATTAATAATTACAATTCAGCTGTAAAAAAAGGGAATGGCAAAAACAACTATTTCCAGTGCAATTCTATGCATGTCTCTTCAGAAGTAAGGCCCATTGAGTTCAATGGGCCTTACATCCAAGTAAGTGGGTATGGGGTTGTATCCCTAATCTAACTATAAATATCCAAACTATACATGTACCATTTACAGTACAGTAGACCAACAATACATTATAATGCATTCCAATGTGTCCTTATCTCTGTATCTCAAGGGCAGTTCCAAATCATTTTAAAACTCATTTGTTATTCCTTGTCCCTGAGCACAGATTTGTTAACTTGTCTATTATAAGTTGGTTCCACATTTTATTCTACCAAGTTGCATTTGATGGTTTCATTTGACCTTTCCAATATGTAGTTATTACAACTCTTACAGCTATCAATAATTATGTTATTAGATATTTATGTAACAATCCTTCATGCTCCTCTGTGTACATTCCCAATATTGCCAACTTAGGTGTTCTTATTACATATTGTTTTGTTATTTCTGTTAGCCTTGACCACATCTGGTCAAAATATCTTCTGTGTGGCATGGAGAATCTGGCATACATTGTTTTTCTCTCCCACAGAGTTTCTTTTTTTCTTTTATTCATCTCCTGAATCTTTATTGGTGCTAGGTACTATTTTATAAACACCTTATGTCAGGAATGGGGAATATGTAGCCTTCGAGATATTGTTGGACTGCAATTCCCATGTTGTTGGCCATGCTGGCTGGGGCGGATGGGAGGTGGAGTCCAACAACATCAGGATGCCCACATGTTCCCACCCTTGCCTTATAGTTTAATTCTTGAATTTGATCAATTAATAGATCTCATTGTGCCACCTTGAAAACACATTTCTCATACTTAGGGGTCAGTTTTATAATTTAAGTCTGTTTCTCAGCATACCTGTAAATCTCCTGGTGTTCTGTGAACGATTTCTGACAAGATTTGATAAATGCATGGGAATGAATACATGGCCAAACACTATAATCCTAAACACATTTCCCAAGAAGCAAGTTGCAATGAAAGCAATGGGACTTACTTCCAAAGTCAGGTGTGTGGTTATTTTCAAAAGTAACTTGGAAATCACAGGTACTTTCCATTTTTGAATACCATTGTTGCAATTACTAAAAATTGGAAGCAGTGTTTGTAAATGTGAATTAAAAGCCCTAGCTATCTAGGCACTTAATTACAATAGTCTCACCACTAAATGGTTATCTGTTTTGAGCAAACCCACCCTTGCAGAGGCATGTTAACAGAACTGAGTGGGTGGGAAAGATCTAGCAGATTATTTAATAAATAACAGGGCACTGCACCATTTATCTAATTCAGTTATGTTGCTTGAACTGTCCAGGTATTGCAACTGAACTGTCTAGGAACATCAAGGGTGTCTCTCAGGCGATATCTTGACCAGAATGCCTCCCTCCCTTTTAGGGGAATTGGGCAGAATGAAAATACCAGAATTCCATAGAACAGGCACAGTATTGTGCTTGTCTTACCACCTTCATCAGTGGGTGCTGTCATTCAAATGTAGAAATACCCCATCATTTGTTTTCGGGTAAACTGTATATCTCCATGTTAGTTCAACATTTTATTTTATTTTTTCCCTTTGTTTTTCAGCAACGAATAAACCATCAGATAAGTCCTTGCCAGAAGGCAGCCTTTGAAGGAGGCAAGAGCAGGTAGGGATTTCATCGAGCGCGACATCAAAGTGACAGGTTCGCTTGTGTGTTTTATGATGGCACAGGGGCTCAGGAACTTCTTTGTCCTGTCATACTGTATAATTTCCCATCATGATTTAGCCTGCAAGGTTTACTGTTTTGGAATCGAGATAAAGAGCTGCTGCTGGCCTAATGGGTTTCTTCCCCCCACCCCCCACCATAAGAAATTATCATTTTTAAAGATACCTACTAGGGGAATGTGAGTTGTAAGAACTCTCCTCCATATTTCAACACACAGTAAGTTATTAACTTTGTGTGTCTGAGTTTCGTGTGGACACAAGAGGAGGTCGGGTTGAGTGCCTTGATCTGCCATTCCCAACCTGGTGTCCTCCACAGGGTTTGGACTGCAATTCCCATACTCCCCCAGCCAGTGGCTGGCCTAGATGCTGAAAGGCAGCATGGTCTCTTCCTAGGGGTTTGAAAAAGGAGTTGTTGAAGACGAGCATCACGTCCCAGATAGGTGGCCACTTGTGAATTGCTGATAAAGACATCATGCACCAACAAAAAAGAGGACATCTATTTGCGTATAATTTCCATGTGCTAATTTATATGTATGGGTGCAAATGTAGACATGATTATTACCATTTAAATAGAAATGCAATGCACCTCACCATAGTCTGGAAGGCTGTGATCAGGTGACCAGTGTGCCTTGCTCAGTCTGCTGTCCTGGTGCTAATGGTTGATGAGCAATTTCAAGGCCCAGCTCTCCCTTCTGATGGTTCTTTATCATTACAGTGGACTTGGCCTTCAAAATAGAGATGCCTTCAAAATTGAGGGCAGTCCTCTGGCAGCTCTTCAAAAAGAGGACAAGCATCTGTAAAAGAGGGCGCATGGCCACCTTATAAAAGTGCCACCTTCTCTCCTTATCACCCCATGCTGTTACAGATTACTGCTGGTTACCTGGACTATTTAATTATCCCCAAAGAAGTGAAAACTCACATAACTGCATGAAAAGGTTTGGTTTGGTTTGGTTTGATTACAGGGAGTGAACATAGCCATGAGATGCAACTGATGCTGCACGTGTCCCTAATAAAGTTTGGGTTGTTAACTGTACTCGTGGCCCTCTCCTAAGTGTAAAGCTGGACCCTTTCCTTCTGTATCCTTTCCTGGGGGTCATAAAAGGGGCTGAATTCATGCAACATATGCCTGGGTCATTTCATCCCCAGTGTGCCCTGTGTTTCCTTTTGAGCGTTTTTCTACATTTTTAGTCATTTGTTCTGCAAACTGCAAAACCCAACTATTTTTCAACCTTCACTTTTCTCATTCTCTGAGGCCCCTACCTCTTTCTCCATGTCCTCCTTCAGAACTCCTTTTTATTTATACATCCATGATACAGAGACACCACTGTCTCCTTGGACCCTGTTACTACTCAACTAGCCAAGCTATGAATGATATCACATTGGACTCCTTTACATGGAGCTTATCTAGTGCGATCAAGATTGGTTACTCACTGAAGTTTGTGGTTCCTTTTCATGACATTATCATCTTCTGGTGCCTCTCCTGCTGTTTTTAAGCTCTATTCTGCCATGATTTAACTCGCTGAAAATGAAGTAATAAATGGGATGGTGGAATATTGTTGTGATGTTACAGCGCCATATGCTGGCTGTATAAATGGAATCTATGGAACTTCCGCACAATAGAAATGGCCAAAAGGGGTAGGGGGAGGCACATCTATTGTGCCCATCATAATCCTGAGAAGACTCCACAAGACGACAGCCCAGTAAGGATGAGGGTTTTTTGTTTAATTTTGAAAAGCCCATTAACTCAGCCAATGGCTAGAACTTTTTTTTTAATCTTAAATCATATGCATATGTAATTTTGCTATACTGTCTAGATTTTGGTTCTTCCCCAGGCCATTGGATGAACCTGTACTATGCAGATGAAACTCAGCCAACTTCATTCATATTCTGCAAAATGGCGACAGCATCCAAAACTGCCCATCCAATTTTTGTCCACATCTACTGGCCAGTGCCAATTCTGTTCTGTTCTGCACATGGCTGCTGGACCTTGCAGAATTGTGATTTAGCATTTCTGGGGGTAAACCCAGAAATGACAAGCAGAAATGATTGTTTCTGAAAGGAGCCAGGTCAGCAGAACTCCGTTGTGTGAACTCTGCTGACCTGCACCCTTTGAGAAATAAATGTTTCCTCTCATTTTGGGTTGCTCCCTGGAACTGCTGAATTGTCATTGTGCAAGTGGTGAAATTGGTTGGGCACAAAGGAATCAGTGGGTGCACAAGCACCCCATTGGACATTGCTCTGAGATTCCTATGAATTTCAATATTCATTTGAGAAAATCAAGTTTCTAGTCTTCATGGTGACAGAAGGTTTTGTCACTTCACATGCAATTGTGGGGATATCCTTAAGGATGGTGGGCTTTGGTGCAGAAGGGAGAAAGTGCTACAGACAGGGTGCCATCCACATGCCGACTGGTATTTGAACCATATCAGCTTTTAAGATGAGAGTAGGGAAGGCATGGAAGATATCCAGGTATTGGGTGCTGCCCTATAAGCAGGATATAAACGGTAGATAGAATGAGGAGAAGCGACTAGTTCAAGTAAGACTCTTGAATGAGATTTGTCTTGGGATGGGTTAATTGAGATAAATACTAGGGATGTGCACTGGATCAGAACCAATCCATGATCCGAATCCGATCCAGGGGAAATCGGATACAATTATCACTGCTGGATCGGCCGATCCAATCCAATCCGATCTGGAAAGGTTCCGATCCAGATCGGATGGATCGGCGGATTGGCGGGCGCCTGCTGGCGCCCGCCGATGAAAGCAGACAGCGGGGGGAGCCTTCCCTAGCAGGGCTGTCCGCTTCCATCGGCGGGTACCAGCAGGCGCCCGCTGATGGAAGCGGACAACGGGGGCAGGGGGCGGTGGACGGGACGGGACGGGAGCAGAGGGCCAGGAAAGGTAAACAGGGGGGAGGGGGAGGGGGGAGGGGGCCCACAGCGCGCTTACCTTTCCTGGCCGTCCGCTCCCATCCGCCGCTGGCCACTACTGCGAGCAGGCTTCGTGGCCTGCTCCTAGGTAGCATGCCAAGTGATGACATCACCTGGTGCGCTACTCAGGAGCAGGCCGCGAAGCCTGCTCGCAGTAGTGGCCAGCGGTGGATGGGAGCGGACGGCCAGGAAAGGTAAGCAGAGGGGAGGGGGGGAGGGGGCATGCGGCGCGCTTACCTTTCCTAGCCATCCGCTCCCATCCGCCGCTTGCCGCTACTGCGACCAGGCTTCGCTGCCTGTTCCTAGGTAGTGCACCAGGTGATCAACTTTAACAGTTGTAGAGAAAAGGGAATTTCAGCCAGTGTCATTTGTATGCAATTAGTCCCTGGTGAAATTCCCTCTTCATCACAACAGTTAAAGTTGCAGGCACTATACTAGAGTGACCATAAACAAAAGAAGGCAGGGCCCCTGCAACTTTAACTGGTGTGATGAAGAGGGAATATCACCAGGAACTAATTGCATACAAATGACACTGGCTGAAATCCCCTTTTCTCCACAACTGTTAAAGTTGCATGAGCCCTGTCCTCCTTTTCATATGGTCAGCCTAGTATATTCCTATTTATAGGTTTTAGCTGTAAATGTTTTAGTTTTGTAGGGCTGCCCTGAGGCCCAGCATTGGGCAAAAGGCAGGATACTACTACGACTACTAGTAATGTTTCAGATTTCACTTCTGCATCTGATGTTCTTTTGCATTTACTTTTCTTTATAAACCATTCATATCTTAAGACTTCTTGTGTGGCATGTTTTCATTGGTTTAACAAGTTAAAAGGGGTATTCACTGTTTTCATGCTTATGTTATAAAATCTATTTTCAACAGGCCTAGTAACTTCAAGAGTAACAGAGTTGAGGAAAATCCTCAATCTCTTTGCTATCAGAGACACTCAGTAAGGGACCCCTGGAGATAATTTAGACTGACCCCAACCACAAAACACTATTCCCCCTTCTGAAGAGATCTGGACCACAGACTACTAAAGACAAAAAAAAGTAGCAGGCCATCATAACAGTTCTCATGTGGCCATTTGCCTTATGAGGCAGGTGCTCTGCAGACTACCAAATGGAGGGACTAACAGGCCATAAAGTTGCCTGGCTGGGTCTGCCAGAAATCCACCCTCAACACTCCTGGAAGGTCCATGTTCTATAGCACCTGCTGTCAGATGAACCTGAGGGAATCCCACCCTCCACCCCCGGGTTTAATTTATTGGCTTCCCCTGGCTGGACCTTGCAGGAAACTATAGGGACAGACAGAGCAGAGCACACATAGAATGCTGAGACTGGCAAATCTAAAAGCAAGTGTGTTGCTTTTCAAGAACCAAGGAAATTCAATGGGTCTTACTTTTGAGTAAATATCTAGGGATGGATATGCAGCCTGTGCAAGAACTGAGTAGGGTGACCATATTTGGGAAACCAAAAAAGAGGACACCTAGTGGGGGGGGGCAGGAAAATGGCTTTCTGGAGCCACCTTAAAGTCCCCAATTGGAGCAGAGGAGGGGAAAGCATGTCATTCTCACCCACCCCACTGCTCCAATCAGGCCCTTTTCTATAATGCCTGGGAATGACACATTTTTCCCTTTTAAGGCCTTGATTGGAGCAGTGGGAGAGAATGACACACCTCCAGAAAGCATGTGATTCCCCCCTGCCACGCTAATGGTGGCCTTAAAAGGGAAAGTGTGTAATTCCAGGTCATTATAGACTATTGCATAAAATCCCCCCTGACACTGAGGATAGAACAAAAACCAAGAGAAATCTGGGGAAGTCCTGACAGTTTTTTTATGATTTATTATTGCATTTATATCCCACCTTTTTTCCGCCAAGAAACCCAAGGCGGCATACATAATCCTCCCCCTCTCCATTTTATCCTCACAATAGCAACCCTGTGAGATGGGTTGGGCTGAGAGTCTGCAACTGGCCCAAAGTCACCCAATGGGTTTTCATGGCTAAGTGGGGAGTAGAACCCAGATCTCCCAGCTCCCAGTCCAACACTTTAGCCACCAGGCCACACCCTAGTGGTCACCCTAGAATTGAGCCATGCCAAGTTGGAAGGAGATCGGTTCGTGCCTTGATTTTTAGGATATTTTTTTAAAAAAGTTTGACTTCAAGTTTTTTTCTAAAATTCAAAGCATGAATCAATCTGCTTTCAACTTGGCATGGCTAAAGCCTTACTTAAGAGGTACCATGGTGCCAAGTTTCATCTCTTCATCTTTACTTTCTTTCTTTTTTTTTAAATGTACTGCTCAAGGCCCTAGACCCCAAAGAGGAGTATTGGGTTTGAAGTTTTAAAAATTCCTAAAACTCAAGGCATAAACAGATCTGCTTCCAACTTGGCATGGCTCAATCCCTACTTAAGAGCTACCATGCTGTCAAGTTTCATCCCTTTATCTTTAAAAATGATGGAATTGTAAGCATTTCAGTTAATTAAAAAAATTAAATTGAAGTTTTAAACATTTCTAAAAATCAAGGGATGAACGGATCTGCTTCCAACTTGGCATGGCTAAATCCCTACTTCAGAGCTACCATGGTGCCAAGTTTCATCTCTTTATCTTTAATTTCATTTTTAAAACTTTTACTGCTCAAGGTCCTGGACCCCAAAGAGATTTCTGTTTGAACTTTAAAACATTCCTAAAAATCAAGGCATGAACGGATCTGCTTCATACTTGGCATAGCTATATCCCTACTTAAGAGCTACCATGATGCCAGGTTTCATCTCTTTAGCTTTAAAAATGAGGGAGATGCAAGCAGTTTGGTTGATTTATTAATGTTAAAAGTGAGTTCAACACATAACTCTAGCTTTGATTTTATATTGGATGTCAAGATGGTATAACATTCTGGCTGATGCTGGCTTGGTTGTCAACTGTATAATATCCAGTCATCCATTACACAAAGCCATGAAATTCATTAAACAAAAAACCTATGGTTTACAAAAACAATGTTAAGGCTCTACAGATTCCAACCAAACACCAAAAAGCAGGGAAATTGGAAGTTAAGGCTCACAAGCCTTAACACCACATCCTCCCTAAGGAGGCAGAAAGTGCAAGTGAAATTCTCATTCTCCCAAAGCAGATAAACCATGAGGACAGGGTGGAGAATATGATATGCAGAGGTGACTGTGGGGTTGTGGAAAACTGATCACAAACAACTTAGGGCCACCTACTTCTCTTTTTTTGTTTAGAGCAGCCCTTCCCCAACCTGGTGCCCTCCAAAGGTGTTGGACTACAACTCCCATCATTGCAAGTCAGTATGTCCCATGGTCAGGAATGCTGGGACTTGTCATCTCAAACACCTGGAGGGCAGCAGGATGGGGAATGCTGTTCCATACCCTTACCAAATACAGGGTCTGCCCAATACTTTTCTCTCACACACATCTCGCATATAGCAGCACTCTTGATAACAAAAGGGGCACTATTCATTACAGATCTAGAACCAGAGCATGTGCCAGGCACTTCCAACTTTTGGTCAATATCCTGCCTTTCAAAGAACCAATGTTTTTTTTCTTTAAATGTATTTATACAAAATATACTGTTCACTCCCCACAATCCCTGCACAATACATCATCTCATCAAAGCAACATTGGAGCAGAAGAGTTTTAGTTTGGCTGTCTTGAACACCTTTCAGATGAGATTAGTTTGCAATCCTATACCTCTTGGGAGAAAGCTCTAGTGAATTCAGTGGCACTGGCTTCTGAGAAGACATGTATAGGAGTCAGCCTTCTCCAGCCTGGTGCTCTCCAGATGCGTTGCACTGTAACTCCCATGTTATGTGTTATGGGGAAGACAAAAATCAATTCATACTTAATTTTAAAATAATACTTACGCATGAAAGTATTAGGTGGTAGCTCTGTCTTTGATCACACACTGCTGAACAAGTAAGAGAAATCCTTTATCTGATATTCAAGAAACAGGCATCCTATGCCATGTGTTGAAAACTAATGTTGATATCTGAAGGGCTATCTGGATTAGGTAGTCAAGATTCATTCATTGTTGTTTCATTTGGTTTTGACAGTTTATTTAAAGTGATGCAGCTCTTTTGTAGTTCCTTGATTGATCACATATCTTAGTGCTGGAAAACATCATACTTTAGTACAGATGTGGGCAGAAAATAAATCTATCCTGATGATTTGGACATCAACTCGCGGCATTCCTGATAACTGCCCATGCTGATAGGGGCTTTTACAAGTTGAATTCCAAAACATCTGGAGATCTACATTCTGCCTTCCCTTGTTCTTGAACAACATTCCCCAACCTGGTGCCTGTCAGATATGTTGGGTTGCAACTCTCAACATAAGGAGATGCTCTAAGAAATGAGAAGCAGCTGGTCCTAAGTTGTTCATCATCATTTCCCACAACCCCACAGTCACCTCTGCATATCAAATTGCATATCTAGATTTTTGAGATGACAAGTCCCAGCATTCCTGACCATGGGACATACTGACTTGCAATGATGGGAGTTGTAGTCCAACACCTTTGGAGGGCACCAGGTTGGAGAAGGGCTGCTCTAAACAAAAAAAAGAGAAGTAGGTGGCCCTAAGTTGTTCATGATCAGTTTTCCACAACCCCACAGTCACTTCTGCATATCATATTCTCCATCCTGTCCTCATGGTTTATCTGCTTTGGGAGAATGAGAATTTCACTTGCACTTTCTGCCTCCTTAGGGAGGGTGTGGCGTTAAGGCTTGTGAGCCTTAACTCCCAATTTCCCTGCTTTTTGGTGCTTGGTTGGAATCTGTAGAGCCTTAACATTGTTTTTGTAAACCATAGGTTTTTTTGTTTAATGATATATATATCAAATGGTTATAATAACACTTGCACTGTGGACACAATTAGGCAGCAGTATGTGACTGTTAACAAATATATCCTGGACTATATACAAACTTTTAATACTGTCAATAAATACAAATCGAGCACGAGAAAGACTGACTAAGCAGCCATAAGACTACAGCATCCATTCAAAATGTACATATGTGTGAAAAAAAAGATACCTGGAACTTTTTATCAACTATGTCTGTAAACTGAATTTTTAAAAAATCAATGTTTTATGCCAGTAAAACCTGAATTCTGTTTCCTGTATACATTAATCAAATTAAACTAAAAACAACAACATTTGTCCCTTTCCCACAATTCTGCTAATCATAGGGTATGGAAAAGAGCTATGAGTGGCATTGTGAGGCTCCACTCTTTGCAAGGGGTCTTCACTCCGTTGCAGGCTTCTGTGGTTTCATCATGCATTACAGGATACTATCAAGCCAATTTCTTAGCCTTGGGGGCTGGTGTGTGTGTGTGTGTGTGTGTGTGTGTGTTTTAATGGAAGTTCAGATCTTAAGATCCTGAATTCTGTGTCCAATCCAAATTAATGTGCTTGCTGTGCACAGTCATGGTACCCTAACCGCCCTGCTTTAAATTGAAGTGAGCAGTTTCAGAACTGAAAAGGCAGATGGATTTTCCATGGAAATCCACTGCTCAGGGCTTGTGAAAAGGAACTGAAATGGAATAGCACCTGAGGGTTTCATGCATGAGTAGAGGTTATCGTTTACTTAGTTGTGTAAGCCTATGCACATTTACTTTAAACATCGATAAATGCCCTCCAGCCATGAATCATATTTGTTATCTCTGTCTTTAAGTCCCTGTTATGGTATGGTAGTGTCAATGTGTGTGTTGTTCCCCCCCCCCCCCGTTTACATTATCAGTTACTCTGAGAGACAGGAGAAATGAGACTCTCATTATTCAGGGGCTCTTATCCTCTGTTTTAACTTACTTCTACTGCCTCAGATTTACCCATTAAGCCCGCAGCAAACTGAATCAAACAGCCAAACAGAACATACTGAATTACATTTTAAAAGGGCTGTCATCAAGGACTAAACTGCATGCAACATTAAATATTTATCTTTTTGTTTTACTTACAAGTAAGTGCATGGATCCTTCATCCGGATGAGGACCACCATGCATAGATTAGGAAAGTTTACATCTTCCCTTCCCAACCACTTGTTTTCCATAAATTTGCCGCTTCTCCTAGGGTGACCATATTTGGGAAACCAAAAAAGAGGGCACCTACTTGGGAAGGAAGGAAAATGGCTTTCTCGGACCACCTTAAAGACCCCAATTGGAGCAGAGGAGGGGAAAGCATGACATTCTCACCCCCACCCCACTGCTCCAATCAGGCCCTTTTCTATAATGTCTGGGAATGAAACGCTTTCCCCTTTAAGGCCTTGATTGGAGCAGTGGGGGTGAATGACACACCTGCAGAAAGCACGCACGGGCCTGGTGGAAGGCGACTAGCGATTGGTCGCCTTCCACCAAAAAGAAGGAAGGGGTGACTCCGGGACGCCCGTTTTGCGCTCCGCTGGTGTGGAGGTAAAATTTATAATGAGCCTTCAAAGAGCATTAAACCTCTCTTGTGGAGGTAGCCTATGAAAATCTCTGGGTGGAGAAGTAGTGGGGGGAGGGAGGGTGATTAATCCTTTCCCTACCTACTTTTTCTCTGTTCCAGATGGGTGAACTCCAAGCAGCTCCCTCCACGCTACACAGCTCCAAAGATAAGTTTGTGTATTTAGAAATCTGAAGGGGAAACACCACTTGGAGGAGCAATTGGAAGCAAAAAATGGCAGGTGGGGAAAGGGCAAAGCATCCCCCTCTCTCAGCTGCTTCTCAGTTCCAAATTTCTCTCACCTAGAAATGCACATTCCCCCTCTCTCTCTTTTTTTGAACATACTAATTCCCTGCTAGGTGTGTGAAGTTAGTCTCTCATTTTCTTGACTGCAACTTGACAATGATGTTTGCATGTACAAACATAATACATGAACTAGACAATCAGCATGTTAGCTTCAAGCTATGTTTGGTAAAAGCGCTCCAGAGTCTTGGAAGTTGCTGCTGGCCCTTAACTGGCAGTTCACATGACTTAAAGCAGTCCTACTAACCACATTTGCCATGCAAGTCATTTTCAGCCCTCTTGTTGTATGGATTCAGTCTTTTTCCTTTCTTTCTTTTGAGGCAGTTTAATTAATGGCTATGATTTTTTGCTGTGAATATTTACTTTGATCCGAATAGAAACAAAGTAGTAGATTCATAATAGCAGACATGTGTGTTGTGAGCTGTGATACACACACACACACACTATGGAATGAAAAAAATGCACAAGGAAGTCTGGAGATGGTGTGTGTGTGTGTTTAAAAACATTTCCATCATTAGACAGGGAGCCAGAAAGAAACTCTCTCTCTGGCTAGGTCTGTAGCAATGTAATGCCTTCAGTCCCTTTTTCATCCAGGGCTACAGTCCCTGGCTGATGGATGGAGTAAGGTTGCTTCTGAAACATTCTATCCCATTATATTGCCCCAAGATGATAAGTAAGCAACATGGAAGGGGATTGAAAAGGACCGAGAGATTCATTGTTTGAGTGAAACTAGAAGCGCAGGAATACAAAGGGCCAGGCGCAGTGGCAGAGACGACAGCAGTGTGTGAATAAATAATAGAGTGGCAGGGACGAACTGCTGAACTGAGAGAGACCCCTTGCTTCTTCCAGCTTGGAATGAGGTCACTGTACTGTCCATTATGCAGAGGAGAGCAGTGGGGAGAGAGAGGGTGGGGGACTGAACCTTCCTGGCTGCGCTTTTACTGGGTCCCCTTTGCTTTCTGCCATGCTGTGCCGCATATGCAGATTGTACCAGCAGTGAGGAAAATGATTATGCAGAACTCCCTCTAGGTATGAGTGTTCACATACAGACACTCTTTCCCCCTCCCTCCCTCCCCCCCTCTCTCTCGCGCACACACACACACATATGCAGCACCCCCCTTTCCTTTGCTTCTATCGTTATGGGGAGGGGGGAACCAGAGGGACCAATGACTAGTACCAAAGGAAGCGCACTCCCCATAAACATCAGCAGGGAAGCACGGTTTGCATTGTTCTTTTCTTGCCCGCTGCCAGAGACTGTCTGGTTTTAATAACCATAAATCAGCTCTGGCTCGTGCACTCGCTTGCAGTTCTGGGGAGGAAAGCAAAGAAGAAGGGAGGGAGCCTTGCCTAATCGTAATAAAAAGGGAAATAAAAAAGGTCCCTGAGCTGCAAATAGGAGCAAGAGAAGAAGACAATAGCAAGATGGCTTTCTGTTCCCAGCTGCGATCGAGAGCCTTTCCCCATGTTTCCATAAAGAAGGGGAGATGGACTCTCTGTAACTTTGCATGGCTGCTGGATAAAGCAGCTCAGAGCGTAAGAAATCATTTGAGCCCAGCTCCGACCTACAAATATCAAACGAGGGAGTGGAGAGGAGAGAGAGAGGGAGAGGGAGAGGGAGAGGGAGATGTGCAAGCATATTGCTAATTCAGAGGCTTCTTTAAAGGGAGAAAGAAATTAATCAGAGTCATTACGGCTTTAGATGAAGGGGGGATGATTTAACTATTTCAGGCACGCTTCCAGTTTAGCATGGCAATTTCAATAAAAACATTGCTAAATGAAAGCTACCTTCCCCAGCCCCATTCGGGGCTCAAACAGGAAATGAGTGAGTGTTTATGAACCACCCTCACCCACCTTTCTCAGTGTAATATGGCAAGAGGGGAGGGAAAGAGCCTGCTTGTGTAGTTGTTGTAGGTTGCTTGTCAAGAGCGTCCCTTGCTTTCCAGCTCCCTCCCTCCCCTGCTGCTACTCTGTTTACTGACACCTACTAGTTGCAGTGAGGCCAGGCCATGTCACGGCAGCAGGTGGCAAGAGGGACATGCAGACTCTCCTGGGAAGGAAGCCTACCCTGAGGGGGAAATGTTAAACCCCACAACCTTGTGTGTGCAGCACATTGGAGGCACTGCTCTTGCATTCTTAGGGTGTTGAGAACGTCAGACTAGGGGGCTGCTGGGTTGCTACCACCTTGAGCAAAACCCCGTGCTTTCTCTGCAGCGGGGTGGTGGTGCCTATTCCCAATGCAGAGGGAGGTGCGGGGTTTCTGGTGGCCATGTGGCTCGTCAGCCCTCCTTCTGCATTCTGCCTGGGCTTCCAGCGACCAATCAGGGATCGCCTTCTGTCCAGAAATGCCTCTGCATCTACACTGGAGCAAGGTTAGATGACGGAAGAGCTGTGTTCACCTTGCTCCAACCTAAAAAGCCAGGGTAAGTCCCCACCTTTTTAAATGCGGAGCTTCACAGGATAGCCCTGTGGGGACTTCAAGGTGGCTGCTGCATTGTATGACTGACGCAGCACCACCACGCACCCACAGCTGGGCTTTCCGAGCATATAGACAGCCACCTAGGATTGGGGAGAGAGTAGTTCAGACCCACTCAGCCATGAAGCCCACTGGGTGACATTGTACCAAACCCTCTCTTTCAGCCCAGCCTGCCTTGTGGAGTGGTTGTAAGGACAAGGAACAGACAGTACTTTCATATATGCCACCCTGACTCCTTGGAGGAAAACCAGGCTAAAAATGTAATAAACACAATTGTTCTGCAATTAGCTGTTTTCCAAGATAGATAACGAACTGGGAAAAACAGTTTGGGAACTGATGCCCTTAAGCTGTTCTTAGAGCTTCCCAGTCAGCTGAGAGAATTCAAACTTTTATCTCCTAAGTGAGTAAGGTATATCGCAACACATCTATAGCTAGTAGCCACCAGCCATTAAAGGCTATTATAGAGCATCTTCAAGTAGTTGTAGAAACATCAACTGCTCTGTGCCCAAATCATACCAAAACATGACTGTCTCTTCACATGATGCAATACAACGGCATTCCTGTTGCTGTCTTCCAGCCCCAGCAGCTATCAGTGGGCTCTGTGCTGATTGTTTTTCACATGCCACCTCAACTGGATGTCATTGGTCCATTGTAGTGGCACACTACAAGCCAGTCCACATAGTGGTCAGTATAGGAGAGCACCAGTTACACATCCCCACCCCCCAATCACTACACATCCCCCCAATCACTGCATGTTGCTAGGGCTAGAAACATCGCAAGTTTAGTATTCTCTAGTGCGGACATTCACTGTGGGAGTCATGTGACTGGGGATTTAGTAATTTAGTATGTCTGGCTTTGAGGGGCCCTTTTGGAATTATCCAGAAAAATAGCTTGTGAATACAGCAAAATAGATGCTTTGTCTTCCAAACCTTGGAAGAGGGCAAGATGTGGGTGTCTCTTGATCCTGTTGCATTGAGCTCTGATGGTGCTTGCTAGAAGATAAAGTCATGTTTGTACATTATGAGGAGCTAAATAGTTTCATAGACAGTGACCCAGGCTTGATCCAGAAACGTCATGTGGGCTGAGACTAGGGATGTTGGAGAAATCCGCAACATATTCAAATGAGTTCAGATTCTATGAATCTGACCTGTGTATTCCACAGGTCAGATTTCTTAGTTATGCAGATCCCATGGACCACTCTGGGAATTTGTGCAAATGTGCACAGTTGAAAATGTGTATTTGCAAACGAATGAAATTCAGTGGGATGAAAGACACCTCACAATCAACGAAACACAGACAGAATGGATTTAACAAAGTCTATACAACCCTTGCTGAAGCTGGGATGTCACCTAGTGAGGTTCCATGGGCTGTGTGTGTGTGCACATATGTGTGTGCATGCATGTACTCCTCTTCAGGCACAGGAGACAATAGACATGTATTGTAACACCTGGCATCCTGCTCTTTTCTGGTCCTGGGCCCAGTGCTCTTCAACATTTTTATTAATGACTTGGATGAGGAGGTGCAGGGAATGCTTATCAGATTTGCAGACGACTCAAAATTGGGTGGGATCACTAATACCCTGGAAGACAGAAACAAACTTCAAAGTGATCTTGATAGACTGGAGTGCTGAGCTGAAAACAAAAGAATAAAATTTAATAGGGATTAATGCCAAGTTCTACACCTAGGAAAAGGAAACCAAATGCACAGTTACAAGATGGGGGATACTTGGTTCAGCAATACTTCAAGCGAGAAGGAACTTGGAATTGTTGGAGATCACAAGCTGAATATGAACCAAAAGTGTGATGTGGCTGCAAAAAAAGCAACTGCTATTTTGGGATGCATTAATAGAAGTATAGCTTCCAAAGTGCACAAGGTACTGATTCCCCTCTGTGCAGCACTGGTTAGGCCTCATCTTGAGTATTGCATCCAGTTCTGGTCACCACACTTCAAGAAGTATGCAGATATGCTGGAGGGGGTTCAGAGGAGGGCAATGAGGATGATCAGGGGTCTGGAAACAAAGTCCTATGAGGAGAGACTGAAAGAACTGGGCATGTTTAGCCTTGAGAAGAAGAGACTGAGGCCTCCTCCACACGGGGCGTTTAATGAGCCTTGAAGGCTCATTATAAATTTTACCTACACACGAGCGGAGCGCAAAACGGGCGTACAGGCGCGTTATCTCCCCGATAATGCGCATTTTCGAACGCGCGTTAAATAGCGACTTTTATTTTGCTCCGGCCGTTAAAGCGCATTTTCGCTGTGTGAACAAGCGATTATGCGCATTAACTACCTGGAAAGCGCTTTTTGGGCATCTTTTAATGCGCTTCGCCGCTTCCCGCCGCCTCCCGTGCAGAGGGATTGTGAGTAAATGCGCCTCCGCGATAATGCGCATAATCGCGGAACCAGGCGCAAAGGCGCATTCTTGTGGAGGGGGCCTGAGGGGAGACATGATAGCACTCTCCAAATACTTGAAAGGTTGTCACACAGAGGAGGGCCAGGATCTCTTTACGATCATCCCAGAGTACAGGACACAGAATAATAAGCTCAAGTTACAGGAAGCCAGATTCCGGCTGGACATCAGGAAAAACTTCCTGACTGATGCAGCTGGACAGCCATCTGTCAAGTATGCTTTAAAGTGGATTCCTGCATTGAACAGGGGGTTGGACTTAATGGCCTTATAGGCCCCTTCCAACTCTACTATTCTATGATTCTATGGTCAACAGAGCAGTTCTACCTGCTGTTCCTTGAAGCCTCTGTTCATACTGATACTCATTTCAGAGATCTAAACTGGAGAACAGATGCCTAAACTTTATATTTTGGAATGACCAATCACAGCCTTGACTGTCGCACATCTACCCCCTTTTTATACAAATGTAAAATGCACAACTCACAAGGTCTTCATGGCACCAAGTTGGCACTGCCTCCCTCCTCAACCCTGTGCTTTTCCTCGCCTGGCAGTGTCGAGGCAGCCATCCATGTCCCGGAGTCACCCCTTCCTTCTTTTTGGTGGAAGGCGACCAATCGCTAGTCGCCTTCCACCAGGCCCGTGTTGGCCCCAGACTGACCACAGAGCGATGTTACACAGCAGAAGCGCCGTGTTGACATCACTCCCTTTGAAAAAGTTGGGTAAATCCCCAACTTTTTCAAAACACAGCATCGCAGTGGCTGTGAACGTGCGTCTGTGTCGTCTAACTGGTGGGGTGCAGATCCACAGCCACCACAGGGCTTTCCCCGCATGTAGACAGCTCCAAGGGGAAAGGGATGGGTAAGGAAGAGGGGGAAATAAAGTCTTCTTTTATCAGGGCTGGTGGGATGGTGCCGCTTCTCCACTCACTTCCATCTGTACAGCCTGCTGAAATGGCTGCTGGTGGTGACAATTGAGGAAGGAGGAGCTTTCACAGGGGAGGTCTCCCTTCTCATCTCCTTCCATGTAGCCTGCTGGAATTTAGACTTCTTCGGTCCGTTTTCATGAGTGCCGTTTCAAGGCCCAGCGGAGAAGCATCCGCCAGGCAGCATCTTCAAGGGCCAATGTGCAAGGCGAATGGGGTTAGCTACACTTTTTGCCTTGCTATATACGGCTTGGACCCTAGAGGCAAAGGGGCATGAGAAAAGGCCTTCTTACCTTTGCTGCCTCCTTACTTTCTCTCCCATGACAGCATTTCACTAACTAAGAATCTTAATAGCAGAGGGAGCCCCCGCACACACACACACACATTTTAAACAAAAATAGTCAAAATCAATGATGATGACAGAGCTATAAGCTGAGCAGTGGGAATGGAGAAAAAAGCTCTTGGTGTCAAATTTGATGTGGGAGACAGTTAGAAGAACCTATTACCAGCTCAGTTGCCTTAGGGGATGTTGGTGGGTACATAGAACAGTGGAATGTCAGCGAAACGGGCAAGCAGCCTTTTTTCACCTTGTACATGTATCATTAATGTGGAAGGCATACATTGTCAGCTATTAGTCTGGGAGGGGGGATATTGATGGGGGGGGAAGAGATGTCTTAGTTTGGCTATGCTGTCTGACTCATCATAGCATTCATGCACATACCTCCCAGGGTATTCTCTTTCTCTTTTTCTGTTAATATCGTGTTAAAGACAGAATTTAACAACCAATATGATTACGTCTGAGGAATAAAAGCTGGGGGGAGGGATAGGGAGATCCTTTGCTCAAGCTGCCTCATTAAAAAAAAGCTAAATATATGTATTGTGTCGCTGATGTTTTCAGAGACGTTTTGCCTCTGGCAATCTGTGATTCCTGTGGAAAAATCACTAGTGTGCAAAGATTATCCACCTCTTCAAGCCTTTCATACTGTCTTTGACTGAACCCGAGTATACCTCCAGACCTGCGAGGTTTTGCTATTCTGAAAATAGCTGGCCCTTAGACCGTCACGACAAATCAAAAATAGGATAAAACCAACCTGGTAAATCGAACCCAGGGAAGACTGTTTAGAAATCATGTCTATGTTCCCATTCAGAAAGATGTACATGGTCTCAAAGAGAGAATTGTCTAGCTAACATTCAACATTATTTTTTAAAAGGTTCTAGTCCTCATTAAAAAAAAACCATCAACGTGCATCTACTACATACTTTAGGAAAAGGTAAATGTTGTATAAAGAGAGAGAAACAAAACTGTGCATATGTAGTGGAAGGAATGGACCCTGTCCATTCATTTACAATTTTGATTTGGAACTTAGCAAAGTGTGTGAACTGCCTTGTCCGTTGTCTAGATATTTATATATACAAAAAGAAAGAAAAGACTGGGAAAGCATACATATTCAGTGACTGGGAGAAAAGAAAAATCTCTTTTACAGCAATAGCCATCATTACTTTGGGAAGCTATGTGTTTAAGAACAATTTCGCTTCACCTTTATTGATTCAGAACGGGGATGCTAATGTTCCTTTTATATGAATAAAACCTTTCTGTAGCAAGGAAATGTATGCCGAGTCGCAAGAGGAACTCGGGGATCATGGGCTTGACTTCATTTGGGATTGTGTGTAGCTAATATTCTGGTTAAATAAATACATTTTGCTAATTGGATTACTCAGACAGCATAATATAGTGCTGGATTTCCAACACGATGCTAATAAATTGTGTGAAGAACTTAATCATGTTAGCTTCCAAAAGGCTTGTAAGAGATGAAATTAAAAAATAAGTAGAAGTTGACATCTACTGCATTTCATAGTGTCTTCATTTTCTTCATCCTCCTTAGAGTTCGTTTTAGCTATGGATTTCTGGGTGTGGGGGAATTTAATCTGTGATTAGGGGGGGTTGGGTGACTCAATACACCCCAGAGGGTGGGGTACTGCCCCCTCCTTGCCATTGTCTCTCCCTCTTATACCGATTGATATCAAAGTAGAGAGAGCAGGACCTTAACTCTGTCTTTTGGAGGCAATGGGGATAGCAGCTTATTTTCCCGGACATAATGCAAATGGAAATGAAGGGGAGAGGTGTTAAAAGAGCAGCAAAGGAATGGAGCTTATTGGTGGTAAAAGATAGAGTGCTATAGCTCGGGTCTGTCACCCCAAGCTATAGGTCAGGTTTGGTTGCGTAATATTTTATTTTTAAAGAAATCACTGATTTGGTTAGTGCCCTTGAGACATTAAGGGCAGCAGAGGCAAGGGAAGCATGAGCTAGGGTCATACTGGAGGTCTCGGTTTACGTGCATGTGTCCGCAAAATGGTGGAGCAAACGTATGCAGTGGATGCCTCTTGTATAGCTGCTTCATGGGCAGCCCTTTCCTCCTCACTTCCTTAGGATTTTAAGAGGAATTGCGGCTGCACTATAACAATGGTGGATATCTAAACACATAAGCACATACTGCAAACTTTGCTTTGGTTATGGTGGGCATTCCCCCATGAGCACTCCCTTGGTCTCGTCACCGTCCCAGTCAGAGCTCCAGGGCCCCTGGGCTTTTTACCTTGGAATCAGCAGCAGCCTTCTTGCCCTGTGAGACTGTTGATTCAGGGATATCAACTTCTCTAAGAGAACCCTGGGATCTTTGATGGTGTAAACAAGCCCCAGTAGGACCAGAGATTTCCATCGGCAGTGGCAAGTGACAAATGCGCTGTTAGGAACAGATAACTTGCAGCCCAGTCAATAGAATAACCCTGGGAGTTATATATAGCCTAGTATGTATTATTTATGTGACAGCTTGCTGTCAATGGCAGCCTCTTTCTTTCTCTTTCTCTCTCTCTCTCTCTCTGCTGTGAAATACAGGCCAAAGCAATGGCTGACTCACACTTAAGCTTGGTACAAAATTAACCTGCAATGCCATCCGTTCTGAACCGGTGCACACACATTCCTTTGCCTCTGTTTCCCAGCCAGTCGCCTCAGGGATTAGAACTAAGCCTGGCTGGGGAGGAAAAGACCTTCTGGGAGAGCCACATGGGAAAATTAGGGGGCAAATTAGGGAAGTGGCGAGCCCGACCCAGCCGTGAGCCAAGATGACTCTTTGACTGAAGAGCCAAAAGGACTCTCTAGGACCACCTGGCTCTAGTGATACTCCATGCACCTCTGGTAGCTGTGGAAAAGCTACATCAGGTCCTTCAGCAATAGTGGACAATGAGGAACCTCCAAATGGGCCCCCTAACAGCTGGACCTCACGTGTGCAGCCAGAGGAGGAGGTCCAGCATCTACCAGGCTGTAGAACACATTGGCACCAAAAAGTGGAAGCACAGGCTGCCACTTGGAGGCAAAGCACACATCTCAAGACCCACAGAAACCAGGGTCCTTGAGAGTAAATGCCTACCTGAGAGTAAAGGTCTCCTCAGAAGTAGGGAATCTCAGAAGCCAAGACTAATGGCCTGTAATTGTGGACTGGGAGAGTTGACTATATACGCTCTCAGTTGAGAACTGCTGGTTGCTGGAACAATACCTTTATTTCAGCTCTCTGTACCTTGCAACCTAGTTTTCCTGGCCTTACTTCTTCTTTGGACTGATCACTCATGCTGCTGACCCCTGGACCCTATTCCTTGGATTGTGATTGATTTGAACTGGTTGACTGCGCTTAACTTTGGCTCTGCCTCAGACCCTGCTTTTGGACTGCCCTTCTTCTTGGCCAGTAGAATTGCTGAAGAAATTTTCCTCATAGTTTGCCCCAGGACTGAACCTGACTCAGCCAGAGCAGGACAGGAAGTTCTGAGTACTTCTAGGTATGCTTGTCGCTCGGAAATGTAGTTCTTTCTTGGCTCAGCAGAGTTCTACGGTGTATATAACTTGATTTACAAGTTGAGCTATGGGCTGTTTGGCAAACTCCAGGAACTTTTTTGCACATTTTTTTAAACAAAGTTCTGCAATTTGTGCAAATTACAAGTATTTTCACGTATTAAACAAATTCGGTTGCAGTTTGTGTCATTTGCACAACTTTGGCATAATTTACACAAATTCAGCCACAATTTGACCAGATTGCTCAGAAATTTGGGCAAATTGCATAACCTTTCCCCAAAAAACATGCAGAATTCCCAGAACATCTGCGAACTGCCCCAACTCACTGCAGATCAAGTTGGATGCCGTAATAGGAATCTAAATGAAGTCCAGGGAGGCAAAGCCTAAGAAAGCTCATCAAACTCTACCCCTAAATGGATTTCTCTGACATGTATTTCTCTAAGTATGTCTTCTCCCTCCTGCTCATCCTCCCTCTACTAATCCTTCCCCCTTGAGCCCACTGGTGTAACATGTAATTCCATCCAACACTATCTCTTTTAAAACTATTTTTAGCTGAAGGAGTGCCTTTTACTATTCCAACCTGCCCAGCTCAATTCACACCTTTCAATATCAAAAACAGTGAAGCGGGGCCACTGATGATAAAGTGAGCAAGCATCACCCGGTGAGTTACAACCCCTGCTCCCCATAAATCTTGTGCATTAACCACCCAACAACAAATAACCTCCACAGGTTGAGAAGCAGAATTGCTGTTAGGTGTACAAGGAAACTAAGGCACATTTTACATCCAATCTCAAATTACTGCAGACTCATCAGCATTAGCCCTGTGCAGGCATTCACCTGCACACATGAGGACAAAATCTATGAGGGGGCAGAGGAGCATACATAACCCCTGTGCTCAATGTCTCCAGGTGCATGGGTTCCTCTAAAGACCTTTGCACATTGAGCACTAAGGTACTGAAAGGGAGTTGTAAGCATAATCAATAAAAAAAAAACAACCACCCTACTTCGACCCAGTGTTCCCACAGGAAGCAACTAATACCTCTTTGCCACGTATTGGTCAAATGTGCCCCATTTAAAAGTCCTCTCTTATTTAAAATATGCTCCATGTCATAGCTTCCCAGATCCCCATATACCAGACTTTTAATCTGGCAAACCCCCCCCCCCCTTCATCCAGCAGCTTTCTCAGAAAGGCTGCTTGTTTGATTGTTTTCCCCTTCATTTACCAACACTTGTCCAGGGATTGAGGCCTGAACCTTCCATGTCAATTGTAGAACATGTGTAATATTCACCACCCACCTAAAATCACATCTGTACCTGGATGAGATTATTAGAATGTTCTGCCCCTATTCCCTGCTAACTGTCATCACCCCAGCCCTTGGAACTCCTAGTCTGTGGTAGAGGATTCTGATGAGGACAAGGCACAGGTTACTTCCTTAGGGTAGGACACTCAGTGCCTTATTCAGAGCCTTCCTAGCCAGAGCACACAGCCCTGCCATAGTTTTCTGGATCAGAGAATGAGTCCCCAGCAAAACCTTCATCTCCTCAACCTTTCAGAATGTTAAAGAGCCCTTTCAGGTAAGGGCTCTTTAACAATTGAGCCAGCTCCTCTGGGAGGGGCGGAGCTGACCACACTACAAGTCTTGTCAGCCTACAAAAGACTTGATTTGAGTTTAGTTCCCTGCTGAGACAACATCCTCCTATTTTAGTAGGAGAGAGTTCTAGCCTGGAGGACCCATGTGGAGCTATCCAAGGTCCTACCAGCTTCTCCTACAAACCTCAAGGAACCACAGAACGGGACACTGATATGGAAGGGGAAGAGGAGAGAGACTGGGATGGACTGAGGAATATTTGAAATGAGTTTTGTGGCTCACCTGGAAAGCTGGTCTTTCATTCCCAAAGTAATCATCTCTCCATCTCTCCTCTGCTTGGGCAAATCCAATATTTGTTTAGGGTTGCTTTTTCAAGGAAGCTTTAGTTTTTAAGGTTCAATTTTTCACAACCTTTGTTCAAGTTCTTATTTTGGATGCTTGACGCTCAATTAGCAAAAAAAAAAACCCCTTCCTTTAAAAAAGGAAAGGAATTCTCCCATCAAATTCTCTCATATGTAGAGACACAAGAAGTCAAGCAGACACACACACCCAAATGGATATAATGAAGATTCCTTTTCAAACGTTCCAGAACTACCTATTAGACTCTAAATAATTAGAGCAACAGAAAATCAAAGTTTAAAAATGAAGGTGGGCAGATGGTGCTTCACATCCAATAGCACACATTTTTGAATAATAGGCCGTCGCTAGCCATGAACGAAACATAAGTCATAATGGAAATCAAGTGAAGAGGCCCCAGTTATGTGAAGTATGAAGTAGGAGGCAATTGCCCCCAAAATTTTGCAGTGTCTTCCACTGAGTTATTTGAAAAAATGCAGAGTTAATTGGTATGGCTGCTTCTTACTATAAAGGGAGGGGTCTGGAGTCTTGAAAAATCAACACACACACATATTTCAAAAGTCAGTATATAATAGTCAGGAAGCACAGAAAATGACTGCCGAGTTCTTCACTTTTGTGTCTGTATGTTCTTCTGGGGTGGATTTTTGTTTTTTTGGTTGGGAAATGTTGCATGTTCCATCATGTTGCATTTATTTATAGTTTAGCTCACAGCAGGATTTAAAAAACCAAACCAAACACTACCTCCCAGCTAAAAAGTGTGTGAGGGGAGCACTAGCTCCTCAATAACCAGAACCTCATTGAAGTACTAATCATGAGGTTTTGATGCAGCTTTGTGGGTATTCATGCAAATGTGCTGGGGGGGGCGGTTTCACTCTCTCCAGGTTTAATAGCAACATCTTACACAGCTCTAATTAGCATAACAAAATTCAGTGATGAGGAGTAAAATGCTTGTCTTGTTTGATGTTCCCTGGTAATTAGCAAACATAATGATTTATTCAGCATTCCAGGTTCCCAAACCACAAAAGATGGAAAGCACCACTCTCCGCAGTGAGTTCTTCAGGCGTAATAAAGGGGTGCAGCTTAGGAGTAAAAACACAAGCAGGCACATGTAGGCTCCTGTTCCTGCACGTTTGCAAAAATCTCGGTGCTATTAAGAACAGGTTAAGATTATGTCTGCGTGTATAAAAAGGTGCACCCCTGTACATAGTCACATAGCTTCACAGTCACATGGGCGTACGGAGTGCCAAATTTGGAAAGAGAGAGAAATTGCCACTGGTCTTCTTGAGGATTGTCATAGTTTCAGAGACTGGTTTGATGTACCCACATGCTTGTCACTTGGAACCATTCTGGAGTATCCATTTGCATGGATAATAGGGGAAAAAGAGGTAACCAGATTTCACACTGGTGCAAAGTTTCAGAAGCAGCCACTGCCCAGCGGTCGCAGCCCAGCTCTGGTGTGCAACTAGCTATGTGCAATGGTCAGCCTTCGAGTGGAGATGCACCTTCATCCCATCAAGCTTAAAAGGCCAATCTGGCTAGTTCAAGGGAGACCAGGGCCAAATCTACACCTTGTATCAAATTATTACGACCCCATCATGTTAACACTATATCCCTCTTGCGCATTTATACCTCATAGGACACACAATATTATTTGTTGCAATATTTTGGAAAATGTGGAATAAAAAGCAGGAATTAACACTATGAAAGCGATATGTGAAATGTGTAATATACCTCCAACAGATCAATGCACTTCAGTGCTGCGGTAGAACAATAGAGTAGATCTAACCCAGGTGATCATCATAATGCAAAATATCTAAGGCTGGCATGAACTGTGGGCCTTATGCACCAAAGCTCTTGAGAGCATGAATCCATCTGTAACCTCAGTTCGGATGAACCATGGAGAAATGGAGGTATGTTTTCATAAAACTGGGGGACATCTATTGAAGACAACTGTGCTTTTCTTTTTCCCCTTGGCCTCTGTGTATGGGAATGGAAGGTGTCAGAGGGAAAAAGCCAAGGGAATGAATGGGGCAATTTCTCCTATGCACTTGGTTACTTGTTCTCTCTTCTGACCACCCAAACTCAAGCTTTGCCATCAGATCCATGGTGCATTAGAAGGCTCTTTCTTTAGACACTACTTCCATGAAACCACTGGAGACCTGGGAGTCCTCTTTTGTGCCTTTGCACCGCCACGGTCTCTTCTGCACATTCCCCATTGTGAAATGCTCCCCTCGTGCAAATGCCCAGTGTATTAGGGCAGCCACCAAGGGCAGTAAAATCATTAATCTGTATCATGTATGGGGCTTACCAGTCCCCTCTGGTTTATTGCCATGGCTGGAATAAACTAAAGTAATTGATGAATATTAATAACATCTGAAATTCGGGGCAAGGGGGAGGAACTGCTTTGGGTGCAAGAGACAAGCTCCTGCTGCCAACAAGGAAGAGGCTACCTAGGCGCACACAGGGCACAGCTGGCTAATGGCCTGCCTATGTGACAGTTCCCACGCCTGTGTGCATGTTGTTTCGCCAAGCTGCCAGGTACAGCTGCTTCAACTCTCCTCCATGCTTCCTCTGCTTGTAGCACTTATCGAATGACACTTTGCTTTCAGTACAGATTTCCTTCCTCCCTCTTCCAAGCCAAGAAGCATTTGTTCTTATTAACAGAACCATAGCCGTCTTCAGAGGGCAGACCGTCTTTGAGAGAGAGAGACTTAGAGGAGGGATGGGACTTGTCTCAGAACACTTTGCAAGGTGTGTCTGGAGATGTGCTTTCCTGCCTTGCATTCATGTTAAGAAGCTTTTGCCATCTTGTTCGCTTAAGTACCTGAAAGTTACTCTGGTGAACTGAGAGTGTTGGCCTGGAAATATCTATATCAGCTCACACAGTGAGTTTTTGATCAATTTGATCAATGCAATCTTATGGCATTACTTTCACTTGATTTTACTTAGCCTGGTGTTGCAACTAGGCATGTAAAATTTACAAGCTGAGTCCCATGTTATTCTATGAGGTCTGCCTGCCTATTCAAACAGTCTATTCCAGGGTTGAACTGTCATACACACACACACACACACACACACACACACTAGGGATGTGCAGCGGATCGGATCGGATCCACGATCCGGATCCGATCCAGCCAAAATCAGAATGAAAGGAAACGATTCTGATTTCAAAAATTTGAGGTCTGTTTTTTCTGATCTGATTCCCCCCCCCCCCCGCTGATTTTAATCATGAAAAATCAGAAAATCCGACCTCCATTTTTTGTGTTTTTGCCATAGGCTTGCATTAGGGGAAAGAAAGCTTTCCCCCAATGCAAGTCTATGGGGAAAACATGGCGGTGGGTGAGTGGGGATCTCCACCTCCCTCCCTCCCTCCCCCCACTCGTGCTTTTTACCTGCTGCCTCCCACTGCCGCCCGCTGGTCCCTTCTACTGAGAAACAGGCTTCGCGGCCTGCCTCTCAGTAGAAAGGACCAGCGGGCGGCAGTGGGCGAAAGTGGATGGCCCCGGCAGGTAAGGAGTGCCAGTGGGGGGGAGGAGGGACAGGGAGGGAGGGGGAGTTAAGTCCCCACTCACCCGCCCCCATGTTTTCCGCATAGGCTTGCATTGAGGGAAAGTTTTCTTTCCCCCAATGCAAGCCTATGGCGAAAACACCTAAAATGATATCTGATCCAAAAATTGGGTGCCCGATTTTTGTATCGGAATCAGATCTGATCAGATCCATGGGCCCTCCGATTTTGTCCAATCCAATCCAGGGCAAAATCTGAGGTCCTGATTCCAATTCCGATATAATTTCCCCCCCCCCCATGCACACCCCTAATACACACCCACCCACGTTGTGCCTTCTTAAGAACATAAGAAGTTCCATGCTAGATCAGACCGAGGGCCCATCTAGTGCAGCACTCTGTTCACACAGTGGCCAACCAGCTGTCAGCCAGGAACCTACAAAGCAGGACATGGTGCAACAGCACCTGCCACCCATGTTCCCCAGCAACTGGTGCATATAGGCTTACTGCTTCTGTGTGTGAATGCTGGTAAAGCAGAAAGGTTATTTTATGGGTTGGAGGAGCAAGGGAACCCAAATATGGTTCAAACATAGGGCACCGATGTCCTTTAATATGGCCCAGAGCTGAATCTTTAATCTCTCTAAGTATAAATCTGTCTTTGGTTACTGATTGGCAGATATGGTCAGAGGATAATAGTCCATCCTCAGTGTTCTCAAGTTTCTAATTGACAGCGCTGTATGTTTTGCTCGCTGTTACTACTTACTGCTGAAGGCTGATTACTGGGTTAGATTGCTCTTTTATAGCAGAATTGTATACCAGGGAGAATAGGATGCATTAGTAGGATATATGCAGTTTTTGGGGGGATGGGATGGGATGCAGTTACTTTCAGTCTTCATGTTCAGGAAGGACTCAGAAAACCACTGTTTCCCTTACTATCGGGCTGTTTGCACATAACGTTAAGCCACATAATGCAGGTTCCTTTCACTGCAAGGCTTAGTAGAACACTCCAGCCACCATTTTGAATATGCAAGCAGCAGCAGCACCATCACAGTTTGCTGTGTCGTATGAACTCGGCACCATGGGTTGTTTGAGGGGTACACAACTTTCAAATAATGGTTGTCTACCCCCTCAAGCAACCCATGATGCCATGGAAACCCATGGAAGCAGGGGTGCCCATAGGTACCATGCAAATGCGGCACTTGACTCGACAGCCCCAGTGACTAAATTAAGCCATGGTGGGCTATCATGTTATGTTATGCATGTTATGCCAGCCTTTGCACTCATAGCACACAGTATGAGTAGCCCATCATAAATTGAGTCCTTTTCAGAAAGTCTAATTCTGCAGACCAAGGCATCGTCTGAAGTCAGGATGATGCATCAACTTTTTGCTAATTGCTGGCATCTTTTGTTCCAAGGAAGAAAAGCAGGATCTAAATGTAATAAATACATAAATGAGATCCCCTTACAATATATAATTGCAAAAGGTGCTTTCTAGACCCGGTCCTGAGACATGCATTATGACATGTAAGAATGTTGGTGGGTATACAATGAGGTCAAAGTTTGCCATACAAATTTAAAGTGGTCTGAAACGTTGTATCCAAAATATATCTTCTAGTTAAATTATAGTAATTATTTCTAAATTTGTATTTATACATATAAATTAGCATAAGTAAATGTTATGCAAAATGGTGTCCTCTTTTGTTCTCTGTCTTGGCAATGCAGAGTGGCTTCCCTATTGGCAGCCCTCGTACCAAGCAGTCCAGTTTGGGACTAGGGCTATGACTGCAAACACTGTAGCCAGAAGGAACATCTGACTGAAAAACTGGAATGTATATTCAGAATCTCAAACCAGACTACTTAGTACCCCTTTTGTGGGAGAAAAAATATTTTGGGCACCTCTGAAAGCAGTTCAGGTTGAAATCTGGGGTGAGAAGACAGCTCTCTGATCAGCAAAGAAGAATGAACACAAAGTCAAACCAACACAGTCCAACAAGCACAAGCCAGAGTGTGACCAGCAGGAGGCTACAAACCAAGGTGGAATCATAACTCCAAGCCATTGGGAGAAACATCCCACCAGTCCTCTCTGCATCCACCTATTCATCTTCCTCCAGGTTCAACAAGCAATCCAAGAAAAGCCCATTGGCCTGACTCCAGGACATGGGCAACACAGGGAACAATTGGGAACCTCCAACTTTACTTCACACATGCCTGGACCCATATGACTGGGTAAAAGGCAGTTTCCTATAGCTAGTCCCTGGAGTTTATGCACTTCCCAAGAAACAGGTTCATAGCTCTCCCATGTTCCAAGAACCCAAGCAAACAAGGGCCTTCCATGGAGCAATATGAGACTTCCTGTCTATGCAAGCTATAGAACACCTCCCCACAATGTCCAGGGGCAATTCCAATATAAAAGTCCTGTCTAGTCCAGCATTCAGTTCATACAGTGACCAACCAGCTGCCTTTGAGAAGCCTACAAGCAGAACATGGCAGAATAACACCTTCCTACTTGTGTTCTCCAGTGACTGGTATTCAGAAGGCTACTGCCTCTGACACTGGAGATAATACATTATAGCCATAATGACAAGAGAATTTGATTATTCTTAACACAAAGGATTAGTTTAGAAAAAGCCCTATTCTGGCTCATATTAATCGCAACCTGAAAGATATAGTCAGGTATGCCACATCTAAAAGCCATCTATGACATTAATGATCAGTCATTTTGTTATTGTATGCTACTAGGGATTGCTCCCTTCATATTGTGCATTTTGTGTATGCTAGAGTTGCCGTATTCCAGTTCCTCAAATCTGAGCAGCCTAATTTGAATATTATGCAAATCAAGTGGTAGGTTGGGAAAGGGTGAAGCAGCCCCCACCCTCTCCCCCTCACACACATTGCTTTCCCATGACAAATCACTCCTTCCAAAATTGCTATATAGAAGGCTTTAAATACTTCTGCAGGTAATATATATTTGAGCCCTTAAAAGCGAAACAAAAATCAAGAGCTATATTGTAAGAAGTCTAAGGCTGCAACTCTATACATGCTTTTCTGGGAGTAGCTCTGTGGAACATAGTGGGATTTGCTTCAGAGTAAACATGCACACAATTGCTCAGTTTGCCTAATGCAATAACCCTCAACTCCTTTGCACGTATATTAGTTGGTGTGCCTTTTTAGGTAGTTATAACCTAGCCATCAAAGCTGCCCCCTATGGCTGACAGCAAAGGGCAGTTTCCAAGTGGAAGGCGCATGTGTATGGAAAATTGGCCTTCTGCGATTCTCCCATGAGCCATTCTGATTTTGGAGATGGATCACTGATCTTGTAGGGAATTGTGCTCTACAAGGTTAAGCATGTTTGCCAAAGAAATATGGATCGTACTCTTATCATGTATGACCTTTACTATGTGTGTAGCACTGTCAGTGACAAAAATGCCATTTCTAAATGGTTTTCACACTGTGGTATCCAGTCATTAATCATGATGTATGTGAGTGACTCTATATTGTTTTTCCGAAATTGCAGCATTAGATTACTTTCCATTCAGGCGGCTCGCATGAATCGAACTGCCTGTTATTTTGAGCAAGGTTCTTATTTTCCATGCCTAATGTCATCTCAGCCCTCCATTTACCCAAAGGACTGGGAGAAAGTTACGTGACAAAGAGAAAGCTCCTTTCTTTTAGGGCTGTAGCAGTCTCTTTGTGTGCACGTGCGAGTAAACGGCGCACTTGTTTTAAGACGTCTCTCTAATCCTGGTGTTGATGAATTATGCCTTTTGAGACCCTAGTGCTGAGATTGCATTTTTAATGTAGACAAATTATATCTTCATATCAGTTCTTATCATTGACCTGCCCTTCATCTGCCCTCCATTCCCCTACCTCCACACAGCAGTTCCATGGGACATGCTTGTCTCCTGCATGATGTTATGTGAAACCCTGGGTTATTGACATTTTTACTTCGGATTTTTTAAAATGTTTGTTTGATTAATAACCCTCAGCTTTAAAAGCTACAAGCCTTGATCTACGTTGACAATGGCTGCTCTAGAATTTGGGATTTAAATAGACAGCAGCAAATTCTGCAGTCAAACAAAGCCAAACCTTGTAAACACAATGAATTGGGCAAACCAAGCACACAGACACTTAATAAGCAAACCAAAACCTAGCTGGTGGAAAATGATGTTATAATGTGGAGAATATTTGCAGTCTTTTCTGTGTTCCTTTTTTGAAGCACAATCCTATGTACCCTTTTCTTGGAAAGAAATCCCACTGTATTTAATGGGGCTTACTCCCAAGTAAATTTGCATAGGATTCTATACTTAATCTAGTATTTGTTTGGGTACTACAAAGGATGGATGTGTAAAACTAGTTTTCAGTAAGAGCAGTAGGAAAGGGGCTAGAACCTGTGCTGGGTATAGCCATTTCAATCCCTACTTACTGGGAAACTTTATCTAAACCTGCCATTGGAATGAAAGAATGGAGCCTCCTTCACGTCACATAACGTTTTCCCTTAGACGTTTTGGGCTTGAACCTCCATCAAAGCTCCTCAGTTTTCTAAACTGTTAGCAGGAACTTTCATACTTCGTTTTCACTTTCATACTTAGTTTTCACATTTTTTTGTAATCATATGGACTAGCATCATGCTATTTTTAAGCACAGGCTGAGTTTCTCAGCACTAGAGCAAAGCTCCTTTTCTCTGTTCGTTTCTTTTCTTGAGACCATGTCCCACTGAACTGTAGCATGGTTCCATTCTTTGTATCACTTCTTAATGACTGATTGTGCTTGTTCTCTGAGTCAACAAAGAAGTATTTAACGTGGAGTCATTTCCCCAAATTGTTCTATGTCTAGCATCAAATGTACATGTGCAAACAAATCCAACAAAATTGATAGAAATATGCTTGATCATTCTTCTTGTAATAGACATTGTTTGACATTGGTTATGAAGTGACTGGTTTTTCCAGAGTTTCTGGCAACTCAGGCTACATTTGAGTTTGATGAAGTAACACCAAGAAAAGTTGAATCCACTCTTATTCTTTCTTCCTAGGCCCCCGACCTTAATTTCAAACCCTGTTCTTTGTTCTTGCTTCAAATATCAAACATAATTTTCACCATTGACTTTTTCCTTCTCTATGATGATTGTGTAGTATGAGTAAGACACATAAAGGCACAGAGCCCATTGGCCAGATTCACAGCGATGGCGGGCAAGTCAGGTCACCAACTCTCCTCTCCTTGGGAAAAGGTTATTGTCAAAGGGGCTACCATACATTCTGTCGTGTGCCACAGAGTCAAACTCTGCTAAGTAACTAAATAAAGATGTAATTTTAATGATGATTAAATTGAAGCACCTCATTAATTTCATGTGAGAGGTGGGGAAGTACATGGCAGTTCTTTCCCTAAATTCATTGTTTGTCTGGCTGCGAGACATCCCCTCGCAACGTCTGGTTGAGTCTAATTTAAGTATGTAAATTTAATGGTTCAGTAAGTAAAATTGCCTTTATTGTTTGGAATGGTTTGCGCAGTAATTTATGAGTTAGCAAGCCTCATTTGATAGGAGTGTATGATAGAGCAGGTGACAACAGTGAAGGACATATTTATCTTTAAGGATACAGGGGAAATAAGTTGGAGGGAAACAGCTCAGTGGCGTCGTACATCTGGGCTTCAGAATCAGAAACCAGCCTGCTAGCCTAGCCATCTGATCATGCCAATCAGTATTGTTCTGTCCAGCATGTGCTGAGATTGCAGCAGAGGGCATCAGAAAACAATGAACTTCCATGTTTTTATCTTGATTTTATTCATTAAAATAAATTATTATTATTATTATTATTATTTCATCTCTTTCTTGCTCGTGACAATTTTTCTAGATGGACATGACAGGCTTTGTCAAGTCATGCTGTCTTTTACAGATTCAGGAATTTCCTGACAATTAGTCATGTTTTAAGTATGACTGCTTTCTGGATATTGGTGTGGATGTATTTTGGTAGGCCCAGTTTCAGAAGGTTTTCTGTATAATTTTTTGATGTGATGCTGGTGACTGATGTGACTAACATAATAATTGTGACCTTTACCTGTTGCCATAGTTGTTTGACTTCCATGGCCAGTGGTGTATATTTGTCTCTCTTTTCTTCTTCCTTTTCAACAACATTTTTGTCATTCAGTAATGCTATGTCAATGAGGCATGTGTGTTTTTATTTTTTGTCTATGACCGTTATGTTGGGTCGGCTGCAGGGTATTGTCTTGTCGGTATCAATTGTTCTGTCCCTGTATATTTTATGATCTGCACTTTCCAAGATTGTTTCAGGTGAGTATGTATAGTATGGTGTAGGTTGTTTGATAAGGTTGAATTTGATGGCCAGTTGTTCGTGAATTATTTTTGCAGCTGTATTGTGTCTGGCTGTATAGTCCATTCCTGCCAGAATTTTACATCCTCCTGTTATGTGGCCTATTGTTTCTTGGAATTTATGGCATTTCCTGCATAGGTCTGTTGTTACACTGTTATCTTTTATAATGTATTTTTGGTAGTTCTTGGTGGCTATAATTTGATCCTGTATAGCTATTAGGAATCCTTCTGTTTCTGGAAATAGCTCACCCTTCCTGAGCCATTCGTATGATTGTGCTTTGTTTATTCGTGGGTTCTGTATTATGTTGTAATGCTTCCCATGGAGTGCTTTTTGTGCCCATTTTTCTTTTTTCTCTGCAAGTGTGAGTTTGGTATTTGGTCTTTGTTTTGTAGTACTAGGTTGAGTGGGGTGTAATTTTTATATGTTGTTACTATGGCTTTATGAATGGGGGTGTTTTTTAGTGTGGAAAAATTCTCTGAGTGATTTTATCTGTTTAGCATGCGTTGTGTTAATGTCTAGCAGACCTCTTCCTCCTTCTTTCCTGCTGATTGTTGTTCTTTCAATGCATGAGTTGGGATGGAGCATGTGGTGTTTTGTGAGTTCGGTGCGATTGAGTCTGTTTATTTCTTCGAGTTCAGTGTGCGACCAGTGTATGATTCCGAATGAGTATGTGAGAATGGGTATTACGTAGGTGTTGATGGCTTCGAAAATGTTTTTAGAGTTGAGTTTAGATTTTAGGATTTGTGATTAGCGAGTTTTATATTGCATTCTTCATTGAGTTTTTACTGTGGAGTGATTGATTTTTGTGTTTTGTTGGAATCCTAAGTTTTTGGATGTTTCACTTTCTTCCATGTTATCTAATATTTCATTACTCAGTGTTTCTGCTGTTTCCCCTTCTTTCTATTTTCCTGTTTCTATGTGTAGCACCTTGCATTTTCCCATCCCGAATTCCATTTTCATGTCTGTTGTCAGTTCCTCAGTGATTCGCTGGAGGCCTTTTATCTGTGTCAATTTTGATGTCATCCATGTACAAGAGGTGATTGATTCTGTGCTTTGCTTGTTTTGGGTGTTTTATGTCGATGCCCTATGTGGTGTTGATAAGGGTGTTGGATAGTGGATAGGAAAAACCATAGAGCGCTGAATGCGTCACCTTGGAATATGCCACGTTTAATATTTATTTTTTCTGTCTGTATATGATCCTTGTCTGTTGTTAGGTGTATTGTCGTTCTTCATGTCTCCATGATTCTTGTCAGAAAGTTTTCGATTGAGGGATGTATTTTATATATTTTGAGTACTTTTCAACCAGCTGTGGGGGATGGAGTCAAAAGCCTTTTTATAGTCTATGTAGCAGGTGTGGAGGTTTCTTTTCTGTTTTTCTGTTTGTTCCATGATGACACTGTCTATTATTAACAGTTCTTTGCATCCTCTGCTGTTCTTTTTACATCCTTTTTGTTCTTCTGTGAGTATATTATGTTGGGTGAGATGTGCTTCAATTTTCTGTGTGATTGTGGCAGTTATAATTTTGTAGAGTGTTGGAAGGCATGTTATGGGTCTGTAGTTAGCTGGGTTTTTGGTATCTGGAGTTTTTGGTTTAATGTAGGTTTTGCCTTCAATTAGGAATAGAGGGAATAGGTGTGAGTGTTCTATGATTGTGTTGATCTGTTGAGTGAGGTATTTGTGTGTTGATGTAAGCTGTTTGTACCAGAAGTTTTGTATTTGGGCTAGGTGCTTTCCAGTTGTGTGTCCTTTGTATCGTTTCCTTCAGTTCCTCAAGGGTTATTGTATACTCTGTTTGCTGTGGTAGTTGTCTCTATCTTTTTTCTTCTTGTCTTATCCAGTTTGTGCTTTCTTGTGTTGTACTGGTTCTGACCAGATATTTTTCCAGAATGTGGTTATTTCTTCTTTAGTTAGAGGTGTAATGTTGTTTTCTTTTTTCTTGCTTATTCTTTGGTATAATAATTTCTCGTTTCTTTTAAACCTAGCTTTTTGGGCTTTTCTTTCATTTGATTCTTTGTATCTTCTTAGCCTGGTGGTCTGGACTGCCAGTTTTTGTTTCAGTGTGTTGAGAGCTACTATTACTGTTTCTTTATTGTTTGCTATGATGTCTTGGGTGTTTTTGAGGATGCTTTTCAAGCGATTTCCATTTATGTATTGCATCATTCTTCCTATATCCTTTCGTAGCTTTTCAAAAACAATTTCAATTCTGATTTGCCATTTTGGTTTGGTTTCTAATCTTCTGTGTGTGTGTTATTTGTGGGGAGTTCTTGTTTGTTACAGGTCAGGACTGCTATGGCTGCTGCATAGAAGACTGTGTGGATTTCTTCTAGATTGCTCTCATTGTTAATGTATGTCGTGAGTTTACTATTCATTATGTTCTGTTGTGCTATTCATTCTTATTCTCATTATTTAATTAATTAATTATCTTAGTCACCTAAATGGGTGTTGTGGATTCTTTACCAAGGCAAATAACCATGGATTCATGCTTTGGTAGCCTCATTGTTGACACCTGAAATGTTATCTAGGTGGGGCTGCTTTTGAAGGCTGCTCAGAAACTGCAATTAGTATAGAATTCTGTGGCTGATGGAGCAGGCCTTATGTTTCCTGACCCAATTCAAAGGGCTGGTTATTGTCATGACCCCTGACTCTGGGGTCTCACTGAGCATTGGGGAACACTCAGATGAGGAGACAGTTTGGGGTATCATCCATTGGGGGGGGATGTTTGAGATCCTTCTGTGCCCTACTGGCTTGAGGATATATCTTTATCCCAGTCCTCAGATTCAGATGATAAATCTACTGGGTTTGTTTGGCACGTACACCTGAGCGCAATAGTCATAGTAGATATAGGCACAATACCTGACAAAGCCACATCTCACCTCCTAGAGAAGTGAATCTGGTTGGGATCTGAGGCAGGGCCTTCTGTGTAACAGCCCCCACAATTGTGGGACTCATCTTTTCAGGGAGGTTAAGTTGGCTCCCTCAGGAGGCTTTAGACTTATTGGCCTTTGGACGACTGATAAAAATAATACTGTTCTGCTGAGCTTATTATGTGTTACTGTTAGGGATGGTGTGAGCACCCAACTAGGTCCAGGAGTCTGGCCTCCTGGACCCTGTTTCATGAGTCGCTGCCCCTGCTCAGCGAGCTGTGCAAGCCCCCAGCCTTACTAGACCCATCCATTTACATCTGTAATGTTGCATAAATGGCTGCTTTATTTGAGTAAGAATTGATGTACAGAAAATCATGAGGTGCCATTTTAACACAAATGGTGACTCGTTGAAAAGCTGGACGGCTGCTAGGCATTCGAGAGGGTCCGGGGACTTGCAAATGGGTCTGGGGAAGGAGTGATCAGGAGGGTGGTTTGCCAAGTGCCTGGAGAAACCTGACAGAGGTGAGTCCTTCCACCACTACTTATTATTTATTAGGTTTGCTTTAGTTTTGTTTGAAATTGTTGTATTTTATTGTGTCTGTTGTTTTATTGCAAATCATCTCAATCGCTCATTGAGTGGAATGGTGATTCAGAAATATTTTAAATTAAAAAATTAAAGTAAACAAACTGTTCTTAGTGGGCGAACCCCTAAAGTAAGTCTCAGACCCTTGCAAGACATGAATACTTCATTATTACCTTTAAACTCTTTGTGGTCTGGGGCCTGCACACTGTGGACAGTGTCTCCTTCCATATATTCCTCCTGTGCCCTCATATCTGCAGGAAAGGCATTGCTCTGTACAGGGCCAGCGTCAAGAATAGGCACAGTTGGGCACTGGCCAAGAGTCCACACCACAGAAAGGGTCCACTGAGAAGAGCCCCCTGGAGTTGCTTCTCAGACAACAGTAGTGGTGAGAAGGAGAAGCAATTGATGCCACTGCCTACTTGCTCACTGGCTCTGCGCATGTCAAGCAAAAAAGTGGAAGCAATTATGAGAAAGTGGATGAGGAGAAATAGCACCTAGACACTGGTGGCAATGGAAATGAGAAGGTTGATTCACTGAGGGAGGGGGCCCATTGATGATGACTTGCCCAAGGGCCTTCAAAACCCTGTCACTGGCTCTGTATCCCAGCTTTTACGGAGATGACATCTGTGAGGCCACAAGTCACAAGACCTTCTCTGTGGTAGCCCCATCCTCGGGAGTATGTCCTTTGGATGCATGTCAGGTGACTTCCTTCTTGGCATTTAGAGGCTGTTTAGAGGATTGTTCAGAAAGACTTTTAAGGAGAGTTGGTTGTTTTTATACTACTAGTTCTAGGATGGCTTTGCGGGCTTTTAAATATATGCATATACATATTTCTTGAAGCTTATGGTTTTAGAAATGTTTTTAATCTGTTTGTTTTAACATTGTATTATTCTTGTTTGCTTGCTTCAGGTGCTGCCTTTGACGACAGAGCGGTGTTAAAAGGCTAAATAAATGTTATGGCAATTCTAAACAGCTAAATAAAATAAACAGATAGAAAAATAGTACAGGATCTAAATGCAAGTGGGTTCATGATCTTTTTGATGAGAGTGGTTCCTTTGATTAAAATACCACAGACATATGATTCATTGTTTTTTAAGTTCAAAGACTTATTTGAATCGAGATGTATGCAGAACGTTGGGAGTTATACCAAGAGAGCTGAACATCCTTTCAAGTATAAACTTTTATTTTTTTTTCTGAAAGGTGCATTAATCTATTAATGGCTTTCTCACAGGTCTTAACATTATCTGCTGGAACATGTTTCACTGAAATTATTTTATTTAGATTTCCGTTCAGAAGGCATTGGGACAAGGCTGACACAAAAGATTTTGCCACCCAAAGCCACTCTATTGTATAATCTGATAGGTAGGATCTTTCTGATTTTTGTCTGGGTCTCAGAAATGTGGGGAAAGGAGTACTTCCCTGAGTACAGTGGCTCTGGGATGGATATCTTAGCAACAGCTGTAAAGCTTTAAGGACTATGGTAAGTTATTCATAGATCTCCTAAAACCATTTCTGCACATCCTTCAGTTACCTACAGGTCCCTTGCAAGAGATTTCCACATCCAACAGGTCATATTTATCAGGGCATATATTATCTCAAGATCCAGGTCCCCAACATTTGCATCGGCAGGTTCCCCCACTCTAAATACCAATATATGATGCTTATATTATGTCTGCCTATTGTCATACCTAGTTGTGTTAATGTACAATGCTTTAATGACTACCTTAATGACTTTAATGACTACCTGTTGGTGCATCCAGTTTTAGGTGATTTTTTTTTGTCTCAACTTTTTAAATTCTCCTCAAAACTCTGTTATGCTATTTTTGATGGCAAATTACTCTGTGGTTGTTCAAATATCCAGTGAATATTTGATATTCATTCAACATTGAGCATAGAAGTTATAAACTGATCAACAAAGATGTGAGCTCCAGATGGACATGCAGCCGTCGTAATTTGCATGGTTGTAGGAACTAGACAAGGGATAAGCAGACTATGCTTGCATAATTTATAGTGCATGTGGGTGAGTGTCCAGTCCTACATGGATCCAGTGTTAATCCAACCAACATCTCCATGTGATCCTAGCTGAGGTGCAAACCTGCCAATGGCCACACATGCTCCCCAGAGCAATCACACAGGGCCCAATGTGGATCTGAACCAGGCTAGAGTCTGGAGTGCTACATTGTTTGCACTCTGTTGCAGTATACAACTTCTCTACCACCATCTGTTACAGACAGGATATCAGATGGACTTTCCCTTTTCCTTTTTGATCATCCCACCCCATGTGGTTGAGTAAAAAAAAGGCTAGAAAAATCTCATTTGCTTTTACTATGTCTTCTTCCAGAACGCCCTCTGTTTAGGGCATTTTGCAATCATGTAACATAAGCATGAAAGCAGAGAGAAAGCATTAAAAACAAGCAATAACTCTCCAAGAAGTAACATAAATATGCAAGAATACAGGCAAGCACAAAAAGGGAACCAATATATTCCCAGAGCAGGCGTTAAAAGGTAACCAGTGCAAAGAGAGTATATACACTTTTCTATTTCTTTCTGTCTATCCACTTCCCAAGGAGCTCAAGGCAGTATATTTTACCCTCAAAACTACTGTTGCAAGGTGGAAAGATTGTGACTTTTTCAAGGCCACTACAGTAGTGTGGTTTCTGTGTGGATCATACAAATTTGAAGGGTTCTGCTCTGGCTTTTAAAGTGGAGAAAAGGTACTTCAATCAAGCCAAACTGGGTTTTCACAGAACTCCAGTTATAGAAAAAATAGCCCCTCCCC
The DNA here is from genome assembly GCA_029215795.1 of Anniella stebbinsi. NCBI lineage: Eukaryota > Metazoa > Chordata > Lepidosauria > Squamata > Anniellidae > Anniella > Anniella stebbinsi. The sequence goes on along the minus strand of JARDYH010000005.1, from coordinate 57,198,557 downwards.
CCGAAAATGTTCTTCTGAAGTTTGACTCAACATTCTTTCTAAGGTGTGAGTAGTCTTTTTATATGTTTAAAAAGAAAAAAAAGAAAGTTGAAAATTGTGTGTGCACTAGAGACACACCCTGATAGCACAGTATTACTACCCCTGTATAAATAACACAGAGAGGAGGGCTTTCCCTTGTATATGTGAACTGTATCGTTTGCTCTGCAGACACTTTGGTGAGAGGTACTTGCTCTCTGTTTTGGCCCAGTGTGATTTGGACTAGATATATTATTCTGGAGGGAGCTGTTTTGACTCCTCCTTCCCGCCCAGTCATTCCAAGTGAAACACACTTGCAGTTATAACCAGATTTAAAGCATCTGGAAATAGGGCACGGTGGTGGTAGTGAGAGCAGCTCCCGAATAAGGAGAAATCCAGATAAAAAGAGGCGCAGATAAATTTAGAATTGCTCTATTCTTGAAGCTGAGTTTAAGTAAAGAGATTGCTGGAAAATCATGGTTCACAGCCTTTATAATCATGAAAACAAAACATTTGAAGGCCTGCATGTTATTTTAGATTAAGGATTTCAAATCAATCTGCGAGCTTCAGTTTTCCTCTTTCCCTAGACCCTTTCACCTATCCTGCTCCTCTCTGGGATCTGAGCGCTTGTCACTCACAGTTCTTTAGATGACATCCGGACCCTCCAGTTTTGCTTCTGTGTTTAACCAGTGGTTTTAGTGAGTTTTTTTAGAGCAGGGAAAATGTGGCATTTAACTGTGAAAGCAAAAAAGTGTGATCTCCTCTTGTGAATTTGCCACAGTGCCACCTAGAGGTTATGTAGTGGAAAAGTAAGAAAGGAAACGCTCCTTGTGTGGTTCTTGGATCTCAATTCTGCAATGAAACCGAAAGTAGATACAGCCGATTAATAGCCTTGTGTAATAACCATGTTCTGCTTCACGAATCACAAAGGAATTGATTAATCCAGACCAGTAGCCCTCCAGATGTTGTTGGACTCCAACTCCCATCAGCCCTAGCCAGCATTAAGGGATGATGGGAGTTGTAGCCAAGCAATATCTGAGGGGCCACAGGTTCCCCCGTCCCTGGACTAGATGCTTGTTCTGATATTGTTAGAATCTGACTCAGATTAGCCCAACCTGCCACATATCACGTAATGGCAATAATGTCAATCCATTGGTGACTCGTTGTCAATCATTGACCCAGTTCTGGATTGTGTGTGTCACAGTTTATAATCCAAGCCAAGACTTGGACTTTGATTCTTGTGAAGAGTATATAGGACAAATAGCCGGTGGTGCAAATTGATGTAGCTCTGGAGCTGTTTTATGCCATTCCCTGACACAAGTATCGTCTTTCACGTTTGGAGCCATTTTCATTATGACAGGACTAAATCTCTTTTCGCTTTAAAGGCCATTTGGGCTTCCTTGTCAGATCAGGACAGACCTAAATTATGACATTTTTCATTTTGATTGACAATTATATTTGAAGGGGAACAAAAGCTGCAATTATGCCACATAAAGTTGGGTGAGTGAAACAATAAGGACATTCATTATTTTACAAATGTGTGTATCAGTCCAGCTCAGTTAAATGGGGGCTTTAAAAAAAAAAGACTCACTGGGATATGTGGCTAGAAAAGGGAGAGCATCACTTGTATTCATACCCAATTCTTCATTTTTGGGAGACTTGGAGCAGCTTACGTGGAGTTTCCACAGAATATTCCATTCAAATACTGACCAGCAAGAGACCTGTTTAGTTTGAAAAATGTAACAGAATCTCATGCCTTCAGCCCATTTTCTTATTTTGCCACCAATCCCTTTGGAAACTCAAAAATTCCAATTTGGAACTGGGCCAATTTGAGCCTAGTGATGTTTCATTTGAAGCTATATGATATACTTACTCTAGGGCAGCCTTCCCCAATGTAGTGCCCTCCAGATACTTTGTATGACAGCTTCCAGGATTCCTGACCATTGGCCATGCTAGCCAGGGCTGATGGAAATTGAAGCCCAAATCATCAGGAGGGCACCAGGTCAAGGAAGGCTGCTCTAGGACCTAGAGTCTAGGACCCCCTCTAGATGGATTCCGTTTGATGCCTGGTTAGCCGATTATGCGCATCTTCTCGGAAGCGCTTTATCGTAAATGCTTGTATGCAGGAGGTAATTGAGCACTCAACAGGTGATCTTACCGGTTGTTTCAAATGCGCTTTACAAGTAGTTAATGCGAAGAATCGCTTGTTCACATAGTCAAAATGCGCTTTAACGGCCGGAGCAAAATAAAACTCGCTATTTAACACGCATTCAATAATGCGCATAATCGGAGAGATAATGCGCCTCTATGCCCGATTTGCTCTCCGTTCTTGTAGAGGTAAAAATTTTAATGCGCCTTGAAAGAGCTTTAAATGCCTCTTGTAGAGGCAGCCAGGTGTGGAGAAAGCAGACAACAATGAGAAACAATTCCCCACCCCTGTATGTTTTGTTAATGCACACACCATGTTATTCTCTTCTTACCCCCACAGTGCCTTTCCCAACTTGCTTTTCTCCTTAGGCTCTTTGCATGACATACAAGGCCAGCCTCTTCAGCATCTTCCAAGCTAGACTGCTCTAGCTCTACTATCAGTGGCTATCCACTCAAAGACACATTAGAAAGCCAGCGGTGCTTCTATGAATAGTCTGCAATGCATGCAGCTTTATGTATGGCTAGTGGATTGGAGTTGAGACCCTTCATAAAAGCAGGAGTGATAAGATCATCTCAAGATCACACACAAAGCTGACTGGAAGATGTTTCTGTTCACCTTCACTTGGGTGTAGTACTAGGACATGCGCCGACATTGCAGCCACTACACTAAATATGTCAGCTAATGATGATTTTCAGCACTACCTCCTGTTTCTAAGCTCACCTCTCCTCTATTTCAAGTATGCTGTCTTGCAAATTAGTTGTGATGGCAGGCTTTAAGACCACCTCTGCTTGTGACCTCATCCTCTTTACCATTATGGAAACCATGAAGTGCTGTGTGGATATTTGCTTGGTGTCTCATATTTCTCTTCTCTATCACTTACCTCCATGCTCTGTCCAGCTTTATACCTGCCTGTGAATGCAATCACCAAAATAAAAATCAACAAAGTCAAATATAGATCCCAGTTAAGTGGCATTTGGGGTTTACCCCATAACTGATTCACCCCTTCTTGGCAGGGCTGGAGGGAAGGGAAACACAATTTGCTGCTGCTCCCACTCCGCCACCTGAAGCAGGGGCTTCACCCTGCTTCATGGGAAGGCCGACCCTGCTGAAGATTGGAACCCCAATTAAAAAGGATCAAGGAGGGAAGGCTTGTTACTGCTTTCACATCTTTCACTGCCATCCCCCAAAAGGGAAGATTAGAAACTGGCAAGGTCCTGCCTACACAAAATTAGCTTTTCAGATGACACATAAGTGGCATGGAGTATCCCAACCATGGGAAGCAGCAGCAGTCTACCATTTTTAGTTATGGTAAAAAAATCACATGGTTCCAATGTGCCCTGATTATTTCTCCCTATTCTCTCACACAGTTCAGTGTTCATATAATCTAAATCAATAAATTATGTAAAGGAAAGAGGAGTGAAATCCACTCTCAGAAAATGGGAAACCTTCCCCATGTCTTCCCATTTCCTGTTCCGCCCTTTTGTTCATTGTCTCTCTTTCTCTGGTTGTCATCTTCCTTCATTTGAGCAATCCTTTGTGAGACTTGAAAAGGTCAGTGCCCCCACATTAGGATTATAGGCAGTGGGCTGAGTTGAAAGATATAATTGAGCCCCTGGAACTCAAGAGATTTCAACCTGTCCAGAGCATCAGACAGGTTGTTCCTTTGAAGCATCTAAAGGGTGTGTGCTAGGGGTGTGCACGGACCCCCCGGATCGGATCGGGACCCGGATCGGGACCTCCAATTTTGTCCCGGACCGGTTCGGACAAAATCGGAGGCCCCCCGGACCGGATCGAGTCCGATCCCGACCCAAAAATCGTAAATTTTTGGATCGGCCGCCATTTTTTTCCCCATAGACTTGCATTGCAATGCAAGTCTATGAGGAAAAAATGGCGGCGGGTGGGTAAGGGGGGGCCTAACTCCCTCCCCCCCCGGGGCCGTCCGCTGTGGACGGCCCCGGCAGGTAAACCCCCTCCCCCGCGCTCCCTACCCCCCCTGGGGCCGCCCGCTTCCATCCGCTGGCGCCCGCGGGCGCCAGCGGATAGAAGCGGACGGCTCCGGGGGGGGGGGTAAGCCCCCTTCCCCGCCACTTACCTTCTCGGCCCGTCCGGCGCCGGCGGCTACTACCAGCGGGCTCCGCGGCCTACTCTCGAGTAGCGCGCCGGGTGATGACATCACCCGGCGCGCCACCCTGGAGCAGGCCGCGGAGCCTGCTGGTAGTAGTAGGCGCCGGCGCCGGACGGGAGCCGCCGGGCCGGGCAGGTAAGGGCCCCCCTCCCCCCTCCCCCCTCCGCGCGCCCCCTCCTCCCCTCCACGCACCCCCTCCTTACCTTTCCGGCCCGGCGGCTCCCGTCCGGCGCCGGCGCCTACTACTTCCAGCAGGCTCCGCGGCCTACTCTAGAGTAGCGCGCCGGGTGATGACATCACCCGGCGCGCCATCCTAGAGCAGGCCGCGGAGCCTGCTGGGAGTAGTAGGCGCCGGCGCCGGACGGGAGCCGCCGGGCCGGAAAGGTAAGGGCCCCCCTCCCCCCTCCGCGCGCCCCCTCCTCCCCTCCACGCACCCCTTCCTTACCTTTCCGGCCCGGCGGCTCCCGTCCGGCGCCGGCGCCTACTACTTCCAGCAGACTCCGCGGCCTGCTCTAGAGTAGCGCGCCGGGTGATGACATCACCCGGCGCGCCATCCTAGAGCAGGCCGCGGAGCCTGCTGGGAGTAGTAGGCGCCGGCGCCGGACGGGAGCCGCCGGGCCGGGCAGGTAAGGGCCCCCCTCCCCCCTCCGCGCGCCCCCTCCTCCCCTCCACGCACCCCCTCCTTACCTTTCCGGCCCGGCGGCTCCCGTCCGGCGCCGGCGCCTACTACTTCCAGCAGGCTCCGCGGCCTGCTCTAGAGTAGCGCGCCGGGTGATGACATCACCCGGCGCGCCATCCTAGAGCAGGCCGCGGAGCCTGCTGGGAGTAGTAGGCGCCGGCGCCGGACGGGAGCCGCCGGGCCGGAAAGGTAAGGGCCCCCCTCCCCCCTCCGCGCACCCCCTCCTCCCCTCCACGCACCCCCTCCTTACCTTCCCGGCCCGGTGGCTCCCGTCCGGCGCCGGCGCCTACTACTACCAGCAGGCTCCGCGGCCTGCTCTAGAGTAGCGCGCCGGGTGATGACATCACCCGGCGCGCCACCCTAGAGCAGGCCGCGGAGCCTGCTAGTAGTAGTAGGCGCCGGCGCCGGACGGGAGCCACCGGGCCGAGAAGGTAAGTGCCCCCCTCCTCCCCCCCCGCTGTCCACTTTCATCGGCGGGCGCCCGCTGGCGCCCGCCAATGGAAGCGGCGGTGGGTGCCAGTGGGCGCCCGCCGATCCGCCGATCCGCCGAACCGGTTCGGAGCTTTTTCGGACCGGTTCGGATTGGATCGGCCGATCCAGCTGCGGGATCGGAAATCGGATAATTTATCCGATTTCCCACTGGACCGGACTCGGATCGTGGATCGGGTCCGATCCAGTGCACATCCCTAGTGTGTGCGTGCATGCGTACGTGCATGTTGAGGGTGGTGGTAGGATTTGAAAAAGCTGGAGGCTGTATCAAAAAGGTAATTAATGTCATCTAATTGGTCTCGAGGCCTTGCACTGCAGTTCTGTATGCAGACTGCTGTGCTTACACCCTCTCTGCTTTTCATCAAGGGAGATACTCCTGAGTTACTGGGAACATAGTTGTCCCAATTCTTTGTTCTGGTGGCACAACCAAAGTGCAGTGACAGGGGTGAATGCCATACATGCAACCAGGACAGGGTAACAAACGGACTTATATATTTATAACTGTTTTTTAAAATGACAACATTTCAGAGCTTGTCAAGTTTTCTTTTCAGGTTGGAAGAATTAGGCATGTTTTCAGTAGGGGTGTGCACTGGATTGGGTCCGATTCATGATCCGGATACGATCCAGGAGAAATCGGATACAATTATCCAATTTCCGATCACCCCGCTGGATCATTCGATCCAATCCGATCTGATCCGGAAAGGACCCGATCCAGATTGGAATGGATCAGAGGATCGGCTGGCGCCCGCCGCCGCTTCCATTGGCGGACGCCAGCGGGCGCCCACCGATGGAAACAGACAGCGGGGGGGGGGCTTCCCTGGTGGGGCTGTCCACTTCCATCGGTGGGCGCCTTCCGATGGAAGCGGACAACGGGGGCAGGGGGCTTACCTTCCGGGGACATCCGCTCCCCTCCGCTGCTGGCTGCTGCTGCGAGCAGGCTTTGTGGCCTGCCTCTAGGTAGCGCGCCAGGTGATGTCAGGGGGAGGGGGAGGGGGCTTACCCCCCCAGGGCCATCCGCTTCCATCTGCTGGCACCCGCGGGCACCAGCAGATGAAAGCGGACGGCTCCGGGAGGTAAGGAGCGCGGGGGAGGGGGCTTACCTGCTGGGGCCGTCCACATCGGATGGGCCCGGGAGGTAAGAACCACGAGGGGGGAGGAGGGAGTTAGGTCCCCCTCACCCACCTACCGCCATTTTTTCCCCATAGACTTGCATTGGGGGAAAGCTTTCTTTCCCCCAATGCAAGTCTATGGGGAAAACAAAAATGGTGGCTGATCCAAAAATTGGATGTCCGATTTTTGGATTGGGATCGGGCTTGATCCGGTCTGGGGGGGCCTCCAATTTTGTACGATCTGATCCGGGACAAAACTGGAGGTCCCGATCCAGGTCCCGATCCAATCCAGGGGGTCTGAGCACACCCCTAGTTTTCAGAGTGATAGATGAAACACCACTCATCCGTTTGCTAGTAGAACAGATTACAAAAACAGACCAGGTAGAGTGGCATCTTTGCAACTTCTAATTGGCTCTGTGGGACAAACTAAATGCACATTTGACAAAAAACATGTGGATTGCAGCCCCAATGATGACGTTTTGGGAGGGAAAGGAACCATTTTCTGCCCTGAACTGCCACACACCTTTCTCACATCTTTCTTCGAACATTGGGGTGAAATTGCAGGGAAATATGTTCAGACAGAACCCCAAGCTTGGAGGGAGTAATTGGAAACAGAATACCAGCTGGCAGGGGAAAGGTTATGCAGTCCCTCCCCACCTGCACTTCCCTGCTCATAAAGGGCCCTTCCTAAACCTGCTTTTTGACAGAAACATCACTAACAGGACTGTGCTACATGTATTTATATGTAACATGTAGTGTGCCCATGCCTGCAACCTAACACAGCAAAACTGAGTCACTAAATGCTGTTGATGGGGGAAGGGAAAATGTGTGTGCATGTGTGTGTCTATCTAGATCATATATTGGCCTTTGGACAGCTAGACAGCCGCAATCTCCCCCTCCCACCACTTAGGGGTCCAACCCCCAAGCTCCTTGGCACCAATATACACTTTTAGATTTCAAGCAAGTGTCTTTTCCATGCTGAGACCCTTTAACTCGAGACCTGGAAGTACAAGGCATGAGGAGAGATGGGAGAATGGTGAACCATGAGGGAGGGCATGAGGGAGTGAGACAAGGAGAGGACAGATAGGGAAGAGAATATAAGTGATGATGGGAGGGGTGAAAGGTACAAATAATGACATGCTAAGCCATGGTTAGGCCACTAACCCTTTTGCAGCAATTGGTTAGTGAGAGTGTTTAAACCGTGGTTATGTAGCCACCATGGTTAGGAATGGTTCACACGACACACTAAGCCATGGTCCACACAACATGCTAAGCCATGTTTAGCTCAAAATGCTTAACCACCATGGCTTAGCATGTCGCCTGAACAGGGTATGCCTTTAATTTTTTGCATCTCTCCCTTCCCCACCCTCCATTTCTTGTGGTTCTCCACTTGTTTGGATTATCTAGAAAGTGGAATATTGTGAACTTGTATACAACTTGCTTATTGCAGGATGAACATGGACCCAAGAGATTTCTGAGTAGTTAAAGAGGATGTAGAACATAATGATGTAGGCAAGCTAATATATTTTATTCATAGACAAGCTGGAAGAAGTCAAGTAAGTCTATATTATTTAAATTGGAAACAGTTTGTGAATTGCTAGAAGAATCAATGTTATTATCTGTAGAATACAAAATCAAGTTTTGGCATTTTTATATATATATAAGAAATCCCCCCCTTTTTTCATGAACAAATTGTGAGAAAACTGAAAAATAAATTTAAAAAAGAAAGTTTAGGGATGAAAGTGAGATTGCTCAATAGCCTGGTTTTGTCATCACATTGTTAGCCACTTTACACAAGCTGAATGGCCACAGGCTTCCATGTAGAAAATGGCAAGTGGGGTTGGAGCAGCGAAAGTCCGTTCAACCAACTCAGCACTGGAGAACCGTCCCTGCTCTTCAACAAACACGCCCCCAGAAAAGTGGGAGTTCTGACATAGCGCGAAGATGGCAATATACGGGGACGGAAGAGCGGTTTTATCCCACGTGAAGAAAAAATACTGCACTTTCCCCATCCTATTAAAAAAAAGGAAAATGGAGGGGAAGAAGCGAGGTGACAAACGGTAAACAGGGCAGGAAGAAAGTGCGATAAAATGCTGGTGTGATGGAGCCCAAGGGGTAGATCTGGCTATATACTGAGAGATGGTGAGTTCTCCAGCCTTAATTTGAGATCCATGACTAAGTGGGGAATTGAACCTTGGTCTCTCCTCTGTTATGGGAAGCACTTACACCACTCTCCACTTCCCTTCTCAAGAGTTTTAGGGATCCTTTCAACTGCAAATTAAAACGAATGCAGTACCACTTTGTGCCAAGTGTGCAGCAGAGCCTGTTGGACAGGAAAGGAGGGATGCTGCGCGGGCAGAAGGACAAGTTATTAACAAGAAGAGGGACTAATGACAGGAGCGTAAGCCTAGGTGCAGGGGGCTGCATCTTCTCCCTGAAGCATGAGGCGAAGGGGGGCGCTCACCACGGGTTTCGTTTGTCCCCGTCCTCTCGCCCGGCCCCCTTCCCTTTCCCCTATTCTTCTTTGTCTGGCGCTCAGTTCCCCGGCAGCATCGCATGAGGGCGGGGAAGCAGCGGGCTAAGGAGGCAGGCAGGCAGGCAGGCAGGAGTGATGTGTGCGGCAAGAGGGGAGGAGGGGTTGTTGTGATTAATATTAACAGGGCGTCTGTAGCCCTATCTCCGCCGCTGGAGAGGGCGATTTCTCTTTCAGACGGACATTGATCTACTGATTTGTTCCGGGGCGGCAGCGGACGGGGGGAGGGGGAGTAGATAAAAAAAGGAGCCGTTTCAGGCTCTTCTTCTTCAACAATAAATAAATAAATGTATCCCTCTCCGTTTGCATTTTTTTTATGCTGCTTTCGCACACGGAGGCATCATCATCACTCATGGAAACGCCGCCATCTCCACCGTGCGTCGACTCCAGCCCTTCCGAGGCGAGAGGGCTTTGGAGTCAGGAGTGGCCGTCCCGAGGAGGAGGAGGAGGCGCAAGGGGCTTCTACGGGGTTGGGGAAGCCATTTTGAGTCGTGGCGCAGTTGCCCACTATGCTGGCAGGCAGACACACACGCGCCCTCTCGGCGCGTAAATGAAAGCAATGGCGGCAGCTGCCCGATAGATGCCAGGGGAGGGCCTCCTTTTTCTCTTCGCTTCACCGACTGAAGCTGCCCGCCTGGCACCGAGGCAGCCCCCCAGCCTGTCTCGCTGCTGCCGCCCATTATTATCACCTTCTCAAGCCTGCCTGTTCAGTCAGGGAGGAAGGGGGAGGGGAGCCAGACCTCAGCGCTCGCCGCCCCTCCTCTCCGACTCGCTCCGCCGCGTCTCCTCTGCGCTCCGTCGTAGCCTCGCTCCTTTACAGATTTGCTGTTCCTACCACCCTCTCCTCCTCCCACCAAATCTCCGCCCGCGCTCGTTCGGCGGCCCTGTGTGCGCCGCTGCCTCCTCCCTCCCCGTCGCTTCGCACTCTCTCCCCCTCCCATGCTTCATCTCCTCCCCTCGCACTTTCTCCCTCCCGTCTATACCGATATGCTGTAATTGACATTTTCCATCTGACAGGTTCTGTGTGTGTGCGCGTGTGTTTTCCTTTCCTGCCTGCAGTTGCTAGGGAAACAAGCGGTGGGGGCTCTGGGAGAAGGGAGCGGTTAGCTGCCTTTTTAGGCTGCCTGTCTGCATCAATGTCACTTTCGCTAATGAACGGTGCAGGAGGAAAGAGGGGAGGTGTTTCTCTCCTTCCCTCTCTCTCTCTCCGCCTTTTCTGTGTGTGTGTTTTAATTACATAAAAAAATTCTCCACGACGATGCGCAACAAAAAGCCGTGTTAGTGTTAAATTAAGGGGAAAGAAAAAGCCCTCTTTGTAGTACCGACCCTCTAACCTCCCAATGAAAGGTTTGCTTTCCTTTCCTAGTGTGCCAAACAATTAAACGATGTGAGATCAACCACCCGACATGGCTCCGGTTCCTCTCTCAGAATAGGAAATTTCCTTCACTCTGCCAGCCGCAGATACCTTGGGATGAGCCACTCATAAACAAAACCAGCTGTGCCGCTGGTCGGTCTCGCTCGCTCGCTCGCTCTGGCTCTGTGTGTGTGTGATGCTTCATTGCCTCTCCAGGAAGGATCTGTAGTCAATCTAGTTGTGAACATAGGAAAATGCCTTCTGCCTCATCAAACCGTTGGTCCATGTAGCCCAGTATTGTCTAGACTGGCAGTAGCAATCCAAGGTCTTCTGTGCAAGAGTCTTTCTCAGCCCTGTCACTTGAGATGTAGAGATGGTGTGAGGTTGCTCAATTTAACCAGGAGTGCCAGTTCGGATTTTGGGAAGTGCTGTGTATGTGTCGAATCTAGGGAAAGCTTAATATCCCTCCCTGATCTATTCAAGATTAAACTGCACATTTATTTTAATGAACATTTGCCATGTTTCTTTTTAAAACCTCATGATATCCATTGTGCTGTAATCAACGTTAGTCAGCCATCCTACCTTTTAATTTTTGTTTTTTAAAGCAAATAATGTATGCCTCTGGCAGAGATATCTCATGCGGGGGCCCATTTCATTGTTTACATCAATTAATCAGGGGCTGTTGCAAAGTTATTCAGACGCATAGGTGTTTGAGGGGAAATGGCACATAGGTGGAAACGCAGGGGCCCAGGGGAGATCCCCTTCTACCCTCCCTAACAACTTAATTTCTAGAAACTCATGATTGGTCCGAGCTTAGTTTGCCACCAAACTAAATTCTCTTTTGGCTGCCACATTCTGAGAACAAACACTGATGACAACTTCCCATGCATGTCCACACGTGTGTTGAGCACATCTGTGCCAAGTTGGAGTGGGTGACAAAGTAAACAGCATGGTAAAATACAACAAATGCTGAACACTGGGATTTGGGTGTTCAGTGACATGCTCCAATTTTTCATGGAGCAAGGAGAAAGTAAGGACATGTTTAAAAACCTTGAAAGCTAGCAAAGTAAATATCCAGTGTGAGTGACACAGCCTATGTTAAAAATAAGATTACCTTATGAGAAGTAGGAATGCTGTACCTCAGTCATTGTGTTAAGGAAGGGTGGGAGGGGGGTTAAACTCCTATACTTCACTACATCAGGGATGTTCATAAACATTTAAAGGTGGAACTAGATGTTAAGAGGGACACACAGGGTTCCCATCCTGTGTTTACCTTGTAACAGTAATCTGAGGCTGGAGCACATTTGAAGAGGAGGGACACTGAGGGGTTAACCCTTCCCCTGCCCACCAATTGTCCACTGCAGATATCCCCCAGGTTGTTTTAAAAGATTCTCCCTCCCTGCTGGACTCTGAAACTAAACGTGAGCTGTGGATGAAGTGACTTTAGGCGGCATTTCTGCTGATCCTCCCCCTTAAGTGCCCCCCACCCAGAATTCACATTGGGCCAGTTTGCATGATCAAACAAGTCACGGTGGTGTAAATAAACCACCGTGCCTTGTTTTAATTCTCAGCATATGGGTAATTAGGCTAATAGCTCCGGGGATTAAAACAAGCCACTATGGCTTATTTAAACCATGGTAGAATCTTTTGATCATGTGAACTGGGTCATTGTCTCATCAAATGCCAGGGTGAACTCACAAACTTGCAGAGATCATGTTTTGTTCTACGACAAGAATGCTACTGCATGCAACTGGGAATTCTCGTGAACTGCCCAGAGAGGTTCAGCTATTGGGCAGTATAGAAATGAAATAAATAACGACAAGCAGCTATCCTATGCGCACAGTAGCACTGGTCCTCCCACAGTGGTCCATATCATCTGTGTAAACAGTGGAAGAAGGAAAAAGCATCCTACAAGCCTGTCCTGCAAAAGCACAGTCTATGCTTAGAGTAAGAACCCAGGATGTATCGACAGAAGCCAGGAACAAACCTGCTGCCTATATAGTTATCCTTCATAAGATCTTACTACTACTCACAGCTGGACTCTTCAGTTTTCCGCCCTCCTACAGGTTGATTGTACTTGTATCTTTATTTTCAGACATATTTACTAGAGCTGTGCGCAAATGGCATCTTGAAATTCTCCACCGTATTTGATGTCAGAGAAATGGGGAGGGGGAGCGAAAGGGGGCAAAGTTTATCAAATATCTCCAGCAGAACGAGAAATTCTCCAACAGTTTCTCACAGGTAGGGCTCACCATTGGCAGGGCTTATAGCATAGCTTCTTTCTTTCTAAGAGTTTCTTTGGAGGAGGGGTATTGCACTGCCATTGGAAGTGGCAATAGCAACAACTGTATTGGCAGTCTGGCCTCCATTTTGCATCCTCAACAATGCTGATACAAAACAGCATAGATCTCTATTAGTCTCTCTTCACAAGGAAACAAGCCTCTGGAACTTCCTACCACATGTTTAGCCTGGAGAAGAGAAGATTGAGGGGAGACATGATAGCACTCTTCAAATACTTGAAAGGTTGTCACACAGAGGAGGGCCAGGATCTCTTCTCAATCAACCCAGAATGCAGGACACAGAATAACGGGCTCAAGTTACAGGAAGCCAGATTCCAGCTGGACATCAGGAAAAACTTCCTGACTCTTAGAGCAATATGACAATGGAACCAATTACCTCGGGAGGTGGTGTGCTCTCCCACATTAGAGGCATTCAAGAGGCAGCTGGACAACCATCTGTCAGATATGCTTTAAGGTAGATTCCTGCATTAAGCAGGGGGTTGGACTCGATGGCCTTATAGGCCCCTTCCAACTCTACTATTCTATGATTCTATGAATAATACATTATACAAAATCTTTGCTCTTTTTTGGACGGATGAATGGAGCCACAAGGCCCATTTACTCCTTCCCTGCTACTAAAGCTAAAATAAAATACAGTTGCAAGTTAATTCTGCCATTGCTTTAATTCTTTCCTCCTTATTCTGACCTTGGTTATTTTTCTCTATTATCTTACGGCATATATGTTTCTAGTCTAGTAACTGATTATTTATTTAAGTCTGCATATGTGTATTTTTCTTCTTTAGAACTTTTCTTCTTTAGGTTTTTAATCATTTTGACTGTTTTAGCTTTTGCATATCCCATGCCTTATGGATCCAATGTAAAATTGTAAGGCTGCCTACAGATTTCCACAAATAACCTCACAATAAGGTAATAAACTCAGTTTTGTGTGGGACAAGACACACACTTTTTCTAGTTACCATTCAATAGGTTGCATGGGGGTGGAGTCTGAATATTTCTATAAAACATTTGCTAGGTATCCTATTGTTGTTCATTATTAAGCTGTTTCTTTAAAAAGAAATTTCTATCAACTCACATTTTCACAGTTGTGCAGAATTTAAGAGGCTAGATAAAAGCCACTTAATCACACTGAAGTTATTAAGTTACATTGTTAAAATGTAAATTGCCAAAATATATGAAGTAAATATTGTTAGATCAAGCCACCACATCTGTTTTTACTAGCCACACATTGTTTAGCAGTGTTGTAAATTCATGCTTTCTGCCAGATTAATCACTCTCCTTAGCTGTAAATTCCAACCACTGGAAATTATTTGTCCAGCTTATTGTATGCACATGCAGATGCCTATTTGTATTATAAAAAAACAAGTTTGGTGTGCAAACCATAAAGCTTCCAGAGAAAAAAGACATTTATTTTTTATTCAAGTGTGTGGAGGGGAGTTCAGTGAGTACTGCTACCTTGCTCAGACCCTTAGATGAGAGAATGGGGAGAGGTTGGAACCACAACTGAAGTAGCAACACATTCATGGAGGCAATGGTTATTATTCACCCATTCCATTGGCTAGCCTAGGAAGGGGACTCAGACACTCCCACCACAGGCCTTAAATCATTTCTTTGACTTGGGGTGAGGCTCACTCATGAGTAATGGCCTACTTACAAGGTTGCTTCCAGATTAGGCATTTATCATGCTATTTCCCTGGATTTTTCATTCATGCCATCTTCCACTCGTATCCCTCCCCTATTTTTCCACCTCTTCTGCTGTCTTTTTTCTTAATGCAGAAAATCCATTAAGGGAAAACCAAAGACATAATTGTTGCACAATGCCTTCTGATTGGTAGTATTTGGAAGCACTCCCCATGATGAAAAAGCCCAAGAAATGGGTGTGGCTGGAGAGCCACACTTTTGGCTCAATGTTTGTTCTTCCCTTTCCCCTTCCGTGTATGGGAGGGATGCTATGTCAGATGTCTTTCTGCTAATCCATTCATACAATGGAGAAATTGGGATAGAATTTGGCATTGCCATTCTTGTTGTCGTCATGCCCTTCCCCAGCGCTGCAAACATTAACCCATTCGTTTATTATATTTCTATACCACTAAAGATGTACGAACCCCACAACATCCGGTCCAGCCCCTTTGGGACTCAGCAGACTTTCCCGGAGCACCTGCGCATCCTCCAAATATTTTGCGGCTTCCTCCCCTTTAAATTGCGCGATTTGTGTATAAATAAACACTTTACGGCTGCAAAGGCATAAAATAGGCTAATTACGGCTGTAATTTGTCCGAGATACACCAATTGCAGGATCTCCAAGTAGTTCATATCAAAACAAGCAATGTGCTTGTTTACACATACTTTATTTTCATTTTACTTGGGCATGAAGTGGAGTTTGAGGATTATCTCATTAATGCTTGAAAAAAGTTTCACAGCCTCTCTGTCCACAGGCACTTCATTCACAGCCTTCCTCCCCCCCCCCCCACCTCCGCCACAAAACTTGGGCATCACTGCTTGCAGCTGTTTGTACAGCATCACATGTCCCATTGTTTCTTTCATCCAGCTGCTGTGATTATAAGAATACCCCTCCATAGGGACAGTGACTTGCATCTCCTTTTTGTGACTGCAAAAAGTCAAACTGATCATTGGGGTCAGCGCTGACATACCTTGCAAACAAATGTTGCCTTTTGAATGGCACCATCCGTATCTATTGTAGAGGACGGGAGAAGGGGGTAAAAGGAGCTTCTGCCATGAGAGACGTGCTTCAGTGAATATTATCACATGAATGCAACAATCAAAGCCAGAATAATGCTAATTCCTGTGGGGCACTAAAGCTCTGCTTTCGCTTTTATTTCTTTTCTCTTTTTTATTTTTTTCAAAAATCCTTAACCCTTGGGTATTATTTTCAAATTAATTACTCTCATTACATTAATTGTGCAAGTGCCTGGTCTATTATTTTCCGCCACTCTTCCATGCAGGAAGTATAAGTGTGTGTTGCTAACACTACAATACCAAAAGATCACCTTGCAACAATTAATCAGCAAAATAATGCCATTGCCACTGCATGTGCCATCCTTGCTCAGCAATTAATAAATAATAATAATAAATGCCCCTCACAGTCAGAACGCCACTTCTCCTAGCAACACAGAACTGGTAATTTTTTCCCCTTCTTGTTCCTAGACAGTCTGGTTTAGAGCTGTTTGGGAGCTCTCAAATGACAATGGACCATGATATGTGCCTGCAAACCGGGTAATGCCAGCACAACTATCCAAGTATGCTAAGCAACCAACTGAGGTGACACAATTCAAGGGGTCTCTGCAATTTAGGAAGTACTGCATGATGCAGCAGCTCACATTCTACCCCTGTTTTGGGCAGCTCCCTGCATAAATTACAAATGTGCCTTAGCAATTAGAATCTTTTGTAATGTTGCAGGGATTTCTCATGTTATGTGTTCCCCATTTTCTTGAGCCATAAGAAGTTCCAAAGGGCAGCGCTACTTGGCTATTGGTTTTGCTTTGGAGAAGAAATCAATGAAGAGCTATCATATTTTTGCCATATTTGGTTTATTTACAAATATACATGTAGGGCGTATGTGGAGGCATAGAACATAAGAAGAGCCCTGTTGAATCAGACCAAAGACTTATGCAATCCACCATTCTGTTCCCACACTGACTAACCAGATGCCCATAGGAAATCCAACGGAGGACAGGAGAACAATAACACTTTCCCAGCAACTGGTATACAGAATCGTACTGCCTCCGATACTAGGGGTACTAGTCCTTGATAGCCTTATCTTCCATGAATTTGTCTAATCCCTTTTCAAGCTGTCCAGGTTGGATGGCCATCACTACATCTTCTGGTAGGGAATTCCATAGTTTAAATTGTGTACTGTGCGAAGAAGTACTTCCTTTTATCTGTTCATTATATAAATCTGGGTTCTAATATTACGAGAGAGGGAGAAAAACCTTTCCCTATCCACTTCCTCTACATTTTAATAATTTTATATATGCTTCTATCATGCTTCCCTTACTTGTTTTTTTCCCTAAGCTTGTCATGACCTACGCCCACCCCAGGCTTCTGCTCACGAACTTTAGGCAAACTGACACACTCCAAAATGGTGAGACCTCTTTTATTGTGAAATCACATGGAAATTCAAACATAACAGTTTCATTTCTGCATACACACACTTGATGCTGAAGACGGACCAGATAGCTTTCAGGTACAACGGCTTAATGCGAACAGCAATCACTCAGGGGGAGACATTTAGAGTTGGCCCCTGTACCATGCGAAACAGTCAGCAGCGGCCACACATACTGACTCATCAGGAACACGAGCAAAACTCAAGGAGAAACCACAGCACAGAAGTGCATGAAGTCTGACAGTACACAGATCCATCTTGTACCAAACCAGACTCAGCCTGCCAGGAACACTGAGCTGATCACGTAAGCAAGATGTCAAGGGACGAACCTCTTCGACCTAGGAAAACCCCTCTGCCTGTAACAAAAGGCTCTGAGAGGAGGCTCTCTCTCGCAGGTCACACACATAAACAATTCCAGAACAGCAACGATCAGCCTCAGAGCTACCCTGTGCCCGTACTTTGGCTCCATGCAGGGAAAGCTATCACTCAGGCCATAGAACATGAATCCAGAACAGTAATCTGCAAGTCCAAATCTATGAAAAGCCTCAGAGCACTTTTCATGGCATAGTTCTTAGAAATTCCAAGTCCAAATAGCAACAGAACATGTACAGAGTGCATCCAACATCTCCAAACCAGATAGAATCCCAAACACAAGTTTCTTGGCAAGCATAGAACCAGATGGTAACCATAGAACAGCCGAACGGTCAAACAGATGTTTCCTAGCAAAGGGCCTCCCCTTTGCTCGTTCCACTATATAGGATGGAGACTGGCTAATTCCAAGCCACTTTGACAGACAGGGCTTCAGGCCTGTAATCCAAACTCATGTGCCAACAGGGCAGCACAGTTCAACCTCCTCTTGATGACGACACTATGTGAGAGACAGCTTGCAAGATAGCCCCCACCTTTTCTAAACATACATTCATTCTCAAGGAACCTCAAGGCCTCGGCTAGCAGCCACAGATAAGCACAGAACAGAGACAGACTTTCTCACAACAACTGCCAAGCTTTCAACTCACAATTCACTAGGCCAACCTAGTGAATTGTCCATGAAGCACCTGACATCCTACAAAGCTAAACATCCACAAACATTACAACTTCCCATCATAGGAGAGTTGCTTCAGCCCCTTTATAATTTTGGTTTCCTTTTCTACACCTTTTTCAGCTCTATAAGTAGCCAGTTGGGGTTCTGTCTCTGATATCATGTAACTACTGTAGGGTGACCAGATTTTGGAAAGCAAAATCCCGGTCCAAAATGGCCACCCCACCAAAGCAGCCTCCCCCCCCCCAACATAAAATAAAAAAATTAAAAAGGCTGCCCACCATATGGCCAACAAGCAGACACCCCCACCACCCCACCACCCGAAACAACCCCCCCACCAAGTCACCCACCCCCCCAAAAAACCCAGCCCAGACCTACCTGGTCCTGCCACCGCCGATCTCCTCCACTGCAGCGTGACCCCTGCAGTCCCCTCACCCTTCTTGCCCTGCTCCTGGGCTCCCTGGAGGTATCTGAGGAACAGCAACAGCAGCAGCAGGCAAAGGAGGTGGAAGAGCCTGCTTTAAAATGCTGGCGCTGCTCCGGCCTCCGCAGGAAACAAGTACTCAGGGTTAGGGAACATCAACAAATTCCTTGTCTGGTGGCTAAAGCAGTTAGCCACCAGACAAGGAATTTGTTGACGCTCCCTAACACTGAGCACTTGTTTCTTGCGGTGGCCGGGGAGTGGCCATGGAGCAGCACAGGCAGGAAAGAAGTGCTCAGCATTAGGGAGCGTCAACAAATTCCTTGTCTGGTGGCTAAAGCAGTTAATCACCAGACAAGGAATTTGTTGACGCTCCCTAAGGCTGAGCACTTCTTTCTTGCCGTAGCCGGGGAGCAGGGCGGGCATTTTAGGGCGGGAGGAGAGCTGATCCTTTCCCCAGTTTGCCCCCGCTGCCTCCCTGTCGGCCCGGATTGCCCCAGTTTTCCCGGTTAGGACCGGGAAATCCAGGGTGATCTGGTCACCCTAAACTACTGGTATGGTAGCAATGGTGAGATGTTGATGAATTGAAGAATAGATGTCTAGCTGCAACAGACTACTGTAAACATGGATGTCACAACCAGTGTCAACTCCAGGTTTTTGAAGGCCCCTGGGCAAGATACCTTTAATGGGATCTCTCCTTCAATGAATCTACCTTCTCATTGCCATTGTCACCAACTGCTATTGCTCCTCAGCCGTTTTCTCATCATTGCTACCTTTTGCTTGCCATTGAGCAAGTAGACAGTGGCATTGACTGCTCCTTCTCCACCACCACTGTTGTCTGGGCCAGGGCAAGAAGCAGGTGAACCATCAGGTTGCAATGATGAAGAGGAAGAACAAGTCCAGGGGACTCTTGTCAGTGGATCTTTGCTGGGATGTGGGCCCCTCAGCAGATGTCCAGCCATGGCTACCCTTGACACCTGACCTGGTCACAACGCCTGCTACTACTATTTAGTCAATGATGTGCTGGGTACTGTTCAGTATGGAGATAATAGACCATCCCAGATGGTTTGCAATCTAAAATAGATGGGCCATAACAGGAGATGGGAGGGGACATGAAGAGAGAGAAGTGGGCAGGGAAGATTCAGGCAGTTAATGTTCTGTTGGAAAGCCTTGGGTCTTGAGCAGTGACTTGAAAGTTTACAAGGTGGTAGGGAGACTATTCTAGACATGCACATGGGAGTGGGCGAAGGAAACACAGGAATGGACAAACAGTAGTCTAGATTGATGTATGTACATGTGCCAGTGCTATCCAGACAGCCTTCTCCCCCTCCCTCCCTCCCTTCCCTCCCCACCCCTCCCCAAGCCTGAGGCCCTTGCTACACATCTTTCCCCTTGTGTCTAGATTGGCCAAGTGAACCCAGAATGCCCTTTGAATCTGGAGGCTGGGGGATTTACATGGTTTTTAATGGATAACATGGATGGCTCAGGGGTAGGACTATAGACGCAGGATCAGGTTGAGGCACTTTGGATGGGACATTCCCTACCCCAGCCCCAAATTTTGCAAAGATGTTGTCCATCCACTTCTTTCCTGCACTCCCAATACATCCCACTGAGCAGAATGATTCATTCCCCAGTCTCCTGCACCTCATCACTATTTTGACTAGTGGTTATTAAATAAACATGTACTGGAAATTAGCCCTGGGGCAGCCCTGTTTGGAACTATCTGGGATCAGTTTGAGCCATTTGGAACTCCCACAGAACAGGAGCACTGTATGCTTTAATTTATCTGTCACATATTATTATTGTGCATGACTCCCTGAGCAAAGATCTCCTTCCTTGCATGCAAAGAAGATACCATGCGTTACTTTGGCATGCCTGATCTACAAGTCTCTGTTGGTTTATCACACTTGAGTGAATTCTGAGATGTATTTGGTTTGGTAATCTGCTTCTAATTTGAGTCCTTCCTCATGTTGTTTTCTTTAGAAGACTCAGGTCTGGGTGACAGTCATGGCAAAAAAATGGCTTTTTTATTGCCTGGAAACAAATTTTATGCCAAAGCCTAGAAAAACTATTTATGCACATCTGTATTACAGTTATTCTGGTTGTGTTTTTAGATTGTATGTTATTTGTTGTTTTTGGATTGTGGCTTGTTTTATATTTTTAAAATGATTTTATGGTTTTAATTTTTGTGAACCGCCCAGAGAGCTTCGGCTATAGGGCAGTATAAAAATGCAATAAATAAATAAATAAATAAATAAAGATGCTCAATTGCACCCCCATATCAGTTGCATCAGGAGACAAACATGCCTTTACTAAACTGAACCTAGTAAAGGATGGCCTAAGCCACCCATCCCCAACTTGGGCCAAATCTACACTTCGTGTCATATAGATATGATCCCATCATGATAATGTTATATCCCTCTTGCACATGTCTACTTCGTAGCACCCACAATGACAACTGTTGTGGTATTTTTGAGTAATATGGAATAAAACATGGGAAATAACCCCAGAAAGATGGTATACAGAATATGTAATGTGCCACAACAGTTATCAGTGCACTTCAGTACTGATAAGAAGCACTGGTGTAGATCTAGCTTGATGTCCTCCAGATGTTTTGAATGTCAGCTCCCATCACCTCCAAGTTGCATGGCCAATGGTTAGGAATGCTGGGAGTTGTGGTCCAAAACATCTGGAGGGCACCAGGTTGGAGAAGGCTGACTTAACCACTTTATTATGCTCTGAGCAGAAAGGAAGCTTGCTAGGCAAATATCTTCTTTTGGCAAATTAACTGATTAGTTTACCAAAATTAAAGTGAGGAAGAAGTAATTTGAGCAGTCTACCAGCTTAACTATTAGAATACTGATTAATTATTGTACTAAAGGAATTTTTATTTATATCAGTTACTTCAACCAGACTGCCTTTCTGCTGGGCAAAAATGGAACAACTTTTAGTCTGGCTCTTTGGGGGCATCGAGGGAGTACAATCCGGTCTCTAAAGAGATTCAAGCCTAGGATGCAAGATTTGGGTTTTATATTGAGGCTTGGAGTCGGCTGCTGGGAGAGATCGCTTTTCTCTGCCAGGACCTGATGCAATCCATTCAAGCCCCCAGTTCCTTTAACTACACAGAGATTTAGGGCGCATTAAACACACTTAGGGAAAATAATCCTGACTTTTAGTGTTCTAGGAAAGGCTGGGGAAGAGGTTGGGTGTCAGCAGGACAGGCACGTCATCATGTGAGTACTGTGCTGCAAATCCGCACACCAGGCATGGTGAGTGTGCACTAAATCGCTGGTGTGATGGAGCTCAATGTCCCATGTACTTCAATGCACTATGTTATCTACTGACAGGATTTGGGAGGAGGGCCCCCAAGATCATGTTTTGCCCTGGGTCACCTCTCTGCAACCTTGCTTCTGCTTTTCCTTTTCCCTTACAATGTTTTACCTTAATTTTTCACTGGGTTCCCTCTACCCATACCTGACCCTGCTACAGACAGGGCTGGCCTTTCCCTGCATCAGGGCAAAGTAACTTGCTTCAGGAAGCATCATGAATCAAAGATGGGGGAAATTGATGAAAGCAGGAGCAGATGCCTGAATGGAGCAGGAAAAGTGTTGGCCTTAGCTGACTGAGGGGGAGATGGGATTTGGGCTCTGCTTCAGACATCAAAATAATTGGGCCAGAACCAGCTACAGAAGTAGCAGATTGGGGCGCCAGTTCATGCTGCCAGATCAGGTCCACACACTTGCTCCAAGAGGAATAGGAAAATTCCCTCTCTCTCTCTGTCCAGCCAGCAGTAGAGGAACACTACTCTGGAAACTCTTGGGCCACACAAATTAGATTTGACACACAAGGCCTCTCAAAGTATGACTGTCACTAAGCCCCAGGAGTGCAATTGCGTAATGAACTAATCCTTAGAATATTTTAAGAGGATTTTTTTTTGGTGGTAGTGTATATTATCCAAATTCTAAGCTGCTCTTCTTAACGTCTCAGCTCGTGTCTGAGGGGTGAAGTAGAGAGAACAACAGCCACACATTCCTTGAACTAATCACACAATGAAACAAAGTAGAAGAAGGGTTCTGTAATCAACGTAACAGGTCAGAAACAGTTTGTTTTGTTTTAAATTGGCTTTGCAGCATCATTATCACCCACTGGAAGTAAAGCAAAATTGCACTGCCAATAGGGCTGAGACGTCTCTAACTGAATGATGCTAAACTCTTGTTGACTTTTCACAAACGTTTGTTGTGAATTCTGAACTTGCGTGCATCAGCTTTGTTTTAAAGTTCTGTTGAAAAGGTCAGAGATACCTATGGCTGTTGATTTCCTGTCTGTCTTGACAGCATTGGTTTACATAATTTATATTGTTGGGCAACCCAGTACATTTTAGCCCCTTCCTCCAAGTTGCGTTCACTATTTCAGGCTCTTTTCTCTATTACTCTATGCTTGCAGTAAATTCCACAGTCTAGAAATCTGGCCCAAAATGGGACAAGCCAACCATGGTTTGCATTAACCATGGTTTGTGTTGGGGCACATGTAACATGAAACCATGTTTAGTATTGTCATGAGGCAGGCTGAAGAATCTTCCTCTGAGGAGGAAGAAGGGGCAGAAACTGCAGCTCTACCCCTTCCCCAGGACTTACCGGAGGAGGAGGAACAGCAGGCAGGGTCCTCAGAAGAGCCCCAGGAAAGCCACCCTCCCCCAACCCCTGTTTCTAATGAGGAAGACTCGGGGCCTGAAGGAGTTTGTCCGGTAACTCCCCAGCAAAGGCGGCAGCTCAAATGGGTGGAGAAAGCTAAGCCCACAAGGCGAAGTATGAGACTGAGAAAACAGAGCACAGCTGACGCAAGCCTTAAGTAAGATAACGAGGGAATTGCAGGCAGCTGTGAGCAGGCTCAAACAGAGTATAAAGGGGGAGGCAGGCAGAAGCTAAGGTTGGTTGAGAACAACTGACATTTTTGGCTCTTGACTTCCTCTGTGATCTTGGATCAGAATCTGTGGACTGGATACTCGGCTGACTGTTGCTTTGGAACCTGGAATTCGGAAACCTGGTTTGACCTTCGGCTTAGATGACTGGACTGATGGAACTAATGGCATGACCCTGGCAATTTGTAATTGGATTCATGAACTGTAAATAAACCTCTGTAAACAAGTAAGACCTGGCATTTTTCCTGGACATTTGTAGATAAGGAAATTGGCTGGCTTTCTGGATTCTGTATAGTAAACATGTCAAGTATCAGGAAAGGAAGAGAGGATGAACTTATTCCAGAGAGGGGAGGAGGGAGGTGCACACATCCCTATTGATAACCCATGATTGTAGCAGGCCAGTGTAGCACTGAGTGTGCACTGGCCCACTGCCTTTCTCATGCAGCATACCCACAAGCTTTTCCTATGGTAGGGCTGTGCACCGCCTCAGGCTGAATCCCCAAATCCAAGCTGAGCTGGCTTGATTGAGCCCGCCTTGGTCCAGATCTGAGCCAGTACTGGGTTGGCCCGAGGTGCCCTGAGGCTGAAGCAGATTGGCATTGAAGCCTTGGGGCACCTCAGCCCAATTCAGAAAAGTGCTAGGCTGTTCCCCCCCCCCCCGCCTGGGAAAGTCAGTGCAAGACTGGCCATGAGTCCAGATGAGTCCGTTGGACTCACTGGACTCACCTCCCTCCTCCTCCCTGCCCTCCTCGGTCACCTCCTGCCACTGCCTTCAAGACTTACCTGTAAATTGCATCCTTTTCCCAGAGAACTAAGCCACGATTTAAAGTTAAGGTAGCGGCAGCTCTCTGTTTTTACTATATCTATGCCTGCAAAGTACGGCGGTGGCTCTGGGTTAGAGGGAGGGGGCTGGGGCTGGGAAGGGTGCAAGTGGACTGCGAGCGGGGAAGGGGGAGTTGGGAGTTGGTGTATGTGTGTGTATCTATATTTATATCTTTTCATATACCTTTTTATACGCTACTAAAGAAGACCTATGGTCTAAATGTGTTTGGTTACTCCTGGTATTGAATGATATGATTGTGCAACTTGATTTTGCTCTCTTCTGTTGCTTGATGACTGTATGCTTGTATGTTATATAGGTAAAGTAACATTATAAGACTTTTTTAGTATTACTTCACCACTTTACTTATTCCAATTATTTCACTGCTTCCAGCTCAGAATAAGGCAACTTCCTATGTTTCTAAGTATAATTTTAAAACTGATTTAAAATTGATTCCAAAACTGATAAAGAGAAGAAATGAGCTGGACAAAGAGCTGAGGGTGAAGCCTCAGTCCAAAGGTCCTTTGCTAATAAAGGTCCTTTGCTAATAATATCAAAGTCAAATTGAGACTTACTTTGTGGGATATCATTCTGCCTGACCCTGTTCCCTTCCGCCTTTCCACACACAGAGAGAGATGTATGCACACATAAATGCACTCCTTCCCCCACCCCAAAGTATAAAATACATGGAAACACCTCCCAATGTGGATGTAAGTGTCCTAATGTTGGTGTAATGTGAGGGACTGTGTGCAAAGTTCAGAGAACAAAACGCCCAAGGATGAGAGAGTGAAACAATGAGCAGAGTTTAAAAAGATATTGGAGAATACCAGAGAAAACATCTTTACTCTCAAATTAAGGTCCATAGAGGCATCCCTGACTTGCAGTTTACTTCCCCATGTGTAAATGTTTTCTCATATCTGATTTGCCAACAGTTAAAAGTTGGAGATGGTTGCAATATTATGAAAACCTGAGCAGAGAGCTTTGTCATGTGAGCCCTACAGCTCCCTTTGGCTGCAATCTTGCTCTTGATTGGGAGCACGTCAATCTCTCTGGGCTCTTTTGCTTTGAGCAGGAGAGAGGAAATTGATGGCCTTGCCGTCCTCCTATGGTTTCTTTTGCCGCTCTCCCTAAATATTCATTTGCAAAGATATTTTTGTTGGTGTTGGTGTTTAAACGGGAGTGTATAAAACTGATTTCATACAGTTGCTGTTCATTTTAGAAAGGCCGGCATTCAGCCTAGGATTTAACAGTGGCTGGAAATCATCTAGTGCAGCAGCCCAGTCCCTGCACAGCTAGTCCTGTGACATAAGAGCCAGCTGCAAGAGCATCTAAAAATAGGATGCAAGCCTCATTCCCTCCTTGTCAGCCAATCAGTAGGAGGGGTTTGGAAGCACTGTTTGCTCTCTCTGCACCCAATTGGCTCCTTCCCTGTAGCTCTCAGACACGACCTGTCCGGCAGGAGAAGTTAGTTTTCTTCTTTCTTCCATTACTGAAAGAGGAGTTTCTCTCTTTTCTCATTAGATATGAGATTACATCTGTGGACGCACTCAAGGGGATATGGCACTGAGAGAGCAAGCTGAAAATACTCCATCCTTTTCAGCTTGACACTAAATCTGGGGAGCTTATTTTGCATCAAATCATGCCTTTGCGGTCCAGGCTGCTACCATTCTGTGCAGAGTCAGGACTCAGGAGATCCTATGTCTTTGTTTGCATGTTATGAGAGTTAATGGGAGCAAGAATGGGCTTGGTAGCAGCCCAAGTTCTCATAGAATCATAGAGTTGGAAGGGGCCATATAAGCTCAGTGGAGTTTAAAATATGGCTGACAGATGGCTGTCCTGACTGTTTGAATACCCCCAGTGATCGAGAGCCCACCACCTCCGTAGGCAGTTGTCTGACCATTACAAAGGTTTTCCTGATGTTCAACTGAAAACTGCTTTGCTCTAACTTAAGCCTCTTCTTTAGTGTCCTACAGTCTTCTCCACACTGGTACTGCCTGCTTTGCCACTGTGCACCTGTGTCTCTTGGGAAAATAAACAAAATAGTTAGGTCATCCCTTTCTGAACTTCCTGCCTTGACCTAGGATCGCCACCTCACAACTCAGATGCCAGACACGATCCTTTCAATCTCCTGACCCAGTTTGAGAGGCAGCAGCCACAAATTCTCCCACCCATTCCTTCCCCATTCCTGTTGTGTAACACAGTGGAAAGCACTTCAACAAGTCTGTGACATGCCACATAACAGCCTGGTTCACAAAGTCACAGGGTGGCTAACAAGCCATGTGTGCCAGCTGATTTGCATCATCACCTTCTCCAATTGCAGCTTCTTGTGTCATCCAAACCTGGTAAAAGAGGCTTGTTGAGATGGCTAATAAACCACCCAGAACCCATGGCCTGTTATAGGGTTTGTAAGCCACCCTCTCTGAGGTTGAATGACACAAGAAGCCATGACGGGGGCATGAATCAGCAATCTGGCACCTGTGGGTGCCACAACCTACTGTGGCTTAAATAAGTCACGGCGGGTTGTGGTAATTGTGTGAACCAGGTCACTATGTGGGGGAGGGAGGCAAACAATAGAATCATGGAGGGAAGGGTGCCTTCCATCCTGCGGCATCAAAAGGGTTATGTCTAGTGTCTACAATGGGTTCATGATGAGAAATTCTAGCTTAATGAGGGAAGGCCATGCTTCCTGTTCCTGTCTGTTTCAACATCAGTACCGTCATAATTGCCATCAAAATCATCAGAAAACCTAGGTGTTTTTTTAAAAACAACAACAACAACCAGAAAATGTTTATAGATTTTAGTCATGATCCTCATTGCCCCATCATTTACACCCAAAGGACTCATTCCCTGAATCCATTCAGTAATGAAGAAAAGGAAACCTAATGGAACACCTTTCCCAACATGAACCTACCCGTCCACTACGTTCAACATCTAAGGTCCTCCTCCGAGTGCCTACTCCGAGGGAAACTCGGAGGTTGGCAGCAAGGAAGAGGGCCTTCTCCGTGATGGACCCCAATTGTGGAACCATCTCCCCAACGAGGCCTGCCTGGCGCTAACATTGTTTTCTTTTCAGCGTCAGGTCAAGACTTTCCTCTTCTCTCAGGCAGCCTGATGAGCCTGGGTCTGTTTTTGTTTTTTAGACTTATAGCTTTTTAAGTTATTATAGTGGTTTTAAATGTATATGTATATTGCATGTTTTGCAGTTTAAATTTTTGTATATTGTTTTTAACTGTTTAAATCTTATGTAAACCACCCAAAGAGCTTCGGCTATAGGGCGGTATACAAATGCAATAAATAAATAATAATGATAAATAATAAATAACTCAGAGACTAGTATTCCTGCCCTTACTTCATTTACTCTATGGCTAAGCTTTCATATTGAATACAGTTTCCAGATCTAAGCCTTTCTGAAGCTTGACTGAGATTAAACACTTTTAGGGCACAATCCTATACATGGATAGTCAGCCTCTGAACTCAGAGGTTGCTGAGTATCCAATGCAGGGCAGGAGGAGAGCGGCAGCTCCATGCTCCAGCCACCCTGCATTTCGGCTAGATGGGTGATTCTACCCGTCTTATACCAGCGCCTCGAAGGGAGGGAAAAGGAGGCTGGGGCATTTATAGGAAATGTCATAATGCTGCCACTCAGGTTTCTTCCACTCCCTGCCCCAAATTTCATGGTAAAACGTTTACAATTGTTTAAGAATGTTGGATTATTATTTTTTATGGGATTAAAAGAGTGGAAATTAGAATTATTGTTTGTAAAATATGAAAGTAAAAGGTGTTTCTAGGATCTGTTCACAGCAACAGGAGCTAGAACCATAAAAATAAACAGATTCAGATTATTAATTTTGTCCCACCTCACAGCATCATCTTTAAGTTGCCCCATAGTAAGATTTATCTGGAACCTAGTCAAGGCCTCCAGCCTCTAGCCTTGTTGAAGACTTATACCTGACAAGATCATCCAAGCAACCTAGTTCCACACAAATCTTACCACTAAGTGACTGAAGAAAAAAGCATTCATGGGGTTGCCACTGCCTACCTTCTTTCTCCTAAAGCTCCGTTGATCAGGTGATGATCTGCACGTGTAAAAAAGCCATCACAAATTTCAGATTGAGGATTCATATCATGATGTGTTTCAATAAAAGCCCTTCAGATATTTAACTACAAATTGTCAAGGGTTGTTTTCTCAAATGTCGTGAGAGCAAGTGATGTGCCTGCATGTGCGAATAAGTCCAGAATATCCTGGCTATCAAAAGAACAATATTGTGGTGATCAGAAATCTTTTTCTTTGTGAGACCAAGAGGGTGTCTGTACAATGCCACGTTGGAAGGTGATTAGCTCAAAAGCCTGCAGCATCGCTGCTGCAAGGCAAAATCGAAAAAGCTAGATGGGGCAGGAGGGAACGTGGACCATCTGGCCAGGAAAAAACACAGCGCTGGCAGCTATTCCCTTGTTAACCCCCCCTTCCGCCCTGCAGTCCCACATTTACCCAGAGCTACACCCACTGGATAACCAGAACCATAGCCGGGGAACAACATGTTGACCTCAGAGGTAAGGTAAAAGTCACAGTAAATCAAGACTTTGAAAACGTGTAGTTTCAGGGGGGAAGCCCGATATGTCTGTGAGTTGGTGGCTGTGTCATATAAACAATGCAGCACCACTGTGCAGCCACAACAGGGGTTAACAGAGCATACAGACACCTCCCAGGCTATATTGCAGGCATAAAAACAGACACCAGCTGTGAAGCAAACATTACTACAAGGTTTGCTGGAGCATTCAAGTGACCCAGTGTACACTGACATAGAAGGAAGTTGCAAAGTACGTTAAGACATAAATGACATGTGTGATATCTTTATTCATTAATTAACTAATATAAATTGAAATGTTCTTTCTCCTTGATCTTACAAGACAGGAAAAGTGAGAGATGTGACAGAGAGATGTGGGGACAACCCAGGAGGTAGATTCTCCCTTGTGCCTCCTATACAGGGATTCATCTCGCGGGCGCATTGAGGCTCTGGCCTCCTCTGATACACGCAGTGAAGCATCTCTGCCTCGCTTATGATACTGCCACTATCCCCTCGGCATGACATCGTTGCCTTGTATGGCTGACTGCAGATATGAATTTTTTATAGCTCACTGATTAGTGGCTTTTCACTGTTTTAGGCTCTTCGGTATCTCAGCAAAGCAGCCCTTTGCTGCTCAGTATATTTGTTCGTGTTCCGACTCATCATTATCCCAGAGGCTTATCACACCTGCTAACAAAGCCAAAGTTTTACTTTCTTTCCATTTCTTGCTGCCTTTCAGGGCTTGTTGTTCAGTTAGTTATCCCTGGCTATGAGCTCCGTAGTTTACCTCGCCCTTGATCAAGACTTGTTCAATGGTGGAGATGGGGAGCAACCCTTTTTCTCCACAGGCTGGCTGGACATCATCCAGGGATATTGTAGTTGCTGTACCTGGATGGTGGTTGGGCTTGATTATTACCTCCAAGACCCCTTCCAGCTTTGCAATTTTATGCTTCTTTTCAAGCGTTTAATTTAAGTCTATTAGGAGTAAGGAAAAAGATGAGCTTGATAAAACGGGGTCTCTACTCACTCTAGTTTTCATATCTCAAGGGTGTGTGTGAGAAAGAGAGAGACTACCTGCAATCTTGATTAAAGAGCTGGACCATATACAAAGAGCAAAAGCAGAAGCACAAATATCTTGACTGACTTCTTTCTCTGTTTTGGACATAATATGGGAAGTAGAGGTTGTGGATTTCTCTGAAAGGAGTCTCACAGGTAAGCCTCAGGTGCACTGATTATCAGGCAGGTGGAATAATGTAGAATTTACAAATCTCAGAATACACGTTTGTTTTATTACTGTTGTAATCGAGTTTTATTTATGATTGCTAGCTGCCTTGAGTGCCATTTTTCTTGGTAGAAAGGCTTGGGGTACAAATCAATCAATCAATCAATCAATGGTCTGAGTGAAAGGACAGGGATGATAGAAGCCAGGATTTCTTGCAAGTGCAAATGGAGACATCTAAACGAAGAGTTGTAACCAATGGTGTCCTTTTGCCAGAGGAACTGACACTGCTGATAGATCAAAGTCCCCCTCCCCCCTGCACCCCCTATTTACCCCAGATCTGCTCCAAAGGGCCAGGGGTGGGGGCTGCTAACTCTCAACACAAGCTTCCATTTGACCCTTAAACCAACGGTGCTTCCAGATGCAGGGCTTAGTGGTACCAATCCAAAGGCATTGTGCAGCTATTTGATTTTTTCCTCCTTAGGGGCAGGAAAACGCAGCAGCGGGGTGGTGGTGGTGTTACAACAAGTGGAAAAAAACATTGTCTGGACTGCCAGTAAAACTGTAAATGAAACAGGATGACTGCACAATAAAAGCCTCATCTGGAAGCGCCCTAAGTAGGATCCTTTCCTCCATCCAATATCTAAAGAATACTTGGCCTGCCCAGCTGTGCTACCACTGATGCCAGTTGGTGGTGCTTGGGGCCATCCTTGGGTAAATATTCTATTTGTTTAACTCAAGGACTGTGCTAGGGTTGTATTGTTTTAAACTGATACTTTTAGTTTTGTACTTGTATTTAGATTCTCTCTCTCTCTCTCTCTCTCTCTCTCTCTCTCTCTGGTGTGTGTGTGTGTGGTTTTAATTGTGTATGTGAGCTGCCTTGGGAGGGATTTGCCCTGAAAGGTGGAATATAAATACTGGAAATAAATAATACATACATACATTGTAGATTTCTTGGCTTCCCAGGTATCCTTTCATTCCAGAGGCAAGTGGTGTAAGAAGGAACCAATCAGTTCAACTCAAGGATGAACAATAGGTAGATACAGCCCTTGCTAGTCTTATTTTTAATCAAGCAATGCATCCTGGTTTCATCCCTTCCTGTGCCTTTTATTATACCTATGAGATTATTGGGAATAAATTGCTGCCTTCGATGTACAGCTTGTGAATCTCTTATTGCTGCCGCCATCTCCACACCCCGCCCACCCACACACCCCAGTAAGTTTATCAGTAGTAAAAAATGAACCTGCACTGCTTGTGCATTTCCCCTGGAAAATGCTTTTCTTGCTTCTCTGGCTTTTGCCAGCTGGCTTCACTACAGCAAATGCCATATTGACTATTTACAGCCAGCAGCTCTGGATATCTCATGTTACTTGCTGTTCACATCTTCTTCCCTGTGTCGCTTCAATTTAGTTTGTATCTCTAATCACTTATGCATTCTGTGTGCCTTCCTGTAACTATCCTATCTAAAGACAAATCACGGGCAAATGTTTGTTGAGCAATTTACATAGTGCTTTACAATTATATAGTAAGATAGTTCCTGTCGGCAAATACGGAATCTAAGGAGAACAATTCTCCTGCCAAGATGGGGGTGGGGGTGGGATGGGAGTGACAGAAAACATTGATGACGGCAGCAAACATAATAGCTCTCCTCTGCCTGTGAGTCCCAGGGGTTTAATACCTACTCAGGATTCCATCCCCCAATAGGTTCTGTTCTCTGGTCATCATTCAGCAGATACAGGTAGGATGATAGTGTTTTTCTTTTATTAAGGACCAGCTTTGCACATGTGAGAATAGCCTTTGGTTTGATAGAAGGAAGACTTCAAGCAAACATAGGCAGCTGTCAGAGTTGGACGTACTGTGCTGGCCCCATCTGAATGAAGCCATGCCTGTTGGTACCTCTAAACCCAACCCCTTGCCATGGTGCCCCCCATAGCCCCCTGAGGGAGGGGCCTGTTCACTCCATTCACCTAAGGGGGCTGCCCCACAGCAGGGAGGAGGGGCAGGTGTAGGTCCATTGACCTACTAATCTCCCCTGACTTCAAACTGTATGGACTGCAAAGTTATGTGCTGGTTAGATAGGTCTGCTGCTAGTGGCTAAGTAGTTACTGCAGGCTTCAACCATATGGACATGTTTAAATGAATTAAAATTCATTAGTGCTAAAATAAATAAATAATAATAATAAAAAATACCCCCCACCACCACCCCAGAGGGGCACATCCCTAGGGTTCCCTTAGTATGCATAGCCAGGATTCAGGTGTCTAGGTTCATGGTGCTGATGGATGACCAGACAGACAGACAGACAGACAGACACATCCTCTTTTATAAACAACACTTGGAAACATTTCCTTCTGGTAGCAGTGCAAAGCAGCTTATGCTGACTTCCACATGCTCCAACATGCATACAGAGTGGTGGAACAAAACTGGAGCCACACCCAGAGGGGACCGACGCATACCAGGCAAGTATCAGAGGGGAAACCGGACCATTCCATTATAGGGTCTTGAATGATATATTTGATATACCACAAGAAAGGAGGAGAACCTGGAGGCAAAGATGGTTAGTCTTTGAGCAGGTGCTATAGAAAATAGTGTCTCTGTGGTCTGTCTCTGCAGTAACATTTAGAAGTACTTACCATGTGATGCCCCATGATCATCACATGATTAATTTCCTTGACTTCTCTCCATGTCATTGGCTGCCAGTAGTATGGGCAGAAAACATGACAGCATCATGTCATATGGCAAGTCCTCCTGGATTATGGAGGGGGAAAGTTGCCATGGGAGTGGTGTTTGCATCCTTGAGGATCATGTAATATGTACCCTAGCTGTTAGAAGAAAGAGGCAAGCAAGGGGGCCTGTTACCCAGTGTGTCCTCTCCTCACTTCGAAATCATTATAGCCTTGAATTTGTCTTCTCACTGTATAAACAAATCCAAGTTAAGAGGTAGTTATCTCTGACTAAGAGACTATATAAACAAGCCCTCCATGAACGAATTTCATTTTAATTTATCTTTCCTCACCCAGTAGAGGCAAGTGTGATGATGAATGAAAGTACCATTGAAATGGGGGCTGCTATTGTTTTGTTGTTTTGAGATACAGCAAAGAATGACAAGGAGAGGTGTCAAGGACATGAGACTGGAAATCACACCGTTTGCCTGCATCTTGTCAGCAGAATGAAGCCTGTTGCAATTTTGACATTAAAAAGCAATCTGATATTTCCGAGATATGTTTTCTTTTTAATAAGGCAACACTTTCTTTATTTATTCATTTATTTTTTAAAAAAAATATAATGGTGACAAGGAAGGAGGAGAAGACTTGGGAATTAACATTGCTCCTTCTTATTCTAATAGCATACCAGTACTTTTAGGAGTGTCTCGGAGCTTAAAGGGTGAAAGGTGAAGTTATCTTTCAAGAACAGGGCTAACGCTACAAAGCTACAAAGCTACTTAATGCAAGCGAGGCATAATGCAGGCCCATCAATTTAACCGGACAATGTTGTACATGGGTTGGTTTCACACTGCGTGCCTTGGATTGTAGTGTTTTCCCATTGATTCAGGGGGTTTAGTCTCCCCTTTTTTTTCCTGGTCTTTCTTTTCATTTTCGCTCCTCTTTCTCCCTCCTTTGCTCAGCACAGCCAATTACAATATTGGGTAGTTTTTCTGGTGCTATATGGGGCTTCCTTGTATCGCTAGGATAAGAGCGAAGCTGCTGCTGACAATGATAGCTTATGTTGTATTGCTTCTCTCTAAGCCTCTGGAGTGCCAATGTGAATTCATGAAGCTCAGTGCTTGCCTTTCTCTTTTCTCTTTTTTCCTGTTAAGTCTTTTCATTTCCCGAGGAACTGTGCCATGCACAGGAGAGAGTGAGCAATTGCTTCCAGAAGGGCTTTTGTACATGAAGAGAGAAACTCTGTAAATCCTTCTGCATTTACCACCTTTTCCCATTTAAAATATATCACAATACAGAGATTCCTTGTTGGTTCTTGGACTCTCTTTGCTTTCCTTCCTCTCCAGTTAAAGTATCTTTGACAGGTGAGCAAGTTCCATTCTACCAAAGGCAGCTCCAAGCACACGGTTGGGCGCAGTTTATTTATTTATTGATTTATCTATTGATTTATATTTATTATATTTTTAATCTACCTAATAACCAATGTTTTCTGGGTGAACTACAAACAGTGAAAAAGATTAAAATGCCATAGAAACATTTGAAAATATAAAATATAATACAAATATTTAAAAGAATACAATGCAGTACAAACAGCACAGGAATAGATAACACAGCCATATCAATCTAGAACTAGGTCTTTAAAATGCCTGGGAGAAAAGAAAGGTCTTTGCCTGGTACCCAAAAGATAACAAAATAGGCACCAGGCAAACCTCTTTGGGGAGGGCATTAGCTGCTGCCTTGTTTCCCTGTCTCCTTTGCACACAAGACAGGATTGTTCAGGAGTAAGGGCAAGTTTAGAAATATACCGCAGCCTTCCCCAACCTGGTGCAGTTGAGATCTCTTGGACTACAACTCTCATCATCCCAAACCAGCATGATGAATGATTTTGGATAATGGGAATTGTAGTCCAAAGCATCTGGAGGGTATGAAGTTGGGGAAGGCTGATATATTGGAAGTCAGGGTGTGGTCATTAATGTGCTTATTTTAGTTATAAGGAATGTTGTCGTTACCTGCGAAATGGACCCCATTGAAGAACAAAGGATTAAAATACTGTGGCAGGAAAATAGGGCTGCATTTAGTGGCCTGCATTTGTAGCTGCATCCCCAAGATTTGAATTTGTGTGTTACTATTCTTTTAAACAAAGGAAAATAAAGAAATTGGGGCATTATCAGAGCATATTCCATTTCTGTTGGTTAGGAACAGAATCCATTGCTGCTATTACAAACTAATTGAGTTGCTGTCCATTTTCAAATGACTAACTAAAATAAAACCCAAATCTTTTACATTTTCAGATAAATCACACACCATATAGTGATTGTCTCTGAAAACTGCAGCAAATGTCTCACATATAAACCCATAAAACTGCCTGCTTGGAGCTGGTCGGTTCCATTGGATTACAGATAACCTGCAGGAAGTCATATTAGCTGGAGAATTCATCTTACTCAGCTTTATTTTTTATTTATTTATAAGTAAGCAGGCTTCTAGCCCTTATGGAAGTGTATGGGAAATACCTGCTGAAATTTCAGAAGCTGGAGAGGCAGCAGAATAAGACTGCCAGTAGTTGCAAGTAAGATTTCAGTGCCCTGCAGAACAGCGTGCCCCTCTTGAAAACTAGCAAAGCAAGAACAAATCAAAGTACTTAGAAAGTAAAATAAATTATGCAAAATTGAAGAAATTGTGCACATGTGCATAACAGGTACACTGCACAGAATCCAGCTTTTCCTGGCATAAATTTAGGATTGCCTCACTGCAGATTATTATTAATATTTTAAAAATGGATGGATGGATGTCTATCACTGGGAAATCTGGTTCTTTCTTGGCTGAATGGGGTTCTGCAGAGTGTAGGACTCACTTTGCATCTGCGAGCTCTTTCCTGAACTGAGGAACCTTTTTTGTGTGTGTGTGTGTGCATTTATTGGGGGGGGGGGAAGGTTGTGCAATTTGTGCAAATTTCTGAGCACAGATATGGGCATCATTTGCACAAATTCGGTTGTCATTTGCACAAATTGCTCAGAAATTTGCACAAATTGCAGAACCTTTACCCAAAAAATCACACAAAACTGGCCCAAATCACTGCAGAGCATGTTGGACACTACAGTGGGAACTGAAACAAAGTCCGGAGGGGGGCAGCCTAGAAAAACTCATTGAACTCTACTCCGCAAACGGATTTCCCCAACTTCTTAGTTAGAGAGTAGACACAGCACTGTGTCTTCTAAATCAACCCCGTTGGTTCATCTAGTCCAGTATGGGTTGCTTTGAATTGAAGTGGCTCTCCAGGATCTCAGTGCTCTTTCCCAGCCATGCTGTCTACAAGACCCTTAAACTGGAGATACCAGGGACTGAACCTTGAATCTTCTGGATGCAAAGTGTGTGCTGCACCATTGACCTAAAACCCCAGATTTCACTTGCACACCTTAATTCTTTCCTTTGGCCAACACAGGTTTAATTACCAACCCAATAACCTTCCGGTAAAGAAAATATTTGACGTTTCCTCTGATAGGGAGGCAGAAAAGCTCATGCTCCCAAGGGTGTCAGGAAAGATAGACAAGGTGAGAAATTGATATCTAGCACGCGGCACAAGGTAGCATTCTCAATTTCAGATGATCCCTGAGTAGGATGGCCATTAATATGTCACCAAAAAAGTGGTCAAAAGAGATACAAATATCCCTAAAGAAAGAAGGAAGGATTTATTACGGGTGAAAGTCCCAATAGCTTGCTCATTATTTTGTGGGTAATACATTGGCTTTGCAGCTGATAGGCAGACTGTAACTTGGCTACCCCTTTCCTCTGTTTTTATATTTCTTTAAAGTCTCCCTCTTTTGCAAACTTTCCTTTATCTTGAAATATGTCATCCCTTGTTTGTGCTATGAACCCTCTAGGGATTGTTTGCAAGGAATGGGTATCTTGATCAGCACATTTTCATATACTTTTTAATCTCGCAGAACAGCAGTTGAGACTTGGATCTTGCATTGCAGGATGCTGGCTGTTTTAGCTTGTGGAAATTAAGGTTGTTCTCCCAGTGGCTGGGCCTTAGCCTCCTATGGCCTGGGGTGACCCCAGAATTGCACCTTCAGTGTCTTGTTGTGAGGTTCATAAGCATGGCTATAGTTGCTTTTCCCTAGAAGAAAGAAAGAGGGAGAACAGAAAGGTTTGTGCTGTTGCAGGTTGGTGGGGGGGGGGGAGCATTGCCATCAGCAGCCAGACAAATAGACTTGGAAAGGATGCTGAGATAAAAGAAGGAGCAAAGTGTGGAAGTAGGCTCTTTTGCCATTAAAATGTACTGCTGAAGAAAGAACGTAGCAGCAGTTTCGTTCCCTAGCTATGTACAACTGCATACAATGCTTCCTATACAAAATACTGACATAACACTGTTCATGTACTGATTCAAGTGGTTTTGGCCTTTGAGGTGGGTCACTGCCCTCATTTTACAGGCAGTAAGGAAGCCAAAATATTGTGATGTGTCCAAGTCCGACTGGTGATTTCAAGGCAGAGTTCTCCCTGGTATTTTGTATAGATACATCCTACTATCACTGTTTAACTTTCTATCCATTTTCCACTATTGCTTCACTTTCCTCTTCTGAGGCAAAGTAGCTTCTCCAGAGTTTTTGAAGGCTTGTTGATAAACTTGAAAGAATATCAATAAGAGCCAATCAGTGTTGACAATACTAGGCTAGATGGACCAATGATCTGACTCAGTATAAGGCAGCTTCCTGTGTTTCTATCCCAGTCTACATCTTGACATGATGCCACACAGCTTGTGCCTGTATCTCCATCAAAGTATTTCACATTTTTGCAATGTTGCCCACATGATAAGAATCCTCTAGTTTCTTGGACCTTTAAGACATTATTTATCCAGAGCTTAGTCTTCTTTGGGTCATGACCCATTTTCTATTTGGATTGAATGTGAATGGGATAGAGGTGTACACCCCATGTTCTACACTTGCCCTGTCACTTGGATTTCCATGGCTAAATTGGATAAATCAAATATGATATATAAGATTTGGGGGGGGGGGGATCAGTGTCATGGCCACCAATTGTTTTCTGCTGCCCTTCATGTTTTTCTGACAACCATTTTGCATTACTAATGGGTCATGCCAGAAAAATCAACTTATAGATATTTCTTATTTCATGTATTAGCCACTGATATAAAATGTAGGATGTATAAACCAGACTCCCACTGGAAAAAAGATGGATCCATGCTGAAGGCACTGTTATAAATCAACCATATATATCTCTTCATTCAGGCAATATGTTTAAGATCATTTTCAAAGAACAATTCATGTGGATGTGTTTTGATGGACTGGAAAACATAATCTTTATTAGCTTTCCCCCCAAATTATCAGCTGTATGGAGATACTGGAATGTTTATTGTGACTTGTTAATTAATCAATTGGCTAACAACAAGGTAGTTAATTGACCAAAGACATCTGAGTCGGTTGACATCTCTAATAATGGCTTATGTATCATTGCAATCAATTGTTTCAGCAAATATTATCCCAAAGCTTTCCATGCCAATGGAACAAGCCCACTTGGTTTTGGTGTTAAGGTTTATGTACATTATTTGGACAGTATTGAGCTTCGGTTATCCAACATGGACTTCAGTTGCAGTTTACATTTGCCTTCTCATCATAGCAATGAAATAGTTATGTCTTATTCTTACAAGGAAGGGACTCCAAATGCAGAGAATCTTTGTCATGGCTGTGTTATAAATAATGCTGCCAAACCATTTGGGATTATCAGCAAAAGAACTTGTCAGGCTCTTGGAGAACAGATGCTTAATTAGGGGATGGATGACACAAATGGGCACTTATTAAGAGAGAAACACCTGTTTTGGTAAGGGGGGGAGGGGAGCTTTGGAAACAGCCAGCGCCAACTGGAATAGCTTTTTTTACCCACCTAACCCGGTATGACAATTCTTGTGTTCATAAAAGGAATAAAACATGACTAGTTTATAAAGAGCAGGTTCGACAGAGCAAATGAATGATCTTTCAGAATAAATTTTCTCTGGCTATTGTTGCTGCTGGGACTTATCTAAAGAGATTGTGATTTTGATCATAACTGAAATGAGTGACAGGCTTTATCTGCATTCATTTGGTTTGGGTGAAGAAGAAGAAGAAGAAGAAGAAGAAGAAGAAGAAGAAGAAGAAGAAACTCAGAACTTCTCACGTACTAAAGAGCTTTGTAATTTAGCATGAGCAGAATTTATAACTCCCTCCCGTCCATTTCCGTAATTCTTAGCAGGATTGTGGGGGGTGGGGACAGCACTGGTGGCTCATAATCCACTGCCTTGGGCTTTTTGGACTTCACTTTGGACAATTTGTTTAAGAGCCAAAGCTTAAATATTGAAATAAATAATCCATCAACCTTTGGTGATGTGTGAGGAAAGACTATTGATGAGGTTTTGCTAATAAAAAATCCCTTTTAACCATCCATCACCCTTTTTCCAGAAGCAGGACAGAGACACGTTTACAGTCGCGGCGCGTTTTGGACCATCTGCTGGCAATGGCATTAATAGCAGATGCAATAAAGAAACACTGGCTTTTCTCATTATACAGATTTCCTTTGTTTTATTCAGATTATCAGATTATTGTTTTTTATAGAAACCTTTATGTGCAAGTTTCTCATATCCTTACTTTTCCACCATCACAACATACAAATTGTTATTCTTACCACCTTCTAATAGCTTTGGATGCAGCCCAACCCAATGTCTGGTTCTTTCTATCTCTAGCCAGCTATGGCTCAGGATTATTTTTTGCCTCTTGTGTCTACTGTTTTTTCTTCCAGAATTGTTTGAGACCTTTTCCCTTTCTATGCATTATCCCAATGCAAGCCAGGCGTGAGATCACACATACCCATTCTCCAAGTGTTCAGTCCAAAAAAGCCCCCAGGCATCCAACGGCATTGCAGACGGCTTTTCTCTAGGTGATTTGGAACCTTGTAAAAGCCGCTCCTGGAGTAATTTGTCCATTAGGCAAACCACCACAATGTTAACCCAGCTGAAGTGACATTCATTGCTTTTCAAAACACCCTTCTCCGTTCTGAATGCTGATACAACCCCAGATAAACAGATAAGTTCCCAGAAAGGAGTCAAGATAACAGTGTGACATCAAAATATATGACATTATCCAGCCCTTTTGCCAACCTTGTTAATTTTATTAATTTATTAATTTAATAGATTTATATACCACTTATCATATTTATAAATATCTCTAAGTGGTTTACAAGAAAATTAAATCCATTATAATCCATTATGATATACATTAAAATACAATTAAAATACATGATAATTGCTAAAACATTTATAGAAAACATTAATTTAAAAAAAAACCCTAAAACCAATATAATACCACAATTACAAACAAAATGGGCAGCACACTCACTCAGGGAAGGCCTGGGGGAAGAGATGGGATTTAATTGGTGCCTAAAGCATGCTACAGCTGGCACCTCCCAAATACCAGTATGGAGGTCATTCCATAAAGTGGGTGCCATCACGGAGAAGGCATGCTTTCGGGTTGCTGCAGGATAACAATCTGCAGGTCATGGTACAACCATCAAGGCCTCCTCCAACAACCTTCCCCCCTTTTATTGTGATTTTAACAAAACAGAACAGACAATAAATTGTGGGGAAGGGGGAAAGAACAAACATTGCATAGGACAACCTTAATAATCTCACCGGTCTATATTGAGGAAGGTAACTTGGTCCCAAGTTTTAAATGCCAACAGGCAGATCTTAAGCCAACAGCTGAGAAGCTAGCAGGTAGCCAGGTGTAGTATGTGCCTGTCCAGGCATTCCACTCAGCATCCTGGATGTCACATTCTGCACCAGCTGCAGCTTCTAGACCAAACCCAAGGGTCGCCCCACATAAAATGCATTCCAGTGATCTAAATGGGAGAGTTTTCACCTGTTGGGTGAACCTGACCTATACTGATCTTGATCATGGATTCATTATACTACAGCAATGAGAGTAAAGCTATGTACAGTCATTCCACAATAAAATCACAGTTGCTATGATTAAAAGCAACAGTCTTTAGTGTGATCAATGCAACTGCTTTCCTCCGGCTTGGTTACCTTGCATTCTCTGTGTTCCTACTTTCCTGCGTGTGCAAGTCTTTTTCAGACATACAACTTGTCTCTTGAACAGCAGCAGCAGCAGCAGCTAGGGAACAACAGCAGGAAAGGGCTATTGCCCTCATGACCTGCTTGTGGGCTACCCAAAGTGCCATTGGACTTTGTTCTGATCCGTCTTCTGTTCTTGACCCATTTATTCATTCAGTGAGAGTAGCTGCATTACCTAAAACTGCTGAAATAATCACTTGGTGGCTCATCTAGTCTTTTGCGGTTATTAAAGCAAAACGAAAGCACAGTGAAACCTTGTCAAGCAGACACCTTTGCCCCAATGACCCTTCTGTGTATATGAATAGCTACAGAGTCGACGGGGTTATTTTATCCTTTCTGTAACATCAAAATGAGGAATTCCCCCAGAAACAGCAGTGATCCCTAATAAAGGATTTAGTATATCCATACAGACACAGTATCCTTTTCATTGACCTTCATCTCCGATCACAACTCCATTTCCAGAACAGCCACTTCAGCTCTGACTTTGTTCCCTGCCGCATCTGAAAATGGTGAGGGAAGAAAAGAAAAGGGGGGAAATGCAGAGAAATAGCCACGTTAATCTTTGGCAGCACAAATTTATTCTGGCATAAGCTTTTGTGGGCCAAAACCCACTTCATCAAATACCTGGAAGTGGTCGTTTCAATTGGTGATTATTTATACCATGAGTACAGAGAAAAGGCGACAAGTAGGGTCAAAAGACCAAACAATACAAGAGGGCTTGGATCCAGAATTGTCATTCTACCAGCAGAAGGATACCACTATCCAAACAGGACTTTGCGTCCTTTCCCTGCAGCCCCACCCCAGATGCTGTCCAAAGCTCCTCTGGAGGGTCCCATGGTATCCAGTCTCTAAATGTTGTCTTCATGCCTTTGAATGAACTTTGTGTTTGTGCGTTTTAATGAAGTGATGATGCTGTTAGATTTAAGAAGACGACTGCCAGAAAACCATGAATCAAGGGCTTCCCCTGTAAGGCAAGATTTGAAGGGACTTTTCTAAACCTGGGCCAAGTGTCATTGGCTGTGAAATATAACTGTAGCAAAAATAAATTCCTACAGCTAAGCAACTATGTAGCCAATCCTGAGGATTTTTTTTCTATGTGTTTCCAGACAAACTGGCCTTTATTCATCAAGCAGCAATTATATCATAGCTTGGGGGTTCTCCTAGAACTATCTCTGTCACTTGAGGCTCAGGTGGCCTCGGTGGCATGGAGTTAGGGTGACCAGATAAAATCACAACAGTTAAAGGTGCAGGCACTATACTAGAGTGACCATATAGAAAAGAAGGCAGGGCCCCTGCAACTTTAACTGTTGTGATGAAGAGGGAATTTCATCAGGAACTAATTGCATACAAATGACACTGGCTGAAATTCCCTTTTCTCTACAACTGTTAAAGTTACATGAGCCCTGACCTGGATTTTATCTGGTCACCTTACCTAAGGCATATTCCTCTCTTGAAGGATGGAGCCCACAAGTCCACGGAATCTCTGTGACTCGGGAATAGTGGATCCACTGTGGAATCCATGGGGCAGATTCACAGACATCCAAAGTCATTTGAAGCTGTGACGGGTTTCTCCAACATCCTTGGACATAGGGGTCTTAGCAAAAGCATATGAAAGAAGCTGGCCTCGTGGTGTTGTTGCAGGAGCAGGAGCAGCAAAATGTTCACTCAGGTCCCAGTATGTGAAAGTTGTTCTGCATAGCAGTCCAGAATTGCAATAGCCCATGTCCTACAGCCCATAAGATAGGCTGAGCATAAGAAAAGGAGGACAGGGCACCTGTATCTTTAACATAGAAAAGAACATCTTTAATATAGAAAAGGGAATTTCAGCAGGTGTCATTTGTGTGCAGGCAGCACCTGGTGAAATTCCCTCTTCAGCACAACAGTTGAAGCTGCAAAGGGCTATACTAGAGTGACCAAATACAATAGAGGGCAGGGCTCCTGCAGCTTTAACTGTTGTGACGAAGTGGGAATTTCATCAGGTGCTGCATGCATACAAATAACACCAGCTGAATTTCCCTTTTCTATGCAACCTTTAAAGATACTGGAGTCCTGTCCTCCTTTTCATATGATCACCCTACATATGATTCAACTTATGGGCTGTAGGAGCTGTGAAGTCAGCCACAGAGCTGTGCTGCACTGGCTATAATTTATGCTAATTGACACATTTAGAGCTTTCCTTGGAATTGCAGCACACCCAGCCACCTGATTACCATCCTGGTCTCTGTTTGCCTTTTCTTTTTTTCATGTTCCAAACATGGACCCAGGTGCTCCGTCTGTACTGACCGCTCTATGGCAAATGGTGTGGTTTGCACACACCGGAAGGTGGTTGGAAATCAAGTAAGATTCGAC
Organism: Anniella stebbinsi; assembly: GCA_029215795.1. Lineage (NCBI taxonomy): Eukaryota > Metazoa > Chordata > Lepidosauria > Squamata > Anniellidae > Anniella > Anniella stebbinsi. The sequence goes on along the minus strand of JARDYH010000005.1, from coordinate 57,155,576 downwards.
ATGTAATCAAAGCAATAAGAGATCTGTTTGCAGTGCAGTGGCACTTCTTGTTACATCTGCCTCAAGGGTCATTGTGAGACTTAACTACTGTTTGTAAAGCACTTTGCAATCCCCCCGTGGAAGGTAATACAGTAAGATAGTGAAAAGTGTATGCACACACAAGTACTACATATGGAGAAATAATGAAGTGTTTCTCATTTAACTTCTGTTTGCTTTTTTCTTTGTGTGAGCGTCTCTGAGGAACTCATAAGTTGCATTCCTTTTCATGTCATTTTCTGTTAACCTCTGTGCATTAAAAGTATAAACATTATTTATGTGCTCTTGCATAGTCTGACCATATGAAAAGGAGGACAGGACTCATATAACTTTAACAGTTGCAGGGAAAAGGGAATTTCAGCCAGCGTCATTTGTATGCAATTAGTACCTGGTGAAATCCCCTCTTCATCACAACAATTAAAGTTGCAGGCACTATACTAGAGTGATCAGATACAAAAGAGGGCAGGGCCCTTGCAGCTTTAACTGTTGTAATGAAGAGGGAATTTCACCAGGAACTAATTGCATACAAATGACACTGGCTGAAATTCCCGTTTCTCTACAACTGTTAAAGTTACCTGAGCCCTGTCCTCCTTTTCATATGGTCAGCCTACTCTTGCATATTAGGACTGGTACAACTACTGTGCTTCCTAATATCATAAACCGAAACGATCGTTCCTAATATGAGGTGTCTGTGTGACCAGACAGGCACATTTTACTAATTTCTCAAGAATTCACATGTAAAAGCAGGAAATTTGGGAGAACTTAGTGTCTATGTTTCATGGCTACAAAGGGAATTTGAGAGCATGGTTCCATTATTAAGATGTGATAGAAATGCTCAATGAAACAGTGTAGAGGACTAACCATTTGTTGTAGCATGAGCCTTCATATGCATGAAGCATACTGGAAAGATGATACATGCACTCAAGGGTACACCAAGGTCCCCTCTACAAGGATTCGCTTTTGCGCCTGGTTAGGCGATTATGCGCATAATTGCGGAAGCGCATTTACGCCTAATCCCTCTGCACGAGAGGCGGCGAGAGGCGGCGAAGCGCATTAACAGATGTCCAAAATGCGCTTTACAAGTAGTTAATGCGCATAAGCGCTTATTCACACAGTCAAAATGCGCTTTAACAGACGGAGCAAAATAAAACTCGCGATTTAACGCGCATTCGATAATGCGCATAATCGGGGAGATAACTCACCTCTACGCCCGATTTGCGCTCCGTTCTTGTAGAGGTAATTTTTTTAATGCGCTTTGAAAGAGCTTTAAATGCCTCTTGTAGAGGCACCCCAAGATAACCACTTGAACTGGAGGTATCCCGCATGCAAAGTACACAACCTATCCGTTAGGGTGCTAAATAAACCACATGAGATATTTACATCAGTGTCGGCATGTAGGGGTGCAATCCTTTGCATAACTCTTGTGTAACCTGTTGTGAAACCCTTTGTGCGTTCCTGTTGTGCAACCACTTATGCAAGTGCTTGCACAACCAGATGCACAATTATGATGGGTACCCACTTGCACAACAGAAAGATTCAGCAGAGGTCCACTAGCACTATTTGAGCTTGCAGGATATCACTGTTGGATACTGCCCCTAGTCTTTAAGCCATGTCTTAAACCTGTTTTGAATTTTGCAAGTTTTAATTTTGTTATAAGTTACCTTGACTCTTTTTTGAGAAAGGTGTCAAAGAAATCTAAATAGTAACAATTATAGAAATATAATTTATATATTTGCATCTCAACATAGTGTGGAATGCTGTGACCAGATCACCTGTATGCCTTTCTCAGTCTGCTGTCCAGGTGCAGTTTGGGGCAACTTCAAGGCCCGGCTCTCCCTTCTGATTGTTCTTTATCCATAAGTCTGACTTAGACTGGGCAGCCCTTCAAATAGAAGCTGCCTTCAAAATAAAGGACAGTTATCTTGCTGCCCTTTAAACAGAGGACTATCCTCCGCAAAAGAGAACACATGGACACCCTACAAGTACTACCTCTTGAAAAGAATTGTCCCAAAAGCATTATCCCAGAATTCTCTGCAATGTCATAAATTTAGGATTGAAGTAAAATATAGGATTGATATTATTTTCCTAGTTTGAGTGTGATGTGGAAATTCACCTAGTCAAAATTGATGTGGCTGATGATGTGTCAATGTAGAAAGTATTCACTGCCAGTAGACGTTTTGAAAACTACTGCTGTATATTGAAAGCAGATACTGGCCCTGTTCAGAAGACACCTTAAACCATGGCTTTAACCATGGTGATTAAGACAGAAAGCCAGGCCATGTTCAGAAGACACCTTAAACCATGGCTTTAACCACAGTAAATAAGGCTTTTTGCCTTATTCATTGTGGTTAAAGTCATGGTTTAAGGTGTCTTCTGAACGGGGCCATAGTAGTGTAACCCTCCCAAGGGCTGGTTTCCTAAATTACAAGGGATTTTTTTGTCACTGACATGAATCTCAACCCAGAAAACCTGAGAACCTATTTTCACTGGATGAATTGCCACACCACTCTCACCCTGGGAATGTAATATCAATCCTATATTTACTTCAACACATTAAGCAATAAAAAACAATATTAGAATACTAAGAACACTACCCCTTCCCTCCAAGAGTCCCACCACTCTACAATTTGGGGGGCTTTTGAACTCCTGAACTATTGTCTGGAGGCAGTTTTGGGTTGAATGAGAGGGAACAAGTTGAACCTTACTCCATACAAGATGGAGGTATTGTTGATGGGGAAATGGATTACTCCAAATGAATGTTTGCAACCAGTCATATCTGGATTTATACTCCCCCTGAAGAACCATTTTTTTCAGTTTCAGCGTTCTCCTGGGCTCTGTGCTAATGGGAGAAACATGTGCTTGCATGGCTAGGAGTGCTTTTTAACAGGTTAGGCTGGTACACCAACTGTAAATCTATTCATTAAACAAAAAACCTACGGTTTACAAAAACAACATTAAGGCTCTACGGTTTCCAACCAAGCACCAAAAAGCAGGGAAATTGGGAGTTAAGGCTCCCAAGCCTTAACTCCACATCCTCCCTAAGGAGGCAGAAAGTGCAAGTGAAATTCTCATTCTCCCAAAGCAGATAAACCATGAGGACAGGATGGAGAATATGATATGCAGAAGTGGCTGTGGGGTTGTGGAAAACTGATGACGAACAACTTAGGCCACCTACCTCTTTTTTTGTTTAGAGCAGCCCTTCCCCAACCTGGTGCCCTCCAAAGGTGTTGGACTACAACTCCCATTATTTCAAGTCAGTATGTCCCATGGTCAAGAATGCTGGGACTTGTCATCTCAAACACCTGGATATGCAATATGATATGCAGAGGTGACTGTGGGGTTGTGGGAAATGATGATGAACTTAGGACCACCTACTTCTCTTTTTTTAGAGCATCTCCTCATGTTGAGAGTTGCAATCCAACACATCTGATGGGCACCAGGTTGGGGAATGCTGTTCTAGAACAAGGGAAGGCAGAATGTAGATCTCCATATGTTTTGGAATTCAACTCGTAAAAGCCCCTATAGCATGAGCAGTGAGCAGGAATGGTGTGAGTTGATGTCCAAAACATCAGGGTGGATCTATTTTCTGCCCACATCTGTTCTAAGGTATGATGTTTTCCAGCATTAAGATATGCGATCAATCAACAAACTACAACAGAGCTGCATCACTTTAAATAAACTGTCTAAACCAAATAAAGCAACAATGAATGAATCTTGAATACCTAATCCAGATAGTTCTTCAGACGTCAACATTAGTTTTCAACACATGGCATTGGATGTCTCTTTATTGAATATCATATACGGTGTTGGGGGAGTAACATAGAGGATTTCTCTTATGTGTTCAGCAGTTTGAGATCAAAGGTAGAGCTACCACCTAATACTTTCATGTGTAAGTATTATTTTTAAATTAATGATCAAATTATTTTTGTCTTTCCCATAACTCATAACATGGGAGTTACAGTGCAACACATCTGAAGAGCACTAGGCTGGAGAAGGTTGGCTTACACTTGAATCTTATACATGGCTTCTCAGAAGTCAGTGCCACTGAATTCACTATGGCTTACCCCCAAGTGGCATAGGATTGCAAACTAATCTCATCTGAAAGGAGTTCAAGACAGTCAAACTAAACCTTTTCTGCTCCTCTGTTGCTTTGATGAGATGATGTATTGTAAAGGGATTGTGGGGAATGAACAGTACATTTTGCATAAACACATTTAAAGAAAACATTGGTTCTTTGAAGGACAGGATATTGACCAAAAGTTGAAAGTGCCTGGCATATGCTCTGGTTCTACATTTGCAACAAATAGTTCCCCTTTTTTTATCAGTCATGCTGCTATATGCAAGATGTGTGTCAGAGAAAAGTATTGGGCAGACCCTATATTTGGTAAGGATATGGAACTGCATTACCCCATCCTGCTACCCTCCAGATTTTTGAGATGACAAGTCCCACCATTCCTGACCATGGGACATACTGACTTGTAATGATAGGAGTTGTAGTCCAACACCTTTGGAGGGCACCAGGTTGGGGAAGGGCTGCTCTAAACAAAAAAAGAGAAGTAGGTGGCCCTAAGTTGTTCGTCATCAGTTTTCCAGAACTCCACAGTTACCTCTGCATATCATATTCTCCATCCTGTCCTCATGGTTTATCTGCTTTGGGAGAATGAGAATTTCACTTGCACTTTCTGCCTCCTTAGGGAGGATGTGGAGTTAAGGCTTAACTCCCAATTTCCCTGCTTTTTGGTGCTTGGTTGGAAACCATAGAGCCTTAACATTGTTTTTGTAAACGGTAGTTTTTTTGTTTAATAAATTTCACGGCTTTGTGTAATGGATGACCAGATATTATACAGTTGACAACCAAGCCAAAATTAGCTAGGATGTTACACCATGTTGACATCTAATATAAAATCAAAGCTAGTGTTATGTGTTGCACCGACTCTTCAAAATAATAAATGAGCCCCAGAAGTTGAGCTCTCTCACTTGAAATCTGAGAGGTCTCATTTGAACTTTTCAATAGCCAGTGTCCAGAGATAAAAGCTTTTTATGACTGCCTCATAAAAAGGAAGCATTTCATGTTTTGTGTCTGTATTTGGAGACAATTTGAAAAAATTGTTCTACTGGAATTAAAAATCCCTGATTAATTCTGGAAGTGCACAAGATGATACAGGAAAATATCCTATATTAGAATAAGGCCAGATCTACACTAAGCAGGATATGACACTTTGAAAACGGTTTGAAAACTGTATATGGTCTGGGGCCCTAACAGTTTGTCACTACTGTTATAAACCATTTTAAAGCACTAGTGTAGATCCTGCCCCAGTTACAGTTTACTATGTTAATTATTATAGCTCATTTTATGCTACATGCTTTTTCTGCCTGTTTGCATCTTAAAGTAGCAGATTGTGATCAAGTTTGTGGTCAAGTTTCAATCTTGCATAGGCTGCATTTCCATCCCTTGATATTTACTCAAAAGTAAGACCCATTGAAAGGGAGCCTTTCAGTGGTTGCTTAGCATGTCCTGGCTGGGTGATGCCCCCTGCATTCCAGTGGGTGTGACTGAGAGTCATCTGATGTCCACTGGCACCCAGAGTGGCAGTCACAAGTGTAAAGGGGAGGAAGTCAAGAGGGAACGGGTGTTAAATGTGAGTGTAACAAGGTAGCATCCTGGCTGATTCTTTATAACTTTGGGTGCTATTGTTATGCTGCCCAGCATATGATCAGACATAAAGTGGAGGTGGTTGGTGGGTTTTAACACATCGTGGGCAGCACAAATACAGACAGACTTCAAAGGGTTGGATCCTGATTTAAACTGGATCAATGGTGCTGATGTGAGTCTCTTAATATGGAGAAGAAAGATATTTTCTCAGATAACCATGCACTACTGACATTCAGGCTGGACTACTGTAATGCACTCTTGTGGGGCGGCTTTTAAAGACGGTTTAGAAACTTTAACTGATGCAAAATGTGTCTCGTCCTAGAAACAGTGGGAGCCAAACAGTCAGAACATATGAAACTTATCTGTTAAAGTAGTTGTCAGTGCATTTCCGGGCTCAGCTTAAAGTGGTAGTATTGACCTTTAAAGCCCTAAATGGCTTAGGACCAAGTTACCTGAAGGACCATTTTCACCCATATCAGCCTACCCATACGTTGAGATCAATTTTCAAGGCCTAGCTTGTGTGTGTACCTGTGAAAGCTGTTAGGTTGGCAGGTACAGAGGTGGGGGGCTTTTTTGGTGGTGGCCCCAAATTTGTGAAACTCTGTTCTAATTGGTATTTGATAGGCTCTATTATTACAGCCCTTTAGGGTGCAATCCCATGCATGTTTAGGCAGAAAAAAAATCCTCCAACTTCCAGCATGCCCCAGCCAGCCTTGCTGCTTTGCTCTGTGCTCTCTGGTTTTATTGGGTTGAGTGCTATTTCTTAATGTGATTGTTGTCTGCCATGTGGAAAATTATTGTCATTGTGTGTTCTTAGTTTTCATTATGATGGGCTTTTTTAATATTACTATAAACTTGTATATTATTGTAAGCTACCTTGTAAGATTCCCCCCCCCCCCAATAGGAAGGATATAAATTTATTAACTAAATAAAGTGGTTTTTAAAAAATACACTTCTCATTTCCAGGGACAGTACAGACCTAGATGAAACCTGTATTGACAGTGCCCATTGAACAGGTGTTGATGCCTCATAGGAGAAAGGTTGTTCCACTGAGAGTAGCAGCAGCAGCAGCAGCCAGCTTTGCATAGACGTTTCAGATCAAACACCTTTTGAGGTTTTCCCCTTCATTACTGCTTCTTATCTTCTCATTCTCAGGGGCAGAGGGATTTGAATATGAGCAGGTTCCCACTAGTTTCTCAGGGGTATGAGTTCATTAGAGTGTAGAATGCAGATGACGAGACTTAATAGCAGAACGAGAGAATGGACTGAAGTGTGTAGGGGGGTGAAACAGTGGGATCTTTTGCTATTACTAACTCTGTCCACAGCTGTATCTAATCCAGATACTCAATTTGTGATCAAGCCTTCCCCCAGCTCATTCACAGAGAATTCCACAGCAGCACGATCTCAGAAAGCAGATAATTTTGCTCTCCTCTGGGGCTCCTATGGATGCCAAACTCAAGGGAGTGAGATTATAATCAGTCCTGTGGTATAGAATTGTTGGTGTATATTCTTTCCATACTGTCTTTCTGAAACGAAAGGTTCACTTCCTTTCTCTCTGGGTTTGTGTATTAATTTTTCCTGTGGCTGCTATACCTTTTCCAGAAAGGGGGATGATAATCCAAAATAATGGAGGGATGGGAGGCGAAACATCCCTACCTGCCAAAGAACTGCCCCATCAAAGTACTGCTTTTTGTTTTCACCCAAAGGAATGTTCCGTCCCCAGCAATAATGTGGCCGGTCTACTCACTTTAGAAGTTTAGATTAAGAGAAATTCTGAAGTGACCTGTCCACCAGTCAGACCAAGGGCTTCTTTGAAAGAGCAATTTACAGCACGCTGTGACTGGCCAATCACGGATGTTTGCAGGTCATTTTGATGATGCTATGAGCCTCCTGCACGTCTCCCACTCTTTTTCCCAGTTTTAGCGTCAAAAAATAAATCTCAGAAAACCCGACTCTACCGAGATATGTCGGGGTTGTTAGGATTTCCTGCCATGTGCAGCCAATGTTGTGCTATAAATTGCCCACTAGAGGGTGCTGTCCCACTGAATTCTATGGGCCATTTGGTCACTGCTCTCTTCTCTGTGTAATTTGCTCATTTCAAATGCAGAAGAGAACTAGGAAGCAGATCAACGGTAAGGAAACACGATTTTCCCCATCTGAAAGTCCTCCAAGACTGTGGTGAACTGCTGTGATCCACTGAAAGCAAAGATAGCTGTGCCAAAATCCATATTAATGTAATACTTTTGCTAGGCCAACCAAAAAGTCATAAAAAATGTGCAAGCTTTTGAAGTCACCAGATCTCTTCATTGGGCAAGATATTACAAAAAAGCCAATAGGGGGAAATAAGAAAGGAGTGGGGAATCTGGCTTGATGGTGCAGTCATGGTGTCTGCATGATCCGGGTCCCAAGGAGGAGGAGTCTGTAGACATTCAGACTGGCCTTTGTAAGTCATATGATGGTTACAGGTTGAACCTGGAGCTGCCCCTAGGAGTGCTGCGAGCAAGAAAGGGAGAACTGTTGAATCCCCCATTTTTAAAAAAATATAAAAGCCAACTGTTTCCATCCTGTTCAAAGCACAGAGGTTCCATTTATCAGGGGACTGCAGTGAGAAACTAGGCAGTCTTTATTTTAACCAAACTGGAGATAATTTTGGATGTTATACTAGGTCAAGGGTCAATAGATGCCAAATTCGGTAGCTTTACCTGGTAGTTGGAGTGGATGAACCTTTAGAGAGAGAAAAAGTCCAGGTGGTATAAGAAAAATGCCATGTTAGTGTCATATGATGTGGTGAGGGACCGGCTCAATTTATAGTGTGTGTGGATGTGTGTTTTAGCTTTAGCTTCTTTTTGATATGACCAGTTGGAGTCAAAAGTTACTATTTATTTTATTATTTATTTATTTATTACATCTTTATACTGCCCGATAGCCACTATTTTTTTTTAAAAAAAAATATTGTATAAAATCAGGATAAGTTATAGTCCAGGGAAAGCCTGTCTAAAAAGATACGTTTTCAGGAGGCGTTTAAAAGAGGTTACATTTTCCACCTCCCGAACGGCATGAGGGAAGATTGTTTGGAAGGTGGGTGCCACTACAGGGAAAGCCCAGCATCGAGGTTCTTCGTGGTGACATTCTGTTTGTTTTGAATGATGAGCAGGACTTCCTCTGACACTTGTAAATGTTGTCTGGGTGTATATAAGGGAAGGCGTTCTGCTAGGTATGCTGGTCCCAAGTTGTTTAAGGCTTTATAAGTTAATAACATAACCTTGTATGTGGCTTGGTAGCTAACAGGCAGCCAGTGCAGTTCTTTTAACAAAGGTGTTACATGGGCAGAACTGGGTGTCCCCGTGAGCACCCTAGCTGCTATGTACGGCACAAAATATAGAGATAGAGACAGAGACAGATATAGATATTTCACAACCATTAAAGATATTATTTTTGGCAGTAACCTACCAGTGCAATACTATGATTTTCAAAAGTGTATATCCTAAGTACAATGGCCCTTCTACTGGATTCTCTTCGCCTTTGCCTATGGACCACAGAAATGGACTCCCAAACTGTGTTCTCTCTCTCACACACACTCTCTCTTGAATCACACACACACACACACACACACACACACACACACACACATACACATTCAGACATTCCTTCACCATATTAATCGTGGACTATTCTTGATGAGATGTTCTTTGGGGCTGTGCAAGCCCTGAAGCTTAGTATAATAAAAAAGAATCAAAGGCAAGATTTCTGTTCCTGCAAATACCACACAGTGGATGGCTCAACATTTAGCGGAGCTGACCCTATTAGAGCCGCCAAAGTGCTGCCAAACGTGCCTCTGTGATCATCTTTTTTGAAAGGATATAAAATTATTCATCTTTTTTTCAGGGAGAATAAATGATCTGGGAGCCAATCCATGCAGAGTAGAAATACGCTAGAAAGGGGGAATTTGCTCATATAATTGCTGCAAGGCTCTTCATTCCTTTAACAACACTGGAACGAAGGGGGGCGGGTTTGGAGAGAGATATTTATATGTGTGCATGAGTATATTTTAAATATATACTTTTTTTTAGAGAGATAATGTTCACACTCCATTCCATTTCCTTTTTTGTTTCCACATTTATGCTCATAGCAGGATTTTTTTAAAATTTTGAAGAGTTTGGGGGTTGTCAAAGTCTCATTTGATAAAGCCCCAAATCCTGCTCCCTTTCCCTTCCCACCCCCCTCTTTTTCATTCTGTCCAATCACTGAGTAATCTGTGGAGAGTGCCACAATCTGGGAGCCATCTCGAGATGCAACCCTGTTCCTTGCCTTGTGATCTGCATGTCAAGGTGAAACTGCAAGAATATGATAATGTTGCTATCCCCAGAAGGCAGACGGTAAAAGATACTAATTGCATTTCACTGAAGGCTTCGGAAACAGTCAGCAGCTGGAAAGCTGAGAAGAATTTTGATGCTTTTCCTATAAAGGAAGATCTCTCTCCTCCTCTCCCCTCCTTCCAGCAAACCTTATTTTGTTTGTAAATCTATTATAAAACGTAGCAAATGAAGGTGGGCTGGGGGGGGGGGGGGAAAGCAAGCATAAAATCAGCTAAAGACTTTATGATTTCCATTATATTTTGTGAGCTGTAGGTGGTCAGGAGATTATACAGAAACATTCCCTCATTATCAGCAATAATAATTTAGTGGTTTTAGTTATCACCAATTGTTGTTTTCTACATATAAAAGGCCTTATCCAGCTCATTGTATTGCCGATATAAATACCATAGTACCTCTACACCGGGTCACCATAGAGAACATGAAATCTGTCTGCAGTAGACTCATAGAATGTTTAAAGTTACAAGCCTATGGATAGGCAGTGAAGCTGTGGATCTCGTTCTTGGGAAATGCAGAGGAGATTTGGGTGGGCAACAGTAATGAATAATATATGTATCAGGGGTGGGGAACATCATGTCCAGGGGCCACATTTGGCCCTGCTCTCTGTGGGTCTCCAGATGGCCATGCCCCTTCTTCCGACTCCACCCACTTTCCCCCACCAACTGATTGTTTAGTGATTTTCTGGCCTCTATGCAGTTTTTCTTCCCATTCTAAAGGTTGAAATGCCTCTTCTAAGACTGAACTACTGGCTAGGGTGACCATATGAAAAGGAGGACAGGGCTTCTGTATCTTTAACAGTTGCAGAGAAAAGGGAATTTCAGCAGGCGTCATTTGTATGCAATTAGTACCTGGTGAAATCCTCTCTTCATCACAACAGTTAAAGTTGCAGGCACTATACTAGAATGACCAGATACAAGAGAGGACAGGGTTCCTGCAGCTTTAACTGTTGTAATGAAGAGGGAATTTCACCAGGTACGAATTGCATACAAATGATGCCAGCTGAAATTGCCTTTTCTCTACAACTGTTAAAGTTACATGAGGCCTGTCCTCCTTTTCATCTGGTCAGCCTACTACTGGCTGTAAGAGCTTTAAGTAAGCAAAAAGATATGCTGGCATTTTGGTCCCACCCCTTTTTGCCTTTGGCCCTGCCTTCCATGCGGTTCCCAAGAATTCAACCACTGAAAGAGGTTCAACACCCCGATATATAAAATGGCATGCAAATCCTTTCCAGATTGGAGAAGTGAGAGGTTTACAGACCCAGGTTAGATAGTGTCCAAAGATAATAGAGCAAGCAGGGACAAATAGAGCAAGGGGGGACGGGTGCAAGAAGGGCTTTCCAGTCCTCCAAGCACCTGTCCAAAGGCCAGGCCCCTACCAACCCCCACACAGATCAGTCTATGAAGTCCAAATTATATTATGCCACATGTATTAAGCAGGTGTATTGCAAAAGGTTTGCATAGAGAAATATCCATAGAAGACTCATGCAAGCCACACCATACCATGCCATGGAATCTTAAAGCCCTAAGAAGGCTTTTTTTTTTGTAGCTTTTTGGAGTGTTGTAGTGGTTTTAATTGTACAGATTGTGTGTGTGTTGTATGTTTTTGCTGTTTTAATTTTTGTATATTGTTTTTAATTGTTTTTAATCCTATGTAAACCGCCCAGAGAGCTTCGGCTATGGGGCGGTATACAAATGTAATAAATAAATAAATAAATAAATACACCCAGTATCACTGATCAGTCTGATCTGGGAGGGGAATCACTGATATGGAAATCATGTTTCCCTCCTGTTGATGAGCGGCCTTTGTAGAACGAAAGCAAATAATACTCAGATTTATACATTACTTGTACTGATGGTTATTATTACCATCTGTTTTTGGTTAGCCAAGCATTTCTAATATTTTGCCCAGTTGTTGCTTAACCTCTGTTAAGATATTTTCTACATATATGTGACAAAGTTATAAAAATACAATTATAGGCCTACTGCTTCCCTTTCCTCTTGTATAGCCTATCTGGCCTGAAAAAACCAAACTGCACCCCACCCCTGTTTATTATTTCATTCTTCTGATTAGAACAAGTATATTTTTTAGGTGGTACATGCCGTTGTGTTTCCACGGGCTTGACCCAGCTTACTGTATGTGTACTGCAGTGCCCTTGCATGGAGGGTCCTCCATTTTCTCCCTCTCTGCAAAGCACACACATAAAAAGACTGTACCACACCATTACTGTGAACCAAAGGAAGTGAATAAGGAGAATTGTGATTGTATGTGAGATGGAGTTGAGAGGGAAACAGCTGAACTCTGTTTGCCTGAATGCCTATACAGGTCAACCAAGGGTCCTTGGTTAAAATACAGTATGTATACAATTATTATGGCACTGGGGACTGTGTGTCAGGGGAAGGATTCAGTACCCAGATACCTCTGGGCCCATACCTCAGTCTGCAAGCATATGAAATAACCTGAAATCAGTTACTTTTCTCCAATGCCTCTTGCCATTCCTTTTCTCAAGATGCTTCTTGCTAACATCTTCACGTATGGAGGCTGCCCCTTCTCTATCCATTTCTTATGATCTTATAATAATTTTTGAAGGTGATATTTAGACTTCCATGGGAGTGTGAAACAGCTGTGCTTACTAGAAGGGCAAGACACAGTCAAGGCAAGGTCTTTCAGGACCCTAGACAGCTCTATGCCGGCTGGAACAGACTCAGGAAGAGTTGTTGTCTGAGCAATATGCAGAGGCCATCTGAAGGCTGGCAGGCAGGTCTGGACCTGTGAATTTCAACCACTCTGAGGATCTGTCTACTGCTCAAAGGGCCATTGTCTGATTGTATAGCCACTGGTTCCTATGATATGGAGGCATGGAGGACTGCATCAGAGGGATGCCCTTGGAGTCTGATAAAGCCATGTCTTCTGGCCTGGAGTAGCAGATGATGGCTTACTGGATGAATCCTGCTCCCTGTCTGAGTCCTTCTCTAAGCCAGAGGGGAAACTCAGGTCAGAGAACATGACATAGAGGCCTTGGATTTTTTATTATTTTGTGGAGCTATGAGTAACTTTAAGCATTTTGTAACTCTGAAGAAACTGATATAGCAATGCCTTGGATAGATAGATAGATAGATAGATAGATAGATAGATAGATGATAGATAGATGATAGATAGATAGATAGATAGATAGATAGATAGATAGATAGATAGATGTGTTCAGGACTCAAAGCCTTCTTTCCCAGAGTCTATAAATCCTTGATCAAACTCTGGATGTAAAGGGTACCTATGAGATTTAGAAAGAAGTAGATCAAAAAGAATTAGCTTCTATGGCCAAGGTGTGCACCTTGCATCTGCCACTCTATTCTGGGACGTTGTTCAGGTGGTTGGGTAGCGTCTAAGCTAAAGCCAATGGTGCATACAAAACATAGACAAGGTTGCCAACAGTTAATGCCAGTGCATGCAGCCTAAAGTCTTATTCTAGGCAGTAAAATAGTGGGGAGGGAGGGAGGGTGCTAAGCATGTTAATAAGATTTTTGTCATACATCAGTGCTTTGTTTTCACCTGGAATTCACAATCATTAAGCAGTCCATGTTGGAAACTCTCATCTCAAAAATCAATAGGGTCCAGATTGAAGCTACTAAAATTATTAGAGATGCTGAAAGACATCATATATATTTGAATATTGCTCCATTTAGACAAAACATTCATTTGTAGAAAGTTCCTACTAGGAACACACACACACACACACACACGTGAATTGGCTGTAATTAAGACTGCAACGCTCCATTTATATTCTCACAAGGACACAACTCTCTCTCTCTCTCTCTCTCTCTCTCTCTCTCTCTCCCTCTCCCTCCTTCACATACTAATTCCATTCACTCACACATGCACAAACATTCGCTCACATTATTCACCCTTGCAGCAGAACTATTGGAAAGGCACCCAACTGCTTATCATGACATCTGGTCCTGGGTACCTTCCTTGCAATTAGATCTGGACTTTGAGGGTAGATTTAAAGATACGAGGCTAAACTGGAGTCACCCTTATTCTAGTCTATTTGTGGCAGGGGTTGCAGTATTGTGGGGCAGGTTTGGGGCACGGTTTTCATATTCTCCTTATACCTGCGGTGACAGTGTTAGGCAGCTTACAGCTGTTGCCACAGTCAGTAGAAGAATGAAGGGGAAAGGATGGAACATAAGAAGAACACTGTTGGTCAGACCCAGTTCCATCTAGTATTCTGTCACACACACAACCAGCTGCTCACAAGTAGGACATGAGTGCAATAGCAACCTCCCACTCACGTTCCCCATCAACTGGATAAAGAGTGAGGAGCAGAGACGATCCAGGTCCACCCTGTCCCTCTACTTTGCATTATCTTACCCTGTCTTGCTTTGGGTCATAGTGAAGTGTGACTGAATCCTGAATTCATATATTTTTTTCTCCAATGATGTTCCCCCCTCTGCCCCCATCATTTGACTTTTTCCTACAGAAGAACATAGAAGTCAATGTGGCAGTAAGGGGCAATATGACTAAAGGGGCAAGACACTGCAGCCAGAGCAGAGAACTAGAGAACAAATTATATTGGTGTGAGCTTCAGATCAGGCTCTATCATAGTGTGACCTAAGGCAAGTCACAGGGTGCTTCCAGACATGGTTTTTACTGTGTAATTGCGCTGGATGATTCATGGCATGTTAGGCAAGGTCCAGATAACAGCATCTTCCATTTGTAGCCATCCCATGTTTCACTTGCAGTGATATTATGGCTACCCACTTGGACTCCAAGAAGCTGTTCAGGCAGACTGTGAGCTGTGAACTCATGTGAGATTGCAGCTTCACTTCCATGAAAGGGGGAAAAACATATTTCTTATCTCAACAAGCAGTGAGCTTTTCTTTACCGTATAACAAATTTACCATAGAATAGACTATGGGGTAAGTATCCAGTGCCCTCCAGATGTTTCAGACCACAACTCCCATAATCCCTGACCATTCACCATGCTGGCTGGGACTGATGGGAGTTCAAGTCAAGACCCTCTGGAGGGCATGTGTTGCTCTTGCAGGCAGGGGTGGGGTTCCCTTAGTTCTCTGGGACAAATCCATCCCTGTTGAGGTCCCAAACTGACCTTCTGGGGTTCCCTAGATGGCTACACCCTCTTCCTCTGATCCCACCTCCTTTTCCATGCCACTAATTGTTTGGCAGCTTCCTGGCTTTTGCACAGTTTCCCCCCATTCTAAAAGATTGAAATGTCTTTCCTATCTCTCAAGTACTATTTGTAAGAGCTTTAAGCTAAAATGGGCTGGTATGTTTTGCATCACTTGTTTTGCCTTTTGTCCCACCCCTTGCCTTTGGCTCCACCCAGCACTGGAATGCAGCCCTCAAAAGCTTCTCTGAAATTAAATCCGGCCCTCGGGATGAATGTGGTCCCCCATCCCTGCTTTAAGGTGCTACTGAACTCTTTATTGTTCCCTTTCCCATGTGGCTCTAATGTCAAAGGAACATAACTGCAGCTTGAGCAGTGCTGCAGCCCTGCAGGGCAGAAATGGGGAGAATGTCACTCTGCCTTGCTTTGCACGTTGGCTTGTGTGTGGATGCAGATGGATGGGATGCAAGCTCACACACTGTAACAATGCACCAATTAATCCCTGGGTCACATGTCCCCCTCTCCCACCCCAACCCTCCAATTTGGCGGATGCATTACATAACGGAAATGTGTCATAAACTGGGTCAAGTCTGGCAGGTGGGTTTTATTTTTCAGCTGTCCGCCAGCATTTAGAACACATACACAACACCACAAAACATGCCTTAAAATGAATAATAGCGGGAACAGGATCCCCACCCATCAAGATCGCCTTTGCCTGTAGAGAGGTGGGGGAAAGGGGCTGATTGCAGTTGGGAGGATAGACTCTCCCTTGACGATGCTTGCGTACAAAGCTGGAGGAGCAGCCATATGCTGCCATGCTGCTGAACAAAGCTCGCTCTAGTTCTCTGTGCACAAGCTACTGTTTTATAGCTGCTGTGGGTTTGCCTGAAAGCCTTGCCATTTATTATTCTCTCTGAGATTATGCAGGAAGGTTGCGAGCGACGACTCATCTCTCCCCAACACGGGCTGCGTTACAATCTACCCAGAAGACATTCCTTAAACCCATCCCAGTTAATCACCCCTTACTGGCTTAGAACGGTGCAAAGTGGCTGCTGCCTTCCCCTGTTTTACCCGGCTGTGGCTGATCCAGGCAGCCTCGTCGCGGCCCCCGTGGTGTCGGCTTGAACAATCTTCTGGAGCGCTATGAAAGATTCATGAGGGCGAAGTGTGAGCATGCGTACTGGCTGGGTAATAGGTGGGACTGTTCTTCCAGGATGTCGGGACGGGAAGGGGAGGGAAATGGAGGGCGAACCGCTGGAGAGAGAGCGCAGCTCGGCAAAGGGAGGACGCTGGGCAGGCACCACAGCAGTGGCGTTGTGTGTCAGCGCTACTGCGGCAGCCATACTAGCGGACTGGAGGAGGCGAACATTTCGTTTTGTACTTGCAGGACTGGGTGGGTGGTTATAGTATTGCAATAACCCCCCACACACACACACACACACACAAGGAAATAGTAATTGGGCTTGGGGAGCTGCCAGTTTCGAAGCGTTACTTTATCTACCTGCCTGTCCCACCCCATCCTTTCCTTTTTAGACAACGCTGGAATAACCAAGACTTTCCTCCTGTAAACAGATTATGAGCATCTCAAACCTCTGATCTGTAAATCCTTGCCCCCCCCTCAAAAAAACAGCTCCTGCGATGCTGTGATTGCAACTTCCACCACTAGAATGATGCAAACAATTGCTGCATAATGTGATTAATTGCCATCAGATCGTCTGGCTGCAGAACACAGGCGTTCTGTGTGCAAACATTGGTTTTTCTGGTGCGGATTAATTTTCTTTGTACAGCATTTACAGCTCCACAATTTATAGCTTTGTTTTCAAATTGCACTTGTTTTAAATTCCCCTTCTGGTTCCTTAAATTAGCAAGGTACTCATCATCATCATCGTCATCATCAACCAACATGGCGATGAATATAGTCCTGATGTACTTTAGATTTTGATCCAGTTATCCAAAACATTTCCAGGGAATCCCTCTCTCCCATAATGATGCCAAAATCATGGCCACCAGTGGTGATACCATTCCCTGGAAATAGCCCGAATCTCTCCTTAGTCCATGATATCTGCATTATAATTTGGTGTGTGTCAGGAGAATGCCATAGTCAAGTAAGAAATCTCTCTCTCTCTCTCTCTCTCTCTCTTTCTCAATCTGCTTGGTACATTTTTGGTAATTAGGGATACTAGCAATCTTTTCAAACAGAAAGATACGTGTGTTTTGTTTGAAGTCTTTGTTCCTCATTCCAAAGCATCACTTCCCAGCCGTACAAAGTGGACAGCTTTTATTGGAGATGGCTACAAGTTGGTATCAAAAGGCTGGCACCACACTTCCATAACCATTTGGAAATTTGGACCTGGTATTTCCAGTTAATTTCCATGTCTGTGGACCAGCTGGAATCATAGGCAGCACTACGCAACAGGGAGTGAAGGTGCGCGCCCTAACAAATGACTTGCCTTCTCATATAGCAAAACATAATGTCTTTAGCAGCTTGCACATGCAGGCCACGACTTGCCTTCCCAGGACTTCCGTTGCCCCGGGAGCCTCTCCCCACCAACGTGTTCACCACAAATCCCTGTTGTGTAAAACGCAGCTTTGCCTATGTTTGCATTTTCGAATTCAGCGAATGAGGGTGGGGTTGAAAGATGGCCCCCTTTTCAACCGAAATAGCCTGGGATATTCTTCCCAGCGTGGCAACTCGTAGATCAAGCTGAAGCGGCAGCTACTGGCTGGAACGCACCCTGAACTGGGGCCTCTCCTGAGCGGAACAGCCAACTATTGCATCATCACTTTGGCTCTGTTTACCAAGTGAGTGGGGGGAGGGGAAGGAAAGGACTAGCTTGGATTCCCCAGCGAGCCCAGAATGCTGCTGTTTGCACTTGGCCCAAACTAATCTCCAAAGGGAATGGGACAAAAGAAAGTGGGGGGGAAGACCCAGCCCCCAACCCCTTGGCATCCTGCCTCCCCCGGAGTTATTTCCATTTCCCAGTTTTGGACACAAATATGAAACATGACATTTAAAGAGTGTTGGCCTCTTTTTCCCAGGTTCGCTTTTTTAATAGCGAGTGTGTGCACGGACGTATGCCATATTATATATATATATATATATATATATATATATTCCAACACCTGCATGAGAGAAAAGCTTTTCACCTCCCCCTTTCCCCCTTGCCTAACATGGCTTTCCCCCCACCATGGCAGAGTGCCAAAGAGTGTGGGGCGGGGGAGAAACAGATCAGCAAAATTGGGGGCACATAAATCGTGTGGAATTTGTCAGCTTCTGCGAAAGAGTTGGTTGCAGTTGTCTCTCCCCCCCCCCCCATTTTTTTTTGCATGCCTTGCGCTCTATTATGTAAATGCTATTGTTCCTTTGTTAGGACTCGGGGGTAGGATTCTGTAGCTTAGGAACACAGTCCAGTTGCCTCTCAAGGGTACGCAGTTCCCTGCTGTGCATCTCCCAGATGCCACTCAATAAAACAACAAGGGCAGGAAGAGATGGCTTGGCTTATAAAAAAAAAGTAGGGAAGCCCCCTCCCTGCATAAAAACGCTAGTATCCAGTTTAATCCAGATAGCTGAAGCGGTGGGAATGGTGAACTGGAGTCCTTGGATAATCTTTATCTGATGCACCTTACCTAAGTGGGATTTCTTTAAAGGGAAAATCGGTGTATTTTTGGTCTTTTTGTCACTATTGCTAAAATATTGTAGTTTAAACAACAAGGCTTTTAATGGAGGGTTGTCTTGCAGGCGGTATTCACTGGGATTCAATGTCTGTTTCACTAATTATATATTATATCTGAACAGCAGCACAGCTATAGTTAAGGTTGCATCAAAAAATTCCCATAAAGTAGTTGCAGGTGCGGGGGGGGGGGGGGGGGAGAGAGAGAAAGGTTTTCTATCTACTGAATCTCAAGAAAATAGATGTGAAATTTAAAGGAGGCTTTGTGTTTTCTGTGAAAGTGATTGTAAGCAGACAAATCATGGCCGTCTGAGTAATACTTTAGTTTCAAGAAATAGCCTTTGAGAAATCTGTGATGTGGGCGTTGTGCCTCTCTTTCACACCTCCCTCATGAGAAACCCCCCCCCCCAGCCCACATGCATTCTCCTGGGAGACATGTTTTCCAGTCTTTTCTAGTTCTTTTCCAAACAAAAATGTTGTATTTTTTTTTTAACTGTAACGTTGTACATATAAAAAGAAAAAAATAGGGAACAGAGCCTAAAATTTGTGCTCCCTCCATTCTCTCAACAAAAAATGGAGGTACCAGGATAGGTGCTGTAATGGATATTGAACCGTGTGTGTGTGTGTGTGTGTGTGTGCCTATCTGTCTGTAAAAGAATATAAGAAGAGCTGTGCTGGATCAGACCAAAGGTTTGTCTAGTCCCGCATTCTTTTCTCATGGGCCATCCACATGTCTATGGAAAGCCCACATAAGGCATGAATGCAATAGCAACCACCCACTTACGTTATACTGGCGGTAGCATATAGCCATTATGACTAGTAGTGAATGATGACCTTATCCTCCAGAAAATTGTCTAATCTCATTTTTCCGAGTTGGTGGCTATCACTACATGTTGTGGTAGCAAATTCCATAGGGTTGGGTCCAAGGGACCCTCTGGAGGAGGTTTGGAGGGCACGCGAGGGGCTGCAGGAGGGAGGAGAAGATGCGGAAAGTCTTGTTCCATAAATGGTAGCCTTCCGTGCATAGAAGAATGGTTCTGGATCCAACCCATTGATTAATTATGCACCATGTAAAGAAGCTCTTCCTTTTTCTTTTTCTTTAATCTATCCTGAATTTCCACCATTCAGCTCCATGGGATGACCCTGGGTCCTAGTATTATAAGAGAGACCTATCCATTTCCTCCACACCATGTATCATTTTGTACACCTCTATCATATCTCCCTTACTTGTCTCTTTTTTTTCCTTCTTTTTTTTAAGCTAAAAAGCCCCAAACGTTGTAACCTTTCCTGACAGGGGAATTGTTTCAACCCCTTGATTATTCTTTTTTTCCCTTTTCGGCACCTTTTCCAGCTGTACAATATCCTTTTTGAGGTGTGCCCTGTTTGGGTGCACTATAGATTTGTATAAGGACAGCGTAATATTGGCAGTTTTATTTTTGATTCCTTCCTAATGATCCCCAACATGGAATTTGCCTTTTTCACAGTAGCTGCACGCTGGGCGACATTTTTATCGAGCGATCAAACACAAGATGTCTTTCTTGGGCAAGATCTACACTACTGCTTTAAAACGGTTTATAACGGTAGTGACAACTGTTGGGGCCCAGGACACACTCCGTACACAATTTCCAAAACATTTTCAAAGTGTCATATCTGCTTGGTGTAAATCTGGCTAGTCAGTCACAAGAGATGCCTGCTCAACACCCCTCAGCATGTATATGAACTTGGAAAGTTTTGCCCCAATGTACATCACTTGATATGTGCTTAGAGTCAACCACATTTGCCATTTTAATGCCCATTCCCCCAGTTTGCAGAGAACCATTTGTACCTCTTAGCAATCCATTTTTGTTTTAACCACCCTAAATCGTTTCTTTTTTGTTTTGTTTTTAACCACTATAAATATATAGTCATGGCCATTCCTGTTTGTAATCATCAACACATCTTAGAAAGGAAACCTAATTTTCCTAACATTCACTCTTGTACTGGATTCTTCTTGCTGCACGTACTAAATTAGTCAGGATTTGCAATACTGTAATGTCCTGGTATTTTGCCACTATATTGGTGTAGGTATTTTGGAATTCTTCCAGTTTGGGCCCACATGTTCTGTGGCTGCTTCTCTTCACTCTTCTTGGGTGCTAAAGTGACCAAGGCCATCTTACAGATAACAACTTGGTAGCTGTTTGATCATAGTTTTGCAAAGATATGAAACCATTGTCTAAAAAGAGAGTTGCTGGCGGTGAAGATTGTCTCTAAAAGGCACATCTTACAAACTTGATACCCTGGTTCATAATTTCAGATTTGTGTGAATACTAGTTATGGTCATCCATTATGGCAGAAATACTCTGCACATACTCAGAGGCAGCCTCTTTTTATTGTACATGGGTAAAATGCCTGTCAAAACATGGGCTGGGTGGAAGGAAGCCAGTGGGAGAGGGGGGAATTTCCACCTTATCTGTGGAAGTTGCTGCTGCTGACCTAACTTTGCTGGAAGAGCTAGCCAGCTGTCAGCCTGTTCAACACACTAAACCATGGTTAGGCCACTAACTCTTTTGCGGCAAATGATTAGTGAGCGTGTTTAAACCATGGTTATGCAGCCATCATGGTTAGGAATGGTTCACACGACACGCTAAGCCATAATGTTTAGCTCAAAATGCTCAACCACCATGGCTTAGTGTGTCATCTGAACAGGGTCTTTGTTAGCTCTAGCCAGCTGCTGAAGCCAATTGAAAGTCTGCACTAGAAAACAGAGATAATTATCTGTTTTATGGTGCACCTGCTCAAGGCTCTGGGAAACCAGGGCAGACAGAGTCAGTTTGATTCTCTGAGTGAATTGAGTAGGAAGGGACTTTGTAGAGACGTCTCACAACCATGCTGACATAAGAAGATTCTTGGGGCAGGAAGGCTTCTTACCAGAACAGTAGGGAGCAATTCCTTCAAAGGTACCTGTCTCTCAGGTGATTCACTAATATCTTCTTGCACCAGTAATGTTACTAGGTGGCTGGTATGTCACTCATAGTGGAAGACTTGATTTTGGGTAGACCAATTTGCGTTGGTCATGTCGGCCACATGGTGATTTGCCTCCCTGCTGTGTAGATTGTTCTATATCCTCAAAGAGGGAATGGGATAGAAATTGATAACAAGTAGACAGAAACAAATGTGAAAAAGTCAAAAAGACTAAAAGGGAACAGGAAAAATGGTATCCTCACATACACACACACAAACTCACAATAATATTGGTGATATTCTAATGCTAGAAGGTTAAGCTTGAATACAAAAAGAATCAATTAAAGCAGCTGCCATGCGAAGCAAATATGATTTAATAGAAATATTAGATACCGAAATAAATTTTATAAGTGGGGCACAGAAGAGACAAAATGCATTTCAGGTGGCGGGGGAAACTCTGAATGAGAAATAATGGTATATTTCCCATTAACACTCCCATTCCAAACATATCTTTTTCTGAAGTACTTCCTACTGATTTTGATGAAGTTAATTTTCAAGTAAGCGTGCTTAGGATTGCAGCCTTCTTTTAATTTCCAGTTTATGATTCGTTTTTAAACTATACATGTGAAAAGTGCTTTTCTTTCAAGTAGCCACAGCTGGATCTCTTATCCACCCGCACCCCCCACCTCTGCTGCTGCCTAAGTCCACACAACATTGACCCAAGAGATACAGTGCTCAGCATCCTGTGCTGTGCCTTGCATTTTCTCTAGGAGACTGCCCTCCCCACGCAGCAAAACACACACACACACACACACACACACCATCTTCATCAACTCTCCACTCCTTGGAAATTACCCAATCAGAACAATCCAGAGGGATCCTGCATGGACCACTATCATCCTTGCTACACTCAGGTCTAAAGCCAATAGGATTTGAGTAGGAATACTATGCGGGTGTTGTTGTTGTTTTGCGAAATCCTTCCTACTAGTGCTTTCAGTCTTGTGTCCCTGCCTAAGCTATGGGGAGGGAGCTAATGGAGGCCTGATGTCGAGAGAAATCACTCCAGCAGAGGTAAATTGCATGTGAGAGCATCAAGAGGGTCCATCTCTTCTTGCAGACCTGCCGGGGTATTCATAAAGAAAGGTGCCTGTTTCATTGTGCCGCTGGCCCTCTTTTCTCATTCCTTTATGTCAAGGGAGCACCAGGTCATACATTTTAATGTATGTTTGTTCTTCATTCCTCGACTTGAATAACATAGGGAGTAAATAACATTGAAATGAGGATTGAGTGCCATGGAGTGAATCTTTGTGAAAGCTGAGTATTATTTAGACTGGGACAAAAGCACATGTGTGTGTGCACACACACACACACACACAAACACAGCAACCATTTGGACCATAGTATATATAGTCAAGAGGTATTAATCCTTATATACTGTATTTACTTAACTAGGGGGGTCTATATGAGGTCATGTTTGCACCTCGAGCCCCCACTAACTACACTTGCGCTCCTGCCGGTGGTCTCCATGGCAAGGAGCACAAATGCAGGATTTGTAGCCAAAGGAGCCGCTGCCGCCATGCGCATGCCCCGCTGCGCGACTGTGTGTCATTGCATGGGTACTGCAGTGTGTCCGTGCGGCCCCTCCCCCACATTTAAAAAAAATCTTGATTTTACCTTTTTTATGTTTATGGGCTTTGCTGGGTTGAGCGTCCTTCTGCCACGCCAGAGAAGCACGGAGGCGTTCCAGCAGCCATTCGGCTCACTGATCCTCCCCTTCCTGTCTGGTGATGGCGACCAATCAGGGGTCGCTCTTGGCCAGGACACGCCTCTGGTGCAACACCGGAGCAAGACGACAGACAGCAACTGTGCGTCTGCACCTTGCTTACGGAAAGAAAGAAGTCAGGGTAAGTCCCTGACTTTTTTAAACCAGAGCTTTGGGGAAATGCCCTGGGATGGCTGCTGTATCATATAAATGACCTAGCACCACTGCAGATCCATCCCGGGGCTTTTCCCTCATCAAGACAACCCCTAAGAACCACTGGAATTAATGGTGTACTCTTGTTTGCAGGGGCAGGGGGAGTGTGGAATGGCAAGGCATGGTGTGGGGTACATTAAGAGAACCTTCAGTGTAAACTGTGATCTTAATTGCTGACTGTCAGCAGGGTTTCTTAAAAGTACCATTGCTGTTCTCACACCACAAATATCACAAATGGCACAGAAAGAGATGGCCGGCATCTTGCATTTGCAAATGTGAACCAATAAATAGAAATGATTTGTCACCTCCAGTTCATATTTTTCGAATCTGGTTAGTACTCCTGACTCATCAACGTTGCCCAAGTGGCCCATTCACGGACAATGAGGATTTGAACCAAGGATGCCTCCCTTCTTCATGCTAACAACATCTGTCTTGCAGCAGTTTACTGTTTTAATGATTTGTGATCATTTATATCCTGCCTTTCCTCCAAGAAGCTAGGGATGGTGTAGAAGGTTCCCCCTCCCCCTCATTTCTCTTCTCACAACAACTCTGTGAGGTAGGTTGAACTTCTTTCAGCCCAAAGTCTGAATTCAATTTTGGAGAAGTTCTTGGGGATGCATTCCAGTGATGGATGGAGCCAAAGGCAAAGGGAACCGTATACAACAAATAAATTCTCGCATATTGTAGCTTACATCTCTTACTGCCAATAACTTAGCTTTAGGGAAGGCACTCCAGCCATTTAGAATAGGAGGAAAGTGCACAAAAGCCTGGAAACCACAAAATATTGGTAATTGGGGGAAAGGTTTGGGCCATGGGAAGGGGGCATGGCATTCTGGGGAAACCTGGGGGCATTTTTGGCCCACAGGCCTGAAATTCAACACCCCTGGGCAAAGAGGTAACAACTGTCCCAAGGTCACCCAGTGAGCTTTCTATTTATTTAGTTATTTAAAACATTTTCATTCCTCTCTTCAGCAGGCAAGACTCCCAGCATCTTACATAAAGTCAATACCATATAAAGATCAGGTTATTTAAAGAAGTTGTGATGGTGACAGTTTGCTTCTTCACCTGCTAACAGGCCTCTGTGAGGAGAGGAGGGGCCAAGGCCTAGTTTGGTGACAGAGCAGCAGATGGAGAGGTGATAATGGCTATTCTCTTCACTGGCTGCTTCTTCTGAATGCGGATATGAACCTGGTCTCCACAAGGCCCCGTCCAACAATCTGACCATGACACGACACTAGGGTGACCAGATAAAATTCAGGTCAGGGCTCATGTAACTTTAACAGTTGTAGAGAAAAGGGAATTTCAGCCAGTGTCATTGGTATGCAATTAGTACCTGGCGAAATTCCGTCTTCATCACAACAATTAAAGGTGCAGGCACTATACTAGAGTGACCATATACAAAAGAAGGCAGGGCCCCTGCAACTTTAACTGTTGTGATGAAGAGGGAATTTCACCAGGAACTAATTGCATACAAATGACACTGGCTGAAATTCCCTTTTCTCTACAACTGTGAAAGTTACATGAGCCCTGACCTGGATTTTATCTGGTCACCCTACACGACACTATTATGCATCCCTCCCCAACCCAGTGTCCCCTCTAGATGTGCTGGACTGCAATTCCCATAATTCTCAGCAAGGATAGTCATCATGCAGTCATACACATCCATGGAGGGGGAGCACCAGTTTGAGGGAGTCTGCTATTGAGGTTAAATTTTCAAATGAAAAAACTATAGAAGATTTTACAACTTTTCCTAATGTACAAACAATTGTCAACAGGAAACATCTACCTCCATCTGGCTGGATCCATATTTAAGCTGGATCAACTGGCTGGTGGACTTCCCCACCCCCTCCTTCCCAGGGTAGTTCCTCCAAGCCACTGAAAATACTACACAGAGGTTGCATTCGGACAACACATTAAGCAACTGAGGGGGGAGGGAAACAATCGTCAGTTGTGTTGCTTATTGTGTTGTGTGGAGGGTAACACATTGCTCACAAACAACTGACGGTATGCTATTCCGCCCAAATAAGCAACTGAGAGAAACAACTGGCTTGCAAGTTGTTTAGCTCGAAGCCAGTTGTTGTGTGGAGGGGTGAGGCAGGCAGCAAGAGCGACCAAAGCGGCAGCTGCCACTCTGCTACAACTGGTGCAACTTGCAGAGGCTGCTGGGATAGAACTGGGAGGACCGAGGGAGGAGGGAGGGTGGGGAGAGGGGCGGGGGCTGTGTCAGTCAAATGCCGGGTTGACCATTAGTCCACTCAACGCCAGCCCCAACCACCCACAGTTGTGTAGGAATATGTTGTGTGGGGAGTACCCACAAAATAACCAACTGTGAGTTGGCTACTCAACCCACCATTGACTAATGTGTTGTCCGAATGCAGCCAGAGAGTCAGAAAACCCTGCTGAATGGGTTGAGCTGTGGTGTGTGTGGGAGGAGGTCCCCCAAAAAATCAGGCAGGGGGAATTTTTTCTCATGTAGGGCAGCTCCTGGACCCAAACCACTGTACACCGTGCACCAGCAGAAATCAACAAAGCTGTCTCAGTTTTACACAATGTATGGATCTGGTTTGAAAAGATATCTCAGATGACAATACAATGAAAAAGTTCAATATACTTGTGGGGAAATGTATGAAGTTGCAATTTTGGATCCTTCCTGTGAGGATTCAGACTATTCAGAATGTTCTTGATCTACAGGGATCAACTGAAATAGACACAGCTTTGTGAAAATGTTCATCTTTAAAAATGCATTAATGCATTGTGTGTGTTTCTGATTTTTACACGCAGGGATTGTGAAAGGGAGAAAAGAGACAAAAACAGCCCCATTTAGTGCACATGTTTTATGGCCAGATTACACCGTGGTGCAAAGATGAGGCCCCTCGTAACGTATAATGGTGCTGGCTGGTATCAAGATGACGATCCGGTCCACTGATAGGAAGTGGCAAGGCAAGCAGATGCTTTTAACAGTGCTGGATCATGAGCGGGGCCAGCTGCTGGAGGCGACAGGCTATTGTCTGAAACATGAAATTTATTACACAAGACGGCATACACAGGCTGAATTAGGCTACCCGAAAGGGAGGGGGAGGTGGCAAAGCATGGCTGGTGTGTGTTCTATGTCTGCATCGCTTGTCCTATCAAAAGATGCGGCATTTTAGGCGAGAGGGAGACAGCAGCAGAGCTGTTTAAAATGTCGCCTCTTTGAGATGGGTTTTCTATCAACCGATGCAGCTGCGCTGTTGTGGCCGGTGAAATAAAAAGAGCGAACGAATAAATATAACAAAGCCATGATTTGCAGAAATCGGGGTCCCCCTCATCACCCCCCAAAGGGGAGGAGGAGCCAGAGGAGGGCAGGGGGCTGTCAGGCTGTAGAAAAGTTTAATAAATTCCATGTCACTCTAAAGACCATCGTGCGCTGAATTGCCCGAGGCCAATAAAAGCCGATAAGCCTCTTGATAGGCAGCTGCAACGCTCCAGCACACGTTATTGCTTTGATACATTACACAGAGGGAAAAGGGGTGCTCGGGTTTTGTTGTTGTTGATGGTGGTGGTGGTGGTGTTTCTTTTTTAATATGGTAAGAGGGCTTACTATGAGTTTTTCCTGTACGTTTTTTAAAAACAACACTGTGATAAAGCATCTAAGGATTTTGAGTGTGTAGCTGCCATCTGTGGCTGTTTAACTCAATGAAGCATGGTCGAGGGCTGCAGAAATACAATATAGCAGTGCAAGCATGGGAGCTCGTGTAATCTCCCTCCTACTTTGGAGAGGGAAAGAGCTTCTTCTAACATTGTATTTGCACGCGAGTTGGAGCTCATCTATAGGGCTGTTAAGCTGTGGTCCAACTTCTACAGCAGAGACCCCTCCTATGCACCATACAAAATAGCCCCCAGTTGCTTGACGTTTATGTACACATCTGAGTCCCCACCATCATACTCACGTGAGACCTATTGAACTGGCTGGTGGTGTCTTTTGATTCAAAAGTGTTGTGCATCTCTCTGCATCTGACACTACTGCTCTTGCTCATGTTTGTATTTCCTGGCTCAGTACAAATCTCAGTGGTTCGCAGTGCTTGCCTCAAAGATGAAGCAGGCATTATGCACCCCCCACACCCAACCTTCTATTCTGGCTTGATCTGAGCTTGCGGAAAAAGGCCAGCCTTCTCCCCTTCTCCTCCACTTGGTCCAACCCCCTCTCCGCCAACTCACCTTGCTGTGATGATAGCAGTGGAAAGGAGGAAGAGAAGCAGGGGGCTGTCTACACGCGGGGAAAGCCCCGCGGTGGCTGTGGATCTGCGCCCCATTGGTTAGATGATGCAGGCGCAGCTTCACAGCCACTGTGGGGTTTCCCCGCAATGCTGCGTTTTAAAAAAGTTGGGGATTTACCCCGAATTCTTCAAATGGAGAGACATTATCACAGTGCTTCCGCTATGTGATGTCACTCTGGGGCCAACCCAGGGGCGGCCTGGTGGAAGACGAACAGCGATTGGTTGCCTTCCACCAGGAAGGGGGGGGGGCTTGGGGTCCCGGATGGCTGCCCAGAAACCCCATGCTCCCACCTCAGCATCGGGATTAGCCGCTGCCGCCCTGGGAGAGGGAAAGTGTGGGATTGAGGTGGCGCCCCTGGTCTCCCTTTCCCCATCGCTTCTCTGCCATTTGGCACACTGCTACAGCTGTAAGCCTGGTGCCAGGAGCTCTGGGAAACAATTTTCTTTGTGCTACTGACAACAATGGTGATGGGGATATTACATTTCCCAACATTCCTGTCAACTAGCTCACAGCCATAGCTGTGAGCCAAGAGCCAGAAAGGGGGCTGGGAGAGAAACCCTCCCTTTCCTACCACTGGTGCAACAAGTAACGTACATGGGGGGTTGATGTCTGGGAAGGAAAATGTTTGGAGGGAGGCTAGCAGATAGGTAAGTGGGTGGCAGGAGTTCCGGAGAGTCAACAGAGAGGACTTGACCTCGTTGTGCTTCTGACAGTAGATTTGAGGTAAAACAGGAAGTCCGATGCCTTTTGAACTTGGGCTTGGAAGAAACGGAGCTCATTTTTGAGTTTGGGGAGCAACTATTTGATTTCCTGAGCTCAATTCTGAGCCTGACCCCAGGCTTCATTACACGTGGGGTTTGATGCAAACCTGCCGTGACTTTGATCCACTTTTTCAGTGCTGGACTCGCATGACGTCGTCCCTGTCCTGCTGTTCTCACACCCTGAGTGAGTCCAGCACTGAAAAAGTGGATCAAAGTCACGGCAGGTGTGCATCAAACCCCGCGTGTGATGACGCCCCCCATCCCTCTCTGTCTGACTAATTCTCAGTCCAGTCACAGACTGTTCGAAGCCCAGTGCAGAAGGAAGGGGAATGAGTTTGGGGGGAAATATATCCAATGGCTCAAGCCAGTAAGTCATTCTTCATTTTTCAAAGGGGAAGGCCAAACATTATAACACAAATAGTAAGCAGAACTCAAATGTTCTTGATATATTTCTCATTCCCCCCTTCAGCTTTAGGCTTTGATGCCTTCTGACTTGGGCGAAATAAATTATGTGCCCACTGAAGTTGGCTTAGTATAGTTTGGTGTGGCATATTCACAGAGAAAAGTGCAAAGTTTAATGAATAAAAACAACTTTCAATTCTGGGTTGAAAGTGAATGCAAAGCAAGGCTTCTGATATGCATAAAATATACCAAGCTCTGTTATTTCCCCCTGTGAAGCATCACAAAGTTCATTTTTTAAAGCAACAGCCATGAAAACAGAATTTCAGCTCTGAGTTTCTATGTTGTTCCAAGGATGGTTTTCACAGCCCCCGTTGCTTAAACTTTTATGTGTGTGTTGTGAAAGCGTATGGCCTTTTTGACTAACCCAGGGGTAAAGGACTCTCTGCTACACTACTCTCAAGTGGTATAGTAGAAAGGAGCCATCAATAACTGGCAGTGTAGATGTCTCAGCAGAGTGATTAGTAAAAGTGTGTTCTAGCTTCTATCTCTAGAACGCAATTCTGTTTATGCTAATTAAAATCAGGTTTGGATGCAGAAACTAGGGGGGCTTGAGCACTGAGCTGCCTATTTAGGGGTAGGAATTCTTTCCTGGAAGCCTCTCACCTTTATTTATTTATTTATTTATTTATTTATTTATTTATTTATTGTGTTTGTATACTGCCCCATAGCCGTAGCTCTCTGGGTGGTTTACAAAAGATTAAAATATTTAAAAACAATATACAAAAATGAAAACTGCAAAACATCCAATATACAAATTCATTTAAAACCATTATGATAACTTCAAAAGCTATAAGCCTAAAAAACACAAAAAACAGACCCAGGCGCATCAGATATTACTAAATGCCTGAGTGAAGAGGAAAGTCTTGACCTGGCGCCGAAAGGATAACAATGTTGGCGCCAGGCTGGCCTTGTCGGGGAGATCATTCCACAGTTTGGGGGCCACCAAAGAGAAGGCCCTCTTCCTTGTTGCCAACCTCCGAGCTTCCCTCAGAGTAGGCACTTGAAGGAGGACCTTAGATGTTGAGTATAGTGTACGGGTAGGTTCATGTTGGGAAAGGTGTTCCATCAGGTATTGTGATCCCAAACCGTGTAAGGCTTTATAGGTTAAAACAAGCACCTTGAATCAGGCTCGGAAACTTACAGGCAGCCAATGCAACAGGCCAGAGTCGGTCTTATATGTTTGAACCTTCTGGTTCCTGTTATCAGTCTGGCCATTGCATTTTGCACAAGCTGCAGCTTCTGAACCATCTTCAAAGGCAGCCCCACACAGAGTGCTTTGCAGTAATCCAATTTGGAGATTACCAGAGCATAGACAACTGAAGCCAGGTTATCCCTGTCCAGATAGGGGCGTAGCTGGGCCACCAACCGAAGTTGGTAGAAGGCACTTCGTGCCATCGAGGCCACCTGAGCCTCAAGTGACAGAGATGGTTCTAGGAGAACCCCCAAGCTATGAACCCGCTCTTTCGGGGGGAGTGCAACCCCATCCAGAACAGATTGAAGACCCTCCATCCGGTCAGCAGAACCACCCACTAACAGCATCTCAGTCTTGTCTGGATTGAGTTTCAGTTTATTAGCCCTCATCCAGTCCATTGTCGCAGCTAGGCACTGGTTCAGCACATCCACAGCCTCACCTAATGAAGATGAAAAGGAGAAATAGAGTTGTGTGTCATCAGCGTATGTGATTGTGGCTTTTTAGACAGAGGGCTCCAAGACAGAAGGCTCCAGGCAGGGTGGGTAGAATGACAGAGGTGAAAACACCTCCTCTTCCATCTTAAAGAACATTGACAACATCTCAGGCTGTCTAGTTCCTTTTCCTCACTTGTGGGCGGGACGGGTGATGGAGAAGCTCTTGGATCGAACAGATCCAGGCTTCTTGTCTCCCCTCCCCACTCACTAGCGCATCCACTTTCAATTCTCCCCACCCTCTTCCAAGGTCACTGTTTTATATAATGTTTTACTACACTGTTGTGTTTTATGGTTTTAAGTTTTGCTTTCTAAACTGCCCGGAGAACTTTGGCTATTGGGCAGTATAGAAATGTATTAAACAAATAAATAAAACTAGTGCTGAGCCAAATCCTGCCCCCCTAATTTGGGGAGCTTTCTCTCTCCCTGCAAAAGAGGCATTGTTTTTTTCAGAGAATATAGAGAATTTTCTCCTTGGGAGGAGGGCAGGGTTTCCATATATATTTTTAAGTGTAGCCGGTTGATGAGGGGCCTTCTTCCTATTTTTCAGTTTTTCACACACACACACACCCTTCCCCCAGCATTTAGAGGATCCCAGCAGTTCTTAGTCAATGCCTATTGGAGATCATGTGACCTTGCCCTCTCCAAGAAACATTCAAGAAGAACTCCTGGGCTCCTGAAAATACCAGGAGTGTTTAAAAAAAAGAAAGAAAGAAAGAAAGAAGACCCCTCAACAACTGGTTACATTTAAGCAGGTATGTGGAAACCCTTTCACCCTCCCCAAGGAGAAAATTCTCCAAAATTCTCATCTCTCCCAGCCTCTTTTGCTCGAGTTTTCATTTCCCCTCCCCCCCACACCCATGAAATGCCGAAAATGGAATGATTGAAATTTTTGGCACAGCACTAAATAAAACTGCCGAGTCAGCCAGTAAAAATGAAGAGAAAGCAAGTATTTGAGATCTCTTTAACAGCCTTTTAATATTGTTCCCAGTGCAATCCTATGCATGTCTACACATTGAACTCTAACATAAGTGTGTATCAAATTGCAAGCCAAATGCATGAAAGAGCAGGATAGACTTGTGCCTAAAAGGACCATATAACAGCTCAGTCCCTAAAGGATTTGGGGCCCAGGCCCATGGGATGCAAATCTGTATGAAATCTACGTATGCGAATTTGGATCGATAGATGCAAATTCATAAAGGATTATTACGATTTATTTAAATTTCACAGGAGGTCAATCATCTCAGATAAAATGAATTCTTCACTCCATTTCCATCCTGACCCAGATAATCCGAAACCAGTGTGTGGGGGGGGGGGGCGGGGGGGGGGGCTGAATGCTTCATTACCATGCAGGGGAAGATTTGGCAGGGGGAAGGGCAGTCTTGCAACACATGGGGAGGGAGAGCTGCAATCCCCTTGAAAATTGTACCCTGCTTGGCAATCGAGCTGAGGGGGGAAAAACACGCTAATCCCGTTGGCACCAATGGACACTCAGGGCTCTGTGCAATAGATCCAGGGCCAAGGGAAATAGTCTAGCAATGCTCCTGATAACAGCTAGGGGTGTGCACGGACCCCCCGGATCGGATCGGGACCCGGATCGGGACCTCCAATTTTGTCCCGGACCGGTTCGGACAAAATCGGAGGCCCCCCGGACCGGATCGAGTCCGATCCCGACCCAAAAATCGTACATTTTTGGATCGGCCGCCATTTTTTTCTCCATAGACTTGCAATGCAATGCAAGTCTATGAGGAAAAAATGGCGGCGGGTGGGTAAGGGGGGGCCTAACTCCCTCCCCCCCCCGGGGCCGTCCGCTGTGGACGGCCCCGGCAGGTAAACCCCCTCCCCCGCGCTCCCTACCCCCCCTGGGGCCGCCCGCTTCCATCCGCTGGCGCCCGCGGGCGCCAGGGGATAGAAGCGGACGGCTCCGGGGGGGGGGTAAGCCCCCTTCCCCGCCACTGCTTACCTTCTCGGCCCGTCCGGCGCCGGCGGCTACTACCAGCGGGCTCCGCGGCCTACTCTCGAGTACCGCGCCGGGTGATGACATCACCCGGCGCGCCATCCTAGAGCAGGCCGCGGAGCCTGCTGGGAGTAGTAGGCGCCGGCGCCGGACGGGAGCCGCCGGGCCGGGCAGGTAAGGGCCCCCCTCCCCCCTCCGCGCGCCCCCTCCTCCCCTCCACGCACCCCCTCCTTACCTTTCCGGCCCGGCGGCTCCCGTCCGGCGCCGGCGCCTACTACTTCCAGCAGGCTCCGCGGCCTGCTCTCGAGTAGCGCGCCGGGTGATGACATCACCCGGCGCGCCATCCTAGAGCAGGCCGCGGAGCCTGCTGGGAGTAGTAGGCGCCGGCGCCGGACGGGAGCCGCCGGGCCGGGCAGGTAAGGGCCCCCCTCCCCCCTCCGCACACCCCCTCCTCCCCTCCACGCACCCCCTCCTTACCTTTCCGGCCCGGCGGCTCCCGTCCGGTGCCGGCGCCTACTACTTCCAGCAGGCTCCGCGGCCTGCTCTCGAGTAGCGCGCCGGGTGATGACATCACCCGGCGCGCCATCCTAGAGCAGGCTGCGGAGCCTGCTGGGAGTAGTAGGCGCCGGCGCCGGACGGGAGCCGCCGGGCCGGAAAGGTAAGGGCCCCCCTCCCCCCTCCGCGCGCCCCCTCCTCCTCTCCACGCACCCCCTCCTTACCTTTCCGGCCCGGCGGCTCCCGTCCGGCGCCGGCGCCTACTACTTCCAGCAGGCTCCGCGGCCTGCTCTAGAGTAGCGCGCCGGGTGATGACATCACCCGGCGCGCCATCCTAGAGCAGGCCGCGGAGCCTGCTGGGAGTAGTAGGCGCCGGCGCCGGACGGGAGCCGCCGGGCCGGGCAGGTAAGGGCCCCCCTCCCCCCTCCGCGCGCCCCCTCCTCCCCTCCACGCACCCCCTCCTTACCTTTCCGGCCCGGCGGCTCCCGTCCGGCGCCGGCGCCTACTACTTCCAGCAGGCTCCGCGGCCTGCTCTAGAGTAGCGCGCCGGGTGGTGACATCACCCGGCGCGCCATCCTAGAGCAGGCCGCGGAGCCTGCTGGGAGTAGTAGGCGCCGGCGCCGGACGGGAGCCGCCGGGCCGGAAAGGTAAGGGCCCCCCTCCCCCCTCCGCGCGCCCCCTCCTCCCCTCCACGCACCCCCTCCTTACCTTTCCGGCCCGGCGGCTCCCGTCCGGCGCCGGCGCCTACTACTTCCAGCAGGCTCCGCGGCCTGCTCTAGAGTAGCGCGCCGGGTGATGACATCACCCGGCGCGCCACCCTAGAGCAGGCCGCGGAGCCTGCTGGGAGTAGTAGGCGCCGGCGCCGGACGGGAGCCGCCGGGCCAGAAAGGTAAGGGCCCCCCTCCCCCCTCCCCCCTCCGCGCGCCCCCTCCTCCCCTCCACGCACCCCCTCCTTACCTTTCCGGCCCGGCGGCTCCCGTCCGGTGCCGGCGCCTACTACTTCCAGCAGGCTCCGCGGCCTGCTCTAGAGTAGCGCGCCGGGTGATGACATCACCCGGCGCGCCACCCTAGAGCAGGCCGCGGAGCCTGCTAGTAGTAGTAGGCGCCGGCGCCGGACGGGAGCCACCGGGCCGAGAAGGTAAGTGCCCCCCTCCTCCCCCCCCCGCTGTCCACTTTCATCGGCGGGCGCCCGCTGGCGCCCGCCAATGGAAGCGGCGGTGGGCGCCAGTGGGCGCCCGCCGATCCGCCGAACCGGTTCGGAGCTTTTTCGGACCGGTTCGGATTGGATCGGCCGATCCAGCTGCGGGATCGGAAATCGGATAATTTATCCGATTTCCCACTGGACCGGACTCGGATCGTGGATCGGGTCCGATCCAGTGCACATCCCTAATAACAGCAATGGGGCCTGGTGAATATATCTGGAGAAGGCCACAGAGAAAGCTCATTTCTCCAGTGGCCACCCACCTAACCCCTGAAGGCAGGGTGACCCCAAGAAGGGCCTCTGAAGAAGATTTTCCTCGATATGTGGGAGACAGGGGGACTTTTGTGAAATATTGTTACCCACACTACGGCCTCCATCGCACCAGCGATGTGTGGATTTGTAGCATAGTACCTACATGACGCCATGCCTGTCCTGCTGGTACCCAATGCTAAAAATCTGGATTATTTTCCCTAAACAGTATAGTTTTAAAGGAACAGGACATGAATGGATTGCATCAGGTCCTAGCAGGGAAAAGCAATCTCTCCCAGCAGCCGGCTTGAAGCCTCAATATAAATCCCAAACCTTACATCCCATGCTCCAAAGCGTTTCTTAAAAAAAATAATACAATGCCTGAATCTCTGCAGAGACAGGATTGCACTCCCTCAATGCCCCCAAAGAGCCAGACTAAAGGGTCATTCCGTTTTTGCCTGGTTGAAAGGCAGTCTGGTTGAAGTACTCATCTGAAAGGACCTGACTGGAGGGAGAAAGAGAAGGGGAGGGGTGGAGTGGAGTGGAGTGGAGTGAAGGAGCAACAGAGTGAAGGACCTTAGGAGCGAAAGAGGAGCTATTCAGGTGGAAGGGATCATAAACTTGATGCGCATTTGCCTCAGAATTATAAAAAAAAAAAGCGGAGGCAAACCAGGTGGGGGGGATTGGGTGTGATGAAGCTCTTAGGGTGCGTTAAATGCGCTTACGGAAAATAATCCAGACCTTTAGCGTTCTAGGAAAGGCTGGGGAAGAGGCGGGGTGTCAGCAGGACAGGCACAGTGGCATGTGAGTACCGTGCTGCAAATCCGCACACTACATCTCCTCAGTGAATGATAGATGCTGGTGCACATACAGATGGATAGCTCCAGTGAACAAGTACAGCTTGATTTAACATACTACACAGCCATGGTTTCTTCTGCTTTTCACTTTCTGTAAGAGCTTCCCTTCCTTAAAGTGACTGGCATGCCTTCTAGAGTATCACTTTGTATGAACAAGTGAAAAATTTAAAGAAGCCATGAGTAGTGTGCCTTTAGCAGTAGCTGTTCCCAACTGTGCTGCTGCTGCTTCATTAAACCATAGGCTTGAGTTGCCAGACCTGAACACTGTCATTAATAATAATAATAATAATAATAATAATAATATATTTATTTATCACCCGCCTCTCCCAACGGATCGAGGCGGGGAACAACACCAAACACAAAATACAAAAACTATATATAACAAAGCAACCTCTTTAGGAAGATATTTGGTTCAACACTTTAATGCTCTTTGGGTGTTTTTAGCCATTGTTTTTACAAACTGTTCTTGTTGTTATTTATTTTTGTTTAATATTGTTGTTTACTCACTCAGGTTTTAAAGATTGTTTTCAATATTGCTGATTTTGTCCATTCATGACTTGAGTTCCCTTTCAGGGAAATGGGCGGGATATAAACTATTTAATAATATATAATTATGAAGTGCAATGCAACCTACTAGGCTTGAATAATGTAAGTGCATTATTTGCAGTAGTAGTTATACAAATCTGTTTATACAGCACATACATTCAGAATATGATTAACTCACTAACTTCTTCCCAGCAATACTGCTCTGTTGTGAGTCATCCTGCCTTATTGGGCAATCCTCCATTTAAGCCTTAGTACGGCTTGATAGGGGACATGAGGCACAGTTTTGAAATTTGTCTACTCTTGGTCTGAAGTCGTTCTGGAATCTGCCTTGGCCTGGTTTGCACAGAACACTAACCCATGGTTTATTTTACCCATGATTTGTTGCTCTAGTCAGGGTTTGTCTGGCAGATGACTAAACAAGCCAAGGTTTGTTTTCTCAGTCCCTGGGTTGTTTGTTTCCCTCCTCCTTGAGCTGCTGCCTCCCTGTATCCCAAATGCCTTTGTGGTGATGTAGTACTGTCTTGTAGGCCAACTGATTTTTTTTTATCGCTCATTGCCTCTGTAGCCTGACAGAACAACTCATGGCATGTAATGATAACTCATAGTTTAAACAACCCATAGGGCAGCATCAAACAAGGTGCTTATGCCCCCGCCAATTCTGTTGCACCCTGCTGAATCCATTCCGCAAGCAGCACCCACCACTTGCAGAATGGAGATGTAGCACTTCTGGGGGCAACTGGAAACAAGCAAAATTGCTCATTTCTGAACCAGGTCAGGTCAGTGGAGCTCATAAGAGAGCTCTGCTGACCTGTACCAAACCAGAAATAAGTGTTCCCGCTCATTTCGGGGCTCCCTCTAGCAAGTGTTAAATCTCCATCTGCTTGAAGGACAGAATTGGCAGGACCCACCGCTTGCACAACAGAATCGGCAGGGGTGTATTCACCCCATTGGATACTACCCAGAGTTCACAACCCAAAGCAAATTGTGGGTTCTCTTTCTGGGTTGTTTGTGGTTAACAAACCATGATTTGTTAGTGCAGCTGCCTTCACACATCACAACAATCCAGAATTCAAGAACCCATACCATAGGTTAGCACTGTGTGTTAACCTTGGGTCTCACCCTCAGAGGGTTGAAACTGGCTTGCCCAATCTGGAGAACTGTAAGCAAACATTTTCATCCCCTCCCCCACAAGAAGAGGTAGTTTTGGATTTGCGGCTACGGCACTGATATTGTTTTGGGACGGGCAATGCTTGCTTGTACATATATTTATTTGCCATTGCAATGCTTTACCAATCTATTCATTTGTAAATCAAGATATTATTACAAAGACATCTCTCTTTCCAAATAAATTGTGTCCTGAACTCTCTTCTGCTTGGGGGAAAGGGAAGTATGAAACAGATTTTATTTTAGCCCTGGTTTGGTGGAGGGGAATCACTTTTCTTTTTAAATTGCATGGTGCCCTGCAGAGAGAGAAAGAGAGAAAGATATTTCAGATCACATGTCTATTCTTTCAGAACAGATCACCTGTCTTTGGCTCCTTTCTGCTTCTCCATGCTGTTAGCTGAGGTATTTGAGCTATATAGGAATTAGATTCCTTCTCTGTGCGCCTGCAGAACTGTAACTCGAATGTGATGGGAATGAAATGCATTTATATAGAAGCCTGCAAGGGGAGAGAGGGAGAAAGCGCCTGCAAATCTTTAATGTTGCCCATTTTTCAGGAGCATTCAGTCTGTTCATCATAATCCCATTTTCTGCCTTCGACGTGTCATTACTGCCCACCGGATTTGGGGTGACAGTAGCAGGAAATGAGCTGGAAAAACATTAAACAGTTTTTTTAAAAAGAGAGAGAGAGAGAGAAGAAAAAAAGAGATAGAAATGAAAAATCATTAGCACTTTAAAGATATTTTTAATGAACTACAGACAGTTCCTAGAGTAGGTAAGTAGAAATTCTATTTGCAGATGGAAGGAAGGTGCAAATATGCATACAAGTAATGGCAAAAACCTGAACTTCATTTCGAAGACCCTAGAAGTGAGTAACAAACCTCAGCCTATAATTTTCTTTGGTGTCCATTACCGACAAAACAGATGGGGCTTTCATTGGTGTTTCAATTAAACAATCAATTTTGTAACTCAAGCCTGGGCCATCTAAGTGCTGATTTTTTACCTGCCCTTGAAATTTGACTCTTATCTGTTGGTTCCTATTATGCTTTTGTTTCCCACTGCCTGGTTAACAAATACTTGTTTCTTCAGTGATCTAAGATAAGCAAAGCTAATTTTGGAAGATGGCAGCTGCATGTTAGATATGACAGAACATGCAACCATTACACAGTAAGAAAGAATTTAAGCTGCTGCCCAGCTTTAAATGTATTGTTCTTTTATTATTATCTTTATTTATATCCCACTTTTTGCCCAATGCTGGGCCTTTTATGTGCTTTATTATTATTAAAGTAGTAGTGCTATAGATGAGCCAGCAATGCTCACGCTGATGCTCATGCTGATGAGGAGCTGGGCCCATCAGTCATTCCATTCAAATGCATGAGAAACCTCAAGGATTCCAAAATGGGAAAACACACACACCTGGGAGGGGGCAGGATGGGGGGGGGGGGCAGACAGCATAGGCTCCTTTGAAGATAGGAGATGGGAGAGGCCTGTTCCTCCATTTCTGGTGACAATTTCTAAGGTGAAGAATATATTCTCAGCACCTTTTCACACCAGAACTACAACCTCCTTACTACCAATCTAGGCTGAATGCAGAACATGCTCTTACCCTAGCCTTCCAAAATTAAAATATGTTTGCAATTAAGGCGGAGATTTGTTATTTATTGTATTTATTTATTCAATTTATATCCTGCCTATATACATAATTCTCTAGGTGGCATACAAAGTTAAAAACAATTTAAACATGATAAAACGATCAATAAAATATTACAACGTGAAACAATATATAACAGTAAGATTCTAAAAAGGGAAGGCTTGCCAGAATAATAGAGTCTTTAATGCCTGCATAAAGGCATTCAAAGAAGTCAGCAGGTGCATTTCAGTCAGCAGGGCCTTCCCTGTCAATGGGGCTGGCATGACTAAGCAACTAAATTCTGCCCTCTTTGTATATGCTTCAGTGTTGCTTAGTTTAACACTTTAGTAATTCAAGGAAATGAAAATATCCGCTCTTGGCACATGCTCAGAATGATAATTTTACATTAACTCTTTAGCTACTCTTTGCCAAACAAAAAAACCCCCACATCAATTCATTTTAATGTTTGGATCCAAAGCCACGTAATAGTCAATCATTTATGAAGAATCAGGAATGTTAATATGCCTCTATCCTGTTAATTTTTATTATATTATTATTATTATTATTATTATTATTATTATTATTTACATTTATTTACCGCCCCATAGCCGAAGCTTTCTGGGTGGTTTACAAAAATTAAAACTTTGGACATTAAAAATCGATATACAAAAATTAAAAACATAAAAACAGACAACATATAAAAACAGTAGGCTGACCAGATAAAATCCAGGTCAGGGCTCATGTAACTTTAACAGTTGTAGAGAAAAGGGAATTTCAGCCAGTGTCATTTGTATGCAATTAGTTCCTGGTGATATTCCCTCTTCATCACAACAGTTAAAGGTGCAGGCACTATACTAGAGTGACCATATACAAAAGAAGGCAGGGCCCCTGCAACTTTAACAGTTGTGATGAAGAGAGAATATCACCAGGAACTAATTGCATACAAATGACACTGGCTGAAATTCCCTTTTTTCTACAATTGTTAAAGCTACATGAGCCCTGACCTGGAATTTATCTGGTCACTCTAAAAAACAGTGTACATTTAAAACAGCTGCAAACTCTCAGCCAGGCCTAAATATAGTTCTGGGGTCAATTAAAAACTCTGTATATGCTGTTAAATATCTGGGAGAAGGGGAAAGTTTTGACCTGACACCAAAAAGACAACAATGTTGGCTCCAGGCCAACATTGGGGAGATCATTCCATAATTGGGGGGACACCACTGAGAAAGCCCTCTCCCTTGTTGCCATCCTCCGAGCTTCCCTCAGAGTAGGCACCCGGAGGAGGGCCTTAGATATTGAACGTAGTGTATGGGTAGGTTCATGTCTGGAAAGGCGTTCCATCAGGTATTGTGGTCCCAAATTGTGTAAGGCTTTATAGGTTAAAACCAGCACCTTAAATCAGGTTCAGAAACATACAGGCAGCCAATCAAGCGGACCAGAGTCGGTTTTATATGTTCAAACCTCTTGGTCCAGGTTATTAGTCTGGCTGCTGCATTTTGCACAAGCTGCAGCTTCTGAACCGTTTTCAGTAGCCCCACGTAGAGTGCATTGCAGTAATCTAACTTGGAGGTTACCAGAGCATAGACAACTGAAGCCAGGTTATCCCTGTCCAGATAGGGGCGTAGCTGGGCCACCAGCCGAAGTTGGTAGAAGGCACTTTGTGCCACCGAGGCCACCTGAGCCTCAAGTGACGGAGATGGTTCTAGGAGAACCCCCAAGCTACAAACATGCTCCTTCAGAGGGAGTGCAACCCCATTCAGAACAGGTTGAAGACCCTGAGCAATCACAGGAGCATATGTCCTGACCTTTCAAATGATGGTTTTCATCTGAACGTTCAGAAAATGGGAGAGCTTTTATTCAGGTTTGTAGTACTGGACTTGTAAATCACCTATCCCATTCTGAATCACTTCACCCATCCCTATTTGTAATACTTGTTCTCCAGGGGAACTTTCTTCAAAAATCAAGTTGGCACATTAGAGGCCTATATTCCCATATCGCCTTGAAACACCACTCCCTTACGGTTTTCAAGAGAAAAAGAGCAAGGTAATATCAGACATCTCTTAGTCTAATGGGTTCCCTGATAATTGTTATGCTAAAGTATTTTGCCTTCTTCATCCCCAGTCTAAGAACACATCTTGAAGAGGGATCCCCTTTCCTGAAATATTATTTCCAGAAGTAATAAATAATTGCCAGGTGAAATTAGAGGCGAGTC
This sequence comes from Anniella stebbinsi, assembly GCA_029215795.1. Classification (NCBI taxonomy): domain Eukaryota; kingdom Metazoa; phylum Chordata; class Lepidosauria; order Squamata; family Anniellidae; genus Anniella; species Anniella stebbinsi. Next base: position 57,114,338 of record JARDYH010000005.1, on the reverse strand, counting down.
TTCAAAGAAGTACTCTGAATTGTGCATTTGCCATTTTAACAGGATAAGCCCTCTTACCAGTCTGCGCTCGTTTCCCTCTTGAAATTATGTTTGACTACAGGGCATGAAATGCTATTCATCCATCTTGCCGTCTCCCTCCCATCCATTTCTATTCAGATTCGGTACTGAGTAGCAGCAGCAGGTATATTGGGGAGGGGGGGAGTGTCAGGTGTTCACATTTCTTTCTTTCTTTTCTTTCCTAGTTCCCCTTTTATAGAGGAGAAAGAAGCATGAAAAGCAAAGCAAATGAGAATAAGAAATAAAGTGAAGGATTTAAAGCAATCTGTTAACACGGTTGAGTTTATTATTCCCTAACGTGCACTCGTGATATGTAAGACATAATAAGCAGAATGGAAAGTGAACTGCCTGCAAAAAAATTAAAAAATACCCCCATTTTCTCTTGCTTAGGAAGAGAAATGGTCAAGGCCAGCTCGGAAAGGGTGGTATTGTGGCGGCTGGTGGGCACAAGGTTAATATCCATTTCACTCCCTGGCAGTAGCAATTTCACGGATCTTGTCATCTGTGGACGGTTGCAGGAAGGGAAGATCAGAAATGACAAATATCCACATTACCTCCTGGGATTAAAATGCCACTAAAAGTTCTTTTAATATGAAGCTGTCAGTTGATCAATGATTTGATTATATAACAGAAGCCTTAGCTTAAAAAATACCAAGGCTATAAACGATAATGCAGCCTTCCAAAATACGAGCAAGAATGGAGTCACCCCAGGACAGAGCTTGATGTAAATTGTTAACTGATGTTGACTGTCTATTACTTCCACTTGCCTTCCAGTAAAAAGTGGAGTTTTTATTTTAAAATTTAATCATCAGTCTTTGAAACAAACAAACAAAATATCCCAACAATTTAAATATGAGTAAGGTGGAGTAAATATGATGAGTAGACTGGACTCTTCTCCCAGCTGTAAAGTGGACAAATAGCACAGAAAATAGGAATTAAAATGGGGGGGGGGGGTTACCTTTAGTAAAAATTAAAGGATAAACAATAAAACTTACATGCTAATATTTATGTAAGCTATAAAATTGGCTTCATAGCTCTGTGGAGCTTCCTTTACATTTTTCCATCCAGAGAAGACTACACAGAAGTAAAGTCTACTAAACCCCAATGGAATCATGCATTTGAAGCACAGATAATCAGGTGAATGAAGCCTGAAGCAAGGAAAGGAAAACGGCTTCATTACAGGAAATGTAGATGCTGGACATCTCTGTCCTCTTCATGCCGCTTTCATAAAAACATAAGAAGAGCTATGCTGGATCAGGCCAAAAGCCGGACTACTGCAGCATCCATGCCTGTGGGAAGCCCAGAAGCAGGACATGAGCATAATAGCCCTCTATGACTGGGACTGGCATCGAAAGGTATGCTGCCTGTGATCCTGGAGGTAGCATATAGCCATTTTGACTAATAGCCATTGATAGCCTCGTCTTCCATGAATTTGTCTAATTGCTTTTGAAAGCCATCCAAATTGGTGGCCATTGCTACATCTTGTGGTATCAAATTCCATAGTTTAACTATGTGCTATATGCAGAAGTTCATCTTTTATCTGTCCTGAATTTTCCACCAATTCGCTTTATTTGATTACCCTGTTTCTATTAGGGCTGTACACTGCCTCGTGCCAAATCCTCAAATCTGAGGTGAGGCGGGCCGATTCGGACCACCTCGGCCCAGACACGAGTTGGTGCCATTCAGCCCGAGGCACCCTGAGGCCAAAGCAGATCAGTATTGAAGCCTCGGGGTGCCTCGGGCCAATTCAGAGTGGCGCTGGGCCACTGCCCCCTGCCCACCCAGGACAGCTGGTGCAAGGCTGGCTGTGAGTCCATTGGACTCACCGAACTCACCTCCCTCTCTCCCGCCACTGCCACAAGTTATCTGTAAATCATGTCCTCCTCCCATTGCTCTTTATGGCCGCAGTAGTTTGTGGCCATAGATATAGGAAAAACAGAGAGCTACCATGATCTTAACTTTAAATCTCAGCTCTGGCTCTCTGGGAGGAGGACGCAATTTACAGGGAAGTCCTGGCAGTAGTGGCTCTGGGTTGGGGAAGGGGGAGGGGCTGCAAAAGGAGGACGAGGGGGCTGCAAGCCGGGAATGGGAAGTCAGGAGTCCCATGGACTCCAAGTCAGCCTTGCGCCAGGCTTTCCTTGGTGCTGGCTATGTGGCTGGCACCCAGGAAACTCCAAGGCCGAGTCACTTGAGGGGGTGAATCTTGCTTTGGTGCCAAAGCAAGGTGGGCAGCCCCCGAAGCACCCTGAGGCAAGTCAGGGAGGCTATGCACAGCCCTAGTTTCCAGTATTATGAGAGAGGGACAAAATGCATCATGCATTATTTGTACACCTCTACCATGTCTCCCCTTTTTTCTAAGTTAAAAAGTCTCAGTTGTTGGAACATTTCCTCATAGGGGAGTTGCTCCAGCACCTTGATTATTTTAGTTACCCTTTGTTTCCAACTCCACAGCAATGTCCTTTTTTAGGTGCCATGACAAAAACTGTACACAAAATTCCAAGTGTGGTTGCACCATACATTTGCATAAGGGCAGTATTATATTGACAGTTTTATTTTCAATTCCTTTTTTAATTATGCCTAACATGGAATTTGCTTTGGGTTGACATTTTTATTGAGCAATCCATCACAACCCCATGTCACTGCTAGCTCAAATTCCATGAGTGTACACGTAAAGTTAGGATTTTTTGCCTCAATGTGAATCACTTAACTCTCGCTTACATTGAACCTCATTTGCCATTTTGATGCCCATTCTGAGATTTGGTGTCATCTGCAAACCTGACTACCTCAATGCTCTCTCCTAATACCAGATCATGTATTAACATGTTGAAAATCACTGTCCCAATTAAGGATGTCCGGATTTTGTGAAATCTGTTCCACATGTGTTTCATGGATCATACAGTGTCATTTGTTCCAGCATCTGTTCACAGATGAATACAATTTCCCCCCTGTTATGTGGGAAAATACACAAATAATTCCATAAGAATGTTCACAACAATTTATATTCATTAAACAAAAAACCTACGGTTTACAAAAACAATGTTAAGGCTCTACAGATTCCAACCAAGCACCAAAAAGCAGGGAAATTGGGAGTTAAGGCTTAACACCACATCCTCCCTAAGGAGGCAGAAAGTGCAAGTGAAATTCTCATTCTCCCAAAGCAGATAAACCATGAGGACAGGATGGAGAATATGATATGCAGAGGTGACTGTGGGGTTGTGGAAAACTGATCACGAACAACTTAGGGCCACCTACTTCTCTTTTTTTGTTTAGTGCAGCCCTTCCCCAACCTGGTGCCCTCCAAAGGTGTTGGACTACAACTCCCATCATTGCAAGTCAGTATGTCCCATGGTCAAGAATGCTGGGACTTGTCATCTCAAAAATCTAGATATGCAATTTGATCTGCAGAGGTGACTGTGGGGTTGTGGGAAATGATGATGAACAACTTAGGACCAGCTACTTCTCATTTCTTAGAGCATCTCCTTATGTTGAGAGTTGCAACCCAACACATCTGACAGGCACCACGTTGGGGAATGTTGTTCAAGAACAAGGGAAGGCAGAAAGTAGATCTCCAGATGTTTTGGAATACAACTTGTAAAAGCCCCTATCAGCATGGGCAGTTATCAGGAATGCTGCGAGTTGATGTCCAAATCATCAGGATAGATCTATTTTCTGCCCACATCTGTACTAAAGTATGATGTTTTCCAGCATTAAGATATGTGATCAATCAAGGAACTACAAAAGAGCTGCATCACTTTAAATAAACTGTCAAAACCAAATGAAACAACAATGAATGAATCTCGAATACCTAATCCAGATAGCCCTTCAGACATGAACATTACTTTTCAACACATGGCATAGGATGTCTGTTTCTTGAATATCAGATAAAGGATTTCTCTTACTTGTTCAGCAGTGTGAGATCAAAGACAGAGCTACCACCTAATACTTTCATGCGTAAGTATTATTTTAAAATTAAGTATGAATTGATTTTTGTCTTCCCCATAACACATAACATGGGAGTTACAGTGCAACGCATCTGGAGAGCACCAGGCTGGAGAAGGTTGACTCCTATACATGTCTTCTCAGAAGCCAGTGCCACTGAATTCACTAGAGCTTTCTCCCAAGAGGTATAGGATTGCAAACTAATCTCATCTGAAAGGTGTTCAAGACAGCCAAACTAAACCTCTTCTGCTCCACTGTTGCTCCACTGTTGCTCCACTGTTGCTGCACTTGTTGCTGACCTCCACTGTTGCTCGGAGGTCAGCGACAAGAGAGAGGGCCTTCTCTGTGGTGGCTCCCCAATTGTGGAACGATCTCCCCGACGAGGCCCGCCTGGCGCCAACATTGTTATCTTTTCGGCGCCAGGTCAAGACTTTCCTCTTCTCTCAGGCATTTGGCAATATCTGAGGAGCCTGGGTTTGTTTTGTTTTGCTTTGTTTTTGTAGTTTTTGAATTGTTGATGTGGTTTTTAAATGTATAGATTGTGTGTATGTTGTATGTTTTTGCTGTTTTAATTTTTGTATATTGTTTTTAATTGTTTTTAATCCCATGTAAACCGCCCAGAGAGCTTCGGCTATGGGGCGGTATACAAATGTAATAAATAAATAAATAAATAAATGATGTATTGTGCAGGGATTGTGGGGAGTGAACAGTATATTTTTTATAAATACATTTAAAGAAAAAAAACATGTATTTATAAATACATTTAAAGAAAAAAAAGGCAGTATATTGACCAAAAGTTGGAAGTGCCTGGCACATGCTCTGGTTCTAGATCTGTAATGAATAGTGCCCCTTTTGTTATCAAGAGTGCTGCTATATGCGAGATGTGTGTGAGAGAAAAGTATTGGGCAGACCCTGTATTTGGTAAGGGTATGGAACAGCATTCCCCATCCTGCTGTCCTCCAGGTGTTTGAGATTACAAGTCCCGGCATTCCTGACCATGGGACATACTGACTTGCAATGATGGGAGTTGTAGTCCAACACCTTTGGAAGGCACCAGGTTGGGGAAGGGCTGCTCTAAACAAAAAAAAGAGAAGTAGGTCTCCTTAAGTTGTTTGTGATCAGTTTTCCACAACCCCACAGTCACCTCTGCATATATTCTCCACCCTGTCCTCATGGTTTATCGGCTTTGGGAGAATGAGAATTTCACTTGCACTTTCTGCCTTCTTAGGGAGGATGTGGTGTTAAGGCTTGTGAGCCTTAACTCCCAATTTCCCTGCTTTTTGGTGTTTGGTTGGAATCTGTAGAACCTTAACATTGTTTTTGTAACCCGTAGGTTTTTTGTTTAATGAATTTCATGGCTTTGTGTAATGGATGACTGGATATTATACAGTTGACAACCAAGCCGGCATCAGCCAGAATGTTATACCATCTTGACATCCAATATAAAATCAAAGCTAGTGTTATGTGTTGAACTCACTTTTAACATTAATAAATCAACCAAAACGCTTGCATCTCCCTCATTTTTAAAGATAAAGAGATGAAACCTGGCATCATGGTAGCTTTTAAGTAGGGATATAGCTATGCCAAGTATGAAGCAGATCCATTCATGCCTTGATTTTTAGGAATTTTTTGAAGTTCAAACAGAAATCTCTTTGGGGTCCAGGACCTTGAGCAGTACAAGTTAAAAAATGAAATTAAATATAAAGAGATGAAACTTGGCACCATGGTAGCTCTTAAGTAGGGATTGAGCCATGCCAAGTTGGAAGCAGATCTGTTTATGCCTTGAGTTTTAGGAATTTTTAAAACTTCAGACCCGATACTCCTCTTTGGGGTCTAGGGCCTTGAGCAGTACATTAAAAAAAAAAAAGAAAGTAAAGATGAAGAGATGAAACTTGGCACCATGGTACCTCTTAAGTAAGGCTTTAGCCATGCCAAGTTGAAAGCAGATTGATTCATGCCTTGAATTTTAGAAAAAAAATTGAAGTCACACTTAAAAAAAATATATCCTAAAAATCAAGGCACGAACCGATCTGCTTCCAACTTGGCATGGCTCAATTCTAGGGTGACCACTAGGGTGTGGCCTAGTGGCTAAAGTGTTGGACTGGGAGCTGGGAGATCTGGGTTCTACTCCCCATTTAGCCATGAAAACCCATTGGGTGACTTTGGGCCAGTTGCAGACTCTCAGCCCAACCCATCTCACAGGGTTGCTATTGTGAGGATAAAATGGAGAGGAGGAGGATTATGTATGCCGCCTTGGGTTTCTTGGCGGAAAAAAGGTGGGATATAAATGCAATAATAAATAATAAAAAACTGTCAGGATTTCCCCAGATTTCTCCTGGTTTTTGTTCTATCCTCAGTGTCAGGGGGGATTTTATGCAATAGTCTATAATGACCTGGAATTACATACTTTCCCTTTTAAGGCCACCATTAGCGTGGCAGGGGGGAATTAATGCTTTCTGGAGGTGTGTCATTCTCTCCCACTGCTCCAATCAAGGCCTTCAAAGGGAAAAACGTGTCATTCCCAGGCATTATAGAAAAGGGCCTGATTGGAGCGGTGGGGTGGGGTGAGAATGACATGCTTTCCCCTCCTCCGCTCCAATTGGGGACTTTAAGGTGGCCCCAGAAAGCCATTTTCCTGCCCCCCCCCCACTAGGTGTCCTCTTTTTTGGTTTCCCAAATATGGTCACCCTACTCAGTTCTTGCACAGGCTGCATATCCATCCCTAGATATTTACTCAAAAGTAAAACCCATTGAATTTCCTTGGTTCTTGAAAAGTAACACACTTGCTTTTAGATTTGCCAGTCTCAGCATTCTATGTGTGCTATGAATGCCTGCTCTGTCTGTCCCTATAGTTTCCTGCAAGGTCCAGCCAGGGGAAGCCAGTAAATTAAACCCAGGGGTGGAGGGTGGGATTCCTTCAGGTTCATCTGACAGCAGGTGCGATAGAACATGGACCTTCCAGGAGTGTTGAGGCTGGATTTCTGGCAGACCCAGCCAGGCAACTTTATGGCCTGTTAGTTAGGCTGACCAGATGAAAAGGAGGACAGGGCTCATGTAACTTTAACAGTTGTACAGAAAAGGCAATTTCAGCCGGCATCATTTGTATACAATTTGTACCTGGTGAAATTCCTTCTTCATTACAACAGTTAAAGCTGCAGGGGCCCTGACCTCTTGTGTATCTGGTCACTCTAGTATAGTGCCTGCAACTTTAATTGTTGTGATGAAGAGAGGATTTCACCAGGTACTAATTGCATACAAATGACGCCTGCTGAAATTCCCTTTTCTCTGCAACTGTTAAAGATACAGGAGCCCTGGCCTCCTTTTCATATGGTCAGCCTACTGTTAGTCCCGCCATTTGGTAGCCCGCAGAGCACCTGCCTCATAAGGCAAATGGCCACATGAGAATTTTTATTATGGCTTGCTACTTTGTTTGTCTTTAGTAGTCTGTAGTCCAGATCTCTTCAGAAGGGGGAATAGTTTTTTGTGGTTGGGGTCAGTCTAAATTATCTCCAGGGTTCCCTTACTCAGTGCCTCTGATAGCAAAGAGATTGAGGATTTTCCCCAACTCTGTTACTCTTGAAGTTACTAGCCCTGTTGAAAATAGATTTTATAACATAAGCATGATAACAGTGAATACTCCTTTTAACTTGTTAAACCAATGAAAACATGCCACACAAGAAGTCTTAAGATATGAATGGTTTATAAAGAAAAGTAAATGCAAAAGAACATCAGATGCAGAAGTGAAATCTGAAACATTACTACTACTACTAGTAGTAGTATCCTGCCTTTTGCCCAATGCTGGGCCTCAGGGCAGCCTTACAAAACTAAAACATATACAGCTAAAACCTATAAATAGGAATATCCTAGGCTGACCATTTGAAAAGGAGGACAGGGCTCATGTAACTTTAACAGTTGTAGAGAAAAGGGGATTTCAGCCAGTGTCATTTGTATGCAATTAGTTCCTGGTGAAATTCGCTCTTCATCACACCCTGCCTTCTTTTGTATATGGTCACTCTAGTATAGTGCCTGCAACTTTAACTGTTGTGATGAAGAGGGAATTTCACCAGGGACTAATTGCATACAAATGACACTGGCTGAAATTCCCTGTTCTCTACAACTGTTAAAGTTACATGAGCCCTGTCCTCCTTTTCATATGGTCACCTAAATATATAAAAGTTAAAAATATAATTAAATACTTTTCAATATTAAAGCATTTAAAACATTTTAAATACATAACAATTTAAAAGTCAAAGGTATAGACAGAGGTCCAGATTATTTGCCAAAGGCCTGCTGGAACAAAAAAGAGTTTGTCTGCATCCAAAAACACATCAAGGAGGGAGCCAGTGTAGACTGCAAGGATTAGAAAGAAAATCCATGTGAGTACACCATGCAAAATAAACGACAGCTCAACTGTTTCTAAACCTTATTAGAAAAACAGGGTGACTAAGCCGAAACCAGCGTTGTAGGCCCAGAAGCACTTTGAAAGGTTTCAGCATTGCTTAAAACTTAACACCGGCCCAAACTAATTAAATGAAGTGTTTGAAGCTTTCAACTCATAGCAGTATGGACCAAACTCTTAGAAAAGAGGGAAGGAGCACTGTGTGTGAGTGGGGTGGGGGAAATTAAAAGAAAGTTATAGCTACCTATTCCCAGGAGAGATCTGAAGATCAAGTTACCATGGATCCAGAGGAGCCACACCCTGCTTCACCAGGGAGCAAAAGAGCAAACTGGCCTGATGAAGATAGCCCAAATTACTCTCAGAGCCAAAGGAATGCATGTTCCAGAAGAGAAAAGAGAAACTCTTCTTCACTCAAAAGGTCTGTGCTAGAGGCAGCGGCCATTTCACTCACCCACCCCACATTCTAAGGCAGGAGGGAGGGGGGTGAGCAACGCTACTGAGCGTGTGTCAGTGTCGCATTATGAGGGAAGATGGCCGCCTCATTGACTTGAATGAGAGGTTAAAATAGTCCTTAAAAGTCAACCGAAGGGAATTTTAAAAAAACGAAAAGCTTTCCATCAACTACAGTCAAGGAAGAAGAAGACCCCACCACTGGATTACTTAATAAAGTTCTAGAAATTATGCAAATTGTGAGCACAAAAAGTAGCAACCCGGAAGTAAATTTTACAAAAGCAGGGAGACAGGTTTGTATTCCTTTTCTAATTTAAACTGCTCTCCTTCCCTCAATCTTTCACCAATCTTCTTGAAATTTTCAGGTAATGTAAGGTTGATGAAACATTTTTGATTTTATGGCTGTTAGAATGACCCCCCCCCCAATTATCACTTTAACATGGCGGAATGTGTTTTTTACTGACAGCCCTTAACAATGGAGACACGACTGTGCCTCCATTAATAATTTATGTTCGTACATAACATTTAGTGTATTTCCTCCATTCCATTCAACTTTTCCCTATGTATATTTTCCAGCATGGCATATGTCTCAGCAGAAACTTGCCTATTTTCCTGCAAATGAATTTGTGTTGATTTTGGGGGAAATAAAAAAAAGTGGAAGTCTGTAGAATCTGTGTTGTTGGGGAAACCAGTCTGCAGCAGATTCTGTAGGTCGGATTCTTAGAAATCCAAACTCATGCAAGTCCATCTCAAATTTCCCTAGCATCCCTAGTCCCAATACAGATACATGTGAGACCCCACTATTTACTTCCCTCCCCTGGGAGAATTGACCATTTATTCCTACTCTCTGCTTTCTGTTCTGATCCATAAGAGAACCTCTTCTCTTATTCCATGACTGCAAGGTTTGCTCAGGAAATTTTGTGAGGGACTGTGACAAAAAGCTGTTGGAAGTCCAAAGAAACAATGTCTACCACATCACTCCTGTCTACATGTTTATTGATGCTCTCAAAGAACTCTAAAAGTGAGACAGAACATCCCATTCTGGAAATGAAGTTCCTCTCCAGCACATCATGCTTCATCTGGATAGGTGGATGAAATCCAATGGTTTTGTACCAGACAGACAAGTCACTCTGCAGTCTAAACAGCCATCACAAAATCAGTTGTTTATGTCTCTAAAAATCAAATCGCCTACCGGTGGTGCAACTAGGTAATGTGAAACCCTAGGGGAGCATTTGATAGCCACATGTATTACATCATTTGTGAAGAACACAACTCTCTCAGCCCTTCCACAACCACCATTCCATGCTTTACAACCAGGGGCGTATGAGAATTCTGTCTGGGCAGTGAAAACTCAACAGATTTTTTTGTTCGGTCCTGGTGGATTTCATTCCATTTCCCCCTGCTGGTGGTGACTTGATCTGTAGCAAGTCAATCCAATGCTCAGGTTCCATGTTTTTTTATTATTTTAATGACGGCAATTTTGATTTTTATTATTCATTATTATTACTTGTGGATCTAAAAAATTGCACAAACTTGTGTTGTTGTTTTTAAAAAGAAATTCCCCAGTCTTTTGCAAGGGTGGAAGAGCACAGATTCAGTACAGATTGCCTTGTCAATTTCCTTGTATGTTTCAGCTGTCAATGGAAACACTGGAGTAGAGTAGGTAACATACAAGGAAACTAACAAGGTGAGACCGCATATGGGCAAATTTGTACACAATTGTGAAGGACTGATGGGAATATAATAGTAGGCCAAAGGGGAACTGATTTGCACAATTCAGCAGGACCAAAATGAAAAAATGTGAACAAAGTAAGTGTACCAAAGGGGATGGATAATATCTGCCACTTGGCAATGTAATCCTCTTACTATTAAGTGCTGAACTGACACTTGTCAATGCCCTCCTCATTTTCAGCACCTCCCTGAGACTCCAGCAAGTCCAGAAAGGGGAGTTATTGCTTTCCCTCCCCACCTTCTCATGGCTCTTTCTGGGAGTAGGTACTCCTTTAGTTGAAATTTCCCCTCTGTTTACAGCCCAGACTTTAAAGTTGCACAAATTTAGATGCCGAGAAGTACATGGAGAAAAAAACTGTACAATTGGACCTCCCCCGATGGCCCAGGCTCTTCCTGGTCTGTTGACATTGACTGGTCTGGGGTGCCCTCAGTTTCTGGGGGCTGTAGCTCTTCCTCTGAGGAGGTTTCCTCCAGTGGACAGTGACAGCCTCCCTAATGGGGAAGGTGCCATGTGGGTGGGTTGCCCACCTGTCTGTATCCCCTGCTATTGTGTCAGAGCCAATTGGAGATAAGAGCAGGGATTCCCCACACAGTCCTGGAGAATCCCTGCTATCACAGATATTTCCTATCACAGATCAAGTGGCATCCTGTAGTAATCCTAGAAAAAACTGCAGGCTGGAGTGGCAAAATCCATAGGCTGCAGGCTGACTTCCGTTGGTGTAGTTAGAGTGCTTCTTGGAATACAAGAGTCTGAGTCATTATAAATCTGGCTCAATGTGAACATTTCTAGACATTTCTAGGGCAGAATCTACACTACTGCTTTAAAACGGTTTATAATAATAGTAGTGACAACTGTTGGGGCCCAGGACACACACTGTATACAGTTTTCAAACCATTTTCAAAGTGTCATATCCTGTTTGGTGTAGATCTGGCCCAGGTTTTAGCAATCAACTAAAAACTGAACTCATAAATTGAGCTGAAGTCTGCACCTAAACTTATGAGATGCACTTAATAATCTAAAACTAAGCCTATGCTGAGCTTGAACAGAAAGCTAACCCTACACTTTTGTTTATTAGCTAACTTGTCCATTACTTGGGTTGATGGTGTAGCCTTTGTCAATGTAGAAGTATATGTTAGTTAGGCTGACCAGATAAAATCTAGGTCAGGTCTCATGTAACTTTAACAGTTGTAGAGAAAAGGGAATTTCAGCCAGAGTCATTTGTATGCAATTAGTTCCTGGTGATATTCTCTCTTCATCACAACAGTTAAAGGTGCAGGCACTATACTAGAGTGACCATAAATAAAAAAAGGCAGGGCCCCTGCAACTTTAACTGTTGTGATGAAGAGGGAATTTCACCAGGAACTAATTGCATACAAATGACACTGGCTGAAATTCCCTTTTCTCTACAACCGTTAAAGTTACATGATCCCTGACCTGGATTTTATCTGGTCAGCCTAATGTTAGTTGACCCTCTTTCCAAAATTGGATGTAGTCTAAGTTTCTGATTGACATTTAATGCAGCTACTCAGATCTTTATTACAAGGACAGAGATAAGAAAGCTAGGATATTATACAGAATATCCTTCCTAGGATTCTGCTCCTGAGTTGTTCCACAACCCCTTTATGTACCACCATATTTAGGTACTTTAGCACACCATAAAATCTGTCTAGTGGCAAGATCCCCAGCTGCAACAAATTCATGCGTGAAAGTTCTGTGAGGAGTTACTGCAATTTGGAAATTCAAGAACTGATGGGAAACACAGATGCAAAGTGGCACCATTTTAGAGTGAGGAGAGAAATGGTTCTACGCCTCTCAGAAGATCAGGGGAAGGAATTGCACCTCTTATATCTCCTCCTTACTCTTCCTGTGAAAACAGCCTTGACAAAACATCACAACAATTTGTGTAGTGTGTCGTCCAAGAAATGTGTGTATCATGGTTTCTGTAAGGTATCGCCCAAGCTTGGGATCTTGGCTTCTTGCACCATTTACAATGCAGGATCATAAACCATGGCTTGTTATTGGCCTACAAATCCTTACTTATTTGGGAGCAACAAGCCAGAATCCCACGTTCGGACACCATGCTTAACAAATTATTTCTGGGTTGTTTAGCTGGTTGCATAAGCAGGAAGACTTTAACTAGCAGGCACAAGCAGGACCAAACAGGCCACATTCACAGTAATTCTCTGTCAGCTCATTCACAGTAATTCTGGAAAATCCTGATTTACCTTTCTCTGCAAATGTAGCTACCATCTCCTTACTTAATTCCCCTCACCCTTTATCCATGTATGGCTGATTAAGCATAAAATGTTAGTTCCAATTTTGGGAGGGACCTCAATGGCCCCCCTCACTCAGAGCTTTTCTATGTGAGGCATTTATTGTGCACTGCTCTTTCCTTACTCATTGTTGTTTGCGAGTTATTTAGATGACTTTGTGATCCTCCAGTTATGCTTCTGTAAGAGCACTTTCTCAGGGGGTTTTTTTGGAGCAGGGAAAATGGGGCATGATTTCTGAAAATCCTTTTCCAGCTTCACTGGCTGCCGGTCCAGGTCCGGGCCCGATTCAAAGTGCTGGTTTTAAAATTCAAAGCCTTAAACAGTTTGGGGCCAGGTTATCTGAAGGAATGCGTCCTACTATATGTACCTGCCCAGACCCTAAGATCATCCTTGAGAGTTCTTCTCCGTGAGCCCCTGCCAAAGGAAGTGAGGCAGGTGGCTACCAGGAGGAGGGTCTTCTTCGCTATGGCACCCCTGCTGTGGAATGAGCTCCCCAGAGAGGTTCGCCTGGCATCTACATTATACTTCCTTAGACGCCAGGTAAAGACCTTTTTATTCTCACAGTATTTTAACAGTTCTTCAGTTTGATTTTTAACCTTGCTGTTTAAATTTGTATTTTAAATCCCTATCAATTTCTGCATGGCTGCTTGGTTTTTATCCTGGTTGTGCTTTTATACTGTATTTTAAATTGTGTTTTTATACTGTCGTTGTTTTATATTTTGAATGGTTTTTATGGTTTTAATTTTTGTAAACTGCCCAGAGAGCTCCAGCTATTGGGCAGTATAGAAATACAATAAATAAATAAATGAAGGAAGGAAGGAAAAAATAGTTTCCTACTTTTGTATTTGCTCTATTCCACTCTAGCACAGCTCCACCTAGAGGTTATGTAATGGAAAAGCAGAAAAGGAAAAGCTCTTTGAGTAGAGCTGGAATCTCAGTTCTGTGATGAAAGTGAAAGCAGCATTAACAGCCTCTTATAGAAAAGCTCTCAGTGAGTCTACTTTCTCACTGTCACTTTCAGCTGCTATTCCTCCTCTTCCTCACCATTAATACCACTCCCTTGCTTGACAGGCAGGGAACCAGGGAGCAAGCAGGCAATAGGATCTACTGTCCCTCCTTCTCACCACCACCACCACCATTGCCCGGGTCAGAGTAAAGGGGAGGTGAACAGGCATATTACTATGGTGAAGAGGAGGAGCAACTACAGGGGGTTCTGGTTAGTGGAGGGCTGCTGGTGCCCAAGCATGCTTACCCTTAATGCTGTCCTTGTAAGTGTGGTTGGGATTATCAATTTTATTCCGGAACTGCTCTCCTGCCTTCAACAGCTGCAGAACAATCACATTGGAATGTAAAGCTCCTGAAGTAATAATGGGGAAAGCATCACATCCTGAATCATGCAGTTGTTACAGGCGTAGGAGCCTTGCCCTTGGGGGGGGAGGGGATCACCTGTCAGCCCTATAACACAGTTATGCTTTTGCCTCACCCTGCAACACCTGCATCGTTTTGATACAGCACAAACAGTACAGATCTTTGAATGGCCTGTTAGCAGCAGTAGGCAGCCTGTCTCTGCCAGGTGAAATACAACAGTACTAGCTGTGGCTCAAATAGGATTGTTGTCGAATATCTCACTTTCCAGTCCCAATCACTGAAGCCCATTTCCCCTTCACTCATCACTTACATTTAAACCCAAGCTATCTCACCAACTTGAGGCTTCTCCAGCCGTGGCACTTTCAGAAACGGATTTGCCAAGATGTATGAAGGGGTTGCGAAGAGGCACCGAGGTTTTTTTTTTTTTAAGCCATAGTCTGGGTTGAGACAAGTCATTAAGGATTATAAATAGCTCCTGAAGGGTTGGGAGATATGGGCCTGAACCACATTAATATCCTTTAAAACCGTCCAACAAAACTCTGCTCTAATATTGGCATTTCATTTATTCATGCATTTCACCTTCTCCACGTGCGGCCTGCTATTTCAGCAAAGTCTCATCATGTCCTCCCACTGACGCACACTATTAGCCTGGAACAAAAAGCTTGGTTTCAAATTTAGTCTCCAGCACAATGGAACCTAGTAACAGCAAACCTGACAGCAGCGTGAGACTACGGCAAAAGACGAGGGGTGGAGAGAATTGCATAAAGTGAGCCTCTTTGGAGAAAGGTTAGATATCCCACAGAAGTAGGAAAAGAGCAAGCGTGGCCCAGGCATCCTGTTCTCATGCTTCCAGTCTATTGTCCAAAGACAAAATTGAGCATATCTCCCACGAAGGGAAGTGTGAGCTATACACACACTGGCCGCTGACACATCTGTCCATGGGCAAAATGTGCAAGTTCCCACTTTTGACATTGCACTGGGGGGGGGGGGGGGGGGAGAAAACAGGAGTCATTCATACTTCCTTCCCCACTGCCCCAATCCAGTTCATTGTAACTTCCAAAACTACCCTGAAATCATACAAGTATTGCACATTTACAACTTGAACCAAATTGCAAGCCTAGACTTTGGATTCATGTGAGGGACAAATTTCCAATTTTGATCAGGTTTTGTGGCAATTGCAAGGGTTCAATATAAATAATCAGTTCATGGTCTTGTCTACCTATAAGCAAAATCTAGTGGTGAAATGGTTATTCAAAAAGTCCCCCCCCCATTTTGGGGGTTCTAAAAGGGTTCAAAACCTCATATTTCCACATAGCTTTTCCTTCCTATCTCTGTCTCTGTATACCGAATAACATATGTTAGTCATTACCATCTTTATTAACCTTTAATGAAGTGTAACTGTGCCTGAATATATGTATCTCCTTGTTTCCTCTCTGTTTCAATTCCTTTTCCATGTGTGCTCCATCCTTTTAGGTTGTTTTATTCTACAGCATGTAATACATTTTAGGTGATGGTTGTGGCTGTTATATTTTACCACTGATGTTTGACTGCAGAGGGGAGATACGCCAGTAGATGAGGCCAGTAAGGGAGACGTTATAGGAGTCTAGAGATTTTTCCAGACAACTTTGGCTCTACCATGCGGCAAGATGAAACAGGCTATTTCAGGTGGTGGACTTTAGGGGGAAGGCAGGAATTAAGGTCTGAATGACCCAGTGAGCCTTTATTCAGCGTTGGCCCTAGATGATGGGGCATATTAAGGTACCATGCACAACAGCTTTAGCAGCAGGAGCTCTGGGATTCAGAGTACAAAGAAAAAGAAAAATCATAATAGCGCAATCCTTTTCGGAAGTGAATCGCACTGAGTTCAATGGAGCCTACTCCCAGGCAAGCGGGGAGAAGGTTGATGCCAGGCTTAATCTCTGTTTTTGTTTTCAAATATTGGTGATTCACTTGCAGAAAGCGTGGGCCTCCTCCTCTCCTCCTGTATGTGTTTTTTCTAAGTCTAGCTCTTGCCTAATTCAGCAGCAGTTCACCTAGACATAAACATTAAAACACCTACTTATGGCCACACATAAGCCAAGCCAGTGTTTAAAGGGAGGGGGGTATTAACAGGAAGGGGGGAAGGTGTCTGGTAGTAAATTCAGTGATACCAGCAGTTGCTAATTGCCAGGAGGTGGCTACATCTGCTCCGCTTGCCACTTCCTGTAAATAAACTGGATTGTTAATTAGAAAGACACCTGCTACTGCTGATAAAGTTGAGGGACCAGCAGCTCTTTCAGTCTTGGCCTACCTGTCCTGCTTCCAGACATTACAGCTACTCCAATCTGATGCACATTTAGACAGAAAAACAGTTCTGCATAGGGTCAGGATTTTCCCAGATTAGTCCTGGTTTTTGTTCTATCCTGGGTGTCAAGGGAGATTTTCTGTAATTTTCTATAATGTCCTGGAATGTCACACTTTAAGACCGCCATTAGTGTGGCAGTGGGGGGGGGGGGGGGGATGACGCACTTTCCAAAAGCTCCTATTGGAGTAGTGGGGGGACAGGAATGACATGCTTTCCCCTCCTCCTCTCCAATCGGGGTCCTTAAGGCCCCCGATTGGAGTGGAGGAGAGGAAAGCAGCTGCCATTAGCGTGGTGATTGTGAATGACATGCTTTCCAGAGGCCCTGGAAAGTGTACTTTCTGGGGGGGCACTGGGTGACCTCTTTTTTGGTTTCCCAAATATGGTCACCTTAGTTCTGCAGCTCCCAGAATGGTTGGATGGGGAATGCTGGGAGTTGTAGGGCTTTTTTCTGCCTAAACATGCTTAGGCCTGCACCGTAACAAACATTATTTTAGTCTTTGGATATGAGGAGGTCAAAACCAAAAGGAAGGTGAGATGCCCATCAACCATCGGCACTCCCTCTCCAAAACTGTTTTTTTTTCCTTACATGGTTCTGCACAGACATTCACCAGACACTCAGAAAGAGTAGCTGTGATGGTGGGCAACTGCATGGCTTTGCATCAGGCAGCTGCTGTCAAGGTGGAGCCAGGTGTCAGAGCCAAGACTCAGAGGCAGGAAACAGTTGTTGCCCAGGCAAAATCCCAGCATAAACCAGGAAAGCTTGTATAGCTCTTCCTGTCTAAGAGGGCCTTATGGCCAGCCTAGAACCTGGGAACAGTTTGCCTAGGGAGCCATTCCAATCTGCAGTCCTGTGTCTCATGCCATTGGCAGGGAAAGGAAGGGAAGTACCCTCTAGATACACAGGATTTTTTATTATTATTAAACTCAACATGTTTCAAACATTGTTTGTCAAGGACACTTCTGAACATCAAATTCCAAACTGGTATCAGCACACTATTTCAAATTGTTTCCAGAGAACTAGGTTGGGATGTGATTATCAAGAGAGTCCTTGAGGAAGGGCAACTGTTTGAAATGTGATGGACCCAATGAAAAAAAAATTTCACTATGTACCTGGAGGTTTCCTCCCTGTCCTTGTGATTGGTGTCTTCCTCCTTTCCTTTCATGACATTGGGTAGCCATGCACAGAATGAAGCATTCTGATCTCTGAAGTGTCTCCACGACAGGGATGGCAAAGTCTGGCCTGGGGGAGGGGTTCCCCAGTCGGCCCACCAGCTTCTCTGCCAGGCCCCTCCCCTTCTCCCAAGTTCCACCTTATGGTCAGTGCTAGAGAAGGCTGCCACGCTGCTCTTATCTCTGATCCGTTTTCTCTAGCACTGACAAGGGAAACACATCCCCTTTCTCAGTGCACAGGGAGACACATAACAATCTCCTTCATGCCTCTCTGTGCTTGGAGAAAGGGACTTTGATGACATCAAGGAAGGAATTTCCAGGAAAGATAGGGCTTCAGGAAGGAGAGCCATGGCCCTGATGTTATTGAGCCTCTGGGGGGCAATCCAGTCCCCAGGGCCAGAACATTACTCACACATCCATGCTGCTAGATCCCTTCCTTCCTGTTGCCCCAGCACAATCTTATATTTAATAGTAGTGATAATATTGGTAAATAGGTGTGCTCCAGTGTGTTTATGCAGACCTACGCCATATAGGTAGATGGCAGAGAGATACTCAC
The DNA here is from genome assembly GCA_029215795.1 of Anniella stebbinsi. Classification (NCBI taxonomy): domain Eukaryota; kingdom Metazoa; phylum Chordata; class Lepidosauria; order Squamata; family Anniellidae; genus Anniella; species Anniella stebbinsi. The sequence goes on along the minus strand of JARDYH010000005.1, from coordinate 57,096,050 downwards.
TGTTGTAATGCAGTGCAAATAGATGAATTCAGGGATCACAACTTCTATAATCAGAATGGTGAATCATGATCTTTCTGTGCCATTGCCCTCTCTCACCCCAGCAGGCACTTTGTGTGTAAAGATGACTTTTGAGTTCTCTTGGCCATGCATAGTCTGAGTGCATCTGCTGAAGCTAAGCAGGGCCACGTCTATACAAGGTCACACTGGCACCTCATGATTCGACATCCCGCATTTGCCCTCCTCCAGGGATATCCTGACAAGGAGTGCAACTGCGGTGTTTGTTAGGAATCCATGCCATGTACAATTTTTTTTAAAAAAATCCCGTTCGGGTGTAATTGCGCGATCACGCGTAGGCAACCCAGTGCCCATTCAGCTTGCTGTGCACCCCTTCCCTATGTCCCAGCGCATGCCAGCACCTCGCTATAATTCCTTAATTTTTTTCATTTTTTTTCTTTGCAAAGCTGGGCACTCCTTACTTGTGTCATATTTTTTTTTACATTTTCCTTTCAATGCAAAGCTCTGGGGAGAGCGCTTGATGGCCCGCCCCCTGTCTTGTCCAGCCAATGAGACTAATCAAGGGTTGGCACCAGCTAGGGCATGCCCCAACACGACTGTGGATCAAGGTGACAGATGGCAGATACCGCCATCGCCCCGCCACAAGCCAAAAAAGTCAGGGTAACTAGCCAACTATTTTAAAATGAGCTTCAGAGGAAAGTCTTGGGATGGCTCCACAATGGCGGCTGCATCATACAAATGACCTGCTGCAATTGCGGATCCCTCTTGGGGCTTTCCCCTCATCAAGAGATACCCCAGGTTTGAGTCTGGTCAGTGCCTGGATGGGAAATCACTTGGGAATCTTGTGGGCTCTGCTTTAAGTTCCATGTAGGAAAAAAGGCAGAATATCCATTAACTAAAATAAGTAAATATATAATCTGGGTGGTTTGGAAAAACCTGGGAGGAATGTTGGATGTAGAGGAATTGTGGGGGGGAGGGGGGAAGGCAGGGGTTGGACAAGATCATCTTCAAATCTCTTTCAACTTTATCAAGCTCTGAATCCTCCTCCCAAAAGATAAAGGTGGCATTTAAATATGTACAAGTAGGGACCCATGAACAAAGTTGGATTTGCCAACCATATGAACAAAGAGAGAACCCTTAAAACACACACGCGTGCACACACATACAGCGAAAACTTGTAAATACCAAGCTGATTCTGAAATACCAAGCTGATTCTCTCTGATGACGAGAGTTCATCCAGCTACTTGAGAGAAAATTCAGTTGAACTGAACTAACACTCGTCAGAGTAAACATGTGGATGACATTTGACAGGCTTCATCCCCTCAGAAGGGGCAACGCTTCCTGCGAATTTCATCCAGTTCAGCCAAAAAAGTTTTTTAAAAAAGTATTGGCAGTTCCCTTTCTTAAAGAATAAAAATATAAATGCTATTTGCTCACAAATAAAGCTTTTAGACATTTGATTGTTTCTCAGTGATAGTCAACACGGAGGCGTGTGAGACCTCTGAAGTGTCCTGAGCCAAATCTGGTTGCTTTCTGAATTGCCAACATAGAATCCAAAGAAAAATCTTCTAGTTGATGCATGATGCCCTTGTTATGAGTCCTCACTATCTTGAATATACTTTGTTCTCCTCAGAATCCTCTACCTGTGCATGCACATCTTGAGGATTTCCCCTATTTTTTGGCTATATGGGGCTTTAATAAACAACATTTTTTTTCTGCAGGCCTTTAGGATCCCTCACATTTAGTACCACTTCATCAGCAGTGATCCATTCCTGCCCTCTTCCTATTCTGGTGCCCACCTTGTCTGCATAGGAGAAGACCCACTTTACTAATGGGGGAGTGATGAGGACTTCTACAAGATGAGGGGAGTGTGTTTTGCACTAACCTATCAGTTGAAGAAGTACTGCCCCAGTAGTTTCAAAACCTTTGACCTTCTGGATACCCTGATTGTCAAGGAAAATAACACATCTGCTTTATATAACTGTGTGAGTTGCAAAGGATTCTGGGCACATTTAAGGCAAATAGACCATTCATACAAAACACTGCCCAAGATCCTTGGGCCCACATCACCGTGTGCAAACTGAGAATACACTTGACCAAAACATATTCAAGATTCTTCTGTGGCTGTACATTGCAGGGGAAGATGTTCTAATCAAGAAACCACTGATAAGCTTCTAAGGAATCCCAGGGTCTTCCTGAATATATTGTGCCAACCATTATAAATAGACCAAGGGAGAAGCGAATAGCAGGTTTCTTAAACCATGTTTGGGGTGGTGGTGGTGCTGTTTTTCTGTTGTGATAAAAAGGGAGTGATCTTTTTCAACATTTTCTCCCAGTTCACTAATGCACCAATGGTTTAATTTGTAACTTTTAATTTGAAACTTGAATTTGACCTTTTAAAACCACTTGTGATCATTTCGAGTTTCATAAAAGTGGATTGAAATTACTAAAGATGGAATCCTATGCATGTTTAGACAGAAAGAAGTCCTACAACTCCCAATATTCCCCAGCCAGCCAGTCCTACAACTCCCAGCATTCCCCAGTCAGCTAGGGTTATGTCCTAATTCACTAATACTTAAAAACTTAGGGTTTATGTCCTCCTAGGTAATCAGACATTCATATAAAATAGGACTGCTTTACTTATATGGAATTGGGGCCACAAGGGCTGCAGCTAGTTTGGTTAACAATTTGGCCCACGGATTGTTCTAATGTACTGAGAAAAGCATTTTATGGGGAGCATCTGTGTGTGTAAACATAAAGGAGGGCTCAGGATCCTTTCCTGTGCTTCTGGTTTCCCCCTGTTCTTTAAAACTTGTCTGATTTCCTGCATTATCACTCGTGAGGGTCCCTTTGATGTGTTACATGTTTTGTACACCCCCACCCACTCCTTGCTTGCATCTACTCTCACAGCTCTGCGTGTGGCCTTCTCTATCCTCAGATGGGAGGCAATATCTTTTGTGACACGGTGTGGCTAATGAGCTGTCCTGGGAACTGAAATACTGGCTCAGGATTGATGAACTCTGCTGCTTGCTTCCTGCTCTGTCTTAATCATTGTGTGTAGAGGTTCCTCTCTCTAGTTCGTATGTGTGTACTAGTAAAAGACTATTCTTGCATTGAGCTGTTCTTGGAGACAGAACAAGAAAGCAAAAACAATGAGTTTCTGAGGATCTATGTATGAACTGGGAAGGAAGGAGCTCAGTAATTATATCATGACGTTCACAACCAGACACATGGTAGGGTGAATAAAGAAAACCAATTTACCATGTGGTCAGGGGTGTCAGAGAAACGTTCAATAAATTTAAACGATTTCAGGTTTCTATGAATCTGGCCTGCAGATTCTGCAGCAGATCAGTTGTTTCTAGGTTGCATGCACTTGCGGACCATTTATTTATGGGGGGGATTTGTGCAAATTTGCACTTGCACTAATGCACATTAATACTAGGGGTGTGCATGGACCCAAAAAAACAGATTGGAATCGGAACCGGGACCAATGCCTCGGATCGGATCGGAGACTTCCCGGTTCGGTTCGTATCCGATTCAGATCCGAAAATTGGACGTCCGATTTTCGGATTAGACGCCGTTTTAGGTGTTTTCGCCATAGGCTTGCATTGGGGGAAAGAAAGCTTTCCCCCAATACAAGCCTATGCGGAAAACATGGGGGCGGGTGAGTGGGGACCTAACTCCCCTCCTCTCTGTCCCTCCCCCCCACTCGCGCTCCTTACCTGCCAGGGTCGTCCACTGCCGTCTGCTGGTCCCTTCTGCTGAGAAACAGGCTTTGTGGCCTGCCTCTCAGTAGCACGCTGGGTGACGTCATCACCGGCGCACTACTGAGAGGCAGGCCACGAAGCCTGTTTCTCAGAAGGGACCAGTGGATGGCAGTGGATGGCCCCGGCAGGTAAGTGAGGACCTCCCTCCCCCTCTCCCTCCCCCCACACACGCTCCTTATCTGCCGGCATGCCGTGCTGCCGTCCGCTGCTTCCGTACTACTGATAAGCAGGCCCTGCAGCCAGTTTATCAGTAGTACGGAAGCAGCGGATGGCAGCGGGAGACGCTGGCAGGTAACGGGGGACCTCTCCCTCCCTCCACTAGCGCCCCTTACCTGCTGCCTCCTCGCTGCCATCCACTGCTGCCCACTGCTTTAGTACTACTGAAAAACAGGCCTTGCAGCCTGTTCCACAGTAGAGCGACGGCACGTCGAGGATGACGTCACCTGGCGCGCTGGCGCTCTATTGTGGAACAGGCCGCAAGTCCTGTTTCTCAGTAGTACTGAAGCAACGGCAGTGGACGGCAATGAGGAGGCAGCAGGTAAGGAGCACAAGGGGGGGAGGTCCGAGGTCCGATCCTCTGATCTTTTCTGATCCAGATGGGTCCTTTCAGATCGGATCGGATTAGATCGGACGATCCAGATGCTAGGGATCGGAATCGATAATTGTATCCGATTTTGCCCGAATCGGGTCCGGATCGTAGATCGGACCCGATCCACTGCACACCCCTAATTAATACCAATGTGTGCTGCCATAATGCACACTAGCACAAGCGAAATGGAATTCTCATACATGCCTAAAAAACTCCGATTTCATTAATGAGTGGTTGAAGGAGTGAAAGATGCCTGAAATTCAGTACATCCCTACATGTAGCACATGGTAAGCTGGTTGTATAAGCAGACATATTTTATATTGCCTGGCTTTCTAATGTGTTGTAAAGCAAGGGTATGTTTCAACGGGTGTAGCTTCCCCATATATACCACTTGGTAAATTAGTAATTGCATTAGTAAACTTGGTAGGTGACAAAAAGGGAGAGGGCCTTCTCAGTAGTGGTCCCCCAATTATGGAACGATCTCCCCGATGAGGCTCACCTGGTGCCAACATTGTTATCTTTTTGGCACCAGCTCAAGACTTTTCTCTTCTCCCAGGCATTTAACAGTAGGGGTGTGCACGGACCCCCCGGATCGGATCGGGACCCGGATCGGGACCTCCAATTTTGTCACGGACCGGTTCGGACAAAATCAGAGCCCCCCCCGGACCGGATCGAGTCCGATCCCGACCCAAAAATCGTAAATTTTTGGATCGGCCGCCATTTTTTTCCCCATAGACTTGCATTGCAATGCAAGTCTATGAGGAAAAAATGGCGGTGGGTGGGTGAGGGGGGGCCTAACTCCCTCCCCCCCGGGGCCATCTGCTGTGGACGGCCCCGGCAGGTAAGCCCCCTCCCCCGTGCTCCCTACCCCCCCTGGGGCCATCCGCTTCCATCCGCTGGCGCCCGCGGGCGCCAGCGGATAGAAGCAGACGGCTCCGGGGGGGGGGGGGTAAGCCCCCTTCCCCGCCACTGCTTACCTTCTCGGCCCGTCCGCTCCCGTCCGGCGCCGGCGGCTACTACCAGCGGGCTCCACGGCCTACTCTCGAGTAGTGCGCCGGGTGATGACATCACCCGGCGCGCCACCCTAGAGCAGGCCGTGGAGCCTGCTGGTAGTAGTAGTCGCCGGCGCCGGACGGGAGCGGCCGGGCCGGGAAGGTAAGGGCCCCCCTCCCCCCCTCCGCGCGCCCCCTCCTCCCCTCCACGCACCCCCTGCTTACCTTCTCGGCCCATCCGCTCCCGTCCGGGGCCGGCGGCTACTACCAGCGGGCTCCGCGGCCTGCTCTAGAGTAGCGCGCCGGGTGATGACATCACCCGGCGCGCCACCCTAGAGCAGGCCGCGGAGCCCGCTGGTAGTAGTAGTCGCCGGCGCCGGACGGGAGCGGCCGGGCCGGGAAGGTAAGGGCCCCCCTCCCCCCCTCCGCGCGCCCCCTCCTCCCCTCCACGCACCCCCTGCTTACCTTCTCGGCCCGTCCGCTCCCGTCCGGGGCCGGCGGCTACTACCAGCAGGCTCCACGGCCTGCTCTAGAGTAGCGCGCTGGGTGATGACATCACCCGGTGCGCCACCCTAGAGCAGGCCGCGGAGCCTGCTGGTAGTAGTAGTCGCCGGCGCCGGACGGGAGCGGCCGGGCCGGGAAGGTAAGGGCCCCCCTCCCCCCCTCCGCGCGCCCCCTCCTCCCCTCCACGCACCCCCTGCTTACCTTCTCGGCCCGTCCGCTCCCGTCCGGCGCCGGCGGCTACTACCAGCAGGCTCTGCGGCCTGCTCTAGAGTAGCGCGCCGGGTGATGACATCACCCAGCGCACCACCCTGGAGCAGGCTGCGGAGCCCGCTGGTAGTAGCTGCTAGTGCCGGACGGGAGCGGACGGGCCGAGAAGGTAAGCGCCCCCCTCCTCCCCCCCCCGCTGTCCACTTTCATCGGCGGGCGCCCGCTGGCGCCCGCCAATGGAAGCGGCGGTGGGCGCCAGTGGGCGCCCGCCGATCCGCCGATCCGCCGAACCGGTTCGGAGCCTTTTCGGACCGGTTCGGATTGGATCGGCCGATCCAGCTGCGGGATCGGAAATCGGATAATTTATCCGATTTCCCACTGGACCGGACTTGGATCGTGGATCGGGTCCGATCCAGTGCACATCCCTATTTAACAGCATATGTGGAGTTTTAACTGACCCCAGAATAGCTGGTATGTGATCCGTTTTTATGGTTTAAAATTTTGTATATCGTTTTTTAATGTTCAATGTTTTCATCTTTGTAAACTGCACAGAGAGCTTCAGCTATGGGGCAGTATATAAATATAATTAATTGATTGATGATGATGATGATGATGATGATGATGATGATGATGATGGTGATGATAATAATAATAATGTAAGGAAGGTATTTCCATGAGCTACAAATTTTGTGGCTAGATAATCCATAGACAACATTTGGAATAGTTATCTGAATGTAAGATCTGAAAATTAGTCTATGGATTTTGAGACAGTTAAACAGTTAAACAGTTGCAGTCGTGAATTATTTTAAAAATATTTAATATTCGGGTCTCCTTTGTTGCTGCTTTTATGAGAAACTATAATGAATAAGAATAAGAATAGTTTGGAGTATATCATTAATCATTATTCTATGGTGTGAAAGTTATTTTAGGGTTTTTTCCACGTTAAATACTTCCATTATGATTGCAAAGTGTGTATGGGTGCATGTTGCAATTGCAACGGAGAAAGAATAGTAACAACCCCTAAAGGAATGTTCACTTTACAGTTTAAAATCAAGAAAGGACTTTGCAGACTTAAAGTCAACACAATCTTCCTTTTAAAATTCAAATCGTTTAGCCATCTACTTCTCTAAACAAAGAACCAGGAAGTAAGGAGAAAATACTGTAGCTGTGTATGGAGGGACAGCGAGAGCTGACACCTTCATTCCATAGCAACAAAACTAGTCAGTAACTGAGGTGGAACAACAGCAACCACAGAATAGTTAAAAACCAGCCACAGTTGTCTGTACACATGCATTTAAGAATACATCCAGCAACTTCCCCACAATTGCCATGTCGTACATTTCTGTGGTCTGTATTCATCCTTAGACCCATTGGGGAGGGCATGAAAAGTAATGAGAGATACGCCCATGGAGTTTGCAAGGTCCATTGTGTTCAAGTCATTCCCCAATCACCCTCACAAACTAGAAGCTTTCTATTTACTATTGAAGATGCCTACTATTAGAATACTTTCACTGGGGAAGAACGAGAGAGAGAGAGAGAGAGAGAGAGAGAGAGAGAGAGAGAGAGAGATTTAAGGACTTCTCCCAGTTTTACGCGTTATTAAAGTTATCAAAGTGACTCTATTCACCACAGACTCTATTCAGTTCTTCAAGGCACCAGAGCTCCATTCAGCGTTTCTATGAACCACAGTCTGCACTCTCGTAAAGTAGTACTTCAGTGAAAGTATGGCCCCAGGTTATTACAATTTCCCCATACCGTATGCTTGATTCTATGGATATCAATCTAGATTAATTTAGAAGTCCATTATTTTGATTTCAGTAGAACTTACTTTGTAGTACAGAGGTTTTGGATCAAGAGTTTTCCATGAGTGTAGCTACCACTCTCCCAAATGGGGAGTTAGCTTGCTAGAAGAAACATCTTCGGTCTGGACCAGCTGAAAGATTTACTTCTCTGTGTTATCCAACCTGTAAGAGGCTCCAGAGAAACATCCGTGCACTGGAACCATTCATCCTAGATCAAAATACAAAAAAATAAGAAATATCCTAGAAATCTGGTGACTCATTTTGAAAGCGTCATCAGACTAGTGTTTTATTGCACACTCGTTACTGGGCAATCACAGGTTTCCGTGGGTCCTATTCATGACATCATTCACCTCCTATGTGTCTCCTGCCCCTTCTAGCCTTCTTCCTACAACAATAAATTAGTTTTAGAGACAGAACTTGCTGATATCTCCTGCTGTGCACAGGAGAAGCCGCACGCTTAGGGTTGCCATACGTCCCGGAAAACCGGGAATGTCCCGATTTCCCATTGAGTTCAACAAGTCCCGCCCAGATTCCCGCGAGACTTGAAAAGCGCGGCAAAAGGCGGCTGCGGCTGGGCAGAAGCAGCAGCAGCCGCCAGCAAACGCGACGAGGGCAAAGCCGGGGGTGGCCCGGTGTAAAAGAAGGAACGAGGGAAAGCGGGGGGGGGGAGAGCACGGGGAAGAGCGCGCCTTGTGCTGAGAGGGACAACAGGCTCCGTTTACACTCCCCTGAGCCTGACTGAGGCCAAGGTAATTGGCAGAGAAGGCGACCTGGCTGATACATGTTGGTGCAGTAGACAGCCTTTGTTTTGCGTGCCTTCCCTTTTGCGTTTTTGCGGTTTTTTTGTTTCTCTCTGTCTGCTTTTTCAGCAGGGGCTTTCCTCACCCGCCTTCCTTTCCTGTTGCTCTTGGATTATTTACTTCTTTGTTTCCCTGCTCGCTCTTTTTATCCCACATTTTCCTGTCCTTTTGGTTTCCTCCTCCTCCTCTCTATCCCTCTTGCTTCTCCTCCTTCTTTCCTTTCATTTTTCTTCATTGCCCCAACTCATCCAACCCCCACCCTGCTCCAAAGCAGAAATAGGTGTGTGTGTGTGTGTGTGTGAGAGAGAGAGAGAGAGAACGGGATAGTGGTTAGGTGGAACGGATATGCAGAGCAATTGTAGATAGGTCTACGCAGAAGTAAATCCCATTGCGTTCAATGGGATATGCTCCCTGGTAAGAATGCATAACATAGGAAGCTAACACATACTGAGTCAGGCGCTTGGTCCATCTAGCCCAATACTGGCGACACTGACTGGCAGCACCTCTCCAGGGTTGTAGGCAAGCCTATTGAAAGCGTTTGCCTTGGGTGGGGGTGCTGCTTGTCTCAGGCAGCAAGGCACCTTGGGCCAGTTTCCCCTGCTATTCCTACATCCTCCCTTCAATCCCTTCTGCAAAGACCATCTGCTGCATACTTTTGCTTCTTCCCTTTTGCATTCCTCTCCCTATACTTCTGCAGTAATAGTAGCAATGGCTTAATATTAAACAATTTATTCATATTACTGTATTAAAATTAATATTAGTCTGCCCACCACTAGCCAATAGATCCTTCACCTGCTCGCCTATTAACACATCAGGATGCTGTTAATTGGATGCTGCCTATCGCACTAGAAATGAAAATTTAAAAAATTAAATCATACCCCCCCAAAAAAATAATTAAAAAAAAAGCATTCTAGCCCGACCCACCCCCTTAAAAAAAATTTGTCCTGGTTTTGTGGATTCACAATATGGCAACCCTAGGCACGCTAGAAATGGCCCACTGTATGGGCCACATGCACGTTGTTTACTTCCTCTTTCCTCGCTCTGAGAAAGAAGAAGTATTGAGCAACAAAAGCCAGAGCAGAGAAGATATGGTAGGGAAGCACGATTTCCCCCATCTGATGGAACTCAAAAAGGAATCCATTTGGCTCTAAGATATTATTCAAACTGAAAAATACTCCTTTGTAATTCCTTTGCTGAGGGAACTGAACTAGCTGCCTATTTGCTACCGGGCTAAATTTAAGGTTTTGGTACTAGTGTACAAAGCCCTAAACAACTTTGGACCAGGATACCTGAGAGAGCGCCTTCTGCCCTATCAACCTGCCCTATCACTGAGGCCATTAGAAGGCATGCTCCTGGTAGTTCCAGATGGACCTATGGCCTGATTGAAGTCCACCAGGAGAAGAGCCTTTAGTGTGGTGGCCCCTTCTCTTTGAAATTCCCTGCCCTTGGAGGTCAGGCAAGCACCAACACTGTGCTGCTTCTGGTGCCTTCTGAAAACAGCTCTTTTCAGGAAGCATTCCTTAATTGACCAGTCACAGTGTTTAATGGTATTTTGCTTTAAAATGAACAAATATGCTGTTTTAATCTTTTTACTATTTTATTTCTTATGTTCACCACTCTGGAATCTATTTTGGATATGGGGCAGTATATAAATATTGTGAATAAATAAATAAATGATGACATAAAATATATTCCTTCCAAAGAAGGGACATCCCATAAAATACAAACCAATTGGCCTCTCTGGGCTTCACCAGTCATGCTGCAGTCTGTTTCGAGGACTAGATTCTTAACACATGAATGGAAGCGAAACATTAACATTGGTTTCTGTTTCACTTTGCTTTGTTTTTGGTCATGGACTATTTTCCTTGACTGAGTGGAAGGACACCAAACTGAGATGAGCATCCACCGCCATATCCTATGAAGAATTCGGCATTGCTAAGCCCACGGCTTCAATGGGCTTAGACGTGCCTAACTCTGTAGTACCAGGCTGTCAATTTCCTGCTGTATAAAGCTGTAGGGAGTGGCGGAGCATTAGCCTTACCCTCTCATTTGCGGAACACAACCTGCAGAGAAGCCAGGCCCTTGGTGCTTTGTAACACAGTCATTTTGCTCTCCCAGCTGTGTTGGTGTCCACTTTGATTTATTAACATGCTGGCTCACGTTAAATTTTAATTGTCCTATTTTTCTCATAAGAGACACAGTGCACAGGGCAAGACGAAGCCCATATACAGGGGAGATTTTTATCTTTGCCTAAAAGGGCACTGTCCTGTTATTTTTCAAAATCTTTCTCTTTTTTTATTCTGCTGACACTTATTTTTAATTAGCTCCCATTGGAAGGCTGGCACTGAAATCTGTTTCCTCTCATTGTTGCTGGATTATTAATAGTAGTACTGAGCTGGCAGTGTGCCCAGCAATGTATAATCATGGCGGTGGGGGGAGGAAAAGAGTGAGAAAAGGTGGCCGAGATAAAGGGAAATAACGTGGTTCCTTACTGTGGATTACACCTACAATCTCTACACATTGTGTGTCCAATATTTGCTTCATATAAATCAATGCAACCTCACTGGTGTGGTAGAGCTCACACAGTTTACACAAGTTCAGACCTGAACTAATATGTGATTGACTGCTGATGCAGGCAACAGCTCAGAAAGCAGAGCTGCTCTATCTCAGGATGCAGCCAACAGGAAGGGAGGAGCTTACTGACTGCATGAATCCATTCACCACCATCACCACCGCTACCACTGGAGTGGCACCTGCAACAAAATGCAACATGATGTGGACCCCCTGATGTGGACCTGTTTGGTGGGTGGGTGTGTTGTGGGTGGTTGCATCCAGGTGATTGCACACACAAACACACTGCTACGACGCACTGATGTATATTTTTCTCTGTCCCATTCATAAGCAAATCAGCACTGGATTATGCTGGCCCATGGCATCACCAGCCATTGGTCGGTAAAAAATTATGGCTTTCCACTCACATAACAATCATCAAGTCACGTAGAAAATGCAACAAGTAAAAACAATACCAACTTCTTATTTCTTTGAGAAATATTTGAACTAAATAAACTGAGTTGGGCCAGGATGGGAGAATACCCAAAACATACCTTGGTTTATTTCTACCAGGGGAAGGAAACTCCATTGGCCCTTTCTCTCTCCCATTTTAATGAGAACTGCAGTAACGAACCAATACGGCTGATGTTATGAGGATGGACCATCATGCTAGTGGTGAGTAAAGAAAAGATTATCCCATAAATGTAGCCTTCATGGTTGCTCTATTCAGGCATTTGACGTCTGAGTAGAATAAACATGTGAGGAGGGGGAGCATTTCCTCACGTATTTCTATCGCCTTGTCTTCGTGAGAGTGACTTTCTGAAGAGGGGAGATACCTGAATCTGTGGAGACTGTTCATGCAATCTCAAATGCACCATGGATACAAGAGGCTCTCCTCTTCAGAAAGTCACCCTCCATGAATACAGGGTGATGGAAATGGACGATGAGGGGGTGGGACTAGTGTGTTTTCCCTCTTTGCATATTTACAATAATCACATGCACTATGCCTGAATAGGGCTGATGTATTTAGTGAAACAGTAAAAGAAAACAGATGCAGCAATTAAATGTACAATATATTTATTTATTATTTTTTTACAACACACTATCCCACATTCTACAACTCAGTGACAAAGTTCCTCTCTGAATCTTTGTTCGTCCTCAGACACCCAGTTTTGAATGTAAGTAACCGTGGTTAGATTTTAGGTCACAGGCTGCTGCTGAGATATTAGTCTCTTAAAAGACTCAATTATATATCCTTTTGCAATGATGGGGAAGAGCAGGAAGTTCTAGTGTATGGTATTTATGTGACCTCATAGACATTTAAAGAAAAGTGGTGCCAATCACCATGACACCGTAACTTGAAGCAAGGAGAAACTGCTACCGTAAGCCACAGAATAGAATACAGGCAGATCTAAGCCATGGGGCATACAAGCCCCATCACTGAGGCTTGGATAAGGACATCCCAGTTGACTGTGTTATTTTGTAGGAGGAAGGAAATGTCATTTTGGTTTCCCACCACTAGGGATGTATGGATTTTGGAATATCTGTTCTGTCTGCGTTTCATAGAGTTACTGATGCCTGTTATTCTGTTGTCCACTCATTGATGGAATCGGATTTTTTCAGTTTCCCGAATTTCCCCCCAGGTTTATTTTCATGCTTTAGCCTATGGGGAAAATGCACATTTTCAGATACTTTTTTATTTATTTTACATACTTTTCTACAACTAAATTTGCATAAAATTCCAGAAAGTAAAATAACCAGTCTGCAAATCTGCATAATCCATGCAACTCAGGAAAAGCAAATCTGCATAATACATGCAACTCAGGAAAAGCCAGTCCACTGTCGAATCTGTTGATCAGCTTCATGGAAATCCAAACTCATCTGATTTCATTGCAGATTCCTCCAACATTTCTAACCACCGCAAGCACCAGGTGTTCTGTGTTGGAACTGGTGACACCTCCAAAGATAATTTCAAGTCAGATCATAAGAATTTGGGAAAAAGCTAGATTACCTTTTCATTATAATATTTTTCTAAGGGAGGAAACGAAGTATAATAATTGCAACCTTTTGTATTCTGAGGTAAGCTAGAAGAGTCAGCTTTGTAAGGCATTAAGATAAGGCATTAAGGGGTGAGAGGGCAGGGTTGAAATAGGTTCATTAGCCAAGAGAGTAGAAAACAGAAACGGAAAACCACAGCCACTTAAGAAAGCAGCCTGATATTTAAATGTGGATTCTTTGGGAGCTTAATGAGAATAATACCTAGAAAGAATCAAAGAAGGTACGCAAGCATATCAGCTGGATCATGAAAGCTAAATCAGAGGGGGTTACAAGCAGAGCCATCCCAACTTATTTTTTTCCTCAAGCAAAGACATGATCCCACACACATACACATACACACAGAGACATCATTTCACATACAGAAGCTGACTGGACTGGCCATTGACTTCAAAACTGGCAATGGGACAGTGTCCTCTACTGCACCTGTGTGCAGAGGGCACAGCACACACTGCATGGCACACCCAGCTCCTTCCTCTAGCACCTCACTGCTGGTACCTGACCCCTAGCATCTGCTGCCTGAGACAGACAGCTCACTCAGCATAATGGTGGGGTGGCTCTGGCCGCAAGGCATGAGGAACTCTGCAGTTTGGGTAAACATTCATTTTCACAACAGCCGTTGGTGTATGAAATTCTGGTTGGTGTTTTTTCCCCCACCAGAAGCCTCATTTATATGAACATTGCACCACATGAAAATGACAGGGGAAAGTTACTATCACATCATAAAATGACATGAAAATCAGCCCTGAAAGTCGTAATGGCGGGCAGGGGTGAAGCTTGGGAGACTGGAGAACTCCGCAAGAGATTCAAATGGGATCATACATCACACAAATGGATTCCATGGAGGACTGCCTTTTTTCTGAGTCGCCTGGATTCCATGGCCTTGCAGACCAGTTTCTTACTTGGTAAGTGGGTGTGTGCAAATGTGGACTTGCACAAGTGCGCATTTGCAAAGAAAGGAAATTCTCATACAAAAAATCCAATTCCATCAATGGGAGGCCGAAAGATGCCTGACAACCCATGAAACACAGATTGAAACAGATCTAACAAAATCCGTACATCTCTAGGCACAGTGGAAAGAAACAAGCAAATGTTGCAAAACAGTTGATCTAAGCAGTAGAATAGAAGTCTTATACATTTTTTCCTCTCTTTTTTTTTTTTTTTTTTTTTGTACCAACTAGATTTTCTCTCCAGTTCCAGCTCAACCAAAACACAGAGGGTTGGCAGGAGTAGCCATTAATCATTCTTTCTGGAGACCTGGTCAAGCAGAATAACCTTTTGTAGTTGCTATATAAATACGCTTAACCTTTAAAAAGAAAGTTTAAGTGAGGACCAAAGGCAATGTGAAAGACCCTCACCCAAGAGAGAGATTCCCAGCTGGCTGTTTCTCGACTCCAACCCATCAGGAGAAACTCTCAAAATGAGACTCGGGGATCTCTTCCATTGATCCTCGTTTATCAAACTGACAGGGCTGAGCTGCCCACTGGACAAAGTGGGAGGGAGAGGAGAAGGGGGTGCTAAGGGGAAAAGGCTGCCCCTGAGGAGAATTCAAGGACAAAAGAAAATCATTAGAGTTCGCCTACCCTGCCTTGCTACCAACACACTGCTTTCCACTGAAAGGTCAGATGTGGGGATGGTTTTCTTACCACTCCCTTCCAGGTGATTTTCACACACCAGCAAGGCCAGAACTATCTAATTCATGGTTCCAGACAAGAACCAAAGGGGAATGTCCAGGAAGTAAAGGGTGGTGGGAAATGTATGGAAAGGACAGGCCTGTTTTCATAGCCCCATTATTGGCAGCACTGTGGAGTCATGAGCTAGAATTCAAGATAGGGACATAGGAAGCTGCCTTATAGTGAGTCAGTATTGTCAGCACTGACTGGCAGCGGCTCCCCAGAATTTCAGGTATGAGTTCTTCCAGTCCTACCTGGGCATGAACTTGGGATCTTCTGCATGCAAGGTAGGGACTCTACCACTGAGCTGCTCCAAAAGGATGATCCCCCTACGAGAAAAATGGAAGAGCTCTATTTTAATGCCTCTTCTACAGCTACTGTTCCTACTTCTGTAAAAGTAAAGCTACTTCCCATGTAATCTGTTTCCCTATGGGCAGTTCTGACAAACTGTGTGTTAAGAATTTTCTCCACCCCCTTCAACTATATTCTTGTGGCATACATTGACCCAGATAACAAGGGCTAATAATCTATTAGAAAAGCTTGGATGTGAAATATTATATTACGAAATCTGAAGGTTTTGCCAGTCTTTAAAATACTTTTCTTCTGCCTTTCATCAAAACTTGTGAGAATATAAGCTTGAGGGCTGGGACTGTCTAATTATTCATCTTTGTAAGCCATTCTGGGAGGCTTTTCTTGCTACAGAGTGGGGTAAAAACGCTGCAAAATCAATCAATCAATCAATAAATTGCATTCCAGAGTGGTTTATGCGATTAAATAAAATTAGTGTGTGTGTCTGATATGTATGTGTGTGTGTGTAATATATATATCAGCTTCCCTCCCAGAACTGTGGAACACAAACGTGTTTCACATGTGAAGGCTGCTCTCACATCTGAAACAAGTTTGTGTTCCACAGTTCGATGATGAAATGATGAACTGTAATACTATTCCCTACTCAAGGGAAGTGCTGATAGTTGAAGGAATACTCTAAAACATGTCCATAAATGAGACAAACCATCTCTCTGCTATTTTTGTTAATAAATGCATAGATATTTAATCGTTGTGAATGCAGAGGACAGGTGGCTTGTAACGCGAATGGGCATTCTGGCCAATATAAATTTTACGATTGCATTACAAGGCTTTACACCTCATACGTGAAAACAGCCTGAGAGGTAAAAGAAAACTTTGAGAAATACAGTTCAGTCTACTGAGGGGGCATTTCTGCTATGACAGTTCAGGAGTGGTTTCATGTTTAGGGGCAGAGGGCAGTGCTGCCCTAGAACCAGTGACCCTAGAACTTCCAGCAATGTCCCACACCACCCAGTCTCCCCCATCTCCCAAGCACTTGCCCTGGCTACTTACTTAGTCCATTTCAGCAGCAGAGAAGGCAGTTGTGCTGTATCTGCATCACCTGCAGAGGAAAAAATCCATTAAAAAATGCCTTCAAAGACGTCATGAACACTCTTCCAGTTTGCCTTCTTCCTCTGAGATTGTCAGAGGAAAGGAAATGCAGCTTTCCAGTGATCACTGGGGCACCTCTGACGAACAACCACACCTAACAATATTTCACCTTCAGTCCCAGCACCCTTTGTTCAGTCATTGTGGGAGAGCATATCTGGCAAGAACAACAGAAGGATAATTTTAGCTCCAGAACTCAGTTACAGCACAGGATCTTGCATTCTTTGAACATCAAGGATTCTTATACCACCCGGGACACATATATGTCCCTCTAGGGCCTCCTTAGGATATTAACATTATTGCAAGAGCTTCTTGAGGTAGTGCAGTTAACTGGCTGGGCTAATATTGGGTTGCCCTCTGATTATCCGTAGTTCAGCACAGTGGAGGGGCAACTAGTAATGATCGGCGTAGCAGGAGATTTGGGACACCTCCCTACGGTTGAGTCCATCCCCCATCCTTATGCTTCCTTTCCCCCTCTATTCAGAGTGGATTAAAATAACCAGCAGCCTCATGGTGACCACTTGAAAATTGACAATGTGTAACACTACACTATATACCCAGCCAGTCAGGGTAGCAGCTAACTGCTCAAGTCCTCAAATCTTCAACATGCCACCACAAGCCCACATAAGACGTGAGTACTGGAAGTTCCAAATGATGAGCAGCTATGCACAACTAGTGGTGCTCCTGACGAGGGAACCAATTATAAATTATATTGTACGTCAAGAACAGCAGGATGGATAACAACGTTGTGACAAAGAATGGATGAGGTATCGGCTAAATTGGAGATAGAGTAACAAGGAAGGCGGGGATGTTAAAAATGTTTTGAAAAGTGTGACATAGAGCCTATCTACACTACTGCTTTAAAATGGTTTATAACCGTTTTAAACTGGTTAATAACGGTTATTAACCGGTGTAAAACTGTTATAAACGGTTTTAAAGCAGTAGTGTAGATAGGCTCATAGTTTATGGACAACCCCATGGAGAATGTGTCTGTCACGATTCTTTCTATGTCCTGGAACCCTTGAGCAACTCTTTAAGGATCTCTTGCCTCCTTAAAAGTCCCACCTTCCTTCGTTTACCTTCCCCTTCCTAGTAACATGGAGTTTAGGCCGTAGACAAGGGGTGATTGGCACATCAGACACTTTAATTTTACAATTAAAGGTATTTAGTCAATAGAGTGATACAAAGGCATTAAAATAAAATAAAAGTTGCAAAATCAAATTATTTTGCACTAGCTGCATTTAGGCTTTTTCAGCTGCCTTTTCCTCAAGTCTTTTCCTGCTTGCTATGGCTGGCTCTTTTTATGCCCTCTTTCCCCAAACAGAAAGTACTGTTTGAACCTTGAAGCAATGAAACTTAACTGGAGAAATGAAACTTAACTGGAATGCTTTCTCCCAACAGAATAATTTCAGGCCTCTAAATCCTGACTTTTTTACTTTGCTTCTGTAGGCCTCAAACCTTCACAGTGTCATATTGTCACACAAGGCAGCCATGGTGCAGCTGCAATTTGAATCCATCTTCAGAGAGAGCTACAGCAACCATTGGAGCATTTGTCCTCTTTCTCTGTAGACAATATCTCTTTCTCAAAGGCATTGATAATAAGCACTCTCCTCTTACAGGTGTTCAAAATTCCCATAAACAAGGCCATAATATAGCCTGCAGAAAAGCACCAGCACTGTTATAGCTTTCAAGGGCCCTTGGCATTCATTACCATGATAAACACTCAGAAAACTGTAGGATGGAGATGAAACATGACTAGCAGGGGTGAACAGTGTCAACAGTTGGTACAACTTGCATCGCTTAGTTTTATTCTAACCAAATGAGAGTGCAATGATCTTGTAAGGGGAGAGAATGGGGAGGTTTCTGTTAAAGCCCTGATGTTGACAGAATAAAGCCAACCTCTTAACACTTCCAACACACCTGTTCATCACAGTGGCAGCACCTTGTCATCATTAGGACGAGAAGGATTTTTTGGTACGTTGAGTCTGATATCAGCTCACAATTGGAGTAAAGACCATATGCACACCCAGATAGACTGCCTCAGGGGTAGGCTGCTGTTTTGGACTACAACTCCCATAAGCCCTGACCATCGGCTATGCTAGCCAGGACCTAACGGAGTTATAGTATCAAACATCTGAGGGGCACCAGTCTGCTTACCCCTGGACTGCAGCCTGAAAACTGTGAACAGGACCCACAGTGGAACCCTTAGCTTTCTAACGTATTTTATCCGTTTCACCTTCATGCTACTGACACTTCTGTGGTGCTCCAGTTTGAATGGCAGATGCTGTCCAGTTCAAATTGAAAGTCAACATCCTCATTAATGTCCTGTCGAAAGAAAAAAGAAGAAAAACCAAGACAAAGGAAATGCTCCTCCAATTTCACCTTGAAAGTATATCCAATCTGGTTTTGTACCTTCCATAATGTGACCTTCCTTGTCCTAAAATGGCCCCCGTGCCTTTTTCTCTGTGCATCCCCTTGTTTTGAAAAGGGTATAGGATAGCTTCCCCAAGTTCAGCATAGGTACCAGGAAGAGTAGGAATAAAGCCAAGAGTTATCACTTTCGCAAGAACAGTAGCACGCAAGCAGCACAGAGCAGGGAACCAGTTAGTGCAAAATTAGATTCCACACTAGGGGTCTGTCTTCATGGTGTTTTTCCTGCAGCATGGGTGCATTGTCAGGTCCTTTGCTGCGCATGACCTCATGGCCAACGTGCACCTAACTAGCCACTTCCACCTCAAGAAATCGCAGTATCACGGAGTTGTTTTACTGCATTCTTTTTAGTTGAAGCAGCTCCCAGGGGCTTGCTCTGCAAAGTTTCCCCGTTCCTCCTCATTAAATCCTGGCCATGCCTGCGACCTGCCATCACATGGTCAAGGGTGGGGCTGCCCCTTCCCCATCCCTATCACTCCTTTTCCTGTTCCATTGAGAGCCACATCGGCACATCGGACTGGTTGGAAGACTCCATCCAGAGAAGTCAGTTTCTGTATCCACAGTAGGTCTATCTCGTCTGATTTAAATTTCAGCTTGTTTGCCCTCATCCGTCCCAAAACTGCCTCCAGACACCAGTTCAAGGGTTCCACATCCTCCCTGGGATAAGTAGATGGAAAGGAAAGGTAGAGCTAAGTGTCATCCCTGTACTGATGACACCTCAGCTTGAACCTCTGGATTATTTTCCCCAGCAATTTCATGTAGATATCTAAAAGCATTGCAGCACCCTGTAAGCCAATGGCCATGGGTAGAAAATAGTTTTTATTTTACCCAATGAGAAGAGGGAGACAATTAAACAAAATTTATCCTTTGCAGTGAAAAATGTATTAAATGGGTTACCGTTGTACTTTAATTAGGGTGACCATATGGAAAAGAGGACAGGGCTCCTGTATGCATGCAGCACCTGGTGAAATTCCCTCTCTTTTCACAACAGTTAAAGCTGTGTGAGCCCTGCCCTCTTGACCAGATACAAAAGAGGGCAGGGCTCCTGCAGCTTTAACTGTTGTGATGAAGAGGGAATTTCATCAGGTGCTGTATGCATATCATAGATTCATAGAATAATAGAGTTGGAAGGGGCCTATAAGGCCATTGAGTCCAACCCCTGCTCAATGCAGGAATCTACCTTAATGCATACCTGACAGATGGTTGTCCAGCTGCCTCTTGAGTGCCTCTAATGTCGGAAAGCCCACCACCTCCAAAAGTAATTGGTTCCATTGTCATATTGCTCTAACAGGAAGCTTTTTCATGATGTCCAGCCGAAATCTGGCTTCCTGTAACTTGAGCCCGTTATTCCGTGTCCTGCATTCTGGGTTGATCAAGAAGAGATCCTGCCCCTCCTCTGTGTGACAATCTTTCAAGTATTTGAAGAGTGCTATCATGTCTCCCCTCAATCTCCTCTTCTCCAGGCTAAACATGCCTAGTTCTTTCAGTCTCTCCTCATAGGGCTTTGTTTCCAGACCCCTGATCATCCTCGTTGCCCTCCTCTGATCACACTCCAGCTTGTCTGCATCCTTCTTGAAGTGTGGTGCCCAGAACTGGACGCAATACTCAAGATGGGGCCTAACCAGTGCCAAATAGAGGGGAACCAGTACCTCGCACGATTTGGAAGCTATACTTCTATTAATTCAGCCCAAAATATCATTTACTTTTTTTGCAGCCACATCACATTGTTGGCTCATATTCAGCTTGTAATCTACAACAATTCCAAGATCCTTCTCGCTTGTTGTATTGCTTAGCCAAGGATCCCCCATCTTGTAACTGTGCATTTGGTTTCTTTGTAGAACTTGGCATTGATACCTATTAAATTTCATTCTGTTGTTTTTAGCCCAGCGCTCCAGTCTATCAAGATCACTTTGGAGTTTGTTTCTGTCTTCCAGGGTATTAGCGATCCCACCCAATTTTGTGTCGTCTGCAAATTTGATAAACATTCCCTGCACCTCCTCATCCAAATCATTAATAAAAATGTTGAAGAGCACTGGGCCCAGGACTGAGCCCTGTGGTACCCCGCTCGTTACCTCCCCCCAGTGTGAAAAGGTACCATTGATAAGCACTCTTTGAGTCCATTTCTGTAGCCAACTGTGGATCCACCTAATAGTTGTTCCATCTAGCCCACTTTTCACTAGTTTCTTAATCAGAATGTCATGGGGCACTTTGTCAAAAGCTTTGCTGAAGTCAAGATATACTATATCCACAGCAATCACACAGTCCACAAGGGAGGTTACCCAATCAAAAAATGAGATCTGATTAGTCTGACAGGATTTTTTCTTGACAAATACTTGTGGGCTTCTAGTCATCACTGCATAGTTTTCAAGGTGTTTACAGATTGATTTCTTTATAATCTGCTCCAACATTTTATCAGGGATGGATGTCAGACTGACTGGTCTGTAGTTCCCAGGTTCCTCCTTTTTGCCCTTTTTGAAGATAGGGACTGCATTAGCCCTCCTCCAGTCGTCCGGCACTTCACCCATCTTCCATGATTTCACAAAGATAATAGACAGTGCTTCTGAGAGTTCTTCTGCCAGCTCCTTTATTACTCTAGGATGCAGTTCATCAGGCCCTGGAGATAGGTACTTGTTCAAAGAAATTAGGTGTTCCTTGACCATTTGTTTATCAATCTCAAACTGCAATACTGCCCCTTCAGCTTGTACTTCACTTTTTCCAGGGGGTCATAGACCCGCTTTTGAGAAAAGACTGAGCCAAAGTAGGAATTGAGCACTTCGGCCTTTTCTTTGTCATCTGTTACCAATTTGCCATCCTCATGAAGCAGTTGAACCACCATTTCTTTCCTCTGTCTTTTACTATTCACGTATCTGAAGAAAGCCTTTTTATTGCTTTTAGCATCCCTCGTTAGTCTTAGCCCCTTCTCATCTTTAGCCTTCCTGATACCATTCCGGCACTTCTGTGCTACTTGTTTGTACTCTTCTTTTGTAGCCTGGCCTTCCTTCCACTTCCTATATGTATCCTTTTTTATTTTCAGGTCATCTGTAAGCTTTTTGTGGAGCCACATTGGTTTCTTCTTTTGTCTTCTATCTTTTCTCCTTGTTGGAATTTTTTTTTAAAAAATCCTTTTTTAAAAACTCCCACCCATCTTGGACTCCTTTTCTCATTAGGGTCACTTGCCATGGGACCTTACTTATCATAGTTCTGAGTTTATTAAAATCGGCTTTCCTGAAATCCAGAGTACGTGTATGACTACATTCAGCTTTTGCTTCCTTTAAAATCAAGAACTCAAGTATGACATGGTCACTTTCCCCCAGAGTTCCTGTAACTGCCACTTTATCCACTAAGTCATCCCTATTGGTCAGTATCAAGTCAAGGATAGTGGTCCTCTAGTTCCTTCCTCTACTTTCTGTAGGAGAAAGTTATCAGCCACACATGTCAGGAACTTCTTGGAGGGGGCACTTTTGGCAGAATTTGTCTCTTAACAGATATCGGGGTAATTGAAGTCCCCCATTACTACTACATCGGATTTCTTTGAAACACTGGCAATTTGCTTTTCAAAAGTTTCATCCTCATCTTCTCCTTAATTGGGTGGTCGGTAGTAGACTCCGACTATCATGCTTCTTTTATTCCTTTCCCCATTTATTTTAATCCAGATGCTTTCGATGGGGCTCCCAGGCTCATCCTCTTGTATTTCTGTGCAGGGATAAGTATTTTTAACATATAGTGCAACTTCGCCTCCCTTTCCATTTCTTCTGTTCTTTTTGAACAAGTTATATCCTTCAATTGCTATATTCCAGTCACGGGAGTCATCTCACCAAGTTTCAGTTATACCTATCAAGTCGTATTTGCCTTCATGTATTAAGAGTTCAAGTTCATTCTGTTAGTTTCCCATACTCTGGGCATTAGTATAAATGACACCTGCTGAAATTCCCTTTCCTATACAACTGTTAAAGACACAGTAGCCCTGTTCTCCTTTCCATATGGTCACCCTACTTTAATAATGGGATGGGGAAACTACAGAAAATTGCAAAAATCTGTAGCCCAAAGGTTCATCCCCTATGAAGTAGAGATTTGTTGGCCCTGCGCTCTTCTGTCGTATTATTACTGTTGCTCAGCTCCCATACATTGGAGGGGCAACTTCTGCAGCAGGGAGTCGGCTCTGTTTGTGTAGGCTCCCTGTGCAATACGTAACTCTGCATGATCAGTAGTTGTGATCAGTAGTGATCAGTCAGTAGTTGTGATCAGTAGAGCAGATGCAGAAGTTACCCTTTCAGTGCATGGAGGATGATGGAATGAGCAACAGGAATGTGACCCAGCAGCTGGGGCCAATCAGTATGGGTCTGTTCTTCCACTTATGATAGGGTGACCATATGAAAAGGAGGACAGGGCTCATGCAACTTTAACAGTTGTAGAGAAAAGGGAATTTCAGCCTGTGTCATTTGTATGCAATTAGTTCCTGGTGAAATTCCCTCTTCATCACAACAATTAAAGTTGCAGGGGCTCTGCCTTCTTTTGTATATGGTCACTCTAGTATAGTTCCTGCAACTTTAACTGTTGTGATGAAGAGGGAATTTCACTAGGAACTAATTGCATACAAATGACACTGGCTGAAATTCCCTTTTCTCTACAACTGTTAAAGTTACATGAGACCTGTCCTCCTTTTCATATGGTCAGCCTAGCTTATGATGTTCCGGGGAGTGGGAAGTGAATGCCTCAACAGAGCTTATAATTAAAGTGGATCTGCTGCTTTAATAGACTCCCTTTTATCCTGCGGCATTCCCTCCCCTCTCCCCTTGAATCTCCTCACCTTTCTTTTAAAAAATTGGAAGTGCCAAGAGGAAAGAATGCTGTGACCATGGTGCTTGTCTCTTGAAACCGTACGCTACATGCCTTTATGCTCATAAATCTGTGCATATTTATGAATCGGGGCAACCGGCACTCCAAATGAGATTACACAGATGATTACACCTTTAAGCTTTACCTGGCAAGGAAACGTTAGAAAGGCAAAATGCATATTGTAGCCAAGGCATGGAAATACTTCTTGATTTAAAGAATGTCGGTCCTGACACTCACTAGGAGAAGCAAGACATATTTTCTGGAATTAAGCTATGGGTGGTCTTTTCAAGATTGGGGCTAGGTATATTATGATGCTTTCCTGAAAAAATCGTATGAAGCAGTGTTACAAAAATGAACAGTAACGTAACAGTCCATGTTTTAGCAGACTGATTTACCACCTAGTTAGGCTCACATGTAACCTCACTGTTGCTCCCATGTCAATTGGTATCTTTCACATGCTTATAGTGCAACCCTATACATGATTACTCAGAAACAAGCCCCACTGACCAAGCAAGTGTGCATAGGATGGTAGCCCTAGAGAGCATCTTCAGATGGGTGTTTTATGGCACGCTCCTGACTGTTCACTCACAGATCTTCACAGGTCATTTTGACGATGCAGCGATCCTCCTGCATGCCTCCCGCTTCTTCTGTTGTTTTTCTGCCACAAAATACGACCTGGAAAATCCATTTCTTCTTGGCTCTGACAATAATTGGCACCATTTCCTGCTGTGTTTAGGAGAAACTGCGCTACAAAAACACCCACTGAATAGGCCACGTGGTTGCTACTTGCTTCCTCTTTCTTCCCTGTGGGAGGAAAGAGGAAGCTGTTCGTCCCCATTGTGGGACAGAAGCAGGAGGCAAAGCAACGGTAGGGAAATGCGATTTCCCCCCGTCTTAAAATGCTCAGAGATCTTTTAGGTTGGACTAATTGTATCATAATGTATCAAGGCACCATGAGTTTCACAGGACATTGTAGTGAGTTTGTAACTATGGCCAATCCCATTTGGAGCATGCTTTTGGACTTGAAATCTTCTTAATATTGCCTAGAGAAGTATGGTAATGCATTTTGCAGCTAAGTTATCTTTTGATGGCATCTAGAATGTGATCTCTATTTAGCCTATCCCAATAAAAATGGGGGTGTGAAACATGGTTTAGAAGCAGCACAATGCTTTTTAAAATCCAAGTGAAAGTGAATATGGAGAGTATAGCTCTGATGTGCACTTGCTCAATGGACATGAAACAGGTAGTACTGAACACATCAGTTATGAAAATTATACCTTTACCATTCCACTTAGGCAAAACATGATAAGCTGAGCCTGGTAGAGGCCTTGATAATCATAAATTGATATTAATGGAAAATAGTAAGTAGATCTGTCAGTCTATGTTACATGCGCTCCATTTCCCATCATGCTCTCATCACAATTTCTTTTTCATATCTTTGCATCTTTGTCTGTATAATGTAGCCTAAAAAAAAGGTTTTCCCCCTCCAATTATGACTACATTTCTCCCTAAATAACCATCTGTGTAAAGGCCAGCTTTACCTCATGCAGAAATTGAAATAATCCAATCCATAAAAACAGGCGGCATGAGTAGTGCAACGGAACACTGGAATACAACTATGTAAATCCTCTAGTGCAAATGGCATTGCGCTAGCGGAAAGTAGGTTCCAAACTATATGTAGGAGTAGAATCCAGCTGATGTTATGTTTGTGCTAGGGATGGACGGACTCACCTCTGTCGGTGCCATGCGCCACTCACCAAACCCCCACCAGCCGGCTCCCTGGACAAGCTGCCATGTAGTCAGTGCATGGGTGCCCAAGCCCTCAGCAAGCCACCATGGAAGGGGGGGGGGGAATGGCGGCTCAGGGGTTTCTTTTTGTAAAAGGCCTTCTACGTAAATGGCAGTCATAAAGGGGCTATTTCGGCAACATTACAGGCTAAACGGGAGACAAACATGGTCTGGTAAGTGCAGTGGTCCACAGACTGGAGTCTCAGAGGCCGAGCAAGGGGGAGTCCACTGGACTCTAACCCCCTCCTGGACTCCTGTAACATCCCAAGTTTGTGCAGTGTGGTTGCACAACTGGTTGCACTTGTGCAACGAGTTGTGCAAGAGATAGGGATGTACAGATTTGTTACATCCCTTCCGTCTGTGTTTCACGGATTGTCAGGTCTTTCGTTCATTGACAGAATCAGATTTTCTTTTTTAGGGACGTGAGAGGATTTTGTTCCACTTGTGCTAATTAGCATTAAAGTAAAAACAGTTTTTTAAGTGGTCTGCAAGTCCACAGGATCCATGTGGCTTGGAAAAATCCTGTCCACTGAGGAATCTGCAGGTCACACTCATAGAAATTCCAAACTCATTGGAATCTGTTGCAGATTTGTCCAGCATCCCTGGCAACAGGCTGTGCAAGTGGTTGCACAGCAGGAAGTTTTTGTGGAACTCCGCTTTGAGTTTGCAGAATGGCACCTTGCAAATGCTACTTAATTCAAGCTTTCAGTAGCTTTACATGTTAGGTCCATTCACATGTGTATGTCCTGTACATTTGTTTTGATATTATGCAGTAAGTGGAAAAACTACTTCCTGTGGCAAACACTTTAACTGGTTACAGTGTGAAGTTAATAAGAACTGTGTCCAGCTTTTACATGGTTTATTTTTTAAGAAATACAGCTGTTCGTTGTCTGGATCCAGTGTTAACATGCTTCTGGAAAAGAAAAACTTGCTTCTCTTTAGGAAAAATAATAACAACACTGTAAATATGGGTATGCATTTTATTTTAAAAACCCTGTAGTATTTTAACGACTCTTCTTGTTGCATTAAAATCCATCCTCTGCATTTATTTATTTATGAAGAAATTCATAATCTTCAATCTGGGAGAGCAGCAAGCAGCTGTTATAGTTGCTTGACTTAATACAGGCATATGACAGAAATGTCTAATGAAGAGTTCGATGATATGAATGTAATTGTAAGTGGGGATGGCGGGAGGGGAGGATTGAAAAATTGGTTCCAGTGGTGTGCAATGCAAGAGTTCATTTGTTTCCTCATTCATGCACTAAACAAGACCCTAATTAATCTTGAACTCTAGAAGGAAAGAGCCTAGATTGGCATATTCCGAACAAGAATGTACTTCACATTTTTGGAAAGTTTGAAGAGACTCTTGAGCTTTCTCTTTTAATGGTATTTTTGCAGGGTTTTAAGTGCCTTTCATTACACAGCCAAAGCTACTAATTGCATTACCATATTGTTAAACTTTGGAGATGCAGATTAGGTTTAGACATTTCCAAAATAATCAGATTAATTTCCTAGCTGGAAGTACCTCTGCTTGATTTGAATTGGAGGCTCTCCCCGTTTTTGTGTGCCTGCTGACTGATAGTAATTGTTTTGGTCAGACTGGACCAACAAGATGGCCTCTGAAAAACAACCTGCCAGATGCTACTACAGCACTCTGGTCTTTAACATGCACACTTGGGGAAAATAGCACAAATCTGAAGCATCAGGGTCAGAGACCTAACATCAGATCAGTCTATCAGAAAATACATGTACTTTGAAACATGACAAGGATGTTTCATTGTTGGGAAAAAGGCGGGATATAAATAAATATAATAATAAGGATGATAAGCAGCCTGAAGTCTTGGGCAGAACAAAGTGTAGTGTTTGGTTTAACTTATCTGTTTGGTACCCCCTCTTTTTTTGTTTGTTTGACATACTTTGGGCACTGAGATATCAACATGAAATTCGGTACACACGTTCAGGACACAATTCTGTTTCATTTTTTAAAAAAAACCAGTGCACGTTGTATATCTGTATTTTTAGGGCAGTGGAAGGAAAATGGAAAATATATTGTAATGTGCTCTCCCTTGAAAATGGAGATATTGGAATTAAAGTTGTTGTACATGCTAAGGACATAGTTCTATGGTCCTGCATCTGGGGTGATTGGGGGGGAGGGATAGGAAAAGATCCAAAATAGATTGTGCTACCTGCCTTGTAGACCTGGGTGCTGTCTAAACTCTCGGAAAGCCCCAGGGTAAGTGCATGGTGGTGCTGCATCAATTAGACGATGCAGCTGCAATCGAGCACCCACCCCGGTGCTTTCCGCCAAAGCTGCGGAGAAAAAAAGTCAGGGACTTACCCCAACTTTTTTCTCTGGAGCGAGGTGGGGATGTGCAGGATGGTTTCGAGACAACCCCGAAGCCTCACTCTGGAGTTGCAGTGGAGGCGTGGCCAGGCAGATGGCAACCTCTGATTGGTCGCCATCTATCTGAGCAGAAGATGTGACCAATGCCGGCTTTCCCTGCGGCATCAAGATTAACCACCGCCACCCTGAAGCAGCGAAAGCACAAGGTTTGGGATCATCGCGGTGGCAACACACTGCCATAAAGACAGCCCCTAAGATGTCAACATGAACTTTGATTCAGAACACAATTTTATGTTTCACAGTGGAACAACAGCTCACTCTCCACATAACCCTTTTTAAGGAAGCAAGGAAAGATGAATGAATGGGGCTTTCTTCTCTCTCTCTTGTCAATGCAAATTTCAGGTCTGGGGTGGTGGCAATTAGGACTGTGGTGAGGGGGGCAAAGGCTTAAAACTCCCCTACCCCCTACACTAGGTTCCTGATCCAGATCGGGGCGTGGGGCATGCTGGCAATTTGTGAAAACCAATCTTGCACTCAAGGGCAGAAGTATGTGATTAAAGTGATGCTAGCTATCTCCGTGATGATATTACCAAACATGTCAATCTATGGCTCAATTCGGACGACACGATAGTCAATGGTGGGTTGACTAACCCTAACCCTAACCCTAGGGGGCACTCCCCACACAACATGGTAATAAATAATCAACTGTGGTGTGGATGAGGATCAGCGCTGAGTTGACTATGGCAGCATTCGGATGACACAATAGTCAAAACAACTGACAATTGTTTTCCCCACACCAGGTGTTTATTGTGTCGTCCAAATTGAGCCTATGTCTGGCTAGCCAATTGGAGGTCCTGGACATGCATGTGCATGCATGTGCACACCCAAGAGCTTCATATTGTTTGAATGGTGTAAGTAAATTGCTCTCCTAAGGCACTTTCTATTTTCAGATTCTTATATGAAGTGTCCTCAGCAACAACTGATCACAGTAGTGTAGGCAGATAAAATGGATTCAACCAGATTTGGATCAGCTGAGAATGTCCTTATTTATTTAAATCAATGCTGGATATTCATCCTAAAGTCAAGGAAGAAGAGAGAGAAAGATAACCTGTTAGGAAATATTTTCATAACTGCTTGGATGCCTCTGTAACCTGTACCCATTTTAGAGCTTTATAAATTGTAAATACAAAGGTGTGGCTCCTATACTTTGGTTAGGGATACATGTTTAAATGAAAGAAATCCAAAACGGAATTATTTATTTAATACATTTTAATGCCAGTTTACCTCAAAATAGAATAATAAAAACAATGTAAAATCTCAATCAACAGCCCCACCCCCCAAAAAACTAGCAGTTAAAAGCAGCAGATTTTGGATTAAAAATCAACCGTGGAAAAAACTGGGGAAATAAAAAGTGTTGGAAAGGAAACAAAGAGGGCAGCAAGCAAGCCTTCCTGGGCAAGGGATTTTGTTAACAGAGTGCCACTCATAGGCATGCACAAGGGGTGTGCCAGGTGTGCCCAGGCACACCCTAATGTCTCAAAGAATAAGCGTTGAATTGAGGGGGCCATTTAGTAGGGATCCAGAGGGGGATCCCTCTAGCTACTCTGTCGCCATGCCAAAGAACCGCTGCCTCCGAGAAAGCACAGTTGATCGTGGCAGCAGGAACAAAAAGGAATCACTCTGCTGGGAGCCTCTCTGCTGGGAGCCACACTTCAAAGAGGCCAGGAGGCTAATATCACCTTGTAAGCCCCTCCTCTAGCCAGTGTCATCACAAAGCTCCACCAGTGCTGAGGGCTTGAGGAGCATCTTCTCCTCTCACTTGCAGCAGCCCTCCCACGGTCATGCAAGCCAAATGCAAAGTAGGGTGTTAGAGTCTACAGTGTTTAATAAATAAATGAATAAAAATAATGTCCTTTATGACTGCTTAATAAAATATTCGCCATTTAAAAAAATCCCTGGGTGTACACCCTAATGAAATGGGTTGTGCATGCCTAAGGTCCTCTCTCCAGTCAATATCCACCTCACTGATGGCAGATGGGGGAGGGGGAATAGCTTTCAGAGGATAATCTCAACACGTGGACAGGTGGATGTGGGTGGAGTTGCTTAGTCCCAAGCCATATAGAACTTTAGAGGTCACTTGAACTGTAATCGGAAGCAGACGGGCACCACATTGGAGACCCCAGTCTTAATGCTATCATAAATCACAAATAGGAGGGCTTCTAAATTGATTGTATATTTCTCTTAAGTCTTCTAGGTGACAGAACATATGTACTGATCATCCCATTTCTACAGATTCCTGGAGTTTATCTCTGGCCCTGTTTACTTTGGTGTCTGCCCCCCCCCAATGGATTTTTCTCATGGGTCAATGACCCTTTTTAGAAAAAAAATAGATTCCTCATCTTTGTCTAAAAGGTACACCTTTTACAAATTTCGTATCTTGTGTATTTTAAAGTGCGGAATGCAAGAGGCAAAGGAATAATCCTGGCTATAAGAAAGCACTGAAATGCTGTGTGTTCTTATTTTTATACCAATTCTGCTGTTCTTGTGGCAGTCACTGGTCTTCTGAACTTTAATGAGGTCACTTCCTTGAGAGGCAGTCTTGGGCTAATCCGGTTGGCTTATCGAGAGCAATATTACTGCAAACTAGATAAGATAACATGCTTGGCTCCAAACAAATTTATCAGTTGATGATTTCTGTTGCCTGCTTTGTGTTGGCAGAAATGGAGGAAAAGGGAAAACCAGCCTTTCTTAGAATTATAAATAGTGCGATAAGAGCCAACACAGAATCTGAATAAGGGAAATATCTGGATCAGGGCTGGGTTGGAGCTGAATACTGAGTATACGAACATACAAATGAACCTGTCTGCTCACAAGCGCCCAAGGATTTAATTCATTTCATTTACTTTATTTTTTGCAGATTGTGCCCTTGCTCATTTTGTCACCAGCCATGCAATATATTATTGGTGTCCGCAGAACCAAGAGTCATAGGGGTTTCATTAGTTATGTTTATGCCAATAGAAATAAATCTCAGCAGTCAGAGGAGAGGTGGTTTGCGCTTGCGGCCCTGTCTAGGGAATTTGACTGGCTGCATCCTTGATGTGCTGGTGAAGCAGATACAGTTTGAGATATACTTTTGCCTTATTGATTTCAAGGTTCCTTCATTACCTCCACAGTGCTGCCGATCAATAACCAGGCCTGGAGCAACATAATAGATTTTTTAAAAATCAATTAAACAGAATATTCTTAACAGAGCCCCAGTGGAAAATTCTGCTAGCATTTGTGGCATTCTCTTCCGTAAGGTTAGAACAGATTTACATTTCAGATGTTTGTTTATTATAATAAAGAATCTTTGTTTGAAGAGGCACATGCCACCGTATTAACGGGTTTGCATCCGAAGAGTGATGGTGGATCACTTATTATTAAAAGCAGAAACCTCCCAGCTTTCTGCTTTGAAACTCAAATTCATCATGGAAGGCTTGCTAGAAAGTGAAATAATGTTTGTGGTCTTAGCTCAATTCCCAGTGGACAATAACTCAGTTAAAATACACTGAAATCCGTCATGATTCTCTCTCTCTCTCTCTCTCTCTCTCTCTCTCTCTCTCTGAATGCAGGGAGGACGGCTCCTTTTAAATTAGCTTTCATGCTTGAAAGATTTTCCTTGTGCATATGGAGCCCGATTCTGCTCCCACTGAAGCCAGCGACAAAGCCAGCATTGATTTCTTTGGGTGCAGGATTGGGGTCAAAAAACAAATTTCCCAAAGGGCAACTCCCTCAGGGCTAAGTATGGCTCATGAAGTTCTAGAAGCAGACCCTTCTGCCCTTCTCAGTGTGAGCTGGAATGAGGATGTGGTTGATCATCGGGGGGGGGGGGGGAATAGGAGGTCATTTCGGATGAGCAATCCCTCTTCATCTGGGAAGATATAAATGTAGGCAGATAGAATGCTGCTGGGTGCATTTCAATACAAACAAAAAAAACCAATGTGTTTTCAAGACTAATTTAAGGATTAGGGATATTATATGACATGGCTAATCCCGAAGATGTGGACTTTTACACCAGTTTTCAGTGGGTACCTCTAGATGGACTGTTTCCGTAGATATGGCTTCGCACTGGCAGCATTTTGGTTACATAATGCAGCTGCCAGTGCAAAGTCATCTAGGGGCAAATGCCCTTTGCTCCGATTTTAAAAAGTCGGCCATTTAGTGCATTATTTTTAAATTTTATTTTTAAATTTTAGTTATTATTTATTTTATTTCTAACCCGCCTCTCTATCCAGATCGAGGCGGGGAACAACAATAAATATAAATATAAAAATCATAAAATAAATAAACCATTAAAACAGATAAAAACAAATACAGCGGGCAGCCCAGGGAAAGGAGGTGGAGCAGCGAGCTATAAGCTTGCTGGACCGCCTCTGCTGTCTTTCCCACCCCTCCACATTTTGATTTTAAAAAACCAAAAAAACTCACCTTACCAGCGAGGAGTTGATGCTCCCAGCCGTCCCTCCAGCCGCTGGCGGGCTGCTGCCCACTCAGCAGTGCCAGCGGCTAAAGGAAAAGCCAGCATGGCTCCCCTCACGTGTAGAGGGGCATCTGGGAGCACAAATGTGACTCACACCGGACGCCGCTGCCAGCGCAACATATAACCAACGTCATAAAGAGGGGACTAGTGCTTATGGTGGAGCTGAATCCAGTTTTTCAGTTTAAGAACCGTATTCTCTTTTTCGAACCAGTTGAACAACACCTGAATTTGTGCTGAAATGCCTTGCTAGCATCGTACAAGACAAAAAAGACCATATGAGTAGATATATCCAGTTGAGAAGGCCACACATTTTGTGATGCATCGCTAGAGACGTTAGTGACTGGTGGGCACACAAGACAGGGCCTTTTCTGTAACAGCTCACTGATTGTGAAACTCCCTCCCTAGGGAAGTCAGACCAGCCTCCTCTTTATTATGCTTTAGATGGGCAATAGAGACAATATCATGCTGCTGAGCATTTAATTATCCTTTAATGTCATTTTCTGATTTTATTGTGATGAATGTGACAGCTTTTGGTTTTATTTTATTATCATTGTATTGTTTTTATTCTGTTTCATTGCTCTTTTTATCTGAATTCTGTATATCACCTCAATATATTTCCCCAGGAGGCAGAGGGGGGATTGGTAAATATGCCAAACAAATGAAATAAAGTTTATTGTGGATAAGGAGGGCTGGTTCTACCCAGCTGTTCACCTCTTCCTCTGAGGCTGGTGAGACACATCATGAGGAGCTGCCATTGGAGGAATTGTTAGTAAAGAAGTGACGCTGCTTGAAGAAACATTTGGAACTACAGCACAGCCTGACACACCAGTTACACCACAAAACACAGGAAGCACAAGCCAGGGGTTCCATCTGATGCTACTTCAGGGAATGTCCTGCTGAAGAACCAAGGACCACCAACCCTGCCCCCTCTTCTTCTGACAATAGCAGGGCTAACCCTCCCATGAGGTGTGGTGAATCCCACAGCTCAAGCAGAAGTTCTGGAAGGGCAGCAGATTCCATATGCCCTGCCTCCTGAGCTCCTGGTAGGGGAGATTGTGAAGGCCTACCTCGGAAATCACAAGGAGGGCACTCTTTGTGAGGCACAGCAAGAAAGTCATGATGGGCTGATTAGCAGTTCTTCAATGTTTGTTGTGGAGTGGGGGGAACTCCGACAACATCCAGAGTCAGTGACACTGGGGCACGATCTACACTTCTGCTTTAGAATGGTTATAACAGTCGTGACTACTGTTGGGGCCCAGGACACGCTCCATATACAGTTTTCAACCCATTTTCAAAGCGTCATATCCTGCGTGGTGTAGATCTGGCCTGGGTTTTTCTTTAGGTTGTATCCAAGATTTGCCTTCTGCAAGAGGAAAGACTCCATTAGCAGAAGACCCCCCCTACTCAATCTTTGGGGATCCCTGCCTTCCCTAGACACAGCTCACCCTGTTCAGGACGGTCTCCTGACTCTCTGAGCTCCTTCAGACGTGGGGGGGGGATTGCATTTCCCTCCTATCTAGTACAGTTGCTCTGCTCCCTGCTTCACTTCCACATTGGAGATGAACTCAAATTTCACGGGGAAGTATGCAGAGACCACGTGGCCCCAATAGAACAATGGGAACAGTGCCCTTTATAGCACACGGCAGAAAATCTTGACTGATTTTTTAAAAGTTGGGTTTTCTGTGTCTTATTTTAAAATGGGAAACCTGGCAAATGGAGTGGGAGGTGCGCAGCACGATCGCTGCGTCGTCAAAATGTCCTGCAAAGAACCATGTGTGGCCAGTCACAAGTGTGCGATAAAATGCTCATCTGACACTCGCTGTGTAGCATTTTCAGGGGGTTGCTGTGGGAAGGCAGAGTGGGCAAGTCCACTTCCACCAGCACAGTTGATCCAGCTCAAATCTGGATCTAGACCTTGACTTGTAGAATTCACAGGCTGACTGATAAATGGAAATGATTTCTGGAACTACACCAACTGTGAAGCTACATCAGTGGCAAGGCATGATGCTGATGTTGATGCAAGGGATGATGTTTCAAAGCATGGCAAAGCTCTAGAGAACCCTGTGTTATACTTGGAACACAAGTGTCATGTGTGGCCTTCGCTGTTGCTGTGGGTTACCTAACTTGCCCTCCAACCAGTATCTACTCTAAGAAGATGTTCAGCATAGCTGGAAGGAATGCAGAGGGCAGCAGAAATTGTCTGACACTGCACAATGTGCATTTGTCATCGCTTATCTGCATGAACCCAATATGGAGACCAAGGAATACATCCAGTGCCCCTTGGAGATTCAGACTACGTGACTCTCCAGCAAAGAAGCACAGGTGGAGCATGCAGCAGCATCACACACTGAAGAGGAAGAGAGGGGGGAGCAGAACAGCTTCTTCAAAGAACCATTTTTAAGATGATGCTCATCCGTACTGAACTTAATGATAATTTAAAAATTAAAGAGAACCCTTCCGTATTTACACACCATCATGTTAGTTCTTATGCGTACAACAAAGTAGAGCTTGATGTTTAGACAAAATATGTATTATCTATAATGTGCCTTTAATGTGCTACATTCTTAAATCATTAAAAAAAAAACAAATTTAAATACTATATTAAAGGCTTAGTGACAAAAGCAAGAAACAAGTTTTTTTAAAAAAAAATAATGATTGATATTGCCTTTAATTATAGTGAATAGCATTAATTGTTCTATACTTTACATTTTAAAAAAATGCCTGGCTTGGCATTCTTAATTTCTTCCTTCATTTTATAAAGAAACAAAAACCTTGCCTGGGAATCTGCCCTTGAATCTGTAGATTGGGGTGGAGAACCTCAGGCATCTGCATAAAGTAAAAAAAAAAAAAAACTGGTCCACAAATCTGTGGAATTTGTAGGAGTTGGTAAAAGCCCATCTGCTGAGGATCCAATCTCATTTGAATCCATTCCGGATTTTTCTGACAACCCTGCCCCCTCCCTACACACACACTTAAAGTTACTAGAATTGGCAGTACTGACAGGTGGCAGCAGCCTCCTCATTGTCCTTGTCAGCAAGATTAACACGAGCCTTGCTGAAATGAACAGGTATTGTTGCTGATGCTTGATCGGTCCCCACAGCCCATGATTCCATGTAGGTTTTGAACTGGATCCAGAATCTGACTTCTGTGGATGAAAAGGCTCTACTCATCTGTTTTCTAGGATTGCCCCCCCATCACCCAATTGAGCAGAGTCCCCAACCTCTGCACAGCATTTCCAGGGAGTGTAGATGGGCTGCTGTTGGGAGGCTGGGGAGGATAATTGTTCATGCCTAAATCCGGATCCAACCCGTTGCTTAGACTTCCTTAAGGCTTTTGACACGGTCCCTCACCAAAGACTCCTCAGCAGACTTAGCAGTCATGGGATAAGAGGAGAGATTCTCTTATGGATTAATAAGTGGTTAAGAAACAGAAAGCAGAGAGGAATGAATGTACAGTTCTTGAACTGGAGGGAGGTAAAGAGTGCCGTCCCCCAACATTAGGCCTCATCTACAAGAATTCGCCTTTACGCCTGGTTAGGCGATTATGCGCATATTCGCTGAAGCGCATTTACGCCTAATACCTCTGTACGAGAGGCGGTGAAGCGCATTACTGGACGACCGAAACGCGATTTAAACTGTTGACATGCGGAGAATCGCTTGTTCACATAGTCAAAATGCGCTTTAACGGCCGGAGCAAAATAAAACTCGCTATTTAACGCACATTCGATAATGCGCATAATCGGAGAGAAGACGCGCCTCTACACCCGATTTACACTCCGTTCTTGTAGAGGTAAATTTTTTAATGCACTTTGAAAGAGCTTTAAATGCCTCATGTAGAGGCAGCCTAAGTTGCTGAGGAACACAAGTAGGGAGTTCCTATTGCACTCGTGGTTCTGCCTGTGAGCTTCCAATAGGCATCTGGTTGACCATGGTGGGAACAGAATGCTGGACCAGGTAGGTGTTTGGTCTGATCAAGTAGAGCCTTTCCTGTATTCTTATTGCTATTGGAAACAAAGCACATGTGATAATAGCCAACCAGAGAAGGATGCATTAGAACTCATGGGGCTGGAAAACAATGCCAAAATGCACTCTGCATTCCCACAGTCCACTTTGGAAGATACTATGAAATCTCGTAATAATGGAAAACCTTTGTCTGAGTTTATAACATTGGATTCCTAACTCAGCAAGGAAATAAAAAATTACGATGGAGTCAGTTCTCCCACCACTACATTTCCAACGGTCACTGCCTACTGTTGAGTGAAAAAAAACCCAGTTAAGATTTTATGTCATGATGGGTGAGATTCGCACAGAATATGGCATAACCCTAGTTCTAAAATGATTCAAACGTAAGTACGTTTGTATTTAGTAGGTTTGTTTTTAGTCTATTCTCTCTTAAGAGCTCAGGATGGGTAACAATCAGAAAGTCATATCAGACTCCAAGAAGGATGAACATGGGAATTGCATTATTTTGATATGCCCACACTGTATAGAGGTAGCATGGATGATATAATTAAAATCTAAAGCTATGTTTTAGGCACTATATTCAAAGTATATTCCTTTCCTTTCATGTTTTCACCTTCTCCTTAGTTATATGGTTGAGCAGGCTGAAGGGATCAGGGGACACTGGTAGAAGCTACACAGCCACACGTAGATCTGATTCACATGTAATGACAACCCGGAGTATGGGTGGCGTTTAGTTTGTCATTACATGCGAACTCTGCACTATGGTTTAATTATGGGTTAATTATGAACAACCCAGTAGAAAACCCATGGCTTACTGTTGGGTTGTGAACTCTGGGTTGTTTGTGGTTAAAAACAACCCATAGTTAAACTATAATGCAGGGGTCACATGTAACAACAACCCATGATTCAACAACAACCCATACTCAACCCAGTCATAGAGTTGTTCCACTCTCTAGGCATACTAGAAACAAACAAAATGAAAAGCAATGGCATTTTAATGATTATACTGAAGGATATATGTGTGAGAATAGGGTATATTTTGGGACGCAAGTACAAAGAGACATTTTGAGGCATTCAGGCCTACTCAAAAGGAGGATTCTCAGGCTGAAAGACAATAAATTTGAAGCTACCTGAAAGTAGATTGAGAGAAGCATCATTTTCCATGGCATATATTTCTTGGTTTTTGTTTAAACAACAAGAAGCCTGATTTTAACTGTTTTGGAAGAAACAATACGGAATCCTACATAACCTGGAGGCTGCGCCAGGATCGCAGCGCCTAATCCTGACACAGCAGTGAAAGCAAGGCATTTCCAGCAGCCAGGCACTCCTCCAGTCCTCTGCCAGGGCAGATGGCAACTAATTGGGTCGCCATCTGCCCGGCCATGCCTCTGCCGTGACTCCGGAGCAAGGATAGATGGCAGATGCATCGTACTCACTTCACTCCGGAGAAAAAAGTCAGGGTAAGTCCCTTACTCTTTTGCAGGAAAGCCCCGCAATGGCTGCGAGGTGGCTGTGGTGTTGTATAATCAACACAATGCCACCGCGCAGACAACCCAGGGCTTTCTGTGCGTATAGACAGCCCCCAGCTCACCAAAGGCAAAAGTGGGACGCGTGACCATGCCACATGCAGCAATTTCTTTTTCAAATTATATTTATTTATTCATTCATTTGTATTTATTTATTTTACATTCAGCTCATTTTAAAAAAAACCTCCTACTTTCTGTCTCTGGCCTCTGTAGATCTTTGAAATTATGTTTTGACGTGCTGAAGGTAGAGGGCCTGGAGGAGGTCTCATAGTTACAAGCAGCCTATGTGGCCTAAAACATTTTAATGGTGGCGCCATTGATTATGTTTCTGTCTCTCTCTTCCTCTTCTTTTTTGTGTTGTACTATTACCCTTCACACTTTTTTTTGACACTGAGAAAAGATAATTTCCCTATGATATTATTATTCTATGCTGTCTTCCCTCCTTCCCATCAGCTATTCCTGCAAGAAATTCCAAAAGCAGGAAATGCTCCCTATGAAACACTTGTGGGGTTTGTTTGAGTAACACATGGGATGTGGTGGGGGTGGGGAGGGCATGTTTGGAAGAGCAATTTGTTTGCTTTGGTGATAGCAAACTATGTTTTGGAGAGACAGATGGAAGGCACTTTTTATTTGCTGCAGACACTTCATGATCCAAGCTGTCCATATTGTGTAAAAGAGGCCAGATGCCTTGTTAATTCATAGACATGTTTGCAGCATAGGGATCCTTAGTAGGTGAATATGAATGCTAAATAATTATTAATGCTTGCTTGACAACCGTCTGCCTTCTGACTGGAACTGGAGCAAAGCTTGACCTTTTCTATAGTAGCAAGATATGCTGGCACATGAGGAGCTTTGGAGTCTTTCCTCAGCTTTAGGAAGGCAAGCTCTGCAATACGGTTTGGGCCGCAGGCCTGAGAGGGTTAAGACTGCAGAGGGTCATTCTGTCCTTGAGAGTGGGTTTTCTGGAGGAGGGGACAGCTCCTTACATGTTGGAGATCCTGGCTATAGCTTTCAGTGCTACAAGACATTGAATGAGACGGCTGCCCATTCCTCCACTGCTCCTCACTCTCACCTACTCTCTTCCCTGTTTGCTATGGAGTCATATTGGCACCAACAGGTGTGGGAGGCTGGGGGAAGATCAGTGAAAGAAGAGGCAGGAGGAACAGTGACTACAGCCCAGGACCAGCCCAGGACATTTTGCTGCCTGAGGCAAAGAGCAAGAGAGGCATTCCATCCCATGCCCAAAAGCTGACTGGAATGAGAGATTAATCTTTTGTCAACAGGGATGATGTGGCATCATCCTTCATTGCACCCAAAGGCAGCAGGCTAACCTAGGGGGTGCACAGCAAGTCACATGGCACACAGGTCTCTCCTCCAACACCTTCCTGCCACCTCCCAGCATCTGCTGTCTGAGGCGACTGCTTCACTCTATCTAATGGTAGGGCCGGCCCTGCTGCAGCCTCTCTCAACGCCTTGAAGCATTAAAGGTGTAAACACTCTCCAGGTGAGCACTATCCCAAGAGTATCCCAGGCCCTTAAGGGATTAGCCTGATTTAGAAGGGGAACTCCCAAGTTGGCCAACAATAGTACGCACAAGATTTGGAAATGTTTCTCCCAAGAAGTGAGTATTAACATTGGTAGGGATAGTTTGTTTTGGAGGAACGAATGCTGGAGATGGCAAAAACCTGCTTCTTAGTTCACTTACAAATAATGAAGAAATGACATGACAGAAAGCACAGGCATTGCTTGTCAGAATAAATGCATGCCACAGAGTCCAAGAAGCCCAAAGCACCCAAGGCTGCCAACTACTTTACTGGCAAAGCTCCTGTTTGTTTAGTATCGATGCACACCAGCAAATCAAGTCTTGGGCAGTTAAGCAGTTGAAAATCAGTCAAGTAGTTGAAAAAAGTCAAGGAAGCCTTTCCAGAAAACAAAGCTGTCTTCCCTATGTCTAACTCAGGTTGTGCACAAATTATCATTGCCTGTACTTCTAACCCCTGCTTGTGATTTCCATGAAAGCCCCATGCATTCTGTGGGCTAGGTTGGAAAAAAGGAGGTTGCTTCAGTGAAAGAGGCACTTCAGCAGCTAAAATGACTGGTCTCACCCTAAATAGCAAGCGCCCCAAGAGGGAATTATTCCGATGTAAGACGTTGTCGTGACGCCAAGCCCACCCCAGGCTTCTGCTCACAAACTTTAGGCAAACTGACACACTCCAAAAACAGTGAGACTTCTTTTATTGTGAAATCACATGGAATTCAAGCATAATGGTTTCATTTCTGCATACACACACTTGAAGCTGAAGACGGACCAGATAGCTTTCAGGTACAACAGCTTAATGTGAACAGCAAATCACTCAGGGGGAGACATATAGAGGTAGCCTCTGTCCCATGCAGTCAGGAGTAGCCACACACACTGACTCATCAGGAACACGAACAAAACTCAAAGGAGAAACCCCAGCACAGAAGTGCATGAAGTCTGACAGTAGACAAGATCATCTTCTACCAAACCAAACTCAGCCTGCCAGGAACACTGAGCTGATCACGTAAGAAAAATATCAGGGGACGAACCTCTTTGACATAGGAAACCTTCCCTGCTCGTAGCTTTGGCTCTGAGGAAGGCTCTCTCGCAGGTCACACACACACACACAATTCCAGAACAGCAACGATCAGCCTCAGAGTTACCCTGTGCCCGTACTTTGGCTCCAGGCAGGGAAAACAGGCTATAGAACACAAATCCAGAACAGTAATCTGCAAGTCCAAATCTATGAAAAGCCACAGAGCATATTTCATGGCATAGTTCTTAGAAATTCCAAGTCCAAATAGCAACAGAACATGTACAGAGTGCATCCAACATCTCCAAACCAGATCGAATCCCAAACACGAGAAGTTTCATGGCAAGCGTAGAACAGATGAACAGACAAACAGACAAACAGATGATTCCTAGCAAAGGGCCTCCCCTTTGTTTGTTCCTCTTATAGCCTGGAAGCTGGCTATTCTAAGCCACTTGACAGACAGGACCTTAGACCTGTAACCCAAACTCATGTGCCAACAGGGCGGCATGGTTCAACCTCCTCTTGTAGACGACACTATGTGAGAGACAGCTTGCAAGATAGCCCCCACCTTTTCAAAACATATATTTGTTCTCAAGGAAACTCAAGGCCTCGGCTAGCAGCCACAGATAAGCACAGAACAGAGACAGACTTTCTCACAACAATTGCCAAGCTTTCAACTCACAATTCACTAGGCCAGCCTAGTGAATTGTTCATGAAGCACCTGACATCCGACAGACGTTTGTGGATTGCGGCCAGCCACGAAAGCTATAGCAGCAGCCAAAGTGTGTTTATATGCCATGCAGTTGTCAAGCAAACTGTCAGTTGCCCTGGGACTGCAGGGCTGAAAGGAGACGCGCTCTGCCCCTATCCATTGGCCAAAGAAGGAGCAGCTATAGGGAGCATATTTACCCCCCCCCCTTGCTGCCAGAAAGGGCCCTCAGCTTCAGGTACCAGTTGCTCAGACAGGGGACTAAGGGCTTCTGGATTGCATGGGTGTGTATTTGTTTGCAGGGTGTGTGTGTGTGTTTTATTTTCTGCCATTGCAGTTTGTTGCAAACCACCTTGAGGATCATTCAAATGAAAGGCAGGGTATAAATCTTGGCTTGGATCCATCAGCAATGTTGGTGGTAATCTTGCCCACAAGCCAAAAAAAAAAGGTTCCCTTCCCCTGCAATACTGGGTCAAACAACTGAGAAAGGAAAATAAGCAGGTGTGTGATATATTTTTTTAAAGTGTATTTTCTAAAAAGGGATAGAGGGGAAAGTATACTTGGAGGTTAAGACTGCCCAAGGTCTTAAACCGATTGGCCAGACACAAGACTTAGTGGAAGCATTTTGCTTGCATCCCTTGTTCAATATTCAAGATACGCAGCTTTTTAAGACATGCGAACCCGCCCAGAAGAAAGCTGCCAACCTTTTATGAAAAAAACATGTTCGGATTTCCAATCAGACTCCATGCTAGATGAAATGCGCCTTTCCAAATATTTGTTTTGTGATTTATTTATTTTTAAATTGAAGAGGAGTTTCCCTTGCCGCCAGTGTACTGAGTGCCTGATAGAGGAGCAAGAAGCAGAATTTCTGCTGGGAACATTTAGAGAGGAAGAAAACACTGGGTTTGTATAGCACCCTGTTAAAATTAGCGTGACTGCTTTGGCGTTACATTCCCTGTCAGATTATCTTCATAGGAGTATAAGGAGCTGCCTTATACCAGGTCAGACAATCATCCGGTTTGCACAACACAACTACCCAGGATTTAAACAAAACCCTTAGTCGTGAATGAGTGGGAATGAGTGAGCATGCTGGCTCCTGTCCGCCGCCTGCTCCTGCTAGGCCAAACAACCCAGGGACACTTCATCTCTGGGTTACTGTTTGTGATGTGCAGATCTGGAATTGTGAGTTGTTAGTGAAGGAACCGTGTTGTCTGAATCCAGTCAAAGAATCACTGAATTTGAAGGGGACCCCGAGAGGTCCCCCTATTCTGATAACAATATGCAGAGATAGCACTGTTTGTCAAGGCAATCTCCAGCCCATAATGGTTTTGGAGCAACAGCCCATCAGAATTATTGTGGCCTAATCCAGATAATGGCCATCCCACCCCATGATCTCCCTGAAGTCCTTTCAGGGGGGGAAATCACATGTAGCTGTATACTATGCATGTTTATTTGAAAGTCCCAACTGTGTTCAATGGGGCTTACTCACATGGTAGATGTGCATAGGATTGCAGCTTTATTCATTGAAAAACAAACAATCCTGAATTGCCCTTTAAGCGTTTTCCATTCCCAGCATGGTGGAAAAGGCCTTCTAACTGATCAGTAAATGTATGATGAGGCAGGCCATGCAGAGCTAGAAAAAGAAAAAAGAAAAGAGCCATCTGTGCTAGCAATGTGATCTTCTGAGGCACCCAACCACCCACTCTGCCAACCCCTCACACTAGTTTAGCAAGTGTGCCATATCACCCAGGCCAGATCTACACCAAGCAGGATATGGCACTTTGAAAATGGTTTGAAAACTGTATAGGGAGTGTGTCCTGGGCCCCAACAGTTGTCACTACTGATATAAAACATTTTAAATCAGTAGTATAGATCCGGCCCCAGTAGATTTCTATATGGCCTCTGTGAAACATATGGGAGCAACCCATCTAGATTTCTATTGAGAAGGGCACCATACTTTTGTTTACAAAAGAATGCAAGATCAAAGGTTCATTTTATAACTGATAATTCAGTCAGTAGAATTCTAGAGCTTCCTGCCCTTCATGTGGTTTGCTCTACATTTGGGTTCTGTGCTCAGAGACTTTTAGTTCAACCAGAATGATTTCATAATGGTGTCGCACAAAGCCCGATTCTAAGTATGAAATCAAGTCCCACTAAGCTTAATAGCTGAGTTAGTATGAAATTGTAGCCTAAAGTTATACCAAGTTGAGTAGTTCTTCCCTCGCCCCTGCCTCACACACATATATTAAGGTGGTGGTGGGACTGACCACAAGATTTGGTTCAGACCCTGCTTCAGCAAGCCAGAAAACTGCCCGAGTCAGCTGGTCTGCTTTGGAGGCTGCCCGATTCAGCTCAGAACCTCACTCCCAAAGCTCTGTGACTCCCCACTGACAATCACTGAGAAATCAACCAGCAGCTATCACTTGATGGAGTGTCTGGATGGCACTTTATTGAGAAAAGCAATGAAAGTGTACACTTTAGAGCTTTTCTGCACACCCTCTATAGTAGAAACAGTGCCTTGAAATTCTGAGGTGGCTTTAGAGGTATTTCCTTGCCCCTTTGGAGGGCAATTTGCTGTGTTGTGTGTCTTTGTTAGAAACACACAGTGTTAGAGTCATGCTTGGTGCAACCACAAAACCCTCCCTGCTTGTCAAGGCCTCAGAGCCTCTGTCCTCCCCCAAATATTCTCTCAGTAAGAGAAAAAGGTGTATTTCTCATTCTTTTTTCAGAACAAGAAGCCATGCTCATCACCAGGCTACAAATTAAATGGTAGGAGAGGAGAAAGAAATGGTAGCAAGACAAGGCCTGCCCCTCCACCTCCCTGGCTGCCTGGAGCTTGTGCATGTCCCTCTATTATAAATTGCAAGTAGGCACCAACATTTGTAAGAAAGAGGTGCCCTCTTACCCATACCTGCAGACAGAGAAAAAGTGCTGGTGGGGGGCCTGACTCAGGTTGTGGGGCTCAGTGGCCCTCCACATGCCTGCTTGGGGAGTTGGTGCTAGCAGCAACCACCCACTGGAAAAGCAGTAGAGGTTACAGGTACCTCCAGTTAGAGCTGGCACTCAAGTAAGGCCATTCCTGGACAGTCTGAGTGCTGCTGCTGTCTCTGCTCTGCCACAGACACACAGTCACAAAACAAAGGAGCCACCACCAAGAAGTTCCTTCTCTATCCTTCCCAAAAGCACTGTGATCAGAAGGAAAAAGGAGAGCTCTGGTAAAGTTATTCCATGGTTGGAAGCTAGATCTGTCAAACACAAAACAAGAAACCCTTTTCAACCCCTTTCTCCACCTTGGCATTTTCCTTATATGGAGAGCTTGTGGGCTGGAGAAGAGAAATGTATCAATTTTTGGAGACACACTCCCAAAAGTGTGTCAGATTTGATCGGCCCGATTGGCTCAGGATTTGGGATTCATTTAATTCGAATTCACACCCCTAACACAATTATATTAAATTTGGGCTAGGATTCCAAGGCCGTGTCTATACAAGGTTGCATTGGTGCCTCATTAGCCGAAATCCTGCAATTGCGCTCCTCCAGGATAATACCCATAGAAAGGAGTGCAAATGCAGGTTTTGGAGGCTGATGGGGCCGCTGCTGCCCCCAGTCCCCCCATTCCTGCACACAACCCCCTTGTTTCCCTCCTCCTCCTCCTCCTCCT
The DNA here is from genome assembly GCA_029215795.1 of Anniella stebbinsi. Classification (NCBI taxonomy): domain Eukaryota; kingdom Metazoa; phylum Chordata; class Lepidosauria; order Squamata; family Anniellidae; genus Anniella; species Anniella stebbinsi. The sequence continues at coordinate 57,051,317 of JARDYH010000005.1, read as the reverse complement.
CCTCCTCCTCCTCCTCCTCCCAGCATCCGAAAACAAAGGAGTCATGGTGGGGGAAGTTGGCTCCTCACCCTTTTTGAATTTTTCCTGGTGTTTTTGGTTTTGTTTTTTTTAATTGTTTGTTTCTAATTGCACAATTGCACAATTCTAGAGAGGCATGGAGATGACCCGCCAACTCCCCACTTTCCTGCTGCTCCCATGGTCCATTTGTATTTAATTTTTATTATTTATTTATTTGTTTATTTATTGAAGGGAAGCTCCCTAAGGTCCCTGGAAGCACGGAGGCAGTCCAGAGGCCTTTCTGCTCACTGGGCTGCCCCATCCCCGGTGGATGGCACCCAATCAGGGGGCACCATCAGCTGGGGGATGCCTCCACCACAGCTCTAAAGCAAGGCGACATGCTGTCATCGCCTGCTCCAAGAGAAAAAAAGTCACGGTAAGTCCCTGACTTTTTTATACCACAGCTTTGAGGGTTTGCCACTGGATGGCTTCACGGTGGCAGCTGTGTCATATAATATATTATTTATTTATTTATTACATTTGTATACCACCCCATAGCTGAAGCTCTCTGGGCGGTTTACATAGGATTAAAACAATTAAAAACAATATACAAAAATTAAAACAGCAAAAACATACAACATACACACAATCTGTACATTTAAAACCACTACATCATCCCAAAAAGCTACAAAAAAACAAAAACAAACCCAGGCTCCTCAGATATTGCCAAATGCCTGAGAGAAGAGGAAAGTCTTGACCTGGCGCCAAAAAGATGACAATGTTGGCGCCAGGCGGGCCTTGTCAGGAAGATCGTTCCACAATTGGGGGGGGCACCACAGAGAAGGCCCTCTCTCTTGTTGCCAACCTCCTAGCTTCCCTCGGAGTAGGCTCTCGGAGGAGGGCCTTAGATGTTGAACATAGCGTTCGGGTAGGTTCATGTTGGGAAAGGCGTTCCATCAGGTATTGTGGTCCCAAGCTGTGTAAGGCTTTATAGGTTAAAACCAGCACCTTGAATCGGTCTCGGAAACATACAGGCAGCCAATGCAAGTGGGCCAGAGTAGGTCTTATATGCTCGAAGCTACTGGTTCCAGTTATCAATCTGGCCACTGCATTTTGCACAAGCTGCAGCTTCCGAACCACCTTTAAAGGCAGCCCCACATAGAGTGCATTGCAGTAATCTAACGTGGAGGTTACCAGAGCATGGACAACTGAAGCCAGGTTATCCCTGTCCAGATAGGGACATAGCTGGGCCACCAACCGAAGTTGGTAGAAGGCACTCCGTGCCACTGAGGCCACCTGCGCCTCAAGTGACAGAGATGGTTCTAGGAGAACCCCCAAGCTACGAACCCGCTCTTTCAAGGGGAGTGTAACCCCATCCAGAACAGGTTGAACACCCTCCATCCGGTCAGCGGAACTACCCACTAACAGCGTCTCAGTCTTGTCTGGATTGAGTTTCAGTTTATTAGCCCTCATCCAGTCCATTGTCGCAGCCAGGCACTGGTTCAGCACATCCACAGCCTCACCTGATGAAGATGAAAAGAAGAAATAAAGCTGCGTGTCATCAGCGTACTGAGGACAATACACTCCAAAACTCCGGATGACTGCACTCAATGGTTTTATGTAGATATTGAACAGCATGGGGGACAAGACTGACCCCTGAGGGACCCCATACTGGAGAATCCACGGGGCTGAGCAATGAGCTGTCACCACTGCGGATCCACCCTAGGGCAAACCTTTCGTCAAGACAAGCCCCAAGCTAAAGGAGTACATGGCCATGTCTATACAAGGTCACATTGGTGCCTCATGATTCACAATCCTGCATTTGCCCTCCTCTAGGGGTATTCCAATGACAAGGAGCACAAATGCAGGGTTTGTAAGAAATCCATGCCATGCACTATTTTCCTCCCCATTTGGGTGTAATTGTGCAATTGTGCAATCGGCTTGGTGGCTGCCGCCGCCTTGCTACAAGCCAAAAAAGTTGGGGTAAGTAGCCAACTATTTTAAACCCGAGCTTTACGAGAAAGCCCTGGGATGGCTCAGGAATTATGGCTGCGTCATATAAATGTCCTGCCACCACTGTGGAATCACCCCGGGGCTCTCCCCTCATCAGGATGTACCCCATGATTTCTAAACACAATTACAAATAATTGCATAATATATTCCGTTTAGAAATGCAATAGGGGTAGGGGTTTGGAGGGGGGAGATGGACACCAAGAGTAGTGACAAGGGGGAATTCTGCACAGTTAAGTAAACAATTTGATAGAATTCCTACCAACCTGCTATTTACATACATTTATTTTTAAAACTGTTTTGAGTACTCCAAATGGGTTGTAACATATATTACAGATATTCTTCTATCTCAAAAAGAAAGGGGGTGGAATGGTGGTGGAAATCCACAGTATCACAATTGAATGTGCCCAAACACACACACACACACACACACACGTACAGAGGAATAAACACAGCAAGACATTCTGGGAGTTCCAAGCCAGCCTCTGACAAAGAGGGAGGAGATTTGGAATAGCAAGCCAGGAAGCACAATCTGAAAGTGAGACAAACAACACAAATGTGAGACTTCCCCTTCCCCTTTCACATCTTTTCACACGCCTCAGAATGGGGGAGGCTCAGCAGTTATGAACAAACGCCTGTGCCACAATCAAACCTGCCTTAAGGTGCCACAGGTCTCTTTGCTTTGCAAGAAATGAAAACAGGCAACAAACAGATGCGACATAGACTGCCAACTATAAGTCACGTCTTCCGCTGCTATTTGACTCTATGAAATTATTCTGGAGGAAGTGGCTTGTAGGCTGCAGCCAGCCATAAATGCTAAACAAGTCTCTCCGTGTTTTATGATCTGCCATATATTTTATCAGGCAATTTGATTATATGACACAGAGTCATTTCCAAACTGTTAATTGTGACCCCTTAGCATGCATTAAACACACACAGCTGACCATATGTCTCTTCCAGCCGCATACCGAAGCAGTGGCATATACACACAGCTCATTCATTCATTCCTTCGTTCGTTTTCGTCCTATAGCTCCTTCAAATCTGCAAACAGCGATAGACTTAAAAAGAAGAAGCAGGGAGAGCCTGGAAAAGAAAGAACGAAAGAAAGAAAGCACCCGTGAGATCTTCTCTGAATGGGAGGAGAGATCCCCCAACCCGATGTTATGAATATTGTCAATGAAATTAGCTAACACTGTTTGGGAAGAAGAGAATGGGGAGGGGGAACGGTAAGGCAGGCTCAAAGGAGCGCTGGCAGAAAGAGAGCAGGAGTGAATGAGGTCTTTGTTTAGCCCTCTGATGCAGTGAATAAGCAGCCTGCAGCCCTGTGGTTCCTCACAGGCTGCCTGCTGAATGAGGGACGGGCCCCAATTAATGGGAGAAAAGGAAAGAATGTGATTCACACTCATTCCAAGAGCTAACCAGCAGAGGAGTAAAGTCAATGTACTACTGAAGTTAATTCCCTGGTTAAGAGACAGGAGGAGGAAGGGACAGGTTAGAATGTAATGAATATGCAGGTGCGGGAATGAAAGGGATGCCAGGTAGGGCTCCCTCCCCTAATAGGAAATTCAGCACTGCAGATATCAGCGTATTATTTCTGGGATTGCTTGAAAGGCCCATTCAGTGCCTCCCAGACATCGGCAATGCCTGCAGCGCTCAAAGTAGGGTGGGGGAGAGGAGGCCACTTCCACATCTGCCGCTCCGCGTTCGCATTTAGACACACAGACGGAATGAATGCTATGTCTTTTCACTTCGTTCAGTGTTGTTCCTTTCAGCTAGGCGCGCCCCAGCACTTTGAGAGGAGAGAGGGGGAAATAATAATAGCTTCCTCATACCTTAACATTATTTGCCCAAATAAATAACTCCAAACTGGCTGACCCAGCGCTTCATTCAGGCTCATCTGCAGGGGAGTGAGAATTTGTGCATGCACTCCCCCCCACCCCCACCTCCACCCCAATTCAGGTTTTGAGACTTTGAGGGCTACTGTTGTGACAAAAAGTAGGGTACAATTCAAATATATAAATGTGTACGTTCTGTGCCAGCAAAACTCAAATTTATGTAATTCGAACAAACATGATCTTGCAAGGACCCAAATTATTGCAATTGCTCCTACTACATTAATATGAAAAATAGTGTACAAAAGATGGACAAAGGTTTGGCAAATAGAATAAATCAGTAATAGACGAAACTTGAAGAGCCAGGAAGACCTGGGGTTGGATCCAGAATCTGCCTTCCACAACTGGAAGGGGCCTTCTGCTCGTGGAAGGGCTCTGCTTGCAGCAGGTCCCTCCCCCCAATATTTGGGGATCTTCCCTTCTTGGCATACTACAGCACACCCCATTCAGCGGGGTCCCCAGATTCTCTGTGTAGCATTTTCAGGGGGCTGGAGAGGCTGCCCTGGGCAAGAAGGGGCAGGGAAGTCCAAATCTGTCTGTGCAATCGATCCATGTTAAATCTGGATCCAATCCCAGAAGTGGTGTAGGGGTGATTTCCTGCTCCACTCAGGCCCCAATCAACCTGCTCAAGGGGAAGACCAGAACCACACCATTAGAGCTGCTAACGGACTGGTGAAGGCAGATGTGCATAGAAAGAAGTGCCATTTTCACATGTGTTGGCCCCATCTGAGAGGGGATCCATCCCAAAAGTCTGTTCCTGCACATTAATCCCCTCTGTTGGATCAGCAACTCTTTCCATGTTTTCAAGGCTCTTTTTTCCCATAGCCCTGAAATGTGCAAGGAATATGTTCACTTCTTTTTGAACATGGGGGATGTAGTTGACATACTCAGGATTCCAAAGATGCTACTAAAATTAATTTTAGAAAGCCAGGGGTTTGTTTATTTATTTAATAGGCCATAACAATAAGTAAAGACAACTTACAATCATGATTTAATTGTCAACAGGATTGACATGCGGTACAATCTAGATTGGCAAATATAACCATCAATATTTCACAATTCAATCCATCAAAGTACTTTGCAGGAAATTGTTATGCGTTATGTAGGAATAACTGAACATGAGAAGAGCTGTGCTGAATCAGACCAAAGGCCTATCTGTTCTGTTCACACAGTGGGCAACCCCACTCCTACAGGAAGCCCACAAACAGGACATGAGCACCATAACACCCTCCCACCCATAACAGTGTGCCTATGTATTCCAGCAACAGGTATACATATCATGATTAATAGACACTGATAGCTTTACATTGCAATCCTATGTGTATTTAGACAGAAAAAAGTCCTAGAACTCTCAGCATTCCCCAGTCAATGAGTATCATCAGACAGGGGGAAATCATGTTTCCCTACCATCGCTTTTCTGTCCCACAATAGGGACAAGCAGCTTCCTCTTTCTTCACACAGGGAAGAAAGAAGAAGGAAACAATTATCACGTAGCCCATTCAGTGGGCATTTTTATCCTGCTGCTTCTCCTGCACACAGCAGGAAATGGCATGTCTCGTTAGACCCCAAAAAGTCGGATTTTCTGGGGCTTTTGTTTGCGACAGGAAAACAAGCAGGAGGAGTGGGAGGCGCATGGGAGGCAGACAGTGTTGTGAAAAGAACCCGCAAAAGAACCCGCAAAAAATCTGTGAGTGGCCAGTAATGAGCATGCAATAAAACACTTGTCTCATGACGCTCAGTATGGTTGGTTGAGGAATTCTGGGAGTTGTAGGACTTTTTTCTGTCTAAAGATGCATAAGATTACACCCTTAAGCTTTCATGAATTTGTCTAATCCCTTTTTAAAGCTGTCCAAGTAGGTGGCCATCATTACATCTTTTGGTGGTGAATGCCACGGTTTACCTATGCGCTACGTAAAGGAGTTACACAGAATTGTTTCTCTATAAGTGCAAATAAGAAGGTGGTGGTGACCTTCCCACATCTTCTCTCTTTGTATAAAAATAAAATGTTGGCTGCATTCAGACAATAGTCAATGGTGGGTCGAGCAGCCAACTCACAGTTGGTTATTTTGCAGGTACTCCCCACACATGTTCCGACACAACTGTGGGTAGTTGGGGCTGGCATTGAGTAGACTAATAGTCAACCCAGCATTTGACTGACACAGCCCCCATCCCTCTCCTTGCCCTCTCTCCCTCCTCTCTCAGTTCTCCTGGTGCTATCCCAGCAGCTGTTGCGAGTTCTGCTGGCTGGACTAGAGTGACAGCTGCCGCTTTGGTTGTTCTTGCCAAGGGACTCTCTAGCCAGCCGAGATAGTTCACTCAACCCTGCAAAATAGAGCCTATCTACACTACTGCTTTAATATGGTTTATAACAGTTTTAAACCGGTTAATGACCGTTATTAACCGGTCTAAAACTGTTATAAACCGTTTTAAAGCAGTAGTGTAGATAGGCTCATAGTCCACTGAGCCTGGCAGACAACACACAAACCATTGGTTATGCAGATAGTCAACTCTGTAGAGAGTTGGTTATCTCCACTGGTTATTTTGAGGAAATAGTCAACCATGGGGTGGTTTCTCCCCAACAGACAACACAATAACCAACCGTTGACTATTTAACCAACAGTTGACTACTTAAACCACTGTTGGTTATCATGTTGTCCAAACTGAGCTACTGGTCTGCCGCCTGGACTAGAGTGGCAGCCGCTGCTTTGGTCGCTCTTGCCAAGGGACTCTGTAGCCAGTCAAGATAGTCCACACAATCCTGCAAAATAGCCAACTGAGCCCGACAGACAACACGCTAACCAACAGTTGTGCAGATAGTCAACTCTGCAGCAGTTGTGTTTTTCAGTTGATTCTTTTGGCAAAATAGTCAACCATGGGGGGTTTTGCCCAACAAACAACACAATAACCAACCATTGACTGCTCAACTCACGGTTGACAACTTAAATCACCATTAACTAATGGTGTATGTATGTACCACGTTGGGGAAACAAGTGTCTAATTTTGATTTCCCTTTATTTGGTCTGATTTGATTAGTCAACTTTACAGCTAAAGCAAAGTACCATAATTTCCAAGGCTAGGACTTCTGTACTTTTCCTGACATTTGCTTTGACTAAAAAAATGTACCTATCTCTCCCCAGAGCCCTGTATCCTATAGCTAAGGGCCCTGCGTGAACACTGTCCCAAAGCATGGCCTGAAGGAACATGGTACAGCAGTCTTGCTTAAGCTAGGTAGGTCTGGGTGTTTAATTTTTGTTTAATTTTTCAGGTAAAAATGTTCCTTGGGGGAAAGAAGTCCCCCCCCCCCACAAATTTTCCCATATTTTTTTCAGGGCCATCACATCTCTAGTTGTGACACCCCAGTTGTGGAATGAGTTTCCCACAGAGGCTCCCCTGGCACTTACATTGTGCTCTTTTTGGCGCCAGGTGAAGGCCTTATTATTTCCCCAGGCATTTTAGTCTTTCAGTTTCTGTTTTCAAAGATGTTACTCTTGCTAGGTTATATTTTGATTTTGATTTTTTATTTCAGTGTTATAAACTTCTAAAATTTTATATTATTTTTATCATGCTGTATTTTATGTTTTAATTGTTGTGAGCAGTCCAGACAGCTTCAGCTATTGGGTGGTATAGAAATGAAATAAATAAATAAATAAATAAATAAATAAGTCCTTTTAAAGCCGTCTAAGTTAATGGCCCCCACCACATCTTGCAGCAATGCATTCTCCTAAATAAATTATCTGTGTTGTGTGAAGAAGCACTTTCCTTTGTCCTGAATCTACTACTGTCAGTGAATTTCATTGGATGACCCCAGGTTCTAGTATTATGAGAGACAGAGACCCTGTTCAGATGACACACTAAGCCATAATATTTTGAGCTAAATATTATGGCTTAGCGTGTCGTGTGAACCATGAACTAGCATGTCATGTGAACCATTCCTAACCATGGTAGCTACATAATAATAATAATAATAATAATAATAATAATAATAACGATTTATTTCTTACCCGCCTCTCCGTCTAGATCGTTTGCTCTAAAAGGGTTAGTGGCCTAACCATGTTTTAGCATGTTGTCCGAACAGGCCCAGAGAATATCTTATATAACTGCTTACCTCTCCTTTCAAACCCCCGAAAAAAATGAAACTTTGCATTAAGAACAACCCATTTTAAAGAAATGTGTGCAGGTCACATTTAATATTTATGCTTGTTTGTCTTTTAGCTTAGTTGCAAAGTTTGGAAAGTTAAAAGTAATGCCTCCTGCTAAATATTGTGTGTGAAGGAACTCGAATGTATTCAAAATACTTGGACAGTCGAAGATTTAGATAAGCCAAGGTACTGGTAACTAGAGTTGCATTGAAAGAGGGCAGGGAAGTTGGATAATTAGGAGTTTAGATTAATCAATATTCTAATGCATCTTTATTTTTATATTTGTATGCCTTGTGCATCACCATTCATTTTAGACTGAATGTACATCCACTCCCGTTATCCCTGTAAGATCAAAGCAAATCCAGAAACAGTGGAACAAAGGTACAACTTTCACAGAACGCCCTGCTCCTTTCCTGATTTTCACTCCATGTTGCAGCCAAAGAAGCGTTCTTTTCTAATCACATCACCTTTCTGGATTTATTGCTTTAATGTTCTCTGAGCCGCTGAGCCCTACAGCTGTAAATTAATTTTTTTTCAAGTAATACAGGTTTTAAAACTTCCATCTGTTTTAATGAGCTTGGGGGACTCCCCTTGCTTGTATTAGAAAAAAATATATCCATGCAATTATTTTTGTCTTCTTGGATTCCATCAGTCTCAAGAACCCAACCTGTGGGACACCTTGGTGTCCTCTTAAAAGTGGCTCCTTGTGGCTGTGTGGGCAGTGCATCCTTCCACAGCACACAGTGCACCTTATGTGGGAAGGAGAGAGGGAGAGGGCGGGCCCTTCTAAGGACTTATAGCAAACATTAGCAAGTCTCTCGACAATTTCCATAGTCACCTTTCTATTAATCCAGCTCGGCAAGGTAGAATTAGGAGACCGCTAATGAACAGCATCAATTCAGGCTGCCTGAAGGAAATGGATTAGCTGGACGTCTCTTTGAACTGCCTGATTACTGGTGGGAAAACTTCACAGAGGGGAAAATTGAAATCTGTATTTGTTGTCGTTCTCCCCCCCCCCCCCCGCCCCGCCAGCCTTCTGCATCTGTTTTGCAATGTTTGCTCATGGTATTTTTTTAAAAAATCAGCAATTAGCCTAATAAGCCACCTTTTCGTTGCATGTGTGTAGATTAGCCACTTCAGAGAATACAAAACAAACATTATTGCACAAGCACACATGTAGTGTCAGGGGAAAAACAAATGAATAAAGTAGGTCCTCCAACCATCAAGATTTTTGCCTTTAGTTGATGGTTGCTGCTCAAATGGCGTAGCCATTTCATGATAATAGATTTTGAATGTGGTTAATTCTTTTTTTGTTATTACTATTATTTTAGAAAAAAACAATATTCTGAAGGATGAATGAAAAAATAAATAATTCTGGAATATGAAACCTGTGGGTTGCTTGAAGCATACAGTACATCCATGTAATGTCCCACCTCTTCCAGGCTCCTGATCTATGCTGGGCCCTTTGGAGGATCTGAGGGTGGTCCCCCCATGCAGGGGCTGCACTTCTGCTGCTACTGCACCACTGAAGCTTCCTCCAAGAAGCTCAGACCAACATACACGACAGGGCCATTCCGTTATAGCCTCTCAACCAAATGAGGTAGCCAGGACTGAGAGATCGCACGATTCCAGAGGAGGTGTTTATTGTACAATCTTCCTACCTCATTCATGGAATTTTATAGCACTGGGCAGACATCATTGTCTTCCATTTGTAACCCTCCTGTGTTTCATTTCATCCATCTTCTTTCTTCCTAAACAAAATCTGTTAAGGAGGGAAAGATGGAATAGCTACATGAGGAACCCTCCATCTGGAATCACCCATAGTGACTTGCCCGGATCGTGCAACAGAGCAGGATCCTGAACTAGGGACTCCCTGGTCCAGGTCCAGCAGCCACTATGTCACACTGGCTCTTTTGACACATCTAGGGTTTGAATGAGCTGAGGAGGTGACAGAACTACACAGTAAGCTTCTGTAACATGGTTTACAGCTCCAACATGTGCCACCTTTTTGATATTTTGATCTGTCAACCACTTTTCCCATGTAGAGTAGCTACTTGGCACATTACTAATACTTTCTTCTAAGTATGAATAGAAAACTACTTACAGCTGCATCACCTACTTCCAATTGCAAAGCAACTTGCAAAGATAGATATGTATGTGTGTGTTTTAAATGGTATGCTTGCTGTATATATTTATTTTAAAATATAGCTGGGTGAGGAACATGAACCCAGAATTGTTTTCGTTGATGTGAAGCAATGCTGCACCACCGTGCTTGAAATAGTAAGGGGGGGGGGGGGAACCTTTATCCAGTAAGAAATATTTGCTTCAGAATGAAATTACAGCGATAAAGCCTATTAAAAACATTCCTGGATAATTAATTGGACAAATTTAAATGTATAAAACTCCTGTAGTTCTCATTACGAGAGATGCATTATTATGCACAGCAAAATCCCTAAAGCAGAAACAAATATGTTCATTTGCAACATCCGTACCTCAGGAGATATCAGCAGTCAGGCATTTTCAGCAAGGCTGGATCATGTAACCTGTCTGAGTTCACACCTGTCTGAGTGATTTGGCCAGTCAGCATGCAGCTCAAGAGCCCCCTGTTTGTCTCAGCCTCCCCCATCCCAGCAATCCTACTTCCTCAATCAGGAGATAGACTATTCTGTTCAAATGGTTAAGCCCCGATACATGCCATGATCAGCCATGTGGTGTTGTGGTCTCACAGCATCTCTGTGATGCACCATCAGAAGCCATCACCACCACCACCACCACCACCATCATCAGACCTATGTTTTTTTTTAACAAGGTGACATCTGATAAGAGGGTTGCATAATGCTCTCCTCACAGGCTTTGCTCACACCTTTCAATCGAATGCAGGTTATACTGCATTTTCTCAGTACAGTTAACCACCTGTCTTATATTTTAAGGGGCATCTGTCATTTCAAAAGTTTGCCCCTTATAGCCTTGCAGTATAATGGACACCCCTTATACCTGGTTCTACAGCAGAGGTGGGGAACCTCAGGCCACGCCTGCTTCCCTTTGCCACACCCCTTTCCTCCTCAAATATGGTGGTTTCCTGGGTTTGATGCAGTTTTCCCCCTAGTCTAAATGATTGAAATGCCTAAGGCATAGAGATTGCCTTCATGGCACCACTTTGCTGCTAAACCCTATGGTTTTGCTGCTGCAGGATGGGAGCGGGCTTTCCAGCAGCCATCCAGCAGCCCACCCTCTGCCCAGCTTCCGGTGACCAATCAGAGGTCGCCATCCGCCCTGGAATGCCCCCGGCTCAATGCCGAAGCGAGGTCACACAGCAGAAGGGCTGTGGTGATGGCCTCGCTTCAAAGGAAAAAGTTGGGGTAGGTCCTGGACTTTTTTAAGGCACAGCTTCGGGGAAAAGCCCCATTGTAGCTGCGAGTTGACGACTGCATCATATAACTTTGCCTTGGAGCAAAGAAGACATTTAGACAGTCCCGTAGTTACCAGAAGTAAGAGTGTTAACCTACAATAGGCTGGGATTGTTATAGTTTTGGCTGCATCCCTTTTACCTCCCTCTCCCTTTGCCCCTACTGACCATTGGAATGTAGCCCCCAAGAGCTTCTCTGAAATGGAATTTGGCCCTCTGGCTTAAAGAGGTTCAACACCTCTGTTCTGCAGCATTTTTAAACAGGCCATTTCCCACATTATGATTTCAATTCCCAGGACTAATCCTCCAAATCACTTCCATGTGAGAAGGATTTATAACCATGTCAACTTATTATTCTTAATGATGCTGAGCCAAGTGATAGACTTGTTTCTGTTTCACAACTAGGCACAGGCATAATTATAAAGAATCCACGTAACCGTAAAAGTGAAACCTAAAATAATAATAATAATAATAATAATAATAATAATAATATCATGGCATGGCATAAAAGTATCTCTTTATTAGATTCACGATCAGGACGTCTGTGCCACAATAACAGCATAACTCTGTGTCTACTCAGAAGTATGCCATTGAATTCAATGGGACTTACTTCCAGGTAAGTGGCTGTAGGATTGCAGCATAAATTATCTGTTTGCACAGTACCGTGGATTCCTTATTAATTTGTTCGCCTTTCAGGTACCACTGAACACTTGGGTGATTTTGCTACAAAACTGTTGGTGGTGGCGGGGAATTGTAAGTCAGTGTTGCAAATTTGAGCAAGTTTCAGCAGTCAGGGACCATCTGATTTGTGAGGAAGGGGTTAAAGCAATAGATTTCTGAGCATCGCTAACCACAGCTACCAGTTTTGGGTGCCAGGTCTGTGAACTGTGCAGGTGCAGAATTGACACATAAGCTCATAATATATCTCAGTTTTAAAGTCATGTTTGTGAGCCTTTTACGCTCTAATTTCAGCAGTAACATGGAAACTTAATCAGAAGCCAGTTTCCTTCTGCTTCTCAATACAGTTATTCATTTATTTTTAATTATGCTTTGCTAGAGACCTGCTGCTTTCTTCCCAGGGACATTCCGCCATTGCTAGTTTAAATACTAACAGAACTCTTTTCCGGCATTTTTGTACACCTTGCTGCATTTGAGTAACACCTCTGTGACAGTTGGGCTGAGATCCCTTGTGCTCCTGCTTATCTACCTAACTCTACATGGTCGACTTCTTCTCGTGTTGCTAGCCCTCAGGAGAACCATCTGGAAATGAGACGGGGACCCCTCTGCAGTGGACAGCTTTTGTTTCAGCCATTTCTAACACTCCAAGATGAATCTACTCCCTATTGGATCAGTTTGGCTATCTTTCTGAGTCACCACTCTGCTCCATAAAGAAGCTCTTAATTTTGCTAGCTCTGTCACCCCTGTTGAGTGATGACCACAGAGTTGACAAGCTTGGCAGGAGAAGCCCTATTCTAGGGTCAGTTGTTACTATTAGTGTCATCTGTGAGAAATAATATGTGACTCCCGTGTGTGCATGAAAAATGTAGAGGCAGTGAGAAGCACAGAACATCTCATATGAACAGTCTTAGGCTGCCTCTACACGAGAGGTTTAAAGTTCTTTCAAGTCTCATTAAAATTTTTACCTCTACATGAGCGGGGCGCAAATCGGGAGTTGAGGCACGTTATCTATTCGATTATGCGCATTATCGAATGTGCGTTAAACCGCGAGTTTTAATTTGCGGTGGCAGTTAATGCGCCTTACCGCCGTGTAAACATGCGATTCTCCGCATGTCAACAAGTTTAAAGCGCGTTTTGGTCGACCCGTAATGCGCTTCACCGCCTCTCGTACAGAGGTATTAGGAGTAAATGCGCTTCCGCGAATATGCGCATAATCAGGCAGCCAGATGCCAAAGCAATTCCTTCTAGAGGGGCTCTACCTGGGAATAGATCAACAGCCCATTTAGTCCAGTATCCTGCTTCAAACAGCATCTTTGTGAGGCTGTTTCAGTGAAAGACAAAATGTATCAGCAGCAACCTCACGTGAACATACCTGATTCTGGATTGTACCATTTCAAACTGCAGATGGGATCAAACGTTTGAACGTTCCACTGCATTAAAAAAAAGAAAAAATATTGCATATTAACAACTTTTAGGAAGAAGATTCTGGCTTAGCCTTGGGGCTGCCTATATGGCGGTGGGTTGCCGCTACAATAAGCAAGACCCTGCACTTCTACTGCATTGGGGTGGCAGAGCAAAAGCATGGGGTTTCCGGTGACCAGATTCACCCCAAACAGGGGTTAACATCTGTTTGGCCACACTTTCGCATCAAGGATGGAGTGAGGTTAGAGGGTGGAAGAGCTGTGTTTGCCTCGCTCCATCCTGAAAAGTCGGGAGAAGTCCCTGACTTTTAAAATGCAGAGCTTCTCTAGAAAGCCCCACAATGGTTTCGAGGTGGCTGCTGCATCATAGAATTGATGCAGTGCCACCGCAGAGCCACCTTGGGACTTCCCGAACATATAGACAGCCCCCTTCTCTTCACAGGATAAAGTTATAGATGCAGGGAGGGTTTGGGGTTTTTTTTATGGTGAAAAGTAAGGATTAAAAGATTTACTCTCCCACCTTCAGTCTAGAGGTAGACTCCAGAAACAGATAAAACTGCAAATGGGGACTGCTGACCTTGTTGCTTTGTTTCTCCGTTTCAACCAAAGCCTGTCAAGCTCAATGCTGAACCAGCCCGAGAGCCCTGTTCCAGGGATGGGGCAAATTTAGAGGCTGCAGGTCTGATATCCTCCTACTATGCTTATATTTTGTATGCAGCTCTTGGTAAGTTGGCAAGAGAGAGCCTCACATGCTGCCAGGGTCTTTAGTAGAGGAAACATGCAGTGTTAAATACATAAATAAATGTACCTTTTTAAAAAATAAAGGGGCAAGAATCAAGGCTACTGTAGGTTATGGCATATCTATTTACAAATATGCAAGTTGAACATAGGTGGAATCTGACAGCATGAGACGCCTGCTGAGCAGCAAACCCCATCAGATGCCCAGAGAGACCACCCCCCAAAAGATGCTTTCCAGAGCTCTGTGCTAGCTCACCTTCTGCCTCTCTCCCTCCCTCTTTTAAACCTGCTTCTATTGTTTCTCACACAGAGACCTCAATTACATCATCCCAAAGTGGGGGTGGGTGGGAAAGGCATGCCACCCTGGAGAGATCTTTCTCTTTCAGACTCTCAAAGAAGATCCAGCTATAGAGAAAACACCAGCTGTTCATTCTGGCCCATTAGCCAAACCATTCACCTGAAAAGCATCAGGCTGGCACCTGGGCTGCCCATTAAGGAAGTTCAAGCAGTCCTTCTAACCCCATTAACCCTTTTATGTCAGGACCATGCCAAATTTCTCAGCAAACAGATAGTAACCCTATAACAGTATTGTGTTACTGCCACTGTATTGGGGACAGTGCATGTTGAATGTTAAGATGAAGATGATGGTGATGATGACGACAACAACAACAACAAACTGGTTATGCCTCTACAGCACGGGTGGGCAACTTGTGGCCCTCCAGAAGTTTTAGGCTACAACTCCTAACAGCCTTAACCAACATAGCTAATGGTGAGGGATTGTGAGAGTTGTAGGCTAAAACATCTGGAAGGCAACAGGTTGCCCACCCCTGCTGGAGATGAGAGGGAGAGTACCTTGTAGCAGTACCTCTGGTAGTTATCTTGTCCCAGCTGGTCTTGGGTCCCCTTGTGCTTGTGGCACAAGATTTATTATCCCAGATCTGACAGTAGGTTAAAAGAAGAGGGACAAGTGCTCTTCTTCAATGAATGAAGAGCTAATCTTATCATCAAGAAGACCACGCTAGAGTGAGAACTTTTGTTTGGCCACATTTATTTTTGTTGAGAATGTTCAAGCTTCACCTGGATGGCTCAAAAGCTCACTCATTTGTATCAACAGCAAACTAATAAAAGTTATCACTAGGTTGACCATATGAAAAGGAGGACAGGGCTCCTGTATCTTTAACAGTTGTATAGAAAAGGGAATTAATCTTTGTAAACTGCCCAGAGAGCTTTGGCTATGGGGCAGTATATAAATGTAATAAAGAAATAAATAAATTTCAGCAGGTGTCATTTGTATGCATGCAGCACCTGGTGAAATCCCCGCTTCATCACAACAGTTAAAGCTGCAGGAGCCCTGTCCTCCTTTTCATATGGTCACCCTATCATTGCCCTCCTTTGGAGGCTGTGCCTAATGATGTGCCTAATGATTGCAGTGACACCAACACTAATCTGACTTTGTTAGCTTAATCGTTTGATTCAGTGACTCCAAAACGTGCACGTGTCTATTGTGGCAGCGGTGGCCCTGTTTCTGGTGTTGGCTTTAGCATTTCCATGGTGCTATCTGAAATGCTACAAGATGCCACAGCACCAGTTGGACCAAAGCTCCCCCCCCCCGCAAAAATTAATGTGCATACTGTGTGCGCTGATGGCTGTGCAATGCTGCTCCAAAGCCTCAAAAAGGCTATGAGCCATACAGACTTACAGTCTTTTGTCCTCTGGCATATTCACAGCAATAACTTGCAAATCTCTTAACCTGAGGGTAACCACTGAAAATCAGGTCCTCCTAACCACAGAGTAGCCCCCTCCCTCCCCCATATTTGTTATATGAGTAGGTGTGAGCTGGATGGCAAAATTATTAGCCAGGTGTTCTGGCCAAACTCCAGAGCAGCTATATCAGGGCGCATTGGGAAGTTGTCACAGTGCTGGCCACACTCCAGGAAACACAAAAGTACGATCAAGAATTTGGGAGAGAAAACAAATATCACATTCGTAGAGTGGAAAGGATGGATCGGACGTGCCCTAGCTTCATTACAAATATCTTTCCTGCCTCTCCAGGGTTGAGCTCCAGAAAAACAAGCAAACTATTTTGCAAGGGGTTTTCTTGTTGTTTTTAAAATAACAATAATGCAACTGGTAGACACAGATGCATTTTTTTTAAAAAAAAAAAAGCTAGGTGGAAAAGGGAGATGAACACTATACACTTCTGAGACCATAGCTCAATGGTAGAGCACCTGCTTTGCATGCAGAAGGTCCCAGGTTTGATTCTCGGCACATCTGGATCGGGCTGCCTAAAATTCCTGCCTAAAACTTTGGGAGACCCACTGCCGGTCAGTGTCAACACTACTGGGCTAGATGGACCAATAGTCTGACTCAGTATAAGAACGTTTCCTATCTTCCTATGACACAGGATTTTCAATGCATATTCAATCCTATCTTTCAAAAAACACAGATTGGACTTGCCAGATCCTGCCAGTTCTCCCCTGAATTGTCTTGGAGTGGGGGGTGGGGTGCTTTGATTTTCTAGAAATCATTGACCCCACATGCACCAAGCTTGAAATCCTTTTGACAATGTAGATCATTAGCGGTCTATTTTGCAGATAATGAAGGTGACTATTGAGGCAGCAGCCTGTACCTTTGATCAGCCCCTCTCATCATAATAGGCTGCTTTAATAGAGAGGTATAATTCAGTCATCTTAAAAAGAGCAACCAATTAGTCACCATCTCAGAGATAGGAGAACAGTTCTCTAAAGAAGCTTTTCAGAGGAAAGGCCACATTCTCAGTGTGGTCCATTCATTCATTGCTGGGGCTGCGTGGCTTCATGGAGTCAGACAAGATGGCTGGCATGACGTTATTTAGAATGCGGGTACCGAAGTCACCTGCTAACTGGCAAGGTTGATACATTTTTGTTTACAGCGTTGTGTGCCTTTGGGACTAGGAGGGCAGAGGTTTATCAAATACCTGCCAGATCACATGCCACAGCTGGTAATGGGCTGCCTTCTGCTTGGTGGGTCACAAGTTCTACAGGTCTGATCTAGGCAAAGGATCTCCTCCATTGAATTTTAATTCATTCTTGCCAAAGAATTAAATACTACAAATAATGGAGGGCTGGAGTTATAAAAACCTAGATGCATTACCTACGACTGGGAGTGCACTTCCAACTTTTAAACTTCACCTTTTAAATTGAGGACGTTGAACCTCAGGCCCATAGGCCAAATCCGGCCTGCCTGGTGTCTCAATCTGACCTCCCCACCCCTCTCTGCTTTTTGAGAAATAAAAAAGCTACTCTATAAATACATTCCCACTTTTTAAAATGATGTGAACTAATTTCATACTCTTCAAAAAAGCTTTCCCCCCAGTGTTTGATAATGATGCTCACAATTTACGACCCAATTACAATTTTAGTTTGCACTTCACTAAATAGCTTAAGGACGTAGGTCTTTACTTCTTGAAGTACGAAGAGATTTTTACAGACTGTCGCCAAGTGACAAATGCAAGGTGTCATGTTTCATTGAATATTTATGGCCCAATGCAATGAGTGCCTGCCCCAACACTTTAGTCATTAGGATCTCCTTGGTACAAGCTTATGGACATAGCAAGCGCTCTCATGACAACAACAAGGACTTGATGGTGCATTACTCCATATTCTCCATTTCAGATGAATACAATTCTGGTTAGAAACTATTTTGGCTGAAAAGTAAGGGAATGCTCCAAAGTGGATGCTGCCTTATCCTCCTTATCCTGATAGTTAGACAGACAGACAAAGACATACACAGATAGATAGATGATAGATAGATATATTAAATTAGTCAACAGACCATTTATTTTACTTTACAAATAAAAGGAAAATGCACATGCAGAGAAAAAGATATGCTCGTAACACTATAGGGACAAGAACTCAGTACACTTAATGTTGAACAAGCAAAGTCAAGAATCATCATTTGCAAGCACCTGCACTCTCATTTTTAAAACATGCATTCAAAAACATCATGGCCTTCTTGGAAATGTTGATATTACACCCCTCCAGACAAATTAAAATCGCACAAGAATTGAAATAGGATAGGATACCAGAATTGGTTGAATCAATTTTGCTCTGGCCCCCTAAAAAATTACAGTAAAACATCACGTTTCCTGTGTTTCAGTATCCCCAGAATTGCACAGGGAGAGTCTTGCAGCAATGGACATTCTTCCATATTGGCATTCTAACGTTGGGATTGCATCACATTAAACCTTGGCTGCCTCTTCAAGATTGATTTAAGGCTCTTTCACGGCGCATTAACAGTTTTACCT
This sequence comes from Anniella stebbinsi, assembly GCA_029215795.1. NCBI lineage: Eukaryota > Metazoa > Chordata > Lepidosauria > Squamata > Anniellidae > Anniella > Anniella stebbinsi. The sequence goes on along the minus strand of JARDYH010000005.1, from coordinate 57,032,751 downwards.
CTACAAGAGCGAGATGCATAACAGGGGTACAGCTGATTTTTATCTGCTTTTCTGCACTTTTTTGCATTCACATTAATTAGCGACTTTTATTTTTTCTCCGATGTTACGGCGCCTTACCGCTGTGTAATCAACTTCTGAGATTCGCATTATCGATAATAGTGGGCGGACTGTGCTGATGATGCCATGTATGAAGAACTGCCCCTTCGCCCCTTCAGTGCAAACACCTCCCACTTTGTCCTCCCAAATCCCATGGTGGGGGGGGAGGGGGGGAGGCAGCCGTGAAAGAAAATATTTTTTAAAAGGGGGCTGGAGGGGAAGGTTGTGAGGCACCGCGTGCTCAGCCACATGAACTCCATCAGGCGGAGAACGAGGTCACCGGAAAGGAAAGCAGGAAGGCGACTGGGAGGCGCCAACTCACCCATTAGTGCAGTGAGGTGAGGCGGCCGTGGCACAAAGAGGCCGGGGTGGGGGGAGTCTGCGCAGGCAGCTTGCAGCTTGAGCCCAGCCGTGCTTCTTCGGAAGGAGGGAAAAATAAAAATATTTTTGAAACGGGGGCTGGAGGGGAAGGTTGTGAGGCACATTTACTTCTGAGCAGTTGGGGGGGGGGACTTGCTTATGCTCAGTATTTCCATCTATGGGCATTTACGTCACCACAGCCTCACTTGGGAAACTCCAGAAATGGAATGGTGGATGGGGTTAACAAAGGCGGGAACCTGAGGGGGCAGTTCCGCCAAGAAAAAGCGCACTGCTTTCAGCAACATTTTCTTGTTCGAGCCTCCTCTCTGCTTCATTTATAATGTGATTCTCCGCCTTGTATCGAACCCGTCATGCGCTTCCATGGCTCTCGTGTAAAGGTATTAGGCATAAACTCCGGTGTAAGGTAATGCGCACATTCAGAGAATTGAGCGTAAAAGCGGCGTCTTCTAGAGGGGGCCCTTGCTAGTCTTATCCTGTTGCTAATCACTTTTGTGCCTTTGAGTTGGCAACTGAAGAAGGGGACAGGTCAAGAATGCAGAGGGGAAAAAATGTTGGAAAAAGAATGTTCTGAGTTTAACATCACTCCTGAGTGTAGAATCCCAATACCTCTGCAATCAAAGTATCAACCCTATGCAGATTATAGTATCGGGCTGTAAATTAAATGTTTTGTGGTCTAACCAGCAGATTTTGTCTCAGTGAACAATGGAAAGAAAAGGCAATAGCTAGGATTCTAAGGTACGTTAACTTAGGTTGCAATCAGATGCATATTTAGAGAGAGAAAAATCCTACAACTCCCAGCACACCCCAACCAGCCATGCTGGCTGGGGCAAGCTAGGGGTTGGACTTATTGGGCATTTTCAGATGGGGCGGTTTCTCCCGTGATTTACCGCTACTTCCTGTTCTGGATTCTTTTCAAGATTTAAATGGGGTGTTTATACAGCCAGTTTTTGTTTTTATGCATAACACTATATGCCATTTGCAAGGGTGGGAGAAACCTGGCAAGATGTTATCGGTTGTTCATCCCTCTGGCATAACGCTTCCCCTCTCTCAGTGTCAAATGAAACATTTCCTCACAAGTTCAGAAATCTGCATCATTGGAGATCAGCCCCACCCCCCATGCAAGTCTGTATTGTCCCTGGAAAAGTAACAGTAACACTTGTCTTGTTTGTGTACACTGGAAAGGGGGATTGAGCGGAAGGGGATTATACTAGGGATGTGCACTGGATCGGATCCGATCCACGATCTGAATCCGATCCAGGGGGAAATCGGATAAATTATCCGATTTCCGATCTCACCGCTGGATCGGCCGATCCAATCCGAACTGATCCGAAAAGGTTCCGATCCAGTTCGGATGGATTGGCGGATCGGTGGGCGCCTGCTGCCGCTTCCATTGGCGGCCGCCAACGGGCGCCCACCGATGGAAGTGGACAGCGGGGGGGGGCTTCCCTAGCGGGGCTGTCCACGGCGCGCTTACCTTCCAGGAACATCCGCTCCCGTCCGGCGCTGGCTGCTACTGCGAGCGGGCTTCGCGGCCTGCTCCAGGGTGGCGCACCGGGTGATGACATCACCCGGCGCGCCATCCTGGAGCAGGCCGCAAAGCTCGCTCGCAGTAGCAGCCGGCGCCGGACAGGAGCAGACGTTCCTGTAAGGTAAGCAGTGGCAGGGGGGAGGGGGCTTACCCCCCCGGGGCCGTCCGCTTCCATCCGCTGGCGCCTGGGGGAGGGGGCTTACCTGCCGGGGCCATCCACACCAGACAGCCCCGGGGGGGAGGGAGTTAGGCCCTCCTCACCCACCCACCGCAATTTTTTCCTCATAGACTTGCATTGCAATGCAAGTCTATGGGGGAAAAAATGGCGGCCGATCCAAAAATGTCTGATTTTTGGATCGGGATCAGACTCGATCCGGTCCGGGGGGCCTCCGATTTTGTCCGATCCGATCCGTGACAAAATTGGAGGTCCCGATCCGGGTCCCGATCCGATCCGGGGGGTCCGTGCACACCCCTAGATTATACTTCTCTCCTACGTGTGTGCAGGGGGATTGAATAGGAAGGGCTAAAGTTTTCTGAGCAGCATGTGCAGAGCAGCCTCCAGCCCATTGTTAAGCACTGATTCTTCACAAGTTCAGAAGTCCGTGTCTCCAGAAGTCTGCCTCCCCCAACCCCACATGCAAATCAGTATTGTCCCTGGAAAAGCAACAGTAACACTTTTCTCATTTGAGTATACACTGGGAGAGGGGATTAAATGGAAACGAGCTCACGTCCACTGCAACCACCATCACCGTCCCCACTGCTCATCTACTTAGACATTCCTGAAATATGTAGCAGCGCAGCAGCGAAATGGCGTGGGAGGAGACACTCTCAACTGATCCTGACATCAATGCTGCACCACCCACCCACCCAAAGCAGGACATAGCATGAGCGATGGAAGGATTACACAGGGAGACAGTGACAGTTTCATTGCATGACCACAAAAAATACCACATTTTCCCCATAGCAAAATAACATGCGAAAAGGGGGGAAAGACATGAGACAACAATTGCATGGCAACAGCGTCATGTAAAGCCTGCAGGAAAACCAGTAACCAAACCATGATGGTCGCAGGAAAAAACTGTCTGAAGATGCCCTTTCTCTCTCTCTAAACATGCTTAAGATTTCACCCTTAAGGAAGTTCATGAAAGTTCATGAAAAGAAAAAAAAAGGTCCAACCTCTTCTCTCCTCCCTGCAGCATCTTCAAAATGCTTCTCTTGAAGGGCAGGAGGTTCTTCTAAATAATGGGATTTTAGGCATGGTGGGCAACTGGGGGAAAACTTTCCTTCTATGAACTTACTTAAGTTAACTTATTTTAGGATCCAAACCTGATTTGGGACAATGACCTCTTTCCCCATTGTAAAGAAGGGCCCCAGAACCCCCAGAGAAGCTTGTGGGGGTGGGTGGGAGAAACAGTTAGCTGTGGAGGAGGAGTGGATGGGAAGCACATACAATGTGTTTCTGTGCATATTATCACTATATATTCTACAGTTTATGCATGGTGCAGAGAAGTATTTCCTTTTATCTGCCCGTAATCTCCTACTGATCCACTTCATGGGATGACTTGAACTGGGTTCTAGTATTATAATAGAGGGAGAAAATGTCTCCCTATCCACTTTCTCTATACCATCCGTAGTTTGGGGTCATTATCACACGGGCGGATTTAAGCACACCTGCTGCGACTTTGCTCCACTTCAGCGCTGGGTTCGCATGACGTCGTCCCTGTCCTGCTGCTCTCCTGCCCTGAGGTCACAGTTTTTAGTTTTTGTTTCGATTTATCCCTGAACCGGCAAAGTCTGAAACAGGCAAAGTTCAATAGGCCAAGCTGAGATAGCGCAGCAATACCGACCACATGTGATTCAAAACGCTAGACTCGAATAGGAAATGGAGGGGGAATCCGCAGAAGCAACCCGGGAGAAAAATAGGTGTGATAAAGCCCTTATACTCCTGTACAATGGCTCCATGTATTTCCTTCCTCCCCCCCCCCCCCGAGCTACCCGTTTCTCTGCAACAGAGGAGGGATGGGCCTGCCTATGCTCTCATGCAATGGGAGGGGATTCTTATCTCAAGGAGGGAAGCTAATTGTGCGGATAAATGAGAGGGAGGGAGGTGGATTGGAAGACTCCATTTGATATGGAAGGGGAGAGGCTTGCTTTAAAGTAGTGGGAAGAGGTCATATTATTGGGGTGCACACTGAAGGAAAACTGATGCGGGGCATAACTGGAAAGCTGAGTGAGGAAGAGAGAGGGAAAGAAGGAAATGCCCCCTGAAAATTGTTCCAGTCGTAAGGGAAGTGGCAAAACATACATTCATCCAATCATTTTCAGACTACTCCTGCCCATGCAACACAGGCTGTACTATCGTTTTCAAAACTTCTTATTCTTACTAAAAAAATAAACCTTCTTTACATCATATTGTGCAAGGCAATGAAACTAAATTCATCCATTCTGGAATGTTATTTCGTTTTCAGATTGCCTAAAGAGCCTTCAATACATCCTACAAACATGTGATCTAAATCTTTGCTGCCACAATCCATTGGCATAGAAAGCCATAAATGAAAATTTATTTTTAACATCAAAATATTATCATTTATAAACTCTTGGATGCCTACTCTCATGCCCATCTGTTCAAAGTGCCCTTAAGATTCTATTATAATGTTTGCCTGCAGTGCTATCAATTAATTCACAGCTTCAAATGGTCGCTTCCCCTCCCCTTCATACTAGATCATTTGTGTGACCCAAAAGTTAAGCCATCAAAGTACACATAGTTTAAAGCGAAGAATTTAAGAAGCAGCAGGTGGAGCCCAAGGTGTCATAGCAAGTACAGATTTTAACAGGGGGACAGATAATGGCTTTTAGGGTTCAGGAAACACTAATAAATCACCAGACTTATTAATGTGGAATATATAAAGATTCTTGCTTCATTAAGATTATTCAAAAGTACAGCAGAAAATTATGGGGAGGGGAGAATTAAGCAAGAATTTTATTGATGAAACAAGTAAAAGGTTAGTAGAAACCCCAGCAGTAGGGAGAGAAATTATGGGTGAACCAGAGAGCTCAGAATCAGCCTAGGAACAGAAAATGCTGGATCTGCAGATTTTGTGGAAAGCACTGGGCCATAGAAATCCAAATTTGGTACAATACTAGCTGCCAATACACACCTCCCTTCTGGATCCAGTGCATTAGAAGAACTCCCATTTTCATTTTGCATTAGTTTCAAGTGGGGTATCTCACACAATTAGAAGGTAGTTACAGTATCTGACATTTTAAACACTGCATAAAAACACATAGTTAAAAAGCCATTCCAGAAGCCTGAAAACGGTATTTTACTAAATCTTAAACTGGAGGCAGATTTGGCATGTTTTCTTTTAATACAGCAAAACAAACCATTTTCATCAGACAGCAGCTTTATATATTATTTAATTTGTGGCACTGCAATCATATTATACCCTGTTAATTAGATTGTACTGTACATCAGCAATGAAGTCACATGGCTGTGCCCATTCTGTTTGTTTGTTTCAGGCGTTTGGCTTATGTCAGAAGCAAAATCCCTTTGAAAGTATCAATGAGACAACCTGCTGTTGTTCCTTTTGGGTACATTGATGGGGGAAGGGCATTGCAAGTGTTGACCTATATTTATGAGCCTTACGAAGTTGGCGCATTTCACGTAGAACTCTTTTCTGAATTTGTTGCTCAGTTTCTCCCTGGTAACTTATTTGTCTTTCATCTAAATTTGCCCGTGCAGCAGGCAAAATAATGCCTCCAGCATCTGTACTGTCAAGATTGGTTGCTACCCCTCCTCAATACATACATAATCAGGTTTGCTAAAAGTTGATAGGCTTGGCAAATGCCTCTTTTTGAATATCGGATTTTTTTGTGTGAAAAGCAAAATGTTAACCTCAAATCTGGCTGCTAGAATATTTTGCATGCTTATAAATCTAGTTGCCTGGCCTAAAAAACAGATTGTCTAAATATCAAGCTATGGTATTCAATTTTGGTTTTGCTTTGCTTTGTTCTGGACTTCTCTTTCTATTGCTTTCTTGAGCAATGTGGTCTCCCTCCAGTGGCAAAAATGGTTCTAATTATATTCTCATTCCTGTGAACTAAAGACACTGTCAGACTGATGCTCAACAGCTAAAAATAGCACTATTGTGTGTTGATGGCAGAAGGATTGCCTAGTGCCTCATATTTACTATCCTGTTACACTGGTACCACTTGCTATACTAGGTAATCATCGTACAGGGATCCGAGACTTCTCTCTGTGCCAGTGCAGATGCCTCTCAAAACTGGGGGTGAAAATACCCAGAGAGTGACTAGAATTCTGACCAGAATTAAAACCCTAAATAGCTTGGGACCTGGGTACCTAAAAGACCAATTTTTTCCTCATGTCCTTACCACATGCTCCGATTGTCATCTGAAACACTAGTTCAGATAGCCCAGCCTCATGAAGCTAGGCACAGTCTAGAACCTTCTTTGCGAGTACACTCACCATGGGAAATGTTTTGTCAACAGAGATTCATCAGGCACTGTGCACTGTTTTAGAGCTCCAGCATACCTACTTCTTTTTCCTGGTATGCATCCATGATTTCCACCTCCGTTTCATTAGCGCATCAAGCGCTGGTCACCTTCGTGTGCGTTGTAGCATTATTTCGCCTTGTTTGCCTTTTGACCTGTGTCAGCTTACGCTTCCTGGTATCGCCACTGCACTCGCCCACCCCGTCCCTTTTCCTTCCCCCTCCAGTTCATTGGCTCTTGTGGTTGATGGGCCCTTCGCTCTGGTTTTGTTGCCTACTGTTATAACAATTTAGTGTTTGATCAATTAGGCGCTGTTTCTGCCTTTCGAGGAAGAGAAATAGAGAGCAATGAGAGTGGGGTTGGAGCAGCAGAAGTCTGTTTGAGCGACTCAGCACAAGCCCATTTGTTCAAGCAACTCAGCATGCCCTCCTCTTTCATCAGCAAGACTGCCCTAAAACAAACAAACCTCCAAAAAAGTGGGTCATTCTGATATAGCGCGAGAATGGCAATACACGGGGACTGAAGGGTGGTTTTATCCCGTGTGGGGAAAAAGTACTGTATTTTCCCTGCCTTAGAAAAACACGGAAAATGGAGGGGAAGAGGCAAGACGACTGCAGCACAGGGATGTGTGAGTGTTGCGGGGCAAAATGGTAAACAAGGCAGGACGGTGTGATAAAATGCTGGTGTAATGGAGCTCTTAGGCAGTATGTAAAAATCTGGCTCTTTAAGAAGGAACTTGGTTTAATGTTTTAACTGCTGTTCTTATAAACTATTATTGTTGATGTTTATTAATTTGGGTTATTATTTTAAAGATTGCTGGTTTTGTATTTTCACCAACTTGAATTCTCTTCTCAGGGAAACTGGAGGGATATACATCTTATTATTATTATATAACAATAACTCCATGGGAAGTTATTATAATAGATGGGAGAACACCATCTTGTAAATAAACAGTAAGTGCTTCCAGTTTAGGAGCGAAAAGAGCAATGAAGCAATACCCCTTGATTGCTAATGGCACATGCAAAGTGCTGTCAAAGCAGAAAACTCAGAACAATGCTATCCCCAAGTTATGATTGCTGGGTAGATATGGGATCTTTCCTAAGTCCCCTTTCCCTGGTGGAGCCCCATGATATGTAGAGATGCTAAGTGTAGTATACAGTTGTCATGCCAGCCAATTGTCAAGTCAAACATTGTCAAATATCCCATAAAGCCATAATGTTGCTTTTTATTTATGTATTTTCTTTAATGGATGTACATTCCACTGAACATATTTTAAAAATATCTCTAAGTGGTTTGATGATGCTTAAAGAACTGACCTGTTGGATACTTATATTGTCCTTTGCAAATTTACTTTTAAAAAACATCAAAGAGAAACAATGTTCAGCAAATCATTCTGTTATAAAAACCTTACCTAACATTGGCTGCCTTCAGATGATCCTCCAAACCATGGAAGGAAGATGGAAAATGGAGATCAGTAGTTGAGACTGAGCTCCTGGTCACACATTGGCTTCCACTCCCTTCCCCTCTAAAGTGACTGGACAAGGGGAGGAAGAATTGGGCTCAGTGCACCTAATCCCCCCTCCCAGTGGTTGCCTGGGGGCGGGCAGGGGATGAAGAGATGTTGAGCCCTCCCTTCTTCTCTATAGCAAAATGTGTCACTTCAATATAAAATACTTTTTGCACAAAAAGGCCAGTTGTGACTGTATAATATAACCCAGTAAAATAAGGGTGAACTTTAAAACAATAGCAGGAGAGAACACTTAGGGCTCCATCACACCTATTCCCCCCTCCCCCCGGTTTGCCTCTGCATTTTTTACCTCCATTTCATAAGCACATCAAGCTAATGGTCCCACTGTAAAACTTCCCTTTTGATCTTCCACTCCACTCTGCCCCTTCTCCTTCTGCCTCCAGTTAATTGGTTGTGGTACTCTGATGGGAGTGGGATCCTTTCCCCCCCCCCCTCATTCTGGCTTTCTTGTCTAGCGATTTACTGATTTAACATTTCATCAGGTGGGCTCCGTTTCTGCGGGCAATGAGGATGGGGTTGGAGCAGTAAAAAGCCCATTCAATCGAATAAGCACAAGTCCCTTCATTCAACACAGAGTGCTGGAGGAGGAGAACCACCTCGCCCTCCCCTTTTGTCAGCAAGACTCCATTCAAAGCACATGCCCCCAACAAAGGAAAAAGCGAGAGGACAGCACAACATGGAGGCTTAAGGGCGCATTAAATCTGCTTGGGGAAAATAATCCAGACTTTCCCCGCACCAAACTAATACACAGAACGGAGGAAAAGCGGCGAGATGGGTGCAGGACAGGGACGATGTCATGTGAGTCCCGTGCTGCAAAGCCAGATACCAGACGTGGCGAGAGTGCGCTAAACCACTTGTGTGATGGAGCTCTTAGACTGGCATAAGGAATAATGTCCAGCTTGATGCAAAATGGTTTTTTCCCGTCCCCAAGAAAAGGCTGAAAAGTAACAGTGTGCTTCAGTAGGGTCAAAATGTGGGGTAATGGTCTGCTTCTGTGGGGTCAAATGGCTCCTAGTTTTGAAAATTAGCTTTTCATACATTTAAACATTCAAACATTTAATAGGGTCATTTCTCTTTCTTATTAGCACAATGAACATGAAAAAACCCTCTAATACTTCTAAAATGGAATGGGGAACCCACGAATTGGTTATAATAAGATTATCAATTTTTCAGACTACAAATGAGCTATAAGCTACCATCTAGTTCGTTCAAATAAATCCCTTTTAATTATATATATATATATATATATATATATATATATATATGCTTGCTTACTTACTTAATTTTCTTTGCTATATCAGCATGAACACCTGTTGATGGCACCGTCATAATCTTCTGGCATAGAGTTGTGTCCAGCCAAATATTTTGTTTGGGCACAACTCAAGTCAAGCATCATGCCCCCAAACCAATGATAGCCAATGTGGGTAGAATCAAATAGGAAACTGGGGGTCTGCACCCCACTATAAGCTCCAGGCCACCTCAAATGCTTTGAAGTGCCTTGCACCCCAAGCAAGCATTGGGCCAGATGCAATCGCATAGAGAATACTTTCCTGGAGGTGCAAGTGTATGATTTGGGGTAGCCCAAGTCTTATTGTGGGCTGCAGCTTGGAAAATCCTTGCAGTTGCAATGCATTCCAATAAAACAGAGACATGATATGATCCTGTGCATATTTATCCCATTGAGCGAAGTGTGCATATTCTTCCTGCCTAAGAAATGAATATTCTCATCCACAAAAATGTGTGCCAAGGCTAGATTTACATATTACGCTCAAATGGTTTCCCATAGAAATCATAGCTTAAGGTGTATTCCAGTACAGGTGATATATTGTTGCACACACACATAGCCTGTCTAGCACACCTCATATTGGCAAGCGGATTGGTTTGTTTTGCTATAACTAGGTTCTTGCAGCCCTCTGGGGGTCTCTGATGGGAGTTCTTCCGTCCTTTGCGAAGGTTTCTTTTGAAATTAGATTTGCCAGATGTCAGGCAGTGACCCCAATCTTTCCATGGGGGGCATTTAACTAGCCACTAAATTGCAGGGGACAGACTCTACTGCACAGGACAGACTCTGAAACCATCAGCCCAATCTATTTGTGTGTTGGTAGTAGAACAGTGAGCTGGGGGAGCAGCAGCATCGTTGGATCTTGCCTTCTTTTATTTTGGCTGACTTTCCAAGCAGCAGCGCAGGGGTTTCTGCAGAGCTAAAAAGAACAACAGCCGAGTATCGCGTCAGAAGGAGGCTGTAAAAAGGGGCGATTCCAGCGCATGTCAGTCGAATTTTCTATCGTGTGCATAAATAGATAGACAAATACTTCTATGGTTATCTATCTCAACATGTTTTCCCGTGCAAAACTGACCCCCTCAAAAGCCCCAGCCATCTCATTCACCACCTGGGCTTTTTCTCCCCATCTGCAAAGCGGGCAGAACGTACGCGAGCTCTCCCTCTGTGCAAATTAGGTAACACACAAGATGGACGGAGCACAAACCGAGGAGAGCCTTGTAAGCAGCCGCGCAGTTACCTTGCCAGGGAAAGGCATTCGTTTCGGCTCTCACGCGACGAGATGAGACTGGGAGAAGGGCGGAGCTAGCGAACGTCTCCCGCTGTTTTATTGGCTCTCTTTTCTACCTCATTTGCATGTCTCCGAGCTTTCTTTTATGCAGTTTCCCCAAACACGTGACCCGAGGGGCGGACGAGACTTCCTGCTTGAGGTCAGGGAGGGGAGGGAGTAATTCTCGCGTCTCTCTCTCTCTTCTTCCCTCCCCCCCCGTTGTGGTCTCGCGCTGCCTGCCTGGCGGGGCTCTTGTCAGTTAGTAACAAAATGGCTGCGGTGGCAGCAGCTCTGCTCCTGAAGCGGAGGACAGAGGCGGCGGCGCCGGCTGTACGGAGGAGTGGAGGGCCGGCCCGGCAGCATCATTGAGCCCGGCGGCATTACCTCTCCCGCCAGCGGCCCAACCCCCTTCCCCTTCAAGCGAAAGCTCCGTCCGAGGAGCCGTTCCTGCTGCCGCTGCCTCCATAAATCCCCCTTATCCCCCCCGAGAGTCTCTCTAGAGTCCCTGCGGAGGGGAAGGAGAGCGAGCGAGCGGCTGCCGGATTCCGCTCCTGATTGGGTGGATCCCACTGGGGGAGAGAGGCTGACCGACCTTATGACAAACTCAGCTGCTGGATCGCCCTGGGATCTGTGGATCCTGTCCCTGTGAGAAAGAAAGAGACTTGATTTCGCCTTCTTTTTGGATCCACCTATGTTTGGCTTAGTTGGGTGGCTCCTTATGCGAGAGACTGGTGGACCCCCTTCTCAGCAAGAAGCCTATCTTCTGGATCCTTTTAGGATTCCTGTATATGAGAGAGATTGCTGGAGTTTCCTCTCTTCGATCCACATATGAAAGGTACAGCTGGTGGATTTCCCTGGCATCTGTGGATCCTTGCCTTCTGAGACACTGCCTGGATTCTTCTCCCTGTTGGATCTTCCTGAGAGAGACTGCTAGATCCTTTTTCTGCTTGCGTTCCTTGTCTCTCCTCCGTTTTTAGAGAGACACTACTGGGTACTTTGGTTTGGATCCCTATGTGAGACTCTTCTGGATCCCCCTGTGGCTCCTTTTTGTTTTTCCTGAGCTATTCCCTCTTAAACTTTTGGATGGTTTCAGTTTTCCTCATTTTAATTTGCACTTTCGAAAATATTCAGATGCTCATCCAGATAAACTGAGAATCTCCCAACACATATTTTTAAAAGCCGTGTTGTGATCAACTGCAAAGCATAACATTTTTCACTCTCTCGCACCCCAACAGTACATTTTTGCTGCAACTACGTACGTTTAATTTTAAAAACAAAATTCTGTGTGCAAAACTCTAGCTAGGGACATAACTGCTAGTTTTGCTTCACTGGAAGTAAAAATAATAATTTTGTTTTGGAATTGGACCTGCATCTGCTGCACTTACTCGTCCTCTGGGCTGGAATCAAATGAGCTTTTAGCTCTTCTACTTGGATACTGTTGATTTCTTGTCTGATTTCCCCAACCCCTCCCTCCTCCTTTGTGGCAGGTTATTTTTGGTGATTTTTTAAAAAAAATTGGAACGGGCATAAATAATAAAAAAAACCACCTGACTTTCTTGGCCGTGTGAGATTTTTTTCGTATTCAACGTGAAAAAATACGGGTACTTTTTGTAAGAAAAAGCATTAAAGAAAGGAGCACGCTAGTGAAACTCCCAGACGCCAGACAAAATATTCACTTGTTCTTTTTCAAGGAGACTGAGTCGAAAGCTGCCAAAGAGCCCCAGAAGGAAACGAAGCAAAGGTAAGAAGAGAAGAGGAGGGCCATTCACTTCTCTTAATATGGAAGCAGGAAAAGTTAAAAATGGAAAAGACCTTTTAAGTAGTTCAGTGCATGCAGCTCCCTGTGCCATAGGTCCAGATCTGGACTGTTTACTGTAATTTGTAATTTTCTTTTGTAGTGTAGTCATTAAAGTAATAAATCAAGCCATTATATTCTGAGGTTAAAAAATCATTGGATGTTAGCTTTGAATACTTTTAAAACTCTAGCTTTCCTCAGACATATTTTGTACGTAGTTCCTTGTCACTGCAAAAAAACAACCCAGAAACAAACAAATGTCCCTCTTATGAAAAAAAAATTGAAGAAATAATAAATTATGGAAAAGGATGAATCCTAAATTATATTAGTATGTGCATGCTGTTGATAGCATCTCTCATTACCATGTGATGTAATGTTTGGAAAATAGTGATAATTAGCCTTGGCAATTTGTCTTGGTTTAAGTGTGGCTAGAATGGAAAAGCTAATGAATGTAACCAAGTGGACAAAACTTGAACTTCAGCCTTGATTATCTGCAGTCAAGTATAAAAAGATAACTGGAACATTTCTTCCTGCATTGTTTTGGAACGCTGTTCCCCCTGGCATCTGTATTATTTCTTTGTTTGCTGGAATAGATTTTTTTAAATGAAGCCAGTTCTTTCCTCCCCACCCCCTTTCAGTGTAACTATGACTAAAAGGAACAAACCATGGATTACTACTAAACAATCAGCACCAAAGTAGCAATCCATCTGCAAGATTAAGTTTATTAAAAGTATTTCAGAAATCTTCTATTTCATTTGTGTTGGAGCCCAAACTCCTTAGAAGTGCCCAAGCTCCTTAGAAGTGCCCAAGCTCCTTAGAAGTGCCCAAGCTCCTTAGAAGGCTGTTTATGGTGCTTTCTAAAAAATAGAAACAATTATTATGGCTCATTTAAAATAGAATGCAGCTAGATATGTTAATTTGGCATTTAATAAAGACTGTTCTTTGCTTTTAGTTTAATGTAATCTGCTAGGAGACTTTTTCACTACTTAAGCTCCATGTGTGCAGTAGCAAACAAAACAATATAGTAATCTTTGCACATGTTTATCATATCAGCTGCTTCTTATGCACTGAAATCTAGGATGAGAAAAAGCCCACATAAGGAATAAAGAATAAGATATCTGTTTTAACATTCATGGAGATATACATTTTGTTATGATTTCAGCAAAGCAAAGCTCACTTATAGGTTGATCTAAAGTTATGTGACTGTCAAGTTATTTAATTTCCCAAAGTCCTGAAAGAGAAGAGTTGAACAGTTTCATGTCATGATTCAAAAAATATATATTCATGACTGGTTATTGGAATTTCTGGTCATCAACTGAGTTGTTGACGCCCCCTTCCCTTTAGCCTTTCTGTCTACTAATACCCAATTGAGAACTTTGATCTCAAAACAGTATCTCAGAAATATTTGATATTGCCTTTGCAGCTACAGGCATGCTTTAGTCTTTCAGTTATTTTATCCGATAATATCTGCATACATAAGTTCCCTTTCTGTGCAAGTACTTTAGTAAGCCTTCAGTTAACTAAATATTTTCCTATAGGAACTTTTGGTAGAAAAAGTAGAGGAGGCCATTATCTCTTAAGTCATAAATGCCTTTTCTATTGTAGCTTTTAGATTGACTAGTTGGTCATGTTACTAAATGCAATTTTGGCTTATCCAGTAGTTTGATTTTTAGGGCATTAGTAGCAAGCTATGATGCTGCTTTCTACTTTGTCACCTGGAATGTGCACAGATGGATGTAGAAGGCAGATTATGAAAGAGAGGTACATTATGAAAAAGATTGCTTGCTGGTCATACAGCAACCAAAATAATTAGGGTATATTCTTAATTCCTGCTTTCACTACAAAACTGGTAGTGACACTGGTCAAGAATTAACCAGTTCAATAAGTAGCAGGACTCTCAAAGGTAGTGCTTTCAGTGCAAAAATGGAAACCCCAGATATATTCTATTTTCCACTATCCATTTAATTCCCATACATTCTGACGGTAAAAATGGTCATGCTGGGAGTGACTGACCAGGGCAAAGGGGTGTTGAGGTTGTGGTGGATAGCTCAATGAAAATGTCTACCCAATGTGCAGTAGCTGTGAAAAATGTGAATACCATGCTAGGGATCATTAGGAAAAGGATCCAAATAAAACTCCCAATATCATAATGCCTTTATACAAATTCATGGTGTGACCACATTCGGAGTATTATGTAAAGTCCTGGTCACCATATTCCCAAAAGGATATTGTAGAGCAGGTAACAGTGTAGAAAAGGACATCCAATATTATCAATATTATTCTGTGAGAAACAGTATTTGGGGCGTTTTAGTTTAGAAAAACAGTGCAAAAGGATAGACATGATAGAGATACACAAAATTATGCATGGTATGGAGAAAATGCATAGAGAGAAGTATTTTTCTCTCTTACAATAATAGAGTCATCCAATGAAGATGAATGGTGAAAGATTCAGGTACGTCTTCATACATTGCATAGTTAAACTATGGAATCTGCTACCACAAGATGTGGTGATAGCTGCCAACATAGAAGGCTTTAGAAGGGGATTAGACAAATTCATGGAGGATACTAGTCATGATGCCTAAGTGCTAACTAGCTAGGATCTAAGGTAGCGTGCCTGTTATTACTATCAGTTGCTGGGAAACAGCAATGAAGAAGGGCTGTTGCCCTCTTGACTTGCTTGTGGGCTTCACATTGACATCTGTTTGACCATTGTGGGAACCAGGATGCAAAGACAGGCCTTTGGGCATCTTATGTTCTTATGACAACAAGGAGACTGTAAGTCACTTCAAAGCATTGTATTACCACACATTGGAATTATGTTGGTTTCCTTTCTCCAATATATCCAGTTCTGAGTATTATGCCAATGTTAGTTTATTCTTCAGCTGAGTGGGTGATATCTTATTAAGGACAGGGGACTTCCTAAAACGTCAGCCCTGAAGCAGCATGCCACTTTTATTATTGGAAGGTCTGTCATGGCTTGGGAAATGCATCAACTTTTTCCTTGAGTAGGTAAGGAAAGCTACTATCCAGTGGGAGAGATGAAGACAAGGAAATGGGTCATATACTTATTTGTTGACCCAAGCCCTGGTAATAAGCTAATGAGATCTCCAGGTAGAAAATCCTGGTTCTCACCCTCATAGTATGCTCCTTTAATGTATTTAATGTATAGTAATAGCAAAAGGGTTCTGTATTTTGAAATTCTGTTGCATACTAGTATCCTGAAGATCTTAAAGGCTGATTCTTTATATTTGTCTGAACTAGATCCTTTAATCACCTTCTTTGACCAATGGCTCCCTCCCACCCTCCTGTTGCTAAGAAAGAATGGGGCTATTGTGTTTCTTGATTTATTCTTGAATTTGGATCAGATGTATGCTTTTGGCAATGGTTATTAATCCTCTTGGGAAAACAAATCTCAGGATAGTAATAAAACATTTCAGCAATTTTACTGCTTTAAAAATTACATTCCTTCAATATCTAGCATACCATAAATTCAAGGATCACATTATCAATGTAGAAGAATCATATGGCCAATAGTTTGTGTGTATGTGTGCGTTTTGGGGGAGGGGTATTAAGTCTTCAGACATCTTAGCAGGGTGTGAAACTCCGGCATCAAAACCATAACTTAAAATTGTATTTTAAAACACCACGTAATGTCTTTTGTGTGTGCTAATAGTCAGTCTAGGGAAATATAAACATTTGAATATATTCCCCTATACTTTATTTAAAAACACAAACGAATCTCCATCTGTAGAGAATTCAGCTTTATTTACAAGGGAAATGGTTGCCATAGTGATTGCCAATTTTGGAACACTTATAAATCTAAAAATGTAGCCTTTAGAAATATACCTACTAAAATATCAACATGAACATGATTTAGCACTCAGAATCTTAGTGGCATTACAAAATAAGGCCCCTGTGTGAGGGAGAATGGATAATACTTTTAAATTACATTTAGTTGCTCTATGCAGCTGGTCTTGTTGAGATAAATGTGCACTTTTCCCAATGCTGTCATCTGGCTTCTTTCCAAAACAAGCTGGAGGAGGAGGTCAGGGGTGGGGCAGCCTTCTACTTCAGCAAAGGAAGGCTTTCAGATGGAAAGAATTGCTAGAGAAAGTCCCTATGAGAACACTGCAGACTTAAAGCTTAGCTCCCACCCCATTTCTATTCACAAAAGGACTATATGCTAATTTCTTTGCCTTTTAAAATCTGTTACTGATGCTAGTTATGTAATTATTTCATACAAACTCACTTAAAATGTTTCGATCAGTATACATTTGTGAATCCACTAAATTGTTCCATGTATAGAAGATTATTACTTTGCATACTGGTCAGGATTCATGTTCCTTACTTTGCAGGTTGCTCTTGGCTTCTGATGCTATATCATCATAATCATCGCTGTTTTTGTTGTTGTTGTTTTGTTTTTTTTGTTTTGTTTTTTAAGCAGTTAAAATTCAGATTACAAGATAATGTCATACTTGGAACATTTCCCCCCTGGTCTTGAAGCTGCAGGAAGGAGTTCATCAGTCCATTTTAGTACTAGAGATGAATGATAAGAAACCTCTTAAGTGCCTGATGATGATGCAGTCTAGCCAATTTAGTATCAGCTGATGCCTTCTGGTGATAATGCCTAGAGGTTTTCAGTAGCTTTATAAAGATATCAGCCAGGTCAAAGAGAATTTAAAGATCCAAGATATTTTGCTGAATTGCAATATACTCTGGCAATAACAAACTAAATTACAGAATTGACTTTCAATTCTGCATAATCTTTGTATTTAGTGGGTAAATATAGCAGGTTGTAGAGAAAGATGAGTCACTCATGCTGTTATATCTTGCAGCTCAATCAGAAGCATTCTAAATTGGAAGACTGTTCCATTGATTTCACTGGAACTTGCTTTGAAGTGTGTTTACTAAGTGCTTGGATCCAGAAAGGCACAAAGCATTTCTGCACACACATGAGGAAGTGACTGACTTTTACTGTTAATGGCATCTCTTCATTCCTCATGGGGAGCAGCTCTAGTGGGGCTTCTCACCTTTGTGGTGTGTGTAGGGGGCTGCTATGATAGGCAACCTAAAAAGCTCATCTGTGTGTGTGGAATGCTGTATGATGCTTTGAATTTTGACTAAGGTTTGGAATTAAAAGCAGTATTTCCAATTGAAATTGCCTCTGTTTAGAAATGTTTGAACTGACTTTATTCTCAAGTTATAAACAATGTGTATTATGAATGTTTTTAAGTATTTGGTCTCATTTCTTTACTCTTATTAAGCATCCTATAACTGTAAGTTATTTTTGCTGTACTTCTCACTGGAAAGTTATTATGAACGGTGTCAGAGGTCGGCATCGAACATAATTTGATTTTCTTTGTGGTTCCATGATGTTAACACTGCATACTTATTTGGGTGTGGTTTTGTATCTTAAGGAAAGATTCAGCTAATGTACAAGCTTTAACCCATGAAGCATAAAGAGGCTGAGACAGTAAAGGCTGGTTACCAGAGCCCCTCTTGTTATATTTTACAGCTGTGGAGGGCTTAAGAGAGTGAAAGCAGTATCTGTGCTACAGAAGTGATGTTTTATGGCTGGCTGCCCAGATTGTCTAGCTTTGCACACTGCTCTGCAGTTTGTCTTTGGAGGGCTGGAGAGGTGGAATGTATTCTCAATAAACAGCTTTATCTCTGCAGAATTGCTTTTCTGTTTTGAAATTGAACTTTTCTTCCAGTCCTCATGTAATGTCATTTAATATTTTTTTCACAAGATGTAAACCTGAATATTAACCTTAACCAAAATGTGTTCTTTAAAAAATAAATGGCTAGGCAGCTGCTCTTCATTTTTCAGAGCGTTGATGTATTTTAAGAAAGACTGCTCTCAAAAACGATACCTGTTTTTCCCTTAATAAGAAACTAATTGCTTTGAGTAGTCCTAAACACAATGTTGTTATTATTGCCACCTTGCTAGCATAAAAAAGGATGATTGAAGGGACAGTAACCCCTTCTTCTCCATCTGTTCTGTGGCATATTGCAGTCAAGGAGGACCATGCACATGCCTTACCAATATTACTACAGCAATCATTTGTTGTTAAATATCTGCTTGATTTTGGCTGTGTTTTTCCTTACTGGTTTTTCTTACTGTATCCAGAGCTGGAATTCTTTATTTTAGAGAGGTTTTTTTAGGAGCTAACTAAAAAAAAAAGTCAAACATGTCTTCTTAAGTGTAAGTAATGGACAGGAAAGACAGATAATTGACCTTGGACACTCTTTCTCTTGTTCTGACCCTACAGCCATGTATTTTGAAGTTTTAGGGGGGCAATAACTCTTCATTTTGGGAATATGCCTTATAAATCCCCCTGAAGAGGGAGTCTAGAAAAGCAAAAGCCCCAGCACAATAGGGATTGCTTAGAGATGTGAAGGCCTGTGTGACCCCCCCCCCCATTTTCCTCCCCCCGATCTTTTTTGGTTCTATTCTGAAAAATTGAACAATTTTGGATTATTATTATTTAGAATGATGAATAAAATGGTTTAGGCAGGGTCTCCAAATATTATTACCCAGTCTTTACTCCCCAAAAATGAATTCTAAAAATGTTATAATAGAGATACTAGATATTTTCAGGAAATGCTGAAGCCATAGGGAAAATGTTTTTTAATCTGCTGTAGAAAATTCCCAGCATATCTATTTCTTCTATTACTTACTAAAATTATTGATCTGTTGTATCCTTTACTGATAAACATTTAAGAATGTTCCAAGTCATGCTCAGTTTGTGACTAGAGTCACTATATCATAATATATGAAGAAAATTTGTCTTCTTGTTTGGGTTTTGTTGAGTCCTGTGTTTCTGGGCTTGTGCCGGTTACCAGTCAATGAATATAGTTCAAATATCCATCTGTGTGAGAACCCTGTATGTTATCTTGCCATGTGTGAGTTATCCCATCTATGTTCCTTCTTAAAAAATAAACTTAAGACTTGAGTCTATGGAACTCACTGCCACAGTTTTTAACAGCTGCACAAAAATAAACCCTTCTGTGCCTAAAAGAAGCTCAGTAGCCTGGTTCCTATGGGATTGACATCACCACTAGAGGCAACCTTTCAAAATGAACAAGAGATAAGATGTTTGTTAAGGAGAATTCTTTACAGAAGGGAATAAAATGTTATTTCTCAAATAATAGGTTGAGATCACTTAAAAATTCTTTATTAAATATGCATGGTTACCATTCCTAATAGGTGAAAGAATCTACCTTAGTGAAAAAAGCTTTCAGTCGTTTTTTCTTCAGACCAGATATCCCTAAATTCTATCTCAATCAATTCCTCACAAACAGGAACAGAAGCTGTACACCAGTTTTCCTCTGCCTCCAACTCTTCATGCTTCTTTTGGGTTTTAGGATGATTCAGTTGTTTCAGGGACTACTTGTTAAAGTTCCAAAGATGTGTTATGTAAGAGAGCTTTGGCTATTTATTGGGCGGTGTAGAAATGCAATAAAAATAAATAAATAAATAATCTGGTTTGCTCACAACGTTATAAAATTTGATATATTTAGTTTTCCATCCTGTTAAGGAGGCCTGTTCATTTTGAGAATCGTGGATAGTACAAATTGCTGTTAATCTTGGCTGACTTTCAGGAGAGGACTGCTAGTACATACCTGTGAAACATAACATCTTTTACTGTATTATATTTCTCCTGTATAGTTGGTATGCATTGTTTTTGAGAGTTCTCCATGCCTGATTTTTTATAGATTTAAATAAAATAAAATAAATTCAACAGTTTCTGTGGTAGAACTATGTATAATAATAGGGAATAACAGTGAACCCACTTTTGGTTCAGGTGAGTCATGCTTTCCTTACTTCAGCTCACCTTCTGCTCTTCTCAGAACCAGACAAGGTAGTTGACACTCTTCCCCATCGAAACTAGTAATCTGCGTTATTAGCTAAATTAGGCTTAAGAAGCTTCTGAAGTGCCCGTTTAGTTGAGTATACTACAATCTTAGTAGAATGATAAATGCTTAATGTATGTCATGGTTTGACTTGATAAATCTGTTTGTAGCTAAAGTGTAAAATTAAAGCTACACTCTTTTTAAAGAACTGCCATCAAAAGAAAACAAAAGAACAGTGCTACATACAAAAAGGGTATTTTGTAGAAATAGTGAAGACTTCGTTTTTACTTCAGTAAATTGAAGCAGAAATGGCTGAAACAATTTAAATGTTACAGCTTCAGATTGTGTAGTATGCTTATCAGAAACTGATTGTCAATAGGCCTTGTTTAACTTCCTCAAAGGTTTAGCTTTCCCATTAAAAACAAACAAATGTTGCTAAATCCATACAACAGCAGTGTTGTTGTTTTGGGAAAGTTCAGACACCACACTAAGATGGTTAGGCCACCGACTGTTTGGTAGCAAATGTTTAGTGAGCATGTTTAAACTGTGGTTATTTAGCCACCATGGTTAGGAATGGTTCACACAACACACCTAAGTCATGGGTCACACGACATGCTAAGCCATAATGTTTAGCTCAAAATGCTTAACAACCATGGCTTAGTGTGTTGTCTGAACAGAGCCAGTGAGGGCTGGCCCTGCTCAGATAGCACTGAATGAAAAAATGATGTAAAGCTGTACTCATGTAATATTTACATCTGTAGGATATTGAATGTCTGTATTTTGGTTTGATATGTTGCCAAGACAGCTGTACCTTTGGAAACAACCTATTTAAATATTATTAGAAAAAATGATTACACAAATGCATCAGTATAGAATAGTTTTTGTTACTTTGTATTAAAGTTTTGAGTTAAAAGGTAACTTTGAGCTGTACCTTTTAAAATGTAATTACAGTACTACTGATATTACTGCTAGTCTATGACTATCTCATTCTTTTAATTGCCTTTTAAATTCATTGAAGTACAAATGTACTGGAATGTTCCACCTAGAGCCCACAACATAGTTTTCATTGTCTTTCTGAATGCACGTGCAGTAATAATAATGATTGGCATTTTGACATGTGCAAAGGCGTGCTCACCCCTTCTCTCAAAGGCAGTTGCTTGCATTGCATCAGAAATTTTAGAGGTAGCTTATTGATGGGTAAGACCACTGTTGCAACAGGGAACTTGGAAACTGCCTTGTCCACAATATTTTGGGTTGGAGACCTTATTAATGCTCTCAAATGGAAGCAGTGTGATTTAAAATGCAGAGTATTTCATATCAGTGGGATTAATTTATATACAGTACAAGTATTTCAGTATAACTAGATGTAAGCAAATGCCCCATGAAGTCCACAGCCCCTTCTACAATTTCAACTAAAACGTTACATTTCAATTGAAATATGGAGATTATTACTTTTTGACTGATGACAGTGTGGGCCTCCTCACATATCACTATAGCCCACTGTGGCTTAATTTACCCCAGGGGCTGTTGGGTTGTGCCGGTGCCTGTGGACGCCATTTTTGCATGTTGCCGAGCTTGCCATGGTTTGTCCTGTCTGGTGAACCAGAAAACAGGGGCCGTTTGAAGGATAGACAACCCTCAAATAACCAGTGGCTTGTTTTAGAGTTATTTGAAGATTGTCTAACCTTCAAACAACCCCTGCTGCCTGGATTTGCATGACATGAGAAACCATGGCATGACGCAAGAGCCTCAGCAGGTAAATTAAGCCACCGTGGGCTGTCATGTCATGCAAACCAGGTCAGAATTTTGTAGTGAAATGGTACATATGTTCTCATTGTAGAGTTTGCCAACGTTCAGTTTACCAATATAAAAATTGTTCCAAGTTTTTTTTAAAAAAATAGTTTTCGTTGTAAAATTATAAGGCAGTAACATATGAAGGTGCCTGGTGTGCTTGTGCATTGCAGCATGTTAGTATTTGTTTTTCAGATATGACTGGAGGGGAGCATATGTCACATTATTATAAAATTCTGATTGTACTATATAAACCTATATATTGGACTGTATTTTGATAACTTGCATAAAACAGAATTGGTATGCCTTGAAGGGGAAAGAATGACAGTGGCCCTAATTTGAAGGTTCACCTTTTTTAGAGAGTAATCTAGACAGCATTTGAGATGCCAACAGGATGCTGTTGGTCTTCTCCTCTGCACCCATAGACAGAGCTGCAACAGAGGAGGAGGACTAAACATGAATCTTCTCTCTCCACCCCCTCCTTGTGGCCACAGAAAGCTTCTCTTATGAGGTTGCAACTATGATCTCTTAAGAAAAGTCAGAGAAGAGAAAAGGGGGAGTGCTGGTGGGCGGGGAAGGGAGAGGAGAAGCTGTGATATGCAGTATCCTATGGCCTCTCTAGTCTCCTCCCCACCCATCAAAAGGTAAGTCAGGTAGATGGGCTCAGAGGTTGATGTCTAGCTGGTTTTTGTATTTTAAATGGAGGAACAGAGGCAAAATCTCCCAAGACCTCCTCTCACCCTGTCTGTTTCTTGCTCGCAGGGCATAGGATAGGCGGAAGGCTCTGAATTTGGAGCCCTCTGTCTATGAGGAGCACAACCTATAGGATTGAGCCCTTAAAGTACTAGCCGTGAGACAGAGTGCTGATTGAAGTGATGGCCACAGTCTTCATTCCTGTTGGAAAAGGTTTTCTCTGATGTTTGAAAAAAACCTAGATTACATTCTTGTTAGTAGTCTGTGCAAGTCTTTATTTGCTTGCCCTTTACTCTTGTGAGTATAAAACAAGCTAGTACATTTTCCCCCAGGCGAGACGTGCAGTGGGCTGACAAAGGAGACAGAGAGCGCTTCGTTCCTCCTTTGCCCAGTCCACTATATTTTTGTGCTTGTTGGAGAAAAAGTGGCTTCACTTCCTCTGTGACCAGCATGGAAGCCCAATGGGCTGGCAAAGGAGAAACAAAGCACTCCATTTTTCTTTTGCGAGCCCACTGCATTTCTGTACTGGCCATGGAGAAAGGAGCAGCACTTCCTCCACAGCCACCATGGAAGATGAGCGAGCTGGCAAAGCGAGGGACCGAATGCTCTGTTCCTCCTTCACCAGCCCTCTCTTATGAGAGTTCTGTGAACACACTGTGTAGAATTCCTGATTGTCAGTGGTAAATCCACAAGTGATGAAATACAAGGCTCTACACTATCAAGCTTTTGGAGTAATAGTATTTCATAATAACAGCCCGAGTGAAGTTTCACGTCAGTTCCTTTATATAAATCTTTTTATGTATTCAAAAAACCACTTTTGTTGCTGGAGTACATAATTATATCATAATGCTTGATCCATGATATAAGGGTTGTAGCACAACAGTTCCTGTTAGATATTTAACTGTATAGCTTGAAGGTTTGTGGTAGGTAACAAATATGAAAAATCCCATTAAAATCATATAATCTAATTATTTTTTTAAAAAATGTTCATTTTCAGAGGTTTTTTGTTAATCAAAATAAAATACAGTAGTGGAGGAAAAAACAATTAAAGAGAACTCCTTCAAGATACGAAAGGATGTAGAGTGCACAGAAAAAGGTACCAAAAGAAACCAGCTTGTTCAGTAAGTGCAGTTCATGGAGAATTACTCATCAAAGAAAAATGCCAAGCATGTTACATTACTAGAGCAATACAAAAGTGGATGTATTATACCAGCTACACAATAAAGATGCTTTTAAACCTTTCAGGTCTAGAATGTCAGTTCTGTTTTGCTTTGGTAAAGGTAATGAAAGGCAACTATGGTTCCAAAAATACATCCTTGTAGCTGGGATTCATGTTGCCCTTAATTAAAGAAGAAATGTTGTCTCATATTAGAACCTTCAGCACCTTATCGAACCATGCCACTATAAACAATGGTTTAATGCTCTTCCACTGTGCAGTGATCACAATTTTTGCTGCTGTAAGCAGATGTGTTAGCAAATTTCTACTCAGAGCAGGTACATGTAGCAGGTGTAAGTCACCTAATAGTACCACTAGAGGGCATAAAGGAATGATATAGCCTGTAACAGATTTGATAAACTGGAAAATTGTAGGCCAGATGATTGAATTTTAAAGCATAGTCACCAGGTATGAAAAAGCAATCCCTTGGCATAGACAGTAGCGGATTAGAGAGTAGTTAATGGTGTAGTACAATGTTAAGGCCAGTTCTCTGATATGCATTGAGGAAGAGGTAAAAGGAGAAGATTACTAAATCGTAGGCCTGGTTGTGCTAGCCACCTCGAAGTCTGTTTCTTTAACCATATTCTAGTATAGGAGGGGTCTTTCAACCAGATCTCTGAATTTAATAGTTTATAAAGAAAACACGCAACACCTCTAAAAGATGGCACCTGGCCAGATGCCACCTTTTCAAACCTATTATAATTCATTATCATTTGATTATGGAGTCGCACAGCAATTACTATGTGTTGGCCTTGGAGTTATTGAAACTAGGGGACAACAAGGTGTTCTGACTTAGATCGTAACCCTCCTCCTTAGGTTTAATGGCGAAGCAAAGCCAAAGGGAAAAAAGCCTCATTACTGCCACCTACTTACTGACAGTAGCAATACCACTTGTCAGTTACAGCTGATCACAGATTCTGGTAGCCCCTAAAAAAAACCAGTCCCTATAAATGGAATCATAACACCCAACTAATTCAGTTTGTGAAGGAAATCCTTCTTGTCCCTGTGTCTCAGACAATCCCATGAAATATGATCAGCAGTCTCCTACACCCCACATACTTTGCAGAGGCTAAAGTCAGTCCTCTTAGTGCTCAACAACTCACTCTGAAGACCATAGTGCCCTGTCAAAATCCTTAACAGACTAGCTTGATTCACCCATCCTTGCTAACTAAACATCTGGAAATCCCCAAAGTCTGGACAAAAGGAATAAACCCTCCTCCCATGATATCCATTTCCCAATGTTTTTGCCATTCCCTGTTAAGCTTCCACTTGACACTTGACTTACAAGGAAGATAAAGGGAATAATAATGTTAATTCATGTCCAAGCCATTCTTAGCAGCCTGGTTCTTTGGAAGTCAACAAAACCAGACCCATAGACTGGAATGCAGATACCATATTTCATTTGGCAAATCACGCTTACATCCCATACCTCCATTCTGAATAACCAACAATCCTAACAGAGTTAGTTAGAATTACCACCCTATCTGGCCTCACATCCCTGACCCATTCTAAAGCCAACATTATAGCCAACAAGCCAGTCATAAATACTGAAACAATCTGACAAATGAAAATTCTTCTGAATGTTAAAGGCAGCTTCCTCTGGTCGATCACATTGTCAAATCTCATTAGTTTACGGGTTCTATGCTGGTTCAAGGCCATTGGTTCAACCCTGGCCTAAAAATGTTTGTGCCAAGAATGTAGAAACAGGTGAAAAGGGGAATGGTAATATTTCCTCTATGCATTCAAGATCACCAGAGTCAAGGACAAAAAGAGATTCTCTTGAAGTAAGGGTGGACTTGTTTGTTTTGGTTGCCACACTACTTCTAAAGTAAAAGCTACTCCAAAGTTCTGCCTGAGATCAAACCATATATTGTGTGGGTGGTAATAGAATCAGGATTTGACGTAAATTGACAGGAATATCAGGAATACTTAGTCCCTTCAATGTGTAAGTGGGGTGTTACACTTTTGTTTTGCTTGTCCTGTAAAATGCTCTATGATTTGTTGCCAGTCTTGCATGATATTAGCGGGAATTAAAATTGGAATATTTTGAAGGAGAAATATTATAGAATGGTATGCCTTTTCATTTGAAGCAAATACTACGTGTTTAATAGCACTGTTTTATGATGTGCAACCAACATAATAGATCTTAGTTCCAAGTATTTTCAGTGCACAATTTAGGAGAGTCCTGTATCTGGACATGTATTCTAAGCATGAGTTTTCTCACTTAATCCCCTGCCCCCCACAGTTTGGATGAGAATGCCAGGATCACTGACATTTCATTGGGTCTTGACTCATTTGTCTGACTTTAAAATTCATTCTCTCTGCTTCATACACTGAATTAATTCCATATTCACATTGCTTTTAACAAGTATGCTATATAAAAATTTTTGAAAGCTCTCTGTTGAAATTACAAAATAAGATATCCGTTCATTGAAGAGTTACTGCATGTTTACAGCTCTGATGTTTTAATATAATTTTAAATGGGGATGTGTAAAAGTTCCAAAAATCTTCCCCCAAACCAAATTTTATATCTTGGGAAAAGGCAACAAAGCAGCCCTAAGCTTTAAGCCAGAAGTTCTCAGTCATATTTTCCAGGAACTGTCAACTGGTTTGGGATACCAAATCTTGCTGTGCTTGCCCTTCAAACCAGGGTTTAATTGATCCTGGTGCATACAGAGTGAGCATAAATCATAGTTTGCTGATTTAGAAGTAACTGCATCGTTTGGCAGAAATTGGAGTTGTGAAAGGAAGAAAGATGACAGATTGGGCTGGGTTGCACAACTCGTCAGCCCATGGTGGATTAATTTACCTGCAGGGGCTGTCATATACCGTGTGCCTACTTGCCTTGCTGTCGATTGTTGTGTCATATGAACCGAGGTAGCAGGGGCTGTTTGAGGGTCAGACAACCCTCAAATAACACTAAAACAAGCCATGTTTTGTTGGAGAATTGTCTAACCATCAAACAATCCCTGCCGCCTGGGTTTGCATAACATAATAAGCTGAGCACCAGGCACAATGCAGCAACCCCCACAAGTAAATTAACCCACAGTGGTCTGTTGTGTTGTACAAACCAGGTCATATTGTCACATAGTGCCAACCCACAGTTTGCTTTTACATGTGAACCAACCCACAAAGGCAAGGTGCCTCTGCTTTTTTCAGGTCATCAGCACAAAACATGGTTGTGAGCATTTTGCTTGGCTCCTGGCCGTTACAGTGACTCTGCTGGGTATGTCCACTTTTAGCTGCTGCAAGCCAAATGCCCCTATATGCCAAATGCTGATGCCAGGCCTGAAAATATATGTGGTCGGTAGCTTATCTCTAGTAACATTTTTTTTAAGCTATAGGTTTTTAAGATCTTCTGGAACGAATGTAGGCCAGATATTGGTTGCTAACCCTGCTGCTCCTGAATGTCCCCATAACAACTCCTGAGCAACTTTTCATGAAACAAGTGGAAATCAGATGGTAAATGGTTGAAAAGTGAGGCATCAATTCTCCCCTTTTCAATCAGGATAAAAAGAAACAGCCATAAGCCCTTGGAACAGCTGCTCTTTTTCAGTAGTCAGAGAAGAGGAGTCTAAGCAGGAACAGAAATAGAAATGTATATATAAAAAATAAAAGTAAGCTTCACACCTGAATGTATGGTTGCCTGTTATAGACAGACATAGTTTTTTTCGGCCAAGAAATAAGCATTAGTGAAGAAGAAAATCTATCCTTTTATTCTAAGCTAATTGCTGCATGGGGGTAAATTTTGAGGTTTTTGGAGAGAGGAGGATTCATCTTTACTTCCCCAGTTCCCCTTTCCCCATTGCCGGCACTGTGCTGCAATTAGACTTAGAAAAATAGGCTTCTTTGTTTTTTGTAAGCATAATGTGGGGCAGGGAGTGGGGGAGGCCATGGGCTGGATCCAAAGGTGCTGCGGGCCACAGGTCCCCCTCCCCACATTCTAGATAGAGAGTCCCTTTTTAATGTAGTTCCCTCCCAGCCGCTTCCCCCTCCCTGCTTCCAGTGGTGTTTATGTATCCTGTTGCTTAGCCACATAAAGTTCTTCTCATAACTCAGAACCTGCAGCATACAAAGTTCTTCTCATAGCTCAGGACTTCCAGCGTGTCATAGCTCAGAACCTTGGTGCCATGCATTGCCTTAGTGTTTTATGTATATATAGATAGGTATGGCTTGTTCTGGAATGCATGTATATTCACCATTTAGTGTGTACACCACACTAGAACAGCAACAACTTTTGAACACAGATAATTCAACTCCTTACCAAGAAAAGCTGAGTTCTGTGACATGTATAAATTGTGCAGATAAAGCAGTTTGTGTAACTTTTCTTGTTTTGCATGATTTTGTAATCTTTGTGTATTCAAATAATGTACTTAGGTTTTGTTGGTTTTTAAAGAGACAAGGATATTGATGCCTGTCCTCCAACTACTAAAAGCATTATTTGGCTTCCACTCAGGTTTCTGTGATTTCAGCAGATGTTGCCTGCACCCTTTCAAACATGTTTTTCCTCATTGAACTACATACCCACTATTACATCTGTGCTTTTTCTATGCGCCTTCAAAATTGTAGCATGCACACAGCCCAGCTTTTAGCTTCAGTGTCCATAAATCGTAATAACGCAGTATAAATATGGGAGGATGCCCTAATTAATAGCTACCTTAAATGCTGTAAGACTTTCATATGAGTTAACAACTTCCTCATTATAGGCAAGAGTTAACTGCCTTGCACTGAATTACATTTCTTTCTCCTTTAAACCCCTCTTTTCAATTTAATTTGCCAAACTTAAACTATTCAGGCTGAGAAGCATTCTGTGCCAGGTTTTTTTTTTTTGCCTCAGGCTAAATTTGTTTTGGAAAGTTTCAGGGTAATGGTTCAGCCATTTCAAAGGAAAGAGATGGGGAGAAAACAAGCTGTTTTAGTGATTCCATCTTTTGGAGGAACACACTGAAATGAAAAAGGAAAAATTCCCTGTGAAAACCTGCTTTGGTTTAGCTGTTGATTGCTTTAAACTACAGCTCTGTTTCTTAAAGCTTGAAGTAACTATCCCTTCGTAAGCATGAGCAGATATTCAGGCAAACATATTCACTGACCCTTCATCAAGCCCAGTTTTCGTTTGGTATTGCAAAGAAGTGGCATTGGCCCATTTCAAGATTACTGGTAATGCATCTTACTAACAGGATGTTATGGATCCCATAGAGGATAGTGGATAGCTGGGGAGGGGGACAGGATAGAATTGAGAATGGGGTTTAGATGGAAATGCTGAAAAGGAGCTGGAGAGGGGATTATGGAACCAATGATCTTGTGCTGGGGCTAATGGGAGTTGTTGTTCAAAATATGTGGAGGGCCCGAGTCGTCTATTTCTGGACTATGGGATAGGGTTCACTCTCTTTTCCCCCCTCTCTCCTCCAGTATTCTTTGTGGGTGAGTTTGTCAAATTATTTATTGAATTGCTTATATCATTTTTATACTGCCTATTAACAATACTTTCTCTGAGAAGTGTAAAAGGAGGGAAAGTTGACTTAGTAACTTTGCTGCAGGAGAAACTGGACAAAGAATTAGCTTAGGGTGGAATGTGAGATAAGATGGCTACAGAAGGAAAGCTAATAAGAAATGAGGGTAGATGGGATACCTGGATGGGATGGGATTTGGTTGACAGTTTGTTATAATAAATCTCTGGAGGAATCGGGTAGAGGGATGCTTATGACAGAGGAATGACAAAGTAGTGTGCTTAAGATAAAGATTAGGACTTCACATATATGCTCATTTTTACCCAATACATTTTAATTTATTATGTTTAGAACTTCTTCCTACATTGATAGATTCGTATCTAAATCCTTGTTAAGGAATATGGTGTCTCATGATCAATGTGGTGGTGTTTAATAATAGATCCCATTTATGGTTATTTTTGTATACTGGTCCTCCCCTCTCTGATTCAGACCTTACACAGGTGCTCTGACGTGTACATAGAGTTCTCATGTAATCTGGTTTGCCCATTCATTTCAGTAAGGACACAACTCTTTGCATGCAAACCAGTGCCCTTGCCATTGAAATGAATATGGGAACTCTTGCATGCACAGGAGATCCATGTGTGTATTGGAGCATAAAAGGAGATTGGGCTACCTTAAAGGCGATTCGAATTTTAGTAGCACAGTAAAGCTCTAATTCATTGATTCAAAGCCTATTTGAAAAATTCACCATGTTCTTGATTTTCAGGGTCCTGTTTTATCTTTTAACCCTTGATTTTTGTATTTCAAAGTAGACAGAGGAGGGATGTGTAACATTTTTATCAATGCCTTAATCACAGTTCTAAAAATAATGTCCTTTCACTTTTTTTGTTGGGTGATTACATATGTGATATGTTAGCAGAAACTACTGTTTGATAGACCACTTGGAGATTCAGTTATATTATTTTAAGCATAATTAAAATACATGTAATCAGAAGCATCATTATGTAAATCAGTTATGAAAACTGAGTTTTGTTAAAAATGATAGTATTCTTTCTGACATAATTTGAGCCAATGTAGGCTGCAATCCTATATACACATGCCTGGGATTACATCCCACTGAGTTCCATGGGACTTACTTTTGAGTAAACATGCATAGGATTGCACTGTTATATAAAAAAATAAGGTTTCACTGTGAGTGGCATTTATGCCTCTTGTACTTGTAATTCACACATTAAGTTAGTGGTATTCAAAATACATTGTATTTTGAATCAAGAAAAGTGTTTGTGGATCTCTGTCCTATTCTATTGGGTTTTCAATGCAGTCTAAATTGCTTTTATATTCTTTGTATTCTCTTCTTTTAAAATTGGATTTAATTCTTTTCTTGTCTGCTGATTTTTAAATTTGATAATTTGCTCTGTTCTTCTCTGTTCTGCTGTTTTAGTTGCATTATGCATCGTTCTTGTATTTTTCTTGTTTTATTTTGTTTGTTCGCTATCTAGATATCCAGAAGGTAGGATAATAAAATTATACACACACACACACACACACGCACAAGTAGGCATTCACTCTGTCCTATATTTTAGCATTTTACCATCCTAGTCTTTTCACTCTGGTGTTTTAAATATGTACTTTAAATCTCTGCATTGCTGCTCAGTTTTATTCTGCTTGCACTTTTATATTGTAGTTTTAAGCTTCCATATTTTATATCTTATGCTATACCTTGTGGTTTTAATTTTTGTGAACCACCCAGAGAGCTTCGGCTATTGGGCGGAATAGAAATGAAATAAATACATAAAATAATAAATCTGGAACTTTTGAATAAAAATCTCATGCATCACTACTTGGTAAGGAAAAACATTCATTTCTAAATTCGTGCAGAATATATTAAATACATCTACATCTAGTAGGGTTTTAGAAGTACATAGGATGTAAAAGGAAGAAACAGTATGCACTGGGTCTGTTGCCTAATGTAGGTTTGGAGATGTTGAACCAGAGGATAAAAAGAAACACTGTAATGAGATGTTTAGCAATGCTGAGAGATTAAATGGAAGAAAGGTTGTAGGTCAGAATTAGAAAGGACATTGACAAAGTATATATGCACAATATGAAGTTAATCCAGTGGCAGTTGATGACAATCACACAAGAAGAAGGAGAACTTTAATAAGTCTCAGAACTACTTTCTGACAGACTGTGACCAGTGAGTACAAGCTCAGAAAATGGGGAAAGGATGAACAAAGCCAGTGGTGACCAAATTGTCCCTAGGGGCTTAAAGTGAGTAGACATTTATACACACCAATTCTTCACTTTTCATTACACTCTAACCTGACTAAGGGCACAATTCTATGCATGTTTAGACAGAAAACAGTCCTACAACTCCCAGCATGCTGGAGTTGCTTAATTCTTCTAGAGCCCTCATTGTGTTCTGTGGGTTAAAGGGCTGAACTTTAGAACATAACTGAGAAGGGGCAAAACCATTTTTATCACTCTTTCAGGCCTGGTTTCTAAACAACTTGAGTCTCCATCCTGGTGATGTCCCGAACTGTGAGGCGTTAAATTGGGGTGGGCAACTTGTGCCCCCCCCATCACAAGTCATTCCATGTCTACTTCAAGGAGATGGGTTTTCTGGAAAAAATTGAATTATAAAAATTTCCAGTACAAATTAGATTAATTTGCCTAGGGTCATTTGCAATGGTAAATGTTCTAATGGCCTAGAGCAGGGGTGAAGCAGAAGTTTTGGCCTACATCTCCCTTCATCCCTCACCATTGGCAATGCTGGGAGCTGTAAAACAGGCGGTGGGCCACAAGTTGTTTTCCCCTGCCCTAAGGGGACACATGATACAGGAGTACAAAATTCTGCATGGTGTGGAGAATGGGGATAGGAAGCCATTTTAAAAAAAACTTTGTTTTATTCAATTATTGTGCATAGTACAATGAATTTATAGTCAACAAATACAATAACAGTCAACTATTTAAACAAAAATTATAAAGATAAACTGTTCCCGTTCTTATTTTAATTACATGAGCAGTAGAATGCTTTTAGAGCACCTTCATTTAATTAGATCCCTCCAGAATGATGTTTGGGATATCGGAGGCTTATAGGCCACTATGCCTTTATTGATAAACACAATGAAGGGAAAGCAGATTTCTATGAAGTGGTCATGTTTGGCTCCCTCTCTGAGAATTCTGCTATGGTGGGTTACCTCACAGTGTGGCAAATTGCCTCTTACATTATCCATTAGAGATAGCAGTGCTAAGAGGGGTTCTGGCACAGTGATACAACTAGCAACATCTGAAATTACTCCAAATACTCCAGATCAGAAGTGTTGAACCTGGGGACAGTCCCACCACATATGAACCAGCATCCCAACATTCCCACATCCCCTCCAGTAAAGTGGAGGCGGAGCAGGGTTCATCCGATGAAGTCTGACTGGAGTGAAGTGCCATTTGTATATTGTTTTAATTGTCAGCTCTTTCAAAATGGCGAAGATAGTCTTAAAAAGTAGTTTGGTCCAACTGTCATTGTCTATTTGGCACTGCAAATCAGTTTCCCAGACTGTCTTTAAACTTCGCATGCCACCTGTCGTTGCTTCCAAAAGTATTATAACAGCATCAGATAAGGATAGTGTGTCTCCTCTAAATGAATGCTTGGAGGCGGTAATGGGCTGGATGTGGAAAAACAAACTGAAGCTGAATTCAGACAAGATGGAGGTGCTTCCTGTCAAGGGCTCTGACCTGGGTTTGGAGGTGTGTCGACCAGTTTTGGATGGGGCTAACACTCCCCCTGAAAGACTGTGTTCGCAGTGTGGGGGTGCTCCTCAATCCATCGCTCCAAATGACAGCCCAGATAGATGCGACGGCCAGGAGTGCCTACTACCAGCTTCGGCTGTTGCGACAGCTGCACTCTTTCCTAGAGTTGGAAGACCTAAAGACGGTAATGCACGTACTGGTAACTTCGAGGCTCGACTTCTGCAATGCATTGTACATAGCGCTACCATTGTACCTAGTTTGGAAACTTCAATTAGTTCAAAATATGGCAGCCAGGTTGGTCACTGGTACACCTAGGGGTGACCATATTACACCAACTTTAAAATCACTTCACTGGATGCCAATTAGTTTCTGGGCAAAGTACAAAGTGTTGGTTTTTACCGTTAAAGCCCTACATGGTTGGGTCCAGGTTACCTGCGGGATCTCCTTCTCCCATACAATCCGTCTCACACACTCAGATCCTCTGGGGAGAATTTACTTCAGTCAGCCAAAACTAGGCTGACAACTGTTACCCAGAGGACCTTTTCTTCTGTCGCCCCCATACTCTGGACTGGTCTGCCAGAGGAGATTCATCAATTTAACACTCTGAGTTTAAGGCAACTATAAAAACTAGCCTCTTCCGGCAAGCCTACCCAGATGAACTTTAAACCAAGAATTCTAAAATGTGTTGTTTTATATGCTCTTTTAATTAATTTATGTATTTGATCTATATTGTTATTGTATTAATGTTGTTTCCCATCTCGATCCAAAGGGAGAGGTGGGTAAGAAATAAATTTATTATTATTATTATTATTAAAATTAGGTAAGAGTCCTTTCATGTTCTCTGTGGTTTGAAGACACAAAGATTCAAAGTTTGTTAATGACCTGGTTACTGCCATGTTTTTGGCCACCTTGTGAGCAAGTACTTTAATTTGGAGGTTCTGCATCCACCCACTTCAGTTTCCAACTAAAATAGATCATTCAGTTTTGCAGTTGAAATGGATTGTCCTTTGTCAACAAGATCCCTCAGTCTAAAAAGTCCTCTAGCTTCCCATTCCCTGTACTGTCCATATTTGTCCTGCTGAAAAATGCCGGGTGGTCTAGGAATCGGAGAAGATAAGAGGGAAATGGAGAAAGCTTTGTCACCCATCGTTTCCAAACTGAAAAGATAGCCTGGGTAAATGGCTTGGTTATGTGTGCCAAGTTTGATGGCCTAATAGGAAGGAAAACCCTTCCTCCATGACGATGGAACTGTTTGTACATTTTCCATTCGTACCCAGTGGATATCCAGTGCGTTATTGATAAAGTGGAGTAATTGAAAGAGTTTGGCAGCATGCTAATAGTCTCAAGTTGGAAAATCCCACACTCCCATTTTTGGTATTCCTGTAAAGAGCTAGCTTATGAAGTCTAGCTTTTCCCCCCTTTATGGGCACAAGTTGTCTTTGCCACTTCTTAAGCAATTCTGAAATCTGGGCAGCGTGAGTCCGAAAGAGGAACAGGAATTTGGGTAAAATCATCATTTTCAGCATGGCAATTCTGCCCAGCCAGGAGATAGGGAGACATTTTTCTCCCTCTCCCATAAAATAGAACCTGGGGTCATCTCATGAAGCTGATTGGTGGGAGATTCAGGACAGATAAAAGGAAGTACATCTTCACACAGCGCATAGTTAAACTATGGAATTCACTACCACAAGATGTGGTGATAGCCACCAATTTGGATGGCTTTAAAGGGGGTTGATAAATTCCTAGAGGAGAAGACTTATCAATGGCTACTAGTCTTGATGGCTATGTGCTACCTCCAGTATCCAAGGCAGTAAGCCTATATACACCAGTTGCTGGGGAACATGGATGGGAGTTTGCAGTTGCACTGTGCCCTGCTTTTGGATTCCTGGTCAATAGCTGGTTGACCAGTGTTTGAACAGAGTGTTGAACTAGATGGACCCTTGGTCTGCTCTGGTATGGCTCTTCTTTTGTTCCTAGAAAGATCAAATTTAGCATGTATATTTTACTTGTATTTAGTAAACAAAGATTTTAATAAAAGTACCCCATGTTAATATTTGTCCCAATACACCACAAGTATTTGAGCTGAAATATTTAAAGGGGAAAATTTAAAATAAATGTAATAAATGTTGTATTATGTAGAAATGTTTATTGGAATACTTGCAAAAAAATGGAAAGACAGTAGCATGTCCTTTACATTGTTTATATTTAAGGGGGGGAAACCTGTTGATTACTATGTGTATCACAAGCTATGATTTTAACACATACCCAAACACCAGCATTTTCCCCGTTCCTTAGAAGTAAGCCACACCTCCTACATTGTAGGCTGTAGTACTTCTACCTCTGTGCTAGTATTCTGCCTTCTGTGAACAGGCACAGCATGAGTTAAAATATTTCCACGAAGCAAAAGACAAAATGGAGGGTTCAAAAGGTACTCTGGGAGTTGTAGTTCCCAAACCCCTTGACAAAGCAGTAAAGAAAACTGTATGTTACACTTCCTTTTGTCTCCTTAGAAATGAAAGGTGGGTGCTCCTGCATTCCCCACTAAGTTATGAATTAAGACGGACGACCTAAAATTCCCAGCTATGCAGTCCTTGTCAAGTTCCCCCCTCCACCAATGATTTATTTTAAATCTGGCCACAGTCATCTAATATATCTCTTTCTCGATTTCTTTTAAAAATGTACACTGTTCAGTACTCCCTGTATATTGTCAAAATGCTCCCTTTAAAAAGCTTCATACTGGGGTTATACTTGAAAATAGACAGATAATTGAGTCTTGAACAGATTTCTGCTTTTAAGAAAGGCTTATTTTTAGCAGAGTTTATAGCTGCTGGCTGTGTAACAACATAATTCACAGTTCATTGATCTTGCTTGCACAGAGCTGTGGTGCAGGGTCAAAAGTTTCATCTGCTATCACAACAGGTCAGGATTTTTTTTACCATGGATATCTGACACTGGGTGACAATGACAGAAGAGTGACAGACTTCCTGCCTATTTTCTCAAATTTGCCAATTTACAACCTGTAGCAAATTGTCCATTAGAGAGATTGCTATTGTTATCAGCTGGAAAAGAGTTGGGAAATGAACTGTAACTGTGCCTATTGAAAAACAGCATGATAGTATACTGTAGAAAATCTGAGTTTTTAGCATTCTTAACACATTTAGCTTGATCTACAGGCCAGTTAAGTCAAAATTTAAATTAACTGGATTGTAGGTTGTGGATTAGGTTGTCTATGTGTAACATTTCTGAATCTTGCCTGGAAATATAGGCCCTATGTTTTATTATATAGCTACAGCCAATATCTCACTCAGTGGGACTTTCCCTTCTTCTTCTTTTGTGGCCTCTTAAAATCTGCTCTGGAGGTTCCCCCAACCATCCAGAGTATATTTTGGAGGGAAGGGGAAACTCTCAGGGGAAGGGGAAACAGTAAAAATACTGTTCTGCTGGTGGATGGACACTATTGGATATAACCCATAATTAGATTGTAACTTAGACTCTCTTTTATTTTATTTTATTTTTGGTATCTAATGCTAATTTATTTACTTTGAAACAAAAAAAGTGTGTTAATATTTTGAGTACAAATACAGAATAAAAATGAACTTCAAAAGATTTTTAAAATGTAAAATAAAGTACAGAAGAATGCCCACTCATTATTCTCATTATTCTTCAAGAGATACTTTCTAATCCATCCCATACTCACCATCATTTTTTTGCCATCAATTGCTTATTAAAATTATAATGAAGTATTAGTGGTTTTTCGTTTAAGTGGAATTTGCAGCTCCCGACACATTAGAATTGTAGTCACTAGGTGTTAGTTGAGTTCTTCTTCTTCTTCTTCTTCTTCTTCTTCTTCTTCTTCTTCTTCTTCCCCTCCTCCTCCTCCTCCTCCTCCTCCTCCTCATCTTTCTAACATCCTTGCTATTAACTCCCACTCCTACCCCTTTTCTCCTTGATATTTCTTAGGGAGAGGTTTATTATGAGGGTGCTTCAGTTTTCTTGCACATATTGTGAATTTTTTTCTTTAAGAATTTCAGGTTGGTAATAAATCTTTAAATGTTTTGTTTTTAGAAATGTTTTGGTGTTTGGGGGCTTTGTTTTGTAATTTTTCTAAAGTGCTCAATTATAAGTTGCAGGTATAGATGTTTTGATTGCTTTTCTCTGGGTTATTAATTAATACCAATTTTGGCTAAATGCTATTGATCGCTGTAGTAAAGTGTTGTGGGTTGTTAGCTTTTTAAATGTTTGTTTATAATGTAAGATATTTTAAAACAGCAGAAGCTTTGTGTATAATTCAGGCATCTCAAAAACAACTCTCTTTAAAATGGTTCACGTTCTCTCTTTCTAAACAGGGAGAAAGAACAAACACAAGAAGAGGAACATTTGATGGAAGAAAAGAAAAAGAAAAAGCAGGAAGAAAAGAAAAAGAAGGAAGGTGCTCAGAAAAAGGTTTGTTCAAATGTCTCACTTTAATGATGTAACTATAATATTTGGGGACAATGTCATTGTTTAATTTTTCGGTACTTTTAAACCGCCAAATAACTGAAAATTTCTGGGAGGTGTATTAGTGTGACTTGGAGGAATTAAAGCATCCCTGATAGGTGGTTGTCCAGTCTTTGCTTGAATACCTCCAATGATGGAGAGCTCACCACTTCCATAGGCAGTTAGTTCCATTGCCTGACAGCACTGACTGTTAGGAAAATTTTCCTGATGCTCACCTGAAAATTGCCCTTCTGTAACTTAAGCCCATTATTTCGTGCCCTGCAGTCTTGGATAATAGAGAACAGGTTGTTGCCCTCTTCCGTGTAGTAACCCTTTAGGTACTTCAAAAGCGGTATCATATCCCCCACCCAGTCTTCTCTTCTCAAGGCTAAATATGCCCAGTTCTTTCAATCTTTCCTCACATGAATTAGTTTCTAGTCCCCTGATCATCTGTGTTGCCTTTCTCTGAACTCGTTCCAGTTTATCTGAATCCTTCTTAAAGTGTGGTGTCCAGAACTGAATACGGTATTCAAGATGAGGGCTACTTAGCACAGAGTACGGTGGACCTATTACTTCCTGTGATTTTAAAACTATATTTCTGTTGATGCAACCTAAAACTGCATTTGCCATTTTTGCATCCATATCACACTGCTGACTCATATTCAGATGTGATTGACTACAATTCCAAGATCTTTTTCATTGCTAGGCAAGGTATCCACCATCTTATACCTGTACAATTGATTTCTTTTTTCTTAAATGAAGAACTTTTCGCTTGTCTCCGTTGAACTTTCTTTTTGAAGATAAGGACATTTGCCCTCATCATTTAGTCATTTGATTAAGCCATTTAAGATGCTTAGGTATTCCCTAACCATCTCTCTGTCAAACTCAACCTGCACTCCTATCCCTTCACCTGTGTCACATATGCCAGGAGAAGACTAAGCCAAAATAGGAGTAGTTCTGCCTTTTCTTTGTCACCTGTCAGCATCTTTACTGAAAAGCTGGTCTGCCATTACATTTGTCATCCTTTTACTTTGAACCAACCTCATGTTATTCTGAGCTTTAGCCTACCTGACACCACCTCTGCAATTCCTTGCTTTCTGCCTGTACATTTCCTTAGTGGCCTCTCCCTCCAACTTTCCCCCAGTGTTCCTGTTACTTTCATCTCATCAACTAACTCTTCCCTATTGATTAGAATCAAGTCAAGGATGGCTGATCGCCTCGTTCCTTCCTCCACCCTCTGAAGAAGAAAGTTGTCAGCAAGGCAAGTCAGGATGCTTAGCAGATATCAGGGAAATTAAAGTCCCCAATTACTACTACTTCACGCAGCTTTGAAATATCTGCAATTTGCTTTGGAAAGCATCATCCATATCGTCTCCTTGGTTGGGTGGTTGATAGTAGACTCCAACCACAGTGTTGTTTTTATTCCGACATTCATTTATTTTAACTCAGAGGTTTTCAGCTATGAACTATGTTCATTTTCTTGAATTTCTGAGCAAGTGTTTAAATTTCTAACATATAGTGCAACTCCTGAGTGGCCCCCTGCAGTTGGCCTTCCAGCACCTCTATTGTTCTGTCCAATAACTTTTCATCCTCTCTTATACCTTGGAGTGTGGCCACTTGCTGTTTCAGACCTCTTACCTCTTCTTCTGGTAATACAATCAGCTTACACTTGCCACAAATGTACACCATATTTAGGTAGGAAAACAAATATACCGCATACCTCACAGGTCACCACTGCATATGTCCATTTTGTCTTCCTTATGGATTTCCCCTTTTCACTACCAGTGCAGTGGCCCTTCCATCCTCTTAATCCCTTAGCTACTTGGTAAGCCCTTCTGAGCACACACTGTACACTGGATTTATAGGGAAATTTTGTTAGGGACCTCTTCCTTGACCCCTGAACTCTGCTGACAAACTACTGTTAGTTTTCCCTGTTTGCTTGCTCATTGAGCTTACTTAATTTTAATTAGATATTTATTTAGATACGTAATTATATTTTTAAAAGATAGTAAAATTCATTCTATGACTCCAGTTTACAAACAACTTACAGGCATTTAGTTGCATTTAAGGTAGCTTTAAATACTACTTCAACAGAATGAAGGTTATTTGAAAATATGCTAGTTTAAGGTGGCTGTAAATTGTACCGTGTATATAACTTGATAACCATATTTCAGTACTCAGTATAATTCATTCATTGACACTCTAAACTATTTTTATTTGCTCAGTTTGTATATTTAACTGCTTGTGTGATTGGTGCCAAGAGTTTTATATAAATATACAGAAGTGCTTCATTTCATAATGTATCATTACTGGGTAATAATTGGGGGCTATCTATACATTGTCTTTGCCCCAGGGAGGCTCTGAATCCACGTTGTGTCACTTATATGACTCAGCTGCAGATTCGGAGCTACCCCGGGGCAAAGAGCCGAAGATTCACAGCTGAAAAGTCAGGGACTTTCCCCGGTTTTCCCTGCCTGAGTGAGGTCAGCACAGCTCTTTCCTGTCCTTGCTCCATTGCTGCCCCAGGGGTGTTCCCGAGCAGAAGGTGACCTCCCATTGGTCGCCAGGGGAGGGGGTGGGCCTGGCAAGCCTAATTGCCGCTGGAAAGCCTTCGCTGCCTCCCCCAGGGGGGATTATATGTGAAGGCAGCCTCCAGATTTCAAGATTTAATGGTGTCTGTTTGATACATGTACTTGTGTTTGTATACATAATTATTCTATCATTGGTAACATATATGTACAATAATCTTTTCAGCATGAGTTCTACATATTTATTTCCCCAGCCCGTAAAGTTGCGATTTATTTTGATCACTACAAACTAGAGCTAACAGATCCTTTATCTATGTATCTTTGCTTGTTTCTGCTGCCATATATATTTAAAACAATGAAGGCCTATCCTTTCAGTTCTAAAGTGAATGTATCATGAGTTAAAACTAAGAAGTTTATAGTGGAAAAATTATTAGGAACTAAAGTTTAACTGTGAAATGTGTATTTCTAAAGCATAATTCACCCTTAAAAAGTTCATATAAAAATGTAATGTTATACATGCCACATATGATTGAAGATACTTTTACATTTGTGCATGTAGTGAGTCAAAGTTGCATTCATACATGGCATTATACATGTTTGTCACGGCATGTTTCAAATCTCATGTTAATTTAAGGAATGTGTTTTATTTTCTTGAAGAGCTAACTATAAAGTAGTTGTTCTTTTGTACTAAAATCTAGTTCCTACCATCCTTTGGCAAAGTTGTTTGTTAAATTGGATTGTGTCTTATTGCTCTTCTGAGGGTGCCGACTGCTAACTTACTGTCTCAGGTTAGGAAATAGATGCTTTTTATTTGAAGGGAACTTTGGAAAAGTACACACATATTGGACAACATGCTGCAGTTCGTCATGGGTAATTTAACTCAAGATAAGCTGCATCATCCACAGACACCAAGTTGAATATGCAGTGTCCACTTGCAAGTTGTTAAGTCATGCATAACCTTCACATAATCCACACTCTCTGGGGAGAGCGAGGAAGTAATGGGCTGGTTGGCACATAAAAGCTGAACCTTTCAAAACTTACACAAGTTCATTTTAAATTAGATTTCCAGGCCCTGCCCACTACTGGCTCTCGCCATCCTCACTGCTAGTATGCATCTCCTGACCTGCTGCCCACTCCTGTTATAGTGTGAAGACAATGATCCTAAACCACCATCACCCTACTAACCGACAAACTAGTTAATCTTAAGTGTGGTTTGTTTGAAATAAGCCAACTTCAACCTATGGCTTATGAAGTAGTCTTGTTTCAATAAACTATACTGAAGTGCTCATTACTTGCACCCGGAAGAAAGTCAGCACTCAGATATGTTTCAAGTGTTCCACTGACAGTGAAAAGCCATGGAAAAAAACAACAACCCTGTCCCCCCCTCCTTCCTGCAAAATGGCGCTAGACACGCACAATTGTTTAAACTGTTGGACAGGCCATTTTTCTGTGGTGGTCATATTTTATGTATGGTGTGGTTGATAGTTAGGGCTGCAAATTTCTTTTCATGATTGTCCTCAGTAAAAACCTTGCTAGTGACTGCTTTTTGTTGTTTTTGTTTTTCAGGCTGCTGAACAAAAAACCAAAGGTAATGGAATATTTGATACCTTATAAAATATTCAGTTCTTGTTTTTATTTGAAATTGTCATTTCAATTCAGAATATACACTTATTTGTTAGACAGGAAAATGTTTCATGGTGCTTGTAGGTTTTCATGGGGTTATACACATTTTAAGCGGGTATAAATAATCTCTGCACAGTTATAGCATTGGTTTTAATTGAACACACAGGCACAGGTGCAGGCTTAATCTAGACCTCATGAGCATGTTCCTCTTCTTTCCGTCTTCCATTTCTGGTTTGAGATAACCATAGTTTGCCACGACATCTGAATTAGATAAACTATGGTTACTGTTAACTTAAATTTGCCTCTAAGCCAGGGAATAAAACTGGCTTCAAACCATGCTTTCAGTCCCTAGTTTAGAGGTAAAGTATGGCTAGCCTCCAAATCAGGCATAGTTTGCCTGTTTTGTATGCTACAGCAAATTTTCTTAAAGCATGGGAGGGAGGGAGAAAGAGCATATGATCCTGAGGATTAATCCTGACAATCAAACAATAATTTGACAGTCAGCTCCATGATATGTGAATAGTGCCTTATCCTGTATCAAACATGAATTATTTCTGTCCAATGCACAATTTAAGGATATACTTCTGTTTAATAATTGCATTTAACCGAATATTCTCCTCCTCCCAGGCAGGGCAATATTCTGTTTAGGAAAGTCTTGCTTCGGGGCTGGGGAGTGTCAGAGTCACCTCCCGAGATTCCTACTTGTAGCAGGAAACCAATGGAGTGCTCTAAGACTCTGAAGAAATAGCTAGCCTCTCTTTCTCTTTACCACACCTCACACTGGGCCAGGTGAGCAGGAAAGAATCAAGGAGGGAGTGACAAAGTCAACTGCTGCACTAGCAAAGCAAACTGGGATTCTTTCCACTACATCCTTGGGAGAGATTGCAATACTGCTGTTCTACCTCAGGCAGCCTCAATGGAGGCAGCAGCCAGAACCTTGACACATGTGGCTCTGGCTGCCTTTCGACAGTCATTTTGAGGAATGATTGGGTGAGTACCCAGTTAGACATCCATGATAGACTTATTCTCATGGTGGTTTCTCTAAGCTCTATGCAAAGCAGAGCAAATTGTTCATGGATCAATGGAGATGGATCATCCTGACAGAGACCAGGAATCTAGAGAGAAACCAACAAATACAGCAGGCATGGTCACAGCTATCTCAGAACATTCTATCACAAATGTGTGGTTAGGTTGCACCACCCGTCAAAATGGCCCTTACCAGACCAGAAGTTCTACATGCTAGTAGAGGAAGTGAATGAACCAGGTCTCTGTGGTGGAAACAGTGGTGGCTGTCTTCATTTCTAATTCCTTGCTGCTTGTTGACACTAGGGAAGAGAGTGAGAGACGCAGGATAGTGCTTTGGTTTTCAGAGCCTTTCAACTGTTTTGCTGTTCATCTTTAAATCGCTGTTCTGGTGGTACACTTGGATTTTCCTGAGCCCCTCAGGAAAGGCCTTAAGAAGATTTCCCTGACAACTGCTTTCTTTGCTGATGGGCCCTTTTAATCCATGTAATGAAGGGCAGTTCATTGACTTCCATTGTGATCATCAGGCACAATACATGGCTTCATATTTCAGGAGTAGGCACCAATACCAAGTCAAATCTAGTTTATACCATCTTCTCTGAGCAAAACCTCTTTGCTAGGATCACTTTCAGGGAATCCGCATAGACAACAACAAAAAGGGGATCGATATCAGGCACCGAACCCCTGCCCACCAGGCATTTTCAAGCATATATTTGCAGCCATAAGGGCTAGAAGTGTGGGCTTTCCTAATGTTTGAACACTGATTTTCTTGGGAAGCTTAATTCTATGCCCAAAGTTGGATTCTGTGTTTCTTCTGTACTTGCACAGAGTCCTGGAATATACACAGCCCACCTTCAGATCAGTGTTTCAGAGTGAGATCAGAACCAAGATGAGAGGTAGCCAGCAGTATTTTATCAAGAAGTCCCATTCAACCTGAAGTTGCCTCCCACCTCAAAGAAATGGTGGAGGGTTTGCAGACCTTAAATGGGAAGTAGAGGACAATTGTGTTGGGCATGTAGATCCTGGATCCTGTGATGGAGGAGTATGTATTCGTGTTGTCTAGCACACTAAAAGTATTGTTTTTTTCCTTTCCCCCTTTGTGCATAATTCGGAGAAGTGTCATTGGCTGTCAGAGGTGTGCAGCACCAGTTGGAGATTTTCATTGTCAGTCTTGGAACTTCTTTTTTTTGCCTCATCATTCCAAAATATTTGGGGATGCCATTCTTAAACTGGAGTGGGTTAGCAAGTTCCTTAAGGTGTTCGTGCTGATGCTGTGCACCATCCACAGGAGATTGAACAAAGGCCTCAGTGGGTCATCTTGGCCTCTATTGATCAATGGATGGTCAATGCAAGATCTTCTCTCACCAGCCGCCCTTTCTCCTTCATCCCCACACATAAATCGGGAGCAGCTACAACATCTATCCTTATTTGCCTTGATGGCACATCTTCCATGATGATAGCTCAGATAATAAGAGATAGGCCAATCACCTGGTTATAAACTGGTGAAGTAACAAGTGGATTCTAGTTTGTAAACCTGTTTGCTGTACAATTTTTTTATTTTTTTATTTTTTTATTTAATAATTAGTTGCAAAGGTTTTGTGTGAGAA
Source organism: Anniella stebbinsi (assembly GCA_029215795.1). Lineage (NCBI taxonomy): Eukaryota > Metazoa > Chordata > Lepidosauria > Squamata > Anniellidae > Anniella > Anniella stebbinsi. The sequence goes on along the minus strand of JARDYH010000005.1, from coordinate 56,988,354 downwards.
CCCAAAAAGGAAGTACAGATTCCTGGTCTCTTGGCTTTCTCTCTCTCCCACTCCCCCAGTTTTCCTTGTTTGGGCTCTTAGGAAGATGATGGAACCAGAAGTTATCCTGAGAGATCCCATTTGGCCCAGGTACCTTTGGTTCTCCAATCTCTGTAGCTGATCCTTGATTCTTCCCAAAGATACTTTTATCATTTTCAGCAAGATCCCTCACTGCATGTTTTCTCCAACTTTGAACAAAACAGAAAATTGTAGCTAAATGTCATACTGTGTTCTGAAAGAAAGCTGAATTGTACATCCTGTTAGGTATAGTTGGGTGTAAAATAACACCAATTCCTGCATACTTAGACACATTTTTTCCTGCAGTCTTAGGAAGGAGAGACTGTTTAAGCAGAAAAACAGTTTTCCTGTGTGTGGGTGTATATGGCATGCTGCCAGTTAAATATTACACGCAGGCTTCATATAGCTAAATGTTTTCATTCGTGGCATAGAATGTGCAAACTGTCCAAAATAAATACTTGTACTGTCTTGTAAGAGAAGGTGCTTTGAAAGAGGTTTTCTGATTCTGAAGTCACTGTTCCGATATTTAACTGAGGGATTTTTCAAGAAAGACTTTTTTTCCTACACGAATACAAGAGCATAAGAATGGCCTAATGGTCTGTCCAATTCAGCATTCTGTCTCCAACAATGGCAAATTAGATGTCTCTGGAAAGCTTTCGAACAAGGTGTGATGGTGATACCCTTCCCCTAGTGTTTGGTGTCCGGCATCTGGTAATCGCAAGAGTTTAGCATTTGAACATGGAGGTTCCATTTTTAGTTGTCATGAATAACAGCTTTTGATAGTTCTAAACTCCATATTGGTCCTGTTCAGAAGACACCTTAAACCCTGCTGGTTAAGGCTTTTGGTTAAGCAGCAGTGTTTAAGGTGTCTTGTGCGATGCGTTTTGCTAACCCTGCCCACTCATTAACCACAGTTGGACCGTCTGCAGCAGGGTTAGTGGCTATAACCATGCCTTAAAGTGTTTATTTATTGATTGATTGATTGATTTTATTACATTTGTATACCGCCCCATAGCCGAAGCTCTCTGGGCAGTTTACATAGGATAAAAACAATTAAAAACAATATGCAAAAACATACAACATACACACAATCTGTACATTTAAAACTACTACAACACCCCAAAAAACTACGAAAAACAAAAACAAACCCAGGCTCCTCAGATATTGCCAAATGCCTGAGAGAAGAGGAAAGTCTTGACCTGGCGCCGAAAAGATAACAATGTTGGCGCCAGGTGGGCCTTGTCGGGGAGATCGTCTCACAATTGGGGGGCCACCACAGAGAAGGCCCTCTGTCTTGTTGCCGACCTCCGAGCTTCCCTCGGAGTAGGCACTCGGAGGAGGGCCTTAGATGTTGAACGTAGTGTTCGGGTAGGTTCATGTCGGGAAAGGTGTTCCATCAGGTATTGTGGTCCCAAGCCGTGTAAGGCTTTGTAGGTTAAAACCAGCACCTTGAATCGGGCTCAGAAACATACAGGCAGCCAATGCAAGCGGGCTAGAGTAGGTCTTATATGCTCGAACCTACTGGTTCCGGTTATCAATCTGGCCGCTGCATTTTGCACAAGCTGCAGCTTCCGAACCACCTTCAAAGGCAGCCCCACGTAGAGTGCATTGCAGTAATCTAACTTGGAGGTTACCAGAGCATGGACAACTGAAGCCAGGTTATCCCTGTCCAGATAGGGACGTAGCTGGGCCACCAACCGAAGTTGGTAGAAGGCACTCCGTGCCACTGAGGCCATCTGCGCCTCAAGTGACAGAGATGGTTCTAGGAGAACCCCCAAGCTACGAACCTGCTCCTTCAAGGGGAGTGCAACCCCATCCAGAACAGGTTGAACACCCTCCATCCGGTCAGCAGAACCACCCACTAACAGCGTTTCAGTCTTGTCTGGATTGAGTTTCAGTTTATTAGCCTTCATCCAGTCCATTGTCACAGCCACGGCCTCACCTGATGAAGATGAAAAGGATAAATAGAGCTGCGTGTCATCAGCGTACTGATGACAATACACTCCAAAACTCCGGATGACTGCACTCAATGGTTTCATGTAGATGTTGAACAGCATGGGGGACAAGACTGACCCCTGCGGAACCCCATACTGGAGAATCCACGGGGCCGAGCAATGTTCCCCAAGCACCACCTTCTGGAGCCGACCCGCCAAGTAGGAGCGGAACCATTGCAATGCAGTGCCTCCCACTCCCAACTCAGCCAGTCGGCCCAGAAGGATACCATGGTCGATGGTATCGAAAGCCGCTGAGAGATCAAGGAGAATCAACAGAGTCACACTCCCCCCGTCTTTCTCCCAACATAGGTCATCGTACAGGGCGACCAAGGCTGTTTCCGTACCAAAACCAGGCCTGAAACCCGACTGAAATGTATCCAGATAATCGGTCTCATCCAAGAGTGCCTGGAGCTGGCTCGCAACCACCCGCTCCAGGACCTTGCCCAGGAATGGAACATTTGCTACTGGCCTGTAGTTATTAAGATTTTCAGGGTCCAGGGAAGATTTCTTTAGGAGTGGTCTCACTGCTGCCTCTTTCAGGAGGCCTGGGACCACTCCCTCTTGCAAAGAGGCATTAATCACTTCCCTGGCCCAGCCAGTTGTTGCATCCCTGCTAGCTTTTATTAGCCAAGAGGGGCAAGGATCCAATATGGAAGTGGTTGCACTAACCTGTCCAAGCACCTTGTCAACGTCCTCGAGCTGCACCAACTGAAACTCATCCAAGAAAACAGGACAAGCCTGTGCTCTGGATACCTCACTAGATTCACCTGCTATAACACTGGAGTCTAAGTCCTGACGGATGCCAAAGATTTTATTCTGGAAGTGCTGTGTGTGACAGTTTCGCTAACCACAGAACCTGACGTGTCGCCTGAACAGGCCCAATGTATCTAACCCAGCCTTCCCCAAACAGGTGTACTCCAGTTGTTTTGGACGACTACTCCTAGCATTCCTGACCATTGGCTATGGTGGATGGAGCTGAAGTCCAAAACATCTGGAGGGCACCAGGTTGGGGAAGTAATTAAGCTAGCAGCCATCCCATCTTGTAGTTGTGAATTCCGTAAGTTAAATATGTGTTATTTGACTAAATGCTTCCCACCGTTTATCCTGAAGCTACTGCCAATAAATTTCCTGAATGATGTAGATGCTTGAGAGTTCTAGTATTCAGAAGATACCTTGCTAAGAAAATAATAAATCATGTTATGGAAGCCCTGTGTATTCTTCTCTGTGCACATAGATTTCTTAGGCAGGCGGGGCAAGCTGTCCTGTCAAATGGTCTGAGTACTGCATACCAAAACGCTCATCTTCATATGAATATGTGGGGCCCTGCTCCAGGCCTCTTTCATGAGGCCAGAGTGTGGAGCAAGGCTTTTTAACATCTGGCCCTGACTGTTTGCAACCAACTACCAAGTCTCACCTACCTAATTCCTTTTGGAAACTGTGCAAGATACTTTTGATTGAGCATTTCTAACCCAGATTTTGGGTGTTGAACATGTTTAAATTGTTGCCATATGAATTTATTTGTATTGCATTTGCTTTATTGTTTGTGTAATAAGCCATCTTAAAACTTTTGTGACTAGGCAGCACACCAATTTAAAGTCAGCAAAGATTTCATTGAAGGGGGCAGCCCTTGCAGGTGAGGGGAGCTCTGTATGAGACTACACTCTGGCATTCACAGCCAGAGTTAATAGCAGAATTAGGACACTAAATCCTGATCAGTGTGATCCTATCTATGGCTAATCAAAACTAAACCCCATTGAACGTAATAGGGCTTACTTGCAGGTAGGGGGTATAAGATTTCAGCCAAAGTAGTTTATTGAAGAATGCAGTTAAGAGATTCACAATCCTGAATATCTTCTGGAGGAAAAATGTTTACCTTGGGAGTGGTATTCTGGAAGGGTTAGAAAAGCAAATTAAGTTCTACTTTTGTTAAACCCATGGAGTCCACTGAGCTCAGTGCCATTTGCATTTCCCTGTAGTTTTTTGCAGAGAACATACAATGTTTAAAATTTTATCTTTTGTTGGGACCTGATTGCAGTTTAAGTATTATTCATTTCTAGCACTCCATCATTGCACGTGGCATCTTATGGAGTAACTTAAGTGCAAAAAAGTGAGGGGACAGAAACCTCCCCCAGCAGCTTATAATTTATAATATCAGTATGATCTAAATATTATGGTATGAATGCATAAGTTAGATTGTAAGCTTCTTTGGGCAGGGGCCTGTCTTATTTGATTTTGTTTATTACTCTGTGAAATGCCACATGCATGGATGGTGCTATAGAAATAATAATACTTAAAGATCCGGTTCACAAAATCAGAAAAAGCCACTATGGCTTGGATGAGACGACAAGCCATGTCTGGGTGGGTAATTAGGCTAACAGCTTGAGCCACAATGGCTTGTTTAAATCGGTGGCATGTGCCAGGCACAATTAGCCTAATTTCCCTCCCGGACATGTCTTGTCATGTCATCAAACTCCAGGCAACATGGTTTGTTTGTGGAGAAACAAACCTCAAATAAACCATGGCCTGTTGTTTGGTTATTTGAGGGATGTTTCCCCCTCAAACAAGCCATACCATTTCGATTCGGATGACACAATGAGTTGCATCTGAGCAACTAATTAACCCAATGGCACCTGGCATGAGTCGCTGATTCAAACAACCCACCATTGCTTATTTAAGTCATGCTGGCTTGTTGATTGTGCAAACCGCCCAACATGTATAACAGGAGCAGGATAGGCTTACTGGATCTACTTTGTGTCTTACTAGAATCATGAGATCCATCAACTGGGGCCAAGTGCAAAAGGCATACACTTAGAATTAAAGAACATGATGCGTTTGAGCAGTTTCTTTATTCCAGTAGTCTAATTTAGGGTGTGGTGGAGAGTCACTGACCTCGGTCGCACTTAATGGCAACCCTGAGTATGGGTTGAGTATGAGTTGTCGTTGAATTATGGATTGTTGTTGAATTGTGGATTGTTATTTTGTGCGAATCCTGCACTATGGTTAGGGTTGTTAACCATGAAAAACCCAGAATTCACAACCCAACAACAAACCATGGGTTCTCTTCCTGAGTTGTTCGTGGTTAACATAATGCAGGGTTCATATGTAATGACATCCCATGATTTGATGACATCCCATATTCAACCGATACTCCAAGTTGTTGTTACGTGCAAACCAGGCCTTTTTGTTGTTGCTAATGTTAAACAACTGGGAGTCAGAAACACTTGGAGATCTACTGCAAATCGCCCATTACCAGCAGATCCAAATTTACCTTCTATCTTCTGCTGTATACTGCTCCCTCTCCTCATATGAGCTTTCCCCCCTTCTTATTAGTCGAGGAATGCACTGGATGTACTAGTTATTTTTTGTAATGGGAAGTGATGGGTTGTATACCTTTTCCAATTTACTCATCAAAGTTGTGCACAATGTTTAACCTTCAGAAGAAGCCACAATCCTGAAAAACATGAAAATAACTTCCCTCCCTACTGCTCCAGTTATGTTTAGAGCTTAAAAGCTCTAGTCCAGATTCCCTCATGGCGGAATAGGAATAGTAGATTCAATAAGTCGGCTCTCACAAATCCTCCAGTGATCCTGGTAGAGACTACATCCTTGCCTTTTCCCACCTTTCCTCTGTTTTGTTTGATGAATTGAATTAAGCAAAATACTATGCCTGTCTGCCTTAATTTTTCTAAGGAAAAGCAGCACTGAGCTTCAGTGATTTGGAGAGAGGGCTTGCTGGTTTTGTGTCAGGCCAAAAGGTCATTCAGGAAAATCAATTTAGCAGAAGAGCACGGTGCTGGCTAGAATATAAATTTAGTCCAACTACTCAACAATAGTTGAGGTAGTTGTGATCAAGCTTCCTGCTGCTTTATGGTTATTTATCCGCCCACAGTGTGTACTTCAGTGTACAATAAAAGACTTTTTCTGCCTTAATGTGCTTTGCTTAAGCCACACCAGCTGTGATATGCCCAAACAGTTGAAATTTTAGAAATCACAATGGTTTTGGAAAATCCATTTCATTTTGGCAAGGGGTGTGGTATGGGAGCTTGAATTAACCAGGGATCTGTCTACTGGTAAGATTACTGCCGATTTGCAAAGGGCAACTTCTAATAGCTACACCCCTTCAATGGCAATATTTGAAGAAATATTTGATATACAGGTCTAGGAGAGACTGTTCTAGGCACACTGTGATTTTTTAATTCCATATATCTCATCTATCAAAAATACCTTGGTTATAATCCTAAGGACCATACGCTCACAGCTTCTCCATAATCAACTAGGGAATAAGAAAGATCAATGAAGACCTTGTGTGAGTGCAATTCCACATGTAAGCTCAGACTCCCCATGATAACGGGCATATTTTAAAGCTTGCATGTTAGACACAAGTATAAATACCAGAGTTCAATATACACGCACATGCACAGACTCAGTTCATATGCCATGCTGCCTGATTGTCCTTGCTACAAGCAGGAGTGGTTAAACAAACCACAGATCTTTGGTCTGTGGTTTGTTTACCATGGTGTGCAAACCCAGAACTCTGGCTTGCTTCTTGCCCAACAAGCCAGAGACAGACAAGCCAGAAGTCTGGGTTTGCATGTCACACTAAATAAATCATGGACCAAAGAGAGTGGGAGCGACTGGGCATCATTCACAAGCATGCTGTTTGTAAATGATAAGCCAGGGTTGCAACTTACGTAAATAGCTGCATTTTTTTTTTACAGATGTAATAACCAGCAAAGGGTCACGTATTTTAAAGGGAAGTGCATTTCTTTATATATGGCTATATCTGTTAGGAGAGGGGGGGAAAAAATTAGGGCTGGAGTGGTGGTGGAATTGGGGCAGAGTATCCTAAGAGAGGGCATGGCTAGCTGACTGGAAACTGAACAGGGGCACTCCACACTGCAACTTTTTGTTTCATGTCCCACTTATAATGTATGTAAATGCAAAATATTTTTGTGGTGCCTTAAAGAAATTAAAAGCCAAAGATGAACATTTTCCTTCTACTGAAATGTTGCCTCTTCTGTACCTTTAATGAAATGAGCATCGCCTTTCCCTCCTGTTTGAGCAACAGCCAAGTTCCTAGGATCAACCTAGGTGTAGGAATAGTGTGTGCTCCCTCTGCTGTTTGCAAAGGATCCCTGTTTTAGATGGTTCAGAAAGAGTGGTTCTGAGATGCAGGGTTTTACTTTTAATTGGCAAAATGCTATGTATCTTTTCCAGTTCTTGTGTCTATTTTGAGACAGGGTGGCCACAATTGTATATTGTGTTCCAGCTACTTCCTAATATTTCCTCACATACGTGCGTTGAATTGATGACTTTTGAACTCTGTCAGTAGTGACTCCCAATTTGTTTTATGGAGTGCTAACATCTAACATTGAAAACCAGATTTTGTAAATAGTATTTGGATTCTCTCTCTCTCTCTCTCTCTCTCTCTCTGTGTATATATATATTTATTAATAATTTTATTATTTCCCTTTTTAATCTCTCCTCTTTTAGTGGCCTAAGATTTTTCTGTAACTCTTTTTGAAGCTTGCCCCGGACTTAACTGTCTCCTGGATACAACCCTGTAAAAGGTGTTACTGAACATATTCTTTTTCTTTTACTGAGTTGCTCATCTGAAATTAATTGGGTGGGTTTTTTGTTTTTGTCCCAGTGCTAAACAGTAATGCTTTTGAAGATTGCCCTCATAGTTTTAGGAATATTAAGTTACATCTAAGTTTGAATACAATGTTAATAGTGATTTTATACCATGGATGAATTCAATGAAACCAACTTTTCCCTCTTTTTCCCTTGTCATAACTTGCTATAAGCCAAGCCGTAACAAATGCAGACCATTCAAGTTAGTTACATTGCTGCTTAGTGCAAAGCATACATGTGTCTAAAATCAGCGGTACAGAATTTTGAATGAATGAAATAATAGCATAATATTATTAGTGGTTTTAATAAAACATTTAATTTATTTTAACATTGATGTAATAGAAACTGATTTACTGGGAGTGGCATTTAATTAATTTAATTCAATTTAGAGAGTTAACTCTATTACATATTAGTACAGAAAATTACCTCTGAACAGTCATTTCTCATTGGTGACATGCAATAAGTTAATTTAGCTCTGAGTTCGTTTGGGTGCATTGTGAGTTGTGCACAGAGTTACCATGGTGACGGGTGCTCAAGAGCTGTCAACTAAAACAACAAATAGAATAAGCCAGCTCTGCACACTGGCACTGTTGTTGTTAGTCAGTAAACACAGGCATATGGAATCTGTTTGCTCTATGCCTCATTCTGGTCTCTTTGGTGTTTTTAGAGGAAGCCGCTTGTTTATATGTTTATAATTGCTGAAATTGCCCTGGAAAATTTAGCAAATATACCTTTGAAGGCTTGTCTGGTCATGTAAAAAGTGAGGATACATCTGCAAGGCAGCACAGTAAAGGTTTCATTGTTATAAGTGCAATAAATTGAAAGGAGTGTTGCTGGTTTTCATCAGACAATGATTGAAGAATTGAATCTGCCTGGCTGTGTGTGTGTGTGTGTGTGTGAGAGAGAGAGAGAGAGAGAGAGGTTGTTTTTGTTTTTTGGTACAGCAGTTGAGAAATCTAAAACTGCTGGATCTGCATTCCTAGTGTTACTGAATAATTTAAATGCTCCTTCCCATATATGTCATTAATGTATGATGGCCCTGCAGACATAAAATTCTGTTAGGCTTCAGCTGAATTAACGAGTCCTCCTGATACTGTATCATTCCAAGTTTTTAGGCACTGGAATGTCTCTGCTTTAAAAAGTGTGTTAGCCAGCAGAGAATGCTGGCAGCATTAATTAGCCAAAGGAAACTCTTTATGGACCCAGCCCTTGTTATAATAGGTACATACCAAGGGCATTCACAGAACTGACAAGGTATTAGAGTCTTGTTTCAATGGATCTCCCTGTCCAGAAGAAAGACATTATTTTGGAGGGTTTTGTTTAAAAAGGCAGAAAATAGAACCCCAAAGAATTATGTGCAGGATATCCACAATCGGATTGGAATGGTCAGAGTGGTAGTTTACAACAGCAGCCTTAACATAGATGAGGTATTGCAATGACCCCTGCCTTTCTTATTTTTCAGTATTAAAGGAGAATGTGAAAACTATTTACTAAATGAGCTGCAAATGATATTTTATAATACTCACACTGAGTGGCAAGTCTGCCTCACAAATCTGAGTCCTTCCCCAGAGTGTATCTAACCAATTGTACTTGATCAGTTGTCCAAGCTCAGTATCACCTGCCCAAATTTATCTTAAATGTTGACTTATATTTTTAGAGCCATCATATGCCCAAGAAACCAAATATGCCTGCTTCTGGCCTTCTCCCCACTTTAGGTCTGCTGTGGAATCTCACAAGGCCATTTTCACGTGGAAGCGCTGCTAACACAAGCACACATGTGACAGTTTCCCCAGCTGCCACATGGGCCCAAAATGGTCATGTGATAAGTGAGTAAATTGATTGTCTTCCTCAGTTTTCTATTCCACACCCTGTGAAGGACCAATTAGATATAGTGTCTTTGGAATCTTCTGAAAACTGAATTGCTGTGCTTGAAATAGAATCAGAGGGCTAAATTGAAGATTACAAAGCAGGAGCTTCCCTTCCCCTCTTCCCACGTATAGCCTGCTTGCCCCCCAAAGATGCTCTAAAAGGTCCCCCACCTCTCTAGAACAGCCGTCTCCAAACTGGCGTCCTCCAGATGTGTTGGGTCTGCAGCTCCCATCATTCTAACCAACATGGCCATTGGCAGTCCCAACATATCTGGAGGATGCCAGGTTGGGGAAGCTGCTCTAGAGCATATTACAGGGGGGAGTAGGTGAGGGAGAGGAAATTAAGTCCATCATCAACAATGTCCATCTTGCTGGTGGAAGGGCATCATTCGAAACAACCCAGAAACGTCATTTATAACAGCTTTGTATTATAGGAAGGCATGTGTTTCTATGGTCCTTAAACCTGTATTGAGACAGAGGCTTTTACCTCTTGTCAGTGGAAAGGTTTGTTCAAATATTTCATCTTAAGAGGGATGGCATAATTTCAAACCCTCCTTTCAGCTATGATCAGGAAGCTTTTGCAACATTTTTTTCACCACCAGTTAGTTACTTTCAAGCAAGCACCGTACAAGGGCAGAATTTTATCTAGGATACGGGTTTCAGCATCCTAAGAACTTCCAAGTTTCATGTTGCTTGGGGGGGGGGGTTGGAGGTAGGATTAAAAGTGTGTGAACACATTTAGGAGGAGGGGAAGAACTTCATTGCTCTGTATAGCTTCTTGCCTTTCCCCCATAGCAACTGCATCTATGCACCTATTCACCACAGACTCGTTGCTAATTTCTGTTAGCAGAAGCTAAACTTGAAACAATCCAGGAACCCAACCGCTTCACAATCCTACGACAAAGCTCTCCTCTTTCCCAGGTGCTATTACAAACATTCACTATTACTGTGAATTAAAGGCATTTAAAAAGCAAGCCTGCAATTCTGAGAACAAAATGTGTATATGGAAAATATACAAAAGGCTGTTACTGAGACAAAAAGAAGGAAGATTTGAAATTAAAGCGAAAAAATACTAATTTTGACACCCCCTTAGACTTGTAGTGCTATTTCCATGCCCAGCTCCACTGTGGAATGTGCCCTTTAGTGATAGGGTTCCAGACTGAATAATGTACCAGACACCCAGAAGCTGGGCAGCCATACTGACCGACCTGGCTGGGTTGAGTAGAACAGAATGCTGACGGATTCAGCCACCCTTACGTGTCTTCTGGCCTAGAGATGTGAAAGCCCAGAAAATAAACAGAAAATGGGGAAGAATGGGGATTCCCCCCCCCCAGAACATTTCCCCCCCAAAATTGGGAAAAAATTAGCAGCATTGGTTTATAAAATACTCTCCTTTAGAATTTAAGACAAAGAATTTATATATTGTTACTCAACCGTTGCTTCTCCCCCAAAATGATTTCCAAAAACTAAGTAATAGCAGTTTTACAGAAAGACTAGAGATATAAAATGTATGGAAATAATGAAGCCATGGAGAAAAATTCCCAGCATAGCTATTTCTTCAATTCTTTCTTAAAATTCTTTCTAAAGTAAATTTTACTGGTAGACATTTTGCTCAGTTTCCCAGCATTCCTGACCATTGGCCATATTTCCCGAGGCTGATAGGAGTTGAACTTCAAAAAATCTAGAGGGCACAAGGTTGAGGAAGACTGCTTAAAGCAACAACGTGGTTTTAGATCTGTAAAGAGCACTAAAAATAAGTATTGTTTATTTTTCTATTCCCCCCCCCAAAATCGGGTGGTTTTACACACACATCTCCCCCCCCCCCCCCGCCACCTCAAATTTTCTGGAAATTTTACATCTCTATTCTGGCCCTGCTCTGGTAACACATATTGCTGGTACAGTTCAAGCGAGAGCGTAGAAGACTAGAATAATACTCAGCTAGTGCTAGGACTAATTACAATTACAATATTTCAGGTACAATTAAAACTTTTAAAAAAAGAATTATGCCATGATGATGATACCACCAGTCACCACTCTTTTTTTTAGCTGTAGGAAAATAATACTGAATAGCAAATGTCTTTTAAGTCTGAGCTGAAATTTGCTCTGTGTAATGAGTTTGTTCCCTGCCTGACAAATAAAAGTGCTTATAGCTTGCTGGTGCTTATTGAAACCATACCTTCAGTCAGAATGTAGGATATGGGAGTGTTCTACTAGTTTAGTTTATTTGGACAATATCACTTGTAACACACGTGTAGTGAAGGAGATTGGGAGATGCAGACAATTTACTAGTTGTGTCAATTAGATCTAAAGCTAGCACAGCACTGCTGGGTGAAATCAGGATTTTGATTATCTGAGGATTAGAGATGTTTTCATTTGGGAAGGTCAGGATCTTCTCTGTCCTTGAAAAAGCAATTGTCCAGTCTTTGCTGAAGAAGCCAAGTCTGCTGCCCCATTTTGGGGCAAGATAGTGAAGTGGGTTATTGCCTTGCAGTTTCAGGCTCACCTTGACGATTTGGAGTTTTTCAACCTATTCCAGTTGATTTTCCCAATCTGAGTTCAGTACTGAAATTTCACTTTTGCCCCTGGTTGACAATTTCTGAAGATTGGCAGGGATGCTGTGCCCTATTGTTCCCACTAGATCATTTAGTAGCATCTGATGTTATTGGTCTGAAGTAGCTGATGAATTGACTGCAGAAACTGGCAGCCATAGGTTTATTAGTTCCACTTATTTCTAGCGGTGAGGTCTTGGAGGATGAAGATGGGGGTGGGGTGAAAGATTGCTTATCCTCTTTAGACCGTTGCTTGTACAAGGGTACTGCATTTTACTCAATACTAATGAGTAACCCCACTCTGTTTTTCACGATCAGGTTTTTCACCAGATTCTGTAGTCTCTGTCCTTACAGGGCTGGTTGTAGGTGATCAAACCGGAGTAGATTCTTGCCAAAGTAAATGACAGTCTTGTATTCTAGCGCAAGAGTGCTCTGTCTGCAAACAGAAGAAAAATAGTCCTCTGGTAGGCAAATGGAAATGAGTGCCTGAGTTGCCTAATGGGAGGCCTCTACAAAAGCTGTTGCAAGGGAGGGAGCTAAATTAACCTTTGACTCACATAGGAGTGGGTTGGTTAATTGATATAACTGGTGTTACTGACCCTTGTTGATTTCAGGACATGACTGTATTGAGAGTTAGTTTACTGATTGCAGTTTTAGAGGATGTAACATATCAGCCTGAGCCAACTGGGCAACATAGTTGTATTGCTTTCTGTAGGTCTTGCACATCTACTTGTTGAGCTGCAGCAGTGGTTAGGAACATTTCTTAAACAACCCAGCTTTTTGTTTCTGATTAGGACCTGGTAACTGTTAATTGTATTTCTAACCTTTTACTACTCCGATGCACTTTGTATGGCGTTGTAAACGGTTTGGGGGGGGGGGGTACAACTGGTGGGCTGGGCTGTTAGGAACACATCATACTGCTTCTCTGGAATTGTCACTGGCTTTCTATAGCCTTCCTGGCACAATTCAGTTTGAGTGAGAAAAAAGCGTCTCAGTGTTTTGCTTGAATCAGGATCTGTACCTGTACACCAGCATTCTGAAGGTTGTGTCAAGGATAGGTACCTGTTTCTATGAGGACAGTTATTGATGAGGCAATAGGAAATGTGCTATCAGGAAATCTAAACTTGTTAAGAAAGAAAGTAATGGATAAGTTTTGTTCCCAGATTCAAACCCTGGTTCCACATGTTCTATGAAGATTCAATATAGATAGTGAGATGGTAGCATCTCCAGGGATCCTGAAGAGATGCAGAAATAATGGATTTTTAAAAGCCTAGTTTTAAGAGAGGCTGTTAGCATAGAAAAGTATACATAAAAGCACAATGTTTAAGGCTCTCAAAATTAAAGTGCAACGCATTAAATGCTACTCTTAGTGTGCTCATATTTATATGCTTGAAGGAGGATAAGAGAGGCAGGTTCAAGTAAAATGTGTAATCTGTACAGAGTGATTGAAAATGCTCACTCTGAAAAACATGATTTGTGACTCATTCACTGTGGAGCCTATAAGTTACCATGGCTTCCTCATAAAACATTGGTATCCCACTGATGGTTTTAAATTCTTTCTGGATGACATATTTTCAAGCAGCTTCCCTGGCACCAAAATTAGGGATTAATTTGTCTGAATCAAAAGCTGCTGAATAGATGGGCAAATAAATTTCACTGTTTTATAATAGCCATTTAGGATGGGTAGTTATCTACCAACTTCATTTGATAATCATATGTCTTGGTGTGCGCTTCTAGAATAAATTATGTTTCACACCTTGAGGCCCATTAAAAAGTATTCAGATGAGAATAGGCTAAACTGGTGCATTGTCCCTTAGATTTAAGACCCACAGATAAAACAGTCTGTAGGTCTGTGTGTGTGGAATTAAACTAGAAAGATATAATTCTTCACACAAATCATATATAGAAAAAAGAGGATGCCTCTTAGATAAGTTATAGCTCCTAACTACAATATGCCTGTATTTGCAGAGTTGTGCAGTTTCAACCTAGAACTACCAAAGTGGGATGGTAATAACTGTTTTTGAATCAAAAATTGCATTTTTCAGGTGTAATTGTTTGGGTTATGCTAAAATCTTCACTACCAGTATTCTGCTGTCTCTGTAGGTGCGGTTTACTACTTGGATGCTCACTGGGGAGAAATCACTTTCTACCCCAGGTTGATATGAGATTAGAAAATTGCATAATTGAGTTAATCCATTGGAAATGTGTGGCTAGAGACTTTTAAGTAGAATCATGTATGGAAGCACTTAAAAGTCCATGTCCCAATGGAAGTCTTCATAGATGTTACGTTTGATCCATTGTAGAAGAGCTGAAGCGTACGCTTTAAAAAAAAAGTAAAGTAAATAGTCTAAATGGAAAGCCTTTTACCCTCTTCCTTAAATCTGCATACATTGCTTAGATCAGGGATGGATAGCATTGGGCAGTCTGCCCCTCTCCCCCCCTCCTGCCGAACAGCCATGGACAGCACTCCCCATATTACCAAAAAGGGGGGGGGGGGACAAGATACATGTGTCCATTCTAAGCCTTTGTTGCCAGTGTGAAAGCTTAGAATGGACAAATTTAGTTTAAAAACAATTTTATCAGCAGCCACCACTTTCTCCCTTTTTTAAAAGACAGGCAAAAATAGGGTGGCAGGGGCAGTGTGTTGCCCACCCCTGGCGTAGAGTGACATATCCTAATAGAATATAGTCTGCCATGAAAATAAGAGCAACAAAACTTAGATGGTTTTATACAAATGTTGTTAATATCTTGTGGAGGCCATGGGATGTCTTAGTGGGTGCTTAAACACAATGTTGGTTGTCACAACCATCTAAGCATTCGTACATGGAAATAAGTTCCTTTTGAAATCAGTGGAATTGTCTTCATTCAGTATGCTTTGGACTAAGCTTCAGTCTCTAAATTGGAACAGCCTTATGGCCTTTTGGTAGCACTATTTGAGAGAAAGAGACAAGGGTTGCAATGAAATCTTTAAAATGGCAGGATTGGCATATTTTTACAGACCCTTGTTCCTTTTTTTAAAGCACCACTTATACTTGAATGTCATGTGAATCAAATCATTTCTTCATCAAATATAAAAGTTCATTTTACATATGATTTGGAATGTTCTGTGGATAGACACAGATAGCAGACAACTTACATTTAAATTTACATCTTATATAACTTTTGTGATACCTTCACTCTTACCAGCAGATGTCACTGTTGTCAAACTTGAGAGTTTAGTAGACAAAGGAAGTAATTATCTGAATAAAAATTCACCATTTGAAAGTGGAATTGGGGGGGAGAGGGGATAAGCATTGCCATTATGGAACTGTTTTCTTGCCCTTACAAATAGAACTTCCCAAAAAGCAGAACACCTTATCCGTTCTACTTTAGTTCCAGTGTTTCAACTGACCAGGGGTAAGTTCTCGTCTTTGAATTTGGCTTCAGTATGGGGGTACCTCTGTGTGGGTGCGCTTCTTTTTGGCTTTATTTAAAAAGGTGTTTCCTGTTTCCGTTTCCTGTTTCAAGGTTGCTTTAACAACCTCTTTCTCTACACACCATGTACACACAGTTTTGGGGGCATGAAGGAAGTGGCTTCATTAAGGTTGGGGTGGGGGAAGGAGATGAGGGGGGAGAAATTGCCCATTTGATTGGCTGGATAGCTCTGATTTATGGGATCCATCTGTTTCCTGTAATGAATTCATAAACCCATCAAACAATGACCCAAACCAATTACGAAGGGGTGTGGGGGGGGAGAGAAATACATTCGCATGCTATGTTTAATGCAGTGAGGTGCTTGCATTGTATAATCAAAAATTCTTCTCACATACAGCACTTTGTAATGGAGCTGCTGTGTTAATGGAAGCTGTAAATAAATCCTGTCACAGCAGCAGCCAAGAAAGCATTGCTGGGTTTAACTGTTCCTCTTCCAGAATGCTGCTTTGTGTCGCGCCTTTCCTTTCCCTTCTCAGTGAACAAATACATGGGGTTTTGTATTTTGCCAGTTTGCGAACAGAAGGAAGCATAGTCCAGTATTCAATGTTAGTTAGAAGACTGGAGATCCAAAACAGCCAGAAATCAATGTTGTGAAGCTTAAGCAGTTTCTGTCACTTCTTTATGCATTCTTTCCTTCTGTTGCAGAAATGTGCTTAAAAGCTTTTGTAGTAATTGAAATCTGGGTGACTGATCCCATTCATTGCATTAATAAAATCCATATACAATTTCTTAATGCATTTATGTAGAGTTGGGATTCCTCTGAGATTGTAATCATTAAAAAGCATATGTAAGTAATTATTGGATTTGTTTCTCTAAAATTGGATTAGGAAGTTAGATACCATTAAGTATGGAGTGATTATTAGCAGCAAGCAATTCGTTTAGGAAGTGGGTTTTTTGCAGTGTATTACAGATAGATATCTATCACACACACTCAAATCCAAGACAAAATCATTTTTGTCTCATAAAATCCACACTTGCTTTCTCTTTATATTGCAATCCTCTGCTGCCTTATTTATTTCAAAAAAGAAATAGTCTGCAGTGCTTGTTTGGAAGCTAAAATAGCACATTAAATACTGGTGTTTAGAAATGAACAATGCAGTATTTAAAAGTGGACTGATGTGCTCATCATGACACTAGACCAGATTTCATTTTCTGTATCTCAAGCAGCTGCTTAAATGACAACAGTCATGGCAATATATTATCATCAGGTGAAAGGGTAGACAGGCAGCCTCTTGTGTAACTGGCAAGGTCTTTTCATAGATTGGCAGATTGGCCCTTGGGGCTGATTAAATGCATGGTGCACAGCATTTTAGTGTTCTTGCCAGTCTCCACTGACCACAGCCTCTGCTAGGTTGTATGCTTTCATCCTATAAAGTTTGCTAGTTGTATGTGTGTGACAGCGTGTGTTTTTACATTCAGAAGAGAACCATAACTTCCAAAAAGTACCATTTAGATCAAGAAAGGTGCTCTCAAACAATTGACAGTGTGTAAGTCAGTTGTTGGAACTGCTACAGTAAAGAAAGCATTAGCAAAGCTAATGCATTCACTCAAAGCAGCAGGCGTTTTCCCACAATGCTGTAGCAAATCTCCACAGCTACTTAGCTGGCGGTGAGGGCTGTTATGAAATTGCATGTAAAGGATTTTATTTTAGTGTGTGTTACAACGTGATGCTTTGTTACTTTAAAATACCTTATGCAAATCATTGTAATACTTGCTATCCAAAGCAGCAGGATAATTTGGAACCAAGCCATTTCTGATTTGTAAGGTTTTAATTTATCTTGGTGGTGTAGCTGAATGCTTCTCTTCCAATTCCATAATCAGGTGAACTTTATTTTTGGCAGGAAGACTTTTTTATTATTATTAAATGGTTCCCTGTGTCTTAATGGGTTGGAAAGATGGCTGTGTTTTTGTACCATCAGAATTCATTCAGAACTCTCTTATAGGTTGTTGAAAAATATTAGTCCCCAAAAATGATTTTTAAGGCCATTAATCCTTAGTTAGGAGGCTGATTACCCTCCTATTCCTAACTAGTGCTGTCAACTGATTAGGTTTTTAAAAATTATATTATGGCTTTTAACTGATTGATTATATTTAAATACATTTACATATTTTAAAATCCTAATGATTATGCCTCTCTAAGAAATTGCACATTTTTGTCTTAAGTTAGAAATGTAGATTTTGTTTGTGATATAACTTTGTTAAAAATATTTTTGGAAAAAAAGATGGGAAAACATTGGAAAACAATCTTTTCTTTTTTATATATTTTTTTTCATCAAATATGTCCTGGTAGAATAACACACTAAAAGCTAAGTGGCACCAAAACAAACAAGCAAACAAACAAGTTCAATGACCATCAGTATTTAAGAAGATTTATGTTTAAAATATGTACTGACATTGAATTCAGCTATATGTCAGCTTCAGTAGCTTGTGGTTCTTTTGCTAGGGTGCAGGAAGATATAATAGTTCCATTGTCAAGTGTAAACAATCTCTTATCTTTGGGTACTGCATTTGCTTTTGCATACAGTTAGATGCAAAAGTAGGGATCTGATGTGTTAGTGTGGCCTATATGGGACTGAGTCTTTCAGAAGATCAAATCATAGAATCATAGAATAGTAGATTTGGAAGGGACCTATAAGGCCATCGAGTCCAACCCCTTGCAGGAATCCACCTTAAAGCATCCCTGACAGATGGTTGTCCAGCTGCCTCTTGAATGCCTCTAATGTGGGAGAGCTCACCACCTCCCTAGGTAATTGTTTCCATTGTCATATTGCTCTAACAGTCAGGAAGTTTTTCCTGATGTCCAGCCGGAATCTGGCTTCCTGTAACTTGAGCCCATTATTCCGTGTCCTGCATTTTGGGTTGATCAAGAAGAGATCCTGGCCCTCTTTAAAGACTCTTTAATCAGGGTGTCAATGACATTGATGCTAACATTAATTGTTGTGCCAGTGAAATACAATTTATTGATCACTTACAGGAATAAGCAAGGAGTTTAGAAACACTGTTGTCTGCTCTTGCCCTGATTCATTTTATCCCGTTTAGGATTAATTTTAAACAATGTAGACTTGTAACGTTAACTAATTTGAACCTGTGCCAGGGAAACTTTATCTTTTAAAATCTCTTCTAGTGCATTTAATCCAGGAGAAGAACTTCAGTTAGGGCAAACATTTGGAGAAATTTTGCTTGTTTGGTTTTAGTTGTTGCACACTTTTTCATACAGGATGATAACCTCTGGTACATAACATCTTCAGACATTCTGAAAAACAAAACAAAAACTTCAATCTTCTGTCGTCCCAAGCCATGTTGCTAAGCATTATTAAAATAGTTACCTCAAAAGGTTCTTTTTAGTGTTTAGCTGCCATTAGCCAAGGGCTTAGGAAATGAAGAATTGTAGCTATTATTAGTTTGACTGCCACTCCAGCAAGCAAAGCTAGGCAACCCATCAGGTTTCCCCAAAGATCAGAAGAGAGAAGTGTTTAGATTGAGGTAAGTACCAATCATTGCAAAGCTCTAAAAAGTAGACTGGCTGGTGGAAGTAGGGGGGAACCTTTATATTTGCTGCATAATGTATTGAATTGCTGGCTGTGCAGAATCTGATAACAAGTAGATGTTCTGTCTTCCCAAACAGCAATATTCCTGTAAAAGGATGGGATGAAATTCATTTCCTGAGGGATTGCAGTCAATTTAATTCATATAGTACAGTGAAAGCTCCTTAAAGGTCAGCTGGAATAGCTGAGTCTACTATGAAGCTGCAAGATATATTTAAACAAAATAAAAATTAGATTGAAGGCATATCAGTTTTGATAGCGCAGACAGATGTCTGCCACAACACTACATCAAAACAACTTCAACAAGTAAGGTTGCAATCCTAGGGTCCCTGGGAGGGCGTCCAAGGGCCACAGGATCTTTCAGATCTTCCTCTGCAAGGGCTGAGAAAGACCAGCCGTTGGAAAGGGAGACCGGCCTTCTAAGCCTCCTCCATGCAGCCACTGACTTTTTGATGGCTGAACTCAGAGAGCAGAAAAAGGATACATTCTGGGAAAGACTGTGGAGCCACTGGATCCAAAGCCTCCTTCCTGTGCCCTCGACAGATCCCCAGAATAGGGGCAGAGGTATGCCAGCCTTGGAACTGGGGTAGTTCATTTCCTTCCCATTGGAATCAATGGGAGGGGAAAGTAAAACAAGAAAAAAAATGACTGGAAATGGCCAAATAAAAATGATCTTTCCCCCAAACCTCTGCCCCACCAGCATGGAAATGCAGTCTCCCCCCCCCGCCCCCCAGTTCCTCCCTATCCCTCTCTTATAGGATTGTTGAAAACAGGTTAAGCTGCATTCCAAAGTGGTGCATACATATTTTTATCGCATGCTCAATTAAAATATCTATAAAAAGGAGATACTAGGCCTTTTTGTTATGTGAACAAACCTTGGGTTTGCACATTCTTCCTGCCGTCCAATCAGAATATGTTGAAACTTGAGGGAATTCAGGTTAATTCACACAAGCCAGGGTCAGACAGACAGTGGCTCATGATCCTGGCTTGGTTGCTAACTAAGTTTAGACATAATATCAAATTTGGTTAATTGAAAACTGGAAGTAGATACTTCTGATCTCCTCTTGCAGGAGAAGAGTGGGGATGGAATGCAAGTTCAAGGCTCGTGTAGACTCATTCACTTAACACTAAATTATAGTGCAAATTTTATGTCCAAACCAGATATTTGAATAAACCACCTATTTTTAAAACGCAGAACGAATAAAGGAGGTGAAATGGGGTTTTGTCTGGTTAGATATTGAAGTAGTTTTTTAAACTGCCTCTTTCATTTCCTACTACTTAAACACTAATGGCAAGTATTTCTAGAGAGTTGATGAGAAATAGAACTGTTGATTCTTTGCAGTTTCTTTTTACTTGCAGAAGGAATTTTTAGCTTCTGATATTGTCCCCAGAAGCCCTTTCCCATATAATCTTCCTTTCCATTGTGCCTCTGATACTTATTTTTTCAAGGCTGCCGCTATACAAAATAAAATAATTTATTACCAGATCTAAATTCTTTGTTAAGTATGCCATGTTTTCTCTGTAGTCAGTGTGTGTTTTTAATTAACCACAGAGATATGTTTATATGTATTTTCTCCTTTAGTACTCTCAAACAGCAACTTCAGCAAAGTCTACCTTAGGTCTGTGCTTGAAATTCGTGAAGTTCTCAGCCAGAAAGCTCATGTTTTTCCTTTGACTAGCATTCTACACCCTCTAAGCCATTCTGATAACTCATTTGGAGCTGCCAGTTGCATTGTCTGGCTAGAACTCCCTCCCAGCTAGACTTTCAATTGCTCTGTGCCAGAATCTGGTGCAAACCGAGTGAGTTTGGCCTCATTACTTCAGGCAAGATTAGCATGTGTGACATGTCTGATAGAAATCTGGAGGGTAGGTCTAAGACATAGATCATGACTGGGATGTGTGCACATGGCTGATATAAATAAGTGAATAGGTCGGAATGAGAAAAACCAGACAACAAAGGCTTAGCATGATGACATAGAATTCACCCCTGAATAAGTTGCACTATAATTTTAGTTTCCTGTCTAAAAACATAGAGATCTAAGATTTATAATATATTTGCTGTAAACACTAGCTTTTCATTTTGGATGAAATGGATATTTGCAGTATCTTCTAGTTCAAGCTTAAAAAAGTGCTGTCTACTGTGAACAAATGGCTTTCACCGACGGAGAGAATGTAAAGTGAGAATTATACAAGGGAGCGTTTATTTTTGTTTGGAGTAACCGGGGAGTAAAAGTCTCGGAGCTTAAAATGGTAAAGTAATATTTTAATACCTAATAGTATAGAACAACCAGATATGTTCATTTTATGGAGAATGGCTTACTTAATAAACAAATGGCAGAGAAAATATTGAATCAGTGAGGACCTACACATGAGGTTCTTAAATCTGAAAAGTTCATTAAAACATTGAAAGAAAAGATAAACATACAGTGCAATCCTATACATGTCTATTCAGACATACACCCCAGTGGGTTCAATTCAATATGACTTACTCTCAGGTGCATATGTATAGGATTGCAGCCCTAAATTGTGGATTGATTTTTTTTAATCATAGGGTGGTGGCTTAAGGCATCGTGTTCAATGCAGTCTTACAAGCTTGGTCCACAGTTCTTGCTTTCTAGAAGCAAAAGAAAAGAAAAGCTAGAAAATAATGGAAAATGTGATATTCCAAAATGCAGTTCTCCTATCAGAATATGGGATATTTTGAGCAAACAAAAATACGTTGTGTTGCATTGTGTTGTGTGTTCGTGCATTCATGGAGATAGAAGGGGAGCTCCCTCTGTGCCTAGCTGACAAATGTGGACAGTGCAACCCATACATAAGTTAAGCTTGGGAGAAGGGGGGGGGGGGTTTCAGCTAGTTAAACCATATGGACTCTTGGAACCACAAAATGAGTGTATTAGAATCAACTAGAGACCCTGGTTGTCATATCTTTATGCAGTGATGGTTTCCTGTACAAGATGAACCTGATGGAAATAAGAAGCAAAATTGCATATCAAATATTGCACAAATATTTTAGATTACTATCTCTATGGATAACATTCCTACCTATAATTATTTAAATATATCCCAAACCCAAGTCTGTCTAGATCATTATAAGTTTTTGCTGATCTATGAGGAGAAAACTATTGTTATTCTCTACTCTCAGACTAAATCTTGGATGCATAAAGTACAGAATAACAAATGTTTTCTCCTTTGATTGTTTTCTTTCTTTTCTTTCTGGCTTCGTTTAGCCCATGTTCAGTATATTGAAATAATAATTTCAAAATCTCAATTTTAAATAGTTTAGGTTAGGTATAAAGTAGATGATTATGTCTTCAACCATTGTATTTAAATTATACAAATTGTGTGTTTCCCCCCAGCAATGTAATGAAAGTAGCAAGCTAGCTAATTTCCCCCCAAAACTGCTTTAAGCAAACACCCACATTCTGCTCTAGTGGGAGTACATTATTTGAAACTTTCTGCTGCATCAGCAGATTAATTTCACAGTTGTGGATAAAAAAAGTGATGTTACACTTTCCCACCAGTTTATTTGATTTCATCTATCTCTATATACTGACTTTAGTGGGTTACAGTGAAAAATGTCATACAAGCTTTTCTCTGTTTGATACTTCATTGTTCTTGGATAACATTACCTTGGTGGGGATCTGGTTCTGGTTTCCTTCCAATTAAAAATCCAGGAAATGTTTCTAGTATCGAGGAGCTGCAGTGGTTTAAACAAAGTCGGTGTTTCATCTGTATTCCCAAAGTATATATTCCAGGTCTGTGTTAAACGTACTGTATGTGTAGTGCAGCACGTTGACTTTGAGCTTTACAAACGAAGTTGAATAGAATGTAAAACACAGGGGATGGTGTGAATTTTGTAGCATACTTAAGCTCATTTTGATTCTGTAATAGTTCAGAGAAGCAGGGAATGGAAGAATGGCATCTCTTTTTGCACCTGCGTATAAGCAGCTGATTGTCAAGATAAGAGGTGAAGTGTGGCATTTATAAGAAGGGGAAAATTGAGTTGTGCTTTGTTAAGAAGATAGAAAGATTATAACAACTTTGTAGCCAGGCCTTTCTTAAGGGTTTTGACCTAGTTTATAAACTGCAACTAATCATGCTTTGCTGATTTTAACTGTAGGAACATTTACTGTTCCATGCTAACATCCAGATTAGATTTCCCAATATGCTGTACATGGGGCTGCCTTTGAGAAGGGCTCAGAAACTTCAGTTGGTTCAGCAGCCATACTTTGAACTGGTTCTCACTGCACTGAGCAATATTGTTCCATTTGGACTGGCTACCAATTTGTTTCCAGGCCCAATTCAAAGTGCTGGTATTGACCTTTAAATGTCCTAACCAATCTGGGATCAGGAGATCAAAGACTTATCTCATTCCTCATGTGTCTGGCCCCGCACTCAGGGCAATACCTGAAGCCCTGCTTCTGTGTTCCTCCACACACAGAAGTGAAGCTACGGGGCAGATGAAGCAGGCCCTTTTTGATTGTGAAGCCATGACTAACTCCTAAGGATGTCTGACTGACTCAGTTGCTGCTTGCCTTAAGGTGGGCAGTAAAGACACGGTTATTTGTGTGAAGGTATTAGGGGCAATTTAATATTATGCTGCTACTAGATATACTATTAATGTGATGCTTTTCCTTTTCGTGCTGCTGTCTGGTTTTGTATATTTTTATCAGTGTTTTACAATATATTGTTTTGTTTTAAAATCGATTTGTAAGTTAAGGGTGCTTTTGGACTGAAATTTGGGGTACAAAGTATTTTAAGTAAATTAAACGAATACATAAATATATGTAGTTAGGTGTTATAAAAGATAATGAAGCTTGGATCTGGCATTGCCATTGGATATCTGGGTCTTGCTGTGATTCAGTGTGCTTTTTGCCATTATGATACTTGCCTTCTTAAATTCCAACTTAATTATTTGTAACATGCTGTGAATGGGGCTAAAAACATTCAGAAACTTCACTTGGTCAGAATGCAGCTGTCTGGCAATTGGCTTGGTTCAGTTACTGTGAGCGTAAGCATCAGTTTTCAATGAGCTCCATTGGTTTGGGGGTAGTTTTTGGACTCATTTCAAGGAGCTGGCTGTTACCTTTCAAAGCTGTAAACAGCCTTGATTCGGGTGATTTCACAGAATGCTTATATGAAACCCCTCACAACCATCTGATGATGCCTTGCTCAGGATACCCCTTCTGTCTGAGATTAGGTTGGTATCCACAGAAGCAGGGCAGTTTTATTTGTTTGTATAATACTCACTCTTGTGAGGCCTTCCTAGCTAGGTCTGTTCTAGCTTAATTGTAGTTCACAAGACGGTGCTGAACCTAGAAGACTAGTACAGACCATTTTATTTTGGCAGGCATCTGTAGCCTTAGGGAATAAACAAATTTAAATGTAAAATATATGGTTTTAGAAACTATTTAAATGTGCAGTAATTCTACTATAGCCTCTTCTGTTTTTAGATTGACCTGATTTGCATGTAACAACAGCCCATGGGTTAAACAACCCGTGGGCTATCGTAAATGAGTGGGAGAGAAAGTGTGCTGCCTCTCACATACCCGCCACTTCCGCTTTTACTCAACAACCTCTGGTCAGCCCATTCATACGTTGTTGAAACCAGAGCACTGGATTATATAGGGCTAAACAACCAAGCAGTTAACCCATGGTGTGTTGTAGGACCAATCATAGGTTGTTCATTAAAAGCAGAAATGGCTTGTGCTCAGCAGGCAGCACACCCACTTTCGCCTGCTTATGCACAAGAATCATGGGCTGTTGTTACATGCAAGCTGGCCCAATGTGTCAGTCATTGTTGCTAGTAAATAATTTTAAATGTACCCTGTGCTGATTTTCCATAACATAAGCGCTGATACCTAAAATGTGTGGTTTCTTTGCTTGTCTGCTTTGACAGGGGGCATGCAAATGAGATCTAATTTCAGTTATGCTGCCATTAGAAAGAAATTCTATGCAATTTGCCCCTCTAATCATCTTTTTCTTAATGTTCCATTTCCCACAGTGCCAGAACCTATTAAGACCAGTTTAAGCCAGCCCCAACCTGCCGGTACCAGTACCAGTACTTCCACCAGCACTATTACTAACAATAGCAATGGCAAGCGTGCATCTGCCAATGGGCAGCAGCCAGCTGCATCCCGATACCTGCCTCGTGAGGTGCCTCCACGCTTCCGCCAACAAGAACAGAAGCAGCTCTTAAAGAGAGGCCAGCCTCTGCCTACCGGAACTCTGATCAGCACGAGCCCAGCGCAAGGTACTGGACAAGCAGGAGCAAGTCCTCCTCCACAGCCAGGTGTAGGTGGACATCACCACCCCAGTAAGACTCAGACCCCAACAGGTAAGAGATTTATGCTGGAAAAGTGCATTGTGCGCAGGGGACTTGTTCAGGCGCTCAATTAAATAGTTACCCTTTAACTCAGAATTGCCTCTCTCATTCAGAACACAGTGCTCTTTTAGAGGGAGAAACTTTGTTCTGTTCTCTCTTACAGGGGCACATTCACTAAAAAGTCCATGTGAGCAGTGTATCAGTGAGACTTTCCGTTCTTCAGAAACAGTAAAATAAAATAACATTAGTAGCTTTGTAAATGGTAGGCACATGCTAATCCTGTTCCTAGCATTACCTGTTTCAGCAATGTTGACTTCTGCTTGCCATACTCCAGCTGAGAACTTTCCCCATATCTTCTTCCCTGAACTCTTAGATGACTTGTAATGAGCGAATATGACAAACATAACTATAGTGGAGACCTGTCTGCTGCTTTAGAGACCACAATATGTATCTTGGGACAAAAGGGGGGGGGGGGAACACCCAAAATATAATTTAGCATAAGCAAACTTTCAAAGACTTGCAACAAAATTAGTAAATAGTGATTTGTCGTTGCAAAATAATTGATTTGCAGCATTAACTCCCAAGTAAATGTGTATAGGATTGCAGTCTAAGGGCTAAAACCGGCATCATGCAAGTAGACCTCTGCTCCTGCAACTGGAATTTCTCTTTCCCTCCTTCCTTCTCCTCTGCAGCCCCATGCATGCCCCCTAAATCTGCATTGGAGGTCTCCCAACCCTCCAGAATGGAATTAGGGGCGCACACCTAATTGGAGTGGAGAGGGCTAATTCATTTTGTTTGCAGTGTCTGTTCCACTGATGGAAGTACACTGTTGGTTACAATCCTAAGACTATATGCTGAGATGCATTGGGTACATCAGATATAATCCATAACTGTCATTTTTGAGTACCGGTTTGAGACTTAGGATGTAATTCTGTGCATGTTTAAACTGAAAAAGAGCTATGGCTGGGTAATGCTGGCAGTTGTAGATACTTTTTCTGAATTCTGGGAGTTGTAAGACTAAGGGTGCTTTTAAAAACCCTAAGTGCTGCACAAGGGGGCATTGGGGGAGGGAGAAGCTTGGGAGAGAAGGACTATCCTTTCCCTCCCCATGCTCTGCAACCCCCAGAACCAGACCTTTTATGCAACAATTAGGCTTTTTTTAAAAAACGTCCATTGGTGCTAATGGGGGCTTTTTTAAAAGCCTTAAGTACTGATGAAGAGGGATGATGAAGAGAGAGAGAATTGGATGACTGGAATGTGTGTGTGTGTGTGTGTGTGTGTGTGAAAGAGAGAGAGTGAGAGAGAAATAGATGAGTTTGTGAGTGTGTGTGTGTGTGTGTGTGAGAGAGAGAGAGAGAAAGAGAGAGAGAGAGAGAGAGAGAGAGAGAGAGAGTCTATGGGATGGTTCTGGTCCCTACCACTTCTGGCATACAATCCCTGGAAGGTTTCTCATGAGAGAATACAGCCCTTGGTAAGAAAAGGGTGCCCTACCCCGATATAGAAAAACAGGTATTAACTGAAACGCAGATGATTTAACCAAAAATGCTGCAGCTTCAGGAAAGGGTAGTACTGGGTTTTGCTGGGGGAAGCAGTTAAGTTCAGTAAACAGAAACTGTGGAAACTATGAATATGTGAATGGCATTTGCAATGATTATGGCTCTCAAAATGGAGGATGGACCTCCCAAAAGAGGCAGAGGAAATTTTAGAGAAGTGTGCACTCCTTTCCTCATAACCCTCATTGCCTGACTATTGTATATTTTGATTGGGCCAGGTGGTAGAATGCTGACTGGCTTCTTCCAAGTCCAGGCCACTCGTGTATCTTCCCTTGTTGCAAGAGTGGGCAACCTCTTTCAGCTCGAGGGCCCTATTCCAGTTTGGAGAAGGCTGCATTCCAGTGGTGGATGGGAACAAAGGCAGAAGGGGCGGGGCCAAAATACCAAAACTACCACATTTTAACTTAAAACTCTTACTGCCAATAACTAAGCCTTAGAAGAAGCATTTCAGTTTTTTAGAATGCGAAAAAAAAAACACAAAAGCTGGAAAACTACCAAATGATCGGTAGGAGATGGCCAGGAAAGGGGTGGCATATGGGGGACCCCAGGAGAGTTGGATTTGGCCCATGGATTTGAGGTTCCCCACCCCTGCCTTATTATAATCTTCTTGCTCCCTTGAAGTTCCATTCTGAGCAGGTGTTGAAGCAGATTTTTGTGTTTGAATTTACCTGTACTGAGACAGGTGAATGCTATCAACCAAGCTGAGTGTTATATTTGGGGAGATTCATACAGTTCATCTTTAACTTAAAGGGAGGCTTAAACATTTTCAGGAGCCCTGTTCTGTTCACTTTAGTTTGGGCCTGTTCAGACAACATGCTAAGGCATGATTAGGCTGCTAACCCTATTGCAGTAAATAGTTAATGACCGTATTTAAACCATGGTTATGTAGCCACTGTGGTCAAGAGTGGTTTACATGACCTGCTAAACCATAATGTTTAGCTCAAAATGCTTAATTGCCATGGCTTATCATGTCTCCTGAACAGGGAATTTGTGTTCTAGTTGCAGTGTTCACAAAGTACAAGTTTGTAATACAAACCATGAAGTAATGTTGAATTCTCAATGGGCTTTGACCCCAAGCTAAGTAACATGTATACAATTTAAGATTTGTTGTGATGTACAGTAACTGCAGTCTGGATGTTCTTATAATATTCATTGTTACAATAACAGCATTCACTTTCTTCATCATTATTTGTAACCCATGTAGGTGAAAATAATGCAATGTTTAATCTTACCTCATGCTTGGTTGACTCCAGTTACTCCTTTCTAATCAGTTTTAATAATAGTAGGCTATCATGGGGAAAATATGAAACATGTATTCAACTAATGCTTCCTAATATGTCTCATGGACCAATTTTTCTGAAAACTTAAAAATCATTCTTCACTCTTCTCTAGTCTTTGCTCAAACACTGA
This sequence comes from Anniella stebbinsi, assembly GCA_029215795.1. Classification (NCBI taxonomy): domain Eukaryota; kingdom Metazoa; phylum Chordata; class Lepidosauria; order Squamata; family Anniellidae; genus Anniella; species Anniella stebbinsi. The sequence goes on along the minus strand of JARDYH010000005.1, from coordinate 56,959,942 downwards.
TATTTGCCCTGCCCTGTGAATATTCTTCTCCACTCGTCTGGCTTCACTTCCTGTTGGTTCCTACACACTCCTTTCCGTTCTCCAATTCATGTCCACTTTGAGATAACTGGATCTGCAGGCAAATAGGGAGAACCTAACCCCCTTCTCTTTATTCAGCAATCCTAGTGGGATTACAACTCACCACACATTGGAGAACACCAACTCTTAATAGGCTACCTAGGCATGATAATAATTCTTTGTATACCTGTTTTTAGTATCCTGTTTGAAAAATGCTATCTTCAACTTTTGCAGACTTTGACTGTGATCAAAACAAAAATAATATTTTAATTTGAATATGAAGGACAAAGAGTTAACAGAATAAATTATACGATGTTGTTTTAGCACTTTTTTCAAAAGCAGTGAACCTATCTATCTCCATATTTGTTTGAAACAATAGGAGTTCAAATCATTCATCTAGAATGTTGACACAGTTAAAATTTGGTTCTCAACATGTGCTGAAAATCTCAGCAGCTTTTGCTTTAAGAAATTTTAAACCCTGAATTGGCAACCATACATATATTCTAAATGTGATGTGATATTGTAGCAGGATGAACTAGTCCTGTGAAAGTCAATGGACTCTAGGCCGGCTTATATCACAGCTGAGAGGAATTACTTGTGGATCTCAGAGTATATTCCTTCCTGGAATAGCCTGAGAAAAGGGGAGGCTGAACAGCAGTGTAAAATGCAAGGCTTTTTTGAGCATATAAGTGGAAAGGAGAGGCATCTTCTCTCAAAAGAAACACAGTTCAGGACATACCGTGGTCATAAAGCGCATGAACCAACTCATAAAAAGGGATTCATCGTGCTACTGAGCTCTTGGCCTAGTTCACAAAAGCATTGAGCTTAGATACAAAAATATATCTGCTGTTGGTGGACAATCCACATGAAATAAATTTCCACTTCAGAGTTGCTGGGGAGAGGGGCAATGCTATAAATTCCATAATTTATGAGATTTGCTGCCACAAGATGTGGTAACAGCACTAATGAGTATTCATTAGTAAACTGCTACATGCTTTTATCAGTTAAACTTTTGTGGCTAGAAAATGCCATGGCTGAAGCTTACCTGAAAGTCCCATATGCCCCCCTAACACAAACTGTGTGGGATCAGATTGTGGTTTTCAGCTGTTCTTTTGATGTGCTCCAGGTCTGAGCTCCAGCAATTAAAAAAAAATCAAGGTGAAATCTTGTTTCCTTTTACTTATATGCCTTAATACTGTCAGCACTGAGAGAAACATTGGTCTGAGCAGTTATTTAATGTTTGCAGCAGTTTATGAATAAAATGTTTAAGAATTCTTAGTGAGCAGAAACTCTGAACATCCTGTGTTTTTATATGTTAGCATGCATATATTGTCAAATTTCCCCTCTATCTTTATTGTAGTTGAAGTGTTAAACCATTTTTCCAGTTCTTTGAATTTATAATTCTATAACTTTGTCTTTTTAGTATTGTTTGTGTGTTTCCTAGCTAGGCAGTCTTAAGGTGGGCAAAAGTGCCAAATATTCCTTGTATTCTTAACATTCCCTTGTTTATTCTCCACCTCAAATATCTGAACTTCTAGACATTAAATACTGATTTTAAAAAAGTCAGCAAATTGTTAACAAGCCAATATGAGATATTTAATTCAAAATGTGTGTATTATAATGTTTACTCTGGAAAAACAGTTGTTGCAGCAGCTCCATACAAAATGTCTTATTTTGATTCTCTCTTACGATCTTCCTCATGGATTAATTCATGTGGAGTTGTACATAAATCTCAAGGGTTCAAAATAAATAGTCTTAGTTTAGAATAAAAGCTCAGTTATAGTCAATATATTCTGCTTTATTTCTTATTTTCTATCTCTGCCTATCCTTGAAGTCTCAGAGTGGGTAACATCTGAAAACAATAAGCAGTAAAATGCTTTAGTAAGATATAAAAATAAATCTGCCATCACGTTTCATGTGGTTGTAAGGCAGATATTGCTTAATCTTAAAACTTGAATGATTTTAGTCCCTTGGTTGCACTTCAAACGGTTTTACATGTCTGTAGGAAGAACTCACTTGTTGGTGGAGGGCCTCTAATAGATTTTGTAAATGCTGATGCTGTTGAAATTTAAATATGTAAGTGGAGAAGCAAAGAGAATGCTAGCTCTAGACATACACGTTAGGGATGTGCACTGGATCGGACCCGATCCACGATCCGAGTCCGGTCCAGTGGGAAATCGGATAAATTATCCGATTTCCGATCCCGCAGCTGGATCGGCCGATCCAATCCGAACCGGTCCGAAAAAGCTCCGAACCGGTTCGGCGGATCGGCGGGCGCCCACTGGCGCCCACCGCCGCTTCCATTGGCGGGCGCCAGCGGGCGCCCGCCGATGAAAGTGGACAGCGGGGGGGGGGGAGGAGGGGGGCACTTACCTTCTCGGCCCGGTGGCTCCCGTCCGGCGCCGGCGCCTACTACTACTAGCAGGCTCCGCGGCCTGCTCTAGGGTGGCGCGCCGGGTGATGTCATCACCCGGCGCGCTACTCTAGAGCAGGCCGCGGAGCCTGCTGGAAGTAGTAGGCGCCGGCGCCGGACGGGAGCCGCCGGGCCGGAAAGGTAAGGAGGGGGTGCGTGGAGGGGAGGAGAGGGCGCACGGAGGGGGGAGGGGGGCCCTTACCTTTCCGGCCCGGCGGCTCCCGTCCGGCGCCGGCGCCTACTACTCCCAGCAGGCTCCGCGGCCTGCTCTAGGATGGCGCGCCGGGTGATGACATCACCCGGCGCGCTACTCGAGAGCAGGCCGCGGAGCCTGCTGGAAGTAGTAGGCGCCGGCGCCGGACGGGAGCCGCCGGGCCGGAAAGGTAAGGAGGGGGTGCGTGGAGGGGAGGAGGGGGCGCGCGGAGGGGGGAGGGGGGCCCTTACCTGCCCGGCCCGGCGGCTCCCGTCCGGCGCCGGCGCCTACTACTCCCAGCAGGCTCCGCGGCCTGCTCTAGGATGGCGCGCCGGGTGATGTCATCACCCGGCGCGCTACTCGAGAGCAGGCCGCGGAGCCTGCTGGAAGTAGTAGGCGCCGGCGCCGGACGGGAGCCGCCGGGCCGGAAAGGTAAGGAGGGGGTGCGTGGAGGGGAGGAGGGGGCGCGCGGAGGGGGGAGGGGGGCCCTTACCTGCCCGGCCCGGCGGCTCCCGTCCGGCGCCGGCGCCTACTACTCCCAGCAGGCTCCGCGGCCTGCTCTAGGATGGCGCGCCGGGTGATGTCATCACCCGGCGCGCTACTCGAGAGTAGGCCGCGGAGCCCGCTGGTAGTAGCCGCCGGCGCCGGACGGGCCGAGAAGGTAAGCAGTGGCGGGGAAGGGGGCTTACCCCCCCCCGGAGCCGTCCGCTTCTATCCGCTGGCGCCCGCGGGCGCCAGCGGATGGAAGCGGGCGGCCCCAGGGGGGGGTAGGGAGCGCGGGGGAGGGGGTTTACCTGCCGGGGCCGTCCACAGCGGACGGCCCCGGGGGGGGGAGGGAGTTAGGCCCCCCCTTACCCACCCGCCGCCATTTTTTCCTCATAGACTTGCATTGCAATGCAAGTCTATGGGGAAAAAAATGGCGGCCAATCCAAAAATGTACGATTTTTGGGTCGGGATCGGACTCGATCCGGTCCGGGGGGCCTCCGATTTTGTCCGAACCGGTCCGGGACAAAATTGGAGGTCCCGATCCGGGTCCCGATCCGATCCGGGGGGTCCGTGCACACCCCTAATACACGTACACTTGAAGGAAAGATGACAGGAGGCAGAGAGGTGATGGAACTGGAGGAGTTTTTTCTTCCAGTGAATCTTTAAACTGCATGAATGATAAAATAGTTAAAATTCAACATAAATTTCTAGTTAGGCAGGTCACTTCCTTTTCTTCAGGAGTACAACTCCTGAAGAATATGCATGTATATGACCAATGCATATTGTGTTAATTAAATATACCGGTAAATGTAATATACCTGACCAACTTAAAAAACATATGTGTTTTGGAAAACTACAATAAAAGTATAAGTGGGTAGAAAAGTGAAATGCTAGACCCAGCTCCAAACTATGTACAGGCCATGTTCAGGACACTTTTACAATGTGTCAAAAAAACCTCAAAGTATAAAAAGCAGCTTATTTATTAAAGTTCTTGAAGATGTATATATCTGTATTCAGTCTTCTAAATAGCTCTTTTGAATCTGAATGTTAGCTTATTTCTTTTCCTTATACAGATGATTGGATAGACCGCTTTTTCTGAGGCATTGTTAGGTATAAACTGTGAAATTGGCTCTGAGGGTGCAGTTTGGCCCATAGTCCTCTAAGGAAACAAGAATGATATTTACAGAGTTCTATAGATTACAATATATTTGTTTTAAAAAACTATTTTAAAACCTTGTCACATGCTGCACCTGTTATAGGACACTAATTGAAATTTCACTTCTCTGATAGCCAGAATCCTAATTTTCAAAGTAAACTTATTCATGTCCAGAATTAGTCTTTTTTTGTTCAAGTGCTTATGTCTTGTGTAAAATAAGTTGTATTAGTGCCTAGCACGTTGGCACTATTATAAATGTCAAATACTAGTAGTTGTCTTAACTGAATTTGTTCCTGAGGTTGTATGTTACAATTCTTGTGCCTCTCTAAGCCAAACATTCTGAATAGGGTGCCCACTTGTGAATCAACAAAAAAGAGGATGAAAGAGAAAACAGATTTGTATAAAATTTTCATACAATAACTTTATGTATAGATGCAAATTTAGAAAGAACGATTACAATTTAAATAGAAATACAGTACATGTCACAATAGTATAGAAGACTATGATCTGTGTGCCTTGCTCAGTCAGCTGTCAAGGTGCTATTGATGGGCAGCTTCAAGGCCCAGGTCTTTCTTCTGGACATTCTTTATCATTAAACTGGACTGGACAGTCCTTGAAACAGAGGACACTTTCAACATAGAGGATAGTCCTCTGGAAGCCCTTCAAATAGAGGACTGTCTGCTATAAAAGAGGACACATGGCCACCCTAAGTTGTGTTACCGTAATTGTTTCCCTTAGAATGGACAAATGGAACACTATCCAAAGGATTAAATTGGAAACCAAATGTGAACTGAGCATACTTCAAAGCTGTCATGTACAGTGTACTATGGAAGTTGAATCATGGCTACATGGACTTGAAAGGACAGAAAGAGAGTGTAGGCTGTGGCCTTAGTGTCTAATAGTTGTAATGCTTTAAAGTGGTTGTCTGTACGTAAAGGAGGAAGAACAGAACTTTGAGTTGGCTAAACTTTACATTTCTGAGCTTTAGGAGGTTGTGAAAAGTATTATATATACTCCGCAACCTTTGCTTCCTCACAATTGAGTTTTTGTATATTTTTAGCAGGGCTAATCGGTTTTGACTGGGTTGGAAGTTGACCTGCTCTTCTTGCTGCTTATGTCCACTTGAAGTCCTAATCTTCCTCTGGGATGTTTATGACATAACAGCTATTTACTCTGTGTGTGGCAGTGTGGCAGTGTGTGTGATGCCTATGTTGAAAAACCAGGATTTCAAATGACTTTTCCAGAGCAATAGATTAATTTCTAAGCAGAAATATGATTTTAGCATATCCCCTAAAATGTTTGTATAAGTTTTGTTTTAGGTTATAGTCGTAAGCATGGCTGTTTTGAAGTCTGAAAGAAATGGCAGCATTACTGTAAATCATACAGTTTTCAATGGTTGTAATATTGTAACTGTAACTTGTACCAACAACGACATTTTTAAAGTGAATTTGTTTGTAATTTGGCATTTGTTTGAAATAGGAATTAAAAACTTAACAAACCCTAGCAGAAAACCTTAGCATTGTTAAATGCTACTTTTATTAACTGTTTGAGATTTACCCAGATAAAGCCAGACAGCTGACAAAGTAGCCTAATTGGAGAACCTTAAACCTCAGTAACAAGAAGAGAGAAAATCTTTGAAGAAAACAAATCTTTAATTTTATAATATATAATAAACGAAAGCCAGTTGGAATGGTTGCTATTCCCATTTCCTTTCCAGTATCTGGTGATGAAGAGATGGTTGGGTGTAAGACTAGAAAGGTGATTTGAATTCCTAGGCCCCAGCATCATATTCTGGGGTTCCTTGCCATATGTTTAGATGCCCAACCTGTGCCATTGGGAAAAAATTGGTTTAAAATGCATAGGTGCTTAAGCCACCAAGTGCTTGAGGTTTTTCCAACACCGTCAAGATCCCAACTGCATCTCATCTGCCTATGTTTGTGAGTAATTCAATTAGTTTGGAGCACATTTTAAATACTTTTTAAAACTATTGTGTTTAAAGGACAAGCAACAGCAATTCTATTGAGAGAAAAAGATCTAGACATACATTCTGGGATGAAAGATATTTTTAAATCTCTCCACACCACCCACCCCAATATCACCCGTGGCAACTATAACTGTATTCAGGATACGTTTGAAATGAAAAAAGAAATCAGAGAAGTCAAATGTCTATAAAGAGCATAGAATTAATTTTGTTTGTTCATAATCTGAAGTTTGGCTTTTCATTATTTAGCAGTTGTTAGAAACCACAACATAAACAGTAATTTCAGCGCTTCTTGGTGTGGTGTTTTTTATTTTTTAAAAAATATATGTATTGGATTTTTATACCTTCATTGCAGATATATTGACATAAGTTATTTGAACACAAACATTTTACTAGCCCGCACACAACCATCCCTGTTAGTCATTTATAAATTTAGGGACTGTCTTGTTTTTTTTTTTGGTGGGGGGTCTACAGGTTCAAGGTGATATACAAAAAGTAGAATGCAATAATATGTCAAATGAAATAATAAAATATTTAAATAAAATACTAAAACTAAAAATGTGAATCCTTAGCTCCAGGTAAATGCAGCTGTAACTACTGAGGCATTAATGGCAGCTGTGTAGAAGGTAGCTAAATATTCAAAGAGATATCAGTGATACACAATCTCAATAAATGAGATTATTGACAGTGTGCCCTCTGCATTTAAAAAATTGCACCAAACTATTGTTATTGCTGCTATTATTACCTTTATTTGTATCCCACCTTTTTGCCCAATCCTGGGCCTCAAGGCAGCTTTACAAAATTAAAACATGTACAGTTAAAAGATATAAATAAAAATATACAAAAGTTAAAAATATAATTAAATAGATTTCAATATTAAAACATTTCCACATTTAAAATACATTAAATTTAAAAAAATCTTAACATAGATGGAGGTCCCCATTATTCACCAAAGGCCTGCTGGAATAAGAAAGTTTTTGCCTGTCTCCGAAAACATATCAAGGAGGGAGCCAATCTAGCTCCCTGGGAAGGGAGTTCCAGATCCTTGGAGCAGCCACCGAGAAGGCCCTCTCCCGTGTACCCATCAGGCGTGCCTGGGATGTTGGTGGGATTAAGAGAAAGGCCTCCCCAAAAGATCTTAGAGCATGGGCAGCCTCATATGGGAGAATATGGACTTTCAGATAACCTAGAACTGAGCTATCTAGGGCTTTATAGGTGATAACCAGCACTTTGAATTGTGCCTTGAAACAAACCAGAAGCCAGTGGAGCTGTTTTAACAGGGGAGTTGTATGCTCCTGTTTAAACCAAAGTTTATATAGGTTTCAAGATTCAAACGTTTGCCACCTATATAAAAGATGTAAATTAACCACATTTGTATTTTGGCTTTTATGCAAAGGGCAATTCACAGTGCATGGCATTGAATCCTTGCTTACTGAAGGATATTTGAAGGGCTGATCCCTGGAAATCCTGCTCAGCAACCTCTTTCACCAGCATTGTCTGTGTAGTTTCAAGTGTAGTGTCTCACTATTGCGGGCTGGAAACTTGCTTTTTAAAAAAAAATTAAAAAAAAAATCAGAGCTGAGATTCACATAATGTTGAATCTTCTGCCTATGCTTGATGCAATCTTATGATATACATGTCCTTATTATATATTTCAGAAGTTTTATGAGCCTAGTGAATGAAGGCTTCTGGTACATATGGTTTAAGGATGCATATGCACTTTTTCTTTTAGAGTAATAGCATCTAATTCTACTCCTGTGATATTTGTTATAGTCTGCATATTCTGAGAATACCTATCATATACTAGAATGCATTTGTTCTTAATAATAAAGCCAAGTAATTATTTTGCTATATCCCTTCCTGTTAATTGTGGGTTGGAGAGCCTCATAGACTGGTTAGGTTGATGGCTCCATTATTCACATCCCGTACACTAAAAATCACATTGTGTGCAATGAAAACCTGAGAAGGTTGACAATGAGCTTTTACCAGCTATTATTATTATTATTATTATTATTATTATTATTATTATGTATTCCATTTATATACCGCCCCATAGCCGAAGCCCTCTGGGCGGTTTACAAAAATTAAAAACATTGAACATTTTTAAAAAAAGATATACAAAATTTAAAACCATAAAAAGCATAAAAAGAGGTTATAAATACAATATCATTTTTTAAAAAGCAAATAAACCTCTCCGCTGTACCACCCTTGAAAATACTGAGAGGGCGGGGGAAGGAAACACTGTACCTACAATGCGTTGTTTAGGCAGTGACAATCCTGCATGTTCACAAAGATAAACTGTGATTTTTAATACATATGCACATTTTCTACTTTCTCGATAGATGCAGCAAAGCCACTAAGCACCTGGAGGCTTTCCAGGTTTGATGTAAAGTTTGCCCCCAATGTTGTAGTCAGTGCTGGTATGCCAAGTGTGTAGCACTGCTGTTTAGAAACGGGATGAAGCAAATGGAAACATGAAGGAGGCAGGAATGTATTTGCATGCAGCCAATCAGCAATATGCGGCTGTTCTTTTGGCTGACTTTCAAAAACCAGAAGAAAAGCAGCCACCGTGCTAATTGTGGCGAGGTCTCGGAGTGAAAATGTTTTGTGACAGTTGAAAGAATTTAAAGAGGAAGGAAGATCGGTTTAGTGTCAGCTGCAATTAGATAATCAAAGCTTTAAAATCCTCATCTGTTGATACCTTAGCCAGAGCTAAGGGGGCTGTGTGCTGCTGGAGGTGGGGGTAGGAGTGTGGAGGAGTCTCCCTGTGTGCAAAGGGCATTTCCAAAGCCAGCACAGCTAAGGCCTGAGCAAGCTTGCAGGTTGTCTGGGCGCACACTTGCACTGAGCGATTTTCTTGGCAGCTCTACAGGATGAGGCTCACTCTGTACACAGCCGACATATTGAAGCTGAGAGTCCAGGCGAACCTAGATGCAGGAGGGGAGACAGCTCTGCACACAATGTAGCGTCTCCTAGGATGGTTGGGCAGCACCTTTCTTCAGGTATTTCGTTACTCGGTGACCCCTTTAGAGCAGCAAGAGGAAAAAAGGGGGGAAATAGCATCTGCTTCTGTTAAATCAGTTTATTACATAATGTTTCAGAGGCAGCAGCAGCAGCAGCAGCAGCAGCACAGCGTCCTAAGCTTTTGGCTGCCTTTCAGGTTTGATAAAATGGCGTCCTCAGAGAAAGAGCTGCTTGCTAAAGATATGCTGCGCTGGGCAGAAAAATGAAGTTATTATTTGTCATTATCTACTGCTGTTTGGGTTTGGATTGTTAGTATTTCATGGAATACTTATTATCTAATAATGAAGAATGCTCTCTTTTATGCTGCTCAGCTCTTTTTCTGAATGCATTCAAGGTTCCTACATCAGAGGGAGCATACTTCGTTGCATACCGTAGTGAAGAAAATTAAAAGAGTAATAGGCATTCCCACTTGTGTTACCTAATTTTGGATTTTGTCTGTAAATAAGCCTGTTTTATTTTGTGTTCCCATCTCTTAAACTCTTTCACATTTGCATATGCCTTTCTGGCACAGTCTGAAAGTGTCAGCATTTATGCACTCAGGGTTCTTGTTAGAGCAAACTTACAGTGCAAATTCCGACTTAAACATTTATGCAGCCAGGAATTCAGAACGCACAAATAAGTATTTCAGCTAGTGGCTTGAAAGAAATAAATAGTAAGAAGTGGGCTCTTTAGAACCTTCCAAATAGATAATTAAGATTGGTTTGACCCCTGTATATAAGTACTGATGAAATCAGACAATGTCTATTAATGTTGTTCAATATATCTTTACAGACTTAACCAGTACTCCTAGAATGTACATATTTTTTGTCTCCAAGCTGCATATTTTAAAGCAAATGTTCACATTTTTATTCACAAGGCTACATTTTAGTCTGTTTTGGATGTTGTCTTTTGTGATGTCTTAATTGATCATTTAAAGTAGTGAGTATGATATAAGATTTTAGGTTTCCAATAAAATCTTTGATGGAGTCATTGTACTGATAACTTCTTACTTTGCGGAGGGAGACTGTTGTTGTCCATATTTAGAATGGGTTTGTGTTGTCATAACAGTCCTCAAGAGCTCAAGCTGTAGAAACCTACAGTGTTAAAAGTTTGGGGAATGGCTTATATTTAGATCTCAAGGAAGGTGTACAACAGCTGTTTGAAATGTTAGAAGATTCTTGATTTGTTGAAAGACTAGAGGTTGGCCTGTCAATCAAGTTTTTTTAAAAATAAAATAGTATATAACGAAAACAGAACATGTCATTTATATTTACTACATATCAGTATTGCAGTACAAAATGTTTGTGATTTTCATTATTACCTGTCATCATAGTTAAAATCACTCGTGTGTGTGTGTGTGTGTATATATATATACACACACACACACACACACACACACACACATGAAAGGCCTCAATACTAAAGCCACTTACAAGTGGCTCTATAATATAATATAATATAATATAATATAATATAATGAAGTTTCTAGTGTGAGAGCCTAGTCCTATGCTTTTCTAATACATAGGATCTGGTTCAAAGGGAAACTGTTACCCCTGTATGTCTGCGTGGTATGTTGGCTCCACATTCTGTGCTGGAGTGATAATTTGTATGCAGTGAGTACCATATTTTGACAGTCATCAGAAAATACTTTCTAAAATATTTCCTTGATTTCATTTCATTGTATGAGAAAACAAAAACAAAAAAATATAAAAATGATGTAACTAATGTTAGAGGGGAGTTTCTAATTTTGGAAGTCAATCCCATTGATGAAGTTTTTCTTTGTTTCTAGGTGAAACAAGGTGCAAATACCTGTGTGTGATGAGATAATGAGATAGATTGCCTTTATAAACTTTCCCCACATCTAGAGTATAGATTCCATTTAAAATACATGTTCATATAATTTATCTGCATTAATACTCAGCACTACAGCAACAACATAGTTGCAAATTTGGTTTGCCCTGAACAAAAACTGATTTATAATGTACCTTAAAATTTCTGTGGCATATAGGAAAATGTATGAGTTTGCTTACCCCACAGTGTTGATTATCAAACCTAGTTCTATTCATGCAGCCTTGTAAAAGAGAATAGTACTATTGGTTACATGTAAAGCCTATGTGTATTAGCGTAGAGATGTTATTCAGACCATAGAATTCAGAACATAGAATGCATTATTACATTTTTAGAGGAATTTGTTTAGATATATGAGCCACTCTATCACAAGGCCTTGTAAAACTCAGATTTTTTTCCCCTTATGCACACCCATTTATTAGGCTGTAAAGGAGGAAAGAAGTGTCTTAAAGAATGTAAACATAGCAATCAAGCCAAGAGTGCAACTGATGTATTTGGGTCATTGAATAACAGACTAATTTGCATCATATTTAATTTTTCAGACCTTGGTCACAGCGGATTGGGAGACCATTATGAGAATACTCACTGGGGACAGCAGCCCACTTTCCGAAGTGAAGCCAATTGCAGCTGGGATAAAGTGATAATAGACAGGACTGACAAGGAAGCGTGGCCTTCCATTACAGGAACTGAGACTGAGTCTGCCTCAGAATGTACTACAGACACTGACTCTGCCTCCAACTGTGGCTCAGAGAACAGTAGCATGGCTACAGGGAGTGCCCAAGGCAACTTCACTGGACATACAAAGAAACCCAATGGCAATAATGGCACCAATGGAGCACTCATCCAAAGCACTTCTAACCAGAGTGCCCTTGGAGCTGGTGGAGCAAATGGTAATGGAAACTCAGCCAGAGTGTGGGGTGTTGCCACAGGTTCCAACTCTGGCTTAGCTCATTGCTCTGCCAGTGGTGGGGATGGAAAGATGGACAACATGATGGGAGATGGTAGAAGTCAAAATTGCTGGGGTGCTTCCAACTCAAATGCTGGCATTAATCTTAACCTTAACCCCAATGCCAATCCAGCTGCCTGGCCTGTACTCGGACATGAAGGAACTGTGGGAGCAGGCAACCCTTCCAGTATTTGCAGTCCAGTCAGTGCCATAGGTCAGAACATGGGCAACCAGAATGGGAACCCAACAGGCACCTTAGGTGCTTGGGGAAACTTGTTGCCGCAAGAGAGCACAGAACCACAAACGTCCACTTCTCAGAATGTGTCTTTCAGCGTACAACCTCAGAACCTTAACACTGATGGACCAAATAACGCTAACCCCATGAACACTTCACCAAACCCTATCAATGCAATGCAGACAAATGGACTGCCGAACTGGGGCATGGCTGTTGGCATGGGGGCCATCATCCCGCCCCATCTGCAAAGCCTTCCTGGTGCTAATGGGACATCAGTATCTCAAGTCAGTGGGGGAAGTGGTGAAGGAATGGGCAATTCAGTGTGGGGAATATCCCCTAGTAATCCTGCCACAGGAAACAGCAATTCTGGGTTCAGTCAGGGGAATGGAGACACTGTGAACTCAGCATTAAGTGCTAAACAAAATGGATCCAGCAGTGCTGTGCAAAAGGAAGGAAATGGAACAAGTGCATGGGATTCAGGACCTCCTGCTGGTCCTGGGGTCTTAGCATGGGGCAGGGGCGGTGGCAACAGTGGTGTTGGTAATATGCACGCTGGTGCTTGGGGCCACCCAAGCCGCAGCACCAGTAATGGTGTCAATGGTGAATGGAGCAAGCCCCCAAACCAGCATTCCAATAATGACATCAATGGGAAAGGATCAACAGGGTGGGATAGCTCTAGTGTTACCAGCCAGAATCCTGCCATGCAGCAGGGCAATGAACAAATAAACTCTTGGGCCAAAGCTGCAGCATCTGGCAACACAGGTAGTGAAGGAAGTAATGATAGCAATGGGAGTCAGAATGAAGGCAGTACTGGAAGGGAAGGAACTGGAGAGGGTCGAAGAAGAGACAAGGGGATGATAGACCAAGGACAAGTCCAGTTGCCAAGGAATGACCTTGACCCAAGAGTTCTGTCCAACACTGGATGGGGACAGACTCCTGTAAAGCAAAACACTGCCTGGGAATTTGAAGAATCTCCAAGGTCTGAACGAAAGAATGACAATGGAACTGAGGCCTGGGGTTGTGCAGCTACTCAGCCTTCAAACTCGGGGGGCAAGAATGATGGGTCCATCATGAACAGTACAAATACCTCTTCAGTATCTGGGTGGGTCAGCTCTCCACCTGCAACAGTTCCAACGAATACAGGTTGGGGCGACAACAATAACAAAGCGCCAAATGGCCCTGGGGGATGGGGAGAGCCGACAAGTTCTACTGCTGTCAATAATGCTGCTGCTGCCAAAAGTGGCCACACTTGGAGTGGGACCACAAATCAGGAGGACAAGTCGCCTACTTGGGGTGAACCTCAGAAACCCAAATCTCAAAACTGGGGAGATGGACAGAAATCAAATCCAGGCTGGACTTCAGGTGGTGGAGATTGGGTTGATTCCTCATCTGTCTCTGGACACTTGGGAGATGGGAAAAAGAATGGTTCTGGATGGGATGCTGACAATAGATCGGGGTCTGGCTGGAATGATACTACGCGTTCTGGGACCAGTGGATGGGGAAATGGCACAAACAGCAAGGCTAATACAGGTACAAGCTGGGGAGAATCTTTAAAACCTGGTCCCCAACAGAATTGGGCTTCTAAATCCCAGGACAACAATGTGAGTAATTGGGGAGGAGCTGCTTCTGTTAAACAGACTGGATCAGGATGGGTTGGTGGACCAGTGCCAGCCAAACAGAAGGATAGTAGTGAAGCAACTGGGTGGGAAGAGCCTTCTCCACCATCAATTCGGCGCAAGATGGAGATTGATGATGGTACCTCAGCTTGGGGTGACCCAAATTACAATAACAACAAGACTGTAAATATGTGGGATAGAAACAATCCTGTAATCCAGAGCAGTACCGCCGCCACCACCACTACCACCACCATTATCAACGCAAACATGGCTGAACCTCAGCCACCGCACCAGTCAAGTGCCCAGTCAAACCGGTCCCCGCTGCTTGGTCCAGGTATGATACAAGTTTTGGTTTCTCAGCATAGGTTTGCTACACTTTGGAAAGAAATTGTGATAAGTGTCATGTAGGCAGTATTTGTTTGTGTTGGTTATATATCCACTGTCTCAAAAATATATTCATATTTAATATGAATAAGCTATAAAAATGGTGTCAAAAATATTGTTTTGTACTAGAATTTGTGATCTTACTTTCCATCTAAAATTAAAGCACACAGACATAAGATGCTAACTGTAAACCAATGCACATTTACTCAGAAGTAACTCCTATTGGGTTCAGTGAGAGTTACTTCCAGATAAGTGTTCATAGGATCATCAGTCAATATGCCATTAAATCAAGCTGTGGAACATTTATCTTTAGAAATAGTGATTGGGGCACTAATTTCTTTTACTAAAGACACAGAAAAAATGAAAAAGTGCAAAGAAAGATCAGATTATGCAATGACTTTGGTAATTGGGTAGAGGCACTGAATCCTTGTCTTAGAATATATATAATCAAGTAGGTGTGTTTAAGGCCATAAACTGACAATTCACATAATCTGAACAAAATTGTGAATTCATTAGCACTTCAGAGAACAAATTCTAAAATATTCACTTTATAACTTGTGCCATATTTTCTAATATGCTTTCTTAACCCTGTTGCTGAATGTACTCTATGTTGTCCGGTCTTTGAAGTCCATTCTCAGACACTCTACATCTGTTTCTGTTGCTCTGGCTGTCTCCTGCCAAAGACATATTTCTTCAGTTTTGGCTGTTATCCAAGAGGCTGCTTAGTTGTTGGAACCAGTGATTTTTATTCATTATCTCTTACAAAGATTTTTTTTTTTGAGGAATAGAAAAGTACATGTTTCATTTTTGTTTATTAAACAAAGGAATCAGCTGTTATTTGTGTTGTCACGCCACAACACAGAATTGTTAAAACTTCCAGGATTTTAACAGTAAAGAAAGTTCCAGTAATCCTCTGTAGTCTTTTTAAGTTTTAGCTTATTGGATCCTTACGAGAAGAATACAACTCCTATGGAGAGCTGCTTGTTTACTCAGTCGAACTGTGTTTGTGCCATTTTCACCTGATAATCTTTGAGAAACCATTTTTGCAGGAGATCTCATCCTTTGTGGGTGGGGATTTCCCCATTTCTTACGTATTTGGTACAGTGTTGCCTTAGGAATGTTGTATTAACTCTTTGATCAGATTTGGTAGGGTGTGTTATAAACATTCCCATGTTTGGAACCCTGACTTTACTGATTGTATTGCATCTTACTTGCATGGAGATAGGTAGGTAGCAGGCAGCTTCTTGTACTCAAGCTCATTATCACTGGAGTAGTGACATTATCACTTGGGAAGGAGGATTTTAGGTTTGTATTTTTATACTTGTATGAAACACCTACTATTCCAGTATAAAAGAAAAGTATTCAGTACTTCAGGGGGATCTGCTCAACCTCCTGTTATTTAGAGATCAGCAACTGAAGCCCCTTCTTCCCCCCAGGAAGTACTATTGAATCCCCCAGTTTTCAACCCTGAATCAAGAGGGGATGTGGCTGAGTGGGTTGGTAACTATGGCCCTGGCCACCACTCTACATTCCCTCCTCAAAGTGGCTGTCCTGTACAATTAGTAAGAGACTAGGATTTTATTATTCCAGGGCTGGGCAACTTGTGGTTGTCCAGATGTTGTTGGACTGCAACTCCCATTAGCCCTAGCCAGCATAGCCAATGGTGAGGGATGATGGGAGTTGCAGTCCAACAACATCTGGAGGGCCACAAGTTGCCCACCCTTGTATTATTCCGTATATATGTTTGTGGGTGCTGTTAATTTGATATATATAAGTATATATATATATCAATAATGATTTGGTCAAGGCTATCCAGGCAACCTGAATTAATGACTTCCAGGACCAATTGCCACAAGTTGTATATACGTAGTGACATACTACTCATATATATGGGAGTGACCCCTTTGTGAATTGGCCATAAAAGTTCTGATGCATAATGGTTGTGTGCATTGCTGAAGTCATGAGATACATGAACAGGGCCCATGACAAGGGTAGCAGAAGAAGAGAGAAGGCTGAGTGAGGAAGAGAGCCGCATGAGAAACAGCAGTGTATACCCTTAGGCAGCTGAGTCCCTTGAGCCAGAGAGAAATCTCACTAGCCAGTGTAGAAATAAGGGCCTACTCATGAGCAAGGGAAAAGAGAGAGAAAGCTGGTGTGGATTGAATTTTTAAATTACTTTTTATTTTGTTACGTGGGTGCCCAAAAATAAAATGTTTTCTGACAAGCTCACAAAAAATTGAAAGAATAAAATTCAATATTAAATTACAACAGCAAACAGTAGGAAAAAAAACAGCATAACAAACAGAGGAAGACACAAACAATTGATAATACAGGTATATAAATGACAAATGAAAGAGGCGAACGTAGTAGCTCTGTCTCCAGTCAGGGAATGAACTGGGAGCTACAGAGGAGAAAAATAGGGCACGAATAACCCCCTTTTCCCTGACTGAGGCTGGGGGTGAGAGACAAGTCTTCTCAGCTATCTACTGCACTTGTATTTACAGGCTTTTCTTTATAGCCACAAGCCTACAATCAGGCCTACGCAAGACACTCCCCCTGAGGCAGGTCTTCCCCTCCACAAACCTGCTGATTTGTTTAGTTTTTTTGCTGCCAAGCTAGCAAACTTTAAAAACATTTGCCACCATCACAGCAAAGCAGCAGTGATACAGGCTTTCTCTGGGCCACCTCACCCATAATGCCTTGCTCTGGTGAAGGACTCCTGAGACAAAGGACTTATGGAAGGGGTGGTCCTGCCTAGAAACATGTTCTTCTTAAAAATGGATGCATAGATTTTCAGATTTCTGACAGAAACTCACATATATTCTTTGGATAATATTACCCACCTTAGTTGTAAACTTGGCCCAGTTCATATATTCACCAGGGGCCAGTGCTGAAATTGCACTGGTGGATGAACAATAGGAGCACCTCATCTTCACTATACAGAAAACTTCCCATGCAACTGCCTGGTTACCGAGAGAGAGAGAGAGAGAGAGAGAGAGAGAGAGAGAGAAGATCACATGGACAGGCCTCTGTGTGTCTAGGCATTTATTGAGATGCCCCACACCCATTGGAGATGATCGGCTTCGTGATGAAAAAGCTCTGCACCTTTCCACTGTAGCACTATTTCAGTGCCAGCCCATAGTGAATTATGGATCTGGGCTTAGTAGTCCTTCTCATAAAGGAAACTAACATGGTAGCGAGACACACAATTTGAATGTAACTTAAAACCCTAGTAATGTAATGTCACAATCTTAATATGTGATCCTCTCTTATTTTTAGCCATTTAACTGCCCTCAGTGACTAAGAGAATATTTGTGATGGATTTGTATTTATACTTGAGACATGTATGCATGATGCACTATTAAGTTTTATACTTTTCATTGTCTCAAAATGGAATATTTCTGTGTTCCAGTGCCATCCACTGTGTGGGAGGAAGGAGGAGAGCTTTTCAGCCAATGCAGGCATAATATTTTTTAATGTATTAACCTCCCATTTAGATAACATGAAAGACATTTAGACCTGTAGAACTGGAGACAAAAATTTTAATTTCCAGTACTGTCTTCTGGGTTCAGTATCCACCCTCAGGTCAGTCATTCAGAATATCCAGCTCTAGGGAGGGAAATGAGAAATTCAGTGCTAAATCTCCTTTCCTAATATACCTTCCCCCAGGGCGAGCCAATCTTGAACTGGTGGACTTCTACCAGTTCTGAATTAGCTACCCACAGAAAGAATAGATGGATTTTATTATGAGTATCCTTGAAACTTCATTTATTTCAAGAGTTCTTCTCTTGCACCTTTGAAGGAAAAGTGGGAATTTCCCCACTCTTATTTGAGAATATGGTTGACCGTTTTTTTGTACAGATTCTAAAATACAGCATCCTAAGGTAGGCAAAACAAATCCTAATTTAGTTGGTTTATTTTAAAGGCAATCATTTGGATGTCTTTGGAAAATCTTTTTAAAAAATATTCTAGACCTAAAGTATCCTTTTGTCCCCTAATGTATGTATAGGATGATGACCCTTTGCTGAGATATAGCCACTCCTGGAATGGAAGTTTGCATCCTGCATGGTAACAAAAGAAACCTAGCTGTGTATAAACAAGTAAAAACCTGGAAATAAAGCTGCTTGAGTTTTCCACCCTAGATGGACTGGACATAAAGACCCCCCCAGAAGTTATTGGTTCCAGCAAATAAGATGACAGCACAAAACTTTTCATTTACTGATGTGCCAATTCTGGGGTCTCCTATGAGTCTCTGTTTTCTATCTTTTGTTTCCTCTCATCAGCTCCAGCCAACATATCCAATAGTCAGGAATGCTGGAAGTTGTCGTCTAAAACATCTGTAGGGCACTGGGTTGCGGAATGCTGAAATAAACCATACTTTGCTATCATATCAACAACAACTAAGTCTACCTGGAGATTGGGGAAAAGCAAATGTTACTAAATGGTTCTTGGTCTAGGTCACCAAGGAATGCTTTGGTGTATGGGTCAGGTTATTTTGAGAGATTAAGCATACAAATAACCAAACTTCAGAAAATCAAAAACAAGTTCCTATCCACCTATCCTTTTCGGTGGGAACGGGTTACCCTCTTCTTTCAATATAGTGCCTGCAAAGAGACCCATGTGCTTGATACTGTGGGCCTATGAAACATCATTCATTCATAATAACACGCTTTGCTGGTTTGAATTGTTTTGTGCGTGCGTTAAGAAATGCAACTACACGTAGCTATTCTTAAATCACCAATGGAGTTTGAATTGTTTCAGGGATTCAAATGCCAGCTATGCCCAAGTTACTGTTTAAGAATTTTTCTAACTAATCATCATTGTGATCAGTTCTGCTATTTTTTGCACTTGATTTAATCTCTTGAGAACTTTACAAACTATGGGTGTCTTAACGCATGTTATTGTTTTCACGTAATTACAACTAATTTGCCAGGGCATGAACTCCCTTGTTGTGAGTAATAATTTACATAATATTATGTGGCTCAATACACAATGTATTTAACAAAATGACTTATACATTACAGATTGGTAGTGATTAATCATTATTATTGAATTTAAAGAGAACCCAGGGAAACTGGTCCCTCTTTCTTTTTACTTAATAAATGAATACATGTTGCAGTGGAAATTGCAGTGTTCAGCTTGAGGTTAAATATACTGTTGCAAAGGCTGGGAGCTCTTTAAATTGTGCATTCTAGCTTCCTTTCGAATATTTAATTATACTTAATTTCCTCTATGCCAATATGTATGCCAATATACAACTACAGAATGAAGGCAGAAATGAGAAATCCTTCAAGCCAACTACTCCAGAAAATTTGGCTGATCGTTTCAAATCCATATGTGAACCCTGCATTTCCTTTCCTCTATAGCCCCTAACCTGAAGAACTTCTCCTTCCAGGCCATTCTGTCATATCTCCAGTTTTACCTCTTCTCCACCCCTTTGTCCGTATCTCATCAGCTTTCCATCTGGAACAATACCTCTTCCCGAAGGCCGTCTGCCCCCTTGTTCTGCTGCTTCTCAGGTCCTCCCCCACCCCAACTTTTTCTAAGCTCTTCTGCCTGCTTTGCTCCTCTGTAGGATCAACTTGACTAAAATCACCCAGATGCCCTTCTGCCTCTGAGAAAAATCAGGGCAGCTTCTCCAGTCATGACCAGAGAGCTTCACTACCATCATCAGCACCATAACATATCATAGCGTGTTATACAATATACATTGCCCTTATTCGGAGCCATGGGAGAGGAAATTCTGTATTCTTATGTCATTGTCAGGTCTTTTAAATTTTGTTTTCTATGTATAAGAAAATATCTCTAATACAGAAATTAAAATTTTCAGCTGACAACAGCTGACATGGGAATTTGAGAGATTCCCGATTAAATGCTAATAACATGATTGCTACATTCCAAAGCTCTTGGTGCTTCAGGGGGCGCGGACCTTACTGTCAGGAAAAAGCGCCCTATTCTGTTTAGTGTAAGGGGGTGCTCTGCATGCTCATCTTTGCATAAATCAAGCTTGTCCCAACAATCACATAGCTCTTTATTGCACTGGAGAATGGTGGATATGTCTAAATTTTATGCCTAGATATTTTATCACAGTTTTTGTTTTGCTTTGTTTTGCTTTGATTCTAGAAATACACATTCAGAACATCAAGAATAATGCAAATACTTAATTCATAAGATAAAAACATAGAAAGTTCTCTAGATAGGGAAATTCAAATCAGATTGATTTGGTTGCTGCACTCTATGACTACCACAAAGAGACAGCCAAGATGATGATATTTCTATATCTATTGGGAGCTCACATGTTTCAGCCAAAAGAAGCCTTCTTCATAAGCTGCCTACAAAAAAAAATGCTTATGTCATTCATAAAAATAGTTTGGAACAAACAAAACCCATAGTCAGTAAAACAGTAAACAGATTTTAAAAATCATATAACAAATTTCAAAAATATACCAAAATTATAAAATTAAAACATAACACCTTAAATCTAACATAAATACACTTACATGTAGCTAAAAGTATTATTAAAAATACTTCCAGAGTTCCCTGAAAGTTGTATGCTTCCCTGAATTAAATGCAGCAGCAAAAGTAACTTGTGAAAAATAGCCTTCTGGTAGAAAACACTGGTGTTACCAATCCCTCTAGGAATTAGAGATCATTGCCAAATAATTACTACAACAAATGAGCTCAGAGAACATCACCAAAGAGAAAACCACACATCGACTACAAAAGGGGAAAGAAATACAGTTCCTCATTTAAATCTTGTGGAGACAAAGTTTTAAATTCCCAAATCCACTGTATCTCTTTTCTTTCAATAAATCCAGAACTATCAGCACCTTGGGACACCTTGGTCTCTTTATGTGGTGATCATTTTGGTGGATATTTCCTGTTTTTTTGTGTTTTAAATGTGTTTTCTGCACATTATATATTGACCATGTGAAACCACAAATAAGTTGCTAACTAGCTGCTGGTGTTGGCATTCCTTGGTCATTTCTATACCATTTTAATGTATAAGGTGTTTCATAATCCTTATTAATCCTCACAGTAAGCTTCTAAGGTCATCTCCTCTGTCTTGTAGACAGACCAAGCGATAAGGACTTATCCAAACCTTTCCAGCTGATGGTTAAGCAGGGATTTGGACCAAGGTCTTGAGGAAACTCCTTTGAATGCATAATTCACAAACTGTATTATCTAAATCAGGGAGAGGCAACCTGATGCCCTCCAGATGTTTAGGACTACAACTCCTTAAGCCCCAGCTAGATGGCCAATGATTATGGGAGTTTTAGTCCAAAATAATAGGGGCTTGGAATTTGGCATTTTAAAGCCTTCCACCAAAATAAAATAAAATTAAGAATCTAAAATGAAATGCTCAGCTTTGTTTGAAAAAAATCAACCTGATGCTAAAAGCTACTTTTCCTCTACACCTATCTCATGGCCAGGTGATTAGTGGACTGATGTAGGTTGTCTGTGACTTACCAACACCAAACCTATGCATTGGAGCAAGGCATTGGTAAACAGCAGCATGATGTTTGACCTTGCAATGTTGCTTCCCATGGTAATGGTTGAAAAGGTAGGCATCACTTTGTCAGGTTTCAACCTGCATACAAAGGTAGGATGCCTGAAAACAAATTGTGCCACAGGTATTTCATTTCTGTTTGGGAGCAGATCTTTAAATACAGATAAGTCTTTTTCCCTCCTCCCCGCACCAGAAAGCAGTCTGCACAAAGAGCCATCATATATATATGGTGAGTGGGTAGGCAGAATACTATAAAAGAGCAAGTAAATGTGGACTACAACAAAGATTTTACCTCAGTCATGCTGCCTAAGAAAAGGTCTCCACATCTCATTTTATAGAATAGTAAGAATAAAACAGTAGAGCAAACTAACCTTTTTATACTGAGCGAGATATAAGCAATGTAAGTTAACATTGCTAAGGTATTAACATATACCAATCTAGCCCAGACATATAATGCTAAACTATCGTTAAGTGTTACTTGCACAAGCTTTGGATTTCTGCAGTATATCCACTCTTTTTGGGTGAAGCTGCAAGAAGGAGATTGGAAGCTTTCACTTCCATTTTCAATTAATCATGGTTGTTCAGTATGTCCAAACCAAAAAATGTGCTTAATCTTAATTATGGCTTAGGGAAACAGGCTAGAATCATAAACCATGGTTTGGGGTTGGCTTGTTTCCCTAAATCAAGAGTGGGTAACTGTGGGAGGGTTGGACGCCTTTTTTTCTCCATGGTCTGCACTGGGCGTGGGTGGGGAATTAAAATGAAAAAGCACTGGTTTGTTGCTGAAATTCAGCAGCAAACTGTAGCATAATGCTCAGTAGTACTAAAAAGGCTACATTTAACTTGCTATCAAGCTAAAGTTGATACTTCTGGCACTCAGTAGTGGCAACAGAGCACTAAAATTTAGTCTCTGCCATTCTGTGCCATTTTGTTTCTTTAAAAAAATGTTATTCAAGGGGCAGGCAGAACTGTGTGTGGCCCCAAGCTACATGTTGCTCACCTCTGGCCTAAACCATAATTAAGACTAACCATAATTTGTCCAAGTTCAGACATAATGCTAAACTGTAGTTAAATCATGCTATATTACTCTTTACAGTACTAACTACTAGATTACTCAGATCTGATGCTTCTTGCTGTAATCAAATTCTATTTTCAGGGGGTGGGAGATACTTGTGACTCAGTCATTAAAAGAATCAGATGTAGTTTTTTATTATGAGACAGACACAACTTTTTATAGTTATCAAAAAGCAGAATTTACCATTTTAGCAAATGATTCCTACTGTGCCACAGGGATTCCTCAATCTCCTTTCTGCAAGAGCAAATCAAATGAGTCTGTCTTAGATGACTAATTAAATCCTGTTTACATCGATTGCTTCATATTCACAAGTTGTCGACTAGGGGAGGGCTTCAATGCTTTTATGTAGTTTGAAAACTTAATTTTATGTTTCTTTGTTCCTTCTAACCATGGCTTTTCCAATTTTGATTTCAGCAGGCTGGGGAGAGATGCCTGCTGTCCATGCAAAGCCTGAAGCTTCATGGGGAGAGCCTTCCTCCCCTTCTGCTGCAGTTGATAATGGCACTTCAGCATGGGGGAAGCCCCCCAGCAGTGGTACAGGGTGGGGAGATAACTCTGCTGAGTCAGCAGGGACATATGGAAGAGTGAACGCACCAGCTGCTGCCCCAGCACTGTGCAAACCAGGTGAGTATGTGCGCGCATTCTCTTTTCAGCATAAACTGAAGTTCTGCTTTATGGCTTAGAAAACCAAGGACAGACCAAACTGACAGACATAAGCTCTCCAACTTTATATAATAGTAGAGTGGTGGGTGTGTGTGTGTGTGTGTGTGTGTGTGTGTGAGGTTGGTATGATATTGAGATTTTAAAGTATAGGGAAGCTAATTGAAATCCTGCATTTCTCCTGTAGCTTCTAAATCCTCTATGCAAGAAGGCTGGGGCAGTGGTGGAGATGAAGTAAATCTCAGTACAAGTCAGTGGGAAGATGAAGAAGGAGATATGTGGAATAATACTGCTTCGCAAGAGAGTAATTCCTCTTGTAGCTCCTGGGGGAATGCCCCAAAGAAAGGACTTCAAAAGGTAGGACTAAAACAAAAAATCACTGAGATATGGGAGCCAAAGGGTACATGCATGGTTTTTATATTGGTTTCTTTCATCAAATGATTTTATGAAAAAATTAAAGCCACTGCACTGCAATAAGACTGATACAAAGACTGATATCCAGTAGTTTCCACCCCTTATTTTGATCATATCGGCCTGGTGTTGGAAATCAGGCATAGACAGAATCCATTGCATCTTGATGGAGATGTTCTTGAACCAGTGTCTCTCTGCCTGCTCCCTCACTGACACGCACACTTAACTATAATGCAACATTTCAACATCCATGAAAAGGCCACCTAAGGCATATAGAGCTCAGAACTTTTTGACAGTGCTCTCTCAGAGTATGACAGGCCTTAATGACATGAGGCAAGTTATGCACTAAATTTGGTATTGCTCACTGTCCTGGAAGCAGGTGTTGTGTTTTGTTTTTAATTGTGTCATAGACAGTTATCTGATAAAGGCATTCTTGGGTGGGACAGAATCCCTGCACTGCAGGAATGAAGGAGCAATTAGGTGGATACTTGACTTTCAGAGACTTTTGAATCTGAATACTATGTGTGATTCGACTCTTGGTTTAGCAACTGCTCTGTCAGTCATCCAGTCACCTTATGGAATAAGAGGCTAGTTGCAGCTATTGACAAAGTAACTGTTAGGTGCCCTCTGCCTTGTTGATGGATTCACCTGTATATGTGGGAGTTTTTAAAGCAACTGGAAATATTACTAGAGAGCAGATGACTGTATGCTTATGTTAACACTGACTGAACACACAATGGGAGCCATTTGATGGACTATGCTGTGATACTGTCAAAGAATTTTTTCTTCTCCAGCATTGTGTGTACAATGAACCCCATCAAATCTGTTCATTAGAAAATAGCTTTTTCTAGTGACTGTCTGAAGAAAGAAACATTTACAGTCCTCCGTGACGTATTTGCAAGGCACTTTCTAGTCAGAATTTGATGCCCTCCCTTTGAGATCACACTCTCAAATAGACATTAAAAAGGCATTGAGCAGCTTCCTGCGGGAGCGCTGTTTCTCTTTTGGTATTTTAAAGATGCTGATATACGTGACTACTAGTTTAAAAAGATGTTGAACACTGTTCACTTTATGTCTTGAATAAGGACTTCCACAATAATACAAGTCATATAAGAAGCCTTCACTCTCACTACATATATTGTTGTTCTCATTTGGAATTAGCATTATGCTGGGGGAGTGGGGAGAATATTGAAACAGTCATCCAGCTCTAAAAGGAAGCCTGACTTTTGTATTACATTTTGGTATATGCAAGAATGCATTTGAATCTTTTAAGATGTAGGATTGGGACCAAGCTCTGAGACTTCTGCTGTGGTTAATATAGAAATGTTATGATTCAGTATTGCAGTTCTGTTAACGGTATAATTGTTTGATTAAATCAGATGTCTACAACTTGTGATCAAATGTAGCCTTATGGGCATATTTTGAGGCTTGGTAGGCTTGGTCAGCAACCTCCATCCATTTTTACAAGGTGGAAAGCAGAAACAGGATTTCTAAGACCCCTGATGGTCTGCCATACATGTTCGGTGGGCTGTGATTAGTTCATAAAATCATAGAATAGTAGAGTTGGAAGGGGCCTATAAGGCCATCAAGTCCAACCCCCTGCTCAATGCAGGAATCCATCTTAAAACATAGCTGACAGATAGCTGTCCAGCTGCTTCTTGAATGCCTCTAGTGTGGGAGAGCCCACGTCCTCCCTAGGTCATTGGTTCCATTGTCGTAGTGCTCTAACAGTCAGGGCGTTTTTTCTGATATGTAGCCGGAATCTGGCTTCCTGTAACTTGAGCCCATTCTTCCACGAACTGCACTCGGGGATGATTGAGAAGAGAGCCTGGCCCTCCTCTGTGTGACAACCTTTCAAGTATTTGAAGAGTGCTATCATGTCTTACTGGGTCAAATGTTATGCAGACCTGATAAAAGATTTATTTTATTTACGTCTAATAATTTTTTGTCTCATACAAGTCTGAAAGCAAATAACAACAATAACAGAAGACACAGTTCTGTATAAATTCTGAAAACAGCATTTGTGGTTTTAATATGGGCAAATTGATAGGAGTCTTCATAGAAACATCACTTTTAGTCTGTTTTTAATACAGCCAACAGCAAAGAAATGGAATGGGTTATTCTCAGATTGTGGCTTGCAAGCCTAAATTGTAAACAATGGTTGCTGGGATCTTTGCATTAAAATTTTATTATCTACTTGCTAACTGTTGGGAGAAAGTACTCAGTTTGGAGCGTGGACTGTTTCTCTGCTATGTCTGCCAAATAAGATAGACACTACTTATCTCTTTCATCTTATTTTTTTAGACCTGTGCAAATATGTTTCCTCTTGGCAGAAACAAAATGCCTTTATAACTTTGGATGTAATGCTAAAACATGACTTAGTGTCACATCTGCAAGCCACAGCAGGCCTCGGGTTGCACATTCTTGCCTACTCTTTTGCACATAAGAAGAGAAGATAGGAAGCTTCTACTTTCAATGTTAACATAACCAGAGTTCCCTATTATGTTCGAAGTCAGGGAACTCTTGTTAATTCAAACAAACCAGGATACAGCTGTGGTTTATGATCCAGGTTTGTTCACTAACTAGAGTTAAAACTAACCAATGTTCCCTGAGTTTGGACATAATAAAAAATGCAGATTAGTTTAAAACATGAATCATATGTTCTTCTTCGTGGTCTCTGTGCATCACACATATGGACTTGCGCCGATGCCAAGCCCCGTTCGGGAAACTTCGGTAGCTAGCTTAGAGTTTTGGCGGGAACCCCTCCCCCCACCATCCTACTGCGCATGCTCCGGGTTCCTGCCTACCTCAGTTCTTCTTCGACCGCTGCGCTGATCGCCTCGTGGGAGACTTCTTCTTCTCTACTTCTTTCACGTTCGTACTGAATCTGTTGGAAAATAGTTAAAGTTAGCTTAGATAGTTGTTTTTAGTCGTTAGTTCCTGTTTCATATATATAAAAAAAAAAATTTAAAAAATTAAATAGCTTAATTTTAGTTAGTTAGTCAGGCCTATATCAGCTTATGGCGCAGTCTGCGCTGTTTAAACATTGCTCGAAATGTCAAGCTAAATTAACGCTCACTGACGGACACTCACTTTGTCTTATTTGCCTCGGTGAAGCGCATATTGTGAATTCCTGCTCACATTGTATGAGTTTTTCTCGACAAACCCGTCGGAACCGCGCTGACCATTTGCGAAGTATTCTGTGGAGCAAAGCCCTCTCAGCAGTCGACTGACCTCGCCCTGCCACAATGGAGTCGACCCCATCTACTTCTGGGGAGCGTGGGCTTGAGCAAGTAAATCGCTCGATCCCAGCATCACCTAGCTCACCCCCCTTATGGGTTGCGGCTCAGGAACCTGGTCAATCGCCTTTGCATCCATCTGCAGAGAGCGTGGCTCTAAAACAACAAAAAGGCAAAACTCGAGACAAGCCTTCACAATCGCACAAGCCACGAAAATCTTCGATACCGTCTTCGATGTAGACGTCGACACCGTCCTCGGCGTCGAAGTTGACACCACCGGCTCCATCACAGAAACCATCTGCGCTTCCGGAAAAGAACACCGTCCCTTCGGTACCGACAGCAACGGCGGCACAAGAGCGCCGGAGACCATCTGCCACGCTGTCTATTTCACCACAGTCAGCAGTGTCGGTACCGCAAGAGCAACGTCGGCCAATTCCACCTGCGGCACGGTCTTCCTCGTTACCACCAGTGCCCTTGATACCGTCTCCGATACCGGTCGACTGTTCGATACCGTTGCCGATACCGGTCAAATGTTCTTCGGAGTTAGACATGATGGAGACGATACCGATGGAACAACAGGATGTTGATCTAGTCCACCAGCCGGCATCACCTCAATCCCGCACATCTTGGTGCAGCACTTACCGTTCTCGATCCCGCTCACGGTCTCGCTCGCGGAACTGGGACGCCTACTCTGACTGTTCCCATCAGATCGGGCATTCTCCACGATACTGACAGCCTCGGTATCGCTTCGACCCCTACACGGGGCAGCGTCTGCAGTCCATACCTCATTCGCCTTCGCAGAACCGGTCACAGACAACGGCCTCCGGGGTTT
Organism: Anniella stebbinsi; assembly: GCA_029215795.1. NCBI lineage: Eukaryota > Metazoa > Chordata > Lepidosauria > Squamata > Anniellidae > Anniella > Anniella stebbinsi. The sequence continues at coordinate 56,931,897 of JARDYH010000005.1, read as the reverse complement.
CTCAACGACATCGAGGAGCTACAGCGGCTCAAGTTCCATCAACATCGGTGCCGGAGCGGCTTAGGGATCCGCCAACGTCGGCCGAGGACTATGCATCGGATACATCTTCTGTGCCTTCACCAGCTCCGTCGATACCGTCCCCTTCTGATGGAGTCGGGACTACTGACAGGGCTTCCCCATCGATGGAACTCGGAAGCTTCTCCGACCAGATGCTCAGGATGGCGCAATCGCTCGGCATCGAGCATCAACAACCGCAAGAGACAATGGAGGATAGAATATTTTATGTAATGTATACAGACCCAGCTCCACAACTCACTCTACCTATTGTGCCAACTCTCCTCAAGGCTGTCCAACAATCCTGGACAAATCCGGCCACTATGGGCCTGACATCCAAGCGACTGGATGCACTATACAAAGTCAAGGAAGCTGATGCCCCCTTCCTATTCATTCACCCAAAGCCGAATTCTATTGTGGTGGAAGCTTCCCAGGGCAAGTCTTCCCGAAGTCACTCTGCCTCGACAGACAAAGAGGGCTGAAAGCTCGATGCTTTTGGGCGCAGGATGTATTTTTCCACGGCTCTCGGGGTCAAAGTTGCAAATTACCAGGCCATGATGGCCCGGTACCAGTTGTTTCTGTGGGAGAAAATATCCACATTGACAGATTATTTACCAGACGATCAACGCGACCTGGCACGTGTCTTCCAAACAGAGGCAATCAGGCTTTCTAAACAGGAGCTGACCACCTCGCGCCACCAAACGGATTGCGTTGCCAAAGCAATGATAGGGGCAGTGGCGCTGCGGCGCCATGCTTGGTTACGATCAGCCACTTTGCCCCAGGATACGAAGAACCAAATTGAAGACCTCCCTTGTGACAGGGAGGGTCTCTTTAACTCTAGTACTGATACTACGATGGATACGATCCACAAAGCCAAAATGACTGCTCGGAAAATGGGATTCGCCAATCAGCCACAATCATCTTACAGACCTCGGAAATGGTACCGGCCGGTGCCATATCAACAGAGACAGCTGCAGGACCGTACCCAACGTTATCAACCAGCACAGCCTACATCGTCATACCAGCAAAGAAAGACCACCACACGATTCAACAAGTCACGTGGTAGACAGGAGACAGTGTCCAAACGGCGTCTTTGACTCCTCCATCCCTGCACTGACTCTCCACACTTGCTCCAACAGGCTTCGATCATTTCTTCCAGCTTGGGAAACCATCACTACAGACCATTGGGTCCTCGACATCATCGCCAACGGCTACCAAATAGAGTTTCAAGTCCCCCCTCCTCTTGGCATCGTGAAGATCACGCCACTTTCAGACACAATCCTCCAGGAGACATCAACTCTTCTAGAGAAGGGAGTAATCCGGCCACTTCCAATTTCCCACCTCAGGACAGGTTTTTATTCATGTTACTTCACGGTACCAAAGAAGGACGGGGGCCTTCGCCCTATTATGGATCTCCGACACCTCAACAAATTTATCAAACCAAAAAAATTCCGCATGGTGACACTAGCAGCTATTCTACCCATGCTAAGACACAGATGGTCACTTATTTTCACATTGCCATCCATCCGGCCCACCGCAAATACCTTCGATTCGTCATCAGCCATCAGATCTACCAGTTTTCCATACTTCCATTCGGCCTGAAGACTGCTCCACGAGTATTTACAAAATGCATGTCGGTGGTCTGTGCACACCTACGCTCCAGGAACATCGAGCTATATCCTTACCTGGACGATTGGCTAATCGTCTCTCCATCCAAGCGGCAAGCACACGAAGACGTCCACACGGTCTCATCGCTCCTCTCAGATCTCGGCCTGCAGATAAATAAGGAAAAATCCATTTTTCAGCCAACTCAGGCAATTCAATTCATAGGTGTCACCATAAACTCGATCCTAGGTCAGGCGTTCCTCCCTCACGAAAGAAGGCACACGACAAGAGAACTGGCCATGCAGCTCCAGTTTACCCACCGGGCATCAGCCTTTCAAATTCTCCGCCTGCTAGGCCTTATGGCCTCGGCAGTGTTCGTAGTACGTTGGGCCTGACTTCACATGCGCCCTCTGCAGCAGTTTCTGCTCGCTCATTTTTCCCCAGATCAGGTACCTCGCAAAGTTATACTTACCATCCCAGATCGAGTTAGTCTCTCCCTCAAGTGGTGGTCCAATCCACGCAACCTGTCACAAGGAATGCCATTCCAGAGTCCGGGACCATTCCGCATCCTCACAACAGATGCATCCTTAGAAGGATGGGGAGCGCATCTCGGCGACCTAAACATCCAAGAAAGATGGTCACGTTCGGAGCGACTCCTTCACATAAACATGCTCGAACTTCTGGCGGTGAAGAGAGCTCTCCATGCTTTTCAACCTCTGTTGCACGACCGTCACGTCCATGTGCTATCAGACAACACAACCGTTGTTTGGTACTTAAACAAGGAAGGCAGGACCCGCTCCCGCCATCTGCTTTACTTGACTATGGACATTCTCCACTGGGCCATTCACAGACGCATTCGCCTGTCCGCACTGCACATCGCAGGCACAGACAACGAGAAGGCGGACATTCTCAGCCGCACCTTTCGCGACACCCACGAATGGGAACTGTCCCCAAGGATCCTTCTGCGCCTTTTTGCAAGATGGGGCACACCGTCTATCGACCTTTTTGCAACTCCTGCCAACTACGTCTGTTCGACGTTCTGTTCCCGAGCAGGGCTAGGGAATGCCTCGCTAGGGGACACGTTTCAATGGGACTGGTCCAGGGGCTTCCTCTACATGTTTCCCCCCTTCCCCCTGTTAGGCCAAACGATCGCCCGGGCTCACCAGTACAGGACAAACGCCATCCCGATAGCCCCCTGGTGGCCTCGACAGCCGTGGTTCACGTCACTCCTTCGACTGGCGAGCCATCAGATTTGGCATCTTCCCAACACGCCGGATCTACTCTCCAAGGACGGGGGCAGGATACTGCACCCAGACCTTCAGGCCTTGAGACTCACAGACTGGAGAATTTCGCCAGATGGCAGGACTTAACCATCCAGCCGGCCATACGAGCTATCTTTGAGGCAGCCATAAAACCTGCTACTAGAGATTCGTACGCCAGGAAGTGGAAGCGTTTTCAGACATTTGCTGCTGATAACGGTTTTGACTGTAGATCGGGCCCAATAGTAGGTGTGGTTGAATTCCTATATTCACTTCACTCCATGGGCCTCAAACCTTCTTCTATTAAAGTTTACTTGGCTACCATCTCGGCTAACCATGGTTTAGTTGACGGATTTTCCGTCTTCACTCATCCTTCTTCCAAAACCTTTCTCAAGGGCCTGCAAAATATGTTTCCGCCTTATCGTCCACTGGTGCCCCAATGGAGCCTATCCGTAGTCCTGACTGCTCTGACCTCAAAACCATTTGAGCCGCTAGCGACTATTGACTTTCGTCTTCTAACACTGAAAGCAGTTTTTCTAGTGGCAATCACGTCTGCTCGGCGTGCATCAGAGCTTGCAGCTCTACTCGTGGACCCTCCTTACACTCAATTTTTTCCTAACAAAGTTGTGTTACGTCCTGGACCTACATACGTTCCAAAGGTTACCTCTAGTTTCCATGTTAACCAGGACATTGTTCTTCCCACTTTTTTCAAGGCTTCTACTGACCCCCTTTGTTCAAAGTTGCATTCTTTAGATATTAGGAGTACGTTGGCCTTCTACAAGTCTTGATCAGAATCATACCGCAAGTCACGTCAACTCTTCATTTGCTATGGGGGCAAAACCAAGGGGTTAGCAGTGTCTTCGCAACGCCTTTCATGTTGGATTGTGGACACCATTGTTCTCGCTTACCAAATACTTGGCAAACAACCACCAGCCTCATTTACAGCTCACTCCACGAGGGGCCAGGCCACCTTCACAGCCCTCTTGCGTGGAGCGTCCGTCCCTGATCTATGTAAGGCTGCCACCTGGTCAAATGCTTCAACTTTCATCAAGCACTACCGCCTTGACATCAGGGCTGCACGGGACGCCTCATTTGGAAGAGCAGTCCTTTCTTCTATATGCCACTGACTCACCAGCGGGCCACCCCACCTCCGGTAAGTCTTGCTTGTTATTCGCTCCTATGTGTGATGCACAGAGACCACGAAGAAGAAATGCAGGTTGCTTACCTGTAACCGTAGTTCTTCGAGTGGTCATCTGTGCAGTCACACAACCCACCCACCATCCCCTCTTGGCCACGCTGTTGTGAAGGTCAAGAGTTTCTCGGCGTATGCTTACCTTATTAATTACTCTGCCTTAGTCGTGAGGCCTAGCGGTCTCAGAGAACTGAGGTAGGCGGGAACCCGGAGCATGCGCAGTAGGATGGTGGGGGGAGGGGTTCCCGCCAAAACTCTAAGCTAGCTACCGAAGTTTCCTGAACAGGGCTCGGCGTCGGCACGAGCCCAAATGTGTGACTGCACAGATGACCACTCGAACTACGGTTACAGGTAAGCAACCTGCATTTCTTGATTTTCTCCTCTGGTGTGCTCTTGTGAACCCAAGGTTCATTGCAGCTTGTGCATGTAACATTAAACCATGGTTTAGTGTTACGTCCAAACTGGCCAATATTCATAGTATTAGGACACATGCATATATTATGTTATGTGTGTGAATGTGCCCTGAAGTAATGTACAATATTGATAAGGAAAATATTCATGTGGATTGGAGTGCATGCTTCCTTTCTAGAAATACTTTTTAAAAGTTGATTTAGAATGCAGTCCTATACCCACTCAGTGGGACTTACAGCTGAGTAGGCATATTTAGGATTCCCCGTTAAAACATCTTCACATTTTTCCTTTTAGGGCATGAAGACATCTAGTAAGCAAGATGAGGCCTGGATCATGAACCGTCTGATAAAACAGCTCACAGACATGGGCTTCCCAGTGCGTAACGTATTATGTTCCAGTATACCCTGTACCTTTGCCTCCACTGGCCATAGAGGATATAGATGACTGTGATTGCATATAAATGTCATTAGATCTGCAAACCAATATAAACTTAGCTGGGAGCAGGTCACATTTAAATGAGGTTTACTTCTGAGTCGAAGTAAAGAAGGATTGTACTGCAGGTTTCACTAGAACACATAGTTGGAATGCTCATAGAATTATAGAATAGTATTGTTGGAAGGGGCCTACAAGGCCATCAAGTCCAACCCCCTGCTCAGTGCAGGAATCTACCTTAAAGCATGCCTGACAGATGGTTGTCCAGCTGCCTCTTGAATGCCTCGTTCTACATCGTTCTGCATTTACAACAGCTCCAATGATATAGTTAGATATCCCATAATAAAGTGTGGGATACATAATATTTTAATATCCCTCTTTACAATGCGAAGAGGAAGATGTAGCTATAAATTTAATATGGCCCCTTCTTGGTCTGCATTCTTTTCTTATTAGTAAAGGGTGCCAGTTATCAATCTCCAATGGCCTGACGTCTCAGGGCTGAGGCACCTTTATTACTCATGAGTCAGGAGTCCAAGCTGTGTTGCATTGGCCATTGAAATCTCATTATTAATTCCAAAATTCTCTTAGAGGTATTTGATTATAGAATATCCTAATTGGGCAGCAGGGTTAGATGATGATGATGATGATGATGATGATGATTTACATTTATATACTGCCCCATAACCGAAGCTCTCTGAGCGGTTTACAAAAATTAGATGATGCAAATATGAAACATTTTCCTGAACTGCCACACCCTGGAGCATCAGACTCCTGCCAGCCCACCAAACAGCTGTTTGGAGGGAGCCTGATACTGTAGGGAAACAGGGCACATGCAGATGACTCTCCCAACAGACTCTTTTGCCCTGCAGGATTGGGCTGTGGCGGCAGCAGCAGCAGTAGCACTATGAGGGGCAATTGGAAGGGCAGGGCACCTGCAGAGGACCGCAGAGATAGCCCCGAGGGCTGCATGTAGCTCACAGGCCGCATGTTGCCCATCCCTTCACAGTAGAGCAAAAAATCAGCATTAAATGACTGATCCACTTAGGCTATTTAACTATAGATGGAACTGTTTCACCTACTTATGCCCCTGCTTTCTCAGTGTAAAGAAGGAAAGAAAGGACTAGTTACTACTGTATGAGTACTAGATGCCTGCTTAAGTTTCCCTTCAGAAATAGAAAGGAAAAGGAGGAAAGAAAGGTAGAAAGTTTGGGAAGACAAGGAGATAATTGGAAGAAGAAATCAAAGGACCTGTAGAATATGGAAATAGAAAAGGCTGTGGCAAGCAATATAAGTTTGTAAGGAAATATTTGAAGGGGCCAATATTACTACTGCATTTTTATATAGCATTTGTAATTTGCAGGGTATTTTGCTGACTTCATTCACTGTTTACAATCCTCCACCTACACCATGTGATATTGTGTAATTTGTGTGTGAGTATGCACACATACACACATAACACATGCACACACCTGAAATTCTCAATAATACATCATGTTCTGATATGGTGGATTATAGTCCACAAAAACATATGTCATAATACATTTGTTAGTCTTTAAGGCAACCCTTTGGTAGTCTTTAGGACTCTTTGTTGTTGTTGTTGTTGTTGTTGTTGTTTTTGCCTCCTTTATTATGTTTGACCTCCCCATAAGCCCTAAGGGATAGATCACTATTATTTCCAGTTTATAAATGGGGATGCTGAGGCTGAAAGGAGATAGAATCGGGGCATGACTGATGCAACATACTTTTTCCATGCAGGCATAGAACTTAAACCCAGGTCCAGTTTCACTCTCATTTCATAGATGATAATGCAGGAATCAGCATTGCCTGCTGATTCCTGCATATCAGGTTGCTGTTAAATCACAAAAATGGGTCCTGCTTTTTTTCTTTCTGATGCATTGGCAACCCCACCTCCTTTTGAGTATTAAATACTGGTAGGTGTAGAAAGCATAGAGAAAATGTCATCATGCCAAGTTATGACCTCTTCACGGAGGAAGGAGGAGTCTAAAGATGTTCCTAATCATCGCTCCTAAAAGATCTTGTTGGCTCCAAATTTTGTAGGGAAATTTACATTGCAATTTTACAAGTAACTCAGTCAGTGTGGTATGACAAAAATAATTTTAACTTTGTCTTTTGGCCGAGAGCTCTAGGTATATTTTCCTCTACTTTTACTGTTGTTATAAAACCTACATTGTATTAGTTATGAACATGCCCACTTTCTCATTTTGCAGAGAGAGCCAGCAGAAGAGGCCTTGAAGAGCAACAGTATGAATCTAGATCAGGCCATGAGTAAGTATTCTTGGACCTGAAATGGACATCTGTGAGAGTTGTTCTGTTACAATGCAATCAACATCACTTCCTGACAGCATTTTATCTAATTGGGTTGGTTGTGAATGATCATCCATGCCAGACTTAATCCTTAAAAAAACAAAATGCATTTCAAAATGCTCAGCTCACAAAATGGAATAATGTAAGTGAGAGTGTGGTAATAGCTATAACAGTAGGACTGTCATCTTATCTTGGTTTTGAGATTTTTCCTAATCCTCAACATCTTTACCATTGTGTGTACCGTTTGCAGGTGCTCTGCTGGAAAAGAAGGTGGAAATGGACAAGCGTGGAATGGGAGTGGCTGACTACAACGGAATGGTCACCAAACCCCTTGGCTGCCGCCCACCACCGATCTCCAAAGAGTCTTCCATGGACCGCCCCACCTTCCTTGACAAGGTAGGTGCAGTAATCTGGGAATATAGACATTCCGTATTTGTGGAAGGTGGGAAGAAATGCTTGAAGTTAGGTTAACCCTAGAGAAGGGGGCGCAAATGTGCTGTTTTGCCTCATAATTCTGTTCCCTTTACTTGGTACTTGTAAAAGAGAGCGTTGTTACTGCCCTGGAGATTGAAATGTTCTGTTTCATCTACTTATGCTTTGACATGTAACAATATGGACATTTGGGATTAACACTGTATCCCGAGGTACTTAGCATTTCTAGCTGTACTTTTATAGGAACTACCAAGGAATAGGTTTAAACTATTTGCACCCATAATTACTAATAAGGGAGCAAAGTATGAAATTTGTGTTAAATGTGGGTGTCAACTCCTTCTAAGAACTGAACAGGAACTGGTTCATTTTGTGTTGGGCTTTGATTTGGTGATTGGCAGTAGTAGCTTCTGTGATTTGAACTACGCTAAAATAACTTTTTATACTTTATAAAGCCACTGTTATTTGCAGAACTACACAGTCCTTCCCTGCCATAGTAAACTCCCCTCTCCCCACTGTAATTGAGATAGATGATAGGAGCTGGCAGGAACTTGAAATTCATTTTGTCCATCCCCTTGTAATAAAGTAGAAACAAGCAAATGCCAATCCATACCCACATCATATTACCTCCTCCCCTCCTGGGGGTTAATCTTATCTTTCAAAAAGTTGTAATTTGCCATCACCAGAGTGCAGGGATTAACAGGGTGACTTATTCAAGAATGTATGCATTAAAGTAGTCCAGATGACTATTTCTCCCCCACTGTCAAAATGTATATGTAGCCTTCTTTATAGTAAGGTCCTTTCTTTTGGGCTTATGTTACTCTCTGTGAAGTGCCATGTACATCGATGGTGTTATTAAAAATAAGAAACACTGAGCTAAACCACACCGTTGTGATGGGACTATATAAAATCTCAAAAACATGCATTTATCTTAATCTTTGGTGTTGCCAAGCAATAGAAAGATACCAGTAATAGGTTTTAAGCTTTCCCAAATAGTGGTCCTGGAACTTCCTGCATATCCATCATATCCAAAATCCTGTCTCTGGTCATGGCAATTGGTATTGCTCAAGAGGGACAAAAATCCAGGAAAAACACTTCTTAATCCCAGGAGGCTGTAATGAGGCATTAAAATTCTAAACAACCCCAGCTCTATTACTGAAAGGGTTCGTTACTTAAAAAGGTCCTTTGTTTTGCTTAGGTGAGAAGGCATTTTTTTCTGCAGATAGTTTACAACAGTTGATCACATTTCTCTGATTGTGTTTTAAGGGTGGTAAACACAAATATATTGTACAGTAGTACTATGTTACAATAAACAGTATAGGATATTGACCAGTTTTTTTAAAAAAAACCCATTGTGTAAGGAATATGTGCTGATAATTTTTTTCTCTGAGCCTTTTCCTAGATGCTGCTTTTCCATTAGTATAGGCTTTTTCAGGGAGCAGAACTTTTCATAATTATTATTATACATAGTAACACATAGAGATGAGAATATCAGAACAGCCTTGCTAGATAAGGCCAAAGGTCCATCTAGATAGCATTCTGTTCATACAGCGACCAAACAGCTATTGATGGGAGACCCACAAGCGAGATATGAATGCAACAACACCCTCCTGCCCATGTTCCCCAGCAACTGGTGTACATGGCTTACTGCCTCTGATACTGGAAGTAGCATATAGCCATCAGGACTGGTACCCATTGATAGCTTTATCCTCCAGGAATTTTCTAACTTCCTTTACAACTATCCAAACTGGTGGCTGTCACTGCATTTTATGGTAGCAAATTCTATAGCTTAACTACATGCTGTGTGAAGAAGTACTTCCTTTTATCTTCCTGGATCTCCCATCAATCAACTCCATGGGATTCTAGTATTACGAGAGAGGGAGAAAAATATCTCCCTTTCCACATTCTCCACACGATGCATAATTTGTACACCTCTATCATGTCTCCCTTTATTCGCCTTTTCTCCAAGCTAAACAATCCCAGCTGCAGGTATATATTGTAACTAAGAGAGCAATCATATGGTCAGTCCTTGGAGAGCATCCCAGGGACTATAAAATTCTTCGGAGTACCCCCTCCAAAGCCTCAGACACTACTATGACCTCAGAATGAGGACTCCAGAATCCGATCCTGCACCACCCCAGCCACCATGGAAAAAATCATGCTGGCTGCTTTCCAAGGTTGCAAAAGCGGCTTCAGAAGATCTCAGAGAGGACTGCAGAGGGGTGTTGTGATGAGAGAAGCCAGGATACAAGAAATCCTGTCGCCTCTCCAGCCCAAGTTCCAGTCCCGCTTCCGTAAATGTCTCTCCGCTAGACAGGATCAGAGACCCAACTGGAGGGGGGAAGTCCAAAGGAGGCCTTTTATATTTTGTGAATTGCTAGAGTTAAATCTCTCCAGTTCGGGAACAATCTTGTGAACTACAGCTGCTCTTATTGGGTGTTAGCAAACGTTATAGAAAAAGGTCAAGTGTGCATCACTACTAAACTATTCATTAAAGGGGATTATTACCATTCAGATTCATTTCCCGTGGCAGAATCCTTTTTTAAAAAAAAATAGGAAGTTCAATCTCCACAGCAGTTGTTAATTTACATGAACTAACTTTCTACATTCAACATGTATTTTACAATGAGAGCCTGTGCCAATATTTATTTCAGCATTTTCTGAAGATATTGACATTGCATGATCAGATTTGGAGCCTGTGTGTAAGCTTCTCAGCAGCAATCCATGAACATGCTGTACGTAAACAGAAGCCATGGGTCACATAGCAGATCCAATCACAAGCAGAAGAAATATAGGACACTGAAAACTATACCTGCTTAAGAGGCAAGAAAGGACTGCAAACAGCTCATGACCTGGGGAGAAGCAATCCTTGAACCTGTTACTGTCATGCAAGCTGCAGTTTGTGGAGCATGACGGATATTCTTGCAGAATGCTAAACATGTTGAGCTGAAAGACCTTGGGGATATGATTAGAAAATGTCAGTGTCCTCCCTCAGGGCTTTCCAGCACTAAACTAAGTATCACTTTGGTTGATGATAAAGAAACTTTTCCTAGCCCTCCACAAGGAGCTGCTGAAAAACTCATATTAGCAGAATTTGTTTAGGACATCACAGCTCTTTTATATTTGACTGGCAAGAAGCAAAATTTCACCCTTTTTAGGAACATAGGCTATTCCTTGCCAATTAATAACCTTTTGAGTAAATGGGTGGGAAGATGATGCAAGATAGCTGTAAAACCCATAACAGAAATAGTTTTGTGGGGTGTAGAGTGGAATAGATTATACTATTCCCAATAACCATAATTCTCAAAGCAGAAGCTGGGACTCCTGGGTAAACATGGGTAGACAGAGCACCTTCCCATCCCAGGGTTCCACTATCAGCTTTTTCCCTTGATAGTTTGGGTTGGTTGATATGTAATTTCCAGTCTTCCAAATCATGGTTTGGAGGATTGGGAATGATCCATGTGCTTGTGCAAAACCCTCCTTCCTCCCCTTGTGCGTGGCCATTCCCTCTCTCCTTTTGAGACAAACCATAGTTTGCCATTTCATCCAAGCCTGCAACCTGTGGATTGTGCTTGCTTTGAAACCAGAATCGGAAAGCAGTTTCGAATCATTTCCACAGGATCAGCTGTAAGGTGCCACCAGACTCTTGTCTGCTCTAAACAGGTTTCTAGTCCTGTCTGGAGCGGGACATACAGAAACCACTTTGATAATTTAGATTTAAAAGCTTGCCTGAGTCTAGAACTGTGCGAGGGGAGGAGGAAGGGGGAGAATTGCTCTATTCAGACAACACACTAAGCCACAGTGGTTGAGCATTTTAAGCTAAACATTATGGCTTAGTATGTCATGTGAACTATGACTTAGCAGGTCTTGGGAACCATTCCTATCCATGGTGGCTACATATCCACAGTTTAAACATGCTCACTAACCATTTGTTTGGCTTGTCGACTGAACAGGCCCAATGAGTTTGTGGAAACAAAGCTTATTCCTTGGAGGATCAAAACTGAACCTACCTAACTGAATTGATATAATGCTTCCTTGCAATATAGGGACCCATGGAATGATCTTGCTTCACATTCTCAGAAGAAATCCATAGCTAGGAGTGGTTGGAAAATATAATTACAACTAGGCATTTGTTTAGAGAAGCCTTGCTGTGACAAAGCTGGAGAATGCTGCTTTTGAAAATTAGACACCAGTATCAAGTCCGCATGTTCATGTCCAGTCCTCGTGATAACATTGGGACTTATATGCACATAAGTGGGCTTATGTTTGAGAATTAACAATGCAGAATTCTTTTAAGAATCCCATTAGCTCTAGAACATGGCAGCTAGACAAGGGTACCTAGCTTTGGGGTCAAGCTACATAGCAAGCTCCTCATCTTCTTCCCCACTGCCGAGGATGGTAATTGTTGTTGTTGTTTTAAAAAGTTCACTGTTATACACCTGCACTAAGTAGTGGATGTTTGTTTACAAAGTGATTACTTGGCTAATATTTAAACACAGTTTCATGTCTGTCACGTAGCTGAACAGTTGATTTGCAATTTAGAACAGTCCATAAATAGGAAAAAAATAATTATGTATATTGCCAAAGATTCAGTGAAGAGAGCTCACTAAAGCTTCTGTAGTTCGTAACTTCCATTTACCTCATAGGTCTGTGCTGAGTTTGCTTTATGACAGGGCTCCAAAAATGCAGCAAGGCCTTATGTTTTCAGGAAAATTGAATGTTGTTTTGCTCTTTTTCCTTTCGTGTTGTAATCTGAGACAAAAGAGAGGAAATAAAGTGGGCATGGAAGTAACACTTGGGTAGCAATCTGAACTGTGGGGGATAACTCTTGCTATTCCAATTGAGGCAAATATTTCATTGCCAGGTAATGTTCCTGTTTTAAAGCGTTTCAACAAGCACTTGCTATTTTACCATTGTTTGGGGGGGGTGTTATTGCAAAGCACTCCGAGAGCATTTGTCTGCTGATCTATCTATAAATTAAATGAATAAGCTCCCCTTCTTGCACTTGCTGTTTTTTCGTATTTGAGAGTGAACGTTCAGTTATACATTTACAACATGCAAAGCAAAAAGCAAAGACAAACAGTACCTTAATTCTGTTTCTCTTTTTCTTCTTCCTTCCACCCCATACTTTTCATTATGTATTTCCTCATGCCTTTTTAAACGATATTTTGATCTTTTATTCATTCATGTTCCACTATATTTCCATGGGAAACTGTTTTGTGCACTGTCTGTATCTGGACACTGCACACAGCTCACCCTTTCTTTTTTCAATCAGGATGGCGGCCTAGTGGAAGAGCCCACTACTTCACCATTTTTGCCTTCACCAAGCCTGAAGCTCCCCCTTTCAAACAGTGCACTCCCTAATCAGACCCTGGGTGGGATTGCCTCAGGGCTGGGCATGCAAAACTTGAATTCTAGACAGGTAAGGTACCTTTTGAATGACAACTGTGTGAATGTCAGCACGCTTGCCCTCACTAGTCAGAGAAATGTTTGGGGTTTTAAAATTATTTTTAAATCTTGTTTTAAAAAAATGTAAGCAAATGCATGTAAAGTCAAAATCAATTTATCATCTAAGGATTTTTAAGGGACAGTTGTTACTGTATACCAAAATAACCAGAGGTCTTTAAATGTAGAATTTTAGCCCTTCTGTTTGCCTTGCTTTTCCTTCCCCACCACTCTTCCAAAGCCGTTAGCGTTGGTTCCTTTTATCCCTGGCCACTACCACATCATCCCTTCACACTGTCACTCCTTCCCATCCTCACACAGCACTACAATGCTTCACTCAGCTTGTGGTTTCTTGCCTTCCCCTATTCCTTTTCACTTTCTCAGCTCATGATCATTGAAAGTTTTCCCTACATTAAGGCCTTTTCTTAACTCCTTACTACCACCACTACCACCAACAACAACAACAACTTTCTTGGCTACAGTATGTGGCTGGTAGGTAAGACTAGGCTGGTTTTCATTTTCAAACTGCCTAAGCAGCACATTTGGTGGCTCAGCCAAGCCTGGATGATGAAGCCAGTTGCCAGCACTAGAAAAATTGAATATTCCCCCTTCTACCAGTGTTTACAATGTAATACCAGTCCTGTTCTCTGAACCATGTGCACCAAATCATTTATATTCCAGCTAGTTTAGACAATCAAGAGCTTAGACATTGACAAACTCTTAAATCAAGATCACATGGTGAGCTAAAATCTAGGGTCTACCAGGGGTAGGTAAACTAGGGCCTTTCAGATGTTTTGGACTACAACTTCTATAATCCCTGACTATTGATAATACTGGCTGAGGCTTATGGGAATTGTAGTCTAAACTTCTGGAAAGCACCAGGTTGCCTGCTACTCTAGTTAATACCTCTGCCTCATAAGGTGGATGCAATGCTAAAAAGGCATGACCCTAAGTTCCTTATGTACAACTCTGGGTTTGGAGGAAGTGTAGTACAGAGTATTTGCAGGCGCAATTCAAAGTGGTGGTTTTGACCTTTAAAGCCCTATACGTTTGAGACCAGATTACCAAAGGAAACATAATTTCCCATATTAACTGCCTATGCACTGGGATCCATGTTTGGAAAGTTCCTCCATGCTGTTGTTGTTGTTGTTTGCCATTTATGGATTTATACCACACCTTTCTACAAAAGTACACCAGGTAGCTAACACAAAACCTGCACAGTACAAAATAAGATAAATGCAACCTAAAAAGAAATCCAACAAGACAACAGCAGTTAAAAGAACAAGCAGCAGCTTTCAAACAGGGCAGATCACACAATGAGAGATTGGGAGCCTGTTCCTGGAGAGATTTCAGGTTACTAAGGAATGAGACTAACAATCCAGCCTTTATAAAACAAGCACCACTAATTTTTTGTAACTGGAAATGGCACCGCCAGCAGATACTGTTCTCCTCAGTGTCAGAGATGTGATAGGCAGGCACAAGAGACAGGTTCTTCAATGTTGTGCAGCTGAGATTTTGGAACACCCTGCTAAGGGAGATCTGCTTGGCTCCATCCTTAGTGTCCATCAGGTGGGCTGTGTTACAATTTGCTATCTTTTCACTTTCTTTTATGTAGTGTTTTTATACTGTGTTTACTTATTTTTCCAGCTTTGTTAAGCTGCTCTGATTATCTTCAGAAAGAACAGTAGGTTTGAAATGCTTAGAAATAAATGAAACATCATAGGAGGAATAGCTCCATAGGTCATATTACTGAATTCAGGGTAGTTGAAGACCAGGGAACAGCATGTAATAAACTTTGCTACATCTTTATTCAATTATAGTCTCTTTGTAGTACTTTTTTTTAAAAAAAAGTAACAGAGGCAGAAGGAAAAACTGTTGAGTTGATCAAAACACATTGGAAGTCCAGTCAGTTGTTTGACTTTGAATCCCCAACTCCAGCCAGTTTTGAAAAGAAAACGATCCCATCTATATTTTAATAATATACATTCCACATATGCAACATACTTTTTTGGGGAGTTGAGATTACAAAAAAAAAAGGCTTATAACTATATACTTAGGAAGAAAGTCATTCATTAGCACGTCTAATCATTAGGCACAGGTAGGGGTAATAACGACCTGTTTACTACAAAATTGAAATACCATTTTAAAAAATCTGTATTTATTATGTCAAAAATGTAGAAGGAATGTACAGTAAATGGATGAAAACTGCACTACAATGCATGTGCAATATGTAGAAGAAAAATAAAAACTCAAAAGGAAATACCCGTTTTAGTCAAATCCCATGCATGTAAATTATGATTGTCTCCTTCTGAGAGACAGATTTAAATCTGTTTCACACATGCATCTGCTTATATGGATCACCATCTGCATCTGCATTCAGTTGCTTGCACTGAATTTGATACATAATCTCTATAGTAGCTCCCTACATTGTTGTGACAGTTTCAATGGTATAGTTGCTAGCTGTCTTCTGGGGACTTTTGTGATAGCCTTTGCAAAAGAGGTGCAATTTTGTGGGGAATCCCTACACAACAGACTGCTTACAAAAGACAAGTGCCTCCACACAGTGGACATGGTTGGCTGCGTGTGTGTTAGATATTTAATATTTTGGAAGCATTAACGTATTTGTACAGATCCCTAGTTGAATTGACATCTACATTGGTACTGCTACTGACATTACAGTTTGCTGGACTTTTAAGCTAAAACTTCACTGAAACATCAGTTGAAACAGCTGCTAATTTGCATGGGAGCTCCTTTGTTTACTAATGTCTTGAGCTGTGTGCTAGTCCTCAATGACTGTCGCAAACTATAAAATTATGCATCTGAAATACTCTAACCTTGTCATCCCACAGATACCGAGTGGCAATCTGGGTATGTTTGGCAATAGCGGAGCAGCACAAGCCAGGACCATGCAACAGCCGCAGCAACCGCCAGTGCAACCTCTTAACTCATCCCAGCCTAGTCTTCGTGCTCAAGTGCCTCAGTTTCTCTCCCCTCAGGTTAGATTGAGCTCTATAGCATTAGTGATAGCCAGGGGTGCAAAAATCCAGATGTCAGTTGCCACCGGTACCTTTAGAAGGTGGGCCTAATAATTGGCACCTGGGTTGCTGAGCAGGTCAGAAAGCAGGTTTCTCTTCCTGGCTCCATTTTGCCAAAAAAAAAAAAAAAATGCGCCCTTGGTGATGGCTATTTCTAGGCCATAACTAATGCATATTGAGTAGAATGTTTAAACAGAGGAGAAGACCCTAAATTTAAGAAAGTAACTACACCAAGCAATCGTTAGAACAATTCAAACATAAAATATTTACATGGCCACTCTTCTGTAATATACTTCTGTGGAAATACTTTGGGTAGCCAAAAACCACAAAGCTTTTAAGTTGCCATGCCAGTGTATTTGGTTTCGGAGAAATTGTTTTTATTTTTCAGTTCCTGCATATTGTGTGAAAGCATATTTATGACTCATCCTTATATTTTATAGGCATCAGACTTAGAAAATAAGTCCACTTCTGGAAATGTGTATTTATTTTGCTGTGATATATAGCGGCTACTTTTGACTTTACATGACTTTACATAAACAAACACAACAGGCTCTCCACGAGTCACTTTCTTCAGAGTAGTTTTGCTTAAATACTATGGGAGAGTATAGTACTGTAATTAATTACAACTGTAAGTAATGGAAGCTCACTTGTTGTGTTCTTTTCCCAGGTTCAAGCACAGCTTTTGCAGTTTGCAGCAAAAAACATTGGTCTCAATCCTGCACTATTAACCTCGCCAATTAATCCTCAGCATATGACGATGTTGAACCAGCTCTATCAGCTGCAGCTGGTGAGTTAAAAGACACAGTGAGAAATCTATAAATCCAAAATGAAAGTATTGAGGTTAAAACCATGACAGTTTTCTTCTTCACTTCAGAGACGGTGTCTAGTCCTGGTTCTGATAGTGAGTTCCTATACCTGAATCTTAAAGTTGACACCTTCAGTACAATAAGACTTGCATTTTTTCTGATGATCATCAGATTTTTCTACTCAACTTCTGAGACATATACAGGAATTGAACTTCAAAACCATCCTTTAATACCAAAAGAGTTTCTCAGAAAGCTATCATATCCCTGTTGCCTACTTCTTCATCAGGAAACTAACCTTCTGTTTGGTTTCTCTCACCAGTAGCTGTAAATGAGCATTATTTACATTTATTTATTCAGTCAGTCACGCCCACGGTAAGCAGTATTTTATTACTGTTTGGGAATCTTTTTATTGGCTAACTTCATTACAAATAGGTCTCTTTATCTGATACAAAGCACAGAAAAGATGTCTTTTTAGGATCTGTTGCTCCAGAAGTTAAGATGTTAGTGAAGAATTTAATGTACCCTGTTGCGAGAACTAAACTTAAGATGTGTTCTTTAGTAATAGTCTGAAGAAAACTCCAGTTTATAAATATTGAGCTTATTGCGTCTATCATTTCTATGAGCACTGAGGAGTAGGGCTGTGTGGACACATAACACTTAACTTTGGCCTAGTTACTAAAACATGGTTAAGGATTAGCCACCCACCTGAACGTGAAACTATGGTAACAGTAAAATCTCACTGGTATCTCCTTATGAATGAGCTCTGGAGCAGGGATTAGTTTGACAAGCTAAACTGTAGTTTCACTGTTATGTTGAGATCATAACCAGGATTAAGGCAAAAAGAAATCCTTAAGCCAGCATCATCACTAACCATGGTCGTACATTATGTCTTTACTGGGCCTTCGTGCATCTCAGTGTTTACTTCAGGGGTCGTGGAATTTTTTTCAGATCAAGGGACGCATTCTCTCATGTGAAATCTTCCAGGAGCTGCATGCCAGCAGTGAGCAGAGCTTGGTACCAGTGGACTGTTTTAAAAGCTTATTGGGGGTGGGGGCACAGGGCAGAATCGTGTTCTGTTGATAGTGCCTTTTTCTCATCACATTATTAATAGCTTATCCCAAGTCTTAATTGGCCAGGTATTGTTTGCAGCCCATTTTTGAACTGACTTCTGCTTCGGTCTACTCAACAAGATCTTTGGAGCACCATTTGGTGGAATGACAGGATGCAGATTTTAACAACACATATTGTTCCTTTGAGAGTGTTGGGCTTCTTCACTCTGTGACTGTAGACTTCTCTTTTTGCCAACTTGCAGGCGTACCAACGTTTACAAATCCAGCAGCAGATGTTACAGGCCCAGCGTAATGTTTCCGGACCCATTAGACAACAGGAGCAGCAAGTAGGTTTAACCTGTTTACTCAATTCAGAATGTACAGCCGCTAAAAATTCTAGTACGCACATGAAAAAATATTCATGAAATAAAGCTATTGTGCTGTGTGCTTTTATGCTAGTATAAATCCCTAAGAGGCTTGACAGACTTCAGGTTTCCTTTTCTACCATGTTTGGGATTCATCTAACACCGGTGCTTGGCTGCGACAATGGACCGGATGAGAGCTAATAAACTGAAACTCAATCCAGACAAGACTGAGATGCTGTTAGTGGGGGTTCCTCTGACCAGATGAAGGGTGTTCATCCTGTTCTGGATGGGGTTGCGCTCTCCCTGAAGGAGCAGGTTCATAGCTTGGGGGTTCTCCTAGAACCATCTCTGTCACTTGAGGCTCAGGTGGCCTCAGTGGCACGGAGTGCCTTCTACCAACTTCAGCTGGTGGCCCAGCTACGCCCCTATCTGGACAGGGATAACCTGGCTTCAGTTGTCTATGCTCTGGTAACCTCCAAGTTAGATTACTGCAATGCACTCTACGTGGGGCTGCCTTTGAAGATGGTTTGGAAGCTGCAGCTTGTGCAGAATGCAGCGGCCAGATTGGTAACAGGAACCAGAAGGTTCGAACATATAAGACCGATTCTGGCCCACTTGCATTGGCTGCCTGTATGTTTCCGAGCCCAATTCAAGGTGCTGGTTTTAACCTATAAAGCCTTACACGGTTTGGGACCACAATACCTGATGGAACGCCTTTCCCAACATGAACCTACCCATACACTACGCTCAACATCAAAGGTCCTCCTCCGGGTGCCTACTCCGAGGGAAACTTGGAGGACAGCAACAAGGGAGAGGGCCTTCTCTGTGGTGGCCCCCCAATTTTGAAATGATCTCCCCGATGAGGCCTGCCTGGCACCAACACTGTTATCTTTTTGGCGCCAGGTCAAAACTTTTCTCCCAGGCATTTTAACGGCTCAAGTTGAGGTTTTGATTGACAGTGTGGCCAGGCTTAACAGTTTAAAATGTTTTAAATGTCAGTTGTTTTATGTTTATGGTTTTAAATTTTGTATATTGTCTTTTTAGTGTTCAGTCTTTTAATTTTTGTAAACCGCCCAGAGAGCTTCTGCTATGGGGCGGTATATAAATGTAATAATAATAATAATAATAATAATAATAATAATAATAATAAATCCGTTGAGTTCATTATCTGTTAGGTAGTTCTAGATCAAAAATATCATGAGCCTTTGTTCCAAGTATTATACTTATTTTTTAATTCTTCTTGCCAGGTTGCACGTACAATCAATAACATGCAGCAGCAGATCCAGCAGCACCAGCGCCAGCTGGCCCAGGCCCTGCTTATGAAGCAGCAGCCACCCCCTCCACATCTATCTTTGCACCCCTCTGCAGGCAAATCAGCCATGGATAACTTTTCACCCCATCCCCAGGCTCCTGGCTTATCTGACCTGCAGACCAAAGAGCAACAGTCTTCACCGAACACCTTTGCTCCTTACCCCCTTGGTATGTGCAGTTTATTTAAGGGCATCCTCAAAAAGATGCAGTTAATTTATACATGTAATAATTTTACTTGCTTCTCTTGGTTGCTATTATAATAGTTTTGCTTACTATTTATATCGTACTTTATAATTATAAGTAGCTGTCTTCCTCAAACTAAAATCACCAAACCATTTCTCATACACAGCAACCAGTGAGGGCAGTTCTTTAACTTTTAAAAAGACTTTAGAACATGATGACATTCCAAATAAACGTGGCGTAAGAATTTTAGTATATATATCTGCCTCCAAGAAGAACTGTAGTCTTGCTCACTAGATTTCTCTATTTGGGACCTTTGTAGTCTGGTTTCAGGCCTGGTTGTAGGACAGAAACAACCTTGATCACCTTGGTAGATGACCTATGCTGAGAACTGGATAAGTGGTGGTGTGTCCCTGTTGTTTTTTCTGGACCTCTCAGCAGCATTCATTACCATCGATCATGGTATCCTTCTGGAGTATCTGGTTGGTACAGTACTCAGATGCACCATTTTGCATTGATTTCCATCCTGTTTGGCGGAACACTCTCAGAAAATGGTGCTGGGAGCCTGTTGCTTGGCCACTGGCATATGGAGCTCCTTAAGACTCTATTTTGTCCCCTTTGGTTTTTAATATCTTTATGTGGGAGGTCATTTGGAGTTTGGGGTTGGGTCTCATCAGTATGCCAATGATACTCAACCCTGTCTCTCATTTTCAACAGATGCCAAGTAGGCTGCAGAAGTCCTGAATCCTTGCTTGGATTCAGTGCAGGATTGTATCAACAAGCTGAGGCGGTGTTCAGACAAGACAGAAACAAGATTTCTGTTTGTCAGTAGACAAGCCAGTGCAGAATTGGGAGTATGGCCTATGCTAGATGAGATTCCCCTCCCTCTGAAGTATCAGGTTCACAGGTTGAGGATGCTTTTGGATGTAGTGCTGCTTCTGGAGGGTCAGGTAGTCACAGTGATCCATGCCTTAACCACCTCTCAGTTGGATGACTGTAAAGCGCTCTACATGGAGCCTGCCCTTGAAAAGCAAGTGGAAACTGTAGCTAACACAAAGTGCATTAGACAGACCGTTGTCTGGCATAAGGGAGCAGCTTCGTTAGTTGGTTGCCTGGAAGAGGAAAAAAAGAATATTAGACCTTTGAAGAAAAGTAATATAATGGCAAGCACCCAGATTACTGAGTTTCTGGATTCTGTTTAGGCATTTAGAAACTGTCTATAGAAAAATTATGATCTTCCTGTTCACTGTGGATCTTAATCAGTGGCAGGAGAGCAGTCAATGAAAGGTGAACATGTCCATGTCAGGAGCAGGTCCAGTAAAGTCACCTTCTCTTCTTGGAAAAAGTTGCAAGGTAGTTTCAGGTGCGTAGAGTTGAAAGCCTTTTCCATGTGGCTGGCTTGGCCAGAGGGTCCTGGAAGCTGCCAAAACTCTCATGCTCCTGTCTCTGGGAAGCACCCTCCAAGTACACGATATTATTCTTCCATGGTGCTAGACATGACAGCTGGAGCAACGGATGTTTGATTTTGAAGAAATGGAGCTGAATGTGTCTGGAGAAACCTGTGCTTCTTCCCCAGCTCAGTGATTGTGTCCTTTGCTTACACTCTTTTTCTTCATCTCTTAACAATATTTGAACCTAACTTCCCTAAATGAAATTGACTGGAAAGAGGTTCAGGATTGACAAAAGGAAATAACTTCCTCACACAACAATGAATTAATTCATAGAAGATCTACTGACAGACACTACTTTAGACTGTTGTAAGATTAGACTTCCCCTCCCAGCCTACTGCTGTGCTGTTTAGCTTTTATTCCCCTTTTTCCTCCACCCCCACCCCAATATTTGGCTTATCTGTAGGAGTGAGATTAGCTTGTTACTTGGGCTTGCAACCTGAAAGCTAGAGTGTGATTTAAAAAAAGAAGAATCAGGAATTAAGAATGTCTTAACAGCCTGTCTACTTCCTCTTAGCTGGACTGAACCCAAACATGAATGTAAACAGCATGGACATTCCTGGTGGTTTGTCAGTGAAGGACACTTCTCAGTCCCAATCTCGCCTTCCTCAGTGGACACACCCCAATTCAATGGATAATCTCTCCAGTGCGGCTTCTCCACTTGACCAGAATCCAAGCAAGCACGGTATGGGTATCACTCATAAGCACATGACATCCAGCTACAAGAGGTCCCCATTTGCAGATACTCTTTTCCCCACACAAGTTAGCACTGGCCATTGCAGGGTACCTTTTTAGAAAATAAATTATACAGTGGAGAATACCAGAATGCATATGTGGAAGGAAGCAACATCATAATATTAAACTAAAATGTCTTGAGAAGTAAGTTGTTAAATGCATACAGAATTTCTTAAGTTAATAAGTTATATCTTAACAATGTAAACTATTCAGTATTTATTTTGTGGTTATTTACCAAAACAACAGTGGCTCTCAAATATAGGTAAATCATTGACTTAGGCTGCAATCCTGTGTAGCCGCTTACCTGCAAGTTAGTCCCATTGAGCTCAATGGGATTTCTGAGCAAACATGATAGGTTTATACTGTTAGATAATTTAATTACATATGTATTATATTTATACTGAGAGCTAGTGTGGTGTCATGGTTAGAATATTGGACTGGGTTCTAGTCCCCATTTAGCCATGAAGCTCACTGACTCTCAGCCTAACCTAACTCATAGGGTTGTTGTGAGGATAAAAATGGAGAGGAGGAGGCCTTGGGATCCTTGCAGGATGAAAAAAGGTGGGATATAAATGTAATAATAAATAAATGTAATAATATTTTTTTCTCATTTTTATGACTATATTGAGACATTATTTATTCACTTAAATGAGCATTTCACAAATAAATACATCCCAGAGAGAGCACAAAATATCTGCCAACTATGCTTACCATCCCTCACATTAATGTAAATCACATCAACTGTATATGGAGCTAAACTGAAACTCATATATGGCCCTTAGAGTCATTTTACATTTCAACCCAAATACTGAAATTAGTATATTTCTTGCTCCAGTTCCAAAATCGGGTAGAATCCAACTAAAGTCATGCTTTGAGTAGATTCATTGAAATGAATGAGACTTAAATTAGTCAAAATTAACTTACCCCATTCATTTCAGTGGGTTTATTTGAAGTAGGATTTTAGTTGCATGCTACCCCATGATTCCTTAACTCACAGCTAATGCTGTGCTCTTTAAAAAATATTTACACTTTGTGCATGCATTCATATATTGATTGAAGTATCTTAACCTAGTGATTGTGTCTTTAGCAAAATGCTTTTTGCTGATATTTAGTAAAAAATACTTTGTGGTGCCTATTCCAGTTTTCATTACTATTTTATTGTTTTTATTTTATGTGGCACTTCTATCAGTAGCAAATCAATCCTGCGCAGGTTTACTCTGATGTAAGTCCCACTGTATTCAAGGGCTTTACTCCCTGGAAAGTGTGCATAGGATTGCAGCTTAAATCCCATGAATCTTTGGCAGAAATCTTTTGAATTATGTTAGTTACCTTCCTGCCCCATTTCTACCACCTTTCACTCAACCGTCTAGAGTTATAGTTGACTTGTGTGACTGTTATATCATTTTATTTAAGTTTGTTGAAATGTTTAGTGGAAACAGAAAAATGATAGTGACAAGCATTAAGAAGAGAAGCCAAAAATTAATCTCCCCCACCCTCCGTGCCTTTCCTTCTTTCAGGTGCTATCCCTGGAGGTCTGAGTATTGGTCCTCCAGGCAAGTCCTCCATTGATGACTCTTATGGCCGGTATGATCTGATTCAAAACAGTGAGTCACCAGCCAGTCCTCCTGTAGCCGTTCCTCACAGCTGGTCACGTGCCAAATCTGATAGTGATAAAATCTCCAATGGCTCCAGCATCAACTGGCCACCAGGTAATGAAAATTTAAATATTCTAGAATCATAGAGCTGAGGTATCTGAAAGACATGCAGTACAAACCCTAGTACTGAGGCAGTATCATCAGCATCCAAATATCCTTAACAGATTTATCAAGCTCAGTTCCACATGATGAAAGCAGGAAGGACCAGAGTTTATTATGGCACATTATTGTTGAACAAAGGTCCCCTCTACAAGGATTCGCTTTTGCGCCTGGTTAGGCGATTATGCGCATAATCGCAGAAGCGCATTTACACCTAATACCTCTGCACGAGAGGTGGCGAGAGGCGGCGAAGTGCATTAACGGATGACCAAAATGCGCTTTACAAGTAGTTAATGCGCATAAGCGCTTGTTCACATAGTCAAAATGCGCTTTAACAGCCGGAGCAAAATAAAACTCGCTGTTTAACGTGCATTCGATAATGCGCATAATCGGAGAGATAACGCGCCTCTACGCCCAATTTGCGCTCCGTTCTTGTAGAGGTAAATTTTTTAAAGCGCCTTGAAAGAGCTTTAAACCTCTCTTGTAGAGGCAGCCAAAGAGTAATCACAGAAAGGCAAATGTTTTATCCCAGGGTAAACTGGGGCAAACATTCCTACCTAATTTGATGACGAACTAGCTCTGAACGAGACCTCAAAATCCATCTGTTGAATCTTTCACAGACGAGTTTTTCCTTTAGCAAAATGTCCATTCTGTTATCAAGTGGTAGTGTCTTTGTTTTTATATACCATGTAACTGTACGTTTCCCTGCTTATGTGATTCTTGTGAAGAAATGTGGTGTCATCTTGTTTTCCCAAACAGAATTTCATCCTGGAGTACCGTGGAAAGGATTGCAGAACATTGACCCTGAGAACGATCCTGATGTTACGCCTGGAAGTGTTCCCACAGGGCCTACTATTAACACCACCATACAGGATGTTAATCGCTATCTACTCAAGAGTGGAGGTAGAGTAACAGTCACATATCCTGTTGCATTTATTGTTTCCTTTCCTTTCTTTTCAACTTCTGTGTTTTTAGAGTATGCCCTAGTCTACAAGAGAGCCATCTACACTAATGCCAACAGCTGACATAATATGTAGTAGTACGCAACATTCGCCCAAACTTTTCCTTTTAAAACCAAAAACAATCTTGGGTGGCTGGAAGTTTAATTAAAGCCTTTCTTATTGGCTGTTTTTCCATTCAGGAGCCCCCCAGGCTGTTTTTTTCCTCTTGTTGGAGAAAAGATTAAAAAGCCCTCCCTGCTCCACTTGATTCAAACTCAGCCTTCTAGAACTGAGTTTGTTTTAAAAGAACAAGTAGTCTGAAGAAAGATGCACACAACTAGATGTATAGTTTGGTCTTTACTCTTGTGCACTTAAAATGTCACTTTGACCAGTAAGGGCATAATTCAAAAGCTTCCTCATTCCTCTTTGGAATGTTCAGCCTGTGGAAAGTTTTAATAGAGTGGGCTTAAACTTTCATGTTCACCAGAAATTGCGCTGTCATCCTTGGGCTTCAATAAAGATTTCCTTCTCACTTTCTCTTCCTGTGTAGTACAGCAGTGAAGTCATAATGTAATAAATCTCATGTTGGGTATCATTTATGATAAAAAAAAATGGGCTGTCCATCACTAAACCCAGTAACGGACAATATAAAAATTTTATGTTAGAGATCCTGCAGAGTTGAACATTCCTCCTCACCTCTTTATGTGAGCTTCTTCAAAGATCAATTTATTACACAGGAATAGGCAACATGGTACCCTTCAGATGTTTGGAACTACAGCTCCCATAATTCCTGACCATTGGCCATGGTAGCTGGGGCTTCTTGAAGTTGTACTCCTAAGTATCTGAAGGACACCAGGTTACCTATTCTTGCATTAGACCATACTGTACTTCCAACTGGATTCTGTTGCACCAAAAACATGAACAAGCTAAATATGGTTCTTCTTCGTGGTCTCTGTGCATCACACACTATGGGCTCGTGCCGGTGCCGAGCCTCACTTCGGAAACTTCTAAAGCTTAGACACTATTGGCGGGAACCCCTCCCCCCCACCGTCCTATCGCGCATGCCCGGGTTCCCGCCTACCTCAGTTCTTCTTCGACCGCCTTGCTGGTTGCCTCACTAAGGACTTCTCTAATCCGTTTGTTGCTTAGATTACTTATAACTTAGCTTCTATCTTTCTCTCTACCTTTTTCTTCTGAATTCTTCTCTCGACTTCTTTCCAGGCCTTTTCCTAAAAAAAAAAAAAAAAAAAAAAAAAATTATTAGTTTCGTATCTCTCTGCTTGCTTATTTCTATTTCTTATTTCTTGTAAATAGATTTGTATATATTGTATATAAAGTTGCACGCCCGTTTTTCAGGTGTTGGATTGTGGGGGTCCTGAGGGGACGCAACCACTAACCCCCCCCCCTCCCAGTTTCCCCAGTCTCCTCTCGTTGTTTCCCGCCTTGGGATACATTCCAAGATGGCGTCGTTGTTTAAAAACTGCTCGGGCTGCAAAGCCAAGTTAACGCTGTCGGACGGACATGCTAAATGCCTCCTGTGCCTTGGAGAAGCTCATATTGTGGATACGTGCCCGCATTGCCTGAACTTCTCAAGACAAACGAGAAAAAATAGGGCGAACAAGCTCCGGGCTATGCTTTGGAAACAGGCCTTGGAGACAGTCGACGTACCGGTACCGATACCGGCCCCGGCACCGAAGACAACGCCGACGCCTATGCGGTCGATCCCAGCGGAGAAGGGTTCCCGCACTAAGAGGATAAAGCCCTCCCTTCCCACGGATGTGGGCAAGGTGCAGCGGCCTAAGAAGGACCCGAAGGCCGGGGAAGGCGGCAGGCATTCCAAAAAGGAAAAGAGGAAAGCGCCCTCGGCGTTGAAGCCCGGCGGCTCGATCCCGGCGAGCCAGGCGCCGAAGAAGGCCAAGCTCACGCCAAAAGCCTCGTCGGTACCGACTACGTCACCGGTACCAATGAGTGGGCGAATACAATCACCGTCGGCATCGGTGTCGATACCGATTGCCTGGCCATCGACCCCGACGACTCCGGTACCGGCTCAAGTGATTTTACAGTCTTCGGTACCGAGGGCACGCAAACCGTCGACTTCGAAAGGGGAACCCCTTCCTCTTCGTCCTTTCAGGACTCTCTCTTCGGGATCGCAGCTCGGTTCCGAGCCAGGGGACTTTGGCTTCGACCCCCTCTCTGTGGAGTCTCCACCCCATTTCCCGTTACCATTTGCGGCAGGGGAGAGCCGCCCATACGTGCCAGAGCGGGATAGCGAATGGGACCGAGGATCCAGTAGATCCGTTCGATCATGGTCGTCACAGGCGCCGTTGCACCACAGGAAGCCCCTGTACGACCAGTATACAGGACAGAGACTTGACGAAGAGGAGCCGGTTTTTGTGCCGCCTCTACCGCCCAGATGTCCTCCGTCAGCCACTGTCTCGGCTCCGGAGCAGGTTGAGCACATATCGGATCCCGCACTTCCACCCCTGGGAACCATGGAGATTAGAGCGCCGCGCTCACACTCACCCTCGGATGACGATTACGCCTCTGATTCCTCCGAAGTGTCGGAGAAGGCTCAACCAGCATCACCATCGCCACCGGACGAGGTCGGTACCGACAAACGAGCATCGCCATCGGTGGAGGTGGTCACTTTCCTGGACCAGATGCAGCGGCTCGCAGAGTCCTTGGGAATCGAGGTCCCAGACACAGACAACCCTGAAACCGACGTTGCGTATGACGTAATGTACGGGGAATCAAGCTCGCCATTAGCGATGCCCCTACTGCCTACTCTCCTGCGCACGCTACGGGAATCGTGGCATTCACCAGCCACTACGGGCCCAGTGTCCAAACGTGTTGACGCCCTGTACAAGCTTCAGGAGAAGGACACAGGGTTCCTGATACAACATCCCAAACCGAACTCGATAATAGTAGAGTCAGCACAAGGGCGATCGTCCAGATCTCAAACGACACCGGTGGACAAAGAGGGCCGAAAGTTAGACGCCTTCGGGCGGCGTGTTTACTCCTCGGCTGCGTTAGCGGTGAAGATTGCGAATTACCAGGCCCTTATGGCCAGGTATCATCTCTTTATATGGGACAAGGTGGCTACCTTGCATAAACATCTCCCTGATGATATCCGGCCAGCAGCACAGGTCTTCCACCAGGAGGCTGTCGCCCTCGCTAGGCAAGAGCTCAGCTCGGCTAGACATATCACGGACTGCCTGGCAAAATCCATGGTGGCGTCTGTGGCTTTACGCAGACATGCGTGGCTTCGCTCCTCAGCCCTACCACAGGAGTCGAAATCACGTATAGAGGATCTCCCGTTCGACGGGGAAGGACTTTTTAATGCCAATACGGACACGCAAATGGATACTATACAAAAAGCGCGTGTCACGGCCAAAAAGATGGGGTTCTACCAGCAAGCGCCTTCCTCAACATATAGACCACGTCGCTGGACAAGGCAACAATACTATCCGCAACGCCAGACGCCGTTTAGGCAACAGCAGCAGCAACACTCCCGTTTTCAGTCTTCGTACCAGCCATTCCGACAGCAAAGACAATTCTCCCAGAATAAAAGCCGACAGCATCGTCCCAGACAAGAGCAAAATCCCAAGCAACGTCTTTGACTCGAGCCCGGGTCAGCTTCATTTACCAATTCCACTTCACAACAGACTGCGCCCATTCTACAACACGTGGGCACGCATTACCACGGACAGGTGGGTCCTGCAAATCATCCTTCGAGGGTACTGTATCGACTTCGCATGTCCTCCACCGACTGGAACACTGAGGTTCACCCCCTCTTCAGACATCCTGCAGCAGGAGGTGTCAACACTGCTCCAGAAAGGTGCGATTACTCGGATACACAGTTCGGACGTGAGCAGAGGATTCTACTCCCGATACTTTACAGTCCCGAAGAGAGATGGAGGGCTGCGGCCTATTCTGGACTTGAGACTGCTAAACGAGTTTCTGATGACCATCAAGTTCAGGATGATAACCTTGGGCACTGTTTTACCACTACTCCGACGAAATGCGTGGTTCACCCTAGTGGACTTGAAAGACGCCTACTTCCATATCCCCATCTACCAACCCCACCAATGGTTTCTAAGGTTTGTGATAGGAAGGGACATATTTCAGTTCAACGTCCTTCCATTCGGGCTGAAGTCGGCTCCCAGGGTGTTCACCAAATGCATGGCAGCAGTCTGCGCTTATCTACGTGCACTGGGAGTGGAACTTTACCCATACTTGGACGATTGGCTGATTGTTTCCCCGTCCAAGTCGCAGGCGGAAAGGGACGTTGTGAAGGTTACGACCTTACTGGATTCTCTGGGCCTCGTCGTGAACAAGGAGAAGTCCATTCTCCAACCAACACGAACGATCCAGTTTGTAGGCGCGCTCCTCGACTCAAAGTGCGGAAGAGCGTTCCTCCCCAAGGACAGACGTATCAGAATTCACAAGATGGCGCAAAAGATTATGGACGCACACTCCCACAGGGTCATCACTCTGCAGAAACTGCTAGGGCTTATGGCTTCCACAGTTTATGTCGTGCGATGGGCTCGTCTCAGAATGAGACCTCTGCAGTCGTTTCTCATCTCAGTATTCGATCCACTTCGCCACATGAACACTATGAGGGTGCTTACACCCAGTCGCCTCCATCAGTCGCTCCAATGGTGGACCATTCCAAAGAATCTGCAACTGGGACTCCCCTTTTTGGACATGCCCCCATCCAGGTCAATAACCTCGGATGCATCGCTGCGGGGATGGGGAGCACATTGCAATCATCTTTCGGCGCAAGGGGAGTGGTCTCCCGCGGACAGAAAGCACCACATAAATTTCTTGGAGCTGCGTGCGGTCCAAAATGCCTTGCTAACATTTCAGAATTACGTGTCACATCAACACGTCCGCATTGTATCAGACAATATGTCAGTAGTCTGGTACATAAACAAGCAGGGAGGGACTCGCTCCAGGAAACTACTACAACTCACACTACTCATCTTCGATTGGGCGATCTCCCATGGAATAAGCCTATCTGCAGTCCATATAGCAGGCGCGGACAACACACGAGCGGACGAGCTCAGCCGACAGTTTGCAACTTCTCACGAGTGGGCTCTCTCCACACGGACAATCTCGGCTCTGTTCGCCCGGTGGGGAACCCCGACCTTGGACGTATTCGCATCTGCGGACAATGCCGTGTGCGAATGTTACTGCTCCAGGGCAGGAGCTGGAAAGGGTTCTCTAGGAGATGCACTCAGCACGCCCTGGGGGCCGGGGCTTGTTTATGCCTTCCCACCCTTCCCGCTAATTTCAAGGGTGGTAGCAACTCTACAGCTCAGGGAGACAGAGGCCATACTAATCACTCCGTGGTGGCCGAGACAAGCATGGTTCGCCCCACTCCTCCGCCTAGCAGGCGGGGAATTTATCCACCTACCAAAAACAGACGACCTCATCTCAATGGACAAGGGTCTCGTACGCCACCCAGGCCTCAAGAAGCTGAAGCTGACAGCGTGGCGCATCCGACGCGATGGGACCACCTAGATTTGCCACTACCTGTCCGTGCCGTCCTAAAGGAAGCCACAAGGCCGTCCACCAGGGCGTCGTACGCCCGGAAGTGGAAGAAATTCGTCTCATTTGCTAGAGGAAACAATATTTCCCCGCATTCCTGTGACATTGGGGAAATCCTATCGTTTTTGGTGACCTTGCATGAAGCGGGGTTGCGGCAGACATCGATAAGGGTCTATCTAGCAGCCATCTCCTCTACCCATGACCTCATTCAGAACTACTCTGTTTTTTCACATCCGATCTCCAAACGTTTTCTCAAAGGATTGCGGAACTTACGACCACCTACGCGTTCCCCAGTACCACAGTGGAGTCTGTCGGTCGTTCTAACAGCTTTATCGGCAAAACCGTTCGAGCCTTTGGCAACGGCGGATTTACGATTATTGACTTTGAAGGTAGCGTTCCTGGTGGCTATCACCTCTGCGAGACGGGCATCAGAACTATGTGCCTTAATGCTGGATCCGCCATATACCCAGTTTTTCAGGGACAAAGTTGTCCTCAGGCCGGGACCAGGATTCAGACCAAAAGTGATTTCACAATTTCATGTAGACCAGGACATCGTCCTCCCAACTTTTTTTCAGGGAGCCGAGGATACCGTTGGGTTGAAACTACACTCTCTCGATGTTAGGCGGGCTCTAGCCTTTTACAAAGACAGAACTCGTTTCTTTAGAAAATCTCAGCGCCTCTTCATTTGTTATGGCGGAAAGCTAAAGGGCCAGGCGGTGTCGGTCCAGCGGTTTGCCAAATGGGTGATAAACGCTATCTCAATCAGCTATGAACTAGCTAAGAAGGAGGTTCCAACAGGACTGAGATCACACTCCACAAGAGCGATGGCGACATCTACAGCTCTTGATAGGGGCATTCCCATCCCGGATCTCTGCAGAGCTGCCACGTGGTCGGCAGCCTCCACATTCGTAACTCATTACAAGCTGGACGTTCGGGCACGGAATGATGCCAGCTTCGGACGAGCAGTCTTATCCTCTATTCTACAATGATGTCTTCTCAGCGAGTCTACCCTCCTCCGGTAAGTGTTGCTGGTTACTCGCCCATAGTGTGTGATGCACAGAGACCACGAAGAAGAAATGCAAGTTGCTTACCTGTAACTGTAGTTCTTCGAGTGGTCATCTGTGCAGTCACACAACCCCCCCACCGTCCCCTCTAGACTTCGCTTTCGGAGTCTACGAGTGTCTTCGCCATGCCACTCTATTGTTCTGCTTAAGTAGTGTTTCTGTAAGCTACCTCGGTACTTTGGCCATTTAGGCGGTCTCATGGAACTGAGGTAGGCGGGAACCCGGGCATGCGCGATAGGACGGTGGGGGGGAGGGGTTCCCGCCAATAGTGTCTAAGCTTTAGAAGTTTCCGAAGTGAGGCTCGGCACCGGCACGAGCCCATAGTGTGTGACTGCACAGATGACCACTCGAAGAACTAGTTACAGGTAAGCAACTTGCATTTATCTAGCATTGAAGAATACTGCCTGTCAAGACTACCAGCAGTGGTAGTAACTGGAATGTAGTTGTGTGTCTAAATTATTTATTAGGTCTTCCAATTTTAGATCGAGTTGCTACCCTCCCTATCAATAAGGGCAACTGTGAAGTAGGTTTGCCCTTAGAAGTTTCATACTAGTTTTTTTAAATGCATTTTTAAGCTAAGTTATTGTGCTTGTCTGCAGGAATACTGTGAGAAAGTTTCTCCATTCAAGCCAAAAATTCAGTTATGTGTGTGAATTGTTAAATTGGGAGTTAGTATCTTATGGAAATACAGAATTTAAATGGAAATATGTATTTATTTATTTATTTGTTTATTTGTGATACTTCTATACCACTTAATATAATCCTTAAATGGTTCACGTGTGAATGCATTTATGTAAATTATACATAGGAATTAGAATTAAGAGTAACAGATTATTCTTCAATAATAGACATTTGCATGTATATGTAAATATCATCTGTCTTTTGTTTCCTATATGTTCTGTGATATTCATCTGTCACCTGCCCCTAACACAGGTCTGCACAATATAGGGCCGGTGAACTTTCTGCCTATTGGTAGCCATTTGGGAAATATATTATTGCTGGCAGCCCTTTCCCACATTATTGTGGAAGAATCTAAAGCAGGTGAAGGCAACCTTTACACCCCAAGTGCCTCATGTGGCTATAGGTGGGGACTTGAGGGCTGGCCCTATACACTTACTGTCTCACTCAGTCTCTCTCTCTCGGACAAAAACATAACACTCCCATGTATTCTCTCTCTCTCATACGCAGACATGCTGACCTGATTTTCACCATCAAAACAAGCCATCGTGGCTTAAGTGTGGGTTATTTGAAGGTTGTTTAACCCTTCACCAAGCCATGCTGCCCAGATTCAGATGACAAAATAAGCCACAGCTGAGCAATGATTATGCAGATTGCATGTTCACAACCAACTTACTTTGATTGTGCAAATCGCGCCTCCTCCTCCCTCACACACAAACACCAAATTTCATCAGGATCAATGGGGGAAAAGGAGAGGCTTCAAGCCACCCACCCCAGTTAATAGCAGTGGGGGGAAAATAATTTGATGAGTATCATTGGGGGAAGGGGAAGAGGCTTTAATCTCTCCCCACCCTCCACCCCAGTGATCCTGATGAAGATAGTTGTTTCCCTTCAGAATCACTGTATCCTGCTCACGATCACTGCTCACATAGTTGTTTCCTATTTTGATGAGGATTACTGGGGCAAGGCAAAGTTAGAACCTCACCCTACTCCTGCAATCCTGATCACCAGGGGAACAGTAATCCGTTCCCTGCCACCCAGCCCATGGCTGATCTAAAGCCTGTGAAAGCCCATCAAACATGAGAGTGGTAATGGAAGGATGTATGCATCACTACTTTAGAATCCACTACTCTCTGGATTCTGAGATGCATAATAAAGCTGAAGGTGGGGGTGGGGTTTTGCTTGTTCAGTCAGCCACACTACATGACTCTACTGCATTTGTACGTGTAGGAGATTCATGATCACAGCTCCCACTCTGTTTTTAAGCAGTTTGATAGTTGCTGTAAGGGAGGAAAGAAATACTTGAGACTGTGGGGGCAGATTTTGGGGGGAGGGTAATCCTTTCCTTGACATTTTCACAACTATGACTCTTTTCTAAGCTGCTGTTTGTACAGTGAGGGAAACATATAAGTATCATGTGGGTACCTGCAGAAGAAAAAAAGGAGAGTTATGAGAGTTGTAACATACCAAACTATTGACCTGGTTCATGTGACAAAACACTCCACGGTGGCTTATTAGCCTTGTTTGTTTCAGGGTGGCTTGTCATGGCAGCTGAACCCATTGTGGTTTCCTTGGCATGGTTTGCTAACCACACCCAACTCACCCTGAGAACCCATGGCTTGCTGTTGGGTTTTCAGGGTGGTTGTTTTCAGAGTGGCTTACTTGTCAGAAAGGGCTACAGAGCCTCCTGGCAAGAGAGGTGGAAAAAAACAGTTGCTCCTTGCAATCTTACTAACAGTGTCCCCTCTCTACACTGGCTCAATTCGGACGACACAATAAACAACTAGTGTGGGGGAAACAATCATCAGTTGTTTTGACTATCACGTTATCCGAATGCTGCCATAGTCAACTCAGTGCTGATCCTAATCCACACCACAGTTGATTATTTATTACCATGTTGTGTGGGGAGTACCCCCTAGATGAACAACTGTAAAGTTGATTATTACCCCACCATTGACTATCATGTCATCTGAATTGAGCCTATGTCTTGAAATGAAATTAATCAATTTACTCCTCCACTTCGTCACCTCCCTAGACAGGGACATCTTCCCCCTCCCCCCCCACACTTTTGGGGAGATTTGCGCATGTTTAACTTAATTTTGCTTCCCCTTCAGGGAGATTTGCAGGTATTTAATGTATTGTTTCCCACACACACACACTTTTGGGGAGATTTGCACAAATTTAACTTAAAAAAACGTTCAGGGAAATATCTACAAGTTTGTAGTAACTACTGTGCTTACGCTTTAGCGAATTTGTGCAAATCTCCCTAAAGGTGAAAAAAATCTACAAAATAAACTCTACTCTGCTAATGATCACATTGTGTTCATTTGTGGAGTAGCGGAGTAGGCTGCTGAGGTTGTACTGCAAAGACGTGTGGGGTTTGTGCCAAAGGACAGGCGGGAGCACTAAGAAGGAAACGCCACAGATCACCTGATCATTAGTTAGCAAACAAACAACCCACTGTGGCTTATTTGTGACATGTGAACCAGCCCATAGACTGGGTCTGGCTATAGGGAGCATGTGACTCCCATATTACAACAACTTCACTTACTACCAGTCCATTTCCAGGACAATTCAAAGTGTTGTTTATGACCTATAAAGGTCTGCACAATTTGGGGCTAGTCTATTTTAGACTGCATTTTCCCATATGAGCTTGCCTAGATTTTTAACATCCTTGGGAGAGGCTATCTCCTCTATCCCACCATCTTGGAGGCACATTTAGAGGAAATGCCAAAGAGGTCTTTCTCAGTGACTGCTTGCAGGCTGTAGAACTCCCTGACAATTTAGGCCAGGCTAACTCCATCTTCAATATCTTTTCACCAGCAGGCAATACATTCTTAATCAGACAAGCTTTTTGGCCTTTAAGCTGATTTGTCAGTTTGCTGAAATAAGTTTTAAGTAGTGCATGTTATTTATTTCTTAGTTTTATTTATATATTTTTAACTGATTTGCATTGAAGTTTTTATTACATTTTTGGATTTTAAGAAAGCAAAGGCAGGGAGTTTGGGAGACTGGGAGGTGGGAGTGCAGAAAGACACATGGAGTGTAAAAAGACACACACAAAAAGAGGTAAATAATTATAGGTTGTAAGGAAAGTTGTGAGGTGGAAAAGGGTGCGTATGCAGAGGATCTTGTAGAGGAAGAATACTGCTAATAGTGCACAGAAAAGGGGTCAGTGCATGCTTTCCCACTGTTAACAATGTGATATGGGTGGACCATGAGCACATCGCATATATCCTATAATCTGTGAGGAGGAAATTGTTGCCTTTTTGTCTCCTTGGATATCCTTAAAGGTGGCCTAAAGTCATTTAAAATAAATAAATATACAAACAAATAAATCAAAGCATGCATAAACCGTAGAGAGCCAGGAGCAGCCAGGTTGCCTGCATGCATGGTTTTAAAAGGATTTTCCCTTCTTGCATATTATCGGGCACTAGCCAAAAAGGCGAGACAAGATGTGGAAAAATATGCTCAAAATTTGGAAACATATACTTATCAGAGATCTCTGCAGGCGTTTTTAGACATGTCCCCTGAAGAAGGCCCTGGTGGATTGAAACTCGTTGAGCTTAAAATAAAATATATGTTTGTCAGCATCCTGAGACTTTGTCTCTCACTTTTGAGTGGTTTTCCTGTGGATGCTTTCCAGTTTTTTGGCATTTGATATTATGGGGTACATCAGACATCAGAGTACTAATTTTTTTTTTGTAATATGAAACCTTCCTAAGATACTCAGGAATTCAGATTCAATATCAAATTGTACAACTAGAACCATGGAAACTTGAACAGCTTTGATTCTTTTTAAAGGGCATATTTGAAAATAATCTTTTGATAATTTTCTCTCTTAATTTTGGATAGAGTTTTCATGTTGATATGGTTAAAATCATTGTTTTGGCTTTGAACAAAGATATGCTGATATGCCCATTTATCAGCATATCTTTCTCCTCAACATAATTTGTACCATAATTTTATTCATCTTGTACAAGCTGACTAAATGCTCAAGCACTCTCTGTTGTGGATAGAGAGATACGATGTAAATTCAGTATGAACTATTGTTATTTCAGCAGATGGCATACACACAGCTGTGAATGCATTGTCAGAGATGCTTTGTCATTAATGATTCTGCCTTCTGCTACTACAGCATAGCTCCTGTTCCAGAGGTTGCAGACAAATCTCCATACACATGTGTTTCTATAATAAGGCAATGTGCCCTCGATACACGTTGGAATGTTTTGTCATGCTTTTTGGTCATGATCACCAATAGTTCCACTTTACCTACAGCAGAAGTAGGCCACCTTTCTTAGATTTACACATTTTCCAATCTAAATTTGTTCATCCTATTGGAGGAGAGAGGCCAGTATATCTGTATTTTTCATACCAACATAGATTGGCTGCTTTTCAGCCTAGCGCTAAACCACAGGTCATTATTATGAGAATGAGCCTAGCCTTACCCCAAGGCTTACATACGCTCCGTTTCCTTTCTTCTGATGCAACCATGAGGAGGAGATTGGAAGCTTCATCTTCTGTTTTAGATTAAACACAGTTTAGCATGCTATCTGAACCCGAAACTGTGATTAATCTAAACTGTGGTTAGTGAAAACAAGCCAGCTTCATAAACTGTGGCTTGAAGTTAGCTTGTTTCCATGAACCATAGATAAAATTAACCACCATTTATTCAAATTTGGGCAACTCAACAGAAATAGAAGTGAAATGCTTCACACCCACACTGAAGGGCATTGTGTGAGCCTGAGGGGAGGCTAGGTTTGTTCTTGTAATGCTAAACTGTGGTTTAGCAGAGAGATGGAGAACCTGCTGCACTCCAGATGTTGTTGGACATAACTCTCATCATCCTTTAGTATTGGCCATTTGGCTGGGGCTGATGGGAGTTTGAGTCCAACAACATCTGGAGGGCAACAGGTTCCCCATGTTTAGATTGTGTGAAATCCGAACCAGCCCAGTATGTTCAATGGAAGATCCTTCTTCTCAAGCTTTTAACCATTCACTGAGATACTTTTTTTCTACAGTATCCACTGATACTGCAGTGTTAGCTCCATTCAAATGAAATGCCAAACCATGATTTGAATTATATTTACTTAATTAACATGAAATACTTTTTCAGTATAATAGAGATTCAAATATAATGCACACTTACAAACCTGAATGGACTCTAGACGTTCTACTGATAAAAATATACTTTTAATATAATTGTAATCAAGTTGGTGTTTGCATTTTCTAGTTTCTGTTTTTATGTACATTGGGCATTATTCACCTACACTCTTTGTACAGCACTCACATGCAAATGGTTCAGGTAGACTCAATAGAGGCTTGCTTTCCCACTGCCGCTGGCCAGACCTGGATCTGCAGGCAGCATTATG
Organism: Anniella stebbinsi; assembly: GCA_029215795.1. Taxonomy (NCBI): domain Eukaryota; kingdom Metazoa; phylum Chordata; class Lepidosauria; order Squamata; family Anniellidae; genus Anniella; species Anniella stebbinsi. Next base: position 56,894,454 of record JARDYH010000005.1, on the reverse strand, counting down.
AGTGTCTGTATGTCTTCTGTATCCCCACCTAGCCCACACTCCCTACCCAATGCAAGTTACCTATGCACCTGGCACAAGTAAATTCCTAGGCGCAGAGACGGAGGGCTAGATGGGGAGGCTGAAAGTGTACAGAAATGTCCCATTTCCTCTAATGTCCCATCATGTTCCCTGTGCATTCCTCTAATGTCCCATCATTCTCCCTGTGGCTTCAGCATGGTAACCCCCCTCCTATGGAATTCCCTGCCTCTAGAGGTCAGGCAGGTGCCAATTTTGTATTTCTTTCACCGCCTCCTGAAAACGTCATTCCAGGAAGCCTTCCCTTAATGACCAGCCACGGTTCATTTTGCTTCTTTTAAAAATCTATTTTTAATGTGTTTTTATTCTGTTTTTATTTTGTTTTATCTTGTACACCGCTCCAAAATTTTGAATGGGGAGGGGTATATAAATATACCGCTCCCCATTAAATAAATAAATATGTCAGTGTTTGGACAGCAGGGAGGAGAAAAATGGGGTTCTGTTGAGCTCTACTAGACTCGTTTCCATGTGGGTGTTGCACCCACAGAGCATGTGGATCATGGCCTGTGTGTTCAGTGTAAATGCTGGGTGGTAAGGTTGTGCTCAAGAGTGAGACCTCTTGTAGCAAAACAGTCACTGAAGAGTGATTCCTTAATCAGGATGAACCCATTTATGTATACACTCAGGCTCCGTAACACAAGAAGACATCTCAAACAAAGATTTTTTTTCATATGCAATTTGCCATGGAACAGTTCAGCCCAGGACTTTGACCCAATGTTGTGGTTTGCAAATCAAATAAGATGACTGGCTAATGATGTTCCATTATATGTGAAAATTTGCATAGTCCATGGATTTATTAGAAGAAATAATTTCCATTGTAAAAAATGTTAAAGTTGCACATTCTTACACTGAGTTATTTGGGAAGGTTTTCTTTCTTTTTTACTTTGACGTACGTTGCACATGCCAGCCAGAAGATGTGTGTGTACTGTTCATGTTTAAACTTTCTGACTTGATAAATAATTTCAAAGCTATTTTGTGTGGCTTTATGTAATAAGCATTACAACAGAATGATCTAGGTGGCTTCTAGTAACTTGATCTTCTTAACAGTAGATGCTTTTCAACAGCCTAATCTCATGGCAACTGCACAATGGTAGCAGAACATAGGACACTCAGCTTCCAGAGCAGATGCAAGGGGGCACTTTGGCTCCTCCCACAGTGTCTTGCCCTATGGTTCAGCTTCAGGCTCCACCATTGTTATGGCAAAGCTTGCAAAAGCACCTCATGCAGCAAAGTTGCACAGGCATGGAAGGGTGAGATTGGCTGGTGACAGTTGTAGGGATTCTTGAAGGCAAGTTGGGCAGGGATGAGCCATTTTGTCTGACTTGCCTTTCACAGAATGTTGCTTTTAGCTTTTATGACACACACATTTTCATATACACTTTTCATCCACAATTCATATAACCTGGATACATTGGCACTGTACATCACCTCCTTGGACGTGACAGAGTTAAGGCAGGTTAGGGTGTATATCTTCTGCATGAACACTACTACCCTTGTCAGTGTGCCATCCTTCTTTTATATCGAGTTCTACTGCATCAGATCATGCTTCCTGTAACATTTCATTTCTAGACTTAAAGGCAAAGCTGGGTTAGCATCTTACCTTGCATGGTTTCTGTTTGCACATGATGGTGTTAGAATTGCATATGCTACAGTAGACACCATTCTGCCCATCTTTCTTAGTTGCTTCTTTGCTGGTTCTGCAGGGTCATCCCCAACATCATCTCAGAATGCCACGCTGCCTTCATCGAGTGCCTGGCCACTTAGTGCCTCCGGCTACAGTAGCTCTTTCAGCAGCATTGCATCCGCACCTAGCATTGCAGGTACGACCAATGGCCTCTCTACTTAGAGTCCCTCTTTGTCCACAAAGAGAGGAGGTTCTTAAAAGGCCTCTGCTCTTTGTGGTAATGATGATACTACCGGTGTGCCGCATGTCTTTGCATACTGTGCTCCTTCAAAGAACAGTCCTAGGAGTCTTGACAGTGGTGAATATGTTATGGGGATGCCTGGAACTGGAAATACCAGACACCAATACATCCCACTTCAAAATGAGAAGCACAAATCTGATGCAGTGCTAATGCCTTAGTGCTGATTGAACTAATTTCTGTTCATGACAATAGAGCAGCTTTTGGCCCTCATACAACTGGCTTTTGCACTTCCACCAACACATTGTGGAATAAAGAGTATTGCCTATCTGACATGTGTATCTCATTTTCTGGGAAATGAGCTGATTAATTTGTCCAAAAACTTTCACTTTTCCATGCACTCCCTCTCCTTCCCACCTTTGTCTACCCATCTCTGCAAATTTCTTGATGAGAGCAGAAGTGAGCAGTGTGGGTTCTGTCAATGTGCATGTGACTGAACATCCATTGCATTGTATCTGCACATATCTATCCATTTTCCAAGATGCTGGCAGCCATCTTGTTCAGTTCAGCCACACTGAGACCAATAAGTACAAGTGGGAATTCACAGGACTGTGGAACGAGGAAAGGGGGAGGAGGAAAAAAGCCACAAATTCTGCTCTGTGCTTTTTGCCTGTCTCTAAACTCTCTTGATCATGCTTTTCTCATTTGATACGTCTTGTTTTTCTAAAAAAACAACAACAACAACACCTAAAATGGTGTTGTATTGTCAATGCAAGATTAGTTTCCAAACAATGAATAGCTCACCTTTTTCAGGGCCAGCCTAAGCCTTTGCACCATTTGAGGCAAAAACAAACAAACAACCCAGCTGCAGTCCTTGCCCTGCACTAACTGCTCCTCAAGTTGGGGAGAGGGTTAATAAAGCAGTCTATAGAAGCTATTGTCCTGCTTTGCAAGGGTGGGTGGGTGCTGAGAAGAGAGTAGACTGCTCCCTCCTTTCATGAGAGCCCTGCACATAGCCCCTCTCTGGTCTTCTTGCACATGCAGTAGATGGGAAAAGGTGGTAAGCTTGATCTTTTCCCTTTTTTGCTGGGCACATGGGAAGGCTCAACCTTCTCTTCTCTCCCCCCCCCCCTTCAACACTGTGCAGAATTCAGAGAATGTGTGCCCTCCTCCCCTGCTCAAGTTGCCTACTGATCAGGAAGCTTTTGTGGCTCTCCAAATGCTTTGACCTACAACTGCTATCAGCTTTAACCAGCATAGCTAATGGCAAAGGATCCTGGGAATTGTAGGACAAAACATCCGGAAAGCTACAAGTTGCCCCACCTCTGATTTACTGAATGGAAGGAATGGAGTTGACAGACCATCCCCCACCCCAACTGACCATCATATATTGGAAGGGGAGAGACCCAGTGCTCTCATGGAGAGAATAGAGGCTTGCTGCCTTTGCCACTCCCAGCTAATCTGCCCCCTGAGGTAGGGAGCTTCACCCTGGATAGAGCCAGGCTTCACCTAACTAGGATCAAACCAAAACATAATGTCAATCACCTGGAATACCATCTGTCTTGTAGTTATTTAAGATCCTTTTTAATTGGTTGATCAGTTAAAAGTAAGACAGTTAACATCTAATAAATCCTTAATTTGTAAGACCCATAATCAAAATGTTAATATGTTGTCATGATACTGTTTATTTTGGTCTCTAGACTGAGGATTGTGAGGCTATTGAGTTTCCTGCTGCTAAAAATGGAAAGGAATGTGTGACTCCTTCGCCACTGACAGCAGCAGGGCAACACATAGAATTATTATTATTATTATTATTATTATTATTATTTATGGTGTCCTAATGTTTTTAAATTATTATGAGCATTTCTTTTTCGTCCACCGAGTCACATTTCTTACAGTTGTTAGCCCTCCTGATATGAACGATATATAACCCACCATCATGGATGGCTGCAGACTAATATAGCCTAATCAATAATTCCAGTAACAGTGAGATTCTTAATTTAGTTCAAGCTTAAATTCAGTTAAACTAAATAAGAAAGTTATAGTGAAACGTCTGCTATTTTTCTTTCTTTCAATCATGTCTTTATTTTGTTAGCTCACACTGCCTGCAATCCCAAGAAGCATGTGTGCCAAATTCACATGCACAGCTGGGATCCTATTTCAGATTTCCTACCCCCCCCCCCCCCCGGTGTTTTTGTAAACTGAATGGGTGGAAGAGGTGCAGAACATAGACCAAAAGTATGGCTACATGAGCACGGCTGCAACCATGCAAAGGACCTTGGTAGTTTTGGAAACTGTCTTCCAAGCCTACTTTGGCATCAAAGGCTTTCACTCTTTCCTACTGGTATGCTGAACGTATTATGAATACAACTCTTGCTAACTCCTACAATGGAGAGAATAATCATAGTAATTTGATATCCTATCTTGTTTTGTATGGGCAATTAACATACCAGTTAAGTCTCCAGATTTTTGAGTTAAGTAGTAAAGTTCTAAAGTATATCTTTTTGAACAGCACATGGGCTCTTTTCAGCAACTCTTTAAAAGGAGATAAAAATCGCCATTTACTATCTTTCATTTAAACTGCTCTGCACTTCTCTTTTATGTGGCTTTTCTTCTTCTATTTTACTTATTCTGATGTGCATTGACCGTGTGAGAGTCAGTAACATACGCCTAAAACTGCTTTTAAAAGACTGGTTTAAAAATAAACAGCAGCAGCAATTGTCTTGTCATTAAAACCAGGCTTATATTTTCCTAAAGACCAATTTTGCAGTTCTTACCATTTTTATCTATGACGTTCATCTTGTTGAAACACTTAGGTGAAACAACTTTGAATCTTGACATCGAGCCAGTTCACACATACCAAAGCTGTTAGTTTATATAGAGCATAAGGATTAAGCACTGGTTTTCATTAAAAGTTAAATGCATGGTGAGGAAGGGCACACAAGACAGTGGTTCACGCTGGGACCCTGCCGTGTGCTTAACCTGCATGCTAACAGCACAAGCCAACTGGCCTTACTGCTTAATAAATGCATTTCGGATTGTAATCTCAGGCCATGTGTGAGCCAGGTACCTTTCTGCAGTGTGGAGATATTTGAAGGATGGGATATTACGTTGTATTTTTCTTACTGATACAACTGACATCCAAGTGCAGCTTATTTCTTTGTTTTAATCCATTTTAAAATGTTTAACTTTAGAATGACCACTTGGCTTGAAAATTAAAATTGCATTGATATTAATAGATGCGTGGCAGTGATGATAAAAAGGAGACAGAAAGGGATGTGTGCTTCAGTAATAAATGTTGTGCCACGAGGGGTCCTTCTTGTGGGAACTTTTCAGATTACTATAGGAGATCGTGCTCCTTCTGTAGCATCTGGAAACATCTTATTATTGAACTTCAGGATGGTTGGCAACTTTTAGCCTGGCTTTCAGAGGGGTGACCTGACCCCTCCCAGTTGCCAGCTCAGAAGTGAAAGAGGGTCATCTTTCTCTCCCTCCTCCATGGGGCCTGAATGTCTAAGTGAAAGAATGAAAGAAGAACCCTCCTTTTCATCTGTCTCCCTCCCTTCTTCCATGCTCATCTGTCTCCCTCCCTTCTTCCATGCTCCTCTTCCCCCACGGACAATATTTATTTATTTATTTATTTATTAAATTTATATCCCATCTTCCAATAAAAATAGTGCTAACTAAAAATAAAATACAGATATTTTTTAAAAAACCTAATGCATAATTAAAATACTAAAACTCACCAAATAAAAACATACCAATAAGAAAGAAATCACAGCATCCACCGGAAAGGGGAACTGTTAACGGATTGTTAAGCAATAGCCTGATGTGGTCTCTTATTGCTTCCTGGCTATCTAGAAGCAGTTGGAGAGCATCCAGGGCAATTGCTGGCCAATAACTTCCCTTATTAACAGTACAGTTCTCCCTATTAGAGGAAGAGTAAAACATGATGATAGTAACAATGGGACTGACCAGCAGATCATTTTTGGAGCTAGGAGGTACCTAGATCCATCTACCCTCCATCATACCCTCAAACAAACATGTGGCAGTCCATGTGGTTCAGGAAAAGGCAGACTTCGGGCTAGGAGGATCTACTTTGTATTTTACTAAAATCCAGAGGTCACCAGCAGAAGCCAGATGCAAAATAGTGATGCATGGAACAGAGCCAATTATTCTACTGCACCCCACGATGAGTCAGACACTGCAGTGACTTACACAAATACAAATCTACAGCTGTGTTATTACAGATTAGGGATTCTAACAGTCAAATTTAGACCTAAACATTGCTGTAGTTAAACAATTGGGAGTTGGATGCCTTTGCCAATCTACTGCAAATCACCCAGAGATCTACCAGCAGGTCCAGATCTGCCTTCTCTGTTGTTCATGAAAAAGAGAAACTTTATCTTTGCAAGCAAAAAAAATGTTGTGTGATTGAAACTTGTAAATAACAGGTTTTATTCTGAAGTCAGGATCTGACTGCCTTATTTTAGAAGGCTTATTTAATGGGATTTTTGTCCAAACCATGAAGAACAATTTTGAGATCTTGAAAGTTAGTGGATTAATGATACTAACAGAGCAGAGAGAAGTACAGAAAAACTCTGCCAGTAATTATCTGCAGTGTGATTATCAATGTTTGTTGAGGAATGTATAATGCTTACTATGGATCACACATTGCCCATATACAATGTTCTAACAAATACATGAATTGCATTTCTCTGTTGCAGGTAAACTGTCAGACATCAAGTCAACGTGGTCGTCTGGCCCAATTTCTCACACACAAGCCTCTTTGTCCCATGAACTGTGGAAGGTACCCAGAAACACTACTGCTCCTACAAGACCACCTCCAGGCTTAACAAACACCAAGCCATCATCTACCTGGGGTGCCAGCCCACTGGGTTGGACCAGCTCTTACTCCTCTGGTACTCCTGACTCCTATGTTTTTGTTTGTTTGTTTTTGCATGGAACAGTTCACTGTTCGTATCTCTTCTTTTTGTGCAGAAAATATTCACGGCTCAGAGGGTCAGTAGAATGCATCAATTTGCAGGATTATTCCTATGCTGGACAATTCATGCAATCAGTCAATCATGACAATTCACTTCAGAAAATAATTCTTTTTCTGAGTAAATTTCTGTGTGCTATTTGGGGTTCTGCATTAGCTAAGGCCCCCTCCACAAGGATGCGCTTTTGCGCCCGGTTCCGCGATTATGCGCATTATCGCGGAGGCGCTTTTACTCCTAATCCCTCTGCACCGGAGGCGGCGAGAGGCGGCGAAGCGCATTAATTCATGTCCAAAAAGCGCTTTACAAGCAGTTAATGCGCGTAATCGCTTGTTCACACCGCGAAAATGCGCTTTAACGGCCAGAGCAAAATAAAAGTCGCTATTTAACGCGCGTTCGAAAATGCGCATTATCGGGGAGATAACGCGCCTGTACGCCCGTTTTGCGCTCCGTGCTTGTGGAGGTAAATTTTTTAATGAGCCTTCAAGGCTCATTAAACGTCTCGTGTGGAGGAGGCCCAGTTCAAGCTGCACTCCTATAGAGAACATGTGGCCAGCTTGCAGGGGACTTTCCTGTGGCCTGTGGGTGCTTTAGGCCTCCCATTCCCCTCCTAGCACCTCTGTCTCTCTCTGTACTTCTGGCTCCTAATACAGACCCTTTGACCACTGTATCCCGCTTTACTCTGTGTTTTCTCTCTCAAAAATAGGATTGCAATGCTTCATACACTGTCCATAACATTCTTAAAAGGAAAGATACAGAGTACAGAGGGCTGCAGCATATTCTGCTGCTCTAGCTTGCTGTACTCCATGATTTTGCACTAAATGTTATTCTTGAGAGAGAATCCATGGGAAGCAGCTGGCTACTGAAGCAAAAGGCGCTCTAGCTCTTTCTAGTTTCTCCCTTAAGGATCTTATCCTTGAAAGCGTGGAGTAAGTTGGGCTAGAGCAGCCACCTGTTTTCTCTGAATTGGGCGGGGAAAGCCAGGGAAGGGAAGTCACAATGGGAGGTTAGGTTAAGTTTAACCCTCAACTCTCCCAAGATCCTGACGAAGTTCCCCCGATTGCAGGGGGAGGGGGGAGTCTGTGTGTGTGAAAGACAGGTAGACAGACACAGTCAGTGAGTGTGTCTGTGTGAGGCTGGGAGCGGGGGAAGGCTATGTGTGTAGGAGTGGCAGAGCCCAGGCTCCACCTACAGCTGGCTCTGCCCATGTCCACAGCTGGTGTGAGGCCCCTGACCCACTGTCCACCACCACATGTGGCTCTTGGGGACAAAAAAGTAACCCACCCCTGCTATAATAATAATAATAATAATTATTATTATTATTTATAACCCGCCTCTCCCTACGGATCGAGGCGGGGAACACAATACACATACAAGCATGACAAGGTTAAAAAATTAAAACAAGAGAAACACATCATTAAAACTTACATGGGCGTCTCATTGAACTTAGTGGGGCTTACATCTAAGTAGATATGGCTAGGATTGCAATGCCAGAAAAGAAAACAAATGGGGTTTAACAAAATATTGCTGTGTGGGGAGTGCTCCTGTGTGGAGCGCCAGCCAATCAGCCATGTTCTCTTCCTTGATACTCCATCCCACTCTGCATCCTGATTTTCCATTCTGTCTTCCCCCCCCCCCCCTTACTCTCAACAGTCAGTCAGTCAGTATTCCGTAGCCACTGAGAGTGCTGAGTCCTCATTGGACTGCTGGGGTGACTTTATTTTATTTTTTCCTAAGTTGTTTTGTACTTCTGCAAACCTTGAGGTTCCCCCGACTTGCCGATAACTCCCTCTTGTGCATGGATGGAGCTGTTTGGGCTATGTAAAGACCAGCATTCTGAGAATTGGGTTCACTATTAGTATATATGAAGATTGTTATTTGCCAAGTCACTACAAGTAGTTGAAAGGGCTAGTTGGTCAAACAAAATTTCTAGCCCTTTTGTTTCTAGAGAAAATCTTGTACAATTGTACTGTATATGCTAAGCAAAATGTTCCAAGTAGAGCTTATCCCTTAAAGCACAATGAGGTCCTGTCAAGACGTGGTGTGCAGAAAGACTGGTTTCGCATGACACGTTAAGCCACAAATGTTATCGTATCATATGCGCCTATTTTCCCCCAGCTACACAGATTTATGTAACCAATAAGTTACTCTGATAAGCCATGGTCTGCAGCGAGGTTTATTTTAAGCATCGTGGCTTATCGTGTTATCTGGCGCTCCAGTGAGCCTCTTGGCAAGAGCGGCAGAAACCCATCACTCCTGCCCAGCAGGGCCGCGATTGCCATTAGTGATTGGCCAAGCCACTGCCCATGTCCCCTTCCCAACTCCAATTATGATTGGGGTCGGGCAAAAGCTACATGGATTCGATTTTAAAAGGATTTTTCACGAACATCTGGTGAGGGAGGGAACTCTTCTGTCGTTACACTTTACTTCCAAGTATGTGTAACTTCCTGGCTTTATTATCCATTTCTTTGGCTGCTCTCATTTTGCATACTATACACTATTTCAGATAGGCTTCTTGATTTATCTTTTTAAAATTCAGTGTCTCCTTCAAAATATAAAAGCTGCTATATTTATTGTTTTACCAGTAAATGTGGAACTGAGCTGCTCTGATCGCCCACTTTTAAAATATAGTTATCTTTAGTTTTTTATGAGCTCCACCTGGTGGACAAGTAACAAGCATTCCAATTGCAGCTTGAGTATAGTAACTGACTCTTAATTTAGAAATCATGTGACTTTTTGTAAATGCTGGCATGTAAATATTGAAGCAGTGCAGTTCGTCATTATAGAATCAAGCAAATGCTGAAAACAGAATGGTTTGCTTGGCCTTCTAATAAGACTTCCTACTAACATTTTAATTTGTGGAGCAGCACAAAACACAAAGCAACAGTATAATGCTGCATTAAGTGGGGGAAACAATGAGCTGGAAATCCACCGTTGATTTGCTGACTTTAGTGTACACATATTGGGTGCTGATAGCATAAAAGCCACATGTGTGACATGTCTGGATCGCAGCTGAGAGACCTGTACTAATCCATTTGATTCACTCTGTGCCTTACATGGCATTCTGCTCTCAGGAAACACATTTCCTGAAAGAGACTATTCAACTAGGATAAACAAAACTCCTGGTGACCTTAATTCAGCATATCTCAAAATTATGTGATCTAGAAACAGCAAGTGAGAAGTCCTTTTGGATTTTCCAACGTTGAACTTAATCTTCAAAACCAAGATCTAGTTATTTTGTAAAACAAATTTGGGAGTAGTCATGGGGAACCTATGACTGAATAATTCAAAAACAGTAACAGAAAGGGCAATTTCTGCCCATCCCAGACTAGAATCCATCATCAGATCCATGAGAGTGTTTTGGGTATCTATTCTGCAGTACACTTTCAAAACAGCTACCAAGGAAGAAAAACTAGCATACATTTGTTAGTTCAGTCGAATGAGGAGAAAAAAAATGACAAACATTCTTCTTAGAAATCCCTATAGCAGCTGTGCTTGCCGTGTTTGTGTCTAGCGTGTTGTAACGGCTTCATTCAGTTGGTTGCCTTGAGCTCTCCCTTATTTTTCCCTTCTTTGTGGTATAGGCTCAGCCTGGAGTACTGACAGCTCAGGAAGAACAAGTAGCTGGCTGGTCCTCCGTAACCTCACACCCCAGGTAAGCAAAGCATTAAGTTAAATTGAGCAAAGAGCTGTGGACCAACTGGGATATCAGGGGGAGAACACCTGGTACCCTGATTCTAGGACCTTCTGCTGTGTGTTTGCCTGCAGCTCTCAACATGTTTTGTGATGCTACACTAGCACAGCCATTGGAGCATCTTGTTGCAAGCACTTATTTGCTGGTGTAGCAAGTTTTAGGATTGGCTCTTATGACATTCTGTTACTATTTACAGGAACGACACTCAAGCAGTATAGTATCTAGATTTAAATTCAAGCCCTCATTCTTGAGAGTTGCTATATTTTTATTTAGTCCTGATATAATAGAAAATATCTCTTAACCTGTTTACCTCTTGGTTGAATCCTTCAACCAATCATAAATCACATGGCATAGGCAGCAATGAACACAAACTGTCTTGAACAGTGGCCATTTTTTTAGCTCAAAAGAGGTGGAGCCATCAACCAACTCATGCGTAAGAGAGTTCAAGGCTGGATAATACACATGCTTAGTCACAGTGTCTTAAACACAAGATTGCCTTTTAGTGGTATGGCTAGTGGTATGCATGTTACAGAAAGCCCTCTCCCACTCCCCCCCCCCCCAATAGCTTTGGATAGTATGTGGAAACAGTGAGAGCAGGTGCATGAGACATTCACACATCCACTATTCAGTATTATAATATCTGAAGAGGAAATTTACAGCTCTCTGTTAGTGAAATACCTGGCCTACCAGAAGTGGGGATATCTCACTAAGTTGCCCACAGGGAAGATGCATGATTTTCCTTTTCAGGTGTTATACCTTGTATGATTGATGGGGGCGAACAGAAGAAACTGCAGACGAGTGTAGTGCGGTGAACATGTAAATCTATCCTAACTAATGAAAGGTTAGCTGCTTGAATATTACAGTATTATAATATGAATGTTTAGTGGAGATATGTCTAGCAAAGCCAACTAGCGAAGAGAAATTATTCACTCCAGAAAATCATCTAAAACAAATTACCTGACTCCAGAGATACATCATGTTTGCAGCCTGGTCAAATACTTTATTTAGACAAGTCTTTAGTTATTTCTCTTCAGTTTAATGAGATAATTAAATAATCCTACCAATTCAAACTTTCAAGTTTAATTAAAATGTCTAAAAAATCCTTGGTATAGAGACTTACAGAAATAACTTGATTGTGGCTGTGCTAATACAAGGGAACAAGCAGAGAGTTGTATCCAATGTTAGTCTAACTTAAGTCTCATTAATTTCAATGTCTCTGCTCTAAGTAGGACTAATATTGGATATAACTCAGAGAGAGGAAGAAACAGGTGTGGGATTCCCCAATACACTAGATCTCCAGAGAGAATATAAATGAGTACAGTAGACTTTTGATAAAGGGTGAACACTACAGAATATGCTGTTCTTGCATGAAGGTAAATCACAATCCAATGAGCTTTTTTATATTTTCTTAAAATACTGTTTTGACTTGTTAAAAGGTTGTCCGCCATTAATGAAGGCAGTAATGTCAGACACCTGGAAAAAAAGAATAAATCAATCTGTGGGTTTTTTCTCCTTCTCCAATTAGATTGATGGCTCCACACTGCGTACTCTGTGCTTGCAGCATGGTCCTCTTATTACATTCCACCTGAACCTGACTCAAGGGAATGCTGTGGTCCGTTACAGTTCTAAGGAAGAAGCAGCGAAGGCCCAGAAGTCTCTGCATATGTATGCAATTTGTTCAGTATTTGCTGTGGTTCAAGTATGGATTGTCTCCTCAGTTTTCTGGGTCTATAATGTTTGCTTAAGAGCAGAAATAGGAGACCGGAGTAATGAAGCAGGGCAGTAACGGAAAAGTCACCTTTATAATATAGGGTATGCCTGTAAGAACTGGCAAATCCATAACAAAGTATGTTCGTTTCTGCTTAGGACTGAGATATCCTTTCCATCACATTCACCAGCCCAGGAAACTCTGCAGCTTTTATTCAAAGCCAGTAAAATTAGGTTTGGCGTTTTAACCTTTGCCACTCATTCACACTACATCCCTAAAAGTATGTTGGACCAGGGTGGGGAAGAGGGCTGAGAATGGTGGGAGATCATCCCCCACCTTTTAGACATTTCTGTGTTGTGTCATTATGTGAGGCTAGAAGTAGTAATTAAGAGTTAATCAACAATTAATTTAGATCTCTATTGACTCATATTATGATTAGTGAGATGCTGGCTAGATGGCAGTTATGTGTATAGGGATGAGACCATAAAAATCCACTAGCTGAATGAGTGCATAAATGCCAGTGCCAACTTCCCTTCCCAACTGATTTTGCTCCCCCTTGCTTTTCCTTGGTTCCGGCTTCCTCCTTTGCTCTAGCTTTTGCTCCTCATCCCTGTCACTGCTTCTCCAAGTTTTGCACTGCCACAAAATTATGTTTCTAGCAGTTGTGGTGCTGGATATTATTCATCTCTGTAGGCCTACATATTTTAAGTTTCGAGTATGGTAGACTTAATCCTTTGCTTAAGTATGAGGTATGTTGGTTGCTAGGCCAGTAAATAGGAGTGCATTACCGTGGGCATTGGCATAATCATTGCTGATACCACGAGGGCACCAATATCTCCCTAAAGCAGGTGAAAGCAGTGCTGTTCCCCATTGCTGCTCATAGTGGGGAGGGATATTTGGACATTCTCTTTCAGGTGAAAGGTTGCAGGTTTTTCAAACACTGTCCAGTACCTTTCCCTTCTTCTCACGTGGTATCTCTCATCCACACTGGCAATGCAGTTCAAGTGGAGAAACTGGACAGATGCATACTTGCAGACATGTGGAATATTATTATATAGGATTTGGGAAGGAAAACACTTGCTCAGAAAAAACAACTTCCTTCTTTGGTAGTATAAGTGTTAGAATGTATACATGTATTAGGATTTGAGCAAACAGCCATAAGTATAACAAAAGGCCATCCAATTTTTTAAAAGTATTCTGAACTTATGGAAGCCTGTATATTGGAATCAGAATAAATCCTGCAAAATAAATGTATGTCTGCTTTGTGATCCCTGCATCTGAAGATCTTTTTGATGCAATGAGCTTCATGACCTAGTATTTCAAATCTAAATCTAACATTCTTTCTGCTGGGTGACAGTTAGTTGAAGAAGCACGTAGGTAATTAAAACAGAAAAAGTATTTGTTTGCTAGATATTCACAGTATGATATTTAACTACTCCTGAATATGGAGACAGATGTAGAAAAGCCTTCCTTTCTGACCCCACCGACACATGTGTTTCAGTGACTTCCCTTTAAGCATCCCCTGTGTCTTTCCCTCTGTTTTCAGGTGCGTTTTGGGGAACACTACCATCTTGGCTGAGTTCGCTGGAGAAGAGGAAGTGAACCGTTTTTTAGCACAAGGCCAGCCACTGCCCCCCACCTCCAGTTGGCAGTCCAACACTGGAACCACTCAGACCCGCTTGGGCTCCACAAGCAGCTCCCATGGAATGGTGCGCAACGACACAGGCCACTGGAATACCCCCTGCCTAGGTGGGAAAGGCAGCAGCGATCTTCTCTGGGGCGGGGTCCCTCAGTACTCGAGCAGCCTTTGGGGTCCACCCAGCGCCGATGACGGCAGGGTTATCGGAAGCCCAACGCCTTTGAATACTCTGCTCCCAGGTGACCTTCTCAGTGGGGAGTCCATCTAGGACACCAGAGAAACAAATGGAAGTAACAATCATCAGCACTAAAGAAAAAATAATGGTAACCCTTTCCAGTCCAGGGCATCGCGAAGAATCCAGCTTTAATAGATCAGACTGGCAGCCCTTTTTTAGTACCTCTGTCCAATATCGACTATGAAACTCTGCCGAAGTCCTTGTGAACTGTTAGTGCAACAGTATGGGCTCCCTTTGGTCAGTGTCACGTGCTAATGATAGGTTTTATGTGGGTTTTTTTCCAATGGCTTTTTAATTTTGTTTTTATGTTTGTATGGTGTTTTTAAAGACGTATAAAAGCTGCTTAGACTAGTTCTATCATGAAGGGCACTTTTCAGAATTTGGGCTGGAAAGGGTTATTTTATCAACTTTGGGAGTGGGGGAGGGATGAGGGGGGGGGAATGTGAGAAAGCCTATTTAAAATGAGCCTGTGATAATTATGCACATTACCAGAGGCGGATCCAGTAATCAGTAGGGGGTGGCATCCGACCAGCCCATCAGCAGCAATGGGGAACAAATCTTATGCCCCTCGGCTGTACGACTTGGATGGAGAGGTGGGGTGGAATATCCATGTCCACTGCTCCCGTGGGTCTTGCCTATGCACATTACACTTGTTTCATTACTTTTTGTGTCATTGTTCTTTTTCTTTTTTTTTTTAATTCCCCTCCAAAATAGTAAAAAGGTGTTTGGATTTTTTTTTTTTTTAGAAAAAAGAAACATATCAAACATGCAACTATACTTGAATCCAGCAGGCCAATAACAAAATGTGAACACTTTCTATTATTACACTTCCAGGTTGGCATCAGAAAACAAATGAACAGGCTCTAGGAATATTTTTTGTGTTCAGTTCTTCTATGTATGCATTGGGGAAAAGATGGATCGATGTGTGAGCGTATGGATGTGTGCGTGTGCACCAGTTGTACAACTTAACAAATTGTGTGACTTTTTTTTTCTTTTTTCCTTCTCAGTATATGCTTTTGATTTGCTCATTGGTCAAACGTTTAATTGTTATTAGCTTCTAACTTTGCACTGAGTGTCCACAGCCCTTCTTGTAGCTAAATCCTACTTGTTTTTTTAAAAAATAAAATTGAAAAAAAAACTGATAGGAGGGGCTGGCGACAATTCACGTGTAAATGTTTACTCAAGGACTCTTTCCGCATTTTAAAAACTTACAGTGTGTATCTCTGGAGAATAATATGTATATCTACCTTTAGCAGCTTTTTATTGTGGACTAATGCAAGGAAATAATTACCAGAGTATTGCACCATTTTCCCCCATTCGGAATATAAAGATTTAAAAAAAAAAAAAAAGGAAAAAAAACTCTTGTTGAACTGTGGCCATAAATACTTGTAAAGAGTGGATGGTTCCCTGCAAGCCGGAACGGAAACAAGCACTTGGACATAGGTTTTGACTGCTTTTGGAGGAGCCTACGGTTTCAGCTCCCACCTGTTTACAGACCTTTTTTTTTTCCTCCTTCAAACTTTAAAATAAAAAAAGGAATTGAAAAAAAGAAAAAAAAATAGACTTCCATCATAAAGAAACCTATTTTCAGAATGAAGATATGCTACTTCAGAGCTCTGGGATTGAACAGTGTTTGTTGTTGTTATTGTTGTTGTTGTTATTGTTGTTGTTGTGGTTTATCCTTTTCTTTGGCCATTGCTGTGTACTCTTTTTTGGGTTGTTATTTTCCTCTTCGTCAAGAGTGGCGAAAAATATTGTGATCACTATCTTGCACATGGTGGAAGATGTCTCAGGAAAGCCGGGTTTCCCGAGGAGCAACTCCACACCATTTCATGTATTTTTTAAGCCCAACTCCTAGCACTGAAGATATTATTAAAAAACAAAATGAAAAAAATAAAAATAAAAAAGACAGTAAGAGAAGAAGAAAAATACCTAATCTAATGTGTAGCAGTTACATATTTACCAAATAATGGACTCAAAAGAAATAGATGTTTGAAGAGTGCTTTATATATTAAAAAAATGCTTTATGTTTAAAAATGATCAATGTTTTTGATTGTTTTGAAAGGAAGAAAGACAATGGAATAACATACCCTTTGAGTATGTTTTTAAAAATTATATGAACATTGTGCTCCCTGCCTGCTTGGATCAGGAAACTTGTGCATTACATTTTGTTTTGTTTTGTTAAAGATTAGCTTTTTAATGGTTTTGTCCAATTAAAAAGGGTCCTGCAAGATTGCAAATCAACAAAAGCTGGTTTTCTAGAGGATCATGAACTATGCACAGATTGGGTTCCAGACTTGTGTTTTCTCAAGTTTTCGTAGTGTATTTAGCTGAATACCCTTTTCTCAGAGTGATTGCATCTCATTCTCATTACACGCACTCTACATATGTATTGTGTATATATCTCTCTCCTAACACATACACACACACACACACACACACACACAAACATTATATTTATATATAAAATACATATGTGCCTATGTGCGGATTGAAATAGTCAATACAGTTTTCCATGCTAAAGTTTAGTAATGAGTTGTAGAAAAAGAACTCCCGATCATTTAAAATTGGGGATGGACATTTTAAAAAAATCTGTTGATTTTTAAAATTTTATTTTTTGCCTTTCATTTTGAATTTAAGATGTCTGTAACTCTGAGATGAAAAGATAAAAAAAAAGTTTGTGGCTTTTAATGTTATTTCTCCTCATAGAATGTGATTGTTAAAAACATGCACCAGAAGTTGCTTTCAAGAGTACGAAGATTCTTTGAAACTTAATAAACTGCAGTTTTTCTTGGCTGTTAAAGAAGGCATGTGTATTTTTCTTGTGTACAGAGATGACTGTTAACAGATAATCTCCAAGTTTTGATCACAGTTTTTGTGGAGGGCATTTTTAAGGCTTGCCACATTCATTACATGTTAAATGTGCAACCAGCAAATATCTGAAGCAATTAAAATTTCACCTTCTATGCGAGTATGCTTTAATTTATGTTATATATTCCAGTTATATTATTATTATTATTATTATTATTGTTATTATTTATTAATAGATTGTAGACTTGCTGCTTGCATTTGCCTGCTCTTGCTATTTCTGTTTAATAGCTACCCTCTTTGTTTTTTTGACATATATGTTAAGATAGGAATGGATTTTATATGCAAAACTAACTGGGTTTTTGTTGTTGTTGTTAAAATTCTGTGTTTCTGATTTTGTTTTGCCTTTTACAATACTGTGGAAGAGCCTTTTTCACCATTGAAAACTGGATGGCGTAGAGTTAGAATTTGGTGGAAACGTCCTGCAAACAAACACCATTTTTTCATGCTTCCAGCTCCACCATTCCTTTTGTTCCAGCATTATTGCACTTCTTGAACACAGATTTCCATATGCAGAATTGAGAAGATTCAAGCAGAAAATTGCCACAAAACAATGTTCAGGTTTATGAGCATTCTTTTAAGTAAACTAATATCTCCCTGAATTTTCTTTATATTGCAGTTCTTATAAGAGCATGATTGCCCTAACCCCATCCCCCTTTTTAATCAGAATCAGAATTACTCGCCTCTAATGTGGTGATTTCAAATAGGAGCTTTCACAAAGCAGGAACAGTTTTGATTGTGAAGTGCTAAGGCTGTTCACTTAGCCACAGTTGCATCCAATTCCATAGACCTATTTAACTAAAAGTGGCTTCCTAATATCTGTGTGGCTCAAGAATAGGTGAGAGTTCATTTTTTTTCAGACAGCAAATTTCAGTCAGCGAGTCTCTGTGGCGCTTTCCCACAACCTAGTTTTCACATAAAGCGTCATAGAACGGAGAAAAATGTGATGAAAAGCCTTTTTTTTACTCTCAGCTACTTCAGGCTGGTGGTACTTATTTGACCCAGGTTGCATGTCATAACAACCCAGGTGTTGTTTTTAAACTTGATTATCAGGAACTAGCAAGTGTGTTGGTGCATGCAAGCAGAAGTGGCTAAACAACCCAGCGATATTCGGTCCTTGGGTTGTTTAGCATGATGTGCAAACCAGGAACTCTGGCATGTTGGGGGAGAGACAAGCCAGAGTTGGAACCAAGTCATTCCTAAGCTGGCAGTGTGCACCAGGACATGGTCACAACCACCTAGGTTTTGTTTTTTTAAAAAATCCCTGGGTTGTCTTGTGTGGATTAGGCAGTATCTTTATTTAGCACTAAAAGGATGGTATGCCTGCTTTTTTATTCCATATTACTGATTGTGCAAATAGGATTGGCCTTTTTGAGATATTCTTCTGCGTGTTCTGTTCAGCCCATTTCACATACCACTTTCCACAACAGTGAGTGTAATATAGATGATGGGGAAGGTGATTTGTGAAGAGACACTTTCCTTTAGGGGAACATAATTTGTTTAGAATGAGTTGCCTTTAGATTATAAATGAATACCCACCTTGATAAACAAGAAAGGGGAGATTTTTGCTTAGTGTAGGGGTGGGCAATGTGTGGCCCTTGAGATATTTTGGCCTAAAACTCCCATCATAGCTCACTGCTGGCTCACGGGAGTTGTCAAAACATCTGGAGGGCCACAAGTTGTCTTAGTCGGAGGAGGAGAATGTGCAAACACACAGGCGCTTGCTGTTTTTATATATGACATGTTTCACATTTTCAGTTATGCACCATTAGTGTTGTTTTCTACTTTTATCAAAGGCCATTTATATCTAATATACTGAGACCCTTAACCACAATATAAAAGAAGCTCACTAACCTAACAGTTGACTCCTGAGTTAATATGTTTCTTAGATTTTGGGGCACTTATGAAGCCTGGTAAGCAGTCCACCATCTAATACTCATTATTCTAGCTGAGGTGGCCTCCCCTCAGCCAAGTACTACTACAGGGCTACTCAAGAATTATCTTGGCCTGAGCATAGGATGGATTTAGCTCTCCCAAGGTTCCCCCCTTTATAGCTTGCCTTTGCTGATTTATTATATCATTTTATTGATGTTTATTGTTTCAGTATTTTTACTGAAACTGCTTTGTGAGCTTTGCCTTTAAGAGTGCTATACAATCATCTTAAATAAATAATAAAGGTTAGAAGGTAATGGAGGCTCCATTTAAATAAGATGCTATGGTTTTTTTTAACAAAACACCTATGCTGGATTGCATGCAAGCTAGTGTCACATTTATGGATTGCATGCAAGCTAGTGTCACATTTAAAGCATTCTTAATCCATGGAGGTACACAGGAAGCTGCCGTATACTGAATCAGGTCCTTGGTCCATCTAGCCCAGTATTATTGACACTGACTGGCAGCTGTTCTCTGCAGTGTTTGCAGCCCTACCTCAAGATTCCAAGGCTTGAACCTCGGATCTCTGCTTGCAGAGCATGTGCTCTACCACTGAGCTATGCCCTTCTCTAAAATTAATGCTCCCTCTTAGTTCCCAGCTAGGCAACAAGAAGTGGCCTTATATTGAGTCAGATCCTTGTTTTATCTTACCTTTATTATTGACAGTGATTGGCAGCAACTCTCTAAGAGCTCTCTAAGTTTTCAGCAGAAGATTTTCCTGCCCTACCTGGACATGTCATGGATCAAACCATGGGGCCTTCTGTATGCAAAGCAGGTGCTGTGCCACTGAATTTTGACCCTGCATGGATCACACCAATGATCAGTGTGAAGCTGTTGTTGGCATCCAAATGCTGCTTATAGGGGCTCATATGTGGTTTCAAAGTCTTTTAAATATGACTCCAGCCTGCATAGAATCTTGTACAGGTATTTTGCACATTTTGGGAATCTCATTTAAAATGGGCGTCAGGGTGCACACATGCGTGCTAAGCAGTAGCAACTACTTAGAGCTGTGGCATGGCAAGCTTTTATCAACATGTTGGAAGTGGCAGCCTGTGGTCTCTGGTTAGCTGAGAAGCATAATTCAATGCAAGAAAGCAGGAGGTATTACAATCCTAGGTTTACCATATAAAGTACAGCTACAGATCACTGCCACAATGCAAAGTAAGCTTTATAAGTAATATGTGGTTAAGTAGCTGCTCTGAAGTGGGGTAAGAGTTGGTAAGAAGCTTAGAGACAAGAAATGTCTCATTTTAAGTCCCCACCACCACCAGTTTTCTGGACATACTGCTAGATTGTGGGAAGGCTCCTAATTACTTTTTATACTTCCACGAGTTAGACAGTGAGTGAAGACAGTGTGTCTTTTGTGATATGATAATAATATGAAGCAAAGTTTGCCTTCTGCAAGCGTAGATCTATTCTTACTTTTTTGCCTACTACTGGAAGTCCCCTCTCCTCAAACCAAAGCCTGAAGAGACACCGGAATGCTCCCACCCCATCAATCTGTCCCAACTGTGGCTCTGCTTGTTTTGTGTTGGAATGACCTTTATTAAATGAACCTAATGCCCCAGATGGGTCAGGCTGTTAGGTGCAAAACTGCCACCTTTTCAGGTTTTCAAATTATGAGGTGTCTTTGCCTGTGTATGTGCCACATCTCAACTTTCTAGATGGTCTGAAAAATACACAGATTCTCCTTGGGCTACATGTATACCAAATTTCAGGGCTGTATCTCATCATGGTGTATCCTAAGCAGCCCTGAAAGTTAGGCCCAAGTGTTATTATTTCTCTATAATAGAAACACCTCAGAAATCGGCAGCTTAATTTCCATACATAAAATTTCCTTTTTCCTCAAGTCTCCTTCCCCTCAGCTTCCTGTTTATCTGTCCCTTGCTCTCGCTACTACATATCCTTTAGTTTCCCATCACAGAATCATAGAATAGTAGAGTTGGAAGGGGCCTATAAGGCCATCGAGTCCAACCCCCTGCTCAATGCAGGAATCTACCTTAAAGCATCCTTGACAGATAGTTGTCCAGCTGCCTCTTGAATACCTCTAGTGTGGGAGAGCCCACCACCTCCCTAGATAATTGGTTCCATTGTCGTATTGCTCTAACAGGAAGTTTTTCATGATGTCCAGCTGGAATCTGGTTTCCTGTAACTTGAGCCCATTATTCCATGTCCTGCACTCTGGGTTGATCGAGAAGAGATCCTGGCCCTCTTCTGCGTGACAGCCTTTCAAGTATTTGAAGAGTGCTATCATGTCTCCCCTCAGTCTTCTCCAGGCTAAACATGCCCAGTTCTTTCAGTCTCTCCTCATAGGGCTTTGTTTCCAAACCCCTGATCATCTTCGTTGCCCTCCTTTGAACACACTCCAGCTTGTCTGCATCCTTCTTGAAGTGTGGTGCCCAGAACTGGACGCAATACTCAAGATGGGGCCTAACCAGTTCCTAATAGAGGGGAACCAGTACCTCACGCGATTTGGAAGCTATACTTCTATTCATGCAGCCCAAAATAGCATTTGCTTTTTTTGCAGCCACATCACACTGTTGGCTCATATTCAGCTTGTGATCTACAACAATTCCAAGATCCTTCTAGCTTGTCATATTGCTTAGCCAAGGATCCCCCATCTTGTAACTGTGCATTTGGTTTCTTTTTCCTAGGTGTAGAACTTGGCATTGATCCCTATTAAATTTCATTCTGTTGTTTTCAGCCCAGCGCTCCAGTCTATCAAGTTCACTTTGGAGTTTGTTTCTGTCTTCCAGGGTATTAGCGATCCCACCCAATTTTGTGTTGTCTGCAAATTTGATAAGCATTCCCTGCACCTCCTCATCCAAATCAGTAATAAAAATGTTGAAGAGCACTGGGCCCAGGACTGAGCCCTGCAGTACCCCGCTCATTACCTCCCCCCAGTGTGAAAAGGTACCATTGATAAGCACTCTTTGACTCCGTTTCTGTAGCCAACTGTGGATCCACCTAATAGTTGTTCCATTTAGCCAACTTTTCACTAGTTTCTTAATCAGAATGTCATTGGGCACTTTGTCAAAAGCTTTGCTGAAGTCAGGATATATTATATCCACAACATTCCCACAGTCCACTTTATAGCTTCTTCCTGCTCCCAAATGCTAGGGTCCTAGAGGCTGTGTGAGATTTTAATCCAAGCCAAAAATACCACTTTTCCTTCTCTCAGAGAAACTGGATGGAGGAATACTCTAATGGCTTTGTTCACTGGCCAACCGGAATGTTCTGAAACATGCTATATTCCCACACCACCTCAGCCAATCAGTATCATAGGCTTCACCACTATAGGCACAATATAAGGTACATTTTCTATTTTCATCCTTTTGTGTTTTATTATCAAATGGATTGGAATGAAATAGCTTGTAGCATTAACTGTCTCATTGTTATATTAGGATATATTAAATATAGGAGGCTGAAGGATTTCTTTTGCTTTCTGTTAAGGGGTACTCAGGGCTGGCCTAGGATATTTTGCTGCCTCATTCAAAGGACAAGATGCCTCACCCATTCCACACACAGGAGCCAAGGGAACCTAGTTTAACACTGGTGTCTGGACAGCACCCCCCATACCTGAAGGCAGTAGGATAGTTGTGTGTGTTCAGGGAACGGGGTGAAATACAGGCCATATTTCTGTTCTCCCAAAACCTTACTGCTGCTCTTCCCCTCCCCAACATCTGAGAATGAGGTAGGAAGGGACAGGCCATATTACTTCTGCCTTAATTCCCCATTTTAAGAAGGATTTATTTATTTATTTATTTATTTATTTATTTATTTATTATATTTCTATATTGCCCCATAGCCGAAGCTCTCCAGGTGGTTTACAAAAGATTATTAATGACTATCTCAGAGAAGAATGAATGAGCTGAACTTGTAACAAACTCCTCATACTTGATTTCCAGTATAAAGGTTGAATTATGGATAATCTGTCTAAATAATAATAATAATATATTTATTTATTTATTTCTAACCTGCCTCTCCCTCCAGCTCGAGGCGGGGAACAACATCAATACAAAACAATATAAAATATATAAAACTGATTAAAAACATATAAAATTAATACATTATTAAAATCAACCAAGTCTTAAAATTTGACTGGATAAGCCTGCCAGAAGAGATCAGTCTAGCTCTCTTGAATTCTATAAAACTGCTAAGTTGGCGGATCTCTCCCGGCAGGTTGTTCCAAAGTCTGGGAGCGGCAGAAGAGAAGGTCCTCTGGGTTACAGTTGTCAGCCTAGTCTTGGCTGACTGTAGTAGGTTCTTCCCAGAGGACCTGAGCATGCAGGGCGGATTGTATGGGAGAAGGCGATCCCACACGTAACCTGGACCCAAACCATGTAGGGCTTTAAAGGTAATAACCAACACTTTGTACTTCGCCCAGAATCTAATTGGCAGCCAGTGAGGTGATTTTAAAACTGGTGTGATATGGTCACCCCTAGGTGTATTGGTGACCAACCTGGCCGCCATATTTTGCACTAGTTGAAGTTTCCGAACTAGGCACAGAGGGTATCCCTATGCACAGCGCATTGCAGAAGTCAAGCCTAGAAGTTACCAGCACGTGCACTACTGTTTTTAGGTCTTCCAACTCTAGGAAGGGGCACAGCTGGCATATCAGGCAAAGCTGATAGTATACACTCCTGGCTATCGCGTCTATCTGAGCTGTCATTTGGAGCGACGGATCGAGGAGCACCCCCAAGCTGCGCACACAGCCTTTCAGGGGGAGTGTAACCCCATCCAGAACTGGTTGATACACCTCCAAACCCAGGTTGGGGCCTTTGAAAGTAAGCACCTCCATCTTGTCTGGATTTAGCTTCAGTTTGTTTTTTCTCATCCAGCCCATTACTGCCTCCAGGCATTCATTCAGAGGAGACACACTATCCTTAGCTGACACTGTTATCAAAGGCATAGAGAAATATATTTGGGTGTCATCAGCATACTGTTAGTACCCCGCCCCATGCCTCCGGATGATCTCTCCCAGCGGTTTCATGTAGATGTTAAACAGCATTGGGGATAGGATGGTGCCTTGAGGTACACCACACAACAGCTCCTTCTTTGAGGAGCAACTTTCCCCAAGCCTCACCATCTGGAGCCTGTCCGAGAGGTAGGACCAGAACCACTGAAGTACAATGCCCCCAAATCCCAGTCCCCTCAGGTGTTCCAGAAGGATACCATGGTCGATGGTATCAAAAGCCACTGAGAGGTCCAGAAGTACCAACAGGGACACATTCCCCCTGTCAATACTCAAGCAAAGACCATCCACTAAGATGACCATAGCAGTCTCAACGCCATATCCTGCCCTGAAGCCAGTTTGAAACGGGTCTAGAAAATCTGTATCATCCAAGACTGCTTGGAGTTCAAAGGCAACTTGACATGGCTAAGATTGTATCTTAACCAGGGTAGGGATATGAGAGAAATCCACAGCAGATTCAAATGAGTTCAGATGTATATGACTCTTACCTGCAGGCTTTTCCCAACTCACATGGATTCCGGGGACTTACAGACCAATTTTTAACTTTGGGGCTTTGCGCAAATAGTGCAAATGGAACAAAATTCTTGTACATAAAAAAAAAAAATACAGTTCTGATGGAGTGAAAGAATCAAGGTAGCAAATAAGAGGGGGCTGAGTTTGATCTTGGATTTTTTGTTTTTTCATGGTTAATGCCATTTTTACCATAAGGAATTTGCATGTTACCAAGGGATGATTTCTGCAATTCTTTTCTAATCATACAGTACGAATCCAGTGGTGTTGGGATCTGGGTCAACAACTAGTTTTTCTAATATGTGGTTAAACTACGGAACCCAATCCTGCAAGCGAGAAGTGGCGACAGTAAGCCAACTTAGATGGCTTTAAAGAGGGATGGAGATAAAGTGCTCCATGGCTGCAAGTCATAATAGCTATATGCTGCCTCTAGGATCAGAGGCAGCATACCTCTGAATACCAGTTGCTGAGGAACATGAGCAGGAGGATGCTATTACTTTCATGCTCTGCTTCTATTCAGGCATCTGGTTGGCCACTATGGGAACAGAATCCTTGACTAGATAGTCTTGGTCTGATCCAGCAGGGCTCTTCTTGTGTCCTTATATTCTTAATGGAGCACATTGAAGTGGTGGTGGGCCATATTCCTCCCTCCCCTTAAGGTCTCCTCCCTCTTCTTGGCACTACATTTGCCACCTCTCATGCACCTTCTGTGTGCTTCTCCTCTTGCTTTTATTTCTAGTTAGAGAAGGAGAAGTCATCATGCAGACATGTGAAGCCCTTGATAACCTAAATCGGAGGTTCTCTAACTGTGGTCTGCGGAACACTGGTGGTGATCTGTGGAAAGGTTGCAGAACAGTCAAGGATATCTATACTTTGCCCTATGCTTGATTTGTTTTTTCTGATAAAGACAATCAAGGTTGTTTTGAGAAGGGCCAGCTTGTACCTGTGATTTTCATAATATGGTGCTGGTGCAGTCTACTAATTTGTTCCAAACCAGTTTAAGGTAACTTTGCTAAGCTAGTCCTGAGGTTAAGCTGACAAACGTTACATAGGACCACATCATTTGTATGTTTATTAACATTTGAGTTAATATATACATACTTTGAATTTTTCCCAAAAAACAAATCACCAAAATGTATTTAATTGTCTCTCCAACCATTTTCAAGTGGTCCACACATACACAAAGCATGGTTTGAGAAGCACTGGCTTAAAGGTAGTGAAAGAACATAATTGCTGGTTTTGCACAACATCCTAACCCACACTCAGTGGCTGAGAGTGGGTTGATGTTGAACTGTGAGTTGTTTAATGACTCGTGGGTTAGCACGTTGTCTGAATCCAGGACATTTTCCAAAGGGTGGCTTGCTAACCATGCAGTATTGCTTATATTTCTCAAACAACTCACTTTGAGAACCGATGGTTTGTGTTTGGGTTGTTCAGGGTGGTTAACAAGTCATGCCACATGGTTACCATGAGTGTGGGTTAGTGTGTTGTGTGAACAGCCCACACTGTCCCATGTGCCTACAGCTCTGACCACCCATGTAAAAGACTAGGTATTTCAAGCTGCCAAGCAGTACCAAAATAAGGGAGAGTGTGACATGAATTAGCAAAGAGAAAAGAGGGAGCCTCATGAGGCCTCTTCCTAAAGTTGCTGATCCCTTCCTTTCCTCACTTGCCAATGCGCGTTTCTACATGAGGCATTTGTTGTGCTCCCATCACCCCCTACTCACGTTTTTTTACAGGTTCTTTAGACAACGTCGGGACCCTCCAATTTCACTTATGTTCGTAAGCAGCACTCCTGAGCTTTTTGGCGCAGAGAAAATGGGGTATTGTTTCTGATCAGCAACAGAAAATGCATTTTTGCCTTGTGTATCTGCAGTGCCACCACTGAAAATGTCCTCTCTGCTATACCACAGTGGCATCTTGAGGTTATGAAGCGGAAATGCAGAAAAGGAACTGTTCTTTGTGTAGAGTTTGGATCGCAGTTCTGTGACAAATCCAAAAGTAGACGTAGCAGATTAACAGCCTTGTGTGGAATAGCCCAAGGTCCCCAGCTCTCCCTTCTTTTCCTGCTGTATGAGTGACACTTCTGCTCCGGGCAAGGAGAGGATGAGTGAACATTGGATGGCAGCTTCAGAGGGCCAGAGAGAGCCCGGAGGTCACTACCTCTGCACACCAAGGCTAAGTTAGCTGAAAATGTACAGTGCATTGTGGATTTTGTGGTCATCAATGCCTTTTCAAAATGTTACCCCAAAAAAGCAGGAGTGGGGGCAGAAACTGCTACTGTGACTGGATGCATTCAGGCAACCTACTACTCTAGATTCCTGCTAGCAACAACAAGGGTGGTTTCAGCAAAGCCTAATCAAAATGAGCTAAATTAACCCAGAGCCCCGTTTTCTTCATGACAAAAAATATAATCATCCAAGCAGTAGAAAAATCAACAAGAACAACCTCAACACTAAAGAAGCACTTTGTTTCAGAGTTAATCCTTTGTGGCTGTGCAACGTTCGGAGTTGGAGAGAGTGAAATAAAAATAATTGTGCCTTGATACTGTTTCACAGCACAAATTTCAGAGCAATTACAAGACAAACCATAAATAGTGAAATATAATATAAAACCATAAGTATAAAACAGAATACAACCAAATAAGTAACCAAGATAAAAGCAAGCAACAGTGCAAAGGTCTAAGAAAACCACTAAGACAATTTTTTAAAAACTGAAAGGCTAAAAGGCTTGGGAAAATAAAAGAAGTCTTCACCTGGCACCAAAACTACCACAACGTAGGGGCCAAGCAAGCCTCTCTGGGGAAGTCATTCCACAACTGGATGCCACCACTGAAAAGGCCCTCTCGTCAGCAACCACCTGCCTCACTTCCTCATTCAGTGGGGGCACTTAGAGAAAGGCCTCTTGATGACTGATGATGATTATGATATTAGGGTCCTGGGAAGTATATATGGAAGGAGATGATCCTTCAGGTAACCTGGCTCCAAGCTGTTTAGGACTTTATAAGTTAATGCCAGCACTTTCAATTTGGCCCGGAAATGGACTGCTCATAAGAACTGGCATAATATGATCATATTGACCAGTTTCCCTATCTTGGACCAGCTGGAGTTTCCAGACCATTTTAAGAGACAGCCCCGTGTATAACACATTGCAGTAATCCAGACAAGAAGTTATTAGAGCATGGATAACTGTAGCTAGGCTATCTCTGTCATAAGAACATAGTCCAGATAGGATCATATTTAGTATATCATTCTAAGCTGATAGGTGTTCTGTGCCACTGAGGCCACTGACTAGCAGCATTCCCAAACTATGAACCTGATCTTTTAGGGGGAGTGCAACCCCCTCCAGAACAGGTGGAATAGCTTGCATCCTAAAGAGTTCTGAAGAACAGGTGAGAGGACCCTAATTCACACCTTGTCAACTGCAGTCCTAACACGCTAGCCAGAAAGCTGAAATTTAGAACTTCCGTAATACCACAGGGTCTATAACCAAAATGAGGAGGGGCAGATTGGAATCAAATATATAATATTTACTTAGTTTTAAGCTATTCAATGTGTAGAAATATTAATTAAACAAGAAGCATAACTATAGAGACCAAATATAAACAATTTGAACCCCAAACCACTATTAATTACATATACAGTGTTACAGTTATTATAGGGTGACCTTATGGAAAGTAGGGCAGGGCTCCTGTATCTTTAAAAGTTATAGATAAAAGGGTATTTCAATAGGTGTCATTTGTATGCATGTAGAACCTAGTGAAATTTCTTCTTCATCACAACAATTAAAGCTGCAGGAGCTATACTAGCGTGACTGGATACAAAAGAGAGCAGGACTCCTGCAGCTTTAACTGTTGTGATGATGAGGGAATTTCACTAGGTGCTGCATGCATACAAATGACACCTGCTGAAATTCCCTTTGCCCTACAGCTGTTAATGATACAAGAGCCTTGTCCTCCTTTTTGTATGGTCACCCTACACCCCACTTTCACAGTTTCTTGGACTCCTGTGGTTGGGCTCTGCTGCTGAGTTTTGCCATTCTGCTTCACCTTCCCTTTTGTCTCAGCAGCTCCACTTCACCCTACTGCCTTCTCATGTCTTTTCTCCTCAGCTGCCCTTCTTTTCCCGGCCTTCTCTGCTTGTCCTCCAACTGCCTTTCTCCTCTTGGCTCCTCTACCTGCCTGGGCACAACTGTCACCATTTTTAAATTAACCTTCCACTCTTTTATCTCTCCATTCTGTGGTGTTCTCTCTGAGGGGTGGGGGGAGAAACTAATTTAATTTGTTTTAAAGTTACCTTACATAGGGTGACCATATTTTGGAAACCAAAAAGGAGGACAATATGGCCGCCCCAAGGGGGCGTGCCCACCAACATGTCCAACCCCCAAGGGGGCGTGCCCACCAACATGTCCATCCCCCAAGGGGGCGTGCCCATCAACATGTCCAGCCCCTAAGGGGGTGTGCCCACCCAAACATGGCCTTGGTCACATGTCTGATTTCACAGCATACAATTAAGACAAACTTGTTCTACACAACATCTTAATGTTAAAATCACTGAAATAAAGAACAAGTGAGACATTGAATGTATCTGAAATTAACTTCACTCACTTCTACGTTTGTAGCTTTTCCTGTTCTTTGAAGCTTTTACTATACTCTGTGTGATAGAGTCTCCCCTTCCCTCAAATATCTTTTCTGACTGCAAATCTTTCACTGGATTACAATAGTCTCAACTTTCCTAACGTTTAACACTCTTTCATCATCATTTTTCTCATATCCATACTCACAGATTCAGCATACTGTTACCATTGAACAAATGAAGCAGTGGACAAGTGCAGAGAAATCTAGTACAACAAACTAGCAACCTAGCATGAAGGAAGAGTATAAAATATTATTACCCTGCAAACATTAGCCATGGAACAAAATGGACTAAAGGCTTGTTGTAGTCACTTCTCGCCTCTTAGCTTGTTTCAACTTCTGGTTGATCAGTGAGAAACTAATCTAACAATGTGTGATTATATCTCTGATTCATTAGCCATGTGAACAAGACCATGGTCAGTACAATACAAAGATAGGCCAGAACAGATGCCCATTATTACAATGCTAGATAAGGATCTTTCCCTCCTTTTATCCAAGTATATCCTGAATTTACATTGCCTCAGTGTGCAGAGAACAAGCAACCAGCAGGTGCTCTCCAGAAAGATGCTTTCAGAGCCTAGGAGATTCAGACACACTCAAGCCAAGCCACGCTACACACTCAAATATTACCTTACTTGGACAGAACAATTCTGGGACAAATCAATACTTTGCAATCAACCAGACATGACAGTCAAAAACAAGAAAGAAAAAACACACTTACCTCAATGACATAACAATACCTATGACAAAACTGTTGCAGAAAAGGAAGAGTTAAAGACAGAAAAATATACACCACTGGCTATGGAAGTTAAAGAACTATGGTAACAGGAAAAATTACAATCACTCAATTAGTTAGAGTGATCATATGGAAAGGAGGACAGGGCTCCTGTATCTTTAAGAGCTGTATTGAAAAGGGAATTTCAGCAAGTGTCATTTGTATGCATGTAGCATCCTAACCCTAACCAGTACCTCACACGATTTGGAAGCTATACTTCTATTAATGCAGTCCAAAATAGTGCTTGCTTATTTTGCAGTCCCGTCACACTGTTGGCTCATATTAAGCTTGGGATCTACAACAATTCCAAGATCCTTCTCATCTGTAGTGTTGCTGAGCCCAGTATCCCCCATCTTGTAACTGTGCATTTGGTTTCTTTTTCCTACTTGTATAACTTGGCATTTATCCCTATTAAATTTCATTCTGCTGTTTTCAGCCCAGCGCTCCACTCTATCAAGATCACTTTGAAGTTTGTTTCTGTCTTCCAGGGTATTAGTCATCCCACCCAATTTTGTGTCAGCATCATCACCATCATCCACACACACCTCATACTCAGGCAATAAAAATTAAAATCTACACACCCCTACACACTCACTCAAGTGTGTGTGTGTGTGTGTGTGTGTGTGTGGAACACAACAACACAACCTCCTCCCATACACGTAACAGGGGAGGGGGAATAAAAATCCACCCCTCCACACACCAAAGGCATCATCATCATAATCAGCCACCCACACAAGGCAAAATAACAGTAGACATAATAAATCTACACACAAACATGCACATACCAAAGGCAATAAAATAACATTAAAAATACAACACTCATCCACATACTCACCAAAGGAAAAAATAATAAAAATCCACACATGCACCAAGGCAAAAACCAACCAACCAACCAACCACACACACTTAACCAAGACTAAAAATAAAATAAATATCCACATACCCCAACATACTCACCCATGGCAAATCTAATAATAGTTTTAAAAAACATCCACATGTACCCCCCCAAATTAATTCATCAAAATCAGTACTCAAGGAATATATGGAAAATAAGTGAAAACTAATTTCATCAATGCTGCCAATAATGAAATCTAATCTACCCCCCACCCCACTGAATTTAAATTGCAGCTAAAGCCAGTTCATTTGGTCTTCTATTAATTTAATGCCCCCCACGCAAATTGCTTTTTAAAAGTTTATAAACAGTAGCAGCAGCACTCAACAATAATAGTAGTAACAACAAGAAAAATAACATAACATCCAGCCCCAGCTCTGCGCACCAGGCTGGGCTAAGATGCCCATGCTCCAGACTGGGACAGACCACTCTGCATGCCATGAAACTCCGCATGCCAGGCCGGGATGCTCCACGGCCAGCCAGGCCGCCCCATACTCCATAATGCCCCACTTACCAGGCCATGCCATGCTGCACGCCAGGATAGACCGCGATGCTCATGCTGGCCGCCGGACCAGGTGCCTCCGAACATCCTGCCAGGCTGCCCACAAATTGAGCCAGGGTAGGCAGCAACACCCATGCTGCCCGCCGGACCAGGTGCCTCCAAGCAACCCCCCAGGTCGGGCTGCGCCGCGCGTCGGGCCGGGCTGGGCAGCGCCGCGCACCGGGCCGGGCTGGGCAGCGCCGCGCGCCGGGCCGGGCTGGGCAGCGCCGCGCGCCGGGCCGGGCTGCGCCACGCGCCGAGCCAGGCTGCGCCATGTGCCAAGCTGGGCTGGGCTGCGTGCCGGGCCGCACTAGCCAAGAACAAGGCCCGGATGGGGGGGGGGAGGCTGGAACGACGCGCACCCGGAAGTGTGGGTGTGCGTCGTTCCAGCCTCTTCCCCGGCCGATCTGGGCCTTGTTCTTGGCCAGCGCAATCGCGCTAGCCAAGAACAAGGCCCGGATGGGGGGGGGGGAGGCTGGAACGACGCGCACCCGGAAGTGTGGGTGTGCGTCGTTCCAGCCTCTTCCCCGGCCGATCTGGGCCTTGTTCTTGGCCAGCGCAATCGCGCTAGCCAAGAACAAGGCCCAGATGGGGGGGGGGAGGCTGGAACGACGCGCACCCGGAAGTGTGGGTGTGCGTCGTTCCAGCCTCTTCCCCGGCCGATCTGGGCCTTGTTCTTGGCCAGCGCAATCGCGCTAGCCAAGAACAAGGCCCGGATGGGGGGGGAGGGGAGGCTGGAACGACGCGCACCCGGAAGTGTGGGTGTGCGTTGTTCCAGCCTCTTCCCCGGCCGATCTGGGCCTTGTTCTTGGCCAGCGCAATCGCGCTAGCCAAGATCAAGGCCCGGATGGCACGGGAGAGGCCCAATTTTCCGGACTTTGGGGGATATTTTGAAATTTCCCCCCCGGACTCAAATTTGGCCCCCTTTTCCGGGCATGTCCGGGGGGATCCGGACGTCTGGTCACCCTACCTTACAGGCCTAGGACTGCATTACCTTGCAGGGTTGTCGTGAGGGTGAGAGAGGGGAAAAAAGGACTGAATTTAGTTTGTTTAAAAGTTAACTCACAGACCTAGCACAGGCCTGTGTTCTGGCTGCTTTCCTTTTTTCATAATAATAACTTCAGAGCACATACATACAACAGTTCCTTGCAGCCACTGAGATCTGCTTCCCTACTATATGTTATTCAGATATCTGAGCAATGCTGGGTATATTTTGAAAACTGGTAGAAAGGGTGTTGTGTGTCCTGATTGTTTTTGAAGTTTAGATGGCTGCTCTGGCCAAGGCATGATGGGAGGTGTAGGCATTTCAGGTAAAACAAAAATTGTGGTTTATCACGAAGCTCTAATTTAAAATACAATTCTTATGAACACAATTTTCCATTTATTCTAACAAAACAATTTATGAACTCAACCAAACTAAAAACAATCAACCACCCTAAAGATGAATAAGTTGCAGAGAAATTTATTATTTATCAAATGTCATAAACATTATTCACGGACCCAAGCAATGCCGGGCATATCAGCTAGTTAGTAATATATTTATACATTATGATAAATGTCAGAAATGAAATGTCAGAAAAAACAGTCTTGTGGCACCCTAAAGACCACAAACACTTACCCCAGTCTAAATTTGTTAGTCTTACAGCCTTTGTTGTTTTTGTTCAGTAGTAATTCTTACAATATTAGGAGACCAAATGTTGTGTCATGAGGCTTGTAGATAACAGGGAGAGAAACCTGTCCTTCCAAGTCTTATAACCTAAGAGAAGGTGCGTCCAGAGTTAGTCAAGTGGTTCTCTGTTTTTAAGGGCAACTGAAACGTTAGAACACAACACTCCTGGCAATTTCTTACTTAAACATACTTTGGTATCTTCTGCCTTGATGCTTGTAGTATTTGTGATTCTGGTTTACCTATAACATTCTCTGACCTCTGAGGCATAGTTGAGCATCTGCTGGAAGACTGGTGCATGAAAGCTTTTTTTCAGCCTCAGCACCATCTATTTCCATTTTGTGTCATTCTGGATGAGAGCTACCATACATGTATTTATTAGTATAACATTGAAGCTTGTTCTGCACATGGCTCTTTCCAAAATGAGTCCCAAGACTGGCATCTTTTCAACAGAGCAAGAATTCTCTGATGAACAGGTGTTGAATCTATTTTCGACAGTGCAATGAAACTGTATTCATGAATGGACTGTGGATTTGTCTCTTGTATGTATGAATGGAATTGGATTCACCTTGATTTTCTTGTACTTAAGAATGTATGCCATTTTATAAGCACTTTGCATATTTCCCCCCTTACTGTATATATGTTTATGACTATCATATCCCATCTTTTCCAGGAATCCTCCCCCGTCCCTCCACCCCCCCCCCATCCAAGGTTAGGAATTTATTTATTTATTTATTTATTTCATTTCTATACCGCCCAACAGCTGAAGCTGTATTTTTGACATGAACGTTGCCCCTTTTCACTCTCCATCTCTTAAAACATGTGACATAGCGCAGGAGGAAATGTCCTGTAGCAGAACAGAGAGTAATGGGGGTGATGTGGAACACGTCAAGCCTGACAGGTTGCTGACACTGAGGGCCAGCTGATTCGCACTTTACATTTTGCACCCAGGCATGTGTGCCCAAGTCTTACAGCATGGGCATATAAAATTCACAGCTGGAAGCAGGGCTCTGGTCCTTTCACAGTTGCTGCTTTGAAAAAGACATGACCTGAATTTTAAATATAAGCAACACTCAGACTTGACAAGAGGCACATGCATTTTATACTATATTATCTCTGTACCTAAATGCAAAATGAATACTGGCCTAGAGATAAAATATGCACATTAGCCAATGGATGCCCTTGTCTGTAGGTTGGGTTGGCCACATTGATGATGCACAAGTGACCCAAAGTGAATAGTGTGCAGGATAGGTGAGTATCTAGGGAGGCACTGCTCACAGATTTGCCCTAGCAGACACTTTCATGGGACAATATATGGACATCTCAATTGGCCTTCTAATTATATTGGAATAGGTGACCATTTCAGATAAAACCAGTAGAGGGTGCAGTTGGCTTGAGTTAAGAAGCTCTGCAAACAACTAT
Organism: Anniella stebbinsi; assembly: GCA_029215795.1. Taxonomy (NCBI): domain Eukaryota; kingdom Metazoa; phylum Chordata; class Lepidosauria; order Squamata; family Anniellidae; genus Anniella; species Anniella stebbinsi. Next base: position 56,860,027 of record JARDYH010000005.1, on the reverse strand, counting down.
TTTGCATGCAGTCTTCTGTTTCTGACCTAATTAACCTCTTGTGTGTAAATTGTGTGTTTTCCTTGGATCATTAACAAGGGAGAAGGGAACCTAGGATCACACACAATTAAGGTTGAAATCAACACTGGCAACTCCAGAGAGTCAACAATCATGTAACAACATTTACAACTCTCAAGATATTGAACACAAAGAATAACAATCAGGTTATTTGCTCTTTCTGGAAGTGTTCTAGGGACTTAAATGTTAAAGAATTTTTATAGAATTCATCTCTTCCAGAAAACTCCACTGTTGTGGGAAACAGGTGCTATACGCCCCCTTCCCTGTCTGGTATCCAAGCACCTATAGTTTACACCCCTTGTAATTGAGAAACTTTTTAAATCTCCACAGAATTTTCTAAGGGGTGTATTTGTAAAATCAGAGCCAGTGGCTCAGTTTGGACAACATGATAACCAACAGTCACTGGTTAAATAATCAACAGTTGGTTATTGTGTTGTCTGTTGGGGGGAACCACCCCATGATTGACTATTTCCTCAAAATAACCAATGGAGATAACCAACGCTCTGCAGAGTTGACTATCTGCATAACCAATGGTTAGTGTGTTGTCTGTCAGGCTCAGTGGACTATTTTGCAGGGTTGAGTGAACTATCTCTGCTGGCAAGAGTGACCAAAGCGGCAGCTGTCACTCTAGTCCAGCCAGCAGAACTCACAACAGTTGCTGGGATAGCACCAGGAGAACTGAGAGAGGAGGGAGGGAGGGCAGGAAGAGGGACGGGGGCTGTGTCAGCCAAATTCTGGGTTGACTATTAGTCCACTCAACGCCAGCCTCAACCACTCCACAATTGTGTAGGAACATGTTGTGTGGGGAGCACACCTTCTATAATCAACCCTGGAGTTGACTATTAACCCACCATTGACTAGGGCTGTGTACAAATCCGATCCCAGATCCGGATCGAATCAGGGTGATCCAGACCTCCCGGTTCCAGATCCAAGTCGAACCGGGGAGGTCCAGACTAGTCCAGACCCGGATCGGACCGGTCCGGATCAATCCGGAGATCCGGGGCACATTGCCCTGCCAGGTACCTGGGTGCCGGCTACGCAGCCAGCACCCAGGGATGCCAGGCTGGCAGTGAGTCCATTGGACTCACCGCCCTCCCCCCACTCTCCCTGCTTACCTGCTGCCTTCTCATTGTCACTGCCGCCCGCTGTACTGAGAAGCAAGCCTTGGCCTAAGCCTGCTTCTCAGTACAGTGGACGGCAGCACGGACTGCAACAGGTGAGGGGGAGAGGGAGGGGGGTCACCACACACCCGCCACAGTCCCTGCTGCTGTCTGCCACCATCCACTGTACTGAGAATCAGGCTGAGGCCTGATTCTCAGTAGAACGAAGTTGCTCCGGGTGACGTCATCACCCGGCATGATATTGTTCTACTGAGAATCAAGCCGAGGCCTGCATCTCAGTATAGCAGATGGCAGCGGACAGCAGCAGACGGCAGCAGGTAAACAGGGAGTGGGGGGGAGGGTAGTGAGACCTTTTCTCCATAGACTTGCAAGTCTATGGGGAAAAGGAGGATCTCCAGATCTCAATCCAGAGATCCAGATGAGGCCCCAAATCTGGATTGAAGCGGACAGGGTCCGGATCATACAGATCTGGATCGGGCCGGTCTGGATTTAATGGATCCAGATCCAGATCCAGGGGTCCGTGCACACTCCTACCATTGACTATGGTGTTGTCCAAATGCAGCCAGTGTCAAGGGTAGACATAGTTGGACAACTGCCAAGTGCCCACACCCCAGGAGGAGCCCACTGACAAGAGCCACCTGGAGTTGTTCTTCCTCTTCACCATTGCAAAGACAACAGTGGTGGTGAGAAACAGCAGCAGATGCCACTGCCTACTTGCTCACTTGCTCTCTGCCTGTCAGTGAAGCAGGTAGTAGGGATGTGCACTGGATCGGACCCAATCCACGATCCGAGTCCAGTCCAGTGGGAAATCGGATAAATTATCCGATTTCCGATCCGACAGCTGGATCGGCCAATCCAATCCGAACCGGTCCGAAAAGGCTCCGAACCGGTTCGGCGGATCGGCGGGCGCCCACTGGCGCCCACCGTCGCTTCCATTGGTGGGCGCCAGCGGGCGCCCGCCAATGAAAGTGGACAGTGGGGGGGGAGAAGGGGGCGGGAGGTAGTAGCCTCCGGCGCCGGACGGGAGCGGACGGGCCGGGAAGGTAAGCAGGGGGCGCGCAGAGGGGAGGAGGGGGCGCACGGAGGGGAGGAGGGGGGCCCTTACCTTCCCGGCCCGTCTGCTCCCGTCCGCCGCCGGCGGCTACTACCAGCGGGCTCCGCGGCCTACTCCAGGGTGGCGCGCCAGGTGATGTCATCACCCGGCGCGCTACTCTAGAGCAGGCCGCAGAGCCCGCTGGTAGTAGCCGCCGGCGCCGGACGGGAACGGACGGGCCGGGAAGGTAAGCAGTGGCGGGGAAGGGGGCTTACGCCCCCCCGAGCTGTCCGCTTCTATCCGCGGGCGCCCGCGGGCGCCTGCGGATGAAGCGGACGGCCCCAGGGGGGGGAGGGAGCGCGGGGGAGGGGGCTTACCTGCCGGGGCCATCCACAGCGGACGGCCCCGGGGGGGAGGGAGTTAGGCCCCCCCTCACCCACCCGCCGCCATTTTTTCCTCATAGACTTGCATTGCAATGCAAGTCTATGGGGGAAAAAATGGCGGCCGATCCAAAAATTTCCGATTTTTGGATCAGGATCGGACTCGATCCGGTCCGGGGGGCCTCCGATTTTGTCCGAACCGATCCATGACAAAATTGGAGGTCCCAATCCGGGTCCCAATCCGATCCGGGGGATCCGTGCACACCCCTAGCAGGTAGTAGCAATGATGAGAAAGAGGAAGAGGAGGAAGAGCAGCTGGAGACAATGGCAGTGGGAAGGCAGACTTTTTCAGGCAGGGCCCCCACTGAGGGTGGCTTATCCAAGGAGCCCTCAAAACAAGGGACCCAGCCAATCATGCTTGGTTTTACTTTTCATACGTAAGTTGCTAGATGTTGTAAAAGCCCAGCAGTATCCAGGGAACCTATGTCTATGGTCAAAGTGCAGACTCCATAATACTGTGCTTTCAAGTTTTGGATTTGCAATCTTCCCATAAGTGTGTCCCCCTTTAGACATATGTCCCAAATATTCCAATGGCCCTTACTTTCAAGTAAGTATGTATAGGCTTGTAATAAGTTTTGGCCAACAATTTTAGATGCTTTATTATTATTCTTGACAGTAGTCTGTTCAAGTTTCTGTTCAGGCTCAGAAAATGCAAATGAACCACAAAAGCAGCAAGGTGTAGTTAGGGTTTCCAATATTAAAATGCACAAAATTGGATGTATGTGCTATTGAAATCAATAGATTGAAACCAAAAATATATTAAATAAGTATATGGGACTTGACATGCAGTGGGGCTTCAGTTTGTGCAGCTTCTTTTGTAGCATTTTCATGCAACATAGAGTATCTCTACATTAAAGGGGGAAAACTGCACCTTTACCAGGCTTTCTGCTTCTGGGGTCTTTTCTGCATTTCCAATGGCTTCTTTAGATGGTGGCCAATGGCAATGATGTGATTTGTATATAAAAACTTCCTCTCTCAGCAATGTTCCATGAAGTTCAATAAAACAGCACCATCTAGGGGGTGTATTGTAGCACAATGCCGACTTTACACACTGGGGATATCCTGTAATAATTTTAAATAGTGCATTAACTCTGATCTTTTTTAAAGCGAGATTACCAGGGGAAGGTGGAGGAGATGTCTTGGAGGTTGACGCCATCATGTAAAGGACCTGCAAACTTTTGTGAGTGTCCAATCATGAGCATGCAATAAATTGCTCAAATAGAGAAGCTCATAATAAATACATAAATTTGTTTTGTTTAAAATGATTATTAGGCCACTTTTAATGGTAGAATCTTATGTAACAAAGACCAAGAGCCAGCCAAAATTTAGCCTTTTAAGCCCCATTGATTTCAATGGGTGTTAAGCATGTAACCTTTCCCATTGAAATGAGAATTCAATGTATATAACTTTGGCTGGATTGTGTCCAAACTTTACATAGATCTGCACCTTAAGCCAATGTTTTCCTTCCTGTGTAAGGCTACGTGTGTGTAACTGAGCTGAATATGTGTTATTCCCATTTTCAGTTTCAGTTCCACCTTCCTTTCCCCCTCTGCTGCCTTCCCTTGTTTCCAATTTTAGATTGTAAGCTCCTCAGGGCAGAGGGGTGTCTTGTATTTTGTTACCCTGCAAAGCATTTATAGTGCTAATACATATAGCAACAGGAATGGATCTCTGTGTTCACCCACTAACATGCACTTTAAGGCTAGAAGTTATATTTTAGGGATACACATCCCTCAGTTGTGCTCACAGTTGGGAGAGAGCAGTGTTCTCCATCTTCTTCTTTCTTCTATCTTCCTCCTATTATTGTACATGGTTCAGACAATTCTCATTGTTACACATAGTAAAATATAGACTCATTTCTCTTAAACATGCCCAAGACCCTTAAGCTTAAAAACAGGTTCATGCAATCACCTCCATATTGGATCCTTGCCCCTTTTGGCTAATAAAAACTAGCAGGGTAGGAACAAGGTAGTGAGTTATGCCTCTTTGCAAGAGGGAGTGGTCCCAGGCCACTGAAAGAGATGTTAGTGAGATCAGTCCGAAAGAAATCTTCCCTGGACTCAGAAAATCTTAATAACTATAGGCCAGTGGCAAATGTTCCATTCATGGGCAAGGTCCTTGAGTGGGTGGTTCCAGCCAGCTCCAGACACTCTTGGATGAGATCGTTTATCTGGATCCATTTCAGTCGGGTTTCAGGCCTGCTTTTGGCATGGAAACAGCCTTGGTCACCCTGTATGATGACCTATGTTGGGGGAAAGTCAGGGGCAGTGTGACTCTGTTGATTCTCCTTGATCTCTCGGTGGCTTTCAATACCATCGACCAAGGTATCCTTCTAGGATGACTGTTAGAGTTGGGAGTGGAAGGTACTGCATTGCAATAGTTCTGCTCCTACTTGGTGGGTCAGCTCCAGAAGGTGGTGCTTGGAGAACATTGCTCGGCCCTGTGGATTCTCCAGTATGGGGTTCCACAGAGCTAAGTTTTGTCCCCCTTGCTGTTTAACAGCTACATGAAACTGTTGAGTATGGTCATTCAGAGTTTTGGATTGATTGTGATCAGTGCACTGATGACACACAGCTCTCTTTCTCCTTCTCATCTTCATCAGGTGAGGCCTGGCTGTGACAATAACTGAAACTCAGTCCAGACAAGACTGAGGTGCTGTTAGTGGGTGGTTCTGCTGACCAGATGGAGGGTGTTCAACCTGTTCTGGATTGGGTTATACTCCTCCTGAAGGAGCAGGTTTGTGTCTTGGGGGTTCTCCTAGAACCACCTCTGTCACTTTAGGCTCAGGTGGCCTCGGTAGCACAAAGTGCCTTTTACCAACTTTGGTTGATGGCCCAACTACACCCCTATCTGGACAGGGATAACCTGTCTTCAGTTGTCTATGTTCTGGTAAACTCCAAGTTAGATTACTAAAATGCACTCTATGTGGGGCTGCCTTTGAAGACAGTTCAGAAGCTGCAGCTTGTGCAAAATGCAGCAGCCAGATTGATAATGGAGACCAGGAGGTTTGAATATATAAGACCCACTCTGGCCTGCTTGCATTGGCTGCCTGCATGTTTCCGATCCCAATTCAAGGTGCTAATTCTAACCTATAAAGCCTTATATGGCTTGAGACCACAACACCTGACAGAACACCTCTCCTGACATGAACCCCGACGAAGCCACCTGGTGCCACCATTGCTATCTTTTCAGCACCAGGTCAAGACTTTTCTCTTTTTCCAGGCATTTAGCAAAATGTGATGAGCTTATTTGAACCCAGATCTGTTTTTAGGTTCAGCTGACAGCTTATAGTTGTTTTTAGATGCATATTATTGTGTATAGTGTCTGTGGTATGTTTTTTTTAAAAAATAATAATTGTATATCGTCTTTAATGTTCTAATCTTATATAAACCACCCTGAGCGCTTCAGCTATGGGGCAGTATGGAAATGCAATAAATAAATAAAAAGAAACAATGGTTACCTATGTCTATATGGATGAAGGATAAGCAGGGATTTCAGAAAACCAGGATTTTTATCTAATAACGTTTCAGGTGATGGTAATGGTACTGTCCACCTATTTGAAGACTCAATGCTCACCACCCGAGTGAAGCTTCCCAGTAAAATATACGACTGAAGCAGCTTTACCAGATCAGATCAAAAGTCGTTCTTCTGGTCCAGGATTCTTTCACTGTGATTAATGCCAGATGCTTTTAAAGAAGTGTATACTAGCACAGAGCTCTAAGAGAATAGTCCCTGCCACTGCTATGCTTTATACCTTATACCTAAAGGGCATCCTCAGCAGAGGAAGAGCACTGTGATTAGGAGCTACTAAAATCCTTATTTCCCCAACCTCCATACCTGTTCTCTGCTAACTACAGAAAGGTTTGGCTTCAAAATATTATCAGAACCTTGCAATGGGCTCTACATGGTGCTGCCTTTGAAAAGTGTTCAGAAACTGCAAGTAGTGCAAAATGCAGCTGCCAGATTGCTCTCTGGTGTCCACATTGAAGATCATACAACATCAGTCTTATACCAACTACGCTGGTTCCCAATTTGTTTCTGGGCCCTAATTTGCTTGAGGCCAGGATATCTAAAAGACCACCTTCTCCTGTATAAACCTGCCCATAATTTACAATCTTCTTCAGAGGCCCTGTTATATGCCCTACCACCAAGAGAGGTTACATTGGTGGTGACATAGGACAGGGCCTTTTCTGTGGCAGCACCTTAGTTCTGGAATTATCTCATTAAGACTGCCCTTTCTTTGCCTGGTTTTAGGTAGGCGGTAAAGAAGGGGAATTAAACCTCTTTCAGCCTGGGGGTCCAAATTCGATTTCAGAGTGGTGGGTGGAGACAAAGGGAAAAAGGTGGGGACAAAATACCAAAAGTACCAGCATATTTTAGCTTGAAGCTCTTACCGCCAGCACCTAAGTCTTATGAGATGCATTTTAACTGTAAAGACTGGTAGAGCTGGGCGGGGTGTGGGGGGAAATGCACAAAAGCCAGGAACCCACTAAATGATCAGTGATTAGCAGGGGTTGGCCATCTGGGGAACCCCAGAGAGACGGATTGGGACATCAGGAAGCCAGATTTGGCCCCAGACCTGAGGTTCCACACCCCTGCTGTAAAGGCTGACATTTGATGTGTTTCAAATAGTTTTGTTCTACTCTCTGATAGGGTTAGGGTTATGTGCTTGTGCTATTCTTGAATCAATTGTTTTGTCATGGGATCGCATTTAAAGTTGTATATTGCATTGTGGACCCTTTTGGGCACAAAGGCAATTCATAAATGTTTTAATGGAAAGCAAGCAACCAACCAACAGGTAGTCCCCTAGTGGGCCTCAATTTAGGAGGGTGAAAATAGTAGGACAAATTAGGAGCACACAATCCAGCCCTCTCCTTTCCTCCAATTTTAATTGCATTCAGTGACAGTGTATCTATGGTTTTATTCCAGTGCATGAAATATGAATTCATGGCTCTTCTTCCCTTTCCACTGAGACAGGACAAATGAAATTTATCTGCTTTTCACCTTGGTAAAACTGTAGTGGCTAAATGGCTGCCATTAATCTATACAGCAGCTTTGAGTTGAAATCCTCAGCACATTAATCACAAGTAGAAGGTCCACTGATATCAATGGGACTTCCTTCCCAGCACATGAGTTTAGGACTGGGATGTTAATGTGCTAAATCATTTGCCATGTTTCTCTCATATCTCAGCCCAATAAGAAAGCTCATTAACACTTCTGTTTTGAGAAGCCCAGCTGAGAGGGAGCAATCATTGGCAGTGCCCGGGAGCCTATGGCTCAGAAGGAATTTGAGCCACTGTCTCCAAGGAGCGAAACTGACAACCTTGTCTCTGGACTACACTGTCTGTCACAAAAATCACAGAAGCATAAAGATCTACAAACTCAGCAAGGTGGCTGTCTATGAAGACATAAAGGCACAAGCATAAACCAGAACGTGGAAGCAAGAGACTATGTACCTATCAGGCGACAAGGGTTGAGAAGCTGTATGATTTCCAATCACACTTGGCAACCTTGCAGCAAAGAATAAAAATACAGTGCACTTCTGGCAATGTTTGAGGGGGGTTATTATTATTTTTATTAGATACAATGCTTGGAAAGTTTAAAAATAAAATAAAAACTCAAATACATTCAGGCACATACTTCTTTCCACAACATACAAACAGAGATGTCCCAGACAATGACTAGCTCAGTGTAAACAAAATCTGCACAGGAACATGTGCATGCAAACGATCAATGCAGACATTAGAAGCAAAAAATTCTGGGAGGCAACACCACACAGACACGGACACACACCTGCTGTTCAACAGTCATGAAAAGTTTCTTTCTTTCCTCTGTTTGAACATACGCAGCCTATTCAACCTGTCACAAAATACAAGCAGTAAACAGGTGTCCCAGGGATTAAATTTTCCTTAGGGGACTCCTGGAAATGCATGTCATACACCTTGTCGAGATCAGCCATGTTGCCTCAGTCATCAGCCTGTTTGGCCACCTGTCCTTCATTCATCCACACCAAGATGGGGCAGCAAAATCAATGACCAAAGGGCACGGTCTCCATTGGAATCAGGGGAACAGGTGTGCATAAGTATCAAGGCTTCCCCATTCTTGGGTTGCAACTCAAAACAAAATTCATGAAAGGGGCACGCTATTAGCTGTGGCTCTGGGGCACTAAAAGCTGAAATCACTACGTCATGATAAATTGTTGAAGTTCACAAATGGCTCCGGAGGGCCCCCCCCCTTCCAAACCCTGAATACCACAACACTGATGTGGTGGGTACAAGCTGGACTTTGTAGCCAGCCAGCCTCGATTTTGCCAAAGAAAAATCTTGCCACTGTCATCCTCACATCGTTCAACAGATGGTACAACTGTTGGCTTTGTTCATGGGGGGCCTGAGCGGGGGCTGGTTGGGGAAGGTCTCCCGTCTTCTGCGCAGCGCAGGGCTCAGCCGACTGGGCAGGTTGGCTTGCTGGAGCAGCTCCTTGAAGACCTCCATCACGTTCTCATTCTCCTTAGCCGATGCCTCCAGGAAACGGCTGTTCCAGTCGAGCTCCACCAAGGAAAGGGCATCCTCGGGCAACACCTGCCTCAGCCCCCCAGCTTCTGCCTTATTGCCCACCACTACAATGGGCGGAAACTTATCCTCTTTCAGCTCAAGGATCTCTTCGTGCAGAGTCTTCACGCACTCAAAGGACTCTGCGTCATCCACGGCGTAGACCAAAGCAAAGGCATCACTATTCTGGATGGAGAGTTTGCGCATCGCTGGGAAGGAGTAGCTACCACTGGTGTCCAGGATCTCCACCTTGATGGTGACTCCACTCACCTCGTACTCCTTGCTGTGCAGCTCTTCCACTGTCCGCCGATGCTTGGGCTCAAAGGAGTCCTGCAGGAAGCGCCGGATAAGGGCCGTCTTGCCAACCCCAGCTGCACCCAGAAATACCAGGCGCACTTGGCTCTTCTCTTTCACTGCCAAAGACATGCTCTTGTGCCTGTGTGGGTATGGCAGGTGAGAGGCACAGGTTTCAAGTCCCAGGTGTGTATGGAAGCCACCTGTGCCTGGTCTTTCTGCAATCTGGCTTTGGGAGCAGCGTCTCCTTCCACTGCAGCTCCACAGGTTTGCCTCCACCCTTGCTCTCCAACTTCTCCCAGCTGAATTGCTGCTGTGTGCACAGTCTCCCAGCTTGCTTTCCCATTTATTTACGTTCCCTCCACACTCACACACACTGTGCCTTGACTGTCTCCTCCAATCTCTGCTGTGGAGAATGTTTGAGGGAGGGGCAAAGTGCAAGAGACAGAAGGATGCTCTGGGCCAATCAGCTGAGTGCTGTCCTTGAAATCCAACCCCAGCCCCCTGGAGAGGGGGAGAGAGGCATGAGCACACATTGTACAGAGCTCACGCTAGGGCTGCTTGCTTGAAGGAGCTTGGCTGCTTCTCAGCTACTGACTGTGCACATTCAAACCCTGGATTTTTGCCCTCCTTGGAGATTAGTGCACAGTAGCAGGCAACACCATCATACTCTTTGCAACTTCTGAAGGTTCAGTGCTCCCTTCCTCTTCTTTGTTGGCAAATGATACTGGAAAGGGCGAGAGAGCTTAAATTTCCAAAATGTATTGGTTTCTCAGACTGAGCCACTGAGTTATTTGGGTTGAACAGGCTTGCAATTTGTGGCTAAAGGTTGGGGCAGGGGAGAGGCGGTGGAACTAAGGTCAGGATCCATCAGTGGGGTATCTCATACTTTTGCTAAAGTCAGAACTGTGACATAATTGGACACTGCGAATAAAGCAAAACAAAACAAAATGCAGCCCTATTCAGTATTTATAACATATTAAATTCGTAGAGCAAACATCAGAGCAGGGCTCTTTTTGTTGTTGCTGCTGCTGCTTAATTGAGCTGGAAGGCATCTGAAGACCATTTGTTCCAACTACCTAAACCAGCGTGAGGAACTTCAGGTTCAGTTTCCCCTCTGCCTTCCTATCAGATCCTCAGGGTCCCCATTAATTTAGTCTCACACACTTTTCAGGGTGTCATCACACCATTACTACTGGCTCACGGCAGCCAAAGGCTGATGTTTCAGGGGCAAGACCTGATTCAAAGGAATGTCCTGAGATCGATTAGTGCACCCTGAGAACCAAAGATGCCCTTTATTTTCATTCACTATCCTTCCTGGTGGGCTTTATGAAACTGAGGGAGAGAGGGAGAGCCAGTATAAAACCAAACAGGGAGTTTCCACTTCAGCCTATGATTACATGATGTTAATTGTTATTGCATTCATTTTCATCATAAATTGTTAGTATCACTTATGTTTTTAACCTTATTCATTAATCCAGTGGAGGGGGGGGGCTGGTGATTCTAATTTCGGTGGGGCTGTGAATCCGTTCTGGGTTTCAGTCAGAACCAGCCAAAACTCTAAAGGTGCTATCCAAGGTGCTGAACTCTAGCCTCAAAACAGGTTCAGCACCTTGGATAGCTCCTTTAGAAGAGACTATTTTAACCCATTCTCCCACTTGAAAGACATTTCAAGGCAGTGACCGGATTCACATGATATAAAGGTGTTTGATAAATCAGGATGGTTAATAAGCCACAGTGGCTTGTTAATCAACCCTGCATGTGCAATTGTATGCCACCCAATTTACCTAATTACCCTCGCCAGGCGTGGCTTATTGTGACGTCTGAACCCAGCAAGGGAGGCTGGTTGGGTGGTTAACCACCCCAGCCACCCACACTCAACAGGTTTGCACATCATCACAAAGTGCACCTGGCAAGAGCAATTAGGTAAATTGGTCAGCATGTACGGAGGTGGTTAACAAGCCACTGTAGCTTATTAATCACCATCATGCCTAGTGAGTGAAAGCTCATTCAAAAGTGTGTGCCTCTATTTCCTCCTCCTCTCTGCATGAGGGATGAATTGTCATTTTTTCCTGCAGGTGTTCAGTGATATATACAAAGAAAGAAAAGATCTATGTACACTGTCATGTGTGTCTGTTGTGCCGCAAGTAGGGAATGCCATAAGTAAAAGATGTTTCCCAACAAGGGCACACTTGGCAAAACAGGAACTTGCATTATTTCCCCAGTAGCCACAGGAATGGCCGCAGACTGTAATTTATTTTCTTGTCTAGGTGGGCCTGGATCCGGAACAAAAGAACGAACAAACACAGGGATGCTCCACTCTGCTCCCTGACCCCCAGCATACACACACACACACACACACACACACACACACACAGCTTACTATTTTCTTTTTCTTTCTTTCTTTCTAAACACTTTACAGCACATTTTTCTCACCCCTTTCCCTGCAGCCTGGTTGCACCAGGTGGCTGAAAATCTAGTCCACGTATCTGCTCACAACCTTTTAAAAACAGATAACCAACAAGGGAAAAATTGGGACACTGTTTTATCTTGAGCAAGTACCATAAGATAGCAATTGTCCCTGATAAATGGGGACAGTATTTCCATATTGTTCATGCCTTCCAACAAAATGAGGGGAAGCCAGGTCCCCACCTCTGACTCCAGAGTTGTGGAATATCAGGGTATACCTGAGACATTTCTGTGGTAGAGAATACACCTTATAGCTGCTCTGTCTCAGGCAGCAAAATGTTAGCTCCCCCTGCCCCCCCCCCATTGGCAAGCCTGTAGCTTTGTTTACTGCCATTTTTGGATCAAGTTGCATCTGCCAAATATTATTTGAGCAATCAATGTTTATTGTTTCATGTGATCTTTATTGTAACAATTTATGGGTAGATAAATGGACCGATGAAACTTTAGGAAAAGCAGATTTATAACCCGATACCAGATGTTAGGATAAAGGCCAATATATGTCATGTTGCTAAGCGATAAGGGAATTTGTTACAGCATATTACTGGAATAGACGAAAGCCAGCAAACATTAAACTTAGTCAGTCATCTCTAATAAGGATTAAAAGTCCTTCCTTGTTTCCTCATCCTCATGCTAGTTTCTCTTCTACTACAAGTTAGTAACTTTAATCTGCAAACTATTCAACTGGATCTAGTTCATGGCGAAGAGGAGAAGCTGTATTTATTTTGCTTTCCATCTACCAAAATGCCAGCCTCCCGTATGGATGAACGATGGGGCAGTCACTTCTTTTGCAGCTCCTATACACCGACCTCTTTGTGTTTCTGGTCAAATGTGAGCTAAACCACCTTGAGAACATTTTGTTGAAAAGGCGATACTAAAATGCTGTAAAATAAATAAAAATACGAAATAAAAAGACAGTATGATAAATTCTCATACCTATAATATTGAAACATATTGCATTTCCTTGCTAGGTTTATTTTGTTGATTTATGTTTTTCACCCACCTTTCCGTGGAGAAACTCTGATTGGTGTACAGGTTTATTCCTCCGCTCCCTCTCATTTTATCCTCACAACAAGAAAGAAAACCAAGCTCTGCTCAGCAAGGGAGGGGACCATGGGAAAAAAATAAGAAAGCAAAGAAAAACGTTGTGGGTTGGCTTCTCGTTCTGAGTCTATATGAGCTTCTCTAAATGAGCGATTTATAGCACGGTCAGCCACTCACGGAAGTTTGAGGGTTCATTTCATGATGTCATCAACATCCAGGGCTCATCCTTTGCTATCCCCTGGAATATCTGGTGGCTTTTTTTTTGCAGGTTTAAAAAATCCCAGAGATAATGTGAGAATATCCCCTTGTGTAACCTCAGCATCGTGCTATAATCACTCCACCAGACGGCGCTGTCTCGGTAAAGTCAGTTGAGCACATGGAGCAAGAAGTTTTCAATTTCAAACCATGTGCCCCCTGTGTAATGCCACCAATCACATCCAAGAAAGAAAGAGAATGCAGATAGCCAAGGTAAAGCAGCACCATTTTTTTTAATGTAGAGAAGCGGTATATCCCTTCTTTCTCCCAACCATAGGAAAAATACCTGTGATTAGCAACCTTTTAGACATATGGTGAAATCCCCTCCCCCCACCCTGCTTTGTAAACATTTTACAGACAAGCAGTAAAGCATTTTTATCTCACCTGGCATTTAATGGCTTGAGTTTATGCAGATGTTGGATAATTCATATAAGACACTTTACTATTTTAACGGACATTCTATGTATATTTTTTATTGACTGACTGTAGATTATTTTAGTAATGTTTAGCTAAAACCAAAATCCATTTCAAAAATCAAACAAATAGCCAACTACCTGATCAGTCAACAGTAAAAGAGAATGACTTCATAAGCACCCTCAATACCTCAGACCTGGAGTCCACTCCGTGGTTAAGAGTAGGATCAATTTTGACTACTTAAAGTGAGAATTGAACTAATTTATAGTTACTATTCTACCCTTTCTTCCCTTTTTTTTCCCTTTAGAGAAAATCCTATCTTTTAGCTGTTCGGCTGTTTCAGTTCAAGCGGAATCTCTTTAGGCTAAGACATATGGCACCAAATTAGAGCCTGGCACATAATTACCTGTTATGGTACATTGATTAACATGATTTCTCCCCCCCCCCCCAATGCCACTTGCAGGAATCACCAAGCTGTAGGTGCCACTAGCAAATCCCAAGTTTGCTCTGGGAGGGCAACAGCAGCAACCTGAGCTAGAGCACGAGACCATAATTGGGTGTTTTGTTTTGCTTAAATGTGGTAACATCAGCCTAAGTTGACTTCCTCACACAAGGAAGCAATCTGGTGACTTCCCCATCAGCACATCTCTGGCTCTCAACCCAGTGCGTCCTCATAAAGCTTTTTTCATCTGAGGGCTAAATTCCCTCGGGAGTAATGTGTCAGGGGCGGCATGCTGGCAGTGGACATGGACCAAGCCAAAAGTGAATGCGGCCACCCCCTTTCTCTCTTTCGTCCTGTCACGTCTTTCTCCCTACTCCCTCTTCCTCCCCAACCAGTGGGCTGCCAGTGGAAGCCTCCCTTGCCTAAAGTGTGAACTGATATTTTGCAGAGGGCTGTTGAAATTAGGCTGGGGGGGGCATGAATTTCTGCTGAGGGCTGCTTGCAGACCTCGGACTGCGGGTTTCCCATCCCTCTCACAAACCTCGATTGAGGTTTGTTTTCTGCCCATGAGAAACTGCCACATGACTGGTGCCCAACAAAGTGGGGATCATGCCAGTGAGTTTCATCTGGGAACAATCACTCTGATGCGATGTTATTTATTGTTGTTTCAAATAGCCACACTCATTCACGTCTGAGCGGTGGCGAGTGAGAAGTCAACAGGCACAGGAGTGAAAGAGCCATTCGGGTTTCTGTTTGCTGTACACATAAGCCCTCCCCTACAGACCAGACTCCAAGTAGCACTTCCCACCACCAGACGCTACACCCCAATGAGACTGATAACAAAGCATCTGCCTGCCTGCCTGCCTGCCTGCCTGCCTGCCTGCCTGCCTGCCCGCCCATAAATTAGGGACTCTCCAGACCTACAGAGTACTGTGTTGCTGGTAGTACTCTGAAATACAGGGTCATCCTTTATCCCTTGGGGCTGTGTTCTTCTGCAATGACGGGAAAAATAACTCATTCAAATAAGGGAGATCTGGCCTCTCTTATCACCCCATCTTCCAGAGACATATGGGCAGCCTCTTATCGTAGTTCTAGTCGCTCACTGTAACTGTAGAGTTTGTCCTAGACAGCAGGGAGAGGTGGCAGCAGCTGCAGCAGCCAGCTACCCCCTCCTATTCCTTGGCTTTCATTGCCGATTAATGCAGCTAAATTGAGGGCTAATTCTCAAAGTTAAAGCAGCCTTGCCCCAGATGCGCCATCATGCTAAGCACTATTGACAGCCCCGTCACAGTCACAGCATAGGCTTCACAGGCTCGGTCATGAGGTGCAGAGCCACTGGAGGGGCCTTGCGGACTTGTCAGGACACCTCATTTCGAGGACACAGCCATGCCTTGGTCATCAGCAGCCTGCTCTCTCAGCCTACAGGGCTCCTGTGGGGTCCGTGTATAGTTCCAGCTCTGCGTTACCCACTCTATTGCTGGCTTCCTTCAGACTCCTGATCCTCCTGACTCGACCTAATTTACCCAGGTACTTGAACAGATTAGGCCCTGTTGCCAAAGATCCCTCCCTTCAGCCCATTCAATAACAAAAGAAAGGCACTTTGGAATTTCATACCCAAAGCCCAGACCACAGAGCATTTAACAAAAGCCTTGTAAAAAGAACACCTAAGAAAATGTGCAGCAGTTTTACCACCATGTGGTCCTTGCAACACCACATCCAAATGTTCAGATATATATTTAAAAATAGTTTATTGAGGATGGGGGAATGGAATAAAAAAAGGGCAAGCAACAATCATACACACAGAATTCCAAATCTAAATCAATAATCAATTTAACTTAGCTTGTTACATATTATCTACTTGAGTAGAGTTTTGGGTTTCAGAGCATATGCAGAGCTCACTGCAGAGAGGATGGTCTGAAAGAGCATCTTGGCTTCTGATTAAATGTTATTAGAAAGATGAGGAGGAGTGAGCAAACTCTTACTTTTATGGGAACCTGAGTTCAATAAAAGCTGAACCCTTCATGGAGACAAACTGTTGTTTTGTCCAGTGGTGCAATACCCTCCATTTCTGATATCAGTAGTTTAACCAGAAAATTAGTTAATGTTTGGAGGCACCTTCATAATGACCCTAACATCTCAAAAGAGCCAGCCGTTATATATGAGCTTAAGTTCTGGATGTGTATGGGGGATGAAAGATATGAAATGCCTATAGAGGTGTCCCAGCATGCGGCTAACTTAACAGACGCTCTAGGGGCATGGTTGATCTACACCAGAAGTAAGAGGCTTGTATCAGCCAGACTGTGAGCTAGGATGCCGTTTACCTCACAAGCTCTCCTCACAGCAGCTCATGCAGAATCCCATCCTCAAGAGAAAGTGCTGCAAATTCTCAAGTACAGTTATCTGGTACATTTGTTTGCCTACTATTTACCAGTGAGCACCAGCCAATGTAATCAGTTGACCATGCTTTTCCTTCATATATATGTCTATGGGTGTTTTTACACAAGGCATTTATTGTGTGCCCATGATTGTTTACTCATGGAACTTTGTGGGTTCTTTTCATGATGTCATCAACCTCTCGTGATTTTTTAGGTTTATTTCGGCATTTTAAAAATCACCCAAAATGTTGTAATAAACAAACCTCCACCAAAAAACACTATCAAAGAGGTGGTGTAATTGAAGAACTTTGGAAATCTTACAGCACCATCTACTGGCTGTATAAATGAAACATATGGGATGGGACCACAAAGGGACCAGGAAAAACAAGGGGAGTGTGTGTACTGTATCCACTGTAAATCCACAAAGTCTCTGGAAGACAAAGCCCCAGTGAAGCTACAGGATTTTTTTCTTAATATAGAAAAGCCTATATAAACTTACTGTATCAGTACAAGCAGGTTTAATGGTTACATGATACTGTGTGGTTCCTTCCAACTCTTGTTTACTCTGATTCTCTGTCACCTGCAATTTCTCATCTCAATATTTTTTTGGAACAAAACAATGCACCTCCTTTTCTAATGTGTTCTAATTATGCTTTTAATCATGCAAACAGTATTTAGGCAAGAGTGAACCAGATACAGGAACCAAGTCTTGGGACACGAGGATAAATTAGGTTTGGTCTTTTCTGACTCAATGGCTTGGATTCAAAGGGCTAGAAGAGGAGACCACCCACAGCAGGGCTCCATCTGAGGTCCTTCATTTGAGCACCAAGCCAACTGGAACATCCAAGGATCTTTGGAACAGTCCATCAGTGCAGTTCAAAGAGTGCAAGTGAAACAAAACATGCAGGAAAACCTCAGAGTACACCTGTGCATATCTAAGAGATTATTTGAATCCTGCCCTGTGCTTCTACTTTGTAAAGAACCACCAAGAATGGGGTAATCATAAGGATAGCCTTTGGGAACAAGGGCAAAGTTCTCTGAAAGAGAATGGATTTGCCAATGCAATACGCCAGACTGAGGGTGTTGGCAGTTGCTGTCGGGTTGACTTTGCCATTTCCGAGAGAGAGGGGGGGGGGGAGGCAACTGCAAAGAGCAGCTGTGAGCCTTGTTGTCTGTCACCACCAATTTTGCTTATTCGTCTACATGCATTCGCCCCTCAGTTGCAGCCACTACTGGCTGATGTGCCTTTCATTTCGTTATACTTTCCTGATTATCTGCTTGAAACAGACTAGACTTGTCATTTCTAGGACTCTCCATACAAGTATATATGAGTTTTTTTAAAAAATCACCGTGAACTAACTACACTCAGTGTAACATTATACTGGTTAGTTTTATTGCCTCCTGTGACTGTATGGCCCATTCCCTTCACTTTCTCCTTTTATTGTGATTTTATCAGAATATAAGCCTATGTGGCAGGGAGTTGCTGTTTTATTGTTTTACTATGTACAGCACCATGTGCATTCATGGTGCTAAAATAATAATAATAATAATAATAATAATAATAATAATAATAATACATTTCTTTCTTTTTGAATTGCTGACAAGATAGCATCTGTCCATCAATAGGTTCTCTTCTGAACCACTTTTTTAAAAAAAGTATGGGCATTGGTATGTCATGCTCAAACGTTAATTGATGCTTTCTGAAAATTCTACCCAATAATTCTACACAGTAAACTCTCCTTCTCCCACTTCATTATGTTGGTTGTTTTTATGCCACCCTTTTGCCAAAGAGCTCAGAGCAACATATATGGGTGTCTCCACACACCCACCATAATGTCCTTTTAACTATTTTGTTAGATAGTGAAAGGTTAAGAGGTAGTAACTGGCCCATGGTCACCCAGGGTCACCCAGGCCATAAACAAGTGGGAGAGAGTGGGTGTGTTGGAGGCAATATGCCTGCCTTTACCACTTTTACCCTACAACCTATGACCGGCTCCTTCGTAGGTTGTGCAGTGTGACATGCGAACCTGCGTTGCTGAGTTGTTTAGGGGCTAAACAACCCAGCAGTTAACACAACTACAAACCATGGATTAACAGCTGGCTTGTGTAACTCCTGTTTTATTGTGGTTCAATTCACACATTGCACTGCACAACCAATGAAGGAACCAATTGTGAGTTGTTCAGTAAAAGCAGAAGAGGCAAGTGCGCTGCAGGCAATATACCTGCATATCCATGCTCATGTACAGTTACCCATCAAGTCTTTAACCAATGGGTTGTCTTTACGTGTGAACAGGCCCAATGCCTCTGATTACCAAACCAGAAGGGCTGGATACACTCACTAGTCCTTAATCTCATTCAGCAAGGTGATTCTTACTTGAATAAAATCTTCATACCATTATGTCAATTTTGATATCTACTGGATCATATTCCACCACTGGCCCTTTAGCACTGACAACCTGTTCCGAAACTGGTTTATTTGGAAATAGACTACACTGGATTTAAGCAGGGTACTTGTGCTTCCTGGCAAGTATATTTAGGCCTGCAGCAGCCAAAGAAAGAAAACTGACAGGACTGCATGACGCATGAAGGCAATCATGCCACAGACAGTGTGGCACTTGCAGAGCTGACTAATTTTATCCAATTAATTTGTCCCACAAATTTATATCCAACACTGCCCTAAAGCAGAAGCCCTGCATACAGTTGAGATCCTAATTTCTGATTAAAGCAAGAAAGAAATCGGGGAAGATGTCTGTATCTTAATATAGTTTCATAATAACCCTTTCCCTTCCTTTCATGACTGGAAGCCAACAAGGGAAACAGGATTGAACTGGAGGCTGTCAAAGAAAAAACACATTCTGGCAAGGCAAAACTCTAAGGAACCTTTTAGAACCTCATAAAAGCACCTGATGGGTTTCTGTGAGAGTGAAGTAGGCAATGTGTAAAACCATGGACCAATTTGTCCCCAACTTCTCTGGCCTAAAAATGTCTCAAAGATAATGCAAGAAAAAGATTGAGTGTCAGGAAAAATTATAATAGGCATGGAGGCCTTCTGATAGGGACAAACAGACAGATACTGACATGAAGCTGCTACAAGGATGTGTTGATGAGAAATATCTTTTTTTTTTTTTTTAGTATAATTTTTATTCATTTTTCAACAAAACAAACAAACATACACATGATGATATATAAACAAACTAACTCCCTCGACTACCCCCGTGCACCCCCCCCCCCCGAGACCTACTCCCATTCATTCATCTTCCTTCCAGAATTTTAATGATTCTTTTGATGGCGACTGTCCCTTTCCCGATCTTAAAACATATTCCAAAAAGGGATTCCATATATCTCCAAAATCACTCTTACTGGACATTCCCCTCATTATTTTCATTTTACATGTCAATATATCATTCAATGCTATATCCCAAATTTCTTTATACCAATCTTGTGAAACCTGAAAGTAACTGAAAGAAGCTTTATAGTGCTGAGTGGCTGAGTACCTGGGTTCCCTTCCCTTCCCCTCCCCAACTTATTGGGGAAACTGAAAGACAATCAGGGCCACAGAATTTCATGCTCACAATTCTTTTTATTTTTAAGGTGACCTCAATTTCCACAGTTAGTAATGATACTCAAGGGCACAATCCTATCCGTTGAGGTCCTCCCTAGATGGTGGCAGAGCTTTCTGCTGCCATGGCAGCCCAACTGGCAATGCCCCACACACACACACACTGATGGTAAAAGCAAAAAGGGGCTTTCAAGGGTGGATTAGGGAGGCCTTAGAGCTGGTGTAGACCCTACACAATTGTTCTGTTTGATGCACACCCTAAGAAACACCTGTTTTCTGTTAGTCCATTGGTGTAAGACAGGACTAAATGAATCCTTGGGTTCGCCATTCTCATGGTCTTTTTAGCTTCTTTGTTCTTTACAAGAAAAACAAGAGCTTTTGGATAAACTATTAGACTGAGACTTGAGCTCAAAGCAGCTTGGTCATTGACTTCCTGTTTTACCTTAGGAAAATCACCATATCTCAGCTTCAGCTCTGTGAAATAGGAATAAGAAGAATCTGCATTGATAGGTCAAGAGAAAGATGCATCATATAGAGATGATTGTCTTTGGAGACTTTTCTCAGAGTAGTATTGTCCACAATAGTGCAACAAGTAGCTACCAGGGAAAAAGCTTTCTCTGTAGCGCCACCTCCCCAATCTATGGAATGCCATTCCCAGGGAGATCCGCCTGGCTTCTTCATTGAATACATTTAGACACCAGGTTATGGCCTTCCTCGTTAAGCAGGCATTTAACCTTTAATTTTATTAACTCTACTACTGGCTCCTCAATGTTTTTAATATTTTTAATGTTTAAAATGTTTAAAATTGTATTATTTTGATACCTGTATTGTTTTTATTTATTATTTTATTTTTGCTTATTTTGTTGTTGTTCAGTTTTATGATTGTAAACTGCCCTAAGTTGGGTGGTATACAAACCTAATCAATAAAATAAATAATCATAAAATAATATAAGACTGATATCAGTTTAATTGATATAAGTCTGCATCATAAGCAAGAGCTGCACACCCACCAGTAGGCCAATTCCCACTACAACATGATTTCCCCCTGTGCGATTCATCTGGGATCAGTGACAGGCAGATCTCCATGAAATCTCAGCACATTTGACCTATCATTTTTCAAGCAACTGTCTTCATTTTTGTTAAGGAAGTGGCATCATGTCATTTTACTCTTCTTTTTTTAACAGAAACTTGTTCCTGGCTGTATAAGCCAGCTCCATGGAGCAGAAATGACAGACTGTGGCAGCTGACATCTCTAAGGAGAATTTAGCATGAAAACACAACACGCCTGCAGCAGGCTAGCATGCTGTTAACAGGCAGCTCGGCCGATCAAAGGCAACCAAGTGATGCCCAGCTAGGGACAGAAGAACCAAAGTGTTTGCCCTGGATCTGTATGGCAGACAGCAGTGGCTTCAGGGCATCAGATGACCACATGTGTTTGGAATACTCTGGCCCCATTCTTCTGAGATACCACAGTGTACTTTTCGTGAAGTTCCTTGTGATGCACGCAATGGAAGCATATGCAAGTGCACCATGCACCAAGCAGACCAGGAATCTGTGTCCTATGCTTATTGGTGGCATTAGATGTGCTTTCATGCCCAATAGAAGGGCCGGCAAACAGTGCATTGCGCTTCGGAGCTCTGAGACTGCACCAAATAGGAATGGAAAATAATAAATGAGTGCCATTTGAAAAGTAGACTGGTAATAGAAATCTTTCTTGTTGCCTTGCTTTAGTTTAAATAAAGAGATGTGACAAGACGTGATAATACAGCTGAAACCTTTCCAGTTTGCAAATAATCATAATTTCAACCCTCTGACAAATCATGAACTGCCTCTTGACCACATAGATCCGTAAGTAAAGGGGTGCTGTTGCACTTATGTGCTACTAGTGGGTTTTCCGTCGACAGCTAGACAGCCACTGTGTGAACAGAATGCTGGACTAGATGGACCCTTGGTCTGATTCAGCATGGCACTCCTTCTGTTCTTATGTCAAGAGGCAGCACTAGGACAAGGTGAGCAATGTTCCTGCTAAGTATTCCTATGCTTTGATGGGGACTTTCTCCGCCCGTTTATATTTTGAATGTGATGGTACTAGTAGGCTAACACACACTTTATTGGATTGAGATGGCCCATCCCAAGAATGATCCTCTTTATTATATGTAGCATGAATCCATCATGAAAAACCATGCATCTTAGCAGTAGGTCCACCCAGCAATTTTGTAAAATTTTGTAAAACCCTATTCAAAACTTCTTTCTAGAAGTAGCTCGCTTGTGAAGTAATTTCTTGAAGACAAGGCCATGTGAAGTGGGGCAGGGAGGATCTGGGGTAGCCTATGGTTTTGGCCTTGGACAAGCCTCCAGCAACTGGGACATTTCAAGCAGGCTATGAGTGTTCATTGCCCTCTGGAGATCTGGACTATGTGACTCCCAGGCACTTCAGGGCTAACTTGCCCTTATTATGTATTCAGACCACCAGCTCTTCCCTCGCATACACACAAAGAAAATAGATTTATTATTATTTGGCAATATTTAGCCAATCCTACACATCACTTGTCTTCTAGCAAAATTACAAACAAAAATAAAATGACACAACAGTCCTCAAAGACAGCTCATTATTTTCTAGCTTATTTACAGTCGCATGTGGAGCAGCCCATTAAATTTTATAGACTAGAGACAATTGCCTTTTGAATGATTTTGAATAGAAATAGGTGCATTTCTAGGAAAATGGAAGCACTTTCATAGAATCAGTTGCTACCACAGAAGCCCAAGGGCTTTTAGCCAAGCCATAGTAGCTTTATGGACAGTCTAATACTGTTTTGGATTGTATGTAGCCAATTAATATAACAACATATCACAGACTATGCTCAGATAAAAGAGGAACAAATGCAGAACAATGTAAAAGTGTGTAAAAATAAACCATTTCAGTCTTGCAGAGAATGATGCAATGTTGAAATACTACATTATATCTATTTTAAAAACATAATAGGAGCATAGCTGGATCAGGCCAAAGACCTATCTACTATGGCACTCCATTTCCCACAGTTGCCAAGCAGATGCCCCTGGGAATCCCATAAGCAGGACATGAGAACAATAGCCTTCTCCCATTGTTTTTCTCCAGCAACTGGCACTGAGAGGCAGGCTGCCTGTGATACAAGATAATACAAGGCCATCATGGCTAGTAGCCTCCTCCTTCAGAAATTTATCCAACCCCATTTTAAAGCCATCCAAATTATCACATCTTGTGGCAGTGAATTCCATAGTTTAACCATGTGCTGTGTGAAGAAGTGCTTCCTTTTGCCTGTCCTAAGAATCAAAATTACACGTCCATTATTCAAGTGTTTTGGGCCTGCTGTGCATGATATTTTTAATCTATATTTCTGGCACAGGTAGCCCAAGCCTGATCAGGACCATTGTGTGGGGGTAGGGGGGGGCTTTAACCCTTTGCTCCTGATATGGTAACAAATGGAATCTCAATAACAAGTCTAAAATCGTATGCTGAAAACTTAGCAAAACGGGCAGCAAACGTGTTTCTGTCTTTCCCAAGATGCCTCCCCAAGGGTCAGTGCTGTTGATCAGGTTACAATGCCCTCTTGATGGCCTTATCCCATCTCAGCATTTTTCCTCTCCAGCTGTCTTACCTCATAGCTCTGCAGAGACAATCTATGCCAAATCTCTCTCTCTCTCTCTCTCTTTGAAGGGCAAAGAGATGCACGATTCCATTGCTGCCTGTGGCATGCTTGAGGCAACCTCAGGGTCATGTTAGTGTGTCCTATTTGATTTTCCAAATGGAATAGGAATGTAGGCAGCTCCTTAAATGGATTAGAATGGAGACTATGATGGATTGCCGTATCCAGCTTCTTTCTCCCTCCCAGCCCAATATAAACAGCCAGTCAAAGTAAAGAAATGATGTTGGGCACTTGGGCTCAGGAGTTGGGATCTATGGGAAGGTCTGGATTTGAGTTCTAAGTGGGCTACACATTGTCTCTGCATCAAATCGCTTTCTGCTTCTTGCCCTGCTATGTTGTAGGCCCAGGTTGTGATAAGCATCTTGGGAGGTGACAAACAAACTGAGCAGAATGCCTGAATGAAACATTTCCCTTGTCGCATAAATGTGGCTTACGGTGGCAACAGAGTGTGCAGGTGTGCAGCTACTGACTGGTCAAGTGCAGGCCACATATCTCATCAATCTCACCCACCGCTGCTCCTGGCCATTGAGCAGCCACAAACCTGCACAAAGCCCCTTCTTCCTAGGTTGCCAATGAGAAACGAGGTACAAGGTTTCTCCTGGTAATCAACTTGACTGGACTCCAGAAGGCACGTCAGCAAGAAGAGACAGTCAGCTGCACACTCTGCAGGTTGGACTCTCAGGAACCGGACCTTATTCAGGTCCGTGGCAGATTTCTCCCACATCCCTACTACAGAGGCAGCAGGCAAGAGCAGTAAAAAGACAACAACATCAGGTCTCTTTATATGCCAGTATTGCAGTGCCACAAAGGCAGCTGCGATACAGGGAAAGAGAGCAGGCAAAGGAGGAGGGAAACAAGCAATCCAAGGACTGAGAAAACAAATGATGGTTTGTTCGATCATCTGCCAGACAAACTTTTGGTAGGGCAATAAACCATGATTTAAAAAACCATGGGAACGTGTTATGTGTGCACCAGGCCAATATTTAGTCTGGAGGTGGAGAAAATATTTATTGGTGATGGTGAAATTCCTTTGTAATATAATAGCTAATCTTGTATCTTTTTAAAATTTTGTTAACCTAACCATTCATGTTTTTTTCCAGAGATGTCATCTAAAAGTAGTCTGGGGACCAGACCCCCTTTGAAAGGCAGGTGCTGTTATGAGTTTGTTCTCTCGTTTACTGTAAATGGCTCTATCACCCTTTTTCCTTAAAGAGATGAATGATTAAGAGTCTGGGATTTGTCAAAAGAACACAGATGTTCTTTTAATGACTGTGAATGGTCCCCTGAACGGGCAATTCACCTGCAGGTCTGGGCTCTGAGACAACTGTGTGTGGCAGACTGTGTGAGAGAAAAAGCCATTGGGGTTGTGTGTGTGTATCTATATCTATATATCAGATCTGTTGACTTGTAAGAGGGCCTTTTCGCTTCCAGTTATGCTCAGCTTGTATATTTGCAATCTAGCAAGTCATAGAAAGCCTCACCCAGTCACACTGCTCCCTGAAACCTCTCTGGGAAATGGGGGTACACATGTCCATGCAGCAACATAAAAGCCATGCACCAACATGCCAACACACATTCTCAGCATTCCCTCTCTGCTGTGACCAAGGAACAGACCACTGGATGGGTCCAATCAGACTTAATTTTTAATGTCTTGCACCAGCCATTAAAGTGGCTTGTACCCTCACCTCAGTGGTGCACACCTTTCCTTTATCCCAAATAATTTAACACTTAATATTCACTCCTGTGTGGATACTTTTAAATGCCGTGCTGGGTACAAACCTGAGAGCCACAGTTGCCTGCCACCAGTGACAGTGGGTGGCCAGCCCTCACTGACATGGATCCTGCAGGGGTGCTGCATCCATGGAGAGGTCTTGTAACATACAAACCGCTATTCTCCACGTTCCCCACCTGGAGTAATGACAGGCATTTCCCCAGTCACATTCATAAAAGCCACTCCCGTGAACCACACCTCTCGAACCCAGTCAAATGCCAGTAATTCATTTAGGCCATTCAGCTCTTGGGTTTTTAAGAGTTGTTTCCTCTTCTACCAATGTAAGTTACATTGTCTGATAGATGAGAAGGAAGAAAGAGAAAAGATGAAAGGGAAGGGGGAAAGGAGCCGAGGAGGGATGGATGAAGAACCTGTACCATGTAGGAGTAGGGAAGGGAAGTGCATTTTCTTCCGCCAAATATTACCTCCCTCATCCCAAATATTAAATTGATGGTTCATTAGCTAGAATTCCAATAATGTTGATCTGGGCTAAATGGCAGGTCTAGCATCCCTCTCATAAATGTGATAGATTACTAGTCCCTTATATTTGGATCCAAAAGAAAGAAAGAAAGAAAGAAAGAAAGAAAGAAAGAAAGAAAGAAAGACTATGTGAAACGATGGTTCCCATATTTTGGACGCTCCCCCATCCTTTTCAGCTTAGCTGTGAAGGCTAGCAGTTTCATCAGTACTATGGTTTCCCTGGCAACAAACGAGGGTACCAGCCGAAGTCTCTGTCTTGCCCCACCCTTCCGCCTTTTGCTCTATCGTTTACTATGTGTCTGACAAATCCTTCAAAGTGATTTTTAAAAATTTATTTATTATAATTATTTATATCCCACCTTTCATGATAAAATCCTATCAAGGCAGTTTACCAGTAAGACAACACTATGAGCCTCATCAGGAGGGGAGGGGGGTCACATTTCCCTACTGTCACTTTGCCTCCTGCTTCTGTCCCACAACAGGGATGAGCAGCTTCCTCTTTCTTCATGCGAGGAAGAAAGAGGAAGCAAGCAACGACCACGTGGCCTATTCAGAGGGTGTTTTAATCGCGCTGCTTTTCGTGCACACAGCAGGAAATGGTGGCAGGTACTGTTATAGTAAAAAAAAAAATGGATTTTCCAGGTCTTATTTTTTGATGGAAAAAAAAGAGCAGAAGGAGCGGGAGACGTGCAGGAGGCAGATGGTGTCATCAAAAGGACCTACGAACTTCCGTGAGTGGCCAGTAATGAGCGTTCGATAAAATGCTCATCTGATGATGCCCTTAAATTAATAAAACCCACTATGAAGTAGTATTAAAATAACAACTCATAAGGATACATCCCACAGGGCAATTGATGGTAGGAAGCCCTGTGGCGGGAGGTCAAGGACAGTCCAGCTTGAGCAGGGGTCTGAGGTGATCTTCACCAGCCTCCCTCTTTCTTCTGTGATTCTTCCCACAGTGTTATTGACAGTAATGATCCTCTGGCAGGAGGGGACAGTCCAGCTCTCCCAGTTGTTATCCCTTTAGCAGTTTTGTGAGAGGAAAGGACCAGGGAGAGCGGCCAGGAACTTGTGGCTGAGTCTGCTGGTCTCATGTAGATGATGTGGGTATGTTGGGGGAGATGGGGAGAAAAAAGCAACGTTTTCCTGACACAGACAGAAAATAGTTCCAAAATGATGATAGTTTGGCCATGGTAGCCTCTAGGATTCATTTTGCTCCCAAAACATGTCTGCACGTGTGGGAGGTGGTTTTTTGATTCCACGCCCCCATTTTTAACGCACACAAAAATGAAGACAGATATGGACAATCATATTGGTACTAGTAAATCGAATCTCCCCCAAGTCGACAGGCATTTGGAGAAACAGAGAAGCTGCATCTACACGGCTATAGAACCTGTGGTTCTCAGCCGGCAACATGGGGACGTACTTTCACTTTTGGCTTGGGGGGGAGGCACCCAAACAAAGCTTCTTTGGATACACATTCTCCTGTTCCACAAACAATTCTCATTTAACAGAGAATTGAATGACTTTAAAATAATGAGTGCAAAACCGTGGGGGTGAGAATCCACACTGTTGCCCAAAATCATTACAATGACAATGCTATCCTCAGAACATCAACACAGAAAAGCAGTCTTTGGAGCCCAGCAGCAACCCACTGGAAAAGGAGGCACTGAGAAATGATGATGATGATGATGATGATGATGATGATGATGATGAATAATCGCATCTTCAGAGCCACACAGAAAAGCATCCAAATCATCTCTTTTACTGAGCATCTTCCCAGACAGCCCTCTCCTTGGGCGTCTTCAGACACAGCATTTTCTTCTATGATTTACTGCTTCTCCTTGTTCTGGATTCTTTTCTAGATTTAAATGGGGTCTTTATACAGCCAGTTTTTCTTTTCATGCATAACGCTATATGTCATTTGCAAGGCTGGGTGAAGCCTGGCAAGGCGTTATCAGTTGTCCACTCCTCTGGCGTGGCCACTCCCCCTCTCAGCATGAAATTAAACACTTCCCTCACAAGTTCAGAAGTCTGTGTCATTGGAGATCTGCCCCCACCCAGGCATGCAAGTCAGTATTGTCCCTGTAAAAGCAACAGTAACATTTTTCTCATTTTCTCATCACTGGGAGAGGGGATTGTGTTGAAGGGGTTTACACTTCTCTCCTGTGTGTGCGTGGGGATTGAATAGGAAGGGCTAAAAGATTTCCGGGAGGCACAGCAGAGCAGCCCCCATCCTATTGCTAAGCGCTGATTCTTCGCAAGTTCAGAAGTCTGCATGTTCAGAGGTCCACCTCCCTCAACCCCATGTGCAAATCAGTATTGTCACTGTAAGAGAGTCTTTGTAGCTATGACCATGCTTCCCAGCCATGCGGCCTGCCTCTCAGTAGCGCACTGAGTGATGCCGTCTCCCTGTCGCCCACAGGCAGCAGCAGATGGCAGCGGATGGCCCCGGCAGGTAAGCCCCCACTCGCGCTCCTTACCTGCAGGGGCCGTCCGCTGCCATCCGCTGCCATCCATGGGCCCCTTCTACTGAGACACAGGCTTCGCGGCCTGCCTCTCAGTAGCGCGCTGGGTGACATCATCACCCGGCGCGCTTCTGAGAGGCAGGCTGCGAAGCCTGTTCCTCAGTAGAAGGTACCAGCAGATGGCAGTGGACGGCCCCAGAAGGTAAGGAGTGCGAGTGGGGGGAGGAGGTCCGATCCTCCGATCACTTCTGATCTGGATCAGGTCCTTTTGGATCAGATCGGATGAGATCAATGATCCAGATGTGGGGATCGGAATCGGGTAATTTTATCCAATTTTGGCCGGATCGGGTCCGGATCGTGGATTGGACCCGATCCGGTGCACACCCCTAGTAGAGATGACATTTTTGATCACACTCATGCACACCACCCTGCTATCTGCAAGTATGAAGGGTGGTTGAAAACTATTTTAATAAATAATAAAGCCCTTGCTTCTTTTTATTATTAGAAGTGTAAAAAAGGCAATAGACTTGAGACTAAAAATAATTGAGAGTTAATGTGTGTTTGTTAACAACTACCATAAAGTATCTCTGCATTTTTATAGGATCTGAGGTGATGTTTGTCTTAATTGATGCTCACAAAAGGATTTTTTAAAACCATGTTCAGCTGCCTTTTAACTGAAAGAAGAAATCAATGCGAAAGCTACATGGGGTGCATACCAAAGCATTTAATTTGTTTATTTAACCGAATGGGAGGCTTGATCCAAGATGAAGGAAGACAACTAGTGGGGGTGGGGTGGGGACATGGCTGGCTGGAATGGACTATTGTAGAGGCTAATGTCATGACTGGACCACTAGTTTAAATGATTGAGATTTTTTAAGATTAAAAAAATCCCCAGAGGATAGGTCTTTCAGTAGGTTTTGAATACAATTGGATACACAGTGGGGCTGTTCACATAACATGCTAGCCCACATTCAGTGGTTGAGTGTGGGTTGTTTTGAACCTTGGATTGTTTGTTGAACCAGGGGTTAGTATGCTGTCTGAACAGAGCACATTTTTCACATGATTGGTTATTGTGTTCGCCATTGCAGCCAAAGTGGCCTGTTAACCAGGCATTGTATCTTATTAACCACCCTGAACCATTCAACAACAAACCACGGGTAATCAAGATGGCTTGTTCAAGAAAATAAGCCACACTGCATGGCCATCCTGGCTGCGTTCAAACAACATGTTAAACCATGTGTAAATGTAACCCCTATGGAGTAGATGCTTTAGTCCCTTGGGTGGAGTCCTCACTCCGAGCAAGGGCTAAGAGAAGAAACAATTGGAAAAAAGAGTAGGTTGTTCTGCTGAAAGCTGAATGTTAGATGAATTGCTGTATTATTATGTGCTCTTATCACCTTGTATAAGATAAATTGAACTGTTATTGTGTAAAGTAGGATTCCAACTGGATGGGGAATCATTTTTGCCCCATGAATTAAAGTTACGAAAACCTACAAAAGGGACTTCCTAAATACTCAGCATTTGGAGATACAAAAACACTTGGGATTGGGCTACAAGCAAGAGATCCATATTTTTTGTTTGGACATTGAAGGACTAATTGTGGTTTATTTCTGTAATTTGATGCTTACTAAAGACATACTTTGTTCAGGTTATGTTTTTGCAAGTTTATTCTAATTAAGCCCCATAGGACCCAAAGGAGTAGAAGTTACATCAACAAACAACCCACAGTTCAAAAGAACCCACACTCAATCACTGAGTGTGGGTTAGCGTGTTGTGAGAACACCCCCCATGATAAAATGGAGGATCTCTTACTCTGACTTCTTTTTCTCTTTCTTTATTTCATTGTTTGACTCAGGACACACACACACACCAGTTCATTTTTATCACAGCATATGTGGAAATCTCAAAACACTGGCAATTAAAAACAACAACAACTACACATTTACTTATTGCCTGGTATGTAATTAAATATAGAGAGATACATGCTTCATAAGCTAGTTTGCAGTGGTATTAAATGGAGAGTGAAGTGCGATAGTTGTGTTTTTGATAAAAATGAAAATAATTCTCTCTGATTGCCCCCCCCCCCCGCCCGCCATTCCTTGCTCCACCTCATCAGAAGCCAGCCAGGGTCAATGACTGGGCCCTGGGGTGAAAAACAAAAGGAAAGAGAGCTCTTGTAAGACAGAATGGGGATGTGCTTGTTGCTATGCACTTGCCAGGGGGCCCAAGCGCTCTCTCTCTCTCTCTCTCTCTCTCTCTCTCTCTCTCTCTCAGCCTTGGAGCTGATCCATATAGTGATTCATTGAACTTGAGACTCTCCATGGAAACAGTTTGTTAGAGGCAAAACACACATCGTTTTTATATTTGCATTAAACCATTTAAAAAAAGTCTAATGATATGAAGCTTGAACTGCTGAGCCACCACACACAAACAAGAGTGTCTGCCTCATTTTTATCTGTTGGCAAGCACATTAAACAGCTTTTGTTTGGAGAGATGCAGCAAAATGTTTGCACGGATACAAGCGGCTGGGACAGTGTCAAACCATCCCACTGTGAAATTCCTCCTACTCTTTCTGGCTGGATTCCACCAGCCATGGTTTCCCTTTGCTGCCCCTTTTGGAGACCATAAACGCCTCTCTAGGAGAGCTACTGCCACTGTTAGAGGTCATCTGGCCTGTTTACAGCCTTCATCCTCTCCACTCTCTCTCTTTCCTCTTCACAATTTTTGCTCTTATTCTCAGCTTCTCGCTGTTAGGGCATGAGGTGGACCTATGCTGAGCATCTCTTTGCCCTTGTTCCCTCCCAGCGTGTCTCTGATTGGTAGAATGTAGAGTGCCATGCCCACCGTTGACTCCCACCCCATTAGTGTCTTATTCTTTTTCTAGGCAGAAGTTCAGTGGAGCTGCCCTCAGTTTTCCTCCTTGAAAATTTGGCTGTCCAAAGATGCTGCAAGTCCATGTGATCCTGATCTTTTGGTTTGCTTTTTATTGGCTAGCTCCAAGACTAGAGGACAACAGTATCCATTGCCAATTTGGAGAAGGAGGAAGATCTTCCCCAAAATGTTGCCAAGCGGAGTGCTCCTGTTCAGTGTTCCAACCAGCCATGCCCTCCTCTCCTGCCACTGCTGTTTTCCATTTTCCTCCAATGCACTCCACAATCTGAGGCCATGGAGCATACTCATTCCTCATTAGGCTATTTTGGGTACAGTTTTCCTCATGGAGTTTTTCCTTAAATATTTTTTGTACTTCTGCAAATCTTGGGGTTCCCCTGAACATGCTGACATTTCCCTCTTTTTTTCTCAGTAGCCTTTTTAGGGGGCTACAATCCTGTTGGCACTCACCAACCAAGGTTGCTATTAGAGGGGGTGATTATAGTACCTATTTGTTAATTGCTCCCCCCGACATGGCATGCTACATGTGTATACCATTTTACTGTATTCATTCAGAACAGCAGTATCAGGGTTCCCTACCTCGTGTTTTCTTCCTAAGGCATATGTGAGAGGTGGAGTACAAGGTACTTTTAGAGCTCCATCACACCAGTGTTTTATCGCACCTTCGTCCTGCCTTGTTTATCGTTTTGCCCTGCAAAATGATGTTGTCCTTGTCCTACAGTCGTCTCACCTCTTCCCCTCCATTTTCCGTGTTTTTCTAGGGTGGGGAAAGTGCGGTATTTTTTCTCCATGTGGGATCAACCTGCTCTTCCATTCCCCATGTATTGCCATCCTCGCACTATGTCAGAACGTGGAGGCATGTTTGTTGAAGGGCGGTATTGCTGATGAAAGAGGAGCGTGTGCTGAGTCGCTCGAATTGACTTCTGCTGCTCCAACCCCACTCTCATTGCTCACTCACTGCTATTTCTCCCCCTCGAATGGCAGAAATGGCACCTAATCAATCAAATGCTAAATCGTTAAAACAGTAGACAACAAAAACAGAGCAGGGGGAGGCACCCACGTTCATTACAATGCTCATTAAGCACAAGAACCAATGAACTGGAGGGGGAAGGAAAACGGGCAGGGTGGGATGAGCACAGTACCAGGAAGTGCGACCCGGCACAGGTCAAAAGGTAAACAAAGTGAAATAACGCAACAATGTATGCATGTGAAAATGACCAGCGCTTGACGCGCTAATGAAATGGAGGTGGAAATCGTGGATGCATACCAGGGGGGAAAAGTAGGTGTGATGGAGCTCTTAGAGGAAAATCAGCAAAAGGGAGGAGGTTGCTTAACTCCACCTGCCTACCCAGCTATTTTTAATCAGTTTTCCACAGTCAGACTCCCAAGCCAGGAGTAAACCCAGCTGAGAGGAAGACAATTTTGAGGGAGGAGACATTTGCTGGGGAATCAGCAAGAATGAAAGGAGATGAGTCCCCCTCCCTCCTGTCTGCCATTTCTTTCCTGCAAGTGGCCTTCCCCATGCCTGGGTTCATATTATCTTGGCAAATGCAGGTTTGGGACCTCTGGTTTCCTGGCATAATCTGTGCAGCAATAGCTCTATCTAGCAGCCATAACATATTAGAATTTCTATTTATCTAGGCCATAGGCCATAAGGTTTTAGGTTCATAGATATTAAATGAAATTATATGAGAGCAACGAAATGAGTAGTTCTCATGATAACCATCAACCACATGAACAGCTACACATTTTGGCAGATACTTCAAAGGTAAAAAAAACTAGCAACATTTCTGGCAATATCCCTTCCACCGTTTGCTAATAAAAATTCAGCTCTTTGTTGGTTAGGCCAATAGTTCTTTCCATGGAGTAAATGGCTCATATATTTTCATCTCATGGGCTGAATTCACAGATGCACTCATGGAACAGTTCTAGCAGTGATGAAATTCTGCAAAAATGTTGCACAAGTGGTATAGTGCAACATATCCAGATTGAAATTTAGCTTTACAGTAAGAGCACACAATAATATATTGTACCATGTTGTGCAAGAGCCTAGAGCTCATGAAACCCAATATGCTGAATCAGGGTCATGGCATGAGCAGAACGACATAATGCAATGGTTGAAGGAGTTGTTGACTTGGCAACACGACTTCCACTCGCGTAGGACTGGATCCAACTTACTATCTTTTCAAATTAACCAGTAGAACAAATAATGAGATAAGTCTATCACTGTACTTCTAGCACAGTGGATGAGCTGCAGCGCCTGTAGGCGTCTAATTAAATGCAACTACCGCTCTGAGGTTGTGTGAACCCAGCAAACATGATTAACAACCCTCACATAACCCTAAAACAGACCATAGGTAATACAAGGGTTGTTTAAACCTCACATAACCCATTCTTGCTGAATTTGTACAATACAACAACCCCAAGCAGGGGTTGCATGTTCAAAACGGCAGCCACATGTGTCATGCAAACAGGCTCAGTATCTTAAGTAAAAAGGCATTTTCCTGTAGCAGCCATCTAATACAGCAGCGGTAATTAACTGAAAACTAAGAGTGTTCATGCTCTTCTAATGGAGTATTTGGAAAGAGTGTTGCTAGGTAACTAATTTGCAAATATCATACCATGAAGAACTTTTAACTTCCCTCAGCATTGGCTAACCATCCTGCTTGAAAATATAATAAAACCTAATTTAAATCTGAATCTTATTAGCCAAATCTAACTTTAATTCTGAGAAAAAGAATTGACTTATTGATCTCATACCCCAGTAATGTTTGTAATGAGCTTTTTTTGGAGGGGGGATTTGCTCTTGAAAACAAAACATGGGGAATCTGCCAACAACCTCCTTGGAACTTTGTAATTTAATACTTGAAAATACACATTTGAATAAGAAATGATCCAGTCCCAGTTTTAAGTATTACTGGTGGGATATTCTTAGAGACATCCAGTACTTTTTAAGTACTGCATTATGAGTACTTCCTAGGATGCATGAACCATGATGTCCCCAAATTTCTGTCCCGTCAAGGAAGCATTTGACTCTCAATGAGTTGGATCCATGTCCTACCTTCCACAAGATGAATGGACCTTCTGCTCAATTTTTGGGGTCCCTCTTTGCCCCCACAACCCATTTAGTAGAGTCTCCTGAGTCTCTGTGTAGCATTTTCAGGGATTGGGGGGGGGCTGTCCTGGGAACAACGGGGTGGGAAGTCCACTTCCGCCAGTGCAGATGATCCAGCTTAAATCTAGATCCAACCCAAGATTTTTAATAGGCCAGACTTGTTTACCCAATTGGTCTGTTCCACCTTTCTGGTTATGTTTTTATACTGTATTTTAAATTATGATTTTATACTGTCATTTTATATTTTAAATGGTTTTTATGGTTTTAATTTTTGTAAACCGCCCAGAGAGCTCCGGCTATTGGGCGGTGTAGAAATGCAGTAAATAAATAAATAAATAAATCCAACTATTGGAGTCAAAATAAAAAATCCTTATTGTCTTAGTATCTCATTTTTATGTTGGATACTCTGAGTGACTATCATCTGGGATACAAATTTGCTAAATTAATAAATGATGATAATTACAGTAAATAGCAATTAATATCACAACTCAATTTGCACAAGATGTGTCTTTCCTATGTGCAGCACTCCACTGTATTTGATTTGTTTATATTGACTTGGTATGAATGTTGTGCAGGTTGGTGGATGCTTTCACCAATACGATGCTGGGTTCAAGCCATCATAACGCACCTCTCAGTCTCCTGCCCATCTGTTGCATTCTTGATAGCTAAGGACGACCAGAGAACCAATCAAGTCCATCCTGAGCAGAATTTTATTGCTGCCATGTATCATATAGTGTATGAATTGTACTATCTGTTTATAGACCTGAAATTAGGAGTGTGCACTGATTAATTGCCATATCCTGGTCTTATTCAAATAGAATTACATTTAGCTACTGGATGGGCATCAGCTAAATGAATTTATTAGTTACAACATTATTCATTAAGATTTTAAGTGCAAACCCAAGGATGATATTATTATTATTATTATTATTATTATTATTATTGCTGTGCACAAATGGCCTTTTGAAATTCTCTACTCTATTATTTGTGGGCAAAATCGCTGGGGGACAAATTCACTGAATTTCTCCAGGGGATGAGAAATTCTCAAAAATTTCTCACCATTGGCAAGGGTTGCACTACAACCTATTTAGTTTTTTGTAAGGATTTTTGATGATTTTGTGCTGCCTTTGCAAGTGGCAACAACACCCACTGTGTTGGCAGGCTGGCCCCCATTTTTCATCCACCACAATGCAGGTGTGAGAGGAGGGACAGTGTTGTGTCCAGCTCCAGGGAAGAGGTGGAGCTAGTGCTGTGCTAAAATCTGTCCTCCAATTTCCTGAAAGTTTTCTTCCCCCATGAAAGAGGCTTCCATTGTTCTGCCTCATTCAGAGGGTGTTTTATAATATGTTTTTGTCTTGTTTTTGAGCTTACTTAATCAATGCAAGATGAGGGTGCTCTGTGTGTGTGTCTGTGTGTGTGAGCCTATCCACATTGCCCTTCAAATGACTTACTATCTACACTACTGCTTATTAACCGGTTTAAAACTGTTATAAACCATTTTAAAGCAGTAGTGTAGATAG
Organism: Anniella stebbinsi; assembly: GCA_029215795.1. Taxonomy (NCBI): domain Eukaryota; kingdom Metazoa; phylum Chordata; class Lepidosauria; order Squamata; family Anniellidae; genus Anniella; species Anniella stebbinsi. Next base: position 56,824,053 of record JARDYH010000005.1, on the reverse strand, counting down.
GCTCTTATATTCTGCTTAAAAAGGTGGGTTTTTTTAATCGTTTCATTACGTGGTAGGACTAGAGTGACCAGATAAAATCCAGGTCAGGGCTCATGTAACTTTAACAGTTGTAGAGAAAAAGGAATTTCAGCCAGTGTCATTTGTATGCAATTAGTTCCTGGTGAAATTCCCTCTTCATCACAACAGTTAAAGTTACAGGGGCCCTGCCTTCTTTTGTATATGGTCACTCTAGTATAGTGCCTGCACCTTTAACTGTTGTGATGAAGAGGGAACTTCACCAGGAATTAATTGCATACAAATGACACTGGCTGAAATTCCCTTTTATCTCCAACTGTTAAAGTTACATGAGCCCTGATTTGGATTTTATCTGGTCACTCTAGGTAAGACACACTGAGCAGTACTTACGTTTCATAGTGACTGCTTCCTCCCTCCTCAAAATGTTCACTGGTGTATTACAGGATTAATTCCTTGACTCTTCTTCTTTAGTTTTTGTTTTGCAAGCTGCTTAAGTTATGGAGACAGAAGTGGGCGGGTCAAGCAGCCTGCAAAACAAAACCGAAAGAAGATTCAAGGAATTAACCCTGTAATACACCAGTGAACACTTTGAGGATGGAGGAAGCAGTCACTGTGAAACTTAAGTACTGTTCAGTGTGTCCTACCACGTAATGAAATGACTTAAAAAACACATTTATAAACAGAATATAAGTCATTTTAAGGGCAATGTGGATAGGTTCTGTGTGTGTTCTTTCTGTTACACATCTCTCCATTGCTCTGTAGCCTCTCAGGCTGCTTGCACTTTTGGATCTGAAAATAGCTTTATAACTTACCTCATGATGTCTTCCCCTAGGCTTTGACTGAAGTGTGGGAAGCCAAGGAGGCTGCAGACTGCCAGAGAGATGATTGTACAATGAAAATCAGCACTCCTACACACACACACTCCTCGGCCACCTCCCAAGTACGGTAAGCCCAAGAAACCCAAACCCAACCCACAATAATGTCGTCGAAATTATCTTCACCGCTGGTTTTCTTTTCAAAAATGATTTCTTTTCTGTCAAATTGAATGAGAATGGTCGGGAAAAAATGTGGGAGAAATTTTTGGCACAGTACTAGTTTCCATGCACCTCCTGTCAGCAGCCCTGGCATGGGCAGACAGCTGTGCTTGCAAGAGGGTACAACTGGTGGTGCAGTTGAGGGACTGACTGGATCGGCTTCTGAACATTCTGGCTGCATTTTCAGCCCCAGCTCATTTATTCATTTATTTAGAAGACTTGTAACCCTCCTTTCAGTCAAATTATCCTCAAGGAAGCTTACAATACATTGTAATCACACACACACACACATACCAGTAGCCCTTTGGCCAAAGGATGGGGTTGGAGTGCGCTTCATTTATCCTCAGTGATCCCAGGTAAACAGAGAGTTGGAGCTGACTGAGGCCCTTTCTACACCATAGGGGTGTAGAGGGCGGGAGGGCGATCCCGGAAGTACCTAATACACACCATCAGCGCACAGGGACCAGCCGGGAGCCAACCCAGGCCACAAGCCTGGTGTGGAAAGGGCCTAACTGTTATTTCTGGCAGGGGTGCAGGGAAACAAGCTCCCTGAAGCTGCTGCTTCTCTGGCCCATGGATGGGGACAGGTTGGTCTTCTCCTTGCCTTGATGTTCTTATTGGGAGTCAGGAGAGCAGCCTTCAGTGGCCCTTGGTTCACTGCTCATGAGAGAGGCCAGGGTATGCTGACTTTTAATCTTGGAACATAGGAAGCTACCTGATATTGAGTCTGACCATCAATCCATCTAGCCCAGTATTGCTGACACTGACTTGAAGAGGCTCTCCAGGATTTCAGGCAGGAGTTTTTCCAATTCTACGTAGAGATGCCAGGAATCAAACCTGGGATATTCTGTGTGCAAACAGGTGCTCTAGCCATTGAGCTATGCCCCCCTGCCCACTGTAGTTGTAATTGCTACAATTGGCAATTTCAAGTCTAGGATCAACTGTGCAACAGTTTCTACCTCATAGCATGGGGATTTGGGGGGGATTTTTTGTTTTGTTTTAGCATTCCATTCCAAAAATGAATGTTAAAAACAAAAAACCCATCAAATATAACTGCTATTACCATTGCAGCCCATAAATTCCAGATGTCCAAATATTATTTTTCATTCTGTGTGCCAGTGGCTGGCATCTGTACTGAATTTAGATCTAGCACTGTTGCTTACTTATACATATTATCTATTTAGTTGGCAAAATGCAATCCAACTGGGGATGACTTGAGGCTCTCAGATGTATGTGTGCATGCATGTGATCATGCGCACACATCATAATGTTTGGCTACAAACTCCAAATTGGAAGGGTTGGAGAAGAGACAGTATGTATGACCTCTTGCCTGCACACAAAGAAAGTCAGAGCAAGGAAACAGAGCCTAGTATTTAATTTCCCTCAATATGATCATAATATGAAAGGCACTGCTCAAAGCCTGGGGGCAAGCTGGGGGGGTTTCTCCCTTTCCTCCTACAGCTGTACTTTATTATAGCCTTAGCAAAGGACATTTGAAAAAAGAAAAAAATCATGGATTACTGTGTTGTCTGAACACAGCGTGTTTTCCGCAAGGTGTCGTGTTAACAGTGCACTGTAATTTATTTTTCTCGAACAAACCATCTTGAGAACCCATGGCTTGTTGGGTTGTTCAGGGTGGTTAACAAGTCACATTGCATGGCTAATGAGCAACCCTGCAGAAAACACGCTGCGTTCACACAACACAATAACCCACGGATCAACAACAACCCACACTGGTGAGTTAACACGTTGTGTGAACACAGCCAGTTACTGATGCCTTTGTTATTCTGTATAAGAAATGGAAAACTTCAATGTCAATTCAGACACTGAAAAAATTACAGTGTATTTGTCAGGTTCTAATGTAAAACCTTAGCTGTCTGGCCTTTTCCCAAGAAAATGGGGAAATCTCACATGGGGACAGGAGGTGTTGTGTCCTGTTTGGGAGGGAGGGAGGGAGGGAGGGAGGGAGGGAGGGAAAAGGGGGCTAAGAGAAGGACTATCTTCTGCCTCACCCCACCCCAAATTCACACACTGGTGGTGCACGTAATCTTGACGGAGCACCAGAGAAAAATCCTTTCTAGGATGACTTGTGTGGACAGATCTCCCGTGCATTCATATTTGTGCAGAAGAGTGCCTTTTGGCAAGTTCATTTTTTCTCACTCCTTCCAACATGGTGCCATGACAACCTGCACTTGCCCAAATTCTCTCTTCTTTCTGCACAATGTTTAAAGGTGCCGCGGGCCCCCTTGCATTGCACTGCCCTCCCTCTGCAGCCCCTTCTATGTGACATGCCTGGAACTGGGGCAGGCGCCTCTTGCTTTGCATACAGCCTCTGATTACATATGCAAAGCAGCGCCTTGGTTTCTGCTTTGCCCTCACATCCCAAGCTGTTCTTATTCCGTAATATCAATTAGACAGGGGGCAATTAGCTGCAGTCTGAGTTAAACTGAAAGCTGTGCTCATAAGCAGCTATTGATAAATAGCTATGTTGCTACCATGGAGCAATTAACATCCAGGGCTGCTTTTCTCTAATTCACGTTTTTATAGCTTATTATCAGATGATACAAATGCTGGCTCCCTGCTTCCAAAGCAGTAATGAGAGCTCTCCACCAAGGGCCTTCATCTTTGATATTGGAGTTATTGGCTAAATGCAGGCTCTTAATGCGTCTCCATAGCAACTGAAGAATAGAGCTGAGGACTAGCATGGAAATGGGTGGGTGGGGGTTATTCGATTTCCCCAAGGGGCACTTTTGGTGTTGCTGGCTTTAAGGGCTACTGTACACTTTCATCCTACCAAGGTGAGAAGTTGCTGGTCCCCACTGCAGAATGGAGGTTTGCCAGAACCAATTAGAGCTACTTCTTACAAACCACATAAAAATCAGGGGTGGGCAAGGTGTGACCCCCCCCCCAGATGTTTTGGCCTACAGCTTCCCACAGCCCTAGCCTGCATAGCCAGTGGTGAGGTATGATGGGAGCTGTAGACCAAAACATCTGCCCAGCCTTGACAGAAATGATAAATCTGCATCTCGACTTGAGTCTGCAGTTGTGGGACTGCAGGATTGTGCATTCCTCCATGTAAGTGGAATAAAACCTTCGCAAAAATTAGAACACCAGGGAAGGAGGAGTTTTGCCGAGCCTTCTTCTCCTTGGCACGATGAGAACATTTGGTGAGGGGGGGGAATTGAGGAATTAGTCAATCATGTGAACCCCCACCTGCTAATCAGAAGTGGTACAGTCCAGACACAAATGTACCACCTCATTAGCGGATTAGGAGAATTGGGCCCTACAGACCCAGGTGAACCTTGTTGATAGTCTAAGGGCTATATAGGTTTATCATGATGTGAAAATAAAGACAATCAAGCTAATCAGTAAAAGTTCTGATAACTGCTGTTCTCTTTTCTGTACCAGTTTATCTCCAAAGCACTTGTAAAGCACTGGTAGGTGAGAATGCTTTGGTAATTTATACAGGTAATACCACCAAACTTCTGCTACATATACAAATATAAGAGCTGGTGTATAGCATAGAGACTAAGCCTGCAATCCCTTCATGCAGCCTTAGAGTCCAAGTCTATGCATATTTTACTGAGACCTAAATGCCTCACTTTGTTCAACTGGGTTGACCCCTTAGTAATATTCCAAGTAGATTTACTTCCAAGTAAATATGTATAGAGTTGTGCTGTAAGGCTTCAATCCTATGCATAATTTCCTGGGACTAAATCCCTTTGAACAAGAAAGAACATGAATAGGACTGAGTTGCAGAAAACCTGCAATCTGTCTATATATCCTATTTACCCCATGGTGGCTGCACAGTGGTGCTGTGTTGGTTATATGACACAGCTGCCAACTCACAGCCACTACGGGGCTTTTCCCTGAAGCTGCAGATTTAAAAAGTCTGGGACTTACTGTGACTTTTTGCTTTGCTGCGAGGTCACCACTGACTTCCCACCCTCTGTCAGTGGTGACCTCATTTCGGCTTCAGGCTGTGGTGTTCTGGGGGTGGATCACGACCACTGATGGGTCGCTGGAAGAGTGGGAAGGCTAGGCAGAGGGCAGCCAGAAGAGCACATGGCCACCAGAAAGCCTCACTCCCTCCTGCTGAGGGGATTAACCATCCCACCCCACAGCTGTGATGCTGCAAGGTTTTAAGGGAACACAGGGCTGAAGCAATGCCCTGAAGACACCCAGCTGGACAATTAATCAAGAAGTTTAGAGTTCAAATCTGACTCAGTAGGTGGCCTCAGTAAGCAAGTTACAATTTCTCAGCCTCAGCTTGCTTCCCCATTTGCAATATGGGGATAATTCTGGCCTGCCTTACAGGGCTGTTTGTAAGGATTGTTGAGATAATGTATGTGAAATACTTTGAACACTCAGGCAGCGCTTAATAAAAGCTAGTGTTATTAAATGCTTTAAAATGAAACATTGGCATGAATCCTACTCCAACTACAAGGAAAAGGTATCTACTGGCCTTGAATTACACGTTGTCCTAAAAAGGGAATCTGATGTCCATCCTTCCCCAGCTTGGTGACCTCCACATGTGTCAGACTGCATCTCCCATCAACCCCAGCCAGTATGAAATATAATGGGAGTTGTAGTCCAACAAATTGGGAGGGCACTAGGTTGTGGAAGGCTGACCTACCATTTCATACAGAAATGAAGATACTGAACAAACTATGGAAGCAACATTTGTGTGCTTTTATTTAGAAAAATCCCGGCCTCCAAGACTGTATACTACGCTAGACCTTAGAAACCAACACACAATTCCCTTACGTTATCTCCTCTTATCATCCATCAAAAAGAAAAGGGATGAAATGAATTTGTGCCATGTGGCACACAGCAGTTCAAACCACTAGAAGAATGTGCTATGTGGGGATTATTAGGACAGCACATGGCATTTGTGCCTGGCGGCCGACATCTTTCTTTCTTCTGAATCTGTTGAGAAACACCGTGTATGTGGGGAGGTCAGCAGTTTATGGCACGGCAGCTGCTGGGCAGGGAGGTCAGAAGGGGCAGGCAACCTGGTGCCCCCGAAATGTTTTGGACTACAACCCCATCACCACTGCCAATTAGCCATGCTGGCTAAGGCAGATGGAAGTCACAGTCTAAAACTTCTGGAGGACACCATATTGTCAACTCCTGTGCTATGTGTGTATGAGAAGAGCTTTTATTATTTATAGAAGGATGCACCACATTGTGGAGAACAGATGGCCATCTGGTTTGGCTTCTTTGATCATCCCAGTCTGAATCTACTGCATATAAATCCATGTTCCCTTTTATTCAGTGTTTTCCTGCTTTCTACAACAACCTTCCATCTCATCCCTCAGCGAACTCATGCTAACCAGGTTGCCTCTTTTAACCTGAAGGGCTTTACAACATCCTTCCAAACAAAGCCACAGGTGGTCCCAGAGCCTCTGAGCCCTCTCCAGGCTGCCTGTGGCATTGTGCAGTGACCATGCTGCTAAAAGGATGCTCACTGTTTGCTGCTTGAGAAGGACAGGGCTTTTTCCTTCCTTCCTTCCTTCCTTCCTTCCTTCCTTCCTTCCTTCCTTCCTTCCTTTTTGTATATGAGGCTGCACTACCTCAGTTCAAGGTTGTTCAGTTTGAAAGGGTTAGTCTTCCCCTTAGAAAGTATGGGAGCTTGAGGGGCGTGGGGAGAATAAAGATTTAGGGAAGATTTGAAACAGGTAACAAACTAAGAACCAATTTGCACTTTACTTTTGAACTCACAAAGTATGCTCTGTTGCCATCAATTGTGAATACTGTGGGCTGTTTAAATGGTTTCCTTACAGCAGCCTCCCCCAACCTGGTGCCCTCTGGTTGTGATGGATTGCAACTCCCATCATTCCCAGCCAGTATGGTTGCTTGGAATGATGGGAGTTGCAGTCCAATACATCTGGAGGGCACTGGTTGGGAAGGCTGCCTTATAGTATATGCTGAAATGGTTATCAGGAAAGGATTGGGCCTTGCTTCCATGTGGGAAGTGAGTGAGAAAATCCTCTTATTTAACAGAAGTCATTTCATGATAGCAAGATTTTTTGCCATTTAAAAAAGGAAAGGGAGAATTTGTCAGGTTAATGTTAACACTGGGTATTTTTAATGGTTTTTAGCTATGTGAGTTTTTCAGCAAGTTACTCAGAAAAAGTCCTCAACAGCCCAAAATTACCCAGGCAGTTTCCCATGGATAGCCATATATCTCTGAGGCATGCGGGTAATTCACACTGTGCTGATAGCATTTAAATATTAAATAGCTTTTACTTGTTTTGCAAATGTTTCTTGGTGTGCATTGTAAAGTATTTTCAATGGTTCAGTGAACATCCCTTCTCCTCCTCCTGTCAACAACAAGCCTTAAAAAAAGAAAAGAAATATGGAAATAAAAATACCATTTTTGTTATGTAAATATCAGCCCCAGGGAAGCCTGAATAGCATCAGGACCAGAGGAGGTGGGGGAGGGAGAATTTGGCCTTTCCTCCCTGCTGGGGTCTTGATGAACATCCCTTCCACCCCAGCTGTCATATCATATGCTATTTGCATCTGGAGAGAAATCTTCTTGTTGCCCACAGTCCTTGCTCACCCTTGTGGTTCTTTTTTTTATATATAATTTTATTTAGTTTTCAACATATAATACATAAAATAAACACAATACATAAACAAACCCTCAACATCCCCCCTGTGCTCCCCTACCCTTGAGACCTTCCTTGCTCTGTTATATTATACATTTTTCCAAAATTGCAGTGATTCTTTTGAAGGTGTACAACCTCTCCCCTTTACTAAAACATATTCTATAAATGATCCCCAAATACTTTCAAAATCATTCTTTTTGGATAATCCCATCCTAACTTTAATTTTACATGTTAATCTATCATTAATTGCAATATCCCACACTCCTTTGTACCATTCTTCTATACTATAATTCCCTTGTATTGTCCAACTTTTAGCTATCATTTATCTAGCCGGTGTCAGGAGGTTGTTTATCAATTCTCTTATATTATTATTCCCATATTCTTTATCAAACATCCCCAATAAAGCTATATTTGGACTTGCTTCCACTTTCTTACCCAGTATTTCACTTATTTCTTTAAAAACTCTTTTCCAATTTTTTTTTACATACCCACATGTCCACCACATATGGAAATAAGTCCCCACTTCCTGACAACCCCTCCAGCATAGCTTTGACATTTTCTTATCTATCTGATGTAATCTTACAGGAGTGAGATACCATCTCCAGATTATTTTATAATGATTTTCTTTTATCCTTATTGATGACAACTTTAAAGTTCTTAGTTCCCATATCTTCCCCCATCTATCCCCAGTGATTTGAATTTTTAAATCTTCTTCCCAGATTGTTTTCAAAATTTCTTGTGACTCTTCCTCCTCTAACAATATATTATATATTTCACTTATTATACCTTTTTTTACTTTTATTTCCCCCCTCCTTCTCTCTTGACTCAATTATCTTTTCAAATCTTGTTTCCTTTCTACAATCCTTATTTTTCTTTTTCCATTTCTGTGTCCATTGTTCCAATTGTAAATACTTAAACCATAATTTTTTTTGCCCTCTTAGAACTTCTTCTATTTGCTTTTGATTAACCAGTCTCTTTAGCCAGTCTTTCACTTTAAATTTTTTTCCCCCTCAGTGGCCCTTCCAATTCTCTTCTCAAATTACCTGGGAAGTTTTCCAATAAAACAACTGGGGTTAGAGGAGAAATTCCTGGTATTAATTTCTTTTTATACCTTCCCCAAATTTCTATGATATTCCTTAGGATGGGATTTTCCATATCCTTCAGTTGATTCTATTATATTTTACTAAAAAAAATATTTTGTAACTCTAATTCTATTTCTCCTGTCTGCGTCTTTAACCAGTCTAAATCCTCTTTCCCTACTATACTATTTATAACGTATCTTAATTGGTTAGCTATATAATACATCTTTATATTCGGGAGTCCCAACCCTCCTTCCCTTTGAATCTTATACCATTTCGTTTTATTAATTCTTGCTTTTCTATCTCCGTTACAATAGTTATTTATCATACTTTGCCAACCCCTTGTGGTTCTGATATCTAGTTTGGCCCTAACATTCATAGAGTTGATCCAGAATCTGCCTTCCACAAGAGGAAGGGACTTTCCTTGAGAGGAAGGTCCCTCCTCTTCAATTTTTGGGGATCCCTCTCCCCCCACAGCTCACCCCATTCAGCAGAGCATCCTGACTCTCTGTGTAGCATTTTTTTCAGGGGCTGATCCAGCTCAAATCTGCACAGTTGATCCAGCTTAAATCTGGACCCAACCCATCACCCATCCATTAGTCCCAAATGTTCCAAAGCCATGGGCAGCAGTAATCATTTATCATGGTGGCTCTACAGACTATTAATAGAATTTAGCATCTCTCCTATTACCCAAGGAAGATCATATAAAGCTTCAAGGTGTGTCGGCCTATCCACATAGTAAAATGTTTTCTCCAATAGAATGGTCTTAGTTGATTTCCTGAAAACTAACAACATTAAGCACCTGCAGGCGTTGCTGTGGAGAGATATTCTATCAGGCAGATGCAACAGTTGAGGAAAACTTGCTCTTGGCTTCAGCATGATCCCTTTCTGAGCCGGGATCTCCCGTTGGCTGAGACAGGAAGGAGGGCTTGTGTCATGAGAGAGACATTCCCCATGCTATTTACTTTGAACTGCTCCCCATGTTATTTACTTTGAACTGCAGTCTGCATCTAGCATAGTTCCTTCAGGACTGGAGTTATGGAGTTCCCCAACATGAGTTCACAAATGAAGAACTCATAAGGTTCTCTGTAGGCCAAAGATCATATGAAAGGGGTAACCAGCTAAAAGCCTCTGAGAGGAAAGGCAGCTCTGGAAAGAGAATTTTTTGGCAGGACATTTTGCATGTGGATCTTAACCCTATATCTAAGCTGACCTTCCAGGGGAGAAGTTCCAGATTGGGACTACGCAAATTTTTCCAGTGCTCTTGCTCTTAACCCCAGAAGTTCATGACAATGCCAAAATGAAGTTTATTATGTCATTGTGAAGATCATTATGGATTTTTGGTCTTTAGGAAAGAGAGACGGAAAGAAATCTTCCCTTCAGTTCTTCCCTGATATTTCATGTTGGATTAGCCATTTCACTGGGTAATTTACTCCAGCTCTATCTGAAGCAATACAAGGTTGTTAGCAGGGGTGTGCATGGACCCAAAAGATCAGATCGGAATCAGAACCAGAACTGAGGCCTTGGATTGGATTGGATCGGAGGTTTACCGGAGCTGATTCTAATCCAAAAATCGGATGTCCGATTTTCGGATCGGACACCATTTTAGGTGTTTTCGCCACAGGCTTACATTGGGGGAAGAAAGCTTCCCCCCAATGCAAGCCTATGGTGAAAACATGGGGGCGAGTAAGTGGGGCCCTTCCCCTCCCCCCCACTCGCGCTCCTTACCTGCCAGGGCGCCCACTTCTGTCCGCTGCCGTCCTCTGGTCCCTTCTACTGAGAAACAGGCATTGCGGCCTAGTTCTCAGTAGAGTGCCACCTGGCCACCTGGCGCTCTACTGAGAACTAGGCCGCAAAGCCTGTTTTTCAGTAGAAGAGACCAGTGGACAGCAGCGGATGGAAGTGGGCGCCCCGGCAGGTAAGTGGGGCCCTCCCCCTCCCCCCACTCGCGCTCCTTACCTGCTGGGGCACCCGCTTCTGTCCGCAGCCGCCTGCTGGTCCCTTTTATCAGCGGGCAGCAGCAGACAGAAGCAGGTGCCCTGCCAGGTAAGTGGGGCCCTCCCCCCTCCTCCCTCCCCCCACTCACACTCCTTACCTGCTGCCTCCTCACTGCCATCCACTGCCACCCGCTGCTTCAGTACAACTGAGAAACAGGCCTTGAGGCCTGTTCCACAGTAGAGCGAGGGCGCGCCAAGTGATGACATCACCCGGCGCGCCAGCGCTCTATTTTGGAACAGGCCGCAAGGCCTGTTTCTCAGTAGTACGGAAGCAGCAGGCGGCAGTGGACGGCAGTGAGGAGGCAGCAGGTAAGGAGCGCGAGTGGGAGGAGGGGGGAGGAGGTCCAAGGTCTGATCCTCCGATCTTTTCCGATCCGGATCGGGTCCTTTCGGATCGGATTGGATGAGATCGGATGATCCAGATGCTAAGATCGAAATCGGATAATTTTATCCAATTTCGGCTGGATCGGGTCTGGATCATGGATTGGACCCGATCCGGTGCACACCCCTAGTTGTTAGGTTTTGTTTTGGTTGCCCACCCTTTTTGATCAAGCTGCTGCTGCACTGCACTACCCTCCTCAGATAAGTCTTCTGAAATAATTAAATCAAGCTGTTCAGTTGTAGAAGTTTATTATGGATAAGACCTATGCGCTTATTTACAAAAATAATAATTTTCATGTTTTTTACGTTACATAGAACTTTTGCATGCTGTGCTTTCCAGAAGTTTGCTAATATCTATTCATTCTTCTGTGACACCAGCGTTTTGACAATGCTTTCGTACAAAGGTATTAGTAAAAGCCCAAACTGGGCTTTTCTGTATTACAGGGCTAGGACAAAGAATGATGGCAAGACAAGAGGGGAGAGTGTAAGGACTGGACCCTTCCTGAAAGAGGATCACTGATGTCCAAATTAGAAATTGCCTCTCAGGGCCAGAGACTTTAGAAGTGCTACCTGAGGGGCAGTGCCTTTATCTCGTGACCGAGTGGATACCAAGAGGAAATAGCAAAACGCCTTGTTTCCCTAATCCTTTCCTTTTGTGACTGATATCTTGTTTAAATATTGTCTTTCTCTTGCCGTTCCTGGAAACCACAAAGGCTCTAATGCAACACCTCACGTGATGGCGTGTGGCTCCACGCTTGAGCGGTCTTCTTGGCTCCTAATCCTACATAATGTACCCTACATCATGTACTTGAATGAGTGGGGTGAGCTAAGCATCCATGGCAGGCGTGTCCATCTGCTTCTACCTCATTGCCCCCTTCTCCTCCTCTCCCCCCTCAATACTGCGACAGACACAGAGCGGCTCTTTGCTAGGCTTGCTGCGCCTTTTATTAATGTTCGAAACGGAACTGCTTTCGTCTTTGGTTGCAGTTTCAACACAAAGTCATGTGAATTTCAGTTTCACATCTTCAGTGTGGTCTTGCTTTCATACAGCTGTAACATTCATGAAAATTCTCCTTATTGCTATTAAGTGGTTGTCCGACTCGGCTTTGGGTGAGCCAGAATTTAAACCACTTGGGAGCTAATTGCATGGCATGTACACTCTGACACTCCTGCTAAGGCAGCCAGCTGATGAAAGGGCAACTCCTGGCTTGAAATCAGTGATACCAGAGTTTGATGTTTAGGAGTATTACTTTGTATTGACAATAATTGGATCTCTTGCATTGTCAACAGTAACCATATCTGGGAACTCTTCTGTTATCTCTCCACCATGTTGGTTTCTTTTTCCTGTACAGCTCACTCTCGGGAGATAAAAGGTATCACTTTACAGTTTTCTAAAGCAATAATATTGGCGTTTCAGACAGAAGCAAGGTAAACTCTGCAAGAACGAAGGTGCTAGACCAAATGAGAGCTCCTTGCTACAGCTTTAGCTCCTTAGCAAGGTAATTTTCCACCCCTGTTCAGACTGTTTTCAGTGGGAATTACTGCTAGGTCAACATGCATAGGACTGAAGCCTAAACTTTGGGGTGGGGTGAGTGGGAAATATAAACAAGCAACTCAATGAAAATTAGAACTTACAGACCCAAACGACAATAATCCAAAATTGTGCATTTTGCCTTGGTATGTGGCACTACTTAGCAAAATTTAGCAAGTTTTATTTCATATCTAAAATAGCTTTAGGAATATAAACAGTATAAATGCAACTATTAAAAATAGCTAAGAGCACAATCCTATGCATGTTTCATCAGAAAAAAATGCTACAACTCCCAGTATTCTCCAGCCAGCTATGGACTTTCTTTGTCTAACCATGCATAAGATTGTGCCTTAAATTGTTTTATCGGCTTGCAGCAAGGTCAAAGGATGAGAACCTCTGGATCAAAGATATGTGTTGTAGGGAAGGCAAAAAACGTTTACATGTAGATTTGGTGAGAGATACTTAGATTAGTGGGAAGATTCGTGGCTGCCCAATCAAATTTTTGGCAGGAATGTTGGACATATTCCTGCTTCTCCTAGGTTTGTTAAAATTGGGTGTCCTCTTCAGCCCTAGATTTTCTCACCATTTCCAGTCTGAAGTATGAAAGAAAATATAGTGCTATTTGGTTGAGGAAAGAGATGCCTGGGCAAAGGGAAATCCAGTCTAAGGGGAGCTGTAAGGAAGAGATTCTACTATCCTCCAGGTGGGGATGAGATACAAAGGACTGAGGCACCTGCTGGCTGTGCTTCAGAGATACTCTGCATTGTTTACATATTTAGCCTCTTGTCCATAGTGTGAAGCAAGGCAGATATGGGCATCCTAGTCATGCCAGGTCGAGTTATAAGCTTACGCCACAAGAATAAACCCCCAGTTGGCACAGCGCTTCTACTGCAGCTGGGTAGGCCATCGATTAAACATAAAACACACCTTTCCTGTTTTGAAATCTTGTCTATCCCTTATGGCAAGAAGCACAGTACTTTGTGGGCCTCATTCTAGTCCTTGTTTAACACATATGAACAAACTTTGACTGGGATATTTTTTTTACCCTCTGTATCCATTTGTATCTCTCCGGGACAAGACATGATGCTATTATCATGGCCTGCTTTACAGTGCATGATGCTGTGCAACTTAAGTCTGCTCACAATGTACAAAATGAAGATTGAGGGAAAGTAGCTGTATATCATTAATGACAAACCCACAGAGGTCAGATGGGAGTTCTTATATACCCTTCTAGGGCACTGGAGTCAGCGGCACTGGATCTAGTAGGAGCAGATTCCTCCAACGATCTCTGTGCTGCTGCCTTTAATGATATCCTCCTCCAGACATGCGACTAATAAAATTCCACTGACACTCTCTCTCCTTTGACCTCCAACCATAGAACAAGGGCTCTAGGGAGCTGGGCACATGGCCCTACTCCCAAGATAGGACAAGAGTCTGCTTCAATCGAGCAATGTGCTAGTAGGCTGAGAACATCATGTCGAAGCAGCTGGGGTTTCAGTATTCAGCAAATAGTCCAAGCAGACTGGATGAGTGACTGCAGGAAATGGAGCAGAGTGGCACAATACAGTGTAAAAATTGCCTCACTGTGCTCTATATTTGCCGGGGGGGGGGGCAGGGGAAACAGACCCTGAAGCACAAAAGATCAAAGCCAAGACTACCTTGCTCTACTACCTTGGGGGAAGAAGCCACCTGAATTGAACTGAATGGATAGTGGGGTGGGGGGTTTCATCCACTTCAAAACATTAGGAAACATAATTATCTGTTTGTGTCCCAGTAAGTAATCTCCAGTCCCACCCAATGCTTGCTAATTCTAGTAGCGTTTTAAAACACTTTTTGAGCACCAGTTTAGGTGTTTATTTTAAAGCGGAAAATCTTGAAAGCAAGGGAACAATGATCCCCAGTGGGTTAAAACAAAGCAGGCTATAAATGCTAACAACTTATTATTTTTACAGTTTCTGAAATTATGGTTCGTGACTATTTGATCTCTAGATTTCAGGGAATGGTGGCAACCAGGGGAGTTACTGTAGGAAGAGAGCAGAGGGTTGTTTCCGAATTTGATCATGGTAATTCCTTAGTTATTTGTATCTCTGGTTCTACACTCTGAGTGGTTATTGATATGTACAATAAATGGCAATGGGCAGGCACAATTGCTACAGAGAATGGCAAAATAGGCTGCATTCCCCGAGCCTATCTGAAACTCTCACATGGTCAGCTTTGGATGGACTTGGATTCCCCCAGTGGGCCCATCTTGAATACAGCAATGTTGAATTCAGCATGCTCAGCCAACTTGCATCACAGGGGCTTGGATGACGTGCATGTGGAGCATGCAGGAGAGCATACACTTTCCTTGAGCCCAACCATTGAAATTCATGATCCACTTCCACCTCCACCAAAAAATGAACATGCTTTGTTTATTACAGTCAACAAGAACTAGACTGACAACCGTTACCCAGAGGACCTTCTCTTCTGCTGCTCCCAGATTGTGGAATGACCTGCTGGGAGAGATTCGCCAACTTACTAGTCTTCAGGAATTTAAAAGATCTATAAAGACTTATCTCTTCCGGCAGGCCTACCTAGATGAATTTTAAAGTGTTTTATTGGTATTTTAATGATGTACTGGTTTTATCTGCTTTTAATCAGTTTTTGTATTTTGTGTTTGGTGTTGTTCCCCGCCTCGATCCGTTGGGAGAGGCGGGTGATAAATAAATATTTATTATTTGGCATATGTTTTCCCCTCCTCTACAAGGGCCATAGATTGCAGGAGCAACTTATGAGCTTGTGTACTAGGCTGACCATATGAAAAGGAGGTCAGGGCTCATGTAACTTTAACAGTTGTAGAGAAAAGGGAATTTCAGCCAGTGTCATTTGTAGGCAATTAGTTCCTGGTGAAATTCCCTCTTCATCACAACAGTTAAAGTTGCAGGCATTATACTAGAGTGACCAGATACAAAAGAAGGCAGGGCCCCTGCAACTTTAACTGTTGTGATGAAGAGGGAATTTCACCAGGAACAAATTGCATACAAATGACACTGGCTGAAATTCCCTTTTCTCTACAACTGTTAAAGTTACATGAGCCCTGTCCTCCTTTTCATATGGTCAGCCTAGTACACATGTACTCCCTAAAGCAGGTTTGGGGTCCCCATTTTTCCTTCCTGGTTAGCCATGATTATTTCCATCCTTGACCAAAGCTTTTGTCGGTCCTTGGTGAACTTTCTTCCCAGAATTCAGGACTATCCTACGTGTTGGGTGTAAGTGTACTTTCCCCTTTAGAATATTGGATACAGTTCTGGTTACTCCCAACTTTAAAAGAAGATATCATATGGCTAAAGAAGATACAGAAAAGAGCAAAAGTACAATCCTACACATGTCTACTCAGAAGTTGAAAAGACATCTGTTCAGCCAGGCATTTGTTGATTTTAACACCAAGCTTGGCAGATTTTTTGTTCGTTCATTTTTATCTTTGTATTTTAATAGTTGTTTTAGTTGATTTTGCACACTGCTTTATGATTTTATAACAGAGGGCAGCATATAAATATTTTAAATAAATAACAATAAATAAGTCCAATTGAGTTCAGTGGACTTTACTCCCAGGTAACTATTTATAGGATTGCAGTTTAAGATGACTACTTTCCCATCAAGAGAAGGCTAAAGGAGGGTGATGTTGCTGTTTTCAGTTTAAGAGTGCAAGCGCAACCCTATGCATGTTTAGACAGAAAAAAATCCCACAACGCCCAGCATTCCCCACCCAGTTGGCTGAGGAATGCTGGGAATTGTAGGACTTTTTTCCCCATCTAAAGATGCATAGGATTGTGCATTTAGCC
Source organism: Anniella stebbinsi (assembly GCA_029215795.1). Classification (NCBI taxonomy): domain Eukaryota; kingdom Metazoa; phylum Chordata; class Lepidosauria; order Squamata; family Anniellidae; genus Anniella; species Anniella stebbinsi. The sequence goes on along the minus strand of JARDYH010000005.1, from coordinate 56,807,578 downwards.
AATGCTAATGTATTTTCTAAATTTCCCAGTGCTGTATGCCATAGCTAGGGGGACTAAGGACCACCCCAAAATTCCTTCTAACGTTTTGATTCCAAATCCATTACTTTAACAAGTGCGATATAACAAATAGTTATCAGAACCCATTTCCTGGGTGTCTAGGGAAGTTGAGAAAAGTGCAACAGAGAACAAGAACTCTAATTGATGCATCCTTGAATAGCCAAAGCCACCTGCGAAGCCAGGAAATTGGGTTCCTTCAAAGGATGCTGTTTTAGAATCAAAATTGTCCTTATGTTGCTCCACTTTTCCAAACTGAGGGGCAATTTAAAGACATGCTTCCAGGACGATCCACTGGAACTCTTAACTTATAGGAAGGAAGTACCAGAGGCACCTGCCAATCTACAGCTGCAGGAAGGCAAGTCTGTTGGGAGTGCCAGAGATGCATAACCTCTGTGGACTGCAACCTGCCTATTGCACTCCATTTTATAAAAGAAATAAAGTTATTTTGTATCATAAAACCATAAAAATAATCTGAGCAGCCAGTCATATATTTTTTTTAAAAAATGTATTTTTTTAAGATGAAAAAGAATACATAATGATAAATGAAAGAACTTGCACATTAATTTGAAATTCAGCTAACTAAATTTGAATTACGGTATTTTAATATTTAGTTCATCAGTTCAAATGACTGCATGATACCTAACTCAGATTAAAATTCAATCATAGGTTCCTAGAAGGGAACTATGACCAGCCAGGCCAACTTCCTGCACAGATGTAGAATCCATCATATTGAAACATTAAAATGTAAATTACTTGGAAGGTTTTCGCTAGAGAAGTAGCTTCCCAAAATGGCTTTCCTGCAGCTGTTGTGGGGAAATAAATGTTTAGTAGTACTGTCAAATGAATCAGAAACATCCATGAAAGGCAAGTGCAAGGTGGCTAAATGATATTCAGTAATTAGCCTCCCCCCCCCCCCCAACATTGGAGATGTAGGCATTAAAGAGAAGTTTAATGTGCAGGTTGCCCCACATGTGGGGTTGATGTTTACATGTGCCGGCTGCCAGAGAGGCATTTTATCTCAAGCCTCTTCTACATGAATAGCATGGCTTGTTTGCAAATTTGTGGAAGCAGTACATGCTTAGGCTGACCATATGAAAAGGAGGACAGGGCTCCTGTATCTTTAACAGTTTCATAGAAAAGGGAATTTCAGCAGGTGTCAATTCTTCATCACTCTTCATCACAAAGTTAAAGCTGCAGAAGCCCTGCCCTCTTTTGTACATGGTCAAGAGACAGGGCTCCTGCAGCTTTAACTGTTGTGATGAAGAGGGAATTTCACCAGGTTATGTATGCATACAAACAACACCTGCTGAAATTCCCTGTCCTTTGCAACTGTTAAAGATACAGGAGCCCTGTCCTCCTTTTCATATGGTCACCCTATACATGCTGCATTAGTTAGTTCTCTTACAGCCAGCTCTAGCATGCGGGTACACAGCCTCCAGATGTTTTAGACCACAGCTCCCAGAATTCCTGACCATTGGCCATGTTAGCGCACGTTCAAAACATTGGGAAGGTACCAGGTTTGGAAGGGTGATGTAACAGAATCCCTCCCTTTGTCCTTGCTGAATCCCAGTGGTGGCCAGACTTCACGCTTGCAGAATCTACCTTGTTTTATTCAAACCTTGAGGTTTACCAACCAGAACCAAGTGTAAAATAGCAGCTCAGGGAGCAGACACATCTTTAGAATTAAAGAACAGGGTGCTTCTGAGCACATGGTCAGACTAGGAATTTGTTTTCAGTCCCAGAAGTGAGCTCACAGTTCCGTCACACAAAAATCCAGTCCTAGCTTTCCCTCAAGGTAACTGAATTTCAGCAGCCTAATTTATTATTTCGGGGCACAATCCTATACATGTTTAAGGCAGAAAAAAGTCCTACAACTCACATCACTCCCCAGACATGCTGGGAATAATAGGACCTTTTTTTTGTCTAAACATGTGTAAGACTGCTCTGTTAGTCAGCCTTTTAATTTGTTGTTACTGCTAAATACTGGGGAGTCCAAAACTCTTGCTACTCTATCAGTAGATCCTGATCTACTTTTTGCCAGATCCTGCTGCACATGATAATATAGATCATGTGGACTACCATGTAAGATATCATGGTTCTGCCTTAATGATAACATCTAGTATTTCCACTATTGCACTTGAAATATATTGTGCAATTCAAACATGCATTCAGTTACAAATACCCAGTATTTCACCTTAAGTATGATCAAACTCTCAGTCCTTCACTTGTATGCCCTAAGTGTAAACAAAATGTAAACCTGCATTTACCACACAGGAAATTTCCCCTCCCATTAAGATTTCTTTCCTCTCTGCCCCAACCCAGGTACAATTTCTCCACCTGGAGGATGCCTGTGGCAATGAATTTATAAAGGTTACTAGCAGCATCTAGTGGACATCTCTGACTCTGCAGAGTTAACATGTCAGTTGATATACTGAACAGATTTCAATGCTCCCAGATGGAGGTCTCTTAGCTGTACCAATCAAAAGGCATTGTGCAGCTATTCCAAGTTTGGGTCCTTAACAGATTTTATGTGGTAATAAAAAAGACAGAAGAAGTGGTGGGAATGTCTGGACCCCCATAAAACTCTGTGAATAAGTCAGGGAAATTGCACCAAACCAAACAAAAAACACCTTGCCTGGAATCACCCCTAGGCCTCCACTCCACTGGTATTACTCCCAATTTCCAAAGCTTTGGGTAGACAAAATTATAACTCCCTACTTTTTACTTCAGAGCCCAGCTGCCTTACGCTCCACAGGCCAGCCTGCCTCTACGACAGGAATGAGACAAAGGTTGTGTTCAGCAGTAACGCTTGTGAGCTCCTCCTTTCCTCCTCAAGAACAGCAGCAAGGAAGAAATCAGAAGCTTTTTGCTTCCATTTCCAACTAACTAGTTACTCATTAACAGTGATCTGCCTTCTTATGATTTAGGGACACAAGCCAATCTCACACCATGATCTGAACATATTTCCCTAACCAGGAGGGTGGGCAACTTGTAAACCAAAATATCTGGAGGGCTACAATCCCCATCACCCCCCCCCCCCTTTACTGGCTCTGCTGGTATGGGCTGATGGGAGTTGTAAGCCAAAACAACTGCAGAGCTACAACTTGCCCAACCCTGCCCTAAACCATTACTTAAAATTAACCACAGTTCTGGTTTTGGACATCATAAGCCTGGGGTATTTGAAAATGGAAGCAAAAACTTCCAATCCCTTCCTTGTGACTGCGCTGGAGGACACAGCAGGATCACACAAGTCATGTCAAAAATAAAAGGACAACATGGAACCAACATTATATGTTCCTAAAATTCACATGGAGAGACTATGGTTCTTTGGGTCATTTGAATGTAGGTCTGTTTTATAACCTCTATTACTTCAACAGTGTTGACTCAATTGGTTGTTTTTTTTGGGGGGGGGGGTGGCTGTGCACACATAATCTCTCACTCAGATGCACAGGGGCTTCGTGCTAGGGAAAAACATGGGCAGGACAGTGTATACATTTCAAATTTCTGCATCCTCTGTAAATTCTGCAACTTAAACAAATGTTCTTATATGTTTTACATAACTTACTCCTCTGTGGTTTGTTATAGGGAAGGAGCTATGTAGGAGCACAAAATCTAGACCATTGCAAATAATTCCTATGGCTTCTGAGGCTTCACTGGCATCAACTATACCCTTTGTATTCACATGGCTAGACCCCTGCCTCTCCACACAACCCTCCCTTTGAAAAGCTGAATTCACTGGTGCAGAACGCACACAGCTCTGAACATCACTATTGCTTAAATTAAACAACCCCTGGGCTGGAGGAAATGTACCAATTCCTCATAGACAGCAGCCATAAAAGAATGACACAGTCCTTGTGACACTTTGCAGGTTTCTTACTTAGGGACACCTCTACGATGTGGGCAAATTCTGTGCATACAACATATATCATAAAACCGTTGCACCCTATCTGACATTTGACTTGCTTCACCCCCTAAAAAGGGGCAACTATGCTTGCAGTTTTCATCCAGTTCTGTCAAAAGAGGCCAAAACACTACAGACATTTGATTTCCAATAACAGTCACTGAGGAGTTGCGAAGCTTCAGATTTCCAAAGTGAGGTTCTGATTTACTCCTAAGTCGTATTGGGCTGTTGATTGTGAACTACCAAGTTAGGGTTAGTATACACCCTACCTTTTATTCATATGCACTACCTAAATTCAATTGATTTCTTTAACCAGTTGATAATGCGAATTAACTGTAATTTTATATTGATGCAATGTGGGATGCTTGTCCTATATTCAAGAACCTTCATTTCAGTGCACCAAAGCACGCATGAACACTCTCACTTTCTCTCTTACACACACACACACACACACACACACACACGGTTGCTAAAGCCTCCAAACCCCTCCCCATTCATCTCTGCAGCCCTTCTCCCTCCCCCTCAGGTTCCCCCCAGCCCAGTCCTGTCTCCCCACCTCATCCTCCCACCACAGCCCTCCTCTTCGCCCTTTTTTATACTCATTGAGCTTCTCCCAGCCCTCCCTCAGCCTCCCCGTTTACCAGGCAGGGCCAAAAAGTCCCTTCCTCCCCACCTCCTTTTTAGGGATGGTGGTGTTTCACGGAGGAATGGTGGCCTCCAGCCCCACACCATCTTTACTTCCAAAGAATGTCTCTGTGCCCCACTACCTAAAACTATTATTTCTAAAAAGGGGTTTGGTTTAAAGATCACAAGTACTTCACAGGCACAGTGGGAAGCACCCATGAGTTTCATGCTGCCAAACCCCAGTGTAAGCAATCATCTTATGTTAACTAGAGAAAACCTGGATTCAAATCCTCCCTTAGCTCTAAAGCTCACTGGGTGGCCTTGGGCCAATCACTCTCCAAAGGGCTGCAGAAAGAAGAAGGCAGGCTGAATGTACGTTGGTGTGAAAACGGGGAAGGAATAAAACATGGCTGTATGAAGCAGCTCCAAAGAGCATTTAGAAATGCTTAACTCAGAGGTAGACACCAGGTGGCACTACAGGAGAACTGGCAAGAGCCATCTCCAGTAGGCCGCTATTTCATTAGCACCTGCAATTGAATCATCTGTCAAAAGTCAAAACACAAGAGGAAAATGCAGTTAAGTGTGGCTGTTCCAACGTAATATACCAGTATGTTTGGTACGCTAGATATGGACCACTATGTTCAAAAATATATTCCGGATTTTTCTTCAGTTTTAAATTCAGCAGTATCTTCACAGTTGAATTGTGCAGTTTCCTCGTGTACCGTTCAGAAGGCAAGAGCTCTTATATTCTTATGGCCACTTAAATGCCTGCTGTATATGGCTCAGGAAACTCAACAGTTCTTTTTGCTCAGCAAAAATTGTACTGCCTCTTTTTCAGAACTCTGTTGCATCTTGGAAAAGCCATCTCATCCAAAGCAAGCTGAGAAGAAAGAATTCAGACGTTTCCCCCCCCAAACAGTTCACATTTATTATTGATACAAATAAAAAAAATCTTTTAAAGACTGTTATCGTATTACCAAGATTGAGGTAATATGTTTACAAAACATTTACAGAAATTGATATGAAGTTCATGAACACAGAGAAGGAGGGGCCAAGTTGTTAACTTAAGTTCAGAGAAAGAAGGGCCAGCAGAATTATCAGTTCTGACGGGAAGGAGGAATGGAGTAAGAACAGCATAAGATCGCACATGAAGGAGAAGAGCAAGCGTGTAGAGTCGGGTCATAGTTGCCATGGCACTGCACTAAAAAAAAGAAAGAAGAAGAAGAAGAAGTCTTGCTTTTTGTGATGTATGCCCCTCCCCCCTCAAGTGTTTGTGCTTTGAGCTCTGAAAGATGCATTGGACTTCTAGAGGGAAGGCTCCTCAAGGGACACTACTGAGCAAAATTAAAGAGATCTTCAGACAGGAGAAGTGGCTGCAACTCAAAAAACAAAAGCAAAAAAAAAAAGGTTCTAGAAAGCCAGACATCTCTGGGATGATGTGGACTGTTGAGGGAAGTGTTTTCTTTACAGCTGTCAGCAAAATCGCCATCTGAGAGAAAGAGAGAAAGAAAGAGGGGACCACCTTTCAAGATAGAGCCCTTACAAGTGGGAAGAGAACGTGCCCTCTCGCACCAGGGACACTAACAGCGAGAGAGGGCTTGACACGGCACTAGGTTTCTCTGAGTCAGGAACCATGTTCATGACTGCAGGCCAATAATTAAAACTGCTACGGAAGGTGGATATCATGCTGGGGCCTTACTAGCTAATCAGCTGTTACAGCCAGCAGCAGGAGAAGCAACATAGCATGTATGAATTTATGGAACTAATTTATTTCCCCTAATTCAACTTAAGTTTTACTTAGGGTGGTCACCTTAGCCTAACACATTTAGCACACACAACTGTTAGCAGCCTAATCCTAACGGCAGATGTTTTAGTCAGCATTTCATATCCTTGACACAATCATATTTTAAACAATTTCCATTATCTTGTTAAGAAATTTACCAGCTGTATTCCTCATTCCTCCCCCCGCCTCAAAATGGAACATACCACTGGGTTGTACAAGCCATGTGACTCAACAATCTTCTCTGGGTGGGACCCTGTTTATAGAAAAAGGAGGGCCTTTTATTTTAAATCTCCGATCTAAGGTGAGCGGAAGAGAACACTGCTTCAGCAGCTATTGTCCACCTCAGGAACTAATCTGTACTGCTTTCCATATTTCATCCAGTTGGCTGTTAAGATCTGATGCAAGACAGCAAATGTCACCTGTCAGGCTGAATGTTTTGGGCGTTGAGCTTTCCAAAATATGTGACAAATTTCAAGCTGAAGTCTCTCAAAGTATTAATTAAGTGACTGCTGGTGCTTAAAGAGCTTTTAGCATAGCAACTAAAGCTTCCATTCTAGGAAAATTTGGGTGGGTGGCAGTCCTTGTTACCATAACAGACTGTGCTTTGCTAAGATGCTTAAGCGCCCTGTCCATATTGCAGTGGCATATGAGTTTTCTCTTTGCGTTCGTGGGAGACACGGGGGGATCTGGAGAAGAGCAGGAAAGGAAGAACTGCTGCAGCCACACCTTCCTCTAAATCAGCTCTTGGCATGAAGGACACCAATGGGCGCGTAAAAAGATGCGAGTGAGGAGGGGTCAAACGCACCTCCAGAAGAAAGAAATGAACCTGAGGGCCCAAAGTAGTGCCAGCCTTTGGGCTGAGTTGAGAAGAGCCTGCTCTTCCCTCTTCCGTCCCATCTTCATTGCTCAGAAGTGTCAATTCTGGCTCAAAGCCTTTCAAATGCCCAAAGCTGAAGTATGCCCTTTACAGTGTGATTATGTGGAATGCCAAAATGGCTGCTTGGGAGCACCAGCAGCTTTGCTCCCTTTGCAGAAGGGAGCACCCACCTTTGACAAAGCTAAAGAAAAAAGGGGGTAGTTTGGCCAATCACCAGCTGGCACTTCACAAAATGGCAGGCCTCCGGCCACTGCTCTCCCGCAGGCCTTAATGGTGGATAGCAACTAGGAGGAAGTTCACAGTAGCAGGGGGGGTGGACTTTGTGAGAACCTTACTGACAAAAGCTTTGGGTTAGATTTCTAATCCGCTACAGAATGTTTTGCTAGAGTGTTAATCGTTTGAAATAAATCCTCAACCACCAGCACATTGATTAGTCTTTTCTTTGCAAAACAGCCCTTGCATTTCCAAGTTAGGATTTGTGCAAGTATGTCTATAAACAAATGAAACAACAACAACAACAACAACAACAAAACCCTATGGCTACTGAGTTAAGGTTACACACACACTTTCAGTTCTAATTCAAAACAAAACCAGCATATTTAAACGCACACAGCTACTTTACTATCAATAAAAAGGCCTTCCAAGTGTGTGTGTGTGTGTTGGGTTGTGTTTGCGTGTGTGTATGCGTGTGTGTGTATTTTGCAATTGTCACTGATGATTATGCTGTATTGCAGTTGGCTGCCACAGACGAGGGTCCGGCCATCTCATCGATTGGCTTTTGGCTGGCAGTGGCACTACCTGGAAATCATGGAGCTGGAGTGAGACTGGCCGGAAGAGGTTGTAGCAGCGCTGAGCTGAGAAAATCCACTATGACTTGATTCAAGGCTGCTCATGGATCCCCTGCACACAGAGAGAGACAGAGACAGATTAGGGAAAAGATGCTTTAGCATGTGGACCAGCACAAAAAAAGCTGCTCATTTGGGGTTCTTTACCAGGAATCTGCAAACAGAGTTGCCAGTAGTGGCCTGCTAAAAGCCCTGTCCTCAGATGCTTAGTCCTGACCATAGCATGGTTTACATAGTCCATTCATGTAAGGAAATAGGTGAAGATGAGGATTTTGTTAAAATATTTATAAGTTGCCTTTTACGGTAAAAAAACAACCCACCCCTCCCAATGTGGCTTACATCAATATGGAACAAACTTATAAGCATCAAAGACAATGAAAACATAATGCTAAAATCAACAAATAAGAACCAGCAATAACCACAAACACACATCCAGCCCAGCAAAAGCACTAAGATCCAGTAAACGAATACAGCTAAAACCATTTCATAAATTCAACCACCTGATAAAATCATGTTTAAGAAAACACCATAGAAAACAAGTCAATCTTTGGGGCCTGAAATACTTCAATTGGCAAAGCATTTCACAAAGGAGAGGTTCTTTTCCTTACTTCAAACTGCAGTTCAACCTTTGATTCAGCACATAAATTAAAATGTTAAAAACTAAGGAAGAGCAAGTGTGTAAGTAAGCCTTCAATCTGAATAAAGATTTTTTTTTCTCCCCTGACAATGTTGTGGTTATAGGGAACAATCTTGGAACCATGCAGCCAGTGTCTGATCTGGTCATGCTCAACCGTCTGAAGGAGGCTAACTGGGACTCTATAACCACTGAACAGGACTTTAGAGGCCTCCACAGCTCCTTTATGACTGTGCTCTTTTCTCCTTATCCTTGACCTAAAAGGCCAAGTCCAATCACAATGCTTTTTGCTCTGTCTGTTTCCTCAATTCTTCCCTAATATGGATTTATTCCAAATACCAAGTCCATATGATCAAATGTTCCAGCATAGTTTTCAGTCGAGGACAAAAAAAAAGTTCTGATTTCTTCACTATGTATTAAATGCTAAGTTTTGTAAAAGAAGCAATGTAAATAAGGGAAGCCAGTCAAGGATTTGGAAATCAGCTTTGGAAATCAGGATCCCTGCAAAATATAGGTAAGTCGTGGGAGAGATGGGGATTCTAGCAAGTGCAATGAAATATGCTTTTTTACAGTAGAGATGATGGGAGGCAATAATACAGGGGAGTGATACATAAGCTGTTACTGCTGTCAAACTGCTTTCGACCAGAGACAATGCCTGAAACTCAAAAGGTGCAGTATCGAGATGGACATTATATCCATGGGCTTTAGTCTCTGATCACTCCTAGAACTCCTAAGTTGTGAATGTGACAGAGTTCCAAGACCCTGCCTATAGCTTCTTTAATGTTCTGGAGAAGTCCAGTTTTTCTTTTCAGCACAGTCAAGCATAAGAAATATTTATTTATTTAGGAAGCTTTGTCTCCACAGGATTTCCCCAAGAGAGCTCTTGCAAGACCACAGCTAACAGTACCTGAAGTCTTCTGACCCAATTACTTCTGTGTAGTACATCACTTTGCACTTATGAGATGAGACCTGTAGAGATGCCAGGACGTCATCCACACGAGGCATGCTGGTGGTAGCACAGGCAGGCATATTGTGGAACTTCCACTGGAGAATGTAGAAGCCTGGCCATCTAGTCACATGGGACCCCTGAAAGCAACAAGAGCAGAGAAAATGACAGTGGGCTTGTCAGGGGTCTAGATGAAGTGGTGGCTGCCACAAAGGGTCACCATTTTGAATAACCCATGTGGCAATTCTAATCATGTGGGAAATGGAGCACCAGAATTCAGCCTTGCAGCTGTGGTGTGAGCATAATGCTCAGGTCTTCACGTGACTGGATCTTCCTCTCATGCTCAAGCCTATTTAATCAGTTGGTGTAGAGGTAGCAGAGAGACTGGCTGGCCATCCCAAGGATTTCCTTTAGCCTAGCTCGCTCGCCTGAACTTCATGGCTTTTTGACCACTCATCCTGGTTGTGGCAAACTAATCGAGATGACAAGGGTTAAACTGCTAAGTACTGCATCTCAAAGGACCTGCTTAAAATCTAATCCAGATGTTAGTTTTGAGCCCTAGAGCAGTGTATGCACAGATCATTTGGGAGGCAGGGAGGACAGTTACTGAGCTGTAATCCCTTGCTTGCCAGCATACCTTATTTAAAACATATAGCCTGGATTGCAAGGACGGCAATGAGGATTCAAGTGGTGGGGAGTGGGGCGACATTTGCTCACCCACCTCAGATTTGGAGGGGAGGTAATGGTGAAACCTCTAAGGAAATGCGGCTGGTAGGCAAGATTTAGTATTAATGTTTGATTTTCCTCCTCCTCCTCCTCCTCCTCCTCCCCTCCCCCCCTCCTCCTCCTCCTCTTTTCTCCTGGAGCTATGCATATGCGCCCATAACCAGTATAGCAGCAATGAATAAACATGCCAGAAATTGTCCATGCATAGCTCCAGGAGAAAAGAGGAGGAGGAGGAACAAAATCAAACATTAATACTAATACTGCCAATACCAATCCTACTGCTACTAATAATGCTACTAATAATGTGTGTGTGCACTTCTTGGAAGCTGGATCAGTCTCTCCTTTTCTGATCTAACTGGCTTTCTATCGATGTCCTGTTGTATTCCTATTCTTATGCCAAAGTTCAATTTGTGCCCTAACATACAGACCCTTGCATGTACACAATTACATACAAGGCTCTCTGCAGTTTTACCTGAGGATCAGATAGTTGGCACATGGTTACGGTGGGGGCAGAAGGCAAAATAAGCTTAGCGGAGGGAGGGGGCTCAAGAAGTTCGAGAAAGACTGTTTTACGATCCTTTCATAAGAACCTAAGAGCAACCCTGCTGGATCAGCCCAAAGGTCCACCTAGCCCAGCGTTCCGTTCACACAAGTAGGACGTGAGTGCAACAACACCCTCCCGTTCATGTTCCCCGCTATGCCTATGTACACCAATCATGTTCAACTGGTGTACACAGGCATAGTGCCTCTGATACTGGAGGGAGCATATAGCCATCAGGACTAGTAGCTACTGATAGCCTTACCCTCCACAAACGTGTCTAATCTTTTTATCCAACAACACTAAGATGACATACTTTAGATTTGGATGCTCAGGAGACAAACCATTAGCCTCTAAAGATTCAACCACATTGTGAGTTTTTATCACAGCTTAGGAATTCTGGCTAGTTACCTTTGCCTGAGATGGCACAGAGACAACCTGAAAATGTGCATTCCCAGCACAAGTGACTGAAAGGCTTGTACTGTTGGAAATGGCTTCTAATGGCATTTTGTCAGCTAATCAGTGTTCACAGACTTGCTCTCACCTGCACGCTCTCCCCTTCCTTACAGGTAAGTGGAGACTCCACCATACTGTAGTCTCGCCCCAGCTGCCAGGCTTTGTCTATCAGTTGCACATTATTGCCACCAGGAGAGGTAATGCTGTGAGCCCCCAGGGAGTCCTTTTTAGGAGGCTGCGGTGCTCTCTTGGAGTGATAGATGTTAAAAACAATGTCACCTTTGCAAACATCAAAGTCCCAGGTGATCACAGAGGAAGCTTCCACAATCTGAATGAAAATCTAGAGAGAAAGGGAAGGGACTGTATTAAAAGTTGATGAGAAGCCATCCTGGCACTGCTCTCAGGTTTCGCACACCATGAATCCTCCGAGTACGAACCCACTGTGTCTATATTTGTTACAGCAGCTGCTACGAGCGGTTTGATAAGCAGATGCAAGAGTCTGTTAAATGCTTCTGCAACTGACTGTATAACATTCATGAATGACCTTTTTTTAAAAGCAGTATACACTCGCTCAAATTGTCATTACCCAATCTCAGTTTTCATGTCAGATGAGAGAGAGAGAGAGAGAGAGAGAGAGAGAGAGAGAGAGAGAGAGAGAGAGAGTCCTTAATGGCAGGATAAAACCTGGTCTTTCAAAAGCATGATACATGGGGAGAAAGCAAGTGAGAGCCAACACAAGCCTTATATAGGTCAAGAGCAGCAATCACTGGGACAGTTTTTGTACCCAGCACACCGCCCTGCCATGCACCTTTAGGGAAGATTAGATTACAAGACTGGTCCTTAAACAAATACTGCTAGAAAAAACATTGGTGGGCCATATATATTCCTCTTATTACTGCATATTAAAGGAGATTAAAACCTATGCTACATTTACTGACTGAAATATCACATACTTTGTTTAAACTATTAAAACTGCACTGCACAGGAAAAAGATGCAAACATTCCTCTTGTTTTCTCTGATAAAAAAAGCAGGAACAGGAACAGTGTTTGAGGAGTCTAGCAAGGACTGTCAGAGACCTGCCAGTAGTACTCAAATTACCAGTGGGGCAGAGGTATGTACAAAGGTCTTGGCTCCCATACATTCTGTGACAGCCCCCTTGGGTGCTGTTTTGAGAAAACGAGAGGGGAGGAATAATTTGCATAGCAGTAGGAGGGGTAAGTCAGGGGTGAGGGCTTGTGGACTTCATTAAGGCCCCCCTCTATCCTCTTTCTCGTAATTCGAGCACTGCTAGCCAACACAACAGCAAGATAGGATTTTGGGACAGATGATACTCGAGACAGCTCACTTTTGCCAGTAACTGCTTATGGGAGGTTGATTTGCGTGAGCAGCGGAACAACTGAGGAGATGTGACTAAGCTCAGAGCAACTCCTCTGTGAAGGGGAAACCCATAAAGCACTTTTTTTCTAACCATGAAAGAGGAATTGCAATCTTGCAAAAGTCCCCTCCTCACACAAGCAATTGTTTTTGAGAGTGAGCAAACTGAAATATTATCGGAATCAGGTCCAAGAGAATGAAGTTGGCAATAATCCTGTTTGAAACCAACCAAGGTCTGATTTCAGATGATGCAAGGAAACATACCTCGTGGGGAGCTCCTTTGAAGACACTTGCAGACTGATAGATGGTTTCTGTCCACAACTTTATGTCTTCGTTTTCCAGTTCTTCTGCTGTCCGGTACAGAGATTTAGGAACCAGCCCACCCTCTGGAACTTCACACTGTAGAAATTTAATTGAGAGGTGAGGAAAGCAGCATTAGATCTTTGCTCAGGTAGAAAACAACCCAGGAGGAATTCAAACAAAAGGTCATTTTGACTCTTTAGCTGGTGACAAATGTTTTGGTTTCAGTGATCAGGTACAAATTAAATTACTATTGAAGAGTATGTTTGAGCTGGTTTCTTAAAGAATTTTGCCATCTGCCACAGCCTTTCCCAATCTGGTGTAGTCCAACACATCTGGAGGACAATTCCCATCATCCCACAGCCAGCATGACCAATGGTGGCTTGGGGATAATGGGAGTTGTAGCCCAACATAACTGAAAGGCGCCAGATTGGGATGCCCTGCATCGGAGAAGGCTGATCTACCATTTCATGTAAAAATGAAGACCCTTAACATCTTATGGAATACAACAAGTTTGTGTGTTTTATTTAGAAAAGTACTTACCCCAATATACTGTGCTATACCTTTCAAACCAACACACAATCCCCTCATTTGTTCTTATCGACCATCAAAAAGAAAAGGGTTGAAATGAATTCATGCCGTGCGCTCCGTGACACACAGCCACGTAAACCACTGACAAAATGTGCTATGCAGATGGCATGGTATCTGTGGCAGGGAGCTCTACTTGGATTCTCAGACATAGTGCTTTAGAGTTTTGAAAACGCTTTACATGCATTCTCTCCGGAATCTTTTACAATCACCCTGTAAGGCAGGTCAGTATTATTCCCATAGTATACGTGAGATGGGGGTACTTGAGATAGCAACTAACTCAAGGTTATCTACCGAGGTCACCTTCATGGCTGAGGCCAGACGGAAACTGGACTTTCCCTAGTAATTTCTAGTAATCAACCATTTTAGATTTGCTAATTGCAACTGCAGTGTGCTCCAACGTCCCTGCTATCTGATTAGATGAACAGTAAAAAATGACTCTTGACAATACCAGCTTTCACCTTTAATACAAATCGAAACAGTTCTGCTACAGCGCCTGTTTACCTACCATGCATTCTCCACCAAGGAAATCTGGAATAATTTCCTTGTCAATATAATCCAACAACCCACCAGGACCTTGATAGTCATTGCCAGCATAAATCAGGAATTTCTTTCGGGTGTTGTCATCGATGAATGGACTAACCTGTAAATAAAAATACCAAGTTAGTGAAGTTCCCAGGTCCACAAATAGCTTTAAGAATGTGAAGTACAGATTGGGTCTGATTCCAAAGCACAAATCCCATATGAGACAAAACCTGATTAACCTACCAGTGTCCAGAGAACTGGAAACACCCTAGGAGCTCGGAGAATCAGAAGGCGCCCCAGTGTTTCTGGATAATTTGCTTCAACCACCTCAATTATTCTCAGCAAGGCCTTGACACCAGGTCTCCATAAATGTCGCATATTCAGGCCCTCCAGGTCCACTAAACAGGTCCAAGAACTATTGGTTTTGAACAAAAAGAAAAGCAACTGAATTAGAATTTCTATTAAACATTTATGCCCTGGGACCACCATCACTTCTCAAGTTCTGCCAGCACTTGTTTCTGAACTCCTGCCTCTTTTCAGAGTTTTGGACAATCGATGGTTTCTATTCAAGGATTTTGCTTTCTAGTGACTAGTTCATACACAATGGATGAGCTGCCAGAGCCTTATAGCTCATGAGTCTTTAGGTCCTATATAACAGGTGGGCCCTGCTCATATAGGACTTTTATTAGCATGTCCTGTTAGTTCACCTAGGAATCATAATTTTAGGACACTGGACAGCAAAAGGACAACAACAACCATTCACATTAGTATAGAATATCTCGAAACATGAATGAAACAGAATGTCTGGTGAAATGTTAACGATGCTCCTTTACCTTATAGGTCTTCCGAACACTTTTGTATTTTCTTCACACCTTCTCAGTCCTTCTTCATTTATAGAGAGAACCTGCACATGCACAGGAGAGAGAGAGAAAGAAGGGGTGTTGCAGAGATGCTGTTTTAGAATGATCATGGATGAGATTTGAGCAATAGAGAGGCTTCTATTTTAGCTTTAACTGGATGTTTTATCTTTAAGTGGATTTCTCTCCCCCCCCCCCAATAATAGTTGTATTTGAAAAGAGAGGCACTAATTCCACGTTCATATTTTGCCAATTTACTGAATTTGAAAGCAGATACGTTGTTCTTCAATAGCTTAGGAACAATGGGAAATGGAGAGATTAGCTCGAAATGCGGCTTGGCTCAGCACAAGGCTGCAGAAAACTGCCAAGCCTGAATCTTTTTGTCACCCATCTGTGGCTCAGCTCGGTCTCCACGTATTGCTGAATGCTATGGGATGAGGCAGTAGAGTGGACTGTATCACTCAGACTGCAGGTGAGAGATGACTTTGTAAAATGCTTCATACAATCAAAAGTCCCAGTAAATAGAAGACTAGCAAAGCAGCTGGTTTTGTTTCTTTTTGTTATGCTTGCAGAGGTTTTTGGAGGGTTTTTTTAAATAACACATGGGGAACATTTTAAAAGGCAGCACCCCCCTCTGCAGTTAGAAGTGGTGCAAGCCACTCTGCTGCCTCAGGATTAACACATCAGCTTCCCACACGTATAGACCAAAACTTCGACAAAAACAAAA
Organism: Anniella stebbinsi; assembly: GCA_029215795.1. Classification (NCBI taxonomy): domain Eukaryota; kingdom Metazoa; phylum Chordata; class Lepidosauria; order Squamata; family Anniellidae; genus Anniella; species Anniella stebbinsi. The sequence continues at coordinate 56,791,819 of JARDYH010000005.1, read as the reverse complement.
AAGCAAACGTGTTCTGGCAGAACAAGATCTGTTCAAAATGAACACAGACTGCTGAAGACAATGGCAGTGTACTCTTCATTCTAGCACAACACAGAGCAATTAAGTGGGAACATCGCGTTCACTACCAAACCCACTCGCATCAAAGGCACTTACATAGCGAAGCAACGCTTCTTCCCCAAGAGCTCGCACCAAGCCTTTGGTATCCATTTGGCCAAGTCTCAGCACATATAAGGGACGCCCATCTGAACAAAAAGCATGAACAATTGGTTTTAGTCATTTTCTGATGCTCATATACAGAAAAGATTCATTAGGAGGTCCTAATTTTTTTTTACATTGCTAACTGGAATAATCAGTACTTGCTTAGTAAACTGGGGTTCTATAAAAGCCACCAGCACACCTTCTGGGCTGCAAAACAAACCTGAATTTTGACCTGGCTCACAAAAGTTGGGCTGGAATTCCTCCCCATCTTCCCACCCACCCCAATCCTCGTTAAAAACTCCCCTTTTTATCAAGTGTCCTGGGATGAGGGGAAAGGAGAAACACGGCTCTTCTATTCACATTAAAAGCATAAGAGTTGAGACAGCATTGGTAATTTGGCAGGAAGATAGGAAAATTAGGCTTTGGGACTCCTTATTTTGTTGAAACAGCTGTGCTGCACTTTTGTAATTATTTCAATAGCCGAGACTTCAGGCAACGCAGGCATGCAAAAGCTAACTTTCCTACTGCCTGAACTATTAGCTGAAATCCACATCTAGCTGCATGATGCCATCATTTTACCCAAAGCATCTGGTTCTCAAGATTAAAGAAAAACTTTAAAGATGTGTGTGAATGCGTAGAGGTTAAATATGCATGAAGAATATAAAAGTGTCTTGGCAAAAAGGTAAGAGGCTGGGTTTGCCCCTTCCAAAGTTATTCCATTTAAATCTGTATGATCACAACTTGGGGAAATTGGGAAGTTTTTGATGTGCTGTCATGTTCATGTTTCTCTCCATTATGAGGGTTAGATTTATTTATTTTTAAAATCCAGTTGAAGTTGTCAGGCTTCCAATATATATTAATGCCTACATTTATCTCTGAAGCATAACTTTCACAGCCTGAGTAATTTTAAGACAGAATAGTAATATTTTATTTAAAGTATTATTTTTAGCAGTAAAGACTACAAATTTGTTTGCTTACTCTTTTCAACAAATGTAAAGTAAGTGAGTATTTGAATTCACACATCATAACCACCCACAGTTAACAAACTATGGGTTGTTGAAAAGACAAGCAGGGGTGAGTGTGTATGTTGGTCCCCAGCCACCTGCCTGCAACTGCTGAGACAAACAACCCAGGGACACTCCATCCCTGGGTTGTATATTATGATGTCTGAACCCAAAACACTTGAGTTGTTGGGGGGGACACGACCCAGCTGTTCTGACATGTAGCCAATTTACAGTTTCTTCTGATGTCACTACATCATGCCAAGTGAGTGGAGCAACATTTGGTCCAGCATGGCAGTTTTGATGAAGAAAAACCTTGATGAAGGAGATGTTCTTGATCCCTCCCTTCCTACCCACAAGCTGCTTATGGGAGCAGAAAAGTGCACATCAAAAGCTTGAAAAATACATTTGCATTATGCTTTTTTTATCTGTTTCTGCCCTCTTTTCATTCTTTTTCAATTTCTTTACATCCTTAGTAAGCAAAGCAAGATTTTGTACAGCCAATATTAAGGAAAGTAGTGGGCCATCCCACCACTGCTCTGTCTATATTGCTCAACAAGCCCCCAGTTGTGTCTGTACACAAAGTCTATTCAAAAGAAGTATTTAGTGAGCATTCTGCTATTCTCTAACTCTCCAGCTGTTCAGTACCCCTCTAACATGGTGCCTTCCCCTATATCTAGATACTTTCTACTTTGCTCTAACAGAGCTTCATAAGCAGGTTTAAGCACTTTAAACTGACCAAATAATTTGGACAAGCTGGTCAGTCTCACTGGTATTTCAGCTTCCTTTTAGTAAATTGCATTGTCCTAGAGCATTTGAGTAGACAAAGCATACCATTCCATCTGGCAGGTGCTCAGAAGCTTCCCCCTATAAAATATCTTCCATGAATCTGCCAATATACCTTTGTCATGGTGATGCCAGCCTCCTGCATAGTAATCCTGGAGTACTTGAGGGGGGTTCCAAGAGTCCAGAATGTAGTCCACCTGGTGCTGTTTACGCCATGTCAATGACTGGCACAGGATCTCTCTGGCTTTGTCAATGTTGAAGTCTCTGGCACGCAAGAACCTCAAGATGTGCTCATCCTTTGGAATCTGTAAAAGGTGATCATCCGTGATTGAAAGTTGAAAACTAGCTTACTCCAAAATATCTAATATAGAGGAAGTAAACTTCATTTGCCTTTGGCAAGCAGGGAAGTATCAGCCTTCCACTCAGTAAAAAGCTAGGGCTGTCACCTTGATTAATGGCTGAGACTTACGATCAGTCATTCATAAATGTATGCAGAATAGAAATAATTCTATTTTATATTTGTATTTAAATTTATATCCTATCTAGGTAAAATGCTTACTCAGTGGCCTGGTTTGCATACAATGCTAACCCATGGTTTATATAAACCATGGTTTCTTGTTCTATCCAGGATTTGTCTGGCAGGCAATTGAACAAGCCATGGTTTGTTTTCTCAGTCCCTGGGTTGTTTGTTTCCCTCCTTCTTTGCCTGCTCCCTCTCTGTATCCCAACTGTCTTGAGGCACTGCAGTACTGGCATGTAAAGAGGCTCGTTTTTTTAATGCTGCCTCTGTAGCCTAGCAAAACACCCCATGAACAACCCAGAATTCTGGGCTCGCACATAACAACAATCCATGGTATAAACAACCCACAGTTCACAACTCAACAACAAATCATGGGTTCTCCTTGAGGGTTGTTTGTGGTTAACAATTTCTACATTACAATTCCAGAGACATGAAAAAATAGTCAACAGAGATGGCTACTGAAGCTATTCATCATAAAACAGACTCTTCTCTTCCGATTTCATGAGGTTTGGGCAAGAGAAGATGAAGGAAGCAGGAAAGTGCAACAATGGGGCTCATTTTAAAAGGATTTTTAAAATGTTTTCTGCTATAAAAAACTAATGCTTATACTTGTAGCAAAGACAAGGAGCACTCACTTAAGGGAAGAGCTACTCCTGAAAGTGAGGAAGCAAACACTTACACAAAAACAGGATTAAGAATCTGGGTGAGATCCCTAGCAGTCCTTGTTCAATTACTCCCCTTTTATGGATGAGGGGGGAAGCACAGAAGCCCCCATCTTCCCAGCTTTGCTGTCCATAAACCGCCAGTAAGACAAGTGAGCTGGAGAAGGACAAGGTGTGACTATGTTTTCGCTCAATTTGCTCCATTGCCTAATTTTAAGTATTCTTTGCAAATAAATGTACACTTTGTTTTTTCTGTGTTTGTGTTAGAGGGTTAATTGACTGCTTTCATTGTTCCAGACCGTCCTGAAAACATTACTTTATATTATCTAGAACCAGACTAGAGTAAAAACATGCATCAAAGAGATGAGCAATTAGACCGGAGTGGGGTAACAGGAACTCAACACAGTAGGGAGATTGTCAGAATAATCAAGAACCAGAATTTCTTTAGGTTAATCCCAGAAAAAAACAGTGCAATCGATCAGGCAAGACAGTTAAAAAAATATGGGGATGGGGGAGGGTGAGAATGGGTTAGGCACTCTGAGCTTTGATATGCAGTGGATAACAGCGTTAAAATGGAGACAATCAGCCCACTTGGTAAGCTTTTGAAAAATAATTGAAGTTGCAAAGCAGGCCAGATAAAAATAAATATGGATGGAACAAATAAAGGGGCTAGATGTGGAATTCACATAACTGTTAGAACAAAATACTTAGCCCAGATTTTGGACTGCAACTCTTCACCTCTACAGAAGAAAATATTTACTTGCTAAGAGCTGTGATGCTTAAAGCAGCTTTGCTTTGCTGCTAATGCAGTTAAATTACAGCGGACACTTTAGATGTTAAAGTAAAATTATCATTAGAATTAAAATGCATTTCATTAAATAAAACTAGATATAGATATGGCAAATTGCTTTAAATAGAAACAGGAAGCCCTTGGAGTAAACAGGACTCATTTGCCCAAAAGTAATATACTGAGGAAGGAAGATATGACAATGAAATATTTTCTTCCATCATAGTAAGCCAACCTTTATTTCAAAGTACCCCTCCCCCGAATATACACACCTTTACAAGTTCTTGGCCAGGAATGAAAAAGGACTTTTTCTACATGAAGCTTTTAACGGCCACTTTACTGAGGCGTCTGCTTCCAGATTCTTTGTGGGTTAAAATCAGCTCCTTTATACATGCCTTTTTTTTGTGGTGGTGGTGGGGTCTTTCTCTGCCTTTTTATATGTGTTCCATTACATGACCACTAGGTGTTGTTTTGGTACAGCAGAATACACCATGGTTTCATGCTGCCATTCACAGAAATACCAGACTTTCATTGTTAGGGGGAAAATGCTATAATAGCTGAAAAGAATGGGAGATGTCCTGGAGGATGATGACATCATCTAAAGCACCCGCAAACTACAGTGAGTGAGGAATCAGAGCACACAATAAATGCCTTATGTCAAAAGGCTCAAAAAGAGATGGGAAATTGGAGCTTGGGCATCTCTGGGAAAGATGCATAGATAACTGGCCTTCATTAACTTTTAAACTGTATCAACGTGTAGCAATGTTCCATAAATTATGAACTACCTGTCCAAGCATGTATTCTAGCGTCTTTTCAAACACTCAGCACATTGCGAACACCATGTCCTTGGTTCTGGGGCAAAACCTCCTCATTAACAAGCCTCGCAGCAGCAGAGTAAATCCCATCATGGGACATAGCAAAATTGGTTAATTCATAGAGATTTCATAACCTTTAGCATGTGAAAGTGTCTCTAGGCTTCTGGGAAGTAGATTTAAAGATTAGACTTTTCTAGCCCACAAACAATTAAAAGTATGAGGGTCAAATTAGTTCAAGGCCAATTCATGTAAATATGTCCATCCCCTTGGATGGATTGTTGTCATTCTGCCAGAGCATCTTGCATGCTACATATTTTTCTGATGGACAGGAAGCCAGGCAGAGACACGGATTCTTACTTTGCCTTTGTGCGTTTCCTGGAGCCATTGGCGAAGCCTGATGAGGCAGCTTTCCTGAAGTGGTGTCAAGTCACCCAGATACCTCTTGATGTAGTCTGCATCTAGCTTGTCTGAAATGGTATTTACACAAAGCTATTAGAGGCAATAATTAGTAGGTCAATTCATAAATGGCTTTCTGTGCACATATTTAAAATGGAAGCATTAATTTGTCATTCGCAGAGCAAGTTGCCGTTTTCAAGACTTTGCAGAATTTGAGAAAAGTTAACTTTGGTAACCCTTTCCAACTGAACTGCTCCTCTTCCCACCATTCTAATCTTCAGGGGCTCTGCATATCCCCAGGAAATACCAAGCCCTTTCTCCCTTCTGCACCTAAATCCTTAGTCAATACAATTCCACTATCTACAGATTTTATTTCAATTTTACCTGCTTGTACAATTTACTCTGGGCAGCTTCACCCAAGTAGTTCAACTTCATAACATTGGAGATTTTTCAGCAGATACACAGACTCCTTGCCTGTATCATTATACAGCCAGCTGAGATTATAACGGATATATTCAAAATAGCTGCAGAAGAGAGCAGAACCAGGAAACAACTCACCATCAGGTGTTCCAGCTGTGGGATCTGATGCACTATTGCAAGTGTTGAGTTCTTTAGGGCTTAGTCCCTCTTTGATAGCAGTTTCAGGTATGCTGATTGGAGGAGACAGTGACCGCCTTGCATGAGATGCACAATGTTCAAATGTAAATTTTTTAGGGGCACTCCAACGAGGAATAGACATTACCCCTTCTTCTTCAAGCTGCCTCAGGTAGTACTCTATTATTTCTTTGCCCTTTGAAAATAAGGCAATTCTTTAGTCAGTGCATTTGTATGGACTTAAAGCTTCTAGAGAAGTTGCATTTACTCAGCCTATTCCCAACGTAAATTGATTTGTCCGTATCATTCAGATTAGATTGTTCCACCAGTAGAGGATGAGAGAAGCTACAGACTACAAAGCTACACCAGGACAACGTTCACGAAGAGCCTATCTACACAGTACCTTGGAACGTTTCAAATAGTATTTTCAAAGGTTCCAAATAGGTGCGTTCCAAAACGTCTTAGGCCACATTAAGGAGTACTCACGTTACAGGAGAAAAAATCTTCAGTCTTCAAAGCGGTGTGTGTGGTCTCACACCCTTCTGCCAGTCTCTTTCTGTTTCGTTTTTACAATGAGTTTAGGGCAAGGCATTGTGGGCGCTCTAGTTCACTCGCCCACTTCCTCCTTAGTTCCCCTTTCATTCCCTAGCTTTCAATGAGTATAGGGCTAAGCATTGTGAGTGTTGTAGTTCACTCACCCACTTCCTCCTTAGCCCCTTTCTTCCCCATCAATCAACGGCTAAGCATTTGGATGCTGGTAAACGAAGCACTGCCCCCACAAATCACAAACGGTAAGGAAGGACACATTATTTTACTTAAAATGATTTATTAAAAGTAAAAACCATTGTATATAGCTGAAGTGAGTTTTAAAAAACCTCGGGTATACAATGTTCAAGGGAGTGCGTCATGTGGCCCAAAGAGTTTTCGTGACCTTTATAAAACGTTATACAGCTAGTGTGTAGATCGGCTCCTAGATAAATCCCAAGTGGTTTCTTCCCAGCATCCAGAAGTGACACCAATACTTGCTTGGAAATGAGCTAGCAGACCAGGGTCCAACAAATTTGAAAGCTCACCTTTTTAATATTGCTGGTGTATTGTTTCATGGCAATCTTTTCTACTGTGCTTTCAAAGCCGAAGAAAGATTTAATGTCAAGGCTTGCAGATTGCTCAAAACATGTCCAGTCTTCATTGTCTGGGTGCACCTAGAGAGTTAAGAAACAAAGGTGGGCACATACTAGATATTAAAAAATGTCACATATCACAAGCATAGTTCTGAAGTATGATATACTATATACACTGCTGCTTTTCTGGAGCATCAATATGTGACAAAACACAATGGCTTGTGACCACCAAAGATCTTTGTTGAGGAAACAGATTTGAAAACAGCAATATGCTCTAAGATCTTAGAACAGGGGTGGGCAACTTGTGGCCCTCCAAATATTTTGGCCTACAACTTCCACCAGCCCTAGCCAGCATAGTCAGTGGTAAGGAAAGATGGGATTTATAGGCCAAAACATCTAGAGGGCCACAAGTTGTCCACCATGTCTTAGGTGATGGTGGACTCTCTAAAATTCACATTTTAATTTGCTAACAGTTCCCTTGATTTCAAGATCTGAGAAGGTACAAGTAGCTGGCTCTTCCCTGTGTTTTAGCAGTTACACTTGATACCACATACAAGTTACTGGTGTTAGCCCTTCAGCTAATTTTTCAACCTCCCCTCCTTCACCACAGAAATCAATGGCACCCATTCCTGTCAGAGGAGTCAACAAAAACTTCCCATATAGGAAGGAATTCAATTATGCATCACTTAAGTCAATGCATACCATTTTAACAATCTGATGATGTGTGCCTAACTGTGCCTAACTGAAATCTCTGGCATCCGTCAGGACTTAGACTCCAGTGTTATAGCAGATGAATCTAGTGAGGTATCCAGAGCACAGGCTTGTCCTGTTTTCTTGGATGAGTTTCAGTTGGTGCAGCTCGAGGATGTTGACAAGGTGCTTGGACAGGTTCGTGCAACCACTTCCATATTGGATCCTTGCCCCTCTTGGCTAATAAAAGCTAGCAGGGATGGAACAACTGGCTGGGCCAGGGAAGTGATTAATGCCTCTTTGCAAGAGGGAGTGGTCCCAGGCCTCCTGAAAGAGGCGGCAGTGAGACCACTCCTAAAGAAATCTTCCCTGGACCCTGAAAATCTGAATAACTACAGGCCAGTAGCAAATGTTCCATTCCTGGGCAAGGTCCTGGAGCGGGTGGTTGCGAGCCAGCTCCAGGCACTCTTGGATGAGACTGATTATCTGGATCCATTTCAGTCGGGTTTCAGGCCTGGTTTTGGTACGGAAACAGCCTTGGTCGCCCTGTATGATGACCTATGTCGGGAGAAAGACAGGGGGAGTGTGACTCTGTTGATTCTCCTTGATCTCTCAGCGGCTTTCGATACCATCGACCATGGTATCCTTCTGGCACGACTGGCTGAGTTGGGAGTGGGAGGCACTGCATTGCAGTGGTTCCGCTCCTACTTGGTGGGTCGGCTCCAGAAGGTGGTGCTTGCGGAACATTGCTCGGCCCCGTGGATTCTCCAGTATGGGGTTCCGCAGGGGTCAGTTTTGTCCCCCATGCTGTTCAATATCTACATGAAACCGTTGAGTGCAGTCATCCGGAGTTTTGGAGTGCGTTGTCATCAGTATGCTGATGACACGCAGCTCTATTTCTCCTTTTCATCTTCATCAGGCGAGGCTGTGGATGTGCTGAACCAGTGCCTGGCTGCGACAATGGACTGGATGAGGGCTAATAAACTGAAACTCAATCCAGACAAGACTGAGACGCTGTTGGTGGGTGGTTCCGCTGACCGGATGGAGGGTGTTCAACCTGTTCTGGATGGGGTTGCACTCCCCTTGAAGGAGCGGGTTCGTAGCTTGGGGGTTCTCCTAGAACCATCTCTGTCACTTGAGGCGCAGGTGGCCTCAGTGGCACGGAGTGCCTTCTACCAACTTCGGTTGGTGGCCCAGCTACGTCCCTATCTGGACAGGGATAACCTGGCTTCAGTTGTCCATGCTCTGGTAACCTCCAAGTTAGATTACTGCAATGCACTCTACGTGGGGCTGCCTTTGAAGGTGGTTCGGAAGCTGCAGCTTGTGCAAAATGCAGCGGCCAGATTGATAACTGGAACCAGTAGGTTCGAACATATAAGACCTACTCTGGCCCGCTTGCATTGGCTGCCTGTATGTTTCCGAGCCCGGTTCAAGGTGCTGGTTTTAACCTATAAAGCCTTACACGGCTTGGGACCACAATACCTGATGGAACGCCTTTCCCGACATGAACCTACCCGAACACTACGTTCAACATCTAAGGCCCTCCTCCGAGTGCCTCCTCCGAGGGAAGCTCGGAGGTCGGCAACAAGAGAGAGGGCCTTCTCTGTGGTGGCTCCCCAATTGTGGAACGATCTCCCTGTCGAGGCCCGCCTGGCGCCAACATTGTTATCTTTTCGGCGCCAGGTCAAGACTTTCCTCTTCTCTCAGGCATTTGGCAATATCTGAGGAGCCTGGGTCTGTTTTGTTTTGTTTTTGTAGGGTTTTTTTTGTTTTTTGTTTTTTTTTTTTTTGAAGTGTTGAAGTGGTTTTTAAATGTACAGATTGTGTGTATGTTGTATGTTTTTGCTGTTTTAATTTTTGTATATTGTTTTTAATTGTTTTTAATCCTATGTAAACCGCCCAGAGAGCTTCGGCTATGGGGCGGTATACAAATGTAATAAATAAATAAATAAATAAATAAATAAATAAATATAAGGCTCACCTAGCTCTTCATAAAATATGGCTACATTATCACTTTTGGACAAGTTGAGATCTGCCACATTATCACTTTTGGAGAGCCGACTCCTGGTACTTTGCTAAATTAATTCTTTGCATAGATCTCCAAAAGTATTCCCATGGGTTTTTCTAGGGTTATCTGAGGGTTGTTTAACTCTGAAATAACCCACAATGCCTGGGTTCGCATGGCACAAGATGCAGTCCGCCCTTGCCACAGCATGCATATTTACAATGGCAGCAATGGGTGGATTAACCCACGGTGGCTTGTAACATGCAAACAGCCCCACAATTCATAACCCAACAAATCATGGGTTCTCTTTGTGGTTTGTTAGGCAGTTAGATTCACAGGACACAACAATCCACTATCAATGACAACCCATACTCAACTTACACTCTACCTTGTCATGTTGTGTGAACCCACCATTGTGTTATATTCTACTAAAGCAATTATATATGAGTATCAAAGTTTCTGGTAAGCAGCCTGAATTAAATTGGATTTTAGTATCCATAATGCCATTCACTACTCTTATTTCTTCTTCCTTAAAGATGCTCTCAATTTGGCTCTCTGCTTTTATCATAAGGAGCCAAGAGCTTTGGTGACTGCTGAGAAGCTGCCACATTTCTGGAGAGAAGGAGCTGTCAACAGCCCCTTTATCTTTGAAAAGATGAAGCTATACTCTTCAGCTTTGGTGTTTAGCCCATTTAAACAGATATAGAGACAGTGAACATGGACCTGACAAATGTGACTCTTTGGGGCTGCTATTTAGATTCTCTTGAACCAACATATTGACCAGTTAATTGGGCAGAATAAACAAAACAAGGTGTTTGCCTTAACAAGCAATGAAACAATCAACTAACAAAGAGTTAAGAAAAGAGTGATTTTAACACATTAGTCTCCAGTATATACTGTATATGATATATTCAGCTACATATAAAAAATACAGTAGCATGGCACAAACATGTGCTGTAAATCACATTTAATACATTACAATATATTTGTTAAAAGTGAAGAGTAAAATGCAGGTCAAATGCGTTTCAACACACAAGGTGTCTTCTTCAGTGACCAAAACAAAGGCAGCTTGTTAAGTATTCTATAAAGGGTTTTCTGATAGAACGACCTAAATTCGGTAGCCTGTATCTCTCCCATTCATCAATTAGTAGCTACTTCAGTCTTCCATGAGTTGCCTGAATGCCTGTCTTAAAGTGGACCCTGCAAGCCTGAACTCTACCCAGACTTGTTTTAATACGCCACTCTCTGAATATACCATCACCACAAATAAGGGCCTTCCTATGACATGCATGTGACTGAGCAACATTTCCATTTACCCATATACAGAATGAAGTGTTTAAGCCCAAATGAAAAAAGAGGGAGCCTTTAAGGTATAATCAAATAATCCTTAGTTAGGACTGGTAAAACAAAGTAATGGCACTTCCTATACGCCCTGCTAAAAAGTGAACACACAGAAAATCATGTTACCTTATTTTACTATGTCCCTGAAGTTAATTCAAGATGCATTCGGCTTAATAAAATGCATCAGGCTTAATAAATAGCATGTTTATATGTACCTCAGAGATTCCCTTCTGCATCAGTGCCTTCCATCCTGCCTATTTATGTTTAAGCAGGACCATTTTTAGAAGATGCACTGACAAACCTACAATATTTCAAGGCATACATGTTCAATTTCCCCTGGATCAACTTCAGTTGGCAAGAATGAAAACTCTTGCACATTATAAAACACTCTGAACAGTATCCAAGGGGCTGCTCTGTTTCTGCAGGTTCTGCTGTGCTTGCAGGATCCATCACTTACACAATGTGGGTTTTGCGCTTTTAGAATATGCATGGAAACGATGCAGAAGAAACTCTTGTTCTGGATCAGGACAGGTCAGCGGAGCTCCTTTCTATGAACCCCACTGTCCTGCTCTGTTCTGGAAATGAGCATTTCCACTTTTTTCATGTTATCTTTAAGATCACAAATGCCCCCATTGTAACAGTGGTAGGTCCCGCGAGTGCAGGTGCACAATTGGATACTATCCATTGCTTTGTATGCTAACTTTTCTTTTCTTAAAAAAAAGATAAAAAAAACTAGGGATGTCTGCAAGCTTAACAGACATTGGTACAAGAACTGGTCATCTCAGCTACGTCCTGCCACTGACAGTCTATCAAGAAGGAACTTAAGCACATGCCAAGACATGTACTCATTTAAATCAGAATGCAAATGCAGTTTTCAGACTTCTGAACACACACCAGTCCTAATATATTCCATATGTTTGTACTGTCTGAGCACAGGCGGCTAAATATGACAGATATTATATTCAGTGCTGTGGGATTCTGATCAAAGTAAGAACGTTCATGAACATCGTTTGATTCAAGTTTACCAGCTGAAAAGTGATAGTTCAATGTCATCCTTCTCTAGGAGGAGCCAAAAGCAAATCTCTGCAGAAATTAAGCTTAACTTCAACTCACCGTGTAACAGCAGTGTTCATTAATGACAACTCTGTTTGAGAAAGTTTCATTGTAGGCCTCTATGTGTAAAGTGCGGTCTCGTCTGTTCAAGGAGTTCTTTTGAATAAAGTAAACATAATCTACACCAGCAATCTAAGGGGAGAACAGAGATTAGGTTAAGAAGAAGAAAAAGGCTGTCAGATAATTTAAGATCTTGGTGACAAACCCCTATATTCTGCTGTAGCTCAACAGTGCTCTGTAGAGCACCTGGCAAGTTGGCACCATGCTGGGATGTCTGAACAGGCTTCTTCACTTCACCAATACGCATACAGAAAACTCTTTTTTTTTAAATAGGCTAACTGATTCTAACTGGCTGTGTCTTTTGAGATGTAAGTTTGGACTTGTTAGGAAAGTGTGTCCAACCACTATTTTTCAAATTTGCTGGTTAGACCACTAACCTCAGAAATGGAGGCTACTGAATGATTGCTGTATTGTCCAACCAAACCAGACTCTAAAAGTGCCAGCTTTTACTGAACTCAGATTCTCATAACAGAAAGTTTGCTCCCTCCTAGTGAGCCTTCCGTATACCATCTAACTGGAGACCAAGATGCTGGCTGCATTCGGACAACACATTAAGCAACTGGGGGGTGGGGGTGGGAAACAATCGTCAGTTGTGCTGCTTATTGTGTTGTCTGGAGGGTAACACGCTGCTCACAAACTACTGAAGGTATGTTATCCTGCCCAAATAAGCAACTGAGAGAAACAACTGGCTTGCAAGTTGTTTAGCTTGAAGCCAGTTGTTTAAAGTGTTGTGTGGAGGGGTGAGTGTGTTTATGGCGTGTGGTGAATGGGTTAAAACACAAGCCCACAGAGGCAGGCCGCAAGAGCGACCAAAGCGGCGGCTGCCACTCTGCTACAACTGGTGTAACTTGCAGAGGCTGCTGGGATAGCACTGGGAGGACTGAGGGAGGGAGGGAGGGAGGGAGGGAGGGGAGAGGGGCGGGGGCTGTGTCAGTCAAATGCCAGGTTGACTATTAGTCTACTCAACACTAGCCCCAACCACCCACAGTCGTGTAGGAATATGTTGTGTGGCTACTGAACCCACCCTAATGTGTTGTCCGAATGCAGCCGCTCTCTCTATCTTCTCTGCAATAAATCCTGCATATGCTCTAGAACCAAGATACTACTCAAATAGGTAATATGTGACTAGCTATTAGAATGACTTTATTTATTTTATTTGGAATTCTGTAAGTATGATTGTTGCCTTCCCTTGTTTCTTTCTCTTTCCAGAACATACATACATATATATATATATATATACACACACACACACACACACACACATTTGGCTATACTGTTTTAAAAAGGGATTATCACTATACTCTTTCCCACACAGTCACAGGCCTACCATTTGTGTTTCTTAGGCTTTTCATAAAGGTTTTGCTTTGTTTTTAAGCTTTGGGCAAGAAAATCCAAAGCACCTTCCTTTTTGTACTTTTTCTATTTTTTCTAGGGTTAAAGACAGGCATTCTGGGCAATAGGGCTCAGAAACCTCCAAGCACCTGGACACATTAGGGGGCAGCCTTTCAATAATTCTTTTTTTGGAGGGAGGAGCAGCCTGGTAAAGAAAGGGTCTACCAGTAGGAAAACCCATTCCCCACCTAGTTCATAACAGCCTCCAACCGATCCAAATTCAGTTACCTTTTTCAGGAGTCGCGGTGCATCTACATCCAGTTTACAGCGCCTTTCAATCACATGAACAGCCCTGTCATCGCTCTTGAATTCATTCACAGTATCACTGCCTACAAACATGGGAATGAGAGGGCACGTGGGGAACCTTTTTTCATAAGCCTGTGGTGGTAAGAAAAGGAGAACACACTTCAAAGCTCTGTTACACAAATCTCTAGACAGCGTTTTCATTTGCTTAAGTTAAATTGATCACAACTGTTCTGCTCACTTCAATAAATTGTTCAAGCATATTAAATATTAAAAGATGCTGGTTTGTGTATCTTGAATATCTATCAATCAACAGCATCATGTAGCTCTGGAGGACTTTAAACGAGACCAATTTCCACTCCTTTAGAGAACCATCTAGAGAGCTTTCCTAAGTATGTCCCTAGAGCCTAATAAGAACATCCAAAGCTTGTTCCTTACCATAATAGCTGTCCCCAAACACAACAGCTCAATTCATCTAATGACTGCAGTGTACCATTTACCAGCCTGCACTTGTACCCAGGAACATAATGCCTTTTATTACATTGTTCACAAAGCAACGGCCCCAATTCAACAAAAATGATAATCAGAACAGTCCATGAGTCTTTGAATTTTTATCAACAAAAAATGCCATTATATTTACATGGAAAAATAGACAGTCTGTAGGCAACACAACAGTGCAATTCCTAGGAAATTTTAGACCCCAGATTTACTAGCTGTTTTGCATTCCTTATTCTCAGGGTTATCCTTAAAGCATAGAGGAACAGTTTAGGAGTGTCTGTGCTCTCCAATACTTCTTGCCTCCCCCTATAGAAGAAGTCAAGAGCAGATAACTAAAATACACAATCAATCCAGTTGAAGCCCTTTCAACCACACCCGTTGTGCAACGTTGTGCAACCTCTTGCACAACTGCTCTGAACCTGTTGTGCAACCTATTTGCATAAGAGTAATGGGAAACTGCTTGCGGAAGGGAAAGATTCAGCAGAGCTCCGCTAGCGCTACTGGAATTTGCAGAATGTCACCGTTGGATACTGCTCATGTTGTTTGAGGCACAATGTGGTTGGGCTGTGACTTAAGCCTAGTTCTGACTTGAGGTGGTAAACCAGTGTCCAGACTGTACAGCTTTAGACTGCAGATGGGGGTTCATATGCCAATGATCCTCCACACACATACAAAGCACAAAATACCTACACTCCTCCCTTCACTTAGAAAGCTAGGTATCAGAGGACAAGGTCCTAAGACAAGCTGCCTCTTCCCTCACCCACATGCTAGTTTTCAATACAGAGGAACATTCAGTCCTGCAAGGCCCTACCTAAAAGCTGAAATGGTACTGATGGTAAATGGCTTTTTACCATCAGGCTTTAGCATCACAGAGAAGATCACAGCCAAATCAAGTCTAAGTCAGCAAGGATGCCCTCCCCTCCCCCCCAGGAGAGCATGGGATATAGTCAAAGTCCTTCTCCACCAAAGAGAGAGGTCCATGGGTGGAGGAGGTCTGCCCATCAAAGACTCCTCTGTACGAGTGCAGAAAGGTCTGCCACTGTGCTCCTCTGCGTCAGAACTACAACAAGGGTGAGAGGGCAAATAGGAGGCGTTCAGAGAAGGGGAGTGGGATGCTGACACCACCAGCCCTGAAGCTGGTGTTATTTATTTCCATGCCATTGCAAGTAATGGGAGGAAAAGTTTAAAGAAATAACTGCCATTAAAGGCTAAAAGGGGGAAAAAAACGCTCCCCCCTGACACACACTTTCTGTCCTGATACACATGCTCAATAGGACAAGAGAACTGGCAGTTCAGCTGCCATGGATTAATCTGCCCATGTAGAAATTAAATTGGTCTTGTTTACTTAAGGACCAGTTCATGTACTTGCTCTTGTTTAATCTTGTTTACTTACGTAACGTAAAAGCCCTGTTGAGCCAGACCAAATGCCTATCATGCCCAGCATTTGGTTCCCACAAGTGGCTAGATGCCTTTGGGAAGCCTACTAGCAGGACATGAACGCAGTAGCACCCTCCCGCTCGTGTTTCCCAGCAAATGTATTTAGAAGCAAATTGTCTCTGATATGGGAGGTAATATATCACCACCCTATGGCATTTAGCATGATGCAATTCTAAAATGCCAAATGCTTCTCCGACATTTTATTGTTTAGTTTTTGACAAAACAATTTTGTTCTTCTAAATCTACTTAGACAGTTGTATTGATATTGTTCCTTTAAACTAGCCTGTGGCTGCTTCTGTGAAATCAAAATGCTTAATTAGTCACTTTGTTTGCGTATATAGCTAAGGCATGGCATTGCTTAACCTGATATTTATGAGCAAAATAGACTGGAAAGTTCTCCCACTAAGAAAGAAGAGAGCTGTGCACATGTTCCTGCTGAACTCTACCCTAAACCTGTATCAACGTCTCTCTCAAAGGCTCAGGGAGGAAGCAAATGGGAAATTAACCTATAATTCAGTACTGAAGATATTATGTATGGATATAAGAAAGCTAGAATTATAAAGCTAAGCAAGTCAAACACATATCTGCATGCAAGTGCATATTTTAAGTGTTCAAAGCTTTTGGTTCCACCTGTGACACCACACAATTGCATGCTTTCAATTAGTTGCTTTCAAACAACTTTTCTTCTTCTGGGCTAGATCTACACTAGTGCTTTTGATCGGTATTGGGCACAGATAACTGTTTGGGCACATTACACATTTCATATACTGCTTTTCAAGCATTATTTCCCAGTTTTTATTCCATATTACTTAAAATACAACAACAGATGGCATTGTGTGTGCTATGAGTTATAAACGCGCAAGGGGGATATAACATTACCGTGGTGGGATCATACTAATATGACATGAGGCGTAGATCAGACCCTGTAGTGGAATAGGAGAAGGATAGGCAACCTGGTGTTCTCCAGATGTTTTGAAGAACAACTCCCATCATCCTTGATCATTAGCCATCCTAGTTGGAGCTTATGGGGGTTGCAGACCAACACACTTGGAGGGCATTAGGTTGCCTATCCCAGAATTAGGAAAAAGTTGGGATCTGTGTAACACCACTGTGCATAAGCAAGAGATATAACGTAGCAGTAGGAATAGTTTGTCCACCTTCACAAAACCATTTCAAACTTTCAATAGTAGTCAACCAATCCACACTGCGCATCTAACCCCTTTGGATAGAATAACAGTTTTGTTATAATAAGATTATTCAATTGAAGCCTGCTAGTATTAGATTCTGTCTTGAAGCCACATATGTTCCTAAAACTCCTTTCGAAACTAGAAGCAAAAAAAAACACTGTAGACACAACTAGGCCGACCATATGAAAAGGAGGACAGGGCTCCTGTATCTTTAACAGTTGTAGAGAAAAGGGAATTTCAGCCAGTGCTATTTGTATGCAGTTAGTTCCTGGTGAAATTCCCTCTTCATCACAACAGTTAAAGTTGCAGGCACTATACTAGAGTGACCATATACAAAAGAAGGCAGGGCGCCTGTAACTTTAACTGTTGTGATGAAGAGGGAATTTCACCAGGAACTAATTGCATACAAATGACGCCAGCTGAAATTCCCTTTTATTTACAACTGTTAAAGTTACATGAGCCCTGTCTTCCTTTTCATATGGTCAGCCTAGACACAACACTCTTCCACCTACATATCTCCACCTACAAAAAGCTGCAATTTCCAAGCTGGAATACATGTTATTTTTAAAACTTCCCTCTGAAGCATCTACTTCTCCTTTTACTTCTTTTTTCTCAAATCTCCAAGAAACAAACACAGTATGGTATTGTTCTACAAGAAACAAACACAGTATGGTAAGGCAGTTTGAACTTTTAAGCTTCGTGGATTCCATTTTGAGTTCATAATGGTGTTTTCCTGGATTTAAAGATGCTTCAAATGCAATGCCAAACAGACTTTAAAGGGCCCTTTCACACACTTTTCTCTTCCAGCAGGCTGTAGTTCCCTCCCTCACACCTTGATTTACAGCAAATAATGGGTTGTGTTTGCTCTGCAACCAAGACTGGAAGCCTGGAACCAACCATTATTTGTAATCCTGGTTTGCAGGGCAAATACAAAACATATTAATTTGCCATTTTGGATAAATGGCAAACTGCTCAGCTGCTCACCCGAAGGGGAGGGAAGGAAGGAAGAGGGAACCTGTGAGCCTACAATTCCTTAAAGTCCCTTCACAAAGCACCAAATCATGCCCAGGTATTGTGCCTAGTCCAGCCCATACCTCTCCTAGGGAATCAAGACTTGGACATCAGGGCAAAGCAATATCCAAAGGCCAATGTGTCCTTCCTCTCTATTTGAGAAGAGAGACAAAATGATATAGGAAATGAAATTGCCCAGTTCCTCAATGGAACAGAGTAAAGTCCTGCTAAATATCAAATCAATCTTCTGTTCACTAGGATAGCGAAGTGGTCATTTTAAGGCTTCCAATTTCTCTATTAGTTATTCTGCAAAGAATTACTGACTCAATATGAGGTGATAGTAAACAAAGAAAATACTCAGGTTTTCCACTCCCAAATTTAACAAGAGCATTGCGAACAAAGAAGAAGACTCCAAGCTAAGGCACAACTCTGGGACAAATCATACAGCCGGCATACTTTAGTTGGTCTGTATCACTTGAAGAGGAAGGGCAGTGAATTGTTAGAAAGTCCTTTTAGGCGCACAACACATTTATTTCATTCCCAATAGTATACGACCCTTCCTACACACACATAGATATTGACATATACACATCACACACACACACCCTGCATAGGACTGAGGAGCAGATGCCTAGAACAGGGATGTGGAATATCTGGATTGTGGGCCTAACCTGTTTCGCAGAGGTTCCCCATCTAGCATGCGGTGGGGGTTGGGCTCTCCCTGCAGGCATCACCCCCTTGGCTCTCCAAGCCCAACCCCTGGAGGCGGGAAAAAGAATCCCGCATGTTATCTCAGATCTGTGACTAGAGATAACAGTGAGGACTGCCCTGTGTACCTCTCTCCCTCCCAAATGGGAGAGGAAGAACTGCACAGGGAATTCCCCTTACTTAACACACCACTCGCCTTCCCAAGCAGAAGGACAAATGGAGAACTAAGTGCTTCCTCGGCAGAGACACTGAGTAGACGAGTGAACCTCCACCTGGCACCTCAGCCGAGGACGCTTGGATTCATCCATGCAAAAGCAAGAATGATGCAGAGCCAGTTCAATCCTCTTTGCTCCTGTTAGAGAAGTAAAATGGACCAGGCCAGCTTGATTCCATCCTCCCCAGTGGGAAAAGGTATGGAGCAGGCCAAGCCATCCCTGCTGAGGCACCAAGTGGATCATCCAGCCAGCGTTTCGGCTGGGACAATTTTGGCCCAGCCTGGTTCTGGGCGGAAGCACTGGGTGGAGGATTTGAAGATGCAAACTTTATATGCACTAAACTAAAGATGCAACTTTAAGTGAAGATGCAAACTTGATATACACTGATTGCAGGGCTTCATTTGTCAGTTCATCAGGCTTGACAACATCTCGAATCATCTTGTTCACTGGATGCTGTCGGGAGTTTGACTATGGGAGTTGTGGTTAAATTGTAGCTCAGTCATAAATTCATGGAGAGGGGCTTCAGGCAAGTCTCTCTGTGCTTCCGTTCCCAATCGATTTCAATGGATTATTCAAAGTAGAAAACACATACGCACAATGTTCGGCAGGATGAAGGGCTGCCAAACAGCAATGCACCAAGAATAAGCAAGTTCATACAATTAAGTACGATTAGAAACACATATTCTGCTCAACAGGTTTATAAGAGCATTTACTCCCCAGTGGAATTTACTTACATAACGTACTTTGCATTATTATTTCTACATACAAACCGTAACTGCTGCTCTTGCTTGTACTTAACATTGCCGTAAATAATTTTCTTAATGAAGCTTATTAAGTTTGTTTAATTGCTGCTCTTCTGTATTCTCTTACCATTCAGTTTTAAAAGCCTAGCTTCTGGGATTATAGCGCTGATCATATTTTGTCCGGAGTGCTCCAAATATAGCTTAAAAGCAGAACTGAATATTATGATTTTATTTAAACTCAGTGGAATCCAGATTGTTGCTGTTTTTTAAGCTGGCTTTGAACTCCTGAAAGTGCAAGATATGTAACTGCATCATCGTACTTATTATGTAACGGTGTAACCCAAAAGGAACCGGCTGGGATATTAAAAGCACAAAACCAGAACACCAAAACAAAATTGGAATTAATACCAGCTGCAGGTAAAACAAATATTATAAAAATAATGCACAGTATACTCGGAACATAGGCCACCCCAACGCAGCACCCAAGGGTGTCTGTAAAGCTCCCCACTCTCTGCCTCTAAAATAATAATAATAATAATAATAATAATAATAATAATAATACAAAATTAGTGTGCCTGGTTCTCCTTCCTGTTCCTGAACTTGCTGCTAATCAGCTGTTCAGCAGGCAAGAAGTACAAGGGGTAGAGGGGAGAGAAAGAATGAGGCTAGGAGTGTGGAAAAACAGCTTGATGAAGAAGTGTGGGGCAGAGAAATAGAAAACTAGAGGCTAGGTGTGGAAAGAAACAGCGAGATAGAGGAGTGAATGGGAAAGAAAGAGCACCATTAAGGGTTAGAAAGGGAGAGAAAGAGGAAGGATAAGGAAAGTAGTGAGGAAAGGGGAGGCAAATAGCAAGGCTAGAGGCTAGGAGGGGAGAAAGAGAGAGAGAGTGAGCGAGAGAGAGAGAAGATTGGGTGGCCCAGGAAGCAACTCTTTCTATTTCCCCTTCCCTCCCAGCTGTAGCCTCACTATGTCCCTCCCCATCACCACTTCTTGACTAGCTAGGCCCCCACGACAACCATTATGTGAGTAATCACATCCTCCATGGGACCTATTTTGTGGTGGTGCCCACAGCAGTTTTTCAAATTCCCAAATGTGACCACAGGTCCCCCCCCCAAAAAAAGTTGGGGACCACTGATATAGGCAACCAAATGCATTCTCTTAACTCTCAATTTCCAAGAATATGCACAAAGACTAGTCATGAGTTCTAAGGACCTGTGTCCTCATAATTTGTGCAACAAATTGCAGAATCTCACCGAGTTCAGTAGACTAAACACAAATGAGCCTACACTTGGACATAAAAATCTTAATAAGTTTCAAGCGTAATTTAGAAATATATCTTAAAAAATTGGAACTTTTGCTGAAAGCTTAGAAACCAGAAATGGTGCTAGGGAATGATGAGGCAAATTCACAAATCCTTTGACCCTCCATTGACATTCCGGCTCCCTGGATTTCTGCCCATTGCCTCTTAGCTATCATCAGAAGTGATAATTTTGAACTGCAGGATCACTATTTGGAATACGTGCCTAGGGCTCTCCTGACCCTGTATCTTAGGCAGTCTAAAAGGGTTAACCCTGTATTGCCATTTTATTGGCCAGTGATCACTCCATTTTAGGAATAGGCAATTTGCTCAACATTAAGGACTACATCTATGTCTAGTAGCATTTGTCTAATCTACCTTATAGTTTTGCTCTGTTTTGGAACTATGTAATTGTTAAAAATCTGGCAGATACCAAATCATATATGGTGTTCTGACCATAGCCATGATTAGAATGCTTTAGTGAAGATCAAGAGGCAGACATTTTCTATTTAATTTTAGACATTCAGCACCTGGACTTTCCTTGCAAAAGATACGTGCTGGTGGCTGATGTGGCCTTTCATGTTTCCAACAGCAATTCTTGGTGTGCTGGGATACGACATAGGCCCTCATCAGCTGAGCCTGAACAAGAACGTCAAACATTACTCCTTCGCCACAAGCTAAAAATCTCAGTTCAACCCATGAAAATGCAGAGGTTGCCTAGCAACCATAACACTTGAAATACGTTTTGGTGGAAAGAGCAGCTTAACTGTTTACAAGCCGATTCAACTTGTACAGCTCCGGGACTTGCTTGGGTGCATTCTCGGGGCTTATTGTATGTAGCTTTCCAATAATGACACATCAGTGAAGTCTGGTATTAAGTTTGCCTACAGTCTTAAAGAGTAACGCCAAATACGTCACAAAATTCTAAGCAGTTAGATTGCTTCAGTTGTATTATTTTGTTTCCTTCTCTTGGGATGTCAAATAATCATTAATGGCTATGCTTTTTGGGAGTGAGAAGAACTTTGCTTTTGGGAGGGAGCCATTGACAATACACAGTTCAATGACTAAAATGTTGGGTTTGCTCTTTTTCTCCTGCTCACCCCTTTATCTTGCTGTTTTTTCCCACTACCTGTCTCTAGCCTGCTTTTACTCTCCCCATCCCACATTGCCTCACCCCCACATGTTGTTCCCCCGCTCCTCGGTTAGATCTACACCAAGCAGGATATAACTGTGAAACGGTATAGGGAATGTGTCCTGGGCCCAAACAGTTGTCAAAACTGTTATCAACCATTATAAAGCAGTAGTGTAGATCCTGCCCTAATTTCTAACCCTGCTCTTTCTCTTCCTTCCCCCTCTTTGCCTTGCTTTCTTGTCCTGCCCACTGAACGGCTGATCAGTGGCAGGTTCAGGAACATGAAAGAGAACCAGTTGCACTAACATTTTTCCATTTTTAATCCCCCCATTTTTTTGAACGGGGCAGGGAGTTAAGAGCTTTGTGGGTGCCACTGGAGATGGCCGCAGGCACCACATTGGGGACCTTGGCTTAGAGTTGTGAGAGATGGAAACTACATCATCCTTCCATGCAGTTCATTACACCATCTCCCATACAATTTTTTTCAATACAGTGAGAGGGTCACTGGGTCTTAGCAGGGTTGCACTGAGAGGTAAATGCCTTTTGGCAGACACACAAGACTAGTTAGGCTTCAGTGAAATGGCAGTCTGGAGAACTTGCACTCACAATGAACCTGAATTTGCCGAAAGGGCATAGGCCTGTACAAACTGCTACTGTTACAATTAGTTATGCTCTATGCTCCTGCTGTACAGTTTGTTACCACACACACAAAAATAAGATTCAAAACGGGAAAAAAATGTCTGCCAGTTTCCCAGGCTTAATAGGGAGATGTAACCTGTAAATTACAGCCAGATTTTCAGACAAGAAAGCAGCTGTTGCAGTGTGTTATACCTGAGAACCCAATGTGATTGTGGAACTTCAAGAGGATCCTTTGCAACCTGTAGCAAAACACCTGCAAAGGCATTCATCACTCACAAGCCTTTTGTTTGTTTCCACATACCACTGGCTATTTTCAAAGCCTTCGTTATTATTGTTACAGCTATGACCTTTTACTCTTCAGCATTTCTGGCACAGCTAGGGACTATTCACTAAACTGGAACTACAAGCTTATCAATCGCATAGCCACAGCATCCAATAGTAAAGACTGCAAGGAAGTCTAACATGAGAGGAGAGTTTCAAGGGTCTTCTTGATAGAACTAATGACCCTATGCATTGTTTCCATTAGTATAAGAGATTGATCTCCTTTGCAGTTCTTTCTTAATTATCTATCCTGAAGCATAGTCTTGAATGTTTTCGTTCTGGTCTTTATATAATGGAAGCTGTTGTTCTGGTCTTTATATAATGGAAGCTGTAACACGAATGCATATCAAATGTCTTTTTAAAAATGTTTGTATTATTTTGAACAATAAAAACAGAAAAAGAAATAATGCTGTATTAGTCATGTTTTCAAGAGGATCAGGGGAAAGGGGGGGGGGGTATGTTAATGGGACTCTGTTCCCTGATGCTATAAATCTCCTAAAAGTTGGTGTTGTCAAATAAACAGATGCTTTCCAAGGAACAGCAAGTGACTGAGCCACATATAAACACAAGCAAGTTCCACCATAACATAACAGCACTAGTTACTTTCACTTCCTTGGCAGCACAGGTGCTTCAAGAGAAGTGAAGTAAGTGAACACTATACCTCCCAGTCATGAAGCTACCAGCTGTAATCAGAGGTACTAGTTATGAACACTTTCCCCCACCAGGAAATAATAGCAGAGTTGGTATATAACCACAATACGGTTGTGCATATAGTGCTGTTTCCTTATCACTGATGGTATACTATTCTATGAACCATAATAGTCATACAGTGCAGTAGCACCCAGCATGGTATATACATCCAACAGGGGTCAACATGAGAGTTGTACCATCAATATTCTAACCATTATTGGAAAATATTTGTGTTCACCTTCTATTACTTTTGGAGCTTTTTAACTATCTCCCTTGTTTTGTTTCATACACATGCCGTCATCTCCTTAGTACATGTATTCCACCCACTGCTGTTCTTTCTATCTGTAACATACAATCTGTCAAGTTGTTTAAGAACATATGTTGGATCAGACCAAGGGTCCATCTAGTCCAGCACCCTGTTCACACAGTGGCCAACTAACCACCTGTGGGAAATCCACAAGCAGGAAATGTGTGCAATAACACCCTCCTGTTCATGTTCCCCAGCAAATGGTATACATAGGCATAGTGCCTCTGGTACTGAAGGCCGCATATAACCATTAGGACTAGTATCCATTGATTGCCTTATCCTCCGTGATCCATCCTCACAGTTCGCTTCTTTAGAACAGCCATTCCTGAATAATTCTAGCCCTATTTTTCCAGTCCTCTCTTTATTATCCCCTGCTCCTCTAAAGCCATGTGACTGAACCTTATTACTTCCACCTATTGACCACAAACAAGTCAACCCCATAAGACATGATATTCCAGTTTTGTCTGAAAGCCTGACAGTACCTGCCATTTTAATGTTTAGTATTATGGCCAGTATACTGTTGACAAAACTTTAAAATAGCAGTAGTAAAAACTTGGTACTAGTTCCCACTAATTATATGCTTATTTATAATAGTAGTTCATAGTAAGCATATATGCAATTCAAAACATCTGGCCTCTTGTGGTTAAGGTTAAAAAAATACCTAAAGCTAAATAGATTTCTGATTTCTCTCATACACCACCTTCACCAGGAAGAATCTCTGTATTACAGTATGTGTAAATATGCATTTCCATATGCTCCAAGGCTACATTATGACTTATAAAGAGAACGATTGCGTTAAATAATCTTCGTAGATGATTCTTGCTACCTACCTAAGAAGCTCATTTGTGGCAATTCATGTGCAGTACCGAGAGCAGCATCTCCTCATACAAAAATAAACTAAGTCTGGACAGAAAAGTATAAGTTTTGAAATTCTGTTTAGCATCTGCTTTCCTACCCTGCTTTGCTTAAAATACCCGCACTGACATTTCCTCTTTCCCCATACCACGCCAACCTGCTGACTTTGGGAACCCAACCCCCCAAAACAGGAAATATTAACCAACAAGTCCAAAAGAAGCCACTCACATTAAACTCTGTTCATTACAATGGCAGTATCTACAGTTTACAGGAGATGGAATAAAACCACAATAGTGTACAGAGTACTAGGAACATGGTGATCTAAATTTAGGCATGTTATAGCACCCCCCCCTCCCTCTCTCACATGTTCTTTTTTAATACACAGATTCAAAAAGCGTTTTTGAGAGTGAGGGAGGAAGATATACCAGCAGAGCCACTCAGGTTCTTGAACCAAACCCAAGATTGATGTCAGTTTCCATCAAGTGGAGAAATACAACATATTTTGGGAAAGTATGAAATTCCATCAAGAAATTCATTGCTTACACTCCTATTGAGGCCCCAACATGTCTAAATTCCATGGCACTTGTTCCCACAATCTTGTGGGATGCACAAGGCTACAAAGACAATAAACATATCCATTGTAATCATGCCGGGTATATGCATAGTACAGTATTATTTTATCAAGAGCATGGTAACATCTCTGCCTCCTGCAGCATTGAAATCACAAGCCATATTCAGAAAGGAAAGTGGAGAGCCAGTGTGGTGTAGTGGCTAAAGTGTTGGACTGGGATTTGGGAGATCCGGGTTCTAGTCCCCACTCACCTATGGAAACCCACTAGGTGACTTTGGGCCAGTCACAGACTCTCAGCCCAACCTACCTCACAGGGAAATGGAGAGGAGGAGGATTATGTACACCACCTTGGGTTCCATGTAGGAAAAAAGGTGGGATATAAATGCAATAATAAAATAAAAATATTAACAACACACAACTGGACTCTCAGAAATCTGCCTACATCCTTGAACCTTCTGGATTCCAATTCAGGTGCCCACAACTTCCACAATGTTTTCCTTGTGCTACATTTTCTCAGCTTTTTTTAATAGCTTGAAATGGGGACAGGAAAGAGTTTCGACACCAAACATACCTTTGAAAGTGTTTTGTTTACACTTTTCAGTTGCAGAAACTTTCACAACATGGCTCAACGCTCATAAACCCTTCACTCATAAATGCAATTACCAGCCTCTCCCATAATACCTAATTCATAACTCATAATTCATTCATAACATAAAAATAATGTTCAGAACATAGCCTAGTTTTCTCCCATCATTTTTTAATTGTTAACAGAGGAACAGAAATTCCTGTATTTCCTAAGTTGTCTTAAGGAACTTATTGTTATGCAAATACTTACCTGAAGATAATCCTTCAGCACTTCTTTATGGTATGCTGCCCAGAGAACTTTAAGTTATGGGGAAGCACGCAAATATAGTTAATTAATAATTAAATCTGACATTTAAGCAAGTTAAAAATGGAGGAAGAATGCCCAGAAATAAGGCAGAAAAGGAAGCAATTAAAAAACCACACACACATTTGGATATTTTCAAATCATAGAGGTCAATTTTATGGTCTGAATAACAGTGTTCTCTCAACTTCATGCGAAGTTACATGAAACTAAATACTACATTGACCAAGTATATATACACCCACAGTAGTGGTGGGGAATTGTAAACAATGAAGTGAAAGGGAAAAGAAATGCTCCCTCTGACCTCACTGTTTGCATGCCCCCTCCAAATTACAATATTATAGCAAAGTAGCATCACCGCTTTTTAAAAGTGTGCACTATTCTTCAGTTCTGAAGTTTGGCAGAATTGGCTTTGGTTCATCATTCCTAATGTAAACCACTTTTGAAAAGAGAATTGGATAGAAATCCCAGGGAACTAATTTTCAGTTGCGGTTCAGCTAAACGCAAAAGTTGGCAAGCTGTGGAAATCTCCAGTCACACACAGTCAGGCTATTACTCTTTCCTAGCAATTCACTGTCACTTTAGTAAAGTTCCCACTGATTTCTAAACACGGCTGCAGACATTTCACTTCCACTTATTTTTAGAATCTGTCTTCACCCAAGGGACAGGCCTCATTCGGATAAAACACTCAAAACTATAGTTTAGCATTGCACAAGTAAGCCTCTGGCTCACACGCTCCCTCCTCCTTCTCCAGTTCAGCCTTGAGGAGGCTGGAAGCTTTTGCTTCCGGTTTTAACCAACTGCAGTATAGCATTCTGTCCAAACCTGGATGCATAGTGGTTAGTTAACTGTAGTTCACAGAAGCCAGCCAATTTCCAAATGGAACTGTCTTGCTCAAATAAATCATAGTTAAAATGAAACTACAGTTTAGGGTTCGTATGCAACACTACACTGCAGTTGACTAAATGGAAGGAAACACTTCTGATCTCTTCATGATCACACAGGAGGAGGAGGAGGGAGCATACAAACCCAAGGGTCATGCTCATACAGCTTAACCATAGTTCTATGTTGCATCCAAAGGAGACTACAGTATTTCATGGCACCTTCAGATGCAACAACAACTAAACGTGACATCACAGACTCCTGCATTACATTAAATAATACCACTGTTTCAGTGAAAGAGAGGTCCTGGTATATCAATAAAGTTATGCTGAGGTTTAACATTTTGCTAACAACAAAATAGTGCTGTTTTGAGTGCTTGGAAAATACAATGTCCCCACACAAGAAACGTTACCTTAAAGGTAGACAACGGGATCACCTTCAATATATGAGTAACCAGCGTGAATTTATTGCATGAAAAATTATAGTCTGAGAAGGCCTTTAGGCCAGAGTTTCTCAAAGCAGAAGGCACTCTTCTTGCAGGTATGGGCAGTTATACCAGACATAGGTACTTCACTTGGATCAGTGCTATTTTAAAGGTTTCTAAAACTCGTATTTCCGCCAACAGAGCCCAAAGCAGCTCAGCCTAGGGAAAAGCTAGGCAGCCTTTTGGGGCCTTGGACACATTTGGCAATTTAAGAAACTATCCTGGGCCCCACCACAAAATGGCTGCCATGGGAGGTATGGCAAAGGAAAAGTAATCTACTCAAAAGAGTACAAGGCGGAGGTGGGGTCTGAGTCCCAATACACAACTCCTTTGAACCCACAGTTTTCATCACCAACATAAATCAATTTCATAGCAATCCCAAATGCTGGTAAGAAAGTGTGTACATTTTTCAAAAGTTGGATGGGCAAGGCACCTTGGTGGGTGCCAGCAGGGGTGTCTGGGAGCACATTGGTGTCCATAGGCATCACACGGCTTGGCCTAGGGAATGGTGCATGCACATGTGTGTGTACAGATACATAGACTTGACTAAACCAGTGTAAAGAATGCTAACCCACTCCAACCAACCATCCAAGTCAGTATAAAATGGCAGAGA
This sequence comes from Anniella stebbinsi, assembly GCA_029215795.1. Lineage (NCBI taxonomy): Eukaryota > Metazoa > Chordata > Lepidosauria > Squamata > Anniellidae > Anniella > Anniella stebbinsi. The sequence continues at coordinate 56,763,618 of JARDYH010000005.1, read as the reverse complement.
GGTCTGCCCCATGATCATTGTTAGGCAATGAAGCAATTACTAATTTCCACAATCCTCTTGATTTCTATATTCTGTTCTATAAGGTTTTAAGTAGATCATGGGGCTCATGCAGCCTTTCTCTCTTCATTTTTCTCTAGTCAGTTTACCCCCAGAGTTGAGGACAAATATGAACACTGCCAAGCTTTTCTATTTGGTGAAATTTCAAGTTATTTTCTTGCCTCATTTTTGCATGGGCTGAAAACTCCTCAATTAAGTATACCGGCCAACCATGCCAGTTTGCTGGCAAACTAACCCAGATGACGTACAACCTCAGTTTGGGTCAAGTAAAAAACACACAGGGCAAAATTGGCAATAGATGGTCCATTAAACTTTGCCCCTCTAACTCCTTCCTTGAAAAATGTGTATCCAATGACATACAATTTAAGTTGGCTTTGAAAATTAAACTCAGAATTCTGTAGCTTGTTTAAAGCTGACTGATTTCTACATATGTATCTCTCAGTTTTAAATGCAAATGTTTAGTTATAACCTTTGCCATGCCAGAAGTCATAGATAAGTCTTAGAATTCCTATTAGTCTTAAAAATGAAACTACATACAATATTCGTAGCTTGAGAAGCAGATTTGTCACTTTTAAGATTGCAGCAGGGGATAGTAATTTACAGGTAACTAACTGTGTGGTTTGTTGTATCCCAGCCTCAGTACACCAAATTAAGGTAAAACAGTCCTCCCTCCTTCACGCCATCAGTGCAACTGCAAGCAAAGGCATACTACACTAAAAAGCGTCATTTGTTATAAAAGTCTCATAAAAGCCCAAAATAACTATCACTAGCCAGCGATATTACAAAGAGACAACAGACTTTAACAGAACGGAAGCCATTTTTAATAGCCCATATCAGTCAGCTAATGTCTTGCTGCTTCGTTAAAAAATGCTGGCTTATCCCAACACAATATCTTTTCAGCACCTCTTGATAAGAAAAGCTTCTATTTGTTTTCAGCAGGGGAAAAATGATTAAAATCTAGATCAATCCTGCTCTACTGGTTTCTTTTCTGCCCACACTTCGCACGCAGTACCAGAGATAAGAGTCAATATAATTAGGGGTTGCGGAGCATGAAGCTAGAAAACGATTTAAAGGGTTTATCACTACTACGTGCATGGCTTTCCCTTTCTGAAGTCCAATTTCACTGAAGAGGATTTTGCTTTACTGAAGACAACAGTGTAAATAAGCTCCCAACATAGTTTCATCACTTATTTTGCAGATCCTTCCTCAAGAGTTTCCCTACCAATCTTCAATTTTCAACCCCTGATAAACCTTAGCTGTAAATCTCAAGGCATAGGCAATGTTACTTTAGTGTTTAAATGTCTAGAACTAAAACTGAATAATCCTGGATTGGATCCAGATCCTTTGTTTGGCCAGCAAAAGGACACAGCTTGTGGAATGGAACTTACCCCCAACCCTCAGGAGCAGATCTAGAGGTCATGGGGGTAAGATGGGGAGGGAAGGCTGGAGCAGGGAGAAGACACGGAAATCCCATTCACCATGCAGTGCTCTTCCACTGACTGAATGAAGTATTTGCAGGATTAATCTCAGGAAGCTCAATTTCATAAAGGAATCTTTTTTAAAACATTTATAACCACCATGGTCATATTTCATAAGACATTCCTTCAGCTAATATACTTACATGTATGTATGTGTGTGTACATGTAAGCATCTCCTGTTCAGAACTCTGTAGGTTATCTATTCCAAGCTTGAACAAATCCATTAAAATACTTACATTGCTTATGTAAAAGAACCCTCACTTCAGCAGTCATTAAAAACCTTCATTGCCATTGGAAGCTGACACTTGGCATTTGCTTTCTACAGAGAGACACAGAGAGCATGTCCTCTTAAACCTAGTCCCAACTGCACTTTCCCCTGCATCCTACAAATCAAGTATTATCAGTGAGCAGCTACTTTCACACTGGAGACAAGAGAGGAATGGAATGTATGCAAATGTTCTCCCAATTTGCATCCCTCCAATACTTTCTACTGTGGAAGGGGTTGCAAATGGGACCATAGCACACTCCTATTCTGCAGCCTCCTCATGCCTCCCAATGCCTCCCACTTCAAAGCAAGAACCATTGGGAAAAATGTACTCCTCTTCCTTCCTATAGCTTGAGATCTCCAACTTAAGTAAAGAGAATGTATGGAATGCATTTTATGGACGAATCAGTTTGCACATGGCAGTTTAATGGAGAAATATAGTACTTCATTTTGGGCACTGATACAAATTGGATGCCTTATTGTTTGCTTGTATTTATTTTCTATTCCATTCTTCTTCTGTGTTCTTTTTGTTCCCATTCGGGCAAGAGTTCCATTTTCTGAAGGAAGCCTTCTTTTCTCCAACAGCTTCCTTGACAGCGCTCGTGAACCATGTTGTTGATCTCTTGGATTTGGCGTACCTTTCGTAACTTGTGGTATATATTCTAGCTCAGCTACTATAATTATAGTTTTGAATATCCCCCCCGCCCTAATTTCAACTTCCTTGGCAATTTCCCCACTTATATATATAAATTAAATTTGATAGCACTATGGTTACTGTCTCCAACTGGTTCGACATGAACATCTCACACTAGAACCTGGGAACTTGCACTGAGTCCAGGGTCACCTTTCTTCTGGTCAGTTCCATGACCAACTGTTCTAGAGCACAGCCATTTAGGGTACCAAAACATTTTACCTGTTTTACATGACTGGAACATGCATTTAACTAGTCAAGGGTAACTGAAGTCTCCCACTACTACAACACCTATTACTAGTTTACACTCTGAAACTGGAATACCTATGGGATTAAATGCAAGCATGTATGTGTTTCCAAAGCAAGGCAAACATATACCCACCCACTTCGCAAGCATATACTCACCCACTTCTCATCCCAACAAAACTGGATTAGTAATATTGTGACTAGATGTCATTTTACGTCGGGCAAAAGAACTATATTTCCAAGCGGCACAACTTTAAAGCCTAGTTCCAGTGCAACGTTATTCACTACAACTTTTCCCTGAAAATGGCATTTTACGCATCGTCGTATACGACAATTGTTTTCAAGAACTTCAGAACTGGTACCTATCAAGCAATGAACTATGGACCAAGTAAGCTGAGTGTTTATGGTAGAGGACATTTAATGAAAATTCTCATCAGAAGAGGATCAAGGCCTATGTGAATACTCACATGTAACACAAAGTTTCCAAATCCATTACTGTCACACTCACTTATGAGATTAGAGTCTATTAAAATACTCATTTCCAGCAAACTGTGTGCTTGGGGCAAGAGTTCCAAAAATCAAGCTAAAGTCTCAAAAATGCTGACAGGCCACATAAGATGTCAAAGCAATTTAAAAATGCTCCAAATCCGAGAATGACGAAGCCAACATCCTTTAACAAAATAGAAGAAGTGAAACATCAGTGAGTTTGGCTAAATAAAGCACTATTTCATATCCCCCCAATATTATGACAATTTTATAGAGCACAGCTCTTATGTACTCATCAGCACAATTTCGGCTCTTAAGTAGTCAGGTTTCTTGGGCAAAACTGAATTTGTAGATACTTGCTTCTACTACATTCATTTACACAAGTACCTTCCTACCAACACAAAAGGAACAACTAAGATCTTCCTTCAGTGCTCTTTGCCTCTTACCTTTATGAAGATTTTTTTCACATAATTAAATCCATTTCTCTACCTTCTTTTTCACAAGTATTAACATACCATCCTCAATAAAGTTGTTTAGTTGTAACAATTTTATAAAGCAAGTTATTTGTTTTGGAGGATCTGAACATTGCCCCAAATAAGACATGTGCATCAGTCAGCCACAGAAATACTATCATCACTGAGTTGAGGAAGACCCAATTAAATCTACACATTAATATGCCATCATGTAATGTTGCCTTAATGTGGAGCTCTTCTTCCTGTTCCTATACTTGTATGTCAATTACTTCAAGGCACAGGTATAGCAATGCAAAGCTCAACAACCATTTTATCAGTATTTCAAATATATCACCGCAGTTAAAAGAAACATTTTTGCACAGCATGTCCTCACTATTTGCCTAAAAGGCCACTGCCAACGCCTTCAGACTTGCTGTGCCTCCTACAACACGTCTGTCAGCACTATTGCTTGGTTTAGGAACACAAATTTCTATGCAAGAAATACATAGCTCTCTCCCTTCCTCCCCACACGTGTTGCTTATTTTGGACTACACCAAGACACATTGCAACGTTGCATGCAATCTCAGAACCAGATGCTCCACAATACCTAAATTCAGTCATTATACCAAGCCATAGTATGTCTAATGAGAGTTTAAAACCCAACCATGGTACAATCTTCTAAAGAGCTGCTTTCCCCCTCTCATCTGCACAGCACTCTAGTATCTAGGTGCAATGGCCTCTAGAGGAAAAGGAAAAGCCATAACTAATGTTTGTCAAATCAGATATCGTGCTGAGCCGTAGTTGAGCTTCCTTAATCATGGTCTGGTGTGATGTCTGATAATTCAGATTAGTTAGGTAATTCACTGGTTCGATTTAGACAAAAAATACAGAGCACATTATTCTAAATGTCTTCAGATATTTTTTCCAGATCGCATACTGAAACAGCCATCATGTCCTGGAGCAGATGTAAACAGGTCAGCATTAATTATTTGTTACTAAAAGTGGCCATTGGTAACATCCTCTTCAGAGAAAGAATGCACCAACCCACTCAGATTTGTTAACCTTCATTAAGTCCCCCAACCAAGTAGTTGCATCATACAGCCAATATAATACAATTTATGAATATATTAGAAAACTGATACTTACAGCCATAATTAACTCAAAGGGGTGTTTATACACCCTCACAGGTGATTGGTATTTCTGCACCATGGTTGCAAGTGATTAGTACTATACAGATCTGTAAAAAGAAACAAGAAGTGGTTGAAATGGTATTAATACATACATATTACAACTGAAACCGTAACCATGGATACTTTGCATGTCACTTCCCATCACCAGAATTCTACATCCCAGTGACACATGCAAGAAGATTTTAAAGAGAATTCAGGGTTAGTGAAATTCATACTGGTGACACCACTATCAGAATATTTCTGAACTTTTAAAATATATTTTCCCCATTATATGTTTGAATGCACCAGCAAGGCTCACTATCTCTTTGGAGTTTGAAGAACTATATTTAGCCAGAAATTACTGTATCTTAAATGTGCTTAAAATATGGGAAAACACACCCACAACATATACTCAAATCTCCTATTTTAAGCAACACACTTCTGGCTCAATTTATAACTTCCCATTTGGAAGAACACTGAACAGCAGCACAGGTTGCATAACTGCTGGTATAGATTAGGAATGGGCAATCAACCTAGCACAAGCAACAAAACATTCAGTGCAATATTTGAACAACATATATGCTTTAATTTCAGCCATACCATGTGAAGGTTGTAGTCCTCATGGTTGTACAGATATACTTGAATACACAAGTGAATGCATTTGAAAGATCCAATAGCTGGGAGACAACTAGGCCGCCATTTCACTTGCGCATTCCAGTTCCTTCAAATTATGACAGCTAGACTTTTGGAGCTACATAATATTAAAAAGTTCTATTTAACTAGAATGCTGAAAGGCAGAGAGAGAGAGAGAATATTCACCTCAACTCAAGTTATGTTACTTGGCAAGTACAAGAGCAAACTATGATCAAGTTTGAATTATGAAATCTTGCTTTAATAAGCCAAAATATGCATGGGCTATAGGCACCTGGATACAGCCGCTCTGTTCTTTTTGTCATAAACTGAGTGAGCAAGCCAATCTGCCGCAATTAACTATACTTTCCTATTACATCTGAACTAGGAACTATGGTTAAATGGCTTCCAAACAAGCCAGGATATAGAAGCCAGCTTTAAACCATCATTTCATATTCTGCCTTGTTTGGAAGCCATTAACCATATTATTCATTGTGGCTTCCTGGCTTGTTTTTGCTGCTCACATGGAGGGAAGAGCGAGGCAGCTCTGTGCAGGTAGCTCATGCATAGCTTACAGGTATTAAGTCAAAATTGTAATCATCTGAACATGGCCTATGTGTCCCAAGACTCCGAGCACTGTATTCATACTGTCATATATGCAAAGAAAACTCGCTTCCAGCATTCAAGGAAGTTCCCAGAGCATAAAATCTTGCTAAACATTTGTTAAGCAAACTCCTCTAGTTTCATCTTTAAAGTGGAGGGGTGACTACCCTCAAAAGAGCCAGGATGTTTTCTTAATAAAGCTATATAATATCACACTACACTTGATTTTAGCAAAAGGCCGAGAAATGATATATAATATCAATAAAACACAGATTCATCAGCTATAATTGAAAAATATAGCAGGTAATTTCTTGTTAAAAATGGGAGAAGTTACATAAAATGGGAAATTAGAAATAATAATTTACTGAGAGAATATTATTACTATACACGATTTTCAATATTTATTAAAGTGACACTGAACAAAATTTTTATTTAGAAATTAGGACTTTAAGTCCCAGAGAGTTTGAATACATCAAATATACCATATCCTAGTAAGCCATTAATATCTAAGGCAATCTTTTACCAAGTTACTATTCTCCAAATGAAAAAGTAGTTTGCTTAAAATGTTGTCATTTGAATGCAACATGGGCTAATTACTAACAACCATTTTAATGAACAAGTGTATTTTAAACTTACTAAAAACACAAATAGATTTTCAACGTTGAAAGTACAATGAAGACAGCAAATATAATGGCTTCTAGCTATACATCTTGTTTTGTGTTTGGTTTTGTATTTGGTTAATGTAATTTTCCTAGATAGCACAGAAGATGCTCTGAAGACTACAGATAATTAACTACTACCAGGACAGTCAGTAGGAATGCCCTTAAGGATTTATGGAATTGAATATTCCTGCCTGTAGTGTAGGACTCCCAAACAAGGTAAATACACTCTCAAAGAAGGCACTAGTGCTGTGTACACAGCTAACATGGAACAAACAGCCTTCTAACATCTATTTGAAAGACACATAATCAGGACCAGTTTTCTGCAGCTGCAGGGGAAAAAAACCTCTCTCTAACAAACAAAATAGCTGCTTCTATAAATTAGCTTCAGAATGCCAATGAAAGTTAACAGTCTCTTCCAGGGATTTTGTTTTGTTTTTTACATAACAAGAGCTCTGTAAGCAGTGTTGAGGAAAGAATGTTGGAGAAAACTCAACACCCTCCAACACAAAAACACAGTGATCTGTTTGTCAGCAAACCGAACAATTAGTTTTAAATGGCTAAAAAGACAATATCCAAATGGAAAGAAACATTTAGCCACACAGTCAAGAGTCTTTTCTGAAGCATTTAAGCAGAATAACTCTCATCTTGGTCCAAATCAAGATTTACTTCAAAAAGGAACTGTCTTCTCCCTTACCACTTTTTATAGCCTGCAAAACAGTCCAAAGCAGAAACTAACAGAAATCTACTGCTATTATTATTATTATTATTATTAATAGAGTGACTAAGTTTGGGATTCATTTAGTTCATATTCTTCTGCCACAGACTCTCAGAACCTCCATATGCTGCAAACTGCACAATTCAACTATTTTCTGCTTAACACAGCCCTTGTCCAAAAGCCAGGATGAATGGAAGACAGACTTCCCTACTAAACTTGAAAGAGGGAAAGGGTTTGGGAGTGACAGGTCAGAATCAATAAGGAAAGCAAAAAGCTGCCTGAAAATTATGTCACTATCCATCTGTCTTATTGGTAAGGGGAGCACAGAGTTTAAACTGGGGAACAACTAACACCAGAACAAGGAAAATACGCAAGCAGAAAAACAGCTTAGCGGGCAGAAAGGCAAAAGTGCAGGAGAGCTGTGTGTGGAGAGGCAGGACAGAATGAAAAGAATTCCGAAGCAAATCAAAAGGCACTCACGTAAACAGACTGAATCTAGATTAATAAATTGTGGATGGGCAGTAGAAAGGAAAGGGGCAGTGGCAAAGACCAGAGTCAAAACACAACGAGAGCGAAGGCATTTCAGGGCAAGGGTGGGAAGAGATCAATGGGAAAGAAGCCAAAGAGCAAGGGCACATGAGGGAACGATGGAAAATACACAGAGGGAACGCAGTTAGAGCAAAGGGGGCACAGTATAGACAGCAGAATGGGTGACTTGATGGGGAAGGGGGAGAATCGGAAGGCAGGGGACGGATTGTAGGGGTCAACAGGGGGCATGATGTGGCCGAGGATGCCAGTTCGTAATGGCAGAAGAAGGAAGCGAGGAAGAAGGGGGGAAGAGAGATGGAGAGAAACACGCACACAGCCACACCATTCACTGGTCAGGCACTGGTCGGGAAGTCCGGGGTGAATACAGAGAGGACCAGGGGTAGCTGCAAGCCTAGAGTGAGAGAGGGGTGGCTGGCAAGATTTGGAGATCTGGGACTAGAGACGTCCCTGGAAAGCCGCGAAGGGGAGATTGGCAGAAGAGAGGAGGAGATGAAGGAGAAAAGAGGATGGGAGACCGTCACAAGGGCAGAAGAAGAGAAGGGTTGGCACGGAGGGGGGTGGGGGAAAAGAGGGTATAGGGAGCCCCGGGGGAAGGGAGAGAAGTGCCCCTATGGGTGGGGGGAGAAGAGGGAGACAGGGCACAGGCAGGAGAGGAACGAGTGTCCCGGAGGGGAGAGGAAACAGGAAGACGCACACAGAGGAGGAAAGGGGGGGGGAGACGAAAGCAGCACCGTTCGCCCACCTTCTATCGCCAAGGCCGGCTGGTCTCTTGCCTCATGTCGGCTCCCCGTTCAGCTTCTTGTGCTGGTGGTGGTGCTGGTGCCCCTCCTTGTGATGTTGCTGCCCCCGCCGGTTCCGGGGTGGGCGGACGGGGGGGGGGGAGAGGAGGGAACAGAGTGCGGCGACAGACTGGCTCGTTGTTAACCAGTGACGGGCTAGGGGAGGGGCCCAGCCGTCTGCCAACCCGTGCGCCTGCGCACTATGAGGGACGAAAACTCGCCCCCTCCTTCGCTCGAAGGGAGGACGAGTGTGAGCGCTCTCTCTGCGCATGCTCCTCTGGGACGGGTTCTGAGCTGGCTTGCGCAAATGGGAGACGCAAAAGGGAAATAACGTCGCTTCGTTCCGAATTCTTTGCTCAGCAGCGCATAGGACGGTGTTTTAAAGTCGTTATTAGGGCATTTGATGTATAGAACGCGCGTTTTAAAGCAGCCTTGGTGTCGTTGCGCGGTGGTGCGCTGTGTTAGGTGCCAACAGTGTTTTGTTTTATTTATTTATTACATTTGTATCCCGCCTTCTTTCCTCCAAGGAACCCATGCATAGTCCTCCTCTCCATTTTATTTTCATAACAACAACCCTGTGAGGTAGGTTGGACTGAGATTCTGTGACTGGCCCAAAGTCACCTGGTAGATTTCCATGGCTGAGTGGGGGCTAGAAACTGGCTCTCCCTATTTCCAGTACAACACTCTAGCCATTGCACCACACTTGGCAGTTTTTTGAGAGGTGTGTCGGGCTGTTCAGAACAAAGGGAGTCAGGAAGGCATCACAGCCTTGCAGACTGAAATTACCAGAGAGGCTGAATTACTGGATTGGGTCAGGATCTACACTACTGCTTTAAAACGTTTATAAGACTAGTGACAACTGTTGGGGCCCAGGACACACTACATATACAGTTTTCAAACCGTTTTCAAAGTGTCATATCCTGCTTGGTGTAGATCTGGCCCCGGTTTCACTGGACTAGATGGTATTGTACAAATAAAGCAAAGCAAAATACCACATTAGCAAAGCTTGAGCTGAATTTGGGAAGTACACAAATAGCTGGATCCCATGTATGTTTACTTGGAAGTAAGTCCCATGCAGTTTTTCAGTCCTACGTGCCCCCACCCTTACTTGGGAGTAATCCCTTAAGTGTAGTTGGAATGCAGTGAAATCAAGATGCACATGAAAATCTCGAGGTTTTATCTAACGGTCAGAAGGTTGTACTCTTGAATCACAAGGTCTCATCTCAAAGCTTGCCAGGGCTTTAGCGATATCTGCTGAGCTTTGGTCTTGCTTGTTCTGTATTGGGATGGTGAAATTTAGTGAGCTCCCTACAAGAGTATTAGTTGTTGGAAAATGTACATCAATTAAGCCTTTTTTAAAGGTGCAATCCTATGCATATTTAGACAGGAAAAAAATCTAGCTGGGGAATGTTGGGAATTATAGGCCCTTTCTCTGTTTAAACATGCATAGGATTGCGCTCTTAAAAGCATACCTATACCTGTCTACTCAGAAGTAAGTCCCATTTAATTCAGTGGGGTTTACTCCCAGGTACGTACATATAGGAAATCATTTGCAAGTGATTAATATAGAAAACGTAATATTAATGGGGCAGCAGATTTTAAAAAACTTAATTATTTTTAATACAAGGATGTACAAGAACTGTAAGTGGTCACAGTGCCAACTTAGGGGAAGTATTTCTACTCCTCTCTCACACAGATGACTGCAACAACCCTTACTTGCATCATTTAAAAAGAAAGAATGCTTTTAAATTCAGAAACAGTGTTTTATTCATATACAAATTAATGCAGATTTCATCGATCAACTGAAACAGGGTGGTCAGCATTTTTGATCCTGCACCATCCCCCTCCACATACAAAGACAGATGGTGAATTGGTGGCTGCGCATACCCACACCTACAGAAACCCACATGAGATTGGGGGGAAATGGAACTCTACTTGCTTTCAAGTTACTAAGGGAGGGGGAAGCTAAAGCAGCCTTCTCCATCCAGCAACCCCACCATTAGTGGTGGCCTAGGGAAGCAGTAAGCCAACACACTTTGGGGGCTCTGAGGATAAAGCCTCCTCTCCACTCCACTCCCTCCAGTAATCCAGAGTGGAATAGTTGCCAATAGCAGCATGGGAACATTGGTCTTTCCCCCATAGCTCAGCTGTCCAACTTGGCTGTAAGGAAAACTGGGTGGGGCTCCCCCAGACCCATGGGCCAGTCAGGGAGCAGCCCAGGGCTGCATGCCCCCACAGACAATTGGGTGCACACTCTGAATTAAAACATACATGAATAATCAGCTAAAATGTATTTAATTAGGCAGCAGCCCTAAAGAAAAAAGGTGTACTGTCGCAGCATAGCTAGTATATGGGTGGCCTTTCTAGGGCTGAACACAGCCCCAGGAACAGTGGAAGTTACTCAGAAATTGTCATAGTACAAGCTGTTCCCAATTTGAAAAACACTGATCTCTTACAAATTAATATAAAGCAATATTACGTTTCTCAATAGACAAAGTCCAAAAGCACTGTAGCATCCTGTTCAATGCATTGTGCTATAATCTGTGTATCCACAGTACCTGTCGACATCACGTGAGACTTTGTGCTTGAATTTACCCTGCCACTGCAAACATTTTAACATAATAGTTGCCATGGCAAGAGAGAGAGAGAGAGAGAGAGAGAGCAGAGAAACTGGTAGTTCTGTATATGCCTCTATTAATTTATTTAACATTTGCAACATTAGAAATTCCTATGGTTGGGCATTCAGCTTGACTTTAAAAGAATGTGAGAATGTTATATAAGGTTCAGCGCAGTACAGAAGCAGAGGCCAACCTTTTTGGCAAGTCCAATCTAAAGTGTGAGATAATGAGGCTTTTCAGACATAACCTGCTCCATCCTCCCCTTAAAAGCTTCTGATTGCAGTTATCGGCCAACCAGAGTTCATTGTTTCATTTAAGTTCCTGGTTTGGAATCCTGCTTTCTGGGCAAACTATGGCTTTTGCTAGCCATGTTTTACTAGATTTGGATAATCAGAAGCTTTTAATCTAGGCTGACCAGATAAAATCCAGGTCAGGGCTCATATAACTTTAATAGTGGTAGAGAAAAGGGAATTTCAGCCAGTGTCATTTGTATGCAATTAGTTCCTGGTGATATTCCCTCTTCATCACAACACAGTTAAAGGTGCATGCACTATACTAGAGTGACCATATACAAAAGAAGGCAGGGCCCAGAGAGCTTCGGCTATGGGGCGGTATATAAGTGTAATAAATAAATAAATAAATAAATAATAATTTAACTGTTGTGATGAAGAGGGAATATCACCAGGAACTAATTGCATACAAATGACACTGGCTGAAATTCCCTTTTCTCTACAACTGTTAAAGTTACATGAGCCCTGACCTGGATGTTATCTGGTCACCCTATTTAATCTCCATAGGAGGAGTAGACACTGTGCAAGCTCAAGACACAAACCTGCTTTTTCCTTTAATGCTAAATCATGGTTTAGTGTTACATCTGAATAGCTCCAGTGTCATTCTAGTGTACACAGGCATGCTCTGAACTAGTCTACTGAACAGAGAAGCAGGTAGCAGCACAGTGGCTGAAAAACAGGCAGAAATATAGACAGGCACTCTATGATGTGGCTAGGTTCACAAGTCTGTCTTCTCTTTTCCAAGCATATCACAATTTCCCATTGCCTATGCCACCTGTGACAATCATTACAAGTGCTGTACTTACTGCAAAGTATGAACGTTTACACACCATATGATCAGGTGCCACACACATCACAACATTTTTATCATGTTACGTTCACTTGAACTGCATCTGCTATACTAATGTGTTACTTTTCATTCATTTTAATGCAACACATGTAGCACAGTCATATGCAGTGTGTGGAATTGCATGCAACACGCACCAGGAAATTACTGTGAGCTTTTTCAATGGCAGTCTTCAGCCCTAGAGCATGTGAATGTACTGTACACCGTTGTCTCACCACCAACAAACAGAGATTAGGGGACAGAGCTTCCAGGTAAGCTTCCGCCCCGGTATGTCTAATTTTAGGAGCATAGCATTCCACTCGCTGTGTTTTTGCCAATGTGTTGGCTTCAGTGCTGGAATGGTGTGACACCTCAGCCTAGAGCTGCAATGGCTGAGCTTGTCAGTGTTGTTCCCTCAGTGAGCACACCAGCAATGGCCTTGACCAAGGCATATGCTTGCCAGTCAAGTGTGAGCAAACATATTCTGGTAAAACTGCAAGTTCTAGAACTTCATCACAGCATCCTCTGAACAGTTTAGAGTCCAGTCCTTCCAGAAGGACTTGTGGGAGTTAATCATGTCCCAAATCACAACCTTTCACGAAGTAAGTTTCTTTCTATGTTATCACAGGGTGGGGTGGTATTTGGCTTGTGTTACTCTTTATATGTGCAAATTCACCGGGTTAGTTCTGTCACCATGCAATGCTGCACAGCCCAAGTATTCCTGCAGACAGATATATGTCTGTGGGGAAAATGTCTCCTAAGCAGCACTTTCCGCAGCTGTTGGGGCACATTTGTAATTTGGATCTTTCTTTTTTTATTGCTTGTTTTAGGCCACAGTATCTCTGGCTTTGCAGGGGACTCTGGGATGCCTTCTAGGAGCACCTTCATTTTGCAGCGCACCATTAGAACATTCCAAACAGCCCACTGTTGCAGGGCAAGATTGAACACAGTGGCTGGAAAATGCTGGGAGTAGGAAAGCTTTTCCTCTATCTAAATATATATAGGATTGCACTCTAAGCAACTCCAGTTAGGCTTCTGATCAATTCCAGGGTTCCTAGGAATGCAGTTTAAGAACAATGCTCTATTTTAAGCACCAATATCTACTTAATTACCCAAGAAACAAAATGTAAACAGTCTGCATACTTTTACAGAAAATATTTTCCCATATTTATGTTATTGTTCTTTCTTTTAACATTGCAGAAGCATATGTCTGAATGACTATGCAGTGGATTACTGGAGCTTTTTATTCATTATAAAATGAAGCCTTATTAACCAGTTTCTTTTTCAATAGCCAGAACTGGGGATTCAAGAGTCAAAGTCCAGATGATACACATCCTTTGAAACCAAACCACAATAAAGATTTCCAGACACAAGATATATTGTTTATTAGTGACCCTGGGGACTGAGTCTGGAATGAGTTATGTAAGGTCATCACTCTCACCGTGTTTCTTCTCAGACTGGCATTATTAGAGATTTAGCTTGTACAGAATTAACCTTGTTCTCCACCACACCTCCTAAGGCTTTCAGACTACTTTCAAGAAACCCTTTCTCCAAAGTCGTTCCATTTATGTCTGTCCGCAGCAGCCTTCCCCAACTTGGTGCCCTCCTGATGCTTTGGACTACATCTCTCAGAATACTTGACCATTTGCTATGCTAGTTGGAGCTGATGGGAGTTATAATCCAAAACATCTGGAGGAAAGCAAATTGGGGAAGCTGGATTACCGTATATAGTTCTGTTTCAGGATTACTCTTAGGAAAAGTGGTTTAGGGTGCAATCCTATGGGTTGTGCCCTTGGTGATCAGAAGCCCAGAACTTGGAGGCTCCTGATCATCCAATGCATTTTCCACTAGGTGAGCTTTTTTGCCTGTCTAGTAATGGCACTTTGGAGGGAGACAGAAGGAGGCTGGCAGAGCTTCAAGATAGCTTGCATCCTGGCTTCTCCGGTCTCCTCCCCTCCCTGCCCACCGAAGTGCCCCCTTTCCCCGAGGTCAATTTCCTGACCTCATATGGCAGCTCACATGGTTATTTCCATTGGATCTCCGATTCTCCCTTCCAAGATCAAAGTTCTGTCTCCTACCTTGGAGGGGGTAACCTCCTTTATCCTGTGGCCCCTCAGATGCTGCCTAAGGGCGATGCAATTGCTCCCTCCGTAGACTGTAGACTGAATAATAAGAAACATCAACAAAAAGGAAAGTTGCCAAGAGACCGGAAGACAAATCTGGCCTGGCCTGCTTCTGTGCCTTTAATAGCAGCTTTATCTGCAGAAATCAGCAGATGAAACTTTTCATTATCACCTGCTGACCTCTGTAGATCAAACTATTGTTAAAGGCATATGGACAGAGTCCTGTTAAAGAATTGCCTAGCCTGCTAGGCTATAAGGTGAAGTGAAATGAAACAAAAAATTATGAGAGTTGTCCAAGATTAGGTTACCCTAGCTCAGATTGTACAATGTGCTTCAATCTAGATTTGGCGTCAACTGAAGGCATAGGTGAATTCATATCAGGTCAGTAATGTCTACAACCACACAGTAGATATTTTATGAAGAAATCACTCAAACTAGTGAATCTTTGTCCTGGGTGCCTAATAAATGAAATTTAATAATTATGTATGGAAAACAATATCAATGATTCTCATTACAGTTCCAAACTGTAACGTGCAAATACATTTTTGCATAAAATCCATAGCGTAGAGGTTCCCAATGTGGTGCTGCAGGCACCCACAAAACCTTAAACAATGTTTCATTTTCCCCATATTTATAGTATGTACATGGATTTGAATAATACCACTGTCTAGCAATTATAGACTGGCTTCAACAAAAGCGGACCAAATATCCAAATAGGTATATGCCACCTTGCAAGCATTGTAAGGTTTTATATGCACTATAGGAGGTGAGCGTTTATCCTTCTAACGTTATACCATTTTTTTAGCTGTCAAAAGGGCACAGAGAATCTATTTATTTATGCAATCAATTTGTTCATTTCCATGAAGCAGATAAATAATTTAAAAGAGCATGTACAGAAGTGAATATTAAAGACTGTGTCAGTACAAAAATGTATCTGCCTAATAACCTCATTCCAAAAAGAAGCAACTACTGGATATTGCCAAAACATATGCTTAAACATATGCATTAGCTGTTTGCACTACCAACAATTAGCTGAATTAGACAACCCCTTATTAAAGAGGCGTTGTAGTGTCCAATAGACATGAAACAAATGTTTTTGCTGAATAAGTTGCAGCCTAAAAGCCATAGATGTGACAGGTAGATACCAAAGCAGCAATCCATTGATTAGGCATTTTGCAGTGGGCCCACAGCAGCTTCACAAATTCCCAAATGCGTCCACGGTGCCAAAAAAAGTTGGGGACTGCTACCATAGTGGTTTCATTTTACTTACATCAGGGATGCGTAATTCTTTGCCTGATCCACTTAGATTATTCCTAACTGAATGTGGCATGTTCAAAAGGTCAGTTTGAGAATGGAAAGACAGATAGAGTAAGAAAAGGAACATGTCTCCATACAGTGTTTTACAACTATTACACTGATTTTTTTTTGGTATAGTATAACATATAAATAAAATAGTTTAGAATTCATAGCAATGTTTAATGCTTCCTCTCTATCTCTATCAGATTCTCTGATTCTGAAGAAGAGATAGGCTGACCAGGTGGCTCGGGATTTCCCGGTCCTAACCGGGAATCCAGGGGCAAACCGGCCCAACCGGGGGGGCGGGGGGGGGCAAACCGGGGTGCCGGGGGGTCACGCGGCGGTGGCAGCAAGCAAGGAGCGGCGGTAGACCCGGCGGCGGAGGAGCCCGGGAAGCGGCCGCCCTAGCAGGTAAGCACGAAGGGGGGCACTTACCTGCTGGGGTGGCCGCTTCCCGGGCTCCTCCGCCGCCTTCGCTGCCGCTGCCGGGCTCGTAAGGCCAGAGGCCGCGCGGAAGAGGCAGGAGAGGGCCGGATCCGGAAGTGATCCGCCTCTTCCGCGCGGGCGGCGACGGACGACCCGGCGCGGCCGCGCGGGCGGCGAAGGAGGACCCCGCGCAGGCGGCGGAGGAACCCAGAGGTAGGTCCAGGCTGGGTTTTTTTTTGGGGGGGGGGCTTGGTGGGGGGGTTGTTTTGGGTGTGGGGGGGGGACCGGGATTTTGATTTTTAAAATCTGGTCACCCTAGAAGAGAATCATTTGAGTTTCTGAATTATTTAAATTTCACTTGTTTCAAGGGAACCTTTCCTGGACAATGCATTCTTTGGAAATTAGCTCAGATGAGGCAACTGTACTTTGCAATAAGGAAATAGCAACAAGAATTCTCATTAAGTAGTTATTTCCTGTAACTAGGACCTGGCTTCTGAAAATGGGTGCTTTTTCAAATCACCTATTTGAGCTCTCTGTTGCAGTATACTGTGGGGTATTGTTATGGGTTTCCTATCAGATTTCTTTGAGAAGGATTGGCTGCCCTCTCCCCAACAGCCCATGATATTCCAACAATATGTTGGCATGGGAACTAAATGATTAGCCAACTACTTCTTAGCTGTAGGGCCATTTTGAGGAATACTTTGAATTGGAGGAGCCATCAACAAATGGAGTGGATTCCCTCCCCCACCCCGGTCCTAGCTAGGGAAGTTATACTCCAGATGATTGTGCGAAGGCAGAGACAGATTTTGGAGAGAGAAAGACAGAACTTAGCTTGGCCAACAGAAAAGCATCTTAGGGTGTACTGCTGACTATCTCCTTTGAAGATCCAGTCTCATTTGGGAGACTTTGGCTGTGTTGAAGTGTTTAAGATGCACCTCCACTTATGCTCAAGCTGTACATTTCTGTCCATCCATTTATTTATTTATTGCAGTCAACAAACCAGAAATAAAACCAAATCAAATGATGCAACGTAAAGTATAGCAACACAACGCTCATCAGCTCAGATATGCAGATATACAAACCAGCAAATGTTTGCAGCTATTCTCTGCCCCCACCCCCAGATGTTCTTCCAGAGTTACATATTTCATTGCTTCATTGTTCTCACTGCCACTGACAAAAGCTTGGTCACTGCTTACAACACCCATCTGTCAGCAAGGATGTCACATAAAACTGAGTTGACCTTCCTGTCACCAGTAAAGGGGCAATCGTTTGCTGACCAGCTCCGGCATAATTGTTACAGAACAGAAGAACACGTTCCACAGATTCCACTTCCTGGTTATTACAAGGACAGACCGTCAGCGACAGGGGAAGTATATTTGCAAATAAGTGCAGACATTTAAAAATGCCAATGAGCCTCCAGTGGCCTCCTTCCCATGGCAGGTAGTAAGTGCTGTCCCCGGGATTTTCACCACTTAGAGAAGTAGGATGAGCATAGCATTATGCCTGCTACTCGACCGTGCCATGCAGTGGTCATGGGCAGGGCGGCATTTGCAGCCAGCTCCTGAGGGAGGTGAAGGCGCATGCGCAGGCTCAGTGCACCATGTGACAGGGCAGGGCTCCTGCTTCTAAAGCCAGCTCTGCACCTTTCCCTGTCCTCTTGGATTTTGTTTGTCAGCACTTACCCACCCACTTTGATGCTGGAGGTAGTGCGGGCCATGCTGGTTGCCGGGAGGAGCCGAGGAGAATTTTTTTTATCTTAGACCCGATCGGCTGATGGCCTTAAAAAATTTTTTCACCTATTCCATACTATCAGCCAAGGTTGCAATTGGCTGTTATTGGTGGCAGTGGTTAACTGAGTTAATTGCTCACAATAGACGGGCAGTGTGGAAAGGGAAAGGTCTAGGGAACACAGGTGAGCTTCTGGAGGTGCATTTAAGACAAAAGGGGGCACCTGTACCTGCCACCAAGCGTCTTGGGATTCAGGGCAGGCAAGCACTCCCTTTTGGGGCTTGAGTGTGTCACCAACCTAGAATCAGGGGATCCAGAGGGCAGTGACTCAGCAGGGCACCCCTCAACACCCTGATGTGTACTAGGGGGCAGGGGCAGTGAATCTGCTGCCTCGGGCCTAGTGCCCGGTATGCTCACCATTGAAGAGAACAGGATCCCGCCGAGCCTTCACCATTGCAGATTATTGAATTGATGTATATCATAAAATTGTGGCCCAGGTTTACCCAACCTTTTCTGCTTCTTTAGTTAGGGGTTTGGTTACAAGAATGTATTTAATCAGTGAACTTAAGGGTTTTTCGGGCAGTGATTGGATGCTTGAGTAGATTAAACCCATCTCCCAATGCCCCAGAGTGACGCCATGTCACACAGGTACATTGTGGGGAATGCCAACAAATCAAGAACGGGCCCACTAGTTTAGGAGTGGGGACATTCAGGCCTGGGGTGGGGCAGATATGGCCTTCCGATTGTGCCAATCTGGCCTTCCCCACATGGCTACACCCCTGTCTTCTCGCCCAACAACCTCGTTTCCCTTCCACACAACCATTTCATGGTTTCCTGCCTTTTGTGCAACTTTCCCATCTTTCCAAAAGATTGAAACACCTCTCCGAAGGCTTAGGTACTGGGAGTAAGAATCTTAAATTAAAATATGCTGGTAGTTTTTGTATTTTTTCCCTGCCCCTTTTGCCTTTGGCCTCACCCTCTTTGCCTTGCCCCCTTCCCAGGATTATGTCTTCTGGCCTCAAGAGTTTATCAAATTGAATTTGGCCTTGGGCTGAAATAGGACCTCTACCGTCATACTGCCCCCCCTCTACAGATGAGCTGCAACTGCAGAGGATCCTGTGAGGAGACCCTTGAAGACACTCATATTGTTATGTGTTGGGGTCAGTCTAAATTATCTCCAGAGGTCCCTTAGAACTCAGTGTGTCTGAGTAAAAGAGATTGAGGATTCTTCCCCCTCCCCACGTGTGTGTGTGTGCGTGCGCGTGCACACACACACACACACACACACACACTGTAATTCCTAAACACACCCTGGACAAAACTGGTGTGACCCTCTGCAATATGTAGCCCTCGGGGGAAATATCTCTGTTTGACCCTGAAGGGCTACAGGAGGAAGGGAGTTTCTGAGGAGAAAAAAGGAGGCTGAGATGGTGAAGAAAGGCCTTAAGGAAATGGAGGAGGGATAGAAAAGACAGGAAGCTGAGAAAAGACCAGGGATAAGTGGCAGCAATAGCCCGTGGTCCCCAATCCCTTTTGGTCAGTGGGCACATTTGGGATTTTGAGAGCGCGTCATATGCTCTCTCACAAAATGGCTACAAAGGGTGCCCTGTCCATTCATAAAATGGCTGCCATCATGGGCATAGCCTGTCACAAAATACTCGGTAACCAGAAGACAAACTGCTGGGGCTAAAACAAAACCTCTTGGTTTAAAGCAGACATGGTAATTTTAAAAAATCTTACAAATTTAATCAATTAGAAGGACTGTTCAGCATAGTTTGGGGTCAGCAATTTCCCCTCTCTCATTTCACTACTGTATGAATGGAGGTCCCTGAGTTCCACCATCCCACAGGGTTGCAGTTAGGAAATGTGCGTTTACATTGAGGAAAATGTGCATTTACATCTGATTCATTGCAGCTACAGTGGCCTTCCAGAAACTCTCAAACTAAGGGCCAAACTAACCCTGACATCATTAACGCAATGAGCAACTGGATATTGATTTATTGAAGATATTTATATATTGCTTTATAGACTGACCTCACAAAGCAGTTCACATGAAAGTATTAAAGCAATGAAATCAATAAAACTGTGCAATGAAAAACAAAAAAAGACAAACAACTACTTGTCTTGGAGAAGCTGATTGTTTCTTCTCCTGTCAGGGCAAGATGGGAGTCCGCATGCCACTGACGCTACCCTCCACTGGGATTTGGGTACTGGGGCAGGTCTACAGTTCCCATAAGGTGCCTCATAAAGACACCATCTCTGGCTCATTTAGCCTGCAATGGGGCAGAGAGAGGTCTTATCCCTCCCACAAGCTTTGGGTACAACGTATGCAGGAGGAGTGAAAAAGGCTACGTCGCATCAAATTGGAAGCCCTGCGCCTTATTTTAATGGGAGAGGTGGTTAACTCCGCCTCTGCTGAAAGTCCGACCCCATCCCTGGAAGTCCCACTTCCGGAGTCCTGCCCCGGAAAGAGGGATCACTGGATGGGGATCATGTGACTCCTAGATTAAGTCATCACACCTCCATGAACCAATAGGATGGGGGTGTAGACACCTGCTGTACACATGGGGAAATGGAAGTGATCCTGTAGGGGTTATTTCTAACCCCATGCCTAGAAGTCCTACCCTGGAGGAAGGGATCACCTGATGAGGTCATGTGACCTGTCTACAAACTCATCATGCCACCTGGTCCTATTCACCCACCATAGCATGAGGAGTTCGTAGAGGGGACACACAATCTCATCAGGTAAATTCTCCATCCAGGGCAGGACTTTTGAACTGGGACACTTTGGTATGGGGCTGGAAATAATCCTGCATCTGCTACCTATCCTCCCGGACCTTTCCCTGTGATTGATGCTGTGTTCTACTGACCCTTGGACTCCTCTGTGACTCTGCTTCCAGACTGTGTAATGTGTTTGAGTGCCTGACTGTGTTTTGTCCTCTGACTGCTATGTCCACCCCTCCTGTCTAAGTCTGAACTCTTGGTGAGGGATGTCGGGGAAATCCTTTTTGGGGGTGGAGCTTCACAAGCTTTTGTCAACTCAGCCCCAGGACTCCGTTATGTGTTTCACCAACTGGTCCCACTCAATGTGCAATGGGTCAGGCCAGCAGATGGAATTTCCCTTTAAATTTTTTTGCCCAAATTTGGCTGTAAATTATGGAAGTCTGCATAATTTACAGGCAAAATGTATGCAAATCCCTATTTGCACAAATTAAGCTAAGACCGAAAAAAATCTGTAAAACCACATGGCTCGAATTGCAAATGCAAAGCGAGTCAAGCGTGCCATGGAAGCCCGGCAAGCCCGAAAGGGCTGGATTTCTCTGCAACTGACATCCCTAACCCCTGTATCTAACTGCTTCCAGTGCCCCACATGTATATCAGGGGCTAAATTGACAAATTCATAGAGGAGTCACATGACCCCCATCAGGTGGTGCCTCGATCTGGAACGTCCGGGGATGGGGTGGGACTTCTGGCAGTCGCGGGGCTAAATTACCTTTGAATAAGGGGCAGGGTTTAGAGTTTGATGTGAGGTAGCCTTCTCAAGCGTCCCTCGACCTCTTCACTCTGTCTCCCATTGATGGCTCACCCAATGCCAAGTCCATGCACCTTTCGTTGTGCCACATAGAGACAGAGATGAAGGAGGAGGATGGAAATGTTCCTGTGAACTGGATGAAGGGAGGGCCATTGGCTGTGAATGCTTCTTCCCCTGAAGCTCTAAGAATGGGTTTCCTCACTTGGTGTCATGCCCAGAGGAAGCAGAGTACACATGGTGTTCACTGCCTGTTCTGGATCACTCTGAGCAAGGCAGGATCCACATCGGAGAAAGCTGGAGACAAGGCTGGAGGCAGGGCAAGACCTTGGAGTATTGGCTAGTACTTTCCCCCATAAGGAGCTGTTGTTCAGGCAAGATCTGGAGTCCACACCCGCCTTAAGAGAGCTGGCTGCGTCTGGTCTTTCAGTGGCTTCACCCATTTTGTCTACTAACTGGAGTTCTTAAAGGGCCACTGTCAGGTTCAGTAGACTCATGCTCTTGGTGGCTGAGGAACAGGGGAAGATGGAGGTATAGAAGGGGGTGCTGAGGATGCCCCCTGAAGTGATATTATGTGTGGTCTGTCTTAACCCAAGTCATTCACAGGGTACCGTGGAGCCTCCAAACTAGTGAGCAAGACACCTCCTCCCTCTCTAGGCACACCCCATCTCACCTGACTTGGTCCAGGCTTTGGCTGATATCGCTTGTGAAATTTCTGGATGGGTTGATGTGCCTGGACATGCATGGAGGCTCCCACAGGTACTCTTCTAGACCGTAACCTTTCCCATAGTTCAGTAGTTGTTGCACAATTATAATTCCCCATTTGTCTTTTGACGAATCAAACAGGTACCTTGGCAGGTGAGGTGGAAGGTCAAAGGAAGCCATGCTTTAGATTTTTATCCCAATATCATGAGGGCTGCCAGTTTAAGCTCTGACAAGGAATGCAGTTGGCCCACAGGGATGCAAAGTCCTGGGACAAGGTCCATGGGGCAGACAGAGGGGTGATGAGGGGCAGGCTTTCTTTTTCCACCAGTTTGAATATGCCTTAAAAATGAGCATACTTGTTGGGAAGTTGTGGTTCTGACTCAAGGGAGACAGTGGCTGCTGACTGGATCACGTGACCCTGGGAGCAGGTATTTTAACAGTAGGCTGAATTGAACCCGACAGACTGATCACACTCCAATGGATAAAAGGATTGTGTTGCGCAAGCCAGCCAGTCCCTAATACAGTTGGGAAATGGCATGAGGTGACCTCATTAAAGGACCGCCATTGCCCATGGTTCTGGATTTCAGTCCCTATATCCTGAATTTCATGTTGGATGGGGCCAGGTGTTAATGGGCATCCATCAATGGCTTCAAGAAGGACAGGACGGGCTTTGGGAACAGAAAAATACATCCTTGCTGGAAAGGCAAAGTGAGTGAGATGGGGCTTCTGCTTATGGGTTGGTGCCTCTCAGATGTTGGGCAAACTCCTGTGGGACACATCACAATGGAGACCATGGATTTCCCCATTGTCCAATTACCCAAGTTTTTCCCAGGACACACTGCAGCAGAGTCTCCCAATTGGCCACAATCCAAACACAACCGGAGCTGGAAGCTCTGGTCCTTCTCCTGGGCAGAGAGATGAGTCTGTGCCCCACCAAGCTGCATGTGTTTAGGCCCCGTCAATTCCTCAGGGGGCACAGGCACTCACACATCACTTCCATAGTCCACAGAACTGCCCAGGTATGGACATGCCCTTTTTGGGGACTCCAAACATCCCTCTAAGGGGAGACAACAATTAAACAGGTCTGGCAACCTTGTAGCTATATCCAGCTGAGCTCATTCTTCTTAAATAGGATCTACCAGACCTGCTTGGAATTGATCAAGGAGGGCAGCGTCATTCCAATCTAGGTCTTAGACACAGAGTCAGAAAGCCCTGGCATACTCTAAGATGGTGAAGACAGCAGATGCTGGAATTGCCTGTTTCCTTCTTCCGAGGACCCCTCAAACACCTGTATCATCTCAGCAAGGAAGGCCGTATAGCTACTCAGGAGAGGGCTCTGACTCAGGAAACAGGATATAGCCCATTTGGTTGGTTAGACTCATAAACACACTCGTAGTCTATCCATCGTAAAGTCTATCCATGGTAACCTGTTAGTGACCCATAACTGGGAAACATCCCTGGACATTCACCAACCTTCTCGGAGAACTAATGTGACATATTCCCCAAGATGGGGCAGGAGGAACAGTTGCACCTTGATTAGCCTTCTGTTGATGTTGAATTTTCAGTTTCTCAGGTGAAAGTTGGCCCACTTGAGCTCACAAAGCCTGCTCTGCGGCCATTAAAACCTGGTGCTCAGCTGTGAGAGTCTTCACCCCTTACATCTGGGCTGGACAAGCTGTCTTGGCTTAGTAGAAGGCCCAGGAAAAAGGTTCTGTATGGATGGGTACAGCAAGATGCTGGAGGAAGCCAGGATGATGGGTGGGCGGCAGTCTCCTTGTCTGGCGTGCCTTTTGCTTTACAAGCTCCCATGATGTGTTGCAGGGCTCTTGTCAGCGACCCTTGCTTCTGGGTCCCTGGAATTGTGAAACACCTTTCAGGAACCCTCCTTGAAGGGGAAGAAATCCCAGGGTCCTTCTCTTTCATCTTGGCATCTACAGCGAGGGGAGGTGTATGGAAATCACAGGAGAACTCTAGGCAGCTGACCTGTGAGACCCTGAGGCTGCCCTCTTTTGAAGCTGCCAAGAAGTGAGCACATCCTCTCCAGCCATGGGCTGAGTCATTACTGTGATGTCACAAACATGCTCACCTGCCAGGGCTGTGAAAGTTGACTGCAATGAGCCCACCTCAACCATGGATTATTTATTAATTTATAATATTGATAGCCACCTTTTTTCCTGCTAAGAACCCAGGGCAGTTTACAAAATCCCCTTCCTCTCCATTTGTATCCTCAAAACAAGCCTTGTGAGGTAGGCTACATTGCCCCAAAGCCACCCAGTCAGCTTCATGGTTGAGTGGGGACTTACACCCAGTCTCCTGAATCCAAGCCCTATACTCTCACCACTAGTCCACACTGGCTCTCGATGCCATCACCTCAGAAGTCCTCAAGTTGCCCTCCCATGAAGCTGGCAGTTGTCAAGTTAGCAAGTCCTCTTTACCAGAAGCCAAAGATGGAAGAAGGCCTGGTGTTAACCGATGGCATCCTTGGCCACTTGCCAGGGTCCCACTGCTGTGCTGATATCTGCCCACCACCCCCAACCACACACATCAAGTAGCATTGAGAAGCCATTTAAAAATACCCAGAAGGAAATTGTTGGTTTCAGCTGCTTCCCTGCTAGCATTCCCCCTTGCTGCAGACACCTGGAAGGGAAGACAGGAGGCTTAATTTGTCTCACTTTTGTCCTCAAGGGGTCCTTGGATCACATTTGATTTTCAGTCAACTGTCAACATTTGTGGTATTTTGTGATTAAATATTTTGAAAACTTCCATCATGTTTTTGCTTTGTTTTCTCTGTGTTTTCTCTCCTTCCAGAACTAAAAACCACCTCAAGCCTCATCAGCCTTTTCTCATAGGAGAGGTGCTCCAACCCCATGGTTATTTCAGTCACTCTTTTCTGTACCTTTTCCAGTGCTGCAATATCCTTTTTGACATTTGGCAACCAGAATGGTAGTATTCCAAATGTGGTTGTGCCATAATGTGTGAAATGGCATTCATGATACTGGCTGTCTATATCTTCAGTCTGTTTCTTAACCATTTATAACGCCAATTTTGTCTCCCCCACACCTTTCCCCTCAGTTTCTCACTCCACTTTTGCTTAGTTGCTGTTTTCATTCATCCATTCTCTTTTCAAACAATGAATTCTGGGAATAGCAAGGGACAGAGACTAATCATTGGCCAAATAGGTTCAGCTGCCAGCATTCTGACTTCACCTTCCAAAGTCAATGCGCCATTGCCCAAGGTTTATGCAGACCAACACTGGCATGGGTTCAAAACCCAAATGTGACTCAGGGAAATGATTAGTCAGGAAGACCAGTGATTGCATCAGGTTTGGCAAGACCACCCCATATCTCCATCCTACTGAGCTGACAAGCATTCCGTGCTATGGCTTCCAAATGGATGCAGAATTGAATTGTGGGCCATTATTCGTCAAGTTGTAGGGTTAGTGAAGTAGCAGAACACCACAGAAAGGAAAGCACAGAGCGAGGTTTGGTCTTCTTCAATGTTGTAGAAATTAAAGCTAAAACAGTTTCAGATTTGAATTTTGAAGTCCATCTTATTAGTTTTAAGGGAATCGTGTTAAGTTGCTAAATTCAATAGTTTGGATCCAAGGATGCTCCATGTATGCACCAGGCCCTCTTTCTGTTGTAGCCTATTTATTTATTTATTTATTTACTGCATTTCTATACCGCCCAATAGCCAGAGCTCTCTGGGCAGTTTACACTCCCCCTGGTCACTGTCCCAAACAGTTGCTCCTGAGAGCTACATGGCCCTTCAAGTGCAATACAATATGGAGGGACATGTGACAGAAATTGATGGGAGGGGGAACGCCCCTATGCATTATTGGTCATGCTTTCCACTCATGTACAGGACACTCTGAGCCCAAGGTACGTAGTAATATGTAACTAGTAATGTTGAGAAGGTGTAAAAAAAAAAAGAATTATTCTCACAGTAACTGATGAAAGCCAGTGTGGGGTAGTGGTTAGAATGTTGGACTGTGGCTCAGGAGATCCAGGTTCTAGTCCCCACCTGGCCATGGAAGCTCACTGGGTGACTTTGAGTCAGTCACAGAATCTCAGCCCAGCCTACCTCACAGGTGTTGTGAGGATAAAATGGAGAGAAGGAGGTCCTTGTAAGCCTTGAAATCCTTGCAAAAGGGAGAAAGGTGGGATAATAAATATAATACTTAATAAATAAATAATGAATAAAAAAGGGAACTACAAGAGGCCATTTAACAGGCAATTTTTCAAAAATCCCGCAGATGTGATCCATGAGAAGCAGTAAAATGGGCAGGATCTGCAAACAGGAACATTTCAATTATAGGGCCTGGACCCTTTTAGGAACATAGAATGCCCTTATAGGGTTGGTGTGGTTGGCTACACTGATTGGCAGCAGCTGTCCAGGGTTTCAGATAGAAGTGATGCCAGGGACTTCTCCGTGCAAATAATTTGCTGAGCTACAGCCTCACTGACCCCTCCCCCCATCCCGCAGCCCCTTCAGACTGCCTGTCTGTCTGGATAACTGTGGTTTTGTTTTAATAAAAAGAACATCACCACAAATCAGGCCAGTGGGAGATGGAAGGGAAGGGAACAACTCAGCACACACTGGAATACAATGGTTTGGAAACAGTCACGTGATTCCTCCGTAAAAAGTGAGTAAGGAATGGCAATTTCAGACAAAACAGCTAGCATGAAAGCACTCACCATCTGCTTCCCTTACCACTACCAACAAAACTGTCTCTCTCTTTCTAATTGTCGTGTGTCATAAGATAACAGGAACTGGAGAGGGGGAGCAGGGGTGTCTAAACCTAGTTTTGGCATATTGTTTTTAGAAGAACAAATCCTTCCCTGTCTTGAATTCTGCTATCAGTGATTAGCAGTACAACCCAAAGCATGCTCACTCAGAAGGACGTCTCATTTAGTTCAATAATAATAATAATAATTTAATAATAATAATAATAATAATAAATATATTTCTTACCCGCCTCTCCATCTGGATCTTACTCTCAAGTAATTCTGTATAGGATTGAAGCCTAGTTGGCCTATGGATGAATTTCTCTGAGCCTTTTACTGGTTGAAAAATAATTAAAAAAACATATGAAGAAACTGGACAGAATTTCAGAGAGGTTTGGACTTGGCATATACGTTCTGAGGAAAGAGAGAGGTTGGTAGATATGTCTTGGGGTTGTGAGCATTCCATAAGAAAATTTGGATTGAATCCTTGTAACTGTGGATGGGTCCCAGCATACCGTGCCGCCTGCTAAATAAACATACTTTCTCCAGAGGTACATAAAATCATTTAGTCGCTTATAATGAATCATCCATGGCTGTGGGATAATATCTGACTTTGTGAGTCACTTCTTTGTGATGGCTCCTGTAGAATACAGTGACCTTGCAAACAAGGTATGCAAGATTTTCCAAGCCTGAGGCGTTTCAGAAATTGGGAGGAGAGTCTATGGGGGTGAGTGGGGTGTGGGGGGGGGGGGGGGCTCCATTTCATGTGTGAGCAAAACGGAAGAGAAACACCTGAATTCAATTCTAACTTATTGAATGAGTCCAAAACAGAACTGGATGTGGTCATGAAGGAATGACAACAATAAAATTCCCCTTTAAAAATTCTAGTTTAACTATTGTTAAAAAATCATTATCAGGGCTCTACTCGACCTTAGTATACCTCCACCCACCACAAGATATATACAAAAAAACCCTGAATTCTGAGGGCATCATAAATTATGTAAATGATTTTTTAAATTTATTTTTAAAGTTTGTATTGTTTATTCTGCTTTTAATTGTGGGGAGAGCACTGAAATTCCTCCCCCTGGGCACTGGAAAATACACTCAGCAACACATACATATATGCCCAACTTCTAAGACATGAAAAATCATCACCCACACCCGCCAAACAAATAACCTTCAAATGCGTAAAGACTAGAGATGATACTTTAAAAAGAAAGAGATGAGATTCTCATGAAACTGAATACCTGACCCCAATATCACATTCTCTACATTTTCTGTGCTTTTGTAGAATACAAGCATTGCGGATCATTAACACATTTCGAGCAGGCTTATAGCAAATAGAAGAGCAACCACAAGGGTAGCTGGAGGGATACTAAATATTTTATTTTTTATTTCATATCTTACCTTTCTAGGCACATGCCAACTCAAGGTGGCTTACAAGAAGTTAAAAATAAGAATAAGTATAAAAACCCATTTAAAATATAATCAAAATAAACCAAAGCAGAAGCCTTACAGCATAATAATAATAATAATAATAATAATAATAATAATAATGATAGCGTTTTCAAAGCTTGCTTAAAAGTAGGCAAAAGCAGGCCAGACATATCTCTCTGGCGAGATTGTTCCATCATCTGGCTGCCACAACCCCATCAACCAAACATATGTCAGTAATGTGTATATGAAAAACAAGAAGGGCATCAGAAGTTGAGTGAAGGTCTTTGAGCAACAGGCTTATATTGGAGAAAGGGATCAAAGTGAGAACTTGTATGCAAAAAATTGATTCACACCTCTAGATTTCCAAAACATGTTGATAATCTACTCTTTTATTAAAGTTGTTCACAGGACAATAACAATCTCTCTTATGATTAGGGTGACCTTATGGAAAGGTCAGGGCTCCTGTATCTTTAACAGTTGTATAGAAAAGGGATTTTCAGCAGGTGTCATTTGTATGCATGCAACACCTGGTGAAATTCCCTCATCACAACAGTTAAAGCTGCAGGAGCCCTGCTCTCTTGCTATACTAATGACCAGATACAAAAAAGGGCAGTGCTCCTGCAGCTTCAACCATTGAGGAAAACTGCTGGGTTCAGTCAGTATCAAGCCATTGATAGAGCTTACCCAGAACTTTAGAATGAGTCATCAGTATATGCTGAAGATAGACAACTATGGCCACGTTTGGACGACATATTAGGCAACGGAGGGAGAAAGAGGCAACTGACCGTTATTTTTCCGTTGCTCCCCACACAACATGTTACCCCTCCCCCCGTTGTGTGGCTGAAAGTCCCAGCGTCCTTCTGGGCTGCTGGTGCTCCCCCCTCAGTCCTCCTGGCTCTATCCCATCATGCATTGGAAGTTCTGCTGGCTCTATAGGAGCAGCCAGGGTGCTTTTGGCCGCTCCTGCCGGTGAACTCTATGACCTGCCGGAATAGTGCACTTGACAGGGGAGATTACACAATGGAGCCCTCTGCACGACATCTTAATCAATGGGTCTCCAGACAAGCAACGGAGCAGCCTGTTGTTTCCCCCCCCATTGTTTAAATCGGCAAAATGATGTACTGTGAGTTGTGTCCCCGCCACATGACACAATAATCAACACAATGGATGGCTTATTCTTCCCCCACCCTTGCTGATTATCATGTTGTCCCAACCAGGCCTATGTTTGTCATTAAATCAATGGTCTTGATTTTGAATATATCTGGAGGCTATAATGGACTAGATAATGATCAATAAACTGAACTGAATATTTATTTATTTATTCATTTATTTACAATATTTATATACCACTCCACATCCAAAGATTTTGGAGTGCTGAAAAATAGATACAACAAAATAATAAAAACACCATATTAAAAAATACTTTTTACAAAAAGAAATCGAATTCTGATAAAACCGAGTGCTAATAACTAAAGGAACAAGACTATGATTGTTGATTAACGTTGGCTTCTACAAATTAATAAACTATGCTTTGGTTGATCAATCCACTGAACAAACAGATTAAAGCTTGCAATCATAATTTTTTTAAAAAAACTAGACTCATGAAAATGAATATATTCATAGCAAGAAAAAAGCAGCTTCTTCTAGTTTACTTGGTAATTTCCTTGCGTTGTCATATTAGAAGACAAAACACTGGGGGCAGAGTGGTGTTGGTTGGACTCCACACTTCAGTCAGAAACTGCCTCCAATGGGGAAACTTGCCTTTCTTGTCTGTTTGTCTCTTGGCTTTGATTTGCAGCTGGTCTCACAGGACTATGGGGGGATGGAATGTGGAATTCAACATTTGCAGCAGCTGAGGTTCCCTTTGTGCCAAGAAGCGGAATTGGAATAACAATCACCTCTGTCTCTAAAAAATTGCCAGGCAGCTAGTGGAAAGGCGGCTGCTAGCTATATATATATATATATATATATATATATATATATATATATATATGGTCCTCCCCCATGTCAGCCTTGTTTGCAAGACCAGACACAAAGGTATTAGCCTACCTTTTACAGATACAGTGAAATCTTACTGGTGGAGAAAGTTCAGGAGCACTCAGGAGGATTTAATTAAGAACAACTGTGAGATGTCAAAGGAGGCAAATTAATAAATTGCATCTACACATACACAAGGTTGAGATCCAGAATTAGAATTTTCAATTCTTGGAACAGAACGTAGAGTCACGGAGGGTGATCTCAGCACAAATATTAGCTCGATGTGCTTCAGTCTGAGAGCAAACAGGAACGTTGGGAATTACTGGAAAACTGACAGACAGCCAATGCTCTTGAATCAGGTCTTGCCAGTTGCTGTATGCATTTATGCCACATGTTCTCAATGCAGACATTGGGGGAGGGGGAGGGTGACCAACTGTCAGGATTTCCCCGGATTTGTCCTGGTTTTTGTTCTATCCCGGGTGTCAGGAGGGAAATTTCTGTAATTTCCTTTAATGCCACCATTAGCATGGTGGGAGGGAGTGACGTGCTTTCCCCTCCTCTACTCCAACTGGGGCCTGTAAGGTGGGGGAGATGTGTCATCCCCCCACTGCTCCAATCAGGGCCTTAAAGGGGAAGCATGTCATTCCCAGACATTATAGAAAAGGGCAGGAGCAGTGGGGGGCGGGAATGACACACTTTCCCCTCCTCTGCTCCAGTTGGGGCCTTTAAGGTGGCAGAGGGGAAGCTGCTTTCCTCCCACACTAGGTGTCCTCTTTTTTGGCTTCCTAAATATGGTCTCCCTAGGGAGGGGGAGAAATGTGGCAAGCATTTGCCATGGATGGGGGTGATTAGAAGTAGTGCTGATATTAAAACAAAGCAAGTCCATTCCCACTTATCGAGTGTAAGTGGCCTGTGCAGTACTTTTGCATCTAGCCTTTATTCTGCATTGGTAAGCACATTTGTGCTTAAAAAAATGTGTGGGGAGGTGGGGGGGTGGAATCCAACCGGAAGCAGCTCTGTTAACTGCACACATTTTGAATTCTGCTGATCAAGGCATTATTAAAAGCAGCAAATGGCCTTGGTCAGATTCTTGGCAGGCAAACAAATCCACTTTCTAATGAAATTTAGACCAAGTGGAATTTAGGTCAACACTCAACTGTGTTCAGTTTATTCTGAACAGCTCTTTAAATATTTAAGAAATGCCTGCCCATTTAAGTATGAGCATTAAAAAAAACCCAAACAAACTAGCCAGGATATTCATTCAGAAGATTTCTATGACTGTGGTTTTTTCTCCCCCTGGTCCTCAACCCACCCATAACAAGCAACCCAAATGCCCCTTTTGTCTCTCTCAACAGGATTTTCCTTGTGCTGCCTGTTTAAATAAAACATTGTTATACTGTTTTCCCATGTAGTTCTTATCAGATCACAACATAAAAATAAAATAATAAAAAAAAACACTGTATAGACTTCCACATGCCCCAGGAAAAGCTGTGTTATCTTCAACAGATCAAAAACATTACAGGAGAATTTTGCTAACAGGCTAAAGCTGTGTTTATACCAGCTGACTTCTTTCTAGGCCAAGATGAGACAAACTTGTCCAGTTTGCCCCTTCTTAATGCCCTTGCTTGGGTTTTGAGTTGGCTTGTTTCTGTTAAACCATAGTGAACATTAACCACAGTCTGTCAGTTCAGATGAATCTGTGTTTAAGCAAAAACAGAAGCAAAAGCTTTCGGACTCCTACCCAGGGCTGTGCCAGAGGAGGAGAGGGGAGGAGGCATTTTGTGAGCCCAAGGTTCATCTAGGTTCAGTCATGTCATACTAATTCAGACTTCCCCAACCTGGTAACCTCTGGATATTTTTAACTTCAACTCCCATCAACCCCAGCAAGCATGACCAATGCCCAGGAATGCTGTGAGATGTAGTCTAAAATATCGGGAGAGTAAGGTCGCACTACGCTATGGTTTAGTGTGACAGTTGAATATGGCATGTTCCTGTAAGACTTTTTTTTTGCTTTCTGCTCAAAATCCCAGCAAGTTTTTGACAGTTTCCTTTTAAATAAAACAAACAAATAAATAAACGGCACTTATTTTCTGAGATTTGGCAGGTGTAATTCCCCTCTTCTGACATACATACAAAACGTTATAGCCATTTGGTCATTTCCAATGATACTTAGAGGAATAAAAATGGAAAAACTGAAATTTTGGACTTCCGAATAGAGATTCAGATTTGGATCCAAGTCTATGTGGGCAGCCTCCCAATTGGTCTGAGCTGAAGCGGGCTGTTTTCCGAATCATTGAATCGGGATCTAAACCAAACTCTAGTGGTAAGTCCAAGTTCTCAGCACTTTGCAGCTACTGCAGCTTTTAACATTAGGAATACAAGAAGATTCTTTAGAGCAAGTCAGATTCCTGGCCCAGGTTTCAGGAAGAATTCTTTTCCAACCCTACCTGGAGATGATAGGGATTAAATCTGGGACCTTTTGCATGGAAAGCAGGTGCTCTACCACTGAGTTACAGACCCTCCTCTTCTTAGTCTACCTTTGTGCAACTCCTTTCCTGCTACAAGAGGAAAGAGGGGATGCCCCAAGACACACGGGAGAAGCTCACAATGAAGCTTCCCCTCCCAGAAACTAAAGAAACACTGAGGAGGATCTATAGCTTGGGCTTCTCCCACATAGCCTGGACTCACTCACGTTACCCAAGCAATGCAGGAAGGAGATACACTACAATACTTCCTATACCACATAGGTAGCATGAAAAGGGACCTAGCGATTAGGGACCAGCAAACTACCATGAGTGAGCAATCACAACTGCACAATAAAAGCTTCATGTGAAAGCTCAATCCAACAATAAAAATCCATCAGTACACATATTTCGATGATATCTCGCATTCATAGGTGCCCCTCTGAGAACTTTGTTTTGTATCCTAACCATAATAAGACACAGGGGGGTGAGGGGAGCCGTAGCAGTTGGATTCAAACTTATGTTAAAACAGTGGATCAAAACATGTTCTCAATTTTTGAAGATTCTGGAAGCACAAACAAGATACATGCACATATTTGCCAAGAGGTAAAAAAGAAAGGGCACTTCATGGCAGCAGAATGAATTTTGTTTCAAGCCTTTCCTTATTCAAATTCCCTTGCAAGATTCATCCTCTTTGACGGACATTTCCTGGAGAATTCCAACTTTGGTCTAATTTGTTTATTCCTCCGAGCATCCTCTTTATGATTTAAGAGGGAGTTGCCTAGTGGCTTTGTTCCATGTTTCATTGTGCAAGCAAACACCCTGGGTGCACATTTAAATGGAGATCCATTTTTAATGTGAAGTGCTGCCCTACAGCATCTGATCAGTGCAGCTGTTTCTTTGCAGAGCTCTTGCTTTTGCAAAGACATGGACGGGAGGGGAGCAGAAGCAGCATCACTCCGTCTCCCCCACTCTCACTCACAAATATTACCAAAACTAGGGTGACCATATGGAAAGGAGGACAGTCCTGTATTTTTAACAGTTGTGTAGAAAAGGGAATTTCAGCAGGTGTCATTTGTATACGTGCAGCATCTGGTGAAATTCCCTCTTCATCACAACAGTTAAAGCTGCAGGAGCTATACGAGAGTGACCAGATACAAAAGAGAGCAGGACTTCTGCCCCTTTTTTTGTATCTGTTCAGGAGGAAAACTCTGCAGAGTACTATAGCTTATATGCTCTAAACAAAGGATGGAAAACATGTGGCTCTCCAGATGTTGCTGGTATACAACTCCCATCAACCAGTGGACATGCTGGCTGATGGAAGTGTCCAACAACATCTAGAAAGTCAGAGCCGCCCCAGTCTTGGGCACCCCATTCAAAGCTTGCATCAGGGCCAAACTAAACATAGAAATAGGAGCTGTAGGGAACCCCCAACCATGGTGCAGGAAGACGGGAAAGGTTAATCCTCCTCTCACACTATCATCCCCAAATAAAAATTGCCCCCCAAAGACAGTGTGGTGTAGTGGTTAGAGTATTGGGCTGGGACTCAGAAGATCTGGGCTCTAGTTCCCATTCTGCTTTGAAGCTCACTGGGTGAGTTTAGGTCAGGCACTGATTCTCATTCTAACCTACCTCACAGGGTTGTTGTGAGGATAAAATGGAGAGGAGGACCATGTACGCCATCTTTAATTCTTTGCAAGAGGAAAAAAGGTGGGATATAAATGTAATAAGAAAATAAAAATAAAATGAAAATAAAAAGCATCTATTTCCCTATTTGGGAAAAATGTGCATGATCTTTTCTGTCAAAGGTACTTTTGTTTCCTCAAAGGGATGAGAAGGGGAATTCACTTATTCACATCACCAATGTGCAAATAAAATTATATAACTTCTTACATCTAGCAACTGTACAAACAGAGTAAGCTGTTCTATTGAGTCCTTAAGTGCTACACATCAGCTTTGCAGATAACAATACCTATGGATCATATTCCATACCATTCCCTAAGCTTAACCAATTCAATTTTTTTTATTTTGAAGCACCTGAGATGTCACAGGGAAGGGTCCTTCTCCTTGCCACCATGTGAACTAGTCAAAATATAACTCTGGAATAGGAAAGTTCCCTGCCGCCCAACTAATTTAAGTAAAGTTTGCAGTTGGGCAGATACTCTACCCCTCATTAATGGTACAGTAATAGACAATTCAGCACCCTCCTATGCAAGGTGTAAGGGTTTGCATAATTAACCTATACCATAACTCAGCCTTCCCCAGATGTGTTGAACTAAACCTTCATCATCCATGCTGATTAGGGATGATGGGAATTGCAGTCCAAGCTATCAGGCAGGCACCAGGCTAGGGAAGGTTGCCATAACTATCTCTGGCAACTTGGAGGCCATGATACTTTAAGATAAACAATAAATTCTTGAAGGCTCCAGGAATCAAGCAAATAATTTCTTTTTTCCTTTAAAAAAAACCCTTGTAAAGGGTATCTGACTTGCGATCAAGATTCCAAAAACAGAATGCTGACTTCCCTGGCAGCTTGCAGATGGAACAGGTCAGTGCTATTGCTAAACACATAATGCTGCACCTGACGTCAGGCAATAAACTATGAGATCGCTTGGGGATGATAAGGCTCCACAGAAATTGCTAGATCTAAAACAGCCACATTTGTCACCCTGCAAGCCCTGGGATCAAAAACCTTGTTTATTTACAAAATGGAAGAAGACCAAAAATTGATCTTAGAGGTGATTCCTCTTATTCCTGCATTTATTCCAGCTGCAAGCTGTATTTTTACTTGCACACAATTGAAAGGTTTTGGAAGGAAGGAAGGAAGGAAGGAAGGAAGGAAGGAAGGAAGGAAGGAAGGAAGGGAGGTTTGCATGTTGTGGAGAAACACACAAAGGTTGAGGGAACAAAATGATGGTATTGCTTCAGTCCTGGGGCCCCCAATGTGGTGCTCATGGGCATCAGTGTGTCCACAGGCACCTCCCTTGGTGTTTGCCAGCTTCCCTGGCCCTCTGGATTTTTTCCCCCCTTTGGTTTTAAGTATTAATTTTTTAAAATAAGAATAAAACATTTTTAACTGGGAGGCTGTCATACTGCAAACTGAAACACCAACCTTCAGTGGCATCTTTATTTCCAAGAATGTCTCTGGGCCCCACAGAGACTCCAGAGGCATTCTTAGAAAATAAAAAGTGTAAGTGGCTACAACCCAGTGCTCTGTTTTGACCTGAGCCCAGCCACCCTCAAAAAAAGGAAAAAAGTGAGCTGGGGGTGGAAGGATTTGATGCAGAGCAAGGGAGTTATTTAGATTGTTGTATGTGTGTGTATGTGGGGTGGGGGCATGTTAGCTGGCTTGTGGGTTGGTTAGCTCTGTATGTCTGTTTACATTTGCCTGGTGTTTTCGTGTTTGTGGTGTTTTGCTTGCATTTCTTTTGCTTGCGGTGTTTTGCCCTTTTTTATTGGTGTGGCTGTGCAATGTAGGCAGATGGGTGGGTGTCTCTTGGTTCAGAGTTGCTTTGTGTTTAGGAGCTCACCAAATTGCCTTCAGAGAACTAGGTGTTTTGTTAGGGCACACCTACCACGACAACCATTATGTGAGCAAGTAACAACTCCCATAGCAGCCATTTTGTGAGAGCACCCATGACACATTCAAAATTTCAAATGTGCCCACCTGCCCAAAAGGTTAGGGACCCCTGCAGCCTACAATATGCCAGTTGGTATCCCTGGGTCGAATGACACTCATAGCAGTTTGGTGTATGTGTTGTTGAGCTACGTGCAGCTTGCTGGATGATAGGTTGTGCAGGCATGGAGAGGAATTGTGACATTCTGGTGTGTAACCTGAGGAACATTTGCCACACTTATCCATATGAATAGCAAGTCCGACTCAACACTGAAGACCATAATGTGTGCAAAAGCCTAAGAAGTACATCATCATAATCATGTTTCTAACCCTTATCATTATAGAGAAAATGCTTGAAAGTAAAGGCATTCCCTGCAGAAGAAAGCCAGATAGGATCTGTGTGAGAGTTTTTACTGGTCAAGAGAAGTATTCTTGAATACTTCCCATTCTTGCCTGATAAAACCCCTGCTACCCCAGATAAGCAATATCTCAGTAACTTTAACAGTTACTATGTTTCCCCTTATGAAGAAATTGTACACAAGCTAAGACACTTATCATAGATTCACATCTGGCCAAATTGCCCTGTGCTTTCAATAATACATCCACAGCAAGGCCTGTAACAGTCCCTTTACTGGACAGTTGTCTCCCCCCTCCCCCCCGGACTGTTTGTTGTAAACACATCCTTTTTTTTTTTTTTTTTTGCAAGGGCTTATTTTGTTGTCAAACAAAAGAGCTTATGACAAAAACATCAAGGCACCCTCTTGACATTCCTTCTCTTCCTCCCACCCCTCACCCGCAGCAAGTAATGTTTCAGCCAATATTATTAAAATGGAGGAAGAAGATTCTGCAAGTGTGAGGAAGGTCAAAGGAAGACATGACACTTCAAAAGCTGCTTCATATCAAGTCAGCGCATTGGTCCACCTAACTCAGTGCTGTTATCTTCTACCTGAAGAAGCCTGGGATTGAACTTGGAGTGTTTACATGCAAAAGCTGTGCTCTACCCCGGCCAGACTTTTACAGGTGCGTGTGTGTGTGTGTGTGGGGGGGGTCTCTCAGTCCTTACACGAGCTCACATTCTGGTAAACTGACATGGAATGCCCAAATCAGTGAGACTTCTTTATTACAGGAAATCCCATGGCAAAAGCTTTATACACTTCAGAAATTCGTATAGCTGATGGTCAGAGCTATAGGCTCCAAGAAATTCCAAAACAGTCAAAAACTAATCACTACAATAACATGGTTTCCCTGTTGCCATCTCCACGGTTCCATAATCAGGTTGCAAACCCAGACAAGGGAGGGGAAAGATTCCTGATATGATCCTCTAGGCAATCACAGGAGGAAATTCTTGAAAGGTTTAACAAACCACTCAAGGGAGCTAGTCCAATCATGGATCATTCATTGGTAACTCCAGGGAACATGGTCAAAGCCTAAACAAGATCACAGGGAAGGTAAAGCTCAGGCACAAGTCCCGTGCTTCTGATTTAGCACTGGGAACTCCCCGCTGCCTGATTCAGCAGAGGAAAAGTCAGTCATAATCAAGTCCAGTCTGCTGCTGAGTTGACCACAGACAAAAACACACAATCCACATCAAATGGGAGTTCACCTATGAAAAGCCTCACAGTACTTTTCATGGCATGTTCTTAGTAATTCTAAATCCAATCCATGTGCAGAGTGCTTTCAAAATCCCAGACGGTGATGGATCCAAACAGGGTGCGGTTTTGGGCCAGAAACAAGACGTTCCTAGCAAAGGCTCCTTGCCTTTGTCTCGGCTTATAACAAGAGGCGCGACCTCCTCTAGACGACTTGATAGACAGGGGCTTAGGCTTTTCAGCAATGCCTGTCCAAACAGGGCGGCACTGCTAAGCCCACCAAGATGACGCTTCGATCTGAGTGAATCCTTCTGCAAAGCTCCTGCCTCTTCTAAAACCTTATCAGGTTCTGCAGACAGCTTCCCAGCCTCTCATGGTTACGCTGGGTTGGGAGTAGCGACTCCCATTTGCTCTTCTGTGAGAACTCTGACAGAGATAAGCTTGCACAGATTTTGACATTCCAAACTAGTGCTAATTAAATCCTAGCTAAAAACTACAAGGCCTCATGGCAGTGCCAAATCCTACTCCTGACAGTCTGTGTGTGGACAAGTGGTGTTGGGGGGGGAGGGGAGTGTGACAATCACAGAACTGCACATACCATGTTGCTCTGCCCATTATCTGTTCTCGTTTTAGGGAACTTCCTTCCAAGCGATTGTTCTTAAATCACAACTTTAGGCTGCCACTTGTAGCATTTCAAAATAGAGATGTAAGTAGAAGCAAGTAGAACCAGAATGACGGGGAAAACTTTTTAAAAAATATATAGAACATAAGTGTTTCCTTAAACTGAACAGACATTTCCTCGTCAGTGTTCAGTCAACACATGGCATTAATCCAAACAGATAAAATCACTGCAGCAGAGAATCATGTACTTCACAAGAAAAACTATTCTTACCCATAGCTTTGGCTATGGGGCGGTATACAAATGTAACAAAAATAAAATAAATAAATTCAGGGGAAAAAAACTTTGTACTGGAAACCTGAACAAATGCTCTGCCTTAGCAAAACATAAACACAGCTCAGTTCATGTTCAAAGCTGCGTTATTATGTAATCTTTCAAAGAAAAGAGTACCTTCTAATGGTGGAGCTCTGTTTACAGCGATGGGGGAAGGGCAGGTTTGCTAATCACTACAGACCTGGCATTTTTTTCAGAAAGGAAAAAAAAAGGGGGGGCAGAGGAAATAGTGATGTGTATCCACAGCAGTTTGGGCAAATATTATGATAGCAGCGCTACTCAGAAGCTGTGCCGAGTTCTCTCAACTACATTCATAAGCTAAAGCTACTTCATCAGAAGTCGTGTCACACTCCATGGAATTGTTTGCACACATTTTTCACTCAATTTCACTTGGTGAAGGCTGAACAAGGGCAAAAGGGCTTTTCCTCTTTGGATGTTATGTGCCAAATATTATTTTTTTACTGTTTTTATAACATGATTAAGGATTGGTTTAAAAACTTTTACATGTACTTTTGTATCATGATTTCCATTTTTTTCAGCTGCTTTGAGAATTATTATTATTACCCTAAGGAGAATAATTCTGAAAAAACAAATCCGAGGCTGGTAGGCACAGGGAAGCCTTTGTAGCCATTTCCCACAGCTGCTTAACACAGTGTAACAGCTTCTGTCTTAGGGCAATCCTGTATTCACAAAAAGAGAGCCTATAGCATGAAGTTGAGAAAGCACCCAGGTTATGTACATCAAACTACTAACTAAAAGAAGGGAACATACATTCAACCCTTCATAGTAACTGCATAGAGATAAAAAACTAGAATAATCCCATGAGTGGGAACGGAATGTTTTGCAGCAATCACCTGGCCTGGTGGGAAAACATGGGAGGGCAGGGGGAGAGACTCAGATACGAAGACAAAAAAATAAGAGAGACAGCAGCAGGAGGAGCCAAACTCCAACAGGACCATATGGGTGAGGCCTTGGGGAAGGAGCCACGTGTGGGGTTAACCTCAGGACAGGAGTAAGCCTTGGAGAGAGGAGGAGAGGACAAGACAACAGCTGGACTGTGGAGGCACTGCACCAGGACAGTAGGCCAATTGTGGGATACAGACAACTGTAGGGTATTAGAGGAAGGCAAAACTCTGAGCTATGACTCAGGGTCTATGCACAGCACGGACGGGAAGCACTCACTTGGCCTCTAATGGAAAACTATAGACCAAATGAGGAAGTTTTGTGCAATATTCTAGCATGGCAGTCTGGCCCCTTCCAACAGGAGTGAGTAAAATACATGGAATCCTCTGACAGTGGGCTTGATGAGGGCAACACTAGGAGGCACCCCCACCCCCTTATATTTGGAATCTCCAATTTACTCTGTCGTGGTGGTCAATCACAATGTGCATTTATGAAAGATAATGGCACACACGGTGTCTGCATTAAATTTAGCCTTAGCTTTGGGGGTGGGGGTGGGGGGAGAGATAGAAAATCAATAGACAATGTTATCTTTAACCTCTTTTTCATAGAAAAGTGTGCACCAACCCACTTATCCCCCCTGATGTTTTCACTACTTGGTGACATAGCTTGGTCAGTTTCATCACCGCTCTCACCAGCTGCTTTCCTCCACCCTTCTAAAAAACAATCATCATAGCGCTATTCCATTATAGCACTATTGCGAAAGACTGACAAAAACATTAAAGGGGGAAAAAAGCAGTGGCCTAAAAGGGGTAACAATTGGAGCAGGGAGGGGGTTGGGCAGACAAGATGGGTTCTGCTGCGCGGGACCCTGGGGTACTGGGTGGAGGTACAAGATGGAAAGAGGGGGAATGAGAAACAAGCCGCAACAAGCCTGATTTGTCAGCCAGGTGTACAAACCACACACTGTGGGTTGTTCGCAGAACAACCCACAGTGCATAGCTTGTCACCCACAATGGGCTAGCGTTTCATGTGAATGAACCCACTGCACCTATCCTAAGTGAAGCCACACCTGTTGACACCCCTAGGCACAGCTCCTTCCATTGTTCATCCCTGTAGCCCACCGAGGGAGGGGTCTTGTCCACTCTGATCCCAAAGGAGGAGACTGCCCCAGAGCAGAGGGGGCAGCCATATAACTCTGTCCCTTAGACTACTCCCCACTGCTTTAAATTGTAGTGATTGCAAAGCTATGTACTAATTAGGGAAGTCTCCTATCTAGTGATTGAAGATGGTACTGCAGGCTTTAAACATATACTTTTAAATTAATTGCAATTAATTTGTTTTAACAATCAAATAACCCTGAGGAGCACACCCCTATGATCCCCTGACTTTGCATACCAAGCTTCAGGTGTTTAGGCTTCATGGGACAGTATCCAATGGTAGTCATACCCAGACTAGGCCCATTCACTTCAATGTGTATACTCTGTGTGAGATTACCATTGTTACTGCCCATGGTTTTGTCATTACAGTAATGGCACACATCTTTTATTATAGATGGCACTGTTTGCATTTTAAATAGTGCAACGCCTTTTGCAGTGTGACGATTTCACTAAGATGAAGTAGACAGGAACTGTAGCTGATATCAACCTCAGCCTCCATTTGAAATGTAGATATGATAAAATAGGGTAGTTGTAATCTTCACACCAAGGTTAGGTTTAAAAGGGGGAAAAAGATCACCTCTCCACATGAAGATCCTCCTCCCTCTCAATCTGGGTAGCATCACCAACCAGACAATTTCTCTTACCCCATCTTTGCTTTTATCCTTTCCACAGAAATCCCTGCACTGGCTTTCTTACCAAACTAGCGAAGGAGAGAGGATTTGATGGGATTTTTGCACAAGCATTTTCACAAACCAGTCACTCCTATGAATGATATGGAGTAATTCTAAACAGTGAGAGGGAAGGAAGAAATCACTAGGAATTGAGCCCTTTTAAGGCCCTTGGCAGTTACCCTTAGTACAACAATCTAGAGATTTCAGGGGAGGCAGAAAGAGAGAGAGAGATGGTACTAAAGAAACGCTTTACCAACAGTTAAGCTGCTCATATGCTTGTACATTAAACCAGTTGGCCTTTAACGGCCATTCCATCAACAGGAAAATTACTTGTTTAAGACTCATATAACTCCTTGCTAATCTCTTTCCTATTGCCACACATTTTTGCAGAGTGATGTTTAATAAAGCTTTAAGGAACAGGAAGGACAAGCCTTGGCATTGCCTGTTCACATGAACAGTGCCCAGGAATTTTCAGCTGAAGGCCATATAATGGATGCTTTATTCACTAAAGCAACTATTTAACTTTACTGCAGCAGGTCATAAAAGTTAGGTAACAAGTCTTCAATTCTTTCCCATCTAATCTCTTACATTGCAACAAACTTTTAGAACAACAACAACAAAAAACCCTTTAGAACTATGTGGTCTCAGTGGGAGCTTGTTTTTAAAGTCACCCCACAGCTAGAAAGCAACTACCTTTTGATATGGCCCAGTGTTGCCCCCATCTTTTTTGAATGAGTGAAAATCCCATTTTCCTTTCACTCTCTGAGCAGCCACTATACAGTTTACTAAGACAGTGTAGTATACTAGTCACATGATTCATGCCATAAAAACTAGACCTACTTAATGTTCTCTTATGAGGGTATAATTATCCCTAGCCCCTAAGCTAGTCAGTCAGGCAAGAATTTAACATGTTCTATTAATGTATCTCATAAAATAGCTGAAGGATGAAACTTCCCTTTAAAAAGCCAGCATTTCT
The DNA here is from genome assembly GCA_029215795.1 of Anniella stebbinsi. Taxonomy (NCBI): domain Eukaryota; kingdom Metazoa; phylum Chordata; class Lepidosauria; order Squamata; family Anniellidae; genus Anniella; species Anniella stebbinsi. Next base: position 56,720,828 of record JARDYH010000005.1, on the reverse strand, counting down.
CAATTTTCAAGTTTAAACCCTTTTCTTTGCATTATGTGTTATTATTAATTATTAATTATTATTAATTATTATTATTATTTATTGCATTTTTATACCGCCCTATAGCTGAAGCTCTCTGTGATCGGTGATTTGGAAGACCCTTGGAAAGCCTTATATGACAATTAAGCAGTTAATGCTTTAATAATTTTTAAAATCTAAGCATATCCTTTACCAAGATAAACAGTTTCAGTATAGAAGTGAGACATACAGAAAGGAAAATAAAGTATTTTCACTACTGACATGGCAGTCTCATGTGTCATTATAAGAAAAGCTGATTGTCAGCTGCAGGAATTCTTAAAACCAACCAGCAAGGTATTATTTTATGCGCTATATACTAAGCAAGGTGGTGTTTATATTGCAATAACATGTTTTCTAAGTACTCCACACAGGCTAAAATGCCACCATGCATGCACTATGCAAATACTGACATTATGGCAGCCTGCTTACATTTGAAGCATGATTTCAAACCTTTAGAATGAAAGAGCTTAGAAATACAAAACCCAGCCCAGATGAAAATTCAGTGAGCTAACTCTGTCATCTTGGCTTATTTAAATGCCCTTTCTTGTCTTTTGCCAACAATGAAATGATTCATGCTTTCTGGCAGCGGCATGGAAACCAATTCCCCATTGCATCTTCTCGCACTACCCTGGAACATACGCATAAAGGAATCACATCAGCAAGGCTAGTATACCTCCTTCCCATAACTGGGTAAAGAAAAAAAGTAGGAACTCCATAGCTACACCCCACCCCAAATGCAAATCAACCTCATGTTACAACAATTTCTTAGCTGCATAAGAAATTCAGCAATACCCCCACATATATGCACGCACGCACACACACGGTCCACTTAGAAGACAAAACAGAGGTGCTTTATAACCCTAAGAAACAAGTCCCTTCGTATAATGCATTTAAACACCCAACACTGTTTTATCAACAGGGAAAAATGTGATTAATTCAGGCGAGCTACAACCACTCCCAATAGTTTATGCCAGGACAACCATTACAAAATATAAAAGGATTATAGAACACAACCCTTCCCAAGCCCAGCTGCTTAGTTTAATTTAGAACGCTTAAGGACATGCTGCCATTAGCCAAGATGCATCTCTCTAAAGACATTAAGACAGCAATCCTAGGGTCTCTGGGCAAGCATCCCAGGGACCATAGGGCTGTTTGGATGCCCCCTTCCAAGGTTGGAGACAGAATTCCAACCTTGGAAGAGATCCAACCCTCCTCTCCTGCCCCCAGACAGGTGACAGAACTAACCCCGCTGGCTGCCCTCCAAAGCCAGAAAACCAACTTCAAAGAAGGAAAGGGGGCATTCCAGTGGGCAGGAAAGGCAGAAACCTGGAGAGGCCAGAATATGAGTTAGCCTGAGGCTCTTTAAGCCTCCTTCCCTCCCCCTCCAAAGTGTGAAAGGCCTGGCCAGTGAAATTTGCAGGGCGGGAGGACAAGGCGGCGAAGATTATCTCCATTGCTCCTTCTGCCCTGCATTGTATGATTGGACACCTGGGTTCAAGAGGTTCCGATCACTGAGGGTGCAATCAACACGACTGCACCCTAAGATCTTCTCCTACTGACAGAGTATGGGGCTCACAGATCAAAGCAAGAGTTGCACAAATATCAGGTGTAGAGTATTAGGAAATGTTGACAACTCAATTAAGTAACACACTTCACACATGTGTAAACAGGATTGACAAACTCATGAACTGAACTTAGCATACATTACAATTTATTTTGAACTATCCAAATTTCTAGACTTCTCCAGTGTGGAAAACCTGGAACCGCATCATTTATCAAAATCCAAATGGCTTCTTTTAGTACTTCTCATGACCTGTCCCTTCTTCTTTAGTTGTTCTCTACTATCTTTTGCTGTCCCTTCCATCAGTTTCCCCCTGCCGCTTCAATCCTTGACAAAGGGTTTTGAGTTATTCAATTAACTAATTTGCTTTTGTTGTGCAACACCACTTTGAAGTATTGTGCTTGTTTTAAGTGTGGTAGGAATTTTAGGATGAGGACCACAGTTGGGAAGCCATGAATGGAATAAAAAGGCCCTGTTTAAAGGGACTCTTTGTAATAACAAAAAGCCAAGTTGAAAAGTTGCTGTTTCTGCCCATCTCAACAAGTAGAAGGGTCAATTCAAGTTTCTCAAAGGGAATGACATTTATGTACCCTCTCCACACATCCACTCTGCCCTTCTCCACCATTCCTTTCTTCTCCCACTTTAGATTGCATACAGAAATTTGAATTAAGCAACCACGTACGTGCTCATATATACACATTGCACATAATTCGTACAGAATAAACTGCTGGAATCTTCTAGCGATGCTCCTTCAGACTTCCTAAAGTGGGTTGCTAAAAAGTACAGTACTTTTCATATGGTTTAATTTTAGTACAGCTAGCAGCCTTAAGTAATCTATTAAGGAAACAATTTTTGGAATGCAATTCCAGCAGTTTGCTTTCACTGGAAAAGACAGCAGATAGAAGACCATTTAGTGTACGTCTTCTCCCTCTAGTGGTAGGAGATACCATGTCTAGCATAATTTAAAAATGCAGATGCCACATCATAAAATGGCTATAGGCATGGATAGAGGCTAGGAGCGCTTCTGCTTGCTCTTAATATGTAGACCAAATTCTTCTGAGATGTGTGCCTTTTGCAAGACATTCAAAACTCAACTCATGGAAGGTCTGAAAATCAGTTTAATTACTCTGTATAAACCAGAATGCAAAAACAAAAGAAAGCAAAATACACACGAAACTGGAATATAATGATTGTGTTCTCACTGCAGTACCTGGGCATTACTCTTCTACCATGTTTACCTGGAAAAAATATAAAGCGATAATGGTCATTGTGATGCACTGAAGACAACTCAGAAGCTAGTGTTTTCCAACAACTTCAGATAAAAAAGGTTAACTTATTTCATATAATTAACATTAGAGATTACTTTGTGTTAAACCTTTATTGGTATACAGAGCTACCCACCATCCCGAGTTTCTGAATACATCACTGATCTAGGCTTGTCTACAGCTTAGAAGAGTATAAGCCGAGACCAGTGCCTCATGCATAGTTGCAATGGGCAGCCACCCATGCCCACCCTTAAGCATGGATAATTCTACTGAATCTAAGCAATGGATGCAATTCTATCAGTTATTCCTAACACAGGGACTTTGCCTCCTTCAAAGTCACGTCTGAGCATCATGCAACTGCAGCCTCCTTTATGGGAGGACAATTTGGTTCTACATATGAGCTTTTGATCTCTCACTGCACACCAGTGAGCCCTGTTATCCATACACTTTAATATTCAAAATGTTTGGTTAAAAAAAGAACTTATTGACAAATCATGAGATGCATGAGCACAGCATTTATAGTTAGGAGACACTCTTGGAAGAGATATAAATGTAGCATTTTTGAGGAAATTATGTCAGCCACCTTTACAGAAGAGTTCCGAGACTGCACACAAGGGCTCCCTGTGCCAAGGTGGCCAGTTAGTTTTGCACTCCATGAACAAAGGTAACCAAAACTAACATGTTACCTGTGGAACTACAGAGTGCAGAGCTCAAGCTGGTCCAAGACTACAAGACTAAAACCCAGTTCTATTCCACAACAGAACACAATCTTCTACCTGTCAGCATAGAAAGCAGCTCCAAGAACAAGCTAATTATTTATTTCTCACACTCAGGAATAACTTTTGTATCAAGAGCATTTTATTCCCAAACTAATTCCCCCATCCTCCAGAAGAACAGCACTGTTTTCATGCTCCCCAATGCTCTGATGGAATCTTGCAGATATTAATTTAACATAGCCTTCCAGATGCACAGGGCTACAATTCCCACCATCCACAGTCAGGGTGAACTATGGGATGCTGGGGCTGCAGTCCAACACATTTGGAAAGCACCAGGTTGAGGAAGATTATATTAAATGAACACCACTTCTGTTGCAAATATAAACCAGCAATACCACATCCAGGCTTTGTATACCCAAGTTCTCTTCATCCTTCTGGTTGATTTACTCTTAAGTTTATTCTGGCATGTAGGAAAGAAGCAATTCTAAACCATTTATCAAAACAGGAACTCACAGAACGATTTTACTAAATCTGGAATATTACTGGAAAGCATGCATACTTCAAGCTTTGAGTTTCCTAGTTTTTTCTATAAGTATTGGAAATGCTGCATGGTTTTACAACCCAATTAGCGTAGTAAGAAAAGAGACAGAGGCACAATGACTTACTAAATGTTAAAAGAAAATATAGAGGTACCTATAAATCATTTGGCAATGCTCAAGTGAGCTCTAGTAATATATCTAGTTTAATATACCTTTCCTCCAAGGCCTACTATGCAACAGAAGGCTAAAACATGTAAATCTAGTCTGACATATGTAGGCTGACCAGATAAAATCCAGGTCAGGGCTCATGTAACTTTAACAGTTGTAGAGAAAAGGGGATTTCAGTCAGTGTCATTTGTATGCAATTAGTTCCTGGTGAAATTCCCTCTTCAGCGCAGCAGTTAAAGGTGCAGGCACTATACTAGAGTGACCATATACAAAAGAAGGCAGGGCCCCTTTAACTTTAACTGTTGTGATGAAGAGGGAATTTCACCAGGAACTAATTGCATACAAATGACACTGGCTGAAATTCCCTTTTCTCTACAACTGTTAAAGTTACATGAGCCCAGACCTGGATTTTATCTGGTCACCCTAGACATATGATCCTGTGCAAAGTTCACTGGTCTGCATCTAAAACATCTTTAGGTAGAATTGAAAGTCCAGATAGTTACCTATAAGAAGGTGCAGTATAACCAGTCATTTCCTGTTCTTTCTGTACCATTAGCATCTATAAGAAATACTGATTAGTCATTGACAGACTCATTTTAATGCGATTAGTGTTCACTGCACATGGGGGTATTCCTAAATTTATAGATGAAGGATACCTAATATACCAGCTACAAACATAGTGAAGCAGAATTCTAGTGTTCTAATATTCATGAAGATTCAAGAGACTTTAGAAGGGCCTAACCAAGCAGACTGAATTCCTAACTGCAGGAACGGTGGTTTCTACCTCTCATGCATGCTTTATGTGGCAAAGGTGGCTCTAAGACAAGTTGAACCGCCACTAAGTCTAAACAGAATAATAAAGGCTACTGCACATCAGGATTAAATTTACCATTTTGTACTAAGACTATGTTAAATTGGCACACTTTATCTTTCAAATGAAACATAAACATCAGGTCCTGCTCCAGTTGGACTCTCCTCCCCCCACAGGGCTAACTGACATCTTGGCCCTGTGGGTTAGACGAAAGAGCAAGGGAGACAGGAGTAGGCAGAGGAAACATCAGGGCCTGTTCCAGTTTGATTCCCCTCCTTCAGGAGCAGAACAATCCCATCAGCCCTGTTGCCAGTCTACTTAATTCCCCCCCCCTCTCTTTACCACCCTCTTCCCTCCCCAACTCCTTTTCCTCGTGTGTCATGTCTTTTTTAGATTGTATGCTTGAGGGCAAGGACTGTCTTCTTTGCTAATTGATTGTAAGCCGCTCTGAGAACCTTTTTTGGCTGAGGAGCGCGATAAAAATATGCTAAATAAATGCTACGTTCATTACTTAAACTCCATTATTAGAATACCTCTATTAGACAGTGAGTGCATAGTGTAGTATGGTTTTCCATAAGTCACAATAGAGCTGTATGCAGTATTATACATGATCATCAAGCTACTAGTAGAATGCTCACACCTGTTACTGCACAGGGCAGACCCCAGAAAGGAGTGTGCCAGGTTTTTAATCTAGGGCAAGGTCAGGTTAGCAGATACAAGGCTGGGCCCCAGTAGGCCCAGCTACTCAGCAACCATTTCCCAGCCCACAGGCTTTATGCCTAGCAGCAAAATGCATTACTTTCCTAACACACTTTCTTCTCAAAGACAGACCTGTATACTGCATAATTCAAATGCATTACCTGGAGAAAAACTGCAGTGCTACCAGAATGGCAGGGATGACTGTTCACATGTGAGTAGGTTTTACTCGTGATGACTCCAACACTAGAGATAAAACAAAGTTTCAACATGAGCAAAGCAATAACTCAAATGTTGACAGAAATTTCCTGTTGACAGAAATTTCCCGTTGAGAAACAAACAAAATGCATACTCCTTTTTTTACAGAAGTTCTCTTTCCACAATGGGGAAGCCCCCTGCCCCCACTATATTTGGATTCACCTATGCTATACTAACACTTCTGTGAAGCAGGAAGTACGTTACATCAACTTGTCATGGAAGCATCAGCCAGTTTATTCTCTCATTGGGGATTCAGTACTGTCAATCAAATCTTCTGCCAGGGCACTGGGGGGAGGGGGGAAATAGGAGACAGCTGCTACTCCTTCCAGGAACGTACACTAACTCCACACAATCACTCAAACTTTCTTCATTCAGCAACAAAGATTGGGCCAACTAATGGTTCCTGTTGTCTTCCAAAGCCTGATCCCTCTGGAAGGCCTCACTTGCCCAAACATCCTTTCTCTTTAGACAGCAGTGTTTAAGATTAGGCCCAGTGAGGCTATACAGAGTAAGCAGGCAAAAAGGGACACCAAACTGCCACCTGGCCTTGCCTCTCTCATTGGGCAGCATGGTGGGGAGGAAGCCATGGAGCTCAAAGAAAGCAGCACCAAGGGCTCTTGGGAACTTCCTGTCTGGTGGGCCCATCTCCCCCCCCCCCCGCCTTTTCCCAACCTCTGCTACAAAGCAGGACAAGACAGGAGAGATTGCCATGTAAGGCTCACACTTTGGTCGCCTCCCCTCATCAGCACAGCCGCTGATCAGCTATTTTCCTTTCAAAATAGAAGTGGCAATGTAAAGCTGCTTTTTTTTAAAGCATGCTTAAAACAGTTAGCTTGATCAAAGAATATCATGGTAGCAGGGATCAGGCAAAGGAGACAAGCCCAGAAGAAGAAAAAATCCTAATCTCACTTTTCAAGAGTACTGTTCAACTTGCTGTGCCATCACACACACCCCTTACACACGCACAAAACAAGCCAGGCGCACCAGTAAAGCGTCAGGAGTCCTATGACAAACATAAACAGCCCACTCCCTTCAGTCAAAACGAAACAAGCATAGCATTAATCTAGAACATGCAGCAGCTTTCCTCAATCTGGCGCCCTCCAGATGCGTCGGACTCGCCATGCTGGTTGGGGAGGATAGGAGCTGTAGTCCACCACAGCTGGAAGGCACCGGGTTGGGGAAGGCTGACGTAAAAGTGCCGGGGGCGGCTTCAGGCAACAGCGACGGCCTCACAGAAGGAGCGCCCGACATTTAAGGCTATGTGCTGCCAACAGAGACTCTAGGACCGCTCCCCTCCCCTCGGGACATGTCAGGCTTAACGCCAGCGAGAAGTAGGCCCCGAAAAAGCCAAGCAGCCTCCAACGGTGCGGCCTGAAAAGAAACGGCTGAGCCTCGCCTCCACTGCGCTCGCGCTAAGTCACTTCTCTTCCCCCCGCCCCCCATCGTTGCTTCCTACGACACCCCTCTCTCTCCGTTGTCCCCCCTTTCCCCGGCAAACACCATAACAGGCGCTAAGCCGTGTGAAAATGCGCGCGCATCTTCGAAGCCCAAGTTACGCCGAAACGGAATTACGTCACCATGGCGCAAAGGCGGATTTAAACAGCAGGAAGTAAATCTGCTGTCTTCTCTACATGGTTCAAACATGCAGCTAGAGCACCCCCCGCAGGACTGAATTGGAATCCCTCATTTGGATGTCTCTGTTTTTAAAACAAAGTAAGAGATCGTTTTTCTACGCTGATGGCAAATCCAGTCTGGATCCAGTCATTCATTGGTATAAAAGCCAGGACATAATTTCTAATTACAACAACAACCTAGCACTACAAAACGAAGACCAAACACGCCCACTCATACTCTGAGAAAAAAGAAAATGAGCACATACAAAAAAGCACTACATGAGAAACATTACAACTACAGAACCCACAAATAAACAAAGAACAATGGTATGAATGGCTAAGGAAGGGCTGGCTAACGAAGGGCTAGCTATTTCCTGTAGCAGAAGGATACCTAATAGCCACCGGGGATCAAGGCATAGCAACCAAGAATTACCAAAATAAATAATAAAAGATAACAGTGTTACAACAGGTTCATGTAGAAAATGCCATCAATTCCAAGAAACAATAGACCATGTAACAGGAGGATGTAAAATTCTGGCAAGAATGGACTATACTGGCAGACACAATACAGCTGCAAAAACCATTCATCAACAACTGGCCATCGAATTCAACCTCATCAACAAACTACACCATACTATCCATACACAACCGACACAATCATGGGAAAGGAAGATCATAAAATATACTGGGGCAGAACAATTCACACAGACAATGCAATACCTTGGAACTGACCAGACGTAATAGATATAGACAAAAAAGAAAAACACATACTTCATTGACATAGCAATGCCTAATGACAAAAATGTTGTACAAAAGGAAGAGGAAAAGGAAGAGGAAAAGAGAGGAAAATATACACCACTGGCTATGGAAGTTAAAGAATTATGGCAACAGGAAAAGGTCACAGTTATTGCATTAGTCACATCAGTCACAGGCATCACATCAAAAAACTATACAGAAAACCTTCAAAAACTGGGCCTACCAAAACACATCCGCACCAACATCCAGAAAGCAGTCATAATTAAAACATGTTCAATAGCAAGGAAATTTCTGAATCAGTAAAAGACAGCATGACTTGGCAAAGCCCACAAGCGAGAAAAGAGAGATAATAATGATAGTTTTATATTTCAAGTTAAGCAAGTACCTGTCTCTAGACTGCCACGAAGCAGGTTTTAAAATCTCGAGAATACTTCAAAATTCACGAGTGCCTTAAACGAACAAACACCAACAAACAGAAGCCAGAAGATTGTGTTTCAGAACATCAATTTATAAAAACAAATTATAACTACAGAATCACCCTTGTGCAGTGCAAACTTACAGAGGCCTATTCAGAACATTATTGAGGTCAATGGGATTTACACACAGGTAACTAGAGGATTGCAGAAGCAAGGCTGCTTCCACCATCATTTGGGTAAGAACAGGTGGACATAACTCAAGTGTACTAATGGAAAATGTGAAATCTTGCTGGAGGTTTTTCAAGAATAGGTGTAAACAGGCAGCTTCATCAGGCTAAAAACAACCACAACCTGTAGGGTTTTCTGTCACTGTATTCAACATAGGATTGTAATTACAGTTTTCTCCCTTCCAAACCTTTGCACAAGCATAAATAATCTCTGAGACGACATGTTCAATATTATGCCACTACCATTCCTCCGCATCTACCTCTTGCATTAGTCCTGCCCTCCAGTTCCGGAACCGGCTGCCGAAGTTACAGCAGTATTTGTAACATTATCTTGCACTTGAGCAGATTTCTTCATGCACTACCAGTGTTGATTAGTGAATCCAGAAGCAATGGCAGTCCAACAGGAAATCTGTCACACAGACACCCACACCCTGGCAGACACATTTTTCCGTGTTGTTAGCATAGTTGGATAGAGGATCAGGCTGCTAATCAAGTCATGCACAATGTAATTTGAGTTTTTCATTCTCAGCTATTAAATTATCTGTGCAGCTTGGTCATATCATACAGAATTCAACAAAATGGGAAACCCCACAAAGGTTGTGAAAAAGTAAAAAAAGTAAGACAAAGACATTTTATTCCACAAAAACAAACAATTCTAACACATTTCAGAACTACTGAAGGCTCTTCTTCAGCAAAATTCATAGAACAATGTACACAATTTATATTATAGACTTTAAACATGTCCCTGTATTATATATATATATATATATATATATATACACACACACACACACAACATATATCAAACACATGTTTGATATAACAATTATTTATCAAAACTAAAAACAAACAAACCCTGACAAACTAGAGGCTCACAGTTCCAAACTATGCATAACCACAACATATATTGAATGATAACATATTTTAGGAATAAATAGACTTACTTATTGAGACCAACTTTGATAATGCTTGCTATTGAGACTCAAGCTTCTAGGGATATACCAGAGCCGGAAGAAGAACCCAAGCTAATATGTGTATGAATCCTGATTGGAAACAGATGTTTTGGGAAACCTGTGTGCACGAATCCTGATTGGACACAGCAGCATTGCAAGGTTGAGAGATTCATTAAGGCCAAAGGGAGTCAATGGCCTGTTTTGGACGACACGATAATCAACAGAGGGGGGGGGGGGAAATAGTATGTTGTGTTGATTGTCGTGTCATCTGAAACAGGCCAATAACTTACTGTCAGTTGCCTTTTACCTCCTCCATTGCCTAAAATGTCATCCGAATGCTGCTGATCAATAACACAACAGATGATTGTCCCCCCCCCCCCCCCGTTGATTATCGTGTCGTCTGAAACAGGCCAATGGCTGGTTTTGGACAACACAATAATCAACGGAGGGGGGGGGGGGAAGAGGCAACCAACAGTTGCGTTGCTTATTATGTCGTGTGGCGGGTTACACACCACACCCATACAACCGACGCTACACTATTCTGCCCAATTAAGCAACGGAGAGAAACAACAGGCTTGCACGTTGTTTGTCCCAAAATCCATTGTTTAAAGTGTCGTCCGAAACCAACCCCCCCCCCCCCCCATGCACTATTCCATATGGGCATAGAGTTCTGCCAGCTAGAACAGCTGAAAACCCCCGGCTGCTCCGATACAGCCGGCAAAACATGCAGTGCTTGCTGGGATACAGCTGGAGGACTGAGGGAGGGGGGCAGGAGGAGACGCTGCAGCCAAGATGGACGCCAGAACTTTCAGCCGCTCAATGGACAGCAGAGCAACATGTTGTGTGGGGAGTACCGCCTACCTAACGCACGGTTAGTACGCTATTTCCCTCTCCGTTGCCTAATATGTCGTGTAAAACCAGCCACTGTATTAACCACAAAATCCACCTGGCTTCTTTTTCCAAAAGAACCTTGTCTATCTGTTTATAACGTGTCTTTGTTGCCCATAAAAAACAATATCTTATTCTATGGGATTGATCTTCCCAAAGTTGTACTTAAGGTGCTTCCACATTTTGATACTTAATATTACTAATATGTTCCCCATTCTGATTTTGAGATGTTGTAGTTTTACTTATGTACAATTTGTTGCAAGGATGAAGTATAGCATTTAACACAAATTTACTGTTGCATGTGGTAAAATCTTTCGGCGTATATTTTTCCCCATTTGCTGGATTTGCAAACTATTTCAGTCTTAGACAATGTTCACAAAATTTACAATGTCTACAGGGAAACTTTCCTGTTGAAGGCCTTGATCCTGACAGGAGAATTTGTGAGTGGTTTTTTTTTCTCAGATGTATCACTTCTAACTATCCAATTGTCATGGTCCCCCTTAAGGAGTCTTATGAGGAGGAACTTGGTTTACCTGAGCCCAAGAACTTTCCTTCCCTTGAGCATATTCCAAAGATGGCACCACAGGAGGATAGAGAACATGGAGCTGAAGAGGAGGGAGCCCACCAGCACCCCAGAGAGGGAATTTCAGCAGGTGTTATCAGTATGCATGCAGCACCTGGTGAAATTCCCTCTTCATCACAACAGTTAAAGCTCCAAAAGCCCTGCCTCTTTTGTATCTGGTCACTGAAGAGGGAATTTCACCAGGTGCTGCATGCAAACCAATGACACCTGCTGAAATTCCCTTTGCTATACAACTGTTAAAGATAAAGGAGCCCTGTCCTCCTTTTCATATGGTCACCCTACCCTCTCCAGATGCATGTCTGCCATCTTCACATGGTGCCATCCGCAGAACACCACCTGGGGGAAGGAGAGTCCCTGAGCAAAGACAAGCCAAGTCCCCCTCAGAAGGAGACTCCCCAAGGGGGACCACAACAACAATTTCCTACTTTTGTAGTTTTGTTGTAAGCCATATATGGGTTCTCTTTGCATGCAGTGATAACTTTTACCAAATACCAGTATCTATTGATGGATCATCTTAAAACAACAACACTGATATCATTAAAGGGCAAACTACATACTATTCTGTCCTTGGAAGTCTTTAGTTGGGGTTGACAGTAGGGTGACCAGATAAAATCCAGGTCAGGGCTCATGTAACTTTAACAGTTGTGGAGAAAAGGGAATTTCAGCCAGTGTCATTTGTATGCAATTAGTTCCTGGTGAAATTCCCTCTTCATCACCACAGTTAAAGTTGCAGGCACTATACTAGAGTGACCAGATACAAAAGAAGGCAGGGCCCCTGCAACTTTAACTGTGGTGATGAAGAGGGAATTTCACCAGGAACTAATTGCATACAAATGACACTGGATGAAATTCCCTTTTCTCCACAAACTGTTAAAGTTACATGAGCCCTGACCTGGATTTTATCTGGTCACCCTAGTTGACAGTAAAGATCCAGAGAACCAGAAAGAGCATGGATAATATAATTAGAAGTCCATAAAGCTTTTTGGAAGCTTGTTCATATGCCTGTTTATTTGGACAGAAGTCCCACTCAGATGCATGGTAAGTAAAAGCGCAGAAGACTGCTGAATTAGAAATGTACAGGCTTCAAAATGAACATAGGAACACTGGAAGCTGCCCTATACTGAATCTGGTTATTGGCCCATCCATCCCAGTCTTGTCGATACTGACTGGCAGTGGCTTTTCTTTTCTACCCCTTCTTGGAGGAGCTGGGAATTGAATCGGAGACCTTCTGCATACAAAGTACCTGCTCTACTGGAGTGCTGTTGATACCTTTATGCATTGACCAACTAACTATTCTTGCTGTTTTGTAAGTGTACTGTAACAACATAGATTTGTGTCAAGTTTGTCATCAATACCTCTGAAATCAATGGAGTTCTGTCAAGAGAGAGTTTGTAAACGGCATCTGTTTTATGGATGATGTGTGTGTGTGTGTGTGTGTGTGTGTGTCCTGAGTACTTTTTGAAAAAGTTCCCAAATACAATACAACAAATGTGCTTCAGCTGCTGATCTTTGCCTTTTAATTTTGTTTGCTCCAGGGACTTATGGAAGCTTTGCCTAAAGGCCCAGCCTTAACAGACACTACAGACATATTCCTTTCAACTAGAGACTGGTTACTAGAGAGTTGGCAAGCTTTGCCAGCATGATTCCTATAAATATATCATCACTTCCAGCAGCAGCACAGTCCAGGGCACTTGTGCCTGGGAAAAAAGTGTTTTATTTGCCCCATTGCAGTGAGTTCAGGAAGAATGTCCAAGTGTTCTCTGTATTCTACCAGTATCAACAGCTTCTGCCTCATCATTCATTATGTGCCATTGGAGTGCAATCCCTGCACTGTTATTAGACAAAAACAATGTTGTAAATAGCAGAACAGAAAAGGGAGAGGCAATTATGTGAAGCAATTCTCCTTAATAAATGTAGAAAACCTGCATATTTTCTATTTATTTAGGGTGCAATCATGCATATTTAGACAGAAAGAAGTCCTACAACATGCTGGCTGGGGATACTGGGAATTGTAGAACTTCTTTCAGTCTCTCTTATTCATTTAAACATTTTAATCACCTCCAGGGCTTCCGCCTTGCCTAAATTCAGCTTCAGTTGATAGGCCCTCATCCAATTCATCACTGAATCTAGGCATTGATCCAGGACTTGCACAGCCTCACCTGATTCAGATGTCACAGGGAGATAGAGCTGTGTGTCATCAGCATACTGATAGCACTTAGCTCAAAATCCCCCAATGACCTCTTCCAGCAGCTTCATATAGATGTTATACAATTTTGGGGATAAGATGGTACCCCTAGCTCAATTGCCAAGGGTCCGAGGAATGGTCACCCAATGTTACTCTTTGAAATCAACTCCGCAGGTAAGACTGGAATCACTGTAACACAGTGCCTTCAATGCCCAGTCCACAGAGTCAATTCAAGAGAATGCCATGGTCAATGGTATCAAAAACCGATAAGAGATGAAGCAGAATTAACAGGGTCGCACTCCACCTGTCCCTCCCCCCACAAAGATCATCCATCAGGGTGACCAAGGCTGATTTGGATGCATAATCAGGTTGAAACCCAGACAGGAATGGGTCTAGATAAGCAATATCCTCCAAGAGCTACTCTGGCCCGCTTGCATTGGCTGCCTGTATGTTTTCGAGCCCGGTTCAAGGTGCTGGTTTTAACCTATAAAGCCTTACACGGCTTGGGACCACAATACCTGATGGAACGCCTTTCCCGACATGAACCTACCCGAACACTACGTTCAACATCTAAGGCCCTCCTCCGAGTGCCTCCTCTGAGGGAAGCTTGGAGGTTGGCAACAAGAGAGAGGGCCTTCTCTGTGGTGGCTCCCCAATTGTGGAACGATCTCCCCGACAAGGCCCGCCTGGCGCCAACATTGTTATCTTTTCGGCACCAGGTCAAGACTTTCCTCTTCTCTCAGGTATTTGGCAATATCTGAGGAGCCTGGGTTTGTTTTGTTTTGTTTTTGTAGTTTTTTGAAGTGTTGAAGTGGTTTTTAAATGTACAGATTGTGTGTATGTTGTATGTTTTTGCTGTTTTAATTTTTGTATATTGTTTTTAAATGTTTTTAATCCTATGTAAACTGCCCAGAGAGCTTCGGCTATGGGGCGGTATACAAATGTAATAAATAAATAAATAATAAATATCCTCCAAGAGTGCCACAATATCTAAATCTTTGTTTTTCTTTAAAACCAAGCACTCCCAACTCCCCATTCTTGGCTTGGAAGCTTCTCGCATTAGAATATAAACACCTAGAGATGGTGTACCTTTCCAAATATCTTTGGGATGTGCATTTTCCCTATGGCCTCTTCAACTGGGTGTCAGTCAAAAATAGTCTATTAAGATTTATGGGCTGTTTCTGATATTATAAAAGGTAATGAAGTAGCCAGAAGTTGGCTACATGCCCATTTATTTGTAATATGGGAACAGTCAATCAAAGCTTTGTTTATAACATTTAACAATGCTCAATAGCAAATATGAAAAAAGAGAGATGTGCCTGGCAAGGATCCCAGGCCCTTCTTTGTCGTATTTGTCTAAACGCCATGCACACTGATTTCAAATGACATTTACTCTCAAGTATTGCGTGATCAAACTAGACATGACAGTGGCAGACCTGCACCTGCACCTTTGTATATGATTGGGGGAGACAGTATCCAGTGGTGACATTCTGCAAACTCAAATAGTGCTAGTGAAGCTCCACCGAATCTTTGTTGTGCAACTAGGTTCCCATTACACTTGTGCAACCTGTTGCACAACTGGTGCAAAGCACAGTGGGCAGAGTCAGCTGCATAATTGGTTGCACAGTAGAATGTGCAACCCTTTGCACAACCGCTTATACGCAAGAGGCTGCACAACACATTGCACAAGCATAAGGCCAAAACACTAGTGCAACCACCCTTGCACTAACACAACTTTAGTTGGATTCTTCTCTTGTGCATAGTTCAGAACCTAGTTTCTGTTAAGCGCAATGTCATTTGTGCTAATGGAATGGCACAGCTGGATAGTGCCCCCACACTTCTGCAATCTGAAATAGAAATACAATACATGTTACTATAATGGGGGGAGCCTGTGACCAGGTGACCTGTGTGACTGCTCAGGCTGCTGTTCAGATGCTAAGAGCTGTTCAATGGGCAATTTCAATTTTCCCTTTTCTGCCTTAATGGTTATTTCTGATTCTTGAAATGGGTAGCCCTTCAAATAGAGGACTATCCCCTGTAAAATAAGAGACATGGTCATCTTAGGTGTTCTCTAAAAGAGCTATTTGTAACACACTTGTTTCTGGCCACTCACAGAACTTTCCAGGTCAATTTAAGGATGCTGTGCTCAACCAGGAGGTCTCCCATAGTTCCCCCCCCCCCGCCTTATTCCATTTAAAAATAAATCCCTAACAGCATGAAATCAGCATTGTGTAAAGCTGCCATTGCGCTAGAACCTCCCGAGGACGGGAGGAAGAACCTTGAAGGAGGAAGAAGAGGGTAAAATGCCTCCCTGCAACAAAGGAAGGCAGATCTGAACCCCACATGTCTACTCAGAAGTAAGTCCCATTGTGTTCAGTAGGGCTTACTCACAAGTAAGTGTGATGAGGGTTGTGAATTTACAGCAAAATCTTATTTCTACTCAGAAGTAAATCCTGGCTTTCCTGTGGGCTGTGAAGAAACAGACAAGAAGCCCCCTCCTTTGTACACATGCTAGGGAGGGAAGGAGGCGCTCCCTCGATTCAACTGTGTCTGCCAGACCATGCCTCAGCCCTTTCCTCCCATGTAATCCAGTTTATATCAATTCGTATCAATCCTGCCAAAGAAACAGGAAGTACAACAGTGTCAGATAAGCAACGAGGGGTGGGGGGAGAATCCCGTTTCCTTACCGTTGCTTCTTTTGCTCCTGGTTTGTTCTGCATTACTTCCTCTTCTGCCCTGAGGTGAAAGCGGAAGTAAACAAAGACCACTTGGCCCATTCACGGGCCATTTTAATTGTACTGCTTTTCCTCCACACAGCAGGAGATTGCAGTACATTCCACTGTTTTTAAAAAAGTCAGATTAAAAGGGGTCTTTTTTTGTGATGGAAAATGAGTGGAAAGAGCGGGAGGCGGACGTCTTCTAAAGGACGCACACACATCCGTAAGTGGACAGTAGTAAGTGTGCGATAAAAAGCTCAGCTGATGAACCTCGTAGAGAAGCTCTTAGTTCAATGGGGCTAAGCCCAAGTAAACAGGTATAGTTATTATTAGGGATGTGTATCGTATCATTAAAATGTACAATAACGATACGATAAGGTAATTATCGTGCATGTGTTTAACGATAATGATACGATACAAAAACCTACGATAATCATCAGAGATGATAATTTTCGGGCGATTTTTTCGTTTTATCGGACTGCCATATAAATATACCTATAACTTCTGTATTTTAAAAGTTAGAGGCTTGAAACTTGGTCACAGTGCTTATGGGGTATGCCTAAGTATGTGTATGAAATTTGAGATCGATCCCTCCAACCCTCAATTTTATATGAATTTTTTAAAGATCGTTTCCGTTCTGACAGGTCTGAATGAACGCACATGGCAAGCTGTCATTCTGAACTGTCAGAACTGAAACGATCTTTAATAAATTCATATAAAATTGAGGGTTGGAGGGATCATTCTCAAATTTGGCACATATGTGTAGCAATATACGTACATACTTAGGCATACCCCATAAGCACTGTGACCAAGTTTCAAACCTCTAACTTTTAAAATACAGAAGTTATAGGCATTTTTTTCTTTAAAAATTGGGCTGCAAAAATATCATTTTTTTCACGATAATTATTGTGAAGACGATACGGTTCACCTACGATATGAAGACAAAAAAATTTTTGGTCCAAATTGACAATAACAATAAAGGACAATATTTTTTGGCGTGCACACCCCTAGTTATTATTGGATTGCAGCATAAAAAAATGAATGTTGTGACTGCAGCCACTTTCTAGCCATATGCCTTGATGTATTTTTAGAATGTGAATAGAAAACAGTTCTCAAATCTGCTAGTGCTATTTTAATGTAAAGATACTGATGCTGCAACTGTCAGCATATTTACCTGAAAGTAAGACACACTTAATTTAACGAGAGCATATTTCTGGATAAACATATTTAGGATTGGGCCACAAATCCATGATCCACCCATGAGCAAATGAATTTGATCAACATAACTGGGTTTAGTGATTGATTTGGATTCGATTCCAACTCTAGAATTGGCACAGTAGCTGCTTTCAGTACTTGGGGGTGGGGGGTGGGGTGGAACAGTGACAAATAATTTGTGGATAGGGCTGTTAGCCTGTTACCCAATTTAAATGTAAGTAGGTCGATATGAGGGAACTGTAGACAGCAACTTCAGTAGTGCTATCATATATGTGTGGTATGAAGAAACCTGGCTGTATGTAAATAATGAGAAAATGAAAATAAAAATGAATCCAATTGGTCTTACATGCATCTTATTTAAATATTTTAAAAATAAATAAAATTAATGGCAGTGGAATTGCAGAGATCAATTTACATTTGCAACAAATTCAAACTCATTTTGTATTTCACATCCCCCCTCCAAACATTCAAATTTGGCTAAATCAATATTTTAACCTGGATGCAAACTGCATTTGATTCCTGTTACTCTCTGGACTATCTCCAGATGTGATGCTCTTCTCAGATGTTCAATATTCCCTCAGCAGGCATCCTCTCCAGCCCAAGTACAGCTAATCAAGTGCAAATGTTCCCTAAGGGATGATAGAGGTATTTCCTGAAAATACACCTGAACTTCAGGAAAAAGTTGTGTAAACAGTAGCTGATTCTTTTCCCCATCTAATTTTGAGATAAGAGACTTTGTTCCCACAGAGCAGTACACCAAGCCTTTCATTAATACCCACAGTATTCAGTAATACCATTGAACTTGACTTAAATTAACACTTTTTAAAGCTTGTTTAAATCACCAGTTTTGCTAATACGACTGCTCCTTTCTTGCTTTGTCTATTCTTTACCTTCCAAGGGTTCTAAGGCTGCAATTCTAAACACACTTATTAGGAAGCACCCTCCTCCCCAAGCTCAATGGGATTTACTTCTGAGTATACATGCATAGGATTGCACTCTGAGTCTACAATCCTAGGCACATTTACATAAGATCCATGGATCTCAGTGGGACATACATCGGAACAGAATAGATTGGCTCCTTTACCTGTGTTTTTTCCCTGGGGTGCTTCTTTTTCTTCCTTTCGATGTGTTCCATAACGCAACCACTAAATATAGCAGAATTGCACAAATGCACCTGGGTTTCATGCTGCCATTCACAGAAATACCAGACTTGTTCAAAAAAAAATACAGTCGCTATAATGGTTGCAAAACATGGGAGAGGCCTAGAGGATGATGACATCATGTAAACCAACTGCAAACTATTGTGAGTGAAGAATCATGAGCACACAACAAAAGCCTTGCGCAGAAAAGCTCAAACACTTCTGAAGATGTATACATCCTTGACTCAATCTGGGACCTTAGTCCTCTCATCCCATCTGCATGCCTTGACTGCATGGTATCCTGTGCATATCTGTCAGATAACAGCTGTATTCATGTATTAAATATTGGAAGTGTGGAGATGGAGATGGGTACTCCAACCCTCTACCCTCAGCCCTGACCTCCCCATCTTGACAGGGAATATCTGTAGTGAGGATGTACCTGCATTCAAGTGAATGCAGTTGTAGTCTTCCATGGGATTTGTTTGTTTATTTATTAAATTTATACTCTGCCTTTCCATCAAAAATGGCACTCAATTTTTGATGGAATACAGATTAAAAACAAAATAGTAGCTGAAACATAACATACAAACAAATCAATTATAAACACAGCAATAAAGAAACTTAACAGTAGCCAACCAGTTAAAATGCCCTTCAACTGCAGACTATGAAAATGTATTTTCCTGGCTGCAGAAGGGCAACAGAGAGGGAGCCAACCCATCCTCCATCAGATGGGAGTTCCAGAGCCTGGGAGCAGCCACAAAGAAGGCCGTCTCTTGGCCCACCAAATGTACCTCTGAATGTGGGAAACTCCAGAGAAGTGCCTCCCCGAAGATCTTAAAAACCCAAGTAGGCTCATATGGGGGAATGTGGTCTTTCAACTAGCCTGGCCCCAAGTCATATAAGGCTTTATAGGTCATAACCAGCAACCAGTAAAACAGGCCAGTAGCCAATGAAACTGTTGGAACGAGGGAACCATGTGCTCCCTGCAACCAGCCCCAGTCAATAGTCCAGCTGAAGTTTCCAAACACTTTTCAAAAGCAGCCCCACATAGAGTGCATTACAATAGTCCAAATGGAATGCGACTAAGGCATGTGTGACTAAGGCAGATCAGAAATCTCAGGGAACAGACACAGTTGGTACACTAACCTCAGCTGCGCAAACATACACATGGCCATTGCCAAATCCTGGGCATCCAGGTTCAGGGCTGAATCCAGAAGTACACACAAACTATGAGCTTGTGTTTTCAAGGGAGTGTAGCCCCATCTAGCACAGGTTGAATCCCAGCTGCGCCCCTTCCTAGAGTTGGAAGACCTAAAGATGGTGGTGCACGCGCTGGTAACTTCAAGGCTCGACTTCTGCAATGCGCTGTACATAGGGCTACCTTTGTGCCTAGTCCGGAAACTTCAACTAGTTCAAAATATGGCAACCAGGTTGGTCACCGGTACGTTTAGGGGTGACCATATTATGCCAGCTTTAAAATCGCTCCACTGGCTGCCAATTAGTTTCCGGGCGAAGTATAAAGTGTTGGTTATTACCTTTAAAGCGCTACATGGTTTGGGTCCAGGTTACCTGCAGGATCGCCTTCTCCCATACAATCCGCCCCGCACGCTCAGGTCCTCTGGGAAGAACTTACTGCAGTCGGCCAAGACTAGGCTGACAACCGTTACCCAGAGGACCTTCTCTTCTGCCGCTCCCAGACTGTGGAATGACCTGCCGGAGGAGACTCGTCAACTTAACAGTCTTTTAGAATTTAAGAAAGCTATAAAGACTGTTCTCTTCCGGCAGGCATATCCAGTGGAATTTTAGAATGTTTTAAGGGTGTTTTTAGGATGTTTTAGGATTTTTTATGCAGTTTTAATAATATGTGTTATGTTTTAATCAGTTTTATGTATTTTATCATGTTGTTGTTCCCCGCCTCGATCCAGACGAAGAGGCGGGTAAGAAATAAATTGTTATTATTATTATTATTATTATTATTATTATTATTATTATTATATTCCCTAATTTGCCCTTCAACTAACCAAGAGCACCTCTGTCTTGTCTGAATTAGGCTTCAATTGGTTCTTCCTCATCCAGTCCATTACCGACATCAGACACTGATTAGAACTTGAACAGCTGCCTGGGATTTCGATGGAAATGAGAGATCAATTTGGCTGTCATCAGCATCCTGGTGGCACCAAACTCCAAACCTCAGAAAACCTCTCCCTGCCATTTCATTTACATATTAAATAGCATGGGGACAAGATTCAACCCTGAAGAAAAGATAGGCTAATGGCCACATTGCTGAACAACAGTCTCCCAGCATTACCTTCTGAAATTGCTCCTCCAAAGAGAATTGGAGCCACCATAGAAGAGTGCCTACAACTCCCATCCCAGACAATTGCCCCAGAAAGATACCATGGCTGATTGTATCAAACACTGCCAAGAATTCTAGCAGGATGCACTCCTCTTGCCCAGTTTCTGCGGTAGATCATCCACCAAGGTGACCAAAGCAGTCTCTGAACCTATAACCAAGCCTGAAGCCAGATTTAAATGCATCTAGATAATCCACCTCCTTCAGAAAGCTCTGGAGTGGAAACACCAGCACATGGTTGAGCACCTTGTCCAAGAATAGAATATTGGTAGGGTGACAATATGAAAAGGAGGACAGGGCTCCTATATCTTTAATAGTTGTATAGAAAAGGGAATTTCAGCAGGTGCTGCAAGCATACAAATGACACCTGCTGAAATTCCCTTTTCTATCTGTTAAAGATATAGGAGCCCTGTCCTCCTTAGCCAATCCAGGGGTCCAGCACACACATGGCAGGACTCACTTTTCTAAGGATCCTATCTACATCAGGCTGCACAAATGAAAAGTATCACTTGTAAATGGACAAGCAGGAGGGAAATTTACATTCATCAGACCTGTATCAATTATGGTGTTCAAGTCAGCAAAGGTTGAGGCATGTTTGTGAGACACTTTTCAGATGAACATGCCTCTATCTGTGCTGACTTGAACACCATAGTTGATACAGGTCACGATGGGCTATCAAGTGCCCCAGGTTTCCTTCTTCTGGGACAGAATGTAGTAGGCCTTTGACCATTCGAAAAATTGCGTGACTCTGTACAGATGAAATAGTGGCACAGAAGAATTTCTTTGCCACTCTCACCATCACGGAGCAGGCTTTCAAATGAGCTCTAGTCTGTGTTCGCTCAGAGTTTTTTTGCCAACGTTGCTGTAGTCACCATCACACTCTGGTCAGGTTCTACTCTGTGGGAGAGGATGCTCAGGAATGATAATATCAATAGCCTGGCTCATATCCCCCTTCCAGAGGTCAACCAGGGCTATGATAGAATTAGGGTGACAGAAAAATCCCCAAGAGCTATCAGAAGACCATCCAGATCCATCAGTCTTGTTGTGTGGACCATCTCAATCAAAGGCTGCAGAGGCTGTGTCCCAGGAAGTCTAAACCCCACCAGCTAGTGATCTGTCGTCCCCCGCCCCAGATCACCATCATTTCACCCTATGCAGAAAACCAGAACCAAGGTATGCCCTGTTGAATATGTGGGGCCAGATACCAACTGGGATCTCCAGGATAATAATTTTTTATGTGAGATATAGGGATGTGTATCATATCATTAAAATTGCTGATAACGATACGATATGCTCTTTATCGTGCATACGATTAACAATAATGATATGATACAACTTCCTACAATAATCATCGGAGATGATAATTTTCAGCCCAATTATATCGGATTATCGGACTGCCATGTAAATAAACCTATAACTTCTGTATTTTCAAAGTTAGAGGCTTAAAACTTGGTCATAGGGCTTATGGGGTATGCCTAAGTATGTGTATGAAATTTGAGATCGATCCCTCCAACCCTCAATTTTATATGAATTTATTAAAGATCGTTTAAGTTCTGACAGGTCAGAATGACAGCTCGCCATGTGCGTTCATTCAGACCTGTCAAAAAGTTGCAGGATCTTTAATAAATTCATATAAAATCGAGGGTTGGAGGGATCGATCTCAAATTCATACACATGTCTAGCACATGTTGCTACACATATATGCCAAATTTCAGATCAATCCCTCCACCCCTGTATTTTATATGAAATTTGAAAGATCATGCAACTTTTGACCTGTCAGAACTTAAACAATCTTTAATAAATTCATATAAAATCGAAGGTTGGAAGGATCGATCTCAAATTTCATACACATACTTAGGCATACCCCATAAGCATTGTGACAAGTTTCAAGCCTGTAACTTTGAAAATGCAGAAGTTATAGGCATTTGTTCTAAAAAATTCAGCTCTATAGGGTACAATGGGGCTGCAAATTAAATATCGTATTTCCAATAATTATCGTGAAGACGATATGGTTCACCTACGATATTATCGGAGACGATATTTTTTTGGTCCAAAATTACAATAATGATAAAATATGATATTTTCGGCCATGCACATCCCTAGTGAGATATATTTCTTTGATTCTAAGAGACACTTTTTTTCCCACATAAACATCTCTAGAAACGGGGTGCGTCTTCGAATCACAGTTTTCGAATTTTCCTGCACTTTGCACAAGGCAAAGGTTTTATTTTATTATTATTATTTTTTTCGAATCAAAGCTTCTTTTCTGTTAGTGGTACTGAAATTAAGATGCGTCTTACAATCGATGGCGTCTTACAATCGAAGAAATACAGTATATATATCCAACCTTTTCAAAGCAGCTTACAAATCAGTATGTACAATAGAAACACTCATATAAGAACAAAGCAATAAAACAAAGCATGCTAAATAAAATAAAATAAAATAACAGTACCCCCCGCAATGACAACAACAGCAGAGACAACACCCATTTTTTTTGTAAAAAAGGGTTTTTTTTAAAACACTCCTAAAACAGCAGCCAGTAAAACTACAGTAAGTTGAATTAAAAGGGTGGGGCAAATAAAAGCATTTTTGCCTAGCTTTGGAATGCCCTCCCCAGGTCCATGAGCCTGGCACCATTAGAATAGGTGCTAGGCTCATAGTTCTGGGGAGTGTATTCAGTGGTGCCACCACTGAAAAGAACCCCATCACCAACTGCCCAACCTCAATATATATAGGTCACCTCCTGAACAGATTCAGCTGTCAGAATTATGGGTATTTTCCAGTAGCTAATAAAAAGCAAATAAACTCCAAAGAGGTGCTTCAATAAATGATTTATCAAAGCCAAACAGATGAATACCTCCCTATGCACTATGCATAACTAACTATTCCATGCATCCCTTACATCCCTATGAACTATGCATAATTAACTATTCCACGTGTGCCTATTAATCTGCAATTTCCATGGTATCTAAGCACGATGTACAAGTTTGGAATCGATTTACCTTGATAATAGTCTTAGGAAAGTTCTATTAAATCTGCTATTTACAGGTCATGTACTCACACATTCCCCTCAGATTTTTCATGAAGAGAAATAAGGGCGCATCCTCAGAAACAATGGGAATATAATATAGGGTGCATAAAGGCATGAACAATAATAGCTCTGCTCTATTTATGATTTATGCAAATAATATTCCCTTCACAGCCAAAAATATCTGCTCAAAAACATTCTACCTCTGCACAGTGCAATAGAGATTGACTCTGTACATGTTGTCACCCATTCCGCCCTGCTCCCCTAGAAAAATATGCTCAGTCTATTGAATGTGTGTGTGGAACAGAGATACAAAAAGAAATCCGAGTTTTGTGGCCGAGTCCTTTGCCTTGACCTTTGCAATATATCAAGGCACACAAAACAGCTGCCAAGACGATTCTGAAGCAATGGCTTGCCTTCCTTTGAGACAGTCGAGGATTCTTTCTGGCAGGCTGGTCTTTCACACACTCGCTTTGCCTGGTATGCAGTTTTGCAGCACAGTACTCGCATGACATCATCCCTGTCTTGCACTCATTTCGCTTCTTCCCCTCCATTTCCCCTTTCATTTTGGAATGGGCAAAGTCGTTTTTCCCCCCCTTCTATGCAAAATAAATGTGCTTTTCCCTCCCATGTATTGCTGTCCTTGCGCTCTATCAGACCATCCCATTCTTTTTTGGGGGTGGGGCTGTCTAAGGATGGTCTCAGTCTTGCTGACAAAAGAGGAGGGCAGGCGGTTCTCCGCTCAACTGTGAAGGGGAGGGGGAGAGGGAGAGGTCCCATTTAACTCTATGACATGACCAGGAGTACATTTTCACTTTAAAAGAAATGCGGGGAAATGTGCCACGACAGGGGTGTGGTGGTTTACTGTGCAACAATACTTCTGACTTTCCCTAATCCCTTAATCCCTTAGGTATACCATTGCACTATTGCATTATTACACTATTTCAGCCTACCGTAATTGCATTCCATTGCATTTGTGCAGAAATAAAAAAAATAAAACAAGGGAATATAAGAATTGGGGGTGGGGGAAGAAACCCATATGCAAGGGGTTGACTTTCCCTAATCCCGTAATTCCTTAAATACACAAATGCAAACGGGTGGAATATCGCACTGGTGGATTTCAGGAAATGCTTTAAGGGGGGAAATTAAAAAATTCTTTAAAAAATCAAGGGATGAACTGATCTGATTCAAACTTGGCAGGGCTAAAGCCCTCCTTAAGACCTATCACCATGCTATGTTTCATCTCTTTATCTTTAAAAATTACGCAGATGTAAGCATTTTTGTAAATTGTAATAAGAGCTCCAATGAGCAAGGGCAGAAGGCTGCCACGTCCATCACAATGTCCATCAAGGACAAGAACTAATGAACTGGAGAGGGAAGGAGAAGGGGCGGGGCAGGCGAAATAGCAGAGCAAAAAGAGAACTCGCTGGTATAGCTATGATAGTGAAAGGGAGGAGTGCTTGCAGCGCTTCTGAAATGGAGGTAAAAAATGTGGAGGCAAACCAGGAGGAAAACATAGGTGTGATGGAGCCCTGAGAGTGCAACCTCCCAGCAACCCTTGTTCCTTCAGTGGTGACTGCTTCAAGTGGTGTTTGCAACTGGTACCATATATAAAACAAAGTCCTTTATTTAAACAAATTTAGGCATTATTATTCTTATTCAAACAGAATTGCATGGCATCTCACCATAACGTGGAAGACTGTAACCAGGAGGCCTGTGTGCCTTGCTCCTTCTGCTGTCCTGGTGCTAATGGTTGATGGGCAAAGTCAGGTTCTTGCTCTCCTTTCTGATGGCTCTTTATCTTTTAACTGGACAAGGAAGGACAAGCCTTCAAACAGAGGATACCTTCAAAATAGAGGACAGCCCTCTGGCAGCTCTTCAAACAGAGGACTAAATATTCCCACCCTAGTTTAAAATAAATATTTCTTATGAGCATGCCTCTTTGTTCTCTGTTCTCTTTGTTCACCTATGCAAGCCTATAGCATATGTCTATATGGGGCTAGGGAAAAGGGGGCAATTCTCATGTGAACTGATTGATCCCTCCCAATCCAGACACCCGCAACACTGATCCCTGAGTAGTCCATTCCCACATATGTCTTTTGGGAGTCGGGTATGTAATACAGCATAAAAACATGGCCTCACACACATGCAAGTTGTTCTTGGCTTTTCCGACAGCACGGAAGATATCTGCTGCTGCAGGATGAAATTAACAAAAAAACTACTTGGTGCTTTTTCTCCATCCCCCTCTGCCCCAGTTTCCCCTTGCCTGCAGCAAGCCTGAAAATGTTATGTATCTCATTTGTACAGCTCACCCCAGTCTGCCTGGCTGAAAGCAAAAAATGGTTCTGAAAACAACCTAATTATATTTTATCGCCTCCTCTTTTCTCTTTTCTCTCTTCCCCCACTCCCCAATCATATTTTTGGATAAAAGAAAACACCGGCTGTCTGAGATTTACACACTAGATTGAGCATAAACCTGCATCCCCCCCCTTTTTTTTGTTGCATGGAGCAGATAATAGGTATTGCTATCTCTCCATCTGTTTTGCTACACACTTCCCAGCCTGGCATCTTATTTGTTCTTATTAGGCCATGTTTATTCCCATTGACATTTAAAGGCCTATTAGACGGTTACTGTCACAATCCTGAACATGAATTCAGAAGCCAGTTCTTGCCTCCCCTGATAACAGAGACCCACATTTTTTACTACTATAATTTATTGGCGTGTCCCACTCCTATTCCACACCCCGCCCCCATTCTCCCATCAGCCACACAGGCCAAGTTCTAGCTAAATGGTTTTCTGCCACAGGCAAGTTTCAGTTCAAGTCATCCCCTAAAGGGGGCCATTTTGCACCTCATTGATTCAGGATAATTGGAATGTCCATAGATTTCAACCGCTTCCTAAATGCTGATGCTACTACAGATGTGTATAGCAGAAGTGGAGCAAGCAGTGGTTTCCAGGGCACCAGTCGGAGCTTCCAAAATGAAGCCAGTTTGCTCTGCTATGCAGCATCAAGTCATCATGTAATAATTTTGCCTTGTCTGTTTCACAGGGCAAGCTCTTATTAGCACATCAGGAGAGTTGTTCATACTGAAGCCTTTCATCTGACATGGCAAATAAGCAAGGCAAAAACCTCTCCCGATGATGTGGCTGTTTCATCCAGCCATGTGCAAACTAGCCTCGGTTGCAATGCATTGTAATAGATTGCCTGTCAGTTAGTCTGGTGTATTTTGGAGTATAAAGCCATCTTTTTTGGGGCCAAGATGGAGGGCTGGAAAGAAGTGGCTACACTGGGCCTGTTCAGACAACATGCTAGGCCATACTTAACAAGTGGTTAGTGAGCATGTTTAAACTGTAGTTATGTAGCCACCATAGTTAGGAATGGTTCATACGACATACTAAGTCATGGTTCGCACAACACACTAAGCCATAATGTTTAGCTCAAAATGCTTAACCATCCTGGTTTAGCGTGTTGTGAGAACAGGGCCAGTGCCTAACTTTATAGCCTTCCAGTTGTTGATGGGGCAAATTTGCATGATAGCTGAAAAGTTCATTTTCTCCTCACATGAAGAACTGGCATGCAACCCCTACCTCTGATGGCACTAGCCATAAACACAGGGATGGCCCATCTGAAGATTCCTACAGTGACGTAGTGGTGAATTATTCAAAGTGTGGGCACTCATCCTGATAATCCCCATAGCCCCATCCAAAGGAGAGTCCAAAAATTCAGGCAGATGTGCAGTTCCATATCAACAAACCAGTTCTAGCAGCTTTCATCTCTGCCAGGAGCAGATCTTTTGCAAAGCCAATGAGTTAGGGTTGCCCCCTTCAAGACCAAGCCACCCCCTTGTAGTTTGCATTACATCAGGGAACATGATAGGGCAGAAAAGGGCAACTAAAATGATCAGAGCTGGAGCACCTTCCCTATGGGGGATGGCTATAACAGCTGGAATTGTTTAGCTTGGAAAAAAGGAGGCTAAAGGGAGACATGATAGAGGTGTACAAAATTATGCATGGTGTGGAGCATGTGGATAGGGAGACATTTTTCTCCCTGTCTCATAATGCTAGAAGGCAATTGGTGGGAGTTTCAGGGCAGATAAAAGGAAGTACTTCTTCACACAGTGCATAGTTAAACTATGGAATTCACTATCACAAGATGTAGTGATGGCCACCAATTTGGATGGCTTTCAAAGAGGGTTGGATAAATTCCTGGAGGAGAAAGCTACTAGTCCTGATGGCTAGCTAGGTGCTACCTCCAGTACCTGAGGCAGTATATCTATATACATTAGTTGCTGAGGAGCATACGTGTGTATCCTTGATATAGAATTGTGGTTTCGTAAGTCTTTCCAGGGCCCTTTCCACAGCTACCGGTGTGGCGGGCTGGAGGGTTCGATGAAGCCGCACCACAATGTGATGACCCGGGCTTCTCCTGGGCTGTCGCAAGTTGCGGCGGCCATTTTTTAAAATTGATCCACGGAGGAGCACACGAGTGCTCCTGCGCAAATGTAAGTATATTAAAAAACAACAACGCGTGATCGCGCCCCTTACCCCGCCATTCTGGGGATGCCGATTTTGCTGTCCCCCCTCCTGATGGCCTTGGAGCCACACGGTGCGGCTCTGTGGCCATCGGTGCAACTGCACTTATTCGTGAGTAAGCGCAGCTGTGCCCGGGATGAGCGGGCACATCAGTCGCACATCTCGCTGCCATCCCAGGAGCAGGGAGCGAACCGGGATAATAGCGTTCCCTGAACTCCAGGGAAAATGGCCCCTGTTTGCTTGTGGGATGCTCTCTGCATCATCTGGGTGCAAGCAGGCAGGGGCTGCCCCAGGAAAAATGGTAGGTGCAGAAAGGGCCCAGGTTGAAAATGGTGGCTTTGCAGGTGTGAGCTGATTGGCTGAGAAAGTGAGAAGGAGGAGTTGAAGTGTGTGTGTGCTATAGAAACTGGATGATGGGCCTGTGGGAGGAAGACAGGGTCTTGGTGTGAGATGAGATGGGGGTTTGATATGAGATGGCTTAGATCAAGGCCCTTTCTATACCAGAGGAGTGTAGAGGGCCGGACGGGTGGCGAACCCAGAAGTAGCCACTTCTGGGTTCGTCACCCCAATGCACATGAAAAATGCGTCGACCTGGTCCTGGGCCGTTGCCCCATTGCAGCGGCAATTTTTCCCTACCTGGGAAGAGCGCAGGAGCGCTCTTCCAGAAAAAGTAAGTTAAAATAAAACTGTGCGCAATCAGCCCCCCCCTTCCTGCCCTCCCGGGGGTGGTGCAACTGGTGCCACCCCCTCCCCTGATGGCTATGGAGCCACGCGGTGTGGCTCCGTGACCATCTTGCATCACACTTACTCATGAGTAAGCGAAACTGCTCCTGGGATGGGTGGGCACATCTTCCACAGTCCCGGGAAGTTCCTGGGACCGCGGCAGATTCAGGATTTTTCTGGTTTCTCTTCACCCAGCAAAATCCCGTGCCCGCCCCTGGGAATCCCTGTGCTTCATTTGGACTCACAGGGAGCGGCAGGGGGGCCATCCCTGGCAAAAAGCCTGGTGTGGAAAGGTCCCAAGATAGGCTGAGACTGCGACAAGACTGTGGAGATAGGGAAATGGTCAGGCAGAGTTGGGAGGAGGAAGGAGAGAGAGAATGAGTTAAAGATTCGGTGAAGGGCTGTGGTGATTGTGCAAGGACTGATTGAGAGAGTGATTTTGGAGTATTATATAGAGCTATGCACTGCTTTGGTTTTGGAACTGAATTCCAAACTGAAGTGGGCAACTCCTCTTCTGGAAATTAAATGTTGTGCAAATGATGACCATAAGGAGCTGCATGGGAGGAAGGAGTTGAATAACAATGTAAGTGAAGGATAATTGGCACTCATCTGCTAAAAAGAGGTTCAGATTTTTCCACTAAGATCTTAGATGGGCTGTGACTTCCCACTTCATATGCACTCTATATACATGTGGAATAGTGAGCACACATGGGCACTCTTCACAACATGGAGACATAGGAAGCTGCCTTACTGAGTCAGACCACTGATCCATCTAGCCCAGTATTGTTGACACTGACTGACAGCAATAGCTCTCTAGGGTTTCAGGCAGGATTCTTTCCTCACCCTACCTAGAGATGATGGGTGTTGAACTTGGGACCTTCTGCATGCAAAGCCGGGGCTCTGCCACGGAGCCATGGCCCTTCCCCGACAGCATATGTGCAGGCCAGATCTACACCAAGCAGGATATAATGGTATGAAAGCAGTATATAAAAGGCAGGAGCCACACCAAGCAGGTTATAGCAGTATATGGTATGTAGGCTGACCATATGAAAAGGAGGACAGGGCTCATGTAACTTTAACCGTTGTAGAGAAAAGGGAATTTCAGCCAGTGTCATATGTATGCAATTAGTTCCTGGGGAAATTCCCTCTTCATCACAACAGTTAAAGGTGCAGGGGCCCTGCCTTCTTTTGTATATGGTCACTCTAGTATAGTGCCTGCAACTTTTTCAAATGCACAGATATATTCAAAGCCACAGAGGCTTTAAATGTCATTTCCGGAAATAGGGGAAGCCCACAGGGATAGCAAGGAAAAAACCTTCACTTAATGGACATGTCACACGATTGCCTTGTCATTTTTGGACGCTGGCATCGCTTAGCTACTCGCCAAAGCTCAGGGATAATAACTGCTACTTTAAACGCATCTCCCAGGTGGACTTTCTCATAAAGTGTTTATGAGCCAAATGCATGATTTACTGGTGCATCTTTATCTCCACTGATTATTTTACCAATGCCATTTATTATTTAGCTGTAAATTTAAAGTGGATGGCTCTGTGATTTTCAACAACAAAAATTAATATCCTAGTGCTCCATCTGCTGTATCTACTTATAATTTACAGCACTGAAAGTGCCCAGATATAGCTTCTGGGCAATACGTTAGGCTCTTTCTCCTTCTTATCTTGTAATTACTGGCACATGGAAGGAAGCACAAAGTGGACTGCGGAAAGAGATTTGCAAGTCAATGAAAAGTAGAAGTCCAGTTTTTGCATTTTAATGACAATGTTTTCCATCCTTAAATTACACTCCTCCTCCCACCATCTCTCCTTTACACCTGAGACTATGAATTTTCTAAATTTACAGTTTTGAAAACCAATTCATCCCCTGCCAGGGCTCCTGCACTTTGATTAGTTGTGTAAAAGGCAGACTTAAACTCACAGCATGCTTTAATACCCCCCACCTTCCTGGGCAAATACTAATATATATGTTTTAAAATACCTTTCCCCTGCATACCATTTCAAAAAGTATGGCCCTCCCTCAATGTCCCCTTGATGAAAACTCATGTTTTTGAAACATTTTTTCATGTAATAAACCCCAGGTAGCTTAGGGTCTCCTCTAAACGAGCGATTTATTGCACACTTGTGTTGGCCACTCGCAAAAGTTTGCAGGTCCTTTACATTACATTGTGAATGACCAGGATGTCTCCCATGGTATCCTTTGGAAATTCTGCCATGAAAAGAACAACTTTTAAAGTAGTAACTTCTGAAAAAAGCAGGATCTTCTTCCACTACATGGCACTGTCTCAGTGAAAGTGAATGGAGTACGCTTAGAGAGGAAGTATTCAATTCAAACCACATGGTTACCCCTCTCGGTCCATGTAATGCAGCCCATAAAAATCATGCCAAAAAGCAGAAAGCACAAATGCCCCAGGTAAGCAATGTGATTTCCCTTAGTGTAAAGACACCCTAAAAGGTGGGAAGGGAGAAAAAAAGAGAAGCAATACACAAACTCCTACCACTACAAATTAAACAGGTGCCAACCCTTCTGGGTTTCATGGCCTACTGAAAACACACCTTTTCCAACAGGCCTTCCCAAGAAGATAATAATTGTTCTCTGAATGGAGACTTTTTTTTTACATTGCATAGACATTTCTTCAATATAAACACTTTATAAATATTGTTAAATTGATCAATGAAGGTTTTTTTTTTAAAACCAAAGAACAGAGAGACCTGCTCTGTTAGCTACCAACTGATGGACAAGTGTGGTGCATGCAGCAAAGAAGTTATAGGGCTTGGTTCTGACCCCTTCTCCACAACTCATCACCATCCTTAATAAGAGTGCTTGTGAGGCTCAGCAGGACCTCTCATGTCCAGGGCAGCTTGTCACTTTTAATGTTTTTAGAGCTTTTTTGGACATGATCTTATGGTCCCTAGGAGGACATCCCAGGGGCCATAGGACATTGTGGACCTCCCTTTCAGCAGGCAGAGGATGATAACCACTATCAAAAGCCTCCTTGTCCAGGTGGTGGAAAGTTCCACCTCTATTACTTCTCTGCTGAGCATCCTTCCCCAATGTGGCACCCTCCAGATAGATTGGATCCCCAGCCAGCACAGCCAATGGTCATTCTGTCTGATGGGAGCTGTAGTCCAATACATCTGGAGTATGTGACATTGGAGAAGGTTGCAGTAGGGGCTGAAAAGGGGCACGCTGGAGTAGATTGAAGGAGGTCTTAGATCTGCCAGATCCAAATTCCCCCCACTCATTCCCTTGATACACACACTGATGGGGGGGGGAGTTACTTTCCCTCTTGTTTGAAGCCATGGTATTAGGGGTGTGCACGGACCCCCCGGATCGGATCGGGACCCGGATTGGGACCTCCAATTTTGTCCCGGACCGGTTCGGACAAAATCGGAGGCCCCCCGGACCGGATCGAGTCCGATCCCGACCCAAAAATCGTACATTTTTGGATCGGCCGCCATTTTTTTCCCCATAGACTTGCATTGCAATGCAAGTCTATGAGGAAAAAATGGCGGCGGGTGGGTAAGGGGGGGCCTAACTCCCTCCCCCCCCCGGGGCCGTCCGCTGTGGACGGCCCTGGCAGGTAAACCCCCTCCCCCGCGCTCCCTACCCCCCCTGGGGCCGCCCGCTTCCATCCGCTGGCGCCCGCGGGCACCAGCGGATAGAAGCGGACGGCTCCGGGGGGGGTAAGCCCCCTTCCCCGCCACTGCTTACCTTCTCGGCCCGTCTGGCGCCGGCGGCTACTACCAGCGGGCTCCGCGGCCTACTCTCGAGTAGCGCGCCGGGTGATGACATCACCCGGCGCGCCATCCTAGAGCAGGCCACGGAGCCTGCTGGGAGTAGTAGGCGCCGGCGCCGGACGGGAGCCGCCGGGCCGGAAAGGTAAGGGCCCCCCTCCCCCCTCCCCCCTCCGCGCGCCCCCTCCTCCCCTCCACGCACCCCCTCCTTACCTTTCCGGCCCGGCGGCTCCCGTCCGGCGCCGGCGCCTACTACTTCCAGCAGGCTCCGCGGCCTGCTCTCGAGTAGCGCGCCGGGTGATGACATCACCCGGCGCGCCATCCTAGAGCAGGCCGCGGAGCCTGCTGGGAGTAGTAGGCGCCGGCGCCGGACGGGAGCCGCCGGGCCGGGCAGGTAAGGGCCCCCCTCCCCCTTCCGCGCGCCCCCTCCTCCCCTCCACGCACCCCCTCCTTACCTTTCCGGCCCGGCGGCTCCCGTCCGGCGCCGGCGCCTACTACTTCCAGCAGGCTCCGCGGCCTGCTCTAGAGTAGCGCGCCGGGTGATGACATCACCCGGCGCGCCACCCTAGAGCAGGCCGCGGAGCCTGCTAGTAGTAGTAGGCGCCGGCGCCGGACGGGAGCCACCGGGCCGAGAAGGTAAGTGCCCCCCTCCTCCCCCCCCCGCTGTCCACTTTCATCGGCGGGCGCCCGCTGGCGCCCGCCAATGGAAGCGGCGGTGGGCGCCAGTGGGCGCCCGCCGATCCGCCAATCCGCTGAACCGGTTCGGAGCTTTTTCGGACCGGTTCGGATTGGATCGGCCGATCCAGCTGCGGGATCGGAAATCGGATAATTTATCCGATTTCCCACTGGACCGGACTCGGATCGTGGATCGGGTCCGATCCAGTGCACATCCCTACATGGTATAGAAAATAAAAGAGGATGGCAGCTGATACAAGGGTAAATAAAGACCCACCCCTCAATTTCTGCCCTTGCTAGTGTGAACATGACAGGGCTTTGGGATTTGGCCATTTCTTCACCATGGATTCTCCCTTCCCCCACCCCATAGGATTGCTCTGCTCATGTCCTGAGTGGCTGTGTACTCCCCTGGTGCACTACTTGTTTTTTTTCTGACTCTTCCCTCTCCTTTGCTCTCCATGTCCAGCTCAAGTCATGCCACTTGTCCCTGTCAAAGATTGAAAAAAACATGACCCATCCTTTCTGCCCCTTCTGTGAAAACGTTGGCTCATGATCTGGTCTCCTTCCACTTCGATTGCTACAAGTGTTTCCTCCCAGGCCTTCCTCTGACCCACATCACCCCTCTCACCTCAATTCAGATGTCTGCCACCAAGGTAATTCCATGTGATGTCCTTTTGTAAATCTCTAAACTGGCTTCGTGCCTACTCTTGTATCGTTACTACCAACGCCATCTGTGGGCCTTTTCTTCTCTCTTAACTCTCCATTCTTAGATACTGATACAATCCTTGCCCATTGCTCCTCCAGTTCCATCACCTTCAGCTGCTCCTTAAACCACTCTGCTCTTTCTCCCTTGCTGCTCCTTATGCCTTTAACTCATTCTTAGCACACCTATGGGACATCACCTCTCTCCTCAAAATCTACCTCTTCTGTCAAGTCTTTGGCTTAAGCCAGCCTCCCCCAACCTAACATCATCTAAAGGTGTTGGACAATGACCATATTGTCTGGGAATTATGGGAGTTATAGTCCAACACATCTGGAGGGTGACACAGAGGGGAAGTCTGGCTTAACCATTTAGTTCTACAGAAAGTAAGCTTAAGAATGGGCCTGTTCAGATGACACTTCAGGCTCTGTGGTTAGCAAAACTGTCACCAGTGAATGTCATAGGAGACTATAATCTTGCTAAGAGTTTTTTGCAGACTTCTTTTACCAACCCCCAAAGAAGGCCTTAAAAAAACAACATAGGCTGAAATGCGTTGGCAGTGAATAATAAAGTATCTTAGCATTCTGAGAACCTACTTCTCTTCATTTTTTTACCCTGAGTGGATGCTCTCCTCCTTTAGGTTTTACACAACACTTTAAGCCAGTTAAAGCCACTAACTCTGTTGCAGACGGTCTGACTGTGGTTAGTGAGTGAGCAGGGTTTAGCAAAATGCATTGCATACCTTAAACCCTGCTGCTTAACCAAAAGCCTTAGCCAGCAGGGTTAAAGGTGTCTTCTGAACAGGCCCTGTGTGACTGAAGTCACACATATTCTTTCTTCATTACCTTTACCTCCATTTCCTTCCCTTCCCTCTTCTCCCCTTCTGTCAAAATTTAGATTGTAAGCTCCTCAGTGCACAGACCTACATTTTTTAAAAATGCATAGAAACGTCTGTTAGGGAGAGAAAAGCGCTCCCCATTCGCTTAGTAAAGTAAGCGTGAAGTCCAGAAATAAGTCCAAGCAGTTGAAGAAATACTCACACTCCAGCAGGATGATGTATAATACAAGTCCTTTACTGTGTTCCAATAATATAAATATATACAAGGCAACTGGTTCCTCCAGATAATACAGGCTGTTTCCTTATAGCTATAGCATAGCATAGTCCTCCATCAATCTCTCATTCACCAGCCTCCATCCACAACATCTCAAGCCTAACCACCAGCCATTTCCATATGCTGTCTTAAATATATATTTTCTGAACCCTGGCTCAGCACAGTCAATTACCTCATCTTCCAGAAACATTCCCCCTATCTGCCTGACCTTTTCAGCAGCATAGAAAAAAATACTTTATCTGATCATTAACTGCAGCTGGCTGTTCAGTCCTCCTGGACACTCAAATCTTGTCCAGTTCTTTAATCAACTTTAAACTGAAATTTTCCCTGACAACGTCATGAAGAGTTCTCCATTTAAAATGAAAATTCATTCCATTCATGCCGAGTACCCCACCGTTGCAATCACGTCTGGGATGAAGCTCTTTAGTAATGCTCAGAAACAAATCGGAATACACCAGCATAGTAGGGATAGACTTTATTCACCTGACACTACATCTTCCCCATGCACTCCAGTCTTTGCCTCCCTTACAACAATTTCATTGTAATTACCAGGCAGGAATTCTTGAGTACCACAGTGAGGATAAAATTAGATCTGCTTGCAAGGAGTCCTTTGATAGCGCTGCAAAGTTAAGAAAGGAGTTGTTGTTTTTTTTAAAAAAAATAAGGATCAGAAGCCTCTAATCAGTTGAGGTAAGAGAAGGGAACAAGCAAGGAAAACAAGCTACTCTGCTAGCCTCCCCACAATCCCCGGTCTTCACAGAGGGAAGCAATCTCCAAGTAAAAACATTGTTAAAATATTTTCCGTCTCTTTTTGGATAAGAAAAGGGCAAGGCAATTCAAAGAAAGTGTAAAGTGATTGCCTTAGGCACCCACAAATTTCCCTTATAAAAGAGTTCAAAGGAATGAAGAGGAAACATCCCTTCGAGCTTTGGATCAAGATAGAGTCAAGCTCTGAAGAAGGTATCTCTAATAGATAAGTCAAAATACATGTACAGTAAACAGCATAGAGGATGATTTCAGTACCTGTGATGCTGGGGAAATGTGCTGACTGAATGACGATAAAATACAGCAAGAGCTTGGGAGTCTTGCTTGGAATTTACTCAACTCTTGCCCGTTAGGAACTTAGCACCATGAACAGCTCCCTCCTTAGGCAAATACTAAGAGATGCCTTCCAGAAAAGAGGTTGTCCACACTACTATGCAATGCAAAGGCTTGGAGCCACACTATATTTATTTTGAACCATTATTTCCAAATATTCGCCAGAGGGATGTTTGTGCATGTAAAGGACACAGCTGAACTATAAATTGGAAATGGGCTTATCACCAGAAAACTCTCTTGTCATTTGCATTTTCATAGAAATGCAATGTACCCTCGGACCTGATGCCTGGGAGGGAGACATGAGTGGGAAATTCATGCAGAAAACTCCCCAACCCTTGCCTAGCTTTCTTCCACATCATAAAAGGGAAAAAATGCAACTTTACAGTGGATTTTTTTCTATATAAGGGTTAGGATGACATCTAAGGCTGCAATCCTGTGCATAGTAATCCCCATTGAATAGAGTGGGACTTACTTCAGAGTAAGCATGCTGTTAATCATTTTATATTTTAATGCTTCTATCAACTGGAGATTGTCGTCAAAACAAGAAGACACAAATAAATGGAAAAATATTATTTGTTGCACTTTTATACTGCCCTATAGCTGAAGCTCTCTGGGCAGTTCACAAGAGTAAAAACATTAAAATATAGTGTACAAAGTTTAAAAACGATTTCCATAAAACACACAGACAATATAAACAAAGACAACATATATCTAAGAACCACTATGAACAGTCAACCATGATAATAAGTCAGACCCAGGACCGTTTAAAAACTCAACATATGCTGACAAATGCCTCAGAAAAAGAATAGGTCTTAACCTGGTGCTGAAAAGATAACAATGTTGGCTCCTCATTGGGTAGCTCATTCTAGTTGGGGGGCACCACTGGGAAGGCCTCCTCCCTTGTTGCCACTTTCTGATCCTCCCTCAGAGGAGATACTCGGAGGAGGACCATAGATGCTGAGCATAGGGTATGGGAGAGGCGCTGCATCAGGTATTGTAGTCCCAAACCATGTAGGGCTTTATAGGTTAAAACCAGCACTTTCAATTGAGCTTGGAATCATATAGGCAGTTGGTGCAAGTGAGCCAGAGTTGGTCTTAGATGTTTGGACTTTCTAGTCCCTGTTATCATTCTGGCCATCACATTTTGCACAAGCTGCAGTTTCTGAACCATCTTCAAAAGCAGCCTCATGTACAGTGCATTACAGTGATCTAAATTGGAGATTATCAGAGCATAGACAACTGAAGCCTGGTTATCCCTGTTCAGATAGGGGCATCGCTGGGCCACCAACAGAAGTAGGTAGAGGGCACTCCATGCCACTGAGGCCACCTGAGCCTCAAGTGACAAAGATAGTTCCAGAAAAACCTCCAAGCTAGGAACCTGCTCCTTCAGGGGGAGTGTAACCCATTCATAACATGTTGAGCACCCTCCATCTGGTCAGAAGAACCAGTTTATTAGCCCTCATAAGAACATAAGAAGAGCCCTGCTGTATCAGACCAAAGGTCCATCTAATCCACCACTCTGTTCACACAGTGGCCAACCAGCTGTCATCCAGGGCCCAACAAAGCAGGACAAGGTGCAACCCCCCCCTACCAGTCATGTTCCCAGCAACTTGTGCATACAGGCTTACTGCCTCGGATACCAGAGGTAGCACATAGATAACCTTCTTTTCCAGGAATTTATCCAACCTCCTTTTAAAGCCATCTGAATTGGGGCCTTCATTACATCTCCACACAGTGCATGGTAGTGAATTCCATAGTTTGACTATGCACTGTGTGAATAAGTACTTCCTTTTATTTGTCCTGAATCTCCCACCAATCAGCTTCATGGGATGACCCAGGGTTCTAGTATTATGGGAGAAGGAGAAAAATGTCTCCCTATTCACATTCTCCACACCATGCATAATTTTGTACACCTCTATCATGTCTCCCTTTAGCCTCCTTTTTTCCAAGCTAAACAATCCCAGCTGTTGTAACCTGCCCTCATAGGGGAGATGCTCCATCCCCTTGATCATTTTAGTTGCCCTTTTCTGCACTTTTTCCAGCTCTATATCTTTTTTTAAGGTGTGGTGACCAGAACCATACACAGTATTCTAAATCCATTGTCAAAGCCAGTCCACTGTCACAGCCAGGCTCTGATCTAGCACATTCCTAGCCTCACCTGATAAAGATGAAAAGGAGAATAGCATACTGTCCAAATGATTGCACTCAACGGTTTCATGTAGATGTTGAACAGCAAGGGGGACAGAGCTGACTCTTGCAGAACCCCATACTGAAGAATCCACAGGGCCAAGCAATGATCCTCAAACACCACCTTCTGGAACCAACCCTCCAAGTAGCAACAAGGCCACTGTAATTCAGTGCCTCTCACTCCCCAACTCAGGCAATTATCCCAGAAGGATAGCATGGTTGATGGTATCGAAAGCCACAGAGAGATCAAGGAGAATCAACAGGGTCATGCTCCTCCTGTCTTTCCCCCAGCATAGGTTATCATACAGGGCAACCAAGGCCACTGGCCTATAGTTATTAAGATTTTCCAGGTCTAGGGAAGATTTATTCAGGAATAGTCTAACTACTGCCTCTTTCAGGTGGCCCAGGAAAACCCCCTCTTGCAAGGAGGCATTATTCTTCTCCCTGGCTTAGCCAGTTTTCATCAGACAACAGGGGTATGGTTCCAGTAGGAAAGTGGTTGCATGAACCTGTCCAAGTACCTTGTCAATGTCCTTGAGCTGTACCAACTGAAGAGAGAACTAGTGGAAGAGGATACACAAATAAAACTGGTATCTAAAACACCAAGCTTGAATAGAAACCATGGATAAACCAGCTCATTAAAAAGTATTTAACATCAAGCTTTAAACACTGGCATGGTTTATTATGCAGCAAATCTACTGCAATAAAGGATATGAATGTGTTCACAATTACAGCCATTTTCAGCATTCTTGTCCAAATGTTTCTTCTTTTGTGAGCCTGAAATGTCTTTTTTTTAGCGCCACTTAGCTTCACTCTTGCAGTTTTATTTAATTTGCTTGAAAATTTGCTGTGTGCATCAGGATTCTTTAAATCAACATAACCACTAATGGGATGTATTTGGACATAAAGCGCCTTGGAAGCATTTGATTCTTAAGAAGGCAATCCCTCATTTAATGGAGAGAGACAAAAGTTGGCCACTCAGGTTTTATTATGGTGGGTTTTTTATTTTCCATATGCAGTCTGTAAACACAGGTGTCTTTGCTTATTGGAATCTAATTCCTCGGTGAAAGATTATGACATAGGGAGATAATATGGAAAGCGCAGGTGGCAAAGCCTCTTCCTTTCAGGTTCACCAAATGTACAGTGGGGAATACACCATATATGGCTCTGGCAGAAGGCTTAAGCAATTAGCTTAATATCCAAAGGGCAGGATAGAAACCACAATAATGAAAAAAAAAGTCAGATAAGCTAAGAAAGAAGGAAAAGTCAAACGGAATGGTCATGAATAGAATTATAGCTAGATCCAAGTCATGATGAGATCTGAATCATTTGCAGTGTTATATGGCCATTGTTGCAATCTAAATAGCTATCACTAAAAGGCAGGATTGACATTAGTGGCTGTTCAGAAAGGGA
Source organism: Anniella stebbinsi (assembly GCA_029215795.1). Taxonomy (NCBI): domain Eukaryota; kingdom Metazoa; phylum Chordata; class Lepidosauria; order Squamata; family Anniellidae; genus Anniella; species Anniella stebbinsi. Next base: position 56,680,493 of record JARDYH010000005.1, on the reverse strand, counting down.
TATAATTTAACATAAAATGTAAAAATGACTTAATATGTGCAATTGTATCTGGTATATCTATATCCCGAGTATTATATGCAGCTCTGATAATTTCACTTATGAAACGGGGCAGCAGAACTCAAACAACAGACGAGCGAGGACACAGGATGCATTCTCAACTGCAGGGTGGCTTAAAAGAAACAGAACTCTTCCAGTGATAGGAGAAATGGGCAAGAGAAAGCATAAACATGGAAAGCCAGAAATAGTTTAGAAAAAAGTACACAAAGGCAAGATTCTTTCTTTCCCACTGTGAAGAATCACTGGCTGGGGCATGTTGGGAGTTGTAGGACTTTTGCGTGTGTATCTAAACATGCATAGGATTGCGCCCTTCATGACCTCTGAGTGAGGTCATACTGTAGCTTTCTCCAACCTGTTGCCCTCCAGATTTCAACTCCCAGCAGCCCCAACTGGCAGGGCCAATGGTCAGGAATGTTGGGAGTTGAAGGTTGAGGGAGGCTGTTATAAGGTGGCTGAATAGGCCAGAAGCTTGGCTTTGTTACTGTGTATTGGGAATATCCTATCCTATCTCTTGGGCAGGTTCCAGATGGTGATGCTTGGGGATAGCTGCTCTTCAAAAAAGGAGTTGCTATGTGGTGTACTGCAAGGTGCCATCCTTTCCCCAATGCTGTTTAACATTTACATGAAACCGCTGGGAGAGATCATCCGGAGGTATGGGGCGGGGTGCTATCAATATGCTGATGACACCCAAATATATTTCTCTATGCCTTCAACAACATCGTCAGCTAAGGATAGTGTGTCTCCTCTGAACGAATGCTTGGAGGCGGTAATGGGCTGGATGAGGAAAAACAAACTGAAGCTGAATCCAGACAAGACGGAGGTGCTTGCTGTCAAAGGCCCCAACCTGGGTTTGGAAGTGTGTCAACCAGTTCTGGATGGGGTTACACCCCCCCCCCCCGAAAGACTGTGTACGCAGCTTGGGGGTACTCCTGGATCCATCGCTCCAGATGACAGCTCAGATTGATGCGACGGCCAGGAGTGCCTACTATCAGCTTCGGCTGATACGCCAGCTGCGCCCCTTCCTAGAGTTGGAAGACCTAAAGACGGTAGTGCACGCGCTGGTAACTTCGAGGCTCAACTTCTGCAATGCGCTGTACATAGGGCTACCTTTGTGCCTAGTCCGGAAACTTCAACTTGTTCAAAATATGGCAGCCAGGTTAGTCACCGGTACACCTAAGGGTGACCACATTACACCAGTTTTAAAATCACTTCACTGGCTGCCGGTCAGTTTCTGGGCAAAGTATAAAGTGTTGGTTATTACCTTTAAAGCCCTACATGGTTTGGGCCCAGGCTACCTACGGGATCGCCTTCTCCCGTACAATCCGCCCCGCACTCTTAGGTCCTCTGGGAAGAACGTACTCAAGCCAGCCAGAACTAGGCTGGCGAGTGTTACCCAGAGGACCTTCTCTTCTATGGCTCCCAGACTATGGAATGGTCTGCCGGAGGAGGTTAGACAAATTGACAGTCTTCATGAATTCAAGAGAGTCATGAAGACTGTTCTCTTCCGGCAGGCCTATCCGGATAAATTTTAAATGTTTTAATGATGTGTTTCTCTTGTTTTAAATACAAATGCTTGTATTGCATTGTGTTCCCTGCCTCGATCCGTAGGGAGAGGCGGGTTATAAATAATAATAATAATAATAATAATAATAATAATTATTATTATTATTATTATTATTATAGTGGCTGCCTTGGTTACAGTTTTTATGGAAAGGAGGCTTCAAGCAGTTAGAAAATGTCTAGTGGGGAGAAGCTACCTTTCTTTGGATTGGTGGTGGTGGTAGGGAGTTCCAGCAAACTGGGTAGTTAGAAAAGTCCACAAAGAACATGATCGGTCAGAAGTTCTGGTCAGGATATTTGAAAAAGGTCAAACAGTCAAAAGAGATGGAAAAGTCAGTTGGAGGTGGACCGTTGGTGTGATTGGTTGGAAGATAACTGGTGGCTGAGGAAGGTAGAGCTCAGAGCTGATAAAAGAGCAAGCCCTCAAATGTGGCAGAACCAATCTGAAGATCAGACCTGGGGCTAATCTACACCTACAGCCCTTTCTCAATGGAATAGGCATGCTCCTGCATGTTCCTTGCTTCCTTATTGGGCCCTTGTGCGCTGGTACGGCAGTTCCGCATGTGTATCGGCAGAAGTGTGCGGAGCTAGGCAGATGGCTACGGGGCACAGGATATAATTTTTAATGAGTCATTAGGGATGCACATGAGCACAGCATCACGTTGGGAGTATAAGAACTCCGTCGAATATACACTTCTGCGCAGAGATACATTTGTATTAAAACACACATACACACTCAGCAGTAACGCTGATACCCTGCACACACCCCTCACAGTTGGTTGTTTGCTGAACCCGGAACTCCTGGTGAACAGCAAAGGATGGGGGGCATGTCACAAACATCCTTCGGAATGGAAGTGAGAGGGCTGAAACAAATGCAACAAAAGCAGTCTGCGATATTCCTGAATAAATGAGAGGTGGACCCAAGATCACGGCAGGAGCAGGTAAACATCATGTGCCTCGTTAGTGATGACTGCAATACAATCCTGCAATAAATGGCTAGTGTAGACTCCCTCCTGGTTACTGGGAGGACCAGGAAACTGAGCTTTGAGGTTGTGGTGGAGTTTGAAGCAGGCAGCAGAGCCCAGCACCAATTTCAGCAAGAGTCCTTGAAACAGAATCATCCAAGAAGCCAGAAGCAGCAGAAAGAACTTGAGGCAGAGGAATACTGCTGCACTGCATCTGTCCTTAATTGTGAGGGATTGGCTGGGATGGAGTTTAGGGAGATCCAGTCTGAGGGAAAATCTATTGAGAGCTTATTTGGCTGGGGAAGACTCTATAACATATTCGGAATGGTAGCCAAGCATACTTTTAAGCAATCGTAATCTATTATTTGAAGAGTGATGTTTTATTCCTTCTGTAAATGATTCCCGTAATAAACATCTCAAAACATCTTAATCTTGAAATGTTCTCTCTAATGGCAGCACCAATTTGAGGCTTATGCCATAGGAAACAGGCTACTAAATTTCTTTTAGAGAGAGGATTTTTTTTGTTTCATTTTTTTTGGTAGCAGTGGTTAATGGTTTTGTAGTTGAGGCAGCATTTCCTAAAGGTGAGTTCTATTTGGGAAGTTTATTTAATAAATTGCAGCAGGGAGTCCCTTAGAACCAAGCCTCAAAGTTTTAAAAAGGAAGCATCAATGGGATAACCAACTGTCTCCCATCACATGTAGCAGCAGCATAAATTGGTTTCATTACATTCAGATTTAGAGGTGGGATAACCTATGTTGCATCATAACACCCCTGACAGCATGCAACTGATCTTTGGAATGTACTGACATGGGTTGTGGCAACAGCCAATGATATAACAGGATTCACGCAAACACAAAGCAGACTCTTGGAAAGTTATTGTGACATCAGACAGATACAAATTGCTTTGCATCTCAACCGTCTGACCTTTCAAATTTGCTGTTGTGGTGCAGCGAAGGGTGGTGGGGTGTGTGCATGGAGGTTTCCTTCGAAATAACTTCTACTGTTTAGCATCCCTCTCTGTTTTTTTCCTCATTTCCATACCTCTGGTCCTAGCCCTTAACAACTTACTTCAAAAGTACCAGGAAATTGCTGCATCAAGGCAACAGAAAGACACAAGCCATACAATATCAGTGGCTGATGCTATTCTCACAAAGGAATTGGGCATGAGGACACCCATTGTGGTCATCCATTGGTGTTGGAACATTTAAGGCCAGCCCCATAGCCTTTTCATGGGATCAGGCCCTAAGGTTTGGATCTAATCTGATGTCCAACCCAATCCTATATATGTTAGCATGAAAGTAAGTCCTACAAATTGAGAGCAGCCTAGAGCTCTCTAAGTTCTTTAATAGGGATGTGCAGAGGATCGGGTCTGATCCACGATCCGGACCGATCTGGGCGAAATTGGATGAAACTATCTGATTCTGATCCAGATCATCTGGACCATCTGATCTGATCCGATCCGAAAGGACCCAATCCGGATCGGAAAAAATCAGAGGATCAGACTTCCTCCCCCCTCCCCCACTTGTGCTCCTTACCTGCTGCCTCCTTGCTGCCATCTGCTGCCGCCCACTGCTTCCGTACTACTTTGAAACAGGCCTTGCAGCCTGTTCCACAATAGAGTGATGGTGTGCCAGGTGACATCATCACTCGGCATGTCCTCGCTCTACTGTGGAACAGGCCGCAAGGCCTGTTTCTCAGTAGTACTGAAGCAGCGGGCGGCAGTGGATGGCAGCGAGGATGGCAGCAGGTAAGGAGTGCGAGTGAGAGGGAGGGAGGGGGAGGTCCCCCGTTACCTGCTGGTGTCCCGCGCTGCCGTCCGCTGCTTCCGTACTACTGATAAGGGGGGAGGGAGAGGGAGGTCCCCACTTACCTGCCGGGGCCGTCCATTTCCGTCCGCCGCTGCCCGCTTGTCCCTTCTACTGAGAAACAGGCTTTGCGGCCTGCCTCTCAGTAGAGCGCCGGATGACGTCATCACCCGGCGCTCTAGTGAGAGGCAGGCTGCGAAGCCTGTTTCTCAGTAGAAGGAACAAGCGGGTGGCAGCGGACGGCCTGGGCAGGTAAGGAGCATGAGTGGGGGAGAGGGACAGGGAGGGGGGAGTTAGGTCCCCACTCACCCGCCCCCATGTTTTCTGCATAGGCTTGCATTGGGGGAAAGCTTTCTTTCCCCCAATGCAAGCCTATGGCGAAAACACCTAAAATGGCATCCGATCCGAAAATCAGACATCCAATTTTTGTATCAGAATCGGATCTGATCCGATGGACCTCCAATTTTGTCTGATCCGATCCAGGGCAAAATCTGAGGTCCCGATTCTGATTCTGATATGATTTTTCCTCCCATGCACGCACACCCCTATTCTTTAACACATGCATGGAAATCCCAAAGCATAGGTTTTCCTATTCACTGTAACATCAAAGGATCTTCATGCACCTGTGTGTGGAGCTGTCTATGACAAAAATAAAGCAACACATAGTTAAACTGGAATTCACTACCACAAGACGTAATGATGGCCACCAATTTGGATGGCTTTAAAAAGGGGTTGGATAAATTCCTGATGCCCATGTGCTACCTCCAGTAGCAGAGGCAGTGAGCCTATATACACCAGTTGATGGGGAACATGGGTGGGAGGGTGCTGTTGCATCCGTGTCCTGCTTGTGGTTCCCTGGTCAACAGCTGGTTGGCCACTGTGTCATCAGAATGCTGGACTAGATAGATGGACCCTTGGTCAAATCCAGCAGGGCTCTTGTTATGTTTTTAACTCCATACAAATGCTGGAGTTCCATGTACTCTCAGACATTGCCTCACCCATTCAGAAGAAATACCTGTATTGGAGTGTTTGAACTGAAGCTAGTTTTGCTCCATTCACTTTAGAGAAAGCAAGCTGGCTTAAATTCATATGCTTTAGCTTGCTTGGGTTGTTGTTGTTGTTGTTGTTAAGGCTGCCTGTCCTCAATTTCCTAAAGAAGTTTCTGAGAGCCACAAAAAACAACAATTATTCCGGTCCTTTCATTTTATTTTGTATTTCTTTCCTTCGGGGGTTCTATTAGAGTCAAAAGCCTGACTAATGGGATAGCAGCTGCTCATGCCAAGATTGTCCCTTTTATGATAAGCTACAAGATGTAGCACGCCTTCCTGGTAAATTCTGCAGAGTCCACATTTCTGAAAAATCCACTTTAGTGAATTCTCTGTGGGGGGAAACGGAAATGAATCTGAGCACTGCTAGCTGGGGAAGGTGCATTTTTATTATCTTTAAAGACTATGAATGAGTTGAGCTCAGCCTGGAAGTGTCTTTAAAACTATGGCTTCCAAATGATGCCAGCAAGCTTGATCAGTTCTGCTTTGATTTGCTTGTGGGCACAGATGAGGGACAAAAGTGTTTCTGACACACACCTGACCTTTGCAGGCCACACACTCCTGTCTTTACTCAGCATTGGTCTCTGGTGTTTCTACACATCAAGTGAAGGCGACGGCAGAATGAGCTCAGATAGCACATCTGGCAGGATGGGTTAATGTGCGATATTGCCTCCGGGTTCTTCTGCAACGCATTATAGTTGCACAGTATTGGTCTGGCTCACTATAAGGCATATGGAAAGCTCCTCTAAAAATTACATCCTCAGTATGTGGAATTAATAAATGTAGGAAAGAACTGGGTCAAACTACTTATACATTGTAGCTGTCCCATCCCAAGAGCTCAGAATGGATATTGATGTTTTAATTATTCTATACTATCCCTCCCTATCCCTGGGTACCATGAGCCAATTTAAGCAAAAATGTGCTGCAAGAAGATGTACAGGCTCAAACTTTAGCAAGTTCTCTGGGGGAAAGTATTTCAAATTTGAGGGGTAGCCACTGAGAAGGCCTGTCTATGTGACACAGATTGTGTGCTTAAGAAGAGAGAGAGAGAGAGAGAGAGAACCTCTTGTTAATCTCAAGGGACATGATGGGTCACAGGGACTGAGATGGTCTCTTAGTGATGCTAAGCTAAGTTTCAGAGTTCACAAATCCTCACCAGCATCTTGAATTGAGTTTGGCACCTTTGTTTTGCCACCAGCAAGACCTGCACAAAGAAAGTTGTTTCACAATATAATGCCAGCATGTAAACATTTCTCTCCTTTTACATATTTTCATGACAAACACAACAATAGTGGAGAATTTCAAGCAAAGAATTGCTGGTTGGAAGCTGCCCACATGTTCACAGGCTTCCCCACACCAAGAGCAGAAGACAGGGCTTTTAAAGGCCAAAACAGAACCAGGTCTTTTGTTTTCTTTCCATTTTTCCAGACCCTAGAATAATAATTAGGGTGACCAGATAAAATCCAGGTCAGGGCTCATGAAACTTTAACAGTTGTAGAGAAAAGGGAATTTCAGCCAGTGTCATTTGTATGCAATTAGTTCCTGGTGAAATTCCCTCTTCATCACAACTGTTAAAGTTGCAGGGGCCCTGCCTTCTTTTGTATATGGTCACTCTAGTATAGTACCTGCACCTTTAACTGTTGTGATGAAGAGGGAATATCACCAGGAACTAACTGCATACAACTGTTAAAGTTACATGAGCCCTGGCCTGCCTTTTATCTGGTCATCCTAGTAATACTAATACTAATACTAATAATAACAATAACAACAACCATAGCTGCTAAACACACATTTAAAGTATTTTCTGTTTTGGCCCTAAGAGAAATGGATTCCAAAGGCAGGGCAACGTCGTGCAGTTGGAAGGGATGGAGGTAGTCTCTCTGGATATCCGCTCCCACCTTTTAATGGAAATGGCATGAGATGAGAAAGTGAGGTTTGGCCCACCACACTCATAATACAGTTCAGCAAAGAGTCCTCCATTTCCCCTGTCTTCTCTGGCCCCCAGGAACAACACAAACTTGCTGATGCAGAATCTCCTATAGACAAAGTACTTCACCAGTTAATGACCAGAGAAACTGGGATTAAAGCATCCTTTGCAAGCAATAACTAAACTCTTGTTTAGTGTGTGCAAAGTACAAAGTTACAGTACAATCCTATGTATGCATGTCTACTTGGAAGATAGGGACATTAGTGATGGGTGAATGAACCATGAGGAAATTCATTATTTACTTGGAAAGTAACATATTTGTTCATGTGAGCTTGGCTGAAAGTTCTCTTTTAATACAAACTCTCATTCTGTGTATATGCATTTTTGTGCATGTGCAATATCAAGGTGCATCTTGGGAGCTGTTGTTTAGAATCACATAGTGTGGCATGATATCAGGCACCACCCGCTTATGTGACCCCTTTCTGACTGGTTGTTTTAAGATGGTCTGCCTATGTGACGATGTTAGGCAGTGTTTAACTCACCACTGCCAATTACTAGTATGAAGATTGAACTGCAGAATCCTCCTCCTCCTCCTAGTGACAATGATGATGAGGGAAGCAGCTAATGAGACTGCTTCAAGTAAGTTTGGGGAGGAGTCTTGATGATAGGACAACTGAGAATTTTGGGGTGGGAATCTGTGTACTATTTTAATGCACATGCTTCAAACCTCTCAATCAATTCTGAACTTAATAGCAAATTTGTAATACTTCGATCCAGACTCACTACAAAGGTGAACATTATGAATGGGTGGGTTTTGAACAATGAGCCATTGAATTATGAAATTCAGTGGCATCACTAGTAACGCTGAATTCAGCAAAGTTTACTCCTAGCAGGTAAGTGCCTATGGCATTGTCCGGTCAAAATCTGTGCTAATCTTGTTTCTGAATACAGCCAAGCTTTCAGAAGTAACTGAACAAAAATGTCAAAGCTGTATATATTGGCTGCCCTGATGTATCCAATGTTCCATGTATAGTAAGTATTTTATATAATGGCGGGGGGAACTGAACATCAGTTAAAATGAAATGGACATTCAGAAGAATGGGAATCAGGTGACTGAAGTGCAGGAAAAAGCACAAAGCCTCACTTCAGCCAGGACACCCCTGTATTATAAAGAAACAGAGGGGGGTGCATCTAATATATGTACTCTGTGCATAGATGTGCAGAGCATCTCTCTCTCTCAATTTCTCTCTCAATGCAGCAGCAAATTCAGCAGCCAAAGCCCCTTTTCTTGAAAATTCAGCCATCCCTCTTTACAAGCCTGGTGGAACATCGTTGCCATTCAATCCCCACTCAATCTTGCTCATAACAGCAAGAACCAGCATGGGGGCAATTTTTAGGAGGCAAATCACATGACAGGAAAAGATTCTCTCTCTCTCTCTCTCTCTCTCTCTCTCTCTATCTTACACACACACACACACACCACTTTCCCACTTTAGTTTGCAGGCTATGTTTGAAAAATGAAGAGACATGGAGACCCTACGTATGTGTTGCCTATACTTTGGCAAGGAAACTAATTGGTTAAAACTGACTCCCTCACCAAGTGTTGAGTTTCATGCTATAGCAAGCAACAACTCTGCCAAAAGAGTAGAAGAGGTATACTTTCTAAATGATGTAAAGTAACCTCCCCCCACCTGTGGTCCTCAGATAAATCCTATCATCCCCAGAAGCATGCTAGGGATTTGTAGTCCAACACATCAGGAGGCCCCCAGTGTTGGGGAAGGCTGATTGTAAAGGAAATGAAAATGCTTGAACCAGGCGCTATTTCCCCCCCAGCCTTCAGTTGCCACTAGATGTCAGCAAAGACTGTCACCATTGTCAGCTTATTTTTGAGGCTGAAGAGTGGGTGTTTATCCCCCTGAAAAGTGGTAAAAATGAAGTAGAAGTAATATGGAGCCAAGACAGACTTTTCCATGGGATTTTTAGGCCTTACCCACACCAGCCATTTAGTCCAGAATAGTATCGAGGTCATCCCTACCAGGCCATATGACATTCACCTACTCCTGCGGTGATCTCACGTCGACCCCTCAGTTATTCAGGAATATCGGTGACTGGATTTTTCATGGCTTTTCTGTTTCTCTTACTACAATCCCAATGTCCACAGCTGGTGTGCCCCCCCTTCCCAAAACTGTTGCTGTCAGGGGCATGTCAGTGGCTTTGGACATGTGCGGGAGTGGGCAACCGCCATTTTCAGCACATTTTTTGATTGGTTATCGGCGTGTTTTGGTGCTGACAGTATGTAATTTTTTTAAACACAAACATACCTTTGCGCAGCATCACATATTCAATGGGGTTCCTATCCACCCATGTGTTATTGGGCGTCCCTCCGGAGTCATAAAAAAACCCAGCCGCATAGCCGCGTCATTTTTGCCAATCTGCATGTGCATTTGCGTAACGGCCATACGTGCTCCCGTAATGACACTCCTGTCATTGCTGGAAAATACCCTCTCGTGTGCGCAGAAGTGGGAAAACTTGTGATCCTCCCTCTTCACTTTTGAAATAGCTGTAGGTGTAGATGAGCCCTCAATCTATTCTAACCCTTAGCAGCATTGCAGCCTTTCCTTTTTGGGGGCAGCTATTGGATTGATATTGAGAGATTTACATTCTCTGTGCTGTCCCTCTCTCCCTCTATATATGGAGAACAATATGATTAATGACAAGGTTCACAATGAAAAATGGTTGCAAAATTGCAAATTCAAAATTACTAAAGGAACCCTTACAAAATGCTATCAAAGGCTTGCTTAAACAAGAAAGTGAACTCTCTTTCTGAAAGTTTGCAACAGGCTTGAACAGTCATCTCCAAGGAAGGAACTACTTAGACCTACTGATTCAAATGCTAGGGTGCTTAAAGGGACATGGATGACAGTTGTGAGGTGTTCATCTTCCAGAAAAGGCTGCATCTGACGGATAAAAATATAGCTGGAATGATACACTTGGATGGTAGAGTTGTGATTATGCTTCCTAAGAGGCCACCTAATCTACATGCTTCATCTGCCATTGGGACGATCATACTACTGATGGCCAGTCAGTTAACTCCCACTGCACTCTAAGGTTCCCCAACTACCATCACCTCCAGCTTCAGCCAGTAGTTCCTCATCCAGTTAAGCATGTTGTCTAAACAGTGGTTTGAGGCTGTAATAGAGCTGGTTGATGACACCTCATTGTCTTTTCCCCAATACTGGGACTCAAGGTGGCTTTACGAAATTAAAACATATACAGTTAAAACATATAAATATACAAGAGTTAAAAATATAATCAAACCTGCTGCAATATTAAAATATTTAAAAGGCAAATAATAATTACAAAAACATCCAGTGCATAAACAGAAGTCCAGACTGTTCCCCAAAGGCCTGCTGGAACAAAAATGTTTTTGCCTGCCTCTGGACTCATGGCAAGGAGGGAGCCAGTCTAGCTTTCCTGGGAAGGGAGTTCCAGAGCCCTGGCGCAGCCACCAAGAAGGCCCTCTCTGGCGTTTCCACCAGGCATGCCTGTGATGGTGGTGGGACTGAGAGAAGAGCCTCCACTGAAGAGAGTACAGTCTTTCAGATAACTTGGACCTGAGCTGTATAGAGCTTTATAGATCATAACCAGCACTTTGATTTGTGCCTGGAAATAGACCGGAAGCCAGTGGTGCTGTTTTAACAGGGGAGTTGTGTGTTCCCTGTAACCAGCCCTGGTCAACAATCTGGCTGCAGTTCTTCGAACCAGCTAAATTTTCTGAACTCTCTTCAAAGGCAGTCCCACCTAGAGTGCAATATAGTACTCCAAACGGGATGTAACTAAGGCATGTGTCACTGGGGCCAAGTCAGACATCTCTAGGAACAGGCGCAGCTGGCACACAAGCTTTAACTGTGCAATTGCACTCCTGGCCACTGCTGAAACCTGGGCATCAGTCTCAGGGCTGAATCCAAGAATACACCCAAGCTGCAAACCTATGTCTTCACGGGAAGTGTAACCCCATCCAGCACAAGCGGAATCCCTATTCCCTGATCTGTCTTTCAACTGACCACGAGCACCTCTGTCTTGTCTGGATTAAGCTTCAATTTCTTTGCCCTCATCAAGTCCATGATTGCCGACAGACACCGGTTTAGCACCAAAACAGCTTCCTTGGAATTGGGTGGAATGGAGAAGTAGAGTTGGGTATCACCAGCGTACTGGTGGCACCGTACCCCAAAACTCCAGACAAGCTCTCCAACCGGTTTCATGTATTAAATAGCATGGGGGACAAAACAGAACCCTGAGGGACTCCACAGGCTGATGGCCAAGGAGTCAAACAGACTCCTTCTGGGTCCGCCCCTCTAGGAAGGAACGGAGGCGCTGTAAAAAAGTGCCTCCAAGTCCCATCCCAGTGAGGGGGCCCAGAAGGATACCATGGTCAATCGTATCGGAAGCCACTGAGAGGTCCAGCAGAACCGACAGGGACACACTTTCCCTGTTCAGTTCCTGGTGTAGGTCATCCACCAAGATGACCAAAGCTGTCTGATGCCAGGTCTGATGCCAGATTGAAATGGATCTAGATAATCTGTCTCATACAGGAATCCCTGGAGTTGGGAGGCCACCACACACTTCAATACGTTGCCCAGAAATGGAATATGTCTTATGGTAGTGAATTTTATAGTTTAACTATGCGCTGTGTGGAGAAGTACTTCCTCTTATCTGTCCTGAGTTTCCCACCAATCAGCTTCATGGGATGACCTCAGGTTCTAGCATTATGAGATAGGGAGAAAAATGTCTCCCTATCCACATTCTCCACACCATGCATAATTTTGTATGACTCTCTCATGTCCCTCCTTACTCATCTTTTTTCAAAGCTAAACAAACTCAGATGTTGTAACTGATGCTCCATTCCCCTGATCATTTTAGTTGTCCTCTTTTGAACTTTCCCCCAACTCTACAATGTCCTTTGTAAGTCCAGTAACACTGAATGATTCATACAGCTGCCAAGAAGTCTAGCAGGTAGTGCTTTCACCATCAGCCTTCCAACAAAAATAATCTACTGGAGCTACTGAAATGATCTTGATCCTATCCAGGCCAGACGTTTTATGGGAAACGAACGTGATACAGCAGGGCCCCATATAAGCAGGCATGAAGGCTGATGAAAGAATAGGGAAGAAAGATCCTGTTGGGACCCTGATTTCATTTTTTGTGTGAAAAGTGGCTTTGATCATCCTCCCTCTGGGAAAAATGCCCACATCACCTATCATTTTTCCAGCCTGTGCAGAGGGGGTCAACATCCATGCTACTGTCTCCCCCTCTTACCTCCCACACACATTTTTGAGTTGTTATTCAGCACCATGAGAGCTAGAATCTCCCCGCACCCACCTCCAGTGATGAAAGCTGAAATCCAAAGGGTGTATTGAATTCCAGCTTCTCTGGTGTACATTGTAGATGCAGGAAGAAAAATGACTATACATCAATGAAAGATGATTTTTAACAGTGCTGTTTCCTTCACTCCTGGCAGCCCAGGTTAAAGGCACAGAAAGGAACATGCAAAACCTCCGGGTGGGCAGGGCAGGCCAGGCAGCAAGGAGCACAGGAGCCAGATAACGAGATGAGTTTCTGCCAGGTTTCCTAATCATGCTGAATCCAGCATTCTTCCCCAGGTCAGCATGAAGCAGATGTGTTTCCCATTTATGCCTTTGAAGCATTCACTCTATCTGCTTGCCTAACCCACCCTCCTGAGCCTTAGCAAATTCCCTCCCCACCCCCTCACCCCCACCCCAAAACAGAAGTCTGTTGTAGTAGTTTCTAGAAGGCTGAAGGGGCAGGCATGAGTTAGGTGAGGTTTGGGAAATTGGGACTGTGGGTTGCTCCTGTAAAGAGAAGCGGACCTGATGTGATAGAACTTTGTATAACATGCACAGATGTACACTAGCAGCAGGCAAAGCTGCTGGCATTTATGTTCTGTACGAATAAGACACACACACTTTGCCTTTGTGTGAACATTTAATTAGGACTGAACTGCTGCGTGTGGTTCTCCAGCAGTGATTTTTATTTTTACTTTTTTTGCTGATGAAGTCACCCTGATTCTGAGATATATTTCAGCACTCTATTAAAGTACCAGTGCTTTGAATTTATGACACGGGACTAGATATAACTAGCAGATGCTATATGTGCCTACTAAATGAGAACGGCTATTAATCATCATTTCAGCAGAACTTCTAATGTGGGGGAAATGCTTGATCTTGTTTGTTTCTCGTGACCATCCTCAGAATGTATGCTCCACTTCTAGAGATGTTAGTCTGTTGCAGCAAAAGCAACTCAGTGTCTTGTGGCACCTTAAAGACTAACGCATTTATTTCTGCATAAGCTTCATGGACACTGTCCACCATCAGAGAGGCATGAAGTATGAACCTAAAATTGGCACATTGGTATACACATGCTGATGGTGGTGGTGGTGGGAGATGTAAACTGTATTGTCAGAGGGAACTGAAATGCAAAAAGTAATGAATGATGTCTGTGTTATCACCCAATAATATATTGTGAATGGTAACTGTTACGGTAATTATCGCTGTCTGTACTTTTTGCATTTCAATTCCCCCTGACAATACCATTTACATCTCTCCTCCACTGTTTACCTCACATATGTATATAAATCTGTCAATTTGAGGTTAACATTTCATGCATCTGATGAAGTGAACAGTATCCACCTATGCCGGGATAAATGTACTAGTCTTTAGGATATTGCCTTAAATAAATGTCTTTAAGGTACCATTTTGTTATTTTAAAACCAATTTATTTATTTATTTATTTAATGTATTTTTATACTGCCCAATAGCCACGGCTCTCTGGGTAGTTCACAGTTAAAATCATAAATACAACAAGTCAGATCACAATGTAAACTACAAAAGTTAAAAAATACCATATAAAAGCAAAATAAGTTTCAGCCCAGGGAAAGCCTGTGTGAAAAGATATGTTTCAGGAGGCATTTAAAGGATGATACATTTTTCACCTCCCAAACTGCACGAGGGAGGGTTTTCCAGATGATTGGTGCCACTACAGAGAAGGCCTGCTGTCGAGGTTCTTTGTGGCATCATTCCGTTCATTTCGGAATGACCAGCAGGACCTCCTCTGAAGAACTTAAATGTCATCTGGGTGTATACAAGGGAAGGCGGTCTGCTAGGTATCCTGGTCCCAAGTTATTTATGGCTTTATAGGATAATAACATAACCTTGTACGTGGCTCAGTAGCTAACAGGCAGCCAGTTGGGTGATGAGGATGAGACACAGTGGCTCAATTTGGATGACATATTAGGCAATGGAGGGGTAAATAGCGTACTGACCGTGTGTTAGGCAGATGGTGCTCCCCACATGACATGCTGCAATGCCTGTGCTTGTGCAGCTCGAAGTTGCGGCAGCCATCTTGGTTGCTACAGCTGCTCCCTCCCCCTCCCTCAGTCCCCCAGCCATATCCCAGCATGCACCGTGAGTTCTGCCGGCTGTATAGAGCGGCCGGGGTTTTCGGCTGCTCCGGCCGGCGAACTCTATTCCCAAACGGAATAGTCCACGGAGAGGGGGGGAGGGCTCAATTCGGACGACACTTTAAACAACGGGGCTTCAGGCTAAACAACGTGCAAGCCCGTTGTTTCTCTCTGTTGCTTAATTGGGCTGCTTATTTCCCCCTTACTCCTGTGCCTTGAACACGGGATTGAGGAGCAAAACGAAGCTGTAGTGGCACCAAGGGAGGGTCCATAGCTTAGAAGCTGAGCCCATGCTCATGCTGAAAATCCCAGGTTCAGTTCTCGGTGCCTCCAGCTAGAGCTGGGAAGTGCACTGCCTGGAACCCTGGTGAGGTGCTACCAGTCAGTGTCAACAATACTGGGGTAGATGGACCAATGGTCTGTTTCAGTATAAGGCAACTTCCTATATTCCTAGATTTCCCTTCCCTTCGCCAATAGTTTTTGTATAATGTTGGTTTATACAGGTTGATGGTACTTTGTCCATATACATTACTGCATTGTTCCCTGTGAGTTGGACCTCAGGTGCTGTAGAATATGCATTAAATTTCTAGCACCCCTGGATGCTGCAATTTTGGGAGTGATTGCTGCTCGAATGAGGATGGAGACACGGATGACACAATTTTGTCAAGGCTTCTAGCAAGAGGAGGAAGATTGGGTGAGTGATGGATAGAGACATGGAGCAGAGAGGAATTGGTTAGTCTCTCTCCATATCATTTGGACATACTACCTTTACTTTAAACTAGGAGCAGAGCTCCACTTCCGTTTGAAACATTCCAAAATCTATTTAATTACGATGTAAATTGCTACATTTTAAAATGTAACAGGCCACATGAGTAGTCCTCATTGGTGATTATAGTTTCTTCCGTTTTCAGGTCGTTTTGTAAGGGCACACTGACTGTTTGCTTCATTTCTTTCTGTATTCTAGCTTCTTCTTCCTGTTCTTGATAGCTCACTTCCTCCTTTTTCAACCTTCCTGTGACTTACTTTCAGTTTTGATTTAACTATGTAAGAGCATGTGTGAATTTTCAAATAGTTCTGGATACCAGAGTTTTGATTTGAGGTGCTGTGAAACGGTAAATAAGGACACATTACCATTTTTAAAACAATTTATTAAAAGGAAAAAAAAACATTATAAATCATTAAAAATCGGTGCAAAAAAACCTAATATAAAACGACATAGCACTTGCGTCGTGTGCCCCAAAGCATCCTCAAAACCAAACCTAAACGTTTCAAAGCTTATGTGTAGATTGGCTCTAGGGCTGTGCTGAATTGACATGGACCATTTCTCAGCTGTTTCACCTGCTTTGCAGTTGTCTGCTTTGTTTCAGCTATATTTCAGAAGTGAGGTAAAATTCTTTTATGAGAACAAGAATGGGAATGACAGCCATTTTGTTTCCCCCAGAAAGCCCTGTTCTGTGGTGGTTTTTTTTTTCTTTTTTGGGGGGAAGGGATGCAAACGGCTAATGCCATTTAAAAATGGTTGCTTCCTTTGCCATCCACTGGGCTGCACCATTATATTGGAGAACAGTTTAATATTGCAGAATAACACATATTTGTACAGAGTGGGAAGATTGTTTCTCCAGCATCTCTTTTTATTTGAGAGTTGCAGTATTAAATACCTTTCTGAAGAAAGGGGAGGGTCCGAAGCAGGCTTGTTAAAAATATAAAGTCACATTGTGATGTTTCATACAATGCTACTTTTAAATGGGGAAAACCCATTTTTATGCTATTTTTTAACTAAAATAAAAAAAAATTTAGGCGTAGATTTCTTTAGTCCCTTTTAAAAATAAGAATGTCTTTGAACAAAATAAAACCACATCCAAAGATGCTTTATTCGAAAGCAGTTTGGGAGGGGGGAAATCAGAGGTTAACATGGCAATCCTGTGTGTGTCTAATCTGAAGTAAGCATTGAATTCAATGGCAGTTACTCCCAAATAAACATGCTGAAGACCAGCAAAGTGATTTGGAGAAACAAAGCTGGGGGAAGGGCCATTTCACAAAACCATTTCCCCTCAAATTACTGGGTCAGTTTCACACATTTTTTGTTCAGTCACTGGCTGGTTTCAAGCGACACATTAGGCAATGGAGGGGGAAATAGTGTACTGACCGTGCGTTAGGTAGTGGGTGCTCCTCACACCACACGTTGCTACTCTGTCCGTTGAGTGGCTGAAAGTTCCGGCGTCCATTTTGATTGCAGCGTCTCCTCCCTCCCACCTCCCTCAGTCCTCCGGCCATATCCCAGCATGCACTGCAAGTTCTGCCGGCTGTATCAGAGCAGCCGGAGCTTTTTCCCTACTCCAGCCAGCAGAACTCTATGCCCAAATGGAATAGTGTGCCAAGAGAGGGGGTTTGGTTTCGGACAACACTTTAAACAACGGGTTTCGGGCTAAACAACTTGCAAGATTGTTGTTTCTCTCTGTTGCTTAATTGGGCAGGATAGCGTACCGTCAGTTGTGTGTGTGTTGTGTGTAACCCTCCACACGACACAATAAGCAACACAACTGACGGTTGCTTCCCCACCCCCCTCCGTTGCCTAATGTGTCGTGCGAAACCAGCCACTGTTTCTTGGCAGCCCTTCTTTAAACCTAGCAAGACAGGAATGATTTCCTGTAGGAATAGTATAGGACTTCATTAGCAAATGCCTATCTCTCCAGTAATACCCATACTTTGAATGAGCAGGCATAAATCTAAGATGCTCATTCTTCATTTATTGGGGGGGGGGCATATCTGTGAAGTGGCATCTGCTTCTCTGTCTGTATGCTAGCAGCAATCTCAAAATGGCAGCAAACAAACTACAGCTCCTAGTGGGCTACGTGACAATACATACATATGAAACACTATCAGTATGCATGAGACAACCATGAATGAGGGCTCTTAGAAACACAAGCTTTTTTTCCTGACCACTCTCAAAAGCAAGCTTGGAAAAAACAAATCAGTCACAAAACTGGGATGGGGATGGGGCTTGCCCATTATTACCATGAGCTCCATCACACCAGCGATTTATCGCACTCCTCACCATGCCTGGCATGTGTTTTTGCAATGCAGTACTCATGTGATGTCGTCCCTGTCCTGTGCTCATCTCACCTCTTCCCCTCCGTTTTCCATTTTATTTTGGGGCAGGGAAAATCTGTTTTTTTCCTCTCCATGTGCAATAAAGCCACTCTTCCCTCCCATGTATTGCTGTCCTTGTGTGATATCAGACCATTCTGTTTGGGTGTGTGTATCAAAGGGCAGTCTCGCTGACAAAAGAGGAGGGCGGGGTGGTTCTCCACTCAACTGTGAAGGGGGAGGGAGAGAGTGTGCCCGAACACCTCGTGGAGAGGCGAGCGAGGTCACCACTGCCCATGCCTGGGACTCAGTCCCATTCAACTCTATGGTTCTTACTCCTGAGTAGGCACGTCTAGGTTTCCTGACCAGAACAATGTTTGCTTCCCCTTGCCATGCCAACATTGACCACAAACTTCTCCAAAAACTAATTGTAATACTATCTCTTCACTTATATTGTTTAATATGAACGTAGGGGAAAGCATAGTGTGTTGTTTTACCAAAATTGTGCAGTTTCAGGCTGCTGTACTATTGTATTGGCGCAGAATATATATATATATATATATATATATATATATATATACACACACACACACACACACACACACACTGCAGGGGGAAGGAGAACGTAGGGGGTGGGGCTGGGAGGAAGATTTTGCCGGCATAGTAGTGATACAGGTGAAAAGATACATGATCTGAAATGGTGCAACAATGCACAGATGTGAAAATGCCCAGTGCTAGACTTGCTAAGGAAATGGAGGGGGAAACCACAGATGTATATCAGGGGGAAAAAGTAGGTGTGATGGAGCTCCATGAAGGGAGACAGCAATCCAGATTATGCCATGTGAAAAGGGTGAAATCACATGATCACCCCTCTCTCTGTCTCCTTCTGTGTGTGTGTGGAATTGGCCAAGGTCTCTTCTAGGCTTAATCCACACCAAGCAGGGTATAGTACTATGAAAGCAGTATATAAGAGTCAGGAGCCACACTACTGCACTGACAACTGTTGGGGCCCATACCATATACCACTTTCATAGTGCTATATCCTGCTTGGAGTGGATTAGGCCCTAGTTGCTCTAACCTATGGTAAACTGGTCATGTGCATGTTCTGCTCTGTGTAGGATTTGGCTCTTAGCACTTCATGGTGAAATGCTGCTTTATGAACGTTTGAGAAATTCAGAGAGCTAACCATCTCCCAAGACTACTTGCTTAGTATAATCAATTTTCTAATTATTGGGCTAGCTGTAAAGCAGAAGGAATAACTTTAAAGTAATAATTTAAAAAATATTCAAGGCCAAGGATTTCAAAAACTGCTTGGAAGCTTAACTCCCTTCCCCAGCCTACTCTGGACTAATGAAGGAAAGGTGGCAATCTCCCCTCCAGTTTCAAAGGCTGGTGCCTTCATGCTACACTCCCTATTAGTTTGCTAAGGTAGTGACTCCTGAGGTCTCCTGGCAACTGCAAGGCTACTGAGTTCAGAGGGAAGAAGGCAAATTATAGCAGCTCTAAAGATCAGGGGCACCTCTCAGAAGGTCCAGGGGCCATTTGCAAGTGGCCCCTCATTATACTGTCCGTGTCCCCAAAGTATTTTTGGATTGTGAATGCTGTAATTTGGCCTCTAGTAGAGAAGTAAAACCAGTCAATTTTGCCTTTAAATGCTACCTACACCATGTTTTTTTTGAGGGGGGGGGGACATTCATTCAGTAATATGGAGGATTGTACTATTTTCAAGCCATTGAAATCTTGCCAGGTGTTAACAGATGCCAGATACAAATCTGGTCCAGGTGTACAGAATCATTTAGAGACCTGAACAGTTTAATGCATGCTGGACAAAACTTGTTTAACCCTTTGCAATATGTACCTGTGAGGGTTCAACTGTATTGTCAAGGGTTAAATTGTATGTACAGAGTTAACGTTGGTAAACAAAAGCGTGTTGGGAAAGACTAATGGGAGTATATCACTCCAGAGCTAAAGATAGCAGACACTCAAAAGGTTTCCTGATTAGATTAATGACTCTCTGCCCAGGTAAGATCAGGTTTCTAGGTTAAAGGTAGAAGCCTGAGAGCGGGAAAATTACTGAGAGAGGTGGTGTTAAAACAGCAGTTACCAGTTCAAACTGGGAAGTGGGAAAAAAAGAGCCAATGAGAAGAGCTAGCCAGAGAGCCAATGGGAAAGGCTGGCTGGTCAGAGAGGTTTTTAAAAAGAGAAAACCGAGAGAGAAAGGAATTCAATTCGTTGGGGATGGAGGATTGAGTCCTCCCAGAGATTTGAGTGCTGGGGGAGACACAGAGCCTAACTGAGTAAAGCTGGATCTAACTACCAAGTTATCAGGTAGTCAAGATAGACAAAACTGTGGTTTTATTTCTGTTTGTTTGTTTGTTTGTTTGTATTGCCTTTGAAAGTAACAGCTCTATGTGTGTAAATACCTAACACAAGTGTGCCTTACTATGTCTGGAATAGTAAAGAGTTTT
The DNA here is from genome assembly GCA_029215795.1 of Anniella stebbinsi. Classification (NCBI taxonomy): domain Eukaryota; kingdom Metazoa; phylum Chordata; class Lepidosauria; order Squamata; family Anniellidae; genus Anniella; species Anniella stebbinsi. The sequence goes on along the minus strand of JARDYH010000005.1, from coordinate 56,660,098 downwards.
TGGTTTAAAACCTGAGTTGTTGTAGATTCTATTTTACAACCGCCTACAGCTCAAAACCCCATGCTACTGAGAGGGGAAGGAGAAAAGGGGGCTCTTAAAGAGGCAAGCTGTGTGGCTCTTAAAGAGGAAAGATATCTTTAAGGAGCAGGGGCAGAAGATCCAGCCAGGAAGGTGGAACTCTGACAGCCGGGGTGGATCCCCGACAGTACCCCTCAGGAGAGAATTTCTAGGGCTTGATCCCTTTTTGACCCTGAATGGCTACAGGAGGAAGAGACAGTGTGAGGAGAAAAGGGTAGACCGAGCCCCCCTCTACAAGATTTCGGTTTGACACCTGGTTCCATGGTTATGCGCATCTTCTCTCAATCACTTTTACGCCTAATCCCTATACATGAGAGGCGTTGAAGTGCTTTACGGGCTGTATGAAAGGCATTTTAAAGTTTTTGACATGCTGAGAATTGCATGCAAATGTTGCTGAAAGTAATGCGCTTTGTCCCAGAGAAACTCCCCAAACCAGTTCCCTCCCTTTATTCTCCCCGCCCACCAGAATCTCCTGCCTTTGGTTTCCTAGGTTACCTGAAAGGAATTAGCTGATTAACATGTTCGGCTACCTGTTTTCCCCCCTCCTTCACCCGATTGCCATGACCTCCTCAGGAGTAAATGGGAATGTGTCTCACACACACACACACATACCAAAACTGACAGGGGGATGCTGCTTCGTTCCTTCCCCCTCCACTTCCCAGCGAGCTCAACAATTGTAAAACATACACACACAACTCAGCTCAGGAACCCAGCAAGAAGCGAGGGGAAGTTATGTCTGCTGATGGCTAATTATGCGCACATGCGCACATCCTTTACTTCTCATAAAACCACCTCCATCTGGCCTCGTGTCTCCATGTTAAAAATATTTCATCAGGGTACTTCAAAGAAACTTTATTTTTGGTTCACGTTGGGTCACCTCTTCTTGGAGCTTCCATCCAGAGAGACGGAGTACAAGGAGGAAGTTGCCAGGAGGAGAGAGGAAAGGAAACTAAACCAAAAAGTGGGAGGTTTTCTCAGCGAAGGGGCAGTTCTATGCATGACATTACGACCCCAGTCCAACCCCCTGATCGTTAATGTGCCTCCTCAGAAAGTTGTTTATACGGACATAAGGCGCTCTTACCCCCGCAGTAAATTAAAACTCGCTAATTAACGCGCATTCGAAAATGCGAATAATCGGAGAGAAAACGCGCCTGAGCCCCTGATTTGTGCTCCGCTCTTGTAGAGGTAAATTTCCTAATGCGCCTTGAAAGAGCTTTAAATCGCTCTTGTAGAGGCACACCAAGATGATGAAGAAAAGTTCTGAGGACATGGATGAGGGGAAAAGTATAACAGAAAGATAGGTCCTGAGGAGGTTGAGAAAAGACTAGGAAAAAGCAACAGCGATAACCAGTGGTCCCCAATCCTTTTGAGTCGGTGAGCACATTTGGGATTTTGAGAGAATATCACAGTTAAAGCTGCAGGAGCCCTGTCTTCTTTTGTACCTGGTCACTAGTATAGCTCCTGCAGCTTTAAATGTTGTGCTGAAAGGGGAATCTCACCAGGTGCTGCATGCATACAAATGACACCTGATGAAATTCCCTTTTCTACACAACTGTTAAAGATACAGTTGTCCTCCTTTTCATATGGCCATCCTAGTGTAGATCTGGCCCATATGTCCGAGCAGAGGGCATGGACTAGTGGCATGGACAGCCACACCAGTTATTCAGGCAGAGGAGGAGAGAGGGGTGGGGGAAGGAGCCCTGTTGCCCTGAGCCCATTCACTTCTCTCAGATGAATTTACTGATGGTATGAATGAATTTATTCAAATTATTTATTGATTGTAAATGTTGAAATTGTGGCCCAGGTGTATTCCAAGACTGGTATCTGCTGCTTCTTTTCTGACTCCGAAGCAACATGGTGCTGCCAAGAGCCAGGACAATGCAGACACAGATATTTCTTCATTCTGGGCCTTTTAGGGCACAATCCAAAGCATGTTTTGACAGAAAGAAGTCCTATATTTCCCAGCATGCCCCAGGCAGCATATCTAGAAATGTATCATATTTTAGAATTTTAGTTAGGAATTATGGCACTTCATTGGCTAGCCTCAGGGAGAAATAGCCAGAGAGCCGCTGTCCATGAGGAGCTACAACTGAAGATGTTCACATACTTTCTGCTCTTTGCCCATTGCTTTCATAGAAACAGAACTTCCCCAAATATTTCAGTCACATTCAATTATTTGTTTCTTTGGATAAATACACACGCTTGATTTCCCCATATGACTGACTTTGATTCATGGGCTTTATTAGCAATCTGCTAATATGCAACTCATAGACTGTAACTCCTGACTATACCATGTAAAAGTTGAATCACTTTATCATTTTTGACATTTGCTTTTCTGATTTGTTGTACTATATTTGCAGCATTAGTAAAAGTCAAAAGCCCCACTTGAAGCAGTGAGTTAGGCTGCAGTTGATGAGGCAGTGAATTTGACACTGTTTCTCTCTTTCTCCCACCAACATCTGGGTGGTGACCTCCCTCAACAGAGGGTATCTATATCTATCTATCTATCTATCTATCTATCTATTATCATCATCTATCTATAATCTATCTACCTAAAATTATTTCTAGGCTGCCTTTAAAGGTGGAACCCTCTCCAGGCAGTGTATAAGATAAAAACCACACATAGTAGATGCATTTTTTAAAAAATCCACAAAAACACATTTCAATATGATCTAAATAAAAACCAAGATTGCCAATTAAAATCAATGAAAGAAAAACCTCCCAAGAAAAACCAATGGCCCCCAATGTAAGGGAAGGCCAATGAAAACAGGTGGGTCTTCAGAGCTTTCCTGAAGACCTGCAAAAAAGGGCCCTGATGAACCTCTGATGGAAGGGAGCTTGGTGATCTAGTTCAACTTTGTGCTCAGATATTTGAAAGCACATCATCTTTGCTAGATGGTCATCCAGACTTTGCTTCTAGTGAAGGGGAGCCCATCACCTCCAAAGGCAATCTGTTTCACTGTTGAACAGCTCTTACGATAAAGAAGCTCTTCCTATGGTTTAGCCAAAATCTGCTTCCCTGCAATATTCCACCTACTGGTTCTAGTACTGCCCCCTCTGAAGCAACAGAAAACAGGTTGGCTCCACCTTCTGTATGACAACACTTCAGATATGTGAAGATTGCTAGCTATCGTGTCTCCCTTTAGCCTTCTCTTCTCTGGGCTAAACATACCCTGGTCTTTCAACCATTCCTCATAGGACATGCATTTGTGACCTCTCACCATCTTAGCAGAGAAATGCTGCCCCACCTTCAAGTCTTCTCCAGTGCATGGTGCCGGCAGATTAAGCCATCAGTGGGTACTATGTTGATTATTGTAGGTAACAGTGGCATTCTTGGGTTTCCCAAAGCATTCAGGACAAAACTTGTGAAACTCCTACAGTGTCAAGAATCATCCCCCTCTTTTGTCTGGGTTTGGGACCCATGTATGGATTGACCCTTCCCTTGTGTTCAGAACAGTGGAGATGGCAACGGGAAAACCACGTTGATGGAGATCTTGTCACGGTAGTAGGGATTAGCTTTTGACTGCTCTGGAATTCCATAGAGCCTATAACTACTGACCAACAGCTACATGATTTCTGAAGTGTGTAACCACGAAGCTTTTGCCATGAGATTTCCTGCAATAAAGAAGTCTCACTGATTTTGGTGTCCTGTATCAGTTTACCAGAATGTGTGCCTGCCTGAGGGACTGGGAAACCTGACATCCAGCTTCTTCCTACATGTGGGCCTGTTGTCTTTCCCATTTTTGGTTTCAAAAGGAAGCCCTTCCCTCCTCCCCGAGCCCTTGCTTCTGATAAAGAATTGCAAATTCTCTACTCCCCCTATTTTATCATCAGATATACAAATCATAAAGCATGTACAGATGCAAGTATTTATCACTTGATTGCGCAACATGCATTTTTCAAAACCAATGTGCCATTTTTTAGTATGAAACTCTGGACTCCTCACAGACAGACAAGCAATTCATATTCACAATACGTTCAGGTACAAAGCACAAGAAAACAATGGCTGAGACATACACAAGGAGAAAAGAACAGGTTATGTATGGAGGAGAATGCTTCAGGATAGAAGTTCCAAGAAACACCCACTGCAGCTAAAAAATAGTAGCTTCATATACATCCTGCTCACTGCTACTCTGTAATGCAGGTGTGCAGAACCTCAGGGGGCTAAATCTGGCCCTCTTGGATTCCCCATGCCCCCTTCTCCTGGCCTCACTCTCTTTCCCCAATCACTGATCATTTGGTGTTTTCATTGGGTGTTGCAGAGTGTCCCCCCACCGCCCCGGCATTCTAAGAGATTGGAAATGCTTCTCCTAAGGATTAATTCCTGGCAGCAAGAACTTTAAGCTAAAACTAGGGTGACCATACGAAAAGGAGGACAGGGCTCCTGTATCTTTAACAATTGTCTTCAAAAGGGAATTTCAGCAAGTGTCATTTGCATGCAATGAGTTCCTGGTGAAATTCCCTCTTCATCACAACAGTTAAAGCTGCAGGAGCCCTGCCCTCTTTTGTATCTGGTCACCCTAAAATACGCTGATAGTTTTTGTGATTTGGCCACACCCCTTTTGTGTTTGCCCCACCCACCACTGGTATTCAGTCTCCAAGAGCTTCAGCCCTTGGCTTGCCATTTGGTCTAGCCATAGTAGAGCCTAGTTTCTTCTCTGCCACCTTCCTCTTATGTGTCTCGGGTGGTACAAGACTGGGTCCTACTCCTGTATGATTTGAAGTAGCCAATGGGAAAAATAGAGAAGGTGGAGCTGGTTTCAGATTGGTTATTTTAAACTATCAAGAAGCAAGCTCAAGCCACAATGACTATTTGTGGCAAAGACCAAATCTTTTTAATAATTAATAATAATAATAATAATAATAATAATAATAATAATAATTTATTTCTTACCCTCCTCTCCCTTTGGATAGAGATGGGGAACAACATTAGTACAATAACAATATAGATCAAATACATAAATTAATTAAAAGAGCATATAAAACAATCAACACATTTTAAAGTTTATCTTGGTAGGCCTGCCGGAAGAGGCTAGTTTTTATAGCTTCCTTAAACTCAGAGAGAGTGTTAAATTGACGAATCTCCTCCAACAGGCCATTCCAGAGTCTGGTGGTGACAGAAGAAAAGGTCCTCAAAAGCCCATTCTTTCTCAGCTGTTTTCAACTTTAACTTCCATCAGCCCCTGCCAGCATGGGCAATAGTCAAGAATTCTGGGAAATGTAGCCCAAATGATCCAGAAGTCTCCCAGTTGGAGAAGGCCATCTTATTGCCTCCCTAGAACCCAATATAGGGAGAAATGTTATCCACCTATACCAGCAACCACTTGTTTGTGACAGAACCAAGGCTCTCATTCTTCCATATATATATTTGGTTTTGATCTAACTTCACATTTTAAACAGAGAAAATCCTTCTCCACATGAAGGAGAAATGCTAGTGGAACATGAAAGCAGGCATGGGTAAAAATGTCAGTAATAAGCTTTTGCTAATGAAAACTCAGATCAGGAAATACACATAATTCCTCCCAAATTGCATTTCGGTTGCAGAAGCTTTTAGGTATTTCAAAGCAGTACATGGGAAAGAAGTCAAGGGGTCTTGGCTGAAGCGGTTTGGAAGTCTTAAATGCCATAGGTTCATTTTTAAACTGGTTTTAAAATTAATTTATGATTCTATGAACTTATGCTACTGCAATAAAATTGTATAACTTGTATTGAAATCTGTAGTCTCAAAAGGCAGCTAAGAAATCCATTATATATATAATAAATAAAATTAAAGTTATCCCATATTGGACCAGTGTAAGGATGCCATCAGGAGATTTTGTGGGATGCAAGAGACAATAAACACGAGGAAGATTATAATCATGTGCTCATGGCGTGCATATGGTTAAATTTACTCCTGCTGCTTATTCAAGAAGAAGGGGGTAGGTCAGCAGAGGGGATGAGTGAGCCCCATGGAGGGAGGCCAACTGATCCACAGAGGAACTAATTTGGGAAGCAAACCTAGAGGGAAGCTGGGGCAATCCTGATTCCCCCATAGTAGTAAGACAGGAAGCCAATCTTGAAACAGCTGGAATGACTATGGGCAACTTGTGACCCTCCAGGTGTTTTGGCCTACAACTCTCATGATCCCTCAATATTGGTTAGGCTGTCTAGGGCTAATAGGAGCTGTAGGCTAAAACAACTTGAGGACTATAACTGGAGGGCCCCAGAGGGGTTTCTTGGGACTGCCAGCCAAACCTACTGAGGACAAGATGGACTTCCTCTCCCTTCTATTGGGCTTAGTTGGACCCTAAGCTGGCACAAACTACCTGAAGAAGTCTCAAGTCTTGTACCACCTGAGACACATGAGAGGAAGGTGGGAGAGAGGAACTATGCCCAATTCTGGCTAAACCAAATGGCAAGCCCCCTTCTGGAACGTAAGAAAAGCCACGCTGGATCAGACCAAGGGTCCATCTAGCCAACTATTTGGTTCACATACTGGCTAACAGCTGCTCACAGGAAACTCACAAGAAGGGATGCTGGAGAAATCCACTGTGGACCCGAATGAGGTCAAATTGCTCAGAATCTGACCTCTGGAGTCTACAGTGGACCTACCTGTGCATCCTCCAGATTTTCATGGCTGTTTTTTTCCCCTTTAAACAGAACAGGCTACACCAATTGTAGTTGCAATTGGTGTATCTTGGGCAAAGTACAGCCCTAATTAGGGCATTTTATACCATTTGTGACTGTAAGGTGCTTAGTTATACATAAATTGGAGCAGCAATTTACGTAAAACTGAGCACTTTACAGCCACAAATGGTGAACAACATGCTAATTATGAACATAATTTGCCCAAAGTACTCCTATTGCGTCCGCAACGGTCGTAGCTTTCCCTGTTTAAAGAAAAAAAAGCTGCAAAAATCCAGAGGACACTCGGGGACTCTGGGAAAATATGATGGATCTGTGTCAGAACCCCCACTCCAGATTGGAAGTTGTGTGGTTTGTACATCCCTACCCACAAGCAAACCATAAATGCAACAGCACACTCCCACCCATGTTCCCCAGCAACTGGTGTACATAGGCATACTGCCTCTGATACTGGAGGTAGCATATAGCCATCAGGACCAGGAGTCATCAATAGTCTTCTCATCCAGGAATTTGTCAACCCCCTTTCAAATTCATCCAAATTGGTGGCCAGTGCCATCACTACATTTTGTGGTAGGGACTACTATGCACTGTGTGAAGAAGTACTTCCTTTTGTCTGTCCTGAATCTCCCGCCAATAAGCTTCATGGGATGATTCGAGTTTCAGAGGGAGAAAATGTCTCACTATCCACTTTCTCTACACTTTTTGGGGAAAGCATTGATCCAAATCCTAAGTGTGTGGAACTGACAGGCCCCAAGTGAGTTGAATATGGATCCTAAATAAAAGTTTTGTTGAACTTACCTTTGCCTCTTTGTTTATATATGGGTGAAGAGGATTTCAATGTGCCTTCTTATGGAGGCAGTGGCTCCAATAACTGTCTCACTTACCCTAGGTGGCTGCACTAAAAGAGGGGTGGAGGGAGGAAAGAAAAACAGAGATGCAAATACAATGACTCTTTTTCCTTCCCTACAGGGGGTAATTGTTTCATCTAACCCTCCACCGAACAATTCATGGAATAGATTTTCAGGTCAATTTGGGCCTTCTTTTCATTCCTAGTTTCTACAAGTGCCATGAGTGGTCTGCACAGACAAGGAAAGAGAGCCGTCTGGAATGTGAATAGCAACCGCCACACAATGCAGGACTATTTGCCGAGGCATAAACAACCAAAAATCCCCCTTTGCCTTTGCGTCGTTATTGAAGAATGCATTAAAGCCATCAATGGGAATCCTGTGTTAAGAACTTTCTTTTTTTTTAACATAGCTTTTCTGTTCTCTGCACAGCGCTTGCATCAAGCCATACAAACTGAAGGGGGAAGATTAGAGTAATCAAATCCATTTTTGTAAGGAAACATTTAAATGGACAGGTTTTGTTTTAAACCTAACTACCCTACTGGGGATTCATTGCCCAAACCCATCCGTTTCCCATTTGTTTTTAATGGAAGAGAAGATGAGTTCTGAATAATTAAAAGTGAATTCTTTTCTGGCCTGGCTGCATGCCAGCGAGGGAAGTGAAGGCTAGAGCTTGTGCTGCTCTGCCCTTCGCCTCGTTCCACGCTCCCCGAAGAGCAGGATTTCAAGTGAACTTGGAAGCGATGCCGCTGCTGTGCCAACCTGTGCAAGGCCATCCAAGGTGACCCAGCACACCTCTTCCTAGGCAATCATATATTCCCAAGCAAAGAGGGAATTAGTCAAGTGATTGAATCTCTTTCACTGATTCGATAGATTTGCATATTGTGACACCCTAGGGAAAGAGATTGTTTCACTTAAGGCCAAGATAACTTAGATGTTGTAGAGGATGGGTTGCATGCAGCCCTCAGTTTGATTCAAAAGCCCTCTGCATGTGATCAGGCAGCTCCCTGGGAGGGAAGGAAAAGGGAGAGAGAGCAAAGGAGGTGACATTAGCTAAGAAGATGGGACCACAAGACTCTCACCAAAAGGGGAATGTTGACCACCCAGAGAAGAGAGATTGGTGGTTACTCAAGATAAGGCCTTTTTTTATAGCAGTGGGGCTGGCTGAAGACATTTTGTCCCCTGAGGTGAATCCCCCCTAGTTTCTTCCTCCTCAGCGCTTGCATCTTCCTCTGCTGCCCTCACAACTTGTAGCAGACAATGGGCTCTTGATCCAGTCCCCACAATATACTCCCATAAAAATTTTGAGGTCCAGCTGTCAGTGGGGGGAGAAGGCAGGGGAGGGGGTGCTGGTTGACAGTTGTCAAATCCACCGTTTTGGAACTTTTGGAACTTTTAAAGTAAAAAAATCATAGCCACAAAACGCCTGCACCTATCTTTCTGAAATTTCTCACACATAAGTACCTCAAACCCATCTGCCATGTGGCCAAATTTCATGCTTCTATCTTTAAAAATAAAAAGTTAAATGCATTTCTTTCCTCATTTTTACAAAAATACCTTGCCACTACACGCTTGAACCTATGTTTCTGAAACTTCTCACACATCACTAACTACATGTCATCTTTAATGTTGCCAAGTTTCAAGTTCTATCTTCAAAAATAAAAAAGTAGAAGGCATAACTATCTTTCCTCCAATGCAACCCATTTTTCAAAAATTCCTTGCCACCAAAGGCAAGTATCTATGTTTCTGAAATTTCACACACATGAGTAGCAACATATCATCTGCAATGTGGCAAAGTTTCATGAGTGGATCTTTAAAAATAAAAAAAGTTATAGGCATTCCTGGTTTGTTAGTAAAAAAAAATCATAGCCACAAAATGCCTGCACCTATCTTTCTGAAATTTATCACATAGAAGTACCTCAAACCCATCTGCAATGTGGCCAAGTTTCATGCTTCTATCTTTAAAAATAAAAACATTATAGCATTTCTTTACAACAATAGAAGGCTACAGGGAAATTCATCCCCAAATGGCATCCGATTAAAATTGGAGGTCCGATTTTCATATCAGAATAGGATCTGAAACGATACGAGGGACATCCGATTTTTCCCGATACGAATCAGGTCAAAATCGGAAGTCCTGATACGGATTCCGATCTGATTTTCCTGGCCCTGCACATCCCTACCAAAAAGCATCCCACTGTGTTTGCATTGCCTCTAAAATTATGATCATACCTTGCAAAGACCAAACATATAATGAGTTCCATTCCGTACGGTCTGAATAGTTTTACTGCCAAAGAATTCTGCTTCAATAAGGGTATCATCCATGCCACTTCCATAGATATATTTTCCTGCACACCTTAATGCTACTTTTGTCATATGGAACATGCTCATCATGGGATAAGATCAGTAAATTCTTCTGGACCAGACAAAAAAATGTCTGTTACAATATGAAAAAAACCTTTCATCACAGAAAACTGGTAGGACAGGCTGGTCTTAGTTGAACATGAACAATTTTAGTAGGCTGACCAGATAAAATCCAGGTCAGGGCTCATGTAACTTTAACAGTTGTAGAGAAAAGGGAATTTCAGCCAGTGTCATTTGTATGCAATTAGTTCCTGGTGATATTCTCTCTTCATCACAACAGTTAAAGATGCAGGCACTATACTAGAGTGACCATATACAAAAGAAGGCAGGGCCCCTGCAACTTTAACTGTTGTGATGAAGAGGGAATTTCACCAGGAATTAATTGCATACAAATGACACCGGCTGAAATTCCCTTTTCTCTACAACTGTTAAAGTTACATGAGCCCTGTCCTCCTTTTCATATGGTCAGCCTAGGTTATGTAGCCCCATGGTTAGGAATGGTTCACACAACATGCTAAACCATAATGGGCCTGTTCAGAAGCCACTTTAACCACAGAGCCTGAAGTGTCATCTGAACACTCATACTGAGAAAAAAGATAGTAGCTAACTAGTATATAAAATAAAATATACTCAAATTTCATTCCTTTTTTTAATTAATGATATAATAAACCATAATATTTTAGCATACATCATGAAAAATTGACCATGTAAGCTACACATTTTCATTAAATGGCCTATTGTAGAGATAAGTGTTTGGATGCCATTTTAAAAAAATGGTGGAAGTACAGCCTTTCCATAAAAAAATTAATGCCATGTTGACCTCCTTGACCCAAAAACCCTATAGTTTAAAGCCAAAAATCACATTTGTATGTTGACTTGTCAAGTAAATGAGAAAATGAGACAACATTTCAGCACCATCTTGGAAAATGGTGGAAGGAGTACTCCGACAATTAAAATAGCATATTCTTTGAACTAATTGACCCCAAAAACCTATAATTTGATACCAAACACAAGATAGTAACTTCTGTGGTTTACAAAAACTAGCGACCAAAACTAAATTATCTGCCATTTGAAAATAGCGCCTAAAGAAGTTTTGCACAAGAATCAGAATGTCTACCCAAATTATTGTGTTAATCCAATACCTCAAGATCATATATCAGCAGAGAAAATCTCTGGACCACAAAAATTTTACGGGTGTATATTGTAGGGACAGGATTGTCTTTCGGATGGGGGAAAATCACATTTTCTTACCGTCGCTCTTGCTTCCTGCTTCTCTTCTACAATAGGGATAAGCAGAATCACCGGGGGGAGAAAGGGGAAGCAAACAGTGACCACATGGTCCATTCAGTTTAGTGGGACAGCGCCCTCTAGTGGGCATTTTATAGTGAAACGTCTCCTGCACATGGCAGGAAATAGTGACAAATATCGCTATAGCTCAGAAGAGTTGCATTTCCTGAGGATTATCTTTAACAACAACAACAAAAAAAATGGTGGCAGGAGTAGGGGACATGCAGGGGGATCACTGCATTGTCAAAACGACCCACAAACAACCATGAATGGCCAGTCAAGAGTGTGTGATAAAACGCTCGTCTGAAGAAGCACAATGACTGGCCTGCCCCTCGCTCATTGGTGTTGCTGTTGCTGCTTCACTTTAGGCAGCTGTAGGATCACCATTTTCCTGCCATGGCAAAGTGGCATAGGAACATTGCAAGCTGCCTTATACTGAGTCAGACACTTGGTCCATCTAGCCCAGTATTGTCGACACTGACTGGCAGCAGCTCTCCAGAGTTTCAGGTAGAATCCTTTCCTCTCCCCAGCTAGAGAAGCCTGGGATTGAACTGGGGACCTTCTGAATGCAAAGCAGGTGCTCTATCACACTGAGCTAGGCCTCCTCCCCATAGTTGTGGCAGTTGTGGCTCTCCTACAGCTGAGCCCAGTGTCCTCTCAAATCTCACCCCACAATGCCTTGCTCCAAGGAAGGGTGTAAACTAGGCTGACCAGATAAAATCCAGGTCAGGGCTCCTGTAACTTTAACAGTTGTAGAGAAAAGGGGATTTCAGCCAGTGTCATTTGTATGCAGTTATTCCTGGTGAAATTCCCTCTTCATCACAACAGTTAAAGGTGTATGCAATATACTAGAGTGACCATATACAAAAGAAGGCAGGGCCCCTGCAACTTTAACTGTTGTGATGAAGAGGGAATTTCATCAGGAACTAATTGCAAATGACACGGGCTGAAAATCCCTTTGCTCTACAACTGTTAAAGTTACATGAGCCCTGACCTGGATTTTTTTCTGGTCACCCTAGTGTAAACGTCCTTCCTCCAAGAGGGAGGTGTTGTGGTGCAAGATTTGTGATTGCGCCGGACTTTGCCATAGGAGCACAACCACAGACACTTCCCCGTGGAGGGAAAAGCTGTTCTTCAGGACAGTTTCCCCTGCCAGAGCAAAGTGAGAGCAGAGCTGCTATAGCTGAGTCCAGGTGGGGCGCTATCTCAGCTCTCATCCCACAATTTCTTGCTCTCCAAGGAACAACAGAGGCATGCTTCCTCAGAGAGCAAGAAATGGGGGTGAGATCTGAGAAGCCATGCCACCATGCTTTGCCATGGTGGGAACAGCTATTTTGAAAGCAGCAACCACAGCATTCCTAGGCAGCAGAAAGGAACGGCAGGCTTCCAGTGTGGCAGGACTCCTAAGTGGCTAGTGGTGAGTGGTGGCAGCGAGGGGGCGGGGGAGAGGAGAAGCAGCTGAAGCTGGTGGGAGAAGGTGGGTGGTGAGGGAAACGTCCATGAATATGGGTGGCCAGGGATGGGGGGGGGCACCAATGAGAACATAAGAAGAGCCATACTGGAGCAGACCGAGGGTCCATCTAGTGCAGCATTCTGTTCACACGGGGGCCAACCAGCAGTCGACCAGGGACCCACAAGCAGGATATGGGTGAAACAGCACCTTCTTGCCCATTTCTCCCAACGACTGATGTTGATAGGCTACTGTCTCTGCTGCTGGAGGTAGCACATAGCTATCAGCCATTCCCCCCCCCCCCATACACCACCTGAGGTGAGGGTCTCACCCTGACCCATGAGAGAGCCAATTCTGGCTGTGGGACTCCCTCTCCAGAGAGGTTATGTTAGCTCCTTCTTTACCGTCCTTCAGATAGTGGGTTAAGACAACATTGTTCCACTGAATGTTAAATGATTAATATTGCTCTCTGATTTTATTAATTCTTTCTGGTTTTATTGTATTGAGAGTTCTTTAAAAAACAAACAAAAAAAACCCTCCTGTCTTTCTGTTATGGTTTGATGTATTTTGATTTTACTTTTTATTAGTTTTATTCTATCTGTATATTGCCTCGAGTGCTCATCATGTGGGGGAGCAATTTATAAATATGCTAAATAAATAGAGAGCAGCAGCATGCAGGAGAAATGGAAGGGTCCAGCCCACCTCAGAGAAAAGTTTACCAGCTAGCTCCCATCTCTCATACGCCAAGATGTGCTGCACTCAATGGCTAAGTCATATGGAAACTCATCTGCCTCCTGCATTAAGACACCTGGTCGAAACATGTAATTTGCTAGGGAACAGACCAGCTGTTTCGCTTGCTTAGGCCTGGGCAGGATCTACACTACTGCTTTAAAATGGTTTAAAACAGTTTATATCAGTAGTGACAACTGTTGAGGCCCAGGACACACTCCATATACAGTTTTCAAAATATTTTCAAAGTGTTGTATTCCGCTTGGTGTAGATCGGTCCCTGGAGAAGGAAAGGAGCCAGGTCAGATGCTTCTTTAGCAATACTGAGAGCTAAGAATATTGATGCAAATCAAAATGCTTGGGCCATGACTTCATGTGAAGGCAGAGGGCAAAGAAAACCATGATGTTATATATGGATCAGAACATCAGAACAGTGGAGGCTGGTGACTCTGATGTCAGTGGGGCAGTGAATCCGCCCCTCGTTTCAGTCAGAACGCTAAAGGAGCTTCACACCTTCACACCCCTCTAAAGCGCCTTTAGAATTCTGATTTGTCCTGACTGAAACCCAAAGCAGCTTCACTGCCTCACTGACCCCAGAGCCCACCACCCTGCACTGGATCAGAGCCAGATGCATCAGTACAGCCCAGTGCCAGCTCAGAAGAGCAGTAGGATCATGAGACTTCTGAACTCTGCATCCTGAAGACTGTAGGGGAGTGGCTCTCTATCCTGGCCAGTGTTTGGCCTCAAACCGTCCTGCTATTTATGAATATGAGTGTCAGTTATAGGGGCTGGGAAATGGCTCGCAAACCCTTTCTGTGGTTGGCTATCTAGATGCCCTTTTTGCTGCTTATCTTCCTGGATGCTAAGTCCCTGACCCTTTTCTTCTGGATTGCAACCCCTTGTTCACATACATTTTGTTTTGGCGCATCCAGATGACATTATTTCCAGATGGCTACTTTCTGTGCCCCCTTCTCATATTTTTTTCTGACCTGAGTTGTGGTCATTTTTTGATAATTGCAGTTCTGCTGCAGACAGACAAAGCACTATTAACACGTGCCAGGAATCCTGTGACTTTCAGTTCAGCCCATTTTATGGCTTCCTATTGATCCCAGCTGGGAAGAACTGATATGGAACTTCCCCTTGAATGGCCTCTCTTGACTCTCCACAGGCAGCTCTCCAACAGGTGCAGAGGGGATGACAAATGACGGGTGCTTTACCTGGGCAGAGTGGTTAAGGAGCTGATCTGTGGAGTGCGGGTATTTATTTATTTATTACATTTGTATACCGCCCCATAGCCGAAGCTCCCTGGGCGGTTTACATAGGATTAAAAACAATTAAAAACAATATACAAAAATTAAAACAGCAAAAACATACAACATACACACAATCTGTACATTTAAAAACCACTTCAACGCTTCAAAAAACTACAAAAACAGTCCTGCCTGCTGCCCTTCTTTTGTTTCTTACATGAAAAGTACGGACCAGTTATGCAAAAAAGATTACCATGTGCTTCTACTAAATGTATTTTAAGGCCAATTCTTTCCACGTCACACCCTCCACCACCATTCCCATCTTCAGATGCAGCCCATTCCCTACACACCCAACATCAGATAAATTAACTTGTATAATGTCACACTGCACCGTGGTTTTTTTTTTGTTCTAGTCTTTGTGCATTTGACAAATGGAATGACACTTAGATTTTCTCTAGGGATGCTTTACCCCTACTGCAACTTATTAAAATATGCCTGACTGCCAGGTCATGTGCAGAAATACAACGATAATGAATAATAGTTTATGGCAAAGCTGATAACAAAGCAGCTATTATATCGATTGCTTCTCTGCCTTTATTTAATCATTATCCTTTACTAGGGAAGGTAGCTTCTCTCACCAGTAGAACAGATAGACTTTTGCAAGATGGAAAAGTATGCAGTATCTATCTGTCTTTCCTTGTTACCCGCTCTTGCATGTGGAGATGTGTTTTTTTCTGTCCTGCAGGCTTTCTGAAACTAAGGCCCACATAATACATTTTATCTAAATTTGCGTTTGCAGTTTAATTTAGAGGAAAGGTGCTTGCACTGCACAAGACCTACAGGATAAATTATGTGTTCCTGTCTGCAGCACAATTCTGTGAAAATTTACTTATACATCCATACTCTGTGGTTCAGACATTCATATACACCCCTTGTTTTCTCTGTGCTTGGTTGCTGTTCAGTGGATGACTGGCAGCTGAATGTGTGAGCTGGCTCCATTGAAAAGCATTGTGTCTGAGTTGATGATACAGTTGCCCAGTTCATTTACGCAAGTCATTATTAGTTTTGTTTGTACTAGCCTTGCTACAGTGCTCCTTTCTTGTTCCTGAAGGCTATTCTTTTCCAGGCCAATTCTTCCTGCTCATCCTTCTTATCCTTCACTCTCCTTTACTCATAGATCTTGCAAGATGATCTTTTTCGGCATTGGTGCCTGGACTTCAGATTTGACTGTGACTCAAGCTGTTCTCTTGTTGGCTGTGACCATCTTGCCGCACCCTTGCTTGACCTTAAACCTGCCTGCCGCAGCAGTGACCTTGCTGGCACTTAACAACAACCATGCTTGAATCACAATGGTGTGGTTGCATTGCGACATCCATGCTGTGAGTGTTCATGAGTCCCTGCATGATGCTCCCCATTTCTATGTCATAATCCCCTTCTTTGCTCCTTTCAAAGACAAAATGATTGTCGATACGGCATAGAATGAGATTGAACCCCAGACGATCTGGCCTCTTTTGTGCATGTGGCAGTGTTTGTGCCACCTGATGAGATCCTCATAACAAGTGTGAATTATTCATTTGTCAATATTTTCCAATACCCCCTAACGTGCATCTTTCTGAAGATTTCGACACAAGAGGCTTTTGAATGTCTTCAAATGGAAAAGGGGGGGGAAATTAGCTATTCAGCAACACAAATTTCCCCAGAGAGGCCCCTGGCATAACTTAGCTTTCCCAGTTATGATATGATTTATCCTTTGTCTTACTGGATTGGGAATCACTTTGCAAATTATTTCTGTCTTCATGGATACAAGAAAGGTTGACAATGGTCTCTTAAAAAACATTGGCACAGGAGATATTTATTTATTATTACATTTATATCCTGCCTTTTTTTCCTCCAAGGAACCCAAGGTGGCATACATAATCCTCCTCCTCTTCATTTTATCCTCACAACAACAACCCTTTGAAGTAGGTTGGGCTGAGAGTCACCCAGTGGATTTTTATTCCCAAGCGGGGACTAGAACCTGGATCTCCCAACTCCCAGTCCAAGGCCCTTTCTACACCATAAGGATGTAGAGGGCAGGGAGCAGGCGATCCCGGAAATAGCTGCTTCTGGGATTGGCACTCTCAAAGTACATGAGGAGTGCGACAGCCCGAGTTGCTCCCAGGCCGTTGTGCAGTCGCAGCCACCATTTTTTCTAAGCATTGGAGAAGAGCACTCCTGCGCTCCAACGAAAAATGCAAGTAAAATAAAAATGCAGCGAAATCAGGCCCACTCACCCACCTACCGCCATCCTAGGGATGCCGGGCTTCCTTTCCCCCTCCCCTGATGGCCACAGAGCCGTGCGGTGTGGCTCCGTGTCCATTTTGCTGCTGTGCTTACTCACGTTTAAGCACAGCAGCACTGGGGATGGGCGGCCACATCCTACGTGATCCTAGGAACTTCCTGGGACTGTGGAAAAATTGGGATTTTTCAGGTTTCTGTTATCCCTGGAAAATCCCGTGGCCAACTCTGCCCCCAGGAGTCACAAGGACTAGCTGGCGCCATCCCAGGCAAAACGCCTGGTGTGGAAAGGGCCAAACACTCTAACCACTGCACCACACTGGCTCTTCGTCATGTCCCCTTTGTAAAGATTGTTCCCTTGATACAGCCAGTCAGTTTCCTCCCTTTAAATGCCCTCCCCTCCCCCTCTGCTTTCCTACTCCAGATGGTGGGCCATATTATTTTGAAGCTACACTAAGATGCTGTCCCAGGAGTGGGCAGCTTTGGGAGGTCCAAACCCCCCCACACCATGGGATGCCATCCATGAGGTGATCCAAATATACACCATCTGTAGTGTGTGTATGTGTGTGTGTGAACACAGACAAAAACACTATTTTAAAGAAATCAGAGTCCCCAAATTCAGCAGAGCAGAGGGGGCATCCTCAGAGGGCTCATGCAACTCAACAGGCTGCTTCTTGCCCAGCCCTGTGCTATCCCCAGTGTAAGCGATATGCATCACAAAAATACTATAAAAATTAAAATAAAGGCAGTCCCAGTGCTTTACAGCAGTAACCAGGATCTGTGTAGCTGAGGCCAGCTTCACTTTCCCTAGATAGGGTTGCGTAGGCTGATCAAAGGCACTCTTAGCCAGCAGTGATACCTGCATCTACATAGACAGTGCTGAGTCCAGGAGAACCCTCAAATTGTGAACCTGTTCTTTCAGGGCAGGGATGCAATTTCATCCAGAAATGGATACACCCGCCATCCATATCAATTGACTTCCCAACCCATGGTACTTCCATCTTATCTGGATCAAGCTTCAGCTTGTTTGAAGCTTGATTGACTTCATTCATCCCAAAAGCTTGTTTGACTTCATTCTGTCAGAGATTGTGATGCACTGCCCTCTGAGCATACATGGAGTGCAAGCACACAGCAGTGGAATGACAGCAGAGTTCACTGGTAGCAGACAGATGTCCTGGTAGCCAGAAAATACTCAGACACAGTAGTGTTTCAAACTACTATACTAAGTTTACTGTACAAGTATATACAGAGAAGAAAAACATTCATCTAATATCTTCAACCTTCTCAGCCAACAACACAACCAACCATAAACCACCATCTAGCATCACCCACCATCCACCACAACGTCCCACACTGTTTCACCACATGCTGTACCTTTATAGCACTGTGGACCTATCACAGCGTTGGCTGCATACCTCCCCATGTGTTGCTATGCTTTCCAGCACACAGGGAAGAAAACCAAATGACCTTGGTCTTTAGTGCTTACCAGCTGCACTTCATTTGGCAATTGTACAGAGTACTTGAGATATCAGTCATCTCATGTCTCTTACTTTTTGCTTAGTTGCAGAAAAAACCTATTTGCTTTACATTTAAACCAAATAAAATCTTAACACATTCATCCCAAAACTGCATGAACTCCACCTGTGAAGCCTCGGTGGCATTCACAGGTGGAGATGTTAGATAGGGCTGTGTGTGTCATCAGCATATGATAACTGCTGTATCATATCATATCAGCTTCAGCTGATACGCCAGCTGCGCCCCTTCCTAGAGTTGGAAGATTTAAAGACAGTAGTGCACACACTGGTAACTTCGAGGCTCTACTTCTGCAATGTGCTGTACATAGGGCTACCTTTGTGCCTAGTCCGGAAACTTCAACTAGTTCAAAATATGGCAGCCAGGTTGGTCACCGGTACACCTGGGGTGACCACATTACACCAATTTTAAAATCACTTCATTGGCTGCCAATCAGTTTCCGGGCGAAGTATAAAGTGTTGGTTATTACCTTTAAAGCCCGTCATGGTTTGGGTCCAGGTTACCTGCGGGATCACCTTCTCCCGTATAATCTGCCCCGCACATTCAGGTCCTCTGGGAAGAACTTATTCCAATCAGCTAGAACTAGGCTGATGAGTGTTACCCAGAGGACCTTCTCTTCTGCCACTCCCAGACTGTGGAATGGCCTGCCGGAAAAGATTTGACAAATTAGCAGTCTTCATGAATTTAAGAGAGCCGTGAAGACTGATCTCTTCCAGCAGGCCTACCCAGTTGAATTTTAAGATGGTTTTAATGATGTATTAGATTTTATTTGTTTAAATATTTTATCTATTTTGGGGTCCTTGTGTTTATATTTATTGTTGTTCCCCGCCTCGATACGGAGGGAGAGGCGGGTTATAAATAAATAAATTATTATTATTATTATTTCATGTAGAAGTTGAGAAGTATAGGGAACAAATTCACAAGTGAACGTCATTGTTGTCTGGACCTTCTGTTAAATTCCATGAATGATGCAGGGTAACAGCACAGCAAAAGCTTCATCTGGAAACACCCTCTGCCAGGGCAACCAACGCTGCTTCTTTCCCAAACCAGCCTGGAAACCAAATTATCACCATCATACAAGACTGTTGGAAGTGTATGAACTCCTCCTCTAATACATTGCCCAAAAATGGTAGATTAGACACTGGGTAGATATTGTCCAAAATTGAACTAGCAGCAGGTTAAAAGGAAATGGTGGTGGTGCTGTGCAATAAATATTGGGGTTGCACCAGGTGGGGAGGGGGAATGTAAACATTTTCTCTCCTGCAGCAGTCTTAGGGAAATCTCTCCTCTGAAGGTGATATTTGCAGTTGGGTGGGGGTGAGGGAATCCTCCATTGTCACCAATCTAGGGGCTTGTCTTAATGAGGGGAAAGCCCCGGGTAGCTCTGCAGTTGCCGTTAAGTCATTTATATGATGCAGCAGCCATTGCAGAGCCATCCCAGGGCTTTCCTCCAAAGATCTGAAATTAAAAAAGTCAAGGACTTAACCCCCATCTTTTTTCTCTTGCAGCGAGGCGACAATGGCATTTGCCATCTGTCACCTCGCTCTGGAGTTGCATCGGAGGCATGTCCAGGCAGATGGCGGCCCCTGATTGGCTGCCATCTGCCCGGGGAGGGGGTGGGCCAGCAAGCTGGATGGCCGCTGGAGTTCCTCTGTGCTTCTCTCTAGCATGGGGGAAAGCCCTGGAAAAAAGGTTAACAAACAAACAAACAAAGCTTGGAGGGATGTGAGGAGGGAAAGAGGAGAGAAAAAAGCACCACAAAACGAAGAAAAACGAGAGCCAAGCTCTGGTGCCGTATGAAAATATTTCTTTAATCTTTAGCCTTATCCTCAACCTGTTCGACGCGTTTCGGATAAATCCTTCATCAGGAGCTACATGGAGAACTAATATGGCTACACTTTAGACCAACATTCACTAAAAGATAAGACGTTCCAATGCTTAAAACTGAGCGCAGAAACAAATCACAAAACAACACCCATATCAGATACAAAACGCCTTTCTTTTATATAAAAAATTCCTTTGCTAGTGACAAAACATTGAAAATAAACCTTTTTACATTCTTCTAGAAATACTGCAAATGCACTGACCTGAGAGAAAAAAGGCACTTCTCTGTAAATTCATGGTTGTTGCCACAACATCAATCAATTAAAACATACAAGAATAAATACAAAATTTATTTATTTATTTATTTATTTATTACATTTGTATACCACCCCATAGCCGAAGCTCTCTGGGCAGTTTACATAGGATTAAAAATAATTTAAAAATATACAAAAATTAAAACAGCAAAAACATACAACATACACACAATCTGTACATTTAAAAACCACTTCAACACTTCAAAAAGCTACAAAAACAAAACAAAACAAAATAAAATGAGATAAACTAGAGTTCTCAACTTATTAAACGTCCCAACGGGCTCTGTGATGTCTTGAGACTCGGAAGCCAAGGTCAGTTTGAGAGCAATTTAAGTCAATCCATAAACAGCCAGCACCCTTGATTGCCTTATCTCTAAATGATCCCGTCCATACTTAGCTGCACTTCATTGTTATTTGAAATGTGGTTTGCTTTTTTCATCTGTTTTTAATATAGGGTTTTTAAAGTTTTTTTGAAGAGATTCCACTGATCTAATGCGCCTCATGTTGGAAGCTTATTCTAAATGCTACTGTTGTTTGAATAAGGACAACCCCAGAGAATCATTCAGTCCATTGGGTTTCAGGGTTTTTAAGGAAAGAATCCAGAAAAGTTCTCTTTTGCTGAGTAGCGTTTCAGCTCCTCTAACCTTTTCTATAGCCCAAAAGATGGAGGATTCTGGCCCATGTTTTTTATCCTGAAAGTGTTTTACCAAAGGGGCCCCTATTTTTTGATGCCTCAAATTATATAAATGCTCACCTATCTTGATCTTTAGTGGTCTTGTTGTTTTCCTTATATAGCTCTTATTGCACAAGTGATCGTATAGGTGACCCCTGCGGTATTGCAGTTCAAAAAATCTGCAATCTGTGTGGATTTGCCACTGATGGGATGAATGAATGTGGGCACCTTTTTGGTCAATTTGCAGTATACACAACAGCCACATGGGTGATACCCTTGAGGCTTGGGTAAATTTGACAGAGTCTGCTGCAACATGGTTTTTTGATTATTATATCTGGTATGATCCGTGTGGATCAGCCAGTCCTTTGAATGTTTTGTTCTCTTGAATGTTACCATGGACTTCATAGTCAGGCCTGGCAGATCCTGAAGCAGATGCCAATTTGAGTGTATATGCATTTGTAGTTCTTTGGTGACAGGATCAAAGGGTAACATACATGAGATTTTATTATTGGCAGTTCTTTCTTTTGGCTGCAAGAGGTAGTCATGTTTAAATTTATTAGCCTTGAATCTGGCCGCTTCGATAATCCTCTTTAGATACCCTCTATTCTGAAACCGTTGCATTAAAATATGAGGCTCCTGAAGAAAGTCCTTATATTCCGAGCAATTGTGTTTCATTCTTAAGAACTGATTAAATGGTAAGTTGTTTTTGAGGGTTATTGGATGATGACTGCCATATTTCAGCACGGTATTTCTATCCATGTTTTTTTAAAACATTGTCATAGAATGTGAAGTTGGATGCCGTACTTCGTGTTTTTGTAAAATATCACAGGCCAGCGAGCTGAATGGCTGCCTCCGCACTTCTCTGGCTGCTTATCCTCGCATGCAAATCCCGCACTTGCTCCTTAGGTGGGGACAACCCAAAGGAGCGCAAGCGCGGGTTTTGGGAGCTCAAGGCGCCAGTATGCCCTCATCAAGACAGCCCTCAGGAATCCTTCCTGATGCAGATACCTCTGGGGAGGGATTTTCCTCATGACCACAGCAGGGAAGAAAAGCATTACAGTTTCCCCATTCGTCCACGTGCTGCAATCTCTCTCACACACAGCTGATGCTATTTTTTTTAAAATGCACATTAAATGCAAGAACACTTAATTTTGTTTAGTCCTTTCTTTCTTCTGCTAGCCCATGTCTTCTCTCAAACATGGGACACACTCCGGAATATATAACCCCCATTACCAACAATTCTGGATGTAAACCAGGGCCCTTCTTCCTCAATGAGCATATCTAC
Organism: Anniella stebbinsi; assembly: GCA_029215795.1. Taxonomy (NCBI): domain Eukaryota; kingdom Metazoa; phylum Chordata; class Lepidosauria; order Squamata; family Anniellidae; genus Anniella; species Anniella stebbinsi. The sequence goes on along the minus strand of JARDYH010000005.1, from coordinate 56,637,566 downwards.
ACTGTAAATAATATATTGGCTTTATCCCAATTTAAGTGTCTTGGCTTTCCCCAGATAACACTGGGAATTGTGGTATGGTGTGGGGCTAGATATTCTCTCTTGGAGAACCATAGCCCCCACCTCACAGAAGTAGAGGACTCAGGGAATTCTGTGAAGAGGAAAAGAGCATTAAACCAATTTAAGTATGTAGTGTAGATATAACCAAACCCTGAACTCTAATTTAAAACTGCATCCATATCCCTGGATCCACAACTCCTCCACAAAATCCTTACCAAAGGCCACACATTCTTTACCCTAGATCCTCATGTCCTTTGCTTGCAGTTTGTATTAGCCATACACAAGACTGGAAGATGGCAGTAATAGAAAACTTGATTTGCAATAGATATTTAGCCCGGATGCTTACATTAATATCCAGGAAGGTCATTTCTGGGGCTTTCCAAAATAGATGGCAGTGTCCTTTGTAGAGCAAAATCACATTTGTTAATTATTCAGCAGTGCAGAGCAATTGTTCTAAAGAGCAATTGTTCTAAAGAGAACAGTGACAAACTAGTTTGACAGAATAACATTTTCAACAAATGGCAACATCATGGTAATTCCATTTCAAACATCTTTGCTCTGCTGAGAACACTCCAAAAATGTAGGTGCATATTAAAAGGACACATTTCATGAAATGTTTCTGAACGTTCCAATAATACATAGTTTAAAACTTGGGGGGGGGGGGAGGGGACAAGACACAACAAGCCCCTCCGGGGAACTTGTCATAATCTGTCAAGATGCAAAGGGAAGGGGGAAAGGGAAGAGCTTGCATGGTCTGTTTGTGGTTTGATTTCCTATATGGAGTGTGTTGTAAAATGGATCTCAGCAGTACCAGGCAAAGATAAGGAATGGGGAGATATATTGGAGAAATTCCCCTTCCAAACAACCTCAACAAGGATAAGGGAAGGGGCTTTAAAATAGCGCAAAAATGGTACTTGACACCAGTGAAGATGGCAAAAATAAACAGAAATCTGACATCAATGTGTTGGAGAGGATGCAAAGAAAAGGGGACCCAAATACATATGTGGTGGGAATGCAAAAGGGTTAAGAAATTTTGGGAAAAGGTATTTCAAAAAATAGACGAAGTTACGGATCAGGAGATAAAAATAAAGCCAGAACTAGCTCTACTAAATATGTATATTAAAGAAAATAGAGGGTTAGAAGATAAAATTTTAATTGGTTTCATGTTGACGGCAGCAAGACATCTGATAGCATCCAAATGGAAGACAGCCAGGATGTTGACAATGAAAATGTGGGGAAAACAATTATGGAACATTGCAATAAATGAAAAATTGACACAAAAAAATTATGGGGGAGGGGGGGAAGAAAAGAGATACCTTCAGAATGGACTGGAAAGTATATATAGAGTATATGAAAAAAGAACCAAATAGGGAAAATATGGCAGAAGCATATAAAAAGTTATGGGACTTATGAAAATAAAAGAAAGGAAAAAAGAAGAGAGAAAGAAGAAGAAAAAAAGAAAAGAAAAAAAAGAGACAAGCCAGAAGAAAAACCGTGGGGCGGGGGGGGGGGATGAGGGGGAAGGGGGGGAAATTATATTCGATTTTGGTGGTTATTGATAAAATGATTTAAATGTTGTTGGATAAGAAAATGTAATAAAGAGGTATTATTAAAAAATAAATAAAAAAGCAGTACCAGGCAAAATGTTCTCCAGCTCTGTGGACATGTCGATGATCTATGTTCAAGGTGAATAATTCAATCAACTGCTTTCCATGAGCACAATGGAAAATATACACGTACACAAACACCAGCCCAGTTTGTGATTGATCGGAAGAGTCGTGTGAATCAGTCTGCGTAACTGACTGTATAAATATGCAAATTGTGTATATCTGCATATATTTGCTTATTTGCACAATTTATTCTGCTTCTGCCAGTCATAGGGAGGGGTAGCGCACCATTCCAGGCCATTCATATAAAGCCTCACATCCCAAGTACCCAACGCCTTGCTCAACCCTCCCCTTTGACCTCTGAGGTTTTACTAGGCTTTGCCCATAGACCTTCAAACTCTTAAGGGTTAGAAACATGCCCTCTTTTTTAAAAAAAAGTAAGTTAAGTATTAAATTTGAAAATAAATAATTCTGTACTCTTTAATCTATGTTAGCACTTTTGTAATACGATCTTGGAATACACTCCGCTTTATGGAAGGCAGGGATTTTTCTAGAAATTACTTAGACAGCCGTAACTCTTTCCCTGATGTTATGCACTCTTTTCTAACTCCTGCCCTTGCCTTTCTCCATGCTGTTCCCAAGCAGCTCATGGTTGCTGGCACCTTCTGCTCTATGGCCTTGACTCCCCAACCTATTCATTACTACTGGAGCCTTCTTGCCAGCGGACTGGCTTTCCCCCTATCGGGGAGTCTCTGCGGAGCATTTTCCTAACCTTTGGGAATTTTGCGCAAATTTCATCATAGAAAAATCTGCATTTTTTTTTTAAAAAAAGAACTGGGCAAGGATGTGCATTTCTCCCATAGGCTAAAGTGTGGAAATGGGCATTTTGGAGGAATTTGCACACAACACAAATTTGCACAAATTCAGAAACTGGGGAAAAAAATCTGATTGCTTTGATGGACGGATGACAGAACAAAAGCTGCCTTTAAATCCGTGAAACACAGACGGAACAGATTTTGCACAAACCATACATCCCTAGTTGGTACTAATACATCTGAAGTAGCAGGGGCTTCTGACTTGTTCTGAGGAAAGGAAATATTGTCTTGAAAGTCCAGGAGCTTCCATCTATAGGGAATTTAAAAGATATCAGTCTATGCTACATAATGATAATTTCCCATGAGACTGAGCTGAGTTTAAACTAGTCCTTTCTGCTGCTCTATATTTCCAGGCAGACTCTTCTTTAAAAACAACTCTTCTACATTAAAAAAAAAGTTAATGAAGGCCTATTATGTGATGGGGTCATTAAGTGCCACCCACCATTTTTGCTTTGCAATGTAGTCTAGACTAAGATTGCTTTTCTTTTGCAACCATAACATTTTCAAAAGAACTCAGGAAAGATTAGATGGAGTTGATGCTGCATAAAGCAGAAGGGCCCGGCCTCCTCCCAAAAAGCATGTTTTGATGTTTGTTTGTTTTTAAAAAAAGAGTTGAGGCCAAACAAAATGTTCACCCAGTGCCAAATTTAGGAACAAGCCAAGTAAGCCACGGCTTAGGACCTCATATTATGAGGGGCCTCTACATTGGAGATAACTAAGGCCAGGTCTACACCAAACAAGATATAACACCTTGAAAGCAGGTTGAAAACGGTATGTGGAATGTGTCCTGGGCCCCAACAGTTATTAATACTGTTATGAACCAGTATAAAGTAGTAGTGTAGATCCTGTCTAAGATGTAAGATAGCTGAGATGAAATCGCTTTGGCTTAAACATGTTGGAAAGCCTAATGTGACTTACAGCAGAGTTGCCTTGTATAGAGAAAGTGTGGCAACACAGTATTTAGTACTGAAGGCAATAAGCGCAAACTACAGCCAGTTTAGAAGAAGTTCAAATCAGCTTTTTTTATTAGTGCTTTTATACCTATCTTCAGAGAAGGCTATCTAACACTGTTTAACTACAAGCATCCCCTAATGCTGGGTGGTAACCTTTTATTTCTTTTCTTATTGTAATATAATATTTTTTTCTTTATTTTTATGGTATAGGGCCTCTGAATCTTGATATGGTTTAGGGCGTCCGCATGTCTTAATCCGACCCTGAGTTCTCCCATAGCTTCATCTTGCCTGCACCTCCATCTGACATCTACATTGCTTCTATGCCCTATATGGCACCAGCAAACTGCCGAGGACAGGGCTCTGTTTTAGGCTCAAACAAGCAACTGCTTGCGAGGTGTAGGGTGCAAAATAAAGAGTCGAGACAAGAAAGTTGGGTATAAAATGGGCCACTTTTATTCAAGATCTGCAGAAAGGGGTAAAACCTATGCGGGCATCCTCTCTTGGCCTCTTCTAGGCCAAATCTTAGGAATGTGCGAACCATTCTCTGACCTCAAGGTGGCAGCACACGTTCTCCACCCCTTGGTCTTCCCCCATATGGGGTTGGGAGGCCTTCCTTTGTCACAACACCCGTGCCGCAGGGCTCCGAGCGTGTGAGTAGAGTTGGCCTCAAAGGTACACCTTATTCCCATGATCTGGTGCTGCGGGGCTCCCAGATGTGGGCCTCAGTATTACCCTTTACCTCAACGGTTCCTGAGAATGTTCACCATTTGAAAACGCCCCTAAGGATGCCCGCACCTACCGCCATGGGGACTGACAAGCCACTTGATAAGTCACTCCCCCCCCACCTGGCCTCTAATACTTCCCTCAAATCCTTCTGTAGATCTGCCAAAAATAAATCATTGCCGCAGTCCGAAAGATGTATACCATCCGGACGATACAGCTCCCTCCGGGAACACACAATGTCAGGATGTTGAATACTGATATCCCCATGTTTGGATAACTCCTTAAACACTTCAGAGTTAACTTTCCTGCGTGCACGCTCCAACGTCAGAGGGTCGCTACCCTCTCTCCAGGCAAGCCTGGGCAACAAACATGACCACATGATCAGTACGCCGGGCCAACGCTGCCGAATGATCTCAAAATCGGCCATAGCTTGCAGAATCAGGGCCTTGCCTCTAAGCAAGCCCAAATCGTTCCCCCCCAAATGGATGATAAGGATTTGTGGGGGGGGGGACGGCTGGCACGCTGATGGAATAAGGTGGGCAGGAGACGCTCCCACTGCATGCCACGTCTGCCCAGCCATAGAATGGACGCGCATTGACTCAGCCCCAGCTGAGTGCCAAAGCTGGAGGAAGACGCTCGCCGTCCGGCCCAAAAGACCATGCTGTGTCCGCATATGATCACGCTCACTGGGGTCTGCCTTCTCCAGGTATCTACAATTAAACATGAGCATGTCAGCAACCCCAACAGACTGATTACTTCGCAGGAAATTTTCTGATGTATGACTTGAAGGCAGAGGAGTGCCATCTCCCCACGGCTTGTATCTGTGTGGGAGAGAAACTAGCGCTGGCCGCCATTGATGCAGCACCTATTCGGAAGGAATGAGTCCCAAACAGATCCGCTGGGAGACCCAAGTGCCTCAAAGCCCGCTTTGTCACCGACCAGAACTGAAAGTTGGTCAGTGGGGATCCGCCAATATGACAAAAAAGGAATCCCGCATCACTCCCCCTTCTCCCGAGGAATGACCTCAGCGTTTGTACCGGGCATATTTCCGCCATTGGTGCAGGAAAAATGGCAATGTCCACCCCTTTTCCCCCTTGATCCATTTTGGAATATCGTAACCTAATAGTGACACTGGATTCAGAGAAGGTTACATCTCCATACTGCAGCGCTCTGCCTGTGTTATCAGTTTTTGATGCTGCTACCAGTTCCGAGATCCTAAGGGCCCCGAAGAATGCCATCAAAGCGGCAGCATGAAAAAGCAGAGCTTCATAATAAGAAGAGCAAAGCTCAACCCAGGTCACCCTTAGTCCCTGTAGATCTTCAGGAGATACCGGAATCCTGGTATCTACTCGCAGTAGCAGCCGGCGCCGGACGGGAGCGGACGTCCCTGGAAGGTAAGCAGTGGCAGGGGGGAGGGGGCTTACACCCCCGGGGCCGTCCGCTTCCATCCGCTGGCACCCGTGGGCGCCAGTGGATGGAAGCGGACGGCCCCGGGGGGAGGGAGCGCGGGGGAGGGGGCTTACCTGCTGGGGCCGTCCACAGTGGACGGCCCCAGGGGGGGAGGGAGTTAGGCCCCCCTCTCCCACCCGCCGCCATTTTTTCCTCATAGACTTGCATTGCAATGCAAGTCTATGGGGGGGGGGGGGAAATGGCGGCCGATCCAAAAATTTCTGACTTTTGGATCGGGATCGGACTCAATCCAATCCGGGGGGCTCCGATTTTGTCCGAACCGATCCGTGACAAAATTGGAGGTCCTGATCCGGGTCCCGATCCAATCCGGGGGGTCCGTGCACACCCCTACTAGTAATAACATAAGACACTCCCCCCCCGCAGACTCAAAAGGCACGTGGCCCCACCCAACTACCCGAGGCCTTTGCAAGGAAGTGTATCCCCGCGTAAAGCGGCTGCTCCGGCCAGTCCACAGCCTGAGGTATCACCGCGGGCCCACCCTAACTGCGAGAACACAGCCAGTCACCGCCCGTCCCCGGTAAGAGGTTAAGCACAGGCCTGTTGGAGGGAATAACCCCCCGCACCCCGCGCGAAGGCACACGGGTCCAGACCCCTCATCCAGGACCCCCCGAGGTTAGAGCAGGGTGACCGCAATTAAGATCCCAGCTCCCCCTGAGAACCAGCTAGTTGTTTCAAAGGGCAGCGGCCCGGATATCGCGAACGCGCGGCCAAGCTGCTGTCTAATCAACCTTGCCGCCGGCCGGCGCCCGTGCTAGTGGAGGGGGGGTGGGCGGGAATAATGTGGCGCGCGAAGCCACTGGAGCCCCCACGAGCGACCGCGTAGCCCCCAGCAGCCGAGGCAGCCGAAACAGCGCGCCGAGAGCGCCTACCCCACCCCCAACAGACCAAGCAAACCTCCCCGACAAGAGCTGCAGCCGGGCAGCCGGCCAGGCGGGCTAATCCCCGAAGGATTGGCGCGTCCGCGCCTATCCCTCGATAGTGAGCCGGGTATAGAGGGGGGGCCCTGCCAGCCCACCCCTCCAACCTGGGGGCAAAACGCCCCGAAGAATTCCACTGGCGGCGGGGACGAGATCAGCCTCCCGGTCGCTGCCGCCACTGCAGCCTTCGCCTCCCGTGCGCCTCGTCCGTGCTGGGCCCGGCTGGCGCGCACTTCGCCCCGCAGTCCTGGAGCCAAGCGGATCTGCGCCTGGAGCCTGAGCTGCGTTGGAACGAAGAGGGCGGGCAGGACCGTTAGGCGGCAATTTAAGTCGCTCATCCATTCCCCGCCCAGTGGCACCATCTGGATGCTCCAATTAGGAGCATCCCCCTCGGCTCTTTGGCCCCCCCCAACCGCAAATATCATCCCTCGCCCAACTGGGCTGGGGGATTTCACTTCTCAGGCACACACAACTTTCTTTTTATCGCTTAGGCTGCAATCTTATTTACCTGGGAGTAAGCCCCATTGAACTCAATGAAACTTACTTCTGAGTAGACATGAACTGCACATTTCCAGCATTTCAGTATCCTGTTATATTCCATTCCAGCTTTGTTACCTGTTTGGATGTCATTCATTTTAAAAACAAGGAAGAGTCTTGTTGGCCCTTAAAGGCTAACAAATTTATTATGGGATAGGCTTTTGTGGATCAAAGCCTACTTCATCAGATGCATGGAGTTGCATCCTGAGTTGGCAGATAGACACACACAACTTAAATACATGGGTGTAGGGAGAAGAATATATCGATAGATGTTGATAGATAGGGTTAATGCAAGCTGCATCCCAGATTGCTTGGTGCTTTGTATATTTTAATTAGTGCTCTCAACCAATTAAATAATTTTAGTTGATTATCGTCTACCTTTTAACCAATTCCATTTGCATATATACCTCAAAGACAGGACATCCGCAAATACTTTGTTTATCCAATTTTTTTTTCAACAGAGGCATGTGCCTCCATTCTCTGAATCAAAAAGCCAATTAAGCAGCTGAAGCTCATGCTTTTCCATTAATCCATGGCAGCAGGGCCGATGGGATCAAGATCCTGCATGATTGCAAACATTGCAAAGCCAGCCATGCTTGGTGCTCTATGAAACATCCACCACAATCCAAATGTACTTACATGTCCTCAGTCAAGACTAATTGATCTCAATGGCACTGAGGCACATGCAAAAGAATGCTGGATGTTGCCTCTGAATTTATAAACCTTGTGTGTTCTTCGTGACGGTCTTTAGCCATTTCCCACTAAGCCCTGAAATGTGTGTTTGTCAAGGCGGGCGGATGGAATCAGAGGGAAACAAGTATAATTTATACTTATTTCAAGGATTGGGCAATTCAAAACGAGCAGTGATGGTCATTTTTATATCCTAGTTGCAAAAGGATTTGTCATTATTGCCATAAAATTTAGCAGAGAATGTACTCGCCTTGGTTGCCATAGCAGCCGGCACCGACTCTTTCCGTGATACAGTAACTAATTTTGTTTAATTGCATTTCTATACACTCCATTTAGACAAATGAGCACAAGTCACAATTACCCAGATAGGGAGGCTAAATTTGCCAGTGTGAGTAATGATTGTGGATGCCAGGAATTTGGGAAGGAGGTGCTTAACTTGAGATGCCTTCCAAGAGCCTGATGTGCAAAGAATCCCAAAAAGGAGACCTGTTCGACATGTTGCAGGCTCGATATACAAAATCTGTGTTAATGATAGACCCTGCTATTTTATAGATGCATTTTTTAAAAAATGGTGAAGTGTTTACTTAGAAAAGAAAAAGGCAGAGGCCGCAGTAAAAAGCAACTAGCACATAATGGATTAAAAATGGCCTGGCAGTGTATCATGAGAGTCACATTGTTTCTACAAGGAGGAAATGTTTACCCTACATTTATTAAAGAATTATTAACAAGTTTTCAAGTGCTTTATCTGCCCAAAGGACTTTATTTTTCCCTATGCCATCCATGGCTGGCTCTCATTTCAAAATCATTGCCTATGGTATCCTTCTGGGACAACTGTCTGAGTTTGGAATGGGAGGCACTTCATTGCAGTGGTTTCACTCCTATTTGGATGGTCAGTTCCAAAAGGTGGTACTTGGGGAGTATTGCTCAGCTCCTTGGATTCTCCAGTATGGGGTTCTGCAGGGGTCAGCTCTGTCCCCCATGTTATTCAACATCTTCATGAAACCACTGAGGACAATCATCCAGACTTTTGGAGTGTGTTGTCATCAGTATGCTGATGACTTGCAGTTGTACTTCTCCTTTTCATCTTTTTCAGTTACGGCTGTAGATGTGCTAGATCAGTCCTTAGCTGCAACAATGAATTGAATGCAACAATGAAACTGAAACTCAATCCAGACAAGACTGAGATGCTGTTAGTGGATGGTTCTTCTGACCAGATAGAGAGTTATCAACCTATTCTAGATGGGGTTGCACTCCCCCTGAAGGAGCAGGTTCATCACTTGGTGGTCCTCCTGGAACCATCCTTGTCACTTGAGGCTCAGGTGGCCTCAGTGGCAGAGAGTGCCTTCTACCAACTTTGGTTGGTGTCCCAGCTATGCCTCTATCTGGACAGGGATAACCTGAACTTATTCCAGTCAGCAAAAACTAGGTTGACAACTGTTACCCAGAGGACCTTCTCTTCTGTTGCTCCCAGACTGTGGAATGGCCTACTGGGAGAGATTTGCCAACTTAACAGTCTTCCAGAATTTAAGAAAGCCATAAAGACTGATCTCTTCCGGCAGGCCTACCCAGTTGAATTTTAAGATGCTTTTTAATAATGTATTCCTTTTATATGTTTTTAATAATTCAATAGTTTATATGTTTTAATAAGTTTTATGTATTTTATGCTGTTTTGTATTTAATGTTGTTCCCCACCTCGATCCAGAGGGAGAGGTGGGTAAGAAATAAATATATTATTATTATTATTATTACCTGGCTTCAATTGTCTATGCTCTGATATTCTCCAAGTTAGATTATGCAATGCACTCTACAAGGGGCTGTCTTTGAAGATGGTTTGGAAGCTATAGCATGTTCAAAATGCAGTGGCCAGACTGATAACAAGGACAAGATTATCTGACTATATCATACTGATTCTGGCCCATTCACACTGGCTATCTGCATGTTTCAGAGCCCAATTCAAGGTGGTGGTCTTGACCTAAAAAGCCTTACATGGCTCAGGACCACAGTAGTGGCCTGCGATCCTCATGTTATGACACTGGCGCAGTCTACGAATTTCTCCCCAGTTTTATCAGTAAAGGGATCCTCATCAACAGCCTGGCCAAATGCCTGTCATTTTCGCAATACAATGTTAGTTGTGATGACAGTGGCACTGAAGGGGAGAAAAATGATAAAAATCTGAGTTGTATACGTGCTGAGATTTGTAGAATGAAAAAAAGTTTAAGTGGTCTACCAAGATCCCCAGAATTTTTGAAGTGATTTGGCAAAAGCCAAAAACAATAATTTTGAGAACTCTTGTACTATTGTGCACTCAGTTTATGTAGGATACAGTTCAGGCCCGTTAGCTCTCACATGAGCCAATAGCGTGTCCTAGATAGAGCTGTCCACAAATGTAGGGTACCATATTTTGGAAACCAAAAAAGAGGACAAGATGCCCGCCCTTAAGGAGACATGCCCACTGAACATGCCCAGCCCCCAAGGCAGGCCCATCTTGAGATGATCGCCCCCAAGGGGGCATAGCCTTGGTCACATGTCTAATTTCATACCTCACAATTAAGACAAATCTGTTCTACATAATACGTTAATGTTAAACTTACTGAAATAAAGAACAAGTAAGACAGTCAACGTATCAGAAATTTATACTTTCTTTTTGGCATTCTGAATGCTTTTTTACAAAGATTTGACTGAATTATAGACCAGAATCGAAAAGACAATAAAGTAAGATATCATTGAGCATCTCCTACAATTAAACCACCTTACTGTTGTGAAATGCAGTCAGTTGGGAAAAAGGGGAAAAGAAGGGGCAGGAGTACAACATCACCACTTCCCATGTTTATCTTACAAACACATCTCTTAAAAACAAAAGTGCCATGGAGATTCTCTGATGTTAGTTATGTGTGACGAAAAATGTAATTTTTAAGCATAGTCCACAATGAACTAGGATATCTCAGCTAAATAATAACTAACATCAGAGAATCACCATGCCAGTTTCCCAATACACACATCACACAATTGGCAACACAGTTCTTCAAAACACCCCACCTCCCTTTGTAGCTGAGAGATCACAGTTCACTGTGGACTATGCTTAAAAACCAATGGTGCTGTTGATGGTGAGGAATCCACCTACCTAAGGCAAAAATAAAAAATCATTCACACACATACACACCCAAGGTAAAATAATAATAATTAATAATAGTAATAATAATCCATACACACCTTACACATGCTTACCATAGGCAAAAAAATTAAATCCATGCCCCCTACACACTCACCCAAAGTGGAAAAAAACCATACCCTCTCCAAGACAATTAAAAAAAAAACCTTCCCCCCCACACCAAAGGCATAATAATAATAATAATAATAATAATAACCCACAGCCAGCCACCCAATAACATTCATCAACATAATAAATCTACACACAGACATGCACACACACCTCAAGGCAAAAATTAAAATAACATAAAAAATACAACATCTATCCACATACTCACCCAAGGCATAATAACTAGGGGTGTGCATCGGATCGAGTCCGATCCACGATCTGAAGCCAATCCGACCAAAATCGGATAAAATTATCTGATTACGATCCCAGCTTCTGGATCATCCATCTTCTGAACTGGTCCAGAAGGACCCGATTTGGTTTGGATAAAATCGGAGGATCGGACCTCCTCCTCCCCCTCATGCTCCTTATCTGCCGGGGCCATCCGCTGCCATCCACTGCCCCCTTCTACTGAGAAACAGGCTTCACAGCCTGCCTTTCAGTAGTACACCGGGTGATGACCCACCCACCTTCCCTCTCCATGATCAAGCCCTTTAGAATGACGTGTGCCTGCACTTCCAGGTATGTGTCATCCAGCCTCTTCCCCATGCAGATCCGGTGCTTTCCTTGGCCTGCGTGATCAGCCAGCCAAGAACAAGCCCCTGATGTTGGGAGGAGCTGGATGACACGTACCAGGAAGTAAGGGCATGCGTTGTTCTTGCCCCTTCCCCTGCACCAATCAGGGGCTGTACTTGGCCTACACTATTGCACTGGCCAAGAACAGGCCCTGGATGGCACGGGGATCTGCCTAATTCTCGGACTTTCCAAAAAATCAGCTGGCTTCCCCCCGGACACTATTTTGGCGCCCCATTTCTGGACTTGTCCGGGGGAAACCGGACATCTGGTCACCCTAAAATGGCCTCTTGGAATTCTCCACCCTATTTGTGGGGACAATTTCACTGAATTTCTCCAGGGGGAGGAGGAATTCTCCAATATTTTCTCACAGGCAGGGCTCACCATTGGCAGGGGTTGTAGCACAGCTTCTCTCTTTTTTCCCTACGGGTTTTTGTTTTATTGTGCTGTCACGGCATGTGGCAACATGATCAGCTGTGTTGGCAGGCTGGTCCCCATTTTGCATCCACCATAATGCAAGTGTAAGAAGGGCAATGTTATGTCCAGCTCCAGGCAAATGGTAGAACTAGTGCTGTGCTGTGCTAAAATCTGTCCTTAATTTCCTGAAAGTTTTCTTCTCACCATGAAAGAGGCTTCTGTTGTTCTGCCTCATTTTCAAGGTGATTTATAATTTATTTTTGAGATGTTTTTCAGCTTGCATAATCACTGCAAAGTGGCCCAGGGTGCTGTGTGTTTGAATGTGCTTTCTATTACACATCTTTCCATTGCTCTGCAGCCTCCCAGGCTGCCCATACTTCCTGATCTGAAAAACCCCTATAGAAGGAATGACATCACTATGCCTCCCTCTTGGCTTTAACTGAAGTGCAGGAAGTCAAGGAGGCTACAGCCTGTCGTAAAAATGACTGTACAATGAAAGATAGGACACTCTTCAGCCACTCCTAGGTAAGGTAAGCATAAGAAACCTGAACCAAACCTATGAGAATTTCATCAAAATATTATTCTCCTTTGAATTCCCCTGCCCCCAAAAGCAATTTCTTTACTATCAAATTGAATGACAATGGTAAAAAAAAAAAAAAAAGTGGGACAAATTTTTAACACAGGAGTAGTCCTAGAATACATGTGGACAGGATATAATTTGCTTTTTAGTAGGATCCCAAAGAGCATGAACTGGAATTAAGTGTAAAATTGTGGCTTGGGCACAGACATACATTTAGAATAATAATTAAAAACAAACAATTTTTTTTAAAAAGCTGCGGAATCGTTTTAGTTGCTGCTATTGTTAAACAATTGTGAGTCAGAAACTATTGCCAATCTATTGCAAATTACCCAAGGAAAGCTAGTAGGTTCTGATCTACCTTCTGCGTGTTATCAGAAGTGACTGAATAAAACTGACTGGATCCAGAAAGTGAAGGACTTAGCAAACTTGACTTAGTCATAAACAGTAGCAAGTTAGGCCAAGATCCATTACTACTACTCTAAATTGGATTACTGCAATGCACTCTACGTGGGGCTGCCTTTGAAGTCAGTTCAGAAGCTGCAGCTTGTGCAAAATGCAGCGGCCAGAGTGATAACAGGAACCAGAAGGTTTGAGCATATAAGACCTACTCTGGCCTGCTTGCATTGGCTGGCTATACGTTTCCAAGCCCAATTCAAGGTGCTGGTTTTAACCTATAAAGCCTTACACGGCTTGGGACCACAATACCTGATGGAACGCCTCTCCCGACACGAACCTACCCATGCACTATGATCCACATCGAAGGTCCTCCTCCGGTTGCCTACTCCAAGGGAGGCACGGAGGGTGGCAACAAGGGAAAGGGCCTTTTCAGTGGTCTCCCCCCAATTATGGAACGATCTCCCCGACGAGGCTTGCCTGGTGCCAACATTGTTATCTTTTCAGCGCCAGGTCAAGACTTTCCTCTTCTCCCAGGCATTTAACAGCATATGATGGGGGGGGGGGGGGTTGTGTGTTTTTGTGTTGTTGTTGTGCTTTGACCCAGAAGGATATTGTAATTTTAACTTGTTTTTATGCTTTATGCTTTTAAATTTTGTATATCGGTGTTTTAATTGTTCAATGTTTTTAATTTTTGGAAACCGCCCAGAGAGCTTCGGCTATGGGGCGGTATATAACTGGAATAAATAAATAAATAAATAAATACAGAAAATACTGAACATGCTAATCTTTTATGCACGCACACATGCATGCACGCACACACACACACTAAAAGGAAACATTACTTTACCTGTTGCTAGGCAGCATCCAGCCCTTGTGATTCTTATTTGTACCCAAAGTTCTCTGATGCACCTGACGCTATTATTCAGTGACCGTTATTATTGCACCGACTAACTGCTTTAAAACTTTATTGTTATGATATGATCACCTGCTACAGCTGTTCCATCATTGCTGATTTCAGTCCTAGAACACACCCAACACTCCCTTGCAGCCTCATATTAGGTGAGAAGATGGACAACTGTGGACCAGCTCATCTGTCACTGCTGATCTCCTCATCAAGGAAACCCTGATAAACTACTAAGGTATTCCTGGAACACTGTTTGAAAGCCATCAGCCCAGACAAGCAAGGAGGATGAACATGGCCACCTGAAACAGTAATGATAGCACTGAGCCCCCACAACAGGAAGTAGCTCCTTATTAAGCTGCCTCTTGTTCTGCTTTCTGCTTCAGCACTATTATAACTGCTGGGAGTGACTTTTGGAAGTACCTGCAAATCCAGTCAATATAGAGTTGAGTAGAGAACCAATCTAGGGCTGAGCTCCTAAATCACAGAGTAATATCAGCCACAAAAATCACATCACAATCATAACGAGCATTGGGTTACGTAAGCTGCATCCCAGACTGCCTGGAGTTTTGTATATTTTAATTAGTACTCTCAACCAATTAAATAATTTTTAGTTGATTATCATCTGCCTTTTAACCAGTTCAATTTGCATATTACTAAACTTCAATTTAACTGCATTTTAGATCATAAAGGAAGAATGAGATCTTATGATTTAACAAGCAAAAGCCACTTTTTGTTAGAAAAAAAGGCATCCTTAATTAGGCTGACCATATGAAAAGGAGGACAGGGCTCATATAACTTTAACAGTTGTAGAGAAAAGGGAATTTCAACCAGTGTCATTTGTATGCAATTAGTTCCTGGTGAAATTCCCTCTTCATCACAACAGTTAAAGTTGCAGGGGCCCTGTCTTCTTTTGTATATGGTCACTCTAGTATAGTGCCTGCACCTTTAACAGTTGTGATGAAGAGGCAATTTCACCAGGAACTAATTGCATACAAATGACACCTGCTGAAATTCCCTTTTCTCTACAACTGTTAAAGTTATATGAGCCCTGTCCTCCTTTTCAGATGGTCAGCCTAAAGCCTTAATATTATCTTTATGTTCTCCTATTACAGTAACTCAAGAGAACCAAAATAGCACTATAATGGAAGCATGCCCTTAGCTTTTAGCCCCCAAATTAAAACTGGCCCCAAATCAATATATTTAATTGGTATAAATACAGAACAAGTCTGTATTTTCTTGGAAGAAAGTGTCACTTGTTCAATGGGGCTTACTTCCAGGTAAGTGTACATAGGATTGCAGCTTTAATCTACTGATTAATGTTACAAAATTGAGTATTGTTTTAATAAATTACATGACCTTTAATGACCAAGTTGTACTCATTACTGGGGCTCTCCCACACCCTGCCGTTGTCAGTCAGACAGATAAAATCTGTTATATTGATTTTGTTCTAAGGATAATTTGATCTGCTCCGCAAGGCTGGAGGGATGCACACAGAACTGAGGCTTGCCATTCAAGCTTTGATTTTGGCAGCTAAGACCTGTGCCTTTATTCCCGTCCCCTCCATCTTTCAGTTTATTACTAATTTTGCACGCCTCCTCCTCCTTGGCTGGGCTGCAAAGAGTAATGAACCTGGTGCTGATTTGCTGTCAGATAAATGGTGCACCATAGAGACCATATTTCTCCATCGCGATGAGTGCTCAATATCCTCCCAATGAGTTACTGCTTCAAGATCTTTAAGACTTGGACTTTAAGTACCAACCAATTACTCTGTAGTCATTCCAAGGCTGTCCGCTTCTCAGCCAGAAAGACAGCCTTTTAAGTCTTGTCATCATCCGGTTGATTGGAGAGCAGAACAAACTAGTTTAAAATACTGGATTAATGCTGTTTGTTCCATGCCATTCCCCTTCCCTTTTCATTGTTTGTACCCCTTACTGTTGGCTTGGTACTACTTCCCTTTTTACTAGAGAAAAGCAATCACCAGCCAGATGTTTGCAATCCAGCGCAATCAGCTGTCGCCACAGGTGGGATCAAGTGTCACTAAGCCAGCTCCAGTTCTGATTACAGACTTACATTTCCTGGCCTGATGGGAAACAAAGAAACAGAAGCACAAGAAACAAAAATAGGTGTATTCGGGGGGAGGGGGTGGATGGGTACCCCTGATGCACCACATTTTTTGTTTATATTTACACAAATTGGTGCTGCACTAATTTGCAGGCCAGTAATTCGCAAATGATATGCTACAGGAGAACTGCTAGTGTATTGAAAAGAAGAATAGAATAAAATAAAATGGAAAATAAAATGGAAAATAAAGATATCTATGAACCCAAACTCCCAGTGGTGTCATCGGAATATATGAGAGAGGGCACAGAGTGGGGGAAAGGACATTTCAGGGTGAGGAGGAGCTTTGCTGTATATTTCGCATTAAACACTCATTCTAAACTTATTTCCTCAGAAGAAAGTCCTGTTGTTCAAGTAAGCATGCTCAGGACCTTATTTTAATTCCCAGTCTATGATTCAGTTGTAATTTGTACATAAACAGTGTTTTTATTTCAAGTAGTTACAGCGGTCCAGAAGTGAGGGCAGGTAGGTGGGGCAGAGGGCAAACTACTTTTTAAAGAGGCATGTGCCTGCTTGCCCTCCCTCTGATGCTTCCTATGCAAACTAGCTCCCTGGAACAAAAAGAACAAAGAGCCTCGTGGAACCTTAAACACTAACAAATTTAAGAGGCCACAAGACTCTTAGGACGACACTTTAACCAACGGAGAAGTAATAGTCCACTCGACGGATGGTAAATCCTTGTGTACCATTGGGTGACACGGAAGTGCTGCTCCTGAAGTGGACTGCCTCCTCTCTGTGGAGCAGCTGACTTTCCCCCCTCCACCTATAAGCCCTCCCCACTGAATGGCAGCGCTGGTTAGTGCTTACCTTACCAGAGGCACCATTATGGGGTGAGGAGCGAAGAACGGAGGAGAGATGAGGCTCCCGGCGGCAGATAAATCTCATCTGTCAACAGGAGACAGGGCTCAAGGAAGAAGTCCTGATGGAGCCCTGTCTCCTATTGACAGGAGAAGGTATTCATCCGCTGCAGTTGCTAGGCAACCAGGGCAGTGCATCTCCCCTGTCATGGGAATGCCTGTGGTTGTTGGCAAGGGGTCCTTCACCAGAGCGGGGATCAAGGCCCTAACACGTGAGGAGACCAGCCCCAAACCTCCTGCTTCTGTGGCAGAGAGGTTTGGGGCCAATCTCCTTGATTGTCAGGGCCCTTGATCTCTGCTCTGACACTGACGTGTCCTCAGTCACTGCCATGGCACCAGGGTGGGAGTGGCTCT
The DNA here is from genome assembly GCA_029215795.1 of Anniella stebbinsi. NCBI lineage: Eukaryota > Metazoa > Chordata > Lepidosauria > Squamata > Anniellidae > Anniella > Anniella stebbinsi. The sequence goes on along the minus strand of JARDYH010000005.1, from coordinate 56,620,225 downwards.
AGAAATGCCGCCCCTGCCAATCTCAATGGGCACAGAAGAGGCGGTGCTGGGTGAAAGGATCACCTCGCACTGGAGAGCATCCCCTCCCGGCAATGTGTCCTTCTCAGTGATCTCCATGGCAACAGGGCGAGGATGGCATTTCTAGAGCCACCCTGCCCTGTTATCATGGAGATGGGGGTGACGGAGCTACGTGCAAGGGTTCTAGCTGCTCCTGTCACAAGCAGCTCTGATCCTTGGGCTTCTGCTCTCCTCCCTTTCACCTCAGCCAAAGGGCCATCCAGTGCTGAGGCTACAGGCAGGTGAAAGAGGAGGAGAGGTGCTCGTGATAGGAACAGCTATTAACCTTGCGCATTGCTCCGATCTCATCAGATGGGTGCCTGCTGTGGCTGAATGTTTCATGTCCAGCCATGAGAGGCATCCTCTGCTTCCCTCCCCCTGATCCATTTGGGGATTCCCCAAGGGGGTGGGAGGGGCTCCTTCTCTCCCCTCAAGGTGATCTCCAGCTGGATTGGGGGTGTGGGAGGGGCTCAGAATATACATGTCTCTGGAAACACGTGGGTTGTTGTGATCAGCATTGCCTCACCCAGGGACAGCATGTTCCCATGCTGGCAAGAGCTTCATGAGCCCCAATTGCCCCGCCTCACCAAGGGACAAGACGATTGGGTCTCTTGAAGCGTTTGCTGGCACAGGATTATTTTCCTTTGCCCATAGAGCCCTGTGGGGCTAGAGCAGCCGGGTTTCTGCCATACTTGCCTCACGACTCTGTGGACAGGGGAGAATAATCAACAGACCCCGCCAGGCAACATGTGAACCAATGGTTGTCGGGATAGCCAACAGAGCAGCCCATTGTGTTTCTCCGTTGGCTAGTTTGGGAAAATAGGCGTCAGTTGTATGTTGCCCGCAAGATGACGCAATAACCAATGGGTGTGTACTCAACTGTCAGTTGACAACTTAATCCACCCGGTGGTTATTGTGTCATCCAAACCAAGCCTTAGAGTGCAATGCTATGCATGTTTAGACAGGGAAAAAACCTACAACTCCTAGCATTCCCCAACCAGCCATGGGGGATGCTGGGAGTTGTAGGATTTTTTCCTGTCTAAACATGCATAGGACTGTGCCGTTAGTTGTTTTTGCTTCAATACAACTATCACAGGTACCCTCTGGAAATTGTTTCCTCCTGCAGAGGAGAGGAGCGAAGGACAGAGGAGAGAAGCCGAAATATTTTGCAGTGCTGGCTTTATGGCATAGTATAAGGAGGTTGTGACTTTTAGTTTCCTTTTATGTTGGTACATTTCCTTCTAAGCATTTATGCATAGTGAAAGCATTTTTTTTAGGACAAGGCTGTTAAATGGGTCGTTTTAAAAAAACACCACACACAACTATATAGACTTATATTCTTTGGGTACTTTTCCATACAGAAAAAATGAGGCCAATTTTGCAATGCAAGCATGGGACAATGGTGAAGTGAGCATATCTATCTCCTGCTTACTCGAGTTTTGGTGGATCCATCACTGCGCTTGAGAAGCCGTGTTAGACAAGTAGCGAAGACCCTTTTCACTGGATGTACATAGTAAAAAGGATGCAATCCTTTCAAAAGAAGATCCAAAGGGAGTGATCCTTCTTCATGTTTCCATAGCTGCCTTGATTGTAAATTGAAATGTAAGTACAAAATAACATAATCTCAGGCATAGCCTAATGCATCTACCTGTATCTCAGGTTGCCCTTAGTGTAGTCTTCCCCAACCTGGTGCCTCCCAGATGAGTTGCACTGCAACTCCCATAATTCCCAGCCAACATAGCCATTGGCTGGGAATTATGGGCACCAGGAGGGCACCTAGTTGGGGAACATCTGGAGGGCACCAGGTTGGGGAAAGCTGCCTTACCAAGATGTGCAAGCTGTAGCTACAGTAGAAAGCTGTGTGCCTCACCTAACTACTAATGGGTTGGGGCATCACGGGCATCTTACCCAGTGTGCCAAGGTTTGCACCAGCAACTTTCTACCTTCTGACTGAGCACCCATTAATCCCAGTGACTTGCAAAGCTCTCCATTCCTTGGGTCCAACATGCCCTTGAGTAGGGGTACACAACTGGAATCCTGTCCCAAAAGCCTTCCCTTGGCAGACCCAATGCCTGTGCCATTGAGGGTAGGGCAGAGGTGGTCTATAGAGAGCTAGAAGAAGAGCTTGCTTCATTGCTCATTGACCTTGCAGCTCTTACAGGCATCTGTGGGGGTATGGTACAGGGGAGATTTTCTTGGCTTCTGAGGCTTTTTCTCTGCGGTTCTGTCTTTTGAGTAGAGCTTGGGTGATTTCCTCTGCCTGATATTCCTCCAGTAATTGGTTCAAGATCTGCTGTGGGCTCAACCAGTGCTGGCTCCAAGTTTTTGAGGGTACATCCCTTAAAAAAAATCAATTTTGTCAATGAGAGGATGATGGAACAAAAGACAATTCATGAAACACAGATGGAATGGATTTAACAAAATCTGTACGTTCCTAGCTGGATTTCAGATACAGTCACATTCATTTTGCTGTTGTATGCCAGCTGTCACATACTGTTAAATATTGGCTGCTACTACAGAATCTTTAAATATCAAATACCAGTGCTGAAGATCAAATATACACTGAACATTTGTGCAGCCAGAGAATATTTGCCATTGAAATTTGCAGGAAATTTCTAGTTTTTGGGGTGGGATGGGTTTTGTTTTTCAGCTCTAGATGGAACCACATAGTTCTGCACTGGGAGAGATCTGGTGGGTCTTGTTTTTTCTACCCAGAGGTCTGTTGAAGGAATATCCCCTACTTTGGAATGAATTCTGAATACTGAATTCTGGATGACCCAGTTCCTCTAGCAAACATCTCTGAATCTAGTGAGTTTTGCTGGCTTCCTGCACTGCCAGTGGCTTCACAGAGACTGCAGGCCACATCATGGGCATGCAAAAGTCTACTGCCTCAGTGTGAAGTGATGTGTAGGCATGACCACCTAATTCTCATATTACTCCATTGGTGTGGAAGCCAGTACATTCCCACTCTTCCCTTTGCCACTGGACTAATGTAAGAACCTTTGAATCACATTGCAGGAGCCATGTTGGGGTTTCATACCACACCAGCACTACTACAGCTTCCAGACATTTCCCAAGTAGTAGGACGGAATGGCACTACGGTGGCTCCAAGATCACCAGTGTTCCGTGAGTACCACATCTTTGATTTCCATTCTGGTTCAGTTCCACTGCTGGCAAATCTGCAGCAGCGGTGTACTGATACATTGTTGAAGTGCAGGTACTCATTATGGTTTCAAGCTGTATGATTTTAATTTTTGTGAACCACCTGGCTTCAGCTATCGGATAGCAGAGAAATGAAATGAAATAAATAAATACTGACAGTCCCCAAGGAGAGTTCAAAAATACAGGCAGCTGTGTTGATCCATATCTTTCTGTGTGTGTGTGTGTGTGTGTGTGTGTAGATTGCACAAACACACACACACCCCAAAGATCAGCAGTACATTGAGTAATTCCAATTTATTAGGATCAGCTGAATGTCATAGAATAATGGACTGGCAGAGGGTTAGCTTGTTGGGCTTTGGCTGGAGAGACCATGAAGAAGGGAAAGAGAGGGACACAATATGTCCACAAATAGCATAAGACCATCAGCTCAAGATTTTCCAGGAGTTATTTTTTCCAGCAACTTTTATCTCAAAGTTGACAAAGTTTCATCTCCATCCAAAGCAGATCTTTTGTAAAGGTAAGGAGTCAATTGCCAGTTCAAGACCAATCCCCTCCACCCAAATACTTTGCATTACAATAGGGATAGCTCATCACATGCTGTTATTGGGACAATCAATTTTCTTCCAGCTACTGTGAAGTTTGCAGATAAAGTCACCCTCCTTGTTAATCAGAAATCCCTGATGCTTCAACCCTGTGAGCTGAAACAAATTCGGGGTGGACTGAAATTCAATGTCAACCCCACCAAAGAAAGCCATTTTAACATTATAGCCATGTTAGCAAGATGAGAACTAAAGATAGGAAGACATACCCAGATAATACCTTTGCTTTGCCTCTTGCTCTCTCCCTAACCCTAAATGTGCCTTTTAAAATGGGCATGCACACACATGCCTTTGCAGTAGCAGTTACGTTTGGCAGGTCAAAATGACATGGGCTCCAGACTCAGCCATGTGAAATGCAAGGGAATGCGAAATGGTTAACTATTCTGCACACTAGGATTGGAATTGCTGAAGGGGCTCTTTGTGTAACTTTAATTGTCCACTGAGAATTTACAAAGCAAACAGCAATTATGTTTTTAAAAGATCCACGCTTTCCCCTCCACCCCCTGCCTTGCCTGTTGTTGCAGCTAACAAAATAGCTTTAGCAATCTATACCAGCTACTAAATGGCTCTGAAACACAGGAGGTTTGAAAGCACACAAATGTGGGTTGGAAAGAGTTCTCTGTCTGTACTTAATTCAGCCATTTAATCCCAAGTGGAGTCAAGATCCATGCAGCAATATGAGAACTCCTATGGCTTGTGTTGTAATAGATCCATTTCATGCTACCTATTGTTATGGAGGTGCTACTGTGTGGGGGTCTCCCCCCCCCTTCCTGCTAAAGGAAAAGGCTCTCTTTATTTTGGAAAGAAAGATTGTATACGATGCCCATGAGAGCACCAAACATTCATTTTGTGCTTCCGTAGAGACCTTCCATGGAAGACCTTAAATAATATTATAGGCATGCTGTGTGCATACTATGTCCTGTCTCTGCCTAGGGTGACTACTTATGAAGCCCCCCCTCCAAAGAAAAAGAGGAAAGGCATCACTAAAAGGACACCAATTTGAATAAAGTTTGCACATGCTAATTTCTCTACATAGATGTAAAGTGGAAATAATTATTATAATTTGAATAGAAATACAGTGAATCTCTCACCCTAGGAGTGAAGCTACATGGTGGATTTAATGTGGAGGGAAAGCACATTAGGGTTGTTTGTGACAGGTGGGGTCATCAATCCACAGCACCCCGCAGTTCTCCCTGGAAAAAGCACATGTTTGGAAAGTTCAAAGGATTCTACTGCAGTCTCCCCCACATTAAATCCTGGGCATGCCACTTTTTGTGACCTGACTGTGACCTGACAGTGACCTGAGGCAAGAGGTGGCACAGCCTCTCCCCCCCCCCCCCCATTCCCTCATTTTCTCCATTCGCAGTTGGGCTGCTTTCACAATAAGTAGCCTCTTTTTTCCATTCACAATAGCTATGTTTCATTCACAATAGTGTAGTAGCTGACTCATATAGTACAACAATAAAGACTACACAGAGGGGAAGAAGAAGGGGTGGCCAATGGTGGGAACACAGACAGAGCAGGAAACAAGCCTTTCTCATTAGCTGAACAACATCTCAGAGGTTGTTGATGTTCACTGCAACTGGCGGGACTCCACCCACCCACCCCCAAAGTAAGGCAGTTTAAAGTGCTCTGTGTGGCATTTGAACATGGGTTTTTCGGTGGTGTATACTCCACTTTGCTTGATTCATGTGCTGCTGGCAGACCAAAGCTGAATTTAAGATGACCCAGATAAAAGCTGAAAATTCTGGATGTGTTTCCTTGTAGATTGAGTCCAGGTGAGCTGTGTGCCTGCCTGTTCGTTCTGCTTTCCAGGTGCTCAGTGTTGATGGGCAACAGTTCTGATGGTTCTTTATTCTGAAGCTAGAATTGGACAGGGCAGTTCTTCAAACAGTGGACACCTTCAAATAGCAGGGAATGGTCTTCCAGAAGAGGACTGTCCTCTGTAAAAGAGGACACATGGCCACCCTGCCTTTGCCTTTGTTTGGGAAGAGAGCAATCTTTCTAGCTTAGTTCCATTGGAAGAGACAACACTTAGAGCTGGTTCACAAATGCACATGTTCCAAAGTTTCTTGCATCTTCATGATTCCCACCTGAATTCACTGAGAAGCATTTTGTTTGGGGGGTTAATAGGAAATCTCCTTCCATGGTATTTGATCTGTGATGGCTTATTTACACATTAATCAAGTAATTAAGTGCCTATTCAGATACGCATAGAGGGTCAGTGGGTAGGGGAACCATGTGGTGTGGAGCAGGGCACTAACCACTACAAGGATCCCACCACATGAACGGGAACCACGCAGCAGCATATAATTTCCCTATCCACCCCACTCCATGGATAAATTCTGTACCTCCGTGCAGTTAACCTGCACATCCTGGCATCTTCTGCCCCAAATGGATGCCCAGCAGCTACTCCGATGGAAAAATGGGCGGGGGGGAGGGGATGGTGGAAACCATTGAGAAACTCAGTGTTGGCAACAGCATCACTGGAAGTTGTGGTCGCTCTTGCCGGCGGATTCTATGGTTGCTGCCAATTCTTTTTATTTTTTCACCAAAGCAGTCCGAAATACCCACAGATTTCCTGCCAGACAACACGGGAACCATGGAATAGCCTGATCATGGATCTCCCCCATCGTATCTAATTTCCCCCCGATGTAATGAACGTCTGTACATTCCTCTTTCTTTTCATTAAATAGTATGTTTGTAGGATGAAATATATTATGTTACAATATGTTATTCAAGTATCATTTCTTGTTTACAAATGGATGGATTTCCTTTCCCCCACCAACATGATAAAACGTAATTATAAATCAATTCAGCCATATATATGTAAAAATATATAAAAGATAGAAAGACTAACAACAGAGTAGTGTGTGTGTGTGCGTGTGTAGGTTTGCTATCTTTGCCTCATCTTTCTTCAGTTCAGCCATGGAGGTTACAATCATTCTAGGCAAAGACAGGAAGTTCCTTTCTATTCTGGCATTTTTAAAAATGTCAACCCCTCTCCCTTAGCTGGGCTTCTTGGGGAAGAACTAGAAGTGTGTGTGTGTGTGTGTGTGTGTGTGTGTGTGTGTGTGTGTGTAAGAGAGCTCTACCACAATTGATTAAATGAATAACTTAATATGTGTGTATAGAAAGAGACTCCATCAATAGTATTTCTATAAAGGCACAGAGTTAACACCATGCAATATTTTCCCATGGTTTTGAGTCTGACAAGATCTATTATATTAGTGGTTGAAGAAGAGGGGGAAAGAATGGGAAAGAGCTAGGAAAGAACTTTAGAGATAATGCAAAGAAGCACAAAGCAATACCAAAGGCTGATATGAGGGGAGAAAATTAAGGTGTCTCCTTTCCTTTCAGCTGCTGCTGCTGCAATCAGTTCAGAGAATGGAGAGAATTGAATTTTTTTGTTTAGGGCTGACAGATGGCAAATCCACAGCTTTCTCATTTCATGTACCTCTCCCCATTCTTCACTCTCTTGTTGATAGCAAAATAATGCTAAGAGGCATATTGGTCAGGAGAGGGAAACCTTAGACATGTCTCATAATATTTTTGCACCATTGCAGCCTCATCTGTTTGCTTGTGCACTTGCAAGAACATAGGAACACTGGAAGCTGCCTTCTACTGAGTCAGTCCATCAGTCCACCTAGCCCAGTATTGTTGATACTAACTAGCAGCGGCTCTCCAGGGTTTCAGGCAGGATTCTTTCCTACCTGGAGAAACCAGGAGTTGAATCTGGTACGTCTGCATGCAAAGCAGGTACTCTACCACTGAACTATTAAAACATTCTTCAATCTTCATATATGAAACAACGGTTTGTGTTGTGTGCCGTATCTGGCAACTTCTGTCTGAGTTCTTGAATGTTGAATTGTGCTGTTCCAGGCGCCATTTTAAACTTCAAAACAAAGTCCTGAATGTGATCAAGGTTGTTCGACAGCATTCAATTACTAGTATGAATTCAGTGATGTTGATAAAGACAAATGGCAACCCTTGATCAAGAGGTGGTGTGCTTTGGGGACACCCCTCCCCTCAAGTTCAGTACCACTGGAAGTACCAATGATATGTATCATCGGAATGCTCAATATGTTTTCCAAAGACTTACCAAGGCCAAAAAGATTATGTTTGCCACTCTTCCTTTTCAGTTCTACAATATTCAAAGAGCTGTATAATTTATTCTGATATGATAATAAATAAACACTGATGTAATGTGAACTGGCTATAAGCAGAACTCTGAGCTAGAGGTCCCTGACTTCAGATCTTAGCCCATCCATGAATGAAATGGGTGGCCCTTATCTCTCTCCCCACCTGCAGCCTGAGGAACATAATAATGGCTTGCTAAGTAGTATCACAGAAAGTTGCATGGATGGGTTCAATTCAGGATCTATATACAACCCTATGGATTTCAAGGTCCCATCCAACCAATACTTGTCAATCTTCTTAATGTAAAATGGAGGTCATGAAGAATGATCTCCAACTCTGTCCTTTGCACATCACAGGATCATGCACATAGTTCTATTCCTTTGAGTAGTTTAAATGCCAACTACAGCACATAACAACTTCTCTGTTGAGTGCACACATGTGAAACGATTTCCTGTCTCCTTTCTCTCTCTCTGCTGCACCATTTCAGGCAGACAGAAGGAAACAGTAAGGAGTGTGGTAACATTCATTTTCATTAATGCCACTGCCATGTAGAACATTTGCTCCAGGGTGATGCTTGCTCCTCAGGGATGTCACTCAGATTTCTAAAGGCCCCTGACACCATTCGCAAGAAGCCATTAATCAGTCTACATACATCACATTAAATCAGAAGCCCAACTTAGCACTGGGTATATAAAGGATGGTTTAAGTGCTTCTTGAATGGATTATTTACACTGGAGGACTAACTCTGTCCCAGAGGAATATGACAATGAGCTCTTACATATGAAGAGTTCCCAAATGCTCTCTGTTCTAATTCTTTGGCCTGCATGTTTTAATTAATGGGTCTCTTTACATTTTCCATAGGGTCATGTGGAAATAGTGTCAGATACTCCCTCATTAGAAATGTTTTGTGCTGTTCTGTCTTCATGGGTTGATTGACAGATTAAATTTCTATACCACCTGTGAGGGATCAACTGTATTATCAAGGGTTAAATTGGATGTAACAAGTTAAAATGTATGTACAATGGGTAACTGTTAAGAATCAGCATACACTCAGGAGGTGTCCTGGCTAGTTTAGCTTGAAGGTATGGAAGTGCAAATGGGAGGAAGACATTTCAGAGTAAGATTAACATACATGCAAAAGGTCTCCTGATTACACTCTCTGCACGGTAAGATCAGGTTTCTAAGTGAAAGGTAGAAAGCTGAGAGAGATGGAGTTAAAACAGCAGTTGGCAGTTCAAACTGAGAAGCGGGAAAGAAGAGCCAATGGGAAGAGCTAGCCAGAGAGCCAACAGAAAGAGCTAGCTGGTCAGTTGGAGAGAGTTTTAAGAAGGAGAAAAAGGAAAGGGGGAGATATTCAAGTCGTTGGGGATGGAAGATTGAGTCATCCCAGAGAGATGCAGGACAATTGGGCACTGGGAGGGACTCAGAGCCTGATTTGAGGAAAGCTGGACTTAACTACCAAGGTTCAGGTAGCCAAGCTGGATGAAACTGCGGTTTTATTTCTGTTTGTTTGTTTGTATTGCCTTTGAAAGTAACAGCTCTATGTGTGTAAATACCTTAAGCAAGTGTGCCTTACTATGTCTGGAATAGTAAAGAGTTTTGGTTTAAAACCTGAGTTGTTGGAGATTACATTTCACACCCGCCTACAGCTAAACCCCCCATGCTACTGAGAGGGGAAAGGTGGAAACTTGGGTCCCAAAAGGACAGAGTGGCTCTTAAAGAGGCCAGATATCTTTAAGGAGCAGGGTCAGAGATTCCAACAAGGAAGGTGGATCCCCGACACCACCCAATAGCTGAAGCTCTCGGGGCAGTTCACAAAACAATTGTTATGACTGTTAACTGGGTTAGCAGTCATTGCTTTGCCTCAATCAGATGGTTGCTTCCACTTGCTTTTGGCCTCAGCACCCCATGACACTCCTAAAGCAATTGCTTCCTCCAAATCTGTTTGGTTTCAAATTTGTGAAATCCCTGTAGTGGACCCTGAGGATTTTGCAAGTAGGAATAGTGAGTAGCCAGGAAGGAAGCCCTGCTGCCCAACTACTAATGAAGCTGGGATACTTTTTAAAATTGTTGACAGACCTTTTATGGCTGATCACAGCCTTAGGACCCACTTGGTAAAAGGTCAAAAACAACATGGTGATGGTTGGTAAGAGACAACCACACTACTTCATGCCCAGTGCAATAGGGTTGGACAACTTGTGGTCCTCCAGATGTTCTGGCCTACAAATCCCATCATCCCTCACTATCAACCATGCTGGCTAGGGCTGATGGGAGTTATAGGCCAAAACATCTGGAGGGCCGCAAGTAGCCCACTCCTGCAGTACAATTTCTGCACTTGGAAGCAGAAGAATTGCCTGGAGGCCACCACATTTATTTTCCTCCCTTGGCCCAGCTGTCGATGTGAAGACAGCATGCAACAATCTACACTGGCTAAGGGGGGAAGCTTCCTCCAGTTTGCACTTCACTTGTGCATGTGGTCTATCCAATTCCCTTTCCGTGGGCAACGCTGGTGTTGTTGTAGCAGTGCCTTTCAGTGACTGTGATCTGCTTCTGGCATTCGATTTTACTTGATATCCATCTCAGTACCCATGTCATTGTGATGGGAGTGCAGTAGGGGTAGAAGTGCCAGGTCAGTTTCACTTCTGATTTATGGCTTTGTCCAGGTTATGACCTGGAAGGAAACTGATGCTCTTAAGAACCATGCGGGTGTAACAACAGAGGTAGGCAATCTGGCGGCCTCCAATTCTTTGGGACTACAACTCCCATCAGCCCCAGCTAGTATGCCAGTGGTCAAGAATTATGGGAATTATACCCCCCCACAAAAAAAAAAACATGGAGAGCATCAGGCTGTCTATCTCTGATAGACAACCTATTTTGGAAACATCAATCCAGCATTTGCTTTGTCTCACAGCTTTGGATGATCTGGAACTGCAAGGTGTAGATGGAGATTTAGATATTCATAAATCACTTTCTTCAGGAGGGTGGCGTGCAAAAAAGACTAGAATGTCACATTTACAAGAGAAGCTGAAGTTGCTTTTCATTTTTAAAAATATTCTGCATCTGCTTGATGACATCATCATCAAAGTGTAGCATGGCAGGATGCACAAAAGCTCCTGCTCTTCATTTAAAAAATAACTTGCCACCTTTTCTCACCTCAACAGCCCAGAACATGCTTGGTTGGAGGTTTTTAATCTACCCAAATTGGAAAGGAAACAAGCCATTTTTTGAGCTAATGCTGGACTTTTAAGAGCTTTTAAGAGCTGACCTTTCATCTTTGAAGATAAAAGTGTGTTTGTGGTTGTTGTTTTTTAAAAGAGAGAGAGAGAAAGAGAGGAAAAAGACAGAGAAATGAGAAGCAACAGGCAAATGGGGGGGCTGTTGAATGGCAAATGGACTGGAATGGCAACAGGCAGAATAAGAATGTGCATTAGAAAGATTACATGCTGTATTCACAACAACAGGACTGCAAAGTAATTCAATTTAAAATGGCACATGTTAACAGGAATTCATTTGCATTTCATAGGTTTATCTTCCACTTTCAGTTACTCTTCACATTCACAAGCTCAACTGAACCACTTTCTGAGGGGTGGGTGGTATGTGGGGGGAGGACAGATGAGCTGCCACACAGAATGAGGATGCCCTAAGACAAATTGAAGAGATCAGAGTTATCTGTTTGATGCCAACCCCTTCTGCTTTTTAATTTCCCCCCTGTCCGCCACTAGCTCCAAAATCCTTCTTTGTCCTTCAAAAAGGAAATTCAAGCAACAGAACTTATGCACTCAAATTCCCTAAGCCTATTTAATGTGTGAAGCTAGGAAGGCACTCCCAAAGGGCCTGGAGATTAGCTGAAGTTTTACCATCCACCACTATCTTCTATTTTTAACTGCATAGCATGTCACAAGTGGATCACAGAGGAGGATAGGGTTGACAGCAACAGAAGCAGCAGGCCTCATAGTTTGGGCTTTTGGTACTCTAAGAGGTGCCTTGCTGTTCAGTAGGTTAGCCACTTACCCGTAGCCAAAAAAAGAGGAAACACATCACCCCAAAAGAGCCCAAATGTGGATAACATTTGCATAGTAATGAATATGTATAGACAGAAATTTAGAAATAATAACTATTATTTTAAAAGACATACAATACATCTCACCGTAATGGGGAAGACTGAACTGGGGCCAGTCTTCATGGCAACGCATTGAGATGTGTTTTCAGCTTCTATCCACTTATTCCTGAAATTGGTTTCGCTCCATCAGCAGCACATGAAGCAAGAAAAAGCATAGTATACACCTCCCAAACAAAACGCTTCCACAGGTCACACTGCACTTTTATCTGCTTTACTTTGGGGTCGGTTGAGAGGAATCCCCCTGAGACACGTAACTACTTCTCATTCCATCCGATTAGCTTGTCTCCCAAACTTGAATGGGTGTATCTGAGATTCACCAGATCAAGAGAGAATACAATGGATTTAAAGTACAGACCCCACTCAGTGACAGATTTGCAAATCTTTATCAAGTGTTTTGGGCTTCAAGAATTAATGTATATGGCTGGTGGTCCCTGAAACTTTTCTCAAGCCAGACAACCCAATCATGGTATCAAAGAGTACATTTTTATTGCTCAAATAGTCTAAGAGAATAACAAGCTTTAGCTAAGATGAGGCAGATCACAAACATTCCTAAATACACACAAGTTATAATCTAAACTTATACAATGAAGTACAATAAAGATAGTAGCAAGCATATTGCTAACAGAGTAAATCCTAGGTTCCTCTCAATCTGTCAGCATCAAACTTCATATTTACCTAAATGGAAGGCATAGTAGGAATGCCAGCCTAAGCATGTATGGCAGGTTTTTCATTCTCCCAGGATCTCTCTCGCAAACTGATGAAACCCTAGCCTTTTATAATCCTCATGATTCCAATGTCTTCAACCTTAGTTTTGGACCTTGTCATACCACCATTCCCATTTTTCTCAATGTAACCAGATCTGCTACTGGTACCAGTAAGACCCAGATGGAGGTATCCCTGCTAAGTTAAGTGATGTGCTGCCTCCAGCACTCAACCAACCCGTTCATGGCAGCCTCCCTCCATTTCCAAGAATGACTGCAGGATAGAAAGGAACAGCAGAGAAGTGAGCTGCAAGAGAAAGCCCCACAAGCCTTGATCCCCAAAGCACACTCCACAGCCCAGGAGGGAGCAAAATGAAAGGCGGAATAAAGCTGGCAAATTCCTGTGGCAAGGAGCTTTAATAGAGCAGCTTTCCCTAATTAAGGGAAAAAAGAATCAGGCACAGAGAGAGGGGTGGCAGAAGTTAATTGCTGCCACAAGGGCACATGATATAGCCACTTTTTGGAATATTGTCTCCAATATTCCAAAAGTCCAATCTAATATGGACTTTTATATACCTGTTAAAACCTGGGAGCGCTACTTTAGCAATCTATATGCAGAAAGACGAACAGGAACTTCACCATTACTGCCTGAATTGAAGAACATCTCTGACTGGCCTCCGGTTACTATCCCAGAAGTAAAAGGGTTTATTGCTAAGGTTAAATCAGGAAAAGCACCGGGATGTGATAACATCCTGCCGGAAATGCTTAAGGCCAATGTGGAATGGTGGGTGCCGGTATTAGCAGCGCTATTCACTCACATTGACCGGACAGCATGTATCCCTGAGGATTGGGGCCTTGCCATCTTTGTACCGATTCTCAAAAAAGGGAAGAAAGATGACCCTGCCAACTATAGGCCAATTAGCTTATTAAGTATTGTGAGCAAACGCTACGCTAGTCATCTCCTTGAGAAATTGTTAAGCTGGATAGAGGAGGAAAATCTTTTGGAAGATGAGCAGGCGGGTTTCAGACTTGGGCGTTCTACAGCTGACCAGGGTCTCATATTGCAACATCTTGTAGAAAAATACTCCTCTGCCCCCAGGGGGGGCACTGTATACTGCCTTTATTGACTTTAAGTCTGCTTTCGATCTAATATCAAGGGCAAATAACTAGTGTGGGAAAGGAACAAGACCTGTCTCTTTGGCACGCTATTGCAAAATGGTGGAAAATCAAAACAATAGCGGGAAAAAGAAGAGCACCTCTCCTTGACTGAGGTCACAGCCAGGTGAAAGATACACCCCTGGCATGCCCATCATGACGGATTTAATCTGGAGGAATGAGGCACACTGCAGCTGAACTGTTTGGGAGCTGCGTTAAGTGGGGGGAGCAATACAACCACTCTGCAAAAATGCAGAGTTTATAAAAGGAAGCAGCGGCATTGCTGCGGATTGGCGTTGATATCATGTGTCGCAAACAACCTCAAACTGCTTACCCTCCACACTAAATTGCATGTGAAAATTGGCCCTAGCTGACCCATGTGCCTTATTCAGTCTGCTGTCCAGGTTCTGTTGACAGGCAACTTCAAGGCTCAGCTCTTCCTCTGATGGTTCTTTATCTTTAAACTGGACCTGGACTGGACAGCCCTTCAAGAAGAGGACACCTTCTAAATAAAAGACAGTTCTTTAAAAAAGAGGACATCTGGCCAGGAAAGGTGGTGGGAGGGAGAATTAAATCCTGGATTAAATTCTCCATTTCAGTGAGGATTCTGCTCTGAAGGTTACGTGGGTTTCATCCAGTGTCCCCAAGGTTTCCAGGGGTCAGGAAAATATGGTGTCTTGGAAGACCTTTCCACCCAGGCCAATATTAGAAGGAGCACAAGGCTGAGATGGATCAGAGTTGCTGGGCAAAGCAGGTGGATCAATCAGAATGGAGGAGTGGCTCATAAGACGAGCCATGATGGATCAACCCAAGGATCCATCTAGTCCAGCACTCTGTCCCCACAGTGGCCAATCACAATGGCCAAGCAGCCAGCTCACTTTTAAATGGGGGCTGCTGCTGCTCCTCTGTAGTTTTTCTCCTCAGTGGCAGCCCCGCTCACCTACCAATCCTAGGATCCAGCAGTGTGCCATTAGCCAGTCACCAGCTGGGGCCGAATGGGAATTTGGTGGACAATTGTCATGACTGGCATCTGAGGATGTCTTTTTACACACATTCCACACATCTGGAAGGTATGAGGTTGGGGAAGGCTGCTGTATGCAGTAGTAATGCTTTACAAAGTATCTACAATTGGATCTGCTGTTTACTTCCACTGCCACAGTGGCAGAACTGTTACCAGTCGCTGTTTCTCATTAAACCAGATTGCAGGGGAGACATTTCAAAAGCCAGGAGCAGCAAGACAGAGCAGCAGGGAATGAGCCCCTTGGTCCCTAATGGCCCCCACAAAGCAGCTGCAGGGATCCTGTATGGACCACTCTGATAAATAGGCATCAGGGGCAAGCAGGGACCTTCGGGCTGCCACGGTGGCATGTAAATTGGCATCTATTAGTGCTGTGAGAAATAACAGCAACTTGTTTGACATAATGAGGTGATTAAGTCAGTATGAGGAATCCTGCTTGTCGAAGTCAGGAGGACGTTGAGATGTAAATTACATCTCAAACCACAGCACAATTAAGGAAAAGACGGCAAGCAAACAAAAATGGGGGTGGGATGGGGAGAGGGAGAGACGGAAGAGGAGAGATGAGGCATGACACACATGTTAAAATTTCTCTGCTAGTCAGTGCAAGAATGAGAGCAGGTACTTGGGAAACTGGCCTCTGTGTGGGGTGGGTGGGAGCCAACCAAACCAACCTCTTCTACTGTTGTTTGATTATGCTAATAGTGCCTGATCTGAAAGGTGCAGAATTCCCAAAGGTCTTCAGGGAAGCACAGCCTGTCCTTATATTGGTGCATGTACACAGCAATCAACATTTCATAAGCACCCAAAAAAGATAAAATGGTAGTGTAGTATTTTCAAGGTTACAAAGTGAACCACAGAGACTGAATTATAAGAAACGAACTTTACTTAGCAGCAGACTGCTACCCAACTATGAACATAGTCACTCCTTAGCAACCTTTCTCTTTGCAACCTTTTCCTGCTGGCGTCAACTGATTCCCCCATACATCCATTCTGAATTACTTTAGCTCCTATTCACATTTAAGCTACTCTCTATATCTAATTGGTTTTCTGATCACTCTGCTCCTTGATTTAGTCATGGGTAACTTAAAGCCCACAGTCTTCTCTGGTATTTCAATGACATGTTGTGCTACAACTGTTCCACTTCTGTTGTCTTGAGACTCTCATTGGTCTACCTCTGATGGAGGTGCATCTGATGGAAGTGCATCTGCAGACTCAGTTGTCTCATCCATCATTGGCTCACAACTTGAAGTTCTTTGCAGAACTCTTCTTTCCCTTTTGTATATAGCTGCATCATCGCTCTGAACTAAATATGATCTTGGGATCATATGTTGTCCAGTCACTCTTGCTGGTTTCCAGATTCCACTTTGATTAATGTTAACTGAATCATCCACCTGCAAAGGAAGTACAGGCTTTGTAAAGGCTTTGTACCTCCATCCTAATTATGTTTCTGTTTTTCTTGTCTTGTCTTCAGGTGTGCCTGGATGAGGTTGTAACAGTGGTGCTGAGGTAGGCAGCCTGGTTCTCAAATGTCTCCCCATAAACAGTTTTGCAGGTGATGCTGTATCTACTGTGGGCATAGCTCTGTAATCCAGTAAACTAAGATATGGATCTATGTTATCCAGACTAGATTTCTTCAGAATCCTCTTTACAGATTGAATTGCTTTTTCTGCCATTCCATTGGATTGAGGAAATAATGGACTTGACATTGTTTGAACAAAGCCCCACTCTTTGGCAAACATGAGGGCCATTATTACCGCCAACCTCTTCAAGTATACCATGTCTTGTGAATATAGATTTGCAAAGTAAAATTGCTAACTTACTCATAATGTGCTCAAGCAAACCTATTTCCACATATTTTGAATAATCAACCAAAAGTAGGTAGTCTTTTCTTTGAAATTCAAATAAATCAATTCCAAGCTTCTGCCAAGGTCTTCTTAGAAGTCCATGAGGTAACACAGTTCTTTTTGGTTTTTATTTTTGAAGGTTTGACATGTGTACATGACAGTATCATTTCTTCAATTTGAGCACACATTATTGGCCAATAAATAGCTTGTGTCCCCATTTTGCATAATTCAATACCTAGATATTCTCATGTATAGTCTTCAATATATCTTTCCTCAAGTCTTGTGGTACTATGATCCTGTCACTTTTAAAAATGAGCCCATCACGAACCCTTAATTCCCCTTAATTCCCCCTTGTAATTCCAATAAACACAAATGCACTCTAGAACTGCCATTCTTCTATCTGGCCACCTCTGCAAAATAGTATTTTTTAGGATTTGCAACATGCTATCATTTTCAGTAGCCATCTGAAATTCTTTCAATTTTGATTCAGAGATTGGTAAATAAGACAACATGAGTTCAACAGTAACTTCAGCCTCTTCAAAATTTACTCCTTCTCCCTGATCGATATATGCCCTGAACAAGATTTATCAATGATCGTTGGTTCTTTGCCTTGTCTACCGTTCATTTGTAATTGATATTTCTGTAGGGTCAGCAGCCATCTTTGTATTCTTGGAGGTGCATTATTCAAAGGTATTCTGAAAATAGCCTCCAATGGTTTGTGGTCCATTTCCACAATCACTTTTTTTCCATTGAGAAATTGATGGAATCTTGTGCATCCAAACAATATTGCTGACATTTCCTTTTCTATTTGAGCATAGTTCTGTTTCGCTGTAGTCATTGCTTTGGAAGTATACATAATATGTGCACCTTTCTGCAACAGCATAGCACCTAATCTTGTAGAATTTAGCATCTACTGACAGAGTTACTGATTCTTGCACATAGAATCACAGAATAGTAGAGTTGGAAGGGGCCTATAAGGCCATCAAGTCCAACCCCCTGATCAATGCAGGAATCCACCTGAAAGCATACCTGACAGATGGTTGTCCAGATGCCTCTTGAATGTAATATTCTAATATGTCAACACAAGAGCTTTTGTGAGCTGCTCCTTCAATTGCGTAAATGCTGTTTCATGGATCACCATCCGGCAAAATTCAACATCTTGGGTAAACAATTGTCTTAAAGGAGTTGTCACTGTCACTAAATTTGGAATAAATGTTGCTAGATAAGTCACCATTCTTAAAAATCTTTGGAGGCAGCTTTGTTCCTTGGACCAGGGATTTCAGAGGTGGTCTCTATTTTAGATGAATCAGGGTTTAGACTTCCTTTGGTTAAAATGTGTCCTAGATATTTTATTTCAATTATTGCAAATTTGCATTTCTCTTTGTTCAATTTCAGGTTCTTCTTTTGGCACCTATCTAGAACCTGCTTTGGTTATGTTCCTGTTTGGTATTCCCCCAAACCAGGATATCATCAATGTAGCATGTGACTTCATTAATACTCTAAAAAATCTGTTGGATTATCCTCTGATAGACCTTGGAAGCTGAAGAGACACCAAAAGGCATCCTTGTAAACTGGTAACTACCAAAAGGTGTATTAAATGTACATAGCCTGGAACTATTGTTATCTAGCTAAATTTGCTAGAATCCACTACTGGCATCAAGAACAGTAAACAATTATGTTTCGGCTGGTGATTTCTTATCTGTTCTTGGCCAGGCATATCTACAACCATGATTGAATTCATCCACTCTGTTGTTTCTTCCACCTTAACTATGACTTTCAGTTGTTCCACAGAAGTCAGTTCTTTTTGGAGTTTATCCCTTAGTGCCACTGGACCCTTTCAAGGTGCATGAATTATCGGTGGAACTTGTGGATTGATTTTGATGGAGTATTTCTCTGGTAAACAACCTAGACTTTCAAACACATCTTTGTACTCTGCTGCAGCATCCCATTGATGTTCTTCTGGGGCTATTTTCATTAAATTAACTCTTTGCACCAAATTTAAATTCGTCACAGCCCGTGCACCCAGTAAAGCTTGTGCATAAAAGTCTTCAACTTGAAATTCCAACTGAGCTCTTTTATCTTTATACTTGCAATCAAAGTTACATTTACCATATACTTGCAGCAGTCTGTTCTCCAAAGTATGTTATTCATCTGGTATATGAATGTTGAAGTGGTTCCGCTTGCAAGGCTTTGTATGGTTTTAAAAACATTGCATTACCTTGTGCCCCTATGTCAATTTTAAAGTCACATATATGTGATCTTTTATGAGAAAATCCACATACCACTCGTCTTCTAGAGCTGTAAAATTCAATATACTAATTAAGAAACCATGAGTACTTTTAATCGTTTCTTCTACTGAAAATATTTATCGCCTTATATTTTCCTGTCCTTAGTTTTACACATTTTAGCAAAATGATTAAGTTTGTCACATTTTCTGCATTCCTTCCCACATGCTGGACAGACATGGCTGATGCCACACTTATAGCAGGCTTCTGCATACCCCTGTGGCACTTCCTTATTTCTAAGACTGTTAGTAATGCCAGGCCTACATTTCTTCTGAGGTTTGCTTACTTTTAGCCTCTCAAAGGTGCTTTTACCCTTTAAGGCATCCATTTGCTTTTTCTGTTGTCCCAAAAACTTTCAACTGTTTTCCAGCCACTTCTTCTTCCCTGCATATATTTACTGCATGATCAAGGGCTAAATCATTCTCTCTTAGTAATTTGGCTCTCATTCTGAGTGTCTGAATGCCACAGACTATGCAATCTTTAATAAGAGATTCACACAGCTGCCCAAATTCACAGGTTTGACCCAACAGCTTTAAATCAGTCACCCTAACCCTATACTTTCTCCACTCTGAATTCTGGTGAAGAACTTCTGCCTTTTATAAGTAACGTTTCTTCTGGGTGCACAGTATACTTCAAGTGCATCCATCAAAATTTGAATATATACTTATCTTCATCAGCATCAAACTGGAAAGTATTAAATACCTCTCTTGCTTCTTCACCTGCCATATGCAAAAATAATGCTGAGTCTCTCTCCTTTCTTACGCAGTACAATTCTAACCCTTGCTTCCGTCTTTTCCAGTTCTCTGCAGCATTTCCTTCAAACAACAGCTTTCCTGGAGGCTTCAGCTGGTCCATTTTTTCACAGCCTTATTTTCAGTTTGTCTTCTGGCACCATGTAATATCTACAAGGTTACAAAGTGAACTACAGAGACTGAATGATAAGGACCTAACTTTATTTAGCAGTGGGCTGCTATGCAACTATGTTCAAAACTGAAAATAATCAAATACTCCGTAGCAACCTTTCCCTTAACAACCTTTCCCTGCTGGTGTCACCCAGAACTGATTCCTCCCCCACCCATACAATAATTACTAAATGACTTTAGTTCCTACTCCCATTGCACTGTGTATGAGGATGTAGAACTTGCATAAAGCAAATAGAGATGCTTCCAGGTGAGGCTTTTGTTGTACATTTGTTCTGCCTCATTCACAGAATTTCATGGGGGAGCGAGGTCCAGACATCATCTTTCTCCATTTGCAATCCTCCCGTGTTTTCCCACTGCTTCTGCCCTATTTTTCATTCTCACACAAAAAAAATCTTGTTCAGGATGCTGTTGTGACACAAGGTAGTGCAAGGAGCCATCCATCTGCCTGGAAGCACTCTAGGTCTGATGCCACCACTGAGAGATTCTATTATATTCAGCAGTATATAAATGCCACATATAAAATAATAAATAAAGAAATATCAAAATTTAGAGTTTGAAAACATGATGTTTCATTTCTGCTCCAAATAAACATGCTTCGTTCCTTCTTCTAGATCATAGATTATATTGGTAGAAATACTACTATCAGTTTTGAAGTAATCTGTTGGCATGGAGCAACAATGCTTATGATAAGTTATCTGAACCAGTGGGGGCGATAGACAGAAAGGGAACCTGTTTCTTCCTCCACTAGTTTCTTCTTGTAACTACTTATTGATATAGATTGCAACTCTTAGGCTTCACATCCTTCCTCCTTCTCAGTTGTCTTTGTCTGAAGCATGCAACCATAATGGCTGCACTCAACTCTCTCTCTGAAAGTACTTTTGTTTTCCCAGGAGCTATAGGCTCTTAATGCTATCTTTTAACTAAAAGTACCAGTGTGTGTGTGTTTCTTTCTATAGCCTGGCCTCACACCAATTACATGCTGAAGCTACGCAGCTGTAGTTTACCAAACAAAAAATAACTCTAACATAATCTACCTGCTGACACATTTTATTCCGATACAAAGGCAGGCTTTCTCCTTGCATACACCATGCTAGAGTTCTACGTGCTTCTCCAATTTTTTTTGCTTTCCCATTAAAAATTTTAATCTGTAATGCTTTAATGTGAACTGGAACCTCTCCTACCCTCTCCTCCCCAGCTAGTTTCACAGATCTAATCACCTTGAAATTATTGGCCTAGGAAGATAAATTATAATGTTTCAGATCCTGCAGCCCCTAGAGAAGGTTGATGCAGCTGGTTTTCCATTCCTAGCCTCATTCTTCAGGGAACAATAATTCCAGATCATTATGTGGGATTTCTCTGGCCCACTTGAACCATGAAGCAAGGAGGAACAGTTCACTTTGGGGGAGGGCATTTCTATTCCCATTATTCCTTCTCATGGTGTTCTTTTTATTGTTCCCCCCTTACTGCAGCGATATTCCCAGTCCACTAGCTTTATTATCACTGTAGAATAGTGGCCTGCTCTGTTGTATGACCGACACGGTCCCCTTGTGTGACGCTTTAAAGCCCTTTGCCTGTTTCTATGGCAACAGAGAACAGCACTTTGGCTGGCTAGCTTTAAGATCCCAGGAGCAGACAAGGTTTTGATGAGTTGCCTTTCTCTGGTGGAGGATGCTACTGCTGTGTTTCAGAACACAGTTACTTGGAAATAAGTTTCATTGACACCAAGGAGACTTGAGTGAAGGTGCTTATGGTCAGGGTATAAAGACTAGGGCTCATGGTACTAAACCAATTCAGAGTACATGCCCAAAATACCTTATTGTGGAAAACTAGAAGGATTCTAGTGAAATATTCTTCCTGACATGTAGTTTTCTATGGCCAATTTCACAAAAACAGCAGGTGAGGTGGTAAAATTGTTCTTTGATTGGGCCACTCCAGACTAGTATATGGAATGAATGTTTTCCCATTATATATGTGCTATATATATATATATATATATAGTATATATTCAGTGAGTTAAAAATCTCCCAGTTTAAAAGACCAGAATTAAGGCTATCTCATGTTGGCTCAAACTCCAAAAAGCCAGGAAATTGGAGGCTAATGCCTTAACTGACATGCTCCATGTTTGGTGATGATGTTGTGCAATGTCACAAATTATGCTTGTTTCCAGCTCACCCTCTGTGCACCCACACTTTCCCTTGGTCTTTCAAGCCCAAATCCAGATGGGGAGGATAGAGTGCCTGGGACCTCTGTTCAGCAAAAGAGGATTCAGTCATTCACCTGCAGTGTGAAGGTCAGGAACCATGCTTAGGGCAGGAGATAAAGTGCCACATTTATCTCTTTTAGTTATAACTAGTTAATGCTTATTGTCTAATTGCTGACATACCATTTTCAATAACAGCAGACAACCTTGAAAATGCATGTACTGCCATTTTGTACACATAGCACCTGTTACATGCATATAGGACATCCAAAATGCTTGCATTCAGGTAATTTCTGGTGGTGGCATGCAGGAAGATAATATGTCACTGAAAGAGTAGCTATGTGCGAGCACATTTATTTTTCAGCATGTTATTAGAAATGGCCATGTTCTAGATGTGCCCTTTATATGTGTAAGGCTGAGCATCACATAGACCAAGGGTAAGCCACCTGGTGCCTTCCATATGTTTTGGACTACAAGTCCCATAATCCCTGACCATTGGCTACACTAGCTGGGGCTTATAGGAGCTTTAGACCAAAAATTTGGTGGGCGCCAAGTTGGCTATGCCTGACATAGACTCTATGTGACATAGACTCTATGTGACATAGACTGTATGTGAAGTCCCCTCCCACCCTGTGAGGGTGGGGTGGGAAGTTGGCAACGTCTTCTTATTCCTACTCATTCAGAGGTATATTTGGAAGATGGGCATTACCCAATAACATGTCATAGAGGAAAAGGTGGCTTTGGACATGGTAAGTGCAAGTCTAAAATTGCTCTAAAAGTAGTGCATGACCTGCATATCTGGTGTGTCATTATGGTGCCAGCTTGTCAGATTTGCTTAGTCTGAAACATACACATTTCATTTATATCCCACCGTAGTTCAGTCCTTTGCTTTCCCAACTTCTTGATTCACCCATTTGGATAGAAATCCATTTGGATATAAATGTGCCAGCCCCAGGATTTCCACCAGAGTCCAACCACTCACACCACCCCATTTCATCAAGAGAAGGGAGAAAAGCAAGATCTGAATTTGTGAACTGCACCGTATGTATACTGTGTACAGCTCCCAGAGACTGTGTTGTGTCTACGTCTAACTCCCTGCTTCAAAGGGATGAAATCTCAGATAGTGACTCGGATCCTGGTTTTGGAATGCAAGAGCCGGGGGAGTTACTGCAAGAAGAAGAGGAAGAGCCCTTTCTCACGGCTGGGCAGGAAGTTAATCCCCAAGGCAACAAGGACCTTAACGAGAGAGATAGTACTTTCTCTTCTGGGACAAAGGGGTTGAGGAATGCAGTGGCGAGGCGGAGAGCAAAGAGGAGAGACTTCAAACTCAGGACCGCCCACCGCTCAGAGAGGCTAGCAAACAAAGCACTACAGGCTAATTTGTCTTAATGATATGACTCTGTTCTCTTTTCTCTCTCTCTAAGTTAGCTCAACTGAATGCCTAGGGGCTAAAGAACCTTTGTCTTGCTGGAGGAGGGAGAACGATCGTTTTTGTGTATAATAAAGGATTTGTATTTTCCCTTCAAGAGGTCTGTTTGTTGTCCTCACACTTTTTCGTTAGAACTTACAGAGTCATGACAGACTGCATTTCTCTGGTGGGTGGGACTGAAGGCAGAAAGGGCAGGACCAAAAGAACCAGCACATTTTAGCTTAAAGCACCAAGGCTGTCTTTACTTGGGGCATTTATCGTGCGCTCGTGATTGTTCACTCATGGAATTTCACAGGTCTTTTTCATGACATCATCAACCTCTGATGCCTCTCCCATCATTTTCAAGTGGGAATCTGCCATTTTATAAGTCATCTAAATCATGTAATATAGCAGCGCCATCTGCTGGCGGTATAAATGAAACATATGGGAAGGAACCTGCAAAAACAAGGGAGCGGGGCAAGTGTGTGTATTGTGCCAATTACAAACCCGCGAAAACTCTGGAAGACGAAGCCCTGGTAAGGCTGTGGGATTTTTCCTTAACATAGAGAAACCTTATGGGAGAGGTATTTCAACCTTTCAGAATGG
Organism: Anniella stebbinsi; assembly: GCA_029215795.1. Taxonomy (NCBI): domain Eukaryota; kingdom Metazoa; phylum Chordata; class Lepidosauria; order Squamata; family Anniellidae; genus Anniella; species Anniella stebbinsi. The sequence continues at coordinate 56,596,007 of JARDYH010000005.1, read as the reverse complement.
GGAAAAAACTGTGCTATAAGCTGGGAAATCACCAAGCAGTCAGTGGTTTGGGGAAAGGAGCCAGGGCCAGGGGAAGGCCTGGGCATCTGGGGGACTCCAAAGGGCCAAACAGGACCTCAGGTCTGAGGTTCTATACTCCTATGAAAGAATGCATCCAATGAAGGGGCCTGTGGTCCACAAAAGCTTATGCCACAATAATTTGTTAAACTTTAAAGTGCCACAAGACTCTTTGCTGTTTCTAATCCCATATGTGTGGTGTTGTCTTTACCATGCAGACATTTACAAAACAAACATCTTCTCCTCCAGCCTGCCACACCAAGCTTTCTCAGCTCTGACTTGGAGGATTCAAGAGAAGCTGGAACTTCAGGAATTCTTCTTCTATGTCTGGCAGCCAGCCAGAGCAAATGTACTGCATCACTCTAAACATACCAGCATCATAAGCCCACTCTGCCCCTGCACACAGACATGATTTGCAGAGAGGCACTCTTCCGTGGAAGCCCATTGCAGGAAACACACCAACATTTCACAGCTAGGACCTGACGGGAAATAATCCCCTTATTTTTCATGTGCATCCAAGTGGCAATGGCACGCTGACAGGGCAAGCTGGCTTCTTTAGACTCTCGCTGATGCCATCTGGCAGGGAGAAGAGGGCACTTGACCGTGGAGTTTGCTAGTGAAGCTCCTGCTAATAGCTGTTCAAAACGTGAGATTTGGACACAGTTTGAAATCAGAGGAAAGCATCTCTCTCCCATTCCATTTTCATGCCCATGGGTTTTCTAGTAAGCAAGAGCCCAGGAAATGGGTTGCCCAACTTGGTTGGGCAATATCAGGAAATGGATCCAACTAGTCCAACACTAACAATAAACAGAACCAAGATAGAGAAGGTGTTGGGCAGGGGCAGGATGGTGTAATGCAGTCTTCTCCAACCTGGTGCCCTCCAGATGTGGTGGACTACAACTCCCATAATTCCCAGCTAGCAATGCTGGTTGGGAAAAATAGGCATTGCAGTGCAACACACCTGGAAAGCACCAGGTTGGAGAAGTTTGTTGCAATGGGTCGAGTGTTGTGTCTGGACTAGGAACACTTGGGTTCAAATCCCTGTTCAGCCATGAAGCCATCTCTCAGCTTCAGGAGCTGCTGTAAATGGGGATAGCCCCATGTACACACTGCCTGGAGCTCCTTGTAGGCAGTGTAGGATCTTAAAGAAGTCAACCAATAGCTGTGCTGGTTTGCTGCTCATGCGGAGTTCACTGGCACAGAGTCCATGCATGGTTGAATAAATAAATAGGGGCTTTGATGGGCATGTGCTGTGCTTTGATTTCCAGAGGCCACATGATCTGGACTTCAGTCAGGGCTCCATCTGTACCTGCCATAATTAGCATTCTCCTATAATTTTGACTTACTGCTCTGTGGTCAAGCTGGAATGACAGGAGTCTCCCCTATAACATGCATTTGAAGAACTATCACCCATGTATTTTGTATTCCTGTAACTGGAACTAAAATGGCGACTCCCTTGAAGATGCCCGCACAACTGCTGATGTCCAGGTATGGGGCAGGAGGCTCACATGATTGGGGAGACATGAGCAAGGGCAGCAGCTTGGCAAGGGCCAAGCCACTCAAGCCCCCTGCTCCTTACCTGGATCTGCCATGAGCGCCTGCAGCCATATGGGCCTCTTCAAGATGCAATTAAAAATGGTGACTCCCTTGAAGAGGCACAGATTGCTGTTGGTGCTCATGATGGGTCCGGGTAAGAAGCAAGGGGCTTGTGGGTGGGGTTTCTGGATCGATACGAAGTGCTCCAAGGTGTTTTGGACCTGATTTGATTCAGCCCAAATCAGCTTGGAGGTGTTCAGCTTCAGTTTCAGACTGATTTGGGCTGAATAGGCATGTTTCAGCTTGGAATTCAGATTTGTAGCCGACACAGTGTAGTGCCTTAATTGGAACCATCCTGAAGAGGAGGTTGTAATGAACCCATGGCAAAACAGCACCATTGCTCTGAGGCAGAGTACATATTTTGTATGCTGAGGGTCCCCAGTCCAACCCCTGGCATCACCAGTTAACAGAACAGGATAACAGAAGATGGAGAATGCCTGAGAGCTGCTGCCTGTCAGGGTAGACAATACTGGGCTACATGGATAAACAGTCTGACCTAGTATAAGGCAGCTTTCTATGTTTTAGTCCTTGAGCAGGGGAGAAAGAAAGGAGCCGGACAAGTGATGGTGGGGTGGCTTGCCTGACCACATCCTCCACTTGACATGACTTGCCTCCCAATCAGCCACAGTGAATGTGAGTCATGTTGGAGTGTGACAAACCAAGACGGAAAGGTGATTGCTCCTCTGCAGCCCACCCCATGACTATTGGCAGCCAAATACCTATACCAAATTCCTTAGTATTGATTGAAGTTGCACGCTGCAATGGAAATGTGGAAGACCATTGTACATCGAAGAGCTAATGGCATATCGCAGTTGTTCCCTTCCATGCCCCAATGCACGTGAGAGCCTAGCTTACATCTGTGCCTGGAGTTCTGATTCAGGTCTAGTAGGCCGTCTGCTTTATGCCTCTTCAATGGTACACATTTTTCAAGCTTCCAACTTCAGATGTTTGCCTGGGAAACAGTCAGTGTTTATGTAAGAGGCCCAAGGTTGGCCATTGCTCGCTACTGCCATATGGCATGGCTTGCTGCCAAAGGTTGAGGTGCATTCTTTTTCTCATATAGGTGTGGATGGGAGAGAAAGAGGTTTGAGAGACAGAACCTCACCTTAGGCCAAGCCAGACAAGTGCTACAGCGCCAGGCCATTATAGAGTCCGTTAGTCACTGTCTTTATCTGTTCTGCTGACCTTAAGATAAGAGTATGCAGGGGCAGTGCCAGGCGGGGCATGGGGGGGCAACCCCCCAAACAAGAGCTTGCCACCCCAGTTGCTGGCAGGGCTGGCTTTACCAGGAGGGCTCATCCTGGCAAGGCACAGCAAGGGTTAACAGTTAGCCTTGCCGGAAGCCAGGAGCCTGCGCTGTCGCCTTTGATGGCCTAGGTTTCAGAGAAGGAGCAAGAAGGAACCACATGGGCCGAGCTTGTGGCTGCCTTCTCAAAGGCAAAGCTCGGCTGTTTTAGAGGAGAGAGAGGTGGCCTCTCCTCTTCAGCCCCTTAGCCCTTTCCCCTCACTCAGCAGCAGGGACAGGGAGCCAGGCAAGCCCAGACACAGGTCGATTTCTGCTGATAATCACCTACACTTTCCAGGTACTGGTAATAGTATTTTTATAATCCATTATGACTTGTTAGGGCTTATTGGCTGTATACAGACTTTTTAATGTTGCTACTAAATCCCTGTAAGATCCCAGGCTGAAATTAGGAGTGGGGGAAGAATCTGTGGGAAGGGGATGTTTAAAGTTTTTCAGCCATTGCTGCTCTCACCCCCCACCCCTTGCCACAAACCTTGCTTTTTGCCCTACCTGGGGAAAATACAGAGTGGACTAGTTTCTCTCCCTCTGTGTGTATTTGGTGGGTTGGTTGGGGTAGCTGCTAGGGAATAACTTTAAAAGCAACCATGCACAACCTGGCACAGTCTAGATGGTTTGGACCACAACTCCCAAAATCTCAGGAGAGCACCAGGTTGGGGAAGATTGGTTTAGAGGAAGACTAGCTGGCAGTGTAAACACCCCTTACTAAGATTCCTTTCTCTCTTCCTAGTTGCAGCTTTCCACTGATTTTCATTTTTTTAATAATATTTTATTTTTTTTAACATAATAAAACATAAAACAACATAAAACACAATACATAACCCACATACCCCCCCCCCCGTGCACCCCTCCCCCCAGGAGACCTTCAATTATTCATGATTCCTCTTTCCAAAATTGTAAAGACTCTTCCGAAGGTATTTGCCCCTTCCCCGTTCTTAATACATATTCCAAAATGGCGCTCCATATTTCTCCAAAATCATTCTTACTGGACATTCCCCTCTTTATTTTCATTTTACACGTCAGCTTATCATTAAGTGCCATATCCCATATTTCTTTATACCATTCTTCTATAGTATATATCCCTTGTCCTTTCCAATTTTTAGCAATCATTATTCTGACAGGAGCCAGGAGGTTGTTTATCAGTTCTCTCTTACTTATATTCTCATTTCCTTTATCCTAAATTGCTAGTAGAGCCAGATTTGGGCTTAATTCCAATTTACTTCCAATTATTTCACTTATTTCTTTGAACACCCTTTCCCAATTTTTTTGTACATATTCACAGCTCCACCACATATGAAAATAAGTTCCAACCTCCTAACATCCCCTCCAACAATTCTTGGACACTTTTTTATCTATCTGATGAAATCTTACCGGTGTTAAATACCATCTCCATACTGTCTTGTAATAATTCGCCTTAATTCTAATCGACAACAGCTTTAACATTCTTGCATCCCATATCCTCCCCCAGTTATGTTCATTAATTTGTTCCTTTACATCGTCTTCCCAAATCTTTTTAATAATTTTAAGAGAGTCCTGAGAATCATCTTCCTCTATCAATATTTTGTATATCTTGCTGGTCAAACCTTTTTTAATTTTAGTTTCTTCCTTCCTTCCTCTTAATTCAATTAAATCTTCAAATCTTGTATTATTTCTACATTTCTTATTTTTCATTTTCCATTCCTGTGTCCATTTTTCCAATTGTAAACATTTGAACCAAGCTATCTTTTGTCCTTTTAATAACTCCCTAATTTGCTCCTTATCTAGCATTCTTTCCATCCAGTTCCTTAACTTAATAATTCCCTGATCCTTCAGACTCCCTTCCAACTCTACTTTTAATTTCCTTGGGAAGTTTCCCACTACTACCACTGGGGCGAGTGGAGAGTCTCCTGGTATTAACTTTCCTTTAACTTTCTCCCAGATCTCTAAAATATTTTTCAGCAACGGGTTGTCCAGTCCCCTCAAATCTTTCTTTTGAATTTTAATAAAAAAAATATTTTGCAATTTAAAATCTAGTTCCCCTGTTTGCGTTTCTAACCATTCTAAATCTTCCTCCCCTAATATACTATTTATGACATATCTTAACTGATTAGCAATATAATAATTCTTTATATTTGGAAGTCCCAAACCTCCTTTCTTTTGTGTCTTATACCATAACCCTTTATTAATCCTAGCTCTCTTATCTCCATTGCAATAAGCCTTAATCATATTTTGCCAGCTCTTTAACTCTACTTCCGATATTTTAATCGGCAGCATTCTAAACAAAAAATTAATCTTAGGTAATATCTTCATTTTAATAACCGCTATTCTACCAAACCAAGAATGTTTTAATTTTCTATATACCTCTAACTTTTCCCCTACCTGTTTTTTCAAACTTGCAAAATTAATTTCCTCTAACCTATCTAAATCTTTTGCAATATTAACTCCTAAATAACGTACTATATTTTTAAGCCTAAAACCTAACTTAACTTTACACTCCTCCAACTCCTCCTTGTTATAATTAAATAACATCATTTCTGACTTCCCCCAATTAACTTGTAAACCAGTAATCTCCCCAAATTCTCTCAAATGCTTCTTAACCACCTCCCCACTCTCCAGGGGATCTTCTAATGTCAATAATGTATCATCCGCAAACATATTCATTTTAATCTTCTCCTTCCCTCCTATCCCCTTCAATCTTACATCCTCCCTTATAACATTTGCCAAAATTTCTATCACTATTGCAAATAAGATCGGTGAAAGTGGACATCCTTGTCTAGTTCCTCGAGCTAGTGTACTGTTGCGTTAACCCATCATTAACCATTATTTCTGCTTTATTATTTTTATACAGATGATCAATTACTCCCATGAATTTATCTCCAAGCCCAAATGTTTTTAAAATTGTTTTAAGTGCTGTCCATTCCATGCTAACAAACCTGCTTTTAAATTCCTTTTTTAAATAATATTAATTATATTTAAAACTCTTCCAATTAGATTAGGCATTTGCCTTCCTGAAATAAATCCACATTGATCTTTTCTAATACATTTATATATAAATGTGCCCATTCTTTTTGCCGTTATTGCCGTAAAAAAATTTGAGTCTTGATTTATTAAAGATATTGGTCTATAAGATGCTGGATCCGTCAAATCCTTTCCTGGTTTTGGGATTAATATAATCAAAGAATGATCCCACGATGGTGGGGTCTTTCCTCCTTCTATTATACTGTTAAATAATTTTTTTAATCTTGGTATTAAAATTCCTTTAAAAATCTTATAATATTCCGGCCCCAAACCATCCTTCCTGGAGATTTCCCTCCTTTTAATTTATCAATAATTCCTTCTATTTCTTTCTCAGTGACCAATCCTTCCATATAATCCCTATCTTGCCTCTGTAATCTTATTTCCAATTCCTCTCTACATATTCCAATACCTTAAGCTGTGGACTCATATCTGATGTATATAATTCTCTATAAAATTCCTGAAATATATTTAATTTATCCTTCATTGAATTACTACTTTTCCCTGTCTTATCTCTAATTGTCCCTATCATATTCTTAGCCTTTTCAGACCGAGTGGACCTGGCCAGCATCTTGGAATTTTTATTACTATATTCAAAAAAATCCCTCTTTAAATATAGCAAATCCCTTTGGACTTGTTCTAACCCTTCTTTCTCTAATTCTTTTTTCTTAGCTTGAATTTGGGCAAATAGGCGTTTATCTTTTGTCTCTCTTAGCTTCTCCTCTAAATCCCTTACCTCCTTTTCAATCTTTTTATTTTGTGCTTCCTGTTGTTTTCTTAGGGTACACATTTCCCTAATACGAATCCCTCTTACCACTGCCTTCATAGTGTCCCATATTAACCCTTGCGAGTTTGACTCCATTTCATTGATCTCCCATATTTCCTGCATTTCTTTTTTATTTTTCCCACTATATTTTTATTATTTAATAACCTTATATCCATTCTCCATCTCTTAGCTTGTCTATAATCCTTCTTCGTTTTAATATCCGTCGTCATTAATGCGTGATCGGCGACCTTAATTACCCCAATAGCACAGTCTATAAGTTTAGACAAAATATTCTTTGACACAAAAATAAAATCAATCCTAGAATAACTCTTAAACCTAGGTGAGTAGAAGGTATATTTCCTTTCTTCCCCTTTTAACACTCTCCAAACATCCATTAGTTCTTTTCCCTCCATTAGTTTGCTTAACCCCGTCTTCCTACCACTTAAGATCTCTTAATATATTATCCCTATCTTTCCTTTTATCTAGTACCATATTAAAATCACCTGCCATCACAATGTTCTTTTTACCCACTTCTCCCACCGCATTAAAGACTTAATCGAAGAATTCCATTTGTTTCCCATTTGGAGCATATACATTAATCAATATATATTCCTCCTCCCCCACCATGCAAAAAAATTATCAGAAATCTTCCCACTTCATCCTTCTTCACCTTTTGTATAGTAATACCACATTTTTTTGTGATTATTATCGCTACACCCCTCGCTTTAGAAGTACCAAAAGACTTTTCATAAACGCCCACATCCTTCATCTGAAGCTCATTTACACCCTCCTTTTTTTGATGAGTTTCCTGCAAAAAAATTACATCTGCTTTTTCTTTTTTTAATAACATTTCTATTCTCTTCCTTTTTATAACAGTTCCTAGCCCTTTAACATTTAAAGTTGCAACCCTGAATTTATTTTCCATCTCTTCCTTTCACACAAATCTCTAGATTGGTCTCCCTCTGTGACACACATACCCCTCCTCCCTTACCCTCCCCCCCACACTTACCCCCTATCTTCACCCCCCTCCTCACCAGACCTTTCTGGGCAATTGCCCCAAATATTTTTAGAACTATTTGGGGGGGAGGGAGAAGCAACCCAACAATCCCGGAGCACAATCCGACCCTCCCCTCCCTTCTAATCTTTTCTTATCCTTATTACATTAATATTTCTTTATTGACTACTTCCTCCTACAGCGCCTTCATCCTGCTTTGTTTCTCCAACATCTGTGGGATCAACTAAACCCAGCTTCTCCAAAAGATCCATCCCTTGCTCACATGATGTTATTCTATGTTGTTTCCCTTTCCACATAATTCTCAAAAAGACTGGATACCCCCAACTATATGTTATCGACCTCTTCCGCAAAGCCACTATACACAGTCTAACACTCTTCCGCCACTGCATGGTTTGAGGGCATAGATCCTGATAAACCTCGATTGGTGTTGCTTGTAGCATCGGCTGGCCTTGACGTCTAATTGCTTGCATTAACTTTTCTTTCTTGTAATAGTTGGCAAATTTAACTATTATATCCCTTGGGAGCATCCCCTTCTTCTTGTAGCCCACTCTGTGGATCCTCTCGATCTCAGCCATCTTATTTTCATTTTAACAAATGTTAAAATGTAGAACTTTGAGGAAAACTTTTACGCTTTTACATTTTACATTGTAATCTATAATGCGCTTTGTGGTTTTGATTGTTGTGAACTGACCAGAGAGTTTCATTGTAAGAATTGGTTTGTGACAGATTTTAGGATTTATCACACAATCCTATGCGTGTTTACTCAGAAGTAAGTTTCTGCCAATGGATATTAGGAGCCCTTCTGGGCAAGGAAAGGGTTAATGGGTGTTTTCCCTCCCCTCTTTGCTTTCAGTTTCCCCAACAATTACTGAGTTCAACTGTTTGTAAATATGCCCTAGAATCCATTTTGTTTTGCTGTATTTCAGTCATATTGTGGTGCAAGTTAACATATATTCCTGGCTAAATTCCTTCTGTTTTATGGGGATTTAGTATGCTGCAAGTATGTAACCAAAACACACACTTGCTGCTCTGGCACCAACTAGCAGAGCAGCAAGAACATCCTCAGAAGAATTAATCTGCTTATTCCATGGATCTCTTCCTTTTTTTTCTCACGACATTAGACCAGGAAAAATGATAGGGGAGGAAAGAATTAATCTGTACCTTCTCCACATCTTTTTTTCTCCTCCTCAGAGAATTAGGACAGGAATGGGGTGGGAAGAATTTACTCTCAGTGAAAGCCTATGAATGTTTTCCCACCATATTCAATGCCTCTTATTTCTTTTATTCCATATTACAAAGGCAATGGATTGCAATAAAAAAAAAACCCACCCAGCTTCATCAGGAGCTTCATTTTCAAAAACTTCATCTTTTGGATCTTTGGACTAGTACTTCACATGCATTGGGTTTCCTAGGTGTACAGGGCCCAGGTGTCTCAGTTTGCTCTTTCCTTACCCTAAGAGTCTTCCTTTCTGGTTCTGCCTGCACTGGTTCAAAAGAAAATGTTCTATCTGTTTAATTTGTATGTCAAGGAAACACTTGTGTAGTGACTGTCCTTTTTTTGAAAGCCTTTTTCCTTACAGTAATTTGATTTTGGCTAATACATGCTATGTTGAAAAAACAACCCTAAATTTATCAATATATGACTTATTTCAGAATATAAGGTTAGGACGGCAGTTTTAGTGTGAGATATACCATTATTTTTCTTCCAGAGGTCTTACATATGGGATACAGCCTGCCCACATAGAAATATACTTTGCCCCTTCTGTGCCCCCCCCCAAGGCCCCATTTGCTGCATTGTAATCCTGATTTGAGTTTTCAGTAAACTGCCAGATCTGGATGAACACCAGGATGGATTTCACATTATATGTCTCCACAATGAAAACTGTTCAATGAGGCTGCCCAATTATCCTGCTTTGACACCTACTGGTAGAAGATAAGAGCTCCCTTTTGGACACAACTGTCAGCAACTCTTGTTTGTCAACTCTTGTTTCCCCAAATCAGAGAAAAGAGTGTTTTGTTTGTTTATTTGTTTGCTTGTGTGTCTATATAAGAGAGAGAAATGCTTGTCAGCTATGTACTTTATTATTGATTAATTTATTTAATTTATATCCTGCCTTCCTGCCAAAAATGATGCTCCAAGCAGCTACAAATAATAAAACACAGTTTCAAAACAATTAATACACTGAAAACATATTATAAAATTAGGGTGACCAGACGTCCAGATCCCCCCAGACATGTCCAGAAAAGGGGGCCAAATTTGAGTCCGGGGGGGGGGGATTTCAAAATATCCCCCAAAGTCCAGAAAATTGGGCCTCTCCCGTGCCATCCGGGCCTTGTTCTTGGCTAGCGCGGAACGACGCGCGCCTGTACTTCCGGGTGCGCGTCGTTCTGGCCTCCTCCCCTCCACCATCCGGGCCTTGTTCTTGGCTAGCGCGGTTGCACCGGCCAAGAACAAGGCCCAGATCGGCCGGGGAAGAGGCTGGAATGACGCCCGCCCGCACTTCCGGGTGCGCATCGTTCCGGCCTCCTCCCCTCCACCATCCAGGCCTTGTTCTTGGCTAGCGCAGTTGCGCCGACCAAGAACAAGGCCCAGATCGGCCAGGGAAGAGGCTGGAACAACGCACGGCCACACTTCCGGGTGCGCGTCATTCCGGCCTCCTCCCCTCCGCCATCCGGGCCATGTTCTTGGCTAGCGCGGCCCAGCACTCGGCACAGCCCGGCCTAGGGGGTTGCTTGGAGGCACCTGGTCCGGCGGGTGGCGCAGCCTGGGGCGCTGCCTGGCCCGGCGCACGGTGCAGCCCGGCCTAGGGGGTTGCTTGGAGGCACCTGGTCCAGCGGGCGGCATGGGCGTTGCTGCCTACCCTGGCTCAATTTGTGGGTGGCCTGGCAGGATGTTCGGAGGAGGCACCTGGTCCGGCGGCCGGCATGGGCATCGCGGTCTATCCTGGCGTGCGGTGTGGCATGGCATGGCCTGGTAAGTGGGGCATTATGGAGCATGGGGTGGCCTGGCTGGCCGTGGAGCATCCCGGCCTGGCATGCGGAGTTTCATGGCATGCAGAGTGGCCTGTCCCAGCCTGGAGCACCGGCACCTTAGCCCAGCCTGGTGCGCAGAGCTGGGGCTGGATGTTATGTTATTTTTCTTGTTGTTACTACTATTATTGTTGAGTGCTGCTGCTACTGTTTATAAACTTTTAAAAAGCAATTTGCTGGTCTTGTATGTATGCGTGTGGGGGGTATTAAATTAATAGAAGACCAAATGAACTGGCTTTAGCTGCAATTTAAATTCAGTGGGGTGGGGGTAGATTAGATTTCATTATTGGCAGCATTGATGAAATTAGTTTTCACTTGTTTTCCATATATTCCTTGAGTACTGATTTTGATGAATTAATTGGGGGGGGGTACATGTGGATGTTTTTTAAAACTATTATTAGATTTGCCATGGGTGAGTATGTTGGGGTATGTGGATATTTATTTTATTTTAGTCTTGGTTAAGTGTGTGTGGTTGGTTGGTTGGTTTTTGCCTTCGTGCATGTGTGGATTTTTATTATTTTTTCCTTTGGTGAGTATGTGGATGAGTGTTGTATTTTTAATGTTATTTTATTGCCTTGGGTATGTGCATGTTTGTTTGTAGATTTATTATGTCTACTGTTATTTTACCTTGTGTGGGTGGCTGATTATGATGATGATGATGATGATGATGATGATGCCTTTGGTGAGTGTGGGGGTGGATTTTTATTCCTCCTCCTCTGTTACGAGTATGGGAGGAGGTTGTGTTTTTTTTTTAATTGCCTTGGGGAAGGTGTGGGGTTTCCCCCCCCCACACACACACACTTTGATTGAGTGTGTAGGGGTGTGTAGATTTTAATTTTTATTGCCTGAGTATGAGGGGTGTGGGGGGGAAACCCCACACCTTCCCCAAGGCAATTAAAAAAATTGTGTGTGGGGGGTGTGTGTGGATGATGGTGATGATGATGACACAACATTGGGTGGGATGACTAATACCCTGGAAGACAGAAACAAACTTCAAAGTGATCTTGATAGAGTGGAGTGCTGGGCTGAAAACAGCAGAATGAAATTTAATAGGGATAAATGCCAAGTTATACAAGTAGGAAAAAGAAACCAAATGCACAGTTACAAGATGGGGGATACTTGGCTCAGCAACACTACAGGCGAGAAGGATCTTGGAATTGTTGTAGATCCCAAGCTTAATATGAGCCAACAGTGTGACGGGACTGCAAAATAAGCAAGCACTATTTTGGACTGCATTAATAGAAGTATAGCTTCCAAATTGTGTGAGGTACTGGTTAGGGTTAGGATGCTACATGCATACAAATGACACTTGCTGAAATTCCCTTTTCAATACAGCTCTTAAAGATACAGGAGCCCTGTCCTCCTTTCCATATGATCACTCTAACTAATTGAATGATTGTAATTTTTCCTGTTACCATAGTTCTTTAACTTCCATAGCCAGTGGTGTATATTTTTCTCTCTTTAACTCTTCCTTTTCTGCAACAGTTTTGTCATTAGGTATTGTTATGTCATTGAGGTAAGTGTGTTTTTTCTTTGTTGTTTTTGACTGTCATGTCTGGTTGATTGCAAAGTATTGATTTGTCCCAGAATTATTCTGTCCAAGTAAGGTAATATTTGAGCATGTAGCGTGGCTTGGCTTGAGTGTGTCTGAATCTCCTAGGCTCTGAAAGCATCTTTCTGGAGAGCACCTGCTGGTTGCATGTTCTCTGCACACTAAGGCAATGTAAATTCAAGATATACTTGGATAAAAGGAGGGAAAGATCCTTATCTAGCATTGTAATAATGGGCATCTGTTCTGGCCTATCTTTGTATTGTACTGACCATGGTCTTGTTCACATGGCTAATGAATCAGAGATATAATCACACATTGTTAGATTAGTTTCTCACTGATCAACCAGAAGTTGAAACAAACTAAGAGGCGAGAAGTGACTACAACAAGCCTTTAGTCCATTTTGTTCCATGGCTAATGTTTGCAGGGTAATCATATTTTATACTCTTCCTGCATGCTAGGTTGCTAGTTTGTTGTACTAGATTTCTCTGCACTTGTCCACTGCTTCATTTGTTCAGTGGTAACAGTATGCTGAATCTGTGAGTATGGATATGAGAAAAATGATGGGGAAAGAGTGTTAAATGTTAGGAAAGTTGAGACTATTGTAATCCAGTGAAAGATTTGCAGTCAGAAAAGATATTTGAGGGAAGGGGAGACTCTATCACACAGAGTATAGTAAAAGCTTCAAAGAACAGCAAAAGCTACAAAAGTAGAAGTGAGTGAAGTTAATTTCAGATACATTCAATGTCTCACTTGTTTTTTATTTCAGTGATTTTAACATTAAGATGTTGTGTAGAACAAACTTGTCTTAATTGTATGCTGTGAAATCAGACATGTGACCAAGGCCATGTTTGGGTGGGCACACCCCCTTGGGGGCTGGACATGTTGATGGGCACGCCCCCTTGGGGGATGGACATGTTGGTGGGCACGCCCCCTTGGGGGATGGACATGTTGATGGGCATGCCCCCTTGGGGGATGGACATGTTGGTGGGCACGCCCCCTTGAGGCAGCCATATTGTCCTCCTTTTTGGTTTCCAAAATATGGTCACCCTAATAAAATGAAATTAAGAACGCAGTGCAAAATCTAAAAGCTGGACCATTCCTTGGAGATGAAACCAAAATTAAAGGACATTTTCAAACTGGCTGAAATCCAATGACAACAAAAGCAAAACCTGACCTCAATGCAAAATTTGACAGTGGCAATTTAAATAAAAGCTCCTCTTAAGGAGGACTCAATATTATCATTTGTGGTGAACAACCCATCATTGGCTGTATGTGAGCCATACAATGTGTCAAATCAGAAACCATTCCCCAAATTACTATTTGCAGCTCACTGGAGCAATCTTATTTTGAACAGCTATTATTTGCATCATGTGGTTTGTGGAGCTTAAGTGCATATTTTGATTGACACAGGGTACATTGGCAATAGTTGGTCAACTTCCAAGCACTTCTTTACTCCACACACTCCAAAACTAGCTCCTAGGCTAGTTCTAAATGGTGCCATCCAGTTTTTTGCACTGTGTGGTAGAAATGGAGAATGGACCTTTGTGGGACAGATGTTTTCAAGGGCCAGTTTAGATATGTTGACAGCACTTGAGGCCCTGATCTCTTCTTAAGTCGCTCAGCAGGATTTTGTCCTGAGCCCTGGCTGTGCTAAATCCCAACATCCTTGTTGGGATGTGGTTCTGAATCTGATGTCATATCTAGACCCATGTGCAAGTGGCCTCTCAAAATTCTCCACCCTATTTGTGTGCAGAGAAATGGGGTGGGGAGACACAATTTCACTGATTCCTCCATGGGGAGGTTAAATTCTCAACCGTTTCTCATCGGCAAGGCTTACTGTTAGCAGGAGTTTTAACATAGCTTCTTTCATTCTTTTTTGTAAGGGTTTTTGGCTGCTACTGCAAGAGGCAACAACACCAACTGTTCTGACAGGCTAACCCCCATTTTGTTTCCACCACAATGCAGGTGTGAAAAGGGCAGTGCTGTGTCCCGCTCCAGGGCAGAGATGGATACAGCACCGCCCTCCTCATATTTGCATTGTCCTCACTTTCCTGAACCATGAAAGAGGCTTTCATTGTTCTGCCTAATACTCAGGATGTTTTATAATTTATTTTTGAGGTGTTTTTCAGCTTGCCTAATCACTGCAAAGTGGCCTGCGGTGGTGTGTGTGTGTGTTCTTTCTATCTATCACACGTCTCTCTATTGCTCTGCAGCCTCCCAGGCTGCCTGTGTTCTCTGCTCTGAAAAAGCCCTATGGGAGGAATTACCTCATGAAGCATTCCCCTGGGTTTTTATTGAAATATGGGATGCTGGGGAAACTACAGACTGCCAGAGAAATAATTGTATAGGGTGACCATATGAAAAGGAGGACAGGGCTTCTGTATCTTTAACAGTTGTATTGAAAAGGGAATTTCAGCAGGTGTCTTTCGCATGCATGCAGCACCTGATGAAATTCCCTCTTTATCGCAATAATTAAAGCTGCAGGAGCCCTGTCCTCTTTTGTATCTGGTCATGCTAGGCAGGGCTCCTGCAGCTTTAAGTGATGTGATGAAGAGGGAATTTCACTAGGTGCTGCATGCATAACAATGACACCTGCTGAAATTCCCTTTTCAATACAAAGACACAAGAGCCCTTTACTCCTTTTTATATGGTCATCCTAACAGGACACTTGCACCCACTCCTCAGCCACCTCCCAAATAAGGAAAGCACAAGAAACACAAACCCAACCTGTGAGAATTTCTCCAAAATTGTCTTCACCATTGAATTGCTTTTCACAAGCAATTTCCTTTCTGTCAAATGGAATGAGAATGGAGGGGGGAGTGAGAATTGTTTTAGCACAGCACCAGTCAGAACTGTGAGGGGCTTCCTTTGTCTGTGCTACCATTTGACCTTTCAGCTACTAATGGTTTATTGATGGGCTCCCATTAGCACAATGATGCAGGCCATTTCCTCCCATTTCTTTAGGTACTAAATAAAGCAGCCCTTTCTGGTGATGTATGAAGAACACAGTTTGTTACACGAGGATCTGAAAACTGTATGACGCCTCTGCTAGAGTTATGCCGTGAAGTTAGAGTAAACTAGGGATGGACAAAGATGTCCATTTCGGTTTCCAATTCTCCAATCTTAAGTTTGGTTTGTCTTGAACTTTGAGAATTTCTCCACTAAACTTTAGTTCAACCTGTAAATTGGGAATAATTCTTTTTTTAAAAAAAGTTTGAATGAAAATTCTTAGGCATTTTTGTGCACATTTCTCCTAATACATGCACACTTTTTGAAAGTGATCTTCCTAATATTAAACATCATTTTCCATTATGTATTTTGTTTTGATTGGAGAACTCCATGGGTAAATTTAGAGAAGTACCAATTTTGAAAGTTAGCTGAAACTTGGTTTGCATAGGGGTTCAAAATGTGGAATGATGTAAATGAACACATCCCCCCATCCCTAGAATAAATGCATGGATGACAGGTGGCCATGTTTTGGAGATACTCAGGCATGGTCCAGAGCAAAGCAGCACCTCTCCGAAATGAAGTCCTGAAACTCCAGAGTTGCTTTGGAAAATGTTGTAGGCTAAGCCCCAAATTGATACTTTAAAAAAAACAAACCTTCCCTCAGGCAACCTCCCCATGAAAGAAAAACACAAGTAAAAGGGAGGCAGAGGAGGGTGTATGTGTGTAGTTTTGTGACTGATAGCTCTGGCTTCTAATCAAGGAATGACTTTACTACCAGGGCTTCCAATCATTGTACTTTTGGGAGGGACAACATTTATTGTGGAGTTGTTGTTGGGTTGCTGTTATTGTTGTTGTTGGTGTTTTATATGACCTAATCTATCTTTACTCTAATCCAGACTAATCCTTTTCTAAATTCCTTCCTAAAATCTTTTCCCCCCTAAAATCTGGTACCTGTTTTTTATGTCTGTCTGGAATGTTGTAATAGGCAAGTCGTTTCACCTCCCATTTTAGCCCTAGCTGCATACATATTAATATAAGAGTGTATAATACCTGTCTGACTCTGTGACTGGCTGCATTCAGACAACACAATAATCAACTGGGGGGGGGGGGGAACAATAGTCAGTTGTATTGACTATCGTGTCGTCCGAATGCTGCCATAGTCAACTCAGTGCTGATCCTAATCCACACCATGGTTGATTATTTATTACCATGTTGTGTGGGGAGTACCCCCTAGATGAACAACTGTAAAGTTGATTATTACCCCACCATTGACTATCGTGTTGTCCGAATTCAGCCACTGTGTTCTTCAGTGTGTGTGCGTGCGTGCATACATGCATGCACACATGCGCACACACACACAATGTTAGGGTGGCCATATGAAATGGAGGACAAGGCTCCTGTAGCTTTAACTGTTGTGATGAAAAGGGAATTTCACCAGCTGCTGCATGCATACAAATAACACCTGCTGAAATTCCCTTTTCAATACAACTGTTAAAGGTACAGGAGCCTCGTCCGCCTTTCCATATGGTCAGCTTACACAACATTATACTGTGTACAAGAATTATATTATTGCACAGCACTTCCCGATTTCCATAAAGTGCCATCCACTCCATCAAGGATGAGACAGGAGCCTGACAACATTGGTGTTGTCCCCCAGGCAGTTTCTGGGAGGGCAGAGGCAGCACAGGTATCACAACCAGTTCTTTCCCTGCCACTGAAAATGCTTCGTGCTGCATTTCATTCATTCATTCATTGCAGGGATTTTACCTAGAGAGCACCTCTTTGAGGCACATCATATTCGTACAAATTGCCCACAAAACCATAAGGGGGAGGGATTCCTCTAAAGAACAACAACAACAACAACAACAACACACCGAACTTTAAAGGCTCCATTTGCACAACACCCACCTCCCCTCAAGAAGGAGGTACTGTACCTACAAATCTCATCCAATTCTGCCAAGAAATAAAGTTATAAGTATCTGTACTGATGAGGGGTCACAAACTCCTCCCCCAGCAGCCCGGTGCTTTCAGTTTAACTGGGGAAGGTGACTCTGAGAACTAGCAGAAACCAGTATCTCAGGCAGCTGCCAAGTAGCTGAACTCATGAATGACTAGCCACTATTGCCAGCAAGGCTGAGGAGAGGGAAGACCAGGAGATGCTGGCCCTTTCTACACCATAGCGGTGTAAAGGGCGGAGGGCAGGCAATCCCGGAAGTAGCTGCTTCCCGGATTGGTGCTCTCAATTTATATCAGAGTACGATGGCCCGAGTTCCTCCTGGGCTGTTGCATGTTGCGCCTGCCATTTTTTTTTTTTTTTGGATCCGAGGAGAGCACATGAGTGCTCCTTCACAAAATGTAAGTGTTTTTTTAAAAACCCCACATGTGATTGGGCCCCCACCCCCTCCCTACCCTCCCAGGGGTGGCGAAACTGGTGCCAGCCCCTCCCCTGATGAGCACGGAGCTGTGCCCATTGATGCTGCCGCACTTACTAGTGAGTAAGAGCGGTAGTGCCTGGGACAGGCAACCACATCTTCCGCAGTCCTGGGACCTTCCTGGGACCTCGGAAGACTTGGGATTTTCCAGCGTTCCCTTATCCCTGGAAAATCCCATGGCCAACCCCCTGCCCCGCCCCCAGGAGTCCCTCTGCTTCATTTGGACTCACCGAGACCAGCCGGGGGCCATCCCAGGCCGCTATGTCCAGGAAAGATAAAAGTGCCCTGTATCAGCAACACAGGGTGGTGTAGGTGACAGACGAAGAGACCAAGGATGTGCCAAGGCCAGGCCTACCCAGTCTACCTAGTGGATGCAGCATCAATAAGTTCACTCCCTCCCAGTATCTGAGGCCATCACTGTCTGTTCCGAGGAATCCAAGGCTTAGATTAAAAGAACCCAGAATGTTCTAAGAAAAGGAAACAACAACAAAGCTCCAGTGCTTTGTTGTTGTTTCAAGGAACTGTGAGTCAGACCCCTGAGGGCTGTCTTCATGACGACGCACTGGCACCACAAGCCCCCCAAACCCCGCGCTTGCGCTCCTGCGGGTTGTCCCCATGCTAAGGAGTGAGCATGGGGTTTGCATTGGAGGAGAAGCTATCGCTGCCCACGTGCACCGCTGCACCACTGTGCATAGCCACATGGGTGCCGCTGCGTGTCTGTGCACCCCCATGGGTTTTTTTTGCCTTTTCTTTTCACCTTCCCTGCCAAGTGTCCTCCTTCCCATGCCAGGGAAGCGTGGAGGCATTTCAGTGGCCATTTGGCTCTCTGGCCTGCCCCCTCCCCCCGTCCAAGCAGATGGTGACCAATCAGGGCTCGCCATCTGCTCGGCCCTGCCTCCGCCGCAACCCTGGAGCGGCACCAGACGCAGATGCACCGTCATCACCTCGTTGCAGAGGAAAAAGTCAGGGTCAGTTCCTGACTCTTTTATTTTGGATCTTCTGGGGAAAGCCCTTGGAATGCTCTGCAGTGGCTTCTGTATCATATAAATAATACAGTGCCACTGTGGAGCCACCCCAGGGCTTTCCCCATGTATACACACACATACACACACACACACACACACACACACCGTGTTACATTCTTCCTTGTTGATTTGTTGGCTGCATCTGAGTCATGGGCTGTTAATGCTGCCTCTGTAATTTGGGTTAATTCTTCAGTCTTCACTTGACACAGTGCTGAGCACCAAAGTCTAATTTTGTTTGTTTGGAGCAAACTCAGTTGTGGCCATGGGTCCCTGCCAGACTCCATGAAAGAAAACAAAACAAGCAAAGCATGTACTTGCAAGTCCAGTTCTCTCTGCAGACAGGGCTTTACAGTATTACCCTCCATAGATCAGTAACAGCAGGGGTCCCCAAGTTTTTGGGGCAGGAGACACATCTGGAATTTTGAAACTGTGTCATGAGGAGTCTCACAAAATGGCTGCCGGGGTGTGTGTGTTGCCCTTTCAAAAAATTGCTGCCATGGTGTGTCACAAAACATTATTTTTGCAGAAGGCAAACTCCCCCAGGTTGTACTGAGGGAGATGAGAGTAAGAAGTGGGTCTATTCCACTACCTGCACAAAGGCTCCTCCTCCCTCAACTGTCACATCCAGCAGCCATTCTGGCAGGCTAAGCTGACCGATATAAGAGGGAGATTTTGGTCATTCCACCAGCCCTGCTAAAAGAATTATTATTATTATTTTCCTCTTTCCTCCCCATTTGTTTTTCCTCTTGTGTCATGTCTTTTTAGATTGTGAGCCTGTGGGCAGTGACTGTCTTCTTTAATTGATTATATGTAAGCTTCTCTGGGAGCCTTTTTGGCTGAGGAGTGGCATAAAAAGACTTAGATAGAAAGAAAGAAAAGTAACTTGCTCAAGAATCGAAGTACAAAGCAGTACTGGATTCTGAACTCCAAAACACAGAGCCATGCTTATGAACCCAAATAAAGTTGGTGCTGGAGGGCAGCACTTCTTTTTGCAGCCTGTCAGCCTCCCACTTAAAAACCTTTTAAAAATCTTAAGAAATAAAAAAAATCAAGAGGAGCAGAGAGTCTGGTGGCTGCCAAAAGAGCTGTCCTTGGGCACATTGGTGCCAACAGGCTACATGTTGGTGACCCCAGGGCATAAGGGCTTCTGACAATTATAATTGCCATTCTGAGTAAGACCTTTCACCCATCTAATTTGAAATTCTAAGCTAGAAGGACTGACCCAGCATGGCATTCCTTGGCCTCATCTACACAAACCAGGATATTGCACTATGAAAGTGGTATATAAAAGGCAGGAGCCACACCAAGCAGGATATATTGGTATGAAAGTGGTATATTGTATGTGTCAATGGGTCCCAACAGTTGTCATTGCCCTTCAATACTGCTATAAAGCAGTAGTGTGGCTCCTGCCTTTTATATACCACTTTCATACCGTGTTCATAGTGCAATATCCTGCTTAGTGTAGATGAGGTCCCAGTTTCATACATTCTCATGCCTTCCTAAGGTAGCTAGGAACTTTTTTTCTGGTATCAGAAGTGTGTGTGCAGGAGCTAATATATGTCCCTGATTATTATTATTTTTACCACAGTTATTGATTAGAGATGAGAGCCTTTTTCTTACAGGGGAGGGAGCATGGCCTGGAAAGGAACCTGCTGAGTGATTCAATCAGGGCTGCTTATCTCTGAGGTGTGTCCTGCTTACTTAGACATGCAGTGGCTTGCCCTGCTTACTTCTGAGTAGACATGCTGCTCATATATACAGGCTTGTTATTTGGGATGCTATTCAAACATGCTGCTGAATTATTCAGTTCTGCTTCTGAGTGGACATGCGAGGCTTATAATGTTTACTGATTTTAAGCCTATTAATTTTGGCCCTGCCCACTCTGCTTTTGCCTTTGGCTGCACCCACAGGAGGAATATGGCCCCTGAGATCTTTCCCAGATTGGAATTCAGCCCTTGGTCTGGAAAAGGTTCCCTGTCCCTGAGGTAGGACTTTTGTTTGATCCTACAGGCTTCTTCTTATGTTCTTAATAATATCCATCCCTATTCTATAGTTCTTTGATCTTTTAAATAAGTAGCATTCTGTTAAAATAAGGTGTAATTCCTTAAAATCAGGAAGACTTACCAGATACTTACAAAGAGGAAGCTTGTGGTACCTAAAAAGTTAGCATATTCATTGTGACATCTTTAAGATGCCACAAGACTCTTTGTGGGTACCCAAGCACTTATTGCAATAAAATCAAATCAAGAGTTGGAATACAAGAACGGAAAAGAAATAGTTAAGGAACCGAGTTTGCCAATGCAACCTTTCTATTTATGATTTCCCAAGGTCAATAGTAATCCCCACAGTTACAAGCGTATAAAAATTGATTTTTTCATGAAGAGATTGATGGCTTCTCAGTTGGGGCATCTTGGAGCAGCCCCTCTCTCCTCCTCCCAGACAGCAGCGCAATCTGTGAAGATGCTGCTGCTGTTGGTATATGTGTAGAGCATAGGACTCAGCTGTTGATATTCCTCAGGCCAAACCAGGGGCACCAGGATGCAGTCCTGACAGAAGGATGCTACTAGCCCTGATATATATATATATATATATATATATATATATATATGTTTTTAAATGTTACTATGATGCCTCCAGACACCCTGGCATTTGGTCAGGGAAATCCAAGCTTTCTGAATCAAATTTTAAGTTTTTTTGGGGGGGGAGGGTTAGGATAGGAGGTAGGAATCTTACCCACCTTGCCAGTTTAAAATAGGCAGTGTCCATGAGTCCTGCTTCCAGTAGGCCTCATTAGAAGAGTTTCACCTAGAAAGGGTCCTAGAATTCCTTTGCAGTGTATACAGCAGATGGATCAATGTGAAATGGGTTCCCTGAAGATAGATTTGAACTCCTTTGCTCCTGATCTGAGAATCCTTTAGAGGCACATGCAGCCTGGTCCTATGCATGTAACCACAGAAGTCAGCCCAGCTGTAGTCAAGGAGGCTGACTCCAAGTAAGTGTGCATCAGACTGCACCTTTATGCAGTTAGCTCTATAAACACAAGCTGGTCATGAACAGGTCCCATGCCAAAAGCAAAGGGAATGGGAGCTGCATCTCAAATGGGTACCTTTTACTAGGGGTGTGCACGGACCCCCCGGATCGGATCGGGACCCGGATCGGGACCTCCAATTTTGTCCCGGACCGGTTCGGACAAAATCGGAGGCCCCCCGGACCGGATCGAGTCCGATCCCGACCCAAAAATCGTACATTTTTGGATCGGCCGCCATTTTTTTCCCCATAGACTTGCATTGCAATGCAAGTCTATGAGGAAAAAATGGCGGCGGGTGGGTAAGGGCGGGCCTAACTCCCTCCCCCCCCCGGGCCGTCCGCTGTGGACGGCCCCGGCAGGTAAACCCCCTCCCCCGCGCTCCCTACCCCCCCTGGGGCCGCCCGCTTCCATCCGCTGGCGCCCGCGGGCGCCAGCGGATAGAAGCGGACGGCTCTGGGGGGGGTAAGCCCCCTTCCCCGCCACTTACCTTCTCGGCCCGTCCGGCGCCGGCGGCTACTACCAGCGGGCTCCGCGGCCTACTCTCGAGTAGCGCGCCGGGTGATGACATCACCCGGCGCGCCACCCTGGAGCAGGCCGCGGAGCCTGCTGGTAGTAGTAGGCGCCGGCGCCGGACGGGAGCCACCGGGCTGGGCAGGTAAGGGCCCCCCTCCCCCCTCCCCCCTCCGCGCGCCCCCTCCTCCCCTCCACGCACCCCCTCCTTACCTTTCCGGCCCGGCGGCTCCCGTCCGGCGCCGGCGCCTACTACTTCCAGCAGGCTCCGCGGCCTACTCTAGAGTAGCGCGCCGGGTGATGACATCACCCGGCGCGCCATCCTAGAGCAGGCCGCGGAGCCTGCTGGGAGTAGTAGGCGCCGGCGCCGGACGGGAGCCGCCGGGCCGGAAAGGTAAGGGCCCCCCTCCCCCCTCCGCGCGCCCCCTCCTCCCCTCCACGCACCCCCTCCTTACCTTTCCGGCCCGGCGGCTCCCGTCCGGCGCCGGCGCCTACTACTTCCAGCAGGCTCCGCAGCCTGCTCTAGAGTAGCGCGCCGGGTGATGACATCACCCGGCGCGCCATCCTAGAGCAGGCCGCGGAGCCTGCTGGGAGTAGTAGGCGCCGGCGCCGGACGGGAGCCGCCGGGCCGGAAAGGTAAGGGCCCCCCTCCCCCCTCCGCGCGCCCCCTCCTCCCCTCCACGCACCCCCTCCTTACCTTCCCGGCCCGGTGGCTCCCGTCCGGCGCCGGCGCCTACTACTACCAGCAGGCTCCGCGGCCTGCTCTAGAGTAGCGCGCCGGGTGATGACATCACCCAGCGCGCCACCCTAGAGCAGGCCGCGGAGCCTGCTAGTAGTAGTAGGCGCCGGCGCCGGACGGGAGCCACCGGGCCGAGAAGGTAAGTGCCCCCCTCCTCCCCCCCCCGCTGTCCACTTTCATCGGCGGGCGCCTGCTGGCGCCCGCCAATGGAAGCGGCGGTGGGCGCCAGTGGGCGCCCGCCGATCCGCCGATCCGCCGAACCGGTTCGGAGCTTTTTCGGACCGGTTCGGATTGGATCGGCCGATCCAGCTGCGGGATCGGAAATCGGATAATTTATCCGATTTCCCACTGGACCGGACTCGGATCGTGGATCGGGTCCGATCCAGTGCACATCCCTACCTTTTACTCTGAATGGAGTCCCATGGAGTTCAGTGTACGCTTAGGATTCCAGCGCTAATCACAGCTAAGCCCTATTGGTTTCAATAGAATGTTACTCAGAAGTGCAAAGCGGCAAAAATTCAGAGGCAGGGCTATTCACAGTGCTGGGAAGGGGAGAGTGCCCCACCTCCCCCAAAGAAAACAAGACTTAAAAAAGACTGTTTAAAAAACTATTACCCAGTCCTTGCCTCAGCATCATTTGCTACCATGCTGAGACTGTGTGTGGCTTCATTATCTTTCTTGCACATGCACAAACATTACACAATACTAAGGGTGTGCAGAGCAGGTCTGCTCCTCCTTGAAATTCAAGGTGGAGCTCCAGTTTTTGGAACGGGGCCAGCTCCCCACACCATCTAGTTACTCATCAGTAAACTGCTCCGTTTTGGGGTAACTGCTGTATTACCATCAATGGAGATTAACAAACATGCATACATCTCAGTCATTTTTAAAGATTCATTAAACAAAAAACCTACGGTTTACAAAAACAATGTTAAGGTTCAACAGATTCCAACCAAGCACCCAAAAGCAGGGAAATTGGGAGTTAAGGCTCACAAGCCTTAACGCCACATCCTCCCTAAGGAGGCAGAAAGTGCAAGTGAAATTCTCATTCTCCCAAAGCAGATAAACCATGAGGACAGGGTGGAGAATATGATATGCAGAGGTGACTGTGGGGTTGTGGAAAACTGATCACGAACAACTTAGGGCCACCTACTTCTCTCTTTTTGTTTAGAGCAGCCCTTCCCCAACCTGGTGCCCTCCAAAGGTGTTGGACTACAACTCCCATCATTGCAAGTCAGTGTCATTTATATGCAATTAGCCAGTGTCATTTATATGCAATTAGTTCCTGGTGATATTCCCTCTTCATCACACCAGTTAAAGTTGCAGGGGCCCTGCCTTCTTTTGTATATGGTCACTCTAGTATAGTGCCTGCAACTTTAACTGTTGTGATGAAGAGGGAATTTCACCAGGAACTAATTGCATACAAATGACACTGGCTGAAATTCCCTGTTCTCTACAACTGTTAAAGTTACATGAGCCCTATCCTCCTTTTCATATGGTCAGCCTAAATATACAAAAGTTAAAAATATAATTAAATACTTTTCAATATTAAAGCATTTAAAACATTTTAAATACATAACAATTTAAAAGTCAAAGGTATAGACAGAGGTCCAGATTATTGGCCAAAGGCCTGCTGGAACAAAAAAGGGTTTGTCTGCATCTGAAAACACATCAAGGAGGGAGCCAGTGTAGACTGCAAGGATTAGAAAGAAAATACATGTGTGTACACTATGCAAAATAAACGACAGCTCAACTGTTTCTAAACCTTATTAGAAAAACAGGGTGACTAGGCCGAAACCAACATTGTAGGCCCAGAAGCACTTTGAAAGGTTTCAACATTGTACTTAAAACTTAACACTGGCCCAAATTAATTAAATGAAGTGTTTGAAGCTTTCAACTTTATAGCAGTATGGACCAAACTCTTAGAAAAGAGGGAAGGAGCACTGTGTGTGAGTGGGGTGGGGGAAATTAAAAGAAAGGTATAGCTACCTATTCCCAGGAGAGATCTGAAGATCAAGTTACCATGGATCCAGAGGAGCCACACCCTGCTTCACCAGGGAGCAAAAGAGCAAACTGGCCTTATGAAGATAGCCCAAATTACTCTCAGAGCCAAAGGAATGCATGTTCCAGAAGAGAAAAGAGAAACTCTTCTTCTTCTTCACTCAAAAGGTCTGTGCTAGAGGCAGCGGCCATTTCACTCACCCACCCCACATTCTAAGGCAGGAGGGAGGGGGGAGAGCGACGCTACTGAGAAGATGGCCGCCTCATTGACTTGAATGAGAGGTTAAAATAGTCCTTAAAATTCAACCGAAGGGAATTTTTAAAAAATGAAAAACTTTCCATCAACTACAGTCAAGGAGGAAGAAGACCCCACCACTGGATTAATTAATAAGGCTCTAGAAATTATGCAAATTGTGAGCACAAAAGTCGCAACCTGGAAGTGATTTTACAAAAGCAGGGAGACAGGTTTGTATTCCCTTTCTAACTTAAACTGCTCTCCTTCCCTCAATCTTTCACCAATCTTCTTGAAATTTTCAGGTAATGTAAAACAAACATTTCTTTCTGGCACCTGAAAATTTCAGAAAGGTTGGTGAAACATTTTTGATTTTATGGCTATTAGAATGACCCCCCCCCCAATTATCACTTTAACATGGCGGAATGTGTTTTTTACTGATGGCCCTTAACAATGGAGGCACGGCTGTGCCTCCATTAATAAAGAGATGAAACCTGGCATGCTCGTAGCTCTTAAGTAGGGCTTGAGCTATGCCAAGATTAAATAAGATCCCTTCATCCCTTGACTTTTTGGGTTTGTTTGTTTTTTAAAACAATCCCCTCAAACCACACACACTTCAGATGCACCTCATCTTCTCTCAGGAGATCTTGCAGAACTTTCAGAAACTAGAAACCTCCTGCAAAAATCTAAGTCCCCTATCTCTATGTGTGGAAGAACACACACACATACACACACACTCAATAACAAGCAAATGGGAGTGTGGAGTGGTACTACAAGAAAGAAGCAAATAGAGAGAAAAGAAAACCCAGTAAAGGAAGCTGGCTCCGGCTGTGTTGGTGTTTCATGTTGGTGAGGTGTTTCTTCTAGTCCCCCCATGCCCAAAATTAGGAGTACCCTTTTCTCTGCTGCTGCTGGTCCTTCTGAAGTGCAGGAGAAGAAGTCGGGTGTGGGTGGTCTTGAGGCTCCACCTGCACCCTCTCCTGCAAAACACAAATCTAGCACCAGGGATCATTTTTCTTTGGTGGCAGAGCATCCCAGGTATGCTAGATCTTAAGAGGCTGCACCCCCTTCAAGCCAGCAGTCAGTCTCAGGCTGGCAGCAGCAGCGGCAGTGCTGTGGGCAAGCCTCCTGCATCCCATGTCCAGAGGCTGGCCACTGAAAAGGGCAAAGGGGGCTTCAAAATGCCCCCAGATAGGAAGGTGCTAGGGAAAGCTGATGGAACTTCCCTATTTCTGAGATGTTCAGTGAGCCTCATCCACATTTTGAAAGAGCAGTGCTACACGTTCTTTCTGTGTATATAATTTTCAGTCCTTCCCCCTAAGCAATGTGATTGGAGGGGGACAGGGAGGAGACTGTGGCTATTGGTTAGCCAAAGATGTCAATCTCAAAACTACCCCTCCCTCACCCCCCAGCACCTTCCTAATATAGAAGGTTTCAGTTAGTTGTCAATCAACATGAAGTGAGCCCTCAAGTTGCCTAAAAAACCTACGGATAACAGATCACTTCAGAGTTGCGAATGATCTTCTAACCGCACTGTGGGTTTCCGATGGTTTTGAAACCACCCCCTAACTGCACCATGCTGTCAAAGGTCTGTCAAAGGTCAATCAACCCCCCCGATTTTCAGTGCAGAGCATCACCATCCCTACACAATACTGTAATGGGATTACTATAATGCCATTACTTTATTGTAATGGGATTGTTTTAGGTTTTGTTGATCTGAGCCGCCTTGGGAGGCCGTTTTCCTGAATGATGGCGTATAAATATTGGAAATAAATCAAACCTATAAGCACAAGTCCATAGTCATTCCACTCAGCTCAAACGCTGCTGTTCTCATTGTCTGTGTGCCCAACTTTAAATATCTTGCCTCTTAATTTGGAGTCAAAGAGAAAGAACGGCAGCTGTCAAAGCTCCTTGCGTCTCTTCCACACCTGGAATTGCCTTCCCGAGCTTCCTCACTCTTGTCTTCTATGAAACTAAAGTTGAAGAAGTTCACCAGGGCTGTATCTGTTGTTCTTCTTCATCTTTATTCTTAGTCATTCATTCTGGAGACAAAAATTCATATTTAAATGCCTCCAGTTGGGTTCCAACAGCCAGTTAGAATGTCATTGCGAAGCATCTAATCAGAGAAGCCGTCGTTATCTGACAGTTTCGGTTCTTCCCCCGCAATACTTCTCAGCGGCAGTATTTTACATCTGAGAAGCCTATGTTGGATACATGTCCCAGCTAGACTAGGCTGAGGCATCTGGGCTTGAATGAAGTGGCTGGAGAAAGAGAAACTAACTTAAGCATTTCTCATTTCTGTGTTAAAAGCAGAAGGAAAGAACAGATTGGTCAGGGATGTAGTGGGATGTACACAATGTAGTGAAAGCCACCACTTTGGATAGCTTTAAGGAGGGTTGGATAAATTCCTGGAGGAGAAGGCTATCAATGGCTACTAGTCCTTATGGCTAGGTGCAGTAAGCCTATGTCTACCAGTTGCTGGGGAACATGGGTGGGAGGGTGTTGTTGCACTCATGCTCTGCTTGTGGCTTTCCCTTGGGCAGCTGGTTGGCCACTGTGTGAACAGAGTGCTGGACGAGATGGGCCCTTGGTCTGATCCAGCATGGCTGTTCTTATGTTCTTAAGATGAAAGTAGTGAAGGTCCTTGGATGCAAAGGAGAGACCATTATGCAAGATTAGGAAGACAGAGTGGAATCTCAAGCCAGATACAAGTCCCTCCTGCCCTTCTGTCCACAGGATTGTCTTTATACTAGCGCAAAGTCAGCTGCATGTGGGCTGCACAATTGCCCTGTGATCACCTGAGGGTCTATTGCAGAAGTGAAGGACCTCAGGCTTAGGGGCCAAATCTGGCCCTCCTGGGTTCCCAGTCCTGTCCTCCAAGGTTCCATAGAAAGGCACATTCCCTTCCCCAGGCCCAAGCCTCTTTCCCCCACCAATCATTTGGTGGTTTCTCAGCTTTTACGCAGTTTTTCCTCCATTCTAAAAGATTGAAATGTTGCTCCGAAGGCTGAGTTACTGGCAGCAAGAGCATGAAGCTAAAATACACTGGTATTTTTTGGGGTGGGTTGGAGCCCTGCCTCTTTTGCCTTCAGCTCTCAACAGCTTTTCCAAAATGGAGCTTGGGCCTCAGGCTGAAAGAGGTCCAAGACCCCTAGTCTATCACATTGCATTTGAGCTGCGCAACTGTGCAATTTTATCTGCATTGCAGATGAGCATTGTTGTTTCCTCTATCTCAGAAGCTGTGATAGTAAATTAATTTTAAAAATGCTGGACTGATTTGCACCACATTGTTTCTCTTCAAATGAATACACCTTTGACATGGGATGGTTCATCATGCCCAGTACATTTTAGTACCTGAGGCAGAAAATCGAAATGGTACTTAATTTCCTATTATTGAATTTAGCCTGTGTGTTTTTTCTTATATGCTGATACTATATTTCTCTCTTGCTCTGTATTTTTAGTCTGATGCATTTGCAAAAGCCTGGTTCCCAATCATGCAAAATATAATAAACTATTTGCTGCCATTCATTGGTACCATAGAATCTGCCATGTGAATTCTGGGCCTCCTCATCCGACTTTGTATTAGAACTGGCTTTGGTGTGATGTGACAATGCCAACAGGGATGCTGCAGACAATTTTTTTATTTTATTTTAAATAATTTAATGTCACTTTTCAGAATCAAAGTCCTCTCAAAGCAGTGTATAAGAACAATGGACAAAAATGACACAATCACTGTAAAAAAAAGGGGAGGGGTGTACAGCCCATTTCAGTGTGAGGTCTGAGTTCAATTTCAGAGAAGCTCTTGGGAGCCATGTTCCAATGGTGGGCGGGGCTGAAGGCAAAAGGGGGTGGTGCCAAAATACTAACATATTGTAGCTGAAAGCTCTTACTGCCAATAGCAAGGCTTTAGGGGAGGCATTGGCGCATCCTTATATAATGGGGGAAACAAGTCAATGCCTAGAAACCACCAAATGGTCAGCAGTTGGGGGAAAGGGGCGGGACCAAGGACAGGGGGCATGACTATCTGGGGAACCTCAGAGGCTTGACTGGGACCCTAACTCAGCTGGATTTGCCCCTTGGGCTTGAGGTTCAACACTCCTGTTGTAAATCAATGGTAGAATAAAACATCCAATGAAAAACCCCCAAACAACATAAAATTACCCACAGTTCTGATCAGCTTAAAGAGCAGGTTAATCACTATTTTAACACTTTAGAGTGAATGTATGTTCCTCATTCTAAAGAATTTCAGGGATTTCAGATCTGTGAATGTGTAAAGAATTCTCTCTCAAAAGATCCCAGGGCTTGTTTGAGGAAAGGCATGATTATTACGAGGTTTGCAGTGTAAACAAACTAACTCTTAAGAAACAGATCCAAAGGGTGAGCTTTGGAAAGTTGGATCAAGTTTTTTTAGGAAAGTTGTGAAATGTCCATCTTGGTTGGTTTTTAAGAGGAGACTGAAAAAAAGTATGTCAGGGGGCATTCACATGTATTTGGGGGCATACTTAACATGCAAATGTGTCTTTAGGCTAAGTTACACAGCCTGAAGCACATCTGCCTGTCTATCTTCTACCTTCTGGCAAAGCTCAAGGGTGGTTGAGGATGCAATGGGGGTTCCGTTCTGTGTACAACAGAGGTGCAGAACCACTTTCAGCTGGAGAGCTGCATTCCATTTCAGAGAATCTCTCAGGGGTCACATTCGAGTGGTGGGCAGGGCTAAAGGCAAAAAGTGGTGGGGCCAAACACAAAAGGGGCAAGGACAACATCCCCAAATTACAAGCACATTGTAGTTTAGAGTTCTTCTTACTGCCAGTAGCTTAGCATTAGCGGAGGCATTTCAACCTTTTAGAGTGGAGGCGGGGGAACCTGCACAAAAGCCAAGAAAGCTCCAAATGAACAGTGTTTGGGGGTAGAGGTCCTGGCTTCTGGGGAACCCCAGAGAGCTAGATCTGGAGGGTCAGATGTGGAACCTCAAAAATTTTGCATTCTGCTGAGAAAGCCTGTGGGCTAAAAAATATAGGTCCCAAGACTGCTATGCATTAAATCAGAAGGACAGTTTCCAATGTAGCTAATCAGAAATGGAAGAACTGCAAATTAACTGTGTGATGATTTCATTTCCATTGCAAATGATACCACTTTTTTTTTTTTTTTTTTAAAGAAAAGCTAATCAACTGAGCCGTCATTTTTTACAAGGTTTTAAAATAGCCCTGCTGGCCCTTTTGCTTCGTTGTCACAGATCAAGTTCTTAAACTGGCCTCTAGTAAGTAGTACTCCTAATATCACAGTGAATCCCTCTTTGCTGCTGTCAGACCAAAAGTTCTTGGCTAGATGTCTGGTTAGCATTTTAATGCAGTCATAACTTTTAACAACAATAACTTGATGTTTCTCATCAAATAATGTCAAGCTTTGTTCACCAATGGTTTCAGGGCTTGCTTAGGAAACAGAGAATGTGCAGGGGACTGTGTATGTTTGTGGGTTAGGTTCTGTCTCTCCATACTTTACATTTGGGAGGAAGTTTTGCATCTACCTTCAATTTGCAAATTTATGGATTTTCTGATACTCCATGATTAGACTTTTCTGAATAGGCCAAAAGCTGTGCAATGCACAGAATACTAACCTGGTGGAATCACAAATTTCCTTCAGGAAAAGTTTTAGCTTGAGATTGGAGGGGGCTCACACACATTCAATATTCAAAATTCAGTGCACAGAATTTGCTAAAAACAGATTTTGAGAGAAAATATTGCAATATAGAAATACAATTCCTTCTTATTTCCCCACCAAAATCCAAATATGAATTGCTAGCTCAGTACTTGCCCATTGTTATCTGACCTTTAAAGCTGATATGTAGCATTTGGAATAGCACACAAAATCAAAGCTGGGATGGTAAATTGTCTCAATGGAGCCAGCCTCAAATTGTCATTAATTTTGAGGCGTGTGGAATTATTCTGATCTTAATATTTTACCAACATCAGATTTTAAACCTGTTTTGGTAGAGACATGTCCAATAGTGCTACCATGGTCCAGAACTGAGAACCCTCAGAGTCTGAATATTCCAGCAGGACCAGCAACTTGGAGGACGAGTCCGCACTGGTCCCCAGTTCATCTGAAGTATAGCCCTTAACCTTGGATCCTGTACCTGGTCCATGAAATGCTGCTGGGGAAATGCTTCTGAACTCTGACTCTGGGGAGTCAACTTCAGTCTCCTCCAGTGAACAGGAACGCCCTGTAGAATGTCCCCAATCATCTCAGACCCTCACTATCTAGAAGAAGTTAGTGACTGTGGGAAAGGACACTGGCCCTTTAAGGAAACCAGATACACCACTTGAGGTGGAGAAGCTCCAAGAATAACTCTCCTAGTCAGGCTTGAAAAACCTACCAGTTGCTCCAAGCTTCTGCTGGAATAACTTATCTTTTCCCTTATTATGTATGCTTTTAACTTTAATAATATTCATATGCTACTTAACGTAATACAAGCTCTAACTGGGTTTTAAAAACTTCACTTATATCTTCCTTTTTCTCCCGCCAAGGAACCCATGGCAGCTTACAGATTCCTCATCTTCTTTGTTTTATTGTTATAACAACCTTGTGAGGAAGGTTAGGCTGAGAGTCAGTCACTGACGCAAATCATCCAAGTGAGCTTCATGGCTGAGTGGGGAATAGAACCCGGATCTCCAAAGTCCCAGTCCCACAGTCTGACCATTGTACCACACTGGTTTACATACAAAAATATCTACAACAAAGATAAATAAAAAAAACTATAGAAAGAAACAATCAATGTAGAATTGCTGGCCATGGTACTGAATCCAAGTGGGAAATCTCTGGACCAGTACCTGCAGAACTGTCCAGGGTCCTGAATCTGCTCTGTTCCGTTTCTACACCAGTCAACTGCCTTGCATTGTTTCATCATCTTGCCTGAGATGAACGAAACCCCAATGGAACAGGACCAGTGCCAGAATGTCAGCGTAAACACACACATTCTTTGCCAAATAGCCAAAGGGAGAGGCAAAGGGAGCCCTGCTCTAATTTGTTTTCTCCAGTGCTCCACAACGGCCCTTGCACAGAACCTGTTAAACTCTGCATAGCCATCCTAATGGCTATGATCTGTATCCAGAGTGTTCCTTCTGTGAATAGAAGGACTCATTCAATTCACTGATGTGTCTGAAATCCAGCAGAGGCTCTTGCTGGAAGAAAGGGGATGATTTTTGCTGAACCCCTCTGCAGCCTTTCTAGCTCCCTCCTGCACTATTTCAGAAGGTCCCCCATCCGTCCAGCGCAGCTTTTCAGGGGGATTCAGTGGGAGGGAGAAATTAGTGAAAATGGCCTCCTCTTCCTTCCTCCAGTGGGGGCTTGCTGTGAGTGGAGTTCTGCTTATGGAAACTCTGGATCCAAAGGTATGCCTTTACAGCAGTAGGGCAAAATTTGGGTCCTTGTGTGTGAAAGTCAGTAGGCTGGGCCTTGTCCACACTGTTTCTGATGACTAGTTGCCTTGAGAGGATTCTACCCTTAAAAGCCACCTAAAAATAAATCTAAATAAATAAACAATCCCCCTCTAAAAGTGTTTTGAAGAGATTGAGTAGCTTCCCTTGTCTTTCTGATTTTGCCTCTTGTCATTATGACCTTCCCCCCTCCCCTTCTGGATCTGGCTCCTTGAGTTTCTTCTGGGCCAACAAGAATGGGAACACCTTTACGTATAACTGATGTATTTCAGGTTTTATGTTGAAAAACAAAACACCAATCATTAACATTTCTGCACTGCAAGAAGCTGCAAATACTTTTAACCCAATTACAACCTGGAGAATGCTGGGAGTTGTATGGCTTCCCCCCCCTCCTGTCTAAACATGCATAGGATTGCACCCTTAATGAATTATTTGCATCTGTCATCATTGCAGAAGATATAGAGGAATTATAGGACTTTCTTTTGCCTAAACATGCATAGGGTTGAGCCTTGATTCATTAAAACGGTGTTTTAATTTTATTTTATGGTGTTTAAATATATTATTGCAAGCTGCACTGATAATGTCCTTGAAGGTCAGGGTATTACCCTAAATAATAAATTTAAATGCTGCTGATAGTGGTGGTGAGAAAAGGCAGACCTGCTGTTTCGAATAGTGATCTGTTTTTGGGAAGATACCTGGCTGGTCTGGCTCTGCTGAAAGCGAAAGAGATTGTCTTTGGTGGCTAAAAGGGCCAACGTCTGAGAGTATGAGGAAGGTGTTCATGCCCTGGGGGGCCTAAGGCGTTCAAGCAAATCTTTTCCCACTGCCAAGGCACCAAATGACATCCATCCCAATGTGCAGCAAGTTCTTCTGAATAATTAAACCACAGGAAATTAATATTTCCTGCTTTAAATCTGAATTGGGGTATTTGTAATCACAATTTTATTGAAGCATTAAAAATTAAAGTGTGTCTTGAGGTTGCGCTTTGGGTAAGTGCTGCATTACGTCCTGGACAAAGAGTGAGTAAAGCTAAGACTGACTCAGGAGAAGCAGCCAAGTTGCTGGCGAGACACCTCTGATGAATGATAGGGGCACATGCACACACAAATCAGCAGTTTTGCACACTCCTGTTGCACATCTGTGCTGGTGGATGAGTGTGTTTCTCTACAGGGATATTAGCTCACTGGAAAACATGTGCTACTCCCATTATCCATATCAAAGAGGAGATTAATGAAAGCAGCCTTGATTTAGGGACTCAGAGTCGATGTCTATTATCTGCTGACCTTGCTGTCTGACTGTATCTGAACTCCTTGAGTTGCTTTCTAAACGTGTTGCTGCTGGCTGCAAATGTACCTGACCTCTGTGCAGCTGAATCCTCAAATGGGTCAAAGCTCAATGGCAGAGCCATATCTATAAAGATGCCGGATTCAATTCCTGGCATTTCTGGTTTATGGGAATGCAGCCAGTAGGGCTGTGGGCTGAAGGCAACGTGGCACTAAACATCTCACTTGGAATCACATCAGTTATTTTATTGTTCTTCCTTTCTTTTTTAAATTGTACTTTTGTTACCACAGCCTTACATTCTGCACTGACTAAATGTAATTTTCAATTATTTAATAAAAAATAGAGGGTGGAAATAACTCAATGATGACGATAATAATACATAATAACACTAAATGTATCAGGTGTCTGAGAATGAGGGAAGGTTAGCCTTAAGACTGCATTATGGAGGGGATATTTAACCATTTCTTCTCCCCTGAAGTCCTGATATTGGACACCCCTTCCCCGCTGCCATGTTGCTATTAGCCCTGGGAGGGAAGCCTCAATAGAGCCTTCCCTCCCAGGCTAATAGTAGCTTTGGGGAAGGCATTTTTATCGGGACTGCAATGGCAGAGGAAGGGGTTAAACTTCCCTTCCCTACATGCTGTAGCCCCAGTGAAAATCTCTTCCCCCCTGCCCACTGTTAATTTGACATGATTCCAAGTGACACACTCAGCATCACATCTGCTTTGGCCCTGAGAAGGCCTCTGACTGAGAGCTCAGAATGCTTCTTCAGAGTGGAGTAGAGAGTGAGTACTTGCTAAAATAGACCACTGAACTGAGAGCCTTTCTTATGTTACTTCAGCCTCTCTCAAGATTCAGTCTCCCATAGACTTCATTGAACTGTGGGATATGGCCACCTCTCATCACCACCACATCTCCCAATCTGTGAACACAGCACAGATACCTGCATGCAGAGATACTTTGCAAGGCACAGTGCAATGCTGGAAGATAAATGAGATCTTACATTCCTTCAAAGATTCAGAGATCACAGAACTGGAACTTGCCTTTTAAAAGGAAACAATTAAACACAGATGATCTCCACCAAATGCACTTCCGGGAATAGATGTGATGAGCTTTTTGCTTACTACTAACTTCCAGCTATTTCTCTTTAGAGTAAAGAGCAAAACTGAGGCAGTATCTCTTACATATAAACCAAGCATGACCCATATTACTGGCCAAGCATGGACTGGGTTTCTTCCTAATTATAGAGTATATGGGTATATGGCTGCCCTCATTTTACATTATTATTATTGGCCTTTTGATTTTGTGCCTCTAACAGTAGCTGCCAGACATGCTGAAATCAAGGAGCTGAGATTTCTCCTACCTGCTAAGCTACATCTGCTAAATTTCTGTGTATCCAGCTGCTGTAAAATGGCACAGGAGAAGGGTTGGCGGGGGCAAACCTAACTATAGTTTACATGACCAAGATGGCTGCCGTGAGCTGAGCACAGGCTCCCTCCCACGTAGAACTAGTCCACCCTGAAGGGTGTGTTAGCAACTCTGTATAGGCCTGCAAGTTGCTAACATGATCTTGTGCTGGCTTCTCAAGAACCATACAGTACTTGTTACCTATTGGTGGACTGTGGAAGGCAAAGGGATCCTTTCCACTCCTCTCTGTCCCCTTGTGATAGTGCATCCCTCAAGCACTTGAGTCCTCTGAGGAGGATGCAAAGTTGTGTGTTGAACCTCAGGCTTGGGGGCCAAACTCAGCCCTCCTGGGGTGCCTATCTGGCCTTCTAGGGTACCCCAGATGGCTATGCCCCCTTCCCCATGACACTGGGGGTTCCCATTCCCACCTGTCCCTTGATTGTTTGGTGATTTGCCAGCTTTTGCAGTTTTCCCCCATTCTCAAAGATTAAAATGCTTCTCCTAAGGCTTTGTTACTGGTAGTAAGAGCCTTAAGCTAAAATATGCAGTTTTTTGGCTCCATCCCCTTTTGCCTTCAGCTCCACCCACCACTGGGATGTGGATCCCAAGAGCTTCTCCAAAATGGATTTCATCCCTCAGGCTGAGAGGTGTTCTGCATCCCTGCCTTATAGAGATTGCTATCTGACCATTCCATCCGTTGTTAGGGTGTGTGGGAGGGAAATTAGAGTTCCCAAGAAGGGTCAATTGTTAAATATGTAGCATGCTGTTTCTGTTTTACTCAAGAGCATGCATGCCTCCACCCACCCAATTCGAATCAGGACTGCAGTGCACAGGGAGGCTTAATACTTCCCTCCCCAGCTGCAAACTCTCCCCGAAATTCCACACCACCACCATAGCAGTTACCAACAGTGGAGTTAGCTAAAACAGGGAGGGACAGGCAGATAGCTGTGGGGGACAGAACATAAAAGCTGCCCTGCTGGTCCATCTGTTTGCACTCTGGCCAACCAGGAAACCCAAAAGCAGGACATGCGTGCAACAGCATCCTCCCATCCATGTTCCTCAGCAACTGGTGTATATAGTCTTACTGCCTCTGATACTGGGGGTAGTACATAGCCATTGGCACTAGTACCAGTAATAGCGTCTCCTCCAGGAATTTATCCAACTCCCTTTTGAAGCAATCCCAGTTGATGGCCTTCACTACATCTCATGGAAGTTCCATAGTTTAACTCTGCACTGTGTGAAGCAGTAGAATCATAGAATAGTAGAGTTGGAAGGGCCTATAGGGCCATCAAGTCCAACCCCCTGCTCAATGCAGGAAACCACTTTAAAGCATACCTGAAAGATGGCTGTCCAGCTGCCTCTTGAATGCCTCTAGTGGGGGAAAGCCCATGACCTCCCTCAGTAATTGGTTCCATTGCCGTACTGCTCTAACAGTCAGGAAGTTTTTCCTGATGTCCAGCCGGAATCTGGCATCCTGTACTTGAGCCCATTATTCCGTGTCCTGCACTCTGGGATGATCAAGAAGAGATCCTGGCCCTCCTTGTGTAACAACCTTTAAAATATATGAAGAGCGCTATTGTGTCTCCCCTCAGTCTTCTCTTCCCCAGCCTAAACATACCCAGTTCTTTCAGTCTCTCCTTATAGGGCTTTGTTTCCAGACCCCTGATCATCCTCGTTGCCCTCTTCTGAACCCCCTTCAGCTTGTCTGCATCCTTCTTGAAGTTGATGCCCAGAACTGAACTGGTTCCCCTCTATTCGGCACTGATTGAGGCCTAACCAGTGCCGAATAGAGGGGAACCACTACTCATGTGATTTGGAAGCTATACTTCTATTAATGCAGCCAAAATAGCATTTGCTTTTTTTGCAGCCACTTCACACTGTTGGCTCGTATTCAGCTTGTGGTCTACAACAATTCCAAGATCCTTCTTACTTGTAGTATTGCTGAGCCAAGAATCTCCCATCTCGTAACTGCATTTGGTTTCTTTTTCCTAGGTGTAGAACTTGGCATTTATCCCTATTAAATTTCATTCTGTTGTTCTCAGCCCAGCTCTCCAGCTTATCAAGTTCACTTTGAAGTTTGTTTCTGTCTTCCAGGGTATTAGCTATCCCACCCAATTTTGTGTCATCTGCAATTTTTATAAACATTCTCTGCACCTCCTCATCCAAATCATTAATAAAATGTTTAAAAGCACTGGGCACAGGACTGTGCCTTGAGGTAGTCTGCTCATTATCTCCCCCCCCCCAGTTTGAGAAGGTACCATTGATAAGTATTCTTTGAGTCTGATTCTGTAGCCAACTGTGGATCCACCTAATAGCTGTCCCATCTAGCTCACTTTTAGCTAGTTTGCTAATCAGAATGTCATGGAGTATTTTGTCAAAAGCTTTGCTGAAGTCAAGATATATTGTGTCCACAGCATTCCCACAGTCCACAAGGGAGGTTACCTGATCAAAAAATGCGGTCAG
This sequence comes from Anniella stebbinsi, assembly GCA_029215795.1. NCBI lineage: Eukaryota > Metazoa > Chordata > Lepidosauria > Squamata > Anniellidae > Anniella > Anniella stebbinsi. Next base: position 56,558,194 of record JARDYH010000005.1, on the reverse strand, counting down.
ATTAGTCTGACAGGATTTGTTCTTGACAAATGCATGCTGGCTTCTAGTCATCACTGCATAGTTTTCAAGGTATTTACAGATTGACTTCTTTATAATCTGCTCCAAAATTTTCCCAGGGATGGATATCAGACTGACTGGTCTGTAGTTCCCAGATTCCTCCTTTTTGCCCTTTTTGAAGATAGGGACAACATTAGCCCTCCTCCAGTTGTCCGGCACTTCACCCGTCTTTCATGATTTCGCAAAGATAATAGACAGTGTTTCTGAGAGTTCTTCTGCCAGCTCCTCTATTACTCTAGAATGCAGTTCGTCGGGCCCTGGAGATTTGAACTCGTTCAAAGAAATTAGTGTTCCTTGACCATTTGTTTCTCTATCTCAAACTGCAATTATGCCCCTTCAGCTTGTACTTCACTTTTGCCGGGGGGGGGGGGGGAGGTCATAGACACGCTCATGGGAGAAGACTAAGTCAAAGTAGAAATTGAGCATTTCAGCCTTTTCTTTGTCATCAATTTTCTATCTTTATGAAGCAATTGAACCACCATTTCTTTTCTCTGTCTTTTACTATTCACATATCTGAAGAAAGCCTTTTTATTGCTTTTAGCATCCCTCGCTAGTCTCAGCTCCTTCTCGGCTTTAGCCTTCTTGACACCATTTTGGTACTTCTGTGCTACCTGTCTGTACTCTTCTTTTGTAGACTGGCCTTCCTTCCACTTCCTATATGTATCCTTTTTTTGTGTTCCGGTCATCTCTAAGCTTTTTGTGGAGTCACATTGGTTTCTTCTGTTGTCTTCTATCTTTTTTCCTTGTTGGAATTGTTTGTAATTGTGCCTTTAAAATGGCCTTTTTAAAAAATTCCCACTCATCTTGGACTCCTTTTTGCATTATGGTCACTTGCCATGGGACCTTACTTATCATAATTCTGAGTTTATTAAAACTGGCTTTCCTGATATCCAGAGTATGTGTATGGCTACACTCAGCTTTTGCTTCCTTTAAAATCAAGAACTCAAGTATTATGTGGTCACTTTCACCCAGAGTTCCTGTAACTGCCACTTTATCCACTAAGTCATCCCTATTAGTCAGTATCAAGTCGAGGATAGCCAATCCTCTAGTTCCTTCCTCCACTTTCTGTAGGAGAAAGTTATCAGCCACACCTCAGGAATTTCTTGGAAGGGCCACTATTGGCAGAATTTGTCTCCCAACAGTTATCGGGGTAATTGAAATCCCCCATTACTACTACATCACACTTCCTTGAAATACTGGCAATTTGCTTATCAAAAGTTTCATCCTCATTTTCTCCTTGATTGGGTGGTCAGTACTAGACTCTGACAATTGTGTTCCTTTTATTCCTTACCCCATTTATTTTAATCCAGATGCTCTCGATGGGACTCCCAGGCTCATCCTCCTGTATTTCTGTGCAGGGATAAGTATTTTTATTTTTTCTGGTGTTTTTTTTTAACAAGTTATACCCTTCAATTGCAATATTCCAGTCATTGGAGTCATCCCACCAAGTTTCAGTTATACCTATCAAGTACTTGCTTTTAGCTGACCTGAATCTCCTACTAATCAGCATCATGGGATGATCCCAGCTTCTAGTATTATGAGACAGAGAAAAATGTCTCCCCGCTTTCTCCACACTATGCATAATTTTGTACACCTCTATCATGTCTCCCCCTTCTCGCCTTTTTTCCAAACTAAACAATCCCAGCTGTTGTAACCTTACGCCACCAGGGAGTAGTTCTAGCCCCTTGATCATTTTAGTTGTCCCCATAGACACTACCCAAGTTGCTGTCCTGATGATTTTCTGCCTTGTGGGAATAACTACTTGCCTCCACTTAGGCTCTGCTTGTAGATTTTTAAATTCCACAAACATTACAGAGACACCATAATTCTCCCCTGCTCTCTTCTACGAAGGAAACGAGACTGATAGAGCCACCCCTGGAACTTTCTGGAGAAGCAGGGAATGTGCAACATGATTAGTTCTTTTTCTCCAGCAAAGGGGGGGGGGGAACTGGTTAGCTTTGTTTCAGCATTGATTGCCATAAGCATCATGGGTGCATAAGCATCTTTGGCTTGTCGGTGGATGGATGGAGACATTCGGCTATGCTCCTGTGCCCACAGTCTGGAGGATAAATTTGTGGGTGGCACAGTGAAAATAATTACTCTGTTGCTGAAGATTTTCGGCTGTGCAGTTTGTTTAGAGCAGCTGCTAAATGTTTCCATGCTGCAACACAAGAAGACAAGGAGGGTAAAAGATAGTGAGCAACCTCCAAGGCAGATTTTGACTGCTGATTCTGTTAGGGGGAGATGAGTGGGGGTTAATATCTTGCTGGCTAGGAAGCACTAGGTGATCTTTCCTGAGATTTGTGGTCCTCCCTTTCTGTTTTTCATCCTAGCCTGCTGAATGCAGAGGTCTCTCCTAGTGTCAAAGCCCTATATTTTGCTGACAGCTAGTGCCCAAGCCTTGTCTTATTCAAAAATGGTTGTGCCCAAGGTATATGATAGTGGGCAGGTATGTGATAGTGCTCCTTCTGGAAGACAAGCCATGGGGAATGGATGACAAAACATCACTGGAGGCACATGACTGTCTGGCATATGCACGCGCGCACGCGCGCACACACACACACACACATACACACAGCCTTTGTGAAAAAGAAATATATTAGTAAGTGGAGCAATTTCTCTCCCACAGACTGAGAGTCCTAGATGGGATTTGAATGTCTTCCGCAGGAGGCTTGCAATTCTTTTGGAAAGAAGGGAAGCTTTGAATAAACATGATTATAGGGTTCTGGAAAGAGAAGAGATGCCTTCCCCCTGCGCTATTAGAGAGAGGGAGAGAGAGAGAGGAGGGGGCTCTGATGTTGGAGGGGCCAAAAATGTGAGAGAGGATATACCATTTATGTACAACATGGGTGTTGAATCTCTTTCAGCCAGAAGACTGAATTCCATTTCAGAGAAACTCTTAAGGGTCGCATTCTGGTGGTGGGAGGGGCCAAAGTCAAAAGGGGGCAGGGCCCCACAACCAAAAATTCCAGCACATTGTAGCATGAAACTTTTACTGCCAGGAATTAAGCTTTGGGAGGGGCATTGCAACTTTTTAGAATGGGTGGGGGAGGAAACTACACAAATCCTGGGAAAACACCAAGCGATTGGTGGTTGGAAGGAAGAGGGCATGGCCTTTGGGGAATTCAAGAGGGCAAGATTTGGCTCCTGGGGCTAGGATTCTGCACCTCTCATATATAATGCCTGTGGAGTAGGTGATGTGGCCCTTTGTTCTCTCAGTTCCTGTTCTCCACAGCTCTGTCCAACCAAGGCTCCCTGGCAGCTCTCGTAATGGGGCGCTTACGCCTTGTACAGACTGAAATGCTGTGAGGTTTATAGCTTATGTCAATCAAAATTAAATTACCATCCACTTTGTCTCTATTTTGGATGAATTGCAAAGAGGGGACAAATCGAATGCATCCTCCCCCCCACCCCGAATATAAATCTTGTATTATGGAGGGGGAAAGGTGGGAAGAAGGAAGTACAGTGAGGGAAGATGGGCATTCAGTGAGGTCAAAAAGGCGTGGAGATAAACTGTGATATTTTTCTCTTGATTCCCCCCTCCCCATTTCTAGACAGTTCCTAAGAAGTAGGACAATGCTGTCAACACAGGAGCTCTCTCTCTCTCTCTCTCTCTCTCTCTCTCTCTGCAAAATGTTTTATACTTTGGCACAGATACCTAGTGCAGAGACCCATTGAACTGTTTATAACAGTGGCAGCACAATCCCATGCATGTCTGGTCAAAAGTACATCCCTCTGAGTTCAAGTACATCCTTGGGGGAGGACTATAGCTCAGTGGTAGAGCATCTGCTTTGCAGGCAGAAGGTCCCAGGTTTGATCCCTGGCATCTGATCAAAACATGGCTTCCCTTATGTCACGATATGCCTTGGCTACCACAACTTGAAGCTGCTAATAATGGCAGAAAGTACCAGTAAGGAATCAACAGAGGCATATGTGAGTTGGAGGAATGGAGAAGTAAAGAGTTAGAGAGAGAGAGAGAAATGGGGAGAGCTTTTGAATGAATACAAATGTATATATGGTCTTTCACCATGCCAGATAAGCCAGAGTAGGAAAGTTCTTTAAAGATAGTTAAAACCAGTGAAGCATCCTAAGGCTTCAATCCTATTTGCAATCCGTACCTGGGAGTAAGACCCATGGAATACACAAAGGTTTGTGCTGTTCAAAGAGTTTACTGGAAATCCTTTTTATTAAGACAGCAATCCTATACCCTCTTACCTGGAACTAAGCCCCATTGAACTCACTAAGACTTTTGAGTGGACATGCATAGAATTGCACTGTAAATATAACATTTTAGAAATTGGTTGTGCTAATGGCTGTGTGTCTACTTGCTACTTTGTTGGCCAAAGAAATTGGGAATTGGGAATTGGGATAGAAATCAGCATCGTGACATAGGGATGGTTTGAATGACACAACTTGCTTGTTGAGGATTATTTAACTCACAACATGTGAAGCTACCATTTTGAATATGCAACCCCTGATCGGGGAGGCTGTACTGTGTGTTATGCAATCCCAGCCATTGTGTGTTATTGAAAGGTTAAACAACCCTCACATGAGGCTACTACTAATCAAGTAGTAACCCATGATAGCTAGGTTCACATGCCACACCACAAGCTGTCCAGCTCTACCTGGATCAGGCTCAGGTTAAACTAAGCTAGGGTGACCATATGAAAAGGAGGACAGGGCTCCTGTATCTTTAACAGTTGTATCAAAAAGGGAATTTCAGCAGATGTCATTTGTATGCATGCAGCACCTGGTGAAATTCCCTCTTCATCACAACAATTAAAGCTGCAGGAACCCTGCCCTCTTTTGCATCTGGTCAAGATGGCAGGGTTCCTGCAGCTTAAGCTGTTGTGATGAAGAGGGAATTTCACTAGGTGCTGCATGCATTTAAATGTCTGCAAACCCTCCTCCATCATGTCATCTTAAGTCTCGCAAAAGCTTATGAATGGGCAATTTTCTGTCCCAGATACCAGAATCTGTTATAGTAAAAGCAGAAAATGTGGTTGTGTTGGGATGGGGATTGGTCAAAGTGATTCCTTGGGATCCTTTCCAACTTTGATTCTTGATTCCTAAGATTTCTGTGAGCAGAGCTAACAGTGTGGGTTGCCCTGAGAAAAGACCTCGTGGTTGTTGATGATCCATAATGTGTCTCAATCTTTGTAAACTACCTAGAGAGCTTTGGCTATGGGACAGTATAGAAATCAATCAATCAATCAATCAATCGAGCTAAGATGGCCCAAGAAGAAGCTGAAGATGGCTCATCCTTATTCACACACACACACACACACACTGGAGGGGTGAGCCACATCTGTGTGTAACCAGGAAGTCAAATGAGAAGCCTGCAACTTTTGGAGAAGGATTGAAAGAGACACAGAAGCCACGAACCATTAACAAACCACCACAACCCATGAGCCCTTTTAGGGCTATGGGTGGCTTGTTAACCATGCCAGCAACCCACTTCAGACGATGCTAGAACCTATGAGTGGGGGTTGTGTCACGGAATGTGTGCTTGCAGGTGCCACAATCACTAATGTAAACCACCATGGCTCAAACTGCTCATACGAAACCGGTCGGTGAGAGCTCTACAAGAATGGTGCTGGTGCCTCCCCTTGAAAACTAATGGGGGAGCAGGATCTGTTGAGGTATTGATACTTTGAGCCTCCATTTGTGCTCAACTTGCATACATCACCATCACCATCATCATCATCATGAATTGTTGTGAACTGCCCAGAGAGCTTCAGCTATAGGGAAGCATAGAAATGAAATAACTCATCATCATCACCACCATCACATTTATATCCCAATTCCACCCCCAAGGCAGTTGACATTGTCCTCCTCCCCTCCCTCCATTTTATCCTCACAACAATTGTGTGAGGTAGATTAGGCTGAAAGCCAGGGTCTGGCCCAAGTCACGCAAGTGAACTTCATGACCGAATCCCAGTCCAATACTCTAACTGCTACACCACCCTGGCTCTCTTACACATGCAAATGAACCATAGATCTCAAAAGCCCCATACATCTTCAGTGACCAAATCCCAAGGAAATAAACCCCTGGGAAACATTCTTACCCCTGGAGTTCTCACTGCTCAGGGAACTGGTCTGGGAGAGATCAGAACATTTGCAAGCAAACTGAAATGAGGAAAAACGGTCTCTTTGAGATTTCTACCCCCAGATTCATTTCAGCTCTTGTCTCCACTACTAAACTTTCTCATTTACGTTCTAGTCATTTCTGGTCTTGATTACTGTAATCTCCCCCTCAGTGCTCTCCCAGCATCTCATCTTTCTCTTCAGTCAATTGAGAATGCCTCAGACAAAATAACATTTCATATTTATTACATTGATCATGTTACGTCCCACTACACCCCACCCCACCACTTTTGTGTTGTTTTTTTTAAATAAGGCTGCAATCCAGTATATACTCTTTCCTGGGAGTAAGCTCCATTGAATGCAGAGGGGCTTTCTTCCTAGTGAACATGGTAGAATTGCTTTGTAAGGCTTCAGTCTTATACACACTGACCTGGGAGTAAATCCCATAGCTCGGGGTTCACCTGAGCATGCTGATACCCCCCTCTTGTTTCTCAGCGGCTCTGTTTTGGATCCATTTCTGTTGACGCTTAACCATTTGACTTCACTATTAGAGGGAATGATTGAAATAAATAGGATTGCCTTGCAAATAGTTGTGCCTGGACACTTCAGAGTTTGCCAAGTGAAAGATTTTATCGATTATAACACTTGAAAGAACCTGAATCTACCAGTGGGCAGAGAGACAACCACACAATCAGAAATGACCCCAGGGAATATTTGGAACACTCCACCATTTCTTTAAGAAAACAGGATGCATGAAGCTGCTTTGTACTAAATCAGACAGCTGGTCATTTAATCCGATATTGGTTTGTCCAGCTCCGAGCATCTCCCTAAGGTTGCATACTAGAGATGCTGGGGACCAAACCTGGGTTTTCCTGCATACCTCCAATGAGTGAGGAACACCAGCAGCAAAGCAGAGGCTTTCTCTCTGTGGGCTTTGGATGACAGCCACTTATTAGATGCGAAAGGGAAGTAATATTCTGCAATGAAGAAAAACTTCTTCTTTTGCTTCAAAGGCCGGATATCTGGCAACCCTTCCCAACTGCTCCACTTTCTACTCTGCTGCACCTCCAGGCTGAGTAGCTGTCCATGTTTACTCGATAGGCCTGTGCAGAGAACACAGCAGCAGGAGACACTGGCTTGTAGAATCTCGGCATTCACAAACTGATAGGGACAGATGTGCTGAGCATGGATTGGCCTTGAATCAAAATCACATCCTGGACCAGTCACTGAAGAAGAGAGAGAGAGAGAGAGAGAGAGAGAGAGAGATATCCAAGCTGCAAACAATGATAGATCAGATGATTTTCAGGCAAAAGCATACTTTCTATTCCCATCTCAACACATGGAATGTAGTTTTAGATTATTATTTTTTTAAAAAAACACCTGGGGAGGAAACAAAACTTTACATACACAATGCATATAGCAAAGGTCCAATGTCATTTTTTTTAAATAGAAAAAACAGCCTCGATTGCCTGCAGATTTTGGTGCAGGAACAGTAAAGGAATGTAACTTTTCCTCACTGGCTGTTTTTCCCTAAGAACATAAGAAGAGCCCTGCTGGATCAGATGAAGGATCCATCTAGTCCAGCATTCTATTTCACACAATGGCCAACCTGCTGCCAGCCAAGAACCCACGAGCAGGACATGAGTGCAACAGCACCCTCATGCCTGTGCACCCCAGCAACTGGTATATATAGGCTTACTGCCTCAGATACTGGAGGTAGCACATAGCCATCAGGGCTAGTAGCTACTGATAGCCTTCTCCTCCAGGAATTTATCTTAAAACCATTGAAAGCCATCCAAATTGGTGGCCATCACTATATCTTGTGGTAGTGAATTCCATAGTTTAACTATGCACTGTGTGAAGTACTTCCTTTTATCTATCCCGAATCTCCCAACAATCAGCTTTACGGGATGACCCCGGGTACTAGTATTATGGGAAAGGGAGAAAAATGTCTCCCTATCCACATTCTCCACACCATGCATAATGTTGTACACCTCTATCATGTCTCCCCTTACCCTCCTTTGTACTATTGTACCCTTCTATATAACCTCAAGCTGTTTTAGCCTTGCCTCTGGTGGGCTCCAGATGTGTGGGAGGTTTTGAGCAGGAAAATGGCTGACAGAGAAAAGGTTCACTAGACTAGGCTGACCAGATAAAATCCAGGTCAGGGCTCATGTAACTTTAACAGTTGTAGAGAAAAGGGAATTTCAGCCAGTGTCATTTGTATGCAATTAGTTCCTGGTGATATTCCCTCTTCATCACAACAGTTAAAGGTGCAGGCACTATACTAGAGTGATATACAAAAGAAGGCAGGGCCCCTGCAACTTTAACAGTTGTGATGAAGAGGGAATTTCACCAGGAACTAATTGCATACAAATGACACTGGCTGAAATTCCCTTTTCTCTACAACTGTTAAAGTTACATGAGCCCTGACCTGGATTTTATCTGTTCACCCTACACTAGACCCTACCCTTCATGACAGCCCCCAAGGCTGCTTTTCATAATAAATAGGTATAGGCTTTGTTACATGCATAGTGTGCAACGTTATCACTTGTCCCATAGGTTCTTCTAGCATCAAAATCCATATTAGTGTAATAATACCTTTACTAGGTCACCCAAGGCAAGATCTGGAGATCTCAATTTTTGTAGGCCTAATACGGGTTTTATACTAATATGCATTTTGGAATTTTGGTTATGGCCAATACCTTTGTGTTTTGTGTTTCTTATAGCTATTTCCATAATTCCTGCCATTTATGGGACCTATTTACAGTATAATAATAGTTTTGTAATATTTTTCATTCTCTTCTTGTAATGTGCGGGGTTTCTTTTTGTCTTTGTATCCTACTTTGCATTTTTATTTACTGCATGATTTGCTACTGTTTTCAATCCAGCCCTGTAATTGATTTCATAGTAAGACTGAGCCAAAGCAGACGGCACTTTTCACAAACATGGTCTCTCCCTTCCAAAAATGCTCTCCCTTTTAGTGATATTGGGGGTTGCTAATGTGTTCAGTAGAAGCACATTCCTCATGCTTAAATGAGCTTTGTGGCCAATCAGTGACTGTTTTGGTGTCGTTTCACTGCCTCCTTTAATGCCCTCTTTAATGAAACTGGACCGATAGCTGGTTTCTGTTTGCTATAGAAGCACATTTGCTGCATTTAGAGTGCTGTTAACTACCATGGAATGGTGAAATGGAGATGTACACATGTAAAGACCTCACTCATCCATGATTTGATTATGGATGAGGGAGCTGACCTGGCCTGCATCACCAAGGCCTGGGTGGACAAGCTGGATGGTGTAGATGTGACTCAACTTTGTCCACCTGGGTACTCTGTACAGCATCAGGCTAGTTTGGAGGGCTGGGGAGTGGAGGGAGTCACTGTGAGCCATAAAAGTTGCACCTTGCCCACCAGGAAAACCCTCCATTCTGGGACAAACTGTTAGGGCCTGTACCTTGTGTTGGGCCAAAGAGACTGATTGGGGATGCTATCGATGTACAGCCCACCCTGCTACCCAATGGCCAACTTGACTGACCTTGCTGAAGTGGTCTCAGGTGTGGTCTTAGGAACCCAAGGATCCTGGACTTGGAGAACTTCGATTTCCATGCTGAGGTTGCTTAACAGGACTGGCTCAGGACTTCATAGCCCCCATGACAACCATGGACCTATCTCAGTTTGTTATGAGCCCAACACACAGGGCAGGGAATACCCTTGATTTTGTCTTTGTCTTTGGGCAAGAGGTGGTGGTCTGGATATTAGGGGGTGGAAATCACCCCATTGTCAGGGTCAGACCACTTTCTAGTGAAGTCTGGTCTCACAGTTCCAGTGCCTCCCTTCAGAGCTTGGGCACTCATTAAGAGGTGGTGTTCGCTCATGGAGACTTATGGAATCTGATGTATTCCTGAAGGCTCTGGGGAATTTTTCAGTAGCCAGAGTTAATTGAGCCCTTGTCGAATTGTGGAATGGTGAGGCATGAAGGGTCAGCTTCAGCACTGTGGAGTTTGGATGGTCCTCTGGTTTACCAAGGAGCTTCGGATGATGGAACAGGCTAGAAGTTGACTGGATTGCAAGTGACATAAGTTTTATCATGAAGGTGACCAAACATGCATCTGAATTGGGAGGGATCATACATGTTCTGAAATGTTGCTTGGATGCAGTTATGGGTTGGATGAGGGCAAATAACCTGAAGCTGAATCCTGAAAAGACAGAGACTCTTTGGTTGGGCAGTTCCCAGGTCTGGGAATTGGGTTGTTTGTCTGTTCTGAATGGGTTTGCACTCCCTCTGAAGGAGCAGGAGCATAGTTTGGGGGTACTCTTGGACTCATCCTTGTCACTGGAGGCCTAGGTGACCCCAGACCACCCCTTATCAACATTGGTTCCTGGATAGGGGTAGCCTAGCCATGGTGATTCATGCACTAGTAACCTCATGACTAGGCTACTGTAGTGCACTCTGTGCCTGGTTCAGGAGCTGCAGCTAGTGGAGCACCTAGATATATACATATTACACCTGGGTTAAAAGAACAGCAATGGCTGCCTATTAGCTACTGAGCCACATTCAAGGTATTGTTGTTGATATTCAAAGCTCTAAACAACTTGGGGCCAGAATACCCAGCTGTCTGCATTGTCTTATATACATCAAATTGACCCCTGAGATCTTCCGAGGAGGCCTTATTGGTCATTCCACAGTGTGTCACCAGATAACAGGATGTAAACAGACCATCTTGGTAGCAGCACCCGCCCTCTGGAACACTCTCCCATGTGTCGTTTGAGAGGCGGAAACTGTGGCAAGCTTCAAATGCCTCATGGAAATGTATTTGTTCACTCAGGCTTTCCTGGACTTCTAATCAATCATGACACCGCTCTCTTTTACTGTTCTTGCTGTAATGTTTTTAAGGTACTTATTGTTTTATGTTGCTTTTATATTGGTTTTTATACTGTATTGAATGCATCTGTATGTAAATCTCTTGGAGATTCTGGGATGGAAATCAGCAGAGAAGCAACTTCAGTAAAAAGGTAGAGGAGCCTGGAACTCTTCAGAAGTTTTGGACTATAGTTCCCATCATCCCTGACTAATGATAATGCTGACTGGGCTGATGGGAGCTGTAGTCCAAAATATCTGGAGGGTACTAGGTTGAGGGATAATGTGAAAGACAAAGTAGGGAAGCTCATCTGGCCACAGTCCCACTGCATATTTAGCCACTCTTTTAGTGTTTAGCACTGAAAATGTCAAAACACACAAATCAAACACACATATCACATAAAGTGTGATTTGGCCCTTGGAAAAGAAGCGGGCAACTTGTGGCTCTCCATATGTTTTGGCTCCCATCAGCCCTAGCCAGCATAACGAATGTGAGGGATGATGGGAGTTGTCAGCCAAAACATCTGGACCAAACATCTGGCCAAAACAAATTGCCTACCCCAGATAGGGGAAGACAAGCAGGGAGCTTTGCCTTGGGCCCCACTCTTGAAGGATAACCTGCAACATTTGACATTATGGGGCAGGGAAAGGGTGATAGTGCTAGGGTGACCATATGAAAAGGAGGACAGGGCTCCAGTATCAGCTGCAGGATCCCTATCCTCTTTTGTATCTGGTCACTCTAGTATAGCTAGCATTACCAGATACAAAAGAGGGCAGGGCTCCTGAAGCTTTAATTGTTGTGATGAAGAGGGAATTTCACCAGGTGCTGCATGCATACAAATGACACCTGCTGAAATTCCCTTTCAATACAACTGAAAGGGAATTTGGTGACCTAATATGGTCACCCTAATAGTGACTAAAGTTAGTATTTCCTTTGTCCAGTTTCTAGTGGAAGGTTGGGCTGTGCAATTGACAAAGGACTCCAAGCGCAAGTGAGAGATATCTCATTGCAAGCCATGTCCTTAGAAATGTTCAAATTCATGCACCCTTCCCATTCTCCAGTCTTTCTCAAAATGCAAACTTGAGATCTGAGCTCTGCTTTGCTCCCATCTACCAAATGCATCTAGAGGAAGTACTAAATGCATCTAGAGGAAGTACTAAATGCACAACTCCATCTGCTTTGGGTCGGACTGATTGCACTCACCTTTTTGAAGCTACTTGCTGACAGACACCGCAATCTCTTATGTGGGCTATAAACTGAACCCTATAATTACCAGGAATGAGTGTGATACACTGAAAGATGCTGAGAACAGTGTTCCTGCACTGGATGTACACAGTCTAAAATCAGAGACCAGCTCCAGTTAAAACCCACTGCCACAAAGCCTTCCATAGGAGAAAAGAAATAGCATCAGCCAGAAATGCACATCTGGACAACCTAGGGGATGGGGGGGAACCTCTGGCCCATGTGCCAGATACAGCCTGTGAGAGTTTTCCAGCTGGCCTTCAGCTTCTTCCCCAGGCCTTGCCTCCTTTGTTGATTGAAGATAAAAACTTTTCCTTGAAGGGGAGACAAGGAAAAGCCTGTGGAAGAAGCTGTCCCATACCATTTTGCTCGGCTTACTTGTGAATAGACATAACATTCATCCTTACTTGTGAATAGACATGCAGGTCATACTTACTTCTGAGTAGATCTACAGAATCCTTGTCCTGCTTACTTCTGAGTTGGATTAAAGTGGATAATAATCACATCTTGGCCCCACCCACTTTGCCTATTGCAGATGGAATATGACCCCAATCCTTTGCCCAGATTGGAATTTGGTCTGCAGGCTGAAAAAGGTTCCCCACCCTTCAGGGAAGAGGACATGATTTAAAGATAAGTTCTAGCGGTGGCTGCGGGAGGTGACCAGGGATGGTGAGGAAGGTGGGAATGGGAGGGGAATCCGGTGAGTCCAGTGGACTCACCTGGATTCACAACCAGCCTTCTGCTGGCTTTCCTGGGTGGGCAGGCAGGCAGGCAGATGGGGAAGAGAAGTGGCTCAGCATTGTCCTGAATCAGCATGAGGCAACACGAGGCTTTGGTGCCAATCTGCTTCGACCTTGGGGCATTTAAGGCCAACCTGGTACCACCTTGGATTTGAGCTGAGGTGGTCTGAATCAGTTGCTTCAGCTTGGATTTGGGGATTTGGCCTGAGGCAGTGCACACAGCCCTAGTAAAAGTCACCCACCACACACACAGCAATTAGCATTAGGAAACATGTTAATTGCCCATAGGTGCCCCATGTCTGATATTTAGCACTTGGTGATATCTATTTAAATTATTAGAGTCAGCTGTAGTTATGCCATTAAACTGTGGGTTATGAGTTCTTGAATGGGTCACACAATGAGGACGTTTTTCTTTCTTTCACTGGGCTTGCAGCACACCATTGCTGATGTGTGGTCCCTTTAAGAGATAAGCTCACTTCTTAAAGATCATACTTATGCATAACTATATTAACATTTTTTAAAAAGTTAAATTTATTTATTTATTTTATTTATTTACTGCATTTCTATACCGCCCAATAGCCAAAGCTCTCTGGGCGGTTTACAAAAATTAAAACTTGTTCAGTGGATGTGACATTCTTGTATTTCCTGTTGTAGAGGGGGAAAGTAGGATTCAAAAGATGGAGTTAGTTTACAAGCACGTTTCAAAGGCTGAGCAGGTTTACAGGTGTATAATATATTCAATATATTTGAGAAGCACAGCCTTAATGCAACCTGATCTGCCCTTTCCCATTTGGATCGACTCAGGGGCAGATGCAGAGGATGTAAGGCAGAGATCAGGCTGTACCAGTGCAGGCATATGTGTGTCCTTGGTCCACTTCTAAAAGGACCAGTTGCCCTGATAATTTTACAAAATTCTGCTTGCTTGCCAGTTAGTTTGAAATGATAAATGCCTTCCTTTAAGTCAAGGCCCTGAACATTTTGTAGATCCCTGTTTTGCTTGCAGTCACGTTGCATCACGGATTTTCTTTCGTATAGATTCTATATTATAGGAGGTTTAAAAGATCTCACAAGAATGAAGATGGCTTGATGGGAAAGGGGGTTAAATGTTCTGAGAATGCAAACAATTTGGCACACGCCAAAAGGTTGGAATATTGTGAGAATACACGTTGCATAAGATTGTGTAATGCTTCTTCATCTCAGTATGGCTCATAAACTGCTTCCGTGAAATCATAATGGATTTAACAATTCTAGAATATTTAGAGCCAGATTCAGAAGTGATAGAACCAAAATACTAGGGGTGTGCATGCCAAAATATATCGTTTTTTATCGTTATCGTCATTTTGGACCAAAAAAAATATCGTCTTCATTCATATCGTAGGTGATCCATATCGTCTTCACGATAGTTATCGTTAAAAAATGATATTTTGGGCAGAAAGAAAAAAATGCCTATAACTTCTGTATTTTAAAAGTTAGAGGCTTGAAACTTGGTCACAGTGCTTCTGGGGTATGCCTAAGTATGTGTATGAAATCTGAAATCGATCCCTCCAACTCTCGATTTTATATGATTTTTTTAAAGAACGTTTCCGTTCTGACACGTCTGGCGAGCTGTCATTCTGATCTGTCAGAACGGAAACGATCTTAAATAAATTCATATAAAATCGAGAGTTGGAGGGATCGATCTCAAATTTCATACACATTCTTAGGCATACCCCAGAAGCACTGTGACCAAGTTTCAAGCCTCTAACTTTTAAAATACAGAAGTTATAGGTATATTTATATGGCAGTCCGATAAAACAATAAAATCGCCTAAAAATTATCATCTCCGATGATTATCGTAGGATTTTCTATTGTATCGTCATCATTAAAAACATACACGATAACGACCTTATCGTATCGTTATCATACATTTTAACGATACGATACACATCCCTACAAAATACTCCAACCAAATCCGATATGTACAGTCCCTGCCTCAGCCTGTTTGTTCGTTTGTTTCCATATGTTGAAGGCGTTTGTTAACAAACATTTGTTGAATTCTGTTAACCCGGATGTTTCTTTTCAGACAGCTCCCATTCATTTTTGTACAGACTGTCACAAAGGGACATTCCCACTGGACTGGACTTTCTGTCAGCTGAACGTCAGACTCAATACTTCAGAGTTGCAGTTTCCTTGATGCCTGTTGCTGCTTTATTTTACTGAAACTGTATTGAACAGGTCCTATCTCCCCTGAGAAAATATTGATCTGGTGTTTAAATGACTTCCCATTAACACACTACAATGGGTGTCATTGGAGATTACTTTTTGATCAGATTACAAAGGGAGGCCTCAGACACTGTGCTTCAAAAGAGCCCTCTGCACTCCAAGCTTCTTCCTTTCTACATAAAAATAACATTTTTTCTGCTCTTTTCACTCAAGATTTCACCAAACAAAAATTTAAGTTATTAAGATTTTTAAAAAGTTTTCTGCTCTGCCAAAGGGGAAAGAGAAGCAGTATTGAATACATTGGTTTATTTGCAGAAAGCTTTTTAAAGAGGGGGGTGTTGTTGTTCTACAGTCCCATCAAGTTAAATGAGGCTCAGGCTGCAATTTGTTCTATATGCATTTTCCTGAGTGTAAATCCTATTGAACACAATGGGGCTTACCTCTGAGTAGACATGCATAGGATTGTGGTTTTAAAAATATAGAAAAGGCCTAAGTGATTCATGCTTCTATTTTTTCCTACCAGGTCAGGGCTCTTTGATTCTCTAAGAGTTCCATCTCCAAGATAAGTAACAGCAACAACAGCCAACAACTCTGTTTATTTTTCAAGTGTAGGAGGCTTGGGATTCTGTGCCAAATTCGGCACCCCAAATGCTCATAAGCATTGCAATATTACACATATTAAATGCATACATACATATTTTTTAAATATTGCACATAGTTTAAGCCACTGACAAATTTGTTTGTGCAGAAATTACTGAAATCTCTGTCCAGGCCCTTTTCAGTATTTGAACTGTTAGCAAGCACATCTTTTCAGTCTTACTTCACACCCATGAGAGCTAGAAGCTTCTTTTTTGAAAAAAACACTATAATTCTCAGACTTTTCCAGAAGGTATTAGATATTATAGAGAACATGTTTTACCACTGATACAATTATATTAAATCAGATTTGTAAAATTGGTTCCAAATCCAAGAATTCCTGAATTCCATGATCACCCCAGCTGTTGGGTGAAAGGACCAGGCTGTGAATCAAGAAGTGCATTTTTGCCTTTTGGAGTGCTTTGCTGTTATTGACCTTAGTGCTGTCACATAATATGAAATTAACAGACAAAAACCAGTGTTTATAATTATCAATCTCTCTTTACAGATTAGGATATGAATTGCCCAAAATTTCAACCTATAAACCTGTGTGATATCTTGGCATAAAATTAACTGTTGAAATGAATAATTTAGCCAAGGTTAATTATGATCCTTTGATACAAAGTGTTAAACAAGATCTTAGAGCAAGTGTGGTCTAATGGTTATAATGCTGGACTGGGACTCAGGAAATCCAGATTCTAGTCACCTTTCACAATGAATCTCACTGGGTGAGTTTGAGCCTATCACTCTTGGTCTAACCTACCTCACAGGGTTGTTGTGAGGGTATGATGGAGAGGAGGAGGGCCATGTAAGCTACCTTGGGTTCCTTGCAAGAAAAGGGGCAGGATATAAGAATAAGTAAATAAAATAAGAAAAACTAAAAAATTGGAAAAAAAGAAATGTCAAATGATCATGGTTAGCAAGGCTTTCTGCTGTAAAAAATGTCATGTTTGCCATAATGATGAAGAAGATGATGATGTCTTTCCCATTGCATATTGATTAAAGACAGCTTAAAGGGTGGCAAAAGACAATCAATAATTTTAATTTTATGTTGCTCCTGCCATGCATTCCTCATCACAAACGAGAGGGCTGCTGGAGTTTAATATAATGCTATAATGTTCAGCACAAGTGGCCTGAATGACATCATGGATATCACATCACAGTGAGGATACAGTGTAACAGCTACGTATAAACACAGCCTTAAACACACTGCCTTGAATTTCAAAGAAAGATAGGGGAACTCAGGTGGAACTGCTTTCAAAAACTTGATCAATGAACATGAGGCTCTGTTATGTCCCCATTATGATAAAGGATAAAAGATCTAACGTGAATGAGTGTATCAGGGTCATTCAAACTAGGGCTGTGAACAGCCCCCCGATTCAGTCTGGATTCAGATCGGGCCCAACCAGATCTGGACCAGATTGGACCTCCCCCGATCTGGTCTGGAACTGGATTTTGATCCGGAACCGAGTCTCTGGATCAAGATCCAGAGACCCTCCTTTTCCCCATAGACTTGCAAGTCTATGGGGAAAAGGACTCACTGCCCTTCCCCCACTCTCCCTGCTTACCTGCTGCCTCCTCGTCACCGCCGCCATCCGCCATCTGCTGCTGCCGTCCGTTGGCCGCCACTGCTTCCACTCTACTGAGAACCAGGCCGCTCCCTTTTCTCTCAGGCATTTAGCAATATCTGATGAGCCTGGATCTGGTTTTAAATGTATGTGTATCTTGTATGTTTTTGCAGTTTTAATTTTTGTCTATTGTTTTAAATGTTTTAATTTTATGTAAACCATCCAGAGAGCTTCAGCTGTGGGGCGGTATACAAATGCAATAAATAATAATAATGCCCATAACATGCCTTCCAACATTCTACAAAATTATAACCGCCACAATCACACAGAAAATTGAAGCATATTTCACCCAATATAATATACTCACAGAAAAACAAAAAGGATATAAAAAGAACAGCAGAGGATGCAAAGAACAGTTAATAATAGACAGTGTCATCATGAAGCAAACAGAAAAACAAAAAAGAAACCTCCATACCTGCTACATGGACTATAAAAAGGCTTTCGACTCCATCCCACACAGCTGGCTGAAAAAAGTACTCAAAATATACAAAATATATCCCTCAATCCAAAACTTTCTGACAAGAATCATGGAGACATGGAGAACGACAATACACCTAACAACAGACAGGGCTCATACACAGACAGAAAAAAATAAATATCAAACGTGGCATATTCCAAGGTGATGCATTCAGCGTTCTGTGGTTTTGCCTGTGTCTCAATCCGCTATCCAACACCCTTAACAACACCACATAGGGCACTGAGATAAAACACCAAAAACACGCAAAGCACAGAATCAATCACCTCCTGTACATGGATGACATCAAAATCTATGCTTCAGCCTTGACACAGATAAAAGGCCTCCTGCGAATCATTGAGGAACTGACAACAGACATGAAAATGGAATTCGGGTTGGGAAAAAGCAAGATGCTACACATAGAAAGGGGAAAATGGAAAGAAGAAGAAACAGCAGAAACATTAAATAACAAAATATTAGATGACATGGAAGAAAATGAAACATACAAATACTTAGGATTCCAACAAAACACAAAAATCAATCATTCCACAGTAAAAACTCAACTAAGAATGCAATATAAAACTCGCCAATCACAAATTCTAAAATCTAAACTCAACTCTAAAAACATTTTCAAAACCATTAACACCTATGCAATACCCATTCTCACATACTCATTCGGAATCATACATTGGTCGCACACTGAACTCAAAGAAATAAACAGATTCAAACACACCGAACTCACAAAACGCCCCATGCTCCATCCCAACTCATGTATAGAAAGAACAACAATCAGCAGGAAAGAAGGAGGAAGAGGTATCTAGACATTAACACAATGCATGCTAAACAGAAAAAATCACTCAGAGAATTCTTCCACACTAAAAACACCCCTATTCATAAAGCCATAGTAACAGCAGATAAAAATTACACCCCACTCAACCTAGCACTACAAAACAAAGAACCCACGAATAAAGAAAGAACAATCATACGAATGGCTCAGGAAGGGTGAGCTATTTCCAGAAACAGAAGGATTCCTAATAGCTATACAGGATCAAGTTATAGCCACCAAGAACTACAAAAATACATCATAAAAGCTAGCAGTGTAACAACAAACATGTGCAAGAAATGCCATCAGTTCCAAGAAACAATTGACCACATAACAGGAGGATGTAAAATTCTGGCAGGAATGGACTATACAGACAGACACAATACAGCTGCAAAGATAATTCACCAACAACTCGCCATCAAATTCAACCTTATCGAACAATCTACACCATACTATACATACTCACCCGAAACAATCTTTGAAAATGCAGATCATAAAATATACTGGGACAGAACAATTCATACGGACAAGACAATACCCTGCAACTGACCAGACATCACGGTCATAGACAAGAAAGAAAAACACACATACCTCATCGACATAGCAATACCAAATGACAAAAATGTTTTTTATAAAGGAAGTAGAAAAGAGAGACAAATATACACCACTGGCCATGAAAGTCAAAGAACTATGGCAACAGGAAAAGGTCACAATTATTTCGTTAGTCACCTCAGTCACCGGCATCACATCAAAAAATTATACTGAAAACCTTCAGAAACTGGGCTTACCAAAATACGTCCACACCAACATTCAGAAAGCAGTCATACTTAAAACATGCTCAATTGTCAGGAAATTCCTGAATCTGTAAAAGACAGCATGACTTGGCAAAGCCCGTCATGTCCATCTAGAAAAACTGCCACGAGAGAGAAAGAGATGAAATAATAATAGTGCAAGTGGGCCAGAATTGGTGTTATTGCTCAGAACTTCTTGTCCCTGCTATCAATCTGACATCCACATTTTCAGAAGTTGCAGCTTCTGAACCATCTTTAAGGGCAGCCCCATGTATAGTGCACTGCGGTAGTCTCACTTGGAGGTTACGAGAGCATGATTGACAGAAGCCAGGTTATCCATGGCCAGATAGGGGTGCAGCTGGGCCACCAAATGGAATGAATAGAAGGCACTCCATGGCACTAAACCACCTGAACCTCAAATGACAATTAAGAATCCAGGGGCATATGTTGATGAACTGTTTGCCCTGTGGTGGCTTCGGAGTGGTGGCAGGTGATCTACATGACGCTGCCTCTACCGCAAAATCTTCCAGGAGCAAACCCCCGAAGCTGTTCATTTAAAAAGTCGGGCAGTGACCCCAACTTTTCCCACTGAACAAGGCGCAGAGGCGGATTTGCCATCTGTTGGCTTGCTTCAATATTACAGCGGAGGCAGGCCTGGGACAATGGTGCCCCCTGATTGGGCGCTATCGCTGGGACAGGGGAGGGGGCGGTCCAGTGAGCCTCCGAGTCGCTGTAAAATACAAGATTTAAAAAATAAAACACTAAAGCAGGAGCGCCAGTGCGCAAGCTGCGCTGTGGTGCACTGTGCCACCACAGCCTCAAACACTAGGCCTAGACGAGCACACCCCTCTCAGGCTAAGCACCACCACTTAAACTCCTGAGGGAAGGGTAAAAGATGCACCACTTTTCCCTTATAGCAGAGGGAAAAGGTACTGAGGTTTTGAAAAGGTTCTTCTGTGATTATATTGGGCTGAAGGTTTACTGTTATGTGTTTCCTTATAAACTAATAGAGCAGGTGACAAAGCCAAGCTGACACGTGGTTTGTGGTAGCAAAAATAAAAGAAAATGCTTATTGTTGTTTACAGTTCTTTCAAATTCAATTTTAAACCTGCCTATTCTTAATAATTCTAATAATCTTAATAATAATCCTAAATCCTTAAAATCTTCTATTTATTTACTCTTCACACACTCCTGACAAGAACACACAGCTAAACACATCTATCTTTCAACCTAGCTACCCTCCACTGAACCAACACACCCTAACTACAAGCCACTCTCTCACACAATATATACTCTCCCCCCTCCCTTTTCCAGCATCACCAGCCACACCCACTCAGTCCAACATTCTGCACACTCCAAACACACTAACTCAGACATGCCTAAGGAGACAGAAGTAATACAACACTAAAGCAGGAGCGCCGGTGCCCAAGCTGCGCTGTGGTGTGCGTTCACTCCTCCAATGTAAACCCCGCTCAACATCAAATCCCTCTGACCTCCCTCTGGCTGCCCCATTCCTCTCCCCCCCCCCTTTTTATTTTGATTTTCTCCCTTTTTTTTTCCTCTCCTGGCTCTCCTCCCTCTGCCCTCCCTCTGGCTGCCCCATTCCTCCCCCCCTTTTTTATTTTTTATCTGTAAATGCAAACCTTCGCATTTGATAAAAATAAAAAAAATAGTGTGGGTGGGTGGGGGGGAGAGGAACAGGGCATCCAGAGGTCAGAGGGAGGAGAGTCAGGTTTGGATGCTGCACGTCCCTCTATTCCTCCCCCCCCTGTGCTCGGCGTGGCGGCAGCGGCTACCCTGCACTCATGTTCCTTCCCATTCAGATGTTGGGAACAAGTGCAAGTGCAGGAGCCCGAGGCATCGTGGTGCCAGTACAGTGCCATCAAGACGGGGCCCAGGAGAACTCACAAGCCATCAGAACAAGGTTGTGTGTGTGTGTGTGTAAAGTTATCCTCATTAAGAGAGCAATCCTAAATGGCGGAGCGCTTGATCTCAGAGGCCACTTCTTCACGGCGCCAGGAGCATTGCATAGCAGCGGTGCCCGTCGGCGCGCTTCACAGTGACGCTCCATCTGGTGATCTACACTGGAGAGCACCACAGTGGTTTATCCTGGTGCCGCCGGTGCCACCATGCGCGCAGCTGCCCAGCGGCAGCTGGAGGGGCAACAGGGAGCATTGGCTCCATTACTCTAAAGTAAGTTTTTTAAAAAAAGAATGGGGTGGGGGTATAGGGTGACCAGATGGCCCGGGGTTTCCCGGTCCTAACCGGGAAACCTGGGGCGATCCGGGCCAACCGGGGGGCAGCGGGGGCAAACCAGGGTGGCGGGGGGTCACGCGGCGGTGGCAGCGAGCGACGAGCGGTGGTAGACCCAACGGTGGCGGCGGAGGAGCCCGGGAAGTGGTCGCCCCAGCAGGTAAGTGCCCTCCCTCGCGCCTCACGCTCCCTACCTGCAGGGGCGTCCACTTCCCTCCGGTGCTCAAATCTACTGAGAAACAGGCCGATTATATCACTTCCGGATTCGGCCCTCTCCTCTGGCCTCACGAGCCCGGTGGTGGAGGACCCGGTGGCCGGCGGCGGCGGAGCAGGACCCAGCGGGCAGCGGGGGCGGTGGCAGCGCAGGACCCGGTGGGCGGTGGCGGCGGACCCGGCGGCCGGCGCCAGCGGAAGAGAACCCGGTAGGTCCGGGCTGGTGTTTTTTTTTGGGGGGGTGGCTTGGTGGGGGGGGGTTGTTTTTTTGGTGGGTGGGGTGGCGGGGGGGGACAACCGGGATTTTGGTTTCCAAAATCTGGTCACCCTAGTGGGAGAGGACTGCAGAGGTGGTGCAGTGAGTTTATGGCTCGCTGCTCCAGCCCCTTCGCTAGCCAGCCCGCTCCGCTCTAAAAAAGTCAGGGTAAATGCCTGACTTTTTTACTGCGGAGCAAAGCCCCTTTGCCCCTAGATGGCTTCGCACTGACAGCAGCATCATGTAACCCAACTACCGCCAGTGCGAAGCCATCTCTATGGAAAGTGTCCATCTAGAGGTACCCAGAGTCTCCGTTCCATCCAAAATTGCCTTTGACGTTCCTCCTACCTGCCAGGCCATTCCTGCTTCCTCTTGCCAGCAAGGCAGAAGGAATGTCAGAGGCAATTTTTGGACTTTTTTTCCTTAAAAAAGGGGACATCAGTTAGACAAGACTCAGAGCTTGTCTCCGCTGTGTCCCAGGCAAAGTTGGGGGCTGGGAGGGCTTAGGACCCCTCCAATGTTTGGCCACTTTCTCTTCACCCACCAGTGTGTCTCCGACATGTCCATTGAGCTCCAACCTCGTAGAGCAGTGGTGGGCAGAAGGTAGCTCTCCAGATGTTTCAGACTTCAATTCCCAGAAACCTCTGTCAGCATGGCCAATATTCAGGAATGCTGGGAGTTGAAGTCCAAAAGATCTCAAGATCTACTCTCTCCAGATGTAGCTGGAGGCACTGCAGAAACCTCTGCAGTGGTTTGTGGAGGGGTGGAGCTCTGATGTTGGAAAAGCCCTCTCAGGTCAGAGCTCTCTTTAAGACCTCTGAGGGTTTCTTTTCTACACAATCCTATCTTGGAAAATGTCTAGGGACCACAGGATTGTGCTGTCAGTCTCTCTGTCAGAGAACCACAATATAAATTGCTATTTTGATGGTAGTTGACACTTGCATGACATAATAGGATGTTTGCTGTCACAAGATTTAAATGTTGGAAATGTGGGGTTAACAAGGCTGACTTGCTCCACATGTAGTGCAGCTGCAAATCCTTGTAGAATTATGGGAGACACATTCTGACTATAATTTTGCAAACCGTAGGATTTACCTTAGGACAGGATCCCCTATTAATGCTGTTCCAAATAAATTCAGGAGGGAAAAAAGCTACTGACAATTCGTTCACTTACTTGGGCTAAAACTGTTTTGGCAAGACACATCCTCAGATTCCATCGGTTCAAGAATGGTTATTGAAATGTTTAGATATTGCAATAAGGTTAATGGATTTCATTCATAGGAAAAATGAGCTGCAGCAGACTTTCACTACTGCAGACAAATGGTATGACTTTATTATGTACTGGAGTTTTCATTGTAGTTATATATCACTTGTTAGAGATTTATTAATATTTTTTAAAATCCTTTTTTTCTATCCTTCTTAAAGAAATAATAAAAAAGTACAATTTTGCTATATGGAGCTATTTGTTGTTGTTAAAAAGGTGACAGTTGCATGGCAGTGAAGGAAGTAAATGCTAAAAGTGAATGATGCAACACCTGAGAAGGAGGCGTAGACTAACCAAGTTTGCTCCATCTGACTTGCACTGATTTATGGTCCTGCTCACAGCATTAGGTAAAGGCTGTGGCTCATGATCCAGATAGAAATTGGCTGCCCGTCAAGCCTTGCTCTCGAAAGGTGCTTCTTCTTTGCAGGACACTGCTGCAGTCAGCATTGCATGGAAAGGCAAAGGGAAGAGTGAGGTAAGACTGCACTATCCACAAATCACAAATCACTTCTGGCAGGATGGTGCATTTGCTTGCTTTTGAACTGACATGCCAGCTTCCATGGATTTGAATTTTAGTATGCCATATTTTGAATTCATAGGACACAGCAACTCAACTCAAAAACTAAGAAGAATGTCTTGTGTCCATCTGTCCATTGAGCACACTTGTTTGCAAAGAAGCCTCAACACGCAAGCTGCTCTTCGCAAGTAGTGCTCTGCGTGATCAGGATACACCTGCAGTCAGGTCAGGAGGGGCTAAAGGCATGGCCCCAGTCCTCCTTCAACATGGTAAGGACCTTCCCATGAGTAGCCCATGAACAAGGCTCTAGAGATCTTTGTGTGCGTCATTGAAATGGATGGGCAGTAAGTTAAGGGCAGACAAATGGAAGTATTTCTTTTCATAACATGTATTTAATCTACAGGATTCCATTCCACAATGTATGACAACGGTCACTTAGAAGGCATTTTAAGAGGATTAGACAAATGCATGGAGTAGGCAAGCTGGTGCTCTCCAGATGTTTTGGACTGCAATCTCCATTACCACACTGACCATGGGCCATGCTGGTTGAGGGTGATGGGAGTTGGATTGCAAAATGTTGGGAAGGTTCAGAGGACACCAAAACGTTGGGGACCAATAACAAGAGAGAACTGGTGGCTTCATTTCCCATGTGGTCTTCCCAGAGGCATCTGGAAGCAATATGCTCACATAGAAGCAATATGGCTTCATTGGTTTGCAGGTCACCCCTTCATTATGCATTTTTAAGTTGCACAGACATGCTGTCCACATGGTGTGTCTGTGTTATTAGGTCATGCCAATTCTTCAGTAAGTAGTGTTTAACTTATCATCATCATCCACCAATATTATAGCCCCAATGGAAACTAAGTGAATTATACTTGAGAGATATCCACATTTTTCAGAGATGGCTGGAAGAGTTGTTTTGCATGTAGCTCCTTTTCTAAACCTCCAACTGCTGCAGGATGCTTTCTCTAGGGTGGCAATTCTGGCAGCTGCACATTTTTGAAAGGAAGATATCAGATAAGGTAAGGTAAGTATGAGGTCTGGGATTTAGGGCAAGATATGGAGATACCTACACCAACAGTCAGGGGCTCTCTTCCAGGTGTCTCCTCCGAGGAAGATTCAGGGGGTGGCAACAAAGGAGAGGGCCTTCTCAGTGGTGCCCCCCAGTTGTGGAATGTTCTCCCTACTGAGGCTTGCCTGGTGCCAGCATTGTTATCCTTTAGGTGCCAGGTTAAGACTTTCCTCTATTCCCAGGCATTTGTCAGCATACAATAAGGTTTTCAACTGGTCCCTGGATGTTTATTGTTGAGTGTTTAAAATTGTTTTGTATGCAAATGGCATTTCTGTTATGTTATGTGGTATTTCTTTTAAGGTTTTAGCCTTTTGTAAAGCTAGAGAGCTTAAGCTATTGGGCTGTATAGAAATGTAAATAACAACAGCAGCAACAAGCACCACCTGCTTACTATTGCCACCTGCTGCCTGCATCTCAACAGCTGCATAGCTGCAACCAGCTGCCACTGCCAAGCGGCACGGCCAATTAGAATGGGGTGTGTTTGCACATGCATCCAAATGGCACATGTATGTATGTCTCAAACATGGGCTTATTTATGTGCAGCCACAGCAAAGATACATTTTGCTGCCTGGAAGCATCCTTAGGGGTAGGAAAAGGGCATTCCTTCCACATCTGTCCCTACCTTGGTGCTATTGCTGTAGATTTTAAAGAAGAGCCTGGAATATTTTTCACCCTACTCTAATGTATTCAGTTCTCTCAGTACTGTCACAAATCAGCGTTCTTTGAATAGGTACTTCAGTTCCGCTGAGTTCTGAGGTCGTTCTTAGCCACTCAACTCCTTGCCTCTGCAGGTTGAAAAGGCATCCCCTAGGTACACTTCAGAATGTCTTCTACCTTGCCTGTCTTCTTCTAGCACATCTTCTATTGTGCCTGCCACATAATGCTTTGGTTCTTATTTTCACTTCGTTCATTCCACCATTTCCACCTTGCTGTTGTACAACAGCAGGAGGCAGCACCCCCCCCCCAAGTAGACTGCTTGCTAATCCTTTGTAACTACCTTTGCTCAATTCTAAACCTCTATTTAACATCTACGTGAAGCCACCGAGGGATGTTGGCTGAGGGGTCATCAATACACCAATGGCACCCAGCTCTACTTTTCTTTTTATTTAATCCAGGTGAGGCAATATATGACCTGAACCAGTGGTTGAGCAGGTAATGAACTAGATGGGGGTCAATAAACTAAGACAATCCAGACAAGACATGGATACTGTTAGCAGATGGTTCATCTAGCCTGTTGAATGATGTGCAACCTGCCCTGGAGGGCGTTGCACTCCCCTTGAATGGTCAGGTGCACAGGTTCAGGTCACTGGCCTTAAGGCTTAGATGGCCTTGGTAGCCAGGATCACTTTTATCAGCTTTGATTGATATGCCAGCTATGACACTGTCCTGGCAACAGTTATCCACATGCTAGCAACCTCCTGGTTTGTTTATTGGAATGTGTAGTAATTGGGACTACCTCTGAAGATGCTTTGGACATTCAATTAGTTCAAAACAGAACTGCTAGGTTCTGGGACTGGCTGATATGATCATGTGATGCCAGTGTTTTGTCAGCTGCACTGGCTTCCAGTCCTTTCTGAGTCCAGTTCAATGTGTTGGTATTGATCTTTAAAGCCCTAAATGGCTTGGGACCAGCCATTCAATCTCCTCCCATATGTATCTGCTCAGTCTCTTAGGTCATCTTCAGAAACCCTTCTCTGGATGCCCCCACCAAAAGAAGTAAGGCAGATGGCTACACAAGAGAGAGAGAGCCTTCTCAGTTGTAGCACCCTGTTTATAGAATGCTTTTGGAAACATCTAGAAATAAGCGGAACTCACAGAAGGGAGCTCCACTGACCTGCTGTGTTCTGGAAATGAGTTTTGCCACTAGTTTCCAGGGTCATTTTTGGAACCACTCATCCCTGATGCATGAGCCATCAGTTCCACTTGCCTAAGAGAGCCAGCAGAGATGCAGCAGCAATATAGAAAGTTTTCCCATGACAAAAGAAATGCATACGCAAGCAGAATGAGCAGGAGGGACCCCAAAAGGAGCACGGCTGGTTTACCATATTTTGAAGTCATTAAAGTAATGCACATTGTCATCTAAAGAGGTAGCCCTTAAGACCACTAAATCTAGAATCTAAAATTACCCAACTGCACCACTGGGCCACAGGTGAATATATGCCAGCAGAATGGGTAAAATGGGGCAGGGTCCTGGATGGGACAGGAGTGGAACCAGGAGAAACATAGGTATGCCAGGCTCTATACTCCTGCAGAACACAGCCACACTCCCCCTGACAGCACTGCTTTACACCAGCCCACGAAGAACTGGTGCAAGAAATCCCCCTCCATTGACTTCAATGTGAAGGGGTGGGGGATAACTATAGCTGCACCCACATCAATTGCTGTTCCGCCCATGTTGCCACAATAGAGAATAGGACAAGCTGTAACTCAGCACCCAGTTGCAGTACATCAACCACCAGTATATCCACTCCACACAGGAAGACCACCACTCAGGTAACAGGACATATGGCCTGGAGCTGTATATCTCTGGCCCCCAAGTTGTGCATACTTAGAGCTCACAAGGTGCAGAAAAACAGGGAGAAAGGGGGCACTTTGCACAAATGGCCTGAACTTACAGCACACAAGAGAACTGCATTGCTGCTCAGTTTTATCTGGGTTGGGCTTTTATATATGGTGTTTTTTTTAAAAAAAATATTGTAGTTTGTTTTATACGTTGAATTGTATTTGATAGTTTTACTTTTTGTGAACCGCCCAGTAAGTTTCGCTATTGGGTGGTATCGAAATGCAATAAATGAAATAAATAAACTTGAGTACACTGCTGGCGCTTCTCTGCCTAATTCCTTAAAGGTACCTCACCTCAGGGCTCCAGTGCTCTCACTCCAATTCCAACCATGGGCGGTGCCAGGACAGAGCACCCCATACAGATACGCAAAGGAAGGGGGCAGCACCAGCGGTGTAGTTGAACTGCTGCCGCTGTCTCCCAGATCTTCCCCACCTTGACAATGTGATGCCTGTGAGTGCACTGTACCTCACGTGCACTGTACCTCACGTGTGCCCACCAGAGATTGTTCAAACCCAGGCCCGTCCTCCTACCCTCCCCATTGTCATCCTTCCTTCCTTCCTCCCTTCCGCTGCTGTGGCAAACTTACCTTCCCCTGCCACAGAGTTTCCTAGACTCCCCACTGGCACCAGAGATCCGAGGTTAAGGTGAGCGTGGCAGACATGGCAGGGGCTGGGGAGAAGGGGAGAAAGAGAGGGGAAGGGTGGGGAAGGAGGAAGGAAAACTTGAGCAGAGAGGAGGAAGGAAAGGAGGAAATCATGACTAGGGGGGAGGAAGGTGTGACCCCCCCCCCCGACTGCTATTTTTGATGGTGCCCATGAACACTTCTCAAAATGCAAAATGTGCTTGTGAACTCAGAAAGGTTGCCTACCCCTGCTATATGTGAATGCTGTCTTGTCTGAACTGTATTAACACTCTCCCCTCCAAACATGGGGAAGATGCACATCCCCACATGCGGGTACACTCTCGGGTGGCACATGCCAGGCACTCCACTCCAAGTATTGCCACTGCTGCCCATGAGCACTTTAGCTTTACAGGAGGACAGTCTGGCTGCATGCAGCAGTAGACACTGCAAGCACACATAGACTTCCACTGCTATCCCAAGGTAGAAGTGGTATGTATACTCTCAATCCCTGCAGTTTCCCCTCTTTAGGCTCCTCTAACCATGCGATTTATTGCACTCTCATGACTTGCCAAACATGAAAGCTTGCACATATTTTACACAACATTGTCAATAACCAGGACGTCTCCTGCAGTATCTGTTGGAAATTCTGCCACTGGATGGCACTGTCTCAATGGAACTGAATGGAGGGGAAATATTCAACTCAAACCGTAAGGTTGCCCCTCTCTGCCCATTTAATGCAGCCCATAACAACTGCGCCCAAAACCAGGAAGCACAAACACCCCACGTAAGCAACGTAATTTCCCCTTAATGTAAAGATGCCCTTTGTGTTTCTGTTTGCTCTTCACTGGCTACTCTCCCACAGGAGCAGGATGCATCCCACACCCTGCTCCTTGCAGGTCACGAGGAAAGTCCAACCCCCTCACCAGCAGGAGTGACAATAGGGTGCCTCTACAAGAGCGATTTAAAGCTCTTTCAAAGTGCATTACCAATTTTACCTCCACATGAACGGAGCGCAAATTGGGGGTTGAGGAGCTTTTTCTGTCCGATTATGCACATTATCGAATGCACATTAAATAGTGAGTTTTAATTTACTGCAACCAGCTTTGGACCTCAGGTAGGCTGGATTTGGCCTGTGGGCCTGCGGTTGCACACCCCTGCCCTAGACTGTCAGAGGGTAGGGGTGCAAAAGTTAGATGGTGCTGCTGCCATGGTGTATGTGGGGTGAAAGAATGTTGATGTGGGGCAATGAGGTTTGCTGCCTGGCAAGACTGGCCTATTGGGCAAAATAGTAAAGGCAGGGATTGGTCATGTGGGCTGCCAGGGGGAGGGAGGGCTAAAAGGTCTGGTTGACCGATGGAGCACTCCTCCCTATTGGCTCAGGTGTGCTTTGATCTGGGGGGGGGGGAACCCATTTCCTATTGTAGGACTGTAACCAGGATTCGAACCTAGGACCCTCTGCATGAAAAATGTAAGCAGTTTTCCCCAGCTAAGTCTCCTCCTGTGGTCCCAGTGCTCTTTACTTCTATGACTTGGTCTTGGGGCTCAAGGCAGGGGGAAGACCAAAGCCTGTAGCTGGTGTCCATCTGCTACTGTGGCTGAACAGTTAGGGGACTGTTTCCATGTCAGTTTGGATTCAAAACCAGGGATGTGTCTCTCTTTTGCCCCTGACATGATTGAGTTGTTGTTATTCCCAGGACTGCAAAGGTTCATTGATTCCTTCCATATGTGGGCAGCGTTACCAGCATGGTCTCTGATTGGTGGGGTTTGGTATTGCTTCCAGGGACACTGAACTTTTCTACATGAGGCATTTATCGTGTGCTCA
Organism: Anniella stebbinsi; assembly: GCA_029215795.1. Classification (NCBI taxonomy): domain Eukaryota; kingdom Metazoa; phylum Chordata; class Lepidosauria; order Squamata; family Anniellidae; genus Anniella; species Anniella stebbinsi. Next base: position 56,528,094 of record JARDYH010000005.1, on the reverse strand, counting down.
TCATTCCCTACTCATGGTTGTTGATGGGTTCTACAGACGTCATGACCCTCAAATTTCATTTCTGTTTTTAAACAGCACTGTGAGTTTTTTCTTTTAGAGAAGAGAAAATGTGGTATTATTTGTGAAAGTGAAAGAAAATGCTTTTTGCACTTGTGTATTTGCATTATTCTTCTGTACCACAGTGCCACTTAGTGTTTATGTAGCAGAAACGCAGGAAAAGAAACTCTTCACGTAATGTTTGGATCTCAATCCTGTGACGAAACCAAAAGTAGATACAGCGGATTAACAGCCTCGTGTAGAAAAACTCACTCTGTGTGTGTGTGTGTGTGTGTGTGTGTGTGTAGTGTCTGTATGCTTTCACCATTTTGGGATTTTCTGTGTGGTGCGTTTTCCCTTCCCATCTCAGGTTACTAGATATGGTAACTGTTCCGCTGGCAGATCTTCCCTCCGCCTTCCAATGTAAGTGAAGCATAAGATTGTTCTGCCCATTTAGAAAAGACAACAGAAGCAAGGGGAGTGGGACACACAAGATAGATGTTTATAAAATTATGCATAGTTTGGAGAAGGTGGACAAAGATTAGTTTTTTCCTCCCTTCTCTCACAATACTAGAACTCATGGTCATCCAATGAAATTCATGGACTCGCAGCCGTTCCAGGACAGACAAAAGAAAGCATTCCTTCACATGATGTAGAATTAACTTATTGAATATGCTGCCAAAAGATGTGATGCAGGGCATCGGGCTTTAAAAGGGGATGAGGCAAATTCATGGCAGGTAAGACGGATCATTGACCATTAGCCATGGCAGGCAAATGGAACCTCTGTGCTCCATGGCAGCCGTTTCCCTCTGAATGCCAGATGCTTGCAGTGGGGTGGGGGTGGGGAGTGGTCAGCAGCTGCCTTCATGCCTTGCTTGTGGACTCCGTGGAACATTTGACTGGTCCCTGTTGGACAAAGGATGCGGGGCTAGATGGGCCTTCGGTCTGATCCAGCAAGATGCTTTTTTAAGGTTGCATTCTCGTCCCATTTTGTCTTCACACCAACCCTGTGAGGTAGGCTAGACCGAGAAATTGTGACTGACTGAAGATTACCCTTAACGCACAATAGCTGAACAGGGAGGGACTTGAAGCCATGTGGCTGCAGTCCCCGAGACCAGTACTCTAACCACCATGCCACTCCGGCCTACATTTCAAAATCCTGCTTGGCTAGAAGTGACAGTGAAACCAAACATACACCAGTGTGGGCAGCACTCGGAAACCAACAATGCCTCTATTATTTCATTCTTGCTCTTAAAAAACAATGGCAGATCTCAAGTCCAAGCAGACACGGGCATCCCACCCCCCACACACCTTTTGCCTTGCTTACATGCAGAGAACTCTCAGAGCTCAGGCAGCAGATGATAAATTAAATAAACCCCCAATTAAAAAAAACAATTAAAAACAATTTAAAAACCTCAATTTTTTAAACCCTGGAAAAATATTGTCAGTCCTGGACTGCTGCAACCAGCCAGTGTAAACAATACTTAGCTAGAAGGACTAGTGGTCTGGCTCGAAATAAGGCAGCTTCCTAGATCCTTCCACCTTTCAGCAGCCTTTGATTTCTTGCAACTCTGCTTTCCAGTGGTCGTGCTACCAGTGTTGTGGATCATGCCATAGGTAGTGCAGGCATTTGAATGCCTTTGATCTTTTCATCCCAGCTTTCTCATGCACTTCTGGAAAGAGTAGTGGAGGGAACCCTCTTTCCAAAGAGGTCCAGCCAAGTATTTTGAAACACAACCAATTCAAATAATTCCTCATAGACCATTTCTTGATTCTCCTGCTTTAATTTCAACTTTTTCCTCCCCCATCAAAAATAAAGACGTGTAAGGAAGATGAAATCCTAAGGTGGTGCCTTGTTGTCCTCCAGAAGGGTTTTCAACATGGCCCTTCTGAGCCTCTTTGAGGTCTCCGGTGGTCTTGGATGTGGTAGGAGATATGCCATTAAGTAATGTTGGGAAAGGGCCATTCAACCCTTGACTGGTAGACAAAACAACCAATGACGTTTCATTGACATCCAAGTATTTTTCACAAGTCTCCAAGAAGATGATCGCATTTGGAAACCTTCTTGAGTATTGCAGAAGCTTTTATGAAAAAAAAAGTTACTCGTTGCATGTGGTAGATTACGACACGCACATGCCCCAGTGGAATCACAAACAGTCCCCGCACAGGGCCACTTGTCCTTTCCGGTAATCGCGACATGGGCAGAGGCGCTGGTACTTGGTATTGCACCCTGCGCAGCTGAACAAAAGAGGTTCCTTCTGGAGATAGCACTCCCGGACCTTTTCAGCCACCGCCGGATAGAGGTGATTCATCTCAGACTCGATGCTATCACAGACGATATTGAGTCTAGAGGGGAGAAGAGAGAGAGAGAGAGAGAGAGAGAGAGAGAGAGAGAGAGAGAGAGAGAGAAAGAAAGCTTTGATGAGTGGATTCTTTCAGGGAAAGACTAGGGCGTGATGTGGGTTTCAGCATGGTTCTCAAGAAGACATCTCCATGGAAGCAATGCTAAGAGCCATTTCACATAGTACACAGTAACAAACCGAGGGTTGCCATTGCAATAGGGACTCACAGCCAATTCTGTCACTCTGACGTGTCCACCTGTGGGTGGGTGGATGTATGTCATTACGTTTGCATTTACACATTATCTTTTCTTAGGTGTACATTGAGGGCCAAATTATACATTATTTGGAACTTCGTTGACTGGATTTTGTTTTAAATTTTAACTTTAAAACAGCCATAGGAACTCGACATTTGATCAGAACCGTTGGAGGGGGTGTTTATTAACCCCCTTCCCCCATGCTGTTTTCTTAAGAACATAAAAAGAACCATACTGGATCAGACCAATGGTCCATCTAGTCCATCATTCTGTTTACACAGTGGCCAGGCAGCTGCCCACGGAAGCAATATGTGTGCAATAGCACCATCCCATTTATGTTCCCCAGGAACTGGTGTACATAGGCATATTGCCTCTGATTATGGAGGTAACATATTATTTATTTATATTTATTTATTACATTTATATAACGCCCCATAGCCGAAGCTCTCTCAGTGGTTTACAAAAATTAAAAGATTAAACATTAAAAAGTCAATATACAAAATTTTAAACCATAAAACATAAAACAGCTGCTATTTAAAACATTTTAAACTTTTTAAGCCTGGCCACAAAGTCAGTTAAAACCTCAACTTAAGCTGTTAAAATGCCTGGGAGAAAAGAAATGTTTTGACCTGGCGCCGAAAAGATAACAATGTTGGCGCCAGGTGGGCCTCATCGGGAAGATCATTCCATAATTGGGGGGCCACCACAGTGAAGGCCCTCTCCCTTGTTGCTGTCCTCCGAGCTTCCCTCAGAGTAGGCACCCGGAGGAGGACCTTTAACGTTGAGCATAGTGTACGGGTAGGTTCATGTCGGGAAAGGCGTTCCATCAGGTATTGTGGTCCCAAACCGTGTAAGGCTTTATAGGTTAAAACCAGCACTTTGAATCGGGCTCGGAAAAATACAGACAGCCAATGCAAGCGGGCCAGAATCGGTCTTATATGTTCGAACCTTCTGGTCCCTGTTACCAATCTGGCCGCTGCATTTTGCACAAGCTGCAGCTTCTGAACAGTCTTCAAAGGCAGCCTCAAGGAGGATGCTATCAATGGCTACTAGTCCAGATGCCTTCAATATCAGAGGCAATATGCCTGTGTACACCAGTTGCTGGTTAACATGAAAAGCAGGATGCTGTTGTACTCATGTCCTGCTTGATCAGTCTTACAACACATACACACACCTGATCTTAGCCCAGAGGGGAAAACATACAGCTACCTATGGGGCTAACAACAGCTTCAGAGGTATAATTTAGATCAGGAAAATGGCACCAGTGGAGGGACAGCACACTTTCCACAACATTGCTGGTCTGACGAAACATGGATTTTCCTACTCCATGCAGCCCCTTTAAAGTAATGACAAAAATGTACAGAGACCCCATCATGAAATCATCTCTGGTGTAAAGCAGCATTTTGCCTTTAAAAACAACAACAACAACTGTAGGTGTTGAATATCTGACAACTGTAATGTGTGACCTAACACTTCTTTTGGAGGGGTAGCCATATTACAGCACAATCCTGTGCTGTAATATTTAGAAATCAGCCCCACTGTGTTCAGTGGCACTTACTCCCTAGTAAATGTGTCTAGCTTGTGGTCGCAAAAACAACGGAGTCCTAACTGTAGCAACTTAAAGACCAAAGCATATATTCTGGGATAGCTTTCATGGGTTGCTAGTTTATGACATAAAAAAGTTGCTAATCCCTAACTTCCCACAGGACTTTTTGTTGTTTTTGCTAACACATTTTGTCTCTTACAGAGTTTGCCAAAACATTACACAGTGAACAATCACACATATGTTAGGTTGTCCCCCTGTTCTGCTTGTCAAACACCCCACAGTCACCCAGCACTGGAACGACATATGAACCCTCAGCCTGACTGATGGAATCTTCATTATGTGATTAAATAGATAAGCACTTTTGTACAGCCTTCCCCAAACTGGTGCTCTCCGGATGCATTGTACTACAACTCCTATCATCCCTAGCCAGTCTGTCCATTGGTTAGAGAAGGTTGGCTTATTACAACATTTGGTTAATGATGCTGACAACCCCGTAGAGGCCAATACGATGATGGTACAGCACGATCACTGCTATACCTCATGGCAAGTACCGTGGAAAGCAGTGGCTGATATTTTGACCACATTTCCATCCACTCTGCATTTCTAGGCCTGAATAGTTTTGGGACTACATTCCTAATTCGTGACCTTCCCAAATCATGGTGGCACTAGCAAACCTGCGGAAACAGTGCACCCGTGTTTCCCTTTTCCCTGGTCCATTGGAAAACAAATTCCCCAGGAATCCATCATGTGGACAGATATACCCCTGATGGAAAACTACCACAATCTTAGTGTCGCATTAGATATATCTGAACATAAACCTTGGGGCTGACTTGACGTCGTCTTTGCCCCGGGGTGGCTCGAATCCACGCTGTGTCAGTTAGATGATATACCTGCAGATTCGAAGGCACCCTGGGGCAAAGAGGCGAAGATTCATGGCTGAGAAGACTGGGACTTGGAGCTGCTCCCTCCTATTGGTTGCTGGAAGCCGTGGGAGGGGGAGGGGGCAGGCCCATGAGCCTAATGGCCTCTGGAAAGCCAAGCTGTCTCCCCTTGTTAGAACAACTTGCCACCACCGCACACCAACAATAGCACGGGGTTTGGCAGCGGGCCATGCCAACCCAGCGCCATGAAGACAGCATTCAGGAATTCATGGTATGATGATACTGGATAAGAGAGATATGATGTTTCAAAGAAGCCATAAAAACTGCAGTGATAGACTTAGGCAGGATCTACACTACTGCTTTAAAATGGTTAATAACAGCTTTGACAACTGTTGGGGCCCGTGACACACTCCATGTGCAGTTTTCAAAACGTTTTCAAAGTGTTTTATCCTGTTTGGTGTAGATCTGCCCTTGGAATCTCCACTCTCTAGGCGTGCCTCTCCTCCAGAACCCATCCTACCCTGAAGGTTGCTAAAGTCACATTCCTTTAGGTCTGGGGTGGGGAACCTCTTTTCGCCAGAGGGATGGATTCCATTTCAGAGAAGCTCTCCTGAGCTGCTTTCCAGTGATGGGTGGAACTTAAAGCAAAGTGGGCGGGGCCAAGTGCAAAAATGGTCAGATCAAAAACACCCCAAATACCAGCATATTGTAGTTTAAAGCTTTTACTGCCAATAACTAAGCCTTAGGAGGGGCATTTCAAGTTTTTGGAATGGGGAAAAACTGCACAAGAGAGGGGACATTGCCATCTAAGAAACCCGGGGGGGGGGGGACAAATTTGCCCCCCCCCCCCCAGGCCTGAGGTTCACCACCACTGTCATAGGTGATGCTATAGCCTGCCCTTCCCCTGTTGCTTGGTAAATGGCCTGGCATCTCTTTAATAAACTCTGATTAGAACTAGTGATTCTGAACTAGCAATTTCTCAAAAATGGTTGGATTTTAAGAAGCTAAAGCAGCTTAGCAAGTAGAATCTGAGCTCTGGCTCTAATTTATCATATAAAAAATGTCACTCAGACTCAAATTGCCTGCTTGGCCACCGTGACAAAAATGATAATGTGCCCATTTTAATTGTCCAGAGCTATGTATGGAGCTGGGTGGCAGATTTATGTTCTATTAAAATGTCAATGCCTGTGTGTTCCAAATGTATGCTCACACAGACAGAGGGATAAAAAGGGGAAGGAGAAAGACAAGAGAATAATGGCATCTCAAAAAATCCAACACCTTTTCAGCTGCAGAAAGCCATCCACACACAATACAACTGGAAGGTCTGTCCAAATATTTTCAGTCTGCTGTGTTGTGTGTAAAGGGCACTGAACAAATGTCAAAGAGGCATCTATGAAAGAAAGAATTCACTCAGCAAAATTGCAAGAAGGCGCAGTGAAGGACTATGGGAGAGGCTAATCAGGGCAGGGCAGACTTCAGGTTTGTAAGATCAATTCTGTGACCTGGTTTGCAAGTAATGCTAAACTCATGGTTTATTTAACCCCTCAGTTGCTGAATTCTGGGTTGTCGGGGTCTACGAACTGGCAGCACTAACAATCGCATGGTTTCTTAATCATGAACAACTTGAAATAACAACAACAACAACAACAACACATGGTTTGTTGTTAGGTGGTGAACTCTGGGATGCTTAAACCTTGGGTTGTCATTACATGTGAATCCAGAACTGTGAGTTGTTCATATGTAGTTTCACCAGGCTATGTGGGCAGTGGGCAAGAGTGGTAAAAAAACAACAACACCCAGCCATCCTATGTGTCAGTATTACAGTGCTGCAAAGGCTTTTGGGATACAGGGAGGGAGTGGGTGAAGAAGGAGGGAAACAAACAACCTAGGGATTGAGAAAACAATCCACAGTTTGTTCAATTGTTTGCCAGACAAACCCTGGGTGGGGCAACAAGCCATGGCTATGGAAGGTTGGCCTAGAGTTTTGTGTAGTGGGATATTGCTCTTTTTCAAGGTTATCAACTAGTCCTGGTGAAACAATAAAAATGTCAACATTCAATCCAAGCTCAATTCCACCCCCACCCCCCCAAAGACCAAATTCTTACGAACATCAAATTCCCACGAAACAAAACCCAGCTGTAAAATTCAGACTGAAGAGCTGAAATGTGACTTTTGCAAGCAAATGATGCCATCTGTGGAACACCCAGCTTGAGTTTTGCTGCAAGGTTCTGTTTGTGTCACAAAAAGTCCCATTTTCAATACAGTCTTACCTAAATGTCAAAACTCGACACCCATTCAGATGGAGATAAAGAATTGAACTTTAGAGTTTTGCCCACAGCATCAAGAGAGAAATGCCTGGGTTGGGATTTGATAGTGCTGGTGTAACATAAAGGGGAAGAGAAGAGATTCCAGGGAGAAGGATGGGAGACAGAACAGACTTACTGCTGAAACACCTCTTTCTTGTTGATGAACTTGAAAAACTCTGGCTCGCAGACCAAACCGTGCTGCTGACAAGTACTGGTGCATGCCTGCCCTGTCCCTGAGATCCACACCTGCATGGAGTTTACTGGAGGCCAGGCTGGGGGGCTGCTGCTGGAATTGCCAGACCACGCCAGGGAAGTGGAGTTGGGCTGCAGGCTGAACGGGCTTGCAGAGCTTTGCATAGTGTTGCTGTCGGGCTTGTCCGGTAGAGCAGCAAAGGCGCAGAAGTCCTATCGCGGCAGAAAAATGGGGGGTTAGGTAGAGACATTTTCCAAAGGCACTAACTGTAAGTCCCACTAAGTCCAATAGGCCTTACTCCATGGCAGTGCAATCCTAGCCATGTCTACTCAGAAGTAAGCCCCACTGAGTTCAATAGGCCTTGCTCCCAGGTAAGTGGCTATAGGGTTACAGCCTCAGGAGAATCCTTGTTTTGACAGCAGAAGGATGCTGCTCATAGAATGGGATTTCGGAATCCTTCCCACTGCACTCCTTGCCCCAATCTGCTTCAGTTGGTCCTCCTGGCTGCAGGATGGGGGGAAAGACAGGGAAGTCCTGTTCCTCTAGCACCATCCTGCATTCTAAAACTCCAGAGAATTTTAAATGCAGCCTTACAGCGCAACCGCATGCACATTAAGCCCCATCATGTGCAATGGGGCCTACTCCCAAGGTGGCTCTGGATGGACAGCTCTTAGCATTATTGATTCAAAGGCATTGTGTAGTTATTCCATCTTGTTCTCTTGACATTTTTTTTTGTGGCAAAAAAAAGGAAAGAAGCAGTGGGAAAATGGGAGGCTTACAAGTGAAAGACAGCATCATCTGGACCCACCCTCCCAAATACAATTCCATGTTTGAGGCAGAGTGATTGCGCAAGTAAAAGCCTTGTCTGGTTTAGCATGCTTGCTCTCTTGTTAAGATGGGGAGGCAAAGGGTTGAGCTCTGAAATGACATTGTTCCTTTGAATATATCAGCATTTTATTTGATTACTTACTTATTTATTACATTTCTATACTGCCTGAAAGCTAGAGCTCAACCTTGTGATGCCATGGATTACTCTTAGACATCTATTTCACAAGTCTGTAATCACATTTAAACTGGCATATCTTCAAACATCCTGAAGCTAGATCACCTTGTTGAGATTCCTTGAGGAAGCTTAAAAGCTCAGCATGAAGGGAACAGCCTGGGCATCTGACGAGGTTGCTCCGCTTTGAGCTCTGAGGTCTGTTGTTGTTTTTTTTGGGGGGGGGGGTAGTTTTCAGTTTGCTTAATTTTTTTTGTTACCTAATTAGTTATGTTTTTAAAATGCTGCAATTATTTGGCAGCACTAACTTTTAGAAAACGAGCACATTCATTTTATCTTTTTACTCACTGACTCAGAAAAGGTCTTAATTGCTGACGATCACTTTGTTAGAAATGTTTGCCCTATAATGGAGGAGCAGATAGGCATCCTCCAAATCTTTCTGAGGTGCCAAACTCAGAATTTCTGACAAACTCCAGATGGTAACACTGAGTGAATCTTCTAATATGCCGTGAGAGCCAGCAGAAGTACTCCATGTGAGGGGTCCAGTCTTCCTTCTTAAACTAACTGACTGATGACTACAATCTGATCAACAACCTATGTGAGGCTATGTCCATGAAGTTACTCCTACCAGCCCTGATGGACTGAATGGAGCTAAGAGCCACGTCATGCATTTCAACAGAACTTGGTACATGTGATGGTCTATCTAGCATATCCACCCTTGTTATCATAGTATGCCAAGAGGCTACATAGCTCAGTGACAATGTACATACTTGGCATGCAAAAGATTTGAGATCCAATCTCTGGCATCTCCAGTAAAAAATATCTCAAGTTGCAAGGCTGCAAAAGATCTTCTTCTTGAGACCTGGCCTAGAGGGCCACTCCTAGTTAGAGCTGAGCATTAATCTGGACTAGATAGTCCAATGGGCACGTACAGCAAGAGACAACTTCATTTATGCATGAATTCCCCACCCCCAGATCTATGTTTTCAGGGTGGGGCTGGGGGAGAGAGATATTAAGACTTTGCTCACTATGTGCAGAAGAGCTTGAGTCACACCCTTAGTTTTTATTCAGACAATCATTACAAATATTCCCAGAGTTACCTGGTTACAGATGGTGCTAGAAAGCTGATACACTGAAAGGTACCAAAGCATATAATTTTGCCAGTTATCAAATAGCAAACAAGAAAATAAGCATTGAAAACAGTAACCGTCTGCACTGGTGGGGGTGAGGGGAAGAAAGCCTAAGCGTGAAGAAATAGATGAAACTCGTGTTTCTAGAAATAAATCAGAAATAAAGCTCAGAAATAAATATCTCTACAAGGCAGTGTTCCCCAACTTCTAGTCCACAGTTATTATTGTGCTACACCTCCCATAATCCCCAGACAGCACAGCCAAGGGTTAGGTGTGATGGGAGTTGTAGTCCAACATCTGGGGACCCAAGGTTGGGAAAGGTTGCCATAACGTAATTCATGTAATTCCACTCATCATTCTGAAAGAAAAAAAATCATAAAAGGATTACCCAGTTCCCCACCACTCCAAATTGCTATTTCCCCCATAGAATGTCTGAAGGAAGGAGCAGGAAAAAAGTGCCCCCCACCTTCCCTTCCCTTGAGCCATCAAATCTAGATGTGGTTATAGGGAGTGGTAAAAACTGCTGGGCATGAATTTCCTTGGTCAGGAAAAAAAGAACTGCGGAACAAGATACACATTAGCTACCTGGTACTGGATGTAGGCATGAATTCGTTCCAGCATTCCTTCAGATGTGTACTCATAGGGCAGGTAAGGGTCAACCTGGAGGAAGGGAAGAGCAAGATGAAGCAAGAGTCAGCAGGCCACCCTCATTTCCACTTTCTGTCAAGCCGATATGAATGCTCCAATGTTTCATAAACAGGGTGCCTAACATTTAACAATTGGAAAGGGCAATGCAAACAGGTAATTTTGATTACATTTCTGTAATTGATTGAGTGATTAAAATATTTACACCCGGCCTTGGAGAAATCAGTACAATAAAAATAACAATATATATAAGAGAAACAAACAACAGTGCACACACACATTTAAAGCAACTGGTTCATTAAACATAATAAAAGCCTGTGTCAAAAATCTGTGTGTGTGTGTGTGTGTGTGTGTGAACTTTAGCAGATTTTTTTGGGCAAGGATCTGTGTGTTCATGTGTCTGTGTGTGTGTACTGTGTGTGCGTACATGCACATGTGCAGTTCACGGGCCCCTAGCTAAGACTGGATGTGGCCCTCGAGGCACAAAAGGATATGCATCCCTGGAGAGAACAGCTGGATGAAACGAGTGAGATATTCTCTGACAACAGACTGCCCGGCTCAGATGCCAAAAGGAGAGAATGTGAGCAACAAATAAAAAAATCACCAACAGATGGCTGCAGTCTCCATCCAGATCTCATGTGGTTTTAGAGCTTTCAGTTGAAACTGTGGTGATAGTTGTGCATTTTTTTGTTTCCAACAACTAAAGCTACGAATCTTACTCCTGGGAAAAGTGGAGTGGATCTTCAGTAATCTGCCCTATCAACCTGCCCCCTCACTGAGGTCATCTGAGGGCATGCTCCTGGTGGTTCCACATAGACCTATTGTCTGATTGGAGTTCACCAGGGAAAGAGCCTTCAGTGTGATGGCCCCCATCCTATGGAATTCCTTGCCTCTGGAGGTCAGGCAGGTTCCAAGTTTGTATTCCTTCTGGCACCTTCCGAACGTTGTTCCAGGAAGCCTTCCATTAATGACCAACCATGGTTTATTTTGCACTTCATTTCTTTTAAATAATTACTTTTAATGTGTTTTTATTCTGTTTTATTCAAATTGTCCACTGCTCCAAAATTCTTGAACGGGGAGTGGTATAGAAATATTGTAAATGAATAATCTAACAAAGCTATCTTCTTCTTTTCTTACAAATCCCAGGAATGCAGACTTTGCCATGACACGTGCCCATCTGTCATTTAGAGTTGCAAAGGAGAACGCAAAGCATCGTCAGATCATGCGCCAGCATTTTCTGAGCAAAGCTGTTTGCAGCCAGCAGTGTGTGAGACTGCTGGCATCTTCTGCTGGGTCTGTAACAGGCCCCTGACTTGGCATCAAGCTGGCTCCTCAGCGCCATGTGCCTGTCCTCCTCAGCGGTGCTGGCAAGTATCCCGTTGGATCTGTCAGAAACGCTCACGCGAGGCAATGCTGGCAGATGCCCGCATCCATCTGCTACCAGAAGACAGTTGGAGGCAGCCTCATCTTGAAAGGCAAGAGGTCCAACAACAGACGGACTCACCAGGGCAAGTGTTTCCGAATGATCCCCTGCCTTCCCTTTCCCTTCCCCCTTAAAGGAAAGAAAGGCAGATCAAAGACAGTTAAAATATGCCAATTAAGAATAGAGCTAGGTGATGAGACGCATATGGCAACATCCAGCAACAGCCCCCCTTGTATGCTGTACCCTGCCTGTGCTTCCAAAGAGTAGGGACCTAACTGCAAACACACACACACACACACACACCCATGGGCAAGGGAGTTTGGGTAACAACAGGATAGCTTCTTTCTCTCTGAGGAGAGTTTGATCTTATGGCTTCCTTATGCTCTCTCACCTACCGCTTATCATTTAATACTTGGAATGTAAACACAGGGCATACCAACACGGGTTTACTTGATCCCGACAAGCCACCTAACAACTGTGGGGATTTGCACAGGAATTCTTGCCTGTATGCAAAGTAGCTGCAGCGACATTGGCCTGTGAACAAGGGCTGCCAAATACACCGTCCCCAGCACTTCAACGGCATCTGAACTGCCAAGCCAACCAATGAAGCCATCAGCATGTGGCACGTGACCAAGTCACGAGTGCTCAGTACAGCCTGTCCCAACCTGGTGCCCTCCAGGTGTTTGAGGCTACAATTTTCATTAGCCCCAGCCAGCAGGGCCAATGGTCAGGGATGATAGGAGTTGTTGTCCAAAACATCTGGAGGGCAACAGGTATTTATTAATTAATTAAATGTTTATGCTGTCCAATAGGAAAGCTGGAGTAAACATTCAAAGGATTGGTCTGAAACAGCATTACAGCTTCAGCGCAGGTGGCACAATCTTCACTGGGAAAAGATATGCAGAATCCTAAATGGGATCCAGACCCATTAGCTACTGTTTTTAGAAGGCTATGGGGAGCCCATAATTTGGCTTAACTTGGGGGAGCAGGACTCAGTGTGTGGAGTTTATGGATTCCATTAAAAGCCCCTTATCTTTTCTTGAATAATCTAAGTACAGCAGAACCTTGAAACAATATGGGTAGCACATCCTCCAGTTTTTGGGTGGCCATATGTCCTATTGTGCACAGGACAGCCCTCTGTTGGAAGATATCCTCTGTTTGAAGGGCTATCCAGTTCGTCCAGTTTAAAGATAAAGAACTATATGTTGAAATTGCCCATCCACAGCACTTGGACAGTGAACTGAGCAGGCACACCGAAGTACCTGGCCCCAGTCTTCTCCTCTATGGCGAGATGGGTTGCATTTCTATTTAAATGACAGCTGTTATTTCTAAATGTATATCTACACATATACATTAGCACATGCAAATATTACACAAACTGATGTCCTCTTTTCTCTGCTCTTTTTGGTGAGGTGTGAGTGGCCACCCTATCTAGTTTTGAGCAAAGTCCCATGTAGGCCAGGTTGGGTGGCAGAAAGACCAGACAAAGCACTTCCCCTCTCCCCCAAAAAGGTTAGAAGTCCAAAAACAAAGTGAATGGCCATTTGCAGGGAATAATTCATCTCTCCATCTCCAGCATCACTAGTCCACACCTCACCCCTAACCCAGAAGAAAAAAAATGAGAAAAAGGCTGGAGGAGTCTCATTGGATATTTTACATTTTCAGCTTATGCTTTATTGCACCAGAAAAGCCAAGTTCTATGTAAAATGGGCCCGCCGTTGAGAAAGATTAGCATTTAAATGGGGGATATGATTAGCTACCAAATCCAGCGGGGCTAAGGAAAGAACAGGGCGGGAGGGAGAGACAGAGTCTAGTATTAGGGAACGAAGGAGCACAAAACAGTGGCTTGTTTCCTGCCTACCGGCAATAACGAAGGCGCTACATATTGTGGCCACTTGAACCAGCCTTGTTGCTTTTCAACTAGCAATGCACAGAATGTCACTACAGCTGCATCAGATGGCAGTCTTTACATCCTTGTTGACAGACACATGCTGTTCCGCACCTCACGTTCCCTCCCTCTTGACAGAGTGCTGCTAATGGAAGTCCTTCTTCCATTTAGTCCATCGCTGCTGGATGCCCAGGACATGGTGACAAACAACTCTGTCTCCTCCTAACAAGGCCAAGCAGCTGTGTTAAAGAAAGGTGCTCCCCCCCTCCGCTCTCTCTCTTGGTTACTTTATTTTAAAGTTTTGTTCCTGGTCTGTTATTAAGGCAGTGTTAGTGTACGTGTTGAAAATCTGCAGTATAGTGTTGAAAATCTGTTATTATTATTATTATTATTATTATTATTATTATTATTATTATTATTATTTACACTTATATACCACCCCATAGCCGAAGCTCTCTGGGCAGTTTACAAAAATTAAAAAGACTGAGCATTAAAAAGACAATATACAAAATTTAAAAAACATAAACATAAACCAGCTGTCATTAAAACACTTTAAAACATTTTAACTATTAAGCCTGGCCACAATGTCAATCCAAACCTCAACCTGAGTTGTTAAAATGCCTGGGAGAAAAGAAAAGTTTTGACCTGGCGCCGAAAAGATAACAGTGTTGGCGCCAGGTGGGCCTCGTCGGGGAGATCATTCCATAATTGAGGGGCCACCACAGAGAAGGCCCTCTCCCTTGTTGCCGTCCTCTGAGCTTCCCTCGGAGTAGACACCAGGAGGAGGACCTTTGATGTTGAGCGTAGTGTACGGGTAGGTTCATGTCAGGTATTGTGGTCCCAAACCATGTAAGGCTTTATAGGTTAAAACCAGCACCTTGAATCGGGCTCGGAAGCATAAAGGCAGCCAATGCAAGCGGGCCAGAATCGGTCTTATATGTTCGAACCTTCTAGTTCCTGTTACCAATCTGGCCGTTGTATTCTGCAGAAGCTGCAGCTTCCGAACCGTCTTCAAAGGCAGCCCCATGTAGAGTGCATTGCAGTAATCTAACTTGGAGGTTACCAGAGCATAGACAACTGAAGCCAGGTTATCCCTGTCCAGATAGGGGCATAGCTAAGCCACCAGCCAAAGTTGGTAGAAGGCACTCCGTGCCACCGAGGCCTCCTGAGCCTCAAGTGACAGAGATGGTTCTAGGAGAACCCCCAAGCTACGAACCTGCTCCTGCAGGGGGAGTGTAACCCCATCCAGAACAGGTTGAACATCCTCCATCCGGTCAGAGGAACCACCCACTAACAGCATCTCAGTCTTGTCAGCATCATATTCAGAATGATGTGTGAGCCTTAGAAAAGGGATATTCAATGTAGCAGGAGGCTGCTGCCGGTTCTTCATAACAGATTTCTTTGGAAACTTTAAATAAAAGGTCTTTAAAGCAGGGTGTTCTGTCTGCTGGAAAGATTATTGTTCTGGGCCAGATCTACACCAAGCAGGATATAACATTTTGAAAATGGTTTGAAAACGGTATATGGAATGCATCATGGGCCCCAACTGTTGTCAAAACTATTATAAGCCATTATAAAGCAGTAGTGTAGATTCTGCCCCGGTTCTCCTTTCATAAGAAAAACAATCTCCCTCCCCTCCTCTCTCTTTTAACACAACTATGAAAGGTACAGGCCAGGACCCTGTCCTTTTCCATGTCTGGTCATATTAAATGTCCTTAAGCCATGGCATGTCTCACCAAGCATGCGTTGCTAGTATGTGATCATGGGATCATGCAGCAGTGGTGGTGATGCTGGGTCTAATGCAGTGATGGACAACCTTCAGCTTGACCTCACTTTCGGTCGCCCACAGAACTTCCTGCTGCCCATGAAAAAGTGGAACTTCAGCCCATTTTCACTGCTGATCAGCCAGCATTGGGGAGGTGGGGAAACAGATCACTGTTTCCCTATGGCTATTAGCAGAGGGGAAAGGCTGATCTTGGTGAGAACCAGTAGAGGGAGGGGGCAAAGAGGCTTTAACCTCCCCACTAGTGATCCTGCCCAAAATCGCTGTTCCTTTGCTGCTATAATGCCATTTCTTCACTGCTGGAAACCACCTCTGCCAACAAAGCTGTGTACCTTGTGGATTGCTGCTATTGTGTGAAATTCTACAATATTGCCAGATTTCCCTGGTGAGCCCCTAGCTGTTGTTTTAATGGATATTTAAACAGCTTACCATATGACAGAGGTGATCCATGTAGTAAGCTGCTCAGTATACTTGGAAGTTCTTTCAAGAGGCTGCCGTGTATTGTCTGGTCCTAACCCAAGAGCATTTTTGAGAGGTTTGTTTCCAAAGTGGTAAAGCAGAGGTCAGAGCAATATGCCTCATGAGACTTCAGAGGAATCAATTCTGGGCCAAATCTACACTAAGCAGAATATAACAATTTGCAAATAATTTGAAAACAGTATATGGAGTGCATCCTGGGTCACAACTGTTGTCAATAGTGTTATAAACTGTTGTAAAGCAATAGTGTCGATCCCACCCTGCTTAATGGTGGACCAGTCAGGACCAAAGGCCTGGAAGGGAATCATGCTCATAAAGCAAGGATACAGAACCTCAGGCCCCGGGGGTGGATCCAGCTCTCTGGGAATCCCAATATAGGGTGCCCCCAATGCCCATGCCTCCATCCCCTGGCCCTACCTCATTTCCCCCAACCACTGATTGTTTGGTGATTTCAGCTTTTGAGCAGAGTTATCCCTATTCTAAATCTTGAAAAGGCTGCCCTAAGGCTTAATTACTGACAAGTAAGAGCTTTAAGCTAAAATATGCTGGTATTTTGGAGGGTTGGATCCAGGAGCTGCCTTTCATGAGAAGAAGAGCTCCACTCATGGAAGATCCCGTCCCCTGATATTTGAGGATCCTCCTTGCCCCCCATACCATAGCTCATCCCATTCAGCAGGGTCTCCTGACTCCCTGTGTAGCATTTTCAGGGGGCGAAGAGACTTCTGTGGGAAGGAGGGGGCAGGGAAGTCCACTTCCACCACTGCAGTTGATCTGTCATAAATCTGGATCTAACCCATGGTATTTGAGCCCCCACTGTTTTGCCTTTGGCCCCACTCACCCCTGGAATCTGGCCCACAAGAGCTTCTCCGAAATTGAATTTGGCCCAAGAGCTGAAAGTGGTTCAACAACCCTGTCATAAAGCATAATTTAAATGGTGTCAAATGTCCCCACCTCTCAAAGGACCAGTGTACTTCACACAGCAGGAGATAGCAGCAACTTCTGTCTTTAAAAATAAGTCAGACTTACCGGGGTGTTTTTTTGTGGCGCGAAGAAGGCTAGAAGGGGCGGACGGTGCGCAGGAGACAGACGACGACATGAGAAGGACCCACGAAAATTCATGAGTGCCCAGTAAAGAGTGTGCAATAAAACACTTGTCTGATGGAGCTCTTAGCCTCATGTTCTAGCTGCTATTTATACATGGTTTGCCATCTTCTCTGTCTTCATCATTCAAATGGATTATGAAACACTACTAGTGTTATTTTGTACCATGTAGTTTTGCTTTTTAACTGCTGATTGTTGATGGAGGAAGAAATCTTTTAGTATTCATCTATTATGCATCTAGTATATGCATCTATCACTTCCTGAATTTTGTGCTCCAGTACATTGTCTGCCATTGTCTTTCCCATCCCAATTTTGGGCAATCCTTGTTCAGATAGTTAGAGCTGATAAGAAATATTCTCATGGACATTTATGTCCATCAAACTTGCCAGATTCAAATGGTCGAAACGTCTATACAAAGCTTGCTCTGATTCTGTAAACATGACAAATTACAGCTGTCGTTTCAGCATTTACAAAGGAAGTGAATGATGAAACTTAACAAAAGGACCAACGAGTAGCTGACAACAGATAATAATGTCTGTCTCTTCTTACAGTTGTATGTCTCTCCTTAAGGTATCAGTCCATAATTTTCCTGGAAATGATTACAAAAGGAAGGATCCTTATATTAGGAATGCTTCAAGCATGGAGAAATGTGGTCGCCCATGTACACAGTCATGTGAAAATCCAGCATGTGTCCATTTTGCTACATGTAGACACATTTGGAAATGTCTACAAAAGGAGCAAGAAGAAATTCTTAAGAGAGCCAAAGAAGAATGTTGCTAATGACTCATTTGTAGCCCTTAGTTCTTGATATGGGTTGCTGGAAGGGCAAAATCTTTATGCAACCATGAAACTTTGCTGCTGGAGAGGTATTGCTTTCATAGACAAGGCTGAACTCATTGCTAAAATCCAAGTCAGGAAGATTCCCACCCCAACCCCACCCCCACACATACCAACCCCTGTGTCAGAGTTTGTGATGCACTGCACTCTCTGAGCATGTACAGAGTGCAAGCACACAGCAGCGGAATAACAGCAGAGCTCACTGGTAGCAGACAGATGTCCTGGTAATCAGTAAACACTCAGACACAGCAGTGTTTTAAACTACTATACTAAGTTTACTTACAAGTATTTACATAGAACAAAACATTCCTCTAATATCTTCAGCAATACTTCCAACCAACCATAACCTACCACTAACATTCACCATCATCATCACCCACACTGTTTCTCCACATGCTGTACATTTATAGCACTGTGGACCTATCACAGCGTTGGCTGCATATCTCCCCATGTGTTGCTATGCCTCACAGCACACAGGGAAGAAACCAAATGACCTTGGTCTTTAGGTGCTTACCAGCTGCACTTGATTTGGCAACTGTTCAGAGTACTTGAGATATCAAATCATCTCTCTTTTACTTTTCTTCTTAGTAACAGAAAAAATACATTTGCTTTTATATTTAAACAAATAAAATCTTAACACCCCTCCTTTTTTCTGTAACTAACAAACATTTTCATTCTGTCTGACATTCTAGCATTCCAAGCTGTTTTGACAATTGTTCATGTCTTTGTACATTCAAAGGTTTTGTGAATACATCAGCCACATTTACCTCGGTGTTACAATACACAAGTTCAATCAATCCATCATGTACAGCTTGTCTTACGTTGCAGTAACGAATATCAACATGTTTACTCCTTGCGTTCACCCTTTCTGACTTTGCCATATGAATGCAAGTCTGATTGTCTTCAAAAACTTTAATTGGAGTTTTCACTTGCAATTTCATATCTTTCAGCAACTGGATGAACCAAATTATTTCTGTACAAGCCTCAGACAATGCTGAAAACTCAGCCTCTGAGGTAGACAGGGCAATTAACCGTTGTTTTCTGGATTTCCACCCCACTAAACTGTTGCCCAGTTTTATTACAATTCCTGAGGTGGATTTCCTGTCTTGACTGTCACCAGCCCAGTCACTGTCTGTGTAACACTCTAGTGATAATGTGTCCAATGGTCTTAATTCTAAAGACACATCAATAGTCCCTTTTAAGTACCTGAATACTCTTTTAACTGCTTGCCAGGCACTATTCGTTGGTTTGGACACAAATCTGCTCAATATGCCAACTGCATTAGCCAAATCTGGCCTAGACCATTGAGCTAAATAGAGTAGACTTCCTATTGCTGACTGGTATAGGTCTCTGTCACAAAATTCTGTGTCACTGTCATTACACTGAAAACCAGCCACCATGGGAGTTTTAACACTTTTACATTCCTCCATGTGGAATTTTGCAAGCAGATTTTTGATTTTCTGTTTTTGACTTAACACATAAGCCCCTTTTTGCTTTGTGACTTCCACTCCTAGATAGTCATGGATTGGACCCAAATCCTTTAATTCAAAATATTTACTCAGTTGCTCTGCAAATTCTTTAACCTGAGTTTTTGTTTTTGAAATTAAACATATATCATCCACAAAAGATAACAACCACATTTGTTCACTGTTGACACCTTTTGTATATAAACATGGATCAGCCATTCCATTTTTGAAACCCATTGACTCCAATGCTTCATGCAAACACTGGTTCCAATTCCTTGCTGACTGTTTCAAACCATAGATAGCTCTGTTTAATTTGTACACAGAGCCTGGCACATTTGACTCATAACCAGGAATTTGAGCCATGTAAATCTCTTCCTGTAATGGTGCATTCAAATATGCTGTCTTTATATCAAAATGATTCACCTGACAATCATATTTTGCAGCTAGAGTTAGCATTACTCTCATTGACTCAGCCTTCACAGTAGGTGCAAAGGTTTCATCATAGTGCACATTCTTTTCCTGTGTGAACCCTTTTGCTACAAGTCTAGCCTTATACATTGTCTCTCCTGACATAAGTATTTTCTTTTTTTGAACACCCACCTACAACCAACCACTTTTTCACCTTTTGGTAGCATTGTAGGGGTAAACACATTGTATTTTGCCATGGCTTCCATTTCCTCATCCATAGCCTCATACCATAGATTTTTCTCTGGATTTGACAATCTTTGAACATCTGCATAGTTCTCTGGTTCATAAGATATTTGACACACTCGTACTTCATTGGCTGTATATCTCTCAGGAGGTATTCCCTTTGTACTCCTTTCTGAACGTCTGGGAATAAAAACATTTCTGTTCTCTCCCTCCTCCTCCTCTTCCTCCTCCTTCTTAGGACTTGAAAGAGTTGTGGAACTGTTTGTTTGTCTCTCTACTGGCTGTGGTGCTCTGCCTATGTTTTCCTGTATAGGCAAACACACTTCACTGCCGTGCAAACGTTCCCAGTCACACTGCTCCTGAAAACTTGCTGATCTAGAAATTACTATGTTTCCATTACCAGCATAAAACCTGTATGCTTTTGAACCAGGTGCATAGCCTAGGAATTTCATTTTCCTGGCTTTTGGCTGCCCTTTCCTCCTAGCCACCTTGGGGATGTTCACCCAGGCATCACTCCCAAAAACTCTGAGATGAGCCAGGGATGGCTTCTTCCCAAACATGAGGAAATATGGAGTGTTATCTATTGCTGAGCTCCAAAGCCTATTAGCAATGTAATTAGCTGTTAGCATTGCTTCTCCCCAAAAATGAGCATGCAACCCAGAGTCTGTCAACATGGCATCTTTCATTGTTTGCAGAACCCCATTCCTTCTTTCTGCAACGCCATTTTGCCATGGTGAATGTGGAGCAGTTCGTCTCGCTGAAATTCCTTTCTGCCTAAGCCATTTTTGGAACGTTTCAGCCATAAACTCCCCCCCTCTGTCTGTTTGCAATTGCTTTACTTTGGTAGAGAATTTCCGCTCCACCCAACTCAGCCAATCTTTGAAAACAGTAAACGTTTCACTTTTGTTTTTCATCACATAACAAAAACCATATCTAGTGTAGTCATCCACCAGAATTAAAGCGTACTTTGCCCCTCCTAATGTTGCAGTCATAGGACCAATTAAATCTGCATGTATTATCTCAAATGCTGCCGTGGCAACTCTGTTACTCTTCTTACAGATTGGAGCAACCTTGGATTTAGCCACCTTACATGCAGTACAGTCTAGATATTTGTCACAGGCTTTTACATTCAGTCCTACACACATTTCAGGCATTTTTTTCAGTATTTGGAACCCAACATGTGCAAGTCTCCTATGCAGCAAATGCACACAATCATTATGCAAAGGTGTGTTATTCATAACAGAATTTACATTTCTAGATGTTTCTAGACCTTTAGGCAACATTTCATAAAGATTGTTCCTAAGTACACCTAAAGCTACAACATTGTTTTGTTTGCTCACTTCACACTTGCTGTTTGAGAATGATACACAATATCCTTCCTTATCCAAACAAGATACACTTAACAAATTGTGTTCCAAACTTGGCACACACAAAACCTTGCTTACAGTTTTATCAATACATGGCACATATACACAACCTTCTGCAGTCACAGCTGAAGATTTGCCATCTGCTAATGTAACATGGTCCCGGCTAGCAGAATGTAGACTTGTAAACAAACTCTGGTTGTTCACAATATGCTGACTGGAACCACTGTCCATCAACCAGGTACATTCTGGGTTGTTCTCTGCAGCTTTAACTACGGAGACCTTCGGTTTAGCAGATTTTTTCTTGCTTGTTGCTGCTTTCTCCTTCGTTTGGTTGGGACAATCTCTCCGCAGATGCCCGGGCAAACCACAACGAAAACAGCGTCGAACTGCAAACACTTTCTCCTTATCTTCACAAGCTGCTTGTTTAACGTGGGTGTCTCTAGGCTTGGCAGTCTGCCTCTCTTGCCTCTTCTTTTCTTCTTCCAGCAATCGGCCGGTCAGAAAACGAAGCGTGAGCTCGGATTCTTGCATTGCTTCCAGGCTCAAAACAAGATTGTCCCACGAATCATCCAGGGAGCTGAGAACGACGTACACTTTGTGGGACTCAGTGAAAGACATGCCGTGCTCCTCCAGATCTGCAAACAGTTGCCTCATCATGCTTAAATGTGCAGATATGCTGGCTCCTGGTTCAAGTTGTGCTCTGTACAATTTTCTTGTTAGCATAACTTTGCTGGCTGCCGTTTCTCTCACATAAATCTCTCTGAGAGTTTTCCAGCATTCCTGCGCGGACACCAGCCTCCTTACATAAACAAGTTGGTTATCTTCTAAACACAAGATAATGCTTGCCAAAGCTTTCTCTATGTTTCTCTGCTCGTCTTCATCTGGCTGAGCTGGAGGATCACAGACAACCGTCCATAAACCTTCCCTCCTTAGATATTGTTCCATCTTAATGCTCCAAGCCAGATAATTGTTTTCATTTAGACGATTGAGTGGTAGATTAGCTGCCGACATACTTGCTGCCATCTCAAATTACTGCACACAGATGTCTTGCTTGCTTTTCAGCTTTCAGCCCCTCCAAGGTACTCAGCAACGACACTCACTGGACTGCAGATTTGAGAAGTCACTTTTCACTTCCAGGATTCTCACAACGCTCTGCCACCACGCAGGGAGTCCTCTAGGCTGTCTGGACACTCTGGACACCTTGGGTAGCCTTGCAGCTCTAGTAGCCCTAGCAGCCCTAGCAGCCCTAGCAGCCCTAGCAGCCCTAGCAGGCTGGGCCCATAACCTGTCAGAGTTTGTGATGCACTGCACTCTCTGAGCATGTACAGAGTGCAAGCACACAGCAGCGGAATAACAGCAGAGCTCACTGGTAGCAGACAGATGTCCTGGTAATCAGTAAACACTCAGACACAGCAGTGTTTTAAACTACTATACTAAGTTTACTTACAAGTATTTACATAGAACAAAACATTCCTCTAATATCTTCAGCAATACTTCCAACCAACCATAACCTACCACTAACATTCACCATCATCATCACCCACACTGTTTCTCCACATGCTGTACATTTATAGCACTGTGGACCTATCACAGCGTTGGCTGCATATCTCCCCATGTGTTGCTATGCCTCACAGCACACAGGGAAGAAACCAAATGACCTTGGTCTTTAGGTGCTTACCAGCTGCACTTGATTTGGCAACTGTTCAGAGTACTTGAGATATCAAGTCATCTCTCTTTTACTTTTCTTCTTAGTAACAGAAAAAATACATTTGCTTTTATATTTAAACAAATAAAATCTTAACACCCTGGTCAGTTTCACTGGTGTAGATGTAGATGGGGGAGCTGTATCGTCTTCTGTTGTAACATGCATTCCAAGTCACATATTTTAGATGGGTGCGCTTTGCAAATCTTACATTTTTCTATAAATGTGTCTGTAATGTTAGACCCAGCAACCTCTTGTCCTCTTCATTTAGAATAGTATAATGTGGATGTCTGGGCTAAGGTCATTGAGTAGGAGGATTCCTGATATAGTAAACTGAGTTGCATCTTTTGCAGCCTCCAGGTCTACTTCTCCCTTTTGAGTTCCCTCTTCCCACACCTTTTATGTCATCTCTTCTGATGGCTGTAGAGTAAAACCACTACATTTCCATCATGGCAACACAAGTTCTACATCAAGAAAAGACAATCTCTCAACAACAACAACAACTTCCACCACCATCCCATTCCCTCCCCCTGTCTCTCAAACATGCAAAATAAGCAAATTAAAATAGAGTTGGTGTTAATAATTTATTCTGCATCATTGGATCATCTTGGACAGGGGGAAGGAGCTATGAAAGGCATGGAAGTCCACTCCAGATCACTGGAAATCCTGCTGAGCTCACCCCCTCCCCCATTTTAGGAGAGTTCACCAGGCATGGCCTTTCTTCATAACTAGAAGAGGTAGAAACTTGCCTTTTCAAAAAGAAATATTTAAAAAAAATGAAAGCGGATAATGTGAAGATACTGAACTCAGTTCCCATTCCCACCCTGAAGTTTGCACTGGTGTGCCATGGATACCCACAATCCTAGGCAGAATTTACACTACTGCTTTATAATGGTATTGAAATGCACTGACAACGGTTGGGGTACATTCCATATACTGTTTTCAAATGGCTTTCACAGTGTTATATCCTGCTTGGTGTAAATCTGGCCCTGGCTACAGGTTCCATCCAGCCCTACAGCTCTAGGATGCGAGGGTCACATTATTGTCCTATAAACATATCACCAGAGCTTGGTCAGTGGGCCATGAGCCAAGAACCTCTTTTGGTTTATGACCCATTTTCTGTGCATTGTTCCAGCAACATGTATGCCGGACAGAGTTATTTCTTCTGTTCTGACAGAACGAGTCAAACTGCAACTCCAAAGGCTGGAGGAGATGACACTCAGCACCCTCTCGTCATAAATATCTCAGCCGAGAGTTTAGCAAGGCTGGAAATTGTACCCATTATATCTAATTACAGGTGGAAATGATAATCAGTTACGACATAATGACAGGAGTTGATACTGCCTATGAATTATTGAACTTGCCCCTGTTTGATTCGGTAACTTTCAGACAGCTATTTGATGGGCACTTCTGTGAGTTCCTTAAATAGAAGAGTCTTGCTTGTCATATTACCTATTTGACTCTCCTAGCAGGGAGCTCTGCATTGTACTTCACAATGTTTCACACATAAAACAGATTTCTATATGACAGAATTGTCCTACTTTAATGCCAATAGCAAAAAAAAAAAAGCAATTCTGCTTCTGTGACATTGGCGACAGCTAAGGGTGTAATAGAAATTGCCATGGATTCAAAGGAGTTCGGATTTCTATGAAGCTGACCTGCAGATTCTGTGGTGGATAGCCTTTCTCCAGGTCATGCAGAATATGTGGACTTGCAGGCCAGTTTTTTTTTTTTTTTAACTTGGTGGATTTGGCCAAATTTGCATTTGCACTAATGTGCATTAGCACAAATGTGCACTTCTGCTAATGTGCATTTGAGCACATGGATTGAAATTCTTGTACATCCCAATAATAATAATAATAATAATAATCCAATTTCCTCAATGAACGGATGACAGAATGAAAGATGCTTGACAGTCTACAAAACAGAAATGGAACAGATTTGACAAAATCTCTTCATCCCTAGCAGTGATGAAGTGGTAACACAGGAAGCTGCCATTGGTCCACCTAGCCCAGAATTGTCGACTAGCAGCACCTTTCCAGGATTTCAGGCAAGCAAGGATATTTCCAGCCCTACCTGGAGATGCCAGGGATCGAAATTGGGACCTTCTGCTTTATCCGCTGAGCTGTATATTCCACCAGCTTCTTGCCCTGCAATAATGATACCCCCCTCTGCTGGGTTAAACAGGGCATGAAGAAGGCTGCACAAGGGGCAGTGAAGGGCTTCATTCAACCCAAGCAGTCTTAATGACACTAGATTGGTGGACGCCATATATGCTCATTACATCACATCACACTGTTTTGACCATAAAATACATGGAAAGGCAGCATATAAATAAAATGACAATGGCACAGGCCAAAGGGATGGAGGAGTCGGCAAAGAAACAAGGGGATCTACAAAACCCCCAGAATGGCCACAAATACCATTCTGAAATGCTCTCAGTAACACTAGTCCTTATTTCATGTATCATGTCAGAACATCACCCTTCCTCCAACAAACACAGGACAACATACATAGGATTACCTCCCATTTAAATTCACAACAATGCTGTGAGGTAGGATAGACTCAAAAAGAATGGTTTTCTCATAGTCACCGAGCAACTGGGAATATGAACCCCAGTCCTAGTCCAAAAATGTATCCACTATTGCACAACTCATGGCTAAATCTTAAAACATATACACTGGTGCTCAAGCAATTTGGACTGCACCGGATGATGAATTGATCAGACAATTATAATATAATTGCAAGGGGGAGCAGCATGCAAGAGAATTCCCACTATTAGATCCAATCACAGTTGAAGCAGGGATTCCTCCAAGGCATTGGAGCTTGGAGGCAAACCCTGCCCCTTGTAGGAACTCAAGGTGGCTCTGCAGGCTTCTTGAAAAACCTCTGCAGGCCAGATTAAGCCTGTGGGCCAGAGACACCACACTCCTGCATTGTATGGTCTGCTTCTGTTCCATATCCTTGCTTCTTGCCCCACAAGTCCCTTGTCTCCATCTCCAGTCCTTTTTACGTGTATCTACATTTCAGATACTGTTCTGGCAATGACTTATCATAGAACCTAGTCCACCATTGCTTGCTCCTGGTTGGCATGATACTTCGTGGCATGCCTTCTGTCCTGAGAACCACCACAACACGGTCTCTCCCCACAGACATGAGACCCATTGCCAGCCAACCTTGACAGAAAGGAGGAGGAAGCTGTAGAATCAGCCATAGCATACCCTCCAATATTTCCTAGGTAAAACCAGAAATACTTTTGCAAAATGATAAGAACTCTATTTTCAAATGGCTACACTTACATATTGCTGAATTGAGCTTAACCAGCCTTTTCCTAGCTCAACCCCCTCCCAACAACTTTTAATTGGATCTCATTGAACTTATCACAGTACAGCTACAATGCAAACAGATTAATCAATATTTACTATCTGTTTTGTGCGTGTGCCTTAAATCTTACTTGCATTTAAGCCATCATAGGAAGAGCCTTTGTATCTCCTTCAAACAGGACCATCTGATGGGTAGGGAATAGTTTAGAAGATCCTGCGCTGATAATTCCCAAAGGAATCATTCCTCTGAATGAAACTCGCTCCAATGAAAGTATGATGAAGTGGTGGTTATTCAGCTTTTGGCCAAGAGCATAACATGTGTCAAGAGTTGCCTTGCTCAAGACCAGCTATTTTAATGGATTTTTTGATCAAAGGTTTTGATATATGTTAGAAAGTTCAGGAAATGGACTCATCACAATATATCCTAATACAATGGGTGGTTCTCTCCCAACTTGAGGAACCAAGCAAGCTAAAATCTCACCCCCAAGTCAGTGCTCTGTGGGTAATGGTTACAGACCTTGGGCCCTACTGCCTTCAAGGAGCTTTTTACCTTTGTTGATTTGAGTATCGTCTTTTGTATAGCCACTATTTCCTGCTACTTGTTCCTGACGAATCCCAATTTTGCCTTTTATGAATGCCATTTTAAAAATTATTTTAGTCTCTGCCTATGATTGTTTTCACCATCATCAGATAAATAAAGTAATTGCACGAAAGTGCCATGAAGCCAATCTTAAAGAAGACCTCAATTATTATTTTTTTATTTAATTCACCTTAGGGAGTCTAATAGCAGCCAAATCATTCTGCAGCTAGATAGTGTAGCCTTCTAGCTCACTTGACTTGGCTTTAACACAAGATGTCACCTCTCAATTATGTATTGGCTTCCCCCAGGTCCAAGGCCAAAAACTGGCACCATCCGAGCTAATCTTCTACTAAATTATATTTTGGCAATTTGTGCTAGGTTCAGTAGGTCTACCTGGGTACAATGTAAAACAAAATCTGGACTCAAATGGAGTGATATGCCCATATCCTCTTGCTCCCACAGAGGGAGACTGACACTCTTGTGATGGATGGAGTTCTGGAAAGGTCTTAAGCACGGCAGCAACCAACAGGAGATAAGATGAATCAGATTTTAATTAAACAATTATTTTGGAGAAATTGGCACTTCACCATGGCCTGGTGTGCAAAATCTGAATTCATAAACAGAAGGAAGAAAATAAACAGAGAGAGAGAAAGGGCATGACAGGTGCTCTTGGGACCATGGTTAACAGATGGGCCATCAGGAATGGCACAGTGAAGATGAGTGCTCTATTAAAGGGACGCGGGCAAGAGGAAAAAATACGGAAGAGACATGAGGAAAGTGGTTGTACCCAAGGTATTGCAAGGTGATCTGAATGAAAATTCTAGAGGAGGAGGAGGAGGAGGAGGAGGAGATTCCAGTGGGGTTGGGAAACCTCCTTCATCAATTACTCCCTTCTTGCTGTGGTCAGGAAGGGAACAGATGACAACCCTATAACAAAAGGCATTTAAAAAAAACACCGGAACATTTAGTCCTGACAGGCTGTTTGAGAAGTTAAGAAGTAACAAGCTTTTCTTAATTATGCTTGGTGCAAGATGCATACATACAAAAGTTTGGGAGCAGGATGGAAGAAAGTCATAGTCAGAAATCCCTTCATAGGATGCATTCTCTTTAGCATCAATACCATCAAACAAGGTTTGTTTAACAAGCCCCTTTGGCCCTTGTGTGACTATTAAGAGCACTGAGGGGAAGAAATAGCACACAGAAACATGGGAGGCTTCCTTTCAAGATAGGCCTAGATATGATATATCATATATTATTTGTCACACACACCTCGCATTGCAGTGTGTGGACATCCCTTTCCATGGAGACCCAAACTAGATGTGCATATCCATTGCACGCATGCACTTAACAACACATTTCTTTGCTATGTAAATAGCAGCCACGGGGAAGTGTGAGCAGTCTTAGGACTGGGGCAGGGAAAGTTTAACTCTTTCTTACTCTGCCATGGCCCTGATAAAAAATTACCCTACAAAGCTATTACTTGCATCCCAAAGGAAGCCCCCATTAGCAGCAATGAAGGCATCCTTTGAAGTGCAAATAGCCACTTTGCAGAGGCAATTTTCATCAGGGTTGTAGCCCTCCCCATGGCATGAGGCAGCTGCGACCTTCCTGCAGCTGCTATTTTCAAAACTATGCACATTTATTGCATTAACGCAGTTACCCTAACCCTTCATAGTACTGGTAAAGGGGATCCAACCGGGCAAGCTGCCTCTACTTATACACTTTGGGATCTTTTCAGATCCCTTTCACTACATCCGAGAGCCACATTGCACAATACGTTGGATCGTGTGCTGTGTCACACCTTTGCAGGAAATTCTGTAAGCCCTGCACTAAGATCGGGGTGGTGCATTTCTCTCACAGGCTCAAGCATGAAAATGCACATTTTTTAGGGATTTGTGCATTTTGGAGGGTTTTGCGCATTTTCACAAATGCAAATTTGTGCAAATTTGGAAATAAAAAAATGATTCTGTCAATGAGTGGACAATGGAATGAAAAGTGCATAAGCTGCGAAATGGTGATGCAATGGATTTTACACAATCCGTAGATCCCTAGGTAGGTTGCAGGGAAAGCAATGTGGCACCCTGACCCTTGGATGTTGCTCACCGCTGACTTAGATTGGAATACATCATCATCCCACATGTATATCCATATGCTGGGAATCTTTATTTGGTAGACATTTGGATATGTATTGGATTGTCATATACAACAACCTACATATTGTAATAATCATGCTATTTTAAACATGAAAGTGACTCCATTGCAACAGATGAAATGGCCTGATGTTTCTTGGAGAAATGCTACAGCTATCTTCTTATTTGAGTTTGCATTTAGCAGACACGATTGTAAGTCCACGGAGCCTGTCTGATTTCATCTGTTGCTTTAATTTGACAGCATTTCAGAAAAATAATAATTAAAATAATACTTTATACGATATATAATACTTTATATGATATATAATTATCTAATTATCTAATTATCTCTTGTTTTAAATTTTTTTTAACTGTTTGTGATTTTTGTATTTTACATTGTGTTCCCCGCCTCGATCTGAAGGGAGAGGTGGGTTATTAATAATAATAATAATAATAATAATACTAGAATGGCCCTAAGTTCCATTTGTTTAATTGAGGTTGGAATCACATATGTACACAGTTTGATTTTGGGGGGGTGGGGGGGGGCAAGCTGTACATGTCAATGAAGAATAAATGCTGCCCATTCATCCTGTTGCACTGCTGGACAATGTGTAGCCGGCTGAGGGTGAGTTTTGTAGAAGGCGGAAGGAAAGAGGCCTGCACCAGCGTCATGCTCATGACTGCATTACTCACACACCTCAGGTATATGGAACGAAGCCGTATTCCATAATAATAGGCATCCCCATTGAACTTTGTAATAAGAAACATTCCCTTAAATATATGCCTAGGTGAAGAGCCAGGTATGAAGACCAGGTAGTAGTTTAGCAACTGTTGCTGTACAGAGACAAACAACAATGGCTGCAATCCCATATTCACTAACCTGGGAGTGAGTCCTATTAAAAACTCAATAGGGCTTACTTCTCAGTAGACTTGGGTAGAATTGCACTGAAGCATAACAACAGGCCAGCTCAACCAGACCCAGGTAACAGTAAGCTTCTTCCCAGTTTCCAATTATTTCAACTGGGCCTCTTTTTCCTGGAAGGTCTCTGGGAGTTGGGCTTAAAGCAGTGGTGGGCAACATGTGGCCCTCCATATGTTTTGGCCTGAAACTCCCATGATCTTTCACAATCAGCTATGCTAGCTAGGGCTGGTGGGAATTATAGACCAAAACATCTGGAAGGCCACACGCGGTCCACCCTAGCCTTATAGCAACCATACCAATATCCCTTCATACATACATCCTTGGGGTAAGAAATGTGTGACCCTCCAGATGTTGCTGGACTGTAATTCCCACCACTCTGAGCCAGCATTCCCAATGGTGAGGGATGATGGGAGTCGCATCCTACAACATCTGGAGGGCCATACAGTCCCCATCCCTGCCTTAAAAGAAGAGCTCTATGGGCACGTCACTCACATGTAGCGCATTCCTGTGTTGAAACAGGGGTGAGCCTGTACCTTTATCCCAGTCCCAAACATTGCTTCTCCTTCTTCTGACATCCATGTGTTAAGTGCATATTGGAGTTCCATTGCAAACAACTCAATGTCTCAATTCGGACGACACAATAAACAACTGGTGTGGGGGAAACAATCGTCAGTTGTTTTGACTATTGTGTCATCTGAATGCTGCTACAGTCAACTCAGCGCTGATCCTAATCCACACCACAGTTGATTATTTATTACCATGTTGTGTGGGGAATACCCCCTAGTTGAACAACTGTAAAGTTGATTATTACCCCACCATTGACTATCGTTTCGTCCGAATTGAGCCAATGTGTGAATGTCAGAGGAGAGAAGTATCATTTGGGTGGAGCTAAATACTCAGCCCTGCTCCTGCTTCAACACAGGAATTCCCTACAAACAAGGAACATGTGAATAGGGGGTTAAGGAGTCTCCATTCAAATAATGGGTGTAAGAAAACCTACTCACAACCCAGGAATAGATTAAAAATATGATTTTTCTACAGGAGTCTGGATCTCCAACTGGAATCAGGAAGAATAATGAATCCTTCTCAAACAAAATTGAGGGAGGGGGAAAAAAAGAAGAAGCCCAATCCAAATGTTATCAACCAAATAAATAGAAAATAATGCAATTGTCTAACAGTGTGTAACAGCAGCCTGGGGGATATTTTAACCAGCTATTTTCACAGCGATGCTTAATATGCTAGTCTCCGAAGCATAGCCTGAAATATATAATTTTCCATTATATTCCTGTACGTTTGACTCCAATATAATGAAGCCTTCTCCCTTCGCTACACCAGAATATTGGCTGTATTAAATTGCTAGTGTAAGAACTGGTTTTTGAAAACTGTAAATGCTGAAGTTCAAGTAAATGACCTCAAAGGAAAGCCACCCCCATCTCTGCCCATCACCTTTAACCTCTCAGAAACGGCTGTAATTCATCACTGGGACAAGACTCCCAGTGTCACCTTTGCCTGAGGGTTGTGATTTGTCTTTTCTGTCTCACACACTCTCTTGGCTTCATGCAACTGCCCTGTAGTCTCCCCTCCTTGCAGTGTGAGGTGCCGAGCGTCACAAGAAAAATAGCAAATGCTTACTATAATTATCTTCAGGAACAATAGTTCATGTTTGATAGCCAGGCCAAAGAGACAAATATGTATAAAGTAGGCTGGGACAGCTGGCCACCCACTGAGGGGAATGTAGGCCTCCAGTTATGTGTGGTGACTTGGCCTACCACGAAGGGGTCAATGTACTGCCCATTTTTGTTGCCTGCCTGAGACTATTAAAAGGGGGAAAGGTTATCAAACTTCTAGCAGAAAACACATTGCCAGTGGGCTGTGTTTGCTTGATGTGTCAAACTGGGCAGGCATAAATACAATATTGTTAAGGAGAGCAAAGGAGAACTTCCATAAGCATTGTTAGAAATGATGGTGTTGATGCAGAGGAATAAGAGAGAGAGAGAGAGAGAGAGAGAGAGCACTACGTACAGACTTAGATTAGCTCTTATTTATTTATTTATTTATTTATTTTCAAACATCTGCAGTGCTGTGTTGCTTCACAACCAGCTTTTTAAAGTCCCCCAGGAGAGAATTCTCAAGCTATGCCTCACATCCTCCAACTCCATTGCAATAGCCCAAAAGAGTACTTGTGAGAACAGCAGGAAACAGAAAAGAGGACGGGTGGCCTATGGTCAGGGGTTGGGACAGCATGAGAAAAAACCCTTCGATCTCACCTATCTAGGAAGGATGATAGATGCAGAGGAACTCTGGCAAGAGATGGTCCTCAAGAGTGTGAATCGAGACCATCTCTCCATTCCTCTAGAGAGATGGACAGAAGGCAGATCTCAACTCCCAGAAGCCCCTGCCAAGATGGCCAATGGTCAGGAATGGTCTATGGAGTTGGTAAAAAGGAGGGGTGGGTAATCTGTGGCCCTCTGGATTTTTGGCCAACAACTTCCATCAGCCATAGCCAGCATAGCCAATGATGAGGAATGCTGGGAGTTGTAGGTCAAAATGTTTGGAGGGCCAAAAGTTGCCCACTCCTGAGTAAGAACTATGTGGGCCTGTTCAGACAACACATTAAGCCATGGTGAGGCTGCTAACCCTTTTGCAGCAAATGATTAGTGAGTGTTGTTTAAACCATGGTTATGGAGCCACCATGATTAGGTATGATTCACATGACACGCTAAACCATACTGTTTAGCTCAAAATGCTTAACTACTGTGGTTTAGTATGCAGTTTGAACAGGATCCATGTGAGATTATTACTTCTTTGAGGCCATAGCCCAGAATGCCAAAAGAAAGTCCCTTTTGGGTATGAAGAGACAAATGCTAGCCGAGTGTTTCCCTGTCACCCTCTTTCCCTTGGTAACAACAAGGAGTTCACTAGGACACTCCTCTCTCCATAGAGTTCAATGGGGCTTACTCCCCAGCAAACATGTATAGGACTGCAGCTTAAGCCACCCAGTCTCCCCTTCTTCCTCGCTGGGCTGGAGTTTGTTTTTAATTTCCTGCTCTAGCAGAACAGTGTTTCAAAGACAAAATATCAAGGGAATCCAACAGCACAAGCCCATAATAAGCCTTTTAAGCTTTTAAGGTAGGCCAGTTTTTAGGCCTAATTGCCTTGACAGCATCTCTAATATCCCAGGCCTTTAAAAAAAGGGAATAAAGTAACTGTGAGTTACTTTGTATTCTCTACCTGTCTCCAGGTGGTTTATAGAACATCTTTTCAAAAGCAGTTCTAATGTGTTGAGAGATTAGCCTAGGAAGACGTGTTCCAGTACAGGAGCCTGGACGATGGGTATGTGAGAAGTAGGGATGTGCATGCCCGAAAATGTGGTATTTTATCGTTATCAGAATTTCGGACCAAAAAAATCATAATCTCCGATAATATCGTAGGTTAATCATATCGTCTTCACGATAATTATCAGAAATCTGATATTTTAATTTGCAGCCCTATTGTGCCCTATAGAGCTGATTTTTTAAAGAAAAAATGCCTATAACTTCTGTATTTTCAAAGTTACAGGTTTGAAACTTGGTCACAATGCTTATGGGGTATGCCTAAGTATGTGTATGAAATTTGAGATCGATCTCTCCAACCCTCGATTTTATATGAATTTATTAAAGAACGTTTAAGTTCTGACAGGTCAGAATGACAGCTCGCCACGTGCGTTAATTCAGACCTGTCAAAAAGTTGCACGATCTTTAAAAAATTCATATAAAATCGAGGGTTGGAGGGACCGATCTCAAATTTCATACACATACTTAGGCATACCCCATAAGCACTGTGACCAAGTTTCAAGCCTCTAACTTTTAAAATACAGAAGTTATAGGTTTACTTTTATGGCAGTCCGATAATCCAATACAATCGGGCTGAACATTTTTGGATTGGATATTTATCGGAGGTTTTTCTATCATATCGTTATCATTAATTGGATGTCCGATAACGACCTTATCGTATCGTTATCGGACATTTTAACGATACAATATACATCCCTAGTGAGAAGGGGGTGCTCACTGGTTTACTGCAAATGTCAGTTGCATCATGTCATCAGCTTCCTTAGATTGTGAACTGGATCCAAACAGAATCGGTATCAATGGGTGCCTGGAGCTGGAACCAAGGACTCTGTGTGCCTCTGCCCTATGTGGTAAGCCACTGGGACTACCCGACAGAATGTTCCTTAGCTGGTGTTCCTAGACTCTGGAAAGCTCTACTCACCCATGCCAGGCACTGGTTTCATTGCTACCTTTCATCCTTTGTTGGTGCTGCCACCGCCACCACCAACAGCAGCAGCAGCAGCATGACCATGGGCAGAGACAATGTTGCCTCCACTATTTATGGAGTACTTTGGCTATTCTAGTGCTAGTGGACCTTTATGAAGCTGAAAGGGGTTTTGGGTTTTCTGTTGCTTATGGTACCCTTGGGTAAGGTGGAGGTGGGTATGCCTGAATGTCTATTCAAACCTGGAGCATTTTGCCCTGCTTCATTCCAGGAATTTTATGTAGGGTTCAGTATTGTCTTCTTCCATTTGCAACTTTCCTGTGTTTTCCCACTGTTTTTTCTGTCTTTTTTTCTTTCCACAAAAAATCCATTAAGGAGAAAAACAAGGGAAAAGTTTCATGTAAGGTGGAAGAGGTCATATGAAGAAACAGACCTTCATACGCACAATGGCAGCATAGCCATTTTGCATATCCTAGAAAAGTCAAGGACACTTCACACTTGACCATTTTTTATGTCTATGGGTAAAATATTTTCCATGGATCCCAAAAACATCTGAATGTGACAAACAAATATTTGCAAATCCTTGTGTCGTACAGAAACAACAAAGAGGCATGTAGCACCTTAAAGAGTTAGAGATTTATTATGGCATGGATTTTTTAGTCCATAAAATGTTATGCCATAATGAATCTGAGAGACTTCAAGGTGCTACAAGACTCATTGTTGGTTTTGCTACTGTAGACTGACACAGCTAACTCCCTAGAATGGATCATACAGGTACACTTATTGGAGACTGGTGACAGCTCCTGGTCTGTGTTCACTTGGAAGCAAGCCTGGGATGATGATGATGATGATGATGACCTTTATTTGTATCCCACCTTTTGCCCAATACTCCAACACAGTGTGTGAAGCAGCCCTCATTGGTGCCTACACAGTCCCTATTAATAACTGCTCAGTTGAGTTGAATTCCCTGGCTCCTGCCAACTGTCAGAGTCAGACCCGGGTATTGAGAGGCACCATTTTGCAGCATGTCATCTCTGTAAAAATAGGCACACCCATCTCCCACCCAAAGCAAATTGTGAACAAAATGGAGATCAGCACATTCCCCCCACCCCCAGGAGGATTGATTTTAATGATCTGGACAACCTGAAAGGCTTCTGCTGCTGGGGAGGAAAATATTCAGGACAGACACATTTTTAAAGTCTATGAGAAACCGCATCACACAGCAGGTGCTGCATTTTTCAGAAGGTCCTTTTCTTTACTTCCTGGTATTTTTTCATTTTTATTTTTAAAAGGAATGGTGCGTGCAATGCACTTATTTAAAAGGAAGCACTTGCAGCTCTTCCTCTCGTTGCCAAATATTTACAGCAATATCTGGTTTGGCCCTTGAACACTTGCAAAAGTCACTTCATATCTTAAAAATTAATCTTACACTATGTTTTATTGCAAAGATGTGTGCCTGGAAAAGCTGGGAACCAAAACACCAGCGGTGAATTTGCCAAATGTGCATCTTTACTGGGAAATAATTGAATATTATGTGTCTTCCTTATGTAATGTTTATGTTCATCTTAAGATAATGCTGGAAACTGCCACAAAACAAGCAGGAGTGTTCTGGGAGTCTCCTAAGAGACGGCCTCCACTGTTCTGAAATGCTAAATGCAACATCCAATTTGTGTGTGTGTGTGTGTGTGTGTGTGCATTTGAGGTGACATTTTAAAATCTGAAACTTTGGGGAGAGGTTTAAAATCGAAACATTGGTTTCATTTCCAGATTTCTGGCCAAAAATAACTTTTTCAGTTACTAACACCTTCTAATCCAGATGGCCTCACCACCTGTGCAGCAGTTTGTATGTGGGGGGGGTGGGGGGGGTGGTGAGAATGAACCTCCAGTAGTTCATGATTTCCTACATTTTCCACTCAGATGCACTGCAAACCCACACAAAATCTCAGCCTGCTATTGTTCCTGCTGAATCCACTCTTTGCAAGACACTGACATACAAGTTCAATTTGAATGGCAAACAATGTTTCACTAGTTTTGGCCACCAGTTACCTTGGTCCTCATAATGGCTTTGATCGCTGATTCAAACTCTTCTGAATTATTATAGTCCACTGTCCACACGTGGGGTTTCCCTATGAAATCCTCTGCATAGGGATGCTGGGAGGATACCTAAAATCAGAAGGGAAATGTATTACTAAGCACTTCCTGCAGGGGGCACTGTGACTGTAAGCATTTCAGAAAATATGGCAAAGCATTAGGGTCAGAAGCAGAGCAGGGCAGAGGGGGGGACCCAGTGGGGCCAGTTGGCCCGGGGCCCACGATTTTGAGGGGGCACTCCAATGAGGAGGTCCCCTCCAGCTTACGTTACTGCTTCCATAGCATAAGCGGCCCATTGAGAAGCAAGGAGCCCACCGCAGAAGCCGTCTGTTGTGAATACCACAGTCAGACTACAAGCTCCAGAGGGCCATGCCACATGCAGGGCGGGGATATATGTCCCTAAGTTGCGATGGTTGTCGTTACTGCATTGTCCTTAATTAGCAGTTTGAAATGGGGGGGGCACACACTTCCCATCTGGCTTGGGCATATTACCAGCTCTGCATGGCCCTGGTCAGAAGGGACAGCAAGGAAGCAACACCTTTCATATAAAAAAGACTGCAGTTCATATACAAACTTCTCTAAGTTATGCAGGACATATTCAAATTCAGACATGAATAAAAAAAAATCAAGTATAATCCAGTTTCCAATAATTCATCTATGCCTGTATGCATCTATTCTATGCACATGTTACAAAGCATGCACCTTTTCTTACTATCGTTTATAGTAGCCTACCCCAACCTTGAGTCCCCAAATATTGTTGGACTACAACCTCCATCATCCCCACCCAACATGGCCACTGATCAGGAGTTGGAATCCAACAATAGCTGGAGACCCAAGTTTGGGGTAAATTGCTTTATAAGGTAAGAGTAACATGCGACGCTGCCCCCATTTTGCTACACAGTTACTCATTCTCACAACAGCACAGTGAATGCAGCTTATATTTTTCATTCCCTTTACAGATGGGGGGAACTGGGACCTAGAGATAATAACAAGCTTAAGGCCCTACAAAACACAACCATGAACCTCTCGAATCTAATGAGTCCAATGAAGTGGGCAGGGTCCTCAAAAGCATATGGCATAATAAATTTGTTAGTCTTTAAGGAGCTGCAAGACCCTTGAAAGCTTCTGTTACATTTAGAGCAGAAACAAAGTGACACCCATGTGCTTTAAGTATCCAAACCAACTAGACATTTACCAATGCATTCGGGATCAATTTCCTAAGAGAACCTCTTCATTGCTCAATTGCAAAGCAGACTTACTTCTCTTGATGTAGGTTTCCCTCTGAAGAATTCATGATTGAGTGAACTGTGGGGTGGATTGAAACGAGCCTGTAGGAAAACACACCCATTGGCTATCGCTTCCAAAGGGGCAGGGCCTTCATAGGGGAAACCAAATCCAATGAAGAGCTGCAGAAAGCACAT
The DNA here is from genome assembly GCA_029215795.1 of Anniella stebbinsi. Classification (NCBI taxonomy): domain Eukaryota; kingdom Metazoa; phylum Chordata; class Lepidosauria; order Squamata; family Anniellidae; genus Anniella; species Anniella stebbinsi. The sequence goes on along the minus strand of JARDYH010000005.1, from coordinate 56,490,346 downwards.
CCAGACATTTCAGTCATCCTTCACAAGCATAGGCTTTTCATACTACTACAGTTATATTTTGTCTTTCAGCTCTTTGCTTTGGCTGGAATGTACCAAAAGTTGCCAGGATGGGGCTGTAAAACAGCCTTCCCTAACTAGGTGACCTCCAGATGGAGGGCACCAGGTTGGGGGAGGCTGCTGTAAAACTCTTGCTTGCTGACTATCTCACCTGCTCAGCATGGTGGAACTTACTATTGTTTATTAGCAATGGGAGCTAATGGTGCGCCAAGTTTTTGCACTGACCTTCCTTTGGGGCTGTGGATTCATTCCGGATTTCAATCAGAACTAGCCTGAACTCTGACGGAGCATTCCAAGGTGCTGAACCTATTATGGGGGTAGGGTTCAGCCACCTTGGATAGCTTCTTTAGAGTTCTGGCTGGTTCTGACTGAAACCCAGAATGGATTCACAGCCCCACTAAAATTGGAGACACCGACTTCCACTTTTGCTGTTAGCCCTGAAACAGACCACTTGTTTCTTCACAGAGGACTACATTCAAATTGTTCCATGAGCCAGATAGTCTCTACTAATTTGCATGTATTCGTAGTCACTAATTAACCATTTCACATATCATTTTCATGACTATGCCAGATGTCAAAATTATAGCTTGTGAACATGTCGCACACATTATTTTACAAGATTCTTTATTCAGAGACAATTGTTGCCTTTGTGTGAAAAGCTTAAATTAGCCCTTGGGATAAAAGAAACATCTTTATAATAAAGATCTAGAAAATTGCAAATTTGGGATCTGGCTTACTTGTTTCCTTGTTTCTAGTCCTTCAGCGTTTTCCCATAATTATTAATTTTTGTAAAAAAAACCTTTTATTTCTGCATTCACGAGGCCTATAAAATTATTGAATTTTTAATATGGCAGCTGGGATTCCCAGGAGACCAAGGGGGTGCCTTGAACAAGCTGTTCTGGGCTCCCCCCCCCTTTCTGCATGGTGCTTAACATCATGCAGAGAGGCACATGGGCAAAGGGGAATAGTGTGGCTATTTTGAGCAACATGCTTCCACATGACAAAACAGGAGAAAGCTTTTTGCTGGCATACTGAGGAACACCTTGCTGGGAAAAATAACCCCCAAAGTAGGCATGTGAAGCCACCTTGCTAGAGTTCATCATGTGCTATAAAAACCCTGCCTTCAGCTGCAATCCTAAGCACACTTACTAGGGGGTCTGCTTTATTGCATACAGTGAGATTTACTTCTGAATAAACATATTTGCCCACCTTGACAAAAGCCAATCGATTCCTTAACCATACCAAGCCTCCAGCCTCCAACAGTTTATTAATGGCCCAGCTCTAGCCAATGTGAATGTAAGCAATCTTCTGCTTCTTACAATCTTTCATGTACCACCCATCCATGGTTATAGCCTTAGGACCAAAGCCTAAATCCATATCTAAGCAGCTACATCTTTTTAATTTGTGCTCTAGAGTAGATTGAGACCACAGGGTGGGGAGGTAGGGGGACATTAAGATCCAGATATGGCTCCATGCACCTATTGTAAAAGTGAGAAAGAAAGAGTAAGAGATTTTTCTACACAAGGCATTTATTGTGTGCTCATCATTTGCTACTCACAGTTGTTTGGGGGTTCTTTAAGCAATGTCATGACCTGCCAGTTTTGCTTCTGTTTTTAAACAGCACTTTTGGCAAGTTTTCTTAGCGCAGGGAAAATGCAGTATTATTTTTGAAAGTGAAAGAAAATACTTTTTCCTCTTGTGTAATCTTGTAGAAAAAAATCTAACATGAGGCATTTATTGTGTGCTCCTCATTCCTTACTCATGGTTGTTTATGGGTTCTTTAGATGACATTGTGACCCTCTAGTTTTGCTTCTGATTTTTTAAGAGCACTTTTGTGGGGGAGGGGGGATTTAGAGTGGAGAAAATAGAGCATTATTTGAAAAAGTAAAAGAAAACAGCTTTTTTAACTTATGTAATTGCACTATTTCACTACAGCACAGTACCACCTAGAGGTGAAGTGGCAGAACAGCATGGAAAACTCTTTGTCTAGAGCTTGGATCTCAATTCTGCGATGAAACCAAAAGTAGACACAGAGGATTAACAGTCTCATGTAGAAAAGCTCATAGCTGCTAGATATGGCTTTAAAGTAAAATTACTTATTTGACAGTAAAGCTGCACTAATGGGAATCCTATCTGAATGCAAAAAGCCCCAACAGTGCTGTCCTATACATGTCTACTAAAAAAAAAAGTTCCTATTGAATTCAGTGGAGCTTATTCCCAGCTATAGGATTGCAGTCTGAATTAATACAATAGAAAGCACAATGTGTAACAAACTTTTCTAATTTAAATGTACTAAGAAGTCTGGGCTAATCAGGAAATCTCCTGCTTTGACAAGCTAATCTGGCTGTGTTAGGTTTAAACATGGGGTACAAGCCAACAAAAAGCCAATCAAAGTCCCATTGAAAGTGTTGTAAGATAATTCAAAATTCCCTTATGAGTGCCTCTGAAATTATAGTTAATAAAGTGGGTCTCATGAAAGACCTCAGGTTAACTTGACACCAGAGTTAAAGCACGTAGAGGAATTGCTAAGTAGCTACATTCCTAAGAGCAGAAAACAAAGGTTAAGGCAGGAACTGACATATCAATGAACCCTGTTTTCTTGAGAGACAGGCTATCTGATAAGGATTGCAATGTTTGTGTATTCCGTCTCTTAGTTAAAGAATGAGTTAACTTCATCTACATCAGAAGATTCTTTGAAGCCTATGTGTATTCAAGATAATTAGAAATCAGTTACTGTTTAACTGAGCAGAAATCCATGTATCCTTGTGTGATTTTTTTTCTATTTAAGGTTGATCAAAATATGTATTCGGTACCATTTCTAGGTTTTGATTCCTAGATGGTCACTTCTTGCAAGAAGGAGAATTAAAGTTTTCGATCTTACACGTGCCCTTTCGTCTGATTGGGATAGTGACGGTTGGGACACGAAACTACCTGAGTCTAATTTCAAGACTCTTACCACAAAAGCAATGGAACAGGGCTCATTTTAACTATTTACAGAGCAATCCCATACAAACCTACTCAGAAATACATCCTATTGAATTCAATAGGATTTACTCCCGGGTTACTGTGCATAGGATTGTAGCTTTATTTATTTATATATTTATTTCAATAAGTAAATGATTTATAGCCCACACCTTCAATGACAAATAGTGTTCCAGGTGGTTTACAATATAAAAATGCAATAATAACGTCTCAGTAATAGATAACAACACAACAATTGAAGCGGCTCCATGCAGTGACTAACAATATAACAGAGCATAATAAACATGTAAACTCCAACAGCTTCAAAGGATGAAAAGGTGTTTTGGAAGTGGTAGGGAGATGTCTTTGCCTGGCATCAAAATAACATCAAAGTGGGCATCGGGCGAGCCATCCTGTGGAGGGAGCTGCACAGAGAGGAGGATCGCTGCCAAAAAGGCTCTGGTTTTGCCACCCATCTTACCTCAGAAGGTTTGGGCACCTGGAGAAGAGCCTCAGATGATGATATAATAGTGAGTACTGCTGGATTGTACCCTTAAAGGCTAACATGGGATTTCCAAACTAGAGATGGAAAATAGAGGATTTGATATGAGGGAGACGAGGATCAAGCTCCTTTAACTCTCCACCCCTAGTTTGGAAGTAAGAAATATATTCCAAAGTAGCTAAAGAAATGAGCAAATCATAGCAAACAAGGTATACATTGGAGACGTTTATATGTTCAGGACCAGAAAACAGAGAAAATCCTAATAAATTATTCTGTGCAATTATATGCTTCAGTGAATTCCTTGGAACCACAAGCCTGATAGCTAAAGGGTTGCAGGAACTTTTGACTTTGCAATTATGAAAAAGATCCATCTGTAAGAACTTCAGCTATCTCTTCCTGTAATGTATACTTTTCCCAAGCCATATCTGACCTGCCCTGTCCTGCCCTGCCCTGCTCTACTCTTCTAATTCTATTATACCGTTTTTGTACAAGTGGTGGCTTCATCCAGGATGCATTACCAGCTGTGGAAGGGGATCATTAGCATGCCTATGAAGTGTTCAGCTCGGGAGAGGAGAGGACTTCTACAGAATGAGGAGAGGAGAGAACATTTTCTATTAAGGGTGACATTGATTCCAATATAATCTGCCAAGAGGTCACCCTTTCCCCCTCTCTCTGGGACTGTTCACTTGACACACTAACCCACGCCCACAAACAAACCATCTCAAGGGGGCTTCTTCAAGAAAAGATGGCTCAAGATGGCTTGTTCAAGAGGGAAAAAAGCTCTTAACAAGGCACCCTGCGGAAAATTCCTGGGTTCAAACAACATGCTAACCTAGGGATCAACAAACAATCCACTGTTCAAAACAACCCACCCTCAACCACTGAGTGTGTGTTAGCATGTGGTGTGACACCTTCCTCTTTTTCCCTGCCTGGTAGGCACTGGGTGGGGAGTACAGATGGCTCTTGCCAGAGGTCTGAATTGATCACTTATGGAAGGCTCTCTATTCCTCCCATCACTCCACTGGTTTCAACGTTTCCTCCCCATTTTTCCCACCTCCCCACTTTCTCTCCCCCCATGTGCATGAAATTAGGCTGACACCCCATGAAATTAGGTTGAGGGCTGAATGCTGCAAGTTGCCCACCTTTGTTCTACAGCAACACATTATGGAATGCACTGCTCCTCCCCCCCCACCGAACGTTTGCTCACCATGGGCAAATGAGAACATGGCCTATGGGCCACTGAGATGATGAAGAAGAGTGAGGCCCCTGGAGGAAGCTATGTGACCATGACTGCAATCTGATGAATACTTACTAGGGAGTAAATTGCCTTGCACTCAATGGAAATTGCTTCCGAATACATAGACATAGGATCAGACTGCAAAGGGGCAGTCTTATGCACACGTTCCTGGGAGTAAAAAACCCACACTCTGTGGAAGACAGGACTGGCATCAGTGTCTGGCATCCTTGGCCAGCTGCCAGGGGCCCAGTGACCCAACTGGACCTATCACGGATGCTGCTCTAGCCTCCCTATTTTCTTTTTCTTTTTAAATACACCTTCCAGCCTGTTGTTCCGGGCAGCCCCAGGTAGCTGGGTCTAGCTGCCTTTGAAATGTGCCATAGTGCCCCTGACACAGCATACAGGAGAAATTAAAATGACAGCTAGACCCAGCTGCCCAGTTCTATGGGGAAAGCTGCTGCCCACCACTAAGTAAGCCTGCCAGTCAGTGCCCATTGATGGAGGACCGGGCCCACCAAGGGGCACATTGCCCAGTGCCCATTGAAATGTGGCATTGGGGAATCCACAAGATAGGAACCTATGGATTCTGAAATTCTTCCAACAGACTCCCCTGCCCTCCACACCCACAGTTCAGGATTTGGCCATTTGCAGGATTGCTTCATTCCTTGCAGGTTTCCTGCTTATGCCAAAAGGCACAAATAAAAAGTGCCAGAAGCGGTCAAGCACAATGAACTACACAGACTACAACTCCCATAATTCCTGACCATCAGTCATGCTGGCTGGGGCTTATGGGCCTTGCAGTGTAAAACATCTAGAAGGTACCAGGTTACTTACCTCTGAGCTAGTGGATTGCCTAAGGGTCTTTCTTTCTGTGTCTTCTAGTTTCTCTGTTGCCCCAGTAGTCCTGTTGCCCTGCCCATCAGCACCACCACCCACCCATGGAAAGCCATCTACTCCCCTTGACAAATCAGATTTGTAGCCAGGATGGCTATACAAATTAATGGTCTGTGGACTAATCTTATATAAATATACAGTAGTGTAAGGCTTATTACTAGAGATTTACGAGGCCAGTTTTGCTCATTTTTTAAAAAACTGCAATTTGAGCAGTGTAGATGTGCAGAAAAATTTTGAAAGTTCTAAAAAGTTTAAAGCCCAACTTTTAATAGCCAAGCAGTATATTTCCGCACCTTGGCCAGGGGTTTGAGGCAGTCAGGGATCTACTGTTCCCATGTAGGCAGGCGACACGTGCAGGGAGAAAAATATAAAGATGGGCCTTGGGCTTTGTGAGTTGAGCCCACTCTCGGAGTGGCTATATTAGTGGCAGGGATGGTGGTGGAGGCAGGGCCAAACACTTTGAGGTGACAGTGGAGGAGGAAAATAAGCAGCCCTAGGAAAAGCTGGGTTTTAAAATGTGGGGAGGGGGAGAGGGAAGGAGGTGGACTTGAGGCCTGAGGGGAAGAAGCAAATGTTGTTCACCGGTGGCAGGTGTGAGGAAGCAAGGGCCAAGGGTCCTCAGTTGCATTGAAGGAAAGGAACCTCCATACAGTTTCTGGCAGGCTAACATAATGAGAGTCAAGGAACCATATGTTTTGCCCTCAGACTACTAGTGCCCATGGCGATATGGGCTTTATACTAGTTTTAAATAATATAGCCAGCCAGTCAGCCATGAGGAGAGTTTTTATTGCCAAATGGGGTTTCCTTCATGCACACACAATTAGGAAGGTTTGGAGGCACAACAGTCTTTTTGCCTCTGGCAAATACCTTGGCTTTTCTCAGCAGCTGCTGGAATTCATGTTGTGGCAGAAGGCCGTGGTTTTTCACAAAAGCCGGCACCTCAGGTGGACGCTGGGTTTCATAGTAAACAGTGCCATGGATCTCCATGTACTTGTTAAGGATGGCCAGAAACTTCTCTTTGCCCTGGGAAAAGAAAGGAAAGGAAAGAAACTTATCTGTGCCTGCTAGACTCAAAAGTTTAGATTCTGCAAGAAGCACACATTCACTTTTGTTTGATTTAAGCATGAAGGCGAGGACTGGTTAATTATTGATTCTTGTAAGTCACTCTGAGAACCTTTTGACTGAAGAGTGGGTTAAAATGCTTTGGAAAAACAAATAAATGAATTACATCACACCACAGATATTTGGTTACAGTGCATCTAAATGGCACTCTTTCCCTGATGAAACACAGACTGGGTTCAGACAACACGATAACCAACAGTGGTTTAAATAGTCGATGCTTGTTTATTTAACCTACCGTGGGTTATCATGTTGTGCGGAGGGAGTTTTTTTAATCAACTGGTGGTTATTTGGCTGAAATAACCAATGCAAATAACCTACGCTATATAAAGTTCACTGTTTGAACCACCATTAGTTATCGTGTTGAGTGGAGGGCACCATTGGTTATTTCCTCGGTCACCGTTGGTTGTTTCATCAGCCACAGAGTTGCAAGGCAAGAGTGATCAAAGCGGCAAGTGCCACTCTAGTCCAGCTATCAGGATAGATTTTGGGCAGCAATGGCTGATGGGATGCTAGTCGGAGGACTGAAGGAAAGAGACAGGGTGGGGGATGAGTGAGTCTACTCAACGCTGATCTAATCCATACCACAGTTGATTGTTAATATGTTGTGTGGGGAGTACCCTCTGGATAAACAACTGTCAAGGTGAATAAAACCCCATTGTTGACTATCATGTTGTTTGAAGGCAGCCTTAGAATCTGGCAAAGAAAAATGTACCCTGAACAGAAATTATGGGAGATCAGCTAGTGGAGTGGTTAGATCAGGACGAGGAACATGTAGCCCTCCAAAAGTTGGTGGATAGCAGCTTCCATCATCCCTCATTATTGGCTATGCTGGCTAGAGTTGATGGGAGTTGCACTCCAACAATATGTGGAGGGCCACAAGTTCCCCAGCCATGGGTCAGAGAATGAGCCATGATCGGAAAGGTTCCTGCTTAAAAATCTCACCTCAGCCATGTGCACAGGGAATGATGGACAGGCAAGCTGTTCTCTCAGTCCCCTTCCCTCTATAACACAGGGACAATAATGCTGCCTTACCTTGCTGGGATTTTGTGAGAATTATTGAAATAATATATGGGAAGGGCTTTGAGCAGTTAAGGAAAATCTACCTCTGGATTTTATATTTTCTAAAAAGGGGAATCAGCCATCGTTTGTGTTTCTTTGCCGCAGCATCCTTAGATGGAACCTGAAACCTGTATTACACTGTTGGTTGGTCCAAATAAATATATTGCCCTACTGTGGCTTTGGGAAGTCTTCTTATGGGGACAACATAGACACTTTTGCTTTTTGTGTGCCTCACAAAATACCAAAGTTGAAGACTGGGGTCCTAAAACTAGAGAAAGATTATTTCCCACCACCTAAAGATGGTACTTTATTCTTTGAAGACACATTCCTTCCATCCAGTAGGTAACGTTACCTAATTTGGCTAATATTAAGTTTTTAACATAGTTCACAACCTAAGTTAATCATCAGCTTGCTAATAGAAAAACTGCCATATTTTTCTCTGGTTCTCTACCTAATAAGGAACCTATGCTGGATTTTTTATTTTCAAATATGGGTAATCCGTTATTGTTTGCATTTCTTTGTCCCAGCATCCCCACATGTAACTGAAACCTGCATCACAGCTAGGACAGTCAAATCCAACTATCTCTGCAGCCTCTTCCTTCATTTTGAGATGTTATCATGACCAATGCAGACTTTATGGCTTTAACATCAAGCCCCTGCTTTACTTAACAATCAGCCTGATTAAGAATCCTGCATAAGGAGTCTTCCTTTTTTTTGTACAACAATATATATCATACTACTGTGCTCTAGAGCAATCCTGTTCTAACAGGGAAGCCCTGCCCATTGGAATGAGATTACCTTTGATCAAATTATGTGGAAGGTAGCCTGTTCTTAGTACGAGGATACGTTTGCTAGAAATAAGGGGTGGGCAACCTGTTGGCCTTAGCCCATGGCCTAATTTCAAAAGCCCTCTGCAAGCAATCAGTTCAGACCTTTGGTGAGACTAGGAGCTTCTTTAAATGAGTCTTTTATAGCATGCTCGTTACTGGCCACTCAGGGATCTTTGCGGGACATTTTGATGACACAGTGATCCTCCTGCATGTCTCCTGCTCCATTTCCCAGTTTTAGCGATTAAAAAAAGGCTCAGAAAACCAGACTCTTCCGAAAAACATCAGTATTTAGTGGTATTTCCTGTCATGTGCAAAAGAAGTTGTGCCATAAAATGCCCACTAGAAGGCACTGCCCCATTAAACTGCATTGAGGCTGTACAAGCCATGTGGTTGCTGCTTTCTTCCTGCTCTCTTCCTCATATAATTACAGGTGGTTGCAGAAGCAGAGGAGATGTGGGAAGCAGAGCCACAGGAAGGGAACATGATTCCCTTCCCCCGTCTGAAGGAGCTCTAACTGTCCCTCTTCTGGAAGCCCACTGAGTGGAGATGGGGAGAGAGAAGGGGGTGGTTAAAAGTGAAAAAGAGAGACTGCAAAGGGTAGCTAAAAGAAAGAGAGAATGCAAGGGGCTGGATGAGAGAGAGAGAGAGAGAGAGAGAGAGAGAGAGAGAGAGAGAGAGAATGCAAGGAAAATGAGTGCCCCCACCCACTTTGGGCTCTGGTGCCAACCATTGATGTCATGCAGCCTCTAACAGATTACCCCCAAGAGTCAACGTGGCCCTTGACAGAAAAAATATATATCCCTATCCCTGTGTTAGAGAAAAGCTGCTCAGTGGACCAGTGGCAGGGCCATAGCTCAATGGCAGAGCACACACTCTGCATGCAGACGGTCCCAGGTTCAATATCTGGCATCCCCCAGTTTAAAGAATCAGGTAGCAGGTGATGGAGAAGACCTCTGCCTGAGGCCATGGAGAGGCTCTGCCAGTCAGAGGAGACCATACCAGTCAGATCTGGGATAAGGGCATCTCCCATCTTCCCCATGGCATGCAGGAAGTAGCTGGCTAGTTGCTACATTATGGAGGCCTCATCACAGAGCACAAGCTATATTTTAGACAAACCATCTAATAAAAGCTATTTCCCCCAAGAAGTGCTGCCTGCAAGAATAAGCTATTCTTAAGAACATTTCTTTATTTGTTTGTTACATTTATATCCTGCCTTTCCTCCAAGGAGCCCAAGGCGGCATACAAAATCTCCTCCTCCTCTCCATTTTATCCTACAACAACCGTGTGAGGTAAGTTAGGCTGAGAGACAGTGACTGGGGCAAAGATACCTAGTGAGCATCATGGCCAAGTTGGGACTAGAACTCAGAACTTCTAAGTCCCAGTCCAACACTTTAACCACTATCCAATTCGCAAATGCAACTCATTTAAATATACCAGTATATGCCAGAAACACCTTATCATTAGATCACTGTCAGTGCATCACAGCCCCCGATTCCCTATCCTTAAACAATATGAGTGTAGCACAAGAACTGTCCTAGGAGGCGCTTTTAGCCTGGGATAGGGTGTCCAGGTGTCCAGCTTTACAGAGATCAGTTCTCTATTTAAAACAGTCCAAGTCTGTTTTAAAGAACCATCAGAGAGGAGCAGCGGGGGCCTTGAAACTGCCTGGACCTGGACCACAGTTTGAACAGACACAATGATCACCTGGCCACAGTCTTCCTCCTACAGTGAGATGTATTGTATTTCTATTTAAATTAATTATCTCTATACTTGCATTTATACATATAAATTATTATTATATGCCGATGTAAAGCAAACCCATGCCCTCGTTTGTTGTCATTTTAGGTTATGCATATGTTGGGCACCCTATTTTTCTGCCAACTGCACATCAAATGCAAGCCCATATGAACACTAGTGAGGGCTCATTACGCAGTAGAAACTGATGGCCTTTTCATCTTTCCACACACAGGAAAAGAAGGAGAAAGTTAGCATGTTGTCTGAACCCAGAACATTTTCCACAGGGTGCCTTGTTAACCATGCAGTGTGGTTTGTTAACCACTCTGAACAACCCAACAACAAACCATGGGTTCTCAAGATGGCTTGTTCAAGGGGGGGAAGCTACACTGCATGGTTAATAAGCCACCCTGTGGAAAATGTCCTGGATTCAGACAACACACTAACCCATGGTTCAACAAACAACCCACACTCAACCACTGAGTGTGGATTAGCATGTTGTGTGAACCCAGTCAGTTTTTTCTCTCTTGCTTGACTGCTACATAGCATAGAAATAGACAGATCTAAAAGGGATTAAAAGAGGCTTCATTTTGCAGCTTCCTTGCACTTCTCCTTTTGGGAATGGGGCTCGCTTGCATTAGGTTGATTAACTCTGGAGCTCATTTGATGTTACCTTTTAAGAATTGCACGCAGCTGGTAAGGACTTCATTATTGCTCTATCAAATGAACAGGCTTGCAGATCAATATATGCCAGGACATATTTTCAAGCGTAGATCTCTCTTCCCTACCAGCATAAATTCTGCACAAGAGAAGCAACTTCCCCTTTGGATTCAGCTGCAGTCAGCACTGCCCTTTACAGAACAGGCCTCTTTTCATCCTCCTTCCATCCCCCAATTTCCTTATCAGCATTAAAAAGTCCAAACCGGCCATATTAAATTGTGATGATGGGAGGGAGGAGGCGAGAGGCAGAAATGGTATTTATGGAAACCCAACAATAAAACATTCTTCCCAACCACAGAATTTGAGGCATATTGTACTTATTAATGCTCATGAACTGAGAGGGAGGGAAAGCCTTGATAGCCACTTCTCAAGGCTTATCCACCTGCACTATCTGCAGTAGCCATGTGCCTTAAACCACTGTAGACATGGTGCAGTTATTGCTGCCATCGTAAGACATCACTGGTGGATGTTGATCCATTTAAAAATATGCACATAACTTGTTGGATCCAGATTGGCAGAAGTGGACATCTCCAGACCTTCTTTCCTACAGCTCCTCTCCGGATCCTGAAAACACTACACAGCATCCAGGGTCACATGATCACAGTGAGGGAAATAAGCCACCACGGCTTATTTCTGCCACCACATGTGCCAAAGAGGAATTGCATAATTAGCTTCACCGACATAGCTTATCATGTCATGTGAACCCAGTAGGGTGGCTTGTTGCTATGATTAACATGGGATGTTTTTAGGTTCTGAGGTGGCTTGTTAACCATGGCAACAAGCCATCCTTGCTGGGTTCACATGACAGGGCAAGCTATGCCAGCAAGGATAATTGTGCAAATTCCCCCAGTACCCACTACAGGGGAAATAAGCCACCATGGCTTATTTCCCCCTCCATGATTGTTTGGACAGGCCTAGAGAGTAAGGAGGCCCTTCTGAACAGGGTGAGCTGTGGTGTGTGTGGTGGGGGGAAGGGGGATCCCCAGAATTGGGTGGAGGGACCTTTCACTAGTGGAGCCCTTCCTCTTGTGGAAGGCAGATCCTGGTTCCAAGCCTTCAAATTCTTGTGGTAACATGTTTAATATTCTGATGGGTAAACCATGTATAATTGTGCTGCACTTCCTGCAAGACAACACGTACCAACTAGTGGCTTGATCAATCATCTGGCTGTCTCGACCACTTGGTAGAGCTACAGATAGGTGGAACTCCAGTTATAAATAGTTTTAGGTGGATCCAGATAGTCACGTCTGGATTCCGCTGACACTTTCAGCTTAGATTCCACTACAGTACAATGCTTAGTAGTCTCTAGAATGAACCTCAGTATCCTCACTAAACCGCACGTTGCATGCACAGAGGTGTTCTGGCATGTCACTTGGGCAGGATCTACACTACTGCTTTATAACGGTTTATAACAGTTTTGACCAGGATACATTATATATACCATTTTAAAAGTATTATATCCTACTTGGTGTAGATCTGGCCATGAATCAATGACTCATGGATGCATGGCAAAGCCTAACACAGCCTGCCTCGAACCACATCTGGAAAGTGCTAGGTCTAGGCATACATGCATGGAAGTCCACGATTATCACATGGTGACACAAGTCAATGACTTCACTGAACTGTGAAATGTGCCAGAGGCAGGCATGTATGCCATGGTCATGTCTACCGTATCCAAGGATATTCCAGAAATGGATGGAAACAAAAATGAACAGGCAGGGAGCTGCACCAGCTCCCAAACATGTGAAATAATATAATTATGGAAACACATAAAATGGTGGGGGGGACTTGCAGTCCAACACAACAATATCTGGCAGGCCACAACTTCCATCATCCCTCACCACTGGCTTTGTTGGCTAGGGATGATGGGAATTGCATTCCAACAGCATCTGCAGGGCTACATGTTGCCAACCTCTGGTGTAAAAGATGTAAAGGTCTTCATTCCACACAACAACACATCAGATTGTTCCAGCACGTATTGAGCATGCCAGCTGGCAACACCTCATGTCCTCAAAGGAGATTTAAAATTGACTTTTCTACTATGAGGTTTCTTTCTCATACTAGAGCCTATTGAATAAGACAGGGTTCTTTTGTGGGGGGATCCCTTTCCTCTCCACAAGACAGGAAAGGTCATACAGAATGAATCTGGTCAGTGAGAGTCAGTCGACGAGTGACCTTTGAGCCAGCAGGAAGTGGTTTGCATCACAATCTATCACTGAGCGCAGTAAGTGTGAGGAAAGTTGTACTTCTTTTAAACAGACAGTTAACAAGCCCATTGAGGCAACTGAAGTAAGAAGTAGGGTTTGTACTTTTTCTGAAGAATAAAATGGAGCAGATTCATATCCAGTGTTAGGATCTGAGAATGGATAAGAGTTATGCATTAGCAGTCTTCATGAATTTAAGAGAGCCATGAAGACTGCTCTCTTCTGGCAGGCCTATCCAGTTGAATTTTAAGATGTTTTTAATGATGTATTGGTTTTTATTTGTTTTTAATATCTCATCTATTTTGTGGTCTTTGTATTTTATATTTATTGTTGTTCCCTGCCTCAATCCGGAGGGAGAGGCGGGTTATAAATAAATAAATATTATTATTATTATGCATACAACATTTGTTTAAAATGCAGAATGTATGCATATGTGTGTGTGTTATTATATACACACACAAATAAACGTATACACACGCACACACACGTTGATAATACATTAATTAACTGTTTTAAACTCAATGAATGAAATGAATGGGGAAGGTGTAATATGTGTTGCATTTTGAGCACTTGCAACATACCACCGAATTTGGCAAATAGGATTAGGATGACTATAAATATAATCATCTCCAAAGGAATTCCAAAGTTTCTGCTTAAAGCTTGTGCTTAAGTGGAAGTGTTTAAAGCCCTTCACTGCCCTTCTGATGGCAGCTCGTAGCAGTTTGCTGGATAGATTTTTTTTAAAAAAAAATCGTAATAAGGGCAACCACAGATGGATGCATAAGAGATTACTCAAACAAGAGATAGGCAATGTTCAGATGGAGTGAATGTTTGTGCATGAGAAGGGGCAGAGGGGAAACTCTCTCTTTTGTAGATTCAATAGACAGGATTTGCTTTTATGCCCAGGGAATAACTGACCTCCTTTTCTCTGGAAAATGGACGTGTGTTCATAGAAGGAAAATACACTTTTTGGCACATGTGCAAAGGTAAAAAGCAACAGGAAGGTAGGAAACAACATGCAGAGAAAAAGACATCAGCAAGGCAAGACGCAAAACCATCTGCAACCTGGGCTTAATTCTAAAATGAGAGTTCCTGCAGTTTACACCTACTTGGAAAGCACACAAATTAACTAAGGGAGGAATTCCATGCCCCCAATCAGCATCTTGGGGGACATAGAATTGTCAGTTTATGGGATGCTGAAGTTGGAAACAGGGCTCCAACCTTGGAGCCCTGATGATGTCCCCATGCTCAGAAATGGAGCAGGGAGATGAGAAAGGACGGTGTTTCCAGAGGCAGGGAGTGGCGGAGGCTGAGGCATCCACCACACAAGGAATCCTATAGCTGCCCCAACCTCCTTCCCTCCCCATCCTCAAAGCCGCCACTAGACAGGTGAAATCTAGCTTAAATGCAAAATCATGCCTGCTGTGTTGCATAGGATACATAAGCCTCCAATCGCACCCTTAAAGCCTTCATTCAACATGTGTGGGAGCATGTGGTTGAATGAACTCTACACTTCGTCGTGATGGTGGTGATGGATGCTGATGATATCAAAGTTGCCAGGGGTAAGACCTGACACTGGTCAGATATTTCAGGACTCAATTCTAGTGAGCCTCACCGCAGGTTAATGCCCCAGGCTTTGTTTTGGAATGAGTGTCAGTGATACTACTTCTAGGCTCAGAGACTTCACAGCTCAAGCAGGAGAAGGTTACATCTTACACTGACAAAGATTAGGTTGTCATAGCAAACCACACATATGTCCTCCACAAACATAGCTTGTCTACTGGTGATCGTTCCCTGTCCCAGTATTGTGAAATTCAGGATTTCACATGATAAAGACTGAAATTCAAGGCCCTCTGAAGATTTAATGAAGAATTTGTAGCTTTTAAAAATATATTTCTTGTATTTTCAACTTTATTACAACATAAAATAAAATGTTGCGTAAGACCAAACATTACTATTGATACAAGTGATATAATTGCAATTGACATGTTTGAGTCTGTGCGTGTGTGTGTGTAAACTTATGTTGAATGTCACTTGTGCTATAACAATTGAAACACATGGATTTGTTGCACTAACAAGCAGCAAGATAAATTAGACAAAAGGTGCTATATAAAAAAATAAGCTTTATCCAAACATCACACCATATAGTAATTCAAAAGGAATTCCATTTTGTCAAAAGAAGCGGATGTTCAAATCAAAACAATACAAAAAGTTAAAGCACTGTTCTTTCTACCATGATATATTGGACATACACATAGTATAAAATGATTTGCCATTTACTGTACCTGCAACTGGAATTCCCATGGTGGCACATAGAGAGAAGAAAAAGGGAGAATTAGTTCCTTTGTATTAATGTTGAAGCACAAAAAAGCTCTCAGAATGCTTAAGATGGTGGAATGTAAGTTATGACAATAAGAACTCAAGAAGAGCTGTGTTGGATCCGGCCACGGTTTCATAGTATCCAGCATCCTGCTTCCAACTCTTACCAACCCGATGTTCCCCATAGGATGTACAGCATAAGCCCATGAGCAGGGCATGAAAGCAATCGCCCTGCCATGTTGTTGTTACCAGGGCCCTCCCAAACAATAGGTGATCATGGAATTTCCATTTAACTACTATGACCAGTGTGGTGCAGTGGTTAGAGTGCTGGACTAGGACTCAGGAGATCCAAGTTCTAGTCCCCACTCAGTCATGAAGCTCACTGTGTGACTATGGGCCAGTCACACAGTGACTCAGCCTCACCTGTCTCACAGGGTGGTTGTGAGAATGAAATGGAGAGGAGTATGTAAGCCACCTTGGGTCCCCTAAAAGCGGGGAAAAGTGGAATATAAATGGAATAATAAATAAATAAAAATACCCCATAGTTAGTGATAGACTTATCCTTCATGAATTTGTCGAAAGCCCAGAAATTGCCATGACCCTGGAGTCTCACTCCCCCTCTTCTGGGGGTCAAATAGTCTACGATGAAGTGTATTGTGTATAGTATAACTGCTTAAGCACTTGGTGGACAACATAAAAAGAAACCTACTAAATCAGACAGCGGCCAACTAGATGCCTCTGGGAAACCCACAGCCTGGACATGAGGGCAGGAGCCCACTCCTGCTGTTATTCCTTGCTTCCTCTGACATTGGAGGTAACAGCATATAGTCATCATGACTAGTAGCCACTGGTAGCTTTACTCTCAATGAATTTGTTTAATTACCCTTCTAAAGCTTGGTGGCCATTGCCCTGGAGAACTTGTCAGCCCAGCCTGCCCTGGATAGGGTGACCATCTGGAAAGGAGGGCAGGGCTCCTGTAAATAGTTGTATAGAAATGGGAATTTCAGCAGGTGTCATTTGTATGCATGCAGCACCTGGTGGAATTCTCTCTTCATCACAGCAGTTAAAGCTGCAGGAGCCCTGCCCTCTTTAGCTAGAGTGATCAGATACAAAAGAGAACAGGGCTCCTGCAGCTTTAACTGTTGTAATGAAGAGGGAATTTCACCAGATGCTGCATGCATATAAATGACAACGGCTGAAATTACCTTTTCTATATAACTGTTAAAGCTACAGGAGCCTTGTCTTCCTTTCCATGTGGTCACCCTAGCCCTAGAACATGGTGGACAAAGAGGCACTGGAATCAATATAAAATGTGTCATCCATAGCCATTTGTAGAAATGTTTCCTCCTCACACATGAATGCTTCTTTTACAGCACTTTAAATTTAGATTGCAGTGGTCTGTGCAGATGCAACACCTTGTTCAAAGCTGTCCTCATTCTTTTTGTTTTTATAATTGCTTCATTATGAATTGAACCAATTATGGCAAATTCTGCAACATTTTTTAAAGGGACCAGCAACAATTGACATTTACTCTGGAAAAATACTTCAAATCAACACCAGAATCAATGATTCTACATTTTTTTTTATCTTAGGAAATCAACTCAAGTGATTTAATCAATGCATTCTATGCAGACTTACTTAAAAATAAACCCACACATTCAATGGGACTTACTCCCAAGCAAGGTTGCATAGGATTGCAGCCGCTATACATTTAGGGCACTTCAGACAACAACTGGGTCTACATGATCGTGGGGATAAAAGAAGCCATTCTGGCTTCTCCCCCTACACCTCTCCATCTTCATGTATCCCATGCACACACCGGTTCTTTACATAATCACCTGCTCTGCAGCGTGGGTTGGCATATAATCCGAATCCAGTGCACAGTGCTGCAGGGGTGGCTTCATACCCACCCTACAAGCCCTATTGCACATTGTGGGATTGTAGGGTGGGTACAAAAGCCACCTCCACTGTGGTATGTGCTGGGTTCGGAAGATACGCTAACCCATGTTGCAGTGTAGGTATGTATGCATGGGATAGGTGAGGGCGGGGGGAGGGGAGAAGCCATGATGGCTTCTTTTACCCAGTGGTTGTGTGAACCCTGTCGTTGTCTGAAGTGCCCTAAATGTATTGTGGCTGCAATTCTTTGCAAGTTTACTTGGGAATAAGTCCCACTGCATGCTATGGGGTTTCCTTTTAAGTAATTTCCTTCTGCACCATGGAAAAGTTCTTCTGTTTTGTTAGGACGAAGTGCTTGTGTAAATATCAGTTACACCCACCTTCCAAATGCTGGCTTCTTTTCCATATACCACTGCCATGTTGTTGGCCTTGTTGGATTTAATCAGTTGCTTCTCAGTCTCATTGAGCTCCTCAGAAACAAAGCCCATGAAGGAATTATCAGGTGTATGAGCTGCGGGGAAAAAAAATATATTAATGGATTTGTCGGTCAATGTATTTTTTGATTCTCCACTGAATGGTCTCTGTCCTTAGAAACACAAACAACCCTTTCCCAATGGAATTCCCTGACCATGGAAACAATCTTCACCAGGAGGTATCTACTAGGGATGTGCACTGACCCCCCGGATTGGATCGCAGATCGGAATTGGACCTGGTGGACCGGATGGGATCGGAGGTTGGGCGGATCGGATCCGATTCTGATCTGAAAATCAGAAGTCCAATTTTCGGATCCGACGCCATTTTGAATGCATTTCCCCATAGCTTAGTATTGTGTTACAAAATGCCTATAACTTTTCCATTTTTAAAGATAGAAGGGTGAAACTTGGGAATTTTGTAGATGGGTTAGGGGTAGTTATCTGTGAGAAATTTCAGAAAGATTGGTGCAGGCATTTTGTGGCAATTAATTTTTTAATAAATAACCAGGAATGCCTATAACTTTTTCATTTTTAAAGTTCCACACATGAAACTTTGCCACATTGCAGGTGGTACGTTGGGACCTATGTGTGTGAAATTTCAGAAACATAGGTGCTTGCCTTGTGTGGCAATTAATTTTAGAAAAATGGGTAGTAGTGGGGTAAATACAGTTATGCCTCCCACTTTTTTTATTTTTAAAGATACAAACAGGAAACATGGGCACATTACAGGTAACACTTTGCTTGATATGTGTGTGAAATTTCAGAAAACTAGGTCCAGGCATGTAGTGGCAAGGTATTTTTGAAACAATGAGGAAAGAAACGCCTATAACGTTTTTATTTTAAAAGTTAGAAGTCTGAAAGTTGCTCACTTTGTAGATGGGTTAGGGGTAGTTATCTGTCAGAAATTTCACAATGATAGGTCCAGGCATTTGATGGCTATGGATTTTTTAGATTAAAAGTTACAAAAGTTTTTCCACAGAGGCTTGGGCTGTCAATTCCACCCCCTCCCCCGCCTCCCCCTCCCTTTTTTATCTGTCAAAACTCCATGTTGTTGTAACTTTTAATATAAAAAAATTGTAGCCACCAAATGCCTGCACCTATCTTTCTGAAATTTCTGACAGATAACTACCCCTAACCCATCTACAAAGTGAGCAACTTTCAGACCTCTAACTTTTAAAATAAAAAAGTTATAGGCGTTCCCTTCCTCTTTTTTCAAAAATACCTTGCCACTACACACGTGAAGCTATGCTTCTGGAATTTATCACACATGTGGACCAAAGTGGTATGTCTAATGTGGAGAAATTTCAGAAGCATACCTTAAAGTGTGAAATTTCACACACATATCAAGCAAAGAGGTACCTATAACGTGCCCAAGTTTTCTGTTTGTATCTTTAAAAATAAAAAAGTTGAAGGCATAATTGTATTTACCCCACTGCTACCCATTTTTCTAAAATTAATTGCCACATAAAGCAAGCACCTATGTTTCTGAAATGTTGTACAAATGGATCCCAATGTACCACCTACAATGTGGCAAAGTTTCATGTGTGGAACTTTAAAAATGAAAATGTTATAGGCATTCCTGGTTATTTAATAAAAAATTAATTGCCACAAAATACCTGCACCAATCTTTCTAAAATTTCTCACAAATAACTATCCCTAACCCATCTACAAGGTGCCCATGTTTCATCCTTCTATCTTTAAAAATGAAAAAATTATAGGTGTTTTTGTAACACAATACTAGGCTATGGGGAAAAGCATTCAAAATGGCGTCCGATTTTCCGATTTTTTTCCGATCCGGATCGGGTCCCTTTGGATCGGATCGGATCAGGTCGGATGGTTGCCGGATCGGATCAGAGCGGATTGTTTTTATCCGATTTTGGGGCGGATCGGATTCGGATCGTGGATCCGCTCTGCTCCACTGCACATCCCTAGTATCTACATGGAGCTTTTACTCCAATTCTACTTCACCCCCAAGTCAATTGTGTCAAATGATGTAGCTAGCATGGCATTTCTTGCCCTAAATCCATTTCTCTCTCACAAACTTATTTTGTGATGGATTTTACTGTCACTGCAGATTCAGTGCAGTTTGGGAGTCCATGTGACCTCTACTGGTTTCAGCACAGGCTGGTAGAAGCAGCGCTGACTGGCCGAAGGGAAAGTTGCATGGAACAAGGGTCGGGTGATAGCAGAGGGCTAAACACAGCTACCTAGAAGTAATTCATTGCCTTCCATTGCACTTTGCCGAATACAGGAGTGGGGAGGAGTGCTGCTTTGAAACTGCACTGTTGCAAATGTGGGCTCAATCCTTGCCTTTCCACCCTTGTGCACTTAGGGGTGCTCCTCCCACTGCAGGGAGAGATGGGCACAAGGGTGGATGAAGTAACTCCTCCATTTCCCTTATGAGCACGCAAGCGGTGGGGGAAAGTCTGTTGATTCAAAGTTTCGCAGCTATGAAGGAGCACAGCTCAGAGAGGGTAGCCACCTGTTGATTCAAAGCTGTGTGGGTGTGCGGAGGCATCCTTTCACTGCTACGGAGCTGAGTAGCGGGGGGGGGAAATCTTTCAGAGCCCCATCGTTAATCGCTATTTGCTGTGCATTATGGGCATGTAATTGATCATGCGAAGTTTTGGGGCAAGATATTCTATGATCAATCCTGCCCATGTATCAGGATGTTGTTGCTTCACAACTGCAATGCTGCGGGGTTTTGTGGGGGGGGGGATCAGCAGTGAAAGGGGCTCCATATAGATGGTCTCCAGGTCTCTATTACAAATGCATTAAATGTTGCAATCAACCTAAACTTTCAACTGTGTTGCTACATCTGTCCTCCCACATATCCTACCAAGACTACAGTACAATTTTTCAGATAATTCACAAGAGATCTGCTGTGGAGATCTGCTGTGTTAATTTACAAGTCAGTACATTAATTTTAGAAATGACTCCACTGAGATTTCACACCCTTCATTACACAATATCTTTGATTTAATAATAGAATAACCAAATAAATACTTAAACTTTTCTTCTCATTAAATAATGCTGACATCTCACAGAGTGGGCTATTTGAAGCAGGGATGGAAATTTAAAAGAAAGAAAGAAAGAAAGAAAGAAAGAAAGAGAGAGAAAGAAAGAGAGAGAGAGAGAGAGAGAGAAAGAAAGAAAGAAAGAGAGAAAGAAAGAAAGAAAGAAAGAACTCTACAAAATGCTGTTTTTAACTATAAATCTTGAGTGAGAATTTCCACTTTGGCACAACCTTTTTAAAATCTGAGTATAATCTCATCATACTTCTCTGGAGTTTTAACAGCTTTATTTTTCAACAACTCCAGATGTTCAAGGAATTGAATTACTTTAGAACTGAATTGCCTTGGAGGATGCTTTCAACAAATTGTATGGTTTGCTACCTGCAAAGTCAAGTCAACTACAGCCTCCATGTGTAAAATTTGGTCTCTAATATCCAAGTGATTATAACTTCTCAAAACTGGGTGGGGGTGGAGAGGGGTATTTTCTGCCACTGCTTCTGCTCTTGGGCCTGGAGTTAGCACATTTCCATAACAAATAAAACAAGGGTAGGGAACATGTGGCTCTCCAGATGCTGGTGAACTGAACCTCCCATCAGCCCCAGCCAGCATGGCCAATGCTGGGGGATGATGGGAGTTGCAGTCTAACATCTGGGGGCCATGTGTTTCCCATTCCTGCACTAAAAAGTTGTAGGAAACATTTTTGGGAAGCGACAAGAGGGATCTAACAACTGGGGGGGAGGGAATATAAGGAGCACCCAACCCCGAGCAACAGTACCAGCCACTGAGACAAATACTTCTAATCCCCAATGCTTTTCAGATGTCAAGTCTCTCTTAAGGGAAAAACAGAGTCACCAACAAGTAAGTTGGAACTGCTCATTTAGCTCTAATCTTAAGGCCTTTTTACACGATGCATCTAGGGTGAGTAAATGCATGTGGGGCATGGCGGGAGCAGCCCCAACCCTGCTGCCCCAATCCTTCCCTGCATGTGTTCAGTTGGCAGCGCACAAACCGTACATTCCTAAGCTTGTCCATGCAATCTTGTACTCTTGCTTTGCCCCCAGTCACTCATACAGCTTGCATGTGCAGAAGATCTGTTCATTCAGCCTAGCGAGCACGTGAAGGTCGGGAGGGGTAGGCCTGCCCTCCGCCCCCACCCTCTACTCCTCACATTGAGTGTTGCATGGCAAGATCTTCTGTCTTGGAAACTCATTTTGTAATCTTTTGAGCAGGTGTATTCAGTGGGGTCTGGTGGCTCCAATTTCGGTGGAGCTGTAAATCCATTCTGGGTTTCAATCAGAACCAGCCAGAAATCTAAAGGAGCTTTCCAAAGGGCTGAACAGTATCCCAACATGTGTTCAGTCCCTTGGATAGTTCCTTTAGCGTTCTGGCTGGTTCTGACTGAAACCCAGAATGGATTTATAGCCCCACCAAACCTGGAGCTACCAGCCTCCATTGGTTATATTGTGTTCATTTGCATGTGTATAACTATGAACTTTAATCAATCTTACTAGAAGGTTCTTCTGAAACAGCTTGTATCTGTAACGTCAGAGTGCTAAAACTTCTGACATTATTTGTCTATGGTTAGTTCCCTGATACAATCTTCCAATGAGTGAGGGTTTTGGGTGATGGTGGAGGTGATGGTAATGGTAGAATACTATTACCAAGGAGAAAGTATTGAGGAGCTGATTACAGTTAAATGTCACTATCAGCTAAACTATATTGATCGGAGTTGGCATGGTGGCTAGATTGCTATTGTACTTAGACTGAGTGGTACAGGTTCAAATCCCCACCTAACTATGAGGTTTACTGATTGATTTTGGGTCAGCCACTCTCTCTCAGCCTATCCTATGAGTTGTTTTGACTGGGGTGGGAAAACCATGCTCTTTGCAGGATGTGTGGGATAAAATGAGACAAATGAAAATAATAAAACCAATCTTAGGCCGTTTCTACACGGGCCATTTTTTGTGGGATAGCCCCTGGGTCGTCCCTGTGCGTGCATATGATGCACAGGAACTCCCAGTGGGGGGGGGGATAGGCACGGGTTTTCCCCGGGATAAGGGATCCTGGGGAAAACTCGATTCTTCCTACGGTCCTGGGAACGTTCTGAGACCACGGGAGGTGTGGGCGCCCATCCCGCCTGGTGCCTGCTTACTCGCAAGTAAGCGGGCATCAGAAATAAGCATGGAGCCACATCCCGTGTCTATGTGCCCATCAGGGGAGGGGGTGGCAGCAATTTCGCTACCCCTGGGATGGCAGGGAGGGGTGGGAGCCTGGTTTGGGGGGGGGTGGAAAAAATACCCACTTTTGCAGTGGAGTGCAAAAGCGCTCTTTGGATCTTTTGTAAAAAAAAATGGCGGGTGCGATGGCCTGATGGCCTGAGAGGAAGCTGGGATGTTGAGCTCTGATTTGGAAAGGGGAGGATGATCCCGGAAGCAGGTACGTCCGGGATTGGCCCGCCTCCCTCTACACCTGTAGGTGTGGAAGGCCCTTAGTCAATCCCATCCACTTTGTGTAAAGCAAAAACAACAGCTGCATGTTTCCAGTTGAAAGCCATAGATGTGTCCATGCTGTGCGCTAAAGAGCAGGCCCATAAGAAGCTGACCACCATGATGATGATTTTTTTTAAAAAGTTAGCTGTTAGAGATTGTGTGCAAAGCTATGAAGTATTTCATGTCACTGCAACAGATCTCACTTCTAATTGGTACGATGTTAGCGGTTGCAATGAAATGCTCTATTTTATTCACAATGAAATGACAGCAATAAAGCCATATTTTCCCAACTAAGACTAAAATTGAAATCATCAATCCACACTCAGTTGGACTCATAGGAACATAGGGAGCTGCCTGATACTGAATCAGACCATTGGCCCATCTGGCCAAGTATTGTTAATACTGACCGGCAGCGGCTCTCCAAGGTTTCAGGCAGAAGCCTCTCCTGCGCTACCTGGAGAACAAAATTGGGACCTTCTGACTGCAAAGCAGGTGCTCTACCCCTGAGCTACAGACCGTCCCTCCATTCAGGACAGTTGACTGCCACTAAACAGGACTAGTTTCTGGATGTTTTCATCTCCATAAGAACTAAAGAAGAGCCATGCTTAATCAGACCAAGGCCTATCTAGTCCAGCATCCTGTTCATACAGTGGCCAAACAGCTGCCTGTGGGAAACCCAGAAGCAGGATATGAGAGCAATAGTACCCTCTGACTTGTATTCACCAACTATTGGTATACAGAGGTATACTGCCTCTGATCCTGGAGGGAGTATATAGCTATCATGACCTGTAGCCATTGACAGCTTTATGCTCCATGAATTTCAAAGAATCATAGAATCACAGAATAGTAGAGTTGGAAGGGGCCTATAAGGACATCGAGTCCAACCCCCTGCTCAATGCAGGAATCTACCTTAAAGCATACCTGATAGATGGTTGTCCAGCTGCCTCTTGAATGCCTCTTATGTGGGAGAGCCCACCACCTCCCTAGGTAATTGGTTCCATTGTCGTATTGCTCTAACAATCAGGAAGTTTTTCCTGATGTCCAGCCAGAATCTGACTTCCTGTAACTTGAGCCCATTATTCCGTGTCCTGCATTCTGGGTTGATCAAAAAGAGATCCTGGCCCTCCTCTGTTTGACAACCTTTCAAGTATTCTTGAAGAATGCTATCATGTCTCCTTTCAATCTTCTCTTCTCCAGGCTAAACATGCCCAGTTCTTTCAGTCTCTCCTCATAGGGCTTTGTTTCCAGACCCCTGATCATCCTTGTTGCCCTTCTCTGAACCCCCTCCAGCTTGTCTGCATCCTTCTTGAAGTGTGGTGCCCAGAACCCTTTTTAAAGTCATCCAAACTAGTGGTCATCACTACATCTAGTGGTAGCAAATTCCATAGTTTAATTATGCATTGTGTGAAGAAGGCCTTCCTTTTATCTCTCCTGAATCCCCCACCATTCAGCTTCATGGGATGACTTTGGGTTTTATCCATTTTCTCCACACCATGCTTCATTTTGTTGACCTCTATCATGTCTCCCTCTACTTGCCTTTTTTCTAAGTTAAACAGCCCCAGACATTTCCTAATAGGGGAGCTGTTCCAACCCTTGATATTTTTTTTAAATTATTATTTGGGTTGCCGGTTTCTGAAACCAAGGTCCCATCCCTCTTGAACCTCCCAGCAAGGACTGTCCATTTCTCAGCGAATCTTTTCTGATTTCCATCGTATCACTGGCACTTCTGGGACTGAATTTGTGCAACTGCATATAGCGAAGGAGAGGGCGCAAAAAAGAATGTCTTAACATAACGCCAGTTTGCAAAGGCCGGTTTGTTTCATTTCTAATCTAATCCTGAGGTTATTTTTACCATAACATCCCACTCTTCCTGCTGACACTTTGCTTCTAGCTGGGTGAAGGATGATTGGTTATCTTGGCAGCTCCCGGAGAGAGAGAGATACTTGCACTGAAATAGCTCCATGTCAGTTACAAGTCTTTCACCCTGACCAGGCTGGGAAAGGGGGGAGATGCCGGGGCAGCCTGAAAACATAATTAGCAAAACAGTGGGAGTGGGACAGTAAAGTATGGAAGCTAATTAAAATGGCAGGCCCCATTAAGCTGACTTTTCCTTGGGGCATCATTGCCAAGGTTAAGGTCAGGTGGAATCAGAAAAGCTGCCTATCCAGAACCCCTGGGAAATCAACTTTGAGGTGCAGATGTGGCAGAATCTCTAGGCTCCTGTCCATGACATGGACATAACATAGGGCATGGGCATTTGTTTTTTCCTGTCTTCACGACACTTTTGGGGCTGCTTCATCTTCCAAAGCCTTCAGATTTATTCCCCATGTTTTTTTTTCTATGGTCTTTGAGAATGGCAGAGTGTCCATTAATCTATACAAAAGATACAGGCAATCAGTTTAACCTGCAATCCAAGCAGAGGTGAAAAGGGCATCTGGCCCATAGCAGAGTGATCTTGCAAACTGATCAAGTGGTTGTGTGAGTAGCTGACTGCTTAGAAAATGATCACCAGGCTACTTTCAGAGCAAAGAATCTGGGCCTTCACTCCAAAGTGGTTCTGCATCCCTTCTTTAGGGGGAGTACAACCTCCTCCAGAACAGGTTGAACACCACTTGGCTGGGCAGCTTAATAGCAACTCCATCTTGTCTGGATTGATCTCAGTTTATTGGCTCTCATCTAGTCCATTACTGTATCCAGGCACTGATTTAGAACACCCAGTGCCTCGCCCAGGTTTGGTGAAAAGGACAGCTAGAGCTGGGTGTCATCTGCCTATTGGTGGCACTTATTTATTTATTTATTGCATTTCTATACCACCCAATAGCTGTAGCTCTCTGGGCGGTTTACAAAAACCAACGACTCTTGATAACCCATGACTCTGGATAACCTCCTGCAGAGGTCTCATGTTGATATTGATTAGCATGGGGAATAAAACAGAGCCCAGTGGCACCCTATGACATAACTACCAAAGAATAGAGCAATAATCCTCCAGTGCCATTGGCCATCCAAGTAGGAGCAGAACCGCTGCAATACAGCACCTCCAACATCCAGCCCAGATATCCTTCTCGGTAGGCTACCATGGTCAATTTATATCCCACCATTCCTCACAAAGAGCCCAGTTGTCACCTTCATGCTCTGCTCAAGAGGCATCTGGCTTGGCACTGTTGGAGACAGGATGACTGACTAAATGGACCTTTGCTCTGACCCAGAAAGACTCTAATTCTTGTGTCTGACCACTCATGAGGAAACCCTGCTGGATCAGACCAAAGGCCTATTTAGGCTAGTATTCTCTTCCCACAGTGGCCAACCAGATGCTCCAATGAGAAGCTCATGAAAGGGCATGGGGGCAAGATCACCTACACAGTTGTGTTCTTCAGCAACTGGTATACAGAACCATACTCTCTCCAATACTAGAGGCAATATATGCCATCAAGACTAGTAGCCATCGATTGCCTTATCCTCCATGAAGTGTCATCCCACGCCTAATAAACCACTGATAAATGTTGTGAGCACTTACGAAACATTGTCATGAACTGCTTAGGATTCAGGTTCCAGTAGCCCCAGTTTGTCCGGTAGCCATGCAAGGTGGCATATTCCTCATGATTGTATGCAGGTTCAGTCCCAAAAGTGTCAATTACTCGTACACGGCACCTGTGCAAAGGAAGAAGGGGGGGAAAGCCATGTCAGTTATGGCCTGTGTGGGAACAACAGACAAAATACGATCTTAGAAGTCATTAACTGGGAGGCATTTTCTGGAATTCCTGCTTTAAGAAAGATCTGAGGCCCCCTGAGGTCTCCAAGAGGCAGTGACAGACCCCTTCACTGCAGGGACCAATTACAGGCTGCAGCATCCTTGCTACTGTATGTAGTGGTACCTGCCCTGAACATGACCTCTGGGACAATGTACTAAGACAAAGTCAGCTGTGCCCTGGAGCCTGGACAATAAGAGCTGAGCTGGGAGGCATGTGGGATGTAATTACAAATTGACAACAAGTATGGACCTAGACAAAGGTGTTAACAGGCCTGGCTAGTAATAGTTGAAGGAGATTTAGGCTGAATAGATTCAGCCAAGCAGTAGCTAAGTACTACTGAATGCTCAAGTATCCAGCCAAGAGGAAAATTCAATAGAACATAAAATCAGCCCACAGAGCTATGTTCGGAGGGTGTGCTTTTTCCAATGTGATGCTAGGGGCTAATCACTGTGATATTTGTAAACTTCTTGCTTCTTGATACATAACAAGGGAAAGTAGGAGATGGTGTACAGGCATCTGCATTTTTCCTCTTTTTCTTCTCTGTTCTGATTGAAGCTAACCTTATACCACGTTATTTTGCAAACACACATCAAAATGGCAACTGGCAGGTGGATGGGTGTGTTTTACATTGCAAATATTTGAATGAGCTTCGTAGTTCATCCCACATCCGAGTGCGATTTCACCATAGATTTCGCTGCATATTTGCTGAAGAAAACATATCATATGAAATCAACAAAGGAACACTGGGTAGAGGGGGTAGGAGATAATTCTGGCTAGTTACTAGAAGCAATGTCTCTGTCAGAGAGCCATTCCAGACACTTCACTGGTCAAGGGCAGGGAGAAGAGAGGAAATAATGTTTTCTTTCATATCACTCTTCTGGAGCTAGCCAGATCATGTGATATCCTGACTGGATATGCCAGTAGGAAATGAGGACCATGGTCAGGCACATGCTTTGCGTGGGGGAGAGCGGGAGGGAGGGCTCTGCACGGACCTGGAGTGGATCCGGATCTAGATCCAAGGTGGATTGGATTGGGCCCAATCCAGACCTCCCAGATTGGGATCCAGATTGGATCAGGGGGTCCGTGCACAGCCTTACTTTGCATGCAGGAAGTCCTAAGTTTGATCCCCAGCATCTCCAGGTAGGGCTGGAAAAAATCCTGCCTGAAGCCCTGGAGAGCCTTTGCTGCCAGTCACTGTCAACAATACTGGGCTAGATGAACCCAAGGTCTGATTCAAGATCAGGCAGCTTCCTATGTTCCTTTGGGGCTAGCTTTGCTGCTGAAGGTCTAGCTTGGGATAGGGATCCCCATACTCCTACTAATGACTGATTGAAGCTTAAGGCAAATGCAGGTACAATTGACAGGAAAAAAGAGAGCTTGTCAATCATAAATAATGTCAATGCGGTGAAGTTCAGAATGCAAACTCTCCCAATTTGAAAAGCCTCTCCTCATTGCAAGTCAGACCTAGATCCCATCGGATTCAGTTTCAACTCACAAGGGGGTCTGCTCCTACCCCCCCCCCCCAGCTACCAGCCCTCCCTGCTGCTCTTCCATCTCCTCTGCAAGTAAAAAAAAAGCTTACCTTTGAGGAGAAGGAGGTGGTGAGAGGTGGTCCCCAGTGCAGGGAAGAACTTCTTGGAGATAGGAAAGGCCAGAGCAAGCCTCATCCTTAACTGGAAATGTTAAGGAAACTACAAGTCCCTTGCTATCAGGGCCAGCCTTCCCATAGGGCAGATGAATTCCCCATATCAGGCTGCAAATCCCAATGGGCAGGAGAACTGCTCATCCTGCCTGGCACTCCAGAGAGCCATGTTGGCCATTTCCCTGCTGCAGCAAGAGAGGCTGACACAGCTCTCTGGAGAACCCCCACCCACCCATGCCTCACTTTGAGGATCCCTCAGAGCATGGCACTGGGTATTCAGTTTTGCTAGGAAGCCTTGCTGGTCACTCAGAGGAGAGAGCAGCCACCATGGATCGCCAGAGCACCCAGCCCAAAAGCCTCGCTAGGAGGGGTCCTTCCTCAGATTGACACACTGGCAGGGAGATTGCCCCCCTGGAGATGGCCTGTGTTGTCGCAGAATTTTATATAAACAATTTAAATAAAATCATCAGTCCCCCAACTTTCTTTAATCTGTAACCATCCCAGCAATATGCAATCACTGGGATACGTTAGAGGCAGAAGAACTAAGATGATGGTAGGAGATAAAATGAAGGGGTGGAAATGAGCAATAGGGAGAAGGGGGGAGAGAGAAGAGCAGGAGGTAAGATAGGGGTGGAGACTGGCAACAAGTTCCTGAGGCAATGACTCCCAGAAGCCAAACAAAAACAAAACACAGATGAACCTTCTTGGTGACAAATGTTTGAATCTGATGGGAGTCCATTACCAAAATCAAAGTGTTGTGAAATTTGAAGTAGTTTGATATATGCAGGCCAGTTTGAACATCTGAGTTGTCAGCTTTCCCCAAGCAGGCACCTTCCAAATGTGTTGGACTACAACTCCCATGGCCAATGGGATGGTGGGAGTTGTAGTCCAACTAGGGATGCATGGATTTTGTAAAATCCATTCCAACTACATTGTCAAGTGCTTTTCGTTCCATTGTCCCATTCACTGACGGAATCAGATTTTTTTCCCCACTTTCTCAAATTTGTGCAATTTCATATTTGTGGAACTCGCAAATCTCCCCCCAAAATGTGCAAATCCCTCCAAGATGCACATTTTCATGCTTTGGCCTATAAGGGAAATGTGCATTTTCAGCTGGCTTTTTATTTTATTTTACGTATTTTTCTATGACAAAACTTGCATAAAATTTAAGAAAGTAAAAAAAAAAGGGGGGGGGGGTCCCTGTGTCCACAAAATCTGTGTGACCTGGGAAAAGCCAGTCTGCTGCAGAATCTGAAGGTCAGATTTTTAAAAATCCGAACTCATTTAATTCCACTGAAGATTTCTCCAACATCCCAAAGTCCATCACATCTTGTCTGAGTTATGTATTTAAACCTGATTTTATATCCAGTTTCACAAGAGTTCTGTTTTCTCCTTTGGCAGATACTTTCCCCAAGGTTCTTCTAGCCATCCTGAAACTGGCTTATAACATTAATGGGGAAAAGGAGAGAAAATCAGAAACACAGCAAGTGTAAAGCAAGCCCAGGAATACCAATTCCTCTCCTCCAACCAAGCTGAATTGCAGAGAGAAAATTGATTTAAAATAAAAGCAATAATGCTGCTTGCCATCTTTCTGCCTCATAAAACTGTGTAAAGTAACGGGAGAGATAGGCAAAAAAGAGTAATGAATAGCATGATGATCAGTGCTAAATGAAATCATACAATATTGCTAGCTGCTGATCTGGCAAGAGCTGTGTGTTGTTGTGAGTTTTGTCTCTGTGCTGAAGAGGAAGATCAAGATAGGCACAGGGGTGCCCTGGAACGATCTGTCCTCTCCACCTGACCCTTTCTCTCCTCTTGTGATGTTTGCAGAACACACCTGCAGAAGACTGATATATTATTTACAGTTGCTCTCACACACCCATGTGAAATCCAGCCCCCAAACGTCATGGCATTCTCCACAGAAAGCAACATTATTATTATTTTATTTAAGAGAGTGGTATGTGAGATTGCTCTTTCGCCTTTGCGAGTACATCCCAGCATGTGGCAGTGGCAGCCAGGAAACAGCATGGAGGCCATTTGCTGGGCAATTTACCAGCTGTCAGAGCTATGGAGATAAACAAGGCAGAGGGAAGTCTAAATCTTGAGGATGCACTGGAAATTTACTGTGGGCTGCTTGGCTTGAAGGATAAGGAAAGGCTAAAAGTTCAAGAGAGTTTCAGTTTCGATTCTATTTAGATTTTGAAATAATTGTCAATAGCTCCATCATTGGGGGAAGAGCAGGAATAGTGCTGTGCATTTTTGCTGCTTTGGACAGGCAAGCAAAAAACCAAGCAAAACCCAACTATTAAGAGGAAATTCATTTAGATAAAATCTTTGTAATGCCTGCCTTTGATATGGTCAAGTACTGTGCACAGCCGTAATATCAAAGGGATAGAAAAAGAATGGAAATGATACTGAAAAGGTCACCTTGAAAGACTCAGGATAGTGTATGCTGCCCACCCACTGTGCCAGGTTGGTTAAAAACATACGGACATTTCAACTTAGAAAAGCACTACGTGAACCTCACCATGAATTGTTTAGAAATTAAAGATGTTGGTTTCTTATGGTGGCGTAGCTGTGCTGTGGCCACTGGGAAAGGACCAGAGAAGTTGGAGAGAGAGAGAGAGTGGGACAAATGGGGGAGAAGGCCCTTCTCACTTGCCTGCCACCAAGGACAGTTAGGCTGGTGAATACGAGTGGGAGGGCCTTCACAGTGGTGGCCTCAAATCTCTGGACTCAATTTCCATCAGGGGTTCACCAGGCTCTTCCTTTGAAGATCTTCAGGAAAGCTCTGAAGACCCACTTGTTTTCACTGACTTTCCCTTTAGGTGGGGCTATAGGCTTGTATTGGCAAGTTTCATTTTTAATGCTTTTAATTGGCAATCTCTGTTTTTATGGATTTTTAATGAAACATGTACATCGGTCCCTAGCCTTGAAGATCCTAGGTGGGACCCATTTATAACAATAAAAATAAAACCCCTTTATTTTGATGCCTTTCCAAGCAGACACCATGTCCTCCTCTTGAACAGGAAACAAGTGGCTGACAAATATATTCAGGTACTATCAGAATTGGTTCTGGGCTGAGCCTCAAGCTTTACAGGACCCCATACAAACCTTTCTCCCCAGGAGAAAACAGCTTGGAAGGAGATGAGTTTGAACAGGTCTGGAAAGGGTTAAGCAGCCTTTTCTATTGCCAGGATGCCATCTCAGTCTCCAAGGCTTGTTTTGCATTAAAAACCCAAAGGGAGAAAGTATCACTCAGCTGAACATCACCTGTACTTGGAGCCTGGAATGCACATGGAACAATGAAGGGGTGGGCGGGATGATGGCTTGAATGATATGAGGAACGGTAAAGAAGGACTCCAGTGTACTGCCGAGCTGGGGTGGGTGTGTCTGATGTCTGGAACAGGAAGGTTTGCTACACTTTGTAAGGCAGCGGCCAAGATGTAGTGAATAAAATTGCATGCCAATTCCATCACTGGCATTTCCATTAACAGCCTTTTAAAAAGACACAAAAGCGGGACAGAAAAACAACAAGAGTAACCCAGTTTTTCTTACCTGTATTTTTTAAAGGAGAGGCCCATGTGTTGCTTCATTTGCTGTAGCCCATGGTAGTCTGTATAAATGAGGTCAAAGGGCAAAGGGACCGTCAAGGGGCAATTGCCCCGGCCCGGAGGTACCCCTAAGTTACTGGAAAAAACCAGAAAGAGGTGATCAGTCTTAAAGTGCAAAGGGAGGAAAGGGTGACCATGTGTCCCACATCATTGCTGTGGGGAAACTGAATGGGGAACAGTTTGCATAAAAGGAACAGAGAATGATTAAAACGCAGCAGCTCCAAGTAAACACACACACACGCACTATGTTGACAGTTTAATACATGTTTACTCAGAAGTACACATTATATAGACAAGAGTGCTAAACCTCTTTCGGTCTGGTGACCATATGAAAGGGAGGACAGGGCTCCTGTATCTTCAACAGTTGTATTGAAAGGGAATTTCAGCAGGTGTCATTTATATGCCTGCAGCAACTAGTGAAATTCCCTCTTCATACAACAGTTAAAGCTGCAGGAGCCCTGCCCTCTTGACCAGTTACAAAAGAGGGCAGGGCTCCTGCAGCTTTAACTGTTGTGAGGAAGAGGGAATTTCACCAGGTTATATATGCATACAAACAACACCTGCTGAAATTCCCTTTTCTATACAACTGTTAAAGATACAGGAGCCCTGTCCTCCTTTTCATATGGTCACCCTACTCCAGGTGCTTTGGACCACAACACCCATAAGCCCCAGACAGGCTGACCAATAGTCAGGTATTGTAGTCAAAAATGTCTGGTCGGGTACTGTAGTCAAAATTGTTTGGCAGGATGTACGGAGTATTCCAGAGTCAAAAAGTTACCCGCCTTTCCCATTGCTCACTGCTCCTTCTTGCTCTCCATGAAACAGGTTGCACACAGTACCTCCCAATTCATCCCCTTCTGCTTCTTAGCTCTGTCTCTTATTTCTTCCTGTCTGCTATCATACCCATCTCTGTCCTTTAGTAGCCAAATCAAAAGCCCCTGATAGCCACATGTAGGGTAGTGACTGATATTCTTTTGTAGTCACATCATGTTGCTGTCAGCCAGGACTGAAAACCAATACAAAATGGCAGAACCACATCCCCTCCTCCTCCTCACTTGGACTCCCTTTGGCTTATGAGGCAATTATTTATTTATATATTCAGGTGTACATAGCCCATCCTGTCCATAAGTTCAAGGTGGAGGACAATATACAGTCATTGCTCCCCCCATCCCACCCACCCCAGGGACCCTAACCCAGATCATGCAAGAGGTATTGAAAAATAGAAGCAACATGCCTCATTTACAATTTTGGAAAGACAATATTATTTAACGTACAGCATTACATTATCTGAATTACTTATTCTGACATACTGTTGTCTTGACCTTGCTTCTTCTCACCAAGTGTTGGAAACATTCTCCTGATTTGTTGTTTTCTATTTTAGTGTACAAATTAATTTTTTTAACTATAAAAAAACAGAAATAAAATCCTCCTTTTATTTCGGCTGCCCCATCCCTATGTTGTAAAAATCTGAACAGATCTATGATTTTCATCCCAAAACACGTCCATTTCCCCTGACACGCATCTTACACGCATCTTACATGCATCTTACATGCATCCTACATGTGTTTGCTGACACGCACACCCAAACTGTCCACACACAGCACCCCAAAGCCCCATTCCCCACTGCCTGTCCATTGTATCCATTTCTGAGATTTGGCCTGGCAAGAACTAGGAGCTTGTCAATATCACCATTGCTCCTTCTTCTCCAGGTCAGGCTGCATTATACACAATCGAAACACATGTAGGCTACCTGACTTAGAGGAACCAGGAGCGTGACTCATCCAGATGTGACCGTGGCACACCTGGAGCGGGACAAAATGACCATATAAGGGAATGATAGAAGTGAAGAGACGTTGCAAAGCATCTCTGCGTACAAGTAAAATAGCACATGGCAATGCAACGCCACATCTGGCCACTACTAGGGACTACTCGAGAGTAAAATAGAGTTGGCCAAATGATGTCACTGAGGTTATAAACCAATGAGATGAGGGCTGATGACGTGTAACATTTAGAGTATAAAAGCATTGTTTGAACCTTGGTGTGGTGTGACTCTGGAAAGCAGTGTTAGCGTCTGGAGGTCACCTATTCTGCACAGAATAATAAATTAGTTTCCAAAGTTTCAGGAGGTCTTTCGTCAAGTGTTTCATATCTGGACTTTGGACACTTGGGAATAGCATAATTTATGCAACACCTATCACTCTGTAGATGCGCACCCCAAGCCAGGGAAGAGTAAGAAAAAGAAGAAAGAGAATCATCAAATAATGTCCAGATAGAGTGCTGGCCTGAGGTTTTGAGGACTTTCAGCAAAGAGGCCCACTAACCTTTCACCCTTTCCCTCGGAACCAAACCCCACTGACACCCACACAGGAAGGACAAGCACATGAGTGGGTAGAATCTGCTCCCTCTCATTCCCATCACCACACACCAAGAGAGGGCAGGGGAGTGCCCAGTAATGGCCTGGAGGAGCAGCAGCATTTTGGTGCTCAACACTGGGGGCCTCTGCTGAGGTGTGGGCCCTGGCAAATTCCTGGTGATACCAACCCCTGGCCCTGAACAGACATTGTCACTAGGCTTCCCTATTGTGAAGGAGTCTGTGTGTGGAGGAGGGTGAGATAAGGAAGGTGTGTTTCATCCTCTCCACTTCAACCTTCCTTTTCAGAAGGGCTCAGAGTCAAGTGGTCAAGCTCTTCCCAGTGCAACCATTCTGCTGGTTCTAAGAAATGCTTAGAAGAAAAGTAAGGGAGGACTTCACTGCATTCCAAAGCAAGCAAAATCAAGGACCCAAGTATTTTCAATTTCTGGTGACTTAGCTGGGGATAAGTGCTTGCAGCTGCTTCATTGCTCTTGTCGCAAAGAATATCAGCTCCAGCAACCTGTAGAACAGAAAAGGCTGACAGTGGCCAGGAGAGGCTGCGGTTTATCACTTGTAATTTAAGTTCACTTTTATGGGCAATTTTACGCTAAGTGGCTGGCCGGGAAGATGACATGAACAGAAAGTCTCTTGTGTCTGACAGGCACCTTAAAAAAAACACATAAATAAAATGAAGCAATGCAGTAGGTTTTTTAGATGCCCATTGTGGAGTAGCAGGTCAGCTTGTGAGAGCTTTTCTAGTGCTTTGTAAGTATCTGGTAAATAATACTAGCAGTTCAGCACTAAAGAGTTAAGGTGCAAAATCAAAGAGGAAAGGGCTCTGTACAACAAGATCTTCAACTCAGAGCAACTTTAAGCTGACTTGGGGGGTGGGAGAGGAAAGGGAAAGAAGAGCACAAGCGAAGCCCATATTGTGATCCACAGGAGGAAGAGGAGAAGCTCCACGAACTCTCCTGCATGTATCTGTTGGACATACCATAGCACTGATGGAAGTGGCAGGATGGGACTGAGGAGATGGGATGCAGCCATGATAGGGGCCAAAGGAGTGACTTGATCCTCGCCTCTTCCCTGTACAATGTAAAGGAATCACAAGCAAATCCTGCCACGGGAAGGGCTGAACTACCTGCAGTCCAGTGAATGGACCCCTTGATCTGCAACCAATGTGAACTGCAGTCATATTGTTGTATTTTAAAATTAAAATACATACCAATGCCCCCCCACACCCATGACTATTAATGTGGGGGGGGACTCCCACTGGTGCCTCCTGAGTTGATCTGAAAAATACAGGTGTCATTTAGGGAGGATGGACAACAGTTGGCTCACCTTGGGTTTCAGAACCTTTTTATTAGTATCCTTCAAGAATGGCCATGTCTGTCGTAACCAGGGCTCTCTCTACTCCCTGGGTGAGTGAAGCGTGTTCCATTTGAAAACAATAACATTATAATAATGGAAGAACATGAGATGAATCTTCCAGAAACACACCAATTCCCATGTGGAAAAGATGCACATTGACAGTTGTCTCCAGCACTCCCAACATAAGCACTTGGCCTTTGGCAGGAGGAAGATCTCCCATAAGCAAGCGAGTAAGCGAGAGGGGGGGGGGAGGGAGAGAGAAAGAGAGAGATCCCTATTGACTCTGGAGCTTTAAAAGGCATGTACTGTCAACAGAAGCCTACAGGTGGCAGTAGAGTGTTATCAGCAACTTAAGGACTTCGATAATTCATATCCTTATCTCAGTCCCCCTCTACAAGATTTCGGTTTGACCCCGGTTGCCCGGTTATGCGCATATACGGAGAAGCGCATTTACTCCTAATATCTATTCCCGAGAGGTGGTGAAGCGCATTACAGGCTATATGAAACACGCTTTAAAGTTGTTTACATGCGGAGAATCACATGTTTACATGGCCATAAGGTGCTTTAACTCAGAGCAAATTAAAACTCGCTATTTAACACACATTTGAAAATGCGAATACTCGGAGATAAAAAGTGCCTCGACCCCCGATTTGCGCTCCGCTCTTGTAGAGGTAAAATTTGTAATGCGCCTTGAAAGAGCTTTAAATTGCTCTTGTAGAGGCACCCTCTATCTATCTATCTATCTATCTATCAATCATCTATCTATCATCTCCAATTATAAATGGAAAATCTCTATCTTCAGTTGTTCAGGAAAGAGGTCATAACGAAAAGCGGAATTTGGGGAATATTCAATAGAGAAGGAATGATCAGTGGTACTGATCATTTAGACACACTGACTCAAGTCAGCAAAAGTATGAGAAAAAGGCACAATGGTTGTTGTGCAGGTACTGAGACGGGGGCGTGCATGAGAGAACACGTGTGTATGTGTGTATCTGGATTCTGAATGGGTATCTTGTAATAGGTCATCAGAGATTTTAAAAACTAGATTTATCACTTGACTGCCCACAAGAGCTGCTGCTGGATCAGCCAGCAGGAAAGTGACTGCTGGTAGTGATACTGATCATTTAGACCTTTCCACATCTGAAGCAAAAAAGAGAATCGAGCCTGAAGCAAAGAAAAAGAAGTAAGCTCATATACATCAGTTGCTGGGGAACATGGGTGGGAGGGTGCTGTTGCACTGTGTCCTGCTTTTGGGTTCCTGGTTGACATCTGATTGGCCACTGTGTGAACAGAATGCTGGACTAGATGGACCCTTGGTCTGATCCAGCAGGGCTCTTCTTATGTTCTTGTGTTCTTTGTGCTTGTTACTTTGTGCCTAGTGCAGCATGTTTCCTGGTAAGCCCTGGGAGATGGTATGTTTCTTTTTCTTTGATCAGGCACCTTGGGATTTCCAAGAGGATGGGCTACATGCTGAATACGACAAAGGCTTATAGCTGGATGGGCAGGTGAGTTGTGGGCCGAAGCATGAGATAAAGATTCACTTCAAGATCCACTACAGATAATTTTTCCAGTTATTTGTTTGAGAACGGTAATGAGGTCTATCCTTGCTGGAAAGTTCTGGTCAAAAACAAAGAGGGCAATTACTATTTAGATGATAAACCTGAGGCCATTTGCTTTGCGTGTGTCTGCATACAGCATACGAAGCTAGCAAGATGGCAGCTGTGTGTGTGTGTGTGTGTGTGTGTGATACACACATACACACGCACACACAGAGAGAGAGAGAGAGAGAGAGAGAGAGAGGGAGGGAGGGAGGGAGGGAGGGAGGGAGGGAGGGAGTTGCATAAAGCTGATAGCAGGGTCTCAGCTGAATAACACAGACATGAACCACTGTGTATACACATTACAGGCTTCAGGTTCTATTGCCTGTGGAGAGTACAATTTTGTTACAAAGACCTGCAGTTCATTCATTCATGGGGGGGGGGGGGAATACCTATTGGGCTGTAGCAAGAGTAGATGCAATTCAAGATTGCACAGGGGAAGACAGGAAGGTTAGCACTATCAAGGAGAAGTGTGATAACATTTATCTCTGTGTTTCCAGGAGTGCAAGGGTAATCGTCTGGCAGCTCCGTGACCTACAAGGCAAAGAAATTTCAGCACGAGGGATTTCGAAATACACAGAGGATAACTAAAAGTGGGAATCACAGAAGGTCAGCTTGCATTTCTTCTTCCTCTCGATAGTGAAAAAAAGTTACAGTCATGTGATTCAAGCTACAGTGCAAGCTTGCATTATGCAGCCACTGAAATGAGTAGCCTCTTTCAGCCTGAGCACCAAATTCAATTTTGGAGAAGCTCTCAGGAGCCACATTCTAGTGATGTGTGGGACCAAAAGGGGCAGAGCCAAAAATACACCCACCCATTCTGCAGCATATTGTAGCTTAAGGGAACAATCCTATCTCCCCCTGACATAGGATTGTTCAGTTTCTGGGCTCCAAGGTTGGAAACAGGGCTCTGACCTCAGAGCCTAGAAACCACGCTCTCCCCCACCTCCACCCCCTCATAGCCAGTACAGTTCTGGCTACATCTCCATGTTCAGAAGTGAAGCAAGAAGACAGGAAAAGGGAGCATTTTGGGGGGTGGGGAGGGGAGGAGACTACAGCAGCCGCCATATGACGTTTCCTATGGCCGCCCCAGCCTCCTTCCCTCCTCCAAAGTGCTGTTAGGTGAGTGAACTTGCCCATCTAGCAGAAATGCAGGGCGGCTGGAGAGTGGAGGCAAAGATCACCTCCTTGCTCCAGCTGCCCTGCATTGGATACTTGGCAGCCTCCAAGTTTGGAGGCTGCTGACTCTCTTTATATAATTCTGCCCTAATGCTCTTGGTGACATTAATTAAACCTTTGGAGACTATTTCAATGTCTTAGAATGGACCAAAACAATAATAATGCAAAAAAAGCCAAATAATTGGTGGTTGGGGAAAAGGGGCCAGGTCATCTGGGGAATCCCAGAGTGCTGAACTGAGACCACAGAATGGCTACTAGCCCTGATGGCTATGTGCTACCTCCAGTATTCAAGGCAGTAAGCCTGTGTGCACCAGTTGCTGGGGAACATGCATGGGAGGGTGCTGTTGCACCGTGTCCTGCTTGTGGGTCTCTGATCGAGAGCTGATTGGCTACTATGGGAACAGAGTGCTGGACTAGATGGACCCTTGGTTTGATCCAACATGGCTCTTATGTTCTTAAGAGCCAGATTTGGCCTCCAGGCCTGAGGTCCCCACCCCTGTATTATGGGATGGGGGATGAATGTGAAATGTATTGTCATCTCCACACTTATTTTGCTCCAATTCTTATTTATTCCAGCACCTGCAACTTGGTATGGTCCCATGGATATGACAATAGAATTCTTCCTGAATGTAAATCATGATCTTGCAATGTAGTATTTGGCAAGGCATCCTCTCTCAAAGCATTAGTTCCTCTCCTTGCAAACAAGATTGCTAACTGGTCTGTCATTTAATAAAATGTGAAAATAATAGTGACCCACTTTACAAGGTTGTTGTGAAGATAAATAAGATGAAGCTCATAAAGCACTTTGCAAATTAAAGCCATGTGATAAATGAATGAATGGACTGAATGAATGATAGTCTGATGGGGAAGTGGGGGTAGAGAGTAGACAACAAAGGTGTTTACCTTAACAAGCAATAAACCAATCAAACAGCAAAAAGTTAAGGAAGGAGTGATTGCAACACATTAATTTCCAGTATATACTGTATATAATATATTAAGTTACACACTTAAACAACATTAGTATGGCACAAGCATGTGCTATCAATCACATTTAATGCAAAACATTATATTTGTTAAAAATGACGAGTAAAATACTGGTCAAGTAAAATGCTGATTAAACGCGTTTCAACACACAAGGTGTCTTCTTCAGTGACCAAGACAAAGGCAGCTTGTTGAGTATTCTATATAAGGTTTTTTCTAACAGAATGCCCTAAATTAGATAGCGTGTGTCTCTCCAATTCATCAATTTGCAACTATTTCAGTCTTCCTTGAGTTGCCTAAATGCCAGTTTTAAAGCAGCTGGGGTTTCCTTCAAATAAGAACATATGAAGAACCCTGCTGGATCAGACCTAGGGTCCATCTAATCCAGCATTCTGTTCACACAGAGGCCAACCAGCTGTCAGCAAGGGACCAACCAAGCAGGACAATTGTAGATCTTAATATCCATCTGTTTTGCAGTTCTTAATTTCGACAGTGTTGTCTGGTTGCAGTATTTACAAGAACCCACTGCACCGCAATTCATATTGCAGGAATTACTCAAGAAAGATAAAGGTACAGGCTTGAGATGGAGTTTCTGTACCATAACAGTGCATACAAATTACAGTCTGCCGTCATAAGATGTGCTTTTCTCACAAAAGCAAAGGCCAACTCATCAGCTAGTGAAAAATCAGTATCACTTCCATCCCTTGGATGGAGCTCTACTGATTCAACCATGCCATTGGGCAATCTGGCCCCATGAGTCTTCTTGAAATGAAAGCTCTGCATTCACTAGCAGCCCCCATTTATCTTTCACGTCAGCTAATACAGTCTAACTTGACTACTGATCTCAATTCAACCGGCACCTTCGCATTTCTTTTCACCAATCTCCCCTTCTTTAAGAATTCTCCATTCAGGCTTTCATCATCTGCCAGTTAAGTCAACTAATTTTTGACTAAACCCAATTTCACTCATGGTTGGAGTGAAATCTTGGTAATTTTTCCTCATGCCATGTACTATTAATGGTGCTTGAAATTATGCAAATAAAAATTGAACACAAATGCTTTTTTCGCCGAGAGCTTAACAGATTAGTTTAGGGGAGAAACGATCTTTGCATCCAGGACCAGCCGTCTCTGAAAACGTAATCTTAAAAAATGAAGAATTAACTAGTAAAATCTGCCTTTGATTCAATTCCCATGAATCCCCTTTCCCACAGACACTACAACCCACGAGGATATCATTATTAAGATTGCTCTGGAACGTGCTACAACAAAGCAGATGAACAGGCGAGTCTGCACAATGAGGCTGGGTTGTGTTTATTAAACAAGAGCCAACATGAGTGATGGCTGACATTGTTTCCCCTTTAATTAAGCCAGTTAGAATCATCCTGATCACCTATACAGCAAAGCCTTGAGCGCTGGTTTTGGACATCTGTCTTGAACAGCTGCATATCTCCCAGAATAAATTTGCAGCAGTCGTTTCTCCCACTCTTTCCCCCTTATAGGTAATTTAACCAACCCAGGGACCCGTTTAGAAGCCGATACGACAGATTCAGATTACAGTTGGTTATCTTCACATCCCATTGACCTATTTCCAAATTAACTTGAGTTTTGCTTCCAAGTTATTGGTCCCCGAGCTGAAAAGTCCAGCACGCAATTGATCTTGGGGGACCTCTGCTTTCTTACAGAGGACAGACCAATATACGGAGATCCGCATTAATTGCATCCCTGCTGCTAGCCCTTCTGAACTATCAGTTTTGGTAACACTGGCAAGGAGAGGGGGAAAAAGGCTTCATACACTGATAACA
Organism: Anniella stebbinsi; assembly: GCA_029215795.1. Classification (NCBI taxonomy): domain Eukaryota; kingdom Metazoa; phylum Chordata; class Lepidosauria; order Squamata; family Anniellidae; genus Anniella; species Anniella stebbinsi. Next base: position 56,448,547 of record JARDYH010000005.1, on the reverse strand, counting down.
CAGAGTATCTGATTAAAATATGCATTGGGGTAGGTTGTTTTAAGTCTTCTCATGAAAGCTGGAGCAAATCGCACCAATTCAACACCTCTGACTTTCTATTTGTCTTGTCCTCCAGTTAATCTTACGTGTTTCTTCTTATGGTCCATTCATTGTATTATTTTCACCCTAGTTACCAGATTCTTTGCTGCTTTCTGGGTTTCCTCAAGGGACCAACAGTGCAAGCAGAAGCACTAACAACAAAGAGTGAGAGCGCCCATTCAAGAAATCTCCTTTTCTCTTTTTTGGGGGGGTGGGGTGGGAGGAGCAGAATTGTGTGATTTGGGTCTCCTTCTATTGGTCCCTGATGTCAAACTCCTTCCTGCATGAAGTCATGTGTGAGGTGGATGGGAGGAGAAAGCACTTGCTGCTGCACCATGCAAAGAGGAGAGTTGCAGAAACCAATATGCAGAACCAGGACACATTTATCATTCCTTCCTGGGAAGTGCAGAGGTGTGCAAGCCATCACTTGGGATTGCTCACCTGAGTAATGTGTGTGTGGGGGAGATGTATTGATTGTACAGACCATGGTGCCTCTTCTGTCAGCTGAAATGAAGGTTGCAGGTATAAGGAGATCTTTCTTCCCTGAAGCATGTTTGAAACAGCTTGACACTTTGCACAATCTAACATATTCAGAAATCACTGTCTGTGAACCCCAGAGATAAGTCATCTCTGGCAGAGATGAATTATGTTACTGCATCCCAAGTGTGGAATGAAATCCGCAAGAGAAGGTGGAAGTGGGAGACTAAAACAGTCCTTCGGTGTGGCAGTGGAATTTTAATAAACGTCTTTTACCTCAGCTACCTTCAGTGCATGTTTGATTCACTCTGACTGTCTGCTCTGCTGCTCTGCTTCTGTTCCCCCTGGTGTGGACCCATTTCAGATGTACACAGGTGTCAAATGATGACTGATGACAGGGCAAAGGATGCTCTCTGCATCTAAGCTTACACAACTGTCTATTTAAAATACAAGGCAATTATATAATGAGGCTTTAGTTAATGTTTATAAGTAGAGAACTTTTTCCCCCACTGCAAAGAACCCAGTTAAGCAATTCTCATTTCATAACAAAATAAACATGTACAAGGAAGGAAAATTTAACAGGTAACTGATTCCTCCTTATTCTTTTTCTTAGAGAATCTCACCCCCAAGAGTAAAAGTTCATCCCTTTCAGAATTTACAATGGCATAAAGCTGTACATCTCCATTCCTCATGTAAGAACAGTCAATGAATCTAATCAGCGATGTCTTCCAAGAAAGGAAGTTGTCCTTTTAATTAAAGGTATAGCTTTTGTATTCAGCCTAAACTGGCAACAACTGGTTTTAAATAGGTGTTTTTCACAGTTTGGACATATACCACAGAATGTCTTTTGCCATGGGCATTCTGGACAACAGGCAACTGCACCTGCCAGGAGAAAACCACAGAAGAAAGAGCCATGCAAACTACTGTGTGTTCTTCCACAGGGAACCGTGATATTGTCAGCTGCCTGCTCAGGCCAAACTAGACGAGACTGTGGCAGATGCTTGCTTCTTTCTACACTTCTGCCCCATTCACATCTGTGGGAGACATGAAGAGGGTCTTGAACAATAAGAGACCACACAGGAGAGGGTAGCTGAACATTTCTCTTTCCTTGCCTTAACTCCCCTTCCATCAGTCCATGGATCTAGACACTCCCCTCAGGGCTGGGAAGTGAGAAAAATACGGGGAGCAATGGACTGAGGTGAAGTGGGGCAAGGTAAGGGAGGGCCCCACATGTTCCTTCTGGCCCCTTTTTAAAGCCATCCAAATTGGTAGCCATCACTATATCTTGTGGTAGTGAATTCCAAAGTTTAACGATGTGAATAAGTACTTCCTTTTATTTGTCCTGAATCTCCCACCAATCAGTTTCATGGGATGACCCCAGGCCTTGACCTGTATGCATGGGTAGGAGGTATTAAACCTTCCCACACAGTTGTGTCCCCCCAAAATGTGTGTGTCTCTCTCCAGTATGGGCATTAAAGAAAGAAAAACCCCTCCATTGGCACCATTATTTTCTTCAACCCCCACATGGGGGGGGGGGGAATTTAAGAGGGGAGTTGCTGGGTGGGAAAATTTAACACACAGCCCTACTGTGCATGGTGATCCCAATCAGGATCGGGTCCTGTCTGCTTACGCTAGTTTTAAAAACACTTTAGAGCAGTGGAAAAGGACAGCTATTCAGCACCAACAGCCTTTGGACAGCTCCTCAGAGAAAAATCAAATCCAGGCCTTCAAAACCACAGTAGCCAAAGGGGGCATGAGACACCCCTTCCACCCCTGCCCCAAATATAGGTATGAGGATGTGCTTGTGAGGAACTGGACCCAAAAGAATCTCCCTCATTTGGGGTCAGAGGCAGAGGTGCTGCTTGCCCGTCTCCACCGTTTCTCTGTGCGCAACTGCAGGCCTGAGCAAATTGCACCCCTCAAACCTCACATCATTGAAAAGGAAGACATCAACATCAGGGCCAATCCCTGTTTTCAAACAGTGCACATCCTGCCTAACCTCTTTTTCTGGCTCTTTCAAAGGTGATTTACCAAGGAGAGAAGGAAAGAAGAGAGGGATTCTGCTACTCCCCATCTAAATGGCTGCACATCTATGCAGAGTTTCCCACACCCTGGGCAGCCATTTAAAGCAGTCCAACTGCTACAGCCAATGCTATTAAATCTAAACAATAAATGCAACTGGAGCTGGAGAAAAGACTCAAGGACCCAAGGGGACTGTCACAGAATCACTGGAATGCAATGGCAGAAGGGACGCAGATTTCAGCTAGTCTTATACCTCCCGCATGCCGTCAGGACTCTTCACACCCAAAGGCTTCTGACACACAATACTATATGGCAGTCTATGATAATCCAAATTTGAGTATGTCACAAGCAAAGGGCAAGGGAATGGCAGCAGACTGCACTCAAGGGGTAATATGGTTGGACATTTGTTTCATAAAATGCACACAAGCAGATCTCCATGCAGTGGAGAAGCACAAAACACAAACTCACAAAACACAGGCTATGGACTATGTGCCATTTAAGCTGTGGATCATTAAGCAAGAGATACCTTATGTTTTACTGCTTTCCAGTGTATACATATTCTGTCTGTGCTATAGTCTTTCAGTTATTATATAATAGGGTTGTGCAGAGCAGGTCTTCTCCACCTCAAAATTCAGGGCGGAGCTCTGTTGAGGCAATTTTCTGCCCCAGTTTCAGGAATGGGTCCCTCTCTCTGCTCTGGTGGATAGTGGTGAAAAACCACCCCGTTTCAGGTAACTGATACATTCTCGTCAATGGGAATTAAAAGAAATTTCCACAGCTCCCTCAGTTTTAAAGATGAGCAAATGAAAATTGGCACCATGACAGTTTTTGAAGATCTCTGCATGCAGTGATTCATAGAGAATTTTTAAAGTCTGAACTCAAATGTCCTCCCAGGCACCTCTCTTGTGCCTTGATCTGTATATCAAGGGAGAGGGAAAGGGACATGAAGCGGTGGGAAAATAAATAAATAAATAAATAAAAATTAATAAATGCCACCACAGCAGCACACAGTTTGCCCAGCTACAGAGAGGACACTGGATAGGAGCAGACGCTTGCAGGACAAGGAGGAGGGGGAGAAGAGGCACCCCACCCCCCAGCATTGTCAAGCACATTGGAGTGAATCAAGGCAACAACAGCTTCCCTCTATATGTGAGGAGGTAGTACAAGGCTTGGAGGAGGAGGAGGAGGAGCCCCTGCAAGCACAACCAGCCAATACTAACAAAAGGAGTAAACCAAACACACACTCACACACTAGCAGGCTTGGATTTTTTAAAAAGATTTTTCAGTGGGGAGGGAGTAGGCTACAGAAACACAGCACACTAGGAGTTTTAATGATTTTAAGAATGAGAAAGAGCTTAGAAATATCAGCGGACTGAGAGACAGTGGCTACCTGGCTGGCTGCAAATCTCTCTCTCATGTGTGCGTGCGTGTTTTTCTCTCTCACTAGAATGATGACAGGCAAGGAGGACAAAACACTGTAATTGGAGGTTTAATAACCCAGGATACAAAGGAACAATTCACACATATTTTTCATACATCCAAATATTACCCGGCATGCTGACATAAAGAGAGAATATAATGTGTGAATCAGTAGGTAACAGATCTAGCCAGTAACAAAATCCATTAGTATGGCAGCAGGAAATAATTCCCACCACTTGTTGTTTCATAAATTTGGGTGGGGCTGGGGGGACTGATCCTGATCCTATCCAGATGCTCAAACATCTCCTGGCAGTAGCCCTAATGGGACACATACAGCCAACTGTCAATCATTGATCTCTCTCTCTCTCTCTCTCTGAAGATATACAAACACCCAACACACACAATGCAGCTTGCCTTTACTGCTCTCAGTTACACACACACACACACACACACCTCATATTTTCTCAATCTCTTTACTTCACTGCCACTTACCAACTTAAAAATTGATCAGCTCTATTACAGAGTGCAATGCAAATGGATTTGTCTGTACATAATAAGCAGACTGGAAGCAATTGCATTTAGGAGGAAATTTGAGTCTTGAGCATTAGCTGTTAATAAAGTTATGTAAATTTCCCCCAGCTAAGAATCTTGCTATTAATAAAGAAAGAGAGAGAGAGAGAGAGAGAGAGAGAGAGAGAGATGTGGTCCCTTGGTAATATCTCCATTAAGAGTAAACAGGTGTAATTATACCATCAATGCATCTTGGGGTCTTATATTTTCGTGGAAAATGCACCATCCTTCATCTGTGCCAGCTGGGAGGCATTCATTTACTTAGAGGCACTACATTCACAGTAACACTCATATTCTGTTCCTTCTGGCTCATCTTCTCTTCAAGTTCCTTAAGGTTTATCTACATTTGAAGCTTTCCCCCTGAATGGGTCTGCTACCCTAATGATATATGATCGTTGCTCTTCCACTATAAGCTAAATTCAGAATTGCAGTTGACACCCCACTCTTTGGGTGTTACAGAACCTTTTGTGTGCATAACATCCTGCTAAGTTTCATGCAAAGAGCATGACTTACTTGAACATGACCACTTCTAAAAACTTTTTTTCCAATCTTTTTTTAATCATTAAAAAAAACAATATTGTACTAGACCTCAGGGTCATCCCATGAAGCTGAATGACAGGAGATTCAGGATGGACAAAAGGAAATACTTCTTCACACAGCACATAGTTCAACTATGCTATGCAATTTGCTTCCACAAGATGTAGTGATTATCACCCACTTAGATGGCTTTAAAGGGGGACTAGACAAATTCATAGAGGCCAAGGCTCTCAGTGGCTATGAGTCTTGGTGGTGATATATTAACTCCAGTGCTCGGAGTATGCCTCTGAATGCCAGTTGATGGGGAGCATAAAGAAAAGGGTGCTGTTGCTCTCATGTCCTGTTTGTGGGCTTCTCAGAGGCATGTGGTTGGGATTGGCCTGATCCTGCAGGGCTCTTCCAACGTTCTTGGGAGATTTAGAAGAGCATCTCTTATCCAAATCATCTTATCAGAATTAACCCCCTTTACTATCTGAATTTACTGTGCTTATCACATGATATTTAAAAGAGAATTTAAAAAGTACCCCTAGTTAGTCTGAAAAAGACCACCCTGCTTATACCCAGTGCATTTCTTGGCTGAACCGGGATTCAGATAAACAAGTCATCACCTCTGGAGACCAACACACTATATACTACACCACACCGACCACAATAATAATGCTTCACACATGACTGTTGTGCATGTTTTGGGGCAAAGTTTACTAGGTGCCCCAACAGCGCCTCTCCACACACCCCTCCTGCCATGGGAGCTCTTCAAATCCCCAAGTTTCTGAAGTAATTTGGTGTGATGGTAGTTTGAAGGGAAACATAGACACCAAGACACAACATGCATACTTGTGACAGCTGCCTTTTATACTGCTCTTGCCAGGAATTCCAAAACTGACTCCTAAATCAGGAGAGTTTAAAGCAAAGGTGGGGAACCTCTTTCAGTCCGAGAGGTAGATTCCATTTCAGAGAAACTCTCAGAGTTGTATTCCAGTGGTGGGTGGGGCCAAAGGCAAAAGGGGCAAGGGCAAAAATACTAGCTTAAAGCTCTTACTACCGCTAATTAAGGTTTTCAACTTTTCCAAATAGGGAAAAAGCAACACAAAAGCTGGGAAACCACCAAAATGTCTTGTGGTTGGGGAATGGGGGTGGGGGCATTTGGGGAACCCTAGAGGGCTGGGTTGGGTGCCCAGGTTGTCCAGGTTTGCCGCCCCACCCCCCAGCCAGAGGTTATGCACCCCTAGTTATGAGTGTGGAACTTGCATATGTGCCCTTTGGATCACAGCCGTGTTTTGGAAGCCCAGCCAATGGTGGCACAATATTCAAGGCCCAAAGACGTGACCTCGGTTTGTGGCTTTGTTGTTGTTGTCGTTGTTCATTAGCACACATAACAGATTGATTTGTGCGTGTGATCTCCGTGCAGGTACATTTAGTATGCAATGTAAAGTGATTTAAAATCCTGAGCCTAAATAATGCCTTCCTTGCTTTGTGGGGTGGGGGATATTGCAGGGAACAAACCACAGAAATAAACTCCTTTCATCTGACAAAAATAATTTAAATGCCTCGCTTTGAAAGTTTGGTGCTTGCCTATGAGCCATGCATTTCTGTAGCATAATAAGCCAAACATGCTGCCGTAAGCATAGACAAATGCCACCTCTGTAATCAAACAGGCCCTGCACAGAAGGAGGGTAGTCAAAGCTTTGCTTTGCACTTGCTTTATTACGGCTCCATAGACTGCTCCTTTTCTTGGTGACCTCTAGATGCATGGAATGGAACAGCATTGTTGTAACTGGGGATGCTTAAGGATTTCATTTGGCCTAAATTTTTATGCAAATCAGTCAGATTTGCACTCCTCAGACTAATACGCCAATCAGAATGCAGTTATCATTGCATTTCTCCAAATATTATGCTACAGCTCTCAACTAAAAAACACACCATAACTCCCCAAAAATCACACATACCAAAATGCATGTCAAAATGCATATTTTTAGGGTAAAATTCACACAGTGTATTTTTAAGGTAAAATGCATACAAAAATGCTTATTTTGCAGGGGGGAATACATTGAAAATCATGTACATTTTCATATGGTTTTATTTTACTTTTAAAATGCAGGGTGGAAACAGGGTGAAATGGACTTAAGAATGAAAATGTAAAATTGACATGGGCCAGGTACAGACTAAACTGTCCAACCTTGTTTGCAATTGTCCCCATGATCAACCTTTTTTCCAGCTCACCCAAGCTGAAAGAAGGCATCCTTATGCCTGCAATTAAAAAGAAAAGGGAAAAAAGGAAGGGCAAACATTCCAGAAAATAGGTCCTATCAAATTTCTAGTCTTGTAATTCTTGACAAGCCCCATTCCCTCTGCCAGCATTCCCAGATATATATTTCCGCAATAGTTTCAGGGGGGTGGGACTGAGTACCCTAGAAGCTAAGGACAAAAGTAGAAAAAACACCTAAATTTCCACTGTTCCAAAAGGAAAGTTAATGTCATTGCAGCTCCTTCCTGTAAATGTTCCCTTCAGAGTGGCAGAAGATGATGCTGAAAGCTTCCACAGAGCAGAGGATTGCCCATGTTGTCTCCTATACTTCCTAGCCTAATACAGAGAGAAAGCTGAAGCTTGGGTAACAATGTGAACCATCGCCTCTGTCACCGCAGAGGCTTTCAATGTGGCCAGTGACACTTCCCCTGGAGAACTCAGGGCCACAATCAGCTACAAAGAAGCTCTGCCCATAAAGGGTAGATCCAGGAGGAGAACAGGGCTGATCTTCCTCTTTCTGAAGGCAATCGCAGATGTCCAGCTGATTTTACTAGCAGCAGAATCAGGTAGTTCTTAAAGACTAATTCACACATGCAAGCACATCACACATTTTCTCATCACCAGCAGCTCAATGTGTGAACCGACTCCACTGAAAAGCATTGCACTTTGAGGCACGATGTGAGAAGCTATGAGAATCCTAGCAGTGGTGTTCTATCTGGGATGGCCCATTTATTTATTTATTTATTTACACATGTAAACTCTGATATTGCAGTCATGGAGTGATGGTGATGAAGGTGTGAACCGGCTCTTAGTGTCATCTCACACACACCCCTTTTGCAAAGCCCAATTTGTTTGCATTATTGTTCCGCTGGTGCGTGCATGTGTGTGTGTGTGTGTGTGTGTGTGAGAGAGAGAGAGAGAGAACATTTTGTCCTCCATTGTACTATGCACCATCAGCCCACCCATTTCTGACTGTGAACTCTCCATACACAGCATAAAAGTTAGCAGCGAAGGTGCCTCCTCCCGACCCTAACAGAATTCAGCTTGACACTTGCATTCTCTTTCCCGGAAGCTGCAAATTGCAGCTGATGTTACAACCTTCCTTAGCATGGTTTGTACCAGATAATCATGTACGTTTCAGCTCTTGGCTGTCAGGATGCATAAAAGGAAAGCTAACAAGTCCACCAAGAAATGCAAAGGCATGGGGGGGAAATGAAAAACATGCATCGACTTTAACTCCGAGAGCCAAGGGGACAGCCAGATTTTGTCCTCACGTCACATCACTAACTGAGATCAGGATTGCTAGGCGCACAAAAGGGGGGAAATGCCAACCCTTCCCATAAGACTTTAAAGCTAGGACTTTTTGAAATTCACATAGAAGGAATATACTACATTCAGGTAAGCTGTTATATTCTTTGACCAGAATTTCTTGGGCAAATCAACAGTTACGCAAATGGGTTGAAGCTGCAGCAGTCCAGCTCTCAAAGCTTTTAGTGAAACTGGACTTTGGGGAGTGGAATAAATTAAACAGAGGAATCGGCTAGAATTTTGGAAAGCACGCCCAACGTGGAAAGGAAACCTGCCATATTTTGCAGTGGAATTTTAATTCTGTAGTGGTGAATACCCACAAATCCTTCCTTTTGAGTGTTCATTTCCTTGTCTCAAGGGCAATCTCTGCTGCCTGCAAGAGTGTGCGTGGGGGGAGATTTTGACCCTCGTGGGAGGAAGGGAGGATGAGTCTCCATGGCTGGAGCCGGGCCATCAGGCAGCCCTGTCTTGTCCAGTCAATAGGAAGTGAGTGTGGATGCACAGGGCAATATCTAGTGTTAGTCTACGTAGAGCAGATTAATTGAAATGAATGAGACTTAAGTTACTAGTCATTAAAATAAAATACTAGTCATTATGGCTTTACATTTCCTACAGTATTGGAGGCAGTATGCATCTGTATGCCATTTGCTCAGGAACATGGGCAGGAGGGTGTTATTGTGCTCATGTCCCACTTGTGGGCTTCCCCATGGGCATCTGGTAGTTGGCCACTGTAGGAACAGAATGCCTGACTAGACAGGCCTTTGGTCTGATCCAGCACAGCTCTTCCTCTATTCTTATGTTATGTTCACTGGAAATCTCCCTTCCAAAGGCCACATGGCTCTTTTCTCTGCCCACAGTCCTACCTCAAGGCTCTCTAGTGGTAATTAAGTACTTCACACTCTTAAGCGCTACTGGGATGTGTGACTCATCTTTTCTGCTAAGGTCCCTATTAGTTACATCACCAGATGGCCTCCATCCTAACCATTCTGTAGATGAAATATACAGCAAGTGGAAATTATCTGCAAGGAAAATTCCACCTAGAGCTAGAAAGCGAATAAAATACAATACAATTAAAAGTAAAATAAATACATAAATAAATAAATAAATAAATAAAAATAAAATGGATTGCTGGCTTTACTGAATGGGAGGCCCTTCTCCTGCCCTTTAAATGTTACCAAAGAGATGCTTTGTGGTTTTGCTGAAATTACAAAACCTGAGTGTGCCACAGTAAATTAAGAGAGGAGCAAAAGAAATTATGCTTTTCAGATTCTCGGCTCACAGGAAGCCACTTGCAACAGCAGAATCCATGGTTAGGAGGGTGATTGGAAGAGAAAATTGAGTCCAAGTGGGGGAAATGGCTGCTGAAAGGGAAGAGGGTCTCCTGGTAGTTGCCTGGAGAGCTGACGAAATTCAGGAGGACAGTTAAGTGTCCCAGAGGCACCAGAGAGAAATGCAGAGGTGCAAAGGCCAAATCCCTTTCTGCCTATAAGTGCTCCGTGAGAGGAGGTTTGAGTTTTGCCAGAAAGTATGAGACAAGGGGTAGCTGCTGCACTTTTGCAAACACAAGATGGAATCCCAATAGGAGACTGGGGGCAGTCATGGATCTCGAGTGAAGAATTTCATGCCTTTTTTGCCTTCTCCCGCTTTGTAACAAGTGGCCCTGTTTCCTGACATCATTATGATACTGTGTGCTTCTCCATCTTAGCTCCGCAATGTTACTGATAGGGGCTAGGCAGGAAAAGGTACAGTCACACTGGCCATTGGGGCTGGAGCCATTAACAGGAGTGTCTCTCTTGTAACATTTCACTTTGTTTCTCCTAACGTTGACTTTGGCAGTCAGCTGTGTTTTGTTTTGGGGTTTTTTTTTAGAATGGCAAAAATCTAGGGTGGATAAGGGAGCCTGCTATTCAGACTGAATCAGCAAATGTTAAGTACTAATCAGCACAGTCCTGCTGCGATCCAGTTTGCTCTTTCTTGTTCTTAACCCTCATCAGGAGCAATCCCCATTATTTAGGATAATTGCTTTCTGTAGCTCAGTTGGAACTGTAAATAGTGCTAGCTGAAGGTGGGGAGGGGAGAGAAATCTTCATGAAGACTTTCATCATGGGAGATCCCTGCGGAAGAGACAAAAGTGCTTGCCTATTCAACAAGCATTGCCCTGAACAGGTTTTATTTGCCCTCACATTCCTGATTGGCTATGATAAACCCATGTGACCAATCCCAGGAAGCATTGTTTCCTCATGGTAAACCAACTCGGATTACCCTCATCAGTTGTGAAGTATTGTTACATCATCACTTTCACTATGAGAAACCCTGATTAGCTGGGATCATACCATGAAGGAAAAAGAAAGACTTAACTATGGGCGTGTGTGGGTGTGGAATTGGTGCAGAAGTGACAACAGATGAGGAAAGCAGAGATGGTGAACAAGCATGGAAAAGGCAAATGTTTTAACACATGGCACAGCCCTAGTTATGAGCAGGTGATGATGTTATTTGAGAAGCTACTGTGCTTTGTACTGAGAAGGGGAACATCAGTTGTGGCTGATGTTTGCTCGCTCTCTTTTCCCCACAGCCACGTAAACATATAAACATTCTGCCAGTTTGCCTGAGCTGAATGATAAGAGTGTGAGGAGGTGTGTGGATACTGTCATTATTTAGTTTAGTCAATAGGTGTCACTGGACCTAGATACAGGTGTAACAATGAAGTTTTTGCCTAGCTTCCTCTATGGTCCCCTCTACAAGGATTCGCTTTTGCGCCTGGTTAGGCGATTATGCGCATAATCGCTGAAGCGCATTTATGCCTAATACCTCTGCACGAGAGGCGGCGAGAGGCGGCAAAGCGCATTAACGGATGACCAAAATGCGCTTTACAAGTAGTTAATGCGCATAAGCGCTTGTTCACATAGGCAAAATGCGCTTTAACGGCCGGAGCAAAATAAAACTCACTGTTTAACGCGCATTTTGATAATGCGCATAATCGGAGAGATAACGCACCTCTACGCCCGATTTGCGCTCCGTTCTTGTAGAGGTAAATTTTTTAAAGCGCCTTCAAAGAGCTTTAAACTTCTCTTGTAGAGGCAGCCCAAGCCTTCATTGGCAGGGGGAATTAGGTGCAATGTTCCAAACCTTCTGTTTCTAACTCTGCAAGAGCTAAACACATACCTTCAGTGTTCTTCAGACTGGACAATAATGGGCCTGTTCAGACAACACACTAAGCCATGGTTAGGCTGCTGACCCTTTTTCAGCAAGTGGTTAATGAGTGTGATTAAACCATGGTTATGTAGCCACCATGGTTAGGAATGGTTCACATGACTCATTAAGTCAGGGTTCACACATTATGCTAAGCATAATGTGTAGCCCAAAATGCTTAATCATTATGGTTTAGCATGTTGTCTGAACAGGGCCTATGTGTGTTTTTTAAAACCTTCTTTGCTCATCATAACATGATTTTCATGCCACTGATGCAGTGCTCCAATTATGGGAGAAAAGGTTGGAGGTCCTTTAATTAAATCCACAAAATCACCACTGATTCCTCCCAATTTTAACTAGATCCTGTCCTCCATGTAGCCCTCTAAAATGAGTAGCTAAGGGTGCTGACACATAAATTAAAGGGAGGTTCTGGCCACCCTGTAAATCAAGCATTGCACTCATGAGGGCAAAAGACAACAGACTTAAGATTTCTTTCCAAGCCAGAATCATATTTGAACTCACGTTTCATCAGCAAACCCACCTCTGGAGCTCTTTCAAAGAGATTGTGATTTTCAGGCTATGGCCCAGAATGAAAAGGACAGCTAAAATATCTGCCCATTGGACCATCTCCCCAAGTGGCCCCCCCTTTAACACACGGGGGCTGAAAACATCGCCTGATTCTTCTGTCAAGAAGCCAATGTGGATCAAAATCTAGAAAAGCAAAGAGAGAAAGGGAATGAGGTCTTAACACTGAGCGTACAAGGGAGAGAGGGAAGCTAAGAAGACAAAACAAACCTACACAGTACAGAGCAGCCCAAGCTCTGAGACTTATCCCGACAATGCCACACACAATAGACAATTTGGTTCACAAGGCAAATGATGTGATTTTGTACCTGCTTCTGATCTCTCTGCTTGCCCTCCAGCTTTTGTTCTAGCTTATGTGAGGCCCTCAGCCACTGCGTGGCCAAATGCCGGATCCTTTTCTTCATGAAGATCAAAGACTCTTTGCCACTGCCGATCAGCTCCAGGAGGTAAGAGAAGTCTCTCTGAAAAGCTGCCTGGGGAAAGAAAATAAAAGCAATAGACAACTTCCTTTGAATGCAAGGCCCTCACATAGGCCATCTGAGCAAAGAACTCTCTGAGCCCATGTAGGTCACATGGAAAGAAAGGGTTTTTTTGTTCTCTCCATTGCCTGGATGGTATCTTGGACAAGACTGGAGATGCATGCTATCACATGCTAACAGTGAATGTAGGGCAGAGGCAGGGAATATGGACATTCATTGTAAGATGGAGGACACAGTTAATTTGTATATTAAGGTACAGAAGTATTCACTGGAGAGTCAGTGTGATGTAGTGGTTAGGGTGTTGGACTGGGATTCTGGAGATCCGGTTTCTAGTCCCCACTTCAACATGAAGCTCACTGAGTGGCCTTGGGGGAGTCACTGACTCTCAGCCTAATCTACCTCACAGGGTTGTTGTGAGGATAAAGTGGAGATGAGGAGGACCATGTGAGCCAACCTAAGTTTCTTGCAAGAAGAAGAAAAAGGCAGAATATAAATGTAAAAATAAGGAATCATACAAATGGGACATGCAATGAAGTGTCACAGTGTGGCATGATTCTGCTCAGGGTTCCCGCCAAACATGCCCTTCTCCTGGAGACTGCATTCTGTTCTCCCTGCCCCCACTGTTTTTTTTTCCTATTTGCCACCCTCAACAGACATGCAGCATTCTGTGGCCCCTCCAGTCCACACTGGGCTGCCTGAGGGGGCTGCCTGAGGGGGTTGCCACTTAGGGCTTTTTCCTAAACGATTTTTGTACATCTGCAAACCACAGGGTTCCCCTAAGCATGCTGATACCTCCATCTTCTTTCTCAGAGGTGCCATTTTGGTTACAATCCTGTCAGCACTCACCAGCTGAGTTCGCTATTAGAGGGCGAGCTCGTCCAATATGCCCAGTGGCAAGCAGTTGGAATGTAATAGGGTATCAATAGATATATTCAAGCACTTTCAAATGTGCCTAAAATGTGCATATACTTCTAAGCCACAGCTAGTCAATAGTTTACATTTCCTCTGTGGTGTTTCATGAGCCATAATTCTTTGGCTCACATAGCATCTCACTTTTTGGAAGCGAACCCACAATAATTGCCAAATTCCATCAAAATGTCCAAGACTGGAGATCTGTAGCATTCGTTGGGATTATATTTGGATATTAGATCATTTATTGTTAATTTAAGAAGCAGCGAGGGAATGCAGGTCAAAGGAAAGCTGCAATTAAGCCTCATGGTAATTATACAGCAGGGGAAGGGCACTATAGGGGAATTCCTATGGTGGATAGAATCGTTCATATGCCGTTTCCGCTGGGGTACCACTGCTTTTGCCCATGCTATTCTTTGTTAATAGGTTTCTTCCCAGAATGTCAATAAAGGTTGCTTGAAGAATTGAGACTTGCCTTCTCCCCTTCTCCACTTCCCTCTCTTCTGACAGATGGTAGAGACTCCTGGGACGACCTCCCTGCAGCTACAGCTGCCACTTGAGGAAGTGATACCCCTAACCCCACCCCGACCCTGGCATTCTGCCAAGCGTAGCAATGGGTTGGCACCAACATCAACCCACCAAAACAGCAGGAGAGGATGGCTGAAGGGAAAAAAATCCATGTAGTGTTACACCAGGTCAGTCGATCATGACCCATGACCCCCTTACTTGTGCTTTGCTCTGACTGGAGCACCCCAGTATGAGTGCAGATGGAAGGCCATTTCTGGACCAGCCCCTGAGGCAGAACCAGACAGAGCATTACTTTTCTATTGCTCTTCTGATATTCAGCCAAGAGCAGTAATCTTCCCATTACTTAGGGCACAATCCAATACATGTTTAGACAGAAAAACAGTCCTACAACTCCCAGCAGTTCCCAGCTGGAGAATCCTGGGAGTTGTAGGACTTTTTTTCTAACTAAACATGCATAGGATTGCCCTCTTACAGGTTTTCTGCAGAAGTGTTCTGTTGGACTCCTGAGGTCTATTACTTTTGTCTGAGAACACATGGACCCACTAGTTTGAGAAGGAAAGACTTTTGACAAACAGGCGAGAATGTCACTTGACTGACACAATCCAAAGGACTGAAAGTCTCACCTGCACCCTGGGAGGTGGCTTTGTGGAAGATGCAGCTGCAGTCTGATTTCGCCAAGACAGTACAGGGCAAAACCACTCAACTTCGCTGAGGTAGATGAGGAATGAGCATTCTGTGCCATCCACACCAAAAAATGCATAGCAGGGGTCCGATGTCCACCTGGCCCTCATCCACTGCAAGGCAAAGGAGGTCATGGTCAGGTCAGCCTTCAGAAAAATGTAGGGGTCAAAGGAGCTTTTTAGTGGCATGAACAATATCAAGAAATCATTGAAAAGAGACTAAAATTTGTCAAGATTGATTTAGGCTCTTTAGACTTCCTTTGTAGGATATGATGTGGTCTCACCAGCAAATTATCATTTCATAGGAAAAGCTAGTCACAATAAAAGTGTTGCAAGATAATTATGGATCTTGTTTAGAGGGATTAAGAGAGTGCAGTGAAAAAGCAAACTTTCAGACTAGGAAATTGTGGCGAACAAAAGGATCTCCTGAATCTTTTGTCAGGGGAGCAACTTTTGCTCAATCAAAACTGTAAAAACAATTCTGAGTAACCAATTGTGGCACCAATCTAAGGGACAAAAAAAACCCCTATAGATATATTCATACACGATGGTATAGTATAAGTGCTTCCCCCTTCCTTCATGTAAGTAAAATGTCATGTATGAAGCAGCGCTAAGAAAATTAGTGAACGAAGTTATTATTGTTAACCTCTTCAAACCTTTTATCTAGAATCCAGAGGAGATCTTGCCAAGGAGGTCAGATTGGATCTATCAGTTCACCTCTCACAAAACTTATCTTGCTTATCATTGTGGCCAGTCATCACTGACCAGCATAAGTTGCAGAAGAAATAAACTGCTTTGTAGCTCTTGAGATGAATACTTTCAGAACAAAAGTAAGCTGGCTGGTAAGTGTCAAACAGCAAGGAGAGCTTAACCCTGGGATTCTTTTGCCCAGAAAAGAAGAACTAGCATCCCTATGCTAAGGAAGCAGGAATTTTGCCAAGCTTTCAGGCAGTGATTTTGCATGCAAAGCAATAACCCCAGGCTGTTCCGTGTAGATCTATCATCCTCAGTAATTGCTGGTGCCAGCCTCTTCCAAACTTAACTACACAAACAAACCCACTCAAGAGACAGCCCTCCACTCCCAATATGTAAAACACACCAATCATCCAGACAGGAGATCGAATTACTGCCTTGAACAATTAAATTACACTTAAAATTTAACCCAGCCATGGAAGAAGATGGCAGAAAATGACTGCTATATAGCTGGGACAGTCTGAGTAATGCAACGGTTGTGTCTTGTTAATCTGGCACTTAATTTATTTTGTCAAGTAGCTGAATCAGTAGCATGCAGGATTAAATAATGTCTGAAGTTTCTGGGGGAGGGAATAATGAATTCATGTTCACCTTACAGGTGTGTGCAGATACAGAGCTGAACACAACCCCACCCCACCCAACCAAATGCCTGTGTGTTGTGTTCAAGCCAAGGCAATGTGCTGTGCTAAGCAAAATGTGGCACATGAAACCAACATCAGGTTACATTGCTTAGCTTATCCCCCAAGGCCAGAGATAACACTTCAGATTAAAAACAAGCAAGACAATAAATCCACGGGTGCTTCCTTTGCATTGCTTGCATATGAATAATTAACATCGATATAAATGCTACATTAGTGCATTCATCATGCAAGGCAGGGCAACCTAGTTGCTAAGGCTTTATACAAGGAAGGCATGCATCCTCCTCACTCCTCCACAATGAATATTTGTTTTTTCCTTTTTCTTTTTTGCATTATCCTAGCCTGCTCCATTACTGGATCCATTTGAATAGGAAACATAAAAGTATTCTTCTGTTTCAACAGTACCAACAAAAAAGATTGCATCCTGCTAGGTTTGCCTGTTAATCATCTGTTTCTTTGCAAAGCCAATGGCAGTTTCACCCTAAGATCTAACTCTTTTTTAAATTAAGAAAATAGCTTTTTAAAGTTCATGAACAGCAATGGCATTTCAAGTCCGCTTGACGAATCTTCAACGTTATGATTTCCAGTACTGCTGAGATGCAGTGCCCTAAACCTAATTTCACCATCCCATTTGCAGGCAGCAAAATTGGAGGAGGGGTATTATCACAGCAATTTTGGGGTGAGAGGGAGAGAGCAAACCTACAGCCTGCAGTGGCTATTGCATTCCTGACCTCTGGGCACTTCTCCCCCACCCCACCCCCAACAAGTAATATAAGGGCAGGAAGTCTGTTTTCAGGATGATGCTACATCCAACATCCAGCATCATCCTGAAACCAATCAGGTGAGAATATTGCTTTCCATGCTCACTCTGCCTGAGGCAGGGGGAAATGGTGATTGCTTGGAGCTGAGATGCCAAAGACCACCATAACCAACACCAACAGCAAGAGTGCAAAATATGTAGCAGTAGTGAAAAAAAGTGAGCTGGAGAAATGGTTAGCTGCAGATACAAAGTGGATTAAAAGAAAGTTATTAAATCTAGGTCCGAAGGACACAGCCAGCTGCAAGCAATATGTTGAGGGAGTAGCCTGGAGGCCAGACCGATTATTGCTTAA
The DNA here is from genome assembly GCA_029215795.1 of Anniella stebbinsi. Lineage (NCBI taxonomy): Eukaryota > Metazoa > Chordata > Lepidosauria > Squamata > Anniellidae > Anniella > Anniella stebbinsi. Next base: position 56,431,018 of record JARDYH010000005.1, on the reverse strand, counting down.
GCACCAGCATAAGATAAGACAGATTGTGCAGGGTGGAGCTGGTATGTGGAATGTATAAAAGTGAGTCTAATTAGAAAGACTTTGTGGGAGACGTTTGATGTGAGGAGGTCGGACTAGATGATTTTGGACAGGAGGAGAACTGTGTAAATAATGATTGGAAAACCGTTGTGCTGTAAATAGATTGGACCACTAGTAAACAACTCTGTATTATACACAAGAAGTTGGCGTGTGAGTATTCCTTGAATCAGAGACTCTTATTGAACCCAGTGCTAACACAAACGCTAGCTGCGTTTGGCCCTTTTTGCTTCCAATTCCTCAACAGACCACCATAACCAACACCAACAGCAAGAGTGCAAAATATGTAGCAGTAGTGAAAAAAAGTGAGCTGGAGAAATGGTCAGCTGTAGTAGTTGCAGGAGTATATGAATTTTTAGGGGTGCAATCCTGTGCATGTTTTGACAGAAAAGAAGTCCAACAACTACCAGCATGCTATAGGCCTTTCTTCTATCTAAACATACATAAGATTGCGCTCTAAACTGCCTTCCAGGTTTACCCTCCCAAGGTGTTTACTATTAGACAATAAAACCCTATAATAAACTCACACATCATTAAACAATCAAATACCAGAAGTATCAATATTGAAATAATAGCAAGGTCCTTTTTGAGCCCACCCAATCCCAATCCATTTTGAGCCTAAAGTATTATCAAAAGGACTTTCAACTCAGCCTGAATTTCTAGATACTGGGGAAATGAGTTAATGCATATATGACCCCATAGTCTGGAGAAAGAGCTATATTCCCTTAAGGACCAGACTATACCTTCTTATTAGGTGGAACTGCCACATTTCCAGGTAGGCTTCAAAGAAATGAAGTAATTTCAACATTCCCAACATGATATAACTGGATCACCAATCCCAAGCACCTACATGTATTTTAATATCTATAGCTTCCAGGGTGGTGTGTTTCAAGGCTTCCTCCTTTCCTTTGAAGCCTATTGTGCCCCCTGAGAAGATGTTCTGCAGGGTCGGGGGACCCCCCTGAACAGTCTGGGTGGTGATCCTGGAGGCTGCAGGAGAAAGGAGGAATCAGTAAAAACCACTGCCCTTCCTCCAGGGGAAACCTCTGTTGGATCCTAGTTCCCTCCATGAACAGAAGAAGCCCTTCCATTTGTGGAGGGGCAAGTCTGGACCCAACCCATTATTTTGAAGTTCAGATGCTTTTACCCACATATAATGAGCCCCTTCCTTAAATAAACTGGAACTCCCTAAACTTATCCCTCACCCACTTTAAGCACCCTGCCATGTTTCACAGTCAGAGTAGCTAAAGGGAGACTTCAGGATCAATTAGGCATGATGGGGATCTTGAAAAGTCTATCCTGAGCCATGGGGAATTTTGAGTGGGCAGAGTTGAGCAGGTCAAGTATCTTTTGTCATTTTGGAGCACCATCAGGGGAACATTAGCTGCCCCTGGTTTATACTTGATCAGAAATGCCCCAGTTCTAAGAATAAGTCCTCATTTTATCACAAAATTAAGCCTGTTTTTCTGGGGAAAAAAATTAGGTTGAGCAAATCCTTGTCCCACTGCCCCCACGCTGGCTCATGCATGTCTTGGCTTACTAAGCCAAGATACATATGTCTGAATGGAACCACAATGAAATCCATTATTAGGATAATTAATAGGAAGGAGGCATACAGGACTCTATAAGGAAGCTGAGATATGCACAAGCCTTGTGCTTGCATGGCCTTTCCTCACACTGCCCCTTTTCATGCTCCCTTCATGGCACTACACGGCTGAAGGTTTTCTGGGTTTATGAGCCACATTTTCCCTCTGGGCCTGTTCAGGCGACACTGTAGGCTCTGTGGTTAGCGAAACTGGGATTAGCACTAACCACAAGCCGTGTTGTCGCACACAACACTTTAAGCCACGGTTAGAGCCACTAACCCTGCTGCAGAGAGTTCGACTGTGGTTAGTGGAGTGAGCAGGGTTTAGGAAAACACATCGCACAAGGCACCTTAAACGCTGCTACTTAACCAAAAGCCTTAACCAGCAGGGTTTAAGGTGTCTTCTGAACAGGCCCATTGTGTCTGAACTGTGAAACTATGGTTACCAGAATCTTACTTCAAACCCTTGTATCAAATCCTGGTTTGTTACAAACCTGGAAATCATGATTTCCCAGTTCTGCTGTAATGGGAAACTATGACTAATTAAGCCAGGAAATCTTCAGTCATGCCATGCTGGAAAAGGAGGAGGGTTAGTGCAATGACAGAGAGTGAGGGCAAAAGGCCCATGCATATCTTGGCTTAATAAGCAGAGATGCATATATCCAAACTGTAAGTGTTGCTCCTGCTAACCTGATATTGTATCCTGGGCACAAAAAGTCTACACCCTTTGCCTCTCCTTGGCACTGCTAGCTAAATTGCTCAGGATTTAAGTTGCAATCCAGTTGAGTTTCAGTTGGGCAGTGAGGTTCTGGTAATCTTTGAAAGAATATTTGTTTACCCTTTACGTCTCATAAATTTGCTATCAATTGGAGTAAAAGTCAAAACACCTTGATAGCAGTCTAGTTCAGTCTATTGCTGTTTTCCTTGTTGGAAAAGTGTGTGAATGCAAAAGATGCCATCTTTTTCTTTTTCTTTTAATTGCCATTCAGTAAGAGACATCCTCTTGTCATCTACATTTACTCTGATCAGAGCCATGCCTTTGAATCTTGCTTACTCACCTCCACTTTTCCAGAGCAATCAGGGTACTTGTGGTCCCTGGGCACCTCACACTGGTCTCGTCTGCCTTCTATTGCTGTTGAATACAAATATACAAGGGGTGTACATAAGAGACAGGGTGGGTAATCCAAGATCTGGATTCTGGTACAAAAGGTAGCTTCCTAAGAAAGTCAGTTGGCTTGCTTTCTAAAGGAAAACTGTAGTCCTCACATTACTGAAATGAGCAAAACTTGCTGCCCTTTTCAATTGTTTGTGTCCTCCACCCCACCCCACCCAATTTGGAATTACCAGCTGACTGGGGGGGATGGGACAGCCTGGCCCACTGTGGACTCACCCAAAAACTGTTGGGTTCCAGTTCTAGGAATCCACACCTGGACCCATTATAGACTCCGCTCCCTGTCTGAGAGGCCTCCACGCCACCCCACCCCCCACCAGGTCCTGCCACGGTACTAGATTTTTTTTAAAAAAAAATTAACTTCAAGGGCTGGCAACCCTGCCCTCTCTAAACAAAACGATTTGTAAACATGGGAGTTGTAGCAATCAGAAACTCAGCTCTGGACTCTGGGTTGGTGTATTTAAAAAACACAAGACTATTCCTATGGGCATGTTTCTTTTTTAATGGATATGGTATATCTCCACAAAATTTTCATGAGTTTTCAGCCTCTTCGTTTAAATTATTGATAAGGCATTTAACATTCCAAAATACCTAAGTGGTGTACCAAGTAAACATCAGTTAAAATATCCCCAAACAATAAAATATAAACTCAGTGCAATGCAGTGGCTAGTAATATACCAAGCTAAAATTGTATCTCTGGGAAGACTCACATGAAAAGAAATGTTTTAACATGAATCCTGTAACATTGGGGCACACCTTATACATGTAGGAAGACAGTTCCAGAAAGCTGGTGCTATTATACTAAAAAGCCTGGCTCTAAGTAGTCACAAGGCAACCCTCAGGAGCATGTGGCACTACCATGAGGACATCTATGGATGAGTACAGTGACTGGGCAGGAAGGAACGTAGGAGGTCAAAGGTCACTCAAGTAACCAGTCCCAAGTTGTTTAGGGCTTTAAACACTAACAACCAAACATTAAACGTGGTCCAGTAGCAAATAGGCAGCCAGTGCAGTTCCTTCAGCAAAGGTGTCACATGTTGTGCTAACATTTCACATGATTAGTGATGGGGAACAATTATTTGAACAGAGAAGCAGATGCAAGCAGATCTCCCCCCCCCCCCCCCGGCAAATTCTGCTTTTTCCTTAAGTTCTGGCCAATCAATCACAGTTTGGAAAGGGCTGTCTAAAAGTGTCCCCTCCCCCGCCCCCACCCCGCCCCCAAAAGATCTGCGTTTTGAGGCTCCAGGAAACTGTGCAGGCTTTGCACTCACCTACAGGACACAGCCAGACATACTGTGAAGTCTTGAGATCAAGAATCATAGAAAAGTGGAGTTGGAAGGGGCCTATAAGGCCATAGTCCACCCACCCCTGCTCAAATGGTTTGAGCTTAATTGACCAAGCTCGGGGGTACATTCTCCTATAACAGAGCAAAAGCAGAGTATCCCCCATGTAAGCCTTTCCTTCAGCCCATGTCACTCTATATGCTAGTGAGAAGACTTATACAGAGTACATACATACTCAGGTGACCAGATGAGAGATGGTATTTTCCGCTCTGGCCCCACACCACTGTAATAAGTTACCATCGGGAGTCCATCTGGCCCCATCATTACAGGCTTTTAAGAAGGCTATGAAAACTTCCTATTTTACTTTGGCCCTCCCGTAATATTCTTGCTGTCTTTCTTGCTGTTTTTATTAGTGCTGTGCCAAAAATGTCTCCTTTTTTATTTTTTTAACCATTCTCATTCAATTTGATAGAAAAGAAATTGCTTTCGAAAAGAAATTCAAAGGGTTAGACATTTCGGAGAAATTCTCATGGCTTGGGTTCAGGGTTATTGTGCTTATCTTACTTAGGAGGTGGCCAAGGAGTGTGTACAAGCGTCCTGTCTTTCATTGTACAATAATCTCTGTGGCAGCCTGTAGCCTCCTCAGTTTCCCACACTTCAATTAAAGCCTGGGGGGACATGGTGAGATAATCCCGACCACAGGGCTTTTTCAGATCAGGAAGCACAGGCAGCCTAGGAGGCTGCAGAGCTAGGGTGACCATATGGAAAGGAGGACTACCTTTAATAGTCGTATAGAAAGGGGAATTTCAGCAGGTGTCATTTGTATGCATGCAGCACCTGCTGAAATTCCTTCTGCATCACAACAGTTAAAGCTGCAGGAGCCCTGCCCTCTTGACCAGATACAAAAGAGGCAGGGCTTTCGTAGCTTGAACTGTTGTGATGAAGAGGGATTTTCACTAGATGCTGCATGCCTAAAAATAACACCTGCTGAAATTCCTGTTAAATATACAGGAGCCCTGTCCTCCTTTCCATATGGTCACCCTATGCAAAGCAATTAGCAGATCTGTGATAGAAAGAAAATACACACACAAACACACACACACACACAAACACACACACACACACACACACAGAGCACCCTTCGCCACATTGCAGTGAATAGGTAAGCTCAAAAACACCACCAAAATAAATTACAAACTGCCTAGATGATGCAAAACAATGGAAGCCATAACGCCTGTAGTGGCAGCAGAACCCACCCCACCCCAAAAAAAAACCCTTGAGAAAAAAAAGAAAAGAAAAAAGCTGTGCTACAACCCCTGCCAACAGTGAGTCCTATCTCTGAGAAACTGTTGGAGAATTTCTCCTCTCCTTGGTGAAATTTAGTGAAACGGTCTCTTCAATTTCTCTGCCCACAAATACTCTGGAGAATTTTGAGAGGCCATTGGTGCACAGCTCTAGTTTATATTGCTGTTGGAAAGGGAAAGAGATTGATTTTGTATTGCTTTTTAAGACTGTATTGGTTTTTATTATGTGTTTTGTTATGGTACGCTTCTTTGGGAGGGCTTTTGTGGCCAAGAAATATTTTAAGTAATAATAATAATAATAATAATAATAATAATAATAATAATAATATATAAAGGCACTTGGCTTAAGAGATATTAAGAATGGGTTCGGACACTATGCCATGTGGATTAGATTACACTCAAGGACTGCACAATTCTGCAAACTCTAAACTTTTGCATGCTGCTTCTAGTGTCTACAATTTGGACCTCCCCCACCACACCCAAATTGATAAAGTTTTAAGGGGATAGTTGAAAACACATCAACATATTCTGCAACGCTAACAAACGCAACATGGAAGTCAAAAGAATTTCATGGCTCATCTCTATTCTCTGGTCTTACATTCCTGCTTCTCAAACACAGGGCACCTTAATGGTTGGCCCAGATTTTGCCTCTAGCGACTGGCCATTCCCAGAGATTGCACCTAGTGAGTCTTGCATATCAAAGGGAATACTTGAAAGGCCTTCAAAGTAGAGACATTTTCAAATTGCAGAAGAAAATTGCGCTAGCAATCAGTTAAGTTCAGAGCCATCCAATGAGGCAAACAATGATAATACCTACAGGCACAAACATCTTCCAGAAAAACTTAAAAGCAAGCAAATGCAAAAGGAAAGCAAAGAGCTGCATCTTTGAAATAAGTGCCAACATCCTATGTACAATTTAAAAGAAAGCTTGCCCATAGGTTCCATCCCTAAAAGTGGCCTCAAAATAATTTCAAATACATAAATAAATATGGTTTATTTTTTTACCCCAAAGCCATTCAACCTTAGATCACATCCACACCAACACTAGGTGGTAAGAGACTATCCAAGACTTCCAGAATGCCCGTTTGTTGTTGTTTTTAAAAATGAGTTTTCTTCCATCAATCTGACATAACCAACAACATCAAATCCATTCTTTGGTCAAGCTTGGCAGGAAACTGGTCAGGTTTCAATGTTATCCACTAGGGCCTTGGTATGGGTGCACCATTTGCCTCTGATCAGCCTTTTAAGACAACCCCAGATGTCTTGTGGGGCTCAGCTGGAAAGTGCACAGAGTGTCCCTTCACTGGCTTGATAGTATTTCTTATATTTCCCCAACAATGCAGCAACACAGTTATATTCTGAAATGTAATTAATCATGTTCAACTCAGTGACATAAATACTCTATATTCCTTTCCTATGCTTTAAGTCTGAACCAAACATTTTCTATTACGGAACAGTGTACTAGTCTGTTGGATGTCAGGTGCTTCATGAACAATTCACTAAGCTGGCCTAGTGAATTGTGAGTTGATAGCTTGGCAATTGTTGTGAGAAAGTCTGTCTCTGTTCTGTGCTTATCTGTGGCTGCTGGCCGAGGCCTTGAGTTTTTTTGAGAACAAGAGCATGTTTTGAAAAGGTGGGGGCTATCTTACAAGCTGTCTCTCACATAGTGTTGTCATCAAGAAGAGGCTGAACTGTGCTGCCCTGTTGGCACGAGTTTGGATTACAGGCCTGAAGTCCTGTCTGTCAAAGTGGCTTGGAATTAGCCAGCCTCTATCCTATATAGCTATGAGCAAAGGGGAGGCCCTCTGCTAGGAATTCATCTGTTTGCCTGTTCATCTAGTTCTACGCTTGCCAGGAAACTCGTGTTTGGGATTCTATCTGGTTTGGAGATGTTGGATGCACTCTGTATATGTTCTGTTGCTATTTGGACTTGGAATTTCTAAGAACTATGCTATAAAAAGTGCTCTGTGGCTTTTCATAGATTTGGACTTGCAGATTACTGTTCTGGATTCATGTTCTATAGCTTGTTTTTCTCTGCATGGACCTAAAGTACGGGCACAGGGGAACTCTGAGGCTGATCGTTGCTGTTCTGGAATTGTGTGTGTGTGTGACCTGCGAGAGAGCCTTCCTCAGAGCCAAAGCTACGAGCAGGGAAGGTTTCCTAGGTCGAAGAGGTTCATCCCCTGACATCTTGCTTACGTGATCAGTTCAGTGTCCCTGGCAGGCTGAGCTTGATTTGGTTCAAGACGGTCTTGTCTACTATCAGACTTCATGCACTGCTGTGCTGGGGTTTCTCTTTTGAGTTTTTGCTCGTGTTCCTGATGAGTCAGTGTGTGTGGCCACTCCGGACCTCATGGGACAGGGGCTAACTCTAAATGTCCCCCCCTGAGTGATTTGCTGTTCACATTAAGCTGTTGTACCTGAAAGCTATCTGGTCCATCTTCAGCTTCAAGTGTGTGTATGCAGAAATGAAACCGTTGTGCTTGAATTCCGTGTGATTTTACAATTAAAAAAGTCTCACTGTTCGTGAGCAGAAGCCTGGGGTGAGCTTGCGTCACGACATAGTCCATTACAAGTCAGGGAACGCATGTGTAAATACATATGTCTTCAAGAGGCTAGCCACTGAACCATCTAACAATGTACATGACTTTAATAAAGGTAGTCTCAGGGAGATGGGGGGCGCTGTGAAAGGTTTCTGTGGTATAAGCTGGAAAGGGTGTGTTTAGCCTCTTGTCAGCTGCAGATTGAAAGGGTGTGTTTAGCCTCTTGTCAGCTGCAGATATGTCTGCCTGGTGAACCTGGCACGTTTACACACCTGGAGATAAATATCTGATAACGTGATGGCAGTTTCCTCTACAGATCTGAGGTGCATGTGTGAAAAGTAATGCAGCCTCATCTGGTTTGGGTCCATTTAAATTACAACCAAGCAATGTCAGTTCCAGGTTTTGGGGGGCCTTGGGTAAGACCACATCCAGCCCTACCATTAGGGAGTGTGAGGCGGTTGCCTCAGATGGCAGTTGCTCTGAGGTGGCAGCAAGAGTGTTTGAGCAGAAAAACTGTCCATGACCCTGAAACTAGCCTGTTGCCTTTTGGTGCAATGGTGGATGCCGTCCCCTCATCAGATTCAGCTGCCATTTGTGCATGGGAGGGGAGTGGGTGCCTCAGGGAGTAAAAGGCCTTGTTCCAGCCTGGGCAAGATGTTCTCAGTGGCCTCCCCCTTCCTGAGGGACCTACCTCCTCTTCCTCATTGCTGCTGTTGCTGCTACTCATTTGCTTGCCTGTCCCTCTGGGACCACAAAGACTGAGAGGATGAGGTGTGTGTGGAAGCAATGATTCCTTTTCCTTGCTACTCTCACTGCTCATTCCCTCAGAGAGGGTGAGTGAACAGACAACAACAGCAAGGAGAAGAAGAAGCCAAGCTTGAAGGCTCTAGGAATTGGCAGTGCCCTGGCTCCTCCCCTGCCTGGTCTGTGCCCAAAGATGCAGACCCCTGATGCTGGCCCTGAAACCAGGTATGCCAGACTGAAAAGGGTAACTGCTACCACTTGCCAGCCAGTGTGCTCCATGGCAGGATCTACACTGCTATTTTAAAGTGCTTTAAAGCACTTTATAATAGTAGTGACAACAGTTTTGGAGTGTGTCCTGGGCCCCAACAGTTGTCAGTACTGTTATAAACCGCTTTAAAGCACTTTAAAACAGCAGTATAGATCTGCCCGTGCTCTGTGACACCGGCCAAACCCAATTTTGGTTAGTTTTCCATTATTCATACACTTGGAAAGTTAAAAGGAGGAAACCGGGAAGGGTGTTATAAACTATTTATAATGTGCTCCATTTGTTTTCATGAACAAATTGCTGAAACATATGCAATTATTCATGTCCTTAATGTTAAGTAAGGTCTTTGCCACCCCTGGTTCATTAGGAATCCTAGCTGCAGATTAAAGAGAGACATTAAAAATTGATGTTTGAACAGAAATGGACAATCTTTTATTGACTTTCTTGCACCTCTCCCAGTGTCAGGGAGAGATGGCCACAAAAGCCATTCACAGCATTGAGCCACAGCTGGACAAAGAACGATGAGCTAGAAGGCCAATATTTAATACATGAGGGTCACAGCAGTCGAACTTTAAGACTTTGTTGAGATTTTAGTAATGTGTTAATTTTATATGCTTTTAATCAGTTTTATATATTTTATGTATTTGTATTTGTACTGATGTTGTTCCCCGCCTCAATCCGGAGGGAGAGGCGGGTAAGAAATAAATAAAGGTATTAGTATTAGTATTAGTATTATGACAGCATGGTGAGACAACCAGTCGTAAAATGCTCTTGCATCTGCCACATTAATCATCATAATGAAACCCATTTGCTATTTCAAAGATTTAGTCTTTGGGGGAATCCACACAGTCCTTTGGAACGTTTTAAAAAGTATTTTAAAACGTTCCAAATAGGTGCGTTCTAAAACGTCTTAGGCCACATTACTGAGTACTCACGTTACAGGAGAACAGTCTTCAGTCTTTAAAGCAATGTGTGCAGTCACACACTGTTCTGCCCTGTCTCTTTCTCTTTCGTTTTTCAATGAATTTAGGGCAAGGCATTGTGGGAGTTGTAGTTCAGTTACACACTTCCTTCTTAGTTCCTCTGTCATTCCCTAGCGAGTATAGGGCTAAGAATTGTGGGTGTTGTAATTCACTGGTCCACTTCCTTTTTCTTCCCCACCAATCAACTGCTAAGCATTTGGGCACCAGTAAAGGAAGCACTGCCCCCAGGAATTACAAACGGTAAGGAAGGACACATTATTTTACTTAAAACAATTTATTAAAAGTGAAACCGTTGTATATAACTGAAGTGAGTTTTAAAAAACCTCAGATATACAACTTTATAGGGAGTGCGTCATGTGGCCCAAAGAGTTTTCATAACCCTTATAAAACGTCAAAAAACTCGTGTGTAGATACCCCCTTTGATTCAGGAAGGCAAAGACTTCATTTCCAAGCTAGGGTGATAAGGCTCTTTTACAAAACACATGAAAAGTGGTCAAGCGGAAGGAGTATGAACATTTAATTTGGAAAGAGTAGCATAATACTTGTCTATTTTTATGGCTTTAATTGTTGCTTGCTGTTGGGTGGTATAAAATGAAATTAATTAATTAATTAAAATGGCAACCAAAGTGTTCTATAAGTGGGTATGTGGTGGGGAAGGAGTTCTAGGCAACACCAATAGTGAACTGAAATCTAGGGCCATGGTTGTTGTAGTAAGAGCTGCCATGGTTGGAGTTTGATCATCATTTGTTTCCTTGTGGCATCAAGTTACAAAATCTTCAGCAGCAAATATGTGGAGTCAGAAGAGTGAAAATGGTTATATTATCATTATATATGGGTACCCTTAATGTGTGTGGTGCTTTGTAACAAGAATCAAAAGACAGGATGCTGCCCCAAATAACTTTCAGTATAGAATTCTACACCAAGTAGGCATGGAAGGAAGATAGAGGCAAAGGTAAGTGGAAAAGAATCGTTCCACATACTTAGGGTTACCATCCAATCTTTTACCTGAGAGACATGTATATAGGATAGTACTGTCAGTTTCAGTAAGGGGAGTTATACAACATAGCAAAAACAAATGGACAGTTAGACCAACATGCGGCCCTCCAGATGCTTTGTCCTAGAACTCCCATCACCCCTCACCATTGGCCATGCTAACTGGGACTGATGGGAGTTGTAGACCAAAACAACTGGAGGCCATTATCCACTGCTGAGCTAGATTGAGCCTCCAATCTTCAAGCTGGTGTGAAGGGCATGCTGCAAGAACCAAAGAAGGTGCAAACAGGTTTTTGAGTTATTACAAGTGGAGGGAATAAGAAAGATGTGAGACTTCAGCCAGCACTTTTCGGTTTAAAAGACAACGCAAATCAGAAATAATCAACTTTTGATCGATAAATTTGAAACATACTGTGCAGCCAAATGAAATATTACATATAAATGACTCAGCATTTGGTAGAATGAAGAAGAAAACACAGACTGATGTGTGATTGCTTTTAAGTTGTTTTCACAAACTGGTGAATTTGGGGAGCTGTGTGAGTCATTTCTTAAAGATTACATACTGTGTGACATAAAGTCAGAGAGCCTGAGCTCCATACTGCTGCAAAAGACTGATTTAACTCGAAGGTCTGCAATGCATACTATCAGGAGAGCAGAGCAAGTGGCTACAAAGCACTTGAGACAGCTGGGGGCAACTGAAAAATAAATTGATTCCCTACTGTGCAAACATATTTGAAAAAAGCTAAGATGGACCAACCTCAGAGCACAGGAAGTTCAAACACACACACACACACAAAATACTTCCAAAGAGAAATAACATGTATGTAGAAGCAGTAGTCCATTCCCAGTCATGGACCAAAGGACCTGATCAGGGACGCTTTTGGAGGCCAGCTGGAGGAAGCCCTGTGATGTCCGGCTACATAATATTTATGGTAATGTTGTTTATGTCCTTTGAGAAGAGTTAATATGGTAAGTCAGCTAAGACGGGATGGAGAAGAGAGAGTGAATGGAATGGTGGTGTGCTGGTGTATGATTGGTGGAGAGCATGGAATGAGTGGGGTTTAAATAGGGGTGAGTCAATTAGTTAGGAGACCAGTTGGGGTTTAGAGCCAGAGGGTGCAGGGACAATCTGTTTGTTGTTTTGGAAAAGATAGAGTGTCATCAGATGGGTGGATTTCCGCTTTTCCCTACCATCGCTATGGCCTCTTGCTACTGTTCCACAATAGTGACGGTCTCTTTACACGGGAAGAGACAGAGGAAGACCACGTGGCCCATTCAGAGACCATTTATATCATGCAGCTTTTCCTGCACACAGCAAGAAATGGTGGCACATTCAATTTTTTTTTTTAATGAATTAAAAGGGGTCTATTTTGCAATGGAAAAACAAGTGGAAAGAGCGAGAGGCGGATGTCGTCATCTAAAAGACACGTGAACATCCGTAATTGGGCAGTAGTAGGCGTGGAATAAAACGCTTGTCTGATGACATTCAGTGAGGGAGGAGTTAGGCTAGGAATGAATGAAACGTTAATTTCAGAACACAAAAATACATCTTTTTTACCATCTTATGGGTAACTGACAAATGATAAGTTCTTTTGTTCACAGCATACAGCGTGGCATCTTTCATTATAGATCGTCTCTCAGTAGGATCAAAGGTGTGGTGGCTGCAGCATTAAGGGAGTGGTCAAGCCTAGTGGGGAAAACAGTGTTCCATGAACTGGGTGTGAGGGTGTACAAAGGGAAGGGTTGAAGAGTAAGGAGAGACCCCTCTTTCACACAGATCAAATGTACCCATAGCCTCAGGGAAGGGATCCCAAGGGGAGGGGTATGACAGGCCCGTCAAGAGGAAAAAGGAGGGTGGAGAACCAAAAACAGTCTCTGTTGAACCTCACACCTTGCTGGCAGCAGGCCAGAAGACATTGGATATTCAGGAGCCTCCATGTCCAGAGGCATCCTTCTAACATTGCTGGATGAGCAGGTTGACTTTATCACATTTGGCTGGGATCTGCTGTTTGGGTTAGGAGAGGGATACACATAGATACGCACCCTGAGTCACTATCAAGATCATACTTGAGATCTGCCACTTTGGGGCTGTGGGCAGGCTACATTCACTTGGAGTTGTGAGGACAAGGTGGGAATCATTCAGAAAGGCCCCTCACCATGCTTTCAGAGGTGTGGTCTTAGATGAAGGGGGGGGGGGTTGCCCATGCAACACTCGGGGCAGGGAAGAGTTCGCCCAGTTAGATATTAGGCTAATTGCCTATGGATCCCTGAATTCTGTTAGTACTGCATATTCATCCCCATTGCACATCCATTATTAAGTTAACAGAATGTGGCCCTGTTTTAAATCCAGCTATGGTGTCTCGTCTCTTTCGTTTGGTTCAGACTTTCTTTCAGTTCAGTCTGCTATAGGTCCATCGTCAGCAAGTCTTTTAAAAACATAAAACGGATTGCAATTTGACCCATTTCATCATTATCATTCAAAATTATCAGATTGCCAACGCGCACAAAAACCTCTAGTAAAAGATGGAATGTAGTAAATGCAATCAGAAATGCAGATATGAATCGGGAGGCACTCAGCTGAAATTTTGGGTACTAGATATTCATGCACAACCTGCACTGGTTCTAAGGCCATTATTCGTGTGTGTTTTTTAAAAAAACTGGTCCAAAATGTTGATTTGTAGGCCAAACATTATTGAAAATGTAAGCCTGGGGTGGAGAGCCTTTTTCAGCCCAGGCATCACATTTCCTTGTGACTAGCCGCATGGGGTGGGGCACATACCATTTATGAGCAGATTCAAAGCAAAGCATGGAAAGATCAAAGTAAAAGTGTGTGGGGCCAACACAAAAGTGGGTAGGGTCTCTCTCTCTCTTACCATCCACACAGTCATTCATACACATTCCTTTGCACAAGCACAGCCAACAGAACTGGGGAAACAGAACACTCTGTCCGTGCTTCAACAGACTGACCTGTTCCCACGACACAGATTGTGGTGCTTGCATCGGGCAGCAGAGTGGGAGGAATGTGGAATCACACGGCTTCACCCTCACAAGGAGGGCCTGCCTCCCCCCCATCTCCAGCAGACGCTTTGGAAAGTAGTTTACAACAGTAGATCTACAGCAGGCCAGAGCAGCTCTCATGGAAGATGGCAGCTCACCGGCATGAGTGGAGATTTCAAGTTCGTCTCATGGGCAGGGGGAGAGGAGGGGGAGCAGGAGGGGAGGGGAGTCTTATGGTCTCCTGGTTGGAAACCGTAACAGCCAGCTTGCTCCGAATTCGGAACTGAATCCAGAGTGGGGCGGGGCATTCCCGAGGTGTCCGCAGTTGAATCGGGAAGGGCTTGGAAGCTCCGAATTGGCCTCCGAGTTTAATCGGGGGTGGGTGGGTGCACAACCCTACTTAAAAGTGCACAGCCAGTCTTAACTTGTCTCCAATGTTCGTTCCTGCGGTGGGTAGTGGGGTTATAAATGGAAGGCTGCCGTGGGTGTAGGCTTGACTAGTTAGGTTAGCAGTGTTGAAGCTTTAGGGAAGCAGTGCCCTGTTAGTGGCTACTGCTAGTTCCCAGGCTGGATGAACCACAGGTGAATCTTGGGGCTCTATAGGAATTATGTCATAGTTGTCCAGTTCTGCACCACGCCAAACAAGAAAAACATTCCATGTGGGAATCTCACCATAGGTAAACACATAAACAATGGAGGCTCCCCTATTTTGGGACTAGGGTTCAGCACCTTGGATAACTCCTTTAGAGTTCTGGCTGGTTCTAAGTGAAACCCTAGCATGGACTCACAGCCCCACCGAAATCAGAGTCATCAGCTTTCCCTGTGTATAAATTAATTAAAGTTAGCTTCAAAACTCCCCCTGCTGGAGGGGAAAGTTGGAGTCATAGGCCATGGCAAGAGTAAACAGAAAAGGTGAATAAAGGGAGCTTTACAAGGAGAGGTTTAAGGGTACACATGGGAATCATAATAAGTGTTTTTAATGGTGTCTGCTGGGGATTAATGTCTTTGGTGGACTAGTATGAAACAAACACACCACTGTTGCATGATTAAAGTGGTTTCCACAGTAATCCCCTTCTTAGCACATTAACCCATTGGAAGGTGGGCTGTGTTACTTAATGCACATGTACCAGGAGGGGTGTAGAAGGCAGACAAGCCGCCTCAGCATGGAGTGTGCTGCCGGAGGCACACGCTCCCTTCCCCCTGCAGTGTGCTGCTGCTGACTTAGGAGCTGGCTTGGCAGTTCTGAACGTTAGCATTGCCACTAATGATGTAGCCTGCTCTGCTTGTCGAGTGCTTTGCAGACATTAACTCTTCCTTCCCCAGAGGAGTCAGGCGAGGCTGGCATTAAAACCACCACCACCCTACACACCCACACCCACACCCCACCTCAAGAAACTGAATATGCTGCAAATCTCAGTGATACAATTTCTCCAGGTTTTTAAAGCATCTGTTAGGAGGAAAGGCCGTGACATGTACGGGAGCTCCTTCAGAGTTTTGACTGGTTCCGACTGAAACCCAGAGCGGATATTCCCCACCCCACTGACATTGGAGCCACCAGCCTCCACTGGCACTAGCCAAAACAGGAAGAGGTAGAAGTAGAATGGTGGAAATGCTTTATAGACACAAAGTGCTTTCAGACAGAGGGCTTTTAGTGCTACTAGTGAAAAAGCATTGTGCATTCAGTCTTTCCCTCCTTAATCATTATTTTGTGGTTAAAAAAAATAAGACCGAAGAAGCGGTGGGAAAACACAGGATGTTTACAAATGGAAGACAATGTTATCCTGAAACACACACACACACACAAATTCCATGAATGAGGCAAGACAATTGCACATTCAAAGCTTCGACATGAAGCACCCACAGGTTTAACCTTCGATGTGGGGGGGGGGGGGGACAAACACATGACATGATTGAGAAAACTCCAACTGATAGCTTCTTTAGAGAATGTATTTGGGAGAGGAACATGGCAAGAATGTATTGACCAGGTACCTTTCCTCATTCATTTTCTGAAGTTGCATGCTTTCTATTGTTGGAATGGTCTGAAGCATCCTTGCTCATACATGATTCGAAAACATTGTGAAAGCCAGACAGATGTCTGGTTGGAAGATACTAAAGCTCAAAATTGCATGTTACGTATAAATACATGTCATGAAGCCCAACAACTCACTAAGATTGGGGGGGGGGGGGAGAGCTACCTAGGTCACAATCCTATATATGTCTAGACAGAAAAAAAAGTCCTATAGCTGCCAGTATTCCCCAGCCAGCGTGGCTGGCTGAAGAATGCTGGAAACTGTAGGACTTTTTTTCTGTTTAAACATGCATAAGATTGCACCCTTATTTATTTTATTTATACCCTGCCTTTCTACCAAGGAACTGGCACTCAAGGTGACTAACAGTAACAATGCTTCTGATGACGGCGAATAGAGAGGTGGCAGGGAGAGGAATACTTAACCCTTTCTCTGTCCATGTCAATATTTCCCAACAGTTTTCTGTTGGGATCAGACCAGAACCAGATCAGTCATTATATTGTCATCAATAGGATTTCACTTAAGAAAGCCAATCACACAATATATCCAATGTTCAAATATAAACAGAACCAGATGCACATACATTTTATCAATAAGTCAGAAATAACCAGGTTAGGATCTACACTACTGCTTTGAAATGGTTTATAACAGTAGTGACAACTGTCCGGCCTAGGACACACTCCATATACAGTTTTCAAAACGTTTTCAAAGTGTCGTATCCTGCTTGGTGTAGATCTGGCCCAGGTCATCAGAGAACAGTCTGTTAATACTACTAGGGCCAGATTAAAAAGTAGCCTAACAGCTATATAGAGTAGGATGCCCAGATAACCTGGGTTACCCATTGTAAAGTGTGGAGCATGTGAGCGGAGTGCTGTTTTGATTCCTATGGCCTCAGGACATGTTAGATGTTTTCATTTCCCATTACAAGAAGTTGGTAGCCATGATCTTAGGTGTGGGGTAAATTTTAAAACAGAAGTTGATTATAACCAGGCCTAGCCTACAGGGACAGCCCAAAACATTTTGCTGCCTGAGGCAGAAGAGCAAATGACACATGCGTACACACATACTCTAAGTCAAGGTGCATACTACCCAAGCCTAGCCAAGTTATTCTACCTGAAGCAGAAAATCCCACAAATCCCTTTCTCTTTCTCTGACAGTAAGTATACAATAATAAGTAAACAACTATCAATACAATACACAGAATCACCTGCCTGAGGTGGCTGTCTCATTCTGCCTAATAGAACTGGCCCTCTATTACTGTCTAGCAGGATTAGGAAATCTTGTGCCCTCCAGATGGATTGGACTACAACTCCCATACACCCCAATAGAATGGGCTGTGGCCAAGGCTTCTAGGAGTTGTTGTCCAAAACATGTGGAGGGCATCGTGTTGCCTACTCTTTTTAGATAGGGATAGGAGAAAGATGGCTGCCTGACTACCTCTGCGTAAATGCAGGCAGCTGTGTTACATAGGCCAGGAGGGTGTGATGCCTTCAGGATTTCCTTCAGCAAAGAACCATAGTGTATTTCTGTTGTGTAATTACACTGCACAGCTTGTTGGATGGACAGGAGGATTGCCTAGAATTTAGGGTGGCTGCTTATGTAGGGTGACCACATTTGGGAAACTAAAAAAGAGTATACCCAGTGGGGTGGGGGTGGGAAAGCAGCTTTCAGGGGCCTCTGGGATGCATGTCATTCACCCCCACCACGTTAAAGGCCCCAAATGGGGTGGAGGAGGGGAAAGTATGTCATTCCCACCCTCCACTGCTCCAATCAGGGCCTTTTCTATAATGTCTGGGAATGACACGCTTTCCCCTTTCAGGCCCTGATTGGAGCAGTGCGAGGGAAATGACCCACCTCCAGAAGGTGTGTCATTCCCTCCCACCATGCTAATGCAGTCTTCAAAGGGAAAGCGTGTCTTTCCAGGACATTATAGAAAATTACAGAAAATCCCCCGACACCCAGAATAGAACAAAAACCAGGACAAATCCGGGGAAATCCTGACAGTTGGTCACCCTATGCTTATGCATCCCCCTCAAAGAGGGAAAGCATCACTAAAAAATAGGACACAGAAGAGCACATATTTTCACAACATTGACACATGCTAATTTTTATATGTAGATGCAAGATTTGAAATAATTACTATAATACAAATGTAATACATCTCATCACCGTGGAGAAGGCTGTGTGACCAGGTGACCTGTGTCCCTGCTTAGTTTGCTGTTGATGGGCAACTTCATGCCCCCACCCCAAACAAATATACACTTCTGCTTTCCCTATTTACGTTTCTTTATCGTTAAACCAGAATTGGACCACATGGCCCTCCAAACAGAGGGCTGTCCTGTGTAAAGCATAGGATACATGGCCACCATCCTTGAATGCCATCATTTTAAATCATTATCCTTTATAGTTGGTAAAGCCCTACAAAGGGTAATAGATTTCCTTTATGTGTGAATATCGCACGTTTATAGCCAGTTGCTTCTAAGAAAAAGAAAAAAATGCTTGAGTTCAAGCTTGCCTGGGAGTCGTATACACTGACTTGGAAGCCCTTGCATTAATCACAGGGGTTGGGCAGGAGGGGGGGGGGGGTTGGTTGCCCAGTACCTGCATGTACACCAATGGGCCCCCATCAGTTAAAACTGAGACCCAGGCGGTTCTAGCTCAAATCAAGCCCTTTGCACATTACACTGTCTAGTCAACAGAGGCTACTATCCCACCCTGGCCCTTCTTGAAAAACTTGATGGCGCTCTTACGTTTCCCATTGAGCAGGCTGTTGCGAAGAATCTGATCCACCTTCGTTGCGATGTCTGAGACGTTCTGAGCAATTGCTTGGATCCTCTCCATCAAGCCAACGGCTGGATGGAACCTGAAAAGTAAGTAAATAGATACAAGCCATGATTCATTCTTGCCAGGCATCCAAACTTCTCAGGAAGAGGGTAGAGGGGCCCCAAACAGCAGTCCTTCAAAGCGGCAAAAGCCAATTGCCAAAGAGAACAGCACTAGCAGCCAAAGGAGTGTTGAGGGGAGAGGCTGACAGACTAAAATTCCCACAGTGTTTTTGACAAACTGGCTGTAACAAGAGCCTTAATTGGAGAGAATAGCAGAAGCATATCAGTGGCTATTTCTGAACCACACACAAATCTGTCCCCATTCTGGATTTCATTTTATCCTACATAAGGGCTGGTTTTTCCTTTGTCCAATCAGTCTATGCATTTCCCTTCCCCAACCATAATTTGGCCACCCTTCACCTGTCTCCGGTGACTTCACATACTAGACTTTTGCGATTAACGTACACTCCTTTCAAGCATGCCTCTGAACAAGGCAAAGTGTTCATGCAACAGTCATGTGCTTGCAAATACATATAACGTACAGGTACACTGGTCAAGGAACTGTGACTCTTTCCCAACGAACACAATGTAAGCTCAGTAGCAAACGTGAGTTTGCCTCTGTGTAATGTGTGAAATGGCCCCACTTTCCATCTTCCAAAAAGGATCTTGAAATTAAAGCTATGTTGGACTGTGCTCTTATCCAGGTGAGATGTGCCGAGTAGGTCATATTTGCATCACAGAAACCACAAATGGAAAATGAATGTAGCCATGCCTGCTCTGTGGGCCCTCCTAAGGGGAATTGAAGTTCGTACAAACAAAACTACTTTTAACTCCCAAGGACATTACTCTGCCAAGAGATTCTAGCTATTTTAAGAACATAAATCAAGTAGCAATTATACCTGTCGAGTTTTTAAACTTTGTGATGTTAGTGAAGACACCTGCATGAAGGAGGCTTGGGCAGACCCGTAAAAAGTAAAAAAAATACCAAAGTAAAAAAGTAAAAAATACCAAAAGAAACCAAAGACCACATTTACTATCACTGAACATTTTGTCTCATTCTAGTGCCATGACTTAATTCAAACTCTTATGCCTGTCAGGGAAGTATTTGTGGGTTTTTTCGCATGCAGACCACTGAAATTCCATCCCACATTTGGAGTCTTGTTTAGGGAAGGGAGCCACCACACTGAAGGCTCTTTTCCTGGTGGACTCCAATCAAGCCATAAACCCATGTAGAACCACCAGGTGCATGCCCTCAGATGAACTCAGTGACTAAGCAAGTTGGTAAGGGAGAAGGTGCTCTCTCAGGTATCCTGGTCTGAAGTTGTTTAGGCCTTTGTACACTAGTACTAGAATCTTAAACCTGGCCTGATAGCGAGTAGGCAACCAGTGCAGTTCCCTAAGCAAAGGAAAAGGGGCAGCTTCCAATAATAGCCAAGCTGTTGCATTCTGCACTAGTTCCAGCTTCCAGAGCAGCTTTAAGGGCAGCCCCACATAAAGTGCATTGCACTGTGGCCAAGCTATTCCTGTCCAGGAGATGCCATAGCTGGCGAATCAGATGAAGCTGGGAAAAGGCACTCCGAGTTGTCTTTAACCCTCTGGAAGCAGCTGGCAGTACTTGTAGAAGAAATTACAACAACTGTGTTGTGTGGAGAAATGTTTCCATGAAAAATGTTCACACACCACCAGAGTTAAGGGGAAAGTGCCATGTAAAGGCTGGTGTTGTTACTCCGCCGCTGTTATTAAACCTCTGAGAGAGCATGTCAGCAACCCAGTTTGATACAAAATAGAAAATAAACAAACGCACAAACAAGTGAAACACTTGTACTATTCCATTATACTGAGGGAGTATTTGGTAAATGGGATGAGGGATGGAAGAGGCTCAAAGGGCTGTGCTTTTATGTTGTAATTTGAAGAACATTTAAATAGTAAATATGTACATGGGTCTAAATCAGAAGTTCTCTGGAGATGCCCTCCAGATGTTTTGGACTTCAACTTCCATCAATCCCCACCAATGTGGGGAATGCTGGGTGCTTTCATCCAAACCATCTGGAGAGCATGAGGTTGGAGAAGGCTGGCATGGCCTTTGGCGTCACTTAAAAAAGAAATCTCCTGGCAGCATTTTACTGGGAGTTGTAGGACTTTCTTCTCTCTAATCATGTATAGGATTGTGGCCTAAATAGTTCATCCACCCCAGAATGCCCCTGACTCGATGTCAGAGCGAGGTCACATGGCGGAAGGGCCATAGTGACCTTGCTTTGAAAAAGTCCCTGACTTTTTTTAGTGCTCAGCTTTATGTAAAAGGCCCACGGTGGCTGCGAGTCAGCAGCTGCATCATATAACTTGTGCAGCACCACCACACAGATACTGTGGGGCAAATAAGCAATACAGACAGTCCCCAAGCTATGTCCACTATGGCAGACTGATGAACCTCCCCCCACATGGCATCTATTTTGTGACAGCACTCATGACACTCTCTCAAAACTCCAAATCGGTCCACTGACCCAAAAAGGTTGGGGACCCATGGTTTAAGCCACTGAGAAGAACTACCGTTTATAGCAAGAATGGTCAACATGTAAACATTAAGGTTCAGCCGGTACTAGGGATAAACAGATTTTGTCAAATCCATTTCATCTGTGTTTCATGGATTGTCAGGCATTGTTCACTCTGTCATTGATTCATTGACAGGATCGTATTTTTTTAGGTCTGAAGATGAATTTCGTTCCAGTTGCGTTAATGTGCTTTAGTGCTAATTCGCACTTGAGCTAGTTTATATCAGCGCTATGGCGAAGTTGCACACACAAAAATCCTAAAAAACTGGTCTGCAAGTCTGTGGAATTTGCATGAGTTGGGAAAAGCCCGTCTGCTGTGGAATCTGCAGATCAGATTCATAGAAATCTGAACTCCTTTGAATCTGCTACAGATGTCTCCAAACCCTAAGCCTGTACCATTGACAGTTGTGCAAATGAAGGAATTTGGAGACATGAAGCTTGGTGTGTCACCATGCAGTAAAGATCTGAAAAGCCCCTGTGTTGTTGTTGTGCTTTGACCCAGAAGGATATTGCAATTTTAACTTGTTTTTATGCTTTATGCTTTTAAATTTGGTATATTGGTATTTTAATTGTTCAATGTTTTTAATTTTTGTAAACCGCCCAGAGAGCTTCGGCTATGGGGCGGTATATAAATGGAATAAAATAAAAATAAATAAATAAACCTACACAACTGCCAAAGGTACAGCAGCTATAATAATGCTGAAAGGTTGGCCATCCCTGTTCTATACAGCACCTCGTTTAAACCAAAGAGTCATATTTTGTTGACAGAATGGGGCCCTGCATAACTTACATAACGCATTAGAGAAAGGTTAGTGCAGTGGTGTGGGCAGATGTGAATAGGAGTCGAAGCCATGCTTGTTATCGTACGAGTAACTACAGGGGGTCAGTGTGGTCCTGGGCGGTAATACGCTGGCCCTCTACTAGGGAAATCTCTGTTGAAATCTCAGCTCAGTTCAGCTATTGTTTCCCTGAGTAAATCGCTACCTCTCTGTTTTTCACTTCTCTAACTGTAAAAACAGGTCCAATAATTGGGATACTTCACAGAGTGGCTTTGCTGCTGAAAGAGCTAAGCAATTTCAAAGCACTCTGTGGATTTTGTGCTAAATGATTAGTAATAGCAGAGTTCTTCTTACTCCCAGGAGCAGAAACTGCAGGTTCCTCTCCTCTTCTCCCCACCCGCAGTCTTGAATTACTGAGAACAGAGCAGGGTGCCCTCATTGTTCTCAGGAACAAAGAGGACAAAACCAACTGATTAAGTTGCATTTCTTATATATGGAATCTAAGAGGAGAAAATCACTATGCAAGACCCCATGGTTCTGGGCCCATTTCTTTTCACCTAGCATGTTCAGTACAGCTGTCCTGAGTGCAGGCAGAGCTGAATTTTATTCAGAAGCATTTCAGGTGGTCTCCCATGTGTCAAATTTAGCATTTTCTAAAGTGTTAAAAAAAATCCAAGTATGGTCTAATTGTGACTTCAGGTTCCCCATGAAAATAATGGAAATAACTAGGGCAGGGGGCAGGAAAGGACACAGAAGGCCTTTTCCAAAGCAGTGACCAATACTGAATTAAAGCTCAACTCCTTCTGCATTCCAGTGCAAATGTACTAAGAACATAAGAATGTAAGAAGAGCCCTGCTGGATCAGACCAAGGGTTCATCTAGTCCAGCATTCCGTTTATACAGTGGCCAACCAGCTGCCCAAAGGAAATCCACAAGCAGGACAGGAGCACAAAAGGACCCTCCTGTCCAAGTTCCCCAGCAACTTATACACATGTAGAGTAAAAGGAAAGGGGGATCACAGCTAGGAGGACGAAGGCTTTGCTAGGCTACATTCTCAGATGCTGGGACATTCACCAGTCAAAATCCTTTTTGTTCCAGCTTCTATCCCTTCACCTAACATGTTCAGCACAACGGTCTTTTGAGCGCAGAAAGAGCTAAATTTATTCAAAAGCCATTTCAGTGACAAATTAGTCCTGAAATTATGAGGGGGAGGAGGCTAGTCCCCTTACTTTTTGTGAAAATCCCTTAGCTACTTCTTTTAGAAGGCTAAATGGGGGGGGGGGGGGAGTCAAGGCATAGGCCTTGTGGATTTCATCACTCCCTCACTCTTTCCACCATAATTTGAGTACTGTGTAGACACACGGGTGAGGAACCTCAGGCCCATGGGCCAAATTCAGTCCACCTGAGGTCCAAAATCAGGTCCTCCGGGGTCCCCCAGATAACTGCACAGCCCTTCCACTGGCCCCAGCCCCTTTCCCCTGACTGCTAATCATATGTTGGTTTCCCAGATTTTGTGTGGGTCATTGCCCACTCCAAAAGGCTGAAATGCTTCCCCTAAGGCTTACCAGCAGTCAAAACTTTAAACTAAAAGATGCTGGCAAGTTTGATATTTTGGCCTCACTTCATTTTACTTTGGCCAATGCTGGAATGAGGCCCCTGAACTTAATTGGTGTAGAGTAAGAATATGTGATGGTCTGCCAATACCAGCAAACTAGAAGACTAACCCTAATACAAAGTTTAAGATTTATTGTTCTATATAATTAAAACAAGAACCACTTCATACATTATGTTTTTTAGGTATGTATCAGAGCACCAGGATTAGCTGTGGCTCCTTGCACAACGCACACTCAGTGACTGGGTTCACTCAACATAACAAGTAACCGCAGCAGAAACTGCTCCAAAAAGGAGATGCCCAAAGGGGGGGGGGGAGTTAATATCACTCATTTCTGGAATAGCTGGAGAATTGAGGAAGTGTTGAAAAGGTGGAGAACACAGAGAAGTGCAAGTTCAACACTTAAAAGCAAGAGGATCATATTGCCAAGTGGTAGATATTGTCCCCCCCCCCCCCCACACACACACACACTTTGGGTCATTTACTCCTTTGGCTTTCCCCCTTATTTTCAGAGCTTCTGAATTGTGCTACAGGGTCCCTCCTTTCTCTTACTCTTATTTCTACCCCAGTCCTTCACAACTGTGCACAAATTGGCCTATACACAACCTCATTTTGTGAATTTCCTTACATGTTACCTACTCCATTTCTCTGCTCCCTTTGATAGCTGAAACATACAAGGACATTGACCAGGCAAGACTCTACATATTGGACAGCTGTAAGTGCATATTTGCACACTTGTGAAAGACCACAATTATTATTGTTTATTATTATTATTATTATTATTATTACTATTATTAATCTCTTTCCTTGCTCATGGCAGTTTTTCTAGATGGACATGACAGGCTTTGCCAAGTCATGCTGTCTTTTATTGATTCAGGAATTTCCTGACAATTGAGCATGTTTTAATTATGACTGCTTTCTGGATGTTGGTGTGGATGTATTGTGGTAGGCCCAGTTTCTGGAGGTTTTCTGTATATTTTTTTGATGTGATGCCAGTGACTGAGATGGCTAACGGGATAATTGTGACCTTTTCTTGTTGCCATAGCTGTTATTTTTGTGGTTGTTGTTATTATTATTAGTATTATTATTATTATTAAATCCAATCCTAATTGCTCATTTTTGTGACACTAAAAATAAAAAAGCAGCTGGGGAACAAAAAGTGGAAGCGATCAGAATGGAACGTCGGAGATAAGATGGATTTTGCCTCAACATTCCCTGGGATACGTGCTGGAGCCAGCTGGAAGATTGAGGCGGAAGTTGTGGGGAAAGAACCCACTGTCAGCCTGAACGTCTGCTGGGCATACTGTGGGCTGTTCCAGGAAGAGCCAACTCATTCTGGCTTATTTGTAGGGTGAGTCAGCATGACATGTGAACCCACCCAGCCTCAAATCTGGTTTTGCTGATGTATAATCTGTGAAATGGTCCTTATAGAGAAGGAGAGTTATAAAGCGCTCAAAGCAGTGGCTGGATCTTGAGAATAAAAATGTTTTCTTTCTGGGAGTCCCTTAAGCTACAGTCATGTGGGCACTTACATGAGACTAATTCCCATTGGACCTACTGGCATGTATATCTCAGAAAACATGGATAGGAGAATCAGGGTGCAGCTGTCTCAAATGGGACAGGGAAAGAAGAAGAATGGTGAAGGGAACTGCAGTTACTTTTGTACATCCAAAAAGTTAAAATAAGGAATCTCCCAGAGTGTCTGCTAACAGGGAAATCCATCATCATGTTTTCATAGGTAATATTTTGAAATGAAGTAAAATCCTTATTTGTCTGATAGCACATGGGATCCATGTTGGGGCTGAACCTGATCCAAATTTGCTCAGACAGGATGCCCACTTGGGCAAGCTACTGTTACATTAGGCTCGGTAAAGGCCTACCTGACATGACTGCTTTATAAAATATGTTGTATTTAGGAAAAGAGCTGTAGAAATGATGAGAGAGAGAGGGAGGAAGGGAGGGATCAGGCCAGTCAAACAATTGGAATAAAATTGTCAAGAGCACAAACTTGCCACTAAATTATATTATTCGCTATTCCCATTGAGGATGAATACTGCAGAAGATCCAATTCTGCACACACACAGAATACCGTTGCGAATGTAGGATTTTTCTCCAACTATCAGGATAGTATAAATACAGAAAAATGTCATCGCAAATGAGCAAAACCTTAGGAGGGCTGTCCTGGTTAACTCAGCAGGAAAATGTGTCCTGATTTCAGGTCCCTTCTGTTTAAATGTTGTTTGTTCTTGAACAAATCAGTGAACCTGAAGGCTGGAATTTAAAGTAGCTCAGGCCTCAAGGCTAAACACAACAACCTCATCCTGCCATCGAGCTCTTGATTTAAAGGCCACCCTCTGACAGCAACCAATCCCCCCCCCCCCGTTTCAAAGTGGTTTACGGCTGCAAATATTGGCCCTTCAAACTGCCAGAGGGGAACTACATATTCACAACGTCCCAAAAACACCACAAAAAACACCACACACCAATCTATTTAAAATCAGACTGGGAGCTGTTCCATGGGAATGGCATGAGCAATTGTACATTATACCTGACCTTATTTATGGCTGCAATCCTATATCCATTTGCCTGGAAGTAAGTTCCATTGAATTTGGTGAGACTTGCTTCTGAATTGAGATGCATGGGAGTCGATTGTAAACTATTAGTGATCCTGTCAGTCCATCTCCAGTCAAGAAGCAGATATAACATGCAACCTATACAGCATGCCACAAGAAAAGGATCCACATCACCAAGGAAAAAGCTAATGAAACCCTGCTCAGACTATGCACCCTGAACCTCACAATACCCCTACAGTTCTCAGTGGTACTTAACTTCTGAATAAATGTGCATAGGATTGCAGATGACTCATTTTCTTCTGTAGGTCAATCCTAAATATTTGGTTTGGAGGGATTTGACATTTTGGACAACAACATGAGTGCTAAAGGATAAAGGATATATGGTAGGATGGCCATATGAAAAGGAGGCCAGGGCTCCTGTATCTTTAACAGTTGCATAGAAAGGGGGACTTCAGCAAGTGTCATTTGTATGCATTCACCCCCTGATGAAATCCCCTCTTCATCACAACAGTTAAAGCTGCAGGAACTATAGTAGAGAGACCAGATACAAAAGAGGGCAGGGCTCCTGCAGCTTTAACTGTTGTGATGAAGAGGGAATTTCACCAGGTGCTGCATGCATACAAATGACACCTGCTGAAATTCCCTTCTCTATACAACTGTTAAAGATACAGGAGCCCTGTCCTCCTTTCCATATGGTCACCCTAACATATGGGACCTCTGCAGATCTTTCTGTCATACCTTATAGCTCCTAGGGTGGCCATGTATCACCTTTTACAGAGAATATGCCTCTATTTTGAAGACCTCTCTTTGAAGGGCTGTCCAATACAGGTCTGATATAAAGAAAAAGAACCATCAGAAGGGAGAGCAGCAGGGGGTTAGCAACTGGTCAGCAGACTGAGCAAAACACACAGGTCACAGTCTTCACACCATGGTGAGATGTCCTGAATTTCTATTTAAATTATAACAAATGTCTAAGTTAGCATATATATATATATATATATATATATAAAAAGCATGTGCAAATTTTATGAAAATTGATTTCCTCTTTTGTTCTCTGTTTGGATGATGCATTTCCTCTTGGTTGCTGATTCATAAGTGGCTTTCCTAGGCTCCAGGCCTTATTGCCTTGGGTCAGAGGAAAAGAGACTGGGAACTAATAGGAAGGTTAAACTGCTGTGTCACCATGCTAAATGCTGGCCTCCATCTTCTTTCGGATTACTCTTCTATTCACTTGTGTTGTTTTTCCATAACATTCTTGGGGGAACTTTGCTTGAAAATCTTTCAAACTATGAGGACTTTGTATCCAACTGCAAGCTGCTTGAATGAGTTAGCTAAGTGGAACTGAACTTTGCGATTAGTATTCTGATCAGCGCTAATTCAGATGAAATCAGAATTGGCTTCTGAGGGGACTTTTTAGCTGGAAAATGGGTTACACTTCTAATGAAGCCTAATGGTCAAGATTCCCAGCTGGTACAAAATTGCTACAGCTCAATAAAAGGCCCCATTTGATTACAGATGGCAATCTGGTCTATTACTCACACAAAGACTTTCACCAGTTCCATTAAGTGTCAGCTGTTCCTTTATCAAAAAGTATTAACTTAGAAATGAATGTTTGGCTATCACGCTGAAACACTCCTTTCATTTTTCCAAATGAGAACGTTGTGTCACATTAGCTGTTCTTTAAGATTTTCTGTGAAATGTGCTTAGGATATATATTGGAAGGAGACTTCCACGCCTGGCCAAGGTGGCACCGGAAATATTGCTTTCTCTTTAGCTGTTTAGGAGCCACATACGGACAGATAGGACAGATCTACACCAAGCAAGATATAACACTTTGAAAGCAGTTTGAAAACAGTGTATGGAATGTTGCATGGGCCCCAACAGTTGTCAGTGCACTTCAATACCGTTTATACAGCAGTAGTGTAGACACTGCCATAGTCTCCAATGGGCTCCTTTGCATTTGGTCACAAAACTGTTAAAAGAATGATATTTTAAGACAAGTGACTGATTTTAATTCTAAACCCACTTTATCTATCCTTTCTTTTTTGTTTATGGAAATGATGGTCCAGTGGCTAGAGGACTTGGATGCAGGTTTAATTTCATCTGCTTTTATACTGGTTAACTTAGAGCCAAACTACATGTTACATTAAGCACTTTTGAATAAGCATGCTGAAGCTGGGCCACTTTTGTTTTGCCCAGACAAAATGTCGGGCATCAGCATCCAGCAAGTGGGGGTCAAATTCTGGAGCCCACCACGGCTGATGCCAGCCGCCGCCGCCGCCGCCGCCGCCGCCTCCTCCTCCTCCTCCTCCTCCTCCTCCTCCTCCTCCTCCTCCTCTTTTTAATTAATGGCCCAATGCTTTTTTTAAAAATATCTAAAATTATTTGTAGTTCACCTGTAAGGCCTTCTCTTTGCAGCACTGGGGCAAGTGCTGCAGCTTTTGCCATCTGTAGGTATTCCAGATAGGGCCTAGAAGCATCAAAAATGAGGAACACGGAGCAAGCTGCAGCTGCCTGGCCCAGAGGTGCTCAGCTAGGTGGTCATCACCTTAATCTCTCTTACCCTAAACCCTCCCCTCAGTCTGTCTGGTGTTTGTTTAAAATGGTGGCGCATACCAGTGCATGTTGGGTGCCATTAATTGCCTGCCCAGGAAACAACAGGACATGGGTAATTTGAGGGTTGTCACTCCCTCAAACAAGCCATACCACCTGTGTTCAGACAACATGACAAGATGCACTTGGGCGGGTAATTAGCCTATGACACCCGGCATGCACTGGCCACAGTGGCTTGTTTGATTGGCCAACCA
The DNA here is from genome assembly GCA_029215795.1 of Anniella stebbinsi. Lineage (NCBI taxonomy): Eukaryota > Metazoa > Chordata > Lepidosauria > Squamata > Anniellidae > Anniella > Anniella stebbinsi. Next base: position 56,401,904 of record JARDYH010000005.1, on the reverse strand, counting down.
GGTCACTGTGGAGATAAGCAGTGGGCACAAGAAGGATTATTTATATATTATTTGTTTTTCTTCTGCTATTTAGGCAAAGCCTCCCAAGGCATTTCTCATAATTTAAGAACAAACTATAGCTGTACAAACAAAACAGCCCAAACACCCCAGCTCCCTTCACCTGTGTACACCTTTTGTTCAAACTCTTTCTCTCTCTCTCTCTCTCTCATTACAAATAAAGAACCATAAAATCTCAGTTACCACCATTATTAAGCCCCATCCAGTCAAATGTGAGTTTTCAAAATAATCAAAAGATAGCATGGCATTAGGTACAGTTCACAGAAATGTGAAACCAACAATGACCAGAAAAAAATGGATACTAAGGTTGCTGGAATTGCTACATCCCTGGCATGCTAGCCCACCTGTCTGGTGCATAAGTAAGCTAGCAGGAGTAAAGCAAGAAATGATGTTTGTTTATGCCAACAGTATAAATCCCACCAAAATGTTCTGGGAATTTGCCAGCTATTGAAATAATAGTAAATTACTATAGGTTCCCTCAAACAAATTTTTCCCTGGGACCTTCCAAATGTTTACTAACAAAAATATAGTACTTTTATTCCTGAGCATCAATCTTGATTTTTCCTTTATTGTTTTTAGATTTATATTTCCATGTCTTGATTAAGATTCAGCTCACATTGCAGTTTATAATACACCAAGTACAGTATTTATCATCTTTCCCCACGGCAGATCATTTTCACTACGAGGTGACTGGGAGTTGACTCTTCTTCTACTACTTTTTTTTAAAAAGCACATTAATTTAATTCTCCATTCCCTGTGCTTTGTCTCATATCTCCAATTTTGCCACTCCGACTTAGTTATAGCATGTTTATCTCTTTACAAGATGCTGTATCTTTATTGCTTCTTACAAAAAGGGCATTGCCAAAAGATGAATCTCTTTCTATTTGTGCATTGTCTCCACAGTACAAACTCTAAATACATTCTCAGCCTAATCTGGTATTCTTAGCAGCTCGTTGTCAAACGCAGTGATTTCAGTGCATGACAAATACAAATGGCAGAAAATAGGTATTTTAAAGATAGAACATGAGGAATGCAGGGAAATTGAACTGTTATAAAAGTATCATTCATTTGCAGCTCTCAAATATCCCTTTATATAATGTGCAACATTTGCCTTCTTAACAAGAAAACGAAGGGTGGCTTAAAAGAATAATTTGCACTGTGGTGGCAGCTGGAGTTCTCACCATGTGACAGCTCTAGCTTGGTAGAAAGCCAAACTGCGGTTAAGAACTTAAGGAGAGCCATGCTGGATCAGAGCAAAGGTCTATCTTGTCCAACGTTCTGCTCACACGGTCAACCAGATGCCCGTAGGAAGTCCACAGCAGGACATGAGGGAAAGAGTATCATCCCTCTCAAGTTCCCCAACAACTAACATTCAAGAACATGCCATTTCTGACACTGGAAAAAATATATAGCAATCATGACTAGTAGCCATTGGTAGCCTTATCCTCCATGAATTTGTCTAGTGCCCTTTTAAACCGATCCACATTGATGGCCATCAGTACAACTTGTGGCAGCGAATTCCACAATTTTCACTATACACTATGTGAAGAACTTTCCTTTATCTGGTCTGAATATTCAGCCTCACAGGATGACCCCAGGTTCTAGCATTATGAGATCCACTTTCCACACCGTGCATTATTTTATACACCTTTGTCATGTCCTCCCTTCCTCGGCTTTTTTCTACACTAAAGAGCTCCAAACATTGAGGAGATGCTCCAGCCCCTTGATCATTTCAGTTGCTATTTTCTGCACTTTTCCAACTCTACAACATCTTTTTTGAGTTGTGGTGACCAGAACTGTACACAGTATTCCAAGTGTGATTGCACCATAAATGTGTATAAGCACATTAGTCATCATCATCATCATCATCAATATACTGCCCTTCTTCCCAAGGGAGTCCAGGCAGTACACAACATAATAAAAATACATCATTGATACAGAACTAAAAACATTAACTATAACACTAAACTAAACACAGAACAATACACACACACACACCCCGTTGGCAGTGTTATTTTTATTCCATTCCCAATAATCCTCAACATCGAATTTGTCTTACTCAAAGCAGCAGCACACTGGGTTGATATTTTCTTTGAGCTGTCCACCACAACCCCCAAATCCCTTTCTTTGTCAGTCACTGCCAGCTCAGATCCCACCAGCATATACATGAAGTTGGGATTTTTTGCCCCAACGTGCATCACTTTACACTGTTTTACACAGAACTGCATTTGCCATTTTAATGCCCATTCTCCCAGTTTGGAGAGATCCTTTTGGGACTCTTTGCAATTCTTTTTTGTTTTAACCACCCTACATAATTTTGTGTCAGGTGCAATCCTGCTCAGCTTTTATTCCAGATCATTTATGAACAAACTAATAAATACCAATCCCAGTACAGAGCTTTGGGAGATCCCACTGTTTATATCCCTCCATGATAAGAATTGTCCATTCATTCCTATTCTCTGCTTCCAGTTCTTCAACTAATTACTGATCCATAAGAGGAACTCTCCTCTTATCGCATGACTGCTACATTTGCTTTGGTGAGGCACTTTGTCCAAAGCCTTTTGAAAATCCAAAAAAAACCCAATGTCTACTAGATCACCACTATCCACATGTTTATTGACACTCTCAAAGATCTCTAAAAGGATAATGAGATAGGATTTACCATTGCAGAAGACATATTGAATCTTTTTCAGCAGGACTAGATTTTATTTACAATAATGCTTTCCACCAATTCTTAAGCCAATTGGCCTGTAATTTCCTGGATCCCTTTTCTAAAATTGGCATTACATTGACCACTCTCCAGTCCTCTGGTACAGAAGCCAATTTTAGGGACATCTCCCATCGTTTTGTTCAGTTTTTAAGTGCTCTCAGATGGATACCATCTGGACCTGGGGATTTGTTTGTTTTCAATTTATCAATAAGGTCTAGAATTTAATCTCTTGACCAGCATTTGCCTCGGTTCCTCAGACTCTCCTCCTGAAAACATCAGTTCTAGTACTGATATAATCCCTGTATCTTCTGTAGTGGATAAAAAGAATTTATTAGGGGTGCATTTCGATGCTTGTTTATACAGAAAAAAGTACCACAACTCCGAACATTCCCCAACCAATATAGCTGGGTGGGGAATGCTGGGATTTGTAGGACATTTTTCTGTCTAAACAAGCATAGGATTTTCCTATCCTCTTTTAGTACTCGTTTAACTCCATTGCCATCCAATGGGTCAACTGCCTCCCAAACTAGTTTCATGCTTCTGATCTATCTATCTATCTATCTATCTATCTATCTATCTATCTAACCATTGGGAGATTACCAAGGGTGTTGTATGTGTGTTTTATTTCTATTATACATCTCCCCCTCATTCTGCTGTTCCCTGCTGCCTGCGCTCCCTGATTTGTAAAGTTCCTGTTGGGGAGGAGTTACCTCATGATGTCTTCCTCTGGGATTTAATTGCAGTGTGGGAAGCTGGGGAGACTACAGAGCACCAGCGAGGTAATTGCACTATGAAAGACAGGACGCTCACACACTTTCCTCAGCCTCTTTATAACTAAGGTCAGAACAAGAAGTCTGAACCTCACCTATGAGAATTTCACCAACATTCGTTCTCTCCTTTGAACATTTTTTAAAAAGCACTTTCTTTTGCACCAAATTGAAAAAGAATGGTCAAAAAATGTGGAAGAAATGTTCAGCACAGCACTATGTGAAACACAGTAATAGCATCCCGTAAGTACTGGTTTGGATCAATGGGCTGGGGTTTAGTCTTGCTCAGAAGCTTCTCATTTAGAATCACTGGCTGAATTCGGATGACACAATAAGCAACTGGGGGTGGGGAAACAATAGTCAGTTGTATTGACTATTGTGTCGTCCAAATGCTGCCATAGTCAACTCAGCGCTGATCCTAATCCACACCACAGTTGATTATTTATTACCATGTTGTGTGGGGCATACCCCCTAGATGAACAACTGTAAAGTTGATTATTACCCCACCATTGACTATCATGTTGTCCGAATTCAGCCTCTGAGTCATACTGAAAAAGTTGCTTATTCTATGGTCTACTGCTGCATATATAAAATGGTAACAACAACAGTGTACTCTCTTTCTATTGGGATTGTTTAAGACTATGAGTTGAGAGATATTTTTTGATTTGTTTTTATAAGTGAGGATTTATGCATATATACTTTTTGCATGGTGATTGATTGATGAACAATGTTCAGATACACCGAAGCATAATCTACTTTAGAAGATCATCTAGACTGAAAATCAATAATGTCAGTGCAGTTCTATGGAAGCAGAAAATCTCAGTGTGTCTGCATCAATCAAACCACAGGACCTGACTTCCAAGTGGGTTCCATTCAAGGGTTTTGATGCTACTAAGTGCAGTGTCATGCTTAAACATGTTGCACATTGGCCTCTTGAGACATGTAGTCCTGGCAGAACTGCACTTCATATATTACAGCTGCAATATACACATGTTCCTGTATTATACTGAGAGGAATCACTGTGTGGGAAATGGAAGTAGTATGAAGCATGTGTTTATATGCCCAAATTTCAAAAGTAAAAGCAGTCCACTTTCGGTGTTATTTATCTGGGAGCATAGGTGTGCACAAGGGGTGTGCCAGGTGTGCCCAGGCACACCCTAAGGTTCACTGGCTCTCTGTTGGGAGCCACATTTCAAAGAGGCCACGGGGAGGGGACCCAAAGGCTAATATTGCCTCGTAAGACCCTCCTCCGGCCATTGTCACCACAAAGCTCCACCAATTCTGGGGCTTGAGGAAGGTCTCCTCATTCCCTGTCCCTCACCTGCAATGGCCCTCCTGCAGTCAGGGAATCTAAACGCAGGGTAGGGCATCAATGGAACAGTGTTTAATAAATAAATGAATAAAAATAATGAGTATTCAATGCATGTTTGTCTTTTAAAAATTAATTAATTAATTAATTAAATTCCATGGGTGCACGCCCTAATGAAATGTGCTGTGCACGTCTATGTCTGGGAGCCTTCCCTGGGCAAATGGCATTTCAGTGGCCGATTGAAAAGGCAAGGCAGGAAGCAATCACCCCACATCTTCCTATTGAATATACAGGCCAGGGCTGTAGTAATATCACGACAGTTATAAACTAGCACTTCTCTTCTGTCTTTTTCAAGAGGCATGTTTTTGACGTGGGCAATAACACATTAGACAGGCTATCACAGCTCAGCATGTACTCATTATAACCTTTGCAGGGAGCACCATTTTATACCCTGTTAATTATTTTTAATCAAACTTTTAATTAGCGCTAAAATGCTTTTCCAGATAGATATATTTAAAATATATATAGAAAAAAATGCTGAAATGAAAGTGTTACAACACTGTCACACTATAATGCTACTTTTAAAAATAAAGTGGGGGGAGGGGACTTTCCAGTCACCACCATTTTAGCAAGATGGTTTTCCCCCACATAAAACACTTTGGCCTAATCCACACCGAGCAGGATATATGAAAGCAGTATGAAAGCTGTATGTAAGACGCAGGAGCTACACTACTGCTTTAAAGGGGTATTGAAGTGCACTGACAACTGTTGGGCCCATGACACACACCATATACCTCTTTCATACTGCTTTCATCATGCTATATCCTGCTTGGTGTGGGGTTCCTGCCTCTTATATACCACTTTCACACCACTTTCATAGTGCTATATCCTGCTTGGTGTGGATCTGGCCTTTCAGGCTACATTTCTGATGCAAAACATTAAAATTTCATTTTTTTGACATTTCTCAAGCAGTCATGGGCAGTCATACTTAAGAGCTTAGCACTAAAGGAACAATTGTTCATTTTTAAGGAGTGCTCAGATTTCTTTCCTTCAAATGGCTGCTCAGGTGACTTGGATGTTCTCCAACCACAGCCACTATATCATGCCTGCTGCTGTGGATAGACCATAGTGGGATTAACATTCAGAAAAAGTCCAGTATTCCCAATAGTGTGGGAATAGTCAATAGCAATTCTGTTTGTAACTTACAGAAGAAAAGCCATGATTTATTAGCGGCGGGACCACTTATTTGCAAGCAGCCACACACGCGCTACATTTTTAGAATTTTTCTCCTCTACTTCATCCATTTCTGCTATCAAAATTCTGGGAAGCTTTTGCTATAGTTGAAATGACAAAAAGAACTATGGCACCACAAGAGGCAAATGACTCATCATGTACAGAGCATTTTCTCTGTCTTCCCTTGGACATCAAATGACGCTATAGAGTTCCTATGGGAACAGGTTAGGCAAGAAGCTGGTTTCCAGGAAGCCTCAGTTTCCCTGCCATGTTTTCCTTCGTCATCAACCACTTTATGGGTGAATGGGGAAAATCGCTTATGCTGAAGTGTGCTCTGGGCAGGGTGCATTCAGAACAAAGAAAAAGAACTATTACTGGAAATGACATGTTGGTATAGATGAGAAGTTAGTGGCTTCCAAAACAGAAAATGTTTGCAGATTTTGAAACCTATCTGGCAGCTTGATGTCTCCAGAAAACATAGTACTTCTTCTAAAAACTGTTTTTACCCTAAATATCCTAGCCAGGCATGCAGAGCTGCATGGCACAAGGCAAGAATGGGAAAATGGATCAAGGAGTGTGGGGCAGTCATATTATCCAGATTGACTAGACTAGACAAGGTGGGACCCTTGTTATGTGAATGTGAGTGCGTGTATGAGAGAGAGAGAGAGAGAGAGAGAGAGAGAGAGAGAGAGAGAGCATCTGGCTTTCAACCACTTTAGAAAGGACTAGCATTTGTCCAAGCAATTCTTTGTGCTACCTGCCATATGATATAGTGATGGCCACCTCTGAACTAGTAATGGCCACCTCTGCAGCTATAGTGATAGCCACCTCCACAGCTGCAATTTCTCATAACTAAGCACTTTCCAGACACAATTTGCAAAAAATACCCTAATTACGGCCGTAATTTGCCCAAGACATGCATATAGTGTTGTGCCATTTTTAAAGGGGGGAAATTAAATGAAATCTGCAAGCAGCACACAACCCTTCCACTCTCCCTGGTGCAAACACTGGTAGGAACAGCGGTTCTGCTGCGGATTTTGGAGGAATTTAAGGTCCATTGAGGATTTCTCCAGCATCCCTCATATGCCCCACCCCCTTTAGATGGCCATGTGCATTCAGTTTTGAAGTACACAATTAACATTTCTTTCCCCACACACACACACACTACCACTCCATGCTTTGCAGCTGCTTCTGCATTCCTGATACATTAGAGGAAACAAACAAACAAAAATGTGCTTGCCAGCCCTGATTTTTAAAAAAGAAGAAATACTCTAAACATGTGCAGATTCTCATTTTAAACTTATTTAATTCACAGCACGATCATGACTACAGGAACAAAATGGAGTTTGTTTCTGCTGCCCTAATGCTAAATGCATTTACTTGGGATTGGGAATAAGCATCAGTTTAGAAAAGGATAATATATTTTGAAAGTTAAATAATAAAATGAGTGTCTGTACCTATGTACAGGCCTGACTGGCTGTCCCGATTAAAATATGTTTTTAAAAGTAGATGAAAGGATTCTGCATTACCTAGTGAGTACTGATGTTTTGTGGCATGCCAAACTCATGACAGTTCTGATCACCAAAACATCATTTGTTTTACATGTGCTGGATTGAGCATGTTACCAAGGCTTTGCAAGCCTAGGAATGTATGGATTGTGTAAATTCCATTTTGTCTGCATTTTGTAGATTGTCAGGCACCTTTCATTCCATTGTCCAGGCAATGACATAATCAGATTTTTTTTACTTTCCAAATTTGCCCAAATTCACACTTGGGAAAATTCGCACTTGTGCAAATTCATACCTGTGCGAATTGTGAAAATGGGCAAATTCTCCCAAAACGGGCATTTTCATGCTTTAGCCTATGAAAGAAATGCACAGGTGTTTTTTTTTTATTTTGCATATTTGTCTATTACTAATTTTGCACAAAATTCTGGAAAGTTAGAAAAACAGTCCGCAGTGTGCTGAATCCTCCCGACTAGGGAAAAGCCCATCCACTGCAGCATCCATGGGTCAGCTTCTTAAAAATCTGATTTCGTTGAGGATTTCCCCCAACATCCTTGTGTGTGCCCTTTAGATTGCTTACTTAATAAGTGCTAGAGGTATACATTGGGTTCAACAGATGAGAGCAATTCATGTAGCTAAGAATACAATTGGCTTTTTAATAAAAGTGAGCACCTTTTCTGGCTGCTAGAACCTACAAGTTGTAGACATTCTTGCTGAATTGGTCTCTGCTGTTCTATACCATGGATCAGTGATAGAGCACATGCTTTGCATACATAAGGTCACTGGTTAAATCCCTGGCATCTCCAGGAAAGAATCTGGTCTGAAAGCCTGGAGAGCCCCTGCCAATCAGTATCAACCATACTGGGCTAGATGGACCAATGGTATGACTCGATATAAGGCAACTTCCTATGTTCCTATACTTCCTCAAAGAATTGGCTGTTTGGTGGGACAGGGCACAAAGCAAGTAATGGTCTAATAAGGCTGATTTTATGTTTAAGGGTTTTGCCTAGAACAGGCACAGGGAAGTGGCATGGTGCCTCTCAACAAAGTATCTAAAGATGGTCCATCTTTGGCAATAATTTAGAAATAAATGGTGCCAAGCTGGCAGGAGAACAGGTACAAGAATGTTTCCCATTAAGTATTACATAGAGAGCCATTACGTACAAGCAAGCGGGATATGGAGTCAAGCTGCAACTAGTACAGAAATGAATGTGTAAAGCTTGTGGAAATTAACAGAGTTCTGGGAGCAATTAAATGTCAAGATTAATTGGCCACTAGTAGAACATTCTTTTTGGAGGCCTTCCATTAAAACAGAAATCAAACGATTACGCTTCTGTATACAGAAAGAACAAAAAAAACCCTGTAATGGTACTGTTGTTGTGGGGCAATCCAGCCTTAGTGCCTGTCTCTTCCAGGCAATGCTCTTCTGTATTAACAAGATGCAATTCAGGAGAGATGTGAGTGAACGAACAGGTCTAATTATGCACTTTACCCAGGATTCTGCAGCCGCTAAAACATTCAAATCTTGCCCACTGCCGCACAATCCTTCCGGTTAGGAATACCAACTACTATAGCCAATTGCAGCTAGCCGAATAAATAGGGCTTTGAGCCAATGGGTAATTTCTAAATACATATTTGGGAGCACTTAGCTGTTATGTAGAAGCCATTAGTTCTAACACATAGCTGAACACCTCCCACCACCGTTGCTTCCCACTGAGAAAGGTGAGAGCTAAGGGAAGCCTGCTCACTGGGCAGCCACTGCTTCAAGCCACTTTGAAGAGGCACTTCCCCAGGGCTTTACTTGTCCCTCACCTTTGTTGACAGAACAGGCAAGGTCTGACTAAAGCCAGCCCAGTCAGGAGCTGCCACTTCAAGGCACTCCTAGTGTCTTGAAATGGCGGCTTCCAAAGGCTCCACCCACCTCACACATTTCATGATGGGAAAGGTGAGGGGCAAGCAAAGCTGACTCAGTATGTGAATGGTGTGTGTGAGTGTGAGTGTAAATGGTGGGGGATACGCCAGCGGTGGCCTTCTTTGCTTTGAGCTGTGACCCCACCTACTGTTGGCATTTGTTGCTTTCTCCAATATCCTTGCCTGGGGCTAGTTTAGCCCTCAGACTCAGGTCGAAAGGGGCTCCCCACAGCTGAACCAAAGCATCTGTTTTCACACCAAATACTTCAACAGAGACTTTAACATGTGTTTATTAAACAGTTAGAAGGAACTGGGAACCATCTAGCTCAGCCCTTACAGTGTACCAGAACTATTACCGTCCTCTCCCATACCAAACATGGGAGTTGAAGTGCCACCCAAAGATAAGACACACTGAAGTATATTACTTTGTAAATTAAAAGGAAAAGACTTTTTTTTAAAAAAAACAATAGATTGATAAGGGGTGTTTCCAGCCAAGCCTTTTATTGTATAGTTATTGCCCTGATTTATTTACGGGATTTTATAGGTGGGGGTCCAGAAGATGTTGCCTTCATTTGTAACCCTCTCATGTTTCTCCACCTATTCTTCATTGTCTAATCAGAAAAATAAAATCTATTAAGGAGGAAAAGATGGGATTGTTAGCACTAGCAGGAGCCCTCATCCAAAAGCAACCTAGGACCTGTGCTGACTGATGTCTGGAACCTGCAGAATATTGAGAAAAGTTCCCTCCCAATGTAAATAGTAGCCACTGGGGGCCCAATCCAGATCGGGAATGTGCTGGGGACAAAGACTTAAATTCCCCCTTCCCATTCCACATTTCCCACCCAAGCAGCTGCTACTTACTTTAAAAACAATAACGTACAATTACTAATTATGTGAATAACATCACATCTGTTTTTGCCCGGAGAAAGCTGGAACCCATATAATTCAGACCTTGTCTCAAGGCACGGCATTGGCAATCAATCCTCCTGAGACCCCAATTAAACAGGCAGTAAGCCTGGATACACCAGTTGCTGGGGAACGTGGGTGGGAGGGTGCTGTTGCACCGTGTCCTGCTTGGAGCTCCTTGGTCGACAGCTGGGCAGGATCTACACTTCTACTTTAAAATGGTTTATAGCAGTAGTGACAAGTGTTGGGGCCCAGGACACACTCCATATACAGTGTTTAAAATGTTATAAAAGTGTTATACCCTGCTTGGTGTAGATCTGGCCATTGTTGACCACTATGTGAACAGAGTGCTGGACTAGAGGGACCCTTGGTCAGATCCAGCATGGCTCTTCTTATGTTCTTAAATGACACAATCCAGATCTCAGGGCTTTTTCACACATTACTTTTGTTTGGCTGTGCATTTGAGAAACCCTAACTGTGAATGTGACAAGCAGGTGTGAAAATGCTTCAATCAACAGGCCAGAGAGACAGGATTGCCTGCAGCTCTGTCAAGGGTACACTGATGTGTAATGTGAAACAGTTCTTGCTATGCCACAAAACAAACAGCTTTTAAAGTCATTGTGGTCCATTGCCAACTAGAAATGTATAAATTCTGTTAAATCTGTTCTATCTTGAGTTTCACGGATTGTCAGACATCTTCCACTCATTGAGGGAATCGGATTATTATTTTTTAGAGATGTATAAGAGTTTTGTTCCTGTTTCAAATGCCCACTTGCGCAAATGCACATTTCTGCAAATCCAACCCAGGAAAAATCATCATCACCATCGTCATCATCACCTACCCCACCTAATGGACCCTGTAACAGAACAAAGACTAATAGATCAAAAGAGTTATAATCAACAACAAAAGGCTAACAAAACATGAAATTCAAAAAATCAAAGAAGAAATCGCACAACAGAATACCAACACGAAAAGCATAGATGCACCAACAACAAGTACATGAACATCCATAGAAGAAACAGCAACCCTAGACACAACAACCCCACCGGAGGATTCCCGGACAATGCCACAACCCAAAACACACTACGACACAACAAAAGCTGGACAGGTTGGATTCATGGAAATCTGAACTCATTTAAGCCCATTGTGGATTTCTCCGTCCACCCTATTGCCACCTACCCATGGCATCCTGTCAAGAATTCCAGCATGCATAATGAATGGTGTGCTCTTGACTGCAATCCCTCCCCCTTATTCTTGGTGCAACACCAGCAATTCTTTGCCAAGTGCTGGCCCAGACGTCCCAGTTGTGCCATGTTACTGCCTCAGGATTGCTGCCATGTTTCCACCCAGGAAGTGGCTGTATCTGTGCAAGGCGACTGACTGCCCAGGCATTCCGCAGAGCACCCTGAGGCTCCTGTCTTGCCCTTCTTTATGAAAGTGCCCTGAAAATTGGAACGCTTTGCAGTTTGATTTGGGATCCGCATTTCAGCAGCAGAGCCGTCCCTTCCTCAAAGCCCAATTTGGATCGAAGTGGTTTTGAAGGTTGTTTTGTTCCAACAGCCCAGAACAAGGGAACCAAGTGCCAGTATGCTGAACTAGAAACATCAAAAGAGGTTCCCTTGGAATTAACACCATTTCATTGCCTCTGTTTACACCTAAGCACCGGAAGAATTAAAAAGTTTCTTGCCAGCATCAGTTCTCCTGGTCCCTGAGAATAAGAGAGCTAAACAGGGCAGGACAAATTAGGGCATGGATGGCTCAAACGATTTTGAATACCCTGGACAAAGTTGCCCCATCCTGAACTTCCCAGAATAACTACATTCTGTTGGTGAGGGTCTAGCTTGGATCCCCCTCCCCACCTGCCAGCAGAGGAAAGAGCAAAATCCACTTAACCAGCCAAACAGCAGACAAGCTCCACTGGCAAAGCCTAGGCAACAGCCAACCATTCCTCCATCCCGGCCTAAAGTCTGCAGCAGTTTCTTCCAAGCCGCTGCAACCACCCAGCAGGATGCTCCCATGAAAAACTCAATGAAAGAACTAGATTGAGGAGAAATAGGTCCCAGCCCCGATAGCACTTCAGCAGCTGGCAACTGATGCCCCCACAAACCTGGCATTCTAAATAGCTGCATGACTTCTGCAACGGCAGACCCAGACTTAGTTCCGGGAATCAGAAGGCTGGGAAGTTACCACCCACTGGTTCCACAGCCTGGGGCATGCTGGGAGTTGAAGGAGTTTTTTCTGTCTAAGTATGAATAGGATTATGCCCTAAAGGAATTTGACACCCCACCCCTTTTACACAGAGTCTTACACAGGATGTAAGAATTCTTCCTCTAGATTTCCCCCTCAAACGCAAGTAGATGCTAGTTGCCACCAGCCACTGGTATCCTATTCTTTCTTGAAAGGCATAGGACCCCCCTCTAGTAGTTTAAAAGAGTTCACTATGGGTCGGCCTACAGCTCCCCCCACTTCACTTCCATTTGGAAGGGAGCCTTTCCATCTTCCTGGCAGCACCCACTTCTACTCAGGCCCGTAAAGAGCATCTACCCACATCAGGTATTTATTTATATATTTATATAGCTCTTACATTATACACCAGGCTAGAGTTTTCAAAATTTAAAGGAAGAAGGGCCAGGACAGGAACAACTATCTATCAGGGCAGAGAGGGATGCTCCTTTAACTAATTGCCACTTCACTAGACATTTCTCAGGTAGGTGGGATGAACACACTTTTTGAAGAAGTAACGGGTGTGAGGCAACTCTTTTCCTGAGCACTTTGGCTTTTTCCTGAACTGGGATTAGCCACCTTTCTCAGGGCATTGTAGGGTCAGTTTTGATATTGTTCTTTTGTTTATAGATAGACAAACCCTGCGCCCAGAAGCAACACAGACATGCCACTTCTCCCCAACGGCAGAGACATCCCTCTTGAAGCACAGTGGTAACAGATGTAGCGCAGGGCCAGAAGGAGACACCCCAATTGCCACATCTTCCTGCTCTGCTAGCAAGACATTAGTGCCTGATATTACTTAGTGATGGGTATGGTGGTCCTGAAACAGCTGCTAACATAACTGTCAAAACTTCACTCTGCCAGGAAACTCACTGGGTGACCTTTGACCAATCACCATCTCTCAGTCTAAAAGACCTTCCAGGGTTGTGGTGCGGTTAACACAGGGAGGGACAAAACCTGAGCTCCTTGGAGGAAGGGCAGCACAAAAATCTAATAAATATGTATTTATTTAAATAAATGGCAACAAGGAAGAGGGCCTTTTCGGTGGTGGCTCCCCAACTGTGGAATGTTCTCCCCAATGAGCCCCACCTAGCACCAACATTATTTTTCAGTGCCACGTTAAAACTAGGGATGTGCACTTGATCGGATCCGATCCACGATCCGAATCCGATCCAGGGAGAAATCGGATAAATTATCCGATTTCCGATCTCACGGCTGGATCGGCTGATCCAATCTGAAATGGTTCCGATCCGATTCGGATGGATCGGCGCCAGCGGGCGCCCGCCGATGGAAGTGGACAGCGGGGGGGGGGGCTTCCCTAGTGGGGCTGTCCGCAGCACGCTTACCTTCCAGGGACATCACCTGGCGCGCCACCCTGGAGCAGGCCACGAAGCCCACTCGCAGTAGCAGCCGGCGCCGGACGGGAGTGGACGTCCCTGTAAGGTAAGCAGTGGCAGGGGGGAGGGGGCTTACCCCACCCGGGGCCATCCACAGCGGATGGCCCCGGGTGGGGAGGGAGTTAGGCCCCCCCTCACCCACCCGCCGCCATTTTTTCCTCATAGATTTGCATTGCAATGCAAGTCTATGGGGGGGAAAATGATGGCCGATCCAAAAATTTCCGATTTTTGGATCGGGATCGGACTCGATCCGGTCCGGGGGGCGTCCGATTTTGTCCGATCCGTGACAAAATTGGAGGTCCCAATCCGGGTCCCGATCCGATCTGATCCGGGGGTCCGTGCACACCCCTAGTTAAAACCACCCTCTTCTCTCAGGCATTTGACAGCATATAATGATTTTTAATCAGAACCTGGATTGTCTTTGATTGTAGAAAAAGAGATATATTGTCTATGGGTGGGTGCTGTCTATTATTGTTGTTGTTGTTATTGTTGTTATTGTTGTTGTTGTTGTTGTTATTATTGTTATTATTGTCATCACCATCATGTTTATACTGCCCAACAGCTAAGGCTCTCTGGGCAGTTTACAATTAAAACCATAATATACAAAAGTCAAGATTTAAAACTTAATTTTTTAAAAAAGTATTATATAAAACCAGAAAATGTTATACTCCAGAGAAAGCTTTTCTAAAAAGATGTGTTTTCAGGAGGTGTTTGAAAAATGTTATATTTTCTGCCTCCTGAATCGCATGAGGGAGGGTTTTCCAGAGAGTGGGTGCTGCTACAGAGAAGGCCCGCCATGGATGTTCTTCATAACGACATTCTGTTAGTCTTGGAATGACAAGCAGGACCTCCTCTGTCGATCGTAAATGTCGTCTGGGTGCGTATAAGGGAAGGCAGTCTGTTAGGTATCCTGGTCCCAAGTTGTTTAGGGCTTTACAGGATAATAACATAACCTTGTACGTTGCTTGGTATGTAACTGGCTTGTATTTTTATGTAACTCGCTTGTACTTCATATAATGTAATTTAATGTTGTTGTTGTTTTTAATTTTTGGGAACTGCTCAGAGACCTTCAGCTATGGGTGGTATTGAAATATAATCAATGCATGTATGACATGAATAAAAAACTTTAAATTTCAGGGACAACTGCCAAATTTAGCAAAATGTTTCGTGATAAGCTAAAGAATGCCATCTTCAACAGCTTTGCAATTTCTCCATAATACGGAGAGGTCTTTGGGAAAGTGGGATCCTTTGGCCCTGCAAAGAGCTGCTGCTACTAGATAACCATGTTAGGCAGCTGTCTGGATCCCAGTGGATCTGAAGATCAAGCATGGGGAGGAATCATTCATGTACACACACACACACACACACACACACCATTTGGGAGTTAGCCCATTATTGTTTATTTAAAAAAACCAAAAAAAAAAAAGCCTGCTGTTTTGCTGTTCTTGGCTGTTTTGGTGTTTTATATTTGCTGTTTTAGCGCTTATCAAATATTGACATTGTTTTTATTTGTTTGGCTTTGTACATCACTTTGGGAGCATCAGCTGAAAAGCAGTATAGACATGTCCACAGCCAAGTAAGCACACATCTACATAGGTGGTCCATCTTGGAGTTTGATAGTACTGTATACCCCCTTCCTACCAGCAGCACACAGCCTCATTTGGTTCTAGGCCCTGTATGCTGACTGGCTTTTACGTTTCTGAGAACTGAGAATATTCATAAGCATTCCATAAACACCTCTGCAACTTAGCAAATGACTAGGGAGAACTTATTTCGAATCAACTGAAGGCAAAGCTCTTCTAGCTATGCAGAAGTTTCATAAACTTCAACCTGTATTTCTTTCAGGTGTATGTTGCTGTTGGTGGTGGTGGTGCCATTCATCTGATATTTAGAAAAACAAATAAACACCCTATTTTTCAGCCAGTCTGTGGGCCTGTTCAGACAACACACTAAGCCATGGTTAGGCCGCTAACCTTTTTGCAGCAAATGGTTAGTGAGCGTGTTTAAACCGTGTTTATGTAACCACCATTGTTAGGAATGGTTCACATGACACACTAAGTCATGGTTCACACAACATGCTAAGCCATAACGTTTAGCTCAAAGTGCTTAGCCACTGTGGCTTAGCGTGATCTGAACAGGATCTATATGTCCAGTGCATTAATGTGATGTTTCATTTGTCTCCCTACTACCATATTAAGTACCCCAAAGATTATCCAAAGCTGGCTTTGATTTCTCATGTAGGTATCTTCCCTCCTTTACTAGTCATAACATTGCTCTTAGTCTACAAAGGAAAGCATTCTTTTTCCCTTTCTAAGATTAGAAGAATTCATAGAAGAGAGGAAGGATGTCAGGGAGACATTTAATCTAGGGGTAGCAGCTTCAAGGCAGAGAAAAGTCCGGGGGTGGGGGAGGAGAAATTGCCAAAGGAAAACAGAAGTCAATTTAATACTTCTCCACCCAGTTATTTGCTACTAACTTAATCAAAGCTTAACTTCAAAGCAGCCTGCAGCTACATTAAAGAGGAAATTGGTCTCTGTCTCTTTCAAAAACAGGCTTGGACCACTGAACTGGAATGAAGCCAAAACCCAAGGGCTTATTATGTGCTTCCCTTCTTATTGGGGCTTAGCAGCTTGTCTGTCCATTGGAAGAACTAATGGTGAGCAGCCAATCTCCCTCTGTACTACAAGCCATAGAGGGAAAGGAAAATAAGATAATTGGGAAGGAGCAAGACCGGGGGGACATCCATGGATTTAGACTGCATAGACTACGATAATAAGCCGCTTAACACCTTTGGAAACTCTCTATGGAGCTGTATTGTATTATGTCTGCTGCTTTTTTAAAAAAAATGTGTGACTGCTTGCTGCTAAAGCAGAGAGACATTTACCTCCTAAGCCCTTCTCAAAAGTTATTGATGTCCAATATCTGCTGAATATACAATATCCAACATCGGAGGTCAGTGTTGACTTCTAGTATTTGATAGGATATGGTATTTAGTATTTGATAGCTACTTTACATTTACATTGCATTTCTATACCTCCCAATACCTGAAGTTCTCTGGGCAGTTTACAAAGATTAAAACCTTACAAATACATTATAAAAAAAGTTTATATACAAACACATAAACATATATCTAAAACAATTTTAAATAATCAACAATAAGAAAAACCTGGGACCTTATTAAAACCTCATCATATGCTGCCAAATACCTGAGAGAAGAGGAAGCTACTGAAAAGTTAACAATGTTGGCACCAGGTGGGCCTCACCAGGGAGACAACAGGGGACCAACCCTCGAGAAAGCTCTGTCCCTTGTTGCCACCTTCCAAGCCTCCCTTGGAGGAGGGCCTTAGATGAAGTATGTAGTGTACAGGTAGGTTTTTATTGGGAGTGATACTCCATCAGTTGTGGTCCCGAGCTGTATACGGCTTTATAGATCCAAAATTCAGGCAGTAGTTCTATGAACACTCACTGGAAAAGAAGCCTCAATTAACCCAATGAGGTTTACTTCTGAGTAGACATGCATACCATTGTGTTGTCATTCTTGTAACCATACACTATTTTGAAAAATAAAAGGCCCCAAATGAATGCTTATATAAATAAGCATTCATCCTATCAGACATTTCTTTAAAGCCCTTAAAAAAAAATGCCTCAAGGCATTGGTACAGCTAGGGCTGGACTGCAGGTCTGAAGTCCAGGGGCCCATGACTCTCCCAATGACCACCCAAAGAGTGCAACTGATGGGGGCTGGGCCAAACAGGTACGGTGTCAGCTCCTGGGCCAATATAGGTATGGTGGGGCTGATGCTGGTCTCTTCGGCATCCTTGCTTTATTTTAAAAAACATGCCCAATATTACAGATGCTAGTAGTAGTAGTAGTAGTAGTAGTAGTATTTTAAATATATATTAGTTTAGAATGGGAAACTGCACATGCTCGGAGTATTTTTTGTTTTTAATCAGGGTTAGTAATTTGTTTTTTGTTTCTCTAACATATCAGGAATGGTGAAGCAGTTGTAAAGCACGGCATGGTGGTGGGGGAAGAAGAGAAGTGTTGGTCGCATGCTTCACAACTGAAGTAATACACAATGCCATCTAAAGAGGCCCCCATAAGGTCATGAAGTCCAAGGTCTAAAACTGTCTAGCTGCACCACTGCCTCAAGGCATGGAAGGCAGAAATGTAATACTCATGAGCACTATCCAATAAGTGCCTATGACAGTCAGTCTAAAACTTACACACATCTGCGTCGGTAGAAGCAGCTGCGCATCAGGTAGCTATTTTGAGTTTTTCCAGAGTAAGGCTTCAAGTGCTACAAAAAAGTGCAAAATAAATCAGTTTGACCAGAGACCATGGAGAAAGATACACAACAGTGTTGGCTCTACAGCACTACCTCCAAGTCTCTGAGAGGCTGGTGGCCTCAACCCAGGAAAAAATTGTTGCGCTGAAATTCCACTGAAATCAAATGGGATGCGATAGTTGTGAATAAAAGTCCTATTAATTTCAATGAGGCGTAAGCCCAACTCACTTTCCCATGATTGGAGCCACTGTACTGAGCCTAAGTAAGCAAGTCAAATTATTGTCTGAGTACACATAATACTTGGAAGATAATGAGTATGAATGAGAGGGGAGGGAGTTTCTTTTGACTAAACAATTGTAGTGTTAATTACTTTGGATAATAATTCTGTTCCATGATACAGCCCACTCAAAAAAAATGTTATTCCCATTGTTAACAATTGCACAGTCATCAGAAATTAATCATCCACATTCTCAAGAGCTAGATCAAGCTGAAATCAAATTAAAACTCTACATTTTAAAATGTATAGTCAATCCATCACACAAAGTAATTGACATTTTTAGCCTTACTAAAAACTACATTGCACTTCCAATCATTATTTTAAGCCCACTCTTTTGTATGGTGGTTATTATTCATTTTAGAGTACTTATAGCATTTTTAATTCCAGTCCTTTTCTGGAGGCTGTGAGATAATACCTCATCCAAGAGTGCCCATGCATAGTCCAGAGTTTAGCCTTGGATCAGATCCACCAGAGAAATAATTTTGTTGGATTGCTCCTGGATATTTTTATATTTGTGATTGGAACACAGAAGCCTCCGATCTTGCTTGCTAAACAGGAAGCCCAGGGAAGAACATAAGACGAGCCCTGGTGAATTAGACCAAGGGTCCATTTAGTCCAGCACTCTGTTCACACAGTGGCCAACCAGCTGTTTGACTAGGAACCCACAAGCAGGACAAAATTGCATCAGTACCCTCCTACCAATGTTCCCCAGCAACGGGTGTATATAGGCTTAATGCCTCTGATACCGGAGGCAGCACCTAACAGTCAGGACTAGTAGCCATTGATAGCCTTCTCCTCCAGGAATTTATCCAACCCCCTTTTAAAGCCATCCATATTGGTGGCCATCACTACATCCTGCAGCAGTGAATTCCATAGTTTAACTATGTGCTGTGTGAAGAAGTACTTTTTTAAATCTGTCCTAAATCTCCCACCAATCAGCTTCATGGGATGACTCCAGATTATAGTATTATGGGAGAGGGGGAAAAATGACTCCATATCCATATTCTCCACACCACGCATAATCTACCATTGCATCATTAACCTCAAAGGTAACCTCCAGTTCTCTTGTTGCAAGCGGTATGGCAGCCTTATGAACAGAGGGTCATAGTGACCACTTTAATGATTTAAGCTGTACTCCTGGATCCCATAATGTGTTGCGCATAGGCCTGTGGTCAGAATTAGCGTGCTGAGAAATAGGGCCATGTGTCATTTAGACTAATTAGTCCTTTATCAAGGTGAATTGCATGTGCAAAAATGGCATTTCATTTAGCTCACTTTTTGAATCCAGAGGAAGAGGATCCGATATTAGTGAATCCCAGATCAACATTTCAGACCTACTGATACTAACCTGTCGGTCGGGAAATGCACCTCTTCCCCTTTCCTGAAGTCCGTGCTGTTCTCCAGCCTGGCTAGCACGTCCATCCTCTTCACCATCACCTCCAGCATATCACTCATTTTCCTCAGCACCCCTCGGGACTCCATGGCACCCATCACTGCAGTCACGCAAGAAAGGAAGAGAAAGGAAGAGAAGGATATTCTACAGTGGTGCTCAGTAGGCAGCAGGAACACATTTAGACAAACTTGCAGCAGTGGTACTTCAGGGCAGGACTTTGGGGCTAGGGTTCAGGGGCCCAACTTAGCAGAATGAGCAGGAAGGCCTGCAAACACAGCATGGCTTGCCACATGCTGAGACCAGTAAGTGGAATCTAAAATTATCTGCCTGCATCACTGACTGGCAGATTGGAATGATGAGCATTGATGACCGTGAAACGGGTCATCGTGAGGTGGGAGAATGCGGAAAGAGTTCAAGAATTACAGGCATGGTTGAAAACTGGCCCGCATCACTCCTCATCAGTGTGCTCCTGGAAGCCCATGGTTTGAATGTGAATAATGTGATATGTGAACAACATTGTTCAAAAGGTGAATTGCATCAACGATTCAGTGGTGTCTTGCATTTAAGCTGCAGCCCCTATGCACACTTGCCTAGGAGTAAATGCCACTGAATTCAGAGGGAGTTACTTCTGAGTAAACATGCTTAGGCTTCCATTGCACAATATTTTTACACTGAGATTCTTAAGCATGATGGCTGAAAATCCAGTAATACAGAATTGATTAAATTAAGGGCAGGTCTGGAGTAAATAAATTGAAAACCTCAGCCACTGACCAACATGTCACCTGGTGTGTTTTACCTTGGTTGTTGTTTTTAGTATCCTTCTGTCTATTTTAGCTCCATCTCAAGGTAAACAATCCTTCGTATGCATTGGAAACGCAGCAATTCTAGCTTTTAGTGCTGAAATTAACTCTAATTCTAACTTGAGCACTGACATTTGAACGTCATTAGGAGCATCTTTTCTGAGAATCAAAGTGTGGGGTAGAGTGACCTGATGCAAAGGAGGGCAGTCCTCATGGACCTTCACAGTTGTGTAGAAGAATAAGTTTTGGCAAGTGTGGCTTGTCATATGAGGGTGAAAGGTATTTGAATTTCAAGCAGGCTAAACCAATCCAGAACATTTCACTGATGGATTGGAAAACCTGATGTTGCCCTATGCAGCAGAATATTCACTAGCAGAGTTTTTCATCCTACAGCAGCTCCTTCTTTCTCCACTTTTTATCTGTCCTAAAAAATGTATTCACATCAGTGCCTAAATTGGGTTGATTTGATGGCAGGACCATCTTGTGTATGTAACAGCAGCATTCAGCAACAATTTGTGGGTTAATTAGAACAAGCCATGGTTTATCTTGAGGTGTTTAACCCACGAACAACTCATGCATCCAGGTTCAGACATCATGGATACAATCTTTGAATGCAGCATTTGTAAATTACTGGTAGAAAATGGAAACAGCTAGCGCACAGTGCATATCCCCATTATGTATTTTATTGTTTCCTTTCTGGAAATGCCTGGTAGACCTATTATGAAGTCATAGGGAGGTTGTTATCACATAACACTTGTGTGCAGGGTTGTTGTTTTTAAACTAACTTCAGACACAATCCTGTGCCTGTTTAGACAGGAAAAAGTCCTACAACTCCCAGATTGCACCCTTACATTTTTAATTTATCTTCTTTATTCAACTCCTGTGGACTCCTTTAAAGTGTATTTTCATTTTCAAAGCAGCAAGAGGTTAGAGGACAAGAGAAGCAATCTGGATCTTGCAGACATACAGTGATGCAATGCAGATTTTGTAAATTATAAACAAAGATCTACAATCTGGAATTGAATTTTTGGGTATCCCAACATCCCAGGATTAAGGGTAGAGGCTCTATTCCCTGGCTGATTAAGAAAGTTTATGGAATCATGATTCAGATGTATCCCGACACTCACCCCCACCTCAGTGTTATTATCTACAAGAAGTCCAACACTCTAGCCACTACACCACACTGCCTCTTAATTTGGCTTGCCAGCTTATTTCCCAGCAAGGCTCCTGTGCTACTTACAGCTACATGATAAGCAATGCAAAGAACATATTTGGCAATTTGAAAAACTGCTGTGGGCACAACCACAAAGTGCCTGACATGGGAGGCATAGCTAGTCACAAAAAAGAAAGAACCTGCGCAAATGGCTGCGTATAAGGCAGAGGTGGAAGCTGAGCCACAACAAACTAAACGACGCCTTCGAACCCACAGTTTTCGGTGCCAACAGAAACCTATTTCATAGAAGGCAAACTCTTTTTCTCTCCCCACCCCCTATTACTCTGCCAGCCAAATCACCCCTCCCTCCAATCTCTTTCTCTCTCACACTCTGGTTCACCACCCATAGATGCTCTCTCCATCTTCATTTGCTAAAAATCTCTCTGAGCCCCATCATGAATCCCAGGGGCATTCATGGGAAATAAAGACTGCATCAACTGTTGCAATCCCAGGTACTGATGTGTTTAAAAGATTTAAGTGAAAGGGGTAGGAGTTGGGGGCACCAAGAAAGATGTCCAAGGTGCATGCTCTGATAACCTCTCGTCTGGATTACTACAATGCGTTATACATGGGGCTGCCTGTAGAAACAGTCTGGAAACCTCCGTGGGATTATTAATGGGGAGTGCCCGACGTGATCATATTATGCCAGTACTTTTCCATTTGTACTATTGGCAAAAATCATCTGCACTGGCTGCCAGTCCATTTCCAAACCCACATTCAAGGACTTAAATGGCTTGAGGATAAGTTACCTGAAGGATTGGCCCCTCCCATTTATTCCTGCCTGGGCCTTAAGATCGTCCTCCGCAATCCTTCTCTGGGAATCCTTGCCAAAGGAAGTCAGGTGGGTGGCTGCTAACAAGAGGGCCTTTTCTGCTGTGGCACCCTGGCTACGGAATGAGCTTCCCAGAGAGGCTCGCCTGGCACCTACATTGTGCTCTTTCTGGTGCCAGATGAAGACCTTCTGATTTTCCCAAGCATTTTAGTCTTTCAGTTTTTGTTTTAAATCTGGGACCGTATTTCAACCTTTGCAATGTTGCTGGGTCCTATTTGATTACTGTTTTTATACTTTTAGTTTTAAACTTTTATATTGTATTTTATGTTTTTAATTGTTGTGAACTTCCCAGAGAGCCTCATCTATTGGGTGGTATAGAAATGTAATAAATAAAACAGTTAAATAAATAAATAAATAAATAAATAAACTGATGCCCATAGGCACCACATTGCCTATCCCTGAATTACATACACCAGTTGCTGGGGAACATGGGAAAGAGGGTGCTGTTGCACTCGTGTCCCGCTTGAGGTTTCCCATGGGCAGATGGATGGCCACTGTGCGAACAGAATGCTGGACTTAGATGGCCCCTTCGTCTGATCCAACAGGGCTTTTCTTATGTTCTTATGAGGCCAGTCAGCCAAACATGTTTGCCCACCGTTTTGAGTATTTCAAAACAAATTTGTCTACAAAATGGAACTCCAATTACCATGGATAACAATCTTGTTACATGATCACTTTTCCTGGGAAAAGGGAAGATAATTATGAATCCCTGTTTTTTCTGGGTTTGCCGACTGCATTACTAGCTCTGCTCCAGTGCTTTTTAAGAACAACGTGACATGCAGAAATTAAGCATCATTTTATATCCAAGCCAAGAAAAAGCATCACCTGCTTCATTTACACATTATGCACAGCTGCCCCCATACACGGGATGAAGAAACAAAACAACCATGTGGATTGGACTAGTCCAAAGCAAAGCACTTCCCTCTCCCCTGATTCAATCCTTGAATGTGTAAACAAATCAGAAGTGGATGTGAATTTCAGGACAAACTTTCACATAAACAGCCCCCAGGTCTCAGTGGTTGCTCATACATTAATTTTTATTTGTATCTTGCCTTAAGCTATCCAAGATGGTCAGGGACAAGGAAATAGAATTGAATGCACCACAATTCAATATGGAATAAAATACAGCTCAATGTTTGCAGTCTAAATGAGACATTAGACAAAGAAAAGCAGAAGCACAAGGGCAAAGAGGAAGGATTAATGGAAATATTCGCAAAAGACATACCTTGTGCTTTTAAAAAAGCAGTACACACACACACACACACACACACACACATATATATATATATATATATATATGCATCCTAATTATCTGAGCAGCGAGAACTCCAGGAGTGTAAGTAGTTTTGATGCAGGGTTTGGTTTCATTGCAATGAGGTTACTGGAGACTAACAGACATGTTTATGATAGGTATGGTTTATTTACACATCTATACAGGCTAAGCAGAAGTGGCAGGGGAGGGCCCAAGCTTAAACACATTCCAACGGGGCACCACCAGCGCCATAGAATGCTTGCAGAGCAATGGGCTCTCTCTGTGTCTCTTCCAGTCCTACCAAAACATACTAGCTTCTTCACAGAAACACAGGTTCATGACTTCATCTCTGGAGGTGGCGGAAGGTGGGGGAGGAGATTGCTAAACCTTGATTTTCACAGAGGAACCCATCCATTCAGAGTCATCCCCATAACAACAGCAGGCTACTTGACCACTCTACCAGAGCCATCAAAGTTATCTCCAGCAGTCATATCAGTTCCATTAACCCTTCCCTGACCAAACCGCATAAGGACATAAGAAGAGCCATGATGACTCAAACCAAAGGCCCATCTAGTCCAGCATTCTGTTCACACAATGGCAAACCAAATGCCTTTGAGAAGCCCCACAAGCAGGACATGAGTGCAATAGAACCACCATGCTCAATCTTAGAACCAGGAATCACAGGGGCTGGACAGGATTCCTGAAAGGACATTTCGATTAACTACAATCTCATCAGCAGTAGCCCTCCAACATCTCAGGAAGAGGTCTCTCTTAGCCCTGCTGGAGATGGTGGACCTGCAACCTTCTGCAGGAAAACCATGTGTTCTACCACTAAACTATGGGCCACCCATCCATCCCACCCCAAAATATGAAGAACTCTTGGGGATAGACAGAAAATATGGCAGCACCAAGAAGTATAGAATCCTCCCTCCCAAAATAAGATGCAAAATCTCAAAATAATGCTCAAGGTTAAAATATGTTTCAATGCATTGCCTACCTCAAGTAAAGAAAGGAGTTGTTCCACTTACTAGAGTAGTTTAGTTTTTGAAACAACATACTATGATTAAATCACTACAATGAGGCTGCAGTCCAATAACCATTTATCTGGAAGTAAGCACCATTTAACTCAATGGGACATATTACTGAACAGACATTATAGGATTGCACTGTTACTGGTACAACATGGGTTTGCCCCTAAAATGGGTGATACAGCAAAACATGTTGGGCATATTGTATCTTCCAGTTCATCTTTTCATTTAATTGTAAGACTTATCCTCCTGGGGTGAGGAGGTTCCAGATGCTTTCAGGAATGAGACTGCACCCTGCATTTTGAACTATGGAAAAATTCAAGGGACCCACAATTATTATTATTATTATTATTATTATTATTATTATTATTATCATCATCTCGCCTTTTCCCCAATACTGGGACTCAAGGCGGCTTCATAAATTGAAACATGTACCACTATCCATGTGGCTCCCCACAGTGCTTAATATCTGGCTGATGCATGGGGTCACAAAACATGCCTCACAGGCAGCCTTCCGCCTGCAGACCTCACATTGCCCAATTCTGCCATTAGGTATAAGTCTATTTCTGGTCTATGTAGATTTCACATATATCCATCCATAAATCCATTCCATTCTATTTTCATTTAATCTGCTATTTTTTAAAAAAATCCACACAAAAGTTTGCATTTAAAAATGTATGTTTCAATATATTTCCTCACAAAATAAAATATATGTAGAAATGTGTACCTTACTGTATGCATTTCTAAATGTCTTTTATTCTAAAATATGCACCTTCCTTGAGTGACCGGCCGTGGTTTTATCAGAATTTGATCAGAACTCTGTTTCTTTTAAAAATAGTAATTATTTTATTATGTTGTTTTAATTCTTTTATCCTATCTGTTGTTCGCCGCTCCAAAATCTTAGATGTGGAGTGGTATACAAGTATTGTAAATAAATAAATAAATCTTTAATGCACATTTTGGTACACTTCTTTGAACCAAGAACTTGTTTCGCAAAATTTGGAGAAATGTGAAATTCAAAGGAGAACTGCATTCACAAATAACAAAATCCTCAAGCATCCCTCTCTGCCACAAACCAGCTTCAAGATGGAGGATTTCTTATATTCTCTAACTCCAACGTTCATCAAAGCAATTTCTTTTGCTGGAAAAGATAAACAACCTCCAATCCTCACGAACTTGTATGGAAAACAGGGCCATCACGTTGTATCTGAGGACTTTATTACATCTCCAGTATATAAAAACCCATTACCAGTAAACTTTCTCCCAAGGGATACTATACTGGTAACTTGCAACTCTCAGCATTGCATAGGCCTGCCCAAAGCTATGACCTTGTGCATACATCATTTGTAAAATCACACAGTAACTTCCGGCTCCAGACTTTCTTCAGTTGGCAGTGATGTATGATGCAGAATAGACACCATTAAATTATCTGGCTCCCAGGTAGAACTTTTAGATGCCAAATAAACAATAACAGCATTGGATGGCTGCTGAAAGAAAAGAATGGGGTGGCTTGAGTTGTACACAATACTCATTCCCAATAGCAAATAAATAACTCACTTCATGGTCAGTAACTTGCATATAAAAACTCTGCAACAAACATGCATTCAAGTTTCTTAGCTGTGATGAGATGGAAATGGAGGCATGAACAGTAGAGGACAGTTTCAGTAAAACTATTTCTTTCTTTCTTTCTTTCTTTCTTTCTTTCTTTAACATATATCTTGGCTGCCTTTCAGGGCAGGAACCCTCCCAAGGCAGCATACAACAATAAAAACTCGCATAAGAAAAGCTGATACGAAACACACACGACCCAATAAAAACAGCAACAGCAGTAAACATCCTAAAAACAACAAACACCAGCAGAAATAGAAAACCGACTACTCTGTCCATGCCAATGAAGCCACTACTGGTTCCTCCAGTCACAGATCCTTTTCTCCCAATCAAGCACAGAAAACCAGGTCCAAAGTGTGTGGCTGCTACTACGTGAGTTGCACTAGATATTATCTGAGACAGGCCCATGCCCACGCGTCATATGATGGGCATGAAATCGTGAACTGCT
Organism: Anniella stebbinsi; assembly: GCA_029215795.1. Classification (NCBI taxonomy): domain Eukaryota; kingdom Metazoa; phylum Chordata; class Lepidosauria; order Squamata; family Anniellidae; genus Anniella; species Anniella stebbinsi. Next base: position 56,374,746 of record JARDYH010000005.1, on the reverse strand, counting down.
CTTTACAAGGTAGCCTCCGCATGAATATTAAAGACACCTGGACCACAAGCCTTGGAGTCTTCAGTGCAAGAGCACCTCAGTCAGCTAAGACAGGGAGACTGTTGGGGGGGGGGGGGAGAGGTACACCAACAGAACCCCAATCCTATCTCAGACGCGCAGCACTAGGTGAAACAAAACTGGCTATCTGGAATATCTGCCCAATGACATGGAATCCCTATAGACTAAGGCTATCCCCCACTCCACCCCTCTGGTCGAGCTTAGTGCTGTACAAGAAACCCTAGTGGACACCTCACCCCGCCTATCATACAACCAAATTTTGGTGACTCAGGCCAGGTCAGCATTCTCTTCATTTATCAGGTCAGAGAAGGTACAACTTTTCCCATTAGCCAACCTAGCATTCATCATCATCAGCTTCAGGCTAGAGGAACTGCAGGCAAGCCACCAAAATTACTGAGGTTGGAAGGTGGGCTGGAAGGGGGATAAAGCAACACAGATGTCTTCCCCACCTTCCCCTCCCCCAGTGTCATCATCTCCCACCACCATAACACTTTTTGCCCAGCACTACATCTATAGTGGCCCCGACTTCCTCCACTGCTAAACGCATTACAAGCCACAGTTGACCACCCCCAAAGCCCACCAGAAACTGAAACCCAGTGAACTGAACCAACACCAGTAGTGACCAGCAGTTCCACACCCCAGATAGATATTACAGGGTGGTGGGAAGAAGAGAGAGAGAGACTCTCTCTATCCTGCCATTTTGCCAGAAGCTCCTCTTCAAACGAGTCTGGCCTTTGCCCTTTGCCCTTCCTGAATGGACACACCAAAGGAACAACCCTTTTGGGAGTGACACACCAGACACAACATGCCACCAGCAGCAGCTTTCCAGAAAAGCTCCACCTCCCAGGAATTTCCTAAAGCAAACCAATTAACCTCAAATTTACCTCACTTTCAGGCCTCACCTCCAGGCCAAAGATGGTGCTGGCTCTCTCCTACAGCAGCGCTTGCATCCTGGTAGAGGTTAAATGGTAGTACCCCCAGCCAGGAACCAATGTTTTTGGTTGCTAGGGTTGCTTGTGTTCTGGGCCAATGGCAGCCTTCTAAATGAGCCCCATCTGGACTCCCAGGAGCTCAAATTGGAGTTCTCCACTCCATCCCACCCTATTTTATCGTCACAACAACCACGTGGTGCAGGTTATGCTGAGGGGGGGGGGCACTGGTCCAAAGTCATCCCCTGAGCTTTTTGGTTGAGTAAGGCTTTGAATGTACACTAAGAAGAGAAACAAATCCTCAGGTTGCAAGAATAAATTTATTAACAAAAAGATCAACATGGTTTTGTTCCGCGGCCTTCTTCAGAGAGAGAGAAAAGTCTGCAGAGTTTTCACAGCAAAAACGTTTGTCTCCTGTATTATTCAACTGGCGCCAATCTTTTCGCTGTGAAAACTCTGTAGACTTTTCTCTACCCCCCTCAAAACAAAACCGTGTTGGGCTTTCTGATAATAAAATTTATTCTTGCATCCAGAGAAATTGTTGGTCTTCTTGCTGTACCAACTTTGGATGCTCACCTCCCTCCATTTTTTTCATTTTTCTTTGGAGACATGGAATGGGACATTACCTACAGCTTCCCTAGGGAGCATTTGGATAAACTATTGTTGCAACCATCTTTGATGATAGAAGAGAAGACACCACTGATGAGTACGGATTTGAACCTGGGTCTCCCTAGAACTAATCCAACACTCTAATTACTACACCACAGTAACTGCAGCAGGTACACCTTGGAGAGTACATGTCCCTACTACCCTATTCACTCAGGGAACAGGATCACAGAGGCAGAATGCAAATTTTTTATCACCCACCCCACCCCAACTCCATGATTGCAGACTCTTTTCCTTTCTCCATATAGGTCTATTCCCTCCAATCATATTGATACAACAAACATATCTATTTTAAGCCAGTAATATAATGCCTTTGCTTCCCCCAAAGAATCCTGGTAATTGAGGGACCTATTTGCTAGAGATCCCTAGCTTACTCATGAAATATGGTTCCCAACATTCCTCAGGGAAAGGGAATGAATGTAAAATCAGCTTAAGCCATAGTATAGATATGCCTTGTGTAGCACAGTCTTTGAACAAGACATAGTGGGATGTGGGGTGCACTCTTTTTGCATGGTCCAAAAGCATTCACTCAAATATGCTCCCTCCCGATCTACCCTAGGAGAAGTCATAAAACCACTCCAAGGTCCATCTCACTGGCATTTTCATTACTGGCATTCAGAATCAGAACGTTAAACAACGGGGTATGCAGGAGCTGAAGAATCCATTCCCAAAGTCCTCCTTCTTAGGAAAGCACTTTGGGAACTGGAATTGGTGGAGTTCATTAGATTGGATTACAGAGTCGAAGAGACCAAACAGCTATTAATTATACAATAAACATGTATCTAGCTGAAAAGGTGACAGCTAGCCTGTACGGCTAAGCACAGACACTATCTGTGCCTTGCCTCCTTTTGTGTCTGTATTATAACCCCCAAAACTGGATCATTTCCCAGGTATCAGGGAGGGATAATAATAGCCTCCAGCAGGCAGAATATTTGCAAAGAAAGCCTGTGGAAACAGAACCAACTTGCAGTCAAGTATTTGAGACTGATGCCTGACACTGCATTTTATTAAAGCTTTAATAAAATGCTTTCACTTTAGTGGAGACTGGGTTAAGCAACTCAAAAAGGCAGAAAGGAGGAGGAGGAGGAGGAGGAGGAGCATAGGATAAAAGCATAGACAGCAGAGAGCAGCATCAAAAATGCTGTAAGTTGGTTGTTAAACTAATGAATGACATAAAAGCTGAACTGAATGTTCCCTAGAAAATTTCTATCTAATTGGTTGAGCAGATTTGCATAATGCAAATTGAAAAGGAAGATTCTTGTTACATATTCAACATTCTGGTTGAATAACACATATGGATCATTCGAAAATAATCTGCAATGGGAAGTATGTGTGTGTGGTTGTGTGCACGCACCAGCTCTCAAAACAGCATTCACTATTTGTGATGTGCAAGGAAAGATAGGTTCTTATGCTAACTTTCACCATGTAGTTCTCCTTGCACATGTACACGCTTTGCCACAATTGCTAGAGAAAGTTACATCCGAGCCAATGATACATTTCAGCCACGATTTCTGCCAAAATGGCAGTTCTATAATTTTATTGCTCTATTGAGTTGGGTACTGTTTATTTCTTTTATTGTTGTATTTATAATGCTTTAAATTTTTTATTTGTTTGTTTTTAGTATTGTTTTAAATTATATTTTTCTTTTAATCTTGGTTTGATTGTTGTTAGCCATCTTGACTGCTATTGTTTGGTAGAAAAGCAGGAGATACATGAAATAAATAAATAAATAATAACTGGCTCAAAATTGGAGCGTGAGGCAAAACGGAAACCAACCCCAGCTCACTTTATTTATTCTGCTGCTGCCATCAGTTTTGTGGTGCTGCTGCTCCTCTGTACAATTTTAGGATCAGGGTCCTGTCAAGGCCTTCTGCTGCCTCAGTGGTGGCAAGGACTTCACATAGTTGGGTGTTGCTGTAACTTGGGTTGCAGGATTCTATTATGGGTCAGGTCTTGAGCAGGGATTTTGGTAGACCAGGTTTTACATAGAAGCTAGATGGAGATATATCAGTACCATGGAAAGCTCCAGGTGATGCTGTTGCTGGAAGCCAGACAAAGAGCAGAGCAAGACCTAGACTTCAGTAAGAGTTTGGAGGCATTTCAGCTGGTTGGCCCTGCCTCCATACTGACTGCAGCTTTGTCTCTTAAAGGGGCCAAGCCTGTTTTAACAATCTCAGGCTATGATGACATGGGATTGGCTGCGCCATGCTACTGATTGCATGGCTCAAATTCTCAGAGACTGGCAATGGTAATGCAACGTCCTCTGGATGTAGGGGAACTGATCTGAGTCTTTCTGGAGAATTGGGTCCTGGGGAGGTGGAAGCCTCAACCCTTCTCTTTGGCCAGATTCTCTCCCTGAACTGTTAACTCTGTAGCTTCTTTTTCTGAGGACAAGTGGTCAGGATCCTCCATGGATGAGCTCTTGTCTTGCCCCAAAGATACTTTGTTTCCTTTAGCAATTTGGCCACCTTGCATGGCGCAGCCAGAAATGTGATTGGTTCCTTTAAATATAATTATACCAGAAGTATTTTTAAAATACACAATTCCATCCTTTTGCTAATTTTTTCCCTGTTCATGGCTCATTTTCAGTGCTAGGGGAGGGGTTGGTGGAAGCGGACCCGTAATCACCTGCCATTTCCAGCAGACAAATGCAGAAGCTTTACTCTTGCAGGGATATTTTGTTGTTGCCCCCATCCTGGATTCCCCCCACCCCCCAGGGCTTATGGAGGATAACAAGATATGTGTGAAAAAACTTGGCAACAATTATTATTGGGAAATGTGCTGCTGCTTCCAATTCTCTCTCTCTCTCCCTCCCAAGGGGGAGAGAGAGAGAGAGATGCTGATGCAAGTCTTTTATAATGCAGGAGCCAGGATTAATTTGTCCTAAACTTAAAGCATATTTCTGGACACCTGCAGAATTAGAACTCAGTTAACTGACAGCTAGTAAAGAGCCAATCAAGTTGGGGTGCGGTGCAGTGCAGTGTGTGTGTGCGGGGAGGGGGATATAGCAACATTTTCTTCCTGCCCCAGTTTTATTTCAGAGCTATCCATTAGAAAGGCAGCTGTTGAAGCGACAAAATTGCAGTGGCCAACTGTGGACTTCCAACTGGTCCCCTGCCTATATGCTTGCCTATCTGCCTTCTGCCAAACTAGGATTGCCAGCCAGCAATGTATTTTATTGGCCTAACCATTAAAACCATTTTCTGTTGGGCAGGGGTCAACACCTAGCACACTTGGGTAGCTGCCAGGGCCTCACCATTGTGACAGTGCCCATAAGCCCTGGGGCCGCTGTACCAGAAGGCCTGGACTGAGAGCTGCCATTTTAAATTTCCCACAATGCCTTGGAGCTGTAATATTGTGGGGAAATTAAAATGGTGGCTCATAGCTGCCCATAGCCACCAGGTTTTCCAGGAACCTGGGGGATCAATCATGTAGGAGGAGCTCCACCACAGGGCACTTTCTCAAGGATCCTTCAAACCTGGACCTGCCAAGTAAGTAATTACATTTCAGATTATGCAAGGCTTTGCAAATAACTGCCTATATCAGATCTACCCCTGTCATGTTTCATCTTGCTTTTATCCCTGATCCAACAGATTGACTCCTGGTTCCATTTGCTACATATCTTGGGCCATCTAGAGGCCAACTATTCATTTAAATTAATTGGCCAGCCCAGTTACTCTCACAGGATATCTCCCTATGGTGCATTTGAATAGACCAGGGCAGTATTACTAAAGTTCCCTGGGTCTTAAGCCAAAAATATAAATACAGTACAACACTACAAAGCACAGTACTACATAGAAGAATGCACAGTACAATACAGTTTCGGGGCCCTTCTTGATAGCACATTCAAGTTGGGTTCAGAGACAACTTGGAGCCATGTGATGGCTGAATCTGAACAATCTGAAAGCTTGTCACATCACATGCATACACACACACACACACACACACACACACAGAGTAGGATGGCCATATGTCTTCTTATAGGACAGCTCTTTATTTGAAGGGCTGTTCAGTCTAAGTCCATTTTAAATATAAATAACCATCAGAAGGAAGAGCTGGGCCTTCAAGTTGCCCGCCAACAGCACATGGATAGTACACTAAACCCAGCACACAGGTGGCCCTGGCCAGATCTACACCAAGCAGGATATGACATTTTGAAAATGGTTCAAAAACTGCATCTGGTGTGTGTCCTGGGTGCCAACAGTTGTTACTACTGTTATAAACCATTTTAAAGCAGTAGTGTAGATCCTGCCCTGGTCACAATCTTCAACCCTATGATGAGCTGCACTGTATTTCTCTTTAAATTATAATAATGATTTCTAAAATTGTGTCTATACAATATAAATTAGGATATGCAAACTTTATGAAAACAGTGTCCTCTATTGCCCACTTTTCTGGTGATGCATTTTCTCTTTTTTGGCAATTCACAAGTGGCCACCCAAGCAGGGAGAAAATGATCTGTATCCTTCAACCATATGGTGAAGGCTAGCATTAGCTCATTTCCCCTTCCCAGATTTCTGAGCAGCCGTGATGGGGAGGCAGAGTTGGGTTTAGTCAATTTCCAACTACCTCCATACATAAGCTATAGAGGCCATGCAGCTTGTAAGTTCTACAAACATGGTTCCTGGTCATCTGAATCCATCCTAGGGTACTTTCTCAAACATTAAATAATAACAAGCTTGAGCTTACAACTAAGAAATGTACACTTGACTGAGCATTACAGCTAACTTTCATTCTCTGAAGAGCATTCATGTATGCTATATGTGCTTCCAGATATGTTTGCCTCCTTCACGTACTACATTTTTAAGTATGTAATATGTGAATATTACACCTAGGCATAAAATGTTGTATGTGAATTGGCACCAAGTACTCCCAAACGAGGTGATCAGAAGTCCTGTGAGCACTGCTTAATTCCTAAAATAGAAAGTACCAGAAGTCAAGCTTATCTGGATAGCACACCCTGTGACTTTGTTAGTTGATGAACGTAGATGGTGTGACCTTGCAAAAATCCCAACCTCATGCAGCAACGCACAAAGGAATGAACAACACATGCATTCAAATCTCTGCAGAGAACAGGTACATGGTATGACATCACCCAGGTAGAAAGAGCGTTGACTAGAATGATTTGGTTTTCAGCTACTTGATTCGACAATGGAGAAATCAAAAACAAAGCAGACACCTCAGAGGGCACCACTAATTAAGTAGGGGTAGGGAGAAAGCTTATAATGAGTCTTCATAATAAACAAGGGCAAGCAAAAAGACACAACTTTAAAAAATGCATGAAGTTAATTGGAGTTTGCTGATGAATGACAGGGTGTGTGCTTTTATGAAAGGCTGGCACTCTTTAAGACAATTAATGAATAGGGTAGAGATTTTCATATGGTACTTTGAAATAATGACCGTCATCAATCACCCCGTACTATCTCAGGAGATGTGACAACAAACAGGGAGGGTGTTTGAGGGAACTACTTACGAAGCTGCAGCGGGGCAAAAAGCTAAGTAATTAGAAGTAATCGGATGAAAGGAAAGGTGGATGAAGACAAGTCCTGAGCCAGATGCTTACTGAAATGTGGCATTTTCCCAAGGGAAGAAGAGAAGTGCCAAACTAGTTAAAATAGATGGAGGGATGGAGAGATGAAAAGAACATGGATCTCTTACTAGCCATGCTGAAACAAAATTCTCCACATCCAATATCCCATATAGACTATTTCATATAGGTCAACTTGTAGTGTACCATATGGCGATAATAGCAAGGACCTAAACACCATGACAAGAGTATTTGTAAAATGAGGAATGTATGCTGCCATCACAGGCCATCCATCAGACAGTAAGGTAGACTCAGTAGGAACTATTAGCTGATGAACTGAGATTGTAGCTTGCAGGACTGCAGAATGTCTGAAGACATCGATGTTGAGACATTGGGGGGACTTCACATTAACACTGAAATGTCCAGAGACAGCAGGGGTATGGTAGAGAAGATATTGGCAACTTCCATTTCCATTTGGAAAACAAACTCCCCACCCCAAAACCTGTTGACCTATCTTTCTATGTCAGAAAACAATGTGTGATATCAGATACTGTAAATGAGGTGCAGAAAGGGGTAACAAAAATAATCAAGGGGGTAGAGTAACTTCCCTATGAGGAAAGGTTTCAACATTTAGGGTCTTTAGTTAGAAAATGATGAGTAACAAGGGAAGGCCTTTGGATCTTGCTGACTTAGAGGGCTGCTCAGGGCCGGCATCAAGAGTAGGCACAATTGGGCACCTGCCAAGGGCTCACAACCAAGTAGGAACCCACTGACAATAGGTCAAAGAAATTGCTCCTCCTCTTCACCATTGCAACCTGCTTGTTCACCTGCTTCACACTCTGGCTCACACAGTGGTGGTTGGCGGTGGTGGTAGTGGTAAGGAGGAGCATGCCACTGTCTACTGGCTCACTGGCTTTCTATCTGTCAAGCAAACATGTGGTAGCAATAATGAGAGAGAGAGGAGGAGGAGCTATACCAGCTGGTGACAATGGTGGTGAGAAAGTAGAGTCACTGTTGGGTGGAGGGGTCCATTGAGGGTGTCTTGCCCACGGGCCCTCAAAAACCTGGAACGATCACTGGACCTGTATTTTTCAATATTTGCAGGATTCAAGCATGACAGGAAGTACACTCTGTTCTCTTCACAGGACAATCTGTAGGAAGGAAATCAATTCCAAGGGATTGTGAACTAGTTGTGTTATAATACCTTTCATTTAGGTTATTTCTTTGCTGTTCTGTATATCCTATGGATGTGGAATATATTTGTAAGCATTTTCTTATTCAGAGAATGGGGTGGTTCTTTACCAATTACATTGTTAAAAAGTACTGAGAATTCATGCTAATATTTAGATGCTTTGGTTATATGGTTTATATTTAAAACATTTAAAGTTTATATTTGTTGTTATTATTAGTATTGGTGGTGGTGGTGACATTCAGGCTTGGGATAGTGCAACCATGCCATAGGTAGGAGTTCCGCTGTCGACAGAGCCTGAACACCCCACCTCCCATTCCTCCTGCAGATATTGGGATGGTAGTGGGTTTCATATGGATGGGATAATATGATTGAATAGCACATTAAGATGGTTCAAGCAATTAAGATGAATCACACGTTGTGGGGAAAGGTAAAAACCTCTACAGTCTCTACACTATCTAATTGATTGTAGGGTGGGGAAAACTTCAGCAACGGCCATCTTCTGAGCATGCAAATGAAAAATATGTCTGCTGAGCATCGCTGAAATATGACTCACTCTTTAGCACAAACTCATTCCACCCAGTACCTCATTGACAATTTGATGCTTTAGAGAGAGAGAAAACTTGAACTAGTCTTATGATGGGGGGGGGGGGGGACCCAAACAAATGGTCTTCCTACTCCTAACGAGCCACTATAGTTTGGAAAGGATCTGTGGCAACTTCTCAGTACGTTTAGATGTTATTTAAGCACTACAAGATGTTCAGTTAGACTCTGGATTAATCCACAACCAAGCAGGATATAACACAATGAAAGTGGTATGAAAGTGGTATATGGTATGTGTCATGGGTCCCAATAGTTGTCAGTGCACTTCAATACCACTATAAAGCAGTAGTGTGGCTCCTGCCTCTTATATACCACTTTCATAGTGCTATGTCCTGCTTGGTGTGGATTAGGCCTCTGATGGAGCCTCACTTAAAGACAGATCTTTATAGAGGCCTTTTTGAGAACTGAGGGAACCCCCCCACAGAGGTTGCAAAAACTGGCGTTTTGCACATTTTGAGGAGCAGCACAAAAGGTATGCGGATGATTTGTGTTTCTTCATTTCATGTGCTTCCAGATAGCCAACAAAGGAGGAAATTACCCATTGCCCCTGTCATGACCTGCACAAGCCACGGGGAGATGCTTATCTTCCATTTTTCCATGTTATCTGGGTGCACAAAAAGTGAAAGCACAAGTCACCTGCGCAGCCAATTTTTACCATTTCTCCAAACATGACAAGCTCTCTCTTCCCTTGTTCATGTTATACTCTGCCCCTCCACCATTTTGCTTGTGCATTAACAGCTCATATGAGTGGCCTCCTTGTGTACACAGTGAAATGAATGAGAAGGAAACTCGCATGGTCCTACAAGGGTTTTCAGTTTCTCACATCAACATGAGAGTTCCCAAGTGGCTTAGGGACACAGAGAGTTGCCTGATCCAGGTCAGACCATTTGTCTACTGCTACCGGCAACTGCTCCCCAGGATCTCAGGCAGAGGACCACCTCCTACCTGATCTCTCTTACTAGACCAGCTAGGGAATAAAAATGGCTCCATCTGCATCCAAAGCATCCATGCTAGCACTCGCCTATGTTTGGTTGTCTTGTGAACCACCCAGAGAGCTTTGGCTATTGGGTGGTATAGAAATGCAGCAAGTAAATGCATACAGGCATTACACACAATAGTTCAAATGGCTGATCCAAACAAAAGAAGCAGAGCTACAGAAATGGGGGGGGGGGGGAGAATCTGACAAAGCAAGTCTTGACAGAGAGACTTGCTTTGTCCGTTCTCTTCCTATCTATTCAGAACAATTTGCAGGCATCAAACCATCCCCATTGCCATTTATAGTGTAATTATACACTATTTCACTGTTGTTCATAGCACGGATGGCTTGTCTTTGTTTCTATTACAGGAAAATATTCCTGTCTGCCTGTTCTGTACCAGTCATGTGCTTAGTGGAAGAAGGGAGTTTGTTCAAAAATGGGGAGTTATTATTATTTGTGTCTACCAGCAGATTTCATCCTTGCACAGGTGTCTATCGTCCCCCTCCCCCGTTACAACCCAAGAAGTGAAATCATCCACGCAAGTCAGCCTATGTATTTGTGCCATTTTCTTGAAGAGGGGGAAGAAGCAATTGCACCAGATGCAGCACCTACCTGATTGGCTACCCTTTCTCTTAATTCCAGTGGGATGGTCTTTCAGAGTTTACTTGAGCAACACTGAGAGCCCATTACCTATAGAAGCAGCCCCGGTGGATCAGATCGAAATCTGTAATATAATGGGTGCAGAACCTGCAGCCTTCAGAGCCTAACCTCTTGCCTCATCCCCCCCCCCCAACAATTATGCTTGAAAAGGTCTCCCAGCATAGGGGGGTGATTTTTGGGGGGTATGGAGCAGTTGAGGAAGGAATGGTTAACCCTTTTTCCAAGCCTAGTTTCAGCAAGGGGGAACGAATTTTCACGTGAGTGGGTATGTGAGGATGGGTTAGTGTTATGTGTGTGTGAGAGAGAATCTGAATGTGTCATGTGAAAATGAAAGTGTGTGTGTGCATGTCATGGGTCAATGTGTTTGTGTTTTGTGTTGATACGTGGGTATGTGAAAGAGAGTGGGATCGCCTCAGCCACTTCAACTTTGACTTTGCTTGTTTTTGTAGAGTGGTGGAGGAAGATGGTCAGTGGAGGCCGGAGACCAGTCTGACTGGTGGGGTGGAGGGCAGTACAGCAGGGTGAAGCCATCTTTGAATCCCCAACAGTCAGCAACCCATACCACAGAAAGAGAAAACTGAGGCAAAAACATGTAAAGGGGGGGAGGGATTACACAGCTACACAAAAGTACTCCTCTGGACCCACATTCTTGTTTTCCAACAATAGTTCCCATTCCACAGATAATCAAGTGACTCTAAGATGATGCAGGAGAAGGGAGAATCAACACAGCCATAATAACAATTATAATGATAACAATTAAAATAATACATGATATCCTCAGAGTCACACAGAAAAGCAGCCTTTGGAACACAGTAACAAGTTCCATGCCTCTGTATATCCATTACAAAGTATCCAACAGAGCAGGCCTACTCAGAAGGAACACAATATAAAATTCCAGATAGTAGTAAGGAGACCTGGATTTCTCAGGAGAAAACATGGAAAACATATCCACAGTCCATCTCTTTGCTTGATGATGATGATTATATCCCTTGGGAAGCCAGCAGGAAGCCAGGGCAAAACATAGACAGCCCATTGCACCCAGAGACGCACATACACTGGCACCCCCTCATTCATCCCGAAAGCATACCCCAGAGCACACACACACGAAAACCTCAGACCACAGACACAGACATACATACAAACAAAGTGTGCACACAGAGAGCCACACAGAAAAGCAGTCTTTGGAACCCAGGAGCAACCAACTGCCAAGGGGGACACCTAGATATTAAAAATAATATTGGAGCCAGACAAAGAAGGCAGACAAAGAATTGAGGAACAAGCTACCTCTGGACACAAACTTAACCCAGGAATGATTTTTTTTCAGTATCCTAACTAGTGCTCACTCACAAACCTGCTCTTGTTTCCACCTAAACCTTCTTGGTTTTAGCAGCTTCACTTGGATGGGGGAAAGGGGGTTTTGTTTTTGCGATTGTTAAACCATTGGGAATTGGAAATCATTGTTGATTTCCTGCAAATTTCCCAGAGTTCTACCAATAGATCCCAATGTACCCTCAGCCCACACCTAGGGTACATCTTAGTGAGGGGTTTGCCCCAGGGTGGATTCAGAGTGGGGGCAGGTCATCTATATGATGCAGCCACCGTTACGTAACCATCCAGGGGCAACCCCCCCCCAAAAAAATCGGGCACTTACCCCAATTTTTTTTGCTTGCAGTGAGGTAATGATGGCATCTGCCATCTGTAGCCTTGCTCCAGAGCTGCTGCGGAGGCGTGCCACAGCCGATGGCAACTCCTGATTGGTCGCCATAGGCTGGGCAGGGAAGATGATGGACTAGTGAGCTGAATGGTCGCTGGACCACCTCTGCGCCTCTGCAGACCATCGTATAAATAAGTAAATAAACAAAAGGGGGTGAATGTGCAGAGCCGGAGTGCCCCGTACCTCTCCCCACCATTGTTTTCCCCGTTTATCTGTAAATGCAGAGCTTCACATTTACAGATTTTAAAAAGAACCAAAAAAGGCTGCCCCCGCCAAGCACCTGTGCAATGTCCCACATCGTGCACGGGCACAGGCTGGCAGTGGCAGTGGCTCCTTTACAAAAAATCCACACTTGCACCCTTCCCATGCAGATAATGGGAAGGAGCGCCAATGCAGGAGTTCAAGGCCTCAGGGCGCAGATGCGACGCTGTCAAGATATGGCCCTCGACTAAATGAACAGCATTTTGCTATCTTGGTCATTTCACTCTGTTTTTTAAGAAGTGTTATTCCCCATCCACAATATCTCCTTCCAAATTGCATGTTGCTCTTGTAAAATAAAATCTTTCCGGAGGAAGGGAAGTGTTCAACCCCTATCACTGTGGATTCTTTCTAGAATGCAGTACAATCTTGGATTCTTCTAAAAACTTAAACTGGGTTTATTTTGCAAATAATTGTTCGGAATAGTTTGGGTGAACGAGAAATATGAAACCTATTTAGTATAAAAATGAAAGCATAAATAATGCATAGGCTCAAAGAAAAATAAACTCTATTGCTCCCAGTTGTCCAGAACTTCATCGTTTTCCTCTGGTCTATCAACTGTCCACCTTAACCGATCTAACTGAGCATTTCCCTGGAAACCAGTCACACTCACTTCTATTCCATCCCCTTCCAACTGGCCATTCCCACCTAGGGATGGGAGAGAAATTAATTAATTACTGTGAACTCACCTAATGTCATACTTTCAAATCATTATGTGAAATGAAACTCTGTTATCCTTTGAAATGTGCATTTCCCTGAATTTGGTGATGGAGCTCTCCAAAATGAATGCAAAAATCCTTATATTAGGAAAAATAACATTAAAGTGCAGTATAATAGGAAAATTGCTTCTAAAATGTGTTTTAGGCAAAAATGCTTGTACTAGGAGACATATGCATAAAATGCTTATGAATTTCATGCAGATGTTTTTTATAAAAAAACTCAAAATTCAAGATGAACTGAACATAAACTAGAAAGATGAGAAACTGAGAGCAACAAAAATTGAGAGATTCATTCATCCCTACTCCCACATAAGGCTCACTACAAGCTGGTAAGAATGGGATTTGAATGGCAGGTTCCGTTCTTACAGCCTTTGGGGAAAAGGCATTTACATAGGCTCCAATCCTATCCAGAGCTGCAGTTTTCAATCTATGTCCCTGACAATCCTGGATGCTTCTTAGAAGCTTATATGAGAATTGAAGAATGGGCTGGTAATTGTGAACAAACTTATCTGAAATACAGCTTGCCCATTTTCTACCAATGTATTCACAAAATCTGCCAGTTTTCTCCTGCATAGTTTCGATTCAGGGAAGTATTCTTTGTATTCTAGGCCAATTGGTTTAGGCCACTACCAATTTAAACTTAGTATGCCTATGCTCTAGATCGTAGAATCCCAAATTCTAGAATTGCTTTACACAGCAGCGGGGTTCTGCAACAAACATGTAAGCTGTTCCCTGCCAGACAAGCTGACATGGAATGAATGCAGAAAATTTGAGTACCAATAAATATGTAATACAAAACCAAAAGGCTCCCTCCCTAATTTTCATTTGTTAAAAACAGCTACATGCCCAAAATTTGTAAAAGCTTACAAATTTTATTATCTATCACTCACAACTCAGCTTTGATGTCTATGCCACAACACAGTCTCTCCAACATTCCCTGAAAGCTCTTCCTGCCTAAAGTGTACAAGTCCTAAGATCTACACCTTGTGTCAAATCATTACACATGTGGAATAAAATGCAGGAAATAACACCATGAAAGCAGGAAAATGGAATGTGGATTGTGCCCCAACAGTTATCAGAGCACTTCAATACTGCTATAAAGCAGTAGTGTAGATCTAGCCCTGTCCAAAGTCCTCCCTCTCCTACAGCCAAACGAGGTGTTCACATCCCTAGCAGCAGCACCATCATTTCTCAGTCATTTATGGACTTTATCCATTAGAATATTTATGACCATTCCATGACTGATACAGGCTTGTCCAACACAGACAGGACATAAACCAGGCTGCTAAGTAAAAGCTGGCTTGATTAGAACTGTGGAGTATGGCTTATTCCATAACGGGGGTGCTCCAACATTTTAAAAATGATGACATATACAACAAATGTATTGATTGTTGGAACACTCACCACATTCTTTCATCTATCATAAGCTGCTCCAGCCCCTCAAAAGGATTTTAAAGTATAAAGGTATGGGGCTGCTTTAAGAATCTTGAAAACTATAGATTTAACAGGTGCTGCAATGGTCCAGTGATTGGCAGCGCTTTCTTCTTCCAACTTCCCCCAAATCAATCTCCATGTTTTTTGCAGATGTCAACTTTAATAAGGTTGTGACCACATCAATCCTATGAGCTATTTGACTCTTCTTCACGCTTCATAGAGAGAAAACTGAGGTGCAGAAATCATAATAATTCTTGTGACTCAGCTACATTATACATCCAGAGTTTAAAACCAAATCCAATGCTTTATCCATGGGTGACCCAACCTAATTTTAGCAGGCAGTAGCCATTAATGGAAATGTGTTTCCAGGAGACTCTCCTGCAATTTAAGTGGCTGCAGTGAGAGGGAGTGTGGCTAAAAATGGAGGTTCCAGCCATTAGTAAAGGCCAATGTTTTTTCCCCTCAGGAAAAAACATCCATTACTTGCACCCGATTAGCTAAATTCCACAGGGAGCAGGCTGGGGGTGAAATGCCTCCACAGGAGTATGAGAGGAAAAATCTCCCCATCCCACCTGGCATTATGACAACATTCCTTTGACAGGCCAGTCATATAAATGCCTCCTGCCTGCTTGAATGACATGTTCGACAGATACTTTAAGCAGAGGACAGTGTCTAAAGCGAAACTGAGAGCACCTCAGACTGCATCAGATATAACGGGGGTCTTGCTCTTCAACCTTCACAATGATTGTGGCTATCATTCATCCATGTCTCTGATCAGTGAGCTAGCTGCAGTCCCCTCTCCTGCTGCCAACGTCTCACAGGTACCCTTACAGCAATGTGAGAGACACACTAGAAATAGTTAAGAGTCTTTAGGCTTGATACCCTCCATCACCTTGGTCTGTCCTTGACCATCTGCACAGGCAATTAGCACCCCTGACATATTCTGGGCCAGGAGCTACAACACTGACTGCTCCAAACCAGATATTCCTGCAGGAAGGGGGCTAGCTCGAAGATATCTAAGACTCACAAAGTCACTACTTAAACTCATATTTTCCCCTTTTCCCCAAGTCAGGCACTTGCTGTTCGCATAACAGTTAATTCTACATTTTTAATATCCTTGGGATGCAAAATCCTTTGGTAAACTTGGAACCCATTATTCTACATCTTGCAACAAAGAAGGTGAACTCCTGCAAGCAGCTTATATCACACTCCCTTACATACAAGTTTCATTAGGATGCATAGATTCACTTTGATCAGTCAAGGGAGGTCTGTGCACTGGTTTGATGGGCATGTGTTTGCAGATCAATATCACGCTGCTCATGCAGCCCCCACTGAATGCATTGCTACTGTACAATAGAATATACATCCCCCATCTGGTATATAGAAAGTGGAAGTTTTTGTGCCAGAGACCAGAATGGTTTGCATTTTGACAGTGGTGTCAAATAGGGTGATGCACAGAAAAAAGTTTCAGTTCAAAGCTTCAGATAGGCATTCTGTTTCAATTCATTTCCCAAAGCTTTAAATGTCTCCTCATTTACTATGATGGAGAATCAACAAATGGTTATAACGGTGATAATTATGTTCTGTCAGAAATTGATGACATTTGCTGACATGGTAGCTCCTCCTAAGGGGATGAGGCTTGCCGAATTAATGGCAAATGTGTACAGGAGTTTTAGCATAGACCTTGGGGCTTTACCCCTGCATCTTTGGTTATGCAGAAAACATGAATCAGGACCTAGAAAATCCTTTGTGGCCTTGCCTTCCTTTTACCATGCGTGAAATGTGCCTGATAGTCACTGAGCTTGTGCATTAACCCCCCACCCACCCAAACTAAATCCCTCCCATGCTGACTTAATGCTTCCAATACCTTGACAACCATGCCTGTCCCAAGCAAATGCTTCCAAAGTCCATACAAAGATAATGCAATTTATGCTACAGCATACGAAATGTTACTTTTCCTTCAGTCTCCCTCATTTATTCACCTCAGCCTGTCCCTTGAACTCTCCTTTGTGTTTTGTCACATTTGTACCTTTCCCCTACGCGGAAGGAGAAGTACAAGTTTTCAAAAAGAAGTACTTCTTCATACAGCGCATAGCTAAGCTATGAAATTTGCTACCACAAGATGTAGTGATGGCCATCAATTTGGATGGCTTTAAAAGGGGGTTGAATTAATCCCTCAAGGAGGAGGCTATCAGTGGCTACTAGTCCTGATAACTATGTGTTACAGCCAGTAGCAGAGGCAGTAAGAACATGGGTGGGAGGGTGCTCTTGCATTGTGTCCTGCTTGTGGGTCCCTGGTTGACAGCTGGATGGCCACTGTGTGAACAGAGTGCTGAACTAGATGGACCCTTGGTCTGATCCAGCAGGGCTCTTCTTACGTTCTTAAAAGCAAGCTAGGTAAAGAAGGGATAAAAGACAGAGGGGGTGCTTCCAGATGCAGGGCTCCTAGCGTTAACCATCAGCAGGCACTGCACAGCTATTCCATCTTCTCTTCCCTTTTTGCAGTAAGAGGAAATGTGGGGAAACATAGGAGGGCTACAATTGGAAGGTGGTAATGTCTACGCCCCCCGCCCATAAAAATCCTGTGAATGAGGCAGGGCAATGGCACAATAAAATCCTCATCTGCCAACACACTTGGTTCAGCAGAGCTGCTCGGAAGACAGAAGCAGAGAACAAGTTTGACGGGACAAGCACCATAGGAAGGAAGGTGAAGAGCATTGAAGGGCCAGACAGGCCAAGCTGCGCTCTCTGGGAATGTTTTGCAAGGAAAGGAAAAGTGCATCTGCATAACAACCAATCTGCAACCCGTGACTGCTCAGCTAATCTACCAGCCAAAACAGTTTTACCCTTTTTTGCAGCAAGGAGGATTTGTCTCTCTTGGTTGAATCCCTGTTCAAACCCCATGACAGCTTAGCATTGAAGCTAACAAAGAAAATGTTGCGTATGTCCATGGATGGCGGGAGTTTGGAGAGGAAGGGAGAAGGGTTTATGTCATCAGTGCCTTCTGAACTTCACCACAAGTGATTTTATATTTCTTTAACCAGATGGCGAAAAAGAAGATAAACCTGTTTAGTAACTGTGATAAAGTGAGGAGGCAGTGTGAATCAAAGAGCTGCGCTGCGGGGTCTTTGTGCCAACCCCATTGATTCACACCTGTAAATGCCTGCAAATCGGCCTGCTTTCCAAATTGGCATTTCACAACAGTTCTAGAGGCACCATTAATCTATTGCTGAGCATCATTGAAATGGACCAACCATGAATCTATCCCCTTGCAAATGACCAAATGAAGCTGGCATGAACTTCCTGTGAGGGGAGAAAATTAGATAGGTTATGCTCCATCTCTCCAGCTGATCTATTTGCTGTCCTTGCCTTTGCCCTCCAGCAGAATCAATGCAAATCGTTCAGTTCTGTTCTGTTTTATTTGCCAGGTGACAACAAAAAGGGAGTAGTTGCCACCTCACATTATGTGTTCATTTCCTTCTGTATTTATAGGCTGCCTTTCAGGGTTGCAATCTCAAACTGCCTCATAACCCCTATTGTGCTGCTTCCTGCACCATGATGACCACAGCTGATGGGAGTTGGTACAAAACATCTGGAGGGCACCAAGTTGGGTCTAGTATGAAACACCCATTCCTCCAGCAAAGACCTTTGGGACTCCTACTATCATTGAACCTATCTACACTTCTGCTTTAAAATGGTTTAAAGCAGTTTATAACAGTTTTGAGAACTGTTGGGGCCCAGGACACACTCCATATACAGTTTTCAAAACATTTTCAAAGTGTTTTATCCTGCATGTGTAGATAGGCTCACTGTTTCTCTAGAGAACAAATCTATCCAAGTTTAAACATACAAAGGGAATTATAATCAGCAAAATAAAGCAAAGGACCCTGATGTTGTTTCCCCAGCACAGAATGTCACCTCTCTTGACTCTGGCTAAATTGAAACATATTTAATATGAAGCTTCAGCTGCACACCTCAACAGGAATCCACATTCCCTCCATATTTCCATATAAATAAGAAAAGTCAAGGAGCTAAGCAATGCCAATAGCCTGTTACACTACAGCTGGGTATGTTTTCATTACTGCTGGCCAAGAGAAGGGCTGGCCTTGCCTTTTATTTATTATTCCTTCCCTTCACTTTCCACAGCTGAAGTTTGGATACTAAATGGAATCTGGGGCACAGCCCACAGGGAGGCTGTTCTGAACAATCCTCACTGAACTGTGCTCCTAAGCATGTCAGAATCCACAAGGGATTCAAAGGGGTTAGAATTTCTATGAATCCAACCTGCGGATTCCACAACAGATCAGCCTTTTTGAGTCATGTGGATTCTGCAGACTTGCGGATTAGTTTTTTTTAACTTGGGGCAATTTGCATACATTTGCATAAACACCCTCCTGATGTTTTGGCCTACAACTCTGTAGTGAGTTAAAAATGGTCAGGTCTGGTGTTGAACTTGCACAGTTGTCCCATATGTTCTTTTTAAAATATATAAAGGCCTGCTTAAAGAGCGGTTTTCTGGTTTCTTGGGGTAGGCCTCAGAAGTATTGGACAACTCTGTTGGGTATCAACCAAGCAGACACCAATACACATGCTTAACAATTGCTTAAACCTCAAGTTAAGCAGGTGCCTAATTTCCTCTGTTTGCTTTACTGAATTTCTCCCCCCCTTCCCCTCCCCAGGTTGGTTGGAATCTATTAACCATTGGGACAGGTAACTTATTACCTACCTGTGATGTTTCAAGCATGTACTAGTATATGAGAAAGGGTATAAAAGATGGAGCAAAGCCTATCCAATTTGGTTTCACTCCAGGTGGAATGTGCACACTAACCTGGAGAACTTGGATTCAAGAAGCAATCTCTATTTACTGTGGTTTGGGGCCCTAGCAAAAGCCAACCCTTTAGAAGCTTTCTTTGTATTTTTATTTTGCATCCATTTTCTATCAATAAAGTGTCATTCTTTCACAAGTAGTCTAGTTTCATCTTGGCAATCTAAAGAATCGACTTTGACTTGGTCCTGAATAGATCAGGCCTCCTGAATAACACAAACTTCCATCAGCTCTAGCCAGCATAGCCAATGGTGTGAGATTATGTAAGCCAAAACATCTGGAGCGCCACTAGTTGCCTTCCACTGTTATAGAGGAAGACTTTCTCTTAGCCTCCTTGATTGGAAAGGAAGAAATTCATTCGTTGGTACACCAAGCACATTTGTGGCCTGTAGGTAAATAAGGTATGATTACCAGCTTGCACACTTTTATAAAAAAGAATGTATAAAACTATCAATTGCATTCTTTATTGTGGAGCATTGCCGCTGTTAGAGTCTATTATAGACTTTCCCAACTGCATGCCCTGCAGGTGTGTTGGAGTACAACTCCCATTATCCCCCAGCTATCATGGCCATTGGTGATAATGAGAGTTATAGTCCACACATATCTAGAGGGCACCCAGTTGGGGAAAGCTGGTCTAATGTAACTGAGACTTAGGTTGCAACTTGCCTCTGCTATCCTTGCTCAGGCAGGACGTGGGAAGATCTACATGACTATCCAGGAGTTCATAATAGGAAGTAGAAACTGAGCGAAGTGGGAGGCCTGCCTTTCAGGCAGCAGAACCCAGAGACAGAGTGTGCTCTAGCATCAGCATAGGAAAGGAATAAAACTTCATTAGCTCAAGTAAAATAAAATCACAGAGAGAATTCTCAGCACTGTTTCATACAATGTAACTTATTGCATGGAGATAGATCCCAGTGTGGGAAACCCTAAACAAATAAAGCAGTCCTGAGGGCAGTTTCAAACACGCTGATTAATTTCCTACACACAGAAAGCTGCCATATAGAAAAAAGCATCCACATTCCATGGAGATCATCACGCATGACAACATTTTCACAATAAAGTACTTCTCTATGTGGAACGGGGAAACATCAACATGTGTAATATAGTGAATCATCAGCATGTGCAATCATCAGAAGAAACGTTCTTCACCGGGGGATTGTCCTGCTTCCCCCACCCCACCCCACCTCCATAGACAGAGATTATCTATGCAGCATTTTCACCACTGTTGAAGCCAATTTATGTATTAATTTTTTTCCTTGAGAAATTATTGATAGGTACCAAATATGTATACAGAGAATAATTTATGAAGGGTCCCTGACCCAACTGTATAAAGCATGGATTTTTCCAGCAAACACAAATAGTGTTGATCCTTCCTTAGTCACCATTTTTGTGTTACTACAAAGGGAACAATCCCTCCAATTTAGATATATGGCCATACCTATAAATGATGCTGTGCATCTTTCCTTTAGATCTCAGGAATCAGTTTGTAATGTATAGGTATGGGGAAAACCTTAGGATATAGGAAGGAGCTGAAGGCATAGGCAAAACTATTAGGGTCTCTAATGTAACCATGACTGTGGCTGCCCTATGTTAAAATCACGGTAGTCATGCAGGACTATGCTGATGATTCACAAAGAACTGCATCATATGTATTCATATGTCTGGCTGTATGCATGGCAGAGTAAAACACCACACATGCACCAATGTGCAGGGGTGCATAAAACATGACCCCAAAAGAAATACGATAAACAGTCATGCATATGATTGCATCAAGATTGTTGTATAGTGTTTTT
The DNA here is from genome assembly GCA_029215795.1 of Anniella stebbinsi. Lineage (NCBI taxonomy): Eukaryota > Metazoa > Chordata > Lepidosauria > Squamata > Anniellidae > Anniella > Anniella stebbinsi. The sequence goes on along the minus strand of JARDYH010000005.1, from coordinate 56,353,395 downwards.
TCTTTGTTTGTTTTATCAATATGCACAAGTGTATTGGCAAAAATGCCACTTTGAAGGCAGTCTAAAAACTAGTTTTTAAAAAACTTAAAATACTAAAATTAACTGAAAACTGAAGCAAACTGTCATAGGCATACTTCCTCTGATACTGCAAGTAGCACATAGCCACTAGGACTAGTAGCCATTGAAAGCTTTCTCCTCCTGGAATTTGCCCAATCTCCTTTTAAAGCCATCCAAATTAGTGGCCATCATTTCATCTTGTGGCAGTGAATTCCATCGTTTAACTATGCACTGTGTGAAGAAGTACTTCCTTTTATCTGTCGTAGATCTCACACCAATCAGCTTCATGGGATGATAGTATTACGACAGAGGGAGAAAAATATCCATTTTCTCCACATCGCGCATAATTTTACACACTTCTATCATGTCCCCCACCCCTTACTTGTCTTTTCTCCAAGCTAAATAATCCCAGCTGTGGTAAACCTTCCCTCATCAGGGAGTTGCTCCAGGCCCTTGATCATTTTAGCTGCCCTTTTCTGCCCTGTTCCAAAATGGAAATACTCCCCCATCCATCAACAAAATTATAACTCCTGTTAATACCTAAGCTGGTGATTGGCTGTGTGCACTCCCAACAGGAATTAATGACACAGGTCTTCTACCAGTGGCACTGAAACTCCAACCAAAACTCGGTTGCTTATATAAGGCGAGGAAGTCTTCAGCAAAATAAGGAACTGAGCCCAGGATTCCTGTAGCCAAAACTAGTCCCTTAACACTGCAACAGCTTTCCTATTAGCATGTATTGATCTTCCCATGCTCTGTTTTTCTACACCTTGGTGGCTTAGCTGACAATGCAGAAGATGGAACTCATGGCATGCATTCAAACAGAACCTAAGATCCTACTTGTTTCCCCCACCTTTTGAAGCAGTGAGTTAACATCTCTCAGGCAGGGATGCAGGTTCATCAAGCCCCCTTCCAATCATTGTACCCTGTACTTCCCTTCATTTGGTGTCCTTCACCTCCAGGGACGTGCCCTCTGTCCCCCAATCCTCTCTATCAACTGCTTGTCTGGCAGATGTCAAGGCTGCAGCGGTAGCTACTGACACAGCTGATGCCGCAGGATATGCATGCTCCATTGCCTCTTGATCATCTTGCCCCCTGCGGTGGAACTTGGTGGGCTAGAAGCAATCATCAGCCTGCCAAGCCAGGGAGGTGTGCTGAAGCACACAAGATCTTCTTAAGAACACTACTTCTCTAGCACTGTTCTCACTTGGTGGCTGTTCCCTGGTCCTGCAACCGGTTTCTCAGCCAAGTGCCTCTCAGAGGGGGCTATTCAATTAAGACAGTCGAAAAACAATCCATCTGGAGATTCTAAAACACACACACACACACACACACACACACACACACACAAACATTCATACACCCACTGCAGATCATTTTATAAACAACATGTATGGAGGATCTATAGAAAGAAGAACTCTGATGTGAAGACACTCCCTGTGTTTACTTTTTCAGATTCGTCAAGATCTTCCAAGGTTAAGAGGTCACACTATAGCTCAATTCCCAATCTGCCCTCTCAGTCCTGCAAGAAGAAATCAGTCTTTCAAACCAAGTTCTGTCAAATTTGCTAGCCCGGAAACGATCAAGACACATGGCATTGCACATCCCATGGATTGGACTGCATTCTTTCACATTTAAGTTATTTGGGATTTCAAAAAGGGCAGGGTTACAACAGAAGTGCAGGGGCCCACTGGCTCATCATCTTCATGCAATAGAAATATATATTAAAATGGAGCTGGCGTAAGAGCCACATATAAAGATATTTATAACGCCTCTCAAATATAAAATGCTTAACAGGACAATCTTGTGCATGTTTACTCAGAAGCAAATCCCATTGTGTTCAGTGGAGCTTAGTTCTAGGTTACAGTTTAACCAATCCACCTGGACTGGATTTAAGACAGACATGCCTGAGAGCAGAGCGTCCTTACTAAAGCCATGTTCTGACACATCCAAGCAATCCACTATCATATGGATAATTCAGATTAATCCATAAGTGCTTGGATTTTGCCAAAGCAATGGAATCAAGAAAAACACATTTGGTAAGGTTCTCCCCAAATAACATATCTGTTTTACATGACCCACTTTAGGTCTTGTTTTCAGAAGTGATTGGCCAAACAACTGAACATAAACCAAAACCCAGCACAACTCAGCATGTGGTGATCTGGTCTGCTGAACACTTCACTGCTTCACTAGCGTGCCAATGAGCCTGTGATGAACTATGTGGGTTACTACATGGGGCTTATTGCAGATTCTCTTTTGATCTAGACTTGATGATCACACAGGTGACATTTACCAACATCATACCATTGAAAAAAATCTACTCTCCTAGCAAAAATCATCATTTCCAAAATATACTGTAAGCAAGGAATTTGGGAGCAGAAAATTACTCCTGTTTCTCAATTCTATACATTTTCTATAAGCAGATAACAGCGTGTGCAAGAACATCCTCCGCATATATGTCATTGAAGTTGTATTAGAAAGCAAAGGAGACAGAGCTATCTCCATAGCCTCAACAGACTCTGCCTGCCAGTTAGTGCAATTTCTGATGGATATTTTTTCGGAAATGATTTTTATGTTATTTTTTTGAGGAAGAGGAACTGGACTGGACTGAACTCAAGAGTTAATTCCCTACTGGCTTCAAAGCTGCCACAAGATAATGATGAGTTTCAAGTACCATTCACCCAGCACTGCTTTTTATTATTGTTATGAGACACCCTCCAAAAATTATGGATATATACACACACACACACACACACACATACCTGGGAGTAAGTCCCATTGAACTCAATAGGGCTTACTTCTGAGTAGATGTATAGATTAGCATTGCAAGTGGACTAAGGTATAGAACAGAGGTAGGCAACCTGGTATAGGCCAGCATGTTTGAGGATGATGGGAGCTGTAGTCAAAAACATCTGAAGGGTAACATTTATCCAGTTCAGCCCCTGCTGTAAGGCAGGACCATCCACCCACTAGCCCCCAGAGGACAACCTTCAGAGCTCAGTGAGCCATTCAGTTCAGGTACCTGCAGAGAAACAGCTCCAGAGAATGCAAGTCAACACAAGCAAAGCTGAAGAGTAAAGGGGGGGAGAGAGAGGAGAAAGTGCTAATCTGACATTAGGGATCACGAATGCTCATTCAATACCAAGTTGTTCCGTAATCAGAAACTTACCCTGGCTTTGGAGCTACTTTGCAGGGCAAAAAGGTTGATTTCATGATGGGTAAAAGTCCAGTTCAAGCTATTCAATCTGGTGAACCACATGGGATAGAACCTGCTGGACTATACCACTTTAAACTGCAGGCAGGGTACTTGAAGTTTGAACGATTCCCCTTATTAAAATAGACTCCCTGAACACAGAAACCAACACATCAGGGGGAAGACTAAGCTAGAATTCTTCCTGACAAGAGTTTTCTATGTTAATGCAGTTTTTAAAAAGTAATTGGCAGGCATTCGAATGCACAGTTCCCACTACAATTTGAAATACTGCCATCTAACAAGAGCTACATCACATAAGTTTGTTTTCATATAATTAATAGAGGCATGCACCGACCCCAAGATTCAACTCAATCCTGATTTGATGATTTGGAAAATGGACTGATTTGGCTTGGACCGATTCAGAAATTATCTGCTTCGACTCAAGTATAGAGCCAGAGTCAAGATTCAGAAATCCAAGGCTTTGTGCTTTCCATTAGCTATCATGGGAAATCCAAAAATGGCTATAACATTTTTTCCTGCTTGTGACACATGGTTGAAAGTTGCAGGCAGAGTAGCCTCTTCGGAGAGGATTATGCCTGGCAAATTTCAGACAAATAGGAGCTGTGGAGTTCATGCTTGATGCACACATATATTTAATGGAAATTGCAACTTACATGTTTATTATTATTATTTTCTGGCAGAATTAAATGAGATTTGCAGAGATTGTTGCCCCATCTGAAGTAATCAAGGCTGCCAAGTTTCAGATGACTATGTGCAGGGATTTCTGTGCAAGAGCAGCCTCAACTGGATCGCCTACTATATCCTTTACTCAAAAGATGCCTGGGAGGCAAAGCTATCCATTTTCTTGGACTGGTTTGGGAGGAGGGGGTGTTAATGTCTTTCTCATTGTGCCAATTTCCCAATTCCCCTCCATCCAATTATTGTTAGTCCAGATTGGAGTGGGGATAGAGGTACATGCATTTCTTTCAGCTGTGGGGCTAGCATCAGTCACAAGGGAGTACAATTTAGACTAGAGGGATGGCATTGGGGAAACAGTTAAATACCCCCTTCCTCCACCAGTGCCAGAGCAACCCTCCAGAGCTGCCTTTGAGAAACATTTTAAACAATTTCTTGGGTTTTTTAGCAATTCCATTCATGGTAGGGTGACTATATGGAAAGGAGGACAGGGCTCCTGTATCTTTAACAGTTGTATAGAGAAGGGATTTTCAGCTGGTGTCATTTGTACGCATGCAGCACCTGGTGAAATTCCTTCTTCATCGCACCAGTTAAAGCTGCAGGAGCCCTGCCCTCTTTTGTATCTGGTCACTCTAGCTATACTCCTGCAGTTTTTACTGTAGTGATGAAGAGGGAATTTCACCAGGTGCTGCATGTATGCAAATGACACCTGCTGAAATTCCCTTTTCTACACAACTGTTAAAGATACAGGAGCCCTGTCCTCCTTTTCATATGGTCACCCTAATTCATGGATCTCCTAAATAAACATGCCATTTGGCCCTCACTGAGGGGATAACTTGGGCTGTCCCACCAGACTGCTGCAGGCAAGGAATAATATAATTGAATTAAAATTAGACCAGTTGGTTACCCACGAACACACTTCACAGGGCAAAATCAAGTCTAAAAAAAGGTTTAACTAAACATTGACTTTTAATTATAGGTATCTCTTAATTACTTCATGATTTGTTTACAGTTTGTTTGTTACTGACATATCAAAGGACTTTGGCCTGCACCTGTGTTTATGAAGGTGCACAAAGACTTTTTGTATTCATATTTCATTTTGCTCCAATTTGGAATTAATTATGTTTATAGTACATTGTTATAGAAGATAGTCTAATACTTTCTTTTTTTAAAAAAAAGGCTTTTTATATCATTTTTATTGTAAGTTTCAACAAAACAAAAACAACCAAAAAAATAAAAATGCAAGTGCAACTACATACTTTAAAAGCCTCAATGTCAAATGTTAACACATATTTTTTTTAAAAAAAAAAAGAAGTAAATCACACACAAAAAGCTTTATGGACATAAATAAATGCATGAATTGTGTAAAATCCATTCCCTCTGTGTTTCGTGGACTGTCAGGCGGCTTTCATTCCATCATCCACCTATCAACAGAATCAGATTTTTTTATTTCTGAATTTGCGCAAACACAAAATTACACAGATTTGTATGTATGCACATGCGCAAATTCCTCCAAACTAAGCATATTTCCCGAAAATGTGCATTTTCATGCTTTAGCCTGCAGGGGAAATGTGCATTTTTGGCCAGTCTCTGTGCCCACTCAAACTGTGAGCTGTAGATGGGCAACTCTAAGCCCTCCCCCGCTCTCCCTAATGCTGGTTCCTAATCTTCAAACCAGATGTAGACTGGGGAGCCCTTCAAACAGAGGACATCTTTGAATAGAGGACTATTATCTGTAAAGAAGGACACATGGCCACCCTAGCAGAGAACCTTTAGCTCAGCTCCAATGATAGTACTGGGAAGCATTTTTTTTTCTGAATGGTTATCGACCTATCTGTGCAGTGGAGCAAATAACTAGTTTACTGAACAGCACAACAGTTCTCTGAGCAGTAACTAAAATGAAAGCCAGCAACACAAACCCATCCCTTCAAGGCCTGTTTTGATTTAGAGGCTAAAGCTCCCCAAATAGCTTTTCTGTTTCAGAAACCTCTTTTCATTCGCAGGATCTCTGCAAGAGTTTTAGATTTCAGAGTGAAAAGGCATAATAATATATATTTTTAAAAAGGCATAAAAGGTCCATTCATGTTCCTCCAGGCCTTAGCCTGGTATTGCTGATAGCAAGTAGACAGAAATGCTACTTGACTTTTTTTGTTTTTAGGTATGGAAAATCAATTAATTGATTTAATCATTCCCGTGGAATCCATTGCTTATGAGAATAATGAACTGCCATGGCAGGTCAGATTACTGATTTGCCTCTCCTGTTCCTCTGTACTGAAAAGGCCTTCCAGATTCAAAACATTTGTGCACAGAGGAGCCGCCGCTGATGGGAATGTTATAACAGAAGGTGCGCAAATGGGGGTGCATTGGTAAGAGAGAGAGTGGGGGGAGAGGGAGCGTGGCCATGTGTGACTTGGCAGAGCACCACCCAAGTCCAGACAGGAGAGTAGCAGGGGCCTTGAAGTTGCCCAGGCATAGCTGACAGCACACGGAGAGCAGACGGAGCAAGGCACACACTCCTCTCCACTATGGTGAAATGTATTATACTTCTATTTCTTTTGTAGCAATGCCTTCCAAATGCATGCAAATTGTAAGAATAAATGTATATAAATATATAATGTAAACATGTAATTGTATAAATAAATCCAAATGCATTGATGCTTATGAATGCAGGTTTTATGCAAATCCATACCCTCTGTCGTCCTCTTTTTTGGTGATGTGTGTCCTCTTTGGGGGCAATACATATGTGGCCACATTCGAGAGAAGAGGCAGTGCAGTGATACGGAGCAAGGAAGGACAGTAGGCCACCAAGAGTCAAGAGAGATAGCAAAGAGAGTGAGTATTGAGCATTACTTAGATGTGCTGCCTAATGGTCCACAGTGCTGTATTTTCCAGCTGCTAGCACTGAATAGAAGCTATGCTAATAAACAAAAGTGTTTACTTAATACATTGCAAGCCCATCTCCTCCTTCAGTATATTCTTAAAGTGGATTCAGATGAGCAGCTGAAAGAGACTCAAGGGTAGGGTGACCAGATTTTGAGGATCAAAATCCCGGACCCCCCCCCGCCACCCCACCCACTCAAAACCCCGCAGCCCCCCCTACGCTGCCCCCCCCGCCCCGCGCTGCACGCACGCACTCCCCGCGCCGCCCGCCCCGCGCTCCTTACCGGCTGGGGCGTCCGCTTCCCTCTGGTGCTCGGAATCTACTGAGAAACAGGTTTCCTGGCCTGTCTCTCAGTACCGCACCAGGTGATGACATCATCACTCGGCGTGCTACTGAGGGACAGGCCACGAAGCTTGTTTCTCAGTAGATTCCGAGCACCGGAGGGAAGCAGACGCCCCAGCAGGTAAGTGCCTCGCACCGCCGCCTGCCCCACGCAGGCCACCCGCCCCACCCACGCCGCACCACGCCGCCCCCCCTCCTCGTGGGAGGAGAACGAACTGTTTCCCGGAGGTTGCCCCCTGGGGCCCGGTCGGCCCGGTTTGGCCCATTTTTCCCGTTTAGGACCGGGAAACCCCGGGGGGTCTGGTCAGCCTACTCAAGGGGGGCAGATTTTGGTTTGATGCTTGCACAGCTAGATGACAGTATGTTTTTCTCTGCAAGGCAATCAAATGGCAACTTGGGAAGGATGGGACAGAAAGCACTGGAGGAGGGATACCCACTTCCCTATAACCATGGCCCTCATCTGAATTGGGGCTCTGCAGCTGCTATTCAGTTTTATTAAGAGTGTGGAAGATTTAATCACAGAATTCCCACCATCATGTCTAGTCTGCCCCCCACCCAACTGTTGGTTTAAATGTTCCAGCACAGCAGTGGTGAGTGGTGAAACTGCAGTTCAGAAAACATCCTGGAAATCATATACAGTCAGGACTGAGACAGAAGCTTATCAAGTGTATCAGTTACCCCCATGAAGGGGTTGGTGGGATGCTGTAAAAACTAATGGGCACCAAATGTCCATTGAAATGCATTGGTTCATTCCAAATGGCCATAGGAAATCACTGGAAGGTTTTAGAGACCATCTTCAGCTCAGAATACTTGCAAAAGAAAAGCATTAGTTGTTCTTAGGAACCTTCACCAAATCAAACCAAGTGCTTACACAGTGGATTTCTTGAACAACTCCCATGATCACTTTCTCAGCAATTTCTAGGGATCATCTCCAAGCAGGCAAACCTATTGGAATGCATTAAATCAAAGGTGATTGGAGGTTTACATGCTGGTCTTTAGGTACATCCTCCAAATGGACTAAACCTGGGATGGGTGTCCTCAAAATTGCCTGGAATAATATACATTCTTACAGACACACAACACACCCCTCTTGAGCAACCCCTCCCTTACAAATAGCATGTCCTCCTGAATGGCCATAGGGCTGATGCAAGCAGTCCCATAGGAAAAGCAGGAGCTCCAAAACTGCACACAGGTGCACCAAGGGAGCACCTCCAGAGTCCCAATGCCACAACAACTTCATAGCAACAGCCTCTCCTTCCAAAGAGCCATAAGATTCAGCTGTCCGTCTGAAAGGATGTAGAAATTAGGGATGTGCACGGACCCCCCGGATCGGATCGGGACCCGGATTGGGACCTCCAATTTTGTCATGGATCAGTTCGGACAAAATCGGAGGCCCCCCGGACCGGATCAAGTCCGATCCCGATCCAAAAATCGGAAATTTTTGGATCGGCCGCCATTTTTTTCCCCATAGACTTGCATTGCAATGCAAGTCTATGAGGAAAAAATGGCGGCGGGTGGGTGAGGGGGGGCCTAACTCCCTCCCCCCCGGGGCCATCCGCTGTGGACGGCCCTGGCAGGTAAGCCCCCTCCCCCGCGCTCCCTACCCCCCCTGGGGCCGTCCGCTTCCATCCGCTGGCGCCCGCGGATAGAAGCGGACGGCTCCAGGGGGGGTAAGCCTCCTTCCCCGCCACTGCTTACCTGTTAGGGTCGTTCGCTCCCGTCCGGCGCCAGCGGCTACCGCCAGCCGGCTTTGCGGCTTGCTCTAGAGTAGCGCGCCGGGTGATCACCCGGCGCGCCACCCTGGAGCAGGCCGCGGAGCCCGCTGGTAGTAGCCGCCGGTGCCGGACGGGAGCGGACAGGCCGGAAAGGTAAGGGCCCCCCTCCTCCCCTCCGCGCGCCCCCTGCTTACCTTCCCGGTCCGTCTGCTCCCGTCCGGCGCCGGCAGCTACTACCAGCGGGCTCTGCGGCCTGCTCTAGAGTAGCGCGCCGGGTGATGACATCACCCGGTGCGCCACCCTGGAGCAGGCCGCGGAGCCCGCTGGTAGTAGCCGCCGGCGCCGGACGGGAGCGGACGGCCGGGAAGGTAAGCGCCCCCCTCCCCCCCCCCCCCCCCCCCGCTGTCCACTTTCATCGGCGGGCGCCCGCTGGCGCCGGCCAATGGAAGCGCCGGTGGGCGCCGGTGGGCGCCAGTGGGCGCCCGCCGATCCGCCGATCCGCCGAACCGGTTCAGAGCCTTTTCGGACCGGTTTGGATTGGATCGGCCGATCCAGCTGTCGGATCGGAAATCGGATAATTTATCCGATTTCCCACTGGACCGGACTCGGATCGTGGATCGGGTCCGATCCAGTGCACATCCCTAGTAGAAATGCATTGGACTAATAGAAGCAGCCCCACAGGAAAGAACAGGAACACTGGGGAAGTGTCCTTGAATGCCACAAGCCCTCCATAGCATAGGCCCTGCCTTCCACTTAGGCATAGGAATGCATTGGACTGACACCAATGCACCTCCTGGGGTGGGGAGACCCTAGCTGGGTTATTCAGGAATCAATCTTCCCAGTATGACAAGCCAGTTTGTTTCTCCACAAATTTATACCCATCTACAGAAATGTTCTGAAGTGGGGAATAGCGGAGGTGGGGAATTAAAAAACAAAAGAGTAAAACATACTCAAAATCAATAAAACTGTGGCTGTCATTTTACTCAGGCTAGGCTTGTTTAAATAAAAAAAATGGCTTTAGTAGATGCTGAAAACAGAATAACATCGTCACCTGCCTGACATCAACTGGCAAGGAATTTGTGCAGCACCAATTCATTAAAAGCTCTACTCTGAGTGGCCTCTAAATGGAGCCATTCGGTCATAGGCATGTGGAAGAAATCCACAAAGGATTTCAGATTAATATGACTCTGGCCTGTGGATTCCACGGGCTTTTTCTGAATCACGTTCCACAGACTTGCAGGCCTGTTTTTTCACAAGGCCACATTAGCACAAATGCGCATTTGCAAACAAGAACAAATTCTTGCACACCCCTAAAAACAATCCAATTCTGTCAATGAGTGGATAATGGCAATCCTCAAAACACAGATGGAATGGATTTAATAAAATCTGTACATTCCTAGTCAGTCCCATGAAGAACCATCAGGAGTGCCTCATCCAACGATCTCTGGAAGCAGACAGGCAGATAAGGGAGAAGGTGTGCTTTCCATAAGATTTGTTACTCCCATGTCAAAAATGTTCACCACTGTATAACAGACCAGCCAGCCAACCACATGATAGCAAGAGTAGATCAGAACCACCACAACCCATGTCTGTACACCAGGTTTGCTGAATCCATGCATTCTCCCATGTTAGGTGTGGAGTCTCCCATTATTATGATTATCATTATAATGATAATTATTATGATTATTAATATCCCACCTTTTTCCCAATACTGGGACCCAAGGCGGTTTACAAATTGAACCATGTACGGTTAAAACAAATAGAGATATACAAAAATTTAAAATATAATTAAACATAGTACAATTTTAAAATATTTAAAACATTTTAAAACATTTTAAATACAAATAATAAAAAAAATCCTACTATAAGCAGCACATCCACAAAGGTCTGAACTATTCCCCAAAGGCCTGCTGAAACAGAAAAGTTTTAGCCTGCCTCCAAAAGCACACCAAGGAGGGAGCCAGTCTAGCTTCCCTGGGAAGGGAGTTCCAGAGCCCCGGAGCAGCCACCGAGAAGGCCCTCTCCTGCATTCCCACCAGGCGTGCCTGTGGTGGTGGTGGGATGGAGAGAAGGGCCTCCCCTGAAAACCTCAGGGGACGGGCAGGCTCATAAGGGAGAATATGCTAAATGTGCTAAAAGGGAACATGGGACAAGGGGGAACATATGTGGAACCTAGCATTTACCACAAGATTTGGAATATTTCTAGAATCCAGTGGCAACTTTAATTACATGCCAGAGCATTCCAAAATAGACAAGCCAAATTTCATTGGAGTAGAGAAAGAAAAGGCCCTGCACCAGATTCCCAGAAACTTTGGCCAATTTTTAAAGCACAGCCAGAGGGTGGGGAGATCGGGACATAGAGGAGGTTTCTGCCACCCTTCTCACAAGCCTGATACATTTCAGTAAGTCAGGCTCGTCAAAGAACCCAATGACATTCTCATGATTTCCCTGTGTAAAGATGCTTGCCAGCCAGCCAAAAGGTATCCGGCTCTTCCTCTTTCTTTCATTGTACTCACCCATCTGTTCATCCTCCCTTTTCACCTTTTCTAACTGCCACCTTCATTACCATCAATTAAAATTCACATCTGCAGAAGGAAGAGGCAGTGTGCAAAAAGTCCATTTTCAACAACATTAATAAATTAATCTATCAGAATCATTTGAGGAAAGTTTAGCTCAGCAATAGGCTACCCGCAGTGCATTCTATGTTGGGCCATTTTAGCAGAGTGACATGTTGAGAAGCAAAAGTTTCTTTAGGGCCAAACTAGACATGACAAGGAAGATGTGGAATGTCAGAATTGTGTGTGTGCATGCGGGCTTGCATTTTTGACTTCAAAGCAACTACTTGGGGCTGGTCACCTGACTGAGAAAGGGGCATTGGCAGAATGGTGCTTAACCTATTTCTCTCACACAGTTTCCCCAAGTGTTATTTACAGAGTTAATAATACTTGGGGAAACTGCATGGGAGGAATGGGTTTCCCTCTAAAATGGGAAAACTACAGGAACCCAAGCAGCAGTTAAAGCTAAATTCTTGCTCATCTCTTCCTACATGTTACATCAAACTTAGCCAAGATCATACAATTACAAAATTGCATGAATCCACTTACAATAAGAAGGAAGGAGGAGGAGGAAAAGAAGAAGAAGAAGAAGAAGAAGAAGAAGAAGAAGAAGAAGAAGAAGAAGAAGAAGGTCCCCTCTACAAGGATTCGCTTTTGCGCCTGGTTAGCCGATTATGCGCATAATCGCTGAAGTGCATTTATGCCTAATACCTCTGCACGAGAGGCGGCGAGAAGCGGAGAAGCGCATTAAGGGATGACCAAAATGCGCTTTACAAGTAGTTAATGCGCATAATCGCTTATTCACATAGTCAAAATGCGCTTTAACGGCTGGAGCAAAATAAAACTCTGTGTTTAACGCGCATTCGATAATGCGCATAATCAGAGAGATAACGCGCCTCTACGCCCGATTTGCGCTCCGTTCTTGTAGAGGTGAAGAAGAAGAAGAAGAAGAAGAAGATTTAAACCCCAAGCTCTTCTGGGAAGAGGGTGCATATGAATGAAAAATAGGCAAAGATCATTCACCAAGCAATTAAAAAAAATCAAAACAATATGAAGCTATTATTTATTTTTCTTTAATTGGATTTTTAATCCTGCTTTTCTATGAGAACATATTCAGAACAAATACTAAAAAGGATATTTACCACCCACCCACTGGCCCCTGCATGCACACATACACCCTATTCCATGAGTTCAGGGTGACATACAACAATTTCGTTGCTATCTATCTCTGTCCCCAAGCCAATTGTCTAATTACTAAATTCCAATGGCTTGAAGAAATAAAGGAGGGCAATCTAAAAATAATAAATTTTATCCACTCTCTAACATTTCTTGCTGCTGTTACTCCTCTTATCCCAACGTAAGGTGCCTAAGGCAGAATTGCTACTATTTTGTGTTTCTTCCCCCATCCCCCGCTCATCCTGTTAATGTGCAGTAGGGTACAACATCTGACATTGTCACACTGCACACCTCCCCTGCCTTGCATTATTAGCAGTGAAGACAGTAAATTGCCTAGTGCAATGATGACCAATCATGCATTTAGTTATACTATATGTTAGCAGCAGTGGTGCAGCTAGGCAATGTTAGACTCTGGACTGAATGGTCTTCTGCGGGGGCAGGGGGAGCTAAAGACAGTCATACATGTTACTTCAGTTGTGAAGTTCATAATTAACATATTTCTTCTTCCCCCCCCCCTCCACCACCCTGTGCTTTACAACTGTTCCTTACATTAGAACAAAACAAAAAGACACCCATTTGCCAACCCTGATTTATATTTAAAAAACAAGAAGAAACTCTGAGCATGTGCAATTTTGCATTTTAAATTCACTTAAATCATAGCACCGTCATGACCACAGAAATGAAATGCACTGCCCCAATGCTAAATAGATTTACTTGGAAATAAGAAACATTTTGTTATAGGAAAGAATATTTTAAAAGTAACAATAATAAAATGAGCAGGCAGTGGCCTCCTGACTATAAAATGTTTTCGGATATTTTAAAAAAATAAGAAAGAAAGAAAGAAAGAAAGAAAGAAAGAAAGAACGCTGGGCCTCAGCAGGTACCAAATCATGCCTACCCTTTAGGCTGGCCCTGTCTCTTGGGAGGCCTAGAAAAACCCTGCCTAAAGTCCTGGAGAGCTGCTGCCAGTCACAGTCCTAAGCTAATTGGACTGTGGTCTGGCTTAGTATAAGGCAGTTTCCTATCTTTCGAACACAAAGTCTTTTCAGGGAGCCTCCCCAAGAGATGGTTTTATTGGCCCTCTATCTCCGTAAGGCATGATAAGTAAGGCTGCCATTGAAGACAGTGGAGAAGCGTCAACGGGTGCAGAACACTGCTGTCAGAATTCTGACTAGTGCAGTATGTTTGAATCGTCTCTCACCAGCATTAAAGAGCCGCCTGCCAGTCGGCTTCCAACCCCAATTCAAACTGTGAGCATTGAAGTTTAAAGCCCTAAATGGCTCGGTACCATGTACCTGAAGAGGCTTCTTCCATAGCATTCTGTCCACACTCTGAGACGAGTACCTGAGACCCCTCTCTCTGTTTCCTCTTTGGCCCTTTCTACGCCTAAGGGTGTAGAGGAAGGGAGGGGGATAGGATCGTGGACTTACCTGCTTCCGCGATCCTCTCGCAGCGTCTAAAAAGAAGCACGACATTCTGGAAGGGAAGGGGGATGTTGTGCCCACCTTTTTTAAAAAAAGAAGAAGCAGGAGCCAGGAACACAATTGTGCTCCAATGAAAAGTTGTTTTAAAAAGCCCTGCTCCCACTCCCGCTCCCACCCCACCCCGATATCCCTGGACTCCCCCGGACTGGCTCCTTCCTTCTCTTTTGAGCTCCTTCCCTCTTTGTTGACCCCCACTACTCGCAGGGAGGAGGGAAGAAGCCGGGATGGGTGCCCAACACTGTCCCACAGTCCTCAGGATGGTCCTGAGACCTCGAGGAAAAACGGGATAACTGGGGAACCAGTCATCCCGTGAAAATGGTGGGGTCGTCCCTGCCTGCTCCTAGGATCCCCTGTGCATTATTTGGATGCACAGGGACAACCCAGGGATGACCCCAGGGAAAAAAACATCATGCATGCAGGGCTTTTTTCAGAGGTGAAGCAGGCAGGGCCAGCTCTGTCATTAGCTGATTTGGGGTGTCCTGCAAGAGCTACAAATTGATAGTTATTTGATTCATTAGTCTTGTATTTCTACAGACAAGAATGGGAAGCAGTGCTTGTGGAATTTTCTGCCTTACCAAAATATTTTGACTGGCCTTGGGTACTATGCACCTTGATTTGTGGGGAGGGGGAAGGAAAGACCATTTGCTGCTCTGCCTCAGGCAGCAGACTGTCTTCAGCTGGCTATGAAAACAGGGCTACTACCAGAAAGAGTGCTTTTTTGGCTGAGGCACCCCATGTGCCCCAGGGAGGCTTGTGTAGCACAGAGATTGCTTTCTTTTGCTCTCTTCTTATTCTCCCAGGCTTTTGAAGCATTTTAGCCCTTTTAAAATCTTGTGAACTGCTCTGTTTTTCACTGCAGGTTGTTTCGACCATGTGGTTTATTGTTTTTTCATGTTAATTTTGTAAACCACCCTGGAACTGAATTGGGGGGGGGGCATCTAAATATTTTAAATAAATGACCAGCTCCAATTCAACCCCACTCTAATATCCCAGGTCAAACTGTGCCTCTCTGATGTTTCATAGAAGGCTTGGCAAGAGGGAGGGGGGAGTCATTTCCTTTTCGTTTGACTAAAAACAAGCCGTCGACTATTTTCACCATTCAAGGCTTGCCTTCACATTTTTTCTTCTAGCTGCCTAAACCAATGAATCCCCTCACCACATACACAAAACCATCCCTGGAGCAGAAAATGGGAGCTGTGACACAGCCGGCAGCAGCACGACGGCCCATTCTGAGTTTGCAAAGAAAAGACGGATGTCATCCCCAGTTGGAAATGCAGGGGGGAATTCAGTGGAGCTGAATGCAATTATCTGAGCTGAAATTCCAGCCTGCCTGCTGAGAAAAAAAACTGTGGCAAGATGGCTTTTACATTGAAATTTTGCTGGCACATCAGTTTAGGACACTTGGATTAATACCCTTACTAGTTCAATGGGATTTAAAAAAAAAAATTAGTGACTGCATAAACTGGTGCAACAGACTTTCTCCCTGGGTGAATTTACAGTCTGAATGGCAGGGCTTATTCCTGCTTCCCTTTTGAGGGCACTGCATATTTGCTCTACTGTGCATACAGCTGGCAGAATGATATGCTACTGATAGCTATCTGTTACACCTGGGCAAACCCAGATAATGATGGGTCAGATTCTCAGTGGCATAATTCCACTGAAGCCAACAGCACGATGCTGAATATCAATGCAAAGCTTTGTCCTTTATATCATTATCAAGGGGTGTCTCAGGGTGCCTCTACAAGAGCGATTTAAAGCTCTTTCAAGGTGCATTAGGAAATTTACCTCTATAAGAGCGGAGCGCAAATCAGGGGCTCAGGCGCGTTTTCTCTCCGATTATTCGCATTTTTGAATGCGCGTTAATTAGCGAGTTTTAATTTATGGCGGGAGTAAGAGCGCCTTATGTCCGTATAAACAACTTTCTGAGGAGGCGCGTTAACGATCAGCGGGTTGGACTGTGGTCGTAATGTCATGCATAGAACTGCCCCTTCGCTGAGAAAACCTCCCACTTTTTGGTTTAGTTTCCTTTCCTCTCTCCTCCTGGCAACTTCCTCCTTGTACTCCGTCTCTCTGGATGGAAGCTCCAAGAAGAGGTGACCCAACGTGAACCAAAAATAAAGTTTCTTTGAAGTACCCTGACAAAATATTTTAACATGGAGACACGGGGCCAGATGGAAGTGGTTTTATGAGAAGGAAAGGGGGTAGGAAGGATGTGCGGATATGCGCATAATTAGCCATCAGCAGACATAACTTCCCCTAGCTTCTTGCTGGGTTCCTGAGCTGAGTTGTGTGTGTGTTGTGTGTGTGTGTGTGTGTGTGTGTGTGTGTGTGTATGTTTTACAATTGTTGAGCTCGCTGGGAAGTGGAGGGGGAAGGAATGAAGCAGCATCCCCCTGTCTGTTTGTGTGTGTGTGTGTGTGTGTGCGCACGCGAGGCACATTCCCATTTACTCCTGAGGAAGTGATGGCAATCGGGCGAAGGAGGGGGGAAGACAGGTAGCCGAACATGTTAATCAGCTCATTCCTTTCAGGTAACCTAGGACACCAAAGGCGGGAGATTCTGGTGGGCGGAGAGAATAAAAGGAGGGAACCGGTTTGGGGAGTTTCTCTGGGACAAAGCGCATTACTTTCAGCAACATTTGCATGTGATTCTCAGCATGTCAAAAACTTTAAAATGCCTTTCATACAGCCCGTAATGCGCTTCAACGCTTCCCATGTATAGGGATTAGGCGTAAAAGCGATTGAGAGAAGATGCGCATAATCGGGGAACCAGGCATCAAACCGAAATCTTGTAGAGGGGGGCTCAGAGACTAGCAATAGGTTTCTCCAGTTATAACTCAGCTTCTTTCCCAAACTTTGCATAGTTTACGCCTTTCTACAGAGCAACTAGATTTTGAGAATGCCAAGTAGTTTTTGCAAGGTTGCCATCTAGAAGAAACTTGGGAAGCCTGAGCAGAATTGGGCCCCTTCAGACTGTTACTGGTGCTTCCCTAGGTGAAAAAGGCTTCCTTCTAAATCCACCAGAAACAGATCAGAAAGGGACTGTTACCAATTCATGCTCACTGATGCAGGCGTTCTCTCTCCAGATAGCATTGTTTGGTTTGGTTTCTCTAAAGCGTTGATAAGCAGGAGGTGGGGGAGGGAGGGAGTGTGGTTGAGTGACCGACAGGTCCACCTTTTAATCACAGGGCATGTTCTACCAGGGGTCCAACCACTGTGCGTTGGGGGAGAGGCAAAGATGGACCATGAAATGGCAATTCTTTCAAGGTCACCAGAAAAGAGGCAGCGGTTGTAATACTATATCAGACAGGTACCTAGCACCCAACTACTTATAAGTGGTTGGGTGCTAGGTACCTGTCTGATATAATTCTTTCAAGGTCACCAGGCCATAACCTGGAAAAACCTTTCAACTGATTTTCAATCATCATAACACCCTGGCCCCTGCACCTATCCTTCTGAAACATTGCAGTTTTCTTGCCTGATGACATCTCTATGATGTGTGACATTTTTAAAGTAATTGCGAAAAAAAAACTAAGGGGGAGAGTGGTTTTGTGCACATTTTTCAAAATCTGTACATTTTTGTAGGCACTTTTTCAAATGTACTCATTTTTGTGCACACTTTTTTTGGGAACTGCATCACAATTTTTTTAAAAAATATGTATTTCAATAGCTAGCTGCAAACTGAACAATTTTTTCACTCAACAAATTTCTCACCCATCCCTATTCCTTGTAAAGCATTCATGAAGAAAGCACAGGAGCAACGCCAACTAATACCATCCGCAGAAGCCAGCCTTGGAGAAAAGAGGAAGGTTGAGTCATCCAAATTCTAGAAGATGCTGGCTGCGTTTCTCACCCTTTTATAAATGGATCATACTATCAGGCAAAGCAGCAACCAGCAATTTGGGTAGAACCAGAAGAACCAGGTGCCCATGATCTGCTGCTTCAATGCATGAAGAATTATGGGATGCAGGTGCAAGGCGTGAATTCATAGATTATTAAAGAAGCACAGATGCAGAGCCCTTTTTTCCAATTAAACCCTCCTCGTCAGTTTTGAAAACTAGCTCTATTCTAAACAGTGGCTGTGAAAATCTCCCATCCCCTCGTCTTTTTACTCCGTTGAACAGCTTTGCTTCCTGGAGGTATTGAACAACATCTGCCAACTCCAAAGGCTGCTTTTAAAGGATTCTCAATCCAGGCCATACAAAGACAAACAGTTGCAAGAGATGACGTTGGATTTTATTTCACCTCTTATGCCATTGCTAACTTGATTATTAAATACAGTTACAGTTGCGGTCTGGGCTCAAAATCATGGGATATCAAAACTTGCAAACCCTATGTCACAAGGATAGGTAATCTGCTTCCCTTCAGATGTTTTGGTCTGTAACTCTCATGAATCCAAGCCAGTGGAGCCAATTGTGGGGCCAATGTAGTCCAACAACATCTGGAGGGCCACACTTTCCCCACTCCTGCTCTATAATATATGACACAACCAAATACTATCTACCCCATTACCGTTAGCTGCAGCACCTTTAAACAGCCCAGTGCTCCATTTTGAACCCAGGAAGGGGAACGTTCTTACAAAAGTGTCACTGTCCTGGCAATATAGATACAATTTCTCCCAATCTGTAACATCTTAAGGCTGCGATCCTATCTACACTTACCTGGGAGTAAGTCCATTGGAACTCGGTAGAACTTATTCCTGGGTAGGGATGAACAGATTTTGTAAAATCCATTCCGTCTGCATTTTATGGATTGACAAATGCTTTTTTGTCTGCTATCCACTCGTTGATGGAATGGATTTTTTTTCCCAATTTCCTCAATTTGTGCAAATTCACATTTTCGCAACTGTGAAACTCCCACCCCCTCAGAACAATCCCTCCACCCCTGTATTTTATATGAATATTCGAAAGATCGTCGTGGTTCTGGCTGCTTTGACAGGTCTTTGACACTGACAGCTGTCAAACCAGGACTACGATCTTTCAAAAATTCAAATAAAATACAGGGGTGGGGGGATTGTTCTGATATTTTGCGCACTTGACTACCAACAACCAGTCTGCACTGTGACCAAATTTCAAGTTTCAAACTTTTAAAATAACACTGTTACAGTGGGCAGTGGGGCTTTGGGGGGACCCCTTATAACTTTTTTATTTTAAAAGATAGAGACATGAAACTTGGGGAGCCAGGACTAGAAACATCCCATCTGAAAATTCCAAAAAGTTTCATGTCTCTATCTTTTAAAATAAAAAGTTACACCTATTTATTAAGTTCTTCATATCTTTGACACTATGGTGTCTATAACTTATTTTTATATAATTTCTGTATTTTATAAGTTTGAGACTTGAAACTGGCCCACAGTGCTTATGGAATCTGGCTAGTCATGTGTGTTAAATTTCAGAACAATCCCTCCACCCCTATATTTTATATGATTTTTTGAAAGATCATGCAACTTTTGATAGTTCTGAATGCACGTGGCTTTAGCTGTCATTCAGAGCTGTCAAAAGTTGCACAATCTTTCAAAAATCCATATAAAATACAGGGGTGGAGGGATTGTTCTGAAATTTAACACACCTGACTAGCCAGATTCCATAAGCACTGTGGGCCAGTTTCAAGTCTCAAACTTATAAAATACTGAAGTTATAGATGTATTTAAATGGCGGTCCGATATGCCGATAAAATTGATATTATCGGACTGAAAAGTCATCGGATCCGATAATTTCGGAGGGGTTTTGTATCGTATCGTTATCGTTAATCGGATGTCCAATAAAGCCATTATCGTATCGTTATCGGACATCGGAACGATACGATATGCATCCCTACTATGAACCTACAGCAGAGTGGCATGCCACAATTTTCATATAGGGTGTTTTCACTAGTGCTTCCTCTTCACTCTGCAAGAGCCCTGTGACCCCTTTATTTGCCTCCAGTTCAGCTTCCTCTCTTCCGTGCCAAAACCCGCCAATATTTTCCGTCTGTCCCTAATGCAGCTCTATGCCTCCCACTCTTGTTTCCTTGTCTATATAGTTTAATAGCTAGCTCTGAAGTTAATCCTCCATTAAGGACAATAATCCTCAATGACTTTGGGCCACAAAACTTCAGGGCTGGCATCAAGGCTAGACAATGTTGGGCATTTGCCAAGGGCCCAGACCCCAGCAGGGCATCACTAAAAAGAGCCACCTGGAGTTGCTGCTAGTCTTCACCATTGCAACCTTTTTGTTCACATGCCTCTCACTCTGGCCCAGACAACACTGGGTGGTGAGATTGAGGAGCGGTAGATGCCACTGCCTCCTTGCTCACTGGCTCACTGCCTATCAAGAAAGCAAGTGGGATCAATAATGAGGATGAGGATCAAGAGCAGCGGATGACAATGGCGGTGAGAAGGTAGACTCACTGAGGAGGCGATTCTTTGAGGGTGCCTTGCCCAAGGATCCTCAGAAACATGGAGATGGCACTGGATAACATGTCTGCGTTCACCAATGCTGACTCTTTCATAGCTCCATAAGTCTCAAGAATGCAAAGGGAAGGACTGTAGCTCAGTGGTAGAACACATACTCTGCATGCAAAAGGTCCCAGGTGCAGCATCTCCAGTAGGAATGAGAAAAAGAAAGATTCCTCCTATCTGAAAGCCTGGAGAACTGCTGCCTATCAGTGTAGACAAGATTGCGCTAGACAGACCAATGTTCTGTCTCAGTATAAGGCAGTTTCCTAAGAGACTTCATTGATTGGTCCAAGGATCTATCATATCCAGTATTTTATTTCTGCCAGCAGTCAACCAGGTGCCTCCAGGAAGTTTACAAGCAACAGCATTCCTCTGTGATTCATCCCTTGCATCTGCCATTCAGAGTGATACTACCACCTCCAAAAGAAGGTTTCATTTAACTCGCATGGCTAATAGCTACTGAGAGATCTACCATCTGTGGACCTGTCTACACTTCATTGACTTTTACTTTGCTTTCTTAAGATGACTGAAGTCATGAACAATGAGGTGCCTGTTTTGTATACGGCTCCTTTCCCTATAACAGCTACACCTGAAGAAAAGTCAGCAGGGGAAACCTTGCCATGCAGATGCCATGCAAGTGTCCTTTTTACAGAGGACAGTCCTCCATTGGAAGGAGTGTTCCTGTCCAATTCCAGTTTAAAGATAGGGAACCATCAGAAGTGTTGCCCATCAACATTAAGGACCTGGACAGCAGACTGAAGAGGCAGGCACACAGGTCACCTGATCACAGTCTCCCACACAGGGGCAATATGGCTGTACTTCTACTTAAATTATAATCATTTTAAATGTGAGGCTATACATATAAATTAGCAAATGTTTCATAAATCACTGTAGACTTTGGTCTTCTTTTTTTGAGAGACGCATTTCCTCCTTTTTAGCAATTCAAGAGTCTCCAGCCACCATATTTAAGGCACAGGAGTACTACCAAGAAAACAAGATGGCTGCCCAATGGGAGCTATATGTGGTTTGGGCTCTGCGGTTTCATCATTTCTGGCCAGAGAAATGTTTTTCTCCTCCTGACTCGAATCCCTGTGTTTGGACCCTTGCTTCTGGTTTTGGCATTGTACCAGCTCTTGTGGCCTTTGGGTAAAACAGGCATTACTTTAAATCTGTGCCCAGCAGCTACATTGTTCATTTATACTCAAGAGTAGGTGCAGGGGACCAATCCAGATGTTTTAACACTTTCTACCCCTCACGCTAGGATCCTGATCCAAACTGGGGGCCCTGTGCCTACTTTAGAGTAAAAAAAATTTTTTAAGATGTAGCTGCTAGACACAGATTTAACATAATGACTGTTTTGGCTCTAAGTCAGTGCTCCTTACAGAACTGAGCAGAGTCAGATGCGAGAACAGCCACCACACTTACATCTTGCCAACTTTCTCAGAGGATCCTGCCAAAAGAATCTATACTCTTGTCAGGAAGGAGTATCTATGAATGAAGAGAGATGGGGGATCTCAAGCTTGAAGTCAGAGCTTGATTAAATCAAAAATAAAGGCACCTGTCACTCCCTATTCCCTCCCAGCATCTGCCTGATACACTGCAAGGAACAGACTTCATGGTGTGTTTCTTGTTGCGTCCTTTTCCTCACCCCTCTAGGAATAAGGGGAACGGAGGCAGAACACATGGAAGAAGCTGCTTATGCCAATCAAACCCATAATTGCACCAATTTAAAATGCCACCACCATCCCCCGAAACTGCTTTCCTTTCACACTGCGCCTCGTTCACATGCAGTGACTGAACATCAAATCCTCCCTCATCAATTACCTCCCCATGCCTGACTGTTTGTGCTCGTTATTTACAAGGAACATGTTTGTTCATTGCACTGTAACGGAGCTAAAGAAAGAGGTCCCAGCACATCCTGGAAAAATACCTTGCTGGTAAGACAGGGAGCTAAGCGGTGCCCCTGCCCCTCTGCCACAGAAGAAGCAGGTATGCGTGGAATGGTAAGCAGGAGCTTGGGTTCTAGTTGGAAAGGCAATGGGATGGCCAAGGGAAGAAAGGACAAACTGTAGGGTTTTCAGATCACAACCTAGAGAGCCTGCCTGCCATCCCATTCAACTGCTGATCTCCTTGCCTATCTCCCTTCCCTGCCTGCTGTAGCAATCCTACATCCATCTGACATATAGCTTGACCAAAATCGCCACACCCTTGCACTGTAGAGGACAAAGATACAATGGGAGTGACTGGACAAAATCTAGTCTCTTTCAGACCTTCCCTGTGGATGCTCTACATAAAAGGTTTGTTCGCTCATCTCAGGGAAATTGGAAGCTGAGCACATCTCAAATGAGTCAGGTCTTAAACTACAAGCCTCTGTGCACTTACTTGGGAGTAAGAGGACTAGACTTGATGCTGTTTATCTCCGAGTAAATATATATAGGATTGTGCAGTTGATCTGCTCCAAGTTGGTTGGTTTGTATATCTCACAGGAGGAGGTCATTTGGAAAGGCTTTACTTAATAGTTGTGGGAGAGGAATGCTGAAGCAGCGGGGCAAATTATTAGGAATAGGAGAGGAGGCATAAAAATGTTCCCAAATAATAGTTCAGTGGAGCTCTGCTCACTTCCCATTAATAGTGTTCCCCCCCTCCTTTTCCAGCTGGACCCTCTTGGAGGCAAGTGGCTGGATTATCCACTTGTAAAACTTATGTAGCTATTCCCCTTCTGGTCAAACAGTTCAAGATATGTTTGATACGATGCCAAATATTTCTAGATGAGGCTTTTACTGTGCAATTGCCCTGCCCCAAACACAGGTTTTTATGAGGGGGTCCCATATTTTCCCATTGTCTTTTTTCTTACCACAACATATTTATTAAGGGGGAAAAGACGGAATAACTACACAATGTCTTTTTGGTTGGGAAGTGCTAGGAGCAGTAACGGCTCCAGTTTTGGGGGGGGGGGGGCTTGGGCAAGATACCTATCTCCTTGCTGCTATTATCACCAGCTGCTGCTGCTGCTCCTCCTCCTCCTCTACTTCATCACTTCTGCTTGCCAAGTACAGAGCAAGTGAGGAAGCAGGCAGTGGTATCTACCATTACTCATTCTCTCCACTTCGGTTTGCTTTCTGGTTTGCTTGCTCCCTCCCTCTGGGTCAGAGCAAGAGGTGGGTGAACAAGCAAGTTGCAATGCTGAAGAGGAAGAGCAGGTTGAGAGGGCCCTTGTCAGTGGGCCCCTGATAAGGTGGGGGCCCTTGGCAGCTGCCCAGTCATACTGACCTTTGATGCTGCTGGCCCTGGCTAGGAGCCCTCCAGCTGACAGTGCTCCTAGATCAGAGAAGGTGGGCCATTCCTGGCCTGTGCATATTAGTACACACCAACTTTCCACCTGGTTCCCTTCAGTTGTGTTGAACTGCAACTCCCATAATTCCCATACATGCTGGGGATAATGAGAATTGCAGTTCAACTCGTCTGGAGGATGTTGTCATGTCATCACCTGGTGCTCTACTGAGAACTAGGCTGTGAAGCCTAGATCTCAGTAGTTCTCAGTAGCAGGTGAAGGAAGAGGACACCCCAGCAGCTAAGGAGGACCGCGAGGGGGGCTTACCTCCCGGGGCCGTCCGCTGCCATCCGCTGCCACCTGGGCAGCAGTAGATGGCAGCGGATGGGCCCAGCAGGTAACAAGGACCGTGAGGGGGAGGAGAGCTCACTTACCTGCAGGGGCGTCTTCTTCCTTCACCTGTCGGAGATCTACTGAGAACTAGGCCGTGAAGCCTAGTTCTCAGTAGAACTCCGGCAGGTGAAGGAAGAGGACACCCTGGCAGGTAAGGAGGAGCGTGAGGGGGGGCTTACCTCCTGGGGCCGTCCACTGCCATCCGCCGCCACCCAGGCAACAGCGGATGGCAGCAGACGGGCCCAGCAGGTAAGGAGGACCCCGAGGGGGAGGAGGGAGGGGGGGCCCACTTACCTGCCGGGGCATCTTCTTCCTTCACCTGCCGGAGATCTACTGAGAACTAGGCCGCAAAGCCTAGTTCTCAGCAGATCTCCAGCAGATGAAGGAAGAGGAGGCCCCGGCAGGTAAGGAGGACCGCAAGGGGGGGCTTACCTGCCAGGGCCATCCGCTGGCACCCACGGGCGCCAGTAGACGGCAGCGGAAGGCCCCGGGAGGTAACCACAGGGGGAGGGACAGGGAGGGAGGAGTTAGGCCCCCACTCACCCACCCGCCGCCATTTTTTCCCCCAATGCAAGTCTATGGGGAAAACAAAAATGGCAGCTGATCCAAAAATCGGATGTCCGATTTTTGGATTGGGATCGGGCCCGATCTGGTCCGGTCTAGGGGGCCTCCGATTTTGCCCGATCCGGGACAAAATTGGAGATCCCGATCCGGGTCCCGATCCGATCCGGGGGGTCCCTGCCCATTCCCTATTTCTTATATCCTTATGTTCCTGGTCAAAAGCAACCAAACACAGGTCACCTTCCACCAGGCACCGCCCAGCCACACCTCCGCTTCAACTTTGGAGCGAGGCTTTGAGGCTGTCTTGACGCCGTCCTATGCATCCTTGCCTCGCTCTGGAGAAAAAAGACAGAGTAAGTCCCTGACTTTTTTTCTTCACAGCTTCAGCAGAAAGCCCCAGGGTAGGTTCACAATTGCCACCACACACACACACACCAGGGCTTTTGGAGCATTTAGACAGCCCCTCAGAGGCCATTTGTGTGCCAGAAATTCCTAAAACTGTATTAACCCCCACCCCTGCAATAGTGAAGCCCTGTTACCTACCACCTGAGTCATACACCAATGCTCTGCAGCCACAAACACAGGCAAGCTGTCAAAAAAGAAATCTGAATGTTCTGAAACAAAAGCCTTCGGGACCCGCTTCATTTCTCTTGTTGAGCTCTGAAAAAGACAGATTCCATCTGGATCGGAAATTGGACAAGCAGGCCTGTCATTCTGGGCTCCTGGACATGATTAGAGAAAGAAGCAGAAAGTAAAGGAGCTTTCTGTCGAAGTCACAGAGGTCAGATTCCATGAGAAATTAGTCCTCTTCTAGGCGACCACTGTCCTTCCGGGCTGGCATTTTGCAACTGGCTCTTGGCTGCAGCCCAGTACTGACATGGATGCAAACTCCCCCTGGAGCTTTGCCTGTGCTTATCAGAGTCTGTTACATGGACTGAGGACCACTGGAGATCACTTTTAGGAGAGGGTTTCCACATCACAATGGGAAATGGGCATATTTTCATACCACTATGCTGCAAATAATTTTAACTGCTTCATGCTCCATGGCATGATTATCTATTTTGCAGGGGGGGGCAGCTGCTGCAGCAAAAAGATAACTACTACCCTCCCAACAATAGATTGCTTTAAAAGGTGCTAATGCACTTTCAAAGGGGGACTACAATTCAGCTAGCTTTTCTGCCCACCACGATAAGAAAAGTTACAATGAAGGAAAACTGATTGTAAAAAATAATACATGACTAAAGAAAAAATAAAATTAAAACTGCTTTATGCCCCCACAAGGTGCCCTCAAACCACATATAGGTACGCTCCCATAATTCCTGGAAAGCAAAGGCTCTGTGAATTCTTCTCTAAAGTAGTTAATGTTTTACAGACTAAAAATTGTGACGTTCTGCCATCAAAATGCACAACGCACAACTCCGAGCTGTGCTAGTAAAAATTATGCCGTTCTTTACATTGAACATGGTTGGTTGCAGAGACTGAATTACTTTCCCATGAATTGCTTTTTATCCCCCTTTTTCCTCTGTTTTGAACACCCATCAAATATGATTGTGGCACTGTCCAAAAATGCTGATCTTCCACTACATTGGGAGCAGGGGAAGAGAGAGACCTGTAGAATTCCAAATATTGTTGAACCATTCCGATCAGCACTAGTAAGCATGGAAAAAGATCAATGAGGACAGGAGTTATAGCCCAACAACATCTGAAAGGCCACAGGTTTCCTGTCCCTTCTATTACATCTTGACAGAAGGCTCCATTAGATTTCCACATTGCAACCCAGATGCTGCATTTAGACAACATAATAATGGTGCGGTAATAATAAACTCAACAGTTGTTTATCTAAGGGGTACTCCCCACATGATATGATAATCATCAATCATGGTTGATTAGGATTAGGGTCAACACTGAGTTGGCTGTTAGTCCATGCTGAGTTGATTCACTCATCCCCTGACCTCTCTCCACCCACACCCAGCCTTCCTGTTAGTATCCCATCAGCCACTGCTGCCAAAAGTCTATCCCGCTGGCTGGACTAGAGTGGCAGTCACCCCTTTGACCGCTCTTGCCTTTCAACTCTGTGGCTGATGAAATTACCAACAGTAGCCAAGGAAATAACCAACAGGGGCCAAGGAAATAGCCAACAGGGGCTGAGGAAATAACCAACAGGGGCTGAGGAAATAACCAATGGTGCCCACTACGCGACATGATAAACAACGGTGTTTCAAATAGCCAACTCTGCACAGTGTTGGTTATTGGTGTTGATTATTTCAGCTAAATAACCAAACATTGGTTAAAAAACTCCCACCACACAGCACAATAACCAACAGTAAGTTAAATAACCAACCATTGATTATTTAAACCATTGTTGGTTATCATGTTATCTGAACCCAGTCAGATGCTGGTTCTGTCCCTTTCAAATTAATAATAATACTTAAATAGCATTTCAAAGAGATATTTCCAGCACTTCACATACATTATCTTAGCATCTTAACAACAATCCTGTGAGGAAGGGCAATATTATCATACATCTCCATATTGATGATATGGGGCTGAGAGAGAAAGGCTTCCCCAAGGTGACCTAGTGAGTTCATAGCAGAAGGAAGATTTGAATTTGGAACTTTCCCTACTACATTGCACCAGATTAAACAGAGACTAAGCCAGAGACAACACTGCTTCAGTCACTCTCACCTGTTCCCATTCCTTTTGCTGGTTCCCTCTTCTAATTACTGCATGGCACACCTGGAGTCCTCATCACTAAACCAGGTGAGGATGGGATGGAAGCAGAGACCGAGATAGGAATGGGTGGCAGAAGCTGCAGCTGCTCCATCCGTAGCTTTAAAGCTTCAACACGAATCTCTGGGTGGCAATCTGGATGCAATACTTTCTTATAGTTCCAGGCCAAGGAACCATACTTCATCCCACTGTGAACTCAAAAATCTATTAATATGTTCTATTCTACATCACATCGGACTTCCTTGATGTCCTGTCACCACTTAGAAATAATGCAGAATCAAATAGCCAATTTCATGATGGAGTCAGGTTGGTAGGAGCACGTTGACTTCATCAATCAAAATACTTCTACCCTACTTTTTAGTAGAGTAGAACTCCCAAGGCTACTAACAATAGGAAGAGTGGCACAATACCCCCATACACACAATTACATGGAAAGAACATGTGAGGAGGATTATCAAGGTTGTGGGGGCTAGCCCCACCCCACTGCAACCATGCCCCCGCCTGCATCACCCACTGCAGAAATGCTTCTCCACTGCCACATGGGGTTGAAAAAGAGTCTTATGCATGCTGATGTACCTGCACAGAGCTCCTCTATACAAGGAGGGGACCTGATGGGGCCAGTGTCCTTCCTCACATGGATAAAACTCTACCGATGAACATCAGTCCAGGCAGAAAGCACCTTCCCACACCATCTAAACAAGTGGGTGGTAGGGAAGCATTTCTGTCACGAACTAGAGCACCTGGGAGCATGGCTACAGTATGCAGCAGCAGAGTTGGAGCTAATCCATGCAGACCCCACCTTACACATTCTTTCAACACACGGAAGAAGAAGTCAGTGAACTTGCAACCCTTACAGAGCTGGAATCAAAGGTAGGCATGTTCAGGCATTTGCTGAGGGCCCACTCTCCAGCAGGGCCCCCGCCTTGCTCCTCCTTTTCATCATTGAAACAATGCTGGTAATGAGAAGGGGGAGCAGTCAAAGCCACTGCCTACACGCTCCCTGGCTCCCTGCCTGTCAAACAACAAGTGGGGGTGGCGATGATGAGAGAGAAGAGGCGCAAGAGCAGCTGGTAACAATGTCGGTGAGAACGTTGACTCACTGAGGGAGGGGCCCACGGAGGGTGGCTTGTGCAGAGACCCTCCAAAACCTGGAGCCGACACTGCTCGCTCATGTAAAACAAACAAACAGCAACAAGAACAGGACAATTCAAACCCACAAAATTTAAAACTGCATAAGACACCAAGGCCAAAACAAGTACAAACAGAAATTTCCAACCTTTTACAATAGCTAGCAAATCACCTAATGAGCTCTAATTAAGCCCAAAGATGAAAGAACCAGGTCTTTGCCCATTGCCAGAAAGGGACCAATGACGAAGCCAAACAGGCCTGAAAGGAACACCTTACAGTTGAGGAACAATCACCAACGTGGGCCTATCTTGCCTGTGACTATCATGTGCCAGATGTTTGATAGCTGAGGGATACAAAGCAGGGTCTACAGTGCTGAATGGAGTGCCAACTTCCCCCAGCCAGGCCAATGTGACAGCAGGAGATCCATGTGGCGCTTTTTGAAAGGGTGGATACAACTGGGGGGCGGGAATTGGGGTACCAGGAGATGGTAATTTTTAGCCCCTTTTCTCATGCTGTTCTGATCTGAATTGCTTCCTCTCCCAACCTTCTCTTTGCTCCCTGGAGGTACAGATATCATACAGTGGATATGCAAAGCCTTTGCAAGGCTAAATCCTACCAGGTTAGGATCTGTCCATGGCGTCCTCCAACCCACTCCACCCCATCCACAGTTCACCTTCCTCCTGCCCAATGTAAAAAACCACAAAGCAAGTGTATGGCCAGACAAGCATGTAGGACCAGAGATACTAATGTTACTAACGGAGGCTCCACTAGAGCATCCACTGAAATACCAAAAAAGAGGAAAGGCATCGCCAAAAAAGAAAAGAAATAGGACAAAAAGAGAATGCACATTTGCATATGCTAGTTTAAATGCAAATTTAGAAATTATTTAAATTTAAATAAAAAGGCAGTACATCTCTCTATAGTTCTGAAGACCAGTTCTGTGCCCCCTGCCTGCTTAGTCTGCTGCCCAGGTGCCAACTGTTGATGGACAACATTTCCGATGGTTTTCTATCTTTAAACTAGAATTGGACCGGAGGTCAGCCCTTCCAATGGAGGTCAGCCCTTCCAATGGAGGACATCTTAAAACAGAGGATGGTCCTCTGGCAGCTCTTCAAATAGAGGACTGTCCTGTGTAAAAGAGGACACATGGCCACTGTAGGCTCTACACACGATATAACACCCTTATTTTCCCAAACTTCCACATCATGTGGGCAGCCTCCACGGATACAAAATTCTCCCAGCTTGCCATGAACATGAGCAGAGGGACAGGAATGGAAACGGGGTGCGGGGGACTAATGGACTTATTCTCATTCCTCTCATGATAATGAAAATAAGATTTAGAATAGGGATGCACACTTTTCTCTATCCTGAATGCATCAAACCCTAAATGCAGACATGTTAAAAAATGTCGGCATTGGCGGTTCCACACTTATGAATCTCCCACCCTCCTAGAGGCTCATCGCAGCATTTTAAAACTCCACAAGAGCTAAATTTGGCTTGGCTGGGGCCAAGGTTAACACTGCATTGATTTATTTTAGCTCATGATATTTAATATTTAAATAATATTTTACATAGGGGCCCTGTCAAAAAGTACTGTTACTTCTCCTGCAGGAGTGGGACAGAGCAGTGTGTGTGTGTGTGTGTGTGTGTGTGTGTGTGTGTGTGTGATTAATAAAATGAACAAATGCACAATGAAAGGCCTCCAACATAGTATAGCACTAGGACAAGGGCCACGGAGCTGTAACCCTCCCAGACATTGTCAGGGTGGAGGAAAACACCACTAATAGCAGGATACTGCGGGTGGCAAATAGGAAGCATAAAGATTCTTAGGAAGATATTTTGAGATGCAATTTGGCAAGCACATCACAGCTAATACCCCTAATCTTAAATAACCAAGACAGACAGAAGAAGTACTTGAGCAATTCACTGTGGGATTCCTGGAAAGGGCCATTATATTTGAACAGCTTGGTTGTAAAAGGATGCCTCGGACCTCGTTGTGTGCTATGAATTCCTTCGGCTGCCTCATTAAAACAGCGAGCTCCCCTTGAGGATGCTGTGCCGTTGTCATCAGATTCACAGCGCACACCAGCATCACTCCCAAAGAGTAACAATGATGACCCCCAAGCCTCCTGACATGCCAAAGTGGTCTGCTGAAGAGACAAATCCCACTCCCAATCTCCTTCGAAAATAGACAGTTTCCACTAGCTCAGCACAACTGGAAATCTTTAGACCAGCCTTCCCCAACCTGGACCCTCCAGATGTGTTTGACTAAAACTCCCATCAACCCCAGCCATGTTGGTAGGGTTGATGGGAGTTGTAGTCCAACACATCTGGAGGGTGCCAAGTTGGGGAAGGCTGCTTCAGAGAAACCAACAGGAAACCACAGGCAAGTCAGACTTTCTAAAAAACAGGTTTTCAAAACAACTCCAGCTGCAACCAGAGTACACATTCTATATACTGCTTTCAGAGCACTATTTCCTGCTTTCTATTTCACATTATCCAAAATACTGCAACAAATGTCATTGTGTGTCCTACAAGGTATAAATGAGCAAGAGAGATATAGCGTTACCATGGTGGGATCGTAATGATTTGACACAAGATATAGATGGTTAAAAGCTTCTTTAACCTAGCGTTTTATACTGGCCGCTCACAGATGTTCATGGATCATACTGAAGACACAGTCAGCTTCCTGTACATCTCCCGCTCCATTTTCCTATTCAAGCACTAAAAATAAAACCTCAGCAAACCCAGATAAATCTATCTTTGTCGGGTTTTCCTGTTGTGTGCATGCAAAGTTGTACTATAAAATGCCCACTAGAGGGCACTGTCCCATTCAACTGCATTGAGGCTGTACAAGCCATGTGGCCGCTGCTCTCTTCCTCAGCTTGTTGCAGAAGCGGAAGAGATGCAGGAACAAGAGCTACAGTAAGGGAATGTGATTTTTCCTCATCTGAAGGAACTCTAGATCTACACTAGCACTTTTTAGCAGTGTTGGGGCACATTATGCAATACGTATTCTGCTTTTCTAGAGTTGTTTCCTGCTTTTTATTCTGTATTATCCAAAAATACCACAATGGATGACATTGTGTGCGCTATGAGGTAGAAATGAGCAAAAGGGATGTGTGACCAAGATGGGAGCACATTGATCTGACACGGGGTGTAGATCTGGTCCAGATAACATGGTAGAAATTGTGCAGTTTTGCTTCATTGATATAAGTCTGCCTAATACAGGCCACTGACGAAAGCTCATTCAGGGGAGGAGATCCATTGTTCCTGGAAAAACTCCCTGGGGCATGCAGGGATCAATGGTCCTCCAAGCTGACCTTTTAGAGCTAAATCACAATTTGCCATGGTGCTAACACTCTACACATGGTGATGCATGGGAGCAAAACCTCAGTCTCTCTCTCACACACACACACAGAGGCAGAGAGACAGAGACCAGGGTGTCTAAGGGACCAAAATCTCCCCTGAGACAGAACTATAGCTCAGTAGGAGAGAACATGTGTCATGTCCCCTGCTTCTGTGGCTCTGCATTTCCCCTGAGGAGGTTGCAGCTTTAGACAGGCTGCGAGTCACCCCATTTCAAGGGGGCTCTCAGCACCTCCTTCTATACCAGAGGATGTGGTTCTCCTATCACCTGACTCTGAGGCTGACACCCCTGCAGCTTCTCCTGCCATGCAGGAGCATGAGGCTAAAGAATCAGACACCAGCCCTTTAAGAACTGCAGTCTTCATTCACCAGGGGTGGAACCACGAATGACCATGCTCTGCCAGTTTTCTTAAAGACTCAGTTGACTAAAGTCCTTTGCTGGTACAACAACTCCTCCTGGGAAGATAGTCCAGCTAGCCCTTCATGCCATGTGGATTCAAGCAATAAAGCATGAATAGAGGGATGAATAAGGAATGACTCATCAGTTGATCCATTACACAGAAAACAAAAACAAAGCCAGAAACTTGGGTAAATATATGATGCCTCAGATTTTCTGGGGAGGACCCAGACAAAGCAAGTTGTGCCCAAAGTGGTTGAAGTCAAATGGGTTGACTTGCATGGACAGCCCTAAACTCTAATGCATACACCTGTGGTGAGCTGAGGGCATGGCCATTGCATGAATCAATGAAAGGGGGCAGTTGACTCAGCACAACCCTGCAAGCCATTTAGGCATTATTTTGTGCTTGTGAACCTTACAAGCAATATTTTTGTAAACTGCCCAGAGAGCTCCAGCTATTGGGCGGTATAGAAATACAGTAAATAAAATAAATAAAATTTTAAATGGCAACGTGACCCACCAGTTTCACTTCTTTTTTTAAACAGCACTTTCAACAAGTTTTTTTAGATCATAACAAGTGCAGTATTTCTGAAAATGAAAGAAAATGCTTTTTCTACTTGCATTTGCACTATTCTGTTATACCAGAGTGCCACCTAGAGGTTATGTAGTGTAAAAGAAAGAAAGGAAAAGCTTTTTGTGTGGTGCTCAGATCTCAATTCTGTAACAAAATTGGAAGTAGCTTTAGTGGATTAACAGCCTCACATGGAAAAGCCCTTAATTATTATATTTTTACTGAGGAGGGAGGCACTATTTGGATTTTCAACCATAGGCATCAACAGATCTTGGGCTGTCTCTGGAGAACCCCAAGGTATGATCTCTAAGTTGTGCTACTTTAGCAGCAATTAACGAACTATCATTCGGTGCAGCTAGAGGTATTTTTGTAGATTTCTTAAGTCCTCACTGCATACCAATTTATTTTTTGAATGTACTTCTGGAGGCTCATTGCTAATGTAATGAAATCCACAGGTGTTTCCACTATTGTGCCCACATCATGTGGTCTTTTTAAACAACCCATCCTCTTTTTTTCCCCTGAATTCTCACTAAAATACATCATTAAGAAAATTTAGGTCATTTGCAGGAAGATCAGATTCTGATCCCACAAAGAACATCAGGTGAGGCATGAGGAATTCTGTGACAGTTTGCTGGCAGTGCAGTGGGAATGAGGATCAGGCCATGACTTTCTGAAAGCGCTCAGTACTTAGCCTCCCATCGTGCAGCTACCTTTTGTATCGATGTGCGGTTCTGAAAGGCCCCAGAAAACATTGAGAATGTTTCACGGCAGAACTTAAACACATTGCTTTGTGATTTGGTGACTGAGTGGCCTGATTAAATCTGTAGGTGTTCAGATAAAACAGTCATTAGGAGTTGGTAATAACTGTTTGGCTTAGCAGACAAACCAAAATGCATACCCTCCCCCTTGCAAAAAAGGGGTGCAAAATCAGAAGCTATTCAGATGATACTACCAAGGAAGCTCTTCAAAAGCAAAGGCTAAGATTGGGGGACCATCCAGAGGAGTTTTGGGGAGCTGTGGAGGAAGGAGAAGAGGCAAAGAATAAGGATTCTGGATCCAACTTCACAAATTTAACCATCCTGAAAATCAGGGGAGTGAAGAATGTGTGAATATGTCACACAGAGAAGACAGAGGTGAGCAACCATCAGAACGCCCAGCAATAGTCCATTTTAATGGGCACATTTCCATACAGGCTTCTATAATGGGTTTGCTCATTAGTGAATAATATCGTTAGGTCTGGTCCCCCAGTGTGTTTGTTCACATATTCTTACACTCCTTAAGAGCCCAGTGACATTTTCTTTTCAAACACAAGTAATCAGATAAATTGAATGAAAATAAAAATCCATCTATTCGGGGGGGAGGGGGGTCTCTTGATGTTCAAAGAATGTGTCAACCCTCTCAAGAGTCTTTCCATTAATAATCACAATGCCTGATAACTGAAAGCAAGGGTGGGAACTCAGAGCACTCCAGACATGGTTGGACTACAACTCCCATTAACCCTGACCATTGGCCATGCTGGTTGGGGCTGATGGGAGTTGGTGTCCAACATCATAGTGAGGACCACACATTCCTCACCCCTGACTGAAAGGAAAGCAAAGTTGGTCAATGCCAATATTCAGAAGTACAGCGTCTCTGAACATACCTAAATGGAACCTCCTTGTGGAGAACTTCTGAATCTATTCCTCTCAGAATACCAGTGCCAGGGACAAACTACAACAGTCTGTTATGTATTCAGGCAATAGTTGTCAACTTCCCAGAGGCCTCTAGCTGGCAACTGTTGGAAACAAGATAGGATCACGGGAAGCTATTTTATCCCAACTAGCCCTTGGTCCATCTAGTTCTGTCTTGTCTGTTCCGACCAGTATCAGCTTCCCAAGGTTTCAAGCAGGGCTCTTTCTCAGTCTTACCCAGAGAGACCAGGGAGTAGGAACCTGGGAGTGGGACCTTTTGCATGCTCTACCACTGAACTACAGCATTTCCCTTGAACTAGACCAGCCTTCAAGAAGTCAGGCCCTGGGGCCAAAGCCAACCTGCCTGGGGTTCTAATCTGCCCCTTCATGGTTCTCCAGATAGCCACCCCCCTTCTGACAGCCCCACAACCTTTCTGCCCCCAAACAACAAATATTTGGTGGTTTCCCAGCTTTTGTGCAGTGTCCCCCCCCATTCTAAAAGATTGAAATGCCTCCCCCAAGGCTTAGTTGCTGGCAGCAAGAGTTTGAAGCTAAAATATGAGGGTATTTTGCCCCTTTGCCTTTTGCCCTCAGCCCTGCTTACCACTGGTATTTGCCCCCCCCAACTTCTCCAAAATGGAATTTGACCCTTGGAACTCTGGGTGCATTCCAGAACCCAGGGCGCATGCCCATCTGTGGGTATTTTGCCACCTTGGTGGACATGCCACCACATCTTACACAACGCTGCTTATCTCCCCTCCCAGTCTCTCTTCTGCCCCCCTACCCACCGCCACTCCCTCTAATCCAACCTGCTGTTCTTCTCCAGCTACCATCCTCCTCCTGTTCTTTATTCTCCCTGCCACTTGCCTCTCTCCCCATGCCACATTTTAAGGGGTCCTTCCTTAACGCAAGACAGGCTGGGTGAGATGGAGACTGTGGGTGCCTCTACAAGAGCGATTTGAAGCTCTTTCAAAGCACATTACCAGTTTTACCTCCACATGAACGAAGCGCAAATCGGGGGTTGAGGCGCTTTTTACCTCCGATTATGCGCATCTTTGCATGCGCATTAAATAGCGAGTTTTAATTTACCGTGGGAGTTAAAGCGCCTTATGACCATGTAAACAAGTGATGCTCCGCATTAAACACCTTTAAAGTGTGTTTCATACAACTGTTAATGCGCTTCACTGCCTCCCGTGTATAGGGATTAGGCATAAAAGCGATTGCGAGAAGATGCGCATAATCGGACAACCGGGCGTCAAACCGAATTCTTGTAGAGGGGACCTGTGTATGTTGTGGCAGCCCAGGCAACCTTCATAGCCACCTCCCCCCAGAATGCCTCATTTTAAGGACCCCTCAAAGAAAGGCACTGGGGCGTGGCCAGCTCTGTGGTGAGTCACATGGGCACTTTGGGCAGCTGCTGTGGCTCTCCAAAGAGCTCACCTCATCTCTTGCTCTGAGAGATGCCTCAGAGTGAGAGATGAGGCAGGCTCGCTCTCCGGGCAGCACAGATGGGTTGGAAGCTGGTATAGGAAAGGAGCTGGAGTACCACCATCACCACCTTTGGATGGGGGGGTTATTTTGCACCCCCAGAATTTGACACAGAAAGAGGCTGTCCTGTTTACCCCCACAAAGAAATGTCCCTGGACTAGATCTAATCCAGCAAAGGTCTTCAAATGCTCTTAGTCTACTAAAAATATTCTCAGATTTCACACCTCTGACATTTTTGGTGTTTTAAATGGAAAAATATAAAATATGATACTGGTTACAGTAATAAACCTTAGACCACAGCAAACAGAAAATCTCCACAAGCACCAAGTCCACCTCCAGCACATAAATGCACGGACAGTCTCTTTAGTCAATAGTTCTTACGTTCACAAGCTTCTTAAACCCAAGTAATTCTTGCCCCTCCATTCCAATGTTCCCATTTTCTGACATCAAAGTCCCTATTTGCCTATGAGGAAGTGTGCATTTTGCAAACAGGAGTGGCCGTGTGTGTGCGTTCTCATTCCAGCCCATGTATTAGAAATTGAATCTGCCCATTGGCTTTCTTACACCTAGATCAGGATGAAAATAATAATAATAATAATAATACATAGGGCTTGGCTGCTATGCTATCCATATTTAGGCATGAAGGGACCAGCCATCAATCTCCAGGCTCTAGCAGTGATAAAAACTGCAAAGCCAACACAGCATCAAGGTAATTTAAAGTTCGACATTAGACAGCTTGCAGGAAGCACGATCAAAAGGATCCTACCATTACTTCAGAGCAGGGATTATTGGTCAGTGTACAATGTGTGCCTACTTAAGGAGATAGTTCACATTTCACCAAAGCCAGGGGAATTGGGGGGATAATTGTTCTCATTGCTTTTTGACAAAACCCAGACAAGTAAGCACTAATCCTTCAGTAGCAGACTTAATGGGGGTTCATGAAGATTAGGGAGATGGTGGAAACAAAATTAGCATTGTAGTATTCTCCCCCACCAGGGAGAAAGCTAAGCCAAGTACCAAAGCGGCAGCATTACATGATAATCTGTTTTGAAATCAACTAAGCATTTTACAAACCACAAGAGTTTTGGGAAGCAACCTGTCAATCTCTTACCCACCCACTACAAATGGAGCTGATAGGCAGTCTGTTTGGTTTGCGTGCTTGTTTAATGGACAATGGGGTAGGATTCAACTTTGGAGGTGGTACAAGAACACCTGTAGAAGCAGCTTGGGAAGAGATCTACACCAAATAGGATATTACATTTTGAAAGCAGTTTGAAAACGGTATATGGAATGTGTCATGGGTCCCAACAATTGTAGATCCTGCTCTTATCTATCCGTAACCTCATGAGATGCAGGCTGTGTTCATATAGTGATGGGTCAGTGAGGATTTTGGTCAATTTGCCATTGTTGTTTCTAATAACTTACCAATATTCACGTTTCTTCACAAAGGGGATAGAAAGAACATGAGATTAAAAAAAAGATTATTAAATGTGGGAGGATACAAAACTGATGGATTCATCTATCCAGGCAGAAGGCTTTCAGTACTTAGCTTTTGAAAGTCTGGCTTTGAATCCATGGGCATTCAGCCATGTTTGTGGTAGTGAGTTAGGGTTGCCACCTCTTTTTTTCTGTCAGGCTCCTGATCTTTTACAGTTACATGGCAGGCACAACATGGTCTTCTCCATGTTGGGAAGAGCTGTATCTATTCCATTTGACCAGCACAGATGGGTGAGAATTCCATGTCAGGTAGGCGGACCAGATAAAATACAGGTCAGGGCTCATGTAACTTTAACAGTTGTAGAAAAAAGGGAATTTCAGACAGTGTCGCTTGTATGCAATTAGTTCCTGGTGATATTCCCTCTTCATCACAACAGTTAAAAGTGCATGTACTGTACTAGAGTGACCATATACAAAAGAAAGCAGGTCCCCTGCAACTTTAACAGTTGTGATGAAGAGGGAATTTCACCAGGAACTAATTGCATACAAATGACACGGGCTGAAATTCCCTTTTCTCTACAACTGTTAAAATTACATGAGCCCTGACCTGGATTTTATCTGGTCAGCCTAATGTCAGGTCATTTTTTTTATAAGAATTCACCACTGCCCACCATGTTTTGGCACTCACATGCTTAGGTCTGCATACACTTTTGCCATCAGCTTTAGGCTGACCAGGCAATTGTAGCTAAGGCAGCTGACCCATCATCTGTTTTGATCAGGTCATGGCTCATGGGCCTCCAGACATATGCAAACTGTCACTCTTCCTATACCAATTAGATCTGGCTATACTACATTTTCTACAGCTGGGAGATAGCCAGCCCCTCCTTCCACCTGAAAAAAATACCAGCCCTATAGTCCATACACAAATCAAGGGCCTACCCCAGAAACCAGAACAAATTTAACCTCTGACAGAAATTATGAGGTAAATTAATGGAGAAGGGATTCAATTCACAGTCCAGACATCACCAAATTTACCTCAGATTTTCTGCCAGCAACACTTTGGCTCAGCCTGAATAAAGAAGTCCTTTGTCTGAGCAACTAGGGGGCTCTGAAAGAAAGTAGCTAGCATCCTACTATGGCTGGGTTAGGCTCAGCTCTGGGCAAATCAGGGGTAAATCTGTTTAGCAAAGTCAGTTAAGCAAGCAAGAGGTCAACGCACAGTATTACCAGTCCAGGAAAAAAGGCCATCCAAAAGCAGGGTAGTATTGGGAGGATACACATCAGCAGCCTGAGAGAACAGTCTAAGGCAAAGTAAAGTTTCAAGGTACTAGGAGCCAAGATAAAGTGCTGTTCCAGCAAACATCACGTTTCAACTAAAAGCTTATAACCTGGAGCTTCCAGAGCCCCACCCAGGACTCAGCTGCAGCACATAAGAAGCTTCTGGAAGATGTCCTTCTCATAAGGAGGGCCCTACTCATGAGGAGCCTTCCTTTGCAAATAGGAACTCCTTCTCACATAGGTTCTTCTGGCCTCTTGAGACACCACCAATCTTGGGGGCTATGAGGTCACTTAGCCTCTGTCTTAGAGGTGAAGTTCCCCTCCTCTTGTAGGGTTGAACCTGCATCCCTCTCCCCCGAACGTCCAGGCTTCTTCTGGTCTTCTGGCATGGGGTGATCCACAATGCCTCTCAGAGCTCTAACTCTGTGTCAGAAGAGGATTCTTCTGGGGTGGGGGGGAGGAGAATGACATCTAGATTTCTACAGTTTGGTCAACTTAACTCACCAAGCTCCATTCTGACCCCAACACCTCTCATTGTTGTCAGTTCCCAGTTACCTGGAATATGTGTGCATGTGTTCAGTTTCTTGTAGAGTAACTCCATCTCTGGCCCACACAGATACTCAAATGTGTTATTCTTTGGATATCATGAAATACCTTATACCTTATTGTTACATGTAGTTTGAAAATGTTACTTGCCTACTCTTCTATGAATGGCTACTTTTTCAGTCCTTTACTTCATGGCTAAAGAGTCCTTTCTGCCAATCTCAATTGGATAAAAAGGGTGTGGGAGATACAAAGAAGGGTTTTTTAGCAGACTCAGAACACTCACACATACACACATATTCTCTGTCTGAAGAGATTAAAGTTGGAACATGCAAAGCATGGGGTAAACCTACTGGCTCTCCTTGCTTTTTCCTTCTGAGGTCACATGCTGCGGAAGGTGTCACTCCAGCAATTGAGGCAAGGAGAAAGGACAAGTGAAAGGAAGTGTTTGCTCAACTGAAGTAACTTCTGATGGGAACGTAACCTCAGTTTCTCTGTCCCCCCACAAGGCTGTGTCTGTGTCTGCACATTGGCATGTGTGCTCTTTCCCCGCTCTGAAAAAAAGTGGCAATGGAAAAGCCTTTCCGTTTTTATTATATTCCACAAGGAGCAGAGTAGATTTGGCTTGGGATTTAAAAACACACTGGTTATGATTAAAAGTGGAGCTTCAAGAATTATTGGGCAGACGGGGCAGAAAGAGTCCCTCGCACAATTTCAGTAAAGGTATGCTGAGGCAGTAATAGTGTGATTTGTGGGAGTGGGAGTAAAGAAAGGACTCTGAGCTAGTCTCAAAAGTAAGATTATATGTATGTTTTATAGGTCTATGGCAGCAGTTCACTGCAAGCAGGCGGGTGGGCAGGGCACCCTTGCCTCTGCATCCTGTGGAACAGAAGACACATTAAATTTATGCCTAGGGCTGATATATTGGATTCTCTTTCTCCCCATGGCAAAACAAGAGCATGTAGGAGTATGTATGAAGGCACAAAGCCTACAAGTCATGAAAGCAAGGGGTGCAGGGGCAGGGGGCGTAAGGACCCACATCTACTACCATCCAGTTAATGATGACAAATAGCTACCAACATTGATCCCTCCCCCCTTTCAGCTCATAAAGATTTGTACAATATTCAATAAACAAAAGGAGAAGAAGAGCTGGAAAATCTTTCAAATAATATTAACCAGTGAGGTTTTCTTATCCCATTTCGCTCACCAATTATGAGGCTGTGTTTATCTATAATAATTAAAGAGCATGTGTGTCGGTCCATCCATACCATACCACCAAGGCTGTGAAATCTACACTCCTGAAATGTGGTGTTAATATTAAGAGAAACCTAGGAGTGTGCACTGCAGGGTTGTTTTGCTCGTAAAATGCATCAATCAATGTTAATGTGTCTGTGTGGTACAAGTCTGCAGTAACATCTTCAGCCAGTAGGGGCAAATTTCCCTAACCAGCACATAGATTTCCAGTTCATACAATTTGAGAGATTAGTAGGCTGAGGGATACCTGCCCCCTGTCCCCTCCATTGTGGGGCAGGCTCCCCTCAGAAGAATGGAGTGGACAGACCCTCCTTCTGAGGACTATAGAGGTGAACTATGCCTAGGAGTGCAAGTGGTCTTGGCTTCATTCAGATGGGAGGGGCATGATATGTCCAACTCTGCGTACAGGCTTTGCTGTATCTCAGTAAAGACTATTTGAAGCTGACTCTGCTTACTAGTATGCAGGAAATGTGGTAAGCATGTGGTATGACAGTCAGAAGCAACCTAGGTCTACTATTCTCCATTTAGTGTATACAAGTCAGAAGAAGAAGAAGAAGAAGAAGAAGAAGAAGAAGAAGAAGAAGAAGAAACCTCCCCCTTGGTAACAGTGATTACATATATAATAACCATGGGTAGCCTGATTCTCTCTGAGCCCAACAGAAAGATATATAGCACTTTCCACCCTGACCTATTTTGAAACAGCCTTCATATGGCTTCCAGGCAATTTTACCTTTGCAAATCTTCTTTTTAATTTGAGAAAAAAATATTTGCTTCGAAGGAGTTTTCTCATTCCTCTATACCGCTCTCATTTGAAGTTAAAATTATTTCTTTTCTGTTCTCTCTATGATAGTGCATGAATGTTTAAGAAGAAAACAGAAAAGAAGAAGTAGCACTATAAGTCCTCACAACTGATCCTTCAACATCCCATGATGTACTGGTCTGTCTTGCTGCAGAGACACAAAAAGCCAACTTGTGATTCCACATTTATTTTGTTCCCCCCCTTAGTAAAGGCTCCTCTGCTTCCACATAGGAGCAGTCAGTTGCACACTGGGTTTGAGATTAACTGGAAAAATCCAAAAAGTAAGAAGCCCTATCGGTGGAGTGCTCCAATCCCAGAGGTCCTGTTCTGTCCAAAGCCCTACTGGGCTCTTGCCAGCAGGGCAGGAGGATTGACAGAGGCATTTGTTACCTCTTTGTTCTCCAGAAAGAGGGACTGTTAGCCAGGCGTTAAAGCCCAGCTGACTTCCCCTCTGTGCAAGGGACATGATTGGGGCTGGGAGGGCTTAGAATCCCTTGAATTCTCAACCACACCCTCCCCAACCACAGACACTCCCCTGACACTCCCCCATCTCATTCTGTAGAAAGTCAGAGCAACTTGTAGCTCTCCAGATGTTGTTGGATTGCAGTTACCATCATCCCTCACCATTGGCTATGCTGGCTACAACTGACGGGAATTCAAGTTCAACCTGTACTGGGTGCAGGTTGTTGAGGGACCTTGGGTGAGACACCCTCCATGGGCCACCTGCCTCAGAGTCCTACTTTCTCACTGCCATTGTCACCAACCACATCCCCTTTCTCATCATTGCTCCCATTTGCTTGCATGGCAGGCAGAGAGCCAGTGAGTGAGCAGGCAGCACCATTTACTGCTCCGCCTTCTCTCCATCACTGTTTTCTGGGCCAGAGCAAGAAATAGGTAAACAAGAGGTTTGCAATGGTGACAAGGAGGAGCAAGTCCAGGAGGCTCTTGTCAGTGGGCCCTACTGGGGTATGGCCCCTTGGCAGGAGCCCAATCATGCCTACTCTTGGCACCGGCCCTGAATCTAACAAAATCTGAAGGGCCACAACTTGCCAGCCCTGTCACCGGGGAAGCCACCATGGAAACCTCCACTGTGGCTGGGAGAAGCCAGAAGTCACCAATGACAGGAAAAAAACTCTCCAGGTCTGGACCTCTGTAAGTCCTCGGAGGTTTGTGTTTTGTTTGTTTGTTTAACAATCCTATGGCCCTTGGGGCACTGTCCAGGGACCATAGGATTCCTCTCTAGGCGTGTGGCTAGACAGCTGCTTCCTTCAGCAGGCTTAGCCCTGTTGTTTTGCTCTTCTCTTTCCTTCATAATGTCTGAGTTTCTTTTCTACCTGCCGTTACTGGGCTTTCAAAAAGAAGACATGGAAGATATCATGCCTGCTGCCACCCCATGTCTCCCCAATAATGTGTAATTATTTGAAGGATTTAGAGGGCTGCCTTCTCCCATACCAACCTGCCCATTGGCTGTGAGGAGCGTCTAAGGCCCTGCCCCAGGCATCCACCTTTTTGGAAGAAGGGGGGCAGAGGTTATCTGAGGGCAGACTAATTCTGTGGTGCTGCCTGATGCCAGCATGTGCAGCCCAAAGCTGTTCTCCCAGTGGTAAACCCTACGGGACCTGCTTATTTGGGTTTTAGGTTATTTTGAGCTGGTTTAAATATGTATTTTTGTACTGTTTAAAATTAATTGTAAACTGCCTTGAAGGTTAATCGAGGTGGAGAGGTGAGATAGAAATGCTTTAATTAAGAGCAGATGTGTGACATGATGTTAGCACACTCAGCATCCTTTCCTCAGCATCCTTTCCTCAGCCTTGCTCCACTTCACTGTCTGCTGCCTGATGGGGATGGGCAAATGTGGTGCAAGATCCTCCTGCTTCAACTAAACACTCCAGGGAGACTGGGGAAGGTGGCACAGGGTGGTGGCAGCCACACATTTATGGTACTGTGTAGGATGGAAGCTCTACAAAGCTAGATGTCATGGGAAAGCAATTTGCTTCTTCTCAGCTTCCATTTCTCAACCTCGCAGGGCTGTTGTGTGGACAAATCAAGTAATGACTTCAAAAACAGATTGCACACTGAACATGTTATGTAAAGGATAAAACAGCAATGATCACAGCATTGAATATTAGAGATGTGAGAGTGCCCCATAGGAAACATGCAGGACTGCCACATTCCTCCAGGGACCATTGATTCAAGTAGTGCATGGAGCACATTCTTACACCCATCATCTGCCTAAAAACTTGGTGCCCTCCTGGTGTTTTGGACTACAACTCCCACCATTCCTCCTGACCATGCTGGCTGGGGCTGCTGGGAGCTGAAGCCCAAAACACCAAGCTGGGGAAGGCCGATCTACACAGACGCAATTAATACCCCTCATTGGGTGACAGATGACTGATCCAGAACCAACTCTCCCATTTGAAAGAGCAGCTTGGGCAGGTTAAATGTAGGGCTGCCTGATCAGAAATACAGAGAATCATTTCTGCCTACAGATGCAATTATATGCATGTAAAAGTCCTACAGCTCTCAGCATTCCCCAGCCAGCCTGGGAACTGTAGGACTTTTCCCCATCTAAACATGCATAGGATTGCGTCCGAAGTCTCTTGATGCACCAGGACATGTGACTTGTAAGGTGGAAT
Organism: Anniella stebbinsi; assembly: GCA_029215795.1. Taxonomy (NCBI): domain Eukaryota; kingdom Metazoa; phylum Chordata; class Lepidosauria; order Squamata; family Anniellidae; genus Anniella; species Anniella stebbinsi. Next base: position 56,309,336 of record JARDYH010000005.1, on the reverse strand, counting down.
CTTTCCAGAAGTGATGGTGGAGGAGACAGGGGAGGCTACAACAGCGCTGTGTGCCATGTGGCACCTGCCTGGGCTGGAGTATAGGCTGAGGGGTCAGACCTACTAGACTTGAAAGGGACACTGGAGGACACCAAGGGTGCAGAGGGCTTGGGATGGGATACATCTCCAAAGGGAGCTTTGGACACACCACCTGGCCAGAAGCTCCCCTGGAATAGCAACCACAGAAGACAGCAAGAATGTCACCATCGCAGTTTAAGAAGGTGGCCCTGGTCTCCTTCTCTGACTCTGAAGACTCCCACTTCAACATCACATGAGGGGCTGTAGGAGCCAGACCCTGAAAAACAGTGCAGCATCTTCAAACAACAGCTGTTGTCTGGGCAGAGAGGGGAAGCTGGAATGCCAAACTCAATAGCAAGCTTTCCTTAACTTGGCAGCCTCTACATGGACTACAACTCCCATCATCCTCAGCCAACAAGGCTGATGTTGTGCAGGCAAGGGGTTAATGGGAGTTGTAATTCAACACATCTGGAGAAGGCCAGGTTGGTGAAGGCTGCTCTAGACCTTTGCTAAAGCAACATCTAAGTTCAAAATAGACATTATTTTAGTTTATTTATTTATTTATTTATTTATTACATTTGTATACCTCCCCATAGCCGAAGCTCTCTGGGCGGTTTACATAGGATTAAAAACAATTAAAAACAGTATACAAAAATTAAAACAGCAAAAACATACAACATACACACAATCTGTACATTTAAAAACCACTTCAACACTTCAAAAAGATACAAAAACAAAACTAAACAAAACAAACCCAGGCTCCTCAGATATTGCCAAATGCTTGAGAGAAGAGGAAAGTCTTGACCTGGCGCCGAAAAGATAACAATGTTGGCGCCATTCTATGTCGAGCAGCTATGTCTCTTTTCCCCCATTTTTATTCTAGAGTAGGGGCAGAGCCCCCAATTCGGATCTGAACCCTAGCATGGGGATGGGGGTATTAAGGTCTGGATTGGGGCCCCTGTGCCTACTCCACAGCAAAAATGAACACAAGACATAGCTGCTAGACACAAACTTAAAGTGATGCCTCTGTTGGTCTTTCACTTGCTGTCTTGGGTGCCTTTATCTAGACTGACTTTACCCAACTCTGCTTTGCACTCCTGTGGTCCTCCGGCTTCCCTGCATGGACTATAGCCAAACCTTTCTGGTATTGCCTACAGACCTCACCTGAAACATGACACCAGCTATTCTTTGCACAGTTGTAGAGCACTGCTGGCATCAGCAGTGGTGCAGACTCATGCTGACCAATCAGCAGTCTGCACCCTTATGGGGTTGACCCAGCTACCAACACCATCTCTTGATGCCTGCCAGGAAGGATGTGGGGCTGCCTGCCCCTTGTTCATTGCTCACTGTTCACTGCCTGCCCCTACTTCATGAACCCTGCCTCCCACTACAATAGGTATCTGCCAAAACTGTTCTTCAAGTTGCCTATCTGGACAATCTAGTTAATGAATGATGGAATTACCTTCAGTCCTGATGGTGAATGGAGAGTCTCCCAGCCTTTTGGCTGAAAACTGACCTCCCAATGATGTCATTAAGAAGCAGAGTGTGAAAAATCCAATCCCTACCACGAATATCCTATATGAGGAGACAAAAGAGAGGAGATATGATCAGATATATTGTACACGAAAACAGGCAGGGCTACTTTGAAGATTTTTTTCTGATGACTTCTATTTCTTCAAAAACTAGCATTTGCCCACCATGCTCTCAGGAGCCATTAGAGTAGATGCAGTGAAATGAATGGGATTTCAGTTAGCCTAACACTGGATACAACCTGAAGTGGGGAAGCATTTTTCCCCTACGATTGCAGTCTATAATTAAGGAGTCTTTACTACAGGGTAAATGCTATGTTGTTGATGCTGTTGTTTTTAACACCCCAGCCTAAGCAATTAACAATTAACTGCAGGCATTTATGAAGTGACTTTGTTGCTGCAATAGGAAATGAGGAACACAACCATCAAACTTAACCACTTCTTTTCTTATTCTCATTTTTGTTGGACTGAATTAAGATGCAGGCAGGAGCAAACATAGCAAACAGTTCAGCAAATTAATTTTACTTAACAGGAATGAAAGCTGCAGGTGAACACCTTGAGAGACTATCATTCTGTTGAGAGTTTTCTGCAGACTTATCTTATCAACCCCCCGAAGAAGGCATTTTAAAAATACCACATAGGCCGAAACGTGTTGGGCTTGAATTAATAAAGTATCTCAGCATTCCGAGAACCGCTTCTCTCTTCTTTTTTGACCTAAGTGAATGCTCTCCTCCTTTTGGTTTTTGGAATATTGATTAGCCCAGGAGAGAAGACTTGAAGACAGTATGTGCCAGTATGTGCCAGTTTTTGTTTTGACACACCGTTTGCATGTTCAGTTTTAGGGCAATACACTGCATTTTAATTCAATTCAGAAAGTAAACGTATTGGAGCAAAGAGTTCTTATTGCATGCCCAGTTGTTCTTTTCCCTTGAGACTTTCAAGTTCATCATCCTCAAACAACATGCAACAGACCATTGGCCTCAGCTTTCAGACAGAATAGGCTTTGCCCATTAATGATGCCTCTATACCTCCAAGGCCCTGAGACAGATGCAGTGGGGAGGGGGACAGAGGGCTAATCTGGGACTTGAGTTAATTTCAGTACCATGGACAGCAGTCCTGGAGTTAGAGTACTGACAAGCTACTCCAAACTGACTGAGCGCAACTGGCAAGGATTTAAGTCAGGCTATTGGAGTCCTTCTATAAGCTCCACATGCACCAGCGCACGCCAGCATGTGTACACACCAGGTGCTCCATTTGGTTGTTAAAGGGCCAGCAGCCTTTTCCTGTAGATGTTGGATTCTCCTGGGGGGGGGGGGGGGGGGGAGAAGTGAAGGTTGGAGGATTGAAGAGCTGATTGGAGACTGCTCCTCAGGGTATCCCCATTTAGTAGAGAAACACCAACCTCTTGGGGGCTATGTGGATAGGATACAAGATCTGAGACAATAGGTACCAGTTCAGGAAGACCAGGGTCTGAATCTGGTACCTCCCTGAAGTTACCGTCACTGGAGGTTTCAGTCTCTTGAGGGCTCTCCGTCCTGGGCCTGTATGCATATGCACATTTTATGCAAATCTGTATCCTCTTTTTGGTGATGCATCAGTGGCCACTCTACCATAGACACAAACACTTCTGGATTAGTGCTATAGTGGTTCAGCAGCAGCGGCAAACCTGCCATCTGGGCAAGTAGTTAAAAGTCAAGGATAAGACTCACAGCCTATGACAATACTGCATTTCACAATGACAGATCACCAAACCTGACTTCTGTGCACCATTCACTCACTACAGCAGCAGCCATTTCTGTTCTCCCTGGAGCATACATTTAATGAAGTGGTACCAAGGCAAAAGGAAGGGGGGGCGTTGGATGTTTGGGTACTTAATTGTCAGGAGGGATCCTGCTTTTTCTTTAGATTCTTCCCACTGACAAGAAACTCATCATTATGCAAGACCTTGTTTATGCATTTGAATCTTCATAATTATAATCTAGCAAAGAGTGATGGTTAAACACTGCATTTAATTACTAATGTAGACCATTGCAGAAAGAGGGGGGAGAGAAAGGGAGGAGAAATTTTTTCATGATTAACTGGAATAGGGAAAATAAAAGAATCGCATGGTCTAGAATCTCATTAGAAGATGAAAAACTTCAAAACAGCACATGAATTTCAGAGGGATGACATTGCAGTGCCTGCGGTACCCAACAGGATCAGAATAAGTACATTATGGGAACTTTAATGGGTCAATGTGGTGATCAGATAATTACGTTCACTCAGGGATTCCTAAAACAAAAACAAACAATCGCCTAATCATTATTATTATTATTATTATTATTATTATTATTATTTATAACCCGCCTCTCCCTATGGATCGAGGTGGGGAACACAATGCAAATACAAGCATAACAAAGTTTAAAATTTTAAAAACAAGAGAGACACATCATTAAAACATTTAAAATTCATCCGGATAGGCCTGCCGGAAGAGAACAGTCTTCATCACTCTCTTAAATTCATGAAGACTGCCAATTTGTCTAACCTCCTCCGGCAGACCATTCCATAGTCTGGGAGCGATGGAAGAGAAGGTCCTCTGGGTAACACTCGCCAGCCTAGTTCTGGCTGATTGGAATAAGTTCTTCCCAGAGGACCTAAGAGTGCGGGGCGGATTGTACGGGAGAAGGCGATCCCATAGGTAGCCTGGGCCCAAACCATGTGGGGCTTTAAAGGTAATAACCAACACTTTATACTTTGCCCGGAAATTGACTGGCAGCCAGTGAAGTGATTTTAAAATTGGTGTAATGTGATCACCCCTAGGTGTACCGGTGACCAACCTGGCTGCCATATTTTGAACAAGTTGAAGTTTCCAGACTAGGCACAAAGGTAGCCCTATGTACAGCACATTGCAGAAGTCGAGCCTCGAAGTTACCAGCGTGAGCACTACTGTCTTTAGGTCTTCCAACTCTAGGAAGGAGAGCAGCTGGCGTATCAGCCGAAGCTGATAGTAGGCACTCCTGGCCATCGCATCAATCTGAGCTGTCATCTGGAGCGACGGATCCAGGAGTACCCCTAAGCTGCGAACACAGTCTTTCAGGGGGAGTGTCACCCCATCCAGAACTGGTTGACACACCTCCAAACCCAGGTTGGGGCCTTTGACAGCAAGCACCTCCGTCTTGTCTGGATTCAGCTTCAGTTTGTTTTTCCTCATCCAGCCCATTACCGCCTCCAAGCATTCGTTCAGAGGAGACACACTATCCTTAGCTGACGATGTTGTTGAAGGCATAGAGAAATATATTTGGGTGTCATCAGCATATTGATAGCACCCCGCCCCATACCTCCGGATGATCTCTCCCAGAAGTTTCATGTAAATGTTAAACAGCATTGGGGAAAAGGATGGCACCTTGTGGTACACCACATAGCAACTCCTTTTTTGAAGAGCAGCTATCCCCAAGCATCACCATCTGGAACCTGCCCAAGAGATAGGATCGGAACCACTGAAGCACAGTGCCCCCAATTCCCAATTCCCCCAGGCACTCCAGAAGGATACCATGGTCGATGGTATCCAAATTTGACTTTCCATCCTACCACATTTTCCAAATTCATTAAAATTGCTCCAAGGGACCCCCAACTAGAAGCCCAGCTTATTTTAACTGCACCAAGAGTGAGAGAGTGATGCTGGATGTTTCAGCTTGCAAAGCAAACAAGAGCAGGAGGCATCGTTTTGACTTTTCACTTCAGGTGATGAAGTGACGCAAGCCAACACTGAAGCTTCCTGTCACACTGTTCCTTCCCAAAAACATTAATCCAGGCCAAGCTAACCATTTGTCACTGTGCCAGGGAGGAAGAAAAGGGTGCATCTAATAAGAGGCAAGAAAAAGAATGAGAGAACCAACATCAGCCTTATATAGTATGGGGTGTAAATTCAGTCCTAGTGTGTAGCAACTGGATTGTTCCATGTGTGGGCTCTTTCACAAAGAAAAGGTCAGAGAGGAAAAATAATGCCTCTGTGTACCGCACCATACAATAATATCACAATTGGGCCTTAGCTAAAGGGAGGGGGAAATATTTCATGAAAGATTTACAATAGCAGTTGTGGAGCTAGAGTCTTTTGGCATAACAGCTGAAGGCCCAGCAATAGGTGGCAATTCAAGAAGAGATGCTCGCAACATCCCACAATACACTCCATCTTCCTGTTTCATTTTAGAGCAATTCAACAAAACATCTGGCTCCCAATGACCATTTGCTGCCATTTCTTTGAGAAATGTCCCCCCCCCCCCAAAACTTTTCACATAACCACGGCCAACATCCTTGGTGATAGTGTATGGTGCACAGTCACTATTTACAAAGGGGGTGGGCAAGTTGCAGCCCTGGGAGGGCACGTGGCCCTCAGCCTAATTTCGAATGGCCTCTGCATGCGACCATTTCAGACCTCTGGCAAGAGTAATCTCTCCCTTCTCAAGCAGCCTGCTGGATGGGAAGGAAGAGGGAGGGAGGGGAGAAAAGGAGTGCCAGGAAGAGAGAGAAAACAGGTGACCGACCCACCTTGGCTCTGGATTCAACCCTGCCCACCACGGACAGGTGGCCCCTTGCAGATTACCCACAGGGGAACACGGCCCTCAACAGAAATGTACAAGAAAAGGAAGGGCATCTTATACCAACCAATTTGACTACAATGCTTTTAGCACAAGGCAATATTGCTTAAAACATATATTGTTGTTGTTCCTGTTTTGCTTGCATGCTGCCTTGGTGGTGGAAACCATATAAAACTTTTAAGAAACAAACACAGACTGGCACTGTTAGCAGAAGGGTTTGTTTGTTTGTTTGTTTGTTTTATTTACTGCATTTCTATCCCACCCAATAGCTGAAGCTCTGGGGGTGATTCCCTATAAGCAACCCATGGCAGCAGCCAAGGCCAGTGAAAATGTCCACACACACTCTGCATCTCGATCATAAGCCACACTTTCTCCTCCACAAACATTCACACCCAGAAAAAGGGTCCAGAAAAGGGCAACATTATTCACTCCTACATATGAAGACACTTGATGTTATGCCTTTTTCAGCAATACTGGCCTGTGGTAGAAGTGTATGAATACAGCTCTGCTGTTTTGCAGTTGTTTTACTACCATTTTGCAGCACTTCCATTAATATTTACACGTTTTGCATACATAGAGATTTCAGGCAAAAGGCTAGTCTTTAAATCAGGGGTAGGTAAACCTGTTGCCCACCAGATGTTTTAGACTAAAACTGCCATAATCCCTCATCATTGGCCATGCTGTCTGGGGCAGATGGGGGTTGTAGTCCAAAACATTTGGACAGCTCCAGGTTTCTACTGCTGTCTACATCACCTAATTTCACTTGCTGATGTCTCTGGGCAACATTCTCCAGACTACAACAGAGCCCAGAGGCAATTTCTATTTTACCTTTTCGTATACACAAATACACACTTGTAGGAATGCATGCCAGGAGAGGCTGGTGGCTCTGAGTCTGGTGGGGCAGTGAATCCATTCTAGAATTCAGTCAGAGCCAGCCAGAACTGTTTATGGGAATAGTGTTCAGCTCCTTTGATAGCTCCTTTAGAGTTCTAACTGGTCTTGACTGAAACCCAGAATGGATTTACAGCACCACCAAAAATGCAGCCACCAGCTTCCACTGACGCATGAGACATGGGTGTGGTCAAGACACTGAAGGTACCATACTGGAGTCACAGTGTATGTCAGGGGATGTGTTTGGATTGAATGTAGGGCAACCATGTTTCTCTTTTAGAGGAGACAGTCACGCCAGAGGGATGCCAGAGGATTGCCCTCTCTTTGAGGGGCTGCCCAGTCCAAGTCAGGTTTAAAGGTGAAGAACCAGAAGGAGGGAGAGCAGCAGGGGCCTCTTGAAGCTGCCCATCCCCAGTTGCCACCAGGACAGCAGATGGAACAGGCAAACACACAGCTCACCTGGTCACACTCCTCCCCACTGTCAAATTGTATTTCTATTTAAAATACAATAATGCATATTTTTCAGTGATGCCTCTCCCCTTTGGGGCCAATGCATAAGTGCTCAGGCTAATTCAGCATACCCAGGCATTCTACAAATGGACATGACCTTATACACTTGTAGATTGCACTCAAAATTGGCCCTTCGTGTAGTTTCAAATGATGCCCTTTCTTCTTTTTTAAGGCCCTCCAGCTGGTCAAATGCACAAGCCTATTCTTGCCAGTCCCTACTCCTGCCATCCTTCAGTTCCGCGCAGTAAGTCAAGTTCTGCTTATTCTATTAAGCCAAGGATCATTCAACATGAGAGAAAAAGTGACAGCTCTCGCTGATGGCTGTGGATAGTCCATGACACAACTGACACAGCCAGTGAGTTGCTACCAAGAGACATGTCCTTCCACCCAATTTCTAGTTTTGCACGCAACCCCCATCTTAGGTCTCCTCTTACATTAGGGCAGTCAGCTTTGCCATGAACCTGAACAAGATCAAGAATGACATTTCTTTTTCTTTCCTTGTTTAGGGCAGTCAAGCCCACCTTCAAGGAGGAGATCGTTCAGAGCAAGTTTCTCCACATGGTTTTGCCATGAGAGCTTTCGTTTGGCAGGCAGCCGTAGCCCAGCGCAACTGTATGGTATATGTGTCTGGCACATTCACATTTTACATGTTTTCAGTGTACGTTTATCTTTGGGCTGCTCCACACATTAAAAAAAATCTGGGTTTGCCTCCACTGTGCACTCTGCAAGGAGCGGCAGCCGGTTCTAGCACTCTGACTAGTGCTGCTGGGTCACACATGGTTTTTCAATAGGGCTGTGCACAGCCCCCCGGCCTCACCTTGGAGGCCATTTTGGGAGCTTTGAAACAGCCCTGATTCCCCTCGTGCCACCTTTGGGCAAGAACCCCCCCCCCCCGAGGCAGTTTGGCCTTTGTGGGGTTCCTGGATGGCAGCTGCATAGCAGGCTACCCAGTAAAGCCAGGAAGAAGGCTGACCGGGAGTCCATTGGACTCCTGACTCCCTACCTGCCTGCTCCTGCTCTTTCCCTCCCCACCCCCAAACCCAAGGCTTCGTTGCTGATCTGTTTCGGCCTTGTGCCAAAACAGTGCACAGCCCTAGTTTTCAAACATCTGTTTGTCACATTCTACATTTGGAAGTGTAGATGTCGAAAATCTTAGTGTACACCTAAAAAGGTAATGTGTGAGGATGCCCTCAGAGAGACACCCAAAAACGATACAAGTTGGATCCAGGATCTGCCTTCTGTGGACAGAACAGTTCTGCTCACAGGAAGTCCCAGTTCCGCCCCAACCCCACCCCATATACCACAGTTGACCCCATTCAGCAGATCCTTCCCTCAGTGAATCTACCTCCTCACTGCCATTGCCACCAGATGCTATGGCTCTTCATCCTCTGTCTTCATTACTGCTACTACCACTTGCTTGCTTGACAGGCAGAGAGCCAATGGGTAAGTAGGCAGCAACATCTGCTTCTCCTCCTCACCGCCACTGCTGCCTGGGCCAGAGCAAAAGCCAAGGGAACAAACAGGTTGCAATTGTGAAGCAACTCCATGGAGCTCTTGTCAGCGGGGCCTTATCAGTGGCCCCCTGCTGGGGTGTGGGCAGGTTCCCAACCATGCCTACCCTTGACCCCTGCTCTGCCCACTGTGATTTCTCTGTGAAGTGAGGAGAAGGCAGTATCACATTCTCTCTTCTTATGTTCCAGGCAAGTACTGGCTCAACTTCAGCCCTAGGTGCATCTGCCTGAGATGCCTACATCAGCGCAGTACTGATGGAATAACCGTCCTTTTGGACAATGCACTGGCATGCCTATTGGGAAAGCCCACCCTAATAACTTACAAGCACAGATTGTTGGCTTTGAAGGTTGTTTTGCTGCCTTTCAGGAAATGCTCCAGTAAGTATATAGCATGGAAAACACCCCAAGAGTAAAACTGCAGAGGGATCTATTAAAGCAAAGTTGTAAATTTAGAGGAACAGAAAACACTGAAATCAGGGCAACTTGCACCTCATGCTGAAAGGCCTGGTCTTTCCCTGGTGCCGATACAATATTAAAGATGGTGCCAGCCAGGCAAGCCTCCCTGGGGAGGGCATTCAAGGGCAGCAAGACTGCAAAGGCTGTGTTACACTTGCTGGCAACCTATACTGGGAGGAGTGCTTCACAACCCTCTTCAGCTTAAATCCCACACCTGCATATTTTCCCCTGCCGAGTAGTTTCAAGAGGGCAATTTTGATTGAGAAAACAGTGTGGGAGGAGACTGTTAAACCACCTCCTTCATCCAGCAGCTGTGTGAAACTGCTAATTACTTTTTTTTAATAGAAAGTGGGAACCCTAAACATGATTCTCCTGCTTCACATCTAGTTTGGCCCTTAGTCCCATTGAAGCCAGCAGGACAAACATCCAAGAAAACATGGCTATGAGCAGGCTGTTTGCAGGACTTATTTTGAATGGGGGTGGGCCTGGTTTCAGCCTCTTCATTCAGGTTAGGCATGTACTATCTATGGCTATGTCTTCATCCACACTCCGACTTATTATTAGCATGGGGGACTAAGGTATTGCACAGCCAATGGACAGCTGTGGGACCGTTGTTGTGCCAGCCCACTTTCTGTCATCTTCACCTACCAGAGCCATTGATTTAACTGTAGTTTGCTATTTGGGATCCCGGGTGGCCAGTGGAAGCTGGTGCCTCTGATGTCAGTGGGGCAGAAGCCCCTTGGATAGCTCCTTTAGAGTTCTGACTGGTTCTAACTGAAACCCGGAGCGGATTCACCGCCCCACTGACATCGGAGCCACCAGTCTCTGCTGCTGGTGGGAGCAAATCTGAGTCGAACAGATCAGCCATCTCACGCCAAGCTTTATCACATCAGTACCAAACATGTCCCATTGCCGCTGCCACCACAAACACACACACACACACACACACACACACACCAGATGTGAAATGGAGCTGTGCTATAGTTGCCTTCCAAAAATACCCAGCCTCTAATGCAGGGGTGGACAAAAAAGATTCCCCCCAGGGGACTGCATGCCATGATGGGTTGCAGGCTGCACTCACACAACACACTCCCCCCCCCCAACCACAGGGATTGGGGGAGGTTAAGCCTCCCATCCCTGCCCACTGAGATAGGATAACTGGTGGCAAGGCTAAAGCCTGCCTTCCCCCCACCCCCCCACCCCAGTCATCCCCTCTAAGAAGACAGTTTTCCCCACTGGTAATAGCACGGGAAACAGTGTTGCTGGTGGATGGCTTTTTAGCAGAGAAGGAGGTATACAAATGTTAATGATAACTAAAATGAATGCAAGGCTCTGGGGGGAGGCTAAATTCCTTCCCACCCCACCCCAGTGATCCCGGCTACATTGGCATCTCTGTGTAGGGAGGCTAAAGCATCTTCCTCAACCCCAGCAACCCTTAGTAATTGGTCACAGTTGTCATCCCCTCCCCACAATTGCAGGAGGAATGGTTGGGGCTCTCCAGACCCCAAAGAGAGTGCAGAAGGGCTGCATGCAGCTCATGGGCCACAGATTGCCTACCCCTGCTCTAATGGGATGTCACAGAATATTGCAGTATTCCACTAGTCAGGGGGTGTAGAGTACTATCCTCAATCAACCTCCTTGGGCACTTTTATAGTTCCAGTGTTGTTTCTTCTCTTTTAAGCTCATTCTAAAGGTTCTTCTACTCCTGCTAGGTGGAGTGGCCTGCTACTGGATGGGATGGACCAAACAGCCATATCGCATACAATCATCCCCTTCTCCTCAAAGCTCCTCCAACCTTATCGGACTTGACAGACAAAGCCAGTATCCTCAACTGAGCTTCCTAGAAAGAACAGAGGCCACCTGGAACAGATTCAGCCAGTTTCTAGAATAGGCCCCATCCGTTTCTTTCTTTCTCCCATGATTGATTCTTGCTTCTGTTCTCGCTCTCATTTGTTGGGATCTTGTTAATTTCTTGCCGTTTACAAGACACAAACCGAAGAGAGCGGCTTTTGAAAACAGGCAGTAAATAAGCTTCAAATCCTCTTATATCATTTTAAAAGAAAAGGGAGGGGAATCACCAGAGCAGGCAGCCTGAGAAAAGCCCCAAAATAAAGATAAGGAGAGGCCCAAAGGAGATCGCTTGCAACACCATTCATAAAAACAAACTTTACAGCCACAGTAGTGAGAAGTTAAATTTCACAAATCCCACTAAAAGAGGAGCCTTCCCCAACCTGGAGCCTTCCAGAAGTTTTGGACTACAATTCCCAGTACCCCTAGCCAGCATGTACCTGCTGGAGAATGCTGGGAGTTGTAGTCCAACACATCTGGAGGGCACCAGGTTGGGGGAAGCTGCTAAGAGGAAAGACCTGAATGGACCAGGAATAATCTCAGGGAGAACAGCCAAACTTCTAACAATCTATCTCAGCTACCGTGATGAAGTGTTATACCGTATTGATCCCCTACAATGCCTACCAGTATCAATAAGAATGAGATCAGCTCCAAGAAATTGACCCTCAGCAAATCCCAGCATAATGAACAAGCCTCTAAAGCAGAATTATACCACAGCCAAGCTGGCACCTGTCTGCCCGTGTCCAGGCGAGTTCAAAGCAAACTTGTTTCTATTACAGACACGAATGGCTCACCCCTTTGGAAGCGAGAGAGGGTGGGAAGCATGCAATTTTTAAGTCTGGGGGGCCCTTCCCATTTCCTTCCGGGCTGCACACCACCAGGAAGCAGCATAGGAGAACTTTACCTAAAAGGCCTCAAGGTGACGAGACATCTTCTGACCATTATTTTCCCATCTGAATTCACTGTAATCATTGTTCAAACTTTTTTACAAAAAAAGAAAAAGAAAAAACTAGGGAAAAACGGAAGGAAAGCAGATATTGAGAAAATCCAATCCCAGTTACTGTAAAGAGCTCATGACTAGAGGGTTTTTTCCCACTCTGCTTTTTTCTTTTTTGGAGGATGTGCCTACAAAAGGAGTGTAGAATGGACCCAATAAATCCCAATCTATAAAGGGCACGGAATCTTCCTTTCCCTCCTAGGTGCTCGGCCTCTGTGGCTTTCCTCGAAATGGATGTCTGCTTCAGAAGAAATAGGTGTGATGAACCCAGAGAAAAGGGCTGGATGGTGGTGGCAGCTCCTGCGATCTTTCGGTCACATTTTGGTGGCAGATCATCACGCACTCAAAAGCCCTCCCTCCTCGCCAAGTATTAAATCCACCACTCAGGTGAAAGACACCTGGACCCAGGCGCGGCTCTGTTCACGGGGTCATTCATCACAGCCAGGGGCTTCCTTTTCTCCGCTTGCACCTGGACCAAAATCCTACTGCAAATTCTTGTCTCTTTCCCTTCTCCAGAGCTTCAGCACTTCCAGCAGGTAGGTGCCATTTCCCGCGGTTGTTTCCTCTTTGAGAGGCGACTCTCGGTCACAGCTGGAGGAGGAAGAGGAGGAGGAGAAGATGCAGCGGTTAAAGGGGCCAGCTCCATCCCAGCTCGACAGCTGCCTTGTCTCATCCTGGCCATCTGAAACACTCAGTTTTAGCCTTGCAAAGAGGCTGCATTGTTTCCATCTGGGAAGGATGCGCTGCCCCCAGCCAGGAGGGGAAGGAAACGAAAAAGATGCTTCGTTGTGAAACTGTGAGTTCGGTGCCATCTAGTGGCAACTGCAGGGATAGTCCGTTGTATTAGACTTTTATGCTGCAAATAAGGAACTAGTTAAGAGCTGCGAAGCGCATACCTGAAAGCGGCTGTTACTGAGAGTACAGCAGGGTCTGTTTCCTATTCATAAGACAGGCCAACTACTAAGCCACCAGGTGTGAGCTTTTGCATTCATTGCATGATCAGCAACTTCAACCCAGGCTAAAGTAGGACATGCCAAGGACCGAGGTGTGGTCGCTGCAATTCATGATATCGTCGTCAGCAGATTGGGTTAAGTAATGAGCTCCGCATCCAGTTGCCTTTGAAAAGGGTATGGGAAGTTTAGCTGCTCCAAGAATGCACTGGCCAGCCTGTTAATGAGAGCTGATCTGAGAGAGAACACATTACAGTGGTGTTTGGAGCTTTGCCCTGGTTAACAGTTTCTGGGCCCAGTTCAAAGTGCTGATCCACCACATCTCATAGTAGAGGACCAGCAGAATTTTAGGGGCGCCAATATCAGGAAATCTTTATGGGTGGGGAGGATCAAAGTTCAGCCTCATCCCAGGTGCCAGGGACAACTAAATCTGAAAGGTAGGGACCATTTTTTCTGCCCCTGACCCAGATGTCCAAACAAGGGAGGGGTTATAAGTGTGTTTCCCCAAACAATTTTCTCAACCCCAATGTCTTCCATTCTCTCCATACAGAGCAAGGGAGGGGGGTTGTAATCAGTAAAACTATTGAGAAGGAAACACACAGTTACCCCCATCTGCATTCAACAAAATTAAAATGCCAAAATCTGTATTAGAGCAATACCTTTTATTAGGCCACCTCAAGACCACAAAAGAGTGTGCAATTTTTTTACTTCTGCCAAAGTCTTCAGGCCAGATGGTAAAGAAAGGGAGGAGGAGGGTGGCTGAGGTTGAAGCCATAGAGTCAGCATCTAGTTACACTTACGATGGAACGTGGGAGGAAGCTGCAGACATTCAAATTAGGCTCAGTCAGGCACTTGGATGATTTTTAGTTTGTACCTGGTGCCCTCCCAAATGTTGCTGGGGGGAAAACTAGGGTGACCAGATTTTGGAACCCCAAATCCCGGTCCTCCCCCCCGCCAACAACCCCCCCCACCAAGCACCCCCCAAAACAACCCCCCCAAGTCACCCCCCGCCCAAAACAACTCCCCCACCAAGCCACCCAACCCCAAAAAACATCAGCCTGGACCTACCGGGGCGGGTTCTCTTCTGCCGCCGCCACCGCCTCGTAAGGCCAGCGGCCGCGCGGAAGAGGCAGGGGAGGGCCGGATCCGGAAGTGACGTAATCGGCCCTCCCCCGCCTCTTCTGCGCGGCCGCTGGCCTTACGAGCCGGCGGGGGACCCGCCGGCGGTGGCGGCGGCGGCATGGCGGTGGCGCGGCGGCAGACCTGGCTGCCCCAGCAGGTAAGTGCCCCGCGCCTCGCACTCCTTACCCGCTTCCCTCCGGTGCTCGAATCTACTGAGAAACAGGCTTCACGGCCTGTCTCTCAGTATCGCGCCAGGTCATCTGGCGCGATACTGAGAGACAGGCCGTGAAGCCTGTTTCTCAGTAGATTCGAGCACCGGAGGGAAGCGGACGCCCCTGCGGGTAAGGAGCGTGAGGCACAAGGGAAGGCACTTACCTGCTGGGGCGGCCCTTCCCGGGCTCCTCCGCCGCCGCCGCCGGGTCTATCGCTGCTCCTTGCTTGCTGCCACCGCCGCGTGACCCACCGCCACCCCGGTTTGCCCCCCCGCCCCCCGGTTGGGCCGGTTCGCCCCTGGATTCCCTGTTAGGACCGGGAAATCCCGAGCCATCTGGACAGCCTAGGGAAAACAATAACAACAGTTGAGCCCCTATTTTTGAAGATAATCCAGCTGTTTCTCAGTATTGTCTCCATCCTTAGTGGAATGCACAGGTTCCTCAGGAGGAGGGAAATGGAAGTAGAAACTAGACAGTTTTTATATTAACAAAGCTGGAGCGGATTTTAGATTTATTTATTTATTACATTTTTATATTGCCCAATAGCCAAAGCTCTCTGGGCAGTTCCCAATTAAAACCTTAAAATACAGCAATCAGATGGTAAACTAGTTTGTTTGTTTGTTTGTTTGTTTTAAAGTAAATAATGTCCAAATTGGATAGATTTACCTAATGATTGGTACCGCTAAACCACATGTTTTGGCCTACAACTCCCATGATCCTTCATGGGATGTTTTGGCCTAGAACTCCCATGATCCTTCATCATTGGCTTTGCTGGCTAGGGCTGATGAGAGTCGTAGGGCCAAACATCTGGAAGGCCACAGCGTAGGGATGTGCGAATCTCCCAACATCTGATTCCCAGAGTGAAATTTGACCCTCTTGGAGCTCAGTGAATTTCCTTGGATCTCCTGGCACATCCTCTGGATTTGGGGGGGGGGGGTCTCTGTAAACAGGGCAAGATACACCCATTGCAGCTGCAGTTTCCATATCTTGGGCAAATTATGACCATAATTAGCACAGTTTACACAATTTGCCGCCATAATGAGCTTAGTTATGTGTACATTTCAGCTCTATGGTTCGGTTCCTTGGTGAACACTACCCTCAGAAATAACATCAGCATGATAGTTGGTTTCATGTAAGGTACAGCCCCAAATTGGCTGGGTGGCAATGGGAAACCACAGAAAGGTTGCTATAGTCTAGGAGGACAAAAAAGCCAGGTTACCTAATAGACCAGACTCCCCAGCGATTAGAATGATTAACACTACCAATATCCATTACCACTCATGGACAAATATCAAAATATGCCCATACAAGTGTTAAACGAAAGAGAAATATTCACAGCAAGCTCCAAATTTGGTGAATCTTACCAGTTACCTTAGCATATATTCCATGGTCTCTTTCCACCCCAATCCTCACAAAGTGAAGATTAAATCCAGTGCCATGCTAGTGGAAATCTGCTAGTGTAATGGGACTTTCTCTGTCTCTCCTGCAGCCCTCTGCACCACCTGAAAGTCTGCTCAGGAAGGATTCCTAGCCTTTTGGAGCAGATTTAGAGGGGCGCACAGAGGGGTATAGTGGGGAGAGGTAATTCACCCCCCTCTCGGTTCCACTGACAGAAGTAATTCCAACACTGGAATGACCCTGTTGGATCTAGCCCAGAAGTTGGCCGAGAAGGCATTAGGCACAAGAACGAGAATTGATGATGTGAAATCAGGACTGTGGAACTTGTTTCTGACAGATTATGCATCACATATACAGGAGTAATAGAAATCAGGAGACTGCATCGATTCAAGTCTAGTCATTATAGCAGCATATTAAACAAAGTCAAAAAGAGAGTGTTTGTAGAAGGGTGCATGTTTTAACTTTTAACGTTGACATATTTGTCAAAGGGAATTAATACCAACTAGTTGGGGTATTAATTATGTAAAATGAACAGAGCACTCAGTGGGTAGATGAGAATGCAGCAGTTACCTAGTTACTCATGTCTGTGTTTTGTGATACATTAGGAGGAACAAAATACAAGGCAGATATATTGCTCAACCAAGTAACCACATCTTATTATCATTACCAGCCAGACGTCTCTGTTCCCTTCCTCCGCCAGAGGAATTTTAACATTTCTCAAGTTTCTGGCTAATAATATTTTTGCAGCAACCAACACATTGTCAACCATCTGCATACCATCTTTTTAAACACTGGGCTTTTCTATTTCAGACTTTTAACCCACCACTTTGTCAAAACTTCTGTTTCCAGATTCTTTGTGGGATTAAAATTGGCTCCTTTGCATAATTTTTTTCTTGGGATTTTTCTTTCTCTGCCTTTCTATGGAAATGCCATCAATTCCAAGAAACAATAAGCCACTTTGAGAAGCCATGGTTTGTTTTGGGTTGTTCAGGGTGGTTAACAAGCCACCAAGTGGTAAAAGTTCTCAGTTCAGACAACACCCATGGGTAACAAACAACAAATGGTTCAACAAACACTGAACCACTGATTGTGGGTTAGCATGTTGTTTGAACAGCCCCTATGTGTCGATCTAGCCCTGTATTGTCTGACTAGCAGCGGCTCTGCAGGGTCTCAAAGAGATAAAAATATTTCACCACATCAGCTGCTACCTGATCGTTTTAGCTGGAGATGCCAGAGATTAGACTGGCATGCAAAACATACACTCTGCCACTCCACTATGATTCCCATCCTCACGCTATGTCAAAGCCAATTCTAATGACAACTTTTGTTAGGGGACATATTGATCATCGTAGACTGAATCAGATTCTTCCTGTACATTATAGCTATCAGGGTTAAACTATATAGCCACTCTTTAATAGGTTTTTCAAAAGCGATTCCAGACAGCATATTAAAAGGAAACTGTCTGTTATCTCATGCGGCTAAGCATTTATAATTTTTATAATAGCATTTGCTGATGGCCTGCAGGAACCAGAGACACCTGTACAGGATGGGCAGCTTAGAACTGTGGAAGCAGCTTCCCAATGACTTTGGTGAAGAACGAAGAGAGATATCTGCCTCTTTCGGAACAACCAGTGAAAGTGGGATGTAGGAAAACAAGCTTTCTGTCTAACAAGGCAGAACAAAGGACTTTTCCTTCAGAGTATCTGTCGATATCGAAGGGGTTTGATTACTGTCATTTCGAAGGAAGCATGCCGTTGGAGTCCTCCAAGAAATGATGTAGCAGTGCTCACAAACTACAGAGCCCAGACTGTTAAAATGGGAAGCCTCGTTCCGTGTCTGATGGAGGCCAGTTTGATGTGTGCAGCAGAATATAATGGGCCATTCCATTTCAGGCTATGGTTGGGGAGGTTGTTAACATTTTTCAGTGCTTCACTACGTTAAAAAGATCCCTGTAAATACAAACTTAACACATTGGGCAAAAAGGTGCTGGTAAAGCCAACCTCTTCTTGCTGGGCTCATATTCTACCTGTATTGGAACATTCAAAAATGGGATTCCTCACCTGCTGTTTGAAATGGTTTAGTCTACTTTTCCACTTCAATACTCTGGGTTAAACCTAACATCATGCTAGGAGACGTCCGCTAGCTAATAGGATTTTCTCCCTCTCTCCTCCTGTCTACAGCCTTCCATACTGCCTGAAAATCTGCTCCAGAGAGTTTGTCAGCTCTCTGGAGCCCATTTTGAGGGCACTCAAGAGGCTGCAGGGGGGGGATTCCCCCCCCCCTTTGTTCCACTGACACAAGCAATTCCATCAGCGGAATGACGCCATTGGATTCAACACCTCACTTTCCACATGATTCTGGAATAAGGGCCACGTTGTCACCTTAATGTTAGAAGTCAGTCATTGCCTGTACTTTCAACTTAATTTCAAAATAACCTTTCTTGTTAAACAAACAAAAGCAAAACTGGATTAGCCCCAACATGGGCAGATAAGTAATATTTTGGTGATGCTAAGAAGTCAAGGAAATGTAATACACACTGCATTATCTTGGCTTGACAAAGGCATTCCCTCCTCATTACAAGAGAATTCTGATTTGCCTCCTCTGCTAACGAGTCTTTGCTCGTTGACAAGCACAAAAACATTTAAGCTGATTTCAGAATCAAGGACCTTATTTCTAAAATGCACTGGCCATCTTTCCCCCAGAAAGACAGCTGTTGTAGAAAGTTAGCACATATAGTTAGACCACCCGCTTTGTAATTGTGAATGTTGTTGTTGTTGTTGTTTACTCATAATTGGCTTTATCTGCAGTTCTACACTAACCATTAGGAACAAGGGGTGGGGGGAATGAAACTACAGAAAAAGAATCTCTTCCTTATGATGAACAGTTTGAATAATGAGGCTTGTTAGTTTACATAAGACAGACTTCCCCGACCTAAGGTGCTCCAAATGTGTTGGACTCAGGGACGGCCCTATCGTTAGGCAGAGTGAGGAAGTGGCAGCCTCTGGCTGTTCCCCTCTATGGGAAGACAAAGCTGTTGTTCCAGGCAATCTGCACTCCACTGTGAGCTAGATTGACCCTCAGGTGTGGTGGAGAGGTGCTATCGTATCACCACTGCCAAAGTTAGATTCACTTCCTAGTCTGGTCAGCTTCCTTAGGTGGAATGGGTTGGGAGTGGGCATTTTGTCCTTTGCTTCGGGCAGCAAAATGTTTTGGACTAGCCCTGGTTGGACTATGGCCCTTTCTACACCATAGGGGTGTAGAGGGAGCGAGGGCAATCCCAGAAGTACCTAATACACACCATTGGCGCACAGGGACCAGCAGGGGGCCATCCCAGGCAAACAGCCTGGTGTAGAAATGGCCTATATTAGTCGTTGACAATGTGGCACCCATGGGTGCACTGGCATCTGCCAGGAACCCCCCAGTGTGCCCACAAGTACACTTTCCTATCTCTATTAAAGATCTTGGAGGTGCGTGGGCTTTCCCCTCCCTCCAGCCATTTTTTGACAGAGCACCTTTTCCCCCGTCCCTATTAAAGTCAATGGAGTGCCATTGCTCCATTGACTTTAACAGAAGTGGGGTTCAACACTGAAGATCCAGGAATGGGGACAGACCCAAGATTTTCCATGAACACATAGCACTTTGTGGTGGTGCCCAAGGGTTGTCTATATGGCCTCTTTACCCCATCATCACTGCTCAGTGGCACTGTGTTGTTTATATGATGTAGCCACCAACTCGCAGTCATGTCCGGCTTTTCCTCCCGAAACTGCACTTTTTCACGATGCTGTTGTACCGTGACTGCCTGACTATGTTGTTTTGATTTTTCCTGTCCACCTAGTCCTGCCATTTGAACATACCAATGCCACTTCACAGAAGTGATGCAATGGGGGGGGGGGAGGGGTTGGGAGAATCAGGACACAAAGCATCATTGTACAGACATGACCCAAGACACCCAACCCAAAAGGTTGCCTACTCCTGAGCTACAGCACGCTGGCTGGATCTGATGGAAGTTGTAATCCAATTCTTCTAGAGGATTCCTGGTGGGAGGAGGCTAACAAAAGAGAACACGGAAGCCACAGTTTTTTTAAAAAAATAGTCAGCTCAAGTCCTCCTCTTGGCCTCAAAATGTTTAGTGATGCAAGAGCTTGATTAGAAGGTAAAGGTGTTGCTGGCTGTGCACAACTAAACATTCATCAAGACTCATGGCCTGGAAACAAACAGGCAGTTTGGCAGATGGTCAGGCTAACAGTTCTGCAGGTGGCCCAGGAACTCAGCCTAAACCTGAGTGATGAATTACTCAGACTGAGGAGCCAAGCAAGAGTCAGCAGCTTTAGAAGGCCAGTCAGGAGCCTCTTTTCTCCTTGCGTTATCTGATTCCTACTGAACTAGAAGCTGCAGTAGCATCATCTGGCCATGTAGAGCAATAGCGGTAGCACTGGAGCGCAGCGCAGTGCAGCAAAGATTGGCCCAGCAGTTCCCTTTGCCTGTAGATTGCAGGTTCAGGGGAAGGAAGGTAGCTGGGTCCTGCTGCCAAACTTCAACTTCCTGGCACTGCACAATGTCACAGGTGACAGAGGAGGAAGAGGAGATCCAAGGCAGCTGCTTTCAGCATCAGCTCCACTTCAGCTGTAATGTGTTGTTCTCTCCTGAGAGGGTAGAAAATTGGAGGCTTATAGAATTATGAGCAGCAAAGAGAGAAGAAATTTTCAGCCTCTCTCAAAAGCCTAAATCATAATCCATTGAGATGGACAGTAGGTTCGGAAATAGGACATAGGAAGGATTTCTTAATAAGTAACCTATATAATTGATCAGCACAGGATGGCCACCATTTTGATTTAGCATCTTTATAATAAATACGTAGTCTACTTTCCCCATCCTGGTGCCCTCCAGATGTGTTGGACTGAAATTCCCATTGTTCCCTGCCAGCATGGCCATTGGGAATGATGGCCATTCCAACCCAACACATCTGGAGGGCAACGGATTGGGGAAGGCTGAGGTAGTTCATGGAGTATGAGTTTATCAATGGCCATTAGCCATGACAGCTAGGAACGCCAAGAGCTCAAAATGCTCTATGTGCCTATAATCTCGTAGCATAGATCTAGACTATAAGAAGAGCCCTGCTGGATCAGACTAAGGGTCCATCTAGTCTGTTCACACTGTGGCCATCTAGCTGCCTGTGGAAAACCCCAAATTAGGACATGAGTGCAATAGCATCCTCCTATTTGTGTTCCCCAAGCACTAGAATACATAGGCATACCACCTCTGAAACTGGAAGTAGCATATAGCCATCAGGACTGATAGCCTTCTCCTCCAGGAATTTGTCCAATCTCTTTTAAAGCCATCCAAATTGGTGGCCATCACTTCATCTTGTGGCAGCGAATCCCATAGTTTAACTGTGCACTATGTCAAGAAGGAATTCCTTTTATTTGTCCTTGATCTCCCACCAATCAGCTTCATGGAATAATCCTAGGATCTAGTGTTATGAGAGAGGGAGAAAGTGTCTCCCTATCCATTTTCTCCACACCACGCATGATTTTGCACACTTCTCCCATGTCTCCCTTTACTCGCCTTTTTTCTAAGTTACGCAGTCACACAGACATTGAAACCTTTCTACACAGGGGAGTTGCTCCAGCCCTTTTATGGTTTCAGTTGCCCTTTTCTGCTCCTTTTCCAACTCTTCAGTATCCTTTTTTTTTCGGTGCAGTGAACAGAACTGTACACTGTATTCCAAGTGTGACTTCATCATAGATTTGTATAAAGACAGTATGATATTGGCAGTTTTATTTTCAGTCCCTTTTCTAATATGGAAATTGCCTTTTTCATAGCATGCTGGGTTGATGTTTTCATCAAGCTGTCCACCACCACCCCAAGTTCTCATTCTTGGTAGTCACCACCAGTTCAGATCCCATCAGCACATACGTGAAGCTTTTGCAGAGAATTCTTTTTTAACAGAGGAGCATTCAAAACGGAATCCCTCTTATGAATTCAGAAGCGATACAGAAGTACACTCAATATTTTATCCACTCATTCTGCTGCATGTGTAGACAACACAATAATAAACCTTTAACAGTGGGACCAACTTTTATGGAAGACAAGCACATGCCCCAGCTTGCAGCCTTTTCCGGTAACTGGAACACTGTCCTCAACTCTCTTCTTGATCATTTTTACCCATCTCATCACCAATCCCATAATGAAAAGGAGTTATTAGAACCTTACAAATGGGACCTGCAACAAAACATTGCAGTGTGGAGGGCTTCAGTTCAGGGTTCTGGCTATGCCCTTTTCATGCCTTCTTTCCCCTGACTAGTTCCCAGTTCCTCTCCCCAACAGACACTCCACATTCTGAGACAACTGAACATGCTCAGTTCTCACTGGGCTATTTGGGATTTCACACACACACACACACACACACACACACACACACTTAGGGCATTTTGTACTTCTGCAAATCTTGGAGTCCCTCCCTCCCAACATGCAGATATCTCCCTCTTGTATGTGGATGATGCTATTTTGGCTACATAAGAATCGGCACTTCAAGGACGAGTAAGGTGGCCACTTATATATCGCCAAAAAAGAGGGCATGCATCATCAAAAGAGAGGACCACATGTGTTAATTTATGTAGGTAGCTGAAAGTTTAGAAATTATCACTACAATTTAAATCCAATGCAGCTCACTATGACCAGCTGGCCTGTGTGCTTGCTCAGTGTCAACTGTGGATGGGAGTCTTCAAGCCCCCCTGCTGCTCTTCCTTCTGATGGCTCTCTAACCTAGATTTGGACTAGATGGTCCTTCAAATAGAGGATGCCCTCAAACAGACTACTGTCCTCTGACAGCCCTTCAAACTGTCCTCCGAAAAGTAGGACATGTTGACCACTCTAAAAATGACTTTGCTATCGGTATATAGGAGAAGAAATTCTCCCTAAGGCAGCGAGTGTGCCATCACATTTCCTCTTTGTTGCGCTACCTGACAAAACATAATCTTAATTAACTACCACTTCACTGCTTGTTTAATTTGATAGATATAAAACCCAAGCAGGGTAATAAAGTGATCCATCATCTCCTACCAAAGGCAGAAGGCAAAGCAATGGCCTTGAAAATCAATACTTTGGAAATTATATATATTATTGTTGTTGCAATAACAGTGGGAGGAAAGCAGTGGGAGGAAAGCAGTGGGAGGAAAGTTTGTGTAGGGGAGAGGGAGGAAAGCTTGTGGCCTGACATTCATTCTAGCTCTAGGGAGAGAACTATAGATAAGGCCTCTTCAGACAACACACTAAGCCATGGTTAGGCCGCTAACCCTTTTGCAGCAAATTGTTAGTGAGTGTGTTTAAACCATGGTTATGTAGCCACCATGGTTAGGAATGGTTCACATGACACACTAAGCCATAATGTTAGCTCAAAATGCGTAACCACCGTGGTTTAGCCTGTCATCTGAACAGGGTCATTGAGAGATACCTTTGTTCAGGGGTAGGCAACTTGTAAATTGCCCTTGCTAGAGAGAAACAGCAATTCATCCAAAAAGTATGAAATTGACCCAGTTATTTGAGGAGAAATGGTTTCATGAACCACAAAACAGGCCAGAAATTAGGACCAGAGTGGACAAATTACAAGGTAGGACCAACATACAGAAACACACTATGACTCAGGAAAACCGTGTTGCTTAGGCAAGACCAAATTTGAACTGGAAGTTCCTTTCTAGTAAGGATGTGTATTGTCTCGTTCTGATGTCCAATAACGATCCGATAATGGCATTATCGGACATCCAATTAACGATAATGCTAATTTTCTAAGGAGGCCCTATCTGATCAGATCCTAAATCCATATGTCCATATCGGATTTTTGGACCACCAGTTTAGAGCTGGCCCTCCCTCCCCCCCCCCCCCACTTGCTCTCCTTACCTGCGGCCTTCCCCGCTGCTGTCCGCTGCTTCCGGACTACTGAGAACTAGGCCGCAAAGCCTAATTCTCAGTAGTCCAGAAGCAGCGGAGGCAGCGGGGGATGGCAACAGGTAAGTGGGGACCCCTCCCTCTCCCCCATTCATGCTCCTTACCTGCTGCCATCCCCCACTGCCTCTGCAGGCCTCTGCTGCTTCAGGACTACTGAGAATTTGGCTTTGTGGTCTAGTTCTCAGTAGAGCGACGATGCGCTTTCCCCCAATGCAAGCCTATGGGAAAAACACCTGAAATGGTGGTCCGTAATCGGATCGGAACTTCCGATATTTATCGGATATCAGATCCGATCAAATACAGGTACCCCCCCCCCCCCCCACGATATGATCAGATCCGATATTTTTAATATCGGAAATGCCGATCCGATTCCGATATTTCTGGCCATGCACATCCCTACTTTCTAGTTCTTCCTGTCCAGGAGTGTCCAGTGGATGGCTTGGGTGGGCAGGGATATTCCAGAGCAAACAGTCCTTCATTGCCAGGTCAATACTTCAACCAAGGCAGGATCTACACTACTGCTTTAAAACGGTTTATAACAGTAGTGACAACTGTTGGGGCCTGGGACACACTCCATATACAGTTTTCAAACTGTTTTCGAAGTGTCATATCCTGCTTGGTGTAGATCTGGCCCTACAGTTCTGTAGCTCGTTCAAATCCAAAGTTTCCCAATTCTAGTCCCGACAGCCAAAACTGTTACCATATTGTGATTAAAATATTCCCCCATCTTATGACCATGTAAGACCAATTCTTGCTCTCCTGAATTGGCTGCCTGTATGTTTCCAAGTCTGATTCAAGGTGCTAGTTTTAAACCTATGAAGCCTTACACACCTTCGGACCATAATACTTGATGGAACGCCACTCCCAACCTGAACCTGCCTGGACACTACGATCAATACTTGGGGCTGTCCTCTGAGTGCCTCCTCCAAAGGAGGCTCAGAGGGTGGCAACAAGGGAGAGGGCCTTCTCAGTGGTGCCTCCTCAACTATGGAACAAGATCCCCACTGAGGCCCACCACTGAGGCCCACCTGGAGCCAATACTGTCATGTTTTCGGTGTCAGGTTAAGATTGTTCTCTACTCCCAGGCATTTAATGGCATATGATAGGGTATTTATGCCAGTCATCTAAACTAGGGTGACCATATGGAAAGGAGTACAGGGCTCCTGTATCTTTAACAGTTGAACAGAAATGGGAATTTCAGCAGGTGTCATTTGTATGCATGCTGCCCCTATTGAAATTCCCTCTTCATCACAACAGTTAAAGCTGCAGGAGCCCTGTCCTCTTTCGTATCTGGTCACTCTAGCTATACCCTTGCAGCTTTAACTGTTGTGATGAAGAGGGAATTTGACCAAATGCTGCATGAATACAAATGACACCTGCTGAAATTCCTTTCTTTATACAACTGTTAAAGATACAGGAGCTCTGTCCTCCTTTCCATATAGTCACCCTATCTAAACAGGTCTAGTATTTTATATAAACTGCTTTTAGCTGTCTAAATTTTGTATACTTAAATTTTAATGTTGCATTTTCTTATCTTATTAATTATTGTAAACCACCCAGAGAACTTCAGCAATTGGCCAATGCAGAAATGAAGTTGTTGTTGTTGTTGTTGTTGTTGTTGTTATGGCTGGCAGACTGGAGGAAGCAAAGGGAACACTGACCAGTCAAGGCAGTCTGAGAGCAGTGTACTTTCCCCAAGCAGCCATTTGTTCAAATGGAAAGGCTAAGCCAGAATCAGAAGCTATATAGAGTCAAGTGGAACCCCATTGGCCCTTTCTGTCACCTGACCCCTCCTGAGCCAGTAGCTGCAGTCAGGGCCATGCAGAGGGGGGCCAGTTGGTCCGGGGCCCATGATTTTGAGGGGGCACTCCGACGAGGAGGTCTCCCCCCAGCTTATGCTACTGCTTCCGTTGCGTAAGTGGCCCATTGAGAAGCGAGGAGCCCACCTTGCGGAAACAGCACAGAAGCCGTCCGTCGTGAAATTCTGAATGTGAAGAAGTGATGTCTTACATCTTGAATAAAAGTGCTTCCCATTACCTTTTTTATAAATCATTCTAGTTCATACATGTATTTAGCACTGAATCAGTGCCACTGATTAAAAAATACTTAATGAGCAGTTTGAAATGGGGGGTGGGGGGCACACACTTCCCATCTGGCCTGGCCATATTACCAGCTCTGCACAGCCCTGGCGGCAGTACCAACCTCTGCTCATTTGCACTGATAGTACCACAGCCGAAACAAGGCAATAGCTCCCGACTTTGATACAGTGTCATCCATGGTGGGGAAGAGAGTGAGGCACCTGACTTTGACCGCCAGAGTTCTGCAACTTACACTCAAGCTGTGGCCTTGATTACAGCTTTCCTATCTCATAAAAGCTGTATGGAAAACATGTCAATTTCTACACAGTGTGCAATTTTTAGTGAAATCATGTACAAGAGCACAAGACTTTTCTTATTAGAAAAGTATCCAGATAACTAAACCATAACAGAATCTTCTTTGGCTGGTACCTTTCTCCTCAGATTTTTTTTTTTAACATGGATCCTTACTATATGAGGCTTTTATTGTGCACTCATGATTGCTTACTCCCAATAGTTTGTGGGTCCTTTACATGATATCCTCCTTCTCCAGAGCCTCTCCCATGCTTTGCAATGTTTATCGTGGGTTTTTAGACCCAGAAAGTTGGAATATTCTGAATAGCACTATGGAACACTTGGTGTATTTCCGCAATTCCACTGTACCACAGTGCCATTTAGTGGCTGTATAATGAAAGATATAGAACGGCAGAGAAAGAAACCCCCCAGAAAAAAGCATGGTAAAGGAGCCAATCTTAACCCCACAAATAATCCAGAAGCAGAAGCCCCGGTAAGGGTGTGGAATAAAAGCTTCATGTAGAAACATCCATAATATCAATCTTAGTTCAACCTATAAGGAGACAGCCCAAACAGCGGTGCTCAACCTTTTTGTACCTGAAGGCCGCATGCAATGCTGGCTTTGGGGGCACACACACGCATCTGCATGCAGGTACCAACCCTACTGTTCCTGATACAAATTGCTCTTTCATTGCTACTAGCAGTGGCAGGGAAACTGAATAGAGAGTACAGGCAGAGTGGCGGTAGCAAGGTCAGTGTACCCATGGGGGACTGCAGTAAAGGCCATGAGGGGAAACATGAAGACCCCAAACTGTAAGTTGTATGCCCCCAATTTAAGAGAACCCTGGTTGAAGTCGTACTATTGTGTTACGCAGGGTGTAGCACCAATGCAGACCGGTAGGAAAGAGACAAAGTCTGGTGCTAGTTGACGTGTGTATTTTATTTCACTTTAAAAGCTCAACGTTTTGGAAAATATCCTTCCTCAGGAGCTATAAACAAAATATACATTCTTAATCAATAAACAATATGGACAACACCTATCACAGGTTAGACATTCCGTTTGTTATATATCATTCATCAATTCTTATTTGTTGATATATTTATCAGATACACATACCCATATAACTAAACATGCATGTTTAAACTGTTTAAAGATTTGTCTGTGAAGTTTAAACATGCATATTTAGTTATATGGGTATGTGTATCTGATAAATATATCGACAAATAAGAATTGATGAATGATATATAACAAAAGGAATGTCTAACCTGTGATAGGTGTTGTCCATATTGTTTATTGATTAAGAATGTATATTTTGTTTATAGCTCCTGAGGAAGGATATTTTCCGAAACGTTGAGCTTTTAAAGTGAAATAAAATACACACGTCAACTAGCACCAGACTTTGTCTCTTTCCTACTAGTCTGAAGTCGTACTATGCCAGCCAAAATAGCGGTCCAATATAATTCAGCATATTTATTGCTGTTTGAGAGCAACACTCTTCCAACCCCAAGCCTTGAATTCAGAAATATCTATCTCTCCCCGGTCTTGCCTCTGCATTGTCTGTACACATTTTATGACCTTTACATCCCAATAGAACAGGGACTTTATGGGCTTATAATACAGGTTAAGATGCTCGGACATCTTGCTGTTTCCAAAGGCAAATGGGAAATGCAGGTGTGTACATGCCCATTTCATCCTGAAGACCTCTTCCGAAGAAGATTTACTGCACTTCCCCAGAAAGAGTAATAGAAATGTACAAGAAAACAATATGCAGTAAGATAGTACTGACGGCTTTTCTGAGAAATGTCTGTCTATACAATGTTGCCCTTGAGATAGGAAATGGAATTGGATTGTGTGATAGCTACAGGGCCCCAAATATATTCTAGTACATCGTTTCAACCACCTTTCACAGCTCCTAGGCTATGCTTTCCTGCCATTGCCCTAAAGAGAGATGCTATTTATCTGTAAAAGCAGTTTTAACTTGAAACTTTCAATAGAAGATGCAGCATTAATTGTACAATGGAAGGCAACATCCATCACTGTGGCTAAAATTATGTCTGCCTCCTCTCTTTGATTTGCACAGTTGAAAATCAAAGGTAGGTTTACTCATGTAAAGGGATCTGCTTTTTACAGCTAATTTGCACAACCACTTTTTGTATGAAAAAAAATCAAATCCAGGAGATGTTATTTGTCAGACCAAACTGAATGCACATATGGTACAGCTGCCACCTGAGCACTCCACAATAAGCATAGATTGACTGCACCACTATAAACAATCTTTCAGAAGTAGTTGTGTGAATTGGCCCTTAGGAACGTATACATGACAAGCCTCTAGACTGTAAATTGCTTGAGCTGGCAAGCTTGTACTTAAAGCCATTCAGCTCCATTTTAATGAATTCAGAGCCACGAATCAGAAATGTTGTTTCAATCTTTTTCAGATTTTGATTTTTACAATTGCATTTTGCAGAATTTTTTTTTCAAACCATTCCATATATGTACATTAGAGTGACCAGACGTCTGGATCCCCCAGGACATGTCAGGGAAAAGGGGCCAAATTTGAGTCCGGGGGGGAAATTTTTAAATATCCCCCAAAGTCCGGAAAAATTGGGCCTCTCCCGTGCCATCTGGGCCTTGTTCTTGGCTAGCACGGTTGCGCTGGCCAAGAACAAGGCCCAGATCGGCAAGGGAAGAGGCCGGAACGATGCGCGCCCGCACTTCCGGGTGCGCGTCGTTCCAGCCTCCCCCCCTTGCCATCCGGGCCTTGTTCTTGGCTAGCGCGATTGCGCTGGCCAAGAACAAGGCCCTGATCGGCCAGGGAAGAGGCTGGAACGACGCACACCCGCACTTCCGGGTGCGCGTCGTTCCGGCCTCCCCCCCCCCCCCCGCCATCCGGGCCTTGTTCTTGGCTAGCGCGATTGCGCTGGCCAAGAACAAGGCCCAGATTGGCTGGGGAAGAGGCTGGAACGACGCACACCCGCACTTCCGGGTGCGCGTCGTTCTAGCCCCTTCCCCGGGCCGATCAGGGGCTTTTTACAGCAGAAGCAGAAGCAGGGCCCAGGCTGCTGCGATGAGAGCGGCAACGGCAGAGGAGGAGGAGGAGGAGAAGAAGAAGAAGAAGAAGACAGACGGAGGAAGAGAAGAAGACAGACAGAGGAGGAGAAGAAGAAGACAGACGGAGGAGGAGGAGAAGACGGACGGATGGAGGAGGAGGAGGAGGAGGAGGAGACCCGAGGAGGAGAACCGGTGGTGGTGGCAGCAGCAGCGGAGAATTGGTGGTGGAGAAGCAGCAGAGGAGGACGCTGAAGCAGTGGGGCATGAAGAGAGAAGCGGCAGCGGAGGAGGTAAAGCAGTGGCGGTGCTTGTGGCTGACCTTGCACCTGCCCGGGCCAGTTAGGGCGCCTCCTCCCAGCATGTGAGTTATTACGGCTGCAGCCGCTGCCTGGGTTCGCTTCCACCTGGGCCGACGTGGTCCCTCCCTGTTTGCTTAGCCAGGGCCTGGCCAGTGGGGCTGCTGAGGCGGCTGATGGTATTTTATTTTCCTGCTCCCTAGACCTAGAGAGAGGGGGGCTTTACACTGAGGGTGCCTCATCCCCTCCAACCACCAGGTAATACGGTTTGGCTTCAACTGACTTTTTTAACCTAGTGCGCTACCTCAACTTAATCTCCCCCCTTTTTAAAATAGAAGGACTGGCACGTTCCTCCGCTCTGCGCCCACCTGGGAATTGCTGCTCCTGTGTGCGCCTGTGTGTGTGGTGTGTGTGTGTTAAAGTAATGCAGGCCAAATGAACTGTCTCTAGCTGCAATCCAAGTCTAGTGGGGTGTTGGGGGGTAGATTGGATTTTATCTCTGGCTGCAATGATGAAATAAGTTGTTACTGATTTTCTATCCATTCTTTGGGTACTGATTTTGATGAATTAGAGCCTATCTACACACGCAGGATAAAACACTTTGGAAACGTTTTGAAAACTGTCTGTGGAGCGTGTCCTGGGCCCCAACAGTTCTCAAAACTGTTATAAACCGTTTTAAACCATTTAAAACTGTTTTATAGCAGTAGTGTAGAATAGACTCTTAATTGGGTGAATGTGTGTAGAGAGTGGGTTGCCTTGGGTGAGTTTAAAAACTATTATCAGTTTTGCCATGGGTGAGTATGTTGGTGTGTGGTGGATTTGTATTCTATTTTTAGCCATTATGATTATGATTATTTTGCCTTGGATGAGTGTGGGGTGGATTTTTATTCTCCCCCCCCCCCCCGGTTAAGTGTGTGTGGGGAGTTTTTTTTAAAATTGTCTTGGGGAAGGGTGGGGTTTCCCCCCACTTTGGGTGGGTATGCAGGGGTATGTAGATTTTATTTTTTATTGCCTTTGGTGATCGTGTGTGAGGTGTGTGTGGATGATGATGATTTTTTTAAAAAAAATGTGGCTCCAAAACTGCTTTTGTGCTGATGCAGGTGATGATGATTATTATACTACATGCGAAGGGATATATGTACTCACAACTTTCAGCTCGGTTACAGACATTTCTTTTCTGTATGGCTTTGAGATTGTGATTATGGTTATTTTACAGTGTGGCTTTGTGGATTCCTCCCTCCCCCCAACCTGGTGTAATTCCCTCTTCATCACAACAATTAAAGTTGCAGGAGCCCTGTCCTCTTTTGTATCTGGTCATTCTGGGAATTGTTCTGTCCCAGCAAGATAATATGTGAGTGCATAGTGTGTCTTGTCTGAATGTGTCTGGATCTCCTAGGCTCTGAAAGCATCTTTCTGGAGAGCACCTGCTGGTTGCATGATCCATGAGGCCAGGTTCTGTGAGTGCACAGTTGTCCTTGACAGAAGGGGCTTGCACTTGCTAGAGAAAGATGCACAGATGTTAAGTGGCTGCAATCCTATATTCATTTATCTGGGAGTAAGCTTCATTGAAATCAATGGGACCTGTTTCTGAGGGTTTTTTGGCCAGTTTTCTTTGGGTCCCTGATTGGAATCTCTGTTCTCTGCACACTGAGGCAGTGTAATTTCAGGAGATATTTGGATAAAAGGAGGGAAGCCGTTAGTCCATTTTGTTCCATGGCTTTTGTTTGCAGGGGGATAGTATTTTATATTCTTTCTGAATGCTAGTTTGTTGTACTCGGTTTTTCTGCACTTATTCAGTGGTAGCAGTATGCTGAATCTGTAAGTATGGATTTGAGAAAGGTGATGGAGAAAGAGTGTTAAATGTTAGGGAAGTTGAGACTATGGTCATCCAGTGAAGGATTTGCAGTCAAAAAAGATACCTGAGGGAAGGGGAGACTGTATCACACAGAGTATGGCAAAAGCTTCAAAGTACAGCAAAAGCTACAAATGTCTTTGAATGTCTCACTTGTTCTTTATTTCAGTGATTTTAACATTAAGATGTTATGTAGTACAAGTTTGTTTAATTATGTGCTGTGAAATCAGACGTGTGACCAAGGCCATGTTTGGGTGGGCACGCCCCCTTGGAGGGGCGGCCATGTTGTCCTCCTTTTTGGTTTCCAAAATATGGTCACCCTAATGTACATAAAACGGACTCAACATCAAGATGACAACATGTAATGACTTGCTACAATCAATACTTTACACTGTGTGTGTTTTTCTAAAATGTAGAGTTCAAGTTTATACTATGGGTGTTCCTGTGTTCATGGGAGTGGTTCAGAATAGGGCGCAAACCCTACTCTGGCTTTCTTCTTTTACACAATTATTGTGTGAGGGGTAGAGTAGGGCTGTGCCCCCAAGCCTTGCCTTCACCATCGCCCCCCCCCCCTTCATCATCCAAGTCTGTAACAAGGAGACATTTAGGCTTTCTCCATGATCGGAACTCAACACAATCAGCAGGCTTCCCTGTTGAAGACCATGCCCACACCCACAATACATGGATAGCTGGAGAGGGGGAATGTGGTGTTAGGAGTGGAACCAGCAGGCACAACTTTGCTCTCCCCCGCATGTGATATTACCCATGTGAGGGAAGACTGCCCAAATCAGGTTTTAATGGAGTCCTCTTCCCTCTCCCTAGCCGGCCTGTAGCCTAACATGCATGAATGCCCAAACACTAGACTTCACTTGCCATTATGGGAGGACAATGTGCTCTGTGTATGTTATGTCTATGGGTCCCACTAGTAATTCCTAGACACAGGACTGCAGTAACTTCTTCTGTATTACAAAGCCATGTTTCTTGCTTGCCTTGTTCCAAACTAAGGCCCTTTCTACACCTAAGGGTGTAGAAGGAGGGAGGGGGGAGGATCTCAGACTTACCTGCTTCCGCGATATTCCCCCAGCGTCTAAACGGAAGCACAACGTCCCAGAAGCGAAGAGGGACATCGCGCCCACCATTTTTTAAAAAAGAAGCTGGAGCCAGGAGCACAATTACTCTCCTCCAAAAAGTGAGTTAAAAAACAAAGCCCCAAACCCGCTCCCCCCGATGTCCCTAGACTCCCTCCAGACTGGCTCCTTCCCTCTTGCTGACCCCCGCTACTCGGGGGGAGGAAGGAAGAAGCCGGGATGGGCACTCACACCACCCGCGGTCCTCGGGATCGTCCTGGTACCATGGGGAAAATCGAGATAACTGGGCAACAAGTTGTCCTGAGAAAATTGAGGGGTCATCCCTGCCTACTCCTGGGATCCCCTGTGCGTCATTTGGATGCCCAGGGATGACC
Source organism: Anniella stebbinsi (assembly GCA_029215795.1). Lineage (NCBI taxonomy): Eukaryota > Metazoa > Chordata > Lepidosauria > Squamata > Anniellidae > Anniella > Anniella stebbinsi. Next base: position 56,276,309 of record JARDYH010000005.1, on the reverse strand, counting down.
CAGGGAAAAAGGAAGGTGGACACATGGCCTAATATACAGACAGCAGAAACCTCCTAAAGTCATGGCATGGCATGAAATATACACAGCACTGACTATGTACACCCACAGCACTGACTATGTACACATTCCCTCTCTTCTCCAGGGCCCTGGCTAGCAAGTTACTTAGACCCAAATTCTTTCTTTATCTTTATGGAATTTTTATTCATTTGTCACAGGAAATCCAATAGTTCAAATTCAAGATGATGTCTCTGTTGCAGGGATATAGCATTTTATTACCACTTAAGCCAGGGATGGGGAATGTGTGGCCCTCTCAGTGTCATTAGACTGCAATTCCCATCAGCCCTCCAGCATAGCCAATGGGGAGAGATGATGAGAGTTGAAGTCCAACAACAACTGGAGGGCCATATATTCCCTATCCCCGGCTTCAGAGAATGGTGCATAGAATGTCAATGAACAGGGACAATGAGCATTTATTAGATAATACTTGTGGCAATATTAGTAACAAGGTAGAACCCACATGACTACGCCATTATTAATGCTACATTTTTTGGGAGATAGAGTGCTCCACTACTATACCATTCAAGTGGGAAATGGGAACTTACAGTGGTACTCCTGTTTTTGTTTTTGTTTTTAAACAAAGGCAAACCAACAAGGCTATCAATATCCCTGACTTATAGTTTACTGGTATTTTGCCTGTGATTTCATAAAGGTGGGTGGGATTCCAAGACACAGTGGAGGGTGGGGAGAGAGAGAATGCAAGTACTTTTGGACAGAAAGTTTCTTTGATGTATACTGAACGTATCCTGAAAGTTAGGTGGTGGTTGTTGTTATTATTATTATTATTATTATTATTATTATTTACACTTATATACCGCCCCATAGGCATCTGATTACCCAATCATTATTTCTAAACATACAAATATAGAAACACATCATTTTTTTCTATATAGATTTGACATCTCTATAGTAGCCCTAGGGCAGGAAAAAAATTATGGCCTAAGTTTCAGGGACTCTATAACTATCATAACACCTAAAAATAAAAAGTCATTTATTTATATTTTTGCCAAAAGTGAAGGATTTCTTGGGGTTTTGCTGCTCTACTACGCCTCATCTAGATTAGCCCCAACCTTTTCGAATTGCAAAAAGCTTTCTGAATTGCAAAAACAAACAAAAAACAAACATATTTTAGGGAAACATGATTCCTTTGTCTTATTAAGTATCACATGTGAGAAAATAGAAGATGTTTATTTCCACCCACCTTCCATACTAGCCCATTAAGCACAGTAAAAGCTAGCTATGTATTTGCAATAGCAGCTCAGCTGGGCAGACAACATTTGGATGCTGGTTGGTCTCAAGCTTTTAGATTCTGGCATAGAGATCAGTACATGATAATGGGATCAGCTGTGTTTCACATGTCCAGTATCTTGAGCCAAAATCACACCAGAACAGCTGCTTCCCTGAGATCTCTCATAAAAAACTGTCTTAAAACAAAACTGTCTGGATACGTTTGCACATCAAGTTGTCAGGGCTTGGCCAGTACGTCAATAGATCACCTTGGTATAGGCTTGAGGATAATGGGCCAGGGTTAAATCCAATATTGTGTGAGTGAATGTCCGCTCATGCAAAAAGATTTCCCCCTTGCTCTCCTACCCCCAGCAGCCTCCTGTGCATCCCCCCAAATCTGCTCCAGATGTCTAGGATGGCCAGATGTCCTCTCTTTACAGAGGGCTGTCCTCTATTTTGCAAATGCCCTCTATTTTGTAGGGCTGTCCAGTCCAAGTCTGGTTTAAAGGTAAAGGATCATCCAAAGGGAGAGCTGGGCCTTGAAGTTGCCCATCAGCAGCACCTGGACAGCAGACGGACCAAGGAACATTCATCACCTGGTCACGGTTATCCTTACTATGCTGAGATGTACTTTGTATAATGTGCTTGTACTTTGTATAATGTGATTTAATGATTTTTCATTTTTATCAACCACCTGGAGAACTTCAGCTATGGAGTGGCATAGAAATGTAATAAATGAAATTAAAAATTCAATGTACTCTGCTTCTATTTAAATTATAAGGATTATTTCTAAATTTGGATCTAGAAGCATAAATTAACCTATGCAACTCGACATTGGCATCCTCTTTTTTGATGATGTGTATTCTCTTTTTGGCAAGTCACAAGTGACCACCATACCCCCATGTCAGGATCCGGCCTGTTGTCCCTAGTGGTGGGGGGAAGGGGTTTCAGGATGTCAATCAGACTCAGAATCTGAAAAAGAAAGAGGAGGAGGAGGAGGAGGAGGGGGACGATGACTAGAAATTTACCAGCCAAGACAGGAAGTGGGGAAGGAGATCCTCCAAGATTCTTCAGAAGTCAAGGGGAAATCTTTCCAGGAGTTTATCAGAAAAAATACCAATGATTCAGAGGCCATCCTCCCACAGTCCCTAGGAACTGTGCCACTGTCAGAGGGGAAGGGGACTTCAGAGTTGACAGATCCCAGAGTCTGCCACAGGATCAAGTAGGCAGAGTTGTGAGCAGGTGAGAGGCAGTCTACCAGGCTAGCCACTCACCAAAGACTTCCCAAGAAAGACCCTCCCTGAGCTAAAGTGGCTCTTGGACTGTGCAGGAAACTCTCCCTTTTAGTTAGCCTAATTAAGCTTAGAGGAAAGCTCCTAGCATTCTCACTTCCTTCAGGTGTGAAGAGATGTTTATTTGCTGAGGAAAGCTTTGTGGATTACATGGCAGACCCCTTTATTGTCTTGCAATCAGTGGGAGGGCTTGGAATCACGACACAACGACCCTCAGGAGCAGATTTGGGGTATATGGGGGGCAGGGGGCTGTGCAGGGGAGAAGGGAGTGGTTTCCAATCTGCTACCAGATGGCCAATATTGGATATAACCTCAGGCTGGGCTTGCTGAAATACATTTGGCATCAGTTGTCCAATTTTGGGGAATTTGCATGATTGAAAAGAAGGGCACAAGCAGGGACAGTCATTAGAGGAGCAGCCGATGGGAAGAGGCCAGAAAGCAAAAGGTGGGCAATCGCTAGTCATAAGCAAAGGAAATGTCTTGACAAAAGGGAGTGAGACGATGACTGAGAGAATCTCGCCAGAAGACTATGCAGGATTTCAATGTAAATATTGTTCCAAAGGGCTCCCAGCCAATCAAAAGACAGAATTGGAAATTTGCATGCAATGATTGGCTCTTTTCAGCAGCAGGAAAGATTCCAAACTTCTCTTCCTGACTGAGGGCTCTGCTAGTGCATTCAACGGGACCCCAGCTATGGTCCTACAGGGCTAGCCTTGGGTAAATATTAGCCTGGGACTTGGTTCTGCTTTTTCTGCCCAGACCCGCTTGCCATTAATATTGCTGATCTCATCTATTGTTATAAATCTGGGGAAATCACAAAGTAGGATCACACAGCCCACTGCAAACTGAACCCACCCACCCACTGAAGGTTGTTGAGATGAGTTATGTGACCTCATTTTAAGTAGAGGGTTACACCTGCAGCTCTAGAGATGTATACATGTGCATCACTTCACCCTCTAAGAGTCCTGAAAATCTCCATTATTTAAAAACAGGTGCCATGTAAATCTGTCTTTTAATTTTCATATTTTTAATTGTTTCATACTGCATTTTCATTTTGTATTGGACTGTGAGCTATCCAGAGTACTTGTGTTGTGGAGTGGCTGTACGAATACAGTATTCACATAAGTAAATAAATAGTGAATAAGAAGTTGTGGCTTTTTTCTGTTAATTTTTTTGCCAAACTGAGACAATGGCTGAGACGACGCGATAGTTAATGGTGGGGTAATAATCAACTTGACAGGGAGTACTCCTCACACAACATGATAATAATCAACCGTGGCATGGATTAGGATCAGCGTTGAGTTAATTATTAATACATGCTAAGTTGACTCACTCATCCCCCTCCCTCTCTCCCCCCATCCTCCTGCTAGTGTCCCATCAGCCATTGCTGCTGAAAATCTATCCTGCAGATTGGACTAGAGCATCAGCCGTCGCTTTGACCACTCTTACCTTGAGACTCTGTGGTTGACGAAATAATCGACGGTGCCCTCCACACAACATGATAACCAATGGTGGTTCAAATAGCTAACTCTGCACAGCGTTGGTTATTTGCTTTGGTTATTTGTGTTGGTTATTTTGGCCAAATAACCAACCAGTGAAAAAACTCCCTCCACACAACACAATAACCCGTGGTTGGTTAAATAACAAACTGTTGACTATTTAAACTACCATTAGTTATAGCGTTGTCTGAACCCAGTCAATAAAAAACTTTTTCAGCCTTTCGCTTCTGTCACAATGTGAATTTAAGGCTCAAATTTCTCCTCCCACCTAACTAACATGAACACAGACAAAACTATCTGTTGAGCCATTCTCCAGCAACTTAGCTTGTGAAGGGTACACGTTGAACAGAATTGCCCTAACCTTGGCATTTTCCTCTTGAAGACAAGTAACTTTTACAGAAAATGGCATGGAGGCAAAGTAAAGTTTGCAAGAATGAAGTTGAACAAAGTTGAAGGTCAGTTGTCCCCCCTGACTGATCCCTTGATTTTACTAAAAGAATGCCATTTGCCCTTCTCGAACACAAGAACATTTAACTCAGTATCAGAGTCAGCCAGAGAGGAAATATGTTTTAAACGATATACTATGGCATTTCAGAGATAGTATTATATTAATTTAGCATACCACCATTGGTATTGAGGAATTTAATTTTTAAAAAATATCGTTCCTTTCTATCACTTTCCCACCTGTCAAATAAAAGAGGCACTCATGATTAAAACTTTAATTTTGATTCCAAAGGTTAAAGTGATCTCAAGTGCAAAGCTCTGCACATTAAATTGCCTTTGAAAAACTAGAGAAATTAAGAGTTTGCTCAGTCACTTGTAGGACTTATTCCTTGCACAATCCAACGGAAGGATTATGGGCCTCAAAGAGACGGATGCAGAGCCAGTTTCAGCTTCTTAAAAAAGGTTAGGAAGTATATTGTGTGGCAGAGGGGAGGGAGAGGTCCCCTGGAATGGACATGCAGAGAAGAGACAGAGGAATGCGGCGTCAGGCCTTAAGGAGGTGTGGAGCTGAAGCCAGCAGCGGAGGAGCAGGTGGTTCTGGGTAAGAAGCTCTAGCAAATAAGAGGAGAACCGAAACCTTGCAGCAGTTGGAGTGAGGGTATGTGAGTCCCACTGCACTAGGAATTTCTCCACTTTCTTGGCCTATTAATGATAGCTGAAAACGCAGTTCTGGCAAGAACCAGGCCTTACAAGGATTGTTACTTTTCTCAGGGCCAAATCAGACATGATGTTAAAGGCATCTTTGTATTTAACATGCAGTTCTTTAAAAAAAAAAGAGGGTGGATCCTTGTTGAAGACAAAGCAAGTGGAAAGGGGAAATTCAACCCTTTGTTTCCTGTTGTGATCTTAAGAAAAAACCCTCCTTTGAAGGTACTATTTGCATGGGACCGGAGTGGGAGTGTCCTCTTGGCACCAACAAAGGATCTCTCCCCAAAACAAATATCAGGAAAAGGTTGAATTCCCATTCCACACCTGCTTTTCTTTTTAACTGCCCATTGAATGTAAAGTCCCATTTAAGGATGCAATCCTATACATGTTCATACAGGGGATGGGGAGTCCTACAACTCCCAGCATAGCTGGCTGGAGAATGCTAGAGGTTGTAGGACTATTTTTCTGTCTAAACATGCATAGGATTGCACTCTTAATGTCACATCCAGTTTGGCCCTTAGAAGCTGACCTCAAGATGCTCAGTAAGTACTGCTCCCCCTCTGAGTCACCTCTGATTTGTTCTATAGAGCAGCTTTCCCCGACGTGGCCATGATGGCTGGGAATGATAGGAATTGCAGTCCAACATATCTGGAGGGCACCAGTTGTGGAAAGGGTTCTGTACTGGGTAAGCTGGAAGACTGGTGGAAGTAGCATCCAGTAGCACATCATCTGCTGTGGAACAAGAGCTTGGTCTCCACCATGGTGAAGACTCTTCTCTGGGATCCAGGAGTAACTCCTAGATCATGATACCTTCATCACCCCCTAGGAATAGAGGCTATCCTTCATCATCTAAAGAGGACACATAAGCCCCCATATCAGACTATGGCAGGCCTGGTCCTGACCTGGCAGAACATGCCAGAAAGTGATTCTCCCAACAGATGGGAGGATGGTGTGGTTTCTAGACTGATGTACAGCAAACCTCATCTGGCAGATGGTGTGCCACACATTTTAACAACCCACAGTCTATTCTAGTCTTTCCTAACTTGCTGTAACTATTCTTGGCATCAGCACAGATGGCCTGTCTTCCTTCAACTATCTGAAATAAAAATATGTCCCCCCCCCAAAGGTCCACGATGCATGGGGGACAAAAGCATGATCAGATTTCATAAAATGGAACATGGCTGAAAGTTATCTAGGTCCAACTGTTTAGCTGTATGTCAGGATCCTCCACACATCAAATCACAGCCTAATGATTACATCCTGCTTAGGTACATTTTGCCAGAAGGAGAGTGCAGAACATGGTGCCCCATTTTGGTTTATGATTAAAAACAAAATTAAGGGACCCAAACTATGTTTGTTTATTCACACAGTTCTGCCCTGGAATGCAAAGCTGTTTTTCAGAAATTTCCAGTGCAGGGCCCTCAATCTACATTGGGACCATATCGGGGGGGGGGGGGGGGGGCATGGTTAATGTCCTTTGTCCTTTGCTGTAGTCCCAGTCCACACTGAGGGGGCTACAATTTGCATTGCCAAAAGAGATCCAATTGAAATGAAACTGCAGACAGAGGAGCCCGATCAGGACCACAGCAGTGGGGGTAAGGGTAAAAGCCCCATACCCCCTATGTGAGGGTTCCAATCTAGATCAGGAGGGGGCATATCAGCAATATATGAAAAACAACCTTGCATTCAAGGGCAGAACTGCATGATTAAAGTCATGTGTAATTCCGCCCTCAAGCAGTCACTTAATGAACCAAAATACACATAAAGACAAAAGTCCCTCTCCAAAGCAAATGAGCAAATCTGACCTGGGACATTTTCCTTCCTAACCCCAAATACCAAAATCAGTTAGTGATTATTTGCATGATTCTTTAGGCATGATGATGATGATGATGATGATGATGATGAAAATCTGAAGGCATCATAGGCTGACCATTTCAGCACCGGGACCAGCCTCGTGATGAGGGTCCTAATACATGTCACATCACAGTTCATTGTTTCCTGTAAAACCTTTGAAATGTGTTGGTAGCAAATCATGGCTTTGACATATCAATATGTGCCTGAGTATTCACAAGAGTGGGGACTGAACAAAAAGCGTATTAGGTCTGGGCAGTCTGGAGAGAACCAGGAGCAAACAGCAATCAGGATCTGAGGGCAACCAGGAAGCAGTGTTGGAGAGCAAGCCAAGAGTCAGGGCTGAAGAGAACTCAGAATCAGAGAGAAAATCAGAGGATAGGACCAGAGTATAAGCCAGGAGTTAGGACTGAGAGCACAATCAGAAATGCAAGGCACACTAGAGCTCAGGCAGACCTTGTTGGCTAGAAAAGGAAGTTATTTATACTACTTCCTGTCCAGGAAGAACCAATGGCCAGCCTGGACATGCAAAGCCAGGACAGCCCTGGATTCTGGAAGAGTCTTTCCTGCAACTCATCACAGTGGTCAGCAGTTCTTGACAAAGGGAAAATGGTGATGGCACCATTCAAGCAACAACAAGCCACACAAATAGGTTCACAGTTTCTGAGTGAAAGCAGCCTTCCCCGACCTGGTGCCTACAGATGTTTTGGACATCAGCTCATCAGCCCCAGCCAGCATGGCTCATGATCAGGAATCATGGCAGTTGTAGTCCAAAACACCTAGGGGGGTACCAACGTGGGGTAAGCTACCCTAAATATCCCCTTCAGATAGATGTCTGCACAGAAACAGTTCTGTCCCATCATTAGCATGCAACCTGATCATTACATACAACTACACATGCATTGGAAATCCAAACTGACTATAACTTCTGGATAAGATGATATATTTCCAGATATCTCCCATAGGTTTGATGGAGAAGGAATGCTTGTCTGTCCCACCTCTAATGCCACCGAATGCCCACCCATGTCCAAATGTCCCTACAATCCAACACATATAGGCCTTGATCTGGATTTCATCTGGTAAAATTACCAGATGAAATCCAGGAAAGGTGCTCTTGGCTCTTCACCTTATTTAAACATTATCGCCCCATTTGGATGCCCGGTGCCATCAGAGACAGGGCAGAAATGCCAGGTGGGCAGGGAGGGAAGGGAAACATGTCACCTAATCAAACGTAAATGTTAGCCACCAGCTATTTATCTAAATCGTATTCCTCCCATATTGCTAGAGTAAATGTTCCTTTTCTTCAGCCAGTGTAATAAGATGTGAAAGTCTGCCTTATCTGTCTACCTTTCTACTTGATGCTATATTACTTCAGGAGGGAAAAAGGCTCTCCCTGGCTCAAGAAAACTATGCAGACCACAATAAACTCGCCTGCATGCCTGGTTTCCTCAGACTATGCCTACTGTTAATCATTTCTAGAAGCTCATTCCATCATGATTTAATTAGTAGAGTGTCCTTGTTCCTGAAGGCACTGAACTCAGTCATTAACTGTCTGACAGTATTTCAATATCCATTTTCTAGAACAATGACAATGTAGACAATGAGCGAGAGAAAGAAAATGACTGTTAACAGACAAGCTAGTGAGCAGCAGCAGCAGCAGCAGCAGCACCTACCTCACCCTCAGTGCCTTGTCTCTGGTTGACTAGTCCATGGGATAACTCTGTGAGGAAGGGCCATAGTTCAGTGGTGGTAGAGCGCATGCCTGGCATGCAGAGGTCCCAGGTTTGGTCTCTGATCAATTGTACCCATTTTTCCTCCCCCTGTCAAAGACATCCCCAACAGGCTTCACCGCTGCTCTCCTGATGTTTCAATAAAACTCCATAGCTACTAGCCTGGACTGGGCTACTGTAAGAAAACCCAAGCAGTGGAGGCTGGTGGGTCTGATTTCAGTGGGGCAGTGAACGCGAAATTCACTAGCGCCAGGAAATGTTTTCTCCAACCGTATAGGATAATATAATATAGGATAATATAGGACAATATAGGAGGAAGAATAATTACCCAAAACAGAAGAGAACCATTAGGAAGATTTATAAGGCATATGGAGGGGTGATGGAAGTGGACAGAAATGGATGTATGAGGAAGGATCAGAGTGGTTTGAAAGGTTAAGGTGGGATAGGCGTCAGGGTGAAGTTCTGTGATTCCAACAGGACAGGGGTTCAGTAAAACAAGGAAGGAAGCCAAAAAAAAAAGAGGGAGTTGGAATACTGAAACCTTCCCTCCAACTTCTAACATGTCCAAAGATAAAAAGGAGAAAATAAGTTGTAAAACTGCCCTGGCCGATTAAACGCAAGCCCTATTCTTTTGTCATTGAAAACGGCCTTCAAGACACACACACCCCAACATAGAAGCGGATTTACCGGTTGACATTTGGGTTTCCATTGCACACTGCCAAGATGAAACGGACTTTCCCAGGTACAAAATAAGCCGCAAGAATGGAGGGAAAAAGCGAGAGTAATGCAGGACAGGGACGACAAATCTGATGTAGGCTGTGTTCTAAAAAGGATGTGAGCTAAGGTCTGCTGTACTGTTTGTACATTTGTTTCTAGGGCATGATTTTTCTTCTTGTTGTTCTTAGGGGTTTGCTTTTTTATATATTCCTCACATTAGATAATATTTTACTGGAGTTCATGATGTGCAGCTTTACTATAATGCTCCTCTGCATTAGTTCTGTCAAATTCCCAATTCTATGGGTTTTCCTTCCACTCTGTATACATTTCCCACTAAAAGTCATGAAATGTACCTCTAAGCAACAAAATATTTGTGCACACACAAGGAAACTGCACAGGTGTGTTATCACAGAGTACACTACATGTGCAAATTACAGTAACAAGCCACGACACAGTTCCAAATTTTAATTTTAAAAAGTCCTACGCTAGTGACCCTTCCCACATTTCACTATGCAAGGAACTTATCATCCAGCCTCCTACCGCATTGAAACCAGCCAAATCGTCATGGCTGCGGTTGCTGACGGCCCAGTCTGATAAGATCAATGGTCCATTGTGACCACTATGATGAGCTGCAACTGGGTACGGAGAGGGGGGATGGAGGGCTTTGGCTAGGTGGGGTGGAAGAAGGCAGAAGGACTGGGGAAGTGAGGGAAGGAAGAAAGGAAGGAAGGAAGGAGGGAGGGAGGGAGGGAGGGAGGGATTAAAACCAATCAGAGAGATGGAAGGAGCAGAGATGGAAACGGGGAGATGGGGAAAGACAGTTGGAGAAGATGCAAGTAGGAAGAGGAGGTCTAGGAAAAAACACCACAGGAGGAGAGGGCAAGAAGAGAAAAAACTTACCTGATTGCAAGCCATACGCTGTAACTTTACTTTTGATCCCTGGAAGTGATGGAGAAGGGAACGTTTGGGCTTCTGGGGGGCACATCCCAGCAAGACCACCCCCACTGCACTCTCTGAAGAGCAGCTACATAAATAGGGGAACCAGTGTCATTTTGGGAAGACCCCAAGCCTGAACAACCAAGGGTAATTAACAAATGGGAAGAGACACCCTGGCTAGATCGACACTACTGCTTTATAATGGTATTGAAGTGTGCTGATAACCATTGGGACACATTACACATTATACATTTCACTATGGTAGTGCTATTTCCTGCTCTTTATTCCACATTATCTAAAATACCCCCAACAAATGTCATTGTGCAGCCTACGAGGTATAAATGCGCAAGAAGGATAGAGCGTTACCATGATGGGATCATAATGATTTGACACAATGATTTGGCCCCTTGTTGATGAAAAACATCCAGGAGAACTACAGAAGAAGAGCTGATTGCTTATGAACTAACCCAAGTGTTGGAATTCTTAAAAGAAGGGGAGAAGGAAGGAAGGAAGGAAGGAAGGAAGGAAGGAAAGAAGGAAGGAAGGAAGGCCCCCAAACCCTCTCATTACAGGGTCTGAAAGGGCTTGATGCTAAATTAAGAGGGGAAGTGGGGCTTTGTTCACTGTATGCAACCCAAGGTGGGTTTGATGTGTTGCTCCCTAACAACCCAAGCACATGTCATTCTGGTTGTTATTGCCTATTTTCGGTTTGGTCTGCCACCTTTGTTATTGTTTCTTTTTTATTGTTTACTTTCACCTGCAAGAAAGTGAGGCATAAATTATCCAGACAAATAAATACAATTCTGTATTTATTTATTTATTTATTTATTTATTTATTTTTGTCTCCATATTGTTCCAAAATGTCCTGGGTGGTGTTTTTGACTTTTTATTTCATGGGGCACACACTTGTGAAATAACCCATTATTATCACAACAAAGGGACCCTGCCTGCAATTGATGGCATTTGCTGAGCTGCAACATCTCCCAGAAAAAAAAGCTAGCAGAAACACGCATTTGCAAGTTTTAAAACCAATATGGACATGCCTTCCCCTCCCCCTTTGCATTTGGCCAGGTTTGCTTCCTAGTTCAGCTTTGAGTTCTAGAGGTTTTTTTACACAAGGCTGTTATTCGCTATATCTAATTCCTGTGTAGAGTTGAGATCCAAGCTCTGCACAAATAGCTTTCCCTTTCCTGCATTGCCACTACATAAGCTCTAGGTGGTGCTATGCTGTAGTGGAATAGCACAAACACTCAAGTAGAAAACTACATTTTCTTTCACTTTCAGAAATATTACCCCTTTTCCCCACTCTAAAAAAACCCAGTGAAATGCTCTTAAAAAACAGGAGTGAAACTAGAGGATCACAACATTGTTTAAAGAATCCACAAACAACTGTGAGTAAGGAATCATGACTTCACAATAAATGCCTCATATAGAAAACATACCTCCCAGCCTTCATCCCAGCACATTCTTCTCAATAAGAATATTTTAAATGTGGGCTCATTAATATGCATTTAAGCAGTGGAAAGTCTTTTCCAAAAGAAGCAGAATCCCAGCTCAGCCTCAGAGTACAGCAATTGGCAATTCACAATTTGTGCAATTTAGATGAATTAACAGATTTCAATTAGCAACTAGGAAGGGTTTACTCCTAATGAAATGGGAAGCTTCCCATTTATTTCTTCCTCATCTGCAATTTTTTATGGTGTCACCATAAAACTCAAGTGCTCTTTATTGCTAGGAAAGGATAACTTAAACACAGCATTGCTGGGAGAGCAAAATATGAGCCAGTTTATACAGTCAGCAGAATCAAGAGGTAAAGATTTTCCTGGATTGTACCACTTCAGGCAGCGGGGGGGGGGGGGGGACTTCCCCTATCCCCACTGCATATTGGATTGAAAAAGCTTCTATCATTTTATTTTGCTGAATGTGTAATATGGTAGCCAAGCCATCACCAAAAAAGAGGACAAAAGAGGGCACCAAATTGCAGTATATTTGCATATGTTAATTTGTATGTATAAATGCAAATTTAGAGATAATAACTACAGAAATACATGTCACCGTAGTATGGAAGGCGGTGACCAGGTGACCTGTGTGCCATTTCAGTCCCTTTCGTCATGTGTGTTACCAATTTTCAAAAACTAAAGCAATTTTATCCTCCCAGTAAAATCATTTTTAAAAATCATTTACTTTCATAGAGGAGGCAACTGGATTGAATTATAGTGCCTTGATTCTGGAATAAGGGCAATGCACGGCTTTTTTCCCATTGACATTCCCAAGGCATAATGTTGCTCTGTGTAGCAGCATTTGACAATAGTTCCCAAGAAATTAGAGCAGCTGTTCCAGCTGTTCATGGATATTGAGAAAAGCCCTTTAGGACTGTAAAATACAAAAATAAAATGCAACTACCAATGAGCTCCTGGCATAATGCCATATAACATGGATTACTTCTAGGTCATGAAAATTGAGTATATTTAAATCATATATATTTATGCAACTTTCCCCATTTGAGAAGCACAGAGACGAAGATTAAAGCATCTTGATGATAGACAACAGAAAGATCGTACTATTCTGATCAATTTTTAAAAAAACTATAGAAAATATCCTCATAGGCAAATGCATTCACAGATATATTGTGAACCTGATCCCAGGCTCCTGCAATTTTTAGGCAAAATCCCTGCCTAGTATGACTTTTTTATGATGGGTACTGTAGTGCATTGTTTGTATATAATCCAAAAAGACACTTCTGATCTCTGGACCTGAACAGAGCATTTTCAATAAAAAAAAATCTGGCTGCCCAAATTTGAATTCTTTCCCATTCTTTTTGCAATGCCGTGCCTTCTCTATTATCGGTTGTTCACTTCATGTAAAGTCCCCCAAATGCTCTTGCGCAAGTGCTTTGCTCACTATTACACTGCATCGCTGGTTTTGTAGTCTACAGCTGCATAAACTGATACTCTTGTACAAAGGCATTAAAATATCACTAGCTACTAGAGAACACAGGATGCCTGTTACTGTGTTGTGAAGAAAGCTCACACGCGAAGACACATACTTCAGCACTTCCTGGATTAAGTGCATCCAAATGGATAGAAAATTGGGGATTTTGGTAAATTGTTGAGGTGTGCTATCTTTCTTTAATGCGGCTTCAAAATTCAAAGCAGTTTTGAGCCCAGTGGCAATCCTGAGCTATGGTGACTACCTTAGGTTGGTCTCCTTTCAGTGGCAATGCTTCACTTCCAGGGATTTATGACTGGCAGGCCAGACTGCTGATCAGATTGATTGGTCTGGAGGACATGAAGTCACGGCACCCAGTTGCCAAAGTTCAAATGACTAAGCAGTCTTCAGCTAGTATATCCCTTGCCTGATCCCTTCCTTGCATTTGGCATCTATCGGACCAGCACTGTAATGACTTCATATCCTGATGACATTCACTTGCTCCAGTTGGCTTGATTAATCATCTTTGGATGAAGATGGGAGTACCTGCCTTAGTTGGCAGTGACATTGATGTAAACCACTGTTAGAGCTTTTTTACACAAGGCCATTAAATGCTGCATCTACTTTCAGTTTCATAGCAGAACTGAGACTCAAGCACTACACAAAAAGCTTTTCCTTTCCTGCTTTTCTGCTATATAACCTCTAGGTGGTGCTGTGCTATAGTGGAACAACACAAATATACAAGTAGGAAACTACCTTTTTGTTCACTTTCAGAAGTAATACCCCATTTTTCTCAATCTAAAAAAATCCAGGTAACTGCTCTTAAGAAACAGAAGCTAAACTGGAGAATCACAATGTCATCTAAAGAAACTGTAAACAATCGTAAGTAATCACGAGTGATTAATAAATGCCTCATTAGAAAAGTTTACTGTCGATGCAGATTTTTCTGTTACTAGACAATAGAGAATATCAGCATTTCCTGAAGCTAAAATGTTATACCAGGTGTAGAAAAAGCACAGGACAAGACCCAAATATCAAAACAAAGGCATCTGAAGGTCTGTGTATACTATTATATTGTATGCCAAGTAAAATACCAAACAAGAACACAGGTGAATGCACACAACCATCTGAATAAACAATAGGACCAGCAATACTAAGTTTAACTATATTTATATTTATGTATTAGTGCATTTTATACCAACTTCAAATATTTCAAGCTTACTATATTATGAATCAAGTTTTTTCACAATTCATACTTCAGAATGCCACACAAAATTGACTAACTTCACAATTCAAACACCATAGTATACTAGTCACAAATACAGTACACAAATAATATTTCAATGACAGTTCAAGGAATCTGTAATATTTTCTTCCATTTGTGTATAATGCTTTCCAACTATGTTTTAATTACAGCAATTTCTGAAGAAGAATAGCGAAACAGATGTATAATACCGAATTCCTGTTAAATAGTTTGCTGATGAAGTTTAATATTGTTCAACTTAGTATTGCTGGTCCTATTCTTTATTCAGGTGGTTGCGTGCATTCACCTGTTTTCTTGTATAATATTGTCAACCACTGCCTCCTATTTGTTGTTAAGTAAAATACCAAAAGCATCAAGGGTGAATGGGGTAAGTTTAGTTAGTGCACTTGACTTCTTGGTTTAAACTAGTGCTGTGCTGAAAATTTCTCCCACTTTTTTCCTGATCATTCTCATTCAATTTGAAAGAAAAGAAAATGCTTTCAAAAATATATTCAAAGGAAGAAAAAAAGAGAAATTCTCATGGGTTGGGTTCAGTCTGCTGTCCAGGTGCTAACTGGTGAGGAGCAACAGTTCTGATGGCTCATTATCTTCAAACTGGAATTGGACTGATCAACCCTTCAAATAGAGGATGCCTTCAAATAGAGTAGAGGACAATCCTTTGGTAGCCCTTTAAGCAGAAGACTGCCCTCTGTACAAGAGGACACCTGGCCAGCCTACAATTGAGCTCCTTGGAGGAACACTGTGAGATATAGATGTAGATATACAGATATAGATGTATAGATTAATGTAAAAATGTTTTGATTTGATTGTAAATCTGGGTTGCAAATTGAGCTTGTGACAAAGCAACCATCTGTCCATTTTAGTACAAGCACATCTCAGGTCAGACAGACCCAGGTTTTCAACTTCCCCCCAACCACAAAATGTGGGGGCTACCTATACATTTAAAAGCCTTGCGGTGGCTGCTCGATGGTACTGCATTGGTTATACAATGCAGCAGCAGCTACCTTGCAGCCACCATGGGGCTTTCCCATGCAGCTGTGCATTAAAAAAACGTCAGGCACTTACCCCAACTTTTTATGCTGGAGTGAGGTCACTATGGCCCTTCCTCCATCTGACCTCACTCTGGCGTTGATATGGAGGTGTTCCCAGGTGACTGGCGACTCCTGATTGTTCACAGAAGCCTGGGCAGGGAGTAGGCCTAGAGAGCCAAATGGCCGCCAGAAAGCCCACACTGACTCCTGAATTGGGATTACCCCGCCACCCCACAGCAGTAAAAGTGCATGGTTTTCCCAAAAGCCATGGCAACCCAGTGCCGTCAAGGCAGTCTCATGGTCACCAAAACAGTGTCAACAACAGTGTTTTTGCTGGGCTGAATAAAATTTTAACTAGGAAAAAATATTTTATGTTCATTTGACACGAAGCCCACTAACATGCCACAATCCACAACGCTTGCCGAGAGGGTGAGAAAACAAGTGCAACAGTGGCCGAGGTGGGGGGGGGGGGGGTTAGTCCCTAATTGATTTTCTGGACGTGGCCATTGCTGCTGAGAAACAGATGGTTCATCACACGGTGACACTTTGCTGCCAATGCGTTCCCCGATTATATAACACCCTGCAAAAGCCATCTAAACAAAAGCAGCCATTGTGGATTTGCCAAGTTGCCTTGTGCCAGCTATGTCTGCAGGCCTCAGTGCTTTTGCCACAGCCAAGCAGAAGTAAAAAGAGCTTATAGGAACACAGGCCTGACAGACTAAGGAAGGGTCATTGGGGTGAATAAGGCACTGGCTGTGACAGCCTCTTCTTCTGCTTTCTTTCTGTAAAGCTCTGGCCAGACTGCATAATATGCCATGTCTCAGCTGAGGAAGCTGCTGCCTCCGGTCACTGATAAATCTCTCCTTCATTTGCAACAGAAGGTTGATGTGGGGCAAGGAAAGAGAGATGGAAATGCACAAGTGATGTTGGTATCTTTTGGCATTAGGCTGGTCAATCTTTGATTTCAAAAATTCAGGCACCAGGGCAGCACCAGGTGGTCACAGAAGGTAGAACTGAGTTTCTAGCCACCGTAATTCTGGCATTAAGAGCAAGTTCTAGACCTGAGCCCTACAGATTCTTAGCACTAATTAAGCCTAGGTCTCAAGAAGTCTATCCTTCTTCCCCATGCACGAACAGCTGAATTTGATCACTTTCAGAACCCTTCCAGGTTTCCCAAAAGGTATGTTCTCAGCACTGGCCTACATGTTACCTTCTTCTCATGAGATGTCATTTCCACAGAGTGATTTTTCATATCATGGCTATTACTTGCCACTGCCATGTAAACCCTCCCAGCTCTATAGAGGATGTCCATACCGGCTATGGACATGGTATGTCTACTGCTGTTGTCATGAGAAAACGCCAGGTGATCCAGAGGATCCATAGGGTAAGCTATACTAAAATGATAGACAGGGGTGTGGAGAATTGCCACAAGGAAGCTGCAGTTGACACTCATCATGTAGAACTTCAGTCCATATACATGAAGAGTCCATGATGAGAAGCCTCCAAGAGGCTGTAGCAACTAGCACTCCTGAGAGTTATTGTGGCCACCTGCAGAAAGACCCTGTTTCCAACACCCTCTGCTAGGGTGGCCAAATATGAACTGCTAAAAAAGAGGAAATGTATAACTCCCCAAAAGGACATCATCTGATCAGCATACAATTTGCATAGGCTATTTTATAGGTATAGATCCAAATTTAGAAATTATTATTATAATTTAAATAGGTATGCAGTGCATCTCATCATGGTGTGGAAGACTGACCAGGTGAGCGGTGTGCCTGCCCATTCAGCCTGCTGTCCAGGTGCTAAGTGTTGATGGGCAACAATTCTGAGGGTTCAAATAGAGGATGCCTTCAAATAGAAGAGAGGACGATCCTCTGGCAGTCCTTTAAATAGAAGACTGTCATCCATGGCCATCCTACCCTCTACCCACCTGCCTGCTCTCTCAGCCTCCCTCTAGTGAGCAACCAAGGAACGAAGGGGTTGCAGTGACCGTCTTGTTGCTTTTGGACACACCAGGCAGATGCTGTCTGAGGGAAGACGAAGTAGTATGCAGATGTTAGCAGAACAGCAGGAACCTGATGAGTGTGAAATCCTGCCTGAAGGAGGATACTTTACCCCAGATAAATCACATTGTAGACTCTGGGGTCAAAGGAATAAGAAAGCTTGTGTTTATTACAGGAAATACATGTTGGATAGGAGAGTCCCCAACCCAGGTTGGAGGGAGACCCAAAGAGATGTCTCCTGTCTGAGAGGCAAGAGCATGAAGAAAGAAGGAGGAAGTGAGGTCAGAAACCCTAAGGCCCTTTCCACACCAGGCGTTTCGCCTGGGATGGCCCCCGGCTGGTCCCTGTGAGTCCAAATGATGCACAGGGACTCACGAGAGCGGGGGGCAGGAGGGGGTTGGCCATGGGATTTTCCAGGGATAACGGAAACCTGAAAAATCCCAATTTTTCCACGGTCCCAGGAAGTTCCCGGGACTACAGAAGATGTGGCCGCCCGTCCGGGGGCTGCCACACTTATGCGCAAGAAAGCACAGCAGCAAAATGGGCACGAAGCAGCATCGCACAGAAAGGAAGCCTGCCATCCCTAGGATGGTGGGAGGTGGGTGTCCCCCCCAAAAAAATTGGTGTGTTTTTTCCCCACTTACCTTTTTCGTTGGAGCACAGGAGCACCTTTCTCGGCTATGGGGGGGGGGGGGGGAATGGTGCCCGTGACAGCGCAACGGGGGCCCTGTATCCATTTTTGCTCTGGCTATCAAGTCTTCCTTGCCAAACTAAGCTTCATTGCACACACAGTGCCATCTCCTTTTGGGTTTTTTATGTATACGAGCTCACGCTCAAAGCAAAGGCCACGGGAACGAAGCCATACATCATCATTCAAAGGACCCGATAGATCTTCATTGCACGTCATGATTATTCAGTTCTGCTCCCTCCGTTTTTATATGCCTCACAGGGCCATGTATCATCCCCACTTCACTCGGCTTGGATTTTTGTTTTGCATCTGAGTGGTGGGAAGACAAAGCCATATAATAAATCCCTCCAGCTTTTGCTTCTTATCTTCTCCTCCCTCCTTTGCCCAGGAACAAAGTGTGCATTCCCTGCCAGTGGCCACCCCCCTCCCCAACACACACACACTTCCTCTACTCAATACCAATTATTTATTCTATTGATTTTACAAGAGAGGGGCATTCAGTTGTGCCACCTCAGTGGCATGTGAACTCTATTATCTGAAACTTTCTAATAGTGTATTTTCCAATGCACATAAACAAAGGTAGCTGTTTTGGTCCATGAGAAAAATAATCTAAAATCCACAGTTGAGCAATACCTTTATTAGGACCAACCAAATAATATTTTTTTAAAAAACACCAATGTGCAAGCATTTGAGTTCCCCAGAACTCTTCATCGGGTAGAAAAGCTTTTTTCCCTGCTAATAAGGCAGAAACCACTGTCTGAAGATACTTACCAGCAAAACAGGGCTGGGAAGCAACCCCAAATCTTCCTAACTTACCATCTGATGTTGAATTTAGGTTAGAGCTGGAATTAATTGGATTCTTAATACTCTCTTCTACAAATTTTGACAACGAATATTCTCCAAATATTCCCTACTTAACTGAGCACTGGCCATCTCCATTTGGCATCCTACAATAATTGATTTTAATATTTGAGCACTGAAATGTCTCCATACCTGAGAACTAACATGCAGAACTGTTTAGTATTCAACAGTATTTACACACAGTGCTGTTCCACATTTGACAGCTGACAATGGTATTTCATGTCTAACTATATTTGGTACTTGACACACAATGATGTTTGATAGCAGACAGTCTATGAAGCAGCCTCCCAAACAATCAAGATGTCAAGAAGTCTAAAGCACTCACTTTTCACATTCAGCATCTTCATTCAAATTTAAAATCTGACATCCTCGTCTCTTCCCCTATGCAAATGTTTAAACATCATCTGAAACATAACTCCTCACGTATGAGGAAAAACTAGAGTATGAGGGGGGAACCTGTTGTTCTACATCATGCATGAGAGTTGGTATCCAACAACATCCAGATGGCCATAGGTTCCCCACTCATTTTAGAATTATATGTCCAAACCAGGTCTAATATGACTCCATTTTATACCTGTTGTAGTAATTCTACTGCTGTCAAAGTTTCTCCAGATATATAGCAACGAATACAAGTTGAGACTTCTGCTTTTTCAATATACAATAGAATCTCCATTACCCAATATTCCTAGTAACAGTTTAAAATTTGTACATGGATCAATTTTGAGGATACTTTGAATATGGAGGCGTCCTCTTTAGTACAGAAGTTAGGACTTTCAGATTCTTTCCTGCCCCACAATTCCATGATATCAATTAATCATGAAAGAAGATGCTGAAAATGCATAGCTTTTTAATCCTGTTTTCCTGGTCCTTTGAAACTTTCCCCATGTTTTCTATTCCACCCAAATAAATGATGCGGCACAATACTGCAGGCAAGGCAATCATGAAACCATAGTTAGGATTATACTCTGCAGAAGCTCTGTCAGAAGACAGAAACAATGTTTTCCTGCCTCCATTTCAACACCAACCATAAACCTGAGATAAATATAATGGAAAAGTAGCTATACATCATGAAAAACCTTGACAAGGCATTACTTGTTGGAGCTGAAAGGGGCTGGGTAGAGGAGCGACCTGGAATTGCTTGATCCAAGAGCCTCTCCATCCCCATCACCCACCACTGTCTGGTAAGACAGCTGGACTGACTCAAAGGTCCATTTAGCTGGAAAATAAATAAATAAAAGGAGGAAGAGGAAGCTGTGAAAGCCTCCATCCTCCTGTGCCAGCAGAGCTTTGGCCAGACAGAGGGCTCTGAGATCAGACTGTATGTTATACTTTTTATAAGTGTATAGAAACCGTGTTTATACAGTTTTGTCTCATCGTTTTTATGAACTTTTCTTTTAGGTAATTTTGTAAATTATTGGTTTTTATCTTTGTCACCCACTCTAGGAATCTGTTTTAATTGAAAGTGGGCTCAAATTCACCTAAGCAAATTAATAATAATAATAATAATAATAATAATAATAATAATAATAGGAACGGGGGGGGGGGGACAACAAGCTGAAGCATGAGTGCTCTGCCAGAGCCATCTGCTTTTCAAGATCTCAGGCATTTCACTCTGAGCGTGTGAAGAACAAAATGACTTGTTTTCGTATCTCCTGAGGAATAGCTTTTGATTGTATTATTTTTTATTATTATTATTGCATTATTCTTTTGCGTACAGGCTGCATAGAAAATAAGCCCATTTCAACCCATTCAAGAGTGAAATTAAGTTGAACAACAAAGCAATTTCTATTAGCGGAAGGAGGGAGAAGGAGGAAAACCAAATTAGGAATGAATAAAGAATTCACAAAGGCAGAGAAGTGTGTCAAGCAATAGTGAAATTAAGAAATAAAAGTGGCTGCTCAGGCACCAGCAATACAATTGCATGTCTTACACTCTGTTGTTACACTGTTCCTCTTAAATAACTAAACATAACACTGGATATCTCCAAAATTTTGGTGAATTTTAGCATCACTCCTCCTATCTGTGAACATTCTATGGCCATGTCTACACCAGGGATATATCCCGGGGTCATCCCTAGGTTGTCCCTGTACGGCTAAATGATGCACAGGGGATCCCAGGGACAACCGGGGATGACCTAGGGACGACCCCGGGATAACCTCGGGATACCGGAAACTGGGGATATCCTGGTTTTCCAGCCGTCCTGGGTCCTAAAACGGACATGGAGCTGCGCAGGGTGGCTCCGTGACTATGGTGGGGGGGGAGCAATTTTGCCATCCCCAGGATGGCAGGGGGGTGTGGGGAGGGGGGGGGTTCCCTTACCTTTTCTGCTGTGCGATGGCTCCTCTGTCGCTTTAAAAAAAATGGCAGGTGCGACATCCCTTTCCTCCGGGATGTCACGCTTCCGTTTAGAAGCTGGGAGTCCGGAATTGCCCCCCTCCCTCCTTCTACACCTTTGGCTGTAGAAAGGGCCTGTGTTTACATGGGATTGCCCAGAGAGGGTGTTTTTAAATAATACCTCAAGACGCTAAGTGTGAACGCTGCCCCATTTCTCCATCTGTTCTCTGGCACTCTCCCACCCCTCTCCACTTGCTGAGGGGCTGAAAGCAAGACTCCTACTGGCCACAGGAGGTGAGGAGGTGGCAAGACTGCTGGAGGAGTGAGACAGGAAGCACACTGTCTGCAGCAGTCTTGCTCGATGCCATAGAAGATGTATATGTATAAGCACCATTCCTAGGGACCTGGCCACACCAAGAGTGCAATGCTATGCTTGTTTAGTCAGAACATAGGCCTACAACCTCCAGCCTTTGTTCTGTCTAAGCAGGCATAGGACTGCGCCGTTAATGTAGCGTCTCAGAATTACCTTTCGAAAAGATGCCTTTGCAGCAGCCTGAAACTGCGATTTAGGGAGACCATATGAAAAGGAGGGCATGGCTCCTGTATCTTTAACAGTTGTACAGTTTCTGTATAACTGTTAAAGATTCAGGAACCCTATCCTCCTTTTCATATGGTCACCCTAATTTACATACACACACACACACATACACACACACACCCCAAGATTCTGGTACCAGCAGGGTTTTTTTAGCCTTTTTGAAAGGAAAAAAGGCATGCATGCACCAGCATCACATCCCCTTTCAAAATCTTTAGTCATACCAAATCTCATCTTTTTGAATCTGAGAATTTGAACAGGAGTTTGGCACACACACACACACATACATACATCATGATCATATTCCCCGTCAGACTGCTGCTTAGGAAAGCAAACCAATGTTGTGTTTTACGTACTGTGCCATGCCAAGCATACTTTTTAATAATGTATTTGTTTTTAATCTGTTTTAATGGTTTATCTATTTTATAATTCTTGTATTTATATTTATTGTTGTTTCCTGCCTTGATCTGGATGGAGGGGCGGGTTAGAAATAAAAGAAAGGAAGGAAGGAAGGAAGGAAGGAAGGAAGGAAGGAAGGAAGGACGGACGGACATTCTGTTCCTGTAATATTGAGTCAGGTGGGAACAATGAGTCCTTTGAACCCGGGAGTGGGTGGGCAACCTGCAGCCCTCGGCTTAATGACAGAAGCTGCCTGCGAGCGATCAGTTCAGACCCCTGTCCATCCCATGACAACCTGCTAGACAGAGAGGGATAAGGAAAGTGAGTGGGGAGGAACAGCAGGATGTCAGAAAGAGAAACAGGATGGTCTGCCCACTTTTGACTCTGGCCGGTAGAGGCTGGTGACTTCGATTTTGGTGAGATTTCTAAGCCATTCTGGGTTTCAGTCAGCCAGAACTCTAAAGGAGCTATCCAAGGTGCAGAACCCTATTCCCAATTAGGACCTGGATAGCTCCTTTAGAGTTCTGACTGGTTCTGACTGAAACCCAGAATGGATTCGCAGCCCCACTGAAATCAGAGCCACCAGCCTCCAATGACTCTGGCTCCACCCACCTTTGACATGTATGGCTCCCATCGGATGAGGAATACAGCCCACAAGCAGCAGGGGGGATTCGCACTCCTGCTTGAAACCTTTTCCTAGTCATATGGGACTTAGTTTTCCATTGAGTTGGGTCCCTTGTGGCTTGGAAGGCATTTAAATAACCTAACCACATGGACTGGGAATTATTAATTGGGTATTTCCAGGGGAATTGCACACACGCACGCACGCACAAAGTTCCAGATCAGGGATATGAGCTGATGCATAGCCGTGCACAAGGAGGGTCTAGAGCAAACTGGAGGTTAGTTGCTCCTTATTCCGCATGCAAGCACCATTAGAGCAGAACTCAGCGGCTGCAGCGCAAGCTTTGTCTGGGAATTGTCCCTATGGCATTATTATTTATTGCATGCACACATGATCTTCCAATAACTCAAAGCATTATAAATATGTTGCGATGACACCTGCTTGGCAACTAAATCAACATCTATCAAGGGGATGTTGATGGATGGCAAGAACTGTCTTTTCACATACTTATTGTTGACAGTTGTTTCACCTTTCCTTTCAAGCGACAAAAGTACAAGGGGAGGGGAGGCAGCATCTGCATTGTGATTGACCCTGAATTCCACGCTGCAATGAAAATGGTACATATACTGCCATTCACCCCACTTACAAGTCTTCCTGCTTTGGCTGACAATGTGCTAGTCCATGTCTGGAACACTGCAACTGCTAAACTAGGTTGGAAAGCTGCCAACCTTAGTGCCTCATTCATGATACTGATGAGACATTTCTTCCCTGCTCCTTAAATCATATCCCCCCCTCCCTGCCCCTATGATGATGACGAAATACACTGGAACAATCTAAAATGAAAGAAGATTAATTTGCTTGTAGTAACCAATGGACAAGATTCTTGGCAGACTAACAAGTGGCTTAAATTATATTGCATGGCCCCAATGCATCTTCCTGGTTTTAATCCCCCACACTATACAGCTAAACTGTAATCACACTGTCAGTAGTAGAAAAGGAAGGGAGGAAAGGATTCCAAGACAGCGCATTGTTGAACTATGAAATTCACTACCACAGGATGTAGTGATGGCCAGCAATTTGGATGGCTTTAAAATGGGGTTGGATAAATTCCTGGAGGAAAAGGCTATTAATGGCTACTAGTCCTGATGGCTATGTGCTACCTCCAGTAGCAGAGACAGTAAGCCTATGTGCACCAGTTGCTGGGGAACATGGGTGGGAAGGTGCTGTTGCACTCAGCTCCTGCTTATGGGTCCCTGGTCGACAGACGGTTGGCCACAATGTGAACAGAGTGCTGGGCTAGATGGACCCTTGGTCTGATCCAGCAGGGCTCTCTTATGTTCTTATGACCTTGAAGCTTTTAAAGCCTTGGGCAGCTTCAGCCGTCCTCCTCTACCCTAGCAGTTGCATTCACACTGCAGAGATAATCATCTGCCGCTGCAGGTGTGTTGAATGTTTTCAGACCGGATTTCATTCTTGAAGACAAGACAGCAGGAAAACAAATGAAATACTGAAGATTCTTGCCATGGGCCAATCTTCAAGATTTGGAGAATGCTCACTGTTTATTCACTATCACTTTAGCATAGTCTGGGGAAATCATAATTCACTGCTTATCTGCTCGCCATTATCAGGACATACAAAAACTTCATTTCATGCAACCTTCCCCATTTCATTTGATCTCATTCCCTCAGTTCCCCTATTCATTTCACTGAAATTGTGCGGGTGATGAACCAGTGGGATTAGTGGCTACATGTGTTGGACTAGGGATGTGTCAGAATTTCATTTCATGCTGGTTTTGATTTTAAAAAAACATCAAAATTCAAAGTGTTATGTATATTCAGGACAGGAATACCTTGTGATTAAAAAAAAACAATATGGGAGAAACCAAAGTCAGACCATTGGTCCACCTCGCTCAGTATTGTCTCCAAGGTTTGGGGCCAAATTCTTTCCTAGCCCTACCTGGAGATGCCAAGGATTGAACCTGGGACCTTTTGCATGCAAAGCACATGTTCTTCTACTGAACGCTGGCCTTTCCCCAACAACCCTTATACATCAACCCTTGCACAGTTATGAAGTTTTATGTCCAGACAACATTAAACCTATACCACAACAACTGATAGGGGACCTCAACAAATGAATGGGCATAAAAATGACAGGCTTTGAGGCCTAGTTAATGTGACCATGAAGAAATCCTGTCTTTCTATCAGAACCCTTCCGCTTGAAAGCAGTGCCAGTTCAAGGCATTTTGCTGCCTGAAGTAGAACTAGGCTGACCATATGAAAAGGAGGACAGGGCTCATGTAACTTTAACAGTTGTAGAGCAAAGGGAATTTCAGCCAGTGTCATTTGTATGCAATTAGTTCCTGGTGAAATTCCCTCTTCATCACAATAGTTAAAGTTGCAGGGGCCCTGCCTTCTTTTGTATAGGGTCACTCTAGTATAGTGCCTGCAACTTTAACTGTTGTGATGAAGAGGGAATATCACCAGGAACTAACTGCATACAAATGGCACTGGCTGAAATTCCCTTTTCTCTACAACTGTTAAAGTTACATGAGCCCTGTCCTCCTTTTCATATGGTCAGCCTAGTAGAACCAAATGGTATTCCTCACTGCCACCACCACTAGGGCAAACACATTGGAATGTCTTGCTGGTCTATTCATTCCTGCCTTCGTTTATCCCCTGTCGCGCTGGTGCTGGTGGCTGAAGCAGGTTGCTTCCCCCTTCTGCATGGTGGCAGGACTGGCCCTGCTTGAAATGATTTGACAACAGTCATTGCATAGAGTCCAATGGTGAAGTGGTGGAGCCCATTTCAAAGAAGGTGACATGGCCTTGCTTTGATAAGATAAAGAGTAGGGATGTGCATTGTATCATATCCTATACTGATTCCAATTCAAAACTTAATATGTCCTATTTTTTCCAATTCGATATTTTTGTCTCTAATTTTTATCGGAAAAAAATGGAATATCGGATGCCATTTTAGGTGTTTTCCCCATAGGCTAGCACTGGGGGACAAATATGCCTGTAACTTTTTTATTTTAAAAAGGATCAAAATGAAACTTGGGCACATGGGAGATGGAATGTTGGTTGTTATGTGTCCCAAATTTCAGAAAAATCCGTTCAAACGTGTATTTTCTATGAATTTTTGAAAGATCGTGATTGTGGCTTTGGGACATTGTGGCTTCGGGACATTGCAGATTGTATGTTGCTAGTCATGTCTCCCCAAGTTTAATGTCTGTATCTCTTAAAATAAAAAAAATAAATGTATTTCTTTCCTATAGGCTTTTGTTGGGGAAAGAAAGAAAGAAACATATTTAAATTTTTTATTTTAAAAGATACAGACATGAAACTTGGGGAGATATGACTAGGAACATACAGTCTGCAATGTTCCAAAGTATCATGTCTCTAATTTTTAAAATAAAAGAGTTATCCAACGCAAGCCTTTAGGGGTGCCCTAAAAACTTGTGTTGGGGGACAAATACCCCTGTAACTTTTTTATTTTAAAAGGGATCAAAATGAAACTTGGGCACAAGGGAGATGGAATATTGGTTGTTATGTGTCCCAAATTTCAGAAAAATCCGTTCAAGCATGTATTTCTTATGAATTTTTGAAAGATCGTGCTTGACACCTGTCAAAGCCACAATCACAACCTTTCAAAACTTCATAGAAAATACATGCTTGAATAGATTTTTCTGAAATTTGGGACACATAACAACCAACATTCCATCTCCCATGTGCCCAAGTTTCATTTTGATCCCTTTTAAATTGAAGAAGTTACAGGTGATTCTTTCCACCAATGCTGGCCTATGGGGGAAACACCTAAAATGGCGTCCGATTCAAAAATCAGACGTCCAATTTTTAATCAGACATTGGATCCGAATCAATGCGAGGGACCTCCGAATTTTTCCAAACCTATTACTTACAAATTCAGAACTTCCGATTCCGATCCGATTTTTCCGTCTGTGCACATCCCTAAACGAGACAATTGGAAGGCACAAATATCAGTTGTGAATCTTTCAAACCATCTTTTATCTAAATTTAAAAGACAGGTTTTAGAGGCAATCTCTGTCTTGTTCCTTGCCTCTGTGATTCCCAAAATGTAATTACTATTACTTCCTTACTCTCACTCTGCCCTCCTACCATCACTTAGATTAGCCTTCCCCAACCTGATGCCCTCCAGATGTGTTGGACTGCAACTCACACCATTCCCTGTCATCATCGCCACTGGCCATGTTCACTGGGAATGATGACAGTTCCAGTTCAACACATCTGGAGGTCAGTAGCTTGGGGAAGGCTGACTTAGACAAATGTTTTCTTCGCTCCCATGTCCCACCATCTCATCAATTCATCGCCCCCTTTCTCCTCTTTTGCCACCCACTTTTTTTTTAGAAAAAAACATTGCAAGCAGAAGCCCCTTTGGCATTTTTGTTGGCTGTTCTTGGGCTTGCCTCTTCTCACCTAACCGGAAAGTTAACAACAGGGAAGTATTGGTGCAAGCATGTATGTTTGCTTCTGGCAGAAGTTGCAATGAGGTGGCATTAGTCATGTATATACACTGTCCCCTTACTGGGAAATTACAGCTTGGATTTCTTAAACTTCAGTAAAAAACTATGTTGGGAAAATGTTAGGTTTAGCTGGACAATACTTGTTTTTTAAAAAATCATTCTTTGATTCACTATAATTGGACTTGGATATAATTGGAAGTGAGGTGAACCGAACTGATGGATTGTTAGCATATCCCACCTTCTTGGGGGGGGTGTCCTTTTTTAGTTCTCCAAAAGCATTGGAAAGGGCTCTGGATTTAGAGCAGGTACTGAAATGGCTCCTCGGGGAGCAAAGGCATGGGCAATAGCCCCTTTCAGGTATTCCCCTCATATGGAGAGGGAGAACAGGGCCTTCCCACTGGCCCTATCCATGCCATCGCATCCCTCCTGCCCCCACTGCCCACACACAGGATTCCCAAACACAGGGAGAGCCTACACACACACAAACGGGTCTCCTTTACCCTTGTCCCCCAATGCATAGACAGCAGAAGGAAGTCATAGCATTGACGTTTTGCTTTTTTCTTTCTCTTCCTAAGTCTCCATGCCCCCGCTACGCCCTTCACCGGGACCTCTCCACTTCATCCAAGGAAGCTAAAGCATTGTGGAGTTGTTTGGGGAGATGTGTGCCAAATCAATCAATATGGTTCTTCCCCCCCCCCCCAATACTTTTATCTAACTTGAAGCATTCACCAGTCGATAACATCATACTTTGCAAAAAGATGCTTTGTGAATCAAATGCTAAGCAGATTATTTTGCTGTGTCCAAGGCAACTCCATCTTCCATCTCTCTCTCTCTCTCTCTCTCTCTCTCTCTCTCTCTCCCTCTCTCCCTCCTTCCCAAATGCAGAGAATCGATAAAGATATGAAAACTCTTTTGTGGGCTCCAGTGTGGATAAACAGCCCACACTTCATTATGGCATACCTTTCAATAAGAGGGTTCACTTTGCCTTTAGAATAGAATGCAATGTTTTCAGAAAATACTTTTAAGTCTATTTTCTGTAAGTGGAGAAGTTACTTCTGTTTAGCTTGGCTTAGTGTCTGTGCTGGGGATGGGGGTGGAATTTGACTGCTATTGAACAGCATTCCACACACATCCTTGAATATTTTTACATATATTTAAGCAACAACACAATACATGGTTATAGAGAGCAGCATGCAAAAACATCTTGTGCCATGAGCTGGCATCCCTTCTAATCCCCCACATCATCTTCATTGGTAGTCAATTAACTAGTTCCCTACATTTTAAAATTCAAGACAGTCATCAGTGGGATGCAGTGGTCCAATGATCATTGTATTTTACTACATTCTTGAAGAGTGCAGGTTTGTCAATGTCATGGTCCAGGCCCCTCATCCTCAGAAAATGAGGCTACTGAGTTAATGGATAAGGGAGAGGGTTTGCTTACAGAAAGGTATTATGAGGTTTCCAACTTTTGGGGGCCTAGTTTTCCAGGAAGGCCCCAGGTATCAGCTCCCCTGTGTCCAGAGACGGTCACATTGCCATCCTTAGATTTAGAGGGCTCCAGCAATGAAGATACTGCTATGTTGCAGCCATGTCTGTGTCCTGGCAACTACAGGCTGCTGAAACAGAGCAGGCCCCTTTGAGGGAGAAGGCCTCAGTCAACAAAGAGGCAGGACTAACCAGCCTAAATCAAGCCAAAAGTATACATAAGGCTCAGACACATTCTGCTGCTTGCTGGAACACTGCATAGGTCTGGCTTTCAGCCCCAGCATCACTAAGTGAGCAATGGCAAAAAGAAAAGAAAAAAAAACAAACCTCAATGTCTTAGGGCCATAGAGAGTGATGATAGGAGATCAGTTTCCCCTTCTCACAATTGGAGGACATGCCCCTGCCTCTGAATACAGCATTTAGTGTGTCCTCTCAACCACCTCAACTTCTTTTGTGAAATCATAAAGACTAGAAAACTGTAGTTTAAAAAAACAGAATATAGTGTGTCAGGATTCTAAGGGATACCACACATTCTGTGCTGAGGGTCAGACTCTATGATTTGTATATAATCATAACCATGCATACTCAGAACCATCTTGTCCTAAGGCAATGGTTTTCCTACTGTGTCCTGATCTAGAACAGGGGTTATAGACTTATCTAAAGCTGCTTGCACCAATGTTGCCATGGCCATCTTTGGGGAGTGGTCAAAAGTAGGAGAAATATAATGGAAGAAAGGCAAAAAGGGAGGGAGAAGTCGTGATAAATCGAGAAATGAAGTGGAAATATCTAGATAAATGTACATGAAATAGTAAAGAAAAACAATGAGGTATAAGATTAAAAAATAGATGAACCTGTAAAATGTTGCAGGTTCATCTTAAAAGGAGGCCTGGAGTCTGAGCCACTGTCCTTAGGTTCTTGTCTTGGCTGAAAAAAGACTGAAAGCCAGGACACAAAGCCACAGAAGGAAAACAGAAATCATCGGCAGTACAGAAGAAAGTCAGGGATCTGTGTTGGAGCATGGCAAAGAAAAGTAGATAACAAGTTCTCTAAAAGCAGCTCCCTGCCTCCTGAGCCTAGATTGTGGTGCAGACCCTAAAGAACTGCCTCATGCCCTGCTCCTCCAGTGAAGAAGGAATCTCTTGAAGTGGTCACATTCTGGTTTGGAATGAATCTAGCCCTTCCTCATTGCTCTGTATTTTCTTGGCAGACTTGTTGACATTTTGCATAGGGAAGGAGAGGTGAAGGTGAGGGCTTGGTCAGTGGTTGATGCTGCTCCTTCGGCTGGCCACTTCAGTGGGCTGAGCTGCTGGCTCTGGGGGCCCTTTGGAGTTAGCAGCAGCTGTGGTGGGCCCTCCTGGAGGGGCACAATTCACCATTCCTTCCGCTCCATCACTTGATGTGGGCGCCTCACTCTGCTTCATGGGAGGGCCCCACCTGATGAGTAGTAAACAAAGCAAGAGGAGTAATCGTAGAAACTGCCACATTAGAAGTGAGATGAGCAAAGACAGAATAACTGGGAAACTATAGCTCAGCTAGCCTAATTTAAATGTCTAGTTAACTGCTGCATCACGCAATTAAAATAATCCCTTTTAAAACCACATGTCAACTTAAATTCATTTGACTGGCTAACCGGCTTCCAAACCAACCTTGCAAGCTTACAAGCCCCATCGATGTCAATGGGACCCTGTGCCAGCGGCATGCTTTGAAGGGCCCGTTGCTTATGGATAGTCATGCTTCTTGATTCCAGGAAGGCATTTGACAGAAATCTGGCATGACAGCCCTGTGAATAAACTTCAAATGTAGCTTGATGGAAGTCCCAGTCAGATGGGCACGAACCACTTGCTAAGACCTATTACTCCAAATTAGTGGATCAATGTCATCCTGGGAGGAGATAACTAGGAAGACCACCCCTGAGGGTTCGTCCTGGGTTGTGGGTTGCTCAGTGTTTTCATTACGGACTTGGTGGGAGGAAGGGAGAGCACATACTTATCAAATTTACAGATAGCACACAAGCTCAAGGGGGATAAAAGCACTTTTGAGAACTCTATTAGGATGCGGAGTGGGTTTCCGGCTACATTGGAGAATTCGTCTCCAATCTGCAAACTAAAAGCAGAAAACAAACACGCTGTTTTAAAGGGGGGGTGGCAATAACTTGTAAGAAAGGATTGCCACCCATAAGGCCTGGGACCATAGCAGACAGCCACTTTAATATTATTCAAGAGCATGATGCTGCATGCGCATGAGGACAGATGTTTTATCAGGACAGCTTGTAAATGGTAACTTGCACATTGCAACCAGAATTTCCTAACCGTGTGCATCTGGAGGCCTCTATCTCTCTTCACTAAGCAGATCTTAAAGAGCTGTGCTTTAAAGGTAGAGGTCATTGGGTTGGATCCAGACTTAGAGAGTAATCCTATGGCACTAGATGTATCTAAGTGTCCATAGGACCCTGGGCATTTACCCCTACACAGCTACAATTTCAGGGAGGAGAGCAATCCCCATGAGGATTTCCCACCCCTCACAGTCACCATGGAAAGCTCCTCAGGGGCTCCCTCTCCTGAGTTTGGAGTCACGACCTTGGGAGGGGAGGAAATGAGAGTTTGGAGTGTGGGACTGTAGGTGGGGGCAGGGAGAGGAGAGATGACATATAGCTGCTGGATCCATGAGCCTCTCGGTTCCCATCCCTGCCCACAGTCAGGCAAGGGAGCTAGATGGGTTCAGAGGCCCATCAAGCTCAAGAGGGAGAGAATGGAACGTCTGTAAAAGCCTCTGCTGCTACCACCCTGCCAGGCTCTTGCCTGCAGGACTTCAGATAAACGGAGGGTTCCAAGGTTAGAGCCCCCCATCTACTGGGTGTCAGTCCTATAGGATTGCACCCTTAGACATACATAGAGTAAACCCATGAAAATCAATGGCTAACATCTGTCCCATTGGTTTAAATTGGTCTGCTCTAAGTATGACTAGGTCCGGATCCAACCCAATATATTCAGCTCACTCAAATGTCTTAAAGCTGGGCGTGTAGCTCTCTTTCCAATTTGGGGACAATAACCATCTGGTAGTAGGTGTTTGCTAAATGGCAAAGTCAAAACTCTAATAACATTAATTCTGACTAGCTAGAGGGGAGCTGCAAATACTTGCTGTGGGGTGGAGGGGAGAAGGAAGGAGAGAAGGAAGGAAGGAAGTCACACACTGCTTAGTTCTACCCTCCTCTGTTTCCAGTGCCCCCCCCAACTGGGTCTCCTTCCTGCATTTTCTTTCAGTTTGTATATCTATCCCTTTCAGGTGCACAATACCTCACAATGAAGCAGACGGAGGAATTTGAACACACACAGAGATGTCTTTACTTCTCTCCAGTACCTACTTCCATAGTCACTTGACCCAGCAGCACTACAATTTTATAGTAATACCTCAAAGAAATGGACAAAGTATATACAATGGGTTTTCCAACCCACAAAGGTATCCTCATCAACATATCCAAAGTCTACCAAAATCAAAGTAGATGAAGGCCACCATTTTGGGACGTCATTGTTGATTTTTATTCTGAGTAGTAGGAACTTGGAAAAATGTACATAACCAAATTTCTGTTGGTCTGGTTCATTTAAAATTTGTCAAATGAAATTAAAGCAATTCTGTAAAATTAAACAAAACAAAAGCCTTCAGCTCAAATAATGTTTGCAGCCACAGTTGCAAGCTAGCTTTAGGCTTCTGGTGAAATGGTGACATTCATTTCAATACGGCTCTACCCTACTTCTGCTTTCCCATCTTGCATAGTTTTACAACTGGTTGTTAAACCGTTCTTTGCCTTCTATAATACCCTCAGCGAGATTCAAAGCCAATCTACACATTAGCTTTGTAACGTTTTATAAGGGTTACGAAAACTCTTTGGGCCACATGACGCACTCCCTTGAACATTGTATACCCAAGGTTTTTAAAACTTTCTTCAGCTATATACAACAGTTTTTACTTTTAATGAATCATTTTAAGTAAAATATTGTGTCCTTCCTTACCGTTTGTGATTTGTGGGGGCAGAGCTTCATTTACCAGCACCCAAATGCTTAGCAGTTGATTGGTGGGGAAGAAAGAGAGGCTAAGGAGGAAGTGGGCGAGTGAACTACAATACCCACAATGCTTAGCCCTATACTCATTGAAAGCTAGGAAATGAAAGGGGAACTAAGGAGGAAGTGGGCGAATGAACTACAGCGCTCACAATGCCTTGCCCTAAACTCATTGTAAAAACAAAACAGAAAGAGACGGACAGAAGGGTGTGAGACCACAAACACTGCTATGTAGACTGAAATTTTTTTCTCCTGTAACGTGAATACTCCTTAATGTGGCCTAAGACGTTTTGGAACACATCTATTTGGAACGTTTTAAAATACTATTTTAAACGTTCCAAGGTACTGTGTAAATAGGCTCTCAATCTACCTCATATTTTTCTACATGGTATAAACATATACATATAAATGAGCTCTAACTCAATCAATATTAATATGTCTTCTTATTCAACTTTTGGATTCTGCTGAGAAAGTGTAAGTGGAGTAGGGTGACCAGATAAAATCCAGGTCAGGGCTCAAGTAACTTTAACAGTTGTAGAGAAAAGGGAATTTCAGCCAGTGTCATTTGTATGCAATTATTCCTGGTGAAATTCCCTCTTCATCACAACAGTTAAAGGTGTATGCAATATACTAGAGTGACCATATACAAAAGAAGGCAGGGCCCCTGCAACTTTAACAGTTGTGATGAAGAGGGAATTTCACCAGGAACTAATTGTATACAAATAACACTGGCTGAAATTCCCTTTTCTCTACAACTGTTAAAGTTACATGAGCCCTGACCTGGATTTTATCTGGTCACCCTAAAGTGGAGGGTGGCCTTGCTGTAGATGGGAAGTTAATTTTTAAAGGCAGTGTAAGAACTTGATAATCTGTTGCAAGTGAAAACTTTACATTCTTAACCCAGAAACCTAGATGTCTTGCATAAACTGAAATCCAGTTTGGAGAAACCCCTCCAGCCCAGGCAACTCAGTAATCTGGATAAAATACAGCCATCTCCATACTGTGGTAAGATTACAGTATTTCTATTTAAATTATAGTGATTATTTTTAAATGAGCATTGCAAATTTTATGCAAACTGGTTTTCTCTTTTGAATGATGCATTTCCTCTTTTTCTGATATTCATACTTAAGAACCCTACCTTATTATGAGGCTGGCATAGGCAACCCTTCAACAGTGCCTAGTAGAATGATTTATAGTGCTACCACACATTGCCCCTGTGCACATGTAATGGCAGCAAATCATAGGTTAATTAATCCTCTATTTAATTGAACCTAACATTTAATTGAAGGTTAGCTGTGGGTTGTTTAACCCATGATTAGCCCATGGTGTCTGGGTTTGGACAACACAAAGCAACCTCTGATCAGCATGATCGGACGTTGCATGTGTGAAATGGTGGTGGCACGCACGATGGAAAATCTCGGATTAACCCAAGATTTGCCACCATGCTCTGCAAACCAGGTTTATGGGTTATATCTGTGTTAAACAGCCCTAAGAACTAATCATAGGTTAACTGTGGATTGTTTAACCCACAAACAACCCACATTGTCCCAATTTGCACATAATGCAGCAACCTCTGATTGAGCTGATTGAAGATTGATTATGCAAAGTGGAAGCAGCTCATGCATGGCACTCAAGCCAGCAAATCATAGGTTCATTAACCCACAATTTGCCACTGTTACAGGTGAACTTGGTCATGGGCCCTTTCTACACCATAGGGGTGTAGAGTAGGCTGACCAGGTGGCTTGGGATTTCCCGGTCCTAACCGGGAATCCAGAGGCCAACCGGGCCAACCGGGCCAACCGGGGGAAAACCGGGGTGGCGGGGGGTCATGCGGCGGTGGCAGCGAGACCCGGAGGCGGTGGAGGAGCTCGGGAAGCGGACGCCCCTGCAGGTAAGCACAAAGGGGGGCTCTTACCTGCTGGGGCGGCCGCTTCCCGGGCTCCTCCGCTGCCTTTGCCGCCGCTGCCGGGCTCGTAAGGCCAGAGGCCGCACGGAACAGGCAGGAGAGGGCCGGATCCGGAAGTGACGTAACCGGCCCTCTCCCGCCTCTTCCGCGCAGCCTCTGGCCTCCTTGGGGCTCAATCGCGATGGCGATGAGCCCTGAGGAGCCCGGACGCCCACGCCCGCCTCTTCCGCGCAGGCGTCCGGGCTCCTCGAGGCTCGTCGCCATTGCGACGAGCCCCAGAAAGGCCAGAGGCCGCGCGGAAGAGACGGGAGAGGGCCGGTTACGTCACTTCCGGATCCGGCCCTCTCCCGCCTCTTCCGCGCGGGCGGCGATGGAGGACCCCGCGCGGCTGCGCGGGCGGCAGCGGAGGACCCCGCGCAGCTGCGCGGGCGGCAGCGGAGGACCCCGCGCAGCTGCGCGGGCAGCGACAGAGGACCCCGCGCGGCTGCGCGGGCGACGGAGGAACCCAGCGGTAGGTCCAGGCTGGGTTTTTTTTTTGGGGGGGTGGCTTGGTGGGGGGGTTGTTTTGGGTGGAGGGGGCGGGGGGGACCGGGATTTTTATTTTTAAAATCTGGTCAGCCTAGTGTAGAGGAAGGGAGGGTGATCCCAGAAGTACCTAATACACACCATCGGCGAACAGGGAAGGAGATCCCGGAAGTAACTGATACACACCATCAGAGTCCAGGAACCAGCTGGGGGCCATCCCAGGCAAACAGCCTGGTGTAGAAACGGCCATAGTCACTGCTCATCTTGCTTCTTGCTAGCCTGCAACCTACTGTCCATATTATTATTTTCTGTTAATTCCATGCAAAGAATTGGCTTTTAAAAGAAATAGCAGGAACTTGAGTGCTGGCAGTAGCAGTCTGAAATGGCAATCACCTCCTGGCAGCATCAGCGATAGGGGCAGCAAGTGAAGGAAGAGGGAGGAGGTAGTGGAGATACATCACCACAACAGAAGTAAAACATTTGGTGACTTTTGGTGCTAAAGAGGCCAGGAAGACTTTTATAAGGTAAGACTGCAATCTTATACGCCCGCTTTCCCCAACCTGGTGCATTCCAAATGGGTTAGGCTATAACTTCATCATCCCAGTCAACATAGTCACACTGGAAGACACTGGGATGGGGAAGGCTGCTGCTATACATACTTATTTAAGAGTGAACCCCCTTGAACATCATGGGACTTACTTCTGAGTTAATATGCACAGAATTGCACTGTGAGCAGTTGTGTTGGAGACGGAATTTCAGCAGCTCTTCACATCTCTAACCAGCCAAATGAGCTTGCCAAAATCCACTCTTCCATATTACACTTAAAAATACAGGAGTTTGTGCATCTCCTATGTGTACGGGCATCCCATTTTTCACTTCTTTCCATTGCAAAACCACAAAGTAGGATATTCCCAGACCCAAGGAATGCGTAACAGATGTTTCCCAGTTTATTACACAAAGCATTGTATAGTGCAACCAAAAGCTTTAACTAGTGGGGAAAAGACAGATTGCAACGGCAACAACAAAAAGTCTTCAGTACTCCAACTAAAGCGTAAAATAATTTTGTCTTAGAATGCATGACCAAACAATCACATTTCGGTTCTTCAAGCCCAGCGCAAACACAATGTTTTATTTTGCTCTTCTCCCTCCGAGCACCTACAGTGGGATGTCTGCAGTTATTAAGTCTGCAAGAAGCTGGTAAATAATTCAAAATAACCTTTTTGCCATTTTTCATTTTAATTAATCCACACAGAATTTATTCTCCGAAAACAATCATTTCAGCTAGGAAACAGCAGGTGGAGAATCTTACTACTACCCATTGCAGATGAATTCTAGAACCATTATTATTAACAGAGACTTTGTTACAAAGCAGTACAAGCAGAGCAGAGGTGCCCTCTTTATTTTATCCTCAGAGGCAATGCTTGAATCAGAGATGGGGAACCATTGACCTTCCAGATGTTGTTAGACTACAACTACTAGCATCCCTGCCTATTGGTTATGCTGGCTGGAGCTGATGGGACTGGGAGTCCAGCAACATTTGGAGGGCCACAACTTTCCCACCCCTGCTTTAAAGGCAGGCCTTATGAAAGGTGATGTATTCATGGTCTGATGGAAGCTCTGGTGGGCTTCTTACGTTCTTATGTGGAACTTCTTGGCTCAGAAGAAGCAGCAACCTTCTGTATCCTGATTGCTGGGATGGAACAGCAAGGGAAGGCTGAGGCCTTCATGTCTTGTTTGTGGCATCTCCAAAAACATCTAGCTGTCTGCTGTGGGAAACAGGACGTTGGACAAGATAGACCTTTGGTCTGATCCAGCAGGGCTCTTCTTCTGAGTAGGGACTTTTATTGTTGTCATTGCTATTTTATTGTGTTTATGTTTTTATTGGTTTTAATATTTTAACTGTTTTTATGTATTTTTTGTTGTAAGCCACCTTGCAAGGGCTTCTGCGCTGAAAGGTGTCCAAGAAATGTTTTAAATAAATTAAATAAATAAATAGGACCAGGCAAGGATTTTGGATGGTTCATTTCCCCCCCCCCCCAAGAAATTAGCAAAATTTACAATTCTTCTCATAAATAAAATGGGAAAACTGACAGATTCATCCATTCATCAGGCATAGGGCTTTGAGGGCTTAGCTCTCCAAATTCTGGTTTTGAATCCCTGTACATTCAGCCATATTTGTGGTGCTGAATTAAGGCTTCCTCTGCTCTTTTTTATTTTATTTTTTATGGCAGGCAGGTACAACATGGTCCTCCCCATGCCGGGAACAGCTGTATGTATTCAATTTGGCCAGCGCAGAAGGTTGAGAACTACATTCGGTTGGTTTGGTTTTATTTTATAAAACCTAACCCAAAATCTCAAATTTATTCCTAAATGAGACAGCAAGAAAGAAATTACGATTAAAAACAAAACAAAAACAGAAGTGGGAGAAAGTGAAAATGATAGCTTCATCCATCCCTGCTTATCAGTTTTACCTAGGATCACTAAAAAAGAGGAAATATGCCACACAAAAAGAGGACAAGACAGATTTCACGTGCTGATTTATATGTATAAATGCACATGAAGACATAGCCATAATTTAAACAGAAATGCAGTACATCTTGCCATAGTGGGGAGGACCGTGACCAGGTGAGTTGTGTGCCTGCTCATTCAGACTGCTGTTGGTGGGCAACTTCAAGGCCCCTCCCTGCACTCCCTTCTGACAGTTCTTTATCTTTAAACTGGACTGGGACTGAACAGCCCTTCAAACAGAGAACACCTTCAAATAGAGGACTGCCTTCTCACAGACCTTTAAACAGAGGATTGTGTCATGGCTCCATCTGAAGAATCTTCCTCTGAGGAGGAAGAAGTTTCAGAGACTGCAGTTTCACCCATTCCCCAGGACTTACCAGAGGAGGAGGAAGGGCAGGGAGGTTCCTCAGAAAAGCCCCAGGAAAGCCACCCTCTTCCACCCCCTGTCTCCAACGAGGAAGATTCTGGGCCTGAAG
This sequence comes from Anniella stebbinsi, assembly GCA_029215795.1. Classification (NCBI taxonomy): domain Eukaryota; kingdom Metazoa; phylum Chordata; class Lepidosauria; order Squamata; family Anniellidae; genus Anniella; species Anniella stebbinsi. The sequence goes on along the minus strand of JARDYH010000005.1, from coordinate 56,237,670 downwards.
AGGTTCCTCCTTTAACTCCCCAGCAGAGGCGGCATCTGAAGTGTGCGGAGCAAATTCGTCCAACAAGACGTAGTATGAGATTGCAGAAACACAGCACAGCAGACACAAGCCTTAAATGAGATTGCTTAAGGAATATGGAACAGCTGGGGAAGGGGCTAGGACAAGCTCAGGCAAGACATAAAAGGCTCGAAGAGGGAAGCAGTGGTCGTTGGGAACAACTGACGTAATCGGCTTCTAGCATTCCTGCCTGCTTTCGGCTCATCGACTGTGGATTGAATACCCGGCTTGACTTTGGATTGTGGACCCTGGACTTCCAGACTATCTGGCTTGACCCTTGGCTTTGGCAATTGAACTTCCTGAATATCTGGCTTGACCCTTGGCTTTGGCATTTGGACTTTGTGGACTTTCTGGCTTGACCCTGGACTCTGGACCCTGGACTTGTGATATATCTGCCTAGCCCCTGACTACCTTGGACCCTGAACTGGGAATCTTGGACATTACTGTCTTATTCCGTAAGTTTGGCACTCCATGCAGGCTTGGGGTTAATCTCTTGCAATTAAATAAAAAACACAAAACAGTCAAGTTTGCTGGCGTTCTTCCCGGACATTCCGTAGATAAGGGGTTTGATTGGCTGGTTTCCAGACAGAAATCTGGTGAAATACGAAAGATTGTCTGCTCACAGACCTTCAAACAAAGGATTGTCTTCTCACAGACCTTCAAACAGAGGACTGTCTTCTCATAGATGTTTAAATAGAGGACAGTCCTCTGTAAAGTAGGACACAGACCATTCTACTTAAGGCCTGTTCTCATATCTACTTTCCCCTGTGGCAGCCATGGGAGAACTCCAGCACGGGGTGACTTCTAGCAGAAGCGCACTAAGATCTGGAATCACAGAGCACAATGCAGAACAAAGTACTGTCAAGAAGACGTAAACCTGTCTCCTTGCCGTGGCGGGCTGGTTCCCTTCCCGCCACCCAATTCCCCAGCCAAAACTGGCTTGAGCCAACGCTGGAAATAACCACACAGAATTTAGGGACCAAAGCAAATTTATTTACACACTATCTAAGTTAAGGCCTTGGTCAAAACAGACATACTCATACACTGATCACAGCAACGTGAGGGTTAGAGGGAATGGGAGGGAAAGGGAGAGGGGGGGTTAGAAAGAGATGAGGTAGGTTTAGTGTTAGCAGCACAAACAGAACAAAGCTATAAAACCATTAGGATCCTAATACCTCAAACACACTCTTAAAAGTGCTAAGCATCCCCAAACCGAGCAGGCTTATAAAATAATAAAACTCTAACTAACACCCGACTTAATCCGGCCGGACGGAGATCCCCTCCGACAGCGTCTCCGCCCCAAAGAAAGATGCTGAAAACCGCCCAAACCTTCGTTTTTCTATCTTTCACCAGACGGGCCCCTTGGCCTGGGAAATCAGCCCTCCCTAATTCTTTTCAGCTGAGGCTCGTTAGCAACTGCACCTGCTTCTCTAGGAGCTGGTACAGGCGAGATAACCAGCCCAGAACTATGTCAACAATCAATTCCTCCATCACCCTCCCCCCTGGAGCTCCAAGGTTCCCGCGTTTCAGTTTCCCGCTGCAGAGCCTTTCAACTTGAAACCCTATGTCCTTCACAAGTACAATGGAGGATAAAGAGCAAGCATCAATCCATGATGCTTTCTAGCTCATGCCATGAATTAAATACTTTTGAAGTTGACGGCATCAAAATAAAGCATGAAAGCTGCCAGGTGTCATTAACGTTGTGCTGTTTTTTTATTATTTATTTCTTTGTGGTGCACTGAGAGTCATTGCTGAGTGTTTGTGTTTGTCTTTCAAACTCATTCCGCTACCTCAGGAACCCACCAAAGAGCAATTCACTTAAACTCAATGGCTCCTTTGCCTTGATCAGCTATACTGACATATATATATATATATATATATATACACACACACACACACACACACACACTACTTTAAATAAAAGTCTTAATAATGCAGAGAGATTAAAGGGGAGCACATCTTGGCAGACAGGCAGAAAGATCTGCCAGTGCAGCAGGGCAAGAGAGATATAAGGCAGGATAGCTAGGTGCTTCTTCTGCCTGGAGAAGTCACCCGTGTCCTGCAGGTGGATAAACTGAACTCCAGGAATCCATGGATAATTACTGGGAAGAGAAGCCCTGCTGGTCCACATGAATAATTCATGCCAACTTTCGCCTGTGGTTATGTTTTATAGATGAAGGGTAAAAGCTCCTGCCTTGACCACTTTTGATTAGACACCACCCCCCATGGGTAGATCCTGCTTTCTGAAGTTCTGCACAGATGAGTAGTAGGAGAAATGGGAGGTGGGGAACTTTTCATTACATTCTAAAATTTGCCAAACTTACGAAACAACTGTCGGCAACCATCTGCCTTCGCAAGATTAGGGGTTTGCGGAGTTTCAGGGTGAGGACAAAGCGACCTCTCTGTGCTTTGCAGTAAAAGCCCAAGCAGTGATATAAGGGGACTCAGAATTTTGCAAAAAGGCACTTTAGATGTTACAGGCTATATCCAAAAACAAGTGGGGCAGTGAGAAAAACTGCTTAATACATCTGGAGCTGGTTTGATTGCAGGAGTATGATGAAAGGTGCATGGTCTGTTTATTTATACCAAGTGCAGACCCATTCCAGTTTTCCCAGTGGGGGGGGGGCATTGATGGAGATAACTCCCTTAGCCTTGGTCTCTTCTGAGATTCACTCACAAGACAGTAGGGGCTTGTTTATGGTGGCCTGATGTAGTGGTTAGAATGTTGGACTGGAACTTGTGAGATCCAGGTCCTAGTTCCCACTTGGCCATGAAGCTCACTGGGTGACTTTGGGCCATTCATTGACTCTCAGCCTAACTACCTTACAGGTTTGTTGTACAGATAAAATAGAAAGGAAGAGGATCATGTACATTGCCTTTGGCTCCCTGGAGGAAAGGTGGGATATAAATGCAAGAAATAAATAAAAAGAATAAAATAAAATATTACACTGCCAATATGGGGTCATGTGAAGACTTAATATAGTGGTGCTATTGTGGTACTCAAACCTAGAGGCCGCTGGACAGGCCTGAGATTGCTTAGTTGGCCAAATCAGATCCATTTTGGACTGAAGCTGAAATCCAAAGCTTTCGGTAGTTGGGGAGATTTTGACCGAGTCATCTTGAGGATCTGAAGTTTGATCCCAAATGAGTTTGTGAAAACCACCACACCCCCTAAGAGATTCTGGTCTAGTGTACAAGTGGATAGCAACATTACTGTTTATGCCAAGCATGCAGGGGTTGCTCTAGCTCTGTACAGAGAGAGATCAGTTCGGTAGCTTTCATGCTGTGAAATTCGCAATGGGTGAGGGAACACCTGAGCAGCTTGACAACCAATGACCTCAGACAGAAACAGAGGACACAGGAAACCAGATCCCATAATGTGCATCCCTATAACCCTAAATAATCTGAAGCAACAGCAGTGTGAGATGGCAACAGCACACACACACACACACACACACACACGCTGTCCTTCCTCGGCAACTCACACCATGGTGGGGGTCAAGGCATTGTTAGCAGAACAGTTAATCTTTTGTATCTGAGTAATTGGAAATCCTGAGACTCGTTGTTGCTGTTAATATTAACAGTCCAAATGCAAAATTAATCACACCCCATTGAAATCCCCCTCAAAGCAAGTAAAATTAGTTTTTAAAACTAAAGCTATCTGGCACTTCAAGGGAATGAAAAGATTTTTTTAAAAAAACAAACCCTCAAGATAGCATCAAAGCTGTGACTACCCGTTAAATACATCCTCCCACACAAAGAGCTTTGCCTGTCTGCTGACTGAGACAAAGTGCTAAAACATAAAAAGCCCAGGAAAGGAAGAAGAGAGCATTGCCAGAGGCAAAAAGGGGCAGGACCAAAGACAAGAGGCATGGGGCCAAAATACCAAACCTGCTGGAGTATTTTAGCTGAAAGCTCTTACTGCCAATACCTAAGCCTTGGGAGGAGCATGACAACCTTTTAGGATGCAGAAAAAACATGCAAACACTGGAAAATCACGAAATGATTGGCAGATGGGAGGAAGGTGGCGTGGCCGTCTGGGGGAACCCCAGAAGGTCAGAGTGAGACCCCAGACAGGCCAGATTTGCCCCATGGGCCTGAGAATCAGCACCTCTGACCTACTAACCTAGTTATGAATCTGAGGCCACAGAAGCAAATTGAGGAAGCAAAGAATCTCATGGCGATCAAATCAATGTTCCATCTACTTTGGCATCCTGACCACCACATGTTTCAGATTCATTGGGGAGCAATACAGCCCACTGATGGAAGGAGTACTGCACCAGCTATGCCAAAGCCGACTCCACTGTGCTTTGCTCCTTGCCAGGTTGAGCAGTTGCCTTTCCCCGTGGCAGCGGATGAATTCTTCACTCGCAAGTATCCGTGCTGCAGGAGAGAAAGCAATTTTCCATGAAGGAAATTTGGGATCATGAAACTGCCCAGTGCTATGGAAGGAGATGCTAGATCAGAGCATCATTTTAACATGAAAGTATGCCATCTTCAGTGCTTTTAATGCAGCCATCCCTCTCCTTTTAATGTGGAATGGGGGGAGATGCTCACCTGCTGTGCTCTATCTGTAGGAACCTCTGTCTCCTTGGAAACAAAAATCCAGGCTGTGTTTGCCATTGAGGAGCTTTGTTATTATTAGTAGTATTTACATTTTCCCCTTTTTAAAGGAGTTCTGAAGATGCATTGCAAGGATTCCTTTGACTCTATGCTTCAACCTCTAGAATTGATGGCCTCACTCTATTGGCATCAAGATAGTCAGACAGGTTGGTTTTTGTTGTTGTTTTGTTTTGTTTTTTAAATGGCTGCTCAGTATTCCAGAGCATCTTAACATCGCATAATATAATGGCAATCCCCTATTTCACATGCTGCACAGTGCAATCCTGTGCATTATTGCACGGAAGTAAGTCCTACTATATTCAACGGGGCTTACAACCTATAAAGTGTTTGCACAGTTGAGCTTTACAGAAGTGTCTCCCAGTCTGCCAACAAAAGTGCTGAAACCTCACCTCCCAAAGCAGCTGCCTCACCTTGCGCCCTGTGGCAGAGTTGTCTCTGAACTGTGTAGCATGAGTAGACAGCAATCGCATCATGTAAGCCCAGTGCCGCTTGTTCCACCAACTTGTGAAACCTGGCTTGCTGGTTGTCCGATTTGCTTTCATGGGATTGCCCTTCAGTTTGTGGGTGCCATCTCTGATAAGTGTATCTACCATCACTTATCAGAGATTAGAGGATATTTAAAGGCAATTTAAAGGATGGCTTTAAAAGGGGATTGGACAAATTCATGGAGGAGAAGTCTATCGATGGCTAATAGTCCTGATGGCTATGTGCTACCTCCAGTGTCAGAGACAATATGCCTATGTACACCAGTTGCTGGGGAACATGGGTGGGAGGGTTCTGTTGCATTCCTATCTTGCTCGTGGGTTTCCCATGGACAGGTGGTTGGCCACTGTGGGCGTCATGAGATGAGCATTTTATTGCACACTCGTTACTGGGCACTCATGGATTTTCATGAATCCTTCTCACTTCGCCGTCTGCCTCCTGCATGCCTCCCACCCTTTCTGGTCCTCTTCACATGACAAAAAAAGCCCTCGGTAAGTCCAGGTTATTTTTAAAGATGGAAGTTGCCGCTATCTCGTGCTGTGTGCAGGAGAAGCGGCGTGATAAAGATGGGCCCTGAATGGGGCATGTGTACTTTTTTACTTCCTCTTTCTTCTCTTTTGTATCTGGTCAATAGGGCACGGTTCCTGCAGCTTTAACTGTTGTGATGAAGAGGGAATTTCACCAGGTGCTGTTTGCATACAAATGACACCTGCTGAAATTCCCTTTTCTGTACAACTGTTAAAGATACAGGAGCCCTGTTCCTTCTTTTCATATGGTCACCCTAACCTTGGAATTCTCTAGAATCCTGGGATAAAAACAACCACTTTTAAAGTGGTAATAGCTGGGTAACAGCAGGATCTTCCACCACTAGATGGCACTGTCTTAATAGAACTCAATGGAATTGAACAGAGGGGAAGTATTCAATTCAAAGCCTTTGTTACCCCTCTCTTCCCATGTAATGCAGCCCATAACAATCGCGCCAAAGAACCAGGAAGCAGAAGAGCAATGCAATTTCCTTTAATGTAGAGACACTGTCAGTCACTTTCTGGTATAGTAAACCAGTAGGACCAATGTGTTGTTGTTGTGCTTTGACCCAGAATTGTTGTTTTAAAGGATATTGAAATTATAACATGTTTTATGCTTTATGGTTTAAAATTTTGTACATCGGTATTTTTAATGTTCAATATTTTTAATTTTTGTAAACCGCCCAGAAAGCTTCGGCTATGGGGCGGTATATAAATGGAAATAAATAAATAAATACAAGCATTTTATATGGAAAAGGTATCAGACGCAGCAAAGTTAAAGGTTTCATAACACGGGGGGGGGGGGGTTACCTCGCTTTTTTCTGTAACAGGATCATCTCCTATACCAACATTGTGGGATTTTCTACAAGAAAAGCTGTATCTACTTTTGCTTTCATTGCAGAATTGAAATCCAAGCATTACACAAAGAGGTTTTCCTTTCCTGCTTTTCTGCCATGTAACCTCTAGGAGCTTTTCCACATAAAGCATTTATGATGTGCTTGTCCTTCCCTATTCACGGCAGTTTACGGGTTCTTCAGATGATATTGTGACCCTCCAGTTTTGCTGCTGTGCCTAAAGAGCACCGTTCATTTTAGGTATTATTTGTGAAAGTGAAAGTAAATGCTTTCCCCACTTGTATTTGCCCTTTTCTGTTATACCACAGTGCTACCTAGAAGTAATGTAGTGGAAAAGAAGGAAAGGAAATGTTTTTCATGTCGTGCTCAGATCTCAGTTCTGTGACAAAACCAAAAGTAGAAACAGTGGATTAACAGAATAGTGGCATAGTGGAAAAGTGAAAGAAAAGTGTTTTCTTTCACTTTTAGAAATAATACATTTTCGCTCGTCTAAAAAAAACCTCTCCAAAAGTGCTGTTTAAAAACAGAAGCAAAATCAGAGGGTCACAACATCATCTAAAGAACCTGTAAATCTCTGTGTGTAGGGAAAGATGAGCACACAATAAATGTATAATGTAGAAAAGCTCTGTATCTTTGCACAAAGTTCTGACCCCAATATGGTTTCATTCTGCTGTGGAGAAAAACATGGATGGACCTTTAAGGTTAAGCAATTTAAAAGTTCAAATGTACTGAGCAAAAGCCCCTCACAGGCACAGTTTCATTTCCTATCAAAAGTTTTCACTAGAGTTTGATAGGGTGGGGTGGGGTTTTATTGAACATTGCCCAAGCAATCCACAGCTATGTGTATCCCTTGAAAATATGTGAATGGGAATTCCATTGAAATTGGCTACAAGAGCTACGATAAATGATCGAGGAAACATCATCAAAAGCAAAACCCCGGTCACCAACATTAATAGATCTCTTCTCTCTCAGAAATTGGTTCCTGCAGAGCTCTTCAGCAGCGGCCCGTCAAAGAAATTATGTTAAAAATGATTTAAACACCTTGACAGTGTCCTTTGGATGTAATTAAAAATCTATTTGCAGGCATGCCAAATGTTTGCTAATTACACAAGCACTTTGTTCTGTGGTGCTAATGAAAAACAACCAATGTACTTTTCAACAAATTTCAGTTTTTAAGAAATAATAATTACTCAATACAAAATGTGTTACTAAATTATTCCATTCTTTACTAGCTTTTGTAGCTTGATTTCCATTTTCTGCTAGCATTTTCAGTAGGCCAAATACATGTAATCATTGGGGAATATTTCTTTTATTATGAATGAAAAATAAACATTTGATTTGGAGAGAAAGCTGAATCAGAATATGTTGATGTAGCAGTAGGTACTGTTAACTAGGGATGTGCATCATATCGGATTCGATGTCCGATACCGATTAAAATAGGAGGAAATCGAGCATCCGATTCACGATTCCAATGCATGTCCTTGTACATCCAATTTTTTCCAAAGCTATTTTTTGGTCTCCGGTTTTAATTGGAGAAAATCGGAAAAATTGGATGCCATTTTTAATTATTTTCCCCATAGCCTAGTATTGTGTTACAAAAATGCCTATAACTTTTTTTATTTTAAAAGATAGAGGCATGACAATTGGCCACTTTACAGATGGGTTTGAGGTAGTGATGTGTGAGAAATTTCAGAAACATAGATACAACCGTGCAGTGGCAAGGTATTTTTGGAGAAATTAGGAGAGAAACGCCTTTAACTTTTTATTTTTAAAGATAGAAGCATGAAACTTGCCCACATTGCAGATGGGTTTGAGGTTCTTATGTGTGGGAAATTTCAGAAAGATAGGTCCAGGCATTTTGTGGCTATGATTTTTTTACTTCAAAAGTTCCAAAAGTTCCAATACGGTGGGTTTGACAGCTGACAGAGTGGGGAAAAGGCGGGGGAGAGGTGCTGTTTGACAGCTGTCAAACCCACCATTTTGGAACTTTTGGAACTTTTAAAATAAAACATGTGGCTATGTTTCAAGATTCTATCTTTAAAAATAAAAAAGTAGAAGGCATAACTGTCTTTCCCCCACTGCAAGCCATTTTTCAAAAATTAATTGCCACCTAAGGCAAGCACCTATGTTTATGAAATTTCACACACATGAGTAGCAACATACCATCTGCACTGTGGCAAAGCTTCATGTGTGGATCTTTAAAAATAAAAAAGTTATAGGCATTTCAGATTCATTTTAGAAAATGTCACAGCCACAAAATGCCTGCACCAATCTTTCTGAAATTTCTCACACAGAAGTAACTCTAACCCATCTGCAATTTGGCCATGTTTCATGCTTCTATCTTTAAAAATAAACAAGTTATAGATATTGCTTTAAAACAATACTATGTTATGGGGATAATAATTCAAAATGGCGTCCGATTCAAAAATCGGATGTCCAATTTTCATATCGGAATCGGATCTGAAGCGATACAACAGACCTCCGATTTTTTCCAATACAAAATCCGAAGTTCCAATTCTGATATGATTTTAACATCCTTATGGGCAAGGAAAGGGTTAATGGTTGTTTTCCCTCCCCCTCTTTGCTTTCAGTTCCCCCAACAGTTGTAGGGTTTGACTGTTTGTAAATATGGCCTAGAATCCATTTTGTTTTGCTGTATTTCAATCATATTGTGAAAATGTGATATTAAAAACTCCTTTCTTTCCTTTTCATGGTACAAGAGGCGGCAGTGAGACCACTCTTGAAGAAATCTTCCTTGGATCCTGAAAATCTTAATAACTACATGCCAGTAGCAAATGTTCCATGCCTGGGCAAGGTCCTGGAGCGGGTGGTTGCGAACCAGCTCCAGACACTCTTGGATGAGACCAATTATCTGGATCCATTTCAGTTTGGTTTCAGGCCTTTCCCGACATGAACCTACCCGAACACTATGTTCAACATCTAAGGTCCTCCTCCGAGTGCCTACTCCGAGGGAAGCTCGGAGGTCAGCAACAAGGGAGAGGGCCTTCTCTGTGGTGGCCCCCCAATTGTGGAATGATCTCCCCGATGAGCCCCACCTGGAGCCAACATTGTTATCTTTTCAGCGCCAGGTCAAGACTTTTCTCTCAGGCATTTAGCAATATCTGATGAGCCTGAGTTTGTTTTGTTTTTAGGCTTATAGCTTTTTAAAGTTATTATAGTGGTTTTAAATGTATGTGTATATTGTATGTTTTTGCTGTTTTAATTTTTGTGTATCGTTTTAATTGTCTTAATCTTATATAAACTGCCCAGAGAGCTTCAGCTATGGGGCAGTATACAAATGTAACAAAAATAAATAAATAAATAAATAAAACAAGTTAGCATATATTCCTGGCTAAATTCCTTCTGATTTATGGGGCATACTTTTTACTTCTTCTTCTGAAACCTGTGATTATGTAACCCAAACTCACTCACTTACAGCCTTGATTCTTATTTTCCTGCTGTCTCAGTTTGCCTATGTGTGACATGGGTTTCGTGGTCTCCCAGCTCCCTCTAATTTAAATCTTAGAGGAATGGGCTTGGCTATAAATGCCTTTCTCTGTGTTGTGATGTACCCTGGATAAATTGTGTTTTTTTTAAGACACTTTAAAAAAGCCTGATCTGTGTTGGTTCTGGGAATTTAGTATGCTGCAATTATGTAACAGAAACACACATTTGCTGCTCTGGCACCAACTGCCAGAGCAGCAAGAACACCCTCAGAAGAATTAATCTGCTTATTCCATAGATCTCTTCCTTTTTTTCTCAGGACAGTAGGCCAGGAAAAATGAGAAGGGGAGGAAAAAAATAATCTGTACCTTCTCCACATCTTCCTTTTTTTCTCCTCAGAGAATTAGGACAGGAATGGGGTGGGAAGAATTTACTCACAGTGCAAGTCTATGAATGTTTAACCCCCATATTCAATGCCTCTTATTTCTTTTATTCCATATTACAAAGGCAATGGATTGCAATAAAAAACACCCAGCTTCATGTTCAAAAGCTGCAGGAGCCCCACCTTCTTGACCAGATATAAAAGAAGGCAGGGCTCCTGCAGTTTTAACTGTTGTGATGAAGAGGGAATTTCACCAGGTGCTGCATGCATACAAATGACACCTACTGAAGTTCCTTTTTCTATACAACTATAAAAGATCCAGGAGCACTTTCCTCCTTTCCATATGGTCACCCTATCTTTTCCTATTAACGCAATACTACAGACAGCTAGCGATGAATTAGCTCTAGCTGTCAATAGCATAGTCCTCCTGCCCACAGCCTGGAAAGAGGCAGAGTTATCTCTGCAGCTTGAAGATGCCAGGTTGCATCATCGTGGGGGAACATTTAAATAAAATGAATTGTGGGAGGCAGCCTATCCAGCATCTCTTCCGGCAGGCCTACCCAGTTGAATTTTAAGATGTTTTTAATAATGTATTAGTTTTATTTGTTTTAATGTTTTATCTATTTTATGGTCTTTGTATTTATATTTATTGTTGCTCCCCGCCTTGATCCAGAGGGAGAGGCAGGTTATAAATAAATAAATTATTATTATTATTATTATTATTATTATTATTATTAGCTGAGGGCATGGCTTCCAGAAAGAAAAAAATAGGGTTGTGGGAGGAAATGGTTGGTAGTGTCTGGTGATGCCCAATCCCATAGTTGCCTGTGACAGTAAAGGTACAATCCTATGCATGGCTTCTCAGAAGTCAATTCCATTGAGTTCAATGGGCCTCACTCCCAGGACTGCTGGCAATTACCCTTTTTCAGGAATTTGCTTTAGAGAGCCCTCACCAGCAGTCTTCAGAAGTTCCCTGACAATGGCTGTATTTGATGGTGTAGCATCATCCCCTGAGGTATTTAGCAATAGCCCTGGGGTCCTCAAAGCAGAGCCTTAAGAATGAAAGCTGAATAACTAGGCTGGGGTGAGCTTTCTTTTCACATAATACAGGATATTCATGGTGGTAAAATGATTTTTCAAATTAAGAGAACTTACCAAACTAAATACTTTAATTTCTGTTGAGAATGTTAAGAAGAAAAAGAATTTCAACATGGTTTAATAAAACATAATCAAATTGATGTGGATAGATCTGACATGAAAAGAGCTTTCCAAATTCATCACTCATATTTGACAGCATGTTTCATTTGTTATATATTTTCCTTTGGAAAATAACCTCAGTGCATCCTAATCTAATGAGAGTGATCCCTATGCTGTGAAACACACCTCTCCCTGTGGATGTGCTCTATCAGAAGCATAAGACGGTGCTTCGGGGCTGGCAGTGGCAAGGGGAGAAAGGAATACATCTAGAATTCAAATGTTGTGGGCAGTGCTTCCAATCCACCAGTCGGTGCTGTCAGCTCTAATAGCACTGATTATATTAGGTGGGAGAAAAGACTAGAGGTTGGATCCAGGATCTGCCTTCCTCAAGAGGAAGGGGTCCACTTGCCAAAGACCCTGCTGCCTGATTTTGGGGGATCCCCTCTCCCCCCACACCGCACTGCACCTAGGGTTGCCATACGTCCAGGAAAACCGGGATTGTCCTGGATTTCAATCAATTCCAAAATGTCCGGGCCGGTTGAACAGGAATCCCGGATTCAGAGTCTGAGTAATTCAGACCCCCAAAATGGTGCCTTGAGCCTGCTTAGCAGAGCTGCAGCAGCAGAGAAAAAGAGGGATCCATCTGCTGCCTTTTCCAGAATGCTGCTGCTGCTCCACAGGCTCAGATGAGTCACTCACCATGACTCACTTTATCATGTCTGGCTGTGTAGAAGAAGAAGGACAGCAGGGAAAGGCGGGCTTGCTCTCCTCCTCAGGCTGCATGAGAGTCCCATGCACTGCAAAGGAGTTTGGTAGCTTGGCTGGTTGCAGCCAGAGCTTTGGGGTATGCACCAGGCAGAGCCCCTGGGCTGTTTATGGGGAAGGAAGATCATTTTGTGGGGTGTGCTGTTTTGTGGGGTGTGCGAGGGAGGGAGTGGGGGGATGAGGAAGGAAGGAAAGGAGGGAGGGGAGAAAGAAAAGTCCCTCCGGAAAATAATCGGGTCAGCTTAAGATGTCTGGATTTACAGTTGTTGCAAAAACGTTACTTTGCAACAAAGCACAAAAGCAGACTTTCATTTTAACTGAATAAAATACAGTAAAGGAGATTTTCATCTGGATTTTAAAAAGAAAAACAAAAAACATACGCATAATGGCACAATCCAGCTGCTATTAAACACTTTTAGCTACCTAAACTTATGCATGTTTAATTAGAAGTAATTTCCACAGAACTCACTGGGACTTACTTCTGAGTAGACATGCAGTAAATCTCATTGTCTGCAGTGGGGCTTGCTTCCAGGTAAATGTGCAGGGGAAAACAAGCATTTAACATTATTCCATTGAAACCAATGAGATCGCAGAACCCTATGCATGTTTGCTCAAACATAAGCCCTACTGTGTTCAATGAGTCTTACTCCCAGGTAGGCAGCCTTAAAAGTGCTTAACTTTGGTTGGATCATGCCTTAAGTTTAATTTGGAGTCCGTGGGGGGGGGGGAGTGTTAGCTTTTAAATATGTCTAAGAAAATCAGCATTATTATTGTTACTATTATTTACAATTCATTATGGTCTCTTCATCTAGTGGTACCGAACAGTACATATTCTGCTAGAGCCACCACTTGAACACGAAGTAGATGGCTACTTTGAGGTTAAACAATATCTTTTAATATTAATATCCTATGGTAACTAATTGGGTGATTGGGATGGGGGTAAGTCTCCGTATTGAATTCTCCTCTAGCTTTTGAGAAATAGTGGAGAAATGTAATTTAGTGTCATTTTTTTCTGTTTGATTGCTTAAATTGTTCTTTGCCTATTATTTATTTGCAGGTGCTTAAGTACTTTAGGCTGCAATCCTATACATACTTACCTGGGAATAAATCCTATTTAACTCAATAGGATTTATTTCTGAGTAGACACGCATAGGATTGCACTGTTAGATAACTAAAACTTAGACAGCTTTCTTCCTTTCCCTCAACCTTTACATATTGTTCAGTTTTTTAAAAATCCTAGCCCCCCCTCCCCCCCCAAAAAATTGTCCTGGTTTTGTGGATCCAGAATATGGCAACCCTAACCGCACCCCATTCAGCAGGGTCTCCTGACACTCTGTGTAGCATTTTTCAGGGGGTTGGAGGGGCCATCATGGAAAGGAGAAGGTGGGGTTGATCCATGGATTGATCAAGCGGTTGACCCAGCTTAAATCTGCGTCCAACCATAAAGCAGGTTTGGCCTTCCAGATATTGTTAGATTACAATTCCCAACATCACTGACCATTGGTCATGCTGGTTGAGGTGGATGGGAGCTGGAGTCCAACAACACAGGATCCCCTGCCCTGAACTAGTGTCTGCATGCACAAGCTTTTGGCTGAACATAGTGATTCAAAATCCTGAAAGCAAGACAATGAGCCAAGAATGAGTGCTTATTTTGTATGTTCCACATAAGCAGTTTATGTCTGAATGGCCTTATTTGGGAGCATCAAGCTCAACCAGGTCCCTTCTTTGCTTTTGGTGGCTGATATTTCCTTAACGGTAGAGCTGTTGTCCAATTAAAGCTTGCTGCTCCCTCACTGCTGGGATGTTCCTAAACTCAGGGGCTTCTAAGATTCCTATGCCCTGCTGGGCTGAAGAGGAGGAGTGGTGAGGCAGTCTTTGCCTCCCTGCCACCCATTTTTTGATTTTTCGCTAGACGGGCTTTTCAGCCTTTTCAGAAAGGTCTCCTCCCCTCCCTGTTCACTGTAACACCCCCCCCCCTTTCCTCCTCTCTAAGGCTGAGTTTCTGACCTGAGGGCAGCAACCTGCATGGACAGGGATCAATTCTCTGACTCCCCTTCCAAAGTCGGAGCGCTGTCTCCGACCTCAGATGGAGGAAATCCAAACTATCCTTTGGTCCCTGGGATGCTCACCTAGGGGCCATAGGATTGCTCTCACCATCAGTTAATCATATGGGTTACAGCTGAATAATGAATGGATGAGATTTGCATATGAATGAAAACAATAGCTCTGAAGCAGCAGCAGCAGCAACAACAAAAAAGCCCTACCACCACCCAGCATTTCTTTTTTCAGAGGTTGGATCAATATGTCATAGCAAGCACCAACATGGAAGAGGCATTCCCTCTTGTTTTTTGGTGAAGGTGGGGGCATGGGGAGGGAATGACTCTTATTAGGCAATGCTTGCCATCTGCAGTTTCTGTATGTCAGCCTTCTTCAACCTGGGCCAGATCTACACCAAGTAGGATATAACACTTCGAAAGTGGTTTGAAAACAGTATATGAAATGTGTCATGGGCCCCAACAGTTGTCAGTGCACTTCAGTACGGTTATAAAGCAGTAGTGTAGATCCTGCCCATGTGCCCTTCGGATGCGTTGGACTACAATCCTCATCAGGCTGTGGATTATGGGAGTTGTAGTCCAACACATCTGGAGGGCACCAGGTTGTGGAAGGTTAATATATGAACTTGTGTTCAAGATAGTAGATTGAATGTAGGCTTAGGATAAACACAGTAGACCCACTAAAATCAATAGGCTTTAGATTGGTCACGGCTAATCCAAGGCCTATGCATTGTATCTAATTCAATGCATTGTATCTAATGTCTAGGGCTGTACACGGTTCCAGATCCGGATCCTGAATCTGGAGTGGATCGAGCCGATCCGGGCTGATCTGGCCCCAAACCGGATCAGATCAGGGCTGGATCGGGCCGTATCAGATCCACAATCCAGATCCGCTCTGGGTCCATGCAGAGTCCTCACTTCCGCTCTCTCCCTCCCTCCCCCCAATCACCTTCCTTACCTGCAGGAAATGCGGCGGCCGACATCGAGGAGGCAGGAGGACGCCGCGGAGGAGGCTGCAGGTAAGCAGGGCGATTGGGGGGAGAGTGGGAGGGAGGGCTCTGCACAGACCCAGAGCGGATCCAGATCCAGATCTGACACGGGCCCAATCCAGACCTCCCAGATCAGGATCCAGATCGGATCAGGAGTCCGGGCACAGCCCTACTAATGTCCTTCTGGCTTTGGAACAGACACCACAGAATGAATTGTCATTCCCCCTTGCAGCCGCCTGCAAACCTGCCCTTGAGAGTTGGGGGGAAACTGGGGGTGTGGTGGGGGGCTGCAGAAGGGAGGAGGGGAAGGGCAACTCCCATGATGCAAGGGAAGTCTGCTTGTGTAACACTGGATGTAGCCCAGTGGAACTACTCTTAAGTATAACTAAGGCTTGATCTAACCCAGTTAATCAGGGCACCTTTTTACTTTATTTTTCCCAGTTAAAAACATTAATTGACCAGTTAATTAAAACTTTATAGCCCTACTTAATGGATCATAGAATGCCATCCCCAAATTCTAGATTAATATTGGTATTTTGGGGCTATAACTACATGTTACACACAGACATGTTACACCGTGGCTTTTTGCCTTATTCACCATGGTTAAAGCCATAGTTTAAGGTGTCTTCTGAATAGGGCCACTGAGGGATGGCGCTTTTATTTCTGGAAAAGTTACTTCAGAAGGGCCGTCTTTCCATAGAGACGTGGCGAGGAGGGAGCGCTTAACTCTTTCCCCTCCTGCCACTTCTCGGCTCCAGATTGCCCCTACAGGTGATTGGCAAGCCTGCCAGCTGTTTGAGAGTGTGTCCCTGTTTGAACAGAACTTTCAAGCCAATTCTTTTTGCTTTTGGCAGCAATCCTAGCCCATCTGTTTCCCCCCTCATGGCTCACGGTGACTTCTGCTCCAAATCAAGATGCAAATTATTTTGTTTGTAAAACAGCTCCCACCCTTGTGCTGCAAGAGCAGCAGAGGCACATTTGCAACTATCATAAATAAGATGAAGTGCATACCGCCAGGTGCATCTGCTTCCTTCTTCTGTGACAAGGTGGGGAGGGCTGTTTCTTCTGCTCCAGCGTACTGGGGTGTACAGTGTTAAGTTGTACATGGATCCATGAACCACCTGGAATTCGTTTTTCAGCATCGCTATGTGCATGTTTGAGCCAGCTTGTGGTGTCTTTTGGGAGGCTTAGAGCATCATCACATGGAGGGAAATTGTGTTTGCTTTCCATCGCTTCTCCGCCCACGCGTTTGTCCCTCATTACTTCCTCTTTTGAAAGAGGAAGTAAACAACTTGCACATGGCCCATTCAGTGGGCCGTTTTGATCCCGCTGCTTCTCCTGCACACAGCAGGAGATAGCGGCAACTTTCATCTATAAAAATAAGGTGGACTTACTGGGGTGTTTTTTTGTTGCACAAAGAAGGCTAGAAGGGGCAGGAGGTGCTCAGGAGGCAGACAGTGTCATGAGAAGGACCCATGAAAATCCATGAGTGCCCAGTAACGAGTGTGCAATAAAACACCAGTCTGATGGAGCTCAGACTTCATCTCTAAAACCAAAGCCTTGATGACTCTTGGTCCTTATCTGCGGGGGAGAGAGAGGAAAGGCCAGAAGAAAACCAAATTCTTCGCATATGGCCAGCATGTTGTTGCAGGATCCAAAGGGAGGCGGCAGCAACTGCCTCTCCAGATTCGATAGGACTTTTCACCAGCAGATGAGGAGGCTGATTGCATTTGCTGATAATGGATTAGGAGGATTACCTTTGATCTCAGCTTTCTTCTTCTCCTGGGTTAACCAATTTGCTGAGGGGCTCAATGGCATGGTGTAAGAGAAGGAGGAGAGGATAGCAGGAAACTAAGTATAAATTATAGGCTTCCTTCAGGGGCACGTACAAAGCAGAAGGCAGTTTGGAAGAATGGATGCAAGTTACAGTAAGGAGAATCTCTCTCAAGGTAATCACTTTACTAATCTGCTGTGAGACATAGTCTAAAAAATGTGACTTTCTCTAGCAGCTGACTGGATTCTTCATTTTTTAGAAGTGCTTTTAGGCTGTAATCCTATACCAATGCACTGAGAAATAAGTCCCATTGAATTCAGCAGGGCTTTCTTCTGAATAAGCAAACATGGGAATGGACTATTCTACTAAGAATTCATTGTTGTTTTTAAACCACTCTGATCTCCATTAGGACATTTTAAAGTGGCTGTACAGTGCATGCATCCACATATTTGGATTTCTATTGATAGATTTCTATCCCAGTTTTAATTTTTTTCCCCCCATCCCCATATACAATCATAGCATTTGGCTTGGCCTTTCAGTGCATGTATGAATTTCTCCATTGAGGCGATGCCTTTACTGAACTCAGTCCCATAAAAGTAAGAGATTGCTCACTCCTGCTGAGCCTTCCATATACCATCATATACCATCTAATTGGAGGCCAAGGTGCACTCTCTCAGACCATTAACTTTGCATATGCTCTATTCAAGTAGGTAATGTGTAACTAGCTAAGTTAGATTGACTTCACTGGTTTCATTCGGAATTCTGTGTGTGTGGCTGTTGCCTTCCATTGTTTCTTTCCCTTTTTCCCCAGATAAAGTTTTTGAATGTATTTGGATATTTGACTGCATTGATGTGGACAATTGAATGCATTGAAAAAGAATTCTCACTAAACTCTTCCCTACAGGAAGGACCATACGCACCATTTATGTTCTTAGGATTTTTACAAGAGTTTTATTGAGTATTGTGTTTCTGGGCTTTGGACAAGAAAATACACCTTTCTTTTCATTTATTGAGTGAGATAAGTCATTAAAATAATAATAGGATTGTGACATTATTGTGGAGAAAGAAGAAGAAAAACTGATTGATATCTATTCTGATCACTACCATATAGCTTGACCGAATAGGGGAAATGGAACCAGATAGGCTTATAATTGAACGTTTATCACAAGCACAGTTTTAAGCACACCCACCTCAACTTTGATCCCTCCTTCAGCGCTGGACTCACATGATGTCATCCCCCTCATGCTGTTCTCTCTCCCTGAGGTCGCAGTTTTTAGTTTCTGTTTCGATTTCTCCCTGAACCTGCAAAGTTCAAAACAGGCAAAGTTCAACAGGCCAAGCTGAGGAATCACAGCAATACTGGTGTGATTCAAAATGCTGGACTTGCATAGGAAATGGAGGGGGAACCCTCAGAAGCAAATACTCTGTTCACTCTTTCAAACATACAGTTTTTGCCTATAATGTAATTACAGGTTACCACCATGATAAAATCTGCAGCCCAGTTGGGAATGATTTGTAATACAACTATGGATATGCTAAGCTGCTTTGAATTCTCTCATCTGTCTATACCTTCTTCATAAGTAGGTAACTATCAAAATCTTCCCCTATTATACCTTTTGTCATAGGAATGCAGCTGAGCTCTGATGAAAGACAGACTGCAATCCTAAGCACAATTACTAGTGAGTATTTCCCATTTAATTCAGTGGGATTTACATCTGAGTAAACATGCTATGCTTTTTTTTACTCCAAAGTAAGTCTCATTAGACTAAATGGGACTTTCTCCCATGTAAGTATGCATAGGATTACAGTCTTACACTGCAATCCTATACATGTTTACGTGGAAGTAAGCCCTGTTAAATCCAATAGGGCTTATTCCAAGATAAGTGTGTTTATCATTGCAACCTTATGCTGCAATCCTATTGAACAAACTGGGATGTGCTTCCAAGCAGATGTGCATAGAGTTGCACTGTTAGAGACTTTTCTGTCCATGGCTATGGTTTCAAATACACTTTGGTTTGTTAGTTTGTGGAAGCTTGCCCATTTAAGATACTCTGACCAACACATTGCTGCCTGCTGGACTGATATATATTTTTTAAATTTTTAATCTTTTTTATTTTATAAAATATAACCAAAGAAGTGATCAGCAGTCCCTTAACAATTGATGTCTAAACAACTGTTACATAATAGAAGAGAATGATTAATACTTGGGGGGGGGGGGGGGACAAGACAGGAACAGAAAGGAAAACAGAAAATAAATACTTAAATAAATAAAAAATTATACTAAATAATAAGTGTGCTGTATGATCTTCATTTGTTGCTGCTGGACTGATATCTTATCATCTGATGTAACCAGCCCAGGGCAGGAATCCATGCCAAAACATTGTCTGGCAGAATAAGAATATCCTGAAACATCTATTAATAAAGTATTAGCCCTCTTGGGGAGAGGTAATAGGGATTTATATTCCTTCCAAGCAGAAGCACTGTCAGCAGAAAGGCATGAACGACAGGAGGTCTGAATGGGACTTAACTTTGGAGAGTTCACTGGAATCCTCCAAAAGTCTGGAGTAATATGTCTCTGTGTGTCTGAGAGTGAGCAGTAATGTAACTAAAGCAAAAGTAGAAATAATTTGTAGCCTCCAGAGAGCGAGAAAGAGAGAGAGGACATATTGTCGCTGACACATTATTTTTCCAAGGGCAGGCTTGGCTTGGCTTTCATCTGAAGCTTGGGTTACCAAGGGAATTTTGCAGCCATCCTCAAGAGAAAGAGTTACAGTTATTCCAGGATTAACTCAACTATAATTAATTATTAGTATTAGCATTATAGTACTATGTAGCCTCCCCACCATTAGCAGATCCTCAGGGTGTTCAGCAAAATAATAATGCACTTAGCACTCCCAGAGCTTGCAAAAAATAATAATAATAAAATCACATTCAAATATTCACATGGGGGGGGGGGGAGGTATAATTTTAAAAAGGGAGGGAGGGAGGAGGGGAAAGAAGGCATGCTAAAGGAGAAGCGCCTGGAGAACAAAAAAGGTGTTTCAGGGTGCTCAAAGCAAAGAAGGAGGAATAAAGATGTGCATTTGGAGGAAGGTAGTTCTATCCTGCTGTGGTTCTATCATAGCAAAGACTGAGAGCTTCTTTAAATTAAAGGGGAAATTGCATTTCCTTGCCTGGACTTTGCTTCCTGCTTCTCTTGCGTAATCATAATGGGGCTGCATTACATGAGAGGAGAGAGGAGACCACCTGGTCTGTAATTGAAAACTTCCCCTCCTCTCCAATCTCTTAGTATTGAATAGGATAGTGCCCTATTCTGGGTGCTTTATAGCACAATTTCCCCTGTACATGGCAGGAAATTTAGGCTGACCATATGAAAAGGAGGACAGGGCTCATGTAACTTTAACAGTTGTAGAGAAAAGGGAATTTCAGCCAGTGTCATTTGTATGCAATTAGTTCCTGGTGATATTCCCTCTTCATCACAACAGTTAAAGTTGCAGGAGCCCTGCCTTCTTTTGTATATGGTCACTCTAGTATAGTGCATGCACCTTTAACTGTTGTGATGAAGAGGGAATTTCACCAGGAACTAATTGCATACAAAGGACACCTGCTGAAATTTCCTTTTCTCTACAACTGTTAAAGTTACAGGAGCCCTGACCTGGATTTTATCTGGTCAGCCTAAACTGGGATATCATAGGAGGGGGGAGGGTTAAAACTGGAATTACGGGGGAAGGTGCGGGAGACTTGCAGGAAGTTGTTGACATCGTCAATAGGACCTGTGAACTTCCATGAGTGGCCAGTCATGAGCCTGCCTTATTTTGCTTCTGTAAAGATGTCCACAAGCACCACTGCATGGCTGTGCCATGACAAACTGCACTTCCCAACATTCTGCATTGTTCTATAAAACACAGTTCTGAAAATGTCTAGAGTCCTGTTCTCCTTTGCGTCTGGTCACCCCATATGCCATTTTCTCCACGTGAGAAGTTTGATCAAATCTAAAGCAGGGGAGATGCAGGCTAGCAGTGGGTGGACTAAAACAAAAATTCAGTAGGTCTGCCTCTTTTTCACTGACCCCCCCCCCCCACATTTCTTCCTGCCCATTAGGCTGCCAGGGGAGGGACAGATCATTCTTGTCAGAGGTCTGAACTGACCACATGCAGAGGGCTGTATTGAGTTGTCCTCAGTTTCTTTCCCTTCCCCTTTCCAAAGCCCCTGCTAGATGGATTAAAAACCCATCGAGCGACATCCCACTCTGTATAGGATATTCCTAAAAACAAACCAAAAAAAGAAAGTTAAGGGGAAAATATGTAATAAATTTTAATACTTAATGAAATAATATATTTATCACCAAAGAAAACTAATAGAAATACATATGTATAATAACAAAGTAAAAACAAGGCTCTTATGATTCTGGCCAAACGCGTTTCGACAATAGTGTCTTCTTCAGTGGCCCAATCACTGAAAATAAACAACAAAGATAATAAGACATTTAGTAGTGCCCCAGATGGAGGAATTTTTTTGTCTTTTCAATATATAAGGTTTTTTAAAAAAAATAAACAACCCACCTAAATGGTTTGAGTAACAGGCAAAGGTTTTTTCCAGCGGGGCTGATTTATATATATCCCCAATAATGGGATTGTGTCACTCCCCACATTTGGTGTATATGATGCACCCTGGAAGAAATATATACAAAAAATAATAATTAAATGCCCAATTAAACTTTAACTCCACAGGGATGTACATCCAATTCCACCAAAAATAAGACAAAAGATACTCACAAATGAAATTCACAGGCTTTGCTGTTTGCAAATGGTATGCTACTGCCCAGATAAACCCTTAACAGCCAGGCTTTCATTATATACCCATTTGGTAGGCTCATTATATATAACAGCTGTGTTGACAGCTTTTAGAAAAAGATAGGAGTAACTCCCTCCATCTGTAGCAGGCACACTGATAATAAACAAACACGATGAGAAATCAATCTCAGCTGAAAGCTGTCAAGTCAAACAAGTTGTAGTTTACAGAATACATGACCAATTGCAATCCTCATTGAGTCCATTTGGCATAACTGTTCTGAGTGTGAAAATCCAAAAGAGTTCTCGTTTTTTCAGTCTTTTTTCCAGTTGTTGTCCAGAACCAGTCTGTCTTTCCAAAGTCCAGAACTTCAAATCCTTGTCAGAGTGTCCCATTTCAGTAAAATGTTTCACCAAAGGTGCCTGCAATCTTTTGTTCCTGATGCAGCTTTTGTGCTCGCAGATTCTTACTCTTACTTTTCTAGTGGTCATACCAACATAGAAAAGATTGCAAGGACATTGAATAGCATACACAACCCCCCTGGACTCACAATTAAAAAAATCCTTTAAGATATACATTTTGTTGTCTTGTGGGTTTGTGAATTCCTTAACCCTCATGCAATTATCACAGACACTGCAATGATGGCATGGGTAATTGTCCTTGGTTTTCTGGTATGTACTTAAACCCCCAATGCTTTCCCTGTTTCTGAAAGTACTGTGCACTAATAGATCTTTTAAATTTCTGGCACGTTTATAAACAAACAATGGTTTTCTATTACACCCTGGTACACCCTCCAACAGGTTCCAGTGCTTAAGTACAGCATTTTGTATATACTCATTATGTCCATTGTAAGTTAAAGGTACCAGCATTCTAGATTCATGTTTCTCTTTATTTTTATTTGTAAATAAATTCTTCCGTTCCATATTTCTCACTTTAAACATAGCCTGCCTTAATTTTCTTTTTGGGTACCCACGTTTCTGGAGTTGTCTCATCAGTATTTTAGCCTGCTTGTCATAGCCAGATAAAGTACTACAGTTCCTACGAAGTCTTATAAACTGAGAGTATGGTAGGTTCCTCCTGATGTGTGCAGGATGGAAGCTGTCATATTTCAAATATGAATTGGCATCTGTAGCCTTTCTGTAGGTATCAGTATATATTGAGGTACCACTTTTAATTACCACTACGTCCAGAAAATTAATTCTGGAGGTGTCATGGTTAAAATCAAATTTTATGGTGTCATGTACACTGTTCAAATGAGCTTTAAATTCCATTAGTTCGTTTACAGTCCCTTCCCAGATTAGAAAAATATCATCAAGGTACCTCTTGTAAGTTTTGATGTAAGTTTGAAAAATATTGCCCTCATTAAGGATATATGTTTGCTCAAATCTATCCATAAACAAATTTGCAAGCTCTGGAGCAAATTTACACCCCATGGCCGTGCCTGATATCTGCCAATAGTGTAGATCCTGGAACAAGAAAAAAGATTTTTTCAGTGCTATTTCAGCAAGCGAACAAATAAAGTCTGTTGGGGGATGTCTCCAGTCTGTTCTTTTGTTAAGGGTATCTTCCATAACCTCCATAGCTTCCTCGTGTATGATGTTAGTGTATAGTGATGCCACATCCAAAGTTACAAGCAGGCAATCACTGTTTTCTAATTTGATAGTGTCCAGAAATTGCAAGAAATGTCCTGTGTCTTTCAGGTAGGTTGGTATCAGTGGAACAAATGGTTTAAGAAAATAGTCCACATACTCAGCAAGTGGTTCCAAAATAGATCCACATCCTGACACAATTGGCCGTCCAGAATCATAAGAGCCTTGTTTTTACTTTGTTATTATACATATGTATTTCTATTAGTTTTCTTTGGTGATAAATATATTATTTCATTAAGTATTAAAATTTATTACATATTTTCCCCTTAACTTTCTTTTTTTGGTTTGTTTTGAGGATTTTGGTTAAGGTTAGCACCCTGTTGTTTGTGTGTAGGATATTCCTAAACCTCCAAGTTCAGAGGCTTACGTGTACCCAGGGTAGATCACATAGGATTGCACCCTAAAGAATAGAATGTAAGTAGTAGGAATAAATGGTAAGTTCTTACCATGGGGAAGATGGACACAGCAGAGATCTTTATTGGGATTAATGTGTTTTAACTTGTTCTTGGATGATTTGGAGTTAGGACTGAGCAATGAGGTGGCCAAGCATGCCGATGACCCCAAATTTTTAGGGGGTGGGTTAAAACACTCCCCACTGGATGGAGGGGAGGTGGGCATTAAAATGGAAAACGTGGACCAATGTAAGCAAGTGTAAAGTGATGCACATTGGGACACAGAAAAAACATAATTATATTTATGCTGACGATGGTATCTGAGCTGGTGGTGACTGACCAAGCAAGAGATCTTTCCTGACAGCCAGTGTGGTGTAGGGGTTAGAGTGTTGAACTGGGACTGGGGAGACATGGGTTCTAGTCCCCATTCACCCATGAAGCTCACTGGGTGACTGTGGGCCAGTCCCTGACCCCCAGCCTAATCTACTTCGCAGGATTGTTGTGAGAATAATATGGAAAGGAGAAGGGTCATGCATACCATCTAGTGCTCCTTGGAGGAGAGGCAAGATATAAATGTAACAAATAAATGAAGGAATGAAAAAAGACTATGGTGTGACCAAAGTTAGAACACTGTGTACAGTTCTGATCATCACACTTCAAAAATAATATGGCAGAGTTGGAAAAGGTGCACAATAAAGCTACTGGAAACTCCCATATAAGGAAAGGCTAAAATGGCTGGGACAGTTTCGCTTAGAAAAAAGGTGAATATGGGAAGACATTATAGAGATGGAATTCACTGCCACAAGATGAAGTGATGGCCAACAATTTGGAAGGCTTTAAAAATGGGATTAGACAAATTCATTGAGTTTCAGGCTCTCAATGGGTACTGGTCATGATAGATATACATTACCTCCAGAATCAGGGGCAGTATGCCTCTGTGTTCTAGTTGTTGGAACAGGCGCAGGAGAGTGCGATTTCTCTCATGTCTTTCTTGGGGTCTTCCCATGAACATCTGTGAGAACATTATGCTGGACTAGATAGGCCTTGTTCCCTCTTTCCCATCTAGATAGGCCTTTGGCCTGATCCAGCATGGCTCTTTTTATGTTCTTGTGAGAACAAAAGGCTACTGCATACCACTATGTGCTCTGTTTTTGATTGGAGTGAAAGGAAAGTCTGTCTTGGTGCATTCGTTAACAATCTTAATGGCAGGCAGCTGACAAATATGGTGACATTCCGAAGTCTAAAGTTTATCGCAAAGTTCCATTGAATGGAGTGCAGCCTGTGCATGCAGCCCAATCCTATGCACGTTTGGTCAGAAGTGAGTAAATGGGCATAGGAGTAGGTTGCATGGACAGTAACAATTCACTTGGCTTGCAATCCTGTGCACGTTTATTTGGGAATAAACTAGAGCTGTATGCAAGTGGCCTCTCAACATTCTCCACCCTATTTGTGGGTAGAGAAATTGGGAGGACAATTTCACCGAATTTCTCCAGGGGGAGGAGGAATTCTCCAACTATTTCTCACAGGCAGGCATCACCGTTGGCAAGAGTTGTAGCTCAGCTTCTTTGTTTTCTTTTCCAAAGGGTTTTTAGATTCTGTTTTTTGTTTTGGTTTTTGCACTGCCACTGCACGTGTCAATAGCATCAGCTGTGCTGGCAGCCTGGCTCCCATTTCGCATTCTCCACAATGCCCCATATATCTAGCATCACTCCAGGGCACTGAGGAGAGGGAATGCAGGCATCACAAAACATAACGGTGAAGAAAATATGGAGAAAATTCTGAAAAGTATCCTTTTTTTTCTTAGGGGGTAAGAAAAGAAAGATCTCAGGAATTTCCTGGAAGTTTTATTTCCCCATGAAAGGGGCTTCCATTTTTCTGCCTCATTTTCAGGGCATTTTATAATTTTTTTTAATGTGTGTTGGTGGTGTTTTTTTACCTTAACTAATCACTGTGTGGTGGCTGAGGGTAGTGTCTATATTTTTCTTTCTATTACACATCTCACCATTGCTCTACAGTCTCCCTGGCTGCCTGCACTTCCTGATCTGAAAAGGCCCTATGAGAGATATTAATTTATGATGTGTTTGTCCCCTGAGCAGGAAGTGCAGGAAGCTAAAGAGGATACAGGTTGTCAGAGAGATGACTGTTCAATAAAAGACAGGACACTCACACACACTCCTCAGATTCCTGTATTGAGCAGGAGGTTGGACTCGATGGCCTTATAGGCTAGGGTGACCAGATAAAATCCAGGTCAGGGCTCATGTAACTTTAACAGCTGTAGAGAAAAGGGAATTTCAGCTCAGTGTTATTTGTATGCAATTAGTTCCTGGTGATATTCCCTCTTCATCACAACAGTTGAAGTTGCAGGCACTATACTAGAGTGACCATATACAAAAGAAGACAGGGCCCTTACAACTTTAACTGTTGTGATGAAGAGGGAATTTCACCAGGAACTAATTGCATACAAATGACACTGGATGAAATTCCCTTTTCTCTACAATTGTTAAAGTTACATGAGCCCTGACCTGGATTTTATCTGGTCACCCTATTATAGGCCCCTTCCAACTCTACTATTCTATGATTCTATGATCTCATAAGTAGAGTAAGCACAAGAACCCTGAACCAAACCCATGAGAATTTCTACAAAATTTCTTCTCTTTTGAATTTTTTTTCAAAAGCAATTTTTTTTCTATCAAATTGAATGAGAATGGTCAAAATTTTCATGGGAGAAATTTTCGGCACAGCATTAGAATAAACATCTTTGAACTCCCTAGAACAAACTTCTGAATATGAAATGAGTTGTCATTCCATGATTCCCAAGGAACTGGTAAGGCTCAGGTCTATCAGTGTGTTAGTGAGAAAGGAGTGGAATTTTCAAGTCCAAGATAGTTCTTCAAATTTCCATTTATATCTATAGCTACAGTGTTTTTATTAGAGGACAACAAATTCGCTACCACAAGATGTAGTGATGGCCGCCAATTTGGATGGCTTTAAAAGGATGTTAGATAAATTCCTGAAGGAGGACGCAATCAGTGGCTACTAGTCCTGATGGCTATGTGCCACGTCTAGTATCAGAGGCAGGAAGCCTATATATCCCATTTGCTGGGGAACATGAGTAGGAGGGTGCTGTTGACCCGTGTCCTGCTTGTAGGTTCCTGGTCAACAGCTAGTTGGCCACTGTGTGAATAGAGTGCTGGACTAGATCTACCATAGCTCTTATGTTATGTTCTTAAATTGCCACTTCTTGACACATTCGCTGTGGATATTCTCTAGTTTGTAGCATGTGGTTCATGGTTTGTTTCACAAAGCCCAGTGACATGGTCATTTTGCACAGCCCTCTTTGGAACAGATCAACACCAAGCAGGATATGACACTTTGGAAATGGTTTGAAAACTGTATATGGTGTGTATCCTGGGCCCCAACAGTTGTCATTACTGTTATAAACCATTTTAAAGCAGTAGTGTAGATCCTGCCCTAGCCTATCGACATGTCATTCTTGGTTTGAGACCAGTTTAATGGTCATGGCTTTCTTCCTCCCCCCGCAAAAATAAAATGTTGGGAACTGTTGTTTGGTGATGGTCCCCCGGGAAGAAAGTATGGCTATTGAAAGTATGCCTATTTGGTCCAATAACATAAGTTCTGTGCATATCAATACCGTAGTATAGCTATGCACAGAGCTTCTGTTACTGGACCAAAGTGTTTGGCTCAGAATTTTCAATATACACATCAGAGTGAAATAGAGATGTTTAAGTAACATCATGGCAAATAAAGAAATCCAAATGTTTGAACAGTAAAATTATTAAGATATGTGTTCTGAATATTATACTCTGTTTAGCTCCACCGTTCCCTCTATCTAAAAGCCCAGACTTCCACAATCTGACAACATTCTGATATCTTCAAACATTGGATTCCACCACAGACACACATGTCTGCTTGGCAAATGGTTGCATGCAGGCTTTCTCTTGGCCACTGGTAAATGGAGTTTACTAATTAAAACTGTCCAGAGATGCCTTTCATCCATTCTAGATAAGCAGGCTGGATAATATAAGCCAGCAGCTGTGTCTGCACAAGAGACAGCCAGCAGCAAAGTCCTTCCACACAACAAGCGCCAGCCAGGCCACAGAGAATAAGCCCTCTCCTACAACTTCAGTTAATTCCCCCAAATGGGCTGCCACTCACAATGGGGTCTGGTTTGTTCAGCAGCATCAGGATGGATTAAAAGACGAGCTGTCATGAGCCTGGCGGAGTAGGCTGCATGCTGGAACTTTCATTGCTCATTTCAGCTGGTGGTTTAGATACGGCCAGAGCTGCCTCTCTCTGCATGTCAGCCTCCAGCATGGGAAGCTTCATGGTAACAAACAAACAAACAAAAAGCTTTATCCCAAATCATTTTCCATTTACTTCAGTGGGGGGTGGTAAAGTACTTAGCTATATCTCTGCACATTTCAGAGTGAAGGGAGCAAAGGAAGTTCCCGGTAATATTAGTATCAGTTGTGCTTCATCAGACCACTTCATCATAAGGAGGTTTCCACCCTGAAAGGTGGCTTAGAAATATTGTATAGATAGATAGCCCTAACGAACATGAATGCAAAGTGAGCGCCTTCCTTTTTTAGTGTGAACTCTGCGTCCTCAGGTAAAATGTTTGCACTGGACAGGTTTTATGCAGTTTTATCATTAGTGACTTGTGCAATCGGGACTAGATCCATGGCATATCTTGTCCTGAATTTTTGCACCCTGCTGGTGAACTTTGAGGACTTAACCACAACAGCCAGGTAGGTCAATGAGAAAAACCACAAACAAGTATATTGGTCCACATGGATTAAAGTATAAGAGCACACACAGGGCACCAACTAAAAAAATCCTTTCTCATTAGTAAACCACTGATGAAAGTTTCTTGAAACGGTGTTTTTCAAAAATCCGGAGTTACCGTTTGGTTTTGTTCTTTAATGATTACTTTATTGTTCTGGAATTGCTTTGTTAATGTAGATACCACTATGTTGAGATATCTGGAGTTATGAATGTCTAAAGTATCCTGCATTGTTGATAGCCTTAATATAAGTGTGTACTATTAAGGGGTGTATTGTGCCCTGTGTGTGCTCTTATACTTTAATACATGTGGACCAATATACTTGTGTGTGGTTTTTCTCATTGACCTACCTGGCTGTTGTTCACTTTTCCTTTGTGAAGGCTCCTCCTCTTTTGTTTTTGAACTTTGAGGACTCACAAATTAGATTCCAAAAGACTAATGAGTAGTGTGCAAGAGCAAGCCCTGATGGACTACCCAGTGACTATGATACGCACAGACTACCAGCTTTTTGTTTGGACTGCAGGTGCTGCTGGGCAACTCCACCCCCGTATTTGCTTCTATGGTCCCAAGCAGAAGAAAACAGCCCCTGTTTTCCCCTGTTCCTTTCCCTTCATAAAAAGGGAAAGGAGGGGACTTGAAGTTGCCCATCAACAGTTGTTACTACCTAGACAGCAGCCTGAGCAGGAACCCAGGCCGCCCAGTTAGTCTTTCCACTATGGTGAAGATATATATAGCCTTTCTATTGACATTGGAGTTACTTCTAAATTTGCACCTATAAATATAAATTTTCACATATATTTATTTATTTATTACATTTGTATACCGCCCCATAGCCGAAGCTCTCTGGGCAGTTTACATTTGCAAATATTATGCAAATTGTATCCACTTTTGTAATCTTATTTGGCAATGCATGTAGCCACCCTAATTACGCAAGCCTGTATTTCTCTGTGCTTTATACTATCTATCTATAGCATCTTGAAAGCCAAACTGTTAGGGTGTTGCTATTTTTATGGGACATTCAGACAGGGGGAAATCACATTTCGTTACAGTCGGTCTGCTTCCTGCTTCTCTTCAGCTTTTGAAATGAGCTGAAATAACACAAGGAAGACGGCAGCGATCCCATGGCCCATAAATTTCAAAGGGGACAGCACCCTCTAGCAGTCATTTTATAGCACAACTTCACCTGCACATGGCAGGAAATCCTGACAAATCCCAACATAGTTCGGAAGAGTTGGGATTTCTGAGGCTTATTTTTAACGTCAAAACCAGGAAATGGAGCAGGAGATGCGCAAGTAGTTCACAGTATCAGCAAAATGACCCGTGGACATTCATTGAGTGGCCAGTCATAAGCGTGATATAAATCACTCAATTATAGTCATTTTCTGCCACTTGTTAGGGAAGTTTGGGTAGCTTCCTTGGGGTCCTTGGCAGTCTCCCATCCTACACAGTGTGAGCTGACATCTGCTTAGCTTAAATGGGGGCTTGAGATCAGTCCTAGATTACTTTCCTGGAGTTAAAGGTGGGTTTGAAAGAAGGAGTGTTGCTCATGATGGGTACACTCATTCTACTTTTTGTCTCATGTAAATGGGTTTTGCAAGTTTTTGTATTGTTTTAGAAAACTGCAAAACCTGTTTGCCATGAGGGAACCATGGGACAAAAACGCAGGTGTATGCCAGCAGTGGGGAACCTCAGCCCCAGGAGCCAAATCCAATCCTCCTGGGGTCCCACTCTGACCCTCCACAGTTCCCTAGATAGCCACAACTTTTCCCCTGGCTCCACCTACTTTCCCCAAACCACCAAGCCTTTGGTGGTTTCCCAGCTTTTGTGCAGTTTTTCTCCCCCTTGAAATGCGCCTCCTAAGGGTTAGTTACTGGCTGTAAGAGCTTTAAGCTAAATTGTGCTTGTATTTTAGCTGCACCCCTTTCAACTTCAGCCCCACCCAGCACTGGAATTTGGTTCCTGAAAGCTTGTCCAGAACTGAATTTGGCCCTCAGCATTTCCTGCTGTATATCATAAGAAGGGATACCTCCTTCATACCAGCTTTCAATAGCACCCGAAAGCTTTTTCTATCTCCAGATTCAACTCCACCTGTACACCTTTACAATGCCAGAATACTTTGGCAGCCTTTAAGGTGCCATAAGATCCTTTGTTGTTAAGGCTATTATGAAGACATCATGGGTCTCCAAAAACAACCAAGAGTCTTGTGGCACCTTATAGACAAACACATTTAATCTGGCAAAAGATCTCATGGAATGCATACCAAAATAAATTTGTTAGTCTTTAAGGTGCCTCAAGTCTCTTTGCTGTTTTTTATCGCAATAACACAGCTACCCCTCTGGAAATTGTTACATAGGTCTCCAATACCTTCTTGTCCCCAAATAGACCCCAGGCTAATCTACACAGTTTTTCCCCATCATTGTAATACCTGGCTCACTTGCACAGTATTTATACATAAGAAGAGCCCTACTGGATCAGACCAAAGGTCCATTCAGTCCAGCATTCTGTTCCCAGAGTGGCCAACCAGCTGCCCGGGGAAACCCATAAGCATGACATGGTGCAACAGCACCTTCCCAGTTGTGTTCCCCAGCAACTGATGTACATAGGCATACTGCCTCTGATACTGGAGGTAACATTTACAGCATCATCACACGGGGGAGGGGGAATCGTGTTTGCTTACCATTGCTTCTCCGCCAGTGCATTTGTCCCACAAACAACTTGCATGTGGCCCATTCAGTGGGCTGTTTTGACCCTGCTGCTTCTCCTGCACACAGGAGATAGCAGCAACTTCCATCTTTAAAAATAAGTCAGACTTACTGGGGTGTTTTTCTGTCGCACGAATAAGGCTAAAAGGGGTAGGAGGTGGGCAGGAAGCAGACAATGCCATGAGAGGGACCTGCAAAACTCCATGAGTGCCCAGTAACGAGCGTGCAATAAAACGCTCATCTGAAAATTTGACCTCTACAAGAGCGGAGCGCAAATCGGGGGTTGAGGCGCTTTTTCTGTCCGATTATGCGCATTATTGAATGTGCGTTAAATAGCGAGTTTTAATTTACCGCGGCAGTTAATGCGCCTTATGACCATGTAAACAAGCGATTCTCCGCATTAAACACCTCTAAAGCGCGTTTCATACAACTGGTAAGGCCACCAGTTATGGGCTTAACCGCCTCCCGCGTATAGTGATTTGCCGTAGAAGCGATTGCGAGAAGATGCACATAACCAGAAAACCAGGTGTCAAACCGAATTCTTGTAGAGGGAACCAGATCTTCGCGGGTCATTTTGT
The DNA here is from genome assembly GCA_029215795.1 of Anniella stebbinsi. Lineage (NCBI taxonomy): Eukaryota > Metazoa > Chordata > Lepidosauria > Squamata > Anniellidae > Anniella > Anniella stebbinsi. The sequence goes on along the minus strand of JARDYH010000005.1, from coordinate 56,205,608 downwards.
CGACGCAGCGATCCTCCTGTGTGTCTCCTGCACCTTGGCTCTGATGGTAACTAGCACCATTTCTTGCTATGCGCAAGAGAAGCTACACTACAAAAATGCCCACTGAATGGGCCACGTGGTCGCTCCCCCCCCAATCTGAAAACGCTCACAGCCATGAGGACTCGTAGCCATTGATAGCCTTCTCCTCTATGAATTTGTCTAATCCCATTTTAAAGCCATCCAAATTGGTGGCCATCACAATACAGATTTATTTAAAACAGCCCTGCCCAACCTGGGACCCTCCAAATCTGTTGGGACTACAACTCCCATTGGCCATGCTGGCTGGAAATGATAGGAATCCAACACATCCTCAGAGGCCCAGATTGTGGATATGTGGTTAAAAATAATAATCTATTTCCGTATGTTTTAAGGTGTGGAAGGAAACCTTAGGCGCCTTCCCCTAATTAACATTCCAGGCATGTTATATCCCTTTCGATATATCCCAATCATAACAATAATTAATAAGACAACCAAATGGTTTACATATGACAGCCTGAGATTTACATTACAAGCAGAGAGAGCAGACAGAGCGAATGGCCAAAGAGAAAACAACCAATTAAAAAAGAAGACGCACTGAATCACAGCAAAAAGCTTCCTGCCTCCCCTTAGATACATTTCAGGAATACATCGGTTGATAACCTTCTGGATTTACAAGGCAGGCTGCTTGTCAGAGCTGACCTGCACTGGATTTAATTGAAAGTCTCCTGTTGGCAGTGGGAGTGAGATATTGGAAAGGGCACCTTCAGAGGAGAGAGCGTAGTACAAAGTGACTTGTGAAATGGGAGAAGGACGCCGAAAAGCAGAGAGCTGGGCGGTGGTGGTGGTGGTAGGAGAACTAGTGAGCGAACAGCACCCTCTGCCGGCCAGTTCCAGTAAAGATGTTGAATAAAAGGCGGACGGTTGTGCTTGAAGGTAACTGACGGTTTGAGGCGGTGGGGACACAGTTTTGCTACGACGCAAGCAGAAAGGGAGGAGGGCTTATGAGTGCTGTAGTAACGCTTTCTCTTCCCCCATGACATGCGTCCAAAGCCTTCCCCCCACCATGTTGGCCTCCAGATCTATTGACTATGCTGTCTGGGGGATTCTGGGAGTTGTAGTCCAACACATTTGGAGGACCCCAGGGTGGAAGAGGTTGATCTAAAAGGCTGCATGCATTGCCACCACCGTTCTTTTTCAGGGTCACCCCTGCACCGACTTCAAAACAAGACTCTGGCAAACTGATTTGAGAGCTATTACAAACACACGCACACACCCTCCTAAGGGAACTGAATCTCCTCTGAATCAAAAGGAGGTGTCCATCGGGTACTGAATGTGGTGTGTAAACTCTTCTAAAACAGAAACTGCAGCCTTTAGGGTGATCATATGAAAAGGAGGATAGGGCTCCTGTATCTTTAAAGAAAGGGGAATTTCAGCAGGTGTCATTTATTTGCACACAGCACCTGCCTGGTGAAATTCCCTCTTCATCACAACACTTAAAGCCGCAGGAGCCCTGCCCTCTTTTGTATCTGGTCACTCTAGCTATACTGTACTATAATGTCCTGAGCATGCCCGTTCCCCCTGGCATTCACATGTGCTGGCAAACTGACAGGAGACACTTTGGTGAGACTTCTTCTTACTGAGGAAATCACAGGGTAAAAAGCGTAATGGTTACATTCTCCAAACAACACCACTTAAAGCTGACGATAGTTAGAAAGCTTTAGGCTCCTTTTCTGATACATTCCTTCTGGCAATTACTGGGGCGGGGTGTAAGGGTTAGCCACCGTCCTATTTGAGCTTCCCCAGATGCCGCATATGCAGGTACCCCAAAGGACATGGCCAAAGCCTAAACAAAATCCCAGAGAGGGGGAAACACTTATGCTCTGAGCCACCAGAGATGAAAGATCACACCCCATCAAACACAGCCTGTCGAATGCTGATCTGATACAGCACGTGTGATCACAAGGAAAGTAAAATCTTTAGGAGTACCATCCTTCTGCTGGCAACTCCCTGCCACCTGAGTCTGGCCACAACCACACAATCCACAGCAAACACAAGTTCAAGTCTATGAAAAGCCTCACAGTACTTTCCATGGCACAATCCTTAAAAATCCAGAGTCCAAATAGCAGGAGAGAGAGCATGTGCAGAGTGCTTCCAAAATCCCAAAACAAATGTAATCCAACAGGAGGGGTTTCAGGCCTTGTGTCAAAAGATGATCTCTAGCAAGGCTCTTCAGCCTTGCTCCCACCTCTTATAGACCAGAGGCCTGGCCTATTCAAAGCCACTTGACAGACAGGTCCTCTGACCTGTAAACCTTGCCCATGTGCCAACAGGGTGGGATTGCTCCACCCACTATAATAATGCTACAATCTGAGTGACAGCTTCCAAGACTGGCCCCCTCCAATGTACCAAATCCAGGTTCTCAGGGAAACCTGTTACAGCTGCAGTGCCACAACACGGAGTGAGAGCTACCCCTGTGAAAATTTTTGACAGAGATAAGCTTGCAGAGACAGTGGCCTGTTTCAGACGACACGCTAATCAATGGAGGGGGGAACAATCGTCCGTTGTGTTGCTCATCAGCAGCATTCAGATGACATTTTAGGCAATGGAGGCAGCATTCGGACAACACGATAATCAACATGATGATTGTCGTCGTCGTCCCCCCCCCCCCCCCGTTGATTAGCGTGTCGCCCAAAACAGGCCATTGTCTTTCTAAAACTATTTCTAATGCATCAACTTTCATACCACAAGGCCTCCCGCCTTGTGGTACACATGACATATAGTATGTAGTCACTCTGGCTGTACTATACTATAGCTAGAGTGACCAGATACAAAAGAGGGCAGGGCTTCTGTTAAAGATACAGGAACCCTGTCCTTTCCATATGGACACCCTAAGCTGTACTGCTAGATTGTGAAGGGAAATGTCACTTCATAGAATCATAGAGCTGGAAGGGACCATTTAGGCCTTTGAGTCTAACCCCTGATCAATGAAGGAATCCAATTTAAAGCATTCCTTACAGACAGCTGTCCAGTCTCTACTTGAATACCTCCAGCCTACCACCTAAGCAGTTGCTTTCCTGGTGAGAAAATGGTCCAAATTAGAACTATGGGTTGCATCCAACTGATTTTGATCCTGCAAATGCTCCTGCTAATAGAAGTAGGGAGGCCATTTTTGCCAAGTCCCCCTTCCCACTGCACCCACCCACACAAGTACCCATGTTGTTCAGAGGGGTGCGAGGGGTTGTAGGGAGGATGGAGAATCAGCAAAAATTGCCTCCCTACTTTCTGTTAACAGAGGCCTCTGCTTGATCAAAATGGCCCCTTCTGAGAACACAAGGGTGCTGTTCAATGAAACCTTTTCTATTTATCCTTTGTCGGCATTCCTGAAATACCATCAGTCCTACCCATTCTATGTGCGCACTGACTGGAGCCCCAGAGGAGACAGTGACCCCATTTCAATTTTCAGTCAGGAGAGGAGTACGGTTCACAGGCTCAGATGCCTACTCTTAGATATATTCAAAATCAAACTCGCCAAAACAAAACAGAATCAATGGCTTTTAACATCATGGTGTGAAATGCCCTGTTTAGGCTTCAGAATTCCAGATATAGAGTAGGGATTGAAATGCAACAAAATAACTGGCCTGCTTTGGGAGAGGTGATGAGGATCATTGTCATCTTAATATCTGTTATTATTGTTTAATTTCCTAAAGGAAAGCATTACTTGAAGAATTTCAATTGCACTTTATGGCACCAAAGATTTCCTGCCTGTGAGAGCGGGAAACATGTTTTCTCTTTTTATCTCTATTTCTTTTTAAGTCATTGCTTCTTCTTCATAAGTCATTCATTTCTGGTCGCCTCATCAGAGTTTAATGTGAGTGTGATTTATCAGCAGATTCTGCCTCCCTTTTATTTTTTGACACAATTGAAACTAATTCTGTTTTTTTTAAAAAAAAGCTATATACACTTGTCAACTTTTGAAAAGGGGTTTAATCCTTCATGGCACACAGCTTTATCTTCCATGTCTTTCCAAATGAGATCTGGGGCAAAGAGGAGGCCTTTCCTGCTTTATGAGGAGAGCTGATTAACATCTCCCACACTGAAAGAGGGAAGGATAATTGAATTACTTGTGACTATTTGATTATCAGTGATTTCTTACATTAATTATTACTACCAGCTGGTACAGTAGAGGCTTTGTAAGTAAGCTTGGTTTGTCACCTCCACTTCCTTTCCTTTTAGAAAGCCACTCGTTTCTATGCATTTGTTATTGTTTTAAATGTGTATAATACACACACACACACATGTCATACTCTTCCGCAGCTTGAGCGAGAGCTACAAACAAAGTTGATCATGTGGTAAAGTATGATTACTTATCTGGCAGTATGTATATATATATATATATATATACACACACACACAACAAATATGAGTTGAATCCAAACTTACGGTGACCCTATGGAAAGGAGGGCAGGGCTCCTGTAACTTTAACAGTTGTATAGAAAAGGGAATTTCAGCAGGTGTCCTTTGTATGAATGCAGCACCTGGTGAAATTCCCTCTTCATCACAACTGTTAAAGCTGGAGGAGTCCTGTCTGCCTTTCCATATGGTTACCCTATCAAACTTAGTCAAGCTTAAAGCAGACCCATTGAAATCAATGGGATTTACATTAGTTGTGACTTACTTGCCCCATTGATTTCAATTGGTCTACTCTATGTATGACTATGTCTAGATCCAACGCATGCACATCTATGTATGATGTGATTAGACAGATAGATAGATGATAGATAGATAGATAGATAGATAGATAGATAGAGATAGATAGATAGATAGATAGATAGATAGATAGATGATAGATAGATAGATAGATAGATAGATAGATAGATAGATAGATAGATAGATAGATAGATAGATCATCTATGCTCATGTCACTATACCAAGAATAAGAGGTCAGGTTCCTGCCCAAAGGAGCTCACAAGCTAGAAATGACACAATGAAAAGAATAGGGAAGGGGAAAGAAATGTAAAGAACATGTGACTGTAGTTATACTCACTTAGGCTCAGTTACAATATGGCAAGGGTGTTTGCCCATGGGATGTCATTTGTATGCATGCAGCACCTAGTGAAATTCCCTCTCCATCACAATAGTTAAAGCTGCAGAAGCCCTGCCCTCTTTTGTGTCTGGTCACACTAGTATAGTTCCTGCAGCTTTAACTGTTGTGATGAAGAGGGAATTTCACCAGGTGCTGCATGCATACAAATAACACCTGCTGAAATTTCCTTTTCTATACAACTGTTGAAGATACAGGAACCCTGTCCTCCTTTTCATATGGTTACCCTACCCACCTCTTCTGACTAGTGTCTTTTGCACATTTCACCTCATTCCAAAAGGTTGAATTGCCTCTCCATAGGCTTAGTTACTTGCAGTAAGAGCTTTCAGGGGATGGACCTACCTGTATACTACAATCATCATCTGAGGATCTCCACCTGGAGATCCTCCAAGGGAGGTTCAGGGGATGGAAACAAGGGAGAAGGCCTTCTCAGTGGAACTGAGGGGGGTGGGGACTGTGATAATAATAATTTGTTGAAGCTCAGAATTTGTGATAATAATAATTTGTTGAAGCTCACGTTTCTTTTTCTTTTATTTTTTTTAAATGTTTCTTATTTTTATTTTAAATTCATACAGAAATACAAAATTAATCAAACAAAACAAAACTTAACATAACATAAATATCCCTCCCCTACCCCTTTATAGGAAATAACTATTACAAAATATATCTATTACTATATATATGATATTAAACATTCCCTTACTCTCTTTGTAGGGAGAGAGAGAGAGAGAGAGAGAGAGAGAGAGAGAGAGAGAGATTAACCCAACACGTGAGGGATACCATACATTATGCCAACCAAAAGGATTTAAATGCCTTGGGAATTTTATTCTCCCATTCCAATGAAGTTGTATGTACTGTGAAGCAATGCCAATCTGTATTAAATGTGACTTTTAATCTTGGTCCTTTTACTAATCTCAGTTTATTTGCCAGTTTCTTCATTAAAGCTACATGCCAGACCTTGCTATACCAATTTGTTACCATAGCACCAGACAAATCCTTCCAATATCTAACTATGACCAATCTGGCAGCAACCAAAAGAGATCCTATCAGTGGCTTACATACATGAAACTTTTTCATTATCCTTCTGAAATAATCCCAACAATGCTAGTACAGGGGATTCAATGACCTTTTGCCCAATTATTTTTTCAATTTATTTAAAAATTAAGTCCCCAAAAACTTTTATTTTAGCACAATGCCACCACATATGCTGGAAAGAGCCTACCTCTCCACAGCCCCTCCAGCAATATTGCGTACTTGATTTATTAAATCGTGCCACCCTTACTGGCATTAGATACCATTTTTGCAAGATCTTTAACATTGTTTCCTTTGTGGTCATTGAGACAGATTTGAATGAGAATTTACTCAACAAATTTGACCAATCTGCATCTTCTACCTTAATTGACCAGTCCAACTCATATTTTCTTAAGACCCTGAGAACTGCCCATCTCAGAATTAACAAGAATGGAGTATAGTCGGGACACCAGGCCTGAGTTAACATCAGTAGACAACTTAATCAAGATTTCAAACTGTGCAAGGAGATGTGTGGCACATTCCTTAATATGTGGTTGACGTTTAAATGTGGCCACCTGTCACCATTCCATCTACGTAATATTGAAGTTTTTCAGATGAGTTCTCCGCAAATCCCTAGAGAGGGAAACGTTATCATGATAGAAATCCTGCATTCTATGCGGCTCTGCTCTCTTAAATGCTTCTACTCTGATTTGCCTTGCACTGCTAGTGAATTCTGGATGACAATATAGTAGGAGTAGCAGAGAAAGCTTTGCAATTAGCTTATCCAACCATCGTCCACAAACATTAAATGGTCCCATAAAGTTAGATATTGCGCTCCTGGCCACTTGTTGTAATAATCATTTTATAAATGGGATGCTTTCATGAGACTTTATATCATATATATATATATATATATATATATATATATGCCCAATGTAGGTGGCAATCTTTTCTAAGAAAGGAAATCAGATGTTGGAGCTGGTGTGCTTCATAATATGTTTTAAATAATAGAATGCCCCATCCCCCTTCTGACATGGGTCTATACCGGTGTATCTTGATAGTTCTAGGGTGTTTACTCTTAAATATAAAAAATTCCACCTTCCTTTGCCATGAGCTGAGTATTTGATTTGGAACCTCAGTGAGGAGCACATAGAATAGGTATGACAACTTGGGTAGTATTGACATTTTAACAGACGCTATACAACTAGCTAAGGAGAGTGTTAACTTAGACCATGTTTTAAGACCTGTGAGGATTTTCTTCCAAACAACTCCATAATTAGCTCCCAGTACCTTACCCGGATTCTTAGTTAGGTACACACCCAAATACCTAAACTGCGTGTTTGTTAAAAGAATGCCCAGCTCCTTGGATATCTTAAGTTGAGAATTTGGAAATACATTTAATTACATTGAATCCAATTTGCCCCAGTTAACCTTTAACCCCGAAACTTGTTCAAATCTATTCAGTTCCAAGTGCAATGCTGAGGCAGCTCATAATGAGTCTCCTAACATTAAAAGCATGTCATCTGCATAACGGCTGATAAGATGTTCAGATCCCCCAGCCTTTATGCCGTGGATCATTTCATTTCTTTTAATGAGTTAGCCAAAAACTCAATTACCATTACAAATAGTAAAGGAGAAATTGGACATCCCTACGTAGTACCACTATGTACTTCAAAGGTCCGTGAGTCTAAGCCATTAATGCAAACTTGCACTTTTGTGGGGGAATAGATCGCCCGTAGTGCATTTATAAATTTAGGGCCAAATTGAAAACTATCTAAAGATTTTAATAAAAATATCCAGTTGACAGAATCAAATGCTTTATCCAAATATAATGCCACAAGTGCTAGTGGTTTATTATGTTGCCTACAACAATGTATTATGCTGAAAGCCCATCTCACAGGTTCTGCAATATATCGTTGTGGGATAAAACCAAATTGATCTGGCTAATAATCTTATTAATGTATACTTTCAACCTATTAGCAAGAAGTGCTGTAAAGATTTTGTAATCACTATTCAAAAGTGAAATTGATCTGTAAGAGTCCATGCTAAGAGGGTTCTTATATGGCTTCAACAAAGCAACTATCCTAGCTTGTGTCCAAGTCTCAGTGAGTTGAGCTCCCTCTAAGATATCATTAAATACTACGACCAGACGTGGAACAAGAATTGAGCGAAAGTGTTTTTACACAGTTATAATTGTGATAGAACACAGCTCTGACAAGCTCTGCTGTGTACTTACAAATATCCGCTATGTTGCCCCCATTAAAAAAGAGGCTTCTGGTATTATTATTATTATTATTATTATTATTATTATTAACATTTCTATATCACACAATAGCTAAGGCTCTCTGGGCAGTCACAAAAGATTTAAATCTTTAAAATACAATATAAAACATAATATAAAAACCTTCAAAAGAAAACAATTTTAAACACTTGACAATACACATCATATACTGTCAAATGCCTAAGAGTAAAGTCTTAAGCTGGCACCAGAAGCATAACAAAGTTAGTGCCAGGTAGACCTCAGTGGGGAAAGTGTTCCACTATAGTGACAATATGGAAAGGAGGACAGGGCTCCTGTATCTTTAACAGTTGCATAGAAAAGGAAATTTCAGCAGGTGTAATTTATTTGCACACAGCACCTGCTTGGTGAAATTCCCTCTTCATCCCAACAGTTAAAGCTACAGGAGCCCTGCCCTCTTTTGTATCGAGTCGCGCTAGGCAGGGTCTTCTCAGCTTGAACTGTTGGGATGAAGAGGGAATTTCACCAGGTGCTGCATGCATACAACTGACACCTGCTGAAATTCCCTTTTCTGTGCAACTGTTAAAGATACAGGAGCCCTGTTCTCCTTTCCATATGGTCACCTTATGTTCCACAATCAAGGGACACAGAGCATAGAGAGACACAATGACCTGGTTCGCCCAGTCACCACAGCCCGCAGGTGCCAGGTTGCCTATTCAAGCCCTGGACATGGTTTGTCATGTTGTCTGAACCCGAGTGGCAGAGACTGTTTGAGGATTAAATCTATTGTACAATTATTTGAGGGTTGTTCAGTTTTCAAACAACCCTTGCCACCAGGGTTCAGATGTCAAACCATGGCAACCCCCTGCCAAAAGCTGAATATTCAGAATAGGTACCCGCACATGCCACAGCCTACTGTGGCTTAAATAAGTGGGCTGGTTCACACAATCATGGTGGCTCCATACTGGTGAATTTGCATACTTACCCTTGCTAATGCAGCCTCTAGTATCATGCAAACCTGGTGAGGGTGGCTTGTTGCCGTATTTAACAAGCCAACCCAGAACCCTGCAACAGCCCATGGGAAATAAGCAGAGGGGAAAATGAGCTACGGCAGCTTATTTCTCCTGCCATGATTGTGTGAACCAGTCAAAGTGTGCCCTCTAAAAATGTAGAAGAACACCCTACCCTTCGTCAGCCTGACGGTGGATGGATATTCCCCAGTATACAATAATCTGGAAACAGTGATCTAATGCTTCCGATGAAGATCCAGGACTGAAACTCAGGTCTAGAAAACATGTCGGCCTGTAGAATTTCCTTTAAAAAGAATTAATTGTACATTTTCCCTGAACAGAGAACAGCTTATTTGTGGCCCATAAAGCTTGCTCCATAACACTAAAAGATACGTACAAGGAGTTTGCCTCAAAGACTGAGGCCATTTGCACAAATAGCATCCAATTGGGTTTTGCAGTTCCCCAGGCTTTATCTAAATCAAGTGTGCATATTCAGTTGGGAATTATTTTCATATTCAGTTGGGAATTATTTTCTTCCATTTTTGTATCTTGTCTTAACATTTACAAACAGCACATTCTACTCAACTAAAACCATATCACTTCCTTTAAAAAATGCCTTTAATGTGCAATTTCAGAATGTGACAACAGATCAGGGTAATTATGTGAAAGAGTTGCCATCTGCTGCTGTCGAGCAAAAGTGAGGGCTCGATCCAGAATTAATCATACTTATAGTAGACCAATTGAACTAGTGAGACTTAGCTGGTTTATGATAAATTCAGATTATTAAATCACTAAAAGAAGTTTAAGTGTTTTAAACAAATGTAGAAGAGATAAACAAGACAAAACAAAACAGAAAAAGCATATTCACTGATAGCATATCCTGTTACTGGAATTCTGTGATTACAGAATCCAAACAACCGTGGTGACACTTGTTTATATCAATTGTAAATCTAAGGGCATTGCCTCTTTAAGCAAGTATTAAATAGCAGCAATGTAAAGTCAATAGATTCCCATCACTCATACACACACAATCTTCCAGTAATCCAGAGCAACTCTACCTTTCTTATTGACATGCCTAGGGAGAAACCAAGCTAAAACAGAAACAAAAGAAACAAATGGTGTGTCATACTAGATTTTTGGGAACAGACCTTTCTACCCACTGTATTGTTAGTTGTAGTTCAGCCTTCCCCAACCCGGCATCTTCCAGATGTGTTGGACTGCAACTCCCATCATTCTCAGCCAGCATGTCCATTGGGAATGATGGGAGTTGCAGCCCAACACACCTGGAAGGCGCCAGTTTAGGGAAGGCTGCTCCAGTTACTTGCATCACACCATCAGCCTTGCCAGGTCAGTCCACTAATTCCTGTCTCATAGCACCTGGATGGATCCTTGGTTTTCAAATGGGTCCTCTAGGCAGCAGATCTCATTCTGCCACACTGCCCCACATACTGTCCCATCGTAGCATTATTGTTGGCTGCTGATTCATTTTCTCCATTCAGGCAGCTCTGGGTCTATACCAATTGCCTTGAAATTGCTTAAATCTGAATTTTCATGTGGGCATTAAACGAAACCTCAGACAGCAGCCCTTTGCAGGGCCAGTCACGTGGAACAAGGGAAGCTGCATGACACTAACTAGTAGCATTTCTCCATCCAGAACCTTCTTATCTCCTTAGACTGACAGCAGGGCTCCAGCAGAGGTCTTCCCCATATGACCTGATCCCTTTTCAATGGGAGATGCCAGGGACTGAACTTGTGACTTTCTGCACACAAAGCATGTGCTCTACCGATTTTTACTTCAGCTAGTATGCAGAATTTGGGCTTTTAGAATGCCCCTGTTCCTGTTACCCCTAGTCTTCAGATTATTTATTTTACAATTGAGAACTGCAACACAATGTTGCAGTGTGGAGTGCTCCTATCAGGGTTCCAGCCAGCCATGATCTCTTCAGGGATACTCCATTATTCCGTTCCTCTCCCTCACTCACCAACAGTCAGCATTCCATGTCCACTGAGTCCTCATTAGTCGTTTTGGGGGTTCCCCATCCCTTAGGTCTTTTTAAAGGTGATTATTATATTTATTAAATGTTTGAGTCACCTTTCCAACCCAATTCAGAGATGTACAATGTTTTTTTAAAAAAAAGAAGCCTAATAAAACAATACAGCATTTAAATTTAAAAAAAAACGATGACACAGGAAGAGAATAGAGCAATTTGTCAAGTCAATGAGTTAAAATAGGAGACAATTCAGCAGTGACCTTCAAAGGCTTTTACTTATTTATTTATTTTATTTTTAAGATGTTTCATTGTTATTTCAATAATGTATTCATTTTATATGTTTTTAATAATTCAGTAGTTTTATATGTTTTTAATCAGTTTTATGTATTGTATGCTGTTTTGTATGTAATGTTGTTCCCCGCCTCAATCCAGAGGGAGAGATGGGTAAGAAATAAATAAATAAATAAATATATTATTATTATTATTATTATTATTATTATTATTATTATTTACATTTATATACTGCCCTATAGCCGAAGCTCTCTGGACGGTTTACAAAAATTTGAAACACTGAACATTTAAAGCCAATACACAAAATTTAAAACCATAAAAGCCTAAAAAACAAACTACATATAATTTGAACTATCCAGAGGTCAGTTTAAAAAGCTCAACATATACTGTTGAATGCCTGGGAGAAGAAAAAAGTCTTAACCTGGCACCGAAAAGATAACAGTGTTGGCGCCAGGTGAGCCTCGACGGGTAGATCGTTCCATAATTGGGGGGCCACCACTGAAAAGGCCCTCTCCCTTGTTGCCATCCTCCAAGCTTTTTCAGATTTGCACAGGGGAAGCATCTTCTGCTGGCACTGAAAGGTATTGAGGGTGGAAACCAGCAGGATCTTTTTCCTTGCACAGGATTATGTTGTGTGGGGGGGACCTTCACCTGCTGAATTTCTTATTCTCAGGGTGTTTATTTCACAGTGTTTATCTTCTGATCTGCATGACAAGAAGGCACTTTGTTCACTGACCATAGTGTAGCTGTGCTCTATTGATTCTGCTCTCTCTTGGCTGTTCACAGTACAGCAGAAGGTAAACATAGGCACTGGGCTGGTTCAGACAACATGCTAAGCCATGGTTAGATGCTAGCCCTTTTGTAGCAAATAGTTAGTGAACGTGTTTAAACCGTGGTTATGTAGCCACCATGATTAGGAATTGTTCATATGACAAGTTAAGTCATGAGGTTTAGTGCAAAATGCTTAACCTAGGCTGGCCAGATCAAATCCAGGTTAGGGCTCATGTAACTTTAACAGTTGTAGAGAAAAGGGAATTTCAGCCCTCATTCCCTCTTCATCACTGCTGTTAAAGTTGCAGGGGCCCTGCCTTCTTTTGTATATGGTCACTCTAGTATAGTGCCTGTACCTTTAACTGTTGTGATGAAGAGGGAATTTCACCAGGAACTAATTGCATACAAATGACACTGGCTGAAATTCCCTTTTCTCTACAACTGTTAAAGTTACATGAGCCCTGACCTGGATTTTATCTGGTCAGCCTACTTAACCACTGTGGCTTAGCATGTCTGAACAAGGTCTTAGTGAGCATGTTTAAACCATGGTTATGTAGTCACCATGGTTAGGAATGGTTCACATGGCACACTAAGACAAGTTTTTTTATGATGTTTTTATGCAGTTTTAATAATGTGCGCCATGTTTTTAATCAGTTTTATGTATTTTATCATATTTTATATTTACTGTTGTTCCCCACCTTGATCCAAACGGAGAGGCGGGTAAGAAATTATTATTATTATTATTATTATTATTATTATTCACACTACATGCTAAGCCATAATGTTTAGCTCAAAATGCTTAACCACCGTGACTTAGCATGTCATCTGAATAGTGTTACTGTAGAACAGCATCCTAGAGGGGTTAAGACAAAAACATCCAGGTTGGACAAATTCTTATTTTCTCTTAAAATATAACAAAATCCTATGTAGGGAAATAGCTGGCAAACCAACCAACAGAAAGTAAAAAATTGCCACCCTAAAATTGATTATATGGCATTAATCCCATGAAATTTAGGCAAGTCTAATGCGGCCGGAGGATGGCAGGCTTGTAACCACTAAAGTAAGAAGTCGTCTTTATTTTGTTTCTAAGCTCTAGACATTGCGAGATGTTGTCCATCAACAAAAACAACACCATCACCACAAAGCCCTGTCAATTACAGCGAACTCTTCTATTCTCACTGGTGCGCTCCACGCCAAGAGATATGGGTCAGGTTTAAACTCAGGTAGATGTGTCAGAATACAGATGAGGACTCAAGACTAAGCAGGGTCTCACCACAGAGGCAAAGTGCCTGGTTTTCTTTGGTTTTGAGTGGAAGGAACTGGCATCCTTACACCAATGAATGGATGTTAGATATGAAGCAGGGTGAAGGATAATCCCTGTGCTGTATTGATTAAATTGGGTCTGAGGACTAGAATACTGCTTCCTACTATTTTCTTGTTAAGGAAAATGTGTGTGTGAAAGGGAGTATGTGTTAGTTCAATGCTTGCAACTCTTGACAACATGAAGAAATGCTTTTTTAAAAAAATAATCCACAGCTATTTCCCCCTTATTTCAACATCTGTATGAAAGGAATGATGAAAAAAAACCTTAAAAGAGACCTAGAGATTACAATCCATTTCAGAAAGGGGATCTTGCTTCTCAACCTCTCAAAAATATTCAGTCCATTTCTGATAAGGGCACTTCAGCTTAACAAAGAGACAGATTGGAATAGCGGAAAGGGAAGAGATGAAATAGTTTTTTATAAAATTATCAGAAGTTTGAAAAAGGGCAATAGGGACCAGCAGTTTACAGGCCTACATGATAGGTAAAGCCAGGGGTATGGAACCTCTTTCAGCCCGAGGGCTAAACTCCATTTCAGAGAAGTTTGTGGGAGGCCACATTCCAGTAGTGGGCAGGGCTAAAGGCAAAAGGGGTGGAACCATAAAATGCCATAAAAGCCAGCATATTTTAGCTTAAAGCTCTTCCTGCTAGTAACTAAGCCTTAGCAGAGGGGTTTCAATTTTCAACCTTTTAGAATGGGGAAAGAAAACTGCACAAAAGCTGGGAAACCACCAAATGGGTGGGAAATGCATGGGAGGAAGTGCATGAGGGCTGGCGAAAGGGGAGATACTTGGAGGGCTGGATTTGGCTCCCAGGCCTGATGTTCTGCACCCCTGATGTAAGCTAAAGGGACTAAAACCATAGCTTAACAAACTGAATCGTCTTCCTTCTACACATCACATGACTGATGTGCAAAAATCACTGCCATGAGAAATAGTGATGGGTAGCATCATACATGGGTAACAACAAAAATTGCCCATTCAATTATAATTTGCATGTAAATAGCAACGTGGCATTCAGACAGGAATTCTCCAAACCTCTCTGCTCCTATACTTGCCAAAGTGCCAATTGAAGGTAATGACTTACTTCTGGGTAGACATGGTTAGACCTCTGTTCTCCTCGCACCCCTGCCCCACATGACTTTCCTTTCTGTCAATCAGTGCTCAAAGGATGCCCACCATGCCCACCATTGACACATACACAGAGAACCATGGTGACTGCAGAGCAAAGTTAAAATACGCGGTAAAATGACATTGCAAAAATGAGCAGCTTTGGATGGATACCACGATGTGGCTGCGAATTGGTGACTGCGTCATCTAAACAAAGGTGTGCAACTTCACAGCCACAACAGAGGAAATAACCCATGTAAACATGCCCTAAATAATAATTATTCATTTAGCACCTGTTGGGATAAAAAGGAACCACCAAACACTATGACACTAATATTCAGTGAGGACATGTCCTGCCAACCCTTATTAGCAACCTCTATCAAACCAAGCATCTAGAATTTCAGCCAGAACTCATTCTGCACCCTTTTACTGAATATTTCAAATTCCTGGGTTCAAATCAGGGGTTGGAGTAGAAGACATGCAAGTTGTGCCTTGTGTTGGAGGCAAACATTTCTCATGAGCATGCTACCATTTTTCTAAATTTCGCTACATAATGTGACAAGACTCATTTGCCTGAACTATTTAATTTGGTTTATAGTAAGCACATTCCTTGTTCAGAAGGCATTCCCGACTGCTTTTTGTGGCTACTCCTCCAGATTATGTGAGCTCACCTATTAGAGGTGTCTGAGTTCCAAGGCTCCTACCTACAATTGACATAGTGCAGCTCTCTTTGAGAAGGGATGCTTCCAGATGGAGGGCAGCTAGCCTGAACAATCATCAGACATTGTGCAATTTTTCCATCTTTTCCTACTTACCAGATTTTTTTCTGCAAAGAAAAAAAGACAGAAGTGGTGAGAAAACTACTCACCGCTTGCAAGTGGAAGATGGAAAAATCTGTGAATGAGGCAGGGCAATTGCACAATAAGAACCTCATCTGGAAGCACCCATGGTCAATGGGCCACTTTGATATCTGTCCTCACCTTTCATTTAGCAAATGAGTAATGACGAAGTTCTAAGTCACCACCTCCAAGGGTGCTAGCAGGGAGAGGATTCCTATTGCTATCAAAAGGCATTGTGCAACTATTATCTTTTCTTCCTTAGCAGATTTTTTTTTCTCACTAAGAAAAAAGACAGAAGAAGAAGTAGAAAAACATGGCAGATATATACATTGAAGACTACAATGTCTGGACCTCCCATAAAATTCTGTGAATTCAGTGTGATTGCACAATAAAAACACCAGAAAAGGGAGAGCTAAGAATAATCTTCCTTGGTAGCCAAGATTGAGACTTCATTCACCGTAGTGTCTACAGTACTTTACTAGGTGGCCCATTGGCTTGAACATTGGCATAATAATCCATGGTTTCCAACATTCTTGAAGTGGTCTTGTTACTTGTAGTGTCCTGCCAATAAGAATAGCAAGAGGGTAGGATAAGTACTGGAATTGCAAGAAACATAGTGTGTCTCGACCATGTATGTATGTAAGTAATACTCAGCTGCAATCCTCATTGCATGGGGTGGGGGAGGAGGAGGAGGAAAGCACAGGTGTAGTTCTGCACATTACAGTCCTAGTTGGATGATCCCATCTTGTTTTCCTGCATTCTTATTTTGTGAAGGGCAAGTGATTCATCTATAAAGCAAAGCTAGCTGTGTTGGCCATAAGAAAAATGCAATGCCTTCAATTAGTGCAATACCTTTATTAGGTAGGCTGACCATATGAAAAGGAGGACAGGGCTCCTGTAACTTTAACAGTTGTAGAGAAAAAGGAATTTCAGCCAGTGTCATTTGTATGCAATTAGTTCCTGGTGAAATTCCGTCTTCATCACAACAGTTAAAGTTGCAGGCACTATACTAGAGTGACCATATACAAAAGGAGGCAGGGCCACTGCAACTTTAACTATTGTGATGAAGAGGGAATTTCACCAGGAACTAATTGCATACAAATGACACTGGCTGAAATTCCTTTTTCTCTACAACTGTTAAAGTTACAGGAGCCCTGTCCTCCTTTTCATATGGTCAGCCTATATTAGGCCAACTCAAAGGTCACAAAGAATGTAACAAAAAACATTTGAGGATTTCATGGCCTAAAGCCTTCTGTGAAGGGTGACACAGATCTTTTGCTATCATGTTAGCTCACTTCTAATAAACAGAAAATAATAAAATGATTAAAAAGAAGCCAGAAACCCACTCAAAGTAGCCATTGCTGCAAGACAAATGCATCTGCCAGTGGATAAAAATCATTGCATAAGATATGGTGTTCTAATTGAAGTTAATTTCAACAAATGACCTTCATAACGGCAATTTCCTTTTAATATGACAGCATGAACTATTTATTATTTAAAGCACTAAGCTCCTTTCTATTTCTTCCCCGTTCTAAGTGATAACACTGAAGACCAAATGCCCTTTAGAAGAAGAGAACAAACCAATCCTGTTTCCCATTTATCTTCTTTTCTTTTCTTTTTTTAAGGAGAAACCCATTTATTTTGAATAATGAGATTCAAAATGTCAAGATTCAAAATTTCAAGCATGAAAAGGATTCAATATGGCCATTTATTAGGGGGAAATGGGCAGAACATCAAGCCTACCTCTAGGGTGACCCTATGGAAAGGAGGTCAGGGCTCCTGTGGCTTTAACTGTTGTGATGAAGAGGGAATTCCACCAGGTGCTGCATGCATACAAAGGACACCTGCTGAAATTCCCTTTTCTATACAACGGTTAAAGTTACAGGAGCCCTGCCCTCCTTTCCATAGGGTCACCCTAGGTAAACCCAAAAGAAAAGAGACCACCAAGTTTCAAATAAAAAAGTTTAAATTTTTACTGAAGAAAAGTGTTGATAGGAAAATGATTTAAAAACTGAGTGGGACCCCCACACACAGCACAGAGAAAACCATCGGAGCAACAGGACAATATGTTAAGTTGCTCTTGGCTGTCATTTCTTTTTGAGCAGCTTCCTAGGTCCCAATTTGCCAGTACAATGTGATATATTTTTTGCCTTGACAAATGACAGGCTGGACCCAATTATATCCATCTTCTTAGGAAGGATTCTGGATGCCAGCTGGAAGCTCTGAATGCAAGCCAGTCGATGAACAAAATTATGTAAATAGCTTTGATTTCCATAATGCTGCAGCCATTACCTTTGTTACAGCAAGGGCTAGTTTCCAGGAAGTACTGGAGTCAGTCTGTTCTGGGTACAGTACTGGGGCTGTCTGTAAAAGGCAAGGCATAATTACAAGGGGTATTAGGAGATGGTGGTTCACACATGATGTTATGCCCCCAGCCCTAGTCCAACCCAGAGGGTGTCTACTTTGCAACACACGTAGTAATACTCGCAAGCAGGGTCCAATTGCAGTGTGTGTGTGTGTGAGAGAGAGAGAGAGAGAGAGAGAGAGAGAGTGAGAGAGAGAGAGAGTTTGTCTATTTTTTTCTTGCTTAATTTTTTGTTCAATATCCATAGGTATCTTCTCTTCTTTGCTTCTGTTAAATATTTGAGCTATGTGTATTTTCTCTAATTTAATTTCCTATCAGTTGCCCTCCATCATGCAAACCTTTTATATAGTTACATGCTTTTACATTTCTTTCATTTTAGAAGCACTCATCACTTATCTTTCCCTCCAATTTCTTTTTCCCACATTCCTATATGCTGCTCACCCCTGAACTTATACAGGCTAACTGGAATTGAACATTGTTCTATCAATGTACTTTCCTGTACTTTTGAATCTTTTTTGGTGAGCCAAGCAGGGCGAGGGAGCAGTATGTGGGCATTTCATTTATTAATTACAATTATTTTTAGATTGCCCTTCATTCGAAGATATCAGGGCAGTGTACAAGGCATGAATAACATTGATCTTGCTGAAAACACAATACACAGCATTACAAAAAAAAACACAAGAGCAGCGAAAAAGGGGCACAACAGAGGGAAACCATAAACCAACTTTAAACTTTTACTTTTAACTACTATTTGCTTTCTAACAATTTGTCATTTATCTCATTCTCTCACACAGGGAATATATTCAGTTAGCTTGGTAAATGGTTAGCTGTTCATTTAGTGGATTGTGAATTTAATGGACTGCTCTGCTAGGGTGACCATATGGAAAGGAGGACAGGGCTCCTGTATAATTAACAGTTGTATAGAAAAGGGTATTTCAACAGGTGTCATTTGTATGCATACAGAACCTGGTGAAATTCCCTCTTCCTCACAACAGTTAAAGCTGCAGGAGTCCTGCCCTCTTGACCAGAATCAAAAAGGGCAGAGCTCCTGCAGCTTTAACAATTGCGATGAAGAGGGAATTAATCCTGCTTCTGCGTGCATGCAAATGGCACCTGCTGAAATTCCCCTTTCTCTACAACTATTGAAGATACAGGAACCCTGTGCTTCTTTCCATGTGGTCACCCTACTCTGCTATTAACATTATTTTCCTCATGGGATTTTTATATGTACATTTCTTCCAATGCTTTTTTAAAAACAGAATTGTTTCCACTTTCTAAACTGCTAACTCTTTCATTTCTAACAAATTTGCATTGCTGTTAACGGAACAGGGGATCCTTACAAGCCAGTCAAACACAGCCTTGCATTCTTTTGCCAGGACATTGATCTTGCTGCCAAAGCTATCTCAGCTTTGGATAAGTTTACCCAGTGTTAACAAACACTCCCTTGGCAAGGCCAGAGTTTGTTGCTGTTGTTTACTGTTGTTTTCGCTCTGACTTAACTTAATGTTTCAGATTGTTCTTCTTCAGGGGACTGTGGGACAAAAGGAAGGAGAAATATATGGAGCCACATAGCTCCAAGATAACAAACCTCCTCAGAATATATTCAGGTATGAGCAGAGCCAGTGCAATAGCAGAAGTAAATTCTAACCTTAATGAACTTGCCCACATTTATTGGGGCATTCTAAATTGGCCTATTAAGATATTCAGCAGGAATGGCTTCAGAGACCATCTCACAGGAGAGTGCCTGTTACTAAGGGTGCAGTGCTATTAGTTGTGCCCTTGATCTTTGGAAGCCACCAAAGCCAGAAGCTTTTGATCATCCAATGCATGGCAGGAGCACCGGCAGAGCCAATCTTCATCTCCTTGCCTCCCACCCTGCATTTCTGCCCCTTTAGTGATGGTGCTTTGGAGGGGGAGGGAAGGAGGCTGGGGAGGCCTCAGGAGAGCTCATATCCTGGCCTCTACGGTCTCCTCCCCTCCCTGTCTACAGGAATACCCCCTTCCCTCCTCTCAGAGGTCAATTTTTGACATTGGAGGGCAGCCGACACAGTCCTTTCCATGCTGGCTGCAAGGAGGTGGGGGACAAGGTGGATCTCCAGTTTTGGAGGGGGGAATCCTCAGTATTTTATGGCCCCTCAGACGATGTCTAGGATTGCTCCGTTTGTACTGAGGTGAAAAATGCTTTACACAACCTGAGCTATTGAAACAGGAATAGTTTCCTCTAGCAGTACTTCATTTCTGTCACTGTCCACACAGTTTACTCCCCATTAAATTTGTAGTGTGGATTGTAGAAAAATGAAGCACGCCACAGCAGCGTTTGCTGGAATTAAACTGTTGCTGTTTCATAGTGTGAACACACCTTGAGCAGAAGTGTGAAAATATGTGGCAGGTTGTTCCCACCTTTTTGAGGGGACAGAGGCTGTCTCAACATGTGCCTCTGGTTTTATGCCAGTCAGGCAGCTATTGAAGACACAGAGCCTCCATCAGGAAAACATAGCAACTCTTACATGGAATGGGGAACTTTCGCATGTCAGAATGATATATGATTAAAAACAATACATTCATAACTAAGAGATGAACTGTAATTACACATTAATCTGCTGTGCTCAACAGCAGAGGCCCTGTTATGTGCCCCACCATTTTCAGAAACATGCTTGGTTGCCTTCTCTCTTACAGAACGCAGGTTTTGAAAATCCCTCCTTACATCCGCTTTGGCTTCCTTGGTCTTACATTTCAGACTAGGGTGACCAGATAAAATCCAGGTCAGGGCTCATGTAACTTTAACAGTTGTAGAGAAAAGGGAATTTCAGCCAGTGTCATTTGTATGCAATTATTCCTGGTGAAATTCCCTCTTCATCACAACAGTTAAAGGTGTATGCACTATACTAGAGTGACCATATACAAAAGAAGGCAGGGCTAATTGCATACAAATAACATCGGGCGTCACTTGAGGCTCTCCTTTGGATTTCCACCACCACCATCTCAAACTATGTGAATAGTGATAGGAAAGATGGCCTGTTGTTCAGTCATGACACTGTTTATTTATGGAATCCTTTCCCCAGTGAGGCTCAGTTGGCATCAACTGTGACGCCATTTTGGTGAAGACATCTAAATTTGTCCAAGCATCCCAGCACGTAATATGAATTGATTTTACTGTGTTTTATCTGCTCTGCTGATATTACTCAGGTTTTAATTGCAATTCTTTTCCTACTGATTTGCTCTACACTTCATGGTTTTTATATAGATGTTTTGTTTTCTTTGTTTGTGTGGTGGCCCGATAGCTTTACAAGGGCAGCCTAGAAACCTTTTAAATAAATAATAAATTAGAATATTACAAATAAGTGTTGTTTTTAAAAAAGGCTGTGACACAGCCAGCTTTTAATAGTCTTCCCAATAATACTAATTTCATAAAATAGCTTACAAGTGTAACAATATGGGCAGCCATCACCATTATCAGATTAGTAGGGCACATACTATTGCGCAGATGGCTTATTAATGTAACACAGGACTAACTTAATTGTTCCTTAGGGTGATCCCAGATAAAGCAGAGAATTCTGCACATAATCCCACACATTTAATCCCAAAGGCTGTAAGCACGTTTGCAAAATATGTTTATTTATTGTGATTCGCTTTTATTTAGTTGGTTGTAATCCCAAAAAGAAATGAAGCAAGACTATTCTGAACACTGTCATGAGCAAGGTCATATGACAAAATACCTTTAATCGTAAATAAGCGAGTTTCCAGAGCTTGGATGGCCAGCCTATAGCCCTCCAGATGTTTTGGTCTACAACTCCCATCAGCTAGCATAGCTAATGAGGGATCATAGTTGCAGGCAAAAACATCTGATGAGTCACAAGTTGCTCATCCCTGAGCGATCAGTGTTAACACAAATATGACAGTGAAACTAGAAAGGCTAATTTGCAAATTTATTTTACGATTGGAAATAACAATTTGGAGCAGCAAGGCAAATGCACTGCAAAATGTATGACAACAATTTCTAATTGCCCCAAACGAATTGCATACACAGTGCTCTTTCCCAGTTGAGATTCTTTTGAAAGTGGTATCAGGTTCATTTTATGGGCAACTGTCTCTCTCCCCTCTGAGAGATGCAGTGACTGTTGGGACCAATTCCCTATTTTTGTGAGCTTTTTGCTTCATTTGGTTCCCTGAACAACAACAACAAATCTACATCCAGATCAACAGCTGGGAGCTCAAATGCTTTTCTCTGGAAATAGCGACACTTGTTCTGACCTTCTTTAATTCCGTGCTCTAAGAAAAACAAATAAAATTAGCTCCCAAACCCATAAATACAGTAGTGGTGATTAAGTCCTTTCAAAGATGGCTGACTTTTACAGGGAAACAATTTTGCTAACAATAGGGCCAGTGTTACTGCTCTTCTCCAACCACTGGTGAGTAGACGGGGAACAGCCCTCTTCAGCCTGCAGACCTCTAGTCTCTATACATGGACGAGAGTCAAAGCTGGAGATGCTTTAATGGTCTTGCTTCTACCTCTGCCCTTCCCCACCACAGGATGGTGATTTAAGGACCGGACTCATATCCTCCTGTTGCATACAAGATAACAGCCATCTATAAATATTGCCTTGTTACAGAACATCTGTTGAGATTTCATCTTTGGCTATCATGGCTAGTAGCAAATACAATTCTGTATTACGTCTCCTATTTGGGATGTAGATATATATTGAATACTGAAGAAGCTATATTCAATCTTTTTTAAGGTAACTTTGTCCCTACAACTGTTATTTATTTTTTTAAAAGCATTTTATGGAGAAGCATTCCCTTCAGTAAACCTATTAGTGTAAAAATTAAATTAAATAAAAAATATCAATACAGATGGTGCAATGAGCAAGGTTTCTGATGTATGCTGATTTCAGGAACAGTATCTTCCCAAACACGGTAAGCATTTTTCAGCATCACAAAATAACAAACTGAAGGTAAATTTTGTGATGCTAAAAATACATTTGCCCTTACATATTTTTCTAGGACTCAGTATGTAGTTGCAGATTAATTTTAACCAACAGTGAAGCAGAAGTAAATTTTATGCTCCTTCATTGCTGACCTCAATCATTTGCTGCACTAAGACTAAGCATCAACCTCTTGCCTTATGAGTTCAACGGCTATGCAGAACTTAACCTATGTATTCCTTGCCCCCCGCCCCAAACCAGGCCATATTTCTGTGTCTTCTGTAACTCCTAGGAATGAACATAGCCCAAATTGGGTGACTGTTATGGTACAATGTACTACACTTAACAGGCTGAATGGGAACGAAGGCTGATACTCAGTTAGACAATCAATCGCATGAGTTTTCATGGATTAACAGCACAATCCTATATATGTCTTCATAGAGGTAAACCGCCCCCCTTGAATTCATGGACACTGAATACAGCAATACTTGGGAGGGGGAAGCATTTTAATTGCCTATGGGTGTGATCCTATGCACAACACAAATAGGATTGTGCCCTAAACTAACTTAAGCCTTACAGTCTGTTGTATAATTTAGCTCTTGACAAAATGTGTGGTGGATATAATTCACAGGCTTTGTAAGTTCGCCTCTGAGATGCAATTAGGACACTAGAAAGTAGTGACTAATGAACCCAAGCTAGGAGCTGGTGGTCTGATTAAAACTTCTTTAGGGACCATACATTCCTGTATACTGAATACTATTTAGCCCTTGCAAGGAAACAGCAAAAGAATTTAAGATTGCACAGTATTGAACAGCAAAATTCGATAACTCTGGCAGCTAAATTTTATTCTCCTATTTTTGGCAATCAGATCCCAATAGAGAGTAAAGGGTTAACTATCTAAAAACTGTTGTTTATAAACCTCAGGTTGCATTTATACTGACCCTTATGAATGCTAAACCACTGCCATGTTAGGAGGAAGATTCAATAAGGATTCTTCATGGCAACCTTGTTGTCCCTGCGGTGCAGGGGATTTATAGACTTTAATGCATATATGACTGTATTGCAATTTCTATTGGGATATGAGGAGAGAACTGTTTGTGCCTTTATTACCTATGTTTCCTGGCAGAAACAATCTGTTTTATGTATCTCATCATTTAGCCGACACCATTCCTGTAGTTACTGGAAAACCTACTAAGTTTTTTTCTGTTGCAATTCACTTGAGAGCTCAGTTAACCTGTTTTTGATTCGCTCAGCATAGATAATACATTGTTCTGTCTTTGCATTGACGGGAGGGCATTTTTGCCTGCAAATTATCTGTCTGAATTGCACATCTCTAAATTCAGGAAAGCTTTTACCTTGGCAAGATACAATGGTCTACCTTCTGCCTTATTGGATGGAAAGTTTAGAAGGAAACAATATCAGGAACGGGTATGCCCCTGCAGGTTGGGAGAAGTAGAAACAGCAGGGCACGTTTTGTTACACTGTACTTTCTATCAGGATTTGCACCACAGAGTTCTAGCTCCTATTTTACAATGGTTCCTGGGAAGAATGGAGGAACAATATCTAGCACAATGACCCAAGGTCTCTTCAAAAGTGGCAGGCTTTTTGCATCTACTATTAATCAATGGAAATTGAATTTTCTTGGTATTGCAGAATAGTAATAACTTATGAACAATAAGTATTTTATTCATTGGCTTTTATTATGGTTGTTTTTATGTATTCTGTTTTAGTGACATGCTATACTGCTTTTGTGCTGACTGTTTGACCGGTCTATGACCATAATAATAAAATCAATCAATCAATATATGTCTCTGCATGTATATTTTGTTGCTCTATATGTTTTTGTAAATATATTAGCACTTTACTGAATTTTCCAACTTATTTATTTTCGACCATTTGCCCCGAAAAGAAATTAAGCCCAAAAATTGTGGGAAGGGATGAGAATTTTGGAGTGGAGGGCTTCAGTGATTACCTCATCATAAGGAGGTGGTTGAGGGGTTCATATGTGCTCTTTCTTTTACCATTTTGGTTTTGCTTTGTTATTAAAAGTCTTTTGAACAACAGAAACAACAACATGAATAACAACCACTCCTCTCTCAGCTTTCAGGCTCTGAGCAGGCAGCAGCACTGAAAAGCCCCAAGGGAAGGAAGAGGACAGAAGAGCTGTGGGGAGGAGAATGGTAAAAGAAAGAACGCATAGGAACCCCTCAGCTACTTCTTTACAGTAAGGTAAGAACTGAAGTCCCCTGTACCCAGAGAAATTTCTCCGAAATTCTCAACATCCCAATGAAAAAGGCAGAAAAACAACTGTCTCTTTCGTAGGGAAAACGATGAGGTTGCGAAAGAACAGGTGGGGTTTCAGAAAAGCACTAAAATATATCTTGTATACCTTGCTTTTTCAATCTGGTCATAGACTGCAATAATGAGACTTAAGTCTTTCTAACTTAAATTGGTCTACTTCATAATATTACAAACTTAGAGATCAATCTTGGAAGTATGTCTCACTGAGTTGAACAGAACTTACTCCTGATAAGTATTATTTAGGATTAAAGTCTTACAGTCAGACTAAACACATTTACTCATAGGTAGATCCCAATTACTTCAATGCCATGCATTCTCAAGGGTACAGAGATTGCAGCCTTCCTTATGTTACTTTCTACTGTTCTTGCAATGCTATTCTTGCTATTCAGTTTCACTCAGAAGCCCCAGTGACTTCAATGAGGTTTTCTAACATAAATTTGCAAGCTGAAAAACAGTAAAACTCTCCCATACACAGCAAAAGAATATACACAGCAGAAGAATATACACTTTTTAAAAATAACTGTAAATCGTAAACCATCTTTGCTTTTGTATAAAAGAAGTCTGATCTTACCAGGCCACTTACACAAGGTAAGCCTACCAATACTAGCTTACAAAATGCAAACTTCAAGTATATATTTAAAAGGCACTCACTCTAAGCCTGAAAAACCTCAAACTACATTTTTATGCCATCCTACTGAATTCAATGGGGTTACTTTGCAGTAAGTACTTTAAGAATTTTGAACACAACCCACTGAGAAGTTCTTCTATTGAAGTCCTACTGAAGTTAACTTATTCATTTCAGTGAGGCTTGTACATGAGACGTTCCAGTGCAAACCAATTCTTCCTTGCCTTTCCATTCATCACCCATTATTTATTACCTTCTAGGGATTCATTCATTCATTATATTTCTATACTGTCCCATGGCCAAAACGCTCTGGGCAGTTCACAAAAATTAAAAACCACTAAAATACAAGAGGAAAGAGAAAACAATCTCTTTGCTCTCTTTCAACAAAATAATTTAAAAAACAACAACAACAATGATCTTGGGAAATTACTCCCTTGGGATAGGTTGTGATCCTCAAATCATTTATTCTACAGTAATCTCACCAATATTAATAGAATTATTCTGGAACCACTAATTTAAGGAAACTAGCCAAATGCCATTAATTCTCCTGTTATCCCTTGAAGAACACTGTACGGTATATATAATTATGTAAATGCAAAAATATAGACACATGTGATTGCCACACATGGTTTCCACACATCAGTGGGACGTACTTCCAAGTAGACAATGTATAGGAGTGCACGGTTAAGTACTTAGTAGGAAATTCATTTAAAATAGCCCTGACACTCTGGTGTTATTGTTCTTAGTGATGTTCCTTCTTAGGACCCTGACAATGTTAAACATATAGTCTAATGTCTTATTCTAAGCATGAATTTAAAAAATATTGGTAGGTTGCAATGGTGGAGGTTTTTCCAAAACGTTGTTCTCAAAAAGTTAATTGAAGTAAATTAGGCTAAAATCCAGCATGGCACTTTCCTTAATCATGCACCTTTCCATGCATTCAACAAGTCATGTTGAATTTGCTGAGGCCACTAAGGTATTTGATTATTTGTGTGATCATTATGGGAAAGGCTTTGGGGGTTGCTGGAGTGGATTTCCTAAACAATCTCATAGCAGCAAACATCATTATAAAGATAATCCTGAGCAAAGATAATATAAACTGTCTCAGAAGATACAGGGAAAGATATAGACTACAGGACTTTAATCATTTTTGCCTCTGATTAGACTTCACAAAAAATTAGGAAAATAGCTTTTGTAAGTGCATCTAATTCCCTTGTGTAATTATCCCATAATATATAGGTTCTCTCTTTTTTAAAAAAATGATGCTATTTCACACAGTAAAGATACTAGAGAAAACAGGGATGGAAAATAATCTAGAATCCTTTTGTGGATGTACACAGAAATCCACGTAGTGAGCTGGTCTTCCGAAATACCTGTGTTGTAGTATATTGCATCTTATGTGTGGGTGGGAATATTCTCATGCACAGGAAAAAATCTGTCAAGGCTACTGTTTGCAAGGTTTCAGATATAGATGAGTAAAAATGAAAAAGACATGTAATTAGGAGAATGGTAGAATTTCCAGAATGGATAGTCATACACCTAAAATGTAGGCACTCTGAAAGAGGAAATGATAAAAAGCATATGCCTCTATGCTCCAATCACCAGGTCCTTCTTCAACGTTGTAGTGTGTGGTTTCCACCCCACTGGTTAATAAGGGAACAAAACTTTTAAAAAATTGGTGTTTGGTTTTTCCACTATCAAGTCTTTTCAATAAATATGTGTGGATGTGTTTGTATGTGAACGTTGTCTCAGGTTGATGAAAACACCTTCATCAAATGCTGCTGTAATCTGATCTTTTGGCAACAAAGGCTGGTGCCTCCCATTCCACGGTGAAGAACGAAATTGTCCCAAAGAACCCAACCACAGCCATAATCAGAAGCTGCCACTGAAGAAGCAGATAATTGCTGTAGAAGAAAGCGATGGCTGCACAGACAGACTGAAAAGGAAAGCAGAGAAGTGGTGAACACAGCTTTAGTGATATTCCAACTTAGCTTTAGTGGAATTCAGTTTTAAGAACATTTCAACTTTTTTCTGAATTCCAGAGCATAAATTCCCCTGTTCAAGTTACTGTTTCAATTAACCCCTCAATTTTTAAAACCTGTCCATTTCAAATTGAATATATGAGCAGCAAATCCCCTTCCACGTCATGTTCAGGCCATTTCCAATGCCCAATTTGTTTACTGAGTCTTTACTGCTTGTCTGCCCAAATCCAACAAATCATATTGATCTATAAATTGAGCAACAACCTAATGATTTTTGCATCTATTGGTTCTTATTTATCCACTTTAATTTATTTTTATATAGAATGTCATTCTTCCACACCAGCCATTAATATCATTTAATTTATTAAGGCTGTAATCCTATACCCACTTAACTGGAAGAAAGCCCCATTGAATTCAATGGGACACACTTCTGAGTAGGCATGTATGGGACTCCACTATAAAATGCTAGTCTGTTTTTCTATATAGCACAACTATCAATGCATCTATTCCACTTATGGCTACTACTAGTACTCTAGCTTTTTTATTATTATATTTATTATTGTATTAACTATTGTTTCATCCTGCATAACATATTACAGCACAAGCCTATGCATGCTCTTCAGAAATAAATCCCATTGCCTTTAATGGAGCTTACTTTAGGTAAGTCTGCATGGGATTGTAGCCTATATTTCTCCATTTGAGTTACCCAAATATCCTGCATGGGCACAAAGGCTTCAATATTGTTGCCTTCTCTAACTTCACCCAATCAAAACTAGATAACCATTCATTTTCTTACAATGTTACATAAAGTTCATTGTATATGTAAAAAATAAACAACTGCATTGTTCCAATAGATTATTGCTATATATACAACATGTAAATCTTTGCCATTGGACAACAGATATTACCTGGATGAATTTAAAGATTGCAAATGCAGGTGCACTGTCTTCTGAATATAGAAATCCCAAAATACTGAGAAGCTGAGTGTTGAAACAGCTATCGCCAAGGCCTAGTAAGAAGCTGCAAAAAATTGCTACTTCTTTGCTAAAATTAAAAAAGAAGCCATTATTAACAACTATGACTGGAAAATGATATTATGTACAATCCTACCATTCATCACTTTTGTCAGAGTTTACAGAGAAAGGATGGACAAAAGTTGCAAGATCCAAATTGTTACTGATACCTGTTTCATTTTGAGAATTATAATTCTTATGGAATCGAGGCAATGCAGTTAATAGATCAAAGACATGTGTTAGTTCTCATTTTAAACATCCTTGGAGTGCAATAATATAGTAGTGTGAGTCACAAGTACTCACCGTTAATTGTCTCACCCACAAAAGCAGTTTTGTATACCCACATATATTTGTAGGATTTCATGTGTATTAAAAAGTTTTAAAAAACAGACAATTAAAACAACTAAACAAATCCTTAATGTCTTCTGTTTTAAAAACCTCATTATTTTAAAGCTAAATTCATGCAAACTGGAGTGACTGTTCATGACTTTGAAAAACTCAGATTAGCAATGTCGGATGAAAATGACGTATTTTATAGTCAGAGAGGTTAAGGGTATGCAACTAACATAGAAAAATTGTCCCGAGATAATTGAACAAAGTAATTTCAGTTTAAAAGGAAGGTAATATCTGTATTCAATGAGGTTTTGACTGAAGCCAGGATCAGTTGTTCATATTTTAATCCAGAATGAGAAATAGATCTGAGGCTCATGCATACCCTCATCTCTGTCCTGTGTTGCTTACCCAGTACAGAAAAGCATGTCTGACTGACAGCATCCATGAGCTTATCTAAGATTTACAACAACTGTGCTTCTGGCATCAGTTGTTAAAATTGCTGTTTATGACCTTTAAAATGATGGGAGGCCTGTCAAGTGAGCCTCTAAACACATTTCAGAAAAACCTGGAAGAATTAGCTAAAATGTTTCTCTGAAGTTAAACTCACATTCAGCTAACCATACAAAAGTGAAAATACTTTTGGAACTGATCTGTAGCTGCTTATCTGTTCAAAATACAGGACTTGATAAAGACCTACAGGGTCCCAAACGATTTACAAATAGGAAAGATTTCCAGACATCAAGTAGAAAAAACTATTCCACCACAGAAACAATGAGAATATAAGTTTTTGAAAACCACAACAAAAGTAATGTATAATAAGCAGAAGCTGCCTTAGACTGAGTCACACTGTCAATCCATCCAGACAAGTATTCTAGATGCTGAGTGCCAGCAGCTCTCAAGCGTTTCAGGCCAGATTCTTTCCTAGCCCTACATGGAAATGCCAGGGATTGAACCAGGGACACAGTGCATAGTTAAACTATGGAATTCACTGCCACAAGATGTGGTGATGGCCACCAATTTGGATGGCTTTAAAAGGGGGTTGGATAAATTCCTGGAAGAGAAGGCTACTAGTCATGATGGCTATGTGCTACCTCCAATATCAGAGGCAGTAAGCCTATATACATCAGTTGTTGGGGAACATGGGTGGGAAGGTGCTGTTGCAGTGTGTCCTGCTTGTGGGTCCCTGGTCAACAGCTGGTTGGCCCCTGTCTGAACAGTATGCTACACTTGATGGACTCTTGGTCTAATCCACCATGGTTCTTCCTGTTATGTCGACCTTCTGCACGCAAAGCTGCTGTTCTATCACTGAACCAAAGAACTTCCCATCATGACAGAGGAGAATCAAAGCATACAGGATCCTAAGCTGGTAATAATGCAATGTAGCAAAACTCACTGGTGACAAGTGATCAAAAAGCTGCTGGAATTCAGAGGTTCTGTTCACCAAACAGTTCACTGCTATGGGGTGGGGGATCTCTTTCTATTCACCTCCTAAAACCACTATTTGATCAAGAGGAGCAGAAAACTAACTTCTACCTTGGTTCCATGAATGCTACGCTGTCTGTCCCATGCATGGACGCAACGGGGGCATCATTTGGCATGTTATAGAAAATCAAATAGAAGGCTATGAAATGGACCACAATGCCTAACATCACCACTGGATTCCTGCCAAACCGGTTGTTCTTGCTCAGGAGGCCAAAGATTCCTCCACCTGTGACAGAGAATGCACCAAAGGAAAAGAGGAGAGCAATTAAAATAGTCACAGTGTAAACTAAGGGTTGTCTCCAATATTAGTCCTATTGCCTAAGAGTGAACCCATTGAAATGAATGGGACTTAAGTCAGCCATGATTAACTTACATCACATTCATTTCAATGGAGACACTCTAAGTAGTAGGACTAAGACTGGATACAACCATAGGGAACAAGATTTTAAGTTAGGACAGCACAAGTAAAAGGAAAATGTTTTCCCCAACCCTGTCTGCTACATCAAGGAAGAGAGAACAAGTAAGCAAACAGAGTGCAGCTTGACTTTGAGTACTGGCTCCTTCGGATTATTTCCATTAAGGAACAGCGTCCACAATCGCTAGATTCCGATTGCATTAGCGGAAGGTCCTGCTAACATGCGGACAGCATTGGATACTGCTCATTGTTACCTTCTGGATCTACAAAGGCATACCATTAGGGGATGCTCTACATTTCTGATTTGTCAACTACTTTGGTTGGATAGGAGATCAGAAATCAATCTGACATTTAAATCCAACTCCATACTGCTCAAGTTTCTCTCCAAAGAAATTACTCATCTCACTCTCTCAGATATCTCTATGATTGCTATAATCTACAGCTGTAGTGGCCCAACCTTTTTGCAAAGTGTTCCATAAGCCCCAGATTGAGAGAGTGCCACTATAGTATAACCTACAGGTCATTTGCAGCCCCGCCTATACCTTGTGGTGACTTTGCTTCTAGGAACTGGGAACTGGAACTGCAACTGGGAAAGCAGGCAACACTGCAGCATAGGAGAAGCAAACCCATGCCAAATGGTTAGCTATGGCATAGAGTCAGGCCAACACCCAAGCCTCTTTCTCCCACACTGCACCACTGCCTGTTCCCCAACTGGAGACCTAAGATCTAGTTCTCATAACAGCAGATGAGGTGGCAAAACAATTGAGACTGCAATGGGGAGGGGGGGGCTCACATGATTGAACATTCCTTCATATTGTTTAGAATTAAAAATCCATGCACATAGAAGACTAGCAAATCAAGGGAAGGGATAGGGGTAGAATCCTTCTCCCTAAAATTTAGCTTTCTATGTGTGGGGAGTTAATTTTATTTTTTTTTAATAGAAGAGCATTTAGTCATGTGACTATCCACCAGAAGCCGAAAGCAGTACAGCCCAAACACAGGTTTCCTACTTGATCTGCTATTTGTGAGAACTAGGTCTAAGTATGGGAAGAACGTTGCTGTCTACATTGGCTCAAAAAACCAAAAAGTCAATCTGCGTTTTGTACTGAACAGCTGCTTCTCTTGGCTGTCAGAAGTCTCATGCTGCAGAGCTTGCCTGTTCTATAATGAGTATAAACACAGCTTGCTACTTGTAGAATCATGATACATAAATATAAATTCTCTAGTCCCATGAACCAGCTCTTATCTGACGGTTAAACAAGTGGTGTAGCTCTTTATATTAAATGCATTCAATGACCATTCCTAGCTGCATGCACATTATACAACTGTGGGCAAAACAAAATATTTTGTGTTATTTCAGATCCAGTTTGGACTCACCTAATATTTCTCCAATGCCAATAAAAATACCAGAGAGTCCAATAAGGCTTTTTTCTTCAGTACCAAATTTATTTACAGCACCTATGCAGGTCCCATACACTCCAGAGAAGAATGTTAATTCCAGACCTTGAAAGAAACAACATTTCAGACATGGTTATGCACAATTGTGTTATTCTTAAGCACTGTCCTTTCAAAGAGTGACTGTCTACAGGGGAGGCTGTAATAATATTCAGATTAATGTTGCAGAATTCCAGTATAACAATGAGATCCTCGTAAGTCATAATTTAAAAGGCCAAATAAGCAGGGAACAGCAAACCTCAATGTTCACAGATGGTTTATAGGATAGTGGCTTCCAAATGTGCTCCAAACATACAAAGCCCTTGTTCCAACTGATGCCAACTATGTTACATCAGCTGTTCATTCATGAGGGGGTCACACTGTTCCCCCAATTAGTGTCTTATGAGTAAACTAAGCCTCCACAAATACATAAGTTGGCCATCCCCATGTAGCATCCTGATAGCTAGTTAACAGCTGCTGTGTATGAGAGCAAAACTACCTGCATTTCCCCCATACGCCACTGCCCAAGTATACAACTCAATTCTTAAAAGAACTATTTTTTAAATATCTCTGTAACTAAACAAGGATTTTGGCATCATCACAAACAAGTTCAATAATAAACAAGGAGAGGGGAACCAATATCTCCCCTTTCTGGGCTAGCTGGAGACTCACGGAATTGCTGAAAAGGTGGAAGGCACTTACTGCTGTGATTACTGCACTTCAGCGGATGTGCACAAGTGTCCCTGGCAGGTTTTTTTAAAAAAAAAAACTTGGCAAGACAGCTGCATGGGACGGAGTGCATCTGAACTGCGCTACAGGTCTCTCATTTCGCTTATTGTTATTTCTCCCCTGCAACTGTGCATATGTAGTCTTGTCTTCTCAATTTTCTTGTAAGTTACCTATTCCACAACTTCCTTTGACAGCTGAAGCATACAAGGAAATTGACCAGGCAAGATGACACATACCTGACAGTCTGCACACTTGAAAAAGACCAAGACCATTAAAAAATATATATATATAAATGTATTTGCATACTCCCGAAGGACTAATTTTTTTTCAAAGTGGCGATGTAAAGGGGTAGCAATCGGAGTGAGATGAGGACCGGGGCGAGGAGATAAGATTGGTTCTGCTGCAAAGGTGCTTGGGATATGTGCTGGAGCCAGCTAGAGGGCTGAGGAGGGAAGAGAAGAACAATCTACAACAAGCCTGATCATCTGTCGGGTGTACCGTGGGTTATTCTGCAAACAACGCTTTTCAATAAAAGTCCTATCCTAAACCAAACTTAACAAAGAAGCAAAGCAGGTTTAAGGAAGCTTATATGTAAATAGGAATAAAAATACCACCACTGCAATAAAACACACTTTAATAAAGTGACTAGCTTAACATACAAAATATAGGGGGAAATATATATATTAATAATACAATATATAAAATCGTACAAGAACAAAAAAATAGTCCAACATGTTGTATGCAGACATAGTAATGATATTGGTTTCCGAATGGGCTTTTCCTAATACACTTATAATGCAAATTATCCTAACCGAACCATTATCTTTACTATGTGTGTATGAACTGTTTGATTCTCCATATTGACACTTAAAATGGAGGTGGCCTTTATCATAAGGCTTGAGTTCCCTGATAGAAAAGTGAGATATCAAATAAAGCACCATACTAGGATAAACGAGACATTTCGATGTATGCTAACTAATTCTACTTCCCAGAGCACTTGGGAGCCCGGCTAACATGAGCCAAATAAATTCCAACAGCCTATCAGACTATACAGTGCCTGCAGACAAATCCCAAGAAAAGTACATTTTGATGCAGGAATTAGAGAGCGACCTTCAATTTGGAAATAACAAATAAGGAGATTTGGCAATTAAGCCAACTAAGATGCATAAAATATGTGATTTCGGGCACAATCCTATGCATGTTTAGAATGACTTTTTGGCTGCAAAGAAATCTTCAGAGAAAGCCTCAGCCCTGACCATGATTCCCACACAGCAGAAACACTGATAGACAAAAGCTTTGGGAAATAAAAGCATCAAGCGAAATTGCATGATGCAGCCAAGAGCTAATGGATTTAGGGCGGCAGGGACAGATGAGCACCAAAATGTCCCACACGAACCCCTGTGGGTCAATGTTTGTACTCCTGTGCAGTTACCTGTATATGCTGTTGTGATGCTAAGCAGCAAAATCTCTTTTGTGCCACACAGCTTGATAGATCTTTCTGCAAAGAACTCACAGTTAAAACATGCACACACAAACCATGAGAATCGTCACTGAATGCTGGATTTAAAGGGCGGAGTTGAGTTGATCCACATTACCCTTTCCCCAATCAGAATGACTTCTTCTCTGTTACTACACACACCCAGAACAGACAGGCTTTTAGAAATCTAGATGAGAGTAGAATATCCCACCCTAAAAGGCTCCCTTTCTACCGTCCCCACATCTGAAGCAGGCCACATTACAGAGCACACTCTCATTCTGCTGCTAATACAAGGAAAACCATATTTTAGATTCCTCCCAGTGCATTGGAAACATGGCCACTGCTCCTTTGATACGGGGATAGCCACAAGGTACCAAGTTGTATGGAAGTTTCAAGGAAACCATCAAACATGAGGAACTAAAGGACACATTCGGACAACACAATAGCTAACCCTGCTCCTATAGTCCACTCCACCGATGACCATTTGCACATCACGGTTGGGCAACATGCTAATAAGTCATCCATGGAGGAGGCTGTAAGGGCAGGGTTGGCTATTGCTCTCCCTGCCCTCCCCCCTCCCCACCAAATGGCACCACTGGTTCCCCCTTACCTTATCGGGGTATTGCTATTCTGTGGGTAGGGGTGGAGGGAGGGGAGAGACGATCCCCCACCTCCTTCTTGCCACAGCTGCCGCAAAACCGTCTGGGTATGGTATTCATCCGCAATGAGTCCATCCCCATTACTTTCAAAGCTGAGGCTCTCTCTGCCCTCAGCCTCAAAACTAATGGGGAACAGAGGATGGAATGCAGGAGGATTCATTCACTCCTCCTGTGCCCCATCCTCCATTCGCCGCAAAGTGCTAGTAGCTGGTGACGGGGGACGCTAGGAGCTCCTGCCGCTCTCAAGCAGCAGCAGGAGTTCCTAGCATCCCCTGTCCCTAATCACCAGCTCTTTCCCTCCGTGGCGGGGACAAAGGATGTGCACGTCCCATTTGGGGCACCGCGACTGGCAGCATGTGCCTGTCCCGGGAAGAGCGTGGAGGGCCAAAGATCACGGCACCCCACCAAGGGATGGCACAATTGGCGGCTTCCCAAGCGCTTCCTGGACAGGATTATTTCCTCTGCCAATAGGGCCCTGTTGGGCAAGAGCAGCAGGAGTTTCTGCCGCTCTTGCCTTGCGACACTGTGGACAGGGAAAATAATTCACAGAGCCCACAATATGATACAATAATCAACAGTTGTGCAAATAATCAACTTTGCATACCATTGATTATTTGCGTTGGTTATTTCTAGAAAATAACCAGCCGTGGTGTAGTTTCCCCCCACCAGACAACACAATAGTCAACGGTTGACTATTTAGTGTACCGTGGACTATTAAATCAACCGTTGACTATTGTGGCGTCTGAACCTAGTCAAAAACAAGTTTCTCCTCTCTGGGGAGATCTCAAGATTAATATGATATACTCCTTCGTCGTCCTGGGAAATGCAAGGCATTTGTATCTGGATGGTGAGAAAAAGATAAAGATCTTACAATATAGGGAAATAGGTCATAGCTGGAGAAGGGAAAAACTGCAGATGTTATCATTCTTAATGACACCTGCAAGCAATTTTCTAATTTGAAGCATTCATATCTGACCATGGCTAAGCATGCTGGAACGTCTAAGTGTAATACTTTCTGTGGCACTTCTTCCTTGGAATTTTACTTACTAAATGCATCTACAGCCCTTGTCATTTTGCTTTGGTCAGACCTGGATAAAACAAATATTTAAAGTGAGAAAATAAATAAACTGAGAAAACAAATTATAGCCATGCTATATTCACGAAGCTGTTTTATGCAATATTGTTCACCATGTGAAATTTTAAAATACCAACATTGGACATAACGCTCAACTAGGGGCAACCCTATGGCCCCCTAAACAAAGCCCTAGGATTTTTCAGGAAAAAAACCCTCTGAGGCTGTAGATGGCGCTTCAAACGGAAATGGGTTTTTAGGAGGTTGCAACAGCCCTCCTGGCTCTGCAACACCCCATGGGGGAGGGGGGGACAGGTGTGTTGAGGTGTGCTCGTGGATGGGGAGGGAGAGACCATGGATCCAATGCCTTCTCAGCCTTCAACAACTCTCCTGGACAATATCTAGACACACCCAAGAGCTCAACTAAATGTTCCCTCCCATTTTCAGCAATGGGAAGGACTGATTTTTCTTCTATCTGTGGATGGAGGAAAAATACTGAAAGCCACACCTCCCACTAAGGCATAGGAAGGGCCAGAGTACTCCAATATGGGCGTTCTAGAGAGAGCATAGCGTTGCTCTCTAAATAATATGTAAATTTAATTTCTTCCTTCAAAATCTTTCATGAGCTTTTTCCTATCAGATTAGCTCTGCCTGCCATCCTAAGCATTCAACCATGTAAGTCCTCACCCGCAATCTGAAGTGGTACAGTCTTGATCGAACACTACCACCCTCGGTGAGAATTAAGCCCTTGTCTACTTACACCACTGAACTACTTTCTGTTTAGGCCAGAGATTCCTGACTCACGTGCTCCAGACAGAACAGCATTTTCATTCAAACCTCAGTTAATTTCTCCCATGCAGATGCATGGCCACTGAATCCTAAGGACTGGAAGGATTTAACTCTAGTCAAACATTTTATCCTGGATAACAGGCAGATTAGGAAGAACTAAGTGGAGTCTTTTAGACGTGACCACCCACCCTATTCATTAATGGAAAAGCACAGTTATTTGTATGACATACTATCTATGCAAGGGCACTATGCATAAATTTCTTTTTATAATAATTATGGGTCATGTTTCTTATTCACACAGGAATAGAAATGGCTGAGTTAGGAACACGCTGCTCCAGCAAGAGGATAGCCATAAGCACCTACGTGTGTTCAACAAGGTTATCAGAAGTGGCTTCCTCTTCTTCCGATTTTGATTCTTCCAGGGTTCTAATAAGAAAAAACAGAACGGTGCCCACAAGACTGATCACTGTCAGGGCGATGAAGACAGTCCTACGGTCATTCTCTGCAGAGGAAAATAGTGTGTTATACCTTCATAAACAAACAACAGCACATCCACTCAAAATATCTAGGCCATTTCTGTGCAAAAGCAAAGCACAGCATATAGAAGAAAGTTTACACTCACACATATTAGCCAAGTTTGAATAAGCTCTTCACCAATGAAAGCGAACCTGTGTATCTGAAGATAACTATGCCTATTGAATTATTTACTTAGATTGCAATATTTGTGTTTTGGAAGAAATCAGACTGGTTGTATAGGGACTGGCAGGAAGAGCAGAAAGAAAGTATCAGACCAGATTCACAGCTGAGCAAGGATTTTGCTATTGTTGTTCTAGTGCATAAACGTGTCAGACATGTGTCAGACACTCTAACCATTGATTCGAGATCTTTAAATGATTGTTAAGATCTTTAAGTGATTTAAGCTTCACTTCTGGAAACTGGCCTTCGCTTAGCTGCACTATCTGGGAGCAAGGGCAAGAGGACGTGAGTTCAAGAAAGACAGAGCATTTTGAGGAGAGATTTGAAAGATAAACAGTGACGTAAGACTCATCAAGGCAAGGTCAGGAAGAGAAGCGCCATCCGAATATTTCCAAATCAACTAGTTCAACAAGGACTGCAATTTGAAGGCCCGTATCACAATCATGAGAGGGAAAGGCTGACACACACGTGGAATGAAAGCCAAAAATACAAGCAACAGAAGTCTCCATGCTTTTTATGATTATGCCACTACACACTACACACTAAAAAAAGAGTCCTAAGGCATTTTAAAAGCTATTTAAAAAGTATCACCATTGCTTTTTCTTTGAATGTCTGTTTGTCACCAACAGATCAATTTCCTCTTATTGTTTCATTCACAACCTTGCTGCCTCAAAAAAGGTATTTGATAAATAAAACCAACCTGATATATGAGTTTTCCCTTGCCAGGCAAAGTATATATAGAGATTTCCAAAAAACAAGCTGCGAACAGAAGAAAGCACATTATTGGTTAAGCTTGCTATCTGTATCACAAGAACAGAGAAAGAATAAAGTCAGAAGCAGAAGTAGTAAGAAGATTGCAAATCCAAGTGGATTCTAAAAAGGCCCAAGGATTTCCTGATAAAAGAGTAAGGGTGCAATCCTATGGATGTTTAGACAGCATTTCCCAACCAGCATGGGAGTTGTGGGACTTTTTTTTCCTGTCATAACATGCATAGGATTGTACCATAAATTATGTTGGCTTTACAGGCAGATTCCAACATATCCAGACAAAGGGAAAGATAAGAATTACATCCTCCTAAGAATTGCATGCCTTTCACCCTTTGAAATGAAAGTAGGACACATGCTACAAAGTTAAGATCAACAGAATAGATTTTGTGTTTGACCTTGGGGCAAGGTGGGGGAATCAGGAATGAATGTGATCATCTGCCTACCATCTCGTCTGCTGTTCTGCTTATTTCCCCCCTTCTTTTTTCCCCTTTTTTACAGATCTCAAAGTTAGTTGTAGAAGACCACTTGTTTCTGGATTTAATTTTAAGTGCTTGCATTGACCTTTAAAGTCCTAAACAGCTGAAAACCAGGTTACCTCAGAAACAACCTGATCCCATATGAACCTGTCTGACTTTTAAAATCAGCCTGGCAGGCCCTGCTGTGTGTGTTGCCCTTAAGCAAGATCAAACAGGGACGTATGAGAAACAGGACCTTCTCGATGGTGGTGCCATGATTGTAGAATTCCTTCTTGGAGGTGATTTGTCATGCTCTCTCTCTCTCTCTTTCTATCTTTAAGGCAGTTGGTAAAGAACTTCTTGTTACCTCTGGCTTGTAATCTGCAGTTTCATCATGTTAAAAAGGCACTTCTGCCTTTTTGAACTGCTACCATTTTACTATTTTAATGGATGTGTTGTTTTTAAGATTGTTTTATTCTATCTTATTGTATGCATAATTGTTATTTTATGCCATTTTATTATTTTAATAGAAAGTGGGATATAAATAGTAAACTAAGTCCCTTTATTGGATCAATTTCAAGGTGTGCGAAAGAACGCTTACGACAAATATAGACTGCCTCCCTTCAAAGGATCTCAGGTGGCAAACATGTTTCTACATCTTCACCCCAAAAATATCCTCACTATATAAAGTATGTTAGGCTGAGAGAGTGACTGGTCCCAAGGCCACCCAGGAATCTTCATGGCTACGCTGGGATGCCCTGGATCCAACACTCTAGCCACTATTCCATTAGCACTAAATAATAAAATTGTCAGATTTTAGGCAAATTTAAATCTGGTGTCTATTTAAAAACAACAACACAGATAGGCAACGTCATGTCAAAAGCAAAGCCAGCCAACATATCCTTCCAAATGGAAACACAAAGCAGGTATCTAAAGAGCTACTTGGCAAGTCACCTATGGTAAATGAGAATTACTTCTAGTTGATCAGGTATGGAAGCTTATGTGGTGCTTTTAGTCTTTTTAGATTATCAGAAAAGAGAAGCAACTACCGTATGCATGTGTGAACATGAAGGCAAGTGAGCAATTTTGAGGGCTAATGCCGTGGAAGATGTATCTGCAAGGCTGGTGTAAAGCTTATATATACCACATAAGCTGCACAGGATACTCTGCAGTCTTCCCCTGATTTTTGACTACTTGCTTTACAATGCCAAGACAGCTGTAAGTTCATGGGAAATGTTGAGTGCTTGCCCTCAGAAGCAAGGCAGATCATTTCCAATGACACAAAAGTGACTCAGAACACCCTCAGAGGAAAACACACTTTCCATATAGGACTGTTTATGATGCCCTTTCTGGAACACAAAGCCTACTGGAAGCTGGTATTCTAGCAGACACATATCCATTACAAGCAGTAAATAAGGCACTAACAACTCAACCCTATCCATGGAACTTCCATCCATGTAAGTGTGCATAGGATTGCA
Source organism: Anniella stebbinsi (assembly GCA_029215795.1). NCBI lineage: Eukaryota > Metazoa > Chordata > Lepidosauria > Squamata > Anniellidae > Anniella > Anniella stebbinsi. The sequence continues at coordinate 56,164,912 of JARDYH010000005.1, read as the reverse complement.
ACCTAATCACAAGTTTTTGTCACTAACTATGGGTATTTCAGAAGAAATAGAATTAATAAAGTTGACTATTTAGCATTAAAGACGAATGTCACTCTTATGCCAACAAAGCTAACAAGTACTGGGTGGGTATAATGAAAGGAATAATTTAATTCTTACCTGAATTGCAATAATGCCCAGAATATTCCACTGTTTCTGCCAATTGTGTTTTCATTAGAATTTATTGTCAGACAGTTTCCCTGAGCAGTCCACAGTACTGAAATTTAATCAGAACATTAGTAAATAAAGGGCTTATTCACACTTAATATCTGTGAATTTGTATATATTTGAATGCACAGAGGTAGTTAATTCATATTTGTATTTTTAGGACATATCTTCGGACCACTTCACATGTTTAGGTATACACCTAAAAACGTTTTTAAGTGTACATCTATAAAGTGTGAATGGAACAAAGATGTATGATACACGTGTCAAGGGCTTTTCTGCAAGCCCTTGGTAAGTGTCAATGTAGTAGTAAACCTGAGTTTGTTGCCATGTGTAAAGCAAAATTTACTGTCCATCTTCAAAATGTGAAACTAATCACACATTTGCAAGTATCCACAAGTTCATAGATACAAAATAATATAAAACCAGCCTATTTAATTATTACAAGGAATCCTAGATGTTGTTCAATTTACTGCAGTTGCGAACAACCTCTTCAGCACTGAGGATCACTTAGTGATGTATTGCAGGCCTCAGGCAACAGCAAATCTGTATCATACATGCTATATAAGATGTATAAATAAGCCTGTTCAAAGCAGATGCCATTTCAGCTACAATGTCATCTCTGTGATTTTGAAATGCAACTCCAAAGTAGCGGTTCAGTTCATCCCCAGATGTCAGAGCAAAAAGGACAAGTTACTAAATAAATCACACTAAATTCAATGGGTCTTACTTCCTAAATAATGTGCTCAGGATTGCAGCCCAAGAGAGAGAGGGAGAAATTAATTCTAATTTCTGCTGGAACTTTTGCACATGGGCCATTTCCATGCCTGGTTGTGTGCCTTCTGTAATGTTTCAATTTAAAGACACAGCTCTTGGCAATTCTCAACTTGTGTGCTACAAATGTAATATGCATATTCTCACATGCTTAGGACCAAAATAGATGTGATGCTTCCAGACAAAGGGCTCCTAGCACTAACAATTAAAAGGCATTGCACAGATATTCTGTCTTTTCTTCCTAAACAGATTTTTTTGTGGTTGGAAAACATGGGAAGGGCTACAAATGGAAGGTGGTACCTTCTGCCCCCCGCCCTATAAAATTCTGTGAATGAGGCAGTGCTATTGTACAATAAAAGCACCATCTGGAAGAACCTCATACCACTTGATATTGCATCTTTTAGTTATTGTTAATAATAGGCATTCCCCCCACCCCTTATTTTCTTTGGGACTACACTCATGGAGGATTTACGCTTTCGTATTTTTTTTAAAAAATGGAAGCATTAAAATCAGGATCAAAGAATACAACTAGATTCATCTGCCCAAAGGAGCTTTGGACTTCATTGTCTCAAACAAGAACTCCATGGGCCACATGGCAAACCTCTTCTGAAACTGTAAGGATTTTCAAAAGCAAAATTGTAATATGGGGGAGGAGGATGGACAGCTGGATCTGTCAAAAGGGGGGACATTTTTAAGTTCCATAGGACACATGATGTGCCTTGAGTATATGCTCTGCAGATTCTGCCCAAACTCTCATGGTTCCACCAAGAGCCCAGTTCCAACCCACAAATACCTAGGCATACACTTCCCTACATTTTACTTATACAAAATGGAAAACAGCATACAGATGGAGGGGAAGGGCTTACCAGCAGCAGCTATTCCAAGGAAAACAGAAGCTGTGTAGAAAGTCCAAGTGATAGGCTGGATAAAAACGGCAATGTATATGCTGAAAAGATGACAATTCATGGAATTCAGTTTTAACATGGATAATGAATGCCCATGATATTTTATAGAAGGATACTAAGCTGGAGCTGGGAGTTGGCTATGTTTAAAAAGACTTAATGGCCTTGTTCACATGTAATGACAACCCATTGGTTTAAAACCAGGAACACTGTGTAGTTTAGGGGTTGTTTAGTACCTTAAAAAAAGCCAGCAGTCCGGGTTTGCATGTCACAATGCACAACCTATGAAGGAGCTGATCAGAGGTTGTGTGGTAAAGTGGAAGAGGAAGGTATGCTGCAAGCAGAGCACCAGCCTGTGCACAACAACTCATCAGTTTTTAAACCAATGGGTTGTCATTAAATGCAAACGAGGTCAATTTGTTGTTACCTGTGTCAACTAACTCTGAAACAGACCTCTTCTGCTCACCAGGTATACTTTGTTATATTAAATATACTGCTTAACTATCTAAGTCAATTGCTTACTCCCAATCAAACTGCAAAAAAGATTACATCTATATGTTCGAAACCAATATGTTCATATCACTAAAGCCCATGACAACACACTGTATTCATTCAATCTAAAGATCACAATTTTGTTACATTGAACCCCATTCACTCTCCAAGAAGATCAAAGTAGATTTTTGGCCTCACAACAACCCTGAGAGATTAATTTAAGTGGAGAACAGATAATTTGCCCACAGCCACCAATAAGTATAGTGCAAGAGTGGGCAAATTGGGTTATATTCTGCAGTAGAAAAGCAACAACAGATTTTCTTACTCTCCAGTAAATGATACTGTATGTTCCCATCACATGCTAATACTGGGCAGTGGGCACAAGAATAGCAAAACTTCTAAATGTAGATAATTAAAAGGAAGACAGCAAGAATAAAATATCAAGGAGTTAAGCATTTTCACTTACCTATAAAAGATGCCACTAATAAACATGGACAATTGTGGTCCTATAATGGCAACCACTGATGGTGAAATCAGATTTGATGCTGAAAACACCCCATAAATAACAGCCATGCTGCAAAAAGCAACAATTATTTTTAATAAATATGCCAAAGAAAATCCAAAAGACTGTTGGATGTCATTTTAGATAATGTCATTTCAGAATATTTTACTGGCTTGCTCTATCAGCCACATCCCCCACTCTCTATGAGAGACAAGCATGTACAGCGGGAGAGGGCAACTTATACAGCAATCCTATAGCCTCTAGACAACATCGGGGCTGGGGGGCTAGAATACTTTGGATTCCTGGATCTGAGGTCAGGGACAGCACTCCAACCTCCAATCCAGGAATCCAAGCTCCCCACCCCTTCCCCTCCCAGCCACAGCAGAGAGAACTGTCCCGGCTGCCTTTCCAAGGTCATAATAGCAACCTCCAAGAGGAGGGAAAGGGGTCATTCCCCTGGGCAGGGAGGGGAGAGGACTGGTGTAGCGGGGATATGGGCTATCCACAGCCTCCATCCTTCAACCTCCCCAACACTGGTAATAGACAAGCGAAAACACCCATCTAAGTGAAATACAGAGCGGGGGGAGGGATGGGGGCTCCTGCTCTGCATAGGATTCCTGTCAGCCTCTGAATTTGGAGGCTGATGGGAATCCTGACAGCATTACACCCTAAGACAGGTTTCTGTTTTTGATAGTGTGTGCAGGACTACAAGGTGAATCTATCAATTATAATCATGCTGATTTCTGCTCTGCAACAGGGGAGCAGAACCTCAGTCCTGGGGGGTTAAATTCAGCCCATCTGGGGGCCAATTCTGTGCTTTCAGGACTTCCCCAGATGACCATGGCCCCCTTACCCTGGCTTGACCCTCTGGCTTTTGTGCAGCTTTCCCCCATTCTAAAAGGTTGAAATGAATCTCCTAAGGCTTAGTTACAGGCAATAAGAGCTTTAAGTTAAGATGTGCTGGTGTTTTGGGTATTTGGCCCCACCCCTTCTGCCTGCTCATGGATGGAATGAGGCCCTTAAGAGCTTTTCCGAAAAAGGCTGAAAGAGGTTCAAAAGCCCTGGCTTATGACAAGCTACACCTGCTGAAAGTCCCCCTTCCCTTCTCTTTCATATACCAGAGGATGAGAACAGAAGCTCCATTAAAAAATAATAATCTAACTACAGTTCCCCATTATGTCCAGATTTGGAGAATTGCTGTTTGCTTAAATTATAGTTAATGAGAACAAGCCAGGAACAAACCACGGTTTCTGAATCTAACAAAACTTCCCAGATATCACAGGGAAATCAGGTTAGTTTATAAGAGGAAATGAATACTTTTACCTCTTCTACCACATGAAGGGGGGTGGAGCTCATGAACATACTATGGCTTTTTCACATTAGGGAAAGCCATGGTTTTCCATTATGACTGAACCCAGCCACAGAGTACAGCTCAAAAGCAACAAAGAGATAAAAAGATCAGTTTAAAATACCTGGTATAGCCACTGCCATGAAAATCAGTGTTGTTTAAATTTGTGATAACCGTTTGCTGTATGGAAAGAATTTTTAAGAATAAATGATGTGGAACATTCTCTAGAGATGTTTCTTCTCAAAAGATAAAAACTTGAGTTGCATAAGAGAACAAGCAATCAAAATTAATACAGATTAACAAATTACAATCAGATTGTTCTATTGTATTAAACTTCAAAGCAAATGCCTGAGTTAGGTAGTTGCTATTCTTACACCCCTTTCATAGATAAGACAAGTGACTCACTCAGGATGTGAACACGGGACTTAATAAGGGTGTTGCCATAGAGAAAGATGTAATGGAGAGGAAAGACTAAAGTCCGTTTAAATTAGACGAATCTACATATTGGTTTTCTAACCTCCCTGAATGCTCCAGTCTCCCCTGCTTCAGCAGACACATGTTCCCAAGCTGGTGTCTGCCAAGATTATACAAATTAGGTGGGGGGCCTGTAGGGGTAAATGGGAAGTGCCCTTGATTCCACATCATCCTAGGGCAGGAGTGGGCAATATGTGACCCTCTAGATGTTTTGGCCTACAACCCCTATCGTCCCTCACTGTTGGCTATGCTAGTTAAGGCTGCTGGAGTTGTAGGCCAAAACATCTGGAGGGCCACAAGTTGCCCACCCCTTTCCTTTGAAACCTATGAAGGGAAGAGGAACCCTCTTTCTCTTTCCTGTTTATCTGTTATCCAGGAAGCCCTGCACATTCGAAATAAAATAGAGGACCATATTATATGTGCTGATTACCTGAAAGCCCTACAGCCACTGAGAAAGAAGCACCACTTACCGCAACATTTCCACATGTCTGGAAAGCAGTGAACATAAACATAAAAGCGGTTCCAAGAACAATGATGTTCAACTGCTTTTTTGATTCGGAATTCATTTTGTGTTTTCTCAGGATGCTATCAGGCTGAATCTGGGAGAATGTCTACTTTTTAAGCTGCTTCTTTTTTAAAAGGTTTCTGCCAAGACAACACAAAAAAACAAAATAAGCATAAGTTTTAAATTGATTAGTCCTTTAATAATTATTTTCTGACAAATCAGTCAATTTGTGTTCAATTATAATGATTAAGTACTTAAGTACAGTAAGGAAAACACACCATCTAAAAGGAATGAAAGATCATAGAACAACAGAAGAGCCATGCTCGATTGGACCAAGGGTCCATCTAGCCCACAAGTAGGACATGAGTGCAACAGCAGCCTCATGCATGTGTTTTTCAGCAACTGCAGATAGAAGCATACTGTCTCCGATACTGGAGGTAGCCATTGAAAGCCTTATTTTCCATGAATTTGTCTATTCCCCTTTTAAAGCCATCCAAGTTGGTGGCCATCACTACATCATATTTATTTATTTCTTAATTTATTAAAACATTTATATCCCGCCCTATATCACAAGGATCTCAGTACTAGCAAATTCCATAGTTTAACTGTGCAATGTGTGAAGTACTTCCTTTTATCTATCCCGAATCTCCCACCAATCAGCTTCATGAGATGATCCTGGGGGTTCTAGTATTCTGGGAGAAAAACATTTCCCTATCCACTTTCCCCACACCATGTATAATTTTGCACACCTCTATCATGTCTCCCCGTACTCACCTTTTTTCTATACGAAATAGTCCCAGTCATTGAGATTCTCTCTACCTTTCAGATACAGAATAACTGTAGGTTCCCCACAAATAAGAAACATTCTTTCCCAGCTGGTCTTTTTGGACACTTCACTTCCCCATATAGTTCAATAAATCACATGCCAACCAAACGAACTCCTGCTCATAGATCATTTCCATTCATGCTGATCAGGAAATAAAGAGCAGGTCACAAGTCAGATCAGCTGACTGAAAGGGAGAAACCCCATATGAATTCTGGGAAATGTAGTTCTAAATGTTCCCTTACTAAAACCAGGAAGAGCGAGCATATGGCCAGTACTACTGAAGACTTGCTTTGTTTACTTCAATCATAATTTTAAAGAAAATTAATTGATGGTTGAAAGATCTATATAGTTTCACTGACAGGTAAAAAAAAAATGTCTTATGACCAGCAAGGCTGCATATTTTTTTCTTCTCATTGCCAAAATTTGAGGAAGGTTTGCTCAAAATAATTTGGCCTGTGGGAAAGGGGATGTCTAGATTTGATTTGATATTGTTTATGAATTTGAATTTCCTTGAAAATGGTTAGAAACGACTACAGCACAACACTATACATATCTACTCAGAAGCAAGTCCCATGGAATTCAATGGGACTTACTCCTACATATAGGATTGCAATCGTAGACTTAAATCTAATGCCATTTGCTAGTGTGACAGGACTTTCTTCCCCTCCCATCTGCAGTCTTCTCTGCCACCTGAAAACATGCTCCAGAATGTTTCCCAGCCCTCCAGAGCAGGTTTTGAGGCTATGCAGGTTTTGAGGCTATGCAGGTTTTGAGGCTATGCAGGAGGAGGAATTGCCCCACTCCCAGTTCTGCTGATAGAAGCAGTTCCATCCATGGAATGACATCACTGGATCTCACCCTTGGTTTATGAATTTTAAATTTACTATCTGTTAGTTGTGATAATACTTGCAATACACATCTTTCAATGCAGTAATTGGTTTAACAGTAACTGTATGGCTGCAGATAAAACTGCACATTCAAGTAAACTATCTGGTACAGAGTTCAAGAATTGCCTGTGGCAAATAGCATGCTTAAATGTTCCTCCACATCAGAATTTCCCTGTCCATGTCAGGGAAAGGATTCTGCCCGATGTGCTAGTTTTCTACATGCAAGGAGTTCAGTATATTGGTCCCCTAATTACCATATTACATATACTATCAGAAATTCTGTAGCACATGATGTATTTGCATATGCAAATAGAGTATTCGGTTAATCCCTCACTTAGATTGCCACATTTTTACTGAGAGCGAGGCTTTCCTATACTAACACCTGTGATACCAGGAAAATGTCAGTAAGTGATGCCTAACCTATAGATCCAAGTTTGGAAAAGCTACATCAGTTCAGAATTCTGCTGTCATGTAGTCATTAAAATCATATGCCTTGGCCAGGAAAGAATTATTATTATTATTTATTACATTTGTATACCGCCCCATAGCCAAAGCTCTCTGGTAAACCCGTTACAATATATCCTCATCTCATTTTATCAAAGAATATAGTGGGACTTACTTTCAAGTAAACATGCACAGATTTCACACTGTCAGTTCTCCATAATGAAACATGATGTACTCGAAGGTAAAAACTTGTATTTACTCATGCCACTTTATTGTTCCATTGCATGGGGACAGTGGTGCAGCTAGGGCTCCACTTTGGGGCCACAGTCTAGGGCCTCCCAAATGGCGACAGCACCTGGGCAGCAGAAGAAATTCTATTTTATATCTGTAGTCATGATGGTGCTATGATTTAAGTGAATTTAAAATGCAAAACTGCACATGCTCAGAGCACTGATGTTTTTTAAATCAGGGTTGGCAAATACTTGTCCTAACATATCAAGAATATAGAAGCAGTTGCTCAGCCTGGAATGGCGAGCAGGAAGGGGAAGAGACGTGTTAGTTGTGTGTTTCATAACCGAAATAATACATATGCCATGCTCCCATCTGAAGGGGAGTCCATCATACCATTAGGTCCAGGATCTAAAATTACTTAGCTGCACCGCTGCATAAGGAAACTATATTTTTATTTGCCTTTAGTCCACTTCTTGAGAATATCCCATGCAGGTTTTGGTGACAAAGCAGCACAATAGGTGGGGTGATGATACATTCAGGTTCAGTGGTAGATTCATAATGAGTGCAGAATGTCACTGGCGCATAAAATGACTGGGAACATCAGTGATGCATTATCTTATGGGATGTCCCACTGTCTCTATTCCAGTTATCACTATTTCATAAACCAAAATGGCCACCTTTTATATTTGAGTACCATCAGCTTCATCAATGAACGACTTCTAAATTTTTTACTCAGGAAGTCAACTAAGGGCACAATCCTAACCATGTTTAGACAGAAAAATCTGGAGCATGCTGGGAGTTGTTGGAGGTTTTTTTCTGTTTAAACACGCATAGGATTGCACCCTAACTGAATATTATATTCATTTAGAAGTTCTACCATACCTTTACCTAGAAGCAATGACTTATTAACTTGAGAGCCAATATACACTTGGCCACAAAGCTCACTGGGTGACTTTGGGTCAGTCACCGCCTCACAGCCTAACTTACTGCAAAGGACTATTGTGAGGTTAAAATGGAGAGAACCATGTGAGCCGCCTCAGTTTCCTTGCAAGAAGAAAAAGGTTAGGATATAAATGTATTTTTTTAAAAAAGTGAATGCAATGCCTCAAGAAAAGCTTTTCCATTTGGAAATACAACTAATTAAATCTTTTTAATTCTAATTACCATTTACTTGATTCTGTGTACTAGCATTATACAGAACATAGATATCATTCAGTCTATGCCAAGAAGACTTCCAGCCTAGGGGTACATCCAGATGAAGCTTTTATTCTGCAATCGCGTTGTCTCATTAACAAAAATTTATGTTGTCATTGTCTTCAGTTTGTAGCCCTCCCGTTTTCTCACTGCTTCTTCCACCATTTTTCTTACCAGAAAAAAACTGTTAATGAAAACATGGAATAGCTGCCTTTTGGCTGTTAGTGCCTAGGAACCCTCCTTCTGGAAGCACTCTAGATTAGAACGTAATAAAGTTATGGACCTCCACAGAACCAGTAACAGATTTACACTCCATAATATTTCTGAAATGTTGATCTTGCAGTTCTATTTGCTATTCACATTCCCTGATATCAGTTGTAACCTCCGGTTCCCCTGCTTCAAGTATCTATTGCCTATAGTGCAAGTTTTCTATAGAGCTACTCCAGAGTAAGTGAATTTGGGTGGCCAGTTTATGAAATCTCGACTTTGCTAAAATCAACGCAAATGTTTATTATCAGGTGCACTGAAGACAAGAATGCAGCTGCATTCTTCCATTTAAGGTAATCCAAATGCTTTGGGGAAAAGAGGATTGTGGCGGTTGATTTTCTAGGCCATATTTACAGATATGGCATTTTAGGCAAAGTAATCTCCGGAATATATGTATGCACTGTTGTTCATGTTTATGGTAAATAAAAAAGGGCTAAAGTAGAAATAAAAACCAGTCACCACTTTGGGGAAAAAATACTACATTTTACTCCCACATCTCACTTGAAATTTCCAGCTTTCTCATTAATGAGATTCTCCTTCCATGTTTCAAAATTTACTAAAACAGGGACATCTCAAGGTTTCTCCCACCCCAGGCTCTGATACTTCTTAGACTATAAAATTACTGTTTTGTGCTTACAAAAAGGTTTTGATTTAATTTCCAGAGCAAACAGGCCATTGTTTTTATTACCCAGCCCCAAGGGAAGAGCTCTAGGAAATATTGTAAGGTTATTAGGTGATACCTGAGATAGAATGATTCTGCTACATTACAGTACAGTTGTATGACCTTGCTTTTACGCAGCTGCATAGTGCGAGAGGGAATACAGTTAGTTATTCCAGAATATCAGCTCCTCATAGGACTTAAGTCGTTTCTATTCAGTTCAGAAGCTCCACCTCGACATATCAGACAGCGGGGGGGGGGGCAAGGGGGAGTGGAGATAAAAGTGTGGCAGAGTCCTGTGTACTATGCCAACATAACAAGCTGGGAAGCTACTGGAAAAGGGGAGAAGCTGCACTCCTGGTGTTCAATGGAGCATTTACTCCCGAATAAATGTTTACAGAGCACATAGCGTTTTCTGACCCTGTTCAGACAACACATTTGAGCTAAACATTATGGCTTAATGTGTCATGTGAACCATGACTTAGCATGTCATGCTAGTCCTAATAAATTTTGAATCCCCCCTTTCTTATAGACAAATATCGCTATCAATGTTTTCTTTCTGTATCTAGGATCTCTTAGTAGCCATGGATGCTTTTTTTGCAAAAGCAAACGGCAAGCAGACGAGACCGCCTTCTAAACGATGACGTCCATTGAGGCCTTCAACCCTTAACTCAGCACAAAAAGCTGCGGACGAAGCAGACACTAAGCACGCCCCCCTCTGGCTCGCGTCTCTTCGTTGCGGCAGCGCTAAGTAGAAAATCGTCGTTCCGCCTCACGGCCCTTGAACCCAGCCTCTTTCTCTTTGCACGCTACGCACGCGCGCCAGACGCCTCGTGCACTCCACCCTCCCCCCCCCCCCGGCCGTCCCGACATATCAGTCTCCTTCCTCTTTTCCTTCGCCGCCATTTTAAATCCAATACCGCCTCTCTTTGGATAAACGTTCACGTCAACATTGTAATTTAACACTTTAAAAATAAAATATGTAATCTACATTTTGATAAGCAGATTCCGATATACCTCTTTCATATTTGTTGGTATTTGGAAAGTAACATTAACTATCCTCATTCGGGGAAACGTACATAATTCCTTCCGGGGTTTCGTCTTAACAGCATCTGAGTGTTCAAAGGCGATAATGGCTTTTTTCCCGTTTATATCCCAGTATCGTTCAGTGCCTTCCTATATCTCTTATTTGCTGTTCAGAAAGCGAAAACATAATTTATTTTGAATTAACTCCGATATAAGTGAGACACGCGGGTGGTCTCTCGAGTTACTTCCGGGTCAGCGGCGGCCATTTTGTGGCGTTTAAGTGCTTGAGGAAGGGCGGCGCCTCGTTCATTTGCTCGTGGCGGCGCTTGGAGATGGTGGCGCCTGAATGAGGTCCAGTCCGCGCGCTTCAAACCTAATACGGCGGCAGGTCTGTGACACCTGCGGACCTCACTGCAAAGCCCTCCCTAGGATCTTTGTTTCTGATTCCTTGCTCTGACCGCTTCTGCCGCGTCATTCTCTTCTTTTCTGCCCGCTCGCTATGAGTTACGGGCGGCCGCCGCCGGACGTAGAGGGAATGACCTCGCTGAAGGTGGACAACCTGACCTACCGCACCTCCCCGGACACTCTCCGTCGCGTCTTCGAGAAGTACGGACGCGTGGGGGATGTGTATATTCCCCGAGACCGCTACACCAAGGAGAGCCGTGGTTTCGCCTTCGTGCGATTCCACGACAAACGCGACGCGGAGGACGCCATGGATGCCATGGATGGAGCCGTGCTCGACGGGCGAGAGTTGCGTGTCCAGATGGCCCGTTACGGCCGACCCCCAGATTCCCACCACAGCCGCCGGGGCCCCCCTCCGCGCCGGTACGGTAGCGGTGGCTACGGACGTCGCAGTAGGAGGTATGAATCGGTTGGGAACCGGGGGCGGGGAGCGCAGCTCCGAGGGAGGTGAGAAACGCCTGGTGGGGAAGAATGCCTAAAAGAGTAGCCAGGGAAAATGTGAGGGATGTGGACGAACTGGTTATTGGTGTTAAAAAGGCGAGAAGTCCGGGGTAGGAGTTGATCGTGAGTAACTTGAAACGGAAAAATAAAGGCCTATGGAGATAAGGGAGGCGGTAAAGTTGCGTTGCTTTGGGGAAGGGCGGCGGGAAAGTAACTGAGCCACGTGATATCGGAGGGCAAGTGATCGAACAGGCGGCCTAGTTTCCTCTTGCTTTGGCGCCATTAAGAAACCCCTGAAGAGACACAGTATATGGATTTATGGCTATTATCCAACCACTCATGCATTTTTAATATATATATATATATATTTTACCTCACAGCCCCAGAAGACGGCGTCGCAGCCGATCCCGAAGCAGGAGCCGATCCAGATCCCGTAGCAGATCGCGCTACAGTCGTTCCAAATCAAGATCTCGCACACGATCCCGCTCTCGTTCTACTTCCAAGTCCAGATCGGCCAGAAGATCGAAGTCCAAGTCCTCATCTGTTTCCAGGTCTCGTTCGCGATCAAGATCCCGGTCCAGATCAAGAAGCCCCCCACCTGTGTCAAAGAGGGAATCCAAGTCGAGATCCCGCTCGAAGAGCCCCCCTAAGTCTCCTGAAGAAGAAGGAGCTGTGTCGTCCTAAGAAAATGGTAACGTGCCTGGCAATCCATTGCATTTGCATGCTTTATTGTAGCAAATTCAGCAGGTTTTGGGTCCTTCCTATAACATTCTAGAGCAAGTAAATCTAATGGGGCATGTTCCTTTCTGAGGAGGGCATTTTAGTTTATGGCTAATAAAGGATATCTTCATGTTTTGTTGCAATTAATAGCTTGCTTTTTAATATCTATTGTTTGAGACGCAACCTATTTCTGAAATGACTATTTCTTACTGTTCTTATCCAACATCTGCATTTTCCCCTTTAAAGCTGCGGTCTCCTGTTTGCTTAAAGAATATTGGCCAGTATTGCAGATTTTAACTGATTTGGCTGATCCTCCAGGGACCAGTTTCTGTGGGCGTGTATTGGAGCAGGTTTGTCTTTAAATGTTAAAGATACACTATCCTGTTAATGAAGAATCAGTCCTGTGGTTACAGAGCACAACAGCAAATATTTTTAGAAGTGGAAATTGAAATGCAGGAATTTACAGAAACCAATTTCTTCTCCAGTGCAATTGTGGGCTTATAAGGAGATTGCTGGGTGGCGAAAATGGATAGTGTGTCTTTAACCTCCCTCAAATTGTTTGGTCCTGTTTTTTCAAAGGAAGGGGGCCTAGAACTGTTAAGGTTACCCAACTATTTAATGGCTCCTCATGGTTTTGAATAAGAACTAATGTGTAATTTACTGGATTCAGGATAAGGGTGGTTTGATCATAGCCCGAAAGCATGTAACGTAATTAGTCAAAGTTCAACAGTAACTCCAAAAATTTCATGTCTGTCTACATTAGTATCCAATGTGATGGTGGGAGGTGGGCATTGCACTCTAAAACATGGTGAGCTAAAGCCAGCATTACTAGAAATCTTGAGAACATCCATAAAATATTGGAGACATACAATGGGCATGCTTGCTGAACTATACTTTTTTCAAATCTAGATACATCAGATAGATGAGAAACCTACATAAAGGATGCCTTTGGAGGAGAAACGATCATTTGAATCGCCAGTCCATTGGAGAGACCCCAGCACAAGCAACCAGCTGTTGAAAAGGTTATTTTGTAACACTTTGTCTAACTTTTTACTTTACTTTTGAGCCTCAAATAGCAGACTTTTACTTTTATGTGCCATTTTGTTGCTATTATTCAAATTTCTTGTAATTTAGTGGAGTGAACGACTACAGATTTCATTATTGGCTTGGATATTTGAGGTAAAACTTCATTTTTGTTCATATAGTGCTGACTTGTTTGCAAATAAAATGGGTAACTAACTTGCTGCCTCAAGTTCTAATATTAAAGAAATGTGCAGCTATAATATGCTGTCTAGCTTAATGCTGTCCAAATGTTCAATTTTTGTCTTTATTCTCCAGTTCTGAAAATTTAAATTCAAATACATTTGCAAATACTTGAGTTGAAATAGTATCTTCAAGTCAAACATTAAACTTTACAGCTGACAATTATTTTGAAAGATTTGTTTTTATCAGACAAAATTCTAATCTCTTCTCTTATGTATTTTTGTGCACTAGGCGCAGTTGTGTAGCAGTTGAGTAATGCTGGTTAGCTGTTAAGGTGGCGTGTTGCAGTGCAGAGTGCTTGGCTGTTTCCTGTTTTCTCCTGATTGCTCCTGTAACGATGCCTTGTCGTGCAGAAACAAATGGCTGTCCAGTTAGTTATAATTGCCTGACAACTGCACTTCCAGTCACCCGGGCCTTGCATAAAAATAACGGAGCATACAGTGAGCACATCTAGCTGGTGATATACACACCTTATTTTTCCAGAATGGTAAATTAGACCATCTACATATGTGAACTTGCATATAAAAATGTAATGTTAAAGCATTTGATTCATTCCTCTTAAGTATCAATTTGCAGTATCTCTTAAAACATTCTGTACTATAACCACTGTGTCTGTAGTTTAATAAACACTTCCTTGGTGTTCATTTTTTTGAACTCTTAATGTCCTGAGTCAGCTTTGTCTATTTGAGTGTGGGAAGATCTCATTAATTTTGATTTCAGGAAAACTCAGTTGTAATATATAATGGGAATTAATCCTTCATAGACTGACATTCTAGTGAAATCAATATGGGTGGCTTCTTAACTACTTGGGGGATAAGTGTTAAATTATATAGCTCTACCTGAATGGCCAAATTACTTCACGGAGATTTCCTGTGAGGTGACTTAAAATGACTCTTAGCAGAATATACAATTTAAAACCTTTATAAATATGCTATTGGCACAGACCAAAAGTAGATAACCTGGAGGCTTCCAGATATTTTGAATTATAGCTTCCATCACCTTTGACTCATGGCCCATGCTAGCTATGGCATGTGGGAGTTGTCCAAAACACCTGAAGGGCACCAGTTTGCTTATTGACCAGTGTGGAACAGAGTGAGATGTTGGGTAATTCTTTCCGCAGCCCACTCTCATCCTGAAATCTGCTCCAGAGGGTTGAGGAGCCTTCCAGAGCAGATTTAGTGGTGGTGCGTATATAGGGAATTGTTGAATGGCCTCCATGGTGCTGGTAAACCTCTTCCATCAACAGAGTGACCACAACCCTGTGATAGGGCAAGTCTCAGCTGCCTTCGTTTTAGAAGACTTGAGAGTTTGGAGGGGCAATATTTGGAATTTAAGCACCATAAACAAACTTGCTATCTGCCTAAAGACAATTTATAGTAGATGTTTGCGACATACAACTTGCGAAGTACTTCAAAACCAAGCAAGGTAGAGGTAAACATTTATTATTTTAGAAAACACTAAAACAAATCTTATCTCAAAGTAGTTAAAGAATCTGGCTTCATTCCTTCATTTGTGCTGATAATCATCATTTCAATAGTGTGTCTTCCTGGAAGAGAAGAGCCTGCCAATTGTTCCTTGTTGGCCTCAAATGACTGTAAGGGTATATTGATGCTTTCCATCTCCCACTTGTAGAGTAATCCTTCAATAGACCAGTCAGCACTGAAAAAGAGACAGTCACCATCTTTACCATTAATGGCTTAGGCTCATAGCTGCCAAATATGTGTTTTAAGGCTAGTTTCTCAGTAGGACTACAATGTATCTAACATATACAACTGTGTGTGCTTTTACATAGAAAGCAAAGGAGCTGTGCTAGTCATAACTTCCAAAATTCTTAGGCACTAACTTTATTAGGCAGTTGAAAGGTCACAAATGTGCAAGCTTTTGACGCATCAGCAAGATGCATCTGATGAGTTAGACTTGGGTATGAAAGTGAAACATACGAGATAACATGGGAATAAATTGGGCACAACCATACCTTCTGACTTGATAAGTAGTCCAGAACTGAGCATGTGGATTCTTTTTCATTAAGTAGTGCACTGTACTTATAACATCTTCAAAGTCTGTTATAATGCAAACAAGCATTTAGTGTAATATTGATGTTTATGTGTTAGGGTTGCTTCACCTGTGATTGTTGGGACTTAAATCTCTCCCAAATTAGCATTTAATAAATCATGACTTAATTTCTGTACATAGGTATGTATACTCAAATACTGGCATTGCACACCTTCATCCTAAGGGCTTGTTTACATTCTTTTGTGCTACAATGGTAGGTAGGGTCTTTTCTGAGTCCTAATACTCATTTTGCACATTTTATGAGTCATTGCTTATAGCCTATTTCCTTGTTGGCCTTCCTCTTAAACTCAAGATTTATCCCATAAGGTTATTGACTTCTTGAAGTAAGGCTATGTTGGACCCACCCTGAGTTTTTATTCCAGGTGACCAAAGTGCAATGGATTTCCATTTGTTGGAGATTCCTACTTTAAGAACATTCTACTATACAGTCCACATGTGATGAGGGTAGGGGGATAGAAGAGTATTCTGTCCACTGGTGAGTGGAGGAGGGTTATGGCTCAGTGGCAGAGCACTTGCTTTGCATGCAGAAGGTCCCACTTTTAATTCCTGGCAACTCCAGGCAGGGCTAGGAAAAAAGCTTGCCAAGTATTGACAATACATGGCTGGATGGACCAATGGTCTGACTGTATGAGGTAGCTTCCTGAGTTCTACCACTTCCCTTGAAAAATAAGCCTTTGCTGGAGGTCAGAGGATAATCTTGCTGGTATCTGTTAAATGCCACTATAAATGCTCAATGAGCAACTTCACACAATAGGACTTGCTCTCCTTTTAATAGATTTGGGGACTGGGAGGGGGAATCGTTTCTCAAGTGGTGGTCATTCTTCTGGCTGATAAAGATGGATACAACCCAATTAATGTTCTTGTACAGGCAGTGTAGGAAAGGTTCACTTAGCTCCTAAAGGTTTATTTTTAAAAAATCAGAAGGTCTTAGATTGAATTATTGGCATGTTCACTAAGAGGATCTTTGATGGAAGAGCTGGAAAAGATCTTGTTCTGAAAACCATTGCTAGTCAACATAGACAGTACTAGACTAGATGGGCTAATAGTCCAAGGCAGGTTCATGTGTTCATATAACTGACCAATATTTTCATGGGTGAAATTGAGATTTCCTAGATTCCAATAATTAGTTTGTTTCAAAATTATTAAATACCAGTTTGGCTATTTCACAGCCTCAATAAATTTGTTAAGTTTTACTATTTTTATTAACTTGCAGAATTTTATAGGTAATTTTAATGGCATCCCTTCTAAGAGTTCCAGTTTTGCAAGGATCACTATATTAGAGACAGATTCTAAGCCCATATCAAATACTTCACGTTGGAAGTTCCTGTTTTATTCCTTGTAGTTTCGATTGCTAAGTTTCCATGTTAGTTTTATTTTACTATATGACTGCTAACAGTGCAAATAATTTGCATGGATTCTCACATTTCCTACATATTCTATAAATTCTTAAACCTGCGAGGGCAAAAGGATAACTGAGAGACTTGTTTTTATAGCCATTATTCACACAAAGTAAATTTTGTGTCAAATTCTATACTAGTAACATTCGCACAGCAGTGGGTATAAGATAATGTCACTGGAACATTTACCTTCTGGTTCAAAAAATACATCAGATGCCAACACAATGTCCACTGGAGGCAAAGCCAATAGAGTGGGTGATACACGGCCCCAAGTGAGTCCTGTGACATATACCCCAGAGAGGTTATTCATTTGACAGCTCCTTCGACAGTTGTCCAAACATTGAGGAAACTCTGCATTGTCTGACAATATCATTTCTGCTCCACATTTTGCTGCCACTATCCCAGGAAGACTCACACCTGCTCCAATCTGCACAAAGTAAAAACTGGTTTGTAGCATACCATTGTAATGCCAAATGTATTCATTGCTGAGTTCAGGATGGCACTGAAGTTTGGGATACTCTTTCCTGGTGTGGTCTGCTAAAGCTACGAAGGCTGCAATCCTATGCAAATTTACTTGGGATTGCATGCCATTTAAATCAATGGAATGTAAGTCTGTAAACATACATAGGGCTGCAGTCAATGACCCACATGATAACACCAGCTGTTGAGAGCCCTTGTTCCATCATACCCTCCCAATTTCTAAGGTATTTTCTACCTTAAAAACTTTTCAGAAGATGATCTAAGATTACGTGCTTCATTCAGAAATGAACAGTAGCAATAAACTGGTCCAGTCTACATATGGTCTCAAGCTGTTGATTTTATGTAGTTAAGCAGGAAAACTTAGATGTGAAAATAGAGCTACACACTCACACTTGATTAACTACTTTCTGACCTGGCAGTTACAGCTTAAGAAACATTACACATACATAGCACAGCATGATATAAGATCTATCTGTTTCATTTTCTATTCTAAATGTGGGTGAGGGAGATGCACCCACCAGTCTATGTTCCTGCCATTGGCCTGGGGTAGATTAAGTGACTTCTATGGCTACTTGCACTTTGTTATGCTCTGTTATGCTTGACAGAATCCTAAGTGTAAGTGATACAAATATAGAAGCTTTAAGGCACAATCTTAAAGTCCTACACCTCCCAGCCATTCTGCAGCCAGCCATGCAAGCTGGGGAATACTGGGAGCTGTAGGACTTTTTTCTGTCTAACCATGCATCGGTTTTGCATCTTTACCAATCAAGCCACTCTGGTTGGGAACAATGAAAGCTGTAGTCTGAAGGGTGCCAGTCAGGAAGGCTGATCCAGCCCATTGCAAACATTTATATTATCAGCTTGCCCAAAATAACAGTTCTGTAAGCCCCCATGAAACATCGAAAGCAGCTTATACAGCCATTGTTGATCAAAAGAGTAGCCAGTTGTAATGTGAATGCATCCCTCCATGTCCATAAGTCCCATCTACAAGAACCTTCAGTCTAAATCCTAACCTAGCATTTAGAATGAAGAATAATTCAAAGAAATTAAACTTTCAGCTGAAATAAAATGTGAAAGCTTTACATACGTTAAAAGCTTGATTTTTTAAAAAGGTTTTAATTTCACATTGTGTGGCTGGAATCAAAGGTGCTGCAGTTACCTCCAAAATTCTCTTGCCATGGACTAGCCTTCTATGAAACCAGACGTACTGGGCCAGAACCACAGCACAGGGCCAAACATACATGCCATACTGGGGATCAAGAACCTGAAAAGGAGAGCTTTTGTTGTAAAACATGATCTCTCACACATTTTTAAATTATATATATATATATATATATATATATACCCTATTCGATTCTAAGATGCACTTTTTTCCCATATAAACATCTCTAAAAACGGTGTGTCTTAGAATCTATGGCGATTTTCCCACACTTAGAATCAAAGCTTTTTTTCTGTTGGTGGTACTGAAATTAAGGTGCGTCTTACAATTGATGGCGTCTTAGAATCGAAGAAATACGGTATATATATATATGAGAGTGCATTTTTCAGTTTTCACCATTTTCTCTACCTTTTTTGTAAAGCACTTATTCGTTAGGTACCAGAAAATTCAGCTGACAAATACTTCAGCTTAAGTAGTTTGTAGAAGATTACACAGTCAACACTTTCCCACAGAATGCTGCAATTGCATAGAAACTACAAGAAAGGTGAAATCATGTTTATTTTGCATTCAGCCAGAGTTTTCCTGCTGTGTATCTATAAAAGGAGCTGTTGTCATTTATCACAATAGATCAGAGAGCAGCACATTTTAAAGGTTCAGAAGAGGATGTTATTTTACAATCCTGCAATAAGCTATGTAGTGCCAGTGAAATCCAAAGAACAAATCATGCAGGTTGCTGGGTGCAGGTAAACCTTATCTACTTAACAAAATTTTGATGCGAATTATTTAAACAATAATAACACTACCACTGATATTAACACTTATTTACATGATCAAATGATACTACAGTAGTAGCAGATGTAAATAACTCCTGGGGTTCATTCATTTGAATTTCTGGGATCAAAAGTGCCCATACAGTCATGTGGGAATAACAGCAGCCAGTAGAATCTTAGCACCATTAAAAGGTTTTCACTGTTTTCAATCTTATTCTGCCAGTATAGTATTACCTTCTAGCATCATCATAATTACAGATAACTTCAAAAGCAGGAAATAATTATCATGGAAGCATTTTTCAACCATATAGTTGCGCTAAATGAACCTATATAGACAGGAAGGCAAGTTGCCTATAAAAGCACTTGGGAGTAGGAGACGGTCAAAAACTGATACAATGTTTTATCTGCAAATTGAAACATTTTCTACCATTTTAAACCTTCCAATTTTTTTATGACTACAATTCTTTTCTTGAAACAGCTTCAACCCTATTTGAGACATACCCGAGTTATGTACCAAATTATATATGCACACATGTTTTTGAGCCAGTCTATATGCCAGTTTCCCCAACCTGGAGCCCTCCAGATGTGTTGTACTTCAATCCCCATCATCCCCAGGCATTGCCAGGGCTAGATGGGGATGATGGCAGTTGCACTCCAACACATTTGGAGGGTGCCAGGTTGGGAAAGGCTCCCATATACCATGAGTTTGAATTTATTAGCGAAAGTGCAGAAACAACAGGCTCTGAAAAGGAAAGAGAAGGTTGAGCTACTAGAGTCTAGAGGTTGCCGATTCCATGATTAAACTTCCTCAACTCACTGATGTGTTCAACAGATGACCCCTTGTCACAAATGATGG
This sequence comes from Anniella stebbinsi, assembly GCA_029215795.1. Classification (NCBI taxonomy): domain Eukaryota; kingdom Metazoa; phylum Chordata; class Lepidosauria; order Squamata; family Anniellidae; genus Anniella; species Anniella stebbinsi. The sequence goes on along the minus strand of JARDYH010000005.1, from coordinate 56,144,560 downwards.
ATCAGAATGTGCCAATGGATCATGGGAGCGATCCTGTGGAACCACCAGACTACAGCCAGTGGTGGATGTTGGGATAATGCAGCATAATTGACTTACTTAGGAGTAATCCTCAGTGAACTCAATGATACTTCTGAGGAGATAGGATTGCACACTAAGTGGTTTCTGTTTTCAAGTCAAATGTTTGCAATGTAACAGTCTGGAACTAAAATTAGTTTTATCACTCTTATCTCTTTGATAACAGATTTGAGAAATACCTGATTACTTATTTGCTTCCAAGCCTTACAACTACAATCTGCCTAGTGCCTAGATGTAGAATCCCTTCCAACCTTGTAATTCTTGACTGTTAAGATTTCTGTAAGTAAAGCTATCTGTGTAGGTGCCCTATGGCAACATCTCTTAAAACAAAAGAGTAGTTGATAGCTAGCAATGTTTTCAATGGGAGTCATCAGAATAGGTGATGAATGAAAATGACTCACGTTTTGTCCTACTAACCTAGTTTTTGGTCATTCTATGCTGGAAATGGATCTGAAAAGGAGGCAAATAGCTGACTTGGCACTATGGGTTGCCCTAGACATCTGTAAACTGCTAGAGCATTAATGCTGTAAGCCCCCCATTAGCCTCCAATCTTATGCTCTGCCTGTGCATATGTAGAAATAAACTTTGTATTACAGAAGCACTGCATGTCACTAGTGCTCTCCTAAGGAAATTGAACCCTGGTAAGTGCTGGAGCCCTAAAAAGTTCACACTGCTCAGAAGTGGAGTGCACACATAAAACTACTTTTTCATCTGCAGAAATAAAGCTAAAAACTGCAAGAACTCCCATGCAAAAATGCCTTAGAATTGACCTAGGTCTAACACGAAAATAATTTTGTCAACCAAAATGGTTTTCACTAAGGTTTCCATAACTAGAATACAAAATCCAAAGACAAACTGTTTTAGCCATAAGAAAAATGCCAAAATCCATATAGTATACCTTTATTCACCCAACTCAGATAAAAAGTGCAAGCTTTCAAAATCTCCAGATCTTGTCATCAGGCAACATGCTTCACAAAGCTTATCATCTTTGGGTGCAATCCTATGCATGTTTAAAAAGAAAAAAAAATCTTATAACTCCCAGCATATCTGGTTGGGGAATGCTGGGAATTGTAGGAGTTTTCTGTTTAAACATAGGATTGGGCCTTTAGCTCTGACTACATCCTGACTACAAAATCCATTCCGCCTTTCCCTCTCTTCCTATCTCTGTTCTGCCAAAATCTGCTTATTGTAATATTTGCCTGATTAAGAGATCTCAAAAGCTTGCACATTTCTTTTGAACTTTGAGTTGGCCTAATAAAGGTATTGCTCTATATGGGTTTAGAAAATAACTAGAACGTATCACCAAATGATTCGGGTGAAATTTGCTAAGTTTTCGGAAATGTAGACTTTGCTTCAAATATAAATATTCCGGTCCCTTATTTCTTCTGCCTTTGCATTACAAATTCTGTTTCCTACACATACGTATCATCATCATCATCATCATCATCATCATCATCATCATCATCATCATATCGGCACCTCGGGAATAAGCACCACCAGCTCTGGATTGCGCGGATCTCTTTCCTTCCTCTCCTCCTGTTTTCCTCCTACAAACCTGTACTCCCTCACACTGAATTTGGATACCGGCTCACACATTAGAACCCCTTTCCGCACAAGACGACATTTCAGGTGTTCACGCGGCTATGCCGCGCTTCCCAACCTTCACACGCACTTGAAAGAGATTAGATTGAAGTTTAAGCGGACCATTCGCACTCAAAAATGTTTCACGTGTCTTCCGGTAAAATATCCAATCACAGCCAACTATGAAGAGGGCGGGATAACGCAGAGGCAGGGGATCGCCCCTTTTTTCCTGTTACTCGGCTTGCGTGGTTCTGTAGGCCGCGCTTCAAAGCCGGTCTCCCTGGAGTAGATTTGACAAGACATTGTTACTTGACCTAATGGGATGAGGTTCGGCAACCGTTCCCAACCGGGTGTCTTCCAAATTATTGGACTACAGCTCCCATGATTCCCAATCAGTATGATATTGCTCGGAATCATGGGAGTTGTAGTCTAACATATCTGGAGGGCACCCGGTCAGGGAAGTCTGAGATGCGTGGAGAGCACAGCTGAAATAGCCGAAACACACACAACATAAAATTACGTTGCATTTTCCAGACCAAACCAGTTACAGTGCAATCTTATACATATCTGAAAAGCAAGTCCTATTGAATTCAATGGGCCTTACTCCTAAGAAAGTGTGTGCACAGGATTGCAGCCTTATTGTGACATGTGGTTTCGTGAACTAGAATCCATTTAGTCAGGTGCACAGACGTTTTTATGTATTTGTTTATTTTAAACTTTTGTACTGGGCTTCAGTGGAATCTGCTTCCACTCATAGGAACATAAGAAGAGCTGTGCTGGATCAGACCAAAGGCCTATCTAGTCCAGTATCCTTTTTCTCACAGTGCCCAACCAGCTGCCAGTGGGAAAGCCCACAAGCAGGACATGAGCGCAATTTAACCCTTCCGCTCATGTTCCCCCTTAGCTAGCATATAAAGGTATACTGCTTCACTGTGCACTTCATGCACAGTATCAGGCTACACCTTTGTAGTTGCGGCAGTATCTTCATTCCTGTGCAGAGTTTCGAACCGCCAAGCTGTGCGCTGGAAGTAACTTTGCCACCTTTCGTTTTCTTCCCCCAAATTCGAGCATCTTCTGAGTGAATACCTTGCCAATTAGGTTGCAATTCTATGGACACTTGCTTGGTATTAAGTTCCATCGAACTCAGCGGACTAATTCGAAGCAAACGGCCCTTGGATCGGACTGAGCAGGTTTTATATGAAATTGGGATTAGCATCGTTTTATAAATGATTATCGTTCCATCCTTTACAGCCTCTCCTCCTTCAGTCTCTCTGATCATTGACACTGGGAATGTATCTCGATCATAGCTTAAGTCTCAACGCCACTACTTCCTTAAACGACAGAATAGTTCCGTCATTTGGTAAGAGCCTGCCTTAGTTTTTCACATTAAACTGCGACAACGGAGCTCGCTCGCGGGAGGTGGGGTGCTGGCTTATTAAGATGGCGCCGACGCCTAACCCGCTCCTTCTGTCTCTCTTTCCGCTTCCAAAATGACCAATGAGCTTTGTCCGCGCGCGGGAGGACGAAAGATGCCAGCCAATGGGAACGAGCGAGGCTTGAAGCAAGGCTGGCTGAGCTGAGGTAGCGGTGCAGTGGCTGAGGCAGCGCCGAGGTGAAATTTCTGGAAGCTGCGGGGCGCTGTTCCTTCGGGCGGGGGTGTCGGTCTCCAGTGAATCCGTAGCCTGAAGAGACAGGCGAGGAACGGAGAGGGAAAGAGGCACGCTGGGAGCATGAACCACAAGAGCAAGAAGCGCATCCGCGAGGCTAAGCGGAGCGCCCGTCCCGAGCTCAAGGACTCCCTCGACTGGACCCGGCATAACTATTGCGAGAGCTTCCCGCTTAACCCTACAGCTTGCAAGGTGAGGGGCAAGGCGGAGGGTCGAACAGCACGGGAAAATGGCGGGGGTGGGTTGGTGGGTGGCAAAAGAGCAACATTTAAAGTCAAGGTGGGTGGGCGGGCGTGGAAGTGCGTAGGGCGAGGTATCGGCCCCAGACTAAGAAGGGCGTGGGGAAGGTGGCTTGAGCCTCAGTCGTTACCCCACCGTGTGTTTTCACTCTCGCGTTTGCGTGCTTCGTATTTCCGGCTGGGGGGGGGGAGTTTGTGGAGAAAACAACAGAGACTTGGTGCCCCCCTGTAAAGTCTCAAGAAATATTGTGACCCGAACTTTTGGCTGCAGTTCTGTACACATTTACCTGGGGTTAAGCCCCAGGGAGCACATTAGTACTTACTTTCCAGTAAACATATATGGGATTGCACTGTTCTTGGACTAAAACCCACATTTATCGGAGAGGATTTATGTATATTTAGCTTAGTGCTAATTTAATCTGCAGTGGAATCCTATGCATGTCTACACAGAATTAAGTTGTGTGGTGTTCAGTGGTTCCTACTCTTAGGCAAATGGGTATAGGATTGCAGCCTTAAATGTGCCAGTGCAGCTATTGATGTGGATTAGACATTTTCTTTGCTTTTAAAAAAGTGAGTAGGTGCTGCTAGTCTGCTCTTTAACTACCTGGATTGTGAAAACATATGGGGCAGGTAAAAGGGGGAGGACTGTGGGATAAATTATTTTAAAGCCCTTTAGGAGTGTTGAGAAGTTGACATATTAGAGTCTTCCTGTTACAAAGAAGATTGGGTAGGGGAGTAAAATGGGGTGGCAGTATTGTGGCAATTAAAACAGGTTGAAAAAGAGGACATGGAAGGTGAGAGCGGGAGAACATAAATTATAGACAAAAGTGGAGATTGCATTGAGGTTTTGAGCCAGGTTTAGTGGGGGTAGATTGTTGTGACTGGTAAAGCAGTATTTATCTGTCAGGATTGCAGGGAGTTATAGTACCAAGCAATGGGTTTAGCTGTTAGAAGGCAGTCTGCAATTTAGGAGGACTCACTGATGTTCTAGGCTGCAAACCCATGCCTATTTATATGGGAGTAAACACATTGTATTCAGTGGGATTTACTTTTGAATAGACATATAGGATTGTGCTGTAAGTCAAGGCATTGCATCTTCTGTTATTGAGAGAAATTATATCAAGTTTGGAGTGGGTCAAGAACGGAATCCCCTACAAGTGGAAATGAGAGGTATGGCAAAGTGAGACATGCTGGAAATAATGTATGTTCCTCTCAAATTGTATGGCAAAAAAGTAGGCTCAGAAAAATGGTTATACATTTCAGTAAACGTATTACCTTGACCCCTAATCTTGTCTGATCTCTGATGGTTAGAAAATAACAGGTGGACAGACTTCAAGTCTGTGGAATCTACTTTATAAATACACCAACAGGAGCCAATTGCAAAATACTGGGTGGGGATGGGTGTGATCATACCTAAAATTCAGGAACACAGCCCAGCTGAGCAAAAGCTCAGCTGAAGAATTTGTTTACAATACCAGGACTGAGCTCACAGTCCTTCTGCCCAAAACTTCAGTCCCGGTTTTCCCCCAAGCTTTCTGTGCTTAAACAACGTAGAGGCCTTTTTGTTGTTGCTTTTAATAAACCATTGGGAGTCAGAAAACCTTGTATATCTACTGCAAATTACTGAGAGTTGTTCATGCTGCCTGGTATATAGAATAATCAGGTTGCCACCTGGAGATCTGCAAAGCACCTTTACATTCACAGATGCAGCAGGAGGCTATAGTCAGTCAGCAATCCATCCACAACGTCCCCTGCCTCTTCCTTTTGTTTGTTTCACCTGCTGTTACAAGCAGGATTTGTGGGCTTTAAAGTCCTTGTCTCTGGGTTGCAACCCTACTAGACTAGGATACATTATGGGTCCTTTTTCTTATATAACTTATTTTTCTTTAATTCTTGCTTTAAACATGTTGTATTTGGCCATTTCTGGAGACATGGTATTGGGCTTCGTGGTTTGTTAATATGGCACAAGAATACAGTTTGCTCTTATTTTACTATATTATTGGATAATTCCATAGGCTCAATAGAAATAAGACATTATCTTACCTGTGCAAGTTTGCCAAACTAATTAGGGAGTATTTGGTGCTCAAATTACATACACAGAAGAAAATCTAGAGTTCAGTCATCTTACAGTCATGCCATCACTGACTATTTATTTTATAATATGATAAAGAGCCCAAAAAGTGTGAGCCCTCTCAGATGTTATTGGGGGTAATGGTCAAAACACTTCAACACTGATTTCAAGGGATTTGTGAAATAACTCAGTTTTTGTACCACTCTACATTAATTTAACCCAGGAACATTTGCCCACTTTGGCAGCAATACTATACTTGCTTCCCTAAGAGTACGTCCCATTGAACTCAGTAGGACTAACTTCTGTTTAGGATTACATTGTTGTAGTGTTGTAAAATGGTAGTCAATTATTCCATGCAAAAAACAAAATCCTTGAGGATGCTTGTTTTTATAAGCTCTAAATGTCAGCCCTAGTGCTGTAATGATTATTATCTCATGTATTGCATTATTAGGCTATCTTTTACAGGACTATCTGGTCATTTCAAAATGTATCACACACTGCTATTCCTCAGGTGGAGTATTGAACACAAATGAAGTCTATTGCCTGTTGGTTGCTGGAATGAGTCTGTATCCCTGCAGAACTAAAGCAGATGGGAACTGAAAAGCTTGCTTTTTTTAAAAAAAAAGAGTGATAACAGTAAAAGGCATTTTGTGTGCTCTTTGTTTCTCATTATGTGGGACTAACATGGACACTAATATTGTGCTGTATTACCTTGTTCATTACTTTACATTAAGAGAAATGCTTCACCTCTCCTGCAGGACAATGTGGAAAGAGCAGATGCACTCCATTTGTCAATGGAAGAATTCATTGAACGTTATGAGAAGCCTTACAAGCCTGTTGTCCTGTTAAATGCTCAAGTGGGGTGGCCAGCCCAAGAGAAATGGACTCTGGAGCGCCTGAAGCGCAAGTACAGGAACCAGAAATTCAAGTGTGGAGAGGACAATGACGGTTACTCTGTCAAGATGAAGATGAAATATTACATTGAATACATGGAGATCACACGAGATGACAGCCCCCTCTATATATTTGACAGCAGCTATGGGGAGCATCCTAAGCGCAGGAAACTTCTGGAGGATTACAAGGTGCCGAAGTTCTTCACAGATGACTTATTCAAGTATGCAGGAGAGAAGAGAAGGCCTCCCTACAGGTACAGTATTTCTCGAAAAAACAGCAAAAGACAGCAATTTTAAAACTAACACACAGGCCATGAAGGAACCAACACTTTCCCTTTGTCCTCAGGCCTGGGGGCCAAACCTAGCCCTCTGGGATTCCCCAGGTGACCACATCCCTTCCCCTGGCCCCACCTTCTCTCCACCAACCATTTGGTGGATTCACAACTTTTGTGCGATTTCCCCCCCTGTCCTAAAAGGCTGAAATGCCTTTTCTAAGTTACTGGCAGTAAAAGCTGTAAGCTACAATATGCTAGGGGTCAGGGTAGTGGGTGGGATCCCCACCCCCCACTAGAATGCAACCTCCATAAGCTTCTTCAAAGTTGAATTTGAACCTAGAGCTAAAAGAGGTTCCCCGCTTCTGTGTGTGTACACCAGAGCTGAGTTTTAATTCAGAATTTAAGAAAATTTTCCAGATGTTAATTATCACGCTGAAAGCAGGGCTGTCTGAAAAGATCAAGCAAATCAAAATAACAGTCTACAATGCAACAACATTCAAAAAGAGATGGCGTAGGGATCTCTAGGCTTTCAACCAGCTACAGCTCTGGAATTGTTTATTCTATCCAGGAATGTCTTTAGTTGTTAACTACAAAGCAGCTGTTGCTTGCAAATATGTATGGTATTTGTAATATGTACACTGATATATGTACATATTACTTTCAGCTAACACAAGGGTGGGCAACTTGTGTTCCTTAAGATATTTTGGCCTACAACGCCCATGCTCTCTGATTGGCTATGCTGGCTAGGAGTGATGGGAACTGTAGGCCAAAACATCTGGAGGGCTCCTTTGAGAAGAAGTGCTTGATTACAAAAGAGAACTCCACAAGATGAAAGGACATCTTGGGAGCTAATATCACTAGAATAACTTTCATTGTTAACATTTGAGCAATATCTTGCAAAGAGTTTAAAGCCCAGCTAAACTAAGCATCCTAATAGAGAAGAGCTGATATGAAATAGGAAGCTTTTAGAAAGACTTATCAAGGGCTTATATCTCTGTTCATCAGATCAAGAGAAAGGGGAAATGACTTTGTGGAGTCTTAAGTCACTGCCAGCTGTTTCTTACTGTTGCCCTTTTGGTGTACCTTTTGTGCAGTTCTGATTTGTATTGTTTGCAGTGATACTTATGCTTAACTAGACTTTTCATAGTTGTGCCTCAGGCTAATTGGGCATCCTCCTCATTGTGGGGGAATATAATTGCACGCACCTGCCACATAAAAAACATTATTTCCACAACAAAATAGGTTTTTGTAATTATTCACAGTGCTGGCTTTGTCCTCCCTGATCTGGTAAGCAAAGCATGTGTCTTGCTATGGCTGAATCCGACTTCATGTTAGGACAAATTACATGACAGTCTAAAAGGCAAGTCAATAAAAGCAAACAATCAAGTACAGTATTACCAGACAAGTAGGTGGTTTCCAGAAGAGGTGCAGCTAAGGACAATACAAAGATAAGCAGTCAGATAAAATACACAGTTCAAGAAGCAGAGTCAAGCAGGAGTCCAAGAGTCAATAGCACAGAGGCCTTGCTCCCAAGATGTCCTTTCCTCTTTAGGAGTTCTCCTTTGTAATCAAGCACTTCTTCTCAAAGGAGCCCTACTGGCCTGCCTCTTGATGTGACAACACTCTCGCGGGGCTAGGTTGTTGCCCAACCTCCACCTTAGAGGTGGAACATCCCTCCTCCTGCAGGGACAGACCCACAATCATCTCCCCTGAGGGCTCAGGCTTCTCCAGGTCCCCTGATATGGCTGGCTCCTTAGCATGGTCTGTCTCTAGGAGCTCTAGCTCCTCCCCAGAGGATGATTCTTCCAGCAGGAACATGACAGCCAACTATGACTGAACCAGTGCCTTGAGGAGCTGCTGCTCTAGGCTCTGCCTCACATGCTGGCTATGGGCTGTCATCTCACCCACTTTTCCCATCCGGCCCAGGGCCAATTTGGCCCCCAAGCTCAAAGTGCCCCCACCCCTGCACTACATAGAGATAGCTGACCATGTAGTCTGTACTGGGCTAAATGAGCAAGTGCTCTGATTTGTATAGAGCAGTTCTGTGTGTGTGTTTTTGCTGACACTTTTGCTACATCCGTCTTTGTATCTAAACAAAGTGAAACTAAATCTATTTCAGACTGCTTTAGAAATGGAAAAGAAACACTTGCTTTTAGGAAACTTAGGAAGGACAATAATTAAGTCTTTCCTAACTCTCTTGGGTGTTCCCCTTATGCAGATGGTTTGTGATGGGCCCACCTCGATCAGGAACAGGCATTCACATTGACCCTTTGGGAACTAGTGCATGGAATGCCTTAGTTCAAGGACACAAGCGCTGGTGCCTTTTCCCTACCAGCACTCCCAGGGAGCTGATCAAAGTGACTCGTGAAGAAGGTGGGAACCAGCAAGATGAAGCCATCACATGGTTCAGAGTAATATATCCTAGAACTCAGCTTCCCACTTGGCCTTCTGAATTCAAACCCCTGGAAGTTGTGCAGAAACCAGGAGAAACTGTCTTTGTACCAGGTATGTGCACTTGTTAGGTTCTGTGCTAAAGTGTGATCTGATCATGTAAAGAATACATTTATAGTGCGGTCTCTTTTTTGAGAAGATCTCCAAGCCTATAACAGTTGCCACTCTTTCAAACAAAATGGTGTCATAGAAATACTGTACAGGATTCTATTACACTATCTTACTATGTATATTGAACAAAATGGATGCAAAGTATATGTGTAGGAGACTAATCCTGAAATAAATTATACATTTAGGAAGGAAACTAAAATGGAGTTGAATTGAACTATTGGAGATTAGGGGTGGAATGTCCATGAATAATGTCTTCTCAGTGACAGGCAGCTTAACTAGCACAATAGGGGAAAGGATTTGTCAGCTTTGAGACTTTCACCAAAGTGGAAACAGAAATGAAGGTGGACAAGCTGATTCTGCTTAATCCTGGTTCTTAAAATCAGTACTTGTGCATTTGATAAGAGACCCAATACTTCTTGTATTGTACAGACATGCATCTCTCTGGAAAAGGTATATGTAATAGATGGAGCAGGGAATGAAGCATCTAGGCACTTATTTTTTTTGTTCCTGACTTGGTTTTAGGGAAATAATTTATCTTGTGTCTCCAACGTTCTGTGAAATGGAAATAAATCTTCCAAAATGTGCAAGTAGTGTTGCAAATTTTTGATTTCAAAAACTCTAGTGCCGCCTGCCCCAGCTTAGTGCCCTCCAGATGTTTTGGGTTGCAATTTCAAGAATTCCTGACCATTGGCCATGCTGGGGCAAATGACATTTGAAATCCAAGGCTACTGTAGGACATGGAAGGAGCCCAATGGAATCCAGCAGGTTTGGACATATCTAATAACAAAAGTTGACCCTGTGCTTTGATTCTAGTGTGGGATAGAGGAGGCATGTAGAGAATCAACCCTAAGACCAGTTGCCATAATTGTCACTGCAACAACACCATGTTGCTTTGCCACTACCTTTCCCTCCTTGAGATTGGATATCCTATTAGCCTTAGTTCAACAAAGCCATTTGGGGGCTAATATGATGGAGCCATTTGCATTCTGAGATTAGACTTAATGACCCGGGGGCTTAATGTTCTTATTTGGGCTTCATGATGAGGACAATAATGTTCTAACAAATTCTGGATCTGACCATATTTTTGGCTTTCTCTGGAACCTGAGCCAGAGATGATGATGATGATATTATTATTATTATTATTATTATTAGACCAGAATTAGGTCTGTCTTTGTATTTGGTGGTTCTTCTTAGTCAGTTGGCAATTGAAACTTCATATCTAGAATATACCTGTAATCTTTTTGTATTCTGTTCATTAGTTAATAGAAGTTGTCTTATTAGTTTCCCTTATAAATCATCTTTGTCTTAAGTGCTTATGATTTTATCATTAGAAGTGTGTGTGTGCTTATTGTTTAATGGCTTTATATGATGGAAAAATTAATTTTCTGCTGTAAAATCTCAGTTTAGAAAATGCATTTGATTAAAAACCTCTGTGCAGCTTAGATTAAATATGCTGCCAATGGGAAGAATCAAAAATGACATTCTTATGTGGATGTTTTGTCCTTGATTTAAAACCTCATACTGAACCAAAATATAATGGTTTAAGGAGCCGAAACAGTAAAGTTTGAAATAAAAATCAAACCATTATGCTTCATTTATGCCATTTAAGGCTTATTGTCTCTTCTCTCCTGCTTGGCATTGATTAGATGCTAAACCAGTTAAGTTTAAAAAGCTTAAGTTTACAAAAATATCATCAAGTACAGTGGTGTTATAAAATACTTTGCCAAAAAAGAGGGGAAAGAGTTATTATTTGTCATATAGCTTAGGTGACTGACAGCCTAATCTTATCCAGATTTATTTGGAAGTAACTTCCACTTTGTTTAGTAGGTCTTATTCCCTGGTAAGTGTGCATACCTTTGTAGCCATAGGCTACAAACCTAAACTCACGATGGGAGTAAATCCTATTGATCTTTATGAATGATGAATATTACTGGTCTGCAGAGAAAAAGAGAGAATAGGGAAGGGGAGAAGGCTGTGTGTGTATGTGTGTGTGTGTATGAGGAGGTGGGGAGGCTGGGTGTACATAAGAGAGGAGGAGGTGGGAGCCCAGGCACCCAGCTCCAGCCACACCCAGTCCCACCCATAGCAGCACATAGCCCATGGGGACAAAAAGTTTGCCTACCCCTACCCTAGAGAGATAGCTGATCATGAGCAGACTCATATGCTGCTTGAGACAACTACAAAGTAAATAGGCATAAGCAGAAATCTTATTTCCATCCACTAGTTGCTGAGACATATCCTTTTCCTTGCTCTGCTGCTCTGAATTTTTCTTCATCTTGGTCTCCACCAAGGGTTGACTTAGGTATAAAAGAATCATTTTTCAGTCGCTGTGCACTCCAATGTATGGCATCTGTACCTGCACACAACTCACTTCACAACATTCTAGCCAAGGTTTATTTTCTGGTCCCCTTGGGGTGACTTGTTCATACCTTGAGGAATAGCATGAATATCTTCCCACTCAGTTCTCGTCTCTTCTCACTATGGGATTAGCAGCAGTAAGGGGAACTCTGGTGATTTCCCCACACCTGCAGCAAATCTGTTTTCCCTTATGTAGGGAGCTTACTTCCACCCTTTTAAGTTTCGTAGTGGGATTACTGCTCCTCATTTTCTTTAGGTTCTTCTCTTTTTGTTTGTATAATCATTGTGTTCTATTAACAGGTTCACAACCTTATGTTACCATTTAGATATGTATTTAATAGTCATTGTTTTCTGATAAAAGTTCTCCATATGAACAGCAGCTCAATTTAGTAGTTTAAAAAAAAAAAAGTTTTGCTGCTTGATAGTACCTACCCAAGCACATGATTCTTTCAGAGCTTGGCAGATTAAAATAGGAATTTCAGAGTAGTTCACTTCTTTTAATTGCTTTCCTCTTGTGTTGACTGTAGCTTCTCAGGGTTTATTAGAAAGGTTGCCAAAAACAAAAATATCACCAACGTTTTCTTCACTATTGTCTGTTACTTTCAATGTTAAAAGCTGGAAATTTCAATCACACATGATTTCAACTGATCTAATTTATAAGAAAGTATATCTACTATTTAGATATGTTAAACCACTGTCTAGAGTTGCTGGGGTTCTCTACAAAAGCAGGCTCAGCTTGGTTTTGTCCTGCTAAAGCCTGGCATAAAATGATAGAAAAGTCCCCTGCACATGCGGGGGGGGGGGGGGATCTTTGCGCTGGGCTTCTATAGAAGCAGCACAAGTCCCACCAAACGTAAAAGATTTCTTCTCTTGCACCCTCCTCCCCAAGCCTCCACAATTTACGTAGAACTCAGAGGACGGAATCTGTTTGCTGGACATCCAATGCAGAGGTGGTTGGCTATTGGTGACCAAAATTTGTGAACCTTTGTTATTATGTCCTTAAGACATGGTTAGAATGTGCATTGTACAAGATGTGCGAGTTCCACACACACACACACACACACACACACACCTGTTTCCAAACAGACAAACCTATATTTAAAAACAGCATGATTGTTGTGTTTCTGTTCATTGTTTATAACCTTCTGCGGTGTTGCATTTGTAGGTGGCTGGTGGCATGTAGTTCTCAATCTTGACACAACCATTGCTGTCACTCAGAACTTTGCCAGTTGTACAAACTTCCCTGTGGTGTGGCACAAGACAGTAAGGGGAAGGCCCAAATTATCAAGAAAATGGTACAGGTGAGAGATGTGATCATTACTTCAGTGATTTCCCAGATGCTGGCAGCACAAGCCAAATGTTGCTTCCTAGAGCAAGAAGTACAGCCTGGAATGACGCTTGACAGAATATATTAAATGCAAACCTGATGAAGTTTTTGCATTTGGAAAGACTTTTTCTGGACTATCTGGCTTGTAAAAGCAACATCTTGCATGAGTACATGGGAGTCCAGAAGGAGGATTAGGCTTCTGGATTTCAAGATTCACTAAGGTGACTCAACTGTATGTATATGAAAAGCATAGTTTAAGTCTGAGCATGCATTTGGGCCTTTGATTATTAAACATAAAATGACTTCGTAATAAGGTGGTAGATCAGTAGCTTAAGTGTCTTTAATGTGCTTGTGACAACAATAAGTTATTCTGAAGAAGTTTTCTCAAGCATTATGGGTGCAAATTTCTCAAAATTGGCCCCAACATCATTTCTCAGCTTGCCTATATGAGTGTCCTATTTTCACGGTTAATCCCAGTCTAATCCCTCCGGTGTTATAAAATTGAAGTTACGATAGTAAATTATAAAAATGACATTAAATATGGAACATATAAGATCCAATAGTAGCAGCTGATTTATTTAGCCAGTAAAATACTTTGCTTCCTAAACTACATGAGATGTGCAGTAAAGACAAGTGGCATCAAGGAAAAATAATGGGCAAGAGGAGTGCCTGTCTCTTGTTGGAGGTCCTGCCTGGGTTTCTAGGTGAAAAACCTTGTCCGTGAAGCTGCCAGAGAGATGAATAGCACTTTAGCAAAGGATCCAATGCCAGGTGTAACGCTTTTTTGTGTGTGTGAGGGTTGGCTTCTTCCCTTGCTTGTCATGCCAGGTGCCTTGTGCTTTGGTGGATGGAAAAAATGGAAAGAAATGTCATTTACACGCCAAACGTTTGCTACTGCTGATTTTATACTTTTTAGATGGCTAATTTGTATATTGTTTATGTTAGTATTTAATGTGTATTTTTGCTTTCTGGTAAACAATTTCTGCTTTGCATTCTGTGAACATCTCTTCAGGGTGCATAGTGCTTTTGTCCTCTGCCTATATATCCATTACCTTGTTAATGCTAACAACGACTTATTCCCCCCCCCCCCCCCAGAGTCCTAAAACAAGAGCATCCTGAACTGGCGTCGTTAGCAGATTCTGTTGACTTACAAGAATCAACAGGCATTGCTTCTGACAGTTCCAGTGATTCGTCTAGCTCTTCCAGCTCCAGCTCCTCAGATTCTGATTCCGAGGTAAGGACTCTGCTACTGTGTATATTCCCTATCCAAGAACTATGTCACACTTGTCATGTGCTGTGAGTCATTGGTACTGGGGAGGGCGCAAGGGATAAACTTCCCAACAGTTCCAAAGTGGAGCAGGTTACCTCCCACTGAAATCATTGGGCATACTCTATAATAAAAAAGAATTAAAATAATAAAAAAATGATACTGCCTTGATGGATTTTTAACAAATAAATACATATTCCAGCACACATAATTGAATCATAAAGACTTGCACTGGTCTTGTTTTATAAATGTTTCATAAATTACTCAGTGTATGCAAGTGGTCCAGAAGGTTTTAATAGCCAATAGCATTGACGTGTGGGACCTGCAATAAAATGTTGCAGTGCAGGGTTCTCCTGTTCAGGGTGCCAACCAGCCATATCCTTTTCTAGGATGCTCCATTGCATCACCTACTCTGGTTTTCTATTTTGTTTGGGTTTCCCCCCTCAACACTGTCAAAGTTCTTTGGCCATGTAGCATACTTAGTCCTCATTAAGCTGTGTTTATTCCCACCCCCTTAGTGGTTTTTCTAAAGATGTTTTGTACTTCTGCAAACCTTGGGGGCTCCCCCAAGCCCAATAATACTTCCCTCATTTGTGTGTGTGTGGTACTTTTTTAATAATAATAATAATAGTAATAATAACGATTTATTTCTTACCCGCCTCTCCGTCTAGATCGAGGCGGGGAACAACAACATGATAAAATACATAAAACTAATTAAAACATGACAAATATTATTAAAACTGCATTAAAACATCCTAAAACATCCTAAAAACAGTCTAAAAATTACACTGGATATGCCTGCCGGAAGAGAACAGTCTTTATAGCTTTCTTAAATTCTAAAAGACTGTTAAGTTGATGAGTCTCCTCCGGCAGGTCATTCCACAGTCTGGAAGCGGCAGAAGAGAAGGTCCTCTGGGTAACAGTTGTCAGCCTAGTCTTGGCCGACCGCAGTAAGTTCTTCCCAGAGGACCTGAGCGTGCGGGGCGGATTGTACGGGAGAAGGCGATCCCGCAGGTAACCTGGACCCAAACCATGTAGGGCTTTAAAGGTAATGACCAACACTTTATACTTCGCCCGGAAACTAATTGGCAGCCAGTGGAGCGATTTTAAAGCTGGCGTAATATGGTCACTCCTAGATGTACCGGTGACCAACCTGGCTGCCATATTTTGAACTAGTTGAAGTTTCCGGACTAGGCACAAAGGTAGCCCTATGTACAGCGCATTGCAGAAGTCAAGCCTCGAAGTTATCAGCGCGTGCACTACCATCTTTAGGTCTTCCAACTCTAGGAAGGGGCGCAGCTGGCGTATCAGCCGAAGCTGATAGTAGGCACTCCTGGCCGTCGCATCTATCTGGGCTGTCATTTGGAGCGACGGATCCAGGAGCACCCCCAAGCTGCGAACACAGTCTTTCAGGGGGAGTGTAACCCCATCCAGAACCGGTTGACACACCTCCAAACCCAGGTTGCGGCCTTTGACAGCAAGCACCTCCGTCTTGTCTGGATTCAGCTTCAGTTTGTTTTTCCTCATCCAGCCCATTACCGCCTCCAAGCATTCATTCAGAGGAGACACACTATCCTTAGCTGACGATGTTGTCGAAGGCATAGAGAAATATATTTGGGTGTCATCAGCATACTGATAGCACCCCGCCCCATGCCTCCGGATGATCTCTCCCAACGGTTTTTGGCTATATTAAGATCCACACTTGGAAAATGAGTTAGCTCTTAAGTATATATGATTTCCCATTCAGAGATCTGGGAGAATTAAAAGGATTACAGTTTCCAGGTGCAGTTTGTCCCCCTGGATACTAAATTAGTTTCAGTTCCAAGTCCTGGCCTGAAGCTCAACTGAAATGCTTCTGTAAAATCCACCCCTTCAGGAATGTCTAGAGGTATAGCAACCAACTATCATGTTCAGAATTGAAAAAATGCCCAGTTCTGCAGTCAAAATATGGTTTCTAAACAGTGCTATAGTCACTGTTTCCTTCAAGTTAGTTTGTTTCACTTCCATGTGTAATGACCTATTGATCACCTCTCTAACCAACTCAATTAGTTTTTTGGCAAAATTTCATTAGCCAAGATGAGGAGGAATGAAGCAGAACAATGATAGGCTTTGTTTCTGTAGGCACTGCAGGTGCCAAAAACTAAAGTTGATGCTACCAACTGTGATGACAGATTATAGTTTCTTCAGGTACAGACTCAGTAACAACTTGATATCCTGGCTGAATTGGATATGAACTACTTTATAAAATGCCTAGAAAACATGTTTTAGAGGGCCACCAAAGAATCTGAAGTATTTAAAAAGTAAAAAAAAGCAAAGTTGTATTGGTCTTTTAATAGCTCACATCCTGTATGTCTCCTTCAAACATGCTTTATAGATGTTGCTATTAAATAATGCTCTTCCTCAAATGTTGTACCTATTGCTACTAACCAGTGATGAGAAGGGTTGCTATTCTGATAGTAAGGATTTATTATTATCACTTCTTGTGTGTTCAGTGTGATTCTAGCTCAGAGACAGAAGGAATGATGCATCGAAGGAAAAAGCGAAGGACGTGCAGCATGATGGGGAATGGTGATACAACCTCCCACGATGACTGCGTGAGCAAAGAGCGCAGCTCCTCCAGGTGACTAGACCAAGATAATCCTCTTTATCAAGCAAATGAGGGAAATTAGCCAGATGTTTTGGCCTGGGCTGCTTATTACAGAAGAATAAGGAAGTTGCCTGTAAAAGGGGAGTTTGTCACATTCTGTGTAAACGGATTGCCCCACACAATCTCCTTATCCATTTCTAATGCTCTAAATGAAAACTGGTTCTATATGTCAGAAGTGCCAAGGAAGGATTTCTTCACTTATGAGATTCATTCTAAATATTTTGTCCAACTTTTCTCTTTAATGTAGGCAGGATATTTTAAATTGAAAATTGCATCATGGTTAAGGTACAAGTGTGCTATTTCCAGGAGAGGGTCAGATTTCATGCTTGTAGAGGAGTTATAAAAGTGCTAGAGTTGGCAATGGAAGATTAGGGATTGCATGATTAATTATATAATAGAAGATCTCTGCCTCAAGTTAATTTCTTGTAAAGCTCTCACCTTGAGTAATGTACTTTCAGTCTGGCGACCTCTTGTTAAAGGAGATGGCCTACCCTTGAATCTTGCATTCTAGAGAATCTTGCTTTCCTAAATGTTGATATAGATGGTAGCTTTGTGCCTGGGCTCATGTAGGAAAAGGAGTGACAAATCTTTCTTTGAAAACAGTAGGTGAATCCTGACTATATCAACTTCTGATGGTGGATCCTATTGATAAAAAAATTAGGGCGTCACTGCTTTAAGACAAAAAATGAATCTCTAGAGAGCTTTTGTCCTGCTGTCTTAGAGTGAGGCAACATTTTGGTTGGAGTAAACATCTTAAGATGGCATTCTGCCTCACTTGTTTATGTGGTCTAAAGCCTAGTTGAATGAGGAATTGTTGAACAATTAAAGTCTCTCTCCCAGCTATGCGTTTCAGTACTTTCCTCCAAAGATCATGTGTTGAGCTCGTTGCTTCTGACTGCTTCCTTGTTATAGTGTAAGGTGTAGCTCTACTGATGAAAACATTAAGCATGGAACTAATTCCAAGATGTTTGGGATACATCAGTGTCACTGTGAAAAGTTCTATTTCGTTGTATTGCATACGCTACAAGAAACTCACCTTGACAAGCAGTTGTATTTTTTTGACAGGATTAGGGAATCTTGTGGAAGCCGTGCTCATCCCTGAAGACCCATCTAAAGGCAGTTGCAACCAGCCAGCTATCTTCTATTCTTCCCATCAGCTATATGCTTGGAACTTTCTCAGATCTTCACCACTCCTTTTTAATTCTTTTAAACTCAGTTTTCTACTTGCCATGACCTGCAATCTAAGTCTGAATCCTTGCTAACTAAAGGAAAAATCTAGAGATTTCTATGTCCACAAACCTCTCTTCCTGCACTCCATCAAACAAGTCTGCTAAACATCAGAAGACAGTGATGCCCTCTGTAATGCTATGCTGTGGCTCACAACTCTGTGCAGTCGGAACAGGAAATTGAGGATTTCTATTAACAAAGCTGTCTTAAAAATAAGCAGGTAGATCCTGAAAGCCTGTGTCCTGCTCCAACATTGTCATATGTTTACAAGTTGAATTCTCATGCACTACAACTGGAGGTTAGAACTACAACCTCCAGGGTATGTAATTGTCCAGCAGAATCTTTACTAGAGGACAAGAAGAAAAGAGACTAGCTTGGTTATATTCAGCTAAGGTGACTCTTCTACTGTGTAAATGATCACCTGTAAGAAGCACCTTTTTGTAGTTCTTAATTTGTAGATAACACCAAACCAACCATGGACTAATGAGACTCATGTAATGTCTGAACAAGCAGTTCATCACTATGATTACGTGTGCTTTCTATTTTAAAGGGAAACTGCTGGTATTTTGCCATCAGTTTAGAAGTTTGCCCCAGAAAAAAAGTGGGTATGGGAGAAGCTGTAACTGCTTCACTTACCTCTCCCTGTGGGAGTTTCTGGAAACGTCATATGAAGGTAGAATTCTTTTTTTTTATGGTAAGTGGATAAATACAATATAAATCCCATTTTATGAAGAACTGCTTCTTTGGAGCCCAGAAACTTCTTACCCTGTCTGCTATTGTAGTGTGGCAGGTATTTGAGGTGTGTGAGTGTGTGTGTGTGTTTTGTCTTGAAATAAAATGTGGTTGTGTGTATCCAAGGCAGCTGAGTTCTTTCAGGATATGTTGCTTCTTCAAGGGCATTTTTTGTTGTTGTTAATGGAGATTGATATTATGTTCTAAGATGAATCTTGCATCTCCATATACAACGGTAACTCTGTCCCAAACCTGAAAGTCAACAGCATAGTGAAAACGTCCTATATACCCTGATCACTTGAGAAATGAGTTGAGTGGACCTGATTGCATTTTGATTTATGACATGGAGGGTGTGCTTTTCAGTTCTCTTCTTGTGTTTTACTTCATTATGAGGAACCTAGAGAGAGTCCACATCTATTGTCTGATGCAATGTGAAATCCGCCAGTTTGAGGCTAGTTACTAGCTGATATCTGGACCTGTAAGAAACATGCCTAGAAAATACCTTATGACACATACTTTTCTTCCATGGTTCCAGTTTGCCAAAATACTACCATATCACTAATGCAGGGATCCAAATATCACTTGCCAGCCTTAACTCCACGTATGCAAGAAGCAATTATTATTTGGTAAATCCTAATAATGTGTATCCCTAAATGATTTCTTTCCCCTATCCTTGTTCCTAGACCACTTTTGTAAAATGGGATAACCTTTGCAAATCAGGTAATTTTGCATAAATTTCTCTTGCAAACCCTTGGATTGCACAACTTGTTTGGAAGTAGTTTATACAGAACAGGGGAGGCAGCTTTATGCCTTCCAGATATTTTGGATTACAACTCCCATAAGCCCCATCAAATAATGTCAGTAATCACGGAGCATGGGAATTGTAGTCCAACACATTAGAGAGCACCAGGTTACCTACCCCTTGCTATAGAACTTGACATCTTCCAATTTTGTTGGAATTCAACACTATGGAGAATTCAAAACTATGGAGGCAGATCAGGAAATTTACTAGCACTGATGTAACTACCACTAGTCCATGACCTAGAACATATAAAGCTGCCTATTAGATCACTAATCTATTTGGCTCAGTATTGCCTACTTCCAAGGGCAAAGGTCTTTCTCAGCCCTGGTTCTTGATCTTGTCTTGGATCCAGGGTTCTTGTGAGTAGAGTTCTGTTCAAAGGATACATCTACTAGGAAAAGAGACTATTTTAGTTGATTCCTCCCTCACCCTGAAAAGCTGTTCTGCAGGGTCGAGGTACCCTCCAGAACAGTGTAGGGGGTGGTTCTGAGGGGCTGCAAAAGCAAGGGAGAATTGTCAAAAATAGCCCCCATTGCACCTCTGTCTGTCCTTCCCCCCCCCCCACCCCCAGTGGAAGTCTCTACTGGATCATGGTCCTTTCTGCATAGTGGAGGAGCCCTTCTGTTCACAGAAGGAACATTCTGTATCAAACCCATCATGTTGATTGATTCTGAAAACTGAACCTTGAAGCTTTTGCATGCTAAACATCTGCTCCACCTCTGAGCTATGGCCCCTCCCCAACTTGGAAGTTCTGTTTATATAGCCTTGTAGCTGCTAAATATTCAGCAAAAATTGCTCATGTGCTGTTAAAAAATTGTTTTGCAGCCATGAGGTTTAGAAACTTGAGGATGATATCTGTAGTGTGTGTGTTTAAACAAAGGCTTGGTTCCAAAGTGATATATTAAATGCCATGTTCTGCAGGGTCTTTATGTCCTAGGGATGCAGGGGACATAATCTTTACCTGGAAATCTAACGGATGCATTTGTAATACTGGGATTCTGATAAGTCGATTCAATCACATGCATTTATTTAAATGGCTTAATCAGTAAATTTGGAAGAGATGGGGGGAACGTTTCCTTGGATGGGCTGAGATTCAAAGACATACCATTGACTAGGATGCACTAGCTGTCCTTGTATCAAATCTGTCTTTAAAAAAAATTAGATGGCTATTTTCTTTCAGTTTACATTTTTAAAAACCCCTACCAGAATTATTTCAGGGTGAAAGGTATGGCTTTTTAACAATAATAACCACATAGAACTGAAGTATCAGTGCTCAGCTACAAACTATGTCATTACATCTTTTTAAATGTATATCTTCCACAATATTGATGAGATTTGTTCATTTAGAGAAGATATTTGTCTCTTACTGTAATAGGGAATATTTTATATTACAGATTCCCAAACCACACATTAAACTTGGGCTTTCCTTCTTTAAAAGAAAAGTTGTAGATTTTATTTACAAGATTGTAATTTTTGCACTTAAAACCTGTGTCCTAACTTGGCTACTTTCAAAAAGGAGGGTTCTGAATAGTAGCTAGCCTGCTCCTTTCAGCTGTGCTCTTTCTTGGTTGCCACTTTGATCAGTCTACCAAATACCAAACATATTCCTGTCCTGTTGAGTTGAAGCCAGGCAGTTATTGTGCTAAAGGAAGGAGTCTCGATTCTGTTTAGTACCAAATCTTCCCTGCCTACAGTTTTCTGAATAGAAATAAAGTAAAATAGATGGCTGCTTCTACTAAATGGCTTTGAAGATCAAAGCAGTTTCCTGTACATCAGGTAGCTGTGGGCAGGGAATCAGGTTCTCTACTTACCCGGCCTTGCAAGCAGAAATAAATCATTCAGTGCTTGTGGGCTTAGTACTTCCTTCATAAGGGAGACAACATCACCGACATCACAAGAATTTTGAGGCTGCAGTGTCACTTCTAAAAAGAAAGTCTTGCAGAGATAAATTAGAACTGATCATTGTTAAATCACAACTTTATTTGAAGTATGACCATTCATTTTAAAGATAATATCTTGCTACTCATAAACTTTTTGCGCCTCTGAAAACTAATGCACAGTGTCTGTACTATGCCAGCTGTGGTTCTAGATATGAGCTTTGTCAGCTGTTGCCTAAACACTTAATGGCTATTAGTTGACTTTTTTATAACAAGAACTAAAAAAAATATTTTGAGATAAAGGCTAGGTTAAGACTTGCTGGAACTAGACATGTTTATATTGGCCATTAATATTCTGCAAAATGCAGTTCAACTTGGGTTATGCAGGTTGAGATGCTCCCTACCTAAATGACATGTGTTCAGATTAAAGGCTGCAATCTGTTAAACAGTAGCATTTTTTTAACTTGCCCAGTTCTCCTTGCAGACTTCAGTGAAATTTGATCAACCTTGCTTTTTATCAGATTTAAGCAACGGCTACTACTTACATGGAAAAATGTGCTAACACCTTTTGTTTCTTGAATTCTTAATGACTATGTCATTATGTTTAGGAGACCTTTTGCCTGTTAGGTCCCTTAGAACTTGATTCTTCCCTTTAATAAGGAGAAAAGTCTCTGGACTCTTATGGCAACAGTTAAAGTGCCAGCTCCCCTAACTTTTTATTAAGTCAAATCCATCCAGATGGTGGAGCCAAGATGCTCAGAATTGTTCTCATTGGATGATGATTGTGCTCTTTTTTAATTTAAAATAAACGCTTATTTTCCATTACTTCATTTGTGCTTTTCTTTCATCTAAACTTGGAGAAATTCACATTTTTCATCTTGTGTGCATCAGCAAACTTCCTGTGTCACAATTTGTAGAAGTCCGAAAAAAGAGATACTGTGCAGTGTGCGAACTTGTCAATTCCTCCTTTTACTGGTATAAGTATAGGTTCAATGTTCAACTACTTGCTGACTTGTATCTTATTTCTTGTCTTATATTTTCTGAGGAACAACTTGGATAATTTAAAATGAGTGTACATTTTGCATGCTTTTAAATACTGGCATTTAGAAGCCCGAGTAATTTATGTTTCTGCAATCTTTGCATTTTAAAGTAAAATCTGAACTGATATTTAGTGTAGCGTAGCACTGTTTATTCACTCAATATAGTATCGATAAGGAGTTCAACAATCTTGAAAGTGTCATATAAAATAACCTAATGCTGGGGAGCAGAATTAGTGCAGATGGTCCTCAACAGCTTCCAGTGAGGAACTGAAAGTTCTAGCACTCGTGCATAGTCCTTTGCCTAGCCAGATCAACATCAAAGATTTGAAAATAACCATGCTGAGAGTCTCCACCTCACTTAGTATACATGTGGCTGAGTATGTACGTGTTTTGCCTTGAGGCGCATTTGATAGGGGATTGAACAGGGTATAGACAATGGAAATTCAGAGGTTGCCGTCCTATACATGCTTACTTGAGAGTAAGCCCTATTGCACTCTGTAGGACTTGCTTTGAAGTGAACAGTGGCCCTGTTCAGACAACACCATTAACCATGTTGTTAACCCTTTTGTGGTTAGTGTGGTTAGGGCAGCATGGTTAATGGTGTCGACTGACAAGCGTTTTCCCTAACCATGCACACCCGTTAACCACATTATGGTCAGCTTCACTAACCATGTTGTGCAACATGGTTAGCAGCACTAATGGCTAAAAGTGTCATCTGACACGTCTTTGGTTAAGGGGCCATGGTTAAGAATTTAAGAGGTTAAGACACAGAGCCTCCAATGCAGAGTGGCTGAACTAGGCAGGGCCGTTCTAACCAGCGGGCTGTATTGCTGCTCAGGACTGCCGCTTACTGAAACTCTCGCTGAGGCTGCCATTTAGTGCTTTCACATTAGTTTTTTGGAACGATTTTTGTTCTTCATAGCAGAGTGTGCTTACTGTATTACTTTTTAAATTCCCAGTTGAAATTTACCCATACGAAGCATCCGTTTCTCCTACCTCGTTGAAGCGCAAATGCAAGGGCCCCTAGTGCTAGGGCTGCTGGGATACGGGGTGGATCCCTTGGAGGACTCAGGTGCACCACTAACCAGTTTGTGGTTAGCGTGTGGTTAATGAAAAGTTAACCATGAAGGGGTTAACGGTGTCATCTGCTAGTGTTCCACATGTGGTTAGCATTAATCACAGCTGAACATGGTTAAGCTAACCACAAAGCCCTGAGTGTTGTCTGAACGGGGACACATAGAATTGGGGGTTTGACATTTAAAACAAATGCATTTTCATGGCTTCATTCTGTGGGATTCCCTGGGTAAGGGGAATGGACAATAGTGACTACATACTTGACAATAAGCATTTATGTGGCGGTAGGTTGCCTGTATCTTTCCTTTTCATTTAAGGAACCTGAAAATCTTAGAACCCCAGAAATAAACAGAGTCATACCAACAGTAAAGGAATCCAATATATTGTAAACTCAATTGAATGGTGGCATAAGAGAGTGATCTAAAGGGTAAAGGACATGAAATAGGAATGTAGTTTTTCACCTGCACCTCTGACCCCTTTTCTGTGTGGCACATTTACATTTTTAAAGAGTCAATTGTCCACACACTGGCTCTTTGCTGCCAACACTTTGCTGCCTCCCACCTTTTAGCATTACAGACAAGTGATTATGAGACCAGCATGTTCAGCACAGACTGGTGGAATAATGCTGGCACAATTTTCTGTGGGATTTTATTCCCTTTGAGGGACACTCCTGCATCCTTACCAAAGCAATACTCTCTCTAGTGTATTGCCCTCCTATCACTTCTGTTTTTAATCTGATTTCCAGTTAGGTTTCTGCAACAAGTCAACTTACATTCTCTTTCAGGAGTGAACCAGGTTCTGGAAAGGAGGTGGCTGCTTGGTAGATTTACTTGCAAATTAAGAATATTATTGATCTGTTTCACTGAGACCAGACAACTGTGACAATCTATCTTTTCATCATCTGTAGGTGCCAGTAAGATACTGCAGATACTACTTGCACTATTTTGTGGTACAAGCTTTAGTGACCTGAACAAATCATGACTACTGAACAAAACTTGACAACTTTCGAAGAGGAGAGCTCTGAATATTAGTTAGCCAGCTCTTTTCAGCTGTGCTATTTCAGGGTTGCCACTTTGATCAGTCTACCAGATGCCAAGTATATTCCTATCCTGTTACGTTGAAGCCAGGCACCTGTTGTGCTCGGGAAGGCTATTGATTGTGCTTAGTATGAAACCTTCCCTGCCTACAGTGTTTTGAAAAGAAATACAGTAAAAACTGATGGCTGCTTGTACTAAATGGTTTTGAAGATCAAAGGAGTTTCCTGTATGCATCAGGTAGCTGAGGGCTGGGAATCGGGATCCTGGGTTCTCTACTTGCCCATATTCATCACTGAAGTCTCTATACACTAATGGCAGGATAAGAGTTTCACTGCCCTCTGAGGATATGTCACATAGCACCTCGTATTTGCACCATGTTATGTGATGGTTGAGCATTGACTGTCATTAACACTTGTGTGCTGTAGACAAGTGAGTTTGTCATCTTTGACTGCATTGGGAGGAGTATTGGTGTTGAGCTATCCTGCACCACATTGTTCTTTTTAACAAGGTCCATTCTGTCTTAGGACAGATCCTTGTGCTGCAGCGTCAGGAGTGGTGCAGGTGATGCTCAGAGATCTATTGTAGGATCACCCTTTTTCCAGTAGAGGGCAGTGCAGTGCTGAGATTATTAAACCAATGAGCATTTAATCAAAACGAATGGATGAGGTTGGTCTGTTGAAAAATGGGCACACTTGGTTACATACTAGGCTTCATCATCTCCAAAAATGGTGTGACTTCTATAAACCTGATAATGTAGATGAAGGGAGGAGGAACAAACAGATGCAAAATCCTTAGCAAGCTGCACTGCAACTTTCTCCTTAAGATGGATTGCTTCAGCTAAAGCTGCACAACCCTTTTCCACACAGCTATGGAGTGAATTTTCAAAAGGATCCCCACTTGTTATCAACCTGCAGCTATTTTGTTTTTCTGTCAATGTTGCTGAGAAAAAGAAAAAAATGTTTAAAGCAGAGATGATAAACTTGCTTTCCAAAAAAGGTTTCAGGTGTTTCTCAGCTGGATACCCAAAAGTCAGAAATGTCCATATAATAATAATAATAATGATTTATTTCTTACCCGCCTCTCCGTCTAGATTGAGGCGGGGAACAACAACATGATAAAATACATAAAACTAATTAAAACATGACAAATATTATTAAAACTACATTAAAACATCCTAAAACATCCTAAAAACATTCTAAAAATTACACTGGATATGCCTGCCGGAAGAGAACAGTCTTTATAGTTTTCTTAAATTCTAAAAGACTGTTAAGTTGATGAGTCTCCTCCGGCAGGTCATTCCACAGTCTGGGAGCGGCAGAAGAGAAGGTCCTCTGGGTAACAGTTGTCAGCCTAGTCTTGGCCGACCGCAGTAAGTTCTTCCCAGAGGACCTGAGCGTGCGGGGCGGATTGTACGGGAGAAGGCGATCCCGCAGGTAACCTGGACCCAAACCATGTAGGGCTTTAAAGGTAATGACCAACACTTTATACTTCGCCCGGAAACTAATTGGCAGCCAGTGGAGCGATTTTAAAGCTGGCGTAATATGGTCACTCCTAGATGTACCGGTGACCAACCTGGCTGCCATATTTTGAACTAGTTGAAGTTTCCGGACTAGGCACAAAGGTAGCCCTATGTACAGCGCATTGCAGAAGTCGAGCCTCGAAGTTACCAGCGCGTGCACTTTTACATATTAAAAGTCTGCCAGTAAATCATCTAAACCCTTAGGCTTTTACAATGCAATCCTAGACATGCCTACTCTGAAGTAAATCTAATATAGTTCAGTGGGGCTTTTCCCCAGGTAAGCTTTATGGAAAATAGAAAAGCGGGCATTAAGCCATGATCTTCTGTCACTAAAGAGCTGCGTTGGCTCCTTTGTAACATGGCTCTCTATCCAGTCAGGGCCAACTGAAACACAGAATTTAAACACTTGTATAATCTGATAACCTGTTAATCAGATCAGAGAATTGGAAAACAAACAGATGCCAGTTCTGTCTCCTTGTTTAAAACTGCAGAAATGAAGCTGGAAGGCCAGACCTGCCAAAAGGTTTGAGTCAAGCAGACTCGAAAAGGTAGAAATGTTCAAACCCTGGAAGATAAAGGCCTCCATGTTTACAGAGAATACACATCCCTTTAATATGTTTAATGTTCCTTCTGAACTGCCAAACTGCAAAGGCTGTGCTTTGCAGGTGCTCAGGGTAAGGAGAAAAGAAAGCTCCATCAGTTGACAGTGGTGCATATAAATCATTTGCCCTTTGGGCTGTGTTAAGAGTCCAGCTCTGTTTATCTGTCCCTGTGAAATATAAAGCTCCATGGAGGAAAAGATTAGGTGTTATGGCTGTTTGTTACTAAGAATACAATTCTCCGCATGCTAATGATCACTGCCTTGATAGGATTACCCAGAAAGGCAATCACAGCTACAACCCTGTAGATGCTGCCTTGTTCAGTCCTCTTGTAACTAGTGGATTAATTGGTCCCAGGAAATGAGTGAAAGATGAGTTTTTGAAGGCTTCCTACAGTACAGGTAGGATTTATGCCAACTCCATTAACTTCAGTAAGACTAAAACAGGCTAAGTCAAATTCATTTGATTTCCCTTCAAGATGAAAAACTAACCCAGTCCCTAAAGCCAGAGGTTTTGGGTGTGTTGGAAAGTAAACTTGGAAGTATGATCCTTGGGAAATTGTCTCCAATGTGGACTTGAGAACTGTGCCCTCTACTTTAAAGGAAGTAAAAAAAAAACCACAGAAAGCATTATTGGTAATCTTGTTTGGTTGTGTCATTTTAACTGTTAATAGAATGGAATAGTCTGAAATGTCAACCATGCCTTATTTGAGGAAATTGGAGCAGCCCTACCTACTTACATCTCCTCATCTTACTAAGGATGGATCCCTTTCTCTTTGGCCTACAAGCTAACAGCGTAAGCTAAAACTGTGTATAAGGTGGCTGGGTTTGCATGATGAGCCGCAGCCTGAACGGGCACCATCCTGAATATCCAACCCATGACTGGAGGTGGTTATGTGTGGGTTTAAGAGCCCTTGCATAACCCATGGCCTGTTCTAAGGTTGTGTGAAGGTTATTTAAACCTCGCGTAATCCCATCCAGCCAGGTTGGCACAACACAACAACCCACAGGCAAGCTGAATATTTAGGATGGTGGCCACTCATTGTGGCTTAAATAAACCATGACACAGGTTGGTGTGTGAACAGCCCTCTAACCATCTAGCCCACCATGGAATCTCCTGGCAATTCATGAGGTCAGATTGCCCCTGAGTAGTGAATTAGTGAGATTTTTTAGTAAATCATCAAGCCCCATAGACTCTCTCTGTGTGCATGCATGTGCGTGTGTGTATACAGCTACAGCACAAAGCATTCCATTCACTGTCTTAGATTTAAAAAAATTACTAAGGCTGCAAGTCTGTACACAATGAGAGCAGGGGACCGCACTGTAAATATACCAAAAACAAATCTCAGAACTAGAACATAAGAAGTGCCAGGCTGGATCAGACTGAAGGTCCATCTAGTCCAGCACTCTGTTCACACAGTGACCAACCAGCTGTCAGCCAGGGACCCACAAGCAGGACACAGTGCAACAGCACCCTCCCACCCATGTTCCCCAGCAACTGGTACATATAGGCTTACTGCATCAGGTACTGGATAACATAATACACAGGGACTGCTATCTATCTGTAAAGGCTTCAAATAGGGTTATTTATGTATACTTATTTAAAACTTTGGGGTGTTTTTCATTGAAAGTAACCGGGGTTGTGGTTGAAAGCCCAAATAGTTTCCTCTCTTTTCTGCCTTTCCAGAGTTCTGCCAAATGTAATATTTTGAGTTTGGCCCAAAATTCCATGCTAACCAAATTTGGAGATCATACTAGGACCCATACCAGCTTTTAGTAGCCATGGCTTTTCACGATGAGGGCAAACAAGCAAACACAGAAAACACCTGTCAAAATCCTAGAACTGGCCAAAGCAGACAGAATGCTATCTCTATGTGTGTGAGAGATTTTCAGCATTAGGAATGAAGGATAGTAAGATGCAAAGGGGTTGGGCTGATACCTCTGCTATAGTTATCCCTTCCAGAGCTTTACAAATAGATCAGAACAGACCCCTGCACCATCCCTGCCTCCCAATGCTCCTCAGACATCAACTTGGTAATGGCTCGAGACCAATAAACATTTGTGAAGGTTGCATCTGTATTGACTGCAAGGTTACAGTGCACTCTTTCTTTCTCTGTTTTGGCTGAAGCAGAAGAGGGAACTGCAGGATAAAGCGCTGCTGTTTACAGGAGAACATATCAGCCCCAGGATATGAGCTTGGCATGCAAGCTTTAATTTCCCTTTCCTCTTTAGGCTTATGCACAGGCCATGGGACAAATTGAGAAGTGCTTGGCCATCTGGAAAGTGCTTTACCTTGGTTGGTGAGGGGGCGGGAGAAGGGGAATTAGAAGCTGGAACAGCACTTTTTCTAGGCAGCAATCAGCTTTATAAACTTAGTTTGACTTAATCACAATTTAGTATGATGAGTAAAAAATAAATCACAATGCTAGAAATGCTTTCTGACACTTTATGATTCATTGCACGGCACACTGGGGACTATTCTTGCCTTGCTATGCAAGTTATTATGATGGTTAGTATATTGGACTGTATAAACTCCTTGGGAACAGTTCTAAAAGAAGGGTGGATGAATGAGAGAGATCACATTATTTATACAGATTCCATATTAGGAGAATACTTTTTGTTAGACCAACAACGAAGGTTGCAAAGTACTGTGAAAGCTTTCCAGTTCTCCAGAACTCTTTGGGCGCAATCCTATGCATGTTTAGATGGAGGAGGGGGTCCTACAACTCCCAGCAGTCTCTAGCCAACTGGCTGGGGAATGCTGGGAGTTGTAGGACTTTTTCTGTCTAATCATGCATAGGATTGCGTCCTTAATCAGGTAAGATAGTAAACAATGCAAAGAAAGAAAGGGTAGGTGACTGATATTCAAGCCACAGAGTCTACCTCTGTTTACAGTCTTAAAACGGAAAGTGACAAAACAACACAATCCCCGGGGATAAGGAAGGAACAGACAGAAAACCCACAGAACTTTTGCGGCCTGAGCGGTAGAAGTAGCAGCAGTGGGCAGGGCCCAGAGATGTGACGCGTGTGTTGTGAAACCCTATCCAGCTTTAGAAGCGAAGGGATTTCAGCGGCTGCTGCTGGGGCTGCTGTCAGACCGTCGTGCGAGCTCGCGGAGCGCTGAACTTAACCAGAGCTGGTCAGTTGCACAGAGACCGAGCAAGGGAGGAGCAGAGAGGGAAAGGATCCGTAATTGTTAGCAGCTGCTGCTGCTTGCTGGTCTGTTGCGGCGGGCGGTGGGCTTGAGCATCGTCCAGGTTAGGGCTGCGTTGCTGCCAAAGGAGGGATGGATGTAGGGGTGGACTTGTACATTGTAGTCCCGCTGCTGTTCACCGTCTTGGCGATCGTCCTAGCATCGGTCTTTGTGAAGCTGAGATCCTCCTCGGAAGGGGACAAAGCTGCGGAGGCGGCAGCAGCAGCAGCAGCAAAGGAAGAAGGAGACCCCCGAGCCCAAGAGGACGAGGCGAGTGCTGCTGCGGCAGACGGAGGAGAGGAAATCCAGGATGCTGAGGGCGGAACAGAGCCAGGCAGAGAAGGGCTCCCGAAAGACCAAGTGGAGCCAGAGGAAGCCAAGGCAGGGGTGAGATGGGAGGAAATCGGGGCCGAGGAGGAGGAAATGATGATGATGAAGAAGAAGCAGCGAGAAGAAAAGGAAGAGCAGCACCGGGAGAAGGGAAGCAAAGAGAAGGAGGAGGCTGCCAAGAGGACTGCAAGAACAGAACAGCAGAGTCACCCCCGAGAGGGGAAGATTCCCAGCCAGGCTGCTGTGGCTGTGCTCGCTACTGCTCCGGTGGCGGTAGAAGAAGAGCAGGAGGAGGAAGAGGAAGAAGAAGAAGAGGAGGAAGACGAGGAGAGCAAGGTAAAGGAGGGGAAGGGGGCGAGGAGCTTTGAAGCCAGCATGCGTCTTAACCCAAGCGCCTGCCTCTTGGAGTGTGCGCCTCTGTGTATGCGGGCAGGATGGATGGAAAGGGGGTGAGAGGGCACATTTTTTGGAAGCAAATGCCCCAAGCCGGCCAGTCCCCATGGGAAGCGCTTGGCTTGTGGGGCATTCGGTGGGAGATGAATGTACTCGGCTCGCTCCTTTCCTTTCCAAAGCCTCCCTCCCACCCATTGAAGGGGCTGGTCTCCTCCCCCCCCCTCCCCCTTGCATCTAGCTTTGCTGCTCAGCAGCACTCCATGGCCGTTCAGTATTCCAGGCCATTGCTCCGCAGCGTTCCACAGCAAGGCCATCAGCCTATGCAGAGCTGTTGCTTCTAGGACTTTTCCTGATCTGTACAGTCTGTATTACGGGTTGACCCTGATTCAGCATGGTGATAAACCGGGGGGGGGGGGGTGTTGTTGTTGTTGGATATCTGACAGTATTAACCCTGATCTTGTGCTGAGTAAGTTCCCTTGATTTCTTTTGGTAGAGTCCAATCCACCTACCAAATGGACCTATGAAATCTTTCCTCCCACTCCCCCACAACACCCATTTTGCTGTTACCAGCTCAGAAAGCCCACCTGTTGCTTCAGAAAGTGTGAGTGATGCTGCTAAAAATGAAGGTCCACTTTATGAAGTCCCAATCGCAGCCACCCTCATTCAGAAAAGAGACTTTGACATTTCCAAAGAAAAGTCATGTTTATTGATGATAATAATGGTGGTGTTTTCATCACTAACATATCCCCAGCAATGAGGGAATGTCAGTACAGAGTAGTGTGCTGTGGTTGCACTGGCTTTTGTCAATCTGATTTAGCAGGAGCTTTGCCTTTTCTGTCATTGGCCTACCTGCCAGCAGAGGCAAGTTGGGCTCAGAAGTTTCCATTCTTCCTCTCTATGCAGCTTTGTACATAAAGATGAAATCCCCTTGGGTGGCCCCTTCTCCAGCCTTGACAAATTACCTCTCCTGCTGCAGTATCATGTTTTCCCATATGGTGAGAAATGTTGTGATGTCACCAATTTCCCCAGAAATGAGGCCTGGGTATGCACAAGCAGTGGGGCATGAGGCAGTGGCATGCAGTGAAAGTCAATCATCCTGCCTTCACATGCAGTCCTGGATTGTTCCTGATTAAAAAATAAATGAGCAAACCTAAGAGCACAAAGAGGACAGGCTGCCCACCTTGCCAACACACACTAAGCTGTCCTGCTCATCCAAGAACAGGAGGTTAGATTTTTCTTGCCTAGCCCCAGAAAACTGCAAAGAGTAGATTTGCCCATCTCTCCCCTAGATTTGTGTGGGAGAGTTTCCTCCCACCCTTCCCCCTGAACATTTAATTCCTCTTTGCATTCCTGAGGAAGGCTGGATTGTGAAATGTTTTTGTTTTTATTTTTTAAATGGAGGAGGAAACATATCTATTGCTTGGACTCTGAAGCCATACCAGTCACCTGGGGAGGATCACAGGAGAATGAATCCAGGAATTCCATGCGCTGTTCTTATGAGCAATGTTGTGGTTAGATACTTAAGGTGGATTAAGCTCCCTAACTGTGAAGCTCTTTTCCTATGTGGCTGGCTGGCTGAGACTTCTAAATAGTGAAGGAAAAGTCCTCTGCAGATGCCCACATGCATTATCATTATTTTTTTCATTGTTCTCACATTTCTGGATTGGCACCAGAAACACATTCTTTCTCTAGTTCAAATTAAGTCTGGAAAAGTGGGACTTGCAACAAAGTTTTGCAGTATGCAGTTCTATTCAGCATGGCAGCCAGCCATGCCCTTTTCTAGTTGCTCTGTTTCACTCCCCGTCCTCCTGGTTTTCTGTCGTTGTCATCTACCAGCTATCAGCATGCTCAATCCTCATTTGTCGGTTTGGTAGGGGTTGTCCCCTTATGTTTTGCTTCCTAAAGGTGTTCTGTAGTTCTGTCGTTTCCGCTAAGTCTGCTGATACCTCCCTCTTCAGCACAAATGGTACCATTTTAGCTACAATAGGGATCCCCACTTGGGGAATGAGCTCACTATTAATATATAAGATTGTTACTATGTGTTCATGCTGAAGGATCTCAGTGGATGGCACCGGGCAATTCCCTTTTAAGATTGTGAGAGGCCCAGAAGGGGGTGAATGTTCATTTACGGGGGAGGGCTTGTTTCTCACTCCCCTTCCCTTGGTTGGGGTGCACAGCACTGAGTCAATACAAATGTGGCCCTTTCAAATGTGTGAGGTCCAGGACAATTTCCCCACTCATAATGGGCTGCCATGACAGCTTGGGAAGAAGGAGACAGTATACAAAACAATAACAATGCCCCTACTCCACCCTGCACAGTGGTACTTTTGAATAAGTGCAACACAGACTGTATGTGGGAAAAACAACAAGTCTTGTGGCAGCTTAAAGATAAACACATTTATTATGGCATAAGCTCTTGTGCTATAATAAATTTATCAGTCTTTAAAGTGCCATAAGACTCCATGGCCACAATCCTATGTATGTTTAGACTGAAAAAGTCCTACAGCTCCCAGCATTCCCCAGTCAGTATAGCTTCCTTGTGGATGCTGGGAGTTAAAGGCCTTTGTTTGTTTGTTTTTTGTTTTGTTTTGGTGTAAGCATGAATAGGATTGGGCCCTGTGTGTTTTCCTTCTTCTGCAACATAGACTGGCATGGCTACCCCGTCCCTCTAGAAATGGTTACAGAAGGTATGTTACACTTTACATGTGATGAAGGGTTATATTTAATCTTTCATTTCAGCAACAAATTAACTGTTGAGGAAATATTGATCGTCCAGTATAGAAAATAAAGGTAAATCACACACAGGAAGTGGGGGAAAGCCTTATAAAGAGACCAAGCCTGCCCTTGCCACTGCTATGGCATGACTCTCAGGGAGAAGGGAACACAGGTTCCTCTATTTAATGGAGCATCATGTGGAGCAAGATATCTGTAACCACACAGAAATTGCGTCGTTAAAAGGAGTTGGTGTTTTGTAGATAAGGCTACCTGGTATCCTACTTTACAGAGGACAGTCCTTTATTTTGGAGAGATGGGAGAGGGCCATCCTCCATTTGAAGGTTTCCTATCCTCTATTTGGTGGGCTGTCGCGTCCAACTCTTGTTTAAAGTCAAGGAGAGTCATGAGGAGGGAGAGCTGAGCCTTCAAGTTGCCCATCAAGAGTTAACTCCTGGGCAGCAGATTGAGCAGAAGGCACATAGGTCACCCACTCAAGTCTTCTCTACCATGGTGAGATATATTGTATTTCTATTTCAATTCTAATTCTAATTTTAAAATTTGCACCTATGCATATACATATGCAATTATTATGTAAATTAGTATGAACTTTTATCTTCTTCTTTTTTTCTTTTTTTTTGGTGATGTGATTCATCTTTTTTGGCAATGTATAAATGGCCACTCTATTCATAGACCAGGGTCAGGCAAAAGGTGGATCTGGACTGACCAGTAGATCTCTGGGGGATTTGCAATAGATTGTCAAGGATTTCTGGCAATTGTTTAATAATAGCAGCAAAATTATTCTGCTGAACTGAAGAAAACTTGTGATAACCAGGGCCAGATCTATACCTTGTATCCTATTGTTTTGCTCCCATCATGGTGATGCCATATCCTTCTTATGTATTTATACCCGGTAATGCACACAATGACACCTGTTGCGGTATTTTGAATAATATGGAATAAAAAGCAGGAAATAACACTAGAAAAGCTGTATACAGAATGTGTAATATGTTATCAACCATTATCAATGCATTTCAATACCAATAAAAAAAATACTACTGTAGGTCTAGCCCAGAAGTGTCTTTTTGTATGGATGGAGGACTGTGAGCTCCATTCAATTCTGGCATTCAAAACACATTTCTGGGCTCAGAATTCTTTACTATTAAGTGTATGTTTTTTGCACCAGGCAAAAACTTCAGGGACGGTGGATCTCAGCATTCAAGTAAAAAAATTAAAACAAGGTAAATCTCACAAGCCTGAAGTCTGCCCACTCCTGCTGTAGATAATATGATCTCCAACCCCAGAAGTGCCCAGTTCAAATCTCACCTCGACTATGATCGCAGTGGGCAAACAGAGTGAGTTTGAGCTGCATTGCTTACTTACACCAAACACATTGACCTGTAAACAACACACAAACTCCATTAGACAAATCAGCATATTTTGTCATGAAGGGAGACATATCAGCCTAGCCTTATGATGAGAATGGTCAAAAAAATCAGGCCCTGGTTCAGTATATATGAATCTACTAGGCTCAGAGGAGCTATAATGAGCCGTGGGCCTGGCTGGGGTCCAAGCTAGAATACTTTGATTTAAACTCATCTAATCCCATTGAGGTCACTGGCTTAACTGGTCTGAGTTGTACAAATCTTTCAATCTATTAGTCCCAGTCTCCCCTCTGTAGTAGGAGGGTTATAATAACGACCTATGGTACAAGTCATCAGAAAGGTTAACAGGGAAAATTTATGTGAAGTTCTTTGAACCCTCAAAAAGTACTATATAAAGGCTAGTTGATATGATGATCCTTTGTGAGGGATTGTCAAAGCGGTCAAAAATAGTAGTTTAAGGAAGGAAACATTCTCCGTTAAACTTTCTTCAAGGAAATTACTGCAAGTCTCACAGAGACCCAAAGTCCAGTTTTGCACCAGAGTCACCAAGAGGATTCCTAGTTAACTTGACAAATGGGTCCTGCTGCGCTTCTGCTTCATATTCTTCTTGCTTCATATTCTGGGCCTGTTTTAAGATGAGCTGACTTCCATTTACTTCACAAAGCAAAGGTGATGACCTCTGTCTCGGATAAACCCCACCTTTGCTTTGTGAAGTAAATGGAAGCAGCACGGAGTCAGCTCATCTTAAAAACAGCCCAGATAGCCTGGAATCCTGGATGCCTTTGTGCAGAAAGATGGTCATTTTTTAAAAAAATAAATGCATCCCTGTGTCCCGTTGAGTACATTTCACACCCCTAGCTTTTGTGCCTGTGCCTGTTTATGCCTCAGGGCGCCCTTTTCCCTTCGTGTAATTTCCCAGGGGAAACTTTGGCAAGACAGAAAAGTGGCCCTGAGCAGCCAGTCCTCCTCCCGCTGCTGCTGCTATTAAGCAGCTGGGTTTCCTCAGCAGCCTGGCTTGTAAGCGAGTTGCAGAGCCCCTGCTGTCCTTTCCAGCTGGAAAGGTACAGCATAGGCCGGAACACGGCTGACCTTAGTGCTGACAATGTGCTCAGCTGGAGCCTCACCATTGCTGTTGCATAGGGTGACCAGATTTTGAGGATCAAAATTCCGGATCCCCCCCCGCCCCCCCCCCCACCCAAAACAACCCTCCCACCACGCCGCCCCCCCGCGCCGCCCCCCCGCCCGCATGCCTTGCGCCACGCCGCCCCACGCCCCACGCCGCCCCTCCACCAGCGCCGCACCACCCGCCCCGCACTCCTTACCGGCTGGGGCATCCGCTTCCCTCCGGTACTCGGAATCTACTGAGAAACAGGCTTCCTGGCCTGTCTCTCAGTAGCGCGCCGGGTGATGATGTCATCACCTGGCGCACTACTGAGGGACAGGCTGCGAAGCTTGTTTCTCAGTAGATTCCGAGCACCGGAGGGAAGCGAACGCCCCAGCAGGTAAGTGCCTCGCGCCGCCCCCCCCGCGCCGCCCCTCCGCGCCGCACCGCCCCCCCCGGGCCGCCTGCCCCCGCGCCGCCCACCCCACGCTCTTTACCGGCTGGGGCGTCCACTTCCCTCCGGTGCTCGGAATCTACTGAGAAACAGGCTTCCTGGCAGACGCCCCAGCAGGTAAGTGCCTCGTGCCGCCAGCCTCCCGCCACCGCCGCGTGACCCCCAGTCGCCCCAGTTTGCCCTCGCCGCCCCCTGGTTGGCCCGGATCGCCCCAGGGCCATCTGGTCACCCTTTTGGGGGGCTAAATTTCCGGATTTGGCCCCCTAAAACAGTTTTTCCGCCTGGATGCGGATTTGCTCCCCATTTCCCGGGCATGTCCGGACAAATCCGGGCAGATGGTCACCCTACTGTTGCAGCATGGCTGAGCCCTGTGCTAGGGAAGGGATGACCTTTCTCTGCAGTAGAGTTGGCTGGACCCTTTCCTCCGCTTTTCCAAACTTCTGTTTTCTCTGTATTAGCCTCTGCTTTTTAAGGGTAGCTACAAAAACATTTACCCTGTAGGTGTATATGGGATTCAGGGCTGTGCCGGGGGGGCAGGGGGACCAGTTGGCCCAGGGCCCACGATTTTGAGGGGCACTCCGATGAGGAGGTCCCCCCTAGCTTACGCTACTGCTTCCATAGCATAAGTGGCCCATTGAGAAGCAAGGAGCCTGCCTTGTGGAAACAGCGCAGAAGTCGTCCGTCGTGAATACCACGGTCAGATTACAAGCTCCAGAGAGCCATGCCGCATGCGGGGCAGGGATATATGTGCCTTGAAGTTTTCATTCTCCTCCCTGCCGCCCTGCAAAAAAGAAAAGCAACTAGCCCTTATACTTCTATGATACATTTAGAAAAAGGTAGGCAGAGGTTCTGTCTTTAAGACAATGCACAGAAAGGCTGTGGAGATATTTTTCTCCTTCTCTCATAATACTAGAACCCATTGAGGGTCATCCCATGAAGCTCATTGGTGGGAGATTCAGGTCAGATAAAAGGAAGTACATCTTCACACAGCGTATAGTTAAACTATGGAATTCGCTATCACAAGTTGTAGTGATGGCCACCAATTTGGATTGCTTTAAAAGGGGGTTGGATAAATTTCTGGAGGAGAAGGCTCTCAATGGCTATAAGTCCTGATGGCTAAGTGCTACCTCCAGTATCAGAGGCAGTAAGCCTATATACACCAGTTGTTGGGGAACATGGGCAGTAGGGTGCTGTTGCACTGTGAATTGCTTGTGGGTTCCTGGTCGACAGCTGGTTACCCACTATGTGAACAGAGCACTGGACTAGATGGACCTTTGGTCTGATCCCTCACGGCTCTTCTCATGTCCTTATGTTCGTAAGGCTCCCTGTTCTTTTCCCATCAGTTTCTTCAATTGTGTCTCATTTCCTATCTGGACCATCAGTGCCTCTCTTAGCTAAAAGTACAACCCTATATTTCCTTGTGCTCTAAGATCATGAAGTCTGCACTAATTCAAGTATTATGCTGTGACTGGAAATCCGTGCAAAAATGAATTTGGCATTGTACTCCTTAACTGTTTTGCCTTGCACTTTTTAATTGCTTTACATCATTTATCTGGCTTTCTAGCCATTCTTGCTTCCTGAACTCCTATTGCTTCTTATTTCTACCAAATAAATGCCCTGAGCAGTTCACAAATTCCAGGATAATAACAACAAGAGAGCTTCGGCTATTGGGCGGTATAGAAATATAATAAGTAAATAAATAAAATGCAACCACCACTATAAAATTATAGCATTACTTAAAACACACACAAAGAGACAATTCTATGCATAATTTCCTGGGGGTAAGTCTCATTGTACCCAATGGGACTTATTTCTGAGTAAACATGCTTAGGATTGCACTGTAAACAATAACTTTAATTAAAAAAAAACAGCAGCATGGATCTCTTCCAAATGCCTGGTGGAACAGATAGGTCTTTTACCCACTTTCTCTCGTGGAAGGTATTTCCCAGCTATTTTGTTATCACAGAGAAAACCCTGGGCTGAATTTCTATTGGGGGGGGGGGCTTCTTGGAGGGAACATTGAAATAATCTTCAGATGATTTCAGTGGCCAGAGGCTCACATTTGAGAAGTCTTGGAGACACTGGGCCAGGCTGTTTAGAGGTTAAAAACAGTGACTCTTCATAATTCCTAGAAGCAACGTGGAAGCTATGAGAGCACCTTGTTCAATGATCTCTACATCCCTGTCAAAAGATAAAAAATGTTCTGCAGCCACATGAAGCTTCTGGACAGTCTTCAAGGGCAGTCCCATGCAGGGCTGGGAATTAGGGTGGACACTTACACATCACCCCCCAAAAAGAGGAAATGCATCACCCCCGTGGCTAAAAAGGACACCAGTTTCCATAAAACATGCATGTGCTAATTTATATTCATACATCCACATTTAGGAAATAATAGCTATCATTTAAAAAGCAGTTCAATTCATCTCACCATAGTGGGGAAAACTAGACAAGTGACCTGTGTGCTTGCTCCATCTGCTGTCCAGGTGTTGATGGGCAACTTCAAGGCCCCCACTGCTCTCCCTTCTAATGGATCTTCATCTTTAAAATGGACTTGGATTGGACAGCCCTTCAAATAGAGGATGTTCCTCTGTCGAGCAGGATACACGGCCACCCTATTGGGAACTGCTGCCAAATTAAAGCTGGGAACCATGATTCTTGTTTGGTTGGATGAGATCTGGCATCTTAATTCAAACTGAGAAATGGAACAGGCTAGGAGAGAAATTCCACTCTCCTGGTTTAATTTGTGGTGCAGAACGTGGGATTGCAAAAAGATGAGTGTGGATTGAGGATAGTCAGTCGTTTCACCATTTTAACACCGTCTCCTCCATGCTGCTGAGGTCTCTTGGAATCCACAACCTTAAACCAAATAGAAATCCACATTGCTTCCAGAGTAGGTCTACACAAATGCCTCAAATAGCAAAAATGGTCTCCCTAAACCAACAAGCAAATTCCATTTGGTCTAGCACAG
The DNA here is from genome assembly GCA_029215795.1 of Anniella stebbinsi. Taxonomy (NCBI): domain Eukaryota; kingdom Metazoa; phylum Chordata; class Lepidosauria; order Squamata; family Anniellidae; genus Anniella; species Anniella stebbinsi. The sequence continues at coordinate 56,105,155 of JARDYH010000005.1, read as the reverse complement.
CAGTATCTTTGATCGTTAAGGGAGATGTAACGTTCCAGCCTTATGGGAAGAACCAACAGGGGGAAAGGGTCCTTGGTTAAATGTGTTTTGAGTCTACCCGGCTCAGAGGGGATTAATGAGTGATGGGCTCGGCTGGGATCTGAGCCAGAATACTTTGATTCAGGCTGATCTAATCCCACTTAGGTCACGGGCTAAACTGGTTTGTGTTGTAGTTTGTATGAGACACTGTATACATTGCATGTTCCCAAGTGTAAGCAGTAATATTTTAGGAGGATTTAGGGTTGGAAGTTGTCTTGTGTTATCGGGGACAAGCCATGTTTCTGAAAATTACAAACCCCTTTAAATATAAAGCATATCACTCCCGCATCCCTTATATTTTAATTTTTCTGCTGGTGTCTTTAGGGCTTTGACAAGTTTGCAGATCTTCTAAAGTAAAAAAACATATCTTTTTTTGCTTTGAATTTTTTTTTTCCTAAGGAGCAACTACTACCCAACAAAAGTCTTGTCTACAGTTTTTAAAAAAAATCTAAATTGGGGTAGCAGGGATCGTCTTCACACCACAATCTCTCCATCTCATTTGGCCCCACACCATTGGACCTATAAATCAAACCAGATTAATCTGATTTATGACTTTTCTGCCATTGGCCGTATGTTGCTTATGGGAAGAATGGCCCCATTTAGGCTGCTTACTTTGCATCACTTCTTTTGGCTGCTTTCAGAGGGAGGCTGTGCCTGACCGGCATCCAGAGGGAGGGACATTTTTCTGTCCTGAGTAAGCACTTGAAAAGATGGGGCTGGCACAATGCATGCAAGACTTGGCGTGTGCCAGAGCTCCTCTAAACAAGCTATTTGTTTAGCTGGCACTAAAGTAAATGATGCCCGTTGAATTCAAATTGGGGGGGAGGGGCAGTTGTCACAGAAACAAGCTGTCCTGCAATCATTGAAAATGTGGCCAGTTACAAATCTTGTGTCCCTAATGTTTCTAGCTAGAGTTGAAACAAGCCCACCTTTCCCCCCACCTTTTTTTTTTAGTGTAGCTGAAATACGTGAGCCTTTGAATGGATGCTAAATGTATTTTAACTATTTGATCATGGCTGTGTATTCAGTCTCTAGGAGGAGGAAGGAGGTTTCTTGGTGGTGCCATCTCCAGGTCTTTGAGGATCCTTGGGCAAGACCATCTCCCTCAGCGCTTCAATCTTCTCACCGTTATTGCCACCAGTTGCTATCGCTCCTCCTCCTCTTTCTTCCTCCTCCTCGCTTCTACCACTTGCTTGGACAGCCACTGAGCAAGCAGGCAGTGGCGTCTGTTGCTCCTCCTTCTCACCACCACTGTTGTCTGGGCCAGAGGGAGAAGCCGGTGAACAAGCAGGTTGCAATGGTGAAGAGGAGGAGGAGGAGCAACTCCAGGGGGCTCTTGTCAGTGGGCCCTTGCTGGGGTGTGGGCCCTTGGCAGGTGCCCAACCATACCTACTCTTGACACCAGTCCAGTTTCCTGGATTTGGAACATGGGGTGTTGCTTTATGTCAGCAGGTCAGAATAATTGTCCATCTAGCCCAATTTCTTCTGCTCTGACTGACTGCAGCTTTCCAGGGTCACTAGCAGAGGATTTTAAACTGGAGATTCAGGGGATTGAACCTAAGATCTTCTACATGCAAAACATGTGCAGTTCTACTGACCCATGGCCTTTTTCTTTCTTTCTATCTTTCCTTCCTTCCATTTTCTCTCTTTCATTGTGGACCCATGCCGTGTTGTCTGGGCCAGCCCTGTGAATTCTGACCACTTCTCTGATTTTATTTTTAGAACATTTCATTGGTTCATCAGATTCATGCAGCCATCTCCTACTTGAGAATGTTGTTGTAATTAATATTACAGGTGAAATCTGTAACATCCTTTATTCACTTGCCAGGGAAAGTGAGTGAATGCAATGGGACTTGCTTCTGAGTAGATGTGTAAAGGACTGTGCTGTAAATCTGGATTGGGACAGCTCAGCTGCTTTCAAGCAAGCCTTTTATGATTTCATTGCCCTACATCATTTGCACAATTTTACGTGTGTGTGTGTGTGTCCAGGTGCCATTGTTTTCAACTCATGACCCTGCTGTATTTTCCCACCACTTCTTGCATCTTTTCTCTTTCCTTTAAGAAAGAAAAGTTAGAATAAGTGCCCAGTGCTTTCTCCTTGGTAGCTCTAGGAGCCCTCCATCTGGAAGCCGCCCCCGAGAGCGCTGCATTTGAGAGTGAGGGACTTCAGTGCAAATACTTTGTTTAACTAGTTATGGTTGGCTTGGCTTGTTCTCCCACCCAGAAAGGGAATGCCTCTCAGCTATTTATCTGTCCCGTACCAAAACCAAACAAAAGCCCGTCAAGCAGAAGAGAGTGAAATCAAAGGAAGTATTAAGCAAATGGTCACCTTAAAATACAAGTGGTTCTTGAGAGGCGGGCTTAGGAGAGATAGCCAAGAACTGGAGCTGTCAGACCATGGAGATTGGGTAAGGGAGTTGAGCCACTGCTGTCCAGATGGCTGCCTAGGCAGGATGTTAGCACACAGCTATCCCTCAATGCCTGGAAAGGTCTGGCTATCCAGGACATAATGGCATTCCATGCCTCGTGGGTAATTTTTAATCTGTGGCAGGCATGATTTATTAAAAGAAACTTACCAATTTGTTTTTATCTGTTTTAATGGTGAAACACTGGTAAATGCCTACGGTAAGCTGTATTCAGGGGCAGTGAGGGCAGCAAAAAAACAATACTTTGCTGCCACTATTAAATCATCAATCTGCCGCCCAGCGGAGCTTTTCAGAGTTGTCCGGGGGCTTCTACATGCTGGCCCCAAGGACATGATAGAACCATCTGAGGCCCACTGTAATATATTTGCTAGGCACTTCCAGGATAAAATCTTTGGCATCCGCCAGGACTTAGACTCCAGTGTTATAGCAGGTGAATCTAGTGAGGTATCCAGAGCACAGGTTTGTCCTGTTTTTTTAGATGAGTTTCAGTTGGTACAGCTCAATGACATGGACAAGGTGCTTGGACAGATTCATGCAACCACCTCTGTATTGGATCCTTGCCCCTCTTGGCTTATAAAAGCTAGCAGGGATGGAACAGCTGGCTGGGCCAGGGAAGTGATTAATGCCTCTCTACGAGAGGGAGTGGTCCCAGACCTCCTGAAAGAGGCAGTAGTGAGACCACTCCTGAAGAAAGCTTCCCTTGACCCAGAAAATCTTAATAACTTTAGGCCGGTGGCAAACGTTCCATTCCTGGGCAAGGTCCTTGAGCGGGTGGTTTATTTATTTATTATTTATTTATTTATTACATTTGTATACCGCCCCATAGCTGAAGCTCTCTGGGTGGTTGCTGGCTAGCTCCAGACACTCTTGGATGAGACCGATTATCTGGATCCATTTCAGTCGGGTTTCAGGCCTGGTTTTGGCACGGAAACAGCCTTGGTCGCCCTGTATGATGACCTATGTCGGGAGAGGGACAGGGGGAGTGTGGCTCTGTTGATTCTCCTTGGTCTCTCAACGGCATTCGATACCATTGACCATGGTATCCTTCTGCATTGCAGTGGTTCCGCTCCTACTTGACAGTTGGCTCCAGAAGGTGGTGCTGGGGAGACATTGCTCGGCCCCGTGGATTCTCCAGTATGGGGTTCCGCAGGGGTAGACTGACCAGACGCCCGGATTTGTCCGGACATGGCAGGGAAATAGGGTGCAAATCCACATCCGGGCGGAAAAACCATTTTGGGGGGCCAAATCCGGAAATTTAGCCCCCCAAAACGGTGACCAGGTGGCCCTGGGGCGAGCCGGGCCAACTGGGGGGCGGCGGGGGCAAACCGGGGCGGCGGGGGGACACGCGGCGGTGGCGCGAGGCTGGCGGCGCGAGGCACCTACCGGCTGGGGCGTCCGTTTCCCTCCGGTGCTCGGAATCTACTGAGAAACAGGCTTCGCGGCCTGTCCCTCAGTAGCGCGCCGGGTGATGACATCATCAGTCGGCGCACTGCTGAGAGACAGGCCAGGAAGCCTGTTTCTTAGTAGATTCCAAGCACGGAGGGAAACGGACACCCCCAGCAGCAGCAGGTAAGGAGCGTGGGGCGGGTGGGGGGGCGGGTGGGGGCGCGGGGGAGTGGGGGGGCAGCGCGGGTGCTCGCGGCAGGTGGGGGGGCGCGGGTGCTCGCGGCGGGGCACTTACCTGCTGGGGCTTCCCTCGGGTGCTCGGAATCTACTGAGAAACAGGCTTCACGGCCTGTCCCTACTGAGGGATAGGCCGCGAAGCCTGTTTCTCAGTAGATTCCGAGCACCGGAGGGAAGCCCCAGCAGGTAAGTGCCCCGTGCACCCGCGCCGCCCCTCGCCCGCCCGCCCGCTCGCCCCGCGCTCCTTACCTGCTGCTGCTGGTGCTGGGGCTTCCCTCCGTGCTCGGAATCTACTGAGAAACAGGCTTCACGGCCTGTCCCTCAGTAGCGCGCCGGATGATGACGTCATCACTCGGCGCGTTACTGAGAGACAGGCCAGGAAGCCTGTTTCTTAGTAGATTCCGAGCACGGAGGGAAGCCCCAGCACCAGCAGCAGCAGGTAAGGAGCGCGGGGCGGGTGGGGGGTGGGGGGGCGGCACGGATGTGCAGGGCGGGTGGGGGGGGCGGGGCGGGCGCGAGACACTTACCTGCTGGGGCTTCATGTGCCACGTCTCCCTCTACCTCCCATGTGCTGCATTTCCCCTACCGTGCCTGCCCTGACCGCCTCTCCCATCTCTCACCTACCTCCCCATTGAGATTGCACTGTTGCTGCTGCTGCTGCCCCCTCCCACAATGCTCTAAGGAAGGACTTCCAAGAGTCAGGCATTTTGGCCTGTCTGAGGCACACAGGCTGCTTTTTACAGCCAGTGGAGTTTTTTCATAGAGATTGCCCCCCTCGCTCACCTTCTGAGGATCTTTGAGGAAAGCCATAGGGCGGGTGACTGCTCTGGGGAGCCCCACTGGTTATTCTTCCCCTTTGGCATTTGCTTAGGGTGACCATATGAAAAGGAGGACAGGGCTCCTGTAACTTTTAACAGTTGTGTAGAGAAGGGAATTTCAGCTGGTGTCATTTGTATGCATGCAGCACCTGGTGAAATTCCCTCTTCATCACTGTAGTTAAAGCTGCAGGAGCCCTGCCCGCTTTTGTACCTGGTCACTCTAGTATAGCTCCTGCAGCTTTAACTACAGTGATGAAGAGGGAATTTCACCAGGTGCTGCATGCATACATATGATACCAGCTGAAATTCCCTTCTCTACACAACTGTTAAAGATACAGGAGCCGTGTCCTCCTTTTCATATGGTCACCCTAGTGTTTGAAGCTTTCAACATTATAACCATATGGTCCAAACTTTTAGAAAAAGGAAGGGAACAGTGTATGTGTGTAGGTGGGGAGGGGGAAAGATTAAAAGGAATGTATAGCTACCTATCCCAAGGAGAGATCACAAGGAGAGATCTGAAGACCAGGTTATGATGGATCCAGATGAAGGTTGAAAGAGATCTCTCCTAGAATCCAGGGTATAGAACTCAGCAAAGTCCAGGTAGGGAAAATTAAGCCACGGAGAGAGTGTAGAAAATATTTAAAAATGAAAAGATCAAAATCAAATAGAGGGTGAAAACAACACCAAGCTGCTCACACCCTAAGAAAACAACACCCTAAGATCAGTGGCCTTTTCAATGGTGACACCCCGTCTGTGGAATGCCCTCCCCAGAGAAGCTTGCTTGGTACCTATGTTGTGGTGTTTTCATCACCCAATTATTTTAATAAGTATTTTAGTGCTCTTCGCCCTATGCACCTTTATTTTCTGCTGGTTTTACTGTGCTGTTGTGTTTTTACTGTTTATGGCTGACTTCATTTTGGTTTTATTATGTGCTGTTTTTAATTATTGTTTTATTGTTTGTATGTTATTTTTTAATTATTGTACACCACACAGAGAAGTTGGGTTATTGGGTGTAATAAATAGAAAGCATAATGAATACATAAACAAGGAACACAATTAAAGTCCTATTGATTACAATGAGAAATGCCCTATCCTGTGTCCAGCTTGTGATATCATTTTAAGGTTTTCTTTTATTGTCGTATGCTTGGAGAGAGAGAGAAAGCATGCACAGACTGCTATCACTGTGCTTTAATTTCATGTATTGACAATGACAATGACATATCAACGTCCTCAGCTCCTTCCTGGAGACAGAGGCCAGCTCATGGACCAGCAGCTAATTACCTCAGAAGCTGTGGTTAGAGTTGTATTTTCATTGGAGTTCTACTGTTGAAAATTCTGACCAGCAAAATATCTCAATCTATGCCAATATGAACGAGATTTCCTAAAACTTTTGCTGGGTCTCTCTTTTCCTCTTCCTTTTCTGCAACATTTTTGTTGTTAGGTATTGCTATGTCAATGAGGTAGTTGTGTTTTCCTTTTATATTTATGACTGTTCTTGTCCCAGAATTGTTCTGTCCCAGCATAGCATGGCTTAGCTTGAGTTTGAGTGTGTCTGGATCTCCTAGGCTCTGAAAGCATCTTTTTGGAGAGCACCTCCTGGTTCCATGTTCTCTGCACACTGAGGCAATGTAAATTCAGTATATACTTGGATAAAAGGAAGGAAAGATCCTTATCTAGCATTGTAATAATGGGCATCTGTTCTGGCCTATCTTTGAATTGTACTGACCATGGTCTTGTTCACATGGCTAATGAATCAGAGATATAATCACACATTGTTAGATTAGTTTCTCACTGATCAACCAGAAGTTGAAACAAGCTAAGAGGCGAGAAGTGACTACAACAAGCCTTTAGTCCATTTTGTTCCATGGCTAATGTTTGCAGGGTAATCATATTTTATACTCTTCCTGCATGCTAGGTTGCTAGTTTGTTGTACTAGATTTCTCTGCACTTGTCCACTGCTTCATTTGTTCAATGGTAACAGTATGCTGAATCTGTGAGTATGGATATGAGAAAAATGATGGGGAAAGAGTGTTAAACGTTAGGAAAGTTTAGACTATTGTAATCCAGTGAAAGATTTGCAGTCAGAAAAGATATTTGAGGGAAGGGGAGACTCTGTCACACAGAGTATAGTAAAAGCTTCAAAGAACAGCAAAAGCTACAAAAGTAGAAGTGAGTGAAATTAATTTCAGATACATTCAATGTCTCACTTGTTCTTTATTTCAGTGATTTTAACATTAAGATGTTGTGTAGAACAAGTTTGTCTTAATTGTATGCTGTGAAATCAGACATGTGACCAAGGCCATGTTTGGGTGGGCACGCCCCCTTGGGGATGGACATGTTGGTGGGCACGCCCCCTTGGGGCGGCCATATTGTCCTCCTTTTTGGTTTCCAAAATATGGTCACCCTACGCAGGGGTCAGTTTTGTCCCCCATCCTGTTCAACATCTACATGAAACCGTTGGGTGTGATCATCCGGAGATTTGGAGTGCGTTGTCATCAGTACGCTGATGACACGCAACTCTACTTCTTTTCATCTTCATCAGGTGAGGCTGTGGATGTGTTGAACCAGTGCTTGGCTGCGACAATGGACTGGATGAGAGCTAATAAACTGAAACTCAATCCAGACAAGACTGAGATGCTGTTAGTGGGGGGTTCTTCTGACTGGCTGGAGGGTGTTCAACCTGTTCTGGATGGGGTTGCACTCCCCCTGAAGGAGCAGGTTCGTAGCTTGGGGGTTCTCCTAGAACCATCTCTGTCACTTGAGGCTCAGGTGGCCTCGGTGGCACGGAGTGCCTTCTACCAACTTTGGCTGGTGGCCCAGCTATGCCCCTATCTGGACAGGGATAACCTGGCTTCAGTTGTCTATGCTCTGGTAACCTCTAAGTTAGATTACTGCAATGCGCTCTACATGGGGCTGCCTTTGAAGACGGTTCGGAAGCTGCAGCTTGTGCAGAATGCAGCGGCCAGATTGGTAACAGGAACCAGAAGGTTCGAACATATAAGCCCAATTCTGGCCCGCTTGTATTGGCTGCCTGTATGCTTCCGAGCCCAATTCAAGGTGCTGGTTTTAACCTATAAAGCCTTACACAGTTTGGGACCACAATACCTGATGGAACGTCTTTCTCGACATGAACCTACCCATACACTACGCTCAACATCAAAGGTCCTCCTCCGGGTGCCTACTCTGAGGGAAGCTCGGAGGACGGCAACAAGGGAGAGGGCCTTCTCTGTGGTGACCCCTCAATTATGGAATGATCTCCCCGATGAGGCCCGCCTGGCGCCAACACTGTTATATTTTCCGCGCCAGGTCAAAACTTTTCTTTTCTCCCAGGCATTTTAACAACTCAAGTTGAGGTTTGGATTGACATTGTGGCCAGGCTTAATAGTTAAAATGTTTTAAAGTGTTTTAATGACAGCTGTTTTATGTTTATGGTTTTAAATTTTGTATATTGTCTTTTTAATGCTCAATCTTTTTAATTTTTGTAAACTGCCCAGAGAGCTTCGGCTATGGGGCGGTATATAAGTGTAATAAATCATCATCATCATCATCATCATCATCTAGTTTATGATTTTTATATTTATATTTATTGTTGTTCCCCACCTCGATCTGGATGGAGAGGCGGGTTAGAAATAAAATAAACAAATAAAATAAATAAATAAAATAAAAAATAAAATAAATCTACTCCCCAAAAAGCCCCCCTCTAGATATCCCCAGTACCTGAGATTGCTAGACACTGTGAGCTCAGCCATCCTTTCTGTAGCAACCTCAGGGGGTTTAAGGCAGGCATAAGGTCTCTTTTCATTGAATCACTGCATCAAGAATGATCTGAGGGGGAAAAGATGATTGCCTCTTTTCCCTTTAAGTGGCTGAATGCATTATACAAATATTAATCAGGACATGCAAATATTAATCTGACAGCCCACTAAAATGTTCAGTGATAAAGGTGTTGCCAGGGTATAGAGAGATCAGGAAGCTGTTTCGTTCCTAGAAATCTTATCCCATCCATCTTCACAAATGGAAAGCCAAGGGTTAAGCCTATACATGCATGTTCGTCATATCTTTGTGTATCTACCACAAAAGTTGAATATTCAAAATAGCACCAAGCTGTCTTGGTGGGGTATGTCAGCTTTCTCCTATTTTAAGCTCAGGCTGATGTGCCAGCAAATGAAGTGCAGAAATAATACATACAAGGGTCCTCTCTGCCTGTCCGTCAGTCTCTTGTGTTTTTTAATTGTTTCGTTTAAAGTATTTTTATCCCACTCCCCAGCCCCTCCTCAAAAAAAGTCTCCCAGAGAGACTTCCAATCAGTCAGTAAAATAAGACAGTCCCTGCCTGCAGGCTTGCAATCTAAAAATACATGACACATAAGGAAAAGGGGATGGAGAGGGGAGACAATTTTCAACAGAATGGCCCTGGCTTACCTCTCATCTCCCTTGGGGCGTTGGAGCAAGTCCGACTGGAGCAGGCCAGGATGTTCCCTCTGGGAGCCTTTTTTTTTGGCTGAGGAGCAGAATAAAAATAATTAAATATAATAGTAATAATAATAAAATGCCCAAGAAAGTGAAGAAACTGTATCCCTTGTTCCTGTTTAGTACATGACTTGTTGAAAGAGGGTGTGCTATATCAACCTCTGGACACACAGTTATTTAAGCATTTCCCTCATATTTTAGTAGGGGACACAAGTACTTCTTCCGTCACACGTCCATCATGTCAGCTGGCAAGACTGAGCCTATTCAGTTTGTTAGTAGGTGAGACATGTTGGAGAGAACTGTTTTCTTGGGACACGGTCAGCAAATCTAGCTGTCAGCTGTAGGGATCAGCTGGAAGGTCCCTAGCTTGATTTATTGGTCACAGAATTTGCCTCAGCTACTCTGTGGACTGCTCCACAAGCTCCTCAGTCCTCCAAGGGCTACTTCTCAAACAGGAACAATAGCCTGTTTGGAACAGGTGCCCGATCTACAGGCAATTATGCCTGTTGTGGAGTAGGTGCTTGCTTTGTGATGAATGCAAAAGTAACACGTTGCAAAAGTTCTTTACAATTGTTATAGATGTAGCCAATGTTGTTTTGTGGCTAAAATCCCTAAATCCTCTCTTGCCCTGTGAGCTGGATCAGAAGCAGGTTTGTTCTTCCCATCTGTTCATCAGGCTGTAAAGCACTGACGCAGAAGCCATTTTAAAAAGGATCTGGCATCAGGCTAAAAAAAGGGTACTGCAGTTCAGATAAGGAAGGAACCTGACCCCTAAGCAAAGACTAGACAAGACTGGATACAGCTGTGTATCTTAAGGGCCCCTTGTTCTCCTTTGCTTGTCATGCATCCTACTTCAGCTGAAGTTGCTGGAAGGGAACAGATGCCTGCATTTATAGCCCCTGATTTCCCCAGTGAGAGACCCTCAGAAGCCCACAAACGGCAATCTGTGTTTCAAGTCAGCTGTTTCCTCAAGCCTTTTTAGGGTGCTCTCCTGCTCAGTGAACTTAAACATGGATTTAAAACAGGGCTTGTAAATCCACCCACCCATTGACGTAAGATGGCCAGCTCGTCCATGAGGCAATGTGAGGCATCTGCCTCAGGCAGCGGATGCTGAGGGCAACTGCATATGAAAGGATAGAGTGGTGTGTGCCTGCCTTGTACCCGCTAAGCTAGCCTGCTGCCCTCATGTACAGTGGAGGGCATAGTCCCATCTCCAGTGCTGAGTAATGTTCAACTGCCAGTCTGGCTGGCTTCTGCTCATGAAGTGGGAGGGCCCCATCTTGTCCTTTGCCTCAGGCAGCAAAAATCTCTCAGGCTGCTGCTGAGTATTATTATTATTATTATTATTATTATTAATAATAATAACCCATAGTCAAGGAGGAAACTCTCCTCACCCCTCAAGATCTCAGTTGCCCATTTATGTATTCATACAGAAATTAACCCTGCTAAATATACAAGTCCAGCCTTCCTCAGCCTGGCGCCCACCAGACAGGTTGAAATGCAAGTCCCATTATTCCCAGCCAGCATAGGGCAGTCCAACACAGCTGGAGGGCAGTGGGTTGGAGAAGGCTGCACAGGTCCTATCTACCCATCTTGCCCTCACACCACCATTCGTTGCATTCTTAAACCAGTCAGTCGAAAATGATTCCATGCAGGAAGCTTTTATACTGTTATTCCCTTTTGCAGATTATTAACTTGATCTTGCAGTGTGTGTGCGTTTTTAATAAAAAGTATTGCATGCTGAGCAAGCAGCTTGAACGAGCAACAGAACGTGCTGCCTCCCGAGAGTCCCAGTCCAGTTGCTTAGCCAATAGGCCTTGAGTATGAGAGGGCCATCTGGTGACCTACAATGATACTATCAGACCACTGCTCCAAGTGTTATTAGTAAGGCTTGTATCTCTTCCTAAATCACAAATGCATCTGCCCACGAAGCCTTCTCTCTCTCCACCCAGCAGATGCAATGCAGTGGCACCTTTTAACGTCCTTACTTAGGAATGAAAGATGTTAACTGGGAAGATTGTCTTCTTTGAAACAAAGAAGATGGGTAGTGCGCTTGAGCAAAAAGAGCTGCTACACAAGATGTGTTGCAGATCCAAACCCAGATTATAGTCCCAGACGCTTACGGTTTTTTGGTTCAGTTTGGTTTTTAAATTGAGACACAAGTGCTAGTAAATGGTCAATCAGTATTCTGCATACATTCACATGAATTTACCAGTGCAAATGATGCCAGTCTTCTTGGTAGATATGATTCAGGTGATAGTGGGGTAGTATGAAAAGTCTGGGCCTACTCCAGTCATTAGGCAGTCTAAATGCATTATTGCTAGCCATGGGAAATGCAGGCTAAGTATTCTGAAGAGCTTTAGAAGCCTAATCAAGGACACAATTCTATGCATGTTTAGACACACAAACCCTTTCAAAAAGTCCTACAAAAGTTTATGATTCTATCTAAACTAGCAAAAGTTTGATGACAGAAAGGAAAGCAGCACATCAAATGTTTCCACAGTGGACTGCTTGCTGCCTCTAAATCCCACAGCCTTGGCTGCTATTCCCGTGGTTCTCCTCCCTGCACCTCGACTTGGGGATCATTTGACAGGAGAGGCTGTTGATTGGCAGTGGCTCTGTGTGTTCTGTGTTTCCGAATACCCTGGAAGCAATAAACAAGGAGGGTTGAGTTTAAAAGCAGAGCAGCTTTTAAACTGAACCACGGGGGAAAGCGGACAGGAGGTGGAAAGCATCCGTTTCTAGGTTAAATCATCTGAAGGGGATAAAGATGAACATGTTTTTGATTGTCCAAATGTAGAAGGGGAGCAAATAGGCCATGAGTATAGGATAGAACATGATAGCCAATCAAAGAGGCCTAAGTGCCACAGCGAAAAATGCACACAACAGAGATACCTGGGGAGGAACACCGTTTATATGTGTTGCTATGCAAATACTAGAGGCCTCCGAACCAAAATGGGAGAATTGGAGTGTTTGGTTTCAAAGGAGAACCTGGACATAGTGTGCATTACAGAAACCTGGTGGAACAGAGAGAACCAGTGAGATATGGTCATCTCTGGATATAAACTCTATAGGAAGGACAGGGAAGGGTGTACTGGGGACGGTGTTGTTCTATACGTCAAGAAGGGCATAATGTCAAGTAGACTAGAGCACCTAAACGGGGCAGACTCTCCACAGAAGCACTGTGGGTGACAATACAGCGCACCAAAACTAATTTAGTTCTAGGAATATGCTAACGTCCCCCAGACCAAAATGCTCAGGATGACCTTGAGATGGAAAATGAAATCAGGAAGGACTCCAAATGAGGCTATTTGTTATCTCCAGTATCAGAGGAAGTAATCCTATATACGCTGTTGCACCTTGTCATGCTTGTGGGTTGGCCACTGTGTGAATACAGTGGACTAGAAGGACCCTTGGTCTGATCCAGCATGGCTCTTCTTATGCTCTTATGTTGCCAGAGAGAGAGAGAGAGAGAGAGAGAGAGAGAAGGGGAAACTTCCAGATTCAGAACTGAACATAATTAAGAATAGTACTTTTCACCGGAATTTCTCCTGAACCTCTGGTGCTGTTTTCAGAATCCTCTTCAGATTCTGAAATTGCCATTCCGAGAGCCAAGATGGAACCCAGAATAGCCTAGGCTTTGATCACTGAGACCTCTAGGATCTGACATGGGCTGATGAGATTGTCAGCCTACGTGAAGAACAGGAAGTTTCTACAGGTACGTGGCAAGGTGAAGAGAGACATGGTGGGTTCAACAGAACTTTGCAGAAATCCTGTCTGATTTTGTCAGCAGCCAAAAATCACCCTGCTGGGTAGAGATCATGGGAAGGCACCAGATTGGGGAAGGCTACTCTAAATCAAGACCCTAGCATGGACGATGGTCAAGGATGATGAATATTGCAGGCCAAAATATCTAGAGGGACCCAGAATGGGGAAAGCGGAATGTACTGTTCAGAGAATGCATAGAGGAAAAGAGAGACACAATAAAGCCACTGCTCTGGCTTAATCCATCACGTTGTCTTCCTAATGATCTATATTCTGAAAAAGGTCTTTCTTGTCTCCCTATTGCAGCCTTCCCTGATCTGGCACCCTCCAGATGTGGTGGGACTACAAGCCCCATCCTCCCCAGTCAGCAGGCTATTGACCATGCTGGCTGGGGGGGGGGGGTGCGAGTTGTAATCCCACCACATCTGGAGGACAACAAGGATGGGAAGGCTGCCCTATTGGCCTATTTGACATTGCAATATACACACTCATGCCATTTTCCATCCTTCAACTTTCCCTTTGTTATTTGTCTAAACTTTGACCGTCTTCTGTGTCCAAGCATTGTGGATTGCTGTGTTGTTGTTTGTTGGCATCCTTGGAAACCTGAAATAACTGAAATCGGAAAGAATGTTTTAAAATGACTAATGTCAGTGGAGCTTAGGGTCAATTTGCACGTGGGCCTGCAGCCTCCAACGATGCCTTGTACATGTGAAAGGACCATCAGGTAGACAAACACAGCAGTCTTTTCACTTGACATCATTTTGCCAATATATATTTCCCTGGAGGTTGTTCTCACCATCAGGCAATATAGACTGGGTGAGGTGGATGTGGTTTGCTCCTTAGCTATTCTTCCTGCCTCGCTGAAGAAAAAGGGGATCTGGAAGAGCGTGCCTGTCGCCAAGCAAGCAAAGATGTAAAGATCACAGTGTGGCACTCTTAGTTCCTCAGAGCAGGGACCACCTCTGACAGGCACAGCCATGTGGAAAATGAATTGTACTAGACAACAGTGGTCTTATTCACCCAGTAAATGGACACGTCCCCCCTGCAGTCAGCTGCCTCCGAACTCATGCCTTGCTGTTCAAGCAGACAAGGTCCTGATTAATGGGCAGAAGATAGATATTATCCCAGCTGCCTCTGTAGGAGTTTCTCAGAAGGGCCGGGGGGGGGGACGGGGACAGGAGTTGTGGGTAGCAGAGCTGCCAGATATTCTTTATTTATTTATTTTAAAACCTCCCTTGTTATGGGTGGGGTGGTGGTGGTCCTTGTTTCTAAACGTCTTTTAATTTCAGGATGCAATAGCTGCACTGAAATTTATATAAAGGGAAAGCTTCCTGATCTTTCCCTCTTGGGGGAAGGAGAGATGGGGATTATTCTTTGGCATTAAGCTATGCACAGATCAACTTTTGAAGAAGGGTTGAGAAGGGAGGGGGCTGAAGGCTGAGATTATCAAGTAATTGAACTGAACATAGGAGTTCAATTAAGAACTGTGTCATTATTTTACGCATATTCCATTGTTGTTGATTTTAAAAGCACATCCATCGTCCAACTGATATAGTCGCCATTTTAGCTTCATAGACTGCTGACAGAGGTTTGCTATAGTGGTCAGGGAATTTGCCTTTAAACATCTCATTCAGTCCCAGAAATGTATGGGAACTTCCCAAAACACAACACAACAAATGTGCAATGAATTTGGGCAATATTAGGGAAGGCTCAAAGAGGGTCGCCACTTATGATCTGCCAAACAAGAGGAATGCATCACCTAAAGAGAGGATAAAACAGGATACCGATTTGCATGAAAGCTGCGTATGCCAACTGATATGTATAAATGCAAATTTAGAAAAATATATATAATTTAAATAGAAATAAAGTACACCTCGCCACCGTGACCAGGTGACCTGTGTGCTTGATCGGTCTGCTATCCATGAAGGCCTAACCGTTGATGTGCAGCTTTAAGGCCCAGCTCTTCCTTCTGCCAGTTCTTAATTTTTAAACTGGACTTAAATTGCACATCCCTTCAAACAAAGGACTGTATTCTGTAAAAGAGCACTCATGGCCATACTAGGTTAACAACAAATTATTGTCATCTTAAGAACGTTAGAAGAGCTCTGCTGAATCCAACCAAGGGTCCATCTAGTCCAGCACACTGTTCTCACAGTGGCCAACCAGTTGTTGACCAGGAACCCACAAGCAGGACACTGGTGCAATAGCATCCTCCTTCCCATGTTCCCCAGCAACGGGTGTATATCGGCTTACTGTCTCTGATACTGGAGGTAGCACCAAGCCATCAGGACTAGTAGCCATTGAGAGCCTTCTCCTGCAGGAATTTATCCAACCCCCTTTTAAAGCCATCCAAATTGGTGGTTATCACCACATCTTGTGATAGTGAATTCCATAGTTTAACTATGCATTGAGTGAAGAAGCACTTCCTTTTATCTGTCTTGAATCTCCCACCAATCAGTTTCATGGGATGACCCCGGGTTCGAGTATTATGGGAGAGGGGGAAAATCCACATGGTTGTCTTTATGGTTTTTGGCAGATAATGATGCACATGGCTTTCCTTCTCATTTTTTTTTCACTTCATGTGCTGGGCACCTTTTCTAGTTTTTGAATCTCTTTAAAAGGTGATAGAAAAAAAATATTTTGAAGCCTCCTACAGCAAACAAGGCCAAACTCAGCCATCTCCCCCTCCCCTCAAATCATAGAGTTATAAGCTCAATTCACATGTACAAGTTCTTTTGTTAGAGCTGCTGGGACAGATGCCATATGCCGTCAGAGCGAGTCCAATTAGAAGGGCCTTAATAGGCTACTGTCAGTTCTATTTTAGGGGTCGGGAACTCAGCAAACCTGTTCTGCTGGTGTATATCATGCAATGTTTGATCTCCTTGTAGTTTGGTGCGTGACATCAATGACAAACATACGCAGCATCTTCCCACAGGCCTTTCCCAAAAAAGAAGGCATTTGGTAGAACCAGCCAAACCTGAGTATAGTATCCCTTAAAAAAGATATGCACACAGTTTGGATTTGTTTGGGCATGTCCGCCTCATCGCCCCTCTGTGGTGATACTTCCCATTTCATTTTTCTTTTCTACCTCTCGTCTCTCAGGATTACCAGACAGGCCTTTATGTCTTCCTGTCAGGGGACACTGCATAAAGAGGACAGTCATACAGGACAGCCTGTAACCCAGGGTTACAGGACAGCCTGTAACCCAGGGTTACAGGACAGCCTGTAACCCAGTCATACAGGACAGCCTGTAACCCAGGGTTAGCATCAGACAGTGCCTTGGGTGACCATTTTGTGAGCAGAATTAGGGGGACCCTTGGTCAGATCCAGCCGGGCTCTTCTTGTGTTCTTATAACACGCTGGTGTGGGCACTTTCCATATTGTCCCTTTGAAAAAGCTGCACCCTGTTCTTGCACAGTTTCTTTCTGTATCGAACCTATGGGAAATGGCAATGTAGTTGTAACCCTAAACAGCATGAATGGGTGGATTCTGATTCTTCCCAGAATCTGGTTATTATTCAGGTTTCTTTACTGCTGAGCCATCCCAATAGCAGTCACTACAATAACTGTCTTCAAATAGTGCAAGGGGTGCCATGTAGAAGATGACACAGTGGTTTTCTGCTGGTTCAAAGGGCAAGTCTAGAACTAATGGGTGAACATTACAAATGAGCAGATTTGGGTAAACATTAAGAGAAACCATATAACAATAGCTGTTTGACATAGAACAGACCACCGAGGTGGGGTGGGGTGGGGAGGCTCTCCTTTGATGGGGATTCTTAAGCAGAGGTTAGCAGCTTCCTGTAAGGGATGCTGTAGATTCGTGCATTGATCAGTGAGTTGGATTAGCCTCCAAGGTCCCTACCAGGGGCTATATTCAATGTTGGTCCTACTTATTGTAGACCCATTAAAATGAATGGGGACTTAATTTAGACTAACATGCTCCTCTTCAGCATTGCAAGCTGCTTCTTTACCTGCTTCTCACTCTGGCCCAGGCAACGGTGGTATGTGAGAAGGAGGAGCAGGAGATGCCGCTGGCTCCTTCCTCACTGCCTCTGTCAAGCAAACAATGGTGGCAATGATGAGGAAGAGAATAGCAGTCAGTGACCATGGTGCTGCGAAGGGAGAGAGGGAGGGCGCAGCCCATGGAGGGTGTCTTGCCCAAGGGCCCTCCAAAGCCTGCGGCTGGAACTGAGTAGAAGTAGTAATAATAACTGGAAGCAGATATGTCTATTGTAACTTATCATATTAGTAGTTTGTCTTTTCTCTCCATAGCTTATTATTTATAACATTTATATCCTGCCTTTCTGCCGTCATAGAACTCAAGATGGTGCACATGGGGCTCCCACACAGCCTCTTATCCGGACACTTACTGGACTCAGAATGGCTTAGCTTCAGCAAGATGGCTCCATCATGAGCCTGCAGGCCAGGTTCTGGGGCCCAGTTTAAGGCAGCACATATAGGTTTATTCCATTTTTTACCCTTTGAGGTAGCTTGGGCTAGGAAATAGTGGCTTTCCCAAGGCCACCCAATGAGCTTCATGAAGAACCCAGGGTCTCTTACTTCCAAATCTAACAATTCAGACAAGACACTCAAAAAAATACTCTGGTGTACATGGGGATCTTCCTACATCTTAAAGTCAACATTGTTGAAAAGGCATACCTTCTATGTCCTTTAGACCATCCCTGTCAGTGTCTGGCCAATCTATCTCCCAAACAGTTCTTTGTATGGGGAAAGAATCAGTTTGTGAAAGAAACTAAACACTGGATTCAGAATAAAGCAGATTATAAAGACAGCAATAACATGTACAGTCCCTCCAAAGGAAAAAATGCTGTGCTCTTATCTTGCAGCCCAACTCACAATATTCCATACATGAACTGGAGAATAGTTTTGCTGGTCCAAAATGGGAACATTGTGGCTCTGAAATGGCTCAAAACAGTGTCTGTGCATTACTTTAATAAACAGCAATCTGGTAAACAGGGATTCTTATTTTTTAATTATTTTTAAAGCTTGTTACTGAACGGCAGACATGAACATTGTGTAAGAAAAACCAGTGCAAACAGAACTCTTAAAAAAAAGATAAGTATGAGAACTGTGTGCATCAGTGTGTTTTGGGAGAAGTGCCATTTTTATTTACAAGTAATAGAACTAAAGAAAATTGACATGATGTGCCCAAGAATGCACAGTAAGTCCCAAGCAATCAGTGAGTCACACATAGTTTGTTTTGGACCTCAATCCTGAGCTATTACCATTACAAACAGCAATTTCCATGGTTTCTCTAAACTTAGCTGGAATCTATTCCTAACAATGCCTGGGCAAAATGACATGGTATGTCATCAGGCAAATGCAGTTGGAGATCTGGCATTAATGAGCTAGTTTAGAAATGTTGTTAAAAAACAGCAGACTCAATCAACCTAACAAAGCATCCCAAGAGGATGGGCTGGGTGGTGCTGGGAGCCCTTTGTCAGCCCCTTCTTTTATTTCTACATACAGGGCAGGGACAAATATAGAAGGGGAATAAATAGCAGATCTGAGTGGCTATATGCCTGATATTAAGGAATTTGTCTAGAGATGGCTCTAATTATCTCCCTGGGGATGCTGGCACCAAGGTGCAGTTGCAGCTGACTGGCTCCTGAGAGCTATAGATCTCCCCCTCACCAGGTCATCTTCTTATCTTCAAAGATCTGTGTAGATAGTTTGCTGGTCTGGAAACAAAGAAATGAGGGAGAAGCCTCTTCTAAAAGTGTAACCGAATCAATACAGGTGGCCCTTACAGTCTCAGCCTTTTGTTCTCTTAAGGCAATCTGAATTATTATCACTCATTCTTCCACACAACATTGCTGTGAGATAAGTAATTCTTATCCCCATTTTACAGATAAGGGGTTGAGGCTGAGAGAACTTTCTCTACCATCCATGATTTCCTGGGAAAGCAGAGATCTGTACCGAGGTTCAAATATGTCTAATCCTCCATCCAATAGATTACGCTAAGTCACTGAGATAGCAGTGGCTAAAGAACAGAGGTTGTTGGGGGCTCAGGCTATTTTCACACATCAACATATTATGTCAAAGTGAAAGCTTTTGAGGCCCATTTCAGGATATGGATTATTGATCAAGAACAGGTCAACTTATCTATGAAAAAGACAACATTACAACATGAGAGATATCAAGTAGGTGTGTGGAAAGAATTTCTCAGACCAACCTCTGTAAATAAAAGTATATGAGTTGGATCCAGATTTAATCATATTTAGAGTAGACACATTGAAAGCAATGAGGCTTAAGTTACCACAACTAACTTAAAATCCCATTGATTTGAGTGGGTCTACTCTAAGTATAACTAAATCTGGATCCAAGCCAGTGATGATAATAAAGGATGATTTTCAAGCTTCAGGGAGCAGTGGAGTGTGGGGGTGGGAAAGAGCGCCCAGCCAGAGCTTGTCATGCAGGGAAAGGTTACAGTAGTGGAATCTAAGATCCAAAGCAACAAAAACGGTTGTAAGCAGACAAGACTGAGATAGCCGGGAGCTAAGCAACAGAGCTGTCACACCAGCACTGACCTTACATTAGCCCACGATGCCTTGGAGTTCATTTGTTTGTAGGTATTTCTACCTCATTTTTCAACCCTAAAGGGAATTCCAGAACAGCTAGCAATTAAAAACAAAAAAATGTTAACAAGCATCACATCAAAACCAAAAACCGAATAGAATACAAGTGGTAGATATTACAGTCATTCAAAACCCCCAAACAAGACAAATATCAGCACAATGCCAGCAGTGAGCTTAGAGTACGATACATTTCCTTGGCCCCAACCCATCCTCTGATCAACTATGGGCTTCTCAAAAAACCAAGATCTGAATTGCTAGTCAGACATGCTGGTGTCTCAATGAGACGTCACATGCAATTATTTACAGGATGAATCTCTCTCTCTCTCTCTCTCTCTCTCTCTCTTCGGATGGATGGATGGATGGGGTATGACTCATGGAGTGCTCTAAGTAACAAAATTGCATTACACTAGTGGAATTTTCAAAATTAAGAAAAAGGCTAGGCTAAAAAGGCTAAAAAGGGAATGGTGCAATAAGAGATCAAGGTGCACGTCTATGGGGGGTCATGGACCTATTTGGGTGGAATAAAATATAAGATGCCTTTAATAGCTGTGTAAAAGAAACAGTTTTGGCATGTACAGCTTATCATGCGGCGGATGAGAAAAGATGCACTTACAAAAATCCCCTCTTCTACACAGCTATGAAAGGTACAAGAGCCCTGTCCTCTTTTGCATCTGGAACACCCTGAGACAGAGATGGGGAACCTCCAGCCTGTGGACCCATCCAGCCTGCAAATATTTTAAACACATTTTTCAGTATGTGTAATCATGCACATGGGGTGTAATGTGCACACATGCAGTTGTCAGGTATCAATGGTTCTCACCTGAACATCCTCACCTCCACTTTACTAGTCTTCCCCAATCTGGCACCCTGCAGATGTGTTGCACTGCAATTCCCATACTTCCCATCTAGCATGGCCAAAGGCAGGGAAGTATAGGAGTTGCAGTCCAACACATCTGGAGGGCTGTAGGTTGAGGAAGGCTGGGTTCCTCTGTGCCTAGTCAACTGCAACAGCTCTTGTGACTGCTAGACAAGAAGAGACTCGGCCCCTTTTCAGAGGCACACCCAGCCCTGGCTCCTCAACTCTCCACTAGATTAGCTGTGATTATTCCAGCAGTCTGGGGAGGTGTTTGTTTGAGCAGCTGTTTCCTTCGATACAATATACAATGCTGAAGAGATCTGGATGCAGGATTAGGGTGAAAGGGAACAGGGCATGATGTAACCGTCTCTCCGGCCACACTCAAGGAGCGTGCCTCTTATTCCAGACTTTGTTCTTCCCCTTTTCCTCTTGCAGTATCTTGCATCACGCTTGGGTCAGAAAAGCAGAGCCATAAATGGCAACGTGTTACACACTTCTGCACAGTAGCCAAGAGTTATTTTCCAAGCTGTGCTTTCCAGCTTCAATGCCACTTCCAACGCTGGCCGTTCCCTTCGCACCCTTATTCTTCCTGGGGATCAAGAAGTAGCACAGTTTCCTCCTCCATCCTCTCTCTTTCTCTGCACTTGGCACTGCAGTTTCAGTTTGAAAATGTACCCACTACAACAGAGCATCTGGCAGGGCTGACTTGCTTTGCTTCTTGTTTTCATTCTGCAAGGGACACCTGGCAAAGTTAGCAGTTGTTGCTTGACGGAAGCCTGTTTTGGGGAGCAAGGCAATGAGGCCTGCAGGAAATAAGCAACAGTGATGTCATGGTTCTCTCTAACTGGAAATGAACTTAAAAATAGATTACAGTGCAGTTTCAGGAAAAGGGTGCATGTTGACAGACATGGCCGGTCCTGCTTTTAGGCAGAATGCGACGGTTGCCTCAGGCAGCAGGTACTGGATGGTGTGGAGAGAGCACCAGATGCAGCCCCTGCCTGTTCTTCTAAGCTGGAGGGCACAGCTGGCTCTTCCAGGCAACCTACCCTGAACACCCTCAGGATACTGTCCCATCACCAGTGTTGAAGTTGGATTCAACTGCGATTTCAGTTGGCTTCTGTAGGAATTGTAGTGGGGGTGGGGGTGGGGGGGGAAGCATCTTGTACTTAACCACAAAGTGTCTTGGGCTGGCCCTGTTGACAGACACAGCAAGTAAGCCGAGACATGGTTTTCTGCCAGCCATTTCACTCCCTGTCATGCGCCTACGAGTATAACTGTCAACATTTGAAAAGTGTCCAGAGAGGCAGACCCTGGCTTCTCCTTCCTATCCCAGAACTTCCCTTCCTTTGGGACATTAATGCTGCCCTCACACAGAACGTCTGTGCTAAAAGCCAAGCATAAAAGGGGGGAAAAGAAAAGATCATCACGTAACAGAATTCAATAATAATAATAATAATAATAATAATAAATAATACTAATATCAACAGTCAAATATTTTCACAAAAATTGTATTTTAAAATTAGTACTTTAAATTAATGCTTGATATTTTTGCTGTATTTGTAAATTCTAATCTCAATAAAATTTATTTTAGCACTTGCAAAACATAGCTTGCTCATTATAACTTAACCTGAAAAGGCGTTGAGCTCCTGCAAGTACTCTGGTTCAATTTAGCAGCTGATCTCTTGCAAAGCTCATAGTAATTGTCAGTAGTGTTGGTTGGAATGCCTCTGTAAATAAATAATGACTGTGGCCAACTTTCGATTAAACGGACTAGAATAAAATCTAGGGAGAGATAGATGGATTGAAGTAGATCATCTCTAATAATGGTCATTGGCTGCTCAGATAAGTCCAGTTGGCAGTCAGTAGCTGTATCGATGACTCAGTCCCAGGAGGAAATCACAAACAGATGGAGCTGGGCTCAAACAACAGTGTTGCTAAGCATAATTAATAAGGAGAATCCCTGCAGTGGAGCTGCTGTTGTGCTGGCATCCATTTTTGGGACACTCCAGAATTAATGACATGCTTCTAAATTTAGAAACGTAACACTACATCGGTCTGTGTTCAGTATTCCAAGTTCTTACCTTAGCATCCCACCTAGCCCATTACAGCAAATATGCAGATGACAAACCTTTGCCCATGACAGACAGACAGAGAGACAGAGAGACAGACAGACATGGCTACATGGTGCCCAGCTCATCTGTTTCAAGCTTCTATTTTACTCCTAGCTACTTCTTACCAGATTTGATACATGAATGTCTGTCTTACAAAGTCACAAAGATATCATCCTCAGTATATTTTTCCTTAACAGACATGAATGACTTGATTTCCTTGATCTTTTGGGCTTTTCTACACATGGCATCTATCATGCACTCATCATTCTCTCCTCACGCTTGTTTACGAGATCTTTATAGGACACTGTGACCATCAATTTCACTTGTGTGTCTAACCATCAACGATGATCAGGGCCGTGCAGAGCTGGCAATATGCCCAGGCCAGATGGGAAGTGTGTGCCCCCCATTTCAAAAAAGGAGGACAACATGCCCGTCCCAAAGGAGTATGCCCACCAACATGTCCATTCTACATAACACCTTCATATTAAACCTGTTATACAACACCTCAAGGCACATCTATCCCCACCCCGCATGCGGCATGGCCCTCTGGAGCTTGTAGTCTGACCGTGGTATTCACGATGGACAGCTTCTGTGCTGTTTCCACAAGGCAGGCTCCTCGCTTCTCGATGGGATGCTTATGCTACGGAAGCAGTAGCGTAAGCTAGGGGGGACCTCCTTGTCAGAGTGTCCCCTCAAAATCATGGGCCCCGGGCCAACTGGCCCCACTGCCCCCCCCCCCCCCCCCGGTATGGCTCTGATGATGATGATGTTGATGATGATGATTTATTACGTTTCTACACTGCCCCGTAGCTGAAGCTCTCTGGGCAGTTTACAAAAGATTAAAACATTAAAACATTTAAAAAAAGATGCAACACATAAAACTATAAACTATAAAACAGATAGCATACACAAAGATAACATACATCTAAAAACAGCCATTGAGTTGTCAGCCAAACCTAAAACATGTCTGGAATCGATTAAAAACCTCATTACATGCTGCTAAATTAGGGTGACCATCTGCCCGGATTTGTCCGGACATGCCCGGAAAATGGGGAGCAAATCTGCATCCGGGGGGGGGGGAACTGTTTTGGGGGGCCAAATCTGGAAATTTAGCCCCCCAAAAGGGTGACCAGATGGCCCTGGGATGATCCGGGCCAACCGGGGGGCGGCGGGGGCAAACCGGGGTGGCGGGGGGTCACGCGGCAGTGGCGGGAGGCGGGCGGCATGAGGCACTTACCTGCTGGGGCGTCCGCTTCCCTCCGGTGCTCGGAATCTACTGAGAAATAGGCTTCGCGGCCTGTCCCTCAGTAGCGCGCCGGGTGATGATGTCATCACCCAGCATGCTACTGAGAGACAGGCCAGCAAGCCTGTTTCTCAGTAGATTCCGAGCACTGGAGGGAAGCGGACGCCCCAGCAGGTAAGGAGCGCGGGCCGAGTGGCGCGGGGCGGGCTGGCGGCGCGGGGTGAGCGGGCGGCGTGAGGCGGGCGCGTGAGCGGGGTGGGGGGCGGTGGGGGGCGGCGTGGGGGCGGGCGGCGCGGGCGGCGTGGGGGTGGGCGGCACAACGGGGGGGCGGGGCGGTGTGGGGGAGCGGGCGGCGCGAGGCATGCGGGCGGGGGGGCGGGCGGCGTGGGGCAGGGCAGGGCGGGGGGGCGGCGCGAGGCATGCGGGCGGGGGGGCGGGCGACGCGGGGCATGGCGGGGGGGTCGGGGGGGCGGCGCGGGGCGGGGCGGCGCGGGCGCGCAGTGGGGAGGTTGTTTTGGGTGGGGGGGCGGGGGGATCCGGGATTTTGGTTCTCAAAATCTGGTCACCCTAGATAAATGCCTGGGAAAAGAGAAAAATCTTGACCTAGTGCTGAAAAGATAACAACGTTGGTGCCAGGCCTTTTAGAGCAGGGAAAATGCCATGTTTAACTGTGAAAACAAAATGCTGCTTTTTTCACTTGCGTATTTACACTATTCCACTATACCACAGTGCCACCTAGAGGTTATGTAGGGGAAAAGCAGGAAAGGAAATGCTCTTTGTGTTGTTCTCCGATCTCAATTCTGGATTAAAACCAAAGTAGATACAGTTGATTAATAGCCTTGTGTAGAAAAGCTCTTTATCAGCCAAGTGTATCTATGAACAAAGCCCCTGGAGTTGCTCATCAAGGGCTGATTTGATGTCCCACATCCACAAACACCATCTTGTTGGGTGCAGCACAATGGTAGAGCATTGGCTTTGCATGCAGAAAGTCCCATGTTCAATTCCTGGTATCTCCAAGGTATTTATTACATTTGAATACCTTGTAGCAGAAAACCAACCCCAGGCTAGCTGGGGAATGCTGGGGGTTGTAGAACTTTTGTTCTGTCTAAACATACATAGGATTCTGCCCTAAATGTATACACTGAAGATGCTAGGCAGATCTCCCTGGGAAGGGCATTCCGCAAATTGGAGTGGTGGTGGTGGTGGTGGTGGTGGTGGTGGGGGAACTACAGAGAAGGCTCTTTCCCAAATAGCCACCTTTTACACCATTCAGGGTGATGGTAGCATCCAAAGAAATGCCTCCAAATATGAGTTAGGGCTGGGAAAAACTCTTGTCTGAGACCCAGGTTGGCCTCTACCACTCAGTGTAGACAGTACCGAGGCAGCTCTCTATGTCCTCCTTTCTCCACACACTCTTTCTTGATCCCATTTGGGTTCACTGGTGCCTTTTCAAAGCCATCCATAGCTGGCAATGGACGACAGAAGCAGGATTTCACAAGGCAGTGATGCCTAAAGGTTAAAGCAGGGGATGTTGCAGTTCTGATCGCATTTTGACTACTGGTCCTTTTTGATCTTGAAAGGGTCCCTTGATTTCACTGTCCCAGAGTGGGCAGACTCAAAAGGGAAAGTTACACACCAAGTGCAAAAGTCTGCAGGAAGTGTACAGAGATGGAGAAAACCTCTGGGTGTGAAGCAGTGTTGTTTGGTGGAGATGCACTGAGAAAATGAGAGTGGAACAAATAGAGAAGACAAAATGATTGGACTGGGACCCAGTCCTAGCTGGACTTGGAACTTCAGGCAGCTGCTGGCTTTGGAGTACTCTTTATTAAGCCTCCAGTAAAGTGATCTTTGTCTGTTACAGCAGCTGCCCAAACTGCCTATGTATGCAGCAGACCTCCAGATGCTCCCAGATCTGTGAGTCTTTTCTCCTCTGGGTGGGAAGGTTTCCACAGCCCTCTTTCCTAAAGGAAAGCCTTATTGCCACCCATGTCAATGTCGCTCTCAAAGCCACAGTCAGCAGACACTAGGAGAGCACCAGCCCAGGGATGCCATGGCCCATGACCTGAAAAAAAACCTCTGCTCCTGCTGCTCCTTTGCATGCTGCTTGCCAAGTGGGTCGAGTCTTTTTAAAATTATTTTTCCCTGACAGCCATTTCTGTCCTCTTGTTTTGCCCATCATTGAAACAGCTGTTCCAGCTTACAGAAGAGCGATGTGACTGGGTAACGCAAAGGGAGCCTCTATGTGGCACGAGATTTCATTGTGGAGCTGAGTAGGGTCAGGCACACTCACTGTGCGCTCCCAAAAAGCTGCAGCCAGGGTTGGCTCTACCATTAGACAGAGTGAGGCAGCTGCCTCAGGCGGCAGATGCAGAGGGGTGGTAAGTGTTGGAGGACAGGGCTGTGTGTGCCACTTGCTCTGCCTTATACCCTCTAAGCTAGCCTGCTGCCCTCAAATGTAATGGAGGAAGCTGTCCCCACTGCCCATGTTGAAGTAAGTTTCAACTCTTGCTCTAGGTGGAATGCGCAGGGAGGGGGGGTGCCATCTTGCCTTCGCCTCAGGCAGCAAAATGACTCTGATCAATCCTGACTGCAGCACATCTTGATCATGATGGTGAGGAACTGCAGGCTGGGCATGAGTGCCACATCTATCCCAGCCTGGTGCCTTCCAGATGTTGAAATGAACAGAACTTAGGTTAGACTGACATTGGATACAACCCACTGTCTGGAAATGCACTTAACTGCAATTGCTAGATCATCTCTAGAATAGTGAAGCAGTGACCATGTTGGCTGGGGATAATGGGAGTTGTAGCTGATCACATCCAGAGGGCACCAGGTTGGGGAAGGCTGCCTTTCGGGTTGGATGTGGCCCAGAGAGTGTCAATTGAATGATGCATGAAAGGGCGAGATACTGTAGACAGATTATCAGAATACCAACTCCCATTTATGGAGGCAGCATTTCTTTGGGACTGGTATATCCCTTACTATGCAGGAGGACCAAGCCAAGCCATCTTGCCTCTGGCATTTCTCCTAGAACTATGCATTCGGAAAACCCAGCTTGCTTGATCACACTTCCTCTCCTCCAAATATGGGCTGGGGAAGAGATGAATGAAGAGGCAAAAGGAGCTTCCATTTTTGGAAGCATAGACTCAAATAGATTGTGTGTATATGTGTGTAGGAGGTGGAAATGCAGGGTATGTGTCTGGTTGGAATGCAAGCAAGGTCCACCCCAAAAGGCTGATGATGAATAATACACATTCCCCACTGGTGACACCGCTCACCCTGATCTGGCCTCTGGGTTACACAGCACATTCCTGGTTTCCACCCAATTGCTTTTTGAATTCCCAACAGCTTTCCTGCAGGGGGAGTAGTCCCCCCCCTCTCTCCCTCCCTCCCTCCCCCCCTCCCTCCCCCCCTACACACACACTCTCCATGTTCCTGATAAAGGCCTGGCCCTGATGTCTGTATTAGCTCCCTCTTGACTCTGTCTTCTTAATTGAGGCTGGCAGCTTCCCTTGGCTCTTCCCCTATGCACGCACCTCCCTCTACAAATATAGCAAATGGCAGCAGCTGTAACAGCCTTGTCCCCTTGAATCAAACATGGGAGATTAGACCAGTTGGGGAGGAGACAGGAGATGGGCCTACACACCATCTGGAAGCTGACTGGCTCTTCCCCTCCTCTCCAGGGATGCAGAGGCACAGAGAAAGAATGTGTGCTGCTTGCTGCCTTGTTGTTACGCATTCCAGCACCTAAGTACTAATGAAAAAGTAAGTGTGTTTGTGCATGCGCACATATGTGTCTTTGACTGTGAGGGGGGGGGGATCGTCATCCTCCCACAGAACTCCATTGATTGGGCTTCCCTGGGGAGAGAGAATGACTTTTCAATCCAAGTTTATTGTGTAGATACATCCTGTATAGCAGGGGTGGGAAAGCTCAGGCCTGGGCACCACATTTGACCTTCCTGGGGCCCCAATCCGGCCCTCGGGGTTCCCCAGATGGCCACACTGTTTTCCCCCAATCATCAATTCCCAGTTTTTGTGCACATTCCCCCCTTTCTTAAAGGTTGAAATAAGGGTTGCAAAACGCTTTGGCTCTGGATCCAAATTCTGAGCTGAAGCAGGCCAATTTGGTTTGAATTAGTCCAGAACTGAAGCGGGGCTGCTCTGGGCCGATTCGGGCTGAGTCGAGGCAAATTGGGTCCAAAGCACTTTGGAACCCTTGCCACGTGCGTCCCCTGCTCCTTACCTGAACCCAGCATGAGCACCCGCAGCAGTCCAGGCCATTTCAGGGGAGTCAGCAATTTAAAAATGGTGACTC
Source organism: Anniella stebbinsi (assembly GCA_029215795.1). Taxonomy (NCBI): domain Eukaryota; kingdom Metazoa; phylum Chordata; class Lepidosauria; order Squamata; family Anniellidae; genus Anniella; species Anniella stebbinsi. The sequence goes on along the minus strand of JARDYH010000005.1, from coordinate 56,076,853 downwards.
CCATTAAGAGGCCCGTACAGGTTCAGGTAAGGTAGGCTGACCATATGAAAAGGAGGACAGGGCTCATGTAACTTTAACAGTTGTAGAGAAAAGGGAATTTCAACCAGTGTCATTTGTATGCAATTAGTTTCTGGTGATATTTCCTCTTCATCACAACAGTTAAAGTTGCAGGCGCTATACTACAGTGACTATATACAAAAGAAGGCAGGGCCCCTGCAACTTTAACTGTTGTGATGAAGAGGGAATTTCACCAGGGACTAATTGCATACAAATGACACTGGCTGAAATTCCCTTTTCTCTACAACTGTTAAAGTTACATGAGCCCTGTCCTCCTTTTCATATGGTCAGCCTAGGTAAGGGGCAGGGGGCTTGTGCAGCTCAGTGCCCACTGAGCAACTACCCCTGCTCACGCCCCCCTGCCCTTTACTTGGACCCGGCATGAGCACCCACAACCGTACAGGCCTCTTTAGAAGAGTCACCATTTTAAAAATGGCGATTTTTCTGAAGAGGCCCGGATGGCTGCAGGTGCTAACGGTGCATTGATTTAAGGAGCAGGGGGCTTGCATGGTGGCCTCCCAGGAAAGCCGAGTGTCATCTGTCTATCCTCTCAGAAGTTTGAATAAGTTGGACATCCAAATTTTGCACAGAATCCAGGTCGAAGTGGATTTGGGGCCGATTTGGAAGTTCTTTATCAGCCTCCGAAGAAGGGGGTGGGGTCTGTGCATAGCCCTAGCTGAAATGTCTCTCCAGGAGCATAGTTACTGGCAGGAAGAGCTTTCAGCTACAATATGATGACATTTTTTAGATGTTGGGCCCTGCCCACCACTGGAATACAGCCCCCTGAAAGCTTCTCTGAAATTGAATTCTGCTTTCAGGCTGAAAAAAAGTCCCCATCTATACTGTATAGAAAAGTACCTCTTTTATGAGAGTTTGCCAATTCCACCAATGATTCTCTGAATACATTTAGGGTGTTTCCAGTTGGAGGGCTCTTAGCACTACCAACGAAAAGGCATTGTGCAGCTATTTGTCTTGTCTTCCTTAAAGGTGTTTTTTTTTTCTGGGAAGAGGGTATTTTCCCTTAAGATCCATTGGAATAGCTGAGGGTTGAACCTGCGTCCTTTATGCAAAGTCTGTACGCCACCACTCATAGGGTAGCCAGGTGCCATACTTTACAGAGAACAGTCCTCTATAGGAACGGCTGACAGAGGACAGTCCTCTATTTGAAGGCATCGCTTGTTATCTGAAGAGCTGCCCAGTCCAAGTCAGGTTTAAAAACAAAGGACCCTATAATGGGAGAGCGGCAGCAGACTTGAGCAGGTACACACAGGGGCCCTGACCACAGTCTGCCCCACTACAGTGAGATGTGTTGAATTTCCATTTAAAATATAATTATTATTTTTTCAATTTGTATTTATTCATAGAAATTAGCATGTGCAAAGAGTATGCAGGTCTGTGTTCTCTTTTGCCCGCTTCTTTGACAGCGCATAAGTAGCCACCCTACTACTGAGGTATTGCCCAAATGTGAACGAGATCGGATCATGAAAACCATGACATTTTTCAATGGCCGTCTAGGTAGTTTCTCTTGCTACAGTTTACATTCAGCTTCAGTAATTCAAGGAATTATTTCTCTGCATACTATGTTACGCCAATGGTGAAAGTGAGCATAGACAGCCGATCAATGGCTACTAGTCCTGATGGGCTATATGCTACCTCCAGTATCAAAGGTGGTATGCTTTTGCATGCCAGGTGCTGGGCCAGGCAGCATGGTGCTGCTGAACTCATGTCCTGCTTGTGGGCTTCCCATTGGGGCAGCCGGTTGGCCACAATGTGAATGGATTGCTAGACTAGGTGGACCTTTGGTCTGATCCAGTATGGCTCTCCTTCTGTTCTTAAAGTGTGAAGTACTGGAATGAGAGTTTGTGGTATAAGCTTTAAAATATCTACCGGGAGTATTTTTGTGGAATGTTGTCAAGAGAGGGTTCTTAATTTTTAAGTGCCTGCTCTTTCATTCTATAAAGTATAAGAACATGCTGCAGTTGCATAGTGGTGAGCAAAACACTGCACATGCTCAGAAGTACTTTACTGTATATATGAATTAAATCATTTTTGTTTAAAGACTTTGGCATGGCCAAAGATGTATGGGGCAGGTCAAAATGAGTACAGTTAAAATAGGAGGGACCAAACGTTCCTGGCAAATTACGTTTTTTCTATTTACCCCACTGGTGCATGCATATATAAAATCTCTGCTTTTCCTTTTAAAATACAGAGAATCTGCCATCAGGAAAGGCTCAGTCTCTTCTCTTCTCTTAGGATATTTAAATGTGCATTCCATGAATGTGTATATGCATGGCAGGAATGGGGCATGAGTCATTTTCATTTAAAAAACAAAGCAAAATACATTTAGTGTCCATGTGTAAAAATATAAAACCAAAAAATTTAAACAAAGAGAGAGATTTATCTCTTATCAAAATCTTATGCCTGACCCTTGCTGTTGTTTTTCTTTGAGAAATAATAGGTGTGCCCTGAGGCTATGTTTAAATTAGATTCTATAGATTAATAAGCCTTTAAATTGTATCTCTGCACTCCTATTGCTCACAAGAGCAGTAGAGAGGAAAGTTTAAGTGAATTCCAGGTTTATTTAATAATGTGAAATGTTTTTCTATGAGATCCAACTAAAATTCTATCTCTGAGCTATTATGGCTGTAATTCCCTTGTGATTTCTCATATGACTCAGTTTGTTTTGCAAGGAGGTTTTGCTGCCAGTAGCTTTGCAACAATGTTTATGTTTAATTTCTCTGTTCCAGGAGGAAGATCAAGAATCAGAAAATGAGAAATTAGTGGTGAAGGAACCTGAAACGGAAGATGGTAAGTTCTGGGATGCATAATGTCTAGAGGGAAAGATATCAGAGATGAAAGCCTTCACGACTGATGCAAAGAAGAACATCATTTAGATTGGAGACCATCACTTCTGAATATTGTTAATGTAAGATTTGAAGAGGAACGGGACCATTCTTATTTACTGATTGTATCTGAAATTCTAAACCATTAGTGGGCCTGTTCAGAAGATACCTTAAAACCCTGCTGGTTAAGGCTTTTGGTTAAGCAGCAGGGTTTAAGGTGTTGTGTGCAATGCATTTTGCTAAACCCTGGTACTTTCTAATCCCAGTCGGACCATCTGCAGCAGGTTTAGCAGCTCTAACTGTGGCTTAAAGTGTTGTATGCGACAGCATGGCTTGTGGTTAGTTCTAACCCCAGAGAACCACTGTTTCGCTAACCACAGTCCCTGAAGTGTTGTCTGAACAGGCCCATAGTCTATAAGAGAGGGAAAACAAAGGGGGTGGGGAGTTGTAAAAAAAAATGGAATCCACATTCTGACCAATGTAAGTTTTTGCTTTTGATTTAAGAGTATGGAAAAGCAAAATCCACATATTAGCATTACTTGTAAAAACTGCCCTAGTAGTAAATTAGATTTGAACTGAAAATGTGAACTCTACAGTGGATGTGCCAGATCCTCCAGAAAACAACAGCTCTAAGGACTTCCAATAGACCAGTGTTTCTCAAATGGTATCCCACACTATGTGAATAGGGGTTCTGTGAAAAAGATTCCAATGCTAGCAATATTTCCTTCTAAACATGAACTATGAAATTATATATATCCAAAATACTGAGTTGACTAGCATTTAGATGGTAAAGTCTTCTATAGTAACGTGGCTGTAACAAACCCTCATTGGTTTCAGCAAGTTGGAGCCAATGAGGAAGATCGCCCATAACGGCCCCTCCTCAGGCCATTATGGGCAACGTTGAGAACATAGGGCCCTACCAGAGCATTTGATAGGGTCTGCATCACATGGCTGGTGTATGAAACCAGAGCCAGGATTCAAGACATAGACTCACCAAGAGACAGAGTTTGGAGCCAAGTCTCTGTCACTTCTATAGGATGTAACAGCAGGTTTCTGAGCAGAGAATCTCTTTCTCTCTGTGTATCTATTCGTTTTATAATTGTTCCTGAACTCTCTGGGTGTGAGAGTAGGGGACAGCCTGCAAGCATGGCAGCCAAATTGAATCCTTGTAGACCTTCAACAGACAGCAGCATTATCCAGAAGGTAGGGAAGTTTTTCAGTTTTCTTTTTACAACTGGAATGCAGCTCTAGGATCTGTCAATGTTTAGGGCTCTGGCTCTATAAATTAATTTTTAAAGCTTGGGTGCAGCTCTAGGCTCTATAAATTAATTTTAAAGCTTGTGTGCAGTACTAAGCTCTAATTTTTTGTGCTTAATTTTTAATTATTATATGTAGGGATGCTAACCATTTCCCTATCAGAAAGACAATGATGCATTCAGATAAATTTCCTTCATTCTGTCCTCTTTATTATTTGTTTGTTGCAAAATATAAAACATCCCCCAAAAACTAACTCTGCAAAACTCAAATAAAAAATCAGACGCATTTTGGGCATTACTGGCAGCAATTTTTTTTGGTATGAAAATAGGCTTAACTTCCTCTATTTTGGTTCAAATTTTTCTCCCCACCCCCACTTTATCCTGTGGTTATTCTATATACACACATATCCAGACACCCAGACCAACATTTACAGGTTCCATCAATATTGGGAAATACTGCACTAGAGAAATGCCATAGCATCATAATGTGTTGTCACTTAGGCAGGATCTACACTACTGCTTTAGAACAGTTTATAACGGTATTGACAACTGTTGGGGCCCATGATACATTCCATATACCGTTTTCAAACCTCTTTAAAAGTGTTATATCCTGCTTGGTATAGATCTGGCCCAGCTTTCAGCTGTTTTTCCTAGTTCTTTTTATAATCCAACGGGCTTGTTTGTTTGGATGGTTCTGTTTTAGTCCTAACCTAAACAAGGTCCATTTTAAACATGTATGCTCTTAAATGTGAATCAGCAACATGTGGTAACCCTATTGTTTCTTAGTTCTGAAATTTCAGGCTGGTGTTTTAACTTTGGTAGTATGCCCGGGCAAAGTCCCTCCAGGCCTTTTTAGATGGCTTCCTTAACTTTGGTCCTCTAAGTCTTAGAGTAAGTGATCTCTGAAACATTGGCAGATCTCTGCAAATGTGGATCTTCCCACCTCCCTTTTCTTGTGTTGCTCAAGGAGATTGTGTAGCACATCGTGGGGACATAATTCCAGAAAATTTAAACGTGAGTGGCAGATGTAAAGCAGCAATCCTCAGTGTTCATAGGTAAAAACAAACAAAGCACCTGAATGCCTGTCAAGGAAGTAATGAAGGATGTCACTGGATGGAACATCTGAGGAAGACTTGTTGGTTGTGAATTCAGCCCTTCTGATGCAACATCAGGGGCTGGGGGTTTATGATGAGAACATGGCAAATTCTGCACTTTTCCTCCAGGCCTCTTCCCTGACCCAGCTGCAAATGTGAAAGTCTAGGGAGCTTTCACTTTACATTTCCAGCTTTTGCCTACTAGCAGGGGTGACAGAAATGCAGAGGGGGAAAGAGGGTAGAATATACAGCAGCCTAAGTGTTCCCTGCCCTCCCTGGCAGAGCTCTGCTATCTTGTGTGTGTCAGCTGGAGAGTCTGAGCCAAGATATAGGACAATCCTAAGCTCCAATGAAGGACTAGGGCAAGGCTGTCACATTCTATAAATACGGCCTCGGGTGAAGCAGGCCTGGGTGCTGCCACATCCCTCCTGGGGAGGAGGGCAGAAGATTAGCTGCCTGCCCCCAAGCACCCAAGCAGCTGAGACTCAAAGCAGGCTACCTCCTCCTCCTCCTCCTCCTCCTCCTCCTCCTCCTCCTCCTGATTATTGAGCTATTAATTCTTTCCAGTTGCAGGGGAAGAGAAAGGGACAGGGAGCAAGCCGTCACTGGAATTTGTCACTGAAACCTTGCAGGTCTCCCCACACGCTGTATGGGGGGGGGGGGTTAATAGGAGAGCCAGGGGAAGATGAGCTAGGCTAATTCTAAACTGTACAAAGGATGCAAAATTGGGCATTTGCTAAGCTTGGAATCTAATCGGCAGGTGGCATATTAATACACTTGCCAGCAATTCTAAAGGCTGTACAATGTCTAGGACCTAGAGATCAGAAATACAGGAAGCGCTAGCCCAAACATCTCCAATAACAGTGTCTCTCTGATCTGCGGACAGATTGAAGATATGGGACAGGCTTCCCTAGAGCTAGCAAGGGAAACAGTTCCCTTATTTCCATTCTCTTAGGAGAGATTGGAGATAAGAGAAGGGTTCCTCTTGTTAGCTCTAATGCTGGCAAGGGAAACTTTTGGGTAGGGTCCCCACAGCTCCGCAGGCCACACTGAGAGTGTCCAAGGGCTGCATGCACCCTACAGGTCCAGAGGTTGTGAATTCCTGGTCTAGGTCCTGATTCTCACTCTTTGGGACAGGATGGTAGCGAGAACCCCTTCTCTCTATGATCCGAAAATAAGCCTTTCACCGTGCTCCCTTCCAGATTAAGACTAAAAAAAATCTTAGGGCCACTGTATCTTAGGGCCACATTGTCATCTGCAGTGCTGTAATGTTTTACATGATATTTGGGCAACACCTGGTCACTGCTTAAGAGGGCAATCCTACCTGGGGAGTGCAACTGAAGGGTCATTTGATGCTGTGGACTTCTGCAGGCAGAGGTCTCCTCATGGCAGCAGCAGCAAGCTCCACTGCCATCGCTGTTCTGTCTGCAGTGCTCCAAAGTTGGTGGCCCCAAAATGGGGCATGTTGGGTTTTTTTTTAAGAGGCCATGGATTTGCAGGATCCTAAGCCACCTTGTTCCCTGGACACCCCCTTCCCAAAGATGCCCTAAACTATGCCAGAGCTGGCATAGTTAGTTCCCTCCCATTGTGGTCAATGTGAAGGGAGAAAAGGGAAGGAGAATGGGGGGGGGGGGAAACAGGTAAGGAAAAGGTGCCCTCCACCTTCTGCTCTGGTTGCAGCAAACCAGCAGGGCTTTGGATTCAGTAGTAGATCCGCTATGGAATTCTCTCACCTCACCCCATTAGGCTTGCTCTGCCCATCACTTTTTTGTGATCTGTGGGTTCTTATTAGAAATGAACAAAAGATACACTAGCCTAACACATAAAACTGCATCCAAAAAGCCTATGAGATTATTAGCTTGGAGGGTTTTGGTTCTTATTAAAATCCAGATTTCATACTGTTTTAAACTGAGTATCATAGTTGCAGGGAAAATGTAGCCTAAAATATTAAAGAAACTGAACCAAAGAGATAAGAAAAATGACATAATACATTGGTTTTCAACTTCCATGATTCCTATTTACAGCAACTAAAAAGCCAGCCTGAATGCTCCTTGCCAAGTCTGGATGGCATCTCTAGAGAGGCCTATATAGAGCTGTGTTTAAGTGAATAGTCAATTAGCTGATTAAAATAAAATGATAAATTGACTAATTTGGAAAGAAAACACAACATAAAGCAAGACAGATGAAACATGTGTATCTTAAAGCCTTTCCAGACAATTTGAACGAAGTCTGAATTTTATGCAATAATCAAAGCCCAACGGCTTGAATTCCTGTGACCCAATTTTGAACTGGTCCCAGAACTTGGACTTTCAACAGTGGTGTGATCTGTAACACTGAGCAGGTGATTCTGCCATTAAAACTTCACCTCTGCTGATTTCTGTCATTGAAACAGTAGGAAAAGCCAGGTTCTGTTGTTGTTATTGTTGTTGTTGGCAGTTGGCAACCCTATTCCCAATATCCTGTCCCTATGTAATTGAGGTGGTACTGGGTGAGGATTATTTAAAGAAGTTTTACATCAACTTTATGGAGAGGAAAACAAACAATTTCAACGAGTTTACCAAAAGGTGTCCTCGTGCTGTTTACAACTTGCCTTGTACTAGCAGTAAATGAAGCAAGTACTATTTATTATAGCTTTCCTCCCTTTCTCTGTGAAGTTTATATAGTAGACATGGAGGCTAATTCTATTTTTTCCTGACAACAGGGCTGCCCTACCATTAAGAAGAGTGATGCGGCCACTTCAGGTAGCAGATGCTGGGAGGCGGCAGCAAGGTGTTGGAGGACAGAGCTCAGTGTCAAGCAGCCTCCCCTGTGTCCCCTAAGCTAACTTGCTGCCTTCAGGTGCAGTGGAGGATGCTTCTCCATTGTCAATGTTGAAGAAACTTTTGTACGTGGAACAGGAAAGAGTGCCATCTTGTTCTTTGCTTCAGGCAGCAAAATATCTTGGGCCTGCACTACCTGACAACAATCCTTTGAAGTACATTAAACTGAGAAATAGCATCCTGGGTTACTTGGTAAGCTTTATGGCTGGCCACCAGGGTTCCTTGTTCCAAGTCCAACGTTTGGTCCACTAGACTGCATTTCCTGTTATACATCCCTGGTGCTAGTTAGAAAGATCCAAAGCTAGAAAACCTCTTCCTCCTGACCAATACACCACTGCCCATTCCTAGTCTTCCCCTCTCATTTTATAAACTTTCACGCCTTTCATGCAGAAAAAGCGAGCTGCTCTTTCTTGCCCCACTTTCCTGCCGCCCCCTGAGGCCCCATTTCACAGTCACAAGCCTATTGACTCAGGAGGATTATGCTTTTAATGCTTATAAACGATCTTTAATCCTCACACTTCATGTCCACAAGGCAAGGCAAGGAGGGGTATTATCCCTGTCCTACAGAGACAGAGGAACATCATGTGCAATATTTGCTGCAGCTCACGAAGCAAGTCAGTTTCCCAGGGAATAAAAGGCAGAGTTGCCACATTTTTTCATTGGCCATGCTGTTGAACCTTTAAATGCAGCCTGATGGGCAGAGACTAAATAAGTGAACCCTTTCGCCGTCATTTGTCTTCATGCAAGGAAAACTTGTACTTCTTAAAGCCACAGGAAAATGGGCTAGTTTAAAAACATATGAAGCTGCCTGTTCCTGGGTCAGACAATTTGCCCATCTAGCCCAGTAACATCTACTGTGACTGGCAGAAGTTCTCCAGTGTCTCAGGCACCTGATCCCTAAAAAAAAGGGGGGGAAAGGATCTACCTGATCTTTAAAATAAAATAAAATAAACTCTGGAGATGCCAGTGATTGAACCTTGGATCTGATGGGATTATTTAGTAATGCTGCCTCTGTTAGAAAGGCAGCAGAGAGAGAGAGAGAGAGAGAGAGAGAGAGAGAAGGCAAAATACAATGAGTGTTTACCAGTCCCGCATGCTCTCTTAGGATAACAAAAGGAGACCACTGGATTAGGTTCCACATCCCTGTTTTAAACAAACAGGATTCCTGCCAAAAAAAATGGTGGCAACTCTAGGCAAACAGCCACAGACTGTGAGGGTGAAGCTTTTTAACAGCAAGGCAGTAGCAAGAGGCTAGTAGCCAAGCAGGGTTTTGGCAGGAGTAGAGAGCTGTTTCTTCTTAGCGAGGTTCAGACTAGTGGTTTTAAGATGGCCAGATGCAAAGAATAATTGTAGTACATACGGGAGGGGTGTTGTTGTTTTCAGCAGGTGCAGTCTGGCTTGCACGGGTAGGAAAAGCACTATTTTCACAATGATGAAACATATGGGATCCCAACCCTCCTCTGTATCTGACTTTGCTAGGTGATATGTGTCATGAATACGTACTGTTAAGTGGAAATGAGAAAGCCAATCTCTAGTTCTGCATCTAGCTTTTATTACTGGACCTCAGCATTAAAGGAAAAGGTTGGAAAGCACTATCCTAAGAGATGGGTGAAGTGATTCCTGATGTAGCAGAGGGTGTTCGAAGGCTTCATTAAGTTTAGGTCATACAAAAACTTGCAGGACTCTGGCATTGCTGCTATATCAGCTGCTACCAGTATATCCTGCCCTCTCTTCCCCCCAGAAGAGCATTATATAATCCAGGCATATTAATAGGACTAGTGAGGCCTCTAGCAACCATGTGGAACTTGAATGGTTAGCTAGCAACTTTTGTACTTCCCTAATGCATTTTGTTCCAGTTCAAGCCCACAGCATCCAGGGTTCTTAAGCATCTGTCTGTTCGAAATGGATGTCTCTCTCCCCACACCCCCACCTATTATTACAATATGAGCCCTCTTTACTTCTTCTTTTTATACCTGACTCTATTAGGCAAAATGAGGCAGCCGCCTCTGCAGCAGATGCTGGGAAGTGGCAGCAAGGTATTGGAGGAGAGAGCTGTGTGCCATGCACCACTTAAGTTTGTGTGCTGCCTTCAGGTGCAGTGGAGGATGTTGCCCCATAGACAGTGCTGAAGAAATATTCAACTGCCAGTCAGCTTTTGTACAAGGAATGGGAGGTGTTTGTCCGTCCCATCTTGTTTTTCAACTTAGATAGCAAAATGTGTTGGCCAGCCATGTTTGCGTGATGCGTATTAGAATCCAAACCTTTGTGTCGCCTAGTTTCATACTCTTCTGTCTGTGTAACAAACTGAAGTCAGAAATGAAACTTTGCCACAGTTGACACTGCCCACCAAAGCATCCTTCTTCACCTTCTTCAAAAATGTGACATTACCACCACACAAAGTTCTCCAGTAAACTGTAAGATTTGCAGGATTAAATGTCCAAGTAAGGCTGCAAGGTTTCAAGGGGACTAAGTCCCATTGGTCTAATTGGGACTACTTCTGAGAAAACATACATAGGATCAACTTGCAAGGAGCTTAGGGTAGAGATGAGTTTAATTTGAACTAAAGCCTTCTTGAAAAGGTCACTGCTTGGAAGAAAATTGACTTTTGAGTCAGAGTGCCATGGCATCTTGCAGGCTCTCAGTGGAATGGGTGAGGACAAGGAAGAGTCTAGGTGAATGCCCTTTCAAATGATATTTCTTTTCCAGATGTTTTGTTTTAAAGTAGGTCATTCCACTCCTCTTACATATTTTGCAGCAAGTCTAGGACTTGGAAAGGGTTTCCTGCAGTTTGCTGGAAGCAGGAAAGACCTAAATAATTGTGGGGTTTCTCGTTACGGCATAGCTCCAATAGACACGTTGACAAAAGGCTTTCTTTGCCATATATAGAATGCTTTATACCTATGGATAATTTCAACTGTGTGCTAATGGAGGGAGAGAGAGAGAGAACTCTAAGAAGTGTGTCTGTCACTTTAAATGGGGGGGGGGCGCTCACATGGGAATTAAAATTTAGGAGAGAGAAAAACAGGGTGTTAGGATACAAGCACTTGGACAGGTGACTGTACGTTGTTCAATAATGTGTGAAGCAACTAAAGCTACTTCAGTATGGATTGATCTCTCTGAAAGTTGCTTCTTTTCTTTGAAAGCTACATGGCATGGTGGTGACGGGGTGGGGTGGCGGGTAGATGGGAGAATTCACTATTTTGGAAGAGCTAATGTCCTCACACATATATTACCTGAATACCAGAGTGTCAGGCTTCCTCCCCAGCCCAAATCTTGGCAACTAGACCCAGCTACACACGATCTGGTTTCATTACATCCTCCAACTACAGAAACAAGTGGAAGAGGTTTACCACCAGATTGGTCAGATTATCACCTTAAATGGACAGGAAGCCTGAAGAGAGTGAAAAAGAAAGGGAGAAGGAAGAAATTCCTATAGAGCATGTAGGGGGAATGTGTAGGCCTCCAAATGTTGAACTTCAACTCCCATTATCCCTTACTGTTGGCTATGCTGGCTAGGGCTGATGAGAGTTACAGTTGAACCACATCTGGAGGCCACATGTCCCCCACCCCTGCTCTAGAGTACAGCAACTTCCCTTCCCCAGACCTCCAATCTATTCTAATACCGAACCAAGTACATAGGAGGGCATATGTGGGAGAGAATAACTCCCCACAACTCCTTAACTCAGGTCTCAGTTATTATGCATATCAGTCAGCCTCCTCATCCAGAATCAAGTCATGGATGAGGAAGATCTTATTATTAACCAACTCGGCATTAAACAACAGCTCCAACAGACCAGAGGGCAGTCTACTAAAGCCACCGCAGTTCTTCTGGGTGAGGGAGAAACAAGAAGAGGGGATTAGGCATAAGATAGCTAATAGCTCTTCTCCACACTCAGATAGTCAATCTAGCAACACTATACCTCCTTCTACCCATAACTACCCTGATAAGAGCCTCCTCAGCCCTCCTCAGGTGATAATCAAAAACACCTTCCAGGCACATGATCGTAAAAACCTACTGTACAGTACAAATCAAAGCAGAGGGGGGAACAAAACAGTAGGTGCTAGTCGTAACTGCAGCAGGAGTAGGAAAGCACAGGGGAGAGCTTAAAGATTTACCCCAGCTTTTCCTGCTGCTGCAGTGGCGTTTCACTACTGCTGTTATTTTTCAAAAGCAGCACAGCAAATGATACCTCTGTTGCCTTCTAATACTTTAAGGGACGCCACGCCTCTCAAGAGGAGCACAAGTTTATAAAGTTTTGCTTCATCATCTTAGAGGTAGATGGGGTGGCCCTTGGACTCATTCATCCCCTAAGGTAGCACCCTGACTCCCCTTTGGTGTCACCCGCTTCGGGGCTGACCAGCTGCCTGCGTCAGGCCTGGGAAATAGTTTGGAAGTAGTTGCTGCTTTTTAGATTGGGGTTGTAAAGCAGCCAGTGCGTGTGATATGATGGTCGCTGAACTAACCAAACATAGAAAAACAATAAATCCTTTCTCCTCACTTTCCTTTCCTTGATTCAGAGGGATGGGTCAAATGGTCTGGTTTTCGTCACCAGTATAAATCAATGGTGTTACTACTGATTTATGTCGGTGGATATTTGAATTGGATTCACAAACATTGATTGAGGAACTCCAATATCAGTGACCCATTAAAAAGCCCTTCAAGCTCTCTTGGTAGAGTATGATAATTCAATGAGCTAAATTTCCATTCACTTCCAGTCAATCAGACTTGTGTGCTGCTGTAGTCAGGGACCAGCATTGTTTTTCCGGGATAGGAAACAAGATTTTACAAGGCTGAATTTTTTGAGGCTCCCAAGTCAAGGCTCTGGTGTGTTTGTTGTGGTTGTGGTTACTGGCTGTACTGAAAGCATTTGGCAGATGGGAATGGAGTGAATTTGTGTGGTGCTACTTTTCAGTATTTTTGTTCTACTGCTAGAAAAACAAGCTTTTGTATCTGGCCTTTTAAGGTCTTGTTTTATTTAGGATGTTGTGCCATAGATATATAGTTGGAATCTAAGTGATTCATGTTGACAATTTGGGATTAAAAAGAAAGGGGTGTTGGTTTAGAAGAGTGGATATCCTCCAGAAGAGTGTTGTGGTTGTTTTAGAGCTCTTTCTAGCTTTCATTTGGCCCAAATTATAGGTTTATATAAAATGTGGAGGATAAAGTCATTTGAAAAACAGTTACATTCATTTTGGCTTCCTGGCTGAAGTCTGGCTGTTAGGAAGCCAATCGATCACAGCTAGACAGAATTCTATTTCCCTCTCCTAAGCAACACTTTAAACATAATTATACTAAATCAAACAAGAAGGGTTTTTTTTTTTAAAGTAGCATAGGACAACAAGAAGATGTGGATCATATTGCACGCCTGCTTTTAGTCCAAAAGAGGCTGCTGGACTAGAGATGAAGGGCTCCATCACATCACTCCCCTCCCCGGTTTGCGTCCACGGTTTCTTTAGGAAGTCAAGCGCTGGGCACTTTTATGTCTGTGCGTTGTTGCGCTATTTCATGTATCTTTTCACTTGTATCACTACTATGCTGGCAAAATCTCCTGCCCTGCCCTGTCCCATACATTCTCCTTCCCCCCTGCAGTTAATTTTTAAAAATATTTTTATATATTTTTTTATTTCTGCGCAAATACAATAGTACGGCAGCCTGAAACTGTGAAATTATGGTAAAACAACACACTATGCTTTCCCTAAAATCATATTAAACAATATAAATGATGAGAAAGTATTACAATTCGTTTTTGGAGAAGTTTGTGGTCAATTTTGGCTTGGCAAGGGGAAACCGACATTGTTCTGGTCAGGAAACCTAGACATGCTTACTCAGGAGTAAGAACTATAGAGTTGAATGGGTCCGAGTCCCAGGCAGGGGCGGCCTGGCTCGCTTTCTCTGCAGGGTGTTCATGTGCCCTCTCTCCCTCCCCCTTCACGGTTGAGCAGTTGAACAGAGAATTGTCTCGCCCTCCTCTTTTGTCAGTGAGACAGCCCTTCAACACACACGCCCCCACAAAAAACGGGATGGTCCGATATTGCGCAAGGACAGCAATACATGGGAGGGAGGAGTATCTTTATTGCACACAGAGGGGAAAAAACAAACTTTCCCCACTCCAAAGTAAGATAGAAAACAGGGGAACAGGCGAGATGAGCGCAGGACGGGACCATGTCATGTGAGTACCGCACTGCAAAAACACATAGAAGGCATGGCGAGTGTTTGATAAATCGCTGGCATAATGGAGCTTGAAGAATAAATTCTTAGCTTTTCTAATCCAAAGAAGTCTAGATGCTGCCACTGCAGGCTGCAGCACCTGTCTTGCACCTAGAGATGAAACCTGCAGTTTCCTACAATCGTTTGATTTTATCCAGGCTCAAATATCATCATTCCCCCATCTCTTATGGGCTGTTCTTCATTCCAGAAAATGAATGCTGGTTGTTGTGTCAGTAGAACCTAGTTTTCCCCCTCCTTGTGCCCCAATTCATTTCCATACCACAGAATGAAACTAAGCAAGTTTCATGCACACTTTACTCACACAGGCAGGCAAGGTAGTTTCATGGGTAAGAAATGAATTCATTTAATCCAGCAATTGGGCATTGGGATTATCGAATTGGCAACTATGTTTTTTGAGAACACAATGTGGAGAAGCTGGTGCATGACAGAAATATGGAGGGGTTCTTCTGCTTATGTTGGTCACACGTGAACTTTTAGAGGAAGCTGGCTTTCTTTTGGGTGGTCTGAACTAAGAATAAAGCAAGGCGGAGCACCTTAAATATAGGTGGAATGAGGGCAAACCTGAGGTAAAGCACTGAGCACCATCACTTTGGGGAGAAGAGGGGCCCAATCACCCCTAATTCCCATTTAATTCATTTCATAAATGATTAATGAATCAATTAGTTGGTTAAAGCCATTTTTTTAATTCTTGGCCTTCTACCTGACACTGTCAGAATTAAGCTGGGTGGCCCAGTATGGGGCCCTTCCCTTTGGTAGTCAGGCTCCAATAGAACTGTAAACTATGGTGGCCAAGGAAACCTAGGTTGTCCTTCCTTCCTTCCTTCCTTCCTTCCTTCCTTCCTTCCTTCCTTCCTTCTTTCCTTCCAAAGAAACCTTAGTGCTTCCTTCCCATCTTGTTCCTACCTACCCGGTCCAAAGACAAACACTGCTTAGAGCATTAATGAAACTAAGCCGATTATGGGCAAAGTGCTGTTTGATGGTTCTGTACTCTTCCAAATGAGATGCAAATTGCTGACAGTATGTCATTATGTTGCTGATGGTATGACATTAGCATATACAAATTAGTTGCAGTCCTCTGGCTCGTAATGAGTTGTAGCTCACAAGGGGGGTAGGGAAGCCCTGCTCAGCCTGCATTATAACCACACCATTGGTACTGTGCTTACAAATAAAGACTGCACTCTAAGAATAGACATTTCATTTCCCTACTTACTCTCCTCACACCAAAAACAACCTATGTCCCTCTGGAGTTTTCAGCAATGCACTAGCATTGTACCATAGTCTATTTGGTGCGGAGTTTATCTAAACACAACCTTTATATATGTGTGCTTAAAAAAACCTGACAGGCACAGGTGCAGCCTCTTGCTTTTGACACCTTTAATTGGCCTCCAGTCCTATTGTTTACTGAGCCTCTTGTCGGAAGATAGGCCAGAGGAGTGATTTTAAACATAAACAAAGAGCTCTAGCGAAATCTGCTTTGAACGGATAAACCTCTGGCTCCAGGTCTGTTAGCTGTTGTGCTTTAATTAGGGTAGAGATGTGGTCTACATAGGACTCAAGAAAGAAAACATAATTAATTGTGCAACTGCTGATGCTGGCCCTGGTTGTAATGTAAAGAAAAGCACCAAATCCAATGTACAGCTTAGGAATTCTGTTTTTATCAGCCAGTAAGAAAGAAAACCTGGTTCTACCCTGATTTCCATACATTTCTAGCTAGGGAGTAGCCTTTGGTCAATGTTACCATACTATATTCACATGCAAGCTTTGTGATTTCCAGTCTAAGTGTTCTGGTTGGTTGGTTGGTTGGTTGGTTGGTTGGTTGGTTGGTTTGTTATCCTTGGGTCCTGCCCACCCCTACAACTATTCCTCTTGATAAACTAGCCAAGTATTGGACCTCAGTATCCTACCACTATGCAGCATGCTGATATTAGCTTGGGGGTGGATTAGGGAAAGAAACTTGCCATGTCCAATTTTATTCTAGATTGACATGATTGATGTAGGACTGATTAACATAAAACTTTTCAGTGATGGGACATCTGTATTTAATGTTAATTACAAAAATTAAGGCTGCAGTCTTAAGCATGGTGTTACAGCACTTTTTAGGAACTGTAAGGAGAGAATTTACCCAACTCTTTTTTGAACTGTAGTCTATACATTATGTAACAGAATCATCCCTTCTCAAAGGCCATTTCATAACAATCATTTTGGTTTCGGCACAATAAAAATGCAGCAACAGATGACACTTCAGCCAACATAACAATTTTAATTTATGGATGGTATGAGCTCTTTGTTGGAAGCCTTTTGTAAGTCTGGTATGGCTTAGAGCAGAGTAGAGAGAGTATAGCAACACAGCATTTAGTACTGGAGGCAATAAACGCAGGCTTGAGCCAGTTGAAAAGAAGTTTGGATCAATTTACTTTATTCGTTAGAGAAGCTGGCCTAGTTCGGACGACACTTTAGACAAAGCAGGGGGGAAGAGGCAACTGACGGTATGTTATTTTTGCAGTGCCCGACACACGCCACGTTGCCCCTCCCCTGTCGCATGGCTGAAAGTCCCAGCCTCATAATAAGCAATGGGGCTCTGATAAACAATGGAGCAGCCCATTGTTTTTCCCCGTTGCTTAATAACGTACCGTCAATTGTGTGTGCGTTGTGTGTTGCCCAACACACGACACAATATGCAACACAACTGACGGTTGCCTCTTTCCCCCTCCGTTGTCTAAAGTGTCGTCCGAACTCAGCTGCTATCTAACACTGGCTAACTACAAGCAGCCCCTAAAGCTGGGTCCATGAATATAAATGAGCAAAGGCATGAGATATGGTTACTTGCTTCCTTCAGGGAGAAACCGCATGTCACTTATTGTTGCAGATGCAAAAGGAAGGAGGACAAAGAAAGAGGAAGGGAGGGGAACAGGAAATAGGAATTGATCAAGCTACAGGATATTCTCTATTGCCCCCTAGTGTCTGGAAGCATGCGGAGTTGCTCCTATTATCCAACACCATTTTGCCAATTCATCTATAAGGTTCTATAACAGAGGGTGTACCAAGATGCATTATCTGTGGATTGTCATCTTCATATTGGGTTTAGGAACTCTAATCATAGACCAGGGAAAACTGATAAGTCCTTGCCCAAAAGGCTTCCAATCAGGGGACTGCATCACACTTGGCATTGGAATGTATGCATGTGCATGTGCCAATCCCAGGCCCTTGGCTCATGAAACTGGATGATGAAGCACATATTTACTGCACACATACATGCATGACATTTTAAGTGTGAATATAAAACGTTTTATGAGTACATCTTTAAAACATCTGGTCAAATCCAATATTGCGCTAGCAGGAATCAATTAGTGTGATGGGATTTTCTCCCTCTTCCTCCCTCCCCCACACCCACCCTTCAGCCCTCTGCACTGCCTGGAAATTTGGCCTCTGAATCAGGGGCTGAGGGAAGAGGGAACCTTCCGGTTTTGATATTGACTAAACTACTTCTGTCAACAGAATAACACCATTGAATACAAACCATAATAGCCACAATCTAACACAGAATTTGGTGTGCTAAAGCCCATTGCGTGAGCTAGCTCAAAACAGAGCAATAGCGGATTCATACATATGGGGAGAGCTTAAGGGAATAGTGATATAAGTAGGAATAAAACTGTCCTGTGATCTACTCAGCAGGTTGCAGTACAACTGATCATTCAATTTCATTAAAATATGCATGGGAAACACTTCATACATCTATAGAGATAACCAAATTTGACAAAGTCCCACCGTCAATATTTTTTTATGCATGTCTTCTGATTTTGACATTTCAGAATAGAAAAGATTGAAGTAGAAATTTCAGTGTGGAGTACATTTTTGGGCCGTCTTTAGTTACAGCACAGCTCCCTTTCAACATGATTATAGATCATTTGCAAAACATAGACAGCTCAGAAGAGAAATGGATAACCTCTAGTTGGAAGGAAGGCAAAATCTGAATAATGCAAGGTAATCAAAATAGCATTTGCTTCTTCCTGTCAGGGCTTTATTTCAAGGAGAAAGGAATTAATACACTGACTGTGCAATCCTATGCATGTCTGCTCAGAAGTTAGTTCTATTGCATTCAGTGGGGCTTACTCCCAGGTAAGTCATCACAGGACTGCAGTCTGAAATTCTTTCATATATGTTAACAGCTCAACCCTCTCCATTCCACTTGGAAGCAATTCTCACTGAGTTCAATGGTGTTCTTTCACAAGTTGGCTCTCATCCACAAGTTGTATCTCACTGCAAATGGGACTAAGCAGCCTGGAAGTCATAGTGAATAGATTCTAGGGTCATCATATTGTCCTTGTATTTGCATTTCCCATGTTAGTATTTCAAATGGAAAAAAACCATATTGATCTGAATGTGATTTTAAATGGCAGTCTTCCATTGAGTATATTAACAACCATTCACTACAGCCTTTTCCTTGTTCTGACTATTTCACTCTCTCTTTTGTAGCAGATGAGCAATTCTCCTTTAAATATAGTCCTGGAAAACTGAGGGGAAACCAGTATAAAACCATGATGACCAAAGAAGAACTTGAAGAGGAACAAAGGTAGGTTGGGTTCCTTTAAGTTCAGCGCAGCATCTGGTGATTGTAAACCAGCTTCTCTTGGTTTCATCTTACAACCAGGAATGACTGGGTTGGCGTATTCTATCCTTTCCGAAAAGTACAAGGGGTGCCAGGCTAGCTATTGTACTGGGGATTAAAGAGTGACTAACTTCTGTGTGGTATCACCCATCATGAGGAACATTGCCCACTTCCTTGGAAATGGATCTGTTGGCTGGCAATGGCTCCAGCCTCCCATTTCAAAGAGGTATCTTGAGCCATCCCAAATGGGAAATACCCAGCATTTCTCAGAGTAACTGGTTAGTAGTGTTCTGTTGTCACCAGAGACCCATCAGACAGGCTCACCTGAAATTGATTTCTCATCAGTTCTGAGCTTTCATTTCTTGGTCAGGCTGTGGACTTCTGGCTCAGTAAACCCTCTTGTCTTCCAGGGGGTGCATGGCCAGGGTATCAAGAATGCCCCTGGGAATGAGGATACACCATGACATAGGATTGCTCCCACTGTGCCATTTTCAGTGAGAAATACAGCTAGGCTGGAGCTGTGCATTGCAGCCAGAGCCAACTCTGCAGTTGTGAGGGCTCTTGGACAAGATACCCTCACCTCTACCTTTTCACTGACAGTGTCACCAGCTGGTATTGCTCCTCATCCTCTTCATCATTTCTCCCACTTGCTTGCTTGACTGACAGGCAGGGAACCAATGAGTGATAGGCAGTGCTATCTGTTGTTCCTCCTTCTCACCACCACCACCATCGTCTGGGCCAAAGGAAGAAGCAGGTGAACAAACAGATTGCAGTGGGGAAGAGGAGGAGCAACTCCAGGGGACTCTGGTCACAGGCTGGGGTGTGAGCCCTGGACAGGTGCCCAACCATGCCTACTTTTCATGCCGACCCTGATTGCACCTCTCCTCCTCTTGAAACAGTGGGAAATCTTTTATTCCTGTAAAAGATCATCTGCAACCCTCTGCTGCATTGTATCTATTATGGTAAGCTGCCCATTCACTGAAAAATATGAGAATTTCTCCCAGTCCCCAAAGATCTGAAAAACCTTCAGAGCCATTCTGCCACTCCCTAAAATGTCAGTAAAAGTCTGGGCCAAATAGTTTGTCTTAGCACTAACAAAACAATATCACCATGCCCACCTGGCTCTGTAAGAGATGCAGCACAAGCCTAAGCATGGTTACTCAGAAGTAAGTCCCAGTAACTACAGTAGAGCTTCTTGTCTCAGAAATGTGTTTTGGAATATGGCTGTTGTCATGATTCCAAGCCCTCCCGCTGAGGCGAGACAATAAAGATGTCTGCTGTGTAATTCACAAAGCTTTATTCAACAAATAAACATCTCTTCACACCTGAAAGAGTGTCAGTGCTAGGAACTATCCTCTAAGCCTAATTTGGCTAACAAAGCTAGGCAGTTGCCTTCAACTACAGCAGGTCTGTTACCTACAATCCAACAGGCACTTTAACTCAGGGAGGGTCTTTGAAGAGCCTTTTGTGAGCTGCTACCCTAAAAGACCTCCTCTCAACTCCACCCGCTTGACCCTGCGGTGGACTCTGGGATCTGTCAACACCAACATTCCCTCCCCCTCAGACAGAGGCTGAGTTTTCAGGATTGGGGGGGGATGGTCTCTAATCTGTCTGCATTCTTGTGGGAAGATTCATCCTTGACTCCTGAAGTATCTTGGAGAATCTCCTTCCCCGCTTCCTATGTTGGTTGGTAATTTCCTGGTTTTTCTGATTCTGATTCTGAGTCCGATTGACCCACCCCACCCCGAACCCCCTTCCCCCACACTAGAGAGAACAGGCCTGATCCTGACACTTGTACAGGAATAACTTCATAGGTTCTGCTGGGAGGTGGTATCATTTTATGTTCTAGGGACATCCCCCTACTTCAGAGGTGCATAACCTATCAGCTATATGTGGTCCTTTTCATTTAAAGAAAATAAATAGAAAAATATGGTCAAGTGGCTTCCTTCTCTTGATTAATTCCTCTTCTATTATTGCTTCACGATGTGGTCAACAAAGTTTGCTTTGCCTTTTCCTCCTTTTTTCTGTGAAGTTTGTTCACTCTGAGCTATGTAGAAAAATGCTTATTAATGGAGCCCTGAAGTCAGATTCGTCCATGGCCTGACTAGATATGGGTCACATGCTTGCAAACCTAAATATTTAATCAGTAACTGCTTAAATCTTAAGCCTGGCTTTAAAGCACACAATTTTAATAAACAATAATACAGTTGCACTTTTAACTTTTGTTCCAATAATAACAAGAACTGTACACTCTTATTTAAAAGAGCAAAAATGTTTACTGCTGCTTCTGTTGGAGCTCAGCCCAGTATTCTGTTGGCATTTTCCAAAAATCATATGGGTCTGAAATTAATGTCATGATGGGGGAAGGAAACCAGTTCTAGATTTGAATCATACATTCATAGCAATGTTAGCTGGTTAAATAGCCAACTTCTTCTCTGATTTCTGCAGGCAAAATCCCCATTGGAAAATCCAACAGACCAATCGGGAACCCATTTATGAGAAAATTGTTGAATTAGGGTAATTTGACCCATTGAATTCAATGGGTTCAATTCACTTTAGTATAAATGCTTTGGCTTGCTTCAGTTATTATTACATTTGTAATAATATTAGGTTGCAATCATCTGTTATGTTGACCAGGTGTAATAGGGAATGGGGGCTTTGTATCTTGAATAGCTGTGTAGCAGAGGGAAGTTCAGACAAGTTATGCATGTCAAAATGTCTGCCTGCATACCTGTTAATGAGATATGACATCCTTGCCCTCTAGTGCATGTGTTTGTTCTATCTCCAACAGCTGATCCAAGTGTTGTAAATGAGCAAGCAAAATAAACGAATAACTAAAGAAATATACAAATATGAACTGATTGGTAGTCACGTGATTTCTTATGGCATTGTTTGCCAGGTAAATAACTATGTCAAAAAGCCAAATACTAAACAAAACGAAACAAAAACCTCTCAAGGGAAGGGAATATGAATGTGTAGATTCATTTAAGGAGTTCAAAATGTGCATGGATGTGTGTGTGCACATACATAGGGGAGTTTGTTAGTAAATCTTTAATTGGAAAAACAAAAACGGGGTTTACCTAATTGACAACATTATATGCTCACCAGGCATGTCTTCAGAAGGAGAAACTGGCCCCCTCTGCAAGATTTCGGTTTGATGCCCGGTTGCCCGATTATGCGCATATACAGAGAAGAGCATTTACTCCTAATACCTATTCACGAGAGGCGGTGAAGCGCATTACGGGCTATATGAAACGCGCTTTAAAGTTGTTTACATGCGGAGAATTGCATGTTTACATGACCATAAGGCGCTTTAACTCCCGCGGCAAATTAAAACTTGCTATTTAGCGCGCATTCGAAAATGCGAATAATTGGAGATTAAAAGTGCCTCGACCCCCGATTTGCGCTCCGCTCTTGTAGAGGTAAGATTTGTAATGCACCTTGAAAGAGCTTTAAATCGCTCTTGTAGAGGCACCCTTACAGTCTTCACTAAAATATGAGTAGCATTTAAATACCCACTAGCTGTGTAAAATGAATACAGGCATTACCTGTTACATCTAGACATAGAACGCTAGGTTTGGAAAGAACCTGGAGGCCATATTGTCCATCCAATTGCCTACCCATAGAAATACCCTCTTTACTCAAATAACCTTAACAGAGGACCCAATACATACTCATTGTTCTGGTGAAATGCCTTCAACTTGATGTGGTTAGCAATGTGTCTCTTCAAAATCAAACCACCAAAAACAAAACAAGCAAGCAAGCATGTAAGCTCCAATTATTTGTTGAGATTCATCCCTGACCAGCCAAACTCATTTTGATATAAGCTTTGCTAGAAGATAATCTTACACTTCAGTCTTAAACTCATTTACCCAGAAGTAGAATCATAGAATACTAGAGTTGGAAGAGGCCTATAAGGCCATCTTGTCCAACCCCCCTGCTCAATGCAGGAATCCACCTTAAAGCATACCTGACAGTTGGCTGTCCAACTACCTCTTTGAGCAGTTTTAGGACGCAATCCTATGCAGGTTTAGACCGAAAAAGGCCTACAACTCCCATGGTTGGTGCATGCTGGGAGTTGTAGGCCTTTTTTCTGTCCAAATTTGCATAGGATTGCATCCTTAGGCATTTATTTATTTATTTATTTATTTATTTATTTATTATATCCTGCCATTCCATTGTAATCACAATGCTCAGCACAGCTTGTAATTTTGTATTAATGACATGCATGAATGCAAAAAGTACAAGTCAGTTGCGCTTCTGCATTTGTTTGTATCATTAATGCTCAAAAGGTGGTGTACATTTCCAGGGAATCCAACTTGTTGCATGTACATGTTGGGACATAATTTGCTTTCTTTCCCCTGCTGGTAATGTTTTCAAGTAAATCATGAGAATCTGACATGCTGGGCTCTTTCACCTTCTTCTGCTTTTACCAATACGAAACGTCCCTCTATTGCTAGCTAGGTTATAAGGATATATTAGCAGGTACAAGAGGTTCTAGGTAACTACTCCGTTGCTGTATTGGTTCTGCATTGTTGACTAGTATGAAATCTTATTTCATGTTTCCCTGCTGGATCCCCATTTCCACACCCACCCCACCCACTGAAGTATGGGGATGTTTCTACTAGTGTGACCCCATAATTTCGTGTTGGAGTTTCCATATCAAAGTGGCCTGAAGAACTGAGTAAGAGTGATCTTGATAGGCTTTTAGGAATTATATCTTTAAACCTAGGTAACTGCTAGACAGTTTGGTTCTGTATTCTATAGGAGCCAGGCACACAATTTGCAGACTCAGGGCAGTACATGACATTCCTGCTTTGGATGGCAGCTTACTAAATCCTGTAACTACATAACTAATTACCCATTTGGAAATTGATAAGAAACTGGCATGCTGCTTATGTTTCAGGGCTGATATGTTGCGCAGACCTGCTTTATTGACACATTCATTCATTGTGTTGATGCAGTTTTAACCAAAAATGTTAAGCCAACTGATGCAAGAATAAACTAGGTGAGATTCTCTAGCCTCCATTACAGAGGTGTTCAATGGTGATCGTGACAATGTTCTATCCAACAGAAAAGTGAATAATTCTATAGGACAACTTTTTCATAAGGGATGAATGTATACTCTTGATACCCCTTCCTGTCCTGGATTGCAATGTCAGCATTTAAAAATGGTGGTTTGCTTTCTGGTTGTGCCATATATTACCTTCCAGAATTCATCTGGAATACTGAATGCGTGCTCACTCTGTGCAGAGCCCTGTGCAAAAGTCCATCCCCCAGCCTCCCGCATTAATTGGCATTGGCAGATTGTTGCATTTCTTCTAACGGATTCTCTGTTTCTTGTCAATGTGCCATATTTTCTCTCTCTCTCTCTTTGTGTGTGTATTTGTTTTTCCAAGCTCTCGCTCTGTTTGTTTTCTTCTTTCCCACTACCTCTGAGTGCTGGTTGTGGCATCAGTAATTTTTCATTTCAGGCTTCTCCAAACCATCCTCCTTTCTAGCTGGTTTGTTGGGGCAGGGCTGCCCTCAGGTAAGGAGCTACACTGGATCAGCTGAGGGAAGCCATGCCATTCACCATCCAGTCCTTTTCTTCCCAATCCCTTGCGCGCGCACACACCTGCTTATATTTCCCCCCATCCCTGACAGGCAGTGCTGCCATTTTGATGTGACCTGGGTTTGCTGCGTTTATATTACAGGATTGAGCTGACCTCTGACCTCACATCCCTGTAGCAAGTACCTTAGGTCCTCGGCCACAAACATTCTTACAAATCTTTTTGGTAAGGAGACAATGCTTCTTAGAAGTAGTGGTACCACCTATAACCTCTGCTAATGTGACTTGAAACTAAAGTTGACCATGTTCCCCCCGCACCTCCCACCTTCCCTTCTCCCTCTTCATAACTAATTAATTAGTCTCCTTCCCCTCTGTGCCCCCATTTCATTTACCATGAGCACCATGAATCAATATAATGAAATAAGATACACTAGCCTTTTCCTAATAGAACACATGCTGGCCTTTCTCTGGTTTACTCCTCCTAGATAGCAAGAGCCAAACATGTGTAGAGTGAGCCACAGGGGTTCAGTGCCTCATCTCTTAGGACCCATCTTTCAGATCTTTGAATCTGCATTCTTCGACTGAAATGACAAACTTGCCTCCCAAATCCAAATTTCAGTCCAATTCACTGAATTGCTGTGAGCTGGACAGCATTTCTTTCCATTTTACATTGGGTTGAGTTTCTGACTGTTATCCTTGGCCCCTTTTGTGCCTGGAGGAACTGTCCATCCAAAATTAATGGCATGCAGCAGAATGGGGTTATTACTATAATATAATAATGGATAATGTGTTTATATGTAGGGGGCTACGGATGAGAGACAGTGTCTTGCTTTAGGCCATGCAGTGAATTGATAGTTGTACTGAGATCCATCTTTTCAGTTTGAAGCTCATGTTCTTCACAGCTAAAAGATGCCAATAGCACAATCTAGCCAAAGCTAAGCAAGTGCTGAAATCTTTCCTATTTGAATCAGTGGGATTTAAAAGTGCTCACCTTTGGCTGGATTGTACCCCAGGTCTTTGGTAGTAGAGCCGTATTTGTGCATTATTGGATACAATGCACCAAATCTTTTAATATTTGTGTCTCTAGTTGTTCTGTTATGTACAATCTAAAGCTTGCACTTTGGCTTTAATAGACACTAAAGGACAATAAAATTGTTAGTTTATCGCATAGGCATCAAAATAAGAGGGAGGTTATTAAAATTGTATTTATTTATTACATTTCTATATTGCTTAATAGCCAAAGCTCTCTGGGTGATTCACAACAATTAAAACCATAAAATACAATAAAATAAAATACAATATGATAAAATAAAATATAAAAGTTTAAAATTACAGTATAAAATAAAAATAAAAACTAAAATAAAACCTAGCAGTAA
Organism: Anniella stebbinsi; assembly: GCA_029215795.1. Taxonomy (NCBI): domain Eukaryota; kingdom Metazoa; phylum Chordata; class Lepidosauria; order Squamata; family Anniellidae; genus Anniella; species Anniella stebbinsi. Next base: position 56,051,022 of record JARDYH010000005.1, on the reverse strand, counting down.
TGCAAAGGTTTAAAATATAGCAACAGATTTAAAACAACAGAAACTAAAAGACTAAAATGCTTCAGAAAGTAAAAAGGTTTTCACCTGGCACCAAAAAAAGCAAAAAAAGCTCATTAACTGGGGTGCTGACAGAAAAGGCCATCTTTTTAATAGACACCCACCTCACTTTCCTTGGCAGGGGCTCCTGGAGAAGGACCACTTAGAACAATCTTAGGGTCCGGGCAGGTATATATGGGAAGAGATTATCCTTCAAGTAACCTGTCCCCAAGCTGGTTAGGACTCTGAATGTTAATACCAGCACTTGGAATTGGGTCCAGAAATGGGCTGGCAGTCAGTGCAGATGGCAACGTACTGGCATAATATGATGGTGTTCTATCACATTGGCCAGTCCCTGTTAAAAGGACCAGTTGCCCAGTAGCTCCAGAGATTTTAGTATTGTAGAAAAGAAAGGCAAGCTTATTTGATGATGATGATGATGATGATGATTTAGCATTTATATAGCACTTCACATATATTGTCTCAATAATTCTTACAACAACCCAGTAAGGTAGGTCAGTATTATCCTTCCCAAATTGACATGGGGAGTGAAGTTGAAAGAATAACTTGCCTTAGGCCACCAACAGAGCTCATGATAGAGGTGAGAGTTGAAACTTGGACTTTGGGACACAGTTTGGTCTCTTAGAAACTTAACTGCAATAGTTTTCATATGCTGGCTTGGGTTACCTCCTATGCAGAAAAAAAAGCAGCCTGGCTTGTTCTTGTGCCTTTAATGTAGGTTTTATTTTAGCAGGTAAATCTTTTCATGTCATGGAATTAATCATTAATGGCTCTAGATAAAATTGCTGTCTGGCAGCACTAACAGTGGCCAACAGAGAGAGAATACATAAGATCACTTGGACAATTCCGTTTTCTGATCATGGACAGTCTCAAACCTTAGTCTCAAACCCAAACTTGCACTTAAACTGGGTTAGTCCCTTCAAGGGAACAAAGACACAATTCCAGTCCTAAATATGCTACCTGGAAGTATGTCCTGTTGATTTTAAGGGGATCTGCATTATGTATTTATTTATAAAAAGTTTTAATTTTTTCCCCAACCCCTGCCTTGCCTGTCTGGAAGTCTCAGCATGCATTTATAAGGCAGCTTAAGTAGGTGATTTGTGGATTGTCCTGTATATCTCCAGTTCTCTTCATATTGCCATTTGTTCCTGCAAAAATTCAAAGAAGGCTCCGATTTTGGATGTGCTCCAGTCCTTTAGTTATGCTGTATTTTTGCTGTTTTCCTGGGAAGACAGTATAAAAATCCTGGTGTTGGGGCGCCCTCTGTAGATCCTGACGAGCCTTTCTGATTCAAAATCTGGTAAGTCCCAGCAGGAAAGGCCCGTTACCTTGTTTGCACTAAATGGCAATGTAGTTTAGGGTGTGGTGTAGTGGCAGGTGCATTCGCAGCATTCTTGGCACCTCTCAAAACTACAATTCCGAACATTCTTTGGGGAAGCGTGAAGGTTAAACTGCTATAAAATTAATATATGTCATTCAGTATAGCTAAAGGGGCGGTGGGAGAAGTACAGATTTACTTGATCCCCAGGATGCAGCTCCTTACTGAAGTTGAGCATAAGCCTACGTAGACTAATTTGTAACTGTCTAGTAAAGGAACAGGTTTGGCAAAGTTTGTGCCTGTCTAGTTTTAAGAGACAAATGTGTGCTTTGTTTATTCATTTGGCTGCAAAATCTCTCTCACTCTCAGTATCCTCTTCCAGGACCATAGATGAGAGAAACTGAGAACGTTGCTCTTGTTCAGAGGGTAGCGTTATTCGAGGGTTTGGGCCAAGGCCCAAGGCACAAAGCCTTGGTTTATGTGAGAGTTTCATTTTGAGGGGGAGGGGTGTCTGTGTGCACATTGCCCCTTCCAGCTGTAAGGTCAGCCAGAGGCTAACATAAAACCATTACCTACATCCTGGAAGAACAGTACGGCTCAAAAGGTTTTCAAAATTTCACCCCTCTTGAGGAGTCTCATCCTGGTTAATCATCTCTTGGTATCATCAGGGACTGGTGATGGTAGGTAATAGACAGCCCTAAAACAGTTTTCTGAGGGCCAAGTTTAAATAGCTTTAAAAGGGGATTAGACAAATTCATGAAGGATAAGGCTATTAATGGAGGCTAGTCATGCTACCTACCAGTCGTTGGGAACAACAGCAGGAAAGTGCTATTGCCCATATGTCCAGCCTGTTGGCTTCCCAACAGGATGCTGTCCTAGATAGGCCTTTGGTCTGATCCAGCAGGGCTCGGCTGCTGTTGAAAGGGCAACTGAACACCTAGGCTCCCTTCCCCCTTCGCTATATGTGGTGAGCTCCTATTGTGACATTGTGATTTCATGTTTTCCTACCCTCGTTACTGGCAGCCAACGATATGGAGTAGGGAATGAAGACTTATGATACAACAAGTTCTACTCATTGCTATGTTGTGGTGTGGCAGGGGCAGGAGAATATGTGGTGGTTGTGTTTAACAATAAGCATTTGTCTAGTTTAGCACTGAGGGAAGTGGAGAATGGAGTGAGTATAAACTGGGGAACATATAGCCCTTCGGATATTGTTGGACCTCAAGTCCCATCAGCCCTTGCCATCATAGCCAATAGAGGGTCACACATTCTTCATTCCTGGTTTAACCAGACATGGAGGAGCCCTCCTGTTTGACCTGCCCTGAGACCAAATGGGGAAGGCTTGTAGCACATGTGGGTACCACAATCTGAAACTCAAATCTCATACAATGGAAAGATGTATGACAGCATTACTTCTGAACCAAATGTTAGTGGACTACAAGTCCTTGCTGAAATCTAGCCGGGTAAGAGACAAAGGAGAAGAGTTTTCCATTTTGGGTCTGCCTCTGTTGTTTTGAGGACAACAGACAGAATTATTCTTTTAGCCACAAGAGCATCATTATTGCCTCGTTGTAGATTATATGACCAGGTTTGGACCAGACTAATATCATAATGATGGCTCCTCCTAATATGCCAAAGGAAAGAAGGAGTCGCAAAGGATTAGCCAAAGCCGCTAAATGTTTTGCCAGCTTCCCGTTCCACAAACTCATCTATTCCTTCAAAAGGGTAGGGGATACATTTGGGCAGATACCCTTTGGCATCTGCCAACTCTGCTCTCCAGTGCATGCTCCCCCTCTGCTTGCTCCTCCATGATTTCTGCTTGCCAAATCCTTGTGTGTAGCCTTTGGATGGTGAACATCTTCTCCTTCCGTTGTCATTCTCCCTTTCACTGCTTGCATTCTCCTCTCACACCTTTATCAGCAGCTTTGCTTTCCTGTCCAGCATGGTGCTTCTTTGGGATAAGAGAGGCTGGTAAGTTTCTGTTCCGTTTTGCTTTTCATCTTCTGCAGCACGATAGAGCACTCGAGGGTGGGGAAGAAGCAAGGGGCCTGGGGCCACTTCTGGGGTGTTACTACAAGCCATGTAACTGTCTGCCAAGTCATTCATTTCTCTACAGCTAGAGTTTTAATGCTCTTGAAGCTGTCAGCCAGCATAAGAATTCTCAGACCGGACCACATCCAATAAATGATACGGTAGGATTTTGATTTTCTGCACATTTCAACAATGGCAATCTACCAATAAGAATAAACTGGATGTTCCTGCACATATTTTGATTTTTTTTAAAAGTCACATTTGCAAGCTCCTACTGGGCTGCAAATGCCAAGTTGCTGCTGGTGGTATTTTTATTTTATTTTTGACGATGATGGGAGTAGGATAGGAAAAGTAGATATAATTAAAATCCTCCAACAAAAAATCCTCCAACAAATTTGCTATCTCAATATTTCCGATGGCATGGCAGAAAGATGTTTCTTCTAGCAATAATTGGACTTCTTGTGCCCAGAATGCCTCATCAAAAATTCAGCAGCAAACTGCATTGGGATGAAATCCCAGCATGCTTTGGGAAAGAGCAGTCACTCTGACTGACAACCAGCAAATTATGATGGTGCTTTGGAAAGTAACAAGAAAATAGCTGACCACATTACATTTTTTAACATCTCACCATGCATTTTTAGCATGTGTAATTAGCAGATAAAATCTGGTGTTTGGGTGATGTTTGCTGTATCAAAATCTGGAGGAAACTTCAACAAAAGTCTTCTCTACCTGGTTGTCCTCTTGCTATGTATTTTCTAAACAGTCGGCAAAGAACTGACTCAGAGCTTCTTTCATCCATGCGTAAGATCCTTTAGTTGCTATATGAGACTATTCACCCAGGGGGTGAGGGAAGAATCATGGGGTCTTCTGGACTGATGTCTCTCTTCTTTCCAAATGTGGGACAAAGTCAAAGAGAAGAGAGAGGGTAAGGGGAAAGCCGCTAAGAGCTCTTGATTCATTTCTGTTTCTGCTTAGCTTCTAGTTCTCCCCTGGTCTCTGTTGTTCATCTGTGCCCCACCTGGCATCCCTTCACAACATGCCCTCATATGTTCTGCGTTATACTGATCCTTCCACAGGCAGCTGCCATTCACTATCTGCTAATGTACTGGGTGTTATGGGTATTCTTCTGTGTCAGCAAGCAATAAGAGGTTTGTAGGTGGGTAGAAGTTGAAGAAAAATACTGACAAAAATGTGGATGTTAGCAGCCATCAAGGGACTATGAATGCATATTCCTATAATGCCAAGAAGTTATCATTCAATTCCTATAAACATTTGCACAGTATTTTGGAATTTTGGGCCTATAAAGAGACAGCCACAATTAGCTAATGTTACATTGAATTTATGGTCTGTATAGCATTATCCTCTGTAATTCCAGATATTTCAGCTAAAATCTATGTACACTGGCTTAAACAGATGGTGGACTGGGCTGTTAGTGAGTTGCCTAGAAATGTGCATTTTGTGATGGTTGTGGGCAAAATGAAAGTATTTTCCAAACTTGTACAGTAATTGCCTTATGCCCTGAAAGTATGGTATTTACTTAGCCTCTTTTTCCTGTGCATGAAGAAGATACATTTTGATTTCTGAAGACATGTCTGTTTGTTGCCCTAAAGTACTCAGCAATTGATCTGGCCACACGGCTAATGACCTAGAACAGGAAAGCATGAGAATTTCCCTGGCATGTTGTTGCCTGCATTCTCAAGTGATTCTGAAATTCACATTTTGGGAGGAATGTTTCAGTGAAGGAGATGGATAAATACCTTAAGTAGAGATGTTATGGTGTGAAGATAACTGCCATGTGGTCAAGCAGCCCAAAAGGACTTGACAGGACTTGCAAAGGTCATTAAGTATGTTTCAAAAAATGGGCCATTTGTGAAGAGCATAGCAGGGGAATTCAAATGCAGACTGCCTGTCACTTAAGCCATTAAGCTCCATTAACAGAAATGAGGCAAAACTGGTTTAAGGTCAGACATATCAACTCTTTAAGCAACACCTTGTTGACTTCAGCCTCCCAGAGCTATCCATGATCACTTACAGTGCTTTAGCCTGAATAACACCAGTAGGCCCACATCACTATAAATGGTCATTGATTCATCCACTTTGCCTCTTTTTTCCCTTATTCAACCTATAAAGGGAGATCAAAATGTCTGAGCATGAATGGATTATACTGTCATTTGTAAATCTGTAAGACTTTCCGGCATAAAGAGGAATTTGGCATGAGCCTTTTAATACTGGATGATTAGGTGTAAACTCCCATTGTCTGACATATAAGATGTGGATGGTATGTAGGTCTTGTCCACCACTGTCTATGATAAATGGTTACCAATCTCCATATGTCTCAACAGTTGCCCTTAGGAAGCGTGTGCTCTTATAATATTTTTGAACCTACCCAGTGCTTGATATATGACTGCGCAATTGAACATGAAGGAATGCTGGATTATGTACATTTATAGGACAGGGTTGTACTGCCAGTAGAAAGGAGGTTGTTCAGATCTAGTTACTGCAGTGATCCACTCGGTTTTAAGCTTCAGTTCCTTGGGCTAGTGAAAAGGGCTCCCAACAATTATGGAATGGCTAATGCCTAATGCCTGAGCAGTGCCCTGCACCAGGTAAGAATCATTATGAATCACTATGATCTGTATGAATCAGTTCATAGGCCTAGTTTCATGAGTCCGAACAATGGTACATCATGAAATATGCTCAGATATCCAGAGGATGAAATGTTTGGGATTTGTTTATCTGCAGCCAAATACGTTTGAAGGGATCCTTACCAGTTTTCAGGGCTAGAGTAACTTGAAATACTCCTGATGCAAAGCAACAGGTTTTGTAGGTACTCTCTTGGGCTTAGACTATCCTGCTGCAAATGATGAAGCAAATGCCTTAAACCTTGAGGCACCCTTTCTGCTAAGTGCTTTGTGTGTGTGCCCGGGGGTTCAGAAACTTTCCTTAGAACTTCGTCCCTGCCCTAAGTTCTTCTCCTTCACTTATCACGGAAAGTATTAGTAGTAAATAACCCACCACGGGTGATATGATTGAAATGAATTCTCTTTATTTTCTTCTTATTTCTCTTTGCAGAACTGAAGACTATATGAAGTTATCCCTAGACTCTTCCTAAGGCTTTTCCTTTGGCATCTTTAAAGGCTTGAGAAAAACCAAAAACCAACCAGTTATGCATACACAACCGAAAAATAAATAACCCCTCAAAATACAGGACTTTCTCTTTGGCTGAATCTGAGTTCCTCAAAATAAATCCTTGTAATATCAAGACTGGAGAGAATCTGTGTGTTTGGTCCTGAGAATTACATGGGCTAGAGAAAGTGAGACATTATATTTTGAGGGTTCTGATCTTGGATGTGAAAGAACCTTCAACAAAACAAGCACACCGCTGCATCCCCCAAACAATAAATCTCATCAGATTGTCCGGGAAAGAAGTGCTCCCGGTTCACTTACAGCAGAGCAAGCGTGTTTCCAGAGATCCAATCAGTAAAAATACTCATACACCAGCGGTTTGTGTATAATACAAGCCAATCTCATTGGACTGGCCCAAACATATCACTAACTAGTCCCTTTCCACCACTCTGCCCTGGACCAGAAGCTTTCCTGATACCTTTGAAGACAATGCATTGAGATTTAAAGCATTGTGAAGGTTCCTTTCACCCCTAGGTGGAGGGTTGGTTGTTGTATGATGTAGACTAGGGGTAGGCAAACTCCTTGGTTGTGTGGGCACATTTGGCAATTTGAGAAACTCTCCTGAACACCACCACAAATTGGGCAATGCTACAGACTAAACTATCTGTATGCAATCACTTGCCACCTTCATTTCCTAAGGATGTCTCTGAGCCCCTTGGATGGCCTGGAGGCATTCATGGGAAAAGAAGATGGGAGCAGCTAGTGACTCTCACTTTGCTTTGAAGTGATCCCAGCTTCCAGTAAGAAATTTTGTTATTTAAAAAATAAAAAAAGGAAGTAGGAGGGGTAGGTCACCTTGGCGGGCACTAACAAGTGTGTCGGAGGGCACGCTCATCCCCACGGGAGCCACAGTGCTTACCCTTGATGTAGAATCTAGTGTAGTCAATTTTGCTTCGTAGCCTTTTGAAGAAGAGACAGTCCTCCAACTTAGGTAGAGAGAAGTCAAGGAATAAGAATGATTTACAGTGCAATTCTAGGCATATCTGCTCAGAAGTGAGTCCCACTGAATTCAATGAGACCCACTCTGAGATAAGAGTATAGGATTGGAGCCTTAGTGTAATGGTTTGTGACTAATTTTCATCATGAGGACTAGAGCTTCATTAATGCGTGATAGCCAATGCTTCTGTTTACTTGGTCCTTTCTCCTGTTCCCAAGTATGGAATTTTAAAATGTAAATTATGAAATGTAAGGCGCCCATTCAGTTATTTGTTTTCTTTTGTCATAGCAACATACTGCTATATCATTTCCCTTTTTGAACTTCCTTTTGTTGCTTGCTTTCCCACAACCGATTCATCAATGTATTGAATCATGAACCTGTATTGAAAACCAGGTTTGTGGGTCATATTGGTTACTGCATTCCTGAAACTGTTAATTCCAGAACCATATTTCCTGAAACTGATTTGTCAAGTCTTTGTATACTGATTCTTCAACTTCAATAGTACACTGATGTCACTGATGTTTTGTAGAATTGTCACTTTAGGTTGGATTCCCCGCCCCCGCCTGTTTTCCCATCATATTTGGGGGACAGGATGATTCTTAGCTAATACTTCATGATGTATCAAACTCAAGCTCTTTTAAAGAAAAACAACGTAATTCTTTGGGAATACTTGAAATTGTTTAGTCAATCATTCTTTGGAACACCTAGGTTTGGGGAATGTTTTTTTCTCTAGCATAACTTTTTTTAAAGGGCTTATTTGGGAAACAGCAGGAAGCTTTGGCTATATGTATATTTTAAAAGCTAAGCTTCTGCTTCTGTACCTGTTTTCACTAGCATAATACAGTTTTCAACTGAATCTGATTTATATAAGGACACTCGGCTTTTAAGATACCTGTTAGCAACCACTTTGCCTCCAATTCACATTGTTTGATAGATTCAATGTTCCAAACACCATTAACTATGCAAAGAATGCCTTATATACAATATGATGTTTCAGTATACAGCAATACGTATATTGTACAAGGAATCTGACTAGTGGCAGTGAGCAAAGTTATCTCCTCAATAATGGCAAAAATGGCTGTCTGGGTATTTTTTACATTTTTTTTTTCTAAATGTGAAGGCGGATCTTATACACAGGACTGTAATTTCTAGTGGCTTAAAAATGTATATTGCCATTATTCGGTCCAATAAACCTTTAAATAGTTTATATGAATGGTCATTGTGTGTTAATGTGCATGGTATCCACATCTTTCTGCCCCTAGCTACTTCGTTTCAAAGATTATGCCATTAAAAAAAGCTTTTTAATACTATTATTAATGTCCACCTTGGAAAACAATGTCATTGTTTCACACTTGCGCAGAATTAGCACCTAGAGGACAATACCAGAATTAGATTCTGTAAGCGGAAATACTAATTCTTGGATCGATTTTCTTCCAAACTACACATGCCACTGTTACATGTATCTCCCCACCCCCATCTCCCCTCCCCATACAGACTCTTTCATGCTTTTGTATGTCATGTCCCTTTGGGGCATCCCCACATGAGTAGTTTATGTGTGAGCAGAGTAATATCTAAGGCAGGGGTAAGTTAGGTAATTTGGTGCCATCCAGATGTTTTGGAGAACAACTCCCAGAATCTCTGAACATTGCCCATGCTAGCTGAGTCTTGTGGGAGTTGCAGGAGGACACTATGTTTTCTATCCTGGATTTATAAGGAGGAAATTTATACAAGATTTCCCAGCTCCTCCATGATTACAAAATATTTCCTGTTCAGAGAAGAGGAGTTGCAATTTCATGCAATTTCTGCTAGCATGTGAATAGAGCACATGCATGAGCGGATAACTGCACAAATAAACCCCCTGATAGAGATTCTGAACTGGTCCAGGGATTAGCTAAGAAGCAAGCAAGAATCTCACGCACCACAGTGGAAATAACTGTGTAGCATCTGGGCAGCTGGAAGCTGACAGGGAAGTTGAGACTATAGCAAACAAAGGAAAATGTTGAAATTCGGACCAAGTGTGCAGGTCACGTTGAGAGAATAAGGTTACGTTTGAGCAGCTGAAGATGGACTGAGGGGAGGTTGAGACTGCAGCAAGCAGGGCAAACTGTGCAAAGGATCAAAAAGAAAGAAGGTAGCATCTGTATGGCAGCTTTGGCCCAATGAAAGGGGGACAGTGGACAATACCTCCACTGAAAAGGTACCCATAATCTAGGGGGAGGAGATTGTGTTCCTGATTTGGGTTGTGCAATGTGGACTGATCCTGCTAGTCCTTTTGAACTAGCAGGGGCCAGCACAGTATGACATGCGGGTGTATGACTACTGATTCAGGGCACAAATACTCTTATCTGGGAGCATCCCTAGAGGCAATGAAGAACTAAACCTTACATTGCATTAAAAGAGATGTAGTTTGTCACTGTCTTTAAAGACCAGAGGAGCCTATTCGGAATGTGTAAGAGTATCAACCACAAAGAATAAATACTAGAGTCTTGCTTGTAATAAATAAATCTTGAGCGCTCAGGGCAATGAGCTTGGATTGCTTTTAACAGTGAGTTCCGCTATCAGATGTTCTTCCTAAGAACATCTGATACTGATAAAAATTGGTAACCATTCTCACAGACAGTACTAACTGTGGTCCAAACTACTTGTGATGTTCAGTTACATGAAGTTTTCCTCTGAACTTCCTTTTTTGTTTTTTCAATTTTCTTTTACAAAATGCGAATATGGGAGTCTGCAGTGGAAGTCTGCCATGAGAAATGAGAGGTTGTCCCCTCTGTTTTTTCCCATAAATTCACCCACCCCCACTCTTATTGCCCTGTGGGCAGGACTGAAAAAAGGGGAGAGACCGGTTTTCAAGATGCTTAAAATACTTTATTTCAAAGCCCAATGGGTTTCGGCCTGTGTTCTTTCAAAGGCCTTCCTCAGGAGGTTGATAAGAGATGTCTGCAGAAATACTCCTTACAAGGTGATTATCTCCTACGATAATTAATGGCAACTAACCCTAACCCCCTGAAGAAGGCCTTTGAAAGAACACAGGCCAAAACGTGTTGGGCTTTGAAATACAGTATTTTAAGTATCTTGAGAATCTGTTTTTCCCCTTTTTCTGTCATGACTCAGAAGCTCTCCTCCTTTGGGCTTTTTTGTTCCTGTGGGCAAGACCACTAGATGGGAATAGGCGAAGCCACCACAACCATGACACACCTGTACTGAAGCCATCTTCCACTGCAGATGGCAGTTTCCGCAGCTCTATTTTGCGAACCACCAAGGAAAAATGTCAAGATGTACGATTATCTTGTGTATGCTGGCTCCATAACTTTATGCTCATACACTCCCTCACCATATCATTGTTTTGGTTGGGAAAAATAAAATGAAACCATATTTTTCTTAAACGGCAGGAAAGCCGTGTTTGAGCAAGAGGTTTCAAAAATTAATTCTAACTTATTTTTTATTAGTTATAGAAGTTCCTTTTAGCTACCATCCAAGAAGCTACCAGTCATCATCTTTACTTTGCAAACATTTCTACTTTTGACCCCCAAAGAAATCGCCATTGAACTGAACTTCATAGATTCAGGAATGAGGATGACTTTTCAGTGTTATAGTGCTGTTTAACCCACCTTTCTGTGGGTTCATCCATGGCACCGGTTTACAGGCCTACCACTATGGGCATGGCCAATTATATAGGTCCTTACAATGGAATCATTATCTGACCTGGATTGAGCAACAATTGGGCGCTAAGGAATGTGACTGGCCCCATATATGGGGTATACCTGGATTCACTTCTAGAGCTAGATACCCAGGTTTTGACAGTGGCCAAAAGTTCTTTTGCTCAGCTGAATCTGGGGTGCCAACTATGCCTGTTCTTAGAAGTGTCTGATCTGGCCATTGTAACACATGCCTTAATTACATTTTAATTGGATTAATGCAATGCAGTCTATATGGGGCTGCCTTTACCAGTGCCAGTTACAAGGAGCATGTGGGCAACATCCAATAATGTTGCGCTAGTGGAAACTAGGTTCTGAAATATGCACAAAAGAAGATTTCAACTAAAGTTATATCTGCGCTCGCACAGTTGTGCATTATGGTTGTGCAATCCATTGCGTGCAAACCATTGCGCAACAGTTGCACAACTGCTTTCACAATGGAAAGTTTTAGCAGAGCTCCACTAGCGCTATTTGAATTTGTGGAATGACATCATTGGATACTGCTCTGTTACTCTTAAACTACAGCTACATGGGCTGCCAGTCCATTTCTGGGCACAATTTGAAGTTGTAGCTATGATCATTAAAGCAATAAATGGCTTGGGACCAGGTTACTGGAAGGACCACCTTCTCCTGTATGAGCCTGCATTGGTGTTGAGATCTTCCAGAGAGGCCCTTCTGTCTTTCCTGCCAACATCTGATGTGTGCCTGACAGCACCCACATTTTGGAACTCCCTAATGAGGGAAGCTCATCTGCCCCCTTTATTCATGGCCTTCCACTGGAGGGGGCTGTAGCTCCATGGCAAAACACATGCCTTGCATACAGAAAGTCCCAGGCTAATCCTCAAACTCTCCAGGTGGAGGTGGAAAGAACTCCTGCCTGAAACCCGAGAAAGCCACTACACAATACTGCAGTAGAAAGGACCAATCGTCTGACTTAGTAGAAGACCATTTCCTATGTTTCTTGTACAAATTCTGATCTCAGACCCATTGCAATGGAATTTCTTGGATTCCTAAAAAAAACATCTGGGGCAAGGGTAGGAGAGAGACACCTAGCAGTTAAATCCCAGAAAAGTAATTGAATTAGTCTGCAATCTTTGACACACTTATCTGGAAGCATGTCCCCTTAAACATAATGGGACTTACTTCTAAGTAAATATATATATATGATGGTAGAATCTGTTGAAGACGGTTAGTCTTTAAAGGAGTGTGTTGCTTTGGCTTTTGAAATCAGACTTTGGCTCAATCTTTCATAGTGAAAAAATTAGAACTACTTTCTATTCTCGTCATCAACTGACTTCTAATATGCCCATATTAAGGGGAAAAATACTGGAGTGAGATTACTAATCTGCAAGACATTCACTGAATTCGGACGACACATTCAGCAACTGGGGGTGGGGAAAAACAATCGTCAGTTGTATTGACTATCATGTCGTCCGAATGCTGCCATAGTCAACTCAGCACTGATCCTGATCCACACCACGGTTGATTATTTATTACCGTGTTGTATGGGGAGTACCCCCTAGATGAACAACTGTAAAGTTGTTTATTACCCCACCATTGACTATCGTGTTGTCCAAATTCAGCCATTCTGTTGGCGTTTTCTTCTCATGATACAAGAGTCCCAAATTAAAGTTTTCCCCCTGATTATCAGCCATGTTCCCAAATAAAATATGATAATCAGGACATGGTATTCATTTGTACAATCATGATGCTCTCTTGCTACTGAAGGCTTATTCTCATCTGGCTTGCTTTTCCCATTGGATCTTCACTCAGAGTTTTGTATCAAGTTCATTAACTCTTGGATAACTGAGGATTAATCCTCACTCGTCCCTAAGGAACTGTGTCTACATTTCAACTGAGATTAAGTGGTAAACTGAGATAGCAAGAGCAGTTGAGACTCTAAGGATGCAATCCTATGCCAATGCCCATAAGCCTCCAAACGTGGAGGCTTGTGGGTATCCTATGCAGAGTGGGAGGATCGATAGAGGTGATCCTCATCTCCACAGTCCTGCCACTCTGCATTTTCACTAGATGGGTTTTTTCACCCGCCTAGCTGGGGTACATCAGAGCAGGAGGCAAGGAGGCTGGTAAGGCCTTGGGGTACATTGTAACCTGGCTTCTTCAGTCCCTCCCTACCAGCCAGCACAGCCCTTTTACCTTGTCTCTGAAGTCGCCTTTGTGACCTCAGAGAGGCACCTGGTGTGGTTCTCTCTGTGCTGCCTGTGAGCAGAAGGCGGAAGGGGCGGGGAGCACAGATTCCTGCATCTGCGATCAGAACACTGTCTCCTACCACAGATCCAGGTATCTGAATTATCCTATCCCCCGCCCACCCCAGATTCTGTCCAAGGGGCCATTGGATTGCTCTCTAACAGTGCAATCCTATAAATTTCTACTCTGAAATAAGTCCCACTAAGTTTAATGGGGCATACTTCCAGGTCAATAGATGTAGGATTGCAGCCTAAGAAAACCATGTCTGTTGTAAAGGGTAATGATGCACTTCAGCGATGCTAGTTTCTACAAACACATTAAAAGCTTGTTCTGTCTTCATGTTGTTCAGAAAAGTGCTTTTGTACACATGATAATGACAAGGGCTACAGTGCATAACCACCACCCAAACTCTAAGGCAGTGGTGCAGAACCAGGGGCCAAAATCCAGCCCCTTTTCCCTGGCCTTCCTTCCCCCAACCACCAAACCTCTGATGGTTTTCCTGCTCTTGTGCAGTTTTTCCTAGGGTGACCATATGAAAAGGAGGACAGGGCTCCTGCATCTTTAACAGTTGCATAGTAAAGGGAATTTCATGCATGCAGCACCTGGTGAAATTCCCTCTTCTTCACAACAGTTAAAAGTTGCAGGAGTCTCGCGCTCTTGACCAGATACAAACGAGGGTAGGGTTCCTGCAGCTTTAACTGTTGTGATGAAGAGGGGAATTCATCAGGTGCTGCATGCATGCAAAAGATACCTAACCTGCTGAAATTCCCTTTTCTATGCAACTGTTAAAGATCCAGGAGCCCTGTCCTCCTTTGCATAAGGTCACCCCAGTTTTTCCTTATTTTTAGAACCTTTTATTCTAAAGCTTTAATTCTTAAACCTTTTCCCTATTCTAAGGCTAAGTTACTGGCAGTAAGAGTTTCGAGCTAAAATAGGCTGGTCTTTAGACCCCACCCCCTTGTCCCTGCCCACCACTGGAATTCAGCCCCTGAAAGTATCTCCAAAATGGAATTTGGCTGTCAGGCTGAAAGAGGTTCTGCACCCCTGGTCTATGGGATAGGAGAAGAAACCCTAAGGTTAAAGATGCTTTTAATGCAGGGGTGGGGAACCTGTGAGCCTTCAGACGTTCCGAGATTCCAATCCAAACAGCTCCAACCAACATGGCCAATGGTTGGGGATGATGGGAATTGTAGTCTAGCATCTAGATGGCCACAGATCTCCCACCAGTTTTAGAGAGAACTCCTTTGCTTCCCTCTGAATAGCACATGTCTATTAAACTGAGTATCTTGCTCTCAATATCTGTTATGGTGTGCTCCTTTTTCCACCTGGATCAGTTATCCATTTGTATGAACAACTTAACATGTAAGCGAGTAGCTCACTGGTCTTTATCCCAGCTTCTTCCATGAGTTCTGACATTCCAAATTAAACACGGGAGAGGGACAGCATCTGGGAACTCACAAAATCTGGGGAAATTAGGCTCTCTTCCCCCCACCCCTATGCTTATGAAAAGGTGGGTCCTGTGAGTGACAAGAAGTCCAAGCAAATATATTGTCTAAGAACATGGCTGCCATCTCCTATTAATAAATGAGCACACTCACACAGGTTCCCAACATCTCAGAAGAGATATAAACAACAAGAATAATAAAAAAATAGAAAAAAGATACATAAGCAATCTTCCATTCTGCATGTTAGGGAAGAGTTTCATTCATATGCCCTACCATAATGTAACTTTTAGAGGATATCCTTAAAGACAGGGCGCACAGACTACATAGTACCACATAGTGCCACAAGACACAGCTGCAGAAGACAACATTTATGAACTAACTTCTCAACCTCCATTAATCCTACTGATGGGACTCTACGCTCATCAAACAATGGTATCACCAGTTTTCCTTTGTGTTATTGTTCTTTTCTTGGCAGGATTCAGAGAGAACAGCTGGCTGCTATCTTCACCCTCATGAAGGAAAAAGCAGACACATTTGGAGATATGTCTGAAACTGACATCAAAGAGCAGCTGAATCTTTATGACATGTAGGCTGTGAGTCATCAAGCCTGACCACCATTTTCACTATCCTTCAGAAAACTGGAAACTGCAGGACCATAGGCTCTCAGCATACACATAGAGCAAAATCATGTTTTGAATTTCAGCCTATGAAAATACTTAAGACTCACCTTATCTATCTTTTGGAACTGATTTTTCCTAGAAGAAAAACATGACTTTGAGTTGTTTCTGGTTAGTGAAGAAGCTCTGTGGCATGCAGTTTTTTAAATGGAATGTACCAACAGCTGTTCCAATCAACATTCCATACATTGTTGCTGAAGGGAGGTAACCTTAGTGCTGCAGGCAGATAAATGATAGGCAGTGGTATGGTTAACAAGCTGAAAATGATCTGTGTTGAGAGAATGTAGCCAATTCAGGTAGTCTGATAAATGAACAGTTAGTATGTCAGAAATACATTATTGCTGGGAATAAAGTAATAACTTCTTTACTGAACCGACTACTTACTGAACTTCCATTTCTTTCCAAAATGATTTGTCTACATTACTTTTAACATTGCTTATGAAAACATTAAAAGATGGCAGAAAGGATTCCAGAATTTACCTGGTTCTGTATGCACCTGTTGATGCACTATACTGACGGGCACCATGGATGGCAAAGTCCTAACACTTTAAAAGCAGATGGTAAACACACACACACACAGATCATTTAGATGCTAAATAATCTGGGACAAATGGAGATGCTGCTGAAGAAAAAACCATTTTATGATTTAAATTCTGAAAGTTCTTTTGTTATTTTCTTAAATATATTTATTCCGGTTTGACATAAAGCAAGGCTGGTTTATGTTGTCCTGAGATTACCTTGAAATCTCCCATTCAGAGAAAAGTAACCTTTTGGTCCATTTTTCTGTTCAGATTCAGGTTTGACTTGCTTCATGGTAGCAATAAGCCATGCAGCCTCTAAGCTGAGTTTTCCATGAAACAGCTAAGAATCCGCAGACAATAGTTAGGTACTGGCATGATATTCCTCTAGCAAGGTAGAAACTTTATTTGATTTAAAGATCACAAAAATTGTGCAAGCTTTCAAGGGATCTGGAGATCTCTTGAAAGCTTGCACTTTTTTGCGATCTCTTGGTTGACCTAATAAAGGTATTACACTAACATAGATTTTGAGATTTTACTAGGGAGAATAAACCCCATTGAACTCTTTGAGTTCTTTATCAGTGAGTTTAATTTATTGCATTTGTATACCAACCCATAGCTGAAGCTCTCTGGGCGGTTTACATAAGTTCAAAACACTTAAAAACAATATACAAAAATTAAAACTGAAAAAAAACATACAATATATGCATACATTTAAAACCACAATAATAATTTTAAAAGCTATGAGCCTAAAAAAAACAGACCTAGGCTCATCAGATATTGCTAAATGCCTGAGAGCAAAGGAAAGTCTTGACCTGGCACTGAAAAGATAACAATGTTGGTGCCAGGCGGGCCTCGTCGGGGAGATGATTCCACAATTAGGGGGCTACCACAGAGAAGGCCCTCTCCCTTGTTGCCGACCTTGAAGATTCCCTTGGAGTAGGCACTCGGAGGAGGACCTTAGACGTTGAACGTAGTGTTTGGGTAGGTTCATGTCGGGAAAGGCGTTCCATCAGGTATTGTGGCCCCAAGCCGTATAAGACTGTATAGGTTAAAACCAGCACCTTGAATCTGGCTCGGAAACATACAGGCAGCCAATGCAAGCTGGCCAGAGTAGGTCTTATATACTCGAACCTTCTGGTTCCTGTTATCAACCTGGCCGCTGCATTTTGCACAAGCTGCAGCTTCTGAACTGTCTTCAAAGGCAGCCCCACGTAGAGTGCATTGCTGTACTCTAACTTGGAGGTTACCAGAGCATAGACAACTGAAGCCAGGTTATCCCTGTCCAGATAGGGGCATAGCTGGGCCACGAACCAAAGTTGGTGGAAGGCATTCCATGCCACCGAGGCCATCTGAGCCTCAAGTGACAGAGATGATTCTAGGGGAACCCCACAAGCTATGAACCTGTTCCTTCAGGGGGAGTGCAACCCCATCCAGAAGAGAATGAAGACCCTCCATCCGGTCAGCAGAACCACCCACTAACAGCATCTCAGTCTTGTCTGGATTGAGTTTCAGTTTATTAGCCCTCATCCAGTCCATTGTTGCAGCCAGGTACTGGTTCTGCACATCCACAGCCTCACCTGATGAAGATGAGGAGAAATAGAGTTGTGTGTCATCAGCGTACAACTCACTCCAAAACTCCAGATGACCGCACTCATTGGTTTCATGTAGATATTGGAACAGCATGGGGGACAAAGCTGACCCCATACTGGAGAATCCACAGGGCCGAGCAATGTCCCCCAAACACCACCTTCTGGAGCCGAGCTGTCAAGTAGGAGCCTCCCACTCCCAATTCAGCCAATCATCCCAGAAGGATACCAAGGTCGATGGTATCCAAAGCCGCTGAGAGACCAAGGAGAATCAACAGAGTCACACTCCCCCTGTCTTTCTCCTGACTTATATCATCATACAGGGTGACCAAGGTTGTTTTTGTACCAAAGCCAGGCCTGAAACCCAACTGAAAAGGATCCAGATAATCGGTCTCATCCAAGAGTGCCTGGAACTGGCTCGCAACCACCCTTTCAAGGACCTTGCCCAGGAATGGAACATTTGCTACGGGCCTATAGTTATTAAGATTTTCAGGGCCCTTTCTGTTTCAGAGAGGGGAATTAACCTCTTAATGTACTGAGGTGCAGCCCCCTCGATCCCGGACTGACTGATAAGATTTGGGGGAGGGGAAATCAGAGGAGCTCCCCTTGGAGGAGCTGCAGGAAGCTGGCATCCCTGTTTGCTCTTTTTCTGCCCCTGGAACAGGGAGAAGACCCTTTTCTTTTTTCCCTATAGGTCTTCTGCACCACTAAACTGGACAGTTTCCTCCAGGTGTGAAACTGTGCCCTTAATTTCCTGTGCCACCATTTGTTTGACTAAAGCTAGAAAACGGGTGGCCTGATATAGCCACGTCAGGGACTGACATGGTTAGGAATGCACTGCACAAGTAGTGCTGAGAGGGGAAAGAAAGTCAGTTTGAGCAATAAAGGGAAAGGCTAATTTCAATGCTCGGACTAGGACGTCCTAAAACAAATGACAGCACTTGCCCATAGAGAAACCATACATGCCCATAGGGATCCATTGCACAGCACTTGCCCATAGGATAGTACTTGCCCATAGGGAAACATAGGACAGCACTTGCCCATAGAGAAACCATACATGCCCATAGGGATCCATTGCACAGCACTTGCCCATAGGATAGTACTTGCCCATAGGGAAACATAGGACAGCACTTGCCCATAGGGAAACCATACTTGCCCATAGGGATCCATGGGACAGCACTTGCCCATAGGATAGTACTTGCCCATAGGGAAACATAGGACAGCACTTGCCCATAGAGAAACCATACTTGCCCATAGGGATCCATGGGACAGCACTTGCCCATAGGGATCCATAGGATAGTACTTGCCCATAGGGAAACATAGGACAGCATTTGCCCATAGGGAAACCATACTTGCCCATAGGGATCCATAGGACAGCACTTGCCCATAGAGAAACCATACTTGCCCATAGGGATCCATGGGACAGCACTTGCCCATAGGGAAACCATACTTGCCCATAGGGATCCATAGGACAGCACTTGCCAATAGGGAAACCATACTTGCCCATAGGGATCCATAGGATAGTACTTGCCCATAGGGAAACATAGGACAGCATTTGCCCATAAAGAAACCATACTTGCCCATAGGGAAACATAGGACAGCACTTGCCCATAGGGAAACCATACTTGCCCATAGGGATCCATAGACAGCACTTGCCGACAAACCCGACCATTGTGACAAACCCCGAGGAGGCCAGAGGCCACACAGAAGAGGCGAGAGAGGGCCGATTAAATCACTTCCGGATTTGGCCCTTTCCCGCCTCTTCCGCGCAGCCTCTGGCCTCATGAGCCTAGTGGCAGGGTCGGAACACCTGGCGGCGGTGGAGGACCCTGCGCCGGCGGTGGCGGTGGACCCAGCGGCGGTTGAAGACCTGGCAGCGGTGGCGGAGGACCTGGCGGTGGCGGAGGAGTTGGCAGCGGCGGTGGAGGACCTGGCAGCGGCAGCGGTGGTGGAGGACCTGGCAGTGATGGCAGTCACTGCCAGGTCCGGTTTGCCCCAGTTTTCCTGGTTAGGACCGGGAAACCCCGGGTGATCTGGGCACCCTACATGAGAGAGAGAGAGAGAGAGAGAGAGAGAGAGAGAAAGAGAGAGAGATCTTGTTTTATAACTTCTATTTCCTATGACCACCAAAAACCCAAATTAAATCTTGAAAGGCATCGCTGTGACCTAAAAACTGCTGTCATTATCAGCGTTATTAAAATAAGAGCCAATGTGGTATAGTCTTAGACTACAGCTCCCATTGTCCTCAACCAGCATGCTGGCTGGGGACTGTAGGAATTGCAGTAGAACATATCTAAAGGCCACCAGATCGTGGAAGACTAGGAGATGCAAGGAGAACCTAGCTTGATGTTCACTGGCTAACCTTGGATCAGTCCCCATCCTTCAGCTTTCCCTTCCTGGCAGGGTTGTTGTGAGGATAAAAGGGTGGGGGAGAACCATGTATGTTGCCTTCAGCTCTTTGGAGGAAAGGCAGGGTATAAATGTAATGTAAATGAAAGTAATTTCCAAGAAACCTATGAAATGCACAGTCTTTAGACGGCAGTTGCAGTGCTTCCTTCTATGAGGGGATGCCTGCCTTGCCTATGGCCATCTGTTGTATTTTGTGATGTAAAGCTCTCTGAAACACTTAGGGTCCAATCCTATGCATGCTTAGACAGAAAAAAACCCCTTACAACTCCCAGCATAGCATGCAGCCATGGGCACTCTGACAGTGGCAACACAACTGTACCTCATGCTGCAGACACCTGACCCAACAATCTCTGCTTCCCAATTCCCCGCATCACAGGCAAACGAGGTCCAGCCAGGACATGGCATTCAATTCAACCTGCGGTGGAGGTGGAGTGAGCTCAGTGGAAAGTGGTTGTCATATAAATGGTGGAACGTGGGCCTGGAAGGGGTGGTGAAACCAGCTATCTGGCAGGCCCAGCCACCATGACCTGTTAGGCCCTCGGTTTGGCAGCCTGCAGCAGTGTCTCCCTCATGAACCATCCTTTGCTGACTGTGACGATGGAAATCACTGGCTTCCCATCTTGGCACGGGCTCCTGGCTGACTTTGCTTTAATCTAAAGTGAACCAGTGGGTTATTTTCTAGCCTGTAGGTGAGGTGGGGTGGGCGGAGAACACAGGAATGTCACCTATCTGGGAAGTGGGGGGCAGAGTCTCTTGAAAGGACCATTCCTGCCAGTCCCAGAATCACAAGGGAAGATGCACCCTTTAGGCATATTGGCTTTTTGTGGTTCAACCACCCTCACCCTCATAAATATGCAAAAATGTGGGCTGTTAATGTTGGCCTGTGAAAGCACCACAAAACCCTATACTTTCACTCATGTACGAGCGGGGGAGTGGGGAGGAAACAGGAAATGGAGAAGTGGATGTCACATTATGAGGGTCACCATTCCGAATTTCATCCAAGCTCGTGGACATCCACAGGAAGGGGCAAGGAGGAGCAATTGATTCCCTGGGGATGAGTCATAGTCTCCAGATTCCATTATTTATAAAAGCAAGTCTATAGCCCCTGTAGAACCCAAGATATGAGGTAAAAGGTGAAGTCGCTGATCTGGCTTTCCAGTTTGTGAAAAAGTAGCCAGTTCCAACCTGTTAGTGGTTTTAGCCAATGCATGAAGTCACAGCAACGGATCACACACCCACTATCCAAGTGTGTTAACTTTTGTTGGTGTGCTAAGCCTTTTGGGAGATAGGAAATATTTGGAGCCTCATTAAAAACAATTTAGAAATCCAGGAGTATCCTGTAGCTGAGTTTGGACAATAGTGTGTCTATCCAAAACCCAAAAGGTAGTAGCCAAGACAGCAGTCCACGATCTTTCTAACTCTGTGTTTGGGGTGTTTTTTTTAAAAAAAACCTTTCTCTTGTCCTTACTTGTTTTCTTTTATCCATCCCTCATTCCAAATAAAGTTTTGATGGAGTTCAATATGCTTCTTGAATATAACACTCTTCTGCATTAGTGCTGTTCAATTCCCAGCACATTCTACTATGAAGTGTAGGCTTCTCTATGTCACAGAATGTGATGCGCAGCCGGAAAGAGCACACACAAGCAAAGTGCAGAGGTGTGTGGCAGCAGCACGCGCTATGCGAGCAAATTACAACTACAAACTGCTGTGCAGCTTTCTCTCCCCCTGGATAAATCCCAGGGGATGCTCATGTTTTGGAGGAAGAACAGATGAAGTCCTCTGACACTGTATTTGATATGTGATCTACCAATGTCCCTACTCATCCCCTTTTCATTCCCCTACAGCGGCCCAGGGCACAAGAGCCATTGCCTCGGAGCAATGGTCTGGGTAGATCTCTGCAGAGTCAGGCACACTCCAAGGAAGCCAAGTGACCGTGGTGCAAATTCAGACTCTGGACTTAATGAAAATAATAAGTGGGCTGTGGAAGGAAAGGTGGTGTCACGCTCTCTTTTCGTTTGAAAGGTTAGTGCCTTCATTCTGCACTCCCTATCAGTCTGCTAAGGGACTGAGTCCTGAGATCTCCCAGCAACTGCAAAGCTACTGAGTTCAGAGGGGAGAAGGTACAGGAGGAAGGGAGGTTCTGAGGAGAAAAAAGGAGACTGAGATGAAGAAAGAAGATGAAGATGATGAAGAAAGGCCCTGAGGAAATGGAGGAGGTAGGCTTAGAAAAGACCAGGAAAAAGCAGCAGCAATAACCAGTGCCTCCCAATCCTTTTTGGTCAATGGGCACATTTCGGATTTTGAGAGAGTGTCACGCTCTCTCACACAAAATGGCTGCAAACAAGGGTGCCCTGTCCATTCATAAAATGGCTGCCATGGTGGGCTTGGCCTGTCACAAAACACTGAATAACCAGAAAACAAACTGGTGGGGCTAAAACAAAATCTCTTAGTTTAAAACACACATTGTATTTGTTTTTTTAAAATTAAACAAAATAAAAATCAGGTGGCCTGGTGGAAACCAAGAGAGGCATCCATGATCACATTGGCAGCGAGGCACACTACGTTGTACAGCCTGGAGCTAGGCTGACCAGGTGTCCCATTTTACCGAAGATAGTCCTCTATTTCAAGGACTGCCAGAGGACAGTCCTCTGTTTAAGGTCCTCTCAAGTAGAGGGGCTGTTCAGACGAGTTTGGGGTCAGCAATTTCCTCCCTCACCCATCTCACCATTGTATGAACCGAGGTCCCATGATTTCCACCACCTCACAGGGTAGCAATTAACAAATGTGAGATTACATTGGGTAGAAAAACCAGTCATCCGGCTTATTGCAGCTACAGTGGCCTTTCAGAAACTCTGTCCGAGGGCCAAACTTGCCATGACATCATTCGCGCAATGAGCAACTGGATATTGATTTATTAAAGGTATTTAAATACTGCTTAAAGATAGACCTGACAAACCAGTTTACATGAAATTATTAAAACGATACAATCAATAAAACTGCAATGAAAAACAAAAAAGAGAAACAACTTCTGGTCTTGGAGAAGCTGGTTCTGTTTCTTCTCCTCTCAGGGCAAGATGGTGGATGCTCTGTTCTGCTGACCCTTGGACTCCTCTGTGACTCTGCTTCCAGACTGTGTAATGTGTGTGAGTGCCTGACTGTGTTGTGTCCCCTGACTGCTATGACAACCCCTCCTGCCTAAGCCTGAACCCCAGTTAGGGATGTCGGGGGAATCTGTTTGGGGGGTGGAGCTTCACAAGGTTTGTCAGTTCAGCCCCCTGGACTTCATTTTGTCTTCCACCAACTGCCCCCACTCAATGTGCAATGAGTCAGGCCAGCTGGCGGAAGTTTCCCGTAATTTTTTTTTGCCCAGATTTGGCTGCGAATTATGCAAATCTGCATAATTTACAGGCGAAATGTATGCAAATCCCTATTTGCACAAATTAAGCCAAGACCAAAAAGAATCTGTAAAACTGCATGACTCAGGTAGCAAAAGCAAACCGAGTCAGGCGTGCCACGGAAGTCCGGCGAGCCCCAAAGGGCCGGATTTCTTGGCAACTGACATCCCTAATCCTTGTACCTAACTGCTTCCAGTGCCCCACATATATGGCAGGGGCTAAATGGACAAATTCATAGAGGAATCACATGACCCCCATCAAGTGATGCCTCGATCTGGGATGTCCAGGGCTAGGGTGGGACTTCTGGCAGATGCAGAGCTAAACCACCTTTGAAAAAGGGGGAGGGTTTGGAGTTTGATGTGAGGTAGCCTTCTCAAGAGTCCCTTGACTTCTTCACTCTGTCTCCCATTGCAGGCTCTCCCAATGCCAAGTCCAAGCACCTTTCGTTGTGCCACATGGAGCCAGAGAAGAGGGAGGAGGATGGAGATGTTCCCTTGAACAGGATGAAGGGAGGGATATTGGCTGTCAAAGCTTCCTCCCCTGAAGGTCTAGGAGTGGGTTTCCTCACTTGGTGTCTGAGCCAGGGGAAGCGGTGTACGCATTGTATCCACATCAGAGAAGGCTGGAGGCAGGGCAGGACCTTGGAGAGCACAGTCCACAAAGTGCCGGCTGGAGTTTTCTCCCATAAGGAGCCGTTGTTCAGGCGAAGGTCTGTAGTCCACATAGGCCTTGAGAGAGCCAGCTGCGCCTGGTCTTTCAGTGGCTCCACCCATGTTGCCTACTTACTGGAGTTCTTCAAAGGGCGCTGTCAGGTTCCATAGTCTAGTAGTCTTGGTGACTAAGGAACAGGGGAGGTTGGACGTAGAGAAGGGGGTGCTAAGGATGCCCCCTGAGGTGATATTGGGTGTGGTTTGTCTTAATCTGAGTCATTCACAGGGTACTGTGGAGCCTCCAACCTAGGGGACAAGATGCCTTCCTCCTCTCTAGGCATGCCCCATCTCACCTGACTTGGGCCAGGTTTTGACTGATGTCATTCGTGAAATCTCTGCATGAGTTGATGTGCCTGGACATGCATGGAGGCTCCCACGGGCGCTCTTCCAGACCGTAATCTTTCCCATAGTTCAGTAGTTGTTGCACAATTGTAATTCCCTACTTGTCATTTGACAAATCAAACAGGTACCCCGGCAGGGGAGGTGGAAGGTCAAAGGAAGACGTGCTTTAGATGTTTACCTCCAATTCCGTGAGGGCTGCCAGTTCAAGTTGCTACTCAAGAGAGGGCTCTGACTCAGGAAACAGGATGTAGCCCATTTGGCTACATCAGCTTTCACTAGGCTCATAAAGAAAGACGCTTGTAGGATCTCCATTGTGAAGTCTCCAGGGCACAACTCCATGGTAACCTGATATTGAGCCATAACTGGGAAACATCCCTGGACTTCCACCAACCTTTTCTGGGGAACTAATTTGGATGAGGCAGGGGCAACAGTTGCAGTTTCATTAGCCTTCCGTTGATATTGGTTTCGGTTTTTCAGCTGAAAGTTGGCCCACTTGAGCTCACAAAGTCTGGTCTGGGGCCATTAAAACCTGACGCTCAGTCGTGAGAGCCTTCACCCCTTCTGTCTGGATGGAACAAGCTCTCCCGGCTCAAAAGGAGGACCAGGAAAACTGCTCTGGATGGATGGAGAGAGCAAGATACTGGAGGCAGCAGGGATGGTGGGTGGGTGGCAATCTCCTTGTCTGGTGTGCCTTTTGCTCCACAAGCTCTCACGATGTGTTGCAGGGCTCTTGCCAATGGCCCCGGCTTCTGGATCCCTGGAACAGTGAAGCACCTTTGAGGAATCCTCTTTGAAGGGGAGGAAATCCCAGGATCCTTCTTCATCCTCCTGCCATCTGCAGCGAGGGGAGGTGTTTGGAAACCACAGGTGAAATCTTGACAGCCGAGTAGAGCAAGGAACCCAAAGGCAAGCTTCTGAGGAACCTGGGGATGAATTTGAGAATCGCCGTCCCCGGTCTTACTCGGAGGGAGACGCTTGGCGTTGCTTCCCTTCCATGAAGAGTTGAGATGGACTTCCCACAGGTGAGTTCTGGGATTCAGCTGCCATGCTTATGCCAGTAGTAGATGTGGTGAAGGGACAGTCAAGTGTCGGCAGGAATCAGGTTTCCAGAAACTCTGGAAAGAAAAAGAGATGACAACATTGTCCTGTGTGCCTCTGCCTGTATTCTCCTATTAAGGCTGCAGTCCTATCCTCACTTCTAGGTTTGCTCCCTCAATCGAACTCAAAGGAGACATGGATAGGATTGTGATGTCACCTCAAACTGTCATGGGTGCTGGTCATAAAGACCTTGTATGACAATATTTTAAAGACATTCCCTCTATAGGTAGAAAAAGGAAAGCATTCTCTCTATAGTGAGACAAAGACATGTCAGTCCTGCTTGTAATAATGAAACAGTGTGAAAATGCACCAATCCATTTTCATTAATTTCATTGTGTCCTTGAAGTCGGACACCTTCAGCAACTAGATGGCAGATTTTCCTAACCAGCACATAGCTTTGCAGTCCAAACAGTTTGAAGCCAAGGGAGAAAAGCAGTGGAGGCTCATGGCTCTGATTTTGATGGGGCTGCGAATCCAGTTTGGGTTTCTGTCAGAACCAATGAGAGCACTAAAGGAGCTATCTAAGGTGCTGAACCTTAGCTCCATATTAGGTTCACCTTGGATAGCTCTTTCAGAGTTCTGGCTGCTTCTGACCGAAACCCAGAATGGATTCACAGCCCCACTGCAATTGGAGTGACCAGCCTCCACTGGGCTGAGGGACAGAGTTATGCACCTGTCCCCTTCCTCCCTCCCCCTTCTCTGTGGCAGTACCCCTCAGGGGAATGGGGCGGGCAGAGCAGAGCCCTCACTCAGGGGCATATAGGGATGCACCATGCCCCTTCCAGCTCCTAACTGCCGTTGCTGAGGCAACCAGAGCAGGCTTGGCCCTACTGTTAGGCAGAGTGAGGCAACAGCCTCAGACAGATTTGGGCTATCATGGAACAGCAGTGGATTGTTAGCGATTTAATTTGTATTGTTACTGCCAGGGATGAGGAGAGGAGCTTGCGGAGCTTTCCGCCTCAGGTGCTGAAATATCTCGGCTTCCTTTGGGTACTCTATGCCTTGACTTGGGTTCGTGGAGGCCTCATGTGCTGCTCTGCCTCAAGCAGCAAAATATCTTGGCTGGGTGGGAAAGGAAGTGGCAGGCTTTTTGGCAGGCTCAGATCCCCCTCCACGAATAGCTACTCCCTGCTAAACTTTGTATCTAAGAGCTAGGACCTGAGTTTACTTCATTTCTCCTCCCTCCCAATGCTTTTTCCTTTCATGCTCTGTCTGTTAGAACTGCAGCTCTGCAAGGAGACAAAGGACAACTGCTCTTGGCATTTTCTTTCAGCTGAAGAGCAGGTAAAAATGCTTTGTTTATGTGTTTGTTAAATTTGTGTATCACCCCACTGACAAATCTCTTGGGGAAGTTTAGAATCCAAGTTTATATCTTGGATTTTTTAAAAAATATTTGTATTAAAAATGCTTTTAAATGTTTTAAATATTTTAATATTGTACAGTGTTAAATTATATTTTTAATTTTTGTATATCTTTATGTTTTTAACTGTATATATTTATTTATTTATTACATTTGTATACCGCCCCATAGCCACCTTCAGTACCAGTATTGGGAAAAAGGCGGGATATAAATAAAATAATAATAATAATAATGATGATGATGATAATAATAATAAATAAAACAAGCAGCACCTGCAATAATATAACCAGTAATATCAAAATAACACAATATTAAATTACAAATATTAAATGTCAAAGAACCAGACATAAAATTAATAACAGAGCAGCAGATTAAGAACAGGACATGGCTGGCTGGGGCACGCTGGGAGTTGTAGGCCTTTCTTTCTGTCTAAACATGCGTAGGATGGTACCCTCAATGCCTGCTGGAAGAGGAAGGCAACCTGGCAGCTAGATGTATAGAGTGAAGAGGTTAGGCTGCTCTTCCTGGGAAGGGCATTTCACAGTGGGGGCCACTACAGAGAAGGCTCTGTCCCTGCAGCTCTTGAGTGTGGCATCACCCAGAAAAGAGCCACCAAAGATGATCCTAGGAGTCAGGTGGAAAATATGGGAGAAGATGCTCCCTCAGTTTGATCCTACGCTGTTTAAATAAACAGCTTTCAATAAACAAATAAACAAACATTTTACATATATATTTAAAAATAAAACTGTCTTTGTCTTAGGAATAAATGCAACACACCCCATCCCATATACCTCATCTTCGGTGATGTTTTTGTCCCAGTCCCTCTTTCTCTCTCCTCACACACACACCTTTCTTCAACTCTTCTTCTCTCTCTCTCTCTCTCTCTCTCTCTCTCTCGGTGATGGCAGAGACAAGTGCACCCAGGGGACCTGTGGCTATTTCTGCTTGCACAGGACCTCTGAGACCCTGAGGCTGCCCTCTTCTGAAGCTGCCACCAAGTGAGCCTATCCTCCCGAGCCAGGGGATGAGCCACTACTGTGATGTCACAAACAGGCTCACATGACAGGGCTGCAAAGTCTGACTGTGAAGATTCCAACACAACCATGAATTGAGCTTTATTCATTAATTTATTATATTTATATCCCACCTTTTCCCTGCCAAGACCCCAAGGCGGTTGACATAATCCTCCTCCTCTCCATTTCCCCCCTCACAACCCTGTGAGGTAGGTTAGGCTAAGAATCACTGACTGCCCCAAAGTCACCCAGTCAGCTTCATGGCTGAGTGGGGACTCGAACCCAGGTCTCTTGAGTCCCAACCCAACACTCTAATCACTAGGCCACATTTGCTCTCGATGCCATCACCTCAGAAGCCCTGAGGTTGCCCTTCTCTGAAGCTGGCAGCGGATGAGTTAGCAAGGCCTCTTTACCCACTGGCTGATGTCACAAGAATATGCTAGAAGCCGAAGCTGGAAGCAGGCCTGGCATTAACCTACAGCATCCATGGCCAGTTGCCAGGGCCCACTACTGTCCTGATATCTGCCCCCCAACACACACATATTAAGTAGCATTGAGCCACTGTTTAAAAATACCCACAATGCCCCAGAGTAATGCTATGTCACAGGTACATCATGGGGAATGCCACCAAAATGGGACGTGGCTCAGTAGCTATGGAGTGGGGAATTTCAGGCCCTTGGGGCCAGATCTGGCTTTTCAATAGTGCCTAGGCTGACCATTTGAAAAGGCAGGGCTCATATAACTTTAACAGTTGTAGAGAAAAGGGAATTTCAACAGGTGTCATTTGTATGCAATTAGTCCCTGGTGAAATTCCCTCTTCATCACAACTGTTAAAGGTGCAGGCACTATACTAGAGTGACCATATACAAAAGAAGGCAGGGCTCTGCAACTTTAACTGTTGTGATGATGAGGGAATATCATCAGGAACTAATTGCATACAAATGACACTGGCTGAAATTCCCTTTTCTCTACAACTGTTAAAGTTATATGAGCCCTGTCCTCCTTTTCAGATGGTCAGCCTAAATAGTGCCTCCCTTCTCCACATGGCCACGCCCCTTCTCCTGGCACCATCCCCTTTTCCCCACGCACGATCATTTGGTGATTTCCCACTTTTGTGCAATTTTTTAATGGAAGATCATAGAATAGTAGAGTTGGTAGGGGCCTATAAGGCCATCAAGTCCACCCCCCTGCACACGATAGAAGTCATGACATTGCAATCAGTTCTAAGCATCAGCTGCCACTGTAATGCATGAATCAAAAGCGAAGAGGAATGTCAGATATCTCAAAAGGAACATCTGGGACTTCCAGAGTAAAGCCTGAGTTTTTTTAAGCAATAATTTTGTGTGAAATTAAATAACTTTGATAGAAATGATTCAATACTTATTCATTAATATATTAAAGTTTCACAGCAGCAAAATGAGTTTATCCTTAGGTCAGGAGAAACGGTGATTTTTTAAATTTATTTTTATAATTTATTTATTACATTTATATCCTGCCTTTTTTCCTCCAAGGAACCCAAGGCGGTGTACATAATCCTCCTCCTTTCCATTTTATCCTCACAACAACAACCCTGTGAAGTAAGCTGGGCTGAGAGTCTGTGACCCACCCAAAGTCATCCAGTGGGTTTCCATGGCTGAGGGGGGACTAGAACCCAGATCTCCCAACTCCCAGTCCAACATTTTAGCATCTATACCACACTAGCTCTCTGAAGGGCAGAGAGAGAAAGAACTTCACCTTTGGAATCTCTGCATGCCACACAGCTCTTAAAACAGCAGTGTTGAAGTTCTGTCAGCCCAAGGGGCAAACTCCATTTCAGTAGGGTGACCATATTTTGGAAACCAAAAAGGAGGACAATATGGCCGCCCCAAGGGGGCGTGCCCACCAACATGTCCATCCCCCAAGGGGGCGTGCCCATCAACATGTCCAGCCCCCAAGGGAGTGTGCCCACCCAAACATGGCCTTGGTCACATGTCTGATTTCACAGCATACAATTAAGACAAACTTGTTCTACACAACATCTTAATGTTAAAATCACTGAAATAAAGAACAAGTGAGACATTGAATGTATCTGAAATTAACTTCACTCACTTCTACTTTTGTAGCTTTTGCTGTTCTTTGAAGCTTTTACTATACTCTTGTGTGATAGAGTCTCCCCTTCCCTCAAATATCTTTTCTGACTGCAAATCTTTCACTGGATTACAATAGTCTCAACTTTCCTAACGTTTAACAATCTTTCCCCATCATTTTTCTCATATCCATACTCACAGATTCAGCATACTGTTACCATTGAACAAATGAAGCAGTGGACAAGTGCAGAGAAATCTAGTACAACAAACTAGCAACCTAGCATGCAGGAAGAGTATAAAATATGATTACCCTGCAAACATTAGCCATGGAACAAAATGGATTAAAGGCTTGTTGTAGTCACTTCTCGTCTCTTAGCTTGTTTCAACTTCTGGTTGATCAGTGAGAAACTAATCTAACAATGTGTGATTATATCTCTGATTCATTAGCCATGTGAACAAGACCATGGTCAGTACAATACAAAGATAGGCCAGAACAGATGCCCATTATTACAATGCTAGATAAGGATCTTTCCCTCCTTTTATCCAAGTATATCCTGAATTTACATTGCCTCAGTGTGCAGAGAACATGCAACCAGCAGGTGCTCTCCAGAAAGATGCTTTCAGAGCCTAGGAGATTCAGACACACTCAAGCCAAGCCACGCTACACACTCAAATATTACCTTACTTGGACAGAACAATTCTGGGACAAATCAATACTTTGCAATCAACCAGACATGACAGTCAAAAACAACAAAGAAAAAACACACCTACCTCAATGACATAACAATACCTAATGACAAAACTGTTGCAGAAAAGGAAGAGTTAAAGAGAGAAAAATATACACCACTGGCTATGGAAGTTAAAGAACTATGGTAACAGGAAAAATTACAATCATTCAATTAGTTAGAGTGATCATATGGAAAGGAGGACAGGGCTCCTGTATCTTTAAGAGCTGTATTGAAAAGGGAATTTCAGCAAGTGTCATTTGTATGCATGTAGCATCCTAACCCTAACCAGTACCTCACACGATTTGGAAGCTATACTTCTATAAATGCAGTCCAAAATAGTGCTTGCTTATTTTGCAGTCCCATCACACTGTTGGCTCATTCCAAGATCCTTCTCGCCTGTAGTGTTGCTGAGCCAAGTGTCCCCCATCTTGTAACTGTGCATTTGGTTTCTTTTTCCTACTTGTATAACTTGGCATTTATCCCTATTAAATTTCATTCTGCTGTTTTCAGCCCAGCGCTCCACTCTATCAAGATCACTTTGAAGTTTGTTTTGTCTTCCAGGGTATTAGTCATCCCACCCAATGTTGTGTCATCATCATCACCATCATCCACACACACCTCATACTCAGGCAATAAAAATTAAAATCTACACCCCTACACACTCACTTCAAGCCTCTACCCAACTACTAGAGGTGGCAGTCAAATGTTGACCTACCAGCTGGTTTGTGCTTCCATTGGTCTCAGAAAAGGGAAGTGTGAATGAACAGATGGAGGAACTATGTCTAAGGAAACACTTGTCCAGGAAGCATTAAAAAAAATCAGGAAAAGACCAAAGAACAAATTGTTGGTCTGCAGGACATGGATCCTATTTCAGAAAGTTAGAGTTCTATTTTTGAATAAAAGCAAATAAACAGCAGGTGTTCTTTAAAGTGCTGTGACTGCTTTGTAGTAGCAGTTCCCAATGCATGGAATGAATGTATTTTGCCTGGAATCAGATAGATAGCTTGGTACAGCAGGTGAAGTTTGGTTTCAGAATTGTTCTCCAGAATCCCCACTTTCATTGTTCATTTGTATCTTTTATCTTTCAAAACATATTATTAAGACCTTAATTGTTACGGGTTTAAAGAAAATATGATGCAGATGGAATCTATATATCTGGGCTGCACTTTGATTAAATTGCTCTGACTACAGTGCAAACTTTTAGGGGACCAGTCTAAAGATCCTTGTGCATGTGTCTGTGTGTTTGTGTGTGTGCACATGATGAAATGCCCATCTAGACTTTATTTCTTTTTTAATAAAAAAAACATGCGTAGGTGTGCCTATACCAGAGATAGTAAAATATCTAGAGTTATATTTGGTTGATTAATAATGGCAAAAAAATCTACCACAAACTAATGAAGGCAAATTGCTTTGTGAGCAAGTTATTCTGAAATGTTGATACTGGAAGGAATGTATAGGATACCTCATATTTTTGAAAGTTCATTTTTATTATTTTTATTGTATCAAAATAATTTGTAAAACAAAAAAAAGTATTTAACAGAGCAATGGGAGTTACTCTCAGGTATGTGTGCATAGAATTGCAGCCTTAAAAATAGCATTTATACATACTTTTTCAAACCCAACTCACAACACAGGGGTGGGTGGCTGGGTGTGAGTGTGCATGTGTGGGTGGGTGTGGGTGGGTGTTATTGTGTGTGTTAGTCCATGTGTGTGTGTGTGTGTGTGTGCATATTATGTTTATGTTTTCTGTAAAAATTGATGTGTGTGAATAAAAGGGTTGTGTTCTATGTGAGAATGTGTGTTTGTGTATGAAAGAGATTATGGTGGCCCCTACCTACTTTAGTTTGACCCCACCCATTTTGTGTGTCGGGGGGTACCTACCTCTGACATGCAGCCCCCAAAAGATTCCCCGGAAGGCAATGAGGCACTTGAGCCAAAAAAGATTCCATGCCCTGATTTAAAGCATTTTTACCATGTTTTTCAGCCAAAAAGAAAAAAAAGGTTCTCAGAGTGGTTTATTATGCAAAAGACATTTCACTGATGTTTTTAATGTAGGCCTTTTAAGACTACAATTGATTCTACATTAAAAAAAAAATAAGCAACTAGACACTGTGGTTCAATGACCAGCATGTGGGTGATCAGTTGAAGGGGAAATTTGCATCAGTTCTTGATATAGTGAGATATTGCATGATTAAGGACAGTAGGCAACTGGCACAGGGTTTAAGAAGCATGCAACCAATAAAATGGGCCATGATTGCTTCGCTTCCCATCTTGCAGGCATTTGACCCATCTGATTTAAATCACTGGTGCTGCAACTAATGTTATGGGGAAACAAACAAAGAAAAAGATGCAGGGATTCAATTTCTCCTTACTTGCTATCTCTCAAGTGGCACTCCGTTTGTGCTGAAGGCACTTGAAAAGAAGTGTTGAATATTAATTAGTGATTAATAGAGATCAAGCAGTACATTTTCTTGCTTAATCCAAATCCCAACTTTCCCCAGGATGAACGGCAGGTATAAGTTTCCTGTTTGAGCCTTGCTTCTAGTAAAAATATGACAAAAATATGATCCAAGTTATTGAGGACTGTCAGCCAATTGAAAAACCAGTTACATGGAGTATTTATTTATGTACAACATTTATAAACCACTTAACATTCCTGAATGCCTATTAACATTCCTGAATGCCTAAGCACTGTGCAAAATATATAACAGTTGAAACAGAAGCAAACAGTAAAATATAAACTCAGTGCAATAGAGTGGCTAGTAATATGCATAGCTAAAATCATATGTCCAGGAAGGCTTGCATGAATTAGAAAGTTTTTAACATGCCCAAAACCCAATAGAGCCGGGGCACATCTTATACCTATGGGAAGAAAGTTCCATAAAGCTGGTGCTACTACACTAAAAGCTCTGCTCTGAGTGGCTGCAAGGCGAATCTCAGGCACTTGTGGCATTACCAAAAGGGCTTCTGTAGATTACTGCAGCTACCAGGCAAGAATATAATGGGTCAAACAGTCCCTTGAGTAGCCTGGTCCCAAGTTGTTTAGGGCTCTAAGGCTTTGATGTCAGTGGAGCAGTGAACCTGCTCTGGGTTCCAGTCAGAACCAGTCAAAACTCTAGAGAGCTACCAGATTCCACTGGGGGGGGGGGTCTGAAATTACCTACACCGAGACAGCTGTTAGGATAGGAAGTAACACAGTCACCCCCAGAAGGGGCAGGGCAGGCGAAAGGAATGGTGTGTTTCCCTCTCACATGTCAGAAGCCACCCACCCACCCCACCCCCAAAAGGTGGGCGGCAGTAGAGACTGGTGGCTCCTGTGTCAGTGGGGCTGTGAATCGGCTCTGCTTTTCAGTTAGAACACTAAAGGGGCTCTCTAAAGTGCTGGACCCTTCCCCCAAAATGGGGTCTCAGAGCACCCTGAAGGGCAGGAGGGGCGTTGGGTCCCGTGACTCACCAGTTCCACCTTCAGAGCTTTAATCTTCTCTCCCAGGCCGTGGCGCCGTCCTTGGTGTCTCCTTCCTTCTTCCAGGATCTTCTGGAGGCGGGCATCCAGCCCCGGGGGACGCACCCGTCCTTGCCCAGCAAAAGTTGCCCCCTGGGCGTCCGCCCCACAGCGGCGGGAGGGCGAGGAAGGGCTCGCCACGCGCCGGGCTGGGCTGCGCTGCGCCGGGCTGCGCCGCGTGCCGAGCCGGGCTGCGCCGCGCTGGGCCAGGATGCGCAGCGCACTGGGCCGCGCTAGCCAAGAACAAGGCCCGGATGGTGGAGGGGGGGAGGCCGGAACGACGCGCACCCGGAAGTGCGGGCGCGCATCGTTCCGGCCTCTTCCCTCGCCGATCTGGGCCTTGTTCTTGGCCAGCGCAACCGCACTAGCCAAGAACAAGGCCCGGATGGCGGTGGGGGGGGGAGGCCGGAACGACGCGCACCCGGAAGTGCGCACGCGCGTCGTTCCGGCCTCTTCCCTCGCCGATCTGGGCCTTGTTCTTGGCCAGCGCAACCGCGCTAGCCAAGAACAAGGCCCGGATGGCGGTGGGGGGGGAGGCCGGAACGACGCGCACCCGGAAGTGCGGGCGCGCGTCGTTCCGGCCTCTTCCCTCGCCGATCTGGGCCTTGTTCTTGGCCAGCGCAACCGCGCTAGCCAAGAACAAGGCCCGGATGGCAGTGGGGGGGGAGGCCGGAACGACGCGCACCCGGAAGTGCGCGCGCGCGCGTCGTTCCGGCCTCTTCCCTTGCCGATCTGGGCCTTGTTCTTGGCCAGCGCAACCGAGCTAGCCAAGAACAAGGCCCAGATGGCACGGGAGAGGCCCAATTTTTCCGGACTTTGGGGGATATTTTAAAATTTCCCCCCCCGGACTCAAATTTGGCCCCTTTTCCCGAACATGTCCGGGGGGATCCGGACGTCTGGTCACCCTACATTTCAGAGAACCTCCCCAGGGCCACATTCCAGTGATGGGTACGGCCAAGGAAAAAAGGGTGTGGCCAAAAGTAACCAGATTGTAGTTTACAGCTCTCATTGACCGTGTTCAGATAGCACTCTAAGCCATGGTTAAGCATTTTGAATTAAACATTATGGCTTAGTGCATCTTGTGATCCATTCCTAACATGGTGGATGCATAACCATGGTTTAAACACCCTCACTAACCATTGGCTGCAAAAGGGTTAGCAGCCTAACCATGGCTTTAGCAAATTGTCTGAACAGGCCCAAAGTCAGTAATTAAGCGTTTGGAGAGGCAGTTCAACTTTTTAGAATGGGGAGCTGTACAGAAGTTGGGAAACTTGGAGGGTCAAGTTTGGCCTGTAGATCTGAGGCAAAGAGGACAGGAGCACCGCAAAGGACAAAGAAGGCATCTCTGCTCATATGGAAAGGAGGACAGGGCTCCTGTATCTTTTAACAGTTGTAGAGAAAAGGGAATTTCAGCAGGTGTCATTTGTATGCATGCATCACTTGGTGAAATTCCCTCTTCATCACAACTGTTAAAGCTGCAGGAGCCCTGCCCTCTTTTGTATCTGGTCACACCAGGCAGGCCTCCTGCAGCTTTAACTGTTGTGAAGAGGGAATTTCACCAGGTGATGCATGCATACAAATGACACCTGCTGAAATTTCCTTTTCTCTACAACTGTTAAAAGATACAGGAGCCCTGTCCTCTTTTCCATATGGCCACCGTACTCAGATCAGAATCCAGAGTGAAGATTTACTCTGCGTGTGAACTCATATTCCTGGTTTTAACTGCAGTGCCCACTTCGCTTGATCTCTTCCAACAGGGAGATACCAAGCAAAAGATCTTTCCTAGGGAGTTCCTAGGGAGATTTGATGCAAGGGTTAAACTGTGAGAGCTTGTAGCCCTACAGAAGCTACTAAGGGAGGAAAATGAGGTCTAAAGCTGGTGAGGTCATTTCCTGCCCCTCCTCTTAATGGGAGCATGGTAGGTTTGGGGATTGTATTTTCTGTGCTGTAGATCAAGGACTGGGAAGGGGTGGATTGAGGGTTTGCCAAGGATTTGAGGCCAAAGAGGATATTCTAGGGAGAAGAGCGGAGGTTGATGGGAAAGAAATAAACTAGGCAGGCGAGTGAGAATTTGGTAGGAAATGTACAGACAGAGAAAAGTAGGAGCACAATAGCAGTGCATGTAGTTTGGGGAGGCACTTGGAGGGATCCTAAGAAGCCAGGCAAAAAGGAGGACGTACTAAAACAAATGACAGTACTTGCCCATAGAGAAACCATACTTGCCCATGGGGATCCATTGCACAGCACTTGCCCATAGAGAAACCATACTTGTCCATAGGGATCCATTGCACAGCACTTGCTCATAGAGAACCCATACTTGCCCATGGGGATCCACTGCACAGTACTTGCCCATAAAGAAACCATACTTACCCATAGGACAGGACAGCAGTTTTCCCTATGGGCAAGTGCTGTCCAAAGGATCCCTATGGGAAAGTATGGTTTCTCTATGGGCAAGTGCTGTCCTATGTTTCCCTATGGGCAAGTACTATCCTATGTATCCCTATGGGCAAGTGCTGTCTAATGGATCCCTATGGGCAAGAATAGTTTCTTTATGGGCAAGTGCTGTCCCATGGATCTCTATGGGCAAGTATGCTTTCTCTATAGGCAAGTGTTGTCCTATGTTTCCCTATGGGCAAGTGCTATCCAATGGATCTCTATGGGCAAGTGCTATCCAATGGATCCCTATAGGCAAGTATGGTTTCCCTATGGGCAAGTGTTGTCCTATGTTTCCCTATGGGCAAGTGCTGTCCTATGGATCCCTATGGGTAAGTATTGTTTCTCTGTGGGCAAGTACTGTCATTTGTTTTAGTACATCCCTCTCGGACTGCCCTGGCTCTCCTTTTCCAAACTCCTCTTTCCTCCCCTCCTGGAAAGAACTAGCCACCTACGTCACCGTCACCTAGATTTTCTAAAAGAACCACCTTCATCCCTCTGAGGGAAGAAAAGGCGCTCATCCGTACCGGCGAGGTCTTTTGGGTATGCATCTAAACTAAAACGGGTTGCTTACGCGTGTGTATTTATAGAAACACATCCAGAGAAATGCCCGGATGGAGCGAGGGTTTACCGGGGTCATAGAACTGGATGGGGCCAACATAGATATGAGGATGGAAATAAGAAGACTAACTCAGTCCGCCGCGAGATATGGAATCTCTTCCTTCCTTAAGACCTCTCTTTTTTAAAAAATCCCCTCGGGCGGAAGTAAGAGCTGCCCATACCAAACAAATGGGAGGGGGAAATCTAAAATTTAGCCTAGCTGATTGGGCATCAGCGTCACCCCCTCCCCAGTAAGAAACAAAGAGGCGTACATGGTCTTTATAATTCTTTTTAATGAAGACTCTTCCTTTCTTTTCTTTTTACATTTTAAAACTGCCACACAAATGCCAACTCTGTACATTATCCAGAAATTGCAGATTGGGGTGGTGTAGCTTATGGCAACTCTACAATGTAGTCCACTATGGATACTGCAGGTTAGAAATAGTGCTAAGGCTCGGTTGGATTTCTGGACAAAATAAGCAACAGCCCTCCGTTTGCAGCAAAAATCATTCTACTTACAGCTCAGCACAAATCCAGCAATCGGTCATATGCAAAAGCCTTTTGCTCCATTTAATTGCATGCGGAAGAGTTGCCCTTTTAAATGTTCCAAAACTAAACAAACATTTACTTTTTCCGTACAAACTAACACCTGAGCTAGAAAGAGCGTAAACTCCCATCTCTGCTGGTGGAAGAGAGTGACACGCATGCTGTTGCCCTATGAGAGCTAGAATCGTTTAAAATCTCGGATTTCTCCATTGATTAATATGGGCCGCTTTCACTTCTGCTAGGGGGAAAGAAAACAGGGGAACCAAGAAGTGCGCCGTGCATGTGAGTCTAACCTTTACAAATCTATGGCAAGCCAGATATTTACATATTTATTTTTCGCACGCGTGCTTCCAGCATGACCCGGATGGAAACTCCTGGTTTACGGTGCTGTATAGGTTCATTTCCCGCTTAGTTGCGCGGTGGCTGTTCCTGCTTCTCAGGCGCCGTTTTTCTCGGTTTGTTAGAACGGAGAGCCGAGGCAACGAAGCGACACGGGGGCAGAGCGGCCGCTGGTGAGGCGATTCCTGAGTGGAGTTTGCAACAGGTGTCGGGTAGGCCACGGTCGAAGCTTCTCCCGAAGGTGTTGGGAAAGGCACAACTCTGCAAAATCACGGTAGTCTGCTGCTGCTACAAGCCCCAGATAAGCCACTGAGGTGGGGCCACCCTAGGCACCCGTGTAAGGTGGAGTAGGAAAGGGTTCTAGGGTCCCTACATTTCGCCCCGTCTTCTGTGTTTAAGGTAACTCCTCCAGGCTCAGGCCGCCAACACCTCAGGCATGAAAATGAAGCATTGGCCCCTCAGGTAAAGTCAGCAAAGCACTGGCCCCAAGAGACAGGCAATTCTTTAGCTACAGAGATTACTTTGGTGGTTGCAGCAACTGCAGTGAGGCTTCTGGTATACCTGTGGTGAAGTTTGACCCTATTGAGCAGTCCAAAATCCTCCACCCCCACCCCCGCCCCCGCCCCCGCCCCCGCCCCGCAATGGTACCCGTCAAGAGGCACAATGACAACAACCCGTGTTGGAACCCAGCAATCAAGGATCCCAAGCCGCCTGATCCTAATATCTCCTCCAACCCATCCCTTTTGAAAGCCTTGGATGCAGTTGTAGCAGCTGGCAGACGTGGCTTTCTTGGTCCAGAAGGTATGGCAGCTGCGGCAGCCATTCCAGAACTGAATCTGGACAGCAGCAATGGAATGGTTTCTCAGCAGCACCAGAATCCTGTTCCATGTTCAAAGAAAAGAAAGAAGCCACGGATTGAGATGCACAGAGCTGTGATAACTGTTGTACAGTCAGCAATGGGTAAGTCAGATAAGACAACCTCCAATATGATGGGGCCACAGATGGGAAAGCACAGACCCGATTTCCATTTTGTGTGCCTCCGCATCTATCTCACACTTCTGTTGGAAAACTGGCAACAGGTGAATGTAGATGGAAAAGCTCCCAATTAAGAGTTATTTAGTGTAAAGTGGTAACTGTGTCAAGTGTACTTTTATTTAGCAGGAAACTAAAAAGTTTTGTCTCTGTGCTCTGTAGCCATTAACAAGGCAAACAAACATGTAGTTAATTGTTGAATGGCAGAAACAGATGTTTCTGTATAAATCGACCATGTACCTACATCACAAATACAAGTGCATGCTTTTGATTATTTTGTCTTAAGCTGAATGATCAAGGTTATAGAATACAGAAGATATAAAAGTTTGGCTTTTAATACAAACTAAGAAGCCAATAGTTGAAGAATGAATCTAATACAGTGGTATATAAAATAATGAGATATTTAGAAAAACCAGTTACTGAATTGGTATTGGCATTATATGTGTTAAGTTTAAACATTGTTGTTTCACACAGCAAGTCAGCAATGAATGCTAAGAGTGACCTTACGTTGTTGAAAACTAGACATGAATAGTGGAGGAAGTACTTTAGTGACCTTGGCTATTCTGTATCTAGTATGTGGCTCTGTTTACAACTGATTCAGATGCTAGATTAATAATCCTGCAGCCCACACCTGCCAACCTGTTGGGGAGTTCCATGTTCTCCAGCTCTCAGGCCAGGGAGAATGTCCAGGCCAGAATTGTCCAGAGGGGCCATAAGTGTTTCATGTCAATGAAGGAACATGGGTATTTGGGGCACCATGGGACCCCCATTGTTCATCCACTTGCCTCCTATGAGACTTTTCATCTTTTTCTGCCGCTTCCATGCTGCTGTTACCAAGGAAGACCTGCCATCTCTCCCACCCCATCCTCACCCGGCTTGCTGTTGGTCTTCAGCAACACTTCTGAATCATGGCAAGCTGGATCCCTTCCCCAGCAGCAACAGCTGAGCTGAGAGGAGGCAGCAGAAGAGAAGGAACAGCAGCTGTGCAGCCTATGCCGCCACCGACTACCAGTGCCAATCCCATCACAGCAACAGCAGAGGCCCCTGCATGATGTGTGCACTGACAAGATGCTGGATCTGCTCCCAAAGGCAGGTTGGGAGTGGTAAGGCCACAGCACCACCCAAGTTCAGTTGCCATTGGAGGGGGTTGGACAATGGCTTCGGGTCAACAGGTGGCCTTGGATTGACCTGCAAGAATAGGAAGGAGCAGAGGTTCATGCTGCACTGGTCAGCCAGTGCCCCAGTTCCCTGTTGGGTCCCTGGAGGGAGCATTTTCCTATGTTCCTATAATTAGCTATTCATTAATATTGGAAAGCCTCCTGTGTCATGGTGGTATGTGTCACACTGACCTGGTTCACACAATCACTGTGAGTTAAACAAGTCACAGTGGCTTGTTTAAGCCTCGGTGCATGTTAGGTTCCATTTGCCTAATCGCCCACCTAGGCATGGCTTGTTGTGTCATCTACACCTGAACGGCATGACTTATTGGAGGAGAAAACAACCCTCAGATAACCCAACAACAACTCATTTGAAGGTTGCTTCCCGTAGTTGGCCATTTATAAATTGGGAATCGGAAGGTTTTTAAAAAAATGATGGAAGAGTATAATTATAGAATTGGATTCCTAGCTTTCATGTGGAAGCAAAGAATGTTACTAGTTTCAAGAAAGCCTTGTGTGAATCTTTGAAGCACATTTTTATTCTGGTACTCCAAATATGGTTCATACATGTTACTTCCTCACTGGCAAAATACATAGAATCAACGTGTCAATTGTCTGCATGTTGTTTAACTGCTTAAAATGTTATTTAAAATCTTAAATCTTGATCTGAGGTTATACAGAGAATTAGAGAAATTATAGGCATAGGCCTGTCCTATTCTGGTTCTTGAATTTCAAAGTTAGAATCCATGTGGGTAAATGTTATCATAAGTTAGATATATGCTCTCCACACCAATAGAGCCAACTCGTTTAGATTGTTGTAGTTATGGTCCAGAAAACGTAGTCACTGATGCAGCTGGGGGCATATGTTCGCAGAAGTCTTCTGTGTGCATAGTTGGGGAGAGAATAGAGATCTAGACTTGGTCCCTCTTCTGCTTAAACAAATGATTGATGGCATTGGTGAAGAAGACACTGCATGAATTTTGATTGAGGCCAGTGCCTTTTAGTTATCAAACTTACTTATTTAACACCACCTTTTCTGAAATGGACTTCATTGCTAGCAGGTCAAGATTGCATAGGCTAATCTGTGGGATGCTGATGGGTGGATGGCCGGTATAGTGACAGGGTAGTATACCTGTTCAAATTCCCTTCCAGCTGTATGATCCTGTGTTCTGTTTGAAAAAAGTCAATGTTCAAACAAAAACGTCCTTAGTTTTTGTTGTTGTTTGTCATGTGGTTAAGATGTAGCTTTTGTGTTACAGGTTTTTAAAGTCCTGTTCATTGCTATGTATTATTACATTCCTCTTTAGCTTTAATCCATTTAGTTAAGAAAAACCAACTAATCACGGCCAAAAGTTCTTTTTGAAAGTATTCTTTTTCCTCTTATAACTTATAACGTATTGCTTATAACTTATAAAACCGGGTTACAGAAGATGGATGCAATTCACATGCCATGGATGTCAAAGTAAAAACTTAAGTTTAATGGTTGTGACTTGCGCCCCTTATTTTCCTTTGTGTGGTGAGCTTTGCAGCTAATGGAGCCAAAGCAAATCTAAACATCAAGCTGCATTATGTCAGTGGTGCAGTTTTGATGCTAAGGAGAAAAAAAAATCCAGCAAGGTTCACTACTCTACCAACACATGCCATTCAGGTGCCATCCCCATACTTTCGGCTGTTTTTGCTTGATCCAGAACTATGTATCTTCCCACTCTTACTCCTGTGGTTGTTTATATCCTCTTTTCGATTCTGAGTAGGACTGGTCTGATCACAGAGGTAAGTTTGCAAATCAATGCTGGTTCTTATCTTTCCTAATAAACTCGTTTATGTTCAAACATTTTGCAGTTCTTTACATCCAGCTGTCAACATGTATTGTTTTACTAACAAGGGAAGGTCAGAGGCTTAAGTGTAGGGTTTTATTTATTTGTTTGCTTTTGAGAGATAAGTATATATTTTCTGTTTGTCTGCATTTTGGTTTAAACAGACTTCTTTGGGGGTGGGGTATACATAGAAATTTGTAGTAGCAAGATTTTGAGTTAAAGCTGCACAAGATCACCGAACAGGTTGCACACTGAATATAGGTATACTCTTGGTTTCCCCTTTCTCTACCACTCATTTTAACAGCACAATCCTAAGCATACTTACTTAGAAGCAAGCTCCACATGCCCAGTGGGGCAGACTTCCTAGTAAGTGTGTTCAGGATTGCAGCCTAAAATGTCCATGTTTTGGTTACACTGAAATTCTGGGATTGCAAGGAGATGGACATGCCAGTTGTCTCCAAAACTGGTCTTTCTTCATGGGGAGAACCTGCCACAGGAAGCTAGTCCTCTGTAGACATTTTGATGGGACTGGTCTTAGGTGGGAGAAACAACTTTAGTGCATGTTCTTTGCTACAATTGCACACACGCTGGACTCCGGTTGACAGGTGGATGAGCAAAGATGTAGGGTTAACTCTTCTGTTGCCATCCTTGCCTGCCTGCCATCTAGCTTGCTGCTCCCAGGTGAGGGGATAGTGATGGTGAGGCTGGTTTTCCAAGCCAGCCCTTAGCTTGTCTTGTGGCATTAGTGGCCCAGAGTGGGGAGGAGGAGGGAGGACCTTTCTTTCATCTGCTCCTGGAAACCAGAGCACATTACTGGAGAAAGCAACCCTTACTTGTCTGCCGCCACTGCCACCACCTTCCTGGCTGAGCTCTACTGCTTCATTCCCCCACCTCACCTTGATTCAGTGGCATTTCCCCAGTCCATTGTATTAATAGGCTTCTAGCAGTTTTAAACTCTGATGCGTATTCATAGAACCTGATTTCTTGAAAATACGACTAGCTTGCTCTTTCTTGGTTTCTGGTCTTGAGAGAATGTTAATCAAAATTGTCTGGCGTATTAATGTTTTAAAAATATTTTTAGTACTGTTGGGAAAGAAAAATAGTGAAATTATATAAAGTTCAAACTGATGGTGTTGAAATAATGTGGCATTTTACTTTTAGATACTCAATGCCTGCAACCTACTCCAAAGGAAATCTGGATATGTGGCAATTCTGTGATCGTGGCATCAAAGAAAAGAGCCAAAAGTCATCCAGATGGATTGCAGTTGGGCATCTCTACTTCAAGGGCGCATGTGTATTGGCATGGGATACAGGCAATGATGTGGAAGCAACTCATGCCTCTTCTGCATGAAATTTATCATCTTCGATCTCCTCCATCCATTATAATAATTCACGTTGGGGAAGATGATCTGATGCCCGATAACATTTCACTCATTATCTCGATGAAAAATGACTTGGCCATTCTTAGAAGAGCATTCCCAGGTGCTATTATAGTTTGGTCTTCACTGTTGCCAAGACGTTTTTCGAAGAAAGGCCTGGAACCTGGACATATGGATGGAATGCAGAAGCTTGTTAACAGAAAAATGGTAGACTATTGTAATGAAATTGGTGCACACTTTCTGTCACATAATGTGATTACCTCTGATAAAACAGGCCTGTTCTTGCCTGATGTCAATGACCTATCTGATGCAGGAGCTGATCTCTTCATAGCAGACCTGAAGAAGGTCTTACGGTTCTATCAGATGTTTGGGTAGATGGAAGAAACGTGTTGACAATATGTGCTAGTGGTTGTCAGGAAGAGCCTGCTGTTGCCTGAATAAGGGTAGAGATGGATTCCCTACTCACAGGACATTTTTAAATTGTTCATGCATATAAATGATACAGATTAATAGATGTGTTCCTATAACTATTTTCTGTAATGATGGGATCATTTAATGACAAATGAGAGAAACTGATTCATCATGCCATGATGAAGATTTTAAATGTATGCTCTCATTGTTACTGAAGTGGTTCTTTTGATTCCTTGGAGAGGTACTTTGTATATAAGATGCTGTAATGAAAAAACTGATGAACCTGTGAAATGGACCCTGTACTTCTTGCTGCATAGTTTGTGTGCTGAGTACTAAAGCAGCACAGATTCCATGGTATTTGACTGTTGATTATCAGCAGCTCTAGCAGGAACATGTGGAACAGTTTTCCTCACGTTAACAAATTGTTAGCAAATCAGATGTGAAAGTGTATTGGGGGGAAATTACTGAGACTACAATTAAAATATGTTTCTGTATATACA
This sequence comes from Anniella stebbinsi, assembly GCA_029215795.1. Taxonomy (NCBI): domain Eukaryota; kingdom Metazoa; phylum Chordata; class Lepidosauria; order Squamata; family Anniellidae; genus Anniella; species Anniella stebbinsi. The sequence continues at coordinate 56,006,524 of JARDYH010000005.1, read as the reverse complement.
GGTCTTTCCATGTTGGATATCGTCAAAGGCTATGGCTATAGGGTTCCCAGTTACTGTATAATTACATTTAAGCTGATCCTTTGTTGCAAGCAGCAAACTGTTTATTCCAAACGTCCATTGATGGTTATGGGCTATTTGAGAGTAAGTAATTTGGGGATGGTAAATTGCAGTATTTCTCTCACAGACCAGCACAATTGTCTACAAGAGGTCATTTGGAGCAGTAGCTGGCTATGATTCGCAACTGTCGTTTTCTAGCATGGTGGCACTTAGAAATCGTGCCTTATAGCAGCTTATTGCCTTTTGCATCAGTTTTGCTCTTTTGTCTCACTATTTCTAGTTCTGTTGTAAACCTGACTATTCAACTATTTTAAGGAAATTGGATTATTTATTATAAGTGCTTAATCTCCCTGAAAACTGTATTTCTGGATTATAGCAGATGAAGAGAAAGACTTTCTTATGAAGGTACTGCCTCTCCATCATCCATAATTAATACAAATTACAGGCATTCCTGTTGGTCCGTTAGAGAAAATCCAGAGGCAGAAGCAGCACAATATGTTTATTAGGATTAAACAAGTGTCATGAAGTAGTGAGCTAGCTTTCATATTTTACATATTTTACAGAACTTTTCCTCAGGCTGAACATTAAACAAAAAAAGGGAGGAACAAGGGAGAGAAGAAACGTTTTTGCTGGTAAGAACATGGTAGAAGGACACAGTGAAAGCTCCATCTGTGACATATAGCAGTCTTAACATGGTGATTCAGGAATCTCTTTACCAGCTGATTTGGTTAATTTGTGCCAAGTGGAAATGATTTTAGGTTTGACCAAACATATTGGAACAACAAAACCAATGGCAGTTATTTGAATTTGTCTCACATCCAAGTAACTTCTGGCTTTGGTATTTTCAAAGGGGGAGTGATCATTCCTTCTTTGTCCCAATACACTTTGGTGCAACTGGAAATCATTTACACATGATACTAGTAATTACCTTATCAGTGCAAAGTGCTGAGTTAACCCAATAAGGCAGATTGGGCTTCTATCATGTCCTTTAGCACCAACATCTCTCTTCTCTTTCTTTCCCCTCCTTTGTTTAATATCCTATCTGATGAGTAAGAATAATCTCTTATCTTTTTTATGCCCTCTTTTCTCCATCACTATTTTATTATCAATTTTATAAGTTATAATTTAAGTCTAGAGGAGTCGGGATAATGTTGTAAATGTATAACAACCAAAGAATTTACACATCAGTTTGTTAAAATTTAGCCTTAGCAGGAGGGTCATCCTATCTATGCAGAAGTCAGACATGGGTAGAGAAATATGTTCCATGCATAGTTTCAATTAAGGGTTAAGTATCAGTATTGTACAAGCCATGAGCATGTATTTAAGACACTTGGAGTTTAGCAGGCAGAGGCCACCACTTATCCAACTCAGAAAGAGAAATGGCCTTAGATTTGGCTACATGGAATTTTACTATTTTTTAAAAAATAGAAGATTAATGTAAATATGTAATTATATTGTAATAAAACTATGACTTTGTGTAGTGCCTTCCAATGATGTAGCTTTTGCAGAATACTTTCTATGTTGACCTGATGCAACAACATTCGAGGTAAGTTGCTAGAAAAATTGCTACCTCTGTGGATGAAGATGCAAATGTTTCCTACCACTAGTGCTGTTAGATGTTGTGGCCATATCACCCTTGGAGCTTAGGGGGCATGGACTACTATGAATATTTTCTTTTGAAAGAAGCTGAATAGAAATGGAAAAAGTTGGAGATGTCTGCAAAACCAAGGAACTGTTTTTGTAAAATGTATATACACGCTTGAGTTCCACAGTTGGCTTGTAATATACTTCTGCTCAGGGTGGAATGAGGCCCTTGCCAAAACTGTATCTATAGAATTGGATATTTTTTGTATTTGCAAAATCGGTATATGCTAGGTCACAGGAGGAAGCAAAAGGATACATAAAGCAAGACGTCTGAAGAGGGTTATAACTGCATACACATTTGGAAGAATCAGGATTGCATACTGTATAATCTGTAGCTTCTTGCATGTAAAACTTATATAGGGTGGAAGGTTGCATCCTGCATACCCTGCTACTATTTTGTTTATGTATGTTAAAACAATTATCTGCCTTTGGAACGAAATCTGTTGTTTCTAGTCTATCATCCAAGTTGCTGTCTGTCACTGTTAATTCTGTTAATATTTTCAGCTTGTTTCTGTTACACATTGCCACAGTGTTTAAGCTGCATAGTAATAATATATTGTTACATGATGATTTCAACTCAATTTTGGAAATTGTTCATTTATCCATAAGCAATGGTGATGTCAATCCTGTATCAAAATGATTCTTCTCTTGATAAATGGAGAAATTAAGTTGTTTTATCTTAATTTTTATCTTGACTGATCTCTTTCTTGGGTATAGATTGCTGCAACTGTCTTGCACAACAACGTTCTGAATTAAACTTGGTCCTTTCTATACTCCAATTGAGTTGCTAGGTCTGCATATGCATTGAGTCTCTAAATATTTGTCAGAGAAGCCCTTACTGTTCTGGGCTGATCTGACTTTGAATGGGTGTAAAGCTTGTAGTGCCTACTGCTACGTTCTCTTTCCCTTTATTTTATGTATTCAATAAAGCTGCAGCAGTGCAGGAAAAGTTTGATTTCTTTCAATTTGGCATTCATCATTATTTGCTCAGGAATACACTTTCAGCAGTTTTTTTCTTATGATCTTGTGGACCACCTGAAAGCACACTGTTGTCTGCTGAATTAGGAATTACTAAATTAATTAGAACTGAATAAATGTGCATGTTCTGAAAATCTGTTGTGCTCTGGATATTCCTATTTGTAGACAGAATTCTTTGGTGTGGGTATGTATGTGTTTATACACACACACACACACATACACATATCAGTCATGGAATCTAAACCCATGCTCATTGAGGGCAGGGGGAGGGGTTAATGCTTTACCCCACTCCAGTTTTTCTATTGAAAATTGCCCCAATTTGCTCTTCTGCCAATGAGGAAACCTATATTTGGAAACGTATGTTTTCACCTTTGCAAGGAAAAACACTTTGTATGGGAAGCAATTTTCAGCAGCAATATTGCTGAAGAGGAAAGGGTTAAAAGCCCCCTATGTACCCCCGTTTGCCCTATTGTCTTGCGTGGGCGGATGTAGTACAGCCATTACTTAGCATGACTTGCTAGCCAGTGGAAGCAATATACTCCCAGCAAAGGACCTGATTTCATGTAACATTTGTTCCTCTTATCAGAAAGTGTGGTGTAATGTAAGCTCATTAAAGATGAATGAGTCAACCTGTGTGTATGTGCAAGAGAGAGGGGGAGACAATTTTAAGACTCCCCCTTCCCTCTTTTTTAAAACTAATTTTAATTAATTAGTGTAAACAGCCAATGCAGCTATTCCCAACCTGGTCTCTTGCAGATGTTTTTCACAGCAATTCCCATCAGCCCCATTGCTCAAGGATGATGGGAGCTGTAGTCTAAAACATCTGGAGGGCTTCAGCTTGGGAAAGACTGAGCTGGAGTGGGTGCAATCCTGTGCATGTTTAGACATGTTTAGACAGAAAAAAGACTCCTATAACTCCCAGCGTTCACTAGCCAGCCATACTGGCTGGGGACTGTTGGGAGTTGTAGGACTTTTTCTGCCTAAACATGCATAGGAGTGCATCTTGTATGGACTTATGATGCACACTTGCAAGTATCACAACTATTTATACACAAAGAAAGGTAAAGCACTTCAAATGTGAAACATCTATGTCCTTCCTGGAGCAAATATATAGTGCAGAGTTTGTAAAAGGATCATTTTGCTCCTTAAGTAGGAAAAGTAACACAGTTGAGCCAACCTGGAACATTGTCATCTGCAAATATTTGATACTATCAAAAATCTAATGTAACCAACCCTAGCAAAATGCCCCACATTCTGTGGAGTTCTTTGGGTTTTTTTTAAACCTGCCGTCTGAACTATCCTGATATCTTCAAGCCTCATGTAAATTTGTTGGCAGTGCAACATGTTTGACCTATCTAAAAGTGATTCAGCAAAGGAACACTAGAATCCATAATAAGGGTTTCCTGCAATGCCAGGACCAGCTCCTTTTACCAGTAGGGAAACGGGGAAAGTAGGACACTATACAAGGTATGCCAGAATAAAGGGAAGTAATCTAAAAGATTGAAAAGTGACATGACTGGCCTGAATCCTGCATACAGTGTTACTTGTAATATCCTGAATGTGGTCAGGTATTACTCAGTATTGATAGCCATGGCAATGATTTTGACATGGTTATTCTTAGAATAATACACACAGATGCTTTTGTAGTATAGCAATGGAAGTGTTTACACAACTGAGTGTGAAATTAACTTTCAAGTTGAGTATTTTATTGTGGATACTAGTTCATATCTCATGTTAGAGGTTCCCTATTATGGACCTCTTTCAATTTATTAAAATGTTTGGCTATCTGACACATGCATTTTTCTTAGAATAAAGCATCTGTTTTTATTGCAGTGAGAAGTTGTGCACGTTTCATTGTTCATATCTATAAAAATGTACTTTTCCAGTCTTGCTTAGCAAAGATGTGTAAATAGGATTTAAGTTAAGCTAAAGAAATATTCACTCTTGTCATAATATTGCCACATTCTGCAGCAATATGATACTTTGATTTTTGCCTAGGTTTATTAAGTCAATGCAGGAGAGTTCAGGTTTTAAATCTGTTCAATATTCCAGTCCTTAGCTTCCATTTTATTTGGAGGAGAGGGCACAAATCCAGCACATATATTCAATTGCATGGGTGTAATCCTGGGAGGCAGCCCCATTGCACTCAGTGAGGCTTCTGAATAGGCATGCATAAGACTGCTCTTAGGATGCAATCCAATGTAGAAGGATGCTATTGCAGATACTGCTTCTGTGCCCTATCCTGTGCCCTATCCTTTGCCCCGCCTTCCCCTGCAGACACTTCAAATCTCCTCCAGAGGGTTGGGAGACCCTCTAAAGGAGATTTGAGGAGTGCAGTAAGGAGGAAAGGACGTGGAAGTCCCATTCCTCAAGATTATCCTTCCACCAACAGAATGAGAATTCTGAATCCAATCCTTAATTGAGACATAGCCCCACTGAAATCAGTAGGGCTTCTGCATATGCAATGCTTGGGAATGCGCAGCTGTGTCAACTCATGGTTTTGGAGGAAAGATTGAAATAGGATTATCTGCTACATCTGACTCTTTCAAACAAAATGATTACCAAATATATTGTTTTCAGCACTTAGATTTCTATGACAATCCATTTTTTTTAAAAGGCTGATGAATGCTTTCTTATATCCACAGTTGACTGTATTGGTGTTTGTGATTATCTCACATGATTGGAGCTTTCTCATATGGTGACAATAACTTGTTGCACTTCCCAAAATGCCAGGAATTACCGTATTTCACCGAATGTAAAACGCCATCGATTGTAAGATGCACCTAAATTTCAGGGCCACCAATGGAAAAAGCTTTGCGTCGATTCTAAGACGCACCTAAATTTCAGCACCCCTTCCCCCTCCCCACTCACCTCCATCGCCATCGCCCGTCCTCGCTGCTGCCGCTGCCAGCACTCGCCTCGGCCTGGCAAGCGAGTGTTGCCAGCGGCACGGAGCAGCAGCAACGGCGGCAGCGAGGATGGGCGACGGTGATGGAGGGGAGGGGGGAAGTTAGGGCCCCGCAAGTCCCCCCTCCCCTTTTACCTTGGTTGCTGCCGCCTCGGCCTGGCAAGGCATCGTTACTGGGTTTCCAGTAACGACGGCTTGCCAGGCCAAGGGGAGCGTTACCAGCGGCGCATAGGAGTGGCGGCAGCAGCGAGGACGGGCGATGGAGGGGAGTGGGGAGTGGGAGGGTTAGGGCCCCGCAAGTCCCCCCTCCCCCCTCGCAAGTCCCCCTCCCCACTTACCTTGATTGCTGTTGCCTCGGCCTGGGAAGGCTTCAGTACTGGAAAGGAGGTCGAGATCCCCGAGATCGCAGCCTCCTTCCCAGTACTGAAGCCTTCCAGGCCGAGGCAACAGCGATCAAGGTGAGTGGGGAGGGGGGACTTCTGACTGGCCTTGTGGGGACCCGCTAGGGTGAGTCGCGGGGTGGAGCATGCAGAGCCTTAGTGCTGTCTGCAAAACGCGGGAGAAATCTTGCAATTGCAAGACGCCATAAATTCTAAGACGCACCCCATTTTTATAGATGTAAACATGGGAGAAAAAGTGTGTCTTAGAATCAGTGAAATACAGTAGTTCCTGGAAATGAAATGTAGCACGAAAAAATCATGTATCATTGAATAAATGTGGTATATCCACGAACCATAGGAGGATAACAACTGCCCTTATACAAACTTAATATAATATATATGGTTTGTATATTCAAATTATATAATAAAATATGCAAACTGTGGTCTGCTAATTCAATTTCCATGGCAGCTATCTATGATGGATGCATGAGCTATTCTTGACCTAAAGAGAGCTCCGTTTCCATGGTATTGGAATGTATCGACCTGCACAGAGATTTTTTTTTTAAAAAAAGTAGGTCTTCTGTTTGTGTTTCAGTTTCAGCCAAACTGTTTCAGATGGTTGTTTAAAATAATAATAATCATGCATTTCTCAGTGACACCATTTGTATTCTATTGGTATTATGAAGATTAGTTTATCTAAAATCTTTTCTATATATTAATGATTTATATACTGAGTTGGGTTTATTACCCAGTGATAATTTAATTCCTGTAACTGAATCTGTGGGAATAGAAAATAATTTCTTTGTTTATGCAAAGACAATAACATTACATTGTAGGCAGTTGTTACTGTATAGTTCCACATATGGGTAGTTGATGTGAAATATTTCCAAGGACAAATTGATAGTCCACTAGATGGTGCTAGTACTAAATAAATGCTTTAAAGTTTCCTCATGGTTGTTTGCTGTTACCAGTTCTTGATAATGTAGAAATTCAAACTACATCCGATTTGTTCTACTAGATTTATGTGGACGCACTGATCAAAAATATTCTCTAGGCGGATTAGAAATCAAAATAAAATAAAATGTTAAAGGTCTAGAATAAAATAATTAAAATAATGACAGCGTTAATTCTATAATAAAGTAATATTTATGCCTTCACTCACTGTTTTCAGTAAGAAATAAAATGTCTGTATGATGTATACAGCCTTTCCACAAATGAGGTTGTGACAGGTCTGAGCCATCTAGATTTACTCCTTTTTTCCCCTTGATTCCTATTTTTACAGCCTGTTTGGAGCTCACTATAATAAAACTAATCAATTGATATATTTTGACTACTTGTTTGGATTTGAAATATGTAGTATGGAAGATGCATTTTCAAGGGAGAAGATTGGAATAGATAGCCTTTAGTCACTTCTTGCTCTACTGAGTCACAGAAAATGACTGGGCCAAAGCCTTATTTTCCAGTTAGTCTTTAGTCTTTGAATCTGGTAACTGATGGAGTGAAGCAGAAATAAAGTACAGGGTTTCCATGGAAAGAACAAGTGAAGGACTGCAACAAAATATTACAGTGTACCCCCAACTCCTAACAAGAAATCTGCTCAGGATTCCAGCCAGCCTGAAGCAGCAGTATTGTAGCAATATTTGAGGCTTGAATGGAGGAAGAGATTTGAGGAGGTAGGAAGGATAAATGACAGTATTTTCCCCACCCCATTCTCCTAAAACCTCCCCTTGCTGTGCTATATATTCCTCCAGAAACAACCTCATATAGGATGAGAGGGTTTTTGTTTTTGTTTTAACCTCATGACATGCAATCCCCCAATTTTAATCCTTTGTCCAGGATGCCATAAAGCAGTTATGGGCTTAAACAACCGATCCCCCCCACTTTCAGCTGATCCCTCATTAGTCCTGGAAGGCACTGTGCACAGGTCCTTGCAAGGGCATTTAATTTGCAAACTTAATATGCTTCTACATATTTAGTCCACTGAGTATGCAGAAACCTCTACCTTATCTTTGGATGAATCCATTTTGCTCCCAAGTTGAATAGGTACAGGGATCACACAAATTCGGTATTCAAGTGAACAATGTTCCCAGACTGTGGAATGGTCTGCCGGAGGAGATTAGACAAATTAGCAGCCTTCATGAATTTAAGAGAGTCATGAAGACTGCTGTCTTCCGGCAGGCCTATCCAGATGAATTTTAAGATGTTTTTAATTATGTATTTTTTCTTGTTTTTTAAATTTTTTAACTGTTTTGTGATTCTTGTTTTTATATTGTTGTTGTTCCCCGCCTCGATCCGGAGGGAGAGGCGGGTTATAAATAAATATTTTATTATTATTATTATTATTATTATTATTATTATAATATATGCCTGTTAGGGCTCCAGCTGGCCTGAAACAGGAGTGTAGTGCTATTTGATGCTTACAGAGAAGAGGTTTTGGGGGGAAGGATAGAGGGAGAGAAAGGTTACCCCCCTTTTCACTCCTCAAATCTTCCTGTACTAAAAGGCTCAGGTTCAGGGCTGGCTGCCATCTTGAAACTGAGTACTTTACAGCCCTCCTTTGGGTGCTTCTGCAGTCACAGACACAGTGGGCCTGGGAAAGGGCCTTCGCAGTGGTAGCGCCTGAATATGGGGAGGGAAATATTTAACAATTGGCACATGACCACTGAGAAGAGCATTTCCCTGGTCAGCTAACACAATATATGTGATGGCAGGAGCACCCAGAGGAGGGCCTTCAAAAATGATCTCAGCACATGGGTAGACTTATATGGAGATGGGCAATCCCTTAGGTAACCTGGTCACAGTTGCTCTCTTTTTTCAAGGTGGTGCTTCTGTTCTGAGACAATCACACCTTACCACCAAACTTTAAAAAGCAATGTTTTAATGCTGTGTCATGCATATTGTTCCCTGAGTTAGTATGTCAATTGCTGTAATTATACCTATCAGCTGTGCTCTCAGCATGGGGGTGGGGAAAGGCCCTTTAAAATAAAATTCCTGCCTGAATCTTCATAGGCACCCATAATGCATCAAAATCATGATGAATAATTAATTAAAGACAAGTAGTATCAGATAGTATAGTATAGATCCAATCTTATAAAATATATGACCAGTTACATTCTTCATTTAAGCCATTTGGCATTGTTGTTCCAAGTGTAAAGATCCAAAAAAGTTCCCTCCTTTTCAATCTGTTCTCCAGTTGTTTTCCAGAGCCGGTCTGTCTCTCCAAGATCCAGATCCTTTTCAGAATGTCCCAACTCTACGAAATTTTCACCATGGGGGCCTGCAGTCTTTGATTTCTGATGCAGCTCTTGTGTTCACAAATTCTTATTTTTATTTTTCTAGTAGTCATGCCTACATACAAAAGTTTTACAGGGTCACTGGATGGCATATACAACTCCCCTAGACTCACAATTGTACAGATTAGAAACATCCCCCAATGAATTTCATTTGCTCACTTGCTGAAGTAGCACTGAATTTTTTTTTCTTGTTCCAAGATCAACATAATTGGCAAATATCAGGCACAGCTATGGGGTGCAAGTTTGCCCCCGAGTTTGCAAATTTATTCATGGACAGGTTTGAACAAGCATATATCCTTAATCAGGGGAATATTTTTCAAACCCACATTAAAATCTACAAGTGGTATCTTGATGACATTTTTTTTTAATTTGGAAGGGCACTACAAAAAAACTAATGGAGTTTAAGAATTATCTCAATAGTGTGCATGGTACCATAAAATTTGAGTTTGACTATGACACCTCTAGAATTAATTTTCTGGACGTGGTGGTAATTAAAAATGGTACCTCAATATATACAGATACCTACAGATGCCAACTCATACTTAAAGTATGACAGTTTCCATCCTACACATATTAGGATGAATCTACCATACTCTCAATTCATAAGACTCAGAAGGAACTGTAGCACTCTATCTGATTTTGATAGGCAGGCTAAAATACTGATAGGATAACTTCAGATGCATAGGTACCCTAAAAGAAAATTAAAGCAAGCCATGTTTAAAGTAAGAAAAATGGAGTGGAAGGATTTGTTTAAAAATAAAAACAAGGAACAGTATGATTCCAGAATGATGGTGCCTCTGACTTCTAATGGCCATAATGGGTGTCTACAAACTGCTATACACAAACATAGGAATCAGTTGGCGGATGTACCTGGGTGTGCAAACAAACCCCTATTTGTTTATAAGTGTGCCAAGAACTTGAAAGATCTATTAGTGCACAGCACCCACAGGGGTAGTACTGAGGGTAGTAAAGATTTAATTTTACTTCAGAAAACTAAGGGTAATTTTCCATGCCACCACTATAGTGTTTGCAAGAATTGCATGAAAATAAAGGACTTTACAAACCCACTGGATAGCAAGAAATACATCCTAAGGGATTTGTACAATTGTGAGTCTAGGGGAATTGTATATGCCATCCAGTGACCCTGTAAACTTTTGTATGTAGGCATGACTACTAGAAAAATAAAAATAAGAATTTGTGAACACAAGAGCTGCATCAGAAATCAAAGACTGCAGGCCCCCATGGTGAAACATTTCGTAGAGTTGGGACATTCCTAAAAATATGTTAAATTCTGGATCTTGGAGAGACAGACCGGCTCTGGAAAACAACTGGAGAACAGATTGAAAAGGAGGGAACTTTTTTTGGATCTTTACACCTAGAACAACAATGCCAAATGGCTTAAATGAAGAATTTTATAATATATATTTTATAAGATTGGATCTGTACTATACTATCTGATATTACTTGTCTTTAATTAATTATTCATCGTGGTTTTGATGCATTATGGGTGCCTATGAAGATTCAGGCAGGAATTTTATTTTAAAGGTCCTTCTCTTTTTTCCCGCTGAGAGCACAGCTGATAGGTATAATCATATTACTGATTAGTTATATAAAGGAAGCCTTGCTTTAGACTTCTTATCTCAGATGTACCTTATCATACATGAGAGTTGCAGCTAAATTAAAACATCTGTGAGTGCTCCTTATTGTGTTTTTGATAAATATGTTTGTGAACTCCTATAAAATAAACGTTTAATTAAGTACGTCATTTTTTATTTCAGGGTGTGTTCTATCTACCATTTTGGGGAGTGATATACAATTCCCTTAATTTGGGAATACTTAAGTCAGCCCCCTTTTTAAAAAAAAAACTTTTTCTCAATACTCAACAGCCTTGGTAGGTCCAAAAAAAACCTTTATGTTATATAAACAGGAAAAGAAAAAAGGTAAAATTCCTTTGCTTCTATCTAAGGCACTAACAAATGTTTTTCTGTATACTTTTAGTGATTGGGCCACTGACGAGGACTAACAAGTCAAAACGCATATGGCCAAAGTCTAATGAGCACTGTTTTTATTCTATTACTTTATTTGTATATGCATGAGTATTCTTTAAAAATATTAATAATTTTATTTGTATGAAATCTCATTTTATATGCACATCCTTTCTTCTTTTTTTCAATTGTAACACAAGTCTTACCTTCAACTTCTTCACGCAGAATATAGTTAAATTATGGATTTAGCTAACATACGATGTAGTGTGTCTGCACTCCCTCTGAAGGAGCAGTTTCATTGTTTTGATAGGCTGACCAGATAAAATCCAGGTCAGGGCTCATGTAACTTTTAACAGTTGTAGAGAAAAGGGAATTTCAGACAATATCATTTGTATGCAGTTAGTTCCTGGTGAAATTCCCTTTTCATCACAACAGTTAAAGTTGCAGGCACTATACTAGAGTGACTATATATAAAAGAAGGCAGGGCCCCTGCAACTGTAACGGTTGTGATGAAGAGGGAATTTCACCAGGAACTAATTGCATACAAACGATACTGGCTGAAATTCCCTTTTCTCTACAACTGTTAAAGTTACATGAGCCCTGACCTGGATTTTATCTGGTCACCCTAGTTTTGGGGTGCTCCTGGATTCGTCACTGGAGGCCCAGGTGGCCCGGAGCACCCTTTACTAGCTTTGGTTGGTATGCCAACTATGCTTTTTCCGGCATAAGGATATGCGAACCACAGTGATCCATGCACTGGTATCTTCGCGATTAAACAATGGCAATGTGCTCTGTGTGGGGCTGCCCTTGCGCATGATTCAGAAGCTGCAGCTAGTGCAGAATGCAGCAGCTAGGGTGCTCACTGGGACACCTAGCTATGCTCACATAACACCTGTGTTAAAACAACTGCACTGTTTGCCTATTAGCTACCTAGCCACAAATAAGGTTATTCTATTTTCATACAAAGCACTAAATAACTTGTGACCAGGATACCTAGCAGACTGCCTTTCCTTATACATCTCCAGATCTGCAGAGGAGGCCTTCCTGGTCATTCCAAAACAAATGGAATGTCTCCCAGACAGCAGACTTTATAGCAGCACCCACAATCTAGAATACCCTCTCTCGTGTAGTTCAGAAAATGAGACATGTTTTAGATGCCTCTTGAAAACATACTTGTTCACCCAAGCTTTCCCTGGGCTGTAAGTAAATTAATTTTGCTGCTCCTTTTTATTGCTCCTTGATTATTATTATTATTTTTACTGTAGATGGAAGTGTTTTGAATGCTGTATTTTAATGTGGAGTTTTAATGTGTTTTTAATATTGTATTTTAATATTGTGAACTGCTGAGAAATTTTTACTTTACTCAGCGGTATATAAATGCCACAAACAAACAAACAAACAAATAAAATTAGTGATGGCCTCCAACAGAAATGGCTTTATAGGAGGATTAGACAAATTCATGGAGGATAAGTCTACTAATGGTTACTAATCGTAATGGCTATATGTTATCTCCAGTATTGGAGGCAGTATGCCCCTGCATACCAATTGCTGGGGAACATGGGTGGGAGGGTGCTATTGCCCTTATGTCCTGCCTTTAGGTTTCTTGGAGGCATCTGGTTGACCACTGTGAGAAACTAATGCCGGACTAGATGAATCTTTGGTCTGATTCAGCACAGCTCTTCTCATGTTCTTAGGAGGGAAGGGGCTTTGTGTGCAGTCAAATGGATTTTCCCCACAGCATTTTTGTTGTTGTGAGTGATGACTCAATGGTAGAGCACCTGACCTGCATGCAGAAGTTCTCTGGTTCAATCCCTTGCATCTCCAGGTAGGGCAGGAAAAAACTTTTGCTTGAAACTTTGGAGAACTGCTGCCAGTCAGTGTCAACAATACTTGGCTGGATAGACCAATGGTCTGACTTGGTATAAGGCAGTGTCCTATGTTCCTATGAGCTTTTCCTGTCATAATGCAAAATATTCTGGGGTTGCTTGGTCTTGAATGGGCAACTAAGTCCCATTAGCTTTACAAAAGACCTGTCTCTCATGGAGATGAAAACTTCTAGAGGAGGTTTGTTGATATGGGCCAATACAGGTGTCTATATTTTTGAACTCTCGTTGGAGGCATCACTATCATGATGAGTACCTGCACTTCGAAATTTACCACTTCACTGCTGCTGCAGCATTGGAAAACAGTATTCCTCTCAATACTAGTTGCTGTGAATACAAGCAGAAGTGAGCTGCCCATAACCAGCTGGTTGACCAGTGAGAGAAATGAATGCTGGACTAGATCAGCCTTTGGTTTTATCCAGCATGAGTCTTATTTTCTATTCCTGGGTGCTTAATGGCAACGTTTGGATTATACAGACTCTAGAACCTTACAGCACAGGGTCCCATAGTAGAACCTTGTATAAGCATTATTCATCTCAAATCACAATTTCCAAATGTGCAGTCATGAGCATTCCTCATGTTTCAGGATCTTCAGTTAAATCTAGCACTTTCCTGTTCTCCAAAGCCACATTTGTTTTGGCCTTCAAGAAATAGGATGTTTGTCATATTTAGAGCAGACCTTTTCCTCAAGCAATTGTTTCATTGTTTTATTTCTTAGTACTATCCCCAAACTGCTCATGCCAATGGAATCCTATTGACTTGAAGATTAAAGACTTGGACTTCAGAGGTAGTAAATACTTCTTTGTGGTAGGGTGTGGTCTCAAGCTCTTAAAGAAGCAGTAGTGAGACCTTTATTAAGAAATCTAGCTTAGATCCTCTGAACTTGGACAACAGCTGTCCACTCTCTAAACTTCCCTTTTTTGGAGCAAGATGGTGGAGAGGGTGCTGGTCCAGGTAGATCAAAGACTAGATGGTGGGAGTGTAACCCTCTTAATCCTGCTGGACCTTTCATTGGCTTTTCACACATTGATCATGGTGTCCTTCTGTCCTGCCTGTCCAAACTGGGCTTAGAAGGCAAAGTGAATGGCTCCAGTCCTTGGATGGTCACTCCCAGAAAGCAGTGTTGGGTGAGTTCTGTCCCACCCCTTGGCTTCTGGTTTGCAGAACACCTGTGGTTTCCATCTTATCCCTCACGTTATTGTGCTATATGAAGCCATTGTAAGAGGTCATTCAGTGGTTTGAGCTATGGTGACATCAATATGCCGATGTCACACAACTCTACCTTTCTGTTCCATTTACGAATCCCAGGGAGTCTGGATGGATGCTGGAGAACAAACTGAAACTGAATCCAGATAAAATGTATTAATCTGGTTCTGGATGGTGTTTTACTTCTTCTGAAGGGCCAGGTGTGCAGCTTGGAGTTGTTCGTGCACTTGTCACTGGCTGCAGAAGCATCAGGCTTGTACACCAACTGTAGCCCTATTTGGAGTAGCTGGACCTGCCCTCAGTTTCCCATGCTCTAGTTATCTCCACACCCACACTGGATGTCTACAATGCAGTTTACATGTGGTGGCCTCTGAAGACTGCACCAAACTTCATTGGTGCAAAATACAGCTGCCTGGGTCCTTAATGGGGAGGGGGGCAGAAAATCGGAACATGTGACACCACTTTTGTGCCAGTTCCACTGGCTAACAGTGCATTTCCAGGCCCAATGCAAGGTGCTGGTATTAACCGTCAAGGCCCTAAGTGGTTTGAGACTGTGTTATCTGCCCCAATGTTCTAAGACCTGTGTCAGAGGTCCTACTCATCTGTGTACTGGTGAAATTGGTTCGGTTTGCAAGAACACAAGACGGGGCTTTGTCAGTTGTGGTCCTGCCATTGTGGAACACACTTGCAATTGCTTGGCCTCTTCAGTTCTGGCATTCAAGAAAGCCTTAAAACTTTTCTTTACCCCTGCATTTCCCTAAGGGAAGTATATGATTTAAAGCATTTTTTTCATATGTCTTATTTAGCTGTGTCCACATTATCTCTGATGTTCTGTTTCCATGTGTGTGTGTCTGTTGCTTTTGGAGGGCATACATCAGCCACAGAGCAAACAGTTGTGTGGAGCTTGCTTCTCCCTTCCCTACCAGGGAACACCTAACGTAACTAAGAACTGAGTTTGCTTCTTTTTTTCCCCCTCCTCCTTCCCAAACTTTTCCTTTTGTGTCATGTCATCTGGATTGTAAGCCTGTAAAGACTGTCTTATTATTTATCTTTGCAGGTCTTGTAGGCTGAAAATGGAGTAAATATACTGTAAACAAACAAATAAATAAAAATAAATGATACTTCTCAGGAGTAAGTGATTTAAGAATTCTGAACTGTCTTATTTATTTTTGTAAGCTGTGCAGGTGATGGATTGGGAGGGCAGTGGTGAGTGCATTTGGCCCTCTATGGGCTTGTTCAGAAGACAGCTTAAACCTTGTTGGTTAAGGCTTTTGGTTAAGTAGCAGGATATAAGGTGTCTTGTGCTATGCGTTTTGCTAAACCCTGCTGACTCACTCACCACAGTCAGACGGTCTGCAGCAGGGTTAGCGGCTCTAACCATGGCTTAAAGTGTTGCATGCGATAGCACGGCTTATGGTTAGTGCTAACCCCAGAGAATCACAGTTTCACTAACCACAGAGCCTGAAGTGTCGTCTGAACAGGCCCAATGTCTGCTGCTTACCCATCTCTCTGTCTGCTGCTACCAACCACCCATCCTTCAGCAATAAAAGATGCAAAAATTGCTCCGCCAATCAGAGTGACTCCATATTGAGCCTTAAGTTGCAGTCCAACACATCTGGAGGGCACCCGGTTGAGGAAGACTGATCTAAGAGATAGACTGAGTTGAAAACATTGATTTTCTATCAGGAAAAATCAACAAGAGAATGGTCTCATTCACACCTTGTGCTGGGATGTCAATATCAATGCCTTTGTGCATAGCAAAACACAATCTCACCACTTTCCCAGTGTGAGCTGCCAGATTTTGAAATACTGAATGGTATATACTATTTTGTTGTGTGATAAAACACCTGCATGTTGCTTCCCTTGTCACATTGAGGGATGAAATCCCCCTTGAGGCAGGCTGCTTCCATCTCAAAGCACGTGCCAGGAGAGAGCGGAGGGTGGGTGTGCTTTCACTTCCCAGCAGAAAGAACAAGTGGCCGTGGTGGTAGCAAAAGGGCAGGCAAACAAACAAGGAAAAGAAAGCAGCTAGCATGGCCATGTGTCCCATTTTATGCAGGACAGTCCTCTATTTGAAGGCCTGTCAGGGGATAGTCCTCTGTTTGAAGGGCTGTGCAGTCCAAGTCCAGTTTGAAGATCAAGAGCCGTAAGGTGGGAGCGCTGGGCCTTGAAGTTGCCCATCAACAGGTCATCCGACACCTGCTCAGTCTTCCCCACTGCTCTGAGATGTGTTGCCTTCCTGTTTGCAAATTTTATGCAAATCTGTGCTCTCTTTTGTCCTCCTTTTTTTTTTTTTTTTTTTGGTGATGCATAAGTGGCCACAGGAGAAGTCCTTTGCTTTTGCCTCTGGAGAAGAAATGTGCACAGGAGGAAATAGATGAAGTTCATACTGAGGGAGGGACTGGCGACTATCCTTTACCTCCAGACTACCAGCTTCCTGTGGACTCTGGTATCTTGCCAACATGGTTTTGTTAATGGTTTGGATAAGAAGCTGCAGAGGGGTTGTGAATGGCAACCTGGTGCCTGCAGGCACCAAGCTGATGCTGCCCACAGGCAACTCCGCTTCCTGCTTAGTCCCATTCCTTTACTTTCAGCTGGTTAAACCTCTGATCAGAAATGCACTATTTAATCTCTCTCTCTCATCCACACACACACACACCACACACTGGAAGTATAGTATTTACACTGTCCAGCTCTTCTTCACATCATGAATCAGAGCTGGTTGGGGCTGTGCTGGTGTTATTGTTGCAAACAGTCCTCTGTGTCTCTGTAAATAGTACTGTTCATGCTACTAATGCAGTCCTTGTGCACCTGCTTGGAAATAAGCCTCACTGAATTCAGTTTGATCTTCTGAATAAACATGCATGCATGATCAGGCTGGAACGCACTGAACTGGTTCACATGACACGAAGGCTAATATGCCACAGTGGCTTGTTAACCACCCCCATGTATGCCTGCTCATTTTCCTAATTACCCTCACAGCTTGTTGTGACATCCAAACCCAGCAAGACTGGCATGTTGGTTTGGTTATCAAGCCACCCAGAACCCATGACTGGTTGTAGGGTTGTGGGATGGTTTGTGAACCACCCAACAAGCCACACACACTGGATTCAGATGACACAAGAAGCTGTGGTAGGGGGCTGGAATTAGCAACCTGGCGCCTGCAGGTGCTGCAATCCACCTTGGCTTAAATATGCCACAGTAATCATGTGGTCAAGTTCTCCTAGTCTCAATCTGGAGGCTCTGGGTGCTTCCAAGCAAGGCTTTTATCATGCTGTCACCCTGCCTTGTTCATGGAATTTTAGAGGAGTTCCAGGTGCCATCATCTTCCATTTCCCATCCTCCTGTATTTTCACACTGCTTCCTTTGGGATAGCTGCCCAACGCCTTTGTATTGGTAGCAATAGTAGCCTGCCTGAAAGCACCCCTCAGACTACAAAGCCCTATACTTTAATTTATTGGATAATCTTTATGCTATTGTTACAATTTGCCTCTCTATAAGAATAGTAAACTTGTGTTTTAAAAAAAACTAGTTGAAGGATAAGGAACACTTATTTAAGCCACTTTCCTCTGCTTGTTAGAGCATTACAATCTCCTTTCTCTGTGCCTTAATCAGCCCTCTCGCCCAATTTTCCTTTTCAGAGTCAGTTCTGCTCAGTTATTTGAGTCCAGCATGATGGCAAACGGGCAAGCTCATTAGAAAACCTCTAGAGAAATATGCAGCTAGAGAAGAGTTTGGATTATAATTGTAATTGCAATTGCTTGGCATTCATGCTTATAAACCTCTGGGAGCCTTAATAAAACATTAGAACGGTGCCATTGTTGCTGCAAATGGCTATGCGCCCTGAATGGTTTGCCAGAACAGAAGCTGGGTGTGGAGTGAATGAACTCCATGTGCGCGACATTTGCATACAATCAGCAGTAGGGAACTGATTCACATGATCATAGAAAATAAGGACTATACAAAGTTTTTGTGTAATGACAGTTCCCTACTAGTTTGCATAGCTGCCACCGCCACACTGTTTCTATCCTTTCATCCTTCCAGCATCACCACTAAGAGGTGTCATAGGAGTGCTTGTGCTGACCGGGGTCACAGTCTTAACATGGCAGTGTGGGCAGTACCAGTTCTGGAGCTCCCACTCAGTTGGCATTCTGCAGAGACTCATGATGCCCAGCCAGCCAGCAGGGTGAAGAGGTGCCTGGAGACCCCAGAATAACTTTTTTCTTTCCTCCCAGAACTCTGCTTCAGCCAGCTTCTTGCTTTTACTTGGTAGGTAACTATTTGCTTTTTAAAAATATGCCTTTGTTGATTGTTTGTGCTCCACACTCAAAGGATGAAAGACAAGCTCAGATTCTCCCTGCTGGGTGGGAAGGGGGTTTTCTACTGAAGAAAAAAGCAGTCTCTCCCCCACTCCAGGTTATTTTGCTCATTTTACCCCCCCCCACACACACACACACACGCACCTTTTAATTGGATGTAGCTGTAAAGGAGAGCAGATAGACTGCACTGGGTGGGGGATAAGATGGGTGAAGTAGTTGGGGATTTTAGTTTCATATGTTAAGCATGAAGTTTTAAATGACAAAGAGCCTTGGTCAGACCACCTGGAGGGAGGAGGGAGGCAGATAGCAAGGCTTGGGTGCCAGGAAGAAGTGCCTTATCTTTCAAGGTTGTGAAACTCAACCTGAGGAGTTGGAGGTGTGAAACAAGGGAGGAAGGGAGAGGAGAAAGGGATGTAACTGGGACCTCTGGAATGAGAGGGGGCTCTTTCTCTGAACATGGATGGACAAGAACTTGTGGTGGTGGGCGAGAACCAGGCTCTGTTTAGGAGTCCGTATTTTAGTTAGAGATTTCTTGTTTTATTACTGGGTTTTATGCTATGTGTGCTGTTATTAATGAGTGTTCTTAATATATATATATATATATCTCCACCCTTAATCTAAATAAAGTCTTCTGCCTCACAGATGTGAGCCATCTACGTTTGTTTTCTTGGTTCTGTGCAAGATCCAATGACAAAAGGTATCGTCTTGGTTAAGCAATCCTTTATATGGTGGTGCGTGGTGGGATTCAACACAGATCCAAAAAAAGCCAAACAAAATGTTGGTAGATTTGATAGACAGAACAAAGAGCGAAGCAACAGGCAGAAACCCAGTTACGTGGATAAGCTAGTTAGAGAAAGCAAATGCAGAACCTACAGGAAACCAGGGATGTGCTGGGGTTTGGACCTGCAGGAAATGCTTCGGAAGAAGGTGCCAGAGGAGGGCTGAACCTCACCACCATTGAATGGGTGGTGGTGGGCTTGCCAGTCTCAGGGGAAGAGACAAGGAGGCAACATGTAGCAGAACGCTCGACACCCAATGAAGCAGCTGGAGGAAACCCAGGGGGGCTCGTCCAAGGACCCCCTTCCTTCAGGAGTTTGGAGAAGGGAACAATCGGGAGAGTCTGGGAAGGAATTTTCCCTTTGAAGACTTGGACCCCAAGAGTTGAGAATTTGACAAATGTATGCAGACTACCTAGAATTGGCAACCCACCAGATGTGGTTGGCAAAGATCGAAGAGGAAAGAGAAGAGGCGCTGGCATGTGCGGGGCCACAACCTCCATTCCCTCAACCACCGCGGTTTGACCGACAAATCTTCCCTGCCTATGGAGAGGGAGATGACGTAGCTGCTTTCTTCACCATTTTCGAGGTGGTGTGTGAAGGAGTGATGGGGATGCAGCGGATCGTATTTTACGGACACAGGTTTCTGTGACATTGTGGGAACTGATGATGACACTCCCCAGAGAGTCACACTCTGACTACAACTACTTTTGGAAGTTGGTGAGAACTCAATACGCCCTCCCCACAGGGCACTGTAGAAAGAGATTCAGGCAGTTAACGGTGAAACCAACCGAAACCTTCACCACATTCATGGCGCGGCTGATGACCGCATTGGATGCTTGGCTAGAAGTGGTGGGCGCTGATGACCGAGGGAAATTACGGGACTTGGTAGCAAAGGAGCAACTATACCGCCAACTCCCCGAGAAATACGATGCCTGGGTTGGAGAGAAGAACTGGAGAAAAAAGAGAGCAAAGCTCTGGTGCTATGTAAACATATTTTTCTTTATTTCTTTTATCCTATCTTCTAACTGCTCGACGCGTTTCAGTTACAAAACCTTCGTCAGGAGCTACATAAAACAAATATAGCCACATTTTAGCCAACTTTAAGATACAACATAAAATCATAACAATTATATAAAGCAAGCACGAAACAACACCCATGTCAAACTGAAACACATCTTAGTTTACATTCCTTTGCTATCAAACACACTACAAATATTCAACATTTACACATTCATATGAAAGATTTTATACACTGAGCTGGAGCACTTCCCTACAATTTTGTGATTGTTACTACAAAAAGTTGAATCTACAATATGAATTAAAGATCAAAGTTTTCTGCTCATGTGATGTCCCAATAGGCTCAGTCATCTCATAATTCTGAGCTAGGGTCAGTTTGAAAACAATTTAAATAATTTCATTCTATAGCTGGCAGCCTTGGTTGCCTTATAACTCATTGATCTTGTCAACACTCAACAATCTACACACTTCATTTTCATTTCCGATGCGTTTTATCTTGAACTTGCTCTGGTAGCAGTTTGGGGAAGTTTTTACCCATCTGCTACTTCTCATGCTGGAACCTTATTGTAAAGTCTTACTATTGTTTGTTTGAGGATAAATCTAACGAATCATTTAATCCATTGGGTTCCAGGCATTTTAAGGATAGAATCCAAAAAAGTTCTCTTTTACTGAGTACAGTCTCACCCCCTCTCACCTTTTCTATCCCCCAGAAAACAAAGATTCTGGCCCATGTTTTTTATCTGTGAAATGTTTTACCAAAGGTGCCCCTGTTTTTTGATGTTTTAGACTATACAGATGCTCGCCTATCCTGATCTTCAGTGGTCTTGTTGTGGTTCTGGGACTGATGGGGTATTATAGATGTTTTAATACTATCAACCCTTAAAGCGATGGTTTATCTGAGGGTCTTTCAGTAAATAAGTCACTTCATTTAATTTTTTTCCACCATTAGGGGGCCTTCCCACTGGCCGGCTAATTTATCTGGTTTCAAGGGTTTCAGCACTAAAACGTTACCTCCTCTCTTGAAAAGTCCTTTGTTGTGCCTTTATATCATACCACCTTTTCTGTGTCTCTTGAGCTTGGGTTAGGTTCATTTGGGCAGCTTTCCCCACTTCTCTTAGAATGTTCAGCAGATTTTGCATATACGCCACCACCGAGGTGGACATGCTGGGTGATTTCCCTTCCCACTCCTCCATTAATAATGTAAACGGTCCCCTCAACTCCCGCCCAAACAGCAGTACATTGGGTGAATAACCCAGGCTGTCCTAGGGTGAGTCGCGATAAGCAAACATTAGGTAGGGGAGGGCTTGGTCCCAATCGGCCAGGTGTGTAACCGCATAAGCTTTTACCGTTTTTCCCAGCATCTGATTAAACTGTTCCACCAATCCATTCCCTTCATGATGGTAGGCTGCCGAGGTGCACTGTTGGACTCCTGCTAGTTTCCACAGCTCTTTCAATAGCTGGGACATGAAACTGCCGCCCAAATCATGCACCAGGGTCCGGGGCATTCCTAGGCGAGTAAAGACAGACATCAAGGTTTTAGCCAGTTGCACTGTGGTAATGGAAGTAAGAGGCACTGCTTCCGCGTATTGGGTAGCATAGTCTATAAGTGTCAGGACGTATTTCTTTCCTGTCTGGGTGGAGGGCGCAAACAGGCCCAAAATATCCACACCGACCTTCTCAAAAGATGTTTGGGAGATGGTTGTAGGGGGGCTTTAGGGTGATCTCTAGGGAATCCTACTTTCTGACAGGTTTCACAGGAATTACAAAAGTCACGGACGTTGGCAGCCACTAGGGGCCAGTAGAATCCTCTGCTGACCCGAGCCAGCGCCCGGACAGATTCCCAAATGTGGGAGTCACCGCAGGTAATTATTGAGTCACAGAATTTTTGCCCCTTCTGTGACTCCGTAATTACCTGCAGTGACTCCCAAATAACAGGAATAACGATAGCAATAATTACATATTTTGAGACCTTGTACTTATTTCCACATGGAAACACCTGGCAAAGCACAAAAAAATGATGAAACAATGAGAAAAGATGAATTAGAATAAAAAGAGGGCCCTGGAATGATTACATTTCCTCAGTTGCCAGTGAATATCATAGGAGACTATCATCCTGCTAAGAGTTTTCTGCAGACATCTCTTACCAAGTAAGAACCTATATATTAAACTTTTGTTAAAAGCGTTTTTACAATAAAAATGTTTTTATATGATTTATAGAAATTTTAATGTATAATGTGGACAGGCCCAAGAGCCTTCATATTGTATTATTTTTTAAAAAGATTAAGAAATTTACATATGGGCACAGGCCTTTTGAGGCAATATGCCTAAATAACCTCTAATCTGATATATTAATATTATGTGTTATCCCCATAAACATAAAGTAATGTATTCTTGATGTTACGGCCCCCTGAAGAAGGCCTTAAAAAAACAACGTAGGCCGAAAGTGTTGGCCATGAATAATAAAGTACCTCTGCATTCTGAGAACCTGCTTCTCTTTTTTGGGGGGAGGGGGGTGTCTGACCAAGGCTCTTTGTCATTTAAAACTTCATGCTTAACATATGAAACTAAAATCCCCAGCTACTTCACCCATCTTATCCCCCACCCAGCTGCAGCCTATCTCCTCTCTTTTACACCTGCTACGAAGAGCATAGTACATTCTTCACTACAACTGAAAAGTCAATAAGTAACTATCTGTGACAATAGGGTTGCCATCACTCTCTTCCCCAGCCCTCAAAGATAACCACTTATTTTGCAAATGTTAATTTACTTTAAATTATTGTGATTTGGGGGGCTGTCTATACACGCTGTATACCCCGTGGTGGCTGCTCCATGGCACTGTGTAGGTTATACAACGCGGCTGCCAACTCACAGCCACAATGAGGCTTTCCCCTGAAACTGCGCTTTACCACAGATTTACCACAACTTTTTCCTTTGCTGTGAGCTCACCACCGTCTTTCCTTCATCTGTTGGTGGTGACCTTGCTTCAGCTTGAGGCTGGGGATGTTTCGGGGATGGTTTGCGGCCACAGACAGGTCACGGGAAGTGCAGGAAGGCTGGGCAGAGGGCAAGCTCATAAAGGTTTAACTGAATAGCAGCTCCTCTAGGATTATTTTTATTTTATTTAGTTTTGCTCCATTTCTCTCCCTTTTCTTTCCTAATGATCGGCCCTTGTTTAAAGGGCTCCTTTAAAGCTCCTGTCAACCTAAGTAACTGTGAGCTCCCTCCCTCCCTGTCATGCTGCCCCAAGCCCCTGCTGAAAGCCTGCGCTCCCTCCTGCCCTGGGGATTTAACATTTCCACCCTGCAGCTGTGATGCCGTGGGTTTTGAGGGAACAAGTGGACGAAGCGGTGCCATGCAGACACAGCCTGAGGCTGAAGTTGGGTTTAAAAGGGACCGAGCAGGGGAAAAAATATCCAACAAAAACAAGCCGCAACTCTGGCAACAAGCACCCATCTTTTAACCACCATTATGCTCCTTTATCAATTAACTACCTAATTAATGATAGACTCACACCTCATTTAAAACAGGTCTACTGGGCTGTCAAAGTGGTTCCCAACATAAGTCAGTTATATGCTAATAACAAACACCATCCAATCTGTTAAAGCCTACGTTATGCTTTGAAATGCATATGGATATCTCTGGTCTCACTTAAGTTTTCCACAGCAAATTCCTAGCTGGAGCAAAGGTCTAATAAATTCCTTGCAACCTTGAAAGATATGCAATGCAATCCCATCCACAATTACTAGAGAGGGACTCACTGAACTCCGTGCTACTTTACTGTTGCTCAAGATGGAGGGTTGTGGAGCTAGCAGGGAAGGTGGACTTTGCCCCACCTATATGTTGCGTCCATTTTCTCAGCTGCCTTGGCTTCATCTTGGAATCTAGTTCTGACCCATCATCTCTGTTTATAGGGATGAGGCCTACATTTTTGCCCTGCCTGCCCTTTTGTAATTCACCATGTTCCTCCTTAAAACATCTAGCATACTTAGGGTGACCAGATTTTGAGGATCCAAAACCCGGACACCCCCCCCCGCCACCCCACCCACCCACCCAAAACAACCCCCCCCTGCGCCCGCGCTGCCCCCCCCTGCGCCACCCCCCCGCATGCCCCGGCGCGCTACTGAGGGACAGGCCGCGAAGCCTGTTTCTCAGTAGATTCCGAGCACCGAAGGGAAGCGGATGCCCCAGCAGGTAAGTGCCTCGCGCCGCCGCCTGCCCCGCGCAGGCCACCCGTCCCCCCCATGCCGCGCCACCCCCCTGTGCCGCACCGCCCGTGCCGCGCCGCCCCCTCGACACGCCACCCCCCCGCACCGCCCCCGCGCTGTGCCGCCCCCCCGCGCCGCGCTGCCCCACCCGCCCCCGCGCCACCACCCCCACGCCGCCCCCCCGCGCCGCACTCCTTACCGGCTGGGTTGTCCGCTTCCCTCCGGTGCTCGGAATCTACTGAGAAACAGGCTTTCTGGCCTGTCTCTCAGTAGCGCGCCGAGTGATGACGTCATCACCCGGCGCGCTACTGACGGACAGGCCGCAAAGCCTGTTTCTCAGTAGATTCCGAGCACCGGAGGGAAGCGGACGCCCCAGCAGGTAAGTGCCTCGCGCCGCCAGCCTCCCGCCACCGCCGTGTGACACCCCGCCGCCCCGGTTTGCCCCCGCCGCCCCCCCGGTTGGCCCGGATCGCCCCAGGGCCATCTGGTCACCCTTTTGGGGGGCTAAATTTCCGGATTTGGCCCCCCCAAAACAGTTTTTCTGCCCGGATGTGGATTTGCTCCCCATTTCCCGGGCATGTCCGGACAAATCCGGGCGTCTGGTCACCCTAAGCATACTACCTTTTGGAGGCATTGTGTCACAGATGGTCTTTTCCTTTGAAAATGGTTCTTGATCACAGCTGCATAGGTAATAATTCCTTTTATGCATTCATGTGGGATGGATAGAACTTTCTATAGATGTCCTTTTGTTTCAGTCCTGCATTGTGAGGAGCATCTGCCCAAATTTATTTATTTATTTATTTATTTACAATAAGCCCTCTCTTGTTTACAATTATTAAAATTTTTGTCCTCCTAGCTTTAGCTCACTTTCTTCATGTTCCTTGTTTATTCAAGGATATTTTTTTAAAAAAAAGCAAACACCACATTTTGGGGGGGAAACTAATCTAAAAGTGTTACAACTTAGACATTGTTCTTATTCAAGTTGGCTCAGAAGCAAGTCCTACTGAGTTCAGGTGGCTTACTCTCAAGTAAGCAGGTGTAGGATTGTAGCCATTTCTCTTTCTCATGAACACAATTATCCTCTCTCTCTCACTCACACACACACACACACACACACTGACTACATGTGTCTTTGCTAACTGTGTTTCGAAGAGGGAATTTTGGCAGGTGCCACTTGTTCTGCATGTGTGAGAAAACCTTCACTTTCCTTACTCTCCATTTTAGGGTGACCAGATAAAATCCAGGTCAGGGCTCATGTAACTTTAACAGTTGTAGAGAAAAGGGAATTTCAGCCAGTGTCATTTGTATGCAATTAGTTCCTGGTGAAATTCCCTCTTCATCACAACTGTTAAAGTTGCAGGGGCCCTGCCTTCTTTTGTATATGGTCACTCTAGTATAGTGCCTACACCTTTAACTGTTGTGATAAAGAGGGAATTTCACCAGGAACTAATTGCAACAAATGCCACTGGCTGAAATTCCCTTTTCTCTACAAATGTTAAAGTTATATGAGCCCTGACCTGGATTTTATCTGGTCACCCTACCATTTCAATTTAACCGTGTCCCTTTTACTGCTTGCTCAACTTATATCCATATAGCTCAGGGCTCAGATAATATTTGCCTCCAAACAAGGAGTGTATTCTTTTGCCTTTTGACAATACTGTTCCTGGGACTAATAAAGTCAGTGGCAAGCACTTGTTTGACTTGTGGGTGTCTTTCTGCCAATACATTCTGCCCGCAAAAGCAATAGAGAGCTGATATGAAGAAGTAAGCTGGTTGGTCTCTCTGGCAGAGCAATGAAGCTGAGCAATGTGAATGGAACATGTGTTTTGCCCTCCCTGTCCATGGGCTTTTCAGAGGAGCATAGGTGTGGGTTTGGTTATTCTACAGTGTGACTGTGGCAAAGCAGGCAGAGACTTCCTGGGATGTTTAGCATGAAACCATGAGACCACTGACAATCAAGAGAAGGCTTCCTAGGCTGACCAGGCTGCTTTTCACAGTTTTTTTGCTCCTCCTTTTGTATTTTACTGCCTACATTGTCTTTACAGAAAAATGTCCACACAGGTAAGAGGAGATCCATCTCCTTCTCGGATGTACTTTACGTATTCCTTGCTCTAATAAGCCGAGCTGGTCTTTCTTTTTCACACTGAATTGCATCGTGCATCATACTTGCCCAACGCTATCTTCTCTTTCAGGGACATGTCAACATACTCCCCAGGCAAAGAAACTCTTGTGTAATCTGCCATTAAAATATATTTTCTGTCAACTGCTCACTTTAAGATGCAAGGCAATAGCCAGCCTTCCTTGCAAGGTGGGATTGCCACATCTCCATACTTGGCTTCCAAGATACTGGGCTTCCAAGATTTAGAAGTGGCAAGTTCTTCAAAACCAACAAGCCTGTATGCCCCCTTTCACCACATCTGTGTCGATATGTATATGAATGGTTAGCTCTAGAAACGTATAAATAAGAACAATTATTTTTAAACTGAAAAGCCTTTGCCTACTTATAATGAATACATTCCTTAAATAATGTGTAAAAGGGATAGATTTAAGCAGATGAATGACAGTGGAGCATAATGGAAAATGAACTGCAAATCCATTTAGCTGAGTCTCTGGTACATTTTTTTGTTTGTTTCATTAAAATTATGCAAATTAAGAGTGTGCAATTAGCATAAGGTAGCAAAAAGATTAAAATAAAATAATTTGTGCTTTAATTAAACAGCTTGATTTTCTCAGCCATAATCTCATGTTACACCCCCCCCCCCCATATTTTTAAAAAATAAAATAAAAAGGCCACAAAACATAAGGAAGGGTACATTCTGGCCACAGTAAGGCACTTGTCTCATGGTTTTCAATCAGAACGTGGTGCTTAAGTTTTCCACTCAAATAAAGGAACTATTAAAAAGGTTTTCTTGTGGAAGTTCATAGTACAATTAACAAGAATTACAAAACATAACTATCAAACCAAAGGATTTCACTAAACATATATTCAAGCGGTTTGAGAGAGTCCATCTGAGTGTCAAGAGAGTTAACAAGTTCTTTTCTGGTTGCTGGACAGAATTTTTTCTTAATGCAGAAAATCCATGACGGTGGGGGTGGGGGAGAGACAGAATTTCTGCACACTGCCTTTTGTTTGGTAGCCCTGGAGCTCTCCATCTGGAAGCACCCTAAGATAGTATGCTTAAAAGGAAGGAGGGCTAAACCTTATGACATTTATGCACTCTGTCACTTTTCCCCATCTTACTTGAGGATGTGGTTAAAACTCTCTCTCTCTCTCTCTCTCTCTCTCTCTCTCTCTCATATATATATATACACAACACACTGGAATAAATAAGTATTCCTGGCATGGAGGTTAATCTACTGGACTTCCCTGACAAGGCTGGCCTTAGGATAAATTGTGCCCTGGGCAAGAGTTGCCTTTGGTCCCCCTTCCCAGTCAGTTTTGCAGGGCCACCCAGAGGATTTATGGGGCCTGGTGCAAGTATGATTTCCATCACGAGTATCATTGCTCAAAACCTGGTTCTCTCAGCCACCGTGCTACAGTTTGCACAAAGCCAACTGTAGCACTGCTTAGAACTGTGGAAAAGCCACGTTCTAAGCAGTGGCAGGGCACAGCGCAATACAGCAGAACTATCACAGGTTTTACTTACAATATTTTTTGTTTTGTGGCATGCTGGTTAATTGACTGTTATTTGTTTATTGTTTATTTTAGAACATCCATTATTTCTAGCTTTAAAGATAATAAATGTTTTAAGTAAAAAACCTATCCAGCTGACCTCTTATGGCTTTTTTATTTTATCATTATTTATATAGTGCTTATAGTGTTTACAATATTTGAAGTGCTAAGTGCTCGGCAATGTTGCTTCAAAGTAAAGCTGTGTCTCACTGATTTTTGCCAAGCACAAATGTCATCTAAGTAGAAAGTGAAAAATAAACATACTTTAAAGCTAACTGAAGCAAGATCATTTTGGTAGTTAGTACTCAAAAAATCTATGTAACCTTGAAAGAAAGGTTACAGACACTTGCTTTTTGCCACCCTAGTTCATTGCAGACAGTACATTACCCCCCCCCCCCCAAAAAAACCCACTGAGCTCAGCTTAGCGCCCCACTCAACTGGACATTCTGAGCTGGCCCTGCCTCCTGGCTACGGCCTGCCCTTATTATCTGCCTCTCTGTGTGTAATAGTTCCAATACTACATATCCCTTAGGATTTGCTTGTATGTTACATACTAAGTAGCTATTTGATTTTTACACAACTTGATAAAACTGAGAAAATAGGTTTATATCTTTTTTGTGTTTCCCCCTTTTTTAGAGTTAGACATTAGACCAGTCAATAAAGGTCAGGCAGTTTTAAAGCATTAACTTTATTAGAATGATAAAAATGATACTTTAATCACCATCCGGTTTTGATGCTAATTACAAATCAAATTAGTTAGACTTGATACTGCCAGATCCTGTGGAAGGGGCATTCTCTGGTTCTGTCAACAAACAAGATAGCATCATGGGCAGTCCTAGGCAGTGACCACTGCCACTTCTAATTGTGTTACGGTTTGGAGAGGCCTGCAGTTGTAGCAGGAGGTGTAGAGAGAGGTTGTGCTATTTAGGGGCTTCACGGACTATTCAATTACGGTCAAATACTGGGGCAGCCAACTGACAATATTTGACCAGTCAATTAACCAGCATGCCAACTCTATCCCCCTTTGAACTAGGAATCTGCAATTTAAAACTTCAGTTATTACCAAATGTTCAGCACAGTCTGAATCATTCTTTGGGACACGTCTACACCTATGAGTGCCAACAGTTCTGTTTGTCATCGTATACCTATTCATATTTACAGCTGTATCCTTCTAGAGCTGCTGGAAGTGGGGCTGGCAGCCATCTACTGCCTAATATGTTTACATAGGGCTGGACATTCTCTCATATTTGTCTGACATAAATTTAGGGTGGATGTGATACACAAGCTGAAACCTTGTACTGAAGACATCAGAAAGAAAGAATGACCTTTAGGGGTGGAAGATAGTACAGAAATATAAGGCCTGTAAGGAACTCTCTCCAAGTAGGGGATTACCATTACTGATTGGGCATGATAACAGCGTTTTCTCCTGGCTATTCTTGTAGTCTAGCAGTGATTGGAATAGGGTTGTTGTCCCCCGCCACCTTCCAAACATGTAGTCTGAGAGTGATCATTGCTGTGATTTAGAGCGCCAACCTCCTGCAAACGTTTTGTTCAATGGGCATGTTACAGCCCTCTCAAACAGCATCCTTGTGGTGACTTCTCCACGAAACAATCATAATGTGGCACAGTTAACCAGTTAGCTAACCCACATGATGTCAGTGGCTGGCACTGGTATTGTAGTGAAATGTGCTCCTGAGAGCCAAGGGTGGGCAACTTCCAATAGTTAGAGAGCTGCATTGCCCCCCTGACCCCAATGTGGGCCACCTCCTTGCCCCCCCCCCACTTGTCTTGCTGCTGCCACAATCTGGTGGCACAGCAGCAGGGGTGCAAAAATGGCCAAAGGAGCACATGCAGACAATGGGCTGTGTGTTCTCCACTCCTGCCTCATATAGGAAAGGAAGTTACAAGCAGAAGGATTGACTCGCAAAGAAGCAAAGTCTACATGAGTGAGTTCATTGGGACTGCTGCCAAGTTCATAAACAATAAAGTATTTTTGCTGTTATATTGCAGCATCTGGCATTTATAAAACAGGCATAGAAATTTTCCACAAGGTAGAGAAGGCAAACAGGATAAATGGTGCTGGCAATGTATGGGGGAGGTCATGGGAAGAGAAGGTTAAAGCACAGTCCGAAGTGGGGAGAGTGGGGTTGGGAGCCAAGTGGCAGCTCATCCACCATTTCCAAAGCCCTGCCAGCACCTGCCAGCCAGGGCGGGAGGTGGGAGGCTGGCTTTACCAAGCTTTTTATCTCAGCGGGTCTTTTTCTTTTAAATCTCCCTGCATTGAAAGGGAGGAGGTGTGAGAAGTAGGCAGTTCCAGGCTGGCACAGCTGAGGACCCAATCCTGAGGCTTCTCAGGAGAACAAGGGGATTTTGGCTCCATGGGATCCATCCAATGCCCCTCTGTCCTGACACACCCTATTTCGGTGATTACCAGTGGTGCAATCACCACTAATGGTAGGTGTAATCCTGTAGAACTCTCTCTGTAACTGGGGCCTCTGGGTAGATGTACACTGCCCCTTCAAACCCACTTGGCAGCTTTGCTCTAGAACTATGGATGGAGGTGGGTAAATTAGGACTATTCTGTTCCAGAAGAATTTAGAAGGGAGGAAGGCGTCAAAATGATTGATGCTTTTAGAATATCCCCCATGTGATAATAAATCAGGGAAACAATTTTTCAAGAAAATATATGAATGAAGGTGGGTCTAACATAACTTGGCACCCGTAACAACCCGAGAGCTTTGACTATTGGGCAGTATAGAAATGAAACTAAATGAAATGAATAAATAATAGCAGGTGGTCTCAAATAATTTTCCCTTGATCCTTTCCTTCCAGATGTAGGAGGACAGTGTGACATAGTAAAATTATCTAGTTCCCACACCTTACGTGCTATAAACCTATTTGTTATTTCACTACTCTTCTTCCTGCCGAGCAAAAGCTAAAATTACTATGTGTGGCTTTTCCTATCCTGCAACACTGAATTCTTTATATGTTGCCGAGGCAGCATCCTTACTGGAAAGCAATGGAGATGAATATCTGTGAGGGATTTTTTTGGATTATGGTTCAGAGAATGATCAGCAACTCTCAGGGATAGAAGTCATTTCCCAAGAGGGCAGCACCTCAACCCATTAACCAAACACCTGCAATGTTACAGTTTGCTTTGATGAATGACAAATGGGCACATCATGTGCTCTGGCTGCTTTTCAAAACCACAGCAGCCGGGAAAGGATTGACACATCCCGGAGTTATCAATATTTTTTAAAGCCCTGTGGCAATATGTTAGTCATTCTGGGCTATTTTCTGGCTAGAAGCTACTCTGCACATTTGTGCCAACATAAACAGTTCTAACCATGTGTAACTTGTGTAATTGCATTGGTTACCCTATACAGCAGTAAAGGCAGAGGGAACTGCTTTTCATGGTTCAATTGGAAACACCCAGCCTTTCCAATACAGCAGTACTTGTATACTGGGAAAATTCCCCTCCCTACCTTATGTTAGTACACCTTACAAGATTTACACATCTGTGTATATAACCATAGCTGTGCGGATGGATTGATTGATCATATTTCCTGTGCCAGCAGAGATACTTAGACTGGTGTAGTGAATTAAAAGGATGGGTAGTTGATTGAGAAAGGGAAGGAGTTATCAGTCCACCAGATCTTCCTACTCTGTCAAGACATTAACATGACACAAACACCTGGTAGTGATTATGTTACTACAGCATAGTATGCCTGTCCCTTGTTCAATTGCCCCTTTTAGGCCCATACTCTTTCTTAATGCCTTTTACCTGCTCTGCCTAATGCATGTTTCTATCACACACAGAATATGTTTATTTCAGCCAGACTTGTAACAGCATTTCATCCTGGTTAAATTATTGCTGTGTTGTATATCAAGCTGCCTTTGAAAATGGTTCAGAAGCATTAATTAGTGCAAGCTACATCTGCCAGATGTTAACTTAAATAGTTTGCTTGGATCGCATCTTGCCGGTTTTAAAAGAATGGTGTTTGGGTGCCTGGTCACTTCAAAGGCCAGTTCAAAGTGCTGGTTTTTATCTCAGAGCCTTAAATTGATTGGGATCCAGTCACATGAAAGAACACTTACTCCTGTGTGCAATTGCCTGCAAGATAATCTAATGAGGCCCTTTGCAAAGTGCCTTCTCCTGCAGAGTAAGTCAAATGTTAACTAGGGAGGGCCCCTCCCCGTTATGGAATGTTCTCCCCAAGGACACTCACCTTGTGCCAATGTTACTGTCTTTTAAGCATTAGGTAAAACACTTTCTTTGTTAACCCAGAAGTATGATATAGAAAGTATGGTTAATCTGTGAGCTTTAACCTGTTGTTTTGATTGCTGTGTAATAGTTTTATTGAGCCCATCTTCTATACAAATATATTGGATGTGACCCTGTTTTGAACTATTTTTCAGCGAATTTTCTTATTTTCATAAACCCCACAAAGTGCAGCAAGTGGACCTCCAGCAAAATATCCCAGTTGCTCTAGCTGGCAACGGGGAGACACCAAGACCTCCAGATATGAAACTGGGATTGGGGAGTTCCTTGTTGGAGCAAGTTATTGTTAAGACATCGGCAGCCACCAACAAATTGTATGCCCAAGAGAAACAGGCTGAGGTCAGAGGGCCATCCAAATCAATTGAGAAGCAAACCAGGAATAGGATTGTGATATCGACAGCCAATAAAAAAGCAGCTGAAGAGAAGTTAGGGCCCACACCAAATAAGGTTCAAGCTAAAAACAGGAATGTGACACCTGCAGTGGGTTTAAGCCATCCTGAAGTTTGGGATGCAACACCAACATCGAATAAAAAACCAGTTGAGAAGCATGTTATGCCAACATCCAGTCCAGAGGAAGAGGAAAATAAAGGTGTGGTGCCAAAACAGCAAGGAGAGAAGCAAGCTGAGGCTAAAGATGTAACATCAGCAGTCAGCCAAAAGCAGGCTGATGGAAGGGACGTACCAGGAGCACCCAATCAACAGGAGCTAAAAGATAAAAATGTCACACCACCATCCAGAGCAAAACAAACCGAGAGGAAACAATCCAGACATACAGACATGGCTAAAGAGCACTCTAACAAAGTCAAATCATTCCCCGCCATTATAGATCGCAATGCATCTGCAACGACAGCTCAAAAAGTCACAAATCGAGTTCCTGCAGCAACTCCCCACAAAAGGTTAAAAGCAGCTGACTTCAAAATTCAGCCTGATTGGGACTTTGAAGACCAGTATCTCCTGGATAATTCCACCCGACAATCAGTAAGTCGATACAACATGACTTGGTCATAATTCTCCTAAAAATATCTGTGTTTCATTATAACACAGAAAAGATGATAACTAACTACAGACTTGGTTTGGGCCAGTTCAGTTATCTGTAATCTGAGATCTAATGAAAGGAAAGTTAGACTTGGCTATGATGGGTGACATCGTCACCTGTTCTCCTTCCACCCTTTTAATCTTTCCTGGCCTTTGAGATGAGGGCTTACTGTGGGCCTCCTACAGTATTATAAACGTCTGCTCTGGTCTGAGACGATGACTGCAAAACAATCAACTACCAAGTAGCTTTTGGCAGTATGTTTATGCTACAGCATGCTTATCTTTGCAACGACTTGCTCATGGGATCCAATTGGACTGAGCTGGAATTAAACTCAGTTCTCTCAGACAGTGGAGGCTTGTGGCTCCAATTTTGATAGGGTTGTGAATCCATTCTGTGTTTCAGTCAGAGCCAGCCAGAACTCTAAAGGAGCTTTCCAAGGTATTGAACCCTATCCCCAAAATAGGCTCAGCACCTTGGATAGCTCATTTAGAGTTCTTGTGGGTTCTGATTGAAACCCAGAATGGATCCACAGCCCCACTGAAATTGGAGCCACCAGCCTCCACTGCTCTAAAGGGAAAACCCATTGGATGTTAGAAATAAATAAATAAAAGACAGAAAGAAAGAAATCGGATAAAAGAACAATAATAAAACTAAAGACGATATTGCAAATGGAAATTCCAACAGGTGTTGAATCTAGTTCTCATTGAGGTGATAAACCTGCATCTGGGCTGTACTAATTCATACAGCAGATGACAGCTTCCATGATTGTCCATATAAAATAAATCCCTGAACTTTGAAAACCAACATGTCAGGAGGATGGGGGAGGATAGGCTACAATCCTTTTCCCTGATGTCTAGTTTTCTCTATGGAGGAAATTTCTTGTATGGAGGACCATTCAATCATATTGGCCCCCTATCTGCAATCTGGTATGGTTTAGACATAGGTTTAACATCCCAATGAGAAGGTCTAAAACTCCAAATGAAAAAGAAGTTAAGGATGTTCATATAAATTGAAATTTCATACAAATAAGAATAAATTGTTAATATGTTTAAAGAGCACTCTTATGCACATACAGATGAAATACTAAAATACAAACAGTATTCATTAGATTCTGGCCATACACGTTTTGACATATTAGTCTTCGTCAGTGGCCCAATCACTGAAAATATACAGAAAAACATTTATTAGTGCCTTTGATGGAGGCAAAAGAACTTTATCTTTTTGTCTGTTGCTGTTCATTTAACAAAATGGTTTTTTTGAACCTACCGAGGGTATTGAGTATTCAGATAAAAGTTAAAAGGGGGCTGACTTAAGTATTCCCAAAGTAAGGGATTTATATGTCACTCCCCACAATGTGGTAGATATTGTGCACTCTGAAATAAGAACTGAAATACTTGATTATACCTTTACTTTACAGGAGTGCACAAACATATTTACTGAAAATAAAATAAGGGATACTCACAGACATTTTGATTCAGCCTCAACACTTGTGCATAATAAGGTACATCTAAGATAAGGACTCGAAAGTAAGGCTTCCTTTATATGCCTAATCGGTAATGTGATTATACCTAACAGCTGGGCTTTCAGCATCAGGAAAAATACCTTTAAAACGAAATTCCTGCCTGAATCTTAAAGGCGCTCAAAATGCATCATAACCACGATAAATAATTAATTAAGGATAAGTAATACCAGATAGTATATACCCATTCTTTACAAAATACAAGACCAATTGCATTCCTCATTTAAGCCATTTGGCATTGTTGTTCCAAGTGTAAAAATCCAAAAAAGTTCCCTCGTTTTCAATCTGTTCTTTAGTTGTTTTCCAGAGCCAGTCTGTCTTTCCAAGGTCCAGAATATGACATCCATTTCAGAATGTCCAAACTCGATATAAATCGTAGAATCATAGAATAGTAGAATTGGAAGGGGCCTATAAGGCCATTGAGTCCACCCCCCCCCCTGCTCAATGCAGGAATCTACCTTAAAGCATCCCTGACAGATGGTAGTCCAGCTGCCTCTTGAATGCCTCTAATCTGGGAGAGCCCACCACCTCCCCGGTAATTGGTTCCATTGTCGTATTGCTCTAACAGTCAGGAAGTTTTTCCTGATGTCCAGCCGGAATCTGGCTTCCTGTAACTTGAGCCCATTATTCTGTGTTCTGCATTCTGGGTTGATCGAGAAGAGATCCTGGCCCTCCTCTGTGTGACAACCTTTCAAGTATTTGAAGAGTGCTATCATGTCTCCCCTCAATCTTCTCTTCTCCAGGCTAAACATGCCTAGGGTCCCCTCTACAAGGATTCGCTTTTGCGCCCGGTTAGGCGATTATGCGCATAATCGCTGAAGCGCATTTACACCTAATCCCTCTGCATGAGAGGCGTCGAGAGGTGGCGAAGCGCATTAACAGATGACCAAAATGCGCTTTACAAGTAGTTAATGCGCATAAGCGCTTGTTCACAAAGTCAAAATGCGCTTTAACGGCCAGAGCAAAATAAAACTCGCGATTTAACGCACGTTCGATAATGCGCATAATCGGAGAGATAACGCGCCTCTACGCCCGATTTGCGCTCCGTTCTTGTAGAGGTAAATTTTTTAAAGCGCCTTGAAAGAGCTTTAAACCTCTCTTGTAGAGGCAGCCTAGTTCTTTCAATCTCTCCACATAGGGCTTTGTTTCCAGACCCCTACTCGTTGCCCTCTTCTGAATACGCTCCAGCTTGTCTGCATCCTTCTTGAAGTGTGGTGCCCAGAACTGGACGCAGTACTCAAGATGGGGCCTAAACAGTGCTGAATAGAGGGGAACCAGTACCTTGCGCAATTTGGAAGCTATACTTCTATTAATGCAGCCCAAAATAGCATTTGCTTTTTTTGCAGCCACATCACACTGTTGGCTCATATTCAGCTTGTGATCTACAACAATTCCAAGATCCTTCTCGCTTGTCGTATTGCTTAGCCAAGTATCCCCCATCTTGGAACTGTGCATTTGGTTTCTTTTTCCTAGGTGTAGAACCTACACCTATGAAGATCACTTTGGAATTTGTTTCTGTCTTCCAGGGTATTAGCGATCCCACCCAATTTTGTGTCGTCTGCAAATCTGATAAGCATTCCCTGCACCTCCTTGTCCAAATCATTAATAAAAATGTTGAACATCACTGGGCCCAGGACTGAGCCCTGCAGTACCCCACTCGTTACCTCCCCCCAGTGTGAAAAGGTATCATTGATAAACACTCTTTGAGTCCGATTCTGTAGCCAACTGTGGATCCACCTAATAGTTGTTCCATCTAGCCCACTTTTCACTAGTTTGTTAATCAGAATGTCATGGGGCACTTTGTCAAAAGCTTTGCTGAAGTCAAGATGTACTATATCCACAGCGTTCCCACAGTCCACAGGGGAGGTTACCAGATCAAAATATGAGATAAGATTAGTCTGACAGGATTTGTTCTTGACAAATGCATGCTGGCTTCTAGTCATCACTGCATTGTTTTCAAGGTGCTTATAGATTGACTTCTTTATAATCTGCTCCAACATTTTTGCAGGGATGGGTATCAGACTGACTGGTCTGTAGTTCCCAGGTTCCTCCTTTTTGCCCTTTTTGAAGATAGGGACAACATTAGCTCTCCTCCAGTCCGACACTTCACCCCTCTTCCATGATTTCGCAAAGATAATAGACAGTGCTTCTGAGAGTTCTTCTGCCAGCTCCTTTCTTACTCTAGGATGCAGTTCGTCTCGCCCTGGAGATAGGTACTTGTTCAAAGAAATTAGGTGTTCCTTGACCATTTGTTTATCAATCTCAAACTGCAATCCTGCCCCCTCAGCTTGCACTTCACTTTTTCCAGGGGGGTCATAGAACCGCTTTTGAGAGAAGACTGAGCCAAAGTAGGAATTGAGCACTTCGGCCTTTTCTTTGTCATCTTTTACCAATTTGCCATCCTCATGAAGCAGTTGAACCACCATTTCTTTCCTCTGTCTTTTACTATTCACGTATCTGAAGAAAGCCTTTTTATTTCTTTTAGCATCCCTCACTAGCCTCAGCTCCTTCTCAGCTTTAGCTTTCCTGATACCATTCCAGCACTTCTGTGCTACTTGTTTGTACTCTTCTTTTGTAGCCTGGCCTTTCTTCCACTTCCTATATGCATCCTTTTTATTTTCAGGTAATCTCTAAGCTTTTTGTGGAGCCACATTGATTTCTTCTGTTGTCTTCTATCTTTTCTCCTTGTTGGAATTGTTTGTAATTGTGCTTTTAAAATTTCCTTTTTTAAAAACTCCCACCCATCTTGGACTCCTTTTCTCATTAAGGTCACTTGCCATGGGACCTTTCTTACCATAGTTCTGAGTTTATTAAAATCGGCTTTCCTGAAATCCAGAGTACGAGTATGGCTACATTCAGCTTTTGCTTCCTTTAAAATCAAGAACTCAAGTATAATGTGGTCACTTTCCCCCAGAGCTCCCGTAACTGCCACTTTATCACTAAGTCATCCATATTGGTCAGTATCAAGTCAAGGATAGCCGTACCTCTAGTTCCTTCCTCTACTTTCTGTAGGAGAAAGTTATCAGCCACACATGTCAGGAATTTCTTGGAGGGACCACTTTTGGCAGAATTTGTCTCCCAACAGATATCGGAGTAATTGAAGTCCCCCATTACTACAACATCGGATTTCCTTGAAACACTGGCAATTTATTTTTCAAAAGTTTCATCCTCATCTTCTCCTTGATTGGGTGGTCGGTAGTAAACTCCGACTATCATGCTCCTTTTATTCCTTTCCCCATTTATTTTAATCCAGATGCTCTCGATGGGGTTCCCAGGCTCATCCTCTTGTATTTCTGTGCAGGGATAAGTATTTTTAACATATAGTGCGACTCTGCCTCCCTTTCTATTTCTTCTGTTCTTTTTGAACAAGTTATATCCTTCAATTGCTATATTCCAGTCATGGGAGTCATCCCACCAAGTTTCAGTTCTATCTATCAAGTCATATTTGCCTTCATATATTAAGAGTTCAAGTTCATTCTGTTTGTTTCCCATACTCTGGGCATTAGTATATAGACTTGGAAGCCCATGTGCTTTGCAGTCTGGCTTCTTTGTTGCACCATAGGAACCTGCAGTCTTTATTTTCTGATGCAGCTCTTGTGTTCACAGATTCTTATTTTTATTTTTCTAGTAGTCATGCCCACATACAAAAGTTTACAGAGACATTGAATGGCATATACAACTCCCCTTGACTTACAATTGTACAAATCCCTTAGGATGTATTTTTTGCTTCCTGTGGGTTTGTAAAATCCTTTATTTTCATGCAATTCTCACAAATACTACAATGGTGGCATGGAAAATTACCCTTAATTTTCTGATGTAGGATTAAATCTTTATTGCCCTCATTCCTGCCCCTGAGGGTGCTGTGCACTAATAAATCTTTCAAGTTCTTGGCACGTTTGTAAACAAAAAGAGGTTTAGTTTCACACCCTGGTATATCCTCCAACAGACTCCAATGTTTAAGTGTAGCAGTTTGTATACACCCATTATGGCCATTATAAGTCAGAGGTACCACCATTCTGGAATCATGCTGTTCCTTGTTTTTATTTTTAAACAAATCCTTCCGCTCCATTTTTCTTACTTTGAACATGGCTTGCTTCAATTTTCTTTTTGGGTATCCACGTGTCTGAAGTTGTCCTATCAATATTTTGGCCTGCTTATCAAAATCAGATAGAGTGCTACAGTTTCTTCTGAGTCTTATGAGTTGAGAGTATGGTAGATTCCTCCTAATATGTGTAGGATGGAAACTATCATACTTCAAGTATGAGTTGGCATCTGTAGCCTTTCTATAAGTATCAGTATATACTAAGGTACCATTTTTGATTACCACCATGTCCAGGAAATTAATTCTTGAGGTGTCATGGTTAAATTCAAATTTTATGGTGTCATGTATGCTATTGAGATAATTCTTAAATTCCATTAGTTTTTTTGTAGTTCCCTTCCAAATAAAAAAATATCAAGATATCTCTTGTAGATTTTAATATGGGTTTGGAAAATATTACCCTGATTAAGAATATATCTTTGTTCAAATCTGTCCATGAATAAGTTTACAGGCTCTGGGGCAAACTTGCACCTCAAAGCCATGCCTGATTTTTGCCAATAATATTGATCTTGGAACCGGATTTTTTTTTTCAATGCTATTTCAGCAAGTGAATAAATGAAATTGGGGGATGTTTCCAGTCTGTTCTTTTATTAAGGGTAAACTCTATAACTTCCGTCGCCTCTTCATGTATTATGTTAGTATATAGTGATGCCACATGAAGAGTTACCAGCAGGCAATCACTATTTTCCAATTTAATTGTATCCAAAAATTGCAAGAAATGCCCCGTGTCCTTCAGGTAAGTTGGAATTAATGGAACAAATGGTTTGAGGAAATAGTCCACAAACTTAGCTATCGGTTCTAGGATAGATCCACTGATACAATCAACCGGCTGGGAACAGGGAATATTCCCTTGTGTAGTTTGGGTAACAGATAGAATACAGGTGTTCTCCCCTCTGATTCTAATAAATATTCCTAAATTTTGCTGTTGATATATACTTCCAATAATCCCTCTTCTACAGTTTCAGCAATTTGTTTTTTATCTCAAACATCGGATCATAATTACAGGGGACAAAGATTAAACTTGCTGATAAGGGAGGAGTGATAGTTATCTGGGATACTAATGATTACCTAAAGGAGGCTCAGAGACAACTAAAGATGCAAAATCACTATGTCCCCTGTAAATATGATCCGATGTTTGATATCAAAAAACAAATTGTTGAAACTGTAGCAGAGGGATTATTGGAAGGATCCAAATGGAGAGGCGGGTAAGTAAGAAATAAATTATTATTATTATTATTATTATTATTATTATTATTAGTCAAGGGGAGTTGTGAATACCATTCAATGTCCCTGTAAACTTTTGTATGTGGGCATGTCCACTAGGAAAATAAAAATAAGAATCTGTGAACACAAGAACTGCATCAGAAAGCAAAGACTATAGGCACCTATGGTGAAACATTTCATCGAGTTTGGACATTCCAAAATGGATGTCAAATTCTGGACCTTGGAAAGACAGACCAGCTCTGGAAAACAACTAGAGAACAGATTGAAAATGAGGGAACTATTTTGGATTTTTACACTTGGAACAACAATGCCAAATGGCTTAAATGAGGAATGCAATTGGTCTTGTATTTTGTAAAGAATGGGTATATACTATCTGGTATTACTCATCAATTAATTATTCATCATGGTTATGATGCATTATGAGTGCCTTTAAGATTCAGGCAGGAATTTCATTTTAAAGGATATTTTTCCTGATGCTGAAAGCCCAGCTGATAGGCATAATCACATTACCGATTAAGCATATAAAGGAAGCCTTGCTTTTGACTCCTTATCTCAGATGTACCTTATTATGCACAAGAGTTGAGGCTGAATCAAATCGCCTGTGAGTATCCCTTATTTTATTTTCGTTAAATATGTTCGTGCACTCCTGTAAAGTAAAGATATAATCAAGTATTTCATTTCTTATTTCAGGGTGCACAGTATCTATCATATTGTGGGAAGTGACATATAAATTCCTTACTTTGGGAATACTTACGTCAGCCCCCTTTTTTGAAAACTTTTATTTGAATACTCAACAGCCTAGGTAGGTTAAAAAAAACCATTTGATTAAATGAACAGAAACAGACAAAAAAATAAAATTCCTTTGCCTCCATCAAAGGCTCTAATAAATGTTTTTCTGTATATTTTAAGTGATTGGGCCACTGACGAAGACTAATAAGTCGAAACACTTATGGTCAGAATCTAATGAGCACTGTTTGTATTTATTTTATCTGTATGCGCATAAGAGTGCTCTTTAGAGATATTAACAATTTATTCTTATTTGTATTAAATTTCAATTTATATGAATGTCCTTAACTTCTTCTTTTTCATTTGATGGTGTTTTGGTTAAGGCCAGCATCTTATTATTTGTGTTTGTGAAGGTCTACAACTCTACATGGCCGCTTTTGCTGCACTGCAAAGCTTGAAATTTTTTTTTAAGGCCAAATGCTTTTAGCAAAATCAAGAGAATGGGAGATCTGTCTTTGAAAAGCAGATTTATAGACCTTGTCATTGCAAAGAAATCATGTGGGCAGTACCCACTAAACATCCCTCTTCATGACCCGAAACCTTTTGCTCTCTGCCTCTACACACCTATTGCATAATTTTCTCCTTCCTCCCTGTCGCCTTCCCAGTACTGTGTGCTTCCCCAAAATTATTATTAAAAAAATAATAATCAAATTCTGTTGGAAGTAAACAAACCTTGCAACTTGGTATGCAGGAAAATAAAATGTGTGCAACTTTCTGCAAATTTACCCAAATGGTAAAGTGTATTCAAGTTGCAAAATATTTGGCTTTCTGGTGGCAGAAACTGAGAGATTTTAGCAAAGAATGCCAAACATCACCACAGAGCAAACTGATCATGAACATTTTTTAAAGTATAGAATTTGTGAAATCCCAGGCAAATAGTAAACAACTTGAAACCTAGAGTTTCAAATGCTACTTGTTTTGAGCAGAGTTACAATATTTTTCAGACACGGCTTTTATTGGCATGTTTGGAGGTTTCAAGAAGCTCTGCACCATATTTTTGTTTTAAAAACACCTTGACATGGTGGATAAGATTAGACAGATCATTGAAAATCCTGCAACAACTGCCCAAATCCCCCACTTTCTCTGAATAGATGTTGTTATGGTATAGGAAGCTTAATCCCCCCGCCCCCCGGGTCTGCCTTGACAGAGCTGCATTGGCACCACATTCCCCCTAAACACTGCAGTTTCCCTCCTGTGGGGTTGAGCTTGGTAAGCCCCATGCCAAGGAGGGAGCATGGGGTTTCTGGTGGTCATCCGGGTACTGGAATGGCCTCAGTCCTCTTCCTGACTTCCAATCACCTGTCACCATCCTCCCAGAACACTCCCCTGATCAACCACAGAGCGAGGTCTGATGGCGGAAGAGCTGGGTGACCTTGGTCCCACCAAAAAAGTTGGGTAAGTCCCCAACTTTTTAACAGCACAGCTTCACGGAAAAGCCCTCTGGTGGC
The DNA here is from genome assembly GCA_029215795.1 of Anniella stebbinsi. NCBI lineage: Eukaryota > Metazoa > Chordata > Lepidosauria > Squamata > Anniellidae > Anniella > Anniella stebbinsi. Next base: position 55,963,803 of record JARDYH010000005.1, on the reverse strand, counting down.
TGTGAATCTGTGGCTGCGAATCTGCATCTGCATCATATAAGGCCACCTTCATAAACAATGGTGCAGTGGTAAATTTTCACAGTGCAGGCACTCATCCTGACAAGCCTTGTAGCCAAGCCTCCAAAGAGAGTCCAAAAATTCAGGCAGTTGTGTTGATCCAGCAATTATCATCTGCTAAGAGCAGGTCTTTTATAAAGCAAAGAGGTCTTCATTGCTCCTTCAAGTAGGGGTGTGCATCGGATCGGATCCGATCCACGATCCGAATCCGATCCGCCCCAAAATCAGAAAAATCCAATCCGATCCGACCAACCCTCCGATCCAATCTGATCCGCTGAGGTCCGATCCGGATCGGAAAAAAATCAGCGGATCGGACGCCATTTTGAATGCTTTTTCCCATAGCCAAGTATTGTGTTACAAAAACGCCTATAACTTTTTCATTTTTAAAGATAAAAGGATGAAACTTGGGCACTTAGCAGATGGGTTAGGGCTAGTTATCTGAGAGAAATTTCAGAAAGATTGGTGCATGCATTTTTTGGCAATTAATGTTTTAATAAATAACCAGGAATGCCTCTAACTTTTTCATTTTTAAAGTGCCACACATGACAGTTTGCCACATTGTAGGTGGTACATTGGCACCTATGTGTGTGAAATTTCAGAAACATAGGTGCTTGCCTTGTGTGGCAATTAATTTTAGAAAAATGGGTAGTAGTGGGGTAAATACAGTTACACCTCCCACTTTTTTATTTTTAAAGATACAAACAGGAAACTTGTGCACATTACAGGTAACACTTTGCTTGATATGTGTGTGAAATTTCAGAAAGCTAGGTCCAGGCATGTGGTGGCAAGGTATTTTTGAAACAATGAGGAAAGAAACACCTATAACTTTTTTATTTTAAAAGTTAGAAGTCTGAAAGTTGCTCACTTTGTAGATGGGATAGGGGTAGTTGTCTGTCAGAAATTTCAGAATGATAGGTCCAGGCATTTGGTGGCTACGATTTTTTTAGATTAAAAGTTACAACAACACGGAGTTCTGACAGATAAAAAAGGGAGGGGGAGGCGGGGGGTGCAATTGACAGCCCAAGCCTCTGTGGAAAAACTTTTGTAACTTTTAATCTAAAAAATTCGTAGCCAACAAATGCCTGGACCTATCATTCTGAAATTTAGAGAACTATCTTAGTCACATCAGTAGCATTAACAGAAACCTGTTAGATGGTCTTAAAGACAGGAAGCTGTTCCTGATTGGGCAAATTTGGTTCCTCCAATAGCCACCTCCAAACTTCTTTCCCTCCTTTTTGTATTTCAAGAGCTGTCCTGATTCTCTGCGGTTCAAGGCTGCCAAATCTGATTGGCTGAAGAATGTTTTTCTGCCCAACATCACAGTCTTCATGGACAAGAATCACTTCAGTGACAGCGAATGGGACCGCTTGGAGCATTTTGTCCCGCCTTTTGGATTCATGGAGCTAAATTACTCATGTGAGCAACTCTACTAAGGGGGATGCTGAAAGGGCTATGAACAGGAATTTCCCTCTCTGGAATAAGGAATCACAGGTCTTATAGCAAACAGGCTACTGATCCTCTAGATGTCCCCTAACTGAGACCAGATCTATACCTCATTTCAAATCATCACAAATGTGGAATAAAAAGCAGGATATAACATTATGAAAGCAGTGGAATGTGGATTGCGGTCCCAACAGTTATCAATGCACTTCAATACTGCTACAAAGCAGTAGTGTAGTGGCCTTGAGGCTCTTTGTCCTCCTGTCCTGATAAACCTGATCAGATAATGGAATCAACAGTTGCCCATTTCCTAGAGGAAACCTAGGATGAGAAGAAACATAAACAGATTCTTTGGTGCGATTGCACCGGTAGCTACTGTAACTTACTACAGGAAATTGAGCTGGTCCAACTATGAGTTACAGTGAGGTCACATCCTCAGGTGGAAGAGTTTGGATGCCTTTAACAGGGTGGCCATTTTTAAATTTATTTATTTATTTAAATTTCTATACCGCCCGATAGCCAAAGCTCTCTGGGTAGTTTACAAACAATTAAAACCTTAAAGATACACTATAATACAATATAAAACATAATAAGAGACAAACCATTTAGATACAAAAGTATTTACATACAAAAACAATCAACAATAAAAATCCCAGGTCCTGCATGAAGTGAAGTACTGCTGTTAACTTGTTGATTATCACTACAAACACTTCCTGGGAGTAGGAAGCGTTTAGGAGAAGAGCCCTTTATTGATAGGGGCTTTCTTCCAAAGTCTGGAACTTATATTGAATAGCACTAACGCTGCCACCTTAAATGTGTCTACTCAGAAGTAAGTCCCACTGTGTCCCACAGGACCTGCTCTCTACTAAGAGTACTTAGTAATGCAACATAAACAGAATTGTAGCATGGAGGTTTCCTGGTTTTGGAGGAAATAGTTGTATGCACACAACAATATTGTGGGTTAAGCTTTATTGTCTGCACACTTCCTCCTCGGCCTCCCTACCTACTTTATGTTGAACTATTGTTTGTATTTTCTATATCGTCTTGCATTATTGTCATGAGTGCTCTGTTCACTGGCAGACGGCGGAAGTGCTTACACTCAATGCATCTCCTTGGAAAGGAAAAGCACATTCAGGGAGCAATTCCCTGAAATCCCCGTCACCTGCCTCCAGAATCTCCCAGATCCCAGACAAGTGGTGATGGGCTCCTCCCTAGACATTAATCTCCCAGTAGCACAAGCATGCACAGGCAGTAGTAGAACCCTATCTGCAAGAATGCTCTCATGCACTTCATGTAGTGACTTACTTGTCTAGAAGAAACAAGAAAACAAAATGTTCAGCTTGTGAAGGACTGCAGAAGAACATCCTTCCATAAATCTAACTGGCTGAGATCCTTTGTCCCCCAGGTCAAAAATGTCTGTATTTAAATCCATATCCCACTTTTCAATATATAAAAAGGAAATTCTCAAAGGGGTTTACAATAAATGTAAAACAACAATCATATAGGATCTGGAGTTATATTCACCGGATGTTCTTGCTGGAGAAATGGTGGGGGTGGGGATAAGGAATTTCCTTTGATTCCACTCCCCCCCCCACCCGCAAAACTGCTTTTGGAGGCTGGGGAAGCTTTGGGACAGGGTGGTCTTTTGTCCAGTGAGAGACTCCTATGGAACTTACTCCCTTCCACAAATGGAAGGTGTCCTTCAGTTCAGAGAAGGGCAACTGGATCCAAGTATTATTATGAAAGACCACAAACTCTAAGCACTGATGAACCTTCATGTTTCATCTTTAAGTCAAGATAGCAAGCAATGTACTCCAGTTCAGTCCTGTTTCTGTGCCCAGGCAATGTCCTATATACCTCCCAATTCAGAGCTATGTACTTTGCTAGACCCTTGTACTAAATGATGGTGCCTTTCTCTTTTCAGTGGTAAAAGAAGTCATCACCCTGTTTCCTCCTAAACCCTACAACCAAGTTCTCTTTGCACACAACAACAGCCAGGCTTCCAGGTGTATCTCCTGTGCAGTGGTAGGAAATGGGGGCATATTGAACAACTCCAGAATGGGCCAGGAGATTGACTCCCATGATTATGTCTTCCGGTAAGGGAGCTGTTTTTGTTTTTGTTGTTGTTATTTATTTTCCCATCTATTTATGAATTTATTTAAAAGATTTATACCTGGTCTTGTTCCCCCCTCCCCCCGCCCCTAATGAGGCAAAGCATAAGAAAACATTGCAAATAAATGTAAACAGTGAGATGAAAGAAGTCTATAAAAGCATCAGGAGCAGAAACTAAAACAATAATTACAACTGGCACCTCATCTCAATAGCATAAAACAAACTATTTAGCCCACTATTAAATCAGATATTATAGGCTAAAGGCACTTATAAAAAGAAAGATCTCTGCCATCTGCCAAAACAGCATAAGATGAACTTCCTTCAGGAGGGAGTTCCTGTGGATGCTCCGGAACAATCATCCTCCCAATGTGCCCACCGGGAACGAAAGGACATCAGGGTGTGTGGCCGTGCTCCCTGATTTCTTTCAACGCATGGAGGGCTGGGTGGGGGGATCACCCAGGGGAAGTATGGCCATTTAAGAACATGGTGATGCTCCTATGTTAAAGGGTATGTGAATCTCGAGAAAGGTCCTTAGGGGAAAAGGAAATGCTTTTGTCTGGCTTCTCTTTCCTTCTTTTTCCCATGCAGGAGCTGGAAGAGGCCCATGCCTTGGCTCCGATAAAGTTCTCACCTTCTTCATGTTACCAAGTGTTCTTTTTCACGCAGATGTAGGCCTGTGTGTGGAATTTCAGACATGCAGCCTTGGTATTTGGAGGGATCTTTTAACACAGAGCACTGAGCTTAGCACCTTCAAGGTTATGGGATTTGAGGGATTAAAGATACAACTGCTTAACCCAGGAGAAATTTACTGAAAGGGATTAAAACATACATTTCGGGTGCAATCCTATCCAGATAGGCGGCAGCCTCCATGCCTGGAGGCTGCTGAGTATCCAGTGCAGGGCGGGAGGAGAGTAGTGGCTCCATGCTCCAGCCACCTTGGTCCCCTCTACAAGGATTCGCTTTTGCGCCCGGTTAGGCGATTATGCGCATAATCACAGAAGCGCATTTACGCCTAATCCCTCTGCACGAGGGGCGGCGAGAGGCGGCGAAGCGCATTAACGGATCTCCAAAATGCAGTTTAGAAGTAGTTAATGCGCATAAGCGCATATTCACACAGTCAAAATGCGCTTTAACGGCCGGAGCAAAATAAAACTCGCTGTTTAACGCGCATTCGATAATGCGCATAATCGGAGGGATAACGCGCCTCTACGCCCCATTTGCGCTCCGCTGGTGTGGAGGTAAGTTTTTTAATGAGACTTCAAAGAGCATTAAACCTCTCGTGAAGAGGCACTCCTTGCCTTTCTGCTAGACAGGTGATTTTGCCCATCTAGCAGCAGCGCCTCGGAGGGGGATGGAAGGAGGCTGGGTCGGCCATAGGAAATGGCATAAGGCAGCTGCCCCAGACTCCTCCCCTCCCTGCCCCCAGAAACACCCCTTTTCCTTGTCTCTGCACTCCATTTTTTGAGCACAGAGAAATAGCTGGCCTGTGTTGGTTCTACTTATTAGAGAGAGACATGAGAAGCAATGGTTTAGTGTAACTAACAAATAGGTTGTGTGGTGGTGGGGAGCTGCAGGCAGGAGAAGTCCTGGCAGTAGGGAGAAAGAAGGAGATGGATGTGTAGAATGGCAGGGAAGGGGAAAGGAGCCTGGTAAGGGCCCTAGCTGAGCTTATGGGCAAAAGAGGGAAAGCCAGCACGTTGCTTAGCCCTGGAGACACACAAGCCTGGGGAAGAGGCAGAAAAAGGAGCAGGGAAAGCTGAGTGCTTTCCCCGGGAAAGTGGGGGTAATGAAGGAGGAAAAAGGGGGGGGAGCTGACAAGCTAATGAACTTGCCAGGGAGAAGTTCATAAAGGAGAGGCTGTGGAAGTTGGAGGCAATGGGGTGCCTTTGCTGCTGCAAAGAGAGAGGAAGAGGGGGAGAGAAGAAAGGAATGGGGCTCTCACGAGATTCCTCTTGGGTGACAGAGAGAGGCTTCTTTGGGTCGAAGAGTCCTAACTATTGGGCAGTTATTTAACTCTTTTAACTATCCCAAAATACAGAAAAGCGTTTACGCTGGCTAAGTTTAATGTGCTTCCCTCTGCATTTTTGGAGGGTAAATACAATCATACTCTGAGCGCCTATGCTCCTGTAAAGCTGATATGATAGAAACTGTGGGCCATGTATTGTTGTACTGTTCTTTTTATTGTGATTTCCAACATATCTTTATTACACCTATTTTACAAGGAATACCTGGGAGATCTGATGTGTTCTATATAGATTATCTTCTGGCCAACCAGAATTTTCAGATAATTTTTAAGGTGGCTAGATTTTGTGCTGCTGCAATTGCCTGTCAGCGTGGGATGATAACATCTGATTGTGATAATGTTTTAATTTCTCAAAATGTGGGGGAAATGCATAATGTGTATTCAATTAATTGACTGTTTATATGCTACTATACTTATAGTCCCATTCTACTTTGTTGGCTCTGGGAATACTATATGCAACTGTAGTGTTGTTTTGTTTCTGCTGGTCTTGTGACTGTAATAAATATTGATTGATTGGGCAGTTAGGGTGCTGCTTATATGCTCAAAATTTAATTATTAAAGCTGAAGCCATGGCATAGATTGCTGTCTCTGTTGGCTTATCAAAAGAAAGATGTGGGCTAGATTCAGGAGTAAACTGAATGGCAATCTTCCCTTCCTCCTGACTTAAACAGGAAGGAAAACATTCAGAGGCTGCGGAGCATTTTACCTGTTGTCTCTCTCTCCTCGGCTGGTTTCTGGAGCCTCATTTTAAATATGGAAGTGATCTCCAATGAGGGGGAGAGGTCAAAGGGTTAGATTTGGACAATGATGGTCATGCCAGAAGGGTGATGGCTTTGTATCACAGTTCTGCTTTGAATATCAGGCCTGGCTTTTAGAATGGCAGGCTGTTGTTATGGTTTCCCAAGCGGGAATGAAGCCTCCTTTTTATGTTGAAAAATAGCAGAATGTTGGGGTGTCCAGCAACATTATACTGGGTGTCTGGAATATATACAATTCCTAGACATTATCAGTGGCTTACCTAAGAAACTTGAAGTGGCTATTGCTATGGGCTGCCATTTTTGGCAGGTTGGATGATATAAAATGGAGACTTCCATTGAGCCTCCAGCTGAAAATAGCTCAGCATCGGACACTCATCAGCTGATGGGGGATGGAGGAAACTTGGTTTAATAGAGTTCAGTCCAGTCATGCTATAGAATGGTGGATTCACTAAACACTATTTTTTTTCTCCTTCAGAACCAATACTGCTGACAACTAGGGATGTGTATTGTATCGTTAAAATGTACGATAACGATACGATATGCTCGTTATCGTGCATGCGTTTAATGATAACGATATGATAGGAAAGCCTACGATAATTATCGGAGACGATAAAAATCCTACGATAATTATCGTATGTTATCGTTTTATCGGAAGGCTCTTTCTCTTTTGCCGCCACATGGACGGAGCTAGAAGGTGGGGTGTGCTTGCTGAGACAGTGACCAATCATGCAGCAAGAATTCCAGCAGGCTCCAATCACAATGTTGGAGGAGGGCTAAGGATATCCCCGCATAAACCCCCCACACTTGGTGTTCCAGCTCTGTTGGGAGTTAGGCGTTGAGGGGAGAAGGGTGGATTTTGTTGGAGCTCTGTCCTGGCTCCTGGGTCTTAGTTACTTGGTAGCGAACTGTTGGAGATTCATTGTAGTCTTGCATCTTTGTGTCTCAGGTTCATTTGGCCTTTCGTTGCTTGTGTGTTTGAGTTACAGTTTTTATGTTTTCTGGTTGGTTTGATTGAAGGGTTAGGTTAGCATGAGTGGGGGTACTGTGACTGAGGGAGTGTGTTTTGTTCTCTTCCGTGTTTAACTTTCTTTTTAAATATATATATATATATATATATATATATATATATATATATATATAATTTCTCTCCCTCTCTCTGTCTGTGTGTGTGTGTTTGCTTGATTGACTGTGAGTGTGCTGGTGTGTCCTGTAGCCTGCTACACAGGATAACACTACACAATCTATGGTCAAAGCAGCACACAAACTGTTTACAAAGGATTGTTATTAATATAAATAATTTCAATCACTTTGTAGCAGTATGAAACGCGGCTCTAAGGCGCGCCTTGGGCAAGGTGGCTCTGGCTCTAGGAGAGATGCTGTTGCTGCTGGGAGCAGTTCTGGGGTGGCTGTCTCTCCTTCTCACACATTTTATTTCTTTTTTAAAGACACTGCTCCATCCAATGTTTCCAGTCTGGAGGGACTGCTTTAGTGAGGGACTGCAGAAGCATCCCCTGGACCCCCTCACACATTTTTTTTGAGACTCTGGTCCAGGCAATGTGCCTACCTCTACCCAGAACATGACTTTTTTATTTCCCTCCACTCCAGCCAATGCCTACCTGTACCCCGAACGTGACTAAAATTCAAATCAATATTCAGCATTTTTCTTATTACTAGGTAACTACATAAATATCAATTAACTAGAGTACATTGGCAAAATTTACATTATTCTAGTTGGAGACCCTTGCTCACAGCCTATTGATGATTCTTACTAGGGGTGTGCACTGGATCGGCTCCGATCCATAATCTGGAGCCGATCCAGGGGAAATTGGATACAATTATCCAATTTCCGATCCCCCCTCTGGATCGTCCGATCTTTTCCGAACCGTTCCGGAAGGACCTGATCCGGTTCGGAAAAAATCGGAGGATCGGTGGGCACCCGCTGGCGCCCACCACCACTTCCATTGGTGGGCGCCAGCGGGCGCCCGCCGGTGGAAGCAGACAGGGGGGCTTACCTGGCGGGGCGTCCTCCTCCTCCCGTTGCCGGCTGTAAACTACAGCAAACTAGGCCTCGCAGCCTAATTTACAGGAGAGTGCCAGGTGATGATGTCATCACCTGGTGCTCTCCTGTAAACTAGGCCGCGAGGCCTAGTTTGCAGTAGTTTACAGCTGGCAACGGATGGAGGAGGACACCCCGCCAGGTAAGGAGCGGGGGGCTTACCTGGGGGGGCTGTCCGCTGCCATCCGCTGCCCCCTGGGCGGCAGCGGATGGCAGTGGAGGGGCCCCGGGAGGTAAGGAGGATCGCGAGAGGGGAGGAGGGACGGGGGCACTTACCTGCGGGGCCGTCCGGCACCTTCCCCTGCATAGATCTACTGAGGACTAGGCCGCGAAGCCTAGTCCTCAGTAGATCTACACAGGGGAAGGCGGCGGACGGCCCCGCAGGTAAGGAGGATCGCCAGGGGGGGCTTACCTGCCAGGGCCCCTCTGCTGCCATCCGCTGCCACCCGGGTGGCAGCAGATGGCAGCGGAGGGGCCCCGGGAGGTAAAGAGGATCGCAAGGGGGCTCCCACTTACCTGCTGGGGTCGTCTGCTGCCGTCCACTGGCGCCAGCGGACAGGAGCAGAAGGGCCCTGCAGATAAGTGCAAGGGGGGAGGGACAGGGAGGGGGGAGTTAGGCCCCCACTCACCCCCCTGCCGCCATTTTTCCCCATAGACTTGCATTGGGGGAAAGCTTTCTTTCCTCCAATGCAAGTCTATGGGGAAAAATGGCGGCCGATCCGAAAATTGGACATCCGATTTTCAGATCGGGATTGGGTCCAAACTGATCCGGGGGACCTCCAATTTTGTTCCAATCTGATCCGGAACAAAATTGGAGGTCCCGATCCAGACCCAATCCGATCTGGGGGATCCGTGCACACCCTTAATTCTTACCCTAATCGTGACTTTTTATTTGGCAGTGTGCCTACCTCTACCCCGAACATGATTTTTTTATTTGGCAATGTGCCTACCTCTACCCTGAACGTGACTTTTATTTGCTTCTGTTCCAGCCAATGTGCTCAGCTCTGGCATGAAGAACTGCCAACCTGCCTGTACAGGGGTGGCGGGCAGACTGGGTCATTTTTCAAGCACTATGAGGTCAAGGTGATGCGTGAGGTTTGTTTTGATGGGATTCGCAGTTGTCAAAGCAGCACATGTATATCTGCTAGGATCCTCCAGGTTTCCTCACTTCCAGGGTATCTCCTGGCCCAATGAGGCCCTGCCTGGCTAAGGCTGGCTCTTTAAGAAAAGCCTTCTTCTACCCCTGCTCCTGTGGTGACACCCAAGAGTCCATGCTGCTTTCAGGGACAGATCCAACTGGCCCTCTGCCTCTCTGCCCACCTCTGCCAAAAATAACTGCCTGCCTGCATCAGCCTGCCCGCCGTCTGTGCACGGGGATCGTCTTCTTCCTCCTAGCCTCCATTACCGAGGAGATGCAGAAGCATCTCACACATTGCCTTTTTTGAGCCACTGTGTCTGCCCAGCCCGCCTTGGTGGATCGATGTGCATGTGCGGTTTTGGCTTCAATCAATACCAACATCAAGAGAAGCTATGTCAAACTGACGTATGCGCTCCCATTGTGGAGTGCTGCCATGAGTCCACTCCTTACAGCTCTTTGGTAAGGTCCCCAACTTTAAGGATTAGCTCTTTAAAAATGAGGATTTCTCTCAGCTGTACCATTACCACCAGAAGAAAACAGTGCATGTGTTGTTGAGAGCTTACTTCTAATAAACAGTTGCAGCTGTGCATCTGAAATTGGGCACAGATGAGTCCCCTCAAGACCATCTGTGAGATGACCATGAGAGGAGTACTGTGGACATCGTCTCTTGAAAAAGGAGCACTTATGCCAACTGAAACAGTGGATTTTGAGTTTTTGACAACTTACTTCCAAGTAACGCTTGCACTTATTGTTCTGTAATTTGGAACACATGACTAGCAACACTCAGTCTGCATTGTGACCAAGTTTTAAGAAGTTTTAGGCCTTACTCTGACTCAAAAATCAACTCTGTAGGGCAAAATGTAGAAACGATATAATATCGTATTTCTGATAATTATCGGAGATACGATACAGTTCACCTAAGATATTATCGGAGATTATAATTTTTTGGTCCAAAATTCCGATAACAATACGATATGATATTTTTGAGCATGCGCATCCCTACTGACAACAACTTTTTTTTTCAAAATTTTAGGGGATTCCAGTAGTTTATATATTGAGCTCCATCAGATGAGTGTTTTATTGCACGCTTGTTGCTGGGCACTCATGGATTTTCACGGTTCCCTCTCACAATGTCATTTGCTTCCTATGCGCCTCCCACCCCTTCTGGCCTTCCTTGCGCCACAAAAAAAAACCACCCAGGAAATCGGATATATTTTTTTTAATGGAAGTTGACGCTATCTCCTGCTGCGCCATCAGAACAGCCCACTGAATGGGCCACGTGCATGTTGTTTACTTCCTCTTGTGAAAGAGGAAGTATCAAGCAACGAAAGCAGGGGCAGAGAAGCGATGGTAGGGAAGCGTGATTTCCCCCGGTCTGCTGGAACTCATTGTATTCAAGTGTATTTGAAGCACTCTTCAAATGTCAATTCTTAGCAAATATCCATTATACTTCAACCATCTGTGTCTGTAGGAAGACTAGTGATTTTGACTGGGGTTTAAATGTTCTCACGTGTAGAAAATTGAAACATTCTACATGCCTTCAACTTTGGAACTCCTTCCACTAGAAACTTGGCAAAGTTCAAGCCTGAGACAGTTATTTTTCATCAACTGTTTAAAAAATCTTTGATGGAGTCCTAAGTTGCTAACTTAGAAATTCAATGTGGTTTCTTTGGCCAGAGTGAGTGGGGCCGTGATCAAGGATTATGAGAAAGATGTGGGAACGAGGACATCCTTCTACGGATTCACAGCTTTCTCCTTAGCAACTTCTACTGCAATACTGGGGAGTCGATTCAAGAAGGTCCCCATGGGAAAGGTAAGGCAACTATCATACATTATGTATATTTCCCCCACCCCCGTAGGGCAAACAGTAGCTTTGGGGAGCAATTTAGGTCAGGAAAATAGTGGAGAAGGAAAGTTTAACACACGCACCTCACAAGCTCCACAGCTCAAATCCGATCCCCAGCTCCCCTCCATCCCTGCAGCTGCTTTTGATGATCTTGTCACAAATCAGGCAACATCTCATCTAATTTGGCCTTTAGAGCTCCAGCACAGCATAGATCTCCTGAGGATGATTCCCCCCACCCATTAGCTCCAAAGCCAACAAGCAGCCACTGCATACAAACACACCTGCAGAGAGGTGATATTGGACAGCACAGTTTGCTCAGTGTTAGCTGCCGATGCTGTCTAATGCATTAATAGGAGTCGTTGCTTAAACTCTAAATGGTGCTTTTTCACACTGTGAGTATTAATGATCTGGTGAGATTAGGCTTGGCAATAGAGTTGCCTTTACCTCTAGGATGTGGTTTATGTCTTTGAACAGTGGCCAACTGTTGTAACACTTGGGTCAGCACTTCAGAGTGGTGCAGTACCTTGTTTGTATTGATTTAGATGAGTCTGGACCCCCTCCAGATTCTTCAATCAGCACTCCAAATTTTGCGGTGTGTTCCATTTTCTCCCTTCTCTCATTTTGACCCTGTTCTGTTGCTCTGAAAAGCTTGGGTTGGTCACGCATCGTTTACATAAATGATTCAGAATGAGGTCTGGAGCAGAATGTGGATATTGGTTGGCCAGCATAGAGCATGCCCTCTCCTACCCATTTATTAGATGTGCTTCTGGGTTCTGGCAGCGCTTCTATTCCATCTGCTGTGCCCCCCTACCAGTGTATGTGTGGTGTGTTTCCTAGGAGATCAAGTACCTCCATTTCCTGGAAGGGGAAAGAGATTACGAATGGCTGAAAGCGCTTCTACTGAACACGAGAGTCAGGAAGGGATTTTTGGACTACTATGGGTGAGAGATGCTGTGTGCTTTCTGGGCCCTTTTCAAAAACATATTCCTTAAGCATTCTGCAACTTTAGTTTCTCTTCACTGAATGCTCTGTGTGACAATCCCCTGAAGGCTACCCTTGGCCTACAACACACCCCAGCTGGGAGCAGGCATAGATTAGAATAATTTTCTCACCTCTTCTTTTGATGGGAAATATACCACAGTATCTCCTAGCCCCTTGTGAATGTCACAAAGCTTGTGACACGTTTGAGAGACCACGCCAGCCTCCATCACTTAGTTTTGCCTAACTTGTAGGAAAGGTGGCTAAACCAGTTTAGGGTCGAGTGGGATATGCTCTGCCTGAAGGTCTTTCTTTCATTTCCTAGGCCAAGGCCTCGGGACAAATTTGATAACGATTTCAGCCTGGATAAATACTTTGTGATTCATCCAGACATTCTCAGATACATGAAAAACAGGTAAGTGGTATGTGAGGTTCTCTTAAAAATAAGGGACAAGTTGGATTTGTAGGGTCCAAATGAGCAGGTTGCCAATTTCAATACATGACAGGACTCATAGGCCTTGAAGAATTGTGCCAAAATTGGGCAGGAATAGCTTTTCTACATAGAACACAGATGGTGGAAGAAGCTGAGTCGACTCAAATTATTTATTCCACATAATTTTTAAAAGCACAGAACCCCTTTACTAGATTGAATGTGGCAACTTCAAAATAAGCAATATCCATTCTTAGGTTTATTATATTACCAAATTTAAAAGTGCTTCTTTTTCTTCAATCTCTTGGGTTTTGTACAGAAGCGTTCTGATTCTTTGGTAGCATCTCAAAATAGGACAGGTATTTGGTAGTGGCAGCCAGTAAATGAACAGATTCCTTCTTCTTTATGGTCTCTGCGCATCACACATATGGGCTCTGCGCCTGTGCAGAGACCTAGCTCGGGAAACTTCTACAGCTAATGGTGTTTTTTAGGTGGGACCCCCCCCCCCCACATCCAACAGTGCATGTCCCAATGGTCCCCACCTCTCCCTCAGTCTCTCTTCAACCACCATAGTAGTAACCTCATGAGGGAATCTTCTCAGTGTGTTAGAGAAACATTTAATATTCTTCGGTGTTTTTATTCTATCTTTTCTTCTTTGTAGAAGAAAGAAGTTTTGTTTTCTTCTAAGCCTTTAACTTCTGCATTTTATTATACTTTTATTATACTTTTGTGATCGCAAGTATAATAAAGGGGCATATGGCCTTGCGTGCACCTTTTAGAAAGTGCACTCGCTGTGGCAGGAAGTTGCCACCTTCAGAAGAGCACACACTCTGCCTTCTTTGCCTGGGAGAGGGACACATAGTTGAATCATGTTCCAACTGCCAGGCTTTCTTGAAACAAACTAGGCGGCATAGGTCCGATAGATTGAAGGCAATACTTTGGGAGCGGGCACTAGAGGTGGTGGGTGATCAAGCCACGCCAATGGCTGCAACTACAACACCTCAAGCGGAACCTATTGCTCAAGTGACTGAGTTACTGGGAGAAACGTCCCCAAGACAGTCTGCTGTTTTGCTGAACACTCCGCTTACGCCTCACTGTTCACTCACTCTTTCAGTAGCAAAAAAGATATTTAAAAAGGCGAAGGCACCTAAGATTATGTCTGGCACAGGTGGAGAGCCTAAGAAGAAAAAGAAAAAGTTGTCTAAAAAGACACCAGAATCAATTCGAAGGGAGCCATCTGGCACTGGCACAGTTGGTCGTATGACTCGGTCTCCACTTAGTGGACTGTTAACTCTCGATGTCGACAATATGAATGTACAAACTGTCGATGCCAACCCAACCCTTCAGAGTCGAGAGCATTAACCTCCTCCACCGATACCACAGAGTCCACTACTACGGTCTCCAATTCCAATTGCTGTGCCGCATAATGAGATGCGTCAGGTTGGATCCACGTGTGAAGGAGAGATTAGGGACGCCTCACCTCCTAGACCTTTGTCATTACTGTGCAGTCAGGATGATTGTGATTGACGTGGAGAAGGAGAGATTAGGGATGCCTCAACTCTCCCACTGCCTAGATCACAGCTGTTAATATGGAGGCAGGATGACTGTGATCAACATAGAGGATCACCAGACTCTATGTGCTCAGCTTCAACAGCTAGAAGTTACGATGCTTCTTATTACCGACATAGAGATTGATCAAGATCTCCCCATTATGGGGACAGGCATCAGGACTGGGGTTGCTCATGCTCTCCTTACCGTCAAGCAGAATGAGATAGACATGACAACCCCAGAGATTATTACCGATACAGTAGACCACGATACAACGATCACCATAGAATGCCTCTGCCATGGTGTCGAGACCTCCATTGCAGGAGGATCAGTTTGTAGTCCACCACAGGTTGCTCGTAGCTTCACGGTTCCTGTTACACAATCATCTGTCACTCAATCGAGCCACATACCGCTTATATTAGTCATATCCTCGGTGGGAGACATAGTCCATCCATCAGAGACCCAGTAGCATGGTGTTGCCCAGAGTTCAGGGCCGATATTGTGGGATTTGGCTCTGCCAATTATGCAGGTGGAGGAAGAATCGCAGCCAGTTAGGCCAGCAGAGTCACCAATGTCAGAAGTATATCTTTCTGATTCAACATCATCCTCATCTTGCTACACCTCAATTTCCTCACCAGATGTGGCAATAGCATCACAGGAGGCAATATCACCTTCCAAGGATTTAGGTCAATTCGCCGATCAAATTCTTCGTATGGCGCAGGCACTTAATTTGACCAAGCAACAGTCAGTGGTTCCAGTGCAAGATCCAGTATTCGATGTGGTACTTCAGAAACTTCCTGCCCTGTAGCCATACCTATGCTACCTGCTTTGCTAACTGTTATTAAGAGTGCATGGAAGAGCCCTTCATCTATGCCCCCAACATCGAAATGACTAGAGGGTCTATACAAGGTTCAGTAGGCGGACGCTGAATTTTTGATTCCACATCCAGCCCCAAATTCCATTGTTGTAGAGGGTTAGTCCAGTCTGCAACATTCATCGCTGGTGGACAAGGAAGGCTGCAGATTAGATCTTTTAGGTAGACGCCTGTATTTATCGGAGTCGATGGGATTGAAAGTGACAAATTACCAAGCCACCATGTCCAGGTACCAATTACTATTGTGGGAAAAGATGGGGAAGTTATATGAGCATGTTCGAGAAGAAAAATGAAACCTAGCAAAAAAAAATGCATAAGGAAGCTTTGAAGTTGTTGAGGCAACAAATACACACTAGTCACCATCAAGTGGACTGTGATTCTAATGTCCTCGCAGGATCAGTTGCATTACATCAACACACAGGGTTACAATCCGTGGGATTATCTCAAGAAGCGCATGCTCATATTGAAGATCTACCTTTTGATGGACAGGGTCTATTTAACACTAAAACTGATGAATCCCTGGATTCTATTCAGAAAGCTTGGAATACAGCACAAAGAATGGGATTCGTGCAACATCAACAGCAGCAGTACCAAGGAAAGCAAAAGTGTTGGTACTGGAATCAGTCTACTTGCCAACTTTATCAGCAGGGTCAGGCAGCACCTAATAGACAAAAGTCACAATTACGAAGACCATATCAACAAACGAGATTTCAAGGCAATCAGAGGAAGGATGAAGGAGGGGCAAATCCGGATCAGATCGGGGGGGGGGGGGCTGTTCACAGCCCTAATTATAAGTGCCACACAATCAGTCTCTTCTTAAGCCCTCCTTAGCTCAACAATCTTTTTGGAAAGACACATCTGGTTAAATATATTTTTATTTATTTTATACCGTATGAGATTACCTTTGTTTCCATGTCATACTTTCCTTGTTTTCTTTGTTAATTTATATTGCTTGGGGTGTGTTTTTTCTCTTTATAAACTCAACAAAAGGTATTATTTAAAACATGTCATCTGTTTTATGTCTCATTGTAGGTTTTTAAAGTCCCAAAATCTACAGAAATCTTACTGGAGGATCTATAGACCCACAACAGGTGCTTTCCTTCTATTAACTGCACTCCATCTCTGTGACCAGGTAAGGATTTACAGGTGCTACACAGGACATAAAGTTGGTAATCTGAGCCATGTGGTTGGAGCAAATGAGACATTTGGGTTGGGTAAATGAGACATTTGTCTCGAGAACCAGCTCTGCAGGAAATGTTTACCTAGCAATTGTTGGGTCTGCTTCTGCTTCTTCCTTTGGCTACTTCGGGATGATTCACATGAGGGTTTTTGTTTACCAGCATTGCACTGCCTGCCTTACTGGCAGTCACATGACGCACACCACAAACCAATCTCTTCACACTATTTCTCCCTCAATATTCCATTGTTTTTCAAACTACTTTTGTGATGGTTTTTCTGGAGCTGCTGGTTTCCATTCATTACAAAGACATGTGTGTTCCATCCTTAGCAGTATTATAACTGTTACCGGTAAGAGTGGATTTAAATCTCAAAGGCAGCTCCCCCCACCCAATACACACACACACACACACACACACACACACACCCTTCCCATCCTCATCTGTGATTTTATTTTTTTGAGGCTACCTTTGACTGCGCACATATGGAGGAGTGGAACTCTGAATTGTTGGGAATATTGCAACCTTGGCTACAAGTTACTGGAAGTGGGCAGTGTTGCAGTTAGTTAATACATGGGATTTTATACCACAGCTGGCCTTAGAATCTCTATAGTCTATAGTGCAGTTTCCTGTGATTTCTTCCTTTCACTCCTCCCCTTCCTTCCCCCTTTTTATCTCTCTCTAACTTCTTCCATTGCTGGGAGCATTTGTGTTTGCTCTCTAGCTCCTGCCAGTGTTATAGACTACAAATGGACTGAACAAACTGTCTTTTTGAAACTCTATGCTGTAGCTGCTTGTATTATGTACTTGCACGAATATTGCAAGTAAACTATTTTTTACCTTTTCTCCACTAAAGAAGAGTGTGGTCTCCATTTTAGCCTTATGTGCATGCAGAACTGGGAAATGCTCATTCTGTTCTGCCTTTTGTTTTTTCTCTGTTAACTGCCTTTCTAACAAGAGGTATCAATAATACTAAATTATTCCCATCATGAATTACCATGCAAGTAAAGATGCAAGTAAAGAAAAGGGAAAGGAAACTCCTCCTACTTTTCCTGAAATTACATTTGCGTGCGACGTGCGATCACGTTATAAACATGGTAGATACTGCAATGTATTTATTAGCACCTGCCACCATAGCAGTAAACCTGTTTCACTGAAATACCAGCATGGTGATGCCTGACACATGAAAAGAGCTCTTGTGTAGTTCTTGCCCTAGTCTCTGGCACAACTGTTCTGCCTGATGTAAACCGCCCAGAGAGCTTCGGCTATGGGGCGGTATATAAATGTAAATGATGATGATGATGATGATGATGATGATGATGATGATGATGATGATGATGGTGGACAGGATAAATAAACATGCTGCTGGGCTGTTTCCCTGCCTTCCCTAATGCCCTCCGGTCCTTGTCTTATTGCCTATACCTACCTCTCTCATACTGTTATTCTTTACATCTTGTTCTTTCATTCCTTCCTTCATTGCCTTTTTTAAAAAGTCCAAATTTTGCAAAAGAAAAACCCAGTTTGAAATATGCAGGGTGAATTAATAAATGTTGTGTATTATCTGATTTGCATAATTTAGTCCAGCTGCAGCATTTTTGTTTTGTAAATGACAAAGATATGCCCATCTCCTCCTGTCTTCATGATTTAAGTCAGAGCTCCACAGACTGCCAAGACTGCATGTCATAATTTGGTGTGCCAAATTTCCTCCTTGCCCACCTCCAGTCATTTGTTAGTTAGTTTCAGAATTAAGGCCTCGAAGTAGACCTGATGCTGGAGTTGCTGTGAAGACTGGGGAAGCAGTGCCGCAGGAAAGGATGTTTAACCCACTTTCCCTTGTTTTTTCTCCAGTTCAAATCTTGCCCTCACCAACAGCTGTTACCAGTACCAGTGGAGTGGGGGGGCAGGAGGCGGGAGGCAGGTACAGAAAAGTGTGCCTATTTTTCCCCCAGCCCCTCAGAAAGTCACATCAGCTTTTGGGGTGGTTGCTTCCAATTGGGAAAGGACAAGGAAATAAGGGTTAAATACCCTCTCCCAGAATGCTACTTCCTTGATCTACAAAACATCCTACATAGACCTGCTAATAATTGTTGCTATTGTTTTAATCTTTGCGGGAGATCCCAATCATGGATCTTCCGTAGCACACCTAGCTTGGCCCCAAGTCTCATTTTCCAGGGGGCTGTCTTCATTGGGGATTTCCTGCAGCACATGATGTCGTGGCCAGTGTGGTCCCAATCAGTTGCTTCCATCTTGAAAAGCTGAAGTATCGGAGAGTAATTCTACTCCATTCTTTTCAGTTAAAGCAGCTCCCAGGTGCTTGCTCTGCAATGGGCCCCATTCCTCCACATGAAATCCTTGGCATGTCTCAGTGACCTGGCTGTGAAATGGTCAAGGGATGGGGCTGCCCCTCCCCCATGTATTTCTTTTCCTCACCTGTTCCTGTTGAAAGCCGTGATTATGCGCTTCCTTACTGCTGCATCACTTTGCTTCTCTGATGTTGTGTTATCTAGCTTTAGCTTCTCTGATGTTTGTGTTATTTAGCTTTTGTAATATTTGCTTTACTTCTCTGACGTTTGGAGTAAAAACAGGTAGGAAGCTATAACCCCATGACAGTTTGCTGGAATGGGGCAAAAATTGTGGTGGTGGGGTGCTCTCATAAGGAGCCTTCAGACTCTGTCCTGGATTTTTGGGGATTTTTCCTTCTTCATGGAAAATTGAGCATTTCCCCCATCCCTCCCCCCACTTTCTCCTATTCGGCAGTTACCTCTGTTCCTTTCATTTTTTCCCTTTGTACTTTTGATCTATTTCTGAATGTGCATGTTTTCAGAGTTGCGAACAAGGAGCTTTTACTATTTTCTTTCCCATTACACAACTGTGCATTTGTACTGAATCGAAGTAGAGATCTACTGCATGATCAGGATGAAGGGAGGCTGTCATTGTGAGCAGGGAGAAGTAGAAGAAAAGGAAAAAAGGGGTTGGGGCTCAAATTCCCTGACTGGGGCTAATTTGCCTTCATGAAACTACAGCTATTTCTAGTGTATCAATTGGTTTCCATCTATAAAAATGTAGTAGTGGGGGGAGCCTGGACAGGGGCAGAGAAACAAGCCTCTCTCATTGATGACATGTGATTCTACTCTGCCCCACCCACCCACGACCTGGAAGCATATATTTTCAAGCACTGAAAAGCCAAGTTTTAGGGGCAGTGTGCTCCGCCATTTCCTAAAAATGCAGTTAATAATGACGTGCTTTACTCCTGTGGTTGTGAAGATGGCCCTCAGCCTTCCTTTTCTGCAGCCAACGCAAGCTCTTTGTCCGGTAAGTCCCTGATTATGACTCTTTGCCTTTCCCAGGTAAGCGCTTATGGTTACATCACAGAAGGCTACCAAAACTATTCAGATCACTATTATGACAAGGAAAAGAAGAAGCTAATCTTCTATAGCAACCATGATTTTGACCTGGAACGGAAGGTATGGAAAAAACTTCACGATGCAAACATCATGAAGCTCTACCAGCGATCCTGACCAAGATGGAACTTTGCTAGCTGTTGTTGTTGTTGTTGTTGTTGTTGTTGTTGTTGCTGGGGGACAGAAACTTTGGAAGCAGGGCTGTCCCTAGATCCAAACCATATGTTTATTTCTGCTGAGAGGCTCCTTGCCACTAAAGACTCTGTGGAATTCATTCTTGCAAAAACATCCACCCCACTGCACACGCAGTTGCCAGTTATGGGACTAAACAAAATTCAAAAGGATTCTATTATGTAAGAATGTAATTGGTGAGGTTAAGTATTTCCTGAGAGTCTATTCTGACTATAATGAGATGAATCTGGCTATAGTTTCAATCTTCCCAGTGCTACCTGTGCAGGCTGGCCACTTTTTTCCAAAGTCTCAGGCCAAGATCTTTCCCATGGCTGCTACCTGCTTTGAGCCTGGTACATACAGAGATGTGCTCTACTTCTGAACTAGAGTCCCCTCTGTTCCTCTGCTTGTGCATGGCAGATTTTCAAGAGGTGGAAACTAAGATTTTGTAAGTAATATAGGTCAATGCCATGTCTGCTTGGTTAGAACTTGCCCCTTATCTCACTGCACAATCCAGGTACTTCCGATAGGGTGACCATATGGAAAGGAGGGCAGGGCTCCTGCATCTTTAATAGTGGTATTTAAAATGGAATTTCAGCAGGTGTCATTTGTATGTATGCAGCACCGGGTGAAATTCCCTCTTTGTCACAACAGTTAAAGCTGCAGGAACTATAGTAGAGTGACCAGATACAAAAGAAGGCAGGGTTCTTCCCCAGCCTTTCCTGGAATGCTAAAAGTCTGGATTATTTTCCTAAATGCATAAAATCCGCGGTAAACTTCCGTGTAGTTTTAAAGGAACGGGGACTTGAATGGATTGCATCAGGTCCTGGCAGGGAAAAGCGATCTCTCCCAGCAGCTGGCTCCAAGCCTCAATATAAAACCCAAACCTTGCATCCCAGGCTCAAAGCATTTTTTTAAATCATACAACGCCTGAATCTCTGCAGAGACAGGATTGTACTCCCTCAATGCCCCCAAAGAACCAGACTAAATGTCCCATTTTTGCTTGGGAGAAAGGCAGTCTGGTTGAAGTACTTATCTGCCAGGACCTGACTGGAAGAAGAATGAGAAGGGGAGGGGAAAGAGCAGCTATTCGGGTGATCATAAGTTTGAGACGTTAAAAAAAAGAGTTAAAAAAAAATAGAGGCAAACCAGGGCTGCCTCTATATGACGTCGCTTTGGCGCCTGTTTCTCCGAATATGCACATTTTCCTTTATTCAAAACTGCGTCTTTGGAGACAGACAATGCCGTGAAGTTGATTTACTGGCTTTATATACTGCGCTTTACAATTGTTTCTATGTGGAGTTTCACAGTAGAGTCGGATAAGAGGTGTAGGTTTGATGGAGGAAAGGTTCTTGAAAGGACCACCCTAGTGGCTGTTGGCACCTCACACCTGAATTTCCCGCCCTTGGTTACCCCTGCCCACCAGAATTTCCCACCATTGGCTTGGATTGCTTTTCAAACTATTATTTAGTAATAAAGACACATTCTGTTAGCTCCACCCCAATCGCTCCCTATCCTCAATGCCCCCGCCTATTCGGAAATCGGCCACCTACATGCCATGCTGACACCATGACCACCCGATCCATCCCCCACAGCCCTCCCCATCCCCATCCCCTGCTGAGGAAGGCAGTGCTTGCCCAACATTCATGCAAGCACCGGCCAAATTGCGCATGCGGGTGACAGAGCCCCACGCACGGCCGCCCCACCCCCAATCGCTCCCTCTCCCTCTCCATATGGGCTGCGCGGCATCAGCAAGCCCTCCCCATGTCCCAGATGCTCCCCACCCCACCCCAAGTGGCCCGTCCCAGATACACAGGAACAATGGCAAGCGAGGGGGCAATGTCAACTATCTTTATTCTGGAAGTATCATAGATATGGCACTTTGAAGCGGCAAGCATCACAAAGGGAGGGGCGGAAGGAGGGTTGTTCCTCTCTGTCAGGACGCTCATCATCTGCATCTGTGACCACGTCGTCTGAACACACAATCAGCGGGCATGGCGTTCCGGAGCAGAGCGAAAGCAGAAGTCTACTGCACACCTTCCAGAGAGGGAATGAGAAAGCACTACTGAGGGGGGAGGGGCGCTGCTCGGTCACTACGATGGCACGGCCTATGGACGCACGGAGACTGCAAGGCGGCAACGACAGATGGTATGCTCCAGGCGTGCAATGCGACGCCGAGCCTCACGCATGGTTTGTTCCAAAGCGCTGAGGTAGTGTGCTACCTTTCCCTGCTGCCTGCTGAGAATAGCTACATGGAGGAACAGCAGTTTCACTGGGGTGGGGAAGAGAAGGAGGGGGAGAGAGGAGAAAAATCAGCCATCAGTGTCAGGGAGTTCTTAGGGGTAGCTGTAACCCACTCCCACCTGGCCATCCACTTACCTATTCACTGCAGGGCCCTATGGCAGTGCCGTTGGGCGAGCGTCTCCCTGAGAACACTCTGCCGGCCACCGAAGTGCCCAGCATAACTAGAGGGTGGTGGCATCTCGATGGGCTGGACCTTGACTGAGGGGCACTTCTGCTGAAAACGGGACATCTCTGTGAAGAGCAACAACATCTCTGTGAAGAGCAGGCAGATGTGCTAGAAGGAGGCGGTGGCTAGAGCAACAAAAATCGATAACGGAGCCTTGAGCAAGCATGGGGGGGGGTATACTGAGGAGGAATCACAGCAGACAGGACAGGGGGAAGCTAACATGATTGGGACACTATGCATGACATAGATCCAATCAGAAACAAAAAAACCCACAATCTTTAATGTACATCCAGATTATTTTTAACTGAAAACAAATTAATTGTTAAACAACAGGAAGTGCTTTTAAAACAAAGATGGAAAGAACATACGGTGCATGACATAGATCCAATCAGAAACAAAAAACACACCGGTTATTCCTGTGTAAGTGGCAAGAATATAGAAATTCCCCTTCCTTTCACAGCCATCATGACGGTCAATGATGTACCAAGTAAAAAAAAATCTAAAGAATGAATCTTCGCAGAAGCTCAACATGTGGATGGAGAAGTGGGAGGGGTGGCCAGGTAGAGGAAGAGAAGGGGCAGTCATTCACTCATGACATCACCAGCCCTGCCCTCCAAACTACGCCCACTATTAGCATTAATCCGAATGGTCACTACATTGGTCACATTAAGAAACTGCACTCTAACTGCAGAGAAAAAATTAAAATCGCGGTAAATCAACACCTCGAGAATGCACATTATTGGAGACTTTAAATTAGTTGTATGTCTGATTTGCGCCCCGCTCGTCTGTCCAAAATGCCGCCAGTGCGCATTCAATGAGGCGCAAATAAGCTGTCTAGAGGCACCCCAGGTGTGGGGGATTAGGTATGATGAAGCTCTGGATTGAGTGGTGTGGCTTTGGCAAGGTCAACCTGAGCTCAGGGTAGCACTCAATCCCATTCTTTGTTAAGGCCTGTTCTCCCAAAGCAGTGACTTGCAAGCACAGGTGGGACTTGTTAAAAGTGAGCAAAAAGAAATGCAACTAGCAATGAAGTCCTTTAAAAGCTTTTATTGCAAATGACCTCCTTCCCCTTCCTGCTTTTAAAACTAAACATATAACATATAAGAATTTGAAACATCACTCTTGCTGTGAGACACGTTCTTCTAAGTGGCATGACTTCATCCTCCCATACAGCCGCTGCTCCAGTCAGGCATCTCTTCTTTCCAGGGTGCACACTGCAAAGGTGGAAAATGGATGTGTAAGTTCTCAGCAACCCTTAAGCCATAGGTAAGCACCTTCAACAGCAGAAGGACTTATTTGTCCTGGTTACACTCATCTGGAGTCTGAAGAAGACCACTAGGAGGGCATTACTGACCATCTGCTTGCTGCTCCCTTCTCCTGCACTATCTGCAAGTATGAATACACCAGTTAGTGCTTCATGGGGAATTGATAGCACAACACACATCACTCTTCTGCATGGGCTCCCACAGACCCCTCACATGACCTTCCCTTCCACTGTCACCTTGCAGCTGGGGAAAAGTGTGTGCATGAAATTGGTGTGCACTTGCCTGCAGCACTGGTCTCCAGCCTGTGGCCAGCAGCCCCCAGTGACTCAGGATCTGGCTCTGCCACTTTCTCTGTGGCTGCTTCCTCTGTTGAGGGTCCCTCTGTCTCTTCCTCCTCATGCCTGCCTTGTGGGTGAGGAGTGTGAGGTCCTGAGGAGTTGAGGAAGATGCTTATATCAGAAAGCTGGTTTTAGCAGAGGTGTATGGTGGCGCCCTTGGTTTTTTGGTGGGCATACAGCTTATCCTGCACACTGTGCTAGATACAAAGACCCTGCAGAACTTCATTCCCTAGTAGCATATCTGTAGAAGCAGGTCCTGCTTTTGTTGTGCTATGCCACATATGGGCAGCATGTGTGTGGATGGGAAAGTGAGGTGCAGCTATGGGGACTTGTGATAATTCATCACATTTCCTCACACTGCCCTTTGCCAAGTCACTATTATTGCCGCTACTCCGAATGGTATTGGCATGGGCAAGGAGTCATGGCAAACAGCTACTTCTGCAATGCAGGTGATCAAGGGAGAAGAGGCAACTCCTTCACTTTTGCACTCATTTGTTGGGTGGCGCTCTTGCCCTGTGAGCCGGCCAGCCCTCTCCCAGAGCTCATGCAGCTGCCGGTAATACAGCAGTTCTGCTGTTCTGGGAGGGCTGCCGCTGTAAGTTTCCAGGGCCTCAAAAACATGGGCTTTATGGCCTTGAACTTTGTGCGGCACTGCAGGGCCGTCCTCACATAGTCCAAGGTGGAGAGGCTTCTTGCAGCTTGCCGGAATTTTTGAATCATTTAGCAGCTCGAACTCCTCATGAACCTCTCAGCTTTGCCCGATTGGAGCAGAGCTGAGAGGCTCAAGGAGCATCTCCACCTCAGGCTCCCACTCTTCTGGCAGTCATTTTCAGTAGGACAACACTGAGAGATCATGCCCTCTCCTGATGTCTTTCTCGAAGTGCGCACATATGCAGATGAGGGAAAGACTGCAGTGAGTACGGCAGAGGAAGGTTTATTTGGAGTGCAAGCAGTTCCTGCTTTATTCCAACAACTGTACTTAGAACACAAGCAGAAACTGTTTATTAACAGGCCCCTCCATAGTGAGTCCAAAGGAAATTAGTGAATGCATCCCTGACAGTGTTGCCTTGGTCAGATTGCTTGTTGTTGTCATTTCTGAGTGGCAGCCCCAGAGTTAGCAGGACAATGCTGTTGGTGTCTGGAAGAATGTCTGTCGGTGCATGCCCTTTTGTTTTGCAGATACTATGCAAAATGATACAGGCAGTGATCACAGAAGTAACATTTTCTTCTGCAACCTCCAGCCTTTCTGCCAGGCAACACCATCTACTCTTTACTCGCCTGAATGCCCACTCCACAACATTCCGGGCTCTGCTGAGGCACAAATTTAACTGTGCTTGCTGAGGAATCACTGCCCCTCCATGAGGCTTCATTAGCCAGGCACAGATTGAGTATGCCCCGTCAGCCACAATCATTGGGGGAACCTCAACACCCCCATCTCACGTAGGGTGGCCAGGAACAAATGCAGCAGCATTCATCGCCTCATGGAGTGTGGAGTTCTGGAAGATAGAGGCCTCCTCCACACGAGACGTTTAATGAGCCTTGAAGGCTCATTAAAAAATTTACCTCCACAAGCACGGAGCGCAAAACGGGCGTACAGGCGCGTTATCTCCCCGATAATGCGCATTTTCGAACGCGCGTTAAATAGCGACTTTTATTTTGCTCCGGCCGTTAAAGCGCATTTTCGCGGTGTGAACAAGCGATTACGCGCATTAACTGCTTGTAAAGCGCTTTTTGGACATGAATTAATGCGCTTCGCCGCCTCTCGCCACCTCTGGTGCAGAGGGATTAGGAGTAAAAGCGCCTCCGCGATAATGCGCATAATCGCGGAACCGGGCGCAAAAGCGCATCCTTGTGGAGGGGGCCGTAGGCATCATGGTTTTTGCCACTCCGCCCAATCTCCACATTGATGAATCTTCCTCTGTGGTTGGTAGTTCTCTGCGGCACTATTGAGAAGAAGTACTTCCTGTTAATGAAGTCCGTGTCTTGTCTGATCGGAGAAAGTATGGATATATGCATGCCGTCACACATGCCTTCACAATGAGGAAACCCCAGCACCCCAAAACCATCCATGATCTCTGAAATGGAGAACATATCACAATATCATTAATTCATTTCCCGCATTTTGGCTCATACATGCACTGATGCGCACATTAGAGGTGTGCAGAGCGGGTCTGCTCCACTCCAAAATTCAGGGTGGAGCTCCGCTAAGTGGGTTCTCTGCTCTGAAATTTGGGGCGGATCCCTTGCTCTACCCTGTCAGATTATCTATGGGAGAAACAGCTCCATTTTCAGATCACTGCTCCATTATCACCTATGACAATTAATCAAAATGCACCCTCATTTTTAAAGATAAAGAGATGTAACTTGGCACAATGATAGCTCTTATGTAGGGCTTTAGATATGCCAAGTTTGAAGCACAGATTCCTTCATCTCTTAATTTTTAGGGTTTTTTTAAAAAAAATCCCATACTCAAACCACCCCCACCCCATACACACACACACTAACACACAAATGATGAGTCTGAAGTGGGTCTAAGGTGCAAGGAATTTAGGGACTGGAATACACAACAAGAAGAACTATAGCACACACAAGAACCAAAGAAACCCAGAGACACAGAAAGAGAATGCAAACAAACTGCAATGCTCAGCAAACAGTAGCTCTCTCTGACTCTCTCCTCCTTCCTTCCTAATGCAGTGAACACCAGCACACCAATAAGGGTTTATTTTACATATATTTTTAAAGTTTTTAGGGGGGCAATAAGAACACACACATACACACACACACACACACACATACACTATAACACACAAAGGGGCAGACTGGGGTGGGTATAAGGTGCATGGAACTTGGGGATTGGAGAATAACCTACTAGCACACACACAAGAACCAAAGAAAGCCAGAGACACCGGCAGAGAATGCAAAGAAATAAAATAGAATGCGAGCAAACAAGCAGAAGTGCCCTCTCTGACTCTCTCCTCCTTCCTTCCTAACGCTGCCAAGAGCTAGCAAAGGAATGACTTCCAGAACAAGAACAAATGGGTTATATCATTTGCAATCCCTCCCCCTAAGCACTGGGATTGGAGGGGGGGACAGGGAGGAGACTGTGGCTATTTGTTAGCCACAGATGTCAATCTCAAAACCTGAGCGTTTTCCTTATATGGAGAACTGTTCCATTGACAACCAGTGACTAAATACAAGCTTCAGAGAGACCCTAAAAGCCAGTCGGATATTTTCGGGCAGTTTGGAGATCCGACAGCCGTATGCTCTGCCCCGAAAATCTCCAGCAGTTTTAAAACCACTCACAATCCACTTCGCGAGATTGGACCATCAACGGACCACTGACGGACCTCCAAATGGGTGGAGCGCACATCCCTAGCACACATGTGCAGATAATTTGTTTCCTTAATACCAGAAAACTCACCTCCCCAGCATTTCCAGTCTTCACAATGCGACTCAGGAGATGATTCTCACACTTCCATGAAGATCTGAGCAACCGCTGAGTGGCCAATGCCAACTGCTCTGCTGTTGGTCTGTAGAAGATGCTGCTTGTGAGCTTCCAGATAGAAATGGCTACTCATTTCTCCACTGGGATGGGATGGCACATCACAGTGAGGTTCCTTTCCAGACACGGGCACAGTTCTTCCACTATTTCGAGCAGAGTAGTTCTGCTCATGCAGAAATTGTCGATCCATTGGTCATCATCTCACTCTGCAGCACAAAATTCTCCCACCAGTTCTTGCTAGTGGGCCAAACCCAGAAACACCAGAACACCGAGGCGATGGGCAGGTAGTGAGAGTAGTTCAGCAACCTGAATCTTTCAGATTGAAGGGCACGCAGCAAAGCTTTGCAGTGACGACGGAACCACTGCAGTGCTTATAGTCGACAGCGCTGGTGAGCAGCAACTACAGCTTTGAGGTGGTGATAAGCTAGCTCAGCAGTCACATAGAGGTTCACAGCCAATATTGCAATGTGAATGTTGGACTGCATGGCTTCCGTCACCGTACACACCACTCACACACACAGACATCTGCCTTTTCCTTCCCGGCAATACAGCAGAGGTACTGGCACCCATATATTGGTGCAGGTCTGCACTTATGCACATACCTCATGAGTCATTAGAAAGAACCCTTAACCCTATGCAGGTGTGTCCCAGCACTGTGTAATGCTGGCGGAGCAAGTTCTGCACATCATCAGCCTAGTATGCCCCCATATGTTGCTGCACATCTGCGGTTGTGTGCATGCCTCACGAGTCATTAAAAAAAACCTATGCCCCATGGACGGGTGTGATGCAGCAGTGCACAACGCTGGCAAGAGCACTTGTACATGGCATCTGCCCAGCACTGCCCTCTTGTACTGATCCACATGCGGAAGCGGCATAACGGGACACTTGTGCTCTCAGACTGGCACTCCTGTAATTGTAGTAAACATCAGTTGTGTGTGCCCTGTGAATGGCGATTGTGGAAGCAGGGGGACATTCGGAAACCTCCTTTTTCTGTAGCGAATGGCTGCAGGTGTAGATTAGCCCTTAGTCTCAGCCCCTGCTGCTTTGTCCGGACCTCCAGGTGGCCCCCAAAAAATGGCATCTAGAGAAAATGTAAGAACAAGGGTGCTTCCAGATGGACGACTCTTAGTGCTAACAATCAGAAGACATTGTGGAGCTATTCCATCTTTTTTTCTTTAATGGATTTTCCACAGTAAGAAATAAGAGGAAAGAAGCTATGGCAAAAACACAGGGATGAGTAGAAGATGATGTCTGGACCCCTGTAAAATTCCATAAATGAGGCAGGTTGATGACGCCATCAAAGCCTTGTCTGGAAGCCCCCCAAGAAATTCTGGAAAGCTGTGTGGATCCAGTGAAGGAAGAACAACTGGATGTCTTCCAGGCTTAGAGAAAATATCAGCCTGGAAGGCCTAGGAAGTATGGAGTTTCCAGAGCTTTCCTATTGGTTGCAGGATCTCCCAGGCCTTGGGGGTGTCTATACGGTGGCAGATTGCTGCTGCGATGAGCTAAAACCCTGTGCTTTTATTGCTGTGAGGCAGCTAATCCTGTTACCATAGCGAAAGCGTGGGTTTCTGACTCTGGGCCCACCCTCTGTCCTCTGCCCGGGTGGATGGTGACCAAGCAGGGGTTGCCATCCACCCGCCCCAGCCATGCCTCCACCGCAACTCTGGAGTGAGGCTAGATGGCAAATACGCCATACTGGCCTCACTCCGGAAAAAAAAGTTGGGGTAAGTCCCTGACTTTCTTTTTTCAGAGTTTCTAGAGTGGCAGCGGTGGCTGTGAATCTGCAGCTGCATCGCATAACTAAAAATAAAAACTCATCTGGAACATGGATGGGTGAATCTGTCAGTTTCACTTTCTTCCACATTTGAATTTTTGAAATCTTAATTTCATTCTCTCCCGAATATGAACGTAGCGAATTTTGGTAAATTCTCATCAGAAACAAATGGAAACGAATTTCTTCCCCGTCTGCACCAGCCAAATTCAACCTACTGCTATTCCCAGCATGGAGGGGGCCAGGATATACTTGCCTGCCATATAGACAAGAATATCAAGTATATCAACCAGAGAAGAGCAAAGCTCACTCATTATTAGCCCTTTTCTGTTTCTCCTTCATACTTCGGAGTGAGGTGTTGGCAGCCTGCCTTGTTATATTTGCCATTGCTCCAATAAAGTCTGTTTTTTCATAGGAAATTTTCCCACCCTTTGTGCTCTCAGGAGAAGAACTCCAGCCTTTGAGTTCTCAGTAGGGCAGCAAGGAATTATTGTTCCTCCTGCTCTGGAATCCTAGCTGTGCCACATTGCTCCAGGTTGCTAGGTGACCATCTCCATGCTGGTATTCTTCAAGGCTGAATAGGACTTTTTCAGTTCCAAAAAAGTTTTTTTTAAGTTTTTCTCTGCAGAGGCCCTGTCTCCCTTGCACTTCTCCATTGCAGAAAGAAGATTATCCTCAACCTCCTTCGCAACAGCATGAGAAGATGGAAAATGCCCCTTAAAAACAAAGTCACCTACAAATCCAAGAAAAATCAAGGGCATAGAAACATGGGTAAAGATTAATGGCCAGCATGATCAGAGCTGACTGCACCCCTCTCTTGTATCTACGAGATCCCAGACTTGGTTTGAGTTGAACCACAGTAGCTTCACAGGAGTAAAATCCCAAACCATTAGGATCCAGATAACAGAAGGTTAAGGTGCTGTGTATATTTTAGCCTTAGGATGGAAATTGGATCTATCCAGCTAATTCTATCTCTTTTTAGATAGTAGCCCACTGATAATGGGGCTGGTCATGGCTCAATTTTATTTAATTAGCAGTGTATTGATTTAACAAAGGATACAGTGCAATATACTATTGCACCATGTTTTTGATTTACAAAACACTAGAATGGATCTGATGCTTATGATGAGAGAAGAAGAGTAAGGAAGTAGGAAAATAAAAGAAGGGGCAAATAATTAGAGGTCTGAAAGTGCCATTATTATTTGTTCTTTGCAGAGTATTTGAGAACTAGAGCTCACATTTGTTTGCTTGCTTAATTGTTTGTTTAAAAGCAGCCATTTACAGTACACCCTTCCAAGACAGCGTACAACAGAACTTGAAAACCACAAAACATAATAAAATGATGATAAAAGAAGATCAAAATTAACAGGTAAAGCCAATGGTGTATATTATTATCTCTTTTCCTTTTCTACATTTTTGTCATTAGGTATTGCTATGTTAATGCAGCACGTGGGTTTTTCTTTTTTGTCTATAACTGTTATGTCTGGTTTGTTGCAAGGTATTGTCTTGTCCATTTGAATTGTTGTGTTCCATTATATTTTATGATCTGCATTTTTCAAGATTGTTCCAGGTGGGTACATACAGTATGGTGTAGGTTGTTTGATGAGGTTCAATTTGATAGCCAGTTGTTGGTGAATTATTTTTGCAGTTGTATTGTGTCTGTCAGTATAGTCCATTCCTGCCACAATTTTGAATTATTATTATTATTATTATTATTATTATTATTTGCATGGCAGTAATACTCTACTGCAAGTTAATCTCTGTTTTGGATTGTACCCCAGGATTAGTTCTTGTTGCCATAACCTTGCCCTTCAGCTCACTCCTTCATGCTCCTCCTCCAATTGTTAAACACATGGCCACTTTCAGTGCGACGAATGTACCACAATTGCCAATATATGCACATTTCCTCATGTCAAGGCGTATCACGTTCATCATGGAAGGATTTTGAATAAGTCTCCTGAGGCAACTGCTGTCTACTCTATCAGTATGCTGCGGCATTGGCTTCCCAGAGTGCCATATGCTCCATGTTCTACAGCAGGGTTGACGGAACATAATCTTTGTATACCCTTCTGCTTGGTTTTTATGGAAGATTTTACTATCCTTGTACTCGATATTTTGCAGTTGGTGGAAATGAACTTCCAGCCCTTTGTTGAAAAACTGTAAGGCACAACCATTTTGGCCCTAAGGGCCACATGCATGCACAGAGATATGCACACTGTTTTCTCTTCCCCACGTCCCCCTGGCAATCTTGAAACAGAACATAGCCTTGAGGCAGCTGTGGATGTAGGCAAATAGTCAGCCATGACAACTGGTTGCCCCAGGTACATACACATTTACAACAAGAGATACTCTATGTTACATCAAGACCTAATTTTACTATTGCTAGCAGGAGAAAAAAAATATTCTAACTGAAAATGAAAATAGGATACACTGGCTCAATTCGGATGACACAATAAACAACTGGTGTGGGGAAAACAATCGTCAGTTCTTTTGACCATCGTGTTATTCGAATGCTGCCATAGTCAACTCAGTACTGATCCTAATCCACACCACAGTTGATTATTTATTATCATGTTGTGTGGGGAGTACCCCCTAGATGAACAACTGTAAAGTTGATTATTACCCCACCATTGACTATCGTGTCATCCGAATTGAGCCACTGTGAATGGATGGTTTCTGAAAATCTGGGAGGTGGCTATTGCTGAAAAGCTAACACAGCATAACTGATGGATCAGAAAGATCATCAAGCAGGACTCGTTTTTTGGAATGTGGTTCCCCTTCATTACATATATTAATGCAGGGTCTGCAGACCATCATCTGCCGAGTGCACAGTCCTATTTTTGGAAGGTTGTAATAACCAGCAAGGCTAATAATTGAAAAGTGATTATTTTGTGGCTGCAACAGAGCTTAAAATGTATACAAGAGGATGTTCAGGGACAACAATTCTAAAATATGCATAGAATCTGTGATGAATAATGTAAAACAGTCTGCGTGTGTTGATGTTTTTGTTGTAATTTGTTACCATGTATTACTTAAATAAATACTTTACTATTGGGAAAAAATAAACAAGAGACGCTTCAGCCAGATCTACCCCTTGTGTCAAATCATTATGATCCCATCATGGAATTGTTATATCCTCCTTGTGCATTGATACTTCGTAGGACACACAATGACATTTGTTATGGTATTTTTGGATAATGTGGAATAAAAAGCAGAAAATAACACTTAATGCATAATGTGCCCCTACAAGTATCAGTGCACTTCAATACTGCTATAAAGCAGTAGTGCAGTTCTAGCTCAGTCCAATGGAGCTTAAGTGAGCATTGCAATGGCCAGGGCTGAACCAGAGATGGCAGCAGTATGGAGGGAGCCTGGTGTCATGTGTAGGCTGACCATATGAAAAGGAGGACAGGGCTCATATAACTTTAACAGTTGTAGAGAAAAGGGAATTTCAGCTGGTGCCATTTGTATGCAATTAGTTCCTGGTGAAATTCCCTCTTCATCACAACTGTTAAAGTTGCAGGGGCCCTGCCTTCTTTTGTATATGGTCACTCTAGTATAGTGCCTGCACCTTTAACTGTTGTGATGAAGAGGGAACTTCACCAGGAATTAATTGCATACAAATGACACTGGCTGAAATTCCCTTTTCTCTACAACTGTTAAAGTTACATGAGCCCTGTCTTGCTTTTCATATGGTCAGCCTATGAGTCATGTGAGGATAGCACAACCACAGAAGCACCCCAGAGTCAGGAAGACTGCTCTTGCTCAGGCCAAGTCCAACCTCGGGCAAGAAACCTTTTATAGTCCTACCTGTCTAGAACTGCCCAATGATCCACCTGGTTCTGCAAGGCCAGCTCAAAGCTTGAGAATACTTCACTGTCCAGGACAGGCCCAATGCCAACATCTGGCATGGTGGTACAAAGGCCAAGGCCCATAGGCCCCTGCGGTGCAGGCCAGGATCATTTACTTTTTTTTTGACATTTCAAGAAGTGCCAGGCTGGGTGGCTGCAGCAGCATTATGTCAGGGGTGGAGCACAGAGGTATTTGGGGGAAGAAAATGGCAGCTGCTATAGCCACCTGACCCAGCTATTCTCCTTTCAGCACTGTGCCCTTAAAAGGAGTGGTGGTGACAGGAATTGTGTCAGCATCACCTGCTTCTTAAAGCACCACCCTGGCCTGTCCCCTGCAAGCTTAACAGGGTCAGAAGCAGTCACAATGACTGCACCCAGGCCACCATGGCCTTTGTTTCTTTCAAGGGCTGGGCAGGTACACAGGCCTCCCCTTGTCACTTGTTCCTACCCACTGCTGCCACCTATAGTACAGCTGCTGGTGAGGTTGCCACCTACCAGGGGTAGGGTGGCCATGTATGCTCCATGACAGAGGACAGACCTCTATTGGAAGGCATTCTCTATTTGCAGGGCTGTCTGGTCCAAGTCTTGTCCAGAGATTAAAAAAAAAAATCAAAAGAAAGAGCAGGGTCTCCAAGCTGCCCATCCATACTTGGCTCATGGACAACAAACTCAGAGGGTGGACACACAGGTCACCTGGTCACAGTTTCCCCTACTACAGTGAGATGTATTGTATTTCTATTTAAATTATAGTAATGATTTCTACATCTGCACCTATCCACGCTGGCAGGAGCCTCTGAGGATTGAAGTCCAAACCACCGTGAGATCTAGTTCTGCCCACCTCTGCTCTAAGGATCACCTTCATTCAAGCACCGTGTGTAACCTCAGCTTCTTAGTTCTGTGGTTTGTCACCCACAAATGCCAGGTACAGGATGTTTTTGTCTGTCTTTCTGTAGCACTGCTCACTGCTTTGGCTCTCATCCCAAAAAGGGATTGAGGGAATCAAAAGATATGGATAAGAAAGAAGCTCCCTGCTGGCTATTGTAATCTCTCCTTCTTCAAGACTTTAATTGGCAATTTTAATATTATGAGCCGGGTGCTCTGAATTTTGACTCTTGCATGTGCCTTTTTGGTGTGCATCCTAGCCTACACAAATTAATGAAGAGGAGATACATTTGATGATCAGTGGTACCCAGGGTTACTCCCTCAGACCATGTCCTAAGCAAGGGCAGAAAGATGCTTGCTGTGAACTATGGGAAACTACAGCTCATCAAAAAGCAGCCCTCTAGGACCAATTTCATGATGTTTGATCAAGGCAGTGAGGCAGGTGGATTGCAAAATTTTACCTGGCTTCTGGTAGAACAAAGTTAATCACCTGCCTCCATCCCCTCATTACTGTGTGGGTCTCCATGTTTGTTGAACGTACGTGGCATGCGGGCAAATTATTTGGGCACTCTAGTTTTGAGCAGATCCATAGCCTCCTTTGGAATATATAGAAATACAATTGTATCAGCACAATAATCTGCATTTGCTAGTGTAGGGTGGTCCTGTGATGGGCTGCCAGAGGGCTGTCTTCTATTTGAAGGTGTTTTCTATTTGAAAGGCTGTCCAGTCCAATTCCAGTTTAAAGAACCATCAGAAGTGTTGCTCATCAAGAGGTAGCACTTGGACAACAGGCTGAATGGGCAGGCACATAGGTCACCTGGTCACAGAGTATCACCAGATAAGCGTTTTATAGCATCCTCATTACAAGCCCCTCACGGATTTTTGCAGGTCCTTTTCATGACGCCATCCACCTCCTGCACGTCTCCCACTCCTTCTGCTCATTTTTTGTTGCAAAAAAAGACACACACCCTTTTTTTTTTGCTGTATCGAAACTTGCAGCCATTTCCTGCTATGTGCAGGAGAAGCAGCATGATAAAAACACCCACTGATTGGGCCACATGGTCATTGCTTGCTTCCTCTTGCTTCCCCGTGTGAAGAAAGAGGAAGCTGTTTGTTCCTATTGTGGGACAGAAGCAGAAGGCAAAGCAACAGTAGGGAAACGCAATCCCCCCTCCCCCATCTGATGATGCTCACAGTCTTCCACATAATGGTGAGATGGACTGCATTATTATTATTATTATTATTATTATTATTATTATTTATGTACTACCCCATAGCCAAAGCTCTCTGGGCGGTTTACAAAAATTAAAACTTTGAACATTAAAAATCGATATACAAAATTTAAAACCATAAAAACAAAAACAGACAACATATAAAAAGAGTGTACATTTAAAACAGCTGCGAACTCTCAGCCAGGCCTAAATATAGTTCTGGGGTCAATTAAAAACTCAGTATATGCTGTTAAATACTGTTAAATGCCTGGGAGAAGAGGAAAGTCTTGACCTGGCACTGAAAAGATAACAATGTTGGCACCAGGCGAGCCTCATTGGGGAGGTCATTCCACAGTTGGGGGGCCACCACTGAGAAGGCCCTCTCCCTTATTGCCATCCTCAGAACTTCCCTCGGAGTAGGTACCCAGAGGAGGGCCTTAGATGTTGAACGTAGAGTATAGGTAGGTACATGTCGGGAGAGGCATTCCGCCAAGTATTGTGGTCCCAAACCATGTAAGGCTTTATAGGCTAAAACCAGTACCTTGAATTGGGCTCAGAAACACACAGGCAGCCAATGCAAGCAAGCCAGAGTCGGTTTTATATGTTCGAACCTCTTGGTTCAGGTTATTAGTCTGCCTGCCGCATTTTGCACAAGTTGCAGCTTCTGTACCATCTTCAAAGGCAGCCCCATGAAGAATGCATTGCAGTAATCTAACTTGGAGGTTACAAGAGCATAGACAACTGAAGCCAGGTTATCCCTGTCCAGATAGGGGTGTAGCTGGGCCACCAACCAACATTGGTAGAAGGTACTCCATGCCATCGAGGCCACCTGAGCCTCAAATGACTGAGATGGTTCTAGGAGAACCCCCAAGCTATGAACCTGCTCCTTCAGGGGGAGTGCAACCACCCGCTCGAGGACCTTGCCCAGGAATGGAACATTTGCCACCAGCCTATAATTATTAAAGCTTTCTGGGTCCAGGGAAGCTTTCTTCAGGAGTGGTCTCACTACTGCCTTTTTCAGACGGTCTGGGACCACTCCCTCTCGCAGAGAGGCATTAATCACTTCCCTGGCCCAGCCGGCTGTTCCATCCCTTATTAGGTTATTAGAAATAACCATTATTTCTAACTTTGCACCTGTAATATAAATTAGCATATGCAAACATTATGCAAATCACAGCCCTCTTTTGTCCTCTTTTTGGGTAATGTGTGTCCTCTAATTTTGGTGATTCATAAGTGGCCACCCTAGAACTGAGTCTTGTGCAGGATTATAGATATCAGGGCTATCTCATGTCACATAACCGAGAGTTACTCATCCAATGCACAATTAATATCCTCACTGTAATGGTGCTCCTCTTCTCTGTAGGTCAACTTGTCTGGCCACCTTCTCACATCAAGAGATTGACCCATCTCGGGCCAAATTAAACTCACAGGGTTAGTCCAGTCTGATGACAAACCTCTTGAAAATACTGGGATTTTGATCCGTTATCCAGGCGCAATTGGTTTTCTTATGGGGACTCTAGAACTTCAAAAGGAGAGTGGTGTGCCCTGCCCTTCAGTTAATCATTAGGACCACCCCATTCCCAGGCCTGTTAAATCACCTGAACCCTGTTCAGCCACCTTGAGAGCACAGAGGGGAGCCGTATGTTTACCAGGCAGTTTACAGACCCTTATGGTAGCCACCTCTGCAAAGAGCTGGGAAAGGCTCTGGAAAATGTCAACAGAGACTGAATGACATGTTGAACAATGGAGCCCCTATTCTCAGTCCTCTTCCCTCCCCACGCACACACTTTCAACCATTTTCATAGTCTTTTCAATTGGTATTTTGCTGCATTCCTGGTGTTCCAGCACAACTACTGTAGCTGTGTATCACACAGTGATATAATACAAAGATCTAAGATCACTTCCAACCTTATTCAGTTCACCAACATAGTGACCGAATCACAATGCTGAAATTGTTTACTCTAGCAGCTACTACAATTATAGCCAAGATACATAGAAAAGAATAAGGGGGTAGTTCTATGCATCCTCAGTTCAGCTTTGGGCCACCCCAAGTCATGCGCTCACACATACATGAGCTTGTCCTTTACAAGATGTCATTCAGAACAGTCATTGTCATCCGAGGTCATAGCACATTCATATGTTTTGCCTAAAAATTACTTTGATTGGAGAGAATTGTTAGTTATCTTCCAGGGGAAAGTCTCCTGATCACGGAGATAAATGAGATGAAGTAGCCCTGATCTTATTTTAGGCTGCATGAACATTTAAACAACAGGTCCTTATTTGGTTTATTCTTTTGAAATTTCGCACAAATAAAGAAATAGGAACTAGTACACAACTTCAGCATCACTTATGTATGCATTTAAGGTGTGTGTGTGTGTGTATGTGTGTGTGTGTTACAGTTACACAATTTACTTCAGGGCACTGGAAATTCCTGCAATGAAGTACAAAATAAAGCACCCAATTCCATCTCCCTTGGGATGAGCCAGAGGTTGTGCTGGCTCATACTCAGAGCCTAACCAATCACCATGTTTGAATTTTGGACTGGGGGAAACCTCTGTCTTCCCCTGTAGTATGTGTAGCAGCCTGACTCAACTTGGTGCCCTCCAAATGTATTGGATGACAATTCCATCATGCTAGCTTGTAATCTAACATATCTGGAAAACATAGGGTGACCAGACGCCCGGATTTGTCCGGACATGCCCGGGAAATGGGGAGCAAATCCGCATCCGGGCGGAAAAACTGTTTTGGGGGGCCAAATCCAAAAATTTAGCCCCCCAAAAGGGTGACCAGATGGCCCTGGGGCGAGCCGGGCCAACCGGGGGGCGGCGGGGGCAAACCGGGGCGGCGGGGGTTCACGCGGCGGTGGCGGGAGGCTGGCGGCGCGAGGCACTTACTGGGGCGTCCGCTTCCCTCCGGTGCTCGGAATCTACTGAGAAACAGGCTTCGCGGCCTGCCTGTCCCTCAGTAGTGCGCCGGGTGATGATGTCATCACCCGGCGCGCTACTGAGAGACAGGCAGGAAGCCTGTTTCTCAGTAGATTCCGAGCACTGGAGGGAAGCGGACGCCCCAGCCGGTAAGGAGCGCGGGGGCGGGCGGCGAGGGGGCATCGCGTTGCGGGTGGGGGATGGGCGGCACGGGAGGGCGGCGCGGCGTGGGGGGTGCGCGGCAGGGGGCCGCGCGAGGCATGCGGGGGGGCAGTGCGGGGGGGCGGCGCGGGCGGGGCGGGCAGCCTGCGCGGGGCGGGCAGCCCCGCGAGGCACTTACCTGCTGGGGCATCCGCTTCCCTCCGGTGCTCGGAATCTACTGAGAAACAGGCTTCGCGGCCTGTCCCTCAGTAGCGCGCCGGGTGATGACATCATCACCCAGTGCACTACTGAGAGACAGGCCAGGAAGCCTGTTTCTCAGTAGATTCCGAGCACCAGAGGGAAGCAGACGCCCCAGCCGGTAAGGAGCGCGGGGGCGGGTGGCGAGGGGGCGGCGTGGCGCGGGGGGGTGGCGCGTCACAGGGGGCGGCGCGATGCGGGGAGGCGTGCGGGGGGTCGCACGAGGCATGCGGGCGGGGGGGCGGCGCGGGTTGGGACAGCGCGGGCGCGCGGTGGGGGGGTTGTTTTGGGTGGGTGGGTGGGGTGGCAGGGGGGGGTCCGGGTTTTGGATCCTCAAAATCTGGTCACCCTAGGAAAGCAACTAGTAAAGGAAGTAATCTGGAGGAGTTGTAGCCTAACACATTTGGAGGGGACCAGTTGGGGAAAGCTGGTTACCAAAGGCTAGGTGGGGGACACATGTTTGCCAGTTCTTGAATGGTAAAAGATTTGGGAAATGGGCCCAGCCCGGCACTAAAACGGCAGAGCCAAACATGAGGGTGGGGGGACGGGTATCAGGGTTTTTTCCCCAGTGGGAAAATAAGTAGAAATCTGGGCAGAATTGGAAAATCTTCTTCTCTTTCAAAATGATATGTGAAATACTTTTAAAAGTGTTTTAATATTGTTAAGCCCGTGATGTCACTGCAAAACTCTTAGATCCAAGATTCACAGTTAGTAATGTGAGGATAGCATTGCTACTGCATTGGACGGGATTACTAAGGCATGCACTGTAATAGTTTACAGATGGAAGAATGAGGGGGTGACAGGTTTGTAACAACAGCCCAATTCCTATACTAAGGATCAGGAGCAGAGCTTCCCCTACTGTCTATACACTATCATACATTGCTGAAGGTTCTACGCCACCTGCTGCATTTTGTTTGCTCTCCAATAGGTTGCTCCATGCTTATCTAAATTCTGAGGCTGGTTGTTCTTTTGGCTAAAGCTATATTTGAAAAGCTTAATTGTCCCACAATGTATCATCGGGAGATCAAAATTAACCTCGCCAGTATGCTAAATGGCAGCTGTGCACTCATAGTGCAGGGAGGAGGAGGGCAACCTTTCGGGGCTGGTGAGCACATTTGGAATTTTGACAGTGTGTCATGGGTTCTCTCACAAAATGGCTGCCATAGGGGTCATGGGTGGTCGGACAATACCCATCAAAAGTACCAGTGAGCCCTGGGCTCCACTAACCACTGTCATTTCTCTGAAGGCAGACTGATCAGACAAAGTAATTTGTCCAAGAAACTGAGTACAGGGCAGAGATGAGGTCTGAACCACAAACGCCAAATCACACATATGCCCTCTCAAAGCACAATAAAATGGCCATTTCACAAAACTCATCCTGGTAATGCTCAGAGAAATACACAAACACATGCACAGAAGCAAAATAAGCTGCCATACCCCCATCAACTCCTCCCCTTTCAAAACACACATGCAAACAAACATCATACACAAAATCCAGGCAAGATACACATCACACCAAAACATATGCACAGAGAGACAAAAACAAACAAACAGACACATAGCAGGCACAGGATGGTGTCCGCAGGCACCACATTGGAAACCCAAGGCATAGTGCCTTCGTCTTCAAAAGACAAGGGGCATGCGCTACCCCACTCAGTCATTTCTAGGGACCCTGGGGAGGGAGCTAAATCTAGTGTCACCATATTTTGGAAACCAAGAAGGAGGACAACATGGTCTGCCCCCTTGGGGGCATCCAGCACCAAGGGGGTGTGCCCATCAGAACATAGCCTTGGTCACATGTCTGATTTTACAGCACACAATTAAGACAAATCTGTTCTACATAACATCTTAATGTTAACATCGCTGAAATAACAAGTGAGACATCCAATGTATCTGAAATTAACTTCACTCACTCTACTTTTGTAGCTTTTGCTGTACTTTGTTGCTATATTCTGTGTTATACGTTCTCCCCTTCCATCAAATATCTTTTCTGATTGTATCTTCACTCCGCTGCAAGCTACTGCTTAACACGGCTTGCTGCTGGTTCACTGGCTGGCTTTTTTATTTTTAAAGTTCTTTTTTTTTTTAACTTGTGTATGATTGTCACAAGTTTCTCTACTCTAACATTAGGGTGGGTGTTGTGGGCAGCGGACACTACTTCGCCCATTCACACTTCTCACTTATATACATTAGCTTCTCAAGGCTTGTGCATTGGCACCACTTTTCACACCCAGACTTTGAACTCTTGTCTACTTCCTGCACAAATAGGTGACTGCTTTGACTGACCTCTCCTTTCCCACATTTTGATCTGTGGACGCCTCACCTCTGCTGAGCTCCAGGTGCCCAACTGCCCACCAAATCTGCAGCTGGAAAGGTGCTGTGCTCGCCCAGCACTTCTTATGTAAAAACTCAAGATCCTCTTGATGCCAAGGTCTGAAACTGCTCAAGGTGAAAGCCCCCAAAGAGGAGTTTGACAATCTGAGTTTGAAGAGTATGGCTTCAGTGGGTTTTTTAAAAAAATAATCATTTAAAAAACTCAAACTTTTTTAAAAATGCTAAAATTCAACAGATGAACAGTTATGCTTGAAACTTGGCACGGCTAAACCCCTACTTAAGAGCTATCATGATGCCAAGTTTCATCTCCTTATCATTAAAAACGATGGTTTTATAAAAATAATAATTTTAAAATCTGATTATTATTATTAAAAAAGCTAAAAATCAACGAATGAACAGATCTACTTCAAATTTGGCATGGCTAAAGACCTACCTAAGGGCTATCATGGTGCCAAGTTTCATCTTTTTATCTTTAAAAATGACAGAGCTGTAAGCATTTTTGTTAATTCCCATTGACTATAAAGTAGAGCTGCCCTGTGGGTGGAGGGAAGGATGGGGGAAATCTAGATTTTTCTTCAGATTTCATAATTGTCCCCCACCCCTTTCCCGGATTTGTTGCCAAAAATCCTGACATGTCCTAGTTTTTCCTGATATATGGTCAACCTATCATGTCCCTACTTATGGGCTTCTCACAGACTGCTGGTGGTTGGCCAGTGCCACTGTGTGAACAGAGTGCTGGACTAGATGAACGCTTGGTCTGATCCAGCATGACTCTTCTGATTTTTTTACAGGCAGAATCCTATGCAAGTTTAGACAGAAAAAAGGCCTACAACTCCCAGCATTCCCCAGGCAGCATTACTGGCTGGGGAATGGCAGGAGTTGTTGGGTTTGTTTGTTTGTTTGTTTCTGCCTAAACATGCATAGGATTGTGCCTTAAGTAGCTTGGCTTGTTCAAATTTCTTAAGACTGAGTTTTACAAGCTTTCTGTCTTCAGGGAACTCTTCCCTTGTACATTGAAGGGGATTCTGGGTCATGTTTTGTACAAGAACATAGTGTATAAACAGGGTGCTGGCCCAGGGTTGGCCCTCACTATCTCCCTGCATGGTGCACTTACTGTTGTTGCTGCTGCTGCTGTTGCTACTGCCACTGCTTTTTAACGACAACAATAATGGTGATCATCATCATCACCACACTTTTTACTATTATTTGTTGAACCCAAGAAAACAAAGCACCACCTCAGGCAAAGGTAAATAGCAAAAACTACCAAACATTCCTCTATGTCTTTGCATTACACATAGAGATTAGAAATTATCAGCAAGCTAGACGGACTTTACTGCCTTTGAAGAATCCTTAATGAGCTTTCAGGGACTTCCAGTACCAGAGGCAGTAAGCCTATACACACCAGTTGCTGGGGAAGGTGCTGTTGCACCAAGTCCTGCTTGTGGGACCCTGGTCGACAGCTGGTTGGCCACTGTGTAGACAGAGTGCTGGACTGGATGGACCTTTGGTCTGATCCAGCAGGACTCGTCTTATGTTCTTACGGAGTGCAGTTTAGAAAGCCCTGCTGTTCTTAAGCT
Source organism: Anniella stebbinsi (assembly GCA_029215795.1). Taxonomy (NCBI): domain Eukaryota; kingdom Metazoa; phylum Chordata; class Lepidosauria; order Squamata; family Anniellidae; genus Anniella; species Anniella stebbinsi. Next base: position 55,921,269 of record JARDYH010000005.1, on the reverse strand, counting down.
GGTGGACAAGTCAATGAGCTTTCTGCAGGGCATCTCATCTGTTTGTGGACCATTGACCTGCACCTGTTTGTGCAGGTCAATGTATCGGTGCCTGGTTGAAGAGTTATCCCACCATAGGCAAGTGATTACACTAGAGGTGCTAAGGAAAACTGCATTTGTTGAATTTCTGCCTATCTTGCAGCTGTTCTTCACAGCATTTCTTTGAAGGAAAATGCTAGCAGCCCCAGCTAGGATGCTATGCCACTGGCAGGCAGTTAAATTTCGTGAAGGTCCCCAAAATGATTTCAGTTGGACCTGAAATCCGAACACATCCTTTACATCAGGGGTGCAGAACCTCACACGCCCGTGTTCAAATTGGGCCTCCTGAGATTCCCTGGATAGCCCTGACCTTTTCACATAGCCTACCCCCCTTTCCACCTACCACCAATTGTCTGGTGTTTTCCTGATTTTTGTGCAGTTCCCCCCGCCCCATTCTAAAGGGTTGAAATATCTCTCCTAAGGCTTAGTGGCAGCAAGAGTTTAAACAAAAATATGATGGTATTTTTGGTATTTTGACAGCGTCCTTTTTGCCTTCGGCCATGCCCCATTTGCCTTCATGAGTGTGCCCCTAAAAGCTTTTCCAAAATGGAATTTGGCCCTCAGACTGAAAGAGGTTCTGCTTTATTTCATAGTTGAGTTAGTGGTTCATAAAACACCAGCAGGTGATCTGGATTCAGAAGGTGTCATGCAAAGTGGCTACCCCTACCCTACAGCGGTGGTCTTCAACCAGTGGGTCATGATCCAAAAGTGGTTTGCGAGATTGGTCCACATGAGGCGCAGCAAAGCTGTTGCCGCTATGCTGGGCAATTGTGAAAGTGGGTCCCATGTTGCAGGTTGGGAGTCCTGGTCTGGACTAGTTGAAGACCACTGCCCTACAGCATCATTTAGTTTGAGTCCCAAGTAGGTAACAATATCAAAGTGCCAGAAATGTGATTCTCTATCACATCTGCAATTGTCTCTTACTCTCTCTCTTTTTAATCTAAGTGAGTGTAAATGTGAACAAGGCTGTTGGGAAGGTGAACGTGAGAATCCGGTATTGCTCAGGTAACTCTACTGACTGGGATTTAAGGGGCTGCTTGAATTTTCATTTTCGATTCCTTAAGGCCTTCAGGTGTGAAGGCAGTAGTGCCACGTGCTCAGAGACTCCCTCGTCTTCGCCATTGCCTTTGTGGCTGTTACTTCAGACACGTCAAGGGGTTGAACCTGTTACTTAGAAGAGGTACTGGGTCTGGTCCATAGCTCCAGGTAGGATGGAAATGGATGAGTGGGGGGGGGGGATCCCTCTCAAAGCGGAAGCCCTCAAAACGGGTGTGCAAGTCACTCACGCAGGCGCTTGGCATCTAACGTCCGAAGGCACTTTTTTAAACCGAATTCTGCTGACTCCAATAAAGTTACTACAATGGGGGGTTTAGCGAATGGTGCAGGCTGGGGGGAAACGCATGCTTATAAAAATCCAATAGGGATCTCAGTAATGGGGCATTTGGGAGAGGAATGTGTGTGTGGGGGGTCCCATTAATTCTTCACCTTTGTATGAAGGAAAGCAGGGGTTCCACAGGAAAAGTGAGGGGGTGTTTGGCAGAAAGACCCAATCCTTCCAACTTCTGCGTGGCCCCTCTATTTATTCAACCATTGGGAGTAACTCCAAAGATACAAAGATCTAGTGCCTCCTTTCCGCCACATACACGCACACAAGCCTCGTGGCTTTTGCGACTGTGTAATACCGACACAAAGACGAAGTTTTTTGTTTTTTCTAAAAACCGGGTGGGTCAGTGGGTGGCTGTTGTGGATACACGAACGATCCTGTTTGATCTAAAATCAGCTATTTATTTATTTATCCATCCATCCATCCATCCATCCACATTTTAGGGCCGAGACTAGATAACAAGCAACTTCCAAAAATGGCATTTCCCTGCCTGTTTGAGTACATGTTTAATCACCAGCAGCTCAGAATTAACAGCCACTTCAGAAACGTTTTCTTCCGCCCCTTCCTCTCTACCCAGCAGGCAAGTCTGAACCAGTTAGTAAACCACTCCCCGCTCCCCCCCCCCTTTCCTATCTTACACACACGGTTGTTCTTAGCGGTCCTCCGAAGGTGCGTTGGCAACTATCAACACAGATGGAAGTACAGAGAGAGAGAGAGAGAGAGAGAGGGAGGAGGAGGTCTTTATTACGGCGCCGACAATACCAGAGCCCCGAGGAACCTTTTGCAGCTGGACTTGGGAGTGCAAAAGCAGGCAGGAGAGCCGGCATCGAGCAGCAGCCAGCGCGAAGAACTTTGCACAAGAGCTGCAAGAGCATTGTAGAGGAGAAGAGAATAGAGCGCCCCGCATTGGAGGGGGAGGCATTGCTTGAGAGGCGGAGGCGGAGGTGGAGGCGGCTCTGATTTGGCAGTGTTTGGGTTAGGGTGCACTAGGAAACTAGTCCCTGTTGGGCAGGCTTCCTTCCAGTTCTTCCTCCCTCGGTGTGCTTTCAAACTTTCTAGGATGGGCTCCCCACGGTGGAAGAGGCTCTGCCTTTTGTTCCTGGTAGGGTTAACGTTCTCTGTCATTTTCTATGGGCACTACTACTGCCGAAATTCTCCCGGCAGTCCCAGGACTGCATCCAGGTAAGGCTGGAGGGCTTGGTGGGATGGGGAGGGGGGGGATGTTCCAAAATCAGGGAGGCAAGAAACACTCCTGACCCTGTGCTTTACTAAAATGCCAGGCATCTGCAGGCTGTTCTGAAATGAAGGGTATCCAATGTGTTTAGCGGGACAGTTGTGATGTATGAGGATAAGGTGCAATCCCTAAAAATCAAACAAGGATGCCACTTAAGAGGCATCTGGAAACCCTATTAAGAGAACAGAACATTAAAGGCTGGCTGAGGAGTGATGAATATTAGCTCTTCTTGCCTAATATTCTTTTGTTTGTGTGTGATTTCTTTTGACCCGTTGGGTACGCACAGTCCAAGACACAGTCACTCGAATGCACAAAAAAGACACAGGTTCATTTTTAAAAAGCCAGGAGGCAGGGGGGAGAAAAGTAGAGATACTAACTGGAATCTTGCTTACAAAGATGTAGCTGCACATGTTGCTTTACAATAGAACATGCGCCCTCCGAAGCACAGATACACCAAAGTGTGCATTGAACAACAAAGCAGAGCAACCACAATGCTACCTCGCGTGGAGAGCGACGAAGGAAAAAACAGGGCAGGCAAGTGTTGGAGAGAAGAGGGGTATTATCCTCCAAGCTCCCAAAAGCCTCAGAATAAAAGCTGGCAGGTCATGCTAATTACGTTCAGCAGAGTAACTAATGCACCAGAGCGTTGGGGCTCAGACTTCCAGAAGCCTGCATATTCAAGGATTCCATGCAATGTGGCACATTCCCAATAGTGGGTCAGGAGGACCAGCAGAAGATTGGAGGGTTCTTAGAATGGCAGCACCAGATGGCTTTAATTTTGGAGATCAGGTGCACTGTTTCAGAAATTCCACTGTTGGTGGGTGTAGATTTGCAGAGTGTCATCGTCCATGTGCTACTCTCGCCTCTCATCTTGAGAGAGCAGCAGCTCACTCAGATGCTGTGTCCTCTGATGAATGGGAAAGCATTCCAGGGAAAAGATACTTGTCTTTCTCTAAGGCTGCCTCTACAAGAGAGGTTTAAAGCTCTTTCAAGGCGCTTAAAAAAATTTACCTCTACAAGAACGGAGCGCAAATCTGGCGTAGAGGCGCGTTATCTCTCCGATTATGCGCATTATCAAATGCGCGTTAAACAGCGAGTTTTATTTTGCTCCGGCCGTTAAAGCGCATTTTGACTATGTGAACAAGCGCTTATGCGCATTAACTACTTGTAAAGCACATTTTGGTCATCCGTTAATGCGCTTCGCCGCCTGTCGCCGCCTTTTGTGCAGAGGTATTAGGCGTAAATGCGCTTCAGCGATTATGCGCATAATTGCCTAACCAGGTGCAAAAGCGAATCCTGGTAGAGGGGACCTAAGACACTTCCCACTTTGCTGGTTGTACATTAAAGCATCCGTCAGTAGGCAAATGACATATAGAGGTTCATTAAGAGCTGTGGAGAAAATAAACAGTAACTGATAAGTACTACAAGGGGATGAAAAAATGCTCTGGAGCCCTGGCAAAATATTTGTTCCACATTGCTCAATAAATATAAAGCACCTGTACAACATAATGTGTGCTTCTCCAGATAGATTTGATCCACTTTTAACACTGCCTAAGGGATGAGTGAGCGGCTACGAAGGCATGAAGGAATAAATTGGGACCAAAAACTCAAATTCTAAATTGTCAGAACAGTTTGGCAAACATCACAAGAAAACTACTTTGGTGTTTCACACCCTGAATTTCATTTAATCATAAAATTCTGTTTCTATATACATATATACACACACAAACCAGCTATTATTTTACAGCGACACCCACCATCATAGATCTGAGTGTGAGCCCCTCTCTTCATTTTTTGTATGTTAATTTTGAGTTCAAGAATTTTGAATGTAGTAGTAGCTTTTCTGAATTTCAGAATTACATGATCTCATATTTCAGCTCTGGTCCTAAACAAAGAACCAATTCCTGTTGCATATATCTCTGCTAATAAATAAATAATCTAGAATCCACTGAACTCTGTAGAAGTCTTGTATGTGGACCTAACACTGCAAAGCCTACAGAAATCTCAGTTCAAGCTAGTGCTGGTTTAGGCATAGTAAAACATGTTGCATACTGATCATACCCTGATTGTAGATACTTGGCTGGAGGGAGAGTGAACTTGGTCCCTGAAACCCCTAAAGCTGCCCATCCCTCGATTAAAGATTAAGGCTTCACACATGTGGTCGTGTGTCCCCCACCCGCACCCTTGGTTCTGCGTGGTCCCAAAGTAAACAAACAAGCAAAGTGAGATCGTGTGAACTCATTTCTGTTTACAGTACCACTCAAAAGTAGTTGGAGGCACTTTTTGCTGGTGTGATATGCAGAAGCATGTTGGTAAAAATAGCGGTATTATTCCACTTCAGCTGGGCCACCTCTTTGGAACACACCAATTAAAATACCGCAAAGATACATGTCCCCAATCTGCATTTAGATCTGGGTTAAAATTTCATCTCATCCATTGAGGCAACTTGATACATATAAAATGCAGTTTGAGAATTTAATACCAAATACTAATGAATGGTGTAATCTATGGATGTCATCCATGTATAAATCCCAGTTTTTATCCTCACTTGTTTATATTTTGCAAACCAATGATTTTCTTAGTTGATGTTCATTTTGCTGGCAAATACCATGTGGGTGATTTCACAAATCACACTATAATAATATGTGGCATCTGCGGAATGATAAAGTGCTTTATATACATCACCTCAGCAATCTTTTCAAAACCCAGTGGAGTTGGCCAATATTAGCTCCATATTATAAATGCAGGGGTTGAGAGACAGTGACGTGGTTTACACAATCACTGCAGCCCATCGTGGCTTATTAGCCATGGCTGGTTGTGGTGCCTACAAGCACCAAGTTGCCAACCACCCCAACAACCCACCCTTGCTGGGTTCACATGTAACAAGAAGCTATGGCGTTCCCTCGCATCGTCTTAAATTTTCAAAATGATAGCCACCACTGCAATGAGAATCCCTGCAGGGAAATTCACCTATGGTGGTTTCTCATTATGTGCAATCCAAGCTAGTGGCTTGCCTATATCCACCTAGCAGGTTCAAAGTTGAGCTTTGAACCAGGGACATCCAGCATTTAGCTTGTGCTTTTGACCATGTGATAGCTGCACATTTGAACTTGTACTTGCTAGTCCCCAAGTACATGATGTAGGTGGCAATCCTATACACACTTACTCAGAAGACCCATTGAACTCCGTGAGGTTGACTTCTGAGTAGAGATGTATAGGTTTTCACTAGGCATTCCAAAACAGCTTTATGCAAGTCAGCTGGCTTCAGCCTCAGTTCCTGAAGGTATAAAATGAGAATAATAAAAGATGGTTATGAGTTAACTGCATAGCATAGCAATAGTGCTATTGTGCAGTTAATAGCAGGAGGCAATCATTTTAAGAAAATCTTTTAAACATGGTTAGCCAAAACATCTTGGATAGTTTATGTTTACTAGCATACATTTTCTTTTCCACATGTGGCATGTGGATGAATCCTTAATAGCTTACCGTGTATATAGGATGCAAGGTATGATGGCTGTTTAATCTTCTGGAAAAGAAGTCATCCTCCATTGTTAAGTGTAGGTGACTCTGTGTAGTTTTAGCTGTAGTAGAATTGTTCATTGTCATACACTGAATATATTGCACACAGACACAGCCCATCACCCACCACCAAATGCAGAGCTGACGCTACACAATCACAGAATACCAGGGCCAGGCCAAAATATTTTGCTGCCTGAGGCAAATAATACAATGGCGCCTCCTATTCCACATGCAGAAGCCCACACTGTTGATGGGACAGTGCACTCCACCACACCTGAGGGCAGCAAGCTAGCTTAGAGGGTGCCGGACAGGCTGCACAGTACCCGCAGGTGTGTCTTCCCAACACTTCACAGCTGCCCACCCCCCAACATCTGCCGCTTGAGGCAGCTGCTTCACTGCCTAATGATAGGGCTGGCCCTGGATAATACAATCAAGAGGAGGGTAGCAATGGTTGGCAACAGACAACAGTGTTCAAGTAATCATGTGAGAATCTGGTCATCTATAACACTTGGCCACATGGTGAGGCAATTGACCACATCCCTGCTTCTCCAGATATCTGATTGTTTGTAGATGAGTGGTATGGCCATTTTGACATATGGTCTAATGCTACAGAACAGTTGCTTTTCACTTGGCTGCATGTTGACCATGGTGCATTTACAACTGGTGACCTTACATTAAATGGCTATCTGTAGGCACCCTATGACTGCAATCCTATGCATACTCACCCAGGAGTAAGTCCCTTTGAACACAAAGAGACTTACTTCTTTTTAAACATACTGTATATAAGTTCAAGCTACATGTATAATTGATTTTACTTTTGAAATGGACAGGAAATCAGTAACTGCTGGCAGAATTGGCATACTTTTGTACCGAATAATGCTTCAAAACCTAGGCATTATTTGGAAATTATCAAAATTTGACACCAGGTCCATGCTGTAGTAGTGATCGTTTCAAATGTCAAGAGTTAATGTTTTGTTACATGCTCATGATCTGTAATTAGAAGCATGAGACTTGTGACAACTTGTTGATACATTTTTTTCCTTTCCTAGGAGAAATGATGCAGAAATCTGACAGGAAATGGCTCATAGGAGTTGAAAGAATAAGGTCAAGAATAGTGTTTAAATATACATCTCGCAACAAAAGTTAGCCTAGTCTGGAAGACAGAAGCTTTAAATTTAGGCACACTTTACCAGTGATGGATATTTTACAGGCATGGTGGCAATAATAATAATAATAATATCCAGACAAACATAGGCATCTTTCTGTCGTTTTTATAAATTCTTATGCCACCATAGAAGTTAACTGTACCTGCTTTGTATCCCCAGTTGCTAAGGTGATTGTGCCATGTGCCCTCATATACAGGATGTTCCCAGATCATGGACTTTTAGAATCTCTAAATGAATCAAGAGAATGGAGTAGCCATGCATTGTTCTTTAATGCAATTACTTGTGGAGACCCTGAGCGTCATCAGACGAGAATTTTATCGCACACTCGCTACTGCCCACTTACGGATGTTTGTGCATCCTTTTGATGATGATGTCCACCTCCCATAGGCCTCCCACTCCTTCCGCTCATTTTTCCATCGCAAAAGAGACCCCTTTTAATCCATCTTTTTTTTTTTTTTTTAAACCAGAATGTGCAGGAAAAGCAGCACGATATAAATGGCCCCTGAATGGGCCATGTGGTCGTTGCTGCTTCCTCTTTCTCTCCCTGTGTAAAGAGATTGTCGCTATTGTGGGACAGAGCAGGAGGCCATAGTGATGGTAGGGAAATGCGAAACACCCTCCCCCCTCTGATAACGCTCCATATGATGTTGGGCTGAGTGAACTACTGAAATTCCTTGTGGTGCAAAATCGCATTGGCAATTATGTTCCTCCCCTGTTCTACAGGTCTCTACCATGACTACAAGAATTAGTCCCTTTACTTACTCTCCATAACATTCTCTGTCAGTGACAATTAAACTTAAAAATAACATTATATCATGTACCCCAAAAAGAGTGCTAATATTTTCTCCATTTCTGCTGTGAGGGAAGTCACAGGACTATGGTTTTGAAAGATATTTATTTAACATTTGTAAAACACCCTCCATCAATGTGTTGTATCCAATGTTAGTCTGATTTAAGTTAGGCTGACCAGATAAAATCCAGGTCAGGGCTCATGTAACTTTAACAGTTGTAGAGAAAAGGGAATTTCAGCCAGTGTCATTTGTATGCAATTAGTTCCTGGTGCAATTCCCTCTTCATCACAACAGTTAAAGGTGCAGGCAATATACTAGAGTGACCATATACAAAAGAAGGCAGACCTCCCTTTAAAGCACACGCCTTCAACAAAGGAAGGGCGCTTTAATCTCGCCTGGAGGAAATAAACCAGACTTTCCCCACTCTAGGAAAAGATGAAGAATGGAGGAGAGAGGCAGGGTGAGTGCGGGACAGGCCCGACGTCATGTGAGTACTGTGCTGCAAAACTAGACATGACGAGAGTGCGATAAAACGCTGGTGTGATGGAGCCCATAGCCTAGGATGACCAGATTTTGAGAACCAAAATCCCGGTCCCCCACCACCACCCCACCCACCCAAAACAACCCCCCCACCGCACGCACGCCCCACGCCGCCCGCCCACCCCGCCCGCATGCCTCGCGCCGCCCGCCCCACCCGCATGCCTCGCGCTGCCCGCCCGCCCCGCACTCCTTACCTGCTGGGGCGTCCGCTTCCTGCTGGGGCGTCCGCTTCCCTCCGGTGCTCGGAATCTACTGAGAAACAGGCTTCCTGGCCTGTCTCTCAGTAGCGTACTGGGTGATGACCATGGGACATACTGACTTGCAATGATGGGAGTTGTAGTCCAACACCTTTGGAGGGCACCAGGTTGGGGAAGGGCTGCTCTAAACAAAAAAAAGAGAAGTAGGTGGCCCTAAGTTGTTTGTGATCAGTTTTCCACAACCCCACAGTCACCTCTGCATATCATATTCTCCACCCTGTCCTCATGGTTTATCTGCTTTGGGAGAATGAGAATTTCACTTGCACTTTCTGCCTCCTTAGGGAGGATGTGGCGTTAAGGCTTGGGAGCCTTAACTCCCAATTTCCCTGCTTTTTGGTGGTTGGTTGGAAACTGTGGAGCCTTAACATTGTTTTTGTAAACCTTAGGTTTTTTGTTTAATGAATATATATATATATATATATATATATATATGAAAAGCAGTCTCAAGATGTTAGGATTTTGATGCAAGGAATTGTGGAGCGAAAAGCCTCCATAATATTTCCCTGCACCACCACCCCACTGGCTGTTTTCCCCCTGTGAAGTGGAACCCTGCAGAGGAAAAAGAAGCTAAGGGGAGGACATTTTTAGCAGCAGCACCCCCTCCCCCAGTGTCTTGTCAAAGAAAGAAAGAAAAAGGAAGAAATTCTTTAGGTGCATAACATGCTGTAGCATGACCATAAGAACTAAACTTCATGGACTGAAAATACCTACATTGGCACATAGGTTTGGGGAAAAGGCAGGGGAAAGCCAATCTGTGTGGTAATAGCTGGCATGCTGTTACCTTGTAGTCTTATTTAAAATCCTACTTAATTGAAAATAATTCTTTGCCATGCTTTCAGTCAATAATAAATCTCACCTGGACCATCGATATTCACGAAACTGAGCAAGAATCGCCTGCACCCACCCATACCCTCATAATTCAGTCATACCTGGGAATATGCTTCCAAGGCTGCAATCAGAAAAGACCCTTTGAATAACTACTAAGTAGATCCATGGATTTTGCTCAGTTTCATGCTACCTGTCCAGTGTCTGGGAGAGCAATAAGCAGAAGCTCTTACACAAAACATTTCTGTCCTTTAACACGCTCCATAACCCCCCCCCCAAAAAAAAATTCTCTTCATTTTATAGATTTGTGGTCTGCCTCCTCTGGAGTCCCCCAAAATTAAAAATAATTTCTAGCCCCTTGCTGCGATTTAATAAATTCAGAAGGAAAACCACAGATAATTATATAGGATGAACATTGCAGATGGGGGGCAGGAGAAGAGGGGTTGATATTGCCATTAGCTTCTAATTAGTTTACTATATTTGGGGAGATCCCATCTTTTAGTAATGCTAGTGTGTACAATTTAGGATATCATATTTTGATCTGGAGTAAATAAGGTTTGGAATAGTTCACTTCATAAAAACTGGAATGCTAGGGGATTGAAACTTCCACAAATATGCCTCTAGCGACTTGATAATGGAACAGAGATTGGGTTTCCAGGATAATTAAGCAAGAATGGCACAGAGTCCTGAAAAAAGAGCAAAAAAGCTCATGCTATAACTCAGGGTTTGTCTTCCAATGTGATAGTCTGCCATGTTCAGACTGCAGGAAGTTTTAAAATGTTTGCTGTTAAGTTGGATGTGGGTGGTTCCCTACCTTATGAGTTATTTAAATATGTCAATGAAATCAATGTAGCTCAAATTAGGAGTATATTAAGGCTCCCAGTCTGTTGGGAAACATAAATTCTTCCATCTTGACCATGGTATTTGTGTCCTTTAGTCATATTAGGCAACTTTCTTCCCTGGAATGGATCTTCATCAGCCTGGACCAACCTGTACATTTTTTCCCATTGACTCTGGTGGTTTCCCAACATGTCCACTGATATGCTGTATCACTTTTGTTTCCATTTCAACTGAAAGAATCCAGGATGGACTAATAGAGCAAATGAGCAAAATTGAATCAAAACAGTGTGTGTAGGGGGGGGAATAATCCTACATTGTATAAATCACAAGTAAGCAACATGATGCCCTCCAGATGTTTTGGACTACAACTCCCAGCAACCACCAGCATGGCCAATAGTGAAGAATTATGGCAATTACAGTCCAAAACACCTGGAGGACACCAGATTGACTACCTCTGGTCTATTTAGAACAAAGTAACATGGTTCCAATGCACCACACCTCTAGTTCTTAAATATATTACTGTGTTGGCTTTCAGAACTGCTCTACCTCTGTATTAACTAGAGACCACCTTTTATTTAGGTTAGTGGGTATCAACTTTTCTGTGTTAAGATAACTCTTTTCACATCAGCTCATGTGCTGAGGAACTCTCACGTGTCTGCCAAAAAGAATTCCTCCACATTGCAGAAGATTGTGGGGCATGATCTAGGGCAGCCTTTCCCCAACCTGATGTCCTCTAGATGTGTTGGACTGCAACTCCCATAATCTCCAGCCAGCATAGTAGGAGTTGTAGTCCAACACATCTAGAGGATGCCAGATTGGGGGAAGGCTGAGTTAGGGGAACAGACTCAATTCAAGCAAGACAGGCCTGGTGTGTTGGGCCACACTATTGTCCCAATTGAATTGACAGAATGACCTAAAACATCCAACTCTATCCAGTCATGGTGGCTCATTTCAGAGGACGGTTCATCATGGATGACAACTTGACTTCAAGGGAGTGCGTCAGTCATTGGTGAAATCCTCTTTGAAGAACCCAAAGGTTCCTGGAACATGCTTTCAAAACCACTGATTTGGATGCCTCTATTTTTACTTTTTTATTTATTTTCACCTATCACCTGATTCTGATCTTAACCCTTGCAGGATTCCCAGCTTTGCACAGGGATCATTCAGTATCTTGACATGCAGCTCCTAGAAAACAGGATGTCCTACTCACATAAGTAGATTACCCAATACATTTAATTGGACTATCGCTCCTAACCCTCCCGGGCTCTTAACAAACTGTTGCTGATAATCCTGAAAGAAAAAGAAAAAAGATTTCTGTTGGCTCAAGGCTTTCAAATGTAGCCCACTGATGACCTCAATTTAGACCTGCAGCACTGTAATTCAAGGAACTATGGTAACAGTGAGCAGCCTAATAGATAACCACAACAAAACTATGCCTGCCCCATACATTAGCCTCACTTTACAATAGGCTGTTTACTTATTCACAGTTTCCTAGTTGAATTAATGGGGTGCTTTAAACCAGTTTACTGATTAAAAGTGTCTTAATAAAAGTGGAATGTGGAGGCTAATGAAGGCAATAGTTTTAGCTCAGATCATTTCTTTTCGGTAAAGCCAACTTGATGCTGACCTCAAGGCATCACACCAGGATGAGAGATAGATTTGGGTTAACTATGATGATACCAACAGCAATGGAGGGTCTTTCACAGTGACAGCTCAAGCTAAAGTGATTGATGCTTTGGCCCTCCATCTGATTTGACTTTCAAAATTGTTTGCAGTGGAGATTACGGTGCCGACTTGTTTGAGCAAGTCAAGATGTATTAAAACTCATTTCAAGAGGCTCGATCCAAATATAAGTTTCCATAAGCCGCACCAACTTCGGCGCCACATCCGTTACATTTGTGTCCCTTTAGACTAAGGGTGAACAACTTGATCAGTACTGAGAACCACATTAGCAACATATGACATCCAGGTGCTGGCACCCAATTTGTATATTTGAGCTAATTGTAATTAACATTCATTTGCATAATGTCGCTGTGTGCCAAGTTCTAACAGATGGACATATTGCATTTATTTTTGTGATATCTGAAATTATTAACCCCAAATGTGAACGTCTCCTTCGAATCTAAGGCTTAAATGATAGTGGAGATAACTCCGGGTGACAAGCAGATTTGTTGTTATAAGAGCTACTTTGTGATGCCTTTTAGCATTCATGAGTTTTGAGTAGGCTAACTCAACTTTCACACTGGCGTGCTCAGGGTAGCCATATCTATGCTCAGAGTGCATACCATCACTTACCCCTTTATTTAGAGCCAGTAGGAATGAGGTTTTTTGGAAGTTCCACAATAGTGTGGAATAGGGATGATATAGATCTAGGGCAGGGATGGGCAACCGGTTCTCTATCCCTGGTCTAGGGATACCTTTCTGCTTTACGTTAGGTGGCTTTCCACTGACACCATAAAACTTAACCATAACAAGTTTGCAAGCAGCTGGAGGTTTGTGTGCATGCATCAGAACTTTGAATACTTCTGAACGAAACAGGATAACATTTATTTTGAACAAATGTAAGTCATATTTGAGGAAGGGAACATACGTTATGGCCCATCAGAAAATGTGAAGAACCCAAAAGTTATCTCATGCAGCTGTTTCAACCTATAGCCATCCAAGTGTTGTTGAACTCCAGGTCCCATCAGCACTATTCAGCATGGCCAATGATCAGGGAAAATAGGCGGGCCGTAGGTTGCCCGCCCTAAAGGCATAGGAGCTCTGCTAGAAGAAAGGTTGGCAGCTCTACTAACCCTCTGTTTAGAAATGACTGGGTTAACCATTCTGAATTTTCTAATGCAGGAGTGGGCAACTTGGTGCCTTCCATATATTTTGGACAACTCCCGTAATCCCTGACCATTGGCCATGCTGTCCGAGGCTGATGGGAGTTGGAATCCAGCAGCTTATAGAGAGCACCATGTTGCCTACACTTGTTCGAATGCTTCAGGCAACTTGCGACTCTAGTGGCTGAGGTTTCTACCTACCTCATGAGTTCCCCTCTTAATATTTCCCATTTCTGGCCCCATTCGTAGTATATCCAGAGTCTCATATTTTCCCTTGCTGTCATTGTTTGCAGGGTGAGAAATGTTTACATAAACTGGTTAGTGTACATTCACAAATGGTGCTATGCTGAGATTTGAATGTGTACCCTGGAGGTAAAACAAATAGGTTTTTTTTAAAATTTACAAATCAGTTTACATAAGAACATAATAATAGCATTCTGTTCATACAATAGCCAACCAGTTGCCCCAGGAAACCCACAAGCAGGACATGAGAGCAACAGTATCCTCCTCTTGTGTTCATAGGCATACCGATACTGGATATAGCATATAGCCATCAGGACGAGTAGCCATTGATAGACTTGTTCTCCAGGAATCTGTCTAACCTTTTAAAGCCATCCAAATTGGTGGCCATCACCACATCTTGTGGTAGCGAATTCCATAGTTTAACTATGTGCTGTGTGGAGAAATGCTTTATTTTATCTGTTCTGAATCTCCCATTAATCAGCTTCATGGGATGACCCCATTGGGTTCTAATATTATGAGAGAAAAATGTCTCCCTATCCACTTTCTCTACACTATGCATAATTTTGTACACTTCTATCATAAAGCATCCCTTTACTTTGAAAATTTCTCCAGCTTAGATTTGCACTCTCTGAGCATGTGTAGACGGGTTCCTTGGGAGTGGCATTTTAGAGCCCATTCTAATTGTTGTCATTCAAGGAGTTGGTTTTCTGACAACGGTCCTTTGGTCAGGGATAGTCTCTGGCTGAATTCGGACAACACAATAAGCAACTGGGGGGAACAATTGTCAGTTGTATTGACTATTGTGTCGTCCAAATGCTGCCATAGTCAACTCAGCGCTGACCCTAATCCACATCACAGTTGATTATTTATTACCATGTTGTGTGGGGAGTACCTCCTAGATGAACAACTGTAAAGTTGATTATTACCCCTCCATTGACTATCGTGTTGTCCGAATTCAGCCTCTGAGTGAGCAGAAAGACAGACGAGTAGGGTGACCAGATAAAATCCAGGTCAGGGCTCATGTAACTTTAACAGTTGTAGAGAAAAGGGAATTTCAGCCAGTGTCATTTGTATACAATTAGTTCCTGGAGAAATTCCCTCTTCATCACAACAGTTAAAGGTGCAGGCACTATACTAGAGTGACCATATACAAAAGAAGGCAAGGCCCCTGCAACTTTAACAGTTGTGATGAAGAGGGAATTTCACCAGGAACTAATTGCATACAAACGACACTGGCTGAAATGCCCTTTTCTCTACAACTGTTAAAGTTACATGAGCTCTGACCTGGATTTTATCTGGTCACCCTACAGACGAGGGATCTTTGTGACAGCCAAAGGGTGATTTCCACATCAAGGAACAAGCAGATCATGTTTGTTCACTTCTGCATGTCCATAACCAGTGCGGGCCATCATTCTTTGCCCCTGCCCCGAAGCCTTGAAATGCAAGTGCAGCAATGTCTAGTGAATTTCATGTGGGATTCATGCCATTGCAGACATGGCTTCCCCTGTAGGACATTTTGTTCTGCGTGGAGGTCACTGTAGGAAAGGCAGTAGTCATATGATAGGGTGACCAGATAAAATCCAGGTCAGGGCTCATGTAACTTTAATAGTTGTAGAGAAAAGGGAATTTCAGCCAGTGCCATTTGTATACAATTAGTTCCTGGTGAAGTTCCCTCTTCATCACAACAGTTAAAGTTGCAGGCACTATACTAGAATGACCATATACAAAAGAAGGCAGGCCCCCTGCAACTTTAACAGTTGTGATGAAGAGGGAATTTCACCAGGAACTAATTGCATACAAATGACACTGGCTGAAATTCCCTTTTCTCTACAACTGTTAAAGTTACATGAGCTCTGACCTGGATTTTATCTGGTCACCCTACAGACGAGGGATCTTTGTGACAGCCAAAGGGTGATTTCCACATCAAGGAACAAGCAGATCATGTTTGTTCACTTCTGCATGTCCATAACCAGTGCGGGCCATCATTCTTTGCCCCTGCCCCGAAGCCTTGAAATGCAAGTGCAGCAATGTCTAGTGAATTTCATGTGGGATTCATGCCATTGCAGACATGGCTTCCCCTGTAGGACATTTTGTTCTCGGTGACTGTAGGAAAGGCAGTAGTCATATGATAGGGTGACCAGATAAAATCCAGGTCAGGGCTCATGTAACTTTAACAGTTGTAGAGAAAAGGGAATTTCAGCCAGTGTCATTTGTATGCAATTAGTTCCTGGTGAAATTCCCTCTTCATCACAACAGTTAAAGGTGCAGGCACTATACTAGAGTGACCATATACAAAAGAAGGCAAGGCCCCTGCAACTTTAACAGTTGTGATGAAGAGGGAATTTCACCAGGAACTAATTGCATACAAATGACACTGGCTGAAATTCCCTTTTCTCTACAACTGTTAAAGTTACATGAGCTCTGACCTGGATTTTATCTGTTCACCCTATCATATGATTAAGGCTAGGCTGACCATATGAAAAGGAGAACAGAGCTC
Organism: Anniella stebbinsi; assembly: GCA_029215795.1. NCBI lineage: Eukaryota > Metazoa > Chordata > Lepidosauria > Squamata > Anniellidae > Anniella > Anniella stebbinsi. The sequence continues at coordinate 55,905,070 of JARDYH010000005.1, read as the reverse complement.
CTGTATTTTTAACAGTTTCATGGAAAAGGGAATTTCAGCAGATGTCATTTGTATATAAGCAGAACCTGGTGAAATTCCCTCTTCATCACAAAGTTAAAGCTGCAGAAGCCCTGCCCTCTTTTGTACATGGTCAAGAGACAGGGCTCCTGCAGTTTTAATTGTTGTAATGAAGAGGGAATTTCACCAGGTTATATATGCATACAAACAACATCTGCTGAAATTCCCTGTCCTTTGCAACTGTTAAAGATACAGGAGCCCTGTCCTCCTTTTCATATGGTCACCCTAATTAAGGCTAAGCCACAAACCAGTTCATCAGGATGGACTAGGTTACAAACCAGTCAGGCCCTGTTGACTTCAGTTGTGGGGAAATGGCTTTTGTAGAATGAGTTATTGAACAACATAAGAGAATAGAATACATTGCCACAACCCGAAATTTCTTATGGACATGGAAGCTCTGATGTCAGTGTCAACAGTGATACAGATACATACAGTGCTAATCCATTCATTTCACTGGAGGGAGCAAATCATTGCATGGATTCTTTACATGAGTAGGTTGGCTATCTCTTTTGCAATGAACAGGGGATGTTTGTGTTTGGAGCTTCAGATGAATGTGGGAGCTCCAGATTAAAATCATTGAATGGAAGTGCTGGCATATGCCTGTCTTCCAACTGATCCCATGCTTAGTTGCAATGAAAATTGAACGGGGGGGGGGGGGGCGGAGCACACACATGGAAGTCATGGGCCCTATTAAACAGGGAGCGGGTGGCAAGTGTTAGCTAAGCAAATCCACAGAAAAGCAGAATCCTAAAGCCAGTTCATTCAGGTTAGGAGATTTACCTTGCAGAAAGTTGATGTCAAGTGGTTGAGTCTACTATCAACAAGACCTCATATTTCAGAAAATGTCTCTTTGACAGTATGTGTCTTGTCTAATCCACAATAAAGCATTTTTCCCTAGATGCATGATGATATTGATTCCCCTACCCACCCAAATCAGGGCAAGCTGCTATGAGAGTTGCTTTGAAGTTAGCCTTCTGTTTCTCAATGAATGGGCCTCTTTCTTCCTCTTCCAGGATGACCCAACTAACATGTAAGTGGGTGGAGTGGCCGCTGTAAACTAGTTATCTATTCTGCCTGAGAATAGGCTGACCAGATAAAATCTAGGTCAGGGCTCCTGTAACTTTAACAGTTGTAGAGAAAAGGGAATTTCAGCAAGTGTCATTTGTATGCAATTAGTTCCTGGTGATATTCCCTCTTCATCACAACAGTTAAAGTTGCAGGCACTATACTAGAGTGACCATATACAAAAGAAGGCAGGGCCCCTGCAACTTTAACTGTTGTGATGAAGAGGTAATTCCACCAGGAACTCATTGCATACAAATGACACTGGGTGAAATTCCCTTTTCTCTACAACTGTTACAGTTACATGAGCCCTGACCTGGATTTTAACTGGTGAGCCTACCTGAGAAGGTTCAAACGTCCAAGTAACCTGACATCTTGAGAAAATTTGCTGTTAGCTAGCTAAGGATTAAGACAAAACACTTTTTTAAAAAAGAAAGGAAGAGCATAGCTAAGGATTGTGGCTGCAATGCTATGCACTTTTACCTTGGAGTTAGCCCCATTGAACACAATGGGATTTACTTCTATGAACAGCCATGCTGGATCAAACCAAGGGTCCATCTAGTCCAGCACTCTGTTCACGCAGTGGCCAGCCAGCTGTCACCAGGGACCAATAAGCAGGATACGGTACAACAGCACCCTCTCATCCATGTTCCCCAGCAACTGATGTATATAGGCTAACTGCCTCTGATACTGGAGGTAGCACATAGCCATCAGGACTAGTAGCTTTCTCCTACTTAGAAGACATGTATGGGATTGCTCTGTATCTGGCAGAACCAGCATCCAGTAGTTGCAGCTGTGAAGGACACCATATAGTCTGCGTGACATGATTTCTGAGAGTTTGTATTTGCCTACAAAATCAACTATTAATGTCATGGTTTTTAAACAGTAAAATGTCTAAAATATATATTAAAATTTTGTCTAAAGAAATATATAAAGAAATTATTAAAATGTGCACTTTTTCATAATTTTAATCTTTAAAAAAACCCAGTAACTACCAACATTTGCTCTTTTAGGTTCGGTAATGTCATGATTTTCATATGTAAATACCCTGGTGTTTTCAAACTTAAGAGTGTGATCCAGTTAAACATAAGCACTTTTAAAGTTTCTTTTAACTGCCTGGACATGTGCACATGACAGGCAATACAGAAACATGTTTAAAAATAAATAAATCAGTGGGAGAGCAAAGCACATGCTTACATCTTACCAGTTCAGAGCAATGTGACATATAACACAATCATATGCATGTTTACTGAGAAGTAGACCCCCTCTAGATGGATTCCGTTTGACGCCTGTTCGTCCGATTATGCGCATCTTCTCGGAAGCGCTTTATCGTAAATGCTTGTATGCAGGAGGTAATTGAGCACTCAACAGGTGACCTTACCGGTTGTTTCAAATATTCTTTACAATTACTTAATGCGGAGAATCGCTTGTTCACATAGTCAAAATGCGCTTTAACGGCCGGAGCAAAATAAAACTCGCTATTTAACGTGCATTTGATAATGCGCATAATCGGAGAGAAAACACGCCTCTATGCCCGATTTGCAGTCCATTCTTGTAGAGGTAAATTTTTTAATGCGCCTTGAAAGAGCTTTAAATGCCTCTTGTAGAGGCAGCCGTAAGTCCTACTGCATTCAGTGGGCCTTACACCCAGGTGAGTAAGCTGAGGATCGCAATCTTTATGCATACATAACTTGTGACCCAAGTATACGTAACATTTTTTTAAAGGGTGTTTAACCTGACCACCTTCAGTTGGTAGAAAAAGTAGTCCTGGAGTCCCAATCTAGAATGTATCTCCACTCCAGATTGGAACTTGTACTATTTTACTGCTGAAAATGGGCCTTCCTCAGTGCCCTGGAAAGTGCTGTTTACTTCACACAGCACCTTTGAGAATAAATTGTAGCCAGGGAGGTGGCAATTTTCAGCAGAAAACCTGTCTGGGGCCCTGATCCGGAATGTGATCCTGCACCCTTTTTTAAAGGTGTGAATAATGCCACATGTTAGTTTGGCCCTTTTGTTGAATCATCCCTTTAAAATCAAGGCTGCTTTTATTTTTGTTTTTACGGGATCAGTTTGCTTTCCAAGGAGAGAGCACTGTAGACTCCTTGTGTGTTCTCTAATCATCTCTTTATGCATACCTTGACAGGTTCAGTATTTATACAGGGCAAAGGAGCAACACACAGTTGGCTCCCATCAGGTTGGGGATGCTGCTCTACAGCAACGCCTGTTCTTAACACACAGCTTCTTTTGAAATGTCTAAGCAACTATAACAACCAGCTTCGAATTCAAAACATGATGCATCCAGCTCTCCATTCCGCCACGTCCCACGCTTGGAATGGCCAGATAGTTTTCAGAGGCCCCTTCTCCCTTGCAAGTTGATGTGAGCTGACCATCCAAATCAGTGCTGGCCCCATGGAGTGCCCATGGGCGAGATGCTCTCAGTGTTTTCCCTCCCTAGGTAGCCCAGGGCTTCTTCACGACTGTCATTGCTGTCCATCTGCTTGCCCCTCCCCCTCTGGGCCCAGTCCTCACACCCACCCAGAGGGAGAGTCTGCTCCTTACCCAGGTCCCTGCTCACTTGCACTGAGAGTGCAGCTGAACTGGTACTGACAGGAAGAAAAGCAGGGCCAGGAGGCTCCAGGGATCAGCAGTGGGGCCCCTGCAGGGTTGTGCACCACAGCAAGTGCCCAATAATGCCAACCCCTGGCAGCAGCCCTGACCCAAGTGGCTGAAGTGATCTGCTGCACTGATTAGATTTGAGCCATAAATCTTTGTTCGTGACCAGGATTCGCCCAAGCTAAAAACAGCTTTGAATAATAGCAGAGTCTGGTTCCCAACAATATTCGAGATGGAAATGCCAAACACCTGGACATCAGCATTCTATTCATCTGCATTGGAATTTAGTATTCTACTGAATGCTAAGGATGCTCACTCAGATCCAGAGAAGTGCATCTGCATGTAAAACCCCTAGATTCAGTTGCTGCCTTGGCGTGGGGGGTGATATGCATGTGCTAGTGTTCATCTGCCACAGATGCTCCACCAGGCAGAATATCAGCGTTGTCAACTCTGGTCTCCTGTGTGTGGCTAGGTACAGGGCCTGTTCCTCTCCTACAGGCCATCGGTGCTGCCTGAGCTGACAGTGTTAATCATCTGTTTGATAGGGAGAAGTGAGATCACTCGGCACAGCCCCCAGCACATAGCCGGCTGTTGCGCAAGGATGTCCCTGAATCAGGGCCAGCATCTCTCATTTGTTTCTGGTCTGTTCAACGATGATATGAACAGGGAAAAGACAGGCTTGCCATTTAAGTCATCAGCTTCTGTGCACTGTAAATAATATCAGGCAATTGGGCAGTGTAGAGAAGTTCAGTGAGATGTGATTCGCTAAGGCATAGGTTTAACGCACACCTTTCCTAGAATATCTACGCAAGCAAGGCACGGCCGGGGAAATGGTAGATCTCCTGAACTGTCGTGCCCGAAGCCTTCTTGAATGGCAGAAATCACCAAATCTCACTGCTTCACTTAAGAAAATGTGGGTGGAGAGGAGTTTCAACTTAACCCTAAGACGGTTGCTGCATCTTCTTGGAACATGTCTTCATGCCCTCTCTTTTTTCTTCTTCCTTGGCATGCTCTTGCCAACTCAGGCCTTGTTGGAACACAATTAAGATATGTGTGATACTTACAAACCAGCCAGCCCCAACCTGGTGTCTTCCAGATGTGTTGGACTACAACTCCCATCTTTCCAGCATAGGTATCCTGGCTGGGAATAGTGGTAGAGCAATACTTCTGAAGGGTGCTGGGTTGGGGCAGGCTGTCTATAAATACTAGGAAATTCAGCAGAGGAGAGTTATGTGCCTCTCAAACACCTACTTCTTCTTCACCTATCGTGAAAGTCAAAACAAGGAAACCAGACCTGATATTTAAGATTTGCATTCATTCTGATCATATTACTAAAAGTGTTATACTAAAACTGAGAATATTTGTTCCAAGTCATCATGTTTTATAGCTTATCAGTAGCCTAAAACATTATTTCACAGCATCCATAAAGGGGTTTGCGGGCATAGGAGCTAGTTATGAATTACTGAATAACATTTGTTAAACCTCGCAGCTAGATATCTCAAATCTAAAAACTCGTGAGGTGTGCTTGGCCATGCAGCAGTTCAGTTTTAGTCACAGTATCTCAATTCACTTGTACATGGGCTGCAAAACCTCAGCATTTTCAGGGAAGCTGCACTGTATTTTGGTTTGATCTAGCAAGCTCATCTCATCTCTTGGGCAACTTACCTTAACTGACAACAGTAAGGCTTAGAAAGCTACAGTGAAGGTGAAGCAGACAGGAACAACGCAAAATCCAGATAACAGTTTTCAGAGCAGCAGATAGGGAAATCTACCTTAAATATTAGCAACAAAGAATCTTGTGGCACCTTATTTCTCAATGCAGCCCATACATCATGTGCAAAGGCTACAGCTAAACTCCACTGTTCTTGCTTGGCTGTGCAGAAGAAGCCTTGTGTGATATAAGGACATTGTACATAACCTCTTTACCTGAGAGTCTCTGCTTGCTTACTGTGTCCCAGACTGCTACAGCAAGAGCCACTGGGGCTTGCACAAGCAAAAATACCCCAAAATGTCAGGAGCCATGGTCTGATCAGAGAAAGCATCATGAAGAGGTGAGTGAGGTTGCACTGGACCATTCTTCATAAAAATGTGGTTTTGTTTTGATCAAATACCCTGCACATTTGATTGATCCCTTCAAACAAATGCTAACCCTGGGGTGGTAGCCTGCAGCCAAAGAATTGGCTGATTAGGTAAAATAAATGGGGCTGTTTGCATGACATGAGCACCACTGTGGGTTATTTAACCCATGGTGAGGCTGTGACATGTGTGGCTGCCATTTTGAACATGCAACTCCCATTCGGGGTTGTCGTGTCTTGTGAAGCTGGTGAGCATGAATTATGTGAGAGTCTTTTCTCGGGTTATGCAAGGGTTGTTAAATTCTTCCATAAGAATTCTTCCATTGTCACTGACAATGCCACAGCAAGGGTTGCATATGCAACCTGGCACTTAGGAGCACCGCAGCTCATTGTGGGTCAAATAATACATGATGAGCCATGGCATGTCATCTGAACCCGGTCATCATGTTCATTTCAGACACTCACTTCTTCTTGGTCCTATTGCCCCCATAGGGTTGTCAAGGCCAGTACAAGCAGGGTTCCTCTGTCAAGGTCCATGTCCTCCTGGCTCCTTGTCCCACAGTCCCCAGGTGTCCTTGCTTGCCCCTTCCTCACAATAGGTCACATACCTAGCTCAACATTTCAGTTTCACAACAGCCTTACATTATAATTCCCTCCTTTCTTCATCTCCATGTCTCCACCACCCTCAGCCCCTGCTTTTTAAGCCACCTATTTTGTTCCACTTCTTTTTACCTGCCCTGCCTTTTGGCCAGCCTTTGTCTCTTTCCACCCATAGCATACAGCCTCATCTAACCTTGTGCTGTAAGGCTTTTCAGAGCCCCCATTCTGATTATCCCCTTCTCAACTCAATTTGCTGCTGTTGTCTTTGAGGCTTATTCTTCACTTAGCCTTCCTTCATATTCCTCTTTCCCCTTCCATTGTTTACTCTGCACCCTTCCTCCAGCTTCTTTGCCTTTGGGCTCCTTCTCCCTTGCCTGTCCCATGTAAATTTTCAGTCTAAGCAAAACTGATAACTTTCATTTCCTCATAGAAACAAGATTGCAGTCCGGTTAGTTATCTGAGCAACTGAACATTCTAATCTGTCTCATCAGTGTCCGTCTATTAGTACCGCTAGTTTCACCTCCACAACTGGAATGCAAACATAGGGTGGTATCCAATGTTCACGTGCCATTCATTTCAATGGGTCTCCTCTACGTATGATTAACATTGGATATAACCAATATTGTGATATATACTAGTGTTATTTGACTCAAATTAAATACAAGACGTTGCAGGTTAGATGAACCAATATGACATTCTGATATCAATCTATAACTGCCGTATGGCTATAAAAGTGTGCTGAGTCATACCTAGATCATATTTGCATCCAAGAATTATTTTTGGAAGTTTAGCAGATAGAAGTTTCTTCAAAAGAGTTGTTGGGTTAGTGAAGGGTTCAATACACAATGCACAAATCTTTGGGAGTGAACACCAGTCCTTATTACCTGTGTGGTTTTACTTCTAGGGGGAACCCAACCAAAGAGTCATCTGAGGGAGAAAGCCCAAATCACCCCAAGGAGAAGGTAAAACAAGCACAGCCTTCATACTAAGCAATTTCTTTTGTTTTTGTCCTCTTTCCAAAGCAGTCTAGCACTTAATGTTAGTAATTTATATAGAGCTTTTTATGCACAAAATGCTTTAGGATGTCTCACTCATTTATCCTTACCCACCCTAAGCAAGAAAGAAAAAGCAAGTGTTACTACTATTCCTATTTTTATAGCAGGGGATCTTAAAACTATGACATGCCCGAAGTCCCTTAGTGCAGGGGAGGACAGACTTTAGCCTTGTGGGATCTACTTTGCTTTTTACTAGAACTCCAATATCCACTAACCAGATCCAGATGCAAAAGACACACTCGGAATTCAAAATTTTTGAGCCCAAGAATCTTATATAAGAATACAGTAGTCTAAGGCTTATTACTCGAGATCTACCAGACCAATTTTGCACAGTGTAGATGTGAAGAAAATTTTGAAAGTTCAAAAAGGTTCAAAGCTCGAAATTTAATAGCAATTAATTTCCTCTGCACCAAACAGGCCGGGCTGCCCTGTGCCAGTGGGATGATGGATGGCCTTGCTCGGCCAATCAGCATGGTACAAAAGCGGGCCCCAAGCACAGCCACTCAGTTAGGCTATCACTGCTCCCAGGGAGGGAGCGGAGGGAGTCAAATGGTGCATGTGAGGGAGGGGGAGAGGGCCATGCCACATGCAAATTTTGGAAGGGTGATTCACTATGCATGAGCCATATTTGTATTATTCATGATCACCTCTGTGGTGAGGGGGCTGAGGGGCAAAAAAACAATGGGACAGGACTACTAGTGCCCATGGTGACATGAATTTTACACTAGTTTGTTTTGAGTACCAAACTAAATGAAACTCATATTAGCCCTTCCATACAAAATGCACTTCTGGTTTCGCCCCACTCTGGTATTTTTTTAAATTCCAGCTGTATAATTTGAAGGATGGAGTGTCATCTTGTTACTGCCATTGTTAAACACCTGGGCGTCCATAACAGCTTTTCTACACAAGGCATTTATCATGCGCTCATCATTCCCTACTCACAGTTGATTACAGGTTCTTTAGATGCTGTGACCCTCCAGTTTCGTTACTGTGCTTAACCAGCAGTGTCGGCGAATTTTTTTAGAGCATGGAAAATGCGGCATTTAATTATGAAATTGGAAGAAAGTGACCCTGTTCAGACAACACGCTAAACCATGGTGGTTAAGTATTTTGAATCAAACATTATGGCTTAATGTGTTGTGTGAACCATGACTTAGTGTGTTGTGTGAGCCATTCCTAACCATAGTGGCTACATAACCACAGTTTAAGCACACTCACTGACGACTTGCTGCAAATCAGTGTGATTTCCTCTCATGTATTTGTGTTATTCCACTACACCATAGTGCCACCTAGAGGCTATGCAGCAGAAAAGCAGGAAAAGAAAAGTTCTTCATGTAGTTCAACTCTACATCTAAACTGACAGCCAGTTAACTGCCTCATGTAGAAAAGCTCTAATCCTTACTGATCTACTGCAAATCACCGAGAGCTCTATTAGGAGATCTTGATGTACCTTCTGCCCACCCCAGACTTAGTGCATCTACTGTTAAAAGTAGATTTTGAACCTAGATCTTACATTTCCCCCCTTAACTCAGCATTGTAATCTGCAAGGAAAATGTGACTGCCCAAAGACTAATGCACAACTTGCAAGGATATTGGTTTTATTTTACTTAAGAAATCTATATGCCACCTTTCAAGACAAGGGTTAGTATCCAATGCTGCTGGCACACTAGTGGGATTCGCTGCTAGTACAACGGGAAGCTAGCAGTTCCTGAAACAACTGGAAATGCTTATTTCTGGAACGGGGCAGGTCAGCGGAGCTCACAGAACAGAGCTTTGTGGCCTGTCCTGTTCCAGAAATGAGCATTTCCGCACATTTCCAAGGTTGCTTTCAGAAGCACTAACTTCTTGTTGCAGTGGGGATGGGTCCCGTGGGCACAACAGAACAAGCAGAGGTGAAGAACCAATATTGGATACTTCCCACTGCCTCCCAAGGCAAGTGACAAACATAATTAAGACAATAAAAAACATTTTAAAAATATGTACAAAACAATCCAATTAGGAAACTAAAAACAACAGCAGCAGATTAAAAGCTCAGCATAACTCTGTTAGCAAAATGCAGATTTAAACAAAAAACATTTTAATGTCCATTTAAAAGCTAACAAGAAGGAACCCCCTTCTTCTTGAGGGGGTTCCAGAAATATGGGGCCAGGACTGAAAAGGCCCTGGATTGTGCTCAATAAAAGGATAATCACTGTGGTTTCCCATACCTCAGTAACTTTGTCTAGAAAGACCTGTTCCTGTACCTATCTTCCCGCTTTCTCTTTCTAGGGGGAAGATACTTGATCGGATATCACTTTTTGTAGCAAATGTTTTGTTGTTGCTGTTTTTGTTGTTGCGCTGCCCCATAGCCAAGGTTCTCTGGGTGAGTTAAAAAGGGGGAGGGGCCCTCACAAAAGTCAAGCAAACAAGAAGAAGGACCTAGGTGTGATGACAGATGTAAATGCGTACATGCAAAAATTGTAAAGACAATCCAAATGGTGAATAATACCAATAAATAAAAATGGCAGTCAATGTTTTAATGGGTTGTTGAGCCTGACAATGAGCAAAAAAAAGCCTTGCTAAATGGGCTAAACCATAAACAAGTTGGTGGATGAGTTATAAATTCACAACAGAAATGACATAGTAAATGTATATAACCAATGAATAGAATGTAATACGTTGTACAATTTGACAATATCACTATACAAATAAGGTACTGTACAGTGGTAGACCATATACCTATTTTTGCTCAAAGGGTGCTTCAATAACAACAATAGCACCTGAACAAAACGAGTTAATTTAAATCATTAAACAAACAGTTGCAGTTAATTTTAATTAAATCATTAACAAGCAGTTGCAGTTAATTTAAAGATGGTAACTTCAGAATGCGTAGTCCATTTCCAAGCTTCATCAGAAATTAGGAAGATAAAAGACGCTCAACACTCTGACAGCCATGGAGGAATAAGCACTGATAAATAGAATAAAGGCAAATAAACCTTGCTGCATAGTATTTAGAAAATCATGAAGTATTATAAGGTAAATGAACTTGTTACCTTCCTGAATAGGATATAAGATCATTGAAATGGGTCACTGTTCCACAATGGAATTTCAAGGGATATATATCATCACCTGTTGTACCATTTCATGGAAATAAAATGAAATAAACAATCCTTTGTCTAATGCAAATATTATTACTACTGTTGAAAGTTCATAACATAAGAACTTGCCTGTCAAGCCTCCTGATAGTAGTGCTAATCTTTAACCAACGGTTGGGAAGATTGTCTTTACAATTTTTGCATGTACGCATTTACATCTGTTATCACACCAAGGTTCTCTGGGTGGCTTACACTAAAACCATTAAAATACAATACAAAATACAAAAACAGCCTCAAACACACTCACACTGCCCCCACAGCCAGTAATATCCTTATCCTCACATAATGAACATAAGGGATGCCTGTGAACACAGAAGGTGCTGGTGAATTTGGCTGCTATTGAACAAGTTGGCACAGCCGAAAGATCTTCCGTTGAGCTTTTTGAGAACAATAGGAATGGCTCTTTGTGCCTGTGTATTTTGTTAATATATATATATATTAACATATATTAAAATAAAAAAACCACTATATATATACACTTATATATTGTTTTTAATTTTATTGTAAGCTTCTTTGAGGCTCCTTGTGGCAGAAAAGCACTCTAAAAAAAACCCTGAAGTCTAAATACATAAATAAATACATAAGAATTTCTGGGAAAAGATGCTTGTAAACCCAGGCAGCTCAAACCATGCACTGAATATTTACACATCAGGTGCACATGCACCCTGCAATGGAAGCTTGGCATTTGATTCTGTGATGCTATTTGGTATAAGACTTTAAACTCTTGGGTCTGTAGGAACAAATTTGGAATGGTTCATTTTGTCCAATGCATTCTCTGATTTGCAGGATTTTAAGGAATGCTGTTTTACAGAGTAACTGGGGAAAGAACGAGTATTACATCTCCCCTTGTGCTTTTTCCTTCCATGATTCACAGACATTGACAAAGAAAAAAGAGCCCCCGCCTTCTGGCTTCCTATGCTGGCATTGGACCAGGAAGGAAAACAGCTCCCTGAGCCCTCGTTCTGTTCCCCTCCTCACAATCTCTGGGTCCCTACCTCTGTCTGTATCCCAGATTATAGTTCCACTCTTGGATTAGCACAGTATATCTTCACCAGCGCTTTGCTCATGGTCAGCCTGAATATTGGCACTGTGCTTCCCTTCATGGACCATACAGGTTGTACCACTAAGCCAGGGATGTACCAGGAAGCTGGCCCACCAGCTTCTTCCCCAGAAAGCCTGTGTCACTGTGTAACAGGAAAAAGCTCTTATCTCTAATCAGCTGCTGATCGGAGATAAAAGCTTTCCCCTGCAGGGGAGAGGGGTGAGGAAGTTGCCAAATGATTCAGTCTGACTTACTTCTGAGGTGTGCCCTGCAGAGTCTTGCCATCCTTACTTCTGAGTAGTCATGCAGAGGCTTGGTATGACTTTTCTTTTGGCCCCACCCAAAGATGGAATGTGGTTCCCTCGACCTTTCTGAGATTGGAATTCGGCTCTCAGGATGAAAATGTTTTCCCATCCCTGCCCCAAGTCATTTCTATGGAATACAAGCAACAGCTGACAGAAAGGGAAAAATGCTACATGAGCATTACAAGAAGTTGGGACACTTGATTAGTTAGGCTGACCATATGAAAAGGAGGACAGGGCTCATGTAACTTTAACAGTTGTAGAGAAAAGGGAATTTCAGCCAGTGTCATTTGTATGCAATTAGTTCCTGGTGAAATTCCCTCTTCATCACAACAGTTAAAGTTGCAGGCACTATACTAGAGTGACCAGATACAAAAGAAGGCAGGGCCCCTGTAACTTTAACTGTTGTGATGAAGAGGGAATTTCATCAGGAACTAATTCCATACAACTGACACGGGCTGAAATTCCCTTTTCTCTACAACCTTAACAGTGAATTAATCCAGCAACCAACCTAGAGTTCAATGCTCTGGCCTAGATCCAACAGTTGCTGCCCACTGGAAATTTCAACAGACACTAGAATTCAGGGACCACCACTACTATATGAACACTTCCCCAGCAAAGGACTTGTTAAGAGGTCAGGTGTGCTAATGCAATCCACTCAACATTCACAAGCTGTACTGGGATTATTCCAATCCCCTGTACTCCTTTATCCCACATTAAGTTCAGTACAATCCATGGGCCAAATGAGGAATTGCCCAGACACAGTGGGCCCAAACCCTGTAGAACCTTATTCCACTGACTTCTGAGCACAATTTTCTGCCCTTCTAGTTTAGGACTGCATTGTGTTCCTAGCAATACTGGACACTGCCATAGGGTATCAACCCAAGATGCTGGCACATTCTGTGCAGTCTGGTTTCTTTAAGCCTGTATAATTAATCCTGATCACAGAATGTGAGTTTCCCAGGTACACAAATTGGAGATGGGTTGTATCCAGGATCTGCCTTGGGAAGGAGGGGGCAGGGATGTCCACTTCCACCAGGGCAGCTGACCCAGCTTAAATTTGGATCCATCCCCACATCTTTAGTGTTGCAATCTTGAACTCCTGTATATAGTTTTGGGATCTATTGTGGTGGATTTCTTGTGCTTGTAGGTGTACTTTGTCAGTCTTTTAAGTGACCTGCATAAGTAGATGTTCCAAAGAATCCTGGATTGCTATTAACATGTACCACATTAGGATCTACTCACTCCCAGCCTCTCTCAGTCCAGCTTGTGCCCCCGGTCATTAAAATCCAAAGTGAAGATCGACCCCGTGTTTCGGAAGCAATTTGATTTTGACATCCCTGTGCTGATGTGGAAGCCACACTGCAACCCTGAGACGTGGGACAGACTGAAGGAACGCAACGTCCCCTACGGCTGGCGTGGTTTGTCACATGCAGGTAATGGGCTGAGACAAGATGATAGAAGAGGGTTGGCACATGCCATTCAATCTGGTGGTTTTAGCACAGAGCTAGGCTCATTTCGGTCTGCTCCAGAAAGTGTAGGTGGCTGGTACGCAAGTAATAGAAAGCCAAACCTCATGGGAGGGAGATAAAGGACCTTTCTACATCTAAGGGTGTAGAGGGAGGGAGGGATGGGGAGGATCATAAACTAACCTGCTTCTGCGATCCTCCCCCAGGGTCCAAACAGGAAGTGAGACATCCTGGAAACAAACAGGAATATCGCGCCCACCATGTCTTAAAAAAGCAGCAGGAGCCGGGAGCGTGATTGTGCTCCTCTGAAAAAGTTTTTTTAAAAAAAAGCCCCGACCCCGCTCCCCCCCCCCCCCCCCGGACCTGCTCCTTCCCACTTGCTGACCCCAGCTACTCACAGGGAAGAGGGAAGAAGCCGGGACAAGTGCCTAGGATTGTCCCGGGATAACCGAGGTCTTAGTTATCCCAGGAAAATGGAGGGGTCGTCCCTGCTTGCTCCCAGGATTCCCTGTGCATCACATAGGGATGACGTAGGGATGACCCCGTGTAAAATCCCCTGTGTAGACATGGCCAAACATTGCCACTCGTGATTCTTTGTAGTCTGGAAACCACAATGGTTATAATGCAAAGGGAACTGCATACTTTCTAGGGCTTGCCAGATCGTAAAAGCACCATGATCTGGCACAAAGCAAGATTACATACTTTCTTCAGGAATTGTGGTGAATGGATTTGGGAACTTGTAACTTCAGAGTGTACCTTTCCTTTCTGTCTAATCATATATTTTTACATTTGCATTCAGTGGTTCACACCAGTGATAGTGTTCAGAATTTCAAAGCTCTGGTCAATTCGATAACACAGGAGGACTTTAAAAAAAAAAAAAAAAGGACTTTCTACCCCAAAGAAAACTCATCTGCAGAGGTGACGGAGGCTCAGTATGATAGTCTAAGAGCCAAACGGCAATTTACGTTCAATGTGTAGTTTAGCATTCTGTGTGTGAAATAGCAGCTGTGGGGTCTTCAGGAGTATGGAGAAGAGAGGTTAACACTTTTCCTCCATGTTGTTGTCCAAACAAACCTCTCCCCCCACCACCCAAAGCCTTCCTCCCACTGCAAATTGCAGCTGGGGAGCGGGTTCCATCGGGACTGCAGCTCGCAGGGAAAGGGTTAATGCTCCAGTGCATCACCCTGCCAATGGCTGCGATTTTCAAAGAAAACTGCTACACATAATGCGGAACTGTGCATTTAGTGTAACAGGTAGTGGTCCTAAGTGGCATTGCCAGAGTGTGGGAGAAGGCAGACTGGAGTTGGCCCAAGCACTAGCTCATGGCCCACCTTAACAATTGAAAGCCCTCCAGATGTTGTGGACAACAGCTCCCATAATCCCTGCTGACTGGAGTTGATGGGAGTTGTTGTCCAAACATCTGGAGGGCATCAAGTGGCCTGCCCCTGCTATAGACAGGGCTGTTGCATGTAGTATCCACACATCTTATCTACAGCTGTACCCAAACTATGGGGTTCATCAGATGAGCATTTTATTGCATGCTCGCTACTGCCCACTCACGGTTTTTCATGTGTCCTTTAGACTATGACGTCTGCCTCCTGCATGCCTCCTGCTCCTTCTTGCCTTTTTCCATCACAAAATGGATCTCTTTTAATCCGACTTTTTTTTTAGGAAATGGAATGTGCTGCTGTTTCCTGCTGTGTGTAGGAAAAGCAGCTCAATAAAAATGGCCCCTGAATGAGCCACGTGGTCTTTGTTTTTTTATTTACTTCCTCTTTCTTCTCCGTGAAGAAAGAGGAAGTAATGTGGGACAGGAGCGGGGGTGGAATAGGGACGGTAGGGAATCACGATCCCCCTCCCAGTCTAATAATGATCTATGACTGTTTCTGCAGCGGCCATTTTCTGTGGGATAGCCCCTGGGTCGTCCCTGTGAGTCCAAATGATGCACAGGGAGTCCCATGGGCAGAGGGGGATGGGCACAGGTTTCCCCCAGGATACGGGATCCCTGGGGAAACCTGAATCTTCCTATTGTCCTGGGAATGGCCCAAGACCGTGGGAGATGTGGCCGCCCATCCCAGCTGCTACCGTGCTTACTCACGAGTAAGCACAGCGACAGAAATGGGTATGGCGCTGCACTTGCCCTCTGCAATGGAGCGCAAGAGCGCTCTTTCTGAAGTCTTAAAAAAAAAAAGAAAATGGCAGCCA
Organism: Anniella stebbinsi; assembly: GCA_029215795.1. NCBI lineage: Eukaryota > Metazoa > Chordata > Lepidosauria > Squamata > Anniellidae > Anniella > Anniella stebbinsi. The sequence continues at coordinate 55,889,456 of JARDYH010000005.1, read as the reverse complement.
CGATGGCCCAGGAGGCAGCTGGGTGGTCACACTTTACATGTGCACAGCAGCAATGATCCTGGAAGCAGCTACTTCCAGGATCACCACCTCTCCCTCCCTACCCGTCTGGTATGGCTTTATGCTTGCATTCTGCTGCTGCTACTGATGATTCTTGACGCCTCCCACCGGCTCAATTGCCTCACATACAATCATGTGACTAGTCCTCATGGGAAGTACACACCTCACCCATTCAGGCAAAAGTGAAAGTTGCTATCGTTTCTATGACCAAAAGGAAATTTCCTTTCACATTGCCCCTGACAAGCTCATTCTATTGAGGGTTCTGCTGTATGCATTGAGTAGGCATATCCACTTCTATATATCAAAAGGGTAGGACCTATGAAGCAATAATGACTAACAGTAGGCTGACCACATGAAAAGGAGGACAGGGTTCATGTAACTTTAACAGTTGTAGAAGAAAGGGAATTTCAGCCAGTGTCATTTGTATGCAATTAGTTCCTGGTGATATTCCCTCTTCATCACAATAGTTAAAGTTGCAGGCACTATACTAGAGTGACCATATACAAAAGAAGGCAGGTCCCCTGCAACTTTAACAGTTGTGATGAAGAGAGAATTTCACCAGGAACTAATTGCATACAAATGACACTGGCTGAAATTCCCTTTTCTCTACAACTGTTAAAGTTACATGAGCCCTGTCCTCCTTTTCATATGGTCAGCCTAGCTAACAGTGCGATCCTAAACATGTCTTCTCAGAAGTAAGACCCCCTTGTATTCCATAGGGCTTATTTCCCTCATAAGTGGGCATAGGATTGCAACCTAAATTACTTGAAAAATGAGTAGTGGAAGAGAATGAAAAGAAAGGATTTCTTCATCTATTTGCTGCAAAACCCCAAAACGAGGATTCCCCCACCCTTAAAGATTCTGCTTCCTTAGTAATGTTTAGCAAATGTGTCATCATTTTTATTAGTGGGGTTCATGCAATCTGTTGTTTCTTTTTAAAGACCGATCTCGATGGAGAGGGAAGGCTTTGAAACAGCAAGCTAGTATCAACAATCTTGTGACGTTTGCCTGAATAAAAGGCCCCAGTGTCTTTTGTGATGATTAACTTGAACCAAACGGCTTTGGCACAATTCGCTCCTTTGATGCAGCTGACTCTTGGCTTCTGGGAATTATCTCACATCCTACCTCATGCCCACTCTTGTTTGCTTGCCAAGCGCATTGTCCGCCTGGCCCACCGTTGCCCTGAATGTCATAACTGTGAAAGAGTGAAAGGGGTGTGCTCCCTCCGGATACAAGGAGAAGAGAAGTAGCGCATGGGGGAAACTGGCTGAAGAGAACTTCTGCTGGAGGTAGAATGTGTCAGAGTTTTCGCCTTGAGGTGAATTGGTTAACCCTAGGATGGCCACTTATGAATCACCAAGAAAGAGGACCCTTTTTTGCATAAAATTTGCATGTGCATAGATGCAAATTTAGAAATAATTGCTATACTTTAAATCAAAGTACAGTAAATCACACCATAGCATGAAAGATTGTGGCTAGGAGAACTGTGTGCTGTCCAGGGGTAACTGGTGACAGGCTACAAATCTTGTCAGAAATGTTGGCCTTTCCAAATTGGTGTCCTGGTTTCCAGTCATGAAACTGAAAGGGAAGAGAAGGGAGGCAAGAAAGGAAAAGCTACTCTTCCAAATTTATCATGGTTTGCAAGGTCTGGAATGTCCGTTTCCCTGTACCTTGCAAGGTGGCACATTAACATGCGGGGTGGTGCGTTATGTTGAAACTAATCCGAACGTTGCCTTACGTGGTTCCTTCCTGGCTTCTTAGCGTGTCATTCCCAGTCCCAAGACTCTTCTGCTGCTGCTGTTTTCACTTTTGTCAGAGTTTGGAGGGCCTTTGCGCAAGACACCCTCCATGGGGCCCCTCCCTCTAAGAGTCCACATTCTCACCACAATTCTCACCAGCTCCTCTTGCTCCTCCTCTTTTTTCTCAGCATTACTCCCACTTACTTGCTTGACAGGCAGGGAGCCAGGGAGCAAATAGGCAGTGGCATCCACTGCATTACCTTCTAACCCCCCTGGTATCTGGGTCAGAGCGAGAGGCAGATGAACAAGCAGGTTATAATGGGGAAGAAGAGGAAGGACACAGGGCTCTTGCCAGTGGGCCCCTGCTGGAGTGTGGCCCTCGGAAAGAGCCTGACTGTGCTTACGCTGGACCCTGACCCTGACCCTTGTGCTTGGTACCACCCTTTCTTCTGACTTGCATCAACTTGCTTTGCCCTGCAGTGATCGCATCCACAGTACAGCTCCTCAATGGCTCTGACTACAGTAGACTCTTCAGCAAGACTGGTTTCCCTGATAGCTGCATCCGCTGTGCTGTGGTTGGGAATGGGGGAATTCTGAATGGATCCCGCCAAGGCAAGGCGATAGACGTGCATGACTTTGTCTTCAGGTACAATGAGGTTGTCAATACCCGTCTTTGGGAAGGGACTCAAACCCAAACCCTATTTGGGGTCAGAATGGAGGTTAAAAGATTCCCCGAAATCCCTCTTCTAAAACTTTCCCAACAAAAAGACAGACCTCTGGGACCATTAGTTGTTCCTTATAGTTAACCTCAGAATCTCTGTTCTCTTTTTAACCTTACAGGCTTAATGGGGCAGTGATCAAAGGCTTTGAGGAAGATGTTGGGACTAAGACCTCCTTCTATGGTTTCACAGTAAACACTATGAAGAATTCTCTCATTGCTTATGCAAAATATGGCTTCACCCAGGTACCACAGGCCAAGGTAAACACACCACATTAGCTAAGATGCTGTTCTTTTCAAGTGTTTAGTAGGACCTTAAGATGTAGTTGAGCTTCAGTAGGCCCCCACTACAACATGGGTTGCTTGGCCTGACTGGCTTTTGCCATATAAAACTTTTCAGTCCATGGAACGTCTAGGGTGGAGCAAGGGCTGTCTGTGTACAAGTCCAGTCCTTAGCCTCTTCAGTGAACGGATCTCAGGTGGTAGGCCTGGGGAAGACCTTTGCCTCAGACATTGCAGAGAAGAAAGAAAGGTAATGGGAAGAAGGCCCTGGTGATGACACTTGTAGCAGGTGGGGATGGATCTGTGCTGCTCAAGGAATCCTTTCATATCACTTGGGACCCTAGCTATTTTCCCACTTAACTATAATCCAAGACATCCTTCCCCAGCTTGGTGCTGTGCAGATCTTTTGGACTGTCATAACTGTATGCAACAGTCCATCATATATGCTTATAGCAAACTGATGTTCTGAATGCTGACCTTACGTGAACAAGAGGGAGGAACCCTGGGGGGTTGGGGTTGGGGAGGAGCCACAAAAACAATCCAAGTGAGGACTAAGTATGCTCAGAGGCCACAGAGCATTGAGTTCTGGAAACGGATATGGCCGTCTGGCACCCTGATCAGGAGAACTCCACACTGCCCCATTTTGTTGCAGGTCCCACTTGTAAATTGTTCATTCCTGTTTTGCATTTCCCCCTTCTCTTGGATGCAGGAGATGCGGTACATTTTCATCCCCTCAGATATACGTGATTACCTCATGCTCAGATCAGCCATGCTGGGCATCCCCGTACCAGAGGGCTATGACAAGGGTGATAAGTAAGTTGTGCTCTGTCCTCCCATTGCTATTTCAGTCATTGTGCCCATCATGGAGATGTCCACTATCCTTCCCACTACACCTCAAACTTTTGGGAGCCCCTTTTACATGAGGAGGACAGTGGGCAGGGAGAATCACCCCTATGCACTGCCCTCCCCATCACAATCATGCTCCTGTGAGTCTCTGCTGAACAATTGTTTGGCAGGCTGGAGGGAGCACAATTTACATGGGGATGATGGTGTGCCATCTTCTTTATCATAGCTATTTGGCAGGCTGGCGGGAGTGCAATTTACAAGGGGAAGTGGAACAATTTGACTGGGAGGGAGATGGCTCAGGCACCAATACAGGCCATGCTAAAGGACTCCAAGGATCACATGCCTGCAGATTGCCCACATACGGACTAGGATTTTCCATCCTGGGTGCCAAAATGTCCTGACCCTGCTCTGGAAATTTGGAGAGTTGTAACTATTTTTCCCACCGTTGATTATTCTTTTCTCAGACATCTTAGTGGCTGACAAATGCTACCATTGTTCAGCTTATGTACTCACGTTCCTTGCCAGTCATGGGATGAATTGAGAGCTGTCTTATTACAGACACACTACCAAACTTTTTTAAAAAACCTCTTTCCACAGGCCACAGAAATATTTTGGGCCTGAGGCGTCTGCAGGAAAGTTCAAGTTGCTACACCCAGAATTCATACATTATCTAACAGAAAGGTAATACTGATTATACACACACTTTTTTGGGAGGCTGCAGTATTCGCAGTTTATTGCTGGTGGAAGGGACAGAGCTAAGGGTTCATGAGACGTTTGAGTTGTTCAGATGGAAGACTGAAGTTGTGCAGAAATCCTACTCATATCCTGTGAGATTTCTGGACACCAGTACAGATGTGCAAGCAGGCTGCTCTCTCATAGAACTGGACCACCTCCAAACACACATTTGAAAGCACATCTATGTCAGAAGTTCCCCGTATGTTGAAAGCTAGCACAACAGGGTGATGGATAGGCTGGAAGCTTGAACTCTGTTTGCCATATTCTTATATGGCCAATTTTCTTGCACCTCATACAGCAGTCAATCGATTATTTTGTCTTTTCCTATAGCTCCAATAGTTCTCTGCTATAATCCTCTTTTTCTGTGTACAGGTTTTTAAAATCAAAATTAATAAACACTCAGTTTGGACATCTTTACATGCCCAGCACTGGAGCACTTATGCTTTTAACAGCGTTGCATACCTGTGATCAGGTAAGAGTCCTTCTCGTATTATCTTTCCCAGTTTCTGGTAATGCAGAAGCAAAGGGCAGAGATTTAAGGGTGGCTTTACACTTCATGAAAAGAAGATGCACAAATGACACTTGCATGCTAGAGGTAACATTCATGTGGTGACCATAGGCTTATTCCTTACAAGACGATCCACATGCATTTAGAATTCCTATGAAGGAAGCCTGCAAGTTGCTTCTTCACATGTTATCTGAAATCAAGCAGAGGGAAAGCATGAGCCATTCCGGTGACTCCTTTGTGCTGCTTACCGTTATGTATGAAACAGCTTTGAACTAGGTGTTGCAATAGGTTAGTGATAGAGCACCATGCAGAAAGTCCCAGGTTCGAACCCTGGCATCTCCAGGTAGGGTGAGGAAAGAATCCTGCCTGAAGCCCTGGAGAGCTGCTGCTGCCAGCCAGTGTTGACAATACTGAGCTAGATGGACCAAGGGTCTGACTCAGGCCACATCTACACCAAGCAGGAAATAGCACTATGAAAGTGGTATAAAAGTGGTATATGGAAGCAGGATCTACATTTACAGCAGTATTGAAGTGCACTGACAACTGTTGGGTCCGATGACACATTCCATATACCGCGTTCATAGTGTTATATCCTGGCTGGTGTAGATGTGTCATGAGCCCCAACAGTTGCCAATACACTTCAATATTGCTACAAAGCAGTAGTGTAGATCCTGCCTGTGTTTAAGGCAGCTTCCTATGTTCTTGTGCGAGCTACAGCCCATGTGATGCACATGAAAGGATGGGCATTAGTCAATGCCCACCTCTAACTCATCCTATCAACTCTGCTTTCTCCACTCCCTTAGGTCAGTGCCTACGGATTCATAACACAGAATTACAAGGCTTTTTCGGATCATTATTATGAGCATGAGAAGAAGCCCTTGGTGTTCTATGCCAACCATGACATGTTGTTAGAGGCTGAGCTATGGAAGAGCCTGCACCAGGTTGGCATCATGAAGCTGTATCAGCGGTGAAGACAGTGAATTGTGTGGACAACAAAAGGGAGGGGACAGCTCCCCTTGATTCCTCATGTCTGAACACTTTCCTGTTCCACTGGAGTCCTTCCTTTGCCTTTACGTAGGTCAACAATCACACACCAATCAGTGTCAGGTTCCAAACATACAGAGGGAAGTACTTTACATTTGGTAAAGAGAAATAACATTATACAAATCCATGCTAGAAGAAAGGCCATCTGTGGCAATTGTCCAAGCCAGTCAAAAGATACAACAGCACAGCCACAATACTGCCAAATCGCTGACTGTAAAAAGCTAGATGACTAGATGGCAGAACAAAGGACACGGCTGTTTGTAACTCCTCCGCTTCGTGTGCACTTTCTGTGAGGCATCCATCAAGCAGTCTGTTATGACTTTGCTTGGAGGCAAGATGGCTGATCTTCATGGAATATTGGCCTGACCCAATGTGGCAGATTTTGGAATCAATCCACTCTCCTCCTCCTCCTCCTCCTCCTCCTCCTCCTCCTCCTCCTCCTCCTCCTCCTCCTCCTCCTCCTCTTAGGAGAGGCCTAACAAAAATCCTTGTAAAATGGGACAAAGAAGCTGGAACACACTGCATGTGCCGTGACAATCCTACCTCCGCCCCTGCAGTGGCAACCACAGAATTTTGCTCACCGGTGGTAATGAGACACTCAAGCTCCCTCTACAAGGATTCGCTTTTGCGCCCGGTTCGGCAATTATGCGCATTATCGCAGACGCGCATTTACTCCTAATCCCTCTGCATGGGAGGCGGCGAAGCGCATTAATAGATGTCCAAAAAGCGCTTTACAAGAAGTTAATGCGCATAATCGCTTGTTCACACGGGGAAAATGCGCTTTAACGGCCGGAGCAAAATAAAACTCGCGATTTAACGCGCATTCGAAAATGTGCATTATCGGGGAGATAACCCGCCTCTACGCCCGATTTGCGCTCCGTTCTTGTAGAGGTAAAATTTTTAATGAACCTTCAAAGCGCATTAAACCTCTCTTGTAGAGGCACCCTGAAGCCCCCAGCACTCAGAACAGCTCTCCTATTCAGCACAACTCTGCATCGCTGCCACCCACTTCGCAAGGTATTGTGATGGGTGAGCCGACAAGTTCCGATATTGTGCAGTGGGAACCAGCATGGAGTTTGAAAAGCAGTCACTGCTTCAGGCAAGAGTGATAGATCCTCCACCTTTTCAAAGGCAAGTGAAGCCATCGCACTGCCAAACCTGCCTGATCCCACCTCCCTGTGTCTGCTGGGCACACAGCATCCATTGTATGAGAATATCTCCTTGTCCGCGGTGGCACAGAGTAACTTCCTTTCCCCAGAAGCCTGTTTTTATGTTTCCTCCTCTGACCTATGGGTCAGTGGTGTGGATCCTCTTTCAGCCTGAGGGATGAATTCAGTTTCGGAGCAGCTCTCAGGGGCTGCGTTCCCATGGTAGGAGGCAGCAAACATTGGCCTGTTTTAGCTGAAAGCTCTCATTGGCCCTAAGTAGGCCTTAGGAAAGGCATTTCAACCTTTTGGGGTGGGAAACCATTCAAACAATTGGCAATCAGGAGAAAGGGGGGAGCTACGAGGAGGGGGAATGGCCACCTGGGGGAAATGTCTCTTTTGCTGGCTGAGGAAATAGGAAGAACCATAATCAGTTAATTTTAGCATTAGACCATACAGCCAAACAGCCCCTCGCTGTGCTGGAAAATATCTACTGCACGGCTGCGTTTACCTTGCCATTCAAAAAATAGAAAATCTGTGCCAAGAAAAGTTGAATTCAAGATATTTGCAAATGTTTCTGTAATCTGGGTTTCTCTCAGGGACTCACAATGAACACTTCCCACAGAATATCTAACAAAGCCGATTTTGTTTCTTAATAAATCAATGCTTTGAAGTTCAAAGTACATATGAAGAGGTTCACATAAGTAAATAAGTTCTTCTTAATGAGCCCACTGTCTATGGAAATTCAGGTTCTTTATGGTACAAATTTCCTTAAACAGTGTGAAGATGTCTAAGCGGTGGAAGTCTTTGGAATGCCACAGACTTTCCCCCCCCTTCATGGCATCAAGGGAAGACACCATCATAGAACAATAAAACACATGATAGAATAAACCAAGGGTGGTGAACCTCTTTTAGCCTCAGTGCCGAATTTCATTTTAGAGAAGCCCTCAGGGGCCCCATTTTAGGGCTAAGGGGGGCAGGGAGGCAAAGGTAAAATGGAGGGGCCCAAGATCCCCAAATCCCAGCATATTTTAACTTAAATCTCTCACTGCCATAGCCTTAGGAGAGGCATTTCAACCTTTTAGAGTGTGGGGGCTGCACAAAAATCAGGAAGCTGCCAAATAAGCAGTGATTGGGGGGAAATTGGTGTGAAGCACCTTGTATAGCTCTTTTAGAGTTCTGATTGCAACCCAGAGTGGATTCACCACCCACTGACATCAGAGCCACCAGCCTCCACTGCATACACCTAAACAAAATAAAACTCCAATAAGCCTTCTTTAATTCCCACTGACCTTAATCCAATTGTTCAGCCCCTAAATGCCAATTAATTCCTTCGTCTGTCAGCAGTTTGGCTCCAAAAACATCCCTATTATTTACTGCAGAAGGTGGAACATACCAGGCACATGCCGCCCCAATACGCTTCCCCTTCACTTCTTAGAGGCACTAGGAGACTACATTGTTTGCTTTGGCACCACGGTCATCTTTTCTTATTTTTTGCATAATGGATTGTGTTTCTTCTTGTCAGGGAGCTTTTCTATTATACTAAGTCTGCCTTTGGCTTCCCGGCAATCATCAAAGCCACATGCTTTCAAGCCTTTGCAGTTGTACTGGAAAGAACCCTGTTGTAAGAAGAAAAGAAAGGAGGCTTGCTTTAGAATGTTTCTCCCTCATGTGCTAGTTTTCTACTTGCAGGGAGTTTTTATTGCATGGGGGAGCATTCAAAAAGCAAACCTGCCACCTGAAGCACAGCCCTTCTAGGCTGTTTCTTCTGCTTGTGTAGGCCTGATATTCTCAGGATGCCAGAGTTCCAAATTTGTACCAAAATATGGAAGGTGTGCACTCCTATTTATTAAGCAGCACCCCGAAATTGGCACAGAGCACTAACAGCACCTCTGTCTTCTCTGGATTCTCAGTTTATTCACCCTCATCCAGTCCATTACTTCACCCAGGCACTGGTTCAGAACAGCCACTGCTTCACCTGCATTTGATGAAAAGGAGAGACAGAGTGGGTAGGCTGACCATATGAAAAGGAGGACAGGGCTCATGTAACTTTAACAGTTGTAGAGAAAAGGGAATTTCAGCCAGTGTCATTTGTATGGAATTAGTTCCTGGTGAAATTCCCTCTTCATCACAACAGTTAAAGTTGCAGGGGCCCTGCCTCCTTTTGTATATGGTCACTCTAGTATAGTGCCTGCACCTTTAACTGTTGTGATGAAGAGGGAATTTCACCAGGAACTAATTGCATACAAATGACACTGGCTGAAATTCCCTTTTCTCTACAACTGTTAAAGTTACATGAGTCCTGTCCTCCTTTTCATATGGTCAGCCTAAGAGTGGGTGTCTTCTGCATATTGGCGATGCTTCAGGCCATATCTCCAGATAATCTCCCCCAGTGTTTTCATGTAAATGTTAAACAGCATAGGGAATAAAATAAAGCCCTGTGGCACCCTATAGCATAATGGCCAAGAGGCAGAGCAATAATCCCCCAGCACCACCTTCTGGAATCAGCCATCCAAACAGAAGTGGAACCACTGCAGCGCCTCCAGCTCCCAGGTTAGATAGCCTATCCAAAATGATATTATGGTTTATGGTGTTAAAAGTCACCAAGATGTCCAGGAGAATCTATGGCGTCATACTCCCCCTGTCCCTCTCTCAGGGCGACCAAGGAAGTTTCCATTCCAAAACTAGTCCTGGAACCCAATTGATCTAGATAATTGGTTTCATTCAAAAGTGTCTGGAGTTGGTGAATACTGACAATCCCAAATGAATTTTCCAGGAGTCTGCAATTACATATTCCCTCACTTTTTCTTATATAGCCCCACAAATGCTGACAAGTTATCTAGGATGATCAACTATGTCAACTTTCACCAGTTCCAGACAACGTCAAATGAGTAGACCTCCACTCATGCCATGGGACTTTCCCCAACTCTCCTATCCCCTGCAACCCCACATCTTCTGGAACAGGCTTTGAGGACAGGGCTGCAGGGGGAGGGGGAATCCCCTCTTCCTGTTCCAGTGATGGAAGCAGTTCTGTCAGTGAAAGGGGCTAATTGATCACAACCCTGGATCTGTATAGCAGGGTTAGGCAAATTATTTGGACTAAAATTCCTGTCAGCCCCTGCCAGTACAAGCAGTGGCCAGGGACTATGGGAGCTGTAGTCTAAAACATCTGGAGAGTGCCAGGGTGCCTAGCCCTGGTGTTTAGTGATAAAACACTAACATTGTTTCATTTGCCCGCCTTAATTGTCTAAGTCCACTATACATACCCACCCAAATATTGGATTAAACCAAAGATATTCTAGCATTTGTATTTGCTCCTTAAGCTACTGAGACACAAAGTTCAGTTTTTTTTGGGGGGGGGGGTGCATCTATAGTCATAAACATTAGACACTGAACTCTTTATTTCATGAAGGAACAAGGAAAACATGATTAGGCACTTCTAGAGTAGGTTGCGAACAACATTGTTTTTTCCCAGAGAGGAAAGGGATCTGAACCATGATCCTGGACAATGTCCATTTCACAGCATCCAAAAGCAGAGATGCTGCTGGCATTGTACATGGGACTCATTTCGTCATCTAAACCAAAGGCATCAGAAGTGGTACCTGAGCACACAATGGCCCTCGAAGGGTACTAACAAGTGGGGTACATTGTGACCCTTTGATTCCTGCACCTTGGACACATGAGGTAAAATTCCCACTCTGGCTAATTAGACAACCATTAGCCACCAAGTAGCAAAGAAATTTATCTTCTTGATACAAGTAACCTTCCAGACCCATCACTGTTGTGTGAAGAATAATTAAGTGTAAATAGCAACCAAGAGATCAGCATCGGGTCAGTTTCATTCTTCAGGGACGTTACAGCATCTAGTGACAGACGGAGGGTTGCGGGCATACAATGGGGAAAGGTGGAGTGTAACCTGAAACATTTTCCCACTTTGTATAATTGCATAAATGTTAAATGACCTTTTCTCCTTTGTGTGTTTCTTTTGTCAAGTGGGCGTGAGACTGGGGTGGATGGGGGCCATGCACAGGAGGAGAAATTGCACTGGCTAAACAATACAAGTTGGGTTAGGAGTAGCGCCAAGCCGGTGCCAAGAAAGGGAGGAGTGGTATGGGAGGAGAAAGCAATTTGCTTTGAAACATGTGTGTTGATAGAATTAGTGGCATCTTGTCCAGAAGAGACATCGAGACGCACCATTACCCGTTCCACTTCTGTTCTCTTGAAAACGTGGACCAGCACTTTTTTAAACTTCCCTCCCATTACTTTCAAAATTGCACAAGATCAGTTGTTGTTCTCCTCATAGGTGCGACTGGAAGCCATCATAGGGTAAAAGTGAGAACATAGCTGCTAAGAGACTGAGCTAGGAGTCAGGAATTTGCTTGGCTCTGTTACACGAATGGCCATGGGCAATCCACTCTCTCAGCATCCCCTCCCCCCAATACAGAGATAATACTGAGCTAACTCACAGTTGTGGGAATCCTGAAATGATGGGTCAGTTCGCATAACCACCGCGCAAAACTGGTCAATGTATGTGAAGTGCTCAGAAACACTGCACATATGAAGCGTTATACAAATGCCAAGTAGTAGTAGTATCATCAAAGCTACTAGCCCAGCCTTCTCCAACTTGATGCCCTACAGATGTTGACTACAACTCCCAGCATTCATGTCCATTGGCCATGCTGGCTGGGGCTGATGGGAGTCATCAGGACACCAGGTTGGGGGAGGCTGTACTAGACAGTATAGAGACGTTTTGTGCTCCAAGAGTTTGCCTTCCTTTTGATTCGTCCTCTGCCGTTAATAGCTGCAGAATGACAGAAGTGTAGCTTTCTGTAGAATCACAGAAATGTAGCACCGCAAAGATGGATCCAGGGAATTTCTGCATAACATATCCCTGCCCAAGATCAACTTGTATATGAAGCAGGGCAACAACATTTAACTGGATTAAAAACAATGGGATCAGTTTAAAAAGATGATAAACTTTTGTTTTGTTTTGTTTGTATAGAATGGCTTATTAGTATTCTAATCAAAATATTTTTTTTCAGGATTATAGTTTTTGTTCAGCTGCACATCTGATTGATTTACTGAATCAAATTCATACAATCAAGATGTATTTACTTGGGTTATAGCCCTAAAATTAAGTCATTCTCCAGGGGGGGTTATATAGCATGGGCACTGCACAATCAGTTAGCAGGACTAAAGAAAATCTGTACAGCAGGATGAAATTTAAGGGCCTCCCACACATTATATGTTAGCAAAGCCACCGGGCACACATATAACACAGAGCCACAGCCAATTCTAACTCAGCGATGGCCACTTTACAATACACTTGTCTACTGCATTCACATACTATATTTTTACATGTACTTTAAAAATATACTTTATGTACATTAAACAAAAAAAATGGTTATATGCAAAGTGATTCCGAACCAACAGTCAAAAGTGAGCATCTAAACCAATTACTGGGTTCAGGCAACATGATAATGCACAGTCATTGAATTCTTGAAACATGGGTTATTTTGTTATAACAAACCCAGCCATGGTTTGTTAACCATGAACAACGCACAGTTAACCCAGCAACAAACATGCATTCTCTTCATAGGTTGTTCATGGCTAACAAACCATGGTTTATTAGCACAGCTGGGGTCTGACAACATAAACCACATTTCAACAAGCCATGGTTCGACACACCACACTCAATGACAATCCATACTCAAGGGTTGAGTGTGGGTTATTGCATTATCTGGACATATAATGAGAAGAAATGATTCATTAGAAAAAACAATAATTTTAGGAAAAGTAGAAGGAAAAAAAGACCAAACAAGAAATGGATTGACTTCATAAAGGAAGATACGGATACAAAGTTTCAAGATCTGAATAGGGTGGTTTACAACAGATGCAACCGGAGGTCGCTGATTCATAGGGTCACCATAAGTCGAAGTTGACTTGAAGGCACATAACTAACTGTTGTGTTATCTGAACCCAATGTCTGAGACAGAGGATTGAGGAAGAAGAAATATCCAAGGGAATAGTGGTGAAGGGAAATATCTGGTCTGTAGATTTTCAACACAGATGACAACAAGGGACACAAGCAGGAAACAAACCCAGCTGATAAGCAAGAGATGGAAATGCAAGCAGAGTATAGCAAGCCTTGGAAGGGAACGGACACTTAGGCAGCTTTGATTAGCTCAACACAACTAATATACCTGCATCAAATTCGGTGTTGTCTTACAAAGCTATAAAAGAAAATTTCTAAAATCCATATTAACATAATATCTTTATTAGGCCAACTCAAAGCACACAAAATACTGCCCAGCAAACTTTCAAGTTCTTCAGAACGCTTCATCAGGCAAAATGGTAAACAAAGCAAAAGGGGGAAATGGCTGATGTTAAAGCCATGGTGTCCACATTTGGTTAAAACAAGATAGGCTTTAAAAATCAGAAGCAGATGAACCCAACCCCATCAGCAGATCAGGCAAATCTCCTCACAGAAGTTTAAAACATAGGCCAATTCCACCACAAGTGGAGACAAGGTCCTTTTCTAGCAGAGTACAATCTTTTTGGGGACGTGGACATGTTTTGAGATTCTGTTATGTTATGGGCCATCAAGTCCAAAAAAGATCCTATGGCAAAGCTATGAGGATTCTTCCCTTCCTTTATAACACAGAAAGCTTATGAATGCACTTAGTAGTGCAATTTGATGTGTCCCCGTGTGTTCAATGCGGCTTAGTTCTAGGAAAGTGTGCATAGGATTGCAGTCTAGGAGAACTATTGCTGTCCTTGCGAGCCCTTGGCAGAACATAGTTACATTCACTAAATCTCAAGTAGTTTACTAAAATCAGGAACTTATTGTAGGAAGCCCTAGGTCTGAGGAAACCAGAAGCCTTATGGCAATGGGGCAAACAGGCCAAATGATGTGTGATTTTTTTAAAAAAATACATCTTTGTTTCATTTTTCATATCTTACATCATTCAACCACCCTTTTAACATCATTACTATTATTTATTTACCCCCCCTTCCCCCCTTCCTCTCTTTTATTGGTTAATTTGCCTCTGTTCTCTTCTTTTCTTCCAGCTTCTTCTCTATCTCTTCTTTCTTTTCAGGAGTCCCATAACTTTTTATATGCTTCCGCAATATTGTTCTTATTTGGATCTTTTTCGATATAATCTATATATGCATACCATTCTCTTCTAAATGTATCCCTCTTCTTTTTTCCTAAGCTTCTGTGTTAAGTTTTCATTCATTACTATATTCCACATTTTTTCCCCCACACCTTAATTGTTAACACGGCTTGGGACCACACTACCTGATGGAACACCTCTCCCGACACGAACCTACCCGTATACTACGATCCACATCTAAGGTCCTCCTCCGGTTGCATACTCCGAGGCAAGCACGGAGGGTGGCAACAAGGGAGAGGGCCTTTTCAGTGGTGCCCCCCCCCAATTATGGAATGATTCCCCCCCCACGAGTCTCGCCTGGCGCCAACATTGTTATCTTTTCGGCGCCAGGTCAAGACTTTCCTCTTCTCCAAGGCATTTAACAGCATATGATGAGGGTTTTGTGTTGTTGTTATGCTTTGACCCAGAATTGTTGTTTTAAAGGATATTGTAATTATAACTTGCTTTTATGCTTTATGGTTTTAAATTTTGTATATCGCTGTTTTTAATGTTCAATGTTTTTAATTTTTGTAAACCGCCGAGAGAGCTTCAGCTATGGGACGATATATAAATGGAATAAAATAAATAAATAAATAAATAAACAAACATCCTAGCTGTCTTCCAATTACTAGCTATCTGCTGCCTTGCTGCAGTCAGCATAAATCCAATCAATATTTTATCCTTTACATCACTATTTTCTTTAACAAACATATTCAAAAGAGCTAGTTCTGGTGTTCTACTAATTCTTTGACCAGTGACCTTTTCTATTTTTTGAAAAACCTTATCCCAAAATTTCCTAACTCTATAACATTCCCACCACATATGCAAATTTGTTCCAAACTCTGTGCATCCTCTCCAACATTCTGAGGCCGCATTTCTGTTCATTTTTGCTACCTTCACTGGAGTCAAATACCATTTTTGTATCATTTTTAATGCCCCTTCTCTTATCTTTGTGGAGGTAGTTTTGAATGGGAATTTTTCAAATATACTTCCCCACTCTCTATCTTCTATTTCTTGATCCAAATCTTCTTCCCATTTCTGTTGTATAATATTATTCCCTCGTCTCCTGTCTTCTTATAATTCTATATATTTGTGTAATCAGTCCCTTATCTCCATCTTTATAATTGTCTATAAATTTTTCCCACTCAGTTAGCTCCCTTGTACTTTCCTTTACTATCTTTCCATTTCTGATAAATTTGTCAATCTGTAACCATGCCATCCATGATATTTCAACATTTTGTACTCTCCTATTCCATATTTCTTGTGTTATTGGATTTTTTTGTTCATAAAAGATTTTCATCTGTATTAATCTTATTTCTTTTAATTTACTTTTGGTTATTGCCTTTTTTATATATCAAATTCCGGGTGTATCCAAATTGGTGTTAAAGGTGATATACTTGGCATTAATTTTCCTTTTTTATAATACCATAATTTCAAAATTCCACTTATTATACCGTGTTTGTTTCCCATTCATTTTTTGATATATTTTTTATTATACAGCAAATTTTGTATGTCTTCTTCTTTTTTAAGTCCCGTCATTTCCCTCTCTATTTCTACCCACTGCAAGTCTCCCTCTTCCTTTGTTATTGCTAATAAATATCTTAATTGATATGCCTCATAATATATTTTCAAATTTGGTATGCTCCATCCCCCATCTTGTGAGAGTCTATATCTGTATATTTTTGACGTTCTTGGTCTTTTACTTCTAAATATAAATTTTTCTATCCTGTTTTGCCATACCTTGAATCTACTAATTGGGATTTCCTTCAGTAATACATTGAAAAAATATGTGAATTTTGGTACCAACTTCATCTTTATCAACATTATTCAGTCTGACAAAGACAATTGTATTTTTTCCCATCTAGCCATATCATTTCTAATTTCTTTCCATATTTTCCCATAATTAAGTTCAAATATATTTTTCTGTTTTTTGGGAATCTGTACTCCTAAATATCTAAATGTTTTAGCTATTATTGGGATACCCATCCTTTCCAATATTTCTATTTGATCCTGGGGCCCTATGTTTAAGCACATCAGTCCTGATTTTTCCGTATTAACCTTAAGGCCTCCTACCTGTTGAAACTCCCATAATTCTTTTGTCATTTCTTTTAACTCTTCTTTTGTATTTTGTAATGTCATTATAATGTCTCCGCATAAAGGCTTAATTTAAATTTTTTTTTACCAACCTGTATTCCTTTGATCTTTGTATTTGCTCTAATTCTATCTGCCAAGAATTCTATTGCCATTGTGAATAATAAAGGTGATAATGGACATCCCTGTCTTGTTCCTGCCATTAACTTTATTTCTCCCATTTCTAAACCATTATATCTAACTTTGGTCTTTGATTGCTCATATATTATGTGTTTAAATTTAGTTCCCAAATTGTATATTTCTGGCATATTAGTTATAAATTTTGGGATTGCCGTGTCAAAAGCCTTGTATAAATCCAGGGTCATTTTTACCATTGGGACTTTTCTGAAATGATGTGTGATGAAATAGGAGCTACAACCTCCTATCAAACACCTAATCACCAAGCCAGTTTTGAACTATTCAAAGCTTTCCCAAGCCCCTCACAGAACTTTGTTGGAGCAGTTCCACCTTGAACCTAGGAAATTGCCAGGCACTCTTCACCAGAACTCTCAATAGATTTTTGTTAAACGCTGACACTAAACCAGCCTCACCCAATCTGGCGCCTTGCAGATGTGTTGGCAGGCCAATGGCTGAGAATTATGGGAGTTGCAGTCCAACACATCTGGAAGGCACCAGATTGGGGAAGGCTGTGCCAAACCATCAGAAACAGTTGGCAGATACTGTCAACTGGAGCCATAGAAGCCTTCCGAACACTGACGTTTTGCTGTTTCACCTAGTATCAAATTGCAGAAACCTGTTTTGCAAGATGCAGTTTTGTAAAGAATGTCTACTTCCATGTACCTGTATTTTAAACAGACATGTTGTTAGAACTAAGCTGGGCTGGGCCAGGACATGACAGCAGGAGACAAGAGACATCAGAAAGTTCTCAACTAAAATGCTGTTCTCCATTGTCTAACTTCCCCTTAATTAGGCGTCCACCAGAAAAAGTGAGTAGCTTATGTCACCTGTTGCAGGAGGAGGAAGAACAGGTGTAAACTTGTCTTACCATCAAGAAGAGTATCAGACGGTCTTGCCTGGGGCAAGGACAAATGTCATTGCTAAACTATGAGCAATTCCTGCTTACTTGCTACAGGCTTGGTAAGATTGGGCAGGGAGAGCAATTGAACTCCAGGATATCTTAAACAGTTTTGCAAACTACTTTTGTTCACCTTTTTGCAGAGGCCCTACAACTCATTCCACTCCTCATCCAAAAGGCTGCACCTTGCAGTTAATGAGCAAGTGATAAAATAGTTCCAACATAACCCCGGCTTAAGGCTGAACAGTGGTTTTCAAACTGTATTCCTAAGACGGTTATCGCACTTTCCCTATTCAGATCTCTCATGGTGAAGACCTTCTTTAAGACAACTTGTCTGCCATTGCTGATCTTCACCTGCATTGTGCAGCCACATAGAAGCATGGGATGCATTCTGGGGAACATTTTCCATTCAAGTGGCGTAACAGGAAGGATAAATACTGAACAAGTACCCCACCTGAACAGAGTGTGCACAATCCCACTTAGTGGGGACCAACCACCCAGTGTCATGTGATACTGTGCCTTCCTGGTTCCAGTAAGACTGAATGGCATGTATTTGTGAGGAACAGAGGGGAGTATTCAGGGCCACAAATGAGGCAGTTCTAGGATCTGGGGCAAGGAACACATTTGGCCTCTCCAACAAAACCCCAGACTATTAACGGTAAACTACAGAACTTAAAATAAAGTGTGTTGCTGTCTAAAGGTTCTGTTTCTTGATCATACCAGAACAGCCTCCCCCAATGTTGTGCCCCCTTTAATTTGTGCTGGACTACAGCCCCCATCATGCCCAGCCAATGGCCATGCTATCCGAGGATGATGAGAGTTGGTCCAACACAAATCTTGAGTGGGTAATCTTATTCGATCTCATGGCCTCCGATATCATTTGTATGCCAATGATAGTTATATCTTTCATTTCCAGAACTTTCTCCTGATGTTCAGGAATGTATCTCGGCATGTATTTTGGATATCTCACCTTAGATGCTTCAGCATCGTTTGAAACTTAATATGGCAAAGACAGAATTGCTTGTTTTTCCTCCCAAACCTTCTCCCCATCTTTCATTCTCTATTGCTGTTAATCATGTTACACTTTATCCTGTTGAGGAAGCTTGTAGTCTCAATTTTATATTCAATTAATCACTTTCTTTTACTTCTCATATAGTGGCAGTAGCTAAGTCCTGTTGTTTTTTCTTATATAATATCGCCAGGATCTGATAGTTTTTATCTGTCTCTTCTGCCTAGACTTTTGTTCACAATTTGGTCATTTCTCATCTTGACTATTGCAATCTTCTCCTGAATGGCCTTCCTTCTTCTCACCTTAGTTCGTTGGTTTCTATTCATCATTCTATTGTTAAGATCATTTTCTTGGCTCGTCGCTTTGATCATTTTACTCCACTCCTGAAATCCCTTCATTGGCTTCCAATTCACTACAGAATCCGATATAAGCTTCACCTGACTGTTAGAGCAATATGACAGTGGAACCTATTACCTAGGGAGGTCATGAGCTTTCCCACATTAGAGGCATTCAAGAGGCAGCTGGACAACCATCTGTCAAGAATGCTTTAAGGTAGACTCTTACATTGAACAGGGGGTTGGACTCGATGCCTTCCAACTCTACTATTCTATGATTCTATGTTGACTTTCAAAGTTTGTCAGTCTAGCTCCTTCCTATCTTTCATCTTATATCACATTATTGCCCCGTTCATGCTTTTCGGTCATCAAATGTTGTTTCTTACCCGCCCAACGGTTTCTACTTCCCTTGCTCAGTTTCATCCATTTTCTCTCGCTGCCCCGTGCCTGGAATTCTCTTCCAAAGCATTTGCAGACCACAAGTTCAATTACGGTTCTTAAAGTGAAGCTGAAAACTTGTTTTTACAAAGGTTTTAGAACTTTAGTTTGATCTGGTTTATGTTGTTAGTTTTATAGCCCCCGTGCCGGTTTGTTGCATTCCCTTCTCTTTCTTGTTTTATTGTGATTTTATCAGAATGTAAGACTATGTGGCAGGGAGTTGCTGTTTTATTGTTTTACTATGTACAGCACCTTGTGCATTGATGGTGCTATATAAATAAATAGAGGGCAGCAGAGGGAGGGGGAAGTACACTGTTTAGATGACATGCTAAGCCACAGTGGTTAAGCATTTTGAGCTAAACGTTATGACTTAGTGTGTCGTGTGAACCATTCCTAACAATGGTGGCCACATAACCATGGTATAAACACGCTCCCTAACCATTTGATGCAAAAGGGTTAGCAACCTAACCATGGCTTAGCCTGTTGTCTGAACAGGTCTAATGATGTGTCATGAAATAGGAGCTACAACCTCCAATCAAACACCTGATCACCAAGACACACCAGCCAGTTTTGAACTGTTCAAAGCTTTCCCAAGCCCCTCACAGAACTTTGTTGGAGCAGTTCCACCTTGAACCTAGGAAACTGCCAGGCACTCTTCACCAGAACTCTCAACAGATTTTTGTAAAACGCTGACACTAAACCAACCTTCCCCAGCCTGGCACCCTGCGGATAAATGCGTTGGGATTCCAACTGCCACAATGTCTGTTTCCGTGTACCTGTATTTTAAACAGACATGTTTTAGAGCTAAGCTGGGCCAGGCCATGACAGCAGGAGACAAGAGACATCAGCATGTTCTCAACTAAAACGTTGTTCTCCATTGTCTATCTTCCCCTTAATTAGGCGTCCACCAGAAAAAGTGAGTATGCTTCTGTCACCTGTTGCAGGAGGAGGAAGAAATGCAGGTTGCTTACCTGTAACTGTAGTTCTTCGAGTGGTCATCTGTGCAGTCACACATATGGGCTCGCGCCGGCGCCGAGCTCGCTTCGGGAAACTTCTAAGTAGTTAGGATTTCTGGCGGGAACCCCTCCCCCCACCGTCCTACCGCGCATGCTCAGGGTCCCGCCTACCTCAGTTCTCTGAGACCGCTAGGCCTCGCGACTAAGGCAATGTAATTTAAAAAAAAATTTTATTTTTTTTTTTGATATATTTAAGCTATGCGAGCATGCCGGAGTCAGCTTGACAATCAGAACAGCGATGCCAAGAGGGGACGGCGGGTGGGTTGTGTGACTGCACAGATGACCACTCGAAGAACTACAGTTACAGGTAAGCAACCTGCATTTCTTCTTCGTGGTCTCTGTGCATCACACATATGGGCGATTAATAAGCCAACTTACCGGAGGTGGGAAGGGCACGCTGTATGGTCACTGACATATTGAAGACAGGACTGCTCTGCCAAACGAGGCGTCCTGGCGTGCTCTAACGTCCAAACGGTAGTGTTTCACGAAGGTGGAAGCGTTCGCCCAGGTGGCCGCTTTGCACAAGTCTGGAATCGTTGCGCCATGAAGGAGCGCTGTGGAGGTGGCCTGACCCCTGGTGGAGTGTGCATTTAATGCAGGGGGCACTTCCTTGCGAAGAAGCTGGTACGACAAAGTGATGGTGTCGACAATCCATCTTGAAAGGCGCTGTGAGGACACCGAGAGGCCCTTTTTCTTTCCACCGAAACAGATGAAGAGTTGACGGGATTTGCGAAACTCCTCTGACCGAGACTTATAGAAAGCTAACGCTCTCCTAACATCCAAAGCGTGTAGCTTGGAACACAGCGGATCGGATGATGCTTTGAAGAAGGTAGGTAGGACAATGTCCTGGTTCATATGAAAACTAGAGGCAACTTTGGGAAGGAAGGAAGGGGGAGTCCGAAGAACAACCTTGTCACGGAAAAATTGCGTGTATGGCGGGTCGATAAGTAGAGCAGCCAGTTCTGATGCTCGTCTTGCTGACGTAATGGCAACAAGGAACACAGTCTTGAGCGTCAATAGCCGAATGGTGGTTGTAGCCAAGGGTTCAAACGGTTTATCTGACAATGCACTCAGCACCAGCGAGAGGCTCCACTGTGGAATCAGGGGGCGGGTAGGAGGGTAAAGGTTGTGTAGGCCTCTGAGAAAAGCCTTGGCGAGAGGGTGAGTGAATGCCGAGAAACCATCAATTAGAGGATGGTGGACTGCGATAGCCGCTAGATAAACCCGGATAGAGGATAACTTTAGGCCCGCTGAATGTAGCGAATGCAGGAAAGAAATAATATTAGTGATAGAGGCCCTCAAGCCATCAAAATGGTTGGCTGAGGCAAAAACCTGGAAACGCTTCCATTTGGCCAAATAGGAAGTCCTAGTAGACGGTTTTCTGGACGCGTCCAAAATGGTTCTTATGCCCTGAGGTAGGGCAAGTCCTTGCCACAGGGCAGGAGTCTCCATGCCGTGAGGTGCAAAGTGTGGAGATCCGGGTGTAGTATCCTGCCGTTGTCCCTGGACAGGAGGTCCGGGGTGGTTGGGAGACGCCACACTCGATGGGCAGCTAGTCTGCGTAGAGGTGTGAACCACGCTTGTCGTGGCCACCATGGTGCGATCAGGATAGCGTCTGCCTGATGGCGACGTACTCGTGTGATAGTTTTTGCTATCAGGGGGAACGGAGGGAACACGTAAAGGAGGTGCTGCGACCAGTCCAGTAGGAAAGCATCTCCGAGGGACCCTAGTCCTATTCCTGCTCTGGAGCAGTACTGTTGGCAAACTCTGTTGGTTTGGGTTGCAAACAGATCGATTTGAGGTGTGCCCCAGCGGGCGAAGAGTCGATCCAGCACCCAGGGAGCTAGTTCCCACTCGTGCGTTTCTCTGAAAGAACGGCTTAGTTCGTCGGCTTTGACGTTGGCGGTCCCTGCTATATGTAGGGCTGACAGGCGTATATTCTGTGCGATCGCCCAGAGTAGAATATCTGTGGTAAGATGAAGCAGGCGCGGGGAGCGGGTGCCCCCTTCTTTGTTGATGTACCACACCACGGATGTGTTGTCTGACAGCACTCTTACGTGGTGTCCTCTTAGTTGAGGGAGGAATGCCTGTAGGGCTTTCTTGACAGCGAGGAGCTCCAGTTTGTTGATATGTAGGGCACTCTCTGAAGGTGACCATTTTCCCTGTATGAACAGGTCGTCTAAGTGTGCTCCCCAGCCTTTCAGCGATGCGTCGGTCGTGACGACTCTGGAGGGACCGGGATCGACAAAGGGCATTCCGCGCGATAAGTTCGATGGATTTGACCACCATAGGAGCGAGCGCTGCACCTGGAGCGGAATGGTAAGTACCAGTCTGCGTGGATCTTTTAGTGGTGTATATCGACTTAATAGGAGCTGTTGGAGGGGACGCATTCTCAATCTCGCCCACCTTACTACGAACACCGCTGCTGCCATGAGTCCTAGTAGGCGTAGGATGACGAGAGCCGTTGCCCGTGGGCGGGTACTCAGTCTGGTTGCTAAGCGTTGTAGAACGTCCAACCTGTCCGGGGGGAGAAAGGCTCTTGCGGCAGAAGAGTCCAGAACAACCCCGATAAATTGGATCGTTGTGGCTGGTTGAAAAACTGACTTGTCGTAATTGATTTGTAGGCCCAGGGACGACAGAAGGGATTCCACTGTGTGGACGTCGGCGGCTGCCTGATGACGAGATGGTGAAACGACTAGCCAGTCGTCCAGGTAAGGGTAAACTTCGATATTGATTGACCGGAGATGGGCGCAAACCGTTGCCATGCATTTGGTAAAGACCCTTGGGGCTGTCTTTAAACCAAAAGGAAGGACTGTGAATTGGTAGATTTGAGATCCTATGGCGAAGCGGAGGTATTTGCGGTGTTTGGCGAGGATGGCGATGTGAAAGTACGCGTCCTTGAGGTCGATCAACGTGAACCAACTGCCTCGTCTTAAGAGTGGTAGGATTGTAGAAAGCGTTATCATGCGAAACTTCTGGGGCTTCACAAATTTGTTCAGAGCCCGGAGATCCATAATAGGACGAAGTCCTCCGTCCTTTTTGTGCACTGTGAAATAACGCGAGTAAAACCCGCTGTTTAGTTGGGACGTAGGGACGGCTACGATCGCTCCCTTGCTTAACAGGGTCTGTGTCTCCTGAAGGAGGGTTTCTGATGGAGGCGTAGTTTTTACAGTGCCCAAAGGAGGGAGGGCTTCGAACTCTATCGAGTATCCGTGCCGGATGATCCGCAAAACCCACCGGTCGGTCGTGATGGAGGCCCAGGTGTGGTAGAAGGGCTGAAGCCTGTTGTATGACCGAGTGGGGCGATGTAGGGCGAAGTCAAAGACGTCGCTTCTGCGCCTGGGGCTGCTTCGAGCGAGATTGTGCGTAGCGAGGAGCGGACTTGCGCTGATGATAGGTGGATGTAGTAGCCTGTTGTTGATAGCGCTGGCCTCGGTCCTGGCCCTGCCTCGGTTGGTAGGGGAGTGGTCTGTACCACTTACGGGTGCGGAAGGCCTGCGTTGGCGGCTGGCTGGACCCCATCTTTTTGGCTGTCAATGTGGCTTTATGAATGGTGTCCATAGTGGTATCTGTCTGTACATTGAACAAACCTTCCCCGTCAAAGGGCAAATCTTCTATTTTGTTTTTAGTCTCCGTCGGAAGGGTCGCTGAGCGTAGCCACGCATGGCGGCGGAGAGCGACAGCTCCGATCATAGCCTTTGACCCTGAGTCTATCTGGTGTCTGGCGGTGGTCATTTGTTGCTTCGATAGCCGGGTAGCCTCAGCCTGAAAAACGCGTGCCAGTTCACGTTGGTCATCTGGCAGGTAGTCAGTGAGGTTTGAAATCTTTTGCCATAGAAAAAGTTGATACCTGGCCATCATGGCCTGGTAATTCGCGGTTTTCATCACTAGGGCTGCCGAGGAGTAGATGCGTCTTCCAAAAGAATCGAGTTTGCGGCCCTCTTTATCGACCGGTGCGGCATGTGAGCGACCGGACTTTCCTTGTGAAGCTTCCACAATGATGGAGTTTGGTTTCGGGTGAGTAGCCAGAAACGGTGCTTCAGCTTCCTTAATTTTGTAAAGGGCATCCAGCCTTTTTGAAGTTGGGCCCAAGGTAGCGGGGTTAGGCCAAGATTGCTTGGCAGTTTTTAGTAACGTTGGGACCATCGGGAGCTTCAGCTGAGGGGTCGGTTCCGTCCGCATGACGTCGTAGATGTCGCCTTCTTCCTCCTCTGGCTGTTGAGCCTCTATGCCCAGCGACTGAGCCAAGCGGAGCATCTGCTCATTGAATCCCCCCAATTCCATGGTTGGAGAAGCCCCTTCCTCGGTACCGATCTCTTCTATCGGAGACGGTATCGAGGGACGCACTGATGGAGCCGACGAAGTGTCGGAGGTGTAATCGTCGATGGAAGTGGACGGTGCCGAGCGTCGGTATTGAGCGTCAACTGTTCGCTCTGGTACCGCGGAGGGTTGGGCGCGATGCATACGGCGTGCCGATGCCGGGAGAAGCGATGTGGAGCGGCGGGGTGGTACAGGCGGCGGCACCACAGCCCGGGTCGTCCGTTGTTGTCTCGGAGAAGAGCGATAGGACAGATCTGAGGCGCGGTCCCATCCCTGGGATGCAGATCGAGATCTGGATCTTGAACGGTGTCGTTCGCTCTGGCGCATCGGTATCGAGGTCTCGATACCGATGGGGTCCGAGTACTCCTCATCAATTACAAGGACGTCTGAGTCAAGGGGGAGAGCCAGAAGCTCCTCTCCCGAGAGAGTGTCCATCGGTACCGGGGACGGTAGCGGTGGGTGACGGACTGGCGACTCCAGTAAAGGAGTTGGTGGGGAGCTCCGACGTGGGTGGTCTGGAGAATGTGGAGGCCGAGCCTGCGTTGCCGAGGGGGAACGTCTCTTCGATCCCGAAGAGCGGTCTCTCGGTATCGATGATGGTCGTTTCGGCGGCTTAGTTGGCTTCGGTACCGACGGTAGCGAAGACGGTGCCGAGGATGATTTCTTCGGTACCGGAGTACTCGTTGGTCTCCTCGATACCGATGGCGTCGATGAAGATGGTCCGGGCTTCGATACCGTCGTCGATGTCGACGGTTTCTTTGACTTTTTTGTCGGCTTTGTCTTCTGCCTCTTTGGAGGAGGAGGAGACGGAGACAATGATGCCTGAGTTGTGGCCCTAAATGAGGGCAAGTCAGGAGTTGCTGGGCGTGAGCGTTGTGCGGGCGGCAGCCCCCGCTCCCCAGAAGATGAAGGACCCGGCTCCATACGGCTTGGAACGGGACGGTCAACCGCTGAAAGGGCCCTGCTCCAAAGTAGACTGCGTAAGCGGTCGGCCCTGTTCCTCCGAGTCTGGCGTGAAAAACTCAGACAATGGGGGCAGGAATCTGTAATGTGCCCCTCTCCCAAACAGCCCAGGCACAAAGAGTGTCCGTCGTTGAGGGCTAATTTGGCGCGGCAGCGAGAACAGTGCTTAAACAGCGCTGTCTGCGCCATAGGCCGCAGAGGAAAAAACTGATATAACTATTAAAATTTTTTTTTTTTTTTTTTTAACAACTAGAACCTAACTAACTAACAACTAACAGCTAACTACAAGAAAATTGCTCTTCTTACAGATCTCCGAGGACGGAGGAAGTCTCCCGCGAGGCGATCAGCGAAGCGGTCGAAGAAGAACTGAGGTAGGCGGGACCCTGAGCATGCGCGGTAGGACGGTGGGGGGAGGGGTTCCCGCCAGAAATCCTAACTACTTAGAAGTTTCCCGAAGCGAGCTCGGCGCCGGCGCGAGCCCATATGTGTGACTGCACAGATGACCACGAAGAAGAACAGGTGGAAACTTGTCTTACCATCAAGAAGAGTAGCAGACGGGTCTTGCCTGGGGCAAAGACAAATGTCATTGCTAAACTCTGAGCAATTCCTGCTTGCTTGGTAAGATTGGGCAGTGAGAGCAATTTAACTTCAGGATATCTTAAAACAGTTTTGCAAACTACTTTTGTTCACCTTTTTGCAGAGGCCCTACAACTCATTCCACTCCTCATCCAAAAGGCTGCACCTTGCAGTTAACGAGCAAGTGATAAAATAGTTCCAACATAACCCCGGCTTAAGGCTGAACAGTGGTTTTCAAACTGTGTTCCTAAGGCGGTTATTGCACTTTCCCTAATCAGATCTCTCATGAGGAAGACCTCCTTTAAGACAACTTGTCTGCCATTGCTGATCTTCACCTGCATTGTGCAGCCACATAGAAGCATGGGATGCATTCTGGGGAACATTTTCAGTTCAAGTGGCATAACAGGAAGGATAAATACAGAACAAGTACCCCACCTGAACAGAGTGTGCACTAGGAGTGGACCAGAATCCTCTGTGATATAGACGGGTTCCATGGCTACCTTGAAAGATATTCCACAACAAAACACTGCAGAAAGGGTTTCTTCCTGGCAAGGATGTCTGAAAACTACTGGGTGTTAGCAGTTCAAATGTCTAGCTGCAATATTATCATCAGCTTGACTTCAGCCATCAAGGCTGAAATCCTGTGTACACTTATCCTGGAGTATGCAAAATTGTACACGAAATTTACTTCTTCTGAGTAAGCACGCAGAGGATAACAGTGTAATGTTGTAACATGGACAGCACAAACACCACTTTTTCACTTGTTCCCACAAACATCACTACCCTTGAAGTCAAACCACTTCTTTAATCTCTGTAGAGGCCGTTAGCTACCACAAAAATTGTCCAAACTGGTGATTTCTGATAGTTTGCTTTATTTTTTATACACACAATCAGGAGACCCGCTCTGGGATTACTGCATTTCTAGAGTCTTCTGCTCAAAACCCAGCACCTATAAAAGGTAAAGAGATGGGGAAGATAGAAGTCAAACAGAATGAGGGTGATTGCCAAAATTCAAAGCAAAAAAGCAGTGTTTAATCTTTAAAAAATAATAATAATCATGAATTCAAAGTAGGCCATCTCAAGGCTGTTTTGCAGTGGACTAGATTTCTGAAAACTTAACCAAACCAAATGCAACAGCCATGTTCTTGGTTCAATCCCTGATCAGGGTAAGAAAGAGAATGGCAGTTCCCAAGATGCTGCTTTTGGTTGACAGCAGTCCTGTCAATCTGTAAAATCAACCTTCTTCACTATTTTCACTCAAACTTGATCTTGTTAGCCACTGTGCTGCTAAAGCTGTGGCAGCTTGTAGGATCAGGCATAGATACTCAGGAGGGAATGATTCATGCCTTGGCACTATTACTGTGAGCCTCTCTCGTAAGAACTAATGGTCACCCAACAAAGTTCATTAGCACTATGTTCAGGACTGACAAAAAGGTATAATTAACCCATGGTGTGATTAGCTCAGTACCAAGAGAAGTCAAGAGGGACACCGCTAAGATGGCTTAAAGTAGCTTGCCCCAACCTGTGTCCCTCCAGATGGTTTGGCTTACTAATCTGATTATCCCTGACCATACAATGCTAAGGCTGATAGGAGTTGTAGTCCAGCCTCTGGAGGACCACAGGTTGCCCACCCATGGGTTAGACAAATTCATGGAGGGTATGTCTATCAACAGCTATTGACCATAACGACTAAACCAAAGTTCTCTAAGCCTACAGGTAGTATAGTGGTACATGTACAGCTTTGCGTACCAAGCGCTGGGGAAAGCCGCAGGGCAGAGCTGTTGACTTCATGCCCTGCTTGCCAGCCACCAGAGGAACTTGGAGGCTGGCTGCTGTTGGAAACAGAATGGTGGACTAGACGGACACATGGTCTGATCCACCAAGGCTGCTCTTATGTTCCTAACCCACCCTCTTCTGCTGCAGCTAAAGACATTCCTGCTGTGACAGCTGCATTTTTCCACTTCTTCCTTTGGAAGAAGAGTGAATGGATAGAGAAGGCTGTCCATTGGCCCAGAGCTGAGACTAGTGGTTTGGCCCCAGTAACAAGGAACAAGTCAACCAAAGTAGGGTGCTGCTGCTCCCGTGGCCAAACACAACCTACAACTTTAGCTTTCGTAACACAAACTTACTTTGTAGAAAATATATTACCAATTGCATCCAGACCATCAAACACTACATGATTTTATGTCAAATGGGAAATCAACAAGGCCCTCCAGGTGAGGGCTGTAACAGGGACCAATGACAATTCCAAGTTAACTGTATTTAAATGAGACACAAAAACAGAGATGGATCCAGACTTTAGTCATGATTAAGAGTAGACCCACTGAAATCAACAAGGTTTCCGTTAGCTGAGACTTACTTTTTCCATTGATTTCAATGGGTTTCCTCTAAACAAGGTTAGATTCAACCAGGAGTCCTAAAGATTCAGGTGGTTCAGAAGCTGCAGCTTGTGCAAAATGCCACTGCCTGATTGGTTACGGGTACTAGAAGGTCCAAACATATAAGACTAATTCTAGCTGGCTTACAATGGCTGCCTATATGCTTCTGAGCTCAATTCAAGGTGCTGGATTTAACCTATAAAGCCCTACATGGCTTTAGACTGCAATACCTGATAGAGTGCCTCTCCCGACATGAACCTACCAGCAAAATGTGCTCAGCATCTAAGGTCCTCCTCCAGGTGCCTCCTCAAAGGGAGGCTCGGAAGGCGACAACCAGGGAGATGGCCTTCTCAGTGGTGGCCCTCCATCTGTAGAATTATCTACCCAACAATAGGCTGACCATCTGAAAAGGAGGACAGGGCTCATATAACTTTAACAGTTCTAGAGAAAAGGGAATTTCAGCAGGTGTCATTTGTATGCAATTAGTTCCTGGTGAAATTCCCTCTTCATCACAACTGTTAAAGGTGCAGGCACTATACTAGAGTGACCATATACAAAAGAAGGCAGGGCTCTGCAACTTTAACTGTTGTGATGAAGAGGGAATATCACCAGGAACTAATTGCATACAAATGACACTGATTGAAATTCCCTTTTCTCTACAACTGTTAAAGTTATATGAGCCCTGTCCTCCTTTTCAGATGGTCAGCCTACCCAACAAGGCCCACCTGGCACCAACATTGCTATCTTTTCTGTGCCAGGTTATAACCTACCTCTTTTCTTGGGCATTAGGCAGCATATGATGAGTTTTTTAAGTGGTCCTGGATCCGTCCTATGGTATGGTTGACTGTCCAAAGTTGCTTTTAGATATATGTTGTCTTTGTGTATATTGTTTGCGTGCTTTATGTAAATGGTTTTTAAAACTTTGTATACTGTATTTTAATGTTTTAATCTTTGTAAACCGTCCAAAGAGCCATGGCTATGAGGAGGTATAGAAAGGCAATAAAGATATAATATTAAAGCTTGTACAGATAATGTGCCCAGGGACCAAGGGGCACAATGGAAATTGGTTATGAACTAGAGGCTTTCAATTACTCTGTATACTCGCAAGATCTCTTGTGGGGGTGTTAGTTCCAAAGGGGGGGGGGGGGGGAATAAGTCAAGCTTACCTGTAATAAAAATCCTCTATTGCTGAAATGTATGCCCTTCATATGGTTACACCTGTTTCAAAATAAAATATGAAGTCAGCCCCTCCAAAACTACAAAATGGCTTCCTTTTATTCATATGTTCATTTTTACTTCACCTCATATTGTTGCTTTTTAATGCGTATATTGCTTCATGATTAAGGGGTATGAAGGAATAAACACACTCAGCTTCTCAAACCGATCAGTAAAGCTCAATGAACAAAAGCATTCACACTCACGATCATTAAACACCGAGAGTGACCAGGGCAGAAGGATCTCAGAAACTAGTTCATCCAAAAGAGGCCTAACACTCCTCTTCAAACCATGTACACGCATTCCCAAACTTATACAAACAACAGAGCTTAGAGCTCTCAGCCATTCAGAAACATTTCAGCATCCATACATTGTTCACAGACCACAATTTGTGTCTATGGCCCAAGTTTTGTCATCCATTCTGGGGCAGCATAAAGCTGACATGCTACTACCCTGACGCTGCAGACACAGGGCGGCCAACAGTAGATCCCAAACTACCTCTTATTAACTTAGTGCCAACACTGCTGACCTTGGTTTTACATTTCAAGCCAGTTCCTTCATTTCTGTTGTGTGCGCACAATCTCAAGAGTTAGAAGGTTCAGATTTTTATTCCTCAACGTATTACACCCCCCTAATGAAACAGACCTGAGAATGTGCCAATGTGACATTTAAGACACCTACACATGGGCACAGACAAACGCAATTATGTGCAGGAGGTCACTGTAAGGCACTTGCATCAGGCATGGAATCTGCTCAACAGCACTTGCCATTCTTCCCTTGGCAAAGATGTGCACATGCACATGCAGGCTTCTACCCACCCACCTGCTGTTTGATGACTGCCCTACAGAAAGCTTGGCTATTCTGCTTTGCCATCATACCCCTTAAAAGGTGCTGTCTGTTTGTATGCTTGTTTGTTTGTTTGAAGAACCCAGTTTAAGAAGCAGGTTAGTCTCACTACTTACCAGGGAGATCCTACATACTGGATAAACAGCTTGCAGTCTTCCAAATCCTTAATTTCAACCTTCTCCTTTTGGGTGGTAGGGGAGAAACAGAAATCCTATACTTCTGCCCCACAGTATTATGGTTCCAAAGAGGATAAACCCTCAGGTAGGAAGTGACATCACTGTATCATGTTAACTTGATTGGGTTTCTTCC
The DNA here is from genome assembly GCA_029215795.1 of Anniella stebbinsi. Lineage (NCBI taxonomy): Eukaryota > Metazoa > Chordata > Lepidosauria > Squamata > Anniellidae > Anniella > Anniella stebbinsi. The sequence goes on along the minus strand of JARDYH010000005.1, from coordinate 55,858,654 downwards.
CAAACGTCTTTCTCCTTCTCTGGAACTGTAAAAGATCAGATGGAATGAGGCGATCAATGAAAGTAGCTCCCCAACAAGGAAGTAGCAATCTCTTGCTCTAAGCATGATACTGGGAAGAACGCTCCATACTCTGATATAATGCTCACACAAAGACACACACACATTACATACTATGTTCCAGGGAACCCTAGGATATCTAGACAGTTTATCAGGAGTTCCTCAGGAACAGAAGTATAGCTTCCCTGGAAAACCACCTGCTCATCATTACCAATCTTCTTGGGTGCATGTTATATAGTAGTCACGTCGTTCATTCAGGTTGGCAGGGAGGCCCAAGAGGTCTGCCCAGCACCCCATACGGACTGGATGTCTGCCTTAGATGGACCAGAACCTCTGCAATGAAGGGCAAAATAGCGGGAAAGAAGCAGGACTGCTAGCGCCTGTGGCAACATAGGCTTTACACTAGTGCTCAAGAGGTCTACAGCAGACATGTTAACATGGGAAGGGTTCCCAGAAGGTACAAAGTCAGGAAACGGATAAGATACACCCTCCACTCGGGTTTTAGGACAAACACAGGAAGCTGCATCTAGCCCAGTATTGTTCACTCTGAGTGGCACCAACACTCAAGCAGAGGTCTGTCCCATCACCTATTACTTGAGCTAAAGCTTCTCCCAGATCAGCAATACAGTAAGAGACAATAGACTTTTAGTAATATACGGCTAGAGCTCTCTTTGTATCAAAATAGTGACTGACTAGTCTGATAACATCCGCTCTCACATCGTACATGCAAGGCATACACTAGTGCTTTGTTTTCAAGATATGCTTCAATGTTGTGCTTTTTGTGAATCTTTAATTGATTCATCAAACATAAAACTAAAGTACATGGTGGTTCTGTTTCCTTGAAATCTTAAGGTGCCTACATCCATTGTAACAGCCTTCCATGGAGCATTACAGTATTACAATAAAAACACTGGCTTTCAGATGTATGGCAATGGACTGTTGCCTCAGAGCACTCCATCATAGTCTGTCTCTCAATCAATGCCAGAGGGGAAAAAATCCCTGCTAGAAAATGTAATCCAACAGCTGAGTGCTGATACACACTTGCTGCAGAAAGGAAGCAGTGATCACACCTAACTCAAGTTTACATTCAGAAAGCATTTTAGTCTCTTGCAAGGGATTACCATGAAGATAACGGCAAGAAAGCAAAGTGGACAAGCCTCAGTTGATACTCATTTTCCCTCATAGCTGAGTTTTCAGACAGGGATAACATCACATCACAGGCTTTTGGGGACAGAGAAATAACTCAAGGTCATGATCGTTCTGAAAAATGATTAAGTGGATCAAATGTGCCCTCTGTGGTAGCCAAATACTTATTTTGCCAGGTAGGTTATATCCCTTGCCTCCTTTTAAGACTGTCTGTATTCTGCTGCATCAAAAATACCTTAAGCCAGGAACGTTTCTTCAGCATCTACCCAAGGGATGAATTTTGCTCTCTTAATCAGGGTTTGAGTATTGTATTTCAGACTGGAAAATTTTTTTTTTCTAGGCTAACTAATATTCTTTGCCTTGTCAAATGGCGTGGAACATTCCTCACTTACGAGTTGCTTGACAAAGCAAATTCTATGCCTCCACAGAACTCCCAACACCATCTCTCCTGTACATCACTTTGGCCACACTGTACTCTGAATATGGAATACTCTGTTAGGAGTATGTAGCACATGGGCTTAATGCAGAGAAGTTAAACTGGCTAACCATTAAATCCCACCCAGTTTTTGAAAGCCACGTCAGGCTGCGGATAGAGCAGTGGACTTCGACTAGGAAGACATGCTCAGTCACAAAGCTCAGTTGGTGACCTTGGGCTAACCACGATCTTTCAGGTTAACCCACCTCATTAGGATTACTACAAAGGTAGAATGGAATAATACCTGGGTTCCTTGGAAGGAGGTTGGGATATAAATGAAGTAATTATTTCTTACCAGGTCAACCTCTAAAACATGCAAGAATAAGAATTTGTATCTGATTCAGAGTCCAAAACCCAAGCCCACTTTTACTCACTATTTTTCAGACTGCCTAGAACTTTGTAATCAGTGTATTATCAACAGCGTTACCCTAAGCTTCTCACCAGGTCATAGTTGTTTCTAAGTGCACTTTCGAGTCCAGAGGAAGATGTCCGGCGCTCTGTGGACCAAAATATTGTTCATTTCGTACTGTATACACCACTTCAAATATTTTTTTCTTCAGGAGTAATGTAGAATCCTCTGCAATTTAGTATTGCAAGGGACAAGAAACCAGTTTAAACTATCAGATAAAATTATGGGCTGGATCCAGATTTAGATGCATACAACTGGGCTGGCAGAAGCAGACTTCTCCACCCCCTACTCCACTCTAGGCCCTCCAATATGCTGTACAGGAAGTTGGGGAAACCTGCTGAATGGAAGAGGCTGTGTGCAGGGAGAAGTAGAGAATCCCTGAAAATTGTGCAGAGGCACCTTCCATGAGCAGAGCTCGGCCCACAAAGGTGCCTCTGGTCGATTTTGGGGGACTTCCCCCATCACAACACATCTAGAGGGCGCCAGGTTGAGGAAGCATGCTCTAGAACATGTATCCACATCATCAAGAATCCATCACATTTTCGTATTTCAATATATTCACCTAATGAATCCAGTTCCATTTTTGCAAACATACTGGCCCGGTTCAGATGCAAACAGAAAGCTATGGTTTCCCACTGCCCAAACTCACCTCTTTGGGCTCTGTCGCTTCCTTGCTCTTTTGCAGCCATGACACTGGATGCATTTGCTTTTAAACAGCCCACAACTCCCATGAACTGTCATTTCTTTAAAATTGGATGCTTCCAATAGCCTCATAGCCACAGAAGAGAGCGTGCAATCGCATGGCTCGTTCACATAGCAGTAAACCAGTTTTCCATAACATCTGAACCAGGCTGAAGAAGTTTTGAAAAACTATTTGGGCATTTAGAAAACAGCAGAACTTCAAGAGACAATTTTCTATCTGCCTTCCCCCTCAGGATTTACCATTGGCATGTGTTAAGTACTTCTCTCCAACTCAGGATCAAACTAAACGTAACTTTGAGCACATTTTTACTGCTGCTTGCTGCTGGTCATGCCTGTGTTTACAAAGAGCAGCTGCATGACCATAGAGGGAGAGGGTAAATCTCCTTCCCTTCATGCCATTTTCTCATGAAAATTCCCTCTCCTCAAACACTGCTAAGTACCACAATTTAAAAGACAATTTAAATCAGGGCAAATAGCAGCAGCCAGGGAAGGGTTGGGTTTTTTAAAAGTAGAAACATGGCTCAAGGTGAAAGGGCTAAACTTTTCCCCAGTCTTGATCCAGATCCATACACCCCTCACCTCGTTGGTTTTTTTTTTAAAAACAAACTGAAGTGGCTACTTCCAAGATTAAAGTCGCATCTCATTTGACTTCAGTCTGCTCAAGGAACAACTTGACCCTCTTCATTACATACCCATCCCTATTTATTTATTTACTGAATTTCTATACCACCCAATAGCCGGAACTCTCCCATATTACTATCTCAACAGATTTTATAACATTATTTGGCAAGGAAGTATTATTTTCCCCTCTATTACAAATCCTTGTCCTTCCATACAGCCATGTGAATGCAGTGGCATACACTGGGTTGAGAAATTGCCTGCAGGCTGCAGTACATGCCATTGCAACCAACTGACTTTTTGAATGGCCAGTGCAATGCACTGACAAATGTGGATCCTGCCCCAAACTCGTTACTTTTATCCCCATTCACATAAAAATCAACTGAGTTTCCAAATGGAAACTATAATTTATTAAAAAGCCAGAAACATGAGATCACAGTTTGATCCTAGCTTGTTTCAATAAGGGGAATTTTTGGCCCATTATTCCTAATCGCTGACCATTCTGGCTGGGGCTGATAGGTGCTGGAGTCTGACAACATATCGAGGCCCACAGGTTCCCATCGCTGGCTTAAACTAACTAGTTTTTTCTTTTCAGCTGCAATAATAAATTCAAAAGGAGTGGATTCTTCTAACCTTTTGCATGGCTGTAAAAAAGAGGGGAGGGCATAAGCCCAAGCAGAGTCATCCATGCAACACTAGACTATAGTTCAATATAACATCCACACTAGGCAAATTTTGCAATATTGAGGGATATAGTGGTCTAGCTTACAGTCTATTGAGATAATATTCACAGTTGCACTAAAATTGTTAGGGAGGGGAGAGTGAGGCATCATTGCATGTGCATTTTGTGAGATAATGCCCCCCTGGAGTTTTATAGAAACCAGAGTTCAGCCTCTCACAGCCATCTCAATGCATTTCTATGTGGCCATTTTGCAACTCAACTGACTTTTATGCAAATGAGGACAGATGTGAGAGTGGGCGCAACTTAGCAGGATAGAACTTATGCCAATAAAAGGCTGTAGCCATTTAGAAGGGAAACACTTTTCTGTTTAGCTATTTAAACATGGCTTCTGAAAACCATGTTGAAGTAATTACAACTTTGGTTTAACACCCTCCAACTGCCAATCCAACGTTCCTATTGGAAGTTAGGGATCCGTGCATGTTAGTGGCCACCCTGTTATTCGTTCCAGTGTGCACTCTACCACCAAGTACGATGCCACAGCGCAAGTGCGGCCACAACCCCATGAAATCACACACAGAAGCAGGCAGACCTCAGTGAAAGTCTCCTCCTAAAGCAGTCACTCAGTGGATTTGATATGTGCGATCCCTACGAGATCAAGTAACAGAAAGAAGATCACAGGCATATGCTCACCATTGAGTATAATGAATCGGAAAGGTACATCATGTGGACAACATGTACTTCATCTTTTCAACAATGAGATACTTATACTTTTACATCATTATGTGAGGAACCTTTGCATCTTCATGTCTGTCCGCACTGCAGCCTGGGAACAGGATAGGCACAAGATTAGCGATAACTGTTCAAATAAGCTATTCTACTAGTTTCAGAGTTCCCTAAAGCTGAGCTTCAGATTCCACAACTCCACAAACCGGAAAAGCTCCCATTTCAGACAGGGATAACTTTTGTATCATCATAAGCTCAATTCTATATAAGAAAAATACATGCTTGCTTTTGCTAAGTGCAGTTTGTAAAACCACACATGGCAAAAGCAAATTAAGTTCCACTTTTCTGGCCTTTCTTATAAACACCAAAACATGTTTCTTCCTGGTAGCGACATCTAGCGGACACTGCACAAAACCACAGCACAGCTGTGGACAGAGAAACATTTTAGTTGCCCTCCAATCCACAGACTTGATTCCATTTTATACTGCACAGGATAGTGAGCTAGGAAATAAGCAACAATATCAAGGGTGGGCAATTTGTGGCCCTCCAGATGTTTTGGCCTACAACTCCCATCATGGATCACAACTGGCTATACTAGCTAGGGCTGATGGGAGTTGTAGGCAAAAACAAACAAACCACCACATGGAGATCATTCACATATCTGAAAGAATGAGCATCTAAGTAATTCCACAAACTGATTTATCAAGTGTAGCCAGTCTTAGTCCTTCCCTCTCATGATCAGAGATAACCATACCAGTTCAGAGGTTTCCATTACCCCAAATGGTGAAAAGGTGATATCAGTGCAATCCCAACAGGTGCATTAGGATTCTTCAATAGGAATTCACTGTGCTGCTCTACCCCTCTCATACCCATCCCATGAAGGTGAACAGTGCTTGAAGACAATGAGGTCATAACAGGCAACAGAGTTCTGACCTATTTAAATAGTCTACCCCTTTTACCCACCTTTAGGAACTAAGGGAAAAGAAAGGCAGGAGGCACTCACAAAACACAGCATTAAGTAGCCCCCACCCCATCCAAGTCAACCTCCAAATGTGTGCACACACACACAAAAAATAATTTTCTTGGCTACTGTCTCTGTGTGTCTATGAGCAACAAAGGCTGGACTACAGAAATAGACTGGCCTCTGTTATAGCCAATCCCTACTGCCCACTTACAATAATCCATTATCAATATCCATCAGTGGATGCTGGAGGAGATTGCTGAATCAAGTCAAGACATTTCACAGAGAAGTGAGCCCTTTGGTGCTGTAACGGATGCACTGCTCTGTGCTCTCTGTTACAGTCATGTGTTTTTAAAATAAGGGGTGCCCTTTAGAGTTTTTCAGAACTGTAACTTCCTGAAACATTGGCTGAAAATAAAGGATGCTCTGCAATCTTTCCTTACGGCATTAAAAAAAGGAACACCAGTAGATCCCACCTAGTTGTACAGTAACTTCCACCTTAGCATTTTACTAGCGCAATTCAATGCTCTACCCTTAGACCTTTTAGGGCCAGCACTATATAATCTGCACCACCCCAAAACTCAGCCCCCTTTAAGACTACACACTCACTGCGAGCTCAGGAAGCACACACAATTCCGTCCCATATTCGTCCTCATCTCTTCCACGAATCTGCAAAAAGAACAAAAGGAAAGGGAAAAACCAATGAATGCACGCATACGCCGCTCTCAGTTTACAGAAGGGAGACCCATTTTTCTCGCCACAACAGAGATGCGAGGCGCAACATGGCGGAGCGGGGAGACGACGCTTCATATCACGAATGAGCTAAGCTAAAAGGAAGCCAGCCAATTAATAAGCTCCCGTAGCGACGCCCAAACAGTCGCGGGACAACTATCACGGCCTAGCATCTTTTCAGGAGCACCAGTTATAAAGGATTACATGAGATCCCACAAAAGGCCCCACCCTACCTACTCACCGCCAGCGCCGCCATGTTCAACCATTAAGGCCGGTAAAAAGGAAGAAGAGACCGAACGCGCCTGCGCAAACTTAGACCTGTGTTTCTTCTCGGGGGAGAATCTCGTTTACCTCTCGTGAGACCGATAGCTCTCTCGGGAACTGTAGTTGTTGTGTGTTTTTTAATCCCACCCATTTAGTGGCGGAGATTATATTTGCGAGCAAATTTCATAGATATTTGCTCCGGTTCGTAGGCAAAACAGAGAAAAGTTTCATTTAAAAGCCAGCTCCAGAAAAATGCTCATTTTTTCACACCGTCTGTAACGATGCCACGAGACTTACTTCTAAGCAAGCTTAAGATCATGCCCCCCTTTACTTGACTTTTTAATAACTAAATACCTCACACACTGTAACCTTTCCTCATGATGGAAAGGGAGTGGCTTTAGTCCTCTGATACTATATCCTTTATAACAACATGCAATGTTCTAAGTATGGTCGTACCATAGATTGGCAATATGACAATTCCATTTATATCAATTTTATTTTCGCTTTACTAATGATTCTTAGCATGGCATTTGCTTTTTTCACAGCAGTCGCACACTGGGTCTATCTTTTCATTGACCTAGCCACCACAACCCCAAGATCCCTTTCTCGGTCACTTCCTGCCAGCTCAGATCCCAACAGTATGTATGATTTTGTGCCCCAATGGGCATCATTTTATACTTACACAAAGCTGCATTTGCCATTTTAGTGCCCATTCATCCAGTTTGGAGGTTCTTTTCTATCTCTTTGTTTTATCACCTTGTATAACTTGGTGTCATTTCTAAGCTAGGGCACTTCGCTGCTTACCCCTAGTTCCAGAGCTAGGTTGCCACAACTGAAAAGGCCCTGCCACAGCATCTCCATCAGCCTCACCTCCAAAGGTGGGGAGGGTAAATCTGCAGATGGACTTCTGAGGATGATCTTATCCAGGTAGGCTAATGTGAAGAAGAGATCGATACAGGGCCTGTTCAGACAACACGCTAAGCCATGGTTAGGCTGCTAACCCTTTTGCAGCAAATGGTTAGTGAGCATGTATAAACCATGGTTATATAGCTACCATGGTTAGGAATGGTTCACATGACACACTAAGTCATGGTTCTCACAACACGCTATCCCATAATGTTTTGCTCAAAACACTTAACCACTGTGGCTTAGCATTTCATATGAACAAGGTCTATGGCTCACTATGCCTGTCTCTCAGCCTCAGCTTCCCATATGTAAAATTCTCAGATTTATCGTGATGGCAAGGACAATATAGAGATGGTAAAGCACTTTCAAAATAGAAGACCATTCCTCTAATTTCAGAGAACCCCTTTGTTTTAAAAATATCCACAAAAGCGGATGTGATTGTGGTTCAAAGTTAAAATCTGGTTCAAAAATTGAAGTCTCTGTGTCAGCCTTTTAATTTCTTTCAATGGAGAGGAAGCTCATTCTATCAATGGTCCCCTCTACAAGGATTCGCTTTTGCGCCTGGTTAGGTGATTATGCGCATAATCGCAGAAGCGCATTTACGCCTAATCCCTCTGCACGAGAGGCGGCGAGAGGCGGCGAAGCGCATTAACAGATGTCCAAAATGCGCTTTACAAGTAGTTAATGCGCATAAGCGCTTATTCACACAGTCAAAATGCGCTTTAACGGCCGGAGCAAAATAAAACTCGCGATTTAACGCGCATTCGATAATGCGCATAATCGGGTAGATAACGCGCCTCTACGCCCGATTTGCACTCCGTTCTTGTAGAGGTAATTTTTTTAATGCGCCTTGAAAGAGCTTTAAATGCCTCTTGTAGAGGCACCAAGTTTGAACTGGAATGTTCATGGGTTTATTGAAGGATTTGCCTTCTTTCAGAAGAAGAGACCCTCTGTGAGAAGAAGTTGTTCTCCTTGCAGAAGACCCAGGGTGTCCTGACTTTCTGAGTAGTATTTTCAGGGGATTGAAGGAGCTGCCATGGGAAGGAGTGGGAGGGGAAGTCCACTTCTTTCAGCGCAGTTGATCCAGATTAAATCTACTTTTGAGTAGGCATGCATAGGGTTGCATCGTAAGAGTCCCTTTTGGGGTTTGCCCTGCTACAGGCCTCTGTTGATACATGGGTTGTAACCTGATTAAACAAACATTAGTTGCTTATATCTGCAAAAATCTGCAGATGAGTTGAACCAAGCATTTTGAAGAAAATTGCATCCATCCTTGTTTTTAGGTAATGAACGTGTGTTGCAGCAGGCACCATCTCAGAGGAAGCATCGCCTCCTATGTCAGAGAGATGGTGGAATGCGAATGCCTCTTCTAAGATGGTGCCTCTTTTCTGTGTTTTTATAAGTATTTGTAATAATAGTAATATTGTGTTTAAAATCTATCGCCCAGGGCAGTTTTCTGGCTAATTAGTTGTTAAAATGTTAATCTAAGTGGTTAACAGACTAAACATTGCAGGCCTAATTAATGATCCTAACATTTGACATACCTTAAGTTTCTGTGTTGTGGGTACCGTACAAAACACAGAAGAGCTTAAGGGCCAGAGCACAAATTACATTTGTCAGTGGGGCTACTGCTGAAATGGCTGCTTGGGTTGTGGTGGTGTGTGATCCTCCTCCCAGCCATAGCATGTGGAATTACTGCATGTCTGCTATCATATTATGCATCTCCAATGCCCCTGCCTGCAGCCATGGAGCTGGGATACAGAGATTCAAAGCATGATGGCAGAGATCCATGTGATGAATTCTTCTATACTACAACCAGGACAAGGAAGGCTTGCCAAAGGTAGGCTGTTTTGAGCGGCAACCCTCTGGTGCATATAATGTGCACCGTGGCCCAACTGAATAGTAAAGCAGAGACTGCTGCCAGACGAGGCTTTTAGGGCACCATTGCCCTGTTTCATCCATGGAAACTTATGGGAGTTCTGCACAACGTCATCTTCAACTCACAATCCTCCCATGTTTTCCCACTGCTTCTTCCATCTTTTTTCTTACTTTAGAAAATCCATGTGGAGAAAAAGACGGAATAGCTCCACAACACATTCGAATCAGGAGCACTAGGAGCCCTCAGTCTGGAAGTAGCCAGAGGCCTCCTCCACACGAGACGTTTAATGAGCCTTGAAGGCTCATTATAAATTTTACCTCCACACCAGCGGAGCGCAAAACGGGCGTACAGGCGCGTTATCTCCCCGATAATGCGCATTTTCGAATGCGCGTTAAATAGCGACTTTTATTTTTCTCCGGCCGTTAAAGCGCATTTTCGCCTTGTGAACAAGCGATTATGCGCATTAACGTCTTCTAAAGCGCTTTTTGGACATCAATTAATGCGCTTTGCCGCCTCTCGCCGCCTCCCGTGCAGAGGGATTAGGCGTAAATGCGCCTCCGCGATAATGCGCATAATCCCCGAACCGGGCGCAAAAGCGCATCCTTGTGGAGGGGGCCAGAGTGGCAGATAGCTAGGAAGGTGAGGCTACATTAGGTGTTCAGCTAAGGCAAGCACTGACTGCATTCAATGATTAATCAGCAAACAAATTGGACTCCTCTGAACATTCAGTATGTCCACTTTGAAATTCATCTTATCCTGTCTTTAGATTAATTCCTGAATTATCCATCACCAGGAACAGCATCCAGATTTCTTTGTTTGCATCTTGGATCCACTTTGCCACGAGGGGTCGCTCCTGCCACACAGACATTTTAGCAGCAGCAGTTTTCTAACCCTTCAGCTGGCTTTGCAACTATGCCATAGAAATGAACAGTTTTTAAAATTACATTTCTGCTGAAGGACAACACAAAGAATATATATATATATATATATGTATATCCTTGTTATCAGGGTTCCTTACTAACTCAGCCATATCAGACCATGGGGAGAAAATACAAACTTTGCTATTCCACATTATCTATCACAATGGCTTTAGCTTAATATAGCCTCAAAATTTATAACGTTGAAGAAAAATCTGTATAAAGTTGTGTTTCAGTGATACTTGACAACATGTAAATGACATCACACACACGCACACACACACACACACACACACACAAAGTGCTTTATAAAGTAGATCGTGTGAGGAGGTGTAACAGAGCTAGCAGCTTTTTAGCATTTGCCAAAGCTAAAGATTCACATTTATTGGGGGAAAGTTATAGTATTCATAGAAGAAATGGCAAAGGATCCAATTATTTGACTTCTGAATGAAAGAAGGGCAGAAATGAAATGGGTGATGTAGAATTTGTGACAAACCTTTTACGTGCTAGAAGAAGGTGCACTGCAGCAAAATGAAGAAATAGTGAAGGCTTAAAAATTCTGGCTTGATTGCAGAAATGGTAACACTCACTTGCTATGTTAGAATAATAAATAAATAATATAATCGGCTCCATCACACCTATTTTTCCCCCAGGTCTGCGTCCGTGTTTTTTACCTCTGTTTCATAAGCACTGCAAGCGCTCCTCCCTTTCATGATAGTAGCTATACTAGTGAACTCTTTTTTCACTTGTTTGCTCTCCTGCTGCTATTGCGCCTGCCCCACCCCGCCCCTTCTTCTTCCCCCTTCAGTTCATTGGTTCTTGTTGTTGATGGACATTGTGATCGACCTGGCAGCCTTCTGCCCTCCCTCATTGGAGCTCCTATGGGAATTAACCAAAATGTTTACATCTGTGTAATTTTTAAAAATAAAGAGATGAAACATGGGACCTTGAGAGCTCTTAAGTAGAGCTTTTGGCATGCCAAGTTTTATTCAGATCGGTTCATCCTTTGATTTTTTATGAATTTTTTAATTCCCCACCCTTAAACCCTTTCCCTGATAGTCCACCAATGTGAAAGTCCACCTGTTTGCATTTGTGAAGGATCTGTTTTCCTTTACTTTGATCATGTGAAGCTGTGCATCTCCAGTTCATAAAATAGAGATCTGCTGGTTCCCATACTCAAGAGTAAATCCCATTGATTTCAACTGCATTGACATCCAAATCATACTAAAATCCGATGCATGCTTACCTTTGAGTAAACCCCATTGAACAGTGAGAGACTTACTTAAACAGGTATAGAACTGGTTTTTAATAATATGGTCACTCAGAAACTTTTTTTAAAAGTCTAAAACAGCAAACTGGAAAGAAGTGCTCTGCAACCCTATGCTTACTTCTTAGGTCTGTTTTCTTGTGTACTCCCCCACCTCAGTCTAAAAGAATAAAATGCCTCTCTTAAGGCCTCTGCTTCTCCACATTAGCAAAAAAAATTCCACTAAGACTCCAGGAGACAAAGGGGCTTTGTCTTCTAGAGTTTTCACAGGTTTAACAACCAGCACAATACATATGCCCCCCGCTTATTTTTGCCAGTTCCTTCCCATATGTTTCAATTCTATCACCAGCAGATGGCACAGTTTCATGTCGCGATTTCAATTTATTACAGCATTTTCAGGGTATTATAAAATGACGATTCTGGCTTGAAAATGACAGGAGAGGCATTGGAGGTTGATGATGTCATGAAAAGGACCTGTAAATTTCCTTGAGTGACCAATCACAAGCATGCAATGAACGACTCGTGTGGAGAAGCTATTAGTTACTGTCAGGGAGTGCTTTAAGCTAAAATGTTATTTTGGGCCTCACCCCCTTTGCCTTTGCCCCACCCTGTTTGGCCTTCAGCCCTACCCACCACTGGAACATGGTCCCCGGGAGCTTCGCTAAAATGGAATTTGCCCCACGGTGGCTTGTTCACATGAAAGCACCATTTGCCAAATTAGCCACCTGGGCGCAGCTTGTTGTGTTGTCTGAACACAGGTGGCATAGCTTGTTGTAGGGGGAAATGACCCTCACATAACCCAACAACAGTCCATGGGTTATCTGAGGATTGTTTCCCCTCCGACAAGGCAAGTGAACTGGTCCACTGGGTGGAATCCAGCAAGCCACGCTCCCCAAAGTCGAAAATAGACATGGAGCTCCTCTAAACGAGCTATTTATAGTGTGCTCATGACTGGCCACTCACAGAAGTTTCCTGGTCATAGAATCATAGAATAGTAGAGTTGGAAGGGGCCTATAAGGCCATGGAGTCCAACCCCCTTCTCAATGTAGGAATCTACCTTAAAGCATCCCTGACAGATGGCTGTCCAGCTGCCTCTAGATTGCCTCTAGTGTGATGCTGCAAACCTCCAGTTCCTCTCTTGTTCTTTCTGTGATTTAATTGAAAAGAGGAAAAAGTAGTTTTTTTCTGGTTTTGACCTATAAAACTTTACACGGCTTTACCTGACAGAATGCCTCTCCTGACATGAACCTACCTGTACGCTACACTCAACATCTAAGGTCGTCCTCTGGGTGCCTACTCCGAGAGAAGCTTGGAGGATGGCAACAAGGGAGAGGGCCTTCTCAGTGGTGGCCCCCCAATTATGGAATGATCTCCCTGACAAGGCCCGCCTGGCGCCAACATTGTTATCTTTTCAGCACCAGGTCAAGACTTTTCTCCCAGGAATTTAACAGCATACATTGAATTTTTAAATTGACCCCAGATCTATCTTTAGGCCTGGTTGAGAGGCTCAAAGTTGTTTTAAATGTATACTGACTTTGTACGTTGCCTGTTTTTATGGTTTTATGGTTTTAAATTTTGTATATCAATTTTTAATGTTTTAATTTTTGTAAACCACTCAGAGAGCTTCAGCGATGAAGCAATATAGAAATGTAATAAATAATACTATAACAATAAGACAATACACCTAACAACAGACAAGGATCATATACAGACAGAAAAAATAAATATCAAACGTGGCATATTTCAGCGCTCTATGGTTTTGCCTGTGTCTCAATCCACTATCCAGCACCCTTAATATTTGGCATCAACATAAAACACCAAAAACAAGATAGATAAGAAGGCTCCAAGTTATTGTTGGAGGGGATGTCAGGAATTGGGGACATATTACCATATGTGGTGGACGTGTGAACATGTTAAAAAATTTTGGGAGAGAGTTTTTAAGGAAATAAATGAGATAGTAGATAAAAAGGTAGAGGCAAGTCCGAAGATAGCTTTATTGGGTTTATTTGATAAAGAATATGGTAATAATAATATTAAAGAATTAATAAATAATCTCCTGACACCGGCAAGACTTATGATAGCCAAAAATTGGAAAACACAAGGGGATTATTGTATGGAAGAGTGGTATAAAAGAGTGTGGGATATTGCTATTAATGACAGATTAACTTGTGCAATGAAAGTAAAGATGGGATTAACTAAAAAGAATGATTTTGGAAGGATTTGGGCTATGTTTCTAGAATATGTATTAGAAAAGGGGAGAGGTTATACACCGTCTAAAGAATCAATGCAGTTTTGGAAAAATTTATAAGCAATAGGGTTAGAAGGTCTCGGGGTGTAGGGAGCACGGGGGGTTGTTGAGGCTTTTGTATTGTGTATTGTTATGTTATATGTTGAAATTAATAAAATCATTTAAAAAAACCAAAAAAAACAAGCAAAGCACAGAATCAATCACCTCCTGTACATGGATGACATCAACATCTATGCTAACTTTGGCACAGATAAAAGGCCTCCTGCAAATCACTGAAGAACTGATGACAGACATGAAAATGGAATTCGGGATAGGACAATGCAAGATGCTACACATAGAAACAGGAAAATGGAAAGAAGAAGAAACAGCATAAACACTGAATAATGAAATATTAGATAACATGGAAGAAAGTGAAACATCCAAAAACTTAGGATTCCAACAAAACATGAAAATCGATCACTCCACAGTAAAAACTCAATTAAGAGTGCAATATAAAACTCACCTATCACAAGTCCTAAAATCTAAACTCAACTCTAAAAACATTTTCGAAGCTAGTAACACCTACACAATACCCATCCTCACATACTCATTTGGAATCATATACTGGTCACACACTGAACTCAAAGAAATAAATAGACTCAGTTGCACCGAACTCACAAAACACCACATGCTCTATCCCAACTCATGCATTGAAAGAATAACAATCAGCAGGAAAGAAGGAGGAAGAGGACTGTTAGACATTAACACAATGCATGCTAAACAGATAAAATCACTCAGAGAATTCTTCCACACTAAAAACACCCCCATTCATAAAGCCATAGTAAAAGCAGAAAAAAATTACACCCCACTCAACCTAACAGTACAAAACAAAGACCAAATATGAAACACTCACACTCGCAGAGAAAAAAGAAAAATGAGCACAAAAAGCTCTCCATGGGAAGCACTACAACATAATACAGAATCCACAAATAAACAAAGAACATTCATACAAATTGCTTAGGGTGAGCTATTTCCAGAAACAGAAGGATTCCTAATAGCTATACAGGATGAAGTTCTAGCAACCTACCTGAACACTACATTCAACATCTAAGGTCCCCCTCCGAGTGCCTACTCCGAGGGAAGCTCAGAGGTCGGCAACAAGGGAGAGGGCCTTCTCTGTGGTGGCCCCCCAATTGTAGAACGATCTCCCTGCCGAGGCCTGCCTGGCACCAACGTTGTTATCTTTTCGGCACCAGGTCAAAACTTTCCTCTTCTCTCAGGCATTTAGCAATATTTGATGAGCCTGGGTCTGTTTTTGTTTTTAGGCTTATAGCTGTTAAGTTATTATAGTGATTTTAAATGTATGTGCATATTTTATGTTTTTGCAGTTTTAATTTTTGTTTTTAAATGTTTTAATTTTATGTAAACCACCCAGAGAGCTTTGGCTATGGGACGGTATACAGATGTAATTAATAAGAATAATAAGAATAATAAGAATAATACATTTGAGGATTGTTAAGGGCTGCATCATCCCCGTTGGTGATTCCTACACCAGAAACTCAGTAGGAAGGAGTGCTGTTTCCAATTCCTGTGTGATCTTGCTCTTGGCTGCCTTTAGCATCACAGTAATTTCCCCAGCACAGGGAACCTTGCTGGAATCCTAAAGGAGACACCAATGGAATTATACCACTCCTGTTCTTTCTTAGCGCCTTTTCCCAGTTTTGCCAAAGGCCAAAACGCAGGCATAACTCGGAGCCTCAAATTCACAGAGCAGCATTTCAAAACAGCTTAGCAGGGATGATCATCTCTTTAGACATATGGCTACGGGCTAAATGGGTTGTGAAGTATTCAGTGGCCCCATAGCAATAGTTCCTTCAGGCAGCTCCCCACAGGGAAGAATGAATGTCTGGGTCAGGAGAAACCAAACTGCTGAAGCATCATAGTTGCGAAGCCTGGAAGGCCCCAAATATTTACATCTCTTCTCCAACAGCAGGCAATGGCTGGGCATGTCCTCTTGATTTGTGGTGTTTGGCTAGAGCTGAGTGCTTCAAGTGCTTGGCTCAGAGAGAGAGAGAGAGAGAGAGAGAGAGAGAGAGAGAGAGAGAGATGATGTGCAATGCAGCCATGCTCACCCACCATGTTAAAGTTTCCCCTCATTGAAACAGCTGTCAGTCAGGTATCCATTCTCTTATTATTCATTCTCTGTTTTCCTTTCTATTGGTAATTAATCAATTAACATGTCTGTATGCTCTTATGATGACTCCAGCAGTTGGGGCTCTGAAGAGAAGCCCTACACAGTCCAGGGGGCTAGCTATACGTGGCCAAAGCCCCGTGGTGACTGTGGATCTGCGCTGCATCAGTTATATGATGCAGCCACAGATTTGCAGCCACTGCAGGATTTTCCTGCTGGTTTTGGGGGAAGGCAGCACCAACTCGGCGCTGTGAAGACAACCCCTAAGACAAGGGTGGAAAACCTCAGGCCCAGGGGCCAAATCCAACAATCCTGGGACCCCAATATGGCCCTCTGGTGTTCCCCAGATGGCCACACCCCCTTCTCCTGGCTCCACCTCCTTTGGCTCAACTACCAATCATTTGGTGATTTCCCAGACTTTTGTGCAGTTTTTCCCCATTTTAAATGGTTGAAATTACTCTCATAGGGCTTAGTTACTGGCAGCAAGGTCTTTAAGCTACAATAGGTTGTGGGTTTTTAGGGTATGTTTGGCCCCACCCATCACTGAAATATGGCATCTGAATCCCTCTCTTCTTTGCATTCAGTGCAAGAAAAACTCAGAGCAATGGAAAGAAAAGGAAAGAGGGAGGGAAGGCACAAGCATACACCCTCCTCGCAAATGTAGCCTATTTTCTTTTTTTCTTTTGAGGTGCTTCTTCAAAGAGTATCGAACCCCCCCCACACACACACACACACACACTTATTTCAGAACAAATTATCTAAGGAGCTGCATGCATATTGCTTTTAGTTTATTTGTTGGTTGGTTGGTGTTGCGTGTTTGAAATTTTTCCCAGCCACAAGATATAAAATTATTTTCTGCCCTGCTGAGATCAAGGAGCTAGGATTGTGTATGGAGATGGTCAGATCCAATCAGGAATAGTCCAGCCGGCAAGCCAAAACGGCACCATGTCTTGTGGTGGTGGTGGTGGTTACTGATGCTGTCATTGCTCATACACTCGTCAAATTGCTGGGGCTCTTCAGACATAAAAGAAAAATGAAAGATTTATAGCTGTGTGACAGAGAGGGTAGTCTGTCTTGAACATTATCTCAATGTTGTACAGTCGTAACAGTTGATGGGGGGCATGGGCTACATATTAGACGTAAACTGGTTTAGTCATCAAGGCTTCCACAAAAGGACACGGGGGATTGGGGGTTGTATTTTTGTGAGGATGCTTAACAATCTCAAATAGATCTACCCCAGACTCCCCCAACCTAGAAATTTCAGACTACAACATTCTTTACTATTGGCCATGCTGCTTGGGTCCACTAGGAATTGAAGTCTAAAACGTCTGGAGGGCATTCAGCTGGGGAGGGCTGGCCTGCCTAACCTTCTGGTGGAACTATAATACCCAGGATTCCATGGGAAAGAAGCTGTGTCTAGCCGGCTAAGGCCTTTAGTGTAGCCTGTGTTTTAGAGCAGCATTTGCCAACCTGCTCCTGTCCAGATGTTTTGGACCGCCACTCCCAGCATGCCTGACCATTGGCCATGCTAGTTGGGGCTAATAGAGTTAAAGTCCAAAATATCTGGAGGGTCCCAGGTTGGGGAAGATTGCCTTAAATCAGCCATGGGGAACCTCTTTCAGCCCAAGAGAAAAATTTCAAACACGCAACACCAACCAACCAACAATATGCATGCAGCTCCTTAGATAATTTATTCTGAAATAAGTGGGGGGTGGGGTCGATAATCTTTGAAGAAGCAAAGAAAAAAAGAAAATAGGCTACATTTGCGAGGAGGGTGTATGCTTGTGCCTTCCCTCCCCTCTTTCCTTTTCTTTCCATTGCTCTGGGTTTTTCTTGCACTGAATGCAAAGAAGAGAGGGATTCAGATGCAAAAGAGAAAAAGGCCTTGAGAACAAGAGGGAACTGTGTGAATTAGGAAATCATGTATGAGAACCTCTGTGTGGAGCTCCTGCCTCATACAACCACCTTGAGTGAGATTTTGGGGCAGAAAAGTGGCTAAAAATAATTTTTAAAATGATATTAGTGTGGGGGACAGAGAGAGGGAGGAGGATTGCTCAGTGCTCTATTCTTCCACCAAGGTTGCCTCTACAAGAGGCATTTAAAGCTCTTTCAAGGCGCATTAAAAAATTTACCTCTACAAGAACGGAGCGCAAATCGGGCGTAGAGGCGCTTTAAACATCCGATTATGTGCATTATCGAATGCGCGTTAAATAGCGAGTTTTATTTTGCTCCGGCCATTAAAACGCATTTTGACTATGTGAACAAGCGATTCTCTGCATGTCTACAGTTTAAATCGCATTTCGGTCGTCCAGTAATGCGCTTCGCCGCCTCTCATACAGAGGTATTAGGCGTAAATGCGCTTCTGCGAATATGCACATAATCGCCTAACCAGGCGTAAAGCCGAATTCTTGTAGATGAGTTGGAGCCCAGGACCAGTGAGCATATTATTCCATAATTTCCAGCATGTCACAGATAAAAATAGAGAGGCTTGTATACATGTAACTGTTGGAATAATGATAGAAGGGAATGGCATCAAATAAAAGTTCCAGCTAAGGGTTAAGCTTTGGGTACAAACAGAACTAATAAGTAGGGATGTGCACAGCCGACATCGTATCGTATCGTATCGTTATCGGAAATTCTGGTAGAAAAAAAATTCGGATCCAATAATATCGTAGGTATTCTGTATCAAATCAGATCGGATATCCAATCATTATCAAATATCCAATATTTAATTCAGAGTATTTTGCCCTATAGAGTTGCTTTTTGAGACAGAAATGCCTAAAACTTCTGTATTTTTTTAAGTTAGAGACCTGAAAGTGGCCCACAGTGCTTATGGGATATACCTAAGTATGTGTATGAAATTTCAGAACAATCCCTCCACCCCTGTATTTTATATGAATTTTTGAAAGATCGTGCAACTTTTTGACAGGTCTGTCTGTCTGACAGCTAAGCCACGTGCATTCAGAGCTGCCAAAAAGTTGCACGATCTTTCAAAAATTCATATAAAATACAAGGGTGGAGGGATTGTTTTGAAATTGTGTGTATTGTGTGTATGTTGTATGTTTTTGCTGTTTTAATTTTTGTATATTGTTTTTAATTGTTTTAATCTTATGTAAACCACCCAGAGATCTTCGGCTATGGGGCTGTATACAAATGAAATAAATAAATAAATAAATAAATAAATAAATTTCATACACATACTTAGGCATATCACATCAGCACTGTGGGTCACTTTCAAGTCTCTAACTTAAAAAATAGAAAAGTTATATAAAAAAAGTATTAGACAATAGACACATACGCTTTCCTTAAAGAATTTAAATGGGTGTAACTTTTTTATTTTAAAAGATAGAGACATGAAACTTGTTGGACTTTGCAGATGGGATGTTGCTAGTCCTGGCTCCCCAAGTTGCATGTCTCTATCTTTAAAAATAAAAAAGTTATAGGGGGTCCCCCAAAAGCCCCAGCCCCCTGTAACTTTGTTATTTTAAAAGTTTGAAACTTGAAATTTTCCCCAGTGCAGCTTGTCTATTGCTAATCATGTGTATTAAATTTCAGAGCAATTGCTCAAACCCTCGATTTTATATGATTTTTTAAAAGATCGTTACAGTTGACAACTGGTTGACCGGGCCTCCATATTGCTTTCAAAGTACCACAATCGTTTAAAAAATCCATATAAAATACAGGATTGGAGGGATAGATCTGAAATCTGGCACACATGTGTAGCAACCCTACCCCCCTTTCATCCCGGGTGATGATGGTTTGCTGGTTTGCCAGACTTTGCATGCTTTTTCCCATTCTAAGAGACCGAAATGCCCTTTCTAAGGCTTATTTACAGGCCTAAATGTTTCAAGCTAAAATATGCTGGTGTTTTGGCCCCAGCATTTTAACTTTGCCTGACCCATTGCTGGGATACAGCCCCGAGAGCTACTCCAGAACTGAATTCAGCCCTTGGGCTTGAAGAGGTTCAACATCCGTTCCACAAGAGCTGATCCTTCTGGCATGGGCATGAAGCCTAATAGGAATTTCCTGAATAAGGCCTCACTGGATTGACAGCGAGTAGCTAGCCATGTGGACAAAGGCATGGAAAGCGTTTGCCAGAGGTCCCGGAGGCATTCTGTAATGGATGGATGAATTAATATGCCATAACTCATCACTAAAGAATTAGCAACTTCATGAAAACAGCCACTTGGACTGAATGCCAGTATAATAGTCCAAAGTCCTGTCTAGCCTTGTCATACAATCTGTACAAAATATGGTGTGTGGATTCTTCAGAGAAATGGGTCTGTGTTTATTTTTATTTGTTTTGTAAGATTATGTTAAGGGACACACAGGAGGTCTTTCCAGGACACTGCATTTTATAGATAGAATATTATATTACAAGTAAACATTTCATAAGGAGAAACCACTAAGTATGTAGCATAAAATTATAAAGAGATGAAGGACACGCTGCAGATTTCTACTGACTTCTTATACCAGCTGAACTGACATGGCTTCTCCCAAAGAATCATGGGAACTGGAATTTGATGGGGGGGGCTGAGAATTCTCCATGAGAGATCCTAAGCCCCCTCACAGAACTACATTTCCCAGGCTTCCCTGGGGACAGAAGATAAAACAGCTAAAAGTCTGTGGTGTAGCGTACCCTAACATATTAATTGTGGCACAGATGTGCTTGTAAACCAGAAATGGGAAGAGTACTGAAAATACAAAAACATGAGCTGGCAGAGTCCCATGTGGCTTCTTCGTGGATTACACACCATCTGACATTTTACAAAAGGAGATGGATCCGCGGGTTGTATGCTATGTGAATGACTGACTCAAGTGGTAACAGACAAGCCAAAGGATATAGCTTATCTGTCAGCAGGGTATGGTGTGGAAAACAAACAAACAGGTACTATACCTATTAATCTAGTCCAGCTGGAAGCTGAGATACTATAACCTGGTGTCCTCCAGATGTGTTGGACTACAACTCCCATCATCCCAATCAAGTATGGGCAATGGTCTTGCTGGCTGGCAATAATGGGAGTTGTAGTCCAACACATTTTCCCCCCACACCATACCCTGATGCAGAGGTTCATGCCTTTGGTTTATCCATTACCCCTTGAATCAATTGTAGAAACTGGGCTGCTTAGCCATCGCTAGTAAGCTACAGGGCTCGGAATAGGCATTTCAGTGGCAATCAGAAGAACCAGGAACTGGAAGGTTGGCCACAGATATCTAGCTTGATTTTATGGAGGCAAACTTTGTGACTTCAAGTGCTCTTGGCAACAGATGCCTGCTGCCTTCTCTTTCCTTGTCTTTTAAACAAAAACACATCCCACTATAGAAAGTGCAGGGCGGCTTCAAGGTTCTAAATGTCTTCAGCTGCTTCTGTCCTTCCACGTTTTCAAGCCTTTTCCCTTTTATTTCCCACAGCTGTCATCTAAAACAGTCTCTCTGCCGAAGCCGAGTGGGAGGGAGGGAAAGACGTGTTTCATGCGAGATGACTGATCTTCTCTGGCATCTGTGTTTATTTGCAAAGGAGAGAGGGGAATAACTCACCAGTGGCATCCTCTCCTCTCTTCCCCTCCCCTCCCCACCCCCCAGGAAAAAATGCCCTAACAGCCCTCGCACGGCATTGACTTTTGGGATAAATGGCTCTCCTCATCCACACTATTTGTTCCAAGAAATGCTCTCAAAGATTTGAATAAGAAATCTGTTTCTGGCTGGGCGCTTGACTTTGGGGAAGCCACAACTTTGCCCTCTTGTTTTCCCATCATTAAAATGGAGATAATGGTGCTCCTTAGCACATTGCTGGTGATGATTCCCCTAATCAGGGCTGAAGAACCTCAGGCCTGGGGGCAATTCTGGCCCACCTGAGTTTCCAATCTGGCCCTCCAGGGTTCCCCAGAAGTCCGTGGCCCCTTTCCTCCCACCTCTGATCGTTTGGTGGGCTCCTGCCTTTTGTGCATTTTTCTCCACTCTAAAATGTTGAAATGCCTCTCCTAAGGCAGCAAGGGCTACAATATGCTGGTATTTTGGCCCCACCCCTTCTGCTTTCAGCCCTGCCCACCACTGCAATGTGGCCCCAAAAGCTTCTCTGAAATGGAATTTGGCTCTCCAGTTGAATGAGGTTCAACAGTCCTGCCCTAATATAAATGGAAGGTCAGACTTAGCTTTGGGTTATGTGCATGTTGCAGATGGCCAGGTGATCTTCTCCCAAAAGCATTAGATAATTGGGGCCATTTGTAGCCACAATGCTGAGGTCTAACTACTTGATCGGGTGGAGTGGGATGGGGAGCCAGAGGTCGGTTTTGAATGAAGACAAACATTCTGTTTCTTATCATGGCTGGCCCAAGACATGTTGTCACCCAAGGCAAAGGACAAGATGGTGCCTTCTCCTATTCTTCATGCAGAAGCCAGCCAGACTGACTATGGAATCTTCCATCAAGCCTGGCAATCAGACAGCATCCTCCCCTGCACCTGACAGTAGGCTGACCATATGAAAAGGAGGACAGGGCTCATGTAACTGTAACAGTTGTAGAGAAAAGGGAATTTCAGCCAGTGTCATTTGTATGCAATTAGTTCCTGGTGAAATTCCCTCTTCATCACAACAGTTAAAGTTGCAGGGGCCCTGCCTTCTTTTGTATATGGTCACTCTAGTATAGTGCCTACACCTTTAACTGTTGTGATGAAGAGGGAATTTCACCAGGAACTAATTGCATACAGATGACACTGGCTGAAATTCCCCTTTCTCTACAACTGTTAAAGTTATATGAGCCCTGTCCTCCTTTTCATATGGTCAACCTACCTGACAGGACACCTGAGGGCAGCAGGAGAGCATAGGGGTGCAAGGCAGCCAGTGTGACACACACAGTTGAGCTCTGTCCTCCAGCACCTCACCATGGCTTGCTCCCTGTTCCACCTGGTGCCTCCACCAATGCCACAGTGCAGCAGGGGTTGCCCCAGTGTGTGACACATGAGCAGGTGTGTGCCTGGGCAGGCTGCCTCTATGCCTGTTCACTCCATCTGGGGCCTATCCCAATGACTAGGTGGCAACTAGGCCAAACAGACAGACAGCTCAGGCCAGCAACAAGCAAGCAATGCTGCTGCTAGGGCACCAGCTAATCAGGATGGGAATGGCAGGGGGTGGGGGAATCAGAGGGAAGGGAAGGGGGACTGCCACTGCTGCCCTCCAGCATCTTCCACCTGAGGTGGCCATCTCACTTTGCCTTATGGTAGGGCCAGCCTTGCAAGCTCTGCTATAGGGTGCCTCTACAAGAGCGATTTAAAGCTCTTTCAAGGCACATTAGGAAATTTACCTCTACAAGAGCGGAGCGCAAATCGGGCTCAGGCACGTTTTCTCTCCGATTATTCGCATTTTCGAATGCGCGTTAATTAGCGAGTTTTAATTTATGGCGGGAGTAAGAGCGCCTTATGTCTGTGTAAACAACTTTCTGAGGAGGCGCATTAACGATCAGGGGTTGGACTGTGGTCGTAATGTCATGCATAGAACTGCCCCTTCGCTGAGAAAACCTCCCACTTTTTGGTTTAGTTTCCTTTCCTCTCTCCTCCTGGCAACTTCCTCCTTGTACTCCGTCTCTCTGGATGGAAGCTCCAAGAAGAGGTGACCCAACGTGAACCAAAAAGAAAGTTTCTTTGAAGTACCCTGATGAAATCTTTTTAACATGGAGACACGGGGCCAGATGGAGGTGGTTTTATGAGAAGGAAAGGGGGTAGGAAGGATGTGCGGATGTGCGTATAATTAGCCATCAGCAGACATAACTTCCCCTCGCTTCTTGCTGGGTTCCTGAGCTGAGGTGTGTGTGTGTGTGTGTGTATGTTTTACAATTGTTGAGCTTGCTGGGAAGTGGAGGGGAAGGAACAAAGCAGCATCCCCGTCTGTTTTGGTGTGTGTATGTGTGTGTGTGTGCGAGACACATTCCCATTTACTCCTGAGGAGGTAATGGCAATCAGGCAAAGGAGGGGGGAAGACAGGTAGCCGAATATGTTAATCAGCTCATTCCTTTCAGGTAACCTAGGAAACCAAAGGCGGGAGATTCTGGTGGGCGGGGAGAATAAAAGGAGGGAACTGGTTTGGGGAGTTTCTCTGGGACAAAGCGCATTACTTTCAGCAACATTTGCATGTGATTCTCAGCATGTCAAAAACTTTAAAATGCCTTTCATACAGCCCGTAATGCGCTTCAACGCCTCCCATGTATAGGGATTAGGCGTAAAAGCGCTTCAGAGAAGATGTGCATAATCGGGGAACCAGGCGTCAAACCGAAATCTTGTAGAGGGGGGCATAGACACATTTGGGAGCCATTGTCCTAGTGAATGGTTTTCAAGCAGAGATACCAGAAGCCATAAGAAGCTAGTGCCAGATGCTGGAGGACTCATGTAATCTGCTTCAGAAGGTAGGCCACAGAAGACTGTGATTATATATATATATATATATATATATATATATATACATACACACACACACACACACACACACACACACACACAGTATAAGCATGAGCAAGACAAGGGAGAGCAAGCTTCCTGTACAATATCTCATGGTTCCGAAATAATCAGAAGTGCTGAGTGACAGATGCAGTGGAAAGAAAGGAGAAGGCAGCAGTATGGCAAGAAGGAGAGGGAGGAAGAGATGGTAAATACACAGTATCTGTACAGGCTTAGCCAGGATAAAAGGGTCAGCAGGGGAGAGCATTTAAGGCCATGTAAACACAAGCTGAGTGTTGCCAACAACCCACTCATGAGGATTCACTTACTATCATTTGTCTGTCTAGGTTGGTTCCTGTCTATTTAAAACAGGGCTGGGTAATCTGCGATTGACAGGCATTATAAATCCTCTAAAGCTGTGGCATGCGGCTCAGAAACTCTTGTTTAAACCCTAAGAGTTGCAGTGGCTAGCTAGAGTGTTGGGCCTGGGTGTCGACAGCCAAGGTTGAAATTCCAGTAACTTGGATTTCACCTTAAATTGTATCTCACAGGGTGGTGGTGGTGGTTGTGAGGTTAAAATACCAATCTTGGGCCAGATCTACATCAAGCAGGATATCACACTTTGAAAACATTTTGAAAACTGTATATGGAGGATGTCCTGGGCCCCAACAGTTGTCACTACTGTTATAAAATGTTTTAAAGCAGTAGTGTAGATTCTACCTAGAATTCTTTGGAAGGACGATAAGGTACAAATGGAATAGATAAACCGCCCTCTCTCGCTGGATGACCAGATTCAGAAATAGAGTGGCAGGCAGACACGCAGCAATGGGTTTAACAAAGAGCCACAAGTTTATTCACTTATACACAGGTGATCTGCAATGGAGGCATGTTATCTGATCTGTTAGGGTGAGGGTCACCTGGCCATGAAGCCTTACGGTGCTTGCACTGCCTTCGGACCACATCTCTAGGTATTGAGGGGCACTCTCAGTCTCATCCCCTCAAGTCCCACGACTGCGACCAACAACAAAGGTAGGTATCGTTAGGCACCTGCTGAGGCCCACACCCATGGAAAAGGCCCGGTGCCACTCTCTGGAGCCTCCTGTTCCTGCTTTTTGTCACCCAATTCCTTGCCATCATTGCTTGTTCACCTGCCCATTCTGAGCATCCAAGAAACGACAAGAATTAGTAGATGGGGCACCAACCTCCCTTCTGGGCAGCTGTGTGGATTGGGACCAGAGGGAGAGGGCAACCTAATGGGCAGCAGTGCCTTGGAGAGGAGGGGGCCCACTGAGGGGACCTTGCCTAAAGAGATCCCAAAACCGAGAGCCAGGACTCCCACAAATCTAGTGTGTGACCTATTCAGCCACCAAAGGGATTCCTTTCGCTACGCTTAGTCCCACAACCCAGCAGGTCCCAGAATCCACTTTCAGCTCTGGGTGCTCACTGATATTCTGTCCTCTAAGTACCTTACCTGCCTTGCCTGCCTTGCTGTGACCCCTCCTGACCAATTGTCAATTACCCCTCTGGTGCTACAGTATGGAAAGGTGGGAGCTTGGCCGGGGGGAGGATTCCTGTTTGGCCCATCTGTGACCAGTGATGCATGTACTACATCTATCCAGGGACGGTGGGTGGGTACTTGCTGGCAAGGTAGCATGTAAGTTGATGCATGAGCACTCAAGGTCCACGCATGCGACCCGTGGGCTGCAGGTTGAAAATTAATGAACATATAACTGCTGAGAAGGAAGAATTAGAGCGTCATCAGATTAGCATTTTATAGCACGCTCATTACTGGCCAGTCAAGGTTTCTCGTGCGTCCTTTTGATGCCTCCCGCCCATCTCCCGTTCCTTCTGGTCTTTATTCCATCACAAAATAAAAGAGAAAATCCGATTTTTGGGGCTATAATGAAACTTGCTGCCATTTCTTGCTGTGTGCGGGAGAAGCAGTATGAGAAAAACACCCACTGAATGGGCCACGTGGTTGTTGCTTGATTCCTCTTTCTTCCTCATGTGAAGAAAGAGGAAGCTGTTTGTCCTTATTGCGTGACAGCAACAGGAGGCAAAGCAACTGGAGGGAAATGTGATCCCCCCCCCCATCTGGTAATGCAGTTAGTGATGAACTGTTGGAAATCATTGCAGCTGATGTTAGAGAAATTGCAAGTTGATGTGGCTGGCGAAAAACTTAAGGCAATCTAAGGTACTGCAGTGGACTTGTATAAGTCTATGACATCATTAAGTCCTTTTTAAAAACTCTGCTTACATGTTGGTATGCCCTATGGGAACAGACATAGCCAATCCCAGATGTTTTTCTGCCTAAGATAGTACAGTCCGCAGAAGTCAAGGTGCATAGGACACAGTGCTGGTCAGGTTCTCCGGAGGGAGAAAAAAATGCCACAAGAGCCTCTCCTCCTCCGTGGCAGAAAAAAATAAAAGAGTAATAAATGAAATGCTTAACAACTTGATGCCCTTTCCTGAGACCCCATATCAGCTGCCCAAGGCAGCCGCCTCACTCTGAGTAACAGTAGGGCCGGCCCTGGTGTGATGCTCTCCATCACTTTGAAGAGGAAAACAAAACAATAAGAACCAGCGGAAGAACAACAAACACATTCTTCCTTCAGATTCAGGAAGGTTTTTAGATCAAGGGCGTGAGCAGGGGATGCGACAAGTGGTGACAGTTTGGAGAAAACAAAAATGAAGGGAACATCTTGACATTGTCGGGAAACATGAAAGGCAGGTTCATGGTGGCAGCTCTGGGTGTTTGGCTCCTTGTGTTTCCTTTTAATGCTTCTGAAGGGCAGCAGGGCGGGGGAAGAAAAAGAGAGCAAGAAAGATCTGGGAGGATGGATGGTTGGAGGAATGATTTCTTGAGAGATGCGCACAGGGCTGGGCAACTTGTGGCCCTCCAGATGTTTTGACCCACAACTCACAGCATCCCTCACCACTACCAGTGCTGACTAGAAATGATTAGTGTTGCTGGCCAAAACATCTGGAGGGCCACCAGTTGCCCAGCCCTGAGTTAATTGTTCAGATGCACACACCATAAGAAAGTAGGCAGTGGGATGATGATGATGATGATGATGATGATGATGATGATGATCCCACCCTTTCCCCATTACTGGGACTCAAGGCAGCTTACAAATTAAAACATGTACAGTTAAAAAAAAGAGAAAGATATACAAAAATTAAAAATATAATGAAACACAGTACAATTTTAAAATACTGAAAACATTTTGAAACATTTTAAATACAAATAATTTTAAAAATCCAAGATACAAACAACACATCCACAGAGATCCAAACTACTCCCCAAAGGTCTGCTGAAACAGAAAAGTTTTAGCCTGCCTCTGAAAGCACACCAAGGAGGGAGCCAGTCTAACTTCCCTGAGAAGGGAGTTCCAGAGCAGCCACCGAGAAGGCCCTCTCCCATGTTCTCACCAGGCGTGCCTGTGATGGTGGTGGGACCGAGAGAAGGGCCTCCCCTGAAGATCTCAAAGCAAGGGCAGACTCATAAGGGAGAATACGGCCTTTCAGATGATGATGACTTACATTTATATATCGCCAAAGCTCTCTGGGCGGTTTACAAAAATTAAAAATATTGAACGTTAAAAAAGATATACACAATTTTAAAACCATAAAAAGCATAAAAACATATTATAAATACAATATTAATTTAAAACAACTATTCTGGGTCAAACAACAACAAACAACAACCCCTCCTCAACATACGCTGTTCAATGCCTGGGAAAAGAGAAAGGTCTTGACCTGGTGCCGAAAAGATAACAATGTTGGCACCAGGCAAGCCTCGTCGGGGAGATCGTTCCACAATTGGGGGGCCACCATAGAGAAGGCCCTTTCCCTTGTTGCCATCCTCCGAGCTTCCCTCGGAGTAGGCACCCGGAGGAGGGCTTTATTTGTTGATCGTAGTGTATGGGTAGGTTCATGTCGGGAGAGGCATTCTGTCAGGTATTGTGGTCCTAAGTCGTGTAAGATAGGTTAAAACCAACACCTTGAATCAGGCCAATGCAAGCGGGCCAGAGTCGGTCTTATATGTTCGAACCTTCTGATTCCTATTATCAATCTGGCCGCTACATTTTGTACAAGCTGCAGCTTTTGAACCATCTTCAAAGGCAGCCCCACGTAGAGTGCATTGCAGTAATCCAATTTAGAGATTAGCAGAACATAGACAACTGAAGCCAGGTTATCCCTGTCCAGATAGGGGCGTAGCTGGGCCACCAACCGAAGTTGGTAGAAGGCACTCCGTGCCACTGAGGCCACCTGAGCCTCAAGTGACAGAGATGGTTCTAGGAGAGCCCCCAAACCAGGAACCCGCTCCTTCGGGGGGAGTGCAACCCCATCCAGAACAGATTGAAAACCCTCCATCCGGTCAGCAGAACCACCCATTAACAGCATCTCAGTCTTGTCTGGATTAAGTTTCAGTTTGTTAACTCTCATCCAGTCCATTGTCACAGCCAGGCACTGGTTCAGCACATCCACAGCCTCATCTGATGAAGATGAAAAGGAGAAATAGAGTTGTGTGTCATGAGCGTACTGATGACAACACACTCCAAAACTCCAGATGACCGCACCCAATGGTTTCATGTAAATGTTAAACAGCATGGTGGACAAGACTGACCCCTGTGGACCCCATGCTGGAGAGTCCACGGGGCCAAGCAATGTCCCCCAAGCACCACCTTTTGGAACCTCCCCACCAAGTAGGAGTGGAACCACTGCAGTGCAATACCTCCCACTCCTAACTTAGGCTGCCTCTACAAGAGAGGTTTAAAGCTCTTTCAAGTCACTTTAAAAAAATTACCTCTACAAGAACGGAGCGCAAATCGGGCGCAGAGGCGAGTTATCTCTCCGATAATGCGCATTATCGAATGCACGTTAAATCGCGAGTTTTATTTTGCACCGGCCGTTAAAGCGCATTTTGACTATGTGAATAAGCGCTTATGCGCATTAACTACTTGTAAAGCGCATTTTGATCATCTGTTAATGCGCTTCGCTGCTTCTAGCCACCTCTCGTGCAGAGGTATTAGGTGTAAATGCGCTTCTGCGATTATGCGCATAATCGCCTAACCGGGCGCAAAAGCGAATCCTTGTAGAGGGGACCTAAACCAGTCATACCAGAAGGATACCATGGTCGATGGTATCGAAAGCCGCTGAAAGATCAAAGGGAATCAATAGAGTCACACTCCCCCTGTCTTCCTCCCAACATACAGTGCGACCAAGACTGTTTCCGTGCCAAAGCCAGGCCTGAAACCGGACTGAAATGAATCCAGATAATCCATACCTACTATTTTTCCCCAGGGTTGCTTCTGCGGCTTCCTCCTCCGTTTCGTATTTGAGTCTAGCATTTTGAATCACGCGTTGTCGGTATAGCTGTGATACCTCAGCTTGGCCTATTGAACTTTACCTGTTTCGGACTTTGCCCGTTGAGGGATAAATCAAAACAGAAACTAAAACCTGTGACCTCAGGGTGAGAGAGCAGCAGGAGGGGAATGATGTCATGCGAACCCAGTGCTGAAGAAGTGGAGCAAAGCCAAGGTGGGTGTGCTTAAAACCACCCGTGTGATAACGACCTGAGTCTCATCCAAGAATGTCTGGAGCTGGACAGCAACCATTCGCTCAAGGACCTTGCCCAGGAATGAAACATTTGCCACCAGCCTATAATTATTAAGATTTTCCGGGTCCAGGGAAGCTTTCTTCGCGAGTGGTCTCACTACCGCCTCTGTCAGACAGCCTGGGACCACTCCCTCTCACAGAGAGGCATTAATAACTTCCCTGGCCCAGCCGGCTGTTCCATCCCTGCTAGCTTTTATTAGCCAAGAGGGGCAAGGATCCAATACAGAGGTGGTTGCACAAACCTGTCAACATCCTTGAGCTGTATCAACTGAAACTCATCCAAGAAAACAGGACAAGCCTGTGCTTTGGACACCTCACTTGATTCACCTGCTATGACACTGGAGTCTAAGTCCTGGCGGATGCCAAAGATTTTATTCTGGAAGTGCCTAGCAAATTTAGTACAGTGGGCCTTAGATGATTGTACCATGTCCTTGGGTCCAGCATGTAATAGCCTCCGGACAACTCTGAAAAGCTCCTCTGGGTGGCAGATTGATGATTTGATAGTGGCAGCAAGGTATTGCTTTTTTGCTGCCCTCACTACCCCTGAATATACCTTACTATAGGCACTTACCAATGTTTGATTGCATCCACTAGGAGTTTGTCTCCATCTGCCCTCAAGCCGTCTCCTATTTTGTTTCATCACTCTCAGCTCTGGGTATACCACGGAGCTGTACGAGCTCTACACAGGAGACCTGAGGCATATAGGGCTTTATAGGTCATAACCAGCACTTTGAATTGTGCCAGGAAACAGACCAGAAGCCAGTGGAGTTGTTTTAACAGGGGAGTTGTATGCTCCCTGGAACAGGGAGAATTCCCAGTTCCAGTTTCTCCAGTGGCCCTAGTCTGTTTTCGTCTGAAAGGAGAGGTCACTCCTACTGTAGTCTTCCTTTTCTCTCTGCACCTGCAGGAACCTGAACCTTCCCATCAGAATGATCCCAACTAAGCCCACTGGTGTCATTTTGCCCACGCTGTCCTGACGGCAAGATTTGTGTGCCCTTGGCACCGTACTTACCCCTCCCTTGAAGGAAGACATGCTGCCCTTTTCATCTCGCACACAGCTGCTTCCTTGGAAATTTAACCTACAACACTTGATAGGGCATGCAGCTGAACCCAGCCCCACCTCCCCTCCATGAAAGCACATGCCGGGGCCACAAAGGAGTGAGGAAGGCCCAGTCAGCCCAATATATCACTGGTCATCAGAGCTAGTTGGGTCACAAAGCAGGATGCCACTGTCTTCCAGCACTTCAGATTTCAGAAAGGGAATCCTAGTCCTCCCTCTGTGTCTGTGAGTTATTTTTAAAATGCTCCACTGGGGTTGTTGTGATGATGCAAACCCATCTACGACTAGCACTACCTCCCAGAGTTAAAAGGCTCTGCTAACAAAACAACCTTCTTCTGAAGCTACAGCTGCTTCCTATACACACACACACACACACACACACACACACACTTCCCAGAAACTGTGGCTTCATTGATGGCTGGCCATCTCCATCCGCAAGAGCACATCCTGCAAAATCAATTCAGCTTCAACGCTTTCTGACTTGGGGTTTGGTATTTCAAGCACTTCTGAAAAGATGAGCATCTGCTAGGAAAGGAAATAGGTTTGGGCTTTCATGAATTGAAACAGGACCACCCAGACAGAGCTGTATGTGTCTCTCCCCCCACCCCACCCTATCCAGTTCTAGCCAGAGGATACTGCAACTACTGAGCACGTACACTGGAAGAAATGTTTACTCAGCAACAGCTCCAGGGGGCTGTCTCTTGACGGCACTGGGATGGCGCCGCTTCTCTCCAAAACCCTGCATTTTTTGTCTCCCAGGGTGGCGTTGGGGAATCTTGACACTGAGGAGGGAGTGCGGGGTTTCTGGCACTATCTGGGTATTGGAGCCGCCCCTGCCCTCTTCCTGGTGGAAGGCAACCAATCGCCGGTCACCTTCCACCAGGGACCGCCCCTGGATTGGCCCTGGAGTGACATCAGATGGCAGGAGAACTGTATTGACATCGCTCCCTTTGAAAAAGTTAGGGTAAGCGCAGCTTTGTGGGAAAGCCCTGCGGTGGCTGCAGCATATAACTGATGCAGCGCAGATTCACAGCCACCACAGGGCTTTCCCCGCATATAAATAGCCCCCAGGATTACTTAAGCATCCCTCCAGGGCTGATCTGCATCCCTTCAGGGTAAGGTAAAAGCCTGTGTTGCAGGATTCAGCTCCCTGTAGCCTGGTCAGACCAATTATGAACATGCCTTATATGAGTTAGATCATTAGTCCATTTACCTCAGTGGAGGCCTTTCTCAGCCACAATGGACATGCCAAGGACTGAACATGGGGCCTTTTGCATACAAACACTAAGTGATACCTTCCTTGTGATTCCAGTCCCCTGAAGGACAGACTGCCTAGTCCCCTTGTTGCCAACGCAGAGCCAATACAATAAATGTAGAAAGACTGCCCATCGTGTAAATGGAACTTATAATTGGGCTACTCCAAAGAGTGGGGATTGGGGCTTTGGCCCACACTCCTTCCACCTTCCTTCATAAAAAAAATATGAGTTGCTATTACTTTCACACCATGTATAATCTGCGTTCATATCTACTACTGATAATGACATATGCCTTGTAGAATCTCTGGATAGTTGCCCTTTTTGCTCTGCTCATTCAGTACTCTAATTCCTGCTTGGGTGGGGCTCCATGCCTTTAACCGCTGTGTGTTAAGCAAGAAATTTAACTGGTGAAACTTTTTCTGATAGGGTGAGAAAAGTTTGTTCTAGAGGTTTTCTGCCAAGCATACAACAACATGGTTTCAGAAGGTAATCTTTTAATTCTAGACTGTAGGTGGGTAATGTTACAACAGCTGGAAAAAAGGGCGAGCAAGGGGAGACATGGTAGAGGTGTATACAATTATGCATGGTGTGGAAAAGGTGGATAGGGAGACATTTTTCTCCCTCTGCCATAATACTAGAAGCCAATGGGGTCATCCATGAAGCTGAATAGTGGGAGATTCAGGATAGATAAAAGGAAGTATTTCACACAGCGCATAGTTAAACCTTGGAATTCATGTTCACAAGATGTAGTGAGGGCCACCAATTGAGATTGCTTTAAAAGGAGATTGGACAAATTCCTGAAAGGGAAGGCCATCGATAGCTCCTAGTCTTGATGGCTATATGCTGCCTCCAGTATCAGAGACAGTTGCGGGGGAACACAGACAGGAGGACACTGTTGCACTCATGTTCTGCTTGTGGGCTTCCCATGGTCAGCCGTGTGAACAGAATGCTGGACTATATGGACCCTTAGTCTAATCCAGCAGGGCTATTCTTATGCTCTTATGCTTGCCCTTCTGTTAGAGAGGACAAACTGATCCTGTGATAGTGCAGGCAGGGGTAGACCATCTGAGATCTCTTCAGCAGTCCTATTATTCCATTAGACCAGCAGCGGGGAACTGGTGGTCCTCCAAGTGTAGTTGGACTGCAGCTCTCCTCATGCCTGGCCATTGGCCATGTTGGATGGGGCTGATGGGAGCTGAAACCCAGCCACATCTGGAGGGCCACAGGTTCCCCCCTCTCCCCTTGGCTTTGCTAATAATAAACCTCAGGAATGGGTGATTCATCAAGCCACATGGAGCTACTTGCTCTCTGCTATCCTGTTCATTCCCATTTCAATGTCGCTCTTTGTTTTTCACATAAATCTGCCCCCTTCTTCTCCCTGGTAATCTCTCTTACGTGCCGCATCTCTCCCCACCCTTCCCTCTTCCCAAATCAAAAGTGGCAGCTGTGATTTATAGGCTACCACTCTTGAGACGCTTCTCAATCTTTGTTTATTTGAAAAGCAGGACTATTAATGGAAAAGCCAGAGGATTCCAAACTCCAGCACAGCAGGTGGAGGGAAAGAGGCCGGAGGACAAGCCAGAGCAGGGGAAGAAGGGTGGGAGGAGGGAGACACCATTGATGCAGGATATTGGCGGAGGTGATAAATGGCTCCCAGCCTGTTGCTGCTAGCAAGGCCATGGCCTGTTGCTCCGCTAACAGACTCAGGGAGACCTTGGGTGGCTTCTCATCTCTACTTCACAGCAACGCAATGCTTTTTAGAGCAGAGGGAGGGAGGGGAGACAGGTAGGCTTTTGCAGGAAGTCCGAAAATGGGAGAAAGCATCATTTCCCCCTACAGTTTTGTCTCACTTTCAACACACATACACAGGCCAGGCCCATTCCTAGAGTTTATTACCAAGCCCACTCCCTACTGTTTCTGAGTCTTATCAGCCACTTTGTTTTCATCTCTGTCACCTGCTCTCCTCTGCCGGCAGATCCATGCAGCACTTTCCATCTTCCCTGTCCTTCGTACCTCACAAAGTTGTCTTTGCTGTCAGGAATACTCCTAACCATCCAAAATCTGTAATGCTTCAGTTTCAGACATGACTGGTTACTAACTTAAATGGGGAGTGGGAGGGAAGATGAATGGTCCTTGACATTTTGGCCTGTACCACCTCCACCTCTAGGGCTGCCTCCAATCAATGAGTCCCCTTATAGCCCTCTCATTCTTTGGTTACCCTAGCAACTGGTATTCCGAAACTATGAGCCTCCTGTGTCTCCTGTGAGATAGTATGAAAGGTCTGCCTGTGGTGCCCATTCTATGAATGTAAGGCCGTGTCTTGATAGTGGCGCATCAGCGCTGCGAGCCCTGAATCCCCGTATTTGCATTCCTTCCTGCTATCTGCATGGCAAGGAGCACAAGTTGCAGGGTTTGCTGGAAGGAGCCACTGCACTGCTGCTGTGCCCATGCACCTGCGCTCATGCACCACTGCGCATCATTGCACAAGCACCGGGGCACATCTGCATGCCTCTCCCATTTTTTTAAAGTGCTCCCTGTTCCTCCCCCCATTTTTCCCCTGCTCCTGCTGCCTGCAGTGGCAGAGGAGGGAGAATTGGGGAGCCCGGCTGGCCCTGCCGCCGTCCCCTCACCATGCTCCACTTTGCCTGTCACGGGGAAGCAGCCTCAACTGCCCCTCCCTCCCCCGCCCTGCTGTGCTTCCGAGGGCAGATTGTGCATGGCGCTGGAACAGGGTCTGGCGCTCTCACAGCCCCTCATTGCGTCCAACCCCGCCCCAGGATGTTTCCCCCATCCTGGACCCAGCTGCCAGGCCAGGATCAGTTGCAGAGGGGGTGGGAACTCATCTCCTCACTCCTATTCTTTTGAACATTTAATCGTAATTGCGTGCTTCTGCTGGGTCGTGGGGCCTCCCCCATATGTATTATTTAAAGCTAAAGGGCTCAGATTCCGTCTAGTTGCTAACCTCAAGCCAGAATATTCATTTATGATATATCTGTTTCTTTAATTCTGCTGGCCAGTGGAGGCGCAGAGGCGGTCCAGCGACCTTTCAGCTTGCTGTACCGTCCCTCCCCTTGTCCGGCTGGGCAACCAATCAGAGTTAGGTATTGGCCAGGACATGCTACCGGTGCAAAGCCAGAGGATGGTGCCAGGCGGCAAATGCAAGTCTGTGCCTTGCTGACAGGAAAAAGAGCAGTAAGTAGCCTACTTTTTTAAAGCGGAGCTTTGGGGGTTTGCTATTGGATGGCTTCACAATGGCAGCTGCGTCATATAAACAACTTGCTGCCGCTGCAGATCCACCCCAGGGCAAACCCTTCATCAAGACAAGCCCCAAGTCACTTTTGGTTGTTGCATGAACCCATCCTCGGGCTTCTGCACAAGCACTGTAGCAAGGAGGGGAAGCAAGAAGAGGCAAAAGAAAGCCCCTTTCACCAGAGATAACATTCCATTACGTAGCAAAGAAGGAATGTCATCATAAAGGACTACTGCCCCCACCCCCAACCTTTCCCAGGCTCTTTGGCCTCAGACCATGTCCTCCACTCCCACCCAGTTCACTTTCCTATGCAACATCATGATGTAAACCAACCATGTATACCATTTACTACAACCTCCCACCCAACAAGTGGTGTATATAGGCTTACTGTCTCACACATATTTTAAGATCAGTTGTGGGATGGTACAATCCCAGAAGCAAAAAATCCCCGATGCCTCCTGAGTAACTATAGGTAAGATGCTCTCCAGACACACCCCCCCCCCCATGCACACTCATACCACTGCATTACTTTCTCTCTCTCCCCACTCCACTTGTTTGATCCTCCACTTGCAAGAAGGGAAATGATAGGTCTTATTTTGGGGAAAAGAAAAAAAGAAAAGGGGATCCATTCTTTTAGCGTCCTGCCATTTAATAATCAGGGGGAGAGCCTGGGGGATGGATGGACGGATGGAGAAATACAGGAATGAATAATTGGAGGACAGATGGATAGACAGATACAAGAAT
Source organism: Anniella stebbinsi (assembly GCA_029215795.1). NCBI lineage: Eukaryota > Metazoa > Chordata > Lepidosauria > Squamata > Anniellidae > Anniella > Anniella stebbinsi. The sequence goes on along the minus strand of JARDYH010000005.1, from coordinate 55,822,142 downwards.
GAATTCTTTTAAAAATTCTTTTAACAAAGAAAAGCAAAAGTGTCTCGTTCCCTGTCTCCTCCTCCTCCTCCTCCTCCTCCTCCTCCTCCTCCTCCTCCTCTGCCATCTTTCACCTGGTGGTGAGAAAGGAAAGAATAGCTCCTTCTTTCTTGCTTCAAAACTTTTTATGGAGGTTGTCAGCCCGTTTGCTCAGCGTGGGGTTCAGAGGCTGAGCACTCTGGAGAAATGAAGCTAGAGGGTGCAACTATCTAGGGAAGGGAAAGGAAAGGAAAGGAAAGGAAAGGAAAGGAGAGGAAGGAAGGAAGGAAGGAAGGAAGGAAGGAAGGAAGGAAAAACATTGCGTCAACTGACACTGACAGGTCACATTTGTTTGGGGCCTAGATATTGACAACCTCTACACCAATGTGCAAACTTGAATCTTTCCTAAGTCCTTATATTTACCTGACACAACGTATGTACAATTTGGGGTAGACTTAGGACAGCCTTTCCCAATCTGTTCCCTTCCAGATATTTTGGACGTCAACTCCCATAAGTCCAGCCAACATGGTGAATGGTCAGGAATGATGGGCATTGTAGTCCGAAGCATCTCGAAAGGCCAGGTTGCTCCTCCAAATTCATTAATACAATTCCATTGATATCAATCACTTTTCAACCACGACAGGCCCATTTCTACTGCTTGGTACATGACGTCATCAAGCAAAAGTCTGGGACTAACATCTAGGGACTCTTCTTTCTGCCCTCTGCTCTATCTGCATTTATACAGCTCTCTTTTGCCAGATTTAGCAAATTAGAAGTGATTGAATTAATTATAGGGTTACACAAACATCAGAAGGAATCAGAGATTGGAAGTCTGAAGCAAGTTAAAGACAGTTTCAGTTAAGAGTTGCTTGCTTTGAAATGACTGGGAATTAAAAAGAAGGGAAATGGACAGGAAAATCCTCCAAGGCATCTGCATTGGCCAGAAGAAATGATAATGTCTCATTCAACATTAAACCAGGAGGCATTCAAGATTGCATTTGAAAGCACCAGTCAGCATTTGCTACAGCTTGTGGAGAGCAGGGAGCTGCAGGACAATTCCTAAAGCTGCCCTGAATTTCCACTTGAGAATGAAAACGCAGACAAAATTAATGGAGTATTGACAGCAACTTTTCAGCACTTCACAGGGAGAGCCTGGAGTGGAGTTGCCTCTCATAGAAACGGCTGGAGTGACATCATATATCACTGCTAAATTGTCCAAACTGTCTCCTTCGGGTGCTCCTTAAACTCAGGCAGATACTTTAAAAGTGGGCTTATAGATAGTTCCAATGCAGTTATAGATAGTTCCAATGCAGTTTAGTTAACTGCAACATAAAGTGCTGTTTAAGATTTATTTGAGCTGATGTGCAGGTGGTAATCTCCAAAGTGAGCCTAGGCACTTAAAATAGTACTATATTATCCAGCAATGCCCTTCTCCTTGGCCAAGCTCCTTCTATAATGTTTACTCACAAGGAAGTCCCACTCAGCAAAAGTCCCCTACAACATTGATAGCTTCCTTCCCACAGCTTCCTTCTGTCTTTTTTTATTGCTTCCTGTTCAATGTGGCTAGAGGGATTAGTGATGAATTGCTCAGGGCCGGCCCTACCATTTGGCAGAGTGGTATATCCCGGGAGGCTGCACCAACATGTCGGAGGAGAGAGCTGTGGGTCATATGGCCTGCCCTGTGCCACATAAGCTAGCCTGCAGCCTTCAGGAGTGAAGGATGCTGCCCCATTGCCAGTGCTGAAGAATGATTCAACCACCAGTCTAGTCAGCTTTTGTACATGAAATGTTATCTTTTCGGCACCAAGTCAAAACTTTTCTTTTCTCCCAGGCATTTTAACAGCTTGAGTTGAGGTTTTAACTGACTTTGTGGCCAGGCTTAAAAGTTTAAAATGTTTTAAATATCAGCTGTTTTATGTTTTATGGTATTAAATTTTGTATATTGACTTTTTAATGTTCAAGCTTTTAATTTTTGTAAAACGCCCAGAGAGCTTCGGCTATGGGGTGGTACATAAATGTAATAAATCATCATCATCATCATCATCATCATCATCATCATCTTGTCTTTTGCCTCAGGGAGCAAAATAACTTGGGCCGGCCCTGGAATTTTTTTTAATTAGTTTCCATTTCCTATGCTGGGAGGGGGCTTTCATTAAAGGTTTCCTTTCATTATTCCTCCCCTTTCCCTTCTTTCATAGCTAAGTATACCTTAAAAGCCCCAATAGCACTTTTTCCAGTTTTTGGTGAACAAGTTGGCACTGCAATTGCATACCCGCCCCCACCCCAAAAAACTGTGCCCCAAATCAGATGGGGGGGGAGTGGGATGGCAACATAGAAAATGGCAGACTGCATTGATTTAGCAATGACTAGATTATCTGCACAAATTAAGTGCAAAAACAAAGGATGGCAGAGGGATATTGTCACACTTTGCTATATTGTACACACAGAATATACCTTTTCACAAGGGCATCCAATGCAAACTTGACATGGTTTTAGACAACTGCTTTACGGGACTACAATGTAGTAAGAGTGGAAAGTTTTCTGTTAAGGTTTGCTGACCATATCTAGATTTAGAACTTGTTATCCTGAGATAACAACTCCCATGTACATTCCTGCTTGTTATATCAATATCCTTTTTCTGACTAGAGTGGGGAACAGCAATGCAGTGAGGTTTGGATTGCCGTATTAAATTATTTCAGTTGTGAATCATACATCTAACATTACTCTTCTCCCTGCTCCACCAAACTACCACTCAATGCTTTACAATTGCTGCTACATTCCTGATACATTAGAACATATCACCATCACCATCAGGAAAAGCCTGCATGCCCATCCCGCCCCGACAACTACTGCACCTCCTTAAGGACTCCCTTCTCTTGGAAAGTGTAGCTAGGGAGGGTTGGCAACTAATCAGATTTTTTTTAAAAAACAAAAAACCACAAGCCAGATCTGCTTTTGAGCCTTTAACAGTGGCTTGATCTGCAAAAATCAGAAGAAGGTGAAGCTTTTCAACACATGGAGAGGAGCATCATTATCTGTATTAGTAAAGGCGAATTGAAAAGTTGGCAACAAATGGTGTTAATCTAGGACCACCTTCCCCAAACTTGTTGGCCTCCAGATTGATGATCTACAAGCCCCATCATCCCCAGCTAGTTGGCATATGTTGGATGGTATGATGGGAGTTGTAATCTGACACAATTGAAGGGCATCAGGTTGGAGTTGGAAGGCTGCTATAGAGAGATGGTTTTGAGGATTTTGGGAGCTGTAGAACCCATTATTGCTGTCCTCGCCAATTTCATTTTTAGACCAGCTGGAGGTTCCTTCACTGTGTACCTCCCATAATACTAGAACCCAGGGTCATCCCATGAAGCTGATTGGTGGGGTATTCAGGACAGATAAAAGGAAGTACTTCTTCACACAGTGCATAGTTAAACTGTGGAATTCACTACCACAAGATGTAGTGATGGCCACCAGTTTGGATGACTTTACAGGTGGATAAATTCCTGGAGGAGAAGGCTACTAGCCCTGATGGCTATGTGCTACCTCCAGTGTCAGAGGCAGTAAGTCTATATACACCAGTTGCTGGGGAACATGGGTGGGAGGGTGCTGTTGCACCATGTTCTTCTTGTGGGTCCCTGGTCAACAACTGGTTGGCCACTGTGCGAACAGAGTGCTGGACTATATGGACCCTTGGTCTGATCCAGCAGGGTCCTTCTTATGTTCTCACCTGGAACTGGCAAAGGTGACTGGCAACCACTCACATTAAAAGAGTGGAAATTAGCCTTTAGGAACCTGGTTGGGCAATTCTCACAGCTCAGAGAGATTTGTGGAGACGAGATTGATGCTCTTTGATAACAACTAAGCTGGAGATGTCTCCTAGAATTGCATTTGGGTGGTGAATTGGACTGACTTGGAGTGAGATTCTTTATGGAGTGAAATAATCTCTGGATGACATTGGGGAGTACTGACCAGACGGAACACCCAGGCTGTGTCTTAACTTAAACCACTTGGGATCCAAGTTCCACCCGGCATTTGTTCTGTAGGGCAGTGATCCCACATTTCTGAGTAATCTGAAAGACTAGCGGCTGTTCCTGTTGGTGTTTCAAAATTAATGAAGATACATTAGGCACTGCTGGGACAGTGATAATGACGCACAGATCCTCACCATTTCTCTTTTATTTCACTAGAATGAGCCAAAATTGCTTACAGTTTTGAAAGGGGACTCATTTTCCAAGATGAAATGGTAATATTTTGAATGGTAAAAGCGTTCAAGTCTTACTTTTAAAATGTAACTTTCCTCCATGTTTAAAAACAACACCAAGGAAAGTCTCCTGCACAAACCTCACTGACATGAACAGGAGTTGCAAAAGAGTGTTGCTTACCCACTTACACATCACCAAAATAGAGTTGAAAGGACAAAAGGGGACACAGATATATATATATATGTATAGATGCAAATTTAGAAACAATAACTGTAATTTAAATAGAAATGCAATCCATCTCACCCTAGTGGGGGAAAGTGTGACCAGGTGACTTGTGTGCCTTGCTCAGCCTGCTGTCCAGGTGCGGTTGATGGTGCAATTTTGGATAGTTCTTATCTTGAAACCAGACTTGGACTGGACAGCTTTTCAAAATTATGTATTTAAAATACTTTTATGCTGCTTAATATATTAAAATCACTAAGAGGTTTGACATTAAAGTACAATATAACAATATTAAAATCAAGGCCCAGGAAGGCCTGTGTGGATAAGTGTTTTCAAGAGGTGGTCCCACCGTTTCAGCCTCTCATAGGAGAATGTTCCAAAGGATGGAGGCCACCACTGTTTAAGTGGTAAATAAAAAGATGCAACAACTAGGCCTACAACCAAAACTTTATTCAAGGGGGGATATGCATTTGCGTGTGCGCTTTACAGAAATATGTGTGAAAATGCACTTTTCCCATTTAAACAGCAACGACAAAAAGCTCACATTTGGGAATGAGGCAGACTGAGCTACAGGGTGAATCTTGGAGAACCTTGATGAACCCGGGCCTCTCTGATTCTCCCATCCCTAAGCATGAAGGCAGCCACAGGCATCTTGTTCGATTGCAAAAAGTATTTCTAGCTGTCCAGGGACATGTGCTTAAGTGCTGCCCAGGGCCTTTAGAAGTAAGTGCTGTTGCCCTCCGGTGCAGGCCCTTACGTTCATGTTGGTTTTGTCACAGCTCCCATCCCAGATCTGTGCCTTGGGCTCCTTTAGGATTTTGCTGCTCTGCTTCTTAGTACACATCACAGGCTGAGAATCTTATAAATCTGACCCTCACTTCTGCTTCATGACCTCCATTTCATTCCTGCCCTTCAGTTCTGGCCCTTATCCTGCAGCCATATTCTGTCCTGTGGTTCTGCTTCTAGCCTAAGGCATCCCTGCCAGTCTCCCATGCTAGGTACACTCCTGGGTCCCTCCCTACCCTGAAGCGAATTCCTTTTCAGTTTTCTAATCTTACTAGGTCACCAACCTATCCACCAGGGACTCTGAGTGTGAAGCAGTACTGACCGCTCAAACTCCAAAGCCATTTTACTTTTACAAGAATTTGGGGGTTGTGGGTGGGGAAGTGAATGGCTGCTGGAACCCAGCCATCCCCATAAATGAAAGTGCATATAAACCTTACACTCTTTTATAGTCACAAAGCATTTAGAGTTTCTTATTTAGTATAAACATTTTCATCTCTGCTGGAGCATGAATAGCATTAAATAGGATAGTTTAAATGTTTGGGGCCAATTGTGGGTCTGCTGTCATTCCGGGTGGCACCAGGGATGAATTTAATCTCTTTCCAAGCAATGAAAATTCAATGCATGCAATTAATTCTCTCTTAAAATTCCCCCAGTTGGAGTCATTGGACCAGATTGGTGTAAGACATCAGAACTTTACACCAAATTGTGGACCTGTACTCTCCTTTTCCTCTTCCCTTTCATTCACCTTCTGTTCAAAGGATGGTCCTAAGACTGATGAGAGACCTCCAGTCAACAGGTGCTTCTTATTTGTCCAACGTGTCAGGGGCAAAGACAGGGGTAAGTTTGTGGCAGTTTTCATTCCGAGTCAAGCGCAAAAGACAGCTTCTGTTCTGTCTTTCACGTACAGCCACCTGGGAGGGTTAATGAGCACTTCAAAGATTCCGATCAAGTTGAAATCACCAGCATGAATACAAGTAATTATAAGCAGTGTGCCACTACTTTTCTAAAGCTTTTATCAGGTCTGTTGTTGTTATTTAACTCACACAAAAAGCTGAATTCAATGTCCTGTGTAAGTAATGCAAACGAAGCAGATTTTCACAATGGTTTTGCATAATTTATTTATTTGATTTGTTTATTTATTTAATTTGTATCCCAGTTTTCAACCAAACAATTCGCTCAAAGCGGCTCATTTCCATGCTACACTGCCTCTTATGGAAAAAGTCAATTCCTTTCTCAGTACACTTGGGTTCCTTATTCCCAGTAAGTATGTGTAGCGTTTGTAGGGGAGCCAGGGCTCAGAGGGTTGAAGCAAGTGGAGGCTGGTTGCTCTGATTTTGGTGAGGCTGTCAAACAATTCTGGGTTTCAGTCAGAACCAGCCAGAACTCTAAAGGTACTATCCAAGGCATTGAGCCCAACCCCAAAATATATTCAGAACCTTGGACAACTCCTTTAGGGTTCTGGCTGATTCTGATTGAAACACAAAGGGCTCATATACACCTAAGGGTGTAGAGGGGGGGATCGTGAACTTACCTGCTTCTGCGATCCACCCCCAGGGTCTAGATGGCAGCGCAACATCCAGGAAAGGAAAAAGGACGTCGCAGCTGCCATTTATTAATTTTTTTTACAGAAGAGACGCCCTGCGGCCCCAATCCAACAAAAGATTTTTTAAAAATCACCCTGTACCCCAACCCCCCTCCCACCATCCTGGGGATGGTGACATTGCTACCCCCCAAATGGCTTCACAGCTTCACCAAAATCAGAGACACCAGCCTCCACTGTTTGAAGCACGAGGATTTTTGATGACCAGTGACACTGACATCATCGGCCGGCACCCTCCCTCCATGTTCTCTGTTCCCGCTGAATTTCACCAAAGTCCTCACAGCAGCTGGGGTAAAATGGATACATGTGAGCAGCTATCCCTGTCATTATGCCAAGTAATTTTGGATGGCCTGGTCTTGAGACCCATTAGCTTTATAAAAGACCTGCTCCTGATGGAGACGAAAGCTACTGGCGCAGCATTGTTGACATAGAAAAGCACAGCTGCCTGCATTTCTCGGACCCTCCTCGAGGACATGGCTATAGAGAATGTCATGATGACTGCCTGCACTTCAAAACGTACCATTACACCACTGTTTATGTTATGAAAATAATGGAACCTATTATGCACACATACTACTTGTGTCAGTTTTGTTCAGGCCAAAGCATTTTCATACAAGATTACCCATGAATGTTATCCATTTGGAATAAAGCCAAAGAGATTAAGAAGCATTTCCCATTTTTTAAAACTTGGACGAGTAAGTGTGAAGATGATTAATAGTTGACAACTTGTTTCATCTTGTGTAGTGGTTTGCTGGCTGACTGCTAGCTTGCCCTGTTGGATAGGGAAGAGAGTCCTGGCACTTTAACTGTGGGACATCTGAAAGCAGCAGCAAAAGTATGGGGGGGGGGGGGGTTGCTTCAGTGTTGTGCCAGCACGTGGCCACTGAGAGGATCACAGCACCTAGTTATGTCAGTGTGAGACTGTGAGCTCTATCACACCTACTTTTTTTTCCTGGTATGCAGCCACGATTTCCACCTCAATTTCATTAGCACGTCAAGCGCTGGTCACTTTCATGTGCATGTGTTGTTGCGCTATTCATCTTGTTTACCTTTTCACTTGTGCCAGCTCACGCTCCCTGGTATTGCCACTGTACGCTTGCCCCACCCCACCCCACCCCGCCCCTTCTCCTTCCCCCTCCAGTTCATTGGTTCTTGTGATTGATGGACATTGTGATGAACATGGGTGCCTTCCCCCACTGCTCTGGTTTTGTGGTCTACTGTTATAGCAATTTAGTGTTTGATTGATTAGGTGCCATTTCTGCCTTTTGAGGTGCGATAATGCTCTCTTCTGCACAGAGCACGCCTGCTCTCCCTCCCCCTTCCTGGTTGGCTGAAATGGATGGATGAAAATGGATGAAAGTGAGGGCGGATAGAAGTGAGGGTGTAGTAGTGCAAGTCCGCTGGAGCACCTCATACAGAGGGGTGGAGGAGAAGGGAAGTTGAAATCGGTGGATGAGAAAGCAATGAGAATGGGACTGGAGCAGCGAAAGCCAGTTTGACCGACTCAGCACAAGTCTGTTTGACCGACTCTGCATGTCCCCAAGCAGAATGAGAGAAGAAATTCAAAGGGCATGCTAGAGGAGAACCACCTCCACCCTCCTCTTTCATCAGCAAGACTGCCCTCCGATGAACATGCCCCCACAAAAGCCAGACGTTCCAACATAGCGCGAGGACAACAATACATGGGGACAGAAGAGCAGTTTTATCCCACGTAGAGAAAAAAATGCTGCACTTTCCCTGCCCTAGGAAAATGGAAAATGGAGGGGAAGAGGTGAGGTGGCTGCACGACAGGGATGACGTTGTGTGAGGGTCACAGGATAAAACACTAAACAAGACAGGATGAAAGTGTGATAAAATACTAGTGTGATGGAGCTTTCTATAGGGGACTGCAAAGGAGATGGCTCATAGTTCCTGCCCACTGAATCATTAGGAGATATGGCTAAATCGACACCTCGCTCTTGTGAGGGATCAGACAGACATCTCTGTCTTCTAAGTGCTACAGGAGTATCCACAGCAAGAGCCAATTCTGTGGCAAGACTGCACATATCTCCGTGAGCGCTCATTGAGTCCCTGACCATCTCTGAGTCTCTCGCCTTCATTAGACAGTGTCGATCCAGAAAACATTCCTAAGACTCTCCAGTAAGTGTAGTTTCTCTCGCATCTGCTATTGTCTTCTTTTCAGATTTAGCACATGAAAAAAATCATTATTCTTGATTGATTTTGAACTTTTGCATAGGACACAATGTCCTGTGTTACAGGACAAGAGGAGAGCATTAACAAAAATCTATATTGTAAGGAGAACATGCAATGATCCCGGAGTTAGAATGACTAAAGAAAGAAGAAAAATGAGTATGCCACTGTGCTGATGTAATTTGGTTGTCAATAGGACCATTATAACCTCTTGTCCCTTTTGTTACCCAGGATGACTCCCTTTCCAGGGTTGCCAAACCTAACTCCAATCATAGTTGTCGTATATGATCATCCTTACTCTCTGGCCTAGTGAGAACTTTAAAGTTCTCAAAATGGAAAACAGCTGGTTGAGAGAGGATCACAAAGTTTATCACACTCTTACACTTTGGTCCAATCTATGTATATAAATCTGATTCAAGGTCTCTATCTATCCTATTGCATACATATAAATGGAACTTTAAAACAAGGGGGAAAAGAATTGACAAGCTTTAATCAATCCCCAGGTCTTTAGAGTTCCTAATCGGAAAGAAAATTCACTCTTCAAGAGCTAGACCCCAATATCTCTCCTAATTTACAATTATTTTGTCCTATTCTGGCATTCATGTCTCCTGCTATTAAAACTAAAGGGTCAACATTGGTCTCAAATATAAAGGTGAGAATTTGATCTATATCTGACAAGACTGGGGGCTGTCTTCAAGGCGCTGCGTTGGCATCGCCTCCCTCTTCAACCCTGCACTTTCTCTCTCCCAGGGCAACATCAGGTAATCCTGACACCGAGGAGGAAGCATGGGGTTTCTGGATGGCCATCTGGGTATGGGAGACGCCCCCCCCCCCCTTCCTGGTGGAAGGCGACCAATCGCTGGTCGCCTTCCACCAGTCTCTGCCTCCAGGTTGATCCTGAATTGGCCCCAGAGTGACATTACATGGCAGAAGCTCTGTTTGAAAAAGTCGGGGTACATCCCTGACTTTTTCAAAATGCAGCATCGTGGGGAAGCCCCGCCATGGCTGTGAACCTGTGCTTGCATCATCTAGCTGATGCAGTGCAGTTCCACAGCCACCGTGGGGCTTTCCTCGCATATAGACAGCCCCTGGGATACCCTCATACTTTGAGTTGTGTGGGGGGCAGTATACATTATTATTAATAAAAAGTAGACCCAAAGGCCAAACAGTTTGGAGGGTTAAAATAGTATCACTAGTGCCTACATCAACCTGTAAGATATTTGGGTAATAGTCAACTGATATCATGGTTGCTAAACCACCTCTTAGCCATCACCTATTGTCTGATTTAATTGCTGATGATTAATATACTACATATCCAGGAAGAGAGGGGAAAGTTGTTGAAGCAACCCAGTTTTTTTTAAATAAAAACAATCTGAAATTGGGCACAAAAATCTTTGAAGTTCTCATCGACCAGCTCAGTAAGCCATTCCACTACATTCCAGGACAGGACCTTAATTGGCAAAGGATTTTTAGAAGATGGAGAAGTAGGAAGTCAACCTCATTCAACATATCACCAAATATACGGGACATTATCCCTTCGCAATTGGGTACCTGGGCCCTTGCTTCTATGGCTCCCATCATTTGAGGTGTTTCTATCAGATAAAATCTGGTGCGATTCACATAATAGATCTAATCCTAACAGATGTTTATCAACAACTATGCAGTTTTGGGCAGCATATGATATGATTGAGGCCTGGGACAAGGCTGTAGCTTTGTTCATTATTGCAGCTATAGATGGAGTAGGTAATAAATTGACTTCTGCCGCAACACTTTGTAGTTTATTTTGGAACTGGACTAAGTCCAAATCTTTTGTGGCAGAAGAGTTAGGAATATCTATAGATGGTAAGGAGGAGAACGGTTCAGCAAGTTCCTCCTGGATAGGTTGTAAAATTACCAGTTTTTTTAAAAATTGTATTTTTGGCTGCCTCTACAAGAGAGGTTTAATGCGCTTTGAAGGTTCATTAAAAATTTTACCTCTACAAGAACGGAGTGCAAATCGGGCGTAGAGGCGCGTTATCTCTCCAATAATGCGCATTTTCGAATGCACGTTAAATCGCGAGTTTTATTTTGCTCCGGCCGTTAAAGCACATTTTTCCCGTGTGAACAAGCGCTTATGCGCATTAACTTCTTGTAAAGTGCTTTTTGGACATCTATTAATGCGTTTCGCCGCCTCTCGCCGCCTCCCGTGCAGAGGGATTAGGAGTAAATGCGCATCTGCGATAATGCGCATAATCGCCGAACCGGGCGCAAAAGCAAATCCTTGTAGAGGGAGCCCAAGGTTATTCTCAGAAAAGTTAGGGATAAAAAGTTTCCATTCCTCTGCTGGGGTCATCCCCTATATAAATCATTTTCTTCCTCATCAGGAGTGACTTCTGCTTATTTGTGTGGGTGGGGAAGCATATACTGAGCAGGTATCAGTTGGCAAGGTCAAAGTGCCCTGGTGGCACTTATTCATTAGTAATTCTTTTAAAGAGGATAGTCTCATTAGAATTGCCTGTTGTTCCTGCACTGGAGCCTCATCAAAGATTTCCATTAGCTTTCGTTCTTCCGGCAGGAGGTATTCCTCCCCAGATCTTTTATCTTTGTTAGAGAGAGCATCATTCTCCTCTCTTTTCTACTGGTCCACTCGTGCTTGACTTTATATTGTCCTCTTTAGAGGCCCTGCCCAGGCCATTGAAACTTTGTCTGGAGTCCAAGAGTGAAAAAGATACTTTTCTTCTCGGAAAAGGATGCTTTTCTTCAGGGAAGTCATTTGCTCTCCTTTATGCAGATTTAACTTGTTGAGATAATTGTGGACCTTGGAATCTTCCAAACTAATAAGTTTCCCAACTTTGTAGTCTTTGTGATCAGATCCTGAATCTTTATAATGTAAGGCCATAGTGTTTATTATTTTAAATTATATTTCAATTATTTTTATTATATTTATAAGGCTACTTCAATGTCAAGAGTGTAAGAGATTTCAGAACACAGCTCCTGCACCCTGCAATTGCTTCCATGTAACCTGGGGATTAATCCTTCCAATCTTATAGCTTGAGCAATTTCAGTTTGGGCAATTTTTGTTGCTAAATCAATTTCTCCATCCGTGTCAGATATGGCAGGTTTGTTCCAAGAGGTGTAGTCCACAGGCCAATTGAGAGTGCTGGCACAGATACTATGTGCTTCATTTCCCCCTTTCTCTTTTGAGGTAAACAAGGCTGAGATTTTTGTTTGTTTCAGTTGTCTGTTTCTCTGGGGAAGAGCAAACCTTGAGGAGGGAGAAATCCCCAGGGTCTTGCATCCCGTCTCATGAGGACCATACTTATGGGCTCAGTTACAGAATTCCACAGATTGGGCTAAAATGGTTTAAATTGGATTAAAATGAATTAAGATAAAATAGTTCAAACTGTTTCTGAAGTGCTCTGTGGAGGTAAACACAGCTTGGAATTTCCCAACTGCATGGCATTCTGCCCATTCAGAAATTCAAGTTTAGAGCATTCATGGTGATAGAGCTAATCACTTTAACTTTAATAGTTGATAAAACTATGCAGAGGACTTTTCATAAAAAAGTCTTGCCATCTCTTACCTCTGCCAAGCCCCTGCCTTTTTTTTTTCTCAAACAGTGTAAAAGCAAAAATTTTAAACAGAAAATTATAAAATTTATTAATGGATCAATGGATCATAAGTCACACAAGCGCTAGGGAATTTATTTGCTTTTAAAGCTTTGCAAACACACACATACAAACAACCGATTCTGTAAAACTTTACATGAATAACTTTGGTCCCCTCTTGATGACGTCGGCTATATATTGCGCCGGTGGCGGCAGCCGGCACAAGGCGGGTTTGCACTCCCAGACGCCCCTCTACACGTGAGGGGCTCCACGCTGGCTTTTCCTCGAGCCGCTAGTGCTGCCACGTGGGCAGCAGCCTGCCAGCAGCTGGAGGGGCGGCTGGGAACATCAGCTCCTCACCGGTAAGGTAAGTCTTTTTTTATCAAAATGGGGGGGAAGACAGCGGAGGAGGTGCAGTGAGCTAATGACTCACTGCTCCACCCCCTTTCCCTGGGCTGCCCGCTCCGTTCCAAAAAAGTCACACTAAATGGCTGACTTTTTAAAATCAGAGCAAAGGGTATTTGCCCCTAGATGACTTCGCACCGGCGGCTGCGTCATGTAACCAAAATGCTGCCAGTGCGAAGCCATATCGACAGAAACAGTCCGTCTAGAGGTACCTCAAGCTGTTTATGTAAAATCTATATTTCTATAGTATTTATAATAGTATTCTCAGAAGAAGAATAGACTCGCACAAGCTATCTGCATTGTTTAGTATTCTTATAAAAGTGCATCTGCACCTACTTTGTGAATGGTTGGGGTCTGCTGGAAACGTGGATTCTGCTTTTTGGCTATTTTATAAGATGCATCTGACTGTGCAGAAAAGGCAAGCAAGGGAAAAATGATCAGATACCAGATTCTGTTATGTCCCACTATGGACACTTCAATAGGGTGGCACCTTATGAATTGCCAAATAAGAGGAAATGCATTACAAAATAAGAGGACAAAAGAAGATAATGATTTGTATAAAATTTGCACATGCTAATATATGCAAATTTAGGAATCATTATTATAATTTAAATAGAAATACAGTAACTAACAACCATTATCTATGCCTTGGTTACAACATGTTTAGACTATGAGAATGCACTCTACGTGGGGCTACCCCTGAGGAGTATCCAACAGCTTAAGCTGGTGCAAAATGTGTCAGCTGAGCTTCTGACTGGAGCACACTATTGGAATCTTATTACACCTGTCCTGAAAGACCTGCTCTGGTTGCCAATTGCTTTCCAGGCTCAATTCAAGGTGTTGGCCTTCCCTTTTAAAGCCCTAAATGGCTTAGGACCTGGCTATCTAAGGGACAACCTGCCCGGATATTAAGGTCTGCAGGAGAGGCCCATTGAGGGCACCATTATCCACAGAGGCCCATTTGTGGAGCACATGTGAAAGGGTTTCTTCTCAGTTGTCCCCAAACTATTGAATGTGCTCCCTCAAGAATAATAATTGGCCACCACTCTGCTGGCCTTTACAAAGGGTGTAAAAATTAATCTTTTCAAGATAGCCTTTTTAAAATGTAGTTTTTAATGTTTTAATGTTTACACTGTTTTTAATTGTTTTGTTTTTATTGTTGCAAGGTTGTATTGTTTTAAGTTGTTGTATACCACTTTTAGCAGATAAACCAGTATACAAATGCTCATAATAAATAGTGTAGAAGAGAGTGACCAGGCAAGCCATGTGCCTGCTGTTCAGACTGCTATCCAGTTACTCAGTATTGATGGGCAACCATTCTAATGTTTAATGATCCTTAAACCAGAAGAAGGCTGCCTCTACAAGAGGCATTTAAAGCTCTTTCAAGGCGCATTAAAAAATTTACCTCTACAAGAACGGAGCGCAAATCGGGCGTAGAGGCGCGTTTTCTCTCCGATTATGCGCATTATCGAATGCACGTTAAATAGCGAGTTCTATTTTGCTCCGGCCGTTAAAGCGCATTTTGACTATGTGAACAAGCGATTCTCCGCATTAACTACTTGTAAAGCACATTTGAAACAACCGGTAAGGTCACCTGTTGAGTGCTCAATTACCTCCTGCATACAAGCATTTACGATAAAGCGCTTCCGAGAAGATGCGCATAATCGGAGGAACAGGCGTCAAACGGAATCCATCTAGAGGGGGTCTTAGACAGGGCAGCCCTTCAAACAGAGGTCATCTTCAAATAGAGGGCAATCCTCTGGCAGCCAGTCCTTCAAATAGTAAAAGAGGACACATGCCACCTCAAGGCCTGTTCCACACATGATGACCACCATGGGAATAAAACAAATGTATACAGAATATGAAACATAAGAAGCAAGAAGGTTGCTTTCAGTCTTAAGGCAAAGAGCTGAATAGCAGTTGAAGTAGATTTGTATAAATTGGTTTTTTTTGTTTGTTTTTTTTGCCTTTATCCAGTCTAGAGTATCTGACTGCTGAGATGATGAACACTTCGTAGTGAAGGCCTAGCTGCTTTGGAGTAGCTCAGTGTAGTCTCCCAATTTCCATGCAGGCCCGATGGATGTTCTCCTTCCAGAAGAACCTGGAAAGATGCCAACAGTTCCTTGTCCGAGGCCTACAATGTAATCAGCATCAGTTTTGTTTTTCTCATGAAACTGCCTGTGGTTTTGGCTGGTGGAGGTGATGGGAAGATAAAGAGAATGGAGCAGTTTCCCATTCCCATCCATCAAGGGCCTTCTGGGATGAACACAAATCTTTGTCCAGACAGTAAGGGCTCAGGGTGGGCCAGAAATCCTTGCTCACATACTTCTTAAAAGCAAATCCACCCACTATTAGCTCAGCCTCTGGCTCCAGCTGGTCAATTAAATAATAGTAGGCAGAATTCCCAGAGGATCTACTTCCATAGAAATCTGTGAGCAGAATGCTGCCTTTTCCCAAGTCCTGGGATATTTTGCTTCTAAAGAAGAGCTGCCCAATCTAGGGCTACCAATTCTTGGGGGGGGGGGATGATGCCACCTGAGAGATGGGGCTGGAGGCGGAGCTGGCTGATAAGGAGGTGGAGCCTTATGTACCGGGGGTGTTGCTCACATAAAATGCTCCTTTTGTCTACAAATGGGGTGCAAAATCAAAACTGGGCTGTATGACATCAGGTGGGTTATCACCACTCCCATCTGTCATCAGTTGGCATAGCTGAATCCTCTAATATCATGTGGGTGTGGCTATGCCCATCCAGTGTAACTGGCTTTGTTACCGAAGCACAGGGTGAAACTTGGCATCGCTGCACACAGGCTTTCTCATTAGAGAAGCCCCACGCACAGTGAAGTCGGGCTGGCCACATCATCTTCATTCTTCCGATTTTGTCTGCCCCACCCCATGCCCATTGGGGAAGAGCTGGGACAGGCAAAGCTGAGCCAGCCAAGTCTCTGTCACTGCTCCATCAGAGCAAAGCAGCGTTTCAGAGAAATTCTTGCTGTTCTGCCCTATCTGTGATCGGAGATAACAGGTGGGATTCCTCTTGGGGTGAGGGAAGGCAGTGGTGGCACAAGCATCTGTGGGCTGGATGCAGATCTGGCCCACAAGCTGGAAGTCCTGCACCCTTGTTCTACGTTGCTGAATTATTACATATACTCATAAATCCCTAGCCACCACACAAAACCAGCCACACGTGATATCAGCCCCTCTCAATGCAGTCCAGACTGCAGCTATGCTGTGATTGGAAAGCAGAAAATAACCTACTTTCAGAGAAGAAAATTCAAGAAGTGAGCCAAGCCACAGCCTGTACTCCATGAAGTCCTTACAAGTGCTTTATATGGCTCAAGAATTAATCAAATAGGAAAGAAACACCCAAACACTCATTTTCATAGAGTCTATAAATGAAGCAAGGACTGATCAAGGCTCCCAGAATATTGTCTCTTCTCCCTTATTTGTAGGTATCCTGTTGTCTTTGCCAGTTGGCAGTTCTCCAGGTTTCATGTAGATACTCCTTTGGAGATGTTGCTGTAGTTACATACTTATTTTTTGTCACTATTGACAGATTTACACCATGTTGTGGTGTATGTATTTTAACCACTCTCCTCAAACATCCAAATAAAACATGAATGAGATTAAGATATATTTTGTCATTAGCCAACAAACTTCGTCCAAGAAAACATCTTAATTTTGGAGCAATCCCACCAGATGTGGTCCATGTAAGGCAGATTTCTTCCATGTCGCCAACATTTATCTTGCGAATTTTTATATATATTTACTTAATTTGCACAGAGTTAGCAATGTAATACCTTTTCAGCATAATGTATAAAAACCTTTTATGTAGGTGATATCAGTGCAGCAAATAAAAAAAGTGTGAGAGAACTACAGCACAGTTAGAGGGGTAGGGAAGCGTCATGCGAGAAACGGCTGCCCCTAAGTACTGGTCCGCAAGGTTTTTCAGCAGCGGTAGGCAACCTGATGCCTTCCAGATATTTTGGACTACAACTCCTATCACTCACCATTGGCCATGCTGTCTGGGATTTATGGGAGTTGTAGTCCAAAACCTCTGTAGGGCATCAGATTGCCTACCCCTGTTTTACAAGCTTGGTTGTAGGATGCAAAGTGAGCCATCATTGTCCAGCCATCCAATTCTTATGGGCTGCCTTTCATCAAAGCCCAGGGTTGCCTTTGCTTTTAGCTCCTTCTTCCGTCTATCTCTAATTAGCTGCACCTTCTGTGTCCTCCTTTTCCTTTTGTGTGTGTGTGCTTGTAATCAGCTGCAAAAATGGAAAAGGCCCCAACAGAGCAGTGGCTTTGCTCCCTCTTGATGAGAGACATTATTTCCGGACCAAAAAACATCATTAAGAGTATGGAGCGGGAGTTGTAAAGACTTAATTAAATGCTCCAGGAGGAACAAGAAAATCTTATTAAAAGAACTTGGTAGTCATTAAAGAAAGAAAGAAAAATCTAATTCCTGAGTTTTAGAAGAAGTTGGGAAACTCTCGAAACCAAAAGGTAAGCTTATTTATTTGTTAAATACAAATATATCATGCTTTGTTACATATAAAAGTGGTATTTTACACACATACAGAGAGAGAGAGAGAGAGAGAAGAGAAGAGAACAGGAAACGCTCCACACTAATGAGAAGAAAATATGTGGTTGAATATTATCCTGATTGTTGCTATTTCAAGAACACTGCAAATAAAGCCCATTTTTCAATGATTTTATGTATTTGTTTTCCATTCCTTGATCTTCCATAATAAGTTGATTTAGATAAGATTGCAGTGTTCCATACTCTACCATATTGTTGGAGCAGCAGCTTTCTTCAAATTTGCTGCAATGCACATTTTAGTTGATGTGAACAACTTCAAGGTCAGTATCGTTAACTAGGTCTTTCAAATAACACAACAGCACTTTTTTAGGATTTTGTGGCATTGAGCAACTCCTGATTTTGTTAACCAAATTCAAGATATTGGTTCAAACGGGTTATATAAATGAATAATTCCAAAATATATGCCCCCCCCCAAAAAAAACACTTACACACATTACCAACAAAAACCAATAGCTCTGATATACATCTGGTTTCACCTTTGTGGAGTTAAATGTCATTGATAATGATTTTTTTAAAAAAAAAATCTTTCAAATCAACTGATACTAATGCATTTTATATATTCTTCCCTAACCATTTCCACTCTTTTATTGGGATCTCTTGTCCCAAATTTTTTGTCCATTTTTTTAGTAAAAGTACTTGTCAACTCTCTTAAACCTAATAACAAAGCATAAAATTGACTTATGAGACCTTTGGAGTTAACAGGACCGATCAACAATTCAAAAGTATTTCTCCCCTACCTTCCAATTCGATTATATTTTCTACATAAAGATATTGCAGCATGTTATACTTGAAAATACTAGATCCATGGAGGTAAATTTCTATCAACCATCCCTTGCAGCGGAATTAATTATCCCTCCACCCCCTGTTGAGCCTAAAGCACGTTGGCTGGGAATGATGGAGGATGTAGTCCAACACATCTGGGCTGGAGAAGGCTGGGCTACAGTTTGTACCAGAGCTTGTGAAATGTCACCACACACTTAGCCTCTATCAAAAAGAATTTAAGCCTTCTTTAAAGATAATAAGAATGTGACTACTTGTTGCACTTCCATTCTGTTGCTTCAGAGGTGAGCTAAACCATAACATATGCTGAAACAATGGGGGATCATCAGTAGGGTTTCCAAAGTTGATGTTCTGTGGAACTGTGCAGACTGTGCAACTTGAGTGGTGAGGTGTTAGTCCCTCTATTTTTCTGTCTCCATCTCAAGAAATTCTAAGTTCTGCAAAAATCTAGACTTTCGCAACTAGAATAAATTGGAAAATGAAGCAGGTTTTTGCCAATTAAACAAATAGACCCTTTATTCTGCTAAGCCAGTCTGAAGATTTTTAGTGCAGAAATAGGAACTTAAGAACTTTGAAGCCTCTGAGATTGCAACCCCGAGTTTGCAGTCCTAGGCCTCCTCCACACGGGGCGTTTAATGAGCCTTGAAGGCTCATTATAAATTTTACCTACACACGAGCGGAGCGCAAAACGGGCGTACAGGCGCGTTATCTCCCCGATAATGCGCATTTTCGAACGCGCGTTAAATAGCGACTTTTATTTTGCTCCGGCCGTTAAAGCGCATTTTCGCTGTGTGAACAAGCGATTATGCGCATTAACTACCTGGAAAGCGCTTTTTGGGCATCTTTTAATGCGCTTCGCCGCTTCCCGCCGCCTCCCGTGCAGAGGGATTGTGAGTAAATGCGCCTCCGCGATAATGCGCATAATCGCGGAACCAGGCGCAAAGGCGCATTCTTGTGGAGGGGGCCCTAGCCAGTTGCTTTCCTCTCTTGGCCTGGTGAGTAGGAGCCTTTCTACACAAGGCATTTATTATGTGCTTGTGATTTATCACTCACGATACTTTGTGGGTGCTTTACATGACTTCGTTATTCTCCAGAGCCTCTCCCGTTATAATGGTGTGTGTTTTCTAAAGAGGAAAGTCTGATATTTCTGTGCATGAAACCCTGTAGTATTCATGCAGGTTAAAAGCCTCATATAGAAAAGCCCTTAGAGGAGGTGCCCCTTTTCCAGGAGGAAAATATGCAAGTTTAAATGGTTTGCAACAGAAGAAAAGTGGGAGGGTAGGAATTTGGAGTGGAAAACAAGGCTTAAGCACTCCCTGGAGCAACCTTTCCTATTAAAAGATTGCCATCAGGGTACTTTTACATGCAACATGCTGTTTGGCCTTTGGAAGTAAGGAAAGCCTTAGCTGCTATATGTGAAAGTATAAAATATTAGACAGGCAGGTCAAGGGTCTGGGAATGCTACTTGGCAGTCTTGCTCAGCTAAGATTCAGCTGAGATAACGTCAGTTGTGAAAAAAAGGACGAAGCAAAAGTACATGACAGAAGGAAGGGTGCAGAAAATAACAACGCAGCATCAGCTTTCTCTTTCCCACCAGACCATAACACGTCAGAGCTTCCTTTGGGCCTAATATAAGTAGCCCAATTAACTTCAGTATAGATTTCTGGGGGAAACATTCTCCAGTGGTGGCCCAGCTCCTCAGGGGTTGGCCAAGCAGTTGTTCTGTCTGGGTTTTTAATGACTGGGCTGTGAGTCACCAATATGAGATAGGAACAGGGCCGACCCAAGACAGTTTGCAGCCTGAGGCAGAGCAGCAAATGGCAACCTGCCCCCACAGCCGGTCAAGCTATTCTGGCACTCAGAACAGAAAATCCCATAACCACCTCTCTTTCCTGGCAGTAGATATATGACAACAACGGACTAAGGCTCAGTTCGGACGACATATTAAGCAACGGAGGGGTAAATAACGTACTGACCATGCGTTAGGCAGGAGGAGCTCCACAGACGACACACTGCAGCCGGCGCTGCTCAGAACCAGCAAACGCCCTGGCTGTAAGGAACTTGCGGCGGCCATTTTGGTTACAGCTTCTCCTCCGTGTGTTCCCCAGCCGTATCCCAGCATGCACCGTGAGTTCTGCCCGCTGCATAGAGCAGCTGGGTTTTTTTGGCTGCTCTAGGCAGCAGAACTCTATTCCAAAACGGAATAGTCCATGGAGAGAGGGGAGGCTGAATTCGGACGACACTTTAAACAACGGGGCTTCGGGCTAAACAACGTGCAAGACCATTGTTTTTCTCCGTTGTTTAAAGTGCCTGATTAACGTACTGTCAGTTGTGTGTGCGTTGTGTGCTACCCTCCAGACAACACAATAAGCAACACAACTGACGATAGTTCCCCCCCTCCTCCGTTGCCTAATGTGTTGTCTGAACTGAGCCTAAGAGTATCATCAGATAAGTGTTTTAATCTCATGTTTGCTACTGCCCACTGATGGTTTTTTGCGGGTCCTTTTGATGATGCCGTCTGCCTCCCGTGCGTCTCCCGTGCATCTCCATCACAAAATAAGACCCCAGTAAATAAGATTTATTTTTAGAAGTGAAAATTGCTGCGATCTCCTGCTGTATGCAGGAAAAGTAGTGTGATAAAAGCTCCCACTGAATGGGCCAGTGGTCATTGTTTACTTCCTCTTTCTTCTCCATGAAGAAAGAGGAAGTATTGTGCAACAGAAGTGGGGGGGGGGGGGGAGAAGTGAAGGTAGGGAACTGTGATTCCCCACCCCCACCCCGTCTGATGATCCTCTAAATAATTACCAATTTGTTGCTCTTTCAGTAGCCAACACACAAAATAAGCTGTCACCTCACTCTATCAGCCCTGGGTAGGAACTAAAGTGAGATGGAAGTGGGAGTGGACAGTCCCCCAGCTCTTGACTTTCGAAAATACATTTCCTCCCATGCCTAGTTTTACATGCTTTGCCGTTGTATTCATACGATAGTTGTGATGATCCACAAAAATAGCTGATTATTATTGTTTCCCTTCTGTGCTAAGAGGATGTTGTATTAACTTTGTGTTGTCCAAACACTGAATTCTTACGATTGAAAACCTTTTTTTCTGTTATGGAAGTTATGGAAGCAATCTTGTTGCTAGGGTGAAGACAGGTGTAACTCTCACTGAAATCTGTATAAATGTCCCTTTTTCTTTCCTGGGGCAAGTTCTAACACATGGTTAAGTTTCAAACCGGGAAAAGTCAGCTGTGGAGGTCTGGATGGCTAGCACCCGCTGTGACATCACCAGCACACCTTCCCCCAACTCCAAAGCAGTTTTCCAACTGTTTTGAAAATGAGTATGGGATTATATTTTTTAAAGAAAAGATGAAGGCTGAATGTACAAATGAATACATTCGCGTGTGCTGGAGAGAGAGAGAGAGAGAATTGAGTGGCAACTTCTGAAATGCCAAAAAAAAGGGAATGTGCATCACCAAAAAAAAGAGGACAAAAGAGGACACCAATTTGCATAACGTTTGCATATGCTAATTTATAGTTTCAAAATTAGAAATAAGTTATAATTTAAATAGAAATGTAGTACATCTCACCACAGTATGAAAGGCTGTGACCAGGGCCAGATCTACCCCAAGCAGGATATGACACTTTGAAAACGGTTCGAAAACTGTATATGGAGCGTGTCCTGGGACCCCACATTTGTCACCACTGTTATAAAAAGTAAAGCAGTAGTGAAGATCCTGCCCAGGTGACCTGTGTGTTTTGCTTGGTCTGCTGCCCAGGTGCTAACTGGGGATGGGCACCTTCAGCCCCCCTGCTGCTCTCTCTTCTGATTCTTCTTTATCTTTCACCAGACCTGGATTGGACAGCCCATCAAAGAGAGGACACCTTCAAAATAGGAGACGGTCCTCTGGCAGCCCTCCAAATAGAGGACTGCCCTATGTAAAAGAGGACACATGGCCACACTAAAAAGAAAGTGACCACCTGAAGGATGAGAGAGAAAGACATGACTGATGGCTGAACCAGCATTTAACTTGGCAATATATACTGTAACTTAAATACGACATCTGTATTTAGCACACCTAGTGATGCTTTGTATTCCTGGTTGCACTTTTCATCCACAGAACTTGTCGTATTTTTTTTAATATGATTTCATTAGACAAAGTGGTAAGGAAGCTGAAATTCAGAGCCAAACAAGAATGATTAGGGTGGTCCAGATGTAACACCATGATTTCCTTTAAGCATCAGAAGCCAGAGCCGTGGGTTCATGAGCTCCCTCCTGCCTTTCCCTCATCTCCAGCTGTGCAGGGATCTCGCCCTCCATTTTTGGTTTGAGGCAAACCACAGTTTGCTTTTTCATCAAAACCTGTAAATGATGCTTTGCCTCAAATGGAGAACAGGAGGGAAGGAATTGGCAATGCCATGAGAAAGGGGAAAGAAGGCAGAGGAAGTGGGCAATGATGGGAAGCCATCCAGTTTTTTTCCTGGAACACCAAAGCCATGCTTTGGCATTCATTCTGAACCATTGAACTGTATCAAGGACACACGATCAGTCTGTGGAGCAATTGCAAATTCAGCCCATGTTTGTCAAATCCTGTTTGATCAGCTAGCTCCTATATCAGTTATGCCCTTTTAAAGTTGCTAGATTCATAGGTGTACCATTCATTCATTCATTTGTGTGTGTGATGACATCTTTGAAAGAAAATAAAATCCACATAGCATGTTAGCTCCCTGATTGCAGACAATGGAGCATTTCTTCCCTTGGACTGGCCTCTTCTCCCCCCTTTGGGATAGCATTGAGTTTTCATGTGGCTGCTGATTGAACCATGGAGGTGACCTCTCCCAGGCTGTGTGCCATGTCTTCATCTCACCCATTTGCTTTTAAAAACAATGAAGTGCCACCTTAAAGAGCTAGTTTCTTCTTTCCTAAGCCCCTCTGGAAAAGGTGGTGTTGGTTAGATGCAGTTATCAAAACATAGCAAGTTGCCTTCATTGTTGTTAGTGTTGGGGGGTGGGGGTGGCTCCTGTAACTGATGTAACGTTTATAGCAGTCTTTTAGGCAAGCTGAGGCTTTTGGCATTATCAGTGCTTTTTACCAGAGAAGGGAGGTAATTTGGTGAACCTGGAATGCAAAGCAAAATGAGCAGATTGTAAAGGTCCATGCAGACCGTGAAAGGGAACAAATCTGAACAACATCCTTTTCCTACAGGGCTTGGCCGAGCCACAGCTTGTTCCAGCTCAAAATGTCAGAATGTTCACATGGACAGAAGAGGAATAACAGGGACTACTTTCACTCTTTCGCTCCTTTGCTCTTCCACTCCACTCCACCCCACCCCTCCCCTTCTCTTTCTCCCTCCAGTCAGGTCCTGTCAGATGAGCACTTTGGGTTTTATATTAAGGCTTGGAGCCGGCTGCTGGGAGAGATCACTTTTCCCTGCCAGGACCTGATGTAATCCATTCAAGCCAACAGCAAGACTCCTGTCACAGCACAAGTTTTCCTTTGTAAGGAAAACTACATGGAGCTTAAGGGTGCATTAAATGCGCTTAGGGAAAATAATCCAGACTTTCAGCATTCTAGGAAAAAAACAGAAAAGGCTGGGGAAGAGGTGGGGTGTCAGCAGGACAGACACCGCGTCATGTTGCAAATCCACACACCAATGCACTAAATCGCTGGTGCGATGGACTTCTATGGCCGTTATCACACGCGTGGTTTTAAGCACACTCACTGCAACTCGCATGACGTCGTCCCCCTCGCGCTGTTCCCATGCCCTGAGTGCTCCGTTTTTAATTTCTGTTTCGATTTAACCCTGAACGGGCAAAGTCCGTTTCAGGCAAGTTCAAGCAATTCAACAGGCTGAGCTGAGGTATCGGAGCAAAACCAACCACATGTGATTCAAAACGCTAGATTTGCATAGGAAATGGAGGGGGAACCCGGAGAAGCAATCCAGGGAAAAAATGGTACATGTGATAAAGGCCTATATAGCAGTACAATCCTATACATGTCTATTCAGAAGTAAATCACATTGTATTCAATGGGATGTCCTCCCAGGTAAGTGTGTTTAGGACTGTAACATAAGTTTGCTTGTTTTTTTAAAGTGAATATTTCATGTAACACTCAGAATTTTAAAATTAGACTCCAGCATCTGTCCACTGAACTCTGGGCTCTCTAGAAAAAAGACTGGAACATTTGAGTTATTGATTAAGGATCAGCAGTCAACAAGTCATGCAATTACGGACCTGTCAAATGTGTTAATTCTATGATCTAAACACAAAAAAAGATAGCATAATTCAGGTGATGGGAGAGTAGCCAAGAAAAGAATGAAGATCTATGGGGAAATATTACCTCCTCCTCCCCCCACATTTGTAAAGTGTAAAAGACAAATGGGACCTGAAACAGAATGTTGCAGTACATCCTCCCTCCTAAAAGTAGCTGCTCTCCTGTTCAGGATTCCAGGCAGCCGTTCCCTCCAAGCAGGCATTTTCTATGCCCACGCTGTGCCTTGTTTTTCTTTTCTAGCTATGATGCTACATTCCGAGACGATTGAGCATGCTCAATTCTCATTGGGTTGGTGCGTGTGCATGTGTGTCTTGCCCCCTTAGGAGAGAGAGAGAGAGAGAGAGAGAGAGAGAGATTGTTTCTCAATGACCCCATTTGGGCAATAAACATAGTGGCACTCAAGACCTGAGCTTGCTATTAGAAGGAGGGAAATGCACTATGATCTGTTTCTCTGAAGGGCAAATAGGAGAAAATTGTGCCAGTTTTAGGAGACGCGTTGCATGCAAAGTTATTGCCTCTGCTCTTTTCTTTTTCCAGTCCAGGATAGTTATCCTGATTAATGAAATGTTGTTTCATTATTGATTAGTAAACCCTATTTAGCTTGGCTATCTCAGGTCACTATTCGAACATGCCTGAAGAACACCGGGAAAGAGAAAAA
Organism: Anniella stebbinsi; assembly: GCA_029215795.1. Lineage (NCBI taxonomy): Eukaryota > Metazoa > Chordata > Lepidosauria > Squamata > Anniellidae > Anniella > Anniella stebbinsi. The sequence continues at coordinate 55,796,826 of JARDYH010000005.1, read as the reverse complement.
TACTTCTTTATCTTGACTGGACTCCCTGGGCGCAGTTACCATCTCACAGACCTTTCTCTTCCTCCTATCCCCACCCTGACTTTGGTAGCTTCCAGACGAGGCTTTCATTATGCAATCACCTTGCCTCATTCATGGAATTATAAGGGAGGTCTTCCTTCCATGTAACCCTCCCATGTTTTCCAGTCACATCTTTCCTCTTCATTCTTACCAGAAAAAGATCCATTCAGAAGGGAAAGCCCTACACAATGTCTTTTGATTGGTAGCGCTAGGAGCCATCTGTCTCAAATAAATCCTTATCTTCCATCTGCGCACTTACCATGACATGACAAAAAGGCTGCGAATTTTCCACCCATTGATGTCCCTATGCAGTGAAGCATTTATTATTGCTCTTCCTCCACTCATTTCCAATCAAATTGCCTGCTGCAGGGACCAGAGCTTAATTTCTGGTTTCCCTAAACAGAACACAAAACACGGTTTAGTTTCCATTCACTGCAACACAAGATACATATTTTGCAAGACAGAGACCTGGTTTATATGACACGGCACAGCTTGTTGTCTGTTATTTAACTCATGATGCCGGGATGCCCACGGGTACTACTTTTCATATGTAGCCCCGCTAGGTCTATTCTAGAGTTATGTGAGGGTTGTTTAACCTTCGCATAAGCTACGGTCACTTGGTTGACTCAACACAACAACCCTTGAGTGGGGTTGGATATGCAAAATGGTGTCCGCATGTACCCCATACATGCTGCAGCCTCATCACAGGTTAAATAACCCACAAACCAGCTCTGAACCAGCTTTCCATGCCTTTTGAATTAGACTACATCAGGGGTCCTCAATGTGACATAAATGAGCACCATCTCCAACGGCGTCTATGAAGGGGTTTCCATTGTGGCAACTACAGGCACCTGCAAAACTTTGAATTGTTTTTTCCATTTTGTAATATATGTACATGGATTTGTATATGTCTATACATATGAATGAATACATATGAATGAATATAACTTTCTAGGAATTACAGATTGGCTTCAACAAAAGCGGACCAACTATCCAAATAAGTATCCATTTGAAGGTGGTGTCTATATGCCACTCATTCAAATATTGAAAGTGTTGTAAGGTCCTCAGTCCATTGCAATATAGGAGTGTTTACCCTTCCAGTGCTGTAATATCAGTTTTGTAGCTGTCAAAAGGGTGCAGAGAATCCATTTACACTGACCATTTGTTAAATTCCATGAACAGGTAAATAATTTAAAAGAGTGTGTAAATCAGTGAATATGACAGACTGTTCCAGTACAACATTTCGCTGTGTAATAACCTTCTTCCAAAAAGAAGCAACTACTGGACATTGCCAAGACATATGTTTAAAAGAACCATTAGCTGTGTTTCACCACCAGCAATTTGCAATCTCTTATGAAAGAGATGTTGTGGTGTTCAATTGACATGAAACAAATGTTATTGTTGAATAAGGCACAGTGTAAGATGCATCGATGTGACAGGTAGATGCCAAAGCAGCAATCCATTGATTAGACATTCGTGGTGGTGCCCAGAGTAGGTTCCTCAAATTCCCAAATGTGCCCATGGGTCCAAAAAAGTGTGGGTGGGTGGGCGTGCTCTATATGGTTCCTTAATGTTTTGAAATCACTCCAGTTTTTAGGTTTTTTTATCATTAAGAGGGCAATCCTATCCATATCTAATCAGATGTAAGTCCCATTGAGTTAAATGGGGGCTTCCTCCCAGGTAAGAGAGTAAAGGACTGCAGCTTTAATCCCTAGCTACAACCATAGCAATGGTTGCATTATCATAAAATCTGATGCTGGACATAATCCACCAGGAACTTCTGCTATGCAAAACTCATTTAAATGAATGAGATTTGTGTAAACATGCTGTGCTACCTTGTGGAGGAATCCGATCCAACTTCTTGCTTGCTTTCCTCTGTTCTTTCCCTAAAAGACGGGAAACAAAGAGAGCCAGTTCATAAGGATACATCCTTGAAGGCAGCAACTAGAAGCAGAAGAGCTTTTATTCAGGCTTAGTACCAGATGGCAACTTCCACTTTATCCCACTGCAAATGAGCATTTGGATGCAATCCACATCCAAGTGAAGTCAGTGCCAAATGCCTGTGTTTAATTCAAAGACAATCCTAGCCTATTTGGTTGGTGTGGTTTTTGTGGCTTTCTAGATATGAATTAAGAGTGCCAGAAACAAATACAAATGAAGGAGTGGACAAAACTCTTTAAACAGACATTTTGCATCTCTGAGAGCCTTGGCAGGTTCCAGGTTATTGTGAACCCTTGGGCAAGGAGGTTCCCTTTACTGTCCGGTGGGGAGAATGATAGGTCATCTCAATTATCTATTTCGCATGTCATGGCAGCAATCCTTGGGTTGTTCAATCCAGGAATTGCAGGGATTAGCATGATTATCATTTCCAGTTTTAATTAACAACCTAGGAAGGCCATGTTCTTGGGTTGTTTAACCCAGAATGCTTTATGGGTTAAACAACTCAGAGTTAACCCAACAATTGTGCATGGTTTGTTGTTGGGTTAACTCTGGGTTGATTAACCCACAAATAACCCAGAGTTTCTGGTTCGCACATCATAAAACAACTCAGGAACAGGGCTTTCAGGAACTGGAAGTGGAAATGGCCCGTGCGTGGCTCCTGCACATTCCACTCATCCCCATAACTTATGGGTTAAACAGGATCACACATCCTTGTATTCTGGGTTATCTGGAAGAATTACCTCCCCCAGTTCAATATTCACATAATGAGTGTCATCAAATGGGGGGACTGTGTTTCCCTACCATTGCTTTGCTTCCTGCTTCTGTCCCACAATAGGAACAAACAGCTTCCTCTTTCTTCACACAAGGAAGAAAGAGGAAGCAAGCAGCGATCACGTGGCTCATTCAGTGGGTGTTTTTATCATGCTACTTCTCCTGCACACAGCAGGAAATGGCATCAAGTTCCATTACAGCCCCAAAAATAGGATTTTCCAGGTCTTTTTGTGTGACGGAAAAACGAGCAGAAGGAGTGGGAGACGATTGGGAAGCGGAAGATGTTGTGAAAAAGACCCACGAAAATCCGTGAATGGTCAATAATGAGCATGCTATAAAATGCTCATCTGATGACACTCTTAGAATCCCTGTTTCATCCTATAGAATGTTCTGAAAGAATGAGTAAAGCACAAAGTCCTGATTCTGGGAACACCAGGCTGATTACAGGTGGTATGGAGTGTTATGTCATCTCACGTAGGTGCCCTCAGCATTGCATTTCTTTGTTTGTCATAATATTAGAACCAATGAAGCTGAATGGTGGGAGACTCAGGACGGACAAAAGGAAGTACTTCTTCACACAGCACATAGTTAAACAATGAAATTCACTACCACAAGATATAGTGGTGGCCACCAATTTGGACAAAAGGGGATTAGACAAATTTGTGGAGGAGAAGCCTACCAATAGCTACTAGTTCTGATGGCTATGTGCTACCTCCAGTATCAGACGCAGTGTGCCTATGTACACCAGTAATGGAGCAGATGAGTAGGAAGGTGCTATTGCACCCGTGCCCTATTTGTGGGCTTCCCACAGGCAGGTGGTTGGCCACTGTGTGAACAGATGCTAGACTTGATGGAACCTTGGTGTAATCCAGTGTGGCTCTTATGTCCTTAGGTTCAATGTGACCCTGTAGTGAATACACAGTGGCAGATTACAGCACTCCCAAATGTTTATACAGTTGCTGATTAGTTTTATTTCCTTTGTTAAACATTTTTACAAACTGCAATGGGTTTGTTTGTTTGTTTGTTTGTTTGTTTGAAAAAAATCTATCCACTTTAAACTCCTGGTTGCATTTTCACAGAAGTAAAATGCTCAGAACCAGCCTGTTCATCCACTGCATCTGCATGCAAGAATTATTTCTGCCTGCCATCAGCCTGTCTTTGATTATATCAGGGATAGGGTGACCATATTTTGGAAACCAAAAAGGAGGACAACATGGCCGCCCCAAGGGGGCGTGCCCACCAACATGGCCAGCCTCCAAGGGGGCGTGCCCACCAACATGGCCGGCCTCCAAGGGGGCGTGACCACCAACATGGCCAGCCCCCAAAGGGACGTGCCCACCCAAAGATGGCCTTCGTCACATGTCTGATTTCACAGCACACAATTAAGACAAACCTGTTCTGCATAACATCTTCATGTTAAAATCACTGAGACATTCAGTGTATCTGAAATTAACTTCACTCCTACTTTTGTAGCTTTTGCTGTACTTTAAAGCTTTTGCTATACTTTGTGTGATACAGTCTCCTTTTCCCTCACATATCTTTTCTGACTGCAAATCCTTCACTGGATGACCGTAGTCTCACCTTTCCTAACATTTAACACTCTTTCCTCATCACCTTTCTCATATCCATACTCACAGATTCAGCACTAAACAAATGAAGCAGTTGACAAGTGCAGAAAAATCTAGTACAGGAAAATCTAGTACAATAAATGAGTAATGTAGCATTCAGAAAGAGTATAAAATACTATTACCCTACAAACAGTCATGGAACAAAATGGACTAAAGGCTTGTAGCAGTTATTTCTCACTAGCATCTCTTAACTTGTTTCAACTTCTGGTTTATCAGTGAGAAACTAATCTAAAAATGTGTCATTATATCTCTGGTTCATTAGCCATGTAAACAAGCCCATGGTCAGTAGAGGTACAAAGAAAGGCCAGAACAGATGCCCATTATCACAATGCTAGACAAAGATCTTTCCCTCCTTTTATCCAAATGTCTCCTGAATTTACACTGCCTCAGTGTGCAGAGAACAGAAATCCCAATCAGAGAGTTTAATACTTTACCCAAAGAAAACTGAGTAGCAGATAACTCAGAAGCTATCATCTCCCTATGTCCTATCATACAATGCTATCCTATGACAACTCAGGAATAAGTCCTGTTGACTTCAATAAACCGTACTCCCAGATACATATGGGATTGCAGCTTCTTCACATTTGTTCACCTTAATATAGCAAGTGCAAGCCCCTCCTGTCAAGGAAAACTGTGCACTCACCAGAACCCGGCCTCGTGGATCATGCAACCAGCAGATGCTCTCAGAACGATGCTTTCAGAGCCTAGGAGTCCCAGACACAGTCAAACAAGACAAGACAAGCCACACTATGCACTCATATATTATCTTGCTGGGACAGAACAATTCTGGGACAAGGCAACACTTTGCTATCAACCAGACATAACAGTCATAAACAAAAATGAAAAACACACTACTTCATTGACATAGCACTACATAATGACACAAACGTTGCATTAAAGGAAGAGGGAAAGAGAAAACTATACACCACTGGCTATGTAAGTTAAAGAACTATGGTAACAGGAAAAAAGTTACAATTATTCCATTAGTTAGAGTGATTATGGAAAGGAGGACAGGGATCCTGTATCTTTAATAGCTGTATTGAAAAGGGAATTTCAGCAAGTATCATTTGTATGCATGCAGCATCTGGTGATATTCCCTCTACATTACAACAGTTAAAGCTGCAGGAGCCCATCCTAGCATGACCAGATACTAAAGAAGGCAGACATACACACCCCAGGAAAGATCAGCAGTAGCAGCATCCACGCACACCTCATGCTCACTAAAGGCAATAAAAATTAAAATTTACATACCCCTGCACACTTGCCCAAAGTGGGGGAAAACTCCACATCCTCCTGAAAGCAATTTAAACAACAACAACCTCCACACACACACTTAACTGGAAGAGGGGATAAAAATCCACCCCCACGCTCTCCAAAGGCAAAATAATAATGACAATATTAATAATAAACCACCCACACAATGCAAAATAAAACAAAAACATGCACACACCCATTGCAATAAAATAATATTAAAAATACAACACTCACCCACATACCCACCCAAGGAAAAATAATAAAAATCCAGACAAGCACCAAGGCAAAAAACAACCAACAGAACAAATACACACACTCACCAAGACTGAAAATACAATAAATATCCACACACACCAGCATACTCACCCATGGCAAATCTAATAATAATTTTAAAACACACACACATGCACCACCCCAATTAATTCATCAAAATATAGCAAAAATATTAAAGAAAAGTTCACTAAACAGTAGCAGCACCCAACGATAAATGAAATCACATCCAGGCAGCCCCGAGTGCCAGGCCAGGCTAAGACGCCTGCACTCCCGACTGGGCCAGGCCACCCCATGGGCTTGAAGTCCAGCGTGTCATACTCCAGGCCAGGCCAGACTGCCCCACACCCGGCCAGGAATGCCCCAGGACACCGGGTGAGGATGCTCCCCCACTGCGCCGCCCCATGGGTCACACTGGGTCAGGCTGCACTGGGTCAGGCTGCACTGTGCCAAGCTGTGCTGCCCGCACGCCATGCCAACTTGCGCGCCGTGCCAGGCCGTGCCACCCTGCACTGGCCCAGCACCCGTCCACCCCGCTTCCGCCTCGTCAACCCCACGCCCGCCCATCTCGCATGACCTGCACACTTGCCCGCCGCACCCTATGCCCGCCCCACCCACCCCGCAACCAGCAGCTGTGCACCCCACAACCACTCCACCTGCCTCACCTGCAGTTTGCCTGCCCACCCCGCACTCCACCCCCGCGCACCCGCTAGCCTCGCCCCACGCCCACCCCACAACTGCACACCCCACAACCGCACACCCCACAACTGCCTCATCCCACCCCACAACCCACTTGCCCCACCTGCACTGTACTCACCCCGCGCCCACCTACCTAGGGTAGGCTGACCATCTGAAAAGGAGGACAGGGCTCCTGTAACTTTAACAGTTGTAGAGAAAAGGGAATTTCAGCCAGTGTCATTTGTATGCAATTAGTTCCTGGTGAAATTCCCTCTTCATCACAAAGTTGCAGGGGGCCTGCCTTCTTTTGTATATGGTAGGGTGACCATATGAAAAGGAAGACAGGGCTCCTGTAACTTTTAACAGTTGCGTAGAGAAGGGAATTTCAGCTGGTGTCCTTTGTATGCATGCAGCACCTGGTGAAATTCCCTCTTCATCACTGTAGTTAAAGCTGCAGAAGCCCTGCCCGCTTTTGTACCTGGTCACTCTAGTATAGCTCCTGCAGCTTTAACTACAGTGATGAAGAGGGAATTTCACCAGGTGCTGCATGCATACAAAGGACACCAGCTGAAATTCCCTTCTCTACGCAACTGTTAAAAGTTACAGGAGCCCTGTCTTCCTTTTCATATGGTCACCCTAATTTAAATGGAGTTTGCTTCTTTCCATGCACTTAAGCATGCTTAAGGAACGTTAGCAAGTGTTCCTTAAGCATGCTTAAGTGCATGGAAAGAAGCAAATTCCATTTAAATTAGGGTGACCATATGAAAAGGAAGACAGGGCTCCTGTAACTTTTAACAGTTGCGTAGAGAAGGGAATTTCAGCTGGTGTCCTTTGTATGCATGCAGCACCTGGTGAAATTCCCTCTTCATCACTGTAGTTAAAGCTGCAGAAGCCCTGCCCGCTTTTGTACCTGGTCACTCTAGTATAGCTCCTGCAGCTTTAACTACAGTGATGAAGAGGGAATTTCACCAGGTGCTGCATGCATACAAAGGACACCAGCTGAAATTCCCTTCTCTACGCAACTGTTAAAAGTTACAGGAGCCCTGTCTTCCTTTTCATATGGTCACCCTAATAAATGGAGTTTGCTTCTTTCCATGCACTTAAGCATGCTTAAGGAACGTTAGCAAGTGTTCCTTAAGCATGCTTAAGTGCATGGAAAGAAGCAAATTCCATTTAAATTAGGGTGACCATATGAAAAGGAAGACAGGGCTCCTGTAACTTTTAACAGTTGCGTAGAGAAGGGAATTTCAGCTGGTGTCCTTTGTATGCATGCAGCACCTGGTGAAATTCCCTCTTCATCACTGTAGTTAAAGCTGCAGGAGCTATACTAGAGTGACCAGGTACAAAAGCGGGCAGGGCTCCTGCAGCTTTAACTACAGTGATGAAGAGGGAATTTCACCAGGTGCTGCATGCATACAAAGGACACCAGCTGAAATTCCCTTCTCTACACAACTGTTAAAAGTTACAGGAGCCCTGTCCTCCTTGGTCACCCTAAGGAAGCCCCAGCAGGTGCCCCGCGCCCCTGCGCCGCCCCCCCACCGTGCGCCTCCGTGCCGCCCCCCCGCCCCGCGCCCCCGCATGGCACCCCACCTGCCCCTCGCCCCCGCGCCTCCCCCACACCCGCGCGGCCCCCCCGCCGCACGCACCCGCACCGCCCCCCCGCCGCGAGCCCCCCCGCCGCCCCCCCGCCGCGAGCCCCCGCATGGCACCCCCACCCGCCCCGCGCACCCGCGCCTCCTCCACACCCGCCGTGCGCACCCGCGCCGCCCCCCCGCCGCACGCACCCGCGCGGCCCCCCCACCCGCCGCGAGCACCTGCACCACCGGCACCGCCCGCCCCGCCGTGAGCCCCCGCGCCGCCCCCCGCCGCGAGCCCCCGCACGGCACCCCCACCCGCCCCGCGCCCCCGCGCCTCCCCCCACCCGCCGCGAGCACCAGCACCGCCCCCCCGCCGCGAGCACCCGCGCCACCCCCCCGCCGCGAGCACCCGCCCCGCCCCCCCGCCGTGAGCACCTGCCCCGCCGCCCCCCACCCACCGCGAGCACCCGCGCTGCCCCCCCACCCCCCACGCGCTCCTTACCTGCTGCTGCTGGGGCGTCCGTTTCCCTCCGTGCTTGGAATCTACTGAGAAACAGGCTTCTTGGCCTGTCTCTCAGCAGTGCGCCGAGTGATGACGTCATCACCCGGCGCGCTACTGAGGGATAGGCCGCGAAGCCTGTTTCTCAGTAGATTCCGAGCACCGGAGGGAAACGGACGCCCCAGCCGGTAGGTGCCTCGCGCCGCCAGCCTCGCGCCACCGCCGCGTGACCCCCCGCTGCCCCGGTTTGCCCCCGCCGCCCCGCGGTTGGCCCAGCTCGCCCCAGGGCCATCTGGTCACCGTTTTGGGGGGCTAAATTTCCGGATTTGGCCCCCCAAAACGGTTTTTTCCGCCCGGATGCGGATTTGCACCCCATTTCCCGGATATGTCCGGACAAATCCGGGCGTCTGGTCACCCTAATCCGGGAGACAGACAATCCTGGATCCAGGGTGTTCAAACAGCCTGGAATAATCATTCACCTGGGGTGGTGAGCAGCTTCTCATTATAAGCTGTCTTCCAAAGTAAATACGTAACTAAGCAATCTAAAACTTGAGTGCAAATATGATATCCTTTAGAGAAAACTCTTATTGAATGGCATATTTATTTATGCCATTTGTAAACTCAAGGCAGCTTACAATCATAGGAATGATTATTATAGAGGAACAGCAAAAAAAACATAGCATAAAACGTAGCATCCTTAACAAAAGGTGACTTCGGTGTGTCTATTTCTTCACTGCTTGGCTTACCAAGCAGGACAGGACAGGCTTACATGTTCCTACAGTTCTTTTATCAAGGGATTTCAATGGTCCAAAATGGCAGTGTCTACACAGTTTCTATGCCAGTTTCTAGACATCAGGTAGCATGCAGCATCCTAAGCATGCAGCATCCATTGGACTCATATATTTCTTTAAAACCTAAATCTTCAAGACTGGAAAAAGGATGACCCACTTTGTGATATGGACCAACCAATATGTTTTAAGTGATAAAAACCTCAAAGTAGAAAGCCAACCTAGGAAGTTAATGCTAAGACAAGCTTTTCATTTTCTCTACTAATTCAAATTAATAATTGCAGGAACAATATCTAATTTCCACCCCTCCAGAGTTAGTCTTAAACTTGGAAATTCCCTTACAGCATTTTGGGATACTTAAATCGGAATAAGCAGCTTTTAATTATGTATGTAAACAGGATGGAAGAAGGGGTAGCTAGGGTTTGTTTTTCAGGTTACACACAACCAAACATCATAACAAGTAGGACTGATCTTCTTGCTAGGCTCCCAAAATGTAATTTGGACGTTAAAAAAGGAAGGCAGTAATGTCCAGCGGGCCAATCTGCTTATCACTGATTTTCTAGTTCTCATCTGTTTATGTCATTCATATACTCATATATTCAAGACTGAATGATTCCTTTGAAGATTTTTTTTTAATTTGAAAGAGATGGTAAGCTAGCCCAGGTTATCTTTTTGGAATGTTGTCACTGGAATGCTCTCACAACATATATTGGAGGTTTCAGCTCCAATATATACTTGCTCCTAAATCTGGATGATTTGTGAAGGGCACAATCCCCATGCTGGCTGGGGAATGCTGGGAATTGTAGGACTTGTTTCTATCTAAACATGCATAGGATTGCACCCTTAGTTAGTTATTTGGGCTGTTTGCACAACATGACAGTCTGCAATGGGTGAGGCTGTGATATGTGCGGGACACATGTGTCAACCATTTTGAATACGCAACTGCTGCTCGGGGGTTGTCATGTCATGTAAACCCAATGAGTGTGGGTTATGCAAAAGTTAAACAACACTTGCATAACCCATGGCCTGCTTTAGGATTATATGAGGATTGCTTAATCCTTGCATAACCCATGATCGTCAGGTTCGCATGACATGACAATCCCCACCCACAGGTGCCATGGCTCATCAGGCATGAGATGAGCACAGTGTGTTGTTCAGACCTGGCCATTATGTTCTGTAGTGTCCTCAAGCAGTATTATAAGACTGCCCTGAGGGTTGTTGGACAGGCTTTCCAAGGGTAACTTTCAGGGAAGGGTCTGTCTGTCCATCTAGAGTGGGTATGCAAGCCAAGAATTAGAGAGACTGGTTGACATTGTTTGGTTTGGTTTATTTAATGCATTTCTACCCCATCTTTCATTGCCCTCACAAGGTGGCTTACAAAGAGAATATTTTAAAAATGTATAAAATGGCAAAAACACAATAAATACTATCAAATACACTTCAAAGTTTAAAAACAGCAGCGGTTACATCTTCCAGTGAAGGAAATTAATCAAAACACCCGCTGGGGAGGGAGTTCAAAAGATGATGTCCTCCAATCTAACAGCTCTTACCAGCAGACCCAAGAGCAGGGCCTCTGAGGCTGATATCAGAGCTGTAGCAAACTTATTTGGGTGCAGGCTGCCCTTCAGGTAACCTAGGGTAGTATCCAATGTTAGAGTAGACCAATTAAAATGAATGGGACTTAGTCACAATTACCCTAAGTCCTTTTCATTTCAATTGGTCTACTCTAAGTAGGGCTACCATTGGGACCCCAGTCCCGAATCATTTAGGGCTTTCCAGGTCAAAACAAGCAATTTAAATTGGCTCAGAAATAATTCTCTGTTTATTGTTATTTGATTTGTTACATTTATAGCCCACCTTTTCCTCCAAGCAAGTCTGTATACATGATCCTCCCCCTCTCCATTTTATCCATCTTATCTGGAATAAGCCGGCTTGCTTTTTTCTTCCTGCCATTTCTCATGTTATTGATTTCCACAAGGGGGTCACTTCTCTGCATGAATACAGCGTAACATCAGATGCTAAATACATCACCAGATGCTGCTTGCAGGCTTTTTACAATTTCCTACACTCAAGTGATTTCCATGTAGGGATGGGTTATGTGTGATGATGCAGCTCTGCAAGGACAAATAACCCGGACTCAGAGAATATAACCATGTGGACTCTGAAGGGCTGGAGATTGAGAATGCTTTTCAAGAAAGAGGAATCATTATTCCAAACACATTTTTGTTCCACTGTTATCTCTGATCCAACAGGTTTTGTGGGGAAACCTGCAAAACCTGTTTCCCAGGATTAATAGTGGAATCCATGTGCTGCACACAGCAAACAAATGCCTCTTTCCTATCACTTTCATCATTTCCCTGAAAATGCTAAGATCTAAATCTATCACTTTCATATAAGTGGAGTATTAATTTTGTTTCTCTTAAAATGTTGTGTTGATATTATTTGGCTTCTTTTGTAGATAATATTTTACTAGTAGTGCAGATTTGTGGTTGACCATTTCTCCATAAACACAAAATATAGACATTTATTTTATGTTGAGCAAAATATGAGGAAGGTGAGATACCGTGAAGATGAATGGTAGGGTTTCTTGTTTAAAGTCAATGATGAATCAAAGGCATTTTTATCAACTCAAGAAAAGAAACTAGAATACTAACAGATAAGTGGAGTCACTGGATGAGTTATTACTCGGGACAGCTAAGGTATCTGATTTTGAATAAGAGATTAATTACATTTGAAAAAATAAGCATTTTATCTGCACAGACTGAAGAGCAAAAGCAGGCATTTTATTATTATGTTCTACGTACCACAGCAGATAACACTGAGACTGATGCAGATATTCAGTCCATCAGTTTGCTTTTCTTTAAGAATTGTTATTTATAAGAATGGTTGTGTTCTTTGCTGATCTATTGCTCATAATTGTTAATCTAGGGAAAAGATTCCATTTCCAGTCAGAGCAGGGCAAGTTGTATAGCTATAAATGAGATTTAACAGGTAGCATCCTTACTAGCATCTTCTGTCAACGGTGGATGTTCCTAAATAATTGTTGCTGAATCCTTCTGTGGTATAGAATACAGCTGGAGAGCCTATTCCCTCAAAAGCAGATATATCCTGAGCCAAGTGGTACAGTGGTTAGTGTGTTAGACTGGTACTTGGGAGATCCGGGTTCTAGTCCCCACTTGTCTATGAAGCTTATTGGGGCACTTTGGTCCAGTCACTGATTCTCAGCCTAACCTACCTCTCAAGGTTGTTGTAAGGCAGAGGAAGATCATGGAAGCCGCTTGGGTTCCTTGCAGGAACATAGGAAGGATAAAATGCAATAAATAAATAAAAATACAAAAGTATCCTCTGGGCCCTTTCTCTCAACAACTTATGCTCTCTGCCAGAAGAGCTACTTGCCACCCCATATACCCAGCCCCACACTAACACTCCAGTTTTGCAACTAGAAAACAATTGTTGTAAATGTACCAAAGAAAAATTCAGTAAATGTATTCCATTTTGTCTATGATAACAGTTTTGCTGAACAGTTGCTTAAACATAATAATCATAATCATAATTTAAAAAATAGACACCTTGGTTAGAGGACTGCCTAGAAAAGACACCTCCAATGATTATCCAACCAAGATATGTTTCTGATTACAATCTGGATTGGATTTTACTTTTCGGAGCCCAAAAATGGCTTCCATTCATGAGGCCTGAAGCAGTCGATGGGGGGCTTCAAGTATCTTCATTTTAGGGCTTCTGGGACAGAAAAATAATGGAAGGATAAAAAAAGTTCTCAGGCTCAGCACAAGGAAAGATGGAGAAGATAAGAAGAGTCCTGCTGGATCAGACTAAGGGTCCATCCAGTCCAGCAGTCTGTTCACACAGTGGCCAACCAGCTGTCAACCAGGAACCCACAAGCAGGACATAAGTATAACAGCACCCTCCCACCACGTTCCCCAACAACTGATGTACATAGGCTTACTGCCTCTGCTACTGCAGATATCAGATACTGCCTCTGATACTGGAGGCCTGAGATGGTCAACAGAAAATACCTCCACTAAGGTTCAGATGCATGTCAATTGATCAGCCAAATATTTTCAACAGACCACCTGATTTTTTAATGTGACATAATAACAGTTGCTCTCTCACACATGCATGCACCTGTAAGCGCACACACAGACCTGTGCGTGCCCACACCCACACACGTATCAAATACATGAATGTGTGGAATATTTGAAAAACATTTCTCAACTGGAAAAATTATGGCTGATGGGGCGAAGGGAGGACCTTCCATTGCAAGGATCCCCCGGATGTTCTTTAATGCCTCTCTGTGTGCTGTGATCACACATTGAAAACCCTACAGAATCCTTGTCATTGGAGCTCATGGAGCTTAATAACCAGGGTGAAGGGCAGTTTTTGCCTGCATTGCAACAGTGCCCCCTACTCCATGCAGTGCTTTACTTTTCCCATAAGAGTGAATGGCAGTTGATCACTGTTAGGGAGGGGCCATGGCTCAGTTGGTAGAACACCTGCTTGGCATGCAGAAGGTCCCAGGTTCAATCCCTGGCATCTCCAGGTAGAGCTAGGAGAGAATCCTGTCCTAAACCCTGGAGAGCTGCTGCCAGTCAGTGGATGGACCAATGGCCTGATTCAATATAAGGGAGCTTCCTATGTACCTATATTCCTTCCTATGTTCAATATCCGGAAGAAGTGGTACAGTGGGTGATACCAGTGGGGAATAGGCAAAAACTGGTCTCTGCCCCTGGTTACCCCAGAGTGGAGCTGAAGGGACAGCTCTTGCCCCCTCTCCACTGTATCCCAGATTGCAGCTGGCTTTCTTTGTCCCATAGACCTCAATGGGACCCATTGAGAATTGTACCTGCTCCTACCTGCATGAGTCTGTCTTGGCATCTTTACTTGAATCACATTAGGAGTATGCTAGAGCTATAGAAACGGGCCTTTAAGGAATGTGTATAGAGGAGATTTCACCTGACTTTTGACTGGGTATGTTTTGATACAACCGTAACCACTTTAAAGCTGGAAACTATAGATATTCTATATGTGCACTCAAGAGATGGAGACTGGATGTGTCAAGTTGCTGAGAAACATCCAATATGATATAAGAAAAAGGCAGGATCTGAAGAAGGTGAAATGTACAAGAGACTCTTAACATCACCTAATTGTCTTTCTGCTGTTTGAAATGATGCCCATCAATTCTTCTCTGACTGAAGGGCTACTTGCTGCTTTCTATTATGTACGAGGCACAAAAGGCTGAGGCATCCATGTTGCAGAGCGATCGCTGCTCTATATCACATCATTCTTAGCTTAATGGGTGATTTGCTTGACTGCCTGCCCTTCTTTCAGAAATATGCCTCTTCACTGTGTGATTGATAAGGGGCAGTTGCACATACAGATGGAAAATATACTCACGCACCAGCAACACTGGGATTTTATTCAGTGGAGGCTGGTGGCTCTGACATCAAAGGGGCTGTGAATCTGCTCTGGGTTTCAATCAGAACTCTAAGTGAGCTATCCAAAGTATTGAACCTATTTGGGAGATTGGGTTGAGCACTTTGGATAGCTCCTTTAGGGTTCTAACAGAACCCAGAGTAGATTCACAGCCCCACTGACATTGGAGCCACCAGCCTCCACTGACTTTATTCCTAGTTCTACTTTTTGAGATAGGCTGCTAGTGTTTTCTGCCATCCCAAACCTAGGCAACTCAAGCTGCAATCCTACACTTGCTTACCTGACAGTAAGTCCCATTGAATTCAATGGGGCTTACTTCTGAGTATATATACATAGGATTGTACTGTTAATTTAGCAATATAGATCTAAATGCTGACTGAGGTTCACCAGCTCTCATTAGTTTTACTCACCTACATAGGCATAGAGGAGGTGTCCTCCCATAATCTTGTTAGCGCATGTCCCACATTCAACATTCCAGAGCAAATTTAGGGGTGGGGTGGAGATATGCAGTGGGGAGGGGAACAAGGGGAAGTCCCACTGCACAAGTGGAGGTCTGCTTGTGTGATGTTGGATTTAATTTATAGAGTTTTTAAAAACCTGTAGCATTGGGCCTGTTCAGACAACATGCTAAGCCATGGTTAGGCCACTAACCCTGTTGCAGCAAATGGCTAGTGTGTTTAAACCATGGTTATGTAGCCACCATGGTTAGGAATGGATCACACGATACACTAAGTCATGGTTCACATGATATGCTAAGCCATAATGTTTAGCTCAAAGTGCTTAACCATCATGGCCTAGCGTGTCGTCTGAACAGGGTCAATAAAAAGGTCTTGGCCTGGTACAGAAATTTATTTAAGTATTCACCAGGTGGGCATCCCTAGGGAGAGCACTCCCTAATTGGCAGGGATAATGATGAGAAAGCCCTTTCTCATGTGGCAGTATCTCAGCATGCAGGGATACTTCCTTATTTGCAGAAGACTACATGCATTAAGAGCACATATTCAGGGAGTATACCACTGATGCCACCAAAGGAAGAGGATTCAGCAGCTTCTTTTACCCACCCATGATAAAGATTTGGGTAGAGACCAGAAATGCCTTTACTGAAAGGGTTTTCTGGGCTTAGTATAGAAACTGTACTCAGATCCATCTCCACCCCCGAGCTCCATAGGGTTGACTCCACCTTATGTAGCAAGCCCTTGGAAGGAGGAAGAAGAGGAGGAAGAAGAAGAGGAGGAGGGAACAAGCTGTAGCCAAAGGGATGATGGAAGGACAGGAACCAACAAGAATGTGTGACCTCCATGTAGGCATCCAAACAGTTCAGAGCCAGAGGAAGTTCCAAATCCATCCCTTCCACTAGCAGCTGCCGCCAACACATCACCACAGCCACCCGCCCACAGATAGAAGAGTGACAGGGTGGACCAAGTAGTCACCCTCATCAGCTGCAGGTCCTCCACAGAGCTGTCTGTCTGTGGGTGTTTCACTGTACAGTTCTATGCCCCCTTTCCCACTAAAGTAAAGCATTTGGTGCTGCTATAGTCCCTTTTAAAATCAATTTAATCCACAAATAAGTTAAATGCTGCACTGGAACCCAATTCTTTAGCGGACCCAAACTGTTGCTACTTAATTAACCACAGCAAGTACTGCTGATAACCTCTTGGTTGAGCAGCTTTGTTGATGCAATGCAAAATGAAAACCCCAGATACCCACTTGCTTGTTAACCTGTAAAATGCAAATTGTGAGTGCACCTTAATTTGCTTTGAACAGAACATACTATCATCTCATCTATACAACAGAGCTCAACTATACCCAATTTTGGACTATAATTGGCTGAGGTAATATGGCTCTTTAAATGTCAATTTCACCTACCCACTTTCAGCAGACTCCAGGCTGGGCTGAAAAATAGATTCGCATGTCTGTAACCTAAAACCATCACTGAGCCAAGACTCCTGTTTGCAGAGAACAGCTGTACTCTCTGCAGAGGCGTCTTGTAACCAGGGTTGCATTCTGCAAGGTTGCAAAGCATTGAAATAACAAGATGGGTTTTATTTTATTTTTTAAAATGCTTTGCAAGACATAGGCTGCAATATACCCAGTTGCCTGGGGGTAAGCCCCACTGAATCTAATGCCCAAGTTCGCATCCCCTCCCCTGTCCTCCCTCACAAGGGAGCTTACATCTGAGTACACATGTATAGGACTGTGCAGTTACAGAATTGTTTTGCTTGTGTGTTCGAAGTTAGAAAAACTCAGGTAGCTTTTTACCTTTGCTTTCCTACAAATCTGGCCCAGGAATTAGGGCTGCTTCACATATTATATTTTTCAGGTGTATACCTGTTTCGAGAGTACACCTAAAAACAGAACATGTGAATGTGACAGACGGTGCATGTTTGCAAATACGTGCATTACACAGCTCCACCCATCAAGATTGGTTTCAGTTTGTTGTTGAAGGTACACTGGCAAACATAGGTTTGTCTGTGTGTAATTTGTGAAGCAGCCCTTGGCTGCAAACTGTTTCAGGGGGTGGCCATTGACATAAGATTCCAGAGTTAGCTGGAACTTTGAGAGAGAATATTGACAAAAATCACTCAATACTTTGTGCTTTCTGTTCCTGTCTTTAGCTATTGTAACTTTGGATCAGGGGACATCTAAATGCTTGTAAATTATAGAAGCAAAGGATAATTTTCGTTGAGAAGTTTCTTCTAGGTATTTCAAGAATGATGGTATAATTATTAGGGGTGTGCACGGACCCCCCGGATCGGATCGGGACCCGGATCGGGACCTCCAATTTTGTCCCGGACCGGTTCGGACAAAATCGGAGGCCCCCCGGACCGGATCGAGTCCGATCCCGACCCAAAAATCGTAAATTTTTGGATCGGCCGCCATTTTTTTCCCCATAGACTTGCATTGCAATGCAAGTCTATGAGGAAAAAATGGCGGCGGGTGGGTAAGGGGGGGCCTAACTCCCTCCCCCCCCCCGGGGCCGTCCGCTGTGGACGGCCCCGGCAGGTAAACCCCCTCCCCCGCGCTCCCTACCCCCCCTGGGGCCGCCCGCTTCCATCCGCTGGCGCCCGCGGGCGCCAGCGGATAGAAGCAGACTGCTCCGGGGGGGGGTAAGCCCCCTTCCCCGCCACTTACCTTCTCGGCCCGTCCGGCGCCGGCGGCTACTACCAGCGGGCTCCGCGGCCTACTCTCGAGTAGCGCGCCGGGTGATGACATCACCCTGCGCGCCACCCTGGAGCAGGCCGCGGAGCCTGCTGGTAGTAGTAGGCGCCGGCGCCGGACGGGAGCCGCCGGGCCGGGCAGGTAAGGGCCCCCCTCCCCCCTCCCCCCTCCGCGCGCCCCCTCCTCCCCTCCACGCACCCCCTCCTTACCTTTCCGGCCCGGCGGCTCCCGTCCGGCGCCGGCGCCTACTACTTCCAGCAGGCTCCGCGGCCTACTCTCGAGTAGCGCGCCGGGTGATGACATCACCCGGCGCGCCATCCTAGAGCAGGCCACGGAGCCTGCTGGGAGTAGTAGGCGCCGGCGCCGGACGGGAGCCGCCGGGCCGGAAAGGTAAGGGCCCCCCTCCCCCCTCCCCCCTCCCCCCGCCCCCTCCTCCCCTCCACGCACCCCCTCCTTACCTTCCCGCCCCGGTGGCTCCCGTCCGGCGCCGGCGCCTACTACTACCAGCAGGCTCCGCGGCCTGCTCTAGAGTAGCGCGCCGGGTGATGACATCACCCGGCGCGCCACCCTAGAGCAGGCCGCGGAGCCTGCTAGTAGTAGTAGGCGCCGGCGCCGGACGGGAGCCACCGGGCCGAGAAGGTAAGTGCCCCCCTCCTCCCCCCCCCCGCTGTCCACTTTCATCGGCGGGCGCCCGCCGGCGCCCGCCAATGGAAGCGGCGGTGGGCGCCAGTGGGCGCCCGCCGATCCGCCGATCCGCCGAACCGGTTCGGAGCTTTTTCGGACCGGTTCGGATTGGATCGGCCGATCCAGCTGCGGGATCGGAAATCGGATAATTTATCCGATTTCCCACTGGACCGGACTCGGATCGTGGATCGGGTCCGATCCAGTGCACATCCCTAATAATTATACTATTAAAAAGTCTAATATTTTTGCTTGGAACTTTGAAACTTGATAATGGTGCTTTCTAACAAATGGAATAAAATTTGTAAATTTTAAAAGGAAAATAGGAAAATGGATTCATTCCAACTAAAGTTGACACAATCACTCTGTTGGTCTACATTTGGATTGCAAACTGGTGTTATTTCTATCCCCAGTTGCTGGGGAACTTGAGGTTCTGCTGGGTTGAAAGGCAGATTAAAAGTAAATAAATAACATTTACATAAAGCAAATAAATAAATCCAGTCAGCTGTTGCAAAGGCAACCTCTGCTAACCACTGGACAATCTTGGAAGGTAACAGCTAAAAGTGGAAGCCCGTTTTAGGAAGTGTTCCTATGGTGTGACAGAGAACTCTAAGCCCTCACTATCTTAGTGGGATGTGAAAGATTTTACTTGATGCTTTGGTATAGGAAGAAAGGCCTCCCTGAACATTCCATCCTATGTGTGGTGTAATTCAATTACTTCCACAGTAGACCACACACACCCTTCTTGAGACTGTACCATCCTGCCCCCTCCTCATCCAATGAAGATTATATATGGGCAAAGAAGCACAAACCATAAATTCATAAGAAGCGTCATGCTGGATCAGACCAAAGGCCTACCTAGTCCAGTATTCTGTTCATTCAGTGGCCAACCAGCTACCTGTGGGAAATCCACAAGCAGGACATGGCCACGAGAGCACTCTCCTGTTCCTGTTCCCAAGCAACTGGCATACAAAGGCATACTGCCTCTGTTACTGGAAGTAATATGTAGTCATCATGACTCATAGCTGCGGATAGCTTTATCCTCCATTAATTTATCTAATCCCCTTTAAAGCTGTGTCATCCAAGTTAGTGGCCACTACTACAACTTGTGGTAGAAAATTCCACAGTTTAACTATGTTCTGTGTGAAGGAGTACCTCCTTTTATCTGTCCCGAATCTCCCACCATTCAGCTTCATTGAGTGAGCCTGGGTTCTAGTATTATGCGAAATGAAGAAAAACTCCCTATCTCCTTTCTCCATAGGATTCACAATTACATACACTTCTGTCCTGTATGTAAAGAGTCCCAAATGTTGTAAGCTTTTGTCATTTAGGTTGTCCCTCCATGCACTTTTGCACTCTACAATATTCTTTTTGAGGTGCCGTGGCCAGAACTGAACACAGAACTCCAAGTGCGGTCACATGGAGCAATTTGTATTCTGATACTGGCGGTTTTGTTTTGGATTCCTTTTCGAATGACTGATTCCTTTCCAAATGGAATTTGCTTTTTTCACAGCAGGTTGACACTAGGTTGACATGTTCATCGAGTTATCCACCACATAACACATAACCTACACTCTCACGAAAAGGATTCAAAGATGATGGTTAATATAGCCCTGTATCAACAGGCCAAAGCTGGTTTTGAATGCTTCAAGAACTTGACTAGATAAATTTAAAAAGAAAGGGAGGGGATAAACTTGTCAAACACCATAGGAGCCCCACCATAGAGGGCCTCCCAGAACCAGAACCCTGATTCTATTCCACCTGTGTTACATAACAGCTGAATGGAAATTCTACCTGGAAGAATTATTTCTATACGTCATCTTCTATCTTACTTTTGTAAGTGAAATCCTCCAAACTGAATTTACAATGGGTGTGTGGTCCTTCTATGTTTATGGCAACCCTCATTGCCAGCTCCGTGAGAAAGAGAAGAATTAGCCAAAAGGGACACAGAGGAAACTACATCGGGGTATGGTTTAAAAACCTGAACAACAAAGTCAAACAATCTTTTTTGTATCTGCAGGTGCAATCTTTCCCCCCCCCAAAAAACAAAAAAAAAACCTGTTAAAAAAACCAAACACCCAATAACCCCAAAGGCCTTATTCCTACAGAATCTCTTCCCCCTCCCCCTTTCCATGTAATCTGGCCTGCTTCTACACCAGGTTTTCTATAGCACAAGAAGGAAATAGGACATACGGTTCGACTTTGTTGAAGAAACGTCGGCGCAGCAGGAATGCCAGGGTGGTGATGACCAAGATGGTGGTGCACATGGTTCCTCCTCCATTACCAAACCAGGGGCATCGCTGGGCTATCTAGGGAGCATAAGGCAAAGTAGCTCCACTGCCTTCAGGCTGACTTGCCGATGGAGACTCGCATGCAAAGCCACAGAAGGGAAGGGGCTGTTTTCACCTCAGTCACCTGCCGGCTCTCATGACTGCTTTAGAGGAGATTAGAGTGGGATAAGATGTAATTAATAGGCAGGGAAACAAGGGCACAAGCCTCTTGCCTTTCAGAGAAAAGGGGCCGGCGCTGCTCAAGTCTAAAGGCCTTTCCTGCTCTTTTTTGCGTAATGGTCCTGCACCATGAGCTGAGAAAGCCACGGGCCCTCTACACTGGGGAGCAGGCCCAGTGGTGCCGCTCAATAGCTTAAGGCCCCTAAGTTCAATGGAGTTACGGGGCTTCCCCATTAGATGGGCACATGTATTACTTCAGTTGTGATGCACACAACTAATATTTCTCTTCTCCCCTCTGCCATTCCATGCTTTGAAACTTCTTCTACATTCCTGATGTTAGAGCATCCCCTACCCCCACAAACAAAAACAGTTTACTAACCCTGCTAATCAAAGAAACATTCTGGGCACCATCACGACGATGACCATTTGTTTCTGCTAAGCACATTTGCTTGGGAATAAGCACCACTTTGTTGTAGAAAGGGAGATTATCTATTCTGAAGATTATCTATCTATCTATCTATCTATCTATCTATCTATCATCTATCTAATCTGTAACCATGCACATGTTGGGCCAGCTGCCCCCTGACTATACAATGTTTTTAAACATAATAAGGAAGAGGGGATGCTGTGTTGAGCATTGTGAACCCTGGTATCAGGCCGGCCCATGTGCTGGTGCTAGTCCTGTTTGCCGATGCCTCCCTGAGGGCCCCCTGGACCTTGTCCCTGAGGTCCAGCCCGAACTGCACTGCTGAGCACATGCCCTCTTATCCTCCACAATGACTCAGAGACCTAGTCTGCACGTCACAACAGCCAGCCACTGTGGGTTAATTTACTCACAGCAGCTGTTATGTCGTGCCAGGCACCCACCAGTGCCATTTTTGCATAGTGCCCACAGTTTCCTAGCTTGCCATGGCTTGTTATGTCTTGTGAACTCAGGTGGCAGTGGTTGTTTGACGGTTAGAAAATCCTCAAATAACCCATGGCTTGGGTTGTCTAACTCATGGTTGTCTAACTCTCAAATAACCCTTAAACAATCCCTGCCACCTTGGCAAGCTGGTTGCCCATGGGCACCATACAGAAATGGTGCCTGTTGGTGCCCGGCACAATACAACAGCCCCTGAGGGTAAATTAAAACATTGTAGGCTGTTGTGATGTGCAAACATGCTCAGATTCTAAACATTCCTTCCCATCTCTTCTGAGATACCTGATATAACTTTCACAGGGAATCAGGGATGCTACAAAGGTGTCATGTTCTGAAGACTGGGAAATTCTTTACCTTTCGTAGGCTTGTGATGTTCTGGAATAAGAAATAATTTTAAATGAGAGGAGAAGTGAGAGGAGAGGAGAGGTTCCATTAAAATAAGACCAAAGTAATCTGGAAATAATTTTTCCATTGAAATTATCCACTTGGAAGCTATTCGGCATGCACAAGTGATTGTACCCTTTGTTTCTGCCTCTGCTTTAAGGCTTCCTCAAGAATCCATTACAATACCAGATAGATGGCTTCTCTTTCTGTCAGCACATGTCTTTAAAAATGGGCATTACTCTCCTTTCCACACCACACACTCTGTTCTCCCCTCCTCTAATACCATCCTGTCTCCTGCCCCATCACTTGATAATCTGTAAATCCCTCTGGCTCTGTGCCAACCATCTGATCTTTTAGATGTGGTTTCACTGCCTTTCCTTGCTCCTCCCCTTTACCTCAATCCCTCTGTTGTGGTTCTCCAACAAGGCACTCACCAGCGACACCTAGCCAGGTGCCCAGGTCTTCCCTGGCCACCATCCCATTATCCCTTGCTTTGCTGACTGTGCCATTATAACCTCCCTAACAATCACTTCTGGAAGAAGCAGTTGAATGAAAAAACCAACTAATGTCTTTTGTCACGGTAAGCATAAAATACTAGATAATCTGATGTTTTCTGGTACTGCAAATATGCAGGCCCATTCTGGAAGATGTTAATGCTCGTATTAATGCAGGTAACAGTGTGCTCTAATTAGATCAGCTGTGATGATGTGCTGGCGGCTCACTTGCACATGCTTAAATACTAGGCCAAGACGATTGCAAGCTTTGCTTTTTGGGTGATTTTATATAGACAGGCTAGGCTTAGGCCTAATGCCCTGGTCTGCATCCCTTACCTATACCCTCTTCCTCAGGACTTTATTCTGTCTCTCCCTTCCCCTATACTTGCTTTCATTTCCAGAACCCATGTCAATTTCCTCTTCTATAAACCAATTGCTTTCTGTTTTGTTCCCCCTTCTTCCAAGAGCTGTACTACCCATGGACTCTGCCCAGCAGCTGATTTATCCAGCTGGCTTGGTATGTAGGATAATCCCCCCTCCCCACATGTACATGCATACTTTTCCAAACAATGTCAGAGGGAGGAAGAAGTGTGGCCCAGCTGAAATTTACCCTTCTTGAGTACATTTTCTTGAGGGGAGGGGTGGCATCTCACTCCATAAAATCCAGGAGACAATAATACCGCTGCGACTGAAGTAGCCACATCTCCTTATGAGTAAATTTATTCAGGATGAAATGTGGCCATGCGCTGATTGAAGAATGTGGAGTATGTCCCTTGTGATGTTGGTGCAAACCATAAAGGACATTTCAAGGAAAGTTAATGAGGTGCTAACTTCCACAGCAAGTAATTCAGAAGTAAAGCTCATAAAATGGGATGAGGTGCAGATAACATCAGTCGTTTAAAGTATGTTCTGGGGCATAGCATACAACCAACAGGGAAAGTCTGGGAAAAAGAGAGGTTCAGAGGATGCAAGAAAGGGCATTGAAGCATGGTTCCCCTACAGTGATGACAACACAGTTCCAGGCCTCTGCTATGGCTGTGAGTGGTGGGAGCTTGTAGGCAGGGTATCTGAGAGGATACTGGTACAACGTATGTCAACTAGTTTCAGATCAGCATAACTGTCATGGCTTTCCCAAAGAGACAGGGAATAACCATTTTAAAGTTGCTGGAAATTTTCTATGACAGAGATCTAGGCTCCTTACAAAACTACAGTTCTCAATGTTCTTTGGAAGAAGCCATGATAGTTATACCAGATTGGAACAGTAGCATAGGGTGACCAGATAAAATCCAGGTCAGGGCTCATGTAACTTTAACAGTTGTAGAGAAAAGGGAATTTCAGCCAGTGTCGTTTGTATGCAATTAGTTCCTGGTGAAATTGCCTCTTCATCACAACAGTTAAAGTTGCAGGGGCCCTGCCTTCTTTTGTATCTAGTCACTCTAGTATAGTGCCTGCACCTTTAACTGTTGTGATGAAGAGGGAATATCACCAGGAACTAACTGCATACAAATGACACTGACTGAAATTCCCTTTTCTCTACAACTGTTAAAGTTACATGAGCCCTGACCTGGATTTTATCTGGTCACCCTACCATAGCATGCACATGCTATGAGAGTCAAATAAGAAAGCAATAGGACAGGTACCTGGGTTGTTACCTAGGGCTGCAAAATGTGGCTCCCTTCAGATTCGCTCCAGTTTCTTCTTTGTCCTTGCTCAGCAGAATAAGTTTGGTGTAAAGGGCACAATGTTGAAGTTGGATCAGAGAGACCTGTGTTTTAATCCCTGTTCAACCACAAAGCATACGGGGTGGCCTTGGACAAGTCATTGTGCCCACACCTAACAAACCCAACAGGATTGTTATGAGGATAAAAACCAGTTAACTCCATGGATGCTGCCCTGTGGCCCTTGGAGAAGGGTCGGATATAAATTGGATGGATGGATGGATGGATAGATAACATCCTGCTTTATATCTGAACCTTATCTTCAAATTGTCCCTATTTTAGTCCTTGCCTCTAGATTCATTTGATTCCTGATGGGGCCTGATCTAGAAACCAGTTAAGTGGAAATACTTGGATTCCATTCAATCTGTCATCCACCCACGTCAAGCCAAATCATTAGTCTTATCTGGAATGTGGAGTGAACTGCAGGAGGGGGTTCCAGATCCAGATCCAGATCCAGATCCCCAGCAATGTTTGGGAATGTCTGGTTGTGGTGTTGATTCTCCCCTTTCATGTAGCATAATCCCCAGATACTTGACAACCCTGAGCCTTGATAAGGTTATTAAACAAAATTCATAAGCACTAAGAGAATAAAGAGTGGGGTGTGATGGAGATGGTTTAAAATGAAGAAAGACAGCATACCTTCTGCGCTTGGCTGGACACATTTTAAAGAGAGATGCCTGTCTACATTTCTATCTCGACACTCAGTAAACTTGGTGAAACCCTTTTGAGTCCAGATAGAGCATATCCTTTTCAAACAGGCTTGACTGACACTGAGACACCCCGAGTTCAAAGGCACGCCATGTGAGCCGCCTAGCTAATGCTTCCTGCCCTAGACCTTGAGAGACCAAAGAGCACATGAAAAGCCAGACTTAATGGCTTCTGAAGGTTTTTTGGCTTTTAAGATATGAATCAATGAATCTTTATGGGAGCATCAGGCACACGATCTGAATACGAAGTGGGGGTTGGCTTTGAACCTGAGCTCAGATCCTTGACAGCATTTGCTTCAAGGGCCAGGGCCAAATGCAAGATGATATGAATATGATATGAGCCACCTGGCTTCTCAGAGCTCCCCCTGCCATGTTCAGACCTGATTCATTAAAAAGTAAAGTTTCAAGGCGGGGGTGGAGAGAGACATGGGATCTGTAAAAAGTGTCAGCTTGTTGCCTATCCTTCTTTGCCAAGGTACTGAACATGGAAAAGGAAATTGTTTATTGCCTTAGATGAGTGCAGCCAGCCTGGAAAAAGGATGGGAGGGAGGAAGGGTCTGGATTTCAAATGATCGTCTGACAACACTGTAGTAGGGGAGATTAGAAAATTGTCACATCCCTGCTGTTGCCCTCCTGCCTTCCCAGGCTCCATTTTCTTCCTTTCATTTTGGCTATGTTTATTCTCCTTGCCCTTCATCTTCACCAAGGAGTCATCCTGGGAAACGGGAACCAAAACAAAAAGAAGAACCCAGAAAAATGCTGGAAGGAGAAATGGAGAGAGCTTTAAAAACGGGTTTAAAACTTCACTGGCTTTTACAGACCGTATTGCAACACAATTCAACAGATTGATATGGCTAAATCCTGACCTGGGGTGCACTCCTCAAAATAAGCTTAGATCAGTTTTGCCCCACCTTTGCTCGGCTTTACAAAGGTTCTGTGAAATTCAGTGGAATGAGAGACAAGGAATGTCCATTTTAAAAATAACATTTTTTAAATGTTCATTTGCGGATTACTTTTAGCTGCACTGCTATTTTCAAAGATTTAAGAAACCTAAGACCCAACCTGTTAACTAGGAGAAAGAGACTTTATACCAAAAATAGGAAAAAGCATCAGACAGCTCCCAGACCAGATCCAGACTGTTGACTGGTGTTGCCTGGCCTTCTAGCTGCCAGTCCAGAATAAAAGAAAGGTGTGGAGAAAATGGCAATGAGACTTTCCTGCAGGCTGTTGGAAGGAGGGCTGAGGGTTGGGCTCTAGGATAGCATCACCCATAAAGAGAAGAGAAGAGAAATTTGCATAAAAGGTGCATTTGCACCTTTCTATCTAGATGCACATTTGGAAATAATGACTATACTTTAAATTGAACTGCAATACACCTCACCACATTGGGGAAGACTGTGACCAGGCGACCTGTATGCTTGTTCAGTCTGCTGTCTAAGGCTGGATCTACACTAAGCAAGACATGACACCTTGAAAACGGTTTGAAAACTGTATATGGAGTGCATCCTGAGCCCCAACAGTTGTGTAGATCTTGCCTAAGTTCTGACAGCTGTTGATGAGCAACCGAAAGGCCCCTGCTGCTCTCCCTTCTGATGGTTCTTTATTTCTAAACCAGACTTGGGCTGGGCAGCCCTTCAAAGAGAGGACTGTCCTCTGTCAGGTAGGACACATATAGGCATGGATCTGAAAGTAAACACTGACTAGTATCATCTCATCCAGCTTTCTGTACTAAGGCAAGAAATCCAATACCAATGCAAGATTTCCAAAATGGAATAGATGTGCTAGAAGGCAGAGCCCAAGCCCAGATTCTCTGAACTTAAAACTGTCAGATTTGAATTCTGTATGTCCAGTGAATTGATAATGGACATTTGAAGGAGTGCAGTGCAGGGATAGGCAACCTGTGGGCCACATGCAGCCCTCAGGGGGTCTTCCCTGCAGCCCACGGGCACCCTAGCAGCTGCCCCATTTCCCCTCCCTGCACCTTTCCCACTCCCCACTTCAAATAGAAGAGACACATGGGACATAAGCACCACAACTCTCCATCCTCTTCCAGAAAAACAGATTGATGAATAAGGCTCTATGCCTTTATATAACAGATGTATAAGAAACAAACATTCAACAGGTGCAGCTTTTCGTGCCATGAGGATGCAGCAAGGGAGACCGGTATACCTTTGTAATTTTCCGTGCAGCAGTTACAGGCCTACAAGACCTGCCAGAGGTAAAGAGGGCAACTGTCGTTCAACCAGACATGGATTTTACACAGCATTGCAAACAGCAAGCTGGAGAGGAAACACAACAAGGAAAAGGAGCGTGCCAGGGATCCTGAAGTTCAAGTAGGGAAGGCAAGAAACAAATGGAGAGCCGAGAAGTCAGGGAAATGGAGACTACGGCAGGGCTGCCATCGCCCACAAAATGATTTCAGCGCCTCTTGCAGAAACGAGCGAAAATGGAGCCTGCCCTGTGATGCACTTGATTGTTCTCCTCCTGTGCTAAAGCTGGAAGGAGCTCCTGCCTGTCTGTCTCCAAAGCAGTTTGAAACTGACAAGACTCTGATCCCTTTGCTCCCTGACAAGCAGCAGGTCAGGCTCCTGTCATTTCCAATCCACTCTAGGCTCAGCCCTGGCAGAGCACGCTTGGGTTACTTTTAAAAGGGGAAAGGCGTGGAAGCAAGAGACAGAAAGGGGAGAAAACATACAAGGGAACGGAGATGAGACACCAGGGGAATGGAGAGTGACAGAAATGGACAGGGGCCTTAATTAAAAAATCTACCGAAGGGAGCAAGCGAGACAAACAGAGAAGGAAGATAAATGATGCAAGAAGGCAGGATGTAACAAAACTCAGAGGAAACGTTCAGGAGAAAGGAAAATGTTTGGACAGAAAGCAAACGGGATGGATAGATGGAGAAGCAGACTAGCAATGGTGTTGATGCCTTTACCTCGCTGAAGGCCTTACTGGGCTCATAATAGTACTGGGAGTGAAGGCGTCGATCCTGTGAAACAGTATGAAGCATTATGCTTAAGCATGAGGAGAAAGCTTGGGTGAGTTATTGTGAGCCAGCAAACTGTTGCGCTGATCAGATGCTGGCTTGAACATAAAGGGCTGTGGGGAATTAGCAAAACTTGAGAGAACTATAAGGAAAAAAGGATGTACGTGTCATGGAGATAGGAGAGGTGCGATGAGGAGCATCTTCACTCCAGTTCCTTTGGGATTTCCTGTAAACCAGTAATTTTCCAGCAAAAATTGTAAGGTTATTGGAGAGTTGCTTAACCCTCCAACAAGCCATGCCTCCCAGATTTGGACAACACAATAAGCTGCAGCCAGGCAGTGATTATGCAACTTGAGCCCAGCATGCACAGCAGCTCACAATAAGCCACCATGGCTTATTGATTTATTCATTACATTTCTATACCGCCCAATAGCCTAAGCTCTCTGGGCGGGTCACAGAAATTAAAACCACAGAGTAAAGCCTAAGAACAGTATAAAATATAGACTTACATTTGCATTAATTCTACTACAAAAACCTAGTAGAATTAATACAAAGACTTTTGTTCCATGTTATAGAGAGGCTTCTGCTTTTCACACAAACACTGACCTTGTTCGCACAATGCAACTGCCCTCCATGGCTTAATTTACCCGCAGGGGCTGATGTGTCGTACTGAATGCCTGCAGTCACCATTTTTGCATGGCATCTGCGAACCAAGGTAGCAGGGGTTGTTTGAGGGTCAGACAACCAATGAATAACCCATGGTTTGTTTTAGGTTTATTTGAGAGTTGCCTAACCCTCAAACAAGCCCTACTGCCTGTGTTTGCACAACATTAGGCTGACCATATGAAAAGGAGGACAGGGCTCATGTAACTTTAACAGTTGTAGAGAAAAGGGAATTTCAGCCAGTGTCATTTGTATGCAATTAATTCCTGGTGAAATTCCCTCTTCATCACAACAGTTAAAGTTGCAGGGGCCCTGCCTTCTTTTATATATGGTCACTCTAGTATAGTGCATGCACCTTTAACTGTTGTGATGAAGAGGGAATTTCACCAGGAACTAATTGCATACAAATGACACTGGCTGAAATTCCCTTTTCTCTACAACTGTTAAAGTTACAGGAGCCTGTCCTCCTTTTCATATGGTCAGCCTACACAACATGGCAAGCCCGAAACCATGCAGAAATGGCACCCGTGGGCATCTGGCACAACACAACAGTCCTTGAGGGTAAATTAAGTCATGGTGGGCTGTCATTTCATGCAAATAGGGAGACTGACAAAGACATCCTACTGGTTATGATTGAAAGACATCCTCCCACTTACGATTCAGTGTTCTTTTTTCCTCTTCCCTCCCCATCCTTTTTTTAAAAATTGGGATCATATATTTTAGGATTATAAGCCTGAATGCAGGACTAACTTGTTTTTATTGATCTGTAAACTGGTCTGGGAGCCTTTCCAGCTGAAGAGAAGAGCATAAACACTTGAAATAAAAAACAAATAATATTCTCCCATTGATTTCTGAATGATTTCATTTTTCTGTCAGTTTTGTGAACCTTTATTATTTTGCACAGAGACTGACCTGTTTGTCCTAACTATGTAGACAACAGAAGGGCACTGAATGCAAGTGATGGATATTTTATGTTGGAGGATGAGTAGGTTTATAAGCATGAGCCCCTGATGATCTTGCTGATGTTATTAGGTCCCGTAATACCATGACCTTTTCTAAACAAGGCTATTCATTGGTTGTAATCCACTTGATCTGCTTTCAGTTTTGTCAGAGGACTGAGATTTGAGCAGTTTTCCTTTCCTGCATTTCCGTTACATTACCTCTAAGTGTTACCATGGTGTCGCGGAATAGTGCAAATACACAGGTGAAAAAAGTGGCTTCTTTCACTTTCACAATTAAATGCTGCATTTTCCCTGCTCTAAAAAGAAAATGCCAAAAGTCCTGGTTAGCAAAACTGGAGAGAATGATGAGTGCACAATAAATGCCTTAAGTAGAAAATTTCCAAGCCTGGGAAGGTTTCTCTGCAACTTCCACTGCTTGGGAAAGTAAGGAGGCTGAAACGTTATCATTCATGATGGGACATGTGGCCTCCCATCAAATTTCCTAGTTTCTCACTGTCTCTCTCTGTTTCAAAAGTCCTTTTTGAGTTGCACATAGAACCTTGCAAACATGATGGCGATGAGAGCTGATGGCAAAGCCAGCACAAAAGTAAAATTGAGCACAATTCATTATATTCTTCAAGTTTCTCTATTTGAAGCCACTGTCTTGATGACCCATCACCTCTGTTTCTCCATGATCAGTGGTGTAATGGAGCCAGGGCTCACAGGGATGCAGTGCCAGCACCTTTTGATTATCAGGGAAGATGATATCATGTGCCCTCCCTTTCAGACTTCCTGTTCCCTCTGAGCTTAGCTGCAATTCTTGTAGGTGGGGGCGGTGGTAGGAATAGATGCTTCCTTCAACAATATATTGTTAGGAGCTATCCCTGTTGTAATGCAAGGTATTTTGGAGTGGCTTCGTCTTTAATAGGCAATTAACACCCATTCGCTTTACCAAAGACCTACTACTGAAGATGAAAAATGCTAGAACTGGTCTGTTCTTATGGATCAACGCAGCTGCTGCAATTTTGGACTCTCTTCGGGGTGTGTGGCCATGGGAATTGTCATGATGAGTGCCTGCACTTCAAAATTTACCACTACAACATTGTCCATGAGGCCTTATCTGGTATCCATGAGGGGTTCATGTCTTTTGCCACCATTTTGTTTCTGTTTGACTTCTGGTCCAAGGCCTGCCCCACCAACCCATGATAAGTGTTAGAAGGTGTGAACCTAGTTGTTGAATTATTTCAAAATAGGTTGTAGATGAACAATAAGTCCTTATGCTGTCTCTTCTTTCTTCTTTATGAAGTCATGGCTTCAGACAGACCTATTAACCTTATCCAGGCATTCATGTCCTCCATGCAATTAGAATTGCATGAGCGGAGAGTGGGGACACTTGCTAGCCCCACCCCCTCCATCACATCTGCCCTCCATACATTGAAGGTCTCCAGCAGAGAGCCTGTTGTACTTGTGAAGGCTCCATGTGCCACACAGAACCCTGCAGGGTTCTACATTGTAGAGCTGTGCCTTCCAAGGTGAGTAGGAGGATGGGGCTGGGGAGGGGGCCCGGGGATAGCGAGGTCATCCCTGCTCTCCCCGTACACAATTTTAATCATGTACAAAAGTGTAAAAGCCAGCAGTCCTTCAGGTACCTGAGGTAAAAGGAATGCCACAAGATAAAGACCAGGTTCACACGATTACTGCAGCTGTGGCTTATTTAAGCCATGGTGGGTTGCGAAGCCCATGGGTGCCAAGTTTTAAGCCTAATTCAAGCCCCCATCACTGCAGCTTCTCACGTCATGCAATCCAACAACAGGCCACAGATTCTGGGGGGCTTGTTTACCACTGCAACTATTTATTTATGTATTACATTTGTATACCGCCCCATAGCCGAAGCTCTCTGGGCGGTTTACATAGGATTAAAACAATTAAAAACAATATACAAAAATTAAAACAGCAAAAACATACAACATACACACAGTCTGTACATTTAAAACCAGCCACCTTTGCCTGGTTCGGATGATGCAAGAAGATGTATCTAGCGAGGGTAATTATGCAAGCCTTAATGGAATGCTTGATTTGCATTTGAAAAGACAAAGATGTTTCTAAAGGTATTAAGCCTATTCCAGAAGGTAATGCTCAATTATCAGCTGTTTCCCCTCCCCCTTTAATAGGCTTGAGAGATCCAAACTATGCTCTTGCTCATAATTTGCAACTCCATCCGTTAAATCAACAATTCCCCTTATCAACCTGAATTTATGAAGGGGTAGCTAACTACTACACATCTTCTAATATATGGAGGAATTTGGAGAGGTATTCTAATTTGTTTGCCAAGTTCATCTGCCATTTTACATGATCCATGCTGTGATGGGTAGCACCTGGCCCCTCTGTTTTTGGAATGATACTGTTATAAATGTAGGGTGACCAGATAAAATCCAGGTCAGGGCTCATGTAACTTTAACAGTCGTAATGAAAAGGGAATTTCAGCCAGTGTCGTTTGTATGCAATTAGTTCCTGGTGAAATTCCCTCTTCATCACAACAGTTAAAGGTGCGTACACTATACTAGAGTGACCATATACAAAAGAAGGCAGGGCCCCTGCAACTTTAACTGTTGTGATGAAGAGGGAATTTCACCAGGAACTAATTGCATACAAACGACACTGGCTGAAATTCCCTTTTCTCCACAACTGTTAAAGTTACATGAGCCCTGACCTGGATGTTATCTGGACACTCTAATAAATGTCATCACAGTGGCTCTTTCTCATGTCGTCGGCCTGCATCTACTCTCTGTGTTTGGATATAGGCCAAAGTGGACTGTTGTCCAAACAGTTGTTGATTGTGGCCTGACCTGAGGAATGAGGTATGACCAGACATCTTTGTCAGAAATAGCCACTGTACAAAAGGACATTTCCTTCAAAGGGGTTCTCTTTAGGGGTGTGCATCGGATTGGATCCACGATCCGAATCCGATCCGCCCCAAAATCGGAAAAATCCGATCTGATCCGACCTACCCTCTGATCCGATCTACCGAGGTCCGATCCAGATCGGAAAAATCGGCAGATCGGATCATTTTAAATGGTGTTTTTCTTTCTATTTTGAAAAAGAATGTGCTGTAACTTTTTTGTTTTAAGAGGTAGAAAGCTGAAACTCACTGACATGGGAGAGGACTTATGCCCCCTCATGTGCTGAAAATTTCAGACATATTGGTGCAAGACTTTAGTGGGAAACAAGGTTTATTCACGGCGTTTTACATGGGATTTATTTGTTTGTTTTAAGAGGTAGAAAGCTGAAACTCGCTCACATGGGAGAGGACTTATTCCCCCTCATGTGCTGAAAATTTCAGACAAATTGGTGCAAAACTTTAGTGGGAAACAAAGATTAAACTTTATTATTTTAAACGTCTAGTAAGGGGGGGAGGCTCTGTGTGTGTGTGTGTGTGTGTGTGTGTGTGTGTGTGTGTGTGTTTGACAGCTTGATCCACCAATTGTGCTTTAGACTACATGACTGAATCACCCAATCCTGTTAAGACTTTCTTCAGCCTCCAATCGCAATGCTGGAGGAGGGCTTAGTAGAAAACCCAGTATATATTCTCAGTCCTTCCCTTTTGGCTCTTTGTGGGGTGACTGAGTTGGAGGTTGGAGTGTTTGTTGTAGTTGAATTTGGAGGTGTTGAGGAGTTTCTGGTCTTTTTCTTCAGCTTTCCTTGTGCCCTCTCTCTCTCTTTTTCTCTCTTGCCTTTCCTTTCTCTATTGTAGATAGCACGTTTGTTTGTTAGTTTGTCTGTTAGTTCAGTTTGTCTTTAAAATATCTGTAGTTTGTCTTTGGGAGTGAGTGTGTTTGTTTTTCTTTTTCTCTCTCTCTGAAAACCCCCCAAAAAAATAACAAAAAAAAAATCTATACTCTCTCTCTCTCTCTCTGTGTGTGTGTGTGTGTGTGTGTGTGTGCGTGCTTGCTTGCTTGTGAGTGTGTGTGTGTGTTGCTGGGCTGTGTAGCCTGCTGCTACATAGAAAACACAAACTGTGGCCAAAGCACACACACTTATATAATATAATAATAATAATAATAATAATAATAATAATAATAATATGAAGCGTGGGACACAAAGGGCTCCTGCTGCTAAGGTAGCACTTGGGAGAGGCCGCTCTGGGCGCGGCGCTGCTGCTGCTGCTACTACTGCTGCTGCTGCTGCTGGGACCAGCAGCAGGCAGGCTTCTTCCACACCCCCAGTTAAACTGAGGCGTCCTCCACTGGGGCAGCAGAAGCAGGCAGAGGCAACTCAAAGTAGTGCCTGCAGGGCACTCTTTGAACTACCTGCGGCAGGTGCTGGGAGCAGCAGTGGTCGTGAAGAAGGAGGACTATCTCCAGCTCCTTCTTCAGTGGGTGAGCCTGTGAACCCGCTGATGGAACTTTTCCCAGACCTTGTGGGACTCAGCGCGGTTCAGAGTGAGAAGGAGGACGTTGATGTGGGGCAAGAGGAAGAGCAGGCAGCAGCAGAGCCTCGCTCTCCAGAATCCATCCTCTCTTCCACTCATTCCCCTGCTGCTACTGTGGTGACACCGCAGCATGAAGGCGCCGGCGGGCCATCTGTGTCACCACAGAAGCGACAGACAAGCAAGGTGTGGGACCACTTTGAGGTGGGAATGGATTCCCGCTTTGCTGTCTGTCGCCACTGCAAGATGGATGTCAGCAGGGGAAAAATGCCAGGCCACTTCACCAACAACAACCTCAGCCGCCACATGCAGAGGCACCACCAGTCTGTTTTGCTTGGGATTGAGGCGGGCACCTCGCAGCAGACTGGTGTTAGCAAGGGCAAGCAGAAGGCTCCTGCAACTTCTGCCAGCTCTCGACCTCCCATCCCCAAGAGGCTTCGCCAGGCCACCATGGAAGAGATGGTGTGGGGGAAGTATGGAGCCACAAGTGGCATTTTCCAATGCCCAACCAGATCACCAATTGCATCGGTGAGATGGTGGCGTTGGATGACCAGCCATTCAGCCTCGTCGAGAACGCAGGCTTCAAGAGGCTGATGGCTCTTGTGGTTCCATACTACAAGCCGCCATGTCGCACCACCATGAGAAGGCGTGTGGTGCCCTCCCTGTACCGGGCATGCAGGGAGTTAGTTCTGGGTTGTCTGTGCCAGGCAGAGGCACAGAAGGTGCACTTCACTTCGGACATCTGGTCCAGCGAAAGACTGGTGGGGAGCCTCAGGGCAGGAAGCACCCAGGACTTCTGGGACTGGGAAGGAGGGCTGCTGCTGGGCCCTCCTTCATACCGCAGTCATGGACCAGTCCCACACGGCGGAGGAGATTATGGAGGCCATGAACTGCATGGTGGCAGGGTGGCTGGGCAGGCACCAGCACACCCGCGGTTACATGGTCACGGACGGGGGAGCCAACATGGTGAAGGAGGTGCGCAATGGCGGATTTGAAGGCATCCGCTGCATCGCGCACGTCTTCAACCTGGTAGTGAAGGATGGCCTTGGAGGCAGCAAGGCCCCTCTCCCTCCCCCAATCCGTAATCTCCTAGAAAGCTGCAGGAAGGTGGCCGGGCATTTCCACCACAGCGTGAAGGGCAGTTGGTTGCTGCGGGAGAAGCAGCAGGAGCTCCGACTTCCGCAGCACCGTCTAGTGCAGGACGTGGCAACACGTTGGAACTCCACCTACCACATGCTTGAGCGTATGGTGGAGCAACAGCATGTTGTCCACGAGATGTTCAGGGTCGGGGACATCAACATCCAGGCCCCACTGTCCAGGCAGCAGTGGGAGGCCATGTCCCAGCTTCTGGTGGTCCTCAAGCCGTTCCTTGAGGCCACCGAGACCCTGAGCAGCAGCACTGCCCTCCTCAGCCAGGTGATCCCCATGGCCAGGCATCTCCAGACGCAGATGGGCGAGTTTCTGGAGGCCGGGGATCCCGTCACCGGCAGGCGCTTCCTGCCAGAAGTTTGGGAAGTGGTGACAAGGCTGAGGGAAGGCCTATCCTGAGGCAGTACATGTTGGCCACCATGTGCGACCCGCGCATCAAGGATGGGCTGTGTGGGCAGAATTCCCGGGCGGGTTGGGTGGAAATGCTCGTGGCGGACGTTCGGGAGGCCCGGGAAGCCAGGATTGGGCAGGCAGACGAGGAGCCCACCGAAGCCCAGGCGCTGAGTCCACTGAGCACCACCACCAGCAGCAGCAGCTCCACCACACCCAGCAGGGGGACAGGCAAGGGGTTTTGGGCAAAGGCCTTGCAGGCAGCAGTTGGGCATAGAGGCACCCAACCCAGCTGCCGCCAGGATGACGCTGCAGCAGCAGTGCAGCATTACCTGGCAGAGCAGATGGAAGACGGCTCCATCGAACCCCTGGCCTACTGGTTATCCCAGCGCCAGATGTGGCCTGATCTGGCATGGGTGGCCATGGATAGAATCAGCTGCCCACCATCCAGTGTTCCAAGTGAGCGGGTGTTTTCCATGGTGGGCAACGTGGTCACACCCCACCGCTCTCGCTTGGATGCTGAGATGGTGGAGCAGCTGGTCTTCCTAAAGGTCAATCTGCTCCTGCTGGGATACCCCACCCTCATGCCCTCAGGGGAGTAATTGGCAGGCACCCCCCCCCCATCCATTCCACACCTTTTGGCAGGCTCTGGCAGGCCCTTGTTTTTTTAATTCTTATTTTTTGTTAATTTTATTTTCTTTAATTTACTGGCTGTGTTTACAGCTCAGTAACTCAACTCTGAACGAAGGATCCCGAAGGGATCTAGTTTCTTCTCCTAGCCTCTTATATTGTGGGGATGCACAAGCATCTCACACATTCTATGTTGTTTGACTTGAACCGTGCTTGCACGTGTGCCTCTGAAATTGGACTCCGATGACTCCCTCTAGGCCATCTGTAAGGTCCCACACTTCCATGTGTGTTTCCTCTTGTAAAAGACCACGTTATAGGCTCATGAGAACTTTGGATAAGAAGAAGGCTTATTGCCAAGGAACGCATGCACCTCTGACTCTTAACGAAGGAACCGATAGAATTCCTCTTCCAGGCTCCTACATTGAGTGGATGACAAAGCAGCATCCTACACTGTTTCTGACTGTGTCTTTTGGACCTATGTGGCAGCCTTGCAGGGCTGTCACTGTGTGTTGCATATTTTTTTACTATATGATTGAAAAAACTGCCCGCCTGCCAGGTAGCCGCCATTGTGAAGTAGCCGGATCACGTGGGCCGGTCCCATGGTTCTATTGCCTGGCACTCTGCCTGCCTGCCTCTGCCTGGCCGCCTGCCAGGTAGCCGCCATTGTGAAGTAGACGGATCGCGTGGGCCGGACCCATGGTTCTATTGCTTACTTGTGCAATGTGCAAGCGCCTGGCACTCTGCCTGCCCACCTCAGCCCGCCTCTGCCTGCCCGCTTGCCAGGTAGCCGCCATTGTGAAGTAGCCAGATCGCGTGGGCCGGACCCACAATTCTATTGCTTACTTGTGCAATGTGCAAGCGCCTGGCACTCTGCCTGCCTGCCTCTGCCTGCCTCTGCCTGCCCGCCTGCCAGGTAGCCGCCATTGTGAAGTAGCCGGATCGCATGGGCTGGACCCATGGTTCTATTGCTTACTTGTGCAATGTGCAAGCGCCTGGCACTCTGCCTGCCTGCCTCTGCCTGCCTCTGCCTGCCTCTGCCTGCCCACCTGCCAGGTAGCCGCCATTGTGAAGTAGCCGGATCGCGTGGGCCGGACCCATGGTTCTATTGCTTACTTGTGCAATGTGCAAGCGCCTGGCACTCTGCCTGCCTGCCTCTGCCTGCCTGCCTCTGCCTGCCCACCTCTGCCTGGAGGCGCCCGTGCCACTCTGTGACTTTGCCTGGAGGCGCCCGTGCCACGCTGTGACTTTGCCTGGAGGCGCCCGTGCCATGCTGTGACTTTGCCTGGAGGCGCCCGTGCCACTGTAACTTTGCCTGGAGGCGCCCGTGCCACTCTGTGACTTTGCCTGGAGGCGCCTGACTGGAAGTGGTCCTCCGATCCACAGCGGCCGCACGACTAAGGTAAGTGTGTGCAGTCAACGCAGGGACACCTGAGAGTGTCCAGAAGTGGAGCAGTCTGAGAGCTTACTTCCGAGTCAGCTTCCAGCTCCGTGTGCGTAACGGTTGGGCATGGGCACTCAGGAACGGCCAATAGGCCAGTCCTGGTGGGAGGGAGCCAGTTGTGTTAAAGTATTATATGTCATTGATCTTTATTATTTTCCCTTCTTCTTTTGCAGCTTATGGAACTCTTCGCCACAGTGCACAGCAGACCCGGGAATCGGGTTTTTCGACTTCCAGCTACTGAGCATGGGGGAGGAGAGCTCTGCCTTCAGCTCGCTGCTTTGAACTAGGAGTCAACTTTATATTTACAGAAGTTCTGGAGGGTTTGCAGTGTTTGACTACAGTGGCGGTTTTGTTTGACATTCCTCTGGAAACCTGAACGGTAAGATCAAAAGCAAGAGAAAACCCACCTCCCCACTGTAAAGAACGCCCCCCCCCCGTTGATTTGTCTCTGCTATTCTGCTCGCCCAAGGTTGTCTTAAAAGTGAGGATTTAAATGCTACAGGCAGTCGGCAGTCGCAGTATTGTTAAAGGCTAAAGATAAAGTTAAAGATAAGACAAAGACAAAGATAAAAGACAAAGGGCAAGAATTAAATCAGTTACTCTTAAACAGCTGACTGTTGATTATCAATTAACTGATGATTGGCAATTAGCACGCAATTGTAACCATTTGTGTGTAAAGGCATCCAAGGAATTACATAGTCTCTCTAGCTAGACCCAATGACAGTATCTGGAAGATGGTGCCCAATTGACGATTAAAGACAGACTGTTGACAAATTAAACCTGACAGGATAACAACCGGCCACTTTCTGGAACTGCTGTTTGCCGATGTAAATGCTAAGATGGTCTTAACAAGAGAAGGCTACAAGGAGCTGGGACAAACTCCGATAGTCGAAGAAGTTGAAACTTATGTGAAAACCCATAAGCAATTAAAAATTACCAATTTCACACATGTAATCTCCAAGCGACATGTAGAACCAGTAGTGGAAAAGCAGCCTCTGGACTGGTCTTTAGGACCTCATTCCATAATGCAAGCAGAGTTTTATGGGCTTACAGAGGGAGGCCACAGTAGCTTAGCTGATGAAATAGCAGTTGTGGCTAATTCACCAGGAAGGGAGCAGGACCGGTTAGATCTGTCGCCTCTTCTATGTGATTGTAATTCAATAATAACTACATCTGTGAGCCCAGTAGAGGCAGGGGAAAATTACCTTGAACGGGCCAGTCAAAATTTCATCTTCAATTCTAGCCCAACTCAAAAACAAGAGGAGGTTGTAAACCCTATACTAAAAACCACAGATTCCTTATTGGGTTCGTATGGAGAAACTCAGAAACTGTTTTCAGTCATGGCAAACAAACTTATTTCCATCAGAAAGTTTTTGTCTGAAAGTAAGGACCTTCTTACTACTTTAACTCTTCTGACAATAGAGATCTCAAAAATGGAAACCAACTTCAGTCAGGCTTCAACAAATGGCCCCTCACCTGCAGATGTAAACCATGGCAATTTGAATACGACTCAAACAGAAGGGGGGGGGGGGAAATAGAGCACACACGGATCATCTGCTTCACCCAACCCCCAAGAATAAGAAAGATGACTTTCCAATCAATGAAGGTCAAATTAAATCTAAAATAAAGACCTCACATATTTGTATGAAAAAAACTAAAAATCAAAAACCACCAGCCAAGTCAAAGAGATCTGTCAAAATGAATTATGGTAATCTTTTTAAGTTAATGGAGGAACCGGCTAAGAAGGATAGAACCAGGAAAAAGAAGGGTCCTCAAAGGACCAAAAGCAAGAGCACCTTAGGGATCAAGAGAGAAACAGCATCTCGATCCTCCGAGGCAAAGCAAGTAGGCTTACAACACTCGCTGGAGGCTGATGAAGAGCTAGAGAGTACTAGCATACGGGGCCAACCGGAATTCAAGGAGGCCCCTTGGACAATCAGCACTAAAGAGCTAAAACAGCCCGGATTCTAAAATAGTAGGGGGAACTTCTGGCAGTTACAACTAAATGAAACGTATATTGGTCCTATTAAATTATCCAAAACCTTTTGGGTCGTTATCGCAACGTGAACGAGCAGAGCATCTATGCATATTGTTAGCAGACACTATCCAACTCCAAGTGGACCCTGCTGATATCCGGAACGTGGATTATGTTTTTTACAACTATAAATCAGCACGGGCAATAGTAACTTTTGCCACAGAGGAAGTAACTTCGCTTATCTACCACTGTAACTCAGATCTACAGGGCTATGGGCTGGCACTAAGAAGATATTTCATCAATAAGGCTCCCCCCCTAATGTTGAGGTCGTGGGGAATCGTTACCAAGATTCAGGGGGATACACTGCCAGGGAACTTAACTGATTCAAATCCAATGTCAGGTAGTGAAAATTCATCTCACCTGGTGGAACTGAGTTCAAGAACGTCTACTCTGAAGGGAAGCTCTAATTATTCAACAGCTGATGATAATTTGATCAATGAGGTCTTCACGAATGAAGAACTCAATCTGATTCACAGTTTTGGAGCTCTACCACTTAAGGGCCAACTGGAGATTTTAGCTAAATTTTCTGCCCTTAGGGACTATCTGGCCTCCCAAATCTGTCATCATAATGGGCTAGCAGAAGAGACTAGAACTAACTCCACGAATCCACTCTCAGAGGAAGCTGGGTCAAGTGGGACCTGCGGTCAACCGAAGCATGACAAACAGCTGCTGGAGCAAGATCATCAACATCTCCCAAGTGATGGTTTAGGGGCCAGTTACCCAGGGACAGCAAAAGATAGTGACAAGGAAAATGGCCAACTAATTATCCCCAATAGAA
Organism: Anniella stebbinsi; assembly: GCA_029215795.1. NCBI lineage: Eukaryota > Metazoa > Chordata > Lepidosauria > Squamata > Anniellidae > Anniella > Anniella stebbinsi. Next base: position 55,755,958 of record JARDYH010000005.1, on the reverse strand, counting down.
ATAATGAGCAGGGATTTCTGAAAAAACCTCAAAATGGAAGGAATGGAGGCCCTAATTTTGATTACCCAGAACTTATGAACTCTGTAGGGTCAGACCCAACGGGTACAGATTTAGATTTGGAATCCCGTATAAAAGATTATCCCTCTGAAACTCTAGAGCCCAATGGTACAGTCAACCAAAGGAGACGGCTAGGCCAACCAGTAAATGGCTGCATCCAGGACAACGCTAAAGGACATTTAGATGAAATTATAGAATTAGACTGACTAATTAATAGGGATAACACTGATTGCCTTAAACTGCTGTCATGGAATGTTGCTGGCTGGGATTCCAAATCTAAGGGAAAAAACTTTATGGAGTATTTAACGTTGTTCGATATTATCCTCTTGCAAGAAACATGGTGCTGAGAAAAAATCTTTGTAAATGGTTATATCTCTTTTTGTATCCCAGCTCTGGTCTCTAGAGGTAGGGGCAGAAACTCCCAGGGATTATGCTGCCTGATTTCCTCTTCTCTGAAGGTCAAAATAGTAGAGCACCAGAACATTGAACCAATGGCTCAAGCGTTGATTCTAGAAATTGGTGATCCTAAGATGACATTATTACTGGTCAATATATACCTAATGCCATCATCCAGTAAAGAAAAGATTACACTTAACTGGTGCCAAATAGAGGGGCTGTTTGGGAAGCTTTTAGCTAAGTTCCCACATGCTTACCCTGTTTTAGCAGGGGATTTCAACGCAAGGACAGGAACTCACACTATAGATCCTGAAGCCAGCAGTTCAGAAAATGCAATTGGGAAAAGAGCTTTTAAGGCTAACCAACGTCAATCGAAGGATTCTCTAATTAACTATGCTGGCCAATGTCTCCTCCGATTTGTACATAACCATAAACTAACCATCTTAAACGGAGGTTCATCTGATGATAAAAGAGGAGAATTCACTTATATTTCCAACAGAGGATCTAGTGTAATCGACTATATTGTGGTACACAAACCTCTGGGGAAATTGAACTATTATTTCAGAGTTGCAGAACAATTGGTAAGCGACCATCTCCCTTTGGAGCTGGGGCTACCAATGGTTGGGATATTAAAGGAAGGACAAGGTCACCCCATATTGTCTAATCAGCAACTCTCCATCAGCTCTAAGCGAGTAAGGTGGACAAATAACATGGGAGACAGATTTGAGCAGATATTAGACTCAACAGAAGTGAGAAGTAACCTCAACCAGCTCACATCGACTAGCTCCCCTGATCAAGGCATTGCAGCATTTGGGAAAATAATAGAGAACCTGTGTACGACTTTAATGCCAACAATAAACCCCCCTAAAGACACAGGTGGGAAAAAATGTATGGTAAAAATTGGTTCGATGGGGAGTGCGCAATTGCTAAGAAAAGGCTTCTGGATACGTATCATTCATATAGAATAAACAATGATCAACATCTTCCCGAAACATTTTACCATCTAAAGAAAAATTATAAAAAGCTTATAAAGAAAAAAAAAAGTGAAGCAGAGGAACAAGAGTGGGAATTGCTGATTGGGGCTACGCTACTTAATAACACCAAAACATTCTGGCAGCTAGTAACGAAAGGCTGCTCAAGGAGAAGTGAGTCCCAAGATTGTCTTATTCCAGTAGGGGTTTGGGAGGACTACTTTGGTAGGTTAGGGGTAGCTGATGCTGACAAGGTGCAAACTGACAATCCCATTCTAGCACCTTATATTGCCGAATGGCCAGATGTTGACCCAAGTATGATAGAGATGCTAATTAATCAGCTGAAATCAGGGAAAGCACCCGGACCTGATGGGATTCCATCTGAAATGTTGAAGTGTAACGCTGGCTGGTGGGGATCATTGCTTGCGTCACTTTTCGCCCTTATAAACAAGTCAGGGCTGATTCCTGTGGCTTGGAGGAAAGCCATTGTGATTCCAATACATAAAAAGGGCCCAAAGGAAGACCCGGCCAACTATAGACCTATCAGTTTGCTGTCTATTATAAGCAAGATATATGCCAGTTTTTTAAATCTTAGACTGAGGGATTGGATCAAGGAAAAAGATATTCTGGGCATAGAACAGATAGGTTTTAAGGCTGGAAGTTCAACCAATGACCACTGTTTAGTTTTAGCCCATCTAGTATATAAACATCTAGCTCCAAAGGGAGGGAAGTTGTACGTGGCGTTTATTGATCTTAAGATGGCTTTCGATTCCATCATTCGATCCCGATTATGGAGCAAGCTGGAGCAGCTTTCCATTGAACCCAGACTACTATTTCTAATTAAATCCCTGTATTCTAACACTTCTATGTCAGTCAGATACAGCAGACAGGGTCACCTTACGGATGAGATTGTAAACTGTAGGGGAGTGAGACAAGGATGTGTCCTGGCCCCAACCCTATTCAACTTATATCTGGCAGATCTTCCACAATGGCTGGCCAAAATCCAATCTCATGCTCCCAAGATAGGACCAGTCAGGGTGCCTCTTTTGCTATACGCGGATGATGCGGTCCTGATCTCACGAACCCGCTTGGGCCTTAGAAGATTACTAAATGGTTTTGCGAGTTACTGTGCTGAAAATGGATTGTCGATTAATTATACGAAAACTAAGGTTATGGTATTTGCAAAGAGAAGATGTAGGTTCTCCTGGCGGATGGGTGGAAGAAAAATCAAACAGGTGGAATCGTACAAATATCTAGGCCTATGGTTTCAGGATAACTTAAAATGGAATAAGCATAGCAGACAGGTCAAAGCCAAAGCGGAACAAACAGCGGGAGCCTTACTGAAATTTTTTTTTAGTGAGGGGAGGTAAGTTCCCCCCAGCAGCCCTCAGAGTGTATAAAACCAAGTTGGTGGCCCAGATGTTGTATGGGGCCCAGATCTGGTTTCCTACTTTCAAAGGATCACTCGAGAACATCCAAACACAATTTCTGAGGTCAATCCTGGGAGTCCCAAGGTGTGTTCCTGGTGCTGCCCTAAATTTGGAGACAGGAATGAGATCCGTGAAATGTGTGGCATGGACACATTCCATATTATATTGGTTCCGCCTATACCACTCTCTTACCCCAAACTCATTAGTCACTCAGGTCTTATTGGACGGTTATGAATCACCTTGGACCAAGATGATAGTACAGAGAATCTGTACCTTGGGTTTTTCTCCCTCTTTTCTGTTAGCCCTTGAGGCAAGGAGTGTGAGATGTTTAATCGAGCAGAGATTATCTGATATTGACCTTCAAGAGATGAGAGGAGTAGCGCAAGGCCCCTGTTGCCCTCTCGCACAAGGACTGACTGACTTAGCCCAAAAAGGTGAAATGAGATATTTACAATGGCTCACAGTCCCTAAGTATAGAAGGGCATTCACCCTAGCAAGATTTAATGTTCTCCCATCCAGAGTCCTAGAGGGTAGATATAAGAAAATACCTCTGGTGAATAGATGCTGCCCATGTAATGAGCTGGAAGTTGAGTCTATTGAACATGTCTTGTTCTGTTGCAACTACTATATAGAAGCTAGGAGAGATTTGATATTTCCAATCACCCAGAGTTTTACAGGTCTCCCCATGAGTATTTTAAAGACAATCCTCTTGCGGGGTACAGATAAACAAATCACTTTGCAGGTGTCTAAATTTCTTTCACTTGCTATGCATTTTAGGTTGCAAATGGGCAAATAATGTTTTAATATTTTAATGGAATCAGCTGCGGTTTTACAGGAGTGTTTTAATATTGTGTATTTGTAAATTGATTACTGTGTTGGTTTATTGACCGTAAATAAACAATTCATTCATTCATTCATTCAGACCCGGGAATCCAGACTGCCCATCTGCCCCAAGACACGGCCGCCTGGAGGTGGCCCATCGATCCACGTCACCCGCACGACTCAGGTAACAGGCTGTCAGAGATCTTACCTCCGAGTAAGCAAGCAGGCAGCCCCGTGTGCCTACTTTGGCATGGGCACTCAGGAACAGCCAATAGGCCAGTCCTGGGTGGGAGGGAGCCAGTTGTGTTAAAGTATTATATGTCATTGATCTTTATTATTTTCCCTTCTTCTTTTGCAGCCTATGGAACTCTTCGCCACAGTGCCCAGGAGAGACGGGAATCCAGACTGCCCACCTGCCCGTCACTGCCCGCCTGGAAGTGGCCCTCTTATCAACAACGCCCTCACGACTATGGTGTTCTGTTAATGGGGGGGGCACCTTCAACCTAACTGAAGCGGGGCTGTCTGCCTGCTTAATTCCGAGTAAGCAGGCAGCCCCGTGTGCCTACTTGGGCATGGGCAATCGGGACTGGCAACGTGACAGTCCTAGGTGGGAAGGAGGTAGTGTAGTCTGATATTCATTCCTTATTTTCCCTTCTTCTTTTGCAGACCATGGAACTCTCTGCCACAGTGCCCCGGAAAGGAGAGACTTTGCCAATTGAATGTCTGCCTGCTGCTGCTGCTGCTGCTGCTGTCTTGAAGATCCTACCTGCGAGGAGCGTGCGCCGCCCGCCTTGCATAAGCCATGGGACTTGATCTTTCCCCCAAGGGGAATCAGCCACCCAGTCCCCAACGTTTGGACTTTGCCAATTGAATGTCTGCCTGCTGCTGCTGCTGTCTTGAAGATCCTACCTGTGAGGAGTGTGCGCCGCCCGCCTTGCGGAAGCCATGGGACTTGAGCTTTCCCCCAAGGGGAATCAGCCACCCAGTCCCCAATGTTTGGACTTTGCCAATTGAATGTCTGCCTGCTGCTGCTGCTGCTGTCTTGAAGATCCTACCTGCAAGGAGCACGTGCCGCCCGCCTTGCGTAAACCATGGGACTTGAGCTTTCTCCCAAGGGGAATCAGCCACCCAGTCCCCAACGTTTGGACTTTGCCAATTGAATGTCTGCCTGCTGCTGCTGTCTTGAAGATCCTACCTGCGAGGAGCACGCGCCGCCCTCCTTGCGCAAGCCATGGGACTTGAGCTTTCCCCCAAGGGGAAGCTGCAGCCTGCCACCCAGTCCCCAACCCAGGCATTTGGTTGCTACGATTAAAACAACAGGGAGTTTTGACAGATAAAAGAGGGAGGGGGAGGCGGGGGAGGGGGGTGCAATTGACAGCCCAAGCCTCTGTGGAAAAACTTTAGTAACTTTTAATCTAAAAAATCCATAGCCATGAAATGCCTGGACCTATTATTCTGAAATTTCTCACAGGTAACTACCCCTCACCCATCTACAAAGTGAGCAACTTTCAGACTTCTAACTTTTAAAATAAAAAAGTTATAGGCGTTTCTTTCCTCATTGTTTCAAAAATACCTTGCCACTACATGCCTGGACCTAGTTTTCTGAAATTTCACACACATATCAAGCAAAGTGTTACCTGTAATGTGCCCATGTTTCCTGTTTGTATCTTTAAAAATAAAAAAGTGGGAGGCATAACTGTATTTACCCCACTACTACCCATTTTTCTAAAATTAATTGCCACACAAGGCAAGCACCTATGTTTCTGAAATTTCACACACTTAGGTCCCAATGTACCACCTACAATGTGGCAAAGTTTCATGTGTGGAACTTTAAAAATGAAAAAGTTATAGGCATTCCTGGTTTTTCTTAAAAAATTAATTGCCACCAAATGCCTGCACCAATCTTTCTGAAATTTCCCACAGATAACTACCCCTAACCCATCTACAAAGTGCCCAAGTTTCATCCTTCTATCTTTAAAAATGAAAACGTTATAGGCATTTTTGTAATACAAAACTAGACTATGGGGAAATGCATTCAAAATGGCGTCCGATCCGCGGATCGGGAGCAGATCGGATCCAATCTGCCCAACCTACGATCCAATCCGACCCCCCCAGGTCCGATTCCGATCCACTATCCGATCCGATCCGGGTGGTCAGTGCACATCCCTAGTTCTCTTATTTCATTAAGTCTTGTAAAAGTTGGTCAATTGCTATGACAATATTGGCAGATGCTCTCATCCAAATCAATTAGTGTTCTGTTTTGTAGCTACCCTGCTAGTAGAGGATGATGGTGATGAAGATGACCAGAATGGGTTGTAGCTCAGTGGGTGGAGCACCTGCTTTGCATGCAGAAGGTCCCAGGTTCGATCCCAGGCATCTCCAGGTAGGGCTGGAAAAACTCCTGCCTGGAACCCTGGAGAGCCACTGCCAGTCAGTGTCAACAATACTGGGCTAGATGGATCGACGGACTGACTCAGTACAAAGCAACTTCCTAAAGCAACTTCCTATGTTCCTATGACGATACTATGTTTTTCATAAGCATATGAGTACACACAGTTTGCTTCCCTTTCCTTCGGCTACAGCAATTCCAGTCTGACCGCAATGCATCTATTCCTCTTTCAGACAATGTATGTAACAAAATTTGAGAAATGATCATTTTCCCACAGCTCCCTGGAGCATCGCAAATAGGCTTTTTCTCTATTCTTGTGGCAATCAAATGCTTGAAGGATTTCCTCAGTTATTTCCAATTGCTTTGGAGTTGCCTTTGCATTCATAGACAATTCAGCCCCTTGAGCTATTTCCCCCACTGTTACTTGGATCACGTTTTGTTGGCTGGGTAAACCCGTAGACTCATTTGTTAGACCATGTGTTTTCAAGATATCACTTAGATCTTTAAATCTGTTTCCTTGAGAAAAATGTTTTTAAATGAGGGAATATCTCACATATTTCATTTTTCAAGTGCCACCGCAACACACCTGCCTTTTTGTGGTCACTTAAACATCTGCCTTAATTAGAAAGGTATTCTGAAAGGTGCTGCTTTTTCTAGGGCTTTTCCCCATTCTGTCTTTTCTTATTTTATTTTACTTTATTACATTTGCAGCCAACCTTTCCTCCAAGGAACTTAAGGTGGCATACATGGTTCTCTCTCTCCCATGTTATTATCTTCACTACAACCTTGTGAGGTAGATTAGGCTGAGAAAAAAGTGACTGTCCCAAGCTTCATGGATGAGTGAGGGTTTGAACTTGGGTTTCCCCTGCCCTAAATCTGACACTCTCACTGCTACACCATGCTGGTTCTTCTACCAAAGTCCCCTCCTTCTAAACAGGTGTTTAATTATTTCACATAGATGGCCATCTACAGGTTAAAATCTTCAAATGGTTTTGCATTTGAAACATGAAGTAACCGGAGTTTTGTGTAAAATTGTTCAGTGTCTGCTGAGATCCTTCAGCTACTTTGTCTGCTTTTGCCTTCTCTCTTTTTCCATATTTTGGGGAGCAGGGGGACTGTGCAATTCTATTTCTAATTGACTAGGCATTTCTAGATACAGATAATCTCATGAAATGCCATAGCTATTTTACAACCTACCATCTTTTGTCCTTGCCCTACTTACTGCATTTGTTGATTAATCTCAAACCATACCGTTAACACAGTCTTGGATGTTTGTGCTATTTCTAAACCCAATTATTCAGTACATTTTCTAAAAATAATTTGCTGTCCCATTGGAAGATGTACAGAGGATTGAAGTCCAATAACTGTATGTAGTTTGACATGTAAAAATTATTAAATTTCACATATTCCCTAGATAACTTCAGTAGGCCCAGTATATCTTGCATTAATGTACACGGCTATTTACTGTGCTGGCTGGAGATTATGGGAGTTATAATCCAACACATCTGGAGGGCACCAGAGTGGGGAAGGGCTGATGTACATAATTATCCTCTACGGTGCTTGCCAAATTTGCGCAACCATACCCATTTTAAAACATACTTTTGAAAATATTTCACAGAAGCAAGGCTTGCATGGATACACTTCATTAGGGTGTCCATCCGTCCGGATTTGTCTGGACATGCCCGGACAAAGGCGGGCAAATCCAAATCCGGGGGGAAAACCGTTTTGGGGGGCCAAATCTGGAAATTTAGCCCCCCCCAAAAAAGCCTGTTTCGGGTACTTCCGGTTTCGGCCTTCTGAGGCCTTCCAAAGTCATTTCCGGGTTCCTAGAGGGTCGTTGCTATGGCGATGGCCCTCTAGGAATCCAGAGATGGCTTCAATAGGCCTCTGCAGGCCCGTTTTTAGGACCTCCGGTTTCAGCCTTCTGAGGCCTTCTGAAGCCATTTCCGGGTTCCTAGAGGGGCCATCACCTCTAGGAATCTGGAAATGGCTTCGGCCGGCCCATTTGGGGCACCTCTGAGGCCTGTCCCTGGCGGGTCATCCTCATCCACACTTACCAAAACTCAGTCTGCAAACCCCTTCCGGCTCCCGCTCGACGATCCTGGGCCTCTTCTTGGACGGTGCAGGCAGAGGACAAAAAGCAGGCAGAGCAGCAGGTAGGACAGTTTTATCCTGGGAGTTACAAGGTTCTGAGAATTTTTCCAAAACTGCCCTCCACCTGTTAGGATCTCTCCTCCCCCAGGTCTCATCCTGTACTTTTCTAACCCCCTTCTCTGCAACCCCTTGCTACCACTAAGAATATTTTCAAGGTGAATGTAAAAATCCCCACCATTTGCCTAGAGAAATGGGGGGGGGAGAGAGTGGAAGCAAGCATAGGAGCAGCCTTGGGAGAGGTAAGTGTGTGTGAGTGCATTTATGTGATGGGTGCATGGGGTGCATGTTCATTTGTCCATGAATGAATGTGTGTGCGTGTGTTTTGGGGTGGGTATCTTGAGAGAGTTTACGTGTTTGCAATGTGTGAGTGTATTTATGTGATAGGTGCATGTTCATTTGTCTATGAATGGATGTGTGCGTGTGTGTTTTGTGGTGGGTGATTCTGAGAGAGTTTGGTGTTTGTGTGCATGTTAAGAGTGTGTGAAGAGCTATAGTTTTGTATGTGAGAGTTGGGGGAATGATATGGAGTCGATATTCCTATTTATGGGAAATAAATTTGAATGAATTTTCTAAGAATTCATTTAGAGATGGTTTGAGCAAATTGGTTTAGCTGTCTGGAAAACAGGTGTTGTGCTGGAACAGAAAACTGGCTTCAAAGCAGTACCTTTATCTGGTTACCTCAACCATTTGCTTTTCTTTGATTGTTTTGTTGGAGGAGAACATTGAAATATATTGATGTATGAATTGAGTTATTAGCAATATTTATTTACTGCTTATTTGAATAAATCATGAAACAGTTTTAAAAAAGAATATAAAAATGTGCAATGGTATCATATTAGAAGTTCATTTGAACATACAGTAGCTCATGGCTGTGTGAAAGGCAAAGTATATGGATGCAATTTCAATGGGCCTTTTAAACATAATGAAAACATAATTTATTATCCATCTCTATTGGAGGATGATTGTTACTGGCCATGGTGTTTTTACTTCATCTATGTGATATTTGCTGGTGCTAGCATTTGTTTTAACCTTTTAGTAACTGTACAAAAACAGACGATTCTTGTTAAATACAGTATCCTCCTCCAAGCTGGTTCTCTCCAGATGTGTTGGATAAAACTCCCAACGCCCAGTCAGCATGACCAGATAGGAATCACAGTCAAAGACATTTGGAGAGGATCAGGTTGGGGAAGGCTGAAATACATATAGTTCTTTTTTTTTTTTTTAGTATAATTTTTATTCATTTTTCAACAAAACAAACAAACATACACATAATACATAAACAAACTAACTCCCTCGACTACCCCCGTGCACCCCGCCCCCCGAGACCTACTCCCATTCATTCATCTTCCTTCCAGAATTTTAATGACTCTTTTGAAGGCGACTGTCCCTTTCCCGATCTTAAAACATATTCCAAAAAGGGATTCCATATATCTCCAAAATCACTCTTACTGGACATTCCCCTCATTATTTTCATTTTACCTGTCAACATATCATTCAATGCTATATCCCAAATTTCTTTATACCAATCTTCTATTTTATAACTTCGTTGCCCTTTCCAATTTTTAGCAATCATTATTCTAACGGGTGCCAGGAGGTTGTTTACCAATTCTCTATTAATTATATGCTTATTCCTGCTATCCCATATTGCTAGTAGAGCTAGCTTCGGGTTTAATTCCAATTTACTTCCAATTATATCACTTATTTCTTTAAAAACCTTTTCCCAGAATTTTTGTATTTGTTCACAGCTCCACCACATGTGAAAATAGGTCCCAACCTCCTGACATCCCCTCCAACAATTCTTATACACTTTTTTATCAATCTGGTGAAATCTTACAGGTGTTAGATACCATCTCCAAACTATCTTGTAATAGTTCTCCTTAATTCTAATCGACAATAATTTCAACATTCTTACATTCCACATCCTTCCCCAATTATCTTCATTAATTTTTTCCCTAATATCTTCTTCCCATACCTCTTTTATAATCTTAAGTGAGTCCTGACATTCCCCCTCTATTAAAATTTTATATATCTCGCTAGTGAGTCCTTTTTTAGCTCTGGCTTCCTCTTTTTTTTCTATTTGTTCAATTAAATCTTCAAATCTGGTATTATTTCTACATTTATTATTTTTTTTCCTCCATTCCTCTGTCCATTTCACCAGTTGCAGAGTCTTAAACCACGCTATCTTCTGTCCTTTAAACAAATCTTTAATATGCTCACTATCTTTCATCTTTCCCATCCAATTCCTTAGCTTAAGAATATCTTGTTCTTTCAGTCTCACTTCCATCTCTGATTTTAATGCTCTTGGGAAGTTTCCCACTACTACAACTGGGGCTAGCGGAGAATCTCCTGGTATCAACTTCCCCCTATACTTCTCCCATATCGACATTATATTTTCCAATAATGGGTTGTCCAGTACCTTCCATTCTTTCTTCTGCATTTTGGTAAAAAATATATTTCGCAGTTTACATTCTATCTCTACTGTTTGCGATTCCAGCCATTCCAAATCTTGCTCCCCTAAAATAGCATGAATAACATATCTTAACTGATTAGCAATATAGTAATTCTTAATGTTAGGGAGTCCTAAACCTCCTTTCTTTTGAGTCTTATACCATAACCCCTTATTTATCCTAGCTCTTTTATCCCCATTACAATATGCATTAATCATATTTTGCCAATTTTTAAGCTCAGCTGCTGATATTCTAATAGGTAGCATTCTAAACAAAAAATTAACCTTAGGTAATATCTTCATTTTAATAACCGCTATTCTACCAAACCAAGAATGTTTTAATTTTCTATAAATCTGTAATTTCTCCCCTACCTCTTTTCTTAAGCTTACAAAATTAAGTTCCTCTATTCTTTCTAATTCTTTATCTATATTAACTCCTAAATATCTTATTATATTTTTATGTCTTAATCCTAACTTAGCTTTACATTTCTCCATCTCTTCCCTGTTATAGTTATACAACATCATTTCTGACTTCCCCCAGTTAACTTGTAATCCTGTAATTTCCCCAAATTCTCTCAAATGTTTCTGAATCATCTCCCCACTTTCTAGGGGATCTTCTATTGTCAATAACGTATCATCCGCAAACATATTTACTTTAATCTTGTTTTTTCTTCCTATCCCCTTTAATCTTTCATCTTCCCTAATTACATTTGCTAAAATTTCTATAACTATTGCAAATAAAATCGGTGAAAGTGGACATCCTTGCCTAGTTCCTCGGGCTAGTATTATTTGTTGCGTTAACCCATCATTAACCATTATTTCCGCTTTATTATTTTTATACATCTGATTTATCACTCCCATAAATTTATGTCCAAACCCAAATGTTTTTAATATTATTTTTAACGCTGGCCATTCCACGCAATCAAAGGCTTTGAAAATATCCAGAGCTAATAATCCTGCTTTTAAGTTTCTTTTTTTATAATATTTATTATATTTATAACTCTCCCAATTAAATTCAGCATTTTCCTACCTAAAATAAATCCGCATTGATCATTTTTAATATATTTAAATATAAATGTACCCATTCTTTTAGCCATAATTGCTGAAAATATTTTTGCATCCTGATTTATTAAAGATATTGGTCTATATGACGCTGGATCTGTCAAGTCCTTGCCTGGCTTCTGTATTAATACAACCAGGGACTGGTCCCACGATGGTGGGGTCATTCCTCCTTCTATTATATTATTGAATAATTTTTTTAATCTAGGTATTAAAATATCTTTAAATATTTTATAAAATTCCGGCCCCAGACCATCAATCCCCGGAGACTTACCTCCTTTTAGTTTTCCAATAATTCCCTCAATTTCTTTGTCAGTAACCAAGGCTTCCATACACTCCCTATCTTGATCATCCAGTCTTATTTTCCAATTCCTTTCTACATATTCCCGAATCTTTTCTTGTGAAAGCGCCTCTGAAGTATATAAATCTTTATAAAATTCCTGAAAAATCCTCAATTTATCTTTCATTACATTACATCTATTCCCTAACTTATCTCTTATTGTCCCTATCATATTCTTAGCCTTCTCTGACTGCGTGGATCTAGCCAGCAATCTGGAATTTCTATTACTAAATTCAAAAAAATCTCTCTTTAAATATAAGTTCTTTTGGACCTGTTCTGTTTCTTTTTTCTCCAATTCCTTTTTTTTAGCCTGAATTAGGGCATATAATCGCTTATCTTTTGACTGTCTCAGTCTCTCCTCTAAACTCCTTATCTCTTCTTCAACCTTTTTATTAAGTACTTCCTGTTGCTTTTTAAGTGTGGACATTTCCCTAATACAGATCCCTCTTATTACTGCTTTCATCGTATCCCATAATAATCCTTGCGAATTAACTCCTTTTTCATTTATCTGCCATATTTCCTGCAGTTCCTTTTTTAATTTATCCACTATGTTTTTATTTTTAAAAATTCTTCCGTCCATTCTCCATCTCTTTGCTTGTTTATAATCCTTCTTTAACTTGATGTCCATCATCATTAGAGCATGGTCTGTGATCTTAATTACTCCAATATCACAATCTGTTAATTTAGGTACCATATTCTTTGATATAAAAATATAATCAATCCTTGAGTAGCTCTTAAATCTAGGTGAATAAAATGTATATTTTCTTTCTTGCCCTTTTACAACTCTCCATACATCCATTAATTCTTTCCTCTCCATTAATTTAGCTAATTCTGTCTTACCCTCTCCTCTACTATCTCTTGTTATATTATCTCTATCTTTCCCTTTATCTAGTACCATATTAAAATCTCCAGCCATCACAATATTCTTTTTCCCTAGATCTCCCACCATATTAAATACTTCTTTAATAAAATCAATTTGTTTCCCATTTGGAGCATAGACGTTTATCAGCACAAATTCTTCCTCTTCCAACGTACAGTAAATTATAAGGATCCTTCCATTCTTATCTTTCTTTATATTTTGAATATTAACACCACATTTCTTCGATATTATTATTGCCACACCTCTCGCTTTAGAAGTACCAAATGACTTTTCATACACTCCTACTTCCCTCATTCGTAACTCATTAGCCCCCTCCTTTATCTGATGAGTTTCCTGCAAAAAAATTATATCTATTTTTTTTCTTTTCAACAATGTTTCAATTCTTCGTCTTTTAACCACCGTTCCTAGCCCCTTAACATTTAGAGTTGCACATCTCAATCTATTCTCCATTTCTTACTTTCAACCACGTCATTAAATTGGTCTCGGTCAGTGAAACACATACCCCCCCACCCTTCCCCCCCCCCACACACACACCCATTTTTACCCCCCTCCTCACCAGTCATCTGGGCTCTGGTCCCAATTATTTTAGAACTCTTCAGGGGGGGGAACACGGCCCAACCCACAGAGCAAAGTCCGATCCTCCCCTCCTTTTTTACTCTTTCCCCTCTAATCCCTTTTCATTGACTGGAACCTCCAACCGCTCCTTCTAATTGATCTCTGGAACCTCCAACCGCTCCTTCCACTTGGACTATTTCTCCCAGATCCTTGGCATCGATTATGCCCAACTTCTCCAACAACTCGATTCCCTGCTCGCACGATGTTATTCTTTCTTGCTTCCCTTGCCAGAAGAATCTCAAAAATACTGGGTATCCCCAGTTGTAGGTTATCGATTTCTTCCTCAATGCTGCTGTACAAATTTTAACACTCTTCCTCCACTGGACGGTGTGTGCCGATAAATCCTGATAAATTTCTATTGCTGTTGCTTGAATCTTTGGTTGAGCTTGTCGTCTGATTGCCTGCATAAATTTTTCTTTTTTATAATAATTTGCAAATTTAACAATTATGTCCCTTGGAAGCACTCCTTTACGCTTAGAACCAACTCTATGCACCCGTTCGAGATCAGCTTCCTCCCAGGCCTCATCTGGAAGTTGTACTCTTATCCATGTCAAAATAGTATCTCTTAAATCTTTTAAAGTCTCTCCTTCTTGTTCTGGATATTTTCTAATGCGAATATTAGCCCGTCTATCCCGATCCTCCATAGCGATAAGGCGTAGTTCATATTGAGATAGCTGGTCATCCTGTTTCTTACAAACTCCCGCCAGAACTTTAGTATCTGCCTGAAGCACTCCAACATCCATCACCACTTGCTTTAAACCCGTCATGAGTTCAGTCTGCATATCTGAAATGCGCTTCGCCAAACGTTGTTCCAATCCAATAAGCATGTTTTTTATGTCATCCTTCAATTCATCCATTGGGTCTGGCTGCCCTCCTCTGGGTATCTTCGGAATTGCAGCTGGCTCTGAAGATTGCGAAACAGAGCCCTTAACGGGAGATTTTTTCTTATCCGGCATTTCTTGAAGATCCACCCGGGTCAGTCTATGCCACAATCGATCTGATCCTCTCTCTCTTACGGGTCTTACCCAGGCGGGGGTGGGAATAGAGGGCTTCTGCCGTCTCTGCTTCTTCATAAAATTCCCTCCCTCTTTCGCCTGGAGGCCCCTCACATATGTCTCTGCGTTGCAGCCAATACTTCAAGTTCACTGGGAGTTAACTTAATTTCTTCTCAAACTCCCTCCAAGTGTGCCATAAAACAGGCTATCTGCCAATTATAGTCCATAAATCAGTCCAATAATGGCGTCTCGCTCCTTAGTCTCCCTTTTGCATCCAGCCGGAACAGCCAGCAATCAGCAATTTCTTGATGCTCTCAAATCCCCCTTCAAAAATTGTTCACTTCCAGTCTATATATAATGCCTTTTAATACTTTAAGTCAAGCAGGCTATGTTATTATAAGTCCATAAATTACCTCATTAATGGCGCCTCTCCTCCTTTGTCCAAAAGAATTTACTTTCACTTTTAGGCAGCGATCAGCAATCAAGCTCCAGCCAGCTCTCGCTCGTTTCCAACTCACCCTCAGCAATTATTCACTTCCAGACAATATTTCATGCCTTTTATTAATCTTTACGATAAGGAATTAGTGCTTATTTCATAGCTTTTATAGGGAGCTCAGAAGATCTGCGACTTTACCCTGACTCAATCATAGCCACGCCCCCAAATACATATAGTTCTAAGTTTTTTTTTTTTAAAAAAAAAAAGTCATATTCCTCCTCAGTTTATTAATCTTCACAAGATCATATCTAGCTGAGCTGGAGTCTAGATCCACATTGTATATTGTATCTTCTATATATTTTCTCAATTCCCAAAACCGGTGTCAGACTGTTAATGATTTTTCCATTTAATTCACTAATCTTTTGGATCTAACTATTAGCTCTTGCGCCAATGTGCATGGTGGGTGGGGTGGGTGGAGAAGGGTTTTTCACTTCTCCTGTAATTGCTAGTTATTTTATATCGTCCACCTGAAGTTTCTGAAGTCTGAAAGCCCAAAGTAAAATTGTTAAAAGTCCTAAAGACATTTCCATCAAAGTCCATTGGAGTTCTACTGATGAAAATTCTGACCAGCAAAATATCTCAACCTATGCCAATATGAGTAAGATTTCCTAAAACCTTTGCTGGGTCTCTCTTTTCCTCTTCCTTTTCTGCAACGTTTTTGTCATTAGGTATTGCTATGTCAATGAGGTAGTTGTGTTTTTCTTTTATATGTATGACTGTTGTGTCTGATCGCTTGCAAAGTATTGTCTTGTCCCAGAATTGTTCTGTCCCAACATAGCATGGCTTGGCTTGACTTGTTTGAGTGTGTCTGGATCTCCTAGGTTCTGAAAGCATCTTTCTGGAAAGCACCTGCTGGTTGCATGATCGAGGAGGCCAGTTTCTGTGAGTGCATAGTTGTCCTTGACAGGAGGGCCTTGAACTTGCTAGAGTAAGGTGAATAGATGAGAAGAGGCTGCAATCCTACGTTGATTTATCTGGGAGTAAGCTTCATTGAAATCAACAAGTGTTATTTCTAAAGTTTCTTTGTGCAGTTTTCTTTGGGTCCTTGACTGGGATTTCTATTCTCTACACACTGAGGCAGTGTAAATTCAGGATATACTTGGATAAAAGGAGGGAAAGGTCCTTGTCTAGCATTGTGATAATGGGCATCTGTTCTGGCCTTTCTTTGTATTGCTACTGACTATGGTTTTGTTTACATGGCTAATGAACCAGAGATATAATGACACATTTTTAGATTAGTTTCTCACTAATAAACCAGTAGTTGAAACAAGCTAAGAGGTGAGAAGTGACTACAACAAGCCTTTAGTCCATTTTGTTCCATGGCTAATGTTTGCAGGGTAATTGTATTTTATACTCTTCCTGCAATGCTAGGTTGCTAGTTTGTTGTACTAGATTTTTCTGCACTTGTCAATTGCTTCATTTGTTCCGTGGTAGCAATGCTGAATCTGTGAGTATGGATAAGAGAAATGTTATGGGGAAAGAGTGTTAAATGTTAGGAAAGTTGGGACTATGGTCATCCAGTGAAGGATCTGCAGTCAGAAAACATATTTGAGGGAAGGGGAAACTATCACACAGAGCATAGCAAAAGTTTCAAAGTACAGCAAAAGCTACAAAAGTAGGAGTGAGTAAAGTTAATTTCAGATACATTGAATGTCTCACTTGTTCTTTATTTTAGTGATTTTAACATGAAGATATTGTGTAGAACAGGTTTGTCTTAATTGTATGCTGTGAAATCAGACATGTGACCAAGGCCATGTTTGGGTGGGCACGCCCCCTTGGGGGCTGGACATGTTGGTGGGCATGCCCCCTTGGGGGACGGCCACGTTGGTGGGCATGCCCCCTTGGGGCGGCCATGTTGTCCTCCTTTTTGGTTTCCAAAATATGGTCACCCTACACTTCATTGATGTGGACTTGAAACTATTTTGATAGATATGGGATGTGAGGATAATAGCTATGGGAAGATTGACATATCTGTAAGTACATCCACAAAATTTCCCAGCTCTTTTTTCAACCCTGTTCACCCATTCATATTCATTTGGCTGAAATGTTCAAAACTCTCCAGGAACCCTTAATACACTTTCATCCTTAATTTAGATTATTAAATGAAGCTCCCCTGGTGTGTGTGTGTGTGTGTGTGTGCATGTGTGTGTGTATATATATATATATATATATATAATGTAAACACACACTTATTAATTTGGTAGCCCATTCAGTGAAGGTTCCGATTTCAGTGGGGCTGTGAATCCATTCTGGGTTTCAGTCAGAACCCGATCTCAAAATAGAACTCTGTTAGAGTTCTGGCTGAAACCCAGAATAGATTCACAGCCCAACTGAGATCAGAGCCACCAGCCTCCACTGAGCCCATCCCACCTTTAAGCAACCCCACAAAATCTTGATGCACTGTGGGATCAGTTTTGTGTACCCATGTAGCAAATTTTATTTGGAATGAAAATAACACAAGAAAAATCCTGGGTTTAGGAATGTAGGAAAGTTGCCAAACCATTTATCCATTTAGTCCACTGTTCCCTGCATTAACTGGCAGGGGCTCTCCAGGATTTGAGACAGGGCTCGCTTTTCCAGCCCTACCTGGCGATGCCACGGATGAAAGCTGGGACCTTCCGAAGTGAGTGCTGGTCCCTTTCCTGATCTGAAATTCTCTGAGGGCTGGACATAGCCATAGGTTAAGAAAATTCTAGCAAGCAATTCATCTATCCCTGGAACCCTATTATTTAGTCTGAATCTACATTATCCTGAGTGGAACTACAAAAAAAAAGAACTTGCTTCATTTGAAAATCTACATTAAGATGACTGGTTTGTAATTATTGTGAAACTCCACAATCATCAATGTGACTTACCGCCAAGTAGGTGTGTCTGGAATTACACTCTAAATCATATGAGGTGGGGCCTAACCTTTGCAAACTAAAGAATGTGCTTTGTTTTGGTACACGCAACTGCCAAAGGCTTGAGGTCAGGGAGAAAAACAAGGAACTCCCCCTCATCGTTGGGATTTCTGCTTTCACATATTTATCTTCTGGCATTCAAAATTAATTATTGCACTACCAGGGAAGAGAGAAGATTACTTTTTTCACTGTCTCAGATTTCAGAAGTTACCTCAGTACAATGAATCAGAAGGAGAAGGCGGAAAGATGCACAGAAGGACAGATATAACTGGGAGACATTACAGTGAAAGATGCTTATAGCTGGGCATTTCCTGGCTGCTGAATTTGAAGGTTTATAGCAAAATAGCTGGACTCCTCCTGGTGGTAACACTTTGTAATCAGTTCTGCATAGCACTGAATGAAAGGCACAAACCTCGATGCGAAGTGTCTTTTTAAAGTGGAAATAATCCCATTAGATTCCTTAGAAACTGAATTTGACCCAAAGGTGGGAGGGCTGTTGCAAAACACAGTGGCTGGAGTCTCAAATACCTTCCACACAGGTATTTGAGATTCCAGTTTGCTGTGAGCCTGTGGTGAGACCCAAAGGCTACTCTACTCCCTTCATATGGGTAGGGTGACCATATTAAAAGGAGGACAGGGCTCCTGTATCTTTAACAGTTGCAAAGGACAGGGAATTTCAGCAGGTGTTGTTTGTATATATGCAGCACCTGGTGAAATCCCCTCTTCATCACAACAGTTAAAGCTGCAGGAGCCCTGCCTAGCATGATCAGATACAAAAGAGGGCAGGGCTCCTGCAGCTTTAACTTTGTGATGAAGAAAGAATTTCATGAGGTGCTGCATGCAGACAAATGACACCTGCTGAAATTCCTTTTTCTATGCAACTGTTAAAGATACAGGAGCCCTGCACTCCTTTTCATATGGTCACCCTAGTAGAACTGATTGAGTTATAGGCCTCTTCCAACTCTACTATTCTATGATTCTATGAGTTCCTAGACTGGTGAGAGGCTACACACACAAAGAGCCACAACTGTGCAGAGGGCAAAGTCTGGATAACTCTGTTGGCCCTATTGGGAGAGACAAGTGTGCTGATCCCCACCCTATTTTCCATCCTGAACAATGGCACTAGTCACTCACCAGAGATCTAGCCACATGGAAGGCACTAAACCTTGAATAGCCTAATAGGAGGCATATAGTTTCTAGACTATTCTGTTTTATATAGTTTTGATTTTAAACAAGTATTTTATATGTTGATTTTGAGTCTAAATAAAGGCTAAGTCCCTCTTAATTGGGTAGTTGTTTGCTGTGGTTTGAGGTATATAATATTTGTTTTCGTAAGGGTAGATACATTTTAAGGATGTTAAGGGAAAGCAGGATGGGGTCAAGAAAATACCCACATAATTTTCTACACTCCTTCACCCCACCAAATTTAAAATAAAGGAAAACGGAAGAATTTCTTCCAAAAACTGGTGAGTTCAGTATTTCTGTCTCAAAGAAGTTCTCCATATTAAAACCGGACCAATCAGCACCATCAAATATAAATGAGAAGCCAAAACTGAATAATGGATCAAGAGAAGATAGAATAAAGGATATCAAAATCAAACAAACATATAGGCCCCATTCAGACGATATTCAGTGCATTGTGGTTAGCTTAACCATGTTCATCTATGGTAATAATAATAATAATAATAATAATAATAATAATAATTTATTTATAGCCCGCCTCTCCCTTCGGATCGAGGCGGGGAACAGCAACAATATAAAACACAAAAATTACAACAGTTAAAATCTTAAAAGCAAGAGAACAATACAACATTAAAAACATCTTAAAATTCATCTGGATAGGCCTGTCGGAAGAGGACAGTCTTCATGACTCTCTTGAATTCATGAAGACTTTCAATTTGTCTAATCTCCTCCTCCGACAGACCATTCCATAGTCTGGGAGCGATAGATGCTAACCACATGCAGAACACTAGCACATGACACCGTTAACCCTTTTGTAGGTCAGGATTCCTTAACCACAAACTGGTTAGATGAGATCCTGAGTCCTCCGGCTGCTCCGCCCTGTATCCCAGCAGTCCTTGTGCTAGGAGCCCTGACAGTTGCGCTCACCATTTTAATTCATGCTATAGTGTCAACAGCAAGTACTTATATAAACCAGCCCATTGGGCGAGCAATTCCTGTGCTCTCTGCCTCACCATCCAATCACCTTGCAGTATGTATGATCTGCTACAGTTTCAGAGGCCAGGACTTATGCCAGTTTTTATGTTGTCATCCAAAGGCACAGCGGCACCATCCCGCTCCTGTGGCCATTTTGAGAGGACCAGCCAGCTTTGGCTCATGTCGTTGGCCATTTTGAGAGGGGAACCATCAAAGGGGAGCCAAGAGTCATCTGAAATGTGTGGGCAAGCAGCAGCATCAAACAGCAAATGTGGAGCAAGCGACGGGATTATTGTGCTTCAAAATGGTATGAAAGTGGGCCAGTTAATATGGTGGACGTGCCCTGGGAAAATAAAAAAGTTGAAGTAACACTGCGCACCCCATAAAACTTCATATTCCGCTGGAAAAACTTGGGTGAATATGCGAAATGGCAGCTGAAGCAGCTGTACTAACAGTGTAGGAGTCTAGAATAGCGAAGGAGCCTGCAGCCTAGAGCGGCCTGAGCAAGTTAGGGGGAATCTACACGGAGTGTTGTTGCGTTAAAAACTGGTCAGATAAGAGTTTTAAATATTGTTGTAGTAAAACGTCTTAGGCCACATTACTGAGTACTCACGTTACAGGAGAAAACTTCTTCAGTCTTTAAAGCGGTGTATGCGGTCACACACTCTTCTGTCCTGTCTCTTTCTCTTTCATTTTTACAGTGAGTTTAGGGCAAGGCATTGTGGGCGTTGTAGTTCAGTCACCACTTCCTCCTTTGTTCCTCTGTCATACCCTAGTGAGTATAGGGCTAGGCATTGTGGGTGTTGTAGTTCACTCACCCACTTCCTCTTTCTTCCCCACCAATCAACTGCTAAGCATTTGGGCGCTGGTCAACGAAGCACTGCCCCCATGAATCACAAACAGTAAGGAAGGACACATTATTTTACTTAAAACGATTTATTAAAAGTGAAACCGTTGTATATAACTGAAGGGAGTTTTAAAAAACCTCAGATATACAACGTTATAGGGAGTGCGTCATGTGGCCCAAAGAGTTTTCATAACCCTTATAAAACGTTAAAAACCTAGCGTGTAGATCGGCCCTTAGGCTGCTCTATACTAATACCTCTATCATTTTGGCCCATTAACCACAGAAGTGTGTCAGACCATACGGACCACAATATGGTTAACAAGTGTGCATGGGGAAAACGCATGTCAGACGATACCGTTAACCCTGCTGCTTAACCAAAAACCCTTAACCAACATGGTTAATGGTGTTGTCTGAATGGGGCCATGAAGATTATTTAGAACTTCTTGCAGAACATAGCTTCCTTTTTGCTAAAGCCTTATAATTGATTTACCAACAGCTGGGAAATATTGCTACAAATATAAACCAATAAGCTATTTTAAGTAAACTTGATAGCTAGACTAGAAGACTAGAAGATAAACAGACTAGAAGGGGAAATATAAATCAAACAAGTAATATTGTCTGAACAGGCCCTTTATTTTAAATTTGAATTATAAGCAGATAGCTATAAGAACTTTAGAAATATTGAATGATTTCCCCAAAAAACAAAAAGATTGTGGTAATGTTTGGAAGTGCAAAAATTCCCACCTTAATTCTGGGGAGGGGGGGATATTGTTGGCATGATGGAATTGTCCCTTATAAAAAAAATTTAGTTTTGGTGCATATGAAATACAGAAACAGGATGAAACAGCCCCTAGTTGTGGGAGAGACCCTATTGACTAGGAAGAACCATTAGTTTCTCAGAGAATTTCAAAATTCTAAGCCTACTGAAAATGCCCTAGAACTAGTAGTGGATGATGTCAACTCACATAAAGAACCAGCTGAGGAAGCTTTGCAGGGGAGTCATTTGGTGCTCTACCCTTTATGGAACAGAGACCTATCTTTCAAAAATGTAATCTTCTGCAAAAATAACTACACAGATAAGAGTAATTTTGGGAAAGGGTGTTCTTTGAAATTGGTAAACTCTCAGAGAACTCAGTAGAGAAGGGATGCAAAACCTCCAGCATGGAGCAAAAATCACTGGGTTCCCCAAAATACCATGTTCCCTTCAAGTGGTCTTACCCACCTTCCCCCTAACCACCAAGTGTTTGGTGGTTTCCCAGCTTTTGTGGAGTTTCACGGAACAATTCTAAAAAACTGAAATGCTTTAAGCTACAAAATGCTGGCATTTTGGCCCTGCTCTCTATGGCCCCATCCATAACTGGAATGCAGCTCCTGAGAGCTTTTCCAAAATGGCATTTGGCCCTAGGGCTCAAAGACGTTCTGCACCCCTGCTGCAGAGGATGCCCTTTTGCCAGTTCCAGCTAGGAGGAAATAAATTCAGATCATTGCTGAGGTAGAGATTAAAACTGCTTTATAAGTAAGAGAGCAATTCCCAGGACTTTATTGTCCAGAAAGGAATGGGTGGTCTATCAATATTTGGAACCACACAAATTAGGTGAAGGGCCTCATAGAATGGGCTCACTGATTAAAAGAGGAGAAGAAGGAAATAGCTGAGTGTCAATAAGGTTAGAGCTACACCTTTAACCGTTGTGAAAAATGGATATGTGTACTGTCACGCCTTATGACATATGGCAGCTCAAAATGAAGACACACTATCCTTGCTCTCATGGAACGTTGTTGGCTGGGCAAAGAAAACTTGCAATTCTGCCTTTCTTCCATTTTTAAGGAAGTTTGATATAGTGGTTTTACAAGAAACTTATATACTTATAGCGATGGTAATCAATGGGTATTTAGTATAGGTGCTAGCAGTTACAGCTCTTGTAAAGAAGAAATGGAAATACAAGCACTGTTATTGATTAATGTAGATATTCCATCCCAGAGCTGTCCATCATATGATCTCTTAAGTCTGTAATCAATTGGAAGATTATTTATTAAACATGCAAAATGAGTATCCCAACAGATAAGTTGTGTTAATATGAGATTTTAATGTCCATTCTGGTAAGGATTTAGATATCTTAATTAATATAGGGAAGGCCTTTTTGGAAGAAGATAGGATGATTAATTTGAACTCAAAGAACTGTAAACAAATTTGGTGTATTTAGTTAATAAAGTTAGATTTAATTATTTTAAATGGGAACTGTAAGAATGTTTTGGATGGGAAGTTCCTGCCCTCTTTTTGAAATATTGTCATAATTATTTAAAACTGATAAAACATACGGTGGAGGCTTTTATTAAAGAAGGATGGATGGAGTTGGCACAGGCATTGGAGATGATCTGGAATTTGGTGAATGATACAGAAAGTAATTTCTCTCAAAAATTTGATTAAAAAAAACTTGCTGCCTCCATTGTTGGAATCTGTTGGTAAAATGGCCACCTGCAACAACAGATGAAATTGGAGCCTTTTTTAGATTAATGGGAAATCGTATTGCCTTACCGGGGTTTTGCTTCCTGCTTCCCTTGTGCAATTTTCTAGAATGGAAATTGAGGGAGTACGGGTTTAGGTACCTGTGATTCATTTTTTCGTAATCAGGAAGATGGACACAACATGTAGAATTGACAAAGGAGAAAGTGGCAAAAACATCTTTGGGTATTTTATGTTTTTATGGAACTAGAAACGGACATCTAGCAGCACCACTGCTGGAATTATATAATAGGAAATTCATCCCACAACTTCTCTGTGGGCTTTTGAGAATGGAGCTTGCCAAAACATTTCTGAGGCAGAGACTGACTTGTATAAGAATTACTCCTTTTATTACCTTGTTATTTAAAGGATTTGCAGAGACTTGGAGATAAGATGGCCTTCACTAAAGCTCAGTTAAATCTGATGCCTACAAGGAAGATACAGGAATAGGTCACATAAGGGCCAGATCTACACCAAGCAGGATATAGCACTATGAAAGTGGCCCCCACAGTTGTCAGTGCACTTCAATACCACTATGAAGCAGTAGTGTAGATCCTGCCTCTTGAGTGTACATGTCCTTCTAGTTTAAAACAGGTGGAAGATCTTGTATATATTGTTATATATTGCTTGTTGTATAATATAGTAAGGGAATAATATTTGCGTCAGATTTTAGAGAGCTATTTGTGGAGGTCTGTCCATGAGACTGATCTAGCTGCCTTGGAAGCAAAATAGATATCTAAGTGCAAAGACTGCACATTTTTGCACACAAATCTGATGTGACCCATAAGGTTAATGATATAAAAGATTCTTCTCTTAGGGCAACAATATTTCTCCCAGAGCATTATATGAGCGATCTATATCTATTGCTCCTATAATATTTTTTTAAACTATATCCTGACATTTATACAATAACAAGTGTTTTATGAGCCACTGACAACCTTGAACGATCCCCCCCAGCCACATCTGAGCAACTATTTTAATTTTTAGCAAAAGGAACCTGTGGAATGCAGATACTGGTGTGTTCCTTTTGATGTGTGCCAGTCTAATCCATTTTCATGACCAAGGCAGAGTTCTTTCTCTTGACGTCATTCCCAGCCGGCACCTTTATTAGCATGTCAGACTTAACTTTTTCCTTTTTAAAAAATCGTCATCTCTTGTTATGTGTAAAACTCTTTAAACAAAACTAGAAACAGACAGACTAAAATCAAAATATTCATAAAGCCACTTAATTGAACAGCAACACAAATGAAAATAGATCAATGCTGGGCAGGGACATAATGATGGAGGGCCCCCTGGGGCCCCATCAAGCCTTATGCTAACCCTGTTCAAGAAAACCCTGTTCTCTTTCTATAGAGAAACCATCAAATCCAAGGATATTTGAAGAAACAGTGAACTTTGGGGTTTATAGGTAATACCCTCACACCTGATGGACTTAAGCTAGTACATAACACTTAGGGTGCCTCTACGTTAAGGAAAAAAACTGCACTTTTACCGGGGCTTCTTCTTCTAGAGTCTTTCCAGGTTTACATCTCACTCTTTTAGATGTCGACCACATGATTTTGAACTGAAAACTTCCCCTCTCGGAAATGCTGTTCTGTTCAATGAAACAGTGGGTGGAATTAAAGCACTATGCCAGCTTTACACGCTGGGGGCTTCCTGCGATAATTTAAATACAGCATTATTTCTTTTCTTTTTTTAAAGCAAGATTACCAGGAAAAAGCACAGGAGACATCCTGGAGGTTGAAGGTGTCATGTAAAGAACCCACAAATGTCTCATGAGTGACCAATCATGAGCATGCAATAAATCACTCATGTAGAGAATTTCTATCTTGCCTTTTGATTTTAAAAACCCTCTCTTGGATTTGCCACATTTTTTAGAATACTTCCATCCCAACACATTCTTTAAACTATCACTGTGACTCCCAGTGTTCATTTAAAATCTCAGCTGGCTACTGAGGAAGATGGAAGCTGAAATGTTTTATTAAACGATCTTAAAAACATATCTCTATTTGGTCATTCACACACACACACACACCCCTCTCCTTCATAATAACACTCCCTGATTCTGTCTGTATCCATGTAGGTATAACTATGTGTACACACACACATGGGCACAGACAGAAGGGGAGGATGTAATTACAAAGTGAAGCAAGAAGACTCAGCAACGCAAGAAATAAATGTGTCAGGTTTGCTACAAAGGACACAGATAATGAAAACAAGGTCTATTCAAAATAAGGAAAAGATCCAGCCAGAATGGGTATGGTTCAATTGCAGTTGGTAATGAACTGGCCAAGACAAATAATACTGATGATGAAAACAAGATTTATTGATTTATTTTTAAGGGAAAAGATCCAATCAGAATGGGTATAGCTCAATCCCAATTATAATGAACTGGTAAAGTACAATGAATATTACACAAAAATACCTGGAGATGGACAATCACTTTCTGTAGTGAATCAACCACTCCCAGTCTCTGTTCAGCCCAACTCTGATGGTGTCACGGATCTGCATATGCATTCCAACTCAGCAGCTTCATACTTGATTCTTTCTTTGAAATGTTGTTGTTGTTGTTGAAGTATGGCAATTTACTTGTCAAATCTGTTACTGAATGTCCAACGAGACTGAAATGTTCCTTCACTGGTTTCTGACTGTTTCCATCTTTAATGCATGATTTCTGTGCATTTATTCTCTTGCACAGACACAATCAATTCCAGCCAAATGTAAGTGGCAGAAGAGCATTGCTGGCACATGATGGCAGATATCACACTGGAAGATGTGCATCTGAATGAGCCCTTAATGGTATGCCTGTTGTTGCTGTTTTGGTTACCAGGAGGGATCCACATAGAAAATCATTCCTTCTGAAATGATGCTGAGAATATGGTTGTTGTACGTTGGAGCCTTATCTAGTGGAAAATGCACCAATGCACACCAACCATATGGAAACACTACAATGAAGCAGCAGAACATCTACTGGCCCATCTCAGACCACCCCCCAGAAGACACCATACACCCCAAAGTGCCTTCAGCCAGCTCACAGCTTACTCTCCATTTCTTCATGTGCCTTCAAAAACAACCCCATCAATTCCTATTTGTTTCACCAGTTTGCACGATTGCAGTGAGGTAAAAAAAACACCATGGTGGCTTATTTTCTTCATCATGCAGGCTGGGTATGTGCTGGTGAGATCTCCGTAATTACCCTTGCCATGCCATCCAAACCTGGACTTGTAATATGGGTTGTCACCCCTGCTATGCCAGCCGCCAGATTCTTAACCATGCAACATAGTGCGGGTGATTAAGCAAATGCCAGGCACACGTGTAGCATGTGTGGAAACAGAGGAAACAATCCATACTCTGTGGTTTCCCCCTGTGATAGCGCAAACCTGGCCAATGAAACAATTTGTATGAACAAAACAAGCCACTGTGGCTAATTTAAGCCTCAAATAACCCTCAAATAACCCATGGCCTGTTGTTAGGTTATGTGAGGATTGCTTCCCCCTACATGGTGCTACAAGACGCCATGGCTCATTTAAGCCAAAGTGGCTTGTATGGTCATGAGAAGTGACCCAGAATGACAAGCACTGATTGTGAATATCCTTGTGGGTGGGGGCCACTCACACAGCCATTAGAAAGCATCATCCTTTTGCCTACTCCTGGACTCTAATCAGCCTTCGATTTAAGGCAAAACCATAGCCATAGACTCATTTATTTAATTAGACAGCAAACACACAACAATATGCTTCAACTGTATCTATAGCAGACATTTTTGGATTTTATTACAATGATCGTCTTAAAACAATTATTTATTTATTTATTTATTTGCTGCATTTCTATACCGCCCATTAAAAATAGAAAACAACAACAGTATAAAAACATAATTTAAAATACAGTATAAAAGCACAACCAGGATAAAAGCCGAGCAGCCATGCAGAAATTAATACAGATTTAAAATAAAAATTTAAACAGCAAGGTTAAAAATCAAACTAAAGAACAGTTAAAATACTGTGAAAATAAAAAGGTCTTCACCTGGTGTCTGAAAGAGTATAATGTAGGTGCCAGGCAAACCTCTCTGGGGGGTTCATTCCACAGCTGGGGTGCCATAGCAGAGAAGGCCCTCCTCCTGGTAGCCACCTGCCTCACTTCCTTTGGCAAGGGCTCACAGAGGAGGACCCCTGAGGATGATCTTAGGGTCCGGTAACCATTAACTCCCATCTGGCTCAATGTTGCTTAGGAAAAAAAGTGTTAGTCTCTTCCAGAGGCTTGTAGATTGAATGGAAAAGAAGGGAGAAGGGGCACATTTAACCGATAAAAACAAGAGGCTTGTAGCACCTTAAAGCAAAGGTCTCCAACCTTTTTGGGCCTATGGGCATATCTGGCATTTTGAAAAAGTGCCCTGAACACCACCATCAATTGACTGCTGCGGTGGGGTGGGAGTGGGGGCAATCACAAAAATATTAGGAGTGCCCGCTCATCTGTGATTGTGTGTGCATACATGGATGTGAACCCTGCGTTTGTGCTACCCACTCTGGCTTCTCCCCGCACCCCATCTCTCTTTTTCTCTCTAAAAGGCTAACACATTAATTTTGACATAAGCTTTCATGGACACTGTCCACTTTATCAGATGCATGAAGTGTTGACCTCAAATTGACAAATTTATATACATGTGCTAGATGAGAGGGAGAGATGTAAACTGTGTTGTATCAGAGGGAACTGAAATGCAAAAAGTTCAGACAGTGATAATTATCTGAACAGCTGCTATTCAAAAAACATTGTTGGGTGATCATGCAGGAAGTAGCGTTGAATTCCATGATGAATTGCACATCAGCAATTTTGTGTTATCATCTGTCTTTGAAATT
Organism: Anniella stebbinsi; assembly: GCA_029215795.1. Lineage (NCBI taxonomy): Eukaryota > Metazoa > Chordata > Lepidosauria > Squamata > Anniellidae > Anniella > Anniella stebbinsi. The sequence continues at coordinate 55,727,651 of JARDYH010000005.1, read as the reverse complement.
CCTTTATTCAAGAATGGCCACCTGGAAGTCATTGACAGAGTGCCCTGGCTACTTGAAATGTTCCCCCACTTGGGTCCCCTCTACAAGAATTCGGTTTGACGCCCGGTTGTCCGATTATGCGCATCTTCTCACCATCGCTTTTACACCTAATTCCTATAAATGACAGGCGGTGAAGCGCATTACCTGCAGTATGAAATGTGCTTTAAAGTGGTTGAAATGCGGAGAATCGCTTGTTTACATGGTCATAAGGCACTTTAACTCCCGCGGAAAATTAAAACTCGCTATTTAACGAGTATTCGATAATGCACATAATCGGACAGAAAAAGCACCTCAACCCCCGATTTGCGCTCTGTTCATGTGGAGGTAAAATCGATAATGCGCTTTGAAAGAGCTTTAAATCGCTCTTGTAGAGGCACCCAGAATTTGAGCCTTTGGCATCCATAGGCATTCAAATTGTGCATAACAATGGTCACTAAGCATGTAGAAGCAGGCAGCATTGGCCAGAAATATGAGTTCTTCTAAGTAATAAGTGTATGTGGTCTAAAGTGTGGTGGGAAGTCACTGCCTCTCCTCTGCCCTCACTAATTGGCACCTCTGCAGCCCACATAGCTGCTAATGCTGAACTGATTTGGTGATTATAACCAATAGGCAAAGTTCTTGGCAAAGTTCAAGGGACATAAAATTGGTTTAGAGTGTTCGCAAAGAAGCTGTGCCTTCCCTAACATCTGCCTGCCTCTCATTTGAAAGAGAGATCCACCAAACGTTTTCAGATGCTAGAGTTTATATAGCATGTGTGAACCTTTCCTTGCACATCTCTTTTTATATCCGTCCATAGGGTTAACCATATTCACATCAGTGCAGCTACCTTTCCCATCTATCTCTTTCCACCACCATCTGTCTAATGTGTTGCCTAATGTTACACGTCCACACCTGCAAATAGAGTTGAAATGTCATACAGACAGATTGAACCGGCCAAAAAAACCCCCAAAACTATATAACATTCCCCCAAAGCAGCAGAAATATTTCTCTTCCAACCTTGCCTGAAAAAATGTGCTATTTCCTATCTAAAAAAGAAATAAAAAGCAAACGAGTTAATACACCAATAGGTTTCCTTTACAAGTGCTTTAAACCAGATTATTACTCTGATAACTGATTTAAAGATAAAACAAAGGTAGGAAAAATCTTTTATAATTAGAAACATTCCCTTGGAGGCAGGATATATTTCAGATAGTGTAGAAGATAAACATTTATTCAATAGGTCCTTTTCTCTTCTCCAAATCCCCCACCCCTCAAAAAAAGAACACAGGGTGGGCAAGGGTTTTTTTTTTTTTTGCTGGTGTTGATAAAAACATTTTCCTAACCAAGGAGAGATGGGGGGGGGGGGGGGGAGGGGAAGACGCAATAAAAAAAGCTCAATCTCAGCTAAGCCAGCTGTTGGGATAAGTTTGTTCACTTCAGATGCTGCATTTTCTCTGAGCTATTTACAAATGGTGAAAAAAGAGAAATCTCAGGGCATAGAATACTCAAAGCAGAAGCTTTCGACACTCAAGATCACCTCTATTTAATATTTCTCTCTCTCTCTCTCTCTCTCTCTCTCTCTCTCTCTTATATACACACAGAAAGAGAAGGAGGAGGAGAGGAGGGAGGAGGGGAGGAGAGAGAAAAGTGAGCTCACGTTCACACATTGGTAAAGAGGCTGGTCTTGCAATGCCTTTGAATATTTTACTTTTTGTCAGTTTCCCTTCAGAGTCATACACACACACATGCTGAAGTGAACCACAGCAATGGGCTGCACTGGAAGATCTGAAATCTGATCACACACAATTTATCTCTCTGATTATCTCTAGTACATACCTCTGTCTATCTATATAGACAGACACGCATACGCAGAGAACAAGGCAGGAACAGTATCAGCCATACCATCACCACCAAACAGAACACCTTATTTCTTCTTGCTTGATACACACACAAACACACACACACAAATACAGAGAGAGAGAGAGAGAGAGAGAGAGAGAGAGAGACTCACAAATCTCTTTCTCTCCTGGCTTCCCCGGAAGATTTTGCTGGCTGTTTTTCATGGAGAAAGTCCAAGGAGAAATGGAGATTGAGAGATGGGAAAGAAGCGAAGAGATGTCAGACGCAGAGAAAAAGGTGATTCAGGAGACATGGAGCAGAGTGTACGCGAACTGCGAGGACGTTGGGGTCTCCATACTGATCAGGTATTTAAAATGGCACACAAGAAGCCAAAAAATTTAAAAGTAACATTGAGGGTTGGCTGTCAGTATTGGCTCTGCTTGGGAATGATTTCACTGCATTTTGATTTCAAAATATGAGAGAAGGAAATAGAAGGGGAATACCTCTGTTATTGTAGTTGATGAGAATCAATATTCCAGCTAGAAAGGTCATCTAATTCCGTGTTTAGAAGGGATCATTGCATGGCATTCTGCTCAGTGGTTCCGACTTAGCTCTTTGCTAATAGAATTATATATACACACCAGATTCCTGGGTGAAATAACACAACTTATGAGCCAAGACAAATCCCAAACAGGGCTGCTGAAGCTTGTCGGTACCATCTGCTCATCAGCTGGGTACAGTGTCAATATGAAAGATAATGCTGAAGTTGTCTCCTGGGGCTGGCATGAAGGTTGCGAACCAGGGAGGATGGAGTGAGGCAAACACTGACAGGTAAATGAACACTGGATGCAAGGTTGCTTAACCTGTATTGGAAATGTCACAGGGAAATGGCCACCTGGCAACGGATGGCAAATGTCACAGAAATCTATCAGAAAGGCAGGTGAAAGAACCAGTCTGCTTATATGTGGTGGAACAAAAAGGCAGGAAGTGGAGACCCTTAGTTTAAAATAGGCATGGGTTCATATCAGTGAGGGTGATTCCTAACCGTTAAAGCCATGCAAGCATCCTTAGCCTATCACAATCCTATGTACCTCAATGGGGCCCTTACCTCAAGGGAGAGGTCATAGTTCAGTGGTAAAGCACAGAATTTGCATACAGAAGATCCTAGTTTCAATTCCCAGCATCTCCAGGTAAGGCTATGAAAGAATCATGCCTTTAACCATTGAGAGCTGCTGCTAGTCAGTGTCAATAATACTGGACTAGATAGACCAATGTTTTGACTTAGAATAAGTCAAAGCTTCTTGGAAGCTTCCTGTAAATAACACTCCCCTCTTTATTATCTTGTGGTCTTCTCCCTGCTAGAATGCCCCTGAGTGTTACTTCAGTATCTGACTTTGATTTGTGTTTCTGAAACTTCCAAGGACTCTCTTGGGCATGCCAGAAATGCAAGGGTATGATCCTCTTCTTGCTGGTATAAAAAAAATCAATACAGGTGAGAAGAAGAACAGGCCTGAGATGAGATTCAAAGATGGGAAGAAAGATCAACAAGCTATAGGAGCTGATTAAAGAAAACCCCTTTGGACTTTGATCAAACACTCCCGTTCCAAATACAACAGTACCAGTCTTCTTCTTTTTTTCTTCAGTGGTGCCAGAAACAGGCTTGGGAAGTGTTGAGTGGAGAAATGGTACAGGGGGAAAGGTTGACCACCCTCCCCCAGTGCTGCTACCCCAATTAAATCAGGGTATCCCCAACTGCCTTCTAGTTTAAAAAAAATGTTGGGAAATCTAGTCAGAAATCTCCCACATAATACTATATAATATATAGTTTGTCCTGGAGGAAATAAGTTAATCTGCACCCAGAGACAGGCAATGCCCTATACCCATTTATCAAACAAATTCTCTCTAACCCAACTGTATTTTGAGCTGCTTAAAATGTCAGTTTGTAGCAGTTGTTTAAGGAAGGAGTTTGGGGACTCAGCCAGGTTTTGAAAAACAAAAAGAGTTTCCTCAAAATTCAGGAGTATCTGACTTAACTTTAGCCCTACCACTAATGGGGCAACAGAATTTAGGATTTTGGCGTGACAGCAGCACAAACAAATATGTACTAGTGTTTCCTTCTCAACTTCCCCCTTTCTCTAAAGTTTCCCATCAGTTTTTCCATGGAAAATTGTATTAGATGTTGTTATAATGGACCCCCCTTATAAATCTCCAGATCTGCAAATTCCACCCTTCTCTAAAGTTTTCCATCAGTTTTTCCATGCAAAATCGTACTGGATGTTGTTATAACGGTCCTCCCCTAAAAATCTCCAGATCTGCAAGCTTACAGAGTTAGGCTGTGTAATTCTAATTGACCCAATGGGATAAAAAGCAAGACTGCAGCCCAAATTGCTACCTATAGCTGCAAGCAGGGACTGTTTGAAAAAACCTGGCACAACTTGGTTTTCTTACAGATCTTCAATTCCTATGAAATTTGGAGAGCATAGGTTAGAAACTCAAAGTTCCCCTTATTTTTAAGGCAAATCTTTACCTTACAAAAATGTCCCTTGTCCCAAAAATTCATAGTTCCACAGAGCTTGATTAAAATCTTTTAGCTTTGAAAGCTCCATGGTGTTGCTAATGTTTGAAATTCTAGTTACCACCCAAGCCAGGTTTAGGTATACTTATCCCAATATATCCTTCCAACTTCAAAACCACCTTGAGTGCCGTTTTCTTGGAGGAAAGATGGGGTACAAATCAAATCAAATAAATAAATAAGCCAACACCTCTCAATGAGAGCTCACATTCAAGCAACCCTTTTAAGCTCTTGAAAAAGAATTTCTCTCAAATTCTCACATGTCCCGTTTCTAATTGGACATAAATCTGCTTGGATCTTTCAAGTTTAGGGCATGCTGTTCTAAGGTAGCCAGTTAGGATCAATGATCCATTAGGACCTTTTGGTGATTCTAATTACTAGCCTCCTTTTGAATGAGGAATGGGAGACGGGGAGGTCAAAAAAGTGGCTGATATTTCCTTGTGAAGAATCCCCAGATTTCAGTTGGCCTTTTCAATTGTTTCTGTCAACTGGGAAACTACTAATCCCCTCAGCACAATGAATTAAGGCATAGAATATGTTAATTCTTTACCTCCATTGCTAAGGCACAGACACGTTTCAGCTTGAGAAAGTTTACGTATATGCAAACTACCTTAGGACACCTGGGCACACCCAGCTCCTAGAGCAAAAGGGACTAGGTGGCATAGGCTTGTCTACAATGACTCAATTCTTGGGTTTTTGCTGAAGCTTTGTTACCAATACTCTGAATATTTCCTTGCCACCAAGTCAGCTGTGTGCGCAAGCCACTACGGACCAGCTTTTAGTCCAGGTGTATTCAGTAGCCAAATATACAACCATACGGCAACCAGATCAGAGATAAATTGTAAAGTGATTGCTTTCTCATTCATCACCTTATTGTCATCTTGAGACATACTTAGGGAACCCACCCATGCATGTGCACACACAATAATAAAATTGGCTACTTTTTAGTCATGCAGAAGTGCCCTTTGATTATGGGAAACTGCTCAACTATGTCAGAAAGATACTGGGTGCCTCTACAAGAGCAATTTAAAGCTCTTTCAAAGCGCATTACTGATTTTACCTACACATGAACAGAGCGCAAATCGGGGGTTGAGGCACTTTTTCTGTCCGATTATGTGCATTATTGAATGCGCATTAAATAGCGAGTTTTAATTTACCGCGGGAGTTAAAGTGCCTTATGACCATGTAAACAAGCGATGCTGCGCATGAAACAACTTTAATGTGCGTTTCATACAACCGGTAATGTGCTTCACCGCCTCCCGTGTATAGGCATTAGGCGTAAAAGCGATTGGGAGAAGATGCGCATAATTGGCCAACCAGGCGTCAAACCGAAATCTTGTAGAGGGGACCACATTCTCTTACAGTATAAGGCCCCAGGCTGCTGACATATAACACAGGGTACCCCTTTTTATGAAACACTGGACGCAACCAGAGAACAGGAAAATGGACTAAATATTCACCATTTCTAATACACAGTGACATCCCATGATATCAGAAACACATATCACCACAGAGAATGGCTGCCTATGTTAAAAGACTGGATGATGTGCATTTCTGATATCATGGGATGTCACTGTGTATAAGAAAGCCATCCTGGCAAACAGCAGCAACTTTGCAAACTGGTGCAGACCCAATGATTCCAACTCCAAATTTGGAGATTCTGATTTTCATTCAATTGGAGTCAGATGCAGGTTGTGTCAAATGGCAGAAATGGGTTGGCTTTATCTTTCAATATGACAGGACACGAACAAACAAATGGGATGCCTTTGGTGATGAGAAACATTGTTTATGGTGGAGTGCAAGACTGAGGCATCTGCTCATAGTAAAGAAATCAGATGACGCGTTTGCCATGTGCAGTGAGCAGTGCAGGGTAGTCCTTTAATTCAGTTTAAGGCTCTTGAGAAGGAGTGGTGCAGGGAACACTAGGGAAGTGTGAAACCTGTCCTTTTATTTTCACACGGAGCCTTCTGCTTGCTCGTGCTCTCAGTTAGCTAGTGTAAGCCCATGGAGTATCTCAAATATCCTTGCTTTTCTAAATCTTCCCACCCTGCTTGAAAAAAGCACTTATGCCAACTAATGCACATGATAGGATGGTTTGGTGCATGTGTAGTGATACTTTAAGGGTGTTTCTAGATGAGGCTTTTAAGGTGTGACTGCCCTGCCTCAATTACAGAATTTTACAGAGTGTCCAGACGTCATTGTCTTCCATTTTCAATTCCATCCACCCGTTTTCCCACCACTTCTGCCCCCTTTTTCTTACCGCATAAAACCCACTAAGGAAAAAAAGACAGAATCGCCACACAGTGTATTCCGATGGCTAGCGCTAGGACCCCTCTGTCTAGGAGCACTCTATATGAGCATTTATATGTATCAACTTGCTTGTGGTATCATAGTTTCCATTCTGTTTTGCTGCCTTGCCTTGAAGCATATTAAGCACATGTATAATTTGGAAAGGGAAGAGCAAAGTTGGATCTGCAAACATGGCTGGTTTTGCTCTGCAAAGTGGCGGTTATAGATTCAATTATCACTTGTTTGTGATGCATCTAGCTGTAGTTGCATGTGAACAGTTGATCTGTTTGTGGATCAGAACGAGCATCTCATTGAGAGTAGTGCAGGGCTGAGGGAGAGCTGCATTTTATTTATTACATTTCAATACCACACAGTAGCTGATGCTCTCTGGGCACTTCACAAAAATTAAAACCACGATCTTCAGTTGCACATTCAGCTCTGACTTCCCCCTCTTGACCTTGCTCCCACAAGACCTTGGACCATCCAGCTGCCAGATTTCCAGCACTATCCCTCCTCCAAAGGAAAGTAAACTGGATAGAAATGGACAGAAGGAAGATTCAAGGTAATTGTCCACCCCAGTGGCACCACAATATCCACATTGGAAATTGAACTTGGCAGATTATTGCAGTATCTTGACCTGATTGGCTTTGTCTGCCAAACCACCATAATGACCATTAGATTTACAGCGTCTGTACAGATAACAATATAAGGTTATAAAGAATTGACAGTGAATTCATTCAGTGCATGTACAAAATGACTGCAATGTCAATACTCAGCTGAGGATGTCACGGGGGGAAAAGGACTAATGGTAGAATAACTGTAGGACGAGCAATGGAGCCAATAGACAAAAACGTCGCAGCCTACCTCTTTCAGCGCTCAAGCCGTGCCAAAATAAATTTCAAAGCAGGGCTCCACAGCATCCTGAAAAAGGTGAAGTGATCATCAAATGATGTTTGTGACATTGCTCACCAGATCTAAACATTACTTAGAGGCGAAAGGGGAAGGAAGAAAAGAATTACTCCGCTGCACTTAGTTTAGATTTCTCATAGACAAATTAGGGGCCTTTGAATTCATTCCTCCCTCTTGTCTCCCACAAAACTAATTCCTAGTGATACTATTTCTGGGTTATCGTGCTGACAGGGAAACCCAAATCTGGCCCAAGACATTTTGTTCCCTGAGTTAGAGAAGCAAATGGTGCCCACCACCCCGAACCAAGGTGCATAGTACATTGCTCGGCCTGTAGATTCTCCAATCTGGTGTTCTGCAGGGGTCAGTTTTGTCCCCCATGCTGTTCAACATCTACATGGTCATCTGGAGTTTTGGAGTGCGTTGTCATCAGAACGCTGATGACACTCAGCTCTATTTCTCCTTTTCATCTTCATCAGGTGAGACTGTGGATGTGCTGAACCGGTGCCTGGCTGCGACAATGGACTGGATAAGGGCTAATAAACTGAAACTCAATCCAGACAATCCAGACAATGCTGTTAGTGGGTGGTTCTGCTGACTGGATGGAGGGTCTTCAACCTGTTCTGGATGGGGTTGCACTCCCCCTGAAGGAGCAATTTTGTAGCTTGGGGGTTCTCCTGGAATTATCTCTGTCACTTGAGGCTCAGGTGGCCTTGGCGACGTGGAGTGCCTTCTACCAATTTCGGTTGGTGGCTCAGCTATGCCCCTAACTGGACAGGGATAACCTGACTTCAGTTGTCTATGCTCTGGTAACCTCCAAGTTAGAGTACTGCAATGCGCTCTACGTGGGGCTGCCTTTGAAGATGGCTCAGAAGTTGCAGCTTATGCAAAATGCGTCAGCCAGATTAATAATGAGGACCAGAAGGTTCAAACATATAAGACTGACTCTGGCCAGCTTGCATTGGCTGACTGTATGTTTCTGAGTCCAATTCAAGGTGCTAATTTTAACCTATAAAGCCTTACATGGCTTGGGACCATAACACCTGATGGAATGCCTCTCCTGACATGAAACTACCCGAACACTATGCTCAACATCTAAGGTCCTCCTCTGAGTGCCTACTCCAAAAGAACTCAGAGGACGGCAACAAGGGAGAGGACCTTTTCATTGGTGGCCCCCCAATTATGGAATGATCTCCCTGACAAGGCCTGCCTGGCACCAACATCTTTTGGGTGCCAGGTCAAGTCTTTCCTCTTCTCCCAGCCATTTAACAGCATATGTTGATCTATCTTTAGGTCTGGTTGAGAGCTCAAAGTTGTTTTTAAATGGATATTACCTTTGTATGTTGTCTGTTTTCATGGTTTAAAAATTTGAATATCAGTTTTTAATGTTTAATGTTTTAATCTTTTGTAAACCGCCCAGAGAGCTTTGGCTATGGGGTGGTATAAAAATGTAATAAATAAATAAATAAATAAAATAGTATCCAAATAATTTTGGCATCTGACGCAGAAAATCACACAAGCCCCTCTTTCCTTCCTTGGCAGCACAATTCAATAACAATAAGAACAATTTGCTGCCCTTTATAACACCCAAAATCAGTGGCCTGACGCAGCCCTCTCATTGTAACTAATAGTAGAGCTGGACCCATCCTAGCCAGAAACCAATAGGACGTTGTGGCAGCAATACGTGCTAATGTGGACATGTGAATGAGAAGGTAAATGTTTGGGTCTTCAGTTCAGATCCCTGCTCAGCTACAACATTTGATTTGAACCACTACTTTTCAACTAAACTTACCTCACAGGGTTGTTGTGAGAAGAAAATAAGGTAAGGCTTATAATGTACTTTTGACATTGAAAAATGCTATAGAAAAGCCACAATAAATCCAACTAAAATGGATGCTTTTCCTCAGCTTTGAGAAGCTGACAGCCCAATTCCAAGCAGCGGTAACAAACTCCAAGGAACAACATTCCAAGAAAATAGCGGATATGTGAGTCTCATGGATGAGATCAACCATTTTAATCAACCATAAGGTGACTTCCTTGAGGCAGTTGTGTGCGACTTGTGAATGCATTCAACATAATTCCAGAACAGAAAACAGTCTAAGTGTTCGCAACTCAAGCCTGCCAAACACTGGTTGACATGTGATGAGTTACGCACAATGTCAGGGTGTGCGTGAATATTTGCCACATGGTAACTGCAAAATGGTTGGGGAAGGGGGAGTGTGCAAGAATAGATGAAGGTAGGAATTAAGTCTTTGAATAGTGCAGGTAAGACTTTTTAAACTGTAGACCCTAGTAGGTGTGGCAGCCTCTGGGCACCGCTTCAGGCAGCAAAATGTATTGGGTAAATATAACCACAGGCATTATACCTAAACTATTTAGTCTTTAGGCAGTCCTATTGCCTTTATTAAGCCTCCTGGAAAGGAAATTAACTGTATTTCAGTCTTAATGAAGTAAGCATTGACTCTTTGACTGCCTCCGAGAATGCTCTTGTCCACCACAGGCCGCTTGACCAAGAGGCAGAATCCAACAGGGCGCTTACGCCCCCGTCGATTCTTTTATGACCCGCTGATTGTGTTGTGCAACGGCAATTTAGTGCTTCAGGGGTAACATGAAATGAGTGGAAACGAGCTTTTCTGCTCATTTCGTGCTAAATCCCCCTTACGTAAGCAGCGACGCCCGCTTGCGCAATGCAATCGGTGGGACCCATGGCTCGCAGAACGGAAACAGTGGGGTGGGAAAGAAATGGAAGGGGCATAACCATCCTATTGGTTTCTGCCTCACCACTCCAGAAGCACTAAACTAGGGCACTGCACCTACAGTCACTGTATTCACTGAACATGTTTTGACTCTTGATCTTCTTCAGCAGCTTAAATGCATGGGAATAATTTCAGTAATAATCTTAAGGAACGTAGAGAATCCATTTTCTAGGTCTTCATAAAGGATTTGACATCATAATGGCATCATCATTCTTCTATATAATTTTAAAACATTTCATTACAAAATATTATAATAATCTTACATTACAACCAAGAGCGCAATCCTATGCACATTTAGCCAGAAATAAGCATGCTAGGAGTTGTAGGCCTTTTTTCTGTCTAAACATGCATAGGATTGCGCCTTTAGATGAGTAATAATTTCAACTTACAAGCTATAATAATGTCTTTGGGCCAGTGGAAACATAGAACAAATTATATACATGGAGGGAGAACACTAAGGTGTAACATTCAGAAGATCAGTGGAAAAGCCTGCATAGCTTCTAAACATTCACAAAGTTGTTGTCCGTAACTTAATTATAAATCACCCCACTTTCACAGTGAAATTTTTACAAATCCTTTCAAAAGCTTACCACTTTTGCTTGTAAAATAGAGACAAACTCAGCCAAGCTAACTATCTTCCATGATACATACAGGAGAATAGAAATGGAGGCATATTTTTTGGCAGGTGTATAAACTTTTCTCTCATTGCTTGTATGCCTAATACACATTGGGGTACAAGTAAAATCCAAAGCAGATAGATGTTACACTGCCAGTAGTCTCCACAGGGCAGAGAGAAATATAAGAAAGGTTTATTGATGTTTTCCAAAGTAAGAACAATCACGGCCAAGCAGTGGCATTGTATGTTTCGACCCCATGTGCATTATCAGCACTAAAGAGCTGTCTGAAAGCTTACCAGAGTTGCATATACACAACCTTTTATCTTTGGTTGCCAAATCAACTAATAGTGCACCAACGGGGTTTTTCCCCGTTTCAACCATAAAACTCCCCTACCTTCCACATCTCCACCCATTTCTTCATGCCGGTTCACAGCCATTGTTCCCCCAAGTTGCTGTTTCTTCAACACCACTAAAAAAAAACACATATACTAAAATCTCAGAAAGGCATTTTCAGCATGAGAAACCAGCTAATCAAGGGTTATATAGTGAATGTGAAGATTTCACATTCTGCCATGTAGCCCAGCTGATTTGCTCGTGGGATGACAAAATCCTTTTCGTGCCCTCCCTTTGCAACACATGCTGGCAGCTTCATGCCTACCAGTGCGGCACAGCTAGACCTTTGCCCTAATCTGCATGACTAGTTGCAGCAGAATGTTGGCGATGCGTGCATTCCGAGGTGTATCCGAATATACGTCTCATTTAATGCAATGCAGCAACATTTAAACTAACATTTAAAAGACCAATGTTGTGCATTTTGTAGAAGAACATTTGTTGGAGTTATTTTTTATTATACCATAGTAACAAGACAATTTATTTCATTTATTATTAACATTTCTATACTGCTCTGTTGGCTAAAAAGCCATCAAACTGAAACAGAAGTGGGCAACTGCTCTCCTCGCCTCCCAATGGCACCCCATGCATTCCCTGCAACCAAAGGGTTCTAGGTGCACCTTCATCTGAAAAACAAACCCAACGTTTAGCATATATGTCAAGATGTACTCACATTTAAAGAGCTGGAGGGTTGCCAATATAATACAAGTGTTTAAAAAGGCATTCGGGGATGGGTTCAGGAAATAATGGACCTGTCCCAATTCAATTGATAGAAAGCAGTATTTAAGCTAGAATGACTAACACATGGAAGAACAAGCCTTGCTGAGGAAGAATCAGCATAGCTTCTGCAAATGGATGTCCTGCTTAAGCAACCTTTTGGGCCTCTAGACTGATGATGCCTTTTGGAACTTGATCCTGGGGAATACTGGAATTTGTGCAACTTTTTTCTGCGCCAAACATGCATAGGACCCACCCTTAGTCTTTGGTTTCAGCCTGACTTGGACTATATATTCACCTCTGGCCATTCCAACTGACTGACTGCAGACCTGAAATGGACTATGTAGTGAGGCAAATTAGACAAATTCATGGAGGATAGATCTATCACTGCCTATCAGCCGTGATAGCTAAAAGAAACCTCCATGTTTAGAAGTAGCACACTGCCAAATCTCATGGGAACGTATAGAGGGATGGCCATGGCTGCCTTCAAACCCTGTTTTTTGACTCTCCAGAGGCCTCCAGCTGCCCACTGCTAGAAACAGGGTGCTGCACTAGGTAGGCCCTTGTGTCTGATCCAGCAGGGCTCTTCTTCTGTTCATAACTCACTGCTCATTACGTGCATCGCTTATTTCCTCATTACCTGTATGTATATCTTACCCTTCTTCCAACGAACTGAGGGTGTCATAAATGCTTCTTTCACACTCCCTGTGCAGTCGGCACTTCCTATATGACAGGAACAGATCAGTGAGGGAGACCTGGAAGGGGTGGGGTGAGAGAGTTGGAGAAAGGGAGAAAGAGCACAACAACATCTTGATCAGGAAATACTTCCAGATCCCTTCTTCACCCCCTTCCCTGAGTAGCACTTTGGAGCTACTCCAGCAAATGTGCGTACGCGCTCAAAGCAGGAGGTCTGTGGTTTGAACCTAACAGTACCTGTGATAGCAGCTCTCGCCCAGCTGGCTCCTGCCTGCATATTTCACAGCTGGATAATTGATAGTCGCTCCCATCCTGGAGAACTAGGTCATGGGGAGAGGCTGTCAGCATTGTCCTCGGCTTGCTGTCGCCGTTTTCTCGCCAGTAAATCATTCAACACCTCAGCTACTACAAATTTGGTAGGGTTCGCTGTCTGTGTCACTGGATCACCTGCATTTAAATGTGCCAAAACTCATCAGAAGAGAAGCAGTGTGAGCCAGCGGAGAGAGTGCTGTTCTGAGCGTTGGGTTCAAATCCTACATCAGCCATACAGTTTGTAGGTGACCTTGTTCAAGCCGCTCTTTCTCAGGCCCAGTTCCTTCACCTGAGAATGAGGATAATGATCCAATTCATGGGGCTGTAGTGAGAACAAATGTTATGGCTATGATAAACCTTGTAAAGGCTGTTTGTTATTGAGCATATATGTAAACAGAAAGATGTATATTAATATATATGTATACAAAATTATATATCTATATCTATATACATACACAAAATCAATTTTAAAAAGCTTTAAAAAAACCTAACAGATCAAACAAAGATTGTAATATACCACTTTCGCCAGGCATTATAGATGTGGTATGAAAGTGAAAGAGCACATCCAGATAGCACATTTTTTCAGAGATCAGGATTTCTGATTTACGGCATTCAGCACCCACAAACCACATAGGGACTGTATCAATTCGCATGTGGATCTTAATTAGTCCAAATGGCATACTGAAGTATTTTAATGGAGTGGGGGCAGCACTGGTGGCCCAATGCCAATGGAGGAAACTATGGGGATAGTTGCACAATACCCTTGCACCATTTTTCAGGATAGGGTTACTTCTTCCTGCATTTCCAGTTTAACATAAAACTGTACAACCAGCAGTATGGGGTTTGGATACAGCTGTATTGAAATGGGATTACATCATGATAAACCCAAGAGTATGATATGCAATTACGTAACTGACACAGATGTTGAAAATAATAACTGGATTCCATGAAGACATAGACATGTTTATGGAGAATGGGAATATCAAAGGATATTAATTTACAAATGGCCAATGTAAAAATCCTTTATGTGAGGGTGCCCCGCAATCATGAACTGATGGGACCTGAGATTGACAAGCAATGTAGAGGGCATGCTTTTGTACACTTTCCCATATAGAACTGACAAATATAAAATCACAGGCAGGATGTCTGCTTACATTCGGTGCTTATAATTGCCTGATCTGCACACGAGCAATTTGATAATATAGTTCCTTTGAGATATAGATATATATGTATATATACCCTAAATCACAAGCATCTAGCACACTTCTCAATTCATGATTGATCGTAGCTGCATAACAAACAATTGTAAAGGAATCCTGGAGAGATTTGCCAATCTGATGAAATCAGATCCTCTGTCAAGGTCTTTCCTAAAGTGTAATTTAGTAAGAAAACAGCTTTTTCAGTTGCCAATTCCAAATAATAAAAAGCTCAGGAGAGTGAGGAAGTATAGAATCCCTCTTCCTTCCACAGTGTTTTACAAAGTGCTGATTACATTTATGTACTATGAAGTGGTCATGTCATGGAGTCAGGGATGCCTTCTCAAAATATGGGGCGTCTGGCGGCCCATCTTCTCTATTGGCATCTTTTGTATCTTTTATCAGCTCTCAAAAGTTGGTTTTTATTCTACCTTTCCTCCAAGGACCTCAGGGTGTCATACATGTTCCCTATTTATCCTCATAACAACCCTGTCATATCTTCCAACAATTTCACAGACAAAAAAATAGGGATATACTTGGGACATCAAGCCTCACCCACTCCACTAACGCAGTTAGGAAATTTTAGACTCTCAATGGTGTTATGCTCCACCACACACTCAGCACCTTTAAATGCCAATGTGCATTACTTGACTTAGTTTTAAATCTACTCATTTAGCCCTGCCAGTGGAGGCTGGTGCCTCCGACAACAGTGGGGCAATGAATCCAGGTTTCAGTCAGAACCAGCCAGAACTCTAAAAGAGCTGTCCAAGACACTTCTGCACCTTGGACAGCTCCTTTAGCACTCTGGCTGGTTTCGACTGAAACCCGGAGTGGATTCACCACCCCACTGACATTGGAGGCACCAACTTCCACTGACCCATGTTATGTTTGGGGGCCCGCCTGCTCATTCTGCTGAATGGAGCCTGGGACCTCAGCCCCAAAGTCCTACCCTGATAGCACCACCGCCATCTTTGCATGTTTTAAAGGCTGTTCATAGTCGGTTGCTTGTTGTATTCAATTATTTTGCAGTAGTCTCTCCTCCATTGATTTAAAAGCCAAATGGGTGATTGATCGTTCCTCTGGCAAAGATATACGAGAAAAATATAGCTGTTCTCAACAGTTAAAAGTATACTCCATAGGTGCAGTTTGTGAAATGGCAGGTTGTGCACCACAGGATGTCTTAGTCTTCAATTGCATGCATTTACCTATGTGCACTAGAGATACAATCCATTTACTCAGAGATTTAATGTCTAGGGCTTTTCTATATGTGGCTTTTAACCCACCACTTTACTGTGGCTTCTGCTTCTAGATTCTTTGTGGGATTAAGATAAGCTCCTTTACAGGTGATTTTTCCCCCAGGGGTTTTCTCTTCTTTTCTATATGTTCCATTACATAGCCACTAGGTGGTGCTCGGGTATAGGAGAATTGTGCAAATACTCAAGCTTTTCATAGCACCATTCACAAAAATACCAGACTTCCCTTGTTAGAAAAAAATCTGCTCTAATGGTTGCAAAACCCCGGCTGCTATGAACTTGCGGCGGCCATTTTGGTTGCAGCCTCTCCTCCGTGTATCCCCCAGCCGTATCCCAGCATGTACCGTGAGTTCTGCCGGCTGCATAGAGCGGCTGGGGTTTTTTGGCTGCTCTAGGCAGCAGAACTCTATTCCGAAACGGAATAGTCCACGGAGAGAGGGGGGGCTGAATTCGGACGACACTTTAAACAATGGGGCTTCGGGCTAAACAACGTGCAAGCCCATTGTTTCGCTCCGTTGTTTAAAGTGCCTGATTAACGTACTGTCAGTTGTGTGTGCTGCCCTCCAGATGACACAATAAGCAACACAACTGATGATTGTTCCCCCCCTCCTCCGTTGCCTAATGTGTCGTCCGAACTGAGCCAGTGTTGGTGCTTGCCTGACCTCCAGAGGCAAAAGATAGAGGCAAAGGGATAGATCCAACTTCTAGTTTGTGAGCAGGAGCATTCCCTGAGCAGAACACTCCTGTCAGCGGAAATGGGGTGGAGAGTATGTGGATGTTCACATAACATGTGTGGGTTGTTGTTGAAGTGTGGGTTGTTTGTTGAACCCTGGTTTGGTGTGTTGTCTGAACACAGCCAGGTTGGCTTGTTAACCATGCAGCATGGCTTATTATCTTGAACAAGTCATCTTGAGAACCTATGGTTTGTTGTTGGATTGTTCAGGATGGTTAACAAGCCACACTGCATGGTTGACAAGTCACCCTGGCTGCATTCAGACAACATGCTAACCCACCCTGCGAAAAACATGCTGCATTGACCCCAGAGGAACGGTTAGAAAATGTGTATGTTTGTGTGTGTAGGGGACTGCAGGGGGAGGGAGCAATGGGCAAGGAATGCCACCCCCTCCATGTTTCTAGCAGAATTCCTCCAGTGGATTAGAAGCCACCCGTGCACAGGAGGCAGATTCTAGATCCATTCCATTGCAACGTGAACTGAACACTGCAGCCCTGAAGAAACACTTATAATCTGAAGGCAGAGAGGCAACAACTGTTCATCCTATCCAGGACTGGACATTACAGGCATCAGGTATAAATTACAGGCAGGTAGATTTAAATGAAATGCTAGGAAGAACATTTTGGCTGCAATCCAGTTCAGTACTAGGTGCACCTAAACCCATTGATTTCAAGACTGGCATGTGGCTTACGACTGTAAGAGCAGTTTATCCGTGGAAGAAACAGCCCAAGGAGATTGAGATTTAAGAGTTGGGATTGCAATCAGTATCTGAAATGGGAACATTTGGATGCATGTCTCTGATTCACGGTGGACATAGTCTCTGTGTGAGCAAAGACCTGTAAATGTTTTATAAATTCTTGTTTGTTTATTTTATTTATTTATTACATTTATATACCACCCAACTGGCAAATGCCCTTGGGGTAATTTACAACAACAACAACAACTCACCAGTTTTTTAAAAGCTCTTGACAGTCACTGATATAGATACAACTAAATAAGATTTTTTTCCCTAAACGTTATTAGTACCATGTGATATTTAAATAGCGTTTTTAAGGTACAAAGGCATTCTATCTTGTATCACCTATCCATCCACAGCCATAAGGTAAATTGCAGAATGGTTATAAACGTGTTACAGCAACATAGACACCCCAAATACTGTGAAACATTAGAGACATGTGATGAATTCCTTTGTGAAAGAAAGCCAAGTTATAAATCAATACAAACATCCCTTCATTAAGACCTCTTCAACCTTGGATAAGAAGTAGGTTATGTTACAGAGATAGCGACGTGTCCAAAGTCACCGATTGAGGGCTGCTGCTTCAGGCATTCAAAAATAAAATCCTACACGGAAGGCACTTCCACCTAGGGCTTAATATGCAACCTGTACAGATCATCATGTTCTGACATTCGTTTTCACAGGGGTTTATTGACTTGTGCATGCATTCGTTGGAAAGCTGTGGTTGTACAAGGAAAGGGAAAAAAAACTGGATTTCATGGCTGCACAGGATCTTAAGCCTGGTTCTTGGTTGTTCAGGCCGACAACAAACTGCCTATTGCACCAGACTCACTTCCTTTATTTTATTTTATTTTAATTATTTTATTTTGGGGGGGGGGGTGAAATTTCAACAAAAGAAAAACATAAAGTGGGGGGAAATTATAACTACATAGATTTATTTATACCACTCCCTTTAGATAGTCTTGAATTAACATAGAAACCTTAAATCAGCCTCCCCCAACCTAGTGTTCTCCAGATGTTTTAGGACTTCATTTCCCATCAGCCCTAGCCAACAGGAGCAATGGTCAGAAATGCTGGGAGTTATCATCCAAGTAGGCGAAGGCTGCTTTACATCCTATAAGCACAGCCCTAGAGCAGTGCTGGCTTGCAGTTGTGGGGACTCTCAGGCAAGGACTCTCTTAATCTCGAAGAAATGGAGTGTGCAAACTGAGAACTGTTTCACACTGCTTCTGGCTTTAGTGGGTGCATGAAGTAAGAATGGCAGCACTGTTGTGGCAGTAGTGAGTTTATTGCCAGTTTGTAGGATCCCACAGGTCCCCTCTACAAGGATTCGCTTTTGCGCCTGGTTAGGCGATTATGCGCATAATCGCAGAAGCGCATTTACGCCTAATCCCTCTGCACGAGAGGCGGCGAGAGGCGGCGAAGCGCATTAACAGATGTCCAAAATGCGCTTTACAAGTAGTTAATGCGCATAAGCGCTTATTCACACAGTCAAAATGCGCTTTAACGGCCGGAGCAAAATAAAACTCGCGATTTAACGCGCATTCGATAATGCGCATAATTGGGGAGATAACGTGCCTCTACGCCCGATTTGCGCTCCGTTCTTGTAGAGGTAATTTTTTTAATGCGCCTTGAAAGAGCTTTAAATGCCTCTTGTAGAGGCACCTACAGATACCCAACTCTGAATCTGGCCCTGCTGCCCTAGAGATACAAAGCAGCACAATTGCTTCTTTCCTGGAAGGCAGCATAGACAATTATGGCAATAATGGCCCCAGCAACGGGCTGGAAGGGACCCCATTGCCCCAATACACACACCAGCTGATTCAAATTCTCCTTTACCACCCAGAAGACCAGAGTGTTTTGTTAGAACCAAACAAGGAACCATTTCTCTATGAAATTAACAGGAATCACTTTTGATTTCTGCAAATCACAGCCTGAAGTGCCACATATTATTCATTAATGACAAAACAATAACTACTCCCCAGCTAATGCAGCAAATACAGATTTCAAGATCTTTATTTTGCAAAATGAAGGACTAAATAGGACTGGGAAATCTTGCATTGATGAACCATTGGGAAAAATATGAAAATAAATGATAGTGTAGTTTAAGTGTTAAAACACCCAGCGGTCTTAGATTATGTAATATTTGAGGTCCTTGTGTTTAAATACCAGGCAGTTTCAGTAATAGTGAAACATGATACATTTATATTTCATTTTGACTGAGCTTAGTGTTTATTAGGGTGTGTGTGTGTTCCTCTTTGTTTTGCAAAAGCACTCCAGAAAAACAAGTCACCAGAGAAGCATCGAGGGAGCAATGAATAAGATATAAATATTATATTTAACCATGTACATGGCACTCCACCCAAACTAACTTTTATTTGGCCAAAATCAGCTCTAGATCAATTATCCAAAGGTCAGAGTTGATCTCACATCATCTGTATTCATTGGACATAGGAAGAAGTTAAGAACACAAGCTATGCCATGAATGTGTACTCACCCCTTTTGGTCAGATATACAAGCTTCCTGAAGGAATCAAGCTCAAAAGAAGCAACCATTTCTTTTTTACTTCCTGCAGAATCCAGTTGTGCACAGTGCTGATTGGCTAGCTATTGTGGCAATCACCAAAGCCACCTCCCTCTCTTCTTCCCATACAGCTGTGCAGAGTGCAGATTGGTTGGCCTTTGTAGTAAACATGAAGCTACCCACCCCAGCCCAAAGAATGTTTCACCTTACAAACAAAAGAACTGGCTTTTCCCCCTGACAAGGTGCAGAATAAGCTTTTAAATCAGGGATGGGCAGACTTCAGGCTTGCAGGATATACTTTGGTGTTTTTTATTAGATGCACCACCTGGAGCCAGGTGCAAAATAGTGCGGGGGGGGGGGGGGACAGACATATACTAAGAATGAAGGAACAGGATGTCTCTCTGAGCACATGCTCAGCTCAGGAATTTGTGATCACTACTAGAACCAAGCTCACAAGTTATTTCACACAAAAATCCACTCCTGGTTCCTCCCACGGCAGGCAATTTTCTTTTTCCACAACCACATTTAGTAAAGGGGGAGGGGGGGCTTTTTAATTGTGGCTATTGTTAAACAATTTGGCAAGTGTTTCTGACTCTCACCTACTAGATCAAATCACCCAGAGATCTACCAGTAGATCCTAATCTATCTTCTGTCTGTTCCTGATTTGACATGCCAGGTTTATGCATGCAAAAAGCCAAAAGCTTGCTCAAAGTGGGGGGGGGGGAGAGAGAGAGAGAGAGAGAGGAGGAGGAGGAGGAGGAGGAGGAGGAGGAGGAGGAGGAGAAGAAGAAGAAGAAGAAGAAGAAGAAGAAGAAGAAGAAGAAGAAGAAGAAGAAGAAGAAGAAGATCAGCATTAAATCAGTCAGGTTCATGTGTCAGAAGGAGAGTGAAGGCAGGGATAGGCAGAGCTCACTCCACAGCAGGAAAACACCCACCCACACTGGTTTACATAGGTAGGAAGCTAACAGGTAGAGCAAGAAGACACAAAAGTAGCATGTATTCAATTACATTATTGTTTGACAAAAGAATAGAGTGAACCTCATTACCATCCTATCACCCATTTTACAGACATTCCCTCTTTTGTCTTATTCCTAACATGAAAGTCATCCGAACTGGAGTACAGTGGTAGAAACCTGAAAAGGTTAGAGATGCTTTTGACTTGTGAACCCAATTCTATACACAGTGCCAGCTTAGAACAAACTCATAGCACATGTCGAGATTACATATGTAAATCGACTTGAAACCTTCTTAACTCTCTTCAATCCCAGCAGAGGAACTCTGATAACTGCAGCTTCTGTGGAAGGACTTAGGATCCCTAGAAAAAAAATATTCTCCAAAAGAATGCTTCTCTCAATTTTGCATCTTTGCAAGCATGTTATTGTACCAGTTGTAGAAATGAGCACATAAAAGTATGATTCAAAATAAATTGGACAGAAAGTGTAGAAATGTGGAAAGTGAAATCAAAATTCCAGCAAAGATCTTTGGGGAGCAGGAAGATGAGTTTCTGAGCATGAGATCAGATCATTTCTGGCC
The DNA here is from genome assembly GCA_029215795.1 of Anniella stebbinsi. Classification (NCBI taxonomy): domain Eukaryota; kingdom Metazoa; phylum Chordata; class Lepidosauria; order Squamata; family Anniellidae; genus Anniella; species Anniella stebbinsi. Next base: position 55,706,565 of record JARDYH010000005.1, on the reverse strand, counting down.
TAGACTACAGAAACCGCTGTCATGTTTCTCACACTGCAGGCATCATTCAAACCCACAAAAACTAAATAGATAGTCAGAATGAAGGGCTTACACAGCCATAGAGTGAAAAGTTAGATTTATGAATCAAGGGATGTTTGGATTTCTGGAGAAAGCCACAGGAATAATGAAGACAGAGCGAATGCAAGGGCCATTATGCTGTCTAGCAGAACGTATTGCCTGGGTGGTGAAATGACTACACAGGACAAGATTCTGTTAAGCTGGTAATTACTTCAGAGCACAGCGGTGGCCTCTGCTTTTTGAGAGGAGCATCTCTGAAAGCCTTTGATAAATCAAAGGCAGGGCTGCTGAAATCAAGATAACAACGTTACTGAAAAGGACAAGCAGCTGTCTATAGAAGGTCAACAGCAATGGGTTAACGCTCAGGCAGAAATGGAAAGAGCCCGTCTGTTGCTAGATTGTCAAGTGGGTGTGTTGTTGTCGTTGTTCGGGGGGTTTTGGTGCCAGTCTTTTGGTGAACAGGTACAAAAGATGGATAGAATAGAGAAGAGGAGGACTGGGCCAGGGGTGCTGGCTGGGGTGGTGGGGATTCATTGCATTTTGCTTGTCATATATTCAGAAAGGCTAGCAGATCGCTCAAAGGTCCACATTAAAGGGCACATAGGAAGCTGCTTTGTACTGAGTCAAGCCATTGGTCCATCTAGCCCAGTATTGTCAACACTGACTGACGGCAGCTCTCCAGGGTTTCAGGCAGGAGTTGTTCCTGCCCTATCCAGAGATGCCTGGGTTGAAACCTGGGACTTTCTGCATGCAAAGCAGGTGCTCCACCACTGAGCTATGGCCTTTGCTTCATATGTAACACAACAAGAGGCAGAGTAAATTTATGCTTCCAAAGAAAGAGAGAGAAAGAAAGAAAGAAAGAAAGAAAGAAAGAAAGAAAGTGTTTCTGTGCCAGTTCAAACCTGAAGTTTCTGCTCAACCCAACAGTAGAGGGTTTTATATCTGGCTGAACAAATGACAAGAGTAGGGTACACTTTAACATAACAACCATGATAGAAGAAAGAAGTATAAGCATTGCCACCAAGGATACATGGAACAGGAGAGCTGCTGAGTGTTTGACCAGCACCAAGTCAGTGGCTTTCAGAACTTGGAAAATCAGTGCTGTGCTCCCCAAAACTAGGTCCACCAGAGTACCTCATTGGTCAAAAGTTAAACCTAGCAAGACCTGAAGGGCTCTGAATTCTTCTTCTGAATAATTATTGTTGTTATAATTACTATTCCAGCAAACTTTAGAAACAAATATTTCCATTTAAAACAAAGTAGAGGAAAACATTTTTTTCTCCTGCAGCAAAGCTAGCTCCATTCTACCGAAGGTGGTTTAAACAACTGTAACGCTGCTGCTCCAAGACTGGGGCTGGCAGGCAAGCATATCTAAGAGGGAAGTTATTCCATTGATTCTTATGAATGGTCATATTTACGACTGCTGATATATTATAACTCCTTCTAATTCCAGAGTCCTTACTCCCCACCTTCCTGAAAGCAGGGGGGGGGGGGGGAGAGAGACACACACTCTCGATGCAATCCATGGGGGCCATTTGTGCTGTCTATTGTGCAACTCATTTAAGGCGTTGACAGACATTCCTGTTGGATTGTACTCTCCCTTGCTTGCATATGAACAAACATCACCAGTATATGATTGGGCCATAATATCAGCATATTTAGAGATGGCAAAAATGAAACTATTGCAGCATTTCACTTAGTAGAGTTTGACACCAATAGTGTATATGAGGATTGGGCTAGTTTTCATGACATCAATACACACAAACACACAAATACTCGAAGAGACCCACCCACACATCTGTTCCTTTGCTATAGCCATGGTTGTTATGCTAAATAGTAATGACCAATCAACAGTTCTGTGCCAAAATGGCAGCTACATCCAGTTATGTCTAATTAACCAAATTTGCACCTAAATTTGCTTATTTTGTAACATTTATTCATGGAATAGTCTCTGCAAGTCATGGAATAAGGCAAAGAAATATAGAGGTCGCTGGAGCCCTGTCCCTGATCACTAAAAAGCCAGTTCAACACACACATATATCCCCAAGTTCTATGATTTCACTACCCATTGCCCAGGCTAACACACATTAAAACTTACTTTCACAGCCTTAAGGACTTGAAACTTGGCTTTAAAAACAAACAAACAAAAAAGGTAAAGCTACGATTCTCAGGGTGCTTTATTCGGCAATGAGTCCCCAGTTCTATGCACTGGTGGAATCTTAAAATACATGCAGCCTTGCTTGTAACTTGTGTTCGTCGTTAGATCCTTGTTTCAAGAGGCTCATGGATTAAACTTTGCCCAGTGTACACAGGCCTATTAAGATCCACCCTAAATAGTTCCAGATGCATTGACAGAAGAAAAAAGATTGCCAAATATAGTTCACCCATTTATAAACTTGCAAGTGTTGGAATAATATTAGAAAGATAACGAGGATGCAAAACTACAGACCCCTGACAAAACATTTGATAATGAGTTCCCTTCTACAGCATACTGAACAAATCTCAGATTCTAAACACATAGGAATCCAAGGGCACATTCCCAGAGCTTGCAGCAATCTTGCACCTTAATGACATTATTTCCCAACTTCTGGTGTTGGTTGAGGCCACAATCCATAAATCTAGGTCCCCTGAGCCAGCCCCACTTGTTGCACAACAGTATGGCTTTTAATAATCCCGTTCATTTTGATGTGGATTCTGGAAAAGGATTTCCCAGTGGATGGAAACTATGGCTTGGACCCTAAGTTAAACTATGGCTTGGACCCTAAGTTAAGTTAACTTAAGGACGTTCATGGGAGGAATGTTCCCCATCCCCTCCACAGTCCTGCAGCTATCTGTGCCCCCACCCCAACCCTCTCTGGAAGGTTGAAGGGTCTAAGTTCTGAATACTGTAGGATGAAGCACGATGATAGGGGGGACAGAAAACCTTCCTTCCGTCCGTGAACTTCTTTAATTTATCTTTTCTCAGGATCCAAATCAGATTTGGGGCAATTGAACCCTGCACTCGACAGTCACCACATCCCATCTCACATTGTTCAGGAGGGGCCCCCAACCACCGAGAGAGGCTTTTGAAGGGCACAGGCAGCTGCAGGGGAGGGGAGAAGATGGGGAAGTTTCCTCCCATGAACTCCCTTAAGTTAACTCAGCATAGATTCCACACCCGTTTCCAAAATGCTTAAAAGAAGAAAGGCCAAGGGAAAGACAGAACTACATTAAAATACATCTTTTGTCCATGTTTATCTCAAGAAAGTCAAAAGAAGAGGCTTGGGATGGAATTAATCAGAGAAGGAATTTTGTGGAATTGGTATTCCGGCATCTGTTTTTTATCATTTTTAATTGTGCACATTATGCCATAGCAAATATTAGATTTTGCAAAGCCTTGCAACAATATGCAATAATATTTTTCCGATGCCAAGCTTGGATTCGCACGACTGTTTTCTCCCACCATGAGGTGATTTCTTTCCCTCTCCCCATTCATCCCATGGTAAAATCCACCCAAAAGCTAGGTCAAAGGAGAAGTCCACCAAGAGCATCTCTCCCTGGCCATCATTCAACAGGCAGATGCTAATATAGTTAAACTTCAAGAAATGCACAATCCTAGAGCAGATAACAAAGTATGCCTGCAGAGAGGGTTTTGAAGGGGTCAGATTGTTCTCTCCATTTCCAGTGTTCGGGCCGTGAGTGCTGCTGCTTATGTAGCCAAAACAGCACCACTTACACAAAGGAGGGAGGAATATGAAGGCTTGGGGGGAAAGTTTGCAAAAGTACAAAATAAAAAATATTTAGGAAAAATCCATAAGTGGGTGGAGGGGGTGGGGAGGGAGAGACTCTTGAAAGCAGCTCAATAGTGGAAGCAAGTCCAAATTTAGCTTTATTGGCAATCTTTGATAAAGAATATGGGAATAATAATATAAGAGAATTGATAAAAACCTCCTGACACCGGCTAGATTAATGATAGCTAAGAATTGGACAATACAAGGGAATTATAGTATAGAAGAATGGTATAAAGGGGTGTGGGATATTGCAATTAACGATAGACTAACATGTAAAATCAAAGCTCGGATGGGATTATCCAAAAAGAATGATTTTGAAAGTACCTGGGGATCATTTATAGAATACGTTTTAGTAAAGGGGAGAGGTTGTACACCTTCAAAAGAATCGTTGCAATTTTGGAAAAATGTATAATATATTAGAGCATTGAAGGTCTCAAGGGTAGGGGAGCACAGGGGGGAGTTAAGGTTTTGTTTATGTATCATGTTTATTTTATGTTATTATACGTTGAAATATTAAATAAAAAAATTTTTAAAAGAAAAAAAGAAAGCAACTCAATAAGGAATGATCATGCTCAGTGGCCCATGGAATACTAGTGTGCGAGGTTGGGGGACAGGACCAGGGGAAGGAATGGAATGGAGTGGCTAGAATGCTGAACAGGAAAGATTCCACACTGCAACATTTTGTTGCAGGTCCTTCCTTTACATATTAGTCGAGGCTGTTGGCTCCAATGTCAGTGAAATGGTAAATCTACTCCAGGAAACTCAGAAGGATTCACAACCCCACTGACATCGGATCGACCAGCCTCCACTGGTGTGTCACTGATATCCATCCATCCCTCACAGTCTACATGCACTATAATCCTCAGGCTGTGCTAATTCCCTCCCCATTTGCACTTCAGGCCATGATAGCTATGGGCTCGACAACATGATTAATTCAGGTTGTATGAGCTGATGTGCATTCTATAAAAGCACATGTAGCTGCCTTCTCCTAAGTCAAACTAATGGTCCATTTAGCCCAGTGCTGTGTAACCTGACTGACAGCAACTCTCCTAAGATCTCAAGCAAACATTCTTCCTGGATACCAGACCTGCTACCTGATATTCATTTTTAAAACTGGAAATGCCAGGGACTAAATATCACGCTGGGTACATATATCTGTGTAAAAACATGACCACTTAGCAATGGCAGGAAATGGCAATTTTACTGCAGGCTTCTCCCATGCTTTACTGCCTTCTTTGAAAAGGTACATTTTCAGAGCTTCTAGTTCAGCACTAAGGAGTTAAACAACGAACATCTGGAGCTCTTGTGTGGATGCAATCATATATTAGGGTGGCTAATTATGCACGCATCATCAAAAAAGATGTCAAAAGAGGACAGATTTGTATACACTTTTTATATGCTCATGCATACATATAGATGCAAATCTAGAAATAATTACCATAATTTAAATAGAAATACAATACTTATTACCACAATGGGGACAAGTGTGGCTAGGTGATGCATGTGCTTGCTCAGTCTGCTATCCAGGTGCTAAGAACTGTTTATTGGAAATGTCAAGGCCCCTGCTCTCCCTTTTTACAGTTCTTTATCTTTAAACAAGACTTGGACTAAACAGCCCTGCAAGTAGAGAATTACTGGGTTCACACAACATGATAACCCAGATTCAGGGTTGAGTATGGGTGGTGGTTGTTGAAACATGAGTTGTTGTGTTTTCTGAACCCAGCAGTGATAACAAATCGTGGTTAATCACAAACCCACATGTCACACCCCAACAACAAACCATGGGTTCTCTTCATGGCTTGTTTGTGGTTAACAAGCCATGGTTTGTTATTGTGGCTAGGTCCCCACTAACCCACCCCCACCCTTATTCTGCTCTTTCTCAATGCAATGGTTGAAGGAAATACACATAGTTTGACTGCAGTTGTTCCAAATTTTGGGGTGGGATGGTAGTAGTAAGCAAGCCAGGACCATTTTGTACTTTGCGAAGTAGCCTGAGAAAAACTTGGGGGGAGATGCAAATGTAGGGTTCCTGTTTGGCAATCCCAATTTAGCCAAGCAGTGAAGCAAGGGATCTGCCTAAATAACCCTTTGTTTTGCTGCTTCTAATGCCTGCTTTGCCATAATTTAAAAGTTGTGAAGGACTATCAATTCTGGACTCCCCCCTTTTTCATTTTTTTTTAAATAAAGGAGGCTGCCTAGATTGCTTGGGTAATTACCTGATTTTTCTGAAAAGGCTTCTGTTTTGGGGACTCTGTAGCAGAGGTGCCCATCCCCTCCCTGACAGAAAAACTGAGGTAGGCTGTTGACCTCTGGGCCAGATCTACACCAAGCAGGATATAACACTTTGAAAAGGGGTTGAAAACTGTATATAGAGTGTGTCATGGGCCTCAACAGTTGTCACTACTGCTATAAAGCATTTTAAAGCAGTAGTGTAGATCCCTGCTTGCAGAATAAAACACTAGAGAGGCTTGTTCTGAGCCTTTGACTCCAATTCAGATGCACCTAGAAGTTTAAAAGCAAACAAACCCTGACACGTGCACTCCTTATTTTGTCAAAAGCAAACTTCATAGACTGGCATTAGGATTTAATTTGGCTAAAGAAAACAGAAAAGAAAAAGGAAGGGAAGGGAAGCAGTTCCCTTTCTGTTTCATCTTACAAACAACTTAATCCTCCTCCCCACCCCTCAATCTCTAGTCCTTTCCTCCCCCCCCACCCATTTTTATCCTTCCTTTTGCTGCCACACACTCTTCACACATCAAAACCTATTTTAAGCTGGCTGATGAATCCCAGATGTCTAGGGAAGGCAGCAGGAGGTACGGTTATTCCATTCGCGGCTTCGCACGGCTTTCCTGGCAACATCCTGTGTGAGATTAAGCCAAGTGGGAAGAGCATAATAAAGTGGGAAACAAAAGAGTCTGATTCTCAATAATGTGGTGTGTGTGTGTGTGTGTGTGTGTGTAAAAAAGGGTGCTGGAGGAGCAAATCAGGATCTCAAAGAGCCGAGGTGACATTGGAGTGAAGGAGTAGGGCCTGCACCTGTACCTGTTTCTGCCCAGGTGAAATTAGAGACAAGGCAGGTGAGTCTAGCAAGGTGTTTGTTTGAAGTTAAAATGATGCAGGGGATAAGCCTTGGAGCCACATAGCTAATATATCCTTGGTTGCCTTTCTATGCTAGGGTGGTTTGTTTTCTCAATCCTTGGGTCGTTTGCTTTCCTCCTCCTTTACGTGCTCCCTCGCTGTACCCTAAATGCCTTTGTGGCACTATAGTACTGGCATGTAGAATAGCTGTTTTTTCTACCACTCCTGCCCACCACCCCTGTAGCCTGATGAAATAACCAATGAACAATCCACAGTTCTGGGTTCACATGTAACAACCCAAGTCTTAAATAACCCATACTTCACAATCCAACAACAAACCATGTGCTGGGTTCGGATGACACAATAAGCAACGGTTGCTTTATTAGGCCGGTCACCGGTACACCTAGGGGTGACTGGTACACCTAGGGGTGATCACATCACACCAGTTTTAAAATCGCTTCATTGGCTGCCAATCAGTTTCCGGGCGAATTATAAAGTGTTGGTTGTTACCTTTAAAGCCCTACATGGTTTGGGTTCAGGGTACCTGCGGGATCGCCTTCTCCCGTACAATCCGCCCCGCACACTTAGGTCCTCTGGGAAGAACTTACTCAAGCCAGCCAGAACTAGGCTGGCGAGTGTTACCCAGAGGACCTTTTCTTCCATCACTCCCAGACTATGGAATGGTCTGTCGGAGGAGGTTAGACAAATTGACAGTCTTCATGAATTTAAGAGAGTCATGAAGACTGTCCTCTTCCGACAGGCCTATCCAGATGAATTTTAAGATGTTTTTAATGTTGTATTGTTCTCTTGCTTTTTAAAAATTTTAACTGTTGTGATTTTTATGTTTATATTGTTGCTGTTCCCCGCCTCGATCAGGAGGGAGAGGCGGGTTACAAATAAATATTATTATTATTATTATTATTATTATTATTATTAGGCAACCATCAGTTGCGTTGCTTATTGTGTTGTCTGGCAGGAAAGGACAACTGACGGTTGGCTATTTTTCCAAAGTAGTCATTGGAGAAACACAATGGGCTGCTCCATCGACTATCCCGGCAACCGTTGCCTATTGCATCGTCTGGCGGTCTCTGTTGATTATTCTTCCCTGTCCACTGAGTCACAATGCAAGAGCAGCAGAAACCCAACCACTCCAGCCCTGCTGTATTCTATGAGTATGGGAAAATAATCCCGTGCCAGGGAGTGCTTCAGGAGCCCCATCGTCCTGTCCTTTGGTGCAGTGGGGCGATCGGGGCTCCTGAAGCACACCCTGGCATGGGGACATGCTGTCCCTGGGTGAAGTGTTGCCAATTACGATGCCCCACGTGTTGCCAGGGACATGCATGTCCCAAGAGCCCCCCTGCCCGTCAATCCATCTGGATATTGCCATCCCCTTCAGGCAATCCCCAAACGGATCGGGGGTGACTGGTGGAGGATGCCTCCCGCTGCTGGACACGAGCCATCCAACTGTGAGAGGCAGACATCTGTCCAGATCGGCACGTTGGAGGAGCTCGCAGGGGTCAGAGCTGCTGGTGTGACCAGTAGGGCCCTTGCGCGTCTCCTTGCATGCCCAGTCGCACCAGCTGAAGGGAGGGGAATCCTGTGCTCAAGCTGGAGGGAGGTTTTGTCGGCCGATACGACGATCCTTCTTCCTGGTGTTGTCTCCCCGCTCTCTGGCTTCAAGCTCAATGGGCATAGAAGAAGTGTCACCAGAAGGATCTCCTCGCAAAAGAAGAGATTCCTTCCCCCCCCCCCCCGGTGACGCCTCCTCCACAGTGATTTCCATAGGAACAGGGCAGGGAGCAGGTGCAAGAACATCACCCTTGCCCTGTTCTTATGGACCGCAACTGAGAAGGACACATCAGCGCCAAGCCACGTTGTCCCTTGGATGACATGGCTTGGCGCTGAGGGGTCCTTCAGCAAAGCCAGGATTGCAGCCCCTGACTCGCAAGGAGACCGGGCCCAAGCCTCCTCACGGCAGAAACAGGAGGCTTGGGACCAGTCTCCTCGCGTGTCAGGGGCCATGATCCCGGCTCTGCCAAAGGCTCTGCTAACAGGCAACCCCAGATGCCTCCCCTCCCCTGACAGGGGACATGCAACGTCCCGGTTGCTTGGTGACGCTGGCAGAGTAATTCCATCTCCTCTCAACAGGTGACAGGGCTCTGTCAGAACTTCTTCTGGCAGCCCTGTCTCCTGTTGACAGGAGATGGAATTACTTCGCCGCCGGGAACCTCATCTCTCCTCCGCTCTCCGCTCCTCCCCCTGTAATGGTGCCGCTGGTAAGGTAAGCACTAACCAGCACCACCATTCGGTAGGGAGGGAGTACCGGGGGGGAGGGGCTGAGAAAGATGACAACTTGGTGGAGAGGAGGCAGTCCTCTCCACGGTGCGGCACTTCCATGTTACCCAAGGGCGCACACAGATTTACTGCCCATCGGCTGGACTATTTCCTCCATCAACTAAAATGTCATCCAAACGTGGTCATTGATTCTCTTTCTGGGTTGTTTGTGGTTAGAAATCATGGTTTGTCAGTACAGCTGTGTTCACACATCACGACAATTCAGAAGTCAGCAATCCATACCATGGATTAGTGTTATGTGTGAACCAGGCCTATCTCTCTCTCATCCTAATCTACCTTGTGAGTCTTATCCTTGGGAGGACAAAGTGGGGGAGGAGAAGTATGTACACCACCTTGAGCTCCAAAGTAGAATAAAGGCAAAGTAATTAATAAATAAATAAATAAACAAACAAACAAACAAATAGTCCTTCACAACCTCCACTGAAGTGCATGGGAATTGTGGAAGGTATTTGTTTGTGGTCTGACAAAACTCAGCTTTGCCTGAATTGAAGTTCTCTCATTGCCAATTTCTGTTTATTCTGTAATTAGCCAAACTATGGAAAAGTCTTTATTCATACATTTAAAAAGAAATCATTTGAAAACAATACATTAGCATATGGCCCTGAACTGAATTTCCCATAGGCATCAGCATGCAGGAGTCTACATTTACGTACCTGCCTAACAGATGGTTGGCACTATACCAATCGCCTGTTGGGAGGGGAAAGGAGAAAAGGGATCCTGGGTTTAGTCTCCCCACCCCAATCTGTACAAGTCATTGGTGCTGTAAAAGGGCATCATCCATTGCTGCGCAAGACACACTGAAATGAAGAGGAGCTGTATAAGAGCACACCAGTTGTTCTTGCGCTGCTGCTGCCACTTCATTAGGCCTCAAGTCGACAGCACTGACCATCTCTGTGATGCTGCAAAAATGGCCTCAGTCTAACCACTGTAACCCCAAAATGCAGGACCAGGTACCAGGTGTATGGTACACACGGCACACGTTTATGCACAAACCGGCTGATTCAGAAGACTTCTCTCAGAATGACTTTGCTTTCCTTTTCTTTCTCTCCTTAACGGCACTCTGCAGGTTTTTTGTCAACTTTCCATCTGCCAAGCAGTACTTCAGCCAATTCAAACACATGGAGGACCCACTAGAGATGGAAAGGAGTCTGCAGCTGCGTAAACATGCCAGGAGGGTCATGGGGGCCATTAACAGTGTGGTGGAGAACATCTATGATTCAGAAAAGGTCTCCTCCGTTCTAGCCTTGGTGGGCAAGGCACATGCTGTCAAGCACAAAGTCGAACCAGTCTACTTTAAGGTAAACACAAAGCCGAGACCTGCCTTTTGGTCAGAAAACCAAGCACAGAAAAAAAAAGTAGCTATACTGTGCTGGTTATTTTATTTATTTTATTTATTAATATTACATCTATATCCCGCCTTTTTTCCTCTTGCAAGGAACCCAAGATGGCGCATGTGGTGTAAGGGGAAAACCACAAGACTAAAATCCTTATAATGGCCTTCCCTCCTCTCCATTTTATTGTCACAACAACCCTGTGAGGTGGGTTAGGCTGAGAGTCAGTGATTGGCCCAGAGTCCGGTGAGCTTCATGGCTGACTGGGGACTAGAACCCAGATCTCCTGAGTCCCAGTCAAGCACTCCAACCACTACAACACACCTGCTCTCACTGGTTGTTTATTTCGGCTGGGTCATTTTATCCAGCAGTACTCACAGATAAGCTATGCAGATATGGTACAGAAAGGTGTTTGCAGAGCAAACAGCTCCAAATTACTCAAGCAAACTAGTCTCACCCACAGTTTTGGCTGCATCTGATTAGCTGATACATTAAACAGCCTATCCATCTATTCCTTAGGCCCTGTGCTGTACCATAACTATATCTAAGTTATGGTACAGCACAGGGTAAACACATATTCTTCTTACCCTGTTTATTCAGCTAACACCCATTCCTTTGTTTTCTCCCCTGGGTTAAATTTTAGATTGTGATCTCCTCTGTAAATTACAATCACATTGGTGTAATAACAACCAAGTAGGCAGAGATTGTTAAAAATGCTTCCCCACACTGGTTCCCTTTAGATATTTGGACTACAAAGTCCATTATCCCTGGCCATGCTGGCTAGAGCTGATGGGAGTTGAAGCCCAAAACTTTAGGAGAACACCGATGGGGAAGGCAAACCCTATGTAACTGTCCTGTTCTAGATCAGCTCAAGACTAGTGGGGAGGCTTTTTGAAGCAGCGGCACTTACTGGAAGGGCAGGGGTCTCATCAATAGAGCAAATGTAGGATCTCAACAGGCTGGGCCTTGGACAAATCACTGTGACAGGTGCTGGCTGCCAGAGATTGAGGTCAGAGAACATGATGATAACTATGTCTGCACATCATAACATGGAATCCAGATATTTAGCATGGCATTTTGTAGCAACAAATGAATCAAAGTGCTTTTTTTAAAATTCTTTTCTCTTTTTTTAAGAACAGCAAGTTTCTGGTTCTCATGGTTAGGGGGGAAAGCTTGCAAATAAGCAAGTAGTGTCTGACAGAGGTTTCCAGATCAGAAGAGTGATGCATGCAAGGGGCTTTCATGATGGGGGGGGGGGGGGCATGAACAATAGCTTTTCCACTTCCACTGTTCATTCCCCTTTACTTACTTTTACTTTGGCATTTCTATATAAGGCTTTTATCCTACACCTTTACCAGAGCTTCTGCTTCTGGATTTTTTGCAGGATTAATGTCAACTCCTTTACACATTTTTTTTCCAGGTGTTTTCTTTCTCTGCTTTTCTATATGTTTCATTATACAACCACTTGATGGTGCTGTGGTATAGCAGAATTGCACAACTACATGAGACTCTCATTCCCCCATTTCCAAATAATACCAGACTTTTCTCATTAGGGGTGGTTGGGGGTGATGGGAGTTGTATTCCAAAATATCTGGAGAGCACAACATTTGGGAAGGCTGATTTTATGGTTTTTATCATACTTTAATGTTTGATTGATGCGGATGATGAGTGTAAACCATCTTGTAATCAGCGTATTGAAGGGCGGTATCGAATTCCAGTGAATAAATTTCAGTTATGGCCACGGCAGCCAAATAACGATGATGATGATGATGGGCTAATGGTAGTTAGTGTCTTGTTTTAAAACGTATGGGGGGAATTGGGAAACTCTGTTCTAACCGTTATTGCTGCTTCTTCTCCTCCCAGATTCTGACTGGTGTCATGCTGGAAGTGCTTGCAAAAGAATATGCCAATGAGTTCTGCGCTCCAGAGGTCCAGAGAGCCTGGGCCAAGATGAGGAGCCTCATCTGCACTCAAGTGACTGCTGTGTACAAGGAGGTGGGCTGGGTGCAGTATCCGAACTCCAACATGTGAGCGGACCAGGGAAACGGGGCAGGGTGGGTTTGGGATTTCCTTCAAGACTTCACTGTGGGTCTCACTACCTTCCATCCCACACTACCCTTTCAGTAGACTCCTAAGTGACTCTCTGTAGCTTGACTGTAAGAATCCTGCCACAGCAATAAGGGGAAGCGTGTAGTTGGGAAACACTTTATGTTGTAGCTCAGCATTGATTTCACAAAGTCACCCAGCTTGCCCTTGAATACCCTGCTTGTAGGAGATCCAAAGTAAACAGGTACTGCCCTTAGTGCACACGTGCCTGGAGTTATCTAAACAATTCAGAAGGGCTTTGATGCAATCCCAAGAATGGTGAAGTATGCATGGGCTGAGAAGCTGGTAGTACAATGTTTACCCTCCTGTTCTTGGCAATGCACATAGAGAGATTAGCCAGTTATCTGGTCTTCTGATGTCTAAACTGAAGGAGAAAGTACCATGTGTTCTCAAGGTGGCTTGTTCACGAAAAATAAGCCACACTGCATGGTTAACAAGCCATCCTGTGGGAAATGTCCTGAGTTTAGACAACATGCTAACCCATGGTTCAACAACAACCTACACTCACCCACTAAGTATGAGTTAGCATGTTGTGTGAATCCAGTCTCTGTGTTGGTTTTTCTGCAATACTCTAACAGAGTTACTGCTCTGGAATTTGTTACCACAAAATAAAGTTGACATGACTATTGAAAGCCCCATTAATTTTAGTTTGATGCTACCAAATTACGCAGACCCCAAGCTTGGGGGGTGGATGGGAGGGATGTCTAAACTTTCAGAGCCTCCACCAATCAATGGGCCCCTTATCCAGCTTGTGATTATCAGGATCAAGAGCAGACCTAGCTCAAAATTGAATCTTCCTAGACTATAAATCATGGATAATAAGGCAGCTCCTGCCCATTGAGTCATTCAGCCTCATTTCCCTCCAAGCTTAGAGATATTTTCGTTCTCCTTGTTGATGCTGATTCACTTGCATAATTTTGGGAGCCTGTGATTCACCTCAGCTATCTGCCTAGGTGGTGAAGTGTGTCAGTTCTGGCCTATTTTCAGAAAAGAGCTGAAGGATATTAGAAGAGTGTGCTGGGATTCCCTCTCCAGTCTTGATTCATACTGGGTTAGAACAAAGGATTAGTCAGCCAGATTGATGTAGAAAAGGGATTCGCCAAGATCTGGATAGTCTCCCAGAGGCAAGCCAGCCTCTGCAATGAATCAGCACATAGTAGGCGACTCAATGTTTAGCCAGGCCAGCCTGTAAAAGCAGCGGCAGGAATTAGGGACAAAGTGTGTAATGATGGCATGTCACTGATTAGCTCTTTCTGAGCTAGTAGAAAATTTCAATTTTAGCTGGCCAGAAAACTGGCTTCACTGCTATCTATGTGAGCAACAGCAGAGCAATTGCTGCTGACTCCCACAGGGAAGCCTACCAAAGCTTAGAGCTGCATATCTGTTGACACAACTGGATATCCTCCCCCTCCCCAGTTCTTCTATGTTGGCTTCTTCCTTCTTGCTGCGTGACTTGCATTCTTTTAACAAGAATTAAGTGAATTAAAATGAACATGCAAGGTACTTCATTGTGCTTTAATGCTGACAATTAACTCTGTGGTACTTTAAATGAAGAGCCTATCTACACTAATAATAATAATAATAATAATAATAATAATAACAATTTATTTCTTACCCGCCTCTCCGTCTGGATCGAGGCGGGGAACAACAACATGATAAAATACATAAGACTGATTAAAACATGACACATATTCTTAAAACTGCATAAAAATCCTAAAACATCCTAAAAACATTCTTAAAACATTCTAAAATTCCACTGGATATGCCTGCCGGAAGAGAACAGTCTTTATGGCTTTCTTACTACTGTTTTAAAATGATTTATAACAGTTTTAAACCGGTCAATAACGGTTATTAAGCGGTTTTAAACTGTTATAAACCGTTTTAAAGCAGTAGTGTAGATAGGCTCGTCAAAGAGATAGCAGTAAGGTATTTGTAGTTCAAATAGATTTGACTATGGCTGCTAAGTGTGGCTTGAATGCACACAGGTTCTGTAGTGCAGAGAGCAACTGGGAGATGCCAGAATTGTGTTTCTTCAGCTGTAGAAAACCTCTTCTACATATTAATGGATTACTCCATCTTGAATGAGAATGATGGAATTCATTATCCACACACAAAACCAGATTAAGGCTGCATTATTTGGGAACAAGCATCATTCAATACAGTGCAACATATTACTGAGTAAATGTTATGTGCTGGGGATCAGTCTAAATTACATCCAGGGGTCCCTTACAATTCAGTGCTGCTGAATACAAAGAGACTGAGGACTTCCCCCAACACAGTCTTTTGGGCAACTTACCCAAAGGTTACCCAAAGGTTGCATTGTTTTACAAGGCCTAAGAGGGTAGGAGGGACTGAATCTGGGGGAAGGGTAAATCTAAGACAAAAGGAGGGAGTGGCTTTTTTGTCTGGGAGATGGAGATCCTTGGCTAGCTGAGAGGAACCAAGGGTTTGCTTGGAGTTGTGATGTGTAGCCTTCACCCTGAGACAGTGTAAATAAATCTGTTTTTTTAAATCAAAGAAAATCACAAGTCTCCAGTGCCCCCCTTTTAGGAAATTGAAGTCTGTGTATGTGCTGAAGCCCCTGCACATTCACACCTCTCAGGACTGGAGTACAGGAGCATAACAGTATGTATAGGATCATGCTACATAGGGTATGTGTGTGTGTATATGTGTGTGTATATATGAAGAAGTACATATTGGTAAGAGGTCTAGAGAACAACCAGCTCTTTTTCATTGGTGTGATATAAAGCCTATTGTTTTCTATACCTCTCCCCCCAAAATCTAACAATTTTAGCCCCCTACCACCTCTTAATCTGTCTTCCGCTATGGATAAAGAATGATGGAGTAACCCAATTAATCTGAGGCAATTTAATGAATTCTTACTTAGAATCATAGAATAGTAGAGTTGGAAGGGGCCTTTAAGGCCATTGAGTCCAACCCCCTGCTTAATGCAGGAATCCACCTTAAAGCATACCTGACAGGTGGCTGTGCAGCTGCCTCTGGAATGCCTTTAGTGTGGGAGAGCCTGCTACCTCCCTAGGAAATTGTTCCATTGTCGTACTGCTCTAACAGTCAGGAAGTTTTTCCTGATGTCCAGCCGGAATCTGGTTTCCTGTAACTTGACCCCATTATTCCATGCCCTGCACTCTGGGATGATCCTGGCCCTCCTCTATGTGACAACCTTTCATGTATTTGAAGAGTGCTATCATGTCTCCCCTCAGTCTTCTCTTCTCCAGGCTAAACATGCCCAGTTCTTTCAGTCTCTCCTCATAGGGCTTTGTTTCCAGACCCCTGATCATCCTCGTTGCCCTCCTCTGAACCCCCTCCAGCTTGTCTGCATCCTTCTTGAAGTGTGGTACCCAGAACTGGACGCAGTACTCAAGATGAGGCCTAACCAGTGCCAAATAGAGAGGAACCAGTACCTCATGCAAATTGGAAGCTATACTTCTATTAATGCAACCCAAAATAGCATTTGCTTTTTTTGCAGCCACATCACACTGTTTATTGGCTCATATTCAATTGTGATCTACAACAATTCCAAGATCCTTATCACTTGTAGTATTGCTTAACCAAATATTCCCCATTTTGTAACTGTGCATTTGATTTCTCTTTCGTAGGTGTAGAACTCGGCATTTATCCTTATTAAATTTCATTCTGTTGTTTTCAGCCCAGTGCTCCGGCCTATTAAGATCACTTTGAAGTTTGTTTCTGTCTTCCTGGGTATTAGCTATCCCACCCAATTTTGTGTCATCTGCAAATTTGATAAGCATTCCCTGCACCCCCTCATCCAACCCATTAATTAAAACGTTGAAGAGCATTGGGCTCAGGATTGAGCCCTGCGGTACCCCACTGGCTACCTCCCCACCAGTTTGAGTAGGTACAATTGATAAGCACTCTTTGAGTCCGATTCTGTAGCCAACTGTGGATCCACCTAATAGTTGTTCCATCTAGCCCACTTTTAGCTTTGTCAAAAGCTTTTCTGACGTCAAGATATATTACGTCCACAACATTCCCACAGTCCACAAGCCTCACTGTCATAAAGACTGAGGAACAGTCTTTATGATTTTATTACTTAGGCTGTTTTGAGATGGAGGTCTCCTATCATAGAAAAATAAACGGTGCAGCTATTCTATCTTTTTTCATTAATGGATATTTTTTTCTAGTAAGAAAAAGGATGTAAGAAACAATGAGAAAACATGTAAGGCCTACAAATTGCAGCTGATGGTGCCTGGACGCACACGTGCACGCACACACATGCACAGTGAAATTCTGTGAATGAGACAGTACAACTGTACAATAAAAGCCACATCTGGAAGCACCCCCTCACTAGTTCTTAAAGGCCTGTATATGAACATGAGCTCCATCAACTTCCTCTTTAGGGTTGATTCTTCATCCATGGGGATAATATGTGACTTAAGCATTAGCAGCCCAGAATGCTGGTCTCATTAATTCCATAGCTTTCGGTTTTCGGAGTGATAAGCCAGAACCCAAACATTCTGGGAGACTGCTGCGGTGAATGTCTCAAGTTACCTTTTAATCCCCCCTCATCTACTTTCCTTATCTTGGAAAGAAGTGACAATTATTTTGCCTAAAAGGCGAGGCAAGAAATGATCCAAGAATTTGATAAAGGGTTGAAAATGAACCGATACAGTTATGAGCTTCCACCCAGCTTTATCTTTTACATGAGAACAGTAACCTGTAACCTGAATTCTCTCTGCATGCCAACCTGGAACTTATCAAAACTCCTCTTCAGTATTCATAGAAATGGTGATCTGGACAGATAGAGCAATAGGACCCAGCGGTCTTTTACTGGATTTGTATCTATAACAGCAATGCAGGCAACAGCAGGACACACGTTTGGCAGAATGTCCTTCCAACAGATTAGCTGAGAGCGTAGGGACTGTTCCACTTGCATTCACTTTTGTCCTCTGAAAGCATCCGAATGACCAGAGTCCAGCTGACCTTGCAGGCTGACACTGAGTGTTTATAAACATGATGCTTCCTCCAATGTGTCAGCTAATGGAAGTTTAAAGTGTTTCTGCTGACCTGGATTGTTTCACGATCAGCTAGAGAGCAGGGAAAACATCCTTGGTAGAATCTTCTGATTCCCAGGTTTCTTTCTCCACCTTCCACCCCCCCCCCCTTTTAGAATCAAAAGATAGTTATGCCATCAGGAACACACAACTGTATGATAGGCTAAGTTTGAAAAGGCAAATGGCAAAGCAAGCCTGTCCTTGTGCAGCACATAAATTACGTAGCTGGCTGGTATGGTAGTTGCACGTGGAGACGCTTGAAAAGGATTGGCAGGAGAACCACTGTGATTTGAATGCCGCTCTAACTAGGGGCATTGGAAACTAGAGTTGCCACTTTGCAGCCTGGACACTGGACTTAAGCTTTTAAAGCTACAGCCCTATACATACTTATCACAAGGGGACTTACTTCTGAATAGACATGTATTGGGTTGCACTTTGTGTTGAAGTATGAGATGAGTAACCATGGGTAAAATCCAACATAAGTCCTACTTAGAAGAGACCCATTAATAGCAATGGGCCTTAGTTAGACTAACTTAAGCCCATTGATGTTAATAAATAAATAAATAAATTGATGTTAATAAGTCTACTCTAAGTAGGACTTGTATTTTACTCCATGACGCCTTCTGCCTATTCACTCCCCAATTCTGTTGCCTGACCCTCTCCCTCGTTTGGTGTACAGACAGCTGGAGACCAGCTTACCATAACAGGTGAGGAAGGGGGCAGAAAACAGGATTGGGATAGGAATGGACGGAAGGAGCTGCAACTGCATGCCTTCTGCTTCAACTTGGGATTTAAAGGTTAACTTCAGTATTGACATTGATGAAATGTTATCCATATAGTGGATCTTCGCAAGTGTCAACCACTGGAAGGAAATGGTTATTTTAGGTTAGCTTGGCATGGTAGGGACCATCTTCAGAGAGAAAGAGGGAAACAGCATGATCACTTCAATCTGACAAGGGTAGGAAAGGCCAATGCTAATTTACATAAAATATTATAGTGAGCTGAAGGACATTGAGTCAGAATAGGGTGTTTGCTCCAATCTTGAATGATATGAAGTTCTGTGATAAATAGAGTGACACTATTTGGAAGTGCTCTCTACCCTCGGAGGCAAAGAGCCAGAAATTCCTAAGTTATTAGCATTATGATTAATTTCAGACTGCAAATTATACAAGACTATTTTTCTGTTTATGAGATATTTTGCCTCTCCCAGTTCAAGCAAGGGTAGGCAACATACAGTCAGCAGGCGTGATCTACAGACTTTAAATTTTTAGTCATCAAGATATTATTAAGACAATCTTGACAACTGAATGGCACCATGTGTTAAGAGACCAGGAGCATCATCAGACAAGTGTTTTATTGCACACTCATTACTGGCCACTCAAGGTTTTCCGTGGGTCCTTTTGACGCCACCGTCCACTTTCCTTGCATCTCCTGCTCCTTCTGGTCTTCTTTCTGCCACAAGATAGACCCCAGTAAATCCGATTTTTTTGTGGGGCAAGCAAAACGTGCTGCTATTTTTTGCTGTGCGCAGGATAAGCAGCGCGAAAAAAACCACCCACTGAATGGGTCACGTGGTCTGTGTTTACTTCCTCTTTCCCTCTTGTCTGAAGAAGCTACAGAAAAAGCTACTCCTTAGTTCCTTTCACAAATGGTTTATGAGGAGGAAAGCCTGTTCAGAATTCAAATGAGGGCTCATGTGATTGAATGATCATTCATTAAAAAAACTACAACACAGATTTATCACCTGTTCTGGTATTTATGAGAACTTAGGCCCATGAGGCAATAAAACAGCTATATTCATCTGTGGCATGTTATTGTTAAGGTTCTCAATGGTTTAAGGGGGAATAGGAAGGAGAGGTGGAGTTCAGTAGACTTAGGGTGACCAGATAAAATCCAGGTCAGGGCTCTTGTAACTTTAACAGTTGTAGAGAAAAGGGAATTTCAGCCAGTGTCATTTGTATGCAATTAGTTCCTGGTGAAATTCCCTCTTCGTCACAACAGTTAAAGGTGCAGGCACTATACTAGAGTGACCATATACAAAAGAAGGCAGGGCCCCTGCAACTTTAACTGTTGTGATGAAGAGGGAATTTCACCAGGAACTAATTGCATACAAATGACACTGGCTGAAATCTCCTTTTCTCTACAACTGTTAAAGTTATATGAGCCCTGACCTGGATTTTATCTGGTCACCCTAAGTAGACTCCTCTGGGAGATGCAGTTTCTAGTTTTATTTATTTATTTATTGCATTTATATACCGCCTCATAGCCGAAGCTCTCTGGGCGGGTTACAAAAATTAAATACATTGAACATTAAAGAACCGTTATACAAAATTTAAAATCAATAAAAAAGCATAAAAACAGAGTGCAAATACAATATCCCTTTAAAACAACTATTTTGTGTCAAACAACAAAAGCAACAACAAAAATAAAACCTCAACATACGCAGTTAAATGCCAGGGAGAAGAGGAAAGTCTTGACCTGGCGCCGAAAAGATAACAATGTTGGCGCCAGGTGAGCCTCGTTGGGGAGATCATTCCATAATTGCTACTGGTCTTTCTTCAATATTCTCTACACAAGGTAATATGTCAGCAATTTTACAAGGAAGGCTTAATAATAAGGCCTCTTCTGTTGGAATACCCTTTTTCATGGAAAGAGCCAAACTTTGAAATGTGTGGGAAATTTAAAGAACCCAGTGATATATATTGTTCCCACTGCTAACACCCTGTAGAGAGCCTTATGGCTTAAATATGATGGAATTTTAAAGATGCCACTTCAGATCATGCACTTTGATATTCACATCTAGAAACTAGTGCCAAGACGAAAATTTCTCCCATGAAAATGTTGACCATTCTCATTCAATTTGATGGAAAAGCAATTGCTTTCAAAAAGCTATTCAAAGGAGAAGAAATTTTGGAGAAATCCTCATGGGTTTGGTTCAGGGTTCTTGTGCTTACCTTACTTATGACATGGCTGATGTGTGTGAGTGTACAATCATCTCTCTGACAGCCTGTAGCCTCCTTGGCTTCTCGCACTTTCTGTCCAGAGAAAGGCATCATGAATTTGTTCCTCCCATAGAGTCTTTTCAGATCAGGAAGTGTAGGCAGCCTGGGAGACTGTAGAGCAGTGGTGAGATATGTAATAGAAAGAAAAATACAGACAGTACCTTCAGCCACCTCACAGTGATTAGGTAAGGTCAAAAACACCACCAACGCATAGCCAAAATAAATTATAAAATGCCCTGAGAATAAGGCAAAAAAAAGGAAGCCTCTTTCATGGAGGAAGAAAACTTTGAGGAAAATGGAGGACAGATTTTGGCACAGCATTAGCTCCACCCTTTCTCCGGAGCTTTATGAAACACTGCCTCTCCCATGTCACACCTGCTACAGGGCTTTCAGGGAAGGAGCGGTGTTGCCAGCACCTGCATTAGAGACAAGATGTATCCACAATCACCCCTCAGAAATATAACATTCGGGCTGCCTCTACAAGAGAGGTTTAAAGCTCTTTCAAGGCGCTTAAAAAAATTTACCTCTACAAGGAGGGAGCGCAAATCGGGCGTAGAGGCGCGCTATCCCTCCGATTGTGCGCATTATCGAATGCGCGTTAAATAGCGAGTTTTATTTTGCGGCGGGATGTGCTGCTGCTGCTGCTGCTGCTCCTCGCTCCCCCGCTCGGCTCCTGGCTTCCCTAGCCGGCTCCTCTGGCTCCGTCTTTTGCCTTCCTCGCCTGCCCACGTCCCTCGGCAGACAGCAGGGGGAGACCCCGGCCGGCCTCGGCCAGCCCCTCCTTCCCTCCCTCCGGCGGGGGAGGGCGCGCAGGCAGGCAATGGAGCGGAGCGCTGAGGCGCACCCGGCCCTTTAAGGGCTGCCGTTTCCGGCACCGCCTCAGCTGTAGCCAGCGCGCGCGGGAGAACTTCGCGTGGCCGAAGAAGGGGTCGCCCTGCCACCGCCCCCCCTCTCCCCACCGCAGCCGCCGCCGCCCCCGCCGGGAAGGAGACGCTCCCCATCCAGCAGTGACAACTCCTCCCGGCTCCCCTGAGCGCCCCCCCCACCCCCGGTTTCTTGCCTTTGCGGAGAGAAAGGCCAGCGGAGGACTCTCGCTGCCCCCTCCGCTGCTCCCCGGCCGAGATCGGCTCCTGCCTCCGGGGGTCTGCACACCGCCCCCCCCTGCAGTCACTCTTTGGAAGCCAGCAGCAGTTTTCCGGGCTGATCCGCCCCCGGCCCCCGATGTAGCCGTCCTGCATCAGCTGCCCCCCTCCCCGCTCCATCCCTCCCTGGGGTTCGATCTTGCCTCCCCCCTCCCCTCTCCCTGCCTGCCTCTCGTGCAGAGGTATTAGGCGTAAATACGCTTCAGCGATGAAGCGCATAAATCACTTAACCAGGCGCAAAAGCGAATCCTTGTGGAGGGGGCCTCGGAAGGCCCTGGAGAAGGTGCTGAACCCTGAAGAATGACAATTAGAGCTGAGCCAGAATTTCTCAGGATACATGTTTCTCAAAAAAAAAGTCCTGAGATGTTTCTTTTCTTGCCCCCTAGAAATAAAAGGACACTGCAGAATTTTCTACATATTTTCTTCACCATTTTCTTCCAAAACCCGCCCTCAATACCTTGGAATGATGCTAGGGATATGGGACATTGTGGAAGATGCAAAATGGAGGCCAGGCAGCCAACACAGTTGATGCTGTTAACACCTGCAGTGACAGTGCAAAAAAGTTAAACCCAAAACCCTGGGGGGGGGGGGCAGAGAGAAAGAAACTGTTTGACAACTCTTGCCAACGGTGATGCCTACCTGTGAGAAATTGTTGGAGAATTTCTCCTCCTTCTGGAGAAATTCAGTGAAATTGTCCCCCCAATTTCTCTACCCACAAATAGGCTGGAGAATTTCGAAAGGCCACTTGCGCACAGCTCTACTAGAAACTGTGAAATATGGCCATCCATTTAATAAAGATGATAATAAGACAAAGGGAATGACTTCTTTGCTCAGTGCTGCATAATGATGTAATTCTCCCCAAATGTTTAAACAACAACCAATCAGATAAATCCATGGAAATCAGTTGCCACCTATAAGCCACAAGGCTTCCATGTTCAAACGGTCTATTGAGCACTCACTGAGTGGAGGAGCAATCCAAAAATATAGCAAATTATAAAATAAATATTTCTGACCAGTGCTCAAACTAGTGGAGAAGGGTAGGGGGCCCTTAACAAAATCCACAAACCCCATCCGTGAATCCCATCAAATTTAGTTAATCATCCTCCCCACCCTCATATTAGCTAATGGCTTGGGACAGTAGCTAATGGGTCTGTAACAAAAGGAAAGAAGGCCACGCCAGGCCCTCTCCATAGTTTGCACAGCGTTTCTGACTATGAGATACCAGGGGCAAACAACAGGAGATGAATTTATGAATTGCCTTTTGGCACAAATAAGACCCTCAGGGTGACTCACAATTAAAATTTAAAACCATATTAAAACTTTCAAAACAATTTAAAATGTTAAAATTGTTGCTCTACTTGTGAAATTCTGTGCAAGAGCTAGTTGGGCACCATAGGAAACAGAACAGTGAGCCAAAAAGACCTAGCGTTGCAATATTTACATCCTTTTAGAGAGAAGAATGAAAACCCTCCTCCAATTCTAAGCTCCCCTCCCCAATTCTGAGCACCTCTGCCCGGTTTATTATGGGCTCCACTGTTAATAGAGATTGTCCTTCTGCCACCAGAGCTGCAATATTCAGTTGCAAGTACAACTACCTCCCTAAGAATACAAGAAGAGCCATGCTGGATCAGCCTAATAATAATAATAATAATAATAATAATAATAATAATAATAATTTTATTTCTTACCCGCCTCCCTGTTTGGATCGTGGCGAGGAACAACAGTAAATATAAAATATGATAAAATACATAAAACTGATTAAAAACATGGCACACATTATTAAAATAGCAATAAAATATCATAAAAAATATCCTATCTAGTCCAGGATTCTGTGACCTGGTTCAGACAACACAACAACCACAGTGGGTTGCCACACTTGTTTGTTTCAGGTTGGGTTGCCTTGATGTCCAAAACTCAGCGTGGTTTCCTCAGAATGATTTAACCATGCACAAACCACCCTGAGAACCCATGGCTTGTTGTTAACTTGTTTTCTGAGTGGCTTGTTGTGATATGGAAACCCAGCATCATGGCTTGCGTGTGGCTTGTCAGAAAGGGCTACAGAGCCACCTGTCCAGAGCAGCAAAAAAATGGTCACTCCTTGAGATCTCGCTAGTGCTGCCTCCATTCTCCCTCCTCACCATCCGCCCTCCTCCAATACATCGATAAGAAATACCACATGAGAATTTCCTTTATGTGTTCATAACTTTTTTTAAAAAATTGGTCCTTCACAAGTGCACAGATTCTCCCGCCCACTATTTACATTATTGAGTACTATAATTATTAGTATAGGAGCCCAGCATAATAATATCCCCTCTCTATTACAACTTAATGACACTTGTCAGTTTACTCCTACACTTTATTGCATCCCTAGACAGTGGTATTTTTTTATTTTTAAATAACCTTCTGGGAGATTTGTGCATATTTAATGTTATTTTTTCACCTTTGGGGAGATTTGCGCAAATTTAAGGGGGGGGGGTTGGCCTTTTGGTAGATTTGTGCAAATGTAGCTGTTTGTTTGTTTGTTTGTTTGTAACTTGCTGGGAGATTTGTGCAAAGTTGCAGTAACTACTGAAGTTATTTGCAGTAAATACTGCGCATTGGTGAGTTTTCGCAAATCTCCCAAATATTTTTTAAAGTTAAATATGCTCACATTTCCCCAAAGGTGATTTTAAAAAAAATTACAAAAAAACTTGTACTCTGCTAATGAGCACACTTGTGCTCATTTATGGAGTAGTGATGTAGGCTGCTGAGGTTGTGCTGCAAAGACCCATGGGATACATGCCAGGAGCAGGTGGAAAGACTAAGGAGTCAACAAGCCACAGCAAGCCACTGAGTACTTGATTGTCTGTCAGTAGTAACATGGATTAGCGATTGAACAACCAACCCACAGTTGCCTTATTTTCCATATGACTTATCATGATGAGTGAACTGGCTGTTTCTAACAGTGGACAGCCTGTGGGAAACCCACAAACAGGACATGTGTTCAACAGCACCATCCTGCTCATGTTCCCCAGCAACCTGTATACAGAGGCATACTGCCCTTGATACTGGAGGTAGATGGTCCTTCAAATACCATCCAATTCAGACTTGCAAGAGTTGTATCAAGATACTCCACAGAAAACTATGAGAAGGGCAAAGGTTCCAAGCCCAAAACATTGTGGAGTTTTACATGGGAATCCCAGTGTGGTCCTGAACCTATGCCATGTTCTCATGGAATATTTATTTACAGTACTAAAGATGTTTCCAAGAAAAACTGTGGAGTGAAAACCTGTTATAATTCCATCCAAACTTACAGCAGGGGTAGAGGGGTTTGAAGCAATGGGACATCAAGGAATTCTGCGGGATGCCTCAAGCATTTGCACTAAGTTTATCTTGACATGGTAGGACTTCCAAGGGATTTCATCCATCACCTTGTTGACATGTTATGTTTTCAGGAAAGAGAATAATGAGTATTCCAGAAGAACCCTGTGGCTTCTCAGCAGGGTTCCAGAATGCAAGAGTAGCTGAATTTTGGGTGCCCTTTTGGTGTCCTCCCATCCATGTGAGAGCTGCTTATCTCTGAGCTGCTTGGGTGTGGCTGGGATCATGTTTAAATGACCCCACTGTGTGGGTCTTTCCTATGGAGTCATCACTGCTCCAGGAGGAGGATGTTGCCCAGCCCATTATCTGGGAAGGACCCACCCATGGGGCCCCATCCACATGACTGGATCTCTCAGCCATACTGGAGCTACTTATGGATAGGCAGACCCCACATGGCTCGGAAAACATTGAAAGGACACCTCAGAATTCATTGCAACTGACCAGTTAGGAAGAGACAAACAAAAACGTGCTCCATGGCCACCTAATCTCAGTGCCCGATGTTGGAAGAGACCTCAGGGTCAAAGAGTTTGACCTGGTTCACACAATCACCACAGCCCACTTATTAGCCACAGTGGGTTGCAGCGCTTGTGAGTGCCAAGTTGCCAATTCAAACCCCTGCCACTGTGGCTTCTCATCTCATCTGAACCCAGCGACAGTGGTTTGTCGGAGCAATTGCCCACAATCCTACACCAGGCCACAATTCTACACCCTGTGAACAGGGTCATTCTCTAACATAGGGGTGGGCATCTTGGTCTTCTCTGCGTGTTTTAGACTACCATAAAACCTGACCATTGGCTATGCTGGCTGGGTCTTAAGGAAGTTGTTGTTCAAGCCATCTGGAGGGCCCCAGATTGTCTACCCCTGCTCTACAATAAAACATCAAATTGAGTCTCACCTTCAAATACTTTGGCATCCCTACTACAGAAAGGCATCAGGAAGAGAAAAATAACTGCAAATTACTTTATACTTGACAATTTGGGATTTTCTGGTCCTTTCCAAGTTGTTGCAGTGTGTTTTATAATTTATTACAAACACATGATAAAAAATTGATAATGCTTGGTTTATTGTTATTATTTTGCAGACATCCCTTTTTATTAAGTTAAATCCAGATGTGCACAGCTGCCATCCCTCGGGTATATCAATCCAATAAGCAAACTGGCAAGCCGCTAAGATAAAATATGTGCAGGCACAAAAACATATTTATAGTTATTTACATTGTCAAATATAAAGTTCAGTTTTTTTTAAAGAAAAAAGATGATACTTTTTTGAGGGCCTATTCCCCCTTCTCTTCCTCTCAGTCTTTTAGGGCATAAACCTATGCATGTTTAGACAAGAAAAGGTCCTACAACTCCCAGCATTCCTTAACCAACCATGTTTTTCTGTCAAAACATGCATAGGATTTGCGCACTTACTTTCCCAAACCCATTGTGTGAGAGGATGATGACCTAGATATATCAAGAAGACACAAAATTCAAGCTGAAAAATTGTAAAGCAAATCGTTAAACAACAACAACAACAACAACAACAACTGTGAACTGAGACATAGAGGTGAAGGGCAGAAAGGAAGAATGAATCTTGGCTCAAGTTGTAGTTCCTCCTTAATACACACACACACACACACACAGACAGCTGCTCCATGTTTCACGCAGGTCTCATATCTGGATGTCAAGCTTTTTCTCTCGCTCTTTCTGACATCAAAACCAACAAACATTTCGAAATGAACATTCTTGGAAACCAGATTTCATTTATCTCTGCTGTTTTCCCCTGTGCCCAGTAGATACATTATAGATTGCATCACATCATGTTTACTCTGCCTAATGCCTTGCATATTTCTATTTCTAGTGACTTGAATCTAACACACTTTGACTTGAACTAATTGGATTGTCCAAGAGCCCATAGGCTGTAATTACTCAAGGAAATTACAGCACTCTAAAGGCTAGAGAACACCCCACAAATGTCTGAGTCAGAAGAAAGCTAGACTGCAATTCATCCAGTGGCATATGCCATAATCAAGATAGGAACCATTCACACAATATGGAAGATGACTTCCATACATATAACCTTAACTGAATGGGATACGGCTTGTACCGCTGGGTCTTCTCTTGTTTGGTTCTTCTGTTTGGTTGATTTGCTTTCATAAACTATTTATTGCTTGTCTGCATTTATGTTTTTCAGACATTTTAATTATTTATGTCAGTTTTAATTTCCTTTGTGAGCTGCTTTCCCAACCATCAAAACTTTCTAGCTGAAAAGTAGCATAGAAATATAAGAAGCAAGGAAATAAATACATGTTTACCAATTACAAATACATTTTAGGCAGTATCCAGTGGGGCGCTTATGCTCCATTGATTCTCTTGCACCCTGTAGCTTATGTTGCGCAAATGGTGCGCAAATGCTTGCACAACAGAGATTTAATAACGCTTCCCAGGGGAAGCCTTGAAATGAGCAGAAACTCTCCTTTCTGGATCAGGATAGGTCTGTAGAGTTCCATTATGCCAGCTCCACCAACCTGCCCCGTTCCAGAAACCAAGCACTTTTGCTCATTTCTGGTTGCCTTTGGAAGGGCTAAATCTCTGTTCCGCAAGCAGCAGGTGGCATGTGAGGATGGGAATTGGCAGGGTGCAGGAGAATCAGCAGGACCATAAACGCCCCATTGGATACTGCCCAATTTAAATAAATGTATAGGATTGCAGCCCTACACTGATTTTAGCACTAAAATGCAAAAGTCTGGTAGGCCTATATGCTACGCTTATATGAGCTTGAAGAATGCCTGTAGTGATTAATTACAGAGAATTTTAACTGTACAAAGTGCTTAACAATAATTATTGCTGAAAATTGGAAGTGGGTTCCAATTATAGATTTTCCTTCTTGATATGCAGAGCTGAAGAGTACATTAATCATTCAGTATTAGTTCACTAATTGAACAGGTGGCTTCCAAATAAGCTTTCAGTCAGAGCTGTCACTTCTAAACAGGTGTTCAGTGCTACTGCTCGATTCAAGCCATGCACTGCAAATTACTTTTCCCGAAAATGTATTATAAGCCTACTTGGTGGAGATTTAGGCCCTTTCCACAAGAGGCTTTTTGCCTGGGATGGCCCCTGGTTGGTCCTTGTGCGCCGATGGTGTGTATTAGGTACTTCCGGGATTGCCCTCCCTCCCTCCCTCTACACCGCTATGGTGTAGAAAGGGCCAGTGTTGAGATGTTTGTTCAAGACATCATTTGTACTACTGAGATGCTGTAGCTTAATGTCATTGATGATAAATAAGCAGTTGAATAGCTAATCAACTATTCCCCCAAACTCTTGATTGTGGACAATCATCATGGAAGGAATATTGCGAATTTCCAATCTTTGCTGTCTGATCATCGGAACTGAAAGAGCCCCTTCAGAATTCAGATTGCTTTGCCTATTACTATAGCGACTGAAAACTCAATTTCTTTGGTTGGAATATTTTTGCACATTGGAGCTGCATTTATGTCTGTCCTGTGGATGTGTCTTTCAGATTTTTTTAATGGACCCCAGGGCAAATGGTTTGCTGTAGAATTTCCTTACAATGTTAGTCTCACCAGTTAATGAGTTTCCAGACTGGGGGACTTGTTCTGTAGTGAATAGAGCTTGTGGCTTAATCTGAACCATTGTAGCATCTCATACTATTTTATTGATTTATAAAATTTAATATCTGACCCTACAGTTCAGTTACAAATCTCAGGATGGCATACAAACAAATAACAAAAAGGCCAGCGGTAATAAGAGATTGATACCATCTTTACTTGTCACTCCATAAAGTGTGGCAAGAAAATGCTTTGGAATTGTGGCAGTGGATTCAGATTGAGGTTCTCTCAGTTGTGTGCAGCTATACACAAAAAGCAGTAGTTGGGTCTTCATTTAGTAGGCAGCTGATTGTTTCGGAATTGGGTTGTAAAATTAGTGGTACATCAAATGTTCATGTAAGAACATTTTCACAGTGTCCAGGGAGCAGGCAGAAATAGCTCCTGAAATTCCCCTTGCTTTCCTTTTTGCCCTTGCTTGAGGACTATTTGCTGCATGATCAACAGCTCTTTCATTTTTTATAAGCATGTGCTTCTTCCCACTGATTATATGATCCCAGCTGGTCAGGGATCATGTAGTCAGCATAATGATATCATGGCATCCCAACATCCCATCTCAGAGTGAGGGGAATGCTTCCTGTACTCACTCTTAAAGGAGTTCCATTTAGCCAATCAAATTTGGCTGCATGGTATGTCATGAAGGCAATTCAGACTGGGGGGGTATTTCTTCCTGTTCTCGCTCACTCTGAATGGACAAATAAATCCTTTTACCTCTCTTCACAGCCCCACCCCCAATTGCCAAGTGGGGTACTTTTCATGGAGGGTGAAAATGGCCTCTGTTTTGATTCATCCCCAATTGTAACAGAAGCTGTGGATCCTATAACACTAAAGCCAATTTACACAAACAATCAGCAGTGTGGTGGCTGATGGAAATGTGGTAATATCTTAGGTGCAATGGTCTGGTACACAATTCAGCAATGTCTTTACTGACACGGCTCTTTTCTTGCTCTGCTGAAATACTCCAGATCTGTATGCTGCTACTGTACATGAGCAACAGAATTTGAAAAAGGGAACAGGGCTGAAGAAAGCCTGGAGCCGAGTGTAGGTGTGGCAACATGGGCAGTGACCCATGACCATTTTCCTAGGCTGTAAACCAAAGAATATGGTATGCTTTGGCTAATTTAGATTAGCAAACTACTCGTCCCAACAAGCACTTTAGCAATAGCTACACAGTCCCCAGGATAACCCATTAGAGGGGTAGGCAACCTGGTGTCCTCCAAATCTTTTGGACTACAGCTTCCATAAGCCCCAACCAGCATGGCCAATGGTTAGGAATTATGGAAGTTGTAGTTCAAAGCATCTGCAGAGCACCAGGTTGCCTGTGCAACAAATATGAACAGTATTGTGATATCACACAGAAGAGCAAAAGTTTCATATAGAGGGTCAGAGACGCAGATGCCTAGAAGCAGTCAGTCAGTCAAGTTTATTGCTTTTGACCAATGGCCTTTGCATAAAACACACAATAACAGTGCGATCACCAATAATAATAATAATAATAATAATAATACACACACACACACAAAGGTTATTCATAATGTATATAGACATAGACATATGCCTAGAAGCATAATGTGTTGTGGTGTGAAATACAGGAATGAAACAGGGCTTAGAGCTGTATATACATTCTGGAAGTCCCGCAATGGCTCCATGGTGGCGCTGCATTAATTATATGACACAGCAGCCACCTTGAAGCCATTGCAGGGCTTTCCAGAGAAGCTCCACATTTTAAAAGTCGGGGACTTACCCCAACTCTTCAGGATGGAGCAAGGTGAACACACAGCCCTTCTGCCGTCTAACCTCACTCTGTCCTCAATGCGGAGGTCTGACCAGGCAAATAGCGACCCCGATTGGTCACCATCCACCCAGGCAGAGGGGGTGGTCCCGGCCACTGGAAACCCCACGTTTTCATTGTGCGTTGGGATTGGCCGCCCCCATCCCAACACAGCAAAAGTGCGGGATTTTGTTCATCGTGGCAGCAACTCACCACCATATAGGCACCATATAGCGGGGAGGGAGCATGATGAGTCAATACGAAAAAGAAGACACCTGGATACACATAGTATAATGTTTGTTCTTTATTTATTAAGTTTATACAGCACGCCTTTCGCCTATTAGGCACCTGGGACAATGTGCAATAAAAATACCATTACAAATTATCATAGCACCAAGAAATACAGCAGCAAAAAACCCCATCCCATACAATAAAATTTGAGAGAAGCATGAAAATTAAAACTGAAGAATGACATGAAACATTACACAGCATTAAAAATGACAGAAGAGAACAGTCTTTACTGCCCATCTAAAGCAAAATAAAGAAGGAGACATCGGCTGAATTCGGACAACACGATAGTCAATGGTGGGGTAATAATGAACTTTACAGTTGTTCATCTAGGGGGTACTCCCTACACAACATGGTAATAAATAATCAACTGTGGTGTGGATTAGGATCAGCACTGAATTGACTATGGCAGAATTCGGACGACACGATAGTCAATACAACTGATGATTGTTTCTCCCCCACAGTTGTTTATTGTGTCGTCTGAATTCAGCCACCCTCACTTCCCTCAGGAGGGAGTTTCACAGTCTGGGTCCTGCTACCCAAAAGGCCCTGTCTCAAGTACCCAGACAATTTAAGCTCTCTGTGTTGGGACATTTAACATGGCTTGTAATGATGATCATAAATGTTCAAATGACAATGTATGAAACAATCCCAATAAAATAACAAGCCCTTTTAATAAAATTACAAAGAAAAAAACCAAGTATGCGTCAATCATCCCAATACCTTTCTATGTATTGGCCAGAAAAATGAAGGTGGAAGCAGGTTTGCCTTTTTATGGAACAACTGTCTAAAATACTGAGTGTGGGTTGCCTTATATTTCTGGAAGTAAAAGAAAAGGAAAGCTTAGCCTACTTTAAAATAAAATTAAAAATGTTAGCTGAAATTCCAGGGAAAGAGGTCAGGATATACCAGAGAGATACAAGTCTCTTGCAGAACTTCTGAGGATCAACGACAGTGACGCCTCCGATGCTTGTGGAAATCCTTGCTGAATGCAGTCATTTAATGATGTGATTTCAAAATTAGCTTCTGCTTCTCCCAGCTCTGCTAAACAAGTCATGGCAACCGCCATCTGTTTTTGCCTGTTTTGCATCGGCACCTCATCTGAAAATTAAGGAATCCAATCAGTCCCGGCCCTTAAGCCTTGTCCCTTGCTACATGTTGTAAAAGGACACTAGCTGAAAGAACTTAAATAAAGGCCTTAAAATACAAGCAATGGGTTTGGCAGACAGAAACAAATTATGTATGTTTCATTCAAACTCTTAATACCTTGGGGATCCCTGTGATATAGAGATTAAAGCTTCTGTGTATCCACTCTATTGTGGTTCTCACATTATCACACAATTTTGACTGTTGTTTGTGCACCCCCATATGGACAGGTCTTGAAGTGTTTGAAAAAGAGCCAAAATACAAACACCTGCTTGGGGGTTGGCACCCTTCTGTTTCGCCTTCCATCTGAGTGGGGCTCCAGTCCTCAAGAAGCTTTGTTGCTCTTCTGGCTGGTTCTATGTAGGTCCTTTCTTTGGTCAGTATTAGGTGGTGACTTACACAAGCCAAACCTCCCCCTGACATTTCTCAGGGCCTGCTATGGGCTGATTTTCTGACACCAGGATTGGCTCTAGATTTCAGGGGACTCTCTGCAAAATACCCTCTGGTGAGCCCCCTCCTCCAATGATGCCATGGGCCCTAGTGGCTTACTTGGCAGCTAGGGCAGCAGCAGGTCTCCGAATAGCACCAGGATGCTGGAAGATACCATTCTAACTTCCCACAATGCTTCCAGTGGAGTGTCATTCCAGGGTATTGTGGGAAGTTTAAATGGCAACTCCCAGACCCAGCCACCCTATGCTGATCAGAGTACTGGAGCATCAGTAGTAGGCTTTGGCAGTGGCCCAAGGATGCTGTGTACTGATGCAAGGCTTGCCTGGCACTGGCTCTCCTCTATGTATTATTGTCTATGGCCCAAGCCAAATGACAGGGACTCTGCATGTGTGTAGACCACCATAATATCCACTTAGGACCAAACTAAGTGTGTGGCAGACATGTGCTTCTTTTCATGTGTCCGTGCCATTCACATATGAAGCAGGAGGTGCAAGTTCCCAGTGCCTGGAGCAATGAAATTGGGGGAGCTAAGGTATGGATGGGAGGAGAGTCCAGCACCCCTTCTCCTTTTAATGCTAAACAAGGATTCTGCTGTATATGTGAATGGAAGGTGTAGGGGGATTTTTCAGGTGACTTTAATTTTAAGGGACACTGAATACAGGCTGCAGTACTTTGCATCAGTGCTCCCTAAATTCCCACTATAGTAGGTGAAAAGGAAGATCCAAAGAAAGACACTTAGAATGATTGATTTTACTCTTACTCACGAACTCAATGAAAGTGTTATTGCTTTAAAACATTTATTAAAACAATTTAAGGAAGTTAAAATTAAACAAACACATGGACCTCTCCATTCAGCAAAGCAAATTAAAAGAATATAATCACAAGTCTGGCAGATTTCTGGATAACATAGACAAACACACACACCCAATGACAACACTCATACAGACTCTGTGAAGGAGCTCTTCTCCACAGAGGGACTTCCATTTCTCCCAGGCAACCAAGGAGTCACTGAGGCCTACATGCTAGGCTCAGAGCAACATCCCGGATGTCATGCCTGATGGACATGACATAAATACTTTTTCCAAAGACAAATACCTCCTTCTTAATATATATTAATTCATTCTGAAATGGCCAAATTTATTGGTCCATGTCTAGGGTGACCAGATAAAATCCAGATCAGGGCTCATGTAACTTTAACAGTTGTAGAGAAAAGGGAATTTCCGCCAGTGTCATTTGTATGCAATTAGTTCCTGGTGATATTCCCTCTTCATCACAACTGTTAAAGTTGCAGGGGCCCTGCCTTCTTTTGTATATGGTCACTCTAGTATAGTGCCTGCAACTTTAACTGTTGCGATGAAGAGGGAATTTCACCAGGAACTAATTGCATACAAATGACACTGGCTGAAATTACCTTTTCTCTACAACTGTTAAAGTTACATGAGCCCTGACCTCGATTTTATCTGGTCAGGCTCCCATAAGCAACATAGAGCCTATCCACATTGCCCTTAAAACAACTTATATTCTGTTTAAAAACGTGTTTTTTTAAGTCGTTTCATTACGTCGTAGGACACACTTAGCAGTACTTACGTTTCATAGTGACTGCTTCCTCCGTAGTCAAAGTGTTCACTTGTGTCACACAGGGTTATTTCTTTGTCTCTTCTTCTTTCGTTTTTGTTTTGCAGGCTGCTTGACCCTCCCACTTCTGTCTCCGTAACTCAAGCAGCCTGCAAAACAAAAACGAAAGAAGAAGAGACAAAGAAATAACAATGTGTGACACCATTGAACGCTTTGAGAACGGAGGAAGCAGTCACTATGAAACGTAAGTACTGCTCAGTGTGTCCTACCACGTAAAGAAACGACTTTAAAAAACACATTTTAAATAGAATATAAGTCGTTTTAAGGGCAATGTGGATAGGCTCATAGTTGTTACAAGTCCTCATGAGTAACATCTTTGAGCAAATTCAAATAATATTTCCAAATCATTCTCCATCAGGCCTCATCCAAACCAAAGCATCCAACTTTGATACAGTGTTCTATGTGTGTATGCCTACTTGCCCCCTTGCTCCCTTTAATATTTAAACACTACCCTATCATTTGTACATCCATTTAAACCCATTCTATGCCCCAAAAACTCATTTTCCCCTGTTATACCAACAAAACCTTATAACCCTGCTTTTACACATATTTCATAAAATTTCAAAATGATAAAAAGTTCCTACAAAAGATACATGAGTGGTGCTCCTATCATATTTCATTCTGTCATAAGCTCCCTGGATGCTTCCAAGTTCGTACACATGAAAGGGAACCATGAAGGATGAACCTAGAAAGTAGCACCAGATGTATGACAATTTTGCCACTGTTCTCAAATTGAATACTTTTGGTCTAAAGCAGAAGTGAGAAACATGTGGGCCCCTAGATCAGCCTTCCCTAACCTGGTGCTCTCCAGATATTTTCATTTACAATTTCCAGCATTCCTGACCATTGACTACACTGGCTGGGACAGATGGGAATGGAAGTCCAAAACATCTGGATGGTTCCAAGTTGGGGAAGGCTGTTGGACTGCAATATAGCTGATGCTGAAGGGTGAGTGGAGTTGTAGTCCAACAACATCTGGAGGGCCACACATACCCCATCCCTGATCTAAAGTATTAGTCTAGGGCAGAGGTAGGCAACCTGCTGCCCACCAGATGTTTTGGATTATGACTCCCATAAACCCTGACCATTGGCCATGATGGCTGGGGCTTATGGGAGATATAGTCCAAAACATCTGGAGGGCACCAGGTTGCCTACCCCTTAGAATGAAGGTGGCATTTTGTAAAGAACCATCTGCTTCAAGCTCTCTAACCATTCCTCTCTTATCTAGGTAGTATCTGAGCTCCTCCGATACATTCTTTAACAGCCCCAGCTTTTTCACAAAAGTAGAGGGAATTTGGTGACTAAAACTAATTCAAGAGTGGTCACTTATTTTGTTCTCCCCCTACTCTCCCATGTGTCCCAGTTCTTCTCTTCTGCAAATGCAGTAACAAATTGTACAGCCAAAACAAGTGAGTGAGTCAACAAAAACATCTTGAAGGAACCATCAGGGGAAGGCAGGGGAGGGGGTGGAGGAAATGTGTAGTATTAGTAACTAACTCCCCAGTTAACCTTGTATTTTTCACATATCCCTGTAATGGAAGGGAAAATGCATTTCCATGCAGCGAAAGTGCTTAATGCGCAGAAACACTCCTTGGGGTCTTCACCACATCCTGTATGCAGTTTTGACACCAGGAGGAAGGAGATTAACATCAAAAACTCTCTCAAGTGGCTATGGCCAGGATTTTTGTCTGGATGGGAACAAGAAGGCTCCAGGGAGTCTGATGTAGGATAGAAAATGGTTCCCACATAAACCACTGGTTTAGATCCAGCAAGGATCAATGGGACGAAAGGTCAATCCACATCACATGCTTTTGGGCAGTGATCATCTCAACTACAAAAGTCTGCATCCCATAGCATCCCATTGTGCATGCACAACCTTCTGCCAATATCCCAGTGTTGCTGCATATATAGTGATGTGTTGTACATTCTCCAATGTGGGTGACCACAGAAAGTGGGATGAAATGAAAATCCATGGACAAGTGATGGACAACCATGCATGGGATAGGCAAAGCTAATAATATGAAAGCTAAACCAACAGTTCAGTGACTAGTAAATAGAGACACAGATCTCAGAGTGTGATGTGGGGTTCTTTACATAGCTGGGAATAAATGATACAGGTAATACACACTCCTTACTGAGCCCTCCCGTCTTAGTTTTTGTGTAGATTGTGGCTGAGCTAGCTGCCAATGCTATGCCATCTTCTCCCTTCCAATCACATTATGAAGTTTTGTGAGCAGTTCTGCACCTTGGATAACTCTTTTAGAGATCTGCCTGAAACCTGGAGTGGATTCACCACCCCACTGACATTGGAACCACCAGCCTCCACTGGTTGGCAGTGGTCTTATTGATTAACTCAAAGACTCTTTGCATTTTTTAGATTTCCCCCTTCAGGAAATGTTAAGTCACTGCACAAGCCCCTGTATGCCCTGCTCTCTTCATTGTTTTCATTTGAGGTGATCCCTGCCACTGTTGGAGTGGGGGGGAAGAGACAAAAAGACTCAGCAGCTACTCACCTCTTTAATGTAATATGTGGTTTGGCTCAGAGATAAATTACTCTTAAACCCTTTGCATTGCATGCAAAGAAATGCTAAAGAAAGGATGGTGATCTTATACCAGCTCCAGACATTTTTCCACACCATAGTATAGGGATCGGAGAAGCAGTGATTTTTGAACTGGCCTAAATTCTCTGCAAATCACTATGAAGCTCATTTCGGCTCACTCCTATTTTTGATCAATTTTGGAGATCTTTTGAACAGGGAAGGTGTGCATTTATGTGCATATCTTTCATAACTGTGCACTTCCCCTATTGATTAAAGCATGCAAATGCTTTTTTTTGTTGAAAAATGTGCATCTCCAAGTGTGCGGTTTTTTTAAAAAAAAATATGAATGTTCAAACACAATTGCAAATTTGGTAATTTGCAATCATTTCTGGGAAGAAAAGCATTCCCACTTGCATTTGCATTCAGGATTGTGAATGGGACATATTCGGATGGCTTGCGAACAAAAATGAAACTCTCGTACATCCCTGCTACACTAAGCTACAAGCTACACACTATTTGTTTAGTCTACTATTGTATTTTGCTATTGTACTTGCTGCCTCGGAGCCCCAGAAGCAGCAGTAGCAACAGCAACAAGCAATGCGGAAGGTAGGATAATTATGCTGCACTTAACTCAGGGAAGCCTGCGGCAACATAATTTGAGAAGCACTAATCAAAGGGAAGAGAAAATAGTTACAGCTGTAACTACACCCTAAACCCTGTTCAGACAATTGTCTGAATGTGTGAAGGCTAAAAGTGTGCAGGGCGACACAAGTGTGCAAGCCCTGCCCCCAGGATCCCCACACAGACAGGCTCCTGTTTAGACCTTTCTACATTCAGCATGAAGGCCTGAAGAGTGTTTCTGGCCACAAAGTTCTGAAGAGGGCTTCTAAGCGTGCTCAACTGAACATGCTTAAATGCACTCCAGAATGTCACATGGAATGCACAGAGGTCGAAAGAGGAGTCCACCTGCATGAGGATATGGGGCCGGGGCTTGCATGCAGGTTCCCCCATCCCCTATACTCTTTTAGCCCATCACATGTTCAAGCAAACATTTGAACACAGCTCTAATGGTGTTCAAATCAGGGCTCTCCCAGGCTAAAGCACAGGTATGTCAGTTCTGGATGGCTCTGTGGTCAGCTTTCTGCTGTGTGCCATAAATTCCTTCTTTATTACCATTCCCTTTTATTATCTTTCCACTTGCAGGCATGATTCTCCCAGGCAACTCCCCTTTCTCTTGATTTTGGAGAAATAGGTCCCCTCTACAAGGATTCGCTTTTGCGCCTGGTTAGGCGATTATGCGCATAATCGCTGAAGTGCATTTATGCCTAATACCTCTGCACAATAGACAGCGAGAGGCGGCGAAGCGCATTATCTGTCTTCTGGGATGCGCATTATCCTTGTTCACATGCGGAGCTTCGGAGGAGCAAACAAGCGGAGCCGCAGATTTTTACTTCGCATTTTTCCTGAAGCCCAACCCCTTTAGCAGCCCCCCCTTCCTTCACTCCGCCTACAGGAATGTACCTGGAATTCTACCTTTGTGGTTCCCGCCTTTTGTGCACTCCACCCCTCCTGGAAATTTCGGGTTGCCTGGCAATGAGATGGGAGGGGACAGGGAAGTGGTTTGCGATGCAGCTGGAGATGAGCGGGGAGAGGGAAAATGTATGCGATGACGACCGAGATGAGTGGGAACAGGGAAGTGGTTCGTGATGCAGCTCGAGATGAGTGGGGAGAGGGAAGGGGTTTGCGAAGAAGCCCTCCGGTTATGCGCAGCTCTATAGAAGTGCGGGCTCCTTCTCCCCGCTCATGTCGTGCTTCTTCGCAAACCCCTTCCCTCTCCCCGCCCATCTTGGACGTCATCGCAAAACACAGCCCTCTACCCGCCCACCTCTCCAAAAATGCGCTTTACC
Organism: Anniella stebbinsi; assembly: GCA_029215795.1. NCBI lineage: Eukaryota > Metazoa > Chordata > Lepidosauria > Squamata > Anniellidae > Anniella > Anniella stebbinsi. The sequence goes on along the minus strand of JARDYH010000005.1, from coordinate 55,667,987 downwards.
GAAAAACTGTTCACATAGGCATAACGCGCTTCACATCCAGCCGCAAAAAACCCCTCGCTATTTAACGCGCATTTGATAATGCGCATAATCGGAGGGATAGCGCGCCTCTACGCCCGATTTGCGCTCCGTTCTTGTAGAGGTAAATTTTTTAATGCGCCTTGAAAGAGCTTTAAACCTCTCTTGTAGAGGCAGCCATAGACTGTCGTGGGGGAAGGATAAGAGTGAAATTCAGGATGGATTCATATAATAAAAGGGATTTCGGCATCCATGAGAACATTGTGTTTGAGTGCCCTCAGGCTTGTACTTAGATTTCTGTACTAAGAATAGCAGTTGCTATCTGACCCGCAAACCCAAATTCTGTGAATTAAACAAGGAATGCAAATGCTGTTGCAAAAATATACCGATTTACATTATTTATTTAGGTTGCAGAGCATTTGCCAAGGACTGGATGGTGGTGGACAGGAGAAGAGGGATTGGATGAGCAGGATCAGCCCAAGACATTTTGCTGTCTGGCGGAGCTGCAAATGGTATTCCCCCCCCCCCTCCACCACCCCACTTATCTCTGTCAAGGTGCCTAGTACCCGATGCCAACCAAATTATTTTGGCACTAGAGGCAGAACATCCCACAAGCATCTCTCTCCAGCCCTGGTAGTGAAAATGCAAAGAGGTTAGATCCAGCCTTTGCCATACTTACACTAGACCCATTGGAATCAATGGAACTTAGGTGAGTCAGGACTAACCCAAGTCCTATTGATTTCTACTATTAAGTGTGGCTAGGGTCTGGTTCCAACCCAATCATAGTAATTTGATAACAATTTGCTGTCTTTTCATGACACCACCAATCTGCTGCCTGAATTGGCCACCTCACTCTACCTAATGTGTGTGTGTGTGTGTGGTCTGCGGGGGGAGGTACAGTATTTATTTGCAGCATTTTTAGCCCACCTTTTAGCCAAAAGGCCTTCCAGAGTGGATTACAAAGATGTAGCATGACAGTCAGATTAGTAGGAGTACTGATCAGTTTTCTGTGAGTGCAAGACCTTGTAGGAACAAGTGACGCAGCCTATCACTGACCTGGTTTGTACAACACAATAACATATGGTGGATTGTCAACCTCGTTTCAGGGTGGTTTGTCATGATGTCCAAACTGGTGCATTTTCTTCAGCGTGATTTGTTAATCATGCACAAGCCACTCTGAGAATCCATGGCTTGTTGTTGGGTTGCTCAGGTGGCTTATTTTCAGAGTGACTTGCCATGACGTGCGAACCTGGTTCGATAGCTTCTGCATGGCTTGTCAGAAAGGGTTACAGAGCCACCTGCCAAGAACAGCAAAAAAAATGGTTGCTCTTTGCTAGTGATATCCCCTCTCTATTACATATTGAAATGACACTAGTCAATTTACTCCTCCAATTCGTCGCCTCCCTAGCCAGCAGCATTTATTTTTTTTAACCTTCAGGAAGATTTGAGCAAATTTAATTTTTTTAAAAAAATAAACTTTCAGGGAGATTTGCACTTTAGTGAATTTGAGCAAATCTCTCTGAAAGTTTTTTTAATATGTGCAAATCCTCCCAAAGATGGAATTATATCCCTAGCAAATATGTGCAAATCTCCCCAGAGACGAAAAAAAATCTACAAAATAAATTCCACTCCGCTGATGAGCGCATTTGTGCTCATAAGTAGAGTAGGCTGCTGATGTTGTGCCGCAAGGGCCCATGGGATATGTGGTGGATACAGCAGGAGGACTAAGGGGGAAACAAGCCACAGCAAGCCACAGATCTTCTGTTGGGAGTAATGTGGGTTAGCGAGCGAACAACCCACCCACCGTGGATCTCCATGTTCTGAGGCTATTTACTTCTGCTCTCATGGCTGATTCACACAGGTGTGCCTCCATCTCTGTACTGGGGCCTATGAAGCTACAATTTATGGACCAGACTCATAGCCAGCATAAATAGTCTTGGTTTCACGAACACCAATTGTTTACATCAACTGAGCATTCAGCCCAGTTTTTCTTTTCTAGATTCCTCCTTAAAGAAAAGGGAGAGAGAGAGAGAGAGAGAGAGAGAGAGAGAGAGAGAGAGAGAGATTTCTTGCTGTGATACTAGGACAGAAATGCAAACTGGCCTCATCTGTCTCTTCTTCATCTGCTCCGAGTGATACGGTTTATCTGAGATGTGCTTAATATAAACTCTGTCAGCCTGGTCCAAGATTAAATTCTCCAGTGTTTAGCAGCAAGTAGATTAGATAATAGGCAGTGGGGAAGGAATTGAGAGACGCAGGAAGCAAACATTTATTAAATTTTTTAACTGAATCTCCAGGGGCACTTTTCAACCTCCGTTCTTGTTACCATAACAAAAAATAAAATATAAAAAGGGAGCCATTCAAAAGAGAGGTGGGGGTGGGGGAACAGAATCTGTCTTCAACCACTCACTTCCTGCTCTGTCCTCCTGCAGAGGGAAAGCTGGTTAATGACCAGAAATTACACAGCATTAATCTTCTCATTTCGCAGAGAGATGGAGCATGGAAAATTCCATTTCTCCCCCTGTGCAAAACTCCTGCCAAAAGCCCCCAAGGGATTCCAGGGACTCTAAATATAATACAATCACCAACCTGTCGTTTTAATTGGCTCAGTAAGTTCCTTAATCCTTCTCCCTGCCACACACATATACTCCTTTCTTGTACTAATAATAAACTTGCCTCCCTGATTTGTAAATATCTATAATGCATTTATTAATGCCTTTCCTTCCAACACTGCATTAGGACAACCAAACCATATTATTTTGAATTGACAGCATGAGTGGGTTAAATAATACATGAACTGTGTGAAATCTGGAGAAGGCCACTGAAGATGTTGTAGTTGTTGAACATCATTCCCATTATCTTTATGACTGTTACTTTGCATTACATAGAAATTATAAACAGTTCAACAGACATAAGAGGACAAAAAATTCTAACCGTAGCAGCTGCCTTCAAAACCATGATACCTAAACAATTCCTTCTCCCATTTACTAATATGCATGATCAAAGGCACATTATTCATTCTTTTGCACTTTATTAATTCTTTTAATAGAATATCTTGGGTTAATAGTCACTTATAAAAACTGAAATTGGAAATTGATATCATGGAATTCTATATTTAGGATGAATTTGGCAGTACTGTATTTACTAATTATTTATTGACTTACATTTCATTTTGTTTATCTTCTAACTTATTTGTAACATATTGGTCATTTTTCCTTTTTTACATTGTGATGGCCTAGGGTTATGAACAATAATGTTGAACTGGACTAATAGAATTTCAGGACTTTATACATGGTTCCCAGGTTTCCTTGAATTTCAATGTATTATGTTGCTGGTCCTACCTATATTTACTGAGTTTTGTTCATGATCCTTATTCCATATTTAATCCCATACCACAAGAGACTTTTTTCAGTTTTGAGCAACAACTGTTCTAGCTGCTATCAAGAGAACTTCCACTCTCTATCCTAAAACTGCTGCATCTACAATAAAGCAGCAGTAGTAAATTTAATATTACACCAAGAGATTCAGACCATCATCGAATTATAGGACCATAATGTTTTCAGAGATCCTATCAACTTAACTTCAAATAAAGCTCACTATATAGTTAGAATGGATAGTGTGAAATATGCCTCTATTCAGAATATTACTGTATGGGGAAAGCCCCCAAATTAATCTGATTTATCTTTTATAGATAATTTCCCTAATGAATATAAAATGTTCATTCAGAATATACAGTTCTGAATAGAGCTCAACTCTGGAAAGCAGTAAGATGGATAGGGAGTCTGCAGAGAGAGATGGAATTCCTGTAGACCGTAGCAACACCCCCTCTCAAGTTTCCCCTGAACCAAGAACCCCAGTGGGCACAGCTGGGAAAGACTAACTCCTCCCTGCTCACCCACCCAGTTCTCGGTTATACATGCCAGATCGACCACCTCATTAAGTCCTGAATGAAGGTGGTCTTATTTTGAACTGATCTGGCATTTAAGAGCATAAGGGAGCTCCGCAAAATTGTTCCAGAAATTATCGTTTCTGCTCATTTTGGGGCTTCCCCTTCTGTTTTGCAAGCGGTAGGTGCTGCTTGCACAATGGAATCAGCAGGGCTGCCTGCTTACGGAATGGAAGTGGTGGTGGGCCCCACTTACAGATGGGCAGCATTGGATACTGCCCTATGTTTTATACATTATTTTAATGGTATATGACTGATCTGAGTAAAATTTGCAGTTCATTCCCAATTTCTTATCTTTTCGGAGGCACAGCCTGTGCTCTGGGTGTAGGGGAGGAGAGTCCTTCTGCCATGTCTACTTCCATCAGGTGTGATGAAATCATTCAATCACTCTTGTTGCAGAGATGTAGCAGAACAACCTGACCAATCAAGACCCCAAAAGGTGAATGAATCACACTAACCAGATAATTCCTTTCCTTTTCCCTTCCCTTCCCTCTCCTCTTTTCTCTTTTCTTCCAGGAACCCCCAGGTGACAGCAGTGGCGGCGGCAGCAGGAGCAGCAGCAGCAAAGTGACAGAGCCCCTCCCACAGACCTGAAATGCTGTTTCTCAAAGAGGAATAAACTGGCACCGGAACATGATAGCACCCAAGAGTACTACATCTGTCTCCTTTAATTATCCGTGTACATATTAGTGAGGGGAAGTGCTTTATGAGTTCTATAGCTAAGGCCAGCAAAGCTATAGAAAGCCAGGTGTGCACAAGCACTCTCCCTGAAGTATAGATAGGCAAATTTAAATCATGTACACTGTGACGGGGGGAGGGAATATCTTTAATTTCCCCAGGGGGAAAAGAATAAACATTCAATAGATCACGACTGTTACGGTTCATTCACGTTTATAGCTCTGGAGACTTTTTTGTCTGCCTTGCAGAGGGCATTCCATCAAATAGCACTGAATTTGTTTGTTTCCATCTTTTGTACTAAAGTGAGAATTTAAAGCTCTAGTATTTGAACTCTGCAAGTACTTTTGTGCCCATATACCACTTATGAGTAAATCTGTGCCCTTGTTTGATTCAAAACACTAGTGATGTGTGCATAAGTGCTTGCAGGATCTAGGTCCAGAATTGTATCTGCATGATCCATCCAGAGCCATGTCCTTATGGAATACATTTGATCACAGCACACCTAGCCTAGATCTTGAAATCTTAACTATGGGTCAAATTCAAGTCTTGTCATCCGTTTCTGCTTTCCTCTGCTGTTAACTCCTCTGGACTGGAGTTTCTCTAGAATTATATCAACAGTGTTTCCAACTCTCACTGTTTTGTCGTGAGTCTTGTATTATCTAGTGTTTCTTCCCCCTTACAAATCCGAACTCCAGGAGTCATAAGATTACAGGAGAGTCTTTCAAGGAGATTTAGCCAAAGTTTGAACATATAAAGCAAATGCAACCAAAACCAAAATGATATTATTAAAAGAATATATCGATACATGCATTTCTAGACATCTCATGATGCCTAAGACATTATAATAGTGTGGATGTGTGTGCATGTGCGTGTGTAAGAGAGAGAATGAGAGAGAGAGTGTAAGGCTGAATCATGATCTTTAGCCAAGCCTACACATGTTGGCTCAGACTTAAGGCCCACTTAGTTCCACAGGTCTTCCTCAAAAGTAAGTATGCATGGCATGTGTCTTTGTTACACATTTAGGCCATTAACCCTGTGGACTTTTATAACTGAGTAATTCCCATGGAAGGAAATGTGACTTATGCAGGCTTAACTGTGTACAGTTTGCAATACTGCATCAGGATAGGCTTAGTGGGATGTATCCAACTGCATCCTTCTGGCAACAGAAAGGACCCCACTAATGGATCTTATTCATCCTCCTCCCTGAATTCCCCTTGCCAGTCCCAAAGCTCATCCAGAAGGTTAGGGGACCCTCCAGAACAAACAGGGAGCATGGTAAGGGTTGCAGGGGGAGGAAAGGAAGAGAACCCTGCATTACATGAACAGAAACCATTTGCATAATGGTGGATTTAGCCCAGAGTTGCAATTTACTGTAAATTCTTTTCCTTTTAATTCACTATGGTGAGATTTAAAAGGATTAGATTCTTACCTTTGATGAATTCCAGCAATTAGGTTTGCCACCTGACCAGGAAAAAACTCCACCTGGCTTGGCTGCTCCTATGCCTTTAGTAGAGACTTGAACTCAGAAGGCCCAGAATTAACTCATGGTTTGCTGTTGGGTTAAAACTCTGGATTATTTAATCCTCTACAACCCAGAGTGCTGGGTTCTGATGTCACGACTAACAACCCAGGAATGGAACATCGCTGGGTTGTTGACAGTCCTAATGTGCCGTATCAAATGCACATTATTCAGCTAAATAAAGGTACATTGGCAGAATACTTAAAAAAAATAACATTGTTCAAAACCTATGACCTTGATGGCTGAGATCTGAAACTAATCCAGAATTAAACTATGAGCATATGCCATAACCAAAATATACTTTAAAGTTCATTTTCAAAGCAGAAGGAAATAGTATTTTTGGAAGAGAAATATACACACACAGTAACTGATTAGCCTTTGAAGCACTACTTCAGAATTTAACTTTCCAGCCCCATGAATTTCAATCCATAACAATCCCTCTTGGCTTCTCTCTCTCTCTCTCTCTTTTTAATGGTGGTGGAGAAAGCCTGACTGTTATATACCCATACACAGAAATCAACTCTGTCTATATATATATGTATATTTATCTATAGCTATATTCATTTGATTAAAGTGATTTTATTATAAATAAATAAAAAAGAAACAGCCAAGTAAGAATGAAAAACAGAAGCAAAAACACCGCATGTGCATCATCTTGCCTGTTGTAAGCCAGAGATGGGAAATTAAAAGCAGCAGAAAGCAGCATAGGCAATTTAATGCTCCTGCAAGCAGAGTGCAAACCATAGGATGTAGCTCTTCACTGACTCTCACACATTCAACTCCATTCCTTCCAAGCCTGTTCTAAACAGTAGGGTCCTTGAGGGCAGGAAGCTGTTTGTCATTTGGATTGTCTGTTAAACTGCCATGCACACAAAATGGCACTGTATAAAATAATAAATATTAATACATATGATTTAACTGTGTATTTTATAAAATAGGCTTTTGGTGCTATGAAACGTGATTTGTGAACATTTTCCTCTCTTATCGTACTAAATCCCCTTGTTTATTATCCGACGTACTGGTTGATCCCTATTGTAATTTTCCTCTGTATTCTTTGTATGACTTATGTATGCTGCCAATATGCTGTCTTGTGGTTTTGTTTAATCTTTATACATCTGTTCCTTGTTATAAGTGTCACCATTCTGTGTTTGTTGAGTTTCCATGTAAAGGGCTGGGGGCAACTGAAGGATTGGGGGTCTCCTTAATTGCACTCTTGTGGCATGTGGCCGGCCAATCCTAGACACAGAACATTGGGCTGTATGGACTTATGGACCTGGTTCGTATGTCCTGATGAGCCACAGTGGGTTGAGAGCCTTGTTTATGTCGGCATGGCTTATTGTGATGTCCAAATCCAGCGTAGACAATTCAGCATGATTTGTTAACTAAGCACAAGCCACCCTGAGAACCCATGGCTTGTTATTGGGCTGTTGAGGGTGGCTTGTCATGACATGCAAACCTAGCAGTGTCGCTTGTCAGTGGCTTCTTGGTATAGGTTACAGAGCCACTTGGCAAGAGTGGCGAAAAGCTTGATGCCACCTCCAGCCTCTGTCCTTCCTCATCAGTGATGTCCGCCCTTCCATTGATACCGAAATGACCTTTGGAATGTCCTGAACATGTTTGCAAGCTTCTTTTTTCTTTTGTGGTGCTTCTCAAGTGCATAATTCATAATTTTCCATTCCCCCCCCCCCCAGTGCTTCTCAAGTGTGCAAATGGGTTTATACTTTTTCTCCTGGTCCTGCACAAGTGTGCCGATTCGCCAGTCTGTCATGTATGGTCTGCAGTAGTACAGTCACCTTGTCAATTGCCTTGTCAATTGCTTACTCCACTCCAAGCCTTCCTTTGACAGCTTTTGGAGTTCCCTGTCAAGGGAAGTGTGGAATTGGTGTAAGTATTTTACAAGGAAACTGACAAAATGCCTGTACTACTGCAGACTGTACATAGTAGAGAGGAGAATCTCTGCACTTGCGAAGGACTGGAGGTGGGGAATAAAAATTATGAACCCATTTGAACATTTGAGAAGCACCCAAAAAGAAAAAGCTTGCAAACAAAGTAATTGCTCCAAAAAGGGGTCATGACCACTTAAGATTTAACTAGCCCAAAGGAAAGCTTGAAGGTTGCAAAGATGCAAAAGTCATTGGGGAAGGGGTAGACTGATCCTAACGGAACATTTTGCAAACAGGGAGACTTGGTTTGTACAAGCACTGCAGCCCTCCCTGGCTTATTAGCCATGGCGACTTGAGACACCTGTGGGCACCAAGGTGCTAATCCAACCCCCACCGCCAGCTTCTCCTTATCTGCAAACGCGGCAAGGGTGGGTTGTTGGGATTGTTTGTTTTAGGGTTGCAGATTGCTTGTCAACCTCACCAACAAACCTCCCTTGCTGGATTTGTATGTAAAAAGAAACTGCTAGTGCCCCCCGTTGCTCCCCAAATATTCAAAATGTTGGCTGCTGCCACCACCACCACAAAAAAATCCATGGAGAAATTCTCCCACTGTGGCTTCTCGTCATGTGCGAAGTGGGCCGGCAAGTTGTCACATTTGGAATTTGATGGTAACCCTGGCTTCAGTTTGCCAGAAGGAGGATGGGACGAGAGGGGGACACACTCATCTACCTGGAGTCACAAAAGAGAACCCCATCAGCAGAGCTCATATATCCTGGAACAACTGCCTTTGCCTTCCTGCCATCTTGAAAGATGCTCAGTATATCAAATTCCGATAGCATCCTGATGAAGCTAAGGGAGGCAAACACCTGGCCATTACTATAGGCTGCCTAGCTACCTGGATGTAGCGAAAGGTGGATTAAAATGGCTGTTTGTCACAATCAAGATTTAAGCTCCTTCCTTGCTGTTTTTCTGATCACCTCAATGCACATCCCTGAGCACACCAGCCTGAAGGGGCAAAAACGCCTTGGCACTGCAGTTTCCACATCATGGTTGCTTAAGCAGCTGCCGAAGTGGCAGAAGGCAATTTAGTCCTTCAGTTGCTGTAGCTCGATTAGGCTGGCTTCCTCCCCCTGCCACCCCCCTCACTCTTCTTCCTTTCACCTTTGTTTGTTCCCAAAGAGACAGCCGGGGATAATTGACTGTCAGAAGGGCAAGAATACTGATTATGGAGGTGGCAGTGGGGCGGCAGGAAATTGACAACAGAAGGATCTGCTTGAACGAGAGCTGCTTTTTCAGCCTGAATATAACACCAGTTCCCCTAAGAAGTTAGCAAACTTCCTTGCTGGCTTGGATAAAACGTGTCTACCCTGTTCAGCATTTTGTTTCCAACACTGGCTAGCCGGCTATCTCTGAGAAGCACACAAACTCAACACGACACAAGATCCCTGCATTTGGTACTCAAAGGGCAGAATCCAATGGAGCATTTCCACCCCCACCAACTCCCTTCGGCAAGAGATGGGTCCCGCCAATTCCATTGACAAGGTGCAAAAGAGGGAAGGGTTCCTGCAGCTTTAACTGTTGTGATGAAAAGGGAATTTCACCAGGTGCTGTATGCATACAAATAACAGCTGCTGAAATTCTATGCAACTGTTAAAGACACAAGAGCCCTGTCCTCCTTTTCATATGGTCACCCTACTCTCCCATGCTTTGCACCAATTATTGTGGGGGGGGGGGGTTTGGTCTGGTATTTTTCGCAATGGTGTTATACATGTCTTGTGTAATTCTGTGATTCTACTATACCACAGCGCCACCTAGTAGTTATGTAATTGAGGGAAAAACACAGGTAAAGGAGCCAATCTTAATCCCGCAAAGAATCCAGAAGCAGCAACCTCGTTAAAGGTGTAAGTTAAAATTCCTCATATAGAAAAACCTGTAATGGTCATTTGGTGGCCCTGGGGCAGTGGACATTGGCCCCAAGGTCCAGTCCTAGTAGCAAAAAAACAAAAGGAGGAGAGCAAAAAAACAAAAGGAGGAGAGCTCGGCAAAAAAAGGAGAGAAGCAGATTCTCAGAATGCTAAAATACTTTATTTCCATGCCCAATGCATTTTGGCCTATGTTGTTTTTAAGGCCTTCTTCAAGGGGTTGATAAGAGATGTCCAGGGCTGTGCAGAGGGAGGGCCAGTGGGGCCAATTGGCCAGGGCCCATGATTTTGAGGGGGCACTCCAACGAGAAGGTCCCCCCTAGCTTACGCTACTGCTTCTGTAGTGTAAGCGGCCCATCGATAAGCGAGGAGCCCGCCTTGCGGAAACAGCACAGAAGCCGTCCATCATGAATACCACTGTCAGACTACAAGCTCCATGCTGCATGCGGGGTGGGGATATATGTGCCTTGAGTTGTTGTAGGACAGGTTTAATATGAAGGTGTTGTGTAGAACGGACATGTTGGTGGATACGTTCCCTTGGGGTGGCCATGTTGTCCTCCTTTTTTGAAATGGGGGTGAGGGCACACACTTCCCATCTGGCCTGGGCATATTACCAGCTCTGCACGGCCCTGGAGATTTCTGCAGAAATACTTTTAACAGGATGATAGTCTTCTACGATAATTACTGCCGACTGGGGAAAGACAGAAGCCCAATTCAACAGGAAGCAGCACAGCAGGCCCTGTTGAAAAGCAGAGTGAAGTGACCTGCTTCAGGCAGCTACATGGGAGGGGGGGGGGGAATGAAGGCAGGAATTGGTGTCTTCTGTGCAGCAAGTCATTCCAAGTGTTGGCCCTAGTTGGAGAAGAGGCTGTAACTCAAATGTCTCGGGCCAGCACCAGAGATCACAAGGCAAACAGAATTAGGGTGCTGGCTGGGGAATGTTGGGAGTTCTAGGACTTTGTTCTGTCTAAACCTGCTTAGGATTGCACCTCTTAACATACCTAGCAATTAAACCGGGTGAGCAGCTGCAAATGAAGGGGGAAGCAGGAATTTTGGCCAGTGTAGTTCATTCTGGGGATCAAAAGCAAAATGTCAATCCAAAAAGGAGCACAAATCAGAAGGGGGGAAGCATGAATTTGGGCCAGTGATGGTGATCTCTCTGCTTGCCCTGTCTTTGAGCAATGGAGCAAGCATGCTTATGGACTCCCGAAAATGATCGTGGCTTCTTTCTACACACGTGTCTGAATTTGAAGTCGAGAGAGCTCCAATTGCCACTAACTATTTTCATTAGCACCTTTCATTGCAATGTTTATCTACAATGATCTGTCAGGGGAAATGAGATTTCTCATTTGAGAAAAGGCAACGAGGGAAAGAAACTGGCAAAGAAGCTCCTGTCTGTGACAAAATTTATTTTCAGGACACTCCTCTCTATTTGTTTCCTGTCTCTTCATCCCTGGGACCTGGCTGGCTCAGTTACACCCAAATGTCCAAAGGACAGAGACAATCAGCAACGAGGAGAAACGCAGAAGAAAATGGGGGGGGGGGGGGGAGAATGATGGCATATTAAGTTAAGGTACTTCCAGATGAGACTTTTATTGTGCAATCGCTCTGCATCATTTATGGAATCTTTCAGGTTTTGAGACGTCTTCCATTTGGAAACTATTTTTTTTCCCTTACCCCAGAAAATCCATTAGGGAAGGAAAGATGAAATAGCTGCACAATGTCGTTTGATTGATATTGCTAGGATCCCCCCCCAAAAAAATCTGGAAGGATCCTTAGATTTACAACAGACAGTCATTGCAGTGTTGGTTCTGGAGCCCAAGGTGACATACATGATCTTCCACTCCATTTTATCCTTGCAACAGCCCCGTAAAGTAGGTTAGGCTGAGAGTCACTCAGTGAGCTTCATGGCCAAGTGGAGATTAGAACCCGGGTCTGCCAAGTCACAGTTCAGCACTCTAACCACTACACCATACTGGCTCTCTAACATTAGAGAGAGGGATAGGAACATCCATCCCTTCACCCTATGACTGGTCCCTGCCCTTCTTTTTCTTTCTTCCACTTAGTAGAAAGAACCTCTACTGCGGGTAACTAAGAGAAACTGTCCTATCCCTGCCTGTCCATTCTTCGCTCTCTGGCTTTGAAAGCAGCTGCCTCCTCCCACTGTTCCTGGTTCTCCATTCTCACCAGTCTTACCGACTGCTTGTTCCCTGCATCTGCCTGGATTGACTGCCTTTCTAGAATGGAACTTCCCCATCAAGATTCCAGCTAGTCTCAAATTTTGAAAAGAACTTTCAGGGTTTTACTCTCCTTCTCTGGGTCTCCACTCTAGGAGGAATAAAAGACCACATCTGAGGGCCAGCCAATTTTCTGCCTTATGAGAGCTTTTGCTAGCAGCTGCATTTCCTTATCCGTCAGACCCTACCCTTGAGCCATCGCCTCCTTTGGCCAGGTGCTGCTAGGCTCCACCCCTGCCCCATCAGGCTCCACCCCAATCTGCCAGGCACCACCCCTTATCCCACAGGCTCCTCCCCGAGATGTCAGAGACCTGCAGACTCTATGTCCAATTAGGATTTAATTTGGCCCCTTGTGTAAATGATTTGGTCAGACCTCCTCAAAGCCCTGGTGCTGAAAAGACTGAGGCCCTTCTTCTTTCCCCCTGATAGGGAGAGGGCTGCAAGTGGAGAAAATGGATCCCTGACAGACATCGAAGCTCTTACGTGCCCATGTGCTGAAATCAGGACCATGAGCAGAGTTTTTCAGACATTGCAAAATGATCATTTAAAATAGGATATGATGATACCTAATCGCTATAGATGTTTCTTTTATGGGCACTAGTGACTAAAACATGTCTTGTTTCAGTGGATTTTGACAGCCGGTTAGCAACTAGCTGTGCCCCATCCCTAGCTGGATCCATCCCTATCTTGGGTGAGGATTAGAGATTAACAGTATGGCAGCTGGGATGTAGCCAGCAAAGAGAACAGAAGTCTGAACTCTGCTAGGGACTCCTAGCATATGCTTTTTGCTTTTGAGACCTGATGCTCCATTGCAGATCAGCAGTATCTGTTGGGCGTCTGCCTGCTGTCCCCTTTGAAAACTTCCAACTGCTTAAGAATGGGGGAGCAAGAACAAAAGCAACATGAAGGCCTTTCTGCTGTTGTATCTGTGGGAAAAGCCATCTCTGCCTTTATTAAAAGGTCTCCTCTCTCTCTCTCTCTCTCTCTCACACACACACACACACACACACACACATTTCTGCAGCAAGCGCTTCTTCTCCCTCCCTTTCTGAGAAGCTTTCCAAGCAACTGAATCGGTCCTTCGCTCAGCTACTGTGCTGATTATAAATACTATCTTAATCTTCACTGACAAAACACAGCTGAGGGGCCTGGCTGTGCACCAGGGCAGAGTGAATATCTCCCGGGGTGGGAGTGGGGAGCATTTTCTAGAATTTCAGCTCATCTGGAAAAAAAACATTCCGGAAAGACCATTTTCACTGCAATCTCGCCGGAGAATCCAAGCAGGCACATTGTTGTACTGGGCAAATCTCTCTCCCTGTTACACCATGAGTTGGCTCAGCTAGTACCTGAAACAGATGTGTGCCACTGCCTTCTTCCCGGCTGAACTTTTCCCAAGGAAAATGGGAAGGAGAGTCCAGATGTGCTGCATGAGCAGTTCATACAAACAGAACTAGCAGATCTAAGACTTCTGTGTTTTGCTTTCTTGTTTGCATTTAGTTATTTACAGAAACATTTGTTTAATTACATTTTTAATCCACCCCATAAGCAACATCCCCTGGGCACATTACATTTTTTAAAACACACACACACACGCACACACACACACACACACACACACAGAGTTAAAAATGTAAAACGCAATTCAATATGTAAAAGAATAAGGGCCCCTAAGGTGGTTTTCAGTATGAAGCCACCATCTTGACACATTTTTAAAAAAATATGACAGTAAAAACTTTATTTTAAAAAAGGTTTAAAAAAAAACAGCCAGCAAAGTTAATGTGCAGTTAAAGCCCATTAAAAATGTCTCAACCATTTAACTAAAAACCATCAGCAAAGAGACCAGTCAAGCCTCTCTTTGGAGAGAGAGTTCCACAATCAGGTGGCTGGCCCTTACCTTGTGTTTCTGCTAGCTTATTTATTTTAGGCCTGGTCCTCCTACAGCAGACAGGGAACTATCCAGTTCCAGAGAATTATTTCAATTGAGGTAGCTAATCCTTGAGCTAGTTTTGCATAATCCAGGCACAAACAGAAGGAATTCCAAGGGGAGGATTTATCCTCACTCTGTGGAACAGCGACTGAAAAATGCTAGGAATCCTGTGCCAGCTTACTTGGGGGTGAGTCCCACTGTGTTCAGTGGGGCTTAGGGCTTTTCTACATGAGGCTGTTCATCTGTTGCATCTGCTTTGAGATCTGAGAACTACAAAAGGAGCATTTCCTTTCCTGCTTTTCCGCTACTTAACCCCAAGTTGGCACTGCGGTATAGTAGAATAACGTAAATACTAAATACAAATGAGAAAAAGCCATTTGCTTTCACTTTCAGAAATAATAATCCATTTTCCCTGCTCTAAAAAGCTTACTGAAAGTGCTGTTTGAAAACCGAAGCAAAACTGAAGGGTCACATTGAGCCTATCTACACATGCAGGATAAAACACTTTGAAAACGTTTTGAAAACTGTATATGGAGTGTGTCCTGGGCCCCAACAGTTCTCAAAACTGTTATAAACCGTTTTAAACTGTTTTAAACCGTTTTAAAGCAGTAGTGTAGATAGGCTCATTGTCGCCTAAAGAACCCATAAACAATACTTGTTATTATTAAGAATCGTGACAAGCACACAATAAATGCCTCATGTAGAAAAGCTAGTGCATATATTAGGGCTATCGACACGATCACCCCCAAACATCCTCTCCAACCCACTTCCAATTGGGCACCCTGATATACAGAAGTTCTCAGGGAATTGAAGCAGGAAGGATGACGACTGGAGTGCTGATGGTGGAAAACTCAACTTATATCCGACAAGACACGACATAAAGAACATCTTTGTTCCTATGGGGTGGCAATACGTGCAGCGAAGAAATCTTTCTTCTCTGCACGCATTGGAGTGTCCAGCAATTCCGCGAGTAGAATTACACTGGATCAGTTTCAGTTGGTGAGTACTGAGGATGTGGACAAGCTGCTTGGACGAGTGAGGAGGACAACTTGCCCTCTTGATCCCTGTCCTTCTTGGCTGGTAGCCCAGGGAGGAGAGGCAATTGGACTACAATTACAACATATTATTAATGCATCTCTCAGGGAGGGGAGTTTTCCATCATGTTTAAAAGAAGCGGTAGTACAGCCACTTTAAAAAAAAAGCCCTCCCTAGACCCCCTGGCCAGTATCAAACCTTCCGTTTTTCGGCAAGGTGATCGAGAGGGCAGTTGCCTTCCAACTCCAAGCGGTTTTGGATGATACAGATTTTCTAGACCCATTTCAAACTGGCTTCAGAGCGTGATACGGAGTTGAGACTGCTATGGTCACCTTAGTGGATGATCTACGCCTGAGTATTGACAGGGGGAGCACTTCTGGATACTTCTGGATCTCTCAGCGGCTTTTGATACCATCGACCATGGCATCCTTTTGGAACGCCTGAGGGGATTGGGAATCAGGGGCACTGTGCTTCAGCAGTTCCAGTCCTATCTCTCAGGCAGGTTCTAGATGGTGATGCTTGGGGATAGCTGCTCCTCAAAGAAGAGTATGGTGTACCACAAGGTGCCATCCTATCCCCAATGCTGTTTAACATTTACATGAAACTACTGGGAGAGATCATCCAGAGGCATGGGGCAGGGTGCTTTTATGCTGATGACACCCAAATATATTTCTCTGTGCCTTTGACAACAGCATCAGCTAAGGATAGTGTGTCTCCTCTGAATGAATGCTTGGAGGCAGTAATGGGCTGGTTGAGGAAAAACAAACTGAAGCTGAATCCAGACAAGATGGAGGTGCTTGCTGTCAAAGGCCCCAACCTGGGTTTGGAGGTGTGTCAACCAGATCTGGATGGGGTTACACTCCCCCTGAAAGGGTGTGTGCGCAGCTTGGGTGTGCTCCTGGATCCGTCGCTCCAGATGACAGTACAGATAGAAACGATGACCAGGAGTGCCTACTATCAGCTTCGGCTGGTATGCCAGCTGAGCCCCTTCCTAGAGTTGGAAGACCTGAAGACGGTAGTGCACACGCTGGTAACTTCGAGGCTTGACTTCTGCAATGCGCTGTACATAGGGCTACCTCTGTGCCTAGTTTGGAAACTTCAACTAGTTCAAAATATGGCAGCCAGGTTGGTCACCGGTACACCTAGAGGTGACCATATTACACCAGCTTTAAAATCACTCCATTGGCTGCCAATTAGTTTCCGGGCGACGTATAAAGTGTTGGTTATTACCTTTAAAGCCCTATATGGTTTGGGTCCAAGTTACCTGCGAGATTGCCTTCTCCCGTACAATCTGCCCCGCACACTCAGGTCCTCTGGG
Organism: Anniella stebbinsi; assembly: GCA_029215795.1. Classification (NCBI taxonomy): domain Eukaryota; kingdom Metazoa; phylum Chordata; class Lepidosauria; order Squamata; family Anniellidae; genus Anniella; species Anniella stebbinsi. Next base: position 55,651,507 of record JARDYH010000005.1, on the reverse strand, counting down.
AAGAATTTACTCCAGTCAGCAAAAACTAGGTTGACAACTGTCACCCGGAGGACCTTGTCTTCTGCAGCTCCCAGACTGTGGAATGGCCTGCCGGGAGAGATTCGCTAACTTAACATTCTTCCGGAATTTAAGAAAGCCGTAAAGACTGATCTCTTCCAGCAGGCCTACCCTGTTGAATTTTAAGATGTGTTTTAATAATGTATTCATTTTATATGCTTTTAATTGTGTGTGTGTGTGTGTGTGTGTGTGTGTGTATGTATGTATGTATGAATATATATATATATATATATATATATATATGTATTTTATATTTGTTGTTGTGCCCTGCCTTGATCCAAAGGGAGAGGCGGATAAGAAATAAACATATTATTATTATTATTATTATTATTATTATTATTATTATCATCATCATCATCATCATTGTAGCCTATGACACACATCACTTGGAAACTTTATAGACGTCAGTGGATCTTAGAATTTGGCAAAAATGTTTATCCCATGTCCACTGGACAAAGAGCCAGATTAAGACATCCTGAGGCCCTTAAGCCATGTTGAGATTCAGAGGTTCCCATACCCCCCCAAAATTAAAAAAATAAAATAAAGAGAAAAATATGTGAATGTCCAGCACATGAAATATATACAGAATATTTATTTTTCTCTAGAAGCTTTTGAATAACCTCTTCAATTTCACAAATGTGCTATTCCACTCTTGACACTCTGAGGGACCTTTCTGTGTCCAGAATGAAATTTCACCCTAAATTAAGACAATTTCAAAAGTTCTCTTTATCGTTGTTATTATTTTTATTATTAGCCAATGATGGTCTGCATATTAGATGGTTTTCATATTAGATATAATGGTCTTCATATTAGATGAACAGGCCTCTGTCCCACTATGGCATTGTAGTGGGAGAGCTGCATGCTGAGAGTTGTAGTTAGAGTACGTGAGAGGGTGGAGACAGAAGGGTTGGAGTGTGGCCTGATGGATTAGTTTTCAATTTTGTTAACCTCCGGAAATAAAGAAGCCTTTTCTCTGGTCGTTTGTAATTCCTACAATATAACACCCCATATAGTTTTGTCTTCTCCCAGATCACTGAGGCTGCAGGCCTGTGTGGTGGTATATGGAGTGGTGGGAGTGGAAAAGTGGTAAGGAGGGGATTAGCAGAGGTGATGCCTGGTGTGGAACAGGACTTTAGCATGTGTTGGTAGGCTAGCTCCCGTTGTCTCCTCTGAGATCTGAGGGGTGGTTGGACACCTGTGGATGATGTGAATCATCCAGCAGCCATGGAAGGGAAATTGATGAGATTGGGTGTGGATTGCGATGAGAAGGTTAGGGTTCAGAATTTTGGTGGTGGATTTTATATGAAAAGTTATTTAAGCCAAACTGATTTCAATTATAATAAATCTGAGTTATTTCATAGTATTTAGAGGCCCCTCATAATATAAGGCCCTAAACCACTTTCTTGGCTTATTCCTAAATTCAATACTGACGTCTGTTTAATAAGCGTTTGTCTAAATCGGCTAATTGCTGGAGGCTAAATGCTTCTTTTTACCATATGTTTTGGCAATGCTCATAGTTACCTCTTTTGGGGAGGATGTTGTTATATGGATAAACCTTGTATCGGAACACTCTCCACCCAAGTCAAGGAGCGTAGTACCCAAAGTTAGCTAAATTATTTTGGTACAAGTGGCAGAAAATGCCATAAGCATCTCTCCCCTTCCAGTAGAAATACATTAACAAGGTAAATGACTAACAATTTGCTGCTGTTTTATGACACCCAACATTTGCTGCCTGGGGCAACTGGCTCACTGGGGCAACTGCCTCATGGTAGGGCCAGCTCTGGGTGTAATCGTATGCATGTTTAGATAGAAAAAAGTCCTACAACTCTCAGCATTCCCCAGCCAGAATTGTAGGACTTTTCTATGTCTGAACATGTAAAGGATTGCACCCTTAAGGCTGTAAAGCTGTATTGTAGTTGCCTGGGATTAAGACCCAGTTAGCACAGTGAGGGCTGCACTTTTGTCTAGGATAGGTCAGAGCTCTTAAAGACAGCCCATCTCTTCTATGCCCCCCCATGTTTTACACCTGCCCAAGTTCTTCCCGATTCCTTTATTTCCTCTCCCAGTATACAATCCTGATCTTGAGAACGTGCCTCCTGCTTTTGCAATCCCTAAGGGGCATAAGGCTGCTTTCTGTGACCAGGCCGAAGGGTCTATTTATAGCCACAATGTCTCACTGGGCAGACATTTATGTGGGAATAAAGATCAGAACATTTCAACCACAAGACAGCACAGTGTGCCAGGGAAAGTGTGCTGCTTCTTAGAGTGACTGATCTGTCTTCCTGTTTAACTGAAGGCTGTGCTCCCACCATCCCTGGCACATGTTTATTCTTTGGAAAAGCAATAAAACAAAAATATCTCACTGGCCAGCCAAATGTAAGCATGAATGCTTCCTTGCCATGATGTATGCATGTGCTTAAGATCTGGAAAAACAAATGAGGAATTGTGAATGGATCTAGGCAGAGTTCAGTGTAAGGAGAAATGGCTGTCCGCTTCACTGCATGCCCAACTTTAGCGGGGGGGGGGGATAGGATCATAGTTCAGGGGTCACTCAGGTCCCTGGTTCAGTCCCAGGCATCTCTAAAGCTTTTCTCTGTGCCTGAGACCCTGGAGATTTGCTGCCCATCAGAGTAAATCATACTAGGTTAGATGGACATTTAGGGCATAGCTACACTCCAGACTTAACCCGCCACTTTACTGAGGCTTCTGTTTCCAGATTTTCTTTCTCTTCCTTTCCTTATGTTCCATTACACAAGCACTAGGTGGCACCCTGATACAGCAGAATTGCACAGTTACACTAGGCTTTATCCTGCCATCCACAAATATTACCAGAATTTCCTCATTAGGGGAAAAAATGTGATAATGGTTGCAAGGCACGGGAGAGCCCCTGGAGAATGACAACATTGTGTAAAAGACCCGCAACTACCATAAGTCAGGAATCAGGAGCGCACAATAAATGCCTCATGTAGAAAGGCTCATGAGCCTGAATCAGATGTTTCTTGTGTAAATAGGGGATCTGTGATGGAAGGGGTGGGCACATTTAGCCTGCCGCCAAAGTTATGCTGCTCCTCCCACCTCCATCGACACCATGTTCTCCAGAACTTCTGAAGCGGGGGCCACTGATTTAGAGGTCTGCAAAATCAGGGTTCTAAAACTTTCAAGGAGCCTCCACAAGTATGAGGGTTCTCCACTGTAGACATTATGCTTTAGATCTGGAGTGCGGGATCTCTTTCAGCCCAGGATCAAATTCCATTTAGGATAAGCTACTGGGGCCCACATTCCAGCAGGGGGTGGGGGCAAAGGCAAAAGGGAGCCGTGCCAAGAATACAAAAGGAATACCAGTGACTAAACATTAAGAGAGCCATTTTAACTGTTTAGAACATGTGTGCATGGAGGGGAGGATAGGTGCCAAAGCTGGGAAACTACTCAATGATTGGTGGTCAGAGGCATGGCCACCTGGAGAACTCCAAAGGGCTGGATTGCGACCTCAGGTGAGACAGAATGGGCCCCTGGGCCTGAAGTTCCCCACTCCTGGTGTAGACAGCAACAGCAAGAGCAGGAGGAATAGCATGACTTCGTGGGTGCCGGGGGAGCAGTATCTGTCTGTCACTACAAATACTTTATTCACCTGAGTAATGTATGAATTGGGCTATAGTCTGACTGAATTAAGGCAGTTTCCTATCTCCCTCAACCAGTGTTTACAGGGCTGCTCTTGCCGCTGTGCAGTAGTCAGCGGAAGCTCCTATGTCAGTGGGGCAGTAAATCTGCCCTGGGTTTCATTCAAAACCAGCCAGAACTTTAAAGGAGCTATCCAAGGTGCTGCAACTAGCTTGGGGATGTGATTCAATGCCTTGGATAGTTCTTCCAGAGTTCTAACCCAAAGGGGATTCATTGCCCCTCTGACATAGGACCCACCAGCCTCCACGGACAGTAATGCTGAGTTGCAAGCTGATGAAACACGCCCCGTCCCTTCTAACCTCCACTTAGCATTGACTGTATGAGGCCCCCTCTAGATGGATTCCGTTTGACGCCTGGTTAGCTGATTATGCGCATAATCGCTGAAGCGCTTTATCGTAAATGCTTGTATGCAGGAGGTAATTGAGCACTCAATGGGTGACCTTTACCGGTTGTTTCAAATGCGCTTTACAAGTAGTTAATGCGGAGAATCGCTTGTTCACATAGTCAAAATGCGCTTTAACGGCCGGAGCAAAATAAAACTCGCTATTTAACGCGCATTCAATAATGCGCATAATCGGATGTTTAAAGCGCCTCTACGCCTGATTTGCGCTCCGTTCTTGTAGAGGTAAATTTTTTAATGCGCCTTGAAAGAGCATAAATGCCTCTTGTAGAGGCAGCCCGAGGCAAACTGGCTACCATGGAAGCCTGAAAGCTGGAGCAAACATCCTGCATTGTTAATCAAAGGCCTCAAGATCACCGGCTTGGCCCACACTGTAGCCCTTCAGTGTGCTGTTGCCCAATGGGTGAATATGTGTACGGACCCACCTCCGCCATGGGTCTACCATTTTAATACCAGCTTAATGGGAATGGAGTCAAAGGATAGTCAAAGAATCCTGGGAATTGTAGTTTAATTCTGAGAATCCTATCAGAAACCTCTAGTACAGCCTTCCCCAACCTGGTGCTTCCCAATGTTTTGGCTGACAATTCACATCTTTCCTGACTATTGGCCATGCTGGCTAGAGTTGATGGGAGTTGAAGTCTAAAACATCTGGAGGGTACCAGCTTGAGGAAGGTTGCACTAGATCCACTTAGAGAGCTACAATTCCCAGGGTTCCTTGGGAGAGAGGGAATGATGTAGATATGTCCTTAGTCTGTATCTACAACTATGTCTTAGTCTATGTCTACAGTGAAAAAGAAGACTGAAGTGCCATCACTCTCACGCACCACACATGCTGGCTGTGGGATTACGGGAGTTGTAGTCCAACATATCCAGAGGGCACTAGGTTGGGGGAAGCTGTCATAAGTGACTTTGTCTCTATCCCAGTCTGCTTTTCGTCCACATTAGGCCTGTTCAGATAACATGCTAAGCCATGGTTAGGCCACTAACCCTTTTAGAGCAAATGGTTAGTAAGCGTGTTTAAATCATGGCTATGTAGCCATCATGGTTAGGAATGCTTCACACAACACGCTAAGTCATGGTTCTCATGACATGCTAAGCCATAATGTTTAGCTCAAAATAGTGTGTCATCTGAACAGGGTCATAACAGCACCCTCTCTCAAAGTCCCCCACCTTTTGCAACTTGAGGTTAACAGTGGACAGTTGATTTCTCCCCTCCTAGTGCCCCTCCTAAGAACAACTTTGCTGGATCAGACCAAGGGTCCAACCAGTCCAGCATTCTATTCACACACTGGCCAATCAGCTTCGTCTTCAATTATCACATGTCTACATTGCCCAATAGCCAAAGCTCTCTGGGTGGTTTACAAAGATTAAAACCCTAAAAATATAATACAATAATGTCATAGAAAACCAACATAAAAAACCATTAAAGGATCCATTAAAAACTTTTATCATATGCTGTCAAATGCCAGGAAGTAGAATTCTGATCTGCTGCCGAAAAGATGACTATGTTGGCACCAGGCAGGTCTCACTGGAGAGAGTGTTCCACAGTGGGGGGGGGGGGCACCACCGAAAAGACCCTCTCCCTTGTTGCCACAAACCTCCCATGGGGGATGCACTCAGAGGAGGGTCTCATATGCTGAAATTAGTCTATGAGTAAGTTCTACCATTGTATACGGGTAGATTCATTATTTTTTACTTGGAGAAAGAATAAAACAAAATCTGACTTTGAAAATAGGTTTTTGGCTGGTCAGTCTCTAGTTATTCAGAAAACATTTTCAGGAAATGTTCTGGAAAAATGAACTTTCATTTTTATATCAAACACTGGCTAGAAATGGTGTACCTATGGGCCACTTACATAACATGTCAATATAAGCGGGAGAGGTTAGAAAAACAACATTTACAGACCCTCTTCGGCCAGAGTCATGGTAGAGTCAGGCTGCTCTCTGCTGTTCAGAGTATGAATAAATGTAAGATGAAGTGACTGATACTCTGTTCTGGAGAATCAGACACAAACACAGAGAGAGAACATTCTATCATCTGGGAAGAGCAGGCAACATGATAGAGGAACTGGATTTCTCAGAGTGACCATACAACAAGGGAACTATATAAAAGAGCTATGTGAACACCTTCTCCTGAGTTCATCAAAATTCACTGCATATTTTGCTGCTTCTTGCAGTCAGAGCAAATTGCACTTTCTTTTTCTTTTTCACCATCCTCACCTTCTTTATGGCCAGCTGTGGAATGTAGGACCTTTTCTGTCTAAACATGCCTTTAGTGCCTTTAGTGTACACGGTCCCTTGCAGAATTATATAGAAAACACAGATAGGTCCCTGTTTCCTAGGAACATACAATTGAAAATGGATAATGAGAAAAATAACACAGGGAAGGAGGGGGAGACAATGGTAGGGAAGGAAGAATGTGGATATTTCCTGATACATCAGGGGTGAGATGCTTTTTTTTTTGGCTTGAAGGCCAGACTGCCACTCAGCAAATCTTCTGGAACACATAGGAAAAGGCTGTGGCCAGGACCCAAACTAGAAATGGCCACCCCATTCTCTCAGATACACCTACGCTCCATTCAAACCAGTGGAGGCAGGTGGCTCCCATTTCAGTGGTCACAGGTAGGGGGAAGTATGGCAATGGAGGAACAACAGGCCAGATGACGAGAAGAGGGGCTAGATTTTTCACAGCTATCTCCTCTTCTGGTTCTTCCCTCAACCAGATGGTTCCTGGCGGCCTTACCAGCTTGCCCTCAGATTTGGTGGTGCTTCTGCTGAATTCCAGGTCAATCCAAAATAAAATCTCCCTCATCCATGATCTGATTGTGGATGAGGGGGCTGACCTGGTAAGTATCCCTGAGACCTGGGTGGGTGAACTGGGAAGGGTCACTCTCATCCAGCTTTGCCCTCCCAGATACTCGGTGCAGCACCAACACCGACTTGAGGGCCAGGGAGCGAGGGTTGCCGTGGCCTATAAAAATACAATCTCCCTCTCTAGGCTTCCTGCTCATTCAAGTGCTGGTCTTGAGTGTCTCTACTTTGTGTTGGGTACTTGAGACAGATTAGGGATTCTGTTGGTGTACTGCCTACCCCGCTGCCCAACAGTCTCCCTGCCTGAGCTGACGTAGGTTGTCTCGAACCTGGTATTGATTTGTTGATGGTTCTGGGGTATCTCAACTTCTATGCCGAGGCTCCTGCTTCTGGGGTGGCTCAGGGCTTCATGGTTGTCATGACAACCATGGGGCTCTCTCAGTCTGTCACCGGCCCAACACATGCAACAGGACACACACTTGATTTGGTTTTCTGGAATGGGCAGGAAGATGGTGATCTGAAAGTGGGGGAATTAACATCTACCCCCTTGTCATGGTCAGATCACTTTCTATTGAGGATTAGACTCTCGGCAGCCTTTCTTTTCTGCAAGGGTGGGAGCCTATCAAAATGGTCCATCCCTGGAGGCTAATGGACTCCAATGGATTCCAGGGGGCTCTGGGGAATTTTCCTGCTGGTATGGTTGGTGCTCTGTGGAATGCAGAGATGACTCGGGCAGTTGACACGATCACGCCCAAGTGCCCTCTCCCTCTGAGCAGAGCCTGGCCAGCACCTTGGTATACACCTGAGCTGACGGCAATGAAGCAAGAGGGGAGACGGCTAGAACGCAGGTGGAGGAAAACTCATGCTGAGTCTGATTGAACACGGGTTAGAACTCACTATCGAGCCTACTCTGTGGCGGTGAGGATGGCAAAGAGACAGTTCTTTTCCACCAGCATTGCATCTTCTCAGTATCGTCCAGCAGAGCTTTTCCAGGTGGTTCATGGCCTGCTACATTCTGGGCCAGGGTGAGAGATGGTGGAACACTCGGTAGCATGCTGTGATGAGTTTCTACGGCATTTTGAAGATAAAGTCACTCAGATTCTGAGAAAACAGTGATATCTGGATGGGGTGCCTTTGAGCACTTTCAGAGTTCAGCCTCTCAAAGTCATGTTGTTGTATCTAGCTATGATTTAAAAACCACACATGGTGGGCGGGAGAAGGCACCACAAATGGACACAGCCCATTTATGTGGATTGTTTCCTTTTATGTGGAATTGGGTTGACTGCTTGAGACTGACCTTAGGAGTCTGGGTTGTGAAAGGCATGCAGCAGCCACCCATCCGTGCACTCACAATGGCCACCAAAGGCTGGTAAGTCTGGCCTCCCACCCAAGGCATGCTGCGAGTTCTGCCCAAGGCATGCTGGGAGTTATAAGCATAAGCCTAGGCTTTTTATTAAATTGTTTAAAAATATTTTAAACCCAAAATGTTGTGCTTTTAGATTTTTCTGGTACATTGTAGAGCCATATCTATCAGTGTGCCAAATTTCAAGTTTCTAACTCAACTGGAAGTAGGTAAACCTTTCCAGACATACATCCCATATACATACTTTCTGCTTTATAGTTAGAGATCATACCACTGCACATAACACCAGTCAGTAACTGCTAAGATGCCAGCTTTCACTAATCTCAGATTTCCATAAATATTTGAGATGCTATTCCCAGTTTGTCTCCTGGTAACACCTAACCCAGAGTCCAAAAATGTGCACTGCCTTTCTCACACACAGAAATCCTCTCTGCAATGAACTCTGCACATGCTCTGAAACTGAAGATTCTATGAAAGTAGGTAAAATGTAACTAGCTGAGTTAGATTGCCTTTATTTGGAATTCTCTGTGTGACTGTTGCCTTCCCTCCCCATCCACCCCCACCCCAAATAAACGTCCTTTTATGGTGGACATTTGGCTGTATTATATTAAACAGGGATGTCTCACTAAAATCTACCCCATGTGCAAAGGGAAGCCACCCCTTGGTAAGCCACCCTTTGTATTCTAAGGACTCTTCACAAGGTTTTCTTATGTTTTGTGCCTTCTAGGTTTTGAGAAAGTAAATCCAAAGGGTTTTCCTTCCCCCCCTCCCCCCAGGGAGGGGTTTGGAGCAGAAGAACTCAGATCTATTAGGCTAGGGTGTTCAGGCAAGGATTAGCTTGTGGAGATAGCCTATCAGTATTTCCATTTGGATAGCCCTTGTAACGAAGAGATCTACCAATGGAGAAATTCATCCCCCTAGCCGAATAGTAACTAGGGTAGTCATGTGTCCTCCTTTACAGAAGATAGTCCTATATTTGAAGGGCTGCCCTTTATTTTGAAGGCATCCTGTTTGGAGGGTTGTCTGATCCAAGTCCAGTGTAGAGATAAAGAACCATCATAAGGAAGAGCTGGGTCTTGAAGTTGCCCATCAATAGCACCTGGACAACAGATGGAGCAAGGCATACAAATCACCTACACAGTCTTCCACACTATGATGAGCTGTCCTGCATTTCTCTTTAAACTATAAGAACTTGTTTCTAAATTTACATCTATACATGCAAATTAGCATATGCACATTTTATACAACAAATATCCTTTTCACCCTCTTTTGTCGTGATGCATGTCCTCTTCACAAGAGGACACCCTATTGGAAACACATTGTTTTTTCTAGCAGGACAAATAGTAGCTTCAGGAGGGGCTAATTTCAGAATTAGCTTATGAAAATGGTGTGGAAGGAAAGGGGTTAAACACTTCCTCCCCATCACCACTTCCTCAATGTTCAAAGTAGCCACACAAGGCTGCTAATTTATTTAATTTTTAATACAAGGAGAAGTAGGTCTCATTGGGCCCAGAGTTTGTAACAGCTTTCCTCTACTTGGCATCTTCGAGATGTGTTTGGTTACAGCTTCCACCACTGGCCATGCTAGCTGGGTAGTAGTCCAATAGACATCTGGAGGGCACCGTGTTGGGGAAAACTGGTCCGTATTAGAAGTTATACAAACTGCATTAACTGGATACTACCAGCAGATGGTGACAAAACCCCATAATTGAACCAAATGAATCTAAGAAAACTTGGATTCAAAGTTACAAAACTTATGTTAGAACACCAGATTTCAGCATTTGCCTCATTCAGAGCTTAAAATAAAATCTCAGGTATGTGCAGTTTTTCTCCAGGTAACATTATTTTATTTTTAAAGAGGGTTGTGTTAATATTCTATTTTAACAGAAGAACCTAGATTATGCATTTGTGAACAAGCAATATTGAAATTTCTGCTAACAAAATTAAACAATTATTTAACATTTCTCACATTTATATCCCACCCCTTCTTCCAAGAAGCTCATCCTCATGTATGTGGTTCTCATTTCCACTTTCCCTGTGAGATGGGTTTGGCTGAGAGACAGTGATTGTCCCAGGAACCCAGTGAGCTTTATAGCTGATAGGGAATTTGAATCCAGGTCTTCCAGATCCTAATACTCTAACACCACACATAATCATAAAGAGTACACTGTTAAATTGTATGTGTGTGTGTAGGCAGGGAATATGAACTATTGGATCATTCTGAAGTCTAGAGTTTAGTTAAATTGCATACCTTATTGACCGAGAAGTAAGACCCACTGAGTTCAATAAGAATTGTTTCCAATTAAATGAACATTTTAATTAAAATTAAATCAGTGCAAGTATGTATGTTACAAAGGTGAAATCAAAGAATATGACAGAATACTGTCCCATGTTTATCATTACAATACATTGCAAATTTATACTAACGTTTTATAAATTTGCTCCCTGCAGTCAATTCCAAAATCAATATCAGGGCACAATCCTAAGCATATTTATTTGGGAGTGTTCTATTGAGCTCAGTGTGAATGACTGCTTAGTAAACACAGAATGAGGCTGCTAGTGCCACAAATTTTGAATGGGATTATATTAGTTTACATTTTGGTACTTCACCTCACCAAAGATGTATATTGGCCTGATTATTTTTTATCTTTGCTCCCCTAGTATTGACCTTTGCTTCGCTTCAGCTATCCTAAACTCATTCTTGTAGAACCCTAGTTGACAACTAATTTTTACCAGGGTCCATGTTTTAAATTGAGCATAAACTAAAAGGGCAGCGAATGAGGAGATGCTGCACAAAATGAGAGAATGCTGCATAAAATGAGAGAATACTCCAAAAGGCTCTACTGATTATCATGCTGGGAGCAGAAATTAAAGGCCCTTTGCCCAGGGCCAGTCCTACCATTCAGCAGAGTGAGGCAATTTTCCTCAGGTGGCATATACTGGGTAGAAGCAGTGCCACCCCCCTAGCAGCACCTATGAAATACCTATCTATTCCCCATGTTGGAGGACAGAACGGTGTATGCCACACAACCTGTCTTAGACCCCCCCTAAACTAGCATACTGCCTCAGGGTACTATTCCATTCCAAGAGGTCAAGTACATTTCAACTGCCAGTCCAGCAGTCTTATATGTAGGATTCAGAGCAGGTGCCATCATGCCCTTCACCTTCAAGCACTAACAGGACTTGGGCTGGCCGTGACTTTGTCTAAATCTTGGCTCACGCAGGAGCCAGTCAAAAAGGCCAGCAACAAAGCTGATGTTGGTGGACTCTTGGCCAATCCTAAATTCAAAATGTGATTCCTGGAAGGGTCCTTTGGGTAGCCAGAAGGAATGCTGGGACAGGACGGGGGCAAGTTGAGGTTCCAAGCACCCAATCACTTACCTGTATACTAGTTTCTCCCTTGAGCATTAGAGAAGCAAATTACTGTAGGAAAATACTAGATGCATGCTATTGGTTGAATTATGATCCCTGGTATGCTAAGAGCAATACAACGGCCATGATGGTGTGTAGTGATTAGTGTTTGGATTTGGACTCACAAGATTCGGGTTTATTTAATTAACTAAACTATTCTTTAATGCATTTTTTAGCTGCCTTACAAGACTACAGTAGGGTTCAAGACTGCAGTGGAGCTAACTGGGGTTCAACTCCCCACATGGCCACAAAACTCCCTGGGAATCCTTATGCCATTCAGTTTAACCCTCCTCACAGGATTGTTGTGAGGAGAAAAATGGGCGAGGGAACCATGTTCACCACTGATCTAACCTCCTTAGAGGAAGAATGGGATAAAAATGTAAATAAATACTCAGTCCAATTAAGATGGAAAGAGATTGCTGTAGCCAGAAAACTGAATCCAATTAACATCATGTTGTGATATTGTTAACTGAAAAAAAAATCCTGGCTAGTTATGTCTCCAACACAAATCAGTAGTCCATTAAGACTTTAATACAGTTACCCAAGTCACTAGCCTGGACAGAGTTCCCCATTTGCCTCTATTTAAGTGAAGTAAATCTAAAACTTGGGTTTCTATAGGAAATGTATTTGTACCTTTATACATTTAGGGCTGTAAATATTTTAATTTGCATTGTGCACCTTGAGAAAGAAAGGCTGCACTTGTTTAGAAATTATGTCGCAAGCTATACAATACATAGCACTGCCAAGTATTATGTAGTCTCAGTAGTCCCATCCCCCTTGGAATGTACCTTTGGAGATATGCATCAGAGGTGGGGGAAGATAATCTTTTCTGCCCAGAGAACATTAGAAGATATAATAAACAAACAAATAAAATCCTTTCCCTGCCAGTAATCCCCCCGCCTGAAATTTACCACTCCCTATCTGCTTTTAACCTCTCCTCACCCATTTCCTAAGCCATCTTTACTTCCTAAACTCGGATTTGGAATCCTTCAGAGCGAATGCCATGTTCCATATAACTTCTGTATCATGGGGGCCTCTTGTACTCATGGAGGAAAGCTACAGGAATCATGTTAAAAGTGCCAGATGCTAAAAATATAAACGTATTCCATCTGAAAACCTTTTTATTAAACAAAAACAAAAGGGCAGAGGCTTGCCTAAAAGAAAAGAAAATCCCTTTTTTTTCTGAAAGTATTCAGGTTTTGGCAGGCCTTATTGTACGACATGTTTACTCAGAAGTAAGTCCCACTGTATTCAATGGGGCTTACTCCCACATAAGTGTGCATCAGATTGTAGCTGTTATAGCTTGAGTTGAAGGGAGTTGTGAGTTAGGCCACCATCCTATGAGATAACTTGCAGGTGAGGGGATCATATGAGGAGGGAGGGAAGAATCTCTCTCTAATATGCAGGAACCAGTTTGCAAATTGCTGTGTATATGTGTCAAATTGAGGAAATATTATATTGGAAAAAGTGTTCCTCTTGTTGCAGATGGAGAGAGAATCCCTGAGCTACTTTAATCAGGGTGCGAGTTTCATTTTTGAATCATGCGGTGTGTTCTGCTGACTATGAATGCAAAGTTTGCACGTTTTCACCAAACACTGAAAGCAGGACTTCAAAAGGAGCTCAGTAGGTCTCAAAGTATTTTTATTCATTCATTCCACTACACAGGAAGTGTGAGATGGTTCGCCTGTGCTGACTGAACTTTTAGTGCGTTTATCACCTTAAAGAGAATGAAGAACGAGCACTTGAGGGGAAGCAGAGAAACGCAGGGCTTTTGTTACTGTGGAGCACATCGTGGGGATAATAGCAGTGTGTTATAAGAGCAACCTCTTTAATTTTTGGTCACTTCTTTCATTTTAGTTCTGCAGATTAAAGGAATAAAATTTTAGATCCTGACTGAAATGTGAATGCATAACAGGGAGTTGTCCTACTTTTGAATGAAACAAGTGTGCATATAGAATCTATACCTGGTAGCACTGCCCATCCCACTCCTTTGGACACAGTGGTTACAAATACCAGTGTTGGATAAGTAGTAAGGTCACTTACCTAATAAGGACGGCTGGAGGAGATGTAGGGAAGGACCCCCATCCACCCATAGATCTGTACCATATTAAAGTGAAACAAAAGCCTGAATATAACCAACCAGTCCACATTGTCCAAGCTAAATTCTGCATTTGTTTCTAAAGAATATGAGCAAATCATGGAATAAGACACATCTTCCTGCTATGTCCCTCTTAGGCACAACTCTGCAGCATCAACTGAACCCATTATTATGCAGTAACCAACACATTTTCAGGGCTTCACTGGGGTATCTGAAGACAAGCAGCAATATGATATATTTCTAGGGCCATTACTGACTATACCATTAAAATAATCTCCAAGTTGCTCTGCCGAACCTTCAGACTGATGAGGGTTCTGGTATCACAGTTGACCCTTGGATTTAAATCATGCAGCCCAATCCTATGAGGCTTTACTCATATCCAAGTCCAATGAAATTCAATGGAGCTTACTCTCAAGTAAGTGTACATAGGATTTCAGCCTGAATATTATACCCATCAACTCAATGGAGAAGTCTCAGGTTATAAACTGTTTCTTTCTTCTTCCTCTCAGTTGCTGGGTTCGCAGACCACCAGTTAGGCTGCACATGCTTACTTAGAAGTAAGCCCATTTAAGAAATAGGATTTACTTCTGAGTAAATATATAGGATCGGTCTGTTAGAAACCTCTTTCCCACTTCCACCAAGTACCACAGAGCCTAAGGGAGCAAATCCTATACATGTTTAGACAAATGAAGTCCTACAACTCCCAGCATTCCCCAGCTAGCCATGTTGTCTGGGGAATGCTGGGAGTTGTAGGACTTTTTTCTGTCTATACATAGGATTGCACCCTAAAGCTCTCTAGTCCCAAAGGTCATGTCACACACAGAATTGCGCAGTGGTGGTTATCTTTTTGAAGATAAGTCTACCACTTTTCAATAATATGCCACATTTTGAGTAAGAGCGAGAGAAAAACTGCTTTTAATTTTGGAGTCTGTACTCAACTGGTACGCTATGAACAGCTCTGCAGACTGGGGGTGGGCAGAAGGTAAATTGGGATCTACTTGTTGATCCAAGTCTACTGAACAGCAAGGATTTCTGACTTCCAATTGTTTAACAGCAGCAACAACACACACTCTCCCAAGTATACTGCTGAAACCAAGAAAGCTTTGGGGTAAAGAGGAGTGGATTTTCATGCGAAAAGATAACTGTGAGCTCCGTTCAGTACTGACATTCAAAACCCATTTCTGAGTTCAGAATTCTTTAATTCGAAGTGTTAATTCTCTTTTGCATCCCATTCTGATTGAATGGCAATTCTAATACAGAACAGAGGTAACGAGGCACGTGGGGAGCTGCAACCACTCAGCCCGATTCTATGCGGAGTTGGGCGGGCCCAAAGGCACATTGCCATTT
Organism: Anniella stebbinsi; assembly: GCA_029215795.1. Classification (NCBI taxonomy): domain Eukaryota; kingdom Metazoa; phylum Chordata; class Lepidosauria; order Squamata; family Anniellidae; genus Anniella; species Anniella stebbinsi. The sequence continues at coordinate 55,636,343 of JARDYH010000005.1, read as the reverse complement.
AGGACGGTACCCTTACCGCACAATCTCATGCGCTCGTCTGTTCCAAAGTCAGCCTCCACTTACCCATCCCCCACCTATCCCTTTGGACTTCAAAGGGGGCGGACCCCCAGCCAGCTCCGGACACCGGTACAAGCCTCGCTGTCTAAAGAATGCCCGGGACGGCTCCCGATGACGGCGCTTTCGCGAAGAGGAAGCCATTCAGCCTTTGGCCACATGGCTCTCCCACCTGCCCTTTCTCGCATGGCTGGCGCCCCGCCCCGCCCTCCGCCCACCGGAACTCGGCTCCTCCCCTTGCTACTTCCCCAGGTAGAGCGAGAGGGCGGGAAGGCGCGTTTCGCTGGACGCGCCCTCTGGACTGGATGCGGCCGCTTGGACGCCCTGCTGGTAAGGGTGCCGCCGCCGCTGCTGCTCCTCCGGTCCCCGGGGGTGGGAGATAGTTTTGACCTCGTGCTTGCTCATTTCGGAACTCTTCCTCTCCTCCCCCCCTCCCCGCGCGCCCGTATCGGCCTCTCTTTTGGTTTGACAGTTACGAGCTACCGGGTTGGTTTGATCCGATCCCTACTTCTGGGTGTTGCCCACCACCCCACCCACGCCCTCTCCCGCCAACCCGCGGCGACACGCTACTGCCTGAGTTGCGAGCGGTAGAGTTGGATCAGCCGAGCGGCTGGGGGATCGGAAATAGATGAGAGCGTCCTGCGAAGAGGAGAGGGGGCGAGGACGGCCTCGGGCTTGCAACCGGCATCTCTGCATACGCCCCCATCGCACCGGAATACCAAAAGGGAGCCACACTTCTCAGCAGCTCGCCGCCCGGTGCTTGTAAGTTCGTTGTTTCGTTTCTCTTTGCCTGGTTGTGCGCTCTCGTACTTCCCTTGTTTGGGTTCCTTGCTTCTTCCTCTCTCTCTCTCCCCCCCTTCTTTCTGTTCGCCTAGATTATTTGTTTGCTTTTTCTCACTGGAAAAGTTTCGTGAGTAGGTGTGAATGCTTTCAGCCTTCCCTCTCTTTCGCCTTTCTTGTTCCCGCATTTCCTCCTCTCTCTCTCTCTCTCTGTATCTCTCTCTGCCTCCACCCCGCAGCGTGGAGTCCTCCTGTGTCCTGTATTTCTCTGCATGTTGCAAGACTGCCTAGGTCTCTCTTGTCTGCTTCCTCAGTCTTTGTGGAATAACTTAACTCTATTATGATGGAGTTTAAAACTTCCACGATTTCATCATATGCTTTTATTGGCCTTTTCTCGTCCTCCTCACTTCAGTTCTCTTCCTCCCCCCCCCCCCCAACTCACATCCATCCCAGTGACTAATTCTGGGATCTTGTCTCTAAATCTTGGTTTTTCTTTTCTGTAAATCTGTAATCCCTTTGCATTGGTAAGAATAGTTTACAATGAGACGTGCAGCATACATACAAAAGGAAGTCTTGCTAATTCCAGTGAGGCCTATTTCTAACTAAGTGTGTAGAGGATTGTAGCCTTGCTTGTGCCCCGATTTATTATATTTAAACTCTACCAGTGGTGCTTTAAATTATGCAGTGGGAGACTTGGCTAGGTTCAGAGATACTTTCGCAGGCATACAACCCCACCCCCCAAAAGGCAGCAATGACTCTGACTGCAACATCCAACCAGCCTTTCCCACCCCCTAGCCCTGCGAACTAGCTTTTTGTAACATCTTGCCTGACGAAGAGATCTGGAGATTTCAAAAACTGGTACATTGTTTTAGGAGATCTTTGAGTTGGCCTAATAAAGGTATTACACTGTATGCTTTTTGGAATTTCTCTGGATTTTCTAGCAAAAGTTGTGCTCATAAATTAAGGTAGGGGTGGCCGTAACCTCATCGATTCGAGAAACAAAAAGAAGTCTTATGGCACTTTAAAGACTAACAGGTTGATTGTGGCATACACTTTTGTGGGTTCCTGCCCATAAAGGCATATCTATATACGAATATGGTAGTGTAAGGATTATTACTCAAGATCTACCAGACTAGTTTTGCTCATTTTTGTTTTAAACTGATGCTTGAGCAGTGTAGACATGCAGAAAATTTTGGAAGTTTGAAAAAGTTTGAAACTCAAGTTCTAATAGCAAATTAATTTCCTCCACACCAAACAGACATGGCAGCCCTCCACCAGCAGGATGATGAACAGCCCTGCTCAGCCAGTCGTATGGCAGGCCCTGGTTCTGCTGCACAGTTAGGCTGGGAGGGGGAAGGGGGCAGAGGCAACCAATTGTGTGAGAGGGGGAAGGGGTGGAGCTGTGCCACATACAAATTTTGGTGGGAGTATCCACTATACATCAGCCATATTTTCAGTATTCATGAGCGCCTCTGTGCTGAGGGGGACTGGGGGGCAAAAAAGTGGGAAAGGAGCAGGACTACTAGTGCCCTTGGCAACATGGGCTTTACACTAGTACCATAACAAACGTGTTAGGCTTTAAGGTGCCCCAAGACGCCATTGTTTTTGCTACCACAAAGTGCTCTTGAGATTGTTAGAATCAGGTTAAGGAAGAGAAACGATTTGAAGTTGCTCAACACTTTAAGAAAGTGTGCAGTGGCATCACAACCCTGCTACAGAGGCGAAAGGGATGAGGTTTCCTATGGCTGCCACATTGGTAAGCTGCTTGCATTGCACATCATGCTCCTTTTTATAAAGGTTCTTGTGCTTCCAAATGTTATTTAAGATGCAGGTCTCATTGCTCTGTCTCCAAAAGGGCAGGAGTAAAGTTAGGGAGAAGCGCATAGAAAAGCACAGCTAACATAGCAAATATGGGAAAACTTGGTTCAGCTTAAACAGTGAGGACTTTTGGATTAGAGAGGCAAGAATGACATAAAAGGGACATGTTAGAATAGAAATTTACAAAACCATGAACAGTGTGGAGGGAGTGAATAGAGAGAGATCTGTTCCTTCTTAAAGCCACAAATTCATCTGATGATATTAATTCATGCGTTATTAAGGGCATGCAGAAGAAACTGCTTCGCACAGCACATGACTAATTTATAGTTTTCGTTGGTCCAGTGATTTGGGGATAGCACTGGCTTTTTTGTTCTAGAAGTGGAACCCCCATGATGGGAAGCCAAGTATGTCTGGTGGCCAAACACTGGGGCAAACAAACAGAGGATGTTTTTCTCCTTCATGCCATTCTTGTGAACTTTGCCTACATATCTGGCTGGTGGAGTGCTGGGCCAGATCTGCACCAAGCAGGATATAACACTTTGAAAACTGTATATAGAGTGTGTCCTGGGCTCCAACAGTTGTCACTACTGTTATAAACTGTTTTAAAGCAGTAGTGTAGATCGTGCCCTGGGTTCCCAAACTCTTTCTTGATTTAAGAGGTTGAGCTTTATTCAAGAAATGAAGTATTTCTGTTTCATAATAGAAGAGGGTGAGAGATAAAGGTTTTACATGTAGAATTGTTCTAATGAGGGGGAATGGTTTTCCAAGATGATAGGATTTTAATAGGCAAACAAAATGAGAGAATTGTAATATCTCCATCAAATAAAGGACCATGCTGGTTCAGTTATAGGGCTCAGTCTATCCAGAAGGGAATCCCCAGACAATTCCTACTACAGCTGAAATTCGTTATTGGAGAACTCTCGAACCGGATTGTTGGAGGGGGGAAATGCTGAAGAGTTAACAAAATAATGGTGAAAAGTGAATATTTGGATCCAAGTCAGCTCAGAGTCTGTGGGGACGTTGGGGAGAAGACAAAAATAGTAAAACTTGTCCTGTACTGTGTGAGTTATTCATACAGGGGCAATCAGTAAGCCATTTTGATGGAGTTAGTTGTGCATAACCTTTACGCAGAACTTACAAACTTGCTTCTTTCATGCGAACTTCAGAACTATGGTTTGATACTTAATTGCTTTTGTTTCTTGGTATACTTTTTTTTAATGCTGCACCACTTAAAATTCCACTGTGCATTCGTAATGTTGGGAGGCCCTGGCAACAAAGGAAGGCAGCTCTATTGGTAGGTCATACCAAAGGGATTGGTAGCTGGCAACCCTTGGCCCAAATTGTTTGTCTCTAGTTTCCAATGTAAGTTCCCTCTCCTCCTTTTTTCAGAAACTAATGTTTTGGGTAGCTAAATAGACTTATGGGGACCTTGCTGAGAAAATAACATTTCTATTATCGCTGCTGCAGAGATGGGGGGAGGGTGAAGTTGTTGTGGTAAAGCTTGTACTGGTGTGAAGGAGTGGGTAGCCCACAGTTGGCTTTGTCCTTGCTGTTTTCCTCCTAGCCCATTTCTCCCTCAAAATGGCTTGTTGGCAAAATTGATTACTGACCGGTGGGCCCTGTTTCAACAATGGATACAGTAAGTTCCCGTCCTAGCAATTAGAGGAAGGCTATTTCCGCCTCATGATATTGAATGCCATTGAAGAGCAGAAATATCAACTAACTTCTGAAGTCCAGGTAATATGAATTGTTGTGCCCATAGAGAAGCAGTCACAATGGGGCACTGGGAGTTGTAGGGCTTTTTCTTCGGGGCTGTTTTTCGGATGTTGCCCTCTAACATCCTCTACCACTCTCCATAGTGCAGTGGTAGAGGACATTTCCAATCCCTGGCATCTGCAGGTGAGGCTGGAAAAGACTCCAGTCTGAAATCCTGGAGAGCTCCTGCTAGTGATCATTAAGCTGGGATGGGCAACTTGTGGCTCTCCAGATGCTTTCGCTTACAACTCCCATCCGCCCCAGCCAGCATAGCCAATAGTGTGGGATGATCGGAGTTGTAGGCCAAAACATCTGGACCGCCACAAATTGTCTACCTGTGGTTTAGACTATATGAAGCCAGATCTGGTTTGGTATTAGGAACATTCCTTATTCCTTATCTATATTTCACCAAGCTGAGATTTCCTACTTAAAGCAGCTCTTTATTTTATGTGGTGGGTGGGTGACTTTAAAATACCCAAATGCACTTTGGCAAACCATGGCCCAATCAGCGCTCTCACACTAAGTGTTAAAAGTGTCATTTACACTTCACAATATTGCTGCAAGAAATAATGGTGTAGAACCAGCGCTCTCATAGCCAATACGATTGCTGTGCAAAATGCAGCGCTTTTTGGATTATTATTGCATAGGAATAATATATGGAGTTTGCCTCCTTACTTTCCTAAAGGTGGGTGGGTTGTAAAGCATCACTCTTTTTAGATCCAGCACCACCTCCAACCAGGTGACACAGGTATTTTCATTTTCCTTTCTTATGAATCTAATAGTTTCTCCCCACTATCCCCAAAAATAACATTTGCCACCAAAGCATAAACACAAGGAGGATATAACAGTAATCTCCATAATTCTAGAGTTTTAGTCATGGATCTCTGGTCGACATGATTGCTAGTCTAGTATTTATTTATTTAAAGTAGATAGTTATCTAACACCCATCTTACCTTCCGATTGCTCTGCTATCCTGGGGAACTTGGAGAACGAACCAGGCCACCCACAGAACCTCTCCTTGCTCCTATGTAATGCCAGGTCAGTTAAAAATAAAACACATGTCATCCATGACCTTCTTTCGGATGAGGAGGCTGACCTGGCATGCTTCACTGAGACCTGATTGGGAGATGATAGTGGACCGACATGGGCGCAGGCCCTCCCAGCTGAGTACTGTGTTAGTGAGCAGGTGAGGGAAAGTGGGCGGGGGGGGGGCGGAGTAGCTGTGGTCTACAGGGATAATCTTAACCTGACCAGACTTCCTGTTCGTGAACTGAATTACATCGAGTGTGTGTACCTGAGTCTGAAGACCAGGGATAGACTAGGGATTCTGTTGGTGTACCGGCCACCCCGCTGCCTATCAGACTCCCTGGCTGAGCTCACGGAACTGGTCTCGGAGCTGGTGTTGGATTCACCCAGGCTTTTGGTCCTGGGCGATTTCAACATCCCATTCGAGACTGGTTTGTCAGGTGGAGCTCGGAAGTTCGTGGCATCCATGACAACCATGGGCCTATCCCAATTGGTCTCTGGACCCACACATTCAGCGGGTCATACCCTCGATGCTGTTTTCAGTTCTGAACAGACGGATCTGTGGGCGGAGGTAACGAATACCTCCGTGTTGTCATGGACAGACCATTTTCTGGTTAGGGTTAGTATCACGGCTACTACCCGCCCCTGCAGGGGTGGTGGACCTATTAAGATGGTCTGCCCTCGAAGGCTGATGGATCCTTCTGGATTCCAGAAAGCCTTGGAGGGTTTTATGGCTGGTATCGTCGACGATCCTGTAGAAGCCCTGGTTGACAGATGGAATCAAGACCTAACTAGGGCTATCGACACGATCGCCCCCAAACGTCCTCTCCGACCCGCTTCTAACAGGGCACCCTGGTATACGGAAGACCTCAGGGAGTTGAAGCGGAAAGGACGATGACTGGAGCGCCGATGGTGGAAAACTCGACTTCTATCCGACAAGACACGGCATAGAGAACATCTTCGTTCCTATGGGGTGGCAATATGTGCAGCGAAGAAAGCTTTCTTCTCTGCGCGCATTGCGTCTGCGAATTCGCGTCCAGTGGAACTGTTCAGGGTGGTGAGGGGTCTAACCCGGGCACCTTCCCCCCTGAATCCGATTTTAGAGCCTTCAGCGGTTCGCTGCGATGCCTTTAATGATCATTTTGCAGATAAAATCTCTCGGATAAGAGCCGACTTAGATGCCGTCGTTATAGCAAAGGCTGACGATGGAGTGTCTAGTGACTCCGCGAGTAGAATTATACTGGATCAGTTTCAGTTGGTGAGTACCGAGGACGTGGACAAGCTGCTTGGACGAGTGAGGGGGATGACTTGCCCTCTCGATCCCTGTCCTTCATGGCTGGTCATCCAGGGAGGAGATGTGGTTAGAACGCAATTACAATATATTATTAATGCATCTCTCAGGCAGGCGAGTTTTCCATCATGTTTAAAAGAAGCGGTAGTACGGCCGCTTCTAAAGAAGCCCTCCCTGGATCCCCTGGACTTTAATAACTACAGACCGGTATCAAACCTTCCATTCTTGGGCAAGGTGATCGAGAGGGCGGTTGTCTTTCAACTCCAGGTAGTCTTGGATGACACTGATTTTCTAGACCCATTTCAAACTGGCTTCAAGGTGGGATACAGAGTTGAGACTGCTATGGTCGCCTTAGCGGATGATCTACGCCTGGGTATTGACAGGGGGAGTGTGTCCCTGTTGGTACTTTTGGACTTCTCAGCGGCATTCGATACCATCGACCATGGTATCCTTCTGGAACGCCTGAGGGGATTGGGAATCAGGGGCACTGTGTTTCAGTGGTTCCGGTCCTACCTCTCGGGCAGGTTCCAGATGGTGATGCTTGGGGATAGCTGCTCTGCAAAGAAGGAGCTGCTGTGTGGCGTACCGCAAGGTGCCATCCTTTCCCCAATGCTGTTTAACATTTATATGAAACCGTTGGGAGAGATCATCCGGAGGCATGGGGCGGGGTGCTATCAGTATGCTGATGACACCCAAATATATTTCTCTATGCCTTCGATAACAGCGTCTGCTAAGGATAGTGTGTCTCCTCTGAATGAATGCTTGGAGGCGGCAATGGGCTGGATGAGGAAAAACAAACTGAAGCTGAATCCAGACAAGACGGAGGTGCTTGCTGTCAAAGGCCGCAACCTGGGTTTGGAGGTGTGTCAACCGGTTCTGGATGGGGTTACACTCCCCCTGAAAGACTGTGTTCGCAGCTTGGGGGTGCTCCTGGATCCGTCGCTCCAAATGACAGCCCAGATAGATGCGACGGCCAGGAGTGCCTACTATCAGCTTCGGCTGATACGCCAGCTGCGCCCCTTCCTAGAGTTGGAAGACCTAAAGATGGTAGTGCACGCGCTGGTAACTTCGAGGCTCGACTTCTGCAATGCGCTGTACATAGGGCTACCTTTGTGCCTAGTCCGGAAACTTCAACTAGTTCAAAATATGGCAGCCAGGTTGGTCACCGATACATCTAGGAGTGACCATATTACGCCAGCTTTAAAATCGCTCCACTGGCTGCCAATTAGTTTCTGGGCGAAGTATAAAGTGTTGGTCATTACCTTTAAAGCCCTACATGGTTTGGGTCCAGGTTACCTGCGGGATCGCCTTCTCCCGTACAATCCGCCCCGCACGCTCAGGTCCTCTGGGAAGAACTTACTGCGGTCGGCCAAGACTAGGCTGACAACTGTTACCCAGAGGACCTTCTCTTCTGCCACTCCCAGACTGTGGAATGACCTGCCGGAGGAGACTCGTCAACCTAACAGTCTTTTAGAATTTAAGAAAGCTATAAAGACTGTTCTCTTCCGGCAGGCATATCCAGTGTAATTTTTAGAATGTTTTTAGGATGTTTTAGGATGTTTTAATGCAGTTTTAATAATATTTGTCATGTTTTTAATTAGTTTTATGTTTTTTATCATGTTGTTGTTCCCCGCCTCGATCCAGACGGAGAGGCGGGTAAGAAATAAATCATTATTATTATTATTATTATTATTTTTACTCCGCATCTCAGCAAAACTTTTCCAGAGCAGCAAAACACAACACCTCCCTGAGGCTTACAATGTAAAAGGACATGACATACGAGGATAAAGGAATGGGAAGGGAAGTGGGGGGGGGGGGGCATTAAGTCTCATCAAGGCTAGTTTGGCCCTGCTTCTCCAGTCATCTTTCTCAATACAGCCTGCTGAAATGGCTGGTGGTGATGACAGTTGCGGGAGGAGCAGTCTTTATGAGGATGGTCTTCAGCAGGGCTGATAAGCCTTGGTTAGTTGTTTTCAACCTCCCTGATGTCGAAAGACAAATCTGGGAATGAATTGTTCTGGTTAGTTTTTCCAATTCTGTGATTAACCAAATCTTCTATATAAATGCCAATTCCAATTGGACACTTCGCAGTCTTTGGTATCTACAGCTTTCATAATAACATTTGTCCTTTTGTTTAACAGTGTCATTTAAATATCCAGAAGAAAGGATATGCTGGATTCTTTCCTAGCATAACTAGTGATATGGTGATTGATTTTCAATATTCCTTTCTAATGTCTCCTAACCTTTAGGGAATGCCTAAAGTGCAATCTGCATTTAAATGATTGCACTGCTGCAGTGGAAGTTATTAACCTTAAATGCCTTGTTCAAACCCTGGTGTAAGGTCTCACTTGATGAAATTTCTTGTACTGAGGTTCCATAAGGCTCACATTTCATTCTTTTTTCTTCTTCTTTTTTGCAGTGAGGAAGTAGTTTGCCCAAGATCACTAAATGAGAATTAGTCTGAGGCCTGTGTCTGACATTATGGTTTTCTCATTCAACAGGGTTTGGGAGATGAACTCATAGTAGCAAGCTACTTTTATGGGTTGCGAGAGAGACGAAAACTCCCTTCCTGCCATCTGGCCAGGAACTCTGCCTTGGTGTTTGAATTTGTGTTTAGTAGCTGATTTGCCACTAACTGGGATCCAATGGATGGACAGGCTGCGTTTACTCTGGAAGTGTAAATCCTGAATTTACTCTGGAGGTGTAAATCTTTGGGGCAGACTTTCTCAACCTGCTGCCTTCCAGATGCTTTGGACCAACTCCCAGCAGCCCTATGGCCAGTAGTTGGGAATACTGGGACTTGCAGTTCAAAACATCTGTAGGGCACCAGCATGGGAAAAGCTGTCTTGAAGGTTGCTTCACACTTTGTATTATGTGTTTATTGCATTTATTACATTTATACCCCACCTAGGAATGTGGGTTTTCCAAAGGACCTTGAATTGGAAAATTTCCCTGGTTCATTTGCATAGGAAAAAAATAGTTTAAATTACATCAGAAAATGTTCTGAATTCTTAGGCAGGAGTGGGCAACTTGTGGCCCTACTGACGTTTTGGCCTACAACTTCCATCAGCCCTCATTTACCATTGATTATGCTGGCTTGGACTGATGGAAGTTGTAGGCCATCTGGAGGGCCACAGGTTGCCCATCACTGCCTTAGAGAGATATGATTTAGCATGTTTATTTTACTTGTATTTAGTAAACAAAGCTAAACAAATTACCCCCTGTTTCCCCTCCTCCCATGGATATTACCCCGTGTTCCCCCCCCCCCATGGATATTACAGGTATTTGACCTGAAATATTTGAGGGAGGAAATTAAAGGACACTTAATTTGATTTAGATGTTATATTATATAGGATACAGAAAACTGATGACACTCAAATTTTAGAAACTCAGAACTGTACGTGATATGCTGGCCATCACACATCTATTTCAACAGAGTTTAACTCTTCCTCTGAGGTTGTTGGGGCAACTTTACTTTAGCTGCCACTGTTTATTAGTTCCATTTCACTCTGAGATACAGATGTGTTTCAGTGACATATATGTATTCTCACACATGCTTGCTAGGAGTAATCACTAGAAAAACATTAATTACATTTTTGAAACTGCCGAGCTTGCCTAATGCTGCATTTGCAATTGGCATACATTCATTTGGACTAATCAAGTAATGAAACATATTTTTTTCTGCGGAAAAATAAAGCACTGGAAAATTTTCTGTGGAGGATTTTCCGCCTCATACCACTGAGCCTGCCTTTCTTTCAAAGAGCTCAAGGTGGCACACATGATTATCGCCATTCTATCTTGACAACAAACCTGTGAGGTAGGTTAGGTGGAAAGAGAGTGACAGGCCCAGAGTAACCCATTGGGGTGGGGATTTGAACTTGGGTCTCCCCTGTCCTGGTCCAGTGTTCTAATCACTATGCTACACTTGGCCATTTTAGTAGAAACACTGTTTGAAACTAGCATGTGTCTCTGGTATAACCTAATTCTCTCCCTCACACACGTTTTTTCCCTTAAAAAGTTTGAAATTAACCCTAAGAGCAAGGAGCAGGAAGAAGAGAAAACAAGGGGATTCATCTTCCTCCAGCACTTGGTAGCAGTGACACTTCAGTCATTAAACTGTGGAAGTAGTTTCTCTCACTTAGGACCACAACAAAGAGGCCTTTTGGTGGGTGCATTCTGTATAATTGATTTTTAAGACTTGAGGCTTACAGCCACTGTTTATTGACAGTTGATATAGAGGACAAAAGGTTTCCATTTTGTGTCCACCGAAAAAGGTAGCTTTAATGAGCAATTAATATTTGCCTGTTAATGATGCTGAATCATAAGTATTTCTGCTTCACAAGTCTTTGACCTACTTTGTCACCCAAGCCTATGCTGACTTCCCAGGGTGGTAGAGGAAACTCATGCTCTTGTTTACTTGGGTATTTTATGAAAATAGTCGAAAAGCCTTCTCAACTTTTTTCATCTCATTTGTCTTGAGGGTTGTGTGAAGATTTTTTAAAATTATTTCTTTTAAGTTGCTCAACTTTCCATTCTTCTTTGTAATTTAGAGATTATTGGTGTGAATCCTATATGGAATGTTAATCCACCAAAATTTAAATTGTTTTGATAAGTGGGTTCTAGTCCACAAAAGCTCATAATAAATTTGTGTCAAAACAAACCAAAAAAGAGAAATGTATTTATGCCTTGACACACAATGTACAGCAACAGAAAAAGTCAGAGGTATAACAATTTTAAAAACACCAATACAATACACTATAAATATAGAGCATGAGTTTTATTCAAACTGGGGGTGTGATCCCCAAATATTTAGATGATGATGATGATAAGAAAGACAATTGTGTTCAGTATAAAATAATGTATGACAAATTCTCAGAGCCCAGCACTGGCTATGTTGAAATGAAAAAAGTCAATATATAGTCCATAAGATGTAAATGATGGAACAGTGCTTCAAATCACTCCATAATGGATGCTCATGAAAACAAGAGAGGAAAGAATTTTTGGCAAGATGGTCTCTAAATGAAGTCAAACGCGTTTCAGCCTGTATGGCCTTCCTTTGTGGCTTAAATCAAAATAAAGATTCTTTTAAACTAATGTACATTATTACAAATATATAAAGTTATAATACTCACCAGTACATAAAAAAAATCTCACCAGATTAGATCCAGTTGCTGCTTATACAATTCTTAATATGCAGCCCAGCTATCCAATTTGTATTGGTGTAGCAAATAACAACAGTGTTCTGTAAGAAAGCGCATATAGAGCAACAATGCCCTCATTTTAAGATTCTAAACAGAATTATTTTTTGAAAACAGAAATATTTATATTCCACATCCAGTAAATCAAAGTCTGTGACTAAGTGTTCTGGCAAGTGGAGTTTGTAATATATCAAGACTCATTGTATTGCACCCCTGATTAAGATGTTAATCCGGTTCCAAACTGCTATTGTTTAAGATGCTCTGTATTCTGAAAAAAAGCCTTACATTTAATTTATGATCAACAGTATTCAATCACATTAAGTCATATTTTTTTAATTCTGTAGAACGTTATCCTTATCTATAGACTCTGACTTATTGGAGGGTTTTAGTAACCTTTTCCTGTTGCACAGCATTGACTAGGGCGAACAAACTGCAACCTCCTTTCTGTCTATAAAGTTCAACTCCTCAATTTAAAAAAGAAAGAAAGAAAACATGCTAACTGGCTTTTTGGCTTCTAGTTTTATGTGACTATAGATGGCAATCAGGAAAGAGCTAATTGCCTGCTTGGAAATATTCCACATATTTTCGCAAATCTAGATCAATATTTAATTGATTGGTTAAATTAAGCATTTTTTTTTAAAAAAACTTTTAATTGATTAGAAAGATGCCTGCAATTTAATTCGGCAGCAGATTTGTCAATCAAAAATGATTTTATAATGTAAGTACTTATAGAAACTGCTGATGGCGTGCACCCTAAAAGGGTATAGCCTATTCTGAGATTATGCTTTTTATTATAATGTCTAAAAGTAAAAATGTTTCTTGCTTCACAAATATTGTTACCTATATATAAATTGAATTGCTATTTTGATTAAAACTCATATTTCTTTAATTGGATTTCAGCCTTATTGATTTTACATAAATGATCAGAAAAGGGCATTATAAACATTGTATTTTTTCGGTTTGTATTTTCCATTCTCCCTACAGCTGGTGTCAGATCTTGAAAGGGCCCTCAGCATAGTGCTGAGAGTTACCCTGCCACTGCTTGGGCCCCCTGGATTTCTCTGCTGCCCCGCTGATGGCAGGCTTACTGGATGGCAGTAGCTTTTTTCCAATGGGGGCCGAGTGATACGTTGGACAATCCAGCAATTGTATGTGGGAAATTTAAAATGGCAGTTGCCTGGTGCTAATCAGAGTTTGTTGACTGCTTGGCTCTCATCAAAGTCCATTGGGGGCACATTGGCAGCATGGAGGGTGATTAGTAGCTGCCTGCCACAGGGGACCCAGGCAGGAAGAGCATTTATTCTGATGGGCCCTATCATGGTGTCTGGACCCCAGTAGCTGCCTCAAAATGCTGGGTGTTGATGGTGACCTTGCTTTGTCCCACCCACAGCATATGAGCAGAGGAGATTGGAAGCCTCCATTCCTGATTTGCTGCAAACCATGGTTTGCTGGGTTCTGATGAAACAGTAAACTATGGTTTGATGCAAATCAGGAACAGAAGCTTTGAATGGGCGGAAGAAAGTGCATGTGCTCAAGGTAGCTCATGATTGTAGTAGCAAACGATGGCTTGCTCTTAATGTCTGAATACAGCCCGTGAGTTGCCATAAGTACCCCATGGTTCTTGTTCAGAAAATTGTACCACTAAGTCCTTGCATGCCTAACAGGGTTCTCTAGAGGACTGATGACTTAATAGCTGAGGTTGGGCTTGGACCTTGGTGTCCCAGCTCAAAGCCCAGTTCTTAATCTGCTGACTTGTCTGTGTGTATCATGTGAATTTAAAATCCAGTTTACTGATTTGAATTGAAGCTCAGAACTAAAACAAAAATTTGCCAGGAGACCAAAAAAAGAAACCCTGTCAGCTGAATTTAAAACTGGCTAGTTGGTTATGCTATTTGTAGCTGCTGTATTCTTTTGAGTTACCATAAATGTTACAAATGTTGTAAAGGAACAGCACTTCCCATGTGAACATTAGCATGCAATCTACGTGTAGACTGGGTGGTGGGCTTTATTTCTCTTGAGGGTCAAGGCTAATCTGTCAGGGACGAGATGCCGGCAGTGGGCTGTGCTACAGCCAAAAGTAGAGTCTCTCCGCCATCCACTCTTCCTCCCCACCCAGCAGGCTGCTGAACAAGGGACAGATTACTTTTGCCAGATGTTTGAACTGACTGCCACATAAAATGAGTGTGCAACCTGCGTGCAATCCAAGGGCTGTAAGTAGTAGCCCACACATAGGGTAAATCCAGCAAACATGACTAACTGAAGTTCCATGCATTTCAGTGGATCTACTCTAAGTAGGACATATGTTGGATTTTACCCTTCGTTTAGACAGTTGTGCATGTTTTTGGTCTGTTTACATATATAGATCACGTGATTATCTCCATGTGGGTTTCACGCTAATTCTATGTAATAACTTTTTTTTAATGCTTAAAGCAGCCTTGAATATGCTCTGGTCAGCTTCCAGTTTAAGTTTCCCGCATTTCAATAGCAGGAATATCCAATATAGCTTTGGTCAAGTTGCCTTTTTCTTTCTGTCAGCAACGGTAACGGTTGTGCATCTAAAGTCTTCCAACAGTGTGGTCTGCTTTTTGAGGGCTTGTCTGAGCTATCTGAAACTGTAAACTGGGCTCATTTTATTTAGCAGTTATCCAGAGGGTAGGCTACCTGAAGGATAACTCCTTAGAAAATTTCATAAAATAAACTTGTAAGGAGGAAGATGTTTCTTTTTTTCTTTTTTACATGTAAAAAGGGAGGTATCTGGAATGCTTGTTTGTGTTTGGGAAATTGTCTTTGAGGGTTCAAGTGGAACATGAACTTGAAGGCTACATTGCTGCTGAAGCTGAAGGGTTATGCTGGCCAGACTGTTTCTGCTTTGAAAGGGTTCTTTTCATCCATTGGTCACTGCACACAAGACTCTCTTTGCTGTGCCTACAGGTTGGTAGTCTCTGCGGTCGGGAAATGCCTCCACTGCAGGTTTTTGGAGAAAAGATGAAGGGAGTGGAGTGCCCCACAATTCCCCTGTAATGTTTGTCCTTTCGTGATGTTTTAATGAGCTTCCAGCCTGCTGCTTCCTATGTTGCCTTGTGCATGAGTAAAAGGTGCCTTCTTCTGGGGTAAGGGAATGCCCGTCTGAGGTGGCCCTTACAACAAAAGAGAAAGTCTGCTAATTTTATCTACCCATGTAGTTTGTAGGCACTCATAAATTAGGGATGGGCAAGTTGTGGCCCTCCACTGTCATCATCCCTTACTAACTGGCTATGCAGCTTGAGGCTGATGGGAGTTGTAGTCCAAAATATATGGAGGAGCACATTGCCCTTCCCTGTCATAAAATAAGTCTTCTAAAGGGGGAACCCAAGGTAATGTCTATTTTGTAAAGGCTCTTTGACACATTCTGATAGTGATGGGGTTAGCCATTATATTTTGAGAAACACAAACATTTCTTTGCAGTGTTTGCATGTTACATATACTAAGTAGCTGAAACTACAGCTCGGAGGGGGGGATTTCTTGCTATATTTATTTTCGCAAACAGCAGTTGCATTATGTTAGAGCTGCCTTTTCCAACTGGATGCCCTTCTAATGCTTTGGACTTCACTTTCCCCCTGTGCTAACCAATATGGCCAGTAGTCAGAAAATTTGGGAGTTGTAGTCTAACACACCGGGAGGGTATATGGGGAAGGTGGTCTTGGATGTGGGTCAAATGATGCTTTCAACTTCCTGTTGCTTGGATGGGATCAATTTCTGGCACAGGAAAACTCGCAGCAAGTTTGATGCTGATAAGTTCACTGTTTGTACAGTGTTTCCTGAAACATTCCTTCTGTCTCCAGTGTTCAGGCTGTGAATGTCATTTCTTACGTAGCTAAAATGTCACCACCCACACACAAGAGGGAGGATCAGCAGGCTTGAGGAATCTCCCAAGGTTTGCAGAAGTAACAAACAAACAAAAATATTGAGGGGAACAAAAACCTTAAAGGTCCCCCCAAAATCTGCCTAATGAGGACTGAATGTGAAGTGTGACTGCTCACTGATTGTTGGGGGACAAAGATGGCGAGCGAAGCAGCAAGGGTGGTGGAGTGGAGTATTATGGAGAAGGGAATGTCTGCTGAATGGAATATGGGGTTGGAACACTCCACCTTGCAACATTTTGTTGTGGGTTCCACTTGGGGGTACAAAGGAGTAAATAGATAACTCTTCTGATATGCAGGCATGTATTCTTGTTTGTGTAGCAGGTTCATTCTATCTGTACTCATTAATTGCATTCTTACCCCATCCTTCATCCATGAAGTTCAGGGTGCTATATATGGTTCACTCCCCACCCCAGTCCCCATTTTATCCTCGCAACAATCCTGTGTTGTAGGTAACGCTGAGAGAGAGTGACTGGACCTAGGTCACCCAGTAAGTTTCATGGCTGAGCAAGATTTGAATCTGGGTCTCCTCTCCCCAGTCCTAGTCCAAGACTACACTACATTGGCTCTCTTTCTATTTCATCTCTCAATCAAGGACTGTCAAGGCAGCCAGCAGCATAAATACCATGAAATCGTGTGTTTTAAAGCAGAATGAAAACAATAGATAGCAAACCGGCCTCATTCAGCACCAGCAATAAAATCAGATTTCATTAAACACTAGAGCGAATATAAAAAGGTCTTGGTTTATGGTCACATGCAGCCACTGTTGGCATTCAGTAGTTTGACAAAGGTAGGGATTCCTGAAGATGAGGTGCCTTGTGTGGAAAGTTTATTTCATAGAGATGTGTGGGCCTTTCTAAGCCTTTAAAGCCAGTTGTGGCTTGCTCATTGAAGTGCTGCTGGCTACAATTGGTGGCCTTTGGGAAAGGAAGTTGGTGGTACATGGAAACTGCCATGCAGCCCCTGGTGTAATTCTGCCATCCTTTCCAGATTGGCCATCCATTGCTGTTGCTGATCAGGACAAAAACAAACTACAGCAAGTGAGAAAGAGCCCTGCGGGCAGTAGTAGCTAGGCACCTGTAGTGATCCTTGTGTGTCTGTGTGTTGTAAGCCTGCTTCCTAACTGGTTTTGCAGCATTGCTGGATATCTGTCAGTGCAGTGCCAGCACAGAAGAGCCTCCCTTCCTGGTAAAGCAGACAATGTGATGGAAGCTTCCTCCTCTTGTTTAGTGACAGGAAGCTGACTTGCCACAGACATGTCATTGTGTAAACTGAATATCCTGGGAGCGGGGAGGGAGGGGGAACTGGCGTAGTTGAACGCCAGTTGCCTGGAAGACCGTACTGTATGGTTATCTGCTAGAAAGGTAAAGAGGCA
Organism: Anniella stebbinsi; assembly: GCA_029215795.1. Taxonomy (NCBI): domain Eukaryota; kingdom Metazoa; phylum Chordata; class Lepidosauria; order Squamata; family Anniellidae; genus Anniella; species Anniella stebbinsi. The sequence goes on along the minus strand of JARDYH010000005.1, from coordinate 55,619,147 downwards.
CAAAGCTTATCAGATGATCAAATCTATGTCTAACGTTAAAGTGGCAAATAATGAGAGAAACAACAAAGAATCTTGTGGCATCTTAAAGACTGACAGTTTTATTCTGAGATTCCACTTCATCAGAGGCTTGGGTGTTTTCTTAGGAGAGGAAGGAAATCTACCCCAGAGATTAGCATAACGTTTCTGAGACTGGCTTGCCCATCGGCCAGTTTCAACAATTTTCCTCCCTGGGAGAATACTTGTAAACATAGGAGGAGAAGGTCTGTGTGGATTTTTTTTCCTGAATGAAAGATCAATGAACAGAAGGGGCAGGGATCTAGTACTTGCCTCCTACAATGTGCATTCCAGTGTCTGGAAACAAGAGTATACTGTTGTAGGCGCCTTCACAAGTACCTTTCTTGAAGAATAAAGTTTTGTTGGAATCTATCCTGTATTTCCCCTTTTGCTTGTTCGCTGTATGAGTCATAGGAGACCCTAGAGTAAGATTTCACATCGTCTTTCTGTAGAATCTATGGTATATACCTTAAAATAGTTATTGAATTACTGGGGTAGAGGTAGGATGGGCCTGTAATGACATTCGCAAGCCCAATCCACTGGTACTCTTCAGTTTTAGCCAAATCAGGCCTCTTCCCATTAGCCTTCTAAAAACATGAGCTAAAGGGCCCACCACAAAATGTACAGAAACTGAGACCTCTCTCCACCCCCCCAAAAGGTAATTCCAGTGTTGATTTCTGCCTCCAAACTGCAAAGGCGACTTGATGAAAATGTATTATACAGGTCATTCTGTTAGGAGACTGAAGTGTGGGCGATTGTCTTGGTCCTGGCCAACTGTTTTGCAGGCTTATAAATTCTGTAAACAAAATGTACTAATGGAAACTTCACCCTTCCCCCCCCCCCCGAGCTGTGCAACAGCTGCTAGACACCCACAACCGGGTGCCCAGAAGGCTCTTGCATCTGCTTTCCGAAGGGTGGGTGTTGTCTCGCTTTCCCCTATCAGATTGGGAACTCTCTCACTGTGCCTGTACATAGTGAATGTTTTAAATCCTGCTTCGTTTCCCTTGTGACTTGTGGGGGATCCCCTGAACTTTGCAAGCCAGTGATAGAGGGATATGGCACGTCCATATAGGTTTCAATTCCTGCCACTCTCTCCATTTAAAACGAATGGTGTTAATAGTTGATGTGGAAATGTTTTTAGTGGCTTCTTCCTAATGAACCGACCGGTTTGAGCTCTGGACCCACAGTGTAACTTGACACCCAAATACCGTGGATGGGAGTGGAGGGGCTGAGGAGGATTGTATCCTGTCGCTAGAATTGAAAGTAATGGGGGGAGAGGGGGAAGCAAAGGAAACTGTTCTGGTCCATGATGGGGGGAAACTCCCAACTCGTGTCCAAATATATTAGGAGAACCTATCATTCCTAGATGGATGCTGTTAGATTGAGGGTGGCAGAATAACTAGTACTAAATCTGGCAACAAGTTGTGTTTCTATTTTTACATGCATATAAGCCTAGCTGACGGACTTGGCTTTGCACGGGTTGGAATGACCCTTAGTTTGATACAGCGAAGTCATCGAGCAAAGTTTCACAACTGTTAGAGGTGGACTCATTGTGCTTGTCCCATCTGAGTGAAGCCAGGCCCACTGGCATCCCTAGGCATGGCCCCTGGCTTGGTGCACCCTCACTGCGTCCTGAGGCAGGCGTTTGTCCACTCTATTCCTCTGCCGGGGAAGGGAGCAGCCATATAACTCTGTCTCTCAGACTACATCCCCACCCCCCAGTTTCAAACTCTATTGACTGCAAAGTTATGTACTGGTTAAGGAAGGTGGCACTGCAGGCTTCGAATTCATAGAGACATGTAAGTTAATTAAAATTAATTTATGTGCTGTAACAAGCAAATAAGCCCAAAGTACACACCCCTAGGGTCTCCTTAGTATGCATGCCATGCTTCAGATGTCTAAGTCCCATAGTCTTGAAGCTATGGCACTGACTGACAGACACACACCCATTTTATTGTTATAGATATGGTTTAGTGTTTGAGTATCCCTCAAAAGCTGGATTTTAAAGCCAAGCTCTGAAAGTTGTGGATTGAAAAGGCTTCTATGCAATAAGCCACTTTTCTTACTTAGAACTCTTTTTCAAGTTGAGAAGTATTTATTAAAATGTTGCTAAATTTCATATTCATATGAAACGTTTGCTTTGGCTCTACTGCAGATCTGCTTGACAGGGTTGTTCATAGGACCCTGGACATAAGAACGTAAGAAGAGCCATACTGGATCAGACCAAAGATCCATCTAGTCCAGCAGTCTGTTCACACAGTGGCCAACTAGCTGCCCAGGGGAAACCCACAAGCAGGACATGAGTACAACAGCACCCTCCCACTCATGTTCGCCAGCAACTGTTGTACATAGGCATACTGTCTCTGATACTGGATCTTTGCTTTAGTTCCTATAGTGTTCCTTGTGAGCTTCCCCCTTCTCTGCCCCATGCAAAGGCCTCACCACTGCCCGAAGCAGATTTATCCTGTGAAGGCAGATCTGCCTTGTACCAAGCCTTCCTCATCTAGAAGTGTCCAGCTTTTTCTTGGGCCTCACTGACTGAATGATTTGGAGTAGTGGGGAGGGGAGGATCTAAATGGTTAAGATCACCAACAGATGGCAGACATTTGATAAATTTGACCAAAACACCTTAGTTATAAGGAAAATCTTCTTAAAAAGGATACTTTTGTGCCTAATTGTGACAGCACTGTTCACATGATTTATGGGTGTGAATGTATAAATAGTGGGGAGAGAGCAGGATCACACTTACTGGCCTCACTTGATTCCATATCTATTTGTTCATTTATTTTACAGATTTTTATCCCACCTTTCAAAATATATTTTCCTAGGGTGACTTTGCAACATATAGACTGGGTTCACACAACACAATAACCACATACAATCCATGAAGAGAACCCATGGTTTGCTGTTGGGTTGTGAACTGCGGGTTGTTTGTGATTAACAAACCATGGTTTGTTAGCATGGCTGGGTTCCAACAACATAACAACCCACACTCAACCCATGCTCAACCTTGAGTGTAGGTTATCATGTTGTCATAACCTCCATCCACAGGATCACTTGAACCTTTGAACAGAACATGTGTAGGCTCTGCTCACAGCTTGGGGTATGAAAATGCATGGGCAGAGCGAGGGCAGAGTAAAAGATGAACATGCATCTGTAATTGAGCCAGCCCTGAAATGCTTCACGATGCAATGCTTGAAGGCCAAATAATATTTTTTGTTTTGTTTGTAAAGCATCTCCTGCTTTGCAGACATGTAGGTCTTAAGAGTGCAATCCAATGGGACAGTGGCCCAGGGAGATGGGATTTTTTTGGAGTCCTCCTCCCAAAGCTGTAGACACTGCTATGACTTCAGGAAAGGGCCTTCAAGATTCCCCCCCCCCCCCGCCAGCTGTCATGTAAAGAACCATAGCGCCTGCTTTCCAAGGTTGCAAAATGCCTTGGATGACCTTGTAGAGGTAAAAAGGATAGGGCAGGGCAAGGATTGGCCAAGATATGCAAAACCATATGACCTCTCTAGCCCTGGTTCAGAGACCTGTCTAGATGAACACTTTTTTAAAAAAGAAAGATGGAAAGGTGAAAATCGCCTCCATCGCTTCTTCCGCCCTGCTGGCAGCAGCCAAGAAAGTCATAGGAATCTCAGAAGCCTCTGAGATTGGCAGCTTCCTTCTAGTAGGCAGCATCCCAATAGGGTTGCACTCTGTAAGAATCAGTATTTTGATTTAATAACTTGGGGTTTGCAATTCTGCCTGGAAAAACATTTTAGGTGCCTTGTGAAGTGTTTTCTTTGGTCTAGCAAATCTGGACCATGGAATATTTGCCTTAATCGCTGTGTTGTTGTTGTTGTTGTTGTTGTTGTTGTTGTTGTTGTTGTTTGAAATAACAGGGAAGATTATCCTGTTCAGAAGGAAGTTACCTTCCCTCGTACTTCCATCCTGAGGAAGTTTTCTAGACTAGTAACATCTCACTTTGCTCTGAATTTCTTGTTTTGTGTTTGAAAGACTCTGAACTGATATTGTAGCCCTAGGGGGACCTATCGGGGCTTACTCCCTCGAGGATAATTTAGGACCCTTTCCTGAACTTTGTAGACATCTAAGGAATTCTGTCTCCAATTACCAAAGAGACCACCTGCTCCTTCCTTCCAGTCTTCTGGCCAATGCATGTAAAAGCACTCTCATTAATTTCTTGTCTTATTAATATTTGTATTTTATTAATATTCAATACAATTAAATAACTTCAAAAGCATGTTTGGCTACCTGTGTAAAGGTTCTGTCGGTATAGCATTGATTCATCCCATCCCATCCTATGTACCCTGTGTATCTTTAGTCCCCCTCCTTGCAAAAGTTCTGGCCACAGGCCGGGCTTTACGGCAACATCCAACCTCTAAGACTGCAGCTGCTGAACAGCTGGTCAGCACAGATCTTACAACCTGAGCTGCTGTATGAAGTGTGTGTGATAGGGGGAAGTAACCCTACAAGCCCTTTCGAGACAAAGAACTGAACAAGATAATCACAGGCTGCCTACAATTGTACTGTCCTGGTTCAAATGAATGTGCAAGACTAAGATGCGAGTGTATCTCCAGTCAAAAGCATGCTATTTCAGTGTGTTGATTTTTCCCAGACATATATCAAGAAGAGGAAAGAACATGTGTTGTGTGAGAAACATAATTGTCAAACCACGAGCGTTGGCAGGTGGCCCAGAAGCACGTGTGGCATTGGATACTCTTAGTGGATTAGATTTCAGCTGTTCTATTTGTTGGGTTCAGATGCAGCATGACAGCAGAGAGATAACTAGGACTGACTACTGTCCTGAGGCTTGGCCACAGATCCTATTCTTTGCTGCTGTTGTTCCTCCCCTTATTGAGTGTGTACCAAATTATATGTTACCTTTGAAGAAGAATGAAAAGAGAGACTACAGATCTAATGTAGTCCATTAGAAAAAATGGCGAAGTAACTCAAAGCCCATTTTGCACATCAGACTGGGCTATGTAGAGCAGGGGTGGGCAGAAAGGAAATTTCCAGATGTTTTGGATTTAAATTCCCAGTGTTCATGACTACTGGCCATGCTTGCAGGGGCTTCTGGGAGTTGAAGTCCAAAACATCTGGAGATCTAGCTTTTGCCCACCCTTGATTTAGAAGGTGGGTGAGATGGGTCCATGCAGGAGTTCAGCAGGTGTCTGCAGCTGTCATTCAACTGCTGAACCTGTATTTATTTAATCTGGCCAGCTTTGCATTGGCGTGGTAAATGTAGATGAAGCTGTGAAATTAGGCCTGTGTTGAAATTTTTAGTTAATTCCTGCGCTCATATGCAGGATTTTGCCAGCGTAATAATTGTGAATTGGTCTGTAGTGACTAAGGCCTCAATCTTAAACATATTTGCCAGAGAATGCACCCCACTGAACACAGTGGGACTTGTCTGAGTAAAAATGCATAGATGTATGATGTAAATAGACTACATTTTTGCTTTATCGCCAGCATTTGTGATTGGAGCACTTGACCTCATGTTCTACCACATGTTATCCATGATGTGTATGTAATCCTCAATATGCTGTGAAAATCCAAATAAACCTGTCCTTTGCCTGAATATTTGGTATCGTGATGTGGATGTTAGTCCGCAGCAATCTGGAAGTATCTTGCCCAGTCAAACATTGGAACATGACCACCCTTTTGTTGGTGCTGGGGATTATTTGAGATTATCCCTGTAATTCTTGGGCTGGCATGAGTTTGACCTCATTTTATTAGCTCTGGACTAAGCATTCTCATGTACTGCCTGTAAATTGGACTAACTCTATTAGACTGCCTTTGCTGGCAGAACCTGCTTCTTAAATCTAGGCAGGAAATGACACTTTGATAAAGTTACGATGTTTGATAAAAAGATGCCCTTACAAGAATAGTGCTTTCAGATAGATTTTCATTGCATCCTGTCTGTCTGTCTGTCCTTGTAATTGTTCACATTTACCATACAGGTCCTTTTCGTTCACCTTTCTTCTTCAAGGCCACTCTAGAATGCACTGGGCAGTCCTCTATGGAAGATATGGAGCAGGTAAAACACTTAGCATGCTGCTCATCCCCCCCCCCCATTGGAGGGAGAGAGGCACACATGGGAATCCAGAATTTCAAATGATGTTTATAATGATGTTTGGCCATCTTGAGGGTTACTTATGTGCTGTGTGTGTGCTTTCGTTTGATCTCATTACCGGCCCTGGCAGGAATGGCTTCACTTGTTGAATTTCAGTGATAGCCAATCTCTTGGCGGAGGGATGGGGTGGGTAGTGTTTCGCTATGCAGAAAGTGGGTCTGTCCGCCATTTCCTGCTATCCTCTGCAGTAGATCAAAATCTACCAATTTAAATGGGGGTGGAATTTGCATTTTCCCCTGCCACATCGGCATTTGCAAAGAACGGGATTTGTGGGCAGCAACACCCCACCATGCCTTCTTCCTCTCTCACTTGTTTTCTCATGGCTGTCTAGCAAATTGGCCCCTTGCTGCTGCTATCTCTGAGGAAAGTGCAAGGAATGAGAGGCGGCGAAGGAGAGAGACATGGGGGTGGGTGTTAGCAGCCAAGGGACATTTTGCTGGGTGCTGCCATGCAACAGCAGCCCCCCACCCCGCCAACACACTTCTGTTTTCTCCTCTGTAATTTTTTTTGTTTGACTGTGCACATACGGTAGAATGGAGCGCTGAATTGTCATTTTTAAGTCACTGCTGCTTTGCACCATTGCAGGTGCACACTGTCAACTGAGTCGAAAGAAAGAAACCAGAAGCGGCACCATACTTCTACCATAATCCAAGCACCACAAGGCAACATGTGGCACAAATTTTGCATTATAAAGTTCCACAAGGACGCTCACATAACCTTTCAATCTCTCTCAACTCCTCCCACAATGAGAACACCATGCAATTTTGTGTGACATGAGATCATGTTATAAAGATACTACACCATTTTCAGAATGGAAACTATTGTATTTTGAATAAATTTTGCCACAACAGCACTGACTTGCACAAGGAAGGAGCTCCAGTATAGATCCTGCCCTGGTCTCCATGACTGAGGAGCTGTGCTCCTTGGCAAGCAGAAGGATGGTGCTCTCTGTACAAAAGAGCAGGTACGAAGGTTGCCTGCCGCCTTGTCCTTCCTGACATAACCTTCAAGCTGCAGTCAAAAAAAGGTGGAGGGGAGGGTTGCCCCATTTCGACTCACGGCTGTATATTTGGTGGTGGAAGGTGCAGAACTGAATGGGGCCTGTTTCCTGGCACTTGACACAAGCACACTGTTAGTCCCGCATTAAGGTCAAGCCTGACTGGCTCTTCCAGGATGAATGTTCAGCACAGAAGGACCGCTCTTTTGATTAGCTGCTTGCCCGATGCAGTTGTGATGAAGGAAACTCTTGTGCAACACTTTAAAGTGTCTGTGCTTTTCTTTTCTTTTTTCATACGTGGAGACTCATCTCCTTGCAGGAAATCATAATGTATACCTTTGCTTCAAAGGGTACAATTTACAACTTAAAGTGGTGGTTATCTATAAAGAAGAATTGCTGTTGCCCATTGGTCACTCACAAAGCCATGGGTAAATATAACATTAATGTGGTAATGTGGGTTTACTTTTAAAAGAGGTGGTTTCAGGCTACCTGCACGATGCTCCCCCAACACAGCCTCCCCCAACCTGGCAGCCTCCAGATGAGTTGGATTACAACACCCATCACAGTTGGCTGGGGGTAACAGGAGTCTGGAGGACAGCAGGTTGGGAGAGGCTGCTCTAGCAGAGTCAAAATGCTTCATAGGTACTAGGAAGATGTTCCTTTCTGCCTTTGGAGGCTTTGGGTGCCTCTTTTAAGGTTCTTGAGGTCCCCTATCAATATTTCAGACTCCTGACATTGAAGCTTCAATTAATTTTGTTTCTGTGAAATCTCCCCTTTTTAAAAATGCATGAAACCCTCAATGTATAATGTATGTATATATATATATATATATATATATATATATATATATACTGTGAAAGAGTTGCTTTAGCCTCTTAGCAATAGGGAGAAGGTTTCCACATATTGTGAATCTGCGTGGCACAATGTGCAAACTATAAGAAGACAAAGAGGAACTATGAAGTTAACAGTATTTTAACTGGTTGCATTCTGGGAATTGTGTTGAATGGTTCTTGCTTTTGTCAGCGAAGGGGAGAACAGTGCTGTATTTTTCAGCTTTATAGTTCTGCAATGCATGTGCGTGTTACACCATTTCGGCAGATGTGTACAGAATTCTTCTGCCCTAGAAATGCTAATGAATTAAACCAATATATCACTATTAAGAAAGGATCTCCATGCTGTTTTGGCTTAAAATATTTTACTGTGTGTGTTCATTCAAAAGTGGAGCCTTGAATCCAGTTCTGGTAAATATTTATTGTTTGGGATTTCACTCTTGCAAATAAAAAGGTGCTTTGTTTTGTTTTTAAAGTTTAATTCAGAATTCTGGTTGAATTTTGTGTTGGATGTTTGCATTCTTCCCTCTTGGTATGATTACATGCTGTCCTTCTTTATGTTTCCTCTCCCAAAGAATTGTGTGAAATTGCTGTATAGATGTTGCATGAACACAGGAAGAGATGTGCAGGATCAGACCTAGCCCAGTATCCTGTTTCAAAAAGTGGAACAGCCAGCCAGAAGCTTCTTAGAAGCCTGCAGCAGGGCGTGAAGGGAACGGCCTTACTCCTTCCTCTCCACTTCAGCAACTGGTATTTGGAGGAATCCTGTCTCTGAAAATGGAACTTTCTTTATCACCATCATGACCAGTATTCACAGATAGGCCTATCCTATATAAATTTCATCCAATTTTAAAGGCCTCTAAATGCATGGCTACTATAGTATCTTGTGGCAGTGAGTTGCATGAACTATATACACTGTGTGAGGAAGTACCTTCTTTTGTCTGTCCTGAATCTACTACTGCATAAATTTCATTGGTTGACACCAAGTTGTAGGATACTGTGTGTGCGTGAGGGCATGTGCAATCCTTGTGCCTGCTTTTTTGGGGTTGGCTTCTACTTAAACGTATTGGGATCAAGCAGCACAATGGATACTGTAGGATGCATATTTATTCATGTCCTTAAAACCTCATTTAACTGCCGCTAGACTTGGTCGTGTCCTTTTGGAGAGGGAATACAAGAAATGGGCAGAGATGGGAGGCACCTCGGGTCTGGTTTGGATGTCATGACAGCCCAGGGCTTTTCATGAGGGAGTGGACAGGAAAGCAGGAGTTGCTAAACAACCCAGGAATACTCTGTCCCTGGGTCACTTAACATTGTATCAAACCAGGAACTCTGGCTTGTTGCGAGGTTGGGGGGTGGAACAAGCCGGGGTCGTCACCGAGGGAGTAACTCTGGATGTCTCTCAACAAGCCAGAGTTTCCGCTTTATACATAGCACTAAACCCAGGGACTCAGCATGCCGGGGTGGTTTAGCCACTCACACTTGAAACAGGAGCAATTGGGCAGCATTCACCAGCATGTTCACTTACTCACAAACAATCCAAGGTTTTAAAAAATCCTGGGTTATTGTGATATCTGAACCAGACCTCAAAGTTTCCTTGTCTAACCCTTGCCCTTTTAATGCATTTATGGTTGGCTGATGAACTTGGATAGAGGAATACAGCATATGATTGTGTAGATTTCCTGGCTTGTTACACATGGCAACTAAATGGTAGATACTACTTGGAATGGCATGTACAACTTGCCTCACCACATTGCTGCAGTTGAATAGGTGGCCACATCATTATTGCTCCTGGTGCAGAGTTTTTATGCTGTCACTGGCTCTTCCTGGTAATGGGAAGTACTGATAAGGGAAGTTCCATGCGCTGTGGAAGACTAATAAGATGAGCCATGCTATATGTTATTGTCAGGGTTGTTTCAAAAAGTCTTTACATGGCAGAAATCATATAGAACATTTCTGCTTTTTGTCTTTATAGCATGCTGTAAGCCAAAATAGTAATCTATAGGGATACGTAGAACAAGGAAGTAAATTCACACTTGTACAATTAAACAAATGGGTCACTTCTAGTTTTCTAAGAATTGGGGAAGAGTTTAGCATTTTTCGGGGAACTTCTATGCAACAAAATGAGGGGAATCTTGCAATCTAATAAGAAACAACACCCCTGGTTGTTTCTTTGAGGCCTCCCATAACCAGGGTACTTGGATCTTGCACACCTGTGTGCTCAGCTTGTAGTGGAGGGTTTTGTTTCCTCTGAATCACGCATTTAGAGATGTGAAGGCCCGGAAAAAAATGGAAAAATTAGGAAAAAAATCCGTTTTTCCTTTCTCCCAAAAATTCCCGTTTCCCCCCCAGTTTTATTTTGGAAAAAAACGGAAATTTTCAGGGAAAAGGGGGGGGGGATTTTTTCCCTAAATTTTTCCAGTTTTTTTCCGAGCCTTCACATCTCTACATGTATTTCATTAAAGAAATGGAGAATAGAGGGAATATGTTGTTCTAGAATCTACATACCTCCTGTTATGTATATTCACTCTCATGAAATAGTTTGCTAAATGTTCCAGATTTTGTAAAAGCGAAAGTGATTGTGACAAATCAATACCACATTAAATCAATACATACATTATTCTCAAACACTGGATTTCAAAATTTCCTTCTGTGCAAGTATCTTCCATGTGGAAATCAACCGCTCTGGTTACTTTACAAAAGTGTTAGTCTTTCACATGTAGCTTAGCCAAGTGGAGAATGGTAATTTTGTAGCACTTCTCCTATTAATATGACCTCTTCCTTCCTGCACCAACACCCTTGCCAGAAAAACCGCCTTCCTTTTCTCATTGTTAAGACTTTCATGTGCTAAGTCATGTCCTTTGAATTCTGTTTTATGCATTTCCCAACTCCTCTGACTTTAAGGAGCTAAATAGCTCACTAAGCCACAGACTTCCCCTCTCCAGTAATGAGGTGGTTCTGTGGAAGCATCAGCTGTTGCAACAGAGTCCAGTGGAGGTGGAAATTGAATGGCTCAACCCTGGACCCTTTTCATCATGCAAAGATACTTGATTTCATGTCTACACAGACAGCCCCCCTGCTTCCCTTTTTTGCTTAGGCTGGAATTAGCCAATAGTGCTCTTTGCTCTTTGACATGAAGGCTATGACAGGACATTTAAAAAAGATATTTTGGTTAAAGTCAAGTGCTTGTGATGTGGTGTTCCCTGGAAATGACAACTACTTCAACAGAGCTTCTGGTACTGGTGTGGTTGCTCAAGAGCCATTCTGCCTCCATTTAGGAACTCTCCTCTCTGGGCTTGTTTCCTACTCAGTAGGGCAAAGTTAGACATGAGCCACTTTCTTTCTTTCTTACATTTCTATACTGCCCAATAGCCAAAGCCCTCTGGGCATTCTTTGCGTCTATGAGCCTTTCCCAGCACTCAAGAGCGCTACCTGGATTGCCTCATAGCTCTTTATCCACACTGCTGTATCTGACAATCATCATTCCCTTCTTATCTGATGGCTATTTCCTGCCATGTCCATTTCTGGAGGTGGGGTGGGGTGACTGGAAGCAGGAAGCAGCACAATAGCAGTGGCTTAGCTGGACTTGCTGAGTGGATATGTTGCTGCCAGGATCATCGTGGACTGAAGGACATGCTGTCAGGGGTTACTGGGAACTTGATGCTGTCACAAGGTTCTCCTAGGAGGCACAAAGCCTCCCCTTTCCTTGGGAGTATGAGGTGCACCAACAGTGGAGGGAGAGTCCTCTCCATTGCTCCCCGTCATATGTTGTTGATGGCTGTGTTCTGTAATAAGAGTTGGGGAGAAAGAGGGCAAGTCTCGACATGATATTGACTAGCAATAGGGAACTTTTAATAAAATAACAAATTTGCCCAATGTATTTAATTGAAAACTTCTGTAGGACCACAAGAACTTGATTTGAGTCATTCTGCCTTCTTTCTCTCTCTTTCCCTTGCTCTTTTGAATATGGTGCTGCTCTTACTGAGCAGAGTTCCTCTTGTGAAGCCCCAGACACGGGGAAGTGGGGAGTCGATCTTCACAGATTTCCCACCTTTCTCTGAAGCCCTTGACACAATCTTCCATGTGATTTTGTAGGGTCCACCAACCCTTCAGATCAGATTTTAGGGGACAGGAGGGGGAGGGGGATTGGCAAGGATGGCCTTTTCCCCCATTCCACCAGCAGAAATGCTCGGTAAGATTGGAAGCCTTCCATGGAAGAAAGGATGTCTTCTGTCTGTATGAGGCAGATTCTGGATGCCAGTGACCTGAAGCCCACCAGTTTGTATTGCAAGTAATTGTACTCTTTTGTGGTGGAAAAAGCTTTCTTGCTGATTTCTCTGTAGATACCTTAAATATTAACATGCAAGAATAAAACGTACACTTATTTACCAAGGCGCTTGGGAGCTCTGTCTGGCTCACAATCACAATTTGGCCATTTCCGTGAAATCTTTCTTGCAGCTCCTTCACTTGTTTTCAGACTTTGATGTGGGAGCATCAGGCGGTGGCAACAAGATGATGGAAACAGCTGGCTGTGGAGGTTTTGTTCTATCCAACAATGTGTGTACATACCATTGTTGGAGGAGGGGCACGTATACAAGAGGAGCATGTGTTGAAACGCCAGCGTTGACATCACTGCTACTAAGTTTAACCACACTGAAACTTGCAAAGGAATCTTTTTTTTCTCCATGGAGAGAAGGAAGAAAGCTCTAAGCATCTGAAAGTCTCTGTTGATGAGTCAGTCTCTTATTCATTTGCTGCCCCTCGAATAGTGGTCTGTTATCACCAGGAACAGGACCTCAGTGATAAGGAATATGTGACAAGGAGGCCCTTGATAAGAAAGGAGTCTGGGCAAGAAGCAGTTCTTAGAGACCCACTGAGAATATATTGCACAACAGTCACAAATGCATATGTGAGTGAATTCACTTCCTATATTGCTTTCTTCCAGAATACCCGCTGTTGGTGACATTTTAAAGGCTCTGTTCGTTGTGCTTCTGACTGTATTTAACTGTTTTGCGATAAATTTAGACAGGGAGGGAGTTTCGATGGGGAAACTGGATAGCCTCTTTCTTATCTGCATCAGTCTTCAACACTTGAAACAGCCTGCCGGTCACCCATTCGCAGCATAGTTAAAGGTTTTATTATTTATTTGTTACATTTATATCTCGCCTTTCCTCCAAGGAGTCGAAAGCGGTGTACATGATCCTCCTCCTTCTCCATTTTATCCTTACAACATTTCTGTGAGATAGATTAGGCTGAGAGTCAGTGGCAAGCCAAAAGTCACCCATTGAGATTCATGGCTGAGTCCAACATTCTAACCATTACACCACACTGGCTGTCAGGTTCAATATATACCGCAGTTCAGCCTTGAGCATGTAAACATGATTTGATCATCAAACTCCCCCAACAAATGCTTCTTATTTTACTATGCATGTTTTGGAAACTCTTTTGGCATGGGTTCTTTTTTGCGGGGGAAATTGTTGATTTAATCTCTTTTTTCTTTTTAAGATGCTGAGAGGAATGTATGCTGAGATGCTACAAAGTGGCATCCTCCTTAGTCAAGTAAAAAGCTCTTGTGAACTGAAATATGTTCACATATTTTGTGCAAATTACTGAGACAAAGGCAGACTTTTAACCAAATTTTTTGGCAAGCAGTTTTTCAGGTTGCAATCGTATGCACCAGCCTTTCCTTGCTGGTGCCAACCAGATGTTTTGGACTTTGGTTACCATCAGCCCAAGCCGTCATGGCCCAAATCCTAGGAGTTGTACTCAAAAACATCTGGAGGGCACCAGGTTCAGGAAGGCTGATAGATATGCTTGCCTGGGAGTAACTTCCATTGACAATTATGAGACTTACTTCTGAGTAGACAGGTATAGGATTGCACTGTCATTGGCTGCATTTGCATGTAAATCTAAACCATAATCTAGCACTACATGCATGAACAGGAAGGAGCCCTTGAAAAATGGGGTTAAGCGTAACCCCTCTCCTCTTTTCCACTTCCCACACAACTGGAAGGAAGAATAAACCAGCATTCCATTTCACTTTGCTCAATCCATGGCTTTTGTGACCCAAGAATCGTGGTTTAAGTCAAGACAGCCCAACAATCCAAGCTTTAATTGGCTGTTTTAGTAATTGATTAGAGTTTATTCTAAACCACTGTTCCAGATTCGCACATACGGACAAGCCAGGAATTGGGCAAAGTGAAACTGAATGCTGGGTTTATATCCAGACCATGCCAGCAGGAGGGAAGAGGCAAGGGGGAACACAAGCTCAAAGCTTCGCTCAGGGTCCGTTCTGTTTGTGCATGCAGTGCTAAGCCATGTTTAGTGTTGTGTGCAAAACCCGCCCTATGAATAAAACTCCTCTTTGTGGAGATGGCTTTGCATGTCAAAGAAAACAAGCCTTGTGCTGAATGGGACAGAGCCTGCCTCAGTGTGTCCAAACAAGTCCCCAGTCTCCTGGCATCAATGGGAATTTCAGCATTTGGCTTCAACAACAGCAATAAACAGTCATGATCATCCATCTAAAACTGTCAGGCCAGGCAGAGAATTTTTATTTTTGGGCACCAGCAGTGAGAGAGGATTAAAATTTATTGTCTCTTGTTGCCTTTGGTCGCTGTCATAGCATCAGGATTTGACAGCACTAGCAAGCGCTAAACTACTTAATCTGAGTTTATTGGAGCAATGGAATCCCAGCCTAACTGAACTTACTCTGTTGTGGTCATAGAATTCCTTCATCTCTACTGGGGACCCTTCTCATCAATAACGGATTTGTTTTCCTGTCTTGTTTGTTTGGATTTATTAGATACTTGGAATAAAAAAAAGTTGATTAGTTGAAAACAATACATGAAATTCCGCCTTCTCTGCAATTAGTTTGACCTCCCTGACTCCTTTGTCTTCTAGTCCACAACACACACTCTTTCCCTCAGCTGTGAGTGAGACTTCGCTCCCTGTGCTTAAGTAAATCGTGTTGTATTAATATTCTGTTGCTGTTTCTCATGAGCACGTAGAATGGCCATTCTGTGGCCCAATTTCCAGTGGTTTGTCCCACAAGTGACAGACAGTGTCGAACTTCCTTTTCCATATACATATGTGCAAGAAGAAAGCAGAGTGCTTCTGTGTTGGTTCCATTTGCCTGCATGCAATTGGTATAGAACTGTGTTTTGGTGACACTTAGGTGTTAGTTTCATAAGCAAATTTCTAGGTCCCCTGGTGATTGCGAAGAGTATGCAGGCAGTTTTTGCTACAGGCTGAGAAACCAACAGGGGTCTTCCATATGTTTTAAATACATTGTCAAAAATCTCTAGTGTTCTTTTAAGCTGCGTCCTGTCCTATTGCTGCTAGTTACTCATTTTGGATTTAGTGTATTAAAAACTTCATCACAAATGCTCTACTGAAAGAAAATACTCCCTCAGGAAGTATTCCGTGTACTAGATATGTGTCAGTTGAGGATAAGATGAGCTCTGATTCATGAAAGCTTATGCCACAATAAAACTGATGATCCTTAAGGTGCCACAAGACTCCTGAGCCATCTTCTTGCACATTCATCAATGTGTCCAATCAATCCATGAGTAGGAGCAGGATCAAGGCCTCCCCACATGCATCCACTGGTACTTCCCCTGGCCTCTGCATGTTAGGTGACGTGTGCAAACAGGCTCTTTGCATGTACAATTCTACACACAATCATTCTCTGATGTGGCCAGCATTCCCAGTAGTGTGTTCAGGTATATTCTTGTAAAGTCTGTTTTTCATGTTCACCCAATGCCGAGAGGGCATGCAGGTATGATCTTGCTCCATAAGTTCATGGATTGTGTGGATAAAAGTGTGATCAGAGAACTTTTTATGAAGGAGAAATATCCTGGTGACTTGATAAGTGGGTAAGTGACTGTTGCAGCCAAATCATGTTGACCCAATGACCATTTTGTCCATTTCTTCTTAAAACCGCTCTACTAGCACCTTTTCCTTGTCAGAGCATATTAACAAATGCATTTGTTATATAATTTAAACAATGTGATGCATTTTTTATATTTTGGACTGAGTTTGGTTATCCAAAGTGGCCTTCATATATTTCATCTCTCCTCCCTGTCTTGAAAACAAATGATTGTGCCCATTCCTATACCTTTTTCCTTTGCCCTTGCAGCACCTTGTGATGTGGTATGTCACCACTGAGGCTGAGTGACTTGCCTTAGGCCATCCAGTAAGCTCCTCTCCCAGCTAGATTCAAACGTGACAGGAGGACTGTTATCCTACTCCCATGGGACTGGGCAGGGTGGCTGGCTATCATTTGCTACTGCTTTTAGCGTTGCATGTGATCCTCCCCCATGAATTCAATTCATTGAGAATTGAGGGGATGCCCAGCCTATTTCTCAGAATTTGTTGAATTGAGTTTTTCTCTCCCCATCCCCACCCCCGATTAATATAGATAGGCTCAATTTGGACGACATGATAGTCAATGGTGGGGTAATAATCAACTTTACAGTTGTTCAGCTAGGGGGTACTCCCCACACAACATGGTAATAAATAATCAACTGTGGTGTGGATTAGGATCAGCGCTGATTTGACTATGGCAGCATTCGGATGACACAATAGTCAAAACAACTGACGATTGTTTCCCCCACACCAGTTGTTTATTGTGTTGTCTGAATTGAACCATAGTGTGTGGCTGCATTCGAATAACAAGATAGTCAATAGTGGGTTGATGGTTATTTATCTAGAGGGTACTCTCCACACAATATGCTAATAATCAACCATGGTGTGGATTAGGATCAGCGTTGAATCAACTATTAATCCATGCTCAGTTGACTCACTCATCAGCCATTGCTGCCGAAAATCTATCCTAACAGCTGGACTAGAGCAGCAGCCACCATTTTGTCCACTCTTGCCTTGTGACTCTGTGGCTGAGGAAGTAACCAACAGTGTCTTCCACACTACTCTCACACACACCATACAGCACCATCCCATTCAGCAGGGCTTTCTGACTCCCTGGGGGCTGGAGGCGCAGCTGTGGGAAAGTCCAGTTTCATCAGCACAGTTTATGCAGCTTAAATCTGGATCCAGCCCATACATCCTGTCTGTTTCCTGCTCAAAATACAACTCTTCATAGTATTATCCGCGCCCCTTCTAGTCGTGTGACATCAGTCATTTGAAACTTCCTTGTCCTCTGGCAATCATGGGCCAGGAATGTTCCCCTGTAATTGCCCTTAAGCCTTCTGGCTACAGAACAATGCAAACAGGTGCAGCAGCCTGGGCAAACCTCTGAGGGAGCTGTGCTGTGGCTTGTTGAGTGAAACCTCTCCATTGGGCAGGGATTTCCACTGCATTCCTTGAGGCAAGGACAGGAGGTTGGGTTCTTCTTCTAAACAGTAAAGCTGCCTGCTTCCCCATTCACAGTGCCTATTTTTACCCTGTTTTCAGTTTTGGAGTAGTTTCCATTTTTGGCTCAGTTTCCTCTCGGGGACTGTGTTTGAAAGGGAGGAAAGTAGCTGCTAACTGTAACATGTCTACTGAATGCTGTTGATTGTGCGGGGACAGTGGGGGGGAGGGGGAGATGATGCTGGTAATAAGGGGACAAAAGTGGAGTACTTAACACAATAATGAAACAGTATATGGTAAATGTTAGATCATGATCACTGTGTAAGTTATTGGTGTTGACTGGTTTCTGGGGAGAGCTGTGGGGTGGTACCTGCTCTCTTGCTCATTTTTAGGCCTGGTTCGCAATGGTTTCATTTGTGCACATGATAAGCCAGGATTCCTGGCTTCCTGGGAAGGAGCAGTGTGCTGGTGCATGCAGCCCATCCACTCCCCACTTTGCGCAAGTGCGGAAAAAACAACCAGGAAGTGATAGCCTTATTGCGACACCTACGGATGTTGGAGAAATCCACAACAGAATCAAATGAGTTCATTTCCATGAATCTGACAAATTCAGCAATGGACCGGCTTTTTCTGAGTCGCACAGATTCTGTAGACTCATGGGGCTCTTTTTTTTAAAAAAAAAAAACTTTCCGGAATTTTATGCAGATGTGGCTAACACATTCTGTGTGAAGAGGAAGAGGAGGGAGCAGGGATTGTGCCCCAATCTCTTAAGAATAGTTAAGAACCCTCTTCACTATCCCCGTGTGTCTCCGTCCCTTTTGCCAACACCAAACCCTGCAATTGCCCGTGAGCCTCCTGGATTTTGGGGACGTGCAGTCTCCCATTTGGTTGACTGCTCGAGCATTTGGTCATATAAAGGGGCTGGCTGTTGATTGCATTCTTCCGGTTTGACACTCTGAATGCCCTCTTTGGAAGTAGCAAGGCTTTTGTTCCTCCTGTAGGGCAAACGCCAGGCAGTAGTTACCTCTTGGATTGCCAGTGAGTCATGTTTGCTTCTCTCCCCTCCAGCTCTGTCACTCGTCTCTGGAATCTTTTGCTAAGCTGGCATTGAGGAAACCGCAAGTGTCTTGACATGGGGAGCGGGGTAAGGCTTTGCATTGTTATGGAAACCAGCTGAGATATGTCAGCAATGTGGCAACATGGCCAAGGCTTCTCGGACATCTGTTCCGCTGTTGCTGACCTTGTTCCAATAAACCAGCACACAATTTGTTCTTGCTTTGCTGGAGAATCTTCTACTTTCCCTCCCCCACCCCCCACCCCCGCCCGACTTCTCCTGCTTCAAGGTAGCATAGCTTGCATCTGGCATCTGGTTTGCTGTCCTCTTTTCAGACAGAAAAGAAATCTCTCTTCCCTGATTCCCCACAGGGACTTCGAAGGGAAACTTTCCATCCTGTTTTGAGAGTCTCTCTCTTGCATGCTGGCTCTATCCCAAGCTGGTAGCTATTAAGCAAGCAAGCCAACGACATCAAAAGCCCCCAGTGTTGTGTGTGTTTTCCGCCGTGTATATTGCTCAATCATGCAGCCTTAAAGAATTTCTGCCACGGAAGTTCACCAGGCAGTGAGCAAATTTTTTGATGAATGGAGCCAAGTAAAATGGCTTTGCTTAATGTCTAAAGCTTATAAATATTCCAGTGGCTGCAGCCCTTTGGCAGAATAAGTGAAAAAAGCTTAGGTAACAATTTTTTTTAAAGTAGTTTGGGAGTGTTAACAACATTAAGCTGTATGGAAATTCCAGATGTAACCTGGAATAAATATTGTTTCCTGATTTGTCCTCATTATGGCTCAGCAATACTGTTCAGCATAATCTACCATGGTTTATAGCAGCCTCTTGCATAGTAAACTCTAATTTATGTGGGCTATGGTTACAGACCACCTGCCAGACTCACACACTAATGCAGCCTTCCTCAATGTGCTGCCCTCCAGATGTGTTGGTCTACAGCTTCCATCCTCCCCAGCCAGAACGTCCAATGGCTAGGGATGATGGGAGTTGTATTCCAATAATCTGGAGTGTGCTCTGTTGGGGAAAGCTGCTCTAATGACTAAAACGGGTGAACAGCTTGTGGCCCTCCAGATGTGCTGGCCTACAACTCCCATGACGCCTCACCATTGGCAATGTTGGCAAGGAAGTTGTAGGCCAGTACACCTGGAAGACCATAAGTTGCCCAGCCCTAGACTAAAATGTCCAGAGCCAAGTCTCTCACAAGGTGGAATGGACTAACCATGTCTGGCAGAATATTATGGATGTCATTAAAGGAAGCAAATTGTTAGGTAGCTTGCATATGCTGGGGATGGAGACATTGGATTTAACATATGATATGCCCCAATGTCTTGGGCCACCCCTAGAAATGTGTGTTACTGGAGGAGGTTCACCGTCCATAGAAGTAAATGGTGGGGATTTAGGCTGCACTTACTCTGGCGTAAGCCCCAAGTGGATTCAGTGGAGTTTACTTCTGAGTAGACATGTATAGGATTGCACTGTAAGATGCACAAATATTCTACCTCTGTGGCCACTGGCTACCATAATATATGTGGTTGAAATGCAAAAAGAAGAAAATTGAAAAGTTTTTGCATGCTACATCAACTTCTAGATCTGACCTTTTGACTCTGGCTTTGTATATTATCTCTGTTCTAAAGTTCTTATAGCCAAAGACAACAAAGAGGGAAATGCCAGGATGCACCTGTCTCCATTTTTATGAGCTGGGGATATGTGAAAAGACTGTGTTCACATTTAAATTGTGCACAAATCCTATGTTAGCATCCTAAGCTAGCTCCTTGTTTTACTTGTCTTACATTTATTTATTTATTTATTTATTTATTACGTTTGTATACCGCCCCATAGCCGAAGCTCTCTGGGCGGTTTCATAATCCATCCTTCAGGGCAGTATAAACAGTTCATCCCACCCTCCATCGCTCCCCTTTCCAGTTTTACTTACAATCCTGTGAGGTAAGTGAGGATGAGTATTAGCAACTGAAGGTCACCCAGTGAGCTTAATGGCTAGCTCTGGTTTTGAACCAAGGTCTCACATGCCCTAGTCAGTACCTTTAAACACCACACAACACTTGCTCTGTTTCAAGGGTGTTGAATCCTGAAATGAGCTTGTCCTTTCAAGTCAACTTTAAAGAGCAGCACAAGATTCTGAAAACATTGCAGGCTATGCACAGTTAATTTGGAGAAAACGTTAATTGCTCATGTATTGCTAATTGTCTGCAGACTGAGGTCCTGTTTGCATGCACTCAACAACACCTGGGAGCTGCTTTCCATTGTGTTGTCCCATATGGCTGGTATGTGTGTGTGTATGTGCGTGTGTATGTGTGCGCGCCCTTCCCTCCCTTCTAATGAGGGGGAAGGGCGCACGCTGGGTAAGGCCCAGAGGACCTGCCTCATCCACTTGGTTGCGACATTCACATACCTCCACACCACAGATACACTGCACCAATATGGGATAACATTATGGAGGAGGGGGGTCCCCTGTGACTTAGTGAAGAAGGGTGGGGCTGTCAAGGTTTTATTAATTTTATCACGAGATGCTTCCCCAAGTTTAAAAACATAAGAGCTGTGCTGGGTTACACCAAAGGTCCATCTAGTCCAGCATTCTGTTCACATAGTGGCCAATCAGCTGCCCCAACAGGAAGCCCACAAGTAGGACATGAGTGCAATAGTACCCTCCCACACATGTTCCCCAGCAACTGGTGTACATAGGCTTACTGTCTCTGAAACTGGAGGGAGCATATAGCCATCAGGACTAATAGCCATTGATTGCCTTATCCTCTCTGAATTTGTCCAATCCACTTTTAAAACCATCGAAGTTGGTGGCCATCGCTACATCTTGTAGTGAATTCCATAGTTCGTGTGAAGAACTCTGTCCTTTTATCTGATAAAACATTTTTAAAAAGCAAATGATCTGAGCCTCAAAGGTCAAGCAGCCTGGGAATTGCAATCCAAAACATCTGGAGGGTATCAGGTTGGGGAAGGCGGGTATTTCCTTGGTAATATAAGTATGCCAAACTTTTCACATCTCTAAATGCTGCTGTTTGGTGGGTTGTTTATAAGGGATGAACAGGGGTCCACCTGGGATGCCCGGTCCCTTTTCCAGCCCACTAGTTTATGAGGCAGGAGATTGTGCCGTTGGACGTGAGCATTCCTGCTCCGTTGCTGTAATGCCTGCCAGGAAATCAGATGTGAGCAGAAAGCACTCGTGACAGCTCAGTTGCATCATGGCAAGTCTCTAGGGCAGTGTGGAGAGCTGGGCTTTGGTGGTGGCTGTTCTTGTGTAAGAACAGCCCTCATCTTCTAGGGCTCACTTGCCAAGGGAACATAAACACCGTTTTCTCCTCAAGGCTGACTGCTTAGCCAGACCTAAAATCCCCTACACCGCAAAGGGAATCAAAAGCCATGTTCGCAAGGCTGTGTTTTCCTGCTGCTCCTCACCTATGAGAATAAAAGACTAGAGAGTTCTCCATCGGCATTTTGCTTCTATCCCAGGTAGTGGGTTGTATCCAGCTGTGACCCACTGCTAGCACTAAGGACGTTATGCTACTGTAAACCAATGGGAAAAATCCTCAAGTTGCTGCTAAAATTGGGTAGTGCTACCAAAATTTGGCAGCAAATCACTGCTTTTTTCCTTTGCCCTAGCAAGTGCTAGTTGCATTACACAAGTGTTGGGCTGCACTAGCACAACGTCATTAGGGTTGGCGCTGGGGCACGATTAGATACTGCCCTTTGGATTAAGATGGCTGAGATTGATGGTATACTTAGCAATTTTGTGTTTCATGCAGTGGTTACAGACGAGTGCAAAAGCATGTGTGGGCAGTAGAAAGGTCTGCTCCCAATAACCAGCTGCGGTGCCCAGAGGGCATGAAGTGCCCCTGGTGAATGCACATCTCTTTTTCCTCAGAGCCTCTATGCCAACCGCAGAAATCCAGCCACGTGGGTTCCTCAAAGAAATGCACCAAGCAAGTGAATGTGAGGGACCACATCATGGGCTGGCACATGGTGCATGCTGAAAGCTGCTGGGTGCATCCAGCCCTAAGAACATACTGCATGGGGACGTGGCCTATGTTTTAGGGATGCCTCGAGCAATAGTTGGCTTTTTGCTACAGAGCTTCTGTTCCAACCTTCCCGTAGGGAAGCTCAGCTCGTGAGGGTGTATGTGGGGTTTTGCGAAACAAAACATAAAACTTCAGAGCTGTCTTACACATCAACCCTGAAGACCTGTCATGTTTGCAGACATCGCATTCCTATTTGTGGCTTGTATCGACTCTTGTAAAAGTTCCTTTGCTTCGAGGTCCAGGGATGGCAGTGGCTATAAAATGCATTATGGATGAGGCAAACAACTAATGTTCCCATCCCTTGGTGCTCCATTGACAGGAGTGCTATTTGCTTGCCCACTCAAGCACTTTGAAAAGAGCCCTGTAGGATACTTGTTCTCCCTGGATGCTCATGGTCCTGGGTTATTTATTACTGGGCTCTCTTCCTGGTTTCAGCTGCCTCAAAATTGTCAGGATATCTGTAATGTGCTCCCAATGGGATGCTAGACTGAAAAGCTGCTGCTCTTCTCCAAGGGAGCCTAATTGCAAGATAGCTAGGCAGCCAGCAGTGCTATTTTCTTTGTTCATCTATTTAGATATATATCTCACCATTCAAATACAGTATAAAAGGTGGCTTAAAATAAAAATGTTAAAATTGCCATGAAATAATTAATACATTAAAATAAGCTAAAATGGCAGCTTAAAACAAATGGTCAAAAAGAGCCAATAGGCCAAAACGAATAAATAACGACTAGGGAATTGAACAGGTCTTTGCCTGGTGTCAGAAAAACATTGAGGGGGGGGAGCAGCAAGCTATCCTCTCAGGAGGGTGGGAGATCATTCCAAAGCTGGCACTGAAACAGCCCTTTTCCCCATAGTGCCTGCTCCATCCCATATTTTGCAAGGGCTCAGCCTTCCCCAACTTGGCATCCTTGGGATGTGTTGGATTGCAACTCTCATCATCCCCAGCCAGCACAGGCAGTGGTTGGAGATGATAGGAGATGAAGTCCAACACATCTGGAAGGAGCCAGGTTGGGGAAGGCTTTCTAACTCTAGAAAGCCAACATAAACAGCAGGGGCAAAAGGGCATGAACTGGAAGTATAGCTGGAATGCTTTGTCTGCAAAGTTCAAAAGTGTAGGAGACCAGCACAGAGGCCATTCGTAACAGCATTGCCAGTCGCTCTACTTACCTTGTATACATTTGAACTTTGCATGGAAACATTAAGGACTGTACTTCGCCTTGCTGTTTACAATTTCCCTCCTCTATGCCCCCACAGTAAGACTTCAAGGTGCCAAAATAAGACTCTTGTTTATAATGGTAGGCAAGCTCAACAAGCTTTAAAGGTGTGATGATGCCCTCTAGTGGCCATGTATTGGGTTAGTGGGTTTGTTTTTAGGTTAAACAGAACTTTCCGTTTCTCACTAACCAGAATGGAAATACACGTTTTGACTGGAGTGTGAAGGAGCCTTCTGAGTGTGTTTTTCAGTTGCCTAAGCTTATGACTCAGGCCTCGTCCATGCAAACAAAGAAACAGGAGGTAAATGTTGTTGTGGTTGTTTTTATCTCCATCTTGCCTCCTACTTGCTGTGTTGTTGTGACATGTTTGAAAAGCCTCCAAGTAGTGCTAGGAATTGAGCACCCTTTATGAGAAGCATTTTTGCTGTATTTCAGAACATAGGTGGTAAGCCATGGGTGGGCAGGCTTGAGGCTTGTGGGGATCTATTTGGGGGGGGGGGTTGCTCCAACCGCAAGGTCCAGCTGAAATCAGGTGCAAAATAGTGGTGAAAGGAGTAGAGCAGAAATAATGTCGAATTAAGGAGTAGTTACCTCCGAGTACAGACTCAGTTTTCAGCACACGAACAGAACCCACAGTGGTTTCACACAAAAGTGCATTCCTGGTTCTGCCTCTTTGTTTCAGCAGCATAATTTAGGACAATCCCACCCCCATAAAAATACCCCCTTTCTGTTGCTGCTATTGTTAAAATGATTGTGAGTCAAAAACCCTTGCTGTAATTCACTTCAGCAGACTGCCTGAGGGTCAAATGAAATGGTTAATAGTAGAGCTATGCATGATAATTTTCTTAATCTGATCGGATCAAGACCACAGCACTCCAGGAGGGGGCAGTTAACCCTCCTCCCTCCATTTCCCCCCATCCCCCTGTCAGGGGGTAAAAGAAGGGGGAAGCCTCCATTGACTTCAATGGAAACGTCTTCTTTTAACCGCACAAAGTGTGTGTGGGGGGATTTGGGGACAGAAATGAGTAGGGGGGTGATTTAACCCCCTCCTCCCAGAGCACTGTGGTCCTGATCCAAATCGGGGCCCACTTGTGCTTACACGAAGGGAAAGAAAATCCACTCTTTGTGATTACCCAAACGTGAATACCCTCATATAGCTGAACCTGATGCAAAAGGGAGTGAATGTTTTTATAGTCAAGGTGCCTCTAAGGTGCCTGGTGGATTTTCGGCTATCTCTTAGGAGGTACAAAGAGTTTCACAGCTGGGGGCACTGATGCTGAATAGGCCAAGTTGCTGGAGCCAGTTAAGTGGGGGTGCTACTGGGTGGTGGTGGATAACCCACAATCAATATGCCAGGACATATGCCATATGTCTATAGCGAGAGTTGCTTGGGTCACTGTTTTGAGGCTTAGGTGCAAAATAGTGCTGGACTGAACATCAGCACTGCACTGACAGTGACTGAGGAATGGGGACTTCTGTTATAAGAACATAAGAAGAACCACGCTGAATCAGACCAAAGGCCCATACAATCCAGTGTTCTGTTCCCACAATGGCCTACCAGATGCCCATGAGGGGGCCGCAAGCAGGACATGAGTGTGACAGCACCATCCTGCTCATGTTCCCTAGCAACTGGTTTTCAGAGGTAGACTGCCTCTGATACTGGGTGTAATATATATGTCATCATGACTAGTAGCCACTGAATTTGGTCCATCAATTTGTCTAATTCCCCCTTAAAAACTGCTTAAATTGGTGGGTATCGCTACATCTTTGGGCAGCACCATTCAACTTCATTGGATGTCCCTTGGTTCTAGTATTAAATTATTCTATCATGTCCCCTGCCCTTACTCACTTTGTTGCTAAACTGCCCCAAACATACCTTTCCTTATAGGG
The DNA here is from genome assembly GCA_029215795.1 of Anniella stebbinsi. Classification (NCBI taxonomy): domain Eukaryota; kingdom Metazoa; phylum Chordata; class Lepidosauria; order Squamata; family Anniellidae; genus Anniella; species Anniella stebbinsi. The sequence goes on along the minus strand of JARDYH010000005.1, from coordinate 55,593,605 downwards.
GAGTTGCTCCTGCCCCTTGATCATTTTGGTTGCCCTTTTCTGCACCTTTCCCAGCTCCACACGATCCATTTTGAGGAGCAGCAGCTGAAACTCTACTCCATATTCCAAATGTGGTTGCACCATAAATTTGTATGAGGGTCTTGTATTATTTGGCAATTTTATTTCCAATTCCTCTCCCTATGATCCCCAACACAGAATTTGCCCTTTTCCCAGCAGTCATTTTCATTAAGTTATCCACCACATCCCCAAGCTCCCTTTGTTGTTCGATTACCGCCAGCTCAGAGGAAGTTAGGATTTTTTGCCCCAATGTGCATCGCTTTACACTTGACTATATTGAACAGCATTTGTCATTTTATTGGCCATTTGCCCAGTTAAGAGAGATCCTTTTGAAGCTCTTTGTGATCTTTGGGTTTGCCATCCTAAATAATTTTGTGTCATCAGCAAACATGGCCGCCTCACTGCTCACTCCTAATTACAAATCATTTATGAACAAGTTAAAAATCACTGGTCCAAATAATTTACGAACAAGTTAAAAAGCACTGGTCACTGTTTACACCACTCCATTGTAAGAACTGTCCATTTCTTGCTACTCTCTGCTTTCAGTTCTTTAACCAATTATTAATCAATAAGTGCCCATGACCTCTTATCCCATGACTGCTAGATTTGCTCAGGAGTCTTGGTGAGGGACTTTATCAAAAGCTTTTTTGAAGTCCAAGTAAATGTCTACTGGATCATCCCTATCCAAGTGCTTGTTGATATGCCCAAATAATTCTAAAAGGTTAGTGAGACATATTTGAAGAAGCAAGACTTGTTCTTTTATATGCTTGATAATATTATCTTAATCATGCTTTCCACCAACTTACCCAGAACACACATTAAGCTAACTGGCCTGTATTTTCCTGGATCTCCTCCAACCCTGGATCCCTTTTTAAAAACTGGCATTATATTGGCTCCTCTCTACTCCTCTGGTACAGAGGATGATCTTACAGACACATTACATCAGCCTTCTGCAACTTGGTGCCAATGATGTGGGGTGGAATTTTTTCCAGTGTTTCATTTTTCTGCAGAAAATTTTCCATTTCATAAGTTCATTAGTACAACTGAATGAAAGCCAATTGCTAATATAATATTAGTCAAGGTTGGCAAATTCAAAGTTGTAATTAATGTTTTTCAAGTAATTGTCCCTAGTAAGTTTGTGAGAGAACTAATGTAGCGACTGTGAAACTGTATTGGAAAGAGAGTGCAAATCTGTTGAAATAGATGAACGGTTATCAGCATATCATGCACAATTCTTTGGGTTGCTAAAATTAATTAGTGCAGCCTTCCCCAATCTGATGCCCTCCAGATATGTTGGACTACAATTCCCAGCATTACCAGGCAGCCATGCTGACTGAAGGATGCTGGGAGTTGTAGTCCAACATTCCTGGTGGTTATTAGGTTTGGAAAGGCTGAATTGGTGTGTCAATTGTTTTCAGTACCTTTGTTTCTTTCTTACATTTAAACATTTAAATTCTGAAGTACATGCTATTGTGTTTAAGTTTTTACAAGTATTTCAATAAAATGTCTAGGTAATATAACACTTGAATCAAATGAAGTGTGTTTTAATTCCCCCCCCCCCCTCTGCGAATATTTCTGATCAAACACCTCTGGTGAATTGGAATTTTAAAAAATGGGCTGTTTTTAGCTCTATTTTTTATTTTACTTGTATTTAGTAACATGCTAAATTACTTTCTAATGGTTTTTTGAAAAATTTCTGATGCAAATTTTCTGGATGCCTAAATTTGCATTCAGTTCAAAAAAATTCTGGAAAACCCACATCACTGCCTGGTGCCCTCCAGATGTTTTGCACTCAACACTCATCAGTCTTAGCCAGCATGGCCAATGGTCAGGATTGCTAGGAGGTGTAGTCCAAAATATTTGGAGGGCACCAGATTATGAAAGGCTGGGTTACATATTTTTGTTAGAAGTTTAGCAGCTGCACACTTAGGACAGGAGCCAGTAGGGGCCTTGTGTGCGCGGTCAGCCCTGCTGGTTGTAACCGGCTTATAGCCATGATGTAGCACTTCCAGAGGTGAGCCCCAAAACAAGCGGAAATGCTTGTTTCTAGAAGGTACCACCTGCCCCTTCTACAAATGAGCATTTCTGCATGTTTTGGGGCTTTCCCCTGGATGCGCTACATTGCAGCCGCAAACGGTAGGGGCTGTGGCCTCAGGCGCAAGTCCCCTATTAGATACTTTCCTTAAATTCCTTAAGGTCTCTCAATGGGTACCACCTGGATCTAGTGATTTGTTTCTTTTCAATTTGTCAGTCAGATCTAGAAAGTGATCTCTTGTGACCACAATCTGTCCTTCAGACTCCTTTCCCCAAAAAGTCAGTTCTGCCCTACATCTTCCACAGTAAAAACAAATGCAAAGAATTCATTTGGGTTTTCTGCAATTACTTCTCCTCTTTCAGTACAGTTTTAACTCCCTTTTCATTCACCAGTCCAATCACTTCCTTAGCAGATTTCCTGTTTCTGGTGTATTTAAATTTTTATTATTATTGTTAGTCTTAGTGTTTTTAGCAACATGTGCTCTTCAGATACCTTGTCTGGCATCTCTTTACATTTCTTTTGTCAACATTTGTGTTCTTTTCTCTCTCTCTCTTTTTTTTTGTGACGAGACTTCTATTTTCTGAAAGAAGCCTTCTTGGCAGTAATAGCTTCCTTGACTCTGCTTGTTAACCACCTTGGAGATTTCTTCGGCTTGGCGATATCTTTTCTGATCTATGGTGTACATTTCCCAGCCCATGTGCCTCTTGCTGAATTCCTTTCCACATGAGTTCACTTGGTCTGGTCTCAATGTAGCAACACCCCCCCCCCCCCCCACCACCACCATAAATAATGTGCTGGGAGTTTTGTGGGTGAAGTTGGAGTGATATACAGCAAGTGTAGTTCCATTGCTTTGCTTTAGGTGGCAGCAGAGTAAAAAAATAATGATGATAGGGCATTTAATCATCTTTAATTGTTCTGAGTGCCATGCAGGTCTTTTCCATTTCTGGTGGGTTTCCAGAAGTGGAGATAGTCAGGTGTTTGAGGCTATATTCTTCTACTGGTACATGCTAATTTGCCGAAATATAATTACCATTGCAATTGAAGCTCAGGCTCAGGTTGCACGTGGCTCTCAAACGTGGCTTTCAGCACTGGTGCTCCTGTTTCTTTCCTAGATCTCGTGTAACTTCATAATAGGATCTGGTAATTGATGTTGTGTCTATCTGTGTGTAGCTGTTAAGTTGCTGCTGACTAAACTGTTGTCAGAGTAAACCCAGCTAAAGGATTTTAGCTTTTGCATGATATTACTTGGGAACTATTACGTGTGTGTGTGTGTGTGTGTGTGTGTCTGTCTGTCTTGCTTGGGTGAAACTTTAGTTTGCAAGATTTAATTAACATTTTTGGAGGATGTGATGGAAATCTTTTCTATTTCCCAAATGGCTCTCTGTTTATTAGGGAAGATTGAATCTGTCAATTTCAGCTTCTAATTTTTCAGATTTCATTTTGTTGGAGGAGATTTGGTAATGTTGCACTCTTTTCTTTACTTTTCTTTTTCAGGGCTATATGAGTGTTTAGGTGGACAGGCAGTCATCCTTTCATTCCTGAACCCCGCTTTCTTAAAGTGGCTTCCAAGCTAAACTGGCAAGAGAGGGAAGTGTAGTGCTTGCTCTGAGTAGTAGGTGTTTGACACAATTGGACTGAATGGTTGTCATTTTTATTAAAAGCCATTCCATGCTATGCTACTATGGCAGGGATGTTAGCCATGCCTTCTTCCCTTGGCTCCACCCCATCTCCCCTAACCTCCAGTTGTTTGGTGGTTTCCTGGCTGTTGTGCGCTCCTCCCCCCCCACCCCCCACATTCTAAAAGGTTGAAATATCTCTCCTAAAGCTTTAGTTACTAGCAGTAGGAGTTTTAACCGTAAATACATTGGCGTTTTAGCCTTATCCCTTTTGCTTTGGCCCTGTCCACCATTTGAATGTGGCCCCAACAGTTTCTCCAAAATTGAATTTGGCCCTCGGGAGGAAAGAAGTTCATCATCCCTGTTCTGTGGACTTGCTTTGACTTTTCCAGGGTACAGCTTGAGGTGCCACAAAAAGCTGACGAGTCAACTTGCAGAGAGTTCACAATGGAACAGATAAATAAGAGCAGCAGCTCTACCGTACTGTGTTCGTATCTCCAAAGAGCTACTGTCTATTTTCAGTTGCAGGGCAGAGATATAAGAGAGAGCGACAGAGCAGAAGTGAGTTAGGGGCGGGGAGAGGAAGGGTTTGATCAGGCAGGGGCTGGCAGAAGGTAAAACTCGAAATGTTTTGGACTTCAACTCGCAGAAGCTCCTGACAGCATGGCCGGTGGTCAGAAATGCTGGGAATTGAAGTCCAGACATCTGGAGATCTACTTTCTGCACAGCCCTGTGATAAAGAAGTAGTGAGCATAGATCAACTGGTAGCAGACAGAACAGGGATAGGAAGCTAGGGTGATCTTGAGGAAGGCTTTGTGAAAAATCTCTTACTACGTAGCATTTCATTTGTCTTGTGTGTAGTTGTTTGGGATGCCCTACAGCTCATGTTTATCTGTAGGAGTTGTTTCCTGATTGAATCAAGTAGCATAACAAGTTTTATTTGCATAGCCTACACTGATGGTTCTGCTGGGCCCTTTTTGTCTGCATTACAGACTGTAACACTTAGTCATTTTTTAGGTTTCAACAACCTTGTCTTTGTCATCGGTCCAGAACTTGCAATCTAGACTCTTAATGCTGAGTCTCCCCTTCTAGACCTTCAGATGTTTAGTGTTTAGTCATTGGAAAAGTGCAAAGGCCAAACCTGGTTGGAGCTGCTCCGTGGAAGAGCTGAATTTTTCTTTCTATATTTTGGGCACAGCATTAAGATTGCCATCAATATTTAATTGTTTAGACTCCTGCACTGCTATCTCTTTGTGAATTCATGTGTTCAGGCTCAAAGTGGGGGCATAGTTTTTGTATTAAGCTGTATTCAGGTGTTGTGCCAAACCATGATTTGTTTTTGGATCCAAGCCAATCAGCACACAAACCGTGCTCTATGAGCAGTTGCCAAACTAGAATATAAAATGTGATGTTTACAAACCAGCTCCAAACCATGTTTACACTAACTGTTGTTTGCCGTTACATCTGAATTCACAAACCAGTGACCATCACAGTTTTGGCCTTTGCTTCACCTCAAGAGGCTGCAGTACCATGGAGACAGGCATATATTTATTGACGTACAAAGCTGAGTGCAGCGTAGATGGAAAGCAAAAGCAGGGAAACAGCTCTGAACCAGGGGTGCCAAACCACTTTCAGCTTGAGGGCCAAATTCAGATTTGGGGAAGCACTTGGAGGCCACATTCCAGTGGTGGATGGTACTGAAAATACCAGTCTATTGTAGGTTCAAACCCTTACTCCCAGGAACTAAGTCTTAGGAGAGACATTTAAACCTTTGATAATGGGCGGTGGGGACTGCACAGAAGTCCTCAAACACCAAATGATTGTTTTTTGAGGGAAAGGGGGAGACCAGGGGAAGGAGCTTGGCCATCTGGAGAACCCCGGAGGGCCAAACCAGAATCCCAGGTCTACATTTTTTTAAAAAAACACTCTAAACTGTGTTTTTCTTGTTCTACATTTCAAAGCTCAAACCATAGCATGGTATGGTTCTTGACTATGGTTAGCACAAACCGTAGTTGGCTCGGTGTGATGATTTAGAGGCCACTGGAACCTTAAAGACCACTGTGATGGTATATGATTTGAAGCCTACAATGGCTGGATCTCTACCTACTTGCTACCTATATATGATTTTATTCCTTGGTTACTTATGTAAGTTGACTTCTTTTGCCAACTGTCTGGAGGTTTTCACCATTCCCATGCTAGTACTGACAGGTCACTGGGCTTAGGCAGCCTAACCTGAATAGCTCCAATTGCAAAGTGGTGAGACCACTTAAGAGCTGTATTGTAAACCCCGGCTGACCCACTCTGTACAGCTAATCCCATCCATGGTCTTTCCCTCCTGTTCTGTTTGCATCCCCTTGTTACTGAGAACCCTTGCGTTCTTGGTAGATACTTCCTTGCACCTGCAATCTTCAGTCAGCCTGAATAAGCCAGGATGATTAAAGAAGGCAATTGGGCTCCCATGGTAAACATGCTTAGGCTAATTGGGAAAGAGCTTCATTTCTGAAATGAGTGCAGCTGTGTGGTTCCTACTGTGCAGTCCTCGTAAATCCGGTTTGGAACCCAATTTGGAAAGCAGCCTGATTTGGATCAGACTGCTTCAGGGGCTGCCTGATTCAATTGGGTCCAAAAATCTGAAGCTTCATGTCTTTCCATTGACTATCACCAGGAAATCTTCAAAAAACTATATCCTTTTTTGCTTTTTGGCAGAATTGGATTATATTTGCAGGCATCGTAGCCTCTTCTGAGGTAAGGAGCTGTGCCCAATGTCAGGCAGACAGGTGCCTGGAGTGGGGGCAGTGGTGCAAGAGCAGCCTTTACATTTGGGAGGCTTTCTCAATAAGAATTTGCTTACCCCTGTGTTTCTTTTTGGGAAATACGTGAAAATGTCATACATCATAGTGATACACCTAGGGAAGAAACCTGTGTGCTTTCAGAAGGATAGGTTCAGGGGAAAGGATCATGCTAGCTCCCTCTGAAGTTGATTTTGGCAGAGGTCTCAAAAGGGATTTGCTTTCCCCTCCTCCCATTGTGGCTTTGTCTGCAATATGTATGCATACATTGTAGAGGTGCCCCTAAGCAATCTGTAAAATTTCAGAAAGATAGGTGCAGTGGCTATGGAGTTACGATGAATGAAAGGGAGGCATTTAGTTAATGTTCATTTTAAGTTCTCAGGGGTGCTGAAACCCTGGCGTGGGGGCCAAATCTGGCCCAGTGCAGTTCCCCCAGAAGGCCTTGCCACCTTTCTCTGCCTCACCTCCTTTCTCCCAAACACTGATTGTTTGTAGTTTTCCCAGCTTTTGTGCAGAATTTCCCCACATTCTAAAAGGTTGAAATGCCTCCCCTAAGGTTTAATTAACATGAACCTACCTGTATACTATGCTCAACATCTAAGGCCCTTCTCTGGATGCCTACTCCAAGGGAAGAGGGCTTCTCAGTGGTGGCCCTCCAATTATGGAATGATCTCCCCAAAGAGGCCCACCTGGCACCAACATTGTTATCTTTTCAGCACCAGGTCAAGACTTTCTTTTCTCCCAGGCATTTAACAGCATATGTTGAGTCTAATTGTCCCCTGGTATATCTTTGGCTGAGAGCTCAAAGTTGTTTTTAAATGGATATTTTTTGTAAGTTGCCTGTTTTTATAGTATTAAATTTTATATATTGATTTTTAATGTTAAGAGTAATTATCGTGGGAGACTATAATCCCATTAAGAGTATTTCTGCAGACATCTCTTATCAACCCCCTGAAGAAGGCCTTAAAAAACAACATAGGCTGAAACACGTTGGGCTTGGAAATAAAGTCTCTTAGCATTACTGAAAATGATAAACACCTCAAGCCTAAAGATTGAGTCTCATGTATGGGTGCAGAAGGAATTTGACATAGCCCTGCTTGTATTCAAGCCAAGCACTCTACACATTCATTGCCTGTACTTCAGGGATGGCCCGGATGCTGCCCCCGGGGGTTCCCCATCTAGCCCACAAGCAGCTTCTGCTGTGTCCTCTGATGAGTGAGTGAAGATAAGAGGGTATTTAAAAGCAATGAAATTCTGTTGCATAGAAATGAGCTGTGCTTTTGAGGACCTGGGACCAGCTGCACTGGGTCTTACACCAGAGTAAGCATGCAAAGAATTAAGCTGTGTTCAGTATGCTTGGTGGGAAAATGTCCAAATTGGTAAGAATAATCTGTTCGTGGCCCCACCCACTGCTGGAATGTGCCCCCCCCCCCCGGACACCCTTTCTGAATTGGAATTTGGCCCCTGGGCCAAAAAGGTTCCCCACCCATACTTTAGTTTTATTATTATAAGTCACTCCAAGTGGCTCAGTAAGGTTGGGAAAGCAGATTAGCTGAAGGCTTCTGACTCACTTATTTTTAAGTTAATCTTTGGTGCCCAACAGGTTTTCTCTGTCACTTCCTAAAGCAGATTTATTTTTGCTCAAAGGATATCTAGTATATGACTCTATTTAGAGATTGTGGTAAATAAAGACATTAAACCAAAGGTCTTCCTGACAAGCTCAGTTTTAACTTACCTGTTTACTTTTGGGCTTTGGCTGTGGGAGATCTAAAGGACCACAATTCCTGTTCCTTTCCTCATCTCAGGCTGACTGAATCATCCTATCCAAGATGGCGGACAGTGACAAGAATGGAAGCAGCCGTAGCAGTAGCAGCAGCAGCAGCCGCCTGCAGAGCAAGAAGCCCCCCAACCTTTCCATCACAATTCCACCAGTGGAGGCAGAGGATGAAGGCAACCAAGCACTGGTATGAATGGCTACAGTTGTCCGAAAATGGTTATTTGCTTTTTAATTACCGTGATGACTTTGTGTACGGAGGGGCTGCTGTGAGTATTTTGAAGCTATGTCTCTGCCCGGGGTGGGCATCATGCAGCCCCTACTGCCTCTTGCCGCTGCACCACTGAAATGTATAGCAGTGGCACAAACTTCGCCAGTTTGCCATTCCCCCCCCCCAAAAAAAATCAGGGGGACTATGGAGCACAAAAAGGGTCAACATTAACTTGCTTGCAAACTAATTTTGACCTTTCGGGCACTCTGTCGCAACTACAGGCACCTATAATCTAGGTAATCTGACTTGAGGAGGAACTTCCTTCCCCAAACCAAATACTTTAATCAGTCAGAGATAATTAAGCCAATTGGATTGTTTTAAGATTGCACTTTATTTGCATGCAATCTTGCACTATCTAGATATGGTGTGTCTTTCACTATATTTTTTTCCTACCAGAGGTAGGAGAGAAGAAGTGAGAGCCCCTTCTTGAATCACTGCACCATAAGTGAGGAGTAGCCCTCCTTCATAAACCCTTCTTGCTCTGGGCTCTCTACTACAAATATTCCCTTGTGATTTTTCTGAATGTCTACTACTTGAGAGCCTCCACCCATGGCATCCTTCTAAAGGCAACATGGTGCTGTCCAGATGTTTTGGACTTCAATTCTCATAATCATTGGCCATTGGCTATGCTGGCTGGGGCTGATAGTAGTTCAGAACACCTGAAAAGCGCCAAATTGGCTATCCACTCATTACCCCATTTCTTTCCCTTTTCTCCAGTGATTTTCAAAATTGTAAATTGTATCAGGGGTTAAGTTTGTAATCAAACCTACACAGCACTCCACCCATGCACCCTTGCACACATCTGTCCCTCTTCACAGCATTGCCAGGCTGCATAGCTAAGTATTGGAGAAAACTCCTCTGATTTATTTCTTCCTGCTGAAGGATTTTCCATCAAAAGGCAGGCTTGAAGATAGCTCACGTCATGAGTCACCCCCCCCACCCTCTGAATCATACCTTCATCCCCATCTTTCTTTTTGAACACTTCTATGTTTCTTCTAGCTTCTGAAGAAAAACCCAGTTCTCCAAAAGAGTGTGAGCCTCCAAGAGTCCAGGATGAAAAGGCAGGACAGCAACTTCGAAAGGCATCCTGGCTTGCACAGACAAACGTCACTGTCCCAGAGTATTCGCAAGTAAGTCGATCTTTAGGCCGCCATTTTGCTCTGTATGCTGATAATTATTTCATTCTTTTTGAAGGTGTTAAGAGGAATGACTGTTCGGTGTTTCTAGGGGTGCTTCCAGGTGGAGGGCTCCTAGCACTAACAATAGAAAGGCATTTTGAAGCTATTCTGTCTTTCCCTCTTTAATGGTTCTTTTCTGGTAAGAAAAAAAATGATGAAAGGGTGGTGAGGGTTACAAACAGAATCTGGACCCCCTCACGCGCACACCCTGTGAAAATTTCTTGAAGGAGACAGGACAATAGAAGCCTCATCTGAGAGCACTGTAGATTCTGTTTTCCTGCCATTGAACGCAGGCTCTGTGCTGAGATGCTGAAGAAGAATTTATCTGTACATTCCTCTGCTTTCAAAGCAATCCTTATTCCTTGTGAATGGATAGGCTAAAGGGCGAACTGAGCCAAAGTCATGTTTGAAGTTTTAAAAACTGCTTGCTAAAGGGAGGTGGAGGGGGAAAACAATTCCCTTAAGCTGAGGCTTTTCTTTATTCCCCTCTGCAGCTGCTGCCATGGCTCTCCCCAGCCCAGCCTACTCTTCGTGTTTGCTGCCTTTGTTAGATTTAAGGGTGCTTCCCATGCTGCCCCCCCCTCACAAAACTAGTCCCACGTGCAATCACAAGCATGGGTGGTTTTTGCACTGAGCAGGTAACCAGCGTACAAAGGTTTTGTAGGTAACCAGTATACAGAGCTTGAACAGCACGTTCTGTGTCGAGGGTAGGCAATGCGTGTGCCACAGCCGGCCTGCAAAGCACTTTCTCCAGCCTTCCGCCGCCACCTGAAAACACACACAGTGGCCAGTCATTCTGGGAGACAAGACTGGAGAGATTTTTCTGAAGAAAGAAGGTCTTGTTGGGCTGTAGATCTCCGTAAACGGCATTCTGGGTGGTTTGCTGTTCCTTAGATCTCTCACGTGGGGTGGGGCCTGTTGTTTCCCCCACCCAGAGGGACTGCCCAGTGGTTTGGAGTCAGCAATGACTGGGATGGAAAGCGGCAGCACTGGCAGCGCAAGAGCCTGCAGCACTGCAGCCTGCGGTATGGAAAACTCAAAGCTGCCTACCGAGAGATGGAGCTGCCCAGCCTGGAAGTGCCGTCCTTCCAAGGAACAGAATCCCCAAAGCCAAAGAAGATGCCCAAGGTAAGTCATCCCCGTCCTGTCATCTTGGGCGTCATTGCACAAGAGGGGCAGTGAGGTGCAGGAGCTTAGAGGGCTGGGCTGGGTTGGGTCGTGGGCAACCCTGGATTTATAGCCCGACTTGAATATTAAGCTTGCAGCTCAGTGGCAGAGCCAAGGCTTCGCACACAGAACGTCTTGGGTTCAACCTCCTGTTAGCTGGTGATGGGGAAAGACCTCTGCGCAAGACCCCGGAGAAGCACAGTCAGTCGGAGGACACCATACCAGAATAGGTGGACAGTCTGACTGAGTAGCTTCCCATGTCAGTGCGTGTTGTGGGTGGCCTTAGACCAGCGGTAGGCAACTTTTGGGGGGCTGCGGACACATTTGGCATTTTGGAAGCATGTCCCAGGCACCACCACAAATGGCCATGGAGGATAAAATCTTGTCTGGACTTTCTCAACCATCCCTGGTTTGGATTCTCTTGTTTCCTGCCCTTTCACTTTTCTTCCCTCCCCCCCCCCCTCAGCCTTCCTTTTTTTCTTTCTCTTTTTTTTTTTGTCACTGGTCTTTTGTCCCCACCTCCATTCAAGTCAATGGAGTGCTAGGTAGGGAAGGGCCTACAATAGCTGGAGTGAGGAAGAAACCCACCCACTGCCAAGAACCCTGCTGCTCCAAAGGTCTTTGGTGGGAGGGTGAGCTTCCCCTCCCCTCAAGACAGTTTTTGGCAGGGCACCCTTCCCCCATCTCTGTTAAAATCATTGGAGTGAGAGTGCTCCATTGACTTTAACAGAGGTAGGGGAAAGTGGCCTTGCAGGCACCCCCCCGTTGGGGGTGGGGGGCTTGGTAGGTTCCAGTGCAGTCATGGGCACTGTGTTGCCAGCCTCTGTGCCTTAGACTGAGAGAGCGTGATTTGCCTGATCTATCTCACAAGGCTGCTCTAAGTTCCGTGGAGGAAAAACAGGATATAAATGAAACGAATAATCTCAACAGCATGGGCATTTGCTTTGGAATTCAATTGCTTTGGTCTTTCAGATTGTGGACCCTTTGGCCCGAGGCCGCCCCTTCCGGCACCCAGATGAGGTGGATCGTCCACGCACCCCACATCCTGTCCTGCCTCCTCTGACCCCCGGCGTCATCTCCTTAACATCATTTGGTAGCGTACGGTCTGGCTACACCCGTCTACCCCGCAGGAAGAGGGAATCCGTTGCCCATATGAGTTTCAAGGCAGCTGCCGCTATGATACGAGTGAGTTTTGTTTTGTCACTAAGATTTCCTCTCTGTCCCTTTGCTTTTCTACTCTAGAAGAGGCTGTGTATGCTGTTCTCCTTATCTTTCTGCTCCTCAATTGTACAACGCAAACACTGGCTGGTATATAGAATTTCAGTTTGAGCAAAACGTGGCGTGCCACGAAAATCCCTTTCTCCAATTACTACCAAGTAATCTTATTCCATTGTGATGTCATGGCTGTCAAGCTCCATACTGGATAAAAGAGGATTTTTGTTTTGTTTTGCTGTGGATTAAAATCTGGTAGTTGAGACTTGAGAACCAGTAATTTGATTCTTCTTTTTTTAAAGCCTTTTTCGTTTTGACATCTCTTAAGACTTTCTTTCGACATTGAAATACAGAAATTAAAGTCAAAAGTCAAAGTTGACTTGGGCATGGATGTTTTCTTATTCTGAACTTCCTTCTCTTGTTAGGTTATGAGTGTTTTAATGTGGTGGGGGGGGGAGGAATCTTCCTGAGGAATGTTGCTTACAATCAAATTTGCAAATGTTTCTATAACTTTATACATTGGGAACCCGGCTGGGTGCACTCTTAAGGTATCTATCAGGCACAGTCTCATGAGCCACCAACCTAAGCTATATGAGTAGGGCCACCAGATGGCGAAGCTGCATGGCACAGAGAAAGTGTGGCGGGGTGGGTCTGGGGACGTTGGACTCCAGGGGGCAGTCCGCCTTTTTTTTCCCTGTAAGGAAAAATGCCTATCTGATATTCACAACCAATATGTATATAATTATTATCCAACAGCAAGGCAAATCAGACTTGCTGAACAGCAACTGCTGTAGCAACATTGGCCTAAAGTTTCTCCCTGCACTGTCCCAGCTCTGTTCTTTAGGATTGGAGTGTTGAGTCACAACATGAAATTGCCCTCGCTGCTTCCTTTTCACACCTCTTCCATCTTTAAAAGGCAGCATCAAGGCTGGTCACATCCCAGTAGATAAGGGATGGGGAACTGTTTAGCATTTGGGGGCCACATTACTCCCCGGACCATTGTTCCAGGGGCTGGATGACCACAGGGGACCGGTCCCCTGTGATGTCATAGCAGCTTCTCCATGCAAAGAGAGGCAGGAGCAGTCATTCCGCCTCTTTTCTAGCAGGGATTGCTCTTATCCCCGATCACTGATTGGAGATAACAGCAGAGATTCCTCTTCCTGGTAACCTCCTAAGGGGAGGGAGGGGCTTGGGAAGGGGCGGGAGCTGGATGGGGCTGCAGGCCAGATCAGGCCCAGGGCCTGATGTTTCTGACCCCTGCAGTAGGGGACTGCAAAACACCTAAGCTTAATAGCAGTGGTTTGAATTTGACCACTCACTGTTTCTATTTGATTCCTACGAAAGGGACGTTCAGGCCTGGAGCCCTCGGCGTCAAAACGGAGGGGTAACAAACGGAGCTTCATCTATCCCAGCTTCATGGATGAGGATGTGGTGGACGGCATGGAGACCTTTGACTCCTCGTTCTTCAGTAAGGCAAGCATGGTTCCATGGTTTCCCCCTCCACTCTCTTTCTAGGTCACTGTAGCTTCATTCCATTCCTGTCAGGAGCCCTCACCTGATCCCTGCCAAATCTCTACTAGGAAGGAACTGCAGCAACTACTCAGGAAGACCCTCCATTGTCTGTAGGAGGTGCTTTAACTTCCTGTATCTCGAATCACCTTCCATTTCTCATTTCCAGTTTGACGTGTAAAGCCATAAAAAACCCAAAATCTTCCCATCGCTTCAAATCAAGGATGGACCTAATAGGTCAGCAACTGGAACATGGTTATGGTTCCTGCACAATGCTTGGTAATGGGCTGATGATGCAGCCACCATTGTCCCAGCGTCCCACAGTTGCTTCCAATGGCCGGGGGCTTCTGACTTTCCATGAATCAGGAGTGGGGGGGAGGACCTGTGCTATAGGAGCTCCCATGCTATATAGTGGTGGTGCAGATCCTCAGGCCTAGGAAGCACATTCGGCCCAGCCAGGGTCCCAAAAGGCCCTGCCCTCTTTCTCTGGTCCAGCCCTCCCACCACCCATCGTTTGCACAGTTTCCCTCCCCCATTCTAAAAGGCTGAAATGCCTTTCCTAAGGCTTAGTTACTAGCAATAAGAGCTTTCATCTACCATAAGGTGGGATTTTTGATCCTGCCTCCTTTTGCCCTGCACCTTTTGGCCCTTTAGCCCCTCCCACCACCAGAATGCAGCCCCCGAGAGCTCCAAAATGGAATTCAGCCCTTGGGCAAAAAGAGATTAAACACCCCTCCTTTAATGTAAGAAGGTGCCCCCAGTGGCCGGGTTCAGATGGTGGTAACACAGATTTGTCTGCCCCAAACCCAGTGCTTGTACATGGCGCATACTCCCTCCTGAGCTTGAAATACTCTTTTTGGTACTGATGCCTTTGAGGTTGATGGCTCTTTGCTCAGGAACCATTACAGTCCTTACGCCCACATCTGATTGACATTTGCGTGCTCCTTTTAAATTGTATATGTTAGACTTGTAACCTTGTATTCCTCACGCCAGATGTCCCAGGTTAAGCTCCTTGTTTGAATCTCTCTGTGAATTTTATTCAATTCATAGACTAAGAAGCAGGCTTTAGAAAAATAAAACAGTTTTAGTAACCGTTTTACTATATTGGCTGGCTTCCTACCTGTCACCTATATATCTGTACTCTGCTTACTGAACTAAACAGCATGTTGTTCCACACAACAAGAGATAACGTGAGGTCATTCTTTGGTCCCTAAGGCACTCTCTGTTTGCTGCCTTATCCACTTATTTATTTATTTATTTGCTGCATTTCTATACCACCCAATAGCTGGAGCTCCCTGGGCGGTTTTACAAAAATTAAAACCATAAAAACCATTCAAAATATAGAACGACAGTATAAAAACATAATATAAAATACAGTATAAAAGCACAACCAGGATAAAAACTGAGCAGCCATGCAGAAATTAATACAGATTTAAAATACAAATTTAAACAGCAAAGTTAAAAATCAAACTGAAGAACTATGAAAATACTGTAAAAATAAAAAGGTCTTCACCTGGCATTTGAAGAAGCATTTCCACGGTGCATGATTTGTGTAGGGGTCTACATAGAATTATGGTAGCCTCAGTGGCTGGGGTTGGCAAGATGGAGGCTTGTCACTTTAAGCTATGGGTCCCCACCATTTTGGGGTCAGTGGACACATTTGGAATTTTGAGAGAGTGTTGTTGGCACTCTCACAAAATGGCTACCATGAGGGAGGTTGCTCATTTATAACATGGCTGCCATGATGGGCATCGCCAGTCACAGAACACTCATTTCCCAGTAGGCAAAGTGGTGAAACTAAAAGAAGAGTAACTTGCCAAGAACCAAAATACAAGTCAGAGCTCCAAAACAGAGGGGGGGGGAACTTGTTTGAACCCTAATAAAGATGGTGCTGGTAGCAGCCCTTTGCTTTGCAGCATGCCAACTTCCATGTTCAGTTTTTTTAAGAAATAAAATAAAAAATGCCAGACATCCCTACAGGCACTAAAAGAGGTGTCCACGGGCATATTGGGGCCCCATGGTGGAGACCCCAGCGCCCCAGGCCATGACAAACAGTCCCTCTGTCCCTCTCTTTCCCACAGGTTGACACGCATGATGAGATGTGCTCCATGCCAGATGATGTGTTTGAATCCCCACCCCTCTCGGCCGCTGCCTTCCGAGGACTTCCCCAGCCAGAGGATGGCAGGTTGCCCGAGGCTGAGCACCCGCTTCAGTGAGTCTCGGGCTCCGGTTTGGAGTGGTATCAACAGGGACGTGCTTCTCAGCATCTATTCAGACCTTAGCGATATGTGAGCTATTGCCACCAGCGAAAGGAAGTGAGACACCTACCCCTCCCATCCAAATTGTGACTGATGGCTACCAAAGAAATGGGCTTTTTGGAATGCTCTTGCCAGAGAGGCTCAGTTACTGCCTACTTTGTCATTGCAGCAACAGGCAAAGACCTTTCTCCCTGCCCTTCTTTCTATGCAGGCCTTTTACATTTTATGCCTGACTCATAGGGCCTGTTGGCACTTTACCCACAGAGGCTGTTGCGTTGTGCCGGTTGCCTGCAGGCATCATTTTTTGCGTACCATGGATTGTCATATCATGCAAACCCAAGCAGCAGGGAGAGGGTTAGACAACACTCATATAAACCCCAAACAAGCCGTAGGTTACGTGAGGATTGGCTAACCCACAAACAACCCCTACTGCCTGGCCACAGCATATCGCACGCCTGCTGGCGCCTGACGCGATGTAATGCCGCTTGTGGATAAATGAAGTCACGGTGGGCTGTCATGTCATGCAAACCAAGTCATAGTTTGAGGCAAGGCCGGTTGTATCAATTGTTTGCCCTAATTTTGAGCGTGGAAGGCAGTCCCTGAACGAAATATGGAGGGTTATGAAGGGCTTTGGAGATATCTCCACCTAGCAAGTGTTTTGGATTCTTGTGCACTGTGGTCAGGAAGTAGCGAGTGGCACTGGCTGCACAGCGTTAGAACACCGTGGGTAATATCCAATGTTAGTTCTACATAGAGTAGAACCATTCAAATGACTGGGACTTAAGTTTATTGTGACTAACTTAATTCTCATGCATTTCAGTGGGTCTATGTGACCACCTGATCTGTTCCTAGAAAGTAGGGTTTCTATTTGCATCCTCAAGGAGCCAACAGCATTCAAATAAATGCTCACGTTAGTCTTGTGATCTTCCTGCAGAAAATCATGAGTGAGCAGGCCGAAAGAAAAAGTACTGGTGGGAGGAGCGGGTTGGGGGGACGCGAAGCAAACCCACGTTTGATGCATGACCATGTGACACTTCAGTAAAATACAGGCATATGGAGGGAAGCTAACATTTTCATTCATGGGTTTGCGGGAGCAGAAGCATCTTAATTATTAGTATCTGGGAGTAATAGTTCCGTAGGTGTCCATGCTGCCCTCAGGCTTTGAATCAACAGAGTCCTTTCTCTTCTTGCAGGCGTGCAGTCGTGACTGGCAAGGGCCTCCCATCAGCTGCTGCTGTTCCCAAGAGGGGCACGCGGATTGCTGCGCGCGTGAAGCACTTTGCCTTTGACCGCAAGAAGCGCTACTATGGGTTGGGAGTGGTGGGCAAGTGGCTGAACAGAACGTACCGTCGGAGCATCAGCAGCGTGGTGCGCTCGCAGCTGGAGCTCACCGACAGCCATAGGTAGGAAAAGAGCGCTGGCCAGCAATAGGCCGCTATCTAGAGGCTGGTCGTTATGAAACGGTGTGTCAGTCTTTGTTGGCTTTTGTCTGGAGCATTCTTCCTCTCCCTGGTGTCCTTCCGACGCATTCAACCGCAACACCCATTTCAGTCCCTTTCAGTTCTATGCATAGGACATGCATTGAATTAGCAGTGTACCTGCGTGTTTCAGTTGTAGTCCTTTTCTCATCGATAGGTACCTAACTGAGACTCAGTGATAAACAGAACCTGTTCTGGAGATAATTTTGGATTCTAACTCTTCTCCCCCCCCCCCCCCCGCTTTTTTTCCTTGTCCTTATTAGGCCTTACTTCACCTACTGGATTACCTTTGTCCATATCATCATCACTCTGCTGGTCATTTGCACTTATGGAATTGCTCCGATTGGCTTCGCCCAGCATCTGACAACAGAATTAGTGAGTCTCCTATTTTAATGCACCTTGTTTCATTTACATTGCTCCACATCCTTTTAAAAAGCCTCAGGGTGGCTAACAGTAGTTTAAAAAAATCCACACAATACAATCAATTATTAATTAAAATTGCATTAATTATCATTACAAATCTATAACAACCTCAGGTTCCAGTAAAATGTTAGAAATTTTGAAATATGCTCACTGGAACAATATGGAACATCCTTCTAAATACCGAAATCGAGTAGGTCTCCCAAACCTCTTTAGGGAGGAATATTCATGATTTATTGACGTATTGTTTTTTTCATCTGTTCTATAATAAGAAATCTCTGGGTAGATTACATAATGGGGTGCCACCACTGAGAATTCCCTGTCCCTTGTGCTTGGGCCATTGAACATAAAGCAGTGTTGACTTAGGAGCTGGGCCCCATTTGATGACCTAAGGAAATGGTGGTGCTGTATAAGATACCCTGGACCCAAATGGTTTAGGATGAGAAGGGTCAAAAACACCATGCTGAATTGTACCTGGAAACTAATTGGCTCCTAATGTAGAACTTTCAGCACTGGTGTTATGTCCTCCTCACAGCTGCTGATCACCAATAGGCATGTTGCCACATTCTGGAGCAATTGAATTTCCAGGGAGTCTTCAAAGGCAGCCCTCCAGCAGGCAGAAACAAACAGCAGTGTTCTATGTTGAAGAAACAGATGCACTGGTTAGCTAGGCATCAGAACCTAAAATTTGCAACCAGATAATAAGCTAACATTTGCAGGTTTTCTGCTAGCAGAATAAAATGGAGCAAAGATTATTCGATGTAATCAACCAAACGCTGAGGCTTCAAACACAAACACAGCTCAGTAAATGTTGCTGGCTGCTTCTTTAAAATGGTGTTGTTTGAGTTGGGTTAGGCCACGCCTTCTTCAGGTTGCTGTGCGAACTCATCTGCTTTTCTAGATTTCTCAAAAGCCCTTGTCCATGGCGCCGTTTGATCTGTCAGGTATGCTTTGATTCACTTGCATGTACCGGTTGCAACTGGAGAAACAATCCAATCCAAACCTTTTCTTAGGATGCTCTCCATTTCTCTTAACCTGGGAATGTCTCTCTTGCGTTGCAGGTACTGCGGAACAAAGGTGTGTATGAGAGCGTGAAGTACATCCAGCAAGAGAACTTCTGGATTGGCCCAAGCTCGGTAAAGGCTCTGCGTCCTTTCATTTACGTTACTCTTGTTGAAATGATGCTTCTCACCCTAAAAGGAGATTAATGGGTGCATTGTCCACAATGACGTCTGCATGGGAAATTAGGTCTCTTGGTCTGACCTTCAATCTCCCGCATTTATCAGTTGTAACAACCTACAGAGACTGTGATTACTGAAATAAAAAGTGGCATTTAGCTACCAATTGGTTAGATGTGAGGATGGTGCTCAAAGCCACTTCCTTTAGACCCATTGAAACAACGTAGCTTGAAATATATGGAAGAAAGCAAAATACTCCCAGAGTTGGAGACCGCTGTGCATTAGGAAGCAATTTTCTGTCTAACTCTTGAAGTGACCGTTAGCTAGATAAGGGGTGAGCAACATGTGACCCTCCAGATGTTTTGGCCCACAACTCCAATGATCTTTCACCATTGATTATGCTGGCTATGGCCAATGAGCATTGTAGGTCAAAACAGCTGGAGAGCCACAAGTTGCCCACCCCTGGTCAAGACAGTATGAAAACCAGACCTATCCCCATAAGTTTATGCTTAAGCTTCGACCATTGCATCAAACATCCCATCTCTCTCATAATTGTTTGCACCCTGACCGGGAAACATTTGGATGGCAGCTGAGGGCTTTGAACGTTCCATAGAGGTAGCCAGAGGAAGTCTGAATAATTTGCACTTAACTCTTCCAGTTCACTTGAAAGGGGCCAGATGCAAATTCTTCTGGGGTGGGATCACAATTCTTGTTTCTGCTTGGTCCGCCCCTTGCACAAGACTCAGAAGTGGGAGGAAAAAAGCATCAGTCCAGCCACTCTTTCCCTTTTGCCATTTTTACATAACATGCAAAGCAACTCCAGGGATCACCTATTTGGTGGCTCTGTGTGGCTCCCCCTGGTGGCACTGACTGCTCATTGTCATGGGGGGGGGAGGGAAAGAGAACGGAGATGGACAACCTTCTTTTTCATTGAGCATCTTCCCATCACTCCTTTGCATTTCAGATTGACTTGATCCACCTAGGGGCCAAGTTCTCCCCCTGCATCCGGAAGGACCAACAGATTGAGAAGCTGATCCAGAAACAGAGAGATCGGGAGCGCCATTCAGGCTGCTGCGTCCAGAATGACAACTCTGGCTGTGTTCAGACTCTGCGAGAGGATTGCTCGGTAAGGGCAGCAGCCAGCTAACTCCTTTGAATAGTGGTGGGGCTATAGCCCAGAGAAGTTAATATAATTACCAACTATACACGGTAGTAGTAGCAATACTAGTTGTCATAGTAATATTTTAAGAAAGAACAGAATCTTAGCAGAATATATATATGAGAGAGAGATGTATATTATGATATCTAAATTTAGGCATTCCCCCCTCATAGGAAACATTGGCCACTTTTGTAAAGTGGCCAGATCATAGTCCACCAGATATTGACCCCAGCAATTCCAGTCTGAAGAGGTCGTCAGGGGCTGTGTGCTCTCAGGATCCCAGGTAGTTAGCTCTGTGTATGTGTGTCTGTCTGTGTGTCTCTATCCCCTCCACAAAGGGCGGGTGGGGGTGGGGGGGCAATCTCTCTTACAAATAAGGCAAAATGAGAGGTATGAAATGTTAGAGTTGGGAGCTGTGCATATTCTAACCCCAATAGCTGCCTCTCTGTTTCCCAACAGGACTTGTGAGGAACCAGCTTCAAATCGACCCCACATCTGGCCAGATGACATCACCAAATGGCCGGTAAAGACTACCTCCTTCCTTAAATTGTTTGCTTTTACTTTTCTATTGCAAAAGACTTCCTACTGTGCAATGGCAGGTGGATGTTTTTAAAGAGATTTTGCAGAGAGAAAAGAATGGGGCCGCTTGGTTCTGCCTGCCTGCCTTCTTTATCTAGTGTAAGCTGCCTCATAGAGGTTGCATGCATCTCTCCCTCCACAAAGGAGAGATCTACCCTACAAATAAGGCAGAACGAGATGTATGAAATGTCAGTACTGGGCTGTCCACTGAGGGAAGGAATCCTACCTTTCCTGCAGGCAGCCATGTGCACATATTCCGTCTTTTGGTACACCCATCAATTGAACTCAAACAGGGGAGGCCTTTGCTACATTAGTTGCTCGCTGCCGGAGCCAGGTTGTTGATTCAAGCTCCCATTGCCATTCGAACCTGGTGAGGATAGCTTGTTGGGGTGGTTAACAAACCACCCTACAACAGGCTATGAGCTCTTGGTGGTTTGTTAACCAACCCAACAAGCCACCCTCACAGAGTTCGGACAACACAAGAAGCTGCTGGCATGGGTAATTATGCAAATCAGCCGGCACGTGAGCGGCATGCACAGGATAGTTAACAAGCCACTGTGGCTTGTTGACCACCCTGTGACTGTGCAAACTGGGCCACTGAAACCATCTGCTACCCTACTCAGAGTTCTTTGTTCCCTCTGGGAGGGGAAGGGGTGCAGAATGGATTTCCCCAGCTAAAATATATTGTTGGGAGCTATCTCTGTTATAATGCAATGTCTTCTTGGGTGGTTTGGTCTTGGACGGGCAATTAAGGCCCATTAGCTAACAAAAGACCTGCTCCTGGTGGAGATGACATTTGCTTGAGCTGGTTTTGTTAACATGGTTCATGGTTCAACACGGCTACCTGAATGTTTGGACTTTCCTTGGGGCCGCCGTTATGGAGACTATCCTGAAGAATGTCTGCTTTTGAGAATGTACCACTACACCACTGGCTTCTCTGTCAAGTGGTACATAAGTTTCAGCCATGGCCAAGGTAGCCTTTCTGGAAGACATGGGTGTGAAGGTTGAGATTCATCTCTTAATTCCAGGACCACAAAATGTAGATTAAGAGCAAGGACATTTGCTGCTGTGTAGTGCAAATAACAGGAACGTAGGCAGCCCCCATGCTCACGTGTACATATCTGCATGTGGGCACACACTCACACCCAACCCTCCTTCCTCCTTCTGCCTGACTGCCCATGAATCAAATCTGAATTCTTTCTCTCTGCTCAGTCTCCCTGCATGAGAATAGCTAGCTAGAAAATAACATGATCTGGCTGGAGGCACCAGCCATGAGGACACAACTAGGGATCTCCAGGATGCCTGAACTCATGTTTCTACTAGATGTGCTAACCTGGCCTTCCCCAACCTGGTACCCTCTAGATGTGTTGCTGGCTGGGGGGTTATGGGAGTTGTAGTCTGACACATCTGGAGGGTGCTGGGTTGGGGAAGACTGCTACCTGCTTAAGGTGCGTGTTGGTTTAGAATATCCACTTGGTGGTTGTGTTGGTTGTCTCCAGCTGGGTATACCATTGTGGTTGTTAGCAGTAGTTGTTTGCGGCAAAATTGGCAGGCATGATGAGGACAGATGACTCATGAAAGTATTTCAACCATCTTGTTTCTAATTGTATATGTCTTTTATTGACAGATATGTACCGATCAGGCCAAAAGTAATCACATTGGCTTATTGCATATGGACTGTGACATAAAAGGAAGACCATGCTGTCTTGGAACCAAAGGCAGGTAAATAGTCATCCTAAGAGTATCACAGCCCTGCCCCCAAATGGTAGAAGCTGAAGACCTCCTAATTTTCCCTGTTGTAGGTAAGAGAGAAAATAGATTTAAAGCTTGCTTGCTTAGAAATCCTGATCTGGATTCTCTAAGTTTCCCAAGCAATGCTAGCATCAGATGATGATGATGATGATGATGATAATAATAATAATAATTTATTTCTTACCCGCCTCTCTGTTTGGATCGAGGCAGGGAACAACAATATAATAAAATACATAAAACTGATTAAAACATGACACACATTAAAACTGCATTAAAACATCCTAAAACATCCTAAAAACATTCTAAAATTCCATTGGATATGCCCGCCGGAAGAGGACATTACCCTTGCTTAGCATGTTAACTTAAAGGCAAAAAAATCAGTTCCATGTTCCTTCACATTTTGTAACAGAGTTTCATGTTAATTAAGGTAACTTTACCAAAGCTGAGCTTCTAGAAAGATCATGTCATCTAAGTTGTGAGATCTAGCTGCTTAGGTTTAGCAACATTTCATATTTTAACTTCCTTGTCATCATATTAAGCAGAACATTCTTGGATCAGAATCTATAACCAAAATAAAACTTCTGTCTGCCAGTCAGCTTCAAAAGATGGCAATATGCAGTGTCTTAAAGTTTAGCAGCCATTTGGGAGAATAATCTGAACAAATACAAATGTGGAAATAGCAGAAAGTTCTGTGACAGCTAAAAGAGCAACAAATCTATTGTGGCAAAAGGTTTTGTGGCCAGAACCCACTTTGTTAGGTCTCCGTGTATTAGACGAAATGGGCTTATGCCACAATAAATTAGTTTTTAACAAATTTAAAAAACACTGTGACAAATTCGACAGTGGGAGCCACACAGAGGCAAATATGAAAATATATGCCTTAAGCAGCAACCATTTGAACATAGTATTTCCTGGGGGCGAGGAACTGAAGTTTATGTGGATAAAAATAAACAAGGAATACATAATGCCAACTGCGTTTGTCTGACTTTCTTTGTATTAGCTGTGAGATCACTACTCGGGAATACTGTGAATTCATGCATGGCTACTTTCATGAAGAAGCAACTCTCTGTTCACAGGCAAGTAATACCTTTGGGTATGTAGGTGAGGAAACCTCTAAGGTTTGACCCGAGCTTTTAGATGGCAAATCTGACTATGGGTTGTCACTATCTACATAATGACAACCCAGGGTTGTCACTATCTACATAATGACAACCCAGAGCATGGGTTGCCATTGAATCGTGGGTTGTTGTTGAATTGTGGATTGCAGATATGTGCGAACCCTACACAATGATTTAAGTATGTGTTGTTAACCATGAACAATCCAGGAAGAGAACCCATGGTTTGTTAGGTTGTAAACTCCAGATTGTTCATGGTTAACAACCCATAGTTAAACCGTAATGCAGGGTTTAGACGTAAGGAAAACCCACAATTTAGTAACGACCCACATTGATGCCATGATTGTACCTGTACTTCAGGTTGTCATTAGGTGTGAATTAGGTCTATGTAATGCTAGGAAAATGGTAGGTGATGCTTTGGGAAAACAGTCCTCTCAGCCTCCCCTTTCGAGCAACAGCAGCAAAGTGTTCAAGAGCAGAGTTGGTATCAGCACCCGGCATTCTGCCAGGACTCTAGCAGCTCCACAGCTGCAATGTACCCCTCTTTTTTTAAAAAAAAGTTCCAACGTGGTGTTCTGTGCAGTGTGAGGCAGTTGGATTTAGCAAACGTCTTAATTTCCCACAATGCACTGGAACCACACTATGTCGAAGCATGGTGGGAAAGTAAAATGGTGTTGCTTGGAGCACTGCTGCCCTGTAAGCCTGTCAGGGCCCACTGATTTTGAGGAGGGGTCCCCTGGAGGGCACTTTGCCGTGGGCCTCCTCAAAAGTGGAGCCGGTCCTCTTCAAGAATATTCAGGTGTGTGTGTAGCTCCTTAATGAGCTTCTGCCTTGAGTTTTCCACCACATTATTCAGTCCTTGCTCGTAAGCAGGCTGCTTTTTAAAGTACTCCCATTGTTGTGAAGGCCATCTTTCCCCAACATGATGTTTTGGACAGCTGATGGGCAGGAATTGGCAGCCTGGAGACATTTTGAGGTCCATATGCCGGTCGTGGGCAGGGCCACAACCCACAACTCCCTCTCCCCTACACACACACACACACACACACACACACACAGACAGGCACTGATTTTTGTACACGTGTCTCTCTGCACAGGGAAAGGGGCTGCCCTTTTCTTCATGCAGAGAGAAAACAAAGCAATCTCACCATGGAGAAAGAAACCGGGCCTGTTCCTTCATGGTCAGATCACTCTCCTACCTTGGAGTCCCTTTCTCTGAGGAGGTGGGGCTTTTGGGGGAAGGGGCGGGGCCTTCACCAGGCCCTTGGGCTGGAGATTCTCCATCCCTGGAGTAAGCAATCCTGGGCTAGATTTATTTATTTATTTATTTATTTATTTATTGCATTTCTATACCGCCCAATAGCTGAAGCTCTCTGGGTGGTTCACAAAAGTTGGATCAGTGCTCTGATTCGTTAGAAGGTGGCTTCATTGGTTTGTATGTTTGTTTGCAAGATTTATACATGGTTCTTCATCCAAGAGAATTCCTGAGTGGGGAACGATAAGAGAAAGAAATCAGAATACAGAATTAAAATACTTAAAATCAGATTATAGCAATAAAAATGTAATGAGAGAAAGGTCAACCAGAGAACTGCTGCTTCTTTTTCATATCCAGTGGGATCCTCTGCTAGCAACCCCCCTCCCCCATTCTAACCCAGCATATGTGAGGAAAAGCAGTAGATAAGGGTGTTCCTGTGTTGAATGACTGTTCATGGAGCCATGAATCCAGGTTTAATATAGGCTGACTGCTGACCAGCACCGCTGGGGATGGGGTGGGATTTTATATCCCCAGGAGCCCCTGAGTCCAGCAGGGTCAACGAACATCAATCCCACCACAGTAGGCTGGTGGGCTCAGGGGTTTTCCTCCCTCCAGCTTCCACTTGTCTACACACTTTAATGCGCTCTCTCTGTGTCTCTCTCTGTCTCGTTCCAGGTACACTGCATGGATGAGGTGTGTGGCCTCTTGCCATTTCTGAACCCAGAGATTCCTGATCAGTTCTATAGACTCTGGTTGTCCTTATTCCTTCATGCGGGGTGGGTAAGAAAAGGAGGCGTGCATTCCCTTGGGAGGGGCAGCCTCAGGCTTGGGCCCTTTGGGTCCTCTTTCATGATTGCTTTTATATCCCACATTTCCTCCAAGAAGCTCAAGGTTCTCTCCTTCACCCCCCACTCCATTTTTATCTTCACAGCAACCCTGTGAGGGAGGTTAGCCTGAGCGATAGAAGCGCAAACAAGCTTTATGGCTGAGCAAGTATTTGAGCCCTGCTCTTCGCAGTTCTGGTCTGATTTTTATACTATTATTAGCATTTATATACTGCCTTATCTACTAAAAAGCCATCAAGGCGGTGTACAACAATTTAAATCAATTGCAGCCCTAAAAACAAGAACAGTAAAAACACAAAACATTTTAAATCTACACATTTTAAAAGGCTAAATTGGAAAGATGCATATTTATACCCTTTCTAAAGGCCAAGAGGGCGGGGGCCAATTGTAGTTCTAAGACTCTAACCACTATACAAGGCTTCTCCAACCTGGCGCCCCCTAGATGAGTTGCAGTCCAACACATCTGGAGATGCACCAGATTGGGGAAGGTTGCACTGCACCATACTGTATGTTTCTCACTGTTCGTGTCTTTGGCCTTCCCTTGGATTTCCTAACCCTTTGCATCAGGATGCTCAGCATTTCATGTGTTGGGAAATTCAGCCTCTAATTCATCTTTCCCCAACCTGGCGCGCTGCAGATGTGTTGGACCACAACTCCCATAATTCCTAGCAAGCATGGCCTGGCTCAGAATTATGGGAGTTATAGTCCAACACATCTGGAGGGTGCCAGGTTGAGAAAGGTTGCTCTACCTTTGTTTTGCTCCGCACCCTGCCTGGCTTCCCATGTTATGACTGCCAGGGTTGCTTCTTCGTCCAGTCTGTCTGTCTGACTGACTGGATCTTGCTTTTCTCCATCTAACCCAGAAACCTATGATGGGGTTCATCTGCCTCTGATGGCTTGGATGCCCAGGGCTTTAACCTGCAAGGATTCTTAGTAAATCATGAACTCTTCCCACCCTCCACCCTCCTTTGGCTCTGAGCCCTGACAGCTTATTTAATTCAGAGCTGGGCAGACCAGGCTTGATGCATCATCTTTGATTTGTACTAGAACAAACCCTAAAGTCTCAACTGGAGTCTGGTGCAAAAGACATACACTTAGTATTTTTAAAAAATCTGAGCCTAGGAGTTTGTTTTGAGTACTGGAACTGAATTTTGCTCACGGCTCTTCTACATAAGAATCCACCCCTGGTTACCCCAACCTTTCTTCATTTCAGCAGGATCAAGGGGAGTAATTTTCTTGCTGCTATTGTTAAACGTTTGGGAGATGGAAATCCTTGTCAATCTTGTGTAGATCACCCAGAGATCCACCAATAGATCCTGATCTACCCTCTGCTCTCCTCTGCTTTAACTGGCTTTACAGCCTCTTGTGCAAAGCCAGGCATATTTCTCAGATTGGCACATGCTGTTTCTCATGACTAACAGAACCTATGAGCTGACTCAGGCTGGTGGGGGGTGAACACGGATAGGAATAACTAGTGCTGTCTAAAGCCACGAGGAGTTCTGATGTGAAGCATCTGCCTGTCTTCATCCTGTAGGGTTATCCACTGCCTGGTATCGGTGATCTTCCAGATGACAGTCCTCAGGGATCTGGAAAAGCTGGCAGGCTGGCTTAGAATCACAATCATTTTCATCCTCAGCGGCATCACAGGCAACCTGGCCAGTGCCATCTTCCTTCCATACAGAGCAGAGGTAAAGACTTTTTCGTTGGAGGGTGAATAACTTAGCCAGCTCTGCACACAAGTGGAGCCTTTTCTATCTAGGCTATCACAGACAATCAGAAGTGTTGGAAGACCTTGAAAACAAGTGGATACATGTGGCCCTCCAGATCTTGTTGGGCTCCAATTCCCATCAGTTCCAGCCAGCATGGCCAATGATCAGAGATGATGGGAGTTGATAGTCGAACAACGTCACAGGTTCCCTGCCCCTGCTTTAAAGAGAAGGAAGTTTGGTAACTGTGAGCTGCTAGCAAGAATGCGAAAAAGCCTTCCATCTGTGCACCACGTTCTGGAAACAAGGGAATGACAAAATATGATCAGTATTAAACAGTGTACCTAATTGATACAATCTCGCTGTGATTTTGGCATAAAATTTCCAGATTTGGGAAAGAGAATGGGAAGCATTTATTGGGTGAGGGGGCAGGTACCAGGGCCAAGAGATAGATATTCACCCCCTTGGACAACTTGTTGGAAAGGCAGCTTATGAATAATGTTAATAAAGGAGCTGCAGGTCTTCTACCCTCCTGCATTACATCTGGCCAATGGAAGTCTTACTAAGGCATCCTTTCAGTCTCTGTGGACACGCCACACACACACACACACACACACACCACACACTCACCACAGTCTTCATTCAGACCATGTTGTTGTAGCTTTATAATCCAAGATACGAACAAGTGACTAGAGAAACAAGCTGGGAAGTTCGCAGTTAACTGTAGTTTCCTGTTATGTCCAAACCATGGAACTATGGTTAATGACTTCTGAACAAGCCTAGACATGAAGTTTAAACCACAGTTTCCTATCCAGGCTTGTTCAGAAGCCATACATCTAACTGAGGACTTCCCATCTTGCTCCTCCTTGCAAAGGGAGGAGTGAAGCAGCTAATGTGCAGTTCAACAATGTTTCTTCCTATCTCAGATTATTAAGGTGAGATATGATCACCTGAACATGGCCACTCTTAAACTTTTCTTGCCATGGAGGTGGCATACTGGGCTCATGGCTGACTTCTTGAGAATCTCAAGGATAATTTAAAACAAGCTGTGTATTGCTCTCCTGGAATACTGGAGTAGGCTGACTCTGCTGTGTATGGAGCAGGGAGTGTGTCATGTTTTACTTTTCAGGCTCTTATGTCATTGGAGAGCAGTATCACAGGTGAGCTTTGGCAGTTGTTACATTACTGGCCCAGATGCTGTAGGTCTTCATTACTAGAGGAGGCCATAGCTCACTGGTAGAGCACCTGCTTTGCATTTGGAAGGTTCCTGGTTCAATCCCATCATCTTCAGTTTAGGCGAGGAAGGAATCCTGCCTGAAACCCTGGAGAGCCACTGCTGCTAGTCAGTGTCAACAGTATTAAGCTAGATAGACCAAGGGTTTGACTCGGTATAAGGTGGTTTCCTGAGTTCCTTCCTATGCTTTGCATGCAGAAAATCTCAGGTTCAATCCCTGGCAGTCCAGGCAGGGCTGGGAAGGGACCCCTGTCTGAAATCCTGGAGAGTCACTAAGCTAGATGGGCACATGGTTTGACGCAGTATATGGCAGCTTCCTATGTTTGTGTGTTGCTATGACACAGACTACAAAAGCTCCCAAATTCTAAAATCCAGGTGCTTCAGTCTTGCTCAAAGCAACTTCTTTCTTTTTTGACAGCTTGTATTTCAGGA
Source organism: Anniella stebbinsi (assembly GCA_029215795.1). Lineage (NCBI taxonomy): Eukaryota > Metazoa > Chordata > Lepidosauria > Squamata > Anniellidae > Anniella > Anniella stebbinsi. The sequence continues at coordinate 55,564,586 of JARDYH010000005.1, read as the reverse complement.
AACCTTCATAACTCTGGCCCAAGACAGGACTGCTCTGGCATAGGGGGGACATGCCTTTTTAGAACTACAAGTTCGACTTTGAAACCAGCCATGATCCACTTGCTTTGATCTTGCAGCTGTGTCTGATACTGACCTCCCCCACACAAATCATACTACCCTTGGCCTTACTTCTAGGATGCTTATGCCCTCTCTAGCAGTCTAGCATATTTTTGAATTAGGTAAAAGACAACCCCCAAAAGCAACATGCAGTTGTTCCATACCTTAGCATGGGGACAGATCAGTACAGCGATTTCTGGTTAGGGAAAACAGGAAAACTACATAAATGTAGCATTTGCATTTAGCCATTTCCTAGAACTGAACTCTGCATGTTCAGTAATATCCTGTCGCATGCAGGGAGTGATACTGAGTTCAGTCTACAAGTAGGGAGATCCCATGTTTGAGTACTCTCTCATGATGCAAACTCTCTGCATACAGAAAGCTATCATATCAAGGAGAAAAAGCTCAGGCTTTGCCTTCTCACTGATGTGCTGGTTTTCTGTGTGCAGGGTGTGTGTGTGGGGGGTGTTTAAACATTGGGAGCATTCAAACATGTGATCCTCACTTTCACTTTGAAGAGATATAGTCCCTCCCAAAAGGGCTGTATCGTTTTTTTTAATTATTTGTGTCTGTTTGATTAATAGACTACTCCCGTAGCACAGGTATTTGGAGCCTTTGGCCTCTTCGTTTTCTGTGAATTACTATTGGTTTAACTATTTTCTTAGATTCCTCGGACTTTTGTTATCTGCTCTGAACACACTTGGACTGTAAATGTTACTAAGGAGTGAACTGGCTAATAGGTTTTTTAAAAGGGAAATCTTGTGAGCTGCGCCTGGCCCACTGGCGTTTTGCTGAGCTCCCTTGCCCTGGAGAGGGAATAATTCAGGAGCTGCTTTCCCTTAGCTTTATCCTTCCATCTCCTTCCTTTCTCTTGGCACGTGGCAGAAGCAGCCTGAGAAACAAAGGTGGTGTGACTGCAGGTGGGTGATGTCACTGCCCTAAGGGAGCCGGGCTGGCCGGCTGCCACCTGACTCCTGCCTTAGCACAGACCAGAAAAGCCAATAGGCGGAGGTCTGAGGGAATTAGATAGGTAATGCAGGAGCCTGAGGGAAGACGGAAACTTTAGGATAAGATGATGATAGATATCTAGATTTAAAAGTAATAATTTCAACTAATGGATAAAATAGACAAATGGTTGGTATTTTTCAAAATGTATATAATCCTTAGCGTTTAAAATTTCTGCCTTTGTTTTGCTGTTTTCTTGTACAAGTTCCATAGTTTTAAAATCTAGTTTTCTTTCGCCAAACTTTCACCTTTGGCCCCTGCTTTTAATCTGGCCAACACTAGGGTCCAATCTGCCCTACAGAGGGTTGAACACCCTCCTTGGCCCTGCCCCACTGCCTTCCCAAAGCCCTGCTCTCTTCCGAAGCTGTGGTGCAAAGGGAAATCCTCAGCAGCTTAGAGGTAAACTGGGGATTCTCCTGTGTCATTTCCCACAACCCTCATGTTAAGAATAGGGACATGTGTAGCGCAGGAGGAGCACCCTGACTCACCTGGGGCTTTTTTTCAACTGTGCAGAGAGACAGCCAGGCCAGCAGGCCAGATGATGCCAAGGGGCAGGGGCTCACCCCTGAAGCCACTCCCATCTCATAACCTCATCTGCCCCCCATGCAAAAAAATCTCTATGCAGAGAGAGAGACATGGGGTCTGTGCCTCTCTCTGCACAGAGAAAGGGCTTCAGCCAGGACTTGCACGAGCCAGTTCCTGCAAGCCCCGCCTGAGTGCAGAGAGAGGCATTCACTCTATGCCTCTCTCTACACAGAGAATTTTTTAATTGGTGGAGTTGAGGGACATATGATGTCATGAAAGGGGAGCTCCTCAGGGGTAAGTCCCCTCCCCTTGACATCATTGGCCTACCAGCTTGGTCTGGGAAGAGGATACTCTGGCTCCTGGGCCAAAAGAGGCTGCCCTCCTCTTTCCTCTAAAGCATCAGGGTGTGGCGTACAAGAGATCCAGCTATGCATGTGGTGCCAACAGTGCCCTACATGCAATACTGCTCCTCAAAAATGTGGTGAGCCCTGCCCGGGGGGGGGGGGGGGGGGGCTTAAAGCAACAACACTCTCATTTTGTCTGCACATCAGCCTTGTGAGGGATATTAAGCTGAGAGAGATAGAGAGAGAGATTTGCCCTGAGCCACCCAGGAATCTTCCTAGCTGAGAAGAGATTTAAACATGGGTCTCTTATATTGATTGCAACACTTGCTGTTCCGCAGCCACACTGGCTTGAGTGTCTCTCTCTCTCTCTCTCTCTCTCTCTCTCTCTCTCTCTCTCTCTCTCTCTCTCTGACTTAGTTGCAGAAACTGGATTATCCATTTGTGCAATATACAGTTACAAGTGGGATCTGCAACAAAATGTTGCCGTGTAGCTTGCTCCTGCTCAGAGTTCCAGCCAGTCGTGCCCTTCTTCGGAATGCTTCATTCCATTTCCCCCTCCCTGTGGGTTTTCCTCTGCCAGCACTCTGTGGCCGCTGCGCATGCTCAGTCCTCATTGACCTTTCGTTGCCCCAGAGTTTTCTACTAAAGTTGTCTGTACTTCTGCCAGCGTTGGGGGTTCTGAGCTCTAGGGAAGCACTGAAAGTGTTGGGAGTGCAAAGAAGATGGGGGAGACTTCATGTTGGGCAGGAGTGTGGGTGTTGTGTGGGCGTGTTGGCAGGGGGAGGAGAGAACGAGTGAACAGATGCCGTAAATAAATGTTCCATGCACATCTGCTGCTTTTGCTTCCAATTAGGGAGACTGCTTGGAACATCTGGTGGTCTGGGATGCCACTGGCAAATAGGGCAGCCACCTTCCTGATTCTTCCAGCTAGTCAGGATTCTTGGGTCTGCATGTCTCTGACAACTGGTGGCATAAGAAAGTTTTTTTCTTTAAAATGAAATTAGCTGATACAAAATCTATAGCTGTAGAATTCGAATTTCCTTGATGGGAAATTTTGCTGCCTTCCTCCCCCCTCCTTTTTTTTTCTTTGCTCAAGAAAAATTGTTTTGGATATGGAGATGATTTCTTGGGAATTAATTAATTTTTCACGTTTAGCCTCACATAAAGTGATTTGAGAGCTAAACTAATGGCATTCCAGTCCTGTGGAAAACAGGTAAAGAAACACAGCTGATTCGCCTACAGTGAAATGGGAATTCTAAGCAAATGTGATTTAGTATCACAGCTTTAGACCTCCTGGTGAGAAGAAATCTTTGTAGGAAATGGTGGCAAAGAATATCATTTTGCATTTAATTTCCTTGGGCAGGTTCCGAGGCCCCCATTTGTGTATCCAAACTAAAAGCTTGCAGCAAGGTGGGTGCTAGGAATGAGGTGCCAGTATATCTCATAGCTCCCCCTTTTGGGGGGCTTCAAGTGGTGGGGCCTCCCTTATTCCTTTCTCGAGGCCTAGTGGGGCAAGGTGATGCTTTGGTAAAAGTCGCTGACCCTCCAGCCTCCATGTGCTGGGCTAGCACGTGTGGGCTGCCCTCTTAGTTCACATGTGAGCGTGCCCCCTCACCGTTTTGATTGATGCAACAGGCAGGCGGCTAATCTGAGGTTCTGACAGGCTCTAAAGGAGATCACCCATCTAATCCTTTGGGCAGCCTCAGCACTTTCTCAGCATACTACCTTGTGGGGTAGAAGCTGCAGCTGGCTGCTGAGTCACTGGAAGCCCATGAGCATCCTTTCCATCATGATTCTTCAGCATCTCAGCTTTGCCCTATGGACCTTGGGCAGCCTACCTGTCAGCTGGCACCCTGTAACTGGCAGAGGTGCATGGGTGGTGTGGGGGGATAAAGGCTTCTTCCTCAAGGATCATTACTAGTTTGTTTATCCTTTCATACAATACTACTTCATGCAGAGTACTTCCAGTCAACATGGCCAATGGTCAGGAATGCTCAGAGTTGTAGTCCAGAATGTTTGGAGGGCAGCAGGCTATAGGATATGGGGTATAGCAAATACAAGACTTGCTTCTGAGCATCTTTGGATGACTGTCTGAACCTCTGTGTGAGTGCAGCCAGAGGAGAGTGAGAACTATGTCAGTGGTGCAGCTCCCCTCACCCCCATCTTGTTTAATCCTGCCTTGGAGGAACGGAAAAACTAAAATTAAAGAAGGCCGTTCTAAAGAGCCCCTAACAGCCAAGCTGGTTCAGGCGTCTTTTGCTGACTGCTAGACTCCTAGCACTACAGCAGGACTTGTATGGAACTAATAAAGTAGTTAATTTTCAATCCCTTGAACCATGAAGGGCTGCAGAAACTCATATACCAGATGCAGAAGAAAACATGCAAAATGGTAAACCGGCCTTTCTTTCTTAAAACAACAGCAACACTGAGGACAAAACTTACAACCATGTTTGGTCCCAAACCCCGAATTAGTATTGAATCTAAAATGATCTGGAACAGAAAAAAGTGCCACCCTTAACTGAGCTTCCTGGTGATATGTACATCCTTTGCAGAACCTGGACTAAGGGTGTAATCCTATCATGCTTAGACAAGAAAAGGTTCTACAACTCCCAGCATTCCCCAGCAAGCAGGACTGTCTGAGGAATGCTGGGAGTCGTAGGACTTTTTTCTGTCTAAACATGCATAGGGTTGTGTCCAAAGGCTTATTTAATGGGGAATAAATCCACTTGAACTCACAGAGACTGACTTCTAAGTAAGCCTGCTTAGGGTTCGGGTTAGATATAGATGAAATGGAGTAAAAGAAAAAGAGATGCACAAGAGTGATTGCTTAGGGTCATGTGGGTCATTAGGAAGGCATAGTACAATCTACATGCCTTCTGACTTACTGCAGTGGGTGGGTGGGTGATTTAAGGAATTCCCTTTCTTCTGAGTCAGCCCGTTAGTCCATCTAGCTCAATCTTCTCTGCTGGCAGCATCCCTCCAGGGTCTCCGGCAGAGATTTTTCCCAGCCTTGCTTCCTTTTTAACTGGAGATGCCAATGATGGAATATGGGCCCTTGTATGCGCAAAGCATGCGTTCTACCTATGCCACTCCCATGGCATTCACTGGTGCAGACCATAGCTTACTCTCAGCACTATGAGCCAAGGGATTTGAGCCCACAGACCTGGAGGTGTGCTATTATAGGAAGCAGAATGCTGAGTCAGCGGTTCCATCACTATCCACCCCGGAATCAATGACAACTATCCCAGGAGAAGGTTGCCCTTGCCCAAGATTTAAACCTAGACAGCCTAGGGATTTGAACCAACTCGTCCGCTTGATCAACAGGCCTACTGTTTTGGCTTTAATGAGAACAACTGTAGTAAGAGTAGGATTTGCAGCTCTTTGTTTACCAGGCAGTACCCTAAATCACCGGGCTAAAGCTTCATGGGATACATTGCCCATTAGCTTTTTCCAGGTTCTCTGGGGGGGGGGGGGTCATGAGAATCCAGCTGGCTTAATGGTGGGATGCCTCCTGCTGCAACTGACTTTTAATTTCTCTCTCCTCCGCTAGGTGGGCCCAGCAGGATCCCAGTTCGGTTTGTTAGCCTGCCTTTTCGTTGAGCTCTTCCAGAGCTGGCAGGTCCTAGAGAAGCCCTGGAAGGCTTTCCTGCATCTTTCCGGCATCGTCCTTTTCCTCTTTTTCTGTGGCCTCCTGCCTTGGATCGACAACATTGCACACATCTTTGGCTTCCTCAGTGGCCTCTTGCTCTCTTTTGCCTTCCTGCCCTACATCACCTTTGGCACCGCGGACAAGTATCGCAAGCGAGTCGTGATCATTGTCTCGCTGTTGGTCTTTGTGGGTCTCTTTGCGTCTCTTGTGATCTGGCTGTACGTGTACCCCATTAATTGGCACTGGACAGAGTATTTAACCTGCCTGCCTTTCATAGCCAAGTTCTGTGAGAAGTATGATTTGGACCAAGTCTTGCATTGACAGATCAGGAAGGCTACTGAACGGGTTTGGTGGAGAGGATTTTAAAACTTGCTAGAATTTGAGCAACGAGGAACGGACAGAGGCAGCCTTGGCTGCTAAAAGCAGCATATCTTTGTTTCCAGCTTCCCTCTGGCATTCCCAAGTTACCACTCAAGAAACCAAGTGCTGAAGTAGAACAACCGGGCAGGCCCTGCCACCTTCGTTAACCTCCTGGATGTGACAAATAGAATACAAGCAGACATGCCTCTTCTGCATCTCTCCACGGCAGTTCTGGGCATTGAGTAGCCATTATTGGGAAGTAGAGCTACGGAGAAAGATAATTCCCTTGGAGACATCTTAGGCCCCAAATGGGTCAGCCTCTTTTGTTACTGAAGGCTTTTCCACTCCAACGCCTGCAGGTGACATCCTCTGATACCAAGACACCTCCCAGACAGTTTGCAGTACAATTGGGACTCTAGCAACTCCACCATTTATGCCAAGTCCCTTTGGATGAGTTGGCAAAGGATTGAGTGGCTTCCTCCATCTATGGGACTATCTGGACCATTGGTAGGATGGAGGCCTGGCAGGAAGCAACCTTAAAAGAGCTCCTTAGTGATGAGGCCACATCCTGTAGGACACCTCTCTGGTCTCCTACTTGAAGATCCTCATTTTTATGCAATTCCTGGTTTGGGGTGGTTCCTTTCCTAATGCCTTTTGGCACTAGATGGTGCTTGGACTTTGCGGCAATTTTCCCTGCCTTAGTGCCTTTTTGTGGTACTAGGAATTGTAATGTGAAAATAAACCCCCTCTTTTTGTCCAAGGGGTATTTTTATATGCATTTCTTTTTCTTACATTCACAATCTTTGTATGTCACTAGAGCCAAATACTTTCTGGCAAAGAGCATTAGAGCTTATAAAGAAACCTTGTGCCATCTGTAAGAAATGCTGGTAGATATTCCAGCATCTTGTACTGGTTGAATAATACAGTGGCCTGGGATTTCTATAGAAGCAGTCTTAAAGAATTGCTTCCCTCTGAAGCAGATTCTATAGTGACAGATGAAATGGATAGTGGGAGAAATGATATTTTTGGTCTAAATAAATTAATGAATTTAAAACAATCCAGTGGAAGTGTGTGTGTGTGTGTGTGTATGTATGTCTTTTTTTTTCTTTTTTAAGGCCTTGTGTGAACAGTTCCAGGGTTGGAGGTAGCCTTTACCCTACTGTGCAGGTGACCCGTTAAAGAGAAATTGGTATATCTCTACAACATTGTTGCTTTGGTGGTAAGTTTATGCAGGAAAAATGTATTCGTTAAACCTTTCATTTAATCCAGATTAATGTAATATGAACTCTAGAATTTGGATTAAAGGAACCTTTGGTGATGAAAATTAATGTTTAGAGTGCTCCAAACACTGGGCTGGGTTCCTCCTGTTACACTGATCACTATTAATCAACCTGGCTACATTCAGTGTGTAAGCATATGAACAGACATGTAGAGTATGATTGACTGTTTAAAAATAGGTAAAGCAAACATGTTTCTTCCCCTGCCCCTCCTTACTTTGCCTGGAATGGCAACGCATCCTATGACATCATCTGGTGATGATACTACTAATTTGTAAATGTTGAGATCAATTTTTTCCCTGTGGAACCTATGTCTTACAATAAGACTGTTTGCTGAAACGCTAGCAATTTGTCCTGACTTCCATTTTAATATCATACCCTCTCATCAAAACTCAAATCTTGAATTCCCCAGCAATCTTAATGGTTGGCCTCTGCATCCAAACAGGTCTCAAAGGTCATTTATTACGGTCAGCAGGTTAAATCCTCCTCTTTTCTTTTGGAGTTCATTGAGCTACACTGCAGTGTTTAATCCCTTGCAGACTCTAGACTTACACATGTTCACAAGAATGCCATCCTGGCAAAACAGTTGCATTTGCATAAGGTTCCAGTGCTAGTACAAGCCTATGGTTGCCATTCAGGGGCCTCATCCAGAATAGTTTTTCCACCAGGGGAAGGATATCCTCTGCGAAATGGGATGCCCATGACCGCTCCTCCCTGCTGCGGCCCCTCTAGAGGCGGCATGGGGAGGAAAGGGCAAAATCGTCTGTTTCCACAGGCAGAACAACATTTCTGGATCCAGCCCAATGCAGTTAATGCTGAAAGAGTGCTAGCCGACTTATATTGCTCATGTCTCACCAATAATTTTCCAAGTAGCATAACTCCCTGCCCTTGCAGCCTAATGCTACACTACTCTGATGCCTCTCAGTATCTGTTCTTTAAAGGCTTTTCAGCTGAGAAGTGCATGAGTAATTTAGTTTCCTGTGTCTTTTCTCTCCTCCCCCTGCCTATGCAAAATAACTCCCCCAAAACTGTCACTATCTGATTTAATGACATAATGCAGAGGAATGTCCGAAGAAAGGAGTATTAAAAGCAAGAACTCAATAGAAAAAAAAAATTATTTATTGACTTGGCAAAAGACATGGTAAGTGGAACATGGCATAAAGATTTGTTTGTGGACAGGGGTGCTTTCCCATGTTCAGTAGCAGGAGCTATAAATATTTGCCTGTTCACACCAAGATAATGTACATTTGAATTACAAGTAACAGAACCTTGTGGCATCCTGTGGGAACCAAACGGGGCTGATTTCTGAGTGGACACACATAACATTGCACTGTAAGGAGCCCTTTCCCAACACCAGAGTTATTAAAAGAAAGAGGCCCCTTTCTCTCGGCATGAGGAAGACACTCTTCCAAACAAGTCATCGGGTATGTCTAACTTCCTCCTTCCTCTGTTTTTATTTCCACTGCAGCAGCAACATGTAGGTCAGCTAGTACAAGAAAAGGCCAACATACCTACAACTGATCATGACTAGATTAAAAAAAAAATCAAATAATTCGTTGTTGCAGTTACAGACTACAACAAACACAACCGCTGAGGGTATATGGCTTTGTTTGCTATTTTGGGTTGTCTTTCAGTGTAGAAGAATTCCTTCCAGAAACTTGGCAAATTCCTACCTGCTCCCCAAGCATCCAAAGCAAGACAAGAAACATCAGATGCTAGCAGCTGGCCCTAGTTAAAGGGCCCCACCATCGAGCCTGTGCTGTTCTCTGTGATGGCCTGGATCACATGCACACAAAACATGTCATCCTCTCCCACCGCCAATGATTTCAATAGTGTGCATGCAGTATCCTCTTCTAGACAGGGCAATAGGAGCCCACAAAACCTCAGGGGCTTGTCTCAATCGTGAGCCACGGCATGCCTAAGCCATGAGCATTAAAGGGATGACATGAGAGGACTCGCATAGACTCAAATTTGAATGGCTCCCTCTCTTCCTATTAGCAATGATGGCCAGGCAGTACACTTTGCCCTTCCCCCCTGCTGCATTTGAACATCCAAAACACTGCTTTGTGATAGCTTTTGTCAAAACCAGTGAGGGAGAAGTACAGCACCTTAAAATAAAGCAACCAAATGTTGGATGCCTGTTGTATGCAGGGGCCTGATTTTTAACTTTTAGATTTACTTACTATCTGGGCATGAACTCAGCTAGGAAGCCTGCTGCAGCTTTTTACCATATGGGACATTATATATTTACAGGTTCTGTGCATTTCAGCACAAGAGAGCAGCTAGCATGAGAAGGCATGGAGAGTATTTCTGTACACAGAGCAAGAAGACAGTAATTTCATCAGAGCATGCTTCTTTCCCAAGGCAAATAATAACCAGAAATGAAAGACCTAATTAAGTTATTCTTCTCAGACAATATTTTCCTAATTGCCCTATTAATCCCAAAGGGTGGCCTTGAGCCAAGAAAGCAAGAAATCAGCCACATTATCCAAAATCAAATGCTGGATAAATAGGCAAACAGTTGCCTGTTTATGCAAATATACTGGCTTGGCCATAATAGATACAGATCTTCCAATACAGTTATTTTGTGCAATTGGGTGGCTAATGGTAACCAATACCATGAAAGTGGACAATCCGTGGCTACCTATTATGAACTTATGAAAATTGCCAAATTCTTGCTTGCAGAAACCCCAGCACACCATCTGCAGTAAACCACTTAGGGCGCTCCTGCCTGATGACAATAAGCTTAAGGGTCTCTATCTTCACTCATCTGCCATGCTTTTGCTGCCTTCTCAGTTAAATTGAGGGAACTGGGGATTGATTGGGGCGCCTTTTGTTCCCCATTTATACAATGTTGCAATGCCAGATAAGACACAAGTAAGAGGAAAACTGGACCAAGGTTTAGCTACCAGTTTTAAAGGCAGCTGTGTGAGTAGAAAGGGAATGCTAGGCCTTAGGAGTTTTGTTGCCTGGCAGAAATGGCTGCAGTAATGGTAGGAGCAGCTTATCTTTGCACATAGCAGTGGTTCCCAAACTTCATAAGAACGGGATCCTTCGGTTACACCTTTTTAATCTGCGTGGGCACACTTGCCTGACCCACCACTGATGAGGAGGGGCCTTATCCCAGTACACAAAACTTGATGCCCCACCCATAGGACTCCCCTGAACCACTGGTAGGTCCCATCTGAAGCCTTAGGAATAACTTGAAAACTGGGCATGGCCAGCCAGCAAGATCAACAGCTGGAAATGCATGGGAAGGGGAAGCATGATCTCAGCAGCCACTGTTCCTGCGCATAAAGGCATGACCACATACATCATAGTTCATCTCAATGAAATTCAGTGAGCCCACAGTGATCTCGCAGGGGCCTAACTCCTTGAAGCCACACTTGGAGTAAAAGGGGACTAGGAAGTCCTCACACATCAGTGTGGCTCGACGCACATAGGGCAGGCAGCACAGGTACTGTAGGTATCGCCACATCAAGATGAAGCCTTTGCCTTGCTGGCGGAAGGTACGGTGCACTGCCAAAACATGGATGTGGACTGTGGTGCCATGGGGCTTGTGCAGGGTCAGAGCATCCTGCCAAGAAAAGGAAAAACAATGGCTATTAGAGATTTGGTTCCACCTACTGGCAGGCTGACTCCACTATTTAAAATCGGCAAGCAGCCCTGTCTTCTGTATAAAACTGATTGTTAGCTGACATAAATTGGTAAGTTCCCTAGTTCCACTGGAACAAATCTCCTAAACGGAGAGAGGTGAAATATTGCTTATGCAACCCTTCCAATATTTTTTCACCATGTTAACATACAAGGAAACGCTCGCCTTATATTGAATCAGACCAAGAATCCATCTGTCCAGAAACAGTTCAACTACAAGACTCCTAGGCAGTCAAGCCCAGGAGCCAAGACCAGTAGTCACATGACTCTCAAGCAATCACATGATTACTTATTCATACAATACTTTTTTTTGTTTACATAAGTACAGTAATAGCTCATGTCTGCAAAAATGTATTGTCTGAGTTAGCTGCTCATCTAGTCCCAAACTTGAATTGCACAATGCTGGGAGGGGGATTAAAGAACAACAACCAAAAATACCTCTCTATGGTGTATGGGAGAGTTGGGACGCCTCGCAACTTCTCTCTCTACCAAAACTGCTGAGAGGGAACTGGAACTTCCTCTACTACCCATACTGGTATTTAATGCAGACATTGCTAGTTAATACAAAAAATGTAGTGAGAGTCCATCATTCAGTTGGGCTCCCCATGGGGCATATAAAGAATGAGGTAGCATCTTCACCAGCTGGGTGATGGGATTTTTATAGTGTGGGGCAGAGGTCTTCAAACAAACATGGCGGGCTGATAGCAACCGATTCATCCAAAACACACAGGGAGCAGAAGCACAGTTCCTAAGACTTATGTATCCCACATTAGGATTAGCAGGTGCTGTGTGTTCATGCTGGGTTCAGTTCACATAATCTCCCAGTCAATTATAAAATGGGAAAGAGATGTATTTAAAAGGATTCTGTTTCTTACCTGGCTGAGTCTTTCCTGATCCCAGAGAGAGCCAATAATGAAAGCTACTAGCCGGCCTTCTTCAAACCAACCAAGTGACAGCTCAGGACACAGGTTCAGAAAGTGGCGAATCTCATCTAAGTGGAGGGGGCAGTCTCCCGACACTGAAATAAAGGCTATAGAGGACAACAGACATAGGAGTTAATGCTGTGCTGATACAGATTCCTGGAGGCTGAAAAGACACTTGGCGTCTCCTAAGAACAAAGATGCAAAACTCAGTGGGAGGTTGGATCTGGAATCCTGAATCTGGTGGATTTTCAGTATTTGCTTTCTTCCTCTTTCCAAATGTGAAGGCTGGGGTTTGTGTTTGTGAGAGGGGTGGGAATTAATCCATCCCACTTATGATTGAATCTCTGGGTGAAATTTTTCATTGCATGGTGGTTGTCTTTGTGGTACTGTAAAAGCTATGCAAAGGTTCAACTTTAGAATTTTTAATCAGGTAGAGTAGAAAGGTAGCTAATTCTCAGTTACATATAGCAAATAACTACCATTAAGGGGAAATTTAGAAACTTCAGGTAGATAATGGACTAAATTGCTAAACAATTAGCATTTCAAATGCAGAGAACATACAGATTGAATCATACGTGACTGAAATATTAATCTAACCAGAAAAGACTTCCTAACTGGGCTTGTTGTTGAATGGCAGTGCCCCATACTGCACCAACAAACTTTTAAAAACTCCTCCTAAATTTAAAAAGCAGCTTGCAATGTGATGCAGAGTATCATCTTTTTGACAGGGGTGGGGGGTGGGGAAGTCGGTTGTGATTATAATTCCTTGCACACACACACACAGGAGCTCAACAGACTGCAACTATCAACAGCCTATTCTCTTTTGAGGAAGTAGGTACTAATAGAAAATTGTTGGATAGAAGGGCAGCACCTTATGTTTTTTCCCCACTGCCTAGGACTAGCATGGCATCAACCTTCATATAATTTTGAAGCACTACTGCTTCCCTGAAACTTCCCATTACAGGAAGAGCTGAGCCAAAAGTAATTCTGATCACTCTGTCTTATCTCTGGTACTAGCAAGTACACTACATGATTTAATTTTGGGCCATTACCTTTAAATGTTCCCAATCACCCTGATCAGGGCTCAGTACTCAATAGCAGTACACAATAGTTACAATACATTTATTTCCCTTCATTAATATTTATTTCAAGAATGTTTGGATTTGGCTGCAAATCTCAATTGTGTGGGGCAAAATTTGTTTCATCATCCAAATAGAAGTGAGAATACCTGACTTCACCACTGAAATTCAGATGTGGAAAAACCTGAATTTATATGATCCCAGCACAAAAACTTTACACATATAAAGAGTGTGGATAAATCCTAATCACTCGCATCAAGGCTCAGCTTCCCAAATGCTTCGATCTTTCGCATAATACTGTTTCTTCAGTTAATCAATGACTTCTCTGCCTCTATTATTCTTCGTTCACTTGAGAGGCTAAAAACATGCCTCTCAACTGTGCCTCATTGCACACATCTATTTTCACTTTCTCCCTGCTCCCAAACTTCTACTGACCACTTTGACCTTTTGGCATTTGGGACCATAGGCCATATCAGGATTATTTTATTAGTGTGCCATACATGATTGATATACTTGGGAAGAAAGGTGAAATTCTAGCCCTCTGTTCCTAGGATTTTTTTTTTAAAAAAAACTGTGAACAGGCTGACTGCAGTCTGTGACACAGTAGTACTGATTGACACATTTGATGAGAGAAGACCTCTTTTCCAATTAATTCTTTTATATTTTTCTTTTCTATTCCACTTAATAAAAGCTCCCAGTAATGCAGTGCTTCTAAAGTATGGAAGCACCTTTCTTTTGGGGATGAGGTTAAGGATGGTTAAGAAAACATAGGAGGTGGAGTCTTACCTTCTCGCTCAATTTCAAACACACTGATGGCATCCTCAGGAGTCAGGCACCGGAACTCACTGGCAGGAAGAGTGTGCCGGCGTTGGCGTGCAGCGGAGCTTCGTGGAGGTCGGAGGTGAATGGGTTTGAGAAATGGCAGAGCACTGATCACGGACATCCTGTTTGTTTATTTCTGTGTCTTCTGTAAATGCTTCTCCTTTTGGAAACAGTACGTCGCTATTTCAGTCAGCCACCTCCAGCCCAATCAGCCAGCAGATGAAAATACCTGCAGAGCACATTGGATTAGGTTATTTGCATCTCTTTATATATACGTGCCAGGAATCTGGCTTGACTTCTAGCATCTTAGTCATCATCACCACTGTGGAAATGAAGGTCGAGGTGGGTCCTTGTTATTGCCCAGCTCACAAAAGCAAAGTCCTGCAAGCCCCCATATGCAGTGCATTGGAGCAGTAACGACACGGGAAAGGAACCAGAAATGGCTTTTATAGCCTGGGGACGTGCCGGCAGGGTTAAGTGGCAAGATAGGCAGAGTTAATACACTGACGTGAGCTGTGGAAGAATGGTTACTCTGAGGTCACCCAAAAGCTGGATCGGATGACTCAAAAGCACTCTTAGGATCTAATCCTGACAGAGACAGATTGTCTCCTGCTAGGTGCTGGGTCTTTCCAATAGCAGTGACACAAGAGGAACTCAGCACCAGGAAGAGCATGCTGGTTCCCCCCCACAGAATTGCTCTTAATACTATCAAATCAATCTTCTGCCTTCTGGAAAGCTTCTTTTGTAATTGTTCATTAATCAGCCAAACCAAATGACATAGAGACCAGAGTCATTTTCTTTTCGAAGAAGCCAGAAGAAACCAATTGTGGCATCAAAGATAACCTAGAGAGTAATCTTAAAAGTTGTGGGTGATCTTCCCAGTAAGGGAACCAGTTTTGAACGGGCAAATTAACCACATATTGCTGCGGAAACAATGCCGCAGACAAACCCTTAGCCCATGGCAAAAACAGCCAGCTAAAAGGTCAAGACATTCCCTGGCTACTGCCCCCCAAAGCTGACCATTCTGTTGTGAACATCCTTCTCTGTTTCTGTGTGCACACACAAAATATCTTCACTTTGGATAGCCTCTTACCAGTTAGATAAGATTATCAGGAGAGCCCTGATAAAACAGACTGAGGGTCTGATTATTTACAGACTGCTGGGTTCAAGCTCAATTAATAAGCTGCAAGTTTACAACACAGCAAGACGCAGAAAGCAGCAAAGAGGCCCATTTGTGTTTAGATCTTCATTATTGATGCTGATTAAATATACAGCGCTTGATTATACTGAACAGTGCATAGTTCAGTTATGGGATTCTCCGCCACTGTTGCCCACTAGCTTATGTGTAAAGGGGGAATCAGAGAATGTCATGGGACTATCAATGGCTATTAGCCATAACTGCTACATGTAACCTCCATGTTCCAAATAGCAAGGGGCAAAAAACGAAGGAGGGCTTCCCAGAGGCATCTAGCTAGGCACTGGGAAAAACAGGCTGCTGGACCAGGGATAGCAGGCCCCTAGTCTGTTTTAGTGTGGGTTCTTATGATCTTGTCTAGCTCATCCACCTCTAAGATTATAAATGATCTTTAAACCTGGGAAGCAAGTTTCCATCTGGGTAAGTTATTCAGTGATAATGTGTCGCCTGTTTGACATTCAGAATCTTGCGCAAACATCTGGGATGTGGTGCTCTCTGCTTAGGGAGAGGTAGGCTTTATAGCCAGAGGGAAGGCAGAGAGGGCAAAGGGGAGTGAGTGTGCAGTGATTAAGAGAATAAGAGAATAAGCTATGGGTATGGTGTACCTGGTTCAAATTTCACCTCAGCTATGAACTAATTGGATGGCCATAGGAGAAAACTAGACATTACATGCAGTTCTTTTAAGTGAAAAGCAGCCTTGGAAGCAGGCGGGTGATGAGGGAATGACCGAGGGGATATTCAGTCCTGCTAGCTGTTTTTCAGTTCAAAATCGTTGTACCTATAATTCTAAATATGTATCTGGAACCCCTCAGGGATGTGAAAAGCAGCTGGGGCAAGGGGACACAATACTGAATGGGGGTAAATAGCAGCAGAGAATGGGTTAACTACTCTCCTCCCCCTTCCTGTAAGCTGCAGCCTCCTGGGGCTGCTTTTCATTAAACAAATGTACGCGCGCACATGCACACACACACGAGATTGGGGCTTTATATACAAATGTGTGTAACAATGTCTAGTTTGCCCATTAGGCAAGTCACTATTTCTGAGTTGCCTCATCATTCTCTTTCCCGACCCCACTAGTATGGAGACCTTATAGAGCTGTTTACAGGACAACTAAGCCAATATATGTGAACATCTGACACTTCAGTATTGCAGAAACTAAGTAGGTATGGACATGATGGGAGACCACTAAGTCCTTATTAAGAACAGGATATAAATTTAATGAATGTTTCAAATGTATGAGAAGTGTCTTAACACTATGTTGTGTTGTTATATTATTCTGATTATTATTATGTGCTTGTATAAATAGCAGTTTTCTCTTATCATACATTTTCTCATTATGGGCCCATTATATTTCAGTTTATCTCTATAAGATCAGACTGACTAGTGGCATTCACTGGCAAAATAAAACTTGAATCTCATATTCTACAATTTGGGCCAACTTCGTTTTAATTAAATAATGTATTAATCACATATTCTACACAAAATGGGCTGTGTGGGCTTGACCAGATGTCTCCTGAGCTATAAATTCTACAGAAAATCAATAGCCAAACTAGCCTCATGCCATATGCATTACAATTGGTTGCCTATTTTGGGCAACCAATACAGACCCAGTGCTTTCTGAGCTGTGAACATAGAGGCATACATGACTTATGTCACGTCAATGTGATACAGTGCCAGACCCAAGCTCAAATCTCTAAATCTGTTATTAGGCTCTGTGACGATACCCCACATTTCCATCTCCCTATGTATGTCTGGAGAGTGCGGAATGTTGGACTGAGTGGGTGTGGCTGATGATGCTGGGAAAGGGAGGGGAGAAGAGTATATATTGTGAGAGAGTGTTCCAGTTTATCTTTATGTTTTTCCTTATTGTCTTGGTTGGGTGGAGGGCAGCTGTGTGGAAGATAGCTGTGTGTGATCTAGTCAGGAGTGTGTGTGAGGAGATTATTAGGATTTAGGATTATTAGTAAATTCTTAGAAGTGTTAAGAATAGACAGGTGTGAAATTGATTTAAAAGAACTGTTAACAACAATAAACGTTTTCTTTTATTTTTGCTACCACAAACCACGTGTCAGCTTGGCTTTGTAACCTGCTCTATAAGTTTAATAAAGAAACACATATCATTACACCTTCAGCCAACATACTCACAGGAGGACCTTATTCAAAACCCTTAACACCCTTTCCCACTCTGCTATAAGGGAAAAGTGGTGCATCTTTTACCCTTCCCTCAGGTATTTAAGTGGTGGTGCTTAGCCTGAGAGGAGTGTGCTCATCTAGGCCTAGTGTTTGAGGCTGTGGTGGCACAGGCTCCTTAAAGGAACTTTACACTAATCTGGATATGAGTGACAACATCTGAGTTTTGCTATCAGGCATCAGAGGCAGAATTAGAAAAAGAATTGGAAAAGAAAAGGGGCTAGGTAATTGGGTGCCCTCCCATGTTTCAGACTACCACTCCTATTGGCCAGGCTGCCTGGGACTGATGGGGGTTGTAGTCCAAAACACGTCGAGGGCACCAGGTTATCTATCTCTGGTTTAACAGGTGTCCATTGGACTGTCTAATTACAGGCTGACTAGTGGCTAATAGGATCAGATGTGGTACATTGAAAAGAATGGGGCGGCACCATCTGATTACACATTTCCTGGGACTGCAAGGATTTGAACTCTTTAACCTATGTGGGTGTCCATGTTTTTAGATGTGGCTTCACTGCAGAGGTGAAAACTCCTAAACACCCTGGCAACAATGAGGATGCAATATACGTGCGTGTGCTCAAAGTGTTCTTTCTGAATGTGCTATTTCTCAGTGTGCTTTGCAGAGTAAAAGGGAACTGAGGGACAGATCAGGTGAAGGAGATTAGCCCATGAATTATTACAGGTCCCTGAGGTTAGCGCTTAGACGTGACAAGTGATCTGTACACGGAAGTCTTAAGTGCCACCTACCCCACCAGAGCTCTAGGGACAAATTCCTAGTGGTGACTAATTTATTGCCACAATTCACGTGCATGGCTGTTGTGCATTAAAATAGCAGTCAACAGGAAGGGGGAGCACAAACACAGATGACTCCAAACTTGCTCATATCTGAGGCTCAAATATGCCCAGTTTTGGTTGGCTCAAGACTTCCTTTACATACAGCCTTATTGCATAACGTGCGTACTTTCTGAGCTGTGAACCGCCTTGGTGGGGTATCATGCCTACATGTATGGTTTCATTGTCTATTTTTGGCAAAAAGTGCTAGTTTTGGACACTGCAATATGAAAGTAACGGAGTGGTGGAGCGCAGGTGTGCAGTGCAGATGAAACATTACTTTGGCTGCCACCTGATGTTTTGCAAAAAAAATTGGATTAGAGTGACAAAGTCTGAGTCTTTCTATCAAGCATCAGATGCAGAACCTCAATGTGGGCGTAATTCACTGCTGAATGACAGTATTTTTGAGTTTAAATTTTCCAAATACGTATTTGAGAATTTCAAATACAGGGGGTTGGACCCAGATTTAAGTACAACTAAATCTGGATCCATTCCATTATGTTTAAATTTGAATTTAATTTTAGCACAGTTTTAAATACAATGCTTAGGATTTTTCCATGTAGCATTTGGAGGCCCAGTAGAACTTTGGAATTCATAGCCTACAGATCTATGATAAAATTTACTGATATTCCTCCTCCTCCTCTTCCTCCTCCTCCAAGAAGGGCTAAGTGAATGCTGCATTCCATGGAAGTGCACAATGTGCAGAATTATTTGTTCACACAGCATTTTTGGAAAATAATAAATAACGGAAAAGTCAGGCTGCAGTTATACAGCACCCAGGGTAAAGTGTTCTTCCACATAAAGAGAAGGGATTTATGTAAAGACTTTTGTCCAAGGCTCAAACAGAAAGAATAGACTGTAAGCCCATGTGTAACACCATGTAACTGCGCATCTTTCAGTCATAATCATGCCCTAGAAGATCCTATTTATTTATAGAGACAGATGTACACATTCATATGTCCATGTACAGTACTGGCTGCAGTAAGCCTTGTCATGAAATTCCAGCTCCAGATAATTGAATTGCAAACTGTCTATTGGTATTGGAATTACTAATTCAGTTCTAGTGGAAAACGCAAGGATGGTTTCTGGTCACTAGCCACAATTTGAGCTCTGGGAATTCTTTCATATTTTCTTTCCCGCCCGCCCACCCACCCCAACCCCAAAAAGGCTGAAACCATTAGTAAATAAACCAGGAAGATTCATTCATTAATCACTATTTTAAAAGTAATTACACTGGTGCGTGTGACAGAGTGGAACCACATGATGGGTCTGTTCAGACAACATGCTAAAACATGGTTAGTCCACTAACCCTTTTGCAGCAAATGGTTAGTGAGCATGTTTAAACCGTGGTTATGGAGCCACCATGGTTAGGAATAGTTCACATGACTCGCTAAGACATCATGTTTAGCTCAAAATGCTTAATCACTGTGGCTTAGCATTTCATCTGAACAGGGTCGATATCTTGTATCAGAAAATGTGATTTTGGATTGCAAGTTATTTTTCCATGCTGGATAAACTAAAACTTTTGTCAAAGATTCTTCCCAATCATTTGCTATGAGCTAATGTAACTTATGTATTAGTTAACCCAATAGTAAATGTTACAAGCAAGATAACTTATTTGATTAATACTGCTATCTAAACCCTCTTACTCAGAAATACGTCTCACTGACTTCAATGTAGGTTACTCCTTAGGAAGCATTTTTAGGATTGTAAGCTGACTTGTACACAGGTAACTCTGCTTACGTTCCATGTACATAAAGTGTGCAACTAAAAAAATCAGCTTGGCTATGATCCAGTGCAGAGTTAAATGCCTTAAAGCTCTGTATAAATATATTTAATTTC
The DNA here is from genome assembly GCA_029215795.1 of Anniella stebbinsi. NCBI lineage: Eukaryota > Metazoa > Chordata > Lepidosauria > Squamata > Anniellidae > Anniella > Anniella stebbinsi. The sequence continues at coordinate 55,544,797 of JARDYH010000005.1, read as the reverse complement.
TCATTGGCTAATGTGAGAATGTTCCTAAAACATACAAACAAAAATTAGCAAAGGGACACATTTTCCAGATTTGCAACACAAGTACAACACAGAAATGTGGAAGGAACCATGCCCTCAAGTTAGCCTATCATTCTACTCAGATGACATGATAATTTATGTTAACAGCCATTCTATAAAAACAGTCTCCACTGCAGTCGTATATATTTCAGAAAAAATGTACATTTGCTTTCTGACTGTGACTTTGCCCAATTTTAGAAGTCAGACTCATAGAAGCTAGAGCAAACATACAGACTCTTACCTTGCATTAAGTTTTCTTTAAGGATTCTGACTGTTGACCCCTTGGATAGCAAACTGTAGACTTTGCAGAGTCACTGCCAGAAAGAAGAGAGGCAAAAGAAGACTGGAGTGAATGTTGATGCGTTTCCAGCTTTTACTCTGCAGAGACTTAGGGAACTCCAGCTTATATATACATATATTTTATTATTTATAAAGCACGTGATGATACTCTTACGACATTTCTAAACCCTAATAAGACAGAGAATTGCAAAGGGGCTTCAAAGTGACATGGCAACAATAGGATCCTAGCAAGCTTACTTTCTTGGCATGATTTTCTGCTAAGGGATAAAGTGCTTTAGTTGATTGCTAGCTAGGAAGGGCATCATACGAGCCACAGGTGAACAGCCAACCAAAAAGTGCTGGCAGAAAATAGGTGAAGCAAAAATACATGGCATGCCCTTTCTGTAAATTCTGAAATGTCATGTCTTGCCTGAAAGTATATGTGGCACAGTCAATATTACTATATATGCAACTGTTTGCCTGGATTTGCCCTTGTCCCATTATATTAGCAAATGGCCCAGCAGCTATATTTTGGAATAGTTTAATAAACTCTATTCCAAATGTTTTGTCCAAAATGTATGTAACTAGATTATGGAAATACATATACATGCACTTATTTAATTCTGTTGCAACTCAGTTCACAGCTCAGCAAGTGAGGGGTAACATGCAGCAGAATTGAGAAGAGTAAGGCCATCAGAACCTAGTTCAGGGTATGGCAGGCTTAAGCTTTAGGGGGTTATATTTTTAATAATTTACCCCATAACCACAAAAGTCATTTCTACTTTTTTTAAAACTGAAAAATTAGTTTTTATGGATTTTGCAGGAACTATGAAATTATGCATTACACAGTTAAAAAAAATAGGGACATGCTTGAACACCCCAATTCTTATACCAATGATCACTTTGTATGCCCCAACCCATTTTTTTCAGTTTAAAAAATAAGTGTATGTATATGCATTTCTATGCATTTCCATAAACTAGTTACACATTTCCACTACATTTGGATTAGAGATTTTTTAAAAATCATCTGGTCAGAATTAACTGATAGAGCAGGGATGGGGACTCTCTGGCCTGCTGCGGCTCACCATCTGGCTCCCTCCTCAAGCCCTCACTCACCAGAAACTAACCGGGAGAGAAATTCCTATTATCTCCCATCAGTGAGACAACACACAGTGAGATCCCCTGAGTGCCACTCCCCTTCCCAATTGGGAGGCCTAAACATGCTAATGGGAATCCCCACGGTCATATCAGATCACTGAATGGAAATAACTGCAGGGATTCAGGGATTCCCCTTGGCACAACCAACTGGAAAGGCACCCAGTGCGCTAAGTTCTTTGCTTACCCTGCATCCTCCCCAGTCGAGGAAGAAGACGCAGAGCAGGCAAAACTGCCCTGATCATGGGATGGATTGGAGGTGCGTTCCTCCACCTGGCACCTTGGTTTCACTGTCCGTGGATTTTCCTTGGACCCATGGGTCCTCACCCCCTCCCACGTCATTTGGCTTGCAGAGGGGTGGGAGCCTTCTAGGGCCCCACCCAAAATGAGTTCCCCACCCCTGATCGAGAGGAACCTTGGGGATGGAGCAGAATCATGAAAAACACAATGTTACAAATCACACTAACATTTGAACATGTCCACAAAAGACAAAAAATAAGGACAGAATAGGGACAATTATTTTGCAGGGATAGGAATCAGGTAAGAGGGGCAGTTGAACTGAATGCGATAATTGCACAGATGATTGTAAAAATAAGTAGTCGTCTTCAGCCATCACAATAAAAGACTGCAGACTTCTAATGATTATCTCTTTTTCAATATCTCATAAATGAAGCTGTTCCAAGAAATATTGGGAGCACTTCGAGCAGCTGTCTCTAAACTTTAAAGATTATACTTTACTAGATTTATTGCAGTGTCAATTTGGATCTTATATCACAAACTTGCAAGCATGGTGTTAACATATTGGATCAACAAAAATTACTTTGCCTTATCTAGATTCAAAACTGTATTGTCAAAGGGCGCCATCTATTGGGAAAAATGAAATTTGTCAAGCTGACACTTTAAGAAAAAAAGAGATTGTCCTTTCAAAGCAGATGGGGGGGGGGGGGACAACGTTACATTTATTTACATCACTTTGCTGTCATTAAGGTATGGGTAGATCATACCTAAGCATCCCTTTCCTCAGAATAAAAGTGGGACCCAGGAGTGCAAATATATTTGCAATACTTAGGAGCCTGCTAGGAGAAACCTGTTTCCTTACTACTGTAATAACAGCAGATGCACCACATTCAGGATCAAGCCATTGATGGAAGAATATATTTTCTATTCACTGTCCAGAAAAAAATACCGAACAGAAGTGGAAATAGCATGAAGCTGTCTAATATTCCTTCCCATTACCTGGCCTGCTGTCAGCCTCCGTCTGCCATACTTCCTCCTCTCCTGTACACTACCGGCCATAACATCATCACCCCCATTCCTAAGCCAACATTCACTCGGTTATCCAAACACAGAGAACAGCAACAAAACCCACCAGAATCTGACCACCCTTGATGACCTCCATATCCCAGACAAGAACTTAACACTGCACATTAAAATGTATCATCTGGGGTCAAATCTCACCCTCTCAAAGGGGCCTAATTCCAGACCTTGATTTTTCACCATAAAGTCTCAGAAACCTAATAAATGCCAAAAGCGCAAATCAGCAAGGAAGTCACAGCCCGGAGGAAAGAACACAATTTTCAGGGTGGGTCCAGTCCCAGACACGTAGACACTAGACAGGATATTCATAGGGTGGACCTCACTCTCATACAACCCCCATAAGGAACAAACCTCTTTGGTGTTGCCCCTTTGCGGGGCAGCTACAAGGAAAATCCTATGGTTTTCAGGGGGAGGAGCTACCTCACCCAGGAAGAGGATGGCTGCAGCTCCTGGCTCAGGTCTTCAGTAGTGGCAGCAAAAGGAAGTATGGGATGGGGTGTGAGGTCACAACCAAGTTCTCCCCCAGCCTTCTCAATGTGCCCACCACCACTCTCCAGCTGCAATTGCTGCTGCTCACTCTTGCACCCTGGAAGAAACAGCTGAGCCCAATCTCAGGGGGTGGGGCTTCCTTACCCAGGCTGACTCTTTAGATAACTAGAAAATATACTATTCAGTTAGTAAAGAGGCCTTGAGGGCCAAGGTCAACATAATGTAGGAAATTCATGACAAAGACCTTAAATATTTTTAAAATAAGTTTAAAGTGTGGGTGGGGGGGAAGAGAAGGCTAATTTAACCCCTCTCATCATTAAGGTTTCTCCACTTATAATAGTCCCCAAGGGGGAGCATACAGGTCCTCAGTTAGTCCATCTATCCAACTTAGGCCTTTCTGTAATACACAGCTTCACTGCTGACTTCCACTAGCAGGCAGAAGTAATTTCTACACAGTCCCCATGTAGAGCAACCTTATTTCCCTTACTATCTGTCAATATATATTTAAGGGTATCTTTAAACAAATAACTCCAGGATCGTAGGATTGTACCTCAGACACCTCTGGAGTTTGAACAGCACAACAACCACAAGATTGCTATAAGCATAAAATGAGGAGGAGAGGACCATGTAAGCTGCCTTGGGTTTCTGGCAAGAGGGAAAAGGCAGGATATAAATGTAATAAATAAAATAAAATAAGCAATGAGCTTATAATGGAATGCTATTCCTCTGATGCCTCCTGCAATGTAAGCAACCAAGAACTTCTCACTTTTACTTCATGGGAATATAGCTGCTTATCCTCATCACTCTTTTCTCCTCTGTAAATATAAATCATTTTACCTCATTATTAGAGATAATCATAGGGCTAATTACTACCAGCTGGAAAACAAAGTGTCCACTGAAGGAATGAAGACACACACACCGAGATGTTCTAGGCAGGAAACTTGTTTATTGTTTGGTAGCTTGGTTTATATAGATCTCTAGCAATGCTGTCCACGGGGACAAAAGGCTGCTGTGCATGAGGACACAGCGTGATTACACACACGGTAGAGCACACACACATTATGGCTTGTCATAGGATAATACAATGGAACATAGAATATGAATGCATGAATTCTGCTACATCATTACTGCAACAATGTTGTTGGATGGAGAAATCGTTAGCTGGTTTGCAGGGACATTTTGTATATGGCAGGATAGAGAGATTAGGGAGACAGAAAGAACTAGGTGACTCCATATCAGGGCCTTAGCAACAATGCTTTACCAGCCATGTTCTGCCCTTCATCTCATCTCTTTTCCTTAATTAAATTTAAGAAGAAGTTTTGTGAATTTGATTAATACAAGGAGATTGTTATAGAGCAAAACAATAGACTTCAGAATAAGAACGCTACATCATTACTGCAACATTTGTTCCTAGCCTGATGCTGGCAAGCTGAAGCTAGAATAGCTTGTATGTGCTAGGACATTTTGCATGTAGCGAAAAAGAGATAACAGATAGAAAGATCCAGTTGTGAGAAAGCACCAGGGTTTTCCCTACAATACTTTTTCTCAAGATAGCTCTTTCATCTGATTTCTTCTTTATTCTGTTTTTAAGTCAATAAGGAGGTGGTTTGCGTGTAGAATATGAAGTACAGGTAAAGCAATTTTTTACCATCATTAACAGTGAAGGGATACGTTGAGCAAAGCATCGTAAGGTTATGAAAATAGGTAGTCTACAAATGACATAGAAAAATAGTTGTCTGAGATATATAAAATTAGAAAGCCAGTTTGTTAACTAAGAAAACACAGAGAATTGTGTATGAACATTGTTTTGAACGAAGCATGCTAAACTAGACAAATGATCTTAAAATAGCTTGACAAGTCATGGAAATGTACTTCACAACTAGCAGGGCGTACTAATTTACAGAACTTTCTAGTTGTTGCTAACAGATAGTCTATTGCAAAACAATTTTGCATTTGATCAATGATTTCAAGTTGCAGATCACGTACAATATGTTGGCAATAGCATTAACAGTTTATCTAAACAACTTGTTAATCTAAGAATACAGTGTCTATTTTCTTATGCAATGATTCTAAGGTAGGATCTTAAGGATGAAGTGTTAGTGATGGCTCTTAGAACAGCTCAAGACCCATCAGACAATCAGACAGTTGTGAATCAACAATAGTAACTGTATGCAAAGTGATGAGGTCTTAAAGCGCTACTGAATGAGCAACTTATACAGGCAAAGTGAGGTAACTTAAAGCAGCATATTGATATGCGCCTGAGTGATAATTAGTGGCTGTGTTATTGAAGAAAAACCATAAATTAGGGTCTTGGATCTGCTATCTATTACAGATACTATCAGCCATAGCTGTATAATTTGCTGGAACATAGGAAAAGTTGCATAAATGTCATTAAGCGTTGAGGACTGATTCCAGTATGTAACATTGAAAGGATAGGAAGAGTTATAATTCTCTTATAACCAAAATTTTCCAATGCAAGCAGAATAATTACTTACAACAGCAAGGATTTTAACAGTTCTATGCCAGCCATACAAAGTGGCATGGCAGCAGAAGCACATAGCTGGAGTGATTTTAGTCACTCGCAAAAATCGCCCTTTGGATAGATTTAAGCTTTCTGGGTTAGCAAACAGTGTTGATTGATAAATATTTTGCAGGTGAGACACTACAATGTCTGGGGTTATGAAGGCAGTAGGTATAAAGGCTACTTGGCTTGGCAGTTAACAGATGTTCATAACACAATGTGGCATTATGACCATGAATAGCAAATATCTATTGCGCATGTTGAACTTAAAGGTTAGAGTCAGGCATTAAAGAAACAGAAGGTATTGGAGCAGCAGTGCTTAAATCAAATAATGCAGAGATTAAACATAATATCATCATAGAATTGACAGTAATTACAGCAAATACAAATTTTTAGAAATTCTAGGCAGCTCTTGTGGTTGGAGACATCTTGAGCTGTAAAAATTCTAAGTTAAATGATTTTAAACAACCAGGACTACAGTTAAATGAGTTTGAATATTGCGATAATGGGGATGAGTTTGTTTAACACACTTGTTGAGGGGTAAGTAATAGCTTGCCTTTGGGAATTGTAAGGAATGCCATGGGTGAGAACAATATCTTGTCAGGAGCAAAAAATCTTCCAATGCTTTGGAAACAAAAATCTTCCAATGCTTTGGAAACAAAAATCTTCCAATGCTTTGGAAGCAAAAATCTTCCAATGCGTTGGAAGCAAAAATCTTCCAATGCTTTGGAAACAATAAGCAGGTGCATTGTCTGTTTGTAGTTTTTTGGGGTTTGCCCAAAAATGGAAAAGGCTGAAGGTAATGAAGCAAAGAATAAGGTTTGAAAAGAGGGGGGGAAATGGGCAACGTCCATTTGCCATAGACAGTTAGCTTTTTCTCTCTCTGGGGTTTACCCCCATAGACGAAAAGGAATGATGGGGGGAACAATGTGAGCAATTTCGAACAATGACTTGTGCCTGTGTCAGTGGGAGAGAAAATTGGCATGCTAAGGATTTTGCAGATTGGTGAAAAAAAAACTTGGCTCTGGAAAGGGTCAGAGAATAAGGAATTTGCTGCTGGACGCTGTAAAGCAGCATTTGAGCATTTGCCAAGACTCAATGGTCTGGGCAAAGAAAGGGGTATGACTGTGAATGTGTGCTATGAAAAAAAAATTAGTGCATTGTAAAAACATTTGCAGAGTTAAGAACAAAGCCATTGGATTGTGATCAATTTGAGCAATCAGTAAAGAATCAGCCAAATGAAAAATAAGATTACATACATACATAGTATAATGGTTGCTGTGTAAAATGCTGGAAAGCAAGTATTACTGCAGCATTTTCAACTTGCTGCACAGAAACTTGAATGGGAGTGTAAAAAAATCACCAGATTTTAGTAATGGCATCTACATAAGTAAGAACACCTCTTTTTGGGGAGCTGCAATGGCGGTTGACTGTGTTTGTAACTGAACAGTCAAGGTTACAGTGATTCGTGGATCTTTTGACATGTTAAATGATAGAGGACCCACATGATTGGAAAAAGCAAATTGGAATAAAGTGAACAGGTTCTGCTTTTGTCTTAGCCTAGTAGCTGTATCAGTGGGTAAATATTGCATGACAGAGTAGCAGTTAATGCTAACCATTCACAGATATAAAATAGACTTGTGGTCTTTTGGCACAAAAAGCAAGGCGGTAGGCGAATGAGGGGTTGCTATCTTAAAGGCAATGCAGTTGGGACAAAGTCATTAAGCTTTGGGTGAGACTCAGATATCGAGAACAAGTGTGGCACTCCCTTGCTCTAACAAATTGCGGCGTCAGATATTGAAAGGGAGAAATAAACCAAAAGCAATTAGAATGTGACAATGAGATGAATGAACAGCAACAATCATCTTTTGCTTCTTTGGCTGTATGCAGGGAAACAGCAGGCTGTGTAACACGAATCTAAAACAGTAATTTCAAGTCTAAATCTATGAAAAGCCACAAGGCACTTTTCATGGCATAACTTTTAGAAGTTTCAAGTTCAAATGGCAACAGAACATATACAGAGTACATCAAGCATTTCTTGGCAAGCATAGCGAAAACCAAACCGAAACAGCAGAGAACAAGATAATTCCTAGCACAGGAATTTCTTTCTTGGACACAAATGTGAGGGACAGTTTGCAAAAGAGCTTCTACTTTTTTCTAAGCAACTTTCATTTTACAGAATTCAAGGTTTTGGCTTACAATTAGAGATAAGCAAAGAACAAAGACGGTTTCTTTCTAAAACCCAACATTCCAAACGGCTCGAAATCTTTCTCTCTCTAATACGCCTTTCAACTTGGAAAACTCATACTTTTCTCTCCCCCAGCCCCCTCCGGTATGCAACGGAGACAGCCGGGGAAAGGCCCAAAAATCTCCCTGAAAGGAGCAACAACTTTCTAAAAACCATTCAGCACTTGACTCTAACCACCAATGACATTTCAAAATACTTTGTACATGCCAAGAAACACAATGCAAACTTGGAAAATGACAAGGTAACATAAGTTGTTTTGACATTACAACGAACACAAAAATGCAGAATCAGAGCAAAACATAATTATTTTTGAAATGACAGGGCAATAATGGCAACATTAAATAGTGTAATGAAGTTTTTTGAACAATTGAAACGACCAGAATAGATTTAAAGTCTCTTATTAAATGAATAGTGTTCAAAAGTCTCTTGAATGAAATAATCAGTGTCTTTTAGCAAGGATGAGGGGGAAAATGTTTCAAATTGACTGGAATCAAAAGCAGACGGCAAGTCCTTTATCTTCGTTCCTTCGGACGGTGAAAGGGGGAGGAGAATGCTTCATGGATAAATCTTTTATGGAAGGGCAGGCAAAGTTTTGTAAATCCAATGTCAGGGAAAGTTACTGACTCTTTTTGAAGAATTTTAACAGTTCTCGATCTTGAAGAGAGGCTTAAGTCTTTTTTCGAATTTGAGGGGAACTGTAGCTTAAGAAAACTGACTGTTAACAACTGTGTGACTTTTTTGTAAATCACACGGAATTTCAAAGCATATTGGTTTCATTCCAAACACACATGAAGCTGAGGACGGACCAGACAGCTATCAGTTAGAACGGCTTAATGTGAACAAAACTCACACAGGGTTAGACATTTGGAGTTAACCTTAGTCTCTAAAGGGCAGGAACAGATACACTGCACTGGAACACCATGCTTGAACCTAAGTCACTACTCAGTTTGTCAGGGAACACTGAACTGACAACACAAACACTGAACTGACAACAGAATGAAGATGTCAGGGAAAGAACAGTTTTGACTTAGGGAGCCTTCCCATTTCTCGTTGCTTTAGCACTGAGGAAGGTCCCACACACACAGAATTATAGAACAGCAAGTGAGTTGTTGCACAGGTTGAAGGGCTGTCACATCAGCTCTGGTAGCCTGAAAATACTAAGTTATTGACAATGAGAGTGCAGAGTGGTCGTTTCCGACCCATTGGTTGCTCTATGTAGGAGATAAAGGGTTAAGACAGTAGATCTACAACTTGCATCTCTATGGACGGCTGCAGCAGGCTTGAGGAATGAAATGAGGTTAAACAGAATAACATTAAAGGAAGAACATTTAGACTTACAGTTTTAAAACACTTGTGTAATTTAGGATCTACTATACCTGGAACAATGGGAAAAACTTTGTTGCTGGCAGATGATCAAGGAAGGATTAAACCAAACAGACCGGTCACCTGGATAGGGATCAAGAAATACTTCCAAAGGACAGCAAAAATGCAATGATTAAGTCACGCCCCACACCACTGACCGTGGCTGCTGGGGACTGAGAGACAGGAATGAATTGGGTGGTGGCAAAGTTTGAGTGACAAGCAGAGTTTGAGTGATAAGTGGAGGAATCTGAAGCTGCAGAAGCGGAGAGCTTATTGGAGAAATGGAAAGTGGAACTGTGGCTTGCAAGCAGTTAATGAAGTCGGCATAGATTTTCTTATGCAGTTGACTGGCAGCTGGAACTTTTGCAAAAGCAGTTACAGCACATAGACTAGCAGCAGGCAATGTAGCTTGTGGCAAAACACTCTGAGTTGGTACGTCACCTGTATCTTGCATTGACTTCCAGTTGTTGATTTCTTGATCTTGATTATTTTGAGTGTAAGTTACAGGGCAGACTGCAAGCAAGTCTCCCAACTCTTCTCCAGTCAGAGTAGGATCTTGCTTACACTTCTGCACCATGCGCTGGAACCCAGACATGGGCTCAGAATCAAAAGCTGTAGAAACTGAAGCAAGAGGAGGGGGGACATTGGGAGCTGAAGGGTGAGTTAGTGAAGCAGGGGATTGAAGGGTAGGTGTGTGTGTGTGAGAACCAGGAGAAGGATGTGCAGGTAAAGCGGTTTTGGACCCGTAGAGGTCGACTGCGTGAAGGCATAAATGCCACACATGTAAAATTTCAACAGGAGCCCGAGGCTCTGTGTGAAGCAGCCGCCCTATACGTTCCCAATCGTTTAAAACCAAAGATCCATTCTCTGGATACCATGGACATTGTTCCTGAAGTGTACGGACCAGCCGTGTGATTACAGAAGGAGGAACGCTGTGCCCAATTCTCTTTAGCAAGAATGCTAATTCGTTTGCGTGTCTCTGCTGTGCCACTGACAGCGAGACGCCCATACTCACCGGGGTCCCGAAGGATGAGAGGTGCACCTGAAGCTCGTGCCGAGCGTAGTGAGTGGGCGGAGAAGTCCCTGTTCGCGGGCGCCAGATGAAGGAATGAAGACACACACACCGAGATGTTCTAGGCAGGAAACTTGTTTATTGTTTGGTAGCTTGGTTTATATAGATCTCTAGCAATGCTGTCCACGGGGACAAAAGGTTGCTGTGCATGAGGACACAGCGTGATTACACACACGGTAGAGCACACACACATTATGGCTTGTCATAGGATAATACAATGGAACATAGAATATGAATGCATGAATTCTGCTACATCATTACTGCAACAATGTTGTTGGATGGAGAAATCGTTAGCTGGTTTGCAGGGACATTTTGTATATGGCAGGATAGAGAGATTAGGGAGACAGAAAGAACTAGGTGACTCCATATCAGGGCCTTAGCAACAATGCTTTACCAGCCATGTTCTGCCCTTCAGTCCACAAGATGGAGCAAGTGTGTTTCCCAGGATAAGTTGATACTGATCAAGTTTGATGTACTTCACTCACATGCAGTTTTAGGAATACCAGTTCTGCTTTGAATAGCAACCTCTGCTTAATATTTCAGAGCAATTTTGTCCAACTCTGCTGAGACCACTAGAGGGTATGGGGAGCCTCTTGGGTAGAATCCAACTAAAGTCCTAATTAGAGTAGACCCATTGAAATGAATGGGAAGTTAGTCATGACTAACAAGTCCCATTAATTTGAATGGGTCTACTCTAAGTAGGACTTTAGTTGGATTCTACCCCTTATTCCAATTGTTTCCCCTCTTGATTGTTTTGGTGAAGTGTCTTAAAGGAGGTAAAATGCTGATAAAATTTCAATTCATTATTTAAAATTTAAAAGAGTTATTTATCACACTTTGCACCAATTTTTCAGTCATTCTCTCCTTCATTCAGTCATTCTTTTCATTCTCATTTTCTCCTAACCTAGCCATCATAAGTCTGCAAAATTGGGTCAGATGAAAAGAAGAGAGAGAACAGGAGCAGGACCTTACCAAGGAGCTCCATATGCACGATAAACAGGGGTAAATAAGTAACTGCCTTATTGTAAATCACACCAATGGATATCTAGCCCAAGTCCTGCTTACTTATATTTTACACAGGTACATAAAAATTTAATTAACATGAATGTAAGATCTTCAATCCATACATCATCTTTTGAGGGCATGGATTGTTACAGAATGTTGCAATAAACCTTCTGTGTAAACCATAAACCTATAGCTTGGGAATTTTCTGAGCTGTGCGTAGCCTAGCAACATGAAACTCCACACTTCTTCCTCAGAGACAGCCTGTGGATTTGAGTGTAGCACTGCCATGTAGGGCACATGGGTTGTCTTCCTAACTGAGAAAGTGACTGAGGCCTCCTCCACACGAGACGTTTAATGAGCCTTAGAGGCTCATTATAAATTTTACCTCCACACCAGCGGAGCGCAAAACGGGCGTACAGGCGCGTTATTTCCCCGATAATGCGCATTTTCGAATGCGCGTTAAATAGCGACTTTTATTTTTCTCCGGCCGTTAAAGCGCATTATCGCGGTGTGAACAAGCGATTATGCGCGTTAACGTCTTCTAAAGCGCTTTTTGGACATCAATTAATGCGCTTCGCCGCCTCTCGCCGCCTCCCGTGCAGAGGGATTAGGCGTAAATGCGCCTCCGCGATAATGCGCATAATCCCGGAACCGGGCGCAAAAGCGCATCCTTGTGGAGGGGGCCTGAGTGGGAGATCTTAATAAACGCCCCCTGATCTGCCTTCAGTTGCTGCTACTCATCTATACTATACTCCTTATTAATTTATTACATCTCTATACTTCCCAATGACCAAAGCCCTCTGGATGGTTGTTGTTACTGAGTTTGTGACAGTATTGCTGGGCCCATATTTTAAGCCTGGTCATTAAATCTCACAAGATAATCTCTTTAAAACAATACATTGCATAAAAGAACATTGCAGTCTTGGTTGCTAAGCACTCGGCAGATACTGAGTTTACTTTCATTTTTGTTTATTTGTTTGTTTGTTTTTACAATTTAAGAAGTTAATGATGAACTGCTCAGTCAAATGAGCACGCTGCTCTTACATTTATTAATGTAAGTACTCTCTATTACTTCACTCCTTCATCCCTTCCTTTTTCTTCTCTATAAACAACATAGCCACACTGATCACTATGCTGCAACTCAACCTGTTCAATCCTGCAGTCACCAGCCTTTCAAAGTAACCTCCCTCACTAGAACTACCACAAGGTAGTGAGAGTAAATTCCAGCAACACCCTTTTTGACCTTCCATCTTCTGAACTGCCATGCTACTCCGGACTCCCTCAACTTGTTTTCATCCAGACCAGGGCAGGATCTACAATGCTGTTTTAAAGCGCTTTACAACAGTAGTGACAACTGTTGGGGCCCAGGACACACTCCAAAACAGTTGTCACTACTGTTATAAAGCACTTTAAAACAGCAGTGTAGATCCGTCCCAGCAGTGATCAGTGGCCAGAAAATTTAAGATGTGCCGATGCTCAGGTTGTTCACATATTAGCTTCCTAGGATCTTGAAGGCCTTCACCAGTCCAAAAGTAATACCACAATTAGAGTTTGCTCAATCAAATTAGGTAAAGAAATTCCTCTTCTCCTTAACTTCTAACGATAAAATCCAAAGTAAGTGAGTGGGGTTTAAGTCATGACTAACTTGTCTCATTCAATGGGGCTCCTCTAATTAGCTCAGATTTTACCAAAATCTCTAAATAGTTATCTCCTGCTATATTTGGTTCCCCCCTTCATCCAAACAGTTCTCTCCCTACCCCTTCAATCCCCCAACCCTTGTAAACTCCAGTTTCACCATCTCTCTTGGCCTTTTCTCTTCTTTTGCCAGCCTCCTCATCCACCCATTTTCTTTCTCTCCTTCTACCCGTTTCACCACTCCCTTGTCTATCATAGTTCTCCTCCTGCCTCTCCTTACTTCTCCCACCTTCTGGCTTGGTTCAGACGACATGATAATCAACGGGGGGGGGGGGGAACAATAGTCAGTTGTGTTGCTTATTGTCATGTGGAGGACACAACACACACACAACTGACAGTACACTATTTGGGGCACTTAAACAACAGAGAAAAACAACAGGCTTGTACGTCGTTTATCCCAAAATCCATTGTTTAAAGTGTCGTTTGGAGGGAACCCCCTCTCTTCGTGTACTATTCCATTTGGTCATAGAGTTTGCCGGCCAGAGCAGCCCAAAAAACTCAGCTGCTCCGATACAGCTGGCAGAATCTGTGGTACATTCTGGGATACGGCAGGAGGGCTGAGGGAGGTGGGAGGAAGGAGATGCAGCAGCCCAGAGGATACTGGGACTTTCAGCCCCACAACAGGGGGAGGGGAAACATGTCATGTGGTGGGTGCTGCTGCAGCGCTGCCAAAATAACGCAGTCAGTATGTTATTCCCCCCTCTGTTGCCTAAAGTGTAGTCTGAACTCAGCCTCTCTTTCTTTCAGCAAGCCAACAATACAGAAGCAGAAGAATGGGATTAATAGAACCAATACACACCAGAACTAAATAAGGGCGTAATCGTATCTGGATGCCCATCAGCCTCCAAACTCAGAATTGGATGGCCATCCTATTCCCCCTCTCTGCATTTTTGCTAGACAGGTGTTACTGCCCCTCTACCTAGGGCTCTGTGAAAGGGAAGAGGAGGCTGGGGATAGCCTGCTTCCCTAGTCCCCTCCTCTGTGAGGCTGTTTTTGAGACCTCAGAGATACGCAAAATTATTTAAATTTCAAACGATTCAATCCAACTGGGCTGAACGAGAGCCTCCCTTTTCTCCCCCCCCCCCCTTTCTATCCTCTTCCTATTTTATTCTTTGGCATTGCTTTTTTTCTGCCTCCCTCTTCATCTCAGCTATGCTACTTTGGGGTCAGTTGTCTTATTTTGACTCCACTGCTCTCGCCACTGTTCCTTCCTTCCCCACCCTCCTTGATCTTCTATTTTTTAATTGTGTTTTAAAATGTGTTTTTTCTTTACGGTTTTATGTTATAATTAAGATTTTGTTTTCATTCAAGATTTTATTGTTAGCTGCCTTGAGCACCAGTCTTTGGCAGAAAAGCAGGATGACAAATAAACTATGAACTTATTTTCTTCTCTTTGAGGTTTCCTGCTCCCCTCACGACATTCCGCTTTTTTTTTTAATTGTGCTTTTTTTATTTGTGTTTTTTTAATTGCGCTTTTCATTTATTTGTGTTATGCTATGCACTAATTAAGAGTCTGTTTTTAATCCGGATTTTATTCTTAGCCACCTCAAGGGCGGTTCTTTGGCAGAAAGGCACATAAACAATTAGTAATTAAGGTTACTTTTCTCCTCCTTGAGCTTTCCTGCTTCCCTCTCCTCATTCCTTCCTATTCTCTCTTTCACAAGCGTCTCACTCGGCCTTGCCCTTCTCCAATTTTCTCTCCTCCCTTCCCGTTGATGATTCCCTCACTCCTCGTTCTCTCTTCCGCTCCCTCAGGTGCCGCGTCGTGTCATGCCCCGCCCACCGGCGTACTCCACGCTCGGCCCCGCCTTCCCTTCTTACTCAGCGGCAGCCGCTATTTGACGAGAGGCGGGGCTTCTCCGTTCCAACCACGCCCCTTGCCGGACGGTGACTGCGCTGTGTGGGCCGGGCGGCCGCCGCCGCCGCTACTGCTGCAAGTGCTGCTGTTTCTCTTCCTTTTCCTCCCTCCTCTTCTCCCCTCAGCCAGTCATCACCGGGGCGCGCGCCATGGCGGAGCCGTTCGCTCCCCCCGCCTCAGCAGCTCTTCCACCACCACCGGTAGCAACAGCTGCCGCCGCCGGTTCCCAGCGGCTGCTCTTCACCCACGACCTGGTGTCCGGCCGGTACAGGGGCTCGGTGCGCTTCGGCCTGGTCCGCGTCATGCACGGCGAGGACTCCGACTCAGAGGAGGACGAGGGTGGACGAGGCCCCGGCGGCGGGGGCAGCGCAGAAGGAGGGGGAGGAGGAGGAAGCGGCGGCAGCGGCCCCGGGGGAGGCGGAGCGGGCAGCTCGGGCGGTTCCGAGTCCGGAGGCCCGGGCGGAGGCGAGGAGAGCCGCGGCAGCCCCCTCCGCCGCGGCTACGTGCGAGTCCAGTGGTACCCGGAGGGCATCAAGCAGCACGTCAAGGAGACCAAGGTAACGAAAGCGCCGCCGCCGCCCTGGGCCTCGTTTGCATCTCATCTGCATACACGGCGCGGCCGGTGGGTGGGGTGTCCGCAAAGGGCTGAGGAAAGAGATGGTGAAAGAAGCAGCGGCGGCGGCAGCAGCAGCTGGGGAGGAGGGCAGCTTGGTTTACGATGGAAGAAAGCAAGGGCTTCGCTGGGGTGTGAGGTGGAAGTGGAGGAGCAGGCCTTGGGGAGGTTAGAGGGTGCGGTAGCATGTGGGGAACTAAAGAAAGTTGGCCTCGGAGAGAGCAGGAAGGTATGGTGGGGAGGAGGCATGTTCTCCGGCCAAGGGTTTATGAACAGGCTGCCTTGTAGAGGCCACGATGCACCAGTTAGCGTGGCGGATCTGCACAGCCTCTTCAGCAAAACACGAACGCTTTACCTATTGGCCAGGTTTTCTCTTTTCTCTTCTTTCCCTCGCCATCCATTATGTTCTCTGCACCAGAAAAGATCTACATTGTGTCTCTCCCCACCTCTGCATATATTGGTCTTAATATTTTGCTAGGAGACATGATATCAATCCTGCATGCTCTGGGCCTCACCTGGGATTCACTGTTGTGTGAGAAATTCAGGTAATTTATTGGAAATCGTTCTTGAGTCTGAATGTGGCCTCACTGACTCCACTGCAGTGACATCTGCTGATTGATTTTTTGTTGTTCTGCAGAACTGCATAAAACCAGTGATTTTTGACTGCGTGATTTCTAATGTGTGGGGTTGGATCTTTAGGATGTAAAGAAAGGTACTAGAAATCATTATATGACACAGAAACGTGCATCAATATACGTTTTGTGATGCTGCTTACTAAAATATATTCAGGGGTGTTACTATTGTCCTGCATGAACTGCTGTTAGACCTTAAATAAATATTTTATATTAATAAGGGGTGATGTGGGTCTCAGTTAACAAGCTATACCAGGCAGTGTTGTTGTTTTGCATAAGGGAAGTGAGTATAGCAAACACTTTTGAAATAGTAGATGTTGATGGTTTGGAACTGTTGGTTGGGGCAAAAACCTCTAAGCCCCTATATTGATAAAGTGGGGTGTGTGGCTGTTGTGTTTTGCTGCAGCATACATAATCAACAGAGTCTTAAATAATTAGACAGAAATAGTAAAAATGCACCTATGTATGAGATGCAGATGTTAGTCACCTTCCATTCCCCCCCCCCAACAAACGAACTGTTAGTGCATGTGTTAACCAGTTAACATAAATCTTATTTGAAATGCTAGGAAGGACCTTAAGTCCAAAGAACACTAACTCCACTTCTCAGATTTCATAAAGTACAGTGACTCAATGCAAACATGTGAAACAAAAATGATGGGGGAGGGCCTGATGACTGAATGCATAGATCTAAGAAAAAGGAACAGAGGGATGGTATGCTATAATAGGTGGAAGTATTATATACATTCTTATTAGCACACTATTTGATCAGGAAGACATGTATTCTTCTCCGTATGGTGTGAAATTTAAAATCAGCATGTTTGTGAGATGCTGTTGGCCTTTTTCACTATTGATGAGTTCATTTGTAGAGAGAAGTTAAGCAAATGTCACTGGCAAAAAAACCCCACCACCCAGCTGTTTCAAAGCTAGTCCCTAAATGTTGAACTCTCAAATACTTCTCAGGGATCCATTGCAATATGGGTCTATATAAAGGATATTTAGAAATCCTGGGTATGAATTTTCAGTGCTTTCAGTTACTGTATTTCATCGATTCTAAGACACACTTTTTCTCCCATATTTATTCTGTAAAAACGGGGTGCGTCTTAGAATCGATGGTGTCTTGCAATCGCCGGATTTCTCCTGCTGCCTCAGCCTGGGAAGGCTTCGGTACTGGGAAGGAGGCCGCGATCTCAGGAGATCTTGGCCTCATTCCCAGTACTAAAGCCTTCTCAGGCCGAGGCAGCAGTGATCAAGGTAAGGGGAAAGGGGGGGACTGGGGAGGGGGGAGGGGGGACTTGCAGGGCCCTAACCCTCCCCCCTCACCTCCATTGCTGTTGCCTGCTGGCAACGCTTGCCTTGGCCTGGCAAGACATTGTTACAGGGATGCCGAGGCGAGCGCTACCAGCAGCGTGGAGCAGCGGCAGCGAGGATGGGCGATAGTGATGGAGGGGAGGAGGGAAGGGCGGAAGGGGTGCTGAAATTAAGATGCCTCTTAGAATCGACGCAAAGCTTTTTCCATGTTGGTGGCCCTGAAATTAAGGTGCGTCTTATATTCAATGGCGTCTTAGATTCGATGAAATACGGTATATGCTAGCAATAGGAATATGCTAGCAAGTTGGTTTATTGTTCTTGGTTCTTCACCAGGATCTTGTGTTCTGTCCAGTTTTATTGCTTGTTTCCACAGGCAGGCTAAAATTGGAAATCAGTTGATTGGGGGGGGGGGGGAATCTCCTTCCAGACATAATAATAAGAATTCTACTTACAAAAGTATTTTTAAATTTCAGCATTCTCTGGCGTCATATACAATACATAAGTGTCATGTAATTAGAGTGAGTGATGGAGTAGGAGGACTGGGCAGACATGAGTTTTAATTCACACTGTATTTTGCAGTTTGCTGGGTGATCTTTGGGCAGTCACCCTAACCAGCTTCACAAGGTAGTTAAAGTAGGGATGGCAAGATAATCATAAATGTCACCGAGCTCCCTGGAGGAGTCTTGGGATAACATTTATTTATTTATTTATTCATTACATTTATATTCCACCTTTCTTCCTCCTTAAGGAATCCAAGGTGGTGTATATCCTCCTCCTCTCCAATTTATCCTCACAACAACAATCCTCTGAGGTAGGTTGGGCTGAGAGAGTCCGTGACTGGCCCGTTGTCACCCAGTGAGCTTCCATGGCTGAGTGGGGACTAGAACTTGGATCTCCCGACACCCTGTCCAACACTCTAGCCACTACACCACACTGGCTCTCTGTAATAAAGAAGTGAGCAGTGTGATTCATAGACAGGATATATGTTTTTGTTCTGAAATGAGTGAACTTGAAATGTAATACTGGTTTAATCTAGCCTAAAATATGTAGGATTACAATTGCATGAGGGTCACTTTATTTTTTCCTAGATGAGAGGCTTGCAAACTTTCGCCAATCTCTTTCTCAGATTCAGACCCAGAACGAATTTCTGTTTTCTTCCTAAGGAGGTAGAGTGGATTAAAACCCACCTTTTGAAACTCATACCTTTCAGTGTATTCCGATTATCCTATAATGTCTTGATTTTCCTGTCTTTGTCACTGGAAAATGTGTCATAGGAAATGCTTCATAAACTGCGTGTGTACCTTCAGCCAGGTTTGTACTGCTGCTTTCAGGCCAGGTAACTATATAAACAGTCATTACCCGTTACAGTTTTTTCTCCTCTTCCTCCCCCTCTGGGAATTAGGTAGTGCTACGTAGGAAACCATGACTGAAATAATGAGTATGTTGCCTAAGTTCTGTGTCATTGCTTTGTTGTGAATATTGGGGAGTTTCATAAATCAATTATCCCTTATCAATCCAACAGTAACACCTCAAATACTACAAAGAGTCCAACCTGATCCTTCACTTTGACTTGCCACATTTCTGTTATGTTGACGGATGTGGAAAAAAGTGGTTATGTTAGTAGAATATGTTAGTGGTGCTGGTTCTTTCATATTGACAGCTAGGCATCTTGACAAAATATAATTTCTGGGCTCCTCATTGTAGCATTGGGTTGTATATGAAATTTGCAAATCTTGAGCAGATTTCATGGTGGAGCTGTAAAGCAGAGGGGATAATTGCACAAAATTCATAGCTGCAGACTTTCAGTTATATTCACTTGCACAAGTCCATTTTTTATTTTAAAGGTTGTGAACATGTTTGGGATACTCAGGTTTCCTTCTCGAATTTTAGGAACATAGGATAGAGGGCACTGAAAAGTGATGAGAGAGGATGATGGTGGCACAAGTGAGATTGTGAGGCGTGGCAGGGTTTTTTGCCCCTCTTGCCAGGGGCTTTCGTCATTCCTGACAACCCATGATGAAGTCACCTTGCAAGGTTGAAACATCACTGCAAGTCACCCTGAGCAACCCAACAACAAGCCATGGGTTCTTAGAATGCCTTGTTCATGAAAAACAAGCCATCCTGCAGAAACCACGCCCAGTTCGGATGTCATGACAACTCACCATGGGTGATCAGCCATGGTGAGTTGTCATGTCATGAGAACCAGGTCATCGTGTCATTAATCAAGTTACTGCCTTAGTTTATACTGTATCCTTCTAGTCGAAAGGTAGTTCTTCGAATCCATCTTAAAGGGCAGAAATTAGATTGATTTTTGTCTCTAGTTTTGAATGAAACTCTATAAATATTGTAACCACCTGTGTCTCCCAGTCTAATGTGTATTCCAGCTAAGAATTATATATGATCATCTATTACAGAATATGCTGGAAAATAGTGAACAAGGGAAGCTTCACAGTTTGAGAGGCAGGTGTCAAGTTTACTCTTTGCAATTTAATGATATAGGATGTAAGGCTATTGTGTATACAAGCAGAGAGAGTCCTATAAACACTTGTTGATTGTTCTCTGTTCCCAGAAACTTCCCTGTAATTCATTCATATATGTTTATAAATTATCATGAGTGCATCTGTTGTATCTATACTCTTTTCACCAAAAACTCTCAGGCCTTTCTGTCCCTGAGCCCTGTGTGCTGACTGCTTAACTCTGTGGAAATTGGAATGTTCTTGAGCATTCCATGACACCATTGTAGCGCAGTGAATGGGTGAGTGTCTGTGTGTATGTTAAATACTACACCAAAAAAATACCTAGTTTTGGTTTTCCTTTTGGCTAAAATAGCATCCTGAACTTTCAGAGATTTTTCAAAGTGATCATGATTTCAACAAAAGTTAACGTGAGCCATAAGCTAGCTCTCTCTCTCTCTCTGTATGAGTTATATATAAAATTTCATGTGTGTGTATGACTTCACATTGTGTGGAGAAGATCAGAAATACAGTTACAGCTCCATTACATTTTGTTAGAAGCTATGAATATATGCATTTGGAAGAATTTGGACTTCTTATACTGTAGTACATTTTAATGCTCCAGATTATTATTCTGTTTTATCCTCCCAAGAAATCACATCTAACAGACCTCTTGCTTTTGACATTTCATTCATTCTCTTAGGGAATTACTTAGGAATCAACTGGCATCCATAGTAGTTTGAGACTGAAGGGAAACAAAAGACTTACTGGAATTGCTGTAGGTCTATACAATTGAATGGATATCCTGCCCCATCCTCTTGTATATCCATTGCAAGGTTACTTGCCCTTTACTTAAGTTTGTTTTGCAAGTTAGAGCGTTTGATTAATTTCATTCCAGTATATAGACTTGGGGATTATGCTATTGAGGTTTCTGTTTTAATATGTCTCTGAACAACAACTTCTGTGATCTGTCTATGAGTGACAGTGGAGTTAAGTTTTAAGGAACCCCATCACCACCTCTAAGATTCATTAGCTAGCTTAAGTATGCAAGCAAGCAACATTCCAAATTAATAGTTAGCAGAGATATTTATGTTCATTTATTCCCTGAAAAAAATCAGCAGCTTCTTTGTTTTTACTCTTGCTAGTATTAAGCTTGGAAAGCTTGGAAAACACATTGGGGTTGCATCTACAGTTTTAAGAGTGGTATTTGACTGCATTTAAGAGCCAGTTCATATGTTAATTCCGCTTTGTTTGCTGTTTATCCATCTCAGTCTAGATTGTACTGGATATTGTGTGTTCCCCAAACATCACAATTTCAAGTTGAGTAGTGACATGAAAGATTGCAGGTTAGTCTTCTGATGAACAGTTAAAATGGTAGAGCTGGAAGGGACTTCAATGGTAATCTAGTCCAATCCACTGCCAATGCAGAATATTCACTCCTACAATACTCCAGATATATGGCCACCATCTTTGCTTAAAAAGATAGAATGAAGGAGAATCCAACGCCTTTTGAGACAGTCTGTTCCATGATTAAAGCTTGTACTGTCAGGAAGTTCTTCCTAATGTTCAATCTGAATTCCTTTTCTTGTAATTCTGAACCCATTGGTTCAGGATCTACTTACTCTTTGGAACAACTAAAGACAAATTTGCTCCAACATCTGTATGACTGTCCTTCAAATATCTTAAGATGGCAAACATAACAGCTTTTAATTGTTTCTTCTCCAGGCTAAACATACCCAGTACCTTCTACCTTTCCTCAAAAGTCTTGGTCTCCAGGCCTCTCACCATCTTTGTAACCCTCATCTAGATACATTCCAGTTTGTCAATATTCTCCTTAAACTGTGGTGTGCTCTGACCAAAGTGGAATAAAGTAGTACTGTTACTTCTCATAATCTGAGCACTATACTTCTGTTGATAACATCTACCCTGTATTTGTGCAGCTGAATTTTCATACCTAATTACAGGACTTTACACTCACCTCTGTTGAAATTCATTTTGTTAGTTTTGGTCCTATTGTCCATTTTGTTGTCCATTTTGAATCCTGTTTTGTCTATGGTATTAGCTACCATCCCCAGTTAGAGGGGAAAGACAATATTTGTCTGCCTCCTTTTGCACAGCACTTCACCTGTTCTCCAAGCATAAATAAAATAGAGGCTCTGAGATTATATCGGTAAATTCCTTTAATACCAGATGGTGCAATTTGCCTGAACACTTGAATTTATCTAGAGTGGCTAGGAGGTCCTGTATCATTACTTTATTTATTTTGGGCTGGAACTTCAATGTTTAATATATTTTTGCCAGGGAAACACAGTTTCCCATGTGAGAGAAGACTGTGTCAAAGTAGAAGCTGAGCAGTTCAGCCTTCTCTCTATCACCTGTTAACATTCCTCCAAATTCTCCACACAGTAGACTTGTTCTTCCTCTTGTTCAAAACATAGCCAAAAAGAACCCCTTTTCAGTGTTTTTAACGTGTCACATAAGCATTTCCTGAGCTTTAATCCTTCTGGCCTTCGCCGTGCAAGCTTTGGCTACTCATCAGTACTCATCCTGGATGGTTTGCCCTTCCCATTTACTATATATGTCCTTTTTAAATACAATTCATCAGAAAGCTTATTTAGCCACCCTGCTTTTTTTAGATGCCTCCCATTTTACTTGCTTATTGGAATGGTTTTTGATGGTGCCTTTAATATCTCACTTTTAATATGGTGTAATGAAGGTGGGGGAAGGGTAATTGCTCCAGAGAGAGACGGTGCTTATAGATAAGAGACAGCATCTTGAATTGAGCCTAGAAATTAACTAGTAGTAAAGAATACTACCTGTATTTTATGATCTTGATAGCCGACTCTCAGCAAAAGGCAGGTAGCTGCATTATGAATCAACTTATCTATTTAAGAACCAGTGTAGTGTTTAGAGTGTTTGACTCTGGCTGTAGAGATCAGAGTTCAAATCCCAATTCAACCATGAGACTTACTGGGTGACTTTAGGCCAGTCATATACTCAAGCTAACCTGCCCAAAGGTTGGTTGGTTAGAATAAAGTTGGGAAACTCATATACACCACTCTTAGCTTATTGGAGGAAGTTTGAGGTATATATGTGCTGGTTAATGTTGCTGAATTGTTTTCAAGTTCAGAATTTACCATCAAGGTGTGTATAACACTGGGTAGTTTTTTCAGAAGATGGCACAGTTGACACAGCCACAGCTGGTAGAAACACTCTTGAGATAAAGCAGAGTTATACCTGGAGTATCCAGAAATAGTGCATGATCCAAGAGTATATCCATGGTACAATGTGGTCTATTCGAGGAAGTGTTGAGGTAAAAACCCTGCAGTCTGGTCCAAGTCCCGTTATCATCAACATACCCATTTTATATAGTTTGAGTTCTTGTTATTCTTCATCCATTCTCTAAGGCAGGAGTGTGGCTAAATCCAGCCCTTCTGGGATCCCAATCTGGCCCTTCATGGTTCCTTAGACGGCTATACCCCCATCTCATGGCCCACCTTGTTTCCCCCCACACTCTGGTATTTTCCTGGCATTTGTGCAGTTCCCCCTCCCACCCCAATTCTAAAAGGTTGAAAAGCCTCTTAGATACTGGCAGAAAAAGCTTTTAAAGCTAAAATATGCTGCAGGGGGGTAGCCTTGGGCCCTGCCTATCACTGGGATGTGGCCCTCGAAAGCTTCTCTGAAATGGAATTTGGCTGTCTGGCTGCAAGAGGTTCTGCACCCATGCTCTAAGAGGTAGGCAACTGGAGCCGTCTTGATACTTTTGACCACAACTCCCATAATCCCTGACCACTGGCCATGCTGACTGTGGCTAATCAGTATTATAGTACAAAAGATCAGGCAGGCCCCAGATTGCTTACCCCTGGTAGTCATTCAGACAATCCTACTGCCATACCTGGGTTTGATGAAAAGTAGACCTGGATCTCATTAGAATGCTGATGACCCTTCTCACCCAGAGTTCCAGGTGGTTCCTGGAATATCCTATTCCAAATGAAGTAGCATCAGCTTCTACCTGAGACATGGAAAATGCTGGCAATGAACTCATTACCTAAATGGTCCCTTAGGTGTTCGCAGTTTCCACAATAGTAGCTGTTGTGGAAACTGCAAATGAAGACCATTATAGCTTTATCGTGAATATTTATTATAATGTGTATATTTCATGTGGCATAGATAGCATAGTTCAACTAGTTTTAGGTTTTTTGAAAGCACTGAATTTCTTAAATTGAAATTTGTCTTAATATATACAAAAGGAAATGAAAATAACAATGTAGTCTGGTCAAACCATGTTTCTTGATCTCTAGATGCCCTTAGGATGATGTGCCTTTGCCTCTGTTCTGTCTGCAGGAGATTGTAATAAAAACTGCATGAAGTAATCTGCCACAGTGTAGTAGGATTGGTAAGATGAATTTGTCCCACAATACTTCAGTTAGATGAGTATTTCTCAAAGGTTATAATTGGAAATTATTTTTTAAAAATGATAAGCTGGCCTGACAAAAAAGAAAACAGGAGCCTATGCTAAGAACAGTTTTTGACTTCTTCTAATCTCTCGTGCACCTCTCTTGTTGAGCTTTCTTTTCCCTCCACTCACTGCAGTTTTATTTTGGTGGTGTTACATATCATAATTTAAACACAGATATGTAGCAAGTAACTTAAGTACTTTATCAGTTTGGAAGGCAGTCATTGTGTCTAAAGCTTTGCCTGTTTTTCCATTTAAATGCTTGGCATTAAAATTATTAGGGTGGGAAGTTTTATTTTGTGTTGTCTATCTCTAGCATCATGTTTCCAATTCCATGTACAGTTCTTAGCAGGGGCATTTATTTTGTACCACAATCACAGTGCTTTTTTATTCTCACTTGCCTTCAGAATAAATCATGCAGCCTGAATGATAAATATGTTTAAAATAAAAATCCAGTGTAAATGCTTAAAATTCTGGTTTTAAAACCTTTTTTAAAAACAAAAACGATTTTTATAATACTTGAAGAGAATGCAGTTATGATGAAGTGATGGCAGGCAGGCATTTATCTTCCTTGAAGGGTTTTAAACCAAAATGTGTGTATGTGACATTCAAAAGCATGGCATTATACTACATTTTAGTATTAAGCATAGAACTTAACTAAAATATAATTACTGTCCACTGCATTCTGTGAAAATAAAAGTTGTACTAATAGATCAGAACCATCATGGAATATAACAATCCTATCACTCTCCCAACAGGTGTCTCAGAAGGGTTAGGATGGGGCACATCTGCCCTGGAGGTCCCAGTTATCTGTGAAGAAAGCTCAGCAGGTATAAAACTGCTGCTGCTGGTGATCCCACTGGCTGTAGGCCCTGAAATGAGATGAGGCATGGCAGCTTTGGATCTCCAAAGGCCCTCCATTCTCCCGTGAGACCCCAGGATCGAGCACTTTACCTTTGCCAGTCTCAGGCGTAGATATTATCTCCCCCTCCCCCCAATTGAGGAGAAGAAAGAGAACCACTGAGAGAAAAACCAGATAGAACCAACCCTCACCTCTTGCTCTATGGGGAATCCACAGTGTATCTCCCCTTCTGCCCTACTTAGGATTGCTCTGTAAAACAGTTCTTAAATTTGTGCTCATGTTGTTTTTCCCATGTGGGTGGAAGGGGAGGAAGTAGTGACGAGTTAACCACATGAGTTTCAGTTGATTGAGATTTCTTTTAATTGGGTTACAGCCTTACTAATATCCAGTGTGAGATTAGAAGTAATCATTCTTAATATGTTTTGCAGGTGATCATGAGCTCTTTGTGCATAAGATTCAGCAATTGTAAATGGTGTTGCTTTCTAATCAGGTTTTTGTGTTCTAAACTACTTAACTACTATCTTTCCCTACTATAAAATGTGTAAAACTATCAGGCGTATTCCAAGAATGTGTGTTTAAAAACTAAACGGGGGATGATTGGAACAGGGGTGAGGAGAGGTCAGTTCATGCACATTTTCCTTTAGTGTTTATTGTGGAGGACACCTGCAAATTGAAGTTTTTCTTTCTTTGTAATTCTCTGTTTAGAATTCAGTTTTGAGCTTATCAGAAAATGTGATTTTGGCAATGACTGTTTTATGCTGTGAAACGGTATCTCTTGAGCAGTTTTCATAAAAGTAGAGGTAAATTGTTGTAGCTGATGTCAAATCTAGGAAAAAGATAAAATTCTTGCATGAGATCATTGAATAATTGCTCAGAGAAATGAGACTTGAGGACGCTAACTTTCCCAAAGCAGTGCTAAACACTTGGAGTACAAAGAAGATAAAGAGCAAAGCAATTGCAGTCACTATCATTGGAGTAAGGATTTTGCACTCTTTTGGATACACAACTGCTGCAGGAGCAAGCCCTTTAAAGCATATGCCCTTGGTAGAGCATCCTTGTTTATTTGCAGAAGACAGTAAAGTTGCATCTTCTGTGTTTCTTAAGAATGGTCTCACACTAGAGCTTGCACAGTTGAGGTATTGCTTCTCTGTAGCTAGCTGGAAATCCAGTTAAAACTGAGATTCCACACAGGACAAATAATAGCATGATATTATTCAGCATTGCTTTCCCCTCAGGCCAAGATCCTTCTACCATGTTTAGTCATACGTTCCATTCAAACATCCTTTTCAAACTTAATTACATTTCCTTCAGTACTTCCAGATGAGGCTTTTATTGTGCAATTGCCCTGCCTTATTCACAGGGGTCCAGACAACATCATCTTCCTGTGTTTTCTTACTGACTATTCTGTCTTTTTTTCTTCTGCAGAAAATCCATTAGGGAAGAAAAGATGGAATAGTTGCACAATGCCATCTGAATGATAGCTCTAGGAGCCTTCCATCTGAAAGCATCCCTGTTTATAGGTCCTGCCCATCTTATTTCTTCCTTTTGGTAATAGCCTCTTAATTGCTCCTTGAATAAATAGTATTTTTCAAAGTGCCTCATTGTCAGTTCTGATCCTGTAGTGGTGATTGGAGGAAGAAGACTTAGTTACTGGTTTTCTTCATTTATTTTTACATTTTTATTGCAAATAGTGCTATTTCACTATAAGAAAGAATATGAGAGGAATTCTGTAATTAAAGCTTCCCCCTATTTGAGGAACAGGCAGTGACATTAGGGCAATTGAGATTCTGTTCACCACTAATCTAACAACTGTGGATTAGTGATAAACAAAAAGAATGAAAGAAAATGGGAAGCCTGCAAAGAAGGTACTTTTCGTTAACTTGTCAGTTCTCTCTGGACAGGTTGATTCTGCAATGGCATTTTATTGCAAGTGATGAAATCTTGGCAAATCTGGCCTAAAAAAATAAGGGAGGATAACACAAACCCTAGAATATTGATTGGATTCTACATAAAGAATGAGTGCTTTGACAGTAGTCTTTCAATTCAATCTAAGAAGTTGTCCTGTCCCTTAGCATGGCCAATGAGCCATTGAATTATTTATAGGCCAATACTACCTTTTTGTCATGGTTTGGGGCGCATTCTCAAGAGAGGAAGTAACCATTAGAAAAGAGGTCGCATTAGAAGACAGTTGCTAGTAATTTCAGTTGTGCTGAGCTAATCACTGCCAATTATCTGGAGCTCACAGAAACATGGAGTTGTATCTGAACACTTACAACAGCAATTTGGTAACTAGTAGCAGAAAATATTTTGAAGAACAGTGTTTTGGGTTTGCTGTACAGATTAAAACTTGATTCCAGAAAAGCAAAGTATGAGCACAGTCAGCATATCCATTAAAATAAATGTGTATTACAAATATTGTTGCTTAAGCTTGATTTTGGTGTCTGATCCCTTCCCCAGTGAACTTTCTAGTACTAGTATACTGGTACATCTAGAACAAAAACTTTTAAGAGCATTATAACAAATGCTGCCATAATGTATTGCCTTTATATTTGCACAATGACTACCTCTATTACAGAACCATCTGTGGAACCGTCTAGGTAAACTAACTGATTTGTCATCACTGGGCCTTTTCATTTCCAGGCTGTAAGATGATTTTACGTAATTTTGTGGAGTGTGGAAACTGTCCAATTTTGATTGGTTAGATATTTCTTTGACTTCATAACAGCTGTTCTTAAAAAAAAAACAGGAATTGTGGTGGTATTACGATAAGAGAACTAAAGTGGGGCTTCTCTATTTTGCATTTTCAAATGTAGTATTTGGGTTGGATGCAATGTTACCTCCTACCAGGCAGAGCACTCCCTAAGCAGCGCTTCACTCAGGACACTCCAGAAGGAAGAGTAAGGAAGATTATCTTTGCTGATTCCTCCTCTCTCTTTCTGCCACTCTCAGCATCATCTCCCCAGTGATGTGAGTCAGAAAATTTTCCAAAACAGAAAATTTTCTGGTACTTCATTTTTCCATGGGAAATTTTACGTTTCATAACTTCCTCAGTAAAAATGAATGTATGCCAATTGCAAATCCAATATTAGACAAGCTTGGTCGTTTTAAAGTTGTGATACATGTTTTTCAGATGATTATCCATAATAGGTATGTGAGAGAATTTGTATGTTTTTCAATGATATTTTATCCCCTATGCTGTTCAACATCTACATGAAACCACTGAGAGAAGTTTTCCAGAGATGCGGGGTGAGGTGTCAACAATATGGCGGATGACACCCAGATCTACCTCTCTTTTTCATCAAACCCAGGTGAGGGTTTTTTTCTGGAAACCCACATCACTGCATCTCCCACATTGTCCCAGAGGTTCCCACTGCATGTCCCACATTATTCCAGAAGGGTTGGCGGAACTGGCAAAGATTGCCTCCTCCCCTTGTCTGATAGCTGGAATACTCTAGTAGATCTCAAGCCTTCCTAGAGATTTGAAGGCCTGGAAAAAACAACAGATGACCCTTTTGTAGGTCAGCTGTAAAGCAAATAGGTTTTAGTTACTAATTCCAGACCAAGTCACCCCAAAATACTTTGCATTACAACAGGGATAGCTCACAACAATATATTATTTCTGGGAAAATCCGTTTTCCCACCAGCTGCTATGAGTATCACATCTAAGCTCAGAGGGAACAAAGAAACCTGAGGGAGGTAGCAGATGATGTCATCATCCCTGCTAGTCAAAAAGCCCTGGCACTTTGACCCTATGAGCCCTAATTCCATTTCATAAATGGCACTTATGCTGGGCAAGTGCCGAACCAAAACAAAGCGCAGGCTTCAGCTAAGTGTTGGTTCTGGAAAAGGGTGTAGGGCTCATCCTCTTTAGCTCTAGTAGGAAGCTTTGGACCCACCTGACTCACCAGAACCTGACTCCCCTCTCACCATGACAAGCAAGATTGTAGAACATGAGGAGGTGGTGTCTGTTGAATGACTGATGGATGAGTGGGGTGTGTATGTATGAATGGAGGGATGGGGGAATCATATTCTATCAGTTGAACCGAAAGATCAGTGGAAGTCTTATGCATATATGGCACAAGCATGTCTCAGGGTGGTACATATGTCCCATAACCATAAGCCATATTGGCTGTCCTGTTGCCATAACCTTTGAAGTGTATGACTTGTGCTTGTTGTATTAAACTGTGCATTATTTTATGGTGTGGCTAATAGTGCAAGAGGGACTAAGCGCACAACTATTACATATTTTCAAGCATGATCTCCAAGCCATTATTTTAACTGTGACCATCCGGGATGAGGGTTCATACATTTTGCTGCGGGTACATAATTCTCAGTGGAAAGCATAATCTGCTGAAAAAGTAGTGACACTGATGCTTTCCTTCTCTATTCCTCATGCAATCTGTGGCCTACAGTTTATGTCCCTACTGTTCTAGCTTGTGTTCCCTCGTGGAAGGGCTCTGTCAGTCCCACTGATAGCTCTACCAGAATCTTTAATGCTTTGAGCAGGCTCCCTTACAAATGAGGACACACAGATAAGGATTTTAAACTACCTTCATTCTTCTGGCCCTTCTTCAGTGTTCTTACCTGTCTACCTGTATACTTCCTGGCCCTGCCTCTCAAGTCTCTTGGACCCTCCATCACTTCTACCTGGCTAGGTGAGGTATAGAATCTGGCTAGGTGAAGTATAGAAACTATTCACTGTTCATAAGGAGAGCCTTTCTCAGACAAGAGGGTTTGACGCAGTTTCCTCTAACAGAGTTTTTCTTCCCTTTGTTAACCTAATACCTTTAGGAGCTTGGAGAGGGAGGCCTCATTACAAATAGCATTCTAAAACATTTCTGCTTCATATCAGTTGAGATGGGTTAGTCTCATGCTTTTACGTTAAGGAAATTGTAAATTGTGTTGAGTACATTTCTGCAAAGCAGTACTTACTCACTGCTAAACTCATGAAAACCATTCTTTTAAGATTTCTTAGGAATTCCTAAATGTCCAGCCCATTTGTCATGTGTTAGTTTAATTGCATCCATGTTTAATTTAAAAAATGGGGTGACAAAGTTACCTAGTAACTTTTTCCCATTGTGTGTAGCATTACAATGTGTAGCATTTCATTGTGGCACTGGATTGTTTTCCGCTGACTGTAGAAACCTGTGCCATGGTTTGATCACATGTTGAAGCTAGAGATAATTTCTGTGTACCCTGTTCTGTATCTTTTCAGTGTCTTATCCTGTTCGCAATCTCTTTCACAGGAGCTAGCAATGGGAGAATTTTTAACTTTGTCATATGTTAAAATCTTCATCAGATTTAATGAAACATATGTAAAACCTGTTCTAAATTTTGGGTACCAGTGCTGTCACCCAACTCCTGTTCATCTTGGTAGCACTGGCATAGAGTGCTGTTGGTCTGTGCCAGATTTCAGAGGAATTACTCCAGTGTATGCCAGAAAGTTAGGCTTCTGGTTGGTAAATAAATTTAAACAGACCATATTTTTCAATGAATCAAGGGTTGAAGCCTCTAGAAGCCTTAGCTGCTCACTACCATTTTCCATGTGACTTTGCTTTTGTATTAATACACTGGAGATATACATAATAAGGGGAGAGCTCTGCTAAATTCACACTGCAGGAAATGGGGTTAAAGAGCTCTTTGTCCATGTCTCACTTGAAAGAAAGTGTTTGAGGCACATAGTGTTTATGTGGGGTTTGGGGGAATTGCAGGCTATGCTAGAGGCCAGATGGAAAGTATTGGGGAGGGACAGTTTTCTGTTGCTATTTTAGACCTAAAATCTCATAATACTGATAGTTGGAGATCTATTTGGAATGTTACTCTAGCAGAAAATCCCAAGGCCAGCTCACCTACATGCATTGAATATAAACCTAATACACACAGACATGATTATGCATAAACCTTATATGATAAAACCAGAGAGTAAACATCTCACATTATTGCACATGGGCAGTAGTGCATAGCGGGTTGGATCCAGATTTAAGCTAGATCAATTGTACTTGTAGAAATGGATTTTCCCACCCCTTCTTCCCATGGCTGCTCTTCCAGCCCTCTCAAATACCACATAGTCAGGAGATCATGCTGACTGGGGTGAGCTATAGTTTGGGAGGATCCTGCAGAATTGGGTGGAGAGACCTTCCACAAGCAACACCCTTCCTCTTGCAGTAGGCAGATCTTGGATCCACCCGCTCGTGTCCAATGAGAGTAGACAAACTGGTACGGGGAAGGTAAGCTCTTGCTTTTTTGTCCCCACTGTACATTCAGTGTATATGCGTTCCCAAACATGCAAAAAAAAGTGTATACAATGGCGAAAGCATTTTTAAATAATGAGGGAGTGTTTCATCATGTGAATCCGTGCTTTTTACCTTTTTAAAACAACACTGCGTGAAATCAGTTGTGGATTTCCTAACTACTTATCTAGTTTGATTCTGTGAGTGAGGTTTGAGCGACTTCAATCTTATTCTATGTTCTGAACTTGATTTGACCTGGTTCGCACATAACTGCAGCAAATTGTAGGTTAAATAATTATGATTGTTGCCATTATGTGCAAGCGAGCCTTGATACGTGCTTTTCAGGCCTGGTGCAAGATCTCCCACCACCTGAGGTGTGAAAGCACACGCGTTGCCACTGCACCCCCACCATCCCCTTCTTGTAACCGCCTCGCACCCCTTTACCTCATCTCTTGTGCCCCTTCCCCTTTGTCTGTTGTGCCCCCCTTCTCTCATCATGCCCCCACCTCTCATCTGTATCTCTTTGCATCCCCCCACCATTCCCCTTCCATTTTCGGACCTTTACCTCTAGCACCACCTCTGTGTCAGCTCTCTGGAGAGCTATGTGGACAGAAGAAGTGGCTAGCATGGTTCTCTGGAGAGCCCGCCCTGCTGAGAAGATTCCTAGCACGAGCCGTGTGGCTGAGAGCAGCCACCCATCCACTGTTTAACTGTGACGGGCAGGTCCAGAGGGTTCTGCTGACTGCTATTTCTTGCGGCATTTGCCTCAGCAGGAGAGTGGGATTGGTGGGACTCCTCAGAGCACCTACTAGCATTGCTTTGCCGGCAGCTGCTCTGGAGAGCCCCCCCCCCCGACCCCCCTCTCTCACTGCTGCAAATGCTGCAGCGGGTGAGTCTGTGGGAAAGAGCCACACAATTCAGCGTTCTTCCACTCCACCACCTGAGGCGGGGACTTCACCCCACTTCATAGGAAGGCTGACCCTGACGCTTATGTTTTAAAATTTTCCTTCTGAAGTGATACCTGTTTGTTGCAGTTACATTTTCAAGAACAAACAGCTCTGATTTACTATTGCTAAAATGTTTTTAAACCACCCTAATCCTTACGAATGTCCTATAATACAAGGAATATGGTCAAAAAATAGCCATACAATACATTAAATTCTTTATGATGTAATCTAAGCAAAGGAGAACCTTTGGATTTTGTAATTTTCAAATGCTATTTGAGACCCAGTAAAATACAAACTTCAAAGATAAAACAAATAAAAGTAATTTAAAATAAAACCAGGCAGTACTTTAAGAGTTGAAGTGAAATGATATGCAAAAGGTGCTGAAGTATATCAAACAGGTTTATCTGGAAGAGTTATTAAAAGTGAAAGGTATTGCTAATGTCTCAGCAAAAGATATTGCAGATGTTATACTCTAAATGTATTTACTGTTTCTAATGTCTTTGAATTATGGTAAGTGTTTGCCAAATTTTGCTGGTAAATTGTGATCAATGGGTATAACCAATACAGACAAGGATTAGGAAAGTAATACATGACTTCAGAGTAGAGCAATAGAAATTGGGTGAAATTTGATAGTGCAGAGTGGAAGGTCATGCAGTTGGGGAATAGTAATAAGCACTTCTGCAGTCTCTTGTGGGCTTATCAGCTAGAAGCAGAGGAGGCAAGAGACTGGGTATGTGACAGAAGCATCCTAGTTAATAGCGCAATGACCAAATTACCAACATGATATAGTTATGAAGTATGCAAATCTATTCACAATTGTGCTAAGGAAGGCTTTTCCAGTAAAGGTTTATCGTTATTAAAGCATTGGCTGGACTGACTTAGAACATACAATTTATCGCTCATGTTAAAGGATAGCAACTACAAGCTGTAACAAAGGTGCAGAAAAGCACAGCCAAAATGATCAAGGGCCATTAGCTTAGAAAAAAGGCAAAGGGCAGGGGACATGATTGAGTTGTCTGAAATTATATGTTGTGCAGATAAAGTGGATAGGGAGACGTCCCCCCCCCCCTTCCCATGATGCTAGAACATGGGGTCATCCAATGAAGCTGAATGGTGGGAGGTTCAAGATAGGTAACAGGAAGTACTATTTCACACAGCGCATAGTTAAACTATGAAATTTGCTACCACAAGATGTGGTGATGGCCACCAACTTGGATGACTTTAAAAGGAGACAAATTCATGGAGATGAGGGCTTTCAGTGGCTACTAGTCATGATGGTTTAGGGGCAGTATGCAGCTGAATGCCTGTTTCTGGGAAATACAAGTGGGAGGGTGCTGTTGCACTCATGGCCTGCTTGTGGGCTTCATGGGCAACAGAATGCTGGACTCGGTAGGCCTTTGTTCTGATGCAGCATGGCTCTTCTTTCTTTTAAAAAAGTCATGAGATTAGTAATATATTTAGTTTGACAAAAAACAAGAATGGGAGATGCTTGTCATTAGACAATGAGGAGTTAATGTGTTAAGCAAAGATGGAAAAACTTTTCTAAGGGCACTCTCTATGTTGAAAATATTTAACTTTTTTTTCTCTAGACAGTATTGTATTATTGTTATGGCTTGCATTATACAATTATTAAGTGGTTGAGGTGTCATTGCTCATGCTGCATTACCTTACCCACAGGTTTATGATGATAAATAATGTAGTTCCCTTGAAAAGGTGTGTCTCAAATTTATCACCTCTCCCCACTGCTTGCAATTATAAAAATGTTTGGCCATTACATCTGAATCGTCCTAATTATGGTTTGGCTGTGGGGCCCAGTCTTATGGCTTCACATGCGCTCTCTTCCCCCTCAGATGCTTCAGCATCCTCAGTGACTTGCCTATTTAGTAACCCATAGTTTGCCATTATGTCTGAAATGGCACAAACTGGCTTGCTTGAATGGGAAAGTCGGGGAAGGAAAATGTGCACATATGGGGAGGAGGGGAGGAGGTATGTTAAACACATAGTTTGGCTGTTAAATCTGAACCAACCCACTGGGACTCCTCTTGCTCAGTAATGTGAATCCTTAGGTTCTTCTTCGTGGTCTCTGTGCATCACACATATGGGCTCTGTGCCTGCGCGGGCCCTCGATTTGGAAAAATATTTTTCAAGCTGAGGCGTTTGGGGCAGGAACCCCTCCCCCACACCATACTGATCATGTGCATGGGTTCCCGCCCAACCCTCAGTTCTCTTTTGTCCGCCATTGTGGCTACCTCGTCAGGAATATCCTCTCTAGAGAATTTTTGAATTGAGGCGTTCCTTTTTCATTTATTTCTTCACTATTATTTCTTTTTATTTTCTTTTATTTGCTTTTGTTAATTGTTTGTATGGCCCTACAGGCAGCTTTTCGAAAATATTTGGAGTGTGGAAGTAAACTTCCACCACAGCCATTCCTTGTGTCTCATATGCCTTGGAGAAGGACATGTGGTAGAGTCGTGTCTGTTCTGTAAAAAAAATTCTAAACAGACACGTAGACACAGGTTGGACAGGTCGCATCGACAGCCGACCACTTCAGTTTCTAGGTCTACAGCCGTACCCTTAAAACCTACTTTGAGAGGTACTTCACCGACACCTCAGGCAATACAACAACCTGAACCTCCACAAGTGTCGGGATTGGAGTCTTTGGGACCCCTCACAAGCAGGCAGACTTTGCAAGATCAGTTGCAACCTCCCGCGACGA
Organism: Anniella stebbinsi; assembly: GCA_029215795.1. NCBI lineage: Eukaryota > Metazoa > Chordata > Lepidosauria > Squamata > Anniellidae > Anniella > Anniella stebbinsi. The sequence goes on along the minus strand of JARDYH010000005.1, from coordinate 55,509,522 downwards.
ACACTCTCACACTATCTCAGGAAATTCTTGAAAGACCTCACGACTTCCAGGTTTCAGAAGGAGAGGACTATCAATCAGATACATCCTCCTCCCCATACATTCAACCATCTGTTGCATCTCCAGATGCCGAACTGAACCCTCATGGCTCTATCTCACCATCGGAGGACTTAGGTCAATTTTTAGACCAGATCCGTCGAATGGCTCAAGCCCTGGGTATTACGGTAGAGCAGGCACCCTCTACCACCCAAGACCCAGTCTTTGACGGTGTTGCCACTGACCCTTCACGTCTGGTATCGATGCTCATTCTCCTAGCGCTACTCGATACCATTAAACAGTCTTGGAAGACACCATCCTCTATGCCACTGACGTCAAAACATCTAGAGGGACTATACAAGATACTATACAAGATACAAGATAAAAATTAACACTAAAAGATAGTTTCTTGAGACTAAAAAAATGCTACATTTGAATACTGTGAACTTGGATAGAAAACTGAACAGGCATCCTATGATTTTGTCGATATTTCTTAACATTTGAACATTCAGGAAGGTTCTTTTTTGTGTTAGGGTTTGATTTTTCTGTGATTTTTTTCCCCATCCAGAATACACCCCTTTCAGTTGGCATAATGCAATTAATGAATTGCATGAATTTTGAAGTTGTTTCTTGCCATCCATCATCACAAAAGTACAGGTTGATGAAAATAATCCATCCCCTGCACATGATGCATGCTTTGTTTTTTCAATCATTTTATTGGAGGGAGGAAAATTAGCAGGCATGTTTTAGTAATAAGGGTAACTTGACACAAAATAAAACTCAATTCATTTTAATTTAACACTCCTCTTTACGGTATAATAATACAATGCCTCTACTACCAGTTATGACATTACAGAAATTATTATACAATTCACTAGCTTAATACATAAAGTGATGTATGGGTAAAGTTATCAGGTAAAGTAAGCAGGTAAAGATATGTTCTCATTCTAATGGGGAGACAAATTGACACCTTATTCAAAAACATCAAAGAATCAATTTTTCTGTCAACTGATAATCTGCTTGTGCACCCTCTCTTTAATTATCATTATCATCTAGTCAGCTTGATCATGCAAATTTGGTGTGGACAGCCTGCACCCATCCAGATGTTGTTGGACTCCAATGTTCAGGGATAATGGGACCTGGAATCCAGCAACGTCTGGAGAGGCACAGGTTGTCAGTCCCAGAAGGTGGTCTGCCTTTTTTTATGACAAGGCCCAAACCTATACAAGTTTAGACAGAAAAAAGTCCTGCAACTCCCCTCATTTCCCAGCCAGCAAGAATAGGATTGTTCTCTTAGATCATATAATGATAGAATTGTTATGCTGGAAGGGGGTCTATAAGGCCATCGAGTCCAGCCCCCTGCTAAGTGCAGGAATCCACATTAAAGTATGCCTTACAGGTAAGCTGTCTTGCTGCATCTTGAATGCCTCTAGTGTGGGAGTGCCCACTGCCTCCCTAGATAATTGGTACCATTGTTGTACTGCTTTAACAGTCAGGAAGTTTTTCCTGATGCCCTGCCAAAATCTGGCTTCCTGTAATTTGAGCCCATTATTCCGTGACCTGCACTCTGGGATGATGAAGAAATCCTGGCCCTCCTCCGTGTGACAAACTTTCAAGTACTTGAAGGGTGCTATCATATCTCCCCTGAGTCTTCTCTTCTCAAGGCTAAACATACCCAGTTCTTTCAGTCTCTCCTCATAGGGCTTTGTTTCCAGACACTGAACACCCTCCAGTTTTCTGCATCCTTCTTGAAGTGTGGTGCCCAGAACTGGATGCGCTACTCAAGATGAGGCCTAACCAGTGCCGAATAGAGGGGAACCAGTACCTCACGCAATTTGGAAGCTATACTTCTATTAATGCAGCCCAAAATAGCATTTGTTGTTTTTGCAGCCACAACACACTGTTGGCTCATATTCAGCTTCTGACCTACAACAATTTCAAGATCCTTCTTGCTTGTAGTATTGCTGAGGCAAGTATCCCCCATCTTGTAACTATGCATTTGGTTTCTTTTTCCTAGGTGTAGAACTTGGCTTTTATTCCTATTAAATTTCATTTTGTAGTTTTCAGTCCAGCACTCCAGCCTATCAAGATCACTTTGAAGTTTGATAAGCATTCCCTGCACCACCTTGTCCAAGTCATGAATAAAAAGTTGAAGAGCATTGGGCCCAGGACCAAGTCCTGTGGTATCCTACTCGTTACCTCCCCCCAGTTTGAGAAGATACCATTGATAAGCACTCTTTGAGTCTGATTCTGTAGCCAACTGTGGATTCACCTAATAGTAATGCTAAACCATTTAGCATCACCATTTAGCCATTTAGCTAAACCATTTAGCATCACAAAAATGAGCCTCAGTCTCACACTTTCTCCCCACCCCCTGGCATGGACACAAGAAAAAGATTGGAAACTTCTGCCACCATTTTAGATTAACTGCAGTTTAGCATGTTTTCCAAATCCTAAACTGGCCCTGTTCAGACAATATGCTAAGCATGGTTAGAGCCACTAACCCTTCTGCAGCAAGTGGTTAGTGAGCATGGTTAAACTGTGATTATGTAGACACCATGGTTAGGAAAAATGTCATTCACATGACATGCTAAGCCATCATGTTTAGCTCAGAATGCTTAACCATCATGGCTTAGCATGTTGTCTGAACAGGTAGTTGATTAATATTAACTATGGTTTGTTGAAACAAACCAACTTCCTAAACTACTGTTTGAAGTTTGCTTGTTCCAACAAACCATAGTTAAAATGAAGCTCAGTTTGCCATGTAATTACTCTAAAATGAAAGCAAAGGCTTCCACACTCCTCTTTGCAGTCATGCCAGGGGAAAGACAGAGTGTCTGACCCTTCTTGTCCAATCCATGCCTTCAAGTCCACTTCTCCAGATCAGTCACTGCCTTAAAAGAGCTAAGCGAGGTATATGGAGGTAACACATTCTGGACAGTGTGCTTTCAGGAGGAAGCAGTGACACTATAGAAATGTGTTTATATCGAGAACTCAACACATCAGATTAAAGTAAAGCAAAACATACAGAGTTCTAGAATCTCTTTGTAAGCAACTTTTTTAAGGGGATGTTGATCCCCTCCCCCCATTACCACCTCAGTTCACCAGGGTTGGCGCCATTCATTGCTCTAATGCTGCCATTCTCTGCTTGATGCAGAGCTTCCCTAGGTGTCTTTCCTAGCACTTGGTAGCCAAGGTAGTCTCTAGTCTTGCAGCTCCTTCTAGCTTTAAAGAGCATATACATTCAGGAGAGTGCAAGAATATGGGTCATGAAGGTTGAGAGCTTGGTACCCTAAGCATTGTGTGTTTTGTGTTGCTGTCTCTTTTCTGTATTCCCACCCTCCAAGAATGTCTCAAAGCAAAAGAAGTCAGTGAAGTGTGACACCATTAAGTACCTGACTGGATAAACCTCACATGGCATATATGACTGTCTATAACTCAGGCGTGCATAGCTTGCTCTTGGGTGATGAGAAATGAATATGCATCAGCAAATGAAAGGGGGTGGCATTGCATGAAAGAGGGTAACTGCATCAGGATGTGCTTTCAATGAATATGTAAAGAATTCATTAACATAAATGCAATAGTGAAGTGATACTTCCTGACAGATGCTTTTGAAGGATTTTTAAAATTATTGTGCTGATAGATGTGATTGTATGTGGGCATGTATGCTTAGGACTCTTAGAGCAAAAATATATGGCTATTCTCTGTGCATTGTAGGAGCTGTTGTAACCAGGGGCTTTGTGATGTTTTGAGAGCTGTGAAGGCATTTTTTTCAAGATACAGTGAGAAAAGGAAACCTGGCATTGCTATCCAACACATTATACAGTTTTCTTTGTGGCATTATTTGAGCTTCATACATTATTCTTTAGCATTTCTGGTAAATAGACCTTACAGTGCTATAATATATTTTTCCCTCAACATCTCAAACAATAATTGTAGATATCAAATACCAAGCTCTGGAATCACAGCCATCATTAGGAAGAAAGAGAGCACTGGGACACCTTCCAGTTCTCCCAAATGTCCATGCACTTCCATATCTTCACTTAAGGCTATTTTAATTGTTTGTTTATTTTGTTTAAAGCACCTTTACACTGCTCTTTAGCTGGAAAAGGCTCCCAGAGTAGCTTGCAGAGATCAGTAATAAGACAATGGTTCTCTTCAAACAACTCATAGTTTATTGGTGCCACACAGGAGCAAGTGAGTGCTCTTCCTCCTTGCCACTTCTGCTTTACATCCACTTTCATAAAAGACGCAGGGATGCCCAATTCTTGGGTGTTTGGTGCAACATACAAACCTGGAACTATGGGGTGTTGAGAGACAAACAGCCTAGAGTTTGAACCCATGGTTTATTGTTGAATTAAAATGCTTGGGTTGATTTTCTTTCAACAAGCCAGAGTTGTTTATGAAAGCTGATGCAAAGCAGAAGTAGTGAATGAACAGGAGGAAGCATTCGCCCCAGTACAGCACCACCAATTCATGGGTTAAACAAGGCATGAATTGGCATCACATGCAAACCAAATCCTTTCTCAGGCTTACAATCTGAAAGACATGACACAAAAGAAAAAGGAATTTGGAAGGGAGGAAGAAAACAGCAAACTCAGGCACTTATAAGTGTTCTTTCCGGCAAGGGAAGCAAACTCCTTGCAGCTGCTGCTTCTTGGCTGATGGATGGGGCCAAGCTGGTCTCCTCCACCTAGTCGTCATATTCTTCCTGGGAGGCAGGGAAGCATCCTCCAGTGGCTGTTGGTTCCCTGGCCAATAGCAGAGGCCAGATTTTGCTATCCTTCAGCTGCTGCTCCTTTCTTTATTAGTCCTGCAAACACATTTCCTTCCAGTGCCAACTCTGCACTGTGCTGGCAGGGGATGATAGGAGTTATAGTCTAACACATCTGGCAGGCACCAGGTTGGAGAGGGAAGTAACTTGTCAGTGATGCATGTAATCAGTACTTGCATACATTACTGCTGTAATATGGAGGTCAATACACAGAAGGGGCTAGTGGGTGTGGGAGGCAGCAGCTACACTATAGTGGTGATATATGAACTAGGCCAAAGATAGAATAAGGTCTATCTTGTTGGCTGAGGATGTGGTCATCAAATCTGATCAACTACTTCAGTGCTCAACCTTTGTGGCTTATTAAATCTAGCAGGGAGGGGATGTCTGTCTGGGTCTAGGAGGTTGTAGATGCTGCACTGAAAGAGGAAACAATTCCAGCTTCTTTAAAAGAAGTTATAATTTGATGGCTCCTGAAGAAATCTAGCCTGGACCCAGATGACAGTAACAGCTTTAGGCCATTGGCTAACATTTTGTTCATGGGCAAGATGATTGAGAGAGTGCTGGCTGGGTGACTCCAGTCACTCTTGGATGAAACTGATTATCTAGATCTATTTCAGTTGAGTTTCAGACCTGGTTTGGGGGGCAAACAACCTTGGTCATCCTGTGGAATGGACTTTGTTGAGAGAAAGGCAGAGGGAGTGCATCCCTGTTGATTCTGCTGGACCTTCCAGCAGTTTTAGATATCATTAATACCTAGCTGTCCAGGTAGCATGTGGAAGACACTGGGCTGGTTCACACATCACAATAAGGTGTGCTGTAAATGAGCCACAATGGTTTGGTTTTTCACTTGCTAACCCACATTACTCCCAACAGACAATAAGGCACTCTGTGGCATTATTTTCCCCGTTTCAGCTTCGCTATGTTAGCAGCCTTTTTACTATTGGTACACTTTGTGTACTGGGCATGTTTTGCCTTTGCCGGCTCCGGAGGGAAACTTTTCCGCCCCCTCCACATGCCCTGTCAGATTGCTACCTGCAAAGACTTTTGTGAGAAATAATAGTTAATCCAAGTCTCTCTCTCTCTGTTTAAGTCATTGGCTGTGCTTGCCAGAGATGCAGCTTTCATTCACCCTTCTTCTCCTTCTGCGCCTTCCATCACTTGTAAAGAGTTTTTGAGCAATAATAGTAAAAGTCACCCCCCCACACACACACACCAAGTGTGTGATTTTTAAAAAAGCTTTTGGCTGCTCTTCAATTCTTAAAAAGCCTCCTTGGCTGTTCCTTGCAGCTGGGACAAGTAACATTCCTCTTTTTATCAGAACTATGTATGTATGCATACATGATGGACTTACCTCTAGGTAAGCATGCACTGCCCCAATTTGGGATCATGGCAATTTGGGAGGGGGATTAAAGCTTTCCCTCTCCTGTTTTCATGCTGAAATTTCTCCCTATCTCAAGGGGGGGGGGGTTAAAAAGGAGAAAATGTCTCAAAAACAAGCAGGATTTTAAGCTTTCTTAAAATGTGGGGCAATTTTGGCATGGAAACACAACGGGGGAACTTAAATCCTCCACCCAAATCACTGTTGCCCCAAATTGGGGCCATGTGTTCTTTCCCAGAAGTAAGTCAATCACGCATACACACATAGTTCTGTTAAGAAGAGGAAAGTCTCTTTCCGCTGTCAAATGAAGCACCAGACTGGAGGGGAGGGGGGGGAGAGGGCCCTGGCGAGGGAGGGAGGCAGCAGTAGCAGTACACGCTGTTGCTAGGCAGAGTTCGGCAAGCATGATCGTGAGAAGTGCTTGGGTTTTTTGCTGCTCTTGCCAGGCCACTCTGTAGCGATTTTGAATAAACCACATTGAAGCCCTCCTGCCAGGTTTGGACATAACAACAAGCCATCCTGAACAAACCAACAGCAAGTATTAGGTTCTCAGGGCAACTTGTTTGTAGTTAACAAACCATGCTGAAGCCATCCTGCCAGGTTTAGACAACACAACAAGATACTCTGAAAGAAACATGGCTCACAACCCACCATGGCTCATCATGTTGTGCAAACCCAGGCTGCTTGGTGGTAGTTCTGCTCCTGTTTGGATGGCCCGATTACAGAAGATGGTGCTTGGAGAGTACTGCTCAACGTTTGGCAGTTCATGCTTTGGGGTTCATTCCACGGGGTTCTGTTTTTTTCCCTCCCATGCTGTTTAACATTTAAAATAGCTGGCAGAGGTAATTTGGAGACTTGTCTGAAGTATCACTCAGTGTTATCTCTCTTTTTCATCAGGTACAATGGTACTAGCAGAGGTGCAGCAGCAGCACTGGATACTGCCCATTGTTTTTAAGTTTGTTGTAAACTGCCCAGAGAACTTTACTATGCTGTAAATAAATAATAAATGTGCAGCTTGAAAATAAATTATGTTTGGACATGACACAATGATTCATTGCAAGCAATAAAGTTGTTAGTAAAGGGCTAATTAACCCATATTCAGCTCAAATGGGGGGCAAGGCAAGCTACAAGTGTGACCTGTTAGAAGAAAGGAATAGAAAAGGAACCAATCAGTTGCAATCCAATTGGTGTTGAACTTAGTCTGATGGAGAATATCAAACAATCCTGAGTTTGTAGTGATATTGAAATTATTGCCCACTTTGCTTTAGGAGTATAGCAGCTGCTGATTGGTAATGGTTCAGGTAGTTCTCTTCCTAGCAACTTCAAAAACTATTGAGAATAAATTATCAGTTTCTTCTTAGGACTTTAAATCTAAATAAAGAACATAGCAAGAGGCCTACTGGCAAAAAAAACCATAATTGATAAAGGCAAAAATGCAAGGTCAACCATAATAAGGCTTTTATTAACCTTTAGTAGCCTCCTCAATACATTGCTACACCCTAGTATAAAATAACTCTTGTGCTTTAAAACTCATAAGTAATCCAATAATTCATCCAGGTAGCTCCATATCAGGTTTCCCAATCCTTCAAGCACGCACACTCTGGCAATCTGACACAAGACACTCAAATCAGTGAGACTTCTTTATTGTAGGAAATCCCATGGCAAAAGCTCAAAAGTTACACTCTTTTGAAATCATATAGCTGATATTCATTAGCAATAGGCTCTAGGCAATTCCAGAACAGTCAAATGTTAAACACTACTATCATGACTGAGATCCTCATCAACTTGGTTTCCCTGTTGCCATCTCCACAGCTCTGAATGCAAGAGAAAGGACTTGAGATTCCTGATGTAATCCAAGCCAGGCAATCCATACAAGGGGCTCCAAAGAAGGAATGAGAATGATCCCTGGAATGATCCCTCCCAGGCAATCAAAGGAATAGATTCTAGAAAGGCCTAAACAGAAGTACACCCACAGAGAGTTTGTCCGAGTTTGAATCTTTCATTGGATATTCCAGGCTACATGATCGAGGTGTATCAAATGTAAGAGTAAACCCACAGAAGCAAAGAGTTCCATGCCATAGCTTGTGCTTTGGTAACTCTATGCTGCATGAGCCCATTCAGAGAAAAGTCTTAAGAGTCAAGATCAAACTCAGCCTGATGACACTCTGGGCTGACAACAAGGAAGAAAGACAATCCACAGCAAACAGGAGTTCAAAGTCTATGAGAAGCCTCATAGTACTTTTCATGGCAAGTCCTTAGCACCTCAAGTTCCAATTTGAAAGAATCCATGTGCAGAGTGCCTCCAGAAAGGCTCAGACGATGGTAGATCCAAACAGAGAGGGTTTCAGGAAATGAAGACAAGATGTTCCTAGCAAAAGCTCCTTGCCTTTTCATCAGCTTATAAGGAGAAAGTGTGAGGGTAAGACATCTCCTGCAGATCTCTTGGACAGTGGCCTTTTCAGCAAGGCCCCTGTCCAAACAAGGTGGTGCTGCTCAGCCTTCCAGCATTGATGCTTCAACCCAGGCGTCCCTTCTGCAAACCCCACCCCACCTCTGTCAGGTTCCCACAGACAGCTTCCAGCCTCCCTGCCTGCCAAGGCAAGACCAGCAAGTAGACTGGGAATAAGGTGACTCTTCCAGCTCTGCTATAAGAACACTGGTCGAGATAAACTTACACAGATTCTGGCATTCCAGAGGCTGAATAGGCTCAAACCCTCAAACTTCTAATCAAACCTTGGCTATAACTTACAAGGCCCACTGCTGTGCTGAAGCTGGGCCCTGACACTCCAGTTTTGTCTGGTACCCAGGTTGCTTTTTTCCTTTTCCTTTCTCCACAGTTCAGGTGATTGTCAGTGGTTTCAAGTTAAACACACAAATAACGCAATGGAGACACAAATTAGTGTCCATTTGTATCCCTGTAATTCCACATCATTTTCTTAGATGCTATTCCAATAGTGGCAATTTAAGAAAGATATGTATTTATCTATGCTTCTTTGAAAGCTGGGGGTGGGGAACTTGAATGTAGTTATCTGGTCATATTCTATCCAGGCAGCTGAGACAGTTACGTTTAGCTGTCACAATAGAACTGCATCATGTAAAATATGCTAGCCATGAGCCAAAACCCCTCAGGTCTATTTAGGTCAAAGAATAACATTGTTTTCACAGGTTCTACCATCAAATAGAATATTTCTGTTAATCTTGCTGTTGATGTACAATATTGCTTTTGCACAGCCCTAAAGTCCTTGAGTCAGCCCAAAAGGAACAACCACAATCCTTCCATGAGACACAAGAGTTCTTGAATAATCCAAAAGGGATAGGAGAATCTGCACAACCTTGGAAGAAGAGACTGCATAGACCACAAGCTATCCAAGAAAGACCATGTTGATGTAGTTGAGCCAGCCTCCCTTGTGTAAGCCCTTCGTCCCGCAGTTCATGTATCCTTCACAACCAGAATCACATGGGCTGCAGGGAGTACTTAGATGCTACAGAAAGAAAGCTTGGCTCAGTTTTGTTTGTAACTTTTCCCACAAATAGCTTTCCTGCATTAGCTTGTGGCCAACTTCTTTGTTGCAAGTAAAGGCAGCTTCCTTAACAGCAGTGCAGTGGTAAATTTAAAAGTGCAGGTCCTCATCATGGAAGCCCCCACTAAGACTTTACCAAAAAAGTACTTTAAATTTCTTACCTTGTTAGCCCAGTCGTTATACCACTCAGAGGGGGAGAGCACAAGTGAGTGAATAAGAGGATGAAGTAGCTGCTCCTTCCATGGCTAATGCCCCCAGTTCCCCACCCATAGAGAGAGAAAGGTGGCAAGTGAACAGGCAGAAGCAGCTGCTTGCACTTTCTCTCTGGGCAGCACAGAGACCCAATTGATCATCCCCACTTTGTTGTCTAGACTGGGTGCACAGGAGAAACAAGTGTAGCCACTTGCTTGCATGATTACCCCACCCCACATGACAGAACTCAAGAGGAGATGCTGTGTGGGTGGGTGTGGGTGTGAAAACATTTCAGGGGACTAGTGTGGGGAGGATTCCTTTCTCCCCACTCTTTTCTAGCCTTTGCAACCAAATGGGAAGGGAGGAGAGATTTGCAATTTACAATCAGATTTCTGTGGAGGCTAATTATGATAATTTCCACTAGTGTATCTCTTTTCCGCTGCTCAGTTTATTCCAGTTTTCTCTTTATTTTTAGTGTTGTCTGCATGCCTGCTGGGATGATTATACGTTCATGTATTTGGCATGTGGGGCATTGGGAAATAGCACTTCTGGAGCTGACATCATCATTCCTGTTGTGAAAAAAGTGGTGCACTCTTTCTGCACCACTCTTTCTTAATTTTGTCTGCTTGGGGCTTGTTCAGAGACAAAAGAGGTCTGTGTCTGGTAAATTGTCCATTTGAACCAATATTAAAAGTTTTTTAAAATAAATTACTGATTTATTGAAAAAGTTATTTAACAATTGAAAAGGCAATTTATAAGGTAAAACTCTAAATACATGAAATATGGTATTGTACTATTGCTTAAGAATTATATACCTAGCTTCGAACTTTTACAAAATTTGAGAAGATGATTATAATGAGAGAAGAGGAGGATATAAATAAGAATATTAAAGGGGTGGTAAGTGAAATTTATAAAATCTTGGTAGAAGGTGAAGAGAAGCAAAATTATTTGAAAGTATTATGGGAAGAAGATTTAAAAGAACAAGTAAATGATCAAAGTTGGGGGGAAATTTGGAAATTGCGGAATTTGAATACTATGTCAGTAAGAATAAAAGAAAACTATTATAAAATAGTATGGAGATGGTATTTAACACCGGTAAAATTAAATCAAATAAAAAACATTCGAAGCTATGTTGGAGAGGTTGCCAGGAAATTGGAACGTATTTTCATATGTGGTGGACGTGTAAATATGTGCAAATATTTTGGTTAAAAGTAATTGAAGAAGTTAAAAAGATAATAGATTTAAAGTTTAAGATATGTCCTAGGATAGCTTTATTATCAATTTATGATAAAGTAGAAGGAGAGCAAAATGTTAAAGAGCTAATTACAAATTTAATGACTGCAGTGAGGTTAATAATAGCTAGACAATGGAAAGTACAAGGCAACTACCAAATAGAAGACTGGTATAAAGAAGTGTGGAATATTGCTATAAATGATAAGCTAACAGATAATGTTAAAGTTAAAAGAGGGATATTAAGGAAAAATGAATTTGGAGATATATGGGGAGTATTTGTGGAATATGTATTAAAAAAGGGGAAGGGGTGTGCACCGTCAGGTGAATCTATGCAGTTTTGGAAGAACGATTGAAAATAAATATGGTATATAAAAATGTAGCTGGTCCCAGGGGGGTGGGGTGCACTAGTTAGGTGAATTATGTTAGTTTTATATTGTAAGTCATATGATTTATAAGTGATATGTTTATCTGTTTTGTTATGTTATTGTATAAAAATTAATAAAAATCATTTTTTTAAAAAAAGAATTATATACCTATGGAAATTTTCACGAATAAAATTCCTCATTATAATACAGTGATAATATAATATCACAATAGTAAAGTTATTCTGCTCTAAACTCAATTGTAACAATTTCTCAAGTATATTTTAGGGCATCTGATATTGTAGATTGAGACTGTAATCCTCTACCCATTTATCTGGGAATAACCCCCATTGAACTCAAGAGAGATTACTTCTGTGTAGTGATGTGGGTTTTCTGGAAAAATTGAATTGGAAAATTTTCCTATGCAAATTAGATGAATTTGCATGGGGGAATTTTCTGATGCCCTAGAGAGTGAACTAATTTAGCATGTTTATTTTAGTTGTATTTAGTAAAAAGCAAACATTTTTTTAAAAGTACCCCATGTTAAATTTTTGTCCCATTGCATCACACGTTTTTGAACTGAAACATTTGAGGGGGGGGTGGCAATACCCCACATTTCTGTTTCCTTAGGTATGTCTGAGTGAGTATGTTTAGAGAGAATGTTAGACTGAGTGGGTGTGGCTAGTGATGCTACATAAGGGAGAAGGGGGGAGTTTGTCAGTTGGTCTGGGGGCAGTCAGTCTGTCAGTTGGTTGGGAGTCTGTCTGTGGTGGTTAGTTGGGGTTTGTAGGTGGCTGAGTGTGAGAATACTGTGAGAAAGGAACAGATATAAGATTGTTATTACTAGTATTATTAAGAATAGGCAGGATTGAAATTGAATTTGAAGAAACTAAGAACTGTAAACGACAATAAACATTTTCTTTATTTTGCTACCACAAACCATGCGTCAGCTTGGCTTTGTCACCTGCTCTATTGGTTCCTAAATGCACAAATTATGTTAAACCTTTAGCCCAGTATATTCACAGCAGAACCTATTCCCCAAGTCTTTGCCTTGTTCCCTCACAGAGAGGGGAAAGGTAGTGTTATTTTGCCCTTCCCTCAGGCTTATTCAAGTGGTGGTGCTTGTCCTGAGAAGGGGTGCTCACGACCGGGCCTAATATATAGGTGGTGTGGTGGCACAGAGGGAAATAAATCACACTTAATGTGATTTAAATGTTATATAGATTTTTTAATTGGAATGCTTGTAAAAAGTTAAAGATAATGGATAGTATCCAACAGGGCTGCTGTGGTCCCACCAATTCTGTTGCACAAGTGGAACTCCTGTGCAATGGCGATTTAGTGCTTCATACAGTAAGCCCTGAAATGAACAGAAATGCTCACTTCCAGATCAGGACAGATTGAGGGAGCTCCACCATGGGACCTCCGCTGACTTGCCCCATTTTGGAAATGAGCTTTTCTACTCATTTCTGGTTCCTTCCCGAAGTCCTAAATCCCTGTTGCACAGGAATAGAAAAATAAAGCACTGGAAAGTGTTTTGGAAGAGAATTCCTTTTTGGAAAATTGTCTGCCCCACATCATTGCTTCTAAGTAGATATGTATAGGATTACATTGTAATACTTGTAAATCAGCATTTTATTCTAAGCCTAATATGGGGATACAAATACAATATCAAGAAAAATAACTGATCTTGTTACAAATTGCCAGTACCTTTTCTTTTTGTCTGTATACAAGTGATGTTTTATTATCCAGGTATAAACTCTTACAGCATTTGTAGTTGTCAGATGCTCTTGGTACAACTTCAGGGGTCATGTTTCTCCACTACTGAATACTGTGAAGGAAAAAAACCCTGTGATTTAGAAGGCTTTATGCTACCAACAAAATTAAAAGAAGCTGATGAAATCTATTTCGGACCTCATCTAGACCCTAATCACACCAGCGTTGGAACTTGCAAAATTATTCAGGTCTAGCAGATTCCAGAGTCTCACTAGGTCTCAAGACATTGTTGGCAGTTCAGACCTAATCACCCCATTTGGCCAGATTATCCTTTCTGAAATGTAGTAGACTGTATCCAGTCTGGATGTTTCAGTGGCTCTCAGTCACAAATATCTGGATTGCAGAATCAAACCAAGTAGCTCCATCCATTTCCTAATTGAGAGGCAATTATCAAGCACATTACTGATCTGCAAGAACTACAGGCTTCCCCTTCAAGGATAACAGGCCGTTTATTTAGAGAGATAAAAGTATATTTTGTAGAGTGGTTATTGATTAGTTTTTCAGACTGCATCCCTGGATGGAGAAAGAGCAATATCATTCAGATGTGCAAGGCAGTGTTGTGTTGGGTGCTTTGATAACTGATATTTGCAATGTTATTTTGACTATCAGCTATTGTCTTCCTAAAATTAGGATGATTATTTAAATGATCCCAGTAAACCATAAAAAGCCCCCCCCCCAAAACACCACCCTCTTAATGTGGCTGTACATATTTGCTGATATATCACCTAAAATCTACAGAATTGAATGTTTTTCTTGGTCTCGCCTACATAAGTTAAAGGGTTTTTTAAAACTTAGTTTGGATAGAAGCATCATGCATTGTCTGAAGTGGGGTGGGGCGGGGGGGAGGAAAGGAGTTATGCAAGTGCTCATAACTTGCCCTGACCACTGGAGGAGATCTCAGACAGGCCCCTCTCTGAGAGCTCACCAGCTGTATTATCAACTTTCAAGCCTGCCTCTACAGCCATAAGGGCTAGAAACTTGCTTTAGAGAAAAATGAGATTCTCAAGGTGCTGTATTCTGTCCAATATCAAATTTACACAGAGACTGTTTCTGTATGAATCTGCACCTGCCTATTTTACAAGGAGGCTTCTGGATGGGTATAATTAAATCATTAAACATAAAACAAGGTGGCTTAAATGGTTCAACTGAACTAGAAAGGAAGGATATAAATTTCCCAAATTAATAAGGAGAGTGTTTTAAAGGTTGATATTAGTAGATGGGTAAAAACTGTCATCTTGCTCTGAAACTCTTCCTCTGATAACTCCTCCTGTTGCCTTGCTGATGTCGAAGGATGAAGCATGGAAAATACACCAGGAATGTTACATTTTAGCTGTGTCACCTCAAGCAATTCAGTTTTATTTGGGAATCCTGGGCATTTTGTTTGAAATAAGAGAATTGACCAATAAACAGCTTTGGCAGCTGGTGTTTCTGTTGTAGTTGACTCTTCTCTTGGCACTAAAAGTAAAAGTAACTCTGCTGTGGAAAGGATATGAATTTGAGTCATTTTTGAGTGCAAATTGTGTTCATCTTTCTTCGTCCAGTTTGCTTGTTGGTGAAATAAATCTCTAGAATACAAAGCAATGTGGCTGCTGAACTGAGGTATTCAATGGGGCACATATGCTCATATAGCTGTACAGCTCAGTCTCGTTTATGTTTCACTTCTAAAACATGTCTACCCACCCTTATCCTTTCACCCCAGCTCATATATCAGTGTGTAGGGGGAGGGGAGTTGAAACTGTTTCAGTGAATAGAAACAGCAGCTGAGATCTTCAGGCAATGATGCAATTGTGCTGCATTGTCCCAATAGCTCTCACACTCTCCTCCTGCAGTGTGAACTATGGGAGTGGCTCTCCTTTTCATCAGAGAAATTAAATGCACAGTTTAGGTACACACAATGTAGCTGGATTTCAGGGAAGGTCTACTTCAGAGCTTGACATTAAGATTCTTTTTTTAAAAAAAATACTTCGGTTATTTCTTACATGGCTAGGAGTTGATTGTGTCACTTTAATTCAGCCCTGTAGCAGCACGAATTCTGCAGTCAGTAGCTAACCAAACAGCCGTTTTTAAACTAACAAAATGCTATTGCTGCTTAATATAACATTCCAGCAATAACATAAGGGTGCAATCCTGTGCATGCACACTTGGGACCAAGTCACATTGAACTAATCCTAATCCTATGAATGCTGATTCGGAGGTTTCATTGATATTTTTGTACTAGTGTAAATGAAGGCATTAAGAAAAAATCTGTCCTGTGACCCATTGTTCTGTAAGGATCAGAGTGTTGGACTTGAGTCTGCAGAGCCAGTTTCAGATCCTTGCTCACCATAAAGCTTATATGTGACACTGGGATAGTCATAGGCTGGTTTCGGACAATACTTTAGTCAATGGTGGGTTGAGTAGCCAACTCACAGTTGGTTATTTTGTGGGTACTCCCCACACAACATATTCCTACACAACTGTGGGTGGTTGGGGCTGGCGTTGAGTAGACTAATAGTCAACCCTGCATTTGACTGATATGGCCCCTGCCCCTCTCCCCTCCCTCCCTCCTCCCTAGGTCCTCCCGGTGCTATCCCAGCAGCCTCTGCAAGTTGCGCCAGTTGTAGCAGAGTGGCAGCTGCTGCTTTGGTCGCTCTTGCCGCCTGCCTCTATTGGCTTGTGTTTTCACCCACTCACCGCATGCCATTAACCCACTCACCCCTCCACACAACACTTTAAACAACTGGCTTTGAGCTAAACAACTTGCAAGCCAGTTGTTTCTCTCCGTTGCTTATTTGGGTGGAATAGCATACCGTCAGTAGTTTGTGAGCGGCGTGTTACCCTCCACAAACACAATAAGCAACACAACTGATTATTGTCCCCCCCCCCCCCCCCGTTGCTTAATGCGTTGTCCGAAACCAGCCATTCTCTCTATTTGGTTTCACAGGGTTGTTGGGATAAAATTGGGGGGGGGGGTGAGAGATGGGGAGCCATGTACCATCCTGAGGCTCTTGGGAAAAAAAGTGAGGAAAAAAGTGAAATACACACCTCAAATGCCTCAAAATGGGGTGTGGGGAGAATGGCAGGCTATCACTTATTCTTTGTGAATCAGCTTTTGTCACACCAAGACTCAGCTGTGTCATCAGATTGAACAAAAGTATTATAGCTTAGCTTGTTCCTAAAAATCCCATTAATGCAGAGAATAAGTCTGACACATTTGATGAAGTGGCTTGTTATGATGTAGTTTGCTGTCCATGCTGCATTGCTCAGGTACAACTGTGCAGTGAGAACTTAACATACATTAATCCGTGATTATAATTTTCTTAGAAACAAATTAAAATTCCTTTGCATCTGATGAAGGTGACAGTAATGTTGTTACATCTATGGAAGCTTTTAAAAAAAACCTTGGTTTTTCAGGGATGTGTAATATCTCCTTACATGAGACACTATCAGTCCTGTGCTGGACAATATTAGCATAACAGAATGCTGGATGATGCAGCTCTTTTTTTGTTTCTGTTAGCTCTGTTTATAGCCTTATTCCTTCCCCCACCCCACCATAAATGCTAAATAGTATCATACTTAAGATTCATTCTTTCTTTTGGATAAATGCTGCTGTTTGAACCTACTGAAACACAAATCACAAACTCTTAAATAAGCCGATTTAAAATGGAATTAATAGAAATGTTTAATCTGTCAGAAGTGATTAGCAAAATGTAACCATTTTAGAAGTCTATTTTAAAACATTAGAGTAAGAAAGCAGTTATTTGTGATTATAGTCACAGATGCAGGAATTGTGGGAAGCGTCCCCCACACTGGTAACCTTTCTGCAGTGGTGGTTCTATGTGTTGTGCACTCTTGTACAGAGATTCCACATTAATAAAGAATGTGCGGGGGGAGTCAAATTGGAATCCTGGCTTCATACAGTTATCTGTTTATACGTAGGTATTTGTAATTGCTTTCCTACAAAATGGTAACTACATTTTGAAGAACCCTTGAGAATACAAACAATCCCACATATAATGTCACTCTACATCAGCCCTTGCATTTTCATTTTTCCATCCCATTTCTTCAAAATGCTTTTGAAAACACTTTCAAAACAGAAAAGTCATTCACGATGAACAGATATCTACTTTAGTCTAATGTCAGAATTTGGGTTTCTTTAACAGAAACAAAAGTGTGGGTGTGTTGTACTTTTGAGGCAGAACGCACATCATCCTATGAATTTCTAGCTGTTCCATGGTGATATATTGCAATCTGTATCACTCATGAAAAGTGGATGATAACATTCGCACACTATCAGATATTGGCTGGGTTCACACAGCACTAACCCACCATGGGTTATTGTGTTGTCTGAACATAGTGACCGGGTTCAGACAACACAATAACCAGTGGTGGTTTAAATAGTTGATGGTTGGTTATTTAACCCACCATGGGTTACCATGTTGTGTGGACGGAGTTTAATAACCAACACTGTGCAGTGTTGGCTATTTGAACCACCATTGGTTAGCATGTTGTGTAGAGGGCACAGCTTTAACCCCTCTTGCCTTGCAACTCTGTGAAATAACCAACGGTGCCCTCCACACAACACAATAAACAATGGTGGTTCAAATAGCCAACTCCGCACAGCATTGGTTATTTGCTTTAGTTATTCCGGCCAAATAAGCAAGCGTTGGTTAAAAAATTCCCTCTACACAAAACCATTACCCATGATGGGTTAAATAATCAAACATCGACTATTTAAACCACCATTGGTTATCGTGTTATTTGAACCCAGTCATAAGTTAGTTGAAAGTAGGGACAAATTAACAAGAGGTCAGCTTTATGTTGTAATGTGACGAACTGAAGGTGAATACAGATCTATGTGACAACTAGCAACTGAACAGATCCATTTTTGTTAGCCAACTGAGCAAGAGTTTTAAATGGTGGTAAAGCAGCCTTGAATGTATATTTATTTGTTTTACATGCAATGGACCTGCTTGCTCCACTTGTTTAAAAATAATGTAGAATATTGCTCAATGGGCCATTGCTTACCTAATAATGTTTATCCTGAAAACAGTTTCTGTGACAACATTGATATGCAACTACAGTTTAAAAAACCTTTATTGAATATGTTTTATTAAAACTTAGAATTGTGAGCGAAAGAAATATTCTTAGTGTGTCTGGGCCTTGTTTCAATCTACGAAACACATTATTGGATATGATCATTCCTAAAAGTCCTCTCATTCTGACCAGAGCTGGGTATTCCAAAGTGATGAAGCAGGTGGGATTACAACTAGGTGGAAAAACGTGCCAGATCAAATCAAATATAAGCTTGAAGCCATTTGAAGGGTCTGTTGTGATGGTGGCAGCAAAGAAATTGTACTAATTTATTTAGAATACTTATATTCTGCTTTATAGCCCAAGAAGCTCGGCAAGCATTTCCTTTCTTCATCTTTTTCTACCGGTATCATGTCTGCTCAGTGTAATCCAGTGGAGCTTTTTCAAGAGATAAAGGGCTCAGTATGAGCATGTTCCCAGACACATAATCTTGAACTCCTGGCAGCCCACTGTGATGTTCTTGTGAACACTTTTTGTGGATAAAATAGCTCACTTCCAATCAGACTTGAATGCCACATTGAATGTAGTTCAGATACTGGATGTCTCCATAGCACCATCTGCTCCTTTTCATTTGGATGGCTTTCAGCTGTTGCATAAGGAAGCAGGCACGTTACGTGGAGGGATGCATTTTACCAATCTTTGTGCTTCACCTTTGCCCATTATGGCTGATTATGAGTTCTTCCAGATTAGGCTTTTATCATGCCATTGCCCTTCCTAATTCATGGAATTTTACAGGGGGTCCAGATAAAGTTGTCTTCCTCTTATAAACTTCCTGTTTTTTTCCCACTCCTATGTTTTCCCATTGATTTTTCTGACTTTTTTTCCTTACTGTTAGGGAGAAAAAGATGTAATAGCTGCACAATGCCTCCTAAATGGTAGTGCTAGGAACCCTCCATCTAGAAACACTCAACATCTAGACAAGAGAAAGATGGATAGGAGGTCTGGGAGGTTGTGAATGCTTCTTTGATGCTGAGGGTGGTCCCTACTGCATTGAAGGCAGTGCTAAGAGTACTCTAAGAAATCAAGACATCTTTCTTGGACCCTGGCAATTTATCATTTTTTCAGCTGGTATCTAATCTCCCTTTTGATTGTGGCTTAGGTATGGTGGCTGCACAGCTCCAGATATACCTAAATGATATGCATTATCTGGACCGATTGCAATCTAGCCTCTAGTCCAGGTTTGGAATTGAAACCTGGACTAGAGGCTTGTCATCCTTGATGACCAACTCCAGGAGAAAGGTGTTGGGGGGGGGGGGGTGACACGGTTAATTCTCTTGGATCACTCAGTAGCTTTTGATACCACTGTCATGGTGTCCTTCTGGATTGCATGTCTGGGTTGGGTATTGGAGGCACTGATTTGGTGCTGACACTCCTACCTGTAGGCAGTGATGAGGGTTTTCGGGAAAATTTTGAATTGTAGAATTTTCCAGTGCAAATTAAGTTCATTCGCATAGGAAAATATTCAGTTTGCATTGGAAAATGTTCTGATGCACTAAAGCAGAGGGATGGGCAACTTGTAGATTAAAATCTCTGGAGGGCCGCAACTCCCATTATCTATCAACATTGGCTATGCTGGCTAGAGCTAATGGGAGCCATAGACCAAAACATCTGGAGGGACACAAGTTGCTCACCCCTGCCTTAGAGAGGTCTGATTTAACATGTTTATTTACTTGTATTTAGTAAACATCAAAGTTTTTTTAAAGTGCCCCTTGTTAATTTAAGCATTTGACATGAAATATTTGAGGGGAGGAATTAACGTGATTTAAATATTATATTATGTAGATTTTTTATTGGAATACTTGTAAAAAAAATTAAATACAACAGCATGTTCTTCCCTTACATTGTTTAAATTTAAGGGAGGAGGGGACAAAATTACTGTAAACTGTTGACTAATTTTAACGACCCAACGAAATGTGTATAATATGCTAACAACCACTCATAGCTATGTCCAAAACATCTAGCAGGTACCAGGTTGGAGAAGGCTGTACTGTAAGTATTTATTGCTCTTATTGAGTTTCTGTGGATATTTAAACAGTTTAAACTAAGGAAGTGAATAGGATTCTTAGATGGATGAGGCTAACCCATGTGCATGCTCAATTGTCTTCCTTCCTGGCTAATTGTATTGGCCCACTTGGAAATGTCTATCTCTGAAAGCAGAGATTATTAATGCCTCATTCCAAGAGGGTAATGTTTAATCTGTGTTGAAAGAGCATGTTCAAATCCAGCTCCAGGTTTTCTGGATGAAGTTGTTGATCTGAGTCCTTTTCAATCTGAATTTAGGCCTGGTCAGGAGTATGACAGGGAATGCTACCCCTTTTGATTTCTCTAGGTCTCTCAGTAGTAATAGTATTCTGAACTGCATTTCCAGGACTATTCTCGCGGAGAATGGCTCTGATCATTTTGGGGAACAGGGGAGGCTTTGGAAGATGATGCTGGGGGACTATTGCTCTGCCTCTTGGCTACATGAACTCCATCTCCCATGCTTTTCATCTACATGAAACTCGTGGCTAAGGTAACCTGGGAAATTGGGCTGATGATAACCATAGAATGTGTGCTCTCATATTTTAATCCGATCCTGTAGACACAATAAAAAACTTGAATTGTTGCATAGGGACTGTGAAGAACTGGATATGGATGAACAAACGGAACCCAGATAAGGTAGAGAGGTTAAGAACCCTGTTGGTCAGGGAACTTGTCAAACTTGGGATAAGTGTACAGCCTGCCTTGGTTGGGGTCACATTCCCCCTTAAGCAGATTTGCAGCTGCTTCTGGGTGCCCAAATGGTGGCAGTGACTAAGAGTGCTTTTTCCAGCTTTAGCTGATATGCCAGCTACACTCTTTCCTGCAGAAAACAAACCTGGCCACAATCATTCATACTTTACTAACCTACAGACTAAGCTACTTCAACATACTTTACATAGGAATACCTTTCAAAGGATTCTGAAACTTCAAATGATCCAAAACACTACCACCAGCATGTTATCTAGGGCTGGCTGGACCATATTGCTCTGGTTCTTTGTGGTCTTCATGGATAACACGTTTGTTTGTGGGCACAGTTTAAGGTGCTGGTTCTTACCTGTATAGCCCTAAATAGTCTGGACAGTGTCCTCCCTTGCTCTCTGGAGATCCTACTCCAGATTCTCCTTCTGACCGAGGTGCAGCATGTGGCAGGACATTTTCAGTTGTGGTGCCAACATAATGGAGTGCCCTCCCAGGAATGTCCACGTGGCCCCTTCTTTTACCATTAAAATCTGGCTTTTAGGCAGGGGTTTGGTGGAAGCTAATTGGACTGTGTTATGCTGTGCTGGGGTGAACACCATTATATTGCTAATTGTTTTTGTGCTGGCTGTCCTTAGGTTGGATTTTATCTATTTGATTGTTTTGGTATTGTGTGTTTGTTAGTCACTATGATTGTCATTTTGGGGGGGGGGGAAGAGGACCAGGATAGTTTTAAATAGACCACGACTACTTATGAAGTGTTCTGTTGCCCAGCAAAAACCACGTCTTACTCATGGATTATTGTCTGGAGTATAGAATAGCCCTTAAATATAGAACTTGGCCATCCAAAGCTTAGAACCTTCCTACAGTGAATACGTGGTTGTGCATTTCTTTCCATCAGCATAGCTTCACAGTTTATAATTGATGTTAGTATATTCTGAGATGTATTAATGTTGAATCCTACAGTGACATCTATGTGTTGTTTAAAACCAGGCAGCTGATTATCTCTAAACTGCCAAGAAGGCTTGAGAATGCTGTTGAATGCAATAGGATAGCTTGTATTTCTCTTACACTAAACAATACCCTCTCTTTGTTGTGGTAGTTGTTAGACAAACTAAGAAAATATTGCAAACAAGCATTGTTCTGCCAAGGTGAGAGTGGAGCCTTTCTAGCTATAGATTTTTAGTGGAACAAAAAGGAGGATACATAAGGGTGACGGGAGAGAGGGAACCAAATCTGTTGTCCGTCTAGGACAAAAGCATGAGTCTAGAGGAAAGAAATGGTTGTGTGCCAGGAATGATCAGATTTGTGAGGTGGTGTTTACCTTCTGAGTTATAATTTCACATTTCTGCAGGTGTTCATCAGAGCATGTTGATGCAAAATTTAGAAGTCACGTCGTAGTATTGATTTTCATAGAGTGTAAGCTTGAGGGGAGGATGGGTGGCTTAAAAATACTTTCGAGTGCCATCATAGCTGTTACATTTGATGACTAGTCTTTGCTTAGACACAACACTAAGAAGCCTGACATGGGCCATAAATAAGTGGCATCTGTAGACATTTTTGTTCTCTGATCTATTTGTTGGTTTGACAGATCATTCATAACATCTGTCTCTTACAAAAATTGCATGTCCTGAAGTGCCTTGGCACATTTTTACATTAGATTTGGCACAATAGGATGCAGAGATGGCATTGTTCCAAAACCTCCTGGGAATAGAGGCATTGCATATCGAATCAAGCAAGTGTGCATACCTTAATGCACAGAAGTCCCTGAGCCTTTTTCCTTCTCCTGCTTATCTCAGCCTATGAGGTGCAGATAACCCTTCTTCCCCCCCCCCCCCCTTCACTGGCGCTGCAAATTGATTCTGGTTATGTGATCCACATCCCTTGGTGTTCTGAAATACCTGTGGTCTGAGGAGCTGTAAGGATGCTTCCTCTCCATCAACCAAAATAACATGTGTCACTGAATCTGATAGGGAGCAATATGGGAGTGTATGGCATCTCCCATGGTAGACACTATTTGTCAATATCCATCCCAGGGATGCAAATAACAGTTTGAGGGTAGATGATGTAATTCAGTTTCTAATGCTATACTGAGCCTGATCAGTATATGGATGAGAGATGTTCTAAGATTGCACTTATGTAACCGAGAGCTTTTTGGAAGAATGATGGGATACAAATATAGCAAAACAATATAGATTCTTCTTGGGTCACCATGTCCATTACCAACATGGAATTATGAACAACAGTGGTATTGTACCAATGTAAACTTCACAGTGTAGTTTACACCGATAACCCATGACATGATGTCAGTAAAACAATATATATATATATATATATATATATATATATATATATATAATATGTGATCGTCTGTGTGTGTGTGTGTGTGTTGTAAAGAAAATACAAACTGGTAATCTGCATGATTAGTGTTACCTGGCTGTGCATATGAGGTCACGGTTAAGATCAATCCTAATTATCATTTTCTCTTTTCTTCCCGTGTAGCTGAAGCTTGAAGACCGGTCGGTGGTGCCTCGAGATGTCGTCAGGCATATGGGCTCACGTGTAAGTTCTGCTGTTTTTGTGTGTAGGAGAGAGAAAACAATGCCTGGGTTTTCAATAGTAGTAGACTTTGTTTAGACTGAATCTACAACATAGAAAGTATTTGGCACTGAACATGGTCTGATTGTATTACAAAATATAATTGCTCTTTTGGAGACAGTATTCTACACCACAGAGCTAAAGCAGTGTTTTGACACATTTGAGTAAGAACTGCAGCTGAAGCCAGCTACATTAAAATGCATCTTAGGTGTTGAACATTTTGGCCAGAATAGCAGTGTCAGCAGTGGAGATGCATTGCTCTTTCCAAAATGACCTCTGGTTCAGGTGTTGATTTCTGCAGTAAGCAGTTTGCTTTGCACTTTTGCTCAATTTTAGAACAGATATAGCTTTAAAAAATGAAAAGATGAATGTTGTTTGTGTCTGACCAGTAGACATACTCAGGATTCTGTAAACACCCTTTCCCATGACAACATGTAAGCATGAAATCCGAAGATGTGGGGGAGGGGTCCTAAAAGCATCTAAAAAGCTTCAAAATGGAGATGGAGGCGAGGGGAAGCACTAAAGGACACAGTGAAAGACATGAGGCAGCCATAGCTAACTTACATATTTCAGTTATGCATTTAGTTGTCTTGCATAAACACTTCCAAAAACTGATCAACGTTCAGGGCTAATTTAATTATGCATAACACTATGCCAGATCACTACCGGAGATGTTCTATCTGTAAGGTTATTTGTGTACCATTGAAGAGGGAGTTGTAACACATTAAAAATTAATATTGCTTTGTTCCCTCACTCTAATTCAAATATAAAGTTAAACATTCTTACCCTCACCTTCAATAACATAAGCAAAAGATATGCTGCATAGTGTTCTGGTGGAGGAAAAAACACATACATTAGAATATGTGAATTTCTCTATGCTTGCTAAAAAAAAAGTGGTCTGTAGTTGACATGGAGTCACTCTATACTGAACTCTTTTCAGTGTTGCTTGCTACTGCTTTCAGTGATCATGGAGATATCTGAAACCTCAGCTGAGAACTAGAAATCATGTGCAATTAATGGCCCTGTAAGCATTCATCGTGCTCCTAGTGGCCACGAAGCACTCGGCATGGGGAATGACTAATAGATTATGTTTTTGTGTCCTGTTAGCCCCTATTCTCAAAACACAAAAACGGAGTAGCGAGAATGGGGGCAAGGGGAGAGAAACAGACATGATTCCCAGAATGTTTAGACTGATTACTTAAGCCTGCAAAATAGGCTTTGTCTTCTGAAAAAGCATGAGCTGACCTTAGCTCATTTTTAAAGGAGAAAGGAATAATACACTTGAAAAATGAGAGAGGGGGATGTATGTTGCACAATAACTTAAACCTCTCTGAATCGCTATTCTTTTTGCACACCAGCCAACCTACATTGTGAGTAAAAATCCCCAACACTGGAAGCTTACCTGTTCCTAGGACACCTAGGGCATTTGGTACCCTACCTTGCATGAATGTTATGTCCAAAGATATTCTAAGCCACACTAAATGACAAAGTTTCTGGTCTCCCCTTTTGAAGTCCTTGTGAAGTACAGCTTGGCAATAAGATAATGATTTAGTCTCTTTGGAGGTAAAAGCTTCATCATATGGGTGATGGACGTAAGAACAGTTGTGCTGGATCAAACCAAAGGCCAATCTGATCCAGTATTGTGTTCCAGCAGTGATCAATCAGCTGCCCGTGGGAAGCCCACAAGTAGGGCATGAATGCAATAGCTCCTCCTGCTCGTTCTCCCTCAGAAACTGGTATTCAGAGGCATACTGCCTCTGGTCCTGAAGGTAATATATAACCACAAGAGATAAGGGCTTCTTGCTAGTGCCTCCCCTCACCTGCTCACTTGTTGAACTTTGTTTCAATCGATGTTTGCCAATTAATGTTTACCTTGGCCTATAATAAGTTAGGTTTCTCCTGGAGTGATATTGCCTGGTTTTAATTCTGATGTTGTCAGTTGTTGTTGTTGTTGTTGTTGTCTCACTGTATTTTAGGTCTGTAAGTTTTTTGTTGTGTGTCACCTTGGGAGGGTTTGCCCTAAAAAGCAGCTTAGAGATCCTCTAATTAATAATAATAAATATAATGGCTAGAATACATGATAGCCTTATCCTCCATGAACGAATTCATTTATTATATAGTGCCAACCCTCCAAAGTCAGTGTGTGTTTCCTTTAATAGACCTTGATCTTTGGGAATAGGCACAGAAGCCAGTAATGGACTGTGCTCATTAATAAATAAAAATATGACTGCAGTAGCCGCCAGTTGACTAAGAGTTAATGATGCATCTAGGTTCATATCCTTTTCTTCATTGAGCCAAACAGTATATAGGCACAAGTAGCATTTTTGAGCACTGATACAGAACACTTACACCCTGCTTTTCTTTACAAGCTCAACATTACTTACAATAAATAAGGCTTAATTATAATAATTGTTTAATGAATGCTTTGTTCTGATTTTGTTCTGCAAATGAGGATAAAATATTTTGCATTTCTATAGCACATTTTTATGTGTTCAAAGAGTGCGTTCTGACTAATCCTTAACACTCTAACATGTGTACACGTATATTATCTTCATATTGCATATGTTGAGACCAAAAGAATATTGACTTCCTACAGAACTTATTCCACATGTCTTGTGTTTAACTTATGTATAAATATTAAAGGAGGCTTTTCTTTGAGAGTTTGCCTACTGGAAGCAGATATGATCGAGTCACAAGGGGGTAGGTATTCTGCTGAATTGCCTATCTGCAAAGCTGGGTTTCATGTTAAGATGGGTTACAAAGAAGGGTAATGGATACAAAAACAGGAAGGACTGTAGATTCAGCAGTTTCCTTGAATGGTGAGTGGGGAGACATAAAAGGGTCTGCCTACCTAACTTCTCTCAATTCTTCATCTCATGATACTGTTTTTCTTGGGTCTTGGATTCTTGTCCTGTGGATAAAATAGGGGATGAAACTTTCAGGATAGTCAGGTTCTCTTTCAGCACAACTTGAAAATGCATGCAATTTAAAAACCGTTTCTTTGCCTTTCCAGGACAGCCAGTGCGGGACCGTTATTGATGTAAATATAGAGTGTGCAGTAAAACTGGTGGGAACCAACTGTATCCTTTATCCTGTCAACAGCAAAGATCTTCAGAATATCTGGGTGAGAGTGCTTATCCTCGCACAGCAAGAATGTCAGGGCTGGCCTAAGACATTTTGCTACCTGAGATGAAGGACAAGATGTCTGCCCCCTCCCATTCCTTGTTCAAAAATTGAACTTGGAGTTGAACCATTCTTCAACACTGGCAATTGGACAACATCCTTCATCACACCTGAAGGCAGCAGGCTAGTTTAGGGATTACAGGGCAGGCCACATAACACAGAGCTCTCTCCTCTAACACCTTGCTGCCACCTCCCAGCACTTGCCACCTGAGGCAACTGCTTCACTCTGCCTAATCGTAGGGCCAGACTGAGGAATGCTAGCAATTTAACAGATTTAAGCATAATTTAACAATGTTGCCTCCCCTAACATAAGTGGTTTAATTTAACAAGGCTACAACCTTGCCCTGGAGGGGTATTTTAGCTTGGGATGGAGAACATGTGTTCCTCCAGATGTTGTTGGACTGCAACTCCCATTATCCCTTGCCATTGGATATGCTGGGTAGGGATCCTGGGAGTTGCAGTTCAACATCCGGAGGGCCACCCTTTCCCCACCTCTGCTTTTAAGCTCTGCATTATTCAGGACTGAAATACCTTGAAGGACAACCTTCTACCACATCAACCTGTCTGCCCATTAAGATCATTTTCTGAGGTCCTGCTCTAGGTTCCCTTGCTTTCTAAGTAGGTGAATGATGACCAGAGAGGGCCTTCTTGGTTGTGGCACACTTGTGGCACACTGTTTATGGAATGCTTCCCCTGGGGCCATGCTGTCCTCCTTTATTTTTGACTCTACAGCACCAGAAAGATTTTTTTATTATCCCATGATTTAAACTGACTTAATTCTCTGCTAAAATGCTGAATTGCTATTTCTCTGCTGTCTCATACTTGAATTGTTTTTGAATTGTTATTAGCTATCTATTGTAAGCCACCGCCCTGGAAACATTAATATTGAAAGGTGGGATATAAATAATGCAACATGTGCATTACCACCACCTTTTCTAAATATGCAGCTAGCTTCTGTCAGAATGAGCAAGGGCTTGGTCTGGAACAAATGGGGTGAGAAGCTCCTGCATAGTGATTAGCTGGAGTGATCACTTGATCAAGGCAGTCCCATGGCAACAGTATGATTTTGAGCTGCAGCACAGTTAATACATGGTGTTAACAAAATCTTTAAAGGAACAAAGCATGTGCCTGTACATTAGAAATGCACAGGAATTGGCTGCCTCTAATTTCTGAGTGCATTTGTTTGTTCACCACCTTTTTAATTTTAAAAAAAATACGCTGTATTTGTTGAATTGGACAGGGAAGAATTCAACTTAAGTAGTTTTGTCTGTAATCTGAAACCTTCCTTAAAATGATGAAAAACACTGCAGTTCTGTCTGCCACTGTTTTACAAGGCAAAGGGATGCAGCTTTAAATTGATCTTCAGAAAGAGGATGCCTCTGCCCTTTCCTGAAATATTCATCTGTCATAAAGTACAGCCAATAACATACTTCTGCATCCCCAAATCCTATAACATAAGGGAAAGAAAGCAGACAAACCTACATTGATTATCTGGTGAATGTACACATTCTTAATTTCATTTGCATGTGAGGTGTATCCTAATCCTGCACTTCAGTTCATCCTGTTAAGACCTTGTTATGGTCTATCATGAGCTTTGAGATGTAAAATGTTCTCTGTAGTTGTGATGAAATGATCCAAGAAAACAGACATCCTCACTATGTTCTTTCTCCTCAGCCTTTCATGTACGGTGACTGCATAGCCTATGACTGGTGGCTAGGAAAAGTATATGATTTAAAGAACCAAATCATTTTGAAGCTCTCCAATGGCGCCAGGTATTTCTCTTGTTTTTGTTACAGAGAATGTCTTTGATCCTTGGTTGAGTAAAGGCATATCAGCCTTCCCCAACCTGGCACCCTGTGGATGTTTTGTATTTCATCTCCCATCATCCCCAGCTGGCCTGGCCAATGGAGTTGTCATCCAAAACATCTGGAGGGCACCAGGTTGGGGAAAGCTGATGTAGACTCTTAGGCTTGCACACACATCCCTGGGAGTAAGTCCCATTAAAATTAGGTGGAGCTTAACTTCTGAGTATGTTCATAGGATTGGAATGTTAAGTTGCATAGTCTGCTTGCACTTCATGATGTTGAACAAGAATGGCCAACTCACAGCCCGGTCTTTGAATTCAGCCCCAAAGCAATTTTTCTGGCCCCAGATGTCACTACTGAAATCTTCAATTTGTAAGAAATTCCATTATTATAACATCTCTCTTAGATTTTGTGAGTTAATATATAAATATTTGCATGTATTCTGAAGTAACGTATTTAGTTGATCTTCTTAAAGAGGGATGGGCAATATTTTTGGGTTGGAGGCAAGATTAAAGCCTCTTCCAATCCCCTGTGATCCTGTTCAATACAATGAGGGGGGGGGTAGACTAAAGCCTACCCTCCCCCCGCAATCCTGATGCAGGCAAGATAGCTGTTTCCCCTCTATTAGCAGAGGGGGAAACAATGAGCTTTATCAATGTCGCTGGTGGGGAGAGGCTTCAGCACCCTCCACCCAGTGTTCTTGATGAAACAGCAGTCTCTTCCCAACTGCTCAAATGATGGCTGATCAGCTGGGAAATGGGGAAAGTGAGAGGGAGGGCTCTGCAGTCTTCACAGGGAGCAGCTAAAGGATTCATGTGGCTTGCATGTTGCCCACATATATTTATAAGTGTTACCATAATCCTGATTACCAATCTTTTGCTTTAAGGGATATGGTATTTCTGCTTAATATTCGGGCCTGTTAAACTGGAATCTCTTACATTAAGATATGATATAGTTTCACTTCAGTGTTTTTCCCCAAGGTGTGGGTAAGGTGATTAGTGCCATCAGAAGACCATCAGAACAGATAAGTCTTTTGGTGGGGATTGGCTGTAGTTCAGTGGTGCTTTGCATGCCTTAAGTTCCAGGTTCAACCCCCAGCATCTGCAGGTAGGGCTTGGAAAGACTCCTGTCTGAAATCCTGGAAAGCTGGTGGTGGTCAGTGTTGACAATTCTGGGCTAGATGGACCAAGGGTCTGAGTCGCTATAAGGTAGCCAGTTATGATCCTCTGACTGTTTTAATTAGGTAAGAGCCTGAATCGTTTTCTGATCCAACTGCTCAGAACTCCCATTACTTAAAGTATAAACTGACTTAAAGGGGATAGTATGGATCCACCCTGATAAATATGTTGTTCCCCTTTCCTTTTCTGTGATCAGTCCTGTTTCTCTTTACCTATGAAGTTTTATGGCGGTAGTCATTGAAATGTCTGCCACCTCCCCCAGCATTTCCAGAGCAAAAAGTGGAAGTGAAGTTTTTGAACAAACTTTTGCCTTTGTGGAAAGTTTGAGAACTGCAGGATCTCACATCCCCATAAAATTATCAAGTCTGAGCATTATCTCAGCTCAACAAATCTTTGCGTTTTCCATTGCCAAACTGATGGCTGGGAGCTGTTAAAATAGTTTACTCCTGGCCTGTAAAATTTCTCACAGGACCCTCTTTTTCATTCTAGCTATCATACATTAAATGGTTTATAAAATGGGATAATATTGACCCCAGACACATAACTGAAGCTTTTGTCTTTAGTTTCAGTATTGACTGACTGACTGACTCTAATTGCCTTCTGGAACGAACCAAGGTGGTTTACATCAGTTCAAAACAAGTATATTAAAACAGATACAAATATATTAAAACATTAAAAAACAACATTGTCATACTGTTAAACCTGGGTATTATAAGAACACATTAACACTGATCTGCCATTAAGAATACTCTCCTGAGTTTAGTTATTGCTTTTCCTTAGGTGTTCTATGAGCACAGAAGATGCAGCAAAACTCTATGATGTGTGCCCACATGTCAGTGACTCAGTAAGTTTTTTTCTTCATTTGAATAGCTCTCAATTTGATACGTTTTACTGTATACTCTTAAGCCCCACTTGTAGGGTCCTGTATCTAGCTGAAGGACTATCTGATGTTGGGGATTTTGGGTGGGGAGCAGGTTTTGCTGTAGCTGTAACCCTAACGATTTAGTGGAGCACTTTTTCCTATGACGGTGACTGTCAACCTTCCATTTATATGGAAGAAAGAATATGTTTGCACTTGGGGCACTAGCATTGGGAGTGTTTACCCCCTTCTGAATTATTTCTAACTGCTTTGTTCTATATAGTTCATTGAGTTTTGTTTTATATAGTTCAATGACTTTCATTGGCACATTTTGATCCTATCCAAATGTCTTTCCCAAGCAGTGCGTTTTTCTGTCCAAAAAACAAATGGCTGCCATTCACTTTCGTAGTGAAATATCAAGTGCTTCACTATACCACTGCAGTTGCAGCAAGACTCCCACTCACCTCCAACATTGGATTTCAAAAAAATTAAACTACTGCTCTCAGACACTTTTCAGATGAGTCAAAATCCTTCTCACTAAGTGCCTTGCGTATAGTTTTGATGTTTCATGTGCAAGTTACAATTGTTTCCACCTCTATAACTAAGGAAATGGACCCAGAGAATGCAGTCTATTGCCAGAAGACCCAAAAGTCACTGTCCATGAATCAATAATCATACTCTCTATTGTCATGGAAGAGAATTCTCTGCTACTTGGTACTAAAATAACTCAAATGAAACTAGCAGTTGTTTGTTTCCTAGTACCTCTGAATTTTCCTCCACCATGAATTGTCTGCATACCTGACATTTCCCTAGTTGCCTTAGAAACTGCTACTGTGGTTGATTAAAGCAGGGAGAAGCACTTTGGGAGCAGGGAAACTTACCACAAGTGCTGAAAATAGGACAGAAATGTGGGAATCCCATTCTGCAAGGACAAATATGGTCCAGCTTTACCTGGCTCTGACTTGCACCTCTTCATGTATTGCTTCATTCTTTCAGGGCCTCTTCTTCGATGACTCGTACGGTTTTTATCCTGGGCAAGTCCTCATTGGTCCCTCAAAAGTCTTCTCAAACGTGCAGTGGCTTTCTGGAGTGAAACCTGTTCTCAGCACAAAGAGCAAGTTCAGAGTGGTGGTAGAAGAGGTATGGTTCAGTGAGTTGACAGTATTATGAGATCATATACCAGACAACTCTTTAATTTTGAGATATAATTATAATGACGCCCTTATCTGACGTTCAAAACCACACAATCACTGGTTGATAAGGTGTACATATGCATTTAACATCATGCATAGATTTATAAATTTTATACAGAATAGAACAGAAGACAATTATTAGAATACATTGATCCTAGTTCAGAAAATATATTTATAATATAATGTAATTATTGCTTGTTGTAGGATGTAAGTAATAGTTGTTGTTGCTTGTTATATAATGTAATTAATAGTTGTTGTGACAGGATTCTAGATAAACTCCCGTTTCAATCTCAGTTTCTTCAGACAGGTAATGTATATTCTGTAATTTCAAACAAAAACATAGCAGTAAGAATAATAATGATACTCCACCATATATTTTCCTGATTTTTTTATTTTTAGACCGAGATTAATTATACTCACCGACTGGTATGTAAACAAACAGTGAGTATATATTTCAAATCTCCCTGCGTTGGCTGCTAACTTCCTTTTCCGGAATTCTGATTGCGAGACGAGTTATTAATTTACCAAACAGTAGCCATGATTGTCATTGTGCAATTCAAAGTAATAAAAAACATATAACATTCAAAACACAGTGACGAACCTTGCTCTATTCACTCTTCCTCATGGTTTCAAACTGGCAATTCAGCAGTCCACCAGCTATATCTACTACAGTGGCTTAAATACCTGCCTATTTGGTCTGTTAAAGAAACAGCCCCTTCTTGTGTCAGTGCTGATCTACTTTGTCAAAAATGCAGAAAATTCCAAACCAGCATTTAAACCTTGTGGACATGGTGAGTTTAGTGTAAAAATCCACTCCGCTTCCTTTTTCAATAAAATGTTGTCATAGTTAATCCAGTTATATTTATGCGGAAGTATTTTTTCCAGGACCAAAAATTGAAAATAATTGAAAATTGATCCTTTTCCACAAAATGTTCAACCAATGGTGCATCAAGTACTTTATGTTTAAGTTTGGAACGATGTTCCATTATACGTGTCCTGATATTACATGAAGTTTTTCCTGTATATAACCGCATTGGCAACATAAATTACCCATCTTGTTGAGCAGTTGGAAAAATGATTCAACTTAAACATGCGATAATTGCTTGGGTGTTCAAAAACTTTGGTTTGTAGCGCCAAGGCGCATACGGAGCATCTGCCTCATTTAAAGTGTCCAGGTACGGGTGGGTCCATGTCTGAATGGACCAGTACATCACGGAAATTATTAGTCCATTTTAAGCCAACATAGGGTGACGTCATACATCCTGGTAAGTTCTCCACTATGTACCAGTGTTTCTTTATACTTTTGATTATGGAAGGTGCCAGCTGAGAATATGTAAGAGCACAGGTAATTCTATTGTTCGATTTAGGTTCCTGCTTGTGTAGTAACACTGAGCGTGACAAATGGGCTACTTTCCTTTCAGTCTGATTAATAACTGTACTTGGGTAACCCCTATCCATAAACTGTTGACTCAGAATCAATTTAGAGTTCATATACTCCTCCGGCTGTGTGGAATTTCTTTTGAGGCGAAGATATTGTCCATAAGGTAAATTGGTTTGCAGTTGCGGTGAGTGGTATGATGTAAAATGCAATAATGAATTCTGGTCAGTAAGTTTTGTAAACGACTCAATAAGTAGAGTGTCATGTTCACGATAGACAACAGTGTTCAAAAATGGAATGCAAATTTTATCCTGATTAAAGGAAAACTGAATATTATCATGAATAATATTAATCCAAGTAAAAAAATTATTTAACTTCTGTTCATCTGAAAATATTTTTTAAAATATCATCAATGTAACGTTTATAATTAGAATTCCGGAAAAGGAGGTTAGCAGCCAACACAGGGAGATTTGAAATATATATTCACTGTTTCTTTACATACCAGTCGGTGAGTGTGATTAATCTTGGTCTATAAATAAAAAAATCAGGAAAATATGTAGTGGAGTATCATTATTATTCTTACTGCTATGTTTTTGTTTGAAATTACAGAATATACATTACCTGTATGAAGAAATTGAGATTGAAACGGGAGTTTATCTAGAATCCTGTCACAACAACTATTAATTACATACTATAACAAGCAATAATTACATTAGTATAAATATATTTTCTGAACTAGGATCAATGTATTCTAATAATTGTCTTCTATTCTGTATAAAATTTATAAATCTATGCATGATGTTAAATGCATATGTACACCTTATCAACCAGTGATTGTATGGTTTTGAATGTCAGATAAGGGCGTCATTATAACTATATCTCAAAACTAAAGAGTTGTCTGGTGTATTATCTTTCCAGCTGTATGCTCAAGGGCATCCTGTTTTTTCATATCATGCAGCTGAGGCCTTTTTCTTTTTAGTATTATGAGATCACCATCTTCCTGGGCATTTTTCACAAAACAAGCTGTGTTGTGTCCTTTGAATCAAACTTGTTGGCTTTGCTCCTGAAATAAGTCTACAAAAAGTTTGAACTGTGAATGAGGACTTGATTTATTACTTTGGATTTGGTTTAAATTAGAAACAATCCTGTTTCAATTTCTCTTTCATGCTTCAGTTACAAGTGTTATTTATTTTATTTTTAGTCTAGTGAAATGTTCCAAAAGCATGATCTTCTCTACCACGTTTTCCCCCTAGGTGCAAGTGGTGGAATTGAAAGTTACTTGGATCACTAAAAGCTTCTGTCCTGGAGGTACAGATAGTATAAGCCCCCCACCATCCTTAATCACTCAAGAGAATTTATCTAGGTAAGGACTCCATCATATTCAACATCCTATAAGTTCAGCTGTTAATAAATTATTTTCTGCCTGTATGTAGCTATCACAAGAGCAACAACTTACCTTCATGAAACAGAGCCATTGCTACAAGCTTCTGGGAATAGGATGGTGAATGAACATGTGGGCAGAGGGAAGATGTTTAATAGCTCTTAGCCAGTCAAGGACAGTAAGAGCTCAATTTTAAGTCAGATCTCACTCTAGCTTAGCTCTGGGACTTGTTTTTAGGGCCAGAGTTCATATATTCCAGGGCTAAAATGAAAGTTCTGGGAGCAAAGGCACTGAACGTACCTCAGCATAGAACAATTGTAGTTTGGCCCCACAGTTATGGGATTAAAAGGAATGGCTTCCATGCAGCATGTTACTTCTGTCAAGTTTAAGTTTCTGTACCTCTCATTTTACAAGTTAGCTACTGAGTATGACTCTTTTAAAAAATCTGCCCTGGCAGGCTGCAAGATATAAATTTCAGATAGAGCATATTATAGGAAATCATGAGAAGAAAAAGCTGGCTCTGGAAAAAAAACACTCAGCAGTGAAATTCTACATAGCATTATGATGGAATTACAATGTTAAGCATATTCAAAATTGTGCAGAGTTACTGTATTTTATAGTAGAAAACTTGTGGAACAATGTGAAACTAACATTGTGGTATGAGTTCAGCTGTTTGTATAACACGCAAACAATGACTTTGAAAGTCTACTTATTTTTCTCTCTGCACATCCAAC
This sequence comes from Anniella stebbinsi, assembly GCA_029215795.1. Taxonomy (NCBI): domain Eukaryota; kingdom Metazoa; phylum Chordata; class Lepidosauria; order Squamata; family Anniellidae; genus Anniella; species Anniella stebbinsi. Next base: position 55,474,156 of record JARDYH010000005.1, on the reverse strand, counting down.
CTTTATAGTGTGTTCAGTATAGGAGTATGTTTCAATGTTTTTTATTGTTGAATTAAGTCTAAAATGAGGAAGTCGTTTTCTCCTTTTAAACCCAGTGATTACTCATACGATTATCACCTTGTATGTACATGAAAGCCCCACTAGAGGTGTTGGCCCAACGTTAGAACTCAGGAAAACCTTATCAGTTTGAGCAGTAAGGTGGTGACACAGTCATCTTGCCTTTAACAGAGTAAAGCGTCTGGGGTGCTTTGACCATGCTGAGCGGCAACTTGGAGAAAGGTGTCTCTACGTATTTCCTGAGAAAGTGGAGCCTGCAAAAATCACATGTGAGTGTCCAGAGAGAAACTGCGTTCTGGGAGAAGGATCTGTTGCCAAAAAGGTATGTACGCTGGCGCCACTGGGCCACTGAGACTATCCAGCTGTTGCTTCTGAGAAGTCTACTTCGTTCAGAATTTCTGTAGACTGTTCTTACTGTCCTATTAAGTCATACTTATTTGACCCTGTTACATCTCCACTAATGCTAATCTGTTAACCTAGTTAAGAAATGGGAAGTGGGCTCTGTGACAGCACATTTTCTCTTCCTGTGCCCCAGATTTAAGAGAGGCGCCAATGTTAATTGCAATTAAGACTAAGTAGGTTTGCTGATTAACCATCTTCAAACACCAGTTAAGGTTGAGTAAAGAACCTGGTTAGCTATAATTGTGATTAACGTTGGTATTGATATATTCCTTAACTATATGTCAGCAAATGGGACATGGCTTTCAGAAGGCGCTGCAGGGGGAGTATGTGGTCCCACAGTTAAGAAAGTGAGCCTTCAGCAACAATGTGGGAGAATGCATATGATACTTGATATTTTAGAGAAAATGTATCTTGTTCTGTTGTTCAAGTTACCTGACTAAAATAGTGATAGCTGTCGTGGGATGAATTTGCCTTTGTTGGCAATCTTTGCATTCATCAGAAGATCAAGCTATTAAAGTTGTTCTGCAATAATCTTCTGTAACAAAGCTGTCATATGAAAACCACATGTTTACATGGGCATATGAATCGGTGTCCTATCTTTATGCATTCCACTGCTTCTGTGTGCTGTCTTCAGATTAAATCACTGTTAAAATCGTCAGTGCTTGGCCCTTTTAGTGATCATAAATCTGAGATGGGGATTATTTCAAAATTCACATTGCAGATGGCTGCTTAAATCATTTCAGCAATTTCAGTTTGAAATTTTATTTTTATGGCGGGGACATGGAATATGTTGCATTGTTAAAGCTGCCTCAATCTACCATTTAAGATATGAGACAGTATTTCTCTACAGCTTTTTAGGGCTGCTTTCCACATTGCCTATTACCTACATGGGTGTTTTCCTCAGAGATTATTCATGTTTCAAAGCACAATATGGGAAATGAGTATGTATTTGTCTTGGCTTCTATTTTACTTTTTTGTCTCTGTATTACTTTGTAGAAATAAAGTACAGAAAGGAAACCATGCAATTAAAACTTTCCTCAAGATAAGAGGCATATCCTTCATTTATTACAGCTGCCTTCTTCCTTCTAAAGCAGTTTCAGATCTTTGTGCTCTAGTTAGATTTGGCATTGCAGTAAATTAATTCCATTTTTCAACTCTCTCTCTCTATATATATTCTTTGCCTGCATGTGGATGTAGCTTGTTAATTTATTCATAATTTCTAAATCCTATCACTTCAGTAACTATTCTTCTATATTAAGGATTTTAGTCTTCCCATTATCAACCATATATTATGCTGGTAGCTACTCTAACAATGATTTTTCTGATAACGTATTTCTTAATTAACTAAATCATAATCTATATATCCCTAGAGAGGTTACTCCTATTTAGTTTTATATACAATAATTTACCAAAGTCTTCCAATTGTAATAGTTCATACATTTTTTTTGCTTTAGTTTGTGGACAAAAATTGTAGCTGTTCTTAATGGAATATTCCTAGTGCTTCTGCTAATAAATAGCTCTGTATTTATTCTAAAAATATTACTATTATCAGAGTTGGATTATCCATTCTTTAATCGAGGCCTGCAAAATTTGACCCACCAAACCAAATGCAGCCTAAAAAGTGGGAGGCTGTTTGTTAAACACCCAGCAGGCCATAAAACAGGGCTCCACTGGACTACAGGTTCTGCAGCCTTTCCTCAATGGCTTCATATGTTAGGATCGTGGTCATTTTTTCCTACAAAATCAGTGTCTACCTCTCAGAGAAATTTAACTTAAATATTCAGATTCCTCTTTTTGGATTAAAATTGTGGATCATTCCTCTAGACATATTTTACCTCTGTAGTTATCCCATGCTTTCGTCAATAATACCAAAATTATGGTGTTTAATATTGCAGATGGCCTGTCCTTGTTTCGTATCCAACGTAAAGCCTGAAAAGGTACTGTACTAAATGCTTGTTCTGTATCTGAAATCACCTTGAGTTCACTTAATGTCCTCCTGCGATCCAGTTAAGATAGTTAGTGTCTCTAATATCAGCAAGCAAAGATTACCTTTTTCTGGTAAAGGATTTAGCATTCTAAATTCTTTTGTTTTCCCATCTAAAATTCAATAGCAGATTTTGCCAGTTATTATTATCTATGTACAGAAACCGATACTTTAGTAAAGTTTATTTTTAGGCAACATTCATTTTAACCACCAGTATTTTTCCAGAAAAATGTTGGCATAAGCTTCTAAAACAACTATTTAATCATGATTTTATTCCTATGAATAGACTTTATAATATTCTACATTGGTATAATGCCCATCAGCATAGTAGGAGGGGGTATTTGGGTGGGTTTGGGGATCTTTGTGTTGTAGAGGCATCTGGATGGGGATGATAGGACTTGCAGTCCAACATATCTGAAGGTCACCAGGCTGGGAAGGGCTGCACTAGATTGTAATGAACATTGGAACAGATATTTTTAAATGGCTACTACGGTAATTCAAAACTCATCAAGTCTGATGCTCAGGGGAGGTGTGACAAGTTTCACTCCTTTCTGCACCTTGCTGTCCATTCCTTATTGAGGCCCATTGCCATAGGCAGAGCAACAATTTTCTAACTTGACCTTGCTATTATGTGCCCCCTGCCAGAAGATGGTCCCCTGAGTTTTGAGGCAGAAGCACTGTTCTCCCTCAGTTCAAGAACTGCATACAGGGTGGGAGGAAAAAGTCAGTGCACGAGAGAGGCTCTGTGTTGCTTGCTTATCATTTAGAAACACATTGTTCTCTTTTCCTTACCCCTCTCCTCAGCCCTAGTGTGACTTGCAGGAGGGACATTGCTCCTCCTGTGGAGTCCTAGTCAGTAGTTTCTACAGCAGCATCAGCTACTTCCCTGAATGAAAACAAATGAAAATAAGCAAAATGCTAGTGGTGAACAACAGATGATTTTCCTACCAATTGAAGAATATCCAGCTATGTAAGAATAATTCTAAGCCACTATTCCTTAAGACATAAATCAACTCTGGTTATATTTAAAAGTGAGAGCTTATTCATTCTTCAAAGCCAGCAGAGGTGTATGTGCTATGTGACTCTGCAGAGCGCATGCATACACACACAGTTTCTGGTCATTTGGTGCTGAGCTACCTAGAGATAGGAGTAGTGGGATGGTTTTGTCCTCATTACATTACTTTGTTTCCCCCTTGGAGCTGGAGAGCAGTTGTTCGCTTATATGGGAGAAAGTAAAGAGGGGGGTTGCATCAGGATGGGGGCTAAACCTACTCATGCTACTCTCAAAAGCTGGGGTATCACATGCTGCCTTCCCGACGGTCACAGATTCCATCCCACTTACTATGTCCCATAAATCCAACTAGCATTACTGAAATGTTAGACAGCCCATATCAGAATATTCACACTTTACATTCCATTTCTTAGTGTAACACTAGAGTGATATCACTCTGTGAATTAATTTTTAATATAAAAAATTGACTAGTAAAATATCTGTCATAGTGACTGTGACTGAGGAGAACATTTTATGTTAGGGAATGCTAGGGAGGGAGAGTATGTTCAGTCTATTTAGCTGTGTCCTCTGCTGGCTTTGAAGAATGAATAAGCTTTTAGTTTTAAATGTATTCGGAGTTGATTTATACCTTAAAACATAATGTCTTAGATGTATTCTTACGTAGTTGGATATTATGTTGGCAGGAAAATCATCCAAGGAATAAGTCAGTTGCTTCTTCATCATCTGTGAGTCACACACATGGGGCTATGTGCTTGTGAAAAACAACCATTCAGTACATTCTAGAACTGAACAGAGTTTAGGCAAGAGTCCCGCCCATCTCCTCTGTGCATGCTCCAGACGTGGCTCCCACCTGCCTCTTAAATCCTTTTCGTCCGCTGCTGCAGCAGCTAGCAGTGCTTGGAGCATTCTCCACCTCACAGCTCTTGTAGTACAAAAATCGTTGCTCATTCACTCCTGGGACGCTGAGCAGAATCCTTCTTTCTTTCTTTCCTATTTTCTCGGAATTCTCTTCTCGCACCTCTGAGGCACATGGACTCTGTGTACCCTCTGCAGCAGGAAGATACCGTTAACTGACAGACACTTCTATAGCCGTCTCTGCCTCGGAGAGGTGCAAGGGTGGACTTTTGTGCCACTGCCAGGCCTTTACTAAACATGCCAGAAGGCACAGACCTGCTCGTCCTCATGTCCTACTCTAGGAACAGGCCCTCAAGGTGGCAAATACAGTCGCACAAAATCAGCCTCTGCATACCGCTTTGTCCTCCATATGCAAAAAAATGGCATTTTCTCATTACAGCACCCCTGTCCATGGAAAGTGCTGCAGGGCAGTCATCCCTGGTACCAGCCCTTACAATGGCATTGGCTTCAGCTGTGACTTTGGACCAACAGCAGCACAGCTCAGTACTGAGCTCTCAGTACAGATGGTTGAGACCAATAAGGGCAAACCAGCCAAGTCCTAAAACAAACACCCAGCTAATCCCCAGTCACTGGGACTGAAGAACAAAAAGAAAATGATTGAGTCGGACAGTAAGCCAGTCACTACGCCTGCACTAAAACAGCCACCCTCAGTACCAGTGGTTTCACAACCTCTCTTCTGGTCTCTGACACCAATTCTGGAGACGCTGCGAAGCCCATGGAATCACAACTCCCCAGGTGACAATCAGTGTATCAGGTCGATATCACAGAGCGAATCCAGGGAGCATTTCACCCTTGAACCATACCAGCATGTTCCTCAGAACTGTTCTTCACATCTCGATAGATCTCCTAAGTATCAAGAAACCTTGCCAGCTTCTTCAGCTTCTTTGAGAAGCTTCCTCCAACACCACTCTGATATGCCATGGGATTGCCATAGACACACTTCAGTAGATCTCCATACTACTATGAGGACTGCTCTCTGCCATAATAACACCAATCCTCCTCCTGGCAGTATCATAACTACAGGCACAAAAACACCCATCATTACCACCCTTGCCACCGCCATTCTCATTCCCTCATTATATGGAACAGTCAGGCATCTCCCACCCATGCACTGCTGATTCCCAGGATATCCAAATCACCTGATGCACAGCTACCGTGGTACCTAAATTTACTAGCTTACCGCTCGCTCTCGGTCCTCCTCTCCTGACATAATCCTGCCAAATATCCATGATCCAACGCTACCAGCTACCATACCTGTGATTGTGTGGGGTGATTCCATTGAGTTCAAAGACACCCCTCCTACAGGAATCTTCTGCTCCACTCATCCTATTCCAGTTTTCAAAAGTGAAATATCCACACTTTGGGGCAAGGGTGCTGTAGGATAAATAATTCCCACTCAAAAGCTCACCAGGTTTTTCTCCAGATGATTCTCAATCAGCAAGAAGGACAGCTGTCTTCAGCCTATACTTGACCTGTGTGATGTCAATCACTACATCCTCTCAAGGAAGTTTTGGATGACTACCCTATTCTCCATCCTTCCCCTACTATGTTGGGGAGAGCAGTTTGCTACAACAGCCCTTCGCGATGTTTGTTTCCACATCTCTATTCACCATGTCTCACTTCAGTTTTCCTTTGGTAACAAACTCTTCCAGTTCAAAGTTCTTCTTCGTGGTCTCTGTGCATCACACATATGGGCTCTGCGCCTGCGTGGAGCCTGTCTCGGAAACTTCTATAGCTAAGGCAAACGTTTTTGGCGGGAACCCCTCCCCCACTGTCTACTGACTCCGTGTTCCCACCTTTCTCCTCAGTTCTTTTTCGACCGCCTTGCTGAAAGGATGTCTTGTTGGGAACTTCTGTCTTTCTCCTGAGGAGATTAGACAAATTAGCAGTCTTCATGAATTTAAGAGAGTCATGAAGACTGCTCTCTTCTGGCAGGCCTATCCGGATGAATTTTAAGATATTTTAATGATGTATTTCTCTTGTTTTTTAAAAAAAATTAACTGTTTGTGATTTTTGTATTTTACATTGTGTTTCCCGCCTCGATCCGAAGGGAGAGGCAGGTTATAAATAAATATTATTATTATTATTATTATTATTGAGGAGAAAGCTTTAGAGTGCTAAGGTTTTTAGTTATTTTACTTTGTTTTTAGTTCATTTTTAGTCTTTATTTATTTATTTATTTATTACATTAGTATACCGCCTCATAGCCGAAGCTCTCTGGGCGGTTTACATGCGATTAAAACAATTAAAAACAATATACAAAAATTAAAGCAGCAAAAATATACAACGTACATTTAAAACAGTATAATTTATTGTTATTATATTCTTAGATATTTTATTCTCCAGCGATCTTGAATCGCGTTGAGGGGGATCGCACAGCCATTAAGGGCCCTTTTCAAAATGTGTTAAGTGCGTCAGCAAGCTTCCCCAGCAGACAGACTTTTCTCTGTTTAATTTGTTTTGGGAGAGGCTCAGGTCATCAAAACCTGTTGCTACTGTATTATTATTATTATTATTATTATTATTATTATTATTTACATTTATATACCACCCCATAGTCGAAGCTGTCTGGGTGGTTTACAAAATTTAGAACCATAAATATAAGACAGCTGACATTTAAAACATTTTAAACTATTAAGCCTGGCTACAAATTCAGTTAAAACCTCAACTTAAGCTATTGAAATGCCTGGGAGAAAAGTTTTGACCTGGCGCTGAAAAGATAACCGTGTTGGCGCCAGGTCTGTGGATAAAAGCTCTAGAAGCCATGGTTTCTTCCAGACAATCATTACACTTATGGCACAGGCTCCTACTGGAGACATGGCCGCTTCATGCCTCATCCGATTTGGACGCTCCCCAGGCTGTATCTACAGCAAGAGGGATATCTAAGAAGGCAGGAGCCTTCTGGGGCTGATCGCATGGAGCGATTCTACGGAGGAGAGCCCCTCTGCATCCTCAGACCCTGACTCTATTATGAAGGGTCATTCCGATCTTCCAACATTTGGACGCTCCCCAGGCTGTATCTACAGCAAGAGGGATATCTAAGAAGGCAGGAGCCTTCTGGGGCTGATCGCATGGAGCGATTCTACGGAGGAGAGCCCCTCTGCGTCCTCGGACCCTGACTCTATTATGAAGGGTCATTCTGATCTTCCAACATTTGGACGCTCCCCAGGGTGTATCTACAGCAAGAGGGATATCTAAGAAGGCAGGAGCCTTCTGGGGCTGATCGCATGGAGCGATTCTACGGAGGAGAGCCCCTCTGCGTCCTCGGACCCTGACTCTTATTTTGAAGGGTCATTCCGATGTTCCAACATTTGGACGCTCCCCAGGCTGTATCTATAGCAAGAGGGATATCTAAGAAGGCAGGAGCCTTCTGGGGCTGATCGCATGGAGCGATTCTACGGAGGAGAGCCCCTCTGCGTCCTCAGACCCTGACTCTATTATGAAGGGTCATTCTGATCTTCCAACATTTGGATGCTCCCCAGGCTGTATCTACAGCAAGAGGGATATCTAAGAAGGCAGGAGCCTTCTGGGGCTGATCGCATGGAGCGATTCTACGGAGGAGAGCCCCTCTGCATCCTCGGGCCCTGACTCTTGTTTTGAAGGGTCATTCCGATCTTCCAACATTTGGACGCTCCCCAGGCTGTATCTACAGCAAGAGGGATATCTAAGAAGGCAGGAGCCTTCTGGGGCTGATCGCATGGAGCGATTCTACGGAGGAGAGCCCCTCTGCGTCCTCGGACCCTGACTCTATTATGAAGGGTCATTCTGATCTTCCAACATTTGGACGCTCCCCAGGGTGTATCTACAGCAAGAGGGATATCTAAGAAGGCAGGAGCCTTCTGGGGCTGATCGCATGGAGCGATTCTACGGAGGAGAGCCCCTCTGCATCCTCGGACCCTGACTCTGACCATGGGTCATTCCGATCGTCCAATGTTTGGACGCTCCCTAGCTGTCTCTACAGTGAAAGGGATATCTAAGAAGGCCAGGTTACATAGGACTTCTGGGGACTGATCGCTTGGAGCGATTCTATGGATGAGAGCCCCTCAGTGTCTTCAGACCCCCACCCTAACCATAGATCATTCCGATCTTCCAACATCTGGATACTCTCTACCTGTGTTTCTACAGCTAGAGAGAGACCAGGTTTCAACTCCTCTGCAGCTGTTAGCCCCCCCCCCCCCGATACCAAGGGTGGCCCCTTTGGCGGTGATGACTTAACTGGCTCCTTCAGTACCGAGGTCTAAGCTCTCGATACTGGAGCTTCTAACATGCATCTTCGACGTCAAGATGAGACATCTAGCAGGCAGAATCAACATCACAGGGTGAGACTCAACTGCCTCCTTCGGTACCGAGCTGCTCGGTGCCGGGCTCCTCGGTGCTGAGCTCCTCGGTGCAGAGCTCTTGGTACCAAAATGAGATGTCTAACATGCAGCTTTGACGTCAAGATGAGATGTCTAGCAGGCAGAATCGACATCAAAGGGTGAGACTCAACTGCCTCTTTTGGTACCAAGAAGAGACGTCTAACATGCAGCTTGAAGTAGACCTCTCTCCACCAAGTTAATTAGCACAGCCATTACAGGCTAACTGCCAATTACAGGGCTGCTCCCTAGAGCTGCTATAATTGGAGTGCTATGATTTCAACAGAAAGAGTTTTTATGCCTGTGATGTCTAGGGGCATCATTCTCGGGTCCCTGTAAAAAAAAAAAAAAGAGGTACAGAACTTCAACTGGGTTGCCTCCCCTGAGAATGCCATACCAGTACAGAGATTGGCATCAGTTACGAGAGGGACACCTCTTGCAATGGACCTGTAACTCCCGTACCAGGCATCGATACCAACTTCTATATTGGTACATATGCCTTTCTCGATACTGAGCAGCTCCATCGGTATCATGATTGCCACTGGAAGAAGTTTTCTCGCAACTCCCTCTAGCTCTACCGAGATCACTGTCATTGTGACCTGTCCACAGGGTTCAACCACTGACTCATGATACCGTCGTGAATACGTCAGTACGTCCACCTAGCTCTTCTCCTTCCCAGCCCCACTCTGTGGAGTGTCAAAAAGTTCAGCTTGGAGAAGATGGTTTAATCATAGAACTAAACCTGATTCCCCTCAATCCTTAGAGAGCTCTCAGTCAGACTCAGCATTGCTCTCTTCTGCATCGCCTGTTGATGGGGTAGCTGTACAGAGTGGAGCCTCCTTTGGAAGACCTATATCATTCTCTGATTTAATATTTGGTCCACTCCTCTACAGATCTCTTCAACCTGTTCTAGATTTGAGACGGTTCCATACGTACATCAGAACCACAAACTTCTGATGACACATAAAGCCCTGCCCCAGAGTATCTACAAAATGTATGGCACTGGTCCTTCCGTTCATTTGCCTTCAAGGGGTAGAAATCTACCCATATTTAGACAACTGGCTTCTGGTGGCATCCTCGAAGGAAATGCTATCGAAGGCAGGGTGACTACTCAATTTATTGAGCTCTTTGGGCCTCATAGTGAACACAGAATCCAGACTCACCCTGGATCTAACAACCCTACATCGGTGTACGTGCACAGACTATTTGCTCCGAGGCATGCGTTTTCCCACTTCCTCCCCCATCTCAAGTCCTCATACAAACACTTTCCTGTTCAACTGGAAATGTCTTTGCAGCCCTCATTTTTCCTCTCATTCCATGAGTACTGTGGTATGATAATATTAATATTGTGTAGTCCACACAGTCTCCATCATAGTCACCCCTTGGTGGCCGAGAGAGGTGTGGCTCACTCTACTTCTGAAGATATCAGCCAATGGCGACCAATTGGGTTACCATCAGCTCCGCTGCAGCTCCGAAGATAAAAAAGTCATGGTAAGTACCCGACTTTTTAAAACCGGAGCTTCTGGGATTTGCTCCTGGATGGCTTCGGGATGCCAGCTGCATCATATAGATGACCTGCTGCCACTCTGGATACACCCCGACCGAGGGCAAAGTTCTCGTCAAGATGTACCCAGACTGTAATTCCTAAATGGGCAATCTTTTGTCTTACAGCGCCTGAGTGGGTAGAAGAAAATGAATCTGGGGAAGCCTGACCCTGACACAACAGGAGAGTGGCTTTTGTCTTGCAAGGAGATCTGCTGGGCAGCTGATGAGGAAGCAGGATGTGCTTGGATGTAATTTAGACTGCCTCCAAACACATACGAATACAGACAACTGGAGACTGACTGAGGAATCTGTCAGTCAAGCTGTGAGCTTACTAATGTTACTTGGTTGGGCATTGCCCCCTTTGGGAAATCCCGGTGGGAGCATTGCCCCCCCCCGCCTCCCCCCCCCCCCCGCCGTAGTTTACGCCCCTGCATATGCTCAGACCCATGGCATGGGGTATCCCAATACTGTAACTATTTTCGACATGAGGTCGATTCCATTTTTTCATCCAGCCTGTAGCCTGGCAATGAAGAAGTCATATACTGCACAATGGGATTTTTTTCTAAATACATGGATCTTCAGGGCCTCAAGCCCCATTCAGCCTCCTTAATGATGTCCTTACACTTTACACTCCCTATACACTATAGGGTATTTGACTGCTTTACCTGTTTTTGCACCAACCCCGTTGTTAGGGGGTTCCTCTGGGCATTACGAATCTGGCTCCTCTAATTAGGAGTTTCATTCTGGCATGGAGTTTCTCTGTCATGCCACAATCTCTGACATTGAAACCAGTTAAACCAATGGCACCTTCAGATATCACATTAATTTTCTTAGAAAGTTGTTTTCTGATGGCTATATCAACACTACGCAGATCGAGTGAATTAGCTGCCTCAGTATTGATGCACCCTACCTGGGCTTCCACACAGGGCTAGAACTGACAAATTTCATAAGACGCAAGAGTTGCAATGACTCACGGAGTGGATTGTACATGCTATTAAACTGCCCTACGAGTTGAAGGCTTGCAACTCATTGGTCTGGTAACAGCTAAGTCGATGCGCAGTGCATCGAAGTCCGTATCTTTAGCAGGGGATTGTCGATCCCGGACTTATGTAAGGCTGCTATTTGGTATAAGTCCTTTAACTTCATTACATGCTACCACTTGATTGTTTGTACCAGGACAAACTGCAATTTGGGGCAAGCAATTTCATTGTCTTGTGAGGGAACATTGATCTACACCTACCCTCCACCAGGAATTTAGCTTGTTAATCACCCATATGTGTGATGCACAGAGACCACGAAGAAGAAATGCAGGTTGCTTACCTGTAACTGTAGTTCTTCGAGTGGTCATCTGTGCATTCATGCAACCCACCCACCGTCCCCGCTTTGCAAATGTACTGTCAATACCGAGCAGTTTCTCTCCTAGTTATGGGGCCAGCAAGTCGGTCTCTTGGAACTGAGGAGAAAGGCGGGAACACGAAGTCAGTAGACAGTGCGGGAGGGGTTCCTGCCAAAAACGTTTGCCTTAGCTATAGAAGTTTCTAAGACAGGCTCCACGCAGGCGCAGAGCCCATATGTGTGAATGCACAGATGACCACTCGAAGAACTACGGTTACAGGTAAGCAACCTGCATTTCTTCCCCGTGGTCTCTGTGCATCTGCGCCTGTGCTGAGTTTGAATTTGGGAAACTTCATGGCTGAGGCTCGTTTTGGCGGATACCCTCCCCTACTGTCCTACTGCACATGCTCCCGGGGTTCCCGCCTTGCTCTCCATTCTCTTTTGGCCGCCACTGGTGCTGCATGTCGGGAGCTTTCCTCCGAAGAGCACTTATCTTCTCCTTAGTGGTGAGGTTATTCTCACCTTTCTTGTTTTCCTCACTCTTCTCCTCTTCTTTCTTCATATATATATATATATATATATATAGTTTTCAGTTTCCTCTCTACTTAACTTTCTGCCTTTTACGTTGTTGGGCCGCAGTTGCCTCTATGGCACAAAGGGCCCACTTCAAAAAGTGTTCCTTTTGTGGCAGTAAAGTGCCTCTCTGGGACAGCCACTCTCTCTACCTCCTTTGCTTGGGGGAGACACATGTAGTTGAATCCTTCGGCCATTGTATGAAACTCTCCAAACAGGCTCAGGGAAACAGATTGGATCGTCTTAAGGCGATAGTCTAGAAAAGGGCCTTTGAAGCAGTAGATCTCCCAAACCAACTCGGGGACACTCACCATCTTCCTCGGAGTGACCAGAAGCTCTAACCATGGGCCAAACCGACCCCCCTGCTACAGTAAAATCAATTGCCGTCTCTGTAACAAAAGACCTGGCTAAAAGAGCTAAAGAGCATATGTCTTCCAATGCCCGTAAGAAGAAAAAGAAGTCCAAGGAAACATCAAAGAAAACTAAAGTCTCTGACCGTGTCAAACCTCGCCACCCGTCTCCGCAGCCACCACCGTCATCTTTGCCACCTAGTCCTCTGGCACCAACGCCCATTTCGGGTCCATTGATACTGGCCCTCTCCAGCTCTGTCTCAGAAGGAGAAATCAGGGACTCTCCTCCCTCTCAGGAGCTAGTTCCCCTGGCACAGCAGATAGCCATTTTTGGGGAGTCTTCTCCTCACTTGCACAGGGAGTTCCCTCTTCAGCTGCCAAGGCCTGAGCAACCCGCATATTCCCACCATACCCAGCATGGTGCGTACGACCGGACCTATGCTCGGGATCGCTCAGACTGGTCTGTGCCCAGATCCTATTCTATGGACTGGCACCATCGATGAGACCTTATCCGCAGACTCCAAGGAGATCGATATCATCCATCAGGATCTTCCAGATAACCAGCTCCCTCATTGACTATATCGAGAGCTCCGCACAAGGATGCACTGTTGATTCCCCTGCTGGTACCACCGCAGTCGACTTCACTGTGCCGGAACTGCAGGCCTCCCTTGACCAGTGTTTGCTCGGACTGCCCATTACCTCCCTTGCCACACCCGCCAAGGGAACGTTCGCCCACACAATCTGAAGAAGACTACAAATCAGACTCTTCTTCAGTCCTCTTGGCCCCACAATCCATCCCATCCCTGGAGGACAGTGTTTGCCCACTTCTCAGGATGGTCCAGTCATTGGGTGTGGACACTCATTCACCTCTGGAAAAGATCTTGGATCCTGTTTTTGATGCGATCTACACCAATTCCTTTCTTGCCAACTCTTCTATACACAGCAAAATGATCTTGGAAATCGACATCCTCTATGATGTCTACCTCCAAAAGACTTGTACAGAATTCAAGAGAAAAATGCCGCCTTTCTCTTTATGTATCCAGAGATGAACTCTATCGTAGTCGAGTCCTCCCAAGGATGCTCTAACAAAACCCACACAGCCCCCATCGACAAGGAAGGTCGCAGGTTACACATGATGGGGGAGATGGATTTACTCTCCAGCCACACTGATCCTCAAAGTAACAGCCCATTACCAAATGTTCCTCTGGGACAAGATGGCTTCCTTGACTGCTTACCTTCCTGACGACCAGTGTGAAATGGCCCAAATGTTTCAGACTGAGGCCATTAAATTGTCTAGGCTTCAGCTAAACTCTTCTCAACACCACCGTCCCCTCTTAGGTTTCGCTACTTCAGCGGACAGAACCGAGGAGGTATCAACATCTCCCTTGCCCCTCAGTCCTGGGCTTATCTGTAGTCATAAGGAACTGAGGACAGGGCAGGAACCCCGGGAGTTCCCACTGAAACGAGCTCAGCTATGGAAGGTTCCCGAAAGTAGCTTTCCTGGTTGCCATTACTTTGGCATGAAGAGTGACTGAATTGTGTGCTCGTCAGCATGATCAACCAACCATTCCTGGTATCCCACAAAAGGTACACCTAAACTACTCCTTTCTTCCCAAAGTAATTTCACTGTTCCATTTAGTTCAGAACATTGTATTAGGATCTTTCTTTCCTCAACTTACCTCCCTGTTGGAGGTCAAATTTCATTCCTTAGCCATTAAGAGAGCCCTGTTTTATTTCAACAGAACATTATCGTTGAGAATGTCTCTTCGTCTGTCTGCCATTCTGGCCCAAAAAGGGGACACCCTATGTTTTCATGGCGCTTTACCAAATAGGTCAAGTCAACTGTACTTCTCATTTATCAGCTTGCACGGTTTCCATTTCGCCGTGGCTGTTCAACAAAAGCTATAGCATCCTCTGCTGCTTTCATCAGGGGCGTTCGGCTTCCACAGCTACGGAATGCTGCAGTTTGGGTTCAACCATCTACCTTCATCAAACGTTACTGCCTAGACATCAGTGCAGATGCATCCTGTGGCAGTGTGGTCCTTTATACAGTTTTGGCATGACATCTCCCTCCTCTATTAATTCTCTTGCTTTTCAGTCATCCATATGTATGAGTCACAGAAACCACAGAGGAGGACAAGTTGCTTACCTGTAATTGTGGTTCTTTGGGTGAACTCAGACAACCCACCCTCCTCCCCGCTTTGATGCCTCCCCTTCTTTTGTCCCTCTGCTGCAGCAGACTCAGAACTGAGAGGCAGGCGGGAGCCACGCCTGGAGCATGCTCAGAGGAGGTAGACAGGACTCCTGCCTAAACTCTGTTCATCTCTAGAAAATTTTGAATGAGTGTTCTGCACAGGCACATAGCCCCACATGTTCACAGATACAGTTACAACAAGGCCAGCCAACTTCAGCTAAATGCTAGTAAATATGCCTAAGAAATAAGCTTCGTCTGAAAACAGTAATAATTGCAATGTTAAAAGACACAGATGATAGAGGAGCAGTAAAGGAGGCAGGACAACAGTGTCCCAGGTGGACATCCTACTCAGGGAGGTCTTCAGAACTTTTCAAGAACTCTCTGTTACTCCTCCCACTTATCAGTTTGTCTGTAGCTCGTGAACTTTTAAGCCTAAATTCCTGGACAGTCTCCACATTTTCTCTGTGTTGTACCATGCTGGCCTCTTACGGTTTCTAATTAAGCCCTCTATGGCCTTTGGCTGCATCTGCTGTTGTTCACATCACTGTGGGATATCTGAAGTGACATGATGGTGTTGTGTTTGTTTTTCTTCTTTGCTGCTCTTGGTGGGTAGTCCTCCTTAATAACATCTAGAACTGAGTAACCTTTGGGAACAGACCTAAAAATTGCTTGCTAGGAGTGCTTCCTGTGTCAGTAATTCATAATGTGAAAAGCAGCCCTTTGACATGTAAAACACTGAGGAACTCTTATCATAAATGCAACACAATATACACTGATTACAACTTTATTGAAAGAGTTATAGAATATGGATGTGTCCATATAGGCATGTTAAAGTAAATCACCTCTCAGCCCTGGAAACCATTCTGCCAGTTTATTTTGAAATCATATAGAATCCACAGTACAGCCATGTTGCTGATTTGGTATCTGTGTCAAGTCTACTGTAACAGGAAGAGCCCAAAACTCTAAGACTTACCTGAGCCAAAGACTGTGTTCTTGTGAGGAAAGTGCAAGTTGGACGTCCACCTCCATGCTCATAACGTAAATATGTTTACATGTACACGCTTATATGCATATAGGGCAAAATTTCATAAATCCCTTCTTCTGACCCCACCTTAAAAAATAATCACATGATTTAGACCTCTTCAAAACCATGTTTGGTGTGGGGAAGGTGCACCTGCTTCTCCACAGGAATCTTCAGATTTTGATAAGCATTTGAGTTGGGTCTGCAGCAACCAATATGTATGTTTTCCTGAACTCCTTGATAGAAGGGTAGAATAATAAATAAAATTAAGAGGAGAGGAGAGGGGATGCAATCTAATCAAATTCTGTAAACTGACATGAGAGCCTTGATTCCTGGGGTTATTTTCTGCAACTAATCATTAGCAGAGTTTTAGCTTGCATCTCCTACAAAAACAGGATTACCAAAAATCTTTTTCTATCCTCTATGTCTGTGAAAGTATTTTGGAAGAACACATGCAGATATTTCAAGTGTTCAAAGGTGAAATCCATAATTTTCATAGTTCCAAATTTCATAGTGAAATTTGCTAAAATGCTAGCATCTAAACAAAAGAATGAACCATTTCTCACCTGCTTTATCTTTGATTCAGAGTAGGCAATAAAGCATTAGAACATCAGTATGAGAACTAGTTTATATGCAGAAGTTCATGAAATCATTCCAGTACAGAGTTTTGAATAGTCTTTGTGTGTACAGTATTAAAACAATGCATAAATTGTTCTGTAGTTGACTGGGCTAAAGCCTGATCTCAAACATGGAGTAATATATATATATAATGATGAAATGTGAAGGAAGTGATTGTAAGATACATGTGGTCCAGCTATTTAGGGTTTCATAGGTTAAAAACATATTGCCTTGAACTCTGACTGGTATTCAATGGAGAGGAGCTGAAACACGGATGTAATGTATTTTCAGCAGTCAAATCCCAACAGAAAGCAGATCTCCATGCAAATAAGTGCGGATGCTTCCTAAAAATCATAGATGGTAGCTCCATTAAAAACAGTCTAGCCTTGAGATTATGAGGCCATTAATTGATTCTGAATCTTAACAAGGGGCATGGCCTTCACCTGGTGTAGAACTGGCGATAAGTGTTGGCCAGCATTGCAATCTGTTTTTCCAGATATGTAATAAATCCGTTGGAGACCCATTTTTACAGGGCAGGGAGAGGTTCAACACCATCTGCCTTGCATATCTTCTGCTTCTCTCAGGCCCTGCCTTTCTGCCCAGCAGAGCAGCTTGAGCTGGAAAGAAAAGTAGCCCTAACCCATCACCAATTCTCTTGTCCGCAGAGGAGCATCTGCTCATAATCATGATGATTTTGGCTGCCCATTCAGCCTACCTGACCCTCTCCCTTAAACTTCTAAACCCAGCTATCTTTCACTGATATGGAGGCACCTGCCTATAGCTGCAGTGTATTTTTTTTCTTAAAGTAGAGTAATGAAACCTTGCATAAAGATAGGTTCCTCTCCCTCTCCCCCCCCTTTCTTTTCTAAAAGTCTTTGGGTAGGAGATGCAGAGCTAGTACAAACATACAACAGTGTGGTAGCAGCAGAATATGAAGCTACAAGCATAGGCGGGGTAATCTTACTATGCCAAACCAGTTAGGGCAAGGGGTAAGTTTAGTAAAGTAAGTCTAGGTTCCTCAAGCAAACCACAACATGTGTTTTAGGTAACAACCAAGCCAGTCTGACCTGAAAGCACTATTTCCTGTCCCTTCTAAATAGGGTAATCATGTTAAACTGTTAAGCAGGCAAACAAGACCTGCCCATCAAACCTCCAAAGGAAAAAGTCATACTACCGTATTTCACCAAATCTAAGACGCCATCGATTCTAAAACACCTTAATTTTAGGGCCACCGTCAGGAAAAAAGCGTTGCGTCAATTCTAAGGCACACCCCTTTTTCAGACACGTAATATTGGGGATAAGTGCATCTTAGAATCGAAGAAATACGGTAGGGCTGTGTATGCCCCCCCTCGATCCGCCACCCAGGGACCTGCTGGGCCGGGCCAGCCTGGCATGAGTCCCCCTCCTCCCCCACTCACCGCCAGCACTGCCCCAGTCCTCACCGCCAGCGCCACCCCGGCCCTCGCCACCAGCGCTGCTGGCAGCGGCTGCCCTGACTTGGAAACGCAGCGTTACTACAAAGTAGGCCACGATCCTGCAACAGATCTCGCAGGATCGTGACCTACTTTGTAATAACAGGCCGGGGAGGCTGCTGCCAGCAAGGAACAGCCTTCCCCACTCACCTCCATCGCCGCCCTGGTCCTTGCCACCAGCGCCGCTTGCAGCAGCCTCCCCGGCCTGGAAACGCAGCATTACTACAAAGTAGGGGCAGTTTGTCCTCAATGCACCCTCCCTGCGCCACAAGCCACTTTGGAGTGCTGCACCCCACCCAGTGTGGATCAAGCCTCGGAGGCTCCGCTCGCATTCTCGCCACCGCAGCCCTTTCATCCCAGCCAGTCCCGGGGAAGGAGGAGGGAGGGTTGTAAACAAAAGCTAGCAATTGGGAAATCCCTCTCCCCCCCCCCTCCCCTGGACCGGCTGGGATGAAAGGGCGGCGGTGAGGGCGCGAGCGGAGCCTCCGAGGCTTGATCCACACTGGGTGGGGTGCAGCACTGGAGGCCAAGGAGGTCGGTGCCAACGGCGCAGAGTGGCGGTGATAGAGGCGAGTGGAGAAGGCAGAGTCGCTTGGGGGGGGGCATGCAGAGCCCCTTTGTGAAGGTGCTGGGGGTGGGGGGGGGAACTTCAACCCCATACCAGAGCTGGAGAAATCCAACGCATTCCATTTTTACAGACGTAAATATGGGGGGGAAAGTGCATCTTAGAATCGAGGAAATACGGTATATAAGCCAGAATCCTAAGGGGGGAAATGGACAGTTCAAGGATTGCATACTGGTAAAGCATTGGGCCATGATCTTTATTATTTCTTTTTTAAAAGCCTTCCTCAGCTAAACATTAAACTCAACAGCATGAGCAGTTTGACTGATTAAACCCCCCTCCAGGTGTGTAGAGTCATCTTGGGTTTCATTTGTTGACCAGCATTTATTCCCTGTAGGTAAGGAGATTATTGAAGAAGCAGATAGTGAAGATCATGTCATGCTCCCCAGATTCTCAGGGTACACTTGATCTCCCTGAAGGAGAATCTGCTGCAGCAGGTGACCAACACTCTGAAGATCTTAAAGTCATCTCAAAATGTGGACGAGAGGACTCTGCCAGTGATGCTGTAAGCTTACAGGAAGTAAAGGAAGGGCATCTTGATGAAATGGGGAAAGGGGTCTCTTGTGAAGCAGCTGGGCTGCAGTTGCAGCCACCATTTATACTGAAACGGGATGATGGCTCCTCAGACTACAAGCTCCAGTCAATAGAACAGGATGCTGACGATGAAGCAGCCGATGACACGGACGACACCAGCTCCGTAACATCTTCTGCCAGCTCCACAGCCTCTTCTCAAAGTGGCAGTGGCACAGGGCGCAAGAAGAGTATCCCACTCTCCATCAAAAACCTCAAGAGAAAACATAAGAAAAAGAAAACAAAGGTTTCCCGGGAGTTTAAACCAGGCGACAGGTAAGGTCAGGGTTCACATCATTCCACCTACACAAGTCAATAAATCCTGCCAGTTTTCACTCTCAAATGTGAGCTGCGTGTACCACAGAAATGCTTGAAAGTTCATTTTAACTTTGTGGCATTTGTAATATGTTAGTCATGCTTCAAGAGAAACACAAAAGTAAAGAGGGTGATACTTTGCATTGGGCCGTTGTTGGTGGCAACGGGATCAGTTCTTTCAACTTTCACTAATCTCTATGGAATGAATAAAAGTAACCAAGTTAAAGGTACCATTCTAAATGTCTTGTCGTGACCAACCAACCCAAAAAGTCTTCCAAATGAGTTCATGGGATTTACTAGCCAGCAGAGCATTTTAGTACTCTGCCTCCCTAATTTAAAAAACTAACTTTTTGAAAGAAGGAAATATTCTCCAGTCATACTCAGTAGGAAAAATGTTTGGAGATCTTTAAAGTGTTTACCATGATGTAATTTGTGAACTGGTGAGGGATTTTATTATTCAACAGTATGCAAGTGTCACAAATGAATGAATGAATATATTTCAAAGGACTATAAAGGATCATACTGCTGTCCCCTGGCTGCAGTTGCATAGGAGTTCTTTATTGCTGGTTCCCATACCAACCTCAGTTCTAAAAGATCAGTGCATTTGTTTCCAGTGAAGTGTTGAAGGGTCTGTGTCTTCTCTTTCCCCACCATCCTAATTCTGAACCAGAGTTTGCTAGAATTCAGTCCATAACTTTATATTTAATGTCATGGTTCAGCCCAAGAACATGTGGAATAATAGAATGTGCCTCTTATGGGGTGAGCATATGCAGTCTTGCATAGCCCTCAAAATCCATACAAAAGCACTTTATAGGCTGTTTTCTTTTTAACGCAGCTGCAGTTACTGCAGCAAAAGCAAATTGCTATTTCACACCTTCCTTAGGATTTAGGGTTAAAGTTAGAAAGAGGCAAGCAGGAGTTAAGAGGTCCTTCCAAAGATAATCTGCTGGTTTTGAAACTTTTTGCACTAATCAAATCTCAATAAATTAGCATAACTACTCAATGAGTAGATCTCTTTGCAAAACCAAGCAGACCTCTGGCAGGGAAGTTCCGGTTTGATGACTGTCGGAATTTAGTTGACACGGAACTATGTCCAATTGAGGGCTGCAGACTCATGATAAAGAAATGTGCTGCAAATTGGAGGTTGTGTCACCATCCGGTCACCTAGAAATAATTCCTAGTTGCCATTAATGACCAGGCAACACGTAAATACCAAGCCTGTTCTAAGCCTGAATGAGGCCAACACACTGCAAACAATGTTTGTTGTTTTCAGTAGTACTTAGGATCTATTAAATTTGGGCGTCACCTTAAGTACTATTTTATAGAAGCTGCTTCATTCCGGCTGTCCTTCCAGCAAAGAACATTGAAATGAATTTGTGTTACAGATATCTTATCCTTTCAACTCTAGAGATGTGAATTCAACCTTTTTTTTACTCCATTGAAAATAAAGGTTGGGGAGGGGGGAATTAAACTCTGAGGGAACACACACACATTCAGTACCATTTAAATCTACAAATCAATCCAGTAATATAAGGTGGTAGATCAGAAACAAGAAAATACAACAGGTATTGAAAACCAGGTATCCATTAGTCTATTCCAAAGTTTCATTGGTTTGTGCTTTTGGTCAACTAGATACAATTCAATTTGACTTAATGTGTTATGAATATCTGTGCTATTGGAAAGAATTATTATAATTTTGGATTTGAAATAAAAATTGTGTAGACATGAGGAATATCTTGTTTTCCTTTAGTTTCATCTACGTAGCAGTCATCTCCTGGCAATTAGATTTTAAATATCTATCAAATCCAATCATTATGCTGGAAAAGTACAGATGTTCTGGTATATGTTTGTACATCTGTTCCAAAAATATATGTTTTATTTATTTATTTGTTATGCTTACATACCCGCCAGCTGGCAAATGCCCTCAGAGCAATTTGCAATCATGAAAACCAAAAATAATAAAATAACCAGAACAATAAATACAACGAAGAAAATATCAGCATAGTTGATAAAACATTAAAGGCATTACAAATGTTAAAGTAGTAAAGTTAATAATCAGAACAACCGAGTCAAGATTAAGTGCCTGCCTGGCATCTAAATATATATACATACATACACACATACACACACACACACACACACACACACACACAGTGAAGACATCAGGCAAATCTTCTTGGGAGAAAGGCATTCCACAGACTACAGAAAAGGCTCTTTCCCTGGTTGCACTGTTGTGGGCATCTGAACCAGAGAAGAGCCTCCAAAGACTACCTTAGCAATTGGGCATAAACTTACATGAGAAGATGTTCCTCGTTTAGGGCTTTAAAGGTCAGCATTGACACTTTGAATCGGACCCAGAAACCGACTGGCAACCAGTGCAGTTGACGCAGCACTGGGGTAATATGTTCAAATTCACGAATCAGTAAAGACCACTGAACTCATTATTTTCAGCATCAGTGTTCTGACTATAAAGGTGTATTAGACCCTATCCAGATAACTTGGGAGCTGAATATAAAATATCCTCCACTGCAGAAAGTAGCCTTCATGACGATCTTGTAGGTTCACACTTATATAAGATCAGAGATTATTTCAGGAAAACGATGCCAGCATTCTTCTAGTGCAAACTTCCAAAATTAAGAATAGGCTTTGTGCTCTGCATCTTAACCTGCATCAATCACTCTCTGGGACATATTTGGCCCCAACCCTTACGTTCCGTTGATCTGCTTTCTCAGCATAAGACTTTTTTTCCTCCAAGATGTTGTGTTTTGCTTGAGGTCTCTGCATAAAGGGCAGTCTTTAATGTTACACACAAACTGGAAAAGAGGTCTCATTTTGTTCTACTTCGTTAGCTGTGGGTTGTGCTGTGCCGAATCCTGCCCCCTATGTGGGGGGTCTTTTTCTCTCCCTATGAAAAAGGCCTTGTTTTTTCTGCCTTTTTCGCAGGGAGGGGCAGAATTTTTGTGAATTTTCTCCTTGGGAAGGGAGACAGCATTTCCATACAACTTTTAAAAATGTAGCCGGTTGTTTAGGGGTCTTCTTTCTATTTTTCCCCCCTTTTTTAAAATAATCATCCCCTGCACTTGGAGGAGCCCGGCAGTTCTTCATGTATTCCTATTGAAGACCATGTGACCTCACCCTCTCCAATAGGCATTCAGGAAGAACTCCTGGGCTCCTGCTAGTGCCAGGGCTTTTTGTTGTTGGTGGGCTTTGTTTTTTGTTTTGTTTTTTAATAGAAAAAAGACCCTTCAAAACTTCCTACACTTAGAAACGTATATAGAAACCCTGTCCCCCTCCCCAAGAAGAAAATTCTCCAAAATTCTCACTTCTCTCAGTCTCTTTCAACAGAGGTTTTGTTTCCCCCCCACCCCCCATGAAATACCAAAAATGGAATAGTCTAAATTTAGCTGGGAAGGCTTCTTCAGTAACATGTTGCCTTTTCTGGTCCCAGGGTTGCTGTAGAAGTGGTGACCACGATGACTTCAGCTGATGTGATGTGGCAGGATGGCATGGTGGAGAAAAACATTCGCTCCAATGAGCTGTTTCCCGTCCATCACTTGGATAACAACGAGTTTTGCCCTGGTGATTTTGTAGTGGATAAGCGAGGTAATTGGTGAAATGTGCTCCCTTTTGGGTACTCTTCTTTCATTAACACTTGTAATTTGAGTCTGGATCTTCAGAGTGCCTGTAACATCTAGTGTAACGGCAGTCACCGTAGTAGTAATATCCACTCCAGCAATCAAACCAATCTAGCTCCCAGAGAATATTAAACACCATATTTTCTATGGTCCTTGCAATCGTAAGAGGAATCATACTTTGGAGAATGTGGCACCCTCTTGTATTTGGACACTGGTGATAGCTGAATCTGTTTTTAATAGAATGCGTTTCAAACTCTTTAATTTTTTTCAATTTCAATCTTTTCTGGCATTTTAAAAAAAATCTTAAAATGTGCTCCTTCTCTGCACTGTTGAAATATTATATTTTGCAGACTCAGTTTCTCCCTAGACAGCAAACTGCTCTTCAGTTATCTCTAAATCTCTGTCCCAAATATTCTTTTAATGGATGGACTGTAGCTAAGATGACAAGGAGGCAAGTAAGGGTTTGAATGTGCTGCTTACTTTCAATCAGGAAAAAAAATCAGTCCATGTTCTTGCAGAATACTAAGTCTTTTATTCATTGTTGCCTAAGACCCTAACAAAAGAGAACCCTGCCATTTAACACTTCCCCTACATCAGCTTGCAGAAGGGATTACCCTCTCCAGATTCTCCAACCTGACTCTCTCAAAGCGTTCTAATATTTTAGTTTTGGTGTGTGGCCAAAAGTCTACACATGTGCTCATGACCGGAGGGAACATGGAAACAGGGAGAACCCCCACATTTCTTCCAAGCCTGGAGAACTGCGAGGACTCATCTTCATGCACCCGTGACTTCAGAAGCAGTCACGTCA
Source organism: Anniella stebbinsi (assembly GCA_029215795.1). Classification (NCBI taxonomy): domain Eukaryota; kingdom Metazoa; phylum Chordata; class Lepidosauria; order Squamata; family Anniellidae; genus Anniella; species Anniella stebbinsi. Next base: position 55,450,373 of record JARDYH010000005.1, on the reverse strand, counting down.
GAGGCCCTCCTGATGGTACACAGATCCTTAGAGACACTTGGAAAGACCATTTTCTGCTTGCTGGTGGTCTGAGGCTTAGCAGAATAGGGATGAGCTGCCTTACCTTTACATTCCTGATGGAGGGCAGCGGCTTATCTTGCTCAGTTGTGTTGGGTGTCAAACTCAGCATAATGTCAGAAGACACTGTGTGTGTCTCCTGCTGGATAGGGGTGAGGGGAGTCATGGCAAGAACAAATTTTGGCTGGCTACCAAGGCCAGCTAAGATTTATCTTGAACCCTTTGTTTGTCACCATGGAAGGTTGAATTGTGCACAAATGCAGGGCAGATCCAGTTGCAAGCCATAGCATAGCAGTCTGAATAGCAAAATAGCTTGTATATTACAAGGTACTGGCTCAGTCTTACCACTAGCCACCTGCCCTCATTGGCTTTTGCACCACCTGAAGCCTTTCTGTAGTGCTTATGTATGCATAGTGGTTGAACTGGTGCCTTCCATTGACGTTTGGTACATCTCCGGAAGGTTGCATAGCTGCCTGGCTCTCTCACATAAAGCATAGAAACCTGAGGAAGGTGAAGTAGGCATAAAGTGGTAACTTCAGGAAAAATCAAGTGTTTGGTACTAGACAAAACTGGAGAACTGAAGCTACAGTCCATTGCTTTCTCTTACTAGAGTATCCATCTTTCTTCAATCCTAAATAGCACAGAGTTCTCAAGATCCTGGTATGTATGGAGTGGTGCAATCGGGTGACCATGTGGGCCGTACCTGTGTGGTGAAATGGTTCAAACTGAGACCCAGTGGAGATGATGTTGAGGTAAGGAGCAAGGTTCCAGTAATCTTCTCTTCCTCTTCCCTCTGGGATGAGGTTGCACCTCTAGGCTGCTTCAAGGACAGCTGTCAAGGTGTTCTTTCTCTGGGTGGATTTTGGCCTGTTGGATTAATGGGCCTATGAACTAACTTGGGTGAGTTTAGGAGTTGATGTTGATGATGCCTTCTGTTTTTTGTATATTGTCTTTTGGCTTTCATCTTTTTTTTTTGTTTTGCTAGTTTAAGTGTTACTTTCATTGGGGGGGGGCTGATCAGACAACACATTGACCCACACTCTGGTTGAATGTGCGTTGTTGTTGAACCATGGGTTGTTTGTTGAAAAGTGGGTTAGCATGTTTTCTGAACATCCACAGGATAGCTTGTTAACCACCCTGAACAACCCAACAATAAACTATGAGTCCTCAAGGTGACTTGTTCAAGAAAATAAGGCACATTGCATAGTTAACAAGCAACCCTACAGATGTTCAGACAACATGCTAACCCATGGTTCAACAGCTACCCACACTCAACCACTGAATGTAAGTTAGTTTGTTGTCTCAACAGCCCTATTGTAAGCCACTTTGAGCTTCTGGAAACACAATATATAAATGTGTCAAATACTATACTAGCTGCTCTTATTTTCAACCCTTTTCCTAATAAACCCCAATAATGGGTTTTGCCCTTTTCGCTGCTATATCAAGATTAGGTGTAAGAACTAAATAAGAACTAAATAAAAACTGTATCCTGTCATCAAAGTGTGGTTGGGGTTTTTTTGTCTTTCAGATCCTCTTGACTTAGTCTTACTAGATTCTGCTTTATGTTCAGCATTAGCTTAGAGTTGTTGGCTTCCCCACCCCCATTTTTTATGTTGTTGTTGTTGCTCTCAACCTCTGTTTTGGTTAAATGTAACTTTGTGTTATGCCTGCTGTAGAAGGGTGAAGTTGAGAACTGATTTTGGAATGCTAAACTTTGTTTTCAAATAATCCTCAACTTTTTATGTAATTGGGTGTGGGGGAGAATTAGAGCATTGAATGAGCGCAGTGCAGAAGTGTGGAACTTGATACTAATGTGTAGGCTATTGTGCAAACAGTCCTTTCACAGGACTGTCACTTTGGAATGCATACAGGGATTTCATCTTCAGAATCTCCACTGCCTATGGAAAAGTAGCATGTTAGGGACAAGGCGAGGCTGACACGTTGCCTCCCATGTGTCTAAGCATAGATTGTAAGCCTTCTGAGTTACAAACCTCTCCACTCATTCTCTATAAAGCACCATGTGGTTAAGAACATATGAAGAACCATGCAGAACTATGCTGGATCAGACTAGAGGTCTTACCTAGTCCAGCATTCTGCTTGCACAGCAGCCAACCAGCAAGGCATGAATGCCACAGCAACATCCTGCTTGTGGGAGGCTTAATCTAAATAGGTAACATAGGTAAGCATTGCATACTTATTATAGAGAGATCCTTTGATCTGAGAGATCAAATGAGCAATCTCCACTCACGGTGCTTTCTAAAATGGTACAATTGTGAGTGCCTCTGTTTGAATCATTTCTCCAAAGGTGTTTTTTTTAAAAAAAAAAAGATTAAATATACATAAAACTATGTACCAAGTATTGTGTCCCAGGAGCAACACAACTGGCATGAGATTTTATGCTTAAAACGTAAAATTGCTGGAAGCAATTGGCAATTTGAAAATCTGCATGAGGATTGGTCTTAACTTCTGCATGTTCTTTGCCAGCTGGTTGGGGAGGAGGAAGATGTGAGTGTCTATGACATCGCTGATCACCCAGACTTCCGCTTCCGCACTACTGATTTTGTGATTCGTATTGGCAATGCCGAAGACGGCGCTTCAGTCGGTGAAAATGAGGCGAGTTGTGTATGTGCTTGGTGGGGGCTCTGATGCTGCAGGAACCATGACTGGGGGAGGGGGAGGGGGAGGTGCAGGTCCCGGGGACCTCTGTTTTTCCTGTCTTTGGTGTGGACTGAAAGGTCTAAGGCGACTCGGCCTCCTTTTAGCCATGCTCCTAGTAGAAGTGTATCCCTGCATGCGTCATCCCAGAAGGGTCTCTCTTCTTTACACACGTCCATAGAATTGAGTTCCTTCTCTTGTAGCAGAATCAGTCACTCATCGACACAGAATACTGTGAGGGCATTAGAATCTATTAAATTCCAGCAAAAACTTACAACTTTCATATCATTTGAATAGAGTGGTAATGCATGCACAAATGAATGGCTTAAAAAGCCTCTCTTGCCTCTTTCTGGTTACTTCCTTCAGTAATGAAACTCCAGTGCAGATTTAAAACCTCTAAACACTATTCAGCATGACATATTGGTTTCTTTGTTGGGACAATTGCTTTTTAAAAGTGTTGTCTCTTGTTAAATGTTGAGCCTTTCTGAGCCACAATGGCAGGACAACCAGTAGATGCAAGACTAGATTCTGTATGGGTTTTCTCCATGAGGAGACTATAGAAATTCCCTGTATTGGGGGAGCAGGGGGGGGGGGGGATTGAAGAGGTAGAGCTTCAAATTCAAATTCCTAAAGCCACCACTAGATGGCAAACTTTTCCAATACTTTAAACTTTATTCTTCCCACCCCAAGAGGCTGGAGGTGATAAGTGACTATGACATTGGAAAGGGTTCTTTAATGGTTTGATGTCTTTGATGGGCTTGCATGGAAAACTTCCTGTGCATGTTGTCTCCTTAGGATCATGACTGTTCTCTTGGCCCAGTCTTCTGTTTACATTATCCTTTTCCTTATGGACTTCATTTATCTGGAGAAAGCAGTCGCTGCTGATATTCTAGAACTAAAAATGTGATGCTTGTTATTTTTTCCATAGCCCTCCGTGGGACAGGTGGCTCGTGTGGATTTCAGCAGCAAAGTAGAAGTTGTGTGGGCTGATAACTCCAGGACCATTGTTCTGCCACAGGTGAGCTGTCATTGGTTGGTGTAAGTGTTGGTCCTTGGTCCCTGTTCCTTTAGAGAAAGCACCATACTTTAGCCAAGTGAGGTGGCTTCCTTCTCCTGCAGGCACACGTTTGAATTTGTCAAGCCTCTTTTCCCTCCACTGTTCCTAAGAAAATGATTGCCGTAGGTGCAAGCGGTTTCTCATACCCACATGTGGCTTTGCTAATTATTCTTTATTTCATAGCTGAACTTTCTGCCTCCTTACTGTGTTCGGTGAAGGCAGACTCTGCAGGAAGATTCTGTACACTGGGACATGTAGTGTGCAAAACCCCTGCCATGATATACTGCCCCCTTTTGTCATTATTGCATTCTTGCATCTTTGACTCGTGCGTGTGTGTGTGCGTGTGTGTTCACGCGCATACACAGACTTCAAAAGATCAGTGAAGACATTGTTTCATTGGGCTTTTCTAGGACGAGACCTGTAGATTTAACTTTCAGAAGCAGTGGTGAAATCCGCTAGACAGGAGGTTTTGTGTGTTCTGTTCCACGGCTGTTGGCTTATACTCTCCATAATGGGAAGAGGAGAGGCCTTGGCTCAGTGGTAGGGCTAGGAAAGAATCCAACCTGGAATCCTGGAGAGCTGCTGCCAGTCAGAGTTGACAAGACTGGCCTTGATGGACCAATGCTCTGACTCAGAATAGGGCCGATTCCTATGTTCCTGTGTATGATAATTGAAGTGCGTTCAAGGAATTGTGGGCAGAGTTCCACTTATTCATTGGGGCTGTCCCACCCATCCCTTCTTACTGCTAACCTTCACACACACACACGCACCCTGCAAAGGCAACTCCCCCCCCCCCGCCACACACACAAAGGCAGTGTTTGGGGGGACCATCTGGAAATGGTGTGTGAGGGCTGTTTGGATCTAAACCATCGTTTTAATCTTCTGCCTCTGAATACAAGTCTCTGGGGAGCAGGGGAGGACCATTGCCCTCATGTCCTGCTTGTGACTGGCCACTCTGAGAAACAGGATGCTGGACTAGATACGCTTTTGGTTCTTCTCAGGGTTCTGTGGAGCCATATTGGTGGAATATAAGTTTTAAATAAAATCTCAAGCTTCTTGTCTGTGCTGCTCATTGCTGAGATAAAACAGGTTTAACTTCCATCTGGCCCTCACTGTTTGCACTTAAAACAATTGGGAGTTAGAGTAGGTGCATTTTAAAATCATATGGATGTAAGAAGGGGCAGATTTCACTATTTCTAGCTTATCGCACTACAAAAGATGGAAAACCTCAATTTGGACAATAAATTTGTCATCTTCGGAGAGAACAGCTGTCTGCCTGTGACCAGTTCAGTTCACATGCAAATCTTGTTGTGTAGTTGCATTATTCTGGGGGCATAAGTATGCAGTAGTGCTATTCTGAAAGTTTTTTCAAACTCTATTTAGGAGAATGTTAGCTAAGCAAATGTAAAAAGAGAATCCTATTATCCCAGTACAGTGGCTTTCAAATGTTCCATCTTCAGGGAAGTCTTTCAACGTTGACTTGTCTCTTAAGGAACCCCTGCATACTACAGAAGATTGTCGGGACTGTTTTATGTTTAAGCAGGGTACTGGCGAGGCATGTTGGGCCTGTGTCATCGCACTTGCATTGAATGAACTCAGCACATTCCAGTAATTGCAGGAGGAACATTGACAGTAGCGTAAGCTGTCTTTCTCCGCAGTTGTACAGTTGATCTTTTCATTGAGGAAGTCCCTGTCATCGGTTGAAAAGCACTGCCCTATCAAGTCTCCATGCACATGGATGCTTGGGCCAGTAAGATCCTTGTTAGAACTAGGGAAAGGAATGGAAGAAGTAGGAACAGATGAGATGGACTAATTGTGGTTTAAAACCTGCAAACAAGGACTTCACAAGTTTACAAAGCTGCACTATAGTCATGCCTTGCTTTCTTCCCCAGGATCAGTTATGCTGTGTCTAGAGCAATGCTGTGCTAATCAGAGTGCTCCTAATACACCATCGCATGACCTGATGTTTGTAGGTGAAAAATATGTCCTGGGTGAGGAATTGGAGCTAAATTTGTCCCAAAGCAAAGTTAAAAGAGACTACAGTATGAAAAGATTTTTCTTATTCTTTGCCTTGTCTCTATTTCTAGATGACTGCAGCTCCTTTGCTGTAGCCAGGGCATACAGAAGTTTGCCTTTGCTACAGAAGCCTGTTCATGTGCATAAATGCTTGGCATTCAAGGCTTTCTTTTCCTAAACAGAGCAGTTCCCCTTTAATTGCAGTAGAATGCGCCAGTGCCTTAACTGTGGAAGTGGGATACAAAGCCCTCTGCTGTCTCTCTTCCCACTCTTGCCGCATGTGATCAAGTCACAGGAAGAATCCTTCCACAAAGGAAAGCTGTCTCGGTACAGTCCTGCACCAACGCATAATAAATGAGTATACATTAAATAAAATCAGTTACTTCATTTCTGTACTATGGCTCTAAATCTGATGTCTGGTTGTAGATTAGGCTGCATAGCAAATGGAAACGTGCTTAGCAGCCACCAGTATTTCTTGTTTTCCCCCTTCATCATGGCAAAATTCTCTGTGGAAAAAAATTGTATGAGCCTATATGCTGAAGATTGCATACATGCATGCCAACTAGGGAAAAAAATATTGTATATAAAAAATCCCTCCCTGTGATTTAAGGAGATTGAGAGGCAGAGTGTGGGGGACAACCGTACCTTATACTGAATGATACACAGCAAAGTTGCACTCCCAAGATGCACAACAAAGGTCAGAAAAGAGACCTTTTTGGAAAAAGACCATGGTGTGCATTGCTTAAGTGTCCAAGGAGGCTAGCTGCTTTGGAGCTGCAGTGGTGAAGTACAGCAAATGGGGATTATTCAGATCAAAATGATCAACAGAGCTGTGTTTATGAGAAAGGCAATATTTTTTTCTGATTAATTCAGAGATTGTCACTGAAAATGAGGGATTCTGTTCTGGCTGCGATTGTTTTGACAAAGCAGCAGGCAACTTCGCAAATATGGCGAGGGCAAAATTGAATAATGCAGCATGAAAATAAATAAGATGTCTTGTTAGAAGAGTTCAGCATCCTGGGGTCTTCAGTCTAGCAGAATTAATGCAGGCTGTTTTGTTATCTGTTGCAGAGTTCTCTTTAGCCTTTTTATAAACTGCTCCAGATAACCCAGGATGGCCTCATTTTTGAGGGAAAAATGCTGACTCAGAACCTGGTACACAGGCATTACATAAAACCAGCAGCCAAGGCAAGTAGGATCCACCTGAATGTCAGCTCTGCCTCCAAGTTATCCTGTGATGGAAGGGATGTGACTGTAGCACGAAACAAACTTGTGTTGTCACTAAAGGAAGTGAAAATATATTTCTCTATGCCTTCGATAACAGCGTCTGCTAAGGATAGTGTGTCTCCTCTGAATGAATGCTTGGAGGCGGCAATGGGCTGGATGAGGAAAAACAAACTGAAGCTGAATCCAGACAAGACGGAGGTGCTTGCTGTCAAAGGCCGCAACCTGGGTTTGGAGGTGTGTCAACCGGTTCTGGATGGGGTTACACTCCCCCTGAAAGACTGTGTTCGCAGCTTGGGGGTGCTCCTGGATCCGTCGCTCCAAATGACAGCCCAGATAGATGCGACGGCCAGGAGTGCCTACTATCAGCTTCGGCTGATACGCCAGCTGCGCCCCTTCCTAGAGTTGGAAGACCTAAAGATGGTAGTGCACGCGCTGGTAACTTCGAGGCTCGACTTCTGCAATGCGCTGTACATAGGGCTACCTTTGTGCCTAGTCCGGAAACTTCAACTAGTTCAAAATATGGCAGCCAGGTTGGTCACCGGTACATCTAGGAGTGACCATATTACGCCAGCTTTAAAATCGCTCCACTGGCTGCCAAATAGTTTCTGGGCGAAGTATAAAGTGTTGGTCATTACCTTTAAAGCCCTACATGGTTTGGGTCCAGGTTACCTGCGGGATCGCCTTCTCCTGTACAATCCGCCCCGCACGCTCAGGTCCTCTGGGAAGAACTTATTGCGGTCGGCCAAGACTAGGCTGACAACTGTTACCCAGAGGACCTTCTCTTCTGCCGCTCCCAGACTGTGCAATGACCTGCCGGAGGAGACTCGTCAACATAACAGTCTTTTAGAATTTAAGAAAGCTATAAAGACTGTTCTCTTCCGGCAGGCATATCCAGTGTAATTTTTAGAATGTTTTTAGGATGTTTTAGGATGTTTTAATGCAGTTTTAATAATAATTGTCATGTTTTAATTAGTTTTATGTATTTTATCATCTTGTTGTTCCCCGCCTTGATCCAGACGGAGAGGCGGGTAAGAAATAAATCGTTGTTATTATTATTATTATTATTATTATTATTATTATTATTATTAAAATGGCATCAAACATTTTCCTTACTATTGAGACTCTTTCTCCCTCTGACACATCTATTAAGAACAAAAGGCACAAAACATTCCTTAACAAAAACCAGTTAGTTCTGAAACAAAGGAAAAACAAATGGCCACTCTGCAAGATGCTTTAATTACTCTTTCTCTTTTTGTCTCCGGCTTCTAGCACTTGTATAACATAGAATCTGAGATGGATGAAGAAACGGACCTTGATTCTATAGATGGTAGTACTAGTGGTGCCTCCTCGGATGAATGGGAGGATGAAAGTGATAGTTGGGAGACAGACAATGGCCTCATGGAAGATGACCACCCCAAAATCGAGGAAGGTGAGCCTGAGGAGCCACCTGTGGAAGAGGTGAAAAAGGTGGAGGAGCAAGTGCAAGGCGCCGTGGCAATGGCAGTGGCTGATCTAACCGCAGACAAGTCAGGCAAGGAAGGGACCCCAAAAAGCTTCCGAGAGCTAAAGGAGGCCATCAAGATCTTGGAGAGCCTGAAGAATATGACCGTTGAACAGCTGCTGACAGGCTACCCAACATCTCCGACAGTAGAACCCGAAAAGCCTACCCGGGAGAAGAAGTTCTTAGATGATATCAAAAAGCTGCAAGAGAATCTGAAGAAGACTCTGGACAATGTAGCTATTGTGGAGGAGGAAAAGATGGAGGCCATGGCAGAGGCAGAGAAGAAGGAAGAGAGAGAAACACAGACACCAGTGACTTCGGAATGGCCCAGCGAGACACCAGTGCTTTGTCAGCAGAGTGGAGGCAAGCCTGGAGTTACCTTCACCAGTGCCAAAGGGGAAGTCTTCTCTGTGTTGGAGTTTGCCCCAGGTGAGTGCATGAGCAGCAAGCCCAGGTAGAGGGGAATGAAAAATAACTAGGAGTTTGGGGTGGGGATGTTGTAGATAGGTAATAAGGTACAGGGAGGGGGTGTAGCTCAGTGGTTAAGCACCTGCTTTGCATGCAGAAGGACCCGGGTTCAATCCACAGTATCTCCAGATAAGGCAGGTAAAACTCCTGCCTGAAACCCTGGAGAGCTACTGCCAGTCAGTGTTGACAGTACTGGGTTAGATGGACCAACAGACTGACTCGGTATAAAGCAGCTTCCAATGTTCCTAGTTGATTATGTCTTAATGCAGGAGGAGAGGGGGTAGGAAAACCTATGGTCTTCCAGATGTTGCTGGAGTCCAACTCCCATCAACCCCAGCAAGCATGTCCAATGACTAGGAATGATGGGAGTCATAGCCGCAACATCTTCTGGAGAGCTAGAAGTTCCCCATCCCTGTCTTAAAGAAAACAATTATTGGCAATAAGTTGTGTTATCCCCTTTTTTCTCTGAACGTGTAAGCCTGTATGCAAAAATGGGATGAAATTTTGTGCCTGGCCTCTTACCCTTGGCCACTCTGTAGAATGTTTTCAGTGTTTTAGCAAGTATCTCTTGGGAGGTTCTTTCATTGACTGCCTTGGTTTTTTCCTTGCCTCATTAGATAGCCATGCCTTTAAGAAAATGGAATTCCAGCCTCCAGAAGCCAAGAAGTTTTTCAGCACAGTGAGGAAAGAAATGGCTCTGCTAGCAACCTCATTGCCAGATGGCATCATGGTCAAAACCTTTGAAGACAGAATGGTAAGTCTATGTAATCCTGTGTGGGTTCTGCGCTCCAGCAAGAATGGTGTGCCGCACATCCTGGTTAGAACTATTCCCAGTGAGAGATAGGCCAGGACGTGTTATGGCGTCTATGCTTCTAAGACAGGGGTAGGCAACCCAGTGCCCTCCCAATGTTTTGGACTAAAACCACCATGACCCCTGCCTGCTGGGATGATGGGAGTTGTAGTCCCAAACATATCCAATCTAAGGCATTCCCTGGTGGAAAGGATCATGTCTTTCATTGAAAAAGTTCTGTGTTCTGTGGTTCTGTCAAGTCTGCAGACAGATTTAAAAAAGGCTTTCATTTCCCTCATGGGACTGCAGCCATTTGTCCTCAGTTTCATATTGCCACCTCTCTGCTCCTGACTTCCTCAGTTTGGACAGCAGATGTGAATAATTCCATTCATTGTGCCACAAGTGCTCATCTCACACTTTAGTACAAAGTACGGTGTGGATGTTGAACTGTTAATCAGTCATTTAATGAGAAAAACCATAGATCATAAAAAGAACAGAGAAAATACAGTCCTTTCCTTACTTCAACATCTGCAAAATTTATTAAAATAATCCATCTCGTTACTTAGGGTAGCAATCTATCATATCATCAAACTTTCTGACAGAATGCTTTTAATGTTACACTCTTGTTAGATCAAGTTTTTAAAAAGTCTCTTTTTGCTGGACTGGCCAGCAACTACCACTAGGAGCTGAGCAAAGTACTTTTGCTCTGAGGGTTTCATAAATAGGACAACAGAACAAGTAAGTGGGTGTCAAGGTGCTTGGGGGGGGGTGAGGTTCAATAAATTGGCCAACACAATGCTGTTCTCTGGCAGGTTGGCCATGCAATGTGATGGAACTACTTCACTAGCTGAGTGAATTGGTGTGGCTGAGGCAAGCTATTCCCTTTCATAAGCTTTGTGGAAAATATTAAATATCAGCAGCTGGTTGAGTACTGATTTATTTATTGCAATTTATATCCTTCCTTCCGTGAAGGAACTCAAGATGGCATACTCAGGGGTCTCCTATCCAGGCATTGCCCAGGCTTGTATCTGCTTAGCCTCTGCAAAGGTGCTCCATCATCTCTGCCTTCTGTTCACCCTCTCTAACTCCCTTCGAAGTTTCTACTGTGTGTAGCTAATATTTCACCAATGGAACTAAAACTTGCAGAATGGAGATTTTCTTTGACCCATTTTAAAATCTTTGACTTAAAGTTCAGCTTGAAATGAGCCTACTGGAATGTACACTGGTCATATAGAAGCCTGAAGGGAGACGAGCAGTATGATCTTAAAGCATATATCCCTGTTGATATAGAGTAAAACTACTTCTCCGATTAGCTCTGGTTTTTCTCTCCCTAGGATCTCTTTTCAGCACTTGTCAAAGGACCCACACGCACACCGTATGAAGACAGCCTCTTCTTATTTGATATCCAACTCCCCAACATCTACCCAGCTGTTCCCCCTCTCTTCCGTTATCTCTCCCAGTGCAGTGGGAGACTGAACCCCAACTTGTATGACAATGGAAAGGTCTGCGTCAGTCTTCTGGGAACATGGATAGGCAAGGTAATACTTTCTTTGACTTTTTCCTCTATTGCCATTGGTCTGGCTCATCCAAATACCACAGCATAAACTGCATCAGATTTCTCTGCTTTTTAGTAATCCCAAATTCCATTCAGTGGTTTGGCTCAAAAGGTTGGAGTGTTGTGTCTGCAGTTTAAAGATGCTGCTCTAAACTGCAGTGCACTGTCCAGACACCGATCTCAAAAGAAGTATGTGCACACTTGGTCTTCAGCTAGCTTGTATTAACCATAACTCTAGCTACGGACTCCATAACTGTGTGCAGGAATCTAGTTCTTCCAACTGCTCACAGCCATGACTCCGACAAATGCTCTAAGTTAGAGATGAACAGCATGGAGCAAATGAAATTGCTGTTGTCAGAAAAAACTGAATTTCCTCAAAACACATTTTGGATTTTCCTCAGCAGGCCTCACTGTTAAAGGTTATGTGAAATTATCACGTGTGTGAACCATCATTATTGAAATCTTTTGTAGTAGCTCAAAACACAGTGGTGAAAAATAAGTCTTGGACATACTTTCTTGCAACAACTCTGGCCCAGTTCGCACATGAAATGCCACCGTGGGTAAATTTCCCCGCAGAGCTTTTTGTCACAGGGGCCACTGCTATTTTGAATATTCAAGGGCACGGTGGAGCCACACTGTAGCTTCCCGTTACAGGCACAGGTAAATCTGACACAGGCAAATGGTTGGAGAGGTCAACAAGCCATCTAGAAACCATGAGCTGTTTAAGATTGTGGGTGGCTTGTCAAACACAACCTACCCTTGTTGAGTTTGCACATAACGGGAAGCTACAGTGCACTTGTGTTGTGCTCCAAATATTCAAAATGGTGGTCGCAGCCACAACAAGAAGCCCCATAGGGAAATTCAGCCATGGTGGCTTTTTGTTACATGTGAACCAGGTCTCTGTGTCCTTGGTGTGACCAGCTCTACAGCTGCATTGTCTTCTAATTGCCTTGCAGTGGGCAATGTGTATTTCATGTAACTGTGTCATATGATGCACTAATTTTTTGGCTAGTGGTGTCATGTCATGTATCCTATGGCCACCATGCCCCAGCAGTCCTACGGGCAATACTGCAGTATGTAGTGTCACCACAGTGCCTAGCCATCCACACAGGTGTCAGGCTGTAATATAATGTAAGTATTATAACCATATAATATTTCCAGTCCCATCCACAGCATTCATAATATCACTTGTTTGAGAAAAGTGGAGTCTCACCTACACAGTGAGTGTTAAAGGTCATACTTCATCACAGCAGAAGGCATGACATGCTGAGTATCTAAAAACTACCATGGATAGAATGCATTGCCTTTAATTGCAAAAGATAGGTCTTAGCTAGGGACGGTTGAGAAATTCATTCTGTTCACATTTCAGTATGAACTTAGCAAATTTGTACTTCAAAAACTGAAACACAGAATAACCCTGTTCAGATGACATGCTAAGCCATGGTGGTTAAGCGGTTTGAGCTAAACATTATGGCTTAGCGTGTTGTGTGAACCATGACTTAGTGTGTCGGATGAACCATTCCTACCATGATGGCTGCATAACCATGGTTTAAACACATTCTCTAACCATTTGATGCAGAAAGGTTAGCAGCCTAACCATGGCTTAGCGTGTTGTCAGTACAGACCCTTTGTGGCTGAAATCCCTATATTTCCAAACTTTGCAATGCAGTTTGCGAAACAATGTGTGTGTTTCAGAAAAGGCATGTATTTAAAAAAAAATGCACAACACACACACAAATGCTTTATGCATATATTTGCAGAGGTTTGCAGAAAATGCACGTATTTGGGGAAATGTGCAACAAAATTGCATACAAATTTTTATAGGCACTAAAAATATCGCAATCTGATGGAGGATCAGGACAGAAGGAACTTAGCAATGGAATAATGAGAACCTGAGCAAATTTGAGCTTGACGGATGCACCCATCCCTAGTCTTTTCTCTGCTCTCCTTGACAGAGGCAGAGTTCGCAGTGAATGCTAGATTCCTAGGAAATTATTTGGAACACATTTTCACTTGGAAGACTGACATGACGAATATTTAGCCAAGGGTGGAACTCCATGTTCCACCTGCACCAGATGCCTTCGAAACCACTGCTTCTCCTTTGCAAAGTGAATCTAGGAAGAAACAGTTCCAATGGAAAACAACCAAGCAGGAGGAAGGGAATTTTCCTCTCCCACCACTTTTCTTCTAGTCCAATTACCTAACCAATAGAACCACTGCTGGGAGGATGCTTTACAAGGGAAAACCAATGATTGGGCTTAAGATGTGGTAGAAGAGGATTACATCATTCCACCCTAATAAATGAAAAACAAGTGAGAGCCTGCAAGTAAACATAGTGCATCAAGGGGACAGGGCAGAAAAAGGAAGCAGACTCTGGGTCCCTCCTTCAGTCTCACACTGCATACCTGCAGATCCTTCGTCAAAGCTGCCTTAATGGGGATGACATGAATGGGTGCTGCTGCCATTGCCCCTCCAAGCTGTGAAGAACTCCCTCGACTGGTAGTAGCAGTTGCAACAGCACACGGGTTCTTCGTCGTGGTCTCTGTGCATCACACACTATGGGCTCGCGCCGGCGCCAAGCCTCAACCAGAACTTCTAAAGCCTAGAACTTTTGGCGGGAACCCCTCCCCCCACCATACCATCGCGCATGCTCGGGTTCCCGCCTACCTCAGTTCTTTTTTGACCGCCTTGCTGGTTGCCTCATGGAAGAACTTCTCTACCAACGTATCGTATTTTCTCGTAGTTATAGCCTAGTTTCTTTTTTTTTCTTTCTATTCTTTCTTCGGTCACTTTTCCCCTTTGTCCTCCCGCTCCTATTAAAAAAATATATATATTTTTTTATATCTCCTTATATCTTTCTCATCTACCTCGTCTATATATGTCTCTGTCATATTCAACCTCCTCGTTTACACGCGAGTCCCAGGGGCTATCCCCCCCTGACCCTCGCTTCTCCAAAGGCGCGGTGGTCCCAAGATGGCGCAGACCGCGTTGTTTAAGAACTGCATGGCGTGTAGCGCGAAGCTGACGCTCTAGGACGGCCATTCGAAGTGCCTACTGTGTCTGGACGAGCCCCATGTGGTCGATACCTGTGCCCACTGCCTGAACTTTTCGCGGCAAACCCGAAAAAATAGGGCGAACAAATTGAGAGCCCTTCTTTGGAAAAAGGCTCTCGAGACCGTGGACCCGCCTGTGCGCCCGACCACTGCAGCCGCTACCGGGCCAAAGGCTGAGGAGCCGAAAGATCGCCTCAGAAAGAGTCAGCCCTCCCTTCCCACTGAGGTGGTTAAGGCGAAGAGGCGCAAACGTGACCAGCAGACATTAGAGGAAGGGGTGTAGAAGAAAAAGGAAAAGCAGAAAGTGCCATCGAAATCGGGACACAAAAAAGTGCGCCCGCCTGAGGCCCAGACACCGTGGCTGGTCCCGGCGCCGAAGCCAGCCTCGGTACCGTCGCGATCGCCGGTATCTATGGCCAAGCTGGCGCCGTCCCCAGCAACTTCGGTATCGCTGCCGCTATTGTGGCCAATGGCTGCTCCTCTTCCGCCGTCATCGGCATCAAGTCACTGACATGCGTCGAGCTCACCTCCCTCGGTATCGCGGAAGCCGGCGCCATCGACATCGAGACCCACTGAAGAAGGGGCCAAGCATCTCTCGACGTCGAGACTCCACCTCTCTTTCTCACCGCCCATTCCGGAACCGGAGGACCGGCCCTTCGACCCGCTTTCCCCGTTGGCTTCTTCGATACCGACTTCGGTACCAAGGGCGACACCAACATTTCATCGGTACCGATCCCCGCCGCCGATGCCGGCATGCGATTGGGACCAATTCTCCGAGCATTTGGTACTCTCGTGGACTGGTCTACCCCAGCCTGAACGCAGCGAACCCCAACAAAGATTCCTCTTTGACCCGTATACGGGACAGCGCCTTGAGCGAGACGAGCAGGAGACGGTTGCGACTCCACGGCCACCCAGACAACCTCCGTCGGCCTCGGTGTCAGTACCGACGCAGTCCGTACAGCCTCCTGACATGCCACCGACGCCACTCCCCCCCATGGTTATAAAGGCGCCGATCCTGGCTCCCTCCGACGAGGACTACACATCAGACTCCTCCTCGTCGGTAGACATCCAGCCGTCACTGCCTTCACCAGAGGAGGATGTGGGAACGGATAAAAGAGCCTCCCCCTCTGTGGAAGTCGCCTCCTTTCAGGAGCTGATGCAACGTCTAGCACAGTCACTAGGAGTCGAAGTGCAGCAACCGGAGGAAGACTGTACAGATTATATTTATGATGTCATGTACGGAGAATCAGCTACCACCTTAGCCATGCCACTTATTCCAACTCTCCTCCGCACGGCACAAGAGTCATGGAAGACTCCGGCAACGATGGGGCCCGTCTCCAAACGTGTCAACTCCCTTTACAAGATACAGGAAAAGGACGCGGCTTTCCTCTTACAGCACCCTAAGCCCAACTCTGTAATTGTGGAGTCAGCGCAGGGCAGATCCAGCAAATCGCACTCTGCACCAGTAGACAGGGAGGGGCGCAAGTTGGACGGCTTTGGGTGCAGAGTTTATTCATCCGCAGCCCTGGCTATGAAGATTTCAAATTACCAGGCTATGATGGCCCGGTATAATTTGTTCTTGTGGGAAAAGGTGGCCGCTCTTCATGCCCATCCCCCGGACGACATCAGGGATGCGGCACGTGTGTTCCAGCTGGAGGCCACCTCCTTGGCGAAGCAGGAGCTCTCGACAGCCAGGCACCAAATGGATTGCCTGTCTAAGGCAATGGTCGCCTCCATCGCACTCAGAAGGTACGCCTGGCTCAGGTCCTCTAACCTGCCACAGGAATCCAAGGCGAGAATCGAGGATCTCCCCTTTGATGGGGAGGGCCTATTCAATATGACCACAGACACAACAATGGACACAATCCAAAAAGCCAAGATGACGGCAAAGAAAATGGGCTTCTACGCGCCCCAACCATACCTCCCTTATCGTCCACGCAGGTGGCCGAGACAGCACCCCTACCAGCAGCGTTACACACCGTTCAGACAACAGCAACAACAACAGCAACAACGATTCCCGTCTGCCCCGCAATCGGGTTTTCAACATAAGAAGGGCTATATGCAGGGCAGATTTCGCCAAGCACGCGGCAGGCCGGAGACGTCCAACAAACAAACAACACCGTCTTTGACTCTCCCCTGGCAACTCCCCTTCCACCCACCAATTTTCGCCACAGACTTCGAACATTCTATGACGCATGGACCAGGATAACAACGGACAGATGGGTCCTAGATATCATTTTGAGGGGCTATCAAATTTCCTCGGAAATTTTGCGCCGGGAGGTCCACTCTCTTCTCCAAAAGGCGCCATTGTCCCAGTCAACACCTCCAAGCTGGGAACGGGATTCTACTCCCATTACTTCACAGTTCCGAAAAGGGACGGGGGGTTGCGCCCCATTTTGGACCTGAGACTGCTCAATGATTTTATCATGACAAAGAAATTCCGCATGGTCATGCTGGCGACTATCCTCCCCCTCCTCAGGCGCAACAGGTGGTTCACCCTCATAAAGGATGCATACTTCCATGTGCCTATCCACATATCCCACCAGAGGTTCCTCCGGTTTATGGTCGGGAGAGAGGTCTATCAGTTCACCGTGTTACCCTTCGGACTAAAGACCGCCCCAAGGGTATTCACGAAGTGCATGGCCACAGTCTGCGCATTTCTCCGGTCGTCGGGGATAGAGCTATACCCTTACCTAGACGACTGGCTGATAGTTTCCCACTCCTGCTTACAGGTGGAAAAGGATGTGGCTACTATAAGGAATCTCCTGCAGGATCTGGGCTTGGTGCTCAACGTCGAAAAATCAATCTTCACCCCCACACAAGTTGTCCAATTCGTTGGAGTACTCCTGGACTCGACACTGGGACAGGCCTACCTACCAGAGGCAAGACGCCTACAGATCCAACAACTCGCCCAATGCATTCTGGGCTCAGAAAGCACAACAGTGATCGTAGTTCAAAAGCTTCTGAGGCTCATGGCATCATCAGTTTACGTTGTACGGTGGGCTCACCTATGGATGCGCCCATTGCAACAGTTCCTGTTGAACAACTACGATCCCCTCAAAGGTGACAACTGGACCAGGGTGACTATACCTCACACCCTCTATCACTCCATCTGGTGGTGGACCCTAAGAGAAAACTTGAGCCAGGGACTACCGTTTGTCGATGCAGGCCCATCCAGGACGATCACCTCGGATGCCTCCCTTCTGGGATGGGGGGTGCACTGCGATCACCTCACCATCCAAGGCGAATGGACCGGGAACAAAAAAACGTACCACATCAACAGATTGGAGCTCTTAGCCGTACAGAAAGCACTACTCGCCTTCAAAGACTATGTGGCTGGACACCATGTACTGATAGTGTTGGACAACACATCAGTCGTATGGTATCTGAACAAAGAAGGGGGCACTCGTTCTACCACCCTTCTCCGCCTCACGCTCAAAATCTTCAACTGGGCAATCCCGCTGAGGATACGGCTCTCAGCAATCCCCATAGCGAGGTCAGAGAATATACAGGCAGATACACTGAGTCGTCATTTTCAACACAACCACGAGTGGTCTCTCAACCCGACGATCATATCAGACATCTTCAACAGATGGGGGACCCCACACATCGACCTCTTCGCGTCTGCGGACAATGCAGTTTGCACCTCCTTCTGCTCGAGAGCGGGGATAGGAACAGGTTCAAGAGGAGACACCTTCGGCACTTCATGGGGAAAAGGGCTTGTTTATGCCTTCCCCCCCATTCCCGATAATCTCCAGAGTGGTGGTGGCGCTACAGCGATGGCGGGCAGACGCCATTCTCATTGCCCTATGGTGGCCGCGACAGGCCTGGTTCTCTCCCCTACTCCACCTCTCCAGAGGAGAATACCTTCACCTACCACCATACCCGGATCTCATTTACATGGACCAGGGCCTTGTCCTTCACCCAGATATACGCAAGCTGCGTCTCACTGTGGGGAGAATCCGGCGTACTGGCAACGACTAGACTTCCCGCCTTCAGTGCGTACCATCCTGATGGAAGCAACGAAACCATCCACAAGAGCTTCATATGACAGGAAATGGAGGAGGTTTGAACGGTTCACCTCTATCAAGGGACTCCGCCCAGAGTCTTGTGGGATACCGGACATACTAGCCTTCCTGCACTCTTTATATGACGAAGGCATGAAGGCCGCTTCTATAAAGGTCTACTTGGCAGCAATCTCAGCACGGCATGATCTGATACAGGGATTCTCGGCTTTCTCACACCCAATCGCTAAGCGCTTCCTCAAAGGCTTGCAGAATCTGCGGCCCCCACTACGAACTATTGTTCCACAATGGAGTTTGTCAGTAGTCCTAGCTGCACTGACTGATAAGCCCTTTGAACCACTAGCCACTATTGACATTAGGCTGCTCACCCTTAAAGTGGCATTCCTAGTGGCCATTACTTCGGCCAGACGGGCTTCAGAACTTTGCGCTCTGATGGCTAGACCTCCATACACGCAATTCTTCAGAGACAAGGTGGTTCTCAGAACAGGCCCAGGATTCCGCCCAAAGATAGTCTTGAATTTCCATATGAACCAGGACATTATACTACCTACATTCTTTCCCAGTCAGCACCAAACTTCACTCCCTAGACGTGCGCCGTGCGCTATCCTTCTATAAAGACAGAACATCGTCCTTCCGTAAATCAGATCGACTTTTCGTCTGCTATGGCGGCAAGACAAAAGGGCACCCTGTATCGACACAACGGTTTGCCAGATGGGTAGTGCATACAATCTCACTCGCATACCAGCTAGCAAATAGAGAACCACCTGATGCACTAAGAGCCCATTCAATATGATCGGTTGCGACGTCTACGGCCTTGGATAGGGGAATCCCTCTCCCTGAACTTTGCAGAGCAGCAACGTGGTCCAACGCATCCACATTTATCTCACACTACAAGCTGGACGTGCGGGCCCGGAATGACTCATCCTTCGGACGAGCTGTCTTGTCATCGGTCCTACAGTAACGTCTTAGTCAGCGAGTCTACCCACCTCCGGTAAGTGGCTGCTTGTTACTCGCCCATAGTGTGTGATGCACAGAGACCACGAAGAAGAAATGCAGTTTGCTTACCTGTAACTGTAGTTCTTTGAGTGGTCATCTGTGCAGTCACACAACCCACCCACCATCCCCTCTAGACCTCGCTTAGGGTCAATGAGGTGGTCGCGCTATGCAGCTCTTAATATGCTTAGGAATTTTGTGTCTATCTCACTCGTGAGGCAAAATAGCAGTCTCATAGAACTGAGGTAGGCGGGAACCCGAGCATGCGCGATGGTACGGTGGGGGGAGGGGTTCCCGCCAAAAGTTCTAGGCTTTAGAAGTTCCGGTTGAGGCTCGGCGCCGGCGCAAGCCCATAGTGTGTGACTGCACAGATGACCACTCGAAGAACTACAGTTACAGGTAAGCAACCTGCATTTACTTGCCTACTATCAGATGAGAGGAGATGGCAGTCAAAATAACGGTCTAGATTATCGCAGAGTCGCTTAATAGTTCCTGCTTCCATACTACGCTGATTAGCCACATTTCTTGCAACAAGCCAAAGTAGTCAGTGCTCAAGCCCCAGCTCTGCAATACCAGCTGAGGCCTGGGGGAAACCTGCATGGCACTCACAAGGCCAAATGTCAATGGAATTTATTCTTTTCATAGAAAAACCTTTAAATGAACAGGCTTAGTCTCTGAAAATTGTATACAAGTCATTTCCCACCTGTGTTTAAATGCTATTTTTGTCCTTGCCTTGGGTTACCTGTTTGCTATAATTTGTTTATTCTAGGGCACAGAGAGGTGGACCAGTAAATCCAGTCTTCTTCAGGTGCTCATCTCAATCCAAGGTAAATTCCAGTGGGGGCGGCAGGTCGGTGGGGAGAGAGGGGGAAGAGCATAGTCTCAGCAAGGGATTGCAGGAATAGGCAAAATAGCACTGCCCTCTCCTGCCTAGCTGAGTTGTCCACTTGCTTTCCTTGCCCTATAATTGCTTTCTATTTCATGCCCAGAAAGGAAAACCACAGCCACCGCCTAGACAGCTGCCAGTCCACAGAACGAGCTGCAAGTAGCTCCTTGAGTGGGCTACTTTTGCACACATCATTCTCTGCAGGTGTGCAATCCATGGCGCAACAATTATGTGTGATTAAGCTCCCCAGCCTGCCATTTCAGGTGGCAGGCCGAAGCACCGACAGGAGTAGATCTCCTTATGGGTTGGCTGTAAGCTTCAGGAGGCAATGATCCACATGTCTTCAGAGGACATTAAGCATACTTCTGATGACGGGTTATGTGGCAGTTTGTCCACATATATAATATGATTGATTCTTGTGATGTACCATCCTAAACTATAACCATCTTTCGGAGAAGCTAGGTAGGGATAGGCAACCTGGTGCCCACCAGATGCTTTGGACTGAAACTTGCATAAACCCCAGCCAGCATGGCCAGTGACCAGGGATTATGGGAGTTGTAGTACAAAACATCTGGAGGGCAGCAGGGTACCTACCCTTGGGGGACTTTAGATGGTTTGAATGCTCTGTTGTAGAGAAGCTGTTCTGGCTTAAAAGTATTCGCGCCCGCCCCACCCCCGGCCAAAAAACAAAACTTCTCCAAGAGGCAAGAAGTTTAAAGACTAAATTATCCAAAACATTGGGTCGTGAATGACACACTGGGGGAATTGTGCTCCCATGGTTGGGAGTTTCAGTTTCATTAAGTATAGATCACAGAGCTATTGAGATAATATCTGAAAATTGGAATAATAACACCTTAAATTTGAAGTAATTGTTTCGGTAAAAAGATCTGGCTTTCTGAAATTAAGTTTACTTCCACCCACCCACTTCTTAAATTCTAAATAATGCTTTCATTTTCCTGGTGCATTTAATTGCTCACCTGTTTCTTCTTCCGGCTATGCTCCATAGTTGATCTAAGGCAGACCTCAACATCAGTTGGTTACATTTCCATGTACATGTATGTATCTTTGCATTGCTCTAAATGCTTTATTCTGTTCCTCCCCTTCCATTTTCTTACCATCAGGGCTTATCCTAGTCAACGAGCCTTATTACAATGAGGCTGGTTTTGACAGTGATCGGGGCTTGCAAGAGGGCTATGAGAACAGCCGGTGCTACAATGAGATGGCGTTGATCCGTGTGGTACAGTCAATGATGCAGCTGCTGCGCAAGCCGGTAGAAGTCTTTGAGCAGGAGATCTATGAGCATTTCTGCTGCAATGGCTGGCGCCTGGTCCACCGAATTGAGTCCTGGGTGGAGACAAACGAGCTGGTAGAACGGAGCCATGACCATGCCGGCCTGGGAGAGTCTTCCTTTGTGCACTCAGTATGCGGCATTCTGGCCGAGAGCCCTGTAGACACTATGGGGCCATTGGGAGAGCAGGAGCTAGGGGCTGCTGCAGCAGCAGCAGCTAGCCAACTCTCTGAAGGCAAGGAGGAGCTGGAAGACTCTGGTTGTGGAATGTCGACCCTTGCTGCCAGTGAAACCCCTCAGTATTCAGACTCTGAGAGCATGGGCCAGGCCAGAGCAGCACACTTTGCCAGAGACCTAACAGATGAGGGCAAAGCCATTCAAGACTCTGCCGCTCAGCCTAGTGTGAAACCAAAGAAAAGGAGAAAGAGCTACAGGAGCTTCCTCCCTGAGAGGAGTGGCTACCCCGACATTGGGTTCCCTCTCTTCCCACTGTCCAAGGGGTTCATAAAGAGCATCCGTGGTGTCTTGCAGCAGTACCGGGCTGCCTTAGTAGAGGCCAATATCCCAGAGTGGACAGAAGACAAATAAAACTTCAGGTTAGGGACAGACAGACACAGACAAGAAGGGGAAGCAAGGAGGAAGGAAGAAGCTAGCAAAAGTTGTTAACAATAAATAGACTGTCTCACTGCACCCAAACTTCCTTGGCTGGGTTTGTTATAGAGAAAGCAGAAGCTCCCATAATTCATTTTGCACTGGCTCTTCTCCCCCACCCCCTCCCGGCCACATTCCAGTTGCACAGGATGGTTGAGCAAGTCTATGCACATGCGCACACACCCACACCCCATGCACACATACAATCATGTTCCCTTTTTAAGCTTGATCCTTAGAGAATAGGAGCTGTGGCCTTTCCATTCCAGAACTTAAGCAAAGCTGGAATTGGATCTTCACAACTCCTATTTGTGTACAGTAACTCCCTCTTTCCTGTTTGATCCTCCCGGGATGACGATCGTGTTGATGATTGGGAATGCTTTTGATTTAAGCCTGGAAGATCCTTGTTTTACATCCATTGAGGAAGATGTAATGCTGTGCTATTCCTCTACCTTCTGATTTAGCTTCACTAAACCTGTTGATTAGTAAGCACGAAATAGCCCACATTTCAGCTCTGTACCTGAACTTTGTTGTTTTCTTGCTAACCTCATTTGTGTGAGCTAAGGAAAGACATACCCCAGAAAACCTCAGATGGTGTAGGCTTGGACTTACTACATGAGAGCCACAAAGTGATGAATATAAGCTGTTTGTTTTTCTTGACTGTCTAATCCCTCGATAGGCCAATTTGAGGCAGAAACTTAAGTGCTAGTTGAGCTGAACTTGACGTGGTCAGCACTCAGAACCATCTCTTTGGCTTCTGAGGATCACCTGCTGTCTGTCTTAAGTATACAATTTATTCTGGACAGCATATCTTTTTCCACTTTGCCTTGAAGGGGAATAGTGTGCATAGCATAACCCACTACTCTCCTGGATACATGAACACTCGGCTACCAACTCAACTCTGTACACCAAGGAACCTCAGGATGGCACTGAAACAATTGCATGGTGCAACACACATTTTTCACCTTCAACTTACACTAATGCATTTGCAAAGTGACAGCTCTGTCTTACTCTGTATCTCCATGGACTTTACAGCAACAACTTTGCAGTAACAAGCCTACATTCTGGTAGACAATGGGGTCTCTCTAGTCCAGCATCCTTAAGTAAAATCACAGCTTTTATTGTGAGTTACTGTTTCTTTGCATCCCCTGTTCCAAGACTGTGTTTAACTTCCCCCAGCTATTTCCATGTGACATGACCAGTGATACTGCAGCAGAGCAGATGTTGTGGAGGGCTCAACCATGTTCTTCTAACAAATCACAGCTGGCGATGTGTTCATGTTCTTGCATCCTAGATGGATTACAGTCTACAATTCATTCAGTGTTCTCCCACCCACCCACCCCCAACTTTGCATGGCATCACAGTTAGTTACCCTTGTATTTCCCATTCTCTGATAATGACCTACTTGTCCCTCTGTCAACCTTCCAGTAGAATACTCTAGTCACAGACATTGAGGCAGATGACATGAGTCTTGTGTTTACTCAAATAGTAGTGAGTTAATCGTCTTAGTATTGCAGATTACAATTTGAGAGGTAGTGGTGTTCTAGCTGGGATGCTGCAGTATGCAAGCTATTGTGGTTGAGCCAATTATGAGTCAGAAGAGAGGCCATGCTAGTAAAAGAGGAGCAGAATTGAGATGACGTAGCTAGGGCAGGGGCCAGAAAAGGATTTGGCAGGGGGACCTATTGCCTTGTATCACCAGACACTCTGTGAGCTGTGCAAAGGCAGACAGTGAGGGGCCTGTGTCTACGTTCCTGTGTGTCATCACATTCCTCATACCGATGTGGTCATGGTCCCTCACCTCCCCTGGAAAGAGGAACTAACCAGCCACATATTTTATTATGATGACACGTTTAAAAAAGCAAGCTTTCCCAAACCACCAGTCACATAGCTGCACACCCAGTTTGGAGAGATAGCTCTGCTGCCGTTTTCAGTAGATTAGCAAAGCGGGGGGGGGCAGCGATGTAAGGCTAATGGTGCTATTGACGGCAAAGAGCTGAGCTGCAGGAGGACCTCCCTTTCTCAAAGTGCAACTTGAGAGTTTTGTCTGGTCTCTTACCAAGGGAAGATCTTGCTTACCCTTCCCTCTTAGGGATCTGCTGCCACCTTTTGCATCAATCAAGCACTATCCCTATATCCTTGCTGACTGCCCCTATGAGAGGCATGCACAGAAGTTTACATTTTATCCCCCCCCCCCCCAATAAGCTTTTGGATAATGTGAAGCTCTCTAGGCTATGCAGTTGCTGGTGAGCACACTGCAACTATGTAACTTTTTTTTTGGTGTATGTATGTAATAAAGAGTGAAGAGAATTTCCAAGAGACAAATGCTTAATTAAACACACACCAAGGAGCCAAAGCATGAGGCATATTGTTAGTCTTGAGATGGGCTACATGATTGTGATGTATAAATTAAAAATCTCTTATCTGTTAAGTGCTGGGGAGGGGAGGGGAAAGAAATATTACAATAATGAAAATTCCAGCCTTGATTCTGTACAGTATTTAAAACTGGAGCTGTCATATTGGGGCAATGCTTAGAGGTGTGTTACTTTTGCAGCTGTGAATGCTTGGTTGCTTACAATATATGTATAAAGTATTGTGTGATTAATCTTTTTTACTTGCAAATTTTGTTTGGCTAATTAAGATGTAGTAATAAAGGAGAGAAAGTGGCTTGCCATTATGTTTTGCTGCTGTTAATAGGTTTGATTGTTCTTGCCATGTTCTTGCCATGTCTCCTTCCAACTTGAGGCACAACATGTGTGTATCATGAGAATTCTCTAAAGGCATCTTTGATGGGGCTCAGGAAAGAGCAGGATTTTTACCCATCTATTGCCTAGGAAAGATGAATCAGTCCTATAGCTTGTTAGCACCTACATCTCCTTCCCACTTAGAAGGTGTCCCTAGAATCCATCTCCTTGAAATGTTTAAATGTACGTGGTGCCAAATTCCTCCTTGTCCTCATGGCTGATGTGGTTCAGCATTATGTTCCTTTGTTACACTGGACATCTCGACAGCATTTATGGTCACTGAGGCAGTATCTGTGTTAAGCAGCCTCACATCAGTTGCTTGCAGGGTACACACATTCATATCCACATACATTCCCATATGTGTTTCTCCTCCCTGCCTAAGAAAGCATGGTGATGGCTCTTAAATTCTGTGTCCACTTAAACTCATGCATAGTGGTCATGCCTCTTTCAACTTAGTTTTTATACGTTCCCATTCTAGAAATATCCACGCTCATATTTGAAATCATCGACCCAAAGCAGCCAGGGCTCAACCTCAGGATCTATTTTTTGTTTCAGGGACAAGCAGCTGAAGTGGGGTGGGGGGCAGAACCTCTGGCTTAGGGGTTGAATCTAGCTCATTTGGGGTCCCAGTATGTGATTTCAGGGTTCCCCAGAAGGCCTTTCCCCTGACCAGTCAGTGGTTTCCCAGCTTTCATGCAATTTTTCCCCATTCTAAAAGGTTGAAATGCCTCTCCTACAGCTTCGTTACTGGCAGTAAGAGTGTAAAGCTATAATACGCTGGCATTTTAGTTCTGCCACTTTTGCCTTTGCCCCTCCGCCGCCACCACCGGGATGCCTCTTCCCCAAAATGGAAATCAGCCTTTGGACTGAAGGAGGTTCAAAGGGATGTTTGAATATTGCAGTTCTGTACACTGTTACTTCATGTCAGATTTGTAGGGCTTTTCTTCCACAGGCTCAATCCTAACCTACCAACCCCACTGACAGCAGAACACAACCATTATTTGAAAGTTCAATGAACCTGAACCCTTAGGTATGGTTTGACTTTAAAAAAAAACTCTGATAGTGTGGTCCCTAGCTAGAATGAAGCATCGCCATTTTGGGATTGTCTCGTTTTCTCTTAAAAACTAGGAAGCAAAGTGATGCTGCTTCAAGGGTGCTATCCACTGTAACAGATCTGTAGGTTAAATAGGTAGGGAGAAGTGTGGAAATCATGTGGACTTCTCCTGTAAATAGTACAGGCCAGCTGCAAACTTACCTATGCTATGTGAGAACTAGACCTCCTTTATAACAAAATAAGCCAATTGGTTTGCTGTGCTCCACTTACAGGTCAGCACTATGATATGAATCATTTTTGAGTTGTCATGTGAACTGAGCTGCCTAGTTGACCTTTGCTCTGAATAATAACTGCTTTGGTCACAGCTGGAACTTAAAAAAGAAAAAAGAAAAACACCCACAATGACAGTCTTGAGTCTCTGGTTTTTCAAGGGTTTTTTGGTAGAAGATAGGGAGATATGGAAACTTCACTTCTCTCCTCACCCCCTCCTTTATGTTGTGAGGTGATCGGCTTACCCTTCAGTACATTAGAGATTGGTTCTCTTGGAGCCCTGTGGAATAGTTTGCAAGCTCCACCTGCCCTGCAACCTGCCCGCCTCTTTTTCTGTGGAGATGAACTGTATAAGTGAAGTCTGTATGTGTTGTTGTATACATCTAGCCTGCGCACCACATTTTACGTTCCATGCGCTTGTACATTGCCCCTTGGGAGTTGAGCTGTTATGTGAACCAGCCTGGATTTCTAAATGTTATCAGCCAAGCCAGAGCATATCAAATGCATGTTGTATAGGCTTTCCAAATCTGACACATCATCTTATGGACCCAGTCTCCACTAGTTTAAATAGAGGCCAGCTCAGAAATTCTCTTCTGCATGTATTTTATGTGTGTCGCTATTGATAAAACATACAGGAATCCAGCCTAGGTTGTTAAAAAATTGCGCCTCAAGATTTCAACAAACCCTCTTGACAAGTTTCTGCTGTATGCAATACAGAACAAGGGGAAATGTGGTGCCGGAAAATCTCCGTGCAAAAGCACAAGGGTTGATCTTTATTTGTACGAAGTGTGACTGTTGCAATGTGTTTTCATAAAGCTAGCCTGGTAGGATAAAAGAAATAAAGATGGTGAAGTAATAATGCGAAGTGAAACCTGCTTATCACAATTCAAAAACTTTAGTGTTGCATCAGTCCTACCGATTTGCTACTGACATATATTGGCGTTTTCACACAGCCTGCTTTTGTGGATAGCAGAACCAGGATCACTACATGCCTAATATCTTCACCTTCTCATTACCTACAGCAGTATCATGCGATATGGACTGATCCTTGGATTACAGCAAGGGTTAGGAATATGTGGGCCCGCAGCCTAATTTCAACAACCTCTGCAAACGATCCGTTCAGACCTCTGGGGCAAGAGTGATCTGCCCCTTTCCCTACAGCCTGCTGGGGCAGGGAGATTTGCTCATCACTGGTACATGGCTTCTGCTGGATTACTCTCGAGGGAATGCGGCCCTTGGTAAGAAAAAGACTCCCTACACCTACTCCCTGCAGGCACTTAAGGTGCATCTGAAGTACTAATAAGGGATTCGTGGAAAGAAGCTATACTACTTAAAGTCTTCATTTTCCAAAATACAGAATCCTAGAATACCAGTGACTCCTTCACCTTAAGGGTAATGTGGGTACATAGCAATCTTTGTTCTTTACTGGTGGGAACTTCTGGCTAAAATTGTGCTAGCCTCAGCTGACAAGCTGCTTGTGTTAGCATAAGACTTTCCTAAGGCCAGTTTCATGTGCTTTGTATTTACCAAACAGCTGGTACCTGGTCACACATTCTAGCCATGTTGGGAAGTGGTGGTTGGCTGGCTGGCAGCTTGTTACCATCCTGCCACGTGTTTGCTGGCTGGTATACGTGTTGTGTATGTTACCTTAACCCTTAATGTACTTAAGGAACCATATATAGGTGCTCGTTTGGACTGTAGAGTAAATTAAGATAGTGTGTGCACCTTCTAATTTTCTGGAACGAAAGGTATATGGGCCGATTAACCTCTGTCCCCTCTCCAGGATAAAATCAGAAGGCTCTCTTTACTAGAATAATCTGTTTGCAAATAAGAAGAAAGTGATCCTACAGAGGGGGGTGTTGGATTAAGTGGTATTTTAAGAAGTACTTCCCATTCCATTAAATGCAGAGCAACCCAGGCCTTGCAGCAGCAAAGGTACAGTTGGCATCACTCTGAACTGAACCACCTTTAATTGCCATTTATAGCTTTCTTTTTTGAAGAAGGTAGATATTTATTTCATATCTTCATAAGAATATAATTTGCTACTAACTATAACTTGGGGGCAGGAGGTTACCAAAAAAAATCTCTTTACAAACAATGGGATTGAGCCATTTTTATCCAAACAGCCACTGCATTGGGATGATGTCATGTTGTCCTCTGCTTCAGCTGCTTTGCAGGGAAGGGTTTGATCTTGGGAAGAAGGGCAAAACAGTATAGCAGAGGAGCTGGCTTTGGTTTAATTTGGAGACCTACTTTCTCTCCCTAAGGCTCTGCAGGGCAGGAACTTTCGAAAGCTGCCTTTTCTGCTACACAACAGCTGAGAGCAGACTTAAGATTCTCTATCACAAGGCAGGCTCACCCATTATTCTTACTGTAATTAAACAGTTGCTCTGAAAGCCAAGTTAACACCCTGAGAATTCTCACTAGCGGAGATGGTGCTGATTGATGATGTCTTGAACAGGTGCAGCATTTGGGAACACCTCATAACTCCCAGTGCTGCAAAGCCCTTTGCTCCTGCTCCTTTCTCAAAGGTCTCCAGGCCCCTCAGGAGCTGCGATAACACGGGCGAGCCGCCTGTGGATTTGGCCTTGTACTGGCTCACATGCCAACACTTCGCCATCTACTGTCATAAAGCCCTTGGGCTCAAGGGGCTCAAGCCGGAAAGCTTTCACAGGCACATAGTGGAGATGGGAGTTGTTGAGGGTCAAGTGGTTCCCTTTATCCATGGCCATGAAGAACTTGACCATTGCCATCCGGGAGACCCCAGCGCTCACGTAGAAGAGATGGATAGCATCGTTGTACAGCTTGGCCGTGGGGGCCAGAACTAAGTCTGCTCCCAGGTGGGACTGATGGATGCCAATAATAGAGACAAACTCCTCCTCGGGTGCTACAGTCCAGTGTTTGGGAACTGGTTGCTCAAAGGGTACCAGCAAGGAGTCCTCGAGCACAGAGCCCTCACTGGGGAGTGGAGGCACAGATGGAGGAAGGATGTGAACTGGAGGCTGCCTCTTGCCGAAGGAGCCTTGGTGGGCAGGTTGTGCAGATGAACAGCTCTGTTCTTCCGTAGAGGACAAGGAGCCTGCAGTGGGGCTTTGCTCTTCAGCTGGCAGGTAAGAAAGGCGGCCCTTGTAGACTTGGAGGGTAGTCAGGAGCTGGAATGTGCCCACGGTGAAGCGGGCGCTGCCTAGTTTACGGTACCTCTCGCTGACAATGTCCACGTCGGACACAAAACCCCAGCCGAAGCTGAGGAAGGAGAAGAGTCGCTTGCCCGAGGCTGTGTGCAGGGACACCAGGTCCATGGGAGAATGCAGGCCTTTGCATAGGAAGTAAGTGCAGTTCATTAGCAGCTCCTCCTTGCTGTAGCAGCCTTCTCTGTAAGGGGGGGGGGGGGAGAGAGAGAGAGGGAGAGAATGAAGTGGCACAGAAGAGCAATATCAGGCTAGTGCTGAAATGAGCTTGCAATATAAGTGGCTAAAATATAAGTTTGTTTATTTGTTTGTTGTTATACTGCCTAATAGCTGAAGCTCTCTGGGCAGGTGACAAGAGTTCCTAAGATAAAATATAGCATAAAATACAGCATAAAAAAATAAATTTACAAAATTTAAAACAATTTAGACAACTAAAAAACAGTTCCAATAGAACACCTGTTTAGATGGCTGGCCTGTGTCCCAGCATACAGCATTAAAGAGATTGTCACTTAAGGTGCCTCATCTCCCGCATGTCTCAGGCCCAACTGACCCATCCATCCCCCTATAGTGTGGTTGCTGCTGCAGAACTAGTTTTCTACTTTCTACTGGGAATATGCAAAGATGCCAGTCCCGCGCCAGTGCTGCACCACCTGGGCTGACCAAGACTGCAATGGAGGGAGGCGTGGCCCAGGGCTTGCTGCTGCCATCCTTTACTGCTGTGAGGCAGGAGGCAGGCAGATGGCAGTGGTTGTACTGCAGCAACCTCCTCACACAGGCAATACACAAACGCAGGGCCAGAATCTCCCTCGTCTCTTCAGGTGTTCTTGGGAAAGTATACCCTTACAATCTGCTCCTCATCCCCCATTGTGGCAGTCCAAATAAAACAGCTACAGTAGCAATGGCAGTCCATCCTGGAGGTGAGCGCTGGATGGGGATGTCTGTGCTGAACTACCAGCAGCCCCTCATGTCCAAGCCCCCCCCCCGCCCCAGTAGCAGATGAACAAGGGTGGAGTACTGCACTACAGTTCTCAAATTCAATGTGCCGAGGTTAGAAAGGCTAGCTAGAGTGGACAAAGAGCATCCCTGGCACCGTGAACCCTAATAAACAGCCAATGGTGAGGAATCCCGGGAGCTGTAGTGCAGAATACCCGGAGAGAACGCCACTTCAGTGTTGCAAAGGATTCACTCCAAACTTATTCCAGAGCAGGGGTGGCTGGAAAGATCTCCAGATGATTTGAGCTTCCAACTCCCAGCATTGCTGGCAGGGGCTTCTGAAAGGTCTCCCTTCTGCCCACCCCTGTGATAGAGCACTTTCATCCTTTCTGAACATGTTCCAGAATGGAACTCTGGCACAGAAAACAGAGCCCAAGGCTGAACCCAGGCACAAAGGGGGCTCCGCAAAGCTCAAGTCAGCTTCCTCATTGCCTAGTATCTGGAATGAGGGCAATAGCTCAGGCGTGTCAAGATGGCAACTAGGAGATAAAATATGTTTGTGGATGATGATTAGGAAAGCCCTGTTGTACCTGACCATCATTTTGACCTGCACCCCACCCTTCCAGCTGACCATAATATGTAGGGGAGCGCAATTTGTGTTGTGCAGGGCAAAGGGAGATATGGCGTTGGCAGGGCGATGTGCCGTTACAGGGGAAGGAGAGATAGATATCTAACACCCATCTTACCTTCCTATTGCTCTGCTAACCCGGGGAACTTGGAGAATGAACCAGGCCACCCACAGAACCTCTCCTTGCTCCTATGTAATGCCAGGTCAGTTAAAAATAAAACAAATATCATCCATGACCTTCTTTCAGATGAGGAGGCTGACCTGGCATGCTTCACAGAGACCTGGCTGGGAGATGACAGTGGCCCGACATGGGCGCAGGCCCTCCCAGCTGGGTACTGTGTTAGTGAGCAGGTGAGGGAAAGTAGGCGGGGGGGGGGGGGCGGAGTAGCTGTGGTCTATAGGAATAATCTTAACCTGCCCAGACTTCCTGTTCATGAACTGAATCACATCGAGTGTGTGTACCTGAGTCTGAAGACCAGGGATAGACTAGGGATTCTCTTAGTGTACCGGCCACCCCGCTGCCTATCAGACTCCCTGGCCGAGCTCACGGAACTGGTCTCGGAGCTGGTGTTGGATTCGCCCAGGCTTTTGGTCCTGGGCAACTTCAACATCCCATTCGAGACTGGTTTGTCAGGTGGAGCTCGGGAGTTCATGGCATCCATGACAACCATGGGCCTATCCCAATTGGTCTCTGGACCCACACATTCAGCGGGTCATACCATCGATGCTGTTTTCAGTTCTGAACAGACGGATCTGTGGGCGGAAGTAACGAATACTTCCGTGTTGTCATGGACAGACCATTTTCTGGTTAGGGTTAGTATCACGGCTACCACCCGCCCCTGCAGGGGTGGTGGACCTATTAAGATGGTCCGCCCTCGAAGGCTGATGGATCCTTCTGGATTCCAGAAAGCCTTGGAGGGTTTTATGGCTGGTATCGTCGACGATCCTGTAAAAGCCCTGGTCGATAGATGGAATCAAGACCTAACTAGGGCTATCGACACGATCGCCCCCAAACATCCTTTCCGACCCGCTTCTAACAGAGCGCCCTGGTATACAGAAGACGCTCCAAATGACAGCCCAGATAGATGCGACAGCGAGGAGTGCCTACTATCAGCTTCGGCTGATACGCCAGCTGCGCCCCTTCCTAGAGTTGGAAGACCTAAAGATGGTAGTGCACGCACTGGTAACTTCGAGGCTCGACTTCTGCAATGAGCTGTACATAGGGCTACCTCTGTTCCTAGTCCGGAAACTTCAACTAGTTCAAAATATGGCAGCCAGGTTGGTCACCGGTACATATAGGAGTGGCCATATTACGCCAGCTTTAAAATCGCTCCACTGGCTGCCAATTAGATTCCGGGCGAAGTATAAAGTGTTGGTTATTACCTTTAAAGCCCTACATGGTTTGGGTCCAGGTTACCTGCGGGATCGCCTTCTCCCATACAATCCGCCCCGCACGCTCAGGTCCTCTGGGAAGAACTTACTGCAGTCGGCCAAGACTAGGCTGACAACCATTACCCAGAGGACCTTCTCTTCTGCCGCTCCCAGACTGTGGAATGATCTGTGGAGACTCGTCAACTTAACAGTCTTTTAGAATTTAAGAAAGCTATAAAGACTGTTCTCTTCCGGCAGGCATATCCAGTGGAATTTTAGAATGTTTTAAAGATGTTTTAATGCAGTTTTAATAATATGTGTCATGTTTTAATCAGTTTTGTGTATTTTATCATGTTGTTGTTCCCCGCCTCGATCCAGACAGAGAGGCGGGTAAGAAATAAATTATTATTATTATTATTATTATTATTATTATTATTATTATTATTATGTGCAGTTGCTGATTTTGACATAATTAACGCACAGATGCACAACACACCTGTGGTAGGTTCTTCAGGTGATGCTAGAGGTCTCAAGCAGGTATTTGAGGAAGTTATGGCAGGGAAATGTTTCCACTGGTCAGTGTGGTGCTTTGGGAAAGGTGAATGGGGCAGGGAGCATGGATATTTGGGAGCAGAGAATAATAATGGCGGCAAACGTTTTCAGGAAATCAGAAGTCAGGGAGTTCTAGGACTCCTTTCATTGGAGAAGGTGGCAAAGCAACAGCTGTAGCTTAGGTGTATACTTCATGCATAATGAAATCAAAACAAGTACTGTGAAAGAAAAATAAAGTATTTGGACTTGCTTACATTGGGGATTCGCTAAAGAGAGTGCAGGGGCTCTCTGTAGTGAATAAGATGTAGGATAAGAGGCAGGAGAAGTGTAAAGAGAGAGGATACGTATAGCACCAGTGCCGGCTCCAGGTTTCGGAGGGCCCATGGGCAAGACTACCTCCGTGAGGGCCCTCCCTCTGTGAGTTGACCTTTTCATGGCCATTGTCACCAGCGGCTACTGCTCCTCAACCTCTTTCTCATCATTACTACACTTGCTTACTTGGCAGGTAGAGAGTCAGTGAGCAAGTAGGCTGTGGCATCTCCTCCTCCTCCTCCTCCTCACCACCACCGCCGTTGTTTGAGCCAGAGCAAGAGGAGGGTAAACAAGCAAGTTGCAATGGTGAAGAGGAGAAACAACTCCAGGGGGGTTGTATCAGTGGGGCCCTGCTGAGGCGTGGGCCCTTAGTATGTACCCAGCTCTACTCTTCACACCAGCCCTACATAGCACGCTTGTTTCCCCACTCTGCTAGCTAGGCCCCAATGGTGCAGCAGGATCCCCTTCAGAGAGCCAATATGGAGTACTGTACTAGGGACAGGTTCTCTGAATTCCCACTACCACCGAAGCTCACTAGGTTTGGTCGTGGGCCAGTCACATACTCTCAGCCCAACCAACTTCACAGGGCCTTTGCACAAATCAAATGGAGGACAGGGAACTATATTCACCAGCCCAACTTCCAAATAAATACATAATAAATTTGCCAAACATCAATAGGCACAAAGCCTGCCAGTGACATCTTGGGCTGCCGTCCTAGACATGCTTACTGAACGTAATGGAGCTTCCTACCAAATAAATATGCATAGGATTTCCCTAAATCGTAATCCTAAATCGTAGATTTCCCTAAAGGGTAGTAGGTCAAAACTAAGCCATCAGGAACAAATGACGGATGCCACTATTCATATACATAAGTTTATAAAGGCACATAATTGCTTGCCGCAGGACATCGGTATAGTTGCTAGCACAGAAATTGATTTGACGAATTACTAGCTGTTACTCCCAATAACTACATATGGGACTTCTGCATCAAGATGTACTATATACCTCTGCTTATCTCTGGGTCACATTGTATCCCACCCTTTCTCCAAGTAGCTCAGAATGCACGTGTGGAAACGATCCCATTTCATCCTCGCAGTTTGACCACAAAAGGATGGCTATCACCATTTTGCTTTTTAAGGCTGCAATCCCACATGCAGTGGCTTGAGAGTAAGCCCCACTGAACCCAGTAGGACTTACTTCTGAGTAAACATGCATAGGACTGCACTGTGAATTACCTTTCCAGGGCATCTGGTTAGCCGTTCTCCAGTCAACCTTAATTAAATAAAATTCAGGGGCTTTCCCAGAGTCAAGGTCAGGGCAGCTGTACTCACAGTGCCAAATAGGGGCAGGGATAGGTGAGAAATCCACAACCAGGCTGGTAAAATGTACTCGGAGACCAATGAGAGGAATGGGTGGGGACAAGCACAGAGAAAGTGCTCAGATGAGCGACTAGTTAGAGCATGTGCAAGGCCTGACCATGGCTCGATTTGCCCCGCTTGTGCTCATTTTGACTGGGCCCACACATGTTCTCAGAGCCTGATCTCCCTGCTGTGGAAACCTGAGAATCACGCAGCAGTATTTGTCTTTAGACTCTAGAGGAAGCCAGGTGGTGAAGGCAGCTTCACTGGGAGAGGAGTGGAGCCCATTAGCAACCCCCTCAAGCTGCCTCATCCTCCCCCTCCTCAAAATGAAGCCCACTAGGAAAGGGGGATTAGTCATGGAGCAGATGGAAGAGGTGGCCAGCTGGGAAAGGGGCAGAGGCCAGAGGGTTGGGGGCGGGGTGGAAGACATTGGTGGCAATTTCAGGAAAGGGATCGAAACCTGAGCCAAGGCCGTGCAATTAAACAGCCCTCTCCCCCATCCACTGCCTTTCGGACTGCCAGTGATACTAGACACCATCATCTGTCAACCGCTGCCCCCACCAGCACCACCGAGCAGAAGGAGGTGCAACAAAGAGGGCGGAGGCAGGAATGGGTCTTGCCCCAACTGCAAGGCCTGCCCAAGTCTCAGGCATTATTGGCAGAAGACCAAACAGGACTGCAGAGCTGCAGCACTCGATATATTTCCTTGACCTTCTCCATGACAGAGTTTTTTTTAAAAAAAGATACAAAACAACGTGGCATTGGAGCCAGGGTCTTCTGCAAGAGGAAGAGGCCCTTCTATGAGAGAGAGGACTCCGCTTGCAGACGGCCCCTCTGCTGGCATTTTGGGGATCCCTTTGCCCAAACACCACAGCTCACAGAACGTGTGTCGCCATCAAGCAGAAATCTGCCTTTGTTTATTTACCTAACAACACAGTATATGTGGCCCTGAGCACAGCGTGTGCCTTGCAAAAGCAGGAGGAGACTCGGCAGGTGAGGCATGTGGCTGGCTTTTCTTTTCCCTGAGACAAGGTGATGCCTTCTTTGCTCACTCTTACCCGGTGTAACTCTAGAAATCCTGAAGTACAGCCTGTGTTCCTCATGTGACCAATGTTTTGCATTTCCCTCCAACTCAAGAACCATATCAGCCCTCCCATCCCCTTTAAATCCTGTGGCAAGTATATAATTACCACACACTGCACAGGATTTTAAAGAGTCCAGTGCAGCCAAGAATAGCAGGCACATTCTGTAGTGGGCCCCAAATACGTAAAGCACAGCAACACCCCAGTTTTGGTGGGCCAAACCAGCCTTCCTTAACCTACAGCCCTCCAGATATGATGGACTTCAATTCCCATGCTGCCTGGGGGATGCCGGAAGTTGTACTTCAACACATCTGGAGTGCACCAGGTTGGTGACTGGGCTAGATAATTTAGCGTGGAAGAGAAATGAAGGAATTGTGCTAGAAACTCCCAAGAGTGCTTAAAACTCTCTGGAAAGTGCAATGCTGAGGATTGGTTCACACAATGAGACTTGAGAGATCCAAGTTCTAGTCCCACTTGTTGACTTTAGGCCAGTCACTGTCTCAGCCTAACCTACCTCACAGGGTTGTATGTGAGGATAAAAAAGAGAGAAGGAGGATCACATATACTGCTTTAAGCTCCTTGTGGGAGAAAAAAGGTGGGATATAAATGTAATAATAATTTTAAAAAACTCTGCTGGCTTATCTGTGGGCACTGTGCCAGTGGTGAGCTGGCCATGTACAGGTAGCACCATACACATAATTTGTTGTTTTAGCATCTCTCTAAGTCCCATTTAGGGCTCTTTGTGATGGTGTGCAGGAAGAAAGAACCCGTAAGAGGTGGCGGTTGCTGCACACAGCTAATTCATCATGAGCCGTGAGTCAAATGAGCGTGGCAATTTCAAGCAGCCTCACTTACCCCTAAAGTTATGTCACTGAGATCCCCAGGAGAGTGAAGGCCCAGGTACCAAACTCCACACGACCCTGTTAGGTGGCAGAACACACATTTCACCCGTTAGTGATCCCTTACCTAGAATAGTGATTGAGAGAAGCAGCCAAGGCATTCCCAGAGCCTCCTGGAAGGATGCAAAGAGGCTTCTGGATAGCAGACTTCCAGTCGGGACGCTCCATCAGTCCATTGATCACCTGCAAAGACACAAAGGTGGAGCTGCTCAAAGGAAAAGCCCAAGGGTGTCATTCCTCCTCACAGACCTTGGCTTTGGTAGCAGTGAAGCCAGGTCACCACAGCTGCAGCCAGTCGTTTTATCAGGCGTGCAGCATATTGGGGCAGGAGAACAGATATATATATATTCAGAAGTGCTGCATTTCACATCTTTGTAAGACTGCGCACCAAGATTGCAAGCACGTTATACACACTTTCCCAGGTACAAGTCCCACTGAATTCAACAGGACTCACATCTGAGTAAACATGTGTAGGATTGTACTGTAAGAGGAGGGTGTGTTTCAGGCACACCTGGTAGTCAAAAACTATTAAAAATAATAATAAAATATATGCCATAGGGAAAGCTCCCCGCCCCAACCCTAACACACATCTATCCCATCATCAAACTACAGACAGCTCCGACTTTTGCCAGTGCCAGTATTAAAACGTTAAGTTCATAGTATTCAATACCTCCTTTCAACTCAACACCCCATTTGAAATTGTTTGCTTTTCAAATTAACAAAAAAAAATGTGCTTTCTGTTCTATTACTCACTGTATCAGAACTGCGGTTAGAAAACCAATCTGGGCGGAGCAATCCTAATGGGGTGAGGTGGCAGATATTCCGTCGAATCCTGAGCCAGTCTTCCCCAACCTGTTGCCCTCCAGGTATTTTGGACTAAACCTCCCATCAGCCCCAGCCAGAATGACTAGTGGTCTAGAAGACGGGAACTTGTAGCCCCAAACACCTGGAGGGCACCAGGTTTGGGAAAGTTGTCCCAAGGCCTTCCAGCTCACCGTGGCAAAGGCAGAAGCGGGTGAGCTCCCCTCTCATCTCCTTTCTTTTTTCCCTAGCGCGGTCAATGGGAGGTAAGGAACTACACTTTCTCTGGGGCTTTTGTACCTATCTGTGTTGGTGGGGAGGGGTTTCTCCAGGGAATGAGGGGGGCAGGGGCTTAGGGTCCTGTGGAATCATGAGCTCTTCTGACATGCCACATCTTCAGAGCCATGACCTTCAGAGCTCCATGGGTGGACCAGTAACAGCACTTGCCACACCCCCCATAAAAGGTTGGTGGCACAGATTTGCTCAAAATTAATACTGAAGAAAGTGACTATTTTACACACACACACAAAAGAAAGTGACTATTTTACACACACACAAAAGCAAAATCTGTCTTGTCTGGTAGCTGCAACCCCCAGGCAATTAAGCATGTTGCATACAAGGCAATTAGGAATCCAGAGAATTAAATAAATAATAAGGGAACTGGTACCAGCAGGGAAGATACAAACAGATTTCACAATGGACTTCAGAGAATTGTTATCAAAATGTAACAGGCAAAGCAGTTTGGATAATATCCAAAGAGAGGATGCTGAATTATAACTCATCAACAGCAATGAAAAGGATTGTGCGAAAAATGGAGAGACATCAAACTATATTATTCAGGGTCAAAGTGAACTTAAAGATTTTGCTTATCAATTAATGAGCAAAAACTATTTTGTCAGGTATTAACTTTAAATCACATATATAGGTGTCTAAAAAAAATTACGTACTTAGATTTAATTAGTATACTTTGAGAAATTGCTTTGCTAAAGACATATGTCAAAATTAATTGTATCTTACTTTAAAAGTATACGTTTACATTTTTGTATGTGTGTTTTGATGATCAAAGATTCTTCTAGAAGTCAAGATTGAGAACTTAGACTTATGCAACAGCAATTACTACTGACATATTGGCAGTGAAGTGGCATTGTAGAAACTGTATAAATATGGTCTGATTCCGGGGTCAGAGCACTTCTTTGATATCAAAGCTCCTTACCTGTGATACAGCCAGACATCTCTATAGAGAAGTCTTGTTAAGCAAAATGGACTCTGCAAAGCCCTCTTCTGTAACAGCAAGAAATGTTTAAGAAATATAGCTTTAACTGCTTTTAAACCATACTATATGTATTTTAACTGGGAACTTATTTATATTTATAAAAGAAAGAAATGGATTCAAAGATTCTGTAGTACTGTAAGTACAATATCTGGATTGCAGCCCACTGAATAAGGTCCCCTCTACAAGGATTCGCTTTTGCGCCTGGTTAGGCGATTATGCGCATAATCGCTGAAGCGCATTTACGCCTAATACCTCTGCACGAAAGGTGGCGAAAGGCGGCGAAGCGCATTAACGGATGACCAAAATGCGCTTTACAAGTAGTTAATGCGCATAAGCGCTTGTTCACATAGTCAAAATGCGCTTTAACGGCCGGAGCAAAATAAAACTCGCTGTTTAACGCGCATTTGATAATGCGCATAATTGGAGAGATAACGCGCCTCTACGCCCGATTTGCACTCCGTTCTTGTAGAGGTAAAAAATTTTAAGCGCCTTGAAAGAGCTTTAAACCTCTCTTGTAGAGGCAGCCTAAGCCTAGGTGTACACTTTGTTTAGAAGTATTTTAATCTGCTATAGGTGGTAAACAGGTAGCTCAATGATTCCACAGTACTGAACTATAGATAGATAGTTCAATCAAAGTCACATCCGTATCACCCCATCTCAAGGTGGTATGGTCCTCCCTGGCTGCCAGTGAAGGAGGAGGCCTTGCATCTTCTAGTGGCCTCACAACTGCCTTCCATGGGGGATTAGGATTGCTCCATTAATGTTCTAATTATTCCAGTTGCAAAATCTGGCTTTCTTAATAACAGGCTGCTTATTGTATTCAAACATCTCTCCAAAACCATGAGGATTAGGAAATCACTTTTCTTTCTTTTCTTTTTTTTTAAAGGGAAGTTTCCTCCAGTTTCTGCAGCACTCGCGCTGTACGAAAAAAATTCATCTCTTCCATTTTCTGCATTTTGTGGCAGGCTGGGGGCAAAACAAAAATTCAGACGAAAGAAGCTGGGGAGGTGAGAATTTCAAGAAATGTTCTTTTTGGAAAAGAGGATAGGATTTCCCCTTACTTTTTTAAGCGTAGGTAGTAGCTAAGGATCGTCTTTCTATTTTTTTATTTTATTCTTCACCAGAGCCCAGGACTCTTCTCCAACCGGGCAGCACTTTCTGAATTCCCAGGAGGCCACATGACCGCACCCTCTCCTATAGGCACTGAAGAAGGGCTCCCAGGCTGCAGAAGCTCTGGAAAGCAAGACCTAACAGAATTTTAGAGCTTTAGAAACATTCTCTTCTTCCTTGCAGCAACATAGAGCAAGCAAGGTAAGAGGGTTTTTTTCCCCTAAAGGTCCAAAAGTCCCATTTGTTCTTGCTTTGCATCTGAACGGACTCTTTGCAAAGCATCTGTAGCCTGGAAATTCTTCCTGAATGCCTATAGGAGAGGTGAGATCATGTGTTCTCATGGGAATTCAAGAAGGGCTGCTGGGCTGGAGAAGCCTCTCTGTAAAGAGTCTTCTTGCTGGGCGTATTTTTCAAGTAAATAAAATAAAATAGAAAGAAGGTCCTTTAGTCATCTCCTAAACTAAAAGGTATACGGAAACCTTGTCCGCCACCCCACCCCCCCCGCAAGGAGAAAATTCTCCAAAGTTCTACCCCTTCCTGTGACAGAAGCAGAAAAATGCATTGCCTGTCCAAAGGGGGGGGGGGGAATCCCGAAAACAGGGAGCAGGATCTAGCATAGCACTAACCAGTACATTGCATTTATGTGGACATTTTCAGTTACTATTTCCCCCCCCCCCCTTTTTTAGAAAAATGTTGCAAGTTAGTCAAAGTAATCTTGGTCCAGTACCAAGGTTTTAAACTCAGTAACAGGGTGGAGGAGGGAATCTTCCTGAAATGTAATGTGATTCACTGGAAGTCAACGTTTTTTAAATGACCCAAGTGAAAGATGCCAATATAAAAGATGCCAAGGTGCCAAAATGCTTGTTCTTAAAAAAAAACAAAACACGAAAACAAACAAACCACCTCATCATTTCGCAGCTCTACTTTTGCCTTCCCTCATTTATCTTTGCGACCTCCGACCTACCTTCTACCAGTCCTCCAACCCATTCCAGGCCTTTTGGCCAGTGCTACCAATCTACTGTGATTGAAGAAGTTTTATGACTCATTGGAATGTGGATTCCAAGCCAGCCTCTCTATCTAGTATTTACTTTAAACAACATTAAATGTTTATTTGTGACAGGTTCAAGATGGAACTGGGTTCCTGTAACTTGGAACAGCGGTGCATAATGGGAAATTTCCGCCCCCAACCACAACCATCCCACTAGAATGGAAGAGCTGTGACACACTAACATTCTTCCTCCTGCCCAGCTATTACAGGCAGAGGATCACTGTCCAGTATGGAATCATGCAACCCACTGAATTGTGCAACTGACCCAGCCTGTCCACCCTCCAAAGTCTGGTGCCCTGGATACCAGGTTTGCATTGCAACAGATTTGGATGCCCTGTCACAACACGTACAAGACCTTTTGTCACCGATAATCATGTGCCTGTGTAAAGCAATAGGGCAGCATATGGTCCTCTGTGGTAGGGACAGGGATGGGAGGCACACCGGTGCCATGGCACAGCAGGCCAAGGCTGGACCCCAGAGTTAGCAACAGCATCCCATCCGGCCTCCTCCTTACCTCATAGAGCAAGCCATCGCCAGCCATAGCAACCACGGCGTCCCACCGGGACATGTTCTCCTCCTTCACCAGATCCCAGGCATGGTTGTTCTTCTCTAGGGAGAAAGACAAAGAGCCTGCATCACTTGTGGGTGGCATTATCTTGTATCAGCTTGAGACCCCAGGAATGGGATCATCCTGTGGGCTAGTCCATCCATGCACAGAAGGCGGTAGCTGCATTCGCCGTCTCTCTCTTACACATGCACACACGCATGTGCGCACACACAGCAGACAAACATACACTGACAGAGAGAGAAGCAGGCAGGCAGATGTACACAGACAGACAGACACAGAGAGACAGAGAGATATAATGCAGCACTGGGTAATTCTACATCAGGAAAGGCTGTGTCAACCACATCCTCACAAATATCCTGCAGCAGAACTAAAATCAGCATACACCACACCACACCACACCACCTTCAGCCACCTAGGAATGATGTCTGTCTTTTTCTCCCCCTCAAATGAAGTTGGGGAGAACAAGGCAAGTGAGATGGGGTGGCACAGTTGATTGAAGGACTATACTTTACA
Organism: Anniella stebbinsi; assembly: GCA_029215795.1. Lineage (NCBI taxonomy): Eukaryota > Metazoa > Chordata > Lepidosauria > Squamata > Anniellidae > Anniella > Anniella stebbinsi. Next base: position 55,408,447 of record JARDYH010000005.1, on the reverse strand, counting down.
CTACAGTTAAAGCATAGGGAACATATCCCTAAGAGCTCTTATACCAATGGGTGACAAAAGATTTTCCCTCTATTTGGCCACCATTTAATGTCAAATGTAATGCAGACTCCGTAAATTGATACAGGCATCTCTACATTAAGGAAAATACTGCACCCTTACCAGGCTTTCCCCCCCACCATGGGTCTTTCCACATTCACTATGGGCTCCTTTAGACAGTGACCACATGATTTGTAATTGAAAACTTTCCCTCTGGGCGATGTTTCATAAAGTTCAATGAAAGAGTGTCATCTAGTGTTAATCCAGCAATTGTTTTAAATACTTCGTTATCCCCATGTTTTTTAAAAAGCAAGACTACCTGGGGAAGGCGCAGGAAACATCCTGAAGGTTGACAGGAGTCATGTAAAGGACCTGCAAACTTCCAAGAAAGGCTAATCATGAGCGTGCAATAAATTGCTCATGTAAAAAAGCTCATAATACAGCCTTCCCCAACCTGTGCTCTCCAGATGTTTTGAACTACAATTCCCAGGATTGCTGATCACTGGCCATGCTGGCTTAGGCTAATCAAAGTTGGAGTGCAAAACATCTGGGGGGCACTAAGTTACGGAAGGCTGATTCAATCATTTTATTTTATTTATATACTAGCTGATATACCCAGCATTGCTTGGGCCCCTAAGATATATGTCTGAAAAGTAATCATCTTAAAGTAATAGGCTGGTGCTAGGTCTGTGAGTTAATTTTTAAATGAATTAAATTCATTTCTTTCATTTTTCTCCCTCTCTCACCCTCATGACAACCCCACAAGATAGGCTGATGCTAGGCCTGTGAGCTAACTTTAAAATGAATTAAATTGGTTTCTTTTTTTCTCCCTCTCTCACCCCCAATGCAGGCCAGGACTGCCTTGAAGCCACGACTCTCCATGGCTACAGTGACCCATAAGGAAAGGAGGACAGGGCTCCTCTATCTTTAATAATTGTTTAGAAAAGGGAATTTCAGCAAATGTCATTTGTATACATGCAGCAACTGGTGAAATTCCCTCTTCATCATAACAGTTAAAGCTGCACGAGCTCTGCCCTCTTGATTAGATACAAAAACCACTTTTGAAGCCATCCAAATTGGTGGCCATCACTACATCTTGTGGCAGTGAATTCCATAGTTTAACTATGCACTGTTTGAAGAAGCACTTGCTTTTATCTGTCCTGAATCTCCCACCAATCAGCCCCATGGGATGATCCCAGGTTCTAGTATTATGGGAGAGGGAGAAAAATGTCTTCCTATCCACATTCTCCACTTGAGCTTGTAATGATAGTGTTAGATCGATAAAGTGACCCCAGACTGCAAACCTAGTTCTTCGCAAGGTGGGTGGATGTGACCCTCATCTAGAATAAACATTCACCTGGGTGGATGAACCACCAATCCACAGAACTGCTCCACTAGTCTGGATTAAGTCTCAGTTTGTTTGTCCTTAATCCACTTCATTACCATACCCAAGCTCTGAGTAAGGCAGAAATAGTTGAAACAGTGTCTGATGAAAAAGAGAGGTAATGCTGGGTGTCATCTGCATACTGATGATACTTCAGATCAACTCTCCAGATGACCTCTCCCAGCGTTTTCATGTAGATGTTAAACAGCATGGGAGAAAGAACAGAACCCTGTGGAACGAACCCCAAAGTAAGACTGCCAAGTCTTGAAAAGTAATCTCTCAGCACTATCTTCTGCAATCGGCCATCCAAGTAGGAGCAGAACCACTACCTAGTGTTGTCTCCCACAAGCTACCTGGACAGCCTATCCAGAAGGATACCATGGTCAACAGTACCCAAAGCCACTGAGAGGCCTAGGAGAACCAACATGGTCGCACTGCCCTGTTTTCCTCTTGACAAAAGCCATCCCACAGGAAAACCCAGGCAGTTTCTGTCTCAAAACCAGGCCTGAAACCCAACTGAAATGGATCTAATTGTGTTTTATTTTTACATTCCATACATGCTGTGGCAAGCTGCTTTGAAGCGGTATTTTATCTAATTATGTTAAGGACAAAGTAGACAAGCATATCAAACCAAGGAATGGGCGGCTGTTTGATGCACCTCCAAGACATTGAGTTCCCCACCAAAACACACACACACGTGACAGAAAGCACCAATATTGCTAATGGGCGGATTGCTTTGGATCTCTCTTCCCTGGGAAAACTGTTATGCAATCTCAGAGACTTGTAAAGCCTATACGTGCATTTCTTTTTTAAAAAACAATCCTGCCTATGTGTAGCATCTATGGTAATTAGAGAGAGTGATCGTCTTAGATGAGGGGCAGGGAGCTTGTTTCAGCCCATGGACCAAAATCGATTTCAGAGAAGCTCTCAGAAGCCACATTCCAAGAGTGGGTGGGGCCAAAGGGAAAAGGGGTGGGGCCAAGACCCCAGCACACTTTAGCTTTAACCTTTTACTGCCAGCAACTAAGCCTTTGGAGAGGCATGCCAACATTTTAGAATGGGGGGGACTGCACCAAAGCTGGGAAACCACCAAACAATCATCAGTTGGAGGAAAGGGGCCAGGGAAACAAACCCTGGAGGGCTGGGTTGGGACCCAAGGGGACCAGATTTGACCCCAGGCCTAAGGTTCCCCACTCCTGTCTTAGACCTCCATCACACCTAATTTCCCCCCCTGGTTTGCCTCTGCATTTTTTTACCTTTGACGCAAAAACACATCAAGCTTATGATCCCTTTCACCTGAATAGCTGCTCTTTCGCGCCTTCGCTTGTTTGCTCTTCCACTCCACTCCACACCACCCCTCCCCTTCTCTTTCTCCCTCCAGTCTGGTCCTATCAGATGAGTACTTCAACTGGACCACCTTTCTGCCTGGCTCTTTGGGGGCATCGAGGGAGTACAATCCTGTCTCTGCAGAGATTCAGGTGTTGTATGATTTTTTTTAAAAAAAAACACGCTTTCAAGCCTGGGATGCAAGGTTGGGGGTTTATATTGAGGCTTGGAGCTGGCTGCTGGGAGAGATCACTTTTCCCTGCCAGGACCTGATGCAATCCATTCAAGCCCCCAGTTCCTTTAAAACTACATGGATGCTTAGAGCACATTAAATGTGCTTAGGGAAAATAATCCAGACTTTTAGCGTTCTAGGAAAGGCTGGGGAAGAGGACAGGACAGGCATGGCATGATTTGAGTACTGTGCTGCAAATCTGCACACTAGGCATGGCGAGAGTGCACTAAATCGCTGGTGTGATGGAGCTCTTAGACTATCAGTTGAACCAGCCAAAGCAGTGCAGCACACCGTGGTACAATGGTGTCAGCCATGTCACGCCAGGGCCAAAAAGGGTAGAGGCAACCATGGGCAAGGGGGCAAGTGAGTGGAGTTTGGAGCAGAGCTGGAAGTGAGGGGTTGTGGTCCAGCCATCCCAGGTTGTCCTGGAACATGAACAGGGCTTCTCTCGCCCTGTGGAGAAAGGGGAAGGGAACCACTGCCGCTTCCCCCCCTCAGGCTCGACACTTACTTGTTATAAACATGCTGAATCCTATGTTGGCTTCCGTCAGCATCGGCTGGACTTGGGACTTGAATAGATTCAGGGCCCGGCCTGACCCGCTCTGTGGGTTGAGCAAAACCATCACTTGGCAGGGCCGAGGGAGAAGCCCATGGATTGCTCCTGCAGGGAGACACAAGAGAGCGGGAGAAGGCCAGTTAGCATCAAAGGATAAAACCAGGCCCAATGGCTCAATATAATTATTTATTTACGGTTCTTTATACATAAATAGAGGAACCCATCTCTACCTTCCTCCTCATCCAGATCCTAAACATTCCCACCCATCTAACACCCCCCCATCCCTGCAAAAATCCACAAACATTCATTTGCTTGACCCTCTGAGGCCAAACTCCATAGTTTCAACAAAAATAAATAATGTTAAATGGAGAAGTGGGTGCAGCTATCAGGAATGGAGCCAAAACGCTTCCCCATGCTGCGTGCGCTCCCATTCCCCTGGGTAGTGAGACTTTTCGGGGCAGCCCAGCTCCGATTGGGTTTTTCTTGGAAGGGAGGGTGGGTGGGTGCTAGGACCATGAACAAGATGATAAAGCAATTCTCACATCGAAAAATTCTTAGCAAAAAAAAAAAGTTAGTGGACCTGAGTCATAATTCTCTCAGACTTTTTCATCTGCTGTTTACCGACCTTCCAATTTTAGTTTTAGTTTTGTTTGACTCCTTTACATAGTTGCATGCTGACTTAAATGTTTTTTAAGCAAAATGGTAAGGTTTTTTTTTAAAAAAGGAAAAGAACGTGTTCCTACTCAATTCGAGGAAATACCTTCAGTCCTTCTTTTCCCCTTGCAGTGGGGTGTTTGCCATGCTTTTTGAGTTCACAATTTACCTTATGCACCCCATCGGCTGCACGTTCCCATGTGTGCTCTGCTGCCAAGAGACGTGATAGAGATGTGGCTCAATGATTAACTTGCCAATCTCACTGCTCTGGGAGAACAGGTCAGCAATCACAGGCTGCAGATGGCTCAGCAAAAATGGTGCAGACTTTCCCTTCATAATCACACCCTTCCGTCCTTTCTCCCTCTCTCTCCCCCCACCCCATCGTTGGTTTCTCATGCTTGGCATGCAAGAAAAGAAGGAAATAGGAAAAACAGAAGATTTTTATTTACACAAAATTTGCTGGGTATAGCTTAGGAATGAGATATGCAGCAGCTGTGATGAAAAAATGTGTCTGTCATCATAGGAACGACGGTGGAGTTTTGAGTTAACAGAGGACTCTTGGAGTCCATGTCAAAGGTTTCATAGGGACAACTCCATTTTTTTAAAAAAAGGCTTAAATTGTATTTAAATACAGATATTCCTGGTGGTTCCATATGGACCTATGGTCCGACTGAAGTCCATCAGGAGAAGAGTCTTCAGTGTGGTGGCCCCCTTCCTATGGAATCCCCTGCCTTTGGAGGTCAGGCACGTACCAATGTTGTGGTGCTTCTGGCACTTTCTGAAACTGTTGTTTCAGGACGGTTTCCTTGAGTGACCAGCCGTGGTTTTACCAGAACTCGGGTTTTATCAGAACTCTGTTTCTTTTCAAGCTAGTATTTTTTTAATATGGTGTTTTTTATTCTCTTATCCTTTCTTTTGTTCACCACTCGGAAATCTTTCGGATAAATAATATAAAATAAAATAAATAAACAAAGCCATTAATGCTTTTAGTCCAAAAAAAATTCTTTCAGTCAACATCATTGGCTACTACTCATGATGGATAAATGCTACCTCCAAGATCAGAAGCATCCGTGCATCAGTCACTGGGGAACACAAGGGAGAGGGTGTCATTGTGCTTGTGTCCTGCTTGTGGGCTTCCTACTGTGGCCCCTGGTTGGCCCCTGTGCAGACAGAACGCTGGACTAGATGGGCCTTTGCTCTGATCCAGCCAGGCTCTTCTTATGTTAACTTCACAGCAGCTCATAAAATGATTGACCAAAACCGTCTCGAATGCATAGGCTCGTTTGAATGGCAGCCCACTGGCATTGTGCTTAAACTTGAAGCCCGCAGAACCCATCTTACAGCTTGTTAGCCAGTCATCCATGGCCAAATTAATGATATCACAGAGTTCCTCCAAAAAGGCGGTATCACCATTCTGTTGCCACCTTTCCCATCTACAGCAGGCACAGAAACTATGCTAAGAGCTACTGCTGCTTTGAGAAGGCACTGTCAGACCCAATTAACCATGCATCCCAATTATTTTCCAACATGTTGGCTGTTAAGCTCCAGTTGACTGCTACATCACAAAACAGGGGCCATTTCAGGCTGTACAGCATTAGTTAGGACAACCCTCACACGTGATGCGATGCTCAGAAATAGTGAACAACATTAACAATTAAGGAGCCGGGAGGCTTATGCTTGTGGATTCAAACACTTCCAAATCCCAATAAATGTCCAGTGGCTGTGCAAGGAAGTAAAATCATTCCCTTAATTCTGCCTTGCTCCCAATTGCTCAAGAATCTATTTCCCATTCATGATGCTCCCTACTCAGCCCAATGCAATGCCTCTTTGACAGCCCTGATCATGTCCTAAGGCAGGGGTGGGCAGACTTCAGACTTGCAAAATCTCCTGTGTTGTGTCTGTGTGTGTGTTTACTAGAATCCCAGAATTCACCACTGGAGCATAGTGTGAAAGTCACACACTTAGAATGAAAACATTCTGAGCCTAGGAAAATGGTTGGAATCACACAGTCCTTCTGCACAAGAATGCATTCATGCAAGGTGTCTATACAACGTCGCGTTGATATGTGATTCACTCAAAACCTCACAGCATCACTGCGGTGAGACGCAAACAATAAAGTCAGATGGCAGGAGGGAGCTTGGGCTATCCGGTCAGAAAAACCCCCTGCCCCCTGCCCTGTGTTCCCACACTTACCTGATCCACCCAGAGCTACACCCACTTACATAACCCAAACCAAGGCCACCACTGACACATGAAGAAATAACATGATGACCTTGGAGCAAAGGGGAAAATCACGGTAAATCAACACTTTCAAAAAGCACATTTTCAGGGGGGAAAGCCCATCACGGCTGCAAGTTGGCAGATGTGTCATATAAACAATGCAGTGCTGCTGCACAGCCACAATGAAGTAAATAGGGCATATAGACACCCCCTGGTTCCCAAAGCTTCCTTTACACCCACAGAATAATTTAAGGGGTGGGGTGAGGAGAAGTCATTGTGTTGCTGCTGCTGTTGATCAAGTGGGAGCCAGAAATCCTTGCTGAGCTACTGCAAATCAGCCAGAGATCTACCAGGATGCTTTGCTTCATCCTGGCCTCCAGGGATGGTGGCGCGCAACCGGGCATCACGCAGCCCCCCAGTGCATTGACTGGGAATTGAATAAAATCAGGGGCCATGGTCACACCCCACAATGTCATTCAGCCCACAGAAGGCTGGGTACGTGAGGGTCGTCCAGACCCCATCCCACCCCAGTTTAGTTTCTCACCTTGTTTTAAGGGGAAAACCACATATGCTGTTCCCTGCAATCCCTTTCTCCCCTGTAGGAGTATTACATTAACTCCCAGGCCTTGCAGGCCTGGGGAGAGATAATTCAACCCCCCACCCTATCCCCACTCAGAGACAGTTCACAAAGCTGGGACCTGTTTACCTTCTTGGACCCATGAATGAGGGATGTCAGGGAGCTTGCTAATGGCAGCACAGTACAGGCAATGGGTAGCTGACCAATTCGGGCATGTTTTGGGCCTCTGGAGAACAGGAGAGAGCGTACGGCCAGGGCGGCGGGGATTGTGAGCAGTCGTCTCCGCGGCAAAGTGAGAAAACAGCCCAGAACACAGCAAGAACCAGGCAGAGCCTTGCACGAAAGGCCTGCAGATTTGCATTTAACTAAAATGAACAAAAACCTTACAGCAAATAGCAGTGAATAATGAAAAGCACGCAGCAGCCAGTCCTAAGAGACTCGAGGTCAGAGACACTGGCAAGAATAGCAGGGAAGCACCTGCACTTGCTGGAATGCCATAGGAACTCCATCTGCACTGGAGTCATTTCCGTTGTTCTTGGGAGTGGCACAATGATCCCATCCATTCCAGAAACCCAAACCCTATTTAAAGCAACTTGGGGGGCATGGAGAGAGGGAACCAAACAGTTTACAGTTCTTTTAATTGTACTCAAACTGGACTTTTAAAAATCCCTCTTAATTCCTCCTGCCCCCTCTGTGGTGCTGGACACTTTGAATCATGGCATGGCATTTTATTGCACCTTCAGGAACAACTGGTGGAGATGCTGGGGCTGTCGTGGGACTGGCTTTGTTCCTTTTTGTCAGAGTGATGCCAGAAGGGGGCCATTACAGATGCCTCTTGGGAAACTCTGTATGGGGTTCCACAGGGGTCAACCCTGTCAGCTGCGTTATTTAATATCTATACAAAGAAACTAGTAGTAGACAGACTGTCTATGGCCCCATTCCAGCAAGGCATCCCCAAGGATACCACAATTGATGGTACTGAACACACCACTGAATGAGCTAAGAGTACTGAGTCATAGTGCTTGTCCACATCCACACCTCCACCATACAAATCATCCACCAGGACAAACGAGGCAGTATCAGTCACAAAGCCCAGGTGACTTGCCAGTGGTGTGATTGGTCAACTGGTCACAGTGGACCACTGGGAGTTCCATCAGCTAGGGTGGCCAGGTTGCCACTTTATAGGACAATCCTCTATTTGAAGGGCTCCCATGGGACATGTCTCTATTTCAAAGTGCAGTCTGATTCAGGTCTGTTCTAAACATAAAGAACCATCAGACGAGAGGTCAGGAGCCTTGAAGTTGCCCCTCTATAGCTGCTACCTGGACCAAAGACTGAGCAAGGTGCACAGGTTGCCTGGTCGCAGCCTTCCCCGCTATGGTGGGATGTATTGCATTTCTGCTTTCTCATCATTATTTCCAAATGTGCATTGATACTTATAAATTAGCATATGCAAATATTATGCAAATCTAAATCCCCTTCTGTCCTCTTTTCTGGCAGGGCGGAGGTGGCCACCCTACTCCAGTTGCAGCTCAGATTGTTAGCAGCCTCTTACCACTCCGCTGGCCAAAACCTCACAAATGCAACCGTGGAAATGTGAGCTTTCTTTGCCAGCATAGCATGGATGTTGCCATCCCCTAGAAAAACGGTGGGGAGGGGGAATGTATGTTGACATCCCCAGAAAAATGGTGTTGCCATCACCCTTGGGATTCCCTCCGCCAGCTCAGGGAGGGTGGTGGGCACAGTTGAGAGAGGTTAGGCTGTCCTTTTTATCCAATCAGGTGTGCCCTCGGATCCGCGCCCGGCCCAGCCTGGGCACGGCGGGGGCCAGTTGCGGTGTGGGTGGAGAGGCGAGGCTGGTAGGCAGCCCATTGGCTGCTTCATATGGCGCCACGCGAAGGAGGAGGCTGCAGCTATTTAAGCAAGCTGCAGGCCTCCCTCCACCTCTTTCGAACGGGTGCTCGTGGGCGACAGTTTCCGCGGAGCAGCCAGGGAAGAGCATAGGCCTTTGGGGCCTCAGGTTGGGGCGGACCGGTCTATCACCGGAACGCAGGAGTCGCGAGGGTTAGGGAGTCGGGGAGGGGGACCCACCTCACTGGCGGGGGTTCGCCTACCCGGGAGTAGGCCTCCGTGCGGTGCGGCTGTAGAGCCGGGGCCGAGGGGGAGGCGGTTGCGCTGCGCGACTGGCGGGCGGGGCCTTCAGCCTCAGCTGGAGCGTGGCGAAGCCGGGCGGTTTGAAGCGGCCTTTGTAGCGGCGGCAGAGCGAGCCGCTGGGCGAGCAGGGAGTTTTGAGTGGGGCGCGAGCCCCAGCGAGGCGAGCGCCGCCCTTTGGAGTCTGGGGGCGAGTGCCTCTGGGCCAAGGGGGAGGGGCCGCTAGTTCCCGCCAGGAGAGGCAGCAGAGGAACGGCATAAGTAGCCCTGACGCTGCTGCAGCCTCAAGTCTCTGGTTGCTTGGGGCGATTTCGGGCGCGTTTGGGAGGTGGCTTGGTGGGAGCGGATTGCTCCGGTTTTGAGGGGGACGAGGTCACCCGATCCAACCCCCCCCTCATTGATAGAACGATTTCTAGGAGGGGGCGGGGTGAGCAGTATTGGTACGATTTACACCTCATTTCATAAATTGCTGGGCTTGGCGGGCGGGTTAGTTAGCCCGCGGTGGGAGCAGGCTGGGGAGTAAGATCCGCTGATTGTGCCTGCGAGTGTGGGGACTGATGCCCGATAATAAAAGTCAGAATCAATAAAAGTACATACTTATATTTAACGTATCAGAGAATAACTAAGTAAGTGGATATTTATAGGATATATATATATCGATATACGCGTATACGTAGATATATATATATATCTTTACATATTGTCAGCTGGCTCGAATAGACGAATTGTCAAGGGAGGCCGTCATAATGCCTTCAAAGAAGGGAGTAGGAGGGGCAAAGGGAAAAGGAAAAGCCCCCCGCCCAACGCAAAAACGTGTGAGGGAAAGACCAGAGTCTTCATCTGATGAAGAAATGGATCCTCGCCTGGCAGTCTTAGTGGCCAGAATGCAGGCGATGGAAGAAAGGCAAGGGGTAGCTGGGGTGGAGACGCCCGTAGGGGGAGCACCCCGGACTAGGAGACAAAGGCAGGAGGATTTAATGATGTCTCTCTTTAGTAGAATGGATGCCATCGAGGCATCCTCAGCTCAGGATACGGGAGGCCAGGAGCAGGCGCGAGTGGAGCCGAGTCGGGATACGGCGACGTTTCCATCACTTCCACCCGAACCTAACCGACTACTCAACACTGGAATGGATACACTGCCTGTGGTGGCGGGGCCAGGAGCCCAACCTGGAGCACAAGGTGAGAGCAGCACACCACACAACACAGCCCCGCTGCACGCCATGGGGGCCTTTCCCTTTCCATGGGGGTGGAACCCATGGTTAGCAGGGGTGGGTTGGTCTACACCAAACACAGGGGCAGTTTGCAGTGGCACTGGGGGCTGGTTTGGGGACAACCCGAACAAGGATACCCAGATAATTTCAGGGAATGTGGTTAGGCAGCAAGAACAGGTGGTAACGAGCGGACAGCGGAATACTAATTTACAGGGAACCAGGGGAGAACTCACATCTTTGAATACTCCAGGGAGCGATCCCACAGTGGCAACTGTGCCAGCGGTGGCTGGGAGTTCGGCACTGGGAAGCACCAGTGTAGTGGCACCGTCTCTAATTAGCACGTTGCCAGGTGTACAGGAAACGGCTTCAGCCGAAGCTGCGTGTGCTTCGGTGTGGCAAGGGCCAGCAGGATCCGAGTCTTCCAAGCCGGTAAGTGTAGGGCAGGTAGTGAGGGACCCGTATGAAGGGGCAGACCGCGGTGCAATCCCTTCTGGGAGCACCACTGCCCCTTTGGGGTATCATCTCCTTACAACAACAAGGGAGAAGATTTGGAAGGGCGAATATATGGATATATTCACCTTGCTATTTAGGGAATTAGAGAATAATGAAAAGGATAAGACCATCGATAAGGAAGCGGAGCGACTGAGGAAAAAGAAAGTGGCCAGGACGTGGGCTAATTGGTTGCCCGGGTTTCTCATCTATATGGGCGTTGTTCAGCAACGCTTTCCCCATAAGGGCATCATTTTGACTAAATATCTCGATATTATTTATCGAGCTTATTCAGAATACGAAGGCGGGGCATGGATTTCTTATGATGAGTCGTTCCGTAGAAGAGCGGCATTTGATCACACCCTCAGATGGGATGCTAAGGATCAGGACTTGTGGCTGCAGTATATGACGCCAGCAAGACCTGGAGTGGGGGAGAGGGCAGATAGTGGCCACATCCTGGCCAAATTGCAACCCGTCACTACCTTCAAGGGGAGTGCGGGGCAGGGGGTTCAATCCCGTCAGCCCTGTTGGGAGTTTACCGCGCGGGGGCTGTGCACCCGTTCCCCTTGTAGATACAGACATGAATGTTCCATCTGTGCTGGTCACCACCCTGCCTCCAGCTGCCCGAGAAATAAGAGTGGGAGGGGGAACAACAGAGGAGGACAGGGGCCCAGAAGACAAGGTGGACAGCCGCCTCCTCCAAAAGGGCCCCAGCCCGATCAGAATAGAACAGCTTAAGCGACTGCTGGTTGGATATCCGAAGAGGCTGGATGCGGTATACCTAGAGGAAGGTTTCACATTCGGCTTTCACATTCCATACCAGGGGCCTAGGTTTGCTTCTGTTTCACGGAATCAAAAATCCATTGATTCCATGGAACAATTGGTTCTGCAGAAAATAAATAAGGAAATTGTAGCAGGTAGGGTGGTAGGCCCATATGATAGGCCGCCACTGCCACTATTAAGGGTCTCGCCTTTAGGTATAGTGCCTAAAAAGACCCCAGGGGAGTATAGATTGATTCACAATCTATCTTTCCCAAAAGGGGCATCAGTTAATGATGCTATACCTGAACACTTGTGTTCGGTAAAATATGCATCCTTTGACTCTGCAGTGGCCATGGTGAGGAGGCAAGGAATGGGAGCCTTGATGGGGAAATGTGACATCAAGGCCGCATTTCGCCTCCTACCAATACACCCCGGGGATTTCAACTTATTGGGCTTTTGTTTTCAAAAGAAATACTTTGTGGACAGGACATTGCCCATGGGATATTCCATCTCGTGTGCAATGTTTGAGAAATTCAGTTCCTTTTTGGAATGGGCCTTGAAGGCCAGAACGGGGGGGCAGGATGTCGTTCATTACCTGGATGACTTCCTGTTTGGGGGGCCGGGAATGACTTCCCAGTGTTCATTCCTTATGCGAGAATTTCACGATTTAGCAGAAGAGCTAGGTGTGCCACTGGAGCATGAAAAAACTGAGGGTCCAGTAACGACCATCATGTTCTTAGGAATCGAAATCGATTCTATACATCAATGCTGCCGTTTACCGAGGGAGAAACTTGTGGCATTGTGTATTAGGCTTAGGGAAACGTCACGCGCAAGAAAGATCTCATTGAGGCAATTGCAGGAACTCGTAGGCCACTTGAACTTTGTGTGCCGGGTCATAGCTCCAGGACGTGCATTTTTGCGGCAATTTTGCAACGCGATGTCAGGGTTACGTCGCCCATATCACTTGGTTAGGATGACGAGGCCCATGCGCAAAGACATAGGAGTTTGGCTGGAGTTCCTGCAGAGTTTCAATGGGGTTTCCTTTTGGAGACGTGAGTTATTGCTAGGGGCACAGATGCAGATCCATTCGGATGCATCGGGCTCCTGGGGATTTGGGGTGATCTGGAAGGACCGATGGTGCGCCGAGCAATGGCCAGCAGAATGGAAGGCTGAGGGTCTGTGTAGAGACCTGACATTGTTAGAATTCTTTCCAATATACGTGGCAGTGCACATATGGGCATCAGAATTGGCAAATTCAACGGTCCAATTCTGGTGTGACAATCAAGCGACTGTTCATGTGATAAACACCTTGTCTTCTCACAACCCAAGAGTGATGCGATTAGTACGCGCATTCACCTTGCACTGCCTGCGGCATAATATCTTGTTCAGGGCACGGCACATACCGGGCATGAACAATGATATTGCTGACGCTTTATCGCGTCATCAGGTGCAGCGGTTCCGGGAAATGGCTTCCTGGGCACGGGAGACACCCAAGGAGATGCCTCCTGCACTGTGGCGGATTGGAAGGGCGAGGTAGAACAGGCAGTGTGGCAGTCATTGGCCCCCAGCACCAGTGCTGCTTACCGACGGGCAGGTAGGGAATTCGCGGCATTCCGGACTGCCACACAATTACAGCCAGCTTGGCCGATACCTGTGGAACACATTTTACAGTTTTGTGTTTATTCTCATAGGAAGGGCCTGGCGGCCCGCACAATTGGGGGTAAATTAGCGGCTTTGGCGTTTTGGGCTAAGATAAAAGGGGTGCAGGACAACACGGAGGACTTTAGAGTGCGGCGTACTCTACGGGGATGGGCACGCGGGTCCCCTGTGACCCCAGACAGGAGGTCCCCTGTATCTGCAAATATGCTGTTGGGTCTGAGGGCTTTATGGCCTTCATTATGTCATTCAAGATATGAGGCCGTCCTGTTTCACACCGCATCTTTGACAGCATTTTTCGGAGCGCTTCGGATATCGGAGTTAGTGCCCAAGTCTAAAGAGGACCGTTCCGGTTGGGCCCTTCAGTTTGCAGATCTTCGGATGGAGGCGGACAAGGTTCATCTCCACTTAAGGCGATCCAAAACGGATCAGTTAGGTAGAGGCCTTGTTGTGAGGCTGTTTCCAGCATCAATTCCAGAATTATGCCCCGTTCGGGCTTTAGTTGAATTTGTGACATTGAGAGGCAGTTCCCCGGGAGTTTTGTTCATACACAGTGATGGTGCCCCACTGACAAAGTACCAGTTTTGGGCCATCACGAAGCGGGCACTCAAGGGTTTAGGTTTAACCAGTGTGCAATTTGGCACACATTCATTCAGGATTGGCGCTGCGTCTACGGCCGCATCGTTAGGTTTTTCTACTCAACAAATTCAGGCCGTGGGGAGATGGCGCTCGGGGGCATTTAAGACATACGTGAGGCAATTGCCTCACGGTGGCACGGCTGTGGCCGGTAATTAATGATGTCATGTTTCATTCTTAGATCCTTGGAAGGGATTCACCCAGCTGAAGGTGATCATCTGCGGCCATAGTATGATATATTGGGCCAGCAGGCGGGCGGCCACATCGTGTCATGGATTACAACTTGGGTTGAGCCAGTATGCTGACATTCAGTGGCATGGACACCGTGGTATGCGATGGGGGAGTTTACTTCCCATGTTGTTGCACCAGCAGCAGGTTATGGCTCGACCGCAGAAATTGCTCATACATCTTGGGGGCAATGATTTGGGGCAGCTGAAAGGCAAGGCCCTCATATGGCAAATAAGAGCAGATCTTGAGAGCCTGCGTATGCGTTGGCCCGGTGTCCGGATCATATGGTCCTGTATACTCCCACGAGTTACGTGGGGTAGAGGGGGCGACACCAAGGCATTGGAGCGGGCCAGGAGAAGGGTGAACACAGAGGTTTACAAGGATCTTACTGAACATGGTGACATTAGCCTGCGGCATCCTAAGATAGCGCGAACCAGGAGGGAGCTGTATAGGCAGGACGGTGTACACTTGTCCAACAAGGGTAATGACATTTTCTTAACGGATCTGCAAGGGTGTTTGAGGGAAGTAATTTTAGGTAGTGTGGGGGGGAGCGACTAAGCTAACGCTTGTCACCCCTTGTGGCGGTTAGGCGCGGGCATCTAGAGTGGGTGGAGGCTGGTAAGCATTCTCAGGCACCATTGTGGTGAGGGGTAGAGCCTGAAGCCCAAGGCTGGGAGGCGTGCGGCAACAGCTGAAAGGTTAAGGCTTACCTCTGAGGCTAACCTTACTCACATCCTTGGAGCCATGTGGCATGAGGGTAGCGACGCAGGAAGGCCTCCCTACCCAAAAGGGAAGCCCCTGGAGTGGCGAGATGGCAGGCGCCACCCCACGGGGCAAGAATGGCTTGCCCTTTCCTAGGATGGCTCTGTATGAAGCCATTACTTAGATGCCCGCTTAGGTTTTCCCCTTATTGCAGATCCGTGTTAATAAATGTGGCCCATATTTAAATCCAAACATGTTGTCTCGTCTCTTTATTTCACCCTACACTCACGCAAGTGCCCTCGGATCCGCGCCCGGCCCAGCCTGGGCGCGGCGGGGGCCAGTTGCGGTGTGGGTGGAGAGGCGAGGCTGGTAGGCAGCCCATTGGCTGCTTCATATGGCGCCACGCGAAGGAGGGGGCTGCAGCTATTTAAGCAAGCTGCAGGCCTCCCTCCACCTCTTTCGAACGGCTGCTCCCTCCCGCCCTCCCTTGTAGGCAGTATGGGCTTTGCTGGTTGTCCATTTGGAAACCGAGTAGGAATTTTTTGCACACACTCTGAATTGTTTGTGTGTTTTTTCGCCTACTCCATACTGTAAGACAAGATGGGTGTAATAAATAGGTTAATTTGATCAATTGGTCACATTTTTTGGCGGTTAGGCGCGGGCATCTAGAGTGGGTGGAGGCTGGTAAGCATTCTCAGGCACCATTGTGGTGAGGGGTAGAGCCTGAAGCCCAAGGCTGGGAGCCGTGCGGCAACAGCTGAAAGGTTAAGGCTTACCTCTGAGGCTAACCTTACTCACATCCTTGGAGCCGTGTGGCATGAGGGTAGCGACGCAGGAAGGCCTCCCTACCCAAAAGGGAAGCCCCTGGAGTGGCGAGATGGCAGGCGCCACCCCACGGGGCAAGAATGGCTTGCCCTTTCCTAGGACGGCTCTGTATGAAGCCATTACTTAGATGCCCGCTTAGGTTTTCCCCTTATTGCAGATCCGTGTTAATAAATGTGGCCCATATTTAAATCCAAACATGTTGTCTCGTCTCTTTATTTCACCCTACACTCACGCAACTCATTACTATCTATCCGCTCAGTGGGCTTCCTCCAGAATGGCAGATGTTTTCCTGTCCAGTGACCTGGCAGTCAAGAACAGCAACAAAAGACTTGATAGTTTATTGTCATGCCAAGCAGGCGGTGGGGCAGCTAGGGAATTTAAGACCCTTAGGGTTCAATTCTATGCATGTTTACACAGTGCCAGCTGGGGAATGTTGGGAGTTGTAGGACTTTATTTTTCCTGTCTGAAAATGTGTAGGGTTGCACACTTGATGATCGGTTGGGGGGGAGGGGGACTTTAGACGGCCATGTGTATTTCTTCAGTTGTGAAGCACATAGCTAATCTTTCTCTTCTAACCACCACCACCACTATTCCATGCTTTACAACTGTTTCTACATTCCTGATACGCTAGAATAACAGAATTGTCTGCCAACCTGGATATTAAAAAACAACTCTAAAACACCTGCAGTTTTCAGTTTAAACCTACTGAAATCATACCACCATGCTGCCTTGACGCCCTCATCACCTCCTTCTCTCTGGGTGGTGATTTCTAAACCCAGCCACTGACCTCAGCTTTGTAAGGTCCTGGACTTTGGGCCCCAAAGGCAATCTCAGATTAGAGAAGGGAGCAAAACAAAACATAGACAATTGCATGACAACTCCCCCTCCCCTTAATGGGCTCACCAAACCCACCACCACCACCACCAGTGTCTCCCCCTGCTCAAAAGGCTAACAGGCACCATCACTACCCAGCTCCCCCAAATGCCTGTTAGCTCATGCCTCAACGGGAGCAGCAACAACAGCAAACGTAGCTGCAGCAGGATTATGCGGGGGGGGGGGGATCAAAAACGGGCAGGAAGTTCTTTAACAAAAACTCGCTCTCTGCACCTGACAAACCAAAGCCAATCCCATCAATCCCTCTTCTCACCCATCGCTTTAAAAAGAAACTTGCTTTTCACAATGAAAGCTGTGATTCTCAGGAAGCTGACAAACTTTTGCACCCATTGCCCAATTGTGGGCTTTTACTGCAAAGAACTGAGACATGTACAAAGCCACAGGAGAAGCGCAGAATGTGGTACTGGGTGCAAAATTCAGCCTCCTGAGATTCTCTGCTTTAAAAAAAAGAAAAATACATTTCCAGCTCTCATTGCTACCAAAGATATGATTGAGAGTAAGTAGGCAATGCCTGCCAAAATCTCAGAATCCAGACCAGAAGCGGGGCCTAAATAAGATTTCAAGTAGTGGGGGGGAGCTGTTTATTATTAACTTAACCAGAACAACGTGTATCAGAAACTGAAGCATCAAAGGATTTGCAAATTTGCATAACTGACACAGGGTGCAGAATTTAGCTAGGTTAGCGTTAGGGAGAATTTGGTTAGGGAGCAAAATTTTATTTTTATTTTATTATAACACTGAGTACACATGATCACGGTCATGTATCCGCCAATAGTCAAAGACATGTTCCCGGCAAAATGAGAAGGGGGGAATAAAGAGGCAAAAGTTGTACTGAGGTAAAAATTCAACAAGAAGTTGACAGAATCTGTAAACTCCAATAAGTTAGCACAGTTCAAAAGAGGATGCAACTAATGAATGAAAGGTGTCCCAACCGGAGGTCTATTAGCTAAGATGATTGGGAAATGCAAGTTCAAAGCATACCTACTAGTTCCTGAAAGCCAGAAGAACAATGGATATCCCACCAAACCTTCCTCAACCTAGCGCCCTCTAGATGGGCTGGACTACAACTCCCATCACCCCCCAGGATGATGGGAGCTGTAGTCCTAAATGTCCAGTGGGTGCTAGGCTGGTGAAGGCTGCTGTGCTATGTATGACCTGTTTTTTGTCTCCTTTCTTTGAAAGCAACTAGGGCTTCTCAGAGATGACCCAGAAAATGTCAGTTCTTATGACTGAACCTGTAACGTGCTTTGGCCTCGACCATCACTCCCTTTGCTCTTACTTCCTATTCAGCTTCCAGAAAGGAACTTCCCAGAGATCTGGATAAAAAAAAGCTGCTGCTGCTGCTGCTTCTTTCTTTCTTTCTTTCTTTCTTTCTTTCTTTTTCTTTACTCAACAGCTCCCTAACTCAAGGAAAGATTTCACTGACTCCACCACAGTGCAGGAGAAAATGATCAGGAATATTTGCTTGGTCACATTTGGGAAAAGGGCAGCGCACAGAAGTGATCGAGAAAGCTGTTTTCATTCTACAGCACAGAAAACTCTGAAGCAACATCTACCCATCCCTAAAGATTTCTGGGAGAAAGGGCAAGCAAGGGATGAGGTGGTAGTTATACCCAAGACACACTCAGACTGAAGAAACTAGTCAAAATTATGGCTTTTTCTTTACTCATAGTTGTAACCGATTTGTAAATGTTACCTACCCCATATCCAACTGCATGTAACACGGCTCTGACTATGGAAAGCCTGTGGATATAATCCATATGCATGTGCACACACTCATCACCATTGCATACAACACATCACCTTCATTTCAGCATTGTATATCTGATCAAAGTTACCATCTTCAAACCAGGTTTATAAAATAATTCAGCAGGACATCATAGAAGCTAGTGGCTTAAGATAACAGTCTGCATCACTTGCTTTCAAGAACATCTTTTTTCTATGAAGTGTATGTTTAATATCTTTTAAAAGCCATTGAAATCCCTGCTTTCTGTAAATAAGTCTTGTCATTTTTAAACTCTGTGATATGGCCAGTCTTACATCTCTGAGGGTCCACGAAATCCACCCTTCAGCTCCCTGCTTGTGTTTGCAGCAAAATCATGGCATGCACTCTCTTTCTTTGCAAGCATCCTCTTGTTTTAGCATCATGTGAGAAGATTAAAACATTTCCTATGCACTTTGCCCAATCCATGAGTGAGTTTATACAATTCAAAACATAGTACTTCTTGCCTTCTCTTCAAGAATATTTTCCCATCTTCATTTATAAAAACCTAAACATTCAAGGACCATGATGGCACATGACCATGGCTGGAAACTGAGCTGTTGTGCATTTGGCAAAGCTCCATGACAACCACTGCACTATCAAAACAGCAGTTTCTCTCTCTCTCTCTCTCTCTCTCTCTCTCTCTCACACACACACACACACACACACACACACACACACACACACTGTTGTGTGAATCAGCCTGCAGCCAGAAGGCTGATTAGAATTGCCAACTGGCTGCAAAACTACAGTTTGCAATGTTCTGCCAGACAAGGAAGACATATTGGGGGCAGGCAAGTAGACCTGGAAGTACACATAAGTGGAGGGCACCTGGAGAAACTGAAATCATCACCATGCCCTCTACCTGGTCTGTGACACCTCCCTCCCTCCTTCCCCATTGTAAACAGCAACCAGAGCCTGGTTGGCTGCCATGGCTCTCTCTGGAAGATGACATCAGCTGGACCCCCCATAAAATTCCATTAGGAGGCATGAGAAAAGCCTATTCTGGAAGAACTCTAAACCTCAGTGTTTCCCACCTGTAAACATTTTCTAGAAAGTCTTCTAAATTCTTTACGCTATAATATGGTGTGTGTATAATATGGAGGGGACAGAGCTCAGTGTGATAGAACACCTGCTTTGCATACAGAAGATCCCAGGTTCAATCCCCGGCTTCTCTAGGTAGGGCGAGGAAAGCCTCAAGATCCAATGCTGCCAGTCAGTGTCAACAATACTGGACTAAATGGACCAATGGTCTGACTGACTGACCCTGTTCAGACATCGTGCTAAGCCACAGTGGTTAAGCATTTTGAGTTAAACATTATGGCTTAGCGTGTTATGTGAACCATGACTTAGCGTGTCATGTGAATCATTCCTAACCATGATGACTACATAACAAAGATTTAAACACACTCACTAACCATTTGCTGCAAAAGGGTTAGCAGCCTAACCATGGCTTAGTGTGTTGCCTGAACAGATCCAATATAAGGCAGCTTCCCTTCTTGCTTAGTTCTTGCTTTATGCATATGCAACAGTTGGAGTCCAGATTGTGCAATACATATTTGGCCTGGATGTATTTCTTGAATCAAATGGAATAGTTGTGTATCTTAGATAAGCCTCTTCCCCATCATCCCCAGCCAGCACACCCATTCTGGTGTACTAAGAACTGAGCTGTTGTATTTATAGCTGCACTAGCAAAACAGCAGTTTCTGATATACACACACCCCAAAACTGTTGTGTGAATCAGCCTGCAAGACGGATTGCTGGAAGGAAATGAGGATGTTGTAGTCCAACACAACTTGAGAGCACCAAGTTGGGGAAGGCAGCAAACACGTTTTCTGTGTGTTCCCTTTTCCATTAGACCCCACCCCTACCACCCAGCTATTCAAATTTTGCCTGTTGTGTGTTGTTGGCCATCCTAAAGTCAATGGAGACTCAACAAGGTCTCAGCTGACTAGCAGGGCACAACCTTCTTCTCTCCACATTGCAGCCCAGGTTGAATGAGTGAATCATCGTGGCTAGAGCAAGATGTGACATGCTCAGTGGGACAGCATTTACAGCTAAAGGAAAGGTGTGCTACGCGGAAAGGCAACAGGGCAGGAACCTTTGTTATGCAAACACTCCTCAGAAACAGCTGGCTCGCCCTTTCCCATCTTCCCAAGTTTCAGGGCTTGCTCATATCACCCTTCAGAACAGGTTATCAATTTCAAGCAGACCCTCTTTTACAGGGTATCACATGTGCGCCCTCTTGTCAGCAGAGGCCTGCCTATGACCCCACTGAGTAATAGAAGTTGATGAGTAAGCCCTCCTAGAAAGAAATAGAAATCATCTGAGATTATTGGGAACTGACTGGAAAAGTCTTTTACCAGAGATTAGCACACCATATTCCTGCTCCCCTGTCTTCCCCCATACGGCTTGCCCAAACAGATTAACAAGGTCAAAACAGATGCCACAGCCAACTATGGTGCAACTTGTAATTGCAAGTCCCACATCTTCTATTACTTACTCTCCATAGCCACCCCGACCCCCACCACCCATTCCCATCCCTGAGAGAAACAGGCTACAGGTTCACTCCAGAGTCCAGAAAGTGAAAAGGGCAGCCAATTTGGACATCGAGGTACATTTTGGTTAGAGAAAATAGGAAAGGGAATTGGCACTGGACCGAGGGGCAGGAGACGGAGTCTGAACACCACATTCCCAATCCCCCAGGTTTGAAGGATCAGGACATGGGCATCCAAACCTGGACAGAATTTTCAATTTCCTAGTCTCAAATCCCTCAGCAATTTCTCTTACTCCGGCACCGAACTGCATATCTTGCCCCAATACCAGAGTTTCTTGTCTATTTATAGCATATATTGTTATTTTAAAACAGAACAATATAGAAAAACCTACAACAGGATATTTTTTTAAGACCAGCACAGTGCTTCACACTGAGCTGTGGAATCATTTTACAGCCTTGTCATATACTTTTAGTTGTTGACAGACCCTCAAAAGATTTGGGTTTAGACACCCAGGCCAGATCTACACGAAGAAGGATATAACATTATGAAAGCAGTTTGAAACCAGTATATGGGATATGTCATGAGCCCCAACAGTTGTCAGTGCACTACAATACCACTATAAAGCAGTAGTGTAGATCCTGCCCCAGATACCAAAGCAATGGCTGCCAATTCAACCCATAATCTGGATACATTGTTCCATTTCCTGGAAAGTTGCAGTTTACTTCTTTCTGAAACACAGAACTCATGTCCAGCTTGTGGGCTTCCCACAAGCAGCTGATTGGCCACTCTGTGAACAGAATGCTGGACTATACTGACCCTTGGTCCGAACCAGCAGGGCTTTCCTTATGTTCTTACAAAAGTCCTTCTAGAGAATAAGCCATGCTGTGGTTTTGCCAGATGTTTTCACTGTGGCCAGACAGCCATGATTCAGCACAACGTGAAGGAAGAAAAGGAAACCCAATGTTTATTTCAAAGCGGAAACCTGCTGACTTGTGAGAAGCTGAAATGTCTGCTGTGTCACCCTTTTCTATCTTGTCCTGCCCAGGATCCAGATGTGGTTCCAAGAGGGGCTCCAGAAGAGGAAGTTGGAAATCATGCAAGTCATGATGACAGTTACAGCAGTATAGCCCAGTGGGTTGTCTACTGAAATACTGGTAGTCCACTCAGCTCAAAGAGACCAGTCTACACGGCAAACATTCCTGCTGAGAGTAATGGTCTCAGAGGAAAGACGCACCAAGTGTTCTCTGCCACGGTTCTCATTTGTCACCCTGATGCTCTACAGCTCCCACCCCTAGGAGCATGGAAAGATCCATGCTCCTACTATCTCTTGAAGCCTCTCCATCGAAACCATCAGCATTTTATGTCCATAAGAAAACTCTAGTGAGTTGGTTGACTCAAGGGATCTCCTTCTGCATGCAAGCCATCCTAGTTGTCCCTAGGTATGCTTTCACATGGTTAATGTAATGTGTGACCCCTGTGATTGCAGAAGCCGGTAAATCAACAACTTGCCCAATTGTGGCAGTGGGATGCTATGTTTATGGGAACTGCTCTATCCACAATGGCCTGCTCCACGTGTCATGAACGTACAAGGACAGTCAAGACTGCTTCTTTGCAGAGGAAGATGTCTTTCATGGACAGACAGCTGGGATTTCAGTGGTATTACCATTAGCAATAATCAAAGGTCAGGCAACAGACAGCATTTCCACTACTGAAATACCACAAGTTGAAATAGCCCCTTGGATACAAGTTTTTAGCTTGGCACCTGTTTGGAGCCTAGTGCACTTTATTTCATTTTGAAACTAGAAATGTGACAAAACTTTGGTTCTCTTTTGAAAGAAACGGCGTGCCTGCAGCGATACCATGGCAGTGTTCTTATCTCCCTGAACACACCGAAAGGTGCAAACTTCTGATATATACAACCTGCATAATTGAGGGGTGCCATGTCTTACATGCAAAACATAAGAAAGAAAGAAACACTATATGAAAAGTTATTTCTGATTTTATCAGCTTTTTATGCAAATGGAGTACTAAGCTGTTTTCTTTGGGCCTTTACTAAGTATTCCCTATCTGTAAGATAAAAGCAATGATGTAATGACATTCACACAGGCCAAAACACCACACTAGAAGCAAAGGACTGACAATATCTGTCTTATCATTCATAGAGTACTTCAGCATGAAGTTTGGGAACACTAATTATACCTGATCAGCTATGGCTCAGAGGTAGAGCTCATGCTTTGCATGTAGAAAGTCCCGTGTTTAACCCCATGTTTAATTTTTCTAATGTGTCAACTGACCTGATAAAATCTCATTTGGAGGATTGCACTAAGTTCTGGGTGCCAAGTCTGAAGAGGTATACTAATAAGTTGGAAGGGATTCAGGAAGAAGAAAACAAAGAAGGTCTAAGATCTCTGAAACTCAATAAAGCAAGGTTCTCACTTTATTGTAAGACTTAATTCTGCAAGACTTTATTTTGTTTAAACATGCGTAGGATTGCACCTTACATGTGCAAACATCTGCCTTTTAGCTTTGGGATTTAATTTCACACACAGTTCAGCACAAGGCCAAAAGGGTGTTGACAGTGCCTCTTCAGAGGCAGCAATATTAGCTTATTTTTATGTTTAATCACTGCAACCCAGCATAAATTTATAACCAGTACATCTAGCTGAATCTGTAATTAGAGATAAATTAGGAATTCAAAGGTATATGCATCAAGCCAAAGCCATCTTGGATACAGCTCAGTAAGAGATCTGCAAACAACTGTGCGCATTTGCAGGCATCCCAATTTCAATTGGCACAATTCACGTCAGCATCCATGTGGAGCAAAAACATTGTAAAAGTCAGCTTACAAAGTGGAGCTTTTCTTGTTAATGCTTACACAAAATAACAATAATCTCTTTGCCACCTACTCCAACTTTTATTTATTCAATAATTTTATTAGTTGCATTTTCCTCCAAGAAGCCCAAGGCCCTACTAAACATTGTGGTTTCACTGCTGCAGGGTAGCAGCGGGTAATCCCGATGAATGGAGGCAGTGCAGGCTTTCCAGTGGCCATTTGGCTCACTGGGCCCACCTCCTGCCCTTTACCCAACCAATCAGAGTTTGCCATCCACCCAGGATCTGCCCAGAAACATTCCCAGATCAACCCCAGAGCGAGATCACATGGCAGAAGGGCTGTAGTGATCTTGCTTCTTCAGGAAAAGTCAGGTAAGTTCCTGACTTTTCCAACGCGCAGGTTCGGGAAAAAGCCCTACGGTGGCTGCAAATTGGTGGCTGCATTGTAAAACCAATGCAGCACCGATTCACAGCCATCGCTGAGTTTAGAAGATGTTAAGACAGCCCCCAAGGTGGCTCCTGCTCTCCATTTTATCCTCACAACCGCCCAGTGTGATAGATTAGGTTGAGAGACAGTGACTGCCCAAAGTCACCTAATGAGCTTCATGTCCGAGTAGGAACTAGGACCCGGGCCTCTCCAGCCTTAGTCCAATTATCTAACCACTACACCACACTGGCTCTGTTTTAGCCAAGTCTAGGAATAAATCACTTGTCCTGAAAATTTTTGATAAGGCTGCATTTAATGTCAAACTACTGTAGCAGCCTCCCCCAATCTGGCACTCACCAGATGTTTTGGAACCAATGGTGGAGGATAATGGAAACTGTAGTCCAAAACATCTGAAGGGTATCAGGATGAGAAAAGGTGTAGTATAACATACCTTCCAAAGCACAATCACCCACAAACATCCACATTTGGGTTCTCATACTGCATGTTGGTGCATCATCCTATCCAGGATGGAAAGAAAAGATACATGTTGGGCTGTTCTTTCTGTTATGAGGGCATGATGACATCCCCCCCTACTGCTTCCGGTTATGCACCTTCCTGCTCACCGATAACATCACCCTCTGTAGAAATGTCTGCTTTGCTTTCGTCATTTGTTCTTCTACTCTCCTTTGGTTCTTTAATTTCAAATGCAATTTTAAAAAAAACATAATAGTCAAAATAGTGGAGAAGTGGGTCCGTGGCCAGGATGGGAAGTGGAATGATGGAACGTCCACGTCCAAGATGTTTGTAGAAAGGGAAGTACATCATTAATAAGGCACAAGCTTTTCCGTGAGAAAACCAAAGTAACCACGAGGGACATTGGGTGAGATGCAGTATGACCCACACCTCCGCTTTGTGCAGTTTTCAGAAATGGGCTGACGCATGTGGTCAGTGCATTTACACATGACAGGACGTACATGGAAAGTTTATACAGGAAAGCACTCTATTTGTGTTCACCATCACATCAGTTTTGCTCACATTCTCTCATACATCAAGCTGAGTATGCTGATAGATGCTTTAGGAGGAAAACCAGACCTTCACTCAGCCATTCCCATCTTGCTGGCATAGGTATGAACATCCATATTGGAACATGGTGCATGTAAAACAGTCCGGCAACTTATTGACACATGAGTGCACTGTACTCTGGGATTCCACCCCAGTTATTGTCAGGGTAAGGTTGGCAGATCATTTTTAAAAAAGGAGGAAACAAAATATTTGAGGCCTGATCTACAGATTTCAAAGCGAGCCAAGTGCTTTGAAAGAAGGGAACACCATTTTGTATGGGGCTCTAGTGTTCTAGAAAGTCCTACAACTTAAAAAAATATTGGATAACTCTCTAAAACATGTGTGTGTGATGGAGGGGTGCTACTCTGCCTCTTCTGAGGGAGTGCACATAATAATTCCATTTACACAAGTGCAAATTATAGGGTTTGTTGACATGACAAACTCCTGCACAGCAACTCCTTTGTTTTTGAGAAACGCACAAAAATGTTGCAGACCAAACCCAGAAAACCTGTGTCAGAGAAGAAAGAGAAGCAAGCTTGGGGTGAAGGGGGGAGAAGATAGCATATGCTCCTACAGATAAGACAGAATCTATTTGGGACAGGAAGGCTTATGCAGGCCTTCAAAAAATAAACCACTAATGCAGGGAGGGAGAAAGCTCCTTATAGGCCAAGTCCCCATTTCTATCAAGGCAAAGGACCAACACAGGAAAAAGGCTCTTCCGGCTACCCCTCGCCTCATCTGTGACATCACAAACTGGAAACAAGGGAAAATTCTGAGCAGAGAGTCAGCTGCCATCGCTCACAATGTCACTCTCTCTTACCATCCTCTCTCCCTGCACTCCCCCCCCCCCCCAATGCTGGGAGATCTCTCACAGAAGCAGGATAATTGCATCCTAGGCAGGAGGTGAAAGGGGAGCAAGGTAGAACAGAGATTGGACAGTAGTGCTTATCACTGGCCAATTAGCGAGTGTCAAGCCAACTATATTTCTGCTCCCACCTCATGGCTCAACAAAAAAAAATGTCGAGTCACCACACTGAGAATCCAGAAATGTTGCTCAGAGCAACCACAGGATTTTGAAATCCCTCTGGCCCAGCTCTGTAGTGTGTGTTTATGTCACATGGTAGCTCCACGGATCACTGGCAGTGCTGATGAGCAGGGTTTCTGACTAATATATTCATCACAGGCTGAAAAAAAGGCTATATTTTAATCAAGAGTGAAGGACTTAATCTTGAGAATCCACAAGACCTTGAATTCATTTGGCTTCAACAGTAAAGCTTTCCTATAGTTACAGAAGTATGTCTGTCTGTCTGTCTCTGTCTCTGTCTCTGTCTCTCTCTCTCTCTCTCTCTCTCTCACACACACACACACACAGAGAAAGAGAGAGAGAGAGAGAGAGAGAATATGTAGTGGGTGTATTTGCAGTGGAACTCTAGTTGAAACCCCCTGGTTCAAATATCTACTGGGTTTGCTACATTTAATTTAACTCATCAATTGGCTAATTTAAATACTAAAACCTTCTGATAAACTAAATCAGCATCCCTTTATTAATTGAGGAACAAGTATCCACACCCTCTGCCTTCGTAGTGGAATACTTAGGAATAATATTGTGCTGGACTGCAAAATCCACATAATTTTTTACAGGAAAGATTAGTAATCAGGAAATTAGATGTTCTTGTTCATGGGTCACTTATCATGCAGAATGATATGCGGAAGTGTCAAAGTATGCTGCTAACTCTGGCCAAACAGGTTGCTTATATGCTATGGAAACTGCTAACACAGGACCTGCTAAATGTTAGCCTAACCACATGGGAGCTGCTTTTCCATGAACAGCTTCCAGGCAGCTAGGTAAACGTTTAAGGGTGCAATCTTACACATATTTAGATGGAAATAGATCCTACAACTCCCAGCATCCCCCAGCCAGCCAAGCTGTTTGGGGAATGCTGGGGGTTGCAGGACTTATTTCTGTCTAGATATGCTTAGGATTGTGTCCTAAATGACCCAACTTCATAGGTGGGATCCTGACCATGGAATGAGCGTCACACTGCAAGGAATAACTTAAAAGCCAGTGTGGTGTAGTAGACTGTCAAACTGGGCTGGAGGAGACCAGACTCAGCCATGAAGCTCACTGAGTGACCTTGGTCCCATCACTATTCTGTTTAATCTACCTCATGGTGGTGTTGTGAGGATAAAATGGGGTATGAGAACCACATATCACAGCCTGACCTCTTTGGAGGAACAAGGGAATGAAAATAAAACAAAGTTATAGATTCTCAAAATGGTTCACAACTTAAAATCAGAATGAACACAATATCCCCAAAACAAAATGCAAACTATCAACAAAAATAATAGAACCAGTATTCTCTGTTGCTGATATATACTCATCTTCCAACCTGACTGCTACCACACATAGCACAAAATGGTCCTGTGTTGTTGGCCAAATCAGGACAAATTTTGCCCATGTATAGCTGTATAATTTAAGTGCCTCCAAGAGAAACATGAAACTATTTTACTCTGATATCATGCCTTAGTGGGACTGGTTAGAGTAACTTTAAAGGGCAGAGGTTAACTATATGCAGGGAACAGCATTCAGGTACACATGGGTGCCGTGTGACCAGGTCAGGAGTGCACATTCTTCTGGCCAGACTTTGGCTCACCTGAAAGGAACTCTTCCTTTGGCCAGTGTTCAAGTTACACAGGGGTGGAGTGACAAAGAATGCCTAAGCTTTTTTGTGCTGTATCCTCTACCTCCTGGCCTTAGAAAGCTACAGGAGGCCATGATTTGGGTGGGAGGCATATCTGGGGATACCACTATGTGCCCCTCTACTAGGCTGACCATATGAAAAGGAGGACAGGGCTCATGTAACTTTAACAGATATAGACAAAAGGGAATTTCAGCCAGTGTCATTTGTATGCAATTAGTTCCTGGTGAAATTCCCTCTTCATCACAACAGTTAAAGTTGCAGGCACTATACTAGAGTGACCATATACAAAAGAAGGCAGGACCCCTGCAACTTTAACTGTTGTGATGAAGAGGAAATTTCACCAGGAACTAATTGCATACAAATGACACTGGCTGAAATTCTCTTTTCTCTACAACTGTTAAAGTTACATGAGCCCTGTCCTCACTTTCATGGGGTCAGCCTACCCTCTACTCCCCGCCCCTAGTACTGGATGAGGCCTGGTCAAGTAGGAGGCAGCCTCACATTGCTTGATCAAGTGAAAAACAAGATGGCAGCATTGGCTGTTGGCGAACTTCTTAACAGGCCTAGACTCTGACATCTTCCTACCAGCCTGGCTTACCTCTTGTGCCAGCCATTTACTTGCAGCTGGAAATATTTGGTTGTAAAACAATCATAATTTGAAAAGCAGTACTAAAAGTACTATGATTGGGGTATATGTTTGCGTAGTAATTCTATCTGTATTTGCTTTGTGTTTCTGCTATACATTTCTGACTCTAACACTATACATTCCTATCTCTTTGGGCTTACACTTCTCTCTGTTGCTGTGCAGTTACCATCCTTTCAATATCAGGGGTCCTATACCGCCGATCAAGACTCCTGTCCCTCAAGAGCTTCAGCCAGTCAGCTTATACATTACTGAGCTAGATTGGCCTATGGTCTGACTCTGTGTAGCAGAAGTGGGCGACTTTGGGGCACGGCCAATCTAAGACATTTTGTTGCCTGAGGAGAAGGACAAGATGGCTCCCACTTCCCATTCTATGTACAGAAGCCATCTGGACTAGCAGTTGGATCTGACTTCAATACTGGCTCTGGGGTAGTATCCTCTACTACACCTGAGGCAGCAGGACCGTGTAGGAGGAGCAAAACAGGTTAAGTGCCACACACAGCTCTGCCCTCCAAAAGAGGGGAAGAGCCAGGAGGCTGCGACTGCTGCCCCCCAGCATCTGTTGCCTGAAGCAATCTCCCCATTCAGCTTAATGGTAGGGCCGGCCCTGCTTTGGGGGCATTTTAGTGGCTTCCTGCTGAAATTTGGCAGCAACCTTTTGGTTTTCTTTTTTACTGTGCTGTGAATTTCACCAGCACAACAGCAACGGCACGGAAGTGTCGGGGGCCACAAGTTGCCCATCTCTGCTATATAAGATGCTTTCCTATGTTCTTACTTAATAACTTCAAGTTAGTGGCGTAAGACAGCCATGGTAGTGCTGTAGTAGTTTTAATGTGTGTGCGGGGCTGGTGGGGAGATGCTATGTGAATTATCCACACCAAGGATTGCCAACTTTACAATATTAGGACTTCTGATTCTTTAACAGCTATGTAAATAAGAGGGAATTTCAGGAGGTGATGTTTGTTGTCATGTCCCAGTAATGTCACCTCAGGGTTTTGGAAACCTACACAACTGTTAAAAAGTACAGAAGTTCTACTGTTAGCAGGGCTCGTTGTCCTTGGCATTGTCCCACAACTGAATAGCAATGCAATGTTTATGAAGGGATAAGTAAGGGTAGTCGTCATAAAACTGGTCCAGGATAGCTTTGCGTTTTAACTGTTGCCTCACTGACGTTCGCCAGTTTTGTCATGTGTAGCACTTCCGTTCTTTTCCCAAAGCAGTAGTTTGGGGAAAGGGCAATAAAGAAGCTAGGGTAGATATACTTGATATACTTCAAGGAATGGATTTGCTGAGACAGCTGAAATAATGAAATCATAGTTATAATTTTAGGAGCAATAACCATCTTGAAAAATAAATTTGACCTTTAGCTGGTTTTCTGGGGTCAGTCAAATGACAAAAGTATTTTATTATCCAAATGGCTAGACACTGATGCACACAGGAGCAACCAGTACTTTTTGTATGAATAATAGGGTTTTTTTAAAAAGAGAGATGAAAGGAGTAACTTGAGAGTGGCTTTGCTTCCCCTAGTATGTACACACATTTCTCTTATCCCATCATTGCTCCTGGTCAAACAGTTTTTTAAAAATAAGTCAATTTGAAAAATTGGTGAATCTGCAAAACTGCTTTACCTTGATTTTTGTGGATCAAAAGGAAAGAATAAGGGTGCAATCCTATAGGTGTTTAGACAGAAAAAAGTCTTACAATTGTAGGACTTTTTTCTTCCAGGCTGGGGAATGCTCAGAATTGTAGGGCTTTTCTGTCTAAACAAGTGTACAATTGTACCTTAAATCTCTTAAGTCTTGGTAAATGATTATACAGTTGTTTGGCAAACATCTGAATGCTCATATCTAACCACCACATCTTACTGCTCAGGTGGCCCTGCAATATCAGCCTGTGATCTGCTCTGAGCTAATGTTGACCACTTGGTGACGTACGGAAAGGGTTGAACTGGTATTAAAATATATATTTTAGCCGGTGCTTCGAATTTGTAGAGTCACTTTAGGCTGCTGCACAATATACACTTGGAGACACATGTGCAACCCTTTTAAAGGCAAACTGGTCACACGTCAGCTAAACAGACTTGCCTTGCCCAACAGGTTTGCAGCTGGGAGTCAACATTTCACAGGCAGAAACTGCAGAAGGATGTGAGCAACACAACTCTACGAGATTTCAATTACAGCACATACAATTACGTGCTGCGGATGGCCTAACCATTCATTGCATGGTAACAGAAAACAGGGTCACTTCCACTAAGAGGCCCATTGTATATGGCAGGATTTACACTCCATTTCCACCACATTCTTACTCAATTAGGAAAAGCACCTTTGTGCTTCTGGCATATCTGAGAAAAAGTGTCTTTCTCCCTTATTCCTCCCGGTTTCACTTCCCGAGCATCCTCCCCCTCGGTTGGTTAATTTTCATCCAAACTCAGCAATGCTTACATTGGGAAAATGCTGCACGATTTTCACTCTACACAAGTGGCAAAATGGATTAGGAAGAATTCCACTGGCAATGCACACAAATTAACAGTTTCACATCACCTGACTCAACATATTTGAGTCTGGGTTCATCATACCTTCTAATAACGTTACAATCCTTCTATTACTCTGCTTTTAAACCAACTGGGTTTTAATTTGGGTTCTAGATGCAATTTTTCATGAGGCTTAGAGCCAAGGAAGTTGAAATCATGTGAAGGTTTATTTTATCACAAGTCCTACTATACTCTGCTGATAAAAAATTCAAGGTGACACAGCCAGTTTGTTTCCCATAGTGATCAGTGCATCAAGACTTTGAACAGAAGGAAAGCTCATGCAGAAAGAAATAAAAAATGCCACGGAGGAGCTGAAAGTTCAAAATGTAATTGCCTGCTGTTGGACACAAGATGTCAGACAGATGGACGTTGGGCTGATCCAGTAAGGCAGTTCTTATGTTCTTTAAAGGACTAGTGAATTAACTTTTTGCATCATGTACCACAGTTGAGAGGGGTTTGCCCTTAAAGGCAGCCTAAAAATATTTTTAAAGAAATAAAATAAAATTGAAGTCCGCCCATAATTTGCTCCAGAGCAATCTTGGGCTAGCTCTGCAGTGCCTGGCATACACTAGAAAAACTATTGGGGAGGCGCAGAAGGGACAATGGACATTTCTGAGTGGGAGTGGGTAGGATGTGAGCTTTGTCCAATATGTCAGATTTCCAAAGAGAAATAATGGTATATTTTACATCCTAAACATACTTTCTCTGATTCAAGGCCTATTCATTTTGATGGAGTTTACTTTAAAATAGTGTGCATGAGGATGAAGCTTTATTTTAATTTCCAGTTTAAGAAGTGCCTTTCCTTCAAGCAGTCACACAAGGGCCCAGCAACAGGAAGGGGACAAGCTACTGGTCTGCGGGAGAAGCTTGTCCACCTCTTTTACACACTTTGGTGCCAACTATGTAGTTCGATTGACTTCATTCGGACTACTGCAGAGCAAGTCCTTTGTGATTTCCAATCTGAGAGTTAAGCTTCAAAAGCATTAAACCAATTGGCTAGGAGGCAAATAAGCTAAATCTGGAATCCTAAAAAGACCTGAGCCCAATCAGAAGTTATGTGACATGCAAAACCAGACACTATGGGTTAATTGTGGGTTAAACAACTAGCAATTAACCTAGGAACCAATCATAGGTTAACTATAGATTGTTTAACCCAAGATTAACTCCTAGTTTCCATGTTCGCACATCACACAATAACTTCCAATTGCACATTCAAAATAGCAGCAGCGCACAACCATAGCAATTAATTAACCCTCAATTTGCAGCCAGGCCATGCAAACTGGGTCAGTAATCAACGATCTTAGGGCAGCTATTCTTGAACAAAGGATTTTCAAAGACAAATATCAAGATGAAATTGCTGAAGTGCAATTCATCAATATATTCAAGTCTATTTCTCATGGTTTGAATACTGGCAAATAATTTTTAATCACATTACATATGTTAATTACATATGTACATTGATATTTGTGTTATCACCCAACAATGTTTTGTGAATGGCAACTGTTCAGATAATTATCACTGTTTGCATTTCAGTTCTCTCCGACAACACAGTTTACATCTCTCCACCTCATCACAACATATGTATAAAAATCTAGCAGTTTGAGGTTAGCATTTCATGCATTTGATGAAGTGGATAGTATTCATGAAAGTTTATGCCAAAGTAAATGTGTTAGTCTTTAAGGTGGCACAAGATTCTTTGTTGTTTTAACTATAGTCCAACTTAGTCAAATAGGATTTACCGCACAATCCTATGCATATTTACTTATAAGTATGGATCCTACCATCAGGTAAGCATACACAGAAGGCTGCAATTCTAAGCACAATTACTTGGGAGTGACAGAGCAATCCTACGTGTTATGTCCTGTGTTTAATGAGGTTTACTCACTAGTTTAGGATTGCAGCCCACATTCCATTCAATTCAGTTGGATTTACTTCAAAGGGTCATGCTACTCTGGCTATTTAATGTGTTTTAACATTCCTACATGGAAAGCATTTAAGTTATACATGGGAACTAACCTACAGTGTGCACATACGACTATCATGCATGTGAACGTTTTGCTTCATGCATAATATTCTGGGAACCCATAATAATACTGCTTCCCAATACACACACACACACACTAAATATTGACTCTACTGTTAATTCCCACACAGAAGTAATTTCCCTGTAGGAAGTTGTAATATGTGAAATGGCCCTATCCTGGCTTAAGTGAAAACACACCAGTTTCATGCATCTGTGGCTAAGAGTCCCTCAGTGCCCATGCATGCCCTGTCACCAAATGTATAGGAGAATGTTTTCAAAGCCAACGAACACTTTTATCATTTACTAACTTCTAATTCCAGGAAGTGATTTAGGGGAAGGGCTTCAGCTCAGTGGTAGAACACCTGCTTTGTCTGCCGAAGTTGGATCGCTGGCATCTCCAGGTAGGGCAAGAAAAACTCCTGCCTGAAACCCTGGAGAGCCATTGCTGCCAGTCAGTGTCGACAATGATCGGCTAGATGGACCAATGGTCTGATTCGGTATAAGGCAGCGTCCTGTGCTCCTGTGAATTACAAACGTGACTTTATCCATCCCTGGGAAAATGTTATGCCCATTTTACATACAGCAACACACGCCCCATCACTCCGCGAGGCTGCAATCCTAAAGGCACGTCCTAGGAAGTGAAGCCCGTGGAACACAGTGGGACTTACTTCCGAGTAAACGTGCCTAGGCTTGCGCGAAGAGTCTCCAGCAAAGCTGGGGTATGATGGCAAGTGTCGCCGGAGGACTCCACGGCCCTTCAGTCGCCCGCGGGAGATTCTGCACATGCCTCCTTCCTTTCCACATCCACTCACCTTCCAGGTTGGGGCTCCGGGGGGTTGAAAGCTCCCGGATTGTCCTAGCCCAGGACTCGGCAACTCTCCGGTTCTCCTCGGCGTCCCCCGACGCCAAGACGCAGAAAGTGTTGGCCACCCTCTGCCTGGACTCGCCGGAATCCCACCAGCCCTTCTTGAAGGGGTAGCAGAAGACGGTGAAGTAGGCGGCCGCCGGCTGCGGAGCGCCCTTGCTCTGGAAAGCGTAACAGCCGATGCAATCCGAGAGGCTCAGCGCCGCGATGGAGCTGCTGCCCGGGGCAGCCGCGGAGTCCAGCCGGCGCATCAGCAGCTCGGCGCCGCGGGTGAGACTCAGGGCATACTTGGGCTTCAGAGCCGGGACGAGGCAGAAGTCGCCCGAGAGCAAAACTTCGTCTTCGTCGGAAGCGCCGCGCTGGGGGCCGCCTTCGCCGGGCTCCAAGCTTTCATCCATCGCCGCAGCTTCATGGAGCAGACGAGCCGGCGCGTAGCGAGGGCAGCGCAGCCCAAGGATCCCAGCTCAAGGAGCGCCGCCGCTGCCGCCGCCGCTGCTCACAGGCTTCTCAACGAGTGGCGGAGGTCCGGCTCTGACACTGACGCTCGGACGCTTCGCTCTCTGCTGTCGCCAGGAGGCCGCTCTGGGGAATGACACACCGGGCGCGATTTCATTCATAAAGCTGCAGGAGCGCTGCCTTCTTTCCTATTTCGAAAACTTATGAAAAACGGGGGCTCCTCTAAAGAGCTGCGACTTAGGAACTCAGTCCCCCACGCCTGCCGATTCAAAAGTTCCACTCAGGGCCAAAAGAGGCATTGCTTTAAACCTGTGTCTATTGGCCACGTTTCTCTCGCTTTTATTTTATTTTTACTTTAGAGTAGGTGCTGGGCCCTGATCTGGACTGGGGCCCTAGCGTGGGGGACAAGGGGGGCATTTAAAATCTGAATTGGAACCTCTGCTCCTCTACTAATGTAAATATGAAAACAAGAGGTACCTGCTAGACACACATTTGAATTAATGTGTTTTGGCCCTCAGTTCAAATTACTTAGGCTGACCATATGAAAAGGAGGACAGGGCTCCTGTAACTTTAACAGTTGTAGAGAAAAGGGAATTTCAGCCAGTGTCATTTGTATGCAATTAGTTCCTGGTGAAATTCCCTCTTCATCACAACTGTTAAAGGTGCAGGGGCCCTGCCTTCTTTTGTATATGGTCACTCTAGTATAGTGCATGCACCTTTAACTGTTGTGATGAAGAGGGAATTTCACCAGGGACTAATTGCATACAAATGACACTGGCTGAAATTCCCTTTTCTCTACAACTGTTAAAGTTACAGGAGCCCTGTCCTCCTTTTCATATGGTCAGCCTAAAATAATTACTCCTTATTGAGCAGACTACCCCACCCACACACACCTGTCATGGTCCCAGATGTCATGCCACCACTGGAGTCTTCTTCAGAGGAGCCAGAACCATCCGAGCCAGTTGGCCCCTCAGAAGACCCTGGCACTAGCCAAAATAGTCTGGGACCCTCAGGGGTGAGGCCTTTGAACCTGCTTCCCAGAGAAGCCAAGAGGGAGGAAGACACCTAGCCCCCAAGAACGCTGGCACCTTAAAGCGCGTGAGAGGATGGCTGCCAAGCAAAGGAAGGCTTGCCTACTAAAGAGGAATATTCATGAGTTGGGCCCCTCCTCATGAGGAGGCAAGCCTCTAATGAGAAGCAGCTGAGTACTGGGTGGGGTTCTAGTAGCTTTGGCTATATCAGCTCCCACTGGCAATTCGAGAGCTGTTGGGAACAGTGCCTCTTCTGTCACTTTGTTTTCTGTGCTTTGTCATGTGTCACTGACCTTTGGACTGTTTCTTGACCTGGCTTTTGTACCAAGTAATGTACCTAACAGTTTTACTCTGGTTGACTGTCTGTTTGCTCTCTGACCACTCCTGCTGTTGCATGATCCTCATTGACTGACTGGCTTAGTTCAGACCACACTTTAGACAACGGAGGGGGGAAGAGGCAACTGTCAGTTGTGTTGCTTATTGTGTTGTGTGACACACACCGCACACACAACTGATAGTACATTATTAAGGAACAGGAAAAAACAATGGGCTGCTCTGTTGTTTTTTGGAGCGCCATTGCTTATTATGAGGCCCTGACTTTCAGCTGCGTGATGGGGGAGGGGCAACATGTCATGTGTCGGGTACTCCAAAAATAATGTACTGTGAGTTGCCTCTTCCCCCCTCTGTTGCCTAAGTGTCGTCCAAACTAAGCCACAGACTAACTGTGTTCTGACTGCTGCCTGGACTTTTGACCCCTCTTTCCTTAGCTTAACCTTTATTGGACTGGACCATGTCTGCTTAACCACTCGCTTGCCAAACTGACTATTCTATTGCCTAGCTCTCTGTTTGTGCTTACAAAGAGGATTCAGTTTAGAGCAGGACACCACCTCTGTGAGGAGAGCGGGCTAAATCTTTTTGACAACATAAGTATTACTGGAGCAGGAGTCATCTGTTCCTTTGTATCTTGGATGCTCAAGCAGAGGTGGGAAATGTCTTTGCAGCTGTTTTGGACTCCAGTTCCCATCAGCCCCAGCCAGCATGAACAATGGTCAGGGATGATGGGTGTTAAGAGTTTAACAACATTTGGAGGGCCCAGGTTCCTCACCCCTGCCTTCAGCCTTCACAGGGTTGACCAGATGGGCAGCAAGAGCTATCTTGGAAGGTCTCCAGCCAGGGCAAATGTACCTTGACTACATGCCTGTGAAAATGTATTAATGCTGGGAACACAAATCCAGTTCCAGGTGTCAAATTGCATGGTCAATTTATGGTGAGATTCTCTGTGTATGCTGTTCACTTCCATAGCATTTGGCTCCATTGATGGGCATTGGCTTTGCCCAATGATAGCAAAACAAAGTGTTCCATGTACACAGCTACTTGATCATGTGAGAATTGTAGTTATAGGGTTGCCACATTATTCTGGCTGTGCATTTAACAGCTGTATGACAGGCAGAAATTCAACAGGAGAGGATTTCCCCAGCATGGCGATGCAATGATAAGAAAAGCTTCAATAATGGATTTCTGCCCATCTCATAGCTGTTGACGGCAAATGAAGGTGGCTACCTTTTTTGAGCCTTTACATGTTTCACTGGAAATAAGTCCCACTTAGTTGAAAAAGGAGCTTAGCCCTCCCCTTGACGTATACCTTGAGCAATGAGGTTGCTCCCACACTGATCCCAGTATCTGTAAAACCTTCCACCCATGTGCTTACCTCTGGCAGCAAGTTTAGCAAGTGCACCAAACAAGAATTGGCATCAATTAATAGAATCAGGCAGGGTGGCCACCTTCCCCGGATCAAGTCTAATAGCTAGGATGGGACAGGCAGAAATACCA
Source organism: Anniella stebbinsi (assembly GCA_029215795.1). Lineage (NCBI taxonomy): Eukaryota > Metazoa > Chordata > Lepidosauria > Squamata > Anniellidae > Anniella > Anniella stebbinsi. The sequence continues at coordinate 55,371,247 of JARDYH010000005.1, read as the reverse complement.
AGCTAAAGCTGCATTGAAAAATGCTCCAGATTTCTTCCCTCACTTATCCTGAGGACAGGCTAAAATATATAATTATCTTAGTATATCACTACAGCAATGCCAGGTATGCCTGAGAAATAGTGATTTTCCCAAGGATACCAAATAGCCCATGTCACTTTTTCCTGGCCTGGATCCTATGCTTTCAGTATGAGGTACAGACAATTAGCAGGTGGAACTTTTCCTTGTATGGGAATATGTAGTGGAGAAGGCAACATCTACTTAATTTCTGTATGCCTAATGCTGGGTGGATATGAGGAAGTTGCAGTTCAATATACCTAGAGGTGACCAGGTTGGGGAAGGCTGCAGTAATCCAATCTGGATGTGACCAAGTTTCTTACGCAAAAAGCACTTCCGGGTCAAAATTAGTGTGTTGCATGCATGTAGATAGTAATGTGATCCCATCTGTGTGCAATGACTGACTTTATATGTATATACATAATGTATTTTTAGATTTACACACCCATATTAGTTCCCATATAGAAGTGCTGGATCTGTTTTGTTTGGTTCCACCCTCCTTTGTCTCTTTATTCGTTTTATTGTTCTGATTGTGAGCGTCATCAGACTAGTGTTTTATTTAACGCTCTTTACAGGCCACCACATTTTTTGCAAGTCCTTTCGATATGCTGTCAGCCTCCTGTGCAACTCCTGTCCCTTCTACTCATTTCCCGTTGCAACAAAGACCTAGTCCTCATCTTCATGGCGTCAGGGTGGCAGCGCGGCGGCGGCAGGCAGCGTGCCCCGCATTGACACTTGTTCCGCCCATCTACAACGGAAGGAGCGCCACGGTGGGCTTTCCTGTCGCCGCCGCCATTGCGCCTGCCCATCATGCCGCTGCCACAACCGCGCCCACCCAACAGAGCATGAGCAGCAGTTTTAGGGGCGCATGGAAGGATGGTCCCCTCTCTTCCAAGGTAATTTTTTTTGTTTTTTAAAAAACATTTTTAAATTGGGGGGGGGGACAAGCTCCGGAGCAAGAGCGATAGACGGTAAATGCCATCGTTGCCTCACTCAAGCTAAAAAAGTCGGGGTAAATGCCTGACCTTTTTACAGCAGAGCTTTGGGGCTTAGCTCCTAGATGGCTTCAGAGTGGTGGCAGTGTCATGTAAACGACCTGCCGCCACTCCGAAGCCACCGCAGGGGAAAATGCCCGTCTAGAGGTACCTCTAGAAAATCTGACTTTTGGGGTTGTAGCAAAACATGCCGCCATTTCCTGCAGTGATATAAAAATGTCCACTAAATGGGCCACATGGTCATTGTTTACTTCCTCTTCCCTCTGTAAAGAAAAAGGAAGTATTGTGGGACAGAAGCAGGGGGAAGCGACGGTAGGGAAACACCATTTTCCTCCTGTCTGATGATGCTCTATATTAAGTTTTTAACTGATGTTATAAGCCACCATAGGGGCCAAAATGTGGGCTAAAATCATTTTATAAGTGCATACATATATGTAGACATACTTGGCCCTGTTCAGAAGACAAAAAGCCTTATCCAATGTTGTTAAAGACGTGGTTTAAGTTGTCTTCTGAACAGGGCCCTTCTCTGCTAAAATTGTGTGATGTGTGAAGCAGCCCTTAGATTACAGTAATTATTTTCTCTAGTGTAGCTCCAAGTGGAACATATGGTCAAGTAAGCATGCTTTGGGTTGGGTTATGAGACCTATATTCGAAAGGAAATAGTTTACGGATTTAGCCAAAGTAGATAGAAATTAATTGGTTGATTGACAAAGGAGTAGGAATGTAAGGTGAAAAACATTATGTGATGTGGGATGTAGTAGTTAAGTTAAAGAGAGAGACTGCTGCAGAATGTACTTTGGACTTCCTGTTCCAGTGTAGAGAGTAATTGTCTCCAAAGTGTGACTGATTACAGTAATTTGGCAATTGTTACCATGCAGGTCGGGTTGCTACCTTCCCTCCACCCTGTGGTCCTGTGACTCTGTGACACGTGTACAATTGCTAACTAACCAGAAAGTAGGGTGACCAGATAAAATCCAGGTCAGGGCTCATGTAACTTTAACAGTTGTAGAGAAAAAGGAATTTCAGCCAGTGTCATTTGTATGCAATTAGTTCCTAGTGAAATCCCCTCTTCATCACAACAGTTAAAGGTGCATGCACTATACTAGAGTGACCAGATACAAAAGAAGGCAGGGCCCCTGCAACTTTAACTGTTGAGATGAAGAGGGAATTTCACCAGGAACTAATTGCATACAAATGACACTGGCTGAAATTCCCTTTTCTCTACAACTGTTAAAGTTACATGAACCCTGACCTGGATTTTATCTGGTCATCCTACCAGAAAGTGACCTACGCGGCTTCTGTGCGATTAGTAAGAACAGTTCAAAATGCAGCAATCGGCTAGTGAAAAATTTCATGACAACTATTTCCAGAGTGGTAGCCATGTTAGCCTGTTGCAGCAAAACCAACAATGAGCCTTGTGATAACTTAAGGATGAACGGGTTTATTATGGCATATACTTCCATGGACACATTTATATAGAAGAAGTTAGAGTACTTTTATAGAAAAGAACCAAATGGGACTCCAGTAATTGGTGTGGTGTTCAGAATTGTATGCATCTGATGAAACATATTCTATTCCTCAAAAACTTATGCCATAATAAATGTGTTAGCTTTTAAGTTGCCACAAAACTCTTTTTTTCTTTTCTTTTTTAAGAGTAAAGAGAGAATCATTATCACTGATCAAGTTGCTGGTAAAGACATAGGGCCATAGGCAAGTAAAAAGGTTGGCATGCCTAAACACAGAAAGTAAGTAGGTACTTCCCCCCAACATTTAGCAGCATTAGAAGAATCCTTACTTGCTGCATCTGAGCTAGCCAAAAAACACACGAACCTTTGAGGCTGATGGAATTTCAAACAACCTGTTTCCATCTCTTCTTGGCTCCAGTAAGGTGTTTAATTTTTTCAATTGACTACTTATCTGTATTTTAGCCAACTTCTCACCTCTATAAATCTGCTTCTTTTGTTAGTTTCAAAATATGCAAAATGACACTAAAGTTTTGCTCTGTTAATGCTTACATTCATTGATTAAAAGCAAGGCAGTTTAGTAACAAGCCTCCTCATTGTAGCTGGTCATGAGATTATGCATTGTGAAGTCTTCAACTGTGTACAGTACTATATTCTGCTTCCCTCATACAGCCATTCAGAGACAGATCAAAAGGCAGGTCCAGGTTCAGAAGGTAGCAAGATTGGCATTTGCCAGGGCCCCAAGACCAGCAGAGGGCCTAACAATGTTGTCATTTTCACTTTACACAGATTGTTCAAAAAGTCTGGATGCAGCCTAAGAGGATCCTTGGTTTGTATGTTGTTCCAAGCCAACTCTTCTAGGTCAAGGGGGCCCTACCAAATGTGCTATGCCTGAAGCCCCCCAAAATTCAAGAGACAGCACCGTCCAAAGGCAATGCTTCTTTGTGAGTACACTGCTGGTCTTGTGCATGAAATCTGCCATGTTGTAAAAAATATGGTTCATCTGCTTCTCCTGTTTGGCAAGCAACCAAATGTCCTACACCCGCACACTAGAAACCTGGACACTGCTTTCCTTATTCTAAATAGTAAGAAATGTAATGGATCCTTACATTGGGTGTCCACTTGCTTTCAGATAATTATATGATGATGATAGTGTATTCTATTGTGTACTTGCATAATAGTTAATTCAGCACCAGATTATATTAGCGAACATAATAAAACAGGTTATAGAATATTAAAGAAAAAAGAGGACAAATACCAGTGGGAGTAGTTTTTGCCATTGGTTGCCTTCTGATAAAAGATCAAAGGTGGAAGGGTGTGCAATGCACAGTTACTGCTCCTCTGTCTGATTGGATGTACCAGTTTTGAACAGATTGTGCAACATTTGGCTTTTTGAATAGGGGATAAAGCTGATCTCTAAGGAGTGTTAAATCAGGGTTTATAAACTTTCATAATATCCTCGAATGCACTTGTTTTCTTAAGTCAAAGGATTTACTTTACATCTTACAAACTGGATGTTGTGCCATATTGCACACTTTCCCTCTATCTTTTTAAAACAATTGCAACCAATTGTTTCCACAATAGGAAAAATACATGTAATAAAATGCTTATTTGTGTACATGTTTTTTGCAGACCGTGTCCCATTTGACTTTACACTGGAACAGAATTGCTTCTCCTCTCTTGTTTAAATTTGAAACCACCCTAATTTTACTGTAAACTCCCACTGCTTAATCCGAAAGTCCAATAATTGTTCAGCTCCCTGCTCAGGAGAGTGAAAAGGCGCAGCCAGTGATTTTGCAAACAATATTGTCGTTTTTAAAGGCTTCATGCAGATTGAGGCCAAATAGATGTGGTAAAATGGCTGATCAAATGGGTTTGCAAACTCTTTACAAATGTAAATGTATAAATAAGGGTAGTTGTATAAAGGCCACATTTTAACGAACTCTTCTTCTACAATACAAAGATCTTTGGATTATTTACAATAATCTAGAGCCTTGCCAAGGGCTGTCTAAATGCTTGGAAATCCCGGGGGTGGGTGCGTGGTGGTGCAGCAGCGTTTATACGGCGCCACTGCAATTGCCCACCCACCTGGGGTCTTTTTGCCGAAGCTGAAGAGAAAAAAGTTGGGGACTTACCCCGACCTTTTTCTCCGGAGCGAGGCAAGGACGTACAAGACAGTGTCAAGACAGCCCCTCTCCTTGCTCCGGAGTTGCAGTGGAGGTGTGGCCAGGCGGTCCCTGGTAGAAGGCGATCTGCAATTGGTCGCCTTCCACCAGGAAGAGGGCAGGGTGGCTCTGATCTCTGGATGGCTGCCCAAAAACCTCACACTCCCTCCTCGGCATCAGGATTACCTGACATCATCCTGGAGGAGAGAAAGCACTTTTTTTTTAGGGATGCGGCACCAACATGGTGCTGTGAAGACACCCCCAGGCTAGATTAGAACTGCGACTATCTGTACTTCTCATGCTAGCCAATGTATTGTGTGTATCCGAAATTGGAAGTGGCTAAGCTGTTTACCTTTGAACCTACTTTGCTACCTTTTCATATTGTAGGGAATTAATTAGCTATCCATTCTTCCTGTTGAAGAACTCTATATACCTGGAAATCATGCACAGTACTATACCAATGGAATTTGGTTCAGAAAAAGGCATTGCCTTATCCATTTTATTCTTTTCAGTCCAAAGGAAAAGAAAAGCAAGAAAGATGTGCTTTGAAATATTACAAAAACCAGCCCCAAGTAATTCGTAGAATTAGAAAATGTGGGAGGTGGCTAGCTAGCTATGTTGTGCCAATCCCCCCACCCCACCCCAAGAACTGGTATTCCAGTACACATTGTGATATGCAAAATTCCTTGGAGAAAAAACACATAATTGCAAAGCTCTATTCCACATTATTGTTCACACTTGTGCATGGAATTCTGCAATTCTGTGCTAATAGTTTGCTTGAGTATAGTCAGGGGAAGTCACTTTTCACAAACATACCCAGGAATCCAACACTACTTTAAAGCACCTGTAGAAAAGGAGAATCATGACATATATTTATTTTCCTGTCAGGTTAAACAGTGTTGTTCTCAAAAGCTATACTGATAGCTGCCTTTGGCTTAGACCTGTGCAGACTGATTTGGGATTAAGTCTTGTTGAACTTAATCTGATTTGCAAGTAAACATGCAGAGGATTGGGCTGTTTCATGGTTTTTCTGTTTGTGGAACAATGTTCTGATTCTGTTTACTTGAAGGTACTTGGCCCAACCCTGTGTTCAAGTCAGAAAAGGCCCAGGCATCACTGCTACCACTGTTTATTTTGTTATCATTTATTAGTTACATTTATATAATGTCTTGCAAGAAACATAAAATGGTTTATATGGCCCTCCTCCTCTCCATTTTATCTTTACAACAACCCTGCAAGGTAGGTTAGGCTGAGAGTCAATGACTAGCCCAAAGTTACCAAGTGAGCTTCCATGGCTGAGTGGGGGCTAGAACCCGATCTCGAGTCCCAGTCCAAAATTCTAACCACTACACCACACTGGCTCTCAACTGAGAACCTCTCTGGCTTTTGAAAAACCAGAATACATTTCAGCTAAGTGATATAACATTTCAGAGCCTGTTTTAGTTCTTCTGAAACCACAAATTGTGAGGCCAAGTCTTGTGGCAGAGCTATTTGTGGAGGTATCCCATCCTGCCCCTGTGATGACATAAGATTGGGTTCCCTTTATACATTCTGTTTTGAAAAACATTGCTTAAGAAGAGGAAGGATTGTGGGTATCCCTCTTTAAAAGTAGAATACTCCGGCCAAAGTTCCTCCTGTGTCTGGTCTCCACTGCTTGATAGACAGAGCATATAATGCTGTGCATTTTTTTCCATCCAAACACACTTTTGTGGACACTAGAAATCCAGGTGGTGTGATGCAAATGTGGAGAATCCAAGCTATACCCTTACAAATTTTGGTCATCATAAGACTCTATTTTATTAGGAAGTTCACACTTGTTTTCAACCACCCTGGGGCTGTTTATAAGTGGGGAAACCCCCACGGTGGCTGCAAATCTGCGCTGCATCAGTTATATGACACAGCCACCACGGGGCTTTCACACAAAACTACGCTTTGAAAACATCAGGGATTTACCCTAACATTTTCAGTGGGAGCGAGGTCAGTATGGCTCTTCCACCATCTGACCTTGCTCCAGGGCAAATCTGGGGGCAGTCCTGGTGGAAGGTGAATGGCGATTGATCGCCTTCCACCAGGAAGAGGGCGGGGGCAGCTCTGGTCCCCAGATGATGGCCAGAAAAACCGTGCTCCTTCCTTGGCTTCGGGATTACCCAACGCCACCCCAGGTAAGTAAAACTGTGGGGTTTGGGGGGAAAGGTGATGCCAACTCAGCACCATGAGGACAGCCTCCATCTTGCTTGCTTATTTGGTCATGAGTCTTTCCCATGCAAATTAGCTTCTGCCACTTAGCTGACACCTTTCCAAATCTCCTCAGAGTTACATCTTCCAGGGTGGTGTAACCGAGGGGTGGGGAATGGATGGCCCTCCAAACTTGGCTGGACCGCAACTCCTAACAACCCTAGCCAACATAACCAATAGTGAGGGATGTTGGGAGTTGCAGTTCAACAACATCTGGAGAGGCACATCTCTCATCTCTGATGTTACAGAAGAATGTGTGTAGTGACAGCAGAGGAATGTAATAGAATAGTGGGTGGAGTGAGAGACAGGCGGGAAGAGTCAGTTGAGCAACTTAGAAGAGGGAGCGAAAGACAGAGAAAGGAGGGGAGAGGCAAAAGGTTGGTAGCTGGAGTAGCTGTTGAAGAGAAGAATCAGAAAACTTAACATGTTAAAACACAACTATTTGTTCTGTATCAAATAATTATTTATTCTGACTATTGTTTTCCATCAATAAATATATTTAAGGATTTAAATTCATGTATGTGTTCTGGTCTGGGGATTCTAAGTTTAGCATCTTACAGTCCATGTGTTTGCTTTGGCTTATACAACCAAGTATATTATAGGAGAGCCCTACTGCTCTCTGTAAATCAGCAGATGATAGCAACAGGTTAATTTGAGGAGTGTTTATAGGATATCTGGACTCAGCAAACAGGTTGAATGACTTGCCCAATGACCTCATGAGGCCAGAGCCTTGTTAGGGAGCCGCAGAATTTCACAGATGGTTTCTCCCTCCCCTTAATTGCCCAACGTCTACCTTCCAGTATCCACAAGGGCATAAGAAGAGCCATGCTGGATCAGAACTAGAGTCCATCTGGTCCAGCACTCTATTCACACAGTGGCCAACCAGCTGCCCTACAGGCAAGGACATGAGTGTACTAGCACCCTCCCACCCATGTTCCCCAGCAACTGGTGTACATAGGCTTACTGGAGTGAGAATCTGAAACATTTCACCCTAAATTAATCAAATTTATTTCCTCCTCTAATTGGGGTGGAGTTCCTCTATCAGTTCTCTTCCTGCAGCGCTCAGTCATAGCATTGTCTCTGGGAGGAATAACCGCTTGTGTAATTTGTCCCTTGGAAGAAGGTGATTCTTCCCTTCCCTTGAATCTCCATTTTCTCTAAAGATTGCCTATGTTTTTTTAGAATGATTTTCTCTGTAACCAAAAGATTGTATTCAATTAAGAAGTCCTGTTTAGTCAAGACTAACCTGACCCATTCATTTCAATGGATCTTCTCTAAATTGGACTAACATTGGATTCAACCTAAAGACTCCATGCCTATCAGCTGGCAAGCTAAGAGTGTATGAAGTTGCTGTGTTTTCTTTTTTGGACCCCTTCCTCCCCATCTCTTGACAGCCTGTAAACTCTTTCTTAATCAAACTAATTTTACTTTTCTTTTTTTAAAACAGTGTGTCTCAATTTTACGCTACAACTTTACCCTCTCTGCCACCTGACTCTATGCTACTTGGGGTTTTAGAATCTTCCTTTATTACAGAGGATTCCTTGTCAAGTGTGTGTGAATACCCAGCAAGTATTTGTGGGGAAGGGCATTGATGTCCTGATACCCAATAACATATGGTGGCAGTTGTTTTAAGTGTTTTTGTGCCCTAAAAAGAGGTCCTGGGGAGAATCTTGTGCCCACAGTTGATCCAGGCCTTCTACACTGAACACCCACAATCCTATACAGGACTGGAGGCTCCTGAGTACATTAGGGACTAGTGGCATATCATGCGATGCTCTCTCATCCACTGATATGCAGGGATCCCTTGCTAAGTAATTAGTGTGCCTCAGTTCATACGAATCATTAGGCCTGATAGTGACAAGAGTTCCATCATTTTAATTATTAAACATAGAATTAGAAGACACCTCCTTATGCGTAATGGTCACAGCCTCTTGTTTTCCTGTATAGTATGCAACAAACAGCAAAGAAATATTATCCATTCACTTTGGCAAATTACTCATTCATCCATTTTAAACCACATTTCTGTTGCTATTTGCTAACTCCAGAAGCCTTCCCTTCTCTTCCTCCCTCCCCCATACATGTTTTTGAAACTGAAGGTAAGGTTGATTGAAAATAGTTCAGCTATACAACTCTGCTTTTAACCCTGGTGTTGTCATTGCTGGGCACTGCAGTTAGGGAAGGCTGCGACAACACCAGGCTGTTGTCATGGAGTAAACAGCAGGCAGAGAGAAGCCCGGGCTTGCACTACAAGACCCAGGTCTGGATTTGCTCTTATCACAACCTGTGGCGGTAGGTTAGAGGTCGAGATAAGAGCCATACTATGGGCTGCCACACTCACACTGCAGCAATCGAAGCTTCCCAGCTGAATTTACACTGCCCTAGGAGTTAAAATAATACCTCCTTTCTCTGTTTAATCCCTGGCTACCAAAGGCCAACTCAGGAAAAATGAAAAACCTTCATTAATTACTCAGGCTGATTTTAAACTCATGAGAGTCACTGAACCAAGGTCTATTATGAATATTATGATAATGATAATTCTTTTATTATATTTCATACCAGTGATAGTTGGAAATCCATTTCTGCTCATTTGTTCCTGCACCATGTGTGTTTTCTTTCTGCCTAAAAAAATCTTGACTTCTCCTTGGCCCCTGTGTTGCTTTTCTAGTGCTACCAATTCCATTGAACAAAAGTGCTCCGCAGTCTAAGGCTGCCTCTACAAGAGGCATTTAAAGCTCTTTCAAGGTGCATTAAAAAAATTACCTCTACAAGAATGGAGCGCAAATCGGGCGTAGAGGCGCGGTTTCTCTCCGATTATGCACATTATGGAATGCGCGTTAAATAGCGAGTTTTATTTTGCTCCGGCCGTTAAAGCGCATTTTGACTATGTGAACAAGCGATTCTCCGCATGTCAACAGTTTAAATCGCGTTTCGGTCGTCTAGTAATGCACTTCGCCGCCTCTCGTACAGAGGTATTAGGCGTAAATGCGCTTCTGCAAACATGCGCATAATCGCCTAACCAGGCGTGAAGGCGAATTCTTGTAGATGCGGCCCAACTCAGAAAATGCTAGGCTAGATCTCATTCACAGTTTTCTTCTCCCTTGTTCTGCCTCAGAAGAGCTCTCTCAATGCCCCCTCCCCACTCTAGCACAACCCCTTCTACACTAATTAAGCCCCCTTCTTTCATCTGCCTGCCCCTGGTGACACATCTCAGTTCGTGTTTGTAACTCATGTTTGTATTGTCCAGCCAGGGGCAAGAGTCCTAGGGATGGCGGATTATGCAATCATATTCAGTGAGCCGGGTGTGCAGAACTGTTTGTCATAGGAGAAGGAGAAGGCCAGAATGCATCATTCCTCAGCTGAAAACTGAGGCTGCCTTCGCAAGAGATGCTTAAACTGTTTGTTTATTGTTGGGCTTTTTGATTTTTGTTTTGCATTTCCTACATTTGCACTTCAAATGTAAAACATACATTGGCTAGTGTGTGCTTTTCGTTTCAAACGGGCTCTCTTCTGGCTTCTGTCCCATCTAAAATATATTAAAATGATCGCTTAGCATCACTTGCGAAAACACCCTAAAGGGCAAATGCTTTAAAATGTAAGGAAAGGGGAGAGGGGGAGAGAGAGAGAGAGAGAGAGAGAGAGAGAGAGAGAGAGAGAACGAGAACTAAAATAAGTCAAATTCAGGCACATTCGGATGAGATTTTTTTTTTTCATTGTGCGTGCCCTGTTCTGCACTCACAATAGTTTGTAGGTGCTTTAGATGACAACATCCTCCTGCAGGGCCTCTCCTTTGCGTTCCAAGCATTTTCACAAGGGTTTTCTGAATGGGGAAAATCCAGCATTTAGGGGAATTCAATACTAGTGTAGTTGTGCAATTCTGCTATACCACAGCACCACCTAGAGGTTATGTGGCAGAACATACAGAAAGGCAGAGATTGAAAAATACCATTGTGAAAGAACCCAGAAGCAGAAAGAGCGGTAAAGTGATGCATTAAAAGCCTTGTCTAGAAAAGCCCTTTAGGTTGACAAGCTAAATTTGACCCTTTCTTGATCTGCTGTGGTTTGATGAGTTTCTCCCTGATGCTTTCTGGAGTGTGATCCAAAGTTGCCCACCGCTGCCCTAGATGACCAAAGTGGAGAAGCTTGCACTCCCAGAATCCTTTCAACACTTGTATATGTATTATTATCACATGTCAGATGAGCTAATGAGCTAGGGTAGGGTGACCATATGGAAAGGAGGACAGGGCTCCTGTATCTTTAACAGCTGTATAGAAAAGGGAATTTCAGCAGGTATAATTTGTATGCATGCAGCATCTGGTGAAATTCCTTCATCACAACAGTTAAAGCTGCAGGAGCCCTGCCCTTTTTTGTATCAGGTCACTCTAGCTATACTACAGTGGCAGTACTTTTGAGGTGGCAATGAAGTAGTGTCCAGTCCAAGAGGCCTACCCTAAGATTCCTGTCAATGCTGTAGATTGCCACTCTCAGAATGCATGCAACCATATGCTAAGAGTTGCAACCTGGGGTGCATTTCTTGGACCATATAGAGCCAAACTACACATTACACAGCATTTAGCTGAGGGTTAACAAGTGTGACACAGATTTAGATTGGGAACGCTGCCCATGTTTGCTTCCCCAAATCCCCCCTGTGTGGGGAGGCTAACAAAAGGAAGAAATCTTCCATTGATGCCACTGGAGATTTCCCCTTTTGTTAATCACCCTGCGGGGTGGGGATTTTGAGAGATGGCCAGCCTACTCATTTCAGTGGATCTATTCTAAGTAGAACTAACATTGGATTTAACCCATAAGTGCCACTTCAGCTGCTCCTGTAGCCTCTTCCTTTCCTGGAATCTAGAAGACATTTCTACTATCATCTCATTACTCATTTGGAAAGGGGAAAAGAAAGGCCAACAGATGCTGCTTTCACCTAGACCACCTGGATTGGTTCTTCCGGGGGGGAGGGGGGGTAAAAGACCATACATAATTTTGTTGGTGGCCCATCAGTACATGAGGTGTTTCAGCCTTCGCAACTGGATGGCAGTCCAACAATCCCCCTACTTGAAAAGAAGAGAAGATTTCAAAGCACCACATTCACCCAGGCTGTGATTAAATTGAGATTATTGTATTCCAGTTTCCATTCCCTCATGAAACGAAGGGCTATTTAGTAGGCCAAAGGACAGATTATATGCCTCCTCTGTCCCCTCTGCTGTGGGGCAGCCCCCCTTCCTCAGGGGAATGGAGCGGGAAGAACTTTACCTCAAAGAGCTACAGGGTTACACTACGGCAGGGACCATGCCTAGGGGTGTCAGCAGGCAAGGCTTCACTCAGGCAAAGCAGGAACAATGTGTCCAAGGTCCCCTCTACAAGATTTCGGTTTGACACCTTGCTTTGTTTCACCCTTTATTCTCCCCGCCCATCAGAATCTCCCACCTTTGGTTTCCTAGGTTACCTGCCAGGAATGATGTGGTTAACCTGTTTGGCTACCTCTCTCCCCTCCAATTTCGCCGTCAGCTGAAGTTTGTCCCCCCTCCCACAACTGCTCAGGAGTAAATGGGAATGTGCCTCAGAAGTTTCCCCCTCCAGCAGCCTTTAAAAAAGTATTTTTGGCTGCCTCTCTCTGCCCCCCCACCATTTGCCGGAGAGAGAGGAAGAGACCAAAGAGAAGGAGTGAGTGAGAGAGTAGAGATCTGCACAAACGCACACCCAAATGGGGAAGCTGCTTCTTTCCTTCCTCCTCCTCATTTTCCCAGTGAGATCAGTTGTTTTCCCTTCTTTCCTTTTCAATCATCCGTTGTCGTTTTGGTGATGTAAAACATTCAGACGCACACACACACACAGCAAGCAAGTGAGGGAAGCGAGAGACAAGAGAAGAAGCGAGTGTGCATGCGTGCGTCTATGGACAGAGGCAAGCGTGCAGGCAAGCGTGCAGGCAAGCATGAAAACACCCTCCCCCTGTCCGCCCCCCTTTCCCTGCTTCCCATCTCACTAATAAGTTCTCTTTTTACACACACACACACACACACACACACACACACAGCTCATCTCAGGAACCCAGCAAGAAGTGAGGGGATGAGTTGTCTAAGCGGATCACTAATTATCCACACATACGCATGACAACAAGACCATCTGATCGTTAATGTGCCTCCTCACAAAATTGTTTACACGGATAAAGCACTCTTACTCCCATGGTAAATTAAAACTCACTATTTAACGCACATTCGAAAATATGAATAATCAGAGATTTAAAGCGCCTGGACCCCTGATTTGCGCTCCACTCTTGTAGAGGTATATTTGGTAATGCGCCTTGAAAGAGCTGTAAATCGCTCTTGTAGAGGCACCCCAACTCTGTCAATTGCATTAATTTGCTTGCTGCCTTTGTTGTATCATCATAAGGGCTATTCTCAGGGTCAGCATCAAGGATAGGTATGGCAGGCTAACTGCTGAGGTCCCACACCCCAGCCAGGGCTCACTGACAAGACAGAGCCCCCTGGAGTTGCTTCACAATTACAACCACTTGGCTTTGGTTCTGGCCCAGACAGCAGTGGTGGTGAGAAGGAGGAGCAGTAGACGCTACTGCCTACCTGCTCACTGTCTCTCTACCTGTCAAGCCATAAAATGGTAACAATGGTGAGGAAAAGGATGAGGAGTAAGAGCAGCTGGTAACAATGGCAGTGAGAAGGTAGACTCACTGAGGGAGGGGGGCCTTGGAGGATGTGTTGACCAAAGGCCCTCAAAAACCTGGAGTCGGCACTTGTTATTCTCACCTGTGTGAAGCCGGGTCCGTTCACTAATTGATATTAATAATAATTTTGAGGGTGTTATATCCACCTCCATCCCTAGTATCATTTGGGTGCTGACAAGGAACTAAGAGAGAGGCTGGATAACTAAGTGAAGCACATACTTGAACTTTATTATCAAGGGAAAAGCGATGGTAGCACAATTCAATCACAATTTAATTCAGCAGTTTGTACTGTCTATGGAACTTGCATCGCCAATGCTACTCTGTAGGATGTGTGTCATTTCTGAGGTTCCTGTGTAATTTGAGGAAGTTATGGAGCACTCCTCCTAGGGAGACTGGTTTGGTGCCTACTCTGAGGCCTTTTCGGTGTCAGGTGAAGACCTTCATATTTTCCAAGGTCTTCTAACCACTGACATTGTTTTTTATGCTAAGGATGTGATGTGTTGAGGTGGTGGTGGTTTATATTTGTTTTTATTGTTTTATTTTATTATATTGGTGTAAGCTGCTCTGGAAACATTTGTATTGAAGTGCAAGGTATACACTTATAAAACACATAAAAAGGTTTCCGTTCTTCCATTCAAACTCAACAAAAACAGAGAAACAATTATAACAGAAAATATTATCCCTGTCTTAAAAGAATATAAACATTATAGGTGAATTTTAAAAGTTTGAAAAAAAGAATGCCAGAGAAGACTGGTGACAACGAAAATAGATATAAGAATTGAGGATATAGAAATGAGATTAAAGCAATTAGAACAAAATAAAGGTAAAATAATAGAAAGTATAAGAAATATTTGGGGGGGGGTGGAATTAATGAGATTTTAAAGAAGTTTGTCATTAGAAACCAATGCAAACGTTAAAGAGGTTCCATGTGTGAAAAATGAGTATGTAATTTTCTGGAAAATTGAATAGAAGACCTTAATAGTAATTGTCCGAAAGTTTTTTTAAAGGCAAGAGAATTAAATGAGACAACTTCCAGCTTGATCCTAAGCATGTTGCTTACTCTGAATAAGCGAACACAGGAGTACAATCTAACTTACTTTAGGAGAAGGGTTTTTTTCAGGGCGATAGGGGGAAGGTTTCAATGAGCAGATATAAATTGATATAGGACATAGAATCAAATTAGAAATTGCTAGAACAAATGATGTAGATATATTTTTTTATCTTGTGGTATACATATTCATAATCTCATTTTGTATATGATTTATAGAAATCCTGGCTTAAAGTCTGAAAAAAAGAATTCCAGATTTTTCTCAAGCTGTCTCCCTTTAAGTTACAAAACCAAAGAAATTTGGAGGGTTATTTTTTACAGATGGAACAAGAAATGACAATATGCAGTGTGAATTAGACATTCCTTTTAAGCAAAGTGTCTGAAATAGCCAGAAAAGCATCCCATCGCTTAGCCTTATTGAATTGCCAAAATTGATAAATTGGATTAGAGCTATCTATACATCCCTTAAAACAATACTTCTCATGAACAGTTACACCTCAGTGAATTCCCCCCTCTGAAATTTGCATGTGGTGTGGCCCCTCCCTCACCTGCGCTGATTGGCTTCATCCATCCCCTTCCCCCTCCCCAATGGCAGCGACATCCTAACTATGTGGCTACACTGCCTTCGCACCACACTGGTTGGTGGAGCAGGGCTGTCTGTTATCTGACTAGCAAAGGGGCTGCCCTGCCTGTTTGGCCTGGAGGAAATTAATAGCTATTAAAGTTCAAGCTCTGAACTTTTTCAAAGTTTCAATATTTTCTGTGCATCTGTATACTGCTCAAGCTTCAGTTTAAAACAAAAATGAAAAAATCAGTCTAGTAGATCTCAAGTAATAAGCCCTACACTACCGTAGTCTTATATAAGATCATCTGTATAAAACTTAAGTTTATAGCATATACTTGATTGCCCCTGATGTCTCTGTATTGAGCAAGACTTCTGAAAAGGGAATCTATAGACATACAAATGTGTGAACATAGGCACTCCATACGATTTGGGCTCTTAGTTGCTAAAGGGGTCTAAACCATATTGAGTGCCTACATATGCTAAGGTGGCCACTTAGTGAATCGTAAAAAAATAGGACATGCATCACCAAGAAAGAGACTAATCTGCATAAAATTAGCATATGCTAATTTATATGTAACGATACAGTAAATAGAAATCTCATGATTGTGTGGAAAACTGTAACCAGATGACCTATGTGTCTTGCTTTGTATGCTGTACAGGTGCTGTTGGTGGGCAACTTCAAGGCCCCTGTGCTCTTCCTCCTGATGGTTCCTTATCTTTAAACTGGACTAGGACTGGACAGCTCTTTAAACAGAGGATAGAAGAGAGACCTCTGGCAGACCATCAAATAGAGGACTGTCCTTTGTAAAAGATGATACCTGGCATCACGTGCACAAGTGTAAGGGCATAGGCACTCCTCTTCAGAAGTACTGCTGGAACACATTGCTGCCATGAGCTGATGTGGAACCAACTGGGTGTAATCCTTCCCCTCCCCCCACGCACACATTTAGTATACACATGAAAGCACATGAAAAGAGGGCTCTGGTCTCTCACCATTAGCTTCTCTACAGAAACACACATTACAAGTCGGATCAGCATTGAGTCAGTTGTGAGTAAACATAATACATATTGCTATCAAGATCTTATTCCCAACAATTATGTCATCTTTTAGGCAGAGGCCATTCACTAAGATGGGAGAAAAATATCAATATTTTCAAATCTGCCATTTTGTATACTTAGGAGGAAAAGCAATAACCTTAGAGAAGGTACAGGAATTGAATTGCTTATAAATTCAGGGGGTGGGGACAATTAAAGGATTTATTATAGTTTGTTGCATATTGAATGTAAAAATATAAAATCTTAATGTAGAGCAAATGTTCTGCATGGAATATATCTCTGGAAGTGTGGGCTTCTATTTTAAAAACTCTTTATTTTCAAATAGCTTTGGTATTAGAGAAAATATCATCACACAGTGGTATCTCAGGACCTAACTATATATGACATGGGAGATCCATGATCAGCCATCTTTCTCATTGGTTAAAAGCAGCTGTCAGGACAAGGGGAATTTGGAGCAGGATTGTGGTTCTGGGTCAGGTGTTGCAGGGTTCAAATGGAGTAGTATTTAATACCTGGATAATATTCTCATCGCTGGGGAAAATATACAATGTATAGGAAATCTTGAAAATGTTTTGGATAGGTTACAGAAATATGGGTTTAAGATAAATACATGTGCGTTGTTTCTGGAGGAGGTTTCTTACATACAGCATTGTCTAGATGCAGAAGGTATATGTCTCATAAAGAAAAAAAATGAAGTTAACAACGATGTTCTGGTGCCCCCAAAGTAATTGCTAACTATGATAAATTATGTACAGTTCATTCCAAACTTGGCAACTTTAATCAGTCTCCTGACAGATTTACAATGCAAGAATATAAAATAGGCCTGGACAGAAAGAAGTACACTGTCATGCTCTCCAGATGCTTTGGACTACAACTTCCATCAGCCCCAGCCAATATTTTTAATCCAGTGGTAATGAGGGTTATAGTCCAATATCCAGAATGCACCACAGTGGAGAAGGTGGTATTAACAGCGAAACAAGTGGCTCTGACAATACAAAAAGATCCTGTTTGGACCAAAGTAATGCATTACAACTTCACAGGATGGCCTGGCCCCACACCACACCACGTGCCTGGTGTACAGTTTTGCCCTATCTTTGTATTTAATACATTTATACTCCACTTTTCAGGGTAAAAACCCTCCCAAAGTGGATTACTGCATACTAGAAAAATTGAATTGTCTGTGGACAATGGGTGCCTCTTCTGGGGATTATAGGTGATCATTCTAAAAAGTTTACTGAGCAGGCCCCTAGCAGAGCTCCATGAACAACACTAAGGAATAGTGGAAATTAAAAATCTAGCTAGGTTTTATTTTTAGTGGCCAGGCCTTGATCAGGATGTAGAACTAGAATGTGAGATATGTAACTGCCACCAGAATATGCCAGGAGAGTCTTCATGTCAGTCATGGAAATGGTCTTGGCAAAGACTACATATATTTTTGCTGAAAAGAACAAGCATATCTATCTGGTGGGGATTAATGCATATTCCAGGTAGCCTGAAGTACTTCCAATATCAAACACTACCACAGCTTTCCACTCTGCTCCTTATGGGTAGGCTGACCATATGAAAAGGAGGACAGGGCTCATGTAACTTTAACAGTTGTAGAGAAAAGAGAATTTCAGCCGGCATCATTTGTATGCAATTCGTACCTGGTGATATTCCCTCTTTATTACAACATTAAAGCTGCAGGGGCCCTGCCCTCTTTTGTATCTGGTCACTCTAGTATAGCGCCTGCAACTTTAATTGTTGTGATGTAGAGGGGATTTCACCAGGTACGAATTGCATACAAATGACGCTGGCTGAAATTCCCTTTTCCCTGCAACTGTTAAAGTTACATGAGCCCTGTCCTCCTTTTCATATGGCCAGCCTACTTATGGGTTACCTATGGAAATAGTTTTAGATAATGTCCCACAGTTAATTTGTGAGGACCTCCAACATTTTCTTGCCCAAATACTGTGCAGCACGTTAGATCTGTGGCATACCACCCAGCTTCAACGAGAGTGATGGAGCTTTTTGTCCGGACTCTGAAAAGACCCTTAGATAAAAATGATGGCAGGACTTTGTTAGATTGCCTTGATTCTTCCCCACCCCTCACTGATCAGTCTACTCTGCATGCTGTCACACAGAAACAGCAGAATTATTTTTAAGATGTAGATTTGCCAATTCCATACAGATGGTGGAGGAGGGGCAGAGGCACCTTCCCACATCACACAAATAATCAGCTAAATAAGGCGTAGCCTCCATATAAGCAGCCACACTCACCTAGGTTATCTGTATGGCTCTTCCCCATGCTATTGGCTCCTGGTGAATGTTTAAGCAGGGGCTTCATACTGGATCTCTGCACCTTAATCTCTGGCTTTTGGCTGTCTTTGATCATTCTGACATTTTTATCTTTACCCCTCATAACTCTATGACACTCTTGAACTGATTAATAGCGACATGTTTGATAGCAGTTCAACAGGTGCAGCTTTTCTCAGCACTGCAAATCCACGCTGCAAATCCAGGCTGGCTCGATGACGCTGTTGGGCTGATCAATAGTGGCATGTTTGGCAGCAGTTCAACAGGTGCAGCTTTCCTCACCACTACAAATCTGGGCTGGCAAAAAGCTGCATCTCCCACAGTACTGCCAATTGTGCAGAAGTTGAAAAGACAGGGACTCTGTCAGGAAAAAAAGTGGCAACCTAACAAAAGGTTGCTCTCTGTGTATAGCTATTACAAATTAGCTAATATGTTGGACTTTGCCTCTGTAATACATAGAAAACATATTATTGACAGACGTTCCCCATATATTTGGTGAAGACAGAATTGTGTGTCCAAAACGAACTTCTATCACTCCTGCCTTCAGTTTCAATTTTGTTGTTGTTGTTGTTGCTTCCGATAGGATAAATTTTCTAGGAGCTATAATGAGAATGTGCTTTCAAATAAAAGAAAACCCAGCACATAATAAATTAGGCTAAATTGATTTGTAGAAAATATATAGGGTTTTCTTGCTTGCCACGCCCATTTTGAATATGGAAATTACTATGCAGAATAATAACGATCAGTGATTTAACTCTGTATTTAGTAATAAAAACAAAGCAACCCAAATTCCTGTAATTATATCATGACTGCTATACATTCTTTTCTTTTTTGCCCCATTGGTGGAGGTAATGGCTAGACTGTCCATAATTTGCTATATTAAAAGTTGGTAACCCCAAAACCTACTCATGGCTCAGGCTGCTTCTTGGGAATTTCTTCTGTCCAGCTTGTATCATGATTCAGCATCAGATAGTGGCTACAGTGGGGGGAACCTTACAGAAACATGTACATAAGTAAATAACGTTACCTGCCTGTAACTGATATTAATGCAGAGGGACCTCCATGCATCAGTTGGTTGGATGCTGTTTGCAGTCCGTTTCTGGAACATTCTAAAAGGCAATGTCTGTTGAGTGGAGTGCTGCTTCCTCACAATTCTGTGTGACCTGGGAGTGCGACCGAAAAAAGAGATGCAACCACCTGTTTGGATTTGAAAACATGGGTAATACCAAAGTAAGGGAATAAGTAGAATGTTATCACATCAGAGGTAATCGAAGGCTCCAGTTTTTAAACAAATGTAAGTCTCAGTGAACTCAGCGGGACATTCCTCTGAGTAAATATGCTTAGGAGTGTACTGTAGGTGTAGTTTGACCCCTACAGTTGTAGAAAGTGATGTACAAAGATTATGTGGGTTTGTGAGAAATAACGGGCGTTAGGAGCAGGCATTATATGTGGTATAGATAATTTAGATATGAAAACAGAACTATCAAGCAAATTTGTGGGTTGAACCCTAATTTCATGATACAAGAGATCACTTATCTTCTCACAATAATAATATTATTATTATTATTATTTATATGACACTAAAAACATAAAATGAATGCCTAAGCCAGAAACTCCACAATCACTCTTCATGGTGTAAATGTAGGTAAGGTTTCATGCTGTTTTCAATTAGATTTTTTTCTTTGTTTTTGTATCATACAGAACTCAGCTCCAAAATATATAAATGCATAAATGTCTTAAGAAATGAACCCATTTTGTATCTGTTGAAGAAGGTAGTAAAAATTCAGGAGAGATGATTGAAGAGACTAGGGAACTGAGGGTATAGGGACACCATTCACCCTTTCCACGTTAGGGACTACAAAGCCACCATTTTATACAGAATATATTTAAAAATCTATATCAAATTCAAAAGGTGTGAAAAAACTCAATTCAGTCTTCTTGCAGAATCTGGATTTAATTTTTCCTCTCAATTTCAGTTGCAAAACCAACTATGGCCCCCTCCACAAGGATGCGCTTTTGCGCCCGGTTCGGGGATTATGCGCATTATCGCGGAGGCGCATTTACTCCTAATCCCTCTGCACGGGAGGCGGCGAGAGGCGGCGAAGCGCATTAATTGATGTCCAAAAAGCGCTTTACATGTAGTTAATGTGCATAATCGCTTGTTCACACGGCGAAAATGCGCTTTAACGGCCGGAGCAAAATAAAAGTCGCTATTTAACGCGCATTCGATAATGCGCATAATCCGGGAGATAACGCGCCTCTGCGCCCGTTTTGCGCTCCGCTGGTGTGAAGGTAAAATTTATAATGAGCCTTCAAAGAGCATTAAAGCGCCCTTGTGGAGGTAGCCTATGTTGCTATTTAAAGTGTTTATACAAAGTGTTATATAGAAAACTTTGTATTGAACATTTCATGTATTAAAAAAGGTTGCTGCATATAAAATTTGAAATTTAGATTTTTAACATATTTTATTCTAGCACATTTTGCCTTTATACTTTCTCCAAATTTGGCAGAAGTTATTTGTTGCTATGATTATGTGTTCCTCCTAGATTATGAGGCCTTGAGTAATGAAACAAAGCTGCTAAAAGGAATGAAAGATTGGCTTCTCCTCCACCTCAGTTAATGAGTTACTTGAGATTCATTAAGAGGTTGTTCTTAAGATAAAGATTCAGAACTACAGCATGCATGACACACTGAATAAAACAACTTCCAGTAACCACAATGCTCCTTGAGGAACATGATGATTTATAGGTCACTCTATGGTGAATAATTCTTGGGGTTAAGACTCACAATCCTCCATCAAGAAACAATGACTTTGCTTAAGCATTTTCAGTGACTGTTTCCTTTTATGGCACTTTACAAAAACTGAATGTGAGCTTTCTCAGGCTGCTTTCCCCACCCTCTCCTCTACTCAGATTTCCAAAGAAAAGAGCTTGAAGAAGGCATAATGAGGGTATGATATATCTCTAAGATGCAAAGCCCACGCTCCTTCTTGTGGTGATTTACGCAACACCTATTTGTGTACTTAAAAGTATGGAACAGTACACCAGTGATATTCCCTTGATATATTCTGCTCTCTGCATTTCAAGAGACCAGTGTGTGTTCGGCTTTGTGCTGGACTCAGATCTGAGTAACTGCTAGATTTTAGATTATTATTTTTTTCCAATGGGCAAATAGCCATTATTGCTTCTTTGTCCCAGTAAGCTTTGATGTAATTTGAAATCTGATTTACACCAAACTGGATCTAATCTAATTAAGTCTGCTTAACACATCCACTATCTCAGTGCTGTTGCAAAATGCAGATTTGAGGGCTTTAATACTTGCATGTGCACCTTCAATGTTGCGCAGGAAAGAAGGTTTAAAAATAGTGTGGTTATTCACAGCTGCACAGCTTTGCAGGTGCACAGTGAAAAATAGCTAAGGGGTGGGAATCATGCTGGTGGTGGTGGCGAAGGAAGACATGAGGGAGGGGGAAAGAGGGTGGGGAGGTCATGGTGCCATTTTTGGTATTTGTTTTTAAAGTCCAGTAACTGCATGTGTACCTTCACAGCTGTGCAGAATGGTTTAAAATCAATTGTGTGGTTATTCACATCTGCACAACTTTGTAGATGCACAGTGAAAAATAGATGCAAAAAAAAAATCATGGATTTCCTGACCACAAATTCCATGAAAATCAGTGCAAGGAAAGAGCAGGGAATGAGAGGAGGAGGAGGAGGACAAAGATACAGGAGAGAGAGATGGGAGGATATTGCAAAAGCAGTTCTACAGCTTTAAAAGCACTCCCACCAATGTGAGTAATATTACTGCCTCATTGAAACACGTGTCTTTGCAGCGCTTGGAAACCGCAAGCACAAGAAAAATAATTACAAAAATAGTTTGGGAAAATACAGAATATTGAGGGTGATATAACGTCAACACAATGGATGGGGGGGAATCATGTGTCCTGTGCATGAGCCAGATGTTAAAGTACCATGATAACTGCTGAGATGTATCAAGTGGTATATAAGTAATTTAAATAAAATAAAATGCTAGTGTAGATTGGCTCTCTGGGTATGTATCTTTCCCAGTACTCATTGAATCTAAGGCCAACTTTATTGGGCATTTTGCCCACAGAATTCTTAACTGGCTATCTATAAATAAACTGTACTTTGACTGAATAAAGAGTTCTTATATGCGTAACCTTGTAATCGCTCACAAACCTGCCTGTGAAACCAGGAAGCAATGTTGCTATGCAGGTTGGCCCTACCATTAGGTAAAATGAGGCAGCCACTTCAGGCAGCAGATGCTGAGGGACAGGGAGTTGACATAGCTGTCTGTGTCACACGATCTGCCCTTTACCCCCTAAGTTAGCTTGCTGCTCTCACATATAGTAAAGGACGCTGTCCTATCACTAGTGTTGTAATAATATTAAATTGGCAGTCTGGTTGGTATTTGTACATGGAATGGGGGAAAGATGCCATCTTGTCCATTGCCTCAGGTGGAAAAATGTTTTTGGCTAGTCCTACCTGAACCTTGCCCTATTTTATTTCTACAGCCTGCTTTGCCTTTTTTCTTCTTCTGTTGTTCCTGTATACAGGCCTCCAGTTTTGTTCCTCTTTCATTTTGGTTCTTGGTTTTGTGTAGTCTATTTTCCTGCTGCCTTCATACCCTTTTCATGTTTAAATTCCTCTGTGCACCTAATCTCATGCTCATTGTTACGATATTCCTTACTCTGATTCCTTTTGTCCACAGCCTCAGCTGTTTCCCTCATCTTGGTAACTATATGAATTGCAAACATACATGTGTACTAATTTTGGCTTTAATTTACAAACGGACTTGACTTTAGGACACTGGCATGTCCTCTGAAGCTCAATTTCTATATTACGTTTCCTTTCCATAGGAAGATAATCTCCATGAATTGGGGTGGGGGGAATAATTGCCTGCATATACAGCACCAGTAACTGGCCTAGCATTTTAAAATATAAGAACAAGTCCCTGCCATGAGGAGATTACAGTCTATAATTGTAATCCATTTGGACTCCTGGAATGCATTGGTATATTCCAATATGTTGTACATGAATCCAGGGCAAGCCTTCCCATGAATCAGACTGAGGCACCTGCATCAAGCGGCAGAATGGTAAGAGCGATAGAAGTATGTTGCTCCCCTGCCCGCCCAGAGGGCCCTCCACTGCCACCCCACCCCCCACTGCTTCCAGCAGATGCACAGGAGAGTCCTGCCAGCCACTCTCCTGTCATGGCATTTCCCGCAGTGAGAGAGCTGCAAGTGGGACTCTAAAGCAGCTGCCTGCTCTCTCTTTGCCTCATCATGCAAAGAACCACATGGCCTGTTTGTTCAGGACTTGCGAGAGCTCTTGTGAGAGCCCCACAGGCACCTTTTCTGGCTATGCAGCTCTCCACGTGATGAGGCAAACAGAAGGTGGGCAACAGTGGCAAAGGTAAGAGGGGTCATGATGCAGCAGTGCATGTTCTCTCCTGCCTCAGGCAGCAAGACAGCTTGCGCTGGGGCTGCATGAGACTGAGGCCTTTATCACACCTACTATTTTTCTCCCGGTTTGCTTCTGCGGGTTCCCCCTCTGTTTCCTATGCCAGTGTAGCGTTTTGAATCACACGTGGTCTGTTTTGCTCCGATACCTCAGCTCAGCCTGTTGAACTTGTCTGAAACGCCCTTTGCCTGTCAGGGTTAAATCGAAACAGAAACTAAAACGGAGCACTCAGGGCATGAGAACAGCATGAGGGAGACGATGTCATGCGAGTCCCGTGCTGAAGAAGTGGATCAAAGTCACGGTGAGTGTGCTTAAAACCGCGAGTGTGATAACGGCCAGACTTTGAAGATGGTCTGGAAACTCCAGCTAGCGGAAAATATGGCACTAAGGGTTTTTAACAAGGATCAGGCATTATGAACATATTATAAGAGTCCTATTTTATCTTCCCTTGCTTCCAGTTCATTCCCGCTTTGGATTATTCTGTGTAGGGAAGTATACCTGGTGCTTATGGCAAAATGATGATGATGATGATGATGATGATGATGATGATGATGATGATGATGGAAAAGGTGTGGAAACAAGGAGGATTATAAATGGGTGATGGCGACATATGGACCACCCTGGGAAATTCTGTGAATTGAACATTAAATGCCTTGTCTGGAAGCAACCAAGGTGAAAGATGGCCAGAGCATAAACCAGAATTTTCACTAAGGGGGTGGGGGAAGTTTATGTATTTTTGTAATAATGTAAAAGTAGAAGCAATATGACTTGGCAATGGATTGCAAAATTGGGAGCAAAGGAGGAAAGATAAAACTTGTGCAATAGTTACACATATTGTGTCCAATCCATAGACTGGCAGTGAAAAAATGCTTGTGCATAGGGTAATATCTTATAGGGGCTGTGCACATGTGGACAGTCCAGCTGGCCCTGGTCCATAGCCTTGCCAGTCCAGGTCTGTAAATGGCCCCTATTATGCGCAGCCGCGATATTGCCTTGGGAGCAAGCCCTGATGTGCAAAAATGCATGTTTCCGGAAGGGGCATGCATGATTTGCTCCTTCCAGGAATGCATGTTTTTGTGAATGTTGGGGCTTGCTCCCGGAAGGGTGATATTGCAGCTGCACACTGTTAGGGGTTCCCATGAACCTGGGCCAGAGGTGCGCACAGACCAAGGCCCAGCAGGGCTGGCCATCCACACATGGCCCCTATTAGATACTACCCACAGAGTTTAATCTCTCTGTGTCGAAACACTTTAGAAGTATGAATTGACCCTGAGTATCAGCCTATAGCTGTGTGCAGCTGAACTTCTGTGTTAATTAATTTGGAGCCATTCAGACATTTTATCACAGATTTGGCACATGTGGAGTTTGCCACAGTGTTCTGTTCATGTCTCTTTTATTCCTTCAAAAGAAGTCTTGATGCAATTGTGCAATCGCATCAGGATTCACTGTGATTTATTCAATGTGCATATGCCCAGGTGCACATTGGTAACCTATGAAAAAGAAAGAGGCATACTGAAAATTGTGTCACACTGTGCCTGCTCAGCTGCTCAGGATAAAGTCCTGAAACCAAAAGAGGAATGATAGATCACTACAGAATTTCTGGGAGCAATTTGGTTTCAGATCTGACGTCTTCCCACTGCCAAGAAAAAGCATTTCTATACAGAATGGTGTTTCAGTGGCGACTGAGTTATTGCTTTGTTCTATCTTTAGCCTACTGCTGCCAAGGAGGTGATTTTTATTTAATCTTACATTAGGTTCCATTCCAGTTGTCAGCCTTAGCTAAGGAAGTTTGCATGGGAATATCAATTATTACAACTGTAATCCTACTGACTAAACCTCAGGACCCTTCGATCTTGTGGATTTTCTAGGATGCCCATCATGGATTTATTGGAATATAATTAGCCATATCACAGTAGGCCAGGGGTCCCCAATGCGGCGCTCACAGGGGCGCCATGGCACCTGCCGGGACCTCCAACGGTGCCCACAAAGCTCTCTACTCTCTGCCCACTTCAAAAAAATATTTTTAATAAAAAATCTTGAAAATGTTAGGACACCAGGTTCTCCTTCCTGTTCCTGAACCTCCTGCTGATTAGCTGTGGGCAGGAAGTGAAGGAAAGAGTTGCTTCCTGGCCCCACCTAATCATCTTCAATCTACATTGGTTTTTCTCCTTTGTTTTCTCTCTCCCTCTCTCCACCCCCGACTGGCCTTGCTGTTTCTTGCCACCCATTCCTTCCCTCGCTCTTTCTCTCCCTTTCCACCCCTGACCTTATTCTTTCTCTCTTCATAGCCCCTAGCCTTGCCCTTTCTCTCCCACTCACCCATTTATCTTCCTGCTTCTCTCCACTCCCAGTCTTCAGCCTTGCTATTTCTCTCCCCGTGTTGCCACCTCTTTACCTTGCTATTTCTTTTCCCCTCCTAGCCCCTAGCCTTGCTATAGCTCTCCCCTCTATCCCTTTGCTGGCTATTCTCCCCTCCCCACCGCCTCACTGTTTCTCCCCACCGCCTCTTTTGACTAGCCAAGCCTCCACAGCAGCTATTATGGGACTAGTCACATCATCATGGGAGTTGATTTTGTAGTGGTGCCCACAGGAACATCTCAAATTCCCCAGTGTGCCCACAGTTTCAAAAAGGTTGGGGAACTCTGCTGTACGCCTTATTAATAATACAAGTAGACAAGACAATGCGATCAAGGGGATACCATGATGGGACCAGATAAGGGAAGGCCTGTGGTAGAACACCTGCTTTGTATGCAAAAGGTTCCAGTTAGAGCTGACAGAGACTCCTGTCTAAAACCGTGGAGAGCTGCTGCCAGTCAGTATTATAAGGCAAGATGGGCCAATGGTCTGACTCAGTATAAGACACCTTCCTATTTTCCTAGATCATGAAGAACTTGAAGCAAGTTTCACCTTCTTCATGGACTCACTTGATAGAATCAGTTACCAGTTGTGTTCAGATGTCACAATAAACTATGGTTTATCAGTCTTGAGCTTACATGTTCCCAAACTCCCTTCTCCTCAACTGTGTGGAAGAGATTGGAAGCTTTCAGTTCTGGTTTCAGTTAATCACAGTGTAGCATTACATCCAGCCCTTAAACTGTGGTTTGTTGGAAAAATTCAACTTTGTAACTCATGGTTTTAAGTTGGCTTGTTTCAGACAAACCATAATTAAGATTATCCACAGCCCTGTCCTGTTTTGTATCTGGTTAAGAGGGCAGGGCTCCTTCAGCTTTAACTGTTGTGATGAAGAGGGAATTTCACCAGGTACTGCATGCATACACCTGAAATTCCCTTTTCTATACAACTGTTAAAGATACAGGAGCCCTGTCCTCCTTTCCATATGGTCACCCTACGTAAATATAACTACATCTTGATTATCTCTTTGCTTTATTTCTGATACTAGGGAAAGGTCACTTCCTCCAACTAACAGCCTTTCATAAATTATCCAGCTCTCCCATTTCAACTGCACCTTACCAAGAGTGTGCATGTTCAGTGGCTTAGTTTGGAGATAACTGCTGCCCCCTTGAGGAGGATCTCTCAGCCTGCAAGTTCAGGCACCTAGTTGGGCACTTGAGATGTGAGAAGTTGTTTGCAGCACTGCTAAAGACTGGAGCTTAGAGGAGGGGCTGCAGCATCCTTCAATGGGATGTGATCTTGTACACATCTGGAAGAAGGCAGCTGCCTAAAAGAGGTCATGCACAAAACCTTCCTAGTCTTGTTTCTCATTTGCGTTGCTATAAATAACTTTTTCTCATCTGGCCCTTGGGCCTTTTTTCATTTGAAGGTCAAAAATTACAGGGTACACACATTTAATGACAGTATCTCACACAAGGAAAATCCCCAATAGCGGTAGGAGGAGAGAATTCTGTTAAGTTGCAAAGGAACATGGATTTTTTTTGGGGGGGGGGCGGGTTAATGAGGGCATTTGCTGCTATTGTAGCATGCAGCCACAGAAACTTCTCTGTTCCAAACAGGCGACAATGCCGAAGGACCTAGAGATAAAGGCAACTGCTGTGAGTTGACAAGCTGAGAGCACAGCAATTCATGCTAGATACAAGGGTTATCATTGCTTGTGGCCCTAAAGCCCCAATCAGTGTGGGATGCCTGGCTGCATTAGAACAAGTTATTAAACATCCTGATTTCTCCTTCCAGGCAGCTGGCAAATATGGGCAGCTGATCTCATTGGCTTTTGCTTTTTTTCTTAAAACAACAACCACCTAAAATAGTGCAGGGAGTTGAGATTTTTCATGCCCCTGTGCAACAGATAAATACACGGGGGAATAAACAGGAAAAATATATGAAACACTTAGATCAAGGAATGCATGGGTGAAGGAATGCATGAATGAAAACAAAACTGAAGAATATGGCGAAAGGAATGAAAAGGGGCATTCCGTCTAAGTAAGATATGTGACACAAAAGCAGAAGCTCTGAAATTCGGTGCTAAAAATCCAAGGAAGCCTAAATCGTGTAATCCCTAAATCTGACTGGAATGGATTATGCAAACCTATCATTTCTAAAGATTCACTATATTTGCATGTTTCCTGTATTTTATCTAGTTGACCTCTTTCTAGGGCAAGAGAAAAGGAGATGGTCTGAAAATGGTTTTATGTTTGACCCCTCGATTACTGATTTGTCTCTACTTTAATTCAAGACCTAGCCTCATGTTTTCAGATTCTTCCCCGCCTCCAGGAACCATGAAAGATAAAATCGTGCTTTAAACAAAAGCTAATGCAAGTTTTCTCTTAAATCAGCTAAATGCTGCATTAGATGCCATATTGTCAAAGAATGGAATTAGCTATGTCTTCTCATAAGCAGTACTGTGTAATATTCATTGTTATCACAACTTGTATAGCTGGATAATTGTTTTTCAACAGGGATTAACAGTAATCAAAGCAGAAAAAAGGACAAAAAGCCCACAGGTGTATGTTCTTACCCTTGTCTGAGAAATGCCTTTGTAGCCCAAGCCTAGGCATGTTTTTTCAGAAATAAATCCCACTAATTCAATGGGATTTACTCCTAGGTAAGTCTGCCTAGGATTGCAGCCTTCCCTAAAACTTCCTCTGAAAATCTGTAAAATGTGCTAGTAGAATACCTTTGAGAAAGAGAGGAAAAAACTGTTGACTTGTAAATTTGTTTATTTGTGCTCTGTAAAAAATTGGTGATCACATCATTCTCCAGACTCATCCAGTCATATATCATTAACATTTTATAAGTTCTCATTTAGAATACATTAGTGATCATTTATTGTCTTTTAATCATTTCCAAAATCTGTCACTTCACTCTGCAAGCCCTAAATGAGGGCCCCCTTTAGTGGTACCTTTCACCACTAATGTTTCTGTAAAAGGATGAAAATACATAAAATCCAATTGTGGTCTTTCAGGAAAGATTAGCTTAAAGAAAAATGTCTGTAACAAATGTGAAAGTGGAACAATGTTGGGGCCTGCCTGACATCACCTGGTAGGGAATTCCACAGAGAGGGAGTGAGTACACTAAAAGCTCTACTCTGAGTGGACTCTAAAATAGGGTGACCAGATAAAATCCAGGTCAGGGCTCATGTAACTTTAACAGTTGTAGAGAAAATGGAATTTCAGCCAGTGTCATTTGTATGCAATTAGTTCCTGGTGAAATTCCCTCTTCATCACAACAGTTAAAGTTGCAGGGGCCCTGCCTTCTTTTATATATGGTCACTCTAGTATAGTGCCTGCACCTTTAACTGTTGTGATGAAGAGGGACTTTCACCAGAAACTAATTGCATACAAATGACACTGGCTGAAATTCCCTTTTCTCTACAACTGTTAAAGTTACATGAGCCCTGACCTGGATTTTATCTGGTCACCCTACTCTAAAAGGACCTCAGTCTTATGGCGAACCAATATAGAGCAATATATTGCACACTTGTTTCTGGGCACTCACGGATTTTCACAGGTCCCTCTCATGACATCTGCCTCCTATGCGCCTCCCGCCCCTTCTAGCTTTCTTCGCGCCACAAAAAAAAATACCCCAGTAAGTCTAACCCTAACCCTTATTTTTAATGACGGAAGTTGCCTCTATCCCCTGCTGCGTGCAGAAGCAGCGCGATCAAAACGGCCCACTGAATGGGCCAAGTGCAAGTTGTTTACTTCCTCTTTCAAAAGAGGAAGTAATGAGGGACAAACATGCGAGTGGAGAAGCAACAGTAAGCAAATGTGATTTCCCCCGTGTGATGATGCTCGTAAAGTTGTTTGTAACATTGCTTTCTTGAGAGGATGTAGACTGGAGTCCAAAATCTCAGCGAAACAGCTGTTATAGTCAGATTCCAGCAGATGGCATTAAAAAAAGAAAGACCGCACAATCACCGTCCTTCCTTATGGGAAAATGGCGAGAAGACAAAGTTTTGCCCTGAAGCTGACGATTTTCCTGTTTGCACTCATCTGCTTATCAACTATATCTATGTTAATTCTAATACATGTCAATTAAAGTAAGGTTTTCTACCCTTTAATCTGGAATATTTCCTGAATAAGAATTCACCCTTCATTTTAAAGAATTGCTTCTTCAACTGAATGTTGTTTATCTCATGTGAACAAAATCTAAGCTATTAAAAATAGGGACTGTTTAACTCAGTTTTCATCCACTGGAATTATCTCATAGCAAGCAGCAGTAGCAAGACTCTGTAGTATTATAGCAAACTTGTACAATTTTGTGGTTGTGAACCACAAAGCCAAATGCAGCTCACCCACCCATGCACTGTAACCATACAGGTATTTTAACAACCCTCCTCTAGTTTTTGCAGTCTGCAGCAGCAGAAATGGGGTTGGGGTGGTAGTGGCTACTGAGTTCCTGCTCGGCTGTCATATGCAATTCATGAGCCAAGTTCAGCTTGATGGGTCACACAAATCATGCAGGCCTTCACTACATGGATATTTTCCATTTACTGATGATATCTATTTCAGTGTTATTTCAGCCTGGTGATTCTTGCCCACACAGGAACTGCTAACATGCCTACTTTATGAGACAGATTGCTAGATGGGGACAGTCTGTCCTATTTACTATGATCACATGGAAGACCCAAAACAAGTAGTGCTGTAAGTGAAAAGACAAATGGAATTCAGAGATGTGGTATTCACTCCTGAAGTGTCACAAGATAGCCAAAACTCTCTAAGCAGAGCTCCAGAGTAGTGTAGCGGTTAAGGTACCTGACCCAGATCAGGGAAGACATGGGTTCAAATCTCCATTCAACTGTGAGATCCACTGGGTGATTTTAGGCCAGTCACAATCTCTCATCTAATCTCCTTTGCAGGGTTGTTGTGAGGATAAAAGGGTGACCATGTATGGCACCTATCTAAGGAAAGGGCAGGATACAAAAGGCATAAATTAATGCTGTAGTATGTGCTTACTACAATGGACTAAATTTTGGAATGTTTTTTTACAGCCTCAATACTAAATATAGTAAGGAAGAAAAACCTCCACTCTGCTAGTCTGGCCCTTTATTGCAGGACTTTCTAACTTTGCTGAGTTGGAGCTGATTCAGGACCAGCTACCATTGCTTGAAGCCTTGCAGTATCATCTTGCTTGTTGAGTATGAAACAGCTAGTCACTATTTCAGACATAATTTCCTCTATGGACCTTGGTTTCCCTTCTTCACAGTATGGAGTAACAATGACTCTGTGCAGTCTTTTTTTCCCCTTTCTTTCTCAGGCAACACAATGGTTTTTGTGTTCCCAGAATAAACAACTCATGCCATGCACAAAAAAACCAATAAAGCCCTTTGTTCCAAGTTTGCAAGAGGACCCAATAGTATTCAAAGTACATAACCTTGCAGCAGTACAAACATGCTATGATCAGCAATAGAGCGGAAATGAATACATTTTTTTTTAAAATCAGTGGGCGGTATCCAATAGTGGCATTCCACAAACTCAAATAGCGCTAGGGAGCTAGTACAATGATTTTTTTCATTGTACATGAGGTTGTCTATTACGCTTGTGTAACCAGTTGCACAATGGATTGCACAAGAGTAATGCACAACAGCTTGTGAAATTATGGGTGCACAAACATAACTTTAGTTGGATTCTTGTTTTACACATTCTTCAGAACCTAGTTTCCACTAGCGTAACACCGTTTGCACTAACAGAATGTTAGTTGGATGCTGCCCAGTAGTTTCAGAGTTCAAATTCAACTTTGTAATTCACCAAGTTGAATTTGAAATTTGAAACTACTGAATTTGAGACACCCAAATTTTGCACTTTAAAATTAACTTTAAAGGATCTTTTTAAAAACTTAAATCTTAAGTCATGTTGATGACTCACACTTGTATTCTAAAACAACCTCATATAACAGTATCCATAATTGTGATTTTTCAAATTACAATATTCATTCTTTTGCACAAAACTCAGTGCTTAAGAATTTTTACCCCTTAACTGGTAGCCTATTCTCTCATTTCTGTCTCTGCAGTTTAGTCAGTGTTAAGGAATTTTTTTTGGTTCTTTGGCTCACTGTTACTTCTTAGTGACTCTTCAGATCTGATGCCAAAAATTGATTTGGTGAAGGATTCATAATGAAATCTTATTAGTGCATTAAATCAAGGCCACAAGAGTCATTTATTTATTTATTATATTTCTATACTGCCCCATAGTTGAAGCTCTCTGGGCAGTTTACATAAGATTTTTACAGCCACCAGAGGTCAGAAGGAACAAAACATGGTGTTTTTCTGTCTAAAACACTGCATTGCAGTGGTTCTGCTCCTACTTGGCGGGGCGGCTCCAGAAGGTGGTGCTTGGGGGACATTGCTCGGCCCCGTGGATTCTCCAGTATGGGGTCTCTCGGGTTAGTCTTGTCCCCCATGCTGTTCAACATCTACATTAAACTGTTGGGTGCGGTCATCCAGTGTTTTGGAGTGATGACACACAACTCTATTTCTCCTTTTCATCTTCATCAGGTGAGACTGTGGATGTGCTGAACCAGTGCCTGGCTGCGACAATGGACTGGATGAGGGCTAACAAACTGAAACTCAATCCAGACAAGATTGAGATGCTATTAGTGGGTGGTTCTGCTGACTGGATGGAGGGTGTTCAACCTGTTCTGGATGTGGTTGCACTCCCCCTGAAGGAGCGGGTTTGTAGCTTGGGGGTTCTCCTAGAACCATCTCTGTCACTTGAGGCTAGGGTGGCCTCGGTGGCACGGAGTGCCTTCTATCTGGACAGGGATAACCTGGCTTCAGTTGTCTACGCTCTGGTAATCTCTAAATTGGATTACTGCAATGCACTCTATGTGGGGCTGCCTTTGAAGACAGTTCAGAAGCTGCAGTTTGTGCAAAATGCAGCGGCCAGATTGATAACAGGAACCAGAAGGCTCAAGCATATAAGACCTACTCTGGCCTGCTTGCATTGGCTGCCTATACGTTTCCGAGCCCGATTCAAGATGTTGGTTCTAATCCTATAAAGCCTTACACGACTTGGGACCACAATTCCTGATGGAACGCCTCTCCCGACACAAACCTAACCATGCACTACGATCCACATCTAAGGTCCTCCTCCGGTTGCCTACTCCGAGGGAAGCATAGAGAGTGGCAACAAGGGAGAGCGCCTTTTCAGTGGTGGCCCACCAATTATGGAATGATCTTCCCGACGAGGCTCACCTGGCGCCAACATTGTTATCTTTTCGGCGCCAGGTCAAGACTTTCCTCTTCTCCCAGGCATTTAACAGCATATGATGAGGGTTTTGTGTTGTTGTTGTGCTTTGACCCAGAATTGTTGTTTTAAAGGATATTGTAATTATAACTTGCTTTTATGCTTTATGGTTTTAAATTTTGTACATCAGTGTTTTTAATGTTCAATGTTTTTAATTTTTGCAAACCGCCGAGAGAGCTTCAGCTATGGGATGGTATATAAATGGAATAAAATAAATAAATAAAATGCGTAGGATTGCTCCCTTAAAAGACTAAAATGCCACAGAACAATTAAAAATATAAAATACAATTCAAATATTTAAAAAGATACAATACAATGTAAAACAACAAAATGTCAGGAACTAATAAAACAACCATAAAATCTAAAACTGGGGGTAGTATCCAATGTTAGTCCTATGTAGAGTAAACTCACTGAAATGATTGAGATTTAAGTTAGACATGACTACAGTCCTATTAATTTCAGTGGGCCTACTCTACATAGGACTAACGTTGGATACTACCACTGGGTGTCTAAAACACCTGGGAGAAAAGAAAGGGTTTTGCCTGGCATTGAAAAGATAACGTAGGCACTAGGCGAACCTCTTTGGGGAGTTCATTCCATAAGTGAGGTGCCACAACTGAGAAGGCCCTCTCTCTTGTAGCCACCAATCTAGCTTCCTTTGGTGGGCACTCGGAGGACCTTTAAAGATGACCTAAGGGTCCAAGCAGGTGCATGTGGGAGGAGACATACCTTTACATGTCAAGACTTGTCCAAATTAGAAATATGCTTTAACACGAAAGAGAATTTTAAATTCTCAGTGTATTGTATTTTCAGTCAAGAATGTTTCATAGCACTCACATTATGAATTTATGTTTTAATGTGCTGGTGTACTTTCTCTTTCTTCTCTGCCTTCGTGAGGTCATAAAAATAGTCAAGTATGCAGTAGTTTATTTATAATTTCTCCATAGGTTTAGGCCACATGAAGTAAATTTTATCTGTCCAGCTCTCCTCAATTGTGAACAAGCATTTGTGGCTTGTGGCAGGTGAAGAGTAGGCAGCCTACAATCCAGATAAAGAATATATTATCTTTCTTTTCTGGATTCTATAGTGTTGTCCTTTAATTTTTCAGAAATATAATCTTTGAACTTCAAAAGAGCTTCAACGCTTAATGCCTTTTTAAAGCTATGTTTCTTTGCTCTTTCTTTTATCAAGTTTAAAGACATTCAAAGCAAGACAGGTTACCCTTTATTTCCATTACAGTATATGCAGCATTTTTTCTTTATTATATTTTATTTAAATAAGCTAAACCCAGAAAGAGCATTAGACCTTGCCATGGCTGTCCCATTGCAGATACTGTTAAATTACTTACTGTAAATAAGGAAGGTGGAATTGTGCACCTTTAAGCTATATAAGTGTTGAGAAATAATGTTGCATGGCATATATGTATATGGAACCTCTATTCTGTTTTTTCTTTGTTTTAAATTGGTTCTTTATTGTTTTTACTTGTATAATGATAAAGTAGGAAAATTGGTTAAGAGTTTTATGTTGTAACAGAGGTTACAACATAACTGCAGTATGGATGCAACAACAATTACACCCATACATCTAGTATTGAATGAGTGGGTCTTCCTTGCCTCTCCACCCCTATATTTCCCACAAAACTGCTCTAGAGGGTCCTCAACGGGATATCATTGGATTTCAGCCAGGATGTTTCTAGGTTTCTATGCAGTGCATGCATGCAACTTCATTTGGAACAGCACCTGACATCCTTAGACCTTTCTTAAAAAAATAATAATTCTGGCCTGGCACAAGGACCCGACCCTAGTTGCTATTTAAATTTTCCACAATATAGAGTAGGTCTAAGGCAGTGAGAAATTTAAATAGTGGCTCTTTGGGGAGCTGTTGCCTTTTACCAGTCAAGCCAGCCAGGGCCCACTAATGGAGAGGTAGCCTACCAAAGAGCAGTCTGCCCAGGGACCCCTGTAGTCAGCAACCAAATCTCGTTCATACTTGTGATCTAAATAAAAAGATACATAGTTGACATGAAGAAAGCACAGATTAGTATCTTCAGCCAAAAATGAAACTAATTGAGGCATTTGGCAAGCATATAATGGATGCAACATATTCAAATGGGATTCCTGTGTGCCTAATACTAAGGTGAATTGCCATCCTGGTCAGCTCATTCATTGCCTGTAATTCCAATTTGTCCAGGAAGACAGATTAAGGAGACATTATCCAATAATTCTAGGTTATTTCACACACCAAGAAATAGAGCACATATTTGAAGACTGCAGGGGGCTCAATTTCAGGAAATGTGCAATCAGTAAACAAGGAGCAAGCTGGCAATGAAATAGGGAGAACGTGCAATTGACTTCCAGGGTAAAGAGCCAAGAATACACTTTTCCAGTACTTGACATCCTGGTATCTGATTTGTGATTAAGAAGACAGACACACACATATCAGTTTTTAATCCTCTTTGCTTGAAACAATTACTGTAACAGCAAAATTTGAGGATCACTTCTGTTCTCCTTGCTGCTTGAAATCCATTATGTAAAAGTCAAAAACTGTTCCCACTGAAGATTTCTATGTCTAGTTTGGGGAAGGGGGAAATATATCCTTAGATTCTGTCCATTGGATTTGTTGATTTATAGCTGAACGTTTAGTGTTCTGTGTTAGCCTGCTATTCCATTTTAGATAATGGAATGCTCCAAGTCTTAGAGTCTAAGACGTCTATAAATTAATGCCCATATTTATGTTGACTTACAACTTGATCTATCTCAGGGATCTACAGTTAAATTGCCACCGACTACATAGTATAGTAATAGTTTAAAACTTTGCAATACAGGGAGAACAGTGGGGGAGGGGGTAAATAGTGCTGGAACATTCAAACATTAGCTCAGTCTCACCGTATAACTGTAATTCCCAGTATGAGGAAGTGCAAGGGAGCTACTACCGTGGTATGCCTACAGCGGAGATACCAGCTGGTTGCTACAATGAAAGAGAATCAAATTGTATGCTCGTATCCAAAACGTAGAACACACCCTTCTCTCCCAAACGCTTACCCCTTATATCAGCGTTCTCCAACTTGGTGCCCTCCAGTTGCTTCGGACTACAATTCCCAGCAGCCCCAGCCAACTTGGCTAACGGACCGGAGTTATGGGGTTTGTAGTCGAAAACATTTGGAGGGCACCAGACTGGAGAAAACTCTCATATATTTATATAATACACACATCTGCACATGCACACACAATATACCCATCCATACTAGAGTTGAGGTGAACCCTCTATTCTAACACACCGCTGCCACTTTCTGCTCGCGTCCTTTCCTGCCCTTCTCAATTCTGGCTCCGCCCATTTCCTTTGAAGCGGAGATTAGACAGATTCTAGAGCTTCCCACCTAACCGTTGGTTGGTCCTCCAAAGGAAGCGGCCATCTTTGTTCCGGGAAAAGAAGCCTCCGCGATCTTAAGAGGTGACAGAAGTCACCCGCTGAGTTGCATTAGGGTTTTTAAAAGACATTCGACCGAAGTCTCTCCGTGTGTTAGCGGAGGGAAATAAGGGGAAAGCGGTGAGTAATTATCAAGCGAACCGTCTTCCCCACTGCCCTCACTCAACATGTCTGCTCGATGCAGGCGAAGACTGCAGTCTTTCTAAGAGCTGAGGGGGAGGCTGCTTGTGCAAAATGGCCGCCGAGAGCAGAAGGTGGCGCTCTAGCGCCGCATCTCTATGGCTGCGGGCATGCTGGTGGAGTTGCGTCTAGCTGAGTTGGGGGCTGGAGAGTGAGCGGGCCCGAAAGAGTCAAAACGAGGATGAAGGGATCGGCGGCAGCTGCGGTGGCGCGACGGGCATGAGAGAAATCAGTGCAGAGGCCGCCTAGAATTGCCCTGTCTCTTTAGGGGGCGCTGCTGTTCTGCTCATTGGTCCTCTTCTCACTTTCGATTTCCACTTTTCCTCCTCCGCCGCCAGGATCCTCGTCCTGTTGCTCCTTTTTTGCTACAACCCCTTCGTCCCGTCCTCATTTCTATTTCCTCAGATCCCTCCACCACTCCAGGCTTCCCT
Source organism: Anniella stebbinsi (assembly GCA_029215795.1). Lineage (NCBI taxonomy): Eukaryota > Metazoa > Chordata > Lepidosauria > Squamata > Anniellidae > Anniella > Anniella stebbinsi. The sequence goes on along the minus strand of JARDYH010000005.1, from coordinate 55,333,516 downwards.
GTTGCCTTTTCCCCTGCCTTTACATCCCCTAAACTTCCTCCGGCCCGACGTGCCCCTTACCTTAAAAGGCATCGTAGCCCCCACCCCCCGCCTGTCAGCCTCTTATGTTCCTCTCGGCTTTTCCACCTGCCCCTACCTCGTCTGCGGATTCCTTCAGCTCTAGGTGGGGAACGCAGGCGCCCCTTCACCTATTTTCTCGCTTCCGTGCTTGGCACTCATCTTTATTCTGAAAGTCCCCGTCCTGTTTCCTCAGCTCCTTAACATTTCAGTCCCCCCTGCCCAGTTTCCCCCTTCATTGCTAGGTAGACTCTCCTGCCACTTATTTTCCGTTCCCCACAGAGATCCCTCCCCCCCCCCGGCTCTCACGCGCACCCCGTTGCTTTATTCTTGGGGAGTGTTCCTGAGCTGTGTTATTCCCTTCCCTGATTCTTCTCGCGTTATCCTAGGAAGGCTTTGCCCTGCCTACCTCCAACACAACTTTCTCTGCTGCTGGTTCTCTGCGCCTAGGAGCGTTCAAGCCCCCTCTCTCTGGCACTGCTCCTTTCGTCTCCTCCTTCCCTCCCCCCTTTATGTAAACAAGTTTCATTGTTCGCTTGCGCCTTTGTTTCTTGGTATCCTGCCTGCACTCTGACTTAGCAACAATTCCCCCACCCCCTGGACACTTAAGTTTCCTCTTGCCCCTCTTGCTTGCTTCTGGACCTTAACCCTCACGCTAAAGCTGCTTGCTTTTTGACCTCTTTAGGCAAACAGATCTCTCTTCTCCCGTACGCAGCTTTTTTCTTTCTTCCAAGGGGACATGTAAAGCACTGAAACCAAGCTAACTTTTAGGGCTTCTGTACTTCTTGTTGTTGCTGTAATTGGGTTTGGGAAAGTCTGAGTGGTAAACCACTCTGTAAGGGCATTTGGAGAGGCAGAAGAGGAGGATGCCAAGGAAATTGCTGTTACCTTATAAATCTGTGTTTTCTCACTCTCGAGTTCCAAGAGGTTTGCATGATTCCTTGGCAATGAATGCAGCCAGAAGTGGCTACCGGGTCTTCTCGGCGAATTCCACAGCAGCCTGCACAGAGCTGGCGAAGAGAATCACTGAGTGAGTGTAGCACGCTTTTTAAGCATTGTGTCCCTCTGTATTAATGCCTTTCATCATTTGGTTGGTGCCCGGGCAGCTACTATATGCAGCATGTGATTGGGAAAATAAATCATATTTGTTCAGATACGCTTCTGGCGGAGAGGGTGGTTTGTCACAGCTTTGCAACAAATTAATTAACCTTGAGCGACTTATTTCAGTTAAGCCTAGTTCAAGAATGTATGATCCACCCAAGTGCTGTAGCATTACATTTGGGAATTCAAATTTTAAAAATCTTGGTTATTTTACTTCAAATAGCTGGGGCTTTAAGCAATGGTTGACTGGTGCAAACAATGTTAGTAATCAGTTTTAAATATTTTAAATAGGATTTTACTAGGCCTTATGCGAAATAAGTGTTCATAATGTAGCATAAACAGTGTTTGCTCATGTCTTGATTCCATTACTGCTGCTGAGAACCATTTTATTCTCACCTGTTTTATTAATGACTTGTATTTAATTTGGGGATCTTGTTGATTCTTGTTATTTGAACACTGTTTAACCACTGCATCCCCTTTACTTAGTGTATTTAGATTGGAGAGTTTGAAATGGAAACAAATTAATTACTTTCTTGTTCAGGGCTCAACAGCATTTGGCTGATCTTGGTAGCCAACTAAAATCTTTGGTTTCACCAACCATGTCCCTCTTTGTCTCAGGAGAGGGCTGAGATCTTGTCTCTGATCCTGGTCTGAGTTTTGGAGGCACTTGGAGAAGTGTCTTTAAAGTGAAGAAGTGTCAGTGCTTTGGAGTGCCTCTGAAACGTAGCAGGACTACAGGGACAAGCTGCTGTTGTGCTACTCCTGAAATGCCAGCGTTGCACAAGGCCATTGCTAAGTCCCTGCTTCTCACTGTGGACTGGGGCAGGCATTACAGATGCATTCACCACGTTAAAAAAAAGATGTGCTGGATTAGATAGGCCTTTGGTCTGATTTAGTGTGGCTGTTATAATGTTAGAATACAAGGCCAGCCTTACCATGAGGCCACAGTTTGGGGAATGTTAAAAAGCAGTAAAGTTTCATTAGCTAATCTGTTATAAAATATTATAAAAAATAAAACCAAATAATCATGGTAGGATGTGAATTTGATCAAAAAGGGTTTGGGGAGGGGTTTGAGATGAGTGAATAGCCAGCGGGGAAAGAGTTAAGCAGCTCCCCACCAATATTCCTTAGCCTTGTGAGCTGCTTGCAATTGTGGGGGGAAACCCCATCAGACACACCTATTGGGAGACAGCACACATTTGTGGTATAACGACTAGTCTGGCCCGAAGTGGCACCCCACAAGTCCCAGGAACAGCTGTTTGTTTCTCAGAGCAGCCATGTTTGGGGACATAGCAAATGTCCTTAGAAAGAAAGAAAAATAGACAGTATCTAGATATGTAAACAGTTGAAATTATATGTTGTCACCATAACTATTTGGAGTTGGAAAAGGTTAAGTATTTGTCTCATAATTATCCTTTTTATTTTCATATACACATATTGCTTGTAATGGACTGTTCTGCCCTTGTTCCCAATTTTACAAAAATGTATTATCAAAGGAAAATGACAGTATTAAAGAAAAAGGGGGGAATGCAGTGAGGTTTACGGAGCAATTCTATAGCCCCTAGGCAGTATCTGAGGGGCCATAGGATAGCTTGGGTTCCCTGATCCGAGGTTGGAGACAGAGTTCCAACTTCAGAGAGGGGAATCGGAGACCTACCCCCATCCCCGTTACAGTCGTTGTGGAGAGAAATGCTCCGGCTGGTATTCAGGGTTTGGAAATTGACCTCACAGAGGGGGGAGGGGGTGTTTCAATGGCCATGGTGGAGAGATGACTGGAGAAGCCAAGATACGAAATGTCTTCGCTAGATGGGCAAAAAAGCCTGTCTAGCAAAAAATGAAGAGCAGGAGGATGGCAAGGCAACAGTTGCCTCTATATTCAGGGGGTTATGATAATCAAGGGCATAGCCCATAAGATTGCACCTTTCATGATTTTTTTTGTGTGTGTGTAGTAATTTTTGCTATAAACTATGCCAGAGAGACCCACACCTGAACCAGTTCTTTCAAAGCATGAGTAGAGGTGGCTGAAGTTTTGAAACTTGTTGACAAATTTAAGAACTAATGTTTTGGCAGGACTAGATGCCATCTCTATGAGTTCTTAATGAACTAAAATGTGAAATAGTTATTCACTAAGCGAATATATGTAACATGACTAAAATTGTCTCCTTGTGATGGAGAGGTTGAGTAATATTTTTGTTTGTTTTTAGTGGGTACAATGCATGCTGCCCCCATCTTGTGCATATCACTTAATGTGCCCTATGGCCTGTGCACATATATTACATTTTTATACTGCCCAATAGCCAGGGCTGTCTGGGCAGTTCACAATTAAAACCATAAAATACACGTTAGAACATAATATAAAACTTTAAAGTTAAAAATATAATATAAAACCAAAATAAGTTACAGCCCAGGAAAAGCCTGTATGAAAATATCTGTGTTTAGGAAGCACTTAAAAGATATTACATTTTCTGCATCCTGAACCTCACAAGGGAGGGTTTTCCAGATGATGGATTCTGCTACATATATGCCAGGTCATATATGAATTAGCCTCAAGTCTGTTATTAATTTTGTTGGAGGTCTTCATTACAATATTTCACTTCCAGTTACAAGCTGTGTGTTGCAGATGGAAATTAGAAAATCATTCCAGACTGGGAGACACATTTTCAGAGAGCTCTGATGGAGCAGGTAGGGCAGGTGCGAGCAACTTGTGGCCCTTAGATGTTGTAGGCTACAGCTCCCATTAGCCCTTATCATTGGCTATGCTGACTAGGGCTGATGGGATTTGTAGGCCAAAATATTTGGAGGGCTACGTGTTGCCTACCCCTGAGATAGGCAAATCTACTATTCATTAGTATTACTACTGAATAGTACCTACCTGCTCCATCTGGACTGTGCGAGTGGTTCCTGGGTTACTTACAAATTTCCATCTGAAATATGTAGCTGGAAGCAAAATATTTTATCCCAACTAACCTAGAGCTATGATCCTGCATCACCTAACAGTTGTACTTATTTGGAAGGGCTGAACGTCATTTATGCTAATCAAGTAGAAGCTTCTGGTCCCACTTTCGTAGAGAGGATGCCTTCACCTCTATGTCCCATCTTCTTGGAAACCAAGCCAGGTCTTAACCTGTGTCCATTATAGTACCCCACCACAAATCAGTGTGCAACAGGGTCCATACCAAAGGGGTAAAATGGAACACAAGCCTTCTTCCCCACTTTGTATACATTCTGTTTTAACTCTTGTTTAGAGTCAGCTTTGGAGGCAACAATCGTGGAATTGCAGAACATCACTTCTTCTGAACTTCACTTTGAACAATATGCAATGCACTCCAGGGGCTTTAATTTGCTGGCATTTATCTATTTATTTGAAGTATTTTTATGCCACCTCTCAGCCAAAAAGGGCCTCAAAGGCTTACACATAATCAATTAAACAACGCAGTCCTTGCCCACAATCTTACAATCTAAAAAGTCACGATACACCGGGGGGGGGGGGGGAGGAATGGGGAGGGGAAATATTCTTTTAGCAGGGCTGAGGTAGTGGCTCCCCTTCTCCTCTGCTTGCTGGCGATGACAGTTGAGGGAGGAAGAACCTTCATGAAGTCATGAAGATGGGATGGCCCTGCTCTCCCTCAACTCAGCTTGCTCAACTTGTGTAATTAACATCTCAGTATTGCATTGAAAGGTCTTTTAACATCTCAGTATTGCATTGAAAGATTTTTAGGACTGGTCATGATCAGATCATCTTAGCTACCCAGTGAATACAGGATGGCGATAGTAGCAAAACTCTACCAGAAAGCAGGAAAAACAGGGAAAATTTCCTATGCCTAGGATGTTCACAGTTTAGACTCATTGGCTGAATTCGGACAACACAATAAGCAACTGGGGGGGGGGAAACAATCGTCAGTTGTATTGACTATTGTGTCATCCGAATGCTGCCGTAGTCAACTCAGCGCTGATCCTAATCCACACCACAGTTGATTATTTATTACCATGTTGTGTGGTGAGTACACCCTAGATGAACAACTGTAAAGTTGATTATTACCCCACCATTGACTATTGTGTTGTCCGAATTCAGCCACTGTGTTGTCTTGATTTGATTAAACTAGTGTGGTACAGGGGTGGGCTGAGGACTGCCTTCCCCTGATCTGCAGTCCTGCTTTGCGGAAAATTGACCCTGGATTGGCCCCATATGGCTCAAGTGTCCTGCAAAAGGTTACAAGTTGAAACTCTCATGATATAATCATTGTATCAACTTTAAACAGCACTCTTTTTCGGTGCCATTGTAAGCTTTTTTGTTCTCTGGGTCTCTGCTGTCTCAAGTGAGTAAAGCAGAACCAATTTATAACAGAATTCTCTGCTCTGTTGACGTTACTGAAGTTTAATCCTGGGTTTTTCCCCACAGATGAGGGCCATAAACTTTTTTTCACGAGCATAACTTCCCAAACTTTGCAATTGTCCTTTGTATTTATTTATTACAATTGTATTCCACACTTCCTCCAAGAAGAAGGGCAGAATGGCATACATGATTGCCTTCTTTCATCCTTAGAACCACCCTGTAAAGTGACTGGCCTGAAGTCACCCATGAATTTCATGGCTGAATAAGGACTTTAACCCCAATCCCAGTGCAACAATCCAATCACTAACCACATTGGGTCTCCTAGTGCATAAATAGTACAAAAGGATTTGAAAAAAACCCCACCACATTTGTCCAGCCACTCATTCCATTTCCCCCTCCTACTTAGTTGTCAGTTTTTTCTCTGTGTTTTTCAGTGTTCTGTGCCACTGAGTTATGATTAGGCTGTTTGGATTATTCATCCCCCGCTACAGTTTTTGGTTAAGAATTTTCATGCCCCTGCAAACCTTGGGGTTACCCTGAGTCTGTTGACACATCCCTTTTGTGTGTGTGTGATGCACTTTGGGGGTACATTTACAAAAGCATAGGAAAACTTGAATAAGTATTAGAAGGAATGATGTAAACTAGCTTTCCCCAATGTGCACTCCAGATGTTTTTGACTCCAACTCCCATCAGACCCTACTAGCATAGTCTGGAATTATGGGAGATTTAATCCGGAATATTTAGAGGGTACCACATTAGGGAAGGCTGATGTAAACCCTTCATATATCATGCTTTATAAGTTGTCTGCTATGTGTTTGTTTGTTTATACTCTTGAAGAAAGTGGGCCAACCATGTCTGTCTATAAGGATCTATGATTGCTAAGCAAAACACTGGATTGTTAAAGTGTTTTGCTGGGTTTTATCTAATTCACTTGCTGCTTCCCCTTGTTCCTAGTCAGCTAAAGTCTAAACAAAAGAATTTGTCTAAAACATAGAAAATGCATGTGTTCTCACTGAAATGTTCAGGATCAACAATCCCAAACAAGCTGTGAAAATGGGGGAAAAAAATAAAGCTGTTAAATCGGTGGCCTTCTGATGTGTGATGTAAATGTAAATCAAATAAATGAGTCAGGTTAATGCAGCACTGTGCTAAAAAAATTATGTTTATGTTCTAACAAATCTCTGACCATTAATGTCTTAGCGAGGGGTAAAGAGCTTTTTCAGTGTGGTTTCAAAGAGCTTCTGCAGTTAGCTATTTTGGATATATGCTTATCTTATAATTAATGCATCAATATTTGCTTATACTGGCTTCTAATTAATAGCTGTTTCTCATTTAATGTAATTGACATAAGAAGTGTAATGTGGCAGGGAATTGAACTAGGGCCAAAGTGGCTCTAGAATCCTAGTAAGAGTCTACTTAATTTAGTTGTAAAGTCAGAACAGATATTCTAGGCTTGTTGGTTCTTCTTCGTGGTCTCTGTGCATCACACATATGGGCTCGCGCCGACGCCGAGCCTAGCTTCGGGAAACTTCGCTAGCTAGCTTAGACTTTTGGCGGGAACCCCTCCCCCCACCATCCTACCGCGCATGCTCAGGGTTCCCGCTCGTCGCTTACCTCAGTTCTTCTTCGACCGCTTAGCTGTTAGCCTCGCGGGAGACTTCGGCAGATATATATATATCTGTGAGATAAGAAGAATAGTTGTATTTAGTTAGCTTAGGCTTGTTCGTTCTACTTAGTTGTTAGTTTCTTGTTATATAAAAATAAATAAATAAATAAATAAATATAGATATAGTACTAGGTTTCAAGATAGGAGCGGTTCGCCATCTTATGGCTCAAACCGCGCTTTTTAAGCTGTGCACGCGGTGTAGGGCGAAGATAGCCCTTACCGATGGACACTCGTTCTGCCTGATTTGTCTGGGTGAGTCCCACATAGTGGAATCCTGCACGCATTGTATGCGTTTCTCCCGACAAACGAGGCGAAATAGAGCGGACCGTCTCCGCAGCTTATTGTGGAGCAAGGCCCTCTCCGCAGTAGACCGGCCCCGTCCATTAACGCAGCAAGCGGCGGCTTCAGCTTCTGGAGAGCGTATGATTCGCTCAAACCCAGCATCTCCGGGCTCTCCCCCTTTGGGGACCGCAGCTCAGGCAACGATTACGGGCGCCTCCCCGCCTTCTTCTCCGCAAGTCAAGCGGGTAAAAAAATCGAAGCCAGTTAAGAAGTCGGTACCGAAGAAAAAGTCTTCGGCTTCGAAGAAATCGGCATCGCTTCCATCTACGATGCCGTCTACAACGTCGCGGAAAGTCGTAGCCTTAGTCCACAAGGCGCCTTCGGTACCGACAGAACTTTCGACGTCGAGGCATCGTACCCTCTTGCCTGCATCGACTTCGCATTCGTCTCAGCGTGCCAAGTCCCCACCTTCGACTTCGATACCGAGGAGGCAATCACCCTCTCCGCTGCGTACTCCACCGACACCGAAAGAGTTACCTGAACGCTCTTTGCCGTCACCGGGCCCGATAGAGATTACATCGGATATGGAAGATGTGGTCCCGATGCCGATGGAACCACCAACGTCGGCCCAGCGACCAAAGGATCTGCGGCATCGATGTCGACCTCGGGATCGAGTTTCAGTATCCCAATCTCTGTCTCGTTCGCGATCTCGGTCGCGAGATTGGGATGTTTATTCTGAACATTCCCATTATTCGGATCGAAGTCGATACCGCTTCGACCCTTATACAGGGCGCCGAATCAATGCAGAACAAGCACCACCGCCTGTACCGCCGCGCCGAACGACTTCACTCTCCGAATCATCGACTCGGCATCGACGAACATCATCGACTCGACATCGAGAGCGTCCGCTCACCGCGACTATGACAGCATCTCGACGTCGAGAACCATCACCACCTCGACATCGAGAACTGTTAGCGCCTCGGCATCGAGAGCCTTCAAAATCATTTGAAGAATACGCTTCCGACACTTCATCGGCACCGTCACCCCGCCCCTCCGAGCCTTCACCGTCTGACGATGTCGGTACCGGTGATAGAGCTTCGCCAACTATGGAGATGGGCAGCTTTTCGGACCAAATGATGCGGCTAGCCCAATCCTTGGGGATCGAGTGCCAACAGCAGGTGGAGGAGGAGGACGATGATGGCTTATACGATGTCATGTATACAGACCCATCGCCTCAATTGACCTTGCCCATGATAAAGGTGCTATTAAAGACAGTCAAACAATCGTGGCAGAACCCAGCAACAATTGGCCCTATCTCAAAACGCCTGGATGCAATTTACAAGGTCAAGGAGACGCAAGCACCCTTCCTTTTTCAGCATCCCAAACCTAATTCTGTGGTGGTGGAGGCTGCTCAGGGCAAATCAGGGAGAACACACTCGGCGCCTACCGATAAGGAGGGTCGAAAACTCGACTCCTACGGCAGGCGTATCTACTCGTCTTCATCTCTGGGCATAAAAATCACTAATTATATGGCCCTAATGGCACGCTATCAGTTGTTCCTTTGGGAAAAAATTTCATCGTTGACGGACTATCTTCCTGAGGATCAACGTGAACTGGCGAGGGTTTTTCAGGCGGAAGCGATGAGACTGTCAAAGCAAGAGCTGACAACAGCCCGCCATCTAACTGATGCAGTGTCTAAGGCAATGGTTGGTGCGGTCGCCTTGCGTCGCCACGCTTGGCTGCGCTCAGCGTCGCTTCCACAAGAAACTAAAAACAAAATTGAGGATCTCCCCTTTGACGGGGAAGGCCTGTTTAATACGGAAACAGATACCGCAATGGATACCCTCCATAAGGCCAGGATGACGGCCCGGAAAATGGGTTTTTCACAACCACAACAACACTATCGCCCACGTAGGTGGTATAGGCCGCTCCCATACCAGCCTAGAGGACAGCAGGATCGTTCGCAACGCTCCCAACCCCCTACTGGTCAGCAATCTTACCAACAACGCAAGTCAACCCCGCGTTATCAGCAGCGTGGTAAGCAGGCCCAGCCCAATAAGCGGCGCCTTTGACTTGCCTCCGCCCCTAATCAGCCACACGACGCAAAATCTACGGCCATTTCTGCAAGCGTGGAGATCCATCACCTCAGACGCTTGGGTCCTCAATATTATCGCAGAAGGTTACAAAATAGAATTCGAAGTCCCTCCTCCGATTGGCACCGTACTAATCACGCCCCCTTCTCTGACGTTGTCACAGGAGACCTCCGTGCTTCTTCAAAAAGGAGCTATCACGAGAGTACGTCCACACGAGATTCAAAGGGGTTTCTATTCCCGTTATTTTACAGTTCCAAAACGGGACGGGGGACTTCGTCCTATTATGGATCTCAGAGGGCTGAACAAGTTCATACGACCCAAAAAATTCCGTATGGTTACTTTGGCAGCGGTCCTACCAATGTTAAAAAGAGGCAGATGGTTCACATTGATAGACTTAAAAGATGCGTATTTCCACATCGCGATTCATCCATCGCACCGACCCTATCTGCGTTTCATCATTGGTCACCGTACGTACCAATTCGCCGTTCTCCCATTCAGCCTAAAATCTGCGCCAAGAGTGTTCACCAAGTGTATGTCGGCAGTATGTGCGCATCTCAGATCAAACAACATCGATGTTTTTCCTTACCTGGACGATTGGTTGATCGTTTCCCAATCCAGAGAACAGGCGCTGGTCGACGTCCACGAGGTCATCTCTCTTCTGTCGTCGCTTGGGCTGCAAATAAATTACGAAAAATCCGTCATACAACCATCACAGCGAATACAGTTTATAGGGGTTATCCTCGACTCTACCACAGGCAGAGCATTCCTTCCAGTAGACAGGATACAAATCCTGCAACAATTGTCGTTGAGACTACAACACGAGCAGCGAGTCTCTGCATTCCTAATTCTGAGACTGCTGGGATTAATGGCAGCAGCCGTATTCGTCGTCCGTTGGGCACGTCTGCGAATGCGTCCCCTTCAGATATTCCTTCTCCAAGAGTACTCACCCACGCAAAATCCACACAAAATAATACTTACCGTACCGCGATCTGTCCAAAAATCCCTCGGATGGTGGTCAACCCGGATCAATCTTGCTCAAGGAATGCCTTTTATAACAAGGGGCCCCTCTCGCATAGTAACAACGGACGCGTCTATGGACGGATGGGGAGCTCACCTCGGCGACCTGACAACACAAGGAAAATGGTCACGTTCAGAGACGAGGCTACATATCAATATGTTAGAGCTGCTGGCTGTCAAGAAGGCTCTTCTAGCCTTTCGTCCGCATCTTCAAGGGCACCATGTCCGGATACTGTCCGACAATACCACAGTAGTGTGGTATCTCAACAAGGAGGGAGGTACGCGATCTCCCCGACTCCTGCAGCTTGCAATGAACATTATAGATTGGGCCATTTCCCACGATATGCTACTATCTGCTCTACATATTGCAGGCAAGCAAAATGTCAAGGCCGACGACCTAAGCAGGTCGTTCACGGACACGCACGAGTGGGAACTCTCCCCAAGCGTACTGTGCCATCTATTTGCTCGTTGGGGACACCCAGACATCGATCTTTTTGCGACAGCTGCCAACGCAGTGTGCCCTGCGTATTGCTCCAGAGCAGGCATAGGGAACGCGTCACTCGGGGACGCCCTCCAATGGGACTGGTCGAACGGTTTTCTGTACATGTTCCCTCCATTCCCGCTAATTGCCAAGGTGGTGACACAGGTTCAACGCAGCAACTCAGACGCGATTATGATCGCGCCGTGGTGGCCAAGGCAACCTTGGTTCACGTCGCTACTCAGACTGACACGCTCAGAAATTTGGCACCTACCTTATACACACAACCTTCTCTCTCGGGAGAAGGGGAGCATTCTGCACCCGGATATCCAGACCTTACACCTCACAGCCTGGCGCATCCGACCTCGTGGCAACATTTCTCTTTCTCAGACGGAGTTCGGTCCATCCTAGAGGCCTCCCGTAAGCCTTCCACGCGACTTTCATATAATAAAAAGTGGAAGCGTTTTCAGGATTACGCGGCCCTCAACGCGTTTGATTGTTCTACATCTGGCATGCCTGACATTATCTCGTTTCTTCACTCCTTGCATGTAGCAGGACTAAAGCCGGCGTCTATTCGTGTTTACCTGTCTGCAATTGCGGCCAACCATGGTTTGATTGACGGGTTTTCTGTTTTCACCCACCCGCTTGCAAGAGCCTTTTTGAGAGGGTTGCATAATTTGTTTCCAACTATTCGTCCAATAGTACCGCAGTGGAGCCTCTCGGTGGTTCTTGCAGTCCTTACTTCAAAACCATTTGAGCCTTTAGCTACAATAGACCTTCGTTTGTTAACGTTTAAAACAGTTTTTTTAGTGGCAGTCACATCTGCAAGGCGAGTATCAGAGTTGGCAGCACTGCTAGTGGACCCTCCATACCTACAGTTTTTTAGGGACAAGGTAGTGATGCGCCCAGACCCCACGTTCATTCCTAAAGTTTCCTCCTCTTTCCACGTGAGTCAAGATATTGTTCTGCCTACGTTCTTCGAACCGTCATCAGACCCTTTGTCTTCAACCTTACATGCCCTGGATGTTCGGAGAACATTGGCCTTCTATAAGTCAAGAACTGAACAAGTTCGCAAATCTCGCAAATTGTTTGTCTGCTATGGTGGCAAGAATAAGGGATTGGCGGTGTCGCCGCAGCGCATCTCAAAATGGGTTGTTCAAACCATTGTCCTGGCCTACCAAATTGTCAAAAAGGAACCACCTTTTTACCTAACAGCGCATTCTGTCAGAGCACAGGCAACCTCTTCGGCTCTGCTCCAAGGGGCTTCTCTTTCTGACCTTTGCAAGGCAGCTACCTGGACTAATGCTTCCACCTTCGTAAAGCATTATCGTCTAGATGTAAGAGCGAGACGGGACTCCTCGTTTGGAAGAGCGGTCCTCTCCTCGATCTGCCAATAACCAAGCAGCATGCCTACCCACCACCGGTAAGTTTTTGCTTATTATTCGCCCATATGTGTGATGCACAGAGACCACGAAGAAGAAATGCAGGTTGCTTACCTGTAACTGTAGTTCTTCGAGTGGTCATCTGTGCAGTCACACAACCCACCCACCATCCCCTCTTGGCATCGCTGTTGTGATGGTCAAGTTGTTCGAGCATGCTCGTTTAATAAAAACACTGTACCTTAGTCGCGAGGCCAAGCGGTCTCAGGGAACTGAGGTAAGCGACGAGCGGGAACCCTGAGCATGCGCGGTAGGATGGTGGGGGGAGGGGTTCCCGCCAAAAGTCTAAGCTAGCTAGCGAAGTTTCCCGAAGCTAGGCTCGGCGTCGGCGCGAGCCCATATGTGTGACTGCACAGATGACCACTCGAAGAACTACAGTTACAGGTAAGCAACCTGCATTTATGTGTCTCCTGCATGTTTTAGGCTGCCTCTACAAGAGAGGTTTAAAGCTCTTTCAAGGCGCTTAAAAAAATTTACCTCTACAAGAACGGAGCGCAAATCGGGCGTAGAGGTGCGTTATCTCTCTGATTATGCGCATTATGGAATGCGCGTTAAACAGCGAGTTTTATTTTGCTCCAGCCGTTAAAGCGCATTTTGACTATGTGAACAAGCGATTCTCCGCATTAACTACTTGTAAAGCGCATTTTGGTCATCCCTTAATGCGCTTCACCGCCTCTCGTGCAGAGGTATTAGGCGTAAATGTGCTTTAGCGATTATGCGCATAATCGGCTAACCAGGCGCAAAAGCGAATCCTTGTAGAGGGGACCTAAGAGCACGCGTCCGTTCTTCAGTTTATGGATTCCAAAATCTATATTAGGAAAATACCTTTATTAGGTCAATGCAAGATCACAAGAAATAGGCAATCTTTTAGGATCTCATGTGCACGGTCAGTATCTTGAGGGAGGAGGCTACAAACCTTGAAATTCGGCTGTAGCAGGAGATGGGGTGGTTTCAGTTTACTGCTGGGGCTGTCCCGGAGAGTTCTGGCATGAAGAACCAAACAATGGGTGTTCCCCCACACACCCCAATTTTGTGCACGTTTTTGAAATCTCCTGCAGCAAACATAAGAGCCCCATAGAATACGAAGTGACTCTGCATTTCTGTTGATGGCATTTCATTGCAATGTTTACTTTCATCTAAAAATGTTTATACTCCACAGAGCTGTGGTATTCACTAAGATCTGAAAAAAGAGAGAGTATTCCTTGTCTTTTCAAACTCTGCTAGGGCAGTTCAGCCCAGTAGTGCCCTTGATCTCCTGCCCTGTTATTTCATGTTATTTGCCAGGAAGCAGTTGTGTTCCTGAGGAGAGGCAAGGGAATATGTTGCCTGCTTTATTTGGGCAGATGTAAAACTATACTGGGAGTCAAAACTGAATACACATATCCATTAGACATAAATACATTCTAATTCAGGGGTGGGCAACTTGTGGTCCTCCAGATGTTTTGGCCTACAATTTCCATCAGCCTTAGCTAGCGCAGCCAATGGGGAGGGATCATGGGAGTTGTAGGATAAAATACCTTGAGGGACATTAATTGCTCACCCCTGTTCTGGCTGATATAGAACAATTCAACATCTCATTTGTGAATTGCTCTCCCAAGAGAGGCTCACTTGGAATCTTCACTGCTTGCCTTTCATTCAACTAAGGTGTGGCTATTCAGTGGGTATTTGAACTGTCTATAAGCTGAATTGACATGGAGATGTTGCTTTATGATTTTTTCACTGTAGATTGTTGCTATGTTTGTTGGGGGGGTAGAGTATGGTAACTGCTTTGGGAGTCTCTTTGTAATCAAAAGCAACCAACTTTGATGGCTGTTAAAGCGGAGTAGACAAATTCATGGAGAATACTGCTATCAATGGCAACTAGTCATGATGGCTGTATGCTACCTCCTGGATCAGAGGCACATCTTTTTGAATACCTGTTGCTGGGGAACAGGAGCAGGAGAATGCTATTGCAGTCATGTTCTGCTATGGGCTTTTCATAGGCAACTAGCTGGCTACTGGGGAAATAGAATGCTTGACTAGATGGACAAGGCTTTTCTTGCATTATGTTTTGAGTTTGTCATTAAGTCCTGTTTTTTAGTGCTGAGCTGAGCTTTGTTGTTCTAGAGTTTGCATGATGAACAATTCCATGCTGGTAAGGTCCTCTTGAAGATCTAAATCGCCTTGCGTCTCTTGCTCTCTTCTTTAGGCGACTTGGTGCTGAGCTTGGAAAATCTGTGGTGTATCAAGAAACCAATGGAGGTAAATCAGGATTTTTATTTGGAAGTATCTGTAGGGTCCTTTTCAGCAAATGGTCTCAGAAAGGCACAGCTGTCAAACTAGAAGCAGTTAATGCGTTTGGGAGCAAAAATGAGGTGGCATGTTGGGCACCCTAAAAAGAGGTGCTGGGGACTAGAGCAAGTGGGGATTCTTATCAGGGCATCCCCAAGGGTCCAAGCAACCCTTTGCACCCTGCCAGATGGGTGATCTACACCCTGTTTCCCCACTTGTTAACTGTGCAAAGCTGTCAGAACAGCCTGGCTACAGTGTAGCTTTGCCTGTTACCTTGTACATTTGACTATTCAAACATACAGGAGCTCAGGCAAGGCAAGCCTCTATATTCTGAATAACCACAGTTGCGCAAGTGCTCTACTGTGAATAACTGAATAAAAATGGGGGGAATTCCTGGCCCCATTTTTGCATATAATAGATAAATAAATAAGGGCTGCAACTGCAATTGGGATCACAATTGGAGCTGGAACAGGGGACTTGGCAGTAGACAAGACAGTTCTGCTGCCAAATCCCCCGGGATGCCAGTTGTAGTCGGCTGGAGGATTGAGGGGGAAGGAGTGGGGAAACAACTAATGATGAGGCCGATCATTAGTCGGGTGCATCAACCATGCACTGTGGTTTGTTCGCAAAACAACACACAGTGCCCCCACCTATCACGGGTTGACATCTCGTTCAAATGTGTCCACTGTGTCTCAGCCATATGCCCTGCCCCCACTAATCACAGATATGAGGACCCACCCTTCCTTCTTTATCCCTCTTCCACCTGACAAAAGTTATAAATTTCTTTAGTGCAACTTGAACTTTGGTGTGCTGAATTTAAAAACAGCAACCATATGTCAGGAAGACTCTTTAGATCTAAGTCTATTCATTTAAAATATCGACTTAGGAGTTGTCTGTGATAGTTTAATTGTGAAAGGCCCTACTCCCACATCCAACAGTACTGCTTACTGGAAGTTCAGACACCATTAGACTAACTTTCATCTTTAAATATCTGTGCCTCCTCTACAGAAACAAGGGTTGAAATCAAAGAATCGGTCCGAGGCCAGGATGTATTCATTATTCAGACAATCCCCAGGTAAGTTATTTTTCTGAATTTGCTTTGAATTGGGAAAGTGAAAAGCCCAGGTTCTTGGATATGTAATATCTCTTGTTCTGGATTCTCTTCTGTCCATTTACAAGTGTAAATACGCTTCTGCCAGCCCTGCTGCCAATTCCTCTTTCCTTATTTGTGGTGTTAATAAGGCCAGCTAAGGGACTTTAAATCAGATAGCTTAATGTGGCACTGAAAGTGACAGTAAGTGAAGCCTGATGAGAATCCCTGGTCTGTGAAAACCTCCTGAAGACTCTTCCATAATTAGTTTATTGTTTCCCTGCTTTTTTTAGGATTATTTTTTTGAGGACCATTCTTCCTTTTATCGAACCCTTTTTTATAGCAGAACTAATAAATGTTTCCACAAGTTGACAGTAAAACATCTGCCTGATAGCCTTTAGTGCAGTTTAGTTACAATATTTCTACAGAGGAGTTTTCTGCCTTCCTGATTCCGTTCTTTAGTTCAAAAATTCTGTATCCTTTCTGCTGTATCCTTTCCTTATGGTGGAATACACCAGTTGTACTTAATTTTTGTATATTGTTTTTAATTGTTTTTAATCCTATGTAAACCGCCCAGAGAGCTTTGGCTATGGGGCGGTATACAAATGTAATAAATAAATAAATAAATAAATAAATAAAATCTGCCTGTTTTAAAATCTGCTGTACAGACTACCTATGGAACAACAAGGGCAGTGCATGGAATCTGGTTGGTTTGGGGTTGGAGGTTTTGAATCTCACAAAAACCTAAAGGATATGTAAAGTACTCTTACAAATAATTCTATAGAGGTAACTAGCACCCTTCCACCCAAATGTTTTGTTGCGTGCTTGTCCATACATACCTAGCTTAATCACTTGTGGCACAGCAGCAGCATTAAAGAAAAAAATGAAACCAACTCCCTTATAGCTCATGCAGACTTTTCTGCCTGGTTGTTTTGAAGGCAGTGCTGAGTTGCCACTGTACTGATGAATAAGCCACTAGCAATTTACAGGGCTGGTATGATGACTGTTGAACTAGCATTGCAGTATACATGAGTAGTGAAGTGAAAATAATCTTCCATTACCTGCACCCAGGATGCAAGAAAGGAAGAAGGTTGCTGTATGTATGCCAGAGGTGGTCACATTAGGGGGTCTTTCCAAAAGAAATCAGCTGTTTGCCAACAAATTTGACCAAGAAATTGCTATGGAGACTTCGAATGGACAACTGTAACTTGCTTTCAAGCTAAATTATTATTATTATTATTATTATTATTATTATTATTATTACTACCCACCCCTCCGTCCGGATTGAGGCGGGGAACAGCATCAATGCCAACAATATAAAATACATAAACTGATTTAAAGCATATAAAATTAACACATTATTAAAATCAACAAAGTCTTAAAATTCGACTGGGTAGACCTACCGGAAGAGATCAGTCTTTATAGCTCTCTTAAATTCTTGAAGACTTGTAAGTTGGCGGATCTCTCCCGGTAGGTCGTTCCAAAATCTGGGAGCGGCAGAAGAGAAGGCCCCATGGGTAACAGTTGACAGCCTAGTCTTGGCTGGCTGTAATAAATTCTTCCCAGAGGACCTGAGCGTGTGGGGCGGATTGTATGGGAGAAGGTGGTCCCGCAGGTAACCTGGACCCAAACCATGGAAGGCTTTAAAGATAATAACCAACACTTTGTACTTCGCCTGGAAACTAATTGGCAGCCAGTGTAGTGATTTTAAAGCTGATGTGATATGGTCACCCCTAGGTGTACCGGTGACCAACCTGGCTGCCGTATTTTGAACTAGTTGAAGTTTCCGGACTAGGCACAGAGGTACAGAAGTCGAGCCTCGAAGTTACTAGTGCGTGCACTACTGTTTTTAGGTCTTCCAACTCTAGGAAGGAGCGCCTCCATTGTGGTTTGCCATCAACATTCGGAAGTAAATCACTATTTTTTTATTTTAAAAATTGCTTCTACATAGCTAAATTTCAGCAGCAGGAGCTGTACCAGAGGGGGTGCTGTATGCAGCCCACGTGCTGCATGTTTCTCACCTCTGCTGTGTACCCTCCTCTTCTTATTCTCATTCCGTCTCTCATTTTTACCTTTTAGGGCATAATGTCTGGCTGGGGCATTCTGGGAGTTGTAGGACTTTTTTTCTATCTAAACATGCATAGGATTGTGCCCTTAATAACTTTAATCTGGTCCTACTTCATTAACAGGTAGAAGTACATGAACACATTGATCATAGTTGTTGTGAATTTTGGTTTAAAAGCATAAAGCAGAAGTTGTTAGCTTGTGAAATGGGTGTCTGTGAAATGCACAGTCCTGGCAAACAACTGTCGTCCTTCTGCAGCCTCTGCCACCTTAAACTACAGAAGGGGAAAATGGCACTTTGTTAAATTTTTGTCTTAATTGCTTGGAGGTGGGGGTAGTTTTATGTAATTCTTGGCTGCTTCCTTAGTTGTGAACAAAGCTTTCTTGTGTGTAAAACAGCATATCAGTGCAGCGTGATGGAGGTATAAGACAGAACGAACCAATTTGGAGAACACTAGCAAATGTCATCAGATAAATAGGGATTTATTTTCCAAGGGAAATTTGCAATGAAAGATCAGGATCAGCTGGCTAAAACAGAAGCTAAATCAATGGCAAATCTTTGAGGGCCAGAATACTCTGAAGGATGTCATTTCATAGAATCATAGAATAGTAGAGTTGGAAGGCGCCTATAAGGCCGTCGAGTCCAACCTCTTGTTCAATGCAGGAATCTACCTTAAAGCACACCTGACAGATCGTTGTCCAGCTGCCTCTTGAATGCCTCTAATGTGGGAGAGCCCACAACCTCCCTAGGTAATTGGTTCCATTGTCATATTGCTCTAATAGTCAGGAAGTTTTTCCTGATGTCCAGCCAGAATCTGTTTTCCTGTGACTTGAGCCCATTATTCCTGGTCCTGCACTCTGGGTTGATCGAGAAGAGATCCTGACCCTCCTCTGTGTGACAGCCTTTCAAGTATTTGAAGAGTGCAATCATATCTCCCTCAGTCTTCTCTTCTCCAGGCTAAACATGCCCAGTTCTTTCAGTTTCTCCTCATAGGGCTTTGTCCCCAGACCCCTGATCATCCTTGTTGCCCTCCTCTGAAAACACTCCAGCTTGTCTGCATCCTTCTAGAAGTGTGGTGCCCAGAACTGGACACAATACTCAAGATGGGGCCTAACCAGTGCTCAATAGAGGGGAACCAGTACCTCGCGTGATTTGTAAGCTATACTTCTATTAATGCAGCCCAAAATAGCATTTGCTTTTTTGCAGCCACTTCACACTGTTGGCTCGTATCCAGCTTGTGGTCTACAACAATTCCAAGGTCCTTCTTACTTGTAGTATTGCTGAGCCAAGAGTCTCCCATCTTGTAACTGTGCATTTGGTTTCTTTTTCCTAGGTGTAGAATTTGGCATTTATCCCTATTAAATTTCATTTTGTTGTTTTCAGCCCAGCTCTCCAGTCTATCAAGATCACTTTGGAGTTTGTTTCTGCCTTCCAGGGTGTTAGCGATCCCACCCAATTTTGTGTCATCTGCAAATTTGATAAGCATTCCCTGCACCTCCTCATCCAAATCATTAATATAAATGTTGAAGAGCACTGGGCCCAGGACTGAGCCCTGTGGTACCCCGCTTGTTACCTCCCCCCAGTGTGAAAAGGTACCATTGATAAGCCAACTGTGGATCCACCTAATAGTTCCATCTAGCCCACTTTTCACTAGTTTGTGAATCAGAATGTCATGGGGCACTTTGTCAAAAGCTTTGCTGGAGTCTATATCCACAGTATTCCCACAGTCCACAAGGGAGGTTACCTGATCAAAAACTGAGATCAGATTAGTCTGACAGGATTTGTTCTTGACAAATCCATGCTAGCTTCTAGTCATCACTGCATAGTTTTCAAGGTGGTTACAGACTGACTTCTGTATAATCTGCTCCAAAATTCTCCCAGGGATGGATGTCAGACTGACTGGTCTGTAGTTCCCAGGTTCCTCCTTTTTGCCCTTTTTGAAGATAGGGACAACATTAGCCCTCCTCCAGTCGTCAGGCACTTCACCCGTTTTCCATGATTTTGCAAAGATAATAGTGGTTCTGAGAGTTCTTCTGCCAGCTCCTTTATTACTCTAGGATGCAGTTCGTTAGGCCCTGGAGATTTGAACTCGTTCAAAGAAATTAGGTGTTCCTTGACCATTTGTTTATCAATCTCAAACTGCAATCTTGCCCCTTCAGCTTGTACTTCACTTTTTCTGGGGTGGGTGGGTGGAAGACTGAGAAGACTGAGAGAAGACTGAGCCAAAGTAGGAATTGAGTACTTCAGCCTTTTCTTTGTCATCTGATACCAATTTGCCATCCTCATGTAGCAGTTGAACCACCATTTCTTTCCTCTGTCTTTTACTATTCACGTATCTGAAAGCCTTTTTATTTCTTTTAAGCATCCCTTGCTAGCCTCAGCTTCTTCTCAGCTTTAGCCTTCCTGCTACCATTCCGGCACTTCTGTGCTACTTATTTGTACTCTTCTTTTGTAGCCTGGCCTTCCTTCCGCTTCCTATATGTATCATTTTTATTTTCAGGTCATCTCTAAGCTTTTTGTGGAGCCACATTGGTTTCTTCTGTTGTCTTCTATCTTTTTTCCTTGTTGGAATTGTTTGTAATTGTGCCTTTAAAATTTCCTTTTTTAAAAAAACCCACCCATCTTGGACTCCTTTTCTCATTAGGGTCACTTGCCATGGGACCTTACTTATCATAGTTCTGAGTTTATTAAAATCGACTTTCCTGAAATCCAGGGTGCGCGTATGGCTACATTCAGCTTTTGCTTCCTTTAAAACTCAAGTATGATGTGGTCACTTTCCCCCAGAGTTCCTGTAACTGTCACTTCATCCACTAAGTCATCCCTATTGGTCAGTATCAAGTCAAGGATAGCCTTACCTCTAGTTCCTTCCTCTACTTTCTGTAGGAGAAAGTTATCAGCCACACATGCCAGGAATTTCTTGGAGGGACCACTTTTGGCAGAATTTGTCTCCCAACAGATATCGGAGTAATTGAAGTCCCCCATTACTACAACATCGGATTTCCTTGAAACACTGGCAATTTATTTTTCAAAAGTTTCATCCTCATCTTCTCCTTGATTGGGTGGTCGGTAGTAGACTCCGACTATCATGCTCCTTTTATTCCTTTCCCCATTTATTTTAATCCAGATGCTCTCGATGGGGTTCCCAGGCTCATCCTCTTGTATTTCTGTGCAGGGATAAGTATTTTTAACATATAGTGTGACTCTGCCTCCCTTTCTATTTCTTCTGTTCTTTTTGAACAAGTTATATCCTTCAAGTGCTATATTCCAGTCATGGGAGTCATCCCACAAAGTTTCAGTTCTACCTATCAAGTCATATTTGCCTTCATGTATTAAGAGTTCAAGTTCATTCTGCTTGTTTCCCATACTCTGGGCATTAGTATATAGACATCGAAGCCCGTGTGCTTTTTAGTCTGGCTTCTTTCCTACATTGTTGTGAACACTGTTTTGGGCACTATTGGAGCTGTTATCTCTGTTATGGTGCATAAGCCTTCTTCCGTTGTTGCCTCAAAGTTTATGTCTCCCGCCCCTGTAGGATTCAGTTTAAAGCCCTCCTGATGAGGTTCTTCATGCCGTGGCCGAACACGTTCTTCCCAGCCCTTGTGAGGTGCAACCCGTCCCTTGCCAGTAGTCCATCTTCCAAGTAGCGTAGCCCGTGATCCCAGAATCAAATCCCTCACATCGGCACCACCTTTGTAGCCAGTTGTTCACCCAGAGTATTTCAGTATTTCAGGGGACGATTGGGGTCCCAATCTTGTGGAATCCCTTGCAAATGAAAGAGGAGTTGTAGCTTGATAAACCTTGGTGTCTGAGAGTGTTTATCTGTAGTTGCTTCCAGGCACAGAGCACCCCAGAATGCCCTCGGCAAATGATGAGACATGTTTAGGCAATGATACAGCTTGGGTTGACCACTGCAAAAACCCTATTACCATCATTCTTCACAGCTGTATCTTTGAAATTTGGTAAGCAACTGTACTGTCAGCCAGGGCTTATGTATATAATTGATAAATACACCCTTAAAAAACATGCTGGCGGAGCGGGCCAGTTGGTTCATGTTAATTGGATGGATGTTGACTAGAATGACTTTTGACATTGCTAAGAGCTAGCTACCTGCCTTCTAATATACATCAGACTATCTCAGGGGCCCTGGGGGAAGATGTGCAAGTTATGGGTGGGATTCCTTCTTTTGGGAGCAACCAAATAGTTTGCAGGCTGGTGGGTGGGGGCAGCCCATGCAATTAAATTTATTCCTCACTTCTCAGAAGTGCATGAAGAAAATGTACTCTAGGTATGTTGAGGCGGAACCCTTTCCCATAGTACAAATTCTCTGACTCCAAGCAGGTTTGCTGCTATGATTGATGCAGCTGAAATAAGAGGGGTTGTGTGTTTTTTCCTTAGCAGCAATATGCCAGGTAGATCAAGAGCAAATAGTTTTCAAACTTTACTCGCAGGGAAGCTTTTTCAAATTGATCTGACTGCCAAGGAACCCTTGTGTCTTAGAACCTGTGTGCATTGCAGAGGGCTTGAGTGTATCCTACTGTTTATTCTTAGTTTGAGTGAACCACTGGCCACTGAAAGTGTATCCTAGAACATGTCTCAAACTCTCTTTTCGCTAAGCATTGTAGACTTTTCGTAATGGTGTACTAACTGTTTTTCTGGGCGGTTTCTTCATTATTACTGAGCTTTGTATTTGTGAACCTCTATCGAGTTTCTGCAGAACCCAAGGGTTCTTGTGTTTGGAACCTGCTAGTTTAGGCCAAGAACTAGAACATGTTTGCTGTGGTCTCTAAGAAATGAAATGAAATCATTTTTTAAAATCTGGATATGGTATTTGGGCTGATAGTTGTTTTCATCTTGGTGGAAACTGTGACTCAAGCTTTATTGGCAGATGGAGGACTTACTTATATTTGCAACTGTTTCAGAGATGTGAATACTGCGGTGATGGAACTCCTGATTATGACTTATGCACTGAAGACGTCCTGTGCCAAAAATATCATTGGGGTAATTCCCTACTTCCCCTACAGCAAACAAAGCAAAATGAGGAAGAGAGGTTCAATAGTCTGCAAACTCCTTGCTTCCATGTTGGCCAAAGCAGGTGAGTTGGATGGTTAGAGGAAACAAGAAGGTGATCCTTTCCACAGTTGTGTTCGGAAGTAATTAATCTGACCCTGAAGAAGCAAGTGACAAATGTGGCAGTCTTTTCAGTGATCCCTCTTCCCACTATAACAATAAATTTCTCTTTGCAGAAAGTACCAAAAAGCAAGCAGCATATTTGAAGCACATATAGTCAAAATCTGAAAATATAGCAATGACTACCCTTCAGCTAGTAGATTAATTTTGTGTAAAAGGTTTACTAAGTGACTGCTATTTTTCTACCTCCCTAGATTTGCTGTGAGGATAAAATAGGGGGTGAAAACCATATATTCCACCCTGTGTTCCTTGGAGGAAGGGTGGGATAAAAATTAAATAAATAAAAATATTGATTTTGTTCACCGATACACTAAGATGGTGATGGAGAATCTCCAGCCTGCAAACTGAATTCTGCCAATCTGGCCTCCCCTTCTTCCAGACCCCGCCCTCTCCCCTGACATAGTCTCCGCCCACTTTTATATTTCTCTATAGAGAGAGCCACAGAGCTCTGTGCCTTTGTCTGTGCAGAGAAAGGGACTCAGGTGGCGCTTGGAGGAGTGGCTCCTCCAAGCGTGGGTGGAGTCCCTTCCCTGCACACAGTCGGGATGGTGAGCAGCATGCAAGTGAGGCGGCCGACTCAGCCAGTACTTGGAGGAATGCTTCTCCGGGTACCAGCCGAGTTCTTTTCTCTGTGCAGAGAGCAGTATGGAGCTACACAGAGAAGGGGAAAATGGGCAGGATGGGGGCAGGTAATGTTGGGAAGGACCAGGGGCCACTCCCTCCCCTGACACCATTTGGCCATGTTGGATTCCAGTATCAGAGGCAGTAAGCCTATATGCACCAGTTGCTGGGGAACATGTGTGGGAGGGTGCTGTTGCACTGTGTCCTGCCTGTGGGTCCCTGGTCGACAGCTGGTTGGCCACTGTGTGAACAGAGTAGACCTTTGGTCTGATTGGTCTGGATGAACAGTTCATCCCCTAGACCAAAAAATGATCCTCACCCTTGCACTAAGATAACAGAGTTCACAGAAGGTTCTCTCTTTTTTAAGAAAGCAAAACAATACAACACCTTCCCAAGTGTTTTAAGAAACCATTGGCACAAAGCATTCTTGCACTTGCTCTGTTTTAACTGCTGTTTTAGTGACATTCAAAGTCAAATATGAGCCAATATCCTGTATGATTGTGGTTCACCAGTATCTGAAACCTAATGCACAAAAATGTGCAACAAACATTGTAATTACCTCATCCTGAGAGATCAGATACCCATTAGGAATTAATGGCAGCCACTGTGTGAGTGAAATTCTTTAAGCCCATTGTGCCTGGGAGAGTGATTGGGTGCCGTGTGATTGGTATTTCAATTCACATTTAGACTCTTCAGTGAGTTTAATGTGTTCTTAGGATGTTTTAGGATTTTTTATGCAGTTTTAATAATATGTGTCATGTTTTAATCAGTTTTATGTATTTTATCATGTTGTTGTTCCCCGCCTCGATCCAGACGGAGAGGGGGGTAAGAAATAAATTGTTATTCTTCTTCTTCTTCTTTTTAGGTTTAACCCACATCATCACTATGGATCTTCATCAGAAAGAAATCCAAGGATTTTTCAGCTTTCCTGTTGATAACTTGAGGGCGTCACCCTTTTTGCTTCAGTATATACAGGAAGAGGTGAATTAATTTGAATCCATTAATAATAATCTCAATCTGATTAGAAATTTGGCATTGCTTCTCCTCAGACGTATTTAAAGCAGCCTAAACAATATACAGCTGATTTCTGTAGTGCTGGAGAGGGTCTCAACAATGCACGTTAGGAGGCTCTTTGCTAGCAGTTTAGTGATCCCAACTATGCTATCAGTTTGGCCTGCTGGGAAGCATTTTCTGATGGTTAGATTAATGTTGCCATTAATTTACTTCATATCAACTCTATATTTTTTCAAAGTGTTTTTTTCCAGTTCATTCTGCCATGCAACACCCCCTCATGCATTTGATTTATTTTAATCGACCTCTTATAAATCCTGAAAGGAGGAGTGAGTGGGAATTTTGAGTATGAGATTAGTCCAAAGAAAAGCAGGAGGCTCTTGTTGGATTCCCCCAGTAGCTCTAGGGCATCACTAGATAGAAGTACTTAGTTACTGTATTCTGTCATCCTGGGTATCATTAAGATCAAAACTACTGAAGCCTTCTGAAGAAAAAGTTGAAGTGGGGTATTTGTGTGATGCAGTTAGAATGAACACTTCTTGATGAAGCTGGAGAGCATTGAATTCCTTGAAGCAGAGTTTGATTTTACTCTCTTAATTTATGATGCCTGTTGAGGCAGATTTTCTTTATTTCAGGAGCGTTTTATTTAAAACACACACACACACACACACACACACACCGAGATTAAGAATTAAGACTACACAAACAGGTATGGAGAAATTTGGGATCTTCAGGGTCAAAGGCTCAGGCCTCTTGGAATTTGTCATTCTTTCCCTAGATACATGGGATGCTCTGTATGTAAGACATTTGGGTACACTGTTGTACATGTAGACTCTGGTTCTCTCTTTGAATTTGTAAGATTTTCTTCCTCAGTAACATTTGCCCCTTCTGGACCATGACGCCACCCAGAAGGTATGCAGGCTGTTTCTCATCTAGAAAGAGAGCATTTCATGGTATTTAAGGGCCCAAACTAGAGGTGACACAGGAGATCCACATGGAGGAGCTCTCTGGGATTTAAAAAATGTTAATAGCAGCTGCAAGCATGGGGTGATGCAAATCAACACCATAGTGCTGGGGTGCAGGTAACCTTTTCCCTCCAAGTTGTTTTCTTGATTAATATTATCCCACTTCCCAAAGCTGCTATATGCCCTGTGTGATACCTTTATGTTTTCTTTTCGGCGCCAGGTCAAGACTTTCCTCTTCTCTCAGGCATTTAACAGCATATGATGAGGGTTTTTGTGTTTTTGTGTTGTTGTTGTGCTTTGACCCAGAAGGATATTGTAATTTTAACTTGTTTTTATGTTTTATGCTTTAAAATTTTGTATATTGGTGTTTTAATTGTTTAATGTTTTTAATTTTTGTAAACCACCCAGAGAGCTTCGGCTATGGGGCGGTATATAAATGGAATAAAATAAATAAATAAATGTTTTTCCCCTTAAGGCAAAGATTATGGCAGAGGAGGACAATTCTTCATCAAAGAAAAGGATAGAGGGGAAATCGTTAAATCTATGTACCTCCCCCAGCACTGTGTTCCTTATTCAAATCAGCCCCTACCTCCCTGTAGCTGCCTGTTAGTAGAACCTATTCATGGTTCATGCTTTAGTTTGGACCTGAGCTAAAAGTAACCAGATACATAAATAGGGTATAGAAATGTAAATATCCTGTAGCGATGAATTCAGCAACTGAATAGAAGTAATTAAAAACCCATTTAAGTTGAATAAGTGCTCCAGCATTTTGGGAATGGTGACAGCATTTTTATCAACCCTAATTCTGTAGTAACAAAAGGTTAATCTTGTGTCTAGAATGCTGGTTTATTCAAACTGTAATAAGTTAATCAATGTCAGAGCTATAGTGCTTTAAAATCTCACACCTTTTCTCTTGACTCCAGATTCCTGATTACAGAAATGCGGTAATTGTAGCCAAGAGTCCTGATGCTGCTAAGAGGTAACTGCTTTTTAGTTTTTAGCATGAATAAATGTTACAGAATCTGCAAAATGCCGGGAATATTCAGTGCATCAGGGCCGACAAATGATGATCCAGGACCTCTTAGCTCTAGAGATTGTAAGTGGTTGGTATGTGACGATTTGGAAAACTGATACAAGAGGACTTGAGCAGCTCCATGGAGCTCACATAAGGGATCAGCATGGCCCCTTCCTTGCCGAGTGAGCTATGCTTCTGGATGGTCACAATTGGCTACGGACCTATGCTAGGAAACTGTGCTGACCAATTTTAATGTCTAGTTAGAGGTGCAGACAAGCAGCCCCTTTCCCTCACGAGGTAGTAACACGCAGAACTTCTATTAAGTCTTCTGCATGCTTTCCTACTACATAGCTTAAAATACCAATAGGAATCTGCAAAACATATTGATCTGTAAGATGTTTGATCCATTCCCACTAAGCTGTGAAGAGCTCAGCTGTAAAGAGCTCAGCTCATGGGAGGAGAGGGTAAAAAGAGTTCCTCATAATGTAATTTCATAGGGATGACTCCAGGATGGCAGCTTGAAGGCTATATCATTGCTCAGTACGGCAGGAATAATGTCCAGGGCTAACAACCTTTTAAACATTGCTGGACAACCATTTCTGGGGAGAGGTTTATATTGCCAGCCTGATGAGCAGCTGTGATATATCCCCCTTTCCCTGAACTGAAGCAGAATTTCTCTCTAAAATTCAAGATGGCATGGCAGTTGATATGCCATCAACTTGTTTGTCCCTGGTGCATGGCTCATCTCCATCCCTTTCCACAGTTTTGCACTATTGGAGAAACTTAGCAGTGTTTCCCTGCTACACGGCCATTCTTTATACTGGTAGAGGCCTTCACTTTGGACCATCTGGGGGAAACTTGAAAAAAAGAGTTGAGATGAAGCCTCCCAAGCCTATAGAAAAACAGCTTCATATGTCCACTACTTCCCTTGTTTGACGGTATCATTCTCCAGTTAATACCAAGAAAAAATCTTCTATCGAGCGTACTGGACCCCTGCCCACATAAATGAAATGGGTGCAGAATCATTTGGTTGCTGTAAGTTTTATGGAATAGCCCCTTATGGTCAGAGGTGTATTATTATTATTATTATTATTATTATTATTATTATTATCTGTGCTAACCTAGTGTCATAAGCACAAATGACCTTTTATGGATGCAGCAGTGAGTGGGTGATATGAAATTCAGGCTCTGACAAAAACTCAGATGAGCTCCCTTGAAGCCATACGTTTCATCCTTCACAGATGGAAATGCCAATTTCCTCCATGCATGCATAACTAGCTGAAGGAACTTGCTGTCCTTATCTGTAGGCAGAGTATGTGTTTTCAGGAACAGAGGCACCCAAGAAGCTTTTAGAAAGACCATTACTGGAATACTTTGGACATGAGTCACTTTGGAATGCTTTTCTGTTTCTTTTCTCTGTCACAATTTTGGTCCAGCTAATGTCAACTGATAATATGAATTTATCTCAAAGAGGGGAGGGGAGGATGGAAATGGTGGTCTTGGTATATGAAGGCATTTTCCTTGGCTATTGTTGGTAAATTAGTACCTGAAATAGAAAAAAGGATTACTTCTTTCCAGTGTTTGACACTTTTCCAGAATAAGTAGCATCTGGCTTTCATGTTAAGGTGGTAAGAGCTGAATGTGCGTCAGGACTCATTTGCTGAACTATTTCACTTTTCACCCTTGTTTTTTGGACTTCCTTTTGCTCAAAGGAAGTTCAAAAACATTGGGGGAAAGCAAAATTAATAAGCATTAATTATTGTTTGTTGAAAAGCAAACAAATGGGTCCAGAAACTCCTTTCCTAGGATGAATCTTGTTTGAATGAAGCTCGTGGAAATGAACCGAAACAAAGGGCTTTTCAATGGGAAGCCTTGCATCCCACTAATATGCTGTTGTGTTCTTGTAGGGCCCAATCTTATGCTGAGCGGCTGCGGCTAGGACTGGCAGTCATCCACGGGGAAGCTCAGTGCACAGAGCAGGACATGGATGATGGACGGCACTCTCCTCCAACAGTAAAAAATACTACACTACACACTGGACTGGAGCTGCCCTGTATGTTGTTTCATTTTTCTGTCTTTTGTTTGTTTGTTTGTTTTGTTGACGTTCTAACATGAAAGCTCATCTGAACCTTCTACTGAAGAAACAAAATCAATAAATTGCTACAATGCACTTTGACAATCTAAAGACAGATCAGTAGCCAAGCAGGATCAGAGCTTCTAAATTAGAAATGATGTACGTATCAAGAGGTAATCTTGCAGATGTCAGTTGATACCTTTGCTTGGATACAGCTGAGGTATCGAGCATACTAAGACTTAGTTTCCAGTGAAGCATCTGCATTGTACCATTTCACACTGCAGGTGGGGGACTATGTCATGGAATGCTCCTCAATTTTTAAAAATGATCCTTCTACAAAGAAAAGTAGCAAGTCAAGGAGAAGGGGCCTAGTTAGTCTCCACCTTTGCATCTAGGGTTCTATGTTCAGATATAAAATTTGTATATCGAAATCTTTCAATCATGTGAGCACTATCTTCAGCTTTGTACAGCTCAGATACAAGTTTGCTGCCTCAGTAGGAACTAGGTCTAAGAGAACATGATTTGGAGACAGGAACACAGACAGGTCTGAAAAGCAGTTAATCTAGAGGGCCTTCTGGTACTATAGGCAATTTTAAAGATGGCCCTTTCCCCCTGCAAATCATTTAATGCTGTCTAACTAAAATGAGATGCTAAGCCAGGCAAAATTTGTTCTTCACATCTTTTGTTCTGCATTGGATTATAGGGATAAATATCTCATTGTGAAGTAACTATTCTTTTGCTAAAGGTGAGGCTGTAGATAAGCCATGCCATATTAAAAAACAACAACTTGTAAGTGCATGGCAATTGGAAGGACTAGAGCTAAGAAAGATGCAGGTAATGGTATCACTTCTGATGTCCTAACATATGTGCTGTGCAAACTTCTGGAGTTTTCCTTCATTTGTCAAGAATGTTCTGGAAGTGAGTTATGAAGAGCTCTACACAGCGGCCATAAAAAGAATCACTCAGAGAGCAAAAGTTGCAAGGAAATAATCCTGTAATCTTTCTTTCTTTCTCACTTTTGTTATAGTGCAAGGGCAAGTTACATATACTGTTTTGCTTTGCTATAAAAATAGCATGCTGGAACTGCAGTGTTACCTTTATTTGACAAGTCAGACCTTTTTCTCCTGTGTTAAAATGAAGCTATGTGAATGTGCTGGTCTTTAACAAAAACAACAACCATGTGGTTCTCTTTTGCATGCTCAGTTCTGTTGATTTGTATTGGCTTTAATAATGATGTATTTATTTTCTGGGATGCGTTCACATTCTATTTACTAAAGTCCACCTGTGACTTGGCTAACTCAAGTAAAATGTTGCAACCCTAGTCCTTACCTTAAAATCTGTAGTTAACGTCTTATATATTGAAGGGCTGGCTAGTGATTTCCTTTTCTTATTATTTAAGGAATAATAAAATGAAGTGCTAGGTAAAGTGATCAGGCCTCAAATAACTTGTCTGCTGATTAAATCTGGGGAGCAGCATTTTCTTGCAAGGACTATTGTACTGAATAGTGTATTTGTCCCCATGTTCTGTTCATAGATTTTCATATTTTTGTGTTCTGTGACTTCCTTAGTATGAAATCTTCACTAAACTTCAGAATTTCCTGTGAATCGTAATGTTGCATAAAACTAACTTTAATAGAAGAATTTCACAATATGCTAAAATAATTTGCCCTATTGATTTATACAACTGACTATAATACTTTCAAACATGCAGATATCTGAGGAGAAGACCACAGGGGTTTGTGGGATGGCCTCAGCTTACCTTGAAGGTTTTTTTCAGCTTCTCAGTTTGTTGGTCTGTTATGATGGTGATTTTTTCTGTTGTATTTTCTATGAATAATACTATTTATGGATCTTATATGCCATCCTGGAATCCAGCTGGAAGGAGGGCCATTCAAAACGTTTTTAAAAAGCTAAATTAAATAAAATGTTGGAGGCAGGGCCATCGGGTATGCCCCTGCCTCTCCTCTTCACTTGTGGGATATTTGTGTGGAGATGGTTTGAACACCCCTATTGTGACCCTGCCCTTGGTCACCTACAGTACTTTCTGGTCAAGCAGGTATCTGAATTCATGTCATTTACATCCAAATCAAATGCTTTCCCCCCTTGCAGTCATGAACTCCAAAGTTTCCTTAAGAAGGTTGTACCAGCCTTTCCTGACTTTACTCTAATAATCTGCACATTGCTGTGTGAGCTAAACTTCAACATCCTGCAAATGGAAGCAGAATTTAATTGGTCACATTATCACATTATATACTCTAATGACTTATCTGGGTATATTCATATTTGTAATGGCAACTTCATGAAACGTTAAAGAGGTTCCCATATAACTGTGGTTACAATCTTTTAACTAGGGTTCTCTGATACTTTACACTTACAAAAGCAGTGATGTTAGTGAGTTCAATCCATTCAGATAGAGTCCACATTCCTGGCTTTTTATGTAAAGTCAAGAGGTTTCTACAGCCAAGTTTTGTTTTGTTTTTTACACACTATATTGAGATGAGCCAGGGAGAAAGAAACTAGCCGTGTTGTAACTGGGATTTGTTCTACCGCCTATTAGAACGATGTGATTTTTTTTCTTCTTCTTAAATGTTAGGTGAACAAAAGCTTGTTTCTTTTTTCTTTAGAGACAATTGTTCAAGTAAGAGAAACTTTCTTAAAACTGGGTAGGTCTACACCCTTGACTACTGTTCCATTTTTTTAAAAGCACACATTTTAATAAGTTGGAAGAAATGGGTGAACTGCTTCTATTATTGGTGTCATTTCTTTTATAACTAAAAGTTCAAATTTTCTTAACACCCCATGAGCTCAGGACATTGGCAAGATGGCAAAAGAGAATTCTCATCAAGGGGCTGCTGAATCAGGATTAAGTTACCTGCATAAACACTGGATATGATAATATGCAATGTTGTTGGGGCATTACAAAACCAATTCCTTTGCTAAATGTCTGTATTATTTTGGCAGATTTCTTCATGATAATGTTTGATGGCAGTTACTCCTAAATGTGTGTGTAGCTTGTCCTAGTCTGAATATTTCACTCCAGTCACTGATTCCACTCTTCTATTGCATTTTTTTTAAAAAATTGATAACCAGCCAGCTAATCTTCAGCACATTTTAAACCTTAAATGCAAAAGTGTTTACTGATGTGCTGACACTTGCAGAGAACTTGCAGTGTACCAGAGTATAAAACTTAACTTTTTAAAGGATAGGTAAAATCAGTGATGTGGGTCTTGTACAAAACCTTGTGCATTGATAACATCAGAATTGCTTTTATTGGACAAGGGGGTTGTAAGTATTTGTTAAGGAAAATACCAAAAAAGCCTTAATTATTTTGTCTTTCAGTTAGGTGAGGTAAAATGAGCATCATTAAGTTCAGTATGAGGACTACATTAATTTACAAAGCATGAAAGAGATAATGCAATAACCCAATAATTTTAAGACATTGTTTCTTTTTCCTTAGTGATGATGGCTAAAGAGAAACCACCGATAACAGTAGTTGGAGATGTTGGAGGTAGAATTGCGATCATTGTGGTAAGGGGGAAAAAGGCCAAGAGGGTGAATGGGATTTTCCTTAGTTTCATTTCTTCTCAATTATTTATACCTGGATGTAGCTAAGATTTCAATTCTGGGCTAGAAGCCATAAGTTGATTGTTTGTGCTGGGACAGTTATGCTGTATCCTCTTGTTTCACTTTTCCCCCTGCTTAATTAAATAAGGATGTTGTACTCCAGTATCAAGTGTTTACTGTGGTGTAAGTTCCAGAAATGTTCCTATTTGATTAAATGTGTAAAGAATAATTTACTCTAATGGACAGGAATACCATACAGAGCACCAGCTTGTTCAGGGTTACATGTTGGGTCCCCAGGACAAGAGTCTGTGCCCAGTGGTCTTCCCATTTGGAGGAGTGATTGCTTCAAGGTATAAGGGTAGATATCTTAGCTTTATCAAGCTTATATAGTGTGCATGTTGCCAGTGTCATAGGATTCCATATGAGCAAGTTGCACGATGAGGAAGCAGAGGATTTCGTCTGCTCTTCAACCTAATGGTAACCCTAACAGGGATTGGGTATACTATTTCAGCATTTCACACCCTCTGAGCCAAATGTCTAAGGTACTGCAGCCTATGCTGATTTCCCTGCAATCTGCATAGCTGACATGAACTTGTGCAGAAGCAATGCATTATGTGCAGTCTATATGGCTAGCATCCCGCAACATAAAGGTGTCCTGGTGAAAACATGCCTACTTTTCTACAGGTTACTTCCTCAGGTCCCAGGTGTGCTCTACAGCAATTGCAACCAGAAGCAAAAGAAGCTGTATTCTGAACCTACTCTTGGGAGAGAGGTATCTGATGCCAGCAAGTGCATCCAAATCCATTTTTGTGTTTTCAAAGCTCTCCCTTGCTATTGGACTTTTGGTCCCAAAGAAATGTTTTTGTGCCTATTTTAGGAACAACAGTCTTTCATCCATCTTTGAAAAAGTTTGCTTCAAATATATATGTATTAATTGTAGCAACTGAGTCCTAGTTTAGGATATTAGTATAAAATACCTTCTACTAACATACATGCTAGCAATGTACCAGACGTTTTCACCCATACCTCTAGGTAGACACTGAAGCATGTTGAAATAATTCTGAATTTACAGAAGTGGTTATGGTCTGTGGGATAAGGGATCAGTTCCAGCTTGTTAGTAATTTCCAGTTTTCAATTGGTATTTGCTTTGCTTCTCAGGATGACATCATTGATGATGTGGAAAGTTTTGTAGCAGCTGCCGAAATCCTGAAAGAGCGTGGTGCTTACAAGATCTTCATCATGGCCACTCACGGGCTTTTGTCTGCAGATGCTCCTCGTCTAATTGAAGAGTCATCAATTGATGAGGCAAGTCTCTATAGGCTGTAGATTTGAGCATCTTGCCTACATAATGTAGTGGTTTTTTTGGTTTTGTTTTAAAATATACACTTATGGATTCAAACCCATCAATAATAGGCAGAGATTTGTGTGTGGAGTACAAGGCTGTTGCATGTGTTCTACATGTAATTGAAGGGAAGGGTCATTTGGGTTACTGTGCTGAGATTGGAGCTCAGATGTCATTGGATTGTTACTCCAGGAAAAATAATGACTGGCTTAGAACCAAACTTTACAAATAGGGATCCGCTGAGGTTTATTTTTCTTCGTAAGAAGCCCCTTTTCACAATGTGGCCCGAGGTCTATCTGCTCTCCTCCTCTTCACATTCAGCACAATTTATTCTCCCCACTGCCATAATTCAGCACTTTCCAGACTATGGAAATATAGAGCTGTGCTATGGCAGCTGTTTGTCTCAGTAATCTCACTCTTCTGGCCTTAATATTTTTCCCCACCAAGAGAAATGTTGTGTTTTAGTGTCTCCCAGTCCTCACTCTCTCTCTCTCTCTCTCTCTCTCTCTCTCTCTCTCTCTCTCTCTCTCTCTCTCTCAAAGTTGGGAAAGGAGGAAGAAGCACTGTGGGCACTCACAGCCGCAGTATCATGTCTGCATTTCTCCAATTAAGAAAATGCAGCAGAGCACTACAGTGGCAATCCTTGTGGCACATTTTGTCTTCTGGCCTCAGGGGTTTAAGAGCCAAATCGAGATCTCCATATTCACTTATATGCAGCATTGTGTTTTCTCCCCTAGCACCAAATGCTACAGGAAATGTTAGGGTTGAGAGAGCCTTAACAGAATTTAGCCTTGTTTAAGTTTAGGTAAAATGGCTGCTGTGCCACTAGATTGATTCCGAAGCCTGGGTATAAGCAGACAAGCATTGGAGGCCCTAGCTACCACTCTTTGGTCAATGTAAATTGTTGCCTTTTTAAAGTAAATGAGTACTGGGGAGTTTATTACTCACTGATGGTTCATACAACTTAGTTCTGTTGGATTCTCACCAGTGGTGACATAGTCAGTTCTTGTCGAAGAGAAGCAGGTTGTCTGACTCTGTCCTTGGACACCAAATACTGTGATGAAAGAAACTCCTCCCTTACTGTAAGATTCTTTGCATGCTAGTTATTGGTGTACTGGTTTGGAGGGATTTGGATGGTTGTACAAGTATGTAGGGAAATGTTGAAAATGACTTTTTCAGGGCATCACTGGCTAGATCGACATTTAGCTATTACTTCTGGAAGAGCAGTGTTGAATCTGTTTTAGCCCAAGGGACGAATTCAGTTTTGGGGAAGCTCTTGGCTGTGTTCCGGTGGTGGACAGGGCCAGTATTCCAAAATTAACTGCATATTTTAGCTTAAAGCTTTTACTGCCAGTAACTAAGCTTAAGGAGAGGCATTACAACATTTTAAAATTGGGGGAAAGTGCAAAACCACCAAGTGGTCAGTGGTCAGGGAAAAGGGCTGGGATGTGGTTATCTGGGGAGCCCTGGAAGGCTGGATTGGGATCCCAGGTGGGCTGGATTTGGCCTATGGGCCTGACGTTCAACACTCCCATTCTAGAACATGTCAGTTTTAGTTTCTCTTGCAATAATTGTATTAGCTGCACCCCAATGTGCAATTAATACAATTGTATTAACTGCACATACTTGGATTGGATGCCTAACAAGATATCCAATACAAATAGTTTAAATCTGGCTGTAATCTCCCTTTATGTTACAGAATTTTAAATACACACACAATCTGGTGTCCCATGGAGAGCACCAAAGAACATCTGTTCTGATTTGGATTTTTATTTTTAAAAGCCAGATTATGGCCTTTGTGTATTCATCCAAATAGATGTCATTTTATGTTTTTTCTTCTTCTCCATACATTGGTAGGTGGTGGTCACCAATACAGTTCCTCATGAAGTGCAGAAACTGCAGTGCCCCAAGATAAAGACTGTGGATATCAGTTTGATCCTCTCCGAAGCCATCCGCCGAATCCACAATGGGGAGTCCATGGCTTACCTCTTCCGCAACATTACCATGGATGATTAGATGCTTTTTGCCATTCCACTATCTGGTTTCCTCAACTGGAAGGGAGAAAGGAAATGTGCATGAAAAAGCAGTGCCATAAAGTTGTTAGTATATGATTTAGGGGGTGGGGGAGTTTTAGTATTGACTGATGCCATGATACCTGAGAATCTGAATTTTACTGGTCTAACAGTCCTCTGTCTGGAGGCTGTTGGATCAGGATGCAAAAAGGCATTGGAGTCTGTTTTAAATTGTCTGAATGATAACTCATGGAGGCCTTTTGTTCCTGTTAAACAAACTCAGTGTGTGATACAGGGGCAATTGGGGTCGGCCTGAGAGGCTTACTGAGATTTGACATTCCACAAATTCTCTAGGCACACACACATCCTCAAGCTCCTTGGGAGAAAGCGTGCTTCTTCTTGTAGTGGTGGTATGTGCAATGCCCTCTTGTCATCTTGAACCATTCTTAATCTCATGGATACAGCAGAACGTCCTTTTGTGAAATCATCTACAAATATATTCATTTTATGGCAGCCTAGGTAATTTTGTCAGCAATAACATAGCATGATGCTAAGTGGTTCCAAAGTTGTGGTAGAAACTAGAATGTGCTACCTCTCCTCATTTATAGAGCACTGGGTGCTAATCCTGCCTAGCTGGCATGTAAGAGGGGTGTAGGACTTCTATGATTCCTGCTGCAGTTTGTGAGTAAAGTATGAGATTAAGCACAGTCTAAGGAGATTTACCTCTGGTGGTATTCTGTGTTCACACGAGGCCATAGATTGAGCTACATTCACCAGAAAGTATGAAGGAATTCATGCAGTACCTTCCTGTGTCTTGCATAGCTATATTCCCTGATGGAAAATGGTTAACCTAGTAAAATGGTACTTTGTGAATCTTTTGTGTTAGAAGAGATCAATCTATCTTGCTATCTGTTAACATTAAGGTCTTTCCTGGGGTGATTTACCTTGCCTCTCGAAGCAGTGACTCTTACACATTTTATGAAGATGACATATAGAATGTCATATCTGTTTGGGATTGTCTAGTAGATGCCAGCCTCTGGTTTAGGAATGGAACCACCAACACTTTGTGCTTCCTTCCCCTCCCCACCTTTAACGCCTCCTAAGATCTAGTGTTCCACCCATAAGTTTCCTGCAACTCTCTAGCAAATTCCCCACAATTTTTGAGACTCGCAAATCTAATTTCTGTGGATCATCAAGTTTTTGATGCCTCAGGAGTAGATCTTGCTTTCAAATCAATTCCAAGTTTTGGAGGGGGGAAAACCCCTCTGGGTTTGTAAGAATGAACAACATACATGTACAACAGCAAAAATGCTGCATATTTCTCCCCCCCCCCCCCCCCGATGACTATAGAATAGGATTTCAGTCTTCTAGAATCTTAGGCTATTTCTAAATCGCTAACATTTTAAAGGTCTGCTTTCTTCAAGACACTTTACAAAACCACCTAATATAATGCTATTTACTTGAACTATGGTTTTATCCAAAAATCAAGAATGTAATATTCACCAGTCTGTATTTAGTAGATGCCTAAAGGGGGCAAGGTAAAGTTAAGTTCAGGTCATGGTTCCTGCTTGATTTCCCGACTGATGACAGCTACTCAGAAAGGCAGAGCTACCATAGAGATGTGAGGCAAACGAAGCAAAGTGTGATGCCACCCACCATGCTGATCTGGCAGCGCCCTCTGAGGGAGCCTCTGCAGCATGGTGCAGCCCTAGATTTCTTTAGCTCCTTTACTCTGCAGTGGTTTTGATTAGTTCACTCAGTTCAGCCCTGCTTCCCTTAGGCCCAGCTGCTCCCTTAGGTTTTCTAGATCCATACCCTGTGTCTTTTAACAGTTCAGGCAAAGGGAGAGTTGTATCTGGGGCATCTTTTCCTGCATGGTGATGATGGAGTGAAAGGTGAAAAACCGCACCTGCTGAAATCTTGCCCCTAAGAGTTGACATGAAGGGGACAGGAGCCCTGACAAACCACACACACCCAGCTTTCAGAAACCCCTTGCTAGGACAATCCCTTTCTTCTAACAGTTTGTAGCCCCTCATGTTGCTGTGTGAATGGTTTTCCCAAGCACTACTTTGTTCTTAGTCTTTTCGGCGCCATCAGTCCCCGTCCACCCGCCCATGCACTGCTTGATCTGTCCCCTTCATTTAGCCAACCTCTGTGGGGCAGTGCTCCTTAGTCTCCCTGTTTCCTGCTGAGAGTGGCTTGGCCATTTCAAGAAGTACCTAAAAGAGAATGCATGACTTAGGCATGCTCCTTGCACAACGTAATGAGTTCCATGTACTCATTGCTACTATGGACACCGTATTGGAAACACAGAAAAAGGATGTACTACCTGACCTTTTGGCACACTGTGTAACAGCCAAAGCCACTTAGGGCACAGTCCTGTCAGGAGGAGTGCAGAGGCAATCTTTGCCTCCATGTTCCTCCTGCTTTGCATTTTTGCTAGATGGGCTTTTTCACCCCTCTCATTGGGTCTTTGTGAATCAGGAGGGAAGGAGGCTGGGGAGGCCAGAGGATTCTTCGTAAGCTGGCCTCCCCAGTTCCCTCCCTACTGACAGAACTGTCCCCTTTCCCTCCTCTCTGTGATCACCGTTGCAGCTTCAGCGGGCCAGCTGGCACGGTTCTCTCTGCACTGGCTGTGAGGGGTGGGGAGCTCAGACTCCTGGGTCAGAGGGCTGTCTCCAACCTCGGCTTCAGGAATCTGAACTATCCTATGCCCCCCCCCCCGATGCTGTCTAGGGGCCATAGGATTGCTCTCCCCCTTGCTTATATAGTTGGCTAATAGGTCACAATAAGACCTATTAGCCAAATTGACATTATTGAAGCTAAACACTCTGCATATTCTGTTCTGCACTGTTGGAATTTTTACAGTGTAAGTTATCTGTTCTGAGCATTCAGTATTGGGAAAGCTATAAGTAAACTCTTTCATTACCTCATCAGCTAGAACACTAACAGGCATTCTATGACATCGTAGAAGTTTAACCAATTGCTACTGGAGGCTTCAGTATCATGGATTATTAGTTTTAGTGTGTAAACAATATTGACAACAGGCTCTTGAGAGCTCCCAAACACCTGCACTAAAAGGGAGGAAGAAAAAGATTCTGCTATGGTCTAACCCATTCCAAAAGTGGACGAGCAAATAATGGGGCTAAAGTCTATTAGTCAACAGCCACATTTTAAGAGTTGTTGCACCAAAGCAGAGCTGTACCAACAGTCATGGCAGTGGTATGTTAAAACTGCAGCAACGTTGCCCCTATCACCGGTTGCACATATGCATACACTGGCACTAGGGTTTAAGTGCCTTAAGTGTGGAATGGTAATTCTATTCCACATTAGTGATTGTAAGAACAGAACTGGGCATGGTGTACTTTTCAGATTCATTAACTGGGAACAACTTGTGATGTTGATACTCTTCAGACTATCAGCCCTAACTGCTCAAAAACATAGATGAAGGTATCAAGAGAGACCATACAGACTTTTTTCTCTGCTTATCTTTGGGAATGGGGAGTTATCCTTCAGCTTTTCCCTACATATTTTCCTCCCACTCCAGCACATTTCAATACATTTCAATGCATATTAAAGGACAAACAAGATGACTGCAAGTCCAGGGAAAGAAGCGAAGTCTTCTCTGTTTATGTGTGCAACTTAACTACCTGTCTGTCTCCTATTGATTCCATCAGTATATATGTCTGGACACAAGGACACCTTGTTGAGTCTCTAGTTTTACGCCCGCTCAGATTACTCTCAGCATAAGCAATACATTGGAATAAGCGCTCCATGGTTTTACTGTAAATGCTGAGCATTAGAGAGTTACCATACTTAGTTCATTGTTATGGGTTTTATGAATTTGGGTTCAAAGTTTGAGATATTTCTAATGTTAACAGAATGTACTTCTAAAGTATTAATGGCATTGCCTAAAGTGTGGGCAAAGTCTGAAATGTTGTGATGTCTCCTTTGTTCTCAAGCTGTTTCAGGTTTATGCCAGTTTTACAATGATCAAAACTATCCATATACATGGTGGAGAGTAAAAAAAAGTTCATCTATGCATTATGTGTACTGCTTTGTTCAAACAATATATTGGGATTTAATCTTTATAAACAATTTGGCAGAGGCAATCTATTCATGAGGCCCAGGAGTACAGCAAGACGGGTGGCGGATTAGGATTAAAGTGATATGAAGGTGTTATGCATGGCATCTGCAGTCCATGTGATGAGTAGTCATGGTATCAGTCTGCCCATGCTGATCCTAGGGATTTTTCTTCGCATAATCCAGTTACTGGGGCATTCTTTCTTTAATCATATTGGCCTTAGAAGGGAGATAAGTCAGGAGAGCCTCTGGCATTCCATCACTGTGAGCTTTGGGGAAAGATTCTATTTCTTGTAAACAGTTATCTTTTGAACTGCTGTTTGTTTTTGTTTTTTTGCTAATTTTGTGGGAGTTTACTTAGAATGTCATAATTCTCCAAGTATTGAGAGAGCTCATTCAACCTGTGGCTGCTTCTTTTCCTTTTTCAATGACTCCATCCTTGTTATCGCTCTTCTTGCTTTTGATGATCTACAAAACCGAATATAAAAGCAGTGCTACGTCCTATTTTAAGTAATTATCAAAGCTGCAATGGCAAGGCGCAAGATAGGTTTACAATCAAAGCACCTCTATCGGGTGATGTAATAATAATGATGCTGCTTTTAAGGGAAATACTTGGCTTCTTAAAAGTCAGAGATTTAAATTATTTTTATTCAATTATGTTATTCTAATGTTTTTTAATTGCTTTGCTATTTTAACATTTAACATCATGAGTGACTTCTCTTATTCTTCATCCTTGTTTTGCGTGCTTCATGTCTATAAAGATGACAGGGTGGTGCCACAAACCCATTTCTTAATGCAATTGCTAGCCTTCCCTTTAAGCTTATCAACCATCCCCACAAGCTAAAGCTGTAGGGTAGGGAAGATAATTCACACTTTCTGAGATCCAAAAGCGTTCAACCCCATCAGACAATCGTCCATAGAACAGCACAACATGGAGTGGGCAAAACTATAGAGCCGCAAACAATTGCGACATGGGCAATATCCAGCCTTTCCACATGCTCAGACAACGCATGCCCCAACTGCATTTTATTTATCCTTTGAAAATGTCCATGATGTTACTCTATTTAGGCTTTATCTGTTGACAACAATGTGGTTTCCTATCTTGCCCTGTTTTGGGGTAGAATGTAAAAATGCTGTTGTTTGCTCCCTATATCCCATTCAAAAAAGAGAGGGTGTTTGTACCACATTGTAGACATGAGGTGGTGTGGCTGTATTGTCAATAACTTCACAGGGACTCTCCATTGGTAACAGCATTCCATTATAGGAAAGTTAATAGCAATTGACAGTCTGTCTTTTCGAAGTGCAAAATTTTCAGAAAATGCAATATCTCCACAATGGAAGTGCTAACTTGAAGGAAGGTGTGTGAAGTGCACATGGAAGATGAATGAATGTCCAAGCACAATTCAGATCCATCAAAACCAGAAGGAATTTTGCCACTGGCTGTGAATTACATTCCCTTCAGTGCAACAACAAAAAGTGGATAATGGAGAAAGGCCTTCAATGTGCTCTAGAGAAAACAGAGCTGGATCTGAGTCCCATCTAACACTGTCTAATCGAACCCAGACACCTCTTTACTAAACCATAATGCAGTTCAACTGGGGCCTATTTCACAACATGTGAAAATGAATTGTGTTAGTTTATACAGCCTATCCCATGATACCATCTCTGGACTCAAATCTAAACTTTCAAGACATGCTGCTCAGTGTCTCCTTTGTTCGCACCCTTGCCTTCTTCCAGCTCTTGTTTTCATAATGAACTGAAAAGTGTGGGGTGTGATGTATTCAGCATATTTTGTAGGGCTTAACCTCCATGAAAATAATGTGTATTTCTTGGACCTACTGAATCCTGCTTAATCCTTTCTTGGACCTACTGAATCCTGCTTAATCCTTTTTTTGCTGGCTACTGCTAGTTGTTTGGGCTCAACAACTCTGCAACTTTTTGTTGCAGGGTTCCAGAAGTGCATGGAATCTATGCTAGCTAAAGGGCCTTGAGGAAGATGCAGAGGGTTAATCATTCCATTTAATCCAAAGCGGTTTATCGTTATTGTAATTTGGTTTGATGTAGTAACTAAAACTGGATTTAGCAGCACCAGGTCTTACAGTCCTTTTGACTTCCAGCAAGCCTTAGCTAGTGAAAGAACTTTCCATTCCTCCCCTACATGACCTGGGATTGCTTATGGGAGCATCTTGTTGACTGGAAAGGCCATAAGGTACAGCCAGTGAGGCAAAACTGCAATTGAAGTTTTGAGAAGGTTATTAGAGATTCTTCGGAATACTTTTGGAGCTGCTGCTACTTATCTCAAATTGGAAATAGTACAAATGTCATTATCAAAACAATTTCAGTTGTGTCAGCAGTTATGGCGGGTTTATTGCCATCTTGCAAATTATGTATAAACGGAAGGCAAATCAGCTACAGCCCTCTATCTTGTTATACGTTATTAGAGAGTAGAGATCTCCACTGAGCAAGTTCACTGTGACCTGTGTTTCTGTGAAGAGTTTGGCAAAGAGTTACATCTCAAGGTTGAAGTCCACTGAATACAGAGTGTGCAGAGGGCGTAAGAAACAAAGAAGGTGATTTCGAGAGGGGCAAAACAGGGCAACACTAACTGACCTCTCATTATAACCAGGCCTTAGAAGCCGCCTCTCTGCCCCCATACTTTTTTTTTTCTTTTTTGGCTGAGTGCTCTCTCTTTCCCAACTGTTCACA
The DNA here is from genome assembly GCA_029215795.1 of Anniella stebbinsi. Taxonomy (NCBI): domain Eukaryota; kingdom Metazoa; phylum Chordata; class Lepidosauria; order Squamata; family Anniellidae; genus Anniella; species Anniella stebbinsi. The sequence continues at coordinate 55,291,044 of JARDYH010000005.1, read as the reverse complement.
GTTCACAGGTATTGCCCAGGCTTTAGTCCTCTTGGGGAATGGGCCAGAGCCCAGAAAATGCATACCCTCCCTTCATTGGCACAAGACCAGCAACTGAACACAGCCACATGTGGCTCCCAAGCCATTTTTGACCACCCTGGTGCATAATGTCTTTAGTAGCCTCTGCCCCAGCTAGAGTTTCAAATAAAACTCCACGCCCTTGCTGTAGCAAATTTGGTTTGTTAATCTGTATTATGAAGATGAGTGGTGCAAGCAAAGAGTCCAGCAAGGCCTTAGCGTTGGTATTAAATCATTTGTTGATGTATTATGCCTTTCATATTATGCTGTAGTCTCTGGCTGAAATTGTATTTGGCATACTATATGCTGACTTAACAGGGAATAGCCTCCATTTAACACATTTGGATTTACTTCTAAGTAAACAGGGCTTGTGCTCTACGCAATTCAGGCTGTAATCTTATTCATGCTTACTTAGGAGTAAGTTGCTCTATTAAACTATGGGAAACAGCTGCATATTAGTGGATTACAAGGGAGCTGTCATCAACGATCATCCAGTTCTGGAATTTTCTTTCCCCATCCTAGTTCTGTTACTGACAGGAGGAAGCGAGCACTGCTCTTTAGGGGTGGGCAACTGGGGGCCCTCCTGATGTTTTGACCTACAACTCCCATAAGCCCTAGCTAGCATAGCCAATGATGAGGGATCCAGAGAGCTGTAGGACAAAACATCTGGTGGCCCACAAGTTACCCACCCCTGCAATAGATCGGTGATAATACAGAAAAGTGCTCTGAGTATTGAAAAGTGCATTTCCTTCAAATAATCACAGGAGCACAGCCAGCCAGACACACACCCACGAAAGTGGATCCTGTGCTGAAAAACTTTCCAGTACTGTGGTGGTGAGATACAACCTATCTGACCCCAATTCATCAAAGTTACTCATTTTGTCCATAAACATTCTTCAGATCTCCCCCACCCCTTTCAACAATAGTGTTGCTGCACTTTGACTATAACTAGGCTGCATTGCCTGAGTCAAAAGAAGGATACAGTACACCATGCCATTGTTTCTGGTGCCTATCTGATCTGGATGGTAGGGGCATACTTCAAGACTATGATGCAGGGCACATCTACCCCAGAACAAGCAAGGCCTCTGATTTCTATTTCAGGTGATGTGCTGCCATCTGCAGGATGTTTGCACATCCGATTATCTTCATATTGATGGCTTGCAGATCTAAAGAGTCCGGGTACAGCCATTGTTTCATGGAACTTTATAGTTCATAGAAGGTAAACATCTGCTTGCAGCTCTATCCTATGCATTATTCCCCTTGAAAGTAATTGCTCCCAAGTAAGTATACATAAGGAGTGGGTGGTGAAAATCACTTTAAGGCTGCATCCCTATATGCAGTGGTGGTTCTGAGCCTTGAGGCAATGTTGAGAAGATCCACAATCTTTAGGGAGGGGCAGAGACCATTTGTAGTTAGGATGCTGACCAGGGGTGGGAAGTAAATCCGGTTGCCAGTATCTTTTGACTGGACTCAACTGTTAGACTTTGAGTGTGTATGTGTCCTTTTAACCTTATTTCAAATGCAATGAAAGCCTTGGCTTTGGTCTAGGTCAGGGTGCAGAACCTTAAGCCCAGGGGCCATGCATGTGCCAATCCAGCTCTCCGGGATTCCCCAAATGACAATGCCACCTTCCCATAGCAGTTCCCTTTCACCTGACCACTGATAGTTTAGTGTTTTCCCTGCTTTTGTACAGTCATTCCTCTTCCCAATTCTAAAGGTTTGAAATGCCTCTCCTAAAGCTTAGATACTGGTAGTAAGAACTTTAAGCGGCAATAGTCTGGCATTTTGGCCCAGCCTCTTTTGCCTTCAGACCCGCCTACCAGGGAAATGTGGCCCCCTAGAGCTTCTCTGAAATGGAATTCGGCCCCTGGGCTCAAAGAGGTCAACATTTCCAATCTAAGCCATCTGCCCTTCTTTGTTATGGATAGCAAGGGAAAAAATAGGGAATAGGGATTTAGTTCCATTGAGTATAAGATGCAGTTCAAGGATTCCTCCTCCTCCTACAGCCCTTCATAAAATGTTGGACAAATTAGTATGTTTGGAAACAAAATGGAGCAACCAGGTTGAACACAACCCTGACTAATGGTTCAATTTGATAAATGCTTTGGAAACTGCGTTAGACTGATTTTCTTGCTCCATTAAGATTAACATAGAATCACAGAATAATAGAATTGGAAGGGGCCTATAAGGCCATTGAGTCCTACCCCCTGCTCAGTGCAAGAATCCATGGAAAGTTCTGGGGAATGGAAGGGTGTGTGTGGCAGAATAGGAAAAGGAAGTAAATGTCAGTGGTTTCTCTGTTTTGTGTCGCTCATAAACATACGAGTATAACTGTGGTATATTACCATCCCAGATGTTAGGCTGCCCTACTCTTACTACACAATAAATGGGGCTTGAAATTTCCTACCCAGTTTAGAAAAGGGGATGAACTGCTTATATGTCTATCTTTCTTGATATTTCCCAGAGAGAGCTGTATAACCACATGCTTCTTGTCCTGGATGCATCTCCAAGAGTATCATATTGGCTATCTGTGCAGTGCACTTTTAAAAGTGGTCCCTGAGCACTTTGCAGACTATATATAGAAAACCATTTCACCTCTGCTGCAATGCAGTCAGGATAGAAGTGGAACACCGCTATCTAGCTGAACACTTAGGAGAAGCAGAGAATATTGCAAAGAGATCCTTTTGATCAGACAGTAGTGCATTGTTTTAGAGATGTCATATTTATCTGTATGAGAATTCATCCAAGATTTCTTGTGTTTATGAACCAAATCCTTAGCATTTATTAAGATCCATGGGAACTACTGCCCTTGATATACATATACTGACTATATAATAGAGAACTGCGTACAGTTACTAGCCTTCATCATCACCCAATCAGGATATCTAATCATAGATCAGAAATTCTCTGTAGAACCTGACATTTCTTTATAGTATCAAGGTGCTGACACTCATGATAATATGGACTGTATACAATTCAAGGATAGTTACCCTTTTAATAAACAACCACAGGGCTTCTCTGAACTGATTTGGTGCTACAGGAAGGTTCTAGTTCATTAGCCAATATGCAGTGGATACATGATCTGTCTTGCAAAGTTATCCCACATTTTTTATAGCTAAGATATGTGCAGATTGATCCTATGCATATTTATTCATAATTAAGCCCAACTAGGTTCAGTGATGGCTTACTCCCAAGTAAGTGGGCATAGAATCTTTAGCATTAATTACAGGTAAAGCTTTGCTGGCTAAATTTGTCAGGCTGCTGTTAAAAGAAGAGAGTAAAAATCCAGACAAAAGACAGAAAACATGTGCCAATTCTACCCATGATTTACAAAACTGTAGAACTGGATGGAAACCAATCATCAGCTAATCCTGCAGCACCATGACAGGATCTTGCAAGCTCAAACATTTGTAACATATTGATCTATATAACAGAGATGGAAAGAATGGAAAAATATGAGCTTGAACTCAGTTTAAAAATCACAAAGCTCACCTTTCATTACTTGAAAGATGAATGGATGTGGAGCCATTTGCCAATGTTCAAAAGAAAGTGACTGTTTTAATGTGAGTGGTTTATTAAATTTCATATTTAGGCCTTTTTCATTGTGGGATTATCAGATAATTCAATATGGCTTGGGATCATCTGTTCTGGGTGACCAGATACCAAGAAGGAAAGGACCTATACTATGTGGACTCAATTTCCTAAATATATTTTGATTATAAAGTTTTTACGAACTTGATACAATATTGTAAAAATTATATTGTATCAAGTTAGTAAAAACTTTAATCAAAATATATTTAGGAAATTGAGTCCATTTAGTATAGGTCCTTTCCTTTGTCACATACTATGAGGGCCCCTCTCTTTGTGTTGTTTTTGTCAGATACCAAGAAGAACAGGACTCCTAGCCCTTTTGCAGAGGCAACTTTTCTCACCCGGGTGTGATAAACTGCACCTTCTGAAATTCTTCCTCCTGTACAACTATTAAATGGACAGGATCTCTCTTTTCCTTTGCATTTGGTCACAAAAAAGAACAAAAAAGGGTTAGTGTGCATTGCAGTGCAGATACCAATCTGGATGAGAAGGAAAAGGTACCTAGCCAGGTGTAATTCAATACATCTTTACTTGAAAGTAAGTCCACTGTGTTCAATTGAGCTTACTACTGGGAAATTGCAGCTTAAAGCAAGCCTCAGTCATGTGTCATGGGAGAAAGAAAATACCGTCAGACCAAATGCCTCCATCGAGGGGCCACTTTGACCCCTCGATGAACCTAATACAGTCCTTGGTAATACATAGATTATAAATTCCTGAAGTTAGATTTTTGTTCACACTTCACCATCCTCTCTCATCAGAGCTATTTCTGATAAAGAGGGAGTTAATTTTATTTTATTTCATTTCTAACCCGCCTCTCCATCTAGATCGAGTAGGAGAACAACACTAAATATAAATATAAAAACAATAAAATAGATAAATCATTAAAACAGATAAAAACAAATACATTATTAAAAACATCTTAAAATTAAACTGGATAGGCCTGCCGGAAGAGAGCAGTCTTCACAGCTTTCTTAAATTCCAGAAGACTGCTAATTTGTCGAATCTCCTCCGGCAGGCCATTCCACAGCCTGGGAGCGGCAGAAGAGAAGGTCCTCTGGGTAACACTCGTCAGCCTAGCTCTGGCTGACTGGAGTAAATTCTTCCCAGAGGACCTGAGTGTGCAGGGCAGATTATACGGGAGAAGGCAATCCCGCAGGTAACCTGGACCCAAACCATGTAGGGCTTTAAAGGTAATAACCAACACTTTATACATCGCCAGGAAACTAATGGGCAGCCAGTGGAGTGATTTTAAGATTGGTGTTATGTGGTCAGTTAAAGGTGCAGGCACTATACTAGAGTGACCATATACAAAAGGAGGCAAGGCCACTGCAACTTTAACTATTGTGATGAAGAGGGAATTTCACCAGGAACTAATTGCATACAAATGACACTGGCTGAAATTCCCTTTTCTCTACAACTGTTAAAGTTACATGAGCCCTGTCCTCCTTTTCATATGGTCAGCCTAGTTTCTACACTACAACTTCCACAATTAAAGATGAGGCAATTGCAGAGAAGCTGAATGAATTCATATTTTCATATGATTGGGTTGGTCTAATAATGATATTACACTCATATGGATTTTGGTGTTTTTCTTATGCCCACCACAGTTACCTTTGCTTTTTATGTGACATATTGATTAGTTTCTGTGACATCGCAAAGTATGGGACTCTCTCTCACGCACACACACACACTTCTGCCATTTGGGAGCTCTTTTTAGAGGAGAGATATGATATAAGTTAGAATACAGACTCTAGCACACCCTTCCCCAGCCTGGTACCCTTCAGATGTGTTGAACTATAATTCCTGGGTGATTCTGGGAGTGTATTCCAACACATCTGGAGGGCATCAGGTTGGAGAAGGCTGCCTAGCAAAACAAATGTAAGTTGACAGTACATTAAGCAGAAAAAGAATATGAGGACGGTATTGCTAAAAATATCACAACCAACAACATACATTTCTTTAAATACATTGGAAATAAGAAACTAGCCAGGGAGGGAAGTGGTTGGATTGTAAGATCCTCTTTCTGTCCTCCTCACCAGGTAGAAGAATGCTTTCCCTGTCCAGGGAGTGGGGAGGCAGGATTGCGGGAGGCACCAGGCTACATGTAGCCGGTAGGTTTTACCAGGCCCCCCTGCCGCCTTATCCATGCACCCTCAAAATCTGCTCCAGAGCATCTGTTAGGCTGACCATATGAAAAGGAGGGCTCATGTAACTTTAACAGTTGTAAAGAAAAGGGAATTTCAGCCAGTGTCATTTGTATGCAATTAGTTCCTGGTGATATTCCCTCTTCATCACAACAGTTAAAGTTGCAGGGGCCCTGCCTTCTTTTGTATATGGTCACTCTAGTATAGTGCCTGCACCTTTCACTGTTGTGATGAAGAGGGAATATCACCAGGAACTAATTGCATACAAATGACACTGGCTGAAATTCCCTTTTCTCTACAACTGTTACAGTTACATGAGCCCTGTCCTTTTCATACGGTCAGCCTAGCATCTGTGGGAGAAGAGAGGATGCAAAGTCTGCATGTGGCCACTCTCTCCTCAGGCCAGAAGCAGTTAGGTGTTGCCCTCAACTACTTCCTGTCTTCTCCTAGGAATAGGGTGACCATATGGAAAGGATGACAGGGCTCTTGTTTCTTTTAACAGTTGTATAGAAAGGGGAATTCCAGCAGGTATTATTTGTATACATGCAGCACCTAGTGAAATTCCCTCTTCATCACTACAGTTAAAGCTGCAGGAGCTACACTAGAGTTACCAGATACAATAGAGGGCAGGGCTCCTGCAGCTTTAACTGTCCCGATGAAGAGGGAATTTCACCAGGTGCTGCATGCAGTCAAATGACACCTGCTGAAATTCCGTTTTTGATTCAACTGTTAAAAGATACAGGAGCCCTGTCCTACTTTTCATATGGTCACCCCATCCAGGCCAAATCCAGTAGCTTTCGTATTGTTATATCCAAACACGTATGAAGCACTGCTGGAAGCAAGAGGCTTGTCTAGAGAACCTCAAGGGGTGACTTCCTGGCATGTATGGAAACAGGTCTATTAGTAGGCAGCTTATAGCTTTTGATAGGATTCCTATCTCCCAGGAAGAGTTGTGTTCTGCAGTGTGTCGGTACCATTGAAAAGAAGACCACTTGAGGGTTTTCCATGATGGAAAACCAGTATATATTTTAAATATAAACACATTTACAGTGCAGTCCTATTCACGTTCACTCAGAAGTCCGATTGAAGTCTGATTTAGTTCAATGGGGATTACTTCTAGGTAAGTAGGTATGGGATTGCAGCCCTAATATATATAAAAGCGTGAATACCTTCAAAGAAGCAGCACAGTGGAGGAAAGTTATAGCTAATTATTTTGATTTAATATTTATTTAAGAAATGTGTAAACTGCTGAAAAAAGGAATTACCAAAGCCGAGTGCAATTCAATTAGTATCTTTGCAATGCAATCAGAATGTTGATTGCGTCTGGATTTTATTTTATACTTTTTTGAATCTGTTGCTCAGAGACGATTGCTACTTCGACGGAAGGAAAACGGAGTGTGATAGGAGAATTTCTCCATACATTAAAGTGGAACACACCCATTCAACGCACGGAACAGGCGCCTCAGAATTCCGGATCTTATTCGGTGCCACCGTTTTACCGGTTCTCTCTTATTTCTCCGAAGGCCAGGAGAGGAACTATTTCTCGTGGCGCAGCAAATTGTGGCTCCGAACGCGAAAGGTGTTGCAATCGTCGCCTAGCAACCACAAACGCCGTAATATGTCAATCAAGCAGCCCGCGAGGTAAACAAAAGCACATGGGTAACTGTAGCGACGAATCCTGGAACGGGGAGGGTTGTGCCGTAACCAATGGCATGTCAGGATTCGCTCCAGAGCTGGATTGTGACGGCGGAGATGGCTCCCTTTGGAACGCGGCGGAGAGTCGCTCGCTCGCTTGCGAGTCGGACTTCAGCGGGGGCTTGGGACAGCTGCCTCACGGCGATAGGGAGGGAGCGAGCTCCCGATTGCTTCGGTCGACAAGAGCCCTTTAAACAAGGGTCGAATGTTTGGAAAGAAAAGGGCGGGAAATGGAGCAAAATAAAATTAAAATAATCCTGGAGGAGCTGCTATTCAGTGAAACCTTTATAATGTGAACTTGCTCACTTTTAGGGCTGGCTTTTATGCTCCAAAGGGGGTCTTTTTTGTGAACGGGGAAAAGCTTATATTTATTGAAGTATATTTTCTGAGGGTTGCTATATGAGCACAGATCTATATATCTCTTAAAAGCAGATTTTATTTATTTATTGAATAAGATAAGCATTTGCCACATAGTGAGGAAATTGTTCTGGAAGGGGTGCAGAAATGTCCGTCAAAGTCAGCTTGTATGAATTGGCGGACCTCTCCATCGGGACTCCGGAGATTGGCGTGGTAAATTTTAATGCCCTCCACACTCTCCTCCATGCCATCCTGAGACACCTCAACATGCAGGAAATCAAAGCCGAGATCAAGATGGACAGGGGCCCACCACCCAAGCCAGAAGGGCTGGCTGCTGCTGTTGGGGATTTATTAGCCCAAGAGGCATTGTGGAAAGAGAAGGAGGACAAGGGCGAAGGAGGAGGCCGGCTGGATGAAGATGCAGATTCTCGACTTGCTGACTTGGCAAAGAAACTCTTTCTGATGGACACTAATCTCCATGGGATGGAAGATAAAGTCAATGGGATGCAAGGCCAGGTTCAGGGGATGCAAGGCCAGGTTCAGGGGATTCAAGACCAGGTTCAGGGAGTGCAAGACCAGATTCAGGGAGTGCAAGACCTGGTTCAGGGAGTGCAAGACCAGGTTCAGGGAGTGCAAGACAAAGTGAAAGGGGTGAAGAAACAGCTCAGAGGTGTTGAACAGCAGATTGGTGACTTGGACAAACTGCCTTCTGGAACTGACTTGATGGAAAAGGCCAAGGGTGGTTCTGTCACTGCTGTGGCTGACATGTGGCAAATGATGCAGATGCAGAAGAGGGTGGAAGCCAATGAGAATGGTGTCAACCAGGTATGTGAACTCCAAAATCAGTAGTTGGAATTTCAGCAATGTGCAATTTGTTATAGAACTTGATTAGATGGTGTAGTTGTTGTAGTAGGAGTAGTTGTTGTTACTCTTTTACATTAAAATAATTGCCAGCCATTTGCATTTTAATGTAGTTTTTGAGGGATGCATGATGGCATGGGAGAGGCCTTTAAGAAAAGGCCTCGCTATGTTTCAGATCTTATATCACAGATGGGCAACTTGTGGCCCTCTAGGTTTTTTGGCCTGCTACTCCTGTTAGCTCTAGCCAGCATAGCCAATGTTCAGGAATCAGGTGAGTTGTAGGCTAAAATATCAGGAAGGCAACAAGTTGCCCACCTCTGCCTTATATGATTATTCCTTAAGGGCACTTCCAGATCACCTCTGTTTATTATGAGATATAATACCATAATCACACTAAATGTTATCAAAATAGAGTGCTTTAATATATATAAAAATATATATTCACTGAACCTGGGGGTGAATCTTTCCTACCCACTCCCAAACTTGCTGATAGAGCATCCTTTCATGGTTGGTATTCGCTTCATATCAAGAGTATATTCCCTTGTTAGCTAGCAACTGTGGATTAAAACACTAGTGGCTTTGTTTCCTATCCACCTGTAGCACTCTTAGCTTGCTTTTTCAGTCCCTGGGAAAAACACGCACAATGTGACTTTGGAGAATTCCACAGTAACATCACATCTCTAGATACCCAAATGGAAGAAGTTGTGCTGATCTAGCTGTGGTCCACTTTCTGCTAGGCAAGCAGGTGGGAAGCCAATATGGACTTGTTGACACTGACTTAACACAGCCAGTGTATCCAATCCTATCACCAAACCCTTCTAACTTGCTTCTCAGCATCACTCCCTTGCCTGTAAATGAAAACATTAATGGCCAGTGTCACATGGTTGTTGTGAAGATGAGTAAGATAAATTTTATAATGTATATTCAAAATGATTATGACGACGAGAATCATCATGTGAACTAGGAACTGTTTGGGAGGAAGCCAGCAGCCATTGTACCCATCCAGTGAGAATCCAGAGATACCAGGCCAGGACTGTATTTGAATGACAGGTATCGGAGAAAATGTTGTTTTCTCTAGTTCTCATTACAGGCCTACCTTGTATGAATTTTGCAAGAGCTTCCTTGCATCAGTTGCTTTAAAGGCAAGAGGTAGATCAAGTCCTCATTCCTGTTACCCATTCAATTAGCAGATGAGTAGGTGAAGGAACCCCAGATCACATGTGTTTCTCTGATTTGAACTCAAAGAGAAAGTTTTGCTTTCATATTGCTTAAGAGGCAATCATGCCTTTGTTTCACTCTCCTCCGTAAGTGATCTGGCTAGACATTTCTGACATCAGGATTCTTTCCAGTCCTATATTTTTACCATTCCTACATTTTTACCATTCTGCATTTATTTAAATTCTGAAACACTATGATTCTAGAACTTTTGTGGAAGCCCTGGAAGGACTTGAAGCCTCACTTGTTTCTCCCTTGGAGATTATACCTCCTGGAATAATGATCAGAGGCATACATAACGTTTCCCCTGTGGAATGACTTAGCAACCCTTTATGAAAATTCACATTGGCATTTAGAGCAAGATGAACTTTGAATATATGAGCAATATTGTGAATTAGCTGAAAGCTGTCCATGTTTTGCTCTGAAGATCTATTAAGATTTGAAAGGAGAAAGCCATATGGCTATAGTTAATTTAACAAAAACAACGTATTCTGACACCTTAAAGACAGACAAATGTATTATGGCATAAGCTTTTGTAGACTAGAGTCCACAACATCAGATACATCAACTTTTATTCTGAATTGCAGGTATATATGCTTACATGTACGTCTGTATGTACACACACACATTTTGGATGAGTGGATAGTAAATGGTACGGTCAGAGGGAAATGAAATGAAAATAGTATAGACAGTGACAATTACAGTATTAGCAGTGGGCGTTCACAAAACAATTGATAAAAATGTCAACAGTATATCAAAACCTCCCCTATTACTTAAGACACATAGTTGGAATCTTTGTCATTGGATTCATTGACTCGTGGCGTTTCAGAACTCTTATCTGTCTTTAAGTTGCCACAAGACACTCTGTTGTGTTTGCTGCAACAGACTAACATGGCTTCCCCTCTGGAAATTGTTAATTTCACATTCATTGAACCTCAGTGATGCAGAATTTACTCAGTCTATTCTATATCACCTTTAGATCCAGTACAACATAACATTATTGAAACCATCCTCCTTTTTACTTCATTATGGTGTTATGAACACTCCCCAGGTCATTTGACTAAGTTAAATTACTGTCATTGACTTGAAATTAATATTTCCTCAAAGCGTTGAACTAATTTATAAATGTATTACATTTACCTGTTGTCCATAAATTGTTACATCTGACTTGCAGAATGATTTTAAAAATAAAACACCTTTATCTGGAGTCTTGTGTTAACACAGATATCCTGGCATTGATAAACTATTATCACCAACAACTAATTTGTGAGTGGCTATGTTAATAACACAATTATCACCACTGTGCTTCCTGCATTTCATTTCCCTCTGATGCTGCTGTTTATTTCATAAGGATCAATTTCAGGATAGTTGACAGCAATACAAAAGAACAAACAAAGGGTTGTAACACTAAAACAAACCAACAATAAAACTGCAGTAAAAAAAAAAGCTAAAAGAACTTTTCTTAAACTATTTGGATGAATAAAAAGGTTTTGCCTGGTGCCACGTGAGCCTTCTTAAGGATTCTATGGGCTTCTCCACACCAGACTTTTTATCCTGCAGTTTTACTGTGGCTTCTGCTTCCAGATTCTTTGAAGAATTAAGATTGGCCCTTTAAGCACACTTCCCCTGTTTTTTTCTGGGGAGTTCCTTTATCTGCAAATTCTATATGTTCTATATGTTTCATTATACATCCATTAGATAGTGCTGTGGTTATAGCACAATTCTGTCATTACACATTGAGATTCAGATCAATTCATTTTTAATAGCTCAAAATCCCTGTTACAAATAAAGCTGTGGAAATGGTCATAAAGCATGGGAGAAGCTGTGGAGGGTGACAAACTCATGTAAAGGGCCTACAAACTTCTGTGAGTAACCAATCTTGATTGCAGGTTAAAAGCCCCATGAGGAGAAACCCTCGACTGGGTCACCACAGCCAAAAAACAAAAAGAAAAAAACCTTCTGTGGTCAATATCCATGTCACTCATGATGGAGGAGGCACTTGGAGAAGGGCATTGTCAGATGGCCTTAGAGTACAGGCAGGTTGATACAAGAGTAGGTGCTCCTTTGTGATGCGTTAATGGACTGGATTGTCCCCTTTTAAACTAATTAAGCTAAAGGGGGGAAATCCTATGTATACTTAGACAGACAAAAGTCCTACAACTTCCAGCATGGCTGGGGAATGCTGGGAATTGTAGAACTTTTTTCTGTCTAAACATGCACAGGATTGCACCTTAAGTTGTTCAGGGGAGTTTTTAATTGAACAGAGTACTTACTGATGACAAGCTTGTGATTTAAATTGATTGATCACTTCATTTCTGTTCAAATTACCAAAATTAGAATGAGAATTCAATTTTTTTCTGTTTCACTTAACATGGGCATTCAGTGGTATGAGTTGAGTTTGAACAGGCATGACAGCAATTGATTATTCAGATTTGACCCCTACATTTGAAAAACCGGTTGTTCTAGCTCTGTTGTTTCTTGTAGGACTCCTTAAAGCTGTAGGTAGCTGGGAAGTGATTGTTTTGCTGGTGTTTTGGGAAATCCATAAGGATTTATTAGTTACATCAGGTAGGAGTTGATCCGCCAAAGTTAAAGGAGCATTAGGACTGGCTAAAGTGGAAAACTGGATAGTTGCTGGTAATGTTGTGTCCCCCCTGCCCCACCCCTGGTCGTCTTTCCCTTTATTAGAGCTGGTGCACCAAAGAGAGCTCAACTGGTGAACTGTGAGGTATGCCAAGAATGGCTCCCAGCAGAGATAAGCTTTGCAAAAGGCATCTGCTGGAACAGTTGCAATACCTTACATTCCTTAGGAAGTTTCCATTCGTTCTAGAGAGCCCTGCCTCGCATGGATGCACCAGTGAACTGGACAGGTGCTTGGCTCAGACCCCAGCATGGCACACTGAATGGCTAGGAGGGAGTTCCCTTGATATGTGGTTACAGGGCCGATCCTACCATTAGGCATAGTGAGGCAGCTCCCCTCCGGCTGTTCCTCTTTAGCTTCTCCATCTGCCTCCCTCTCTTGGAGGGCAGAGTTGTGTGTACCACACAATGTGCCCTGCACCTCCTAAACTTGTGTGTTGCCCTCAGGCATGGTGGCAGATGCTGCCCTCTTGCCAGTGCTGAAGTAAGTTCCAACTGCCATTCCAGTCAGCTTCTCTGTGAGGAATGGGGGGCATTTTATCCTTCACTTCAAGCAGCCAAATGTCTTGGGCCCATCTCCTGATCCATACAAGGATGTCAGAATCAGACTTCCACATGGCTACGTCTAGTCATCTCCTGTGTAATCAGGGCCGTGCAGAGCTGGTAATATGCCCAGGCCAAATGGGAAGTGTGTGCCCCCCATTTCAAACTGCTCATTAAGTATTTTAATGTTTTTTTTAATGCCCACCAACATGTCCGTTATACATAACACCTTCATATTAAACCTGTTCTACACCACCTCAATGTTGAATCAGAAATTAACATTTATTTTTAGTTGCTGTACAAATAGAAGCAACAATAGAACAGTCCTTCATCATTATCAAACATTATCATCATCATCACTCTCACGGTAGCATCATCATTATTATCATTAATAACTATCATCATCATTACGTCACCCTCCGCTCCAGAGATCATATGCCATGGAGAAGATTGAGGACAACCATCGCAACTTGGGCACATATATCCCTGCCCCGCATGCAGCATGGCCCTCTGGAGCTTGTAGCCTGACCGTGGTATTCACGACGGCTGGTTCCTCGCTTCTCGATGCAGTAGCGTAAGCTGGGGGGGACCTCCTCGTCGGAGTGCTCCCTCAAAATCCCTCAACTGGCCCCACTGCCCACCCCTCTGCACGGCCCTGTGTGTAGTATGCCTAAGACACTCGTGGAATAAATTAATATAGTTGTCGTAGGAGAAGACGTGTATGTGTTTGTAGGGCAGCCTCTCCCAACCTTGTGATTAGATGTTGTGGACGTCAACCCCTGGGCAGCATGGCCAATATCCAAGCAGGTCAGGAGAGCTGAGAATTGTAGTCCAAAATACCTGGAGGACACCAGGTTGGGAAAGGCCAGTATAGAGTTTTGGAGCTGAGATTGTGTGAACTGGTTAAAATCCTTACTTGGGTGAAGAGTGAGGTAACTGTGGGCAAGTCATTACCCTTAACCATATATGCATCTACTCAGAAGTAAATCCCACAGAATTCAATGGGACTTACTCCCAGGTAAGAGGGAATGAGAATGAATCTTGATTCTTAGTTTGTAGGGTGAATGTAACAATGTCCCACTTCGCAAGTGGGCAAACCAAATGCAAATTGAAAATGTTATTTGCTATGGGGAAAGCTATAGTAAAAAGTAACTTGTACATACTGAAAAGTACTTCCAGTTCTGAGGGGGTGATGATGACAGGACAGAACTGGGTGGAAACAGCATGTGGGTTAATGAGTGGAGAATGCTCATGGCCCCCAGCATCTGTCAAAGGCAGGGCAAGTCTGCACTTGATTTTTTAATGAGGTACTTGGTGTTGTGATTTTCAACGAACTCCAGGGTGACAAGTGCACTGAAGAGGGAGATGGGGAAACAATTGCTTAACCTTTTAGATCAGCCTTCGCCAAGTTGGTGCCCTCCAGATGTGTTGGACTACAACTCTCAGCATCCCTTAGCCAGCCGAGACCCCTCCTCTAGGGCAGTTCCTCTAGACCTTGAGTTCACAGCTGCATTGCAGTAAAGTGGATGTGGGTAGGGTGACCAGATAAAATCCAGGTCAGGGCTCATGTAACTTTAACAGTTGTAGAGAAAAGGGAATTTCAGCCAGTGTCATTTGTATGCAATTAGTTCCTGGTAAAATTCCCTCTTCATCACAACAGTTAAAGTTGCAGGGGCCCTGCCTTCTTTTGTGTATGGTCACTCTAGTATAGTGCCTGCACCTTTAACTGTTGTGATGAAGAGGGAATTTCACCAGGAACTAATTGCATACAAATGACACGGGCTGAAATTCCCTTTTCTCTACAATTGTTAAAGTTACATGAGCCCTGACCTGGATTTTATCTGGTCACCCTAGACGGTGTGGGGGGTTGTGAGATATGATCATAGGGTTCTCATGGCATCTCTGTTTCATGTTGGCCCTCAGAAACATTAGAAAAGCAAATGGCTTCTGTAAACTGGAAATAATCTTTAAGCCAATATTTAGAGGAATCCAAAAATTAATACCCTCATTAATCTCTCTCTCTCTCCTTTATAGGCCATGTCTCTGCTGCAGGATCTATTGGATGAGACCAGCAACATGAAGTCAGCCACAACCAACGTGGAGGATGATGTACAAAAAATCAAGGAACACTTAGCCATGGTAAACTACTCCATGCCTCTTGTTTCTTTACATTTAACTGCTTCCCATTGAGTCCACCTAACTTGTGGGAGGTTGCTGGCCTTTTTATTTTAAAAGATATGGTTGTTTTGCTTTCTGCTTTGTTGTTATATTTCATCTATATCATATCCCTCTTGCTTTCTGTACAATAAAATCAACTGATTTCAATGTGTGGGTGTTTTCTCTGTTGGCCTGTTTAGACAACATGCTAAGCCATGGTTAGGCTGCTAACCCTTTTCCAGCAAATGGTTAGCGAACGTGTTTAAACCATGGTTATGTAGCCACTATGGTTAGGAATGGTTCACATGACACACTAAGTCACACTTTAGCTCAAAATGCTTAATCACCATGACTTAGCGTGTTCTCTAAACATAGTCACAGTGTTTTTTGGGGTATATTTTTGGGTACAAATCAAGGAGCAGCTGGGAATAGCGAGCAGTGTCCTTGCCCAAGTTGCTTTACCAGAAGGGTGGGCAATTTATGGCTCTCCAAAAGTTTTGGCCTATAACTCCCAGGAGCCCTCACCATTGACTACGCTTGGCTAGAGCTGACGGGAGTTGTAGGCGAAAATGTCTGGAGGGCCACAAGTTGCCCACCTCTGATTTACAAGCATAGCACTGTGTCTGGGTATCCTCCATGCTCCCTTGTGAATGCAAATAGATTTTCACAGCTGTGTCATGAAGGAAGTTGTGGAGGTGACCTGTGCCCCTCCCTTCATTTCTGTTTAAAGTACAACATTATGCTGCATTATTGCTTGCGTTTCAGCCAAAATTAGAGCTTGACAAACCCTGGCAGTGCAGCAAGGACTTTGGCTATTGGGTGGTATAGAAATGAAATAAATAAATAAAACAAAGTCAAACACAATCCCAGTTTGTCACGTGGCTTTGTAACCCTGAGGCTTAAGGAATTTGGACCAGGCTATGTGTGACACTATTCATTTGGTTTGCCCGGAATGCATCATTTTCCTTTCAGAAATAGCTACAGGCCCAGCCTAAGACATTTTGCTGCCTGAGGCAAAGGACAAGGTGGTGCTCTCCTCTCATTCCATACACAGAAGCCAGCTAGACTAGCAGCTGAATCTTACAACAATGGCAATGGGATTGTGTCCTCACCACACCAGAGGCAGCAGGCTCATTTAGTGAGCCCAAGTCACATTGTGTGGCATACACTGCTCTGTCCTGCAACAGAAGAGAACACCTGGAAGTCTCTATTATTGCCCCCTTAGCATCTGAGGTGATTGCCTTACTCTGCCTAATGGTAGGGCCAAACCTGAGTAACTAGTACAGGAAGGGAGATGGATGCTTTTGTCATAGTGCAGAATGCCCTTGGGCCTAGCTGTAGGCCTGGAGATACAAGAAAAAGTCATTCTGGGCTTTGTCAATCCAACTTGGCATATTCACACCAGGCACTAGAGCTCTGTGCTTAATACTGTGTATTTTTGAACAAAGTTGAATACATAGATTCACACCCAGTGGCTCTCCTTTGAGAGCAGTTCAGCTCTCTGGTGCCTGCTTTTGTTTCCTTGCTCTCTAGGAAACAACACATTTATTCCACTCCACACAGGTTTATGGGGAGGAAAAATGACTCTTAGAGCTATGTGCTTGCTGTGAACTGGTCATCCATGAAGGTATTTGGGAGTTGTCATTGTTTTGGTAAGATTTCCCGAGGTACCTCACTTATTGAAGGCAAGGAAGGGGAGACATGATAGAGGTGTACAAAATTATGCATGGTGTGGAGAAGGTGGATAGGGAGATATTTTTCTCCTCTCAAAATACTGATTAGTGGGAGATTCAAGACAGATGGAAGTACTTCTTCACACAGTGCATAATTAAACTATAGAATTCACTACCACAAGATGCAGTGATGGCCACCAACTTGAATGGCTTTAAAGGGGTGGGGGTTGGATAAATTCCAGGAGGAGAAGGCTTTCAATGGCTACTAGTCCTGATGGCTATGTGCTACCTCCAGTATCAAAGGTGCTCTGCCTACGTACACCAGTTGCTGATGGACCCTTGGTCTGATCCAGTGTGACTCTTCTAATGTTCTTATGGATTCTGAAAACAGGCTCACCTTAACCACACAGAATCTGTTTGGATTCATATCTTATCCCTGAGTAGACTGAGGTAATCCTAAATTTCTCTTAATTTCGCAGATAGATCCCTGCGGGTTTGACGATCGGCTACGAACGTGCTTAAGTGATCAGCTGAGTTTGGATCATGATATGGTATGTTTCCGCGCTGCTCCTCCACAGAAGAACAATCTGAGTGCAAATCACAAACAACTCCCCTCTGCCCTTTGAATAACCCTTAGGGCGCATCGGCACAGTGCACATACATGATCTCATCCAAATGCCACCATTGACATGCACCAGCACCGTACAGCCACACTGGTCAATGCAGACTAGCCTGGGGCATGCCATTTTTCCATTGTGGAGGAACCCAACCATTCACTGGTGCCCATTTTGTTTATTTTGTGCACTCTCGGCTTTCTGCTGATCCATCAGATAGATAGTTTAGGAAGCTGTTGTGCAGATGCACCTTCAGTGGGTTGTTCAAATAGTGGCCAGTGCCTCTTATGGAGGATAAGGCTATCAATGGCTACTAGTCTTGTTGGCCACTGTGGGAATGGACTGCTGGACTAGATAGGCCTTTGATCTGTTTCAGCGTGCCTCTTCTTATGTTCTTATGACCCAACCCATGTGTGGCTTAGGAGATAGACTGCATAGTTCATTCAGTTCCCCCACACAGAGCCTCTCCACACTGGGCCTAAAATACCACGGTTGTCTCCTGTTTCAATGGACTTTCCAAATATTGGACAGAAAAATTCTGAATTCCCGCAGAATCTAGGCTGAAGAATGAATAAAGGTGAAGAAAAATGAAGAATGAGTAAAGGTGAGTGCAACGGACTCGTTAGCACTTTGTATATAGAAGAAATGGTGACCTATTGTGTGTGTTTTTTGGCTTGTTTCTCTCCAGAAAGGCTTAGAAAAGAGACTAAGCCAATTTCCTTCTCCAGAGGAAATGAACAATATGGTACGGTGGGAAGTCCTTGAGGATGTCCTTGTAAAAGGCAAGAGAAGCCCAACTCCTGTGAGTAGGATTCTTCAAACCAAATGAAGATCGCTAGAAAGGAAAAGTTTTGCATATGATAGTTTAGTTTATATGCTGCTTTTCTACAGTGCACCGTGCCCAAAGTAGTTCACAATATCACCATATCAAAAAATCTGTCGCTTTTGAAAAAAGGATTTTACAAAACTTATGCCATATTTTATTATTTCTTTTTATTTATTTATTTGATATTTTCTTGAGGATTGATAGATATCTAAATGACTTCCCCTCTCGCTATGAACCTGCCTGCAGGAGGGACCTGCAGAGGTCCATTTGTGGGGCATGCACGAAACCGCTTTTTCGTAGAATACCTCCAAATTATAAATGGATTCCCTCAAGCACTACATACAATTGACTCTCTTGGCCTTTAGAAAGGATGTAAAAATGCTAATCTTTTAACATTGTTATTGTTTTTAATGTTCTTGGGTAGTATCCAACAGTGACCGTCCGCATGTGATTCTGCTATGAGTCTCATAAGGGAGCTCCGCCAACATCCCCCCTTCCAGAAACGAGCGTTTCCACTTGTTTTGAGACTTGCACCTGGAAGCAATGGGGACCGCTTGTGCAATACAATTGGTGGGGCTGGGAAGATGTGGAACAAAAGCAGCGGTGGGCCCTGTGTACGGAAGGACAGGATGGAATACTGCCCTTCGTGTTTATTTTTGCAGAGTTTTATTGTTTTAAATTGGTGTGCACCACCTTGATGGCTTTTTAGCAGAAAAGGCAGCATATAAATGCCAAGAATGATAAAAAAAAATACCAGGTCACTGCACAGACCTCTGTATATTGTAAACCTCATTCCTACGTATCCCCTTCACTCTGGCCTCACATCTTCATTGTGTCCGAAAAGCATCTTCTGTGCTTTGGAGTACCTTTCTTAAAAACATAAGAAGTGCCATGATGGATCAGACCAAGGGTCCATCTAGTCCACTCTCTTCACACAGTGGCCAACCAGGGACCAACCAAGCAGGACACGGTGCCACAGCACCCTTCCACCCATGTTCCCCAGCAACTGGTGTACACAAGCTTACTGCCTCAGATATTGGAGGTAGCACAACAGTTTATGGCCAGTTTTAAGGGGGGGGGGTGCCGCTGATGGTGATTTTGGGCTAATTCCTGGTGTCTGGATAAGATGAGAGACCCCTAATCAGCCCAGGATGGGACTTTTTGTTCTATTTTATTGCCATATTTATATGGATGCCCATCAATATAAGTTTTTTGGATGGCTTACAAAGCTGAGAATAACACAATATTAAAATACAATACAATGATTAAATACAATAAAACCACTAAAATGCAGCTCCCAAATCTTTTCTTTCTAACAAGGAGAACACGAGAAAAATGATCAGCTCAGACTTTTAAAAGCTTTTTTTTAAAAGCAGACTATTTAAAAGACTTGGATGAACAAAAAGGCCTTCATCTAGTTACAAACCAAACAAAGGTGATAACCAGCTAATGCAGCCTGCTTGGTAATGTATGGGACCTTATCTAATAGGTAGTGCATAACCAGTCTTTCATCTTGACTGGTCAAAATAGGATGGATTATTCAATATCTGAGATCAGAAAACAAGTCAAAGTTTTAGGGACTTCTGCCTTACCTAGAAACAATCTATACTGAAGTGGAATTCTCAATATTCTGCCCTGGATTACTATGGCAGGTAGAACATTATGTCTGATGAGCATAAGTGCTCCACAGGCGTGTGCATTCTTACAAACAAACAAGTATCATAATCAGATAGAACTCTTATTAGCCATGGGGGAACAAGTTCTATGCGCCAGAGGATATACTGTAGATTTTGTCTTTCAGTATTGTATCATCTTTGATAATACTTCAGGGCTACCCTGTTGCCCCCAGAGGGACACTTAAATTAGTACAGCTCTCAGACACCCATTTAGCATCAGCCTAAGCATCATTAATGTTTCACTTTCCATAGAGTCACAGAGTAGCTAGTGCCCCATGAGGCTAGTTAGGGTAAAATCTATGTACTCGTTAAGTGCCCACAAAGCCAGCTTTTGGATATACAGCCAGCCATCTACAAAATAATTAACTGTTGTAAGGTGGTAGAATAGTTTCATCACTGTGGGTCACCTGTGCATGTACAAACACAGATCTGAAAACCACCACTGTATTCTTAGAATTGGCTAGGCTGACCATCTGAAAAGGAGGACAGGGCTCATATAACTTTAACTGTTGTAGAGAAAAGGGAATTTCAACCAGTGTCATTTGTATGCAATTAGTTCCTGGTGATATTCCCTCTTCATCACAACAGTTAAAGTTGCAGGGGCCCTGCCTTCTTTTGTATATGGTCACCCTAGTATAGTGCCTGCACCTTTAACAGTTGTGATGAAGAGGGAATTTCACCAAGAACTAATTGCATACAAATGACACCTGCTGAAATTCCCTTTCCTCTACAACTGTTAAAAGTTATATGAGCCCTGTCCTCCTTTTCAGATGGTCAGCCTAGAATTGGCCATAGATTGGCTTCCCAGTCTTTGTTGATTGGTTTGAGGTGAGGCCCTTTGCTGCCCTTTTGTGGCCTGTGGCATTCACCCCAATGGCCTCTTAGCTCTGACCTGCTTCATAATGCATCACAGAATTCACTAAAAAAGCAAACTGTGGAATGTTTAGGATCCCTGCTGGAGGCTCAGTGGCAGGACTCATACAAAATCTGCCAGGTAACCAGTAACTATTGAAGCACTAGCCTGGTAGCCATTAGCAACCAGGAATTGCATCAAGATGACTGTAGGGAATATAACAATAGCCATGCCGAATCAGACCAAGGGTCCATCTAGTCCAGTATTCTGTTCTCACAGTCGCCAACCAGCTGCCCTAATGGGAAACCTACAGGCAAGACATGAGTATAATAGCACCTTCCTGTTCGTCTTCCCCAGCAACTAGGATACATAGGCATACTACCCTGAAACTGGAGATCACATATAGCCATCAGGACTAGTAGCTGTCGTCCATGAATTTTCCAATCCTCTTTTTAAAGTCATCCAAGTTGGTGGTCATCACTACACCTTGTGGTGGGGAATTCTGTAGTTTAACTATGTGCTGTGTGAAGAAATACTTCCTTTTATGTGTCCTGCATCTTCCACCAATCAGCTTCATTTGATGACCCCAAGTTTTAGTTTTATGAGAGTGTCCAGGTTCCACTCCTGGACTTTCAGAGTTCCACCTTTCTGGCTGGACACTCTGATTCTGCTCCTTAAAGATATCTTGCCTCTTTAAGAGCAACCTTGTCCCTTTTCTGGGACTCAAGCTTCCACCTGTCTCTTTTCCCCCTTTTCAGTAGCGTGGAGGTTTAAGCTGTAGGCGGGTGTGAAAAGGAATTTCCAACAATACCAGTTTTAAATCAAAACTCTTTACTATTCTTGGCATAGTAAGGCACGCTTTGCTTAAGATATTTACACACATAGAACTGAAGTTACAAAAGCAAGAAAACAAAAAAAAACAGAGTCAAACCGCAGGTCCATCTTTTCCCTAACTACTCTTGACATTTTCTTCTAAAGTATCCTTGGGAATGGAGCTTGCCTCCATTCCTCACGAAAGCAATCCAACTTCCCTCTCTCTCATTCCTGACTCAGGCTATCTCCTCTCGCTTCGCCCCTCCCCTAGTCAAATTCCCATGTCAAGCCTTTTGTTCTGGCTAGACACATCCTGAGCTGTAGACAGATCAGAGGGCCATTACTGAAACATTTGAGAAATTACCATTCTAGCTCTGGGGAATTCACTCTTATTGTTATGTCTTAATCACTCTACTTCTTAACTGTTAACCCATTACATACAGGGAACCGTCACAGAGAGGTCCCTCCTTACTTGCCGTGCATGGAGGGATGGAGCACCCCGTCCCACCTCTTTGCTTAGCATAGAAACCAAGCAGGCTGCTGGTGTGTGTGTGCGATTGGAATTTGCCCCTCTGTGCCCAGCATAGAAATATCCTCCATCCCTTTTCTGCTGGCCCCAGCAGGCTAGTATATTTGATTGATTGATTGATTGATTGATTGGTTGTATTTGTATACCGCCCAATAGCCAAAGCTCTCTCTCTTATTGCAGGTTAGTAACTTGTGGTGTGCTTATTTACAAGGCTGAGTTGTTTGATCATAGGGGAGATTCAGCTCCCCAGTGGTCTAGCCTGAGGTATACATAGAAAAGAATAAGTACAGGGAATGCTTCCAATAAGGCGTGATTCTTTTTTCTACACTGGAGTCTCAATGTAAGGAAATAATTGCAGTGAAATGCTCTCCTTTGGCACATGAATACTGATTTCATGAATCTATGTCATTCCAATCTCCCACTACTTTTGTATAGTTGTGCGGTGTTGGGCAGTAGCAAAAAAGTGTCATTTTCCAGGGTTGTGTCTATGCTTAAAATTAAGCAGGTCTTCATGACTAAGACAGAGCTGGAAATCTGCGGTCCCCAATGAGATGCCTGCAGGCCCCAATGTGCCTGCAGGCCCTTTTCTTGGTGCCAACCAGCTTCCCTGTCCCTCCTGATTTTTATTTTATTAAGATTTTTTAAAATTAAAAATGTTTTTGGACTGGGAAGCTGGCATGCTGCAAAGTGACGTGCTGCCCTTCAGCACCATCTTTTTTCGGATTCAAAGGAGTGGCTTTGTTTTTTGGAGTTCAGACCCCTCCAATGTCTTGCAATTAGATTGTTGAGCAAGTTACTTTTCTTTTCGTCTCCCCATTTGCTTTCTGGGAAATAAGTGTTTTATGACTGGGTCATGCCTATGATGGCAGCCATTTTATGAATGGGCAAGCCCCCCTCCATGCAGCCATATTGTGAGAGCACCCATGACACAGCATTCGAAACGTGCCCACTGACCCCAAAAAGTTGGGGTGGGAAGGAAGGGGCTCACGGTAAATCAAGGACTCCTGGTTTGATTTTTAAGTGCAAGATTAGGTGATTGTTTCCAAGTAATTATCCACAGAACGCTATGGATGAGTTAGTGTGTGGCTCCACTGCATAACTTTCCTTCAGGTGCTAGATGTTGAATGCTCAGGAAACAGGAGAATTGGCTAGGGATTCCAATATTTAGGGTACTTGAGCAAAACTCCAAGGGAGACTTTATTGGGCTCCAGGTCCATTCTACTCTGGAACCTATTTTCATTGCCATTCCAGGGCATGGGAAATAAGAATAAACAGAAAGGTTGCCTCTGAGAATGTGCAGACTGTCCTCTCACCACTGAGGAACCACAGGTGTCCCACTACTTCCAGTGCAGCTCAATAATAAGTGTGCAAGTTGCTGTGTGAAATTCCCCAACTACTGCTCCTGAATTTTTTTAGAATGTGTTTATTCACAATTAGTATTTTTAGGCTGCCTTGAAGAGTAGAACCCTCTCAAGGCACCATCAAGATAAAAACTATACATAATCGATACAATAAAAATGCAATGAAAAGTTTAATAAAAAGAGAGATTACGAATAAAAATGGAATACAGACAGAAATTGTCAATAAAACCAACAGCCCAAGAGCTACAGAAAAGCTTAGTGAAAACAGCTTTCTTGGAGACCTGCACAGAAGGGGCTTGATGAAGCCCAGATGAAACTGATTAGGTTTCTGTGGGACAGAAGATAGGGAGCAGACTTTCAAAATCAAATATATGCTCTGATTAATGGGGCATTCCCATTTGAGTTTGTACAGATGTGGGAAGCGGAAACACATCACTAGAGAAACATCCTTATTTCATTTATTTTTTTATATTCTTCTCTCAAGGTTCCTCCAAGGAGCTCAGGGCAGCGGTGTACCTATTTCATTTCTACTCCCTCCCCACACACACTTTATCAAAACAACAATCCTGTCAGGTAGGATGGACAGAGAGATTGTCACTGGCCCAGTAAGCTTTAAGGTTGAGTTGAGCTGAGCAGGGACTTTGAAGGTGCGCCTCCTTGGTCTTGAGTCCATCACTTCTTCTGCTCTGGCACAAGGACACTCCATAAACGCCAGAAGCCAAAGGCCAGTCTGTCACCCCTTCCAATTAAAACAGCCCAGCATTCTCAGATCATTCCAGAGGCCCCCACTAATTTCATCTGTCCCAAGCTGGGGTTGATAGAGGCCTTTTCAACATTACATATTTGCCCTTTACCCTCCCTGCTGCCCCTGCCACCTGCACAACCCTACTCCTTCCTAATTCATCCTGTTATTTTGTCCATCACTAAATCTGTTTCCTTTCTGTTTATTCCCAGGAGACAAGTCCAGTCCAGCGCTCTCCAACAGGCTCCACCCCCTCTCCTGAAAGCAGAACCCCTGGATCTCCAGGAATGCAGCCTCCTGGCTCTCACAGGAGAGAAGGGCCTCCAGGCACACATGCCGGTGCACCCGGGGCTCCAAGAGGAGCAGGCATCCCTGGAGCCCAGCCAGGAGATCCCGGAGCCCGAGGCCAGCCTGGAGGGGCTGAAGCTACTTCTCCAGGGGCCCAGGCAGGGGCGGCCTATCCTGGAAGCCAGCCTGGAGGTGCTCCTGGAGCACAGGCAGTCTTCCCTGGGGGTCAGCCAGGAGCTCCTGGGGCCTATCCAGGGGCACCAGGAGTACAACCTGGGGCTCCCGGAGCCCAGGCACCCTATCCTGGGGCTCCCGGAGCCCAGGCACCCTATCCTGGGGCTCCCGGAGCCCAGGCACCCTATCCTGGGGCTCCCGGAGCCCAGGCACCCTATCCTGGGGCTCCCGGAGCCCAGGCACCCTATCCTGGGGCTCCCGGAGCCCAGGCACCCTATCCTGGGGCTCCCGGAGCCCAGGCACCCTATCCTGGGGCTCCCGGTGCCCAGGCACCCTATCCTGGGGCTCCCGGAGCCCAGGCACCCTATCCTGGGGCTCCCGGTGCCCAGGCACCCTATCCTGGGGCTCCCGGAGCCCAGGCACCTTATCCTGGGGCTCCTGGAGCCTACCCTGGGGCTCCCGGTGCCCAGGCACCCTATCCTGGGGCTCCCGGAGCCCAGGCACCCTATCCTGGGGCTCCCGGTGCCCAGGCACCCTATCCTGGGGCTCCCGGGGCCCAGGCACCCTATCCTGGGGCTCCTGGAGCCTACCCTGGGGCTCCCGGAGCCCAGGCACCCTATCCTGGAGCTCCTGGAGCCCAGGCACCCTATCCTGGAGCTCCTGGAGCCCAGGCACCCTATCCTGGGGCTCCTGGAGCCTACCCTGGAGCTCCTGGAGCCCAGGCACCCTATCCTGGGGTTCCCGGGGTCCAGCCTGGGGTTCCCGGGGCCCAGCCTGGGGCTCTCGGGGCCCAGGCAACCTATCCTGGAGCACCTGGGGCTTATCCTGGGGTTCCTGGAGCCCAGGCACCCTATCCTGGGTTTTATCCTGGAGCTCAGGCACCTTATCCTGGTGCATCTGGGGCCTATCCTGGAACACCTGGTGCCCAAGCACCCTATCCCGGAGCACCTGGGGCCCAGCATGGAGTTTCCGGAGCACCCGGGGCCCAGCCTGGAATACCCGGGGCCCAGCCTGGAATACCCGGGGCCCAGCCTGGAATACCCGGGGCCCAGCCCGGAATCCCTGGGGCCCAGCCCGGAGCCCCCGGGGCCCAACCAGCTCATTTTGAGGCCCAGCCTGGAGTTCCTGGGGCTGAAGCAGGCTATCCTGGAGCTCCCGGGGTTCAGCTAGGTGTTCCTGGGGACCAGGGAGTTTATCCTGGAGCTGCAACTGGAGTTCCTGGGGCACAACTTGGATTTCCCGGCCCTCCTGCATTCTATATTGGAGCCCAGCCTGGACCTCCTGATGCCCAAGCCGGTTATTTTGGACAGCCTGTGATTCCCTGGACCATGCCTCCTGGACATGAGCCTGGTACATCGCTGGTTTTGCCCGGAGCAGGCCAACTCATGGTGCCACCTGGACCCGTCCTTGGTGCTACGCCCCCAACATCTCCGATATTCCCTTCCACAACCCCTCTGCAGGGTTCCGAGACTCCCTCCTCCAGAACCTCGTTGGCCCCAGCCCGCTATGCTGACACCGTGGATGCCCTGCGCTCCCTTGCGCAGCTGACCGACCTCTACTACACGCTGAGAGACCAGATCGGCCTCCTGGATCATTACAAGTGTGGCCACGCTGACCTCCGCAGGCTGCAAGACTTCCTCACAGATGCAAGTACGCATTGCAAATGCTCAAGATGCTCTTCCCAATGTTTCAGCTTTGGCAAACGGTGAAGGCTGTTTGAGCACATTCCCAGCTATGCTGGCCCACGGTTTTGTTTTGTTTTTTTGTCAGCCCAACCAAATGTGTCAGGCTTTAGGGGGCTGGTCTGACCTTTTGGGGATAAGGCTGAGTTAAGCCATGTAAACAGTGATACGCACACACTCACACACACACACAAACTGAACAGTGAGCTCCTTCTCTTTTTGTAGCAAAAAATCCAAACACAAAACAGTACCACTTATACTGAAGAGGGGAGGTATCAGCAGAAATACACAAATCACTTTAGGGAAAATAATCCCTAAGGGTACGAACCCCAAAACAGCCCAGTTAGGACCAAGCAGGCTCAGTAGGCGTGGAATGCTGGCTGACCATAGTGGGTGGAAGGGAAACCAAAGAGGAGTGGGGTAATGGAATGGAGTGTCCTCAAAAAGAGACTGGCTGGCATTATGCTGCAACATTTTGTTGCAGGCTCCACTTGCTTGTAATAATAGCAAACTCATTCTACAAGTGCCTGTTCTTCTGTAGCCAAAATGTCACCATCCCCTCAAAAGGGAAAGAGATCGGTAGGCTTAGGTGAATCCCGAGACTTGCAGAATTACCCAGCCACCCCCCACCCCCCCAAGTTTAGGGAGAAAAACCCTGAGGGTGATGCCGGCGGGAAACAACCAAACCAGTGCAGTGAGGTCTGAGCATGTTCAATAGGCAGAGAATGCTGGTGGGGTGAACACATGGCAACATTTTGCAGCAAGTCTCAGTTAAATGTATTTATAATTCCCCCTCTTTGTTTCTGGATAGTTTATAGGAGCCTTGCCCTCATCCCACATGACCTTCCAGACAAGCTCGCTTCAATGAAGTCTATGGAAGAAGACATGAAAACTGAGAAAGCGAAGGTGAGGCAGCCCAAACGGCTGCAGTTGGGATTTCTCAAAGGGCGTTTGCTCAGCCCCCAGAAACACCATGTCCTTGGAAGCCATTTTTGCATGTCTGCTTTTCTAAATCTTTGCATGCCTTGCTGTCGAATTTTTCAGTGCTTCTTGTACTTTGTTTATTGACAAATTTTATTCCATCTCCTCCTCTTCGATCCAAAAGAATCCCCAACCCAGTTTATAGGGTGAAACAAACTAGATCTCAACCCGGTATATCTCCACACCTAGTGAAGTGGGGAGGGCATAACTCTTGTGTGTGGGTTATGTAGTTCTGTGCTCTGCACTTCCTTGAGCTCTGAGGAATTCCAGAGGCAGTGCTACCGTGGCTGGCTGGCTGAGGCATACAGGCTTCTCTAGATGAGTGATTTATTGCACACTCGTGGTTGGTCACTCACAGAAGTTAGCGGGCCCTTTCCACAACATCACCAACCTCTTTCAGCTTTCAGAAAGAGGAGATAATGCAAAAAGGGGCGTTATTCCGATCAATCTGCTGTGTTGAAATGCCAGCGTTGCACTATAATTCAGCCACTAGATGGCACTTATGTAATGGAGAAGATAGAAAAAGGAAGTATTCAGTTCAACTCATGTCCACCATGTAAAACAGCCCATCATAGTCCCAGAAATAAACCGGCAGCAGAAAAGCCCAGTAAAGATGTGGGGTTTTGCTTAATTTAGAGAAGCTCTCTGCACACATAGAATTGCACCCAGAGGAGTAGATTGGAACCCCGAGGTTCTGCTCCCTGCCTTGAAGGAATATTAAGGGCTTCTCCACATTTAGCAAAAATCTTGCAGCATTATCAGGGCTTTGACTTCCAGAGTCTTCACAAATTTAACAATTGGCACAATACATGTGCTCCCCACCCTTGTTTTTGCTGATTCTTTCCCATATGTTTCAGTTTTACCGCCAGCAGATGGAGCTGCTTAATAGTGTGATTTCCATTTATTACTGCATTTTTTGAGTTTTATAAAGTGGCAGTTCTTCTTCGTGGTCTCTGTGCATCACACATATGGGCTTTGCGCCGGCGCCGAGCCCCAATCGGGAAACTTCACTAGCTAGCTTAGTGCTTTTTGGCGAGAACCCCTCCCCCACCATCCATTGCGCATGCTCCGGGTCCCGCCTTACCTCAGTTCTTCTTCGACCGCGTAGCTGATCGCCTCGCGGGAGACTTCTCCGGACGATTTTGTTCGTAGCATTCTGAGGAAAGAAAAAAAAAAACATTTGCTCTATATTAGCTTAGTGTTAGTGTTAGTTTATTGTTAAATATATATTAAAAAAAAAAAAAAGATTAGTTAATACTTTATAGATATAGTAGTTGTGTTACGCCTGTCCGTAGGACTTATGGCGCAGTCCGCGCTCTTCAAACATTGCTCCCGTTGCAGGGCAAAATTGACCCTAACCAATGGACACTCTTTGTGCCTCGTGTGTTTGGGGGAAGGACATGTTGTGGACTCCTGCCCCCATTGCATGACCTTTTCCCGCCAAACCAGGCGAAATCGGGCTGACAGGCTATGTAGCCTGCTATGGAGCAAGGCCTTGTCCGCGGTGGACCGGCCACGCCAACTTTCACGTTCTCCACAACCG
Organism: Anniella stebbinsi; assembly: GCA_029215795.1. Lineage (NCBI taxonomy): Eukaryota > Metazoa > Chordata > Lepidosauria > Squamata > Anniellidae > Anniella > Anniella stebbinsi. The sequence continues at coordinate 55,262,029 of JARDYH010000005.1, read as the reverse complement.
GTGGATTCAGAAGCGGGCCAGTCGCCTTCCGGTGAGCGTAGGCGGACGCCTGTAAATCGCTCGCAACCGGCATCTCCCTGCTCTCCCCCGCATGGGGACGCGGCAGAGGTACCTTTGCCACGACTTCTGACTAAACCTTCCAAGAAGACCACCCTGGCGACCAAAAAGTCTGGCAAAAGTAAAAAATCATCGAAGTCGAAGCCTTCGTCATCGACACCGAAGCCCTCTTCGACGTCGAAACAGCCTAAGAAGCATACGGCATCGAGGGAAGACCGCTCCCCAACTCTCAAACGGCCGTCGACATCGGCGTTGGAATCTTCTTCGGCACCGAAGCGGTCTTCGGCATCGGCAACATCTTCTTCGGCACCGAAGCGATCTTCGACATCGGCAACACCGGCGACATCGGCGTTGTTCAGGAAACATTCGACTTCGACGCCTGCCCGCCCAGCGTCCTCACCGATCCTTTCTCAGAGGTCTGCATCAATAGCACAACGAGCTTCATCGTTGCCTCCACGACCAGTCCTCCAAACCTTGGATATCGAGATATGTTCCTCGGATGTGGAGCTTGTGGATGTTATCCCATCAGACATCTCTGTAGATCACGACGTCGATGTCAGACCGCATGAGGACTATCTGCAACAACCTTCACCGCTCGGTGTCGTTGCATCCCTGATGTCGAGGGCTTCTAAGACAACATATCGGTCTCGATCTCGCACTCGGTCCCAGTCTCGGTCCCGACACTGGGAGTCAGCTTCTGATAGGTCCAGAAGTAGATCCCGTCACTGCAGAGCCCCGCGTTACCTCTTTGATCCCTATACGGGGAAGAGAATCGGACGGTCATCCTCGCAGCGCAGACAGCAACACAGCACTACAGCACGGCAGCAGCCTTCTTCGGCACTGACACACACATCGACGGCACTTGTGCCAAGACCACTCTCTCCTACCTCGGGTGATGACTATCCTTCCGACACGTCGTCGATACGGTCTCAAGCCCCGTCAGTCCCTTCTCCTTCGGAGGGGGTTGGGTCTAGTGACAGACCATCGCCATCGTTAGAATTAGGTTCTTTTTCAGACCAGATGCAGAGGATGGCACAATCTCTTGGGTTAGATATCAACCAACCACAAGAGGACCTAAATGATAAAATTTATGACGTGATGTATGCAGAGCCAGCACCTCAGCTTACTCTGCCGTTGGTACCAACGCTCCTAAAGACTTTTAAAGGTGCATGGGAGAATCCGGCTACAGTGGGTGCTACATCAAAACGTTTAGAAACGTTGTACAAAGTCAAGGACGTCGAGGCTCCTTTCTTGTGTAACCATCCTAGGCCAAACTCCATTGTAGTGGAGTCATCGCAGGGACGCTCCACAAGAAGCCATTCTACTCCTGTGGATAAAGAGGGTAGGAAGTTGGATACATTTGGTCGCCGTGTTTATTCTTCAGCAACGTTGGGTTTTAAGGTAGCGAATTATCAAGCTACCATGGCGAGATACCAACTCTTTCTCTGGGAGAAGATTTCCACGTTAACAGATTATCTCCCAGACGACCAACGTGAGCTCGCCAGGGTTTTCCAGGCTGAAGCAACCAGACTGTCTAGGCAGCAGCTGACCACGGCGAACCACCAGACAGATTGCGCGGCAAAGGCCCTGGCAGGGGCAATTGCATTACGTCGCCATGCATGGTTGTGCTCCTCCACACTACCAGCCGAAACAAAAGCTCGGATCGAGGATCTCCCGTTCGACGGTGAGGGTCTGTTTCATTCGTCGACCGATAATACTATGGATGTCATCCATAAGTCTAAAGTGACGGCTCGTAAGATGAGTGCACCCGCGCAACAACAGATGCAGCAGCAGCCTCGTTCACGCCGTTGGTACTGGTCTTTCCAGTATCAACCTCGACGACAGCAGGAACGTACCCAGTGGTTCCAGTCACAACAGCCGCAATCTTCCTTCCAATCCAGAAAACCGGGCAACAGATATACCAAAGCACGTCGCCAGGACCAGCCGTCAAAACGGCGTCTTTGACTCCATTCCTATAACTCTACCACAACAACGAACAACCAGGCTCCAACCCTTCCTGCACCGCTGGCAATCCATAACAACAGACAAGTGGGTGCTCTCGACAATTTCCGAAGGCTACCTCATAGGGTTTCAAGCCTATCCATCTCTAGGCACTGTGAGGACCACTCCACCGTCTCCCACACTGTTACAGGAAACAACAACCCTGTTACAGAAGAAGGCAATCGTCCGCGTTCCCTCGCGGCTTTTAAAAGTGGGTTTTTACTCGCGCTATTTCACGGTTCCAAAGAAAGACGGCGGCCTTCGCCCTATAATGGACCTCAGACACTTAAACAAATTTATAAAGCCAAAGAAATTTCGCATGATTACGTTAGCCCAAATCCTGCCGCTGCTCAAGCGAAACCGATGGTTCACTTTGGTGGATCTCAAAGACGCTTATTTTCACATCCCAATACACCCAACTCATCGCAAGTATCTAAGATTCATTATAGGGAAAAAGGTGTATCAGTTTTCAGTCCTTCCCTTTGGCCTCCGGACTGCACCAAGGGTTTTTACCAAGTGTATGGCAGTGGTGTGTGCCCATCTCAGGTCACAGAATGTCGAGCTCTATCCTTACCTCGACGATTGGTTGATCGTGTCTCCGTCCCGGTTGCAAGCACTCTCCGACGTCCGCCTCGTCACTTCTTGTCTCGCCAGCCTGGGACTACAAATAAACAAAGAAAAGTCCATTTTTCATCCCACTCCAACGATTCAGTTTATAGGGGTAGTGTTGGACTTGACTGTGGGGCGGGCGTATCTGCCGACCGAGCGCATTTGAACCGTGGTGTCTCTCGCTTCGCGGCTTCAACAGAACTCGCGTACGACAGCGTTCACGGTGCTTCGCTTGCTGGGCTTCATGGCCTCGGCGGTGTTCGTTGTCCGCTGGGCCTGCCTCCACATGCGCCCGCTACAGCAGGTGCTTCTCCAGCGCTACCGTCCTTATCTAAATCCGAGGAAAATAATACTTACCATCCCGGCGGCTGTCCTCCCTTCTCTCCGTTGGTGGTCGCCCGCAGCGCATCTGTCTCACGGCATGCCCTTTCACCACAAAAGTCCCACTCGAATAGTCACTACAGACGCCTCTTTGGAAGGGTGGGGAGCACACTACAACGACCTACAAATTCAAGGAAAATGGTCGCTGTCAGAGTCCCGACTCCATATCAATCTCCTGGAATTTCTAGCCGTAAAGCGAGCACTACACGCTTTCTTGCCACATCTTCAGGGACAGCATGTTCGCATCCTGTCGGACAACACCACTGTAGTGTGGTACATCAACAAAGAAGGCGGGACAAGATCTCCTCGCATTCTGCGTTTGGCACTAGACATTCTTTAGTGGGCCATTCGCAGGGACATCTGTCTGTCCGCGCTTCACATTGCTGGAACGGACAATGCAAGGGCAGACGCACTCAGTCGGAAATTCACCGACACCCACGAGTGGGAGCTGTCCCAAGAAGTGCTGAAGCGCCTCTTTACGAAGTGGGGCACGCCGTCAATAGACCTGTTTGCCACTTCTGCAAATGCCGTTTGCCAGGATTATTGTTCTCGGGCGGGGATTGGACCTGCATCTCTCGGAGATGCATTCCAGTGGGACTGGTTCAATGACTTCCTATATATGTTCCCCCCTTTTCCGCTAGTTCCGAAAACGGTGGCCAGGGCCAGCAGATGCTCTTTGAACGCGATACTGGTGACCCCTTGGTGGCCGAGACAACACTGGTTCACCACCCTCTATCGTCTGTCGCGACAGCAATGGTGGCGTCTGCCCAGGATACCGCACCTGCTGTCCAAGAATGCAGGAGCTATCCTGCACCCGGACCTACAGTCGCTGCACCTCACAGCGTGGCGGATCCAACCAGCTGGCAGTCTCTAGATATGCCTCCAGCTCTACGTTCCATATTCGAAGCCTCCATTAAATCGTCTACGCGGGCTTCTTACACTAGAAAATGGAACCGTTTTTTGAAGTTCGCTAATGACAAAGGTTTTCCTGCTCACGATGGCCCCGTATCGGGGGTCATCGATTTTTTGTATTCCCTTCATGCAGGAGGCTTAAAGCCCTCCTCTATCAAAGTCTACTTAGCGGCCATTTCAGGGCAACACGCTAAGATTGATGGCTATACGGCGTTTACACACCCGGTGGCGAAAACTTTTATGAAGGGATTACGCCACATGTTCCCGCCAGTGCGCCAGATTGTTCCTCAACGGAGCTTATCGGTAGTTTTAACGGCGTTAACGACAAAGCCGTTTGAACCGTTGGCTACAATTGATCTCCGGTTGCTAACGCTTAAGGCCATATTCTTGGTAGCTATAACATCCGCTAGGCGCACCTCAGAACTAGCGGCGCTGATGGTGGGGCCTCCTTATACTCAGTTTTTCCGGGACAAGGTTGTGTTACGTCCTGGTCCCTCATTTGTCCCTAAAGTTTCTTCCATGTTCCACATTAACCAAGATATAGTACTTCCAACTTTTTTTAAGGCGTCTATAGACCCCCTTTCTACAACTTTGCACGCCCTGGATGTTCGCCGTACGTTAGCTTTCTATAAAAAGAGAACAGAACCTATCCGTAAATCGGATAAGCTGTTTATTTGTTACGGTGAAAAGACGAAGGGGTTGGCGGTTTCCTCCCAACGTCTGGCCCATTGGATTGTGGACACTATTGTCCTGGCCTATCAAGTTCTTGGCAAACAGCCCCCAACTTCGTTCACAGCTCATTCGACAAGGGGGCAAGCGACATCGTCGGCCCTGATCCATGGCTCATCAGTTCCGGATATTTGCAGGGGAGCGACATGGTCGAGTGCCTCAACCTTTGTGAAGCACTACAGGCTGGACGTTAGAGCGGCAAGGGACGCTTCGTTCGGCCGAGCGGTCCTGTCTTCTATCTGTCAGTGACCCACCAGCGTGCATCCCCTCCTCCGGTAAGTTTGGCTGATTACTCGCCCATATGTGTGATGCACAGAGACCACGAAGAAGAAATGCAGGTTGCTTACCTGTAACTGTAGTTCTTCGAGTGGTCATCTGTGCATTCACACAACCTGCCCACCATCCCCTCGTTGCAACGCTATGGTGTATGCAGGAGGACTAGAGCGCAGATGCCTCCTATTTATTTACCTGGTGCAAGGCCATAACGCGGTCTCAGGGAACTGAGGTAAGGCGGGACCCGGAGCATGCGCAATGGATGGTGGGGGAGGGGTTCCCGCCAAAAAGCACTAAGCTAGCTAGTGAAGTTTCCCGATTGGGGCTCTGCGCCGGCGCAGAGCCCATATGTGTGAATGCACAGATGACCACTCGAAGAACTACAGTTACAGGTAAGCAACCTGCATATTTCCACTTGAAAATGGCAGGAGAGGCATCAGCTGTTGACAACGTCATGAAAAGGACCCACAAACTTCCGTGAGTGACTAATCACGAGCGTGCCACAAATCGCTCATGTGAAGAAGCTCTAAGCCTCTTTTGTCAAATCCTTGATTCCCATCTGGAGACACTTTCAGCAAAACCAGAGTGACAGATCCATTTGCAGCAAACTCATAGCAATGAATTCATTGCTTCTTCCTCAAACTGTTATCTGTCTTAAGATTTCAGGGATAGAGTGTTTTAATAAGGCACCAGCAGGGAATACTGGGTCCCACTGGTTACCCAGCTTCAACTAGCTTCCTTTCATCCCACATACTATTGCTGTGTCATCTCTTTGAGTCTTTCCCTGGTTTATTCTTGTCTTTTTTGACCTCCTAACCTGATCTAGTTTCCTGGCTCTAAACATGAAGCTCAGAAGTACAGGCAAGGGTGATGTTCCTCTTGTCAGTGTATCCGCCACTTTTCCCTGGAAAGACTCCCTTAACCTCTAGAGCAGGAGTGGGAAACCTGGTGCCCTCCTGGTGTTTTTGGACTACAAATCCCATCATTCCTGGCCATTGGCCATGCTGGCTGTGGCCAATGAGAGTTGGAGTCCAACACCATCTGGAGGGCCAATGGTTCCCCACTATGCTCTAGACCTACTCTGTTCTGATATACAAGGATGTAAGCCCAGCAGTAGTCGTATTTGCAGCAGGGAAGGGCAGGGCCCTTTTCTCCGAGGCAACATTTTGAGCTTATCTACTCTAAGGCATTTATTGTGCAGCTGTGATTCCTTCTTTGGATGCTGTTGTCGTCCTCCACTTTGGTTCCCTGCCCCCAGATCACTTTCATGTGTTTTTTTAGAACGGGGAAAATGGGGCATTATTTCTGAAAGCACTGTTTCCACATGTGTATTTGCGCTATTCCACAATAGCAGAGCTCCACCTACAGGCTATGTAGCAGCAAAGCAGGAAAGAAAAAGTTGTTTGTTTAGAATTCAGATCTCAATTCTGTGAAAAAAACAAAAGTAGATACAGCCATTAATAGCCTTGTGCAGAAAAGCTCCTTGTGTTCTATGCAGGGATGTTTGAGTTCTGTGTGACCATAGTTCTTTAAGGTGAACATAAATTTTGATCTTCCCCCCTCCCCCAATTGTGGTTCAAGTTAAGTAGGATTGAGAAGGCAATGGAAGGAGAGCTGGAAACAATAGATGCAGATGAGAAAGTGGAAGGAGCTGGACAAATCAACATGCAGATAGGTTATCTCAGGTAAACGATTACTAGGCACGAGTGCAGCGGTAGGCAATTTCTGGGAAACCCCTAAAATCATTGGATTGGCACCAAAATTTGGCGACAAACCACTCTGTAATTCTAAGGAGCTCTAAAACGGTTACATTTGGTTAGTTTCCAAGCAAAATCTAACCCTTTTGGTACTCTGTAGCTGCTACGGATGGCATTTTTTTTCTGAAGGAGAACACTTTTTTAAAGAAAAAATTGCGAGGACAATGGGGCAACAACATGAGGGTAGCAGTGCATCAGCAGGGGGCAGCAGGCCTTACATGTGGTCCAAGCGCTGCATGTTGCTCATCTCTGCACTAGAGGAAGGCCCCAATAGGCAAATCTAATCTCGGCTTCATTGGTTAATAATACATTGATCTGTGGTGGCGGGAGGCCTCATCAAGATCAACACAGCAGGCATAGCGTGGAGATCATGTGCTTGCTGTATGATGGGAAGCTAAAACAGGATCTGTAACCCAGAAGATCTTACATCATACCAAAACTAAGATTCCATCTCAAGAAGAAAATCTTCACAGGGATGAGGAGGTCTAGGGAGTGAACCGGCTAAGACTAGAGCAGTCTCCCACAACTGGGTGCCCCCCAAATGCTTTGGATTAGAACTCCTAGCACTTCTGGCCATTGGCTGTGCCAGCTGGGCCTGATGGGAGAGCCAATGTGGCATATTGGTTAGAGTGTTGGACTGGGAGTCAGGAGACCCGGGTTCTAGTCCCCACTTGGCCATCGAAGCTCACTGGGTGACTTTGGGCCAGTCAGACTCTCAGCTCATCCTACTTCACAGGGCTGTTGTTGTGAGGATAAAATGGAGAGAAGGAAGATTAAATACGCTGTCTTGGGTTCTTTGGAGGGAAAAGAGGCGGGACATAAATGTAATAAATAATAAGTCCCAAACAACTGGAGGACCCCAGGATAGGGAAGTCTGGACTAGAGCAAGAGGCAGGTGGGCAGCCTTCCTATAATGTGGCCCAAATGATGCGTTTCAAGGTGATTCATAGACACTACTTCCCTTTTGTTACCCCACCCACCCCGCAAGGAGACATCAGCATAAAGATGTGGGTTGGCAGCACCCGCAGGCCTCCTTATAATGGATAGCTTGGGCCTGACATCTCTCCTGGGCATCAGATGGGAAGGACTCACACGATGGGCCCTCCCCATGTGGCTCCTATAATCACACTAGCATGGGGCTCTTCCACGCTTAAAACATAGAGGCATGGGAGCCAAGTCGCTAAGCGTGAATGGGCCGAAGAACAAAACGTCGGATCAAAACCTCTGAGAGAAGGGACACTGTAAAGATGCCATGTGGGTGTTTTAGATTTAGATGGATCTACCATGTTCTGAAATAGAGAAGGCCCTTTGTGTTTTATTGACTCAAGGGTTTTCTAGAAGAAATGACTTTGCCATCAAAGAAGGGACACCAAACACCCTTAGGATATTGCTTAGGACATTATTTGTATAGCCTGAGTGAGAGATTTTTAAAGCCCCCATCATCATCACCTAGGGTAACCAAATGGAAAGGAGGGCAGGGCTCCTGCAGCTTTAACTGTTGTGATGAAGAGGGAATTTCACCAGGTGCTGCTTACATACACCTGCTGAAATTCCCTTTTCTATGCAACTGTTAAAGACACAGGAGCCCTGTCCTCCTTCCCATAGGGTCACCCTATCATCACCACCACCAAACCTAGAAGTCTCTAATCCAACCCTCCCTAACCTGGTGCCTCCAGATGTTTTGGATTTCAAGTCACATCAGCCCCACCTGGGAGGACCAGTGGTCAGGACTGCTGGGAGTTGTTGTCCAAAACATCTAGAGGGCACCAGGTTGGGGAAGGCAGTTATATATTCCATAGCCATGCAGTCTCAACTTCTGCCCCTGCCATCCTCATTGCTGGGGAAAGCAGCTGGAGGTTGAATTTGCCAGAATGGTTTCCCCTTCCCCTGGGGCATTTTGCATTGCCATGTGATTTGTTGGCCAACAAACAACCCAAAGCTCCAGCTCAGGTAGAAAAACCCTGGAGAAGGCATGCTTGGAAAGCACATTTAGGGACTTAGTGGGCTGGCTGGCCCAATTTGCCCCAGAAATTGGATGTGCCCAGTGATTTTCTCTAATGGACAAAGGACACCCCCCCAAAAATGAATATTTTTTTCTGTTTGGCGAATGACTCCTCTGTATTGTGGTACAGAGCTACAGTGCAGGATATAGAGAAAGAGCTAAAGGAGCTGAGAGCCAAGCAGGATCTGGGCAAAGCCACGCTGGAACAGTCGGTGACTGACACTGCTGTTTACCTCCAGGAACAGGTCAGCAAGTGAAATTGGACCGGTAAGGTTCCCCCCCCCCCCCGGCCACCTCCACCCCCATCCTGGTTGGTTGTTTGGTAAGCCTATTTGCTGCCTACAGCAGGTTTGGGCAAGTTGCGACCCTCAAGTTTTTGTTGGACCGCAACTCCCATCAGTCCTAACCAACGTAGCCAGTGGTGTGAGGGATCATGGGAGTTGCTGTCCCACAACCTCTGGAGGGCTGCAAGTTGCCTGCCCTAGGCCTACTGCCATCCAGCTCAGTCTGGAAATCCCACCCCCATTGGCAGTCATGCACCCATGAGGGACATGGCTTTTGACCATTCAGCATCAGAGGCAATTAGATGCTTACAGAGCAACCTCAGGACGCTGTACCAGGTGAAAAGGTGCCCCTCCTTGACCACCAATAGCTGCTGCTGAGGGGGAGGGGAGATTTTCATCAGGACCATGGTGCACAAAAAGGGATGATTTCACCCTTTCCTTTCCCACTGCAACCCTGACAAAAATTGCCCTTCTGAAGCTGCCATTAGTCAAATGGGGGGTGGCAGGAGCAGAGGGGGACGGTCCCATTGACACTAATGGAAGCTTTCCTTCTGGAGCTAGTAGTGACTGCTGGGGTATGGCACATTTGCTTGGCCCCAAGCTTTTAGTAGACAACATTCTCTAAGGCTTTTCATTTTAGTCATGAGTTCTAGAAACTTTATTTAAAAAAACCAAAACCAAAGATAGCTGTGCTGAGAAGAAAAGAACTCCAAGTTGAACAATACCTTTATAAGGACAAAACAAAATTCCACAAAAATGTGCAAGTTTTCGAGTTCTCCAGATTTCTTCCTCCAGACCCTGCTGTTTATACCCCCTATCCTGATGAAGAGTTCAGGACAACTCAAAAGACTTGCACATTTTTGTGGGATTTTGCCTGGTCCCAACCAAGGTATTGCTCAAGTGTGGATTTTATTGTTTAAAGGGATAATTGTAATTCTCAACCTTACAGGAGTGTTGCTAAATTCTGCCATACACAGTTACTTTGGCTGTTCATATCCTTTAGATTTCCCCTGGCTTTGCCTTAAAGGGGGCAGCCCAGATAGAACCCAGTGGCTTTGATCAGCCTGATCCTGCCACCATCCTCCCAGATTCTGTGGGAAATGAGAGACATTTTGCGGTCAACTTCCTGCCTCTGAAACTTAGCTCCTCTTCCTCTCCTTTGCCCACAGTTAGACAAGCTTAGATCTGTCATAGAGAACATGATGGCTTCATCATCCACTTTGCTGTCCATGAGCATGCCACCCACCCCAGAGCCGGGGCTAGCTCAGGTCCAGAGCACGTGCGCCGCTTGCAGCTTAGATGTCAGTGAGAAGGTTAGCCAGCTATTCAAGCGCTATGAGCAGCTGCAGGATTTGATCAACAACTTCATGTTGAGGCAGGCGGAAAGCAAAGTAACCAAGAAACCTAAGCAGCGCCAGGTAAGGCCGGCGCAAGAACATGGCTCCAGTTCTTGACCTCAGCTTCTCCAACACGTACTTGAGAATACAAGAGCCCCATGGGCAGATGCAGGTCTCTAGGGGCACTGTGTGGATATTGAGGCCTGTTTTGAGACTCATTGGAGAGGTTGGATGAGGGCTCCTTTGGGGCCTATGTGGGGAGATGCAGTCCATCGTCCACAGCATCGTCTATACCAGGGGTAGGCAACTTTGGGGGATCTGGGGTCACAATTTGGCAATTTAAGGAACTGTCCTGGGCACCACCACAAAACGGGCGCACTGCATATGCAAGCAGCCACCTGCTATCTTCATTTGCTAGGAATGTCTCTGCCCCTCGTGTGGCCCAGAGGCATTCATGGGGAAAGTAGCTAGGAGCAGCTAGAGGCCCTCACTCTGCGTTGAGGCGGCCCCAGCTGCAGTTAAGAGATTCTGTTGTTTTTTTAAAAAAGAAGAAAAGTAGGAGGGGTTTAGGGCACCTTGGTGGATGCAAGAAAGATGTCTGAGGGCACACTGGAGCACACAGGTGCCATGTTGCCTACTCTGGTCTATACTGACCGATGGTGGCTCTCCAGGGTTTCAGATAGAGGTCTTACCCAGGGTTTGAACCTTGGACTTCCTCCATGGAAAGCCTGCGTTCTACCAACTAAGTTAAAACCTAGGGCCATGTGAAACACACACACACACACACACACACACCCCTTTGTTGAACTTTCTTCCCAATGAAGATGAGCTCATTGGGGCAGCCATCTTTTCCCCCCATACATTATCCCTGGCAGCGACAAGACAACACCGCATAGCACCAGTTCCAGAGCCCACAAAACATGTGGCAGCCAGGCTGCTGCTGCACATACCCCTTGCCTTTGAAAGTTCCCAAAGGGAGTGGGGGAGCTTCCAGGCCACCTCGTGAACAACAGTAAGAACTATACCCACCCCCAAATCTATCCCCTGAACCTTTGCCCTCCCCTTCCGACCTTTGAGAGGGTTTTCACCCTCAGCCTCCAAACCTGGTGTTGAACGTTTGGCCCAGCCCTATTACAGCTTTCCCGGATACTTTTCCAGGGAATAGTTTCCAGGCTGTAATTAATATAATTGATCCATCCCTGCTGGATCTGCTGCTCGTTCCCCCACCAGGCCTGGCCATTTCACAAGTCAAAATGTGCAACATCCAAGGACAGCATTTGCATGCAGGATCCAAACTCAGTTTGCTTTTTGCTGCCCTTTGTTCATCTTACTTCCTGCTTCAGCACGCCTTCAGTCAAGATTTTAGGTGTCGTACCCATGTGCAGGGTTCAGGCCAAATCTGGCAATTATGTGGAATGCATCTAATGATGCTTAGAGAACTTTGGTGGTGGACCCGAGAGCCAGAAGCTCCTGCCTACTGTGCTTTGCTTTACTTCTGTTGAGTTACTTTGTCTGCTGTTTTAAGAAGTTGCAGCAGTGGAGTCTTTTTTTTCTTTCTTTCTTCTTTCTGGTAAAAAGACCCTTGGGAGATGAAAACCATCTACTGAGCAACAGAGCGTCTGTGTGGTTTCCTGATATTCTTTTCTAGCTATCTGCTGACCCCAATGCCAGGATATAGTGTATTGAGTCCTATGGTTGGATTGTCATTTATTTTCTCTACTAGATCTCTGTTTTGTTGTAAAAGTTCATGGGAACCAAATTGTCTGCTAAGAATGTTTTTTTTAAAAAAGTGAGCTATCTCCCAAAGGATGGAGTTAATGAGGTTTCTGTTAGAGACCACATACTTTTTGGGAACTTGGCTGTTGCTTGCCTAGTTTTGGATGCTCTACCAGTGGTGCCTGCAAAAGCTGTATGCTAAGGCCATGATTCGACACAATTCAAGTATGCTTATATGCTCATTTATTTCATTTGCCTTAAATGTGTTAAATCCTCTGTGGATGGTGGGCAAGGTTTAAAGTGCCATTTTTCCCAGAGTCAAATTTAACCTGGCTTTGAGGCTGTCAGCATAAAAATCCAAGCCAAAAAAGTTCTAGGCATGTGATGTGAGTGCTCATAATACCCAAGGGAGCACCTCACATATGCAGAGTTTGGATCCCTCTTATCCTGCTGTGTCACTATTACTCCATTCTCTTGCTTCTCCAGATCTCCCACTCTTGATGGACAGTCTGCGTGTCCTACATTGCAAGACCATTTTGAACAATGTTAAATTCGCAGTAGGGCCAAGAATTGGAGTGTGTGTGTGTGTGTGTGTGTGCATTCTTTGCCTAGCTTGTGGACAGAAGAGATTGTTTCCCAAGGTAACATAAGCAAAGAATTAGAGGACTTAACTGGCTTTAGAGGTCACCCACCAGAAGCAAATCATCCTTTCCAAATTCCCAAAGACTCTTTTGTCTGTATTCCACTTCCACTCCCATCTTTGATTGCTTTTCTTCAAACCCACATGATGAAAAATGTCTCCTGCTGCCCTTTCGAGCAGCCCCTTTTCCATCAACATCTTCTCATGTGGTTGTTCTATACCTGATGGACCCAACCTGGGGCTCTCCTGATCTGTTGGACTACAACTTCTATCGTCCCCAGGGAACGAGGACCATTGTAGTCCAACACATCTGAAGGCTCCAGGTTGGGGGTGGCCGCTTTAGACAATGGTCTGTTTAGCCCATATTCCACCTCTGTCTGGATGCCATTCACCAGGTGTTTCTCATTTGCTCCAGGCTTTCCACAGTCAGGATGTTTGGGCTTCCAGGAGCAGGATTTGAAGGCTAAACGGGGCCATCACTGTTTCATGTCCTCCATTAACATATTGCCTTTGCAAATCAGGATGAAGAGATACTCAGCCACATCCAGAGCACCATCCTGCAAGTTCAGGACGACTGCGAGAAGCTGAACTCCACCACGGGCAATCTCATAGAAGACCATCGCCAGAAGCGGAACGAGATCAGTGTAGGTGACCTTGAGGCAAGGTCAGCTAGGTGGGGTCGAACAACAGGGGACCCTCTTGGAAACTGTCGTGAGCATGCCGAATCTGCATTCCATTGCTTAACAAGGACTGTGGTGCTTTCTGCAAAGGGAAGCGGTTGACCCTCCTCCCTTCCCTTATTGTGATTTGTGAAAGCAGTTGGCTCATTTCTGTCTCATAGCAGCAGCAGCAGCAATGTTGAAGATCTACCTGGGTTTGTTGATTTGTAGGTCACGCAGCTGTGACTCCAGCAATGTCATGAAGTCTTCTCTCAGTGCAGATATGGCAGTGTATTGTATTCTCAGGGGTTGCTCTGTTCTCCAGACGGTGAGGTAGGGGCGAGTAGGGTTTGTGAACAGGCTTCATAATAGGCCAACAAATTGCTGTCAGCCAAGATGACCCAAAGAAAGATTACAGACTCTTGTGGCACCTTAAAGTGGAATGGATTTATTCCGACATAAGCTTTCGCGGACTGTAGTGCATCTGACCAAGTGGGCTCTAGTCCATGAAAGCTTATGCCAGAATAAATGCCTTTATCTTTAAGGTGTCACAAGACTCTTTGTTGTGTTCGCTGCAGTAGACTAACATGGCTACCCTCTGGAAATTGTTCCAAAGAAAGGTGGAATATTAAATTGCTAAACATCTTGCAATATTGGAAACCACATTTATTTTTCTGAACAGACTGTGGGCAAGATTGGGTTGTCAGCCCCCTCCCCCTATCACATCACTCTGCTGGCCACTTTAGCAAGTGGACATCCCTTTTTTACAGCAGTGATTCTCCCAAAATTGACCCAGTAGATATAAAACCTGAGGTTCTTAACACTTGGAGGCCATAAGGCAGGGGTGGGCAGCTTGTGGCCCTCTAGATGTTTTGGTCCGTAGCACCCATCGTCCTTTGCCATTCATTATGCTGGCTAGATCTGATGAGAGTTGTAGGCCAAAAATCTGGACGCCCATAAGTTTCTCAGCCCTGCAGTAAAGCCTCACATGTGTTTAGCATAGTGTGACCAGGTGCAAAAGAGCACAGGGCTACTAGGTGCCTTCAGCAGTTGTGTGGAAGAGGGAATTTCAGCAGGTGTCACTTGCAGGACATTGTTAAAGGTACAGGGATGGATAAATTGGTCTATTTCCAGCCTGTGTCAGTTTCTCACGTATTTAATCTTAGGTCTGTTCCATTCATTAAAAAAAATGCACCCAAAAATTGCATTGGTTTGTGAATGCTACTTTCCTTAATATACACTTTTTTTGTATGCAATATTTTTGTACTTCCCCTAAAATAGGCATTTTGCTATGAATTTTTTAGCTGAGAGCTGCACCAAACTGCACAATACAAAGACTACCTGAGTTCTAATTAGTTCAGGAAGTGCAAATTAAATTGGTTCACTTAAAAATGTAGACCAAGGGAATTTCTCCCCCTCCCTAGCAAGGACCCTGTCCCCTTTTACATCTGGCCACCCTGTATGTGTTACATTGCAAGGAGGTGTGGCAAAGAGTAGTTTTATTTCCTTTTGCATATCCCTTTCCTCTTCCTTCCTCTGGGAAGCAGTATAATAGGTAGCTCAGCCTATGCAAATCATCTTTATTTCATAAGTTGGCGCTCTGCTGTATACAAGCCTACAATCTGTTAGCTCTAATAAGTTGGAATTAGAAGTACATGATCCAGCTTGAAATGTGGCTGGATCATGCCATATCTGGGTCCAAAGAAACATAGGAGAGAATTGTGTATATCCTCACTATTGGGAGTGGGGAAGGAAATGAAGATGATATTGAAGAAATCTGAGTCTACGTGTTTAGTATCCAGCTTTGAACTCTTTGATTTTTTGTGCTTCTTAAAGTTGTTGTTCAAGGCTCTGGAGAAGCTAGAAAACGAGAAGGCCGACAAAGACCACATGGGGATGGAAATTGACGTGGTAAGGAGTTGTACTTGTTGGTGCACTGTACTTATTTCATGCCTGCCCAACCCCCTGTAGAAGCTCTTGGATTCTGCTCCCAGCTCTGCAGTGCCATCGTGAACCACTTGCTTCCTCTGTCTTTATTTCTTTTGAATGGGGATACTCTTTGGCCATTCACACTCTCTATGATTATTGGAAGGAAAGGAGGAAGGGGGATTCTTAGAGCTTCTGTCCATGAGCAATTTATTGCATGCTCATGATTGGCCACTCATGGAGATTTGCGGGTCCTTTACGTGACGGCATCAACCTACAGGGCATCTCCCATGTCTTCCCTGGTATCAAAGATAATGCACTATTTAAAATTATCAAGGAATATAATACAGCCACTAGATGGTGCTATTTCATTGAACTTTATGGAAAGGAAAGTTTTCAGTTGCAAGTCATGTGATCGCCATTTGTCTCCGTCTGAAGGAGCCATAGTCAATGCACAAAGACCCCAGAAGAAGAAAAAATGGTAAGGATGTGGGTATTTTTCCCTTCTCTGGTAGCCCCCCAATTATGGAATGATCTCCCCGATGAGGCCCACCTGGCGCCAACACTGTTATCCTTTCAGCGCCAGGTCAAAACTTTTCTCCCAGGCATTTTAACAGCTTCAGTTGAGGGTTTTAACTGAATTGGACCCAAGATCTGACCCACTGTTCCTCCTTCTCCCTTCCAGAAAGCAGACAAGACTGCTCTTGCTGCGAAGGTTAGCCGCACCCAGTTTGATGCCACCACTGAGCAGCTGCACAAGATGATGCAGGAGCTGTTAAACAAGATGGCTGGTCAAGAGCAAGACTGGCAGAAAATGCTCGACAAGCTCTTGATTGAAATGGACTCCAAGGTAAGCGAGGCTCAGGCCTTCTCTGCTGTTCACAGGCAGCCCAGACGGGCATCTGTGACTGACAAGTCAGAGAGAGAGTGCCTCCCATGCCCGCGGTTCAGTGCTGTGGCTGTCGAATACCTTGTGCAAAAGCACACCCCTTTCTCCCTGCTCTCGGCAACTGAGTGTTCACTGCAGCGAGCCAGTCATACACATTGCATGGCTTGCATTTGTCCCTGTCAACCAGGGGAGCTTGAAGCACACCACGCATGTCTCCTCCCTCTGCATATCAGCCTCTGGTTTGTTTCTGGGCACCATTCAAAATGCTGGTTTTGACCCATACAGCTCTAAACAGTCTGGGATTGGGATGTCAGAAGTATATACTCTCCTATACTAGGGGTAGGCCACCCAGTGCCCTCAAGATGTTTTGGATTACAACTCCCACAATCATTGACCACTAGGCATTATGGCTGGTGTTTATGGGAGTTGTAATCGAAAATAGCCAGAGGACACCAGCTTGCCTACACCTGCCATCTGAGGCCCTTCTCCAGAAGTCTGCCTTGAAAGGCTAGGCAGATGGGAACAGGAACAGGGCCTTCTTTGTGGTAGTACCCTTTGTCTTTGAAATCCTCCCCAGAGCGATCTCCTAGGCTTTTATGAAGATGATGATGGTTTCTTCCTTAGCTTTTACTTAAATGATGACTTTTTGGTAATTCTTCTGCTGTGTTTTTGATGCTGTTTCAGATATTCTTTGAATTGACTTAATTTTATTATTGGCTTTTATAACAATTCATTCAAAACCCTTACATCATAAGCTGCCATGGCCTCATAAAGTACAATGGCAGGTGAAATATATTTATTTAAAAAAATAAATATGATGGAAATTGGATGTGCAGGACTGATGTCTGTGACACTCTCCATCTCTCCTACTGCGTAGCTAGTAGCTTCAAGTTAGAGCAAGTGGCAGGTGGGAGAAGGCTTGAAATCAGGGAAGAGGAACGTGTGGTCTTCCAGATATTGTTGGACTGCAACTCCCATCATCCATCACCATGGGCTGGGCAAGTTAGGGCTGATGAATGTTGATGTCCAAGCAACATCTGGAGGACAACTCATTCCCCACTCCTGCTCTAAGTGGCGTCCCCTCCAGGCCCCAAACTGCTCCAGTGAAATGATCCATGTTGTCTTGGACAAAACCTGCACATGCTAGCAGAGGGGAAGTGAGCTGATGAAGTGGGGTGGGAGATTACAAAGACTGTTGTGACACAGCAGTGGATTTTCATTTGGTTGTGACATAATACAAAGAAGACAGAATGAAAATATTGAATGGGGTCCCCAAATTGTTTCCTTTGACCAAATTTAGTTTGCATTACTTCTGCTGATCTCCACCCCCACTTCCCAATTACCCCGCCCCCATGATATGTGACCAGTGGCCACTGCTGGCCCAACCAATCTTAGACAGAAGGCAAGTGCTAGGATCCAGTGGCTGCTTTCAGCTCTCAGCAACTGCTATGGCTAAGAGAGTCCAGAGCTGCAAAAGCTTGGGGTGCAGGGAAGCCCCTGTTTCCAAGAATCCTTTGTGCTTCCATTTGGCTTAAAGCAGGTTGTACATTGAACTGCTTGATGGTGTCCAACGTGGCCTTCAGCTCATAAATCTTTGCCAGTGCTTGCCCACGAGTGCAGGTGAATTCACCTATGTCCAGGGTAGGCAAATCTGGCGCTGCCCAGATGTGTTGGGCTACAGTCCCCGACATGGTCAGCATGGCCAATGGTCAGGGATTGTGGGTGTTGATCGGGAAGGTGGTGGAGTACCCCTGACATATATGAAAGTGGGAGGGCGGACACACAGCCCTCCTCCCATTCTGCTGCATGCTGGAAAACTGTCACACCACGGCAAATAAAACTGCTCTGTTTCTCATGCTGAGCAAGTGACCGGCCGAAATGTTGTTTCCATGTGTGATGTGCTGAGCTGCAGGGAACTCATAGCAGGAAGCAGAAGAGGCCCACTTCTCTCCCTGGAGCCTTCCCTGAAGCCAACATAGCTAGGTGCCTGTGCTGTACCGTACTGAGCATGATGCTTCATCCAGCGCGACATCTCAGCGCCTCGACAATGCCGTTCGCTTCAGAACCCCTTGTGTCCCTCTGTGCAGCTGGACCGCTTGGAACTGGATCCATTCAGACAGCAGCTGGAGGAGCGCTGGAAGGATATTCAGAAGCAGCTGAAGCAGAGGGTGCCTCAAGATTTAGGAGATGAAGCTGCCGGGATCAGAAGGTAAAGAGTCTGAAGGAGGACAGCTGTAGCTTTAAGGTGGTGTAACATAATAGCAGGCTGAAGTTTTGTGGTACTCTCAGAATTGGCTTCTCTTTATATCTGTCTCACAATTGTGGCAAGATAAAAAGGAAACAAAGAAAAGGGGTGGGCCCGCCAGGTGTTTTTGCCTATCAGTCCCATTATCCCTCACCATGGGCCATGCTGGCTGGGGCTGATGGAAGCTGGAGGTCCACAAATTGCCCATCCTTGCAATATTCTCTGCCTATATACTCCTTGGGATAACGTGCTGATCCTTAACCCCTGAGTTTTTCAGTGGAGGTTTCTGAGGTAAAAGGCCTGAGACCCAGGACGGTCACTGCCAGTCAGATGCTGAGCTGTGGACCACTGGTCTGACCCCAGGGACCAATTCCATAAAGCTCTTCCTGCCAGGCCCAAAGCCTTAGGAGACACGTTGCAGCCTTTTAGAATGGGAAAACCCCCACAAAAGCTGGGAAACTGCCAAATGATTGGTCATTGGAGAAAAGGGCTGGGGTGGGGCTCAGGGAAGGTAGCGTGGCAATCGGGAACCTGGAAAGCCGGGTTTGTCCCCTGGGCCTGAGGTTCTGCACTCCTGAACTAGTGTGAGTGGCTGAGAGGAAGAGCTTTGGTTTAGGTTCCAGTCAGAGTTTGTACCCCCACCCAGCACTTTGAGGAGAACACTTCCTCTCCAGCCTTTCCTTCAGTAAACCTGGGCCCACATGTCATTCTCATTGAACTCTTTAGGCTCCTGGCCTTCTTTATATACTTATGCTAGGAACCATGTGCTCTGCTCCAGCATTGGGAGCTGGATTTCATTGCTAGGGATGCTTCTGTCTGCACATTGTTTGGTTCTTGCCGCTCCTTTCATAGCACTTCCTCCTCCTCCTCCTCCTCCTCCTCCTTACTACTACTACTACTACTACATTTATATCCCTCCTTTTTTCCTCTTGCAAGGAACTTAATGGAGCTTACATAGTCCTCCTCTCCATTTTATTCTCACAACAGCCCTGTGAGGTAGGTTAGGCTGAGAGTCAGTGACTGGCTCAACATGACCCACTGAGCTTCATGGCCAAGTGGGGATTAGAATCCAGATCTCTCGAGTCCCAGTCCAACACTAACCCCTACACCACACTGGCTCTATTGAAATGGATGGGTTGCATTTTCTGCTCGAAAGGGTGCTCAAACTGATGTGCAGTAGTGTCGAACCAGAGAAGGAAAACTGAATTTAAAAACAGAAAACGCAACAATCTAAAACGAGAAGACAGCAATCCATAAGAGTTACACATCAGCAGACCACCGTCGCCAGCAAATGCCTTCAAGAATGAATATGTCTCGAGTTGACAGCAGAAGGACAAAACAGGCAGCCAGGCAGATCTCCCGCAGGCACTGTTTCCATAAAATGGGTGGTGGGCATGACACTTTTTGTCTTTTTATTTATCTATTTATAATTGGTGCCTGCATCAGTCACGGCGTGAAGTTACCCAGGGGGGTTGGATATATTAGCAGGAATGGGGTGAGGTGGCAGGGTGAGAATTGTGTTTCTCCAGCAGCCCCAGCTTGTGCCCCCTGCACAGTCATGGTTAATTCGCTCTGTTCGGCGTGGGCTTGTATAGCCTCTCCTGCAATGTTTCAGTCCCCTCTGTAGGCCCAGCTGGCCTTGGCAACTGTCAGGGCTGCAGCGGCCCAGTAGGGCTGACTTCTGACACCTGCCCGGGGCCCCCTTTCCTGGAGCTCCTAGGATGCCCTAAGCAGCCCCAGCAAAGTGTCACTGGGTACCGAGGGAAATTTAAATGGCAGCACTATGCTGGGGGGCTTTGGGGCATTGTGGGAAATTTCAATAATACCTCCAAGCCATTGCAATGCTTGATTGGACTGCCGGTGCAGGTGCCCACTCCCCATCAGGGAAGCCCACCAGAGCTCCATGTATGAGGGGATGCCCACCAATGTAAGAGGGCACCAGATGGAGGGTGTCCTCAAACCTGAAGCTGTCTGTCTGTAGGCATCCCAACCCCTCTCTAGTGGTTGGTTGCATCTGCTACCTCTCTGAGTTCTGTTGCAAGTAATGGCCCAGCAAGTGGCTTTCCCATCCCTTCACGTTCTCAATAGATGTTTCCTCCTCCTCCTCCTCCTCCTCCTCCTCCTCCTCCTCCATTGCAGGGCTGTGTGCCCTGTGTGCCACCAGCAGAGGGCACTGGTGTTTGGGCACGTGAGGCACAGCTTACCCACCTGCAAGGGGAGGGGGGCAGCCTTCGCAATGCAAACCGGCAATTTTTGCTGCATCCTGTTGGGCGGATGGCACAATAAGCAGCCCTGTGCTAGAAGATGCAGATGGGATCCGACAGCCAGGCCTGGTCCCGGGGGCTGCCTTGCCCGTTGCTGTTTTCCTCCCCACCTTTATTTGAATCAAACATTGACTGCATTTGAAGGAATGGAGAAATGAGATGCAATCAAAGCCTGGCTGACAAGAAGCAAGTTTCCCCAGGCAAAGTTGTGTGTGTGTGTGTGTATGTGTTGTTAATTCCTGCTCTGGCTCCAGGGTGATCTTGAAAGAATGGGAAGCCTCGTGGATGCTGTTCTTCACGCCCTGCCCCATGCGGTGATGACACTTTCCCAGCAATAGCCTGTGGGGCTGGCGCCAATTCCTGACTCACAACCCCCTCAGCCCGGCTTTGTTAACGTCATTAGGGATTAGGCGAAGGTGTGTCATGTTTGGATCTCCATAGCTACCCCATTTCCACAGGTGAAATATGGGGGTACTTTTTAAAAAGTTGTTAGAGCTTCCCCTTTTTAAAATTGGAGGGTTTATAGTCCCCTTGAAAAAAGCCTAGGTGGGTGCAATTACAAATACAGTACAAAGTGCAGCTGACGTATAATTTTTGAGATTTTTTTTTTTAAAAGCAAGCTTTAAATTGGGTGGGCAAGCTGTAGTCCTCCTGATGTTAGTCTACAACTCCCATCAGCCTTAGCCAATATAGCCAATGGTGAGGGATCATGGGAGTTATGGGCCCAAACATCCAGAGGGCTGTAATGCCCACACCTGCTTTCAGTGTTATTTTTAAAAATGTAACAAGAACATGGTTTTCACAAGATAGATAGAACATGGAATTTGACATTTTAGATTTGGAAATCTATTATTCCAAAATAGCAGGTGGTCAGTTTAAATGTGCAATGTCCCTGTGTCGATGTCAGGAGTTGAAAACGGCACCTGTTATTGCTAGCCAGGCTATGGTTGAGGCACAACATAGAAGTGGGGCAAAAAGAAGGCAAGTGAAGTCTTTCGCTGCTTCTGCTGCCGTGGGGGGGGGAAAGTGCTTCCTGCATCTCACCCATGGAGAGATCTGCGATTCAGGGGAATCCCTGCTTTGACAGGCAAACTGTTTCTCCTTTGTGTACTGCAGGGCATCTCTCCATTTATGAAACACATATGCAAATTGTACTAGCTGCCCGTGCCTGGAATGTGCTAATTTAGCTGCAGCTCTGCGGCTCTGGCTATATTGCCAAGAGTCGGCGTGCGGTGCTGACCTCGGCGCTTTTTTGTGTAACCTTCATTTTATTCTCCTCACGGTGGCCATATAGCCAAACATTTGTGCATCCCTGCATCCCTGCATCCCTCACCCCACTCCCCACACACACACCTTGATTTGGGTTATCTCTTTTCTCCCCAAACAGGAGACTACTGGCTCATTTCCATTGCATTTCCTGTGACCGACCCTTGGAAATGGTGGTGCCTGGCCCGTAAGTTCTTGCATGGTCTCCGATGTTGCTAATGTGCGTCTATTCATATAGGTGTGGCTTAATTAAATAGGCGCCGTTTGGGAGTGGAAGCTGGGTGATGTAGATCTTGGTCCTTGCTCAGCCATGGGGTAAGTTGCTGCCTCTGACAGGTAGCTTGGATAGCAGCGCATGAGGTTCATTGTCTGCCAATCAGTGAGCAAAACAGCTGTTCAGAGCTCAACCAGGGACATCCTTATCTTGTGCTGTTGTTTTCCCTTGGCTTATCCTGTCTGTTTATTGTCTTGACAGGCACATCACAACACTCCCTGCTGTGCCAGGTTTACCTGCTCACCAGTCCCTCCGGCCGTACATGGTTTATGAAATGGAACAAATCAGGCAGCTGAACCGCAAGTACGGAGAGGACAGGCGCCTCTGGATTTTCTTTTTTGCCCTCCTTCTAATTTATGTGTATTCTAAACAGCAGGTGGGAACTGGATGGAGCAAAAATTTGGAAAAGGGGCCTACAAAAAGAACTAATCTGAACAAAGCCCTAGGGTAGTATCCAATGTTAACCCTACTTCAAGTAGACCCATTGAAATGAATGGGATAAAAGTTAATCATGACTGATGTAGACCTCATTCATTTCAGTGGGTCTACTCTAAGTAGGATTATTATTATTATTTTCATTTCTATACTGCCCCTTAGCCGAAACTCTCTGTGCAGTTTATGACAATTCATAGAAATACAAAATACAACAGAATAATAATAATAATAATAATAATAAATTTATTTCTTACCCGCCTCTCCATTTGGATCGAGGCGGGGAACAACAGTAAATTTAATATGATAAAATACATAAAACTGATTAAAAACATGGTACACATTATTAAAATAGCCAAAAAAATCCTAAAAGCATTCTAAAATTCCACTGGATGTGCCTGCCAGAATAGTCTTTATAGTTTTCTTAAATTCTGAAAGACTGTTAAGTTGACGAGTCTCCCCCAGCAGGCCATTCCACAGTCTGAGAGCGACAGAAGAGAAGGTCCTTTGGTTAACGGTTGTCAGCCTAGTCTTGGCCGACTGTAGTAAGTTCTTCCCAGAGGACCTGAGCGTGAGGGTCGGATTGTACGGGAGAAGGTGATCCCGCAGGTAACCTGGCCCAAACCATGTAGGACTTTAAAGGTAATGACCAACACTTTGTACTTTGCCCGGAAACTAATTGGCAGCCAGTGGAGAGATTTTAAAGCTGGTGTAATATGGTCACCCCTAGGTATACCGGTGACCAACCTGGCTGCCATATTTTGAACTAATTGAAGTTTCCGGACTAGGCACAAAGGTAGCCCTATGTACAGCGCATTGCAGAAGTCAAGCCTTGAAGTTACCAGCTTGTGCACTACTGTCTTTAGGTCTTCCAACTCTAGGAAGGGATGCAGCTGACATATCAGCCGAAGCTGATAGTAGGCACTCCTGGCCGTCGCATCTATCTGAGCTGCCATTTGGAGTGGCGGATCCAGGAGCACCCCCAAGCTGCGAACACAGTCTTTCGGGGGGGGGGGTGTAACCCCATCCAGAACTGGTTGACACACCTCCAAACCCAGGTTGTGGCCTTTGACAGCAAGCACCTCTGTCTAAAAGTTATCTAAAAACTTTAACATAGAAAAATTTCTGAGTGTGGAGGCAGAAGGTTAATCTCTCCTTTCCTTTAGTGCTCTAAAAAAAGCTGGCTGAAAGTTCTGATGGAGCACATTTTGGCCCAACCTGAATAAAAGTTCAGTTAGATGGGTACAACCCTTTCATATATATGTAGGGTCTTCTGCAGAAAATGTGTCCGGTTGAATGCAAGAGTGCCCTTTGGCCTCGTAAACTCTTCATAGCTGTCAGTTTTAGGAAACCTGATTAACTCCTCCTGGAGGGTACAGCCTCATGTAAATCAAGGGTTGGGCACCCCAAGGGCTTTCCCATCTTGCCCACATCCTCCCCCTCTGATCCAGCCTGCATCCTCCCTTCCACATAGCCATTAGGCACATTTTTAAAGGTAGGCACTTTTTAAAGAGCCTAATTGCTACACAGGGGGATGGGGTGGGAGCTGGAAAAGTTTTCCCTTCCAATGTGCCATGAAGGTTTTGGCCCACCCTTAGTTAAAAGTGGCCCCAATAGTAGGAATTTTTCAAGCCTCATTCCTGTGTGTGTGTGTATACATACACACATATATACTCATACACACACACATCTATCTATATATATGAGATTGGATGGGTGTATTACATGTGGATGTTTATGGAGGCCTCTGTGTGTGTGTACGTGTGTGTGTGTGCGCGCACACCTGAGAAAAAGGGAGCAGGAGAGAGAGAGATTGGGTGTGGGAAGGGGGTGGCGGCCTTACCTGCTGCTGGCATGTGGCTCTCAGGAAGTGAGCCCTGGGCAATGTGGGCCTTGGGCAGGAAAAGGTTCCCCTCCCCTGAGGTAAACAACCTTGCTAACTCCTGCTACACTTTCTCACAAAAGGGGCATGACTTTGAGCAAGGCATGCTGGGAGCGACAGCCCTGCTTAACAGTGTGGGTTTCTCCTTTCCTTTCCCTTCCCCTGCTCTGGCTGCTCTCTGTCTTCTTGCTCTGGCTCGCACGCTGTGCCCATTTCCCCATCCTATTCCACCCCACCCCAGCCTGAAGTTAGGTCCCGGTGCTCATTTTGATGCACTGGAGAAGAGTGCGAGTCTCAACAAGCTCCGTCGCATCCACTCCAAGATGCTCATGGACATTCAGAAGGTGCAAAGCCATTATGGCGGTGGAGCAGCAAAAGTCAACGCTCAGATGATCAGGATGATCCTGCAGTCCCAGTGTCTCGGCTCAAGCCCGTATGGCAAACGGTAGGAGAAGTAGAGGTGTCTAAAGCGGAACGCTCGTGTTTCCAAAGAGGTGGGAAGCAAAGCAGAGCCCTGGGGAAGCTGCTCTCCGCTACCCTGGTTCCACCCACACCAGTGAAATAGTGGGAGCTGCTGCAGTTGCCTCACTTGGCATTTCTCAACCTGCAGCCTCCCCCCAACCCCCCCCCCCCAGTAAACTTAGCAGGGCAGCTCACTAGAGGAGCGCCACATGACATGGTGCATTGGGGCCCAGAGACACTCGGACATAACCAAGATGGCAGCGGCTGCAGCCACTTCATTCAATGCTTCTGTGGTGAGCACCAAGCTGGAAAGAAAAAGGCATTTTAAAACGTTTTTAAAAAGGGGAGAGCTGAAGATGTTGCTCCTGCTGGGCCCCCGGGGTTCCATGGGCTCCAACATTTATATCTCCATGCTGGGTGCTGGCACCAGGCCTGAAGCAAAGCTACATCACCCAGCTCTCCCAGGAAGCTTAGGCATGGACACAGAACAACAGCAATGCTCACTGAGTTTAAGAAACAGTGATTGCTGCTCAGAGAGACTTCAAGGTTTTGCTTCTAGAGAGAATCAGTATGGAGGCAGGCATTCGAAACAGGGTGAGCATTTGCAAGAGGTCAGCTGCAAGCCAGGTATTTGAAACACGGTGAGCATTTGCAAGAGGTCAGCTGGAAATCAGTTACAAACCAAGCCAGAAGTGCGGGGAGGCTTATTTGAGCATGAAGATTCTTTACATGGCAAAAATCCCAGCGCACAGAAGTCACTTCCATGAACGTATTGAGTAAAATCCACTATAAGCCCTACTTGTAATAGACTCATTGAAATGAATCGGACTTTAGTTAGTCACAACTAACTGAAGCCCCATTCATTTCAATGGGTCTGCTCCAAGTAAGGCTTATGGTGAATTTTACCGATTTGTCTGAACCCTGTGAGTAGATCATTCCTGTTTGTATCTGCGGTGGGAAGCCACAAATTCTTTGTGTGCTCCTATCATCATCACAGGTGGAAATCTGCAGGCAGGATTCCTGCAAATTCCTGCACAAAATTAATTTCCATGTAGAAAACTTGTCATGCCCAAAGCAACCCCTTCAGGTAATTCGCTTTAACATATTTACAGCTCCGTGATCAGAACAAATGCAAAGACTGAGTGGTCTGACTTGTTGCAGGGGTAATAAAACCTGGAATTCCAAAACCAGTTCAGAACTTCACAGTCCTGCCAGACAAGTCAGACCTGATTATCACTTTGCAATATGTTCAACAAGGTCTCTGCAGACGGACTCCTGCCCCTACAAAAACAGAAACATCGTGTGCATATTTACATTAACTTACACTGCCGGTCAGGAATGGCACATAGTTTACCAACAACAAGATATGGCCAAGACTCCTGTGCCATCAAAACTTGTGATTCAGCTGGTGTTTCTATTTAGCCCCCTTGTTTGCTTTCTGCTTCTGTTGCTTCAGCTCTTTCTTCCCTGCCTGAAATTCCACTTTCTGTCTAGGAAACTGCCTCCATGTTTGGCTGGTGCCTTGTGAAATGACCTTTTGCCCTTTCCATCTGCTTTATGTGCATGTGTGTGTTTACCATCTAATAAAGTGCAGGTCAGGTAGACAAAACCAGAGGCAGGTTAACAACTTCAGAAGAGCTGTGCTGGGTCAGAATCAAAGGCCACCTAGTCCAGACTTTTGTTCCCAGTGTGGTTGACCAGATGCCTGTGAGAAGCCCACAAGTAGGACATGAGTGCAACAGCACCCTCCCCACAACCCCGTTCCCCAGCAATTGGTATACTGCCTCCCATCCTTCCTTCCTTTCTGGAGGTAATATATAGCCATCATGGCTTTACTACTCCAGCTCATACTAAACTGCATTTAGATCTGATTTTAATAGAAAATAATTGGTTCATTTATCCTGCTGCCTGCTTTGTGCTGGTCTTGCCTGTTTGGGTCTTCTGGGCTGCAAAATTTTGGTTTCTGACTTGTAAGCCAAGATCCTGGTGATGGATCCACTAGCTGCCTTCAAGAGCAGCAACCCACACAGGCAGCACAGGATAGAGGTTTGGATAAATGGCGAGATGTAGGGCAGTCAAGGGCAGAGATGGACCACCCTTATGTTTCAGAATGGAGGAAATCCTCTCCCTTCTCTTTCCCCAGACAGAGAAGCTTGAAGAATTTAACCACCTCCCCTTCCCCTGTCCCAGTGGGAATCTGCGGCACTGTAACCTATGCAGGAGGGCTCCCCCGTGGTCAAGGCATTTCTGCTGCCCGTGATGACATGACTTTGCCCATTCTCAAAGGGGTTAGGGAAGCCAAACTGGGGCCCAGGGGAAGCAAAGCCAGTCCTGGCACACATGGGTGAATACAAGGACATTGCCGCAGCCCCCCCCCCCCCCCGGATATGTCTGCAGCGTGTGAGTGTTGCCCCTTTAGAAACCAGGCCAGTGGAGACCGCTGAGCTTCAGGGCTCGCTAGGTTTGCCCTCTGGGCTCCTTGATTTTGGCCAATTGTGAAACGTTGGCCCTTGATCCTCTAACAGCGACAGACTTCCGGAGATGGCTGACTACAGCTACGTCAGTGTCCCCCGGCACTGTGGAGGCAGCCACACCCTCACGTACCCATACAGACGCTATGGGCGGCTGCAGCAGTTTGCCCAATGCATGCCCCCCGTCCACACAGATGAAAACACCATGCTGGCAATGATGAAGGTAAGGAGGAGTGGGGTGAATGGGGAAGACATGAGAATCGGGGTGAGCCCTTTGCCGGGCTGCTGGCCTTGGAGCCTACAAAGTACACGTGGGCCTGCAATTGCTTTTCATGATCAGATACCCCACAAAAACACACACACCTGAGGAGAGGTACAATCTGCACTACAGACCAAAGATTTGTCATCTTCTCCTCTTAAGCACTCCCAGATTGTTGTTGTTTTTCCAAATGAAGCTTGTTCCTCATCTAATTTATTTAATTTTTAAAATCCTACCTACCTTTTAGTTACACAAATACTCCTAAAGCAGCTTGCAAATAAAGATATATATATATATATATATATATATATATATATATATATATATATATTAAAAATCTGGTAAACAAAACAATGCAAAAATACAGTCTATAGGACACTGAAAACATCACAGCAGGCCAAATGAACAGCTAAAAGACAGTAGAATGACACTCTGAACATTGAGAAAGGCCCGGGGCCTTACCTGGCATCTAAAGGCCATTACGTTGGTGCTAGGAAGGAAGCACGTGAATAGGACACGTGTAAAGCTTAATGAGAGAAATGCAATCAAATGCAACACAACTGTTGGGACTGGTCACGCTTGTTGACCTTGCGCAAGCTGCTGTCTGCCTCTAGCTTCACTTTACCACCTGTAAAGTGGGAATAGGGAATAAGGTATTATCTGCACACAATGATAACAACACCATTCTAAAAGTTTTCCTTTCTGGATTTCTTTTACCATGTTCTCTTAACAACAGGACTGATCCTTTAAGTATTGACCCTATGACACACTTTACCTGCCACCATCTCCTCTAGGATTTATGTTAACATAAAGACAGCTGCAAAAAATATATTTCCTTTGGCCTCACTTTCCTTTGTAAATTCTTTTTACCATTATCAAAAAGAGGATACAGTTTTGTTTTGTTTTTTGAGCATCCTTACTAGGTCAAATCTAGTCCTAGCACTAGCTTGGTTTTTGGACTCCGACAGCGCCAGAAGCCACAGGAGAAATGCAACAACCAATGGTTTAGAAATAACTTGAACATCTGGGTTGTGTTGGTTAAAAGCAATTGATATCCAAATCCCTGATGTCCATTTATTTGTCTCGTTCTTTTTTTTATTCCTAAACATCTTCCCTAGGCTGTTGAACTCCAGCACCCATCATGCTTCAAACTACGGCCACCATCTTGGTCTCCGCAGCCTCTCCCCCTCACTTACCTCCTGTGCCCTTCATTTTCCACCTGAAATATTTGCATGGCACCTTCCTCTCATGAACAGTTAACAACGAGAAATTAAACAATCACAAACGCAAAATATCATGCCAGCAGAAAAAAAACAGCACGGACCCAAGTTGCAGATGTGACAAAGGACTGCAAATAAAAACAATTCCAGCAGCCTTTCTGCCAAACCAAAAGGTGCACCAAGTTAACCAAACAGAGCAATACACATGAACTAAGCATCAAAAGCTTGGGTAAAAAGAGCAGATTTTGGCAGGTACCCAAAAGAAAAATTAAGAAGGTGCCAAGTGAATCTCAGGATGCAACCCTGGTTCAGGACACAATTCAGTTGCTGGTCATGGACCATCAGTTGCAACCCTCTGTTGTATTTAATTATTTGTTTTATTTATTATTGCATTTATATCTTGCCTTTTTTCCTCCAAGGTTCCTTGGAGGTGTACACAATCCTCCTGTGCTCCATTTTATTCTCACAATAGCGATAGCAGGGCGAAATGCCATTACAGGGGAAGGAGAGATAGATATTTAACACCTATCTTACCTTCCGGTCGCTCTGCTACCCCGGGGATCTTGGAGAACGAACCAGGCCACCCACAGAACCTCTCCTTGCTCCTATGCAATGCCAGGTCCGTTAAAAATAAAACAAACATCATCCATGATCTTCTTCTAGATGAGAAGGCCGACCTGGCATGTTTCACAGAGACCTGGCTGGGAGATGACATGGGCCCGACATGTGCCCAGGCCCTCCCAGCTGGGTACTGTGTCAGTGAGCAGGTGAGGGAAAGTGGACGGGGTGGAGTAGCTATGGTCTACAAAGACAGTCTTAACCTGACCAGACTTCCTGTTCGTGAATTGAATCACATCGAGTATGTGTACCTGAGTCTGAAGACTAGGGATAGACTAGGGATTCCGCTGCCTATCAGACTCCCTGGCTGAGCTCACGGAACTGGTCTCGGAGCTGGTGTTGGATTCGCCCAGGCTTTTGGTCCTGGGCGACTTCAACATCCCATTCGGGACCAGTTTGTCAGGTGCAGCTCGGGAGTTCATGGCATCCATGACAAACATGGGCCTAGCCGAATTGGTCTCTGGACCTACACATTCAGCAGGTCGCACCCTCGATGCTGTTTTCAGTTCTGAACAGACAGACCTGTGGGCGAAGGTGCTAAATGTCTCCGTGTAGTCATGGACAGACCATTTTCTGGTCAGGGTTAGTATCACGGCTACGACCCGCCCCTGCAGGGGTGGCGGACCAATTAAGATGGTCTGCCCTCGAAGGCTGATGGATCTGCTTGGATTCCAGAAAGCTTTAGAGAGTGCTATGGCTGGTATCGTCGACGATCCTGTAGAAGCCCTGGTTAACAGTTGGAATCAAGATCTAACTAGGGCGAGCGACAAGATCGCCCCCAAACGTCCTCTCCGACCCGCTCCTAATCGGGCACCTTGGAATACTGACAATCTCAGGGAGTTGAAGTGGGAAGGACGACATCTGGAGCGCCGATGGTGGAAAACTCGACTTGTATCGGACAAGACACGACGTAGAGGACATCTTTGTTCCTATGGAGTGGCAATACGTGCAGCGAAGAAAGCTTTCTTCTCTGCACGCATTACATCTGCGAATTTGCGTCCAGCAGAACAGTTCAGGGTGGTGAGGGGTCTAACTTAGGCACCTTCCCTCCTAAACCTGATTTTAGAGCCTTCGGCAGTTCGCTGTGATGCCTTTAATGACCATTTCACAGATAAAATCTCTCGGATAAGAGCCGACTTAGACTCCATCATTATAGCAGAAGCTGACAATGGTGTGTCCAGTAACTCCACAAGTAGAATTACACTGGATCAGTTTCAGTTGGTGAGTACTGAGGACGTGGACAAGCTGCTCGGACAAGTGAGGAGGATGACTTGCCCTCTTGATCCCTGTCCTTCTTGGCTGATCGTCCAGGGAGGAGATGCAGTTCGATCACATCCAGAACATATTATTAATGCATCTCTCGAGGGGAGTTTTCCAATATGTTTAAAAGAGGCGGTAGTACAGCCACTTCTAAAAAAGCCCTCCTGGACCCTCTGGACTTTAATAACTATAGGCCAGTATCAAATCTTCCGTTTTTGGGCAAGGTGATCGAGAGGACGGTTGCCTTCCAACTCCAAGCAGTTTTGGATGATACAGATTTTCTAGACCCATTTCAAACCAGCTTCAGGGCAGGATACAGAGTTGAGACCTCTATGGTTGCCTTAGTGGATGATCTACGCCTGTGTATTGACAGGGGGAGTTTGTCCCTGCTGGTACTCCTGGACCTCTCAGCGGCTTTTAAGACCATCGACCATGGTATCCTTCTGGAACGCCTGAGGGGATTGGGAATCGGCACTGTGCTTCAGTGGTTCCAGTCCTATCTCTCGGGCAGGTTCCAGATGGTGATGCTTGGGGATAGCTGCTCTTCAAAGAAGGAGCTGCTATGTGGTGTAACACAAGGTGCCATCCTTTCCCCAATGCTGTTTAACATTTATATGAAACCGCTGGGAGAGATCATCCAGAGGCATGGGACGGGGTGCTATCTGTAGACTGATGACACCCAAATATATTTCTCTATGCCTTCGACAATCGTCAGCTAAGGATAGTCTGTCTGCTCTGAATTAATGCTTGGAGGCGGTAGTGGGCTGAATGAGGAAAAACAAACTAAAGCTGAATCCAGACAAGACGGAGGTGCTTGCTGTCAAAAGGCCCCAACCTGGGTTTGGAGGTGTGTAAACCAGTTCTGGATGGGGTTACACCCCCCCCCCCGAAAGACTGTGTTCGCAGCTTAGGGGTACTCCTGGATCCGTTGCTCCAAATGACAGCCCAGATAGATGCGATGGCCAGGAGTGCCTACTATGAGCTTCGGCTGATACGCTAGCTGCACCCCTTCCTAGAGTTGGAAGACCTAAAGACGGTAGTGCATGCACTGATAACTTCGAGGCTTGACTTCTGCAATGCATTGTACATAGGGCTACCTTTGTGCCTAGTCCGGAAACTTCAATTAGTTCAAAATATGGCAGCCAGGTTGGTCACTGGTACACCTAGGGGTGACCACATAACACCAATCTTAAAATCACTCCACTGGCTGCC
This sequence comes from Anniella stebbinsi, assembly GCA_029215795.1. Taxonomy (NCBI): domain Eukaryota; kingdom Metazoa; phylum Chordata; class Lepidosauria; order Squamata; family Anniellidae; genus Anniella; species Anniella stebbinsi. Next base: position 55,229,992 of record JARDYH010000005.1, on the reverse strand, counting down.
AATTAGTTTCCGGCCGAAGTATAAAGTGTTGGTCATTACCTTTAAAGCCCTACATGGTTTGGGTCCAGGTTACCTGCGGGATCGCCTTCTCCCGTATAATCTGTCCGCACACTCAGGTCCTCTGGGAAGCATTTAGTCCAGTCAGCCAGAACTAGGCTGACGAGTGTTACCCAGAGGACATTCTCTTCTGCCACTCCCAGACTGTGGAATGGCCTGCCGGAGAAGAATAGACAAATTAGCAGTCTTCTGGAATTTAAGAGAGCCGTGAAGACTGCTCTCTTCCAGCAGGCCTACCCAGTTGAATTTTAAGATGTTTTTAATAATGTATTTGTTTTTATCTGTTTTAATGGTTTATCTATTTTATGATGTTTATATTTATATTTATTGTTGTTCCCCACCTCGATCTGGATGGAGAGGCGAGTTAGAAATAAAATAAATAAATAAACCCTGTGAGGTGGGTTGGGCTGAGAGTCTATGACTGGCCCAAAGTCACCCAGTTGGTTTCCATGGCCGAGTGGAGACTAGAACCCAGATCTCCTGACTCCCAGTCCAACACTTTTAGCCACTACACCACACTGGCTCTATTGTTGCTCTGGTGGTGATGGCAGTGGAGCCTGAGGCTTGTTAGCTCTCTTTTCGAGAGAAAAAGACCACAGAGGCAGCTGTGTAAATTGTCTCACCATTGGCGATCATTAAAAACATAAGAGGAGCCAGGCTTATTTTAAGTTCTTCTATATATATGTGTTGAGCTTGATGGGATGAAACTTTTGGACTGGTTGACAATGGATTTTTAATGTCTGCCTCCACCTGCCTTGCATTTGTGTTTATTCCTAGCATGAAGAGGTAGATATCCTGGGTCTGGATGGTCATATCTACAAAGGACGGATGGGTACGCAGCTGCCTTCTATCACTGGAAAGGAGAGTGAGTTTGCTCTTCAATTTGCAGATGCTTTGGGTGACTTTGCATCCAAGAATAAGGGACGGGGGAAGGATGCTGGCTGGGGAATGCTGGGAATTGTAGGACTTTTTTTTCCATCTTAACATGCATAGGATTGTGCCTGAAGTAAGCATTATAATGTGAACCTGGCAGAGCTGGCTTGACCAGGAAGCAACAGCATTTGCCTCAGGCTATAGAATGCAGAGCAGGCGCCATTTTTTCAGCTTGCTGCCAATCTCTATCATTTGGGGAAGGGGTCATTTTAAAAGAAAAGAGAGGTGCAGACTAGTGATTGTAAACATACAGAATACACGGACCCCCTATTTGTAATTTTACTGGCATGGTTCTGGGATAGCTGGCTTTTACTGTAGTGACTGATTGTTGAGAAACATACAGCAATTGTCATGGCTTTCTAAATAACCACGTCTGTCAGGCCAGATGCACCCCAAATGGTGCCCTTGTTTGGCTTCTTTACAAGGCTGTGGGGGTGACTTGTTCATGCATAGCAGAAGCACTGGTGCCTCCCCTCCACCCTTTCTTCTTTTCCCACCAGCTCCTTCCAGACCAAGAAACAAGCTCATTCGATCCTCCTCACAAAGGCACCAGCCTACACTCAGTGACCTGGCTAATCTCCCGGCTCGTCCCCACACCGCTAAAGTGTCTTTGCGCAGCTTGTCAGGTATGTCCAGGACTCCGGCTGCAGCCCTATGTATGTTTAAATAGAAAAAAGTACTACATCTCACAGCATTCCACAGCCAGCAATGCTGGGAGTCGTAGGACATTTTTTCAGTCTAAACATGGATAGGATTGCACCCTTATGCCATTAAAACTGCAATGGTTTCGCCTAAAAATCCTGGGAATTGTAGTTTAGAAAGACATTTGCTGAGAATGCTGTTAGGTAGACCTGCCCCACCATTCTTTTCACAGAACTACATTTCCCAAAATTCCTTGAACAGAAGATATGGCTGTTAAACCAGTTTGTGTCTGTAGAGTGAATGTTTTCTTTGTACAGACTACAGGCTGGTTCCATTGGGCTTCTTCATAGATTTTGTGCTGTGGGGAAGTAGCATTGGCTCAAAGCCCTGCTCACCAACACCACCCCGGTCCTCTGAGATATCACAACGTAAAGTCCACACATTCTAAAGCCACCCTTTTTACAGTCCTCTCTTTTTAAAAAATGAACAAACAGGAAAGGAAGCACACTTTGATACCCAGAATAGTGAATTCTGGTCCTCGTAACAATTCACCTTTCTGCGGAATTCCATTCAGTCTTGCCTTTAGCTCAGCAGAACATATTTCCCAAGCTGCAGTTTGCTTCTTTTCAGTGGCTTGCATTGGAATGTTGTTATTTTTTCTTCATTTCCCAGGGGCAGTGAAGTTGGTTAAAACAACTTATTTACTGGCATTCTGTCCCAAACTCTGTATTTCTCCCAGGAAACTGCAACGCCCTGCCTAAACATTGTGCCTTTGCCATTCCACAGGAACACACAGGAACAATATTATTATTTATGTGATCAGTGTTGACACTGAAACCCAAAGGCAGTCAAGCGAGACAGAGAACATCTACTTAACCATGTAGATCTAGGGTAATTTTGGCTACATTTAATTACCCTCTCTGTTACATTCGAAAGAGCTGCAGGTGATAAGAAGGAGGGAAAGACATTGTTATGTATTTTGTAAGCTCTAGGGGATGGAGAAAGTGGTCAGTGCTTTCTTTGCAAACGGCCCTGTAATAGGCTTTATTATTATTATCTCTTTTTTCTCACTCTTGGCGGTTTTTCTAGACAGACATCACGGGTTTTGCCAAGTCACTATGTCTTTTACTGATTCAGAAATTTCCTGACTATTGGACATGTTTTAAGTATGACTGCTTTCCGGATGTTGGTGTGGATACATTTTAGTAGTCCCAGTTTCTGAAGGTTTTCTGTATAGTATTTTATATAATATATAATATATATTAATATTATTTTATATAATAAATTTTATTATTATTATTATTATTATCTCTCTTTTCTCACTCATGGTGGCTTTTCTAGATAGATATGATGGGCTTTGCCAAGTCATCTTGGCTTTTATTGATTCAGGAATTTCCTGATTATTGAACAATTATTATTATTATTATTATTATTATTATTATTATTATTATTACAAAGCCTTTTAGTGAGACTGCTGTCCCTGGTTGACTAATTCTATTTATTTATTTATTACATTTATATACTGCCCAATAGCCGAAGCTCTCAAGGTCTGCTTGCAATAGACAACTTCCTTCTGGTAGCATCGAGGTGCTGAATGATCACATCTGAGATGTAATTGCAAACACAGTCAGTTAAAACAATTGGACTGCATGCCAGACTGATTGAAAAGCACTGTAGGCAATCATGGAGCCGCTTAACATAGTCCAAGAGCACTGTTTACTTACCAGTGCCTAACCTAGGAAATGTACAGAACCTGCCAAGGGACTTTGCTTGCCCTGCACAGAGTATAGGCATAAGCGTGCGCATGGCTGGTGCACGTGGTGCCCAGGCACCACCTAATGCCCCAGCTGCAAGGCCTTCCCGCCAGCTGCCTTCCTTGCTCTCCTGGCAGCAAGAGTGAAATAATGCGGTTGCTGAGGGGCGCATGGAGCCGGGCCCCACTCCCTCTGGCGCCGCGCTGCCCATTCCCTCTTCCTCACCTTGCTCATCCCCTTCGGCGACGCACATCTCCGCGGGCTCCCTGCTTGCCCGACGACCACAGAGCGAGGTGAGCTCTGGCGGCTGCCACTGAAAGCAGCAGCAGCAGCCACTGCCGCTGCAACCGCTGAACTGGCCAGCAGGAGGAGGAAGAGCCGGAGCTGCTGCCATCGCTGCCGCCTCAGCGCTCTCTCCTAGCGCTCTTCCACAAGCCAAACGGGCCGGCGATAGGTGAGGGGCTCTCCCCAGTCAGCCCACCGGGCGGGGGGTACCTTTTGCGCCCCGCCGAGGGAAGAAGAGTGAGATCCGGTGGGCAGCAACGTGGCTGGCCTGACCAGGGAGCGCCATCAAACTTGGCTGCAGCCCTGGAGCCACTGCCGTGGTGTGGACCGTTTGGCCCTCAGCCACATCCCCGCTGCCGTCACCACCCTGGGAACAGCAGGGACACGAGCGCTGCCAGGAGTCGCGCAGCTGCCTGCTCACTGACTCGCTCGCTCGCCCAGACCAGCTGTGCTTTGGTGGAACCCTGGCCAACTCTCTCCGCCTCCCCTCACATGTCTTGGGAGAGAGGGCTGGGGCACTCTCCCTGGGATAGAGCCATTCATGGAGGGGGTGGGCCTGGCACACTCAACCAGGGCAGGGCACAGGCAGTGGAGCGCTCTTCGTGTGACTATATATTCAATCAACCTTAAAAAAAATCCCTGGGGACACCACCTAATGCAATGTGCTGCGCACACCTATGCGTATAGGGGGTAAGAGATTTGGAACAGGAAGGAGAGGGGACAGAGGGGAGAGAGGCAGATCCATCAATAGATGGAAAAGCTTAAATCACCCTGATAAAATTAACTTTCTGTGCAAAGCTGGCAGAGCGGGTCAGTCAGGTTCCCCTATCAATTTGCATATGGATGGCAAGAGAGGATTGGCACTCATAAGCTAATGACAGGTTGGCCTGAGGGCAGCTTTACACATTACAAAATTAGCAGGGCACAGACTATACTGGTGATGTGCTCCCTAATGCTTCAGAAGCACCTTTTCCTTCTTTAAAATTATTTTTTTCCAGAGGTTAGTTTGTTGCAGCAAACTAACTGTTAAATTCCCAGCCATGTTAGTTTTTTGTAGCAATAACAACAAAGATTCTTATGGCACTTTAAAGGCTAACAAATTTATTCTGGCATAAGCTTTCGTGGACACTGTCCACTTTGTGTGATGTTTTAAGCTCAAATTGGCAGTTTTATATGCAGGTGCTGGGTGGGCGGGTGTGGAGATATAAACTGCTGTCTTCAAACGGAATTGAAATGCAAAAAGTACAGAGATAAGAGTGATTAACAGTTGCCATTCACAAAACTTCATTGGGAGAGAACACAGACATCATTGCAATGGTGATGGGTTTAAAAAAAGGGGGGGAGACCCCAAACAAACCTTTGTCCTTGTCTTTATTGAAACTACAGGAATCAGAGTTGAATCCCTTGATGACTTCTACTTTGGCAATTTTGCATTCGGAATCTGTCTTTGAAATTCATGATCAAAGAACAATTCATGCATCTAATGGTAGCCAGGGTCCACAAAAGCTTATGTCAGAATCAAGGGTCCATCTAGTCCAGCACTCTGTTATCACAGGGGCCAACCAGCTGTTGACCAGGAACCCACAAGGAGGACACAAGTGCAGCAGCACCCTCCCACCCATGTTCCCCAGCAACTGGTGTACATAGGCTTACTGCCTCTGATAATGGAGGTAGTAGGACTAGAAAGGGGAGCGAAAATAGTTTAGTTATTAGTTTAGTTGTGCAAAAGATAAACTATTTGTTAAGCCATTTCTTAGATTCTGGGCCTTCCTGTTCTTGTGTGTTGCAGCTAAGTCAACAGGGGACAAGTCCATGGCTCATGTAAGGGTCACTGAAGATGACAGAGAGGCTCTCGAGCTGCACATGGAAATTCCCTCAAGACAACGGTCTGATGAGCAGTCCACCTAAGCAGAGTGACCCTCGCCTTAGGGCTCAATGAGAACATGGTTTTCACCGATGAAAGTCAGACAATAAAGAGTGAACAAAACAGGAAGACCGTACAGGCCTACTGCTGCCACAGGAACACAGCCATCTTATTGTACGGTGCCCACAGCAGGGGCAGCCTCTAGTGCTTCCATATAGTGTTCCCGGGGGAAAGCGGGTGGGGTGGGTAGGGAGGGACAAAAGGTGGCGGGTGGTGGTGGGCAATGCTTCCTTCTTCAGAGATCACCACGTTCCTGGGTCTGCAAGTCATTCATTTTATTTGTCCAAGAAAACATATTCTTCAATACAAAATCCTGTGTTTAAACCTGACAGAGAGAGACAGCAGATTTCAAGTGTCAACATCCTCAGCTTCCCCCGCTTTTCCTCCTGTTGTTCCATACCTGACATACCTTGACCATGTAGAGGAAGGTTCTCACATAAAAGAGTGGCCCATTTTGTGGTCCAGCAGATTTCTGCCCTGTTGCCATTAGGGGAAAGGCGGAAGAGAGAACACAGGGCTGTTGGAAACAATATCTCAGCAATGGCTGGGATGTGTATTTAACTGCTGCAACTCTTATCGCATCAAGATTAGGGACTATTATTTTTGGGTTCAGCAGGTACAACTTATGGCAAAATATCTCACCCTGCTCTCTGTAATGAATGTGGAACTCACAATTTGCACCAGATTCAGCAATTCAGATCTGCTTCCAAACGTGACCTTTTTACTGTCCCAAATCTGGATGGTGATGCTTTTTATTTTGATGTAGTGCATACCAGGTAAAGTTTCCTTTGGGTAGCCACTTGGAGCAAAAGCTGGTCCCCATTTGACATTGAAAATGTTGAGCAAGTTGCCATTTAGGGTCTGTCCCTTACGCTAGTCAAGTTGAGTTTGCAGCAATGTATGAAAGTTTGCAGTATGGAAGGATGACGTGTACCTGACTCTTTGGTAACCTAAGTAACATTGAAAAGGGCTTGGTTGGCTACCTCCCGTCGTCTTAGTCACGTGATATGATACGGAGTGAATTAGAAACATTGTAAAGTCCAAAATAGCAGCGAGACCCAGGGAAAATATTTGCGGGCTTCACACGGTGGACATTTATTCCCTTGATCTCAGCTGTGTATTTAAACCAATCAGTCTTGTTTCAGCTGGGCAAGAAACCAATTCCACTTTTGTGTGGCCAAAACTTTTAACTCCCTTGTGAATCTTAAATCATTGCTTTAGAATTTCAAAAGCTTTCCAAACCAAACAAGCCTTGGGTGGAAAAGACAACATTTGGTTTCCCAATATGGTTGTGGATCTTTCAGTGCCTAGTTACATCATACAGAATGCAGACAGACTAGACAAATATCACAGGCTGTCTCATAATGCAACAGAAGGCTTCTATTGCCTTTTCCATGTGGAGGTACATTTGCACTGTAGATTTAACCAAATTGTTTCTGGAGGTTGGAAAGGACTATTTTTCTGGAGCTGTGTTGTGGCAACTTTGATAGCCCCGCTGCCGTCTTCTAATGGCATAGCCGATGTCAGGCATTTGCCAGGGCTCAGAGACCAGCAAAGGGATTAGTGTGCAAACACTGCTGCCATCTTCATTTTAGGCAGGACACCGAAGAAGCTTAAAGGTACCATGCACAGCTTTCTCCAAACTTCTCTGAATATCCTAGTACGAAGCAGGATTGGTCTTTGTCACACTGAGGTGTGCCATGCCTCATCTGCCCAGTGCAGTAAAATCTGAAGTATTGCAATCATTCATGCTTGTGGAGTGCTTTATGTAGAGTAGGTACTTGCATCTCTATGCATGTGGCAGGTAGATGCTCTCTGTCCACACTCCCAGTAAAGGGTATCTAGCTTAAGAATCCTCCCATCTCCTTGCCTGCTGATTAGCATGCTACTAGCACATGCTGGGATACTAGAATCTCCAGAGTGTCTTACTTTTCCTTGCAGTTAATATTCACACGGCTATTAATTCACACTTTCCACTATAGCAGAAGCTGTTAGCAATTTATACCATAGTAAGGACCCATATCCTTTCCCTACACCCATTAACTCTACATATGGCAGTTCTAACATCAAAATAATTCCTGGTGGGTGGGGATCAGGATTTTGCAGCTGCTTGGAGTTCAAAAACACACTTTTAAAAATAAAGACTGGAACGGAACAGGTAAAAAGAAGACTGGAGGACATAGGGGAGGGTTTTGGCAGCACTCAATGGGTTCTAGAATTTGATATTGTAAAGGGTTCGTATATTTAAGAGATCAGAACAAAATGCTTCTTCACCCAACACCTAAGTAACTTGTGGAATTTGCAAATACAGATAGGTAATGCTCATTAGCTTAGACAGCTTCACAAACTTTGACAATTTGCCATTTGTTGTTCAATTACTAAAAGGTTAAGAGGCTGGCCCAAAGAAAGAGGCATTCCTAGTAATGGGATCACTCTGGGTAGTACAATAAGCTTTTCCCACCATCCTCGGGGTGGGGTGGGGATTAATTTAAGACCTTTTGAACAAATGCAACAAAATCGTATCTAATTTGAGCAAGAGCCATCCATAGGTTCTCATCAGAATCTAACAGAATTAAAATGCTACGATCTAGTCAACAGGGAACAAAAAAAGGGGAGTCAGGCAAACATTTCTCACAAGTTGATCCTATTCCAAAGTGATGTGTCCTCCACATAAGTGTACAGTAAACATGGGAGGGGGAACAGTACCTGCAAGTAACTGTACTTGGCTCCACATCTTCCCCTGTCCATCAGGATGTGTCTTCTGCCAAAATGTACCAAAACATTGCCTGTGTCAGTTTGTTCCACACAGATCTTTGCTTGTACCGCAGTCTTCCAGCTTCTTAATTGCAGAGGCCATGCTGTTGCATTTGTAGTTCAAGAAATCTTTGGCATTTAGTTACCAACAACAGATAATGCAGGCTTCCCATTCCTGGAGTCCTGGACCCAAAGAACATTGTGTCCACTTTAGCCCTCTGCACCCCCCCCCCCCAACAACTGATAATAGCTGTTTGCATTAAGTACCCTAAGATTAACAATGGTGGCTACATATGGACAATCACATTCTCCAAGTATTGTGCGATGAGATTCATAGTTTGGTAAAAGATAGATAGGCAAAATTTACTGGGAAAATAATAGGAAACCACACTTCTCAGTTTACTATAACTTTTTTTCATAAGCAGACATGGGGCAATTTTTGAGCTGTTATATTTTAGGATTTTCATAGGCATTTTAAACATGCAAATCTGTATGGCATTTTCACCATTCAGCAAGCACATGCACATCACACTGTCATATCTGAATTCTGTAGAAATGCTTCCTGCCCATCCCCCAAGCACCTTACATTCCTGTTTCCAAAGCATTGCATCCTACTTGCTTTTCTCTGCTAAGATAATGCCCTCATGTACTTATGTTCATGTGCTGCCCTCGCAAGTCACAATGGAGTGATAAACGGAATCCTGCATCACTCTCAGCACAGTTTTGGGTTCCGGGTTTTCTGCATGAAGCTTTTAACCTACTGTTTTACCAAGGCTTCTGTTCCCAGATTCTTTGCAGGATCAAGATGGACTCCTTTACACAAGTTTTTTCTTTCCTTTACATTTCATTACACAAGCACTAGGTGGCACTGTAGTATAGCAGAATTGCGCAATTACATTAGGCTTTATCCTGCCATTTACAAATAATACCAGACTTTCCTTGTTAGAACAATGGTTGCAAAGCACAGGAAAGGCCCTGGAAGATGATGTCATCATGTAAAGGACCCTCAAGTGCACAATAAATACCTCATGTAGAAAGGCTCATCTGCCACATGCAGTTCCATTTACCCTGCTTGTTGAGTAGAGCAGATGCTCATGCTCTATAGAAAATGACCCTTCCAGCATACAACGGGTCACAATTGCACCTTGTCCCAGCAGAAATGCGTTCGTAGTGAGGTAAAATGTCCAAGGGTATTTGTGGTCCTCAGTGATCCGCATCCCAGGTGAAACCCTCCTTGCGTATGCACATACAATCAACATAAATCCCCACTGCAACCCCTTTCTCCAGTACATCTGTTTCATTGCAATGAAGGCATGATCCAAGAAAAGAGGGGAACACCCACATTTTCTTCCCCAGTGGATGGAGGTGAAGGAGCAAAATAGGAATTAATGAAGCCCTGCAATGCAATCTCATGCATGTCTAGTCACTGGATTCACTGTCAGGTAAGTGCAGATTGCAGCCCAAATGGGGCAAGGAATGCTGTGACCAAGCAGAGCAAAAGAGAGCAAAGGAATAGCAGCCAGCACAAAGTGTGTGTGTGTGTGTGTGTGTATTTGCCAGCCTTGGAAAGTGTCAAACACTCTGCTGTACAACTTCTAGAACTTTCAAGATGTATTTACAGAAATGCAATTTTGGAATCTGAAAGCATTCCCCCCACCCCCACCCCAAACACATACATGCATGATTTATGCCAGTCAAATTGCCCTTCCTATTTACTTGTTAGCTCCTCGATGGAGAAGAGCAGTTAAATCCCAAGGGGGCTTTTTCACGCCTGATGTTGAAGACACCTTTTAGTTTCTATAATGCATGATTTCTGAGTGGTGTGAACAAGGCTTACCTATTGACCCTTTCCATTCAATTTGAAAACACAGGAAATGCCAACCACAGAGTTACTTAGGAAAGCGCGCCAAGGCCAGGTGAATGAATAGGAGGAAAGAACTTCCAGCAATCTTCCAAAACAGCATTAACATCACTCCTGCACACATGGCCACATTGGTGAGGTATAAATGACTGGCATTCCTCTTCCACTATGCTCACACGCTATGGAAAGGGTAGCAGCTTTTGCATTGTCCTATGCATTGATGCCAGTTTGGCAGGTGCTCAGTTCTAATAGGCCACCCTGCATACTCATTTCTGCCCAGAAGGAACCATGTGAACAACATGAAGTGCCAGCCCCATCGACAGAATGCCTTAGCCCTAGATCCCTTGAGAACGATACTTGGTGCTGAGCAACCCAGCTACTACAGGGCAAACATGAATTCTAAAACTGTCAGTGAACTACTAATAAACTACTGGTGCAAACGCATTAAAAGTAGTTGATTCTGCTCACATCTGCTCAAATGTCAAGGCATCCATAAGTGAGGGTTCCAAAGAAGAGTTTGAAAGATCTGATCAAAGCTTGCCATTGAATATGTGTTACCATGCATACATCTCTTCATCTTTCTCCCCCACCCAACCCTCCCACTACTTCAGTGAGCAAATAAAGAATGGAGTTTGTCAGTGTTTCAGGTACCGCTGCACTTCAATTACCATGTATCTCTTTCCTCCTGCCCATGAGAACACTGGAGGAGTAAGTCTATAGGGTTGGATCTAATGGTACCATTCCACCAGCAGAAGGGTGAAACAGATTGTCCCCACCCCACCAGTCCCCAAACAACCACCCAAATCTGCTGTGGAGAGTCGGGGAAGCACATTCAGGGGGCTCCCGGACCTGCAAGTGGGAGAAGACAGTGAAATCCTGTGCCTTGGCAGACTTTGGATCCAATCCACAGTCTACCTGTCTTCTAAGCTCAGCTAGCAGTTCATAAACATCAAGGAGAAAAGGAAAGTTACAGATTGCTTCCTCAAGTCAGAACAGAAGCGGGCAAATGCTCGCTACAGGAAAGCTCAGTGATAAGCTCCACGGTTTTGATTGTAGTGGCTGAATAGTCAATTTTTCACATCTAACCTTCTTCACCCCAAAGCTCAAAGGGGAATTTGACATGGGAAAATCAAAACAGGCATGGACTGAAAATTGGCATGCAAATGAGTAATGACTGCATTCTTTAGGAGAGGTCGCACAGCTAGGTTTGATGTTTTTAGGACAACTCTGGTTCTTTTCTTGTTTCTGGCATCTTAAGGTTCTGGCATCTTAACTGTGTTCCATATACACTCTCTCGACATAATAAAGTGGAATAACTTTCCTTGATTTGCAGCTGCACTCTTGATCATTCCAATTGAAAAGCTTGTAATCAGCAGCTGAGTTCTGGCAAAGTTCATCCCAATTGACTTTATATCCTAAACCATGCTGATAGCAAATATTATGCAGTATTTTTTATTAGGATGACCACACACACACACATACACAAAGCAAACAAATAACATATTCGGAAAGCAGCTTCCTGCATAACTGGTTTTGTGGTTTATATTTGCTCCCCCTCCTCCTGAGGAAAGCTACTTGTACAGACCACAGACCACATGATGGGTGCGGCTACTGGACTCAACACAACCCCAGTACATTAAATCCACCACAAAATGCTGCCAAGTCCTTAGTGCTGATGCACCCAAAGAAATGAGAAAGACGACTCAACGTGCAGAGGCTTGAATCACTCCTAATAGCAGCAGTGTGTCATCCAAAGAGGAAGCAGGAGATGCCACAGCAACGTCACCAATGTTCTCTCCCTTCATGAACTACATAGCCCAAGGTAGCAACTCCAATTGAGAGTGCCCCAGCTAAATGAACTGGTCCAGTGGAGACAAAGCATGCTAGAGCACTTGTGGGCCATACATGCTGAAATAGTTGATCCCTATTGGGGATTCAGGAAGTGAAACACAAGGAGGAGGAGGAGGAGGAGGAGGAGGAGGAGGAACCCTTTCACATAAAATTGCCATGTTTAATTTACACCCATCTCTTGACATAGCAAAGAAACTCCTCGTTTACATTCAAGTAACTTGCCCGAACATAATATAACCCTGAAGTTATGGTAGCTAGCTTACTTTTCATCATATTTTAATGGCTGCTATAGAGATTTAAGCTCCAATCCAACTTTCCCTTCAGAACACAGAAAATTGGTCACAATTAAGTCCTATAGAAAATCAGCCAAGTTACTTGCAACTAACTTAGGTTTTGTCGGTTGCAATGGCACTCAGACTTGACTTTGGCTACAACTTTGTACACATTTGACCACAGGGGCCTTATTTTCAAGCAAACATGCCCAGAGTAGGGCTACATACTCATTATACATGCTTGTTCACTAAACTGCATTCAAATCAGCAGGACCCCTGTGGAAAAATGGGTAGAATCAAGCTGCACCGTTCTTTGACTGGGGCTTGGCATCCTACATGTTCCAGCTGAGTGCAAGACGCTGACATAAGAGGTCTCCATTTGATGTTCTACGGGGCGGGGAAGGGCCAGCTTTCAGATGCTGCAGCTGACGAAAGCAAAAACAATACATAGACAGACATGGCTGGCCTTAGCCAGCACAGCTAATGGTGAGTGATGCTGTGAGTTGCAGTCCAACAACATCTGGGGAGCGCAATAACATCTATGTCCCCCTGCCGTAGAGGGTCAAACTGAAAAGGTGAGAAACCAGTAAGAGCACTTCTTGCTACTTTCAGTCACAAATTTAAATCCCCCTACTCCTTAAGCAGCAAACAATTGCAAGCTTTCTTCTCTCCTGCCTCCCACCGCCCCTGTGGTAACTATAAGCAGAAGTGCCTCTAGTTTCAGAAGAGCCGTTATCTCTCTTTTCCTATTGACTAGGCCTGTGGCCTACAAAACCAGCTGTCTTTCTCAACATTATTTCCCATTTCCAGAAACAGTAACAACCTGACCCACTCCTTGGTCTGTTCTCTGATGACTGGAGCTACTGCCTCGAAGCCTTATTGTTGCTGTCAATTATATATCATCCTCCTTGCCACCCCCATCCCCAAACAATCTCTTCCGCTCATTTCAAAAGAGGTCTTGAGCCCATCAGGGGCTCTTGCAATACTCAAACTGTAACACCATGCCACTGATGGGAAACCACAGACACATTTGGGCTCCTTCGTACATTACAGGATGTGGCAAAAGCAACTCGTGCTTTCAACTAAAGCACGTGTGAAGGGGGGAAACTCCCACATCTCCCCCAACTCTGCACAGAAAGGTGTATGAGCTCATTCCACACCTGGAACTGCGTGGGAAGAAAACACCAGTTCCCTCTTTGCATGTCGCTATTCATCACATCTTAGGGTGACCCTATGGAAAGGAGGTCAGGGCTGCTGTATCCTTAACAGTTGCATTGAAAAGGGAATTTCAGTAGGTGTCATTTTTATGCACGCAGCAGCTGGTGAAATTCCCTCTTCATCACAACAGTTAAAGCTGCAGGAGCCCTGCCTAGCGTGACCAGATACCAAAGAGGGCAGGGCTCCTGCAGCTTTAATTGTTGTGACGAAGAGGGAATTTCACCGGGTGCTGCATGCATACAAATGACACCTGCTGAAATTCCCTTTTCTCTACAACTGTTAAAAATACAGGAGCCTGTCCTCCTTTCCATAGGGTCACCCTATCACATCTTCCTTTCAAGGACTTCAGGGTGACATGATAAATGGGCAGACATAGGATAGGTTACAGCGTTTGTCTTTAACATCCTGTTGTTTTGAGTGTCACTGTAATGAAGTGCAAATCGTGCCTATCTTTGTATATGCCTATAAATATAACTAAAAATACAAGGGGCAGGGGGATGGAAATACTATCCTCATAACATTTCTCAAGGTAAATTAAGGTTATTTATTCTGTATTCATCAGAATTATTTCTATTCTGCCTTTCAGAGTACAAATCCTCCCAAGGCGGCTTACAAATAACATTAATTATATTAACATATACTAAGTCATCAGGACCCTTCCCACAGGGCAGCTGGTGGTAGGTGGGCCTGTGTGGGGCAGGGAGAACCCATCTGGAAAGGAGCAGGACCTTGGTGCTATCCTTGTGTGTCTGCCCACCTCTTCTACTCTCCTCTCCTGGAATTCCCCCCTCCCCCAGGGCAGTTGAAGGTAAATGTCCCTGTGGGTTAGAGATCAGGACTTACTCAAAGTCACCCTATCAATTATGTGGCTGGACAAGGATTTCAACCCATGTCCCTCTAGGCCACATCCAACATTCTGTCAACTACACTACAAATTACAGCGAGGCACGAGTCATGCTTCATCTTTCATCGTTCATCACGTTCCACAGAGTTCTAGAAAGAACATGAAGGCAGAGGAGAATCCCACCTTGATGCTCATTGCCCTGCCTCTCAGTGAAGACCCTGCAAAAGAAGAGAGCCGGTGAACATGTTTCAGTTGCACCTTCTAAGAGATGACTGAAGGGAAACCAGGTTCACTTGTATTACATTCAGTCACCAGTGGTGTAATGGAGTCAGGACTCACAGGATCAAAGTGTCAGGACTTTTTGATTAGCAGGGATGATGATGTCATTTGCCACCCCCTTCGGCTTTCCTGTTCCCTCTGAGCTTACTTAGCTGCAATGCAATCTACACAATAGCTGAGAAAGGCAGGAGGAGAGATATTCACTGCAACATTATATGGTTATGAACTTATATGCTTATGAACTATCTCTGTTGTAGTGTAAAATATTTTGGAGTGGCTTGGTGTTTAAGGCCCACTGGCTTTACAAAAACCTGTTTCAGGTGGAGACAGAAACTGCTAGAACTGGGTTGTTCATATGGATTAGCACAGCTACCTACTTTTTCGCCTCTCCTTGGGAGCATGGCTCTTGGGCACTGTAATAATGAGTACCTGCACTTCAAAATGTATTACTACACTACTGCCTGCGACATAGAACATTTAAAAACAAAAACAAATTTAGACTGGATTGAATAGATCTCCTACTCCCAAGATGCTGTCACAAGCCAGGATATACTGCAAGGGCCACTTTTGATGATACAAAAGAGAAGTTGTTGCAGAATAGCTACCATGGATCTTGCTTCCTGAACATAGTAATATAAAGATTACACAGGTCTCAAAGATGCAGTAAATGCGCTTCTCGGCATATGGTGTACCTTACGTTTGCACATATGCTCCATTCAAAAACATTGGTTTTTGAGGCCATGCTGCAAGACACTTGTCTTTCCACTTTCCTTCCAATCTAGAAAAAACATTTTAATGTCAAATTCACACATTTTGGTGCCGCACTTCTCACTAACTAACTTATTAGAATATCAACATTCAGTACACAAACCTGTGAAATAATGCTAGGAGCCTCAGTGCTGAGATGGGGGAACTGGAGTGCATGATAGTAAAAGGGGAACATTAATACAGTGTGCATATCTGAAATATGGTGGAATGGTAACCAGTGAGATACCATCATTCCTGGATATGAAGTCTACATAAAGGACAAGGATGGCCCTAGTATTAAGCAGAATTAGGCAACTGCCGCAGGCAGCAGATTGTGGGTGACATGAAAGGGCAGCAAATTGTTACTTCTTTAATTTATTATGATTGTATTTTTACTGTCAGGAAGGGGAGGGGCGTTTGTGTGATTTCCTGCCTTGCTTGCCAAAATAACTTGACTGGCTTAAGGTAAGATGCACCTTGACTGGGGGGAGGGGGGAGATTTGCTGCTCTTCCTAAATAGCAAAATGTCTGGGACCAGCTGTAAAGGATGGGCATATTGCTCTGTATTTCAGAAGAGGGCATATAGTCTAATAATAGACTCCTTCACAGAACCACTACATGTGGAAAATCCCAACCCCAAAAGGAGATGACTAGCAGGAGCATAATGCACACCCTTGCCTTTCTGTGGATAATCCTGGGATGTAGAGGGAAATCAAGAAGGCAGCCAAAGGAGAAAATGTTTTAAGAATGATGGATTTCACTGTCCTCACATCAACTGGATATATGTTCATGATGAGCAGGTAAAAATTTTGGATGTGATAAATGAGCGTGCCTCAGAGCAGAGGTGGGCAGAAGGGAGAACTCCAGATGTTTTGAATTACAACTCTCAGAATCCCCTGCCAATATGGCCATTGGTCAGGGATGGTGGGAATTGAAGTCCAAAACATCTGGAGATTTTCCTTCTCCCCACCCCTGCCTTAGAGCAGTTCCTCATACACCAAATGGGGGGGGCAGGCCTTGTGTGACTCCCCTTCCACACACCCTGACATCCACACGCAATGTGTGGACACCAGCCCAAGGTGTGGCAAGTCATGTGATAGCAAGGGTGGGGACAGCAAAATAGCCCAACTTCCCCTTATTGTTGTGCAGCCCTCTCCACCCATAGAATGGTGAAGAGGGCTAGCAAACATAGGCATTGCTAAACCAGGGCCCATGGGGCCCCAACCTCAAATCTATTTCAAAGGGCCCCAAATTTG
This sequence comes from Anniella stebbinsi, assembly GCA_029215795.1. Taxonomy (NCBI): domain Eukaryota; kingdom Metazoa; phylum Chordata; class Lepidosauria; order Squamata; family Anniellidae; genus Anniella; species Anniella stebbinsi. The sequence continues at coordinate 55,213,315 of JARDYH010000005.1, read as the reverse complement.
TTCCATAGGGCCCTGAGTGTCCACTGATGCCAAAAGAGCACATATTCCTCTCATCTTAATTGACATGTGGGGGGATTTTCAAGGGGGGATTTGCAGCTGAGGTGGGGAGGGATAATTGTCTTCCCACATGCTACATCCCCATCACTACATCTTCCCCCGCCGCATGGCAATTAAAATTAGGAGAAAAAACATTTCCCATTAGTTTGAGATAATCTGGGGCAGGGTGCAAAATAACTGAAGAATTTATTTTATTTGAGATTATTGGGATTTGAAATCGGCTCACTGTGAAATTTAAATAAATCCCTGTAATTTCCTCCTAAATTTGCATATGTAGATATAAAGTAGCATATACAGATTTTATGCAGATTTGTGTCCTATGAGCCTGGCCTCAAATCTTTTAATAGCCTAAAAACACCTCTGCTTTTTAAGTGTTGCTGAACTGATTAAGAAAAAATGAACACAATGCTGTCAAATTCAACATTTATATGAGTGACAAGTTACCCAGAAAGTCCAATACAGTCACACTTCAATTTCAAAAGAGGAAATGTCTCAAAAGATGAGAACATTAGTTCAACGGAAGTTTAAAAGGAGAAGCAAAAGGGTCAGATCTCTTCAGGATGCCTAGAAATGATTTAAAACTATTATAATAGAAGCTCAATAGAATGCATACCTCAGATAAGGAAAGGTACCACACAAACACACACACACACACACACACACACACACACACACAGAGCCAATAGAGGATGCTGGTGTGGTAAATGAGCAGAGTCAAGGACGCTATGAAAAAGCAAGAAAGCTTCCTTCAAAAGAGGAACTCTTGCCTCCATATGAGGACAGTATTAAAGACCATTGATCTTGGCAAAGCAAAAGTTAAGTTGATAAGAAAAGTAAACAAAAGAAGATGTTCATTAAAGCTAGATTGGGTCAACATTTAGAAGGTTAAGCCTTGCTGAGAAAGTATCAGCATGATTTCTGCAAAAGGAAGTCTGGATTTGTCAAACGCATAGACAAATTTAGGGAAGATGGGGCTATATCAATAAACATTATCCTAGAGGCAGTATTCTTCCAAATACCAGTGGCTGAGAGAGCTGTTGCCTTCCTGCCCTGCTGCAGGATCCCCAGAAGCATCTGGATGGATATTTCTCTGGTGGAAACAATACAGCTTGTGACCCTACAGCTGAGGGCAGTCCCCAACCTGATTTCAAAAGCTCCTTGCAGGTGATAAGTTGACAACTCTGGAAAATGACAAGCCCTTTCCCCACCAACCCACTGGGCAGGGTGGGAGAGAAAGACAGGAAGGATGTGTGTGGGAGGGAGGGAGAGAGAGAGAGACAACATCCAGCCTTACACCAGACTGCCTTCAAGTGAACGTAATCCTCGACAGGAAAAAAGCTTCCCAATTCTTGGTCTGATCTAGCAAGGGTTTACTTGTTTCTTATAAAGTCCACTTCCCAAGTAAGAGGTTGTGCTTTGCTAGCATCCAGCCCCATAAAAGTTTAGCACATAGAAGGGAATGACACCGTAATGAGAAGTAAGGTCATCAGCACCTATTAAAAATGTTCAGCCAATTGTCTCCCTTCACATAACGTCAAAATAAGCTCTCAGGGTAGCTTTGGAGGACAGGTGCTCCCGCTGTAAGATTTGCAGTATAGGTGCAAAACAATCCCTGGTAAAAACATCACTTGATCATAATTGACATCAGCCTTCCCCAGCCTGGTGTCCTCCCGATATGTTGAACTACACCTCCTATCATCCCCAGCCAGCACAGAAAGCTAAGGAAGTTTGGTTTAGATGAAAGATACAAAGAAAGGGAGCTTGCTTTAATATCAGTCAGTGACTGCCCGGAGATGGAGAAACAGAAGACTGCTTAATATGGGTCAGAGAGAATGAATTTGCACACCGTTCTGGTGTTTTGTAGCTGTTGCTATTTATTAAATGATGAACAAATGCAACTGGGACACTAGAGGTCTGAGATGACTATGGCCCTTTCCACACCATAGGAGTGGAGAGGGCGGGAAGCGGGCAAACCTGGAAGTAGCCACTGCTGGGTTTGGCGCAATGAAGCTGCACCGCAATGCGACGGCCCGGGCTTCTCCCAGGCCGTCGCAACTCGTGCCCGCCATTTTTTGTGTGTATTGAAAAAGAGCGCAGGACCTCTCCCGCGCAACAGGTTAGTTCTTTTTTAAAAAAAAAAACCCACACGTGATCACGCCCCCTCCCCACCTCCATCCTGGGGATGGCGAAATCGGGTCCCCCCACTCCTGATGGCCTCAATGCTGCGCGGTGCAGCTCCGTGGCCATCGGTGCAGCCGTGCTTACTCGTGGCTAAGTGCGGCTGTGCCTGGGATGGGCGGCCACACCAGCCGTCCATCTCGCTGCCTTCCCGGGAACAGGGAACAAACCGGGATAATAGCGTTCCCTGAACTCCTGGGAAATGGAGGGCTGGCCCCTGCCTGTTTGCGGGATGCTCTGTGCGTCATGTGGACTCTCCGAGAGCAGATAGGGGCAGCCCCAGGAAAAATGACTGGGGCGGAAAGGGCTTATTTTGGGCTGTTTTTTGTGCAACTGCTAGCAGGAAAAAGGAAACTGGTTCCTTTTAATCCTACTTCTGGCAATACAGAGCGAAATTTCTCTCTTCCCTCCTGCAGACCCACCACATTTAGTGTCTCCTTATTTTTCAGTCCTAAACAATGCAGAAAGATTGGGCACAAATATGAGAGGGGTATGATAATAAAGAGGAAACACCACCTACCCACAATTCCTACAATGCCGGCAGAGCCAAAAGGAAACAGATATTCCTTCCACAAGCCAAACCACTTACTTGCCTTGTGGGTGAAAGGTGATAAGAAGCTTCCTTGAAGCCATTCACTTAAGTAATGCTTAAGGGAGCATTGCTGCCGACATCTTCCCTGCCTTTAACTGGCCTCTGTTCAAGAACATGGTTTAGCGCTGTTAAAATAACCCATTGCAAAAGAATGTGTATGTTTGTATACACATACTGGGGACCTTTGGAAGGGAAGTTTAGAGGATGTAAAAGGCCTCTATGCTAGATGCAGCAAGAATTTGCTTGTATTCCTATACCAAGAGTTCTTATAGCCTCGTGGTCAATGTACAGTTATCATGTAGTGTAGGGTGACTAGATAAAATCCAGGTCAGGGCTCATGTAACTTTAATAGTTGTAGAGAAAAGGGAATTTCAGCCAGTGTTGTTTGTATGCAATTAGTTCCTGGTGAAATTCCCTCTTCATCACAACTGTTAAAGTTGCAGGGGTTCTCTAGTATAGTGCCTGCAACTTTTAACTGTTGTGATGAAGAGGGAATGTCACCAGGAACTAATTGCATACAAATGACTCTGGCTGAATTTCTCTTTTCTCTACAACTGTTAAAGTTGCACGAGTCCTGACCTGGATTTTATCTAGTCACCCTAATGTAGTGATTTTAACTTCCATTTTGCTTCCTTAGGTTCTCTAGGGTTCTCATTTTTTATCCTAATAGAAGTAAGAATATGGGGAAACAAGAGATAGCGTGTTACGTTTCATGTAATGTGTAACATTTGCACACTGAAATAAAAAAGCATTAGTGCTCAAAACCATATGATACAGATAGTGCAGTCTTCCCTAACCTGGTACTCTCCAGATGTGGTAGACTACAACTCCCAGTATCCCTAGCTCCTACTTGGCCACAGCTCCCTATTATGTGCACCCATAATAAGAAAACTCATAGGAGCATGAATGAAACCTGCATTTGGAGTTCCTTAAAGAATTAAATTGGCTTTGTAGCATTTACTATGTGTTTTCCTTGGCTGTGTTGCCAAAATGCAGCTTTAACCAGGGGAGAAATCAATTTGAATGGCAAGTTCAGGTGGCTACAGAGTGCATGACCAGATTGATTTTCAGTTTGTAATGAGTAACTTTTTCCACACCGCTTATTGAAAACTGAAATTTGATCTCGCCATATGATGAAGCAGTCAGACAAGTTGCCTTACAGCCAGCTGTAATACATATCTGGGTTCTGGGCTCAGAACACCAATAGCCTGTTGAAATTAATGCAGAATCTCTATTTCATCCACAAGAAAGCTCAGAAAGGGGCGGGAGGGAAATCCAGTCTTACCATCTGACAGAATAGTACAGGGTGACTCAAGGGCAATTCTTCTGTGTTTGATTTTTTAAACTCCTTTAAACACTTCCAGAGGGGTAGCCAGATTACTCTGGTGCAGCAAAACAAAAGCAACCTCCCTCCCCAATACTCTTAGGAGCACAGGAAACTGCCTTATACAGACTCAGAACCTTGGTCCATATAGCCCAGTATTATCGACACACTGACTGGCAGTGGCTCTCCAGGGTTTTGGGCAGGATTCTTTCCTAGCCTTACCTGGAGACGCTAAGGACTGAACCTGGGACATTCTGAATGCAAACCATGTGCTCTACCACTGAACTCATCCCTTTATGGCACCACTCCTGTGACACCTTAAAGACTAAGGCTGCAATCCTATACCAACTTGAACTCAATGGGGCTTACTCTTGACTAGACATTTGTAGGATTGTACTGTAATACGTTTATTAAGGCATAAATAAGCTTTTGCGGACTAGAGTCCACTTTATCAGATCCATGAAGTGCTATCTTCAGGGTACATGGATTGAGAATAACAATTCATAGATCTGATGAAGTTGACTCCAATCCTCAAAAGCTGATGCCATAATATACTTGTAAATCATAAAGGTGACACAAGAACTCTTCATTGCTTTAGGTCCTTTAATACAGAACACAGCAACTTGCTGCCCGCAAACTATGCTCAGCTGCCTTCCAATCAGTGGCTCAATTCGGACGACACAATAAACAACTGGTGTGGGGAAAACAATCGTCAGTTGTTTTAACTATTGTGTCATCCGAATGCTGCCATAGTCAACTCAGCACTAATCATCATCCACACCACAGTTGATTATTTATTACCATGTTGTGTGGGGGGTAAGGGTTAGGGTTAGGGTTAGTCAATCCACCATTGACTATAGTGTCGTCTGAATTGAGCCACTGTCTATGCGAATTAGTTCCCTAAAAATAAACCAACAAATTAATTAATAAATGCTAATTTAGTGTTTGGGGAAGGTTTGACATTTTTGTTTGCTTTAACTATTGAACAGACTACTGCTGCGGGTGAAGATAAGGATGAGACAATACATTGTTCTTATAAAAATGTGTAGCCCTTTCGTAAGTAAACATAGGGTGACCCCTTTGTCCGGTGTCTCCCTTGGAAAGCTTCCCTTAATTCAATAGTAAATGCCTATTCACAGGACTGCTGGAAGCCATATTGGCACCACAGTACAGACCACCTCTGTTTACTTTTAGTCACAGAGCTGGCTGGTCATGTGACTAACAACAGGCATACAGAGAGCTCTGCCTGCATCTAATGCTTTACCTCAGGGGTGAGCAAATTCAAGCCCAGTGCGCCAAATCTGGCCCGTGTTCTCCAGATGACAATACCCCTTTCCCCACACCCTTTCAGCCAACCACCAATTATTTTGTGTTTTCCTGGCCTTTGTACAGTTTTTTCCCTTGCTAAAAAGTTGAGATGGCAAAGACTTAGTTCCTGGTGGTAAGAGCTTTACACTAAAATATCTGAGGACATATTTCTGATGGTTCCACATGGATCTATCGTCCAACTGGAGTCCACCAGATGAGATGAGACTTTGGAGGTCAGTAACTATCTATTATCACACTTTGATCCATGCAGAGTACTGCAGCTGCCACAAGGAGGGCCTCAGCCTGTGGCACTGCTGCTACAATTCACCACAGGATGTTGAAGACGTTTGGGTGCCATGGCTTGAAAGAGTGATGTGAATTAATCCTAACTGGACATCTATTTATTGATTTACAGTATTTATCCCCTGCACCACTAGGGGCTCCTCCTAGTTTTCATTCCTAGTTACCCATCCCACACAGCTTATATAATCCTGTCCCCACCTTTAGATATAAAACGTAATGATCCAGTCCCCACAATATACCCCCGTAAAAAATTTGAGGTTCAGAGATTTTCTCTGCTGATATGTGATCTTGAGGAATTGGATTAACACAATAATTTGGGTAGGCAGTCTGATTCTTGTGTGAAACTTTTTTAGGTGCTATTTTCAAAATGGCGGACAATTTCCTTTTGGTTGCTAGTTTTCATCAACAACAGAAATTACTATCTTGTGTTTGGTATCAAATTATAGGTTTTTGGGGTCGAGTTCAAAGGATATGCTATTTTAATTGTCGGAGTACTCCTTCCACCATTTTCCAAGATGGCGCTGAAATCTTGTCTCATTTTCTCATTTACTTGACAAATCAACTTACAAATGTGATTTTGGCTTCAAACTATAGGGTTTTTTGGGTCAAGGCAGTCAACATGGCATTAATTTTGATGGAAAGGCTGCCTTCCACCATTTTTAAAAATGGCGTCCAAACACTTATCTCTACAATAGGCCGTTTAATGAAAATGTGTAGCTTATATGGTCATTTTTTCATGAAATATGCTAAAATATTATGGTTTATAACATCATTAATTTAAAAAAGGAACGAAATTTGAGTATATTTTATTTTATATACTAGTCAGCTACTACTATTGGTTCACATTTTTATCTTTTTTCTCAGTATGAGCGTTCAGATGACACTTCAAGCTCTGTGGTTAAGGTGGCTTCTGAACAGGCCCATTATGGCTTAGCGTGTCATGTGAACCATTCCTAACCATAGTTTAAGCTTGCTCACTAACCATTCGCTGCAAAGGGTTGGAGGCCTAACCATGGCTTAGCACATCATCTAAACAGGCCCAATATCAGCAACAGGCACAGAGAAACAGAGATGCAAACTTGTTTCAGACTTGCCATGCCAGAAAGTGAAAATTACTACAGTCCAGTTATTTGACCTAGTCTTTCTGAGGCCTCCATTGTCTCAGATGATATGGATATCATGTCTTCTGATGATGTTGTTGCAAAAGCATCTATGAATGATTTTTTCATAATGCTTTTTAGGTATGGTCTGTCAAATGAAGAAAAAAAGAAAGTTCCTACATGGTGTGGAATTTGTGCCATGATCTCCAAGAATACAGTTCCATTGTCAAGGGTTGGTTTCTTGCCAGTTATACCACATCCACTTACTGACTATGTGACTGTGTATACAGCTCTAAAAAAACATTCAAAATGTTCGTGTCCAACTAAGACCAGCCTGTCCTACCAGTTTTTTATGAAGAAGGGTTTTTTTTATATTGTAACAGACTTTTTTTGTCTAGTCCAGAAGAATTCACTGATCTATATCTCATGATGGGCATGTTCCATATGACAAAAGTAGCATTTAGGTGTGCAGGAAAATATATCTGTGGAAGTGGCATGGATGATGCCCTTATTGAAGCAGAATTTTTTGGCAGTAAAGCTATTCAGTCTGTACTGAATGGAATTCATATGTTTGGTCTTTCCAAGGTATGATAATAATATCAGAGGCAATGCAACCACAGTGGGATGCTTTTTGGTGCAAATCAGTGTTTGTGGAAGTATTCAAAGTGCAGGATGTACTTGACCTAAGAGACCAAGACAAAATAAAAGCTCACAAAATGTTTGATGCTCTAAATGTGAAGGTTGAATATCTGAGAACGAAGTTTGAAGCTTTTGTTAAAGAGTGTGGAGAGAAATCTGAACTGTGTAAGAACTGGGAAGTCTTCCTCAAGATAGTTTCCCTAGTGAAAAACTTGATTATTGATTATTGTGATGGTAACTGGAATCTGCATATTGAAACTGTGCAGTCTTTGCTTCCCATTTTTCATGACTTTAACTGCATCAATTAACTACAGTATGGCAGTTGGTACCTGGAGAGAGCAAAGAAACTGGAGTACGAGAACCCCTTCCTTTACCAAAAATTCATTGAAGGGCATTTTGTTGTGAAGGATAAAGAGGGGAGATTAAGTGCTGTAGCACCTGATATGAAGTTGCAGCAAACCATTCAAAGGTCCCAGAAAAGTTCAAAAGGCATCGTTGGGCAAACACGAAGAAGTAATTAGGTTGCTGAGTGGCAGTTAATGTACCTCGAGATTTCGATGATAGGCAATTTATTTTGAGAGCTTACCCATTCTGATTTAGTCGATTGATGTGTTACCATACCCCATCATGAGCTTCTGGGGAAAAGGTGAGCATTTTGATGAAAATGTTGCACGACTCCTAGATTTCATTCAACAGCATGGAAATCCATATGAAGTAACTGAGTCAGTGCGGCTTCACAGCTTTGTAACAAAACAGTATGTGAATGATATTATAAAGGATCAAATTCTTGATGTCTTAAGGCATGGTTCAGACCTGTATCAGCACCTCAGGCAGGAGAGATTTATATCAAAAAAGAAAAAGCTGTCAGACACAATCTCTAAAGTAAAGCTACAATTTTTTTGCTAGAAAAAGCATTCCTGAGCCTACCACACCCAAACTTATAACTAAGAAAGTAATTGATCAAGCACATAGAGATATGGAGATTACAAAAGAAAGGGAAGACTCAATAGAGAAAATTATGGAGCGTGATGTACTGTCAACAAATACGTCGTTTTATAGTAATGCACCTACAAAACCAGCAAAACACAACCTCATAGCATAGCTCGAGAAGCATCTCTCCCCTGAGGATTTTGAATTCACCATTGAAAACCACTTTTGTAGGTGGCTTTATGTCCCAAATATGAATGGTTAAGATGTCAGCAATTGGAGAAGTTGTTAACAATGTAGTCACGGGATCAGCATCCGTAAGTTCTCTTCAAGAACTTCATTTTGTTTTCGACAGCTATTTGCAGCTGTCAGTAAAGGAATGCGAGAGGATAAGAAGAGAATCTACTCTGGCTGTAATCTAAAGCAATACATCAATACCTGTCAGCTTGAAAAATTCTGGTCATCTACCTTAAACGAGACAAATCTGCAGAAATTAGCATGAACAAGAGTGCAAGAGGAAGCAGGAAAAGCTATATGTCCACTGGTATCTAGCGGTTCAGTCATTGATGATGAGTTGGAACCTGCAGTTCAGTTCACAAGAGAAGGGACTCATGTTCTTGAACAACTAAATAATACATTGGAAGAGGCTGACCTTAGAATTGTTCCACATGTAAACTGGACACTTCACAATGGTACAGAGAGAGTTGTTGTGCTTTCAAATGATACTGATGCAGTCTTGCTTCTTTGATTTATGTCCAGTTGGGTTTCCAGAGGTATAGCTCAGTTATGGGTATGTTTTGGAACAGGGTAGAATCATCGCTCCATTCCAGTTCATGAACTCTTCAAAAAGTTAGGTCCACAGATGTCAAGAGTGGTCATGGGTTAGTGAAGGGTTGTTAGTTATGTATTGTATTATGTTGTGTTTATGTTGTATTTTAAGTTGAAAATAAAAATTATATATATAAAAAAAGAGTGGTCATAAAGGCTCATATTCTAACAGGAGATGACAAAATGAGCAAAATTGGGATGAGGTTAGAGCTCTAAGTGCCATACCAACAAAATACCTTACCAAATTTGGGGAAACACCTGATAACTGTCATTTTGAGGAAGTGAAGTACCTTGTACACGTCTGGAAACTTCAATCAAAATGTGACACTTTTGACAGTTTGCATTTCAGTGAGTATAAAAGATCTGTACCAATCAGAAAGTTTCCTCCCACATCATGCTCTATAAGAGGGTACACCACAAGAGCATTTTATCTGGTAAGATGTATGTGCCTCTTAGAGAGTGTTCATCCAAAAGTAGACACATGTGATTGCAGTTGGGAAAATGATAATGATGTCCTACAACGAAAAATGTTATTGAACTTCCTGCCAAGTGATCTTTTATGTGAATGTAACTGTAAGGTTTGTGGTACAACAAGATGTCCATGACAAAACACAGTGGTCAAATGCAATTTGTTGGTAAATGTTTGGAAAATAACTGCAAAAACGCTTATGTTAAACTGCTTTAATATTTCTGTATATTTTAAAATGTTATAGTAAGTCTTTAGATACTATGGGCCTGTTCAGAAAATACCTTAAACTCTGCTGGTTAAGGCTTTTGGTTAAGCAGCAGGGTTTAAGGTGTCATGTGCGATGTGTTTTGCTAAACCCTGCTCACTCACTAACCACAGTCAGACCATCTGCAGCAGGGTTAGCGGCTCTAACAATGGCTTAAAGTTTTGTATGTGACAGCACGGCTTGTGGTTGGTGCTAACCCCAGAGAACTACAGCTTTGCTAATCACAGAGCCTGAAGTGTCATCTGAACAGGTCCATTGTTTAGCTCAAAATGCTTAACCATCATGGTTTAACGTGTTGTCTGAACAGGGCCATTGTTGGCTTGCCAGGCCCTACTCCACCACAGCAATTATGAAAGAGCACAAGAGCTGTATCATGAGTGCCATGCGTCCCTGATAATGAAGAGTTATCCTGGAAATCAAAATTATCAAGAGAACACTAGTTCCAGCCTTTTCAGTCATAGTTTCATATTTGTCATTTCACCAAACCTGAAAAGAACCCATTAAATATGATTGCGTATATCAATAAATGTTTGGACACCATTTTTAAAAATGGTGGAAGGACAGCCTTTCCATCAAAAGTAATGCCATGTTGACCTCCTTGACCCAAAAAACCCTATAGTTTGAAGCCAAAATCACATTTGTAAGTTGATTTGTCAAGTAAATGAGAAAATGAGACATTTCAGCGCTATCTTGGAAAATGGTGGAAGGAGCACTCTGATAATTAAAATAACATATTCTTTGAACTCCTTGACCCTGAAAACCTATAATTTGATACCAAACACAAGGTAGTAACTTCTGTGGTTGACGAAAAGTAGCGACCTAAAGAAAACTGTCCGCCATTTTGAAAATAGCACCTAAAAACGTTTTGCACAAGAATCAGAATATCTACCCAAATGATTATGTTAATCCAATACTTCAAGATCACATATCAGCAGAGAAAATCTCTGGACCTCAAAATTTTTACGGGGGTATATTGTGGGGACTGGATCATTACGTTTTATATCTAAAGGTGGCTCTCAGAACAGAGCAGGGCTGAGAGTATATGGGAGCAAACTCCATTAAGAAGTAGGCCCAATAACATGGCTTCAGAGGTGGTGGAGAGGCATGGAATCAGCAGTGTAAGGGTTAGTGTGTTGTCAAACAGCCCCAGCTTATGAAGGAGGAGAGCTTTTGGGTTCTTCTTGCTGTTAGCCTCCATTGCTCTCTGAACAGAGCAAGCGTTCAGCATGTCGAGAGTGGAAAGGCAGCAAAGCAGCCCTGTGAACTGGCCTATTCATTGCAGCTCTCCATATTTCCCACAGTGCCAGTACATTAAATACCTGAGCACAGCCAGTCCTGAAGCGAGAGAAAAGAATAGGCTGCGTGGAATCAAAACAAATTCTAGCCAATGGAAGACCAGCAGGCAGCCCCAGAGCCGTTAAGACCTCCCTATGAAGAAAGCAGCAAACTCTTTCCCCGGTGTGTGTGCACGCTCATTTATTTCTTGGCAGTGTGGTTGAATGGCTGCATTTCCAGGCATCTTAGTTTACAGTCTACGAGCACATCCAGACAACCAGTGAATGCAATGTCCCGAACACATTTCAGCATTCATGCCATACTTCTCCAATTCTCTAAAGATGAAAGCCTAGTATTTAGAAGGGGTCGGTGGTGAGGTTTTTTTGTTTTTTTGGGGTTTTTTTAATGAGGGGAGCTGGTTTTATAAAATGACTTGAATGTATCGCTAGAGAGAAGGCAAATGTATAACTTCAAAAAATAAATTTAAAAAAGCCACCCCACCCTAAAACAAATTAAAAATGAGAAAGTTGGAAGCAGCAGTCAGGCACCTCTCCACCATGCTTGAATGGAGCTCCAGGTGAGAGCTCCCATCCTGCTATCAACTGTCGCTGCTGAGACCATCAGAGGGAAGCAGCAGCAGCAGCCCTTCCACTGTGCCCAAGACCTGCTGCTGAACTTTGCAACTAAGAATCTAGTGCCTGAGTTGGGTTTTTTTCCTCCTCCCTCCTAATCCCCTTTTCTTTTGTGTCGTATTTTTTAAGACTCTTAAGCCTGCAGGTAGAGAATGTCTTAAGAAATATCTTTGCAAGCCGCCTTGGGAGCTTTTTTTGGCTAAAGGGCAGGATAAAAATTCTAGAAATAAATAAGATAAGCGCTCCTATGCTAGAGTTGTACTGACTGTGCTCTTTACTTCTACGGTAGTGAAGTAAACAATTTAAAGTTGCAATCCTAAGCATGTAGAGAGAGGAAAAAAAGTCCTAAAAACCCCCAGCATTCCTCCAGCCAGCCATGCTGGCTGTGGCATGCTAGAATTGAGGGACCTTTTCCTGTCTAAGCATGCATAGGGTTGCGCCTTTACATCACAAAATGTGTTTGTGGGTGAAGAGAGCTGTGTCACTGCTAGAAACGATGCAGGCACTCTCAAACCTGGGGCCACAATTTTTAATCACATTCTAAGTGCGTAGAACTCTTTACCCATGGATAATGAGCTGGATAGCAGGGAGTGAGCCCCCATTCATGCCAGTACCGTATCCCCCATTTGCAAACACAAGAATAGATGAGGCACCAGGAATCTTACAGGCAAAAGCCAGCAACAACGTAAGAAGAGGCCACTTGGGTTACAACACAATTTGGATCCTGCCAGCTGCCCCTCACTCTAAAAATTAAAGGAGCAAAATGCTTTTTGTTGTTCTTGTAGTAGTAGGAATTCTGAAAGAACACACGAGCACGCACACACACTCACACACACGAGTTTAAAAACCTCTCGCCCAAACTTTCCAAGTTATGACTACCGCAAAGTCCACAGTGACTGTATAAGACAGACAGTTGTCTGGTGACACTGAGCCATTGAAATATGTCTTAGGATAAACCGTCTCATCAGATTTCAATTAATCAAAGGGACGATGCTCAGATGCCTGAGGATCACTGGATTTGTCGATGATTTACAGCTGAATGTGTGTACAAGTTCTCTACAAGGCATTGTGTTGGAGGAGATAGAGGTGCCGTCTGAGGTGTGTGAGTCACTGGAGCTTATTCAACACATGCAAGTTGCCCAAGTGACATTCTTGAAAGTATGAACAATTGCCGTGCGTGTGTGTGCGTGTGTGGGGTGGGGCACAACACCTACATTTTGGACCCTAACGAATAGCTCCCACAAATATAGGTGACAGAGGCATTTCTATTACCACAGACGAGAGGCCAGGTTTCCCTTCAGGAAAGGAGCCTGGAACACACAGAACAATGAGCTACCTTCAGAGCTTGGTGTATTGAGAACCTTCATGGCTGCATTGTGCAAAGTGCAAAATCTGGTACTGGGCATATATTGCATCTCCCTCTTCATGTGCAGTAGAAGCAGCTGTATGCTAAGTGTTCAGTGTATGGCTGCTGCTTCCAGCCCTCAGTGTACAAGGCTGTACACCTATCACTTCATGTGGAAACACAGTATATTGGCCTTACTGTCCCATAATATGCACCTCTAGTGTACACATGACAAGCAGGAGATGTCTAGCTGCTCTGACCATTACTTAGAAGTAGCAGGGAGTATTTAATGTGTACCTGTTTCTACTGCAACATATGAGGCAGCCCTTATCTTGACAATTTTCTTGGCTGTTCTTTTTCAAAGGCGCCTATGGCTGCCAAAATGAGTTGAAAACATGAAGGCAGAGTGAAATGCCTTGCAGTGCTCAGTGAAGATGAAGATTCTGTGCTTTGCATAGCTTTCCTGGAATCCGTCATGGCATAGTCTGGGATAGAAGTCCAAACCAAGGATCCCTTTGTCTCATGGCAAGGAGGCAAATTCATGCACACTTCCTGGAATCCGCCACGTGAAGCAAGAAGAGGAGCAGCAGCAACCCAATGGGAGGCAGCGGGCTTATGCAACTGGACAACTCTCAACCATATAAAGGCATGGGCAGCAGCACCTGCCAAACTCTCAAGCAGGTGTGACACCAGATCCCTGGGCTACAACGGCCAACTGGGGCTGGGTTTCGAGGTCCTATGGAAGCGGATAGCATTTAGTGACAAGAGTTGAAGATGTCACCAGCTCCATCGTTTAAGTCACTGGTTGCTTCACACCTCTCCAGCTTCTCATTGGTTGACATTCTGCAAGGCTATTTTCAGACTTGTTCCCAAAGCACAGCCAAGATGCTAGCTTATTATTTTTCATCTTCTTTCTCTCCCTCCCTTTGTACACGAATTACTGAGCAAGTACACAGCCAAGGTTTTCATAACATTATGGCATGCAAGACAGCTTCAGGAAAAGTGAGGTTTAACCAAGAACCTTTTCTACAAAAGAGGAAGCTATCAAGCTAACTGCACCTATGTTCAAGTGTTCCAGATGTAATGTCTTATCACCTGCTTGTGCCACAGCAACATAACCCACACAGCACTTCCACAGCTGTGGCATGAAAAAATAAAGCCACCCCCAACCCTATTTGTATTGGCATTTTTTCCCTTTTAACTGTTTATAATCTGCCCACAGAACGTTTGTTAATGGGTGAATTATAAACACAATAAAATAAATAATTAAATAAAATGCAGTACCACACAGAAATGAGTGGTTTGCCCGAGAGGACAAAAGCAAGAAGGCACTGCTCGTATTTTCTCAAGAAACCTGACAACAACCCTGTAATGTAGGCTAGCATTATAATTCCTGTTCTGCAGGTGGAACGGGGCAGGGGAGGATTAGAGGGAGAGAGAAAGTAGCTTGCCAAAAGACTCCTAGTGAGATCATGGCAGAGGAGAGACCTCAACCGAATGTTCATGACTGAATAATTTAAGGAGCAATCCTATGCATGTTTAGACAGAAAAAATAGTCCTACAACCCCTGGCATTCTCCAGCCAGCCATGTAGGAGTTGCAGGATTTTTTTCCTGTCTAAACATGCATAGGATTGCACCCTTAATTACTGGACTGCACTAGCTCTTCGATTGGGCACAGAGACCATCTTCCCAAAAAGTGCCTACTACAAGTGGGAACAAATCTAGAAAACTGGCCACTTTTGTGTTGCAAGTTCTAGTTGCAAGCACGCTTATTTTTTAAAGTACAGAGTCAATCCAGATTATGAATCCCAAAGCATACAGCATATGCTTTTTATACCTTTGTTTCAGTACATAACATCAGCCAGGTCAAACTGCATAATGTGCCCCAGATCCTTATCTGTACTGACAGTGCCTGCAAGTGTGGCGCCATCAGCAAACTTAATTAAAACACTCCTATTGCCATTACCCAGGTTACTAGCCAAGCAATTTCTTAACATGGATCCCATGACTAACCCTTGAGGAATGCCACTTGCTGCTTATCTGCAACATGGAAGTGCTTTGTTCTCGCTACCAATTCTGTACCTCTTGCACAATACCTGCAAAAATGTTCACGTTTCCAAGAGGAAACAGTAATAGTAGTTTTCCGTGCCTTATTAGGTCCGTGGCTTGCTAAACTAGGGAGGCAAGGGGTTTCACTTAACCAATGGCTATGAACTTTGATTTACTAAAATCAGAGGACTGGATCAACCCACATTTCTTTCATTAAGAGAAACCAACCACCATCTTAAAAATAAGATACCAGATTAGACTGGCATGATTTAACTTTAATGAGACCATTCCACATTCTGTTACCTACCATAAGCATTTCACATTTATATAACCTCTATTCTCCTTGTCACATTAACAATTCTCTCACTCTACTGGGTCTCTAGGCCTTGTCTCCCTCTGAAGTTAAACTAACAGGACTGTGGTTACCTAGGCAACTTATTCACTCTCTTACATATAGGCACAATAATCACCACTTGCAAATCAACAGGTTCCATGTCAAGCATGAAACTGGGCCTTCTATTCCACATATCAGCTCCTTTGACATGCCAAGATGCTGATTATCAAGATCTGAGCTCATAGGGTGCAATTCTAAACATATTTAACTGGAAATAAGTCTCACTGAAATCAATGGGACTTTAACAACCTGATATTTTTGCGCAAGCATAATTAGAGGGGTTAGAGCTTAGAGAAGGACCCAATGATGCACTAGTGCCATTGATGTTGCACTAGTGGAAATGGATGCTCGCACGACAGGTTTTCCAAGATACCAATTGCACTAGCACCTAGTTTTCTAGGTAAACAAACCCCATACTAACAATAAAAAAAACAGTTAAGAAGGGAGAAAGGTAGCAGAGGTGTGGGAGCTATTCAGTGTTTTGCACTGAGTGCCAAATGTGCTGGCTATCTGCAGGGTGGATAGAAGTTGTGGGTGTGTGCCTGGCATAATGAGCTCCTGGCTCTCAGGGAAAAGGTTTGTTGCTGACTTGGAGAAGTCAAGATCATATCCCCCCCCTTCTTTTTTTATATAAATCTATAGTATAAGTGCACTGTACAACTCTGGTCACCACCTAAAAAAGGATTTTGTAGAGTTGGAAAAGGTGCAGAAAAGGTTAACGAGAATTATCAAGGGGCTCGAGCGACTCCCCTATGAGAAAAGGTTACAACAGCTGGGATTGCTTAGCTTAGAAAAATGGTAAGGGGGGACATGATAGAGGTGTACAAAATTATGTATGGTGTGGTAAAAGTGGATAGGGAGATATTTTTCTCCCTCTCTCATAATACTAGAACCTGTGGTCATCCCATGAAGTGGATTGATGGGAGATTCGGGACAGATAAAAGGAAGTACTTTCTCACACAAAGCATAGTTAAACCTTGGAATTCACTTCCACAAGATGTGGTGATGTCCACCAGTTTGGATGGCTTGGGCAAATTTATAAAGAAGGCTAGATGGCTACTAATCCTGATAGCTCTGAGCTACCTCCAGTATCAGAGGCAGTATGTTTATGTACACCAGGTGCTTGGGACTATGGATGGGAGAGTGCTGTTGCACTCATGTCTTGCTTGTGGGTTTCCCACGGACAGATGGTTGGCCACTGTATGAGTGGAATGTTGGACTAGATGGACCTTTGTTCTGATCCAACAGAGCTCTTATGTTCTTAGCACTATTGACATTGCAAATAATCAAGTTTCCACTAGCGCAAAGTCAATAGTTGTAGCGATACACCACTGGATCCTTCCCCGTTTCTAACAAAACTCTGTCCAAAATAGACAACCCATGGCCAATATCATTATCATGACTAGGGGCACTGGATATTTATGCGAGACCTAGTTTCTCTCTCACACCCACTAACAGCAAGCACAAAGAAGGATGTGACAGTACCATTTAAATGCAGTAAATTCAGGAAGCAATACATCCTATGTACTAATAGGGAATTCATTCTCTGAGTGTGGATCCTTATGTAGCCAAATGGAACCATCCACAATTGAGGAAGGTATCAGCAGGCTTAGGCAAGCCTCAAAGTTTGCAGCAGTACAAAAAAAATGTTAGGGGAAAAAAACCCTAAGGGGACTATGATCCGAAAACAGCCCAAATAGGACTGAAAATGCTCAATGGCCATGGAATCTAGAGTGTCTTTAAGGGAGGGAGGGAAAACCAAGATCAGAATAGTGAATGGAATGGAGTAATCTGGAAAAGGGTATGGCTGGCAGGCATTCGGAAGAGGAGCACTCCAAACTACCCCAGGTGTCCCACGTTTACTACCGTATGTTCCACTGTGTTTCCGAAGTATTATGTGTAGCTACACAATTCCTAATGCTTTTATAGGTGTGCTTACTTTTTTGCAGCATAACACTTCATGCCTGAAGCTTTCCAACCTCCGTCCAGAGTTAAACAAAGCACCTTGATGAACGGCAAAAGAAAGAAACCAAACTTCCTAGAATACAAAGCAGACTCCATTCCCCTTCTGAAACAGGTTCCCCCACAGCTGCCAAGTTGCTCATTGCTGCTTTCAGGAAGTAGTAAGTAGTGCATCAGCAGCAGCTGCCTGTAGCTAAACCTTGTTTACATAATTTCTCAGCAGCCTCCTGAACATGGAGACAAGGTGGTGGGAAATATCTCCTTTGAACCAATGTGACAAAAAGTGGTCAAAATAACTCACCTCTTTAGAGATCAATCTAATCTACTAGCTGAACAATGGAGGCTGCTGGTGGGGAAAGCGTTCATGCCTCTAAAATTATAGCATTCACTAATTGTACATGGCACTCAATCCTTTCCCCAAACTACAATTTATGCACTCAAGTTATTTAAACCAATGACGTGTAAGATTACTTTCACACAATTAATGTTTGCAAAATTTGGGTCCGTGCAAAAACCAAGATATTGTGTAGATGGCACATCAAATAAAACAGTGAGAACTAGAAACGTGGCCACTTAAACATGAGCAAAAAAACTGAGGTTTCCCTATTAGCCTAATCAGGCTAGGTACCAAATGTGATATACCATGGCACATACGTTTTTGCATGCTGCACGCACACACAGACACCCCTTTACTACAGCCCAGGCTTCTCCACCCTGGTATCCTCCAGATGTGGACTATAAACCTCATCATCCCCATCCTACATGGCAGTCATGTTGGTTGGAGTTTACCGTCCACATCTGATGGAAATTGTATGCCAACACATCTGGAGAGCAGGACCAAGATTGGCTGCTGTAGCCCTATTCACTTATTCCATTCCTCGTGCGATTAGGACCACATGTGTGCAGGAATGCATTGGCTGGTCTCACCCCCTCTGTCGGGTCCCCATTGCCCACCTTGTATTGGGGAAGGAGGTTCGTGGCAAGGAGATTTCTGTACTCATGTAGGGTCTTCTGCACAATTTGGAACACTGCATGATCAGACTTCTAAAAGGGGCATGACGACAAAGAACCCACACAAGGACAGCAGCTTCCCCTTTGCAAACTTTCAGCTCCAACACGTGGGAACATGACAGAGGGGGCAAGGCTGGCCAGCACATCTCCGCTTCCCCCTCGCACAATTGGAATTGCATGAGGGATAGTGCAAGAGAGCAGTTGTCCTAAGACCCCACCCGCTTTTCCCCAGGCACCAATTGTTTAGTGGTTTCCTGCTATTGCAAACCTCTCCCCTTTCTGAAAAGTTGAAATGCTCTCATAAGGCTTACTTCTGGCAGCAAGAGCGACAGTAAGCTGGTATCTTGGTCCTGTCCTTTTGCCTTCAACCCCACACTTCTACTGGAATCCCCCCTCCCTGAGAGCTTCTCCAAAATTGAAATTGTCCCCCAGCCTGAAAGAGGGTCAACATTCCTCTTTTAAGGGTTAGAAGCAGGAGAAAAAACCCTCCATGTCAGCAAAGAAGGACACAGGACACTGAAGAACCTCCAGCAGCCAATTTGTCCAAATCCTATAAAAGCACCTGTAAGGTTCTGGTCATCTTTCCACCTAGGTTCCCACTGCCTTCCCAAGTTTGCTGTACTCCAGATGTCTCAGCCTAGATCAAGCGAGTCCCAGAAAATTAGAAAGAAATTAGCTCAGATAAGAATGTGTGATCATGAATATAAGAGGAGTTAGGTGGTGAATTTCACACTTAAGAGCTTAACGTCATTTCACTCAAGAGCTCAGTTACTGCCAGCATCACGCGTTACATATGCTAGGTTCAGAGGTTCTCATTCACAGGTTTTTCACCCTGAGGTAAGAACCCCTGCTTACAAGAAGAAATGTTAGCCATACCCTCTTGCTGACAATTTGGAATTAGTTGAAACACAAATCTCCTGTTTTAACCGACTACAGTCAACGGCATTGACCTGGTTCGCATGTAATGGACAAGTTACCATAGGTTAATTTCCCTCCAGGGCTTGTCGTCATACGCCAGCTGCCATTTTTAAAATGCAAGCTGCAGGGGAGGTGCACAGCAGCTTGTCCTGTCATGTGAACCCAACAAGAGGGTTGGTATGGTTAACAACCAATGGGCTGTTTTAGGGTTGGTTAACTATGCCAACAACTCATTTTGGATGGGTTTGCACAACATGACAAGACGCAGTATGCCCCTGCTACAGCTTCCATTTTAAAAATGGTGGTTGGAACATGACGAAAAACCCTGTATGTACATTAGCCCGTGTGGTTTGTCTGTCACTATGCAGGAACAGGCCCATTGTATGCCTCTATAGCAGGGCTGCAGAACCTGTGGCCATCCAAATGTTTTTTTGGCTACAACTCCCACCATCCCCAACCATGGATCATGCTGGCTGGGACTTATAGGAGTTGGGAGTCCTAAAACCATCTGGAGGGCTACAAGTTCCCTAGCCCTGCTCTATGGAATGGCAACCTGCCCACCAGAGATAACAATCTTGGGTGTGTTTAGATGTCATACTAAGCCACAGTAGTTAAGGCTTTTTGCCTAACTATGGTGACTTAGTGTGTCATGGATTTTCCTCCCCACACACAATGATGGGTAAGGAACAAGCCCAAGGAACCATCCTGCTGCAATAGGGGTAAGGGACCCCAGGGTGGCTTACCGTTATGTGTCAGGCTCCCCTGTGGTTAAAATGGGCTCCTGGAGGGTTAAAGGCCATGACTGCCAATTTCAACGACGCTCTTGCCGCTGCGGAGTTTCTCTACGGTTTCACAGACATTTTTTCTGTTATTCCCTGATAGCTTGACAGTTAGAGCCTGTTCGTGGGGGAGGTCAGGATACATGGTAAACCACGCACATGTCTATTCCCTAACTATGGGAAGGAGATGATTTAGCAGAATCCCAGTGCCGCATGGTTCCACGGTCGTGTAGTAGGCTCACCTGTAGTGGTTCTACTAACCAACCTCCCCTTAGTTGCCCTAACAACTCTCCTCGTGCGTGTGACTGAAGCCTTGGTATTGCTTTCATGATTGTAGGGTGAAAAGCTTGGATCAACAGTCCTTGATCCTACCTTGGGTAGTTGACCTAGCTCATTTGAGTCACTAGGATCCATTTTTCAAATGTGTTAATGTAGGGATTTAGAGCACCGGTCTTCGACTGTTGGGTCAGAACCCACTACTGCAGAAGTTCGGAGCCTCTGGTCCTCCAGGCACTGTTGGACTGCAACTCCCATCAAACTTGACTGTTGGCCATGTGCGCTGCCGATAGGAGCTGGAGTTCAACATCTGAAGGGATACAGGTCTCCCACCCCTGCACTACTGAGTCACAACCTTCCCTGAAGTGGGCTGCAACAGCAATGCAACCACCATATAAACAGATGTTAATATAGTTTTGAGTTGATGCCTCCTCACCCCAAATGCATGTTTTGACTCAAATGGATGCTGGGTCTGATTAGAGTGAGCACAGGGGTCGTCAGTGTACTTGTTCACTCAAGTAGGCCCATAAGGGGTGACATGAGGGAAGATCCAGAGAAATGGTTCATTGGTGGATTTGTAGTACGTTTGGCTGTATCCAAGGAAGTTCTGGAATGCCTAAACTGGGTTCACCAGCACTAATATGGCCCAGTGGGCTAATGCAGGACTATTACTACATATCAACAGAGAAGGAAATGCACACGTCTGTGGGGTTCAGGCAATGAAGTGTCATTTGCAGCCCCACCTTTGTACTTTCACCAACTTGACAAGAGAAAATGGGACATTAGAGCAAGTGTAAAAACTGACACTTAAAATTTCACTTGTTAACAACTTCATCAGTGAGAACGAAAACCTCTGGCAGACTTCTGTCTGGACTGCATAAGAAACAATGGGGCTGAGAAGCAAGCCCCTTGATCTACTTTTTTCAAGCTCCAATCACTACTAGAGCAGAGACCTCCAAGTAAGGCCTCCCAGATGTCTTACCAGAGGAACACATTTTTGTATCTCTTCGGAACTATACATATCACTGCTCTTGTGGGTTAAAGGAACACCTAACTAAGAGTGATGTGGCAATGACAAGTTTCCACAATGCAAAGATGAATCTCCAACTATAATTTAACAATCGCACTGAACAGCCAACACAAGGTGTTTTCAGTTCTTTTTTCTGAACCAAAACTAATATCCTTTCTTTCCCCCAAATCCTCAACCCCCTCACCCTCAATTACCTCATGTTCAAACAAATGCAGGGTCTCACTCTTTGTGTTCACTTACTTCTCCATAAGGGTGACCAGATAAAATCCAGGTCAGGGCTCATGTAAGTTTAACAGTTGTAGAGAAAAGGGAATTTCAGCCAGTGTCATTTGTATGCAATTAGTTCCTGGGGAAATTCCCTCTTCATCACAACTGTTAAAATTGCAGGGGACCTGCCTTCTTTTGTATATGGTCACTCTAGTATAATACATGCACCTTTAACTGTTGTGATGAAGAGGGAATTTCACCAGGAACTAATTGCATACAAATGACACCTGCTGAAATTCCCTTTTCTCTACAACTGTTAAAGTTACATGAGCCCTGACCTGGATTTTATCTGGTCACCCTATTCTCCATGTGACAAGTGGGGAGTGAGGGCAGAGATGAAAGAAAGCAGAGGGGAAGTGACTGGCACTCACTCCTAATGTCACAACCTTACAAATAAGGCACTGAAGTGTCTGCTGTTGTTGTTTTTTAAATGGATTGTACAAAGCAATTCTGAATGACTGCAGATATTAACACTGGTAATGAGTTTCATTTAACTTTTCACATGAGCCAATAAGTGATTTGTGATGAGATAGTAGAAGTGATGTGAAAGTTTTGGAGGAAAAGACCAGAAAAATGGGGGGGGGGGGGAGGGAGAGAAATAATTTCCCCCCAATTTTCTAACTCTCCTATCCCCCATCCCCATTTTTTCTCAGGACTTCACATCTCTATAGGGAGGAAGAAAGAGTGAAATAAGTTTCTAGATATAGCAGTGGTGGAAGGAAGCAGAAAGTAAGCTGCCACTTGTGCATGTGTGCGCATATGCACTCTTTAAAAATGTTGGAAGGTGTGCTTTCAGGAATTGACTTGGCAGTTGTAGTCTTGCGCCACATGTAAAAAGGAAGTAGTCAACTTTCTGCTCAGTGCTTATTTATACCCATCGGACATCTTCATATTTAAAATGCACAGCAATAAGGGTTGGGGGAAGAAAACAAGTAACCAGTCTGATTAAAAAAGTGATGTTTTTTATTTTTAAATTAATAAAAAACCTTCAACCTGTTTAAGCAAGATTCTGATTTTAAAACCTAAAAAAAGAAGAAGGAACCTCAACTCCTCGCCTGCCACTTGATGTATGGGAATACGCTGCCAAAAGATCCATCTTCTGGGGAGGTTGATGTCTCTCTTTAAATAGCTTCCTTTCTGGCTTCGCCTCCCAAATGCTTAAACATTGTCCTTTTAAAGGGAAACAGCTTGAAAGTTGAAGGGGGAAACCGTTCTCAAAAATAAAAAGGGGGGACAGGAGAGGCAGGGCGAGAAGAAATGTTTAAGTCTGTGGTAAGGTACAACACGTGGTTAGTTTCAGCTATTTGGGGCACACTTGCTGCAGACATCAAGAAAGTTTCAATAGGCCAAAGTTGGGGAGATGAGGGAAGGATATAAACCCAAGTGAGAGCTATCCCCCTATTCCACCAAAAATACCACTTTACACATGCATAGGCAGGAAAAGCTGGCTGTCAACGTTGTTTTGCCAGAATGCCTATGTATGTATGGACTCCTCTCCAGGACTGCAGGGCAACATACACACTCCCTTGCATGTACAAAAATTGTGGGGGTAATGCAACATGCTACTCAGAAAGGAGAGCCCCAACAATATGTCTAACAATGGAGGCATTTTGCACTATTCCATTATTTCTTTCCAGGCTCCTGCTGTGGCCTACAGGAAAGCCCTGTTGAGCAGGCCCTGCAGTGGAAAAGAAACATTCCCCCCTCTCAGACACAATACAGGCCAGGGGGTAGTGGCTGGATTCCTTCAGCAGGTCACACCCCTGCCTAGCAGCTTCTCCGAAGTACCCTTGTTTCAGCAGGAACTTCTCCCCACATCGCCTATAAATGAACACAGGCAGCTGCGATTTGAGGCCTGTGGTTTCCTTCAGCGAGAGACTTCCCAAGGCCCTTCAACCATCTCAGCTGCTACAGGCGTCTCCCCACGAGTGGGAACCCAAGGAAAAGCAAGAGGAGAGCAACAAAAACAAGGGAGGGTCAGCTTCTGAGCCCTTCTTAACCCCCCCCCCCACGTTTTCAAGGAGGGAGTCACCTCTATCCCTTCCCCAGATCCAACGCAGCCACCCCTCTCTTCCAAGCAGTGTTCTCAGAATGCCACCTGGATCTTTGCAATTCCATTGCTTTCATTCGTGATGTATATACATTAGATATATTTATATATTTATATATTATAGTTATATATATATATATATATATATATATTCTTTTAAAAAAGAGAAAAGACCAGTTATCAACTCTCCTGAAGAGTGGCTAGGGGAGGAAAAGAAGAAGGAAAAAAGGTCCACGGGGATGACTGATGACATGCCATCAGTGTTGCTGTGTTGTTGTTGTTGTTGTTGTTGTTTTAAAAAAACTATAAAATATTCCAGTGCGATCTTCAGGGGGGAAAAAATACCCCCACCCCATTCCCCGTGCCCTCCCAGATTTGCCATACCCTGCTGCACCCACCCCCCCAGCTTCTTTCCCCCATTCCGAAAACATTAAGTCTTATCTCTGGCCATCCATTGCCGTCATTGCTTTCTGCTGGGGGGGGCCTTGCTGAGACACAGGAGGCCACATGGGCTGCTGATGGTGGAGGTGATGGTGGAGGTTGTGACTGGTGGGTGATGAAGGGGGGATCCAGGCAGGTTGGTGGTTGGGAGGCGAAGAAGCCCAGAACGGACTGAAGCTACCAGGAGGAGAACAGGCCATGGACGTGATGGGGCTGTTGCTGCTCTGGAGATTCTCTGAAGTCCGCAGCTTGGAAAACATAGCAAGAGCGTCTGGGAAGTTGGGTGGGGTGGCTGGAGTATTGCTGGGTGTGCACATCTGGAGGAGAGAGAGAAACAGCATTATAACTTAAGAGTCCCTTCATTCCATCAGCATAGTACTAACACAATGGCTTCCCCCCCTCCTCCTTCAAAATCAGCAGCTATCAAACAGGAGCACCATGAGGAATCATTCCCAATATTTCCTGCTCACGTGGACTCAGTAGTATCCCCTCATCCAATACACAGCATCATTTTCTCCCCATAACTAAGTGGCATAATGTACAGCCTGAGTAAGACGTAACCTATCCCAGTGGTCTTCAAGTAGTCCAGAACTGAAACCCATCTCGGACTCCTAACCTGCAACATGGGATCCAATTTCACAATTGCCCAACATAACGGGCAACAGCTTTACCATGTTCCATCTAGACTGATCTTGTGACCCACTTTTGGGTCACGACTCACTGATTAGCCAACCTATTTTCCAACATTAAAGTCCTTCCAGATAAACTACCACCATCTACTTTCCATATTCCAGAGATTATCATTCCAACATCACTGTTTAGAATGCGCTGAAAGGTTAGGGGAGGGGGTCAGGTCTATATTTTCATTAAGCCTTTAACATCCTATCCTGACTACAACATCCCAGTGAACAGACTGAAGAGGCACTTCCCACACCGTAATGTTGTTGGTGTGCACCCAAGAGATGTGAGGTGGAAATTTTTCCAGCAGTTCATTTTTCTGCAAAAAGATTTCTATTTCCTAAGTTCCATTTGTAAGTATGAATGGATGCCGGTTGGAAATGCAGTATTAGACAAGCGTGGTTTCAAAATTGAACCCCATATCATGAAGTGCAGATCAATGCTTGGGGGCGGAGAGGAGGCCGCTGAGAGCCTTGAATAAACTCTTATGAGCTTATGGAAAAGCAGGATTTGATACGCAACCCAGGGCTTATAGAAATGTTCTTAAACACAACCAATCCAACTGTAGATTGTCTGTGTCCCATTCAGTGCCGCACTGGCCACACTCCAAAACGCCAACGAGCTTCGTCCTACAGCATAAGATGTGGAGTGTGCAGCTCTCCAGAAGACCACCTGCCTAACATTCTAACCAGAAACAGGCTTCTTCTTCTTGCTAGTTGTTATTAATACGAACGTAGGAAGCTGCTTCATACTGAATTAAACCAGACTAACCCAGTATTGTTGACACTGCATCACAGCAGCTCTCTAGGGTTTCAGGAAGAAGTTTTTCCAGCCCTACCTGGAGTGCTGGGATTTGAACCTGGAACCTTCTACATGCAAAGCAGATGCTCTTCCAACTGAGCTAGGGCCCCTCCCTATGCTCCTGAAGGAAGATGATAGCAGGAGCAAGGATCAGCAGACAACAGATTTGGGAGTCTGGCTTCAATTGTTGTCACCTTGGTTACCAGTTTATTAATCCAAGCACCCCTCTCTGCTTTAGGCAGAGTAGAGATAGAGAGAAAAAGAGGTAAGAAATTTAAAGAGGTGGAAACAGCTACTACTATGGGATGAGTGACTGGGGAAAGCAGGCAGTACCTGCTTACATGTAGGCATAACAGCTTGGCCTACCATCCTCTACTGTCTCCATGACAGATATAATTGCTGCTCAAGGTATTAAAAACTTCCCGCTCAGTAAGAGTTGGAAGCCAAGGGCTGTCCCCAATGTTAGTCCTACTCAGAGTAGACCCAGTGAAATGAAAGGACATAAGTTAGTCATGACCAACCTAAGTCCCAGTCAGTTCACTGGGTCTACTCTAAGTAGGACCAACTTGATTCAACCCTCAAACAATTTCCCTTTTCAGAAACCTGCAGGAAGCAGTGCGTAGATTGGCACCAAACTGTTGCCCCAGTGAAAGACCTAAGTCCTTTTCCTGGAACAGTAAAGAATTGAGAAGCAACCTGCTCTTATCAGCAACAAGTCTGAATCAACAGATATTACTTGTCTATAAAGGGAGGAATAAACTGGTCTTTTCTTAGATCTGATTTCTTTTGGAGCAAAGCTCATAAGCAAACGATGGAGCTGATTAAGTTTCATCAGGCCTCACACACACAGAAAATGGCTGCATGATTACAAAAGCGTACACACAAAAACCCTACATTATGTCATCAGAATGAAGCATGTACACACATAGAAATGTGCACGTATTACATCGTTTCCAGCAAACAGAACTGGGGACTTTTGGGATCACAGGAGGCCCTTCTCTGATGAGTAACAGCTCCCTCTACATGGCAATTATATTTTCCACTATGGAAGACTGCTTCTTTCAAAGTTTAAGATGTCAGGTGCAACGACCTGCATCATTAATCAAGCCCCAGGGTCAATTTTCTGGGGAAGTCCTGGTCTTGCCCTGCCACTGTCCTCTTATCTCAGTAGCATCACTGCCACCCCCGGTGGAGTAAGCACACATCCTTATTAAGTCCGGTCCTCCACCCTAAACCTGAAAAGGAAGTAATGTTTTGAGAGTTAACAATTAACCCAACAAATTAAAAGCAGGGAGACAGTTTTCACAGCCACACCATGCATGCTAATTGCAGAACATTATATCTGGAGGTCAGTTCATTGCACCAATTGTTTGTCTGTCTGCCTTACGTCTCCTTCATCTGGCCCCACCATCCTGTAATAACGCAGTTGCTCCCAGAAGGTCTCAAGCAATTACTGTACGGATTTTGTTAAATCCATTCTGACTGTGTTTCATGGACTGTCAGGCATCTTTCATCCCGTCATCAGACGGAATTGGATCTTTTTAAAGGCATGCACGAGAATTTTGTTCCTTTTTGAAACTGTGCATTTGTGCAGATGCATATTAGTTCAAGGGAACACTTGCACATATGCGAATTTGTGAAAATCCCTCCAAGTAAACAAAAAACAAAAAAAACCTAATGGTCTGCAAGTCTTCGGAATCCATGCAACTTGGAAATAACTGGTCTGCTATAAAATTCACAATTCAGATTCATTGGAATCTGAACTCATTTGAAGTTCTCCAATATCCTTGATTCACCTACAAGACAGTCTCTTGCAGGAGCAAATATAGCCAGGTACGTAAATTCTGGCTAACTGAACTGTACCCGACCAACTGTCCTTCCAATCACACACCTCAGGGTATAAAAGCAGCCTCCCCCAACCTGATGCCCACCAGAAGTGTTGGGATTGTAACTCCCACAGTGGGAACACATCTGGAGGGAACCAGGTTGGGGAAGTCTGGTATAAAGAATAATCTTTTGCCTGGCCGTCCAAAACTGTTTCATATAGATATAAGGCAGCTCTGATCTGCATTCATGCCTGACCATTTTGGGCTGGTTACCCCGCAATGAAAAAACCCATTGTACACAGCAACACACCTTTATCAAAGTTCACGGAAAGCACAAGGAGGAGCAGAAATCCATTGCATGATGTTTGCAACTCAAAGTGGCCAAAGCCTGTTAAGAGTTAACTAGTCAGGGTCCGTATAATGATAGAATCTGTGTTAATGATCAAGAACAGAAGCAAAGGGGGGCATGTTTTTCTGGTCCAATGAACTCAGACTAAGAGCACATTAAGAATACTCCCTTTTCGTTCCCCTCTTGCTTTGGAGAGCTTTGTCCAGAAGGACAACTTTCTCCGCTCCCACAATACTAGATGCCTGACCCAGAACACCTTTAACAGGGTCTCCTTTTTGCAGGCAGATCCTAATTGTGTATCTACAAATTGCTCTGAGATCATTTTGCTCTTTTGACGGTACAGCCTGGGTTCTGTCTGCCTCCTGGAGAAGCGTTCGGATCCTCCGATACATTCTCACTCCTTTTTGCCTGTCCTCAAAAACTGCATTCACGTCTATAAGAGGTGCACCCATTTCAAGCATCAAACAGAGGCCTCCTCCCATCACCTGCATGTTATGTAAAGCCCTGGAGCATTCTAAACATTTGAATTCCACCCCGGAAGGGAAAGTTGTATGCAGACACCCACCCCTACGCTCCAGCGATTAGCATGTTTGTTTTGCCGATGGAACTCTTTGTTATGTGTATGCAGATTCGCCCAGGCTCCATTTCCCAAACCTGGTGCTTGGTATCATTTTTATTTTTTAAAAAATGAAAGTACATTCTCTCAGATCTTTCTTTCTTGTTTTAAAAAGAGGAACTAAGTTTTCTAGGTAAAAGAAACAATTTTAAGAATAGCTACTACAGCAAGGTGAGGAAACCAGAGTCTTGTTTTGTGTAGTCAACCGCACAAGCACGGGTTCTACTGAGGGGGGAGGACATAAGCAGGAATTGTATCAAAACCGCTCTATATTGTTTTAGCTTTAGCATGAAACCATAGAAGTCTAACACAAGCTAGTAAGCCAGTTTATATATTTATCAACCTGGGAATAATGTACTTTCAAATAGAGTATGGGAGAAGGTATGTTCACTCCACGCAAATAAACACACGTATGATTTTATGTGTGCTACAGGGTGTCCACCCAATCTCTGCAACCCTTCTCTCAAAAAGAGGGGGCTGAAGATTGGCCATATAGCAGGGTGGACAACTTATGTCGGCCTACAACTCCCCTCGCCATTGGCCATGCTGATGGGGGAGTTGTAGGCCAAACATCTGGAAGCCAAAACAGAAAATATTTTCAGGTGCCTGAAAAAACTTTTACTATGTCCAATGCGTTTCGGAAAGGACTTTCCTTCCTCAGGGGCTGATTATCTTTCTCCAAATGTATCGGGGGGGAAATCCTTCCAATGCTTCTTCTGTGATAAAACTCATACGTGCTTCTTTCTAATAATTTCATATGATAAATCCTTACAATAATTTCATGTGATAAAACTCACGCATGCCTATTCTCCCAAATAACTGCATCTAAATAACTGTATCTTCCTACCATGTGGAAACAAAAACGTAAGACACACAACACTGTACTATTTGCTGGTATGAAAGTGTTATATGTGTAGAAAGATATGGCTAGGTTGTATGTTTTGCAGCCTGTGTCACAACCAACACATCCTGGAACAGCTTTTTTTAATGGCCTTCTTCTGGAATTAGCACCAATTTTTATTTAATTACCATTGTGCGAGTAATTAATGCCATATACAGACCTTCTGCGAAATGTGGTGTGGGGCAGAAATCACTTACTCACAGCCAAAAAGTTTTTGCATCTGAGTTGAATACCTCAATTCTATATGACAAGGCACATATGAATGATTTGAACTCCTAACGTCTTACATTTATTCTTACATTCTCCAGACTTTATTCCTTTCTGCCCCACAGCACATCAAGACCTGTGCTTTCAGAGCTGTTCCAATGTGAGAAATTGGAGAGGACCAAGCATTCTGCCTCCGCTGTATATCTCAAGCCAATTAGCAAGTGAACCAATCTCAAAGAAATTAGATTTCAGTACATTTTTAAAAAACCAAACAGATTCATCAGTCTCCCCCATCACTTCACAGCGTATTAAGCTGGGAGAATATAAATAAGAACCTGTATCCAATCTCAGCAAAGGAAGTCAAATATATAAAACAAGGCCACCGTTGGCCTACTGTGAGTTTCCCCAACACATTTCAACTGTGCCTGTTTTAGATTCCACAAAGGCAATGCAGTTAAATATGCCTCGCACGGTACGAAAAAGATCCGAACACTGGACTTTTGAGCAACTAAGAAAGTGTCTGGTCCTCTCAAGTAAAGGGGCTGGAACTGCAAGTGTCATGTGCTGAAAGCACAAACAGCAAAAGACACTCTGCTGAGACCTTACAGCAGTCGGTCAATTTGCAGAATTCCTCTTCCCTACCTCATGGTTTCTTCTTGTCAGTGCCTGCTGCGGTCTGCCATTTCAATCCCTTTCCAAACATTCTGAGGGCGGGGGAGCAATGCAACAAAGCTGTTTTCAGACTAACTGAACAATGCAAAGTTAATGCCAAGCCTGAGGAAGAGTTCTGTGAGACTCAAAAGTGTAAGCAGAGTCCTTTCAATTCCAGCTACGCCTTAATCAAGTTGTCTCCTCCCTTGTTCAATATTTCTTATTTTGTAAAACACTCACAACACACACAAACGTACACACATCAATTTTCAGGGAGATGTAGAAAGTCTTTGGCATGAAGTATTGTTTGTTGTATTCCGAGCTGTGCCCTGTTCTCCAACACCAAGAGAACGGGTGTAATTCTGTGCAAGATGTCAAGTGACCGTCATGTTTACTACAAGGCAGTTTCCTGTATGACAATCACACCAGTTCACAAGGGCTGTATTCCACAAAATACCGGGCATAAACATATCAGTGAACACTGTTGTCCTGAAGATAAATGAACATTTCCCTCTAAACAGCATTTGCCTGATAAAAGACCCCAGAATAGACTGAAGGAGGGTGGAGGGGAGGGAGGGAGGGAGGGAGGGAGGGAGGGAGGGAGGGAGGGAGAGAGAGAGAGAGAGAGAGAGAAAACTAACATCAGTTTGTTCTATTTAGACTTGAAACATGGCCACCCTCTCTAGAAGGCAGGGCCCCACTTTAACAGCATCGCAGTGGCACAGCAGCAGCGTTACCACAACAAACATAAAAGTTAGAAAAGGAGCAAGTAGCTCCATCTCACCACGAATTCTTGGGTTGCGACCGATCGCTAGTCATTCCCCACACTCCAGGACACCCATCCTGGGGTGGCATATCTCAGCTTGGTGAAATCCAATACCAACTTAAAACCAAGGGTTTTTTCAAAAGGAATGAAGAATAGATGTTTTTAAAAAATTCCGGTGACACTACACATCACAAGAAAAAGCCTATAATGTGTATAAATACACATGCAAAACAAAATAAAAACCACCACACATGTATCAATAGATTTTACGCTTAGGAACAAAGGAGGTTGCTTTATACAGACCCTGTTCAGATGACACACTAAGCCATGGTTAGGCCGCTAACCCTTTTGCAGTAAATCATTAGTGAGCGTGTTTAAACCATGGTTATGTAGCCACCATGCTTAAGAATGGTTCACACGACACACTAAACTGTAATGTTTAGTTCTAAATGCTTAACCACCATGGCTTAACGTGTTGTCTGAACAGGGTTCACAGAGAGATGATCAATGGTTTATCTTACTTAGAAATGTCCACCAACCTTTCCCAAACTGGTACCCTCCAGATGTTTTGGATTAAAATGCCTATCAAACACCTCAGGGACGAGGGCAGCTGTAGTCCCAAACATCCAGCACACCAGATTGGGAAAAGCCCTGACTAGCAGCAGTTCTACATGGTTTTAGACATAGTGTTCCCCAATCCTGGCTGGAAATGCTGGGGACTAATCCTGGCACCTTTCTCATGCAAAGCATGTGCTCTACCACAAAGCCCCTCCCTAAATATATGGTTTGGGATGATAAAATAGAAGATAACATACAGCCAGATCACCACTTTGTTGAAAGGGTTTTAATTTGTAAACTCTCTCTCTCTCTCTCTCTCGTATGTGTGTGTGTGTACGCTCCCACAAATTATACATAGCAAACTACATATGGCAAAATTCAATGTTAATATGCAATTCAGAAAAGGAAGAAAAAATCAAGAACTGTTTATATAATCCAGTATTCCATTTACTAGGCAGAGCCAACCAATATATTACAAATATGAGTATATACGCAAAGGTTGGGGAGCTCCTGTTAGAAAGGGAAGGCTTTCACGTCCATGGAAACCGCACAAGAATCGGAAGTCTGTGAAATTCAAGTATGTTAAGAAGGCCTAACACATGTATATGCGTCTTCAGAAGTAAACAACAACAAATGCCAGAGATCATAATGCCTCTACACATACAGATTGGCAACAGCAATATGATCTCCTGCACACTTGGAACGAACCAAGCTGCCTGGGTTATGCAAAACACGGATAGGTCCACACATGAAGGGCTCTTACATCTGAATCTTAATTCTGCCAAGTCAACACTACAAATGGCAACTCGCCCAGGACAAGCAAACTTGAGGAAGAGGATGTGGGTGGAGCTGGGGCAGAATGCAGCCTTCATTACAATAATGTGATGAGAAAGGGTGGATTTTGCAACCGGGGCGCCAAAAACCAGCACAGCTTCAGCTGTGCAACGTAGACCTATCCTGATCTGTGGGAGTCAGGCGGCTTTTCCTCCCCATCTACAAACTAATTTAGCTGGCAGCTTGCAACATCCATAAACCCTTGGGAGAGGCCCAAACAAAAGCCTCTCCCCTCCTCAGCTTCTTCTCACTTCCGGGTAAGCAGTGACGGATTCTGTGTAATCATTCTAATTTTAGCATCTCTCTCTCTCTCTCTCTCTCACACACACACACACACATACACACACCCCTCCCGCCACAGCACTCAGGAGCATGCCTTGTGCCGGGACGTTCAGGTTTTTTTCATCCTTGATGTCATGCCCACTCTACAGCTAGAGGTGGGGAAAATTTTAAATGGTGAGGCCAGCCTACAAGAGAAAGAACTGGATAATTCTCTTTTTATGGTGTGTACGGGGGGAAAAGTCTACTAAACACCAGAAAGGAAGAGGAGACAATGACTAAAAGAAAAATGGGCGGGGGCTATGAAACAGCAGCTGCCTGGAGGGGCGGAGGAAAGTGTGCGGAGAAGCCTGAGGAACAACAGATGAGGGGAGGGGGGCTAACAAGAGAAAATTGTTCCTTTTATCATTTTTCAGTTTTAAACAGTAACAAGCATTCATTCCTGAAAACATATGATTAAAATGTGCTACTGGTCCATACAGACTGGTACGTGAAGATGCAGCAACATTCAATATACGGTCTGGAAAATTCACTCTTTTTTGCACGCAATAAGGAATCTGCTACTGGAAGTAGCCTGGTAGGGAGGGGTAGGGAGGGGAGAAAACAGTGCATATATCAATGCTGCACTAGCCCCTTCCTCCCATCTGGTGGCTTAGCCTGGAAGGAGCAGGCCCAGGAGAGGCTGAAGCAGGTCCTGTAAAAAAGAAGAGGACTCAGCAAAGAGAGAAATTGCGTCACACTCCACATACATGACTCACTGTTCCTGCCTGCCCCATTCAGAAGACAACAATCCCAGCAGAAATTTGTACAACTAAGGCTGGGCCAGCAGAAGCAAAGAAGATAAACTTGGCCTTCTCCTTGCATAGCAAAGTCTAATTCTCACATGGCCAAGGCACTTTAAGCAATTCAACTTTGACCCTCAATGCACTACAATCAAGAAAAAACCGATAAGTTTCTGAACCAACCATGGCAGAATCTACACTACTGCTTTAAACAGTTTAGAACAGTAGTGACAACTGCTGGGGCCCAGGACACGCTCCATGTACCATTTTCAAACTGTTTTCAAAGTGTCATATCTTGCTTGGTGTTAGCATGGTTTTAACTATATTATCTCAACTACCATGAAGATCTCATCTGCCCCTACTTCTAGACACGCACTTGGGATGATTATTGTTTTTAAGGGGGGGAAAGGGTATCTGTGATTGCATTTACTCATGTCAAAACGATTGTGCTAATCAACTACAATCAGCTTGCTGGAAACCCAAATCGTGATACCATCAGCTCTGTGAGGAAAAATGCACCATTTTTGTGCCTGCAGCAAGCTCTGCGCAGTTAATTCACTGAAAAAAAATTAAAAGCCTTCAGACACCTCCCCCCCAAAAAAGTGTGATGGGTGGGGGGCAAGGTTAATGCAATGATGTGAACTGACCTTACTTGGCATCAGTGAATATAACCTACAGGCACAGCACACAGTCTGGGCTGTGATCTATTTCAGATGCAGGCTCTGGACCTGAACAGGATAGCCTTCCGCAGGACAAGGCAACACTGTTAGCTATACGCAACAAATTCACATCCAGATTAGCCACATTGCAAAGTGGGAAAACAACAATAAACTTTCACTAGAAGGCAGCTTCAACAATTCAGGAGAGCGGCAATTCATATTTTACACAGCAGCTGTGTTTGCCACTTGCTTCCTGTTGAATCACAGTAACATTTGAAAATGTGATAGGGCCAGATTTACACCGAAACGGTTTGAAAACTGTATACAGTGTGTCCAGGGCCCCAACGGTTGTCAAAATTGTTATAAAACTTTTGAAGCAGTAGTATAGATCCTGCCCAGGTAAATTAGAGCTTCTTGCCACGTGTCCTCCAAATACCCTTAAAGATATGCATTTTCCCCTTCACACTTCATAGTGTTTTATTCAACAGCACTCACAAGTACAAGGGGCAAACTTGTCTGCCATGTAGGAAGGAATGTGCTCTTTTCATGCCAACTTAAGACTGCGGTACCTCCATCATCAGACAACATGCTTGTTTAACACACTGTCTCTGAACCACAGAGGTTTGCACATTTTGAAGTGTGAGATGTCACAGCTAAGTACAAGGCAAACATTGTGCTGCACAGCTGGGGGATGAGGCCATGAGTAATTCCCAGATTTGATTCGATGTTTGGCTGGTGCCATCTTGCCTTGAGCTATTGCTACACGAAAAGGACAGGAATTTTAAACTAGTTTTACCATTTTGGAAAATTTATTTTGCTTCTGACAGTCACAGAAGGGACAACAAGCCATGCAGGACCCCTGATGGCCTGCCTCTTCTAATTTCTGCAAATCTTACTGAGATCTCTTCTGGCTTCTAAGCTTTCATTCAGCATTGATCATATAGGGCTGCAGGATGCTCCATTCCAGGCTTTTGCTGCATGGAATCCCAGAATACGCATACCTATGTAGCCTCTCAATGTAAATAAATAAATAAAGCACTGCTGAACAGATTTCAACACTGCTCCTACACACAAATTCAATCATCCATTGTAGCCTGCACCACTTCCTATTTAGCTATCTAATGGCCCTTGGCCACAATCCATGAAGCTCTTAAGCTGCTTCAGCCCCTCAGATTTCAATGTGGTACGGCTTGCTGAAGTGGTTTGTGGGTCACCCTAAACAAGAACAAGTAACTGTAGCTGTGCTGCATTGTTCACATTCAAAGCCCACTGTACCTGCAACACAGAAATAGGATTAACGCTCCCCACACACCAACTATTTTAATAATAAGTTAATGTAGTAAATAAAGCGTTTGTCCATATTCATTTATACCAGTCTAGCAAAGACGGAGATTTCTGAGCTGCTGCTGCTGCTATATACACACACCACACCACGAAGAGAAAAAGTAAGATCAAATACATTTATAGAACACTGGATTCTGTTTGTAAAGCACTGGAATTTAAAATTCCAGGATGATGTGTAAAAAAAATAAGACTACATTTTATTATAATATTGTATTGTGTAATCTTGCATAATGTTGTGGCTTGTAATTTTGTGAATTATTCTAACAGCCGAGCTTCGGCTATTCTGCAGTATAGAAATTAATATGGAATTATTAGTAGTAGTAACAACAACGACAACAGCTCTTCAAGGGAGAGCAGACTTCAGGCTTGTAGTATCTATTTTGTTTTTAACAGAAACTCGGGATCCACCAACCAGAGTCTGGTGCAAAAGACATACACTTAGAATTAAAGAATTCTGAGCCAGCGAATTAGTATTGGGTGCCAGAAATGAATGAGCTCCTCTCTTTTTTTTCATTTCAGCAGGATAATTAAGAATGTGTGAGGTAGGAAAGGAAGGGTAATTTTGCTGCTGCGATTGTCAGAAAATCCTTGCCAATCTTACTGCAAATCACTCAGAAATATACCAGCTGATCAAATCCACCCATGCCTGATGTAACCCAATGTGGTGTCATGGATGTAGATCTTTGTTAATTCTGCATGTTTAAAATAAAATCTACTTCCTCCATTTACCAGAAAGTTTGGATGATCTTGGAGAAATGATGTTAGGGGGAATTTTTTCCAAAATCTGAAATTATTCCAGTGTTTTAGGAAAATAATATAACATATCAATACCTATATAGTATAAAGTATTTAAATCTCATTAGATGTGCTTAAATTTCGGCTCATATATTCCAGGTGAAATAATTGTGGTGTATTGGGACAAAAAATAATAACACAGGGTACTCTTTTAGCTTGGTTGTTTACTAAATACAAGAAAAATAAACATGCCAAATTAGATCACTCTCTAGGCAACAGAAAATGCCCTGTTGCAAAGTGAACGTTTTCTTATGCAAATTACCCTAGTTTACTAATCAGTCTGATTGGCATAGAAAAATGTCCTAGAAAATATTCCAATTCAAAAAAATTTCAGAAAACCCACACTACCACCTTGGAGATTATTATCATCCTCAGTTCTGAGCTCAAGCATCCCAATATAAACTTTGAAGTAGCTCCAGGGTTACTGGATAATACACCAACTGTAGCCGAATTAGCGCTGGTGCACATCTCCCTGGTGTCCAGGAGCTACATGTAGTGGAGAAAATCTAAGGCTCACACACCCTCCATCCCATCGCACACAGAACCATTTGTTATGAACCTTGACTTTACGCAAACATTGACAGAAGCTCCACAACAAGAAAAAAAAAGGGCGGGTGGATGGTGTGGCCAGTATATACGCTTGTACATATGTGCAATTCATGCAAAATGTACTACGCATAACAAGGTCTTGAGTCCCTGATACTCCTTCCCACACCCACTGCATCTACAGCAGTGCCCTCCAGAGGCTTTGCTCTGCATTCCTGACCATTGGCCATGCTGGCTGGGGCTGGTAAGAGTTGTAGTCCCAAACACTTTGAAGGGTATCAGGTTTGGGAAGGCCAGTCAAGAACGTATCTACTGGGGGACTCCTGCTCCCAACTCACCCCAGATCTCCACATCCAAGGACCAAAACAGATGAGACATGGGGGACTTGAGATCGGATCTCCAGATGCTGGTGCTTTTAACTTGAAAGCAGCCCTTTCCCTGATATAATTTCCCCCTCACCCGGCCACTATTAGCCCTGTGCATTTTCCCAGCTGTAGTGCTAGCAGCAGCTTTGGGAGTAGGGCGATAAGGGATTGAGCATAAAAAAACCCTCTCCCACTGCACAGCTGCCCTGACCAATTGCTCTCCCCTCTGCCCCCAAAGCTGTTTCAAATTAGAATTGAAATGTCAGATTTGATCTCCAGGTTCCCCTCTGTGGCTCCTCTGTTTTGGTGCTCAAAAGATATGAGTTTATCTCATAGCTCTCATTTCCACACATACACACACATCCTCCACTCCCCCACCTCCCCGCTGCTATAGTTCTACTATAGTCCACTGTGTGCACGTATTCAGGTTCTGCTATCCTAGCACACTATGAAAAGTCTCCTTGTCCACCCCCATCAAGAGCAGGAGTTTCTCGCTTGGTGTAAGCACGTATCTCGCTTTTGCCACTCCTTTCCTGCCCCTCCTGATTACATACTAATCAAAATTCCTTTTCCTCAAAATTGCTCAGTTTGCTTACAATATTTTGTTCTTCCACATATATATATAAAATGGGAGTTGTGAAGCAAAGCACATCCTGCCCCTAGCATCCTATAGTCTCGCATCAACAATTTGCTATTCATTTGGGCATGCATACACAAAGCCTTCCACCTCAAATATATGTATTTAGCGACCCTGATGTTTTAAAATATTGTCTGGAGGGAGAAGAGGCCACAGGGGGAAAGTTGGGACGCTTAATTACGTTAGCAACTGCCAATGCTAGAATTACCATAATGCACATCCTGACGCAGAATGCCATGAAAAGGGTCTTTTCACTTCAGCTTGCTATTTTTAAGCACTTACAACGTACACTGTTCTTTACTGAACAGAAAACACACACACACACACACCACACACATCCTTGCCCCAAGGAGATCACAATCTAACTATCAACAATGAGGAGACAAAGGGAGGGGGAAGAAGTAAAAGGGCCAGGTAAGAACAAGAAGAGAATAAAATCAGTTGTAAACTTAGGTACTTATTCTAGTACTGCCAGGAAAATCTGATATGGCCATCATAAAAGCACAAAGGAAGCACATGTGGGCTTTTTGTCCAACAGACACAGCACCTTCAGGGTGAAAAAAACTTAAAACAACTAGAGATGTATTCAAACCATAACAAGCATCTTACATTTGTTCCATAAGCACAGCTAGCCTTATTAAACAGCAGTACTAAAAGGATGCATTCCACAATACACACACACACACCTCAAACACCATTTCTTTTTTTCTGGTTCCTTTGTTGTTGAATTGCACAATTTTAATTTGCTTTTTAATCTTCTTTATTTTCCTGTTTATAACTATGTTCGCCATTCTGGAATCTGTGTTAGATAATTGAGCGGTATATAAATATAGTAAATAATAATAATAATATCCAATTAAGTATCTGGCCTTGAAATATATTCAAATATAGCCTGAGTGGGTTGTTCAGAATGCAATACAGTAAGTAAATAGACAATAAATCAACCACCTTGGGTGCTGGAGCACAAAAGAGAGAAAGCAAGCTGGACTCCTGATTCCCATCCCATGTGCCCTTATGTTTTATTTTCAACTCTCACAATAACACTAGAATATGTTCTGCAGTTAGCAATCTGCAAATGCCTCACTCATTCATATTTATAGGCCTACCCATTTCCAAGGGACAAGGCTCATTCTGGTATCTCCCACCCCAAATTTTCTAATAACCCCAGGAGGAAAAAAGGTTTAAAAAATTTCTGCCCCCCTGCCCAGCCCCAATTATTTTTAGGGGGGGTCAGGCCTTCACATCTCTAGTGTAAATTGAGTTTATTAGCCCTTATTCAGTTCATTACTGACCCTAGACATA
Organism: Anniella stebbinsi; assembly: GCA_029215795.1. Taxonomy (NCBI): domain Eukaryota; kingdom Metazoa; phylum Chordata; class Lepidosauria; order Squamata; family Anniellidae; genus Anniella; species Anniella stebbinsi. The sequence goes on along the minus strand of JARDYH010000005.1, from coordinate 55,173,999 downwards.
TTCAACACTCTCCTCTTACTATTTTACAGATGAGAAACTACACCAGAAAGGCAGTAAAACTAAACGGATTTCAATCCAATCTGTCCCAGCCGAAAAACCGAGGGGCTTCAAAGGGTGTTTATACAAGAAGCTACTAGCTGGTAAGAGGTTATGGCAATATAGTAACTACTCTACTGGCTGCAAACAGTTCCATTTTTGAAAACAGAACTGTTTGTTTCTTCCTTCTTCCCAGATGCAACAGATCCAGGAAACAGGATGCAGAGCAACCCAGGAAGAAGTTAACTATTTGTTCCATATCTACACCCTGGGGCCTGTCTTCCAAGATATACTTAGGAGTCCCTGCCCTCTTTGACTTTTCTGTTATCCCTGCTTTCCAAGCAGCACATAAAAGAGGGATGAGTAAAGAGGGCAGGGTTCGGACCCTGAAGAGTAGTCACCAAAGGACAAAGGATTGTGGCCTCAGTTGCCTGAAAACTGGGAATAGAAATTCTATTGTTGTATGTATTACAGCTTGCCTCAGTGCCAACCTTGGTTGTGTTAGAACCAACATAAAACCACTTCAGGTACCACCACAAATTATTGTCATCTGAGGGCGAAACTAAATGTCCGTCAAGCTATGCATAGTGTAGCTATATGTGATAATTTTACATGTTTCTATGTAAGCACATGCGGTCCTGGTTAAGGACAACGGTGCTCCGCGGGAACAGGAAATCCCCCATTTTCAGCAAAATTCCACACACGCATAAACACACCCATAGGGGGGAAGCCTCCATAGATGCCAATGTGTGGTTAGAAGAACATTTAGTCTGGCCCCAACCGTAGTTCCTGGTTCCTGTCTTTCTACATACCTAGCCACTTGAACTCAATGGGCCAGTTCACACAATGAACTGTAGCATGGGCCAGCAGCCATTTTGAATATTCAACATTATGCAAGGGTTGTTTAATTCTCACACGAGCCCTGCCATCCAGGTTCACACCACATGATAAACCATGGCTGAATATTGAATAAGCAAATCCTGCCACTATAGGCTATTTTGGTTATTTGAACTGGATCAGACTCTTGCCTTGAGACATCAAGACAATAAGCCATTTAAGCCTGCACATTTACACCTTACTTTCAGCCACCAAAGAAACAGCCAAAGGATTCATTTTTTATGTTTTATCTCACCCTTTCCCAAGTTACCCAGGCAGCATTCATGGTTCCCCACCCACCCACATTTTTTCCACAGAACAACCTTATGAGGTAGGTTAAGCCAAGAGGTAAGTGAGTGGCCCAAGGTCTCCCAGAAAGCTTCGTGGCTGAATAGGGATTTGAATGTGGCCTTCATCCATCGCTCTATAAATACAATCCACGACACTGGAAGTCTATCTCACCCAAAGAGCCAAACACTTTCTGTGGGTAAATGGGTCAGAGAAATTGAAGGCATAACCCTTCAGGTTCATATACAGCGATTGCCCCAAAACAGAGTAGATTTTTAAAATAATAGAATTTTAAAAATTAATCTGATTTCTAAAATTTCAACCATAGGAGTATTTTTAATCACCTAGTTTGAACTTAATATAAACATGTCAAAGCAAACCCTAAACTTATAATTTCTAAATATTGATACTGGCTTATTGATTCAAACACAATGAGGGAGCAATCTTAACTGTAGTCAAAACCTAGGTGAGGGAACCCAGGAAGCAGCAATGCTGCTCCGCAGGTGGAAAGATGCCAGCAGAACGAGACTTTTGCTGTCAGGACATTCCCCAGCACCTCAGTGGGAAGCCCCACTGCTGATATTCTGTCAGTGAGGTAGAGGGAAATGGGACGTGTTGGGGGGGGCGCAGGACGGGTATGAAGACACCACATCCAAGGCCCCACTGTTTCCCTGGCGTGTCCACAGAAACGTCGGGATGCTACACCACCTTGAGGCTGGTGAAGTTAATTCCTTCTCCTTAAGTAGAGAGGGGAGAAGAGATGAAGAAAAAACCTCCCCTGCTTACATCCTGCCGGCAGCAAAATGAGAGGGCAGTGGATGTGGCTGTTGCTCAACCAGGACACCCCCACCCACCCCAACACCATGCTGCAGGGCCATAAATGAAGAGTAGAATTGCTTTGGCTATTAAGGAATGCTTGCCTAGTATAGGTGAAGAATGAACCATAGGAAAAATACTGGCCTCTGGAAGTTAAGCATTATAAATATGGCACAATTGTTCAGGTACTATTATTATAGGTTTGGTAATGGGCGGTTCACAAGTCCTGGGATTCAACCTCTGCTTCAAGAAACCAATGCCATCCTGAATCTCCAATGCCCACTTGTGTGATCTGGTACCTCCATTTTATGCCCTTTATGTCATAAGGATTTGTAATTTTATGACCCCGTTAGGTTTTATTATTTTAAACTGTTGTTCAGTATCTCAATGTTAATAAATAATAAAATAAATAATTTGAGATGTGAGCAATTGCAGAGGTCAACTAGTTAACCGGAATGCTACAATTTGCTCAGTTTTCAAATGATGAATACTTTTTCCTATCAACCAAATTTAGTTCCCATCTTACACTCATCTCCCCAGGAGTTAACAGCTTTTAGTTCTGGGAAATTCATAGTACTTGGTCTACAAGTAATTACCTTGCTTACTGTTGTGGATTAAGCAGAATATGTAGGTGAGAGAAATGAACAGAAATCCATTTTGTGAAGTGAAATACAATTCATGAGTTCTGACTGTGTATGAACCTAAAGGATTATGCCTTCAATTTCTCTGAATCATTTATCCACAGAAAGTGTTTGGTTCTCTGGGTACGATAGACTTCCAATAAGCAAAGAATCCACTATTTATTAGTGTATTTCCTTAAAATGTGTAACCTATCTACAAAAATAATTCCCACAGGGGTAACCATGTGCATCAAAAACAACAATGTGTTCAGCACCTTAAAGACTAACATTTATTATGGCATAAACTTTTGTGGACTATTACCCATTTTGATAGATGTTTGAAGTATTATTGAAAGTTTCATGCAAATATACTGTATATATGAATTGTGTGTGCTTAATTTAACATATAATTAATGTATACCATCTTAAGATGGTATAAGTGCTCTATGTACATAGGAACATGTTTGATACCAGGTCAAACTCTTAGTCCATCTATTCCAGTGTTGTCTACCATGAGTGGCAGGCAGTTCTCCAAGATCCCTTTCCCACCCCTTGCTACCAAACTCCTTTAACTGGTGATGCCAGAGATTGAACTTGAGACCCTCTGCATGCAAAGCATGAGCTCTACCACAAAGCTGTGGTCTCTCCCAATAAATGTTATAACGATATCTCACTTTTACACTGGGATTCGAGCAGACCCCAACCCAAAGGACTGCCCCGGTCTATACATGCTTCATTTCAGCAATGGTACAGCATCAATTGACCAATTTCTGCTCGTCGATTGTTCAATACAAGACTTCTGAAGAAGTTTCATATATTTTCCATTTCACATTAGTTAAAAGACAATCCAAATTGAGTAGCAGTAGCTCATATGTGAGAGAGCCTTGACTACCATAATTTAAAAGTGCAAAGACCCACCATTTTTAAAATCACGCTTGCAACTCCACTCTGGCTACATATTGCTCAAAGTAGCTTGCATACTGTTTCCACAACGTCTCTTATCCAGGCAGTATTCAGGCCCAGGCCCAACCTAGCCTGATATCAGGCCTAAGTGTCTTATGTGTGGTAGAAATGGGTGGCTTGAACTCAGTTATCACGTTCCAAGGCATCTTGAGCTCAGAACAGAGGCTGCATCTTCAAACTCCTTCCACTTAAAACATTACGCCTGACTCCACCCTGAGCTTAAGCAGAAGAACTGTTATCATGGGCCTTAATACCTTTCCCAAAGTGTTTGACGATGAACATGTCCTAACTCAGCCTTTCCCCAACCTGGTGCTCTCAGAATATGTTGGGACTACAGCTCCCAGAAACTGCCTCAGCCAGTGGGGAAGGCTGTCTGAACTAGCCTCTGCCCTAACCAGTGGCATACCATCATGGCCAGACCTACAGCCAAAAGGAGAGAAGAGAAAAAGCGAGGCTTGTGAGCAGTCAAGTCAAGCTCACACTATTACGTTCACCTAGGGCAAACAGCAGCTTAATTGAGTACCCACCCCCAGCACACAATGTTCTGTGCTCTAGAAGCCAAGCTGACACACACAGCTTGAGAAAGGGATGGAGCACCAGAACTCGGCAACACCATGTTGGGCTGTCTACCTTTCACTTAAAGCAGTGGTGGACAGACTTCAGGCGTGCAGGACAGACCTTAGTTTATTATTATTAGAACACCAAAGTCTACCAACAGGAGCCAAGTGTTATTCAATATCTATATGTCCCCAATGTTATTTAATATCTATATGAAGCCGTTGGGAGCAGTCATCGGGAGATTTGGGGTAAGGTGTCACCAGTATGCTGATGACTCACAGCTCTATTTCTCTGTGACATCTGAATCGGGAGAGGCCGTGCACGTTCTGAACCAGTGCTTGGATACAGTTATGGCTTGGATGAGCGCCAACAAACTGAAGCTCAATCCCGATAAGACAGAGGCCTTGTGGGTTGGTGGTTCCCAGGTCCAGGAATTGGAGTGTTTGCCTGTTCTGGATAGGGTTGCACTCCCTCTGAAGGAGCAGTCCGTGGTTTGGGGGTGCTCCTGGATCCATCTTTGACACTGGAGGCCCAGAGTGCCCATTACCAACTTTGGTTGATACGCCAGCTATGCCATTCCTGGATAGGGATAGCCTAGCCATGGTCATTCATGCACTGGTAACCTCACGATAAGACTACTGTAACGTGCTCTAGGTGGGGCTACCCATGCGTGTGGTTTGGAAGCTGCAGCTTGTGCAGAATGCAGCAGCTAGGGTGCTCACGGGGACACCTAGCTCTGCCCACATAAACCTGTGCTAAAAGAACTGCACTGGCTGCCTGTTAGCTACCGAGCCACGTACAAGGTTATGGTATTATCCTATAAAGCCCTAAACAACTTGGAATCAGGATACCTAGCAGACCGCCTCCCCTTATATACACCCAGACAACATTTACGATTGACAGAGGAGGTCCTGCTTGTCATTCCAAGACAAATAGAATGTCGTCACGAAGAACCTCGACGGCGGGCCTTCTCTGTAGCAGCACCCACCCTCTAGAAAACCCTCCCCTGTGTGGTTCAGGAGGCGGGAAATATAACATCTTTCAAACGCCTCCTGAAAACACATCTTTTTAGACAAGCTTATACTCCCTGGAGTATAATTTTTTCTGGTTTTATGTGATACCTTAAAAAATTTTTAAGTTTTAAATTGATCTTTGTATACTATGGTTTTGATTGTGAACTGGCCAGAGAGCCTGGGCTGTTAGGCAGTATACATATGTAATAAATAAATACATAGTGCAAAGTAGTAAGGGAGGGCAGACAGTTATGATTCTTTTGTTGAAAAATTGACTTTTTAAAATTATGTATTGGTCCAAGAGAGTGCTAATCCACATTCCCTATTAGCAATAGACTGCATATTTTATATCTGACTTTTTTTAAACCTGTAAAATGGAATATGAATGATTTATTGTTTCTTAATTATTTGTATGATTGAATATTTGTAAAATAAATAACTAAAAAAAAATGTTCAGCCCAGAAATTTGTGTTCAGTACCAGAACCAAGCTCACAATCATTTCAGCCCAAAATCCTCTCCTGGTTTTCTGCCATGTATTTAGCGATTCAATTTGGGGGAGAGGGTCTTTCTGGTGCTGCTCTTGTTCCAACAGTTAGGAGCCAGGCACCCTCCCCAATCTATTGCAAATCCCCCCAAATATCTATCGGTATATCCTGATCTGCTTCCTGCTTGGCACCACTTTAAGAGGTACTGGTCTTTTAAGGCAAAAGGAAGTAGAACAGCTGCATGCGCAGTCTGGCATGGGGGTGGCAGCATGGCAAACGCTGGCCCACTCCGCCTGGGCTCTTGAGTCCAAGGGTAGCGGTAAATCATTCCTGTGCTTAGCTTCCTGTTGCAAGCAACTAGGAGGACAAGGAAAAGCAACACCAAAAATGTCACTATGGCAGCCTGAAGGTGCCAAGGAAAGCATCTTTGTATGCTATTGTGAGAAGGTAAATCACACAAACAGCCCAAGACTCGCTGAGCAGATGCTCATTAAATTATCTGTCCCTGCCCCCCACCCTGACCAAAAAAACACTCCAAATTTCTCTTCACCCCACCGCTCCTCAGAGAGGTAGGAATTTCCCACCGAAGGTAAGCAGAAATCTTGAACTAATGGGGAGTAAGGCATAGGAAGGAAACAAACAGAAAACAAAGCAAAACACCCTCCAACAAATGCAACATGGGCGCCTGAGAAGGATCTGGGAAATGTAGATGAATAATGGCTTGCAAAAGGAGAACAGTCACACAGAAGATCATGACTTGAACACTAGTTTCCTGATTAATGTGTAACCAGTTGTAAAGAGATAGGGGGAGGGGGGAATTGAAGATAGCCTTCCAAAGGAGACAGGATATCCTTTGTTTGCAATCTCTATTAAAGTGCCCCTAGCGAATGCAGGAACTGTAAACTCTGTAATGCTTGGCAGTTGGGAGAAACATTCCAGAGCATGTAAGAATGGGCCCTGCTGTCTTCTTACGGTTATGATGCAGCTACGATGCAGCTACGTTTGGCTTAAATCGGCATGTCAGAAACAGTTTTATGAATAAATGGAGAGGCCCCGACAAACTGCAGTCTGCATGCTAATGAGAGAAACCAGGACCTTTAAAATGCCAGACGGGAGAAGCAATTTCTTCTGCCTGTTGTATTTGTTTACTTTTATTGTTTTGATTTTTTTAAGTGGTGCATAACTATCAATCAAAACCAGTGACTTAAAACACACACACACGGATCAAAGAAAGGAGGCCAGAAGTGGATTTGCTGGCAATATGTGCAGGAGGGCACACAGCACCAAGGACTGGATATAAAACAGATTAAACAGGCTAAGCTCCCTGTAGCAGTCAGGCACTGAACTAGACTCTCCTGCTGTGTGCTAAGCATTTCAAACACCTTGAATCAAATCTGAAATCCTACTTGCTTCTTTTAGACTCCAAGCTGAGCTGCAGAATGGACTGCACAAGATGAAAGGGAAGTGACAATTCTGGGCTGGCTCTGGCTTGGGATATCATTCACTGAGACCCCTAGTGTTCACTGAAACATTATCTAGCACACCCTTACCCAACCTGGCACCCTCCAGATGTATGGGATTGCAACTGCCAGCCATGGTAGCTGGGAATTATGGGAGCTGCAGTCCAACACATCTGATCTAGCACCGTGATGCATAAGGACATCTTCACCTCTCCTTCACCCTTCTTAACACCTCCAAGAAACAAACCCTCTTCCATAACAGGGGAGCTTGGGAAACATATCAGGCAGCTTGACTGAATGAAATAATGCCGATGCCCCAATTATTGGCCATACAAAGTTGCCTTATACCATTGGCCCATCTACTTTTGCCTTGTCCACAATGACTGCCACAAGCTCTCCAGGATTTCAGAAAGGCATCTTTCCCTGCCCTATATGGAGATGCTGGTGGTTGAACCTGAGACTTTTTTCATGTAAAGCATGTTCTCTTATCTGCACCACTGAGCATGTGGTTCCTGTATGTCCCTCCTCTCCTCCATTCAAACATTTACAGGGGACACTGTGCAAATCAAGAAAAATCAGTAGCCAGAATTCTGGATATAAGGCTGGACTTTTTAAAGCCATGGATTGGAGTAGACGAGTGAAGGAAACAATGACTGTGCTGATGCCCTGAGGGATGTAATAAGAGGGCTGCTACTGGTGCTCCCAACATTAGGGAAGGCTTAGATCTATGGAGGCTCTGTGGAGGTGGGCAAATTGGGGTTTTCCACATGTTTTGGCCTACATCTCCAATCAACCCTAGCCGACACAGGCAATGGTGAAGGATCATGGGAGTTGTAAGTCAAAAATCTGGAGGGCCACAAATTGCCCATCTGTGCTTACCCAAAAGTGGCAAGATACCTGCTCGATTTCCCCCCTGCTGGTGATTGCTCCTGCAGATACTTAAGCTCTTCAACACGGACCGCATTCTGCCAATCCAAGAGCAGAATTCAAGGCTGCCTGACTCCAGGCCCTGAGGGTTTGAAGTAATAAGGAGACCTGAAAGTCAACAAGGTCTTGGTGAAGTTTGTGGGCCTCACGTTGGGGAAGGGCAAGAATTCCTTGCAAGTGACATGTGAAGCTACTCGAGGACACTGCATACAAGTTTTCAAGCAAACTCCTAAACACAAGAGATCTACTTTCACATTCAGGTTCAAAAGAGCATGCTTAAATTAGCTCGCTGGCCAGGCAGGGAGGGTGTTCCAACAAACGTGGCAGTGGAATATGAATCAGGATTCCAGTTCTGCAACCTCATACAGGCCGTTTCTCTAATGTACCAGTTTCTTATCCCACATCTTGAATTTCCTTGCCTATAGAGAACAACAAACCATTGGGGGGAAATGGATCTCTACTATAGTAGACGAAAACACCAAACACAAGAAACTGTACAACCGGATTTCATAACAGAGTTGTACAATATATATGATAAACAAAAACACACAGAGATTAGGGCATTCTGTAGCCATCTGGGCGGGGGAAAGGGGGGGAGATCCAATAAACAGGTCAATTTCCTTTGAAAGGCTACTTTAGAGCTGAGAACTGGTAAATTCCATCTCCAAGGGAAAAAATGCTAATTAAAGATTTTACATAATATAGGCTCTTTCACAGGAATCAAAACAAAAGAGTTATTTAACCCAAAGTTATAACCTTGGCCAAAACAAATGGAAACGATCTTCTAAAAACATGGCAATTCTCCATCTTTGTTTAGCAAACAAAGAAAAGTCAAGTCCTCAAATGCACATTTCCTGCTTGTATTAATGTTCACATACGTGTGGAATTGTGCAAGGGTTTTACACCCCTATTTGTATTTATTCCCAAAAATGGTACAGCACATGCTTTGCATGCAGATGGTTCCAATTTCAACCTCTAATATCTCCAGTTAAAAAAAAGCAAGTAACAGGTGATGGGACCCTGAAGAGCCATGCCAGTCAAAGGAGACCACACTAGACCAGACAAACAAACAGTCTGATCTGGTATAAGGTACCATCTTATGTTCCTAAAGGACACTGTAAAGTTGGCTATGCCCATTCTACAGAAAGAAAAATTGTAACAGAGATTGTGATCTGCCTAAGCTCAGACTGATATTTGGATCCTGGCGACCTTTTTCACATATGATATTCTTTTCCGTTATTAGTGCATGGAGGGAACATGTACACTGTCATGTATGAGAGTCCTATATCTATTTTTCTATATTTACTTTTGGCAAACAGATATTTTCATGGATTTACAAATTACAGTGTATACCATTTTCCCCCTGCATCCATGAAGGAAAGATGTCATTGCCATGCATGAAGTAATCATGATTCTATGGTCAAAATGATTTACTGCATAAAACTGCCCACCAGACTCACGTTCTGGTTTCCCAACTGTGATTAGCTAGAAAGAATCCCCTCTATGTGAAAAACTGGTATTTGAGGACAGTACAGGGTTGATTTGATAGTGGCCCCGAAGTTGCAGAACATGCTCCTCAGCAAGTCTGAAAAATGTGTGTAAGACCTTGTACATGAGAGGGCGTATACTTCATCATTTACTGCTGTTTTAATTATTTAGGGTAAATAAAATAGGCATTTTAGGAAGTTTGATGATACACCTTGCTAAGTGCCTGCTAGGTTTTTCTTTTATCGATTTAGTTATTTAGATATTGTGACATTTGCATTAACTCCATCACATTGTTCGTTTTAACCTATTTTGAAACCACCTTGAGTTAACATAAAATAAAAGGAAGGCAATATTTCACTCAGTTTGTGGCTGTCTGAATCAACTTAGGCTTACCCTGTAACATAGCCATAACATGAATATATAGCTAAAATGTACAGATATTTCCATACATTAGCAGAGAAACTTTGAAAATATCAATTATATTCAAGTGGTAAACTAATTTGTTCTCTGAGTAGAAAAAACTACATCAACAGCATTAACATTCTAGGTGATTTTTCTTCTCTAGTCTCGTTTTCTCACCTCCAAGACTAGACATAGGCTTTAACAAGAGCCAAGTACAAGAAAAGAAAAGCTGGAGTGTAGCCCCTATCTGCTATTACACTAGCATACAGCAACAGTTTAATTTCCTAAAAAAAATGTATTTTCTTGCCAAAGAAACTTGCCCTCAGCCAAGGTCATGCAAAGTTTTGCTCAAGTTTAGAACATGCCAAGGGAGAGCAAAACAAAACAAAACCCAACGCTTGTCTGAATTTGTTCTTTTCCTCCATCCCTGCTGGATTTGAAGTTATTAAAGAGCATAAAAATAGCTAGATGGATCCATGTGGGCAAGAAAAGAAAAGAAAAGAGGGTAAGAGAAGTCCCTGTTTCCTGGCAGACATTTTGGCTCTTGTTTACATTTGCAGTCTGTGTGTTTCTCTTGTTGCAGAGCAATATGGCTGTCTGAAGAGCTGACAGCTTTGAATGCACAACCACTGCTGGCTGCAGGCTCATGTTCCCCTCCCAGTATCAAAGGTTGTGTAAAATTAAGCAGACGCTGCACATACAAGACAAGGAGTTTCTCCTCCTCCTATTTACAAGGCTTGACAACTCAAGGGGCTAATCAGAGTGGTCTTTGATTTGTCGTTTTAGAAGTGCTTTCCAAGCTTATGAAAGAAGAGTGGGGCAGTTTTGATTTGTTCATGGAAGCAAGGAATATCCAAGGTGTTAAAAAAAGAAAAGAAAAGGGAACACAGGCACACTCCAATGTAAATTTCACTTCAGCCCACCAGAAAACGATCATACTGCGAAGAACAGCGTGAACCTGAGAAGTTTGAGCTACTTACCATTTGATGGTGATGGTGGGTGTTGGGAATGTTGGTTTCTTGAAAAAAAGCACTCAGCGCTGTCTATGTTTAAAAGACAAATAAACAGGAGCCAATGATTAGAACAAGGGGGTACAGCCCAAAGGGAAAAGTCAAGTTGGACAGCAGGGATTAGCAATAAGATTTTAAAACAATTTTTAAAACACACACACACATCTTGTCACATGTTTACTCTCTGCCCCCACCACCCTAAAATACTTCAATTGTAGGCAAATAATGTAACTTGACATACAGAGTCCGTTTCTCTCCCTGCATTTTTCAGCACTGACCTGGGACACTTTTTGAAATGCTAATTGTCTTTCCTCTTCATTTTGAGTGGGGGGGGTGGGTGAGAAAGGAAACAACAACAAAAAGAAGCTACACAAGAGTACAATCGAAAACAAACATTGCTCACATTGCTCTGGGCAAGGAAGGTTTCACAACTCATCCCCCCAAGGCAAAGGCCTAAAAGATGGTTTAGGAATGCAAGAAAGAAACCCCCAAATGCAATTGGGGATGGTTTGCTTAACAATCAAGACAAAAATGCAAGCGTTTGTTTAGTTGTGAAAACTACGGGGGGGGGGGGGGAGAGATGAGAGGCATGAACTGAATTGATGTAAAATGGGAGGTATACAAGTTTTCCTGAGTATAACACTATATCCACTGGAAGTGGACAAAGGCACACCTATCTCGTGCTGTTGCCCCGAGGGCTAGCTGAAACCAATCTTTTCCTGCTCTTGTCTTATTAAGGAAAACAAAGGACACACATTTAAAACGGTTTGTTTGGACTCGACTATGTAAACGGAAGGAAAGGGCTCTTTCAAGACAAGGATTGCTCTACCACGCTTGACCAGACAAACCGTTTCTTCTCTATGCGTGGAAGCACATACATACAACGCAGGGTGCGAGCGATTCTAGCAGGCCTAGTTCAGAAACTGATCCTCCTCCCCCTAGCCCCAGGCGAGTACTAGGAGAAAGAACCACCGTCTCCTTGACACTTTCCCCCCACCAGGTCTGGCGCCCCACTCAAGAAATAAATGGCTGGGGGTGGCGAGGGGGGAGGATAAGGAAAGGTAAACCGAACGTACCTCTCCCTCTCTCCCCTAACCACCGCATGGCCTGCTTAAGGTTTCCATCTTTAGAACGATGTTGACTTTCCCCTAAACTCTAGGGAAATATTTGTTTTGAAAATGGTGAATTCAAAGCGACGGTCCAAATCTGCCTCCCCAAATCATACTATGTGGCCGTGTATATCGGTCTCTCTCTCGCTCGGCTCGACAATTTCAGGAATATAAATTTTGCCCCCCTTCTTTCTCCTCCCCCCTCATTCACCCCCCCCCCCCCCAACCAGCAGCAGCAAGAGATTAGTCAACACGCAAAGGCCCAACACATTCCCAGCCCCGGAAGGCAGTTACTGTGCAGTAGTTATGAAATTGCCTTGGCTGGATTGTTTATATGCCTAATGCCAGCAGAAACACACCCTCCCCACCCTCAGTGATACACATCGGGTGCAGGGGGACTTTGGGGGGTGATATTATTTAAAGCAAATCCCCACGATTTCTTTCTCTTCCACCCATCTCCCACTACTTCCAGGGGAGGGCAGGAAAAACCGGGAATGGGGGGGGGGGGGTCGCTACGATTTCCCCCTTTCGCCTCTTCTCCTTCTTGGACATTGCTGAGGCCATGAAATGGGGGGCTGCGAGGGTCGCAACGCACCTCGAACTGCCAGTGTGCCGCCTGCAGCAGCTGCTTCGCTTGATCCGCCGCACAGCCCGCAGCCAGCACGAATTGGTTGATCATGACCTGATGCCGGAGCTCCTCCATATTCACCGACATTGCGAGAGAAGCGAAACCACAACACGGAAGGGAGGAATGGAGCCAAACACACTCCCTGTGGCGGCAGCAGCGGTATGTGTTTGGGGGAGGGAAAAATCTACAAAGGACCCTTCTCCTTCTCCTCTTCCACCCCGAAACACCCAGCGGCTTTCTGTATGCGAAGCTGAAAGCTGCTCGCCGTTGTCTGGTTCGAGCCAAGTCGCCTCTCGGCTTCCCCTCTTGCTTCAGCACCAACAAGGGTATGTTGATATCGCGCTCGTTCTCCCCCACCCCTCTCGTAGCTCCTCGGCAGCTAACACACCACAAACAACAGCATCCAGGGGCGGAGCATGTGATGAGGACCGGGGTGGGGGGGATGCCGGAGGTGTTTCAACGTTCAATTCCACGCTTTCTGCGACCGCTGATTGGCCGTTGCGGTGTTCTCTGCGTGTATGAACGTTCGATTCGAATCTTCCAGGCGAGGGATCTGTTTCTCTCTCTTTTTTTCTCCCACCCCTTCAGGCCCGTCACTGGTACTTCATTGGAGGAAATAAGCCATCGGGCTCCTTGCTTATTGGCTAACTGCTATGTTTTGGCTGAGAACGACGCGGCTATTGGTCTACTTTTTTTACTCGTAAGGGAGGAGTAAAACGATGCTCTTGTTTGAACTGAACTGGAAATTCTACTCCCTTTGTTGATTGGCTGTTTCGCTCCCCCTCCCATTCTTTTTTCCACTGTTGTGAGAGGAGAGAGAGAAGAAGGAAGCAAAGAATGTAGTTTGTAAAAGCCAAGTTCATTGACGAGCTTCGCTGCAACCAGCACGCTCAGCTGGAAAAACAAGAAAGCCCTCCAGTGATTCATTTCCTTTGAAAAGCCTGGTCATCCTGAAAACTAAAGTTATCACACAATAGAAAAAGACATAGACTCAGGGCCTCTGCTGAACAACACCGCTTAGAACTTCCGGATCTTGTTGCTCAGAGAGAACGGACATAGAAAATGTTATTGCTTGCTTTTTCATGATGGAAGAAAGTGCTGAAGGCAACTTTCCTTTGAAAAAAGTGCAAATACGGAATGCATCTCTTTCTTTTTTTATGAATTAACTTTTCTAGGGCCTTGAATGAAAGGATGAGAACATTACTCGCTTGGGACCTTAGGGCCTCTCTGGACTCCAGGCAAGCACTTTCAGTCAGTCCTTGAAGACTTCTAGCACTCTTGTTATGCAGGATGGAATGGCAGACGTTGGGTGCCATTAAAGGGCAGCAAATTGGCGATGTTATCACTAAAGGAGCCACTCTAGCTTTTCTGCCTCTGGCACCAAAATGTCATGGACCCATCTCTGCTGCTGAGGCTGTCAAGCACATATAGAACTAGCCCTTTTTTGCCCCTCACCTCATCCCTGGGGCAGTTAAAAAGCTATTCTCCACTGCTGTTCCAGCAGGCAATCCCCAATGAGTACTGCACATGGTACTGACATGCACACAACCACCTCAATACATGGCAGTGGTACAAGGAAGCCTATACAGATGGACTGAAAACTGCAGCTGCCTAAGAGCTTTGTGAGAATGGGGTTTCTCTTCTGGCCACAATGCAGAAACCAATTCATGGATTCTTCATGCTAGTTTCAGAATCATCTTAGGTGTATTCATATGTGGGGCCCAACTACATTTTTGAGACTCTTTTCCCATATGTGAATGTTATTCTAAGATAAGAACATAAGGACTACTTTGCCAGATCAGACTGAGAACTATCTATCTATCTAGTCCAGCCATATGACTTCCAACCACAGTGGCCAGATGCCTTTGAGTTTGCTTTTTGTATTACTGCAGCACACTGAAAGGATATTTTCAGTGAATTTTCCACACAACTGCTAGGATTTGTTTTATTTTTATCAACAATGCATCATTTAGCACTGATCTATACTTGTATTGAACCTCATGTGTTATTTTCAGGTCTGGTTTCACCTTCCTGAATGACTTGATGTCAACTACACTCTTGATTTCCACACTGTTACTCATGACTCCAAATCATGAATGAATGGAATGGAATGTGAAAGAGAAATCAGATATGCATTTTAGGTAGTGTAGGTTCATGTGACAGATTTATGCCCAAGTCAATTTAAGCCTCATGTGTGAAAATGTCGATATAATGTTTAGTCTTCGCACTGGAGTGTTAAAGTACTGTATCTGCAAGGGCCAAAACAGATTCAAATTGCCACAACTGGCACCATTCCAGTCCCAACAATGTTCCCTAGATCCACTGGCGGCTGTTGCCCACTGGGACTGGCAGGGCAGAGGCTAAAGAATTCCATGAAGTTCGGTTTGATCCAGTCCGTGTTTTGCCAGTCTCTCTCAAAGGCCATGTCTACCCCCATCCCACCCCCTCACCCTAGGGAGAAACCACAATCCTGAAATTCTGCCCAATCCTGTCCTACCACACAGATTTAGATCAATGGTTTATCTGCCATCATGGTAGGCTGGGATGGCTGGTCCTTTGAAGGTGTTCATGTACATTTTTTAAAAAAAAAATTACAGCCTGAGTTCCAATTAGAAGGCTAATCTATTGTTATCATGTCATTGCAATCCTATGCCCAACCAGCATCAGAGCCAGCACAACAATATCTATAAAACAAAAGCTGTTGCAGCAATACTGATAGATGCTCCCAAAGCATTATTGGAAATGGAAATTCCTCTGCTACCCTGCAATTACAGTGCCTTTCACTGATAACACCCCTCACATTAGCCATGCATGGAAAGCACCAATCAACATGCAATGACAACTGGAATGCCATGGTTATGTCACGCTACCCAGTACACACATTAATATTATTAAATTTATCCGCATCTTCCTACCACAAAAAGTAGTCTTGCAGAGATTAACACACACAGAGAGACATACAGTATATAAATACACGATAACAGGAAAAAAACAATCAATATACACTATAATCAGAACAATAATCCAAATTAAGAATAAATGTCATAAACGCATCCCTACCAAACACAAGAGAAAAGTAAGTTCACAGGAGTAAACAGAAGTGCCTTTCCTATTAGTGGCCTCCCATGTTCCAGCTGCTGGAACATGAATATGGAACTCAGAATCTTTCCAGAAGGGTTTGAGTTCCACTCCCATTGGGATGTCAATGATTCCAAACAGACAGTGCTAATAACAGCACACAAAAGTGTAAAGGGCAAGAAATATTCCAAAAATATTCAACCAGGGTTAAAACTAATTTAAAGTAGATTAAGGAATCTACCCACCTATACTCAAGAATCCTGCTGCAATCAATTGTTGAGAAGAGGTTAATAAATAACAATAAGACTGTGAGTAGTCCTATGATGATAACAAGAAATCATCGCCATCATTATTAATATTAATATTAATAATAATAATAATAAAACCTACATCATATATAGATCCACAGAGCAATCCTAACCCCTAATTTAACAGGTGGGCTTTTGAATGTGGAAGAGGCACCGCTACTGGCAGGGAGGAACTCCACTAGCAGATGTTCTCATCCACCCCAGAGGCCCCTCCTACACTCATGGTAAGCTCAATAGGTATAAATCTACTGCTGGTGGTTTAGGCCCGAAACAAGGCTTTCTGGAGCCAGGATGGGTCAGTGAATCAAAAGTTCCCCTGTGGGGCTCTAGGAATGCATCCCTAAACTACGCCAGTCTGGAAGTGACATAGTTAATCCCCCCCCCCCCCGTTTCAATGGGGGGGGAGAGAAATGTTTTTTAAAATCTACCTGTGACCACTGAGGAGAAAATACAAAGTACCCCCCCCCCCTAATTTCTGCCTTGGCTAGTGTGAACTGGTCAGTCTCTGGAAGTGGCAAGGCATCATCTGCTACTTTGATCTCCCCCACCCCAGTTGGAATTTTGTCTGAGAATGACAAAAATATGTGTTTGAGGACAGAGGTTAGAGGGACTCTAAATAAGCACTTTCCAATCCTATTGAAAACTGGTGTTTCCCCCTAGCGGATAAAATTATAGACTTGGTCCTGAGGGACATGCCTCAACCACTGGCATCTGGACGCCTTGTGAATCTGCCCTTTCTCCCTTGTCCTTTCTTCCCATTGATATTATGAGGAACAACAGTGACCTACCTTACAAAGTTGCCAAAATTAAGAGAATTTTTGCTGTTCTGTGCTCCCAAAGTGCTCTATAAATTTATTTCTTTAAAAAGAATGTACTGCTGCGTCTAAGCGTAGCTTGTGGAGGACTTTAATATCACATTAGAAGTTTCAAACCCCTGAGGGTGTTAATAATAAATTGTTCTTTTGCTCCACAATTCTTATCCTAAATGTCCCTTTATCTCATGGGGGAAATGCAGCGTTCCCACCTGGTGTGTCGTGACTAGATATAGCTAATCTGCCTGCTTTTATCCTTGATTCTCCAGGAGATGTCACAATCCAATTTGTGACATTTGTGCTTCCCTCCCATGAAACCAGGTTGGCAAAACTGTGAGAGAAGAGACACAAAAGTTTTATATTACAATTTTGAAACAACAACAACGCAGAACCAATTTGCTTGTGAAGGACACTTCCTGTGTTCATGTGGTTAGACTTTATTTTGTTTGGGGGGGGGAGAGATGTGTAAAATACAATTGATTCGCTGTCCTTAAATCAGCAAGAAACAGAAATGACCCAGTTTCCCGTGCCTCTGTCTTTTGCTCTCATTCTATAGCTGTCTTGGCGGCGGCTGCTATACATTTTTAAAAACCACATGAAAAGACAAACCAGGCCTATATTAAGACTGATTGCGTTTGCAAACAGAGGGAAGATAATTGATTTAGAGGAACCCCAAGGCACGAAGGAAGATGAGGGCCATGAAAGAATTCAGATACCGATTTTGTTATTATGTGGCTTAAACTCTCTATCAGAAGTGAACTTCAAATATGGTGAATTTCACAGACTTTTTGGATATAGGGTGCTTCCAGAGGAGGCTTTTATCCACCATCGTCTTGCCTCATTCACAGAATTTTACAGGGGTGTGTGGGGTGCGCGCGTGTCCAGATGACATCATCTCCCACCTCTAACCCTCCCATCTTTTACCACAGCTGCTTCTGTCTTTTTCTTTACCACAGAAAATCCATTAAGGAAAAAAAGAATTACTGCCCGTTGCCTTCTTATTGATAGCGATAGGAGCCATCTGTCAGGAAGCACCCATAGACTCCAAACTCAAGCATGCTTCAAATGTGCAGACCTTGTAATCTTTCTGCCTTGAGGGCTATTTTTAGTGGAAAGGTGGGGTATCTATTTAAGGCACAATTCTAGGCATATTTAGACAGGAAAAAAAGTCCTACACCTCCTAGCATTTCCCAACCAGTATGCCTGGCTGGGGAAAGTTGGGAGTTGTAGGGCTCTTTTTGTCTAAACATTCATAGGATTGCACCCTTAATTAATTAATTTAAATCCGTACAGGAAACTATGCTGCAATTCTACTTTACCTGGGAGTAAGTCTCATAGAACTCAATGGGACGGACTTCTCAATAGCATATAAAGGACTGCACTGGTCATTGGCCACTGAGTAAATTCATACTTTTAGGATGCAATCCCATGCATGTTTAGTCATAAAAAAGTCCTACAACTCCCAGCATACCCCAGCCAGCCAAGATTGTACTTGTAGTCATTTAAAGCATTTCTATGCCTGTGTTCAGAAAAAAAAAAACTTCCAAGGCACCTAACAACAGATATTAAATCAATTTGAAACAAATGCATCCATAAAAACAATTAAAGCAGTACTAAGAGGAGGCCAACAATAAAGCCATCCAGCCACAAACCAGCAATAAAATGATAAAACAGCCCAAACACATGATCACCTAGGGAAAAGAAAGCTAATGAAGTCAGTGCCATCCAGGACCAGTTCCAGGAGTCCTGGCCAAAATGTCACCTGGTATCAGTGGGCTTTGGGTGATTTCTCTGACTGTGTGGTGGCAGCACTTCAAGCAAGGCAGGACATATGAGTCTAGCTACCCTTTTAATTTCCCATAACATCCCAAAACAACAGTGTCAGGTGCATTCTGGGAAATTAAAAGGGTGGCTAGATCTACTGCCTGACACTGCTCAGAATGCTGGCCCAGGGATTCTAGGTGCTCACACCTTTCCTGGAGCCATCTGAGTGTCCATGGGAAGTGCATTCCACAATTAGTGTGCCACCATGGAGAAGGCCCTGTCTTTGATTACCATGCACCTAACCTCTGCAGTGGGGACTTCCAGAGGAGGGTCTTTGATGAAAGTCTTAACATAAGGTTTACCTTTTGTGACATCCCTCTTTGCAACTATTTTTAGAAGAGTACAGGAGGCAATATTTTGCCAAAATGGGGAGGGGGTGAGATAGTGGATTTCATAACGGCCCCCATCCTTGCCCCCCATTATTCAAGCAGTGATAGGTGGCCTTTCAGCTGCCCTGGTCCTAAGCTGTATGGATTGATCTTTGTAAGACATGTCTTCATGATGTCAATATTTAACTAGGGTTTTTGCAGTGACATCAGTTACTTCCTTCTCCTTCTAATTCATTCAGACTTTTAATATCCAAATAAATATAGTAGCTTCTGCCATCCATTGTTCTTCCCTTCCACCAGTTGCCATGTAGCCCCATGTCACTATAGCTATATAAACTGTATTCTTATTCATCCCATATTGCAGGGGTGGTGAACCTTCAGAGTCCCCCCAATGGCCACGTACGCTTCTCGTTTCCCCTGACTGCCAACTGATGTTTTCCTGGCTTTTGCAGTTTTTCCCCCCATTCTAAAATGTTGAAATGCTTCTCCTAGGTATCTTGGCCCCACCCAATTTTCCTTTAGCCCCACCCACCACAGGAATGTGGTCCCTGAAAGCTTCTCCAAAATTGAATTTGGCCCTCAGGCTGAAAGAAGTTTGCCAGCCATATTGAACCTATATTGTAGATACTAAATAGGGAAACAGGGAGACCGAGTTTTATAAATATCCGATGTATTGGAATTTTTATATGGGGATCGTAAAATCCCCTCTCCGGGTTGGATGGTGGTATTAACTGTATACAAAATGTGATGTACTATCGGTCTGTTGACTGTAAATAAAGTATTATTATTATTATTATTATTATTATTATTGAACCATTAACAATTTTGTTTTGTTTTGTTTCACAGAACTCTTGTGCCTTCAACAAATAGAAGAAATCCGATGGGTGTAATTGCTCCCAGCATGGAATCACAGCATTGGGAAAATGCAGCCAGAAAAAAAATAACTTCCCATTCAGGCTGGGCTTCAAGATTTTGGGTGGGCTGGGAAAGACTGGGCAGGGGGAAAACCCATCTCACTTTCTCCTATCCACTCTGTCTTCCTTGAATATGTCTCCCTTCTGTCCTAACAAGAAGTCTGTGCTGTGGAGCACCTATCACATGATGGGGAATAATTTAGAGCTCCCTTTTGCTGAGTCCATCACAACAGTTCCTCTCAGTTGGAATTACTTCCTCCTAGTATGGCCTGCAGAACCTAGGGGTGATAACTCCGATTTTGCTTCCTTTTGGCTTTTAAATTCCCCGCCACCTGACTCCCCCTTCTGGCAATAAATTTAAATGCAAGGGATGGATCTTCTTAATGCTCTGTTCTAAAGTGCCAACAGCGGGCCTTGGAAATTGGGGCTCTGGGTCCACTGACAGCTTGTTTTGCCCGTGATTCTGGCCATGGGTGTTTGTCCTATTAATGCTAACAGCTGCCTAGTTCTCAAAATACAAATGGCAAAGTCACACATTATGAAATTATGACTTGAACATTCTAATCTAATAACATGACATTGTTATAATATCAATGGCAAAAAAGGTTGGTTCTTCCTCCCAGTAACGGGGGTTTAAGCTGTAGACATGGGGTAACTGGCACACCAGACACTTGAGGTTTAACACAACAGTTTACTAATATATTAAAATTAGAAAATTTCAATAAAAGGTATTTAGTCAATAGATCTGAGTGATTCAATGGTATTAAAAGAAAATAAGAGTTGCAAAAATGCATGTACTTTTACCCTAAGCTGCACCTAGACTTCTTCAAACTGCTTCTTTCTGCTCCTTCCTCATGATCTGGTCTTCCCTGGCTCTTCTCTTCTCTGGCTGGCTCTCTCCTTTTATCCCCTCCCCCAAAATACTATTCTAACTTTGAGCCTATCTACACTACTGCTTTAAAACGGTTTATAACAGTTTAAAAATGGTTAATAACCGTTATTAACCGGTTTAAAACTGTTATAAACCGTTGTAAAGCAGTAGAGTAGATAGGCTCTTTGAAGAAATAAAACTTAGCTGGGGAATGAATCTTAACTGGAGAAATGAAACTACTTCTCTCAGGAATACCCCCTCCCAACAGAAAAAATGCCTCTAAGGCCTGACTTTAATACCTTGCCTTCACAGCAATATCTACACCAAGAAAAAAGAAAACTTAACCATAGATCAGTGTCAAGAACTGGGAGGCGTCAGAGATTCCTATGCCCTGCTGTGGTGAAGCCTGCACGGTAGGAGGAGCGACAGAGGTGATCTTTGCTTCCCCATCCTCCTATCATTGCTTTTTTTTTTTTGCTAGATGGGCTTTCAGCCTGTCTAGTGAGGGCATTTCAGAGGACGAGGGGGAAGGAAGCTGGAGAAGGCTCAGGATTAATCATATCCTGGCCTCTCCAGTTTCCTTCCCTCCTGCCAGCAGAAGAGTCCCTTTCTGAGGTCGAATTTCCGCCTGCGTAGAGGCAGCTGTTGTGGTTCTCTCTGCACTGACTACGAGGGGTCGAGAAGTCTGAACTCCTACTCACCCTTCCAATGTTGGAGCACTGTCTCCGACCTTTGAGGGAGAAACTATGCCCAGGGACCATAGGATAGATCTCTTAGAAGCTGGTGGTGCAGGGGAGATTAACTGGCAGGCAGCAGTGGAGTGGTTTGGTGTTCAGGGTTCAGATGCTACCTCTCCCTTGTACTCATTCTATGGTCTTAGGCAAGCCATTTGTTTGTAATGAAGAGGTGGACACCAATATTACAGCTGCAGCCTTTTTTAAACACAACAGCATGAGGTTGACTGGGACTGGTAGAGGAATGGGGGTGGAGGGGGGCCTGCTCCCTAATTTCTGCACCTGAGGGACTGGCACATGTTCGTCGGCTGCGGTGCTCACATTTGAACCTAAAACCTATAGTAAAAAGGGGGGGAAGACCTCTAGCGTTGTGCCACAGTTTCTAAATTGGTCAGCCCAAGGAAGCTTAGAAGCTGGGAGCGAGGGCAATGGTTCCCTCCTATTTTCACCAATGTCTGATATTCAGTATGATGGCTGATAGAAAGGGCTTCCACAGGCAGTTAGGAAGAGCTTTTGGGTAGGTGGAGATGAGGGGTGGCAGAAGTGGCTTAGCATGGTGGGTGTGCTTTACAGCATCCCCCCTTTTTGGAGGCTCCAGCTGCCCGTGATCATGTGGCTGCATTGCTAGCATTCTTTATTCCTTTTAACATTAACTAATCTGGTAAACAAACCCCCCACTCATGGGCTGATTTTGTCCAGAATTGGGGACTTGTGAAGATTACACTGTCTTGCAATTCTGAAAGAGAATGACAAGATCCAGAGTCTCCATTTTGCAAATACTGGTAGGATCCGGTTCTTCCTTTATAGCATTTTTGTTATGCTGCGTCACTCCACTGCGGTATGGCAATATAAAATACTCTGCTACTGCAGCAGCAGCAGCAATAGCAAGTGCACTGTAAAACACCAGCGTTGCACATAATGGCCTGTGCTTTATGGACATTTGCAGACATAACAAAGAATTATTGCCTGCTCCAGAATTCTGCAGCCGGTTTCCCGATTTTATAAATGACTCTATCCAAACAGGCTGGCTTTGTTTCTCCCTTAATTCAACATTTTCTATTTAGTTGGGAATTTCATCTATTTACTGTATTACCAGATGATACAGCTAGGTATATTCTGCCCACCTCAATATTTCAGAATAAACTATGCAAAATGTGAAATTCAATTTACATAATTTATTCTGATTGCACAATCTTTTGTATATGCAGATGTGGGATGCCAAGCACAAGCAGGAGAGGGTATAGAAATAGGAGAGGCATAGACTGAGGCAAAGAAAATAAGATTTATAAGGGAAATTAAGGCACCAATCCTATGCAGAGCCGGTTGATATTAAGTGGTCTCAGACAGACACACTAAGGGTTTGATTACAGAGTAGCATTCTTGTGGGCATAGCTCATTGTGTTCTGGATTTTTTTCTTTAAATGCAGAATTTCAAGGTATCTATAAAGTATTCCTCCTGTCCCCCCCCAGTACATACTGCAATCTCCCATACACATATCTACCTTTCGCCCCACCCCCCACCCCCCACCCCCCAGCCACATTTTCCTCACCCCTCTACCACCATTTCCCTCTTCCCAGTTCTGTCTCCTCTGTGGGCATGCACCCAGGTGAAGCATTTCACCTGTTCACACACCTTTTTTTTATAATGAGAAGGAGGAATCGCACAAGACTGATATGGTGGAAGTTTGCAAATGCACATTTTCGAAAAGAGGTAACTTCAGAAGTGGGGAAATACTGCATCATCAAAAAAAAAAGGGGGGGGGGGAACAGCCGTGTTTCTAATATGCCAACCAGAAATTAAATGACACAAAGGGGAGTGAAATTGTGCTATGCAGACATGCTCCTTCAGAAACATTACAGTAAACATCACAACCATATCCCCACAGATATGCCGCAAGATCCCCAAAATACGGGTTACACCAGTGGTTCTTTGCGGTACTATGGTGGGCCAGAAAACATTAACAGATTTTCGTCATTATGAAAACATACGAACAAAGTGGAGGAAATCATGAGACGGCTGCAGGACCATGACAACTTTGTGTGGATAGTTCGCAAAATCACACAACTGGTGCAAGATGATAGTACATGTCTGATCAAGCCCTAGGGCTGCAGTCTTATACACACTTACCTGGGACTAAGTCCCATTGAACCCAATGTGGCTTATGTTTGAGTAAACACATATAGGATTGCTCTGAAAGTCTGCATAGGATTCAACTACACAAGGCATTTCTTAACTACTAGACTTTCTAAGCACACTTTTAGTTTCTTTAAGGATATTTTCCCTATGCGAACTAGATGCTTGAATTTTGAAAAGATGAATGCCAACTTGTTCAGACATAACTATGGGTTAGCATTACATGACCAAACTGCAGTAAGCCCCAGACTCGCACACTCTAGTCCTCTAACACATCTATGAAGAGTTTAGAAATGTTTGCTTCTGTTGTACACTGACTAGTTTGCCATGGCATCTCAACTTGACAAACTGTAGTTAATCTTTGCTATGGTTAGTGGAAACCAGTCAACTTTAAACCATGGTTTACAAAGCCAGTTTGTTTCCACTAACTGTACTTAGGATTAATCAAGGTTTATTGTTTGGGCAACATGCAGAAGTGTAGTTAATAAAAAATGGAAGCGGAAGCTTCCAATCTACTCCTCGCAACCAGTGGTTCAACTAGGGAGCCAAAGTCCAGGGCCCTGCAGCTTGTGTCCCTCCCCCCCTGCAAATGACTGCCTAGAGAGCAATAAGTGATGAGGGCATCAAAAGCAAACACCATTTTATGTCAGTAGTCATGATGGGGCTATGATTGAAGTGAGTTTAAAATGCAAAACTGCACATGCTCAGAGTTGTTGTTTTTTAAAATCAGGGTTGGCAAAACAGTTTTGCTGTTCTAGTTTGACATATCAGGAGTGTAGAACCAGTTGTGAAGCACTGAATGACAGCAAGGTGGGAAGAAGTGAAGTCTGGTGGCTCTGATTTCAGTGGGATGGTGAATCCATTCTGGGTTTCAATTAGAATCAGTCAGAACCAAGGTGCTGAACCTACTGGGGCAAGGGTTCAGCACTCTGGATAGCTCTTTTAGAGTTCTGATTGAAACCCAGGGTGGATTCATAGCCCCACCAAACTTGGAGCCACCAGCCTCCGCTAGTGGGAAGAGGAATGTTAGCTGTGTGCTTCAAAACTGAAGCAATAAACA
Organism: Anniella stebbinsi; assembly: GCA_029215795.1. Classification (NCBI taxonomy): domain Eukaryota; kingdom Metazoa; phylum Chordata; class Lepidosauria; order Squamata; family Anniellidae; genus Anniella; species Anniella stebbinsi. The sequence goes on along the minus strand of JARDYH010000005.1, from coordinate 55,149,255 downwards.
AGGCTGTCTAAAGCCCCCCTCCCCCGCCAGCCCCCATACGACCATTAAGTCCAGGGTCTAAAATTACTTAGCTGCACCACTGCTTGCAGCCGCTCTGGAGGAAAAGGGAGGGGAGTGTGGGTGAGCCCAAGGCTCGCTGTGGCTCATTCTTGTAATGCTAAACTGGCTTAGCATTGCATACACAGCAGTCCTCGCTGTCATGGCTGAAGCCTAGCATGGGCTGGGATGATTGGATGCCCCACAGAGAACAGAACTCATGTACTTTCAATAGTTGCATAGAAGAAGGATTGTCATGACATAGTGTGTTGTCAGGTGAGAGATTGAGTGTGCATTGAAATGTCTTCTTCTACTATTCAATGTGCAACAGCCATGTCCTTTATTGTATCATTTCACCCTACCCTCAGCCGAAAGGATATTTTATTATTTATGATATAATATAGGATTTCCCTTTAGGCCAGGAAACGGTAGTGGAGTCAGAATGCTTATTTTATGGAACACAACTAAGTTCCACCTGCACTGACCTCCTTCCCAGTTTCTAGTGTTTTGACTTTAATCTCTTTTTCTAGAAGCCGGAGGAAGAGAATTTTAAACCACCTGAACCTGGGATTTTATTCTCTGAGGATTCATCCTCTCCAACTACTAGGTAAAGCAACCCAATTTGGCTTCAATTTCTTCATTTTTAAACCTTGTACAGCACCTAAAATTATCTCCCGATTAGTTAATTAAAAAATAATAATAATTGTGAAATGTTGACAAACCAAATCAGAGGAAAATAAAAAATGTAGCCATATAACTTTGAATCTATCAATTTCAATGCATACATATGAAGCGTATGTGTGTGTATACACACCCCGTGTATGTGCGTGCGAAAATACAGCTAAGAATATACAAAAACTTGAACGAAAGCAGACCAACAATCCTATTAACCAATCCTATATTGGTTAAAATAAAAACTCCCTAGTTTTTCTCTGTGGTCTACTGATAAAAGGAGCAGGATGGAAACAGTTCTGATTAACAGCTGGTTTTTATATTTTCAGAAATGAGGATCCAACATTTCTCCCTTTCTTGTTCCAAGCAACCCTACCAGCATGTCCAGCCTGTAACCATCACATGACCTACTGGAGCCTAATTTGACTGTCTGCAGATCACTCCTCTCCCACTTCTGTCTTGGGACTCCGAAGATACTGTGACTTCACCATCAAGTCACATCCTCTTCCTCCCTATTCCCCCACTTCCCCTGCCACCAAAATGCTATCTGCAACATTTAGCCTGATGATCAGGTCTGGAGATCTTGAAAGCTTGCACATTTTTGTGGTAGTTTGGTTGGCCAAATAAAGGTATTGGACTAATATGGATTTATTTATTTATTGCTAAAGGCTGTCTGGAGCGTTAGCCTAAAATTATTATTATTATTTATTACATTTATATACTGCCCCATAGCCAAAGCTCTCTGGGCGGTTTACAAAAGTTAAATGATTGAACGTTAAAAAGTCAATATACAAAATTTAAAACCATAAAACATAAAACAGCTGATATTTAAAACATTTTAAACTTTTAAGCCTGGCCACAAAGTCAGTTAAAATCTCAACTTAAGCTGTTAAAATGCCTGGGAGAAAAGAAAAAAGCAACAGTACCAATATCTTCTCTATAAAATACAGTTGAATGACCAATCACATCTAGCCTGGGTGACAAGATGTAAGACCTCTGGGTAATAAACACAGCTGCCACCTCTTAAACAGCCATTTAATACATGAAACTAGTAAAGATTAGGATTTTCTTATTAATAAGTTCTAGAGCTTGGGGTCTGAAGGCTTTTCTTTGGAGTCTGTTCTCCAATGTATGAATCTTTGAAGTGCGGTCCTCAATACACTACGGATATTTGTTAAAATTACAGACATTTATGCTCATTTGTAGGAATTAGTTGTGTTTTTTCCTGTTTTCCAGTAGGTGGCAGTCATGGGGCCTTTTTGGCCTTGATCCGCCCTTAAATCCCAAAAGAAAAAGAATTGAGATTTTCTCCCTCCTGTCTTTCCTCTCTCCCCCATTTTATATGCAAGCTTTTGAGTTGTATAGAATTAATCAGATGGGAGGGGACGGACAGGACCTTGAACTGTTTGGTGAAGAATTCTATATAACTCAAAATCTTGCCTACCAATCTTACATCAGTAAACGTTAGGCTAGTAAAATGTGTCATATTGACTATATTGGCTGAATTCGGACGACACAATAAGCAACTGGGGTGGGGGAACAATCGTCAGTTGTATTGACTATCGTGTCATCCGAATGCTGCCATAGTCAACTCAGCTCTGATCCTAATCCACACCACGGTTGATTATTTATTACCATGTTGTGTGGGGAATACCCCCTAGATGAACAAGGTAGGGTGACCAGATTGCTCTGGATTTTCCGGTCCTAACAGGGAAAACTGGAGCAATCCGGGCAGACAGGGGGATGGGCAAACCGGGGAAAAGATCAGCTGTCCTCCCGCCCTAAAATGCCCATGCTGCTCCCTGCCGGCAAGAAACAAGTGCTCAGCGTTAGGGAGCGTCAACAAATTCCTTGTCTGGTGGCTAACTGCTTTAGCCATCAGACAAGGAATTTGTTGACGCTCCCTAATGCTGAGCACTTCTTTCCTGCCTGCTGCTCCCTAGCCTCAGCAGGAAACAAGTGCTCAGCGTTAGGGAGAGTCAACAAATTCCTTGTCTGGTGGCTAACTACTTTAGCCACCAGACAAGGAATTTGTTGACGCTCCCTAATGCTGAGCACTTGTTTCCTGCGGAGGCAGGGGAGCCCGGGCATTTTAAAGCAGGCTCTTCCTCCTCCTTTGCCTGCTGCTGCTGTTCCTCAGGTACCTCTAGGGAGCCCAGGAGCAGGGCAAGAAGGGTGAGGGGGCTGCAGGGGGTCACGCAGCAGTGGAGGAGATCGGCGGTGGCAGCAGAGGACCCGGTAGGTCTGGGCTGGGTTTTTTGGGGGGGGCTTGGGGGGGTTGTTTCCGGTGGGGGGGGGGGTGGCGGAGGTGTCTGCTTGTTGGCTGCATGGCAGGCGACCTTTTTAATTTTTTATTTTATGTTGGGGGGGCTGCTTTGGTGGGGTGGCCATTTTGGACCTGGATTTTGCTTTCCAAAATCTGGTCACCCTATTATTACCCCACCATTGACTATTGTGTTGTCCGAATTCAGCCATTGTGTTCTTGGGAGTTTTGCCAGTGTACTTTTACAGCACGGTCTTATGCATATCTACTTGGAAGTATATCCCAATGAGTTTAACAAAACTTACTCCCCAGGTTGGTGTACATAGGATTTCAGCTTTAAGCTAATATAGCTGAGAAAATCAAATTGCACTTTTAGCTATACCCAAATTACTTTGCCACTGATCTCTGCTTGAAACCCACTCTGCAAGGCCCTGGGCAACTGTTTGTAGCTTGGCAGCATAGGAAGTTAGGAACCAGCAGACACAATTGTTAAATGTTTCTAATATGTAATTCCTGGTCCTTTTAGGCAGCAGCTGTTGCTTGCTGAGCACTCACAATAACAAAAATGAGAGAAACCGTTGGTAAAAGATTTGAGATATTTCAAACATCTGAATCCCAATTTGTTCCAAAGCTGTTTGCATAACTTTCTTGTGCATTCACTCATGTTCATGTGGACAGTCTTTAATCATACAACTTTGAATATTGGTTTAGAAAACCTTCATGGAGCAGTTGCTTTGCAGTTGGGTAGAGCTGCAATAGTCACTACTTGTTTAGCATCCCACATGTAAGGTGCTGTACTGATTCATTCAGAGTTCAATTTAGGGAGATTCAGTACAATTTAGGGTTTCAGACCCCATGGGGAGATTCCTTAGATGCACCTTTCTGTGGTCAACTCAACAATTCTGTATGCAGACTATTGCTATAAACATTTACATTTACAGTTTAAATATTTTTGCTTAAAAATAAATTAGTGACTGTCTTACCTGTGCTGATAACATTGCTATGATTATTATGGAGGTAGAAATAACCACAACAAATAGCTCTTAGAATACGTGTCTTCTTAACAATTTGATCTTGAATTTATCAAAGCAGGGCCCTTTGAACCTGACTGTAAATCTGAAAGTTCTTTTGACCCGCCCATCTGAAATAACACCCTCCTGACACTGTGACCAAGTGACCATACAGATGGCCTGGTCACAGTCTTCCCCACTAGGGTGGTATGTTTGGTATTTGTAGTTAAATTATAATCATTATTTCTGAATTTGCATCTCTATATATTAATTAGCAGCATATACATATGCTATGCTAATGTTATGTTCTTTTGTCCTCTTTTTGGGTGATGCATTTCCTCTCTTTTGGCAATTCATAAGTGGCCACCCTATTTCAGCTCATGAGACTTGAGTTCTTTGCATGGATATACAATTATGGGGAAAGCTTTACCTATTGACATTTTGTTAGACAGCTTCTTAAGAACCCAAAAGCAGGAGTGGGGGAGATGCACCGCCATGTGGACTTTTCTTTGCTTTCTGATTTGAATCTTTGGGAGTAAACTAAACTTATATTATTAAATCTTTCTCTGCTACCACAAAAACTGTTCTTGCCACTTTTTCCTTGTCATGTGGTAATTTCTGATGATGATGTCTGGGTAATAAGATTCTTTTGGGAAGCAAGTCTGAGGAAGCTGAGCATCAGTCCTTGGAGCTTGCCAGGAATATATAGTTGGTTTCCCCAAATGCATACTTTCCCATTAAACTCAGTATGTGATACTCCTAAACATTTGCCGCTAATTTGAAATACTGGTTGTCTAACATGGAAATATTGGGTTTTAAGTTTGGCTCTAGCATAGGCATAAGCAGCTGTCAGGGCCCCAATGGTATGGCAGGGCCTACAAATAATGCCTGCCCTGCAGCCCCTTTACCTTTTTATTCCTGCCCAGTGCTCCAGGCAGCTGGGTACAGTTGCCAGTTTAATTTCCCACAATGCAGCATCACCCTGGGGCATTGTGGGAAATCAATATGGCAGTTCTCAATCACCCACTGCTGTGTGGAGTGCCACTCCTGTCCAGAAAGCTCACCAACAGAGGAAGGAATCCCCAGAGGGCCCTATTGAGTTTAATGGGTTTTAGAGTGGACAGGTCTGCTCTTTTACAGAGGGCAATCCTCTGTTTGAAGGGCAACCAGAGGACCGCCATCTATTATGAAGGCATCCTCTATTTGAAGGATGGTCCAGTCCCTGTCTGATTTAAAGAACTTCAGAAGGAAGAACTTGCCCATCAAAAGCACCTGGACAGCGGTCTGAGCAAGCAGGTATGCAGGTCGTCTGATCACAGCAGTAGTCACTATGTGGTGAGGTATCCTGTATTTCTATTTAAATTATAATAATTTCTAAATTTGTATCTTACTCCCAGGCAATTATGTATAGGATTGCAGTCTGAGTCTATCTTTTGGAATTATAGGCATAGTTGTAAGAGAAGTAACCTCATTGGTGTCAGTGGGACTACATTTCCTCATATAAGAATTTAAAGGGGATCAGCGGCAGATTCCTTCAAGGATGACAAAAGCTCAATCTTCCTGCAGAAAAGGGCAACTAAAATGATCGAGGGGCTGGAGCATCTCCCCGATGAGGGAAGATTACAACAGCTGGGATTGTTTAGCTTGGAAAAAAGAAGGATAAGGGAAGACATTATAGAAGTGTACAAAATTATGCATGGTGTGGAGAATGTGGATAGGGAGACATTTTTATTCCTCTGCCATAATACTAGAACCTGGGATCATCCCATGAAGCTGATTGGAGGGAGATTCAGGACAGATAAAAGGAAGGTGCTTTAAGGTGGATTCCCATGCTTTAAGGTGGATTCTTGCATTAAGCAGGGGGTTGGACTCAATGGCCTTACAAGCCCCTTCCAACTCTACTATTCTATGATTCTATAAGTTCTTCTTCACACAGCACATAGTTAATTCACTACCTGAAGTTGTAGTGATGGCCACCAATTTGTATGGCTTTAAAAGGGGGTTGGATAAATTCCTGGAGGAGAAGGCTATCAATGGCTTCTAGTCCTGATTGTTATGTGTACCACCAGTATTAGAGGCAGTAAGCCTATATATATCAGTTGCTGAGGAACATGGGCAGGAGGGTGCAGTTGCACTTGTGTCCTGCTTGTGGGTTCCTGGTCAACAGCTGGTTGGCCACTATGTGAACAGAATGAACCCTTGGTCTGCTCCAGCATAGCTTTATGTTCTTATGCTGGTGCTTTAAGGGTGGGGCAGGGAATATTGCAGTGCTTTCAATGGCCTTAGGAACTGGCAACATCACATGAAGAACTTAAAGCAGCCTTTCCTCAACCTGATGCCCTCCAGATGTGTTGGACTGCACCTTGGAATTATGGGAATGCTAATCTGAAGAAATGAAAAATATCAGAAAGAAATGGCAGCACTTTTTTGATGATGATGATGATAATAACTAAATATATTTTCTTCAAATATGTCAAAGAAGCATATGTAAGCGATTTGACTGTTTTTTACCTCCACTTTATGTCAGCTATTTGGCTGTTTTTTGTCTCTGGTTAAATAAACACAATCCAATTATTGCCTAGAGGCTGCAGTTTTATGCACACATTATAGGACTAAGTCCCACCAAATTCATTCATATTTTCTTCTGAGTAAGCAGACATACGTTCGGCTGCAAAGCAAGTCTGTACTATCAGTCATTTGCTTTAAATAATAGCTTTGCTTTCAGAGAGAAATGATCCTGTTGTTAAAGCTAAGCAAGTCTCAGCATGGAGTGTGTGGCTTGGGATGGGACTACTGCTGCTGCCTAGCAGCCCCTGCTGTAAGCTGCTCCAAACTTCCAGGAACAAAAAGCAGCAGGACTGAAGTAAAATAAATTATAAATACCTGCTTATCTTACCCCTGAGAACAATGTACTTGCTGTAACAAGTACATTGTTCCTGTCATCATGCTACTCCAGCCTGTCTATGAGGTCTGCTAATCGGTCAAGAAAAAAAACAAACCAATCCAGTATGTCCTGTTGTACCTTTAGCAGGAGCTTGCAGAGGTAGCAATTGTAAGACATAGCTGGAGAATGGGCGGGGGTGGGGGTGGGGGTGGGGGGTGATGGTAGAAGGACCACAATGAAAGGACCTTTCCCCATCAACAGTACTATTTCCCCACCCCCTACACCAAAAAGCAGATTTTGATCATGTTTGCCTTGTGTAGCTGTCTTAAGACTCAATTTCATGGCTGCTGGATAGTCCCAAATTTTTTATTAAATGATAGGGCTGACATTGAAATCTGAAGCATTAATAACCCTAGAGGATTGAGCTGAGGTCCAAAATGAATAAAACGTTACTTGTTAATCTTACAGCAACAAAAAAGCACATTGGCATGAAGCTGTCAGGCCATAAAAAGACAGCCACTAAAAATGATTGGAGTGGCACAAATGAACACATTGACAGATATAGCTTTGAGATGAAAATAGACAACTTCCCCAGTCTAATTTGGTCCAGAAAAGATTATTCATTTATGTTGGAATCAGCATTATGACACAAAGTTAGCAGTTTTTTGTGTCTATATAATACTTTATTTGTAAAGCAAGTTATTAAAAAGATGTTCCTTTTTTCCTAATGAGTGCAGGACAGGCAGAAAGTCAACTGGTGTATGTTTCCCTGGCTTGAGATGCAGTCTTGGGAGAGAGAGAAAAGCTTCTGTTGCTTTATAACTGCCATGCAGCCATTAAAACAGGATGGGGAACCCCAGTCCTGGGGACCAAATCCAGTCCTCCTGAGCTCCAAATCCGGCCCTCTAGGGTTCTTCAGAAGGCTATGCCCACTTCCCCCAAACATCTATTGTTCTTTGTTTTCTCGGCTTTTGTGCAGTTTCCCCTCCATTCTAAAAGGTTGACATGCCTCTCCTAAGGCTTATTTAAAGGTAGCAAAAGCTTTAAACTACAATATGCTGGGATTTTTTTGTATTTTAGCCCCACTCCTTTGCCTTCAGTTCCATCCACCACTCGAATGCGGCCTGAAAGCTTCTCTGAAATGAAATTTGTCCCTTGGGCCGAATGAGGCTGCCCACTCCTGCGTTAAAGACATAGGAGCCTTTGTTCAAAAGAAGGTAACAATTCTAAGGGCTTCTCTAAATGAGTGATTTATAGCACGTTCGTGATTAGCCACTCATGGACATTTATGGGTCTATTACACAACATCATTAACAACCAGGACGTCTCCCACGCTATCCCCTGAAAATTGCGCATTTGGAAAAACTACAGATAATGTGATAATATAAGGAAAAAACGGGATCTCTCCACCACTAGATGGTGATCTCATTAAAAAACAATGGGGCCTGTCTGAGAAGGGAACAAAGCACGTGGTTGCATGTGACGGAACGTGTCATGATAGTGGGATTATTGCGAGGAGGAAAACAACAAGGTGCTGGATTTTTCCTGTGTGTAGAGAAGCTCGAAAGCAACAATGGAATGCTGATTTCTATTCATTGCCACCAAGTTATTATGCCAATCTAGATTTAAAACGATGGAGGGAATCACCCATTCCCTGCATGATAATTAGGACCACCTGTTTTTTTACAGGCTTAAGTTGACAATTGGAGCATTTCCAGTGGTAACCCAGTTCCTGGCTGGACATTTAGCATGTCTTTACTTTTAAATTATGGAAGTCCACACCTGCCTAGAAAACACGGAGTGGGCAGGAAAATAAATGCAATGGTCTCTTGCTCTGTTTACTACCTAGGAAAAGTACCTATTTTTCATTGTGTATACAGACTTTCGTGGCACACTTGATATATACTTACAGCCCCACCCAATGTGGTTAGGCATGCCTAACTCTGCCAGGAATTAGGGGGTCAATAGTAGACTTTACGTGTCAATCTTGCCTATTGTTTGGCTTCTGTTGTGTGTGGTTTTTATTATAATAATATTTTTGTAAAGCACATTGAGTTGCATAAGATAGTACATAAATATATTAAATGTCATAGTTCAGTGGCTACAAGATGAGAAAGGCCATAGCCCAGTGGCTGAACATGTGCTTTGCATGCAAAAGGTTCCAGGTTCAATCCCCAGCATTTCCAGGTAGGGCTGAGAAAGAAACCCCCTTTCTGAAACCCCCGAAGAGCTTCTGTCAGTCAGTGTGACAATATTGAGCTAGATGAGTCAATGGTTGTTCTTTCCTATGTCTGACTTGAGAACTGTATCTTCCAACATGCTAGGATGTGCTGACTTTTGTTTATTCATAAATAATTCTTTATTCTTTCTGAGCAAATGCGCCTTGCTTGGCAGCTATGCTCCCCAGTCCTGTGTTTACTCAGAAGTAAGTCCCAATGGGACTTCCTAAGTAGGTCAGTGCAGGGTCACAGCCTTTGGCTACCATTGTATCCTACTTACTAGGGAGTAAGTCCCACTGTTATTTATTAAGCGGCGCAGCTAGGTAATACTGGGAAAATCCAACATAAGTCCTACTTAAAGTAGTTCCATTGAAATAAATGGGACTTAAGCTAATCATGACTAAGTACATCCCACTCATTTCAATAAGTCTACTCCAAGAAGGATTTATGTTGGATTTTACCCTTTAGATCCTGGGCGTAATGATCTTGTGGGGAGCTCCTTTGGATGGTTTGGGTATTACTTGAGCTAACATTTCTCTCTGAATGTCATCAGATGAGTGTTTTATCACACACTCGTTACTGCCCACTCATATTTTTTTGCGCATCATTTAGATGCCACCGTACACCTCCCACATATCTCCCGCTCCTTCTGGCCTCCGTTTCATCATAAAATAGACCCCGGTAAAGCCAATGTTTTTTTTGTTTGGTTGTTTTTAAATGAAATGTTCCCCCATTTCTTGCTGTGTGCGGGAAAAACCGTGCAATAAAAACGCCCACTGAATGGGCCACATGGTCATTGTTTACTTCCTCTTTCTTCCCCTGTGTGAAGAAAAAGGAAGTATCGTGGGACAGAAGCGGAGAGGTAAGAGACGGTAAGGAAACAAGATTTTCCCCGTCTGATGACGCTCGCTCTCTCCCTCCGCTCCAATCATCACTCCATGCTTTACAAGGGCTGCTACCTTCCTTATATGTTAGAATATTTGCCAACCCTGCTAAATATATGAGTCTCTGAGCATGTGAAATTTTGCATTTTAAACTCACTTAAATCAAAGCACCAATAATATGAATACAGGAATAAAACACAGTTTGCTTCTGCTAACTGTTAGTCACTTGGAGGCAACCTGGGCTTTGATCCCAAGGTCTTACCTCTTTATAAAGATAAATGGGATTGGGGTGAGATGTATTGTGATAACAGCAGCAACGAAATGTAAAATGGGCTGTCATCTAAATGTGACTATGAACATTCTCGTCACACACAGCAGCATGGTATGGACACTGGCATTTTGAAGACAATTATTTCTCTGGTGGGGCATGCCGCCAGACCCTTAGACTCATTGTCATGTGGCAATGTTGATAAAACAAGCATATCTCTTTGGTTGATAGGAATGAGGAGTAAGAATTGGGGCAGGGTAAGCTTTTGCCTACTTGGGAGGCGACAGCCAGACTCCCACCCTCATTCCAGTCAATATTAGATGTGTGATCTTTGGTATCAAACAAGAGTGTTTGAACCAAGATTTGTACTTGGCTGTGGGCCCTTAGTTTTTGATGTCAGACCAACCCTGGAATGTATGAAGGCTGTACCTCGGGGTGGTGGACCTGTGGCTCTCCAGATGTTGTTGGGATTACAGGTCCCATTATACTTGACTGCTGGCTGTGCTGGGGTATGTGTGTTGAAAGTATTGGAGTCCAATAACACCATGGGAGTAATCCTATGCATATTTTGACATCAAAAAAGTCCTACAATTATGGCTGGCAAATGCTGGGAGTTGTAACACTTTTTTCTGTCTTATTATGCATAGGATTGTGCCCTAAATTGTTAATTTATTTCTCTCCTGCAACGGAAAAAGTGTTCTTTGCTAGTCATGTTGCTATTAATGGTGTAGGAGCATTGCCAGAATAAACGTTGACCCCCTTATGCCTCACCCTTCTTCAGTGCACATAGGGAACAAGTCAACTTACACCGTGTGAGCCTTTCTGAATAAACACGAGTTGGGCAGCTGCGCCCTTAAGGGAGAAATCACCACACATTCGGCGGCAAATCCTAAGCAAGTTTACTGAGGCCCTCTTGGACAAACTGGTTCCCATTTCTGAGGGAAACCACTATAGACAGACCCAGGCTGTAAGACTGGAGGTCGGGGCGGGCCTATCGCTTCTTTCCAGCCAGGCATACTTGAGTCTAACTATTGGCGCATTAAAAAAATAAATGGAAGAGTCTAAAGGGCAGGCATAGGGCGCTAGTAGGATTCTCGTCGCAAAACTTTCCCCGCTGCTTCTGCTTCCTGGAGCGGGAAAGGTCCAGGCGCTTCCTCAGTGAAGGCATTTCGACGCGGAGGCGCCTTCTCTCTCCAACCAGCTCTCAGGCCCCAAGGTGAACTTGGATAGCCGGCCGAAGGCGTCATCGGTGGCTCCCGCCCTGTGCCAGGCCGTCGCTGGGGCCGCAAGAGTAGCAGGCAGGAGGCCCCGCTGGCAGCCTCCTTTCCTAGCTGCCTCCATTGGCTGGCGAACAGAGCGCCCGCTAACGTCAAGGCTGCGCCCAGCTCCTTGCCAGGTTGCTGCAGTGAGAGGAGATGCCGCCGCCAGGGTTGCCTCCTTCACTTGTAGTAGCAACAGACAGCCGCCGCCGCCAACCCAGAGCTGGCTGTGCGGGCAACCCCACTCTTCCCTCAGCCACTGCGGTTGTCCTGCTCCGTGAGGGACTCCCAATAGCTCAGCTCACCTAAACTGTCCCCAGTTTGAGTCACTCCGCTTTAGCGGAGGAGGGAGGAATGGGGAAAGGAGGGGGAATGGCTGCCTCTGTCCCCTGCTCGCGAACAGCAGGCACCGCCGCCACCCCCCTGGGGGCAGCAGCAGGCAAGTCAATGCGGCAGCTTCTCCAGTGAGGGAGCCGCGCCGTTGCAGGAGGAGGAGGAGGAGGACGTGCGAGCTGCTGACCCGTGCCCTGCCGCTTGCTGCTGCTGCTGCTGCCGCCTCCTCCTCCTCCCTGGCATTGAAAAGGTGCGAGCTCGGAATCTCTCCCCGGATGCCCTCTCTCTCTGCTACGCTTGAAGCATGGGAGCGCTCACCAGCAGGCAGAACGCCGGAGTGGAAGAGGTGGACATCCCGTCTAATTCCATCTACCGATATCCTCCTAAATCCGGTAAGGCTTAAAGAGCAGCAGCAGCAGCAGGAGGAGGGGAATGTGGGAAGCAATGTGACCCAGCAAGCGAGGGCTGGACAGTTCAACTCCAGCCGGAGCGAGTCGTCCTCGCTCCAGTTCTGCTTTGCACAGGGGTGGGTAGAAAAACCAGGACTCTTCTGCTGCCGCTGTCGTCCTGCTTTTCTACCTCTCCTTGTCACTCCCGCCCTGATGTGTTTTTTGTGTGTGTGCCAAGCTGTTTCATTGGTGATATTTCGTCTGATGAGTTTTCGGAGAGTTTGGGTGTCAGGAGGATGAACCTCCCTGCAAGTGGATCAAAAGGTCTGGCTGCTCAGAATGCGGTTTTCTTCTGCCGGGGTCCTCCTCCTTTAAGGGGTTATGGTGGCATCTGAATTGAAAGAGCAACATTCATGGCATCATGCTTGTTGGTAAAGAGCCTTTTCATTCAAACGTTTGCGGTTCCTTTTGGCTAGAGCCCTTGTGTTCTCACCCCCACCCTGTCCCTTACTTGAGCAAATCTCCCACTGTGTGGTCCTGAATCTAGTTTCCCGGTAGATGTAAATAATTCCCACTGTCAATAGCTGAGTGTCACCTCTTGAAATGGGATATTTTGGGTACCTGCACGTACATTCGCACACTTTTGTTCATGTGCTAATTGCAGCCTTAAAATGTCCCATCGGTCCTGCTGTGTAACACTTTTTTCCATGGCTGGTTGGATGTGCTCTAGTATTGATGGAAAAAGACTGGGTTGCTGAAGCAACAATTTTTGCATTGGCTGGACAAGATCGATGTATCCTTAAAAGCAAACACACCCCGCACGTATAGGTGTAGCTTCATAGCCTTTTGGTTCTGTCCCTTCTCCTCCCCTGCCTTCCCTTTTTTGTGAAGCTTAGGATAATGGTAGCTAAGAGATACAGGTTCAAATGGGATAAAATTTAGTTTACTTACTAGTTAGTCCTACTTAGAGTAGACCCATTAAAACGAATAGGATTTAAGTTAGTTGTGACTAAGGTCTAATTCATTTCAATGGATTTTCTCTTTGTAGAACTAACATTGAATACTACCTGGTGTGTTGGGCTGCCAACTTTTTATTGTCTCTGCTCCTATGGGTTAACAATAGCCTGGTGTGCAGCAATTAGGGCAGTGGAGCATTCCTGGTGCACTTGACTTTCATGCCTGAAAAAGCGTCTCCTGCTATTTTCCCCCCCATGCTGCTAAAAAAAGGATACGGGGACCAGGTGCGAAGGAATACTGAGCAATTGTATAAAAAAGGGTATTTGAGCAGGTGGAACCTTGCAAATGTGATATCCTTTGCCATCTTCCATTGTATCTAGTCATCCTACTTTAATGCAGATGAGCAATGCTCGTAAAAGCAGTGGTAATCCTCTCCTCTGTAATGTTCACATGGTTAATTTGTGAAGCTCTGTATCCCTGTTTCATTTCTTCTACTGCTAACAGCATTTATGGCTGCGATCCTAGGCACACTTTCTTAGAAATAAGTCCCCATTGAACTCAGCGGGACTCAATTTTGAGTAAAATGCGAATGGGATAGTACTACATGCCTGATATCCTTTGCCTGATTATTTCAGAGTAACTCCAGTTTCACTGGGACCTACTTCAGAGTAAATACATTGTAGAATGGGGGTACAGGAAAACAAATGATACCCCACTACTGATAAATACAAAAATAGTTTATTAAAGGTTTCTAATCTACTTTGCATCTTTAATTCTCAAGGGATACTGTGAGGTTTTAGAAAGGGAGTGGTGCATAAAGTTAATGTTTCTGTTAATTATGTTTAATCACATGTTTTGAAGGCAAATTCTCATTGGGATAGCCCAATTAAAAACAAAATGGTTTTGTGGCTTAAGATACTCAGAAGGGCACATCACCCTTTTGTTTCTAATCACCAGAGAGCATCCTTTGGAGTCAAGGCAATTCTTTCTCTTCAGCATTCTTGTTTATGCTCTCCTCTGTTAAGTGGTGTGTTGCTAGGAATGAGTGATAGCTGTGTTACATGTGTGGTAGTGCAGAGGGGTCGGGGAGGCTGAGGCTGATGCCCTGTCCACAGCACAGGGCTGGCAATCCTGAGCCCTCATTGTGGCTACTTCTTAAGCCAGCATTCCCCAACCTGGAGACCTCCACATGTTTTGGAGTTCAACTCCTAGATTCCTGACCACTGACTATGCTGGCCAGGGCTGATGGGAGTTGAAGTAGTATGACCATATAGAAAAGAGGACAGGGCTCCTGTATCTTTAACAGTTGTACAGAAAAGGGAATTTCAGCAGGTGTCATTTGTATGCATGCAGCACCTGGTGAAATTCCCTCTTTATCACAACAGTTCTGGAGCTTTGTCTGCTTTTGTATCTGGTCAAGAGGGTAGGGATCCTGCAGCTTTAACTGTCCTCCTTTCCATATGATCACCCTAAGTTGAAGTTGCAAACATCTGGAGGGCACCAGGTTTTTGGAGGCTTCCTTAAGCCCACATTGCCTGAATTTGAGTGACTTCACCTGTCAATGTCTTTCCAGGTAATACTTACCTCCCTAACTCCCCCTCTCCATTTTTATTTGTCAATCTAGTTTATATCTTGGAATATGAAATACTCTGTTTGAGAGAACATTTGGAGAAGTTGGCACTTCTACTCTTATAAACATTGTTTCAAATACGATACATGCTTAATGTACGGGACAATCCTATGAATATTTACTCAGAAATAATTCCTACTGTATTCAGTGGGGGATTACTTCAGGATAAACATGCATAAAATTGCAGGCTTAATTTGAATTCATTTGTGTAATCGTATCCTAGTTCCATTTCATCTTCTGATTACAACTTGAAGGCTGCTTTCTTGTACACACTTGTCTGTGAGTAAGCTGCACTGAACACAATAAGATTTGCTTCCAAGCAAACATGCATAGGATTGGGCTGCGCAGCTGCAATTTTCTGTCTGCTTACTTAGCAGTAAGTAATAGCGAAACACTGTTCACGTTAATGTTCATGAGGAACATTTCTCTACCATTAGAGTAACACTGAAGTCCTGAGCTATATTTTTATGTATTTTAAAACATAGAATATTTTGAAGATGAAATCATTTGTGTTTCTAAGGCAGTGGAGATTGTTAATGATGGGCAATAATTTTGTTAAGCTGTTAGCAAGTTAAGTTAAAAGGAAAAAGGGCCTTAATGATGTCTCCATTCCTCAAATTTCTTGCTCATTACCAGCAAAGACCTTTGTAGAGTCATTGCTAACATAAACTCAGTTTCTTTTATTAAAAATACGTGCCTGGCTTTTTTCAGCAGGCTAAGCAGCTGGAATCGGTTTGCTAACATCTGCCTGGCTGCTGGCATTTAACAACTTTTCTTCCACCAATTGGGATAAAAGGTGTCTTCTGAGGCATCTACAGTCTTAAGCAGATGATGCCTGTCTTTCTTAAATTAATAAAACCCACACCTTTCTTTGCTCACACATTGGAATGATGCCTTCCCATTCTATGCAATTATGCAGTGTCCTTGACTGGTTCGATAGCGGTAATGGCCTTTCCGTTTGGGCTACTAATCTCTTTAACTGCTATTGCCTTTTAATTTTTGGCTTGCTTATTTTATAACCAAAAGCTTTTCATCAGAAGCTGCTGCTTGAAAGCAAGAAGCTTTGGTATAGGAGAGCCTTATTCATGCACCCCATAAACATGCTAAAGAACAATAATACTATGTGCTATGCCTGTGTGCTGTACACCACCTAATACAGTTCCTGCCCAGAGGCCATTTCTGGGGCTAGGTAACTAGGCATTGCACCAACAACGTGTAACGCCCCCCCCCCCCCATGAAAAAAGTGTTTCAAAAGGACAAACTCAGAGTAGAGATGTGATAGGAAAGGGAGAAGGTACTTAAATCAATGTGGTGTAGTGGTTAGAATGTTGGACTGGGACTCTGGAGATCTGGATTCTAGTCCCCAATCTTGCATAAAGCTCACTGGGAACCTATCTCAGAGCGTTCTTGTGAGGATAAAATGGAGAAGAAGAGAATCATGTAACCCATCTTGGGTTCCTTGGAGGAAAAAATGCGGGATATTTTTAAACACACACACACACACACACACACAAATTGGCCCTTAACAAAAAAGCCTTAACCATTGTGGTTTAAGGTGACTTCTGAACAGGGCCATTATGTAGGCTGACCATATGAAAAGGAGGACAGGGCTCCTGTAACTGTAACAGTTGTAGAGAAAAGGGAATTTCAGCAATTAGTTCCTGGTGAAACTCCCTCTTCATCATAGCAGTTAAAGTTGCAGAGGCCCTGGCTTCTTTTGTATATGGTCACTCTAGTGTAGTGCCTGCAACTTTAACTGTTGTGATGAAGAGGGAATATCACCAGGAACTAATTGCATACAAATGATACTGGCTGAAATTCCCTTTTCTCTACAACTGTTAAAGTTACATGAGCCCTGTCCTCCTTTTCATATGGTCAGCCTACCATTATGTGCTTGTTATTTTCCTGCTGAAAACCATCCCTCCAAATGTCCTCCCACTCACCCCCACCAAGTTCTAAAGGTATATAGTTTGCCTAAGAGACAAGAAGAATGAGAGACAACTCAAGAACTGACAGTCCTTAGTGTGGAGGTGAGAAACATGGCAATGTCTAAGGGATCCCCAGGTTTCAGCTTCCACTGTGTTCAGCTTCCTTTGACTCTGTTTCTTCAAAATGGCAAAGTGAGATGAGAAGCATGCAGTGCATCCTCTTAGAGGGATAATGTTGTGAGACTCTCTAAACTATTTGTGGTATGTGTGGTAGTAGATGGAGGCAAAGAGGAAGAAGTGAAGAACAAAAAACTTTGTTCTTGACTCTTAGAGTTAATCTTCCTGATGGGGGTTCTATGTGTTTGATTTTTTTATTAATGATTTTAAAGGTTATAATATGTAGTAGTTTAACAAAACATTGAGTGCATAAACACCTGGGCACAAATTACACATTGCACACAAATGCATGCAATTCTAGCCCAAGGGCCCCTTTTGATGTTTCAAATGGTGGTGGTCATGTTAGGATTTGTAGAACTTATTTCTATTTAAATGTGCATAGCATTGTGCCCTAAAAGGTACTCCTGCTGGGAATGTTGGGGAGCAAAGAAATGGCAAGAGGGAGGGGTGCTTAACCCTTTTCCCTGCTCTAAATCAGCGAAGGTGTCCCCCCCACTGAGAAAGATTTTGTCCCCTTCCCCTGTCACTTTTCTTCTCCCACAAAAAAATATTTTCCCATTTAAAGGAGCCATTGGATTACCAACCATTACAGTCACACTGACTCTGAGCATGGAGAGATTCCGTCATTTATTAGTTCTCACATGGCTGATAGTATTTATGGGTGCTTCCAGATGGAAAGCTCCTCACAGTACCAGCCAAAAGGCATTGTGCATCTATTCCATCTTTTCCTCTTAACAGGTGTTCTGTGATAAGACCAAAGATGGAAGAAATGCTGGGGAAACAAGGGAGGGTGGAAGATGTTCTTGCCTGGACCTCCCATGAATGTTCATGAATGAAGCAAGGCAATTGCACATTAAAAGTCTCATCCGGAAGCAGGCTTAGGGGGCAAGCAGGATGGCATCAGAGTAAGGGGGTGTCTAGTTAGCTCTGTAATTTATGGGGCAGCTCTGTGTGGACTCCAGCTTCTTTCTGTCAAAGTGTTGAGCATCTCTGGTCAATCAGTGGCCTGGTGCTGGTCCTTTGCTGGTGGAATTATTTTTCTATGGAGGTCTTAAACAGAGTGTTTCCGTATGCTGTAAGGCTGATGGAATGTTGGCAGTGCCATTTCTGCCGGAGTTACTGTTCTGCTAACCTGAGGAGGAGGGAGTGGTCTTACACGATCGGCAAGTCTTTAGATGCAGGCAATTGTATTGATAAAACAAATACCTGTTTCTTCCAGGTGGACAGAATGGTGGTCTTAAGAACATTTTTATTTATTAAAATATTTTGACTTGGATGTTCAGCCGTAAGGCCCTCAAGGTGGCGTACAACACAAACATTAAAATAATTTTAAACAACAAAAACTCTTTAAAAGAGTAAAACCAGCTCAAGACCTAATTACAAATCATCAAATGCTAAGCAGGAGAATAATGTTGTTAGTGTCCACCAGAAACTAAGCAATAAAAGAGCTGATTGACCTTTCTGAGAGAGAGAGTTCCATAATTGAGGTGCTGTCACTGAAAAGGTCCTTTTAAGTAAGCCAACCAACCTAGCTTCTTTTGGTGACGGAGCATACAATAGGGCCTTGGATGAAGACCATAAACTATGGGCATGTTCATATTGCAGATATCCAGGCGCCATGCAGTTTAGGGCTTTATAGGTAAGAACCAGCATGTGATGGGTTGAATTCTTAATATGATGCTTCAGTAGTTGCTTGCTGTGATCCAAAATGATGTCCTTTAAATCCTAGTAGGTTTCTGGACTCTAAATCCTGCTGCTTTTGAAGCATCCAGATTGGGTGTAGGTGTTTAGAGGGACTAGCCTTATGCTGAAGTGTTGTCTTGGAGATTTGACTGGTGTCATGTAATGGATCTGACATGTTATAGGGCATAAGGGAAGGAAGAGGAATAAGGGCTAGACCAGGATGAATGGTAACCCTAGAACCATCTCTGTCACTTGAGGCTCAGGTGGCCTCGGTGGCATGGAGTGCCTTCTACCAACTTCAGTTGGTGGCCCAGCTATGCCCCTATCTGGACAGGGATAACCTGGCTTCAGTTGTATATGTTCTGGTAATCCCCAAGTTGGATTACTGCAATGCACTCTACATGGGGTTGCCTTTGAAGATGGTTCAGAAGCTGCAGCTTGTGCAAAATGCAACGGCCAGACTGATAACAGGAACCAGAAAGTTTAAACATATAAGACCGACTTTGGCCTGCTTGCATTGGCTGCCTGTACGTTTCTAAGCCCGAGTCAAGGTGCTGGTTTTAACCTATAAGCCTTACACGGCTTGGGAGCACAATACCTGACGGAACGGCTCTCCTGGCATGAACCTACCTGTACACTATGCTCAACATCTAAGGTCCTCCTCTGGGTGCTTACGTCAAGGGAAGCTCAGAGGATGGCAACAAGGAAGAGGGCCTTTTCAGTGGTGGACCCCCAATTAAGGAATGATCTCCCCAACGAGGCTTGCCTGGCACCAATGTTGTTATCTTTTTGGTGCCAGGTCAAGACTTTTCTCTTCTCCCAGGCATTTAACAGTGTATGTTGAGTTTTTTCTTTCTTTCTTTTGACCCAGAATAGTTGTTTTAACTGGATATTGTATTTGTACTCTGTTTTTATGCTTTTTAAATTTTGTATATCAGTTTTTAATGTTCAATGTCTTTAATCTTTGTAAACCGCCCAGAGAGCTTTGGCTATGGGGCAGTATATAAATGCAATAAATAATAATAACCCTAATCAGGGAGTGTTACTTTTGGCTTTGCTATTATGGTATTTTAGCTGGGGAAATCTAAATGACTTTAATAAATCTTATTCTATTTTGCTGACCCTTATATTTGTTAACTGCCCTGAGCCTTCAGGATGGGGCTGGCTATATGTCTAAAAAAATATGATGGGAGGCATTATTATTATGGTTGAGAAGAGTTTCTGCACCGCTCATGGAACATTTATTCTGTCTCCCTCCCCCTCCACCCCAAGTTGTTCTTTAGTTCATATTAGAATGGTTCCGTGTTCCATCCATCGGGTTTCATGTTTTTTAAAGGCTGTCTTAACTGGAAACAGCCTTTATCTGGAACACACTTGTTTTCATTGATGAAACAAAAAATGAAACTGATGAGTTCTGTATTGTCCCAAGTACCAGCAGTTTCGTGATCCGTGTTCAAAGTTTCCACAACCCTCTTGGTCTAGTAGTGCGTTGACTTGGAAGCAGTGCTGGGAGAAGTCCTTCTGTATTCTCAGTTATTACTGTGTCTCTTGTCTTTCTTCTCTTGTATGAGTTACTCTGTGTCATTTTGGAGGTATTACTTCCTCGGTTCAAGGAATTAGGATGGGATCAAGGAAATTACATAGCAAAGCAGGAAAAAGAGACAGCTCCCTTCTAGCTCTACCTGCATGATTCAGAAGGACTAATCTCAGTGGAATGAACTTTTTTATGATCTTTTTTTAGCAGAACATTTCTTTGTGAAAAGAATAATTGCTTTAAAGTTGGATCACCAGTTACAGCTAAGGCCGAGTCATTACTTAGGATGTAGGCTTCTGCATAGGAATCAGCATGTCACTTGATGTACTATGGGCAGTACATACATTTTAAAAAAAAAAAACAGCTTACAGGGGTCCCTGAGCCAAAAGCTCTGATTCCCCTGAAAAATCTTCAGCCTAGAGCACATGTTACAAACGCCACAAGGATACTGCCCTCAACCCTCCACTCCGAAAACGTCACCTTGTGGCAAGTGCTGACTGGCTGTAATGCGTAGGACTTCATACTGTGTGAATCTGCATAATCACAACGCAATTCTTGGTTGTAGTTCTATGTTGCTGGGGAATATAGGTGGGAGGGTGCTGTTGCACTCATGTCCTGCTTGTGGGTTCCTGGTCAACAGCTGGTTGCCACTGTGCGAACAGAATGCTGGACTGGATGGACCCTTGGTCTGATTCAGCAGGGCTCCTCTTAAGTTCCTGATAGCTGCTGCTGGCAGGAGACTAGTGAACCATGGCACCTCTGGCCTGGATATAGCGGGTGCTTTCTTGCTATGGTTGTGCTGCATTGGCACAATGCAGACTTTTTGGCAGCTAGGCTTTCCCATGGATGAGGGAGAGGAGTGCTCTTTGTGAGTTGAATTTGGCCCTGTGTAGTAAGGTAGCAGGTGGGGTCTTTCTCTGTGCTTTTAAGAAGGATGCAAAAGCTTCTTCTGCTAACAGCACCGTAGAAAATCTGTTGAGGCAGAATATGAAAGGCTGTGCTGGAATACCTATTGATCACAATTGTGCTGCTCTTGCGCAGCCTCAGTTCATTGAATGAGGTCTGCAGATGAGTAGTGCTTAGCAGATGGTGCCCTGGAGTGTCTCATTTAAAATAAGTTCTCTAAAAAAATGAAATAGGGTTGTTTTATTAGTCAAGTAGGATTGGGTAAAAATATGATCCAGACAGATGACAAAATGTATTATGCGTGTGTGTAGAGAAGTGGTGTATGGGTGGGCTCGGCTCTGCAATTAAGCATCAGTGTAGGACTGATAATGTCTTAGCAGTGTGTGCCTATTTATTTATTTATTTATTACATTTCTATGCCACCCAATAGCTGAAGCTCTCTGGGCAGTTCACAACAATTAAAACCATAAAATACCTATTGGCTGTGTACTTTTTGCACCTGCCAAACTGGCTTGAATTTATAGGAATGCCAGACAATCCTCAAGAGATGCATTTTCCCTAATCCATTTTGCACCAGTGCCTGTGGAAGGAGGCTGCTATTTCTCGTAAACTTGCACGCTTATTCCATCTGAGTCGATGCGCTGCTTACTATGGTGAAAAAGAAGTACAGTCAGAGTTTATTGACTATTATGCTAAGTACTTCTTAGAATAAGCCTCTAGACACATGGAGCCTCCCACAGTGTCAAAAATGTGGTAATCTCACTACCTGCCTTGGACTTGTTCTAAAATTATTCCAATGTAGTGGTGGTGGTTCCTTTATCAAATGCAGAGGGTAATTGCTCCGTTTGCAAGAAAATTGAAACTATGGATTATCTAGGCAGGAGGAGGAACAGTTTGGAGGACTGGCAAGATACAGTGAGAAAAAGACAGGGTAACCTTCAGTATGAATGTTGTTGTATCCACTTTTATGTGTCATGGCAGGGGAGAAAATATGAGGCTGGCTGAGGATTCTGGGAGTTGTAGTCCAACACATCTGGAGGGCACCAGGTTGGGGAAGGCTGCTCCAGGCTCTGCACAAGTGAGACAGCTCTACAGCAATATGGGGTCTCTTGGGAATGAAGGTTTCTGCACAAATGGATTATTAGAACTACTAGTAGCATTTCCCTTGTCTGTTTCCCTGTCAATGCACAAATGGCTCCTGGATAATAATCCCTGCTGCTTGTCGTCTCATAAGCCCTTTACTTTCTGTACTATCGGTATCAGAATTTCATATCTCTATGCTTTTAAAGGAAGGCAAACTTAGGCAGTTAATGAGGCTGCTCCTCTCTACATGGCACAACCAAGATTCTTTTCTCGACATTCCACTTGCTGGGTCTTCAGCACAATGCTGAAACCACAAAAGTTTCATTGGGATCAAGTGAGAAATGAACTATGCAAGCCGTCCAAGTGCATAAAGTGTGGCTTCTCTCACACTTAGACAGCAGCGTGACTGTTAGCATGCACAATTTATTCTTTTAATGTATAAGCATTATCATCCTAAATATTTGATTCCACCCCATCTTGGTCACGTTAGTCTGGTTCGCATATAACCCAGAGCATGGGTTGAGTATGGGTTGTTGTTGAACCCTGCACATAACTATGAATGCCCCAAGGTTCACAACCCAACAAAAAAACCAACTTCCTGGGTTATTCATGGTTAACAATTCATAGTTAAACCATAGTGCAGGATTCACATGTAATGACAACCCACAATTCAACAACAACTCGTACTCAGCCCATACTCTGGGTTGTTATGTGCAAACCAGGTCATTCTCTCTCCCGACCCCACCCTATTATGTGTTCCTTGTGATGTCAGAAATTGTAGATTTCTTCAGGGACCATCTCTCCTGCAGTAGTTAAACCATCTTTAATTAGGTTTTAGGCCTCCTGGGGCAGATGTCTGTCAAGCTGCTATAATTGGCTTATTATTTTTGAGCTGTCTATCTCTCCTTTCTAATAATATGACATCTGGGACAAAGATTTTTGGAAGTGGGGGAAAATGCTGTTACTGTCCCTCTTCTTAATGCCATTTCTGCGCCAATAATAAATTAGCATTTATATGTGCTTTTTGAGACTTTATATCCATTGTTTGTCAGCCTTCCTGAACCTGATGCCTTCCAGCTGTGTTGGACTGCAATGCCTAGCATCCCCAACCAACAGCTACCTGGGGATGCTAGCAGTCGTAGTCCAGCACATATGAAGGGCACTACATTAATAAGCAATTGTACCAACAAGCCATATCATAGATGAGTCTTACTCTAACTGTGCAGATGAGTGCTGGCTGGCCTAAGGTCACTTGCTTTCACTGACCTTTAGCTACAAACTGCAACATGGGATCCCACTTCTATATATATTTTTAAACATACACATCAATCTTCCTGCTTTCTCTATCTAGGGCAACCAGGTGTAAGGTGAGGCAGGGCTTCTCTACCTTCAATAACTGCAGAGCAGTTGGATTTTACTAAAGGCACCTTGTCCTGTAACTCCACATTCTGAAAATCTGTTTTTGACACTACTATTGAAGGAACAGAAGGCCTGCTCTCCTTTACTTCTGCTCATTTGCCTTTTGCCTTTTGTTTTTTAAAAGATCTAAAAGGTGATGCCACTGCTGTGACACACTATAGGTCATGGTGTGATCTTCTTGGGCAGGGGCTGGGCTTCCCCCCTCCATCATTATACCAGACCGTCACCTGGGGTCCCCAACCTTAATGGGCCAGTGGGTACATCTGGAATTTTGAGTGTCATGGGTGTGCTTCACAAAATGGTTGCCATGGTGGGAATGGCCAGTTACAAAACATCCCAGAAGGCAAAGTGATGAGGTTAAGATAAAAGTAACTTACCCCAGAATCTAAGTACAAGGCTGAGAGGTGATCTGAGCTCCCCAACACAAAACGGCACCTTTGAGCCCACAGCTTTCTCCTTCAACACCTATTTCACAAAAAGCAAACTGATGAGGCTCAGAGATGTAAACTGAGTACAAGGCAGAGCTGTAGTCTGTGCCCAAATGCCAAACCATATATTTGTCCCTTGCAAAGCACAATAAAATACCAATTTCATAGAAGGCAAACATCTTTAAATTAAAAAGATGAAACTTTTTGTTTTAAATCAGGAGGTTCAGGGAGCCTGGTGGGCATCAAGGGAGGTGTCTGTAGGCATATTAGTGTCCACAGGTACTACATTGGGAACTCTAGTATCAGATCATAGAAGTGTTGCTGGCCTGTACATTACCAGGTACTGACCTGTGCAGACCATGAAAGTTATACTGCTAAAGGTCATACAGCTTACACGGGATGGTAAGATGGAAATTGAGAAGTGGGGGCAGGCAGAATCTGCTGTATGAGTTGTGGCGCTTTGGGAATAAAATGTCGGTAGCAAAGGAGGAGCAGGTATGGTGATATGAAAGGGCCAAAAACGACTGAGTGCAACTTGTGTGATTTCAAGGGTAGCAAGAATGGTTGCTATATTTTTTTAGGTCCCCTCACCAGTTGTAACCACTTTATGTAGAACCCTCTTCTATGCAGGAAATTGTGTGCGATGCATGCATACCCCATAAAGCAGTTGGCATGTATGTAGAATTCTTATGTGGGGCACACAGGAGTTGCAGGATTTCCTGCCAAGAAATGATTTTTTATGAGTTTTATTATTTATGTAGACATTTTATAAACTATGAAGAGGCTCTTCATTTCCTCTTCATACTTGCATCCTGTCCATTTTGTTGAAAGGATCGGGACAACATCCATGGTGCAATCCCATTTTTTACATTTTCTCAATAACCCTGTAAGGTAGGCTAAACTGCAGATTGTA
Source organism: Anniella stebbinsi (assembly GCA_029215795.1). NCBI lineage: Eukaryota > Metazoa > Chordata > Lepidosauria > Squamata > Anniellidae > Anniella > Anniella stebbinsi. Next base: position 55,124,380 of record JARDYH010000005.1, on the reverse strand, counting down.
AATGGAGGCAACAGCCCAAGACAATGGTTGTTCATAGAGTCAAGTGTCTTTCTCCTCCCCCCCCCCCTTAACATCTGGCATTTATATGTGTTTTTAAGTCTGATCCTGCCAAGGAACATTAGATGGAACTCTTTGGTTGTGTTCACACTTTGGTTGTGTTCAGACAACACAATAGTCAAGGGTGGGGTAATAATTGTTAGCGGAAGTCAGAATTTGTGTGTTCTTAAGGAACAATGCTAGAGACAATTCTTTAATAGTAGAGAACAAAAAATGAATCTGTTTATTCTTAGAATAAAACGGAAACATTAATAGATAGAATAGGAGTGGAGAGATAAGATTTGTTTATCTAGTCTTCTTGAAGACTTCTTACTAAGTGCCATTAGGAAAAAATAACGGTCATAGAGAGAGCATAAGTGTCATAGAAAGAGCAGTTAGAACCAGGAAGCAAGCCTGAGAACTACATTATGGGACACACTTAGAATCTTCAGGTTAAAGAGATACTAACCAGTCAAAATAAAGAACATAGTACAAATATATCTCTAACTGATTAACTATCTGATTCTCTGCTGCACTTCTCACTTATGACAGGCTGAGTTTCTTGCACACTCGATGTTGATCACATCTAACAATAATAAATTCAACAGTTGTTTATCTAGGGGGTACTCCCCACACCACATGATAATAATCAACCATGGTGTGGATTACGATCAGTGTTGAGTTGACTATTGGCCCGCGCTGAGTTGACTTATTCATTCCCCGCTCTCTCTCCTCCCCTCAGTCCTCCCACTAGTATCTCATCAGCCACTGCTGCGGAAAATCTATCCTGCCAGCTGGACTAGAGTGGCAGCCATTGCTTTGACTGCTCTTGCTTTGCAACTCTGTGGCTGACGAAAAAACCAACGGTGGCCCAGGAAATAACCAATGGTGCCTCCACACAACACGATGACCAATGGTGGTTCAAATAGCCAACTCTGTGTAGCATTGGTTATTTGCATTGGTTATTTCAGCCAAATAATCCAGCGTTGGTTAAAATATTCCCTCCATGCAATACGATAACCCATGGTCAGTTAAATAACCAACCATTGACTATTTAAACTGGGTTTGGATAACACGATAACCAACAGTCAGTTAAATAGTCAACAGTGGGTTAAATAGTCAATGGTTGGTTATTATGTCATTTGCTGGGACCTTTTCACACCACAGTTGGTTATTCGGCTGAAATAACCAACACAAATAACCAATGCTCTGCAGAGTTTATTATTTCAACAACCGCTGGTTATTGGGTCTTGTGTTGAGCACCATCGACTATTTCATTGCACACAGTTGTTTATTTTCAATGACTACAAAATCCCCTGGCAAGAGCAACCAAAGCAGCAGCTGCTGCTCTAGTCCAGCTGGCAGAACTCTCAATGGCTGATGGGATACCAGCAGGAGGATTGAGAAAGGGAGAGGGGGGTTGTGTCAGTCAAACATATGGTTGACTAATAGTCAACTTGGCGCTGGCCTTAATTCAAACCACGCTTGATTATAATAATGTCGTGTGGGGAGTACCCCCTCGATAATCAACCGTGGAGTTGACTATTAACCCACCATTGAGTATTGTGTTGTCCAAACACAGCCAATATTTGGCAGTCTTGTGTGGACTATAAACGCTTGTATTATGTTCCCTTTCTCTCATTCTGTGCTCCTGATCGGAAAAGATTCTTGGATAAGCACAGACCATTTAATTTCTCTTTCATACATGCTATTATATTGCCAAGTAACCACTTGCCTCTTTAATGTGATCAGTCATACCGAGAGACTTTCTGCTGGGCCTACATAGAATAAATATAGTCTTCCTCTTATGTTCTCTGTCCCAGCTTTTCTATTTTTTAAGGAAAGTTTTAGGATATTCTGCTATTGGTTTCCCTAGTGCATGTTTTCCCTCACCTATGCCATTCCATAGAACCCCCTCCCCTTTGAAACTTATTAGAAGGGCTTAAAAATATTGCATATTTTTTGTATACTACACCCAACATATTCAGCCTGTAGGACAGGAACCGTACTACTTATTTTATTTTGTTGAAGATAACAGGATGATCCTTGATAGGCAGAGTCAGAAGATGGATGCTGGGTGACAGATTGTTAGAGGACAGAGTTTTTTTAGGCCAGGCAATCTGCCCTGCACCCCCTAAGCCAGACTGTTGTCCTCAGGAGGATGTTGTCCCATTACCAGTATTGAAAGATTCAGGCAGAAACATGTCTTGGGTTGGCCTTGGACCAGCTACAAATGGAAATAAATATTGTTGTCAATATAATCTGAACAAAGGATTGATTTTGGTTTTAGTAGATCAGCGCCCTGTCCAGTTATCAGATAAATTAAGTAATTTCAAACAAATATTGCAGTATCTCAATAATAGGGATGATGTTTTGCAAATATTTGAAGATGACAGGATAACTAATAATGCAGACAAGTAATTCTTCCAGAAAATCATCCACAATGAATGGCTTTAATCCAGATATTAACATTGTTTTGCAATACAATTAAGCCCCTGCTTATCCTAGAGAGCAGTTCTTTCTGCTATTCCATCACTGCCTCTAAGCCAATGTAATAGCTTTGGGGAGGGGTGTCCAGGGGGTCAGTATATTTGTTGGCACCATGTGCTGCAGTCCTGATCTTGCTCATTCCCTTTGCTAGTGGCAGCTATTTACATAAGGAAAACATGTGCATGTTAACTGCTTTCATGAAATTCATGTCATGTCTAGTTTGGCCCTAAATGTGTCTGGTTTTTTAAAAGCACTCTGTGCTTCTGCAGTGCATTCAGTCCCCTACAAGACACAACGTATCTGTGCATAACCTGTTTTGATTCTCTGGCCCTCCGCATCCACGTTGTCCACGTAGCAGATTGAGGGACTGAAGAGGTTAGTATGGGATACACAGTTCATACAAGAGAAGGATGGGTAAATCCTGCACAGCAGAGCAACCTCTTTTAGTACAGCTTCTTACACTCATTTTGCACTAAAGCACCAAACTGGCAATGTAGAAAGCTTCCATGTGGACATGTCCAAAGATCAGTCTTGATCATGGGAATCCTCTTAATAATGCCATCTGCATAGCATTTGTATATTTTATATTTGTTTAATTATCATGTCTGTCTCTCTTCCCCACCTCTCAAAATCTTGGGATTGTAGATGATGAGAATGCTGAGATTCAGAGAGCCTATCTACACTACTGCTTTAAAACAGTTTATAACAGTTCTAAACTGGTTAATAACTGTTATTGACCCGTTTAAAACTGTTATAAACCGTTTTAAAGCAGTAGTGTAGAAAAGGCTCTGTTAGAGATCCCTAGCACCTCACTTAGAACAAGAGCTATCACTGGGGAGAGGGAAAGTCAAGCCAATTTAAATCAGTGGTGTAGATGTCCATAGAGAGGAGTATTTGCTCTCAGAATTGTGGCTGTTACCTACTATAAAACAAAGAATGTTGTGGTACCTTAAAGGCTAACAGATTTTTTATGTCTTAAGCTTTTGTGAACTAGAGTCCATATTTACTATGCCATAGTAAATGTATCCGTCTATATTTTATTTATAGACTGGGATCCCACCCACGGGGGCAGGGTGGGATCCCAGCCCAATGAGAACTGATTGAGCTCAACGGGCACAATGCTGATTGACTTTGGGGAGGGAATAGAAAACATTGGGGTGGAGGTGATGTGAATGGAATGGAATGGAGTATCCTGTAACAAGACTGGCTGTCTGGAACACTCCACAGTTCATTACATGTGACTATTGGCCTGGTTCACATGTAATGACAACCCAGAGCATGGGTTGAATATGGGTTGTTGTTAAATTGTGGGTTGTCATTAATTGCAAGCCTGGTACTATGGTTTAACCAAAGTTCACAACCCAACAACAAACCAGCTTCCTGGGTTGTTTGTGGTTAACCCATAGTTAAACCTTGTTGTCCATGCTAACTATCTCTCATTGGTTAGATCAAAATTTGATTAGAGTAAAATCTCTGTTTTTAATCAGTGATTAGTGTGTTTAGACTTTCAGCCATACTTTCACAGATGGACAATGGTGGGTGGGCGACTGATGTTGGCTTCATTCAGATTATAGCTACTGGGGCGCAAATAGTCCCCTATATTTTATGTAACCCTGAAGAGGGGAGGGGAATCTCGAAGTCTCTCTGATCCAGAGAGCTTCATGTCTGTTAAATTGCTGCTGTCTGAATGTTCATGCAGTAACTGAAGTAGAAGGTACTACTTGCCTCAGAGAGATTTCCCTTCAAGTGAATGTCTGTTCTATAGATTCTTCACTGACTACAACAAAGAAACAAGTCTCAACAATGCCTTTTTTATTGTTAAGATGACTTTCTTTTCAGCTTAGCTGTTTTGCTGTTCCTGTTTCAAAGCAATCTTTGAGAGAGAACTGGGTTTATTATAGATCTACAATCACTTCTTGTGTTGAGAAAGGTAGAATGAACACTTCGTGTTTTAATGTTACAAAACATGAATGTTCTATTCTTTATAAAATTGTTAGAGGAGTACCAACGCATGTGAAAACTGATATAGAGGATCTCGTTGGTGTAGAAGCAGATGATCCCCCCCCCAAATATCAGTTGAAAAATGGCAGAGTTACAGCAGTTTAAAAATTGTGGCTTGAGGGGGGTGTTTTGTATTTTTCAATTCCCCCTCCCAAACATATATCTTAAATCTGCCAAAAAGATGCGAAAGGTCTAGCTTGTCAAGCAAAAGTTGTGTGCAGAAATCCCCTCTTTTGCACAACTATGAAAGGTACAGGGACGGTGTCCTCTTTTGCATCTAGCTGCCCCACCCCCCACCCCAAGGAAGGAGGAGCAGTGGAAGGAGATTGAGATTGAAAGATCAAGGGAAAGTGTGGATGCATAGAACCTAAGGGGCAACCAAGCGCAATATGCAAGACTGTAGAATGTCTTTACTGCTTACATAGAGCTGAGGTTAAGATGGGGAGACTTCATTTGCAAATCCCATGCTTTTTGGTGGACTAGTAAGTAGATCTATCCAGGATAGGTTTCAGGTTTGTGTTCAAGGGTGCTTCCAGACAATGGCCTCCTAGTGCTACCAGTTAAAAGGCGTGCAGCTATTCTTTTTCCTCTTAACAGCTTCTTTTCAGTATGAATAAGGACTACAGAAGTAGTGGAAAAATTTGGGAGGATTACAAATGAAAGTCAGTGTTGTGTGGATGGTATGATAAAACCCTTGTCTGGAAGTATCTTTGACAATTATTTAACACAGTTTTATTTGCACCTCAGGGCTGGTGCCAACAAATACTGGATTCTATAAATTAATCACATTAAGCAAATCTACATACATTTGCTTATTTTGCATGATTGGTTCTACTTTTGCCAGTCATTGGAAGATGCAAAGTGCCATCTAGAGTCCTGAATCCAAATTCCCTTGACCACATGGAAATATTTTGCATTCATGGGTCAGTTTTGCAAGGAAGAAATGCCTGTGTGTGCTGAGGACAGGAATTGCTTTAAAGCCCCTGTTTTGGATTGTGGCAATCCTTCCTAGACCCTTGTCTGCCATGCAGACTAGCAATGATCAGCATGGGGTTGAGAGCTGTCTTTGAAGGCCCTGGGCTCAATGCAGTTAGGCCTTCTGAGCTAGCTGTTGCAGAGTGTGGTGTTCCCTCTTCTTGGAAAGTGGCCACAGGAGACACGAACTGGGTGAGATCCAGCACTGCTGAAAAGCATAGTTGTTACTGATGGCTGTTTTAACTGGTTGGGTGCTTTTACTGTTGTGCTTTTAATTAGGGTTTTCATTAATTTGTGTTAATCTATATTATTGTTAGCTGCTTCAAGCACCATTTTTGCAGAAAGGCAGGCTATTCAATTAATTAATTAATTAAATTTCAAATTTCAAATACTGTATTGCTGAGTCCGAGGACCAATGCAAGTAAAAAGAAACAGTATCCATCATTAAAACTATAAAAGGTTTACATATTTGGGACAAACAGCACATTTTAACATCAACACATAAAACAGGATGAATAAAATTGAGCTGAATTTAGCTTATACAACCATAAATAAAACATTACAATTAAAAAGGCTAAAACAAAAGTTAAATTCTTGTCAAGGTGCAACTTTAAAATGTTCAGATCTGCTAGTTACTATTCAATAAATAAAATACAGTGCGGCCTAGAGTTGGGCCAATACTAGCACAGTATTGTCTACTCTGGCCAGATCTACACCAAGCAGGATATAGCAGTATGAAAGCAGTATGTAAAAGGCAGAAGCCACATTACTGTTTTATGGCGGTATTGAAGTGTACTAACAACTGTTGGGGACCATTGACACATACCATATACCTCTATATCCTGCTTGGTATGGCTCCTGCCTTTTATATACCGTTTTCATACTGCTATATCCCGCTTGGTGTAGATCTGGCTTGTGGCAGTAGCTCTCCAGGCACTCAGGCCAAGGTCGTTTCCAAGTTCTGCTACATAAGAACCTTTAAGTCAGCCTTCCTCAACCCTCCAGATGTGTTGGACTACACCCCCCATCGTCCCTAGCCAGTATAGCCATTGGCCAACACATTTGGAGAGCGCAGGATTGGGGGAAGGCTTCTTTAAGTGGGAATGCAGGGATTGCATCTGCAAAGAATACCCTCTGTCACTTGCACTGTTTCATAGAGGAAAGCTTCCTCTAAGACTGAAGTGTAGTGGGGGCAGAGGGAGTATTTTGTCACCAAAGGCTGACCGGGGTTCATTCGTTGTATATTTCCATTTAATGCAGTTACATTATTTATTCAAGCAAAAGCCCAATGTTTCTCTGCTTGCTCCTGTACCCTACAGCCTTGCCCGCCGTGCTGCTTAAGTAATGTAAATGTTTAAGGGATAAGTCTTTCTAATAACCCCCTGCTGTACAACAGGGCAGTGGGGACCAGGGCTCTGGGGAGATGCCTTGATAATTAAGGCAGCCTGGTAACACCTGAGATTAGCTCCTTTTGGAAGAAGAAGACAAATATAAAACTAATGCTCACCAGCTCGCTATTTGTAAGACATGACGTGTTCTGGCTGGCTAGCTGCTTTTTAAAAAGTGTATTTTTTATTATTATTTTACTTCCCACAGAGTTGTTTGGTGCTATATATTTTGCTCCTGGGGTCCAGTGAACAGCTTGTTAAGCTGTCTGGTTGTCAGAGAACATATTAACTTTTTTAAGGCTTTGTGGATTTTATCTCTCTTAGCAGTTATGTTCTGCTACTGCATGTCCTCATTCACATGTGTACAAACTCAAATGGAGATGTGTGCCTGCACCCAGAAATATAGGGATCTTTCCCAGAGGGGTGATACATGTGCACAGATCATGTGCTGTACCTCAACAATATGGGGGAAATTATTTATCAACTATCAGGGTTGATGAATATAATTTTTTATTTTACCACAAAGTATTTTACTGCAGAGAAAAATGCTTGGTTAGTATACCACCCCCTTAGTGCTTAGACTGGCACTATATTCCTAATAACAATAATGGGGAGAGAAAAACTGAGACAGTGACTGATGTTTGCCAAATAAAGTGTTAGAATGGACTCAAGGGGAATGGTGGTGTAGGTTCTGGGAGGAAACCCAAATTCGATATGTGGGTGAAATCCAAACTTGGATGACACGGGGTGGGCCACCCAAGGATAGATCCAGAGGTATATCAGAAGAAAGAGGAAGAAATGAAGTAAACATGGGTATATTTACCTAGTTTCACAGTAAGGGGAACCCAAAAGACCCATTTTCCTGATTGGTCCCGGATAATTGGAAACTCAGAGAGAGCTCAGGTTACGCTCTGGTCAGCAGGTTGTTGGTCACAAATTCAAAATGAGTAATCTCCCTCGTTGCCTAGACACTCTTGAGTATAGAGTTAGGTGGATATAACCAAATGACTGGATCCTTGGGCTCAAGGGAATGATGGGAAGTCTGAACTGTTGGCTAAACTGTTTTCAGGGACCTTGGAGCCAAAACAATTTGGTTGCAAAAACAGAATTTGGAATTGAGAGCCTAAAATGTTGTTGTTGTTATCGTTGTTATCAACCAAGATGTCTCCTTGGACCATGACTACTCTGAGGAAAAATGAAAAACATCTTTAGAGGCAAGTAAACTCAGGGAATGAGGCAAGGGAGGGAAACTAGTTAAGACTGTGGGCATGTAGGTGGTTGTGCTTGGCTCAAGACTCTGAGACAATCTTGGTATAACACTCTAGACTTCCACTTGTCCACTGAATGAATAAGCCACTGGGTAAGCAACTTCTAAGAAGTGGCACAGCCTCCTGCAGAGGACAGCTCCCCACAGGGGCACGTTTTCAGCTCAAAGTGTAGCAAGGGCATGCCAGGGATGGAAGCCGCTAGAGAACTGCAATGGGTGCTTCATCAGGAGTGAAGCTCAATCTGGATATACAAGTCAGTGGATCTATCTGAGCACATAAGGTGAAGAAGGACAGAGGAGCTCTGGCCCTGGAAATGTGGGCTAAACTAACCAGAGTAGAAGAGGGACAAAGCTAGGAAAGATTGAGAGGAATGGGCTTGAGAGCTGAGCCAACTCCAGGCTGATCATGGAGCTGTGCAACAAGTCTGTCCATGCTGAGCTGTGTGGTTGAATAATGCATGGGTGCCTGAACTCCAGAGCAGGCATGGACTTCAGAGCAAAGAATACCAAAGGATCAATAGCTGCGGGACAGACTCACAATGGGGTAGAACAAAGGGATCAGTAGCTTAACTCTGGGGAATAAAAGGGAACCTCTAGGCGATTCCTGTCTACTTGAATGAATTAAGCTGAGCTGACTGAACGTTACAAAAGCCATGTGTCTGAGAGGAGTTAAGCAGAGACAGGATACCATGAGCGGTGCCCAGGTGGTGCTTTATTTCAGGACTAGACCATGTTCCTTACCAAAACTGAAGGTACCCATGAAGGTTGTCTGGGTGGAGTGATGACATAAGAACATAAGAAGTGCCATGCTGGATCAAACTGAGGGTCCATCGAGTCCAGCACTCTGTTCACACAGTGGCCAACCAGCTGTCAACCAGGGACCAACAAAGCAGGACATGGTGCAACCCTCCTACCCACGTTCCCCAGCAACAGGTGCACGCAGGCTTACTGCCTTGGATATTGGAGGTAGCACATAACCATCAGGGCTAGTAGCCATTGATAGCCTTCTCCTCCAGGAATTTATCCAACCCCCTTTTAAAGCCATTCAAATTGGTGGTGACTTTGAGCTTCTCTACACATAGGAAAAATCCCGCAGCCTTACTGGGGCTTTCATCTTCTGCAGTATTTCTGCATTCACAATGCACTTCTTTACACTCGAGCACATGATTTTGAATTGAAAACTTTACTTCTTGGCAAGGCTTCATTGTGTTTAATGAAACAAAGCCATCTAGTTGCAGAATTATGGCATAACACCATCTTTATACACTGGGGAAATCCCATGATATCCCAGCGGTAACTTTAAATACTGCATTATCTCCAATTATTTTTAAGCGAGATTGACAATGTCGTGTAATGGACCTGCCAGTCACGAGCATGCAATTAATCGCTCGTTTAGAGAAGCCCTTTGTACTCAGGAAGGCATTTGCATGTATCTGGAAATCCCATGGGCAACTTTTAATTCAATCAGAAGAGGGCGCACATAGGTAGGTAGGTGGTAGTTCTCTTGCTACTGACCAGGACACTCTCTTGTTTCTTGTAGCCTTCAACCCTCTTACTTTTACAGCCTTTCTCAGATCAAAATGGATGCTTTGGCCAAGGTGCCAGGCGAGCCTTCCCCAAGCTGATACCCTCCAGATGTTTTGGACTACAGCCCCAGCCCATGTGGCCAATGGTCAGAGATAATGGGAATTATCATTGGAAACATCTGGAGGACACCACATTGGGAACATCTGTCCTAGGATGATGCCGACAAAAATACAGAACACGAGCTATAAACATACTATACATTTATAAAGCTGTCATGGCTGAGCTTCTCTGAAACAGTTCACATAATGAATTGAAAGCAGAGGTGAGATATGAACCGGGGCAACATAGTTCACAGACCAAAAACTTCACTTCTCTGTAGAGTTAGCATTTAAAAGCACGTTTGAGATCAAAGTTATTGTACCAGTCTGCAGAACTGCACTAGTTCCTTGTGTGGCTTCTTTCCAGCCACCAAATTCTCCCTTTCACAGACCTTTTGGTCTGAGGGTTTATGTGAAAAATATCTGATGAAGTCCAGTATCTATTTAGTCCATGCCCTCCCTCCCACCACCTTTTTGGAGACCATAATTGAGGCCATATGTATAGGGCAGGAGTGGGTAACTTGTGGTCCTCCAGATACTTTTGAGCTAAAGCTCCCACCATTAGCCATATGGTTTGGGGCTGATGGGAGTTCTGGAGGACTTCTGGTTATCCACCCTTGTCCTACACATATGGCCAACACTGAATAGATGTGTAGGAGAGAGGTTTTATATAAGAACAATTCTGCACATGCCCCTTCCCCTCCCTGCAGCACTATGCTGTACCTGCCAAAATCTCTTCTGGTTGCATGACACATAAAGGTAGCCCTTGTCCTCCACTGCATCTCATCAGATTACATGTGCCTCTTGCAGCAGTTCCGTAACCACCTTTAAGCTGAGCCTTCTTATTATTTCATTCATTCATTTAACCAATGGGTTGCCCTCTAGCCAAAGCTCTCAGGGTGAAACACATAACAAAAATAAAATATAAAACAACATTAAATCAATAAAATCCAATTAAATACAAACAAGATTAAAAGCAGCCACATGGCATAATTTACAAAGTGGAGGACAAATATCAAGAGCAATGATTTCCAAAGATCTAAAAATATAAACTGAGAAATATATATATATATATATATATATATATAATATAAACACAACTGGCAGAAAGACACGGTTCACACAACACACTAACCCATCCAGTGTGGGTTGTTGTTGAATCATGGGTTATTGTGTTGTCTGAACACAGCACTTTCCCCTTAATTGTCTTGTCTGAATGGAGCGTGTTTTTCACAGGGTTGCTCATTAACCATGCAGCTTAGCTTGTTAACCACTCTGAACAACCCAACAACAAGCCATGGGTTCTCAAGGCGTCTTGTTCAAGAAAAATAAACCACACTGTTTGGCTAACAAGTTGCCCTAAAGAAAACATTGTGTTCAGTCGTCATGATAACCTATCCTGTGGAAAATGCGCTGTGTACAGACAACACGATAATCCATGGTGGATTAGCATGTGGTGTGAACCCAGTAGGGTCCCCTCTACAAGAATTCGGTTTGACGCCCAGTTGGCCGATTATACGCATCTTTTCGCAATGGTTTTTACGCCTAATGCCTATACACGGGAGGCGGTGAAGCGCATTACTGGTTGTATGAAACGCACTTTAAAGTTGTTTACATGCGGAGAATCGCTTGTTTACATGGTCATAAGGCACTTTAACTCCTGCAGTAAATTAAAACTCGCTATTTAACGCGCATTCAATAATGCGCATAATTGGACAGAAAAAGCGCCTCAACCCCTGATTTGCACTCCGTTCATGTGGAGGTAAAATCGGTAATGCGCTTTGAAAGAGCTTTAAATCACTCTTGTAGAGGCACCCTAAGTTAAAAGACCTGAGAGAATAGAAAGGTCTTTGCCTGGTGCCAAAAAGTCAGCAGAGTAGATGCTAGACGATCTCTTTTAGTGAGGTAATTCCACAATTTTGGTAGGTGGGTGAGGTCTACCATGATTAGTCACTCACTGAATCTCTGTCCAGGGGCACTTAGTTTTTCTATGTTGTCATTTAAATAATGCATTAAGGGTACTTCCAGATGAGGATTTTATTGTGCAGTTGCCCTGCCTCATCCATAGAATTGTACTGGGGAGTCCAGATGTCGTCTTCAACTTGTGACCGTCCCATTTCCCACCCACCCCACCATTTCTTATGTTGTTATTATTATTATTATTATTATTATTCATTATTTCCCCAGAAAATCGGTTAACGAGGAAAAGACAACATGGCCTGGGACTGCTAGGAGCCATCTGTCTGCAAGCACAGTAACTCTCTAGCCAAACTTCATTCCCTTCCTCACGGCCCTCAGTTATGTGCTATATCACTTCTGGTGAATTCTGAGGGCATTTGTTGGGTTCTGTCAGATGGTAAACATCTCTCTCTCTGTGCAACTCTGTTTCCCTATAAATTATGCACATGGAAAAAAATAGGGCCAGAAAGCAGCAGGCATCAATAATTGATTGCAGAATCTTCCTAAATGATGAGCTTCATCTGTGTGTCTGAGGAGCTTGGTAGTTTGTTTTTTGTTTTTGCTTAGCAATGTGTTGGCCTTATGGATATTTGCAAGGGGATGTTGGACGTTTTTCAAAAGTTTTTTTTTTTAAGTTAACTTTTCTGTTTAAATGCTGCTTTCCTTCCCCCTGCGGAAAATCCACCGAGCTTGTTATAAATCGAACTGTTACAATGACGACAAAACGTTTTGGTAATCTGTTGAAGTAAATACTAGTTGGTTTTTCTGTGGTTTTGTACATATTGAACCAAACTCATGGGTTTGTTTATTTTTATAATGTATATATTATATTTCTTCAGTGGATAATACCTGAAGCAGCTTACCTGAAATGATAAAATAACATCTGTGAACTTTCCAATAGCTGTCCAGAAAATACAGGCAGACTGGGGTGAAACACACAGCTGGAGCATTTGCTAGATTGGTTCAATATATGCAAATCCCATTAAAGTGATGTTTTTTGTGAGAATTGAAGAGCTAGCTTGATTTAATAGAGCAGAGCTAAACAGCTTGTGGCCCTCCAAATGTTTTGGCATACAACTCCAATCTCCCTCACCATTGGCTGTGGTGGCTAGGGATGATGGGAGTTATAGGCCAAAACATCTGGAGGACCACAAGTTGATCACCCCTGTAATAGAGAGTTCAGACCTGGTTTGAGACCCAACTTTGCCATATGGATTCATAGTGTGCGCTTGGGCAAGCTTACGTCACTGTATCTCAGCTTTAGTTCCCCATCTATACATTTGGGACCAACAGTAATCTACTGAAGTGTGGTTGTGAGGCCAAACGTAACAGACTGTAAAGCAGGAGTGGAAAGCATGTGATTCTCCAAATATTGTTGGACTTCAACTCCCATAATCTCTCACCATTGGCTATGCTGGCTAGTGCTGATACGAGTTACAGTCCAACAACATCTGGAAGGCCACATGTTTCTACCACTGCTGTAAAGCTACCTTGGAAGTTGAAAGCTGTAAGGTTCAAAATGGGCTATAAATAAAATAAAGTTCTTTATAGGTTAAAATGTGCCACAGTAGCGATTATTAGAGTACTTGTCATTACGCATTTCGATAACCTATGAAGTGATGATTCACCTAACTTTCATATTCCTACTAATCTTCTCTTTGAGTTGAGGACAGCAGCAAAGTGAAGTGAGCACATTTTGAATTAACGGTTGGAGTGTGTGGCTTTTAATAACAGCCTTCAAACCCATCCAACTGGAAAATAGCTTGGGAAACAGGAATGTATATATACTCCCCCTTTAAAGAGGAGTGTGTAACTTTTACTCCTGAATTGCTTTGTCTGTGAAAATGTCACTATGGCAGAGGTGGTGATAAGGCTTTGCCCCCTATTTTGTTCATTTGGAGCAGAGGGTAGGCTAAGCTTTAATAATTTGCACAGTTCCAGGAGAGTAGCCTTGTAAACATTTATTATAGCAAAAACTGTGTCATGCAGTACTTTCAAGGCTAACAAAAGTATTGCGACATGGCTAGTGAAGATAAAGTTGGAATCCAGCATAGTTTCAAGTGATGAGGAAAACTATTCACACAGGCTTGATTCTGGTCCCATGCCACTTTTGTTTAGCTAAGGCGCATAGGAAGCTTCTTAGATTACTTCAAACTATTGGTCCATGTAGCATTGTGTATTCTGATTATCATTAGCCTTTCACATTGCCTGCTACCTGATTCTTTTAACTGGAGATACCAGCGATTGAATGTGGGCGCTTCTATGTACAAAACATGTGCTCTATCACTGAGATGTGGTTCCTTCCTCAAGTGGGGAGGTGGTGGAGATGGCTGTTTTTTTTTTAAAAAAAATAGCATTTGAGAATATTTAATGTTTGTCACATACATGACCTTGGTAATGCTTATAATATCCCTGTAGGGCATTATAATCCCCATGTTGCTGCTGTCCTACAATATCGACGGTCTCTTTACATGGGGAGAGAAAGAGGAAGCCCATTCAGGGGCTGTTTAAATCACGCTGCTTTTCCTGCACTGTTTTTTTTAAAAAAAGACGGATTAAAAAAGCTCTATTTTGTGACGGCAAAACGAGCAGAAGGCACGTGGGAGGCAGACGTTGTCTAAAAAATGCGCGAACATCCGTAAGTGGGCAGTAGCAAGCGTGTGATAAAGCGCTCATCTGATGACGCTCAAAGTGTTCAGAGTATACTTAAAATGGCGGCATTGCCAAGCTAATTGATAACACTGTCCTGATCTGTTCTGGTAATGTCAGAAGACCCAGGTCATGTGGGACAAGGCCAGGACATGGCTGCTGCCCACATCAGTGTTGCCCATTCTGGAAACATTTACTGACTTACGATGCCTGTTACTATTTTTAGTTCATGGCCTGCTGTTATAGTTGTATGTTGTGTTAGCTATAATGTTTTTAAATTGTTCTGTTCTATTTGTTTGAAGGATTGTTTTAACTAAGTTTATTTTCATCTTGGTTTTTATTACTGTTGGGCAGTTAGAGCATCGTTTTGTTTGATGGAAAGGCTGAATACTAATCGAATAAAGCAATATTTATATTGTAATTTTATTGTTGTACATCACCTGGATATGTTGTATAGAACAATTTAAAATCATTTTAAATAAATGAACATGGGAAACACTGATGTAAGGAACCATATGGAGGGCTGCTTCGGTGTGATCATGGGCATCTGATGTTACTGGAAGTGGCACCACAGGGACACCAGCAGTGATGCACTGTCAGATGGGCCCCTGAATGTATCACCTGAGCATTGTCTCACATTTTGGCTGCTGGCTATTGCCTTGGCTGCACTTACACTGTCTTTTGGCAATATCTGCACTCCATGACATGGGTGAGAGGTGGGGAACTAACTGCAAGTGAGTCTGCTCCTGCATAATTTCCTAACACTGGAAACTGAGTCACTCCAAGAGTTGGGAGTCTTGTTTCTCATTGCTTCACTTCTCTGCCCTCCTTCGTTCTACTTCCCTAAAGTGAAACTCTGTCAGAAAACCAGCTCCCATCTTTTGCTTTCTTGAAAACTAGAGGACTGCCTATTGCCCCTGGCCTGTCAGTGGTTATTAAGATTAGGTTGTTAAAAATTCATATGACCCCTTTGCTGTTAAATCCCTTGGTCAGGTTAAAAGTGCACTGGAGGATGAGAAGCGACAGATGTCAGAAGTATGGGTAGTGTATGTCATGCCTTAAACAACTTGTGTGTGTGTGTTTGGATGGAGGCGTTCTCTGGGGAGGTGTTCACATAATTTTTATTGACTGTTCGTTTGAAGGGAGGATAACCTTGTACGTGAGCTGTAGAGAGAGAACTTCATTACCCTTTTGATTAAATTCTCTATAATAATTTTTGCCAAGTGTTGCTGAATCTTCGTTTATATTGTGAGTCTTGTCATATCTGGGGGGTGTCATACTCTGAAAAATCTGAAGATGCATTCAGAGTAGCACTATCCTGAATGCTTGCAAGATTTGTGTTCTGGTTCAAAAGCTGTGATTTCTTTTTTTGGTGGTATCTCAAATTCTGTCTCTTTTTAAATATATAGGGCAGCAGCCAATGCTGGCAATTTGCTAGCTCTAAACATATTGAGTTAGTGGGAATGTCTCAAGAAGCTATCACTTGCTAGTACAACCCAGGATTATCCGCTAATGCAACAGGAAGCTAGTGCTGGCTACCGCAGCCCAGGAAACTAGCAGAAACTACCAGTTCTGGAAAAGGACAAGTCAGTGAAACTCCCTTCCACTGACTTGTTCAATTTTGAAAGTGGTAGTTTCAGCTAGTTTCTGAATTAGCCAGCGCTAGGTTCGTGTTGCGCTAGTGGATGTTCCACTAGTATCTATGGATACTGCCCATAGAGTACCATTTGAACATGGAACATACTACCTTGGCACACAGCCATGCTAGGTGACCAATAGGTCCCCTCCCAATGTAGAGTGGAAAATTTTCCACATTCATATTTTTCTGCAGGAAATGTTCCATTTCTAGAAATACATTCTTTCATAAAATTATTAGCAACCTACCAAATTAATACCAGTATAAATATCAGTAACATCTAAAATCAAAGTTGTAATTAAAACGTATTTCAGGTGACTGTCTATGTCAGCCTTCCCCAACCTGCTGCCCTCCAGATGTTTCAGACTACAATGCCCGGCATTCCTGACCTTTGGCCATGTTGGCTGGAGCTGATGGGAATTGAAGCCCAAAGCATCTGGAGAGTAACAGATTGTTCAAGACTGATCTGTGTGCACAACTCTTGAGGCATTCTGAAATTAGTATATTAACAGGTTTTAGTGCTCTAATTCCCCCCCCCCCTTAAAAATTAAATAACGTTGGGGAAATGTGTGCTATTGAGCCATCATATTTATAGTGGATTTTATAAGTATCCCAGTAAAAATAATTTCAAAGTAAAGTTTTGATTTTTTTTTAGTATAACATTTAAACCACACTGTGCACTTTATTAATTACTTTTCCTAATCAATTCTGGCTATTTGAAAACCTTCCCAGATGTTTATTTAGTATGGAAAGTTAACATGTTATACTTTTCTTTACTAAATGTAAGTTAAATGCATGTTCCAAATCAGATCTCCAGTAATTTAGAGCAGTGGAAAATTTTCAAATTCAAAATTTTCCAGAAAACCTATACCACTTTAATTTATATCAAAGGCCTCCTCCACACGGGGCGTTTAATGAGCCTTGAAGGCTCATTATAAATTTTACCTACACACCAGCGGAGCGCAAAACGGGCGTACAGGCGCGTTATCTCCCCGATAATGCGCATTTTCGAACGCGCGTTAAATAGCGACTTTTATTTTGCTCCGGCCGTTAAAGCGCATTTTCGCTGTGTGAACAAGCGATTATGCGCATTAACTACCTGGAAAGCGCTTTTTGGGCATCTTTTAATGCGCTTCGCCACTTCTCGCCGCCTCCCGTGCAGAGGGATTGTGAGTAAATGCGCCTCCGCGATAATGCGCATAATCGCGGAACCAGGCGCAAAGGCGCATTCTTGTGGAGGGGGCCAAAGCCTCTGATGTTATAATTCTAAATTTCAGTGCCTTGTTCAAATTTTGCACTTAAAATAGCAAAACAGGACTGCATAGTTTTTGAGGGGTAAATAGGTAAGCCCTAGGCAAAAGCGCCATCCCCTGAACTACATTTTTTTTCTTGATATTTCCTCCTGTATTTTCAGATACGTTACAACCATGAGGCCTTTTCTTATTCTGAATCTAGATTCCCAGGAAGCCAAAACCATATTCTAAATGGAATTCCATCAGACATGATATCAAATGATAGAAGATGGCAGCCCTTTGGATGGGCTTGGAGTAGCTTGTTCAGAAGATGCCTACTGTCCCTTTGGATTGCTGTAGTTACAAATGCTTCAGAGATGAAGCAGCCTGTTGGGTATCTCAAAAGCCTCTTCAGCTCTCTTGTTTGCCACAATGCGTGGTGTTGAAATGTGTCAAAAAAAAGCCTTGAGAGCACTTCTATGTCAAAAAATTCAACAAGAGATAAAAGATAACGGTTAGGCATATCTGAGGCTATATATTGTGTGAAGTCTCCATATTTGCCCCAAGGGCTACATTCTGGGTTGAGCGTTGGTGCTGTGTATGTGCACACTCCAGGATATCATTTGAGTTGTATGAGGAAGCTTGGAAAAGACCTTGAATCTAGTAGCCTTTTTCTGAGAGAGGGCTGAAGTGACAGTTCTTCCTTTTTCAAGTGGAAAAAAAGTCCGTCATTCTTCTCTTCAAATAAATTTAACACAGATCTTTCTGCTTTCTGAATCCCCAACCTGAAGATGGGAATAAAACCAATCGCTGGGATTTCCTTTTTGTGTATATATAGTTAACCTGAACTGCAAGGCTAAATCCAACTGGGGGAATGCATCTGTTATTCAGACAACTTGAAGAACATGCCTTGTATAATTTGTACAAGTGTTGCAATCCTCTTGGATGATTGTCTGTGGGCTGTTAGTCAATATATTTTCTTAGTAAACATGATCTGCAACAGAGAAGATATGTGTATATAAGAGCACATCAATGGGAAATGCTTTACTGGGTTGGCTATGATTTGCTAGAGAGTTAAGTGTCAGTCATAGTCAAGTTCATTGCTTTTGGCCAATGGCCTTTGCATAAAACAAACAATAACAGTACAGTCACCAAAAAATAAAAATAAAAATAAAAAAACCCAACAACCCCCCTCCCCCCCACAAGGGTTATTCATAATGTATATAGGCATAATGCGTATAGTACATAATATACAAAATTTTAAAATATAGACTGGTATGTCATAGGTGATCCGTCAGTGATGTAATATAAATCGGATATGGTCAAATGCAATAATCTCCTTTACAATTAGTGGCTATCTCTGTTATGTATTTCTTTCTAATCTTTTTGGCAGCTGTGGCAAACAGAGCTACACGCCAAGTCACATATTTATCCATGTCCACTAGGAGGTAAAAGATCACTTCCAGTGGGCTCTGGCAAAAGTAGTTTCCATTTAAGGGTGCCACAGATTGTTCCCTTGGGTCATTGTATAGGGGACAGTAAAGAATATAATGGATAAGATCCTCTGGTTCAGGGCAACCACAAATACAAGTATGCTCGTTTATTGGGATGCCCCTGTGCCTCCCATCCCTATAAGCAGCGTCCATCATATTTAGCCTTAACTCTGTGAAAGCTTTACGGAGTTGTACAAATGTCAAGCTGTTAAAGTAATCTGCACAATCACAAGCCTCTTTAAGTTTAAAATATAATGGTGCGCATGAGGATATATAAACAGAGTTTAGATCCTTTTTGATAGCAACCTCCCTCATAGTTCTCTTGATAATGTTTTTCTGTATATCTGATGGGAATCCTTTAAGCTCAGCCAGTGAAAAACCGTATTTGATCGTAAGTTGGACCGCGTGATGTACCCAGTTTTTAATTGGTAATCCATTAGATAGCTCTATCAAACATTTTTTGGGTAGACTAGCATTATCCATTTGTTGTACCTTAAACCAATAGCATATTATTATTTTGTCTATTTGGCTCTCAATACTCTGAACATAGGTTTGTAACCTAATCATGGCAGATAATACATCTTTAGGTAAGCCTAGCAACACTCTCAGAAGATAGTTCTGAGGGGGTTCTAAACATGGCACCTTCAAGGGGAAATGCTTTACTGGGTTGGCTATGATTTGCCAGAGAGTTAAGTGGTGCTGTACAGAATGTGGTTCGGAATCAACAGCAATCATAACTGCATGCTTACCAATGGCTCAAGTACTGTAGTTAGAGCCAATAATGTAAATTGGAGCATAGAGTCGCTGAGATACAATTCAGGAAGTGTCTAGTTCAAATCCTGCTTCTGCCATGATGTCAGCAGGTGGCTTCACCCTCTCTCAATCTCAGCCTCTCATTTGCAATATGGGAATAATAATGCTGACCCATCTTACAGGGTTGAGATGATGATTATATAAAGACAATTATGTCTTATGTAAAGTGCATATCTCATAACATTTAGCATTTATATTGCCCTTTTGATTATTATGTCCTAACTTTTTCCACTTTAAAATGGGGGTGGGTGGGTTTGGAAATGGAGGACATGGAGGCTGGTACAGGAAAAATGAGATATGGCTGGAGTCAGGAGTATATTTGTAGGGGTAGCAAACTGCAAGGAGGGAAGTGAAACGTCTGCTTTTTCCTCACCCCTTCTGGTTTCAGAGCCCTGACAACACATTTCTAAAGTATTTTCCACAACCTTGAAGGCTGGACGTTTGCTTCTTTTAAAATTAAAGGCTTAAGTTTCATGTGTTATTCCATACTCCATTGTACTGCTTGTGGCCATGTAGATTATGAGATGCTCTAGGATGCTTCCCTTGCTCCAGAGCACATTCAGCTCCATTCTTGACTCCTAGTTCTGACACCCCCTGTGCTTTCCTTTCCCTTTCAGGAAGCTACTTTGCCAGTCACTTCATCATGGGAGGTGAGAAGTTTGATTCTACACACCCTGAGGGTTACCTCTTTGGAGAGAACAGCGACCTCAACTTCCTTGGGAACAGACCTGTAGCGGTAGGGGGAGAAATATAATAAAATTGGGGTTGTAGCTGTGAAGGGTCGGGGTGGATATGCAGCCAAGGGAACGCAGATGTTCCTTTTTAGAAGCTTGGATTTTGTTTTGTGTTTTTTGCATGCACTTCTTGCTTGATGCCCAATTTACAGCTAAGTTTCCAGATGTAACTAATATTTAGAGCCTATCTACACAGTCCCTTGGAAAGTTTTAATAATATTTTAAAACGTTCCAAATAGGTGCGTTCTAAAACATCTTAGGCCACATTGCTGAGTACTCACGTTACAGGAGAAAAATTCTTCAGTCTTCAAAGCGGTGTGTGCAGTCACACACTCTTCTGCCCAGTCTCTTTCTGTTTCTTTTTTACAATGAGTTTAGGGCAAGGCATTGTGGGTGTTGTAGTTCAGTCACCCACTTCCTCCTTAGTTCCTCTGTCATTTCCTAGCTTTCAATGAGTATAGGGCTAAGAATTGTGGGTGTTGTAGTTCGCTCGCCCACTTCCTCCTTAGCCCCGCTTTCTTCCCCACCAATCAACTGCTAAGCATTTGGGCACCAGTAAACGAAGCACTGTCCCCATGAATCACAAACGGTAAGGAAGGACACATTATTTTACTTAAAATAATTTATTAAAAGTGAAACCGTTGTATATAGCTGAAGTGAGTTTTAAAAAACCTCAGGTATACAACGTTATAGGGAGTGCGTCATGTGGCCCAAAGAGTTTTCATAACCCTTATAAAACGTTAAAAACCTAGCGTGTAGATTGACTCTTAGTCTGATGGGAATACGTTTTTATATCGGGC
This sequence comes from Anniella stebbinsi, assembly GCA_029215795.1. Lineage (NCBI taxonomy): Eukaryota > Metazoa > Chordata > Lepidosauria > Squamata > Anniellidae > Anniella > Anniella stebbinsi. The sequence goes on along the minus strand of JARDYH010000005.1, from coordinate 55,103,282 downwards.
CTATTTCTGAATGCTCTCTAAGAATTTAATGGCACAATAAGGCTTGTAAAGCATCTAGGTAGCCCGCCACTACTTTTAGCTCTAGCTGAGCATGCTCATTGCTCTCCTGATGGAAGCAATGGTTTCAAAAGTGCTGAGATGCTGTTCCGTTGGTGACATGTGCTGCCAACTTGTGCAGTTGCCAAGGATGAATTGCCAGCTACTCAGAAATGTATGAATTGCTATGACTCGTTTAACCCAGTATTTCTCTGAGGTTACAGCAGGGGGCAGAATTAGGGGTTTTAGAGGAAGGAGCAAGGACTGGATATTTGGTTGAAACATCCATCACTCAGCCGCATTTATCCTTTATTCCTGCAGTACAGGAGGGAAAGCAGTCCTGCAAAAAGGATTGCCTAGTTGTGCTAGGAGGTGGACAGAATTGTATATATTCTTTGTTTTCTAAAATAAGGAGATGTGTACATCAGTACTGCAGAGGGAGAGTGTGCATACTTAAAAATAAACCAACTACTCTTAAAACAACCCTTCCATGTTGGTATTTGCATGAATCCTATGTGTACATTTGTATCCAGGGACCAGTATTTATTTTATTTATATACAGCAATAGATGCTTTTACAAATACTTGATGCTGATGCTCAGGAAGTGCCATTATTTGGTTATCTTCACTTCTGTGAATTCATGGGTTGAATGCAGACTGTCATAATTCAAATACTCTGTTGATTCATGAAACTGGTTCTCTGGCATGTACCACCTTCGTTTGTAATATCCCTTTGGTAACTGGGTTGTTGTGGTTCCTGCTGGGATAATTTATCTATATGTTACCACCATGGGGCTCCTCAGACGAGCGTTTTATAGCATGCTTGTTACTGGTCATTCACAGTTTTTTGCAGGTCCTTTTCATGACCCCATCCTCCTCCTGTTCCTTCTGCTCGTTTTTCCGTCATAAAAAAAGACCCGGAAAATCCGATTTTTTTTTGCTATAATAGAACTTGCTGCCATTTCATGCTGTGTGCAGGGAAAGCCTCGCGCTGAAAACTCCCACTGAATGGGCCACATCGTCGTTACTTGTTTCCTCTTTCTTCCCTGTGTGAAGAAAAAGGAAGCTGTTCCTCTCTATTGTGGGACAGCATCAGGAGGCAAAGCGATGGTAGAGAAACACGATTCCACCCCCACCCCACCTCGGTCTGATGACTCTCCATAGTGCAGTCCTCACTTTGCAGCTTGATTTTAAAGGAACCTGGGGACAGAGCATACTCCTCTGAGTATGAGATGCCAAGCAATTTGGCTGTGCGTGTTCAGCACCACCTCCATACTGCTGTGTCTAAGTAGATAATTCTTAGCCTCATTTCCACTATCTGCAAGAGAAGCCTGACATTTTGATGCAAAGTATTCTGGACAAGTTTTCGCTCTTCCACCCCCACCCCCTTCCATTCCTCCGTTGGGTCTGTGTGTCTGGATTTGTTTATTTAATGAGCAGCCATGAATTGTCCATGATCCCATCTCTCAAGCCAGAGCTTGCTTTATTGCCTGTTAGCTCAACAAAGCGTTAAATGTCAGACACGTTTGCAGACCTCCGGGACGTGCAAGATGTTAATTATGGACAGAGGGCCTTTTCTCCTTCTTCCCTGCCACTGTCGCAACATTGTGCTTCATATGGAATGAGGAGATGGAAGGTGGGCTTCTGCAGTGTGCTGAAGTATTCTGTACGAGGTGGATGGAAGGAGCAGGAACACCTTTTCAAATTTAATAATAGGAATAAGAACAAATAATAATTCAGTGCCTGGAGGGGAGGGGAGGTTGAGGGAGGGAGGGAGACATGACAATGACATTACGCAGTCAGAAAAAGGGTCTATCAGGCCACGTTCATGTCTCTGCTCATGTTTGGTATCAGGATACTAGAGAGATGGCAATGGAGTATTTTCATTGTTGTTCATCTCCACCTTCTGGCATTATTTGTTCTCTTGTTCCATGACCCTACTGTGTACATTTCTATTTGTGCTCTCCTCTTCCTTCTTCCTTTTCATGATGCTGGTGGCCCCTTGATTTCTCTGACCCAGTGGAATACAGAAGGCTTCTTTTTGTAGCAGAAAAATGGCCACTGGAGGCTATACCCAATCAAAAGACTTATTCTCTATCTGTACTTGAGCAATACCTTTCTTAAGCCAAATAGTGTGCAAGGTTTCTCCAGATCTCTTCATCAGGCAAAATAATAAGCAAAGAAAAAAGTGTGTGCATGCAGGGGGAGAGTCTAATATTCAAGCCATAGAGGTGCTTCCAGATGAGGTTTTTATCACATCATTGCCCTGCCTCATTCACAGGATTTTATGTGTGTGGTGGTGGTGGTGGTGGGACCAAACACCTTCCACTCATAACCCTCCCAATGTTTTCCCACCACTTCTTCTGTCTTTTTTCTTGCTACAGAAAAATCTGTTCATGTAGAAAGGACCAAATAGCTGCACAACGCCTTCTGATGGTTAGCGATAGGGCCTCTGTGTCTAGAAACACTTTGGATATGGTAACAGGGCTTTTCTACATGAGGCTTTTAACCGGCCACTTTACTGAGACCTCTGCTTCTCGATTCTTCGTGGAATTAAGACTGGATCCTCTATACAAATAGTTTTTCCAGAGTTTTCCTTCTCCGCTTTTATATATGTTACATTACATAACCTCTACATGGTGCTGTGCTATGGTGGAATTGGGCAAATACACCAGGGTTTCATGCTACCATTCCAAGATATAGCAGACTTTCCCTGATATAAGCCTCCACCCTTCAGTGCCCTCTCCATGGCTAAAACGGTTGCAAAGAACAGGAGAGGCCCTGGAGGATGACGGCATTGTGTAAAGCCCCCGCAAACTACCGTGAGTGAAGAATCACGAGGGCACAGTAAATGCCTTGTTTAGAAAGACTCATGGTCTTCAGATGGAAAGTGGAAGGAGACTGCAGTCATTCAGATGAGGCTGCCTGGTCCTGAGATGGTGTCAGACTGTACCTGGGACTCTCCCAGGGGCTGCTGAGATGGAGAAACAAGCAACAAAGAGGCAGAGAGCTACCACTCCTGGACCTCTGTCAGGCTCCACTTCATTGTTCCCCAGTGCATTACTTGCTGAACACATTGTTGTGATTCATTTCGTCACAGCCCAGGGCGGGATTTTAAATTATTTTCTCTAGCTCTGAATGGCCAGCATCAGTGATGCTAAAGTTACAAGCGTGCTTTCTTTTAACCCACTCATGCAAATGCTTCGTGGTGTGAGTGGATTGGTGTTGACCTCTGTCAACTGATAAAAATGTTAGAAAAGTAACAAAGGGACTGAACTATAAGATCAGAAGACCTGCTAGCACTTCCTTATATAGCTACAGCACCCCTATGTCTTCCATATCTCCAACACAAAATTTAAACCATCTACATAATAACTTTGGAAGTTGCATCCAAACAACGTCTTACTGAATCTTTGCAAATATATATCTACTGTGCATCTTGATTATTAATATTGGCTTGTATCCAGCAATTTCATTCTGCCAGCAGACTGATACCGTCTGTGGAACAAGGCTTCTGCATCTTCTCCTCTCCTCCACTGCAGCCCACCCCCTATGTTCTCCAAATCTCCTCTGGATTTGGAGGGCATGCTGGGTGGGATGGGTGGGTTGCATGATGGAGGAGATGACATGGAAATCCCATTCTGCCAGCAATATCCTTCCGTTGGTGGAACAAAGATGCTGGAATACAACTCATTGAATTCTCTTCTCCATTTTTCCTTTATGGAGTTACTCCTTTCATCAACTTTCATCAGTTTTTCATAAATCCTAGATAACAGAGGTTTTCATATTCCTAATGTAATCAATTTCTCTAAAGTTATGGGAGTTCTGCCAAAATGGGACTCCTCATGTAACATTTTGAAGAATAGCTTTAGATTTGCAAGTAGCCCCATTAACCTGGGTGGATTGATGTAAAATTGGTTATTTTAAGTTGTCCGAAACAGCAGATTGACTTGAGTCATGTTTTCCATTTAGTAACCCACGTTTCCTGAAAAGCATACTAACTGGTTGCTATAATTAGCATACATTGTCTTGCATCTGATTCAGTCAACACTCTCCCCTGAGTGTATTAATATTAACCCACTTTTATGCACCCTCGTGGTTCATGTAAAACACATGAGAGAAAAGCATCATTGACAATTGGTCATTTATTCTGTTATAGATGGCTTCTGTGATTAACCAAGCAAGCAGGTTCATTTTTGGTAGGTCAGTTGTGGAAATCCTCCTTCACACAAAGTTTCATGCCCAGTTTTTCTCTGTTTTCCACAGATTAAGGAGCCTGTGTGCTTTGCTCAAGATGGAGGCATTTCTGAATAACAGCTGGATTTTATATTTTCAAAACTGGGGGATTAAACTTTTCTGCCTTTCTCCAGGGGCAGCTCCAGCAGCTTCAAGTGAAATGTGAAACCATCACATCAGCTGCTGGAGTTTTATTTGAAGGTCTGGCAACCCTTCCTCCCCCATTCCATCTCAAGATTGCGATCATGCAAGTACCATGAGTTGAAGTAAAAAAAAAATTCTCTTCAAACACCCCCCCCCCACTTTTTATAGCATCTTGTCTGATGAAGAGATTGGGAAGTTTTGAAAGTTCACACTTTTCTGTGATATTTTGGTTGACCTAATAAACTTTGGTTGACATTTTGAAACGTTATATTGCAACTCTGAAGGTACAGATCAAAACGTTTTGAATGTTATTTGTGGTAGGAACAAAGTCCCCAGTTCTCAGGAAACTACTCTAATTGAGTTGTTTACTGTCTACGATAGTCTTAGACAGCTTTAGAGTTGCAAATGGAGGGCTCTCCTAGCATTGCCAATCTTTGGCTTTATGCACCTATTCCATCTTTTTCTCCTCAATAGATTTTCCAAGGTAAGGAAAAAGATAGAAGATGCATTTGGAAAATATGGGATGGTTACAAATGGAAGATGTCATCTGCCCCCACCCCCCAGCAGGGCAATGGCACAATAAAAGCCTCATCTGGAAGCACCCCACGTTACAGGAAGCCAAGATGTCTCTAATCTAGTTGTACAGAGGCATAGGGAGGCTCTTTTAGGCAAGAGAAATATAAAGGCAGAGTAGCCTATCTGTAATACAGCTTAATTTTATCTTTACATGACACTTAACTAGTAAAACACTCCTGGCCTGTGCTTTCTCTCAAGTGGAAGGGATATCATAACTTTATCCAGTTTCCAGTTCTCTAATGGATATGGGTTAATCCCTTTTATTTGCTGATGCGGACAAGAAACCTACTAATGTGTCTCTTTTCATGAGTACTAGATCTAGTGCAGAGGTTTCTAAAGGACATAGTGGCTCCCCTGGGAGCTTTAAGGCATACACAAGCACTGTCCTCCTTTCCGCTAGGCTGGAAGCTCCAGGCATCCCAGTAATATCTAGAGTTCCTTGCCACTGCTCATACGTAAACATTTTAAAAATAAATAAATCCCTAGAACCCTACTTAAAAGCAGCATAGCATTGCAGCTTATAAGCAGCACTGTACTGTTTAAATCAAAGAGTCAAACCAAGCCTGAGCCACAAACCAGAACAAATCTTGATTTTATTTTTTCCGCAATTGGAACAGAACGTGCACCACTATCTGAAAGCCTCTGTTGAACATAAACCGGAACAGAACTGGGAAGAAAGGCTCAGGCTATTGGTTCAAAATGAGGATTCAAGCAAAAAACAAAACACCTGATGATGTGGTGGTACACTTACTGGCTTTACCAATAACAGAATCAGAATGAACACATAATTTTTTTAAACATACGGGGCAGAAGATTTAGATTGGGGTGGGCAGTGCACAGCCTGAAGGATGTTATGCAGCGTCTGCCGGCTCTAAGATTCTATACTTAGCACTGGTTTTAAGGGCTGAACCTGGGAGGCGTTAGACAGGAATTGGACTAGAAGTCTGTTTCTCTGTTGTGAGATGTGTTTGGTCAACTATTAAATAAGTTGACAAACATATAATCTTGAAGTTATTTAATCACAGTAACAATTCTGTGATTATTTACTATGTCCTTTCTTTCCTCTTTAAAATTGAGTGTGGTGTTTCTTCACCTATTACACTTATCTCTGATTGTACAATTAAAATTAAAGGAAGCAAATAAAGGGAGCATTTATTTGTTAAATATTTAAGTTAAGTATTTGGATTTTTTTTTGTTTCATGTATGCTTCATAGTATTGATTGCTGTCACTTCACTGCAATAGTTTTAGACCTTTTGGTTTGCTCTCCCTGCCAATCCCATTGTACAAATGATTATTATAAATCATCCTTCCCCAGCATGGATCCCTCCATTTGTTTCAGACTATAGCTCCCATCATCCCTTACCATTAGCTGGAGCTGATGGGAGTAATGATCCAAAACATCAGGTAGGACCCAGGCTGGGGAAAAGCTTACACCTTCTCATGTGAACCTGAATGGAACTGATTGGTTATGTATGCCAAGCTGGTTACTGAGCATTGATTGGCCTGAACAGAAGCAAGACCAGAATAAGTGCAGCTGAACCTGAAACCCCCACCTTAAAAAATGGTTTGACTTTCTGATTTTAATAGAGCAATTTGAGGCTCCTTTCCCAAATCTGTGCTCATCCAAAAGTGTATCTGTGGCAACAGCATTAAAATCTTGTTCTTGTGTCAAAACCAGTTGACTTTAATAGCTTTCCCTTTTGTGGGACTGAAATGGATCCCTACTTTTGCCCTTCCTATTGAATTGGCTTTGGCATGATCAATTCAATTTTCCAGTGTTCAACCCTTTTTATGCTGGGTCAACAAAGTTCTACTGTGATCCATCTAAGTAGGGACGAGCATTTACAATGCAATTCCTGAGCTGTCTGACTGTGCTTGATGCTGTTCATCTAAATTAGAATAATACCTAAAATCTTCTTGATATTGGGGTTGGGTGGGGGACAACTGTGGCAACAATGCATTTGCTGCCTTGTATATCCTAGATCCCCAATCTAAAAATACGCCATTCTAGATCCAGAAAATAATTCCTGTATATAATAAGCATGGGGATCAAAGAAATATACCTTAATTTACCTATTTTGCATGATTGATTTTTTATTTATTAAATTCAGATTTTCAGAGAATTTGATTTCTGGGTGTTTTTTAAGGACTTGGTTGGCATAAGACAAGGTATGCCATAGAAGCCATGGAGAACTGTAGGACTGGAAAACTGCCTACAGTGAGACAGGATCCTCTATTTTGAATAACCCTAGAAGGTTAGCCCATTCCATACAGGGTACACTTCTAGGGATCAGCATAGCAAGAGAAACCAAGCACCCAAAGCCAGTGTCAAAATGCCTATGCCAGAAAGTTTGGTGAACAAGCTGTACTCAGGTCAATTGGCACGGAATCCAGAAATGAACATTTCTTGTGTAGAAAGATAGCATATGTTGATTGATACTAGTAGTTCTTATAAAGACCAGTACGACTGGAAACCAGTTAGGGAGAGGAGGAAAATGGTACTACTTCCCATCTCCCTCTGTTGCAGCCTAATGGAATGATTGTTGCCTAATGGAGCTAGTTCTTCAGCAGAGCTGCTGGAATAGCCTCGCTTCCCATTTCTCCCTCAGCTGAAGCCTGATGAAATGGCTGCCTGATGACTATTCTAAGGTTATAGTTCATGTACAAATAACGTAGACTTCCAGGTAGATAATGGTGAAAATGATGGATTTGTTATCCAGGACTAGCTGGACTAGACTTTATCTGTGTACTCCTAGGAAAGATACAAAACGGGTTGATTCAATTGTGTAGACACAAGATCAGGCAGGCTTCAACATCAGTCTGATGCACATGAGCCCTCACACAAATACAGGTATGAAGCATTATTTTGGACAATTGTTTCACCTATGGTGGAATACCGTAGGGAAGAGCAGCACACTGCGCCGTAAGGAGTAGGAAATGTTTTCAAAAGGAGCAGAGCTCCCTTTGTGGCTAGCTTAGAGGCATTGCAATATATTTTGATGTAGTTTTGTCAGTCTATTAAAACTATTTATTTATTTATTGTGGCAGCAGTGATAGCAGTGTTAAACAGTGTTCTCAATAATTATACATTTAAAAGAACTCTTAATGGATTTCACTCACCCACTGTGGCTTTGAGAACTCAGTCTCATGGCCAGTGGTCTTGCTGGCTGAGAATGATGGGAGTTGCAGTCCAACTCATCTAGACGGTGCCGGATTGGAGGAGGCTGAATTAAGACTAAGAGGTATCCAAAGGTCATTGTTAAATGAACTGCAAAAGAGCTTCTCCATCAGGAAATCTGGGAGATGCTTTTAGTTTCACTGGCAGCACATTGGGAATAGCTCTTACATTGTTATGTACAATTTAGCTTCAGATAAAATTAGTGGTTCCAGAGGGTTTCCATTTTTATTTGTCATGACTCTTCTAAAACTGTCTTTCAGTTGAAGGTAGCGATGGAGCAAACTTAACCTTCATGGAAATGGTTCCAGCTTTTGCAGGGGGGTGCTTTGGGCAATATGTCCAGGAGGGCCAACAGAGGCACAGCCCATGATGAAAGGAAATGCTGCCTCCCTCAACTGAAAGCACAGCTTATGATTCCTTGTGTTGTCATGAGGTACTTTTTGTTTGTGCTTTTACTTCCCTTGGAGGCTAGACAATTCAGAGGTTTCTGTCCCCCAGCAAAATGAAGAACACTGGTGGAACTGATTCTTCCTCCCTCCGGAGAAAATTTTGGAGGTTGTAGGGAGCTGCAGCAGGGAGGAGGGGAGAGGAAGTCTTTTGCATGAGCAGAAGTTCACTCACGTCATGTTGGATGTAGCTCTTGGCAGTGTCAAGGATTTGAAATTTGGGATCTGATTTGCTTGTTAGGCTGGCCAGCCATTCTGTATGTGCCACTCCAAATCATCAAGGAAACTCTGGTCCAAGACCAGCTTGCAGGGTTTTTTTTTTGCATGTGTTATACCTTGATGTAAGAAGCACCATCCTGGAGATAAGATTATCTCTGAAGGACAATAATGAAATAGTCCTGGGCTGATAAACTAACACTAAAATATGAAAGAGAAAATTTGAAGTCGTATTGGCTTTTACTTTGATTGTAATGGGGGGGGGGGGGTTGTGCGAAATTGGGAAGTAATTGGCACAGAAAATATGTTCATTGGAGGGGAGAAACAGGAGGAGAGACATAATGTTTGGCACATGCACCATCTCTCAGCTCTAAACAAGGCATGCATAATTAAAATCCTGGGTTGACTAATAATGTTTAGTAGCTAAATGAAATATGGGATGCTTCACTTTGAAATTACTTTTTTATTATTATTTTGTCTGATGTTGATACCTTTGCTCACTCAACAGAGAATGTGCACCTAACGTGATTCATTGAATGCTGGATGCATGGTACCCTGCTCGATAAAACATCTCTCTAACCATGAGGGCACATTTTTGCTGCCTAATACTTTTCTAACTCTTTTGTTGTTTCCATGTTAATGTTTTAGCTTGGGATTGCCATCCTTTGTTTCCTCATTTCTTGGGGGTGGGGGGAAGCCTCATAACAGCATCATTGCCAATGTCTTGAATTCCTGATATAGTGCTTTTGTAGAAGTACTACTAATAATTAATAATAGGAAAACTAGTAATTACTCCCCCCTTGTGTGGGAACAATACATCTGCAATGCCATAGTGAACAGGAAGCAGTTAGAGGTGAAAACTCCAAGGAAGAAATTTCTAATTAAACTTGCAGAGGATCTTTGCTGAACAAGACTTCTGAGAAAAAAATATAGAAGAACACTGGCTTTGGGTGGGCATTGCTGGATAACATATGGGCATACTTTTCCAGCTAGCAGCAAAATGCAATGCTTTAGAGACACTAAAGAGCCATAGTGTGGAAAGCAATGTACATGTCCCCTCTGGTGATATGAGCAGACTTAATTTAAAATGAAGCGTTAAAAGGGCAAGGGGTCCTCTTCCCAAACCCAAGGTAACTAGGGGTTGTGGCAAAATTTATTCACTTCACATTTTCATATGAACCTGCCTAATTTCAAACTAATATGCAAACCAGTTATCGGTAAAAAATCGTATTTCTCTGAATTTTGCAGTTGAGTTCTCCGATCAAATAATGTTTATAAAAATATGTAGATTAGCGAAAACTGCATACAAAAATGCCCATATTTGTGAAATCAATGTTGCATCATTGTGAAAATGCAACATTGAACTGCATAAATTAAGGAAATTGCTTGCAAAATAAATGTGTGTTAGGTCAGAATTACACACAAAAAATGTATGTTTTTGGAGAAATGGGCACAAAAATGCATTCAGATTTTCATGCAAACTTTTGAAAAAAATCTCAGTTTGTGACAAACCAAACTTAAGAGTGGGGAAATTCTCAAAGTTCAGAATGAATCAATTTTAAGATTGGATAAATGAGAAACCAAGAGAAACTGAAATGGTCAGATTAGTGACCTATCTGCCACCCAACCACATTTGAATGCTGTAGTTGCAAAGAATAATGAGATACATACCCAGTGCAACTGCAAATTAGCTGGGGGAGGCGCAGAAGAACTAATGCAATGTTAAATTACTATTTGATGTTAGGATTTGCAGTATACGGAGCAGCAGGAAAGAAAATTGGGACGTTTAAAGCTATTTGTCTACAAATACAGAATTTATTTCTACAGGTTTTGGTACAAGTGTATTTCCATTGGCTTCAGTGAGAGAGTTCTTGCTGTACCCTGATTTTAGTTGGTTTAACTGTTGTCCTCATTCCTTTTTGTGGATAAGATTTATAGTAACATCAGAATGTTACCACTTGGTGGCACCAAAAGGCTTGATGTGGGGATATTGGCTTCCACCAACCACAGTATGTAGGACAGCAGCCAGTTACTTTCTCATGAACTGGTGAATTCAGGGCTAGTATGTTAACAAACTGAAGGTATTCTTTGTTTTGACATTCCAAAACCATTAAAAAGAAATAGAGAGGTCTTTGCATTTGCTACAAGCTAATTAGTGTTGGTAGTCTGGAACATCTGACTCCAGAAAAGAATCTTTCACATGATCCAGAATTTGAAATATGTTCCTTCTGGACTGAGCCCTGCTGTTGCTTGACAGGAGGGCTTTCCACATAATCTGTGTAAGTGTGTTATAATGCCTACATTCCATATCTGGTAGAAGTAGAAAGGCTGTTTAAAAACTCACTGTAACTGTGTGTTTGTTCAGACAACACGCTAAGCCGTGGTTAGGCCGCTAACCCTTTTGCAACAATTGGTTAGTGAGCGTATTTGAACTGTGGTTATGTAGCCACCATGGTTAGGAATGGTTTACTTGACACGCTAAGCCATAATGTTTAGCTCAGAATGCTTAACCTCCATGGCTTAGAGTGTCATCTGAACAGGGTTAATATGTTTTTCATGAAGTTTCATAATTACATATATCAGCCTATGGTAGGGTGACCAGATTTTGGAAACCAAAATCCCGGTCCAAAATAGCCGCCCAAAGGGGGTGTGCCTACCAAAGCAGACCCCCCAAAACATAAAATAAAAACAATTAAAAGGGCCACCCGCCATGCAGCCAACAAGCAGACACCCCCCCGCCACCCAAAACAAACCCCACCACCAAGCCACCCACCCCCCAAAAATCCCAGCCTGGACCTACCGGGTCCTTGTGCTGCCACCGCCGGGCTCATGCCGAAACCGCTGGGCTTGTGATATTGCTGCCGCCGCCAGGCTCGTGCCGCCACCACCGGGCTTGTGCCAGCAAAGGCCCGATCGCGACAAGACCCGAGGAGGCCAGAGGCCGCGTGGGAGAGATGGGAGAGGGCCGAATCCGGAAGTGATGAATTGGCCCTCTCCTGCCTCTTCTGTGTGGCCTCTGGCCTCCTTGGGGTTCGTCGCGATGACGAGGAGCCCGGATGCCCGCGCAGAAGAGACGGGGGAGGCCATTTATATCACTTCTGGAATCGGCCCTCTCCCGCTTCTTCCACGCGGCCTCTGGCCTCCTCGGGGCTTGTCAATCTTGCGACAAACCCCGAAGAGGCCGGAGGCTGCACAGAAGAGGTGGGAAAGGGCTAATTCCGGAAGTGATGTAATCAGTCTCCCCCACGTGGGCATCCGGGCTCCTTGAGGCTCATTTTCCCGGTTTGCCCCCCCCCCCGGTCGGCCCGGATTGCCCCAGTTTTCCCGGTAAGGACCGTAAAACCCCGGATGATCTGGTCACCCTATTATATTGAAGGATTTCAGACAAGGAGGAGTAGATAACTATGAATGAGTGTGCCATAGCTGTAGCAATTTCAATTGAGTTTAATAAGGCTTTATTGTTCAGGGACAAATCCAGTGTGGTTGACCCCTTAGAAAGCTAAGCCTGCAAGTTCTTAGAATATGGAGACAAGAAGAAAATAAGTTCATAGAAAAATGGACTCCATTTTATTTCCTTTTGGAATAACAAGATCCAGGATAATATTAATTCATATGTGTTGCTGGGTACGGTTTAATGTGTAAAGGTATTTACAAGGTTTAAATTTGATTTATTTATATAGTAGTAGTATTATAGAGTGCCTCCACAAGAGAGGTTTAATGCTCTTTGAAGGCTCATTATAAATTTTACCTCCACACCAGCGGAGCGCAAAACAGGCGTAGAGGCGCGTTATCTCCCGGGTTATGCGCATTATCGAATGAGCGTTAAATAGCGACTTTTATTTTGCTCCGGCCGTTAAAGCGCATTTTCGCCGTGTGAACAAGCGATTATGCGCATTCACTTCTTGTAAAGCACATTTTGGACCTCAATTAATGCGCTTCGCCGCCTCTCGCCGCCTCCTGTGCAGAGGGATTAGGAGTAAATGCGCCTCCACGATAATGCGCATAATCGCCGAACCGGGCGCAAAAGCGCATCTTTGTGGAGGGGGCCATAGTTATATTCTCACAATATCATTTTTATCCACTTATATATTGAATGTGTTATAGTTTGGCTGGATTTGTGGAATGATTTTGATAAATTATTGTAATTGTTTATGATTTACTATTAAAATAAAAAAATAAAAATAAAAGGCTAGGCATGCAGGTTAAGGCCTTTTCATCTGATGTATAGCTGCAGTGCTGGGAAAATACAGGTGAAGGTTCAAACCTTAATATGTTGAAATGCTTATGATAGATGAATGCTGGCTATGTGTGGTCTTCCTCCAGGTGACGTTGATCTGCAACTCCCATCATCTTTCGCCCACTCCTGTGATGGATGAACATAATGCTTCACTCTCGCCTATTTTCAGTTTGGGTTGAGTGTTCTTTTGCCCTTTGTCGCTTCTCAAGGATCTCATGTTGGCAATATACTATTTGGACTTGCAATGTGTGTTAACAACTTGAAAGTGTTTCAGGATCTGTTTGTTGTTGCTGCTGTACACAGTGCATAATACAATTGACCAGGGCCTTTATAAGCGTTTGGCAAAGTAGGTTAATTGTTTGTTGTTGTTTACCAGAGCGAAAGTGTAAAGTTCAATGTAAAGCCTTTATTCTAGTCAAAGAAACAGCAGATCCAGACAGCTGTGTTGACTCGTGTGTGTTCCATGAATTACTTGCTTAGCTGCTTCTAGTAACATTGTTAATGAGAGCTGAATAACGAAATGAATGCGATTTTTAAATTTTATTTCATTCTTTTTTATTCTGAAAAAATTGTACCGCATTTTACTGCTAAAAAATGAAGAGTCAGTGAAATTGATGCAGTTATATAGGTGTTATGATCTCTGTGGTAAGTTCTGGTTTGTACCAATGAAAGCTGCCAAGCCACAAACCGAAGGCAGCTTCAAATAGAGCCCATTACAGTAATCTAACCAAGGCCTGCATGACTATAGCCAGATCAGATCAGGAAAGGACTGGTTTAAAACACTTTTGGCCATCTCTGCCACATGAGCCTTTAAGAACAGTGCTGGTTCTAGGAGCACTCCCAAGCTGTGTGACCTAATCTTTAGGAGGAGTGCAGTCCAATCCAGGACAGTTTGAACACCTAATCTTGGCTAAATTCCATCCCCAATGCAATGTTGGAGCAGGGTGTGTGTGTTGGTGGCATGGATTCCACTTCCTTTTTACACAATTGGGGGGGGAGGGGAACTGCATTGCAAACCGTACTTGAATCATGTGTACAGACTTTGTCTTGGTTTTACAGCTACAAGCAAGACACTACAGCAAATCAGGGGCTTGTCTTGACGCAGGGAAAGCCCCAGAATGGATCCATAGTGGCATTAGGTCATTTATATGATGCAGTAGCCATTGCGGTGCCATCCCAGGGCTTTCCCCTGAATCTCCGCATTAAAAAAAATCGGGGACTTACGCCAACTTTTTCTGCTTGCTGCTAGGTGACAACATCATCTGCTGTCTGTCGCCTTGCTCTGGAGCTGCATTGGAGGCGTGACCCAGCCAATGCCGACCCCTGATTGGTTGGCATTGGCTGGGTAGGGGGCAGGCCAGCAAGCCAAATGGCTGCTGAGATGCCTCCACGCATCCTCCAGGGAGAACCAAGACCAGCCCCATCCTCTGGGGAGAGCAAGGTAAAGGGGGGAAACTGGGGAGGGACATTTCGAGCCGCAGCAGTGCCCTTCCGGTGGTGCAGCAGAGTGGCTTCTCCCTCCCCTCCTCGTTACAACCCCACACTCTCTCCTTCGCATGGGGACAATGCGAAGGAGCACAAACATGGGAGGTTGGGGGCTTGCAGTTCCAATGTGCCGCTGTTGAGACATGGCCCAGGAACAAAGTCGTGGAGCGGCTATGATTAAAAGATAGATATTCTCCAAATAGCATCAACCCCTTTTAAAATAATCCTGATAAGAGTTAATTCTGCCTTGGTTGGTATCTGTTCTTAAACTAATGCTGAAATGTGCTTTATCGGGAGAGCTTCAACCAAGCAAGTCTAATGACTCAAGGTCATTACAGGGCACTTCTGTTTTTTCCACAGCATTGATTCTACGCCATGCTCGCTGTCTGGCCTGCTCATTTCCTTTCCTTCTAGGCAAATTGTCTTCCTGAGCAAGTTCTCCCCTGCCCCTTGTTTTTTGTCACACGTTGCTGCTGCTGACCAATATCAAGTAGGCATAATCCCCCCTTTTTTTTTGCCTCTGCACAGCTGGTTAAATAGGCAAATCTGTATTCATTCCTTGACAGGCAGGCCAAGTGTAATCACCATACTTGCCACCAGATACCGATCTAAATCAACGTTCTGCTGTATCAGCAGGCTAAAAATACTCTCTCTTACTGCACTGGGCACATCAAACTATCATAAGAGCAATTGGAAAAGGAGAGGAGGTGAGCATGGATAAGGGGCTGCAAAGGTACTGTCGGCAGCTTCCATCTTTTCACCTGAATGTGTTGAATCATGGTACAGATATGGCTTGTGTTACTTTCTGCTCAGGGCTGTAGTGGAAACATCCTGTGTGTGTGCTCATGTCTCTCTCTCTCTGTCTCTCTCTCTCTGTCTCTCTCTCTCTCTGTCTCTCCCCCCCAATACAAATATCTTAGGACAAAGGTTCCCAAGGCAGCTGTAATGTGCCCACAATGCACGCATGGAATATATTCTGCTGCTGCTTGGGAGGTTTCGCTGTCACAGCAGGCATGGAGAAAAATGTAATTGGATCTTTTAAAAAGAAGCACTCTTCCAGTAAGGGAGGGAGAGACCACAGCTGTACCTGTTTGAGTGTCACATAGAGCTGTCTCTCAGCTAGACCCATTTGAAAAATTGTGTCTTTTCAGAGAAGCCTAACCTGGCCTGGTCCTTCACAGGAAATAAATGCCCCATAACTTACCTCCTGGGTATGCTTGTTTGTAACCTTTGTCCTAATTTATCTATCCCTTCCACTTTTTCCTGAGTCTCCCTTAATCTTAATGTGGCAGGAAGGTGCAGAATCTCCCCTTGTGCATTGTGCCCCTAGAAGGCATTTGCCTTAATACCTGTTCCTCCCCATCCCCCACATCAATTCCCTGTAACGATAGTCCTATTAAGAGTAGTTCCCAACTTTCTCTGTATGTGTCCTTCCCACACCCTAATGTTCCTGGCTTCTCTGTAGCATCATCATAAAAGTACACATATATTCGCTGGTGCCTCCTTTAACCACTGTGAACACCTACACAAACATGCACACACACACGTATGCATATGTGTATTTCTGTGCTCCTTAAATATAGGTCTTGATTTCAGATCAGGAGGTTGCAGGCCTTCACTGAACCAGGATGGCTTTTCTGACTGTAACCATATAACCCCAAATTTGGTTTTTTATTATTATTATTTATTTCCTTAACAGCAGCTCTGAATCAAAACAGATGTGTGGAAGGGAAGACCACCAGTATGGGAACAAAGGAGAGGGGAAACCCAAACATTCCTTAGGAACAATTTAAGATCAAATGCATTTCAACCTGCAGAATTCTTTCAGTTGTCCTGATGAAGAAAAAATCCCATGACTCAAAATGTGTTAGGCTTTAATGCACTGTCTCGGGTGATCATTTTGAAGTCTCATCTTTGTTTGGTCTTAAGAATGAAGGAATGCCTGAGAGGGTCCCTGTTGCCTGTATAAAATGGAAATAACCCATGTGACAGTCACTGTAGGTAGAGACTTATAGACTGAGTGACACCTCAGATGTCCAATCCTCTTTCTTTCTCTTTTCTGTCTAGTTTCCGTATGCTGCCCCACCACCCCAAGAGCCCGTGAAGACTTTGAGAAGCCTGATCAATGTCCGCAAGGACACGTTGCGCCTAGTCAAGTAAGTTTGTGCAGAGGTTTAGAGTAGCCCACCCCCTCAGTCTCAATGGAAGCAAGAAAATTGATGAATAAGTATAAGAGTCAGTTTTAGTCAAAGAGATTTCTGAGACGTTTTGAGGGGAGTTTTTTCCCTTAAGTGTTTCGACCTGGTGAATCCAAATCTGTCTGTACCGGAGCAACACACTTTGCTGTTGTCCCTAAAACTAAGACTGGTTTCAGATGACACAGTAGACAACAGTTGATTAAATAGTCTCCCGTTGACTATTGTGTCATCTGTCAGGAAAGAAACACACCACAGTTAGTTACTTCCAAGAAATAATCAACGCAAATAATCAATGGTGACTATCTGCACAACCATTGAGTATTGTGTTGTTGGTCGGGCTCCATTTATCCCTGTTGCTCTTGCCCAGCGGGGCTTTATAGGCATGTGAAATAATCCTGTCCTGGGAAGCACATGGGGAGCCGCCAATCATGCTGTCCCTTGGTGGGGCAAATGAAGGATGTCCCCAGGGACATGCACGTCCCTTGCCCCCTGCCCCACTATCCATCTGGATATTGGCTCAAGGGGATATCCAAATGAATGGCAGGGGTGGTGGTGGTGAATGATGTCTCCTGCAGCTTGACGTGTAACATCAAACCATGGGAGATATCCTTCCACTGAGAGCATCCTCTTGCACCTTGCCTTCATTCACCACAAAGTGCTGGGGACGGGGGACACTAGGATCTCCTGCCACTCTCAGGCAGCGGCAGGAGTTCCTAGCATCCCCAGTCACCAGCACTTTGCAGCAAACAAAGGCAGGGTGCAGGAGGAGAATGTCTGTCTGCGTCCTGCTCTCTATTCGCCATTTGTGCATCTCGGGATGACCCGAAAGAGAGAGACAATTCTCTCCTTCGTGCCATCCCGAGATGCACAAATAGTGAACTGAGAGTAGGGTAGAGGAGGAGTGCATCCTCTTGCATTCCGTCCTCCACTACTTGGGGCTAGGGGGTGGAGAGGGGGGAACGCTGTTAGAACTCTTGCTCCATGGCATCCCTGTATGGAAAGCGGGAAGCAGTGCCGACATTCCACGGGGAGTAGGGGGAGACGCGGCACACAGAGAAGGATGCTGTCAGAAGACCCCTGACAGTCAGGGGATGGTATCACTCTGCCATGGCTCCTTCACCATTTGGGGCTAGGGAGAGGGCAGAGAAAGACACTGACAATGTCCTTCTCTGTGCGCTGCATCCCTCCCCCCGGAATGGTGGCGCTGGTTCCTGCTTTCCATACTGGGATGCCATTTGGTGGGGAGGGTGAAGAGGGGGGCGAGAGCAATAATCAACCTTGTGTTAATAGTCTATTCGACGAATGACTATTAGCCTGTTGCGTTGGGGGAGTGGACTATTAACACAGGGTTGACTGTTGTGTCATCCGAATGCAGCCTAAGAGTGGCAGCCAAGCCTCACCAGCATATACTTGCCCTTAGAGACACTGTTTAATGAATTCTGGAAATTTAAGTTGAAAATACACAGAGAGCAAGAGCAGGGTATGCTCCCCACCCCCCAGCAGCCATTTCATGATCATACCTGCAACACTCATTTAAGAATCCAAATGTGCCCATAAGGTAATATCAAGTGCTATTTCTGAAGTTATAAAATGTTCGTTGTTCTGATCACAAAATGAAGTGTTTATTTCAATTTAATTGTAATACAGTGATTTTGTTAGCCTTTTTTATTTTTAAATGTCTATGTGTCATATAATGCTCTATATGTAACACATTGCGTTTCAAACACAATTTGTACTGATTTTGTATTATTGTCCAAAATAAGCTTCATTTTGTAAATTTTTCAGCTTAGGCTGCTAAAAGGCTTTGGGATAAATGTTAGGTCTAATATTAGCTTGTCCTCAAAATTTCATCAAAATTGGTTAAACAGCATGGCTTCAAGGACAAGTATATACTGTTAAGGAGTTGGCCAGCCATCTTGGCTGCCATCCTTAGTTTTAGGATCAACGCTAAAGTGTTTTGTTTAGGTACAGGCAGATTTGGACTTAGAAGATCAAAGCACGTAGAATACACTCAAATTCCCCTTATGCTGACTCAGACCATGGGGCTGTAGCTCAGTGGTAGAGCACATTCTTTGCATGCAAAATGTTTCAGATTCGATCCCCAGCATCCAAGTAGCACTGGTAAAGAACCCTGCCTGGAACCCTGAAGAACTGCTATCACTTAGTGTAGGCAGTGCTAAATTAGATGGACCAGTCATCTGGGATATCCCAATGTTGTCTTCTATGATTTGGCATTGATTCTGCAAGGACTTGGTCATTTCCAGTCCTACTTCCTGAGAACCTTTTGGGTAGATGTGCAAGGAATTGAAGTAGGGACTTTCTAAATATAAAGCATATGTTATTTGGCCCCTCCCCATATAAAAGCTTCTTCACACAAGCGATTTATTGTACGCTTGCAATTGGTCACTCACGGATGATTGCAGATCCTTTTCATGATATCGTCAACCTCTGATACTTCTCCCACTGTTTTTTAAAACCATGAAAATGCAGCAATCTATGGAAAATGTGCTATAAAACAGTGTCATCTGCTGGGGGTAGAATTGAAACATATGGGAAAAACAAGGGGGGGGTGAGAACACGTGTATTGTGCCAATTGTTAAAACCACAAAGACTCCAGAAGACAGAGCCCTGGTAAGGCTGCGGGATTGTTGCTGAATGTGGAGAAGCCCTGATTCTTAAGGTGCCAAAGATATCTTCACTTTACAAACTGGAAAATTTAAATCCTTGCAATTCTTAAAAATATATTCTTGGGTTAAGAGCACTTGTCTAGTAGGCTAGTACAGTGTTGTACCCTTTGAGTGCTGTTGGTTATTTATACAGATAAAAGGTGCCCTCTATTTTGATGTGTCAGAGCTAATTCTTACTTTACTTTTTGAACCTGGAGTCCAAAAAAGAATTTGTGTTTAGATGTCAGAAGGCATGTGTGGGAGTGCAGTATGATGCTTAACTACTGAAGTGGAGATCTGATCCTTTTCTAATTGCAGTTTCTGTTTAAATGCCCACATCCCATTTCTTCCCTCTTCCCTGCAATTAAACATGAAAGGAGGAAAGAATTGGGGGCCCTCCCCACTTCTGCATTTATCCTTGGGAAAGTCAGATATTCAAACACATAGGTCATCCCACAATTGACAATGAAATGTGCTATTTTGCTCTTTAGAACTCCAGTACTTGTTGAATTTGACTTCAAAAAGTGAATTAGCTTCTAGTTCTGGGTGGCTGTGTTTTGAAATAGCCTGTTGGAAGCAGTCCATCCGCTGCTGTACAGCAGGGGGGATATCCGTGTGTAGCTCCTCAAGATTAGCGCAGAGATTAAGAGTGACTGTTTTGGGGAGGAGTTACGCTGATGGACTGTAAGACTGCTTGCCTCCTTTATATCTACATCTTCTCTGCTTGGCTTTCAGGGTCACTGCAGGTGACAACAGGGTTTAGATGGAGCTAAATTCACTCCTGTTGCTGGGCTGGAAGTGAGGCCAAATAAAATCCAACGGTCTAGTGCTGAGGAGTGGGGTGGGGAACTGACCTTGTAAGGACTGTGAGCAACATAGCAGCAGTAATAAATAGTCCTTGCTAAAAGGAGTGTTCTCTACCAGTTTTACATGCCCTGGACCTGGCTAGCAATAGTCTCCTTTCTTTGCATCCTGGTTAATGCATTCTTGTACTTTTCAGCTATTTTCAAAGAGAAGTTGCCAAGGAGTAGGAAGTCAGGTATGCAAAGGCAGAGGAAAGTAGGGGTGAGGGGAAGCCCTTTGACAGTCATTCCCCCTCTTCCAGTGGCTATATGGAGAGCTGGGATCAAACAAGAGCTCAGGGATAGCATTACAGTCTCTTACCTTGCCCCAGTTCTAAACAAAATGAACTAATACTGTCTGGAATCCTGATATAGCATGCAAGACTAATTGGAGGCAAGAAATATGAGGCTAGAATAGCCTGTTCCCATATTCCTCTGCCTTCTTCACACTGGCATCAAAGCTCCACAGAGACTTATATTGGGTTTTATTTCCAAGATGCATCTTCATGATTCCGCTCAGCCTCTTACCCAAAGGTGCAGCAATGAATATCCATGTTGGGTTGAGCTGCCCATAGCCCAATTCTGTTGTGCTTGAGCTTGTAGCAATCAATGATGTGTGTGCATTTGTTTGAAAGGGGAGGGGGATCTTGCATGATGTCATTTGTTATTCTGCTTAGAATGTGGTAGCCATATGGCTTGCATGCACCCTCCTAATAGGTGCTGACATTTTGCTAGACTTAGGAATGATGAGATGTGTCAGAGTGGGTCTGTGAATTGTGTGCATACAATTGTATTCTAGAGTTAAATGTATTAAACTGCTATTATAAAAACAACAGGTGTCCTTGTATTATAAGCCACTTAAAGTGCTGTTGTGTAAACATGTTCTCGTTCTTTCTTTGAGATCTTTCCATTCTTGCAAAGATTACAAGAGAATCCAAACAATAGGCAAAGAAGCAAAGTATGCAAGAGAGGTCATAGTTGGTACTTTTCTCTTTCCATCTTGAACAATTCAGCACTTTATCATTTTTCATTAAAAGTCAGGTGGGTAATCTGACCTCTGTCATTTTCTTTGGTATAATTCTGGAATAATTCTATTGCACTAATGGAGTTGCCTCCCAATTTATATCCCTCTCCTTTTAACCCCATAATACACTTCTGCTATAATCCCGACTGTTGATGGGGTAGCCATAGCTTGATAGTAATCTGAGACTTGAGTGCTTTTCCAGACAATGTTTTTTTTTTAATTGCTTGTCACACTTTCCCTGATTTGGCACCCATGGTGCCATATTCCATTCCCATGTAATGGATGGGAGCAGTGTGATCAATCTTCCTGAAAGCTGATACAAACCTGTTTCAGAGAAACAGCTTATGAACTGCTCTTCCCTGCACTCTTTCCTTCAGGCACAAGGTAATCCACGATTGGAGGAACAAAATGCACAGCTTATGTCCTAAAAGGAAGGAAAGGGGAAAATGCAAACAGCTTGCAAAATGAGGCAATTGCTGGTATTCACCAGGAGTTCCCCCCAAATTTATCTGATAGTGGTACATTAAAGAGTACTCTGCCTTTTCAAGTAGGAAAAATAAATAAACAATAAGTTTAAAAATGATGGGACAATAAGAAGAGTGGGTGCTTTGTCATCATTTCATGGATACTAGCCAGTAGGTAAACCACAATCAATGGCAGTGAAAGTGGAAGTGAAAAATCACATTTTCCTTGCAAATCAACATTATAGTTTCAGTGTGGGAGAAAGTGTGATTTCCCAAAAAACGAATGTCCTAGAGATAGAGCAATAGGAACATTAGTATCTGGAACAAACTATTGGTCCATCTAGCTCAGTATTATCTATGCTGACTGACAGCAGCTCCCCAGTTTATCCATTAGGGAGCTTTCTCAGATCTACTTGGAGATACTGGGGATTCAACCTCGGGATCTTCTGCATGTAAAGCTTATGCTCTACCGCTGCCTTATGGCTGTTCCCTCAGGGAGCATCATATCACACACAGTGTCTTGAGTCACCACTGCACATTCCTTGTGTGATCAAAAATCATCTGGAAAGGGCCTTGAATGCTTAGAGATGAAGCTTGTTAACTACCAAGTCTGGGTAAATACAATGTGTTAGCAACCAAAAGCCATTAAAAATGCTAGATTAAGAAGTGGGTTCAAGAATTATCTACTTAAGTATGTTCCATTAAAATCCGTAAATCATTCTGAATCAATATGGTTAGGATTGTGCTATTCATTTGTTTTGAGGCAGGTTGACAAATTTGAGAGGGGCCCCAATAGGGGCTGCCAAACAGTAGTGGTGGTTTATTGTGGGTTGGGAGGACACGTAGTGGATCCTGTCTTAAGACAGAGGGTTGGACTTGATGATCCTTTCTGGTCTATGACTGAGACTCCAACAAGAGTTGAATGTACTTAAAAGATCAGTCAATCAATTGCATGGAAGTAAGGATGAAAACAAACAGTATCAGACATTGAACATCAGCATGATATGCTGAGAATTGCATGAGAGCAGAACACCTTCATATAATGTTTGTTTTCTTATTTGTAAATACGTTGTTTCTTAAACTTACAATATAATGACAAATCTCCCTATCCCACAATAAACTGATCGATCTATCTTTTATCTCTGATATAATCTGTTCCTTCCCAGCTCAATCCAACTGATCCAAAACCCAATTGAAGGGAGGAAGAGAGGTTAGAAAAGAAAAGAAAAGCAGAGCACGTGGTCAGCTCATTCAAAGGCTGTATAGTAACTCGAATGCATCAAATCTTCTAAAATAGCTTTGGGACCTTTTGTCCTTGCTGTCTTGTGGAAATACTAGTACACTTTCATTTGAACATTCTTGTAATTGAAGACTACAATCCTTATGAAGCCAGTGCCCATTCTTGCCTACCATTGTTATTTTGTTTTTAATGCAAGAAAACATCTGCCATACACTTTAGCAGAAGAGAGACAACAAGTCACAACTTGGACATCTTGAGCCCTCTCATTTGTTGGAAATTCAAGTGCTAGATTAATTTATCTGTGTCTTGATCTACCAGATGTACAGAGGAAGTGAAGACACCAGGAGAGGAAGTCAGCAAATCAAAAGTCCATTACAATGTGGAGTTCACATTTGACACGGATGCACGGGTGGCTATAACAATTTATTATCAAGCTACTGAAGAATTCCAAAATGGAGTAGTGAGGTAAATAAAAGCAAAGCTGGGGACAGGAGCGTAGAACCCTGTTGAAAGTGTGTTGGCTTAATACTAGTATGTTTGAAGCTGTTTCTGCATACTCAAAAGAGGTGTTCAAATGAGCTCCCTCTACACATATATCCAATGGGAGGAGGAGGGAGATGAGCTGTGCCTGCTGGCTCTGTCCCTTGACATCCATGTGATCAGAGTGACTTTTGAAAGGCGAGCCTACTCACATTCATGTACAGCTGTACACATGTAGGCTTGCCACACAGTTGGGAACCCTGTACGATCAGGGCTCCATCCCGTGTGTGTGTAGAGTCTACATGTACATACTCCTCTTTCAAACGTTGCGTTGAATGTGTGGATATCCGAACAGAGCACAGCATTGAGGGGGCATTGTCCTGCTTCCCCTCTTAATGCTGGATATATGCATAGAGGGGGTCATTTGAACGCCCCTAAAGAAAGTGGGATCCTCCTGTTTATTAGCATTTATGTGTCCCCTTATCTGCTAAAAAGCCATCAAGGCAGGGTACAATATTTTAAAACAACAAAACTGTAAAACAATCAAAACGAAAACATAAAAAATGTTTTTTTCAATGTTTTTTAAAATGAACTTTTTTTACTCTATAACCCTTTCTAAAAGCCAAGTTCAAATGTGTGGGTTGTATCTAATGTTAGTCTTACTTAGAAATGAATGAGACTTAAGTTAGACTGATACTGGATACAATCTCATGTTTAATCTTCAGAACGTGTACTTCCCATTTATGGTACAGAAAGGCTAAGTGAGTTGGGTACAGAAGAGATGAGGCTGCAAACATGGAAGGTTCAGGCAGGCAATTAACATGGAACAACAAGGACCAGTAAACAGAGAATTGGAAGGTAAGAGCAAAAGCAGGCATTTGGTCCCAAAGTGGGCTATTAACCTCTGTAGTCTATTCCTTCTCCCAGCACATACAGTGACTCATCACAAGGTTTTACAACAAACCACTTTACAGCAACAGAAAAACAGAGTGGGTTGTGGTAAAGCCCTTGTGATGAGCTACTGTACGTGCAAAGAGAAGGAGTCGAGTAGGCACGGGTTAATAGCCAGTCAAATTCTGAAAGATGATCTCAAGAGGACTTTTAGCAATTCAAACAATCAAGACTCATGATCATGGGAGCGTGCGGCAAGGCCAAATTGTGCCTGGAAGGGCTTTCGACAGCCTGCACTGATTTCAGCATGGAATGGCTTTTGATATGTCAGTGCAGATTCTCAAGAAAGCAGTATCAAAGTAGCATTCCAAAAGCCACTCTGAGCTGGATTGTGCAGATGCTGCCAAGAGGAAACCTCAGGTAAAAACATATCTGCCTGCCTGGACAAGAAAGTGCTTTCTAGCCAGTGGAAGGTAATTAAAGAGGGGGCCCTCCAAATTGTATTCCACAACTTGGAATGCCACATGCCGGGATGCAAGCACAATCAGCACACATGTTCCATGATTATTTACTCTGTATCCTCCTCCTTTATGTGGTAGTTACATCCCCAAAGACAACAGTTTGCAGTCTGAGACTGTCCATTACAAGCGAGGAGTGTGCCAGCAGTTCTGCCTCCCCTCCCATACTGTGGATCCCTCAGAATGGACTGAAGAGGAGGTAAGGCAAAGTGGGCTTGGAAACGAAGGAGGGGAGTTAAAGGAAATAGTTGTTAGCAAGCCACCAGCCTTTTAATACTCATGCACTGCAGGAGTCTGGGAGTTGTCCTCAGAATTTGGATCTTTTTTTTGAAAGCGGCATAGATCACACTGTTGAGGAAAGTCATGCACATTTGTCTCTTTTAATTACTGTAGTGCGGGACCTAGTAACTATAGATGTTCTACAAAGAGAAGGTTGTGGTGACAGGGTACAATCCTGGCTTTGGAAGTGTTTTTGTGGCACACAGTATCTTTTTATTCAAGAGCAGCTGGGATGGTCAGTGTGAAAGAGATGATGGGGGCAAAAATGGGGAAGCTTAGTTTCTTTTAAGTGTATTGGAATGACAGAGCATGGAAGGAGGGAAGGGGAAGCCAGCTTCACTCCCCAACTTACTACCTCAAAGGGATTGCTTGGGCCCCCCAAGAGGATTGAGGTGGACTTAGGGCCAAATGGTTATGACGTCTTACGTGAAATAAATAGCATGCAGCTCCCCTACCTGTCTTTATTTTTACTCAACGGTAAATCCAATACAGATCAGCAATTGGGAGGGGGAATTTCATTCTTCCCTCCCCAGGCTGGACCCTCCATTAAGGCAGTTATAAGCAATTTTTTTAAAAAAACATTGGTGCCTTTTTACTATTGGTAACTGCTGTACAGGGAACATTTAGGGAGGGGAGGGTCACAACTGGGAAAGGGAGTATTAAACTCTCTCGTCCCTATCTACTGCGGTCCCAATTTAAATTGAGCTCGGTGCTTACTTTTGGGTAAAAACCAAAACAAAGGTAGATGCACACAATGTATTTAATGTGAACTGTAGTCTCATAGTCGCTCATTCTTAAGTTGTACATTCAATTCTTTAACACTCTCTTTCCTGCATTTCTATGCCACCTTGGCAACGTTCACGCAGGGACATAAATACTGCAAGAGAGACTCCAAAAGTGCTTTTAATGCCCTATGTGAAAAAGCACTTGAATCTCTACCCAGTTTTATTGGACAGAAGAAACTATTTGTCTTTAAAGCTTGAACTTTTATAGGCAACATGCATTTTCTCCAGACATTTTTCTCTAAATGCCGAATTCTGTGAGGGCTTGCAGTTGCAGAATTGCAAGCTCTTTGATCTCGAGCCTTTAGATATGTCTGCTTGGCACAGAAAACTGCTTATCTGGCATATGTGAATCATAGTAATAATTCTACTGATCTAACTGTACTTTTAGCCTGATACTGCGTCAGTTTCGCTTCTTCTTGTTTTTTACAGCTGGGCTTTGATCTGGACCAGGAAGTCTATCCCATGGTGGTTCTTGCAGTGGTAGATGAAGGAGATGGTAAAGGATGTTCAAAATTAATTTAAACCTTAAGAACGTTTATTTAACATGGATGCCCAAATTGCTCACCTTGCTGGTTGTCACCGTACTTTATATCACCACTTCTGATTAAGTGAACACATTCCACATATACATTGGAGGCCCTACTGACAAGCATTAGAAAAGAAATGCACCCTGAAAACTGCCTGTAAAAAGCTGTTTCTGCATATTTAATTGATATTTCATTTCTTTTTTGTGTGTGTGAAGTTCAACCACTCCTGTCAAAAAATCAGGCAGTGGTGGGGGTTGGGAATTGCTGTCTGCATACAGGTTTCTGCGTATGTGTGAATCACACACACCCTTGCCTGTTTTCGTGTCTTGCAGAGCATATGGGTCATTGCCATGTACTACTGGCAACTTTTGAGAAGGTGAGTTTTCCTGTTGTTCTCTTGTCCAAGCTAGCTTTTAAGCGTAGTACGTGGGTTCAAGTTTGCAAATGCAGTTAAGGAGCTCACGCTGAGAGCATTCCATGGTGGCAGGATAGGAAGACTTTTGAGTTATTTGGGGAACTGGCAGGAAAGGCCCACTTCACCTGGGATGACCTTCCAAGGACAGTGGGTATGACTAGGCTGCCCCATCGCAAAGGTCTGCATCTTAGAACAGGAGTGGGGGGCATTGTTTTCCCCAGAATCCACTGAGGTCTGCACTCCATCCCTGCCACCTCCAAATTTGCCATGGCAGTGGCAAAAAAAAGTGGTGATTTTGCAATGGACCAAGGCCCATGGGGAGCTTGGACTTCGTTTACAAGCAGAATTGTAGTGGCACATTTATAAGAGGGTGAACAAAAACGGCCCTGGGGTGCCTCCTACAACTCACATGCCACATGTTGTCCACCCCTACCTTAGAAGCTCACTGCCAAGTCAGCAGATGCATTGTCTTCTCCATCTCTTACTCGCCACCCCATCCAAGAAGACGATTCCAGTATCATAAAGAATGCCTTAGGGAGCCACACAAATTCCCACCTCACTTGAACGTTTGAACGGTGGCCCTGTTCCCTGGACAATGTTGACCTCTTTAGCAGAAAGAGAGAAGGGGTGGAGCCCTCCCCCACCCTCACCCCAAAGCAGAGCATCTCCAACGAATTGGAAGTGGCCCAGAAATGGTGAATGTATTTGGCAGCTGAAGACATTGCACATTTGGCATTTTATAGGGGAGGTGGCATTTTTGAACACTTGTTTGACCCCCAGCTACACAGTGATCATGTTGCCTCTGGTTTGTCTGCATGCAGTATGTCCAAATCCCAAAGAAAAGGCCATTAATGTTCAATGTGGTGCATAATCTGAAAACATCTTGCTAGAACCCAGGTGGAAACATCCTAAGCTAGTTTATAACAATCAAGAATCCCTTCAATTAATTAACCGGCCTGCATGTATACCCCAAGTAGCTGTTCATAATCAAGCAAATGTAAATAAATAGTTATTTAACTACAGAGTGAAATAAATACAATGAATTGGCGGCTGTTTTGATCTATAATGATCTTTTGTGGGAGCTAGAATAGTAATGAATTATGCTGGGAGAGTAAAAGGGGCTCGAGTTAAAAGGGGAGTGATGCTTGGATTTCTGAAGCACATGGCACAACATGAAGACATCCCTTTTGCATGCCATTACATGGCGAACATGTTCTTTTAAACAGTTCCACTTCAGTGGGTGAATGCTGTTCCATTCCAAATGTATTCTATAAAGCCTCTTTTGACACACAGTGATGCTGGAGTTCTATCTGATGATTTGTGTCTTTCTCTCAGCATGCTGATGGCAGCTTTTGTGTGAAGCCCCTCAAACAGAAGCAAGTGGTGAGTATGCGCCTGCTTAGTTCAGCTGTACCTTTCCTGGGGAAGCTGTCTGGGGTGCTGGTTAGGATAACCATTGAAGCCCCCCAAGACAGGTATCTTGGAGGGCATTGGAGATGCATGGGGCCATCCAACCGAATCCTATCTCCTAACAGTGTCTATTCCAGAAAGTTTTTATAAAAGGGAAGGGGGGAACCAGGACCGTTTGATCTTGTAACCAAAGAAGGTTGGGGTGGGCTAAAGGCGTTGATGATGGCATTCTCACGAGGTGTGTTCAGGTGTGCTGAAGCAGACAGTCAGCTTTTGAATGGGGAACGATAGGATAGATAGAAAGAAGTCATTTCTGTGGGCTGTCTGTGGCCTTTGTTTCTAGAGGTTCTGAACTCCTGTGTTCTCGCATAGCGCCTTTGGCATTGGGTGTATGTGTGTGTTTTTTAGGTGGATGGAGTGAGTTACTTGCTTCAGGAGATCTATGGAATAGAAAACAAATACAATACACAAGATTCCAAGGTGAGTTCTGGAGCTGGAGATGCAGGGCATTTCATATGTTGCACACAAACAAGCTTTTGTTTGTGTTTATAAATGAAAACCAGTGCTGGAGTGCTGCTATCGTGGAAATTGCAGTTTATTTATTTATTTATTTTACAGTGGAACTCTTTTAGCATCAAGTTGGTTACTGTGTTCAGCTTTTGCTGTTTTCTCCCATGTCTTTGTAAACCTGCCTAAATCGCACTCTCCCTCTGTTCAAGTTCATTATGGAAATGTTTGAATGTCAATACCCACCCACCCATTATGGTCAAGTAAGATTGCAGTTTGATCTGCTTTCCCACCCAGGTGGCAGAAGATGAAGTGAGTGACAATAGTGCAGAATGTGTGGTCTGCCTCTCAGATGTTCGAGATACCTTGATCTTACCTTGCCGCCATCTTTGCCTCTGCAACACCTGTGCTGACACCCTGCGTTACCAAGCCAACAATTGCCCCATCTGCAGGTTACGTAAGTCCCCAAGCTCACTTAAATCTTGATGTGGAGAAAATCAATAGCTTATCCTGTTTGATTCTCTAACTTCAGTAAATTGAACATTGTTCTCATTCAGTGTGCTAAATTTATTTCATTTGTGGTAAAGCATTATTTGTTGGAGCATACTATCATAAGAGCATAAAGAACTTCAGCCAATCCTTGCTTCATGTCTTATTTTAGTAGTTTTGGTGGTCATGGCGCATGATACCTCAGTGTTTCATTAAAATAAACCATTAAGAACAAGCTCTGTCCTTGTAAATCGGATGTTTTTGGGAGCTGCTAACATCCCACCCACCCCAATCTCTTCCCATGCAGCATTTCGGGCCTTGCTGCAGATCAGAGCCATGAGAAAAAAACTTGGACCCCTTTCCCCAACTGGCTTCAACCCTGTCATCGCCTCCCAGACGTCAGATTCAGAGGAGCACTCGGTTAGTATTGGTGTGCCGACAGTTCCAAGACTGTCCTTTCTTTGATCATCTGGTCTTTTGGGATGTGAAATGGTTTCTTGCAGGAGAGTCAAGCACAGAGGCTTTCTTTTAACTTCCAGGATTAAAAACGTTCCCTGTAGCATAGCTGCACAGAGGCTATTATGGGCAAATTCAACTAGTGCAGGGTGTTGAACCTATTTCAGCTCAAGGACTGAATTCCACTTTGGAGAAGTTCTTGGCTACATTCCAGTGGTTGGTGAGACCAAAGAAAAAAAGAGGGGGGGACCACTAAAAATACCAGTGTATTTAGCATAAAGCTCTTACTCCCAGTAAGTAAGCCTTAGGAGAGACATTTCAACCTGTTAGAAAGAGGGAGGGGGGGAAACTGTACAAAATCTGCGAAATCACCAAACAATTGATGGTTCAAGGGAAGGGGGTGGAGCCAAGGGAAGGAGGTGTGGCTGTCTGGGAAACCCCAGAGGGCCGGATTGGGATCCTAAGTGGGATGAATTTAGCTGCCACACCTGAGATTCTGCACCTCTGAACTAGCAACTGTTGGGGAACCCAGAGGAACGTGCCACTGACAGTTATGAGGCCACCAAATGAAGTCCAGATTGTGTCCAAAGACACTGGAAAAGTGATAAGGCAAGTCAGAGCCAATCTCATTTTATGCAGCAAGCACGTTTACAGTGTGTATATTGGTGTCTGCGAAATGTGAAGAAGGACTCCGTTTGCAAACGTAGGTGGGCATTGTGGGAGGGGGCAATGATTGACCATGTTTGCCAGTGCATGTCCACCACATGCTTACAATATATGCCCACCATGGTAGGGAAGGAAGAGTGTCTCTGGTACCTTCCATTGCATAATGAATGGAAAACTAGTGACGTGAATATACCATCTTACCCAAACAAATTGTATTAGGATGAAAAAGAGATAATGTAGTGATGCTTTTCAAGACTGGAGTTTCTTTCACAATTATTGGCAAAATCAGGCATGTACATCTAAAATATGGCTTATTTTCAATTTGTTATAGCAATTGAATTCACTCAATAAATTTTAACAAGCACTGTAGTTTGTAAAGAAAGAGTGTACATCATTTCTGTCTAATTTTATTAAAATTTTAACTTACACACATGGGTTTCATGTGAGAAAGAAGTAAAGAGCAGTTGGCCATCTTTCCTTCAGATGACTCTGGTATCCTGGTGAAAATAAAGCAAATAAAGGCCTTGAGCCAAAAGCCATGGGTGAGAACAGGTGAACTGGAGATCTGGAAGATCTCTTGGTGATGGAGGCATCTCTAGCTTGAAGTCTGTTCTGTCCCTGCTGCACCTTCATAGATTGGGATGTTTGTCTCCTGTCATTCTTCTGCATGCCCAGAATTTGGTGCAGATCTTGTTTCAATGTGGCAGAGAACTGGAGTTCCTTGGGGCCTACTTCACATGGAGAGTAGATGAGGGTTTTTGAATGTTGGTTCAGCCTTCAGATGGAATATAGCATATTGATTTTATTTTTAAAGTTTTCCACTTAGAAAGCTCCATGTTGGGGCAAAGAATTCAATCCCAGACTTCTCCTCTGATATATCTCTTTTTGTGTGTGCATGCAATTTTCCACCATGGGGAAATAATTCAACAATGTGAATCTCTCACATACACAGTCTGAAGAAGTATAATCCAAGAACAAATTTATTGCTGCCTCTGCAATATGAGAGTGCTTCCAGACAGAGGGCTTCTAGCACTACCAACTGCATAACATTGTGCAGCTATTCCTTCTTTCCCCTTCTTCCTCTTAATGGATTTTCATGCTATGAGGCAGTAAACAGAAGAAACAATGGGAAGAAGAACACAGCGTCTGGATCCCCTGTAAAATTCCATGAATGAGGCAAGGTGATAGCGCTATAAAAACCTCATCTAGAAGCACCCTGAGTGAGCTAGGCCAGATTTTTTATGTTTAGGATAAGAGTATGCATTGTATCTTCATGACAATGGAGGTTTATTTGAATAAGTGTGTGTGTGTGGCTTCTATGTCCTCCATAGCTCTGTACTCCTCTTATAGCCATACAACCTCAATCTCAAATTGGTTTTAGGTGTTTACATTGTTTTAATATTTCCATGTTAAAAATTTTAGACTAATTTTATTATTAGCATTTTTATGAATTGTTGTAAATCGCCTAGACAGCTTCAGCTATGGTATTATTATTATTATTAATAATAATAATTATTATTATTATTATTATTATAAAACTTCTTCTTGCCAAAAGTTTCCAAGTTAAGAAATCCAAATTATCCAATCCAGAATAAAGAATGCACATTAAGCAATTTTATGTGAAATAAGCATCTCTTCCATCAGGGTTCTCAGTCTCAGTTTCTCCTATGAGTCAGATTCCTTTTGGAAGTGGCTGGAGCTTTCTGTTCTATCTTGAGCTCCCTTGTGAAAACTATGTTTGAAACTAAGGAGAGTGCCCTCCTCACCCCCATTTCTGGTTCTTCTAGTCTTCAGAGAACATCCCTCCTGGCTATGAGGTGGTCTCCCTCCTGGAAGCTCTTAATGGGCCTCTCACTCCATCTCCGGCGGCCCTTCCGCTCCACGTGCTTGGGGATAGCCACGTGTCAGGAATACTGCCCTCATACGGCAGTGACAGCCATCTGCCTCCTGCCCGGACACTATCTCCCCTTGACCGCTTGTCAGATTGTGGCAGCCAAGGACTCAAGCTGAAGAAGAGCCTGTCCAAGTAAGTGGCCTGCTGAAGTCCCCCTGCCACACTGCAAAGCCTGGTGGCTGGTATCCTTGCCCGCTGAGGAGGAGGGTGGTAATTTTATATACTGCTTCTCATTGAACAAATCCTGTAGCAGTTTACAAAGGAATGCAACAATAAATAAACAAAAGTATTATAATAGAGATTGATTCAAAGATAACTCAGGGCTGGAGAAAAGGCAAAGTGAACAGATACACTTTCAGTATATACCTAAAACATGCCAGCCGCAAGGTCTGATGTACCTCAGAGGAGGGATTATTCCACAGGGTAAGTGCCATCACATGCCCATCTCTGGATGATGGCCCAAAGTAAAACTGTAGGCTGCAGAGCCTCCCCTGAAGATCATAGACAACAGAGCCTCCCCTGAAGATCATAGTGGCTTGGGAAGTTGATATAGGGGGAGTTGTTCCTTAAAGTGTCCTGGTCCTGGTTGGATAGGGCTTTGCATGTTAATACCAATACCTTAAACCTAGCTCTGTAGCAGATTGGCAGCCAGAGTACCTCTTTAGCACAGGCCTAATATGTATGCAATAAAGCACCCCAGTAATTGAGCTGCTGCATTCTGCACTAGTGTCTATGTCTCCTGCCCCGGTGGAACTGCTTTTCCGATATATCTAGCTAGCTGTGAATGGGCACTTGTGTTTTCTGTGATTACTTATAGCTATTTCAGGGCCCTTTTTCCCTCCTCCCATTTGATTGTATACTAGAACAAATCTCTATTAGGTTGCTTCTTTTCACCAGGTCAATCTCCCAGAATTCCTCAGTACTACATGAAGAGGAGGATGAGAAGACCTGCAGTGAATCTGAAATCAGGATTTCCAGGAGGAAGTCTCCTCGTCCTCAAGAGGAGGTGATTGTTTGATTTGAAAGGTCTTTGTTCCGACACCACCTCTTCTTCTTCCTCAATCCCCCCATTCCTTGCAGTTTAGTTGTGTAGAACACATATTAGGAGGGGCAGATTGTACAATTTGCACTTCAGAAATCCTAGGAGTTGAACCCCATGGAAAGTAGAGGGGGGGATACTGATGAAGTTCTCCCAAGTCAGTCTTGGAAAAGAACTTCAAGGGCTCATAAAAGCTGAAGGAGAGGTGACCGTTACAAGCCTGGAATTCTTCTCTGGTTCAGATTACAATCCAGACCTGGACAAAAATTGTTGGCTTTTTCTGATTGATCAATGTTTTTGACAGGCCAGGAGAGGCAGGGTTTATCCTTTCTTAGCCAGGAATCTTGGGGTATTTAGCAGCTGGAGCTGGCATTGCTTCACTGCCAAAAGCTCCCACATGCCTCTTAGAATTGCCCCTATGCAATGTGATGGAGCTAGGTCACATTGCTTAGGGCCATTTTGAAAGGCCAACTTTGGACTGCCTTGCGAAAATGATTCGAGATCTTTCAGTTTTATTTTCAGGAAGTCTCTGATTTTTCCTAGATTAATCTGAGACAAGCTTGGGAGAGTTTGCCCATCTCTAATGGCAAGACTTGGCACCCAGCTCATGCTAATAGTTGCTTCATTGGAAATAACAATATTTTCCATGTTTTTCAGGAATGTGGTGTGACGCCAGAGAGTGAAAACCTTACCTTATCCTCCTCAGGAGCCATAGACCAGTCTTCATGTACAGGGACTCCTCTCTCTTCTACTATCTCTTCCCCAGAAGGTACTATGGGAAAGTGTCAATTGCCCTTATTCTTGAGGCATGTCATCAAGAGACTCCTTGCCAAGCATATTGAAGGCATTTCACAACCCCCTGGTCTTGTTCTCCACCATCTTGCTGCCTTTCATGTCAGAGGGGAAAATCTACATAGGCTGTGTTCTGGATAGATGACAAGGGTCAGATGCACATCCAGTGTGTATACCAGCTCTTTAAAAAAATGGTTTTCCAAGGTGCATTGCGTTGGTCTCCTGTTTTCCTGGAAATTGTGCTAATCAACTAATGGAGAACCATACCGTTGCTATTAGCTTGGGCAGCAGCACAAATAGATGGATAAGTGGATTTATCAGGAGGGTTTGAGCTACAGGGAGTATTCATAAACTGTCCAAGGACACCTGCATAGGAGCCAGATACAGTATTAAAGCAGCAGAAAGGAAAAAGTCATGTAACATAAAAGCTCATTTCAGTACGCAACAGAATGGGGAACTGGAGTATTCAGGACAGAAGGTTGGCTTGGAACTTGGAATCTCGCTAAGGCTTGGTTTCTTAAAGTTTATCCTATCTTTCCACCAAAAGGTGCTCAAGGCAGCTAAAAGTAAAACACAAACCGCAACAAGAATCAGCAAACGTGTCTCTTATAACCAGTCTCCTTGACCATGTGTTGCCTGCACCCTCCCCTCTTTCCTTAGATCCCGTTAGCAGCAGTCTGGCACAGTCAGTCATGTCCATGGCCTCCTCCCAAAGCCAGCATTCTGAAATCAGCACTGACACCATGTCTTCCATGTCAGGCTCTTATGTAGCTCCTGGCACTGAGGAAGAGGGAGACATAATCCCATCCCCTGCTGTTGCCAGTGGGATACCTTCAGAAGGAGACGTAAGTATGGCAAGCCCTATAAGGTGATCAAGGTGCGAGTGCAGAAACTGTTGGATTTGGGGTTGAGGGTAGGTAGTTCATGTCAATCGACGAAAGTCAGCATTGTCTAAGGCTGCTTTCCCAAGATGCAACTCTCATCATTCCAAATGGCCATGCTGGTAATGATGGGAGTTGCAGACCAACACATCTGGAGGACAACAGATGTTGAAGGCTGATATAAGGGCAGTCAAAACACTTCATATAGCTCTTGACATTTTCTAAAATTCCTGTACGGGTTTTAAGAAGAAATTCAAGCCATTTTTGTGCTCGGTGGGTGGAATCCAGTGTGGCTGTGACACATCTGATATTCAAGATGGTGGTAAAGGAGTTTGTAGCTGTTGGATGTGGCCAAGCATGCATTGCCTAGGAGTGACAGAAACTGAATCAGTGATAGCCAGGCTGAATCATCACCAATGACTTCTTCACATACTGATTTGAGAGGGGGTAAAAAGCAAGTGAGAGATTAAAAAATTAGGAAGTTTCTTTTGGGGCTGTTAGGGTTGATACACTGGTGCAATTTGCCAGATGATCATAGCCTGTCCCTACAGGAAATTCACCAGTAAGTCCAAGTCTCTTCTCTTCTCGTAGTCAACCCCTGTTGAATCTCCAGATGCAAACTTCGTCAGTATCTCAGCAGAGGACCGAGATGCAGAGGTAAAGATCCATCTCTGGAAGTCTATTTAACATATGGGGTCTGAAGGGAATGGGTGACTTTGAGGTAAAAGTCAACAGCAATCATTTTTCTGTATGAACTCTTGTTTTGAGGACCCAAATGCTAAGGCATCCAAGAGAGAGAGAGAGAGAGAGAGAGAGAGAGAGAGAGAGAGAGAGAATAAAGCTGGTTGGGACCAAGGAATAAAATAAAATGTTGTAGTCAGAAAAAGCTGTGGATTGGGTAGCTAAGGTTATTCTAAAGAGCAGTAATCAGGTGAAGAGCAGGATCCCAGGTGGGTCATGTAATGAAGGAGGAATTGATGCAGAAACTGGGGACCACTCCTTGAAGCAAGTTGTAACTCAAAACAATGGGATACACGAAATATTCTGGCCCATTGAGTGAACAGTTTGGCTGGATTAATCTGGATCTTTGTGAGCAGAATTGTCTGCCGAGTATATTCTCTCCCCCCCACTTTTGATTTTTGATGTAGCAGAACAGCTCTTTTCCTGTATGGTTGGGAACTAGGAACAAACAGTCCAAACCTCAAGGCCCACAGGCATCAGTGGTGGCTTTCTAATGGCCAAAGTCGCATCCCACTGGGTTTCACGGAGTGTCTCAACTGAGTTCCTTTAATCAAGCCTGGACCAGAACTTCTTGTGCTTGACCATTCTATTGTAACCACCGTTTCTCCTAGATAACTGCTAGAAGTGTGTGTGAGAGTTAACTAGAGTTTTTGGCCTAAATGACCACAACTTAATACTGAGACAGAATGGCACATTGACCAAAGGGTTTTGGCTATAGAGGAACATTCAAACCTGCATTCCCCCACCTATAATCTGTAATGGCACAGCCCAGCAAGAGCTGTACCGTATGACAATGCTCCCATGGGTTTCAGGTCTGCATGCTATATTTATGGAAATTTCTTGCAGAGAAATGACTTAGAATGGGGTGGGCAATTTGTGGTTCTTGAGATGTTTGGGCTTATGACTCCCATTATTGCTCACCATAGGCTATGCTGGCTAGGGCTGATGGGAGCTGACGGCCAAAACATCATAAGTTGCTCACCCCTGACATCGAAGATAGCTTCTCCAGTGTCCCTTGAAAGTGGGAACCCAGCTCTGATATCTCAGTTTCTGTCTTCCTCAGTGCTCTGATATCTCAGTTTCTGTCTTTCTCAATGCATGAGAAGCTCTTTCTTTTTTCATATTCATACTTTGCCCTCTTTTGTGGCAGGGGAATGACGTCATGGAGGAAGAGGATGATTCTCCGACACAGGAAGATGGTAACAGAGACCGGACCCTTATTTCTTGTTCCATTTTGGTTCTGTTTCCCATCCTGCTGGCACTGTTCACTGTGGAGCATAGGAAAGAACAAGGCTGGGAGGGTGGACTTCTGGATAAGTTCAATTTTATTTGTTGAATGTGCATGTAGTAGAGTTGGAGGCGTGTGTGCGTAATCTAAAAGGATTTAATGGCTTTTCCAGTATATTTTCAGTGTATGTGTGTCACTATCAAAATATGTGGTGGTGTTCTCTCTACATCTACCTTCAGCTCAGAAAAAGCAAGTAAAACGGCAATTTTTAGTGTATGTGACATTTTAAGAATGGGTCCCCTCTCTTCTCCCTTTCTCCTATCATCAGCTTCATTCCGAGATTAACATTTAGGGAATTGGTCAGGTCAGTGTCCAAAAGCTGATACAGTGAACGCTCTAAAATTATTTAGATGTCATTTCCTCCTGAGGTTTTGCAGACAACTTCAGGATGACGTTTCCCCTGGAATGTTTCATGCATGCCTAGATGTGCTTTAATAATTCTATCAGATTGCACAGACATTTGGATGATGTAAATATGGTAAGTGTTTCCAACAACAGTCTGGTGCTCTTGACTCAGGGCCACTCTACAAGATTTCGGTTTGACGCCCGGTTGGCTGATTATGCGCATCTTCTCCCAATCGCTTTTACGCCTAATCCCTATACACAGGAGGCGGTGAAGCGCATTACCGGTTGTATGAAACGCGCTTTAAAGTTGTTTACATGTGGAGCATCACTTGTTTACATGGTCATAAGGCGCTTTAACTTCCGCGGTAAATTAAAACTCGCTATTTAACGCGCATTCGATAATGTGCATAATCGGACAGAAAAAGCGCTTCAACCCCTGATTTGCGCTCCGTTCATGTGGAGGTAAAATCGGTAATGCGCTTTGAAAGAGCTTTAAACCGCTCTTGTAGAGGCACCCTCAGTGTTAGAGTTTTTGGGCCACATGAGTTAGTTAAACCCACATGTATTATGATTGTAGAAGCTGGCATCCACAAAGCCTATGCAAATCGGTGGCAAGTCAAGCATGCCAATTAGCTGCAGGTTTCTGCCTCCTGATATGCTTGCAGAATGGCCCTTAGGTGTTGATCAGGATACTTAATCCTGCTTCATGCTGCTGCTGCTTTGTTGTTGTTGTTGTTGCTACTACATACATTGGGGTTAAAACCTTCAGCAGGAGTTGGACCAAATTAACAAATAGCTTGAGCAAACTATAATTTCACAAAACTCTGTGGTACGCCCACCTATTAATGGTGATGGAGAGGCTGCGGCCCCTCTCTTTTTCTTGCTTTACACTTTCGAGAAACTGATACCAGGTAGTGAACCCATTTTTAGATAAGAGTGGAATGGCAGTGCTCAAGTCATTGTGATGCTTTTCCCATGAGTTGGCACATGCCACCTCCTTTCTTTCTCTCTGCACCTCTGTCTTCCACGGCTGGAGCTTCTGCTTTGGTGCCATCTGTGCTTCTGAGATGTCAGTGGGTTTGCATGTTAACCTCCTACAGCAATCATGCAGCGAAATACTTCAACACATATTCAGCAGCCCACTCCATAAACTAGTTCAGTTGGAGAACTTGACTGTGCATCAGTTTTGCTTCTTAGCAGTCAACCAAATAGGTCAGAGAGACTGTGGGTGTCTCTACATTAAGGGGGGAAACCCAGAACCTTACCGGTGTTCCTTTTTCTGGAGTCTTTCTGTGTCCACTGCGTGCTTCTTTAGACGGTGACCACATGATTTTGAATTGAAAACTTCCCCTCTTGGCAATGCTATTAAATTCAGTGAGGCGTTGTTAGAAAAAGAGATGCTCACAACTTTCAGTTTTTCTTTCACAAAGAGCAGTGTGAAGATTTGCTATTGTAAGGTCTTTGCTCTTTTTGAGTCTAATGGCAAAAATCCTATTAATTTTCCTGAGGGTATCTATAAGACCCGTATTATGTATGTATGTTTGGCTGTGTTTTTTTAAAAAAATGGCAATCTCTAAATTTAATGAAAGATAATGCATTATGGGCTTTCTTTGTGTACAGCTTGTTAAAATGAATGCAGCTGTTGATTAAGTCAAAACATTTTCACAAGTGGTATGGTCTGGAATGCATCACTCCTGAATGTCTGTTGGCCACTACAGAAATGTAAGAAGCGGCTGTTTTAAATGTACATTTGGCTCAATTAGTTTTCTCATTCAATTTAGAAAGGTGAGAAGTTCAAGAATTATAGGTAGCAATTTGCATGTACTGGCAACTGGAGCTATACTTATTAGAAGTGAAAATGCAGTGCAATGATAAACCTGTGAGTAAATGTGTGAGAAGATTTGCTTTGGATGTTACTGAGGGAGCCCAAGGCTTCTGCTTGCCACAAGAAGCTGTGCATGCTCAAAGCCTCTCATAGCAGGCAGATATGTTATATCGGTTTCCTACTTGTGTAACTCTCATGGCATCCCTCAAGGAATCTTGGAAACTGTAGTTTTTGTGAAGGTGCAGTGAGAATTCTGTCGATATTCCATCCTCATAGAACCGCCATTACTAGGACTACCTGGGGAGATGGTTGTGCCCAGGGCAGTACCTAGGAACATAGGAAGCTGCCTTATACTGAGTCAGACCATTGGTCCATCTAGCCCAGTATTGTCAACACTGACTGGCAGCGGCTCTCCAGGGTTTCAGGCAGGATTCATTTCCTTGCCCTACATGAAGAAGCCGGGAATCGAACCGTGGATCTTCTGCATGCAAAGCATGTGTTCTATCACACTGAGCTACGGCCCCTCCTTCCACTGACAGTAATAATGCTTCTGTTTTACAAGAGGGAGGTTTTGTAGTGTTGCACTTGCTGGGAAGGTAATAATTTATGGGCCTTTAAATTAATATTTGATTTTGATTTTTTTAATAATTCCTATGATTTCCTCCAAACAATCAGACACCGGCCAGAGATCTGCAAAATCATGAACTAGTGATAGTCTTATAAAGCTGTTTTCTTTAGCTTTCCCATGCTGATCTATAACCTGCCTCTCTGTGTCTTTACAGACAAGGTTCAAGAACCTCCCATATCCCATATAGGGCTCCATCACACATACTTTTTTTCCCAGTTTGCGTATGCGGTTTCCCACTCTGTTTCCTTAGCGAGTCTAGCACTGGGCACTTTCACGTCTGTGCGTTGTTGCGTTATTTCAGCTCATGTATATTTTCACCTGTATTGCTACTATGCCAGCGAAATCTCCCGCCCCGCCCCTACGTTCTCCTTCCCTCTGCAGTTAATATATATACATTATGCACAAATACAATAGTACGGCAGCCTGAAACTGTGCATTTACGGTAAAACAACACACTATGCTTTCCTCTAAGATCATATTAAACAATATAAGTGAAGAAAAAGTATTATAATTAGTTTTTGGAAAAGTTTGTGGTCAATGTTGGCATGACAATGGGAAGTCAACATTGTTCTGGTCAGGAAACCTAGACATTGCCTACTTAGGTGTAAGAATCATAGAGTTGAATGGGACTGAGTCCCGGGCATGGATGGCTGCGGCCTCACTCGCCTTCTCCGCGGGATGTTTGGGCACCCTCTGTCCCTCCCCCTTCACCGTTTGAGCAGTTGTACGGACTGGAGAACTGCCTCACCCTCCTCTTTTGTCAATGAGACCACACACGCCCCCAACAAAAAATGGGATGGGCCAATAGGACAGCAATACACTGGACAGAGGAGCAGCTTCATTGCGCATGGAGGGGGAGAAACGGACTTTCCCCGCTCCAGAAAAAGATGGAAAATGGAGGGGAAGAGGCGAGATGAGTGCAGGACAGGGACGACGTGATGTGAGTACTGTGCTGCAAAATCACATACCAAGCATGGCAAGAGTGCGATAAATCGCTGGTGTAATGGAGCTCATACTTTCCCTCATTGGCAACAATTATCTTGAAATGAGAATGAAAATGGAGGTGGTTGAGGAAACCAGTCAGGATGGCTAATGCAGATGCATCACAACCTAATGCCTTATTGTCCACTCTCTACCCCCATTGGCTATAATTGTTGAGGTTTTCTCTTTTTCTTCCAATTTCTGATATAAAATGTTGTCTTTTCCATTATTTTAAGACGGAGGGAAAAAATTTAAACTGAGCCCCATCCCCTCTCTAACTACATTAACTCCCTTACAGGCCAAAGGACAGGCGCATACCTAGGTATGGAGTGTGACAATAACAATGACATTGGCAACGCAAGCGTGAAAGCACTGGACAATAAGCTGTGCTCTGAGGCCTGCTTACCTGGTGAGTGGCAGTCTGCTGAACATGAACTTTGTGGGGAGGTGGGAGGGGAATCTCTTACACACCCCACACACCCTAAATACCTGTCACCTGTCTGACAGCTGTCAGAGCATGGATACTTGCATAGTCATGCAGTTGTACAACATGAGGAAATAGGTAGAAAGGACAGTGCTCATCTATGGCATATTCCTAATATTTAAAATGCCCTGCCTAGCCTTGCATCTCACAACAATGTGGAAATACATTTCAGGATTCCTAACTTGAAGGAAATGGCTTTCTCCAGTGAACTCTGTGAATTGTAGTTTCTGGAGGGTGCTGAAACTTCTCTATCAAGAGTGCCTTGTCCCTCAGTCTTTAATCTTTCCAGATCCAGGAACCATATCCCCCCGTAACCTGGTATCCACTTTTAATGTTGACTGTATATATTTTCATTAATCTCATTTATTTCCCCTACCCTCTTCTTTCTCCCCCAGTGTTCTGCTCTCTTTCCCTCTTTTTCATCTTAAAACTTTTGATGCCAAGAAAAAAAATGGCGCTGCTAACTTTAGGTTGGCCTGTAACTACCTTGGGAGTTCCCACCTACTAATTAAGACCAGGGCCCTTGCCCCTTCACAGAACTACAGTTCCCAGGGATCCTTGGAGGAAAGCCATGATAGGGAAAGCAACTTAAGGACACAGTTTAAATATGTTCACATACACATGGCATGAGAAACATGGCTAACTTTTAGATCTGAGCCCAAGATTCACAGAGCACATGTTTCTTCCCAACAGGATCAAAGGCAGTGGGATAAATTGACAATCGCTATAGAAATACAGTTCCATTGGGTACAAGATCTAGTTTACAGCATCCGTTTCATGCAATCCTTGAATTTTGCACCAAAATAAGACCCATTTATTGCCCCTAGTCCCATTCTAATGTACAAAGCCCTTCAGATTTTATTTTTTACACATAGCTAGCCTAGTAGTAACAAAGTTAGTTAATGAGCGAGCATGAACATGTTCTTGTTAGAGCCTTGGCTAAGTCCTGGTATTGCATCCCCACCTTACCTTGTTACAAACTGTGGGTATGTCTCATTTGTATCTTTGCTCTTTCATTGATCTTTTTGCCCCACTGGATTTCATCAGTGTGAAAGTTCATGTTCACTCTACGCCAACACAGTTCTTGTTTTTGTTTTTTCTTAACCCATGCTTCCATCCCTTCCATTTCTCCAGGTTGCTGAATGGTTGGAAATTTTACTGACTGTCCTTTTGTGGGTCTGGATGAAATGAAAGTGTGGGTGGAATAGTATCATTGTTTATTGGTGTGCAAATTGGCATTACTGGTCTAGGATTAATGATAATTAAATAAATGTTGGCTTTGATTTCTAACATTAGAAACACTGCACACAATTCTGTGCAAGCCCCATTGAAATGTATGGGATTGGTGCAGTAACAGTCTTCGGTGCCATCTAGAGGTGATCTGGCATGCCTTGTGTGTGTTTAACTTCCACTGATTTCAGTGGGACTTAAGTGTGCCTAACTTTCTGTGGATTATGCCCCAAACCTTCAAAATGGAGGTGCATCAGACCCTCCCTTCCATGTCAGTAAATTTGTTGTCATTTTGTAAAACCATAGCAACCCATCCCTTGCTTATTTTACCTTCCCCAAAGCTTCAAGGCTGTAAATGTGAGATACCT
This sequence comes from Anniella stebbinsi, assembly GCA_029215795.1. Taxonomy (NCBI): domain Eukaryota; kingdom Metazoa; phylum Chordata; class Lepidosauria; order Squamata; family Anniellidae; genus Anniella; species Anniella stebbinsi. Next base: position 55,060,375 of record JARDYH010000005.1, on the reverse strand, counting down.
ATAAGAATTTTTCTTGATTGGTCTAATTCACTGCTATTTGACGGGAGAGCTTTCTTAATCCCTTCCCCCTTTCTTACATAGCTACTAGCAAGCTTAACCTCTTCCTCCGCTGTCATCCTGTCCCTCTTTATAATTTATTCCACTTGGGAAATACTACTGTTAATCCAAGCTTTGCTGTGCAACAGCATATGCGCCAGCAGATAAGAGACCCCATAACAATGGTAACAAATGCCATCTTTCTTCTGGAGCAGGAATCGTTTAAACACAGCCACATGCAAGATCATTTGAAGCTACGAGGTGAAAATAGTGCACCAATTTCTGTCCTTGTAATGTTGGTACCGCCAAGTGATATGTGTCTGTATAAAAGCCACGAGCTGGGCAAAATACTAACCAAGTGCCTCATTATTAATACAATTTAGTGTGTATCCATGACCCCTCCAATTGTGAACTTTCAAACTGGGAAATGTTTATAATTCTGCTTCAATCTAGAGAATAAGGATGAATTATTAGCCATTAGTACTATTTACCACACATCCCCAGAGATAGGTTGGCTATTAATTGGAGGGCAGTAGAATAAGTTATTGGAACAATTTTTCCAGAGATCTTTAAGTGGCTATTAGAAGCTTAGAAGCCAAAGAACTGGAACTGACTCAGGCTATCCTTCTTTTTATATAATAAAATCATCTGTATGGATGCAATGAATATCCTTGATGATCATTTTCTAAATGAGCACTGCATACTTGGAGTAGCAGATTTGTGTTCCAAATACAGCAACAGGTTCCAACACAGTTTATTATGGATCTGCTGAAAGAAATGTGAAAAACAGTGACTAGCCTATTTTGCATAGCCTAGCACCAGTGCAATAGCAAGCTAGTCCGTATTTTGAAAAAGGAAGGGTGGCATTGGTAAATAATAGCTTGATACTCTGTGCCATAGAAAGCTGATAAAAAACACACCAACATGCTCCTTTTCAACAAGGGTTACAATGTACGTGTAATGCATCTCTGTCCTTTAAATTGGAAAACAATGCACATTATTACTACTATGGGAACTAATATGCAAAATAGTACTTTAGAAAATCCAACCCTGGGTGTGGGGGGGAATGAATTATCCATCATTGCAGATAAGTATCCTAAACGCTGGATGTCATGTTTTTTTCAGGAAAGCAAAAATACCCACAAAAATGATAAGGGCATACGTGGGCCTTTCTGTTCTCTTTGCCAGTGGGGAATATAAGAAGAAATTAATTGGTGGCATCAACTTTTAATGTACTTCCTTGTAGTATAATGCATATACAGGGAGAACTGGCAGTTGTTAATGATAACCTTGCTACTGACCAACTAAATATGTTATGTGTGTGTTTACATAATTAACTCCTGCCTCCTGTTTCTTCACTAAATTGTAGAAATGGAGCATATTTCTCTAGAAGTGTTACAGGGAGGGAAACACATTATTTTGTGTTCTTGTTTGTAGAGAGGGTTTGAAATCGGGCCTGTGCTAAACTCAGGAATTGCATTGCATGAATGATCACATCCTTACTTCCACTGTTCCAGCCAGATCACCAATGTTTCCCTGATGTTGCCTGCAATATTTATTGGGTGGAACTTGGACATTAGGAGCCCTGTGGAATAAATTGGACAGTGCACATGTAGTCACACAATGTGGCTTTACTTTCTCTGGCTTACATACCCTTTGGATGGCTTTGCTGCTTTGGCAGATCCCCCACTCCCCACAGTGTATAAGTGGAAAGCAGGGCCAAACGCTCACACTCTGTCTGCAGTGCATTCGTGTGCAAACCCATACTTTTGCTTTACATCCAGTCAGGGCATAGCATGCATTTGCCTCACTGGCACAGAAGCTGTACCTAGAGCAGAATGGGGGTTGACTTCTTGATCTGCCCATCCACGGATGCATGTGGTCTTGAGCTCTTTGGCATATGGCTGGAGTTAATGCTATGTATGGCTGATTTAATGGCAGAGGTGCATTTCTGAAGTTGTCCTCTAGTTTCCCTTACACTCCATTTTCTTCACTCCAAAGTTTGAATGCCAATTTTAATTCACTTCCTCTAGGTACACCATTTTAGATTAACTGAGGGGGTAATCCCACCCCATCTTGGCCTCTTTTGTTTTGGGGTCTTTTAGTGTCTGGATTCTCTTCTCTTTTTAAATCGTGAATAGGTACAAAGGTAAGTACACCCAGTGAAAATGCCAAGTATTAATTCTGGAAATGAGCTGGTTTACTTGGAAAGAAAGGTGAAGGCGGTTTTCAGCTATGCATTTTCCATCTTGAGTTTCCTTTTTCCTAGAAATGCAGGGTACAAATCAAATAAATAAAGAAGGTGGGTAGTTGAATAAGGGCCATTTTTGCCTCAGGTGCACATGCTAGAGAATAAAATGTAAGAGATGGTGTCAAATATTAAAGCAAATATTATTTGCCAGGGTTCCTTTCCAAATATGACCTTGGGCACAATCATTCCCACCACCCACTCATTTGTATTTGGGAGGCGAGAAAGTAGCAAACTAGTGTAAGTGTACATTCATGTGCCATTCACATTCGCAATGATCCGTGCATGTTTGGTGTGCCTGAGTAGAAAAAATGATGTGAGCAGGGCCCACAAGGTAAGGGGCAATTTGCAAAATGATGATCCATTGAAACTGTAATGGCTTGATGGTCACAAATAGGTAGTATGGACCCTCTTGGTCCATCTCAAGGGGCTGTATTTCTGTTGGCAGGCAATTTTAATACCACGGGGGTCAAACAGTGCTCCTTTTGCGTCTGGTAGTACAGAAATGTGAAGGTGGTTTCCAGCTATGCATTTTGCTTTGCTGAGACTTTGTCTCTTAAGTTGTATGCAGAAGACTCTGAGGGACTTTGCATTGATCTCTGGCATGGAAATCTCTCAGACATAGCTATCAAGGTATATTAATTTATGGTGTATTCCAGAAGCTATTGTGTGCTTTCTCATTGTGACCAGACAGACATACTAGCCATTGCTTAATTGTCCCATGTGTTTAAATGTGGAGGTTGAGCTAAAAATAACTCAGGTATATGGCACAAGTTAGCTTCCACTTTCATTTGTTTTACACTTAGTAATTTTCAATTTTGAACGTCAACATTTTGCTTTTGTGTTGTTATCATTGATGTAAGCCACCTTCCAAATCCCTATGGAATTTGGTGTGTGCATTTTAATAAATCTGAGGTTGTAGAAGATGTTTTGCCACCAGGTCTTTTATGTATCAACCTTACAGCCTAACTAAAACCAGAGAAAAGCTAGTCCAGCCCATTCAGAATACTTCAGTCCTGCTTTGGGGAGCCATGTCATGTGGATTCTGTTACAATCTGCCACCATTTTCTTGCTTTAGAATGTATGGTGATGTTATATTGTAACATCAGTGTCCATGCAAGAGATAAGGCCTCACTGCCCTCTTCAGAATCTTTTCATGGGATTGATGGCTTGGAACATTATTCCAAAGAGTTGCAACACAAAATCTTCTAGGGTAGCATTGAGGTACAGTGTAGAAAACGTGCCTTGTTTTGTCCTCTGTTGTTTTTCTTTCTCTCTACATTGCATGCATATGCATTTGTGTTGTCTGTCTTTTCTCTTGTTCACCATGTGTCTTTGGTCTTTTCTACTAAACAGCTGCAGTTCCGGAGTCCTGCCCCATAAGCATTGAGGAATAGGTATGAGATACGTGAAGTCCTCTGTTGCTCACTTTTTCTTTTTAAAAAATGTAACTTTCATTTTGCAGTATATATATTTTCTTTTTAAGGCCTCTCTGGATGAACACAGTGGGCCATCTTTTTTTTTGAAGAAGGAAGGATCACCTTCTCTTCTTGCACATGAAATATTGGCAGGGTCAAGTGATTCTTTTCACCACTTGTACAGAAAAACAACCAGGGAAGACCCTCCTTCTACTCAGTGTTGTACATGACTTTGGAAAAGCTGTGCTACAGAAACTCAGACCCCCTCTAAAAGAATTCGTTTTGACGCCTGGTTCTCCGATTATGCGCATCTTCTCAGAAGCGCTTTATGGTAAATGACTGTACGCAGGAGGTAATTGAGCGCACAACTGGTGGCCTTACCGGTTGTTTGAAATGCGCTTTACAAGTCGTTAATGCGGAGAATCGCTTGTTCACATAGTCAAAATGCGCTTTAACGGCCGCAGCAAAATAAAACTCGCTATTTAACGCGCATTCGATAATGCGCATAATCGGATAGATAACGTCCCGATTTGCGCTCCGCTCATGTAGAGGTAAATTTTTTAATGAAAGAGCTTTAAACCTCTCGTGTAGAGGCAGCCTCAGATACATTGTTTTGTTTATGTCCATGATCCACGAACCAGTAGAACAGGGAAAGTCTAATCCAGTCTTCCTAAACCTGATGCCCTCCAGTTGTGTTGGCTGCAACTCCCATAATTCCCAGCTTGCATGGTCCAACATATCTGGAGGACGCCAGGTTTGGGAAGGCTGCTCTAAGGGCTCTTGCTCACCTGGATTGTGGTGACAATTGTAATTTTCTAACCACTTACTTGTTACCATGCTTACTTGGGACACAATATGTCTACTCTCTGCAGACTACTTGGCTATGATCAGGAAATTAAGTGCTTTCAGAGCACAAATTACTGAGAAACGGGAGTAGCTGGGATTTAGCTCAAATGTGCTGGGGAACAATTTCCCATTGCAGTCCTGGCTGTATTCTGCCAAAGTACAGGCTACTCTCTGTTCAGTACAACTGGCCCTAAAAGCAGCATGTTTCCCAAAGATGAAGGAGCATAGTGTAAGTAACATGGGATTGCTTTAGCCAAGGTTGCAGAGTGCTCACTCAGGGAGCCACAGAGATGAGACAAGAGCTTTTCCAGGAATGGAGTTTTATTGAGAAAGTATCACAACATAGCCAATTAAGGGTTGACTATTTAAGGCTGACCCAGAGATGAGGGAAAGTGGGGTGAGAAGTGAGATCACTGCACAGCCTTCCTGGCTGGCAGCTGATTGATTTGACTTCTAGGTTGAGAAGGGAGGGAGGGAAATTGTAGTAAAAATCAAAAGCTGGCAAAAAAATAGAGCGTTGTGAGAGGCTTGTACCTTTCCTTCCTGATGCTCTGTCTGAAACACAGGGAGGGCCAAGGGAATATCAGGGTAAATCCAGAAAAGAAGAAGAAGAAGAACTTTTCCTTGGCTGCTCCAAGGCTTTACAGGTGGAGTCCCCTGAAAGTGAGAGTGCAGAAAAAGAGGGTTCAAAGTCAGGCTGAGTTTAGCCCAGCAAGATCTTTACCGGTATCACCTGGAATTTAGGGGTTTGGTGATCCAAAGATGGGCAGTCAGCCAGGAGCTTTGAAAACCTAGGCTTACAAGCAGGACCTTTTCTGATGTTGCTTAGGAAAGGAACATGTAGGATACTCAGCGCAGTTCAGAGGTTCTGTGGCAGTAATTGCCTGTGATTGCAAAGACTCATAAAAGAGTAGAGTAGTCCCAGAATGCCAATTTCCAAGTTCACCAAAAAAAAAACCTATTGTCTTCTTCCTGCTTAACAAAGGAGAGGAATCTAGGCTTTAGGTGGAGTTTTAAGTACATCTTGTAAAGGACACTCCAAATCTCAGAGCTCTCTATAGCCAACCTATAGGTAACAGAGTGTTTCAGCAGGAACCTTGAAGTACACTTTGTCCAAGTTGTACTAGATCTTTACTAACTCACCTTTCCAAGCAAAATTAGCCTTTTGAGCCAAGCTCCTTGTGAGGTAACATGCAAAATGACAGTAGAATAGTGCTCTCTGAGAACTTGATGTTAAGGGGCCTGCTCTGGTTTACAGTATTATCTTGTTTACACTAGGTAAAACATTTAGGGTTGGATCTGGTGCTGTGTTGTGCCCATGGAATGAATACTTTTGCATTATCTCCTCACTGCAGTCCCTTGCATACCCTTGAAATCTCCTCTGGAGAGGTGTCCAAGCCAATTAAAATTTTAATATTTTATTATATTTTCTGGTTTGTGCTGTTTTTGTCTTGGCATTTTGCCATTTTGATTACTAAGGGTACATCTTGACTAGGAGAAAGCCCCGGGATGGATCTACAGTGGCGGCAGATCATTTACATGATGCAGCAGCCATTGTGGTGCCGTCCCAGGATATTCCCCTGAAGCTCTGGTTGGGGACTTGCCCTGACTTTTTCCGCTTGTGGCGAGGCAACGACAGCATCTGCCGTCGGTCGCCTTGCTCCATAGCTGCGTCGGGGGCATGCCTCAGCCGATGTTGACCCCTGACAGGTTTCATTGGCTGGATAGGGACAGGGGGCGGGCTAGCAAGCCGAATGGCCGCTAGACCACCTCCACGGAGCTTGGCATTAAAAGAAAAAAAAATATTTTTAAAAAAAATTGTAGAGAGGCGCTGGGACAGAGGAAAGGGGCAGCCCAGCGAGCTGAATGGCCGCTGAGCTGCCTCCATGGAGCTTCGCATTAAAGGTGTGGGGAGAAGGTCTTGGAAAGCCCAATGAAGTGGGAGGGGCTCGTGTGTTGTGGCTGACCGGACCATTCCCCTGGAAAGGAGGAAGCCTCCCCACCTGCCTCTATCTCCAGAAGGGGAAACAGTTGGCAGCTGGGCGGAAAGGAATCCGATGCCCCCTCACTCAGGAGTAGAGCCCCGTAATCTCATGGGCAGACTTCTAAAAAAATTAAATGGTGAGGCAGAATTGCCACTATGTACATACACCCTTTTCTTTGCAAAACTGGAAGAGATTTTGTATCTGGATCTAATGTTTCTGACTACTAAAACGTTTGCTCAAACAGTTAACTCTCACTCCTTGTGCTGTTGTATTTTATTATTTTATTTAATGCATTTCTTGATCACCTATCAAGACTGTGCTCTTCCCAGTTGTGATAATCGTATTACAATTTTGTGTTTTGCAAAGACCCATTTCTAAATGAAAGGGGCATCCACATACTTTAAAGCAGGAGGGGCAAATCCGTGGTTGAGCCTTTGCTTGATATATAATGGTCACAGCCTTTCTTAGACTGCAGTGGTTTCCTAATGAAATGCCTGCAAGGTGTATGAGATCAAGAGCTCTTTTTAAAAGAGCTAATTGCCTCATTTAGCATATAACTATGCTGTGGGCATGCAAGTGATTTTTAGCTTTCTATCTACTCAAGAATATAATGCCTCTGGGGCCAAAATATAATATAATGCCTCAGGGCTAAATTAACTCACATGGAAGACATACTTAGTTGCTTTCTGTACTAAATGAAAATCCCAATTTATATCCTGTGGCTTTTCGTGACTGGGGGAATTCTATTGAAGCCAAAGTAAGAGATTTGCATTGAGTAAAAAAGATCACAATACTAAGAGGAGCCATCTTCATGCTTAGGGTGTTTCTAAATTCTGGGCAAGCTACGTGGTAGATTAAATACATACCACACAGCTGACTCTTCTTTCATACTCTAAAGTAAGCATTTGGGGCGCCAATCTAAATTGGGACCACCGCCCCCAGGTTGGGGTGGATTAAACCTCCCTCCCCAGACATTTGTTTTCTGCAATTCACCACCCCTCCAAATGCGAATACATAAAAAAGAAAAGGAAAAGAGTTTTCTGCGATGCTAACTGAGGCTTCCCCCCCTTTTTTTAGCTCCTGCATGGGGAGAGGCAAATTTCAGAAAACAAGTGGTATGGGATAGATTTAAAACTCCTCTACCCATATGAGGTGGGCTGATCCAGATCGTGAGGCCCATGTGTTTGCTTTAGACTAAAAAAGAAAGAGGGTCAGCTGCATACTACTTATTTTAATGTATTGTGTAGCTTGACCCTAAGACACAAGTTGTAGTTGGATGATAGGGAATGGTGTACCTGTTCTGTTAACAACTTCCTAAGTGTTGTCTGTTTGACCCATAGAGCTGTTGCTATGTTCTTGCTCCTGAGGATATAAAAATGTTCCTAGAATGAGGAGACTCAAGGCATTTCTGTTGCCAAAACAGCAAAACTAGCAACCATTTGGAGATCTGACCAAACAAACTTAGTCATGGTAGCTCTGGAATCTCCAAATTTAACCAGGAAGGACCTAATGTGGAAAATGTTTGAGCACAAACATCTTATGCACTTACAGACATGACCATTTTTGTTCATAATATTGTCAGCTTCCACAATCACACCATATGAATGACCACCAGCCCATATAAACTAAGTAAGCTGCGCAAGCTACAGCAAAGACGCTGGCAATAGCTATTTTATGCTGGTAAGCCTACACCTGAAAGCATGATGGGTTTCCTTTTTTATGTTAATGATAAGTGGTAGAAGAAAACATCCGGCATGCTCCATGGGTGTATTTTAGTATGGGTAGTGAAATGTAAAGGTATATTTTAAAAATGGTTTTATTGAACCTAAGGTGTACCTTGTAATAAATGCCAACATTACAGAATGAACTTACGGTTCACTGGAGACCTAAAATGAGTTCCCTAAAAACTGCAGCCTAGTTGTTAGTCATTATTAAGTATGAGTTTTGCACTACTATTGCCTATGTAGGGTACTAGATCTATTATCTGCTGAGATTTAAAGAACAAACCTTGCTTTTCCATCCTCTGGCACTGGCATACTAGTTCCTGTAGCCCACTGAACTCTTACCAACAGTATTATCCATTGCTTTTCTTCTCGTAGGTATCCAGGCATCAGCTGACAATTCTCTGAATCACAGCCAGACACTGAGGCACCACTTCTCTGCCAACAACGTCGACCTGGAGTGTGATGAAGACATGCAGTGCATGCTGGGACCTCTGTGTCCTTGATGATGTCAAATTGTTTGGAAGGGAGAATCACAACAAAGAACAGGAAAGCTGCGGGCATTAACCCTGTCAAATACTGCAGATGTTGTGGTATTGATTTTGGAAAACACACACACCTAGCATTCTTAATGAGTGATCCAAATTTCCCATGCAGCATTCGGTGTTAGACTGAACTCGCAGGAGGAGTGGATGAATGACTTGAGTTGGATTTGATGACGCATCCATAAATGTTCATTCTTTGTCTCCTTATTATCATCTTGTCAGCTCAGCATTCCCTTTTCATTACTGACCTTTGTCTTTATGGTCTAACCAAAGACTTGTTTGGTGATTGCCCTAACACCAGTTTCCTTTTATTAGTATTGAATTTAATGCTATGTCATAATTCTTAGCAGGTGCATGTAGAATGTGTACCTGTAAAACTGTAATCTAGATAGGAGATAAATCCACATATGCAAACCTATGCATGGACACAGTTCCCTCTCCCAACCACACAGTGGAAAACATGCCTTTCACACCACCTAATGTCTATATAGCACACTTGGTAGCAGAAGAAACGAGATGATCATTTCATCTCCAACCTGTAGTCTTTGAGTTGTCTTTCAAACCTGCTTGGACTGCCACTAGGGGATCAGTGTGGGAGATATAGTGTCCATTCTATAGACTTCTTCAAGACCTGGGTTGTTCTGAATAACACTAGCTCATAGTACAAAGAATATTCCCTTTAAAATGAGGGGCATCTAGCAGCTCTATCTTGGAGTGCAAGGTGGTATGCTAGCCACCTGGTCAACAAAAAAATTACAATAAATTGCTTCAGTGAAAATTCACTCACAGACACACACCCTCTCTGTTCCTATGAATTTGTGATACCATCATGAATGAAAGAAGGCCTGAAGTTAACTATGTGTAAAGGTATAGCTGGGGGAAATTGGCAAAAGGAGCAAATTGCAGGAGTATTGCTAAGTGCAGTCTTTGTGAACTTTTTTTGTCTTTGTTTTTAAACAAGGCACTGAACCTGGAACTTCATGCCTGGCATTACTTAAACTGCAAACTCCACCTATATTGATAAAACCCCTTTTATGCATTTGGTTAACTATCATGCTAAGATGGTTTCCTTAGTAATGAGTGTATGGAAGTCATTCTGAAGAAGTGGTTCCCAGTTATTTTAACATGCAGTTCCAGTAGCATTGTTTTGTCTTTGACTGGAACCCACCTGTTGCATCTAACTAACCTCTTGTACTGCGTTGTTAAACCCCATCGCTAGCTAGTTACTGGAAATCTGGTGAATTACATACACGGTCTTCTTGGAGACCGCTGTTTGAAAATATCTGGACTAAAATAGGTGCACATTTTGCCATTCTTGATATTTGCTATTTGCTAATAGACTTCAGGAACCATGAACATAAATGGCATTTGAGCAATTTCATCTATTGGGGATGTGGGAGCGGGGAAAAATACCTGGTCTATAAGGTTTGATTGCCTTTTTTAAAAGCTAGAGCTGATTATTTTCTCTTATCAGTTCCGTGCATTTCTAGTCCTTTATGCCTGTCCTACTATAGAACAAATGTAGTGCTATAGCTGAGCAATAATATATATCCATGCTACTAAGTGCTAATTCAGGATATGATTCAAAGGTCACATAATGGTGGTGGAGGGGAGCTTCATTTTAGCTTGAACCCTTGCTTCTAGTTAATCCTTAATAAGATTAGAGGCTATAATATTGGTAACCAGACCTTGAAAGAAAAGTCTTCACTAAGAACATGAAGTTAATATCCCAAGTTGTTCTGCGTGATCTCTCTCAATCCGCCAGAGAAAGAGGGTAGCTCACATCTTGCCTTGCTCTGCATAAACTGGCTGCAACTTCAAGGGCAAAGACTCAAATCCTCTCAGGTCTTCCTATCACACCTTACTTTGTCTGGTCAAACAAGAACAATTCTGTGTATCATCTCATCACAAAACTACGCAGCCTTCAGACTACTATTTCTCTATCTTTCCTAGAAGAGGGGAACAGAAGGAAAGATGAATGAGAATGCTGGACTCTTAAGTTGGGCTGGAGAACATTAGTAGTGTTTAAAAACTGAAAAGTGATTTGAAAGAAGCTTCACTTCCCATGTGTATTTATTTTGTCTCACCATCTGGGCTGGTCCAGCCGGTTTCTCTGCACAAACTGTTTACAAAAAACAAAGGAATAAGTGTGCATACCTTCTACTGTGAGACAACTTTCATGTGGTTTTGGCCTTATTGTAACTGACTCTGGTCATTGTGGTAAACTGAATAACAGTAGAAGATCTTGGATACCCTCATCTTGCCAATGATCGCACTGAAGAGCCATCAACATGGAGTCTCTTGAAATGGCTGTGTGGTCTCAGGACACTTCACAAGGTTTGGTGAGGTTGGTGAGCCCTAAAAAAAATACATTATACCATGAGCTTTAGTTACTGAAGCTCTCCTTGCACACCTCTCTGTGAAAAAGCCTGTTCTAGAATAAAGGGCATTTTCTCAAGTTTACCTCACCATTTTTAGTAAGTGGCATGTCAGTAGCTTATCCACATAGAACATTGTTTGAGATGAGACCTGGGAGTGGGAAACATGTTGACAAGAATAATGGTACTGGCCTAGGCAGCTTGTGTGTGTTTTACTCATAAATGACCCTGTGAAGCGAGATGTTTCTTAATGTTCCAAGAATTCAACAAAAGATTGTAAAATTGGTAATGTAGACTGGAATTTTGGGGATTCTTCCTGAGGAGTTAGGAAGTACTTCCAAAAAAAGGCTTTACAAAATATTTCCTCTGATATGCTTTTTCCCACTCTGCAGCAAAGGCCAAGTTTCAGGCTTCTGAGAGCTTTTGTTATTTTTACATAAACACAAATTTCCAGATGTAAAATGGTGCCCATCTAGAATATATCATTGTCAAGCAGGCCATTGGACCAGGAAAGCAGCTTGAGCCCCGCTCAGGACTGCAGCCAGGCTCTGTTCTGACAGGCATATGCCACAGCGGGGTGGTATGGAGCCCTCTAGACACACTTGTCTACACCTCAATGGCAATGATGCAATATGTATTTATGACTGCATGACTCTTTAAAAGAGTGAATAAAGCTGTTTACAAGGGACAGACAGTTGCTAGCTGAATTGTCTCTGTGTGTGGTTGCCTGCCTGATGTACTACCTTCTCACGGTTTAATTCTATTTGGGACGGGCTGCTGTTAACCTCTCATTGCTATATTAATGGAAAGAGGCTTGTTGGTTTAAATGGCTGAGCAACTTCAGTGGGTTGGTGGGGGATGCATTGCCACCTGAAATCAACCACAGGTTGCATTGTCATCCCTCCCGAACCCAACATGGGCCACACCCGTCACCTGCCATCATCAGTGGCTGTGTAGTTGTATTCCCAATGATCCCACTAGGAAGCAAGGTTCGTGCAGCCTGTGTGCCTTGTGGCCCAGCAAAATCCATGGAAATCTGGTGGCACAGCAGTGGAAGCCATGGTGAAGGCAATAGGGAACCCAGCAGGAGCCACGAAACCGCCCCCCCCCCTAGGGGATTGCATGTTGCCCACCCTGGATTTAAAGATGAATTTTGATGAGCATCAGGAAAGAGGATCCTAAGAATGACAGCACTGAAGGTTTAGGAAAAGTCTATATAGCACATCTGATAAACCCCCAAGCTGTACAAAGGGATAGTTCTGTTTTAAATAATGTTTTTTTTAAAATCCTGTTGTTTAAAATGCTTTTATATGCTATAGGAGTGATGGCTGAGTATTTAATCATAATGCAATTCTTACCCCAGTTGAACATATATAAGGTTGGGGACCTTCTTGAAATATTACCCTAGTTGAACATAATATGGACAGGCAGTAGCAACATGTATCTGTCTGCCTGCTATGCTTAAGAAGTAAAAACATTAAACCCATTTAGAAATATGCAGCTGTATACTACCAATGCCCAAATACTGAAGCACCATAGTGGTGATAAACTTGTGGATATTTTTATGCAATTGTATCAACTGCAAAAGTGGAAAATTAAGTATGTCAACATTAGCCACAGACGAAGGCAACTGGCACACTGATGTGGGAGGGCATAAGAACAGATTGCCTCCGCTCAGCCAATAAATGTGATGGCCAAATCCTTGAGCTCGAGTTGGATTTCTCTCCACCCATTTTTTTAAATTATTACTGAGAACGGACTTGCCTGCCACCATGGGCCCTTCCCAATTCTCTTAGGATTGCACAGTGGGGCTGCTATAGGGCTTGTGTCAGGCATGGTTTTGGTGACAGCAGTAGCTCCTAAAAGTAGTGTTGCCGTCATGGAAATAGTAGAAGAGGTATGTACAGCACCCTTGTGCAGGGGCTAGTTCAGGCAAGGTAAAAGAAAAGCCATTTCTAAACAAAAGACAACCTGCATTCTGATATATGTGTCTTCTGGAACTGAATAAGAACTATAGGGGAATCCAGAACAACAGCTGTGGGCACTGGTGAATTATTTGGGAGATGTAGTGAGGCTTTAAAATCAGAAGGTGGCAAGCAAGAGCCAAACACTATCTATTACCCCAGAGAATGGAATTTGTAATTGCATGAAGGAGAAGCCTTTTGAAGAGAAGAGGTGTAAGTGGGTGGGTACAGGGGTGGAATCTGTCAATGCTGAATTCTAGGCTGGTCACAAAGTTGAGGCAGCCAAACATCTCTCCAGAAATCCAAAATTTACCACCTGAATTTGAGCTGTGTGTGTGCGCGTGTGTGCGTTTTAATCAACAGTTGTAGAATCCAGAATGTCAGCCTTGTGATCCCGCAAATTGAATTTCACAGTACTAATTCATTTCAGTTTTAAAGTTGAACTGCTCTCCTGGCCATATCCTTTCAGGGCCATGAGGTTAGGGATAGAGTTATTGCAGGGTGATAAGCATAGTGTAAAAATAAGAGCACGGAATTACTTTGTCCCTTCTCCACGCCCCCTCCCCTGACTCCCCATTAGCAAAACATTAATGCTTTATTTCCAATTCAAACTGTACACATTTAATTACTTGTCATTGGCTCTTCCCCAGTTTGATTCAAAAGCCCCTGTTCATGCAAAATACCTTCACTCTTCCAGTGCTTCCAAAATTAATGGCATCTCATTGTTGGCAAAGTTTGGCCTTTGGATACATGCCAAAGATGCATCTAACCTTCCCCCCCCCCTTTCTCTATGCCCCTACCTAGGCTACAGCTCCTTGAAACAGCACTTCACACACATTGCACATTTTTGCTAAGATTGGGGTTCCACAAGTTGACCGTTGTGAATTCCAAACATGTTTCTTTCATTTCATTGTTATTCGAAACATTGTTACTGAGACATACAATGATGACTGCAAAAGATACATGACTTAAATTGTCAACTTAAAATAATGTCTCTGAGTAGAATGCTCATTATAGTTACTTTTATATGGCCCTTCATAAACACATCACACAGATTTACACATCTAAAATACAATAAAACAACTTATTTCAAAACAGACCCCCCAAATATCAGTACAACAAAAGCTATAAAATATAGGCTACAGCTATAAACTTTTCAAAGGCCACTGGAATAGAGCTTTTTAAAAAAAAAAGAAAAAAAAAAGAAAGAAAATAAACTTTCTACAGAAATGGAAGAGGCAGTGAGTGTAACAAAAAAACTTATTTGTAAATGAGTTCCATAGCACTGGGGCTGCAACAGAGAAGGCCTGGAGGAGAGGCTATCAAGGGCTACTAGTCCTGATGCCTATGTGCTATCTCCAGTAAACATAGGCAGTAAGTCTATGTACACCAGTGCTGGGGAACATGAGCGGGAGGGTGCTATTCCACTCGTGTCCTGCTTGGGGGTTCCTGGTCAACAGCTGGTTGGCCACTGTGTGAACAGAGTGCTGGACTAGATGGACTTCTGGTCTGATCCAGCAGGGCTCTTCCTATGTTCTTAAGGTTATGCTCCTCATTGAGGCTTCCTTGTAAATGGAATTCAGAGCAGGCACTTTTAACAATATGAAAAAATAATACCCCAGCCAAATCCATCTGCCCAACTGCTCTTAGCAACATCTTACAAAATAGTAATATCTATAGGTGATTTTGTTATCATACATATAAGAACATAAAGTACTGTACTGGATCAGACCAAAGGGCACAGTGGCCAACCAAATGCCTATTGGAAGCCCACAAGCAGGGTATGAGCATGCAGGACCCTCCTGCTCATGTGCTCCAGATACTAGAATTGAGAGGCAAACTCCCTCTGATAGTGGAGGTAATCTATAGTAGTCATGATTAGTAGCCATTGACAGGCTTGTCCTCCATGAATTTGTCTACCCCCCCCCCTTTAAAACCATCAGGTTCTTGGCCCTCTCCACATCTTGAGGCAGCAAATTCCATAGTTTACTGTGTGCTGTGTAAATTTCCTTTTTTGTGTGTTTTATTTTCAATTCCCTTCCTAATGTTCAACAATATGGCATTTCTCTTTTTCAGAGTAGCAGCACACGTGATTTAAGTTTCCAATGAGCTAGCCATTACAACTCAAGATCCCTTACCTGTTCAGTCACTGCCAACTCAGACCCCAGCAGTGTGTATATAAAGTTGGATCCTCCCCAATATGCACTACTTTACACTTGGTTACATTCAGTCACATTTGCCATTTTAAAGTCCATCCTTCCTGAAAACTGTGCCTTATTAACTATAGGCGAGGAAGAAAATTGAGAGCATTTCAGTTTTACATAAGAACATAAGAAGAGCCCTGCTGAATCAGACCAAAAGTCCATCTAGCCCAGCATTCTGTTGACATGGCAGCCAACCAGCTGCCAGCAGGAAGCCCACTATTACGACATGAGTGCAACAGCACCTTCCTGCTTGTATTCTTCCAACTGGTACACGGTGGCATGCTGCCTGCCTCTGACAGTGGAGGTAATATATTGCCATCAAGACTAGTAGCCATAGATTGCCTTCTGCTCCATGAATTTGTCCAAGAGCTTTCTACAGCCATTCAAGTTGGAGGCTATCACTGCATTTTGGGGTACTGAATTCCATAGTTTAACTGTGCACTGTGTGAGGAAGTAAAGGTTTGTGGCAGTAGTACTGACCATTTTAATATCTATTAGGGAGCAGGGCAAGGGAGACCCTATCATTAGGCAAAGTGAAGGGAACCAGAAGCAGTGGTAAGGACAGGCCTGTGTGTGCCATGCAGCCTGCTCTGCTCCCCCTAAGGTAGCCTACTGATCTCAAGAAACAATGAAGGATGTTCACCAACGTTGTAGTAAGATTCAGCTTCCAGTCTGGTTGGTTTTTGTACATGGAGTGTGCGGGAGGCGCCATTTTGCCCTTTCACCTCAGGCAGCAAAATGCCTTGTGCAAGCCGTGGAACAGCTCAGTTTATAACTGTGGAACTAGAGAGACAGGAGATAGCATGTTGGGATGGAGACAATGGGTTTTGACATTATTAGAGAAAGAACTGTGCCAGCATAATTTCCATGTTGAGTTTGGCAGAGCAGAATTGTGAACTGTAGAAATCATCCCTTTAATTCACGTTCCACATAGTTTTTTGTGAGTGAGGAACTGGTTGTGTTGCAACCTCAACTGTTCATGCTGGGCCTGGCTCCAAAGAGGGTAAACTGCCGTAGAAAGGCATTGTTTGATGCTACGGCCAGTTGTATGTAAATATCAGATGTACTAGAGGGAAGATATCTGAGTGCAGGAGGCTGGCTCTGTTTGTGTATGAGTGCATTTATGTGTATGTGTGCATAGCAATACTAGCAAGAAGCTCTCCCTGCATCTATTTCTTACATTTATATTTATTTCCTACATTTATATTCTGTTTTTCCTCCAAGGACCTCAAGTTAATGTGCATGATTCTTCCCACCCTTGTATTATCATTACAGCCCTGTGAGGTAGCTTAGCCTGCTCAAGGTCACCTCAGTGAGCTTCATGGATGGGTGGGGATTTGAAAGTGAGTCTCCCCAATCCAAAGCACACATACACACACACACACACACACACATCAGATGGGGGGATCACATTTCCCTACCGTTGCTTTCCCCCCACTTCTGTCCCACAATACTTTCTCTTCACACTGGGAAGAAAGAGGAAGTAAACAATGGCATCCAGTGGGCATTTTTATTGTGCTGCTTTTCCTGCACACAACAGGAAATAGCGGCATGTTTGACTTCCCAAAAAAAATTTTTTGGGGATTTACCAGGGTCTTATTTTGTTGCTGAAAGAAGACCAGAAGGAGTGGGAGACATGCAGGAGGCAGATGGTGTTGTCAAAAGGAAGAGCAAAATAAAATGTGAGTGGTCCGTAATGAGTGTGCAATAAAACGCTCATCTGATGATGCTCTAATATTCACCTTTTCCCTCTCAAGGCTGCTCACATGGTCCTCCTTCATTTTATCCTGACAAGAACCCTGTGAGATAGATTAAGTTGAGAGTTAGTGACTGGTTCAAAATCACCCAGTGCGCTTCATGATTGTGTGGGGACTTGAACCCAGGTCTCCCATGTCCCAGTCCAGCATTATAACCTCTACCATACCCTGACTCTCCTTCTTTAGTCATGAAGATGCCTTTGCGGTGATGATGGTCAAAAACAAAATACAAGTTTGAGAGAAAGTTCTTCCACATTTCCATCATACTTTCACATTGTTCTTTCCCCTCTCCCAGTCCAGACAGTTTTTAAAGACCGTAGAAGAGGTGACTGATTAACAGAGATGTTTGGACACCACTTGCCAGGTGTCATGATGTCACCACAGTCCAACTCTGCGAGCAAAGCAGTGTGTGCGAGGGTTTTCCATAATAACATGTACCTAAGAGCATCAGCTAACCTGGAAGAGGTAGGCTCAATTTTTCATTTGTAATGCAGTGTCTCATGTGGAAGTATACTTGGTATGAAAGGTGTGTGTGTGTGTGTGTGTGTGTGTGTGTGTGTGAGAGAGAGAGAGAGAGAGAGAGAGGAGGGATGAAAGAGGGTGCAATGTTGGGTGTGCCGTTCAACCATAAAACACCCTTGGGCCAGTAATCTCTCTCTTGGCCATATATATCTTTTTCATAGGATTCTTGCAAGGATAAAGTGGCTATATAAGATGCCTGAGCTCTTTGAAGGAAAGGTAGGTTAAAAATGTGATAATTGCCCAATATCCTTTTCAATTGGGGGAGGTGAAAGGGGGATCTGTGACTGTAGCCTCTTAATTAAAAGCGGGGAAAGACCCTGCAATCTTTCTAACTGAGGGTCTACCCTCCCCCACACCTCTTTTTTCTTCCGTCCCTCGATCAAATTACGTCGGGTTACCCAAAGGTCAGATGAAGGCAGCTTCAGACAGAAGTGAGGCAGGTGAGGAGGAGGAGGAGGGATGCTGCGTGTCCGCCCAACCTCATCCGTGGTGCAAACGCCACTTCACTGCCCCGCAGCTCCGCGTGGGCTCCATTTGGTCCCCAAATTCTTCGCTGCATGAAAGGCTAACTATTAATGAGCTATGGCAAAGGTTCAAGAAGAGCCAAGACCTTTGCACATGAATGCCCTCTCCGCCTCCTCCTCTCCGTCTCCTCCTCCTCCGATGGCTCTTTCACGTTTACTCGCAAATTCAACTTCAAAGCAGAGGTCATGTGCCGGGTAGATATTTGGTACACACACAGGCGAAGGAAGGCGAAGTAAAGGGGGTGGGGGAAGCATCAGCCCACTGTTGCTGTGCCTTGGGCCAAGCAACGGCCAGTAAAAAGAGGATACAACGATTTGCCCTCGTGAAAGGAAGGAGCAGGCGGTTGAAATCGTTCTCCCCCCCCCCCCTTCCCAAGGCATGGATCTTTCTGGTTGCTGGGCTGTTTGTTCCTGGCAGAGAGGCGTCCCACCCCCGCCCCCTTAGCATCCCGAAGAATAAAGGGCATCCAGCAGGAGCTGTTTCAAGTGGACTTTAATTTGTCTTAATGAAACTCACAGCAATACTTCCCAAGCGCCCCCCTCGGCGCAGCTGCCACATACCAATCGGCCTCCCTGAGCAAGTCAGAGTAAGGTGGAGGAATTCTTCTCCGTGTACACACAGAGTGAGCGAGAGCAGTAGTTGTGTAAAATTAAGTATTGGGAGAACCCACGTTTTCCTGGATTCCCCCCGCCTCCGATCCGTAACTAAAAATTAACTGGTGGCAAAAGAAGAGGGTGGTGATGGTGGGACATGAGATGGATGGGGGATAAAGCAAAGTTTGCGCAAAGCAGCAGAACTGTGCGGGGAGAGAGAAAGAAAGAAAGTAGAGAGGGGAACTGTCAAGTGATTGCACTCTCCATGGAGATCCGAGGACCAATGGGAGCGGCCGAAGCTGTTTATGGAGGCGGAGCGTCTCCATAGCATCCACAGAAGCCTTTTGGAGCAGCTACTTATTGACAGTCATTCTGTTGCTTACAAATCACAGCGGCTCTGGAATAAAAGGGCTCTGGCAGCGAGGGCCGTCATAATTTATCCAACGGGAGAACAGTAGAAATTGACCCCCCCTTCCTTTCCCTCCTTTTTTTCTTCTTCTTCGCCCCACAGCACAGTCCCCATTTAGTGGCAAACATTTGGCAGCAGTGAGATTTCCTCGTAGGATCAGGTAAGATGGACGGAATTACTGGTTTCGTAGGTCAGCGAAGAGAGGGGAGTTTAGTTTCCCCCCTCCTACGCACACGATTCTTCTATGGTGCCGGACCTTGATGTAGGACTGTCCCAGGAATCAATCAACGTATATAACAAAGCTTTCAGTTAAGGGGGATGGGGAAAATTAGCCATGGTAATCGGTCATTTCTGTGTAATGTATTCGGGGGGTTGGTTTAGGATGCTTGACATGAATCTTCATTTTCCAGTTTGGGGTACTTGAGGCTTCAATACAAGTTCTTGGCCACTATCGTTTACCAAATCCCCAACCTGAGTAACTTCTTGTCATATATATTGCAAACCAGCTCGATTAGACTTCTAAATATAATTTTACAACCTGTTCTACAAGCCTACCTAGCTCAAGCAATACTCAACCCTAAGCACAATATATGAGGGTAAATTCCACTGAAATCTATGGAATATGTAGCAGATAATGTATTTAGCATTGGGGTGCCAACTGCCTTAAATGAAAGTGCTTCAATTTATGGATTGTGTTGCTGGAGATAGATTTTCCATTTTTACTTGAATTTATATCTTCAGGGTAGGTTTGAAAATTCCTAGCATTCTGGAAGGACATTAAGCATCCCTTCTCTATGAATTCTGAGGGCAAAAAAATGGATGAATAATCTTCTTTACAGCACAATTCGTTATGTCTCTATTCGGGAGTAAGTACCATTGAGTTTAATGGGGCTTACTCCCAGGTAGGAGTGTATCGGATTGTAGCCTTAGCCATATTCACATTTCTGCTGCTTTTTAAAAAGATGACAGTGTTGCATATTAAATGGGAAATCAAATGAGAACTAGATAAAATACACACTGCTCCATGTCACTCAGATTGATCTAGTAAAAAGTTGAAAGGTGTCAATTTTGTAAGTGGTATAAACTGACGAAATTGTTATTTCCCAAAAGGAGGTACCACTGTTCATTTCAGCTGCATGTTTCTCTCTGGATTTTAATGGTGTTTCAGTAGGAACAAAGCTACTTAGATTCTTGGCAGTTGAAGGAGAAAAATCTTACCACAAAGGGGCAAGATTGGGTGAATTCCACCCATCTTACTACTATAGTCTACCTAAAGCTGGGTAGTCAAAGAGGAGGATTTGAGAAGGGGCTCCTACCCTCAGGTGTGATTCAATTCTCTGGGGTTACCTCCAGGATATATTTGGCTCCTGTGCTTTCAGTGTTGGGCTGGAAAACAAGCAGCTCAAGTGTTTGTTTGAGAGCTGCCCAGTTGTGAGGGGACTTGAACTTCTTCATGTTATTGTTGCAGGATTGTCACCTCTTGCCCTTGCCCTTCTACCTCCCCACCCTTCCTGCTCTTCTACAATTCCTGAATGTTGGACTTGCCTATTTTGGCTTCCACTGACATGACTGACAGCTGGCTGAACGTGCAGTCAGAGGAAGAGAAAAGTCAGGAAAGCAACATGGTGGACTCGGGCAACCTCGATGACAGCTTGACCAGCCTTCAGTGGCTTCAAGAATTCTCCATCATCAATGCCAACATGGGCAAGTCGTCCTCTTCCCCGTGCAGCACAGATCCTCATGGGTATCACAAAGTCCCTGGCTCTGCTGCGCCATGTTCCCCCCTGGCTGGTGATCCAGCTTGCATGGGGATGCCCCACACTCCTGGCAAGCCAACCTCCTCCTCCACATCCAGGACTGCACATCTGCAAGGCCAACCTCTAGAAGACATAGATTACAAGACCAATCCCCATGTGAAGCCCCCTTATTCCTATGCCACACTGATCTGCATGGCAATGGAAGCGAGCAAGAAAACCAAAATCACCCTCTCAGACATCTATAAATGGATTACGGATAATTTCTGCTATTTCCGGCATGCTGACCCCACATGGCAGGTAGGTGGCTAGGATGGTCTGGGTCCCTCTGCCTTTGGGCCTCTGCCTTTGGAGTGGGGCCACCCAATCATGTGGGTGAAGTTCTAGTGCACTTGTTATTGTCCGGGTGTTCTGTTGATTCTCCTGAGGCTCAATGTTACCCTCCTAGGTGCCTTTGCTGCTTATTATGGCTGTATCTGACAATTTCACAATGTTTTTTATACCTCATAATTCTTCTGTAAGGGAGGCTGTATCTAAAGTAGGCTTATACCTAAGGTGTTGAAGGAGGAAATCTAAGCTACTTGTCCAAAGTCCCTAAACAGCTATGAAGGTGCAACAAACCCTTTCCTACATTCCTAACTGAGATACTAGCATCTACTTCCTGGATCATCCTTCCTCAGGTTGTAAGACTCTCTGGCAAAAGAAGAGGAACAGATCTCTTGGTAACTCTCCAGTGACATTAGAAAGCAACCAAGTGTTCCTAGTATTCATGCTGTCGCTCCGTTTTCGTCTTCCCTCTCCCCTGGGCGCAATTACTGTTGCTTGGTACGTTTCCTATCAAAGTGTTTTGCCTGGAGTAAAGCACTTAGTAGTACACAGAGGTTGTTGTAAATGAGAAGGCAGAACAGTGTAAACAGGCATTTTCTCCTTTTAAAGGTAACAATTATCTGTTATGTCTCCACTGCGGGACAAATGGATGTGGATCATTGAGGAAATGATTGTACCCTTTCTGGGACTCCAACAACCACTGTAACTATAGGGTTGCAAGGATATTCCAGAGTAAAGGACGTGTCAGAGTGAGTGTGGAAATGACAGCAGAGGGAAAGTGAGGAGTAAGAGAGAAGGTAACTGGTGGAGGGATCAGTAAAGATGGGAAGATGAAGTGGAATGGCCAAGACAGAGACTGATTGCATATTTAAACCTTGGCCAGTCTTTCTCTGGACGCCTAAGGTTGCTAATCTAGTCAGTCACATATGAGGATTTGGAGTCAAAGAACTACAAGGCTGGGAGGTGGGGTGGGGGAGCCATGAAGAGAGAGGGGAAAGCTGACTCCCCCATCCTATATTGTGGAGAACATGTGATTATCCCTCAGAAGTAGAACTTATTTCTCTCTGGTTATTATAAGGTAGAAAAACATAACCATGACAACTGTTTTTGGGAGCTTCCGTTTTGGAAATTTAATAGGTTGTCGAGCTTTGCCATGAATCTTGTGCTTGACCCTGAAAAGTTTTTGTTCCCACTGAAATCTGGGGGGGGGGGGAAGCGGTTATGAGGAGGGCTTTGAAAACCAGCCCCCTGGACATGGAAGTAGCTTCCATGTCCAGTACCTGGACCCTAGCAGATGAATTCCTATTATCCAAACTTTGGTTTCTCACAAGCAGGAGATACATTGGGGTGATAGGAGCTATAGTCCAGTACATCTGGAGGGCACCAGCTAAGGGAAGGCTGCACTAGGCCAATATGCATCACACCAGGACAGCATTCCAAACAAGCATCTACTTTACTAACTACTGGGGAGAGGGAGAGAGAATGAGAGAGAACACCTTTAGGGGTATAAAAAGGTAATATTACCTAAGGGGAAAATATCCTTCTTTCCCAAAACTCCTGCCCTTGACGCATTGGGGAATGTAAATCTAGGGTGCTGGCTGGATTAGTTAATACCTGCCACAGAAGCCAAAGAAATGGATGTGCCTCATCCATGCAACTGGATTCTTCACAAGACTGAAGATGGAGAAGCATAGGAAGAAGGAGCAATAGATACGTGGAGATACTAGGAAGGAAAGAGTTGAATTGATGGTACTTAGGAGCTAAAAGGGTAAAACATGCAGAAATATTACAACTTTCCTCTTGAAGAGGCTTAATCAACCCATAAGACTTTAGTGAAGTTCACCAGGACCCACAACTGCCATGAGAAGAAACCCACAGTTAGTTTGTAAGACTGAACAAGTAAAAGCCTAGGTGGGGGTGGGGGTGGGGGTGGAAAAGGCAGCAAACCTGCCTTTGGGGAAATCCAAGCAGGAGTTGTTCACCAGGTTTTTATAAGGTGCACATTGGACTCTGGCTCTATTACTGTCGCAGCGTCTATGTGCCTCATTAATTTCATTTGTAATTCACATAGCCCTGCTGAGACAGTGACTCAATTTGGATGAGCCACAGTGCCCATGGGCACCAAATTGCATGTTCAACCCCTGCTCAGGATTGCCATGCAAACCTGGGGAGCATGGGTTATAGGAGGGTTGTTAAACTCTTGCATAACCCATGGTGGCTGGGTTTGGATGCAATCCCCAGTCAGGGGTTGAATATGCAAAATGCCAGCCGGTATGCACGCACACGTGCTGCAGCTCACCATGGCTTAAACAACCCATGATGGGCTGTTCTGTGAGGACTATTTAACCCTCATATAACCCATGCACACTGAGTTCACACAGCGTGATAACCCCCAGCTGGGGTTGTATATTCAAAATGGCATCTGCATGCTTCCTGCATGTGCTGCAGCCACACCATGGGTTAAATAACCCATGATAGGCTGTTGTGTCATGTGAACAGCCCTAGTGAATTTGTGTTTTTCCATCTCCACTGCCATTATTATGTCCTCCATATCCATACAGTATGGATATGGTAGACATGAAAACCAACATATTCCAAGCACCCACTGTAATCCTTTGACAGGGTTGGGCAACTTGTGGTCCTCCAAATGTTTTGGCCTAAAACACACATGTGAAAATACAGTTTGGATTAAAACAAACTTGCAAGGTCTTCATTACTCAGTTGCATTACTCAGCCTGGAAGATACAAAAGTTTATTGACTTGGGCTGGTGGCACACTATAGCCCAGGGCTGGGCAATTTGTGGCCCTCCAGATGTTTTGGCCTACAACTCCCGTCAGCCCTAGCCAGCATAGCCAATGGATCATGGGAGTGGTAGGTCACAACAACATGTCCAGGTGTCATACAGGCATCTTTGTTACTGACATCCTTGTCGTTTCTATGATTTTATCCTGAGGAGAAATTGAATTGTAGTGTTGAATCTCTGAGGGAAGCTCCTTGAGGGAGCGCTGAGATGCTGCATGCCATATTACCTTTTTGTTGAAATGAAGGCATTTTCCTCTCTCCTAAGTGGTTAGTGGGTCTGTCAGTTAGGTTCTGCATGGCTGGATACAATGGTGATAACATCAAAGAGGATGATTGTCATTTCATTGCCTGTCAAGAGGCAGCCAGCACAATCACTTGAGCTGGAGCCCAACCCTTCTGATAGACCTTGTCCTCAACTAGGTCTCTGACATGCTTGCTGACACAAGGTGCTCCTGCCCACAAGAGAGAGACATGGGATAGTCTGCTTAAGGTTGGCGGTCATGTTACAGTTGCCATGAGAATGCTACTGAAACTGGTCTTGGTGTTGTGGTGGTGTCATAACACAGAGAACTGCTTAACTCTGCCACCATATTGAGAATCTCTACTTCATACCCTTGCTGATTCCTGGTGGAAAGATAGAAATTCATAATATGATGAGAGCTAGATGGTAAGTAATCCTTAGTGATACAGCTGGGAAACACTTCTTGTGATGGAGAGGTCATCTTTGAAGGCATGCCTATGACTGTAGCATGTGTTCTGACCTTTATCTGTCTACTTAGCCAGAACCTCGTGCTTTGTGGGGCAAGCTGTCATTATTCTAGGCCCACTGGGAGAATCTTTGGAAAAATTAATATAGGAAAGAACCTTCTCCCTTTTCCTCATTCACTTCTGTGCTCTTCCCTATCCTCATACATTCAGGAGCACCTTCCCCCTATCTCCTCCTTCTGCCTGCCACAGTAATTTCTCACCTAAATAGGTCTAAGTCAAGATTATTTTTGTTCCCCCCCCCCCCCATATGCCCAAGATCAACTCACCAAGGGATACTCTTGTAGGGGTTTGCTCAGTCATCAGCATACCAAATGAACCAGAGTCTCTGGGTGTGTGTGTGTGTGTTTCTTTGTCCTATGTCTTGTTGCCCTTCAGATGTCATTGGAGACTCTGTTCAGCCTGCCAATGGTCAGGGATGATGGGAGTTGTAGTCTAACAAAATCTGGAGGGCAACAGGTTCCCCAGCCCTGTCCTATGTGGAACCTACTGGGCAAGTGCTACATTCATCTGAATGCTCAAAACTCCCTCAGCTGGGTAAAAATGTTCATCTGAGGAAGCCTCTGCATTAGGCAACATGACTTGGTTTTCCAAAAGCTTGTTGGCAAGCAACCACAATGTATCCCAGGGAATCATAGATATTTACGGTTGGAAATCTGGAGTATATTCCCCAATGCCATTTTATAAAGTTTCAACTTTCAATTATCTTAAGTAATATTTGCATTTAACATACAATCAGTGCATTTCTATTCCTCTGTCCCACTTGCATTCTTCTTCACACTTTCAAGCTTTTGTGACTTGTTTACTTTTTTATTGTTATAACATTAATTCTGTTGCAATCTTCTAACAAAAAGAGAGAGAGAAAAGAAGGGTAGGAAAAAAGAGGGGGGAGAGAGAGAGAGAGAGCTATGAGAGGCTGGGATGATCTTCCAAGGACTTCATTGTCAAATGGCATTTCCCACCACACTCCAATGTATTAATTACAGGAATTAGCCCATCTTCTCCTTAGCCAGCAAGGCTACTCACAAGATAATCCTACCCTTTAAAAAGCATAAGTAACAAAAATTCTAAAATAAAACCAAAATGTTTAATTTAAAATAAGACCTTTCTTTTGGCTTCTCCATTTTGCTATGTCTTGTTATGAGCTCCTAATCAAATATGATAAACTTCAGCACAAGAATCCCTGTTAATGCACTAGCAAAAAGAGCAGGGCTAACCAGGCCATTCCAAAACTATTTAATTGATGGCTGCAGCTGGATTTAAAATCAAAATAATTGTATCGAAAGAGGAAGGAAGTCAACCTGTGTAGCACCTCTGAGCCTGGCATGAAGCACCCATGATGGATGATACCACTGAACATTAGTGGAAGCATCTCCAGATTGAATGTGTGTAACTGTGGGTGGCTCAACTGGAAGAAGCTACTCCTGAGCCAATGATAGTGAATGTTCAGACTGGAAGAGCAGCTGGGATCACACCAGTGTCAAACTGGTCTGGAGAATGGCAGGATGATACAATGTCTCACTCTGGCTAAGAATGCCAGACATCAAGGCATTTTTAAAAATAATGATCATATTGTACTTCCTCCTCTAAAGCAATCCTCTGCATGTTTCTACTCAGAAGTAAATCCATGGTGCTTACTCCCAGGTAAGAGTGAATAGGACTGCAGCCTAACTATACAAACAGAGGAAGTGTTTCACAGACCTTGCCTTGCATATCCTCGAAGCAACCACATGGTGTTTATTAACCTTAATCTGTAGATGGGGACATTCTGTAGATGCATGGGAGATAGCACACTATTTCATGGCTAGAGGACCAGGGCTTCAGGATCCAAATGTAGGACTTTAGATTTCGCTTCCACACATAGGCAACTGCAGGTAGTTTATAAAAAGTCAAGATAATTGGAATTAGTGGACATTATCTGATACCAAGTTTCTGAGCTCATCATTATCATTTTTAAAAATTCTTTAGGTTTCCCACGAGATTGTTCTAGAGCTGAGATGCAATGGGTTGGATCCAGAATCTGCTTCCCATGAGAGAAAGGAATCTTCTGTGTGAGGACAGTCCCTCCACCTGATTTTTAGGGATCCCTCCACACCACAGCTCAACTCATTCAGAAGGGGCTGCTGTGTGGCATTTTCAGGGTGTGGGAGGGGCTACTGTGGGGAGGAGGGTGCGGAAATCCATTTTTGAGAGCACAATTGATTCACTGTAAATCTGGATCCAACCCTTTATGTTTCCTAGAATTAACAAATATGTAGGCAGAAAGGAAAAAGTGTGTGTACACAAACTCTTAACTTTTAGGTTAGAAAACACTTTCCCTCTTCGTTTTCCCTTTATTTTTAACAGAATTCAGTTTCTCTTTGCAAAGATGCAGGTGGTTCAATTGACTGTTGTAGGGGAAAATTATAAATATGCTAACTAGCTGGGTAATAATCCATTGTAGACAAGCCCAGCGGATTTAAACTGGCTCTAAGACAGGGGAGGGGAGTATTCTCTGACCCTTGTAAAATTTCATTAAGCAGTAAATTCTGACTCATCGGAGACCGGCACATTTGCAGGAATTTCTCCTCTTTTCTTTCTTTTTTCCTTTTCTCTAGCCATGTCCATGTTCTCACCCGCCTCGCCAACCCCAGTTCCTGTAAGTGTAGACACAGAGTCAAAATGTCATGCCACCCATAATCAGGGAGGAGAAGGAGAGAGATTCCTGTGGGAGCTGTGTGCTTTGGAAAGGAGCCAAGATGCCCAGGGAGTTTCAGCCTAGAGGAATGGGTTTTTTATTTAGCCCTCCAGGCATTCAAGCCTTGCTTTTGCTCTTTGGCAATACGGATTATGGATGAATAAGCATAAAGATATCTAGGCAACATTAAAAAAAAAACCCAACTCGCACACAATCCTCCACCATATCCAATCTCTTAACACACTTTGTGCTTTGTGCTCTATACGAGGCTGTTATTTACCCAATAACGGAGTTTGCTTTCTGCTTGTGCACATCACTCTAGACTAGCTCTATGGGAACAGAAAATGTCCCTTTTGGTCTTTCTCTTTGTTGCTGTTCTTAGAGCTACCATGATATTTCTTTCTTTTTTGATGGTGATGATGATGATTCAGAGGATGATTTCATACAAAACCCAATTCAACCATAGGATGATCCATGGGCGCACAAAGGTGCATGTGTGCATGCAGATGTAACCCAACAGACCAACAAGTGTGCAGTGTGAGTGGTGTTTGTGTGAGGTTCCTTTCCCATCTGTGCCAGATTAAATGGTAATTTCACAGAGTATTCTGTTGTACTTAGTACCACTGCATAGCATGATAGCTGTGACTTCTGGGACAGCTCTTGAACTGTACTCACAATGTCAGCTCTCTGGCCAGTATAGAATTTTAAAAAACAGGATTGTTATATGATGCTTGGTTTACATTTTTGGTCTCTGAGGTATTGGAAAGTTTTTAAAAAATATTTCCTGTTTTTGAAGATGTGGGATAGTTGTCTTCTCCATTCCACATTGTGGATGTTGCTGTGACCGTAGGGAAAGGACAGGGCTCCTGATCTTTAACAGTTACATAGAAAAGAGAATTTCTGCAGGTGTTCATTTCATTTGTATGCATGCGGAACCTTGTGAAATCCCCTCTTCATCACAACAGTTAAAGCTGCAGGAACCCTGGCCTCTTGACCAGATATTAAAGAGGGCAGGCCTCTTGCAGCTTGAACTGTTGTGATGAACAGGGAATTTCACCAGGTGCTGCATGCATACAAATGACCCCTGCTGAAATTCCCTTTTCTCTACAACTGTTAAAGATACAGGAGCCCTGTCCTCCTTTCCATAGGGTCACCTTATTGCTGTGAATATGTTTACCTAAAAGCAGTGAAGTAGAAAGTGTGTATTCAATGTTGATCACGGAAGAGAGTAAAGGACATAGGGACAATCAGCAAAAAGTATGGCTGGCTGGTGAATGTTGGGCATTGTAGGACTTTTATCCTGTCTAAGCAAGCATAGGATTGTGCCTTCAGTGAGTGGACAAGTGGGACCTGCAACAAAATGTTGTTATGTAACCTCAGTTTCCACAGGACTGCTCCTATCATGACTCCCCCCAAGCATATTGCGATTTCCTTCTTGTTCCTGAATGGATCCCATTTTGGCTCCAGTTCTGTTGGCACTTACCACCGAAGTTCGGCATTAGTGGGAGGGTTGGAAAGATGGCAGCAGACTGGGATAGATGTGCCTATATGAATGATATGAGAATTGATGTCTGTTAATGATAAGAAAATCAGAGAATGTGGGGTGGGGAGAGAGACAATCGCCCCTCCTCCTCCATATTTTATCTATTATTATTTACATCAAGTCTGCAATACAAATACAACACCATGGGAATTGTTGTTTTGCAAGAGTGCTGAGAATGCTATTGTAGTGACATTTCAGAGAGCTGCAATTTGAAAGCCATGACACATAAATAGGTTTGAAACTGGTATAAACGTGTAGCATAGGCAGGCATGGTCTAAGATTTCTATCCCTCTCTTTCGGAGAGCTCAGGGCAAATTATAACATTTTAATAGAACCAAACCATGAAACAACTCTATGTAACAATATCCCACACAAAACAGATAAAAACTAGGGTACCTACCCCCCTCTCTCTCTCTGCACACCTTCCCACTTTCCATTGTAGCTTCTAAAACCCACTACAAATGAAAGGGCTTGCTCAATACTTCCAGAAAATACTCTAGTTCAGAGAAGTCCATACGAGAATGTCACTTTTGAATGAATTGAATGCACTCATGATAATGTCCGAAAAATGCTCGTTTGATCTTAAAGGCCATGATGGGAGAAGGGAGTCCCTATTTTTCTAGGTACACAGCAGCCTTCTCTAAGCTGGGGATGTTGAACTACAGTGCCCATCATCCCCAACAAATGGCCATGCTGGCTGAAAGTGATGAGAGTTGTAATCCAAGACATCTGGAGAACACCAGACTGGGGAAGGTTGTCATATCGGAATGAGGATGGCCATCCATTTGACTGTAGCTGTCATATTCTTGGGGTATTCCAGATTTCATGTATTTTAGTTTCACTGTTTCAAACCTCTTCAGCCTTCTTTCTTTCTAGAAAGAACTTCATAATTCCATATGGTTGGTTCAGCTGCATTCATGCTATGTGTACTACACGGTGAGGTTATTAGTTATTTACATTATGCTCTGGTTTTTTTTTAATTGATTTCAGAACTCCATTAGGCACAACCTGTCCTTGAATAAGTGCTTTATCAAGGTGCCACGAGAGAAGGATGAACCGGGAAAAGGTGGCTTCTGGAAGATTGATCCTCAGTATGCAGACAGGCTGATGAATGGAGCCTTCAAGAAACGCAGGATGCCCCCAGTCCAGATCCATCCAGCCTTCACCGGAAGAATCCAACAGGATGGCAGTTCTAGTTCTTCTGCTCACCAGGCAGCGACCTCTTGGAAGAACAACAGCATCCTGAAAATCAACATGGAGTCTCAGCAGCTGCTCAAAGAATTTGAAGAAGTCACCAGTGACCAAAACTGGAACCCAGTGGATGGGAAAATGAGCCATAAGCGCAAGCAGCCGCTGCCAAAGCGGATGTACAAGACGGCCCGCCTCGCCAGCTCCCCTATGCTCACTCAGGAAGAACAGACAGAGCTTGGGTCTCTGAAAGGTGATTTTGACTGGGAGGCTATCTTCGACACCACCTTGAATGGTGACTTCTCTACCTTTGAGGATCTGGAGATCACTCCTCCTATTAGCCCCATAACCAGGGATGTAGACTTGACTGTGCATGGAAGACATATTGACTGCCCACAGGAGTGGTGCCCAGCTGGGCAGGATTATATCCTAACAGAATCCAACCAGAACAGCTTGGACTTTGATGAAACTTTCATTGCCACTTCTTTTCTTCAGCATCCCTGGGATGAAGGGAGAAATGATTACCTCTCGAGTTCTGTCAACATGGATCCACTCTTTGAACTTAACGACCCTTCTTTGCAGACAGAAATGAATGACTGGAGCAATGCTGGCTGTCTTTAATGAGAGACAGGTCCCTGGCTGGAAGGCTCAAGATCATCCCAGATTGACTGGCTGCATGAACAAGATATTCCCCAGTGCTGCAGGACTTTACGAACGGAAGAATCTTCTCACAAATGAGACATCTTTAGAATTGGAACCAAGTGGATCACAGAAATGGCGAGGTGGGCGGGGGAGATCTGGAGAGTTTGGCTGGATGTATCTGAACACAACACATATGGGGAACTCTGTACCCCCAAAAGACAACAAAAAATAATAATACAGTACTTATTTTTGTGTTCTTTTAAAGAAATATAGATTTTTCTACTTCATGGGTAGAGGGGATTGAGAAGGGCGTATCTTTCTTCTAAGGAACCGGGGGGGGGGGGGACATTTGAATAGGATGGATGAGGTAGCCCTTTCTGGTGACTAGGAACACGCTAGATCATCTGACATTTTCTCTTCCTTCTTTGGTCCATTTGTTCTCTCTCTCTCTCTCTTTCTCTCTTTCTTTTTCTCTCTTGTGTGAGTGTGTTTGTACTGTTTCTACCCAGGGAAAATGGCTAGGTAAATGGCTAGGTAAAACTTGGGACAATTAAATAGTAGGCAAATACAATTCCCACCTTTAATCTAGGAGTTGCAACCACCTGTCTATACTAGGATTAGTTTCGATGTTGAAATCCGTATACTCAGAAATGAATCAATTCAAGATCTTTCAGGCTTTTAAAATAGAGCCTATTATATATCTATATATCTATAACGAAACCTATATTTTTTAGCTACAGGGCACAATCAGTAGAGTATGGGGCGGTGGGGGGGGAGAATGAGGACTGTTTGTAATAATGTTAATTAAGATTGAAGTGTATCAAGTGTTTGTTATACAGAGGGAAATGTAATGAAATATGCAAGTGGGAATTCCTGCCAGTAGAGGATTTTTTTAAAAAAATCCATAAATGGGGACCAGATGTTCTCTTGATGGTCCTTTTTACTTATTTTTGTATCTCAGATTCTTTACAATTTTGCAGTCTTGACTGACTGTAAAGCCTTGACATGAAGTCATGGCAGATCTTCTAAAGTTATGGACTACTAACAAAACACTGTACCCTTTTCTAACCAGAAGCTATGAAGGAATTTGTGTGATCACATGACAGACTCTGACAAATCAGTTGACAAATCAGCTGATCAATTATGAAGGGCTATATTTCTCTCTCCTTTGGTCAGACAACCATTGGGACCATAAAATATTTCTCTGCTTTAGTTAATGCCTTCTTACATGCTAGTCCCCAGCCATTGGCAATTTTGTGTTGGCTTAATTTAAACAAAACAACTCCTAATGTTCATGCTATTCTGTGTCTCTAGACTTCAGTGGAGGACTATAGGCCAAAGACGGTATATGCAGTCAAAATGGTAAACAAGAAATTAAACCTTCACTCTGTCTTATTATTCTGTTTTTTCTCCTAGAACTAAGGTTGCCACCCAACTAGGTATTTTTAACCCAGAGACAATAGTCAATTTGCATGCATCCAAATAAAGTAAAATGTACAAATTCACAGTAGTCATGGAAGTTCTGTCTGGAAAGATGGTAGTCTTGTCCGGAACAACATCATGATATTTTGTATATGTTACCTTTTTAAAGATCTATACAACAGTTGAACTTTAAGGGTATTATTTGCATCTAGCAGATGGGGAAACTAATAGAACCTTCACGAAACACACTTTTTTCTCTCCTGCATCTCCCTAAAGATGCATCTGCTATATTATGCATCTTGAAATGGTAATGTTCTCATACACTTCATCAGACTAGTGTGAGGAAAGGTCTTGTTCTCAATGCAAAAGCCCAGGTACTATTTTTCTCTATGGCAGATATGATGATCAGCCTGTGATACATGCATCCTTATGACCATGTGTGTAGAAAGCAACATGAAAACGCATCTTGGCAAGTTTATTTGTGAGGTCAAAAAGGCAGATTTGAATTGATTTGTCCATCAGATTATTTGAATGAAAGAGCTAGGCTTCCAGGGGCACTTATTTGATTTAGAGGTGGCTATTTTTGTGCTAAGCTCTGTATGTTCACAATGTCAAGAACAATCCACATCATGGATAAATTCATTACCTTCGCCAAGAACAGAGAATCCAAATGCCATTCTTTGCCTTACGCCACAACTCCTCCTCCTCTGAGTTTACACTGGTGTACAAGGAAAGATGTGATGATGAACTATTATTATTTCATAGCACTTTTAGTATTCACTGCTTTGTAATCATCTTCACACTACTGCTCTAAAATAGGTCATTTTTAGTCAGGAGACTGAATGCCTTTCCAAATGATCTGGGGTAGGGTGTGCGCAATAGATGTGCATTTGATTCTGATTTGTTTCACCCTGTCTACACATCTTCTCTTGAGGCTGCACTTCTGCTGTGGAAATCTGCCACGTTTTCCAACATGCTATTTTGTGTCTGGTGGAAATGCAATACTTCCCCTAGAGTACGCATTATCAGTCTAGAAAGGCATGAACAAACAGGCAGCCTGTGGACTGGATCCAATCTCTGGGATTATTTAATGTGCGTATGGCAGCCCTTCCCAAACTGGTACCCCCTAGATGTGTTGGACTACAACTCCCATCATCCTTGGCCAGCACATCTGGCCAGCACCAGGTTGGGGAAAGCTGACCAATGGGTTTTTCTAGCCTGCAGTTCTGGGAAGCACTAAGCCCCATATTTGGGGAGCGGGAGGGAACATACCATTTATTCCTCCTGCAGCAACAATCTTGAGGCATCTGCAAGAAGGTTAGAAATCCTCCTGGAAATGAAATAAACCTCACCTGAGCCTAAAAGAGATTCCTAAAAGGGAATGATGCCTTAGCCCTCTTGAGCACTAAAGCTTCCGCATCTTGCTGCCACCTGCCCACCCATGATTCTTTGGGCACTAAATGCATGACCAGCAAGGCCACACACACACACAGCTGAAAGGCATGGGTACCACAACTTGAGCACCTGAAAAAGAACAGTA
This sequence comes from Anniella stebbinsi, assembly GCA_029215795.1. NCBI lineage: Eukaryota > Metazoa > Chordata > Lepidosauria > Squamata > Anniellidae > Anniella > Anniella stebbinsi. The sequence continues at coordinate 55,026,563 of JARDYH010000005.1, read as the reverse complement.
ATGAGAGGCAAAGTGCATTCATATTTCATAACAATCTGGGGCCAACTGATATAAATAGTGCTTTTAAAAACCAACAGAGCTCTCTGGAGAGTATCTGGGAATCACTTGGATTGCCTAAACTGTAATTGGGGAGCTAGGAATAACTGACCTGGATTTCAAGTTAGAGCAACTGAGATTCTAACCCACTCCTTTGTTGCTTGAATTGTAGTTAATTTACAGTTAATTAGAATATGGGGATTGGGGGCGGGGCGGTGGAGTGTGTTTAGATAAAAAAATAGCAAATGAGAAGCTTTGTTGTTATTAGAAACAATATTAGAAGCCTTAATCATGACAGAAGGTGTGTACATGGTTGTTTTTGTTTTTGCTCATTTATTGAAAAGTTTTAAAAAATAGTTTGGGTAACTGCTGGAAAAGAAACCCCCTTATTTGAAATGATGGAGGAGCAAAGAGTTCAGAACTAAAGTGAAATGGGAATTCATGTGCAAAATGAACCAGGTGTTCAGAGTCAGTTTTGAAACAAATCGATGAGGAATAATTCGCCACATTTAACATTGGGAACATTATAATTCAATGCATTCCAATCACCCTTTAATGGACATGAGCCATACAAAGTTCACCAGTTTTAAATCTGATTTCAATGGAAGACGTAAGCATGTGCTATAATTGCCTCCCATTGAAATTGATAGGACCTAAATAAAAGGAAATCACTCAGTGGATTTTGGCTTGCCCTTGACCAATATTTTTGAATTTCGGCATCTCAAAACGTTGTATTCAGGAGTCTCAAAAGAATAGAAATGCCAAAGGATTTGAAGCTCAAATATACATCTGAAAACTCTAAATTTATACATTCAGATTCACAACCAAACTGCTTGCAATCTTCACCATTCAAATCAATGGGAATTCTGCCATTGATTTCAATGGGTGCCATTCACATTCAGTGATGTCACTTCAACTTAGTTTAGAAGCTCCCAGACTATTTCACATTCTAATTTCAAAGTGTGTGTGTTTTCTAATTAGACTTTTGAATTCATGATTGTCTTGTAAATTTAATTTCTGAATTTGTTTCAGCTCTTCTCATTGGGTGCAGATCAGTTTTAGTTCCACTGAAGTTAGTTTGAATTTCTGGGTTGACTGTTGTTAAAACTCTGGTCCCAGGCAGCTTCAGGAGCAGGGTGTAATTCTAGAGCACAACAGGTCTAGACATCCCCAAATCTGCAGGACAATCAGCAGATAGAAGTTCTAATAAGAAAGCCTAATATGTCCAGGTGGTTGGAGCAAATACTCCTCTGTGTATAAAGGGGAACAGTGTGAGAGGATGGAATCATCCCAAGTATCCTCCTGGTTGGCGTACCAGATATCTATATTATGCACCTTTAAAGTTAATATCTGATAAATGTGGAGCTCTGGAGTAGGTGAGAGGAGCAATCTATTTACAAAGCTCATTTGCTACAGGAAACAAAGGTGGGAGATCTCTCTGAATAGGTCTACAGTACAAATGTAAACCAGTTTCAAACCTCTGTAATGTATTTAATTCCCACCAAAGGAACTCTGGGGGAGTTGTAGTTCAATAAATGTAAGGGAATCAGTTACAAAGATTTCTCAGCAAACTCCCAAAACTACAGTTCCACAAGTACTTTAATGGAAATCACTACAGCAAAAATGGGTCGCTTCCAAATGGAGTGCTTCTCACCCTACCCATTAATGGTTTTCCACTATAAACTACACACAGAATTGCAACCAAGCTTCCAGACTGCAATGGATATTGTGCTTTTTATTTGGTCATAGATATCCTGCTTTATTCTGTCCACAATAGTGGGTGTAATGTAACAGAGGTGGGCAGCACTCATCAAGTCTGTTTTCATATTGATTTAAATTTGCAGAATAGATGTGCCTTCGGTGAATTAATTTTCTCTTCTGAAAGTGCTCCAAGAACTGGCTGTACTTCCAGACTTGGAGATATAGCCTGCACAGCTTTCAAGACCATCACAAAGTTACTGGTTGTCAAACCAGAGTTTTGTTTTTCTTCTTAAATTAATACTTCCATTTCTAATCCATTTGAATGTCTTGGTTGGGGGCTTGTTTCCTTCTGATGCTGAAAAACTGCAAAAATGTGTGTGCAATTTAACCTTTTCTATGGAAAGCTGTTTGCTATTTTTTACAAAAATAATAATAAAAAATGTAAACTGCCTTTGCCCACTTCTGTAATGTATTCAGAACATTTTTTTTTTGTTTTCAGCAGTGCCCTGTAGGAAGTGCTGAAGGGAAAATATGTAAGAGCAGAAAGTATAAAATGGGTAGTAGTGTAGTACAGTGTTCTCATGTGGAGCACTGGGTTATAGTTTGCACCATGTACAGAATTTACATGAATGATTGGTTCAGTATACTGCACAATTCCAGAACCAATGGTCTCTCAAGCCTTTACTTTAGGTGGAATTTCCTGGATCTTGGCTCACTTTCCAAACTTGGTTCAGCATCCAACCTGCAGCGAATGCTATTCCTAGTTCCAGAGCAATTATAGGATATCTGGTCAAATCAGCTGTGCTGAAATGGGGGGCCCTGAGGCAGCTCAGCTCAAGGACATACAACCCAAAGGCATTAGAGCTTCCAAGAGGTTACAGTGCATTCCTATGGTCCCACTATGCCAGCAGCTGCTAATGCCAGCAAAACAGAGGCACAATGTAGTAGTGATCCTATGCACTTCCTAACTAATACAAAGTACAGGCAGTGATAATTATATTATTAACAGTGGTCATTGAGAGCATCATCAGATGGGGGGGGGGGAGAATCACGTTTCCCTACTGTTGCTTTACTTCCTGCTTCTGACACACAATAGGGACTAACAGCTTCATTTTTCTTCACATGGGGAAGCAAGCCGCGACCATGTGGCCCATTCAGTGGCCGTTTTCATCACGCTGCTTCTCCTGCACACAGCAGAAAATGGCGGAAAGTTTCATTACAGCCAAAAGAACCAGATTTTCCAGGTCTTTTTTATGACGGAAAAATGAGCAGGAGACGCAGGAAGCAGACGATGTGAAAACGGCCCCCGAAAATCCATGAGTGGCCATAATGAGCATGCTATAAAATGTTTCTGTGATGGCGCTCTCAGTGTTAGTGATGACACACATCCTGGCATTGGCAAACAAAATAGGACATGTAGTGTGATTTTTTTTTAAAGCAGTTTTATCCTAATTTAAGCCAGAGATGATAGAACTGAACCTCACAAGAAGTTGTAGTTCCTGTTTCATGTCATAATCTTCATCTGAAGTTCCTTTGTTCAAGCATAGCCACTTTAAGATCAGTGTCCTGGGAGGCTGAAATGTTCCTACACTGCTTTTTGAATATTACAATTTCTTGTGCCAGAGTTGTCCATAGATAACTTTAGCAACACCTAAATTATCTATGGAAAGGGCTGATTCTGTGGTGGAGCACCTGCTTTGCATGCAGAAGGTCCCAGTTTAATCCCCAGGTAGGGCTGAAAAAAAATCTGCCTGAAATCCTGGAGAGCTGCTACCACTAAGTCTCGACAATACTGGACTAGATGGACCAAGGGTCTGACTCAGTAGAAGGCAGATTCCTATGTTACTAATACCAATTACCATTCATGGAAATGCTTCTGCCACCTACTATTCATAGCATTGCCCAATGAGATTGCTTCCACATTAACTATGCATGGAAGGCACTGATCAATAAATGGCGTCAGTGGAATACCCCACCATGACAGTAGAACACCCTCTCTCATAATACTAAGGGTCATACTATGAAGCTGATTGGTGGGAGATTCAGGAAAGATAAAAAGACAGAATTTCTTCACACAACACATTTTTAAAGTATGGAATTCACTACTACAAGATGTAGTGATGGCCAACAATTTGGGTGGTTTTATAAGGGGGATAAATTCCTGGAGAAGGCTATCAATGGCTACTAGTCCAGATGGCTATGTGCTACCTTCAGTATCAGAGGCAGTAAGCCTATATACACCAGTTGCTGGGAAACATGGGTGGGAGGGTGCTGTTGCACCGTGTCCTGTTTGTGGGTCCCTGGTCGACAGCTGGTTGACCACTGGGTGAACGGAGTGCTGGACTAAATGGACCCTTGGTCTGATCCAGCAGGGCTCTCTTCTTATGTTCTTGTGTTCATGATGGCATCCTACCCAGTACCTACCCTATTTCCCACACATATACACACAGAGAAGGAGGTAACCAGGGCAACCCCGTCCCTCTGCACAAGCCCCACTGTGCTGTAGAGAGGAGAGCAGCAGGACTTATAGCCACAAGCTCCAAACCTCCCTAAGCCAGGAGCTTGAATCCCCTGCCAGCCTACACAGCAACAGCCTGCTAACAAGATGATGAAACCATCATTCTTTGCTTCCACTGCATCCCCAGAATGTCATCCAGGGGAGCTTTTTCAACAGTGTCATGGCCTTCACAGCTTAGCCCACATGGGGAGGGAAAGGAGCCCTGAGAAGCACGTGGTGACATGCTCGCCAAACCTTTAAAAGATCTATGCCCTGACCTAGGGTGGTTTCATAAGAAACTTTTATGACATCATTGCCCTGCTCTGTTCATGGAATTAGCCAAAGGAATGGCAGCACTAGATGACACAGCTCTAGAATCTCTATTTCTGTAAAGCTCAGGCTAAGCCAGAGGCAGGCAGGCAGCTGAGGGCAGAAAAGCAATAATTGGGTGGTGTGAAAAAGCCTAACACAGAAGCAAGCAACACAGGTGTATTGTTAGGCAATAGTAATAATAATAACAATAGCAATATATTTATTTCTTACCTGCCCCTCCCTCTGGATCGAGGTGGAGAACAACATTAAATACAAAACAGCATAAAATACATAAAACTGATTAAAAACATATAAAACTAATGCATTATTAAAAACATATAAAACTAATACATTATTAAAAGGCATCTTAAAATTCAACAGGGTAGGCCTGCTGGAAGAGATCAGTCTTTATGGCTTTCTTAAATTCCGGAAGAATGTTAAATTAGCGAATCTCTCCCGGCAGGCCATTCCACAGTCTGGGAGCGGCAGAAGAGAAGGTCCTCTGGGTAATGGTTGTCAGTCTAGTTCTGGCTGACTGGAGTAAGTTCTTCCCAGAGGACCTGAGTATGCAAGGCGGATTGTGTGGGAAAAGGCGATCCTGCAGGTAACCTGGACCCAAACCATGTAGGGCTTTAAAGGTAATAACCAACACTTTATACTTCACCCAGAAATTAATTGGCAGCCAGTGAAGTGATTTTAAAATTGGTGTAATATGGTCACCTCTAGGGGTATTGGTGACCAACATGGCTGCCATATTTTGAACTAACTATAGTTTCCGGACTAGGCACAATGGTAGCCCTATGTACAGCACATTGCAGAAGTCGAGCCTCAAAGTTACCAGCGCGTGCACTACTGTCTTTAGGTCTTCCAACTCTAGGAAGGGGTGCATCTATCTGGATTGTCATTTGGAGTGATGGATCCAGGAGCACCCCCAAGCTGCGAACGCAGTCTTTCAGGGGGAGTGTCACCCCATCCAGAACTGGTTGACACACCTCCAAACCAAGGTTGGGGCCTTTGACAATAAGCGTCTTGTCTGGATTCAGCTTCAGTTTGTTTTTCCTCATCCAGCCCATTACCACCTCCAAGCAATCATTCAGAGGAGACACACTATCCTTAGCAGACGCTGTTGTCGAAGGCATAGAGAAATATATTTGGGTGTCATCAGCATACTGATAGCACACCGCCCCATGCCTCTGGATGATCTCTCTCAGCGGTTTCATGTAGATGTTAAACAGCACTGGGGAAAGGATGGCACTTTGTGGTATGCCATACAACAGCTCCTTCTTTGAGGAGCAACTATCCCCAAACATCACCATCTGGAACCTGCCCGAGAGTGGAACAAGATTGAAAATGGGTAGCAAACAACATCTTGGCCTTCAGTGTTTTGCATGGGTAACATGGTGCCCACCAGATGTTTTGGACTACAGCTCCCATAATACCTGACCATTGGCCATGCTGACTGGGGCTGATAGGAGTTGAAATCCAAAATATTTGGAGGGGACCTGGTTGCCTACCCTGGCCTGGATGTCATGGTTCCAAGCACTTCCGCTGGAGCACAAGACAATAAAGAAGTCTGCCAAGTAATCCTCAAAGCTTTATTCAGTAAATAAACATCTCCTTGCACCTCAAGAGAGTTTAAACTAAGAACCTTCCTCTAGGCTAACAATTGGCTAAAATAAGCGAGACAATTGTTCTTTCAACAAAGGTGGTGGTCTTTTCCTTGAGTCCCTTTCACTTTAAGGAGGATTTCTTTGAAGAAGCCTTTGGAGACAGGCTAGCCGAGCTGACCACCTCTCACCTATTTTTAGCTCTTCCTGTTTGAACCTACAGCGTACTCTGGGATCGGTCATCTCTGAAGTCCCCTCCCCCTCAGAGGATGCTTGAGTTCCCACAGACTGTGTGTTGTTAATGTTCTCACTGATAAGGTCTTGTGAAGATTCATCCCTGGCTGGGAGAATCACCTCCTCCACTTCCTGTGTAAGGTGGGGCGTTTCTAGTCCTGTTTCTTCAGCTTCAAAATTTGATTCTGATTGATGGCCTGAAACTCCTTCCCCCACACTAAGGGGAACAGGCCTGGTCATGACACTGGGGAGGGTAAAAGAGAGTTAGCACATCATCACACGGAGGGAAATCGCTCAAGTTTCCTTACCATCGCTTCTCTGCCCGCACTTTTGTCCCTCATTACTTCCTAATTTAAAAGAGGAAGTAAACAACGTGCATGTGGCCCATTCAGTGGGCCATTTCTTCCGCACCGCTTCTCCTGCACAAAGCAGGAGATAGCGGCAAGTTCCATCTCAAAAATAATTCGGAATTAATGTGGTCTTTTTTGTCGTGCAAAGGCTGTGAGTGCCCAGTAACGAGTGTGCAATAAAACGCTTGTCTGATGACACCCTTAATCCTTTTCTCACTAGCCACTCCTCTCACTTTTTCCACAGCGGGGTTCCAAAAACAGGCTTACAGTACATACAAAATGGGATTTTCGCCCTTCAAGAGACAGGCATTTAGTATAGCTGGGGGGAAAGGTCTCTGTAACATCCCCCCTCTTTGGGTAGCATAGAAAAGGGGTTATGGTAGCACGTCACGCTCTAGAGAGAGAAGCTGGATGAAAGAAAGCAGGACTGAGAAGTACAAGGAGCTTGTTTTATCAAAAAAAGAAAGAAAAGAAAAAGCAGATTTAGCACATTTTTGTCATAAGAAAGGCTTGTGCTCTCTCCAACCTAGAGTGCTGTGTGTGAAGGAGAGAAAGCCCAGGTACCCGTAGAATGAAGCACTAGAGCAAGGCGCACAAAGGAGTGGATAATAGATGAAATCACTTGAGGTTAATTATGATCAGAAGCAATTGGCTCTGTGAAGAGGTTGGAAACAAGGAGGGGGAAAACATGAAAGGTTAGGGAGGGTGAACTCCTAATGACCTTCCAATGGCACAGAGGTACTTGATGAGCAGTAAAGAACACCACACACTTGTAGAGCAATGTGGTAAGGGGGTTTCAAAAGGATGGTACCACCTGGTCAATGTTACGGTGGAGCTGCTCCTTCATTGTGGCAAGGCAGCTTTCAAATGGGAGAAGTTCCTGTTATTTATTTATTTTTGCAGTTTTCAAGATGAGAAATATCTCCAAAAGTAGGGGCCACCATGGAGAATTTGTAATGGTTCTGGAAACCTTCACCATTGGCAGGACTATCGTGAAAAGAGTGATGGGGCAGCCTGGAGAGCTTCTGCCAGTCATGCTGGCTGGGGATGATGGGAGTTGCAGTCCAACCCATCTGGAGAGCACTCGATTGGGGAAGGCTGGTGTAGACAATAATGAGCGAGAAAAAGTCAATGGTCTGACTCAGCATAAGGCAGCTTCCCATGTTTCTAGGTTTCAGTAAACCAAGTGTAGGTCAGGTTGCTGCCTTGGAGTATTTTCATACATAAGGCTCAAATTCCCTTCAAGACCCCCTTGTGCTATTCAGAAGAAGGTCTGAACATTTCTAACACAGAAGAGAAAATGGAAGGAAAACATTTACTGTACACAAATGAGTATTCTGACCAATTTAAGTTTCACATTCACATAACAAAAAGACTGAAGCAGGAGATACCTTAAGCTGTCTATACCCTCAAAGCCTTCTTACGCTACACAATCAGGGTTTCTCCCCACCCTCCATTAAATGTGCATTTGTTCCCTACTTGTGAAATACCAGCAGCTTAGTACGAGGGATACTGCATTATCTAAGAAGTCAAAGAAAAATATTTGATACCTTGGAAAATGCAATGCTTTCCCCCGATGGAGCATTTATCACTCTTCAGGTGGCAGCATGGTATATGGCTGCACAAGTGTGACATGGGTACCTAGTGGATATAGTTAGCACAAACTCCTTCCCTGGGATGCCCATGTCACTTTGAGGTTCATCAGACGAGCGTTTTATTGCACGCTTACTACTGCCCATTTAAGGATGACGTCTACCTCCCGCTCGTTTTTCCGTCGCAAAATATACCCCTTTAATCCAGCTTCTTAAAAAAAAAAACCACCAGAGTGTGCCACGATCTCCTGCTGTGTGCAGGAAAAGTTGTGTGATACAAATGGCCCCTGAATGGGCCAGATGGTCTTTGTTTACTTTCTCTCTCTTCAGGGCAGAATGAAGAAGTAATGAGGGACAAAAGTGGGGGTGGAGAAACAATAGCAAGGAAATGGGATTTTCCCCATATGATGATGCTCTTTGCGAGCCCATGTCACTTTGTGAGCCTTACGTTTTAGTTTCATTTGGTTGGCTGGTTGACCTGTTGGAATACATATACTGTATATATATATATATATATATATATAAATACACACACACTATAATTTTTTTACTGAGTGCTCTTAACAAGAGACTCACGACTGTGAGTCTCTTAACATATAGAGACTTCCTCATTATTAATCTTTGTAAGGCTCCCTAGGAGCCTTTTTTGGCTGAAGAGTGGAATAAAAATACTGCAAATAAAATATATAAACAATTTATACATTTACATAAAGGAATGGATACCACATGTGGAATAGGACTTCCCTGTCTTCGACTTCCCCCTGCAGCCCCCCAATCTGCTCTGAAGTGTCCCTAATCCTCCGGAGCAGATTTGGAAAGCAGATGTGGGGGGCTAGAGGGGAGAGGACAGTGTAGTCCCATTCTGCCAGCAATGTCTGTTCCATTGGCGGAAGCTCAGAGTTGAATCCACGCCAGGGCCTTCAGGTTTTTCCTCTATTATTTTTGTAACCATCTGGGGCACCACCTGAAACCAGTTTATGAAGGGCTCTGTTGCTGGATCTTTGAGGCACCCATGCCTCTTTCATTTTATTTCCTGTGTGTGTCACACAGCAAGGGTATCCTTGCTGGGGAACTTGGGCAGGAGGCTGCTGTTGCACCACCCCTTGCTCGTGGGTTCCTGGTCGACAGCTGGTTGGCCACTTTGGGTACCTCTAGACGGGCGCTTTTCCTCACAGTAGCTTCAGAGTGGCAGCAGGTGGATTACATGACACTGCTGCCACTCTCAAGCTACTGCAGGGAAAAGCCCTAAAGCTCCGCTCTAAAAAAGTCAGGCATTTACCCTGACTTTTTTAGCTTGGATCGAGGCGACAACGGCATTTGCCATCTGTCGCTCTTGCTCCAGAGCTTCTGGGAGGCCTGCCACAGTCTATGGCGACCACTGATTGGTCACCATGGGCTGGCAGGGAAGGGGATGGACCAGTGAGCCATAAGCTCGCTGCACCACCTCTGGCCTCAGCAGTCCTCACCCCATTTTAAAAAGTAAAAAAAAATTAAAATAAATTAAACTTACGATTTAAGAGGGGGGCCGATGCTCCCAGGCGCCCCTACAGCTGCCGCTGATGCTCTGCTGGGCAGGCCTGGGCGCGTCAGCAGCGGCAGGACAGCCCGCTGTGGCACTCCTTCCGCTGTAGATGGGCAGAAGGCGCGCCAATGTGGGGTGTGCTGCCTGCTGCCGCCACGTGGTGATGGCGTGAAAATGAGGGCCTGTGAACTAGGGATGTGCACTGGATCGGACCCGATCCACGATCCGAGTCCGGTCCAGTGGGAAATCGGATAAATTATCCGATTTCCGATCCCGCAGCTGGATCGGCCGATCCAATCCGAACCGGTCCGAAAAAGCTCCGAACCGGTTCGGCGGATCGGCGGATCGGCGGGCGCCCACTGGCGCCCACCGCCGCTTCCATTGGCGGGCGCCAGCGGGCGCCCGCCGATGAAAGTGGACAGCGGGGGGGGGGAGGAGGGGGGCACTTACCTTCTCGGCCCGGTGGCTCCCGTCCGGCGCCGGCACCTACTACTACTAGCAGGCTCCGCGGCCTGCTCTAGGGTGGCGCGCCGGGTGATGTCATCACCCGGCGCGCTACTCTAGAGCAGGCCGCGGAGCCTGCTGGTAGTAGTAGGCGCCGGCGCCGGACGGGAGCCACCGGGCCGGGAAGGTAAGGAGGGGGTGCGTGGAGGGGAGGAGGGGGCGCGCGGAGGGGGGAGGGGGGCCCTTACCTTTCCGGCCCGGCGGCTCCCGTCCGGCGCCGGCGCCTACTACTCCCAGCAGGCTCCGCGGCCTGCTCTAGGATGGCGCGCCGGGTGATATCATCACCCGGCGCGCTACTCTAGAGCAGGCCGCGGAGCCTGCTGGAAGTAGTAGGCGCCGGCGCCGGACGGGAGCCGCCGGGCCGGAAAGGTAAGGAGGGGGTGCGTGGAGGGGAGGAGGGGGTGCGCGGAGGGGGGAGGGGGGCCCTTACCTGCCCGGCCCGGCGGCTCCCGTCCGGCGCCGGCGCCTACTACTCCCAGCAGGCTCCGCGGCCTGCTCTAGGATGGCGCGCCGGGTGATGTCATCACCCGGCGCGCTACTCTAGAGTAGGCCGCGGAGCCTGCTGGAAGTAGTAGGCGCCGGCGCCGGACGGGAGCCGCCGGGCCGGAAAGGTAAGGAGGGGGTGCGTGGAGGGGAGGAGGGGGCGCGCGGAGGGGGGAGGGGGGAGGGGGGCCCTTACCTGCCCGGCCCGGCGGCTCCCGTCCGGCGCCGGCGCCTACTACTCCCAGCAGGCTCCGCGGCCTGCTCTAGGATGGCGCGCCGGGTGATGTCATCACCCGGCGCGCTACTCTAGAGCAGGCCGCGGAGCCTGCTGGAAGTAGTAGGCGCCGGCGCCGGACGGGAGCCGCCGGGCCGGAAAGGTAAGGAGGGGGTGCGTGGAGGGGAGGAGGGGGCGCGCGGAGGGGGGAGGGGGGCCCTTACCTTTCCGGCCCGGCGGCTCCCGTCCGGCGCCGGCGCCTACTACTCCCAGCAGGCTCCGCGGCCTGCTCTAGGATGGCGCGCCGGGTGATGTCATCACCCGGCGCGCTACTCTAGAGTAGGCCGCGGAGCCTGCTGGAAGTAGTAGGCGCCGGCGCCGGACGGGAGCCGCCGGGCCGGAAAGGTAAGGAGGGGGTGCGTGGAGGGGAGGAGGGGGCGCGCGGAGGGGGGAGGGGGGAGGGGGGCCCTTACCTGCCCGGCCCGGCGGCTCCCGTCCGGCGCCAGCGCCTACTACTACCAGCAGGCTCCGCGGCCTGCTCCAGGGTGGCGCGCCGGGTGATGTCATCACCCGGCGCGCTACTCGAGAGTAGGCCGCGGAGCCCGCTGGTAGTAGCCGCCGGCGCCGGACGGGCCGAGAAGGTAAGTGGCGGGGAAGGGGGCTTACCCCCCCCCCCGGAGCCGTCCGCTTCTATCCGCTGGCGCCCGCGGGCGCCAGCGGATGGAAGCGGGCGGCCCCAGGGGGGGTAGGGAGCGCGGGGGAGGGGGTTTACCTGCCGGGGCCGTCCACAGCGGACGGCCCCGGGGGGGGGGGAGGGAGTTAGGCCCCCCCTTACCCACCCGCCGCCATTTTTTCCTCATAGACTTGCATTGCAATGCAAGTCTATGGGGAAAAAAATGGCGGCCGATCCAAAAATGTACGATTTTTGGGTCGGGATCGGACTCGATCCGGTCCGGGGGGCCTCCGATTTTGTCCGAACCGATCCGGGACAAAATTGGAGGTCCCGATCCGGGTCCCGATCCGATCCGGGGGGTCCGTGCACACCCCTACTGTGAACAGAATGCTGGATTCGATGGACCCTTGGTCTGATCCAGCATGACGCGTTTTATGTTCTAATCCCATTTGCTAGTATCCTTCAAGCCACTCCTTGCATCCCCTTGATTTCGATTCACAGAATCTTTTGCAATGAGCAGAGGCTACATAGCAAATCTATTCATCCATTTTCCTGAGGATAGGAAGTTTCAACTTGTAATATGGGGAGCAAACTACCTTTTACACAGGTATTTTCACTCCAAGACAGTGATGGCGTGAATATGGGTGGGAGGGCGGTGCAAAGTGGAGAGGACGTAGGGCGCTGGGGAAACGGGTGTTTCACTCTTACCCTCAGGCTCTTTTCCGGATCTAACGCAACCCCTCCCTACAAGTTGCTATTTTCCGTGCTGAGGGGTAATTCAGGATGCTATATGTTTTCCCCTGTGGGGCAAGCAGAAGCTTAGGAGGAACGTTTAAATTCAGAAAACAGCAGCGGGGGAGAGTTAAATACACCTCCCCCAGCATTGTGCTCCGAATTAATCCCCTTCTTCGTTACTCCGTAGCTGCTTTAAAGTGCAGATGTCACGCGATCCAGTCACAGATATCCCATGTAACAAGTAGTTTAGGCCTGACAGTAGAGAGAAATTGCTGTGCAAGTATACTGGCTTTAAAAAAACACAACCACTACTACGCCGCCCCCGCCCCTACAAAACGGAAACCTCTTGAAACAGAAAAGTATCTGGGAAACATGCAAAGAGATGAAAAAATATCCTCTGACGATTCAAGCAACAGAAAACGCCAGCCAGACCCCGGGAGGGAGACAGAAACAAAAGCAGCGTCATACGAGGCTTGGAAAAGGAAAAACGGAGGGGGGGGGGGGGGAGAGAGAACAACCCTTTTGTCCAAATTTTAAAACCCAGCAAAACAAACTTACCAAGCGGACCCCCCCCCCCCACACACACACACACTAGTAAGGGTTTGGTTTCGGGTTCCCCCCACCCCCGACTTATATTTTTCGTAAAACAACAGCCTCGAAGGTGCATTCACACTGGGGGTGGGAGGAACAGTCGGCCGGAACAATGGCGGAGTAACCAGGGAGAGGGGCGAAGGGGGTCTTTTGCTTCCTTCAAAGCATGACGCTTCCCAACAGCCAAGAAGGAGATTGAGCAAAAGAATGCGAGACAATCAACTTTCTCCCTGGGTTGCAAACTTTGCCCTCCAACGTGAGCTGGGGAGACTCTACTCCTTCTCACAAAGCACTATGTGTACTGAGGGAGGGGGAGGGAGAAAAGGGGGGGGGTAAGCAACGAGAAAGGCAGGTCGCGGCCTCTTCGTTACTCGGCCTGTCCGGGCTTGCCTGGTAAAAGCGTGATTTCAAACGCCAAAGCTTGTGGGCCGGCCTCTTCCCCAGCCGCGGCCGTCACTGGCTCCCTCCATTCCCGGGGAAGTGGCGCGTTTCCTAACTGCAAAACCACGAGGGAGGCGGAGTGGTGGGGAGCGGGTGGAGGTTGTGGAATTTATTTGTTTGTTTAAGCCCCGTCCGTTTCACAAAAGAGTTTAGGGCTATTCTCCAGAGCTGTGGGAGGGAACGGGAGGAATAGTTAAGAAAGGGAGTTTTGTGAACAGCGCAAATGTAGTACTATTGGCCGGGCCTGATCAAACAGAAGGGTGCAATGCGCGCTGCACAATGACAATCGCACCGCTTGCTTCCTTCTCATAAATCCGCTTAAACAGCTAGACCCACAGCTCAGTTAATTCAGATTAAGGCAATGTGGTCCCAGCGAAGGCAAGTTCAGAGCCTTCCCAGGCAATGGGTGGGTTGCATGACGAGGCGGGCCTTGCTCTGTTGTGTAGGGGCTCTAAATATTTTCCCATGGCCAGTGCTTATGCTGTGAGGGGAAATTGCACACCCATCCCATCACACGCACAGTTAATGGCAATATATTATGATAAGGGAAATGTAGTTCTTTCTCTGTCTCCGGGACATCCAAGGCACTTGGACTGTGCCCTATGAGTGATGGTGCTCTCACCCTATTCCATGTTATATGCCATTTTGATTTAAAAGAAACAATAAAGCCTGCCTTTATTTTTCAGGTTGTAGCAACTGAGTGCTCCCTGCTGTACTATACCAGGAGGCACATGGATTCTCACATTTCTTTATTTAAAATTCTTCTGTCCGTCTCTGGGGACATGCATGGCCAGAACAGGACATCACCTAACCTCTGTAAAGTAGGACATATGGCCACCTCCACATCTAACCCATGTGGTGTACCCTATGTGGCTGGAATATCTGCCTGGGCAGCTAAGGGTGCAATCCTATGCATATTTAGATAGGGTGACTATAAAAAAAATCCAATGATGGGAAAACTTACAAGTGACTTTCCTGCCTATGTGTTTGTAAAAGACACAGGAGCCTTGCTGGGGGGGATGTCAAAGCCCTACAATTATTTGCCCTACTTTATGTATTCCACTTTACAGAGGATGGTATTTAGAAGGTGTCCTCTATTTGGAGGGCTGTCCTGTCTATGTCCGGTTTAAGCATAAAGAACCATCAGAAGAGAGAGCAGCAGGGGCCTTGAAGCTGTCCATTCACAGCTCATTGCACCTGGAGAGCTGACTGAGCAGGCACACAGGCCGCTTCGTCATATTCTTCCCCACTATGGTAAAATGTATTGTATTTCTGTTTAAATTATAACCATTATTTCTAAATTTGAATACATATATAATCTGCACATGCTAATTTATGCAAGCCTGGATCATTTCCCCCCCTCTTTCTGAGATTATATTAGACCAGACTTTATGTGCCGCCTATCCACAAGGGAATTTGTGTTCAAAGGGATTCAAGGTAACTCACAATATACAACGTAACAGCAGTCAATAACAGCAGCACATTTAAAACACACACACATATATATAATCTCATAATGTCAACATTTCAAGAATGTTTCATTAAAAAATAAACCAAACCAAGATCTCTGCACAGATGTTAAAACCTTACTATAAAAAATCATCATCAACCAGCCCAGTGATGGTTATTGTCAAAACCTAACAAACTGTTTTGGCAACCCACCTCATGTGCAAGGTACTCTCGTCCACTCCCCATCTCGTCTTATCTCTGGAGTAACATTGTACACCATGCCCCACCTCTTTATACCAGGAGCATCCTCAATGTATCAAATGGGATAACGCTAGGGTGACCATATGAAAAGGAGGACAGGGCTCCTGTATCTTTAACAGTTGCAAAGGACAGGGAATTTCAGCAGGTGTTGTTTGTATGCATATATAACCTGGTGAAATTCCCTCTTCATCACAACAGTTAAAGCTGCAGGAGCCCTGTCTCTTGACTATGTACAAAAGAGGGCAGGGCTTCTGCAGCTTTAACTTTGTGATGAAGAGGGAATTTCACCAGGTTCTGCTTATATACAAATGACATCTGCTGAAATTCCCTTTTCTATGAAACTGTTAAAGATACAGGAGCCCTGTCCTCTTTTTCATATGGTCAGCCTAGATAACGCACCTTTACTATCTGTTTTATGGTAGCCAGAATGTCTCTCCCATTGCAGAACATTCCAGAAGCAGCTTCCTCTTGAAGGCTCTTGGAGCTGAGGGACAGGGCAAGACAGGTGGAAGTAGTGACCCCCTTAATGGCAGCTTTCTAGAATGTCTCCCTCCTTTTACTTGGCAGTGTGTAAGCAGCCATCTTATTTTCAGTTTGGTTCCGAGCTGCTCATGACTAGCAGGCTCTGACTATGATGGCCAATAGTCCGGCCTACTCCTGTGCCAGTTTAAGTGATGTCTGATATGCAGAAATTGGTAGGTGAGGTTTTCATGGCATGGAGCCTAACATGATCACCTGGTTGCTATGGATGGATGGGCAACTGGTGGCCCTCCAGATATTTTGGCCTATAACTCCCACTAGCTCTAGCTCTAGTATAGCCAATGGTGAAGGATGATGGGAGCTGTAGGCCCAAACATTGGGAGTTCCATAAGCTGACTACCCCTCTGCTAATGGGTGCAGATCAAGGCACTATTAAAGAGAAAGTTACAGGGTTTGGTTCAAAAGCTGGCTCTGAATTCCTTTCTCAGACTTTACTACTTATTCTCACACTGGATTACCCCCATTCATGATGAAAGGATAACTTGCCTAAGTTGCAGCTATCTCAGGAGTGGTCATCTTTGCCCTTCCTGTTTACTGTTTTTGGCACACTAATGACATAGAATAGTGTAGAGTAGCCAATCTGGTGACCTCCAGATAATTTGGACTACAACTTCCATAAGTCCCAAGTGGGGGTGGGGTATCCCTATGTCTATATTACATCCAGGTTTCCTCTAGAACCTACCCTCCATGGTTCTATATTGTTAGTGAAGTTTGTAGAATTACATCAAGAATAAACTTGGCATTTCCTGGTCCTGATCTGGATATCCATACGCTTAGCATAATCTCATTAGTAACCTAACAATCAACTATCAGCTTAATTATAACTGCAAGAACTGAGTTAGCTGGTAAGTGGAAATCTGCAAAAGGGCTGTATGTAGATCAGCTAAATAGGATCTGGAATACATTTAATATGGTGAAGCTGACCTATTCAGGGAGATTTTGTGAGGGTAAAGAGAGTATCTGTAGAACGTCTTGTTAAAACTGAGCCTAACATATTACAATTTGAACATACATGTTGCACATAATGGGAAATCTCCCCCAAAGGTTGATAGTTATGTTTGGAAGATCCAGTGCATTTCTCTGAATCAGGTGCTGAACACGATAACTCTTGCTGGTGCCAATGGCTGAATGTAGGCGTTCCAACGTTTGGTTCCCTGTTGGTAAAATCATGAGTGAGAGCAATGACAGTGCAACCGTACTATTTAGGAGCAAAGGTTCTATCTAATAGTCATTTGGATCAGCACAGTGATTACTTTGTTGTTTGTTTACCGCATTTCGCCCAGCTGTCCTGCAATCTATCTTCCTTTCTCAACTAGGCAAACACCAACACTCTCCTGTTCAGAAGGAAAATATACACATAAGCCCTTCTTTTCTCCCTGCTTCTTGCCGTCCTTTTATTTGTTGCTCTTTCTCTTCCATTGAGCATAGGGTTGGCACAGATCCATCTTGGCAACAAGCTGCTTTCACTTGCTAATCATTCTAAATATTGAAAATCAACGCCTAGAATAAACAGCTCTGCAATGGGGCCCAGTCTTTGCTCAGTTTGGAAATGCTAATCTATCCAGCCTTTGTTTCCTTCTGTGGATTTGACACCTTTTGCCTTCTGAGCAGGTCACAGCTGATGGTTCCCCAGCCCCTATCCCTGCGTTTACATTTTTTGTTTTCTCATCCTCAAAATTCAGCCCCTTCTAACATTACTTGCTAGGGTGGGAAAAAATCAGGAAAGGAGCAGGGGAGCAGAAGGGCTGAACACATGTTGCATAGTAATGAAGGAACCAGCCTCCATAGTTTAGGAATCCAGCAGCTTCCCATGAGGAGAAGAATCCAGAAGTTCAAATATGTTGCTCAAATGCTCCTTTACTCTGAAAAATGGGCCCAGAGACGTCATGGGAATAGTCTTCTATGGGGCAGGGAGGAAAAGTTGCACTTGTTCTCTTCAGTTGGATAGTTTAAAGCAGCCTTCCCCAACCTCATGACCTCCAGATGTGTTGGACTGCAACTCCCATCATTTTCAGCCAGCATGAGAGCTGCAGTCTGACGCAACTGGAGAGCATCAGCTTGGGGAATGCAGCAAGGGTTGAGTTCCAATTCTAAACTAAGGCCAAATCGGAATTTTTAAAACTTTGGATTTAAAACTTTTATTTTTCAGACAATAATAAAACACAAATACAAACACTACAACATACAACATTAAATATTAAAATGGACTTCTGAATTTCTCCAACAAACAGAAATTTCTACATAGTGAGTGAATTACCCGACTTCTGTCAATTATTTTTCTTCCAATTTAATCACTGAATCTGCTTGTAAATATATCCTTCCCTTCTCTCTCTTTAAAAAAGTCTATCAGAGGTTTCCATTCCTCAATAAACCCACATGTTGTTTTATCTTTTATTATCGCTGTAAGTTTTGCCATTTCTGCCAATTCTATAACTTTCAACAGCCATTCCTCCTCTGTTGGTACTTTCTCATTCTTCCAATTCTGGGCGTATGTTAATCTTGCTGTTCCATAACCTTGTGTCAGCTGTTCATCTATTATCCCCAACAAAAAGTATTCTGGGTGTAATTGTATTTTGGTCTTCAATACGTTTTGCATCACCTTATGCTTTTGTATCCAATAGGATTTTGCTTTTTTACACGTCCACCATAAGTGATAGAAAGTTCCTTCCTGCTCTTCACATTTCCAGCATCTTCCCGATGTCCCTTTATACATTTTTGCCAATTTTGACATAGACATATACCATCTATACATCATTTTATTAAAAAATTATTTCAATCTGATACATAATGTAAATTTCAAACCTCTCAACCACATATTCTCCCACTGATCCATAGTAATATTATATCCACACTTTTGAGCCCATTTTATCATACAGGAATTTTTAAAACTTAATGATTTCATTGTCCAATTTTCTTCCTCATCCCATTTTGGTTGTTGTCACATATTATAGTCATGCTCCCTGAAACTGAGGTAGGAGTCACTAGATAAAATTACTTGCACATGTGAAGCTAAAGGTCATTTTGCAAATTATACAGAAGCAAAATGACCTTTACTGAACCAGTGTACACTTATACACTGAGTCTATACTCAAGAGGGACCTGCTCACTGAATTCTCTGGACCCTGACAAGTATATCTATATGATCATATACTTGCAAACCTGCATGTGCTGTATTCACATTTTGCATCTTTACTTAGGGGAAGGGCTTTGATAGAGTACCTGCTTTGCATCCAGAAGGTCCCAGGTTCTATCTTTGGTATGTCCAGGTAGGGCTAGGAAAAAGCTGCCTGAAACCTGGAGAACCACTACCAGTCAGTGTCAACAATATCGGGCCATGCGTACCAATGGTCTGACTCAGTATAAGGCAGTTTCCTATGTTCCTAGGTACTTTGACCCAAATTGTTACTCTTTGCAGGGACAAAATCCAAGCATCCAGGCATCGGCACAGTGTGTTCTGTGTAGAATCCCATGGGCTGGAAACTCCCTCCCAGGAGGCAGTGCTGAGAGCTAACAATGTTTAGATTGCAGTGGTTGTCTCTATGATAGCTCAGCCAAACGCACACACTTGAAACAGAAGACTGTGCCCTTGTTGCGCTCAGGTTTATTAGGCTCCTTAAATTGCAGCTCTGAAGTACACTTGAACCTAAACTGCCTTAGCCCCTTTGACTAGAAGATTTCATGTCAAGTCAGGGGCTAACAACATGTGACAACCCTGTTAGAACCAGTGGTGTAGTGGTAAATTTTGAAGTGCACGTGCTTATCATGACAGTCTCCATAGCCAAGACCCCAAGGAGATTCCACAAATGCAGGTAGCTTTGTTGGTTCATATCTATACAGCAGGGGTGGTGGGCAACTATGGGAAGTCTGGGGGCCATTTTTACTCCCTGCAACGCCCCTTGGCAGGAGCTGAAATTATTTGAAAAATTATTTTAAAAATGGCATTCACAGCAGCTACAGAGTTCAAAAGGGTAAAAATTAGCTTGTTTGCAAGTTAAATTTCACCCTTTGGCATTCCATAGTTAAACGGGTCAAATCTAGTTTGCAAACAAGTTAATTTTGACCCTTTGGGTGCTCTATAGCTAAAATGGACACCATTTAAAATAAAATAAAATCCTGATTTCAGGAGGTAGCAGGCAGCCTATGGGCCATGTATGCACCCCCCTGCCACACACACCAAAGAGTAGCAGTACATAGCATAGTATCCAGTTTACTAGAATCAGTTGGCAGTCATTGAACAGTGGGCTGGCAAAAGGCAGTGTAGTGATTAGCACGTTGGACTTGGGCTTGAGAAAGCTGAGGTTGCATGCGACAGGGAAAGAGAAGGACACAACATGTCCCCAGACAGTTGTGTCCTTCTCTTTTCCTGTCTTATGCATAATTTTCTATGATAATTACACAGAAACTGAATTGGCAGAGCTGGAAACTAGATGCAGATCTTTATGGAACTAGCTTCTAAAAGATGTAGTGATGACTACCATCTTGAATGGCTTTAAAAGAAGTTTAGACAAATCCCTGAAAGTTAAGGCTATCAATGATTACTGGTCATGATGGCTATATTCTACCACCAGTATCAAAGGCAGTATGCCTCTGAATACCAGTTGCTGGGGAACATGAGTGGGAAGGTGCTATTGCACTCGTGTCCTCTGTGTGTACTTTCCACAGGCAGCTGGTTGGCTAATATGTGAACAGAATGCTGGACTAGATGGGCCTTTGGCCTGATCCACTAAGGCTCTTCTCAAGTTCCTCCCTCATAGTTCTAGGAAAACCTGCAAAAGCCTCAGTTACTGCATTAGCCATGGTGGCATCATTTTCATGATGGCAAATGTAGAACTATAAAAAACCACCAATGTTTTTAGATACCCTTCCTTCCCTCCCTCCTAGGTATCCATTATGTTTGCTTGTGTCCCCTGCCGCCCCTTCACCTGCTGTAACCCCCCACTCACCCTCCAGCCCCCCTGCACTGTTCCTTATTGTTGGTCTGTTTGTGAGCAGCCTGGATTGAGCAAGCATAGGGCTCTATGCTGGTGGATAAATTACTTTAACTCACTCTCCAATGAGTGCTGCTAAAACCAAGGTGGTATGAGAATGGACGGCTAGGTGGGGTTCTGTACTTGTACTTCACTGGCGTGTTTGGCAGCCGCAGCAATGTATGTCCTGCAGAGTGACCTGCCTCAGGGAGCTCTTTACTCCAGCCTAGCTCTATAATTACTTTGCCTCCTTCCTTCCATGCACCTTAGGGAGGCTAGAGAGGTAAACAAATATAAACAACAGCCATGGCACCCAGCCGTTACCGACTGACGTGCTTCTCAGCTGAGGCGAATATGTGGCACAATAAAGCTGGCAGGTCAGGGCATGCCCATGAAAGGAAGAAGGGGCTTGGGAGAATGAGGCTACCAGTGACCTGAACCCACAGGTGCAGCCTGTCCCTTTCGCCTCCAACCTGCCCAGAGTACAATCCGTCAATTCTGCTCCCGCAGACCACACCCTGGCAGGCACAGTTGTCACTAACCTCTCCTGTGCAAAGTTCTGCCAAACGCACCTGTTTTCTCAGAATGTGTATGTGACCACCTGCGTAACCCTTGGAACTGTGTAACCCTTGGGCTGCATTTCAGTG
Organism: Anniella stebbinsi; assembly: GCA_029215795.1. Classification (NCBI taxonomy): domain Eukaryota; kingdom Metazoa; phylum Chordata; class Lepidosauria; order Squamata; family Anniellidae; genus Anniella; species Anniella stebbinsi. The sequence goes on along the minus strand of JARDYH010000005.1, from coordinate 55,005,207 downwards.
GTGGGCAGGCAGGGCTGAAGGCAAAATTGGTGAGACATCCCCCCCCAAACAACGCATGTTTTAACTGAAAACTCTTGCTGTCCATAATAAAGCCTTTAATTATGACATTTTGACCTTTTAGAATGGGGAAAACTGCACAAAGATTGGGAAACTACTGAACAATCGTAGTCTGGGGAAAGGAGAATGGATTTCTGGGGAACCCTGGCGAGCCAGATTTGGCTCCCGGGTCTCAGATTCTGCACTCCTGGTTTACGGCTTCCGCAAAGGTAAGTCCTGTCTCACTAACCATTTCAAGTACTTTGAGAGTGTCAATAAACATGTATACAGGGATGATCTGGTGGACATTGTTTACTAGGAGGCTATCTAAATGCTCGGAAAGCGGCTGGGTGCCAAAGATGCGGAGGAAAAAAGTTGGGGGGAAAAGTTGGTGAGGATGCATAACACGGCATCAAGACAGTCCCAAAGGCTTACTCTGGAGTCACAGGGGAGGCATGGCTGTACAGTGCCTGGTGGAAGGCGACCTGCAATTGGTTGCCTTCCACCAGGAAAGGGATGGGGGCAGTGCCAGTCCTTGGAGAGCCACCCCAAATCCCAAGCTCCCTCCTCGGTGTTGGGATTTCTCAATGCCACCTCAGGCGAGAGAAAGCACGGGGTTTCCGAGGGACATGGCACCAACCCAGGGCCATGTAAAAAAGGCTAAGTCCATGTTAGGCATAGTTAGGGAAAAAAATTGAGAATAAAATTGATAATGTCCTACTGCTCTTATACAAATCTATGGTGTGACCACACTTGGAATACTGTGTACAGTTTTGGTCACCAGGCCTAAAAAAAGATATTGTACAGGAAGGTGCAGAAAAGGGCAACTAAAATGATCAAGGGGCTGGAGCATCTTCCCTATGAGGGAAGGTTACAACAGCTGGGATTGTTTAGCTTGGAAAAATATAAGCTTTATATTAAAAGACTGAAGAACTGTAATAGGAAAAGTTTGGAATGGGCAACTCAGCTGGGATTAGAGAAATCCCAGTACAGGATGAGGAGAACTGGCTTGGCAGCAGTACATATAAAGGGGATCTATGTGTCTTAATTGATCACAAGTTGAACATGAGTCAGCGCTTTGACACAGCTCCTAAAAGAGCTAATACAATTTTAGCCTGCACTAACAGAAGCATAGCCTCCAGATCATGAGAAGTAGTGGTTCTACTCTCTTCTGTCTGGGTTGGGTTGTACCTGGAGTACTGTGTCCAGTTCTGGGTACCACCGTTTAAGAAGGACATTGACAAGTTGGAGCACATCCAGAGGAGGGTGAGAAGGATAGTGAGGTTTGGAAAGCAAGTCCTACAAGGAACAGTTGAAAGAACTGGGCCTGGTTAGCCTGGAGAAGAGAAGTTTAAAGGAAGATGTGATCACAGTCTTCGAATATCTGAAGGGCTGTCAAGCAGAAGACGGAGCAAACTTATTCTCTGTTGCTCCAGAAGGCAACATGTTGTTCCTTGATTTAAGAAAGAATGCTGGAAACTATGTTATACACTTCATTTTCAGTACTTTAATGTAAGACTATTCCATCTCAATTGTTTTCTCCTACTTCCTCAATGAAATTGGCTATCATCCTTCACTCCTGTTCTGTTTCTGATTGTCCCTTCCAGCCCGTCTCATAAAGCAGCCTCCCCCAACCTGGTGGCATCCATCAGGCTGAGGCAGGCTATCTTAAAGGAAACCTAGTACCCTCATACGCAGGACTAGTACCAATGAGTGGAAGTTACAAAGAGGCAGATCTCAGCTAAACATTAGGAGAAACTTCCTAATGGTAAGAGCATTTTGATAGTGGAACAGTCCAGCAGGGGCTGGGAGCATTTAAGAAGGGGCTGGACGGCCATCTGTCAGGGAGGCAGTACTTGCATCTTGCACTGCAGATCCTGCATTGAGCAGCGGATAGGACTAAATGACCTTCTAACTCTATGATTCTATGAATAAAGGTGGTCTTGAGGAATGAGATGTCACCCCATCTATAGTTTCTAAGACAAAGGACTGAAGTGGGGTCTCTGTGTATGTCGATTCCTCTTTTGGTTAGGGAAGTCAATGAAGGGCAAGTGTGCGATAGAGGGTCACTGTGGGGTTAGCTAAAGGAATCTGGGAGGCATGCATGCCTCATTTGCTTAGTTTGCAGGAGGTAGTGCTTCGCTGGGGCAGCTTTCACTATGAGACACATTAACAAGGAAGAATGTATAAATATCCAAAGGTCACTTGGCGCCACTGTATCAGAATATGATTAGCAGCTTCTTTTGCCATTAGCAGTATATGGAAGTTCTGATCATGCACTTGGGTTGTAGGGAGTGAAAAAAAAATGAAAAGATTGCATTCAGGAATCGCACTTAGTAGTCAGTCTGTGGTCAAGCAATATCATCAGCCACAAATTCAAAAAAAGTGGTCCATACGAACCTTTACTATGAGTAGTTAGCTTTCTGTGAAGACTGCCCATACATCAGTTTCCTAAGGTTAATTCTGAATGATCTTGGGCACAACAGAGAAGATGTAAGCTAGAGGGGGGTTTTAACGGCTCAGTCCACTTCTCCATGACAGTCTGGAGGACCAGCAATAAAAGCAGCAGGGGTGGGCAACTTGTTGCCCTCCAGATGTTTTGGCCCTCAACTCCCATCATCCCTCACCATTGCCATGCTGGCTAGGGCTAATGGGAGTTGTAGGCCAAAACATTTGGAGATCTACAGGTTGCCCACCCCTAGGATATCTCCCATTCTGCTAGGCATTAGCAGGAGCCCAGAGCAGCTTTCCCCAACCTGGAATCCTCTAGATAGGTTGGACTAAAACCCTTATCATCTCCAGCCATCATGGCCAATTACCATGCTGGCTGTGGATAGTGGGGGTTGTAGTCCAACACATCTGAGAGATACAAGATTGGGGAAAGGCAGCCTCATTCAGTGTTTGAGACACTTCTGATCTAGTATGTAAAGTAAACGAATAGGGATAAAACTGTTTGTAATATTGATATGGCTTTTGAGCTCTGCCTTTTGTCTCTCCTCTCTAGCAGGAATGCTGTTATAGTCATCCACATGGGAGGGAAGAACTGAAATTTTCCAATGTTTTGAAAACCTTGAGCTCCTGATATTCTGGGTAAAGTGTAATCACCCTGAAAGGGGATGACCGAGGTGAGATGAAAAAGATTAGATTGCATGTGGGGTGATGGGAAAGTGGTACAGTTGGCACTCAGCAGTTTGTTCTCACATGTTGTATCATTGTGAAGGCATTGTAAGGTCATAGAAGGAGGAGTTGTGCTGCTCCCAGGATGCATATGGGTAGAGGCCTCTTACATCATTGTGCTGCACTTGCACAGGAGGTTTATGTGCACGCGCCACATGGCCTACCATGTTAAAGAAGGCTTCCTGACCTACAACGGAACCTGACGGATTCTGGTAAATTGAGTTTTCAGCCTGGTTTGATTGGATGGAACAGCAAATCTGCTACGTTTTGCTTTGAGTAGAATGTGACCATGTGACACAGAGAGTGGCAACCAGGCAGGTTGGGGAAAGCAAATTGTCTATCTTGCATAGGTGCTAGCAGGACAGGGAGAACTGCAGGGGCCATCTTCTCAGGAGCAGAGAATCCTGTCCATTCTGATCCCATCAGTGTTGTGGAAAGCCCAGATTTACATTGATTTCATTGTACAGATTGCCAGCTTCAGATACCAGTCACTGTAGTTTCACCTTCGAATGCAAAATACCTGCCAGCTTTGGACATAAATGGGAAGGAAAAATATCTTTAAAGTTCTTTATAACCAAATTTGGCACAGCCAGGTGGAGTGAGCTGATATAGGTGGAGTGAGCTGATATATCCATGCAACCTGCACCATTGTGTGCCCATCAATCTCAGCCAGGTCAATTATCTGAGGGGATTTTAAAAAAAATCTGTGATTATATGCTTTACTTGATGAATCTACTAATTATCTTGATTAAATCTCGCAGCCCTAATTATTTCATTTGGGGAGGGGAAGGATCCTACATGTGAGGATCAAATGACTGTGACTATTTTTACCCATGTAATAAGATCAAAGTGAATGCATCAGCCAGAAAGACCTGTAGTCATTTGACAATACATGAACTTTTGGGGCTTGTCACACAACCCTGATTTGAATGCAGCATCTCCCACAAATTACAAAGTCTCATATCCAGCTTTGCTCAGTAAACCTCCCAACAATATTATTTTCTTTCTAGCACAACATACCTGTGGCCAAAAGGTACTGACAAACAGGTTCCACAGTTATTGTACTGATGCTGGCGTGCAAATACACTCCCACTTCTCAAGGTGGTATATGAAACCTTAGCTCCTTGGTTAATAACTAAAGAAGAACCAGCAGCACACCCTAAGAGATACTCATCAGCCATACCTTCCCTTGGCTCCCTGAAACAATATGGAACACTCTTTGGCCTCTTCTTAATGCTATCTGGGCTAACAAACATGTTTGCTTCACACAGTAAATGGAATTGATGACTTGGCGTATCACACTGGGCCTGTTTGCATGATATGTTATGCCACGTTGGGTGACTAGCCACGCACTGGGGGTTGTTTTGTGAACAGCCCACAGTACATGGTTGGTGCGCCTGACAGACGATCAGCATAACAACCCTCTGAGCATGGCTTGTTTCCTCCCCTCTTTGTTCCTGGTCCTGCTGCCTGCTCAGGTACATATCCTGGCAATCCATGTGGCAGAATAGGCATCCTGCGATCAATCACACCACCAGCAACTGCTTTCATATTCATATCTGAAGGAACGCCTCCTCCCATATGTACTAAGATCATCCTCAGGGGTCCTTCTCCGTGAGCCCCTGCCAAAGGAAGTGAGGCAGGTGGCTACCAGGAGGAGGGCCTTCTCTGCTGTGGTACCTTGGCTGTGGATTAAGCTCCCTAGATAGGTTTGCCTGGCACCTACATTATACTCTTTTAGACGCCAGGTGAAGACCTTTTTATTTTCTCAGTATTTTAACAGTTCTTTAGTTTGATTTTTAACTTTGCTGTTTTAAATCTGTATTTTAAATTAGTATTAATTTTTGCATTGCTGCTTGGTTTTATCCTGCTTGTGTTCTTACATTGTATTTTATACTGTTGTTTTATATTTTGAATGGTTATTATGGTTTTAATTTTTGTAAATCTCCCAGAGAGCTTCAGCTATTGGGCGGCATAAAAATGCAATAAATAAATAATAAATAAACCAGGTTTGGTGGGATAGGCTTATAAAATTAGACTATAGGCCACTAAATAAAATAATTCAGGTTCCGCAATGTTGTATGGAGGGTCTCCTTGATATATGAACATGTGTGATTCTTTCTGTAGTTACACAGCAGAGGCAATCGCGAACCGCATTTGTGGAAGTCATAGTGTTGCAGTGGATGAGAAAAGCTGCATTGGCCAAAATGCCCTCTTCAGTACAACTAGGGATCCTATCTTCTAGATTGCATCTGCTCACGCTCATCACTCCAGGTCTCTGCAATTCTTTTACATTTGCTTTACAAACTGCCCCAGTACTAGGCTGACCATATGAAAAGGAGGACAGGGCTCATGTAACTTTAATAGTTGCAGAGAAAAGGGAATTTCAGCCAGAGTCATTTGTATGCAATTAGTTCCTGGTGAAATTCCCTCTTCATCACAACAGTTAAAGTTGCAGGGGCCCTGCCTTCTTTTGTATTTGGTCACTCTAGTATAGTGCCTGCACCTTTAACTGTTGTGATAAAGAGGGAATTTCAGCAGGAACTAATTGCATACAAATGACACTGGCTGAAATTCCCTTTTCTCTACAACTGTTAAAGTTACATGAGCCCTGTCCTCCTTTTCATATGGTCAGCCTACCCAGTACCAATGACCATTTGGCACACTGAGCTTGCAATGTTAGTAAAAATGGGTGTTCCCTTCTGGATGCCCAAAATTAATCAGATTTTTTTTTAAGCAGCCATTTCAGCAGGCTGCACAGAAGATGAGGGGGAAGCAGGACCATTCCACCGCTTGTGTTGAAAGACCACTTAATTTAGTCCTCTTCATCTCCTTTTCCATGTGTGTTGTGTCTTTTTAGACTGTAAGCCTGCAGGCAGGGACTGTCTTGTTTTACTGATTGCATGTAAGCCTCTCTGGAAGCCTTTTTGGCTGAGGAGCAGGATAAAAATACTTCAAACAAACAAATAAATGTATTCTGAATCAAAAGTCCTCTAAGCTCCATTATGCTTCCAGTAACATCCCTATGAGTGTGTTAGGGCCTCTGTAAACCCTAGAACCCGCCCACCCTAAGCAACATGTTGCTATTTACTGGAGGCAGAGGAAGACTCCCACCCGTACATGTGAAGGGCTCTTGATAAGGAGGAGGGCCCAATTTAAAGACTTGGGTGCTATCAAGCATGCACACCAAAAGGAGGAACAGTGGGGAGGGCTCTGAGAAACACCTGTGGATCCAGTTTGGATTGGCCCAGGTTCCAATGGATCTGATCTGTTATGGACACAGTAAGTGGAGGTTGTAGATCTACTGTCTGATGCCCCCTTTCAGATTTCAGTAGGAATGCTCTGATGGCTCACTTTGGACATACATTTATTTACAGTATTTATACAAGGGTGGGCAACTTGTGGCCCTCCAGATGTTTTGGTCTATAATTCCCATCACCCCTAGCCAGCATAACCAATGGTGACAAATGATGGGAGTTTATAGGCTGCCGTATAACAGAGTTCTCAAGGCAGGTTACATCAATTGCTTGCGGCCAGATACTGGCCAACTGTTTATGTGTATATAAAATAGGGTGACCATATGAAAAGGAGAACAGGGCTCCTGTATCTTTAACAGTTATATAGAAAAGGGAATTTCTGCAGGTGTCATTTCATTTGTATGCATGTAGCACCTGGTGAACATCACTACAGTTAAAGCTGCAGGAGCCCTGCCCTCTTTAGCCAAACACCTGCTGAAATTCTCTTTTCTATACAACTGTTAAACATACAGGAACCCTGTCCTCCTTTTCATAAGGTCACCCTATATAAAATAAATGCATATTGGGATAAAGAGACACACATCCCTCTCAAGAGCCTAAGACTTACCGTCCATAATATTGCCTGGCAAAGGTGCCATTCTAGCAGTGTAGAAGCAGTAAGGCAGGAATGTTAGTGTTCCCTGGGGTAGGTCTGTATTAGAAGACATACATGAGTCCCATTTGCTGAGCATATTCTGAACTGAATTCACAGGTGTTTTGTTTATAAACTACACTGTCACTTCTCTCAGCATTCAGACAGCTGAACACATGAAGATGCACACACCATCACCATAAATGCTAGCACCAGGTTTTGAGGGGTTGCTGGACAAAACTTTCTCAGTTGGCCTACCAGCTCCTTGTTGCCATGGCTGCCACTAACACCAGCTTATGCGCTCTCCTTTCTGGCCCAATCCTCACCATTGCATACAAAAGGAGTGGGCAACTTGTGACTTTCCAATGTTTTGGCCTACAACTCTATCAGCCTTAGCCAGCATGGAAATGGTGAGGGATGATGGGACAAATCACCTGGAGGGTCACATGTTGCTCATTCCTGGCCTAGAGGTACAGAGGTGGCCATAAAAGCAAGTGATAGCAACAGCAGAAACAGCAAAGAGTATTCCCTGCAGGTCATGTGGTGAGGAAATGGCCTTCATGAATACATACTTCCCAGCATGTTCTGGGTTACATGTACATTTTAAGGAATGCAATACGAAGTCAGGGTAGGCATATTTGCTACATTGGAAACCTGATAGACAATTATGCTACAACAAAGATTCCAATATAATGGCCCTTATTCTGCATTTACTCCTGTAGCTACTCATTTTTACTTTCACAGGCATAATGATGCTCACAAATGATGTTGGTGTGACATATAAAGCATGATTAAAACCTTTTATTATGTTATAGTGCTACACAGTATATCACATCCAACACACTTCCTCAGAATTACCTAGTTGAAATTGTATTCTATAAAAGACAGATCTACACATAGGTAGCAAATAGGAGGGAAACTTCAAGTTCAACTTCAACACCTCTCTCTCTCTCAATCTCTCTCTCTCTCTGGCTGAATTCGGAGGACACATTAAACAACTGGGGGGGGGGGGGGACAATCGTCAGTTGTATTGACTATCATGTCGTCCGAATGCTGCCATAGTCAACTCAGTGCTGATCCTAATCCACACCACGGTTGATTATTTATTACCATGTTGTGTGGGGAGTACCCCCTAGATGAACAACTGTAAAGTTGATTATTGCCCCACCATTGACTATTGTGTTGTCCGAATTCAGCCTCCCCCTCTCTCTCTCTCTCTCTCTCTCTCACACACACACACACACACACACACAGAATCCAGCATTTTTGCCAGAGATATTAGGAATATATTGGGCCCTAGTAGTACAGTAGATTCTCTGTGTGGCTTTAAAGAGGCCAGCAGTGGGGCAGCTAATTTCCGTTCCCCTCTAACCCTCCTTCTCCTCCTCCAGCTGTGACTTTGTTGCTGGGCTCCTGTCTGGCAAGAATTTGGCTCTTCACCTTTATCCTTCAGAGAGTTTCTTCAAGAAGGTGGATAAAATATGTGGTGATTTGCTCCCCTCCTTCCTCATGCTTTTCTAGTGTAATGGGCTCTGTTTCTCTTCAATAGTGAGATACAATGCTTTGGCTGGAAAGTAAAATGCTTCAGCAAGTAGCAAAACAACTCCTGTTTCTCTGTTCCAGAACTGTCCACAGCCTTTCCCTAGTCAAACACTCAGATGCTTATGGTCAGATAGTAACCAGGAAGTTTTTCTGAGGGCCTCGAAAAGCAGGTAGAGAAAAGCAGGAAACACAACACAGAAAGAAAAGGCAGCAGGCTCTTCCCTAAAATCCGTGTCCATGTAAACCCTGTCTAGCCAGGGACCCAGCAAGACAAAAACACTGAATGAACAAAGAGGCCTGATACAGAAGAGAGGGTCCACATCTTTTAAAGCAAAGCGGCATGGGGAGTTTTCACAGCTATTCTTTATCTTGTCCAGGTAAACACAATGGTGGACAACTAGATTTGCCTGTGGACAGTCTAGGGTGGATCACAGGGCTGAGGGCCCACATTGGTTCCCCTCTCCCCTTATATCAGGGGTGCAGAACCTCAGGCTCAGGAACCAAATCGAGCCTCTCTTGGGTCCCAATCCAGTCCTCCAGGGTTCCCTCAAATGGCCCCACCCTATTTCAACCAGCAATTGTTTGGTAGTTTCCCAGCTTTTGCCCCATTTCCCCCCATTCTAAAAGGTTGAAATGCCTCTTCTAAAGTTTAATTTCTGGCAGCAAGAGCTTTAAGCTAAAATGTGCTGGTGTCTTTTGGCACTGTTCGCCCTGCCATCTTTGCCTGCCTACCACTGGAATATGACCCCTGAGAATTCTCCAAAAGGGAATTCGGGCCTCGGGCTGAAAGAGGTTCAACAATACCCCCGCCTTATATGCTGTATTAATCAGTGATGTCACAGGCATCGTCCTATCTGATAGGTGCTCACGATGCTAGTACAACATTCCAAAACAGACGCAAACCAGCTTAGTGAACAACCACTATTTACCAAGAAGCAATGTGAGGAGAGTCCCAGGGGAACACTTGAACAATGTGGGCATGCCTAGGGGAGAAGGATGACCAGAGGACACGCAGAGGGTGCACTAGGAAACCTTAGAGAAGGGGGGTCACATTGTGTTATGTGTCCTGTTTCATCACCTGTGGGAGGATCAGCAAAATCCAAGGGCAACCAACATGGAACAGAAAGCTGCCAGCAGAAGATAGCAAGTACCCAATAGCAGAGCAGGATTCCAGGCAGCTGGTCAAAATTAGATAATATACAGGACCTGGGAGAGTTCCCAAGGAAGCAGATGTTGTCCCAATAAAGTCCAAGGGAAGGCTTGCAGAGGCAGCCAAGATACATATCGATAGATAGATAGAGATAGATACACTTATTACCCAGGCAAGTTGTTCTTTTATAACAGTAAGAACAACTTGCATATGTAAGAACAACTTTTTGGCACTCACTGCTTTCCTTTTTATAAAAGAAGCTTATAATAAAGCTCTGTCATGTAGATATAGATCTATGGAACATAAGTATTGCATAAATGAGTATAACACATATGTGGTAATGTTTACATACTAACACAGGTTTTGTCTCACATATTCAGGTCTCCTCAGAAGCAAATCCCACCAAATTGAATGGGATTTACTCCCAGGTAAGTGTGTAGAGGATTGTAGCCTAAACCACCTATGTGGGGCGGAGGGGCAGGAGCTGCATCTGAACAAGCGTAAAAATGTGAATGGTGTAAGATGTAGTTTTTGTAAACTGGCACCTCTAGCAAAAAAATTGTTAACATATTTTGCATAGTTAAAGGCTCTGTCTGCTATCAGTGTAGAATATTAAATGAAATGTACCCTATACTACTACTACTACTAATAATAATATTAAGATAACTGGTTTATTTCATGAGACTTAAACTGGAAGAACTTTCAGCTTGTAACATCTCCAACGGAAAGAGTCAATGAATTCCCTGCCAGGTAGTGTATTTCCCCATTCTCCAACACATTTTTGTGGTGTGTGTACTGCTGTTTGCTAAGTGGATTAGGAGTCAGGACATAGTATTTACTTTTATCTGAATTGCATCAAGAATAGCTGGCCCCCTACCTGAAAGGAATGTCCCAATTAAATTACAAATGACATGTCCTAAGTGTAAGGACTGAAGATTGGTCAAGAGACAAACAAAGCATTCAACCCTCACCATTTACAGTCAAAGTTGGTGCACAGGGACACCTAGCGGATAAGACATGTTGTTGACTGAAGGTGTTTCTAAAATAACAGGCTTCTGTATATCACCAATTTCTTGCTGCGTATGTAAAATCTCTAAAATGGCATCCAATCTGCCTATTTTATGCAAGAAGGAACCAAAGCTTACAGGCTTCAAAAAGCTATTAATTGCTCAGCCATATTATGTCACCAGGATACATGAGAATAATTCTGAGCTGTGTTTTCTTTATTCGATGGTTAGAACTGAGATTACAGATGTTTTTATTTTTTGCACTAAGCATCCAAACATCTTTGCACCTCAAGAAAACAACAGTAGAAGGAGAATTGTCAAGAGGAAGCTTTTTGAGGATAGTGTGCTGATGTGAACTTCTGAAATGAGAATGTCTAGGGACTTATTCCCTTCTCCACATGCAGGGATTATAGTGTTCAGCTCCATTTAATAATAATTGGCTTAATATGAGTCAGCTATATTTGCGCAACAAGTTTTGATCCAAATGGTCTTTTGACTGCCCATTTTGTATCTAGAGCAGAAGAAACAGCTTGCAGAGTGCAATATTAATACCCTTGTAATTTAGCGTGGCATCTTCCATCCAAGATATGCTACATATGTAAAGGGTATGTGTTTGTAATGTGTACAGTACAGTCCCATCTCTTGTGAGAAACAAACTAAGAGCCAGAGTGGCATAGTGATTAGTATTACCTCTTATCACAAGCGTGGTTTTAAGCACACTCACCGCGACTTTGATTCAGATCTTCAGCGAGGGGACTCACATGACGTTGTCCCCCTCACGCTGTTCTCGCGCCCTGAGTGCTCCGTTTTTAGTTTCTGTTTCGATTTAACCCTGAACGGACTTTCCGTTTCAGGCAAGTTCAGCTGGCTGAGCTGAGGTATCGAAGCAAAACCAACCATGGTCCCCTCCACAAGGATTCGCTTTTGCGCCCGGTTAGGCGATTATGCGCATCATCGCTGAAGCGCATTTACACCTAATAACTCTGCACGAGAGGCGGCGAGAGGCGGCGAAGCGCATTAACGGATGTCCAAAATGCGCTTTCCAAGTAGTTAATGCGCATAAGCGCTTGTTCACATAGGCAAAATGCGCTTTAACGGCCGGAGCAAAATAAAACGCGCTATTTAACACGCATTCGATAATGCGCATAATCGGAGAGATAACGCGCCTCAACGCCCGATTTGCGCTCCGTTCTTGTAGAGGTAATTTTTTTTAAGCGCCTTGAAAGAGCTTTAAACCTCTCTTGTAGAGGCAGCCCATGTGTGATTCAAAAGGTTACACTCGCATAGGAACGGAGGGGAAATCCGCAGAAGCAAGATCCGGGTTCTAGCCTTCACTCAGCCACGAAGCTCACTGGGTGACTTTGGGCCAGTCATTGACTAAGCCTAACAGGGTTGTTGTGAGGATAAAATGGAGAAGATTATGTACACCGCCTTGTGCTCCTTGAAGGACAGGTGGGATATATATTTAGATATATAAATGATTCAGGCGCCTCCACTTTTACTTTAAAATGGGCTATTTCCACAAATCTCTGTAGATCTGGGGGCATTTTCACAAGTGCCACTTATGTTAAACATGGCAGTGCCACTTACTTTCCAAGGAATCATGTGTAAGATCTGGCTGCACTTATGCACTCTGCTCCTCTCCGCATGTTTGCTTGAAAGTAAGTCCCATTGAGTTCAGTGACACTTGTGTAGGTTTCGACTGTGACAGTCTGTGACAATTACAGCAATGCAAAAAAGCAAACAAGTCAGAACTGGAGTCTTGAGACATACCCTTCAGCATTTGGTTTCTTGTAAGTAACGCGAACCAAGTATTATAAGTGGTAATCAGCAATCTGCATTCTTAAGAGCTAGTAGCATGCCCTTCTGGATAATATGTGAAAATTATGTATGAACATCCTGGAAAGCTCATTTTTGCAAGATTATTTATGTTCACTCTTCTTACAAATTTCAAAATACAGCACACACTAGTAATGTTCCAGTTCCCAACTAATCTTAGGGCACAATCCTATGCATGGTTGGACAGAAAAAAAAGTCCTTCATTCCCAATATTCCCAGACTGACTGGGGAATGCTGGGAGTTGCAGGACTTTTGTTCTGTCTAAACATGAATAGGATTGCACTCTTAATATCTCAGTGATAATGGCCACAGCCCTTTCTAGAATGCAAAGAGCTTTGAATATTTATATGGATAGTATTTGGCCCATCCAAACTGTTACAGTGACCAAAGGAGTCCTAGAACTAGGATGCTTCCAGACAAGATTCACCTCATTCACCAAATTTTACAGGAAGTCCAGACATTATCATCTTCCATTCAAACCCTCCTGTGATTTCTTGATCTTCTGTCCTTTTTCTTACCACAAACAGTCAATTAAGGCAAAAAAGGCGGAATAGCTGCACAATGGCTATCACTCAAGGTAGGCAAACCTACGTATATAAGACACATTCATGTGAGAAAACAGGATCTGCATCTGTTAAATTGCTTCATTAGAGGATATTCTTAAACCAGTGTAGTCAATTGAGTAATTAAATAAGGCTGTAATCCTATACACATATACCTAGGATTAAGTCCCACTGAACGCAATGGGGCTTACTTCCGAGTAAACAGGTATAAGATTTCTCTGTAAATGCCTTCCGCATCTTATCGGGCAGGTTCACCAAAAGAAAAAGAAAAGAAAAAAACTAAGCCAAGCATACTTTTTCTGTCTCAATGACTGAAAGTGACTCAGGTTGCACAACGCCAGCCGTGACTACCTCCGCCTATTGAGCGCCATAACAAGGTGCTGCTGCTGCTGCTGCTGCCGTATCAATGGAGCGGCTCCTTTCACGACAGCTCATCTCCAGCTTCTCCTCCCGAGATTCCTAAACTTGGCGGCGTTAGATGCCTCTCCCAACATGGCCGATGTCTGATGTCTCTGGTTTGCCACATTCAAAAGGATCGCCGGCTTGGGAAAATATACGTACGCGCTACGTCGTCTTTTTGTATAGTCGGAGCCTCGCGCATTCCCGACCTGCTCAACAGGGCTTCTCCTCCGTTAGCAGGGGCGTCGTCGGATGCCGCTCCCAAGATGGCGGCAGTACCACGCCAAGGAGGGCGGGGAATGAGGCGGAAGTGAAGTTGGAAAGTGTTGACAGGAGCTTGAAGAGGGCGGCGGTGGCGGCGGCCTTGTCTGTGGAGTTGTTTTAGGGGGTCTCTCTCGTGTCATGATGATTCCCACGGAGGAGGCCTCTGCCCGGAGGAGGGAAATAGAAGAGAAGCTCAAGCAGGTGGGGTTGGCTTGGTGGGTGGGGGTTCGGCATACTCTCCCGGGTCCCCCAAGGCTTTTTCTGGCATCCACCTCTCCTCCCACTCAGGTGTTCTGCCTCGGCTGTCGCCGTCCTTTGGCTCCCCGTAATCTTATTCTGGAGGTTGTGTGGAGACACCGGCAGTCGTGGGCGCCTCCTGCCTGGTTCACTGTCTTCATCAGAGATCACGAACTAGAGAAGGCTGCTATCCTATGCAATTTTACCAGGGGCTGGGAGTGAACTCAGTGGGGCTTGCTTACAAGTCAGCATAGGATTGGGCTGCGAGTTCTTCCCCAAAAGGGGCAGAGGATGGGCTTGCTATAGCCGAAGATTGCCAGTTTAAACGTATGTACTAGCCCTAAAAACCGCTTCCCTGTATGGCACTCGCAAATATGGCAGGTAAAGCTTTTCTTGGTAGGATAAATGAGGAGAAATTCTTCACCCACTCATTTTCTTCATGGTGGGCTGCAGTTAATGTCACAGAAGCAGGAGTGGAAATAAAGGTGGCAACCCTACTGGAGCACTTCACTGATGTCCTCTGAAGTGTTTGGAGATAGCCCCAAGAGGCAGGGGAGCAGTCTCACCCCCATATAGGAGAGCGTGCCTGTGCATTCCCCAGAAGCTCTCCAGATGTTCAGCACAGAAAGCCCTGCTTGGGTGGTCCAGACACTCTTCTCTGTCTATAGAGAATTTTGCATTTGTGGCTCTCAGTATATAGGGGCTACAATACTTCCTCCCCTGTAACCATTTGGGGCCTCTAATCAAGAGAGTTAGAATTTCAATTAATTAATAACAAGACTAACTTGTTTAGCTTTTGATGTTCTACAAATAGTGTGATTTGAGATGGGATTTGGAAGACATAAGAGAGGTGGCACCATGCAAGTGTTCTGGGAAGCAGTTCCAAGTATATGGGACAGCAAAGGAGGAAGGGCAAAATCATCTGAGGGACCAGGAGACTTTGGGATGGTAGGGAATGGTAGAGATGAAGGAACAAAGGTAATAGGGGGCAAGTCCATGGAGGTCTTTGAAAGTAAGAAAGAGTAACACCTTGCCAAGTGATGAGAGAGGTGATTTATTTTAGCAGAGGGGTGCTGGATAGACATGAGAGGACCAAGGTGAGAAAGCAGAATACTGGAGAAGAAAAGATTGCAGTAGTCTAAGCGAGAGATGGCCAGGGCATAGACCATTTTCTACCTGTAATGGAAATTACTGTGAAATAGGTTTCTGTTGTTGCTGAAAACTGTGGGTTCAAAGGAATTATTTAGTGTGTTTGGGGTCAGACCCCACCACTGCCTTGTATTTAGTTTTTTGGGCAGGGTACCTGACCTTTGCCACATCTCCCATGACAGCCATTTTGTGGTGATTCCCAGGACAGTTCCTCAGATTGTCAAATGTGCCCATGGCCCCAATGATTATCTACGTCTGGTGTAATCTGTCTCTTTCTCCCTTGCCTCTAATACCCAAATTGGGCTTTTGGGCCCCCATCCAAGCTCCTGAGAATTCATAGGAAATGCCTCTACATTTCCTTTTTATATATACCATATTACAATTGAACCTAACTTTGTTTTATAAACAATTACAGTTTACTGGTAGTATTGGTAAATGTCTAATTAAGCCAAAAATCTTGCACCATACCAAAAATATTTAACAGTATGAGAAAATATCTAGATTAAAAGCTGCTTTTTAATTTTGTTTAAATTTAATGTCCAGATCTTGAAAACTTTAAGTTACATCAAAATGTATGCAAATAGCACTTAGGGAGCAATCGTATGGGAGGCTGGCTGAGGGGGTGTAGCAGGCTGTGGACGTCCCTTCCCATAGGCAGAGAGGGAGGTCCCTGGGTGGAGGCCTCCCTGGGTGGCAAGGGAAAGCTCTGCTGCCATCACTGCTCCAATGGTGGTTGGGCCAAGAACAGAACATTCCAGGGGGTACAGTGTTGGAGCTTTGGAGGAGATCATGGATCCTCGGAATTCGGTCCCCTTGGTCTCCCTGATATGCCCTAAACAAGGACCAAAAACTATGCCAGTACATGTGCATAGTTTTCCTCCTGTTGGGGTCAGTGGGGGTGGGGGCAGAAAAAGAAGAATCCACATGCACACACTACTTTGGTCAGTGGGAGGTGGGAAAGGTTAGGAAACGTTTTGGGTTTTTTTTGCTTTGGTAGGAATCCTCCATCTCCCCTCATAAAATTTTGGCTGGGAGCTCACAAGTTTATTTTTTATTTTTATTTTATTTATTACATTTGTATACCGCCCCATAGCAGAAGCTCTCTGGGCGGTTTACATAGGATTAAAAACAATTAAAAACAATATACAAAAATTAAAACAGCAAAAACATACAACATACACACAATCTATACATTTAAAAACCACATCAACACTTCAAAAACTACAAAAACAAAGCAAAACAAAACAAACCCAGGCTCCTCAGATATTGCTAAATGCCTGAGAGAAGAGGAAAGTCTTGACCTGGCGCCGAAAAGATAACAATGTTGGCACCAGGCGGGCCTCGTCGGGGAGATCGTTCCACAATTGGGGAGCCACCACAGAGAAGGCCCTCTCTCTTGTTGCTGACCTCCGAGCCTCCCTCGGAGGAGGCACCCGGAGGAGGGCTTTAGATGTTGAACGTAGTGTTCGGGTAGGTTCATGTCGGGAAAGGCGTTCCATCAGGTATTGTGGTCCCAAGCCATGTAAGGCTTTATAGGTTAAAACCAGCATCTAGGAAAGTAAGTTTTGAAATCGATCAGTTCAGAGACAGAGTGATTGGTATTGTGTTTTCCCTCTTGCAATGACAGGAAGAAGAAACATTGTCTTTCATTAGAGAGAGTTTAGAAAAAAGTGACCAGCTCACAAAGAACATGGTGAGTTCATATAACCTATGCATTTCTTTTAAAGTGATGGAAGTCTCAGTTATTGTTGTATTTCAATTGATGGAACAGCGAACTAAAATATGGCAAAGCAGGTAGTCTGTGCTGAAAGAAATGGTTCCCATGATCTACATCAGATATTTCTGTTTTTGATGTTTAGGTTTCCATTCTCTCATCCTTTGAAAGCCGTCTGATGAAGCTGGAAAACTCAATTATCCCCGTACATAAGCAGACTGAAAATCTTCAGCGCCTGCAAGAGAATGTTGAGAAGACTCTGTTCTGCTTGGATCATGTTATAAGTTACTACCATGTAGCAAAAGACACAGAGAAGATAATAAGGGAAGGGTGAGTTGATTTCGTTAGCTCACAATAACCCATTTTTTTTTAAAAAAAAAGTTGAGTTGTCATGAACAAGTGAGCATGCTAGGTCACACTGTATGGTTGCTGCTGCTGCCACTGGGAGTGGCTAAATAACCCTAGGTTCCAACTCTGGCTTGTCGGGGGAGCATCCCTGGGTTGCTTAGTGGTTCCTGCTGGCAGGAGGAGCCAAGTGGGAGTAATCAAGTAACGCAAACTAGTTCACGATGCAACCTGGCATTCAGTATGCTCAAGATCTTTGTTAGGTCAGTTCTTCTTTTATTCTCTCTCTCTCTCTTATAACCTTAAATCCCATTAGTTTTACAAATTGTGGTTGAAATGCAGAAATTCAGTGGTGAATATAACAAAGATGGTATTGCCTTCATCAGGGAAGTAAACCTGGTAATAGCTAAGATAGGGTGACCAGATAAAATCCAGGTCAGGGCTCATGTAACTTTAACAGTTGTAGAGAAAAGGGAATTTCAGCCAATGTTATTTGTATGCAGTTAGTTCCTGGTGAAATTCCCTCTTCATCATAACAGTTAAAGTTGCAGGGGCCCTGCCTTCTTTTATATATGGTCACTCTAGTATAGTGCCTGCAACTTTAACTGTTGTGATGAAGAGGGAATATCACCAGGAACTAATTGCATACAAATGACACTGGCTGAAATTCTCTTTTCTCTACAACTGCTAAAGTTACATGAGCCCTGACCTAGATTTTATCTGGTCACCCTAAGCTAAGAGGAGTTTCACAGTTATCTCCCAGCTTTAGAGTGATCTTTCTGAGGAGATACAATGCACATCCTTTGAAAATTCTGGGGTGGGGGGATTCCAGGCATATCTTAAATATCACATGTTACTTTAATATAGATTATGTTTTTTTTAATCAGTCTGTATTTATGTGTGTGTTTATTTTTAACCAGCTGTTATCTCTTGGATTGGTTTATGTTGTTTAGCATTATTGTAAGCCCTGTGGAGCATAGGATGAAACAGAAATATTTATATAATTGTCAAGACTTTTTTTCTCTTTTTTATTGTGAATATTAGCAAAACAGAACAAAAAATGCCAAGTGAAGTGGTAAGCTGTTTTTTAATTGAGAACTTCAGATGGATGCAGTTATTTATTTTAGTCTTTCCCTACCACTTATCCATGCCTGTGGGTTGGATCCAGACTTAGTCATGTTTAGAATTGGCCCATTTAAATAAATGGGACAAGTTAGTCGAGACTAATGTAAGTCCTGTTGATTTCAGTGGGTCTGCTCTAAGCATAAACAAACTGGAACCAGCTCAATGTCTCAAAGGAAAGCTGGCAACCTATGGTAAGCCATGGGTTGAATGTTGCATGTTTGCTAAATATGGGCTATATGCTGGCCATCCTTTTACTTCTATACTTACTCAGTGAGAGCAGGCCAAATTGCCTGTTGACAAAAAAGGAAGATGGCAGAATTATTTATTCTGGGGGAAAAGATGTTCAGCTTTACAGGGGTTTTGTGGTAAGCAGCTGCATGTTCACGTAGCTTGAGCCAGATGTATTTTGGATTGCAGCCCTACAGGAAGACTGGAAGAATATTTGAGCTGCATGGCTAAAATCCAGAAGGCTGTGGAATATTTCCAAGACAACAATCCTGACAGCCCAGAACTCAATAGAGTGGTATGTAATGTGTTTGAACATTGGACTACTGACTAGATAGAGCTTTACCTCTCTGTACAGCATTCCTTGCTTTCTTAATTTAGTTCACAGTAGACTTTGTACTATCTGGAAGCAAAAATCAATGCATCATAGTGAACTAGTTCACACGTAACAACAACCCAAAATATTGGTTGATTCGTGAGTTGTTGTTATGTGCGAACCCTGCACTATGGTTTAATCATAGGTTGTTAATCATAAACAACCCAGAGTTCACAACCCAACAACAAAACATTGGTTCTCTTCCTGGGTTGTTCATGGTTAACAACTCATAGTGAAATAATTGTGTATGGTTCACATGTAATGACAACCCATACGCTGGGTTGTTGTTATGTGTGAACCATGCCAATGGCTCAATTCAGACGACACAATAAACAACTGGTGTGGGGGAACCAATCGTCAGTTGTTTTGACTATCATGTTATCCGAATGCTGTCATAGTCAACTCAGTGCTGATCCTAATCCACACCACAGTTGATTATTTATTACCATGTTGTGTGGGGAGTACCCCCAGATGAACAACTGTCAAGTTGATTATTACCCCACCATTGACTATCGTGTCGTCCGAATTGAGCCAATGTCTTCGAAGGTCATGATCCAAAAGAGCATGTGCGCATAGCCCAATTTTGAGGCATCTACAAAAACAAAAGGTTTGATATGCGAGCCTGTCAAATGGGAAATAGCATTTGTGCACTATTTCATGCAGTACATACAATATTTTCTTTCCCTTAAAAAAAGCTCTTTGTGCCAAATAACCAAAATGCATTTTGAACCAATGTTTATGAAGAAGGAAAAATGCTGCATATGCAGCCATGTCATTTCCCGTTATAAAAGTAAAAGAGCTTGGAAGGGGATTTTGAACTTGGAAGGAGGAGGAGCCATTTGGTCTGAGAGGGAAGCAGACCCATTTGGATGCATGTGCAGCTTGTATACTCGCCCTGCTGCAGTGCAGCCAAATGGTGAAGCTTATGTCCTGGTATTTTACCACCTTCAAAGCAGTAGCACACGCTTCTAATCTCTTTCATATGTCTTATTTCAACCAGAAATCGTTGTTTGAAAGGGGGAAGGAGTCATTGGAATCTGAATTCCGTAGCCTAATGACCAGAAATTCCAAACCAGTTCCACCAATCCTCATACTGGACCTCATCACTATGGATGATGAATTGGAAATCCAGGAAGATGTGACTTTAGAACACCTCCCTGAGAGTGTCCTGCAGGATATTGTTCGTATTTCTGGTTGGCTGGTGGAATATGGGAGGAACCAAGGTAAATTGACTGAGAGACTAACTATCTTTCCTTTTGTTTTAAGCTTCAGGTGAATGGCTAAGACCTTTTTTATTTTACCAGGCTTTTAGTATGGGTTAAACTTAAACTAAACTTAAACTTTTGTTTCTGGCTGGGTACACATAACACATTAACCTACCCAGTGTGGGTGGTTGTTGAACTGCGGGTAATCATGGAGTCTGAACGCAGCGCTTTTTCCTCAGGGTGGATTATCAGGCTGTCTGCACAATATGTTTTTGGCAGGGTTACTCTTTAACCTTGCAAGTGTGGCTTGTTAACCACCCTGAATAACCCAGCTACAAGCCATGAGTTCTCAAGGTGGCTTATTAGAGAAAAATAAACCACATTGCATAGTTAATGAGTCACCTTGCAGAAAATATGTTGCGTTCTGACAAAATGATAACCCATCCTGTGGAAAACACACTGCATTCAGACAATACGTTAACCCACCCTGTGGAAAATGCACTGCATCCAGATAGCATGCTAACCCATGATGGGTTAAGCATGTGTGAACCCTGCCTATGTTTTTTAAGTGGAATTATTTTATTCCATTCGTGGTTTTACTGTATGAAATCGTACTTGGTAATTTGGGCAGTTTTTACTTGTATTCTATGCATGAACTTTTAAAAAAAAACTGCTTTGAACTTATTTTATAAAGAAAAGTGAGCTATACATTTCTAAATTAAATAGATACATTTCATTGTAGCAAAAATGGGGCACCTGTAGCAAAAATGGGGCATTAAGTATATGCTCTTTGCCTGTGGGCCCTTGTTAGATCCATGAGCAACCCAGTTTTCATATTCAACTTCTAAACTTCATGACAAACCCCACCCCATGTTTTTAAAAACCTGGTGTCAAAAAATGCTATGCAACAGGAAGCAAAGAAGAAGAACTTTATTTACAGTCAAACAGACCAGCAAAGTAATACACTATATGCAACACGTACAAAATTATTTACATCAGGACATTAAAATTAGAGCTCTGCTTTGGATCGCAGAGGATAGGAATTTCGCAACTTGCACTGTAATACACTTATCTACCCCCTTCAAAAGCAACTCGACTAATGACTCCCTGGGGCGTCCCACCTGTTGCCGTATGAGAGGATACAGCAGGGCAATCCTAGCATTTTCATAAAAGCAGCAGTCAAACAACACTTGTTCTAAGGACTCTACCTCAGAATTGTTGCATGGGCAAAGCCTGCTCTCAACAGGGATTTTATTGTATCTTCCTTCCAACAACTTAGAAGGAAGGACATTAAAACGGGCCAAAGAGAAAGCTCATCTATATTTGGGGATATCGAGCCACTCTAAATAGGCCATTTTCCCACTAGGCATAGCATCTGAAAGACCCAAAGAAAGAAGTCAGCAGGGGCCCAAGGCACTCCCACGTAGATTTTGTATCTCCATGTCCAATAGTCTTTGCCTGATTGTCCGTTTAGCATTGTCTGGATCCAAAGTTAGTAGGTGGGGAAGCGACAAGCCCAGAGATGAAAGTTTCCACAGCACAGCCCTACTCCAGGTAGATTGGAAATGGTCCAACAGAACCTGGGCTGATAGAGATTCAGACAATTGTGCCCGGAGATGACGGAGCCAAAATGTTAGCATGTGTGTCCATGCTATACAGCTCATAGAGCTTAAACCAGCCTCCAGATTAATGGCGGCTCCTGACACGCATCTTGGGACTCCAAAGATTGATCTCAGGAATTTTGTTTGGATGGTTTCTAATGAGCGCTTTGACAGAGGAAACCAGATAGGGGCTCCGAACAGAGACTGGGCCACCATTTTTGCCTTAAATACTTGAATGGCCGCTGGTATAAATTTGCCCCCCTTTGCAAAAAAGAATCTTAACAGCGCCCCTGCCATTTGCTCTGCTCGTAACTTTACATATTTAATCTGTTTGGACCAGTTGAGATTTTCCTGGAACCAAACTCCCAGATATTTATACGCATCCACTTGGCCAATTTTATTACCCCTTGCAGACCACATGTATCTCTTTCTTTTTTTAGCGAAGACTAGAACTTTGGATTTCTGATAGTTAATCAATAGGTTATTTTGATCACAATAGTCCTTGAATCCATTTAGAAGCCTCCTAAGTCCAAGGCGGGTCTGCGATAACAGCACCGCATCATCAGCATACAATAAAATGCACACTTTAGATGTTCCTAGTTTGGGAGAGTGGGATTGGATTGATTCCAACCAGTGTGGAAGGTCAGCCAGGAATAGATTGAATAGAGTGGGAGCAAGCACACAACCCTGCCTGACCCCGCTGTTTGCAGCAAATTCGTTCGTAAAGTGCCCCTGATTACTGCATCGGACCTGAGCATTGGTGTTAGAATACAGCATTTGAATAAAAAATAACAACCTTTGCTCTATACCAAGTTGTATCAGCTTTTCCCAGAGACGGGAGCGATCAATGGAGTCAAATGCTGACTTAAGGTCCATGAATGCTGCAAACAGCTTACCACCCCTTGGAGTTGTGTATTTAAGGGCCAGATGAGACAGCACAAAACAGTGATCATTTGTGGAGCAGCCAAGTCTAAACCCGATCTGCTCCTTGCCTAAAACATTGCTGTTATGGTCCCAATCTGTAAGTTTGACATTCAAATAACTTGCATAGACCTTCCCTATGATAGAAAGTAGGCTAATAGGCCTATAATTAAATGGATCACTTTTTGGACCCTTTTTATACAGCGGAATTACAAACGCCCTTCTCCAAACTTGCGGGATTAAGCCTGACTTGTTTATATTGGTAAATAAGGTTGCCAATAGGGATCCCCACCATTTGATATTACATTTTAACATTTCCAAGGGGATTCCATCGGGACCAGGGGCCTTTCCTACTTTCAGCTGGGCTAACAACTCTTCTATACTCCCAGATTCTACATCAGGCCAATGCGACATATTAGTGGGAGGTACCGGGGACGGGGCTAACAAATGATCCCCATTGAATAACTTACGGAAATGCTCTTCCCATCTGTCTGCATAGATATGGCATTCCAAATCTCCGTTACCTTTTCTGTTTGTGCCACTATCAGCCAGAAGGTACTGCTGTTTTTTAGTTGCGAGGCTCCTATTAGCCGTTGCCACTCAGCTTTATCTGCCTGATATTTTTTCAATCTCACAAGTTTTTTGTAACTTTTTTTTTTATATAGTATGAGCTCGGGAGTTGCCTTTCATTATTCTGCCTGTATTCTCGATAGATTGAACGCAGCCCCTCCCTCTCATCGGCACACTCCTTATCAAACCATCTGCCGGACCGGGTATCAGACGGAGCCATTGGCTTACGTCTGCTCTCCAGAGTGGCAGATAGAACATTCACGAGATTTTCAAAAGCCGAAATACACAGCTCGGTAGACGTTGCCGAAAGCAGCTGTTCAGTCAGTGACGTGCATTCAGTAGAGCATATCAACTGATTAACCCGCAGAGTAGAGTTACTAGACCAGATAATTTTCCTTTGACCCATTCTGCAGTACTGCCCGGACATTGATGGGACAGTTACTTCTGCATGAAGCACGCCAGGGAGGGAAAGCATGAGTTCCAGGGGAAGGTGATCGCTCTCCAGATTTTCCGCAATTTTAAAATTTCTGCATAAATGTAATAGTGACTTGTGTACTAACATATAATCAATAATACTGGCCCCTCTGGATGAAACGAAGGTAAACTCTCCCCATCTATCATCATGAGAGTTACCATTCATTATGACCACATCGTTCCTAAACACAAATTGAAGCAGACATTTGCCGGGAAAATTGGTGGAGAGATCTTTAGAGTGTCTAATTCTGGCTCTAGGTTGTATCCCGCCAGTTATTGGGTCAACTCCACCAACTTCAGGGTCCACCAACTGGGATCCCATTCTCGCATTGAAGTCCCCCATTAAAAGGGGATGAGCGGATGGATATTTTGCCCTTAGGTCCAAGAAGAAACCCTCAAATTTATACCACTGTACGGAAATGGTCTCCCTACAGGACATGGGTGTCATATAAACATTTAGCAAGAGGAAAGTTACATTAGCTGCCCTAAGTTCCAGAATCAAAGCTTGAGCTGTATGCTCCAAATTTCTCTAGTCAATCACTTTTGCCTTAAGCGAAGCTGCAATCAGACAACAAAGCCCCTTAGAGTCTCTCCCCTTGCCTCATCCATTCACTGCTGGCATGGAGTAGGAGGTGTAACCATTGACTGATATATCATCCCTGCACCAAGTTTCCTGCAGGCATATTATATAAAACATAGTAAAATATTTGCTTATAGATCGAACCCTACATTTTGACCCCCAACCCGCAGCATTCCAAGACACAAGCCTTAGCATGGAGAGGATTGCCCCTTCCTTATGTCAATCTGCTCCTGATATTATATCCAGCTGGCCATTCGTATTGTCCATAACACATCCATTTCTCCGAGTAGAGGAAGGGTGGATTGCTCCCTTGTCCTTTTTCTTTGGCTTGATGGAGTTTATTGTCGCCTCTTTGTTGGATTCTTTTAAAGTCTTGATAGAATTTCTATATATCGGAGGCTCCTCTGCTAGTACTTGTATATTCTGTGGCCTGTGAGCAGCAGGGATAGCTTCTTTACTTTTATTGCCAATCTCTATTCTTGGGCTTAGGACGATACCTCCTAACCTCGGGATCAGTTTGATGTCCACCAGAGTTCACTTTTGATTTCTCCTGTCTGTTGTTTTACACTGTCCTGTATGAATTCTTGTGAACTTAGCCCAATTTCCGGACAGGATCTTGTATTTTAGGCAATTTTATGGGCCAAGTGGTCCATAAGAGCTGACAATCTTCTCAGAATGCACTGCTGTTCGATAGCTGGAAGGCTCTCAAAACTGTCGATAAGTTTCAACTCGTCACGAGTGAACTCCTCACCCGCCGGTGTCTCAGACTTAGGGGTCGGGGACCATCTGTGCTCTGCTGATACTGAGTCTTTACTGGATTCTATTGCATTTACATACATATTAAGTGAATCAGAAGGGAGGTTTAAATTAGTCATATCCCTAAATAGGGGGTCTTTGTGCACTTGACATGGGGCTGAATGGACTCCCATCAGCCCTAAAGGTCTCAGGTGCATGAAATGTCTGCAGACCGTCAGCCCAGATTTCGACAGGGATGCACTACATTGATAAATACAATTAGCAGTATTTGCTGAAGCGAAGGTTATAATCGCCCGTGTAGTGATATAATTAAAAATATATATTCTACTTTAAGGACTGCTTTTTTATCCAGCTGTATTTGAGTAATTACAGATAGCATCCTTATCAAATGCTCAATACGGGCCTCCTGTGTCAGTGCCCCCTTGGGTTTCGGGTAATTTAAAAATACTAAATTTAGATTTAGAAGTTGAAGCTGCCAAATTTGGTTCCTTATTTTGTGCATCCCATTTGGAACAATGTAAGCTTGCTTAGGTGAGGGGGAAATTGGTGCAGTTAAAAGTTGAGGCTCTATTTTAGATGACTGCAAATCCCCAGTCACAATGGGCAAAGGCTTTAAGCTTAACGAAGTCCGTATAGGTTGTTGTATTGCCTTTGTATGCCCGGCTTCATTCCTTTCCTTTGCCTTGCTTCTCTTCTTTTCTGACCCTGACACCTCCAGCAACTTGAAAAGTCTGTTAAAATTCATTTTTGTTGCTTTCCTAATATAGGACCCCTTTGTTTGATTTTTTTGTTTTTTTCTTGAGGATTATAGCTGGTTTTCTAGCTTTAGCTCTAGAAGGTCTGCAGTGTCTGGCCTGTTTAGATTCCAATTTAGTGCTGCCTTTTCCTCGAACTCGTACTGGCAATTTGCTCTCTGATCAAATGTTTCCAGAAGGTGCGGGGTTGCTCCCTTCAGTTGGCGTCTTGCTTGCACACAGCAGCGAAGCAGGCAGCGTATCGCAGCCTGTAGTCAGGTTCTTACAGTTGCTGATGCCGTGTTGGGGGAGCTTTTCTGTATTTGGTAACCCCAAAGCAAATATTGTCAGCGTCGTCAGCAGATCCTTGCTTTCAGAAAGAAATTGCTTTATTAAAGAAACATCATCAACCCAGGACATAAATAGATTGTGAAACCGGCCAAACTGTTGGTTAAACATATATTCAATTACACTGAAGAAGACGTTGTTACTGTCATAATCACTTTGACCGTCATACTGGTGTGATACTGTAGGAGTTTCAGATTTTTCCAATGCATGAGCTGTGTCTATGCCTCCCAGATGGCTAGTTGTGGGACCTTGCAGGGAGTCTTCTAGACCTAATATAGAAGACTCTCCACTCTTTGTTCCTTCTTCAGCTGCTGCAAGTTCGTCAGCCAGGCTGCCTCCATCCGTGATGCCTAGCTCCTCATCTAGCATTAAGCAGTGAGGGCCCATTGACCAGTCCATGGGATTTACCTTTAATATCTTGGTCTCTACTGCAGACAACTTATGAGTCGCGGAGGAAGAGTAAAAAAAGTTGGTGATTTTAAGTTGTTTAAGTTGTTTACGCGTTTTTATATACTCTGCCACATCCTCTATTATTGGAAGCTGACCTGCTTTCTTATAGCCCCCTCTTGTGAGAACCATATTTACGTGCTTAGGGAATAATAATGATCTCAGCAGGTTATGTCTCTGCGCAGCCACTCAGCCCACGTTCTGCGCCGCCTTCTGCTCATTTACTTTACTTTACTGCCTTCCCTTTCAAGTTCTTGTTTTGTTCTTCTTTATTACTTTATCACTTTGTTGCTATATAAGCAACCTTGGCTGGCTCAGTTATCTGTTACTTCTCGTGTCCAGGCTCTCCCCCAACCAATTAGTTAGATTAAAATGCTCACAGCAGCTGTTAAAAGCAGTGCTGTTACTGTTGCTATTTAGTAACAGCAATGTAGCAGTATAAAAAAATATAGACGCCAGTCCTTGGGGGAATAGCGAAATAAAATGGATATAAAAACTAAAACTAAAATAAACTAAAAACTAAATACTGGAGCTGACCTGCCTGCTGCACTCCTCCTCCAAGGCAACCGGAAGTCCTATGTTGAAAATAATAATTCGCAACAGGAAGCAAGTTAAAGCCTTGAATCATGGACTGGCAACACCCTGTTCTGCGAGTGAAAGGGGAAAGGAGCAGTATAGTGTTCCCACACTCCTTTTTGCCCTTCACTACCCTACTCCTTTCTTCCTGTGGCCTTTTCCGTTGCCACTAGATGGAAACCTCTTTTTTCCCCCTTTCCAGCTAACCTAACCATATTTTATCTAGGTCAGTAATCCAAGCAATATTTTACTGTTGTTGGTTAAGCTCTTTCAATCAGTTCTCCGATTCCAGCTGCTCTGACCCTTTCTTTCCTCTAGGACTCTATACTCCCCCCTTCCTTCTCTCTTTGCTCTCTTTTTTTCTTTCTCTTTCCCTTTGGCTTACGGGTAGACAACATTTCTGGGCCATGAACAAATTTGGCAATTTGATAAACTATCCTGGGCACTGACACAAAATGGCTGCCATTGGAGGTGTGGCAAAAGGACAAGTAACTTGCCCCAGAGATTAAGTACAAGGCAGACGTGGGATCTAAACCCTAACACGCTAAACAATTCCTTTGAACCCATAGTTTTCTGCACCAACAGAAACCTATTTCATAGGGAATCCCAACTGCTGGTAAGAAAATGTGTTAATTTTTTTAAAAAATGTGGGAGGGCTCCAAGAAAGGTGTCCATGCTCATCCCCTGCTTTGACTAAAAAAAATTAACATTATTTTCTCTCTCCTCAACCCCAACCAACCAGGAGGGTAGTTTCTTGTTCATTTCTGCAAACAAAGTTTCTGTTTCCTGTGTTAAAACATCTTTCATTTTTCTCTGACCTTGTGTTGAACTTTGCAATCTCCTGCTTTTTGAATACAACTTCCTGACCTCTGCATTCTAACTAAATTAGAGTGACCATATTTTGGAAACCAAAAAGGAGGACAACATGGCTGCTCCAAGGAGGCGTGCCCACCAACATGGCCGGCCTCCAAGGGGGCGTGCCCACAAACATGGCCAGCCCCCAAAGGGACATGCACACCCAAAGATGGCCTTGGTCACATGTCTGATTTCACAGCACACAGTTAAGACAAACCTGTTCTACATAACATCTTAATGTTAAAAATCACTGGTTTATCTGAAATTAACTTCACTCCTACTTTCGTAGCTTTTGCTGTACTTTAAAGCTTTTGCTATACTTTGTGTGATACAGTCTCCCTTTCCTTCAAATATATTTTCTGGCTGCAAATCCTTCACTGGATGACCATAGTCTTACCTTTCCTAACATTTACCACCCTTTCCCTATCACCTGTCTCATATCCATACTCACAGATTCAGCATACTGCTACCACTGAACAAATGAAGCAGTTGACACGTGCAGAAAATCTAGTACAGGAAAATCTAGTACAATAAATGAGCAACCTAGCATTCAGAAAGAGTACAAAATACTATTACCCTGCAAACAGCCATGGAACAAAATGGACTAAAGGCTTGTAGCAGTTATTTCTCACTAGCACCTCTTAGCTTGTTTCAACTTCTGGTTTATCAGTGAGAAACTAATCTAAAAATGTGTCATTATATCTCTGGTTTATTAGCCATGTAAACAAGACTATGGTCAGTACCAGTGATACAAAGAAAGGCCAGAACAGATGCCCATTATCACATGCAAGTGCAAGCCCCTCCTGTCAAGGAGAACTATGCAGTCACCAGAGCCTGGCCTCGTGGATCATGCAACCAGAAGGTGCTCTACAAAAAGATGATTTCAGAGCCTAGGAGATCCAGACTCACTCAGACAAGACAAGCCACATAATAAAACATAATAAATCTACACACAGACTATGCACTCACATATTATCTTCCTGGGACAGGACAATTCTCAACATGATCAGATACATAAGATAGCAGGGCTTCTGCAACTTTAACTGTTAACCTTTCACCAGGTTGTGTGTGTGTGTGTGTGGGGGGGGAATCCACAAAGCCGCACTGTAAAATTATCATAATCTCAAAGCCATACAGAAAAGCAATGTTTGGAACCGAGCTGAAAGTTGTGAGAGTGTGTACCCCGTTGCATGTAGTAATAATAATCATCGACATCTGCATCAGCATCAGCACAAAAGCAGTTTTGGAGCCACATTTTTTATTACAGAAACAAACCAATTGTGCTGTTGATGGTGGGGAACCCACCTACCTAAGGCAAAAATAAAAATTCATTCACACACACACACCCAAGGTAAAATATTATTAATAATAATAATAATCCACACACACCTCACACATGCTTACCACAGGCAATAAAACATTAAATCCACACCCCCTGCACACTCACCCAAAGTGGAAAAATCCCCACACCCTCTCCAAGACAATTTAAAAAAAACTCCCCCCACATACGCACACCAAAGGCAAAATAATAATAATAAATAATAATAATAATAATACACAGCCAGCCACCCAATAACATTCATCAACATAATAAATCTACACACAGACATTCATACACACCCAAGGCAAAAAATAAAATAACATAAAAAACACAACACCCACCCACATACTCACCCGAGGAGGAGGAGGAGGAGGAAGAGGAAGAAGACAAATCCACACACGCACCAGGGCAAAACACAACCAAACACCCATGCAGATGCAACCAAGGCCTGCCCGCCGCCTGCCCGCCCGCCGCGCGCCCGCTCTGCACCCCTGCCCATCCTGCGTGCCCTGTACATGGTGCTTTGCAGACACCTTTCCCAGGATGCAGCCAACAAGTTAGCATTGGGATAATATTTTAGACCCAAGTTTCAGAAGCCAAGACATTTTCTCTTATAACAGCCACAAGGCTTTTACCCTCTTCTTCCAGGACTACATAATAAGCTTACTTCCAGCTGAGCAACATGTAGCCATTGCTTGCTTTCCTTAGTTTCTGGTTGTCACTGCCTTTTCATCATTTTGCAGTAACTCCGTTTTAAGAGCCGCTTACTTAAAGAAACATGGGGAGAAAGCAAACTAAAGTTTGAATAACTGATCAGATGTGCTCCAACCTAAAAAGCACCTAGGATTGATAACCAGTGGGGCTCATTACATCCATGCATCCAACAGGAGAATCCCTACATTCAGTCTCTTCCAACCTGCAATAACACCTACAGAAGTGTGGCTAGAAAGAGAGGCTGGGGTGGGTTCTAGTCTCAGTTTCCATTACAATCTTGCTTTGCTGACTTTTTAAACCATGCCTTCTCCCTTCTGTCCCTTAAAGACCCTCCAAGTCCTGTACAGTCACTCCATTTACTTACAGTGGCTACTTTTCATCTTTGCATGCCCACAGATAGTTTAGATCCTTTTTTGCCAGATCTGTTAAACATGGTAGTCATTGTACCCTTTCTTAGTGTAAGGACCTATCCAAGATGAAGTGGGGATTGGAGTTACAGTAGCTAATCTACCTAAAGAACTACTTTCTTCCGATGTTCTCCTATGCAACTGGAAAGGGTTGGAAGGAGAAAATAGCATTTGGCGCTTTCTCCCAGGTGAAAGGTTGACCGTCACCGAACACAGTCTACTTTTCCCTCCCTCTCAGCTTGGACTCCTTGTGCTCATGCTGGCAGAGCAGCCCTACACTGCCCGCCCACGCCCCGCACTGCCCTTGTGCGCCTGTCCCGCACACTCGCCCGCCCCGCGCCTTGCTCACCACCCACGCTGCCCTTGTGTGCCTGCCCCGCACACTCGCCTGCCCCGCGCCCACCCGCCTCGCGCCTTGCTTGCCGCCAGCCTGCACCCCGCGCTGCCCTTGTGCACCTGCCCCGCACACTCGCCCTCCCCGTGCCCACCTGCCCTGCGTTCTGATCGCTCACACCTCGCACCACCCACCCCACACTTGCCTGCCCAGCACCACGCGCCCCGCCGCCTGCCCGCACCCTGCCCACACTTTCCCCTTCATCACAGGCCAACGTTACTGCTCCTGCTGCCTCCACCGTCTGGTTCTTCTCCCACAAGTCTCACGAGACTGGGATGAGACTTCCAACATCTCATCCGGGTCTCATGAGACTTGTGGGAGAAGATCCAGACAGTAAGTGTTGCTGCAAGACAGGGAGAGAGCTGGGAGCTGGAGCAGGTAAGCTCTGACTGCTCTGCCCCCCCCCCGGGCACATTTCCCGGGAGGAAAAGGTCTCTTAACGTTTGAATTAAGAGGCCTTTTCATCCTGGGAAAGATGAGGGGAGCAGGCCACACGTTCTCCAGGGCCCCAGAAAGCATGGAGATTGCCTACCGCCATTAGCGTGGCTGGGAAGATCCCAGCAGCAACGCTAATGGCAGTAGGAGATCTACATAATATTCCGGAGCCCTGGAGAATGCGCAGTCTGCTCTGCCCCCCCCCCCCGCACCTTTCCTAGGATGAAAGGGCCTCTTAATTCAAGCATTAAGAGACTCTTTCCTCCGGGGAAAGGTGTGGGGTGGAGCAGGACGCACATTCTTCGGAGCGCTGGAAAGTGCGTGGGTGGCCTACGCTATTAGTGTAGGTCACCTGCACACTCATCGGAGCTTTGGAGAATGCATGGCTTGCTCCCCCGCCACACCTTTTCCGGACTTTTAAAGAAAGCCTAAGAAATCCGTCCGGATGGCCCCAAGGCCAGAAAAAAGAGGACATGTCCTGGCAAATCCGGACCGATGGTCACCCTAATTTGACATCTGAACTAGTAACCATTTGGCTGAAGCTGACTAGTGTATGCACACAAATACACACACACACACACACACACAATCTAACCCTATGATATCCTAACCGAACTAAATACAAAAATATAGGATGGTTCTGGATTCTTTACTCTCAAAGTTCATATACCATGATTATTTAATAGCTGATAATAGGTGCTTGCCATTGAACTATTACAAGCACAACCCTATGCATGTTTACTCAGAATGAATTCCAGGTGTGTTCAGTGGGATCTCCTCACCAATAAGTTTGCGTAGGACTGCAGCTTCAGAATGCAGTTACTGCAGAATTAGTATGAGCTATCCATCCTATGTAGCCAGTGAAATCCATGTTAATGAAATTGTTGTTACATTCTGTTATAATATTTGAAAAAGTCATGGTTCTCATGCTCATCAACATGCTTTGATTTATTTAATTCCCCAGGTGTTTCTGTTTGCTTGCAATAATTCAGATATAATCTTCTTCAGAAGTTCATTTTGGCCTCCTCCACACGAGACGTTTAATGAGCCTTGAAGGCTCATTATAAATTTTACCTACACACGAGCGGAGCGCAAAACGGGCGTACAGGCGCGTTATCTCCCCGATAATGCGCATTTTCGAACGCGCGTTAAATAGCGACTTTTATTTTGCTCCGGCCGTTAAAGCGCATTTTCGCTGTGTGAACAAGCGATTATGCGCATTAACTACCTGTAAAGTGCTTTTTGGGCATCTTTTAATGCGCTTCGCCGCTTCTCGCCGCCTCCCGTGCAGAGGGATTAGGCGTAAATGCGCCTCCGCGAAAATGCGCATAATCCCCGAACCGGGCGCAAAAGCGCATCCTTGTGGAGGGGGCCTATGAGAAAATGAGACTTGAGTTTTTGAACGCTACTTTTTAAGAAGTATATCATCTTCTACCTTCCGAACGGTGTTAATTACACACATATGTTAAAACTAGGCTCATATTAACTTGCTTAAAGCCTATGTGCTGTAGTGGTGGCTGAAGGCACAATCCAAAGGTGTGTGCACAAGTCTGTTGTAATTTCTGCTGAAACGTCCTTGAAGCACCTTATCCCACTAAATCCCCAAACTGCCTTTTAAGCTCATCTTAAAAGAAAATCGTGACTTGGAAATTAAGCATAATGGAGAACTGCTTCAAGGGAATCTTGGCAAATTACTCTTATGGGTGTTTGGATGGCATATATATGTGTCTCTGGATAGTAGCTAGGCCTATAACCCTGAGTATATATAATCCTCAACTGAATGAAAAATCCCTGGCTTTGTGAATTTGGTCATTCTGTAGCTTCTCACTGCTGTCAGAAGAAGAAGGCAGAATTCTGGGAAATAGGGGGGTCTCTCTTGCAAGTTTTGCTGAAGCGAGGTAAAAGTCTCCTTTCTGGAACAAGGTGGTGAGCTGTGGATAGCCATCAGCTTCTAAAAGCAAACATCTTTGTTAGCAAATGGGACTCTCACCCTTGTTATAGCAAATGAAGGTTTTATGCATGAATATTTACCTTTGGTGCTTCTATCAAGATCCTTCCAGCTTTTATTTATTTGTTCATGCTGGCCTACCCCTCTTCCCGCCCCCAGTATTCTGATGTACAGTGTTAAAGGGTATAATGAGGTAACTAACATCTGTTAATGTAACTGTAGAACTCTCAAGTGGACAAGCAAACATTTGCAGGGTTAGAGATTTTGAGTACAATCCTATTTAGTCCATTTGCAAGTAAGTGCCATTGATTTCAGTGGGCTTATTCCTATGTGAGTATGTATAGAATTGCAGTGTCAGGCAGTGATTATCCACCAGCCACTGAAGTCAATGGGCCAGTTCACATGACTACTTAGTCCATTGTGGGTTGTTTCACTCTTGAGAAGCTGCAGTGCGTGCCAACCGTCATTATGAATATGCAACCCCCGACTGGGTGAGTTGTGGTGTCATGAGAACACAGCTGGCAGGGTTTATTTGATGACTAAACAACCCTCACGTAACCCAGCTCCTTGAGAGTAAATTAGTCCACGATGTTATGTGAACCAGGTCAATGTAGCTAATGAACTATAATGTAGGTGCGGTTCGCTTAGTTAATTCTTTTGAAGTCAATGCAGTTTGCCAGCTTTTAAGTGCAAATGTGTCTATGTAACTTGCTTGTGGATCACACCATCTGGCAGGGATTTTCAATGCCCTTAGAATCTAAAGGTTAGATTCAAGTAAGTAGAAATCCACATGTCTTCTAAAAACGTGACAACCTAATACTTAGTTCATTTATGGTGCCTATTGCAAAGGCACGTTCTTTAAAAAACCTAAATCTTGTTTGTTTGTTTGTTTTTGTAGCAGGCAAGTATACCCATCTGGACAAGATATTTTTTCCCCTAGGTCTCATCTGTTGTTTTCCATCTGCAGTTATAATTCTACTGTGTACACTATTGTGCGCTGAGATTGATATAGCCCTATTGATATTTTTTTTACCTCACTGGTTTGCAGCTTTCATAATCCTCTATTCCCTGAGTGTTCTTGACTCCCATCTGAGTGAAGAATGGTTATTTCTGAGGTGATATTGCAAGCAGATGTAGGTTACTGTGGAATAGAAAATGAAAATGTGTTCTATCCTGCATAAAACTCCAGATGGAACGTTGGTTGCCAATTCTTTGTAATAATTATAAACACTATAAAGAGTAATACCCAATGTTAGTCCTATGTAGAGCTGACCCATTGAAATGAATGGGATAACTTAGTCAATACTAACTTAAGTCTCATTCATTTCAGTGGGTCTACTCTATGTAGGACTAACATTGGCTACTATCCAGAGTGTTTGCGAGTGTTAATTGTGTTCATCTGTATTATCTTGTAATCCTTATAAAAGAGGTGCAGAACGTGTTGTATCCCAAGGACCAAATTCCATTTTGGAGAAGCTTCCAGGGGCCATGTTCCAGTGGTGTGTGGGGCCAAAGACAAAAGGGGCAGGGCCAAAACATACCAGCCTATTTTAGCTTAAAGCTCTTACTGCCAGTAATTAAGCTTTAGAAGAGGCATTTCAACCTTTTAGAATGGGGGCGGGGGGGGGGGGGAATGGTGCCAAAGCCAGAAAACCACCAAAGCATCAGCAGTCGGGGAAAAGGGGATTGGGCCAAGGGAAGGGGTCGGGGCCATCTGGAGAACCCCAGAGGGCCATATTGGGACCTTGGGAGGGTTGGATTGTCCCCCCAGCCCTGTATACACCAGTTGCTGGGGAACATGGGCAGGAGAGTGTTGCACTCCTGTCTTGCTTGTGGGTCCCTGGTCAACAGCTGGTTGGCCCCTGTGTAAACAGAATGCTGGACTGGATGGACCCTTGGTCTGATCCAGCATGGCTCTTCTTACGTTCTTATACTGATCCTGTGAGAGAGGTCAATACTGATATTCTTATATTGCAGATGGGTGGTTAAGGCTGAAAGACAGTAGCTTGCCTAAAGCCAGAATGGTGAATTTATGGTGCCGGGGGGAGGCAATTCAAACTGGAGACTTCCTGATTTGTAGAAGCATCAGGCGGGGACAGAGCGGCCTAATTCAAATCATGCACATGCATTTAGCCAGATCACCATGCATTAGTGATCTTCAAGCCTCCTTGTTACATGTCAACCCAACTCCTTGTGGTGACATTATGCTACTGGCAGAGAGGACAAGCAGACAATAACCCTGGCAGAAATGTAAAGAACAGTTGAAGTGAATAAAATGATACGTTGAAAGGTTGTCAAACAGAGGAGGGCCAGGATCTCTTCTCGATCAACCCAGAATGCAGGACACAGAATGATGGGCTCAAGTTACAGGAAGCCAGATTCTGACTGGACATCAGGAAAAAACTTCCTGACTGTTAGAGCAATACAACAATGGAACCAATTACCTAGGGAGGTGGTGGGCTCTTCTACATTAGAGGCATTCAAGAGGCAGCTGGACAACCATCTGTCAGGGATGCTTTAAAGTAGATTCCTGCATTGAGCAGGGGGTTGGACTCGATGGCCTTATAGGCCCCTTCCAACTCTACTATGCTATGATTCTCTAGCATCGGTGGCAAAGCTTAATTAGGATGATCACAAAGTTTGATTTTATATGATGTCACTTTATGATGAATGGTAGTTGTTACTGAGATATTTGGTGTACAATTAAAGCAAAAATCAGTGTGGCTTCAAACATAGGCTCAGGTATGAGTGGCCTAGCCCTGGAGAATGGTCTGTCAGTAGTACATGACATGGTTGGGGCAGGCCGCATATTCTCAGTCTCTGTTTTCCATCTTCAGGAAAAATAAATAAATATTAGTAGCCTATCTGGCAGGGTTGTTATGAATGAGATAGAACTATAAAGCATTTGACTTCTTAGGGGGCTAATTACATATTTAATGAAAGCACAGGGTTACAGAGCCCTGACACTTCTTTCCCCAAAAGGAAAGTGGCTTTTGGAAGAAGAAGAAGCCAGTTAAGGATCAGAGGGGATGCTTAACCTCTTATATGTCTCCACTCTAAATTTCCCTTATCCACGATGCTTTTCTCATTAGAAAAACAGTCTCAGGGCTTTGTAATGACTACATATTACATACTTGCATGGAATGTGTAGTTTGGCTTTAAACGATAGAGTAAAATGTATTCTTTTTGAAACCATAGGTAGCTCATGGAAGCTTCTCCTTGATCTGAAATAGGAACGTGTAAAGTCTGTAAAGGGTTTAAAATATGTTCCTATGCCCTGAACTCACTGAACCCCAGTTTCATTTACATGTCCCAGTCAAAGGTGAAATGAGTGCAAGACAAGTCAAAGGACCCAGGAAGGATCAAGAGAGCTTTCATCCTCTCCTTTCTTATCCTGGAATAAATGTGTAAACAATTCATAATGAAGTCTTTAGGTAGAAGGAGCCTATTGGCAGCTTCCGAGCATCTCCATATGCCTTGCATGCTTTCCGGGCATCAGCTCTTTATTTTTCTCTGTCCCCAGCAGTCCAGCAGCAAGAGCAGCAGGAGATGATGGTATCTTCAAGTCCAGTTTGGAGTGAGTAAGGGAGAGGGGGAGCCAGGAAGGTTTTTAGCTTCTCGGTAGAAATAGGGTAGCTGGTAATGGGAACATCTTTCTAGTAACTGGAGAGTCTAGCAGTGAGAGACAGGAGGGAAGACTGATATGTATTTATAGTTATTATGGCTAGTGGGTGGGGGAAGATTTTATAGCTATAATTTCCCTACAACTTTATGACTTTTTACAGAGCTTCGGCTATGGGGCGGTATACAAATGTAGTAAATAAATAAATAAATGATAGCTCAAAAGACTAAATTCACAGATGTAATTCAAAAATCCCTCTGTGAGTTTCTTCAATAAAAAAGTAAACTGCTTTCTGAGGACTGCAGAGCGTTATTTACCTTCAGAACCATATAGTTCTTAGTGTTTTGTTGCCAACAACAACCCACTTCGCACATAACAGTGGCAGAACGTGGGTTAATTAGTTCACTATTTGCTGTGGTGTGTGCCGGCTGTGTTCTCTGGCCATTTTGAATATTCAATCTGGCCAATCAGGACTTGCCATGTGACTTCCAAACCTGGACATTGTAGGTTAAGCATGGCTTAAGCAACCCACAGTTAACCTAAGAACAAACTATGGGTTGTTTAACACACAGTTAACGTAAAGTCAGCTGATTGGGAGTTGAATATTAAAAAAAACCCTGCGGAATATGCCCGGCACATACTGTGGCAAATCATGGGTTAATCCACGATTTGTTGGCGGTAACATACAAACAGACCCATTGAGAGTTATTCAGCTCTGGTCTGTAAACAAAGGAATTCATGCCCTCAATATATTCCCCTACTGTAGAATTCTATGGTATGTAATGAGGGCATTTATTTTGAATTACATCTGTGAATTAAGATTTTTGATCTCTTGCTTATGTAAAAAAAAAAAACATGTGGTAGTGGTAATCATGGACTATAAAGTTTCCTTCTCAGAAATCTCCTGTTGATGAGCATAGGGCTAAATCACACATTACAGAATTGGCAGAACCTCCATCCCTGTGCATGTAATATATCTCATAACACATGAGGTAGGTTTGGATCCAGACTAAGTAAGTTCCTGTTGAAATCAATGAGCCTGAAATCGTGACTAACTTGGCCCATTAGTTTCCATGGGACCTAAATTCAATTAACTTGGTCTAGTTTAGGGATGGATGAACCAGTCTATTCCATAAGTCTATTCCGTCCTATTTCCAATTCAATCTGGTGTGTGTGTGTGTGTTTTAAGAAAAGCACACATTTTTGCATTATTTTAAAATGTATTTTTATAAACAAAATGGGCATTTTGGCGCCTGTTTTATTCTTAAGCAGATAGAATGCATCCAGAAGATTCCTAGGTTCAGTCCTTTGGGAAAGATGGACGGAAGACTCTTACCTGTGAACGTGGAGGGCCGTCTCCAGTCAGAGTAGACCATACTCATCAGCTACATGGGCCAATGCTCTGAACTGGCCTGCTATAAGGCAAAGAAAAAGGAGAGCGAAGCTCTGGTGTTATATAAAAATATTTTTCTTTATTCTTTTATCTTATTCTCAGACTGCTCGACGCATTTCGGATACAACCTTCGTCAGGAGCTGAGAGGAACAAAGACACTTCTCTGTAATTTTGTTATTGTTTCCTCATTACAAAAAACAAAACTAAATGCAGAATAAGATATGAAAACAAAAGTTCTCTGCTCATAACGACTGAGCCTACTGGGTCATGTTATGAGCAGAGAACTTTTGTTTTCATATCTTATTCTGCATTTAGTTTTGTTTTTTGTAATGAGGCAACAATAACAAAATTACAGAGAAGTGTCTTTGTTCCTCTCAGCTCCTGGCGAAGGTTGTATCCGAAATGTGTCGAGCAGTCTGAGAATAAGATAAAAGAATAAAGAAAAATACTTCTATATAGCACCAGAGTTTCACTCTCCTTTTTCTTTGGTTCGGTGGTGCTCCTTTCCCTCTTCTTTCCATCTGCTATAAGGCAGCCTCCTACATTCACAGGGTGCCATCGGGCTATGTTTCCACTGCAACAGACTAACGTGGCTACCCATCTGGAAATTGTCAACCAACTAGCAGAAGTAAAGCCACTCAAAATGAGGGAGCAGGGTTTCCTCCCTGGGGTCATGGCAAGACTCCCATACAGGCCTGAGCCTGAATACCTCTCTTTTAGAAATTAAGGTTTGTGCCCATCTTCCCTTGGAAAATTTGGAAAGCGCAAAACTTATGAAACTGTTCCTGGATTGTGAAGGGGAGGTGTTAATTGGAGAGGGGAGTTGTATAGATGGGGGGAGGAGTTGTGGAGAATTATGCTTTAGATTAGAAGTGGTCAGAAGATAGGTTTCCGGATGTTTGGGACTTCAACTCCCAGGAGTCCCTCCCTGCCAGCATGGCCAGTGGTCAGGAATGCTGGGAGTTGATGTCCAAAACATCTGGAGATGTACTTTTGGCCCACCCCTGCACTAGATTATTTGACAAGGGGGTACACTGCCTGGAAAATTTGGGTAAGGAGTAATGGAAATGGTGTACAGCGCTATGAAACCAGAGTTGGTTGCATGAACATTTCTTCTGGTTTTATTGTCATTCAGGGGGGAGCAAGTGACTAAATGAAAGCCTTCCACAGAATTATCCAGTTTGTCATCATAGAAAAAAGAAAGGGTCTTGCAGCACTTTAAAGACTAACACATTTATTGTGGCCTAAGCTTTTGTGGGCAGATGCATCCAATAAAGTGGACTTTGGCCCCTAAAAGCTTATGACCCTTTGGTTTTGCTGCAGCAAACAAACAACGTTAGCTTCTAGAATGTATCACTGGCAATGCACCCAAAGCACTCTGGTGCCTACTTAAGGGCCAAAGCAGCCGTTATGGGGCAGTTCCATGATTGAAGGTCCCCATTTCTCAGAAATCAGCCATGGGGGAGCATGATTTGGGTTTGGCTGTGGCGGGAGGGCTAGCCTGTTGGCTTTGTGCCATGGCCCCAATCCAAATTGTGTCTCCCCAGCCCCCTCCCAAAGCTGCTATTAATTGCGAAGGTGGGGGCAAATGAAGGACACAATGGTGTTTGTCCTTCAGCAGTGTGGAGTTTGGGACAATGGCAGCTTAAGTTGGGGGCTTGTCAGGGTCCCCATTCCCTGCTCCGCAGCCCCAAACCCCCTACTGCTTTTTACAAAACAGGTGGGGGGGCAGTAGAGAATTCCAATCACAGAACTCCCACATCATGTGTAGTTTGACCGCAATTCCTGGACGTGCTGGTTTATTTGACCTGAGCTTTATGAAGGCATCCGGATGGAGTAGGCGATTGTCTACATAAGCTCAGAAAAGCCAGTTTAAGGGGTCCCAGCAGTTAAATATGTCTGCTGCTACGAAATCAACACAGTTAGCTACTATTTTGAGAGTACTACTTTGAAACTGTAATCGCAGCATGTGATTATTCCAGTATTTTTTTTAATGCAGGCAACAATTAGTCATGTATTCAGGCAGCTGCATTTCCTTTAACTCCAACTATGGACTTGCTTGGACCCTAAACTAGGAAGCGTGTCATAGTGTGAACTCACCCCTATGGACCCCTGTTGTGTGACTTGATTTGTCTTCATTTTTCCTTGTGGTGCAGGTTTTAACTGTCTGTGTGAGGAGAAGCAGCTGCCTGCAGGAGCCCAGAGAGGGAGCCTAAAGAGAGAGCACAGAGCCGCTTCCTACACCAGCATAGCTTCTAGGGAGAGCTTTGTAGAGTGGTCATGCAGAGAATTAGGACACAGCTGTAGTAAGTGCAGGAGACTCAAATTTAGAAAGTATCAGGGAGCACTGTAGAAGGCAAAATTACCTTTGCATTACCTGTAAAGAATTCTCAGAGCTTTTTCTATAAAGTAAGTAGTCTTCAGAAATGACAATTGCGCTACAGTAGTAATCTTTAAAAATAAACACAACTCTTAGCCTCAAATGATTATTATCATTACTAATGCAATTTTCAATCATCTTTTCTCTTCTCTTTTATAAGCAGGGTTTTTACTAATGTAGTGTCTACTAGTCAAGCTTCATGCTTATGTAGATAAACCTTAAGATGCTCCAAGTGTGCATTTGGTGTATTGATGACTGCTCTCTTTTCTTTTTGAATAACATTTATTTCTTTTCAGTGAATACAAATCAAACAAGTTACCTGAACACACAATACAGCATTTATAATCTTATTGTTTTGAGAATATGATTTGTTTTTCCCATAATAAGTGCTCTCCAATTTTGAACGAAATTATTGGATGTTTTTCTGTCCAGTTTTCTTTGTTCATCTCAAAGAGGGTTGGAAACCAAAAGAGTATGAAGTTCGCTGCTTTATGTCGCGTGTGTTTTTCTTCCTAGACTTCATGAATGTTTACTACCAGATCCGTTCCAGCCAGTTGGACCGCTCTATCAAAGGGCTGAAGGAGCATTTCCGGAAGAACAGCTCTTCCTCGGGGGTCCCATATTCCCCTGCCATTCAGAACAAGCGGAAAGACACTCCAACCAAAAAGCCCATCAAAAGACCAGGTTAGTCCAGCATTTTAGGCACCAGTTCCTTGTCATATATCCTGTAAGCCTGGTAGCTTCACTTGCTTTTTAATCAGTCTGTTGATCTGAGAAAAGGTTTCTCTTTGTTTTGTGATTATTATTTGATCCTACATTAGGTGTTTGTTCTAAAAGTTTCAATTTTAGTCGAATGCCAAAACTTGCCATGCAGGTAGCCATGAAAAGCCCCTTACATAAAAGCCACATGTTCACTTCTTCTTCTTTTTTTAAATGAAGTGGTTATAAGGAAAATGATGGGTAGAAGAGCCCCAGACACTGATGCATTTCACTGGCCCCTGTGGCCAGACTTACTATATCTATTCTTGCCCTGTCCAGGACCGCAGGGTGTTCTAGATCCCTGCTCTATAGTAACAGACAAAATATTTTTTTCCCTGTTGCATACCTTATACCGGAAACAAAAAGGGAGGCAAACTCCATTGCTCAAAAGAAGAAAAATTATTTTGCTCTATGCGTTTCGGAGATGTCTCCTTCAGGAGCTTCAAATCTATTCTTACTTTCTATCTATTCTCACTTTCATTTCATTTGTTTGATTTGTACTCCTGAAGAAGGAGAGCTCTCCGAAATGCATAGAACACAATAAATGTTCTTCTTTTGGAGCACCAGAGTTTGCCTCCCCTTTTGTTTCCAGTTCACGGTGCCTTTTCCCTCTTCATCCATACCCTGTATCACCAGTCCCAGTAAAAGTGCCTAGGTCTCTCTAAGGGCAAATGCACTCTGTCATGATCATCACTATGAACAAGCTCAAGTTTCCTACATATCCTCTGCTTGAGACTCTGCTGGCTAAAGAAAACTAAGTTTTGCCAAACCTTTATCCACATGCACTACTCAAGTGTAGGTGTGACTGAGTGTGTTCCCTTATGGCACTGCCCACTGCCACCCTGTTGGTGATGTGAACCCCCAGTATAATGGCAAAACAAATCCCTTACCCGAGGTTTCTTCACAAACATTACTCTGTTGAGCATATCATTTTAAGAGCTCCTAGGATTTTGCATTTTGTATAGCATTTAAAAGATTCTCCTACCAAAGGAGCTCTCTTTAAACCTCCTTTTTTCTGAGTCATGACTTCCTGTGAAGATTCTCCTGCCGTTTAGGTGGTGATCATTTTTGAATATGATGAGGCTCAGTTCAGATGACACGTTAGTCAATGGTGGTTTTAGAACTCCATGATGAAGATTTTACACCACCATTGATAAACATGTTGCCTGGTGGGAAAACTCCATGCAACAGTGGACGGGGTTTTTTGTTTTTTTTGGAAAACACTGAACTCAGAATATCCACACTGTGCAGAGGAGAGTTCCTGCACAACCATTGTGTGTCGTGTTGTGTGGTGGGCTTTGTGGAGTTTTCTGTTGGGTTGACTTTTCCCACTGGCTACAGAGTTCTCTGGCAAGAGCAGCGAAAGGAGGGAGTGCTGCTCTAGGAGAGCCACCAGGATTGGTTTTTTGCAGCTATGACTGATGGGATACCATCAGGAGGACTGGGACGGAGAGAGGGCAGAGGAACTGTCAATCAAATGCCACAATGGATTTTACACAACTCCACGGTAGCCCACAGTCACACAACGGTGGAGTTACAACATGTGTGGGTAGTACCTCCTAAAAACTTAACCGTTGAGTGGAGTTTTCACACTGTGTTGACTAACGAGTTGTCGGAACTGAGCCTTAGTGTAAAGCATATCTCTTTACTGAACAGAAATGGTGAGCATTGAACAGAGAGAACAATGATTAAGGCAGCTGTTCTATACAAGCTTTTCCCTGTATTTCGGCTAAATGGGTTCACAGCATTGCTTCTGGTGTACAGGAAAAAAATGAACAAATTTACAGTATGAAACGGGCAATTGTAAATGATCTTATGCATAGAAGAAATAGACAAGTAGAAGGGTTGTAGAACAGTTGGAGGTTGAGTTGTGAGGCATGAAAATGGCATGTTGTAATTGTTTTGTGTCTTTTCTTTTATCACCCTTATGTGAATGACAGTCCTCATCCCAGGTAAAGTGTGTGTTCTGTGTGTCTCTTCTGCAGCTTTTACAGAACTTTCTAAACTTCTGTGTGCTAAGATGCCACTACAGCCCTATTACTATTGCTAGCAAAAGGTGTGCTTTGCATATTCCAAGGAGATATCTGCCCATGGAAGCCTCTAATGCAATAGAGGTGCATACAGTATTGCTACCATGTCCTGGGGTCCTTCCTGAAAGCTGAGCAGTACTGAGAAAGAGGCTGAGATGATTTAGGCCATATTTCTCAATTAAAGCCAACTCCACTATCCGTGTGTGTACCTTGGTTAGACTATCAGATTTTCCCAAGCAAAGTTAGGGAACAATCGTGTATATGTTTAGACAGAAAAAGTCCTACAACTCCCAGCATTCCCCAGCCAGCCATGCTGGGAGTTGTAGGACCTTTTCCCTGTCTAAATCTGTATAGGATTGCATCCTTAATTTATTAAGCTAATGATTTTCCTTTCCATCGAAGGCCT
The DNA here is from genome assembly GCA_029215795.1 of Anniella stebbinsi. Lineage (NCBI taxonomy): Eukaryota > Metazoa > Chordata > Lepidosauria > Squamata > Anniellidae > Anniella > Anniella stebbinsi. The sequence goes on along the minus strand of JARDYH010000005.1, from coordinate 54,961,295 downwards.
TTGTCCTTTTCCAAGCCTGGGCTTGAAAGTGCTGTTTTGACTAAGGTACACCAGTTTCTCTGGTTATCAGCCAGTAGATTCAATGAATTCTGCAACGTTTGTCTGCTTTGGACATTTCCGAGCTGGTAAATTATTATGGATGGGTGAAGTGGAGGGGCAATTTATTGGATAAAATGAGACTAATTCACACCCTTAAAGAATTTTGTCAGATGTACTAACCCACTTGCTCATAGAACCTGTAATGCCAAATTGAATGAAACAATTGTTTCCCACATGCTGACTGTACTGTTTCCCAGTTATCTGAATTGGTGTGTTGGGCAGAAATCTGGAAAGTGATAAATTGGAACTAACTGTATGTGTCTGAAATAGACCAGCAGTGAAGCAAATCTTAGAAAATTATGGCAGATAATTGTGCCTTCATAATTCCTTGGCAGATGGTTTTATTTCCCAGAAACTATTCAGCTTTCAAGGACTGCTCTAAAGGTGAAATTCTAACGTCTTCGTCAAAAATGGTCGCTCTTGGTTTCTTTTGTTGCAGTGTAATCATCCCTTATTTTGTCTTTTTATCTGTCTCGAATGAAAGGCAAGGAAATAACGCTTCCATTTTCTGTGCCAGGGCTTGACAAATTCATGTTCCGTGGTTTTAATGGAAGGATAGGCAGCACTACATATCTCATGAAAGGAATGAGTTAAATTGACAACATTTTAAACAGGAGTTGGGCAGCTTATGATCCTCCAATTGTGGCCCTCCAATTGTTTCAGCCTACAGTTTGCATGAGACTTCACCATTGGCTATACTGGCTAGGATGATGGGCGTTGTAGGCCAAAGCATCTGTAGGGACACAAGTGATCCACCTCTGACTGAAACATTACCTCAGAGTCCCAGGAAGCAAATATATGGGAATAGCAGGCAGTGGGGGTGGGGGAAATGTTGCAAATTATTATATTGAAGAGTGCAAGTGATAAATCCCTACCCGAATGTAGCTAGACTTGGGCATAATTTACCTCTTTAATATATGGGCTGTCGACAACACCTAGGAACTCAGTGAATCAATGATGACATCATCAATTCAGGAACAGTGCAATCAAAGAGGTTAGATGATTTTTTTTGTTCATTTGTTTCATACCAGGGACAAAGCTGACAAGTGGGCCCCAAGCAAAGGGAGGACTTTGCTGTGGAGCAACTCTTACAGTAAGGCTCAATTTGGACGACACGATAGTCAGTGGTGGGTTGACTAACCCTAACCCTAGGGGGCACTCCCCACACAACATGGTAATAAATAATCAACTGTGGTGTGGATGAGGATCAGCGCTGAGTTGACTATGGCAGCATTCGGATGACACAATAGTCAAAACAACTAACGATTGTTTCCCCCACACCAGTTGTTTATTGTGTCGTCCGAATTGAGCCTAAAGGTCTTTTATGACATTGTGCTAAAAGAATTCCCTACAGATACATTCTGAAAATACATTCTTCCTAAAGAAAGGACCTGTGGCAGGGGTGCAGAAACTCAGGTCTAGGGGCCAAATCTGGCCTGCCCAGTTTCTCCAGAGGGCCCCACCCCCTTCCCCGTGCCCCACCCCTTTCTTACCAACCACCAATCATTTGGTAGTTTTCCAGCTTTTGTGCATTCCCCCCCCCCACACACACACACAACCTGTTGTTCTAAAAGGTTGGAATGACTCTCCTAAGGCTTAGTTATGGGCATTAAAGGCTTTAGCTAAAATATGCTGGTTATTTTGTCCCTGTCCCTTTTGCATTTGGCACCATCCATGACTGGAATATGGCCCATGAGAGCTTCTCGGAAATGGAATTCGACCCTTGGGCGGAAAGAGCTTCTGCTCCCCTGAACTAGAGTTTCCCTTCTCTCTGGGCTGGCTTCAAGTAGTCTAGATGTTGCCAAGCCCATCTTTTGGCCACTAACCCACAATACAAATATCACTGGGTTAATATCTTCCAAAATGCTTGTAAGAAGGTAGTGCTGTGAGGACAGCTGTGTAGGTTTAGGAGCAACAGCCTGTTCCTCTTCTCCCTGTTCGATCACTGCCTCTACCTTTGAATGTGATGCCTTCATTAGTAACCACCATGCTGTCCAATTTGGTTCAAAAGTGCCTAATCGGGAGAAATAAACCTAGAACAAAGGCATTTGGCTTCCAATAGAATCCATCAAAGCCTAATTAGGATGCTAAGTACTCTGCTCTTCAGCTGCACTGAATTAATACCAGCAGCACTTGGTGCGTCTGGAGGTAAACATGGTTAATTGTTCTTATGCAAATTAGAAGAGGATGTTGAGACGTGCAGGGTCCTTATCTGTAGAGAGCATGGAGGACTAACATTGTAGTCTTGCATTGGGAATAGCTCATACAGATGCTTGCTGCATACATAGTAGCTAAACTCATATTGATGTTAACCACAGAAAATAATAATTTCAATTATGCGCCAGTTCTTCAGAATCTGGGTGGTTTTCCATCTAACGGCTTACAGTGGTAAAGCACAAAAAAGTAACATTGGTAATTTGGTTTCAGGAATCCTTTTGCATGGTTCAAAAAACTTTAAAATTGTTTCATAACTTGGCAAAGTTTAATTTAGTGAAACTTGCTAGCACTTTAGCTAGAACTTGCTTTCAGATGCAAAGCTTGTCAAAACAAGACATCCCCTGGACAGTATGTGGTCGTGATACTATTCCACTCTAATAATCCACAACTCAATCGTTTAGAATGGGGAAAATGAGAAAGTGTTTGGATTCTTTAATTCTCTGCAACCACGTAACTAGATCTGGGTTTATTAATGTAATTATTGGTTTCACAATTTATTAATTGGCACTGTCTCTTGTAAAGGGAGTTCAGTGCTTATAGCATTGTTTAAAGCTCTCTAAATATATATTGCTTGTGATTATGACAATCCATTTATGATTCCCCCAAAAATACTATTTGAAGATTTATTTTATATGGCTCCAAATTCCATTTGGTTAGGCGTAGATTCAGCATAGGTTCTGCACTATCTATTAATTTTATTGCCATTAATAAATTAACTTCAAGATGTTGAAGTCTCTGATGGCAATAGAACGGTATCTTCTTTGCCCTGCTGTCATTATCCTTCCCCAGGCTGACATTGGTTGAATAATGCAATGATATTCTTGCTGCATTGACACAACTTGTTTGAGGAGATTTCTGCTGTTTTTGCTCTTTTCCTGGATACCATTCTGTCGACTTGCCATATCAGAGGCTACACTTGCCTTCTGTGGGTTATGCTGTACATATACGCCCTATACATATGGTAGGCTCACAGAATTTTAGATTTCTGTAGGGCCAAATATTCCCACTGTTAGTAAAGTGCATTCCATAGGTACAAGGGATGCTTAGTACTAACATCCAGGTAATCACTTGCAGTAGTGACAAGGATACTTGTTTCACCACTGTTCTGTTGCAGCATGTAAAGTACAATTGCACAATGATATCTAGTCTAAAAGCGCCTTCAGATGGGGGGAAATTGCCTTGAGTTTCCTTACTGTTACTCTGCTTTCTACTTCTCTTCCACCTTTGCAATGAGCTGTAATTATAAGTGGAAGAGAGCAGCTTGTACAGTTCAATGGAGTTGAATGGGACAGCACCCTCTAGTGGGCATTTTATAGTGTAACTTTGCCTGCACATGGCAGCAAAACCTGACAAATCCCAGAAGAGTTGGGTTTTCTGAAGTTTATTATTTAGCGCTAAAACCAGGAAACGGAGTGGGAGATACACAGGAGGCTGACGGTGTTGTCAGAATGACCCGCAAACATCCATGAGTGACCAGTAGCAAGCGTGCTATAAAACACGTGTTTAAGAAGCTCTAAATGGGGTATGCTGTGATTGTGATCTTTTAAATCAGCAATAGCACATAAGATTTGCTGCCCCAGGAACGCCTGGGTGTCGGGGTTGGGCTATTTGGTTGTTTTTGAGCAAAACTGTAGGGTGTTTATAGTGATCCATTTTAAAAAATAGTTTGTCCATTTTTCCCCCATTAGAAAGTTCATAGAGCTCTTCATGCCTTGCCAATTTTTTCTGTTCCTTGGTTGTGTCTACAGTGGTTGTATGTCTGATCTGCCAAAGCAGTGGTTGCACTCTTGGTGTGTGTGTGTGGGGGGGGGGGGTTGTGTACACCTACGTGTGCTCTTGACTCTATTGTTTTGCTTTGTTGCATGTTCACTAATACTTTCTCATGTAAAACTGAGGTTTGTTTGTGGACTGATATTTTAACGCTTTCTCTTGTGCTTTTTTCAGTGTTTCTTAGTTGCAGCATCCTGCTTCAGTTACAGTTTAATGCTGTCTTTTTCGTTCTTTTTTTAAATCCACTTTTGTGGTGTAATTGACATGTATTCAAAAGTGCAGAGCCCCAGGGAGGCGGGGTGGGGTGGGGGAGGAATAGCTTGAGCCTTTGTCTTTCTTTCATTTTACAGTTTGGAAAGGGGTCAGAGCAGAGATGGGCTGTGCTCCTGGCTTCTATTGTCTTTGGCTCTAATAGGTGCTAACCCTGTTCTACAAAGATAGAGCTTTCTCTTTGCTTTAGCTTCTTGTTAGAATCCTGATCTAGCCATGGTGACAATGCTCAGAAATAACACACAGTCTATAATTATTTCTATGGTCCATGGATCCCTTACGTGCCCATTGAAGGTAAACCACTGTGGAATTTGTTGACTGCTGTAGCATCTTAGAACACACTTCTAGTCCTTCCGGCTATGGCTTAAAACCTGTAAATTTTGTGTGGTTTCTGCTAAACCAGAGGAATAGTTAGGAATTTTGAGGATTCAGTATGTAGTGGTCTCTTATATGTAACAGGGCTGTATACCCTCTCTATGCTTCTCAGTACTGATTTAGAATGTGAAGGGTAAACGTTTCCCATGTTCTTAATTCAGTTCATACCATAATGGAAGATGTCTGAATTTTCCTAAATTCAGATAGCGAATACAATATGGATGGTGCAAGAAAAAAACAACCCTTCTGTGTGACAGGGTCTGTCTTCCCTTTGTAACTGACAGCCATGTGGAATAGGTAGTTACTAGCCCATGCTTGTGTTCACAGACCTTGGGGCAAGTAGACCACTGGAATGGGGAATTTACCCGATGTAAAGCGGTTGCTGCTTTCAGATATTTGTTGTTTTTTAAAGTTGACACCCTTCTTTTTTGTCAAAATTCAAAGCATCTAAAAAGAAAATAAAAAACACCCCCCCCCCCAATAATCAAGGAAATGAAACAAAGATAGAAAATGCACACTAAGAACAAAAATAATAGAAAAATAATTGGCAGGGAATAAAGATCAACAGAAACAGAAAAGAGCAAGGATCAGCCCTTGAGTAAATGCAGCCTCCCTGAATTGCCTCATCTTAATGAGATAGTAAGGCCAACTCAAAGATGGGACCAGGTTCTCCACAATGTTGTCACCCTGGTGACAAGGCCCTTTGGACTCACCTGTGTAACCTCAGTTGGTGGCAAGGGAACCCAGACAGGACCTTTGATGTTGATCAGAGTATACAGGAGCCTGCATGGAACTCACACTACAGTGACATTTTTCCTGTGGCACCCATGCTGCTTCTCCTATGTGTGACGCTGGGCTTTATTCCAATTGCAGGATGTATGTTTGTATCCATATATTCTTTTTCATATATCCTCTGTTATCCCAGTGCTTGGTGGTGTGCAAAATTTATAAATTAATAAAATACAAAATAAAATCGGCTGACATCAAAATAGATTTAAAACAGTATCAATGCAAACAGCATATTGTATTACTTTATTTTGTTTGTTCAGAATTCTAGATCCTTGTGACTGTTAATCCCTATATTTCTTTTTTTTAAATGAAATACCATGGTACTATTCCGTGCTAAGGCTTGACAAAAACAATACTGCTGGAATGATTATTCCATGCTTCATATTTATGGATCTGGAAAATCTTAAACATGTCTTTGAAGTGAAGGATCTGGGTCGCATTGGTAGCATTTGAAACCAAATTAACACAGTTAGGGTTCTTCAATCTCTCAAAGGGAAATGGTGACTGTATTAAAGGGCGCAGAACTGGCCATTCCTGAGTGTGTGTATATACAGAGCATTCTCACTGTGGGCCAACACTACCACGCTAGGTTTGGTAGACGAGGCCCTGGTGGAGGGTGGCTTGGTGTTTTGTTTCTCTCTCATTCACTTCCAAGGTCTCTTTGTCTCTCCTCTCTTGTGGCTCTGGTGACAGGCACGATCCGTAAGGCTCAGAACCTTCTGAAACAGTATTCTCAGCAATGTCTAGATGGGAAAAAGGGGGCCTCTAACCTCATTCCTATGGAAGGTAATCACTTCTCTCTCACTATCACTCTTGGGTTCTAATTTGGGTATTGATCTTCCTTCCTTATCCAAGGCTTCTGTTAGTCTATAGCCCCACTGCTGGTATATAGTCAGGTTGCACGAGAAACAACCTGGCTTCTTTGGGACTCAAAACAGCATGAAGTGCAAAGAAACAGATACAACAGATAGGGCGGCAAAGAACTCGTTACATTTATTTATTTATTTATTTATTTATTTATTTTATTAACCCTGATATTTTATTAACTGTCTTATTTGCTAAAATAACCTATCAAGACAACAAATTAAAACAATAAACCCTTAAAACAATTTTAAAAAACAACAACATTAAACAGTAAGGCATGAAAATGTTCAAACTACATAATTCAAAAGGCAAAATTCAAATGTTACATAGCTGTCAAGCGTTTGGGCCATCTAAATTTAGGGAGGACCAGTCGGTGATGCAGTTTGACTGGCTAACAGAAGTTCGGTGGTAGCTTGGTGATCTTTCCCTCCGTGTTCTGTCCTTGTTCACTTCCATCTCGGGAGGTAGTAGCCCTTTCAACCTTGACCAGATTGGAATTGTTCACCTGAGGCACGACATCCTGCTGTCCTGTCTTCCTTTAGGGGGGTATATATCAAAATGAAGGCAGCAGGGTCGAAATGATGGCTGCGTTGCTTTTGACTCCTAGCCAGACATTATGTCCATGTCTTTATCCTGCTTGAAACTGCTACTACAGCTGTGGTGTTCAAAGAAGGGGTGCTAGGTAGAGTTGGCAGGGAAATGCTTGTAAAGGTCTGTCGAGCAAACAAAACCTGAAGTGACAAGCACACGTGAGTGATGGTCCTGGATAAACCACTCCTTCTTCTGTTCATGCCCGCTGACATCTCGCTAGGTCATGAGCATGATTTACGAGTTAAGCACCTTTCCGATACCTTGGCTGACAAGCACGGGCCAGCTTCTGGTAAGTACCGTATCTAAACGTAAGCTGGCTAATTTAACCCTTTCTTTTTAGCATTTCTTGTGCTATTCTCGTAAGACACTTTCAGGTGGAGAATTTTTTTCCTGAACCTGTGTGCCTCACATCTGCAAGCCATCTGTTCTGTTACTTGTGCAGGTCCCTGCCAGTCCCAAAGACAACCTGGAGGCTTGCAGGGTCGACATGGCTGGCACAATCCAAATGAGCGCCCATTGCCTAAATTAGTTGGGGCTTCTTTTCCCTTTGTCACTCTTGTCCCCTTCCCCCAGCCCAGTTTAATATTACAATGCTAAACTACCAAAGGGAAGACTGCTGTCTGGGCAGTCCCTTAGGTGAAGCTCCTTCCTACTTGGGAATTCCAGGATCTTGGCTATTGATAACTTCCACTCTTCAATTCAGTGAAATCTATTCCCGGTATTTTACACGTAGCTATCTCTAATGTGTAAGTTCTCCAAATATCCACTTTGGGGTGAGTGGTGGAAGGATATGCATGTCTTCTCAGCCGCACATAGAATTGAGTAGGTTATATGTTTCCACAGTCCCAGTAGGAAGATATAAGAAGAATTGGGATAAAATACCTTCTCCCTGCCTAGTGTCTTCAAATCCCATATTTTAATAGTGTTTGTGAGCATTCCTTTTCAAACCCAAGTTGTAATTTCCCTCAGAGTGCAGCCTGGTGGCCACCAGAGAATCCCTGGGGAAGACGGTGATTTGCTGCCTAGAATTGGGCATGATGATATGCTTGAAGTCATGAAGTGCTCTAGCAGAGCAAGGTTCTTGAGAAGCTTCCTGCTGAAAGCCCTTGTCCCCATTCCTTAATGTCATAAAGTTTCAGTGTATTGAGGGATGGTGCCCCTGAAGTTGTAATTTCTAGCTCTATCACCAGGTAAAGCCAGTTGTTCTTCAATCTAAACTATAGTACAGACCAATGTTGTAGAAAGGATCCTTGGAGATTCCGTCTTGTCCAAAAGAAGCAGTGGTTAGACCTTTGTTTGTTTTTTAAAAAACAACTCTCCCGGAACCCCACTGTGTTGGATAATTTCATGCTAGTCTCCACTGTGTTGGAGTGTGATTTGGCATCTCAAGTCAAAGGGTTTCTGGATGAGATGGATTATCTAGATCCATTTCAATTTGGCTTCAGACCTGGTTATGGGACAGAGACTGATTTAGTCGCCTTGGTGGACAACAATGCCAGGAACTGGATAGGGGGAGTCTGCCCTGTTGGTTCTGCTGGACCTCTATTGTCAACCATAGTATCCTTCTGAGGCAACACTCTGAAATGGGACTTGGAGGTCCTGTACTATAGTGGTTCCAGTCCTTCATGGAGGGGTGATTTCAGAAGGTAGTGTTGGGGGACTCATAGAATCATAGAATAGTAGAATTGGAAGGGGCCTATAAGGCCATCGTGTCCAACCCCTGGTCCCGTTTGATGCCCTGGCCATTAGCCTGTGGTGTCCCTCAGGGTTCCATCTTGTCCCCCCATGCAATTTAACATATACCTGAAACCGCTGGGAAAGGATATCCAGAGTTTTAGGATTTGCTGCCTTCTCAGTGGCTGCTCCCAAACTCTGAAACTCCCTTCTAAGGGAGGCTAGGTTAGCTCCCTCTCTGTTGCCCTTCCTCTATCAGTCAAAGATGTTTTTATCTAAGCAGGGCTTTGGCATGTAAACTGGTCTGCTGCTAGATGAGTTTTTAATGGGTTGGGTACTGTTTATTTCTTTTGCTGTTGCATTTTTAATGTATTTTTATATTTTTAATGCCATTTTTGTTTGAATCTCAATTTTATTGTTAGGCGCCTTGAGTGCCAGGTTTGGTGAACAGTCGGAATATAAATTTAATACATAAATAATAAAATAAATATCCCATTCTCAGCTGAAAGACTGATTATTCTAGCACCTTCAAGACATACTGATTTCTTGTGGCATGATCTTGGTTATCAGCTGAAGTATGGTTTTATTCATCATAACACATTTTTGGGAATGGAGTGTGCTACTAAATCAAGGCCATCTGAGCCCTTATTCTGTGTCACAGATGATGTTGCACTGTTTGTTTTAGAAATGAAATATTGGATTAGTAAACCCAATATGGGTGTCTATATGTCTATATAGAGCATTCACAAATGATAAAGAAATTTAAGTTTTTTAATTGGCACTTTCAGCTTATTAAACAAATGTTGATTGATACTCCTTAATCAAATAGTTCATTTTAATTTCCAAATGTTAAACTACATGAACAAGAGGATAGATCCTTTGCAGGTTGGAATCCTTAGCAGAAATTCTGTTAAACAAAGACATAAGTTAATCAACAGTATGGATGTTTATACTAATTGAAGAAGGTGCAAGTGAACATGTGTTTAATTATTCACATTTTGCCTTCCTTTCCATACTTGCACCTAGATGCTTAGAACACTTACTCCTTTTCAACTATCTAGTAAATGTTGACATAGTTGTATCCCAACCATAAGCGTGTGAAATGCCTCATTTGTACCCCCAAAGTGTATTTACTTTGGCAAGTTTACTCTACGGGCAGGCATATGGTAGTTTGAAAACAATGTGCTAGGGGCAAGCGGTTCCAGATGAAAATCACAGAAGTGTTTATAATTTTTGTAGCTAAAGGAAATTGACTTCTTACATGCAAATGCAATCCCCACAGGGAGAGATGACATGTTGGACATGGAGATTGACGCGTACATCCACTGTGTTAGTGCCTTCATCAAACTGGCCCAGAGCGAGTACCAGCTTCTGACGGAAATCATCCCGGAACACCACCAGAAGAAGACATTTGACTCCCTCATCCAGGTCCCTTGAAAACTTAGCATGGCTCCTTCCTTTGGCTCTTGTGCAAAATCCAATGCTCACTTTTCTAACTTACCCAAAATTTGTTTTGCTGTAGGAGTCTTTAGACAATCTCATGATAGAGGGTGACAACATTGTCTCTGCAGCCAGGAAGGCCATCATACGTCATGATTACTCAGCTGTGCTGACTATCTTCCCCATCCTGAGGCACCTGAAGCAAACAAAGCCAGAATTTGATCAGGTTTTGCAGGTAACTGGCCAGCAATAAAAAACTCAGTGTTGTGAAAGTGGCCACGCACAGTTGGGGTGCAGAATCCCATTATTTGTGTCAGGAACAGGACCTCAGAGGAGGTTTGGTAGCAGTTGTGGATTAGCCTTCGCCCTGCCACAATTTCAAACACAGATGTCTGGAAACCAAGCGAAAGATAAGTAGTTAGGACTAAAATGGAAATGGACACTCAAAGGCTAGTAAATGGAACAGAAGATCAAAGGAGACAGTTCACAGGAAGCAGGAGCTGAAGTCAAGCAAGCAAGAGCTCTGGTTGTTCTGGGATGTGACAGGGACCAATCTACAAAAGTTGGTAAGGCAAAGATTACATAACAATGCACAGAATTGGATAGAGATCTCTTATTCTTCAGAATTTTTCTTCAAACAAAATTTGTGTTAGTTAATTTTATGACTTATCAGCTGCCATCACAATGATATTATCAGTTAAAATAGTTCACAATAATACACTAGAACCACCAAAATTGGCAGAAAACATGTCCCATGTGCCATCCTGAACTTTTAAAAATCTTGACGTGCTACCTGAAAGAGCTCTTTAAGAAAGGTGGTTCCACAGCAGAGACAACTCTGTTCTGGATCTCATTTAGACTGACTTAATGGACAGTCTGAAACTGGGCAAAGGCTGCCTTGGAAAACCTTCGAGGACAGGGTTTATAAGGGAAATATTTTCCCAAGATATATTAGAACCAGGCAATCTAGAGCTTCATCAGTATAGCCAGTGCCTTGAATTGTGCCCAAAAGACAATAGGTGATTAGTGCAAATTTTGGAGTAGTGTCAGTATGTTCCGTTCTGCTCACAGGTGCACAGCTTCACTTTTCACTATCTGAAACTTCCACACAGTTTCTATAGATACTCTATATAGAGCATATTGCAATAATCAATCTAATTACCACATTACAAAGGCAGGTATGACAGTAGTGCGATCCTTATTTCACACATAATTTGTGGATGGCCAGTTGGGAATAGACTAAGGATAGGAATGGTTGCCTAATTAGATTTGTCCCTGGCCAGCAGTGGGAAGGCTTTCTTGAATCTCAGGTTACCAAATTAGTAGGGGTGGACTGGGGAGCTCAAATAGCCTAATGGGAAGTGCATAAATGCACTCATGTTAATACCTCAGGCTGGCAATTTAGTAACTCAGAAGATGGTACCTTAGTCCTTGAGCACCCGGGAAACATAGATAATGTCCCATCAAATGACTAGACATTTTCTAGACCAGCTGAAGAAGCAACAACCTCTAAAGTCTGGCAACGGTCATTGCACACGAGTTAACTGCAGATTTGTTACAATTGGAGATGGGACAGCTTGGCTGGATCTTTCATTCTGGCATTCTCAAGGCTTTGTTTGGTGTGTGTTTGTAAAAATTAATTTTATAGCAGCCAGTTAAATATCAGATGTGAAGGTTACGATCCTTCTGGGTAACGAGCACACATTGTGTGTTCGGGGGTGGGGCAGGGGAGTTTCAGTTGAGTTTTACCTGCTTGTGTGAGTTTTACCTGCTTTCGTGAGTTTTCCAGAAGTGTGAATGATTTTCTGCATGTTCAGTGGAGGATAGTAGCCATTCCCCCCTCTCCCCCCCCCTCTCTCATGTGGTTGTCTCATGTGATGTGCTGGGTATTTCAGGGCACTGCAGCCAGCACTAAGAACAAGCTGCCAAACCTCATAACTTCAATGGAGACCACAGGAGCCAAGGCTCTGGAAGATTTTGCAGACAACATCAAGGTACATTGTTGTCCCCTCTGCTGGTTTTCTCTGTAGTCACCCAGGGTAGTTCAAGGGACCTGTGCAAATGTCCCATTAATATAGGAGTGGCATTATTGCCAACCATATAGGAGAGTCCAAAGAATGTTTTGTAAATGTTCAGAAATCGTTTGGCTGAGAAAGAGCACTAGTTATTGATGGACCAAATATAACGGCCGTGGAGATTGCTTAAAATCTATTTTTGTCCACTCATCTGTTTTTGCAGTCACCAGTAGGTGGTGCCTTTGGCCTTCAGGGCTATAGAAGCATGCGTATTGTTCAGAACATAATCACATAATAAATAATAAGATGGGAATAGTTCTATGCCATGCATACACATTTTTAACAACCTCCAAATCTGTTTTTTTCTCCCTAGAACAATCCTGACAAGGAGTACAATATGCCAAAAGATGGGACAGTTCATGAACTCACCAGCAATGTATGTGCCTTGGTGAAATCAATCCAGTATCAATCCAGTCACTTCACCCACCGTAATAAATTCTATTCTAATTCTTTGTCGTAAAAGGGTAATAGCCTTCAGGGGCAGCCCGGCTATTAGACAGAGTGAGGCAGCTGCTTCAGACACTTAATGATTTAATTTATTATAATTTTATTGCCAGCCAGGGCCACCTCGAGGGGGGTGGGAGTTGAGCAGGGCAGCTACACTGGGTGCCAAATTGTGGGGGGCCCAAACGATCCCTGAAGGTGGCAGCGGAAGCTGTGTGGCGGCAGAGGCTCTAGCTCCTCCCCAAAGCTGGTGCTGGGAGGGCCATATGTTCTCTGGAGCAGCAGACCAGTGCCTAGCTCTGAGGGGTTCTCAGAGCAAGGCATCACCCTGCCTGGCATGCTGGAGAGCAAATGTACAGCAGGGGAGCACTTGGCACAGCTCTCCGGAGTGCCACCCACTCGATGCCTAGCTCTGAGAACCGGTACCTGGCCGAGAAGAAAGCCATTTCCGCTTCATATCAAGTCCAAAACGATGTGGTATTCATGACTGCACTCATAAAGGGCAGAATTTTAGGTGATATTGATATATCTTTGAGGCCAAGTAGTATATGTTACCTATTTTCCCAGGGAAATAATATTCTTTCATAGCAATCCTTGTGAAAAATATCTGGTCTATTTTTAAAAAACAAAGTGGAGGATAACCAATGGATTTCTTTTTCTTTTTTAAATTCTCCCTTCTCTTCCTAGGCCATTCTTTTCCTACAGCAGTTGCTGGATTTTCAGGAAACTGCAGGTGCCATGCTGGCCTCCCAAGGTACTTGTACAGGGCTCCTTCAATATAAGAACACCTTCCTGGCACACTTGCTTTGCTTGCTTTGAAGTAAAACCTCCTTAACAAGGGCATAACTCATTCATGACTCACTGCCTCAGCCATCTAGTTTGATCTGGCACAGCGAAACCCACAACATCTAAGAAGTTATAAGAGAGCTCAGAAGAATGCCTGTTTTCTTATCAGCCTGTAAGAATGCTGCTAACTCTGTGATCCTTGAAACCTACAGACAAAGGATGGATTGTAAAATAGCCATTCATCTCCAAAGAGCAATAGTTATCAGTGAGAAAATAGTTCCCAAGTGATTGTTCCCATATGAATGGGTTGTTAACTGATTTCATGAGCCCATCATCATCATCATCATTATCATCATCTGGAGTATTCATTTGATTATGGGCCAGTTTCTTCTGGTGTAAGAGTGCAAGCTTATGAAATCCAGAGATCTTTTGTTTGTGATAAAATGAGAAGCGAATGCTCTGATTTTAGATGCCATTTCCTAGTCCACATACTTCAGACCTCACATCACAGACCAAAGGTATATAATACAGCTGATGATAATGATTTAGGAAGAGTTTTTTTACACAATAAGAACATAAGAGCCATGCTGGATCAGACCAAGGGTCCATCTAGTCCAGCATTCTGGTTACATAGTGACCAACCATCTGCCTATGGAAAACTCACGAGCAGGACATGAGTTCAACAGCACCTCCCGCCCATATTTGCCAGCAACTGGTGTACATAGGCTTACTGTCTCTGATACTGGAGATAGCATGTTGCCATCAGGACTAGTAGCCATTGATAGTCTGATCCTCCAGGAATTTGTCTAACCCCTTTTTAAAGCCATCCAAACTGCTGGCCACTACTACATCATGTAGCAAATTCCATATGCCGTACAATTATAATGTTTATGTTCCTAAGCCTATGTAGGTATGCAGTGATATATCAATGTAAGGTAGTCAGATTTCTCTGCTGATGTTACTTTCAAAAGAGGTAACACCATTTTTGAGATGATAATCTTTAAAGAGAGCACCAGTTTGTCCAGTAAGGTCCATGCTAAGAAGGTTTTAATGTGCAAACCGCATCTTGCATGTGCTCCCATCACCTGTCCTTAACCGCTGCCTGAATAGTACTTGAAACATGACCCATTTCTGTGGCTGACTTGTCAGCATCCCTTCTTCATGCTTCCCTTGCCTGCTAAAACTGGTTATGGGCAAAGACAGTGACGGAGCGAACTCTTTCATTGGCCAGAAGAGTGGCAATTCATTGCCAGGGGGTCTGCAATTCAATTTTGTAATTTTGGGGCAGCAAAACCTAACAGTGGCTGAGATTGTAGCCATTGCACCCAAGTGGTAGTCAACTGTGGATGTATACAATTTAACATCCAGGCTACAATCCATTTCCCACTTACTTGAGACAAAACCCACTGAACTCAATGGAACTTACTTCTGAGTAGACACATGTAGGATTGCGCTGTCTAAAAAGGAGTGGCTCCTGCCTGCTGAGCCCATAGTGCTCTGTGTTGGTATCTTCTGCTTTGTTCTTGAAGGTATGGTTGTCTCTAACCTGTCTTTTTGCACTTTGCATTTCTTTCTTTCTCTCTCTTTTTTCTTCCTACTCTTTTATCTCAACTCTGCCTTAAATTTTATAGTTCTTGGGGACACATACAATATTCCTTTAGATCCCAGAGGTAAGCTGCAGTAATACTTGTACTACCCATGTGCGTTGCTAATAACTACGCTCTTTTTGCATTCTGGTTACATATTTGTTTTTAACCGTAATCAATAAAAGCCTGTCTGTTTCAATTATGTGGAAATCTCTGGATGCAAAGTATCGGTGATGATGGTTGTTGTTGTTGTTTCCCCTAAGCTTATAACTGGTATATGAATGTAACTGTTCATTTCCATGGTGGCTAAAAGTCTATAAACCAGAAGAAAGCACTCGATCATCTTGGTGATGATGGTAATAGAGCACCCACTCTTGATCTAAATAGTTGTATCGCCTAATGTGCTTTGCCCCTGGGCAAACTAGATATTACACACACATGCCTATAAAGATGCCCCAAGAGCCATTTTCCCTTAAGAAAACTACAGTGATTTTGAACAGGAAAGTGGGGAGATTGTTGTCATTTTTCTGCTCGAGATTGTCCACCCTCCAGCTGCTTTTGTCCTTGAGGGGTTCTCGTTATGTGTCTTCTTTTTTCAAATGCACAACTGGAACCTCACAAGATGACGGGAGCCAAGTGCTGTGTAACAACCATACATGCCTGAATCAGTCAGCACTCAAGCAGCTCTAGATGTATCCGTAAACAAGGCAACTGGAAGTTAATGGAATCCATTGTTCAAAACTTTATTTTAGCTGTGCCTTAGCTCTCAGAAAAGCAGAGCTCTTTCTGTATCCCAAGGGTTAAAGGATTCTACTCTCCAGTCCCCACCCACAGTCAGGACACCTCTCCAAAGCACAGGGAAATAGCTGATACTGGCCCTGTTCAGAACACACAAACCACAGTTTTAACCACAGTGAATAAGGCTTTTTGCATTAGTCACCATGGTTAAAGCCATGGTTTAAGGTGTCTTCTGAACGGCCCGGCTTTCTGGTTTAACCACCATGGTTAAAGCCGTGGTTTAAGGTGTCTCCTGAATGGGACCATTGACTTGGTTATGCTCAGACATGAAGTATATGTTGATTAGTTCTCTAGGGCTACTGTATAGAAGGGGTATCTAGTGGCTTGGTCTTTAAAGATACAGAAGCCCACTTTGGACAAGAGGGTAGATGATTCTCTGTAGGAGACATTTTGTAGCTGAACAGGTTTAGTTGGTATTGCTTTCCAACACAGGTATTAGCATTCATAGAAGTTAAACCTTTTAGGAACCTGTCTCTTTCATGTGATGGAAACCTTGGATATTCCCTTCCAATCCTAGAAGGTTTTCCCTTATGCCCACTAAAGCCAAATGACTGGTTGCATTAATATTGAAAAAACAGCACGGCTAATTTTCATGGTTCTCTAAAAGAGTGTTTCATTTTTATCCTAATGAGAATATCTGATACTGAAACAAATTTGAGAGTGGGTGTTAACTGATCACTTTCTGGGAAACAATACTCACAATATCTGAACTTGGTAAGATGGCTGTGAAGTAGTTCATAAGGGGTAAGATACCCCTATTCTGTAATTTATGGAGACAAAGGTTCACACTGAATGTAATTCTATTCTACTTTGCACAAAACGATCAGAGATAAATCTAGAGCAGACTTTCCCAACCTTGGGTCCCCAGATGTTGTTGGATTGCAACTGTCTTCATTCCCAGCCAACCACAGCTGGGGATTTAAGGTTGGGAAAGGCTGTTTTAGACTGAAACAGAGGTGATGATTGCTTTCATGGTAAGTCCAAGATCAAATATTTTAGCTGATCTTACAGAAACAAAAGGTTGCTTGAGTGGGAGACAGACTAGCCACAAATAGACTATAAAATGGCATATAGTGACTGATTTAATCCTCATTCACTTTCAGAGACCAGCTCTTCAGCCAGTAGCTACAGTTCTGAATTTAGTAGGCGGCTACTCAGCACCTACATCTGTGAGTATCTCTTCGCCAATAGTTACTAGCTATTTCCTTTTGACACGCTGCAATCCCTATGCAATTTACCTTGGGGTAAGCCCATTGGATATAGTGAGATTTACTTCACAGTAAATGTGCATAGGATTGCACTTATAGTTGGTCATTCTACTAATAGTGTTGAGAAGTGGGAAAGTGTTTCATTTTACTAGGATGTGCTATAGGGAATGTCCATTGAAATCTAGTTTAGATCAGATTATCCAAAGTTTGCCCTAAATTAGGGATTAGATAATAACTGTATTGTTAGAATATATTTAGGACTTTTATAGTTGTTTTTCCATAATACATTTTGCTAAACAACATAAAACAAACTGAGCAAATCGTGGGCTTCGTTTGATCTACTATATAGTTCTAGTTAGATGGCAAACAGTGTTTATGTGTTACTGCCACTTAAAAACTGACAATCCATCTCTCTTTCATACCTCCTGTATCAAGGAAAAGTAAATGTAAGACATGACCTGTAAAAAAAATGGTAGTTTTTGCTAATTAAATGTTAAAGTCATCTCACAGTTGAGAAACTGTTTTTCAGGATCATATTAATTGAGGCCCCCTCCACAAGAATGCGCCTTTGCGCCTGGTTCCGCGATTATGCGCATTATCGCGGAGGCGCATTTACTCACAATCCCTCTGCACGGGAGGCGGCGGGAAGCGGCGAAGCGCATTAAAAGATGCCCAAAAAGCGCTTTCCAGGTAGTTAATGCGCATAATCGCTTGTTCACACAGCGAAAATGCGCTTTAACGGCCGGAGCAAAATAAAAGTCGCTATTTAACGCGCGTTCGAAAATGCGCATTATCGGGGAGATAACGCGCCTGTACGCCCGTTTTGCGCTCCGCTCGTGTGTAGGTAAAATTTATAATGAGCCTTCAAGGCTCATTAAACGCCCCGTGTGGAGGAGGCCTGAGACTTGGGTGCTTTCACACAAGGCTTTTATTGTGCAATCACCTTGGGGCTGTCTTGATGTTGTCTTTGCCCCAGGGTGGCTCCAAATCCATGCTGCATCAGTTATATGACCCAGCCACAGATTCAAAGCTACCCTGGGGTGAAGATGTGCGGCTGATAAGCCAGGGACTTACCCTGACTTTTCCAGCTAGAGCGAGGTCAGCCCTGCTCTTCCACTGGTCTGTCCTCACTCAGAGCCACTCCGGGGGCATTCCTGGGCAGAAGGCGACCTCCTATTGGTCGCCGGAAGCTGGGGAAGGGGGCGAGCCTGGCGAGCCTAATGGCCACCGGAAATCCTGCATGCCTCCCCTCATAAGGACAACTTGCCGCCGCTGTACACCAGCAATAGCACAGGGTTTGGCAATGTAGCCAAACCCAGCACCATGAAGACAGCCCCCTCTTGTCTTATTTGATGAATTTTACTGGGGGCAGGGGAGGTTTCACATGACCTCGCCTTTCACTTGAAACCCTCCCATGTTTTCCCACTGCTTCTTCCATCTTTTTTCTTTTCACAAAAAATATGTTGAGGAGAAAATAGAATAGTTGCACCATGACTTTTGAGGGATAGCACAAATGGTACTCTAGAAATACCTCCTGTAACATGTAAATGAATTAAAATTTAGCCAGTTAAAGTGAGTGGCATAGGTAAACCATGTATAGCCTTAATATCTCTGTCAAAACTGAGATCTTTAGAGTCGTCTCTGTCCTCCTATTCATGCATTCTTTCTATTAAGGCAAAGTTCTGGGCAACTTACAACTAAACCTTCTCAGTAAATCCAAAGTGTATGAGGACCCAGCTTTAAGTGCCATCTTTCTACATAACAACTACAATTACATTCTCAAGTCCCTTGAAAAGTAAGTACATAAATGTCGCTCACTTTCATGGTGCATGCTGGGTGTTTGGTGTTTCTGCCAATACAGCTCCGACTTGTGCTCACAAGGTTTTCATTTCTTCTGTGGAGCACATTTTGTACTCCATTTTATCTACTCTCATGCTTTGCTCTCCTTCAGAAAAGGTCCTTTGAAGTCTGTCATTCCTCCTGTAAACATTGTCTTGCAATGGAAAATAAAAGCAGCCAAGAGCCTCTATCAGACTCTTTTATCTGGTCAGCAGGAGGGGCTCTTGTTCTGGAGAGCACTTCCCATTAAATCTAGGGAATCATTTCCTCCTTGTTGCTTTTGTGCATTCAAAGGCCAGTCTCTCTCAAACTTAGGAAAAGGGCTATCAAAACAACTCCTTTACAGTTTTACATGTCTGAGGATTGTCTAGCCTTGAACTTTTCTACCTGACTAGGCCATACAATAACGTACAGTTGATGGCTATTCAGAGTATAGTGTGTCCCAAGGGCCAAAACACACCACCATAGGGGAGGCGCATATGGGAAGCAAAGCACATTTCATCAGACAAAACTAGCTGGCCCACATGGAAATGGAATAATACCCCCGCAGCCAGGGAAATTGAAAAATACCAGCCAATCTGTCCTTGTCGTTGTAGTAGCTGGGTCCTCCTACCCTGGAGTTGCTACACCTCAGACCACTATGTGAACACACAACCTATTATTTCTGCATCCCCGACAACTGCCCTTTGTCATTAGTGCCTCTCTGGCCGTGGACGTCCATAGCGCTTGTTGCTATTGGTTCTCCTTTGCCCTAAAATGGCTGAGTTGTTGAGTCTCTTGAGAGTACAAGCATGCCTGCGTTCATTTTTAACATTCTGTCGAATTTTTTTTACCTGCCCGGAAGTCACAGCTTCACAATTTTTCACCCAAGTTACTTATTTACAATATTTAAAGGTTAAAACCCTCTCAGGTTAATCCCCGAGTGCGCAAGCAAACCCATCCATTAAAAACACTGAGGGAAAGTATTTTTAGCAATTCAACATCGGTCTATATTTTCTCTCATCTGATATTCCAGCTTTGCTATCAGTGCTCTCTGCAGATGGGGAGAAAAGGTTGTGTGTTGGGGTGTAGCTTGGTCAGCGTAATCCTGACCAGAAAGAAGCTACGACTGAAACACTGGATGACAATGACTGATACCCAATATGTTTATCCTGCTGGATTTAATTGTTTTTTTAAGATAAAGATCCACAAATGGCAACTGTATTTTATTTTATTTTTCTGGTGAGATCCTTTGCTGTTCTCCATAATGTGGAGAAGGCCAAGATCTCCCAGATCTTGTACTGAAAGGCTCAAAAAGTAGTAAGATATCTTGGTGCTTTCCAAGTCTTTCTGAAGTCAGTGCAAGATCTGACTGCTCCCACACCCTGCTTCAGGCTTATGGGATGGAAAGGACCCCCTCTGACCTTGTGCTCAGCCTTGGAGAGGCTTGGAAAAGTAGTGAGATGGTGGGTTGGGTAGCCAACATACATTTGGTTATTTTGTGGGTACTCCCCACACAACATATTCCTACACAACTGTGGGTGGTTGGGACTGGCGTTAAGTGGACTAATAGTCAACCCAGCATTTGACTGACACAGCCCCTGCCCCTCTCCCCTCCCTCCCTCCCTCCCTCAGTCCTCCCAGTTCTATCCCAGCAGCCTCTGCAAGTTGCACCAGTTGTAGCAGAGTGGCAGCTGCCACTTTGGTCGCTCTTGCTGCCTGCCTCTACGGACTTGTGTTTTAACCCACTCACACATGCCATTAACACACTCACCCCTCCACACAACACTTTAAACAACTGGCTTCAAGCTAAACAACTTGCAAGCCAGTTGTTTCTCTCAGTTGCTTATTTTGGCGGAATAGCATACCGTCAGTAGTTTATGAGCGGCGTGTTACCCTCCACACAACACAATAAGCAACACAACTGACGATTGCTTCCCCCACCCCAGTTGCTTAATGTGTTGTCCGAATGCAGCCATAGAGTTGCTTTCTAGTTTTCTCTGATGCTCAGAATGGCAGGGATGCACCCACAGCACAAAGCTGGGGAGGAGAGCTCGGACTTCCACCCTCAGTTGCACTGGCTCACAGAGGTGTTTGGAGCATCTGTGAAGCTCAGCATAACGTCATGGCCAAGAGCCCTCCCTTTCCTCATGGGATAGGGTCAGCGGCAAGCACAAATTTTGGTTGGCTTCCAAATCCAGCCCAAATGTGTTAACTAAAAAAGACTTTGTTCAACTTTTTGGAACAACCTGAAACTGCATCCTGCTCTATAGGCAGAAAGGTGGTGCTGCTGCTTCATGGACTCACTATTCAATTAGTATTCCTCTTTATCCTTCTTCTTAGGTCTGAACTAATCCAGTTGGTGGCTGTGACACAGAAGACAGCAGAAAGGTCGTATAGAGAACACATTGAGCAGCAGATCCTGACATATCAGCGCAGGTCAGATGAACCCACCCGGTCATTTCCCACTAGAGTCCATGCTTCACTTCTATAATCGAACTCTAATGCTCATGTGTTTATAGCAGAAGTTGATAAAAGCAGGCAAAGTCAATTTGACCTCCTTGAAAATGTTCTTCCAATAACATGATTGTCGGATTGCACTTCTGATTTTTAAGCAACAAATTCTGTCCTGTAGAACGTACTATGTCCTTTCTAGAGTTCAGCATGATCACTGCTTAAGGTATTCACTCTGGGCACAGTATGCTGGGAAACTAATCTGAGATACATTCTCTATGGTGTTTCATTAAAAATATGTTTTCGCAGAGATACTGTGTGTATGCCTACATAAATACTGAATATCTATGCTGAAATACCTAAGAGGCCATCTTTGCAGATGATATGGGTGTTCTGGAGATGGGGAGATGAAATGAGATCTATAGTCTACATAACAAGCAAATTTTGAAGACCAACTATAAGATTAAAGATGCAGACAGAAGCTAGCGTACAGAAATATTTCTGTCCCAAGTTGCAGTTGGTTTTAAGGAATGGAAATGGCAAAAGCCAGCCCCTGTCCTTTTTCTGCATCTGTATTTGGGCTGCCGGGTAGGGAATAGCTTAAAACAGGAGTAGGCGATGTGCCCACAGACTCCTTTATTGGCGTCTGCCAAGGTGCTCTTTCCCTTCTCACTTAAAATCACAATAATAAACATTTTTTCTTACTGGCAGCTTGGATCACTGTGTAATAGGTTTCCATTGGTGCTGAAAACTGTGGGCTGAGACCCCACCTCTGCCTCGTACTTAGTCTTTTGGGCAAGTGACTTGTCCTTTGCCACAGCTCTCATGGTAGACATTTTAGCAGCCATTGCTGGTGGTGGCCAGGGCAGCTTATCAAATTGCCAAATGTGCCCCATCCCCAAAAGGTTGCCTATCCTTGGCCTATCAAATAACACGAACTGCTGAAAGAAACACACCCTTCTGTATGCTGGGTGTAAAAATGGAGCAGTGCTTGAAAAGAGTTACATCTGGTCCATTTGGATTCTCTGGTCTGATCTTGGAACATATAGCATAGAGATTTCTCATTTGCATTTTTATTTTTATTTAGTTAGTTATTTGTGTAATGGTGATGGAGGTCCCATCTAGTTTGCTTACCCCTTCTTCATGTCTATTTCAGCTGGCTAAAAGTAACAGATTACATCTCAGACAAAAACTTGCCTGTCTTCCAGCCTGGAGTCAAGGTGAGAACCCTTGAAAAGTAGCTTTATTTGCTGGGAAATTGGAAAGTTTATTCACCACCACCACCCAAAACTCAGGTTAGGCCCAAACTACATGTGACATTGAATGCGTGTAAGCATTAAATGTGCACATTTGTTTGTTCTTTAAATATCAGCTAGGAGGGTGCAAGAGCTGGAATGTATAGGGAGACGCATTGACTGTAATTTTTAGCAATGCACCCTGAAATGTGAATTTAAAAATCTTTTTAATATTAAGGTTACAAAAGTCCGAGTGCTCTTTGATTGCATGCCTATGAGGCCTGTGTAGGCTTCCCAGTAACGTGTAGGGCTCAATGCCCATCAAAGTGCTCCCAATTGGTCATGAAACAATTTGAACAACAGCACTGGCAATTAATCTGAGAGGAAGAAAATAACCAGAAGATCTCCTGCTTTTTCTTAATCTTCCACAGCTCAAAGACAAGGAGAGGCAGGTGATCAAGGAGCGCTTTAAGGTAATTGGCTATCAGAGACCAAGCAAAAGTTCTTGCTCTTGGCTTTGTGCCCTCTCTCTCTCTCTCTCTCTCTTCCCCTCCCTTTTTTGCTATTTACAATTTAGATGTATGCTTAACCTAGTTTTCTCTATGGGAAAGGGCTTTAATGATGGCCTGGAGGAGCTGTGTAAAATCCAGAAGGCTTGGGCTATTCCCGACACAGAACAGAGGGACAAAATCCGGCAAGCCCAGAAAACCATTGTGCAAGAGACCTATGCTGCCTTCCTTAGCAGGTGATGTCTTGTCCTGCAAAGACCTCTTTTTTCTGTTCAGAGAGAGTTTGGACAGGCAGGTAAAGCTTTGAAAGGTGTCTTCCTGCATTCCTGTTTCCATTCCTCTAGTCTGTGTCATATACTAGCTGGTTACACTTGTTCTTGGGTAGGTCAAAGAGCCAAACGTTTGTGCACAACACATATATTCTGTGGCTGTAGCTTATCCTGCATGACACCAATCTCTCAGCACCTGGGATGAACAGAGTGATTCTTTTTCTCTTCAGCTTTGCCATATGGTAGTCTTTCAAATGCTTGCAGTGACTGGGTAGAGATGGGGACTGAACTGGAATGGGTGATACTGCACCAGCGGAGCCAGCAAGAAAATGGTGCTGCTTTTCACGATTCCAGCCACTCTTATCTCATTCCACCTCCCCTTGCCTGGTTTTCTGGGGTTCCCACCCACCCACCTACCTACCCAGCCCACAGTCAGCCAGCGTTCTGTTCCCACTGAGCATGCTCAGTCCTCATTGGGTTGTTTTAGAGGAATCAGGAGAGGGATGTGCGACGTAACTCCTATATCAGGCACGTTACATAAACCCTTCTCAGGCCAAGCGCCACCACTTGAAAAACCTGAGGGAGGGTTAAATAAAACCTTCCCACTAGCTATGAGGGGAAACGGTTTAATTCAGGATCTTCTTGTAAACTAAACTAAACTGTGGGTATAATGTGTGTGTGTGTGTGTGTGTGTGTGTGTGTGCGTGTTGAATAACGGTATGGCAGGTAAATAAAGCCAAGCTGACACATGGTATTTGGTAGCTAACAAAATAATAATAAGTTTATTTTAGTTAACAAAGTTTTAATTCAGAATTTAATATATTCAAACCTGCCTACACTAAACTCTCCACACTCTTCTTAAGTCCCTAACACCACTCTCAAAACCCTCCCACCCTCCCTTATCTAGCATCACTAGCCACACCCACTCATTCTAACATTCCGAACACTCTCAACATACTCACCCAGACATACCTAAGGGAACAGAAATGTGGGGTAACGCTACAGGATGTTTTAAAGACTTTTTGTACTTCTGCAAATCTGTGGGTTTTCCTGAGGATGCTGATAACGCTGCCTTGTGCATGGCTGGGTTGGTTTTGGCTACATAAGGTTCAGCACTTGGAGGACTGAGGTAGTACTGGTGGTGAGGATGATGCTCTGGCAACTGGTGAAGAAGAGGAGGGCCGCTGTGGAGTGAGACATCCTCTCCATAGTCATCACACAAGTCTTGTTTTACTTTTACCTTGGCAGATTTGGAAATGTACCCTTTACCAAGAACCCTGAGAAATATATTAAATACAGAGTGGAACAGGTGGGTGAGATGATTGAGAAGCTATTCGACACATCGGCATGACCTGCCTGCCTGCATATCGGCGCTTTCCTAGTCCTCTTTTCCAGACCACCGTTGAAGGCCGTGTGTGATGCTTGTATTTATAAAATTTATAAACTCCTAAGAACATGATTTATAGTTTGTCTGGCTTCTTTCAAGATCGTAGGTGGCAGCAGAATTCCCCCTTGGTGTAGTGCAAGTTTGTGTGTTTCTGAAATAGTAATATGTGAGGAAATTCTGTCTACGCAGGCTTAAAGCCATTTGTATAATATTCACACAGATGTAACTTGTGACCTGTGTTACAATTAGTGAATTCCTTATCGTTTAAAACCCTATCTCATCCTTTTGCTATTTCTTCCAGTCCAATGTATATTTGCAGAAATTATCCTGTATTGTTGTTGGTTTCAGTCTGTTCTTCTTTTCATTTACATACCAGCGTCTTAAAAACAAACAAACCAGCTGCTGGCCCAATCCCCCCCTTTTTATCTAAAGGCTCTTGCACACCCCATTAAAATGAATTATTTAAGAGGGGAAAACTGAGAAGAACAGCATCTCACGTACCTCATGTTTGCTTGAACTGTACAGGGAAATAAAACAAAGGGAAATGTTCCATTTTGGCTGATGCTGCTGGATATGTAAACAGTGTACGTTCCTGAAGGGCAAAATACTGAAAGGAGAAGAGAGGGTAATGGACACTCCATCCCTTCTTCATGGTGGCAACTGTGAAGACTCTTCCTCATACTCCATCTCTGGGGCAAGGAGCAAGGGTAGGTCTCTTTAGGCTGCCTGGAGGCAATCACATATATTGCACATCCATTTCTGTACATTTATTTAAAGTGAGGTTTTGGAGTTCATTTTCAGAGCCTACCACAATACTCCTATGGGGGCTTTTTTTGCAAAGGAACAAGCATTTTAGTACTGAGCCAAAAGCACCTGGAAACAGAAAATTGTATCAGAAAATTGTGTGCTGATAGTATTTTGATTCATGCTAATGGAGCAGCTCAGGTTGGTCCCTTTTTTATTCCTATTTTCCCCATAGACAAGTGAAGGTTGTGTGCGGGCTTGACTCAGAATATATGTAGTCCGTAGAGATGAGGTGCTCATAAAGCATGTCTGATTCTCTGAAAAAGTCCCATGGAGACATGGCTTAAGATGTATCCAAGGGTACCTGGACAGTAGTGACTTGTGTCCTAAACCATTTTGGGATCTCCATGTGGAAAATATATAGCCTTCTCCAATATCTTGCCCTTCAGATGTTTTGCACTTCAACTCCCATCAGCCCCAGCTAGCATGACTAATGGTCAGGAAAGTGGGAGTTGTAGCCCCAAACTTCTGGAGGGCATCACATTGGGAAAGGTTGGTATATGACTTTCCACCAATTAAGAGCTCCTTGCTCCACAGAGCAATTTATCAGTGGGAGATTCAAGATCTTTTCAAAGTCTTTACAATGCAATCACTGCTGAATGTCTGGAGATAAACTGGAATAAAGGTATGTTAAAGGTAGGGTTGTTTTAATGGCATTCATCAAAGGATTGGATAGGTCCACAGGCAGTTTCTGTAGCTGTGGGGTATTTCCACTGGATATAGTAATGCATCTTCAAATGGCAAAAGGTACAGGTAAGGGGATTGTATTGGATTATAACACCCTACTTTCTTGGGTGGAAAAAAGTCCAATCAATTGATTTCTCTAAATGGCATCAAGAGCATGAATGCCACCAAAGTTGGAGGGCTTTTAGCAATAGTCCAATTTACCTAGTAAAAAGTTTGAGACAGTTATTCAAGCACATGCTGTGAAGCTCTCTTGAGTAAACATAAAGTTGTGGGAGGGAATCAGAAAGGGGACCGTGTTCCTGTAGTATTAGTAGAAAGGTTACACTGGTTGAATTCTTTGTAGGTCTTTCTCACTAGCTGCAATCCAGAAGACACATCCAGTCTTTTCTTGACTAATCAGGATGACATAACAGTTATGACAGGAAATAGCAAGCTGTTAGAGGACTTGGCCACTTTATTTAATATCTCTGGTGTTCTTCCTGCAGCCTCTGTCTTCAGTCTTCTTAAAAATTCAAAAATTTGCTTCTTAATGGGAAGTTTGCCTCTCTCTCCCCTGCTAATTCCACCATTTGGCATTCTTACTAGTGACCCAGGCCTTTATTCCAGTTTTCATCTCTGCTTCCTCTGAGAGCCCAATTAGACACTCTAAGCCATTCATTGTGGGCCGAGCACTTGATTTCTCAATCTGATGTGACTTGCAGCTGAAGGTAAGAACAAATCCCATTGAAAAGAGATGATGATAAAGTTCTCCCTGAAGTGTTTGACCTCCGGCTCATTCACATATGCAACTTTGTACTATAGCCAGCAAGTGATAAGCATGTGTGTGTGGGAGCCACACCTCTCTCTTCAGATCAGATCTGGTACTGTTTTGCTTTTCATCTCTGTGTACCTTTGCGCTGCTCTCACTGTTTGCTCTAGCCGGCTCCTGAGTTGTCTGAGTTGGGTTTTCTTTTGGACAGCTGAGCTAAGAACAAATTGTATTCCTTTAATCTCTCTGGCTATTCTGTCAGCGCATCAATTAGAGGCATCGCCTGTACTATTTATTCTTCTTTTACTGTAAGGGTAATTCTACACTGTCCTTTTATTAGAACAGGCAGATCAGGGATGGGTAGGGGGAGTAGGACACATACAAGTTAAACTGCAATTGGAGAGCCATGAAGGCTGAAAAGGAGCACATATTCCAGGACCTGCATTTTCATTTTAGCTGCTGGATGGGAGATCAGTATTACCAAGTGAGTGAGTATAAACTGGCTTGAGTTTGTTGAGAATAGGATAGCACTGAATCTCCTTGAGGAGAATAATCCTGGCTGCTGTTCTGCAGGCCTAGGATTTGACTAGTTCTGAAACAGAAATAAGAACATAAGAAGAGCCCTGCTGGATCAGACCAAGGGTCCATCTAGTCCAGCACTCTGTTCACACAGTGGCCAACCAGCTGTTGACCAAGGAACCACAAGCAGGACACAGTGCAACAGCACCCTCTCACCCATGTTCCCCAGCAACTGGTGTATACTTTTAGATTAAAACATTCCTGCTATGCCGTGTAAGAATAAAGAGATGGATGCTTGAATATCTAACCCGTCATATCCATTGTCTCGGCCCTAAAGTTTGCCCTCCGCCTGAACTGTTACATTCCTTGTGATCGCAAGGGTTCCGCAGCTCCCATAATTAAATACCAAAATGTTAAATAAGATCACTGATAGAGGTGTCCGGAATCAGTCCCTGTTCGCTATAGGTGATGGCCAAAAGCATTTATTTGTATGCAATATTTATAGACTGTATTTCTATAGAAAATTATTCTTAGAAGGTTTACCATTTAAAATAAAAACATAACCATACACAATAGAAAAGCATACCCTGAAACAAAATCTAAAATGACATAAAACAACATCTCCTCTAATCCCCAAATGCCTGACAGAATGAAAATATTTTCATTGGTCAGCAAAATATGATTTGGGCAAATCACCCACCAGAAAACATTTACTCTCTGATAGATCAGAACTGGTCAATATATCTGCATTCATAGGAAGGAGTGGTTATTTGTGTAATGTGCCCTAGTCCAGAACTGCTAGAGAACAAAATCTATTTTCCACAAATACTTAAACCAAAGCATATTATGCTAATGGAGGATGGCCAAAGAGAGAATGATGGCTGAGTATGAAAGAGAACTATGCCTGTCATGGTTTGTACTTTACCCTCCTTGTCCCCATTTGATCCCTTTTAGATGGTCTTCTCCAGGAGGCTTCTCAGATACACATTTCCAAAAGAACCAGAGTGCTGCAAATAGGAAATGAAATATAACAACCAGTCCTAAGTAGATGTAGAAGAAAAGCCTATCCAAAGCTGTAGATGCTTGTTTGCGATGTGATAACTCTTCATCTGTCCCACAGTCTGCAGGGTAAAGAAGAAACATGCATCAAGTGAATTCTAAGCTTCCAATTTCTATAGGACCAAAAGTATTTGAGCAGAATTTCAAATGACCTCTTACACCAACATAGTCACAGAAGACCAAATAAACAGAATCTGAGATACAACCAAAAGGTATATCTGAAGTATTATTGCAGGAATAGGCATCTTGGTGCTCTCCAGATGTTTTGGACTACAACTCCCATAATCCATGCTCATTGGCCATACTGGCTGGGGCTTATAGATCTGTCATCCAAAAAAATCTAGAAAGCATGAGGTTGCTTATCCCTGTATTATTTAATGACCTTGAGAGAACACACAGCTGCTATTTGATGAACTGACTTCAAATCACTTTAAGATATTTGTTAATGTGATCCAAAACATTTTTCAAGCACTGATGTTTGGGTCCATATTCTGCAACAAAGAAATTGTGCCTCTGATCAGAATTCAGAAATGATTAGGCTTGAAAAATTGAATGTAGGAGCCCTCTTACTTTAAGTATTGTTGTTATTCTTTGTGGGTTAGATGCTTGTTTGGGGAGGTAATTAGAAGAGAGCTATCATACTTTGAGGCTTCAAGGTAAGAGCAAGGTATATATTTGGGAGTGTCACAGGGCCACGGTTGCCTCTCTCTCCCCTATTGACATTCTGAATCATTTCCACTCTCTTGCAGAATTATGGCAAAGTTTGGAGGGGGGAAAATAATTCCGCTAATAATGAATTACAAATAGTTGTCACACCACTCTTTGGGCCAACGCCTTGTGGCTTACACTTAAAACATAAACAAGAATGTTTTTAGGATGTTTTTTAGGTTGTTTTAATGTGTGTCATGTTTTAATCAGTTTTATGTATTTTATAATATTGTTGTTTCCCGCCTCGATCCAAACGGAGAGGCGGGTAAGAATTATTATTATTATTATTATTATTATTATTATTATTATTATTATTATTATATTAACATCATTAAAATTAAAACAGCAGTACCAGAACTGTGAGCATAAAACCAAAAAGATAAGGCTCCAGATCTTTAAAAAAATCTTGGACAGTAGACCACCTTCCTACCAAACAGCTTTAAATGGACCATCTCCTTGCCTGGATCAGAATTTGTGTCACTAGACTGAAAAGTGTCTTATAGTCACTTTGCTTCAAAATGTCACTCTTCTAGTATATTCATTCCTTTTCACTTACCACTCAGTGCAGGATCTTTGGTATTTTCTGGACAACAGCTTTGGTCTTTAGGCAATGTAATGGTGATTTTAGCTTTTTTCCCTCGAAATCTCCAATTCAGCCAAAGACTGATGTTGTCAACAACCAGCTTTGTCACCAAGATAGTCTCAATTGTGCTAAGGAATAGTAACATCAGGAGACCAATATAATAATAACCTGGAGGTTGGAAGAAGGTAGAAATTAACTGAACTATTGTTGATCAATTACCAAAACTACTAGCTTATTTTAGTTGAAACCTCTTACTACCAGTAACTAAGCCTTAGGAAAGGCATTTCACTCTTTAAGAATGAAGAAAAAATTACAACGCTAGGAAATCCGGGGGAAGGAGAGGAAGAACAAGCTACAGCAAGCCTGATCATCTGTCAGGCATACCTTGAGTTGTTCTGTGAACAACCAACCCACCGTGGCTTATTCGCGAGATGGCTTAGGGTGACATGCAAACCAGCCCATGATGTGTTTTTCCACCCCACTTAATTGGCTGCCAGTATTACAGAGAACAGTTGTATGTGTGTGGAAACTCAACACAGGACTAATATTTGTTGTTCGCAACGTGACTCTGCCACTTGATTTTTTTGGCATATTTCAACTTACTGATCAGAGGAGTGCAGGAAGATGATTCTGGTAGAGAGCCAATAATTGAAGAGTGGAACACGAGGTATGCAAGTAACAAGGTGATCATGTATGACAGCCTGTGTTCGAGGGGGATAAGGAAGCCGCAGAGATCAGCTAGTACAAGTGCAACGCTTGGCACAATCAAAGAAAGGATGGTTCGCATTCCTGTGTTTTCTAGATTTATCTGAGGAGGAAATGCCAGAGTTCATGGTAAAAGAAAAAAGTATTTGAGCCTCTGTGGGTTCCACCAAAAGTGTATATGTTGGACATTGGTAGGATACATTGTATTTCTGTCACCAAGCTCCCTGTAATAAACACCAAATCAAGCACACAAGCTATTGCTCTTGCTACTTGTCATGAAAGATGCCCCGTTGTCAAAACACAGAAGTTTAAAGAGGCATTAGGAAAGTCAAACAAAATTAAAACATAATTTTCACAAGCCAAATGGATCAGCTGATCATTCTGTCCAATAAATGGAGAAAGAAAGAAATTCGCCTAAAAGCAGACATTTGCCCAGGGCTGCACTGAACAGTCATAGATGAACATTTTTGTCATGAAAATGAGGCCCTGGAAAGACTGCAATTGTGTACTTTCTGCGCCGCTGCACCTGCTATTTGTTGCCCCTCTGGAAAAGCTGCTTCTGTGCTGTTCTTTCCTTACAATGTGATCCAAGCTAACCATGATGTGAACATGATGATAAAAGTATCAAATAGCTAAGTATCAGATTTGGCATTGTGACAATATCACTGAAGGTTGATGTACCTAGGGTGACTATATGAAAAGGAGGACAGGTCTCTTGTATATTTAACAGTTGTAATAAAAAGGGAATTTCAGCAGATGTCATTTGTATGCATACTGCACCTGGTGAAATTACCTCTTCATCACAACAGTTAAAGCTGCAGGAGCCCTATCCTCTTTTGTATCTTATCACTCTAGTATAGCTCCTGCAGCTTTAACTGTTGTGATGAAGAGGGAATTTCACCAGGTGCTGTATGTATACAAATGACTCCTGCTGAAATTCTCTTTTCTGTACAAGTGTTAAAGATACAGGAGCCCTGTCCTCCTTTCCATATGGTCACCCTAGATGTACCTAATTCAGAGTGAGAGCAAGGCCTCAGTGTGGATAGGCCATAGTTGGGGTTCAACTGCCAATTTAGTTGCTGCCACCATCTAGACCCCACCCAGACAATTTGCTGGGCAAAGGAGAGAGAAGCTACTACTGCAGAGGCCTCTGCCAGTTATGTGAGATGGCCAAAACTTTGTTTCTGTTCAGAACCCTTAATTTTTTTCCTACTGCTTGCAAACAAGGCTGCCAAGTCAGGGGCTTGTTTTAGCTGAGCTCTAGATATACCTGGCAGAGTAGATAAAATGGAAATAACGTAGTGTAGTAGCTAAGAAACCAAGATGGGAATCAAAGTCTTCCCTCTATGGTGAATACAATAGGAAGTCTTAGGTAAGCCACACCCTCAGCTTTACAGCTGCAAATACAGGCATAATATAGATTTACCAAACAAGATTATTGTAAGGATTGCCAAAGATGTATATGAAATGCTTAGATTGCTCTCAAATGCTATATAAATGCTAGATTTTTGTGACAATGACAATAGCAAGATGCTCCTTAAATAAAACGAACCTTCCCAAGTAGGCCATTGCATCCTTGGGTAAGTGAGGCACTTTTCAGTAGTTTACACTGGTTGATTTACCCTCTCCTTTGCCCTCACTATTAGGGTGACCATATGAAAAGGAGGACAGGGCTCCTGTATCTTTAACAGTTGCAAAGGACAGGGAATTTCAGCAGGTGTTGTTTGTATGCATATATAACCTGGTGAAATTCCCTCTTCATCACAACAGTTAAAGCTGCAGGAGCCCTGTCTCTTGACTATGTACAAAAGAGGGCAGGGCTTCTGCAGCTTTAACTTTGTGATGAAGAGGGAATTTCACCAGGTTCTGCTTATATACAAATGACATCTGCTGAAATTCCCTTTTCTATGAAACTGTTAAAGATACAGGAGCCCTGTCCTCTTTTTCATATGGTCAGCCTACTCACTATCATGAAGGGCAGGTACACAAGGAGGAGAAGGAAGAGCAGCAACAAGTCTTCTGGAACAGGTTTATGCACCATTCACATTTTGAGGGGAAAGACCTGGGTCCCTCCTGTGACTTTAAGATAACACTTTTAGCTTAGTCTAAGTTATCTTGATGGATCAGAACTTTCATTTCCATCTACCTACCCCAGGGCAGGTGTGGAACTCTTGAACCTATGTTTGGAATGGATGAGTTTGGGAATGGATGAAGGGAAAGAAACAAGCTGAAACTTAATCCAGACAAGATGGAGCTACTGTGTGTAGGGAAGTCAGTTACTCTGGATGGAGAATTGCACGTAGTCCTAGCTGGAGTTCTCCTGGACTTGGCACTAACTGGGGAAGCTCAGTTGATGGTGGTGACCAGGATTGTTTTTTAACAAGTTTAGGCTAGTATGCCAGCTATGACACTATCTGGAGAAGGTGGACGTTCTTTCAGTTATCCATGCTCTAGTACAGGGATTGGCAATCTATGGTCCTCCAGATGTTTTGGCCTACAACTCCCATTAGCCCTCACTATTGGCTATGCTGGATTCCACTGGTAAATTTTCTAGTAAATTTTGGTTTTCATTGTTAGCTTTGATTATTATAGCTACGTGTTGTTCTTTGAACTTTTGTTGTATGCTGCTTTGGTAGGGTTTAACCTAGGCATCTTATAAACCTTTTAAATTCCTTTAAAAAAAATTCTTTGTCTCTTGCTGAGCAACCCCATATTATTTTATATACCCCACCAGACATCCAGTTCATCCATTTCCAGTTCAATAGAGTTGAAGCATATGATGCAGAGCATGACTTCATTATGAAACTCCCGCCCACCATCAATCAGCTGTGAGGATAGGACCCAGCAAAGAAACCATTTATGCATTATCCAAGTCATCTCCTTACCATCACTATGAAGTAAGGCTGTGGCCTATTTCTTTGGCTTGTGATATTCACACCCGTGACGAGATGTTCACGCTTTACATTCAGAATTTCATTTTCAATCGAGACCTTGAATTCCAGCTCACTGACTTGAAAGAGTCATTAAAAATTAATAATCAAAGAGACATTCTGGGGACAATTCAGCAGAGAGACATTTTAGGAAGGTTAGCAAATAGCTACCCACTCTCCAGTGGGAGAAATTGAGATGGAAAGAGCCTCAAGGGTCATTTAAGTGTTGAGAGAGATCAGCTCTTTTCCATGACAGAATTCTTCGAATACAAGCTATTACTAATGTATGCTTCTGTTAAGAGCTCCATCACACCTACTTGTTTTTCCTAATATGCACTCGCGATTATGACCTCTGTTTCACTAGCGCAGCAAGCGCTGGTCACTTTTGGTCACTTTCAAGTGTATGCGTTATTGCACTATTTCACCTCGTTGTTTGTTAGTTCTTCCACTCCACTCCACCCCGCCCCATCCCATCCCACCCCTTCTCCTTCCCACTCCAGTTCATTGGTTCTACTCTGGAAGGAGGGACCGGGTTGCATTATTGCTCCTACGCCTCAAGCTAGGCGTCGGAAAGTTGAGGAATGCAGCAAGCCCACTCCACCAGCCTCAGTTAGGAAGGCACAGAGAGGAGACAAACCTGAGACTCTCCCCTACCCCACTTTCTATGACTTCCCCCTATCAAAGCTTTGTAGGTGAAAGCCCACCAGTAAATCTGAACAAAATGGCTCCACAATCTCGGCGGCTACAGCCACCGCCACCCCCCAGTCACAATCTTTGCAGAGATCCCAATCCCCAAATGCAGCCGTGAGTGGAATCGCACGTTTCGGACCTATGGCAACCGCTTGCCTGCCTCCTGCCTCCTACCCCGCCTGGATATATATATATACCAAGCCTTGCTTCGCCCAACACCACAAAGTACAGGACACCGCCTACTGCTGCCTTGGTTCACAGTCCCAATATCACTCGAGGAGAGGACTCTGAAGATTTCGCCCCCCCCCAATAAAACACACACTCACACACACTTTCTCCCTTGAAACAAGGCGATCTCCGAGAACTTGATCTCCACCGATGCACAGAAGGGGAGAGGAGAAACTCTTTACATCCCAATCCCATAGTCTTAGGGGGTTCTGTCCCACACATGCAACCCACCCCTCCTCCTTCCCTCACTTTCTCAGCAAAACCTCCCCATTCTTTTGTCAGCATGACCTCCCTTCAAAGCACGCACCTTCAACAAAGGACATAGCGTGAGGACGACAATACACAGGGGCGGAAGGGTGCTTTAATCTTGCGTGGAGGAACTATGCTGGACTTTTCCCGCTCAAGGAAAACATGAAAAATGGAGGGGAAGAAGCAGGGTGATTGCAAGACAGGCACGACGTCATGTGTGTACCATGCTGCAAACCAACAAACCAGGCTTGACTAAAGTGCGATAAAACACTAGTGTAATGGAACCCTTAGGGCTAACTTCATACAGTTCTATCAGAGGCTGTGGAAGTCCTCACATGGGATGTTTATTTGAGTTGGTAACTTTGGCAATTTCAAACAAAAGCTTTCTAAACTAAAAAGAGGTGGCATAAGTGCTGCGTGAGAACTTCAAAGTAAGGGCTCCATCACACCAGTGATTTAATGCACTCTCGCAATGCCAGGTGTGCAGTTTTGCAGCATGGTACTCACATGACACAGTGCCTGTCCTGCAGACATCACGCCTCTTCGCTAGCCTTTTCCGTCTTTTCTTACAACGGGGAAAGTCTCGATTATTTTCCCCAAGCGCATTTAATGCACCCTAGAGCCTCCATGTAGAGCTGTCCTCTCGCTTTTTCCTTTGTTGGAGGCATGTGCTGTGAAAGGACAGCTTGCTGATGAAAGGGGAGGGTGGGGTGGTTCTCCTCCATGCCTGTCAAATGAAGGGGCTGAGACGGTCTAACATACGTTTGCTGCTCCAATCCCACCCCCTCCTTGCCTGTAGCTTCCTCATTTTGAAAGATAAAGGGATGAAACTTGGGACCGTGAGAGCTCTTAAGGAGGGCTTTAGGTATGCCAAGTTTGAATCAGATCAGTTCATCCCGTGAGTTTTAGAAATTTTTAAATGGAAATTACCCAAATTCCTTATGTACATCTGCGTAATTATTAAAGATAGAGAGATGAAACTTGGCACGGTGATAGGTCTTAAGCAGGAATTTAGACATGACAAGTTTGAATCAGATCTGTTCATCCCTTGTTTTTTAGGAATTTTTAAATCCCACCCCCTTAAACCCTTTTCCTGATAGTCCACCATTGCGAATGTCCACCTGTTTGCATCTGTGGAGGATCGGTTTTCCTTTACTTTGATAATGGCAGCTGTGCACCTCCAGTTCCTAAAATAGAGATCTGCTGGGACTTCACAGATGCACAGCTGCCCATTATCAAAATAAAGGAAAACTAATTGTCCACAGATGCAAACAGGTGGAATTTCGCATGGGTGTACTATCAGGACAACAGCTTGAGGGGGGGGATTTAAAAATTTCCTAAAAAACAAGGGATGAACCAATCTGATTCAAAATTGGCATGCCTAAAGCCCTAGTTAAGACGTATCACCGTGCCAAGTTTCATCTCTTTATCTTTAATAATTACACAGATGTAAGCATTTTGGTTAATTTCCATTTTAAAAATTCCTAAAAATCAAGGGATGAACCGATCTGATTCAAACGTGGCATACCAAAAGTCCCAAATTTCATCTCTTTATCTTTAAAAATGAGGGGGATGTAAGCATGTTTGTTATTTCTCATAGGAGCTCCAATGAGTGAGGGGGAAGGTTGCCACCTCCATCACAATGTCCATCAATGACAAGAACCAATGAATTGGAGGGGGAAGGAGAAGGGGCGGGATGGGGCATGCGCAATAGCAGCGGGAGAGCAAACAAGTGAAAACAGAGTTCACCAGTATAGCAATGATAGTGAAAGGGAGGAGCGTTTGCAACGCTTAGGAAACAGAGGTAAAAATCACGGGTGCATATCAGGAAAAGAAAGTACATGTGATGGAGCCCTAAATATGTGAATCAGCACTTGTTAAGGGCTATTTCACAGGCTGTCCAGGAGGACAAAGGCTATTGAGGAAGGAGCTAGGATTTGGGAGTGAGAAAGTGATTCATCAGGTTGTAGTAGCTGTGGTGTTGCTCCTTTTTTTTGTGCTGGTCATGGCAACCTAGCAGACTGTTTCGTTTTCCCAAATGCTGGTAGCAACTTCTTGGCCCAATTTACTGCCACCAATGTCAGCACCAATACACAGATGACTCTGAGGAGATTGTGAAGCCTGCAGGTTGGAAGGTACCATCTGTTTTCCAAATGGTTGTTCTCCTCTGCCCAGACTTATAAGTTGTGGCTAATGTGACTTGAGTGAAGAATGTGCATAAACAGGCAGGATGAACAGGATATTTTACACTTTGTCCAACTGACAGGCAGTCCTTCCAAGTGATGTTGAAGAATATGCACAAACAAACAATTTCAGCTGCATATGATACACATTGGCTGGTCAATGTGTGTATTCTTCACTTGGGAGATTTGCCTGGCAATGCCTGGGGAATGTATTAACTTTATGTAGAAGCTATGCATATTAACTGGGTGATGTACAAAATGTCTGACATCATCCCATTCTTTTTTAAGTAAGCCATTTGGCAATTGTCCATCTTAGCCAGGCAATCTGTGACAAACTCTGTCAATGCTCTCGGTTTGCGCACATCTTCATGTCTTTGGCCCCCTCTACAAGGATGCGCTTTTGCGCCCGGTTGTGCGATTATGCGCATTATCGCAGACGCGCATTTACTCCTAATCCCTCTGCACGGGAGGCTGCGAGAGGCGGCGAAACGCATTAATAGATGTCCAAAAAGCGCTTTACAAGAAGTTAATGCGCATAATCGCTTGTTCACACGGGGAAAATGCGCTTTAACGGCCGGAGCAAAATAAAACTTGCGATTTAACGCGCATTCGAAAATGCGCATTATCGGGGAGATAACGCGCCTCTACGCCCGATTTGCGCTCCGTTCTTGTAGAGGTAAAATTTTTAATGAACCTTCAAAGCACATTAAACCTCTCTTGTAGAGGCACCCTTTATCACCAGCCAACTTGCATTCACTGCAGCAAACAAGCATCATTCTTGTAAGCCAGGGATGTGGAACATGTGGCCCTGCAGATGTTGTTGGACTGCAATTCCCACATCCTTCACTGTTGGCTATGTCGCTTAGGATTGATGAGAGTTGCAGCCTATCAAGTTCTGGATAGCCACATGTTCCCCACTCCTGTTAGAAGCCCAAACTGCTACTGTGTGCACAGGCAGCAGGAATAAAGTGAAAGACCTCCAAAAGAACTTGAACCTGTATCAGGTATCTAAGAAGGGATCCTTGGAGAATTTGGCTTGCAGGGCTTGAACAGAATGCCATTCTGTGCATGAGAACTAGCAGACATTTTGCCTACCTTTGTTGGCCAGAGAGAAGAAGCTTAAAATGCAGCTAGTGCTATCGCGTGGGTAGTAAAAGAGATCAAAGTTGCAGTTGCTGTCAATGCGCAGAGGGAGTTGAAACTCTGCTTTCCCATCACTGTGCAGCACCACACAAGGTGATTCAGTCTTCCATACTACATCAAACCTTCAGTAGGAGAAAGGTGCCATGAGAGAAGGGTGCTGCTTGTCCCAATTTTATACTTTTCTTTGCAAGCTTGAAACTTTACCATGGAGTTATCAAACCAGAGAAGGCGCTCTTGCTTCCTCCTCTAGGCCCTTGGAAGCTTTTTACCCAGGAGGGTCCTCAAACCTCTGCTGGTCACTGCAGTGTGTGCACTGGCACTGCTTTGGCACATGATAGAGCATCTACTATGAAGACTACCTGGGCTAGGGACAAAGGAAGGGCGAATGTAAGTGTCTATAACTGCTGTAGGCTCCAAGGGACAATTCCATGCTTCATTGCCATATATTTAGAAGGGAGCACAGT
This sequence comes from Anniella stebbinsi, assembly GCA_029215795.1. Taxonomy (NCBI): domain Eukaryota; kingdom Metazoa; phylum Chordata; class Lepidosauria; order Squamata; family Anniellidae; genus Anniella; species Anniella stebbinsi. The sequence continues at coordinate 54,922,937 of JARDYH010000005.1, read as the reverse complement.
AAGATCATTAAAAAATAAAAACCCAAACTGCTGCTTCACGCAATCCAAATAGGCTTTGCAAATGAAGCGGAGAACTTTAATATGGAGTCTTACAGCTCAACTATATTTAACAGCAGCAGTCCAGTGACTTCAAATGAAGATCAGGCCCAATCACATTTTAAGCTGGGACGGGTTGCAGTAATGAGCACCCTTTGCCACCTTAAAGTGCAGCTCTCCACATTAGAGATTATTTGGGATGGACTGATGTTTGGGGCTGTCACAGGTCTCTTGCCATCACATATAGCTTGGGGGTCAAACTACATATTATGTTGTTGATGACGCTTTTTCTTTCTTTCTTTTTTTAAAAGTGTGCTTTAAACTGCCATCCTTTACTTTGAATTAAAAGCAGCCATGGGCCCCAATGCAGACATGTTTCTGATTGAAGCCCCACACAAGTTTCCTGCTGAAAATTGCCACCTCCCCCAGCTGCTACTCCCTCCCCCCTGCCCCTCGCAGAGGAGCTGGCATTTGGGATGGGATTTTTGACAGGAAACTCACTTGGGCACTTGATCTGGATCGGGAGTATGTCAGGGGCTTCTGCAGCTGCTTTAAGCAGGCTTTTTAAAAAAGAAAGTGTGAGTAACTTGACTTGTAGTTTGGTCCTCAGCTACAGTTGCTTCTCTGTATCTATTCTATGCCTGAAAAAGAGATGGCATACAGCTAGCAGGCTGCGGGAATCTAATCAGTGCTAATTGAGTATTTATTCATTGAGCAGTTGAGCAGTGATAAAAGCAGAGCTCCAATTAGTTGTCTTAATTTTGCTGCTTTCTTTTCTAAGACTAGGACAAGCATTTTATCACATGCTCGTTACTGGCCACTCTCATTTTTTTGTGGGTCCTTTTGACAACGCTGTCTGCCTCCCGTGTGTCTCCCATTCGTTTTGGTCTTCTTTCCGTGACAAAATAAGAACCCGGTAAATCCAATTTTGGAGGGGAGGGAATTGAAACGTGCCACCATTTCCTGCTGTGTGCAGGAAAAGCAGCACGATAAAAATGCCCACTGAATAGGCCACTTGGTCATTGTTTACTTCCTCCTTCTTCCCCATGTGAAGGAAGAGGAAGTATTGTGGGACAGAAGCGGGCCGGGGGGAAGAGACGGTAGGGAAATGCCATTTCCCCCCTGTCTGATGATGCCCCAGGTTCCCTCCCTGACCCTTGCTTCTGAAAAGTGACTGTTTTGGTCACCTGGGAAAGTGGATACAGGGGCATGGCCAGCACTAGATTCCCAGGCATAAGTCCAGGGCCCCACAGTTCCCAGTGAGCAAAGGACCCCCAAACACTTTGATGCGGGTGGTGGCAGCTGAAGCAATGGATGGTCAGAAAGAAGAAGACAGGAGAAGCAGGGTATCAGAAAGAAGAAGAGGGGCGAAGAAGCCACTGGGGGAGGGGGGGAGGAAATCTCAAGGGAGAGGGCCAAGAGAAGAGGAAATCCTGGAAAAATGGCAAAACTTACAGACCAGGAAAAAGGAATTATAAATGTGCCTGTGATATGAAAAGGTTGCCTACCCCAGTCTAACTGAAGCCACTGACTTCAATGGGGCTACTCTAAGTAGGACTAACATTGGATACAACCCTGTGTGGTTGAGCAACGATGGCATAACGAGCTTTCTACTATGAAGACCAGCTCCTCCTCACTCGGCTTTGATAACAGTCTCCACCACTCTCTAAACATGCTAACATCTTAATGCATGAAAGGGGGGACGAGTGGAATCCAGGTGGGGCATCTGTGTTTAGGTAACACTTTTTCGATAAATTGCATTCTTCTGTGTCCACAGAGAATGGGACTCTCATCAGTGGGCACCAGGTCAAGAGAGAGATGGTATGACAGCATGCCAGTCTGCTTTACGTACAAAAGCTATACAGGTTCCTGCCTTTGAGGAGAAGATGGATGCTTTACAGGAGGATTAGGCAAATTTATGGAAGAGGATAAATTCAGATAATTCCATATTCAGAAGCAAAAATGCCTCTGATGACCAAACACTGAGATGGCTTTGGCCCTTTTGCTCTGCAGGTGAGCGTCCCAGGGCCATTTGACTGGCTACTGTTGGAGATAAGAGTGCTGGATGAGACAGGCCTTTGGCAAAGTGGCCACTCACACATCACCAAAACAGAGGGCACCTATTTGCATAATGTTTGCATATGTTAATTTATATGTACAAAAACAAATTTAGAAATAATAACTCGAATTTCAATAGAAATACAATACATCTCACCTTAGTGGGGGAAGGCTGTGACCAGGTGACCTGTGTGCCTGCTCAATCTGTTGTCCAGGTGCTAACTCTTGATGTAATAGGCAATTTCAAAGCCCCTGCTCTCCCTTCTTATGGTTCTTTGACTATAAACCAGACTTTAACCCAGACTTTAACTGGGCAGATCATCAAAGAGAGGACACCTCCAGACAGAAGACTGTCCTCTATAAAGTAGGACACCTGGTCAGTCTAGTCTTTGGTCTGGTCCAGCTTAGGCTGTTCTTTTCATATGCCCTATGCCTTTGCACAAGCAGACATTGGAGAAATCCTTAGAACGGACAGTCAGTTTCTTTCCTTTACCTTTTATGTAAATGGTTTTCAGTACTACTTACGCTTCTTGAACTGTGTGAGATGGAGTCCACAGCGAACCCCAGGGCACAGAGATGGTGCTGAAGGGGTAATCTGTCTCGTCCCAAACCAGCCCTTTATTGTACCATGACTGAGAAATTCAGTAAAAGAACTTGTTAATCTTATTTCTCCCCACCCAAGCCCTTTCCAAGCTACGGTCTAAGTGAAACCAACCATCCCATGGATATGACCAAGCTCTGGGAGCAGCTAAGTGGCTCAGATAAAGCAAGCTCAGCATGACTGTGACACCATAGTCTATCCCATTGATCTCGAGGACTGAGATCGATAACTGGTTTGCAACCTGACCTAAGGTGAGCTGCACCAGCGGCACTACAACATTTTCTTTTTAAAAAAGAGGGAGAAAGATGGATAGAAGAAAATGAGGTCATTATAGGTTTATACAAGTACAACTGTCATGGCTTCTCCCCACAGATCCCAGCAACAGTTATTTACAAAGCTAAGATTTCTTTAGCTAGAGATCTCTTATTTCCATCCTCCCATCTCAGCTATGGTTCCCAGGATTCCCTAGGGAGAAGGAATGACTATTAAATTGGTATATTTGAAGACTAGATCTACCTTGAGAGAGATAGTAAGTAGAGGCTGGATCTACACCAAGCAGGATATAACACTTTGAAAGCAGTTTGAAAATAGTATATGGAATGTGTCCTGAGCCCCAACATCTGTCAATACCGCTATAAACCATTACAAAGCAGTAGTGTGTAGATCCTGCCCTACTTTCATGTTGGAGGTTGGAGTTATATGTGGGTCATGAGTCTGAAAAAATTGAAGATTGCTGGCTAGGTAAAGTGGGGTGGGGGGCAGGGAGTGGCACAGAAACATTATTTGTGCATTTTAATGGCATTTATAAGTGGAGGATTGGGACACTGGAGCCTCTCTCCCTTCCTTCAGAGCCCCCCTCCATCCCCTATTACTTCCCAGTTAATATATAAGACCAAGCAATACCTGATTCAAAATCAGGACAGATGAGATAGTGTATTTCAAGATGTCCTATGGAAAAAAATAATTCAAGATCAGTTTTACTTCCAACCTTTATGCATTCCCCCTCTATCTTTCTTTCGCATGCGTATGTATACACAGACACACACACACAGACACACTCAATGTACTCCTTTTTCGAAATCCCCATTGTAAAATTCATTTAATAGCATACAACATTTTCATAGCACATGATTCCCCCCAAGCCCAGCCTTTTCATATTGCCAAGAAGCCCTATTGTGGCTTCCTTGTCATTATTTATTTTATTAATATACCACTCTTTATTCCAACAGAGTCCAGAGCGGTACACAACATAGTAAAAATATACAATTTAAACATAATTTGAAACACCAACCATAACATTAAACTAAAAATATAGAGCAGCACAGCTCTGGTCCCCTAATACTTTCCATAGCAGAACTTGGGAGCACTCTAAACTCAGGGGGCTGTCTATACACGTGGAAAGCCCCGCGGTGGTTGCGAGTCTGCGCTGCATCAATTATATCACACGGACACAGCTTTGCAGCCACTGTGGGGCTTTCCTGCGAAGCTGAGTATTGAAAAAGTCAGGGACTCACCCAGACTTTTTCAATGGGAGTAAGGTCAGTATGGCTTTTACATCATCTGATGTCGCTCCAGGGCCAATCCAGGGGCAGTCCCTGGTGGAAGGTGACTAGTGATTGGTCGCATTCTATCACAAAGAGGGTGGGGGCGCAGCTTTAGTACCCGGATGGCTGCCGGAAACCCCGCACTCTCCCCTTGGCATCAGGATTACCCGACACCACCGCAGGGGAGTAAAACTGCAAGGATTTGGAAGGAGGAGGTACCAACTCAGCACTGTGAAGGCAGCCCCTCAGTTTCATCTGGACTTTGTTTTTATTTATTTATTTTACTTTATTTTGGGACAGAATGTCAATTTGGAAGTGTTTAAAAACTATCATACATACCACATTTAGCACATTTGACATCACCACAGTGATATTCACCAGAAGGGGATTGGTCCCGGTTCTGGGTATCTGGTACAGGCTGTATGTATCTAGCAGTGATTCTAATAGCTTGTTTCCCAAAGATGTGGAGGAATTTTGCCAAGTTGTCTGAGGCACGGCTGCTAAAAGCAAAACACAGAGTACCCCACTTCAGAGTAAATCTCCTTCACAATATTCTCCAGCTCAAACCAAATATTGATATGTTTGGGTTGTAAATGTGGAGGGTATTGGCAGCAATTTTAAATATAATCAGTATTCTGCTCCCAGTTCTAAGACAGTAGTAACTGTTTTCCTATATTTGGGCTATTCATGTACATCAGCTTTCCCTAAACTGGTGCCCTTTGGATTTTTTGAATGACAACTCCCATCATCCCTGGCATTGGCCATGCTTGCTGGGACCAATGTAGGGAGCATCCAGAGATTCTGCCACTTACTATATCTGCAGCGGATCAGGTTAAAGATTATTGGTCTGGATACATCCAATTATTGCTAAGGCAATCAAGCAACATGTGCAGTAATAAATAGGGCTGGTACCAGCAGAATGTACCACTAAGTACCTTCTTGGCCCATGGCTGTATGGAGCCCCTGCTGCACCTCCTTCTCCATCTCACCATCTACTACTGCTACTGCATGCTGACTTACAATAGCTTGGTTTGCATGTAACAACAATCCAGAGTAGGGGTTGAGTATGGAACCCAGGAAGGGATTCCATGATTTGTTACTGAGTTATGAACTCGGGGTTGTTCATAATTAACAACCCAGGGTTAAACCATAGTGTAGGGTTCGCATGTAATGACAACCTACAATTCAACAAGCCATACTCAACCCATACTCTGGGTTTTCCTATCATGCAAACCAGGTCTATTGGCCATTCCATGGCTGGCCCTACCATTAGGTAGAATGAGACAGTCACCTTAGGTGACAGAAGATGGGAGGCGAGAAGTAGCAGTGCAGTGAGGGGGGGACAGAGCTCTACCTGTTATATGTAGCCTGCCCAGTGTTCATTTAGTGTGCCTGTTGCACTCAGGTGTGTGGTACATTGCTAGCGTTTGAATTAAAATTCAGGTGCCAGCTTCTGTATATTGAATGTGGGTGGGGAGGGTGCCATCTTCGCCTCAGGCAAAAAAAAAAGGGTCTCGTGCCAGTACCATACCTAAATCTGCCCTCTCATCCCTGTTTTTCATGTCTGTGTCTGGTTGTGGGATTAACCATAGCAGGAAGTGTGATACCTGAGGTGATGTGCTTCCCACCACCACCACCAACCCTGCCTCTTAAGATGTGCTATTGTGTTCCTTTCATCAGGCGCCTCCCTGGTTCTTCCACAAGTGGAAAAGGGGAAACGCCAATTTCCTGTCCAATTGTGTTCGGAATCATTTGTGATATCATGTACTTATAAGCTGCCTTTTCCACAGCTCTTTTTAAATTGCCTAAACAGTTCCCTAACCCCAGTTGTCTTTTTTGTTGCCGTCCTTTTCCAGAGCTAAGCTTTTCACATCTATACATTACATACTCTTTCTATCACATAACTTCATAACATTTTTAACAACTAAAATAACCAAACAACTTAGGGTGCAATCCTATGCATGTTTAGACAGAAAAAAATACTACAATTCCCAGCATTCGCCAGCCAGCCATGCTGGGAGGTGTAGGTTGTTTTTTTTTCTGTCTAAACATGCATTGTTTTTAATGATTAAAAATGCTCTATAGTTACACTAGTGGAACAGAAAGCAGACACCCATCAATTAGACTGTATATGCCTTCAAAATAATGGGGAGATTCACCCTACCTACAAATAAGAGGAGGAGGTTCAGGCAGATTCTTGTCATCTTCGTTTTTTTAAGCCCTGCAAAATGAAGGCAGGAGAATAGGCCTTAACGTAATTCAAAGTGCTGAGGTAAACTCAGTACTGGAACCTCAGAAGAACTCTCACTGCACAGTCTGACATTGTACTTCATTCCCTTCTTTGTAATGTATTGCTGTGAAGTTTGGTAGTTGCTTGCCTTTGGATATGAAAATAACATTCAAAGCTACTTAGAAAATACTAAATAAACACGTGTAACAACTAACTAAAAAATCAACAAACTACCTAAAATCTTAAAACATTAGGACAGGAAGCATAAAAGACAGAAAACTATTCAACAAGCCATCAGGAATATTTATAAAAAGAAACAGGTTTTAACTTGCCAGCCAAAGATATCTCCTGCTGGAACTCTTGGCCCAGCATATCCTATAAACTCATTCCCCCCACAAGGGGGAGGGGGGGGAAATGACTCTGTGCTCCCTAGGTCTCACCTCAGTAAATGGGAGAATACTGGACATCATCTGGAATATTGAACTCTTGGAAATAGCATGTGAAGTGGGAGAAAACTGGACAACTCCAGCTATTCTCTCATCCACCCTGTCCCCTGAAGGTAAAAAGGTGGTTTTAATTTTATTTATACCCTGCCTTTCTGCCAAAAAATGATGCTCAAGGAGGTTAACAATAAAATCCACATTAAAAAACAAAATCTTAATTAAAACATACCATAAAAACAATTATATTTTTGATAGGGCCTAACTGAAGCTCAGACCCAGACCCAATAAAAACCTAGTTTTGTGTCTTGCTTCTCTTACAAACACATTAGGAGTAGTTTGTGTAATGCCAAAGATAACCTGAGACCAGAAATCCTCTTGTCAAAAATCCATTTGCACACTATTACCCACATGGTCAGTGGCACACCTTGGGCTTGGAGCCACCAACAAAACATAAACTCAGATTAAATGCCTGCTAGTTTTGAACTCTGAAGTGGTTCCCAGATTTGGCCATTCTCACATTACATTATTGGCATAGTCATCCTCACGTTACAAGGCACATCGTCTCACATAAGTATGAATCTGTGTATGATCTTTATCAAGTAAGGACTATTTGAGCTAATCCAGTTCTGAGTTTCTGGGAGTTGTATCCTGATACTAGCTTCAACCTTATCTTCCTAGGCTGGTGGTAGTTACGCAGACTTAAAGCTTAACCACCAAGCACATAGTTCAACAAAAGCTGCCCCATTTTACAAATGCCTTGCAACCACAGAATCTACATGGCAATAGGGCCACCCAGGATAAACTGGTATCAACATGCACTTGATCTACCCTACCTGCAGAAGATGCCACTCTATTTGGATCAGGCGCAGCATGAGATTACGAATGATCGAAGAGATGCAAAACAAGTTGTCTATATAGCTTGGTTACGATGATGTGATTCCCCATATGCTTCACAATTATTTGTGTGGAAACAAGCAGGGCAACATCTTGGTTCTTTTTTTTACCCAACAGCTGCCCCTTAAAGTTTACTTGCTGGGCTTTCATTGCCTTCCAAACAGTATCAGGCCATTATGAAATACACAATAGTGTGTGTGTGTTCGTTTGTTTGAAAAGCAGACTATCATAAAGGAAAGTATATTTTGAATTCCTTGCATCACTAATCAAACAAGCCAAAACCTCATATATTGTTCGGCACTGTTCGTTCCCTTTTGTTTTTTTCTCTTCGCACATCAGCTACTTTGGGAGAACTAAAGAGCAGGTTACATCTCAGTGGTAATTTCCAGCCAGTGAAGGGTTAACCATTGACTCAGTTGGCTACAAGAACCTGCTCTGAGTTAGAATGGCTTTAAAATGTTTAGCAAAAAGAGTAACAACTCCAGTGAGTGTGAGGCAATATGTAATTTAAATAGGGAAAAGTGTGTTTATTATTTAAAACATTTGCAACCAGTTCGCAAAAAGACAAAGTGGTAAAGAAATCATGGAAACATAAAACCACTATAGAACAAAACAATAAAAAATGAAAACAGCACAATACAAAATTTGGTCATAGAACAAAAGAAAAACCTACCAAATGCTTGCTAAAAACAAAAAATCCCAGCAAAGATGTGGATTTTTTCATCTCATAGGAAGCTGCCGTATACTGAGTCAGACCTCTGGTCCATCTAGCCCAGTATTGGTGACACTGACTGGCAGCAGCTCTCCAGGGCTTCATGCACAATTCTTTCTTAGCCCTACGTGGAGAAGACAGACTTTGAACCTGGGATTACCTATGCTCTACCTCTGAATTATGGCCCTTTGTTTCTAGAGTTTAGGAACTGCCTGCCATAAAGGCATCTGCTATTCCTGCTTGTCTAAAAGAGGAGCAATAAGCAGTGCCAGTGATTAGACCTCAGTTGGCTCCTGGGCTTGTAATTTAAATATGGAGGACACCATAGCCAAAACAACCTTATTTCAGCAGGAGGTTGTCAATGGGCTTCTCTAAACAAATGACTTAGAGCATGCGTGTGACTGGCCACTCATGGAAGTTTGTGGGTTGATTACATGACATCATCAACAGCCAAGACGTCTCCTGCGCTCCCCTTATCCCATTTTCAAAAAGATCGGAGATAAGCTGGAATAAACCCTTAATGGTGCCAAATCAGCAGTGTGAAAAGCTGGCATTGCACTATGAACATGCAGAGGAAGGACTTTCCGTATCTAGCATCGGAGGGAGAAGGGAGTAAAATGCCTCTCTGCATCAAAGGGGGACAGATCTAATCCCCCACCCCACTAAGAGCACCCCTTTAAGTTTAATGGGGCTTACTTCCAAGTAAGTGTGCCGAGGGTTACAGATCTTATGTATATGCAGAAATAAGTCCTGGCTTTCTTGGAGGCTGCAAGTTAAAGCAATGAAAACAAGACTCCCCACCTTTGCACACATGCCAAAGAGCCTCTTCCTCGATTCAAACCACGTGTCTGTCATATAAAAGCAGAAAGGCACAGTAAAGATATAGGTTTTTGATTAATGTAGAGACACACTTAAGCTCTTGGGCCTCTCTTGGGAGACATGGTTAGTTACTTGTGGGAAGCTGTAAGCATTATCTCACTACTGAGAGAGAATATGATAGCACTTTTCAAGTACTTAAAGGGTTGTCACAGTCTGTTTGCTATCATCCATGTCTGTAGGATGCAAATAATGGGCTTAAGGTACTGGAAGGCAGATTTTGGTTGAACATCAAGAAAAACTTTGGAACAATCAGAGCCATCAGACAATGGAACCAATTGCCTAGAGAGGCGGTGGGGTCTCCATCACTGGAGGTTCAAGGAAAAACTGGATTCCTGCACTATGATTCTATGGAAGCCCCACTTTCAGAACTCAGGTGTGTGCAAACTTGTTAGTGAGAGAGAAAACACTTAGCATAGATGGTTACCTATGATAACCCCTTCTCCCCTCCCTCACACAATTAACCTAATAATACTTAGCCTTGGTGCCTTAGATAACAGAGGGGTTATCTTATTCTACCCCTTACAACCCTCCAAGGTATGTCAGTATTATTATCTCTACATTGCAGATGGTGAACTGAGGCTGAGACAGTGACTTACTTAAGTCCGCTTAGCAAGTTCATGGTGAAGGCAAGATGTGAACCAATGGGGAGAAGACTCCATTGAACACAACAGAACAATTCTGAGTAAATAGGCATAGGGTTGCTCTATCAGGGAAGATATTATTCTAGCACCAAAACATAATAAACATTTATTCAATACTGGTTTTGCAATAGCCAAACACAAGCATTGAGAAAGCGTTTTGCAAAAAGTTTAGTTCAAATCCAGCACTACCAAATAAATGAGGAGCAGCATGAGGCAGAACAAAGCCAGAGGTGCAGGGTGGTATCACAGACAAGAGGCCCAGTCCCAATGGGAAATAATTAGCAGCTCATTCAGGTGCTTTCTGTCCTGTGCGAGGAGACAGTACATTGCAAAATAAATAGAGAGCTCTTGGAGAAAATGGATTCAGTAGTAGCTGAAGCCCTGCCATTATCTAGCTGTGAACCACCAAAACAAAGAGCACTCCTAAACAACCTGCGATGCCATTATGTTTCTCACTGTTAGGACTCTCATTGTATGACTTCCTAACCGTTTAGCAGTTGCACAAAGATAAGATTTTCTCTTTTATGAGACTATCATCAGTTAGAGAACATGTGGGTCAGGCAAAAAGAATGCCCTCCCTCCTCAAAGTGGCTGCTTCTGGGTTGTATATTTTAATAACCAGTTAAAAATATCAATAGACCTGGTGCGTGGATGATTTATGCTGCCTAATTTGTCATTAAATTAAAATGTTATTGAAATGAACTATTTGGATTGCTATATTATGCTCTGTGATGAATTGGTGTGACTTTTTATTGAAATGATGCTTTGATATAGATTCCTGTTCTTGTATTGCTGTTCTCATCTTGTGCGCCACATTGGACCTGCTTATGTGGAAAAGTGTCATAAAAGTCCTCAACTTTCCTTTGAGCCACAGTCAGAAAAGGATGAGGAAATTTCACTCGGTTACTTGACATCATATTCCTTTTTGTTGCACATTTTTGCTTTTGTTATTCACTCAAGGCCTATGGAATGGGGTGAGCTATACATTTAAATGAATGAATAAAAGCTGAAGCAGACTAAATAACTATGGAAGTACAATCTGATGTTATTACTGTGGTGGAATTAACATAAGTGTGAAACAAATTATTATTGTTGTTATTATTATTATTATTATTATTATATCCTGACTTTTTCCCCAGGGCTGGGACGCTAAGCGGTTCACAAAGTTAAAACATGTACAATTAAAACATATAAATATAATCTTACAAAAGTTAAAATAGAATTAAACCACAGTAAAATTAAAACATTTCAAAAATTTAAAAACAGTAACAAATTTTAAAAACAAAACAAAACCATACAGTAACATAGGTCCAGCGTATTTCAAAAAGCCTGCCTCCGGAAGTGCAGCACAGAGGGAGCCAGTCTGGCTTCCTTAGGAAGGGAGTTCCAGAGCCTTGGAGCAGCCACGGAGAAGGCCCTCTCTCAAGTACTCACCAGGTGTGCCTGGGATGTTGGTGGGACTGAGAGAAGGGCCTCCCCAGAAGATCTCAGAGCACGGGCAGGCTCATATGGGAGAACACGGTCATTCAGATAACCTGGACCCGAGTCATATAGGGCTTTATAGGTGATAACCAGCACTTTTGTGCCCGGAAACAAACTGGAGGCCAGTGGAGCTGTTTTAACAGGGGAGTTGTATGTTCCCTGTAATCAGCCCCGGTCAGCAATCTGGCCGCAGCTCTTTGAACCAATTGACGTTTCCGAACACTGGAAAAGAACCAATTTACCGACAATTGATTAATTCAATAGAAAAATTAGGTACGTGATATTTATGTCAAACACTTCAGCCATGTTAAAAGTTCACAATGGGGATGATGGCATGATTTCCACCACCTCACAGGGTAGCAATTAACAAATGTGGGATTACATTGGGGAGAAAAACCAGTCATCTGACTTAGTGCAGCTATAGTGGCCTTTCAGAAACTCTCAGTCTGAGGGCCAAACTTGCCATGACATCATTCACACAATGAGCAACTGGATATTGATTTATTAAAGGTATTTAAATACTGCTTAATAGATAGACCTGACAAACCAGTTTACATGAAATTATTAAAACGATACAATCAATAAAACTGCAATGAAAAACAAAACAAAAAAACAACTTCTGGTCTTGGAGAAGCTGGTTCTGTTTCTTCTCCTCTCAGGGCAAGATGGGAGTCCACATGCCAGTGGCTCCACCCTCCACTGGGCCTTTGGTGCTGGTGCAGGTCTGCAGTGCCCATAAGGTGCCTCGTCAGGGCACAATCTCTGTGGCTCATTGAGCCTGACATGGGGCAGAGAGAGGTCGTATCCCCCACACAAGCCCTGGACTTGCTGGACACTACATGTGCTGGAAGGGTGAAAAAGGCTACGTCGCATCAAACTGGAAGCCCTGCGCCTTATTTTAATGGACAAGTGGTTAACTCCGCCCCTGCAGAAAGTCCGACCCCATCCCTAGAAGTCCCACTTCCGGAGACCTGCCCCGGAAAGCGGGATCACTGGATGGGGGTCATGTGACTCCTAGATGAAGTCATCATACCTCCATGGACCAATAGGATGGGGTGGAGACCCCTGCTGTACATGTAGGGGACTGGAAGCGACCCAGTCGGGGTCATTTCCAACCCCATGCCCAGAAGTCCTACCCTGGAGGGAGGGATCACCTGATGAGGTCATGTGACCTGTCTACAAACTCATCATGCCACCTCGTCTTGTTCAACCACCATAACATGAGGAGTTTGTAGAGGAGTTACATGATCCCGTCAGGTAAACCCTCCATCCAGGGCAGGACTTTTGAAATTGGAACATCTTGGGATGGGCTTGGAAATGATCCCGCATCTGCTATCTAGCCTCCCGGACCTGCCCTGTGGTGGATGCTCTGTTCTGCTGACCCTTGGACTCCTCTGTGACTCTGCTTCCAGACTGTGTAATGTGTGTGAGTGCCTGACTGTGTTGTGTCCCCTGACTGCTATGACAACCCCTCCTGCCTAAGCCTGAACCCCAGTTAGGGATGTCGGGGGAATCTGTTTGGGGGGTGGAGCTTCACAAGGTTTGTCAGTTCAGCCCCCTGGACTTCATTTTGTCTTCCACCAACTGCCCCCACTCAATGTGCAATGAGTCAGGCCAGCTGGCGGAAGTTTCCCGTAATTTTTTTTTGCCCAAATTTGGCTGCAAATTATGCAAATCTGCACAATTTACAGGCGAAATGTATGCAAATCCCTATTTGCACAAATTAAGCCAAGACCAAAAAGAATCTGTAAAACTGCATGACTCAGGTAGCAAAAGCAAACCGAGTCAGGCGTGCCTCAGAAGTCCGCTGAGCCCCAAAGGACCGGATTTCTTGGCAACTGACATCTCTAATCCCTGTACCTAACTGCTTCCAGTGCCCCACATGTATGGCAGGGACTAAATGGACAAATTCATAGAGGAGTCACATGACCCCCATCAGGTGATACCTCAATCTGGGATGTCCAGGACTAGGGTGGGACTTCTGGCAGATGCAGAGCTAAACCACCTTTGAAAAAGGGGGAGGGTTTGGAGTTTGATGTGAGGTAGCCTTCTCAAGAGTCCCTTGACCTCTTCACTCTGTCTCCCATTGCAGGCTTTCCCAATGCCAAGTCCAAGCACCTTTCGTTGTGTCACATGCAGCCAGAGAAGAGGGAGGAGGATGGAGATGTTCCCTTGAATGGGATGAAGGGAGGGACATTGGCTGTCAATGCTTCCTCCCCTGAAGGTCTAGGAGTGGATTTCCTCACTTGGTGTCTGAGCCACGGGAAGCGGTGTACATATTGTATCCACATCAGAGAAGGCTGGAGGCAGGGCAGGACCTTGGAGAGCACAGTCCACAAAGTGCCGGCTGGAGTTTTCTTCCATAAGGAGCCGTTGTTCAGGTGAAGGTCTGTAGTCCACATAGGCCTTGAGAGAGCCGGCTGTGCCTGGTCTTTCAGTGGCTCCACCCATGTTGCCTACTTATTGGAGTTCTTCAAGGGGCACTGTCAGGTTCCATAGTCTAGTAGTCTTGGTGACTGAGGAACTGGGGAGAATGGAGGTAGAGAAGGAGGTGCTAAGGATGCCGCCTGAGGCAATATTGGGTGTGGTCTGTCTTAATCTGAGTCATTCATAGGGTACTGTGGAGCCTCCAATATAGGGGATAAGATGCCTTCCCCCTCTCTAGGCATGCCCCATCTCACCTGACTTGGACTAGGCTTTGACTGATGTCATTTGTGAAATTTCTGCATGTGTTGATGTGCCTGGATATGCATGGAGGCTCCCACGGGCGCTCTTCTAGACCGTAATCTTTCCCATAGTTCTGTAGTTGTTGCACAATTGTAATTCTCCACTTGTCTTTTGATGAATCAAACAGGTATCCCAGCAGGTGAGGTGGAAGGTCAAAGGAAGATGTTCTTTAGATGTTTACCCCCAATTCCATGAGGGCTGCCAGTTCAACTTGCTCTGACAGGGAATGCATCTGGCCCACTGGGATGCAAAGTCCTGGGACAAGGTCCATGGGGCAGTCAGAGGGGTGATGTGGGGCAGGCTTTCTTCTTCCACCAGTTTGAATATGCCTTAAAAAGGAGCATACTTGTTGGGAAGTTGTGGTTCTGACTCAGGGGAGACGGTGGCTGCTGACTGGATCATGTGACCCTGGAAGCAGGTATTTCAACAGTAGGCTGAATTGAACCCGACAGACAGATCACATTCCAATGGATAAATGGATTGTATTGAGCAAGCCAGGCAGTCCTCAATACAACTGGGAAATGGCAAGAGGGGACCTCATTAAAGGACAGCCATTGCCCATGGTTCTGGATTTCAGTCCCTATATCCTGAATTCCATGTTGGATGGGGCCAGGTGTCAATGGGCGTCCATCAATGGCTTGAAGAATGACAGGAAGGGCTTTGGGAACAGCAAAACACCTCCTTGCTGGAAAGGCAAACTGAGTGAGATGGGGCTTCTGCTGGTAGGTTGGTGTCTCTCAGATGTCGGGCAAACTGCTGTGGGACACATCACAGTGGAGGCCATGGATTTTCCCATAGTCTAATTACCTACGATTTTCCCTGGACACACTGCAGCAGAGTGTCCCAATTGGCCACGATCCAAACACAAGTGGAACTGGAAGCCGCGGTCCTTCTCCTGGGCTGAAAGATAAGCCTGTGTCCCACGAAGCTGTGTTACTTTAGGCACTGTCACCAATTACTCAGGTGGGACAGGCACTTTCATGTCAGTACCATAGTCCAGAGAATTGCCCAGGTAGGGACAAGCCCTTTTCTGGGGACTCCAAACATCCCTCTAAGACAATAATTAATCAGGTCTGGCAACCTTGTAGGAATGTCCAGCTGGGCTCATTCATCTTCAATAGGATCTACCAGAACTATCTGGAATTGATCAAGGAGGGCAGCCCATTCCAATCTAGGTCTTAGACACAGAGCTAGAAAGCACAGTAAGATGAACCTGTCCCTTGGTGCAGAGAGCAGTTGCAGGAATTGTCTGTTTCCTTCCTCCGAGCATCCCTCAAACACCTGTATCATCTCAGCAAGGAAGGCCACATTCCCCAGGATGAGAGGCAGGAGCAACAATCACAGTTTCATTAGCCTTCTGTTGATATTGGTTTTGGTTTTTCAGCGGAAAGTTGGCCCGCTTGAGCTCACAAAGTCTGGTCTGGGGCCATTAAAACCTGGTGCTCAGCTGTGAGAGCCTTCACCCCTTCTATCTGGGCTAGAACAAGCTCTCCCAGCCCAGAAGGCGGCCCAGGAAAACTGCTCTGGATGGATGGAGAGAGCAAGATACTGGAGGCAGCAGGGATGGTGGACGGGTGGCAATCTCCTTGTCTGGTGTGCCTTTTGCTTCACGAGCTCCCACGATGTGTTGCAGGGCTCTTGCCAATGGCCCCGGCTTCTGGATCCCTGGAACAGTGAAGCACCTTTGAGGAATTGTCTTTGAAGGGGAGGAAATCCCAGGATCCTTCTTCATCCTCCCGCCATCTGCAGCAAGGAGAGGTGTTTTGAAATCACAGGTGAAATCTTGACAGCCGAGTACAGCAAGGAACCCAAAGGCAAGCTTCTGAGGAACCTGGGGATGAATTTGAGAATTGCCGTCCCCAGTCTTACTCAGAGGGAGATGCTTGGCGTTGCTTCCCTTCCATGAAGAGTTGAGATGGACTTCCCACAGGTGAGTTCTGGGATTCAGCTGCCATGCTTATGCCAGTAGTAGATGTGGTGAAGGGACAGTCAAGTGTCGGCAGGAATCAGGTTTCCAGAAACTCTGGAAAGAAAAAGAGATGACAACATTGTCCTGTGTGCCTCTGCCTGTATTCTCCTATTAAGGCTGCAGTCCTATCCTCACTTCTAGGTTTGCTCCCTCAATTGAACTCAAACATGGATAGGATTGTGATGTCACCTCAAACTGTCATGGGTGCTGGTCATAAAGACCTTGTATGACAATATTTTAAAGTCATTCCCTCTATAGGTAGAAAAAGGAAAGCATTCTCTCTATAGTGAGACAAAGACATGTCAGTCCTGCTTGTAATAATGAAGCAGTGTGAAAATACATCAATCCATTTTCATTAATTTCATTGTGTCCTTGCAGTCAGACACCTTCAGCTACTAGATGGCAGATTTTCCTAACCAGCACATAGCTTTGCAGTCCAAACAGTTTGAAGCCAAGGAAGAAAAGCAGTGGAGGCTCATGGCTCTGATTTTAATGGGGCTGCGAATCCAGTTTGGGTTTCTGTCAGAACCAAAGGAGCTATCTAAGGTGCTGAACCCTAGCCCCATATTAGGCTCAGCACCATGGATAGCTCCTTCAGAGTTCTGACTGCTTCTGACCGAAATTCAGAATGGATTCACAGCCTTACCGCAATTGGAGTGACCAGCCTCCACTGGGCTGAGGGACAGAGTTATGCACCTGTCCCCTTCCTCCTTCCCCTCTTCTCTGTGGCAATACCCCTCAGGGGAATGGAGGGGGCAGAGCGGAGCTCTCATTCAGGGGCATATAGGGATGCACCATACCCCTTCTAGCTCCTAACTGCCATTGCTGAGGCAACCAGAGCAGGCTCGGCCCTACCGTTAGGCAGAGTGAGGCAACAACCTCAGACAGATTTGGGCTATCATGAAACAGCAGCGAATTGCTAGCGATTTAATTTGAATTATTATTATTAATTATCATTATTATTATTAGAGGTGGATTATTATTTATAATCTGCCTCTCCCTCCGGATCGAGGCAGGGAACAACAATAAATATAAAATACAAAGACCACAAAATAGATGAGATATTAAAAACCAATAAAAACCAATACAGGACATGGCTAGCTGGGGCATGCTGGGAGTTGTAGGCCTTTCTTTCTGTCTATACATGCGTTGGATGGCACCCTCAATGCCTGCTGGAATAGGAAGGCAATCTGGCAGCTAAATGACCCAGAATTGTTGTTTTAAAGGATATTCATTCAATCAATCAATCAATCAACCTTTATTTACAGTCAATAGACCAAAGGCAAAACAAATATAACATACAGTCATGATGCTTGCAACTTAGCTGGTATGAAAAGGGACTACAAATAAATCTACAAATAAATACTATAAATAGTGAGTGTTAATGTTAATCATCTGCTAATGATCTGGTTTGAATAGCCAGATTCAGAAACTTAGCTACCTATTCCGTTGTTCACTGATTTGTACCCTGGAGCAAAATACTTGTTAGGGCCTCAGAAGAACGCCCTGGGAGGGACTGTGTAATTGGCCAAATTAAGTCTACCCTGGCTGATTGGTAATACCTACAAAAAAATAAAACATGTATTATAGATTTGACAAAGGATATTGTAATTATAACTTGTTTTTATGCTTTATAGTTTTAAATTTTGTATATCGGTGTTTTTAATGTTCAATGTTTTTAATTTTTGTAAACTGCCCAGAGAGCTTTGGCTATGGGGTGGTATATAAATGGAATAAAATAAATAAATAAATAAATAAATAAATAAATAAATGTATAGAGTGAAGAGGCTAGGCAGCTCTCCCTGGAAAGGGCATTTCACAGTCGGGGCCACTACAGAGAAGGCTCTGTCCCTGCAGCTCTTGAGCGGGGCATCACCCAGAAAAGAGCCGCCAAAGATGATCCTAGGAGTCAGGAGGGAAATATGAGAGAAGACGCTCCCTCAGTTTGATCCTATGCCATTTAAATAAACAGCTTTCAATAAACAAATAAACAAACATTTTACGTATATATTTAAAAATAAAACTGCCTTTGTCTTAGGAATAAATGCAACATACCCCATCCCACATACCTCATCTTGAGTGATGTTTTTGTCCCAGTCCCTCTTTCTCTCTCCTCGCACACACACCATTCTTCAACTCTTCTTATGTCTCTCTCTCTCATGGCGATGGCAGAGACAAGTGCACCCAGGGGACTTGTGGCTATTTCTGCTTGCACGGGACCTCTGAGACCCTGAGGCTGCCCTCTTCTGAAGCTGCCACCAAGTGAGCCTGTCCTCTCCAGCCAGGGGATGAGCCACTACTGTGATGTCACAAACAGGCTCACATGACAGGGCTGCAAAGTCTGACTGTGAAGATTCCACCACAACCATGGATTAAGCTTTATTTATTAATTTATTATATTTATATCCCACCTTTTCCCTGCCAAGAACCCAGGGCGGTTGACATAATCTTCCTCCTCTCCATTTTCCCCCTCACAACTCTGTGAGGTAGGTTAGGCTGAGAATCACTGACTGCCCCAGAGTCACCCAGTCTGCTTCATGGCTGAGTGGGTACTTGAACCCAGGTCTCCTGAGTCCCAACCCAACACTCTAATCACTAGGCCACACTTGCTCTCAATGCCATCACCTCAGAAGCCCTGAAGTTGCCCTCCTCTGAAGCTGGCAGTGGACAAGTTAGCAAGGCCTCTTTATCCACTAGCTGATGTCACAATAATAGGTCAGAAGCCGAAGTTGGAAGCAGGGATGGCATTAACCTACAGCATCCATGGCCAGTTGCCAGGGCCCACTGCTGTCCTGATATCTGCCCCCCCCCAACACACACACGTTAAGTAGCATTGAACCACTGTTTAAAAATACCCACAATCAGGGCAGTGCAGAGGGGGGGGCAGTGGGGCCAGTTGGCCTGGGGACCACGATTTGGGGGGGCACTCCAATGAGGAGGTCCCCCCCAGCTTACGCTACTGCTTCCGTAGTGTAAGCGGTCCATCAAAAAGCGAGGAGCCCACCTTGCAGAAACCACAGTAAATACCACGGTCAGACTACAAACTCCAGAGGGCCATGCCGCATGCGGGGCGGGGATATATGTGCCTTGAGGTGTTGTAGAACAGGTTTAATACAAAGGTGTTATATAGAACAGACTTGTTGGTGGGCACGCCCCCTTGGGGTGGCCATGTTGTCTTCCTTTTTTGAAATGGGGGTGCACACACTTCCCATCTGGCCTGGGCATATTACTGATGTCCCTCAAAAGGAGAGTGATTATGGTCCGTTTCGTAGTATTACCAGCTCTGCACGGCCCTGACTGGAGGTAGCACATAGCCATTGGGACTAACAGCCATTGATAGCCTTCTGCTCCAGGAATTTATCCAACCCCCCCCTTTAAAGCCATCCAAATTGGTGGCCATCACTACATCTTGTGATAGTGAATTCCATAGTTTAACTATGCACCGTGTGGAGAAGTATTTCCTTTTATCTGTTCTGAATCTCCCACCATTCAGTTTCATGGGATGACCCCGGGTTCTAGTATTATGGGAGAGGGAGAAAAATGTCTCCCTATCCACATTCTCCACACCATGCATAATGTACTACACCTCTATCAGGTCTCCCCTTAGCCTCCTTTTTTCCAAGCTAGATTTACTGTTAAATAGTTTTCATTGTTCCACAAATAAATCCTGGATAATTGTCAATCAAACCCATACTTAAAAAGTTGGAACACCTACTTTGATGCCTACACCTAGATAGTGCTGTTAGCATAATAAGACCGTGTTATTTCTTTTCACATAAATTGCTAAGAAAGACTTTTTGTAATTTTAAAAATATCACAACAAAATGAATGCATGGAAATTGTGTTAATCAGATTTCCAGATCTCTTTGCAGTCATAATTTGGTAGAGGAAAGGCAAACAACTGGGAGTCATTTCATTTCTTCTGTGACCCAAATTGCTTTATTAAATTTTTTTAAAATCCTGTGCAATCATATAGTCACAGATTTGTTTTCCCTGTTAGGAGGAAGAGAACCAATTTGCAGATGAAGTTGTCTTGACAGCTGGTGTGGAGAGAGCCTGCTATTAGAAGAGTAACTCATAACTCAAAAGTTGTTCTTTTTCACGCTGATGGGACACATGGCAGACCCTAATCAGAAATTGTACAAAAACATGTTCTTTGGCTTTTATAGTAAGTAATGTATGTCAATTAATAATCCTCACTGAATTCCACTTGAACCTGGCTTCAGCACTGATCCACCTGATAAGAAGGCAACAACTCTGAAAAACATGAGAGTGGCCTACTTTATATATAAAAAACAGTCCTCTATTTGCAGGTTTGTCCAGTTGAAGTTTGCTTTAAAGATAAAAGAACAATCCAAAGGGAGAGCAGGAGGGGCGTTGAAGCTGCCCCTCCACAGTTGTTAGCATTTGGACAGCAGATTGAGCAAATACACCTGGAGCTCCATCACACCAGCGATTTAGTGCACTCTCACCATGCCTGGTGTGAGGATTTGCAGCACGGTACTCACATGACGCTGTGCCTGTCCTGCTGAAATCCCACCTCTTTCCCAGCTTTTTCTAGAACTCTAAAAGTCTGGATTATTTTCCCTCCATGTAGTTTTAAAGGAACTGGGGGCTTGGATGGATTGCATCAGGTCCTGGCAGGGAAAAGCGATCTCTCCCAGCAGCTGGCTCCAAGCCTCAATATAAAACCCCAACTTTGCATCCCAGGCTGCAAAGCATTTTTTTTTAAAATCATACAACGCCTGAATCTCTGCAGATACAGGATTGCACTCCCTCGATGCCCCCAAAAAGCCAGACTAAAGAGTCATTCCATTTTTGCCTGGCAGAAAGGCAGTCAGAAAGGCAGACCTGTCACTGGCTCAATTCGGACACATATTAGGCAACGGAGGGGTAAATAGCGTACTGACCGTGCGTTAGGCAGGCGGAGCTCCCCACACGACATGCTGCAGCTGAGGCTGCTCAGCACCAGCAAACGCCCCGGTTGCTAATAACGGACGGCGGCCATTTTGGTTGCTGTGTCTGCTCCCTCCCCCTCCCTCAGTCCCCCAGCCATATCCCAGCATGCACCATGAGTTCTGCTGGCTGTATAGAGCGTACTGTCAGTTGTGTGTGCCTTGTGTGCAGGGTGACCAGATCGCCAGGGGCTTCCCGGACCTAACTGGGAAAACTGGGGCAATCTGGGCCGACTGGGCCCTGGGGGCAAACCTCCAGGGAAACGGTCGGCTGGATCTGGAGCACTCCCCCTCCTCCCTGTTCAAAGCACCAGGCGCCAAGCCCCTCGCAGGCGACCCTCACCTGGGCTCATGTCGCTCGCGCCGCCGCTGCTGCTGCTGCCCCTCGTCACCTCGCAGGAGTAAGTGAGGGCGCCCAGCTCAGGTGTCCCATCGTCCCCCCCCCCCCAAAAAAAAACCCAGCCCTGGAGCCGGCGCGCTTGGGGCACCGCCGAGGAAACTTCCCCTGGGCGGGCGAGGCAGACTGTCACCCCTCCTCAGCACACTTCCTCCAGCCCCTCCCCCAGGCGATCCAGGGCTTCTTCTAGGCCAGAGCGACAGCGCAGGAGTAAAAACTGCTCGGCCTGGAGGAAGCATAAATGGTCACCCTCCTGAGTAATGGTCATGCTGGCAGGGGCTTCTGGGAGTTGAAGTCCAAAACATCTAGAGATCTATCTTCAGCCCACCCCTGTCTAAAGGAGCCTTTTGGGCCCCATCTTGACGGCGGCGCATTGGCACCGGGATGCCTTGGGCCCTCGCACTCGCACTCCTTCCTGGCATCTGCACAGGAAGGAACACAAGTGCAGAGTTGCTGCCCCCAGGCAGAGCACCAGGGAGGGGAGCGGAACGGGGCAGCCAGAGTGGGAGGGAGGGAGAGACGCAAACCAGCTCACATCCCTCTGACTGCCTCGTTCCTCTCCCCTCCCTGGTGCTCAGTGCGGCAGCGGTGGCAACTCCACACTTGGGAGGAATGGGGCAGCCAGAGGGAGGTCAGAGGGAGGTAAGCTGGTTTGGGTGCCATGCGTCCCTCTCTTCCTCCCCCTCTGGCTGCTCCGTTCCTTCCCCCGTTTGTATGAAAAATGGGGGGAAGGAACCGGGCGGCTGCAGAGGGAGGAAGAGAGGGACATACAGCGCTTGAACAGGCCCTCCTCTAGCCGATGTCGCCATTGGCTGTGCAGGCTCCACGGCGGGGGGGGGGGAGTCAGGGTAAGGGTCCAACTTTTTTACAGTGGAATTTAGGGGGTTTGGCCCTGGATGGCTTTGGAGTGGCGGCTGCGTCATGTGCATCACCTGCCGCCCCTCCGAAGTCACCACGAGGAAAAGCTCCCATCTAGAGGTACCCTTGGAAGGAAGTCATGTTGGCAGTGTTGGCTCCAGGTTTTTGCAGTAGTAGGGTGAGGTGGCAATTCCTCCTCAGAGCTATTGCTGCTGCACATTCATTTACCTTATCCCTAAGTAATTTACCACAGGAAGAGTACATGGCAAGTGGAGGATGTTGCTCTTTCTCCTGGCACTGGGAACAGGACCATAGGGCCCCAGTGGGGTTTGGGCCTCCGCAGAATTCAGCAGGATGATGGGCCTGCATGCCGGATTTAGAAATAATTGCAACAAAAGATGTCACTCAGCTAAAGTAACCTGGGTGGACCATACATACATCACACTGTTTTCTCATAGTTTGTTTTATAATTGGGTGGGAGTGGGGAAAGCTATTATTAAAATGTATCTGTAAAATGTATCACAGATGTATTGATCTATCTATATATATCTATAAAAGTGCATCCCAATATAATACCTACAGTAAATAACCAAAGGATCCAACATTACACGATCAGAATGTTAGAAGTATTAGTTGTGTGTGTGTTTTCAGGGATCAGTAAATGGCTGTCCGTTCTCTTAAGTTAAGAAGCATTTCAGACTAGGGTGACCTAATGGAAAGGGGGTCAGGGCTCCTGTATCTTTAACAGTTGTATAGAAAAGGGAATTTCAGCAGGTGTCCTTTGTATGCATGCAGCAGCTGGTGAAATTCTTGCTTCATCACAACAGTTAAAGCTGCAGGAGCCCTGCCCTCTTTTGTATCTGGTCACTCTAGTATAGCTCCTGCAACTTAACTGTAGCGATGGAGAGGGAATTTCAAGAGGTGCTGCATGCATACAAACGACACCTGCTGAAATTCCCTGTTCTATATAACTGTTAAAGTAACAGGAGCCCTGTCCTCCTATCCATACGGTCACCCTACTATATTTATACTCAGGTCTCCCATTTCCAGTCAGGCCTAGTTTTTGCTACCCAGGACTGACTTGTAGTCTCCCTGCCTAGACCTTTTGACTCCTGGTTTACAGTTTGCTTATCCCTTTTCTTCCAGACTCATGAGAGCCTATCTACACTACTGCTTTAAAATGGTTTATAACAGTTTTAAACCGGTTAATGACTGTTATAAACTGTTTTAAAGCAGTAGTGTAGATAGGCTCCTATTCTGCTCTTGCCCACAATGGTGCAGTTAGGTTAGGCTGACCATATGAAAAGGAGGACAGGGCTCATGTAACTTTAACAGTTGCAGAGAAAAGGGAATTTCAGCCAGAGTCATTTGTATGCAATTAGTTCCTGGTGAAATTCCCTCTTCATCACAACAGTTAAAGTTGCAGGCACTATACTTGAGTGACCATATACAAAAGAAGGTAGGGCCCCTGCAACTTTAACTGTTGTGATGAAGAGGGAATTTCAACAGGAACTAATTGCATCCAAATGACACTGGCTGAAATTCCCTTTTCTCTACAACTGTTAAAGTTACATGAGCCCTGTCCTCCTTTTCATATGGTCAATCTAAGTTAGATAATCTCCCACCCCTACCCTCCTTGCTTTCGTTAGTAATGTGTATTACATCACTTACTTCAAAATGTGGAAAGTCAGCCCTGCTGCATTTCCAGACCCACCCACCCCAGCGGATTCTGCTGAGTAGGGCCTTGGGCTTCTGCCCCCAAGGCCTGCTCTGAGAGCAGCACTGTCCGCCCAAAAATATATCAAGCCCTTTTCCTTCAGAGAATTGTTCACACCCTAGTCCTCAAATCTGTTGATACAATTCTGCTGTTGTTATTATTAATTGTGTTGCTAACAGTTTATTAATTTTAGATTTGTTTATAACAAAGAGGAGGCAGCAAGCCTCATTCCAGTTTTCCTAGAGGGCTCAATCGTCAGGTAAATTGTGTCTGCACTAAACTGGCACTTCAAACCAATCCCACATGAAAATGCTGGCAAAGAATGGATAATGAATTATTGCTTGGTGGGGGCTGTTTCAGATGGATTGCAACTTGGCAAGCAGAGAGCATAGGTGCCCCCCTTTTTTTTAGCTCTGCAGCCCTGAAAGGCAATTTAGTTGCAGTTTTCCCCACCTTGGTCCTCTTTCCTTAACCTTTTGTGCTGCAAAACAACAGTCCTGCTCATTTTGGTGATGCAGTGTCATCTCTTGTTGCTGAAGAGAGCATCCCTGCCTGTGAATAATTAGGTGGCATATTCACATCACAGAACCACTACCCCAAGGGCGATCATGGGGATGGGGGGGGGGATGTCTTTGTTTTGCTGCTCGTTCCCTCAAAACCCTGCGGCATCACAGCTGTGGGGTGGGAACATTAAATCCCCATGGCAGGAGAGGGCACGAGCTATCTGGAAGCCATTTGGCTGTTGGGCCCACCCCCTGCCCTCAACCCAGCTTTCCTGCACTTCCCGCAACCCCTCTGTGGCCACAATCCGACCACAGAACGCCCCCACCCTCAAGCCAAAGCGAGGTCACCACTGACAGATGGAGGAAAGATGGTGGTGACTTCCAAGTAAAGGAAAAAGTTTCGATACGTCCGTGACTTTTTAAAAGCACAGTTTCAGGGGAAAGCCCCGTGGTGGCTGCGAGTTGGTGGCTGCATCATATAACCAATGCAGCGCCACGGCGCAGCCACCACTAGGTATGCAGGGTGTAAAGTCAGCCCCCTGGTCATTGTAATCTCTCCCAACTGGTGGGTTGATGGGTACAGAGATCCTAGAAGTGTTTTGCATGGGTGGGGGTGGGTGGGTCTCAAGGCAACCCAATATTAAATTAGCTTTTCAGTTCAATGGGGTCCCAACTGTACTGAAAAGAGACAGTTCATGAATATTATAGAGTAAGAAGAACTGGAACTCCACTGTTCAGAGTTTGGCCTCTTCGCTCTCAACCTTGATTTTGTCTCCCTTTTTCCCCACCGGTAGGTTGACCATATGAAAACGAGGACAGAGCTCATGTAACTAACAGTTGTAGAGAAAAGGGAATTTCAGCCAGTGTCATTTGTATGCAATTAGTTCCTGGTGAAATTCCCTCTTCATCATGTGAGAAATGTTGCTTTTTCAAAAATAACAAACAGGGCTATGCATTTATTAATCCAATAACCAATAGCTAAAGCAATTATTTAATCTAGAAGGCACATATGAAATGCCAGGTACATATTAATCAGAAAAGCAGAAAAGCATTTCTAAAGATAGGGACAGACAGTGGAACAGAATTGTCAGGTGTGTGTGACCTTCGAAGCATGAAGGAAGGCACGAGATGCACTGAGAAAGTTGTTCCACTCGCTGTTTTTGTCATGGAACCTAGCTAATGCAAGTAAAACACAGGTGGCTGCGGTTGGAAGCGGATGCGTGATGGCAGGGAACACAGGGAGAAATAACTAGACCATGACAGTAGGGTCAAGCTTTGCTAAGATGCTTGCATTTATAAAGGAAACAGATGGTTTTAGTAAATAAATGTGTGGGTGCAGAAGTGTGGGGGAGAGGGGGAATAAACAAAGGCGGGGATTTTAGTATTATAATAAAGGGTTGTAACCCTCAGATCCTCTGGCCAATTGGAAGATCGGGGAGGGACTTCACCGGCCGGGACAGATAATAAATACTGTATGATTTTTGATGCTCGGTGTGTGCTCTTCCATAACCACACCCTTTTTGCAAAAAGTTTATCTTTGCAATAAAGAAACTGGCTTTGAACCTATCCAGATTGTGTCTTGTCCTTTTCATCGGCTGAATGGGTGTTTCTAACAATCACAACAGTTAAAGTTGCAGGGACCCTGCCTTCTTTTGTATATGGTCACTCTAGTATAGTGCCTGCACCTTTAACTGTTGTGAAGAAGAGGGAATTTCACCAGGAACTAATTGCATACAAATGACTCTGGCTGAAATTCCCTTTTCTCTGCAACTGTTAAAGTTACATGAGCCCTGTCCTCCTTTTCATATGGTCAGCCTACCCACCGGTGAGCACTCAGCTCAGCTTGGCTATTGCTTTCACAGCTAAGCTCTGCTCCCAAGGCTCAGCAAGCAAGATGCTGCAGTCAGTTGCTGGGCCCTCCGGGCTATGGGCCTCGTCCTCTTTTCTATCAGTTAGCCTTGACTACAACAGTAGTGGCTTATTTGGGGTTTTGGGCTGATCATCCATGTGGGGGAAGACTCACCCTTCCCTGGCCAATTTTAGGGTGTAATATCAACAAAAAAAAAAAAGGTGGGGGGAATGGGCAGGAATCCAGAGCAGGAGTTGTTTAGAATGAAAGCTTGTCACTGCCACCATGCTTTAAATCAAAGGTGAGCAACTTCTGGCCCTCAAGATGTTTTGGCCTACGCCTCCCATCAGTCCTAACCAAAACAGTTAGTAGAGAGGGATCGTGAGGGTCATAGGCCAAAACATCTAGAGGGCTCCAAGTTGCCCAGGCCTACCTTTAAAAAGTTATTTGTGATGATGTCAAGAAGTTTCTCTTCACCCCTGGTTTGGATTAAACTAAAACAGCCTTCCCTTCATGTTCTTTTCATCTCTCACATTATTTGCTCCCTTCTTGTTAGCCACTTATTTTCTTCCTTTGATTCTCGGCACCGTTGTCCATTTTGGGCAATTATTTTGCATTATGAAGTGGTGGGACAGAATTGTTCACAGGTCTGGAAATCCTGTTTTGGCTGGAGAGCACTCCACAATCTTGTTGGTTCTTTCTGGAGCAACTGTTGTGTGTGCATGTGTGCATGCAGAATAATAATGTGCGTGCATGCATGCATGCGTGTGTTGTCTGGCCGGTGTGGCTCTCCAGTGCACATTCCTGGCACTTCATCTGGCACCCATCCATTGGCCAAAGAAGGGAACCTCTTAGCATTTTGTCCAAACAACATTGTCACTGGTAGCCTTTCATTTCAGGGGAAATCATTTTCCTTCTAAACATATATATTTAATAGTAGGGGTGTGCACGGACCCCCCGGATCGGATCGGGACCCGGATCGGGACCTCCAATTTTGTCCCGGACCGGTTCGGACAAAATCGGAGGCCCCCCGGACTGGATCGAGTCCGATCCCGACCCAAAAATCGTACATTTTTGGATCGGCCGCCATTTTTTCCCCCATAGACTTGCATTGCAATGCAAGTCTATGAGGAAAAAATGGCGGCGGGTAGGTAAGGGGGGGCCTAACTCCCTCCCCCCCCCGGGGCCGTCCACTGTGGACGGCCCCGGCAGGTAAACCCCCTCCCCCGCGCTCCCTACCCCCCCTGGGGCCGCCTGCTTCCATCCGCTGGCGCCCGCGGGCGCCCGCGGGCAGAAGCGGACGGCTCCGGGGGGGGGGGTAAGCCCCCTTCCCCGCCACTTACCTTCTCGGCACGTCCGGCGCCGGCGGCTACTACCAGCGGGCTCCGCGGCCTACTCTCGAGTAGCGCGCCGGGTGATGACATCACCCGGCGCGCCACCCTGGAGCAGGCCGCGGAGCCTGCTGGTAGTAGTAGGCGCCGGCGCCGGATGGGAGCCGCCGGGCCGGGCAGGTAAGGGCCCCCCTCCCCCCTCCGCGCGCCCCCTCCTCCCCTCCACGCACCCCCTCCTTACCTTTCCGGCCCGGCGGCTCCCGTCCGGCGCCGGCGCCTACTACTTCCAGCAGGCTCCGCGGCCTGCTCTAGAGTAGCGCGCCGGGTGATGACATCACCCGGCGCGCCATCCTAGAGCAGGCCGCGGAGCCTGCTGGGAGTAGTAGGCGCCGGCGCCGGATGGGAGCCGCCGGGCCGGAAAGGTAAGGGCCCCCCTCCCCCCTCCGCGCGCCCCCTCCTCCCCTCCACGCACCCCCTCCTTACCTTTCCGGCCCGGCGGCTCCCGTCCGGCGCCGGCGCCTACTACTTCCAGCAGGCTCCGCGGCCTGCTCTAGAGTAGCGCGCCGGGTGATGACATCACCCGGCGCGCCATCCTAGAGCAGGCCGCGGAGCCTGCTGGGAATAGTAGGCGCCGGCGCCGGACGGGAGCCGCCGGGCCGGAAAGGTAAGGGCCCCCCTCCCCCCTCCGCGTGCCCCCTCCTCCCCTCCACGCACCCCCTCCTTACCTTTCCGGCCCGGCGGCTCCCGTCCGGCGCCGGCGCCTACTACTTCCAGCAGGCTCCGTGGCCTGCTCTAGAGTAGCGCGCCGGGTGATGACATCACCCGGCGCGCCATCCTAGAGCAGGCCGCGGAGCCTGCTGGGAATAGTAGGCGCCGGCGCCGGACGGGAGCCGCCGGGCCGGAAAGGTAAGGGCCCCCCTCCCCCCTCCGCGCGCCCCCTCCTCCCCTCCACGCACCCCCTCCTTACCTTCCCGGCCCGGTGGCTCCCGTCCGGCGCCGGCGCCTACTACTACCAGCAGGCTCCGCGGCCTGCTCTAGAGTAGCGCGCCGGGTGATGACATCACCCGGCGCGCCACCCTAGAGCAGGCCGCGGAGCCTGCTAGTAGTAGTAGGCGCCGGCGCCGGACGGGAGCCACCGGGCCGAGAAGGTAAGTGCCCCCCTCCTCCCCCCCCCCGCTGTCCACTTTCATCGGCGGGCGCCCGCTGGCGCCCGCCAATGGAAGCGGCGGTGGGCGCCAGTGGGCGCCCGCCGATCCGCCGATCCGCCGAACCGGTTCGGAGCTTTTTCGGACCGGTTCGGATTGGATCGGCCGATCCAGCTGCGGGATCGGAAATCGGATAATTTATCCGATTTCCCACTGGACCGGACTCGGATCGTGGATCGGGTCCGATCCAGTGCACATCCCTATTTAATAGTACTTTTTGCTGTTGTTTGAAATTAAACAGAAAGTGGGACCTGTCAAGGCTAGAAATATTTAGAATCACAGCCAGTTTAATTGCTTCAAAAACGTGTATACTAAGAGTTGCTGGGCTTCTAAATATGAAACACTAGCAAACAATGCATGGATAGCCATGCTGGTTGAGGATGATGGGAGAGATAGTCCAACATATTCGGATGGCACCAGATTGGGATGGCACCAGACTGCGGGGTGCTGCTTTAAACTTTTGCTGAGAATATTAATCCTAGAGACTAATAGCACAATCCTATCCATGTCTACTCAGAAGGAAATCCTCTCCCAGCTAAGAGCTTTATCACACCTACTATTTCCCCCCCGGGTTGCTTCTGCGGGTTCCTCCTCCGTTTCATATTCAAGTCTAGCATTTTGAATCACACATGGTCAGTATTGCTGCGATACCTCAGCTTGGCCTGTTGAGCTTTGCCTGTTTCGGACTTTGCCCGTTCAGGGATAAATCGAAACAGAAACTAAAAACTGCGACCTCAGCACGAGAGAACAGCAAGAGGGGGACAACATCATGCGAGCCCAGCACTGAAGAAGTGGATCAAAGTCGAGGTGGGTGTGCTTAAAACCGCCCATGTGATGATAACGACCAATGAAATTGGAGTCTAAATTTAAGGCACTGAGCAAAGAGCCTGCTTGTCAAATACACACTGGGAAAATGCTTTGCCCATAGCTCTGGATGGTTGTCGTAGCTCGAAGCAACAGATGGGCTACTGATCTGCATTTAATCCCAGTGCTCCGCTCTTTGTTCAAGGGAGGTGTCTGTCTGCCCATTAAGCTCCAAGCCATTGGCAAAGGCTCTGTAAATTGGCATTGAGCTTTGGTACCTTGATTCCTCACTACCTTTAATTGGACATTAAGCAATGGAAAGAGCTTTGATAGCAAGTCAGTGAGCTGCATGATAATGTTTCGCTTTGTGGCACCTGGTGCCTCTTATCCTTGTTTCTTCACATATCAGCTAAGGCTGTTTACACAAAGAAAATGCTTACTTTGTGGAACATGCTTTCCCATGGAGGACAGAAGTGTGGAAGAGGCTTAAGGTGTTTAATCAAGAGCCAAAGAATTGCAGTGGCTAGAATGTTGGAGTCGGGAGATCCGGGTTCTAGTTCCCACTTGGCCATGGAAGCTCACTGGGTGACTTTGGGCCATTCACAGGCTCTCAGCCCAACCTACCTCACAGGGTTATTGTTGTGAGGATAAAATGGAGAGGAGGAGGCTTATGTTTGCCGCCTTGGGTTCCTTAACGAGAAAAAAGCAGGATATAAAAGCAAATAAATAAATAAAATATCTTCCCAAGGTCAGCTGATATGTTCTCTAAGTACTCAAGTTGGTATGGGTGATGGAAGAAGCTCCTCAAAAGGAACAGGGCTCTGATTGAGTGGCAAACATAATTTAGGCACATTTGGGGCCAATTCAAATATTTACTATCTGACACAGTTTCCACTTTATTTATTTACTTACTTTATTTACTTTATTACATTTGTATACCTCCCCATAGTTGAAGCTCTCTGGGCGGTTTACATAAGATTAAAACAATTAAAAACAATGTACAAAAATTAAAACAGCAAAAACATACAATATACACATAATATACACATACATTTAAAACCACTGTAATAACTTTAAAAAACCTGGAAAGAGAGAGTTTCCAGGGAGCTATCTATACGTCTTCTAAGCCCCGCAGTGGCGCTGGGTCAGTTATTCAGCTTTTTGTCGAAGCTGCACAGTAAAAAAAAGTCAGGAACTTACCCTGACTTTTTTCTTCAACGTGAAGCCACCACAGTCCTCCCATGCTCATCAAGATGAGGCCCAGGTAACATGAAAAATCAACAAATTCAGATGTGAAAAGTGAAATATGGAACGGTATTTGTTTGTTTATCTATTATTACAATTATTTATGTGCCACCTTTCAGGATAGAAATTTTTCCAAGACGGATTACAAGTCACGTCACCGTCATATTATTATTATTTTTTTAAAAAGTCATCCAAATCCTTCCCACAGGGCAATTGGTGGAAGATGACAGGCTAAAAGGGGTAGGGCTAAAAGAGGAGCAGGTGTCTTGTTTGATCCTCATCTCCCTCTCCCTGTCTTTGCATAGGGCAATTGATAGTAGAGGGCCCTGTGACAGGGGAGTCAGGAAGTCTAGCTGGAGCTAGCCCAAAGGTCTTCTTTCCCTGCTTCCTTCTAACTGCAAATGGCATACTAATTTAGAGCCTGTCTACACTACTGCTTTAAAACACTTTATAACAGGTTTCAAACTGTTATAAACCTTTTTAAAGCATGAAGACTGTCCTCTTCCGACAGGCCTATCCAGATGAATTTTAAGATGTTTTTAATGTTGTATTTTTCTCTTGCTTTTTTAAAATTTTAACTGTTGTTGTTGTTCCCCGCCTCGATCCAGAGGGAGAGGCGGGCTACAAATTATTATTATTATTATTATTATTATTATTATTATTATTGTAGATAGGCTCAGATTTTACTTTGTACAGTTATTGTAATTGGAATTGTTTTTAATAATGTATTTTAAATGTGCTTTTAAGATTTAGATGTGAACCATTTAGGAATTTTATTAGATTAAGCAGTATAGAAGTATCACTAATAAATAAATAAAAATAAAATAACAGATCCACAAAGGGAAAGGATCAAGTCCCAAAAACAAATTGCAGTTTAAATATCAAACAAGCAAGCTTCTGTTTCCTTTAGTTCTTTAACTTGTGTCAGTCTTCCCCAACCCTCCAGACTACAATCCCCATCATCCCCTAGCTAGCATGGCCAATGGCTAAAGGGATTATTCTGGGAGTTGTAGCCCAACATGTCTGGAAGGCACCTGGTTGGGAAAGGCTGACTTTTGTAACCAGAGCCCTGGTATCACTTTTGTGAGGGTTTCTTACCCTTTTGTGTGTGCTCTGTGTGTGCTCTGTACTGCTTTTAATCCACCTCTTTGAAACTTTGTTCCAAATGCAAATAGCAACTGGGGAGGAAATTTTCATTGGGATCACAGCAAAAGCAACAAGGTAAACACTCCCTCACTACCTCATGGTCCAGTTGCAGATTGCATCTTCCCTTCCCACAGCTGCTGTTTACATTTTTAAAAATATGTACATTTGTTGTATTCAGAGTGAGAGAGTCTCTATCCTGCCTTTTTAAAACTTTGGACATTTTGGACTGGAGAAAAGGAGATTACCCTTTCCCTGCGATGTGGAGTAATCAATATCTCAATGGCCATACTGACTAGGGATGATGGGAGTTGTAATCCAACATCACTGGATGCCACCAGGTTGGGAAAAGTTGGTCAAGAGCAAGTGAGAACTAGTGATATAAAACAAGGAAAATAATTCCTCAGATTATTTAATTTTTACTCAAGGCTTGTTCATAGTCTGCTTATATGCAGGGTGATCATATAGGGAATGGGTGCACACACACACATTAAAAAGTCTGGGCTCTAGTCCAAAATGGATGTGTAGGGAATGGACGTGTACTCCAAAATGCTGGCTGAAAAAACACTCCCCATCAGAGCTGGTCCAAGAAATGTTGCCTGAGCTGAAGGACAAGATGGCGCCTCCTCTCATTCCATGTACAAAACTTGACTGGACTGGCAGATGAATCTCTCTTCAATCAACACTAATGATGGGACAATGTTCTCCACTGAACTGGAAGGCGGCAGGCTAGCTTAGGGGGTACAGAATAGGCTGCAAGGCACACTATTCTCTCTTTGAATACTATGCTGTTACCCTCCAGCGTCTGCCACCTGAGGCAGCTGCTTCACTTTGCTTAATAGTAGGGCCAGCCTTGGTCTCCATGATTTTTTTGACTTCACTGGAATCTCTCAGTCAAGGACTTCTAGGGGTTGGGGAGTGACATTGCCTCCACACACTGTTGTTGAAATCCCTGTGATTCTGCCAGGAAACAAAGCAGGTGGGGACCATGTACCTGGTTTCTCAGCACCAAAGCTCTTTGGTGGACTGTCAGGCACACCGTTCCACACAAAGAAAGAGCACATGAGAGGGCCCATCCCTACATGTCCTGTTCCTCTGCATAAACAGTGATTATGCTGGGAAACGTGGTGTGTAGGGTATCTATGGTCTCCTTCCCAGCAACATCAGGCTCTTGGCAGCCCAGCAAAGAGCACTTTGGTGGGCTGTTGGGAGCCCAATTCTGCTGAGAAAGACGGCATGCATTTCCCATGAGCCTTGTCTCCCAGCAGAATCACTGGGATTTGGGGGGAGGATGGCAGCAACAGAGACCAAATGGGGGCCGCGCAGATGGCCATGGCCGGCTGCATGTTGTTCACGCCTGCTCAGACAGGTGTATGCATTTATTTTTGCCTATATCAATACGTACCGTTGGTATTGTGGGGTGGGTGTAGCAGTACTATGCCTGCATACCTCAAGTTTGTATTTGCCCCTTAGCAGGGTGCCACTACAGCTCTCTCAGCACCAACTAGTGAATGTTAACCTGGCTCTTCTCACCATGGCAGTTGATACATGCATCTTGGCTTTTGAGGTCTACCCACCTCTTTTCTAGCTGTACAAGTAGGTTTGACTGTACTGCACAACAGCAGGATACTAAATGAGCAGCAGTCTTCAATAAAACAGAGGCAGAGAAGCATTTGAGGAGAACAGCTCTGCGAAGTGGCTTCCTGGGGTGCATCTGATTGTTGAGTCTATGTCAACCGCAGGAGCTCATAAAACCATCAACACAGTGTCTCCATTTGTATCCAGTCACCAAACTGGGCAAAATGCCAGTCATTCCAATCGAGTCAAGGTGTCCTGAAACAGCCATTTCTGCAAGGTGTACTTTGCTTTGGAAAGGGATATTTAGCTCATTTGCCTCCAAGTAATAATATTTGGATAGGTCAGGGTAAATTCATCAGTTTCTATACTCTGGCTAACAGTGTCATCCTTATCCTCAGCTTATGCTGCTGGGCAAGATACTAAAAGCACAATCCTATACATATCTACTCAATGTACATGCCATTGAGTTCAGCGGTACTTGCTCCGAGACAATTGCATGTAGGATGCTGGGGCATGCTGGGAGTTGTAGGGCTTTTTTCTGCCTAAACATGCATAGGATTGCACTATGTCACTATGGCTGCCTCTACACGAGAGGTTTAAAGCTCTTTCAAGTCTCATTAAAAATTTTATCTCTACATGAGCGGAGCGCAAATCGGGAGTTGAGGCGCATTATCTGTCCGATTATGCGCATCATCGAATGCGCATTAAATAGGGAGTTTTATTTTGCTGTGGCCATTAAAGCGCATTTTGACTATGTGAACAAGTGATTCTCCACATTAACTACTTCTAAAGCGCATTTCAAACAACCGGTAAGACCACCAGTTGTGCGTTCAATTACCTCCTGTGTACAGTCATTTACCATAAAGCGCTTCCGAGAAGATGCGCATAATCGGAGAACCAGGCGTCAAACCGAATTCTTGTAGAGGGGGGTCAATGCGTTAGTAGGGGCTAAAGATACGCTAGTATCAACTAGTACAAGGAACCTGACAACGTTATGCCAATGTTACACCAACATTATTCTGATGTTAGTGGCCACTGCCATAGCAGAACTATTAGATTGCTCTGCCCATCAAGAAAAATGTATGTTTTTATATCTATAATGGCATTAGTAACAATAGACTTTGCTTCATCTTTTTAATTGTTCTGAGAATTGTACAATAAAACAATCTAATAAACCATGCCCACACTATTATCTGTGGATCTATATTTAGTTTATACCTCTCTCTCTCTCTCTCTCTCTCTCTCTCTCTCTCTCTCTTCATTTACACAGGCCTTCCCACTCTTGTTTGTTCACTGAATTTGCCAAAAAAAACCCAACACTTTTCCAGAGCTATGCATACATTCCTAGATATAAAAGGAGAAAAAAGGAAGATAAGGGCATCACACTTAATTATCACCAGTGAATTCAAGAATTAGCTTGCCACTAGATTTGTAGGCCCTTTTGAAGCTCCAAATTCACCCAGTGGAAGGTTTTTTTTGTTGCTCTGGATTAACTGTTTCCTGACTCTGGGGTCTGCTGAGAACTTGTCTTCACCTTCCAGTACTGATCTATCAGCTGAATTACTTTTCTGTCTTGCCTGTTCATAGTCGTAGGAACATGTGAGAATTCTCAAGCCCTGGATGCCACAGATATAATGTAATCTCAAGGGTCTTGCATCTAACTTCAGTCATTTGGTTGGTTTAATCCATTCCCCCACTCTTCATTAGGGATGTGCTTTTAATCTCATCTAAACCTTGGTCCCTAGAAAGAAACGTCATCACCCCTTTATATGGGGCCTATGATATGATCCCTCTTTCTCTTTCCTTCCTCACCAAGGGAAACTTTTAACTTGAGTGGAGAAAATAAATGGGTGGCTTTTAAGACCAGAGTGGCATTTCACACACTGGAGTTCCAGTATGAGAGAGAGAGAGATTTTGCCAGCCTAGATGCCCAACACATTTTGAGGATTGGAGCCTAAATAACCTGACAAATCTTTTATACAGATCAGCTATGCACAACTACCATAACAAATGCAAAAAAGGAAAACCAGAGCATTAACCTGCATATAATGGGTTTGTCGTTGCACGTGTTACTTTCATGACAGAACTAGTACATTAATTCCATCACATCACAAAACCAAGGTAATGTCTGATGTGTTTGTTTGCTACTGAAATAATGAGATTAATGAAGGTCCATTTGTTGATAAAAGCATTTCGGAGGCGTGAATGCCTTTTGAGTTCAGGAGTGAGCAGCAAATCCATTTCTCCCTCCCCCCCACAATGCCTCTAATAAATGGATTTTTTAGTATAATAATGCTTTTTAGTACTACCCATGGCAGAGAGACCACAAAGCTTGTCAAAATGTTTGGAGATGTTATCCACATATTTATAGTAGCATTTCTTAATGTTTTCTTTCCACCCAGCAGGAGCACTAAAAGGATGGTCATTAAGCTGAGAGCACTGTAACGATACTGTTAAATTGTTTTGTTAAAACTAGTTTAAATTCTGAAAGATTAACAGATCTGTTCTGGGCCATTTTTGTGAAGCTCAGTGTAAGCCAACTTCCTTAATTTTCTTTTAGGGACCAGTCCATAATATTATAGAATCTAACTGGAATACACTGTCGTGGGATATTAAATGGTCCCAAAATTCATGACTTGTTAGCAAAGACCAGTTCTCCTGGTTGCTTAGACCAGCGAGGAAGTATGATCCAGAAGCTTTTATAGAAGTTGAGAAACATCATCAGCTGATTTGCTCTGGCCTCCTGATGCAAAGAGGCTTTGGTGGGTGGTCTCTCTGCTGTTTTCTCCTTTCACCAGGATGAGTAGTGTACACAGTCTGGATCCTTGACCTCTTCTTCACGAGCATGGGAGCAGCGCGTACGCGCATTGTTGTTATTCTCTGCAGTATGGTGGAATTGGCTGCGCTTCATCATTGTTACACTGCAGAGCCCAGCTGTCCCTAAACAGAGCTTTTCAGTGCCAGAAAAGACTACTTTGGGGAGGGGGGGGATTGTAGAGTAGATCCAACATCATCTGGAGTGAGGCTTGTTACTTGCCCCTCTCCAGGCTCTCCCTGCCACTGCAGTTTAATGAATGGGAATGGGGAGTAACTAACCCACAATACTGGCTCTCCATGAGAGCACCCCAAAAGCACAAATAAACCCCACTCTAAAAAGGATCACACCAACAAATTAGCATGATCCCTTTGCAACTCTGGAGCTGCACAGCTCTGGAGCTAACACCACATCAGAGAAGAGAATTAACACAGCCCTCATCTTCATAGTGTCGAGAGGGTGTCGCACTGCTGCCGGCAGACAGCGCCCCCCGCATTTGTGCTCCTTCCGCCCATCTACAGTGGAAGGAGCGCCACGGCGGGCTTTCCTGCCGCCACTACCACCACCGTGCCCACCAAGCAAAGCACGAGCAGCAGCCTTCCAAGGTAAGGTGTTTTTTTTAAAAAACAAAACTTTTTTAAATGGGGTGGGAAAGGGGGGGAGGTCTGTGGAGGCACGGAGGTGGTGCAGTGAGCTTATGGCTCACTGGTCCACCCCCTTCCCTGCCCAGCCCATGGCAACCAATCAGTGGTCACAATAGACTGTGGCACACCTACCAGAAGCTCTGGAGCAAGAGCAACAGACGGCAAATGCCATCGTCACATTGCTCCAAGCTAAAAAAGTCAGGGGTAAATGCCCGACTTTTTTAGAGCAGAGCTTTGCCCCTAGATGGCTTTGGAGTGGCGGCAGCATCATGTAAATGATCTGCCACCACTCCAAAGTCACCGCGGGAAAAAGCGCCCATCTAGAGGTACCCACAGTCTCTTTGCAACTCTGGAGCTGTCATCCAGTTCAAGGCTTGCTAGAGTCATGATGAAACCTTACAGTGGCAATGGTGGTGGTCATGGTGATGGGAGTCTAGACACTGGTTTCTTTCTCACCATGTGAGTTCTCTTTTTTATAGCCTATAAAATTGTGAATAAATAAAGTGCACTCCTTAAGTTATACTTAATTTCCCACTAATGTGTTGATGGAACGAAAGCTAAACTGATTTAATGTAAATCCGGCTTGCTAAGTGCTCCCTTTGTTTTTAATGGATGCATGCCATTGGCTGTTTTATTTTCCTAAATCTATGGAGACAGCTAACAAAATAAAAATAGCACAAAGCAACTGCAAAACAAAAAATATCCTAATGTATATAAGACATTGTGTTAATTCTGATGTTAGCATTGCATTGGGACAACCCAAATCTCAACTACAATGCAAATGCAAATTTCCAAAAAAGCTTTTCATCTAGGACTTTTCTACATGAGGCTTTAAACCACCACTTTACTTAGGCTTCTGCTTCTGAATTCTCCATAAAATTAAGATTGGATCCTCGACACATTTTTTCCTGGCGTTTTTCTTTCTCTGCCTTTCTATGTGTTCCATTATGTAACTTCTAGGTGGTGCTGTGGAATAATAATAATAATAATAATAATTTATTTATTTATTTCTTACCCGCCTCTCCCTCTGGATCGAAGTGGGGAACAACATAAATACAAAACAGCATAAAATACATAAAACTGATTAAAAACATATAAAACTAATGAATTATTAAAAACATATAAAACTAATACATTATTAAAAAGCATCTTAAAATTCAACTGGGTAGGCCTGCCGGAAGAGATAAGTCTTTATAGCTTCCTTAAATTCTGGAAGACTGTTAAGTTGGCGAATCTCTCCCAGCAGGCCATTCCACAGTCTGGGAGCTGCAGAAGAGAAGGTCCTCTGGGTAACAGTTGTCAGCCTAGTTTTTGCTGACTGGAGTAAATTCTTCCCAGAGGACCTGAGTGTGTGGGGCGGATTGTACGGGAGAAGGCAATCCCACAGGTAACCTGGACCCAAACTATGTAGGGCTTTAAAGGTAATAACCAACACCTTATACTTTGCCTGCAAATTAATTGACAGCCAGTGAAGTGATTTTAGGATTGGTGTTATATGGTCATCTCTAGGAGTATTGGTGACCACCCTGGCTACCATATTTTGAACTAATTGTAGTTTCTGTACTAGGCACAAAGGTAACCCTATGTACAGCGCATTGCAGAAGTTGAGCATCAAAGTTACCAGCGCGTGCACTACCATCTTTAGGTCTTCCAACTCTATGAAAGGGCACAGCTGGCGTAACAGCCGAAGCTGATAGTAGGCACTCCTGACCGTCGCATCTATCTGAGCTGTCATTTGGAGGGATGGATCCAAGAACACCCCCAAGCTGCGAACACAGTCTTTCAGGGGGAGTGTAACCCCATCCAGAACTGTTGACACACCTCCAAACCCAGGTTGGGGCTTTTGACAGTAAGCACCTCCGTCTTGTCTGGATTCAGCTTCAGTTTGTTTTTCCTCATTCAGCCCATTACCACCTCCAAGCATTCATTCAGAGGAGACACACTATCCTTAGCTGATGCTGTTGTCGAAGGCATAGAGAAATATATTTGGGTGTCATCAGCATATTGTTAGCACCCCACCCCATGCCTCTGGATGATCTCTCCTAGCGGTTTCATGTAGATGTTAAAGAGCATTGGGGATAGGATGGTGCCTTGTGATACAACACACAACAGCTCCTTCTTTGAGGAGCAACTATCCCCAAGCATCACCAACTGGAACCTGCCCGAGAGGTTGGACTGGAACCACTGAAGAATGAAAGAAAAGGACCACGTGAAAGGTTCGGATAAGAGACTGTGTATATGTAAGAAATAAGTTGTTTCAGCTCTTTAAATGCTTACCTAAATGAGTAAAATACTCCCTAAAGAAAAACCTTGTTGTGAGCAGTGATTTATCTAATCTATGGGAGAGAAGTGCACCTGATGGATTATCGGAACAGACTCAAAGGAGGAAAAGAAACAAACGATCACCAACAAAGGTTATGGGCCCAGCTATGCCTGAGAAAAATGCTGTGAGTAAATAAGCGTCGTCTTCTTAACATTTGAAGAAGGTAACTTTATAGGCTGACCATATGAAAAGGAGGACAGGGCTCATGTAACTTTAACAGTTGTAGAGAAAAGGGAATTTCAGCCTGTGTCATTTGTATGCAATTAGTTCCTGGTGAAATTTCCTCTTCATCACAACAGTTAAGGTTGCAGGGGCCCTGCCTTCTTTTGTATATGGTCACTCTAGTATAGTGCCTGCACCTTTAACTGTTGTGATGAAGAGGGAATTTCACCAGGAACTAATTGCATACAAATGACACTGGCTGAAATTCCCTTTTCTCTACAACTGTTAAAGTTACATGAGCCCTGTCCTCCTTTTCTTATGGTCAGCCTAGGTAAACAACACGGTGAATTGAAACTGTTTGTTTGTGGAATTTAAAAAACAAACAGAATGGCTGTGTCCCTAAGTCCCAGTATGCCACTGGAGAGGTTAACTGAAAAGAATTATGTTAGTTGGAGTGTTAAAATGGAGATGTTGCTCCGGAGAGAAGATATATGGGATCCTGTAATAAAAGACCCACCTGCTGACCCTCCTCCCCATGAATGGCTTCGCAGAGAGGAGAGATCAAGAGCCACAATAATTCTTGGTCTAGATGATAGCCAACTATTGACAATAAAAGGGCTGTTAAGAAATCTACATGTAAGATTGCATTAAGAAATCTACATGTAAGAAAAACAGCAGGCAGTAAAGTGTACCTTGCCAGAAAGCTGTATCAAACAAGGCTAAGCAAAGAAGGCTCTATGTCTGCGCTTTAATTGACATTGAAGGGTCTCTTTGCTGATTTACAGGAAAGAGATATGATTTATACCCCTTTAAATCAAGTGTATATAATTTT
This sequence comes from Anniella stebbinsi, assembly GCA_029215795.1. NCBI lineage: Eukaryota > Metazoa > Chordata > Lepidosauria > Squamata > Anniellidae > Anniella > Anniella stebbinsi. The sequence goes on along the minus strand of JARDYH010000005.1, from coordinate 54,882,360 downwards.
ATCATCTCTAGATGAATCATGGGATTAGATAATTTGCACTTTGGAAGCAATGGCAGAAACAGACCTAACAATGGAGTTTGTTACAGGAAATTGCTTCAAGAGTGGGAAAGAAGACAAGAACAAGAAATAATAGGGGGAGGGGTTGTTCAAGAAATAAGAGTGAGGTATACCAAAAGCTTATGGGATTCGTAAATGTTATAAATGTGGATCAGAGAAACATCTTAAAAGAAATTGCCCCAAGAAAAATTGGGAATATACATCTAAAGATAAAGATAAATATTTCCAATGAAAAAAAGAGCCTTTCTCTGTGCATATTGCTAAAATAAATTCAAATAATGAAAATATGATAAATGATACAAAATGGGTAATAGATTCAGGAGCTACACATTTTCTGGCTAATGAAAAGAAAATTGTTTAAAACAATGATCCCAGCAAAAGAGTATGCAACACTTGCTGATGGTACGCAAAGAAAAGTGGAAGGAAAAGGAAGTGGGTATATAGACAGTATAAGAACAATAGTAACAAATGTTCTGTTTATTCCTCAAGTTGAAAATAATTTAATGTCTGTTTCAAAACTGGATGCAATGAATTTTGAGATCAGATTTTTTGAAAAGAAATGTGAAATATTGCAAAAGGGAAAAATCTGTGTAGAAGAAATATTAGAGAATTCATTATATGTTATAAGACAAAATTGTTTGGAAATTTATAACAGAAAAAGGATAAATATGGGTGTGACAGTGACAAATAAGCCTCCACATGTTGAATGTATACATCTATTTCATAGACGATTAGGGCATGCAAATTTTAAAACAATAGGAAAAATGCCAGGGTTATGTTCAGATATGAAACTAAAACCATGCAAATCTTTTATGGACTGTAATGCTTGCAAGTAGGGATGTGCAGCGGATTGGATCCAATCCACGATCTGAATCCAATCCGCCCAAAAATTGGATAAAAACGATCTGATCCGCCAACCATCTGATTTGATCTGATCTGATCTGAAGGGACCCGATCCGGATCGGAAAAAATAAGAAAATTGGACACCATTTTGAATGTTTTTCCCCATAGCCTAGTATTGTGTTACAAAAACACCTATAACGTTTTCATTTTTAAAGATAGATGGATGAAACTTGGGCACTTGGTAGATGGGTTAGGGATAGTTATATGTGAGAAATTTCAGAAAGATTGGTGCAGGCATTTTGTGGCAATTAATTTTTTAAGAAAGAACCAGGAATGCCTGTAACTTTTTCATTTTTAATGTTCCACACGTGAAACTTTGCCACATTGTAGGTGGTACATTGGGACCCATGTGTACGAAATTTCAGAAACATAGGTACTTGCTTTATGTGGCAATTAATTTTAGAAAAATGGGTAGTAGTGGGGTAAATACAGTTATGCCTCCAACTTTTTTATTTTTAAAGATACAAACTGGAAATTTGGGCACATTACAGGTACCACTTTGCTTGCTATGTGTGTGAAATTTCAGAAAGCTAGGTCCAGGCATGTAGTGGCAAGGTATTTTTGAAACAATGAGGAAAGAAACACCTATAACTTTTTTTATTTTAAAAGTCAGAAGTCTGAAAGTTGCTCACTTTATAGATGGTTTAGGGGTTGTTACCTATGAGAAATTTCAGAAAGTTAGGTCCATGCATTTGGTGGCTACGAATTTTTTAGATTAAAAGTTACAAAAGTTTTTCCACAGAGGCTTGGGCTGTCAATTGCACCCCCTCCCCCTCCCCCTCCCTCTTTTATCTGTCAAAAGTCTGTTTTGTTGTAACTTTTAATCTAAAAAATTCATAGCCACCAAATGCCTGGACCTAACTTTCGGTAATTTCTGATAGACATTAGACATACCACTTTGGTTCACATGTGTGATAAATTACAGAAGCATAGCTTCAAGCATGTAGTGGCAAGGTATTTTTGAAAAATGAGGAAGGGAACGCCTATAACCTTGCCACTACATGCCTGGACCTATCTTTCTGAAATTTCACACACATAGCAAGCAAAGTGGTACCTGTAATGTGCCCAAGTTTCCTGTTTGTATCTTTAAAAATAAAAACGTTGAACACATAACTGTATTTACCCCACTACTAACCATTATTCTAAAATTAATTGCCACACAAGGCAAGCACCTATGTTTCTGAAATTTCATACACATGAGTCCCAACGTACCACCTGCAATGTGGCAAAGTTTCATGTGTGGAACATTAAAAATGAAAACGTTATATGCATTCCTGGTTCGTTATTAAAAAATTAATTGCCACAAAATGCCTGCACCAATCTTTCTGAAATTTCTCATAGATAACTACCCCTAACCCATCTAAAAAGTACCCAAGTTTCATCCTTCTATCTTTAAAAATGAAAATGTTATAGGCGTTTTTGTAACACAATACTAGGCTATGGGGAAATGCATTGAAAATGGCATCCGATCCGAAAATCGGACCTCCGATTTTTGGATCAGAATCAGATCGGATCCGATCCAGTGGACCTCCGATTTTTTCCGATCCGATTTTTTTAAAAAATCCGATCCGATTCCAATCTGATTTTTCCGTCTGTGCACATCCCTACTTGCAAGGAATGCAAGTCAACAACAGCTCCTATAAACATCAGTTGTGAAAGAAATACTAAGCGAGTGTTAGAGTTAATGCATATTGATTTGGCAGGACCGAACAAGAAGATGTTAGGTGGAGCCAAATATTATTTGATAATAGTTGATGATTTTTCCCATTTTGGTTTTATTTATTTGTTAAAACAAAAGGGAGATGCGGAAAAAACTCTAAAGAATTTTATAAGTTGGGTAAATGCCAAGTATAATACGAAAATAGCAGGATTACAATCAGACAGAGGAGGTGAATTTACATCCAAAACATTTGAACAATTGTTATCTGAAAAAGGGATAAAACATAGATTAACAGCACCATATTCACCACAACAAAATAAAATAGCTGAGAGAAGGAACAGCTATTTACAAGATATGATTAGAACAATGCTAAATGATTCCTCTCTTCCCATAAAATTTTGGGGAGAATGTATAACTTATGCCAATTATATTCAAAATAGACTTTATTCTAGTGTAATAGATACAACACCATTTGAAAAATTCCATAGAGCTAAGCCTAGAATTAGTCACATACGAGCATTTGGATCAGTGTTGGGTACATATTCCAAAGGCATAAAGAAAGAGAAAAACAAGTGCAAGAGCAAAAAAAGGTATATTAATTGGGTTTGAAAATTCAAGTTATAGAGTGTGGCTACCACAAGAGAAGAAAATAACAATAAGTAGAAGCATAAAAACATATGAACAAAATTGGGAAACAGTAGGAAAATTTACTGAAGTATATTTAGAAACTAATAAAGGAAGCTCAAAATTAGTTAACGATCATGATGTAATCAGAGAACCTGATTCTCTTGAACCAGGATTTGAGCAACCATTAGAAGTTAAGCAAGAAGAAAATTTATTACAGAAAATGCACAAAGAGGAGGGGAAAGAAGTTCCAATAAGTTCACAAACAATTCCATCCCCAATACCTCTTAGAAGATCAGAAAGGACTAATTTTGGTAAACCTCCTGAAAGGTTTCAAATAAGTGAAATAAAAGCATTATGTACAAAACTAGAACCTGAAAGCTATACAGACATAGAAAAATTACCTCCTGAAATTGCTACAAAATGGCATTCTGAAATTGCTACAAAATGGCAAAGTGCTATGCAAGATTAAATTGATGCCATGGAGAAAAATGCCACATGGACATTAACTCATTTGCCTCCAAATAGTAAAACAATAGGATGTAAATGGATTTATAAAATAAAAAGGAATGCAACAGGTGAAATTGAAAAGTATAAGGCATGATTAGTAGCAAAAGGTTCCAATCAAAAATTTGGAAAAGATTTTGATGCAGTATTTGCCCCAGTGGTAAGGCATGAAACAATAAGTTTACTACTGAAATTAGCTGCAACAAAAAATTTACAAGTATTCCATTTCGATGTAAAAATTGCTTTCCTTTATGGAGATCTAGAAGAAACGTTGTTCATGGAACAACCTCAAGGTTTTCAAATAAATCCAAACCTAGTGTGCAAGTTAAACAAATCAATCTATGGATTAAAACAAAGTGCCAGATGTTGGAATACAAAGATAGACCAAACGTTAAAATCCATAGGTTTCAGCCCAAGTATAGCAGACCCATGTGTATATATAAAACAAAGTGAACAAAGCTTTATATATTGTTTACTTTATGTTGATGAAATTCTCTTAATATGTGAATCAGAAAAACAAAAGGAAGAATTTGAAAGCAAATTAAGTAATCATTTTGAATTGAAAGATTTAGAACATGTAACTCATTATCTAGGAATAGAAATAACCAGAGATACAAAAGGTAATTTTCTCCTTCATCAGAAAAACAAAATAGAACAACTGCTGCAAGAATTTGGAATGTTAGATAGTAAATATGTCAAGACTCCAATGACAGTAGATTTTCAAAAAAGGAATGAAAGTCCAAATTTTGAACATGTGGAAGAATATAGGAGTGTTATTGGTAGTTTGTTATATATTACCAAATTAACAAGACCTGATATTAATAATGCAGTCAGCATTCTAAGTAGAAAAGTAAAGAACCCTACTGTGAAAGATTGGAATGGTGTTAAGAGAGTACTTCGATATCTTAAGGGATCATGTGACAAATGTTTGAAACTAACAACCATAGGAACAAATGATCTAAAATGTTATGCTGATGCAGATCATGCAGCTGATGAATCAGATAGAAAATCCACTTCAGGAATGATGATAATGTATCAAGATTCATTAATTAAATGGTATAGTAGAAAACAAGGAATAGTTGCAACATCTAGTACTGAAGCAGAATATATAAATTTATCAACAGCATGCAATGAAATTGTATGGTTTAGGCAACTGTTATCTGATCTACATATAGAAATGAATAAACCTGTTATAGTTAGGCTGACCAGATAAAATCCAGGTCAGGGCTCATGTAACTTTAACAGTTGTAGAGAAAAGGGAATTTCAGCAAGTGTCATTGGTATGCAATTAGTTCCTGGTGATATTCCCTCTTCATCACAACAGTTAAAGGTGCAGGCACTATACTAGAGTGACCATATACAAAAGAAGGCAGGGCCCCTGCAACTTTAACATTTGTGATGAAGAGGGAATTTCACCAGGAACTAATTGCATACAAATGACACTGGCTGAAATTCCCTTTTCTCTACAACTGTTAAAGTTACATGAACCCTGACCTGGATTTTATCTGGTCACCCTAGCAAATGCAGATAAATGTACTAACAGAACAAAGCACACTGATATCAAATGCCACCATGTAAAAGACTATATGAAAAAAGGTTGGATAACATTGAATTACTGTGAAACAAATTGGATGATTGCAGATCTTCTTACAAAACCTTTGACTGTTGAGAAACATGAAAGATTAGTAAGACAAATAGGAATGGTTGAAAAAAAAAGGAAAATGGTCAGAAAATATATGTATAAATCAAAATTTTAAAAATAAAAAAATAAGGAGGGTTTTGTTAGTAATTGAAAGGAATGTAATTAAGTATGTATTCTTTTTTAAACTAGGAAGATAAGGAGAGAATGAAAGTAGAAATTGAAAGCAGGTGTTCCAGATTAAGGCATAAGAAACACCTGAATCAACTCTGTTAACTACATAAAAAAGGAAAAGAAAAGGATTATGGTGGAAGGGGCAGGTAATGTAGATTTTGTTGTGGAAAGGGCAGAGGAATGTTTAGGAATGCTTGTATTTTGTTTTTCCATTTTTGTTATTGGCTGCCAAATGAAAGAAAAGGACCATGTGAAAGGTTTGTATAAGAGACTGGCTGAATTTGGATGACACAATAAGCAACTGGGGGGGGACAATTGTCTGTTGTATGGACTATCGTGTTGTTTGAATGCTAGATAAACAACTGTAAAGCTGATTATTACCCCATCATTGTGTTGTCCGAATTCAGCCACTGTGTATATGTAAGAAATAAGTTGTTTCAGCTCTTTAAATGCTTACCTAAATGAGTAAAATACTTCCTAAAGAAAAACCTTGTTGTGAGCAGTGATTTATCTAATCTATGGGAGAGAAGTGCACCTGCTGGATTATCAGAACAGACTCAAAGGAGGAAAAGAAACAAACTATCCTCAACAGAAACCACATTAGTTCAGGTTTGGGTGGGCAGAGTCCCATGGGTAGAATGGCAGGTCACCAACTGCGCAGGTGTGATGCAGCAATTGAGCAGAGGCTTGCTTCCCACCTCTCTCTCTGCTCCAGTGCTCAGTGACATGCAATTGAAAACAATGAGTTACTTCTGAGCAGACATGTTTACCTCTCTCCTCTCCTTGTGTCCACCCTTTCTCAATGGGAGCAAGGGTCACTTGGGGGTGATCAGCTTTTAAAGTTTCTAGGGTGACCATATGAAAAGGAGGACAGGGCTTCTGTATTTTTAACAGTTGCATAGAAAAGAGAATTTCAACAGATGTCATTTGTATCTATGCAGCACCTGAAATCATCACATAGGCTGAATTCGGACAACACAATAGTCAATGGTGGGGTAATAAACAACTTTACAGTTGTTCATCTAGGGGGTACTCCCCACACAACATGGTAATAAATAATCAACTGTGGTGTGGATTAGGATCAGCGCTGAGTTGACTAAGGCAGCAGTTGGATGACACAATAGTCAATACAACTGACGATTGTTCCCCCCACCCCCAGTTGCTTATTGTGTCGTCTGAATTCAGCCAATGGCTGAATTCAGACAACACATTAAGCAACTGGGGGGGGGGGGGAACAATCGTCAGTTGTGTTGCTTATTGTGTTGTCTGGAGGGTAACACACCGCTCACAAACTACTGACGGTATGCTATTCCGCCCATATAAGCAACTGAGAGAAACAACTGGCTTGCAAGTTGTTTGGCTCAAAGCCAGTTGTTTAAAGTGTAGTGTGGAGGGGTGAGTGTGTTAATGGCGTGTGGTGAGTGGGTTAAAACACAAGCCCATAGAGGCAGGCGGCAAGAGCAACCAAAGCGGTGGCTGCCACTCTGCTACAACTGGTGCAACTTGCAGAAGCTGCTGGGATAGAACTGGGAGGACTGAGGGAGGAGGGAGGGTGGGGAGAGGGTCGAGGGCTGGGTTGACTATTAGTCCACTCAACACCAGCCCCAACCACCCACAGTTGTGTAGGAATATGTTGTGTGGGGAGTACCCACAAAATAACCAAATGTATGTTGGCTACCCAACCCACCATTGACTAATGTGTGTCCGAATTCAGCCATAGTCTTGTATTGCCACTGCACTTAGGCAGAGGCAGGCTAGAAATGAAGTGGCCACACGCAAACATAGGGGGTAAGAGCAAGAGGCTCAGTTCGGATGACATATTAAGCAACGGAGGGGTAAATAACGTACTGACTGTGCGTTAGGCAGGAGGAGCTCCGCAGACGACATGCTGCAGTCAGCGCTGCTCGGAACCGGCAAACGCCCCGGCTGCTATGAACTTGCGACAGCCATTTTGGTTGCAGCCTCTTCTCCGTGTGTCCCCCAGCTGTATCCCAGCATGCACCGTGAGTTCTGCCGGCTGCATAGAGTGGCTGCTCTAGGCAGAGAACTCTATTCCGAAACGGAATAGTCCACGGAGAGAGGGGGGGCTGAATTCGGATGACACTTTAAACAACGGAGCTTTGGGCTAAACAATGTGCAAGCCCATTGTTTTGCTCCGTTGTTTAAAGTGCCTGATTAACGTACTGTCAGTTGTGTGTACGTTGTGTGTTGCCCTCCAGATGACACAATAAGTAACACAACTGATGATTGTTCCCCCCTCCTCCGTTGCATAATGTGTCATCCGAACTGAGTCAGAGAGTGCCTCAATTCATGAATGGTGGAGAGAGTTCAGAAGAGCAGATGATGACAACTATGGCAAAGGAAAAAACCGTTTAAAACACGTTGATAGTTTCTGCCTTGGCGCTAGCAGCCTCTTAAAGCTGCTGTTTCCTTGGATACTAAGAGTCGGTGCAGGGCCCACTCCCCAGCAATTTACCACCTGCTTTTCTATTGGTTTCTTGATTATTTTTCATCAAGAGCTTGAGGAACATTAATCAATGCTCCTGGTTTCCATGATACAGCCACTTAATACCGGTCAAGCATGCTCTTTTGAAATCAGAACGTAACCTCTAAATTGGTACGCTTTCCCCAAAATCACAACCCACCCACAACTCCCTTGTCCCTGCCAGACTCTAGGGGCTGATCCAGTTGAGTTTCTCGAAGCCTGACTCAGTCCTGGTGTGACTTTTAATACACAAGAGCAGAAGTAGACTAACCAACTTTCAAGTTGCCATCTAAATTCCAGCTGCCTCCAGGCCTGCCTCTGAACTTTCTGAGGACTGTCCAGAAACTTCAGCTAGTCCAGAATGTGGAAGGAAGATTCTTGAATAGATCCATGGAGTATTGGGAGCACATGACTCCCTTGTTGGAACAGCTTTGGTGGCTTCCAGTAGGGTGGCCATGTGTCCTACTTTTTTAAAAAAAACTATCAGAGACTGTCCTCTATTTGAATGGCTGTCCAGTCCAAATCCAGGTTAAAGATAAAGCACCATCAGAAGGGAGAGCAGCAGGGGCCTTGAAGTTGTCCATCAACACTCAGCACCAGGAGAGCAACACACTGAGCAGATAAACAGATAATCTGGTCACATATCTTATATTTCTATTTAAATTATAGTAATAATTTCTAAATTTGTCCTCTTTATGGTGATGTGTAAGTGGCCACCGTACTTCCAATTTGTTTCTAGGCCCAACTCAAATTCTAAATTCCTGTACAGTTTGGGACCAGGAAACCTGAAGGATCGCCTTCTCCCATATCATCGATGGTCGTTCTCCTGTGGCTCCCACCAATAGAGCGCTTTCTTCCATGGGAGTCTGCACAGGTCTTAAGATTTTCACTGGAGGGCCTTCTTTTGAGATCACTGCCTTCAGAGGCACATTTGGTGGCGATGCAAAAGAGGGCCTTCTTGGTGTCTGCTTCCAGGCTGTGGAACTCCCTGCTGAGGGAGATTTGGCTTGCTCCCTCTCTGCTGTCCTTTCTGTAGCCAGGCAAAGACCTTCCTTTTTATTCAAGCAGGCCTTTTACTCAAGCGTGTAAGTGGGTCTTGTTGGCTTGGTTACTGTTTTTGTTTTGTTATTGTTATGCTTTTAATTGTATTTTAATGCACTTATTTTATTATTGTTTTAATCAAGTTTATTTATGATTGTTAGGTTGCAGAGTGCCATTTTCTTGGTAGAAAGGCACAGTACATATCAGATAAACAGCTGAGGCACACTTGGTTGAAACCAGGCCTTCTGTGTGGCAAAACTTTGACTCTGGGATTCCGTGCCTAGGGAAGCCTAATTTACTTCCTTGCTGTTGGCCTTATGCCTCATTTTGAAGGCTTTTCTTTAGTTTGTAGGAAGTGAGTTTTAATCCTTCCCTGTACGGGTGGGTGACCCTTCTGGCAAATGTATTTTGGCTCTGAAGCTGTTCTGCAGGAAGCTGCCTTAAAACATTTGGGGTTGTCTGACCAACTTTCTGTGACATTTCTAATTTTTAGCTGAGTGATTTTATTGGCTGTATTTGCTCTGTCAATATTAGTGTTGATAAGAGTTTGGAACCAACTTCTTTGCTGCGCCTACATAACATATACTGCAGAATAGGACTTTTGTGTCTTCTTCACCCACAGCCCCAACACTTCCCAACATGCCCTCAAAGGGGCTGTTTTCACGGTGCCAGGTTGGCACCACCTCCCTCCTGAGGCCCACGCTTTCCCTCTCCCAGGGCGTTGTTGTGTACTCCCGGGTTCCAGAGTGTGGGGTTTCTGGGTGGCCATCTGGGTCCCGGAGCCACCCTGCCCTCTTCCTGGTGGAACACCACCAATCGTTGGTTGCCTTTCACCAGGCTCCACCCCCGGGTTGGCCCCTGGATTGGCTGCAGAGCGACATTACATGGCGGAAGTGTTGTCTTGACGTCGCTCCCTTTCAAAAAGTTGGGGTAAATCCCTGACTTTTTAAATTGGAGCATCGCAGGGAAGCCCTTCGGTGGCTATGAAGCTGCGCCTGCATTGTCTAACTGACAGGACGGAAATCCACACCCACCACAGGGCTTTCCATGGAAGTAGACAGCCCTCAAGTTTCCTCTGGAGGGTCCCCTAACTAGAGGGTGCAGGGCAGGGGGCTGTTCTGCCAGTGGCATCCTTTCATTGGTGAAAGAATGATTCTGGATCCAAACTGTTATTGTTTGTATTGGTTTTAAATCTTGTAAGCTGTTTCAGACATTTATGTTTAAACAAATATCTTTTCCCCACACCAGGCAAAGATCCAGAGAATGAGTGCTGGAGGGCTGCAGTCCACAAAGTAGCATGTCCACATCTTCAGGCTGCACAAGCTGAAAAGTATCCACCCAAAGTTGAGCAGATGGTGTCCCAGTTGCATCCATCTCTGACTGTCAAGCATGTGGCATTCACATTGGAAAGAATGAGAAAGATTTTACCTGCAAAACACAATGCAAAGTGGTCACAGTTTGGTCCTTTGGGGGGTTTAATCAGTTGGTTATCCAAACTTCTATGCAACAGATTCTTTACTACTCAAAAGAGCTCTATTGGCTGGCATTCTATGGCCACAATGGTGACAAAGTAGTTGCATTTCTATAGTGCCCAATAACCAAAGCTCTCTGAGTCGTTCCCAAAAATCTGTCAAAAAATACAAACAGCAACATGATACATTACGCTAATCAACATTACGATAACCTACAACATTTGAAACAATTTTAACAGCTAAAAAGAATTTCAGTAAAGAATTTCAGTAATAGACTTGCTCAAGATCTAGACCTTGATAATAGACCTGATTGATAATAGACCTGTTCAAGCCCCATCATATGCCATGAAGTGCCTGGGAGTAGTAATGAAACCATTGATTAAGTCCCATGCAAGTGTTCAGTGTCTTGTTTTCTCACGCTCTTGGAGAGGTGGCACCTCTACAGCAGTCACCTTGTGCGTTTCATAAGAAGTGAAATAGCAGGAAAGGAAGCAGGGAGGATGAAAGTTCACTGATAGGGAACATTTTTGAGAGACTTGAGTATTTTCACTTTGTGGTACTTGAGAAAATGAGTTTCTTTTGAAGAGGCTCTGAGCAGCCGAATTGCCACAAAGAATTATAGTGGCAAAGTTTGGCCCTGTTGTTCATCAAAATTGCAAAGCTGGGTCAGATTGACATGTTGCCTGTCCCAATTGCATCCCCAAAAGAATTGCATCAATGCCAAGTTCCATAATCTTCCTAAAAGAAAAAAAGAAGGCTATGGATAGAATGTTTATTTATAGATATTCCAAAGCCATGAGATAACAATAGGATTCCCCTTGCTATATCAGACCATGGCCATTTAACAGGGGTGGGCAACATATGACGCCCCCAGACATTGATGGACTGCAATTCCCATCATCCCTCGCCATTGGCTGGGACCTTCCAGAAACTGAGTGAAGAACTTTTTATTTTCCCAGGCTTTTTAGTCTTTCAGGTTTGTTTTGTTTTTAAATGTGTTGGTGTGTTTTAAGATCCCCGCACTGCTGCTGGCTTTTACTTTGGCTTATTATTGTAGTTTTATTCTATGTTAAACTTTTTAATGTTTTTGAATTATGTTTTATTATGCGATTGTATTGCCTCATAGTGAGTACTGCATCCAGTTCTGGACATCACACTACAAGAAGGATGCAGACAAGCTGGAGGGGGTTCAGAGGAGGGCAACCAGGGGTCTGGAATCAAAGCCCTATGAGGAGAGATTGAAAGAACTGGCCTTGTTTAGCCTTGTGAAGAGAAGATTGAGGGGAGACATGATAGCACTCATCAAGTACTTGAAAGGTTGTCACACAGAGGAGGGCCAGGACCTCTTCTTAATCATCTCAGAGTACAGGACACGGAATAATGGGCTCAAGTTACAGGAAGCCAGATTCCAGCTGGACATCAGGAAAAATCTTCTGACTGTTAGAGCAGTATGACAATGGAATCAATTACCTAGGGAGGTAGAGGGCTCTTCCACACTAGAGGCTTTCAAGATGCAGCTGGACAGCTACCTGTAAGGCATGCTTTAATGTGGATTCCTGCATTGAGCAAGGGGTAGGCCACTTCCAGTTCAACTATTCTATGATTCTATGATACGTTTTGTTTTGTGAACTGCCAAGAGAGCTTCAGCTATTGAGTGGCATAGAAATGTAATAAATGAATAAATACATGAATAAAAAAACATCACCATCATGCTGGCTGGAGATTATGGGAGTTGTTGTCCAACATATCTGGAAGGACACCAGGTTGGAGGAAGCTGTTCTAGCAGTATTTTAGTTTCTCTGGCCATGTATTTATTATTATTATTATTATTAATAATAATAATAATTTTATTTTAATGAAAAAATATACAATACACTGTTATACAACACAATCATTATACACAATCAGTTATTTTAGTTACTCAACAAAAGCACCCAGCATAACACTACGTATGAACATCTAAGAGTGAGTTAAGTAAATTTAATATCAAATAGATTGCTCATAACACCACACAAAACATCCAAGAATATAAAATAAACTAAATAGATTACATAATACATAAAATCAAGTTTCACATATCTTTCAAAGCCAATGATTTATTAAATAGCAAAACATGATCATTTATGGCAACTTAAGTAGCCAATATCATGTTGATGTAATAGTCATTTGATTTGATAAAGGACTTTCACCATATGACAAATGAGCCTGCTTTCTGCCCCCAAAGCACAAGAGAAGCAAGGGTACATGGGAAGAGATCATATTTTAACAAATTTCTGGGGGGGGGGGGGTTCAGAAGCAAAACAGCTTGTAAAAAACAGTGGGTTACTGTGTTGTCCCCTTCTTCTGTCTTTCCCCTCTCAGCACTGTTTAGTAATACAAAAAAGGAGGCACACAATCTCCTATATTGTACAAACTGAAAGCTGATGGGGAATTGGTTTGGTGTTTCCTGGTGTTATGAGCTGTCACCACCCCCATCAAAGGACTCCGATGTGCACCTGTCCTCAGATGACCTGTGATATTTATTTATTACATTTATATCCCACCTTTTTTCCCTTCAAGGAACCCAAGGTGGCATACATAATCCTCCTCTCCATTTTATCCTTACAACATCAACCCTCCGAGGTAGATTGGGCTGAAAGAGTCCGTGACTGGCCCGTTGTCACCCAGTGAGCTTCCATGGCTGAGTGGAACTAGAACCTGGATCTCCCGACTCCCAGTCCAACACTCTAGCCACTACACCACACTGGCTCTCGATTGCTTGTCTGGGTTGAGCTTGGGAGGCATAGCTTTAAAGTAGTTCTGGTCTTTCACAGAGGAACAATCTCAGAAGATGGTAGTGGAGGACTTTTGTTCCATCCTGTGGTTCTATCCAGTCCCCTTTGCCTTTTAACATCTATGCGGAACCATTGTGGGAAGTCATCAGGAGGTTTGGGCTCCTGTATTCGGATGAAACAGCTCTACCGCTCATTTCCATCTGCACATCCCAGGGAGGCTATTGAACTTGTAGGCAAATAAGCAAGTTGAAAATTAATCCAGACAAGACAGAGATACTATGGGTTGGATAATCAACAATTCTGGATGGAGGTTTACAGCTGGTCTCAGATGGGGTTGCATTCCCCCTAAAAGACCATGTACGTAGTCTCAGAGTCCTACTGGACTCTGCATTAACTGAGAAGCCCAGGTGGCTATGTTGGCCATGAGTGTGTTTCACCAGCTTAGGCTGGTATGCCAGCTGTGGCCCTGTCTGAAGAGGACAGGCCTTGCATCAGTTATCCATGCACTAGCAACATCCAAGCTGGACTACTGTAATGCCCTGTATGTGGGGCTGCCTTTGAAGACGGTTCAGAAAGTTCAGCTGGTACAGAATGCAGCTGCCTGTGCATTGGTGAGGACAAGGCGATCCAATCATATTATGCCCATGCTGCACCATCTGCACTGGTTACCAGAGTGTTTGTTGTATGCTGCCTTGGGAGGGTCCCTGCCCTGAAAGGCAGTCAAAAACAAATTTGGAAGGAAGGAAGGAATGTTGCTATGTTGTGAAATGAGCATGGCTCTAGAAACAGATACATTATTGTGGATGTAGATGTATACTTTTCTTCAGCTGTCCCACTTCCTCCCTATATGCATTACTTAGCAATGGAAACCTTACACCTCCTCTTACCCCTCCTTCCGTTAGTGAACTAGGCAAAGGTAAGCTGCTGATCAGGTGCCAGAATGTCACCACATTCTGAAAGGTAAATCCTAGGTTAGGACACTCAATGAGAAACCTGCCTGTCAGCCGATGAATTAAAAAGGATGTAGAAGAGAAGAGGAATGAGATGGAACTGAAGGAGGATGAGATGAAGCGACTCTTAAAATATCCTTCTCTACTGTAGAACCTTTTGACCAGGGAGATAAATAAGGAGAGATGTAGTGGAAGTGTTTATACAAACCACATGCATGATTCATTCCAGGAGAATTGTTAGACTAAATATAGAGGTTATTGACAGGAGGCATTACAAACCTTGACGTAGGAACAACCAGTTCTGGTTACAAGAAGGTTTAATAGGGGAGATTAGCAAATGCGGACAGACAAGAGATTCTCAGAACCTCAAAAGAGGAAGTAGAATCAAAGAGGCGAGGACTGTACAGGGGCTTTTACTTATGGAGTGCAGATGGGAGATTTTGCTGATCATTAGTTCATATAAACTGCAATTTGAGATGATGTTTGATGTCTAATATGTCTGATGTCTGGTATGCCCAGAGAGCCCATTACCACCGTCGGTTGGTATGCCAACTCTGCCTGTTCCTGGATAGGGATACCCTAGCCATGGTGATCCATACACTGGTAACCTCATGATTAGACTACTGTAACGTGCTCTATGTGGGGCTACCCATATGTGCTGTTTGGAAGCTGCAGCTAGTGCAGAATGCAGCAACTAGGGTGCTCACTGGAACACCTAGCTATGCTGACATAACACCTGTGTTAAAAGAACTGCACTGGCTGCCTGTTAGATACCGAACCATGTACAAGGCTATGTTATTATCATATAAAGCCCTAAACAACTTAGGACCAAAATACCTAGCAGACTGCCTTCCTTTAGATCTTTAAGATCTTCAAGATCTTCAGAGGAGGTCTTGGTGGTCAGTCTGAAATGAATGGAATATTGACATGAAGAAACCTGATGATGTAGGCTGACCAGATAAAATCCAGGTTGGGGCTCATGTAACTTTAACAGTTGTAGAGAAAGGGGAATTTCAGCCAGTGTCATTTGTATGCAATTAGATCCTGGTGATATACCCTCTTCATCACAACAGTTAAAGGTGCAGGCACTATACTAGAATGACCACATACAAAAGAAGGCAGGGCCCCTGCAACTTTAACAGTTGTGATGAAGAGGGAATTTCATCAGGAACTAATTGCATACAAATGACACTGGCTGAAATTCCTTTTTCTCTACAACTGTTAAAGTTACATGAGCCCTGACCTGGATTTTATCTGGTCACCCTATGATGATGGGCCTTCTCTGTAGTAGCACCCACCCTGTGGAAAAACCTTCCCTCATGCAGTTCGGGAGGCGGAAAATGTAATATCTTTTAAAGCCTCCTGAAAACACACCTTTTCACACAGGCTTTCCCTGGGCAGTAACTGCTGCTGGATTTTACTTTGGTTTCATGTGTTACTTTCACATTTTTAAAAGTTTTATATTGTGTCTCATTATGTTGTATTTTATGGCTTTAATCGTGAGCTGCCCAGAGAGCCTTAGCTATTTGGCAGTATGAAAATGTAATTTTGGCCCCCTCCACAAGGATGCGCTTTTGCGCCCGGTTCGGGGATTATGCGCATTTTCGCGGAGGCGCATTTACGCCTAATCCCTCTGCACGGGAGGCGGCGAGAAGCGGCGAAGCGCTTTAAAAGATGCCCAAAAAGCACTTTACAGGTAGTTAATGCGCATAATCGCTTGTTCACACAGCGAAAATGCGCTTTAACGGCCGGAGCAAAATAAAAGTCGCTATTTAACGCGCGTTCGAAAATGCGCATTATCGGGGAGATAACGCGCCTGTACGCCCGTTTTGCGCTCCGCTCGTGTGTAGGTAAAATTTATAATGAGCCTTCAAGGCTCATTAAACGCCCCGTGTGGAGGAGGCCAAAGAAATAAAGAAACAAACAAAACTGCTCCGTGGACGTTTTACTGCAAAAACAATTTGGGGGGGAAATATTTTGGAGAGTCTTGCTGCTGGAACTTACAATAGTAGTTTGCTAGGTTTACATGCAGAGTATGATGCTTTGAGTAAGCCAGCAACATAGGAAACTGCTTTATACTGAGTCAGACCATTGGTCCATTTAGCCCAGCATTGTCAACACTGACTGGCAGTGATGGGTCTCCAGGGTTTCAGCATGGGTTTTTGCAGCCCTACTTGGAGTGCCAGGAATCGAACCTGGAACCTTCTATATGTGAAGCAGGTGCTCTGCTATTGAACTACAGAACTGTGTGCATTAAGTGTATCAGTATTTATTGCCATCATATACCGGTGGTATAGTCTATCCAAATAAAGATGACTCCTTTCCTGTCCAGAAGGGGAAAAAATCTTCAACATAGGGACTTTGATGCCAATCTAGCTTTTATTGACAAAATTTAACAAACAGCTTCTGTTACTGTGAACCACAATGCAAAAACAAACAGATGACTAGTATTTGCTTCAATATCTCCACAGTGACAATTGAATATATTTCTGTATCTTAAGAGTAAATTGAAATTTTACTTCACTAAACCTTAAGTCCAAACATACTGAGAATTTATCTTGTGCTACAAATTGCACAAATGGCATCATGGTGAAAATGAAATACATCCACCAGGCATGCGCTGATGACCTCATAATTCATAAAAAAGAGTCCTGCAAATTGTATTATCTGTGTAAATAAAATATACAAATTTGCTATAACATCCTGCTATAGTACTTGTGTCCAATGTCCTAGAAGGCTAAAAAATTGGCTGAGATGTCCTCATGAGCCTACCCTGTGAACTAACTACATTGCTCAAGTAATTGGAGTCATTGGGTTGGATCAGATTTAGTCACACTTCGAGCAGACCCATTAAAATCGATGAGAAATTAGTCATGAGTAACTCATGTCTCATTTATTTCAGTGGTTGCATTTTAAGTATTACTAAATCTGGATCCAACCCATAATGTTGCATTTAGAAACTCCATTTTCTTTTAGCACCAAAGTAGGGTGACCATATGAAAAGGAGGACAGGACTCCTGTATCTTTAACAGTTGCATAGAAAAGGAATTTCAGCAGGTGAAATTTGTATGCATACAGCATCTGGTGGAATTCCGTCTTCATCACAACAATAAAGCTGCAGGAGCCCTGCCCTCTTTAGTAGAGTGACCAGATACAAAAAGGGTAGGGCTCCTGCAGCTTTAATTGTTGTGATGAAGAGGGAATTTCACCAGGTGATGCATGCATACAAATGGCACCTGCTGAAATTCCCTTTTCTATGCAACTGTTAAAAATACAGGAGCCCTATCTTCCTTTCTATTAGGTCACCCTAAAGGCCTCAAGCAAATCTATTCTCTCATAGTGCTAATCACTATACAATTCTATTTAAAAACATGGATTTTGTCCCCAATAAATTCACATTTCCAAAGACAAACGATTGGTATTTCAGTGTGTTATATTAGGGTGACGATATGAAAAGGAGGACAGGGCTCCTGTATCTTTAAGAATCATATAGAGAAAGGAATTTCAGTAGGTGTAATTTGTATGCATGCAGCACCTGGTGAAATTCTTGCTTCATCACAACAGTTAAAGCTGCAGGAGCCCTGCCCTCTTTTGTATCTGGTCACTCTAGTATAGCTTCTGCAGCTTTAACTATTGTGATGAAGACAGAATTACACGGGGTGCTGCATGCATGCAAATGACACCTGCTGAAATTCTCCTTTCTATACAACTATTAAAAGGTACAGGAGCCCTGGCCTCCTTGCCAGATGGTCACCCTATACATAGATGGAACTCTTGTTTTCCAAAGTTCAGAAATAGCCAAGGGCTTGTTATCCAACAACTTCGTGGTACACATTAAATTTTCTATCACACCCCAGTGATTACAATCTTCAGATTATCAAAATGCCTTACATTTTCTGAGCTATTTTGATGAACGAGGTTGACTGTACACACAATTTCAGTAAACATATGACACACGTTGGCAACATCTTATTATACAAAATCAAAAAGCATCAGCCATCCATCATTATTATTTCAGCCTCTGCCATTATAACATGATTGATTTACTGCAGACATAGCAGAAGTAGGGCCTGTGGAGAAAATAACCTGAAACTTCAGAAAAGCAAATCCAGCAAAGAAATGAGCAAATCCATTGACTGGTTGCTGCTGTTCTTGTTTTGCAGTGGGTGGAGAGCACATCACCACACAGGAATTAATTTTTTAAAGTCTAATCCTGATGTGATTCACAACACAATCATATGTATGTATACTCAGAAATAAACCTCTTTGGGTTTAATTGTGCTAACCCCTGGCTAAATGTACGCAGGCAACAAAGATGGTAAATGTAAATAGGTTTTACAGTCAAATCTCTGTGATTCTTTGGATAGAGAAACTAAGCATAAGATTGAAGATTCCCAAAGTCACCCATTGACTTTGATTAAATCCTGCCAGAGCCAAGCTAGGGGCATGGATGTGGGGCCTGAATGTACTCCCAGTTCAGTTGCCCATGGTCAGCGGCTTCTGCTAGAAGCTGGAAGCTGGAACCTACAGCAAACAAAAGACTTCACTGCTGATATATATACAGGCGTAGCCTATCTAGAGGATTCACATTGGCTGCAATCAAAGGGGTTGATGTCACACACTCCTACTCCCTTCTGTGTCTGGTGGGATCTCTGAGGCTTAAGCACAGACAGTCCATGGTAATTTATCCAGCCGCCATCTCATCTTTTGAGATTCCCAACTCAGCCTCCAAAGTCCCTGACACAGTCCCATTCTTTGGTCGTGTTGCCATCCTCATAGCATCGAAGAGCTGGATGTGACCTTGGAGGTTATCTACTCTAACCTCCTGCATAGTGAATCCCATGAGCCACATACCTCTCTTGCCAGATTCTTGCCAAGAACCTGGTGATCAATTCCCAGGGCTTCTTATAATGCTCTGGTGAGTCCAGATTCGCAATATGGTGATTGCTTGATTGGCTAGTCTTAAACCTGAAGCCACTGCCAAAAGTACAAAAGCCAAACAAAACTCCAACACAACCCTTCGATTGCTGTTATCTGCAATAACACTGCTCATGCTCAGTGTGTTGTGAGCTTTGTCACGTAGAGCTTTCTACAGTACATTAGCTTCTGGCATACAGGCTACTTTTGGGAGCAGTGAATAAAATATATGGATCATTGGCTTGAACCATCTATCAGTTCTTACATTTTTAAATCCCACCTTATGTTCTTAAAACCAAACATCCTTAGGTCCACATCCTCATTTTGTTTGATCAATTCATCCTTTGATCGGAGCAGAGAAAAAGCACTGTTCTAAGTGACATTGAAAGTGATGAAAGAGTTGGCAACTTTCTCTTTGCGACTCAGCTGTTCTGTCTCTCCCCATGTTTGGATTGGGATCTGACAGCAGCTGGAAGCCCTAGCATGGGTGGGCTCACTGACATGGATCACCTCTGTCAGATCTGCCTCCAAGGTACTAACTGTGTGGGTCACCTGTGCCACATGGACTTTGTTGACCACTCTTTTGTGCAAGAGGCAACTGAAGATCTTCTTGAATCCCTTGCGAAAATGCTTGGATACCAGAGCGTAGACAATGGGGTTGACACAAGAATTGGCATATGAAATCAGGTGAGAAAGAATCCTAAGCACATATGTAGCATTGTTCAGTGGGAAATAGCCAAACCAAAAACAGAGGATGACCAGGTGATGGGGAAGCCAACAAATGCAGAACAGAACGGCGACAATTATAATCATTCGGGTGACCTTGCGCTTTCCCTTCTTGGAATCAGACATGTCTTTAATGGGGTCCACTGATGTCCAGAGGTAACGGATGGTCCTCAGGTAAGTGAGGCTCAGAATCAACACTGGAATGACATAGCTGAAGACAAAAGTGCAGAGGTCCATAATCTTGCGTTGAGGGAACTTCCAGATGGGATGGCAGACGGTGACATTGGCTACCTGGAACTCCTGGTAGTAACTGATGTAAGGTCCAGAGAAAATGAAAGAAAGACCCCAGATGAGACAAATGGCTGTCAGAGCATTTCTAGGGGTTCTTAGTTCTCTTGAATGCAAAGGGTACCTTATGGCCAAATACCTAGGAAAGCAAAAGAAAAGCAAGAAAAGTCCATGATACTAAGGTAGTGGTACTAATTTATTTTTATCTGGAAAATGCTCTATGTGAGGAGAATCCAAAGTTAGTAGGCGACAAATGCAATAGCCAGAGTAACATTTTTAATGAATGTGTTATGCCTGACAGACTTTCATCCTGAGAATGGGAAGATGTCATGTCCCCTTCCTCTGACTCCATCTTTCCCCTGACCACTTATGGTATGGTTTTTCCTGGCTATACAGGCAGTGCTGCAAAGATGAAAAAGCAGATTTCTCAAGGGCATGGAACACTGCCTACTCTCCTAGGAGCTGTCTTCATGGTGCCGAGTGGGTGCCGCCTCCCTCTGAAACCCCACGCTTTCCCTCTCCCAGGATGGGGTTGGGTAATCCCGATGCCGAGGAAGGAGTGCAGGGTTTCTGGGTGGCCATCCGAGTAATGGAGCTGCCCCCACCCTCTTCTTGGTGGACCAATCATCAGTCATCTTCCACTAGGCACTGCCCTTGGATTGACCCCAGGTTAGCCACAGAGTGATGTCAGATGACGGAAGCGCTGTACTGATGTCGCTCTGATTGAAAAAGTTGGGGCAAATCCCCAACTTTTTCAATCTGCAGCTTTGCAGGAAAGCACCATGGTGGCTGTGAAGCTGCACGTGCGTTGTCTAACTGACACAGCACAGATCCACAGCCACTGCGGAGCTTTCCCTGCATATAGACAGCCCCCTACATGTGTATATGCATGGTTGCCCTGCACTTGTTTGTCTGAATGTGTATGCACTGCAGTGAGGGGGCTCCCACCTCCCCATCATCATTTGCACATTCCTTGTATAAGCCCTGTTCAGGGAACAGGGCTATGGAGCGGTATTGTGCTCTTGCCATACATGGACGGGTTCTTTCTATGCCTGGCTACACTGTGGGTGTTGCTGGTGGATGTTCTGGGCATGCCTGTCAGTCATTTTGCTCTGTTCTCTGTTGTTTTAAGTCATATCGTTTTGCTGTTGACCTGCTTGTGCACAGAATCCCATCTTTGGATGGTTCCAGATGAGAGTTTTACTGTGGGTTCGCTTGCCTCCGTCACGGAATTTGGGTCCAGACGTCATTGTAACCCTCCTGTGTTTTCCCACTGTGCCTTCTGCCTTTTTTCTTACCATGGAAAATCTATTAAGAAACAACAAAATAGCTGCCCTATGTCTTTTGTTTGCTAATCCTCAAGCACACTGTCTGGAAGCACCCCGTATCACACGTGTGTTACAACCATGGCAATCGGGTTGCTCTGTTAGTTTTAGATACTTGCCAGGCTACTTGGCAATTTTTAGGATAAAAGATCTTAAAACCTTATCTGAAAATACTTTATGGCCACTTAGCCCGGATTCCCATGGATATTGGGGGGGGGGGGGGTGTTCCTCCCATTTCTGCATGAAAATGGATTTCATCCAATTATTGTGTTCTATTTGTCCTGATCACCTGAATTTAAAGGAGTTTGTTTCTCTCTTTCCGTTTATCCAAGAGCTTTCCCTTTTTAATGTTTTATTATTATTATTATTATTATTATTATTATTATTATTATGGCAGTCTAATAATAATAATAATAATAATAATAATAATATTTATTTGTAGCCCGCCTCTCCCTCCGGATCGAGGCGGGGAACAACGACAATATAAAACATAAAAATCACAACAGTTAAAAAAATTTAAAAACAAGAGAAAAATACAACATTAAAAACATCTTAAAATTCATCTGGATAGGCCTGTCGGAAGAGGACAGTCTTCATGACTCTCTTAAATTCATGAAGACTGTCAATTTGTCTAACCTCCTCCGACAGACCATTCCATAGTCTGGGAGCGATGGAAGAGAAGGTCCTCTGGGTAACACCCGCCAGCCTAGTTCTGACTGGCTTGAGTAAGTTCTTCCCAGAGGACCTAAGTGTGCGGGGCGGATTGTACGGGAGAAGGCGATCCCGTAGGTACCCTGGACCCAAACCATGTAGGGCTTTAAAGGTAATAACCAACACTTTATACTTCGCCCGGAAACTGATTGGCAGCCAGTGAAGCGATTTTAAAACTGGTGTAATGTGATCACCCCTAGGTGTACCGGTGACCAACCTGGCTGCCATATTTTGAACAAGCTGAAGTTTCCGGACTAGGCACAAAGGTAGCCCTATGTACAGCGCATTGCAGAAGTCGAGCCTCGAAGTTACCAGTGCGTGCACTACCGTCTTTAGGTCTTCCAACTCTAGGAAGGGGCGCAGCTGGCGTATCAGCCGAAGCTGATAGTAGGCACTCCTGGCCGTCGCATCAATCTGAGCTGTCATCTAGAGCGACGGATCCAGGAGTACCCCCAAGCTGCGAACACAATCTTTCAGGGGGGGTGTAACCCCATCCAGAACTGGTTGACACACCTCCAGACCCAGGTTGGGGCCTTTGACAGCAAGCACCTCCGTCTTGTCTGGATTCAGCTTCAGTTTGTTTTTCCTCATCCAGCCCATTACCGCCTCCAAGCATTCATTCAGAGGAGACACACTATCCTTAGCTGACGATGTTGTCGAAGGCATAGAGAAATATATTTGGGTGTCATCAGCGTATTGATAGCACCCTGCCCCATGCCTCCGGATGATCTCTCCCAGCGGTTTCATGTAAATGTTAAACAGCATTGGGGAAAGGATGGCACCTTGTGGTACACCACATAGCAGCTCCTTTTTTGAAGAGCAGCTATCCCCAAGCATCACCATCTGGAGCCTGCCCGAGAGATAGGATCGGAACCACTGAAGCACAGTGCCCCCGATTCCCAATTACCCCAGGCGCTCCAGAAGGATACCATGGTCGATGGTATCGAAAGCCGCTGAGAGGTCCAAGAGTACCAGCAGGGACACACTCCCCCTGTCGATACTAAGGCGTAGATCATCTACTAAGGCGACCAAAGCGGTCTCAACTCCGTATCCTGCTCTGAAGCCGGTTTGAAATGGGTCTAGAAAATCAGTGTCATCCAAGACTGCCTGGAGTTGAAAAGCAACTGCTCTCTTGATCACCTTGCCCAAAAATGGAAGATTTGATACTGGCCTGTAGTTATTAAAGTCCAGGGGATCCAGGGAGGGCTTTTTTAGAAGCGGCCTTACCACCGCCTCTTTTAAACATGATGGAAAGCTCCCCTCCCTGAGAGATGCATTAATGATATGCTGTAGATGTGATCTAACTGCATCTCCTCCCTGGACGACCAGCCAGGAAGGACAGGGATCGAGAGGGCAAGTCGTCTTCCTCACACATCCAAGTACCTTGTCCACGTCCTCGGTACTCACTAACTGAAACTGATCAAGTGTAATCCTACTCGCGGAGTCACTGGACACTCCACTGTCAACCTCTGCTATAACAATGGCATCTAAGTCGGCTCTTATCCGAGAGATTTTATCTGAGAAATGATCGTTAAAGGCATCACAGCGAACTGCCGAAGGCTCTAAAATCGGATTCAGGGGAGAAGGAGCCTGAGTTAGACCCCTCACCACCCTGAACAGTTCTGCTGGATGTGAATTCACTACTATGTCACTCTATTTGTACACCTACTATATAATATGATTATTTGGTTTGACTTGTGACTTTGTGAAACACAGAAGCATCCTAATTATTTCTCTTTCTTCTTAACCATATTCTGTCCTCCTGTTCTCTGGTTGGGACACAAATGCTAATCTTTGGGCATTTTGTGAGACAGAAATGATTCTTTGTTTGTATCCATTTATAATATGAACGTGAAACCTATATTTGCCCAAATGCACATTTGAATTGCACATGCCTCTCCACATAAACATTGTTCAAAGATTGCCTGAGCAGCATGACAGGTTCTCCAAGGCAATTTCAGCCACAGCCACTGTGTCTCCTCCAGCAATCTGGCAGAGCTACTTTGCTATAATGTCTCCCTCTAAATTTAATGATATGAAATATTCTTTATGAATGCATTTGATATTTTTGACAATGTGCACTGTGAGAATAAATCAGCTTCCTATACTGTCAGAAATGCAGTCTCACACTAAACCACAAGTGCGAGAAACATAAACAATATAAGGATTTTGCAGGATAATTCTTTTACAATTTTTGGTGTTTTTACACACATAAACATGTAATATGTACTGCTGTATTTGCATATGCATGCATCATACAGCAACACTCACCAGATAGCTAGGATTAGCTGAGGCTCTCTGTTGAGTGCATATGTAGTTACAAACACAGGCTTGACCCCACCCCCCATGATGTGTGAAGCTGCTCTAAGTAAAGGAGCATCCTACACTAAGTACATGAAAAGAGCCCTGCTGGATCAGACCAAAGATGCATCTAGTACAGCACTCTGTTCACACAGTGGCCAACCAGTTGTTGACCAGGAACCCACAAGCAGGACACCAGTTCAATAGCATCCTCCTTCCCATGTTCCACAGCAACAGGTGTATATAGGCTTACCGCCTCTGATAGTAGGTGCTACGTCCACTATCAGAACTAGTAGCCATTGATAGCCTTCTCTCCTGGAATTTATCCAACCCCCCCTTTAAAGCCATCCAAAATGGTGGCCATCACTACATCTTGTGATAGTGAATTCCATAGTTTAACTATGTGCTGTGTGAAGAAGTACTTCCTTTTATCTGTCCTGAATTTCCCACCAACCAGCTTCATGGGATGACCCCTGGTTCCAGTATTTTGAGAGAGGGGGAAAAAGTCTCCCTATCTTCATTCTCCATACCGTGTATGATTTTGTAGATCTCTATCATGTCTCCCTTTAGCCTCCTTTTTTCCAAGCTAAACAATCCCAGCTGTTGTAGCCTTCCCTCATAGGGGAGTTGCTCCATCCCCTCGATCATTTTAGTTGCCCTTTTCTGCACTTTTTCCAGCTCTACAATATATATATTTTAGGTGTGATAACCAGAACTGTACACAGTATTCTAAGTGTGGTCGCACCGTAGATTTGTATAAAGGCAGAATGATACTGGCAGTTTCATTCCCAATTCCTTTTCTAATAATGCCTAACATGGAGTTTGCCTTCTTGACAGCAGCTACCCAGTGGGTTGACATTTTCATCGAGCTGTCCACCACAACCCCAAGATCTCTCATACTGTCTTTATACAAATCTGGGTAAACTATAGTCTTCTTCTTTTTTAAAAAAATGTTGCACCCTTTCAAACACACCCATCCCAATACAGCAAGATAGAACTGCAAGCAGAAATAAGTTTCTACTCACAGATTCTTTGGCTAATTAGAAAGTGCACATACAGACTGAATATGCATCTGGATACATATCTGTGATGCATGTCAAGTGTGATATGGCTAACACAAGCACTATCTGCACTGCGGAGTATAAATGGGGGTCTGCCTTCCCATCTTTCTTGCTTATGCTTCTTGTTCATAACTCCCTATGGGTTGGGAATACCCATTTTTCATTCTTCTCTTTCTTCTTCAGAGAAAACCAAAATAAGAGTTCATTACATGCCCACTATAGTGGTTATCTATCTGGGAAATCTTAGTACCCCAGATGGAAAATCAGTTTTGCCCTACATACCTATATAGCTATGGGTACATTTTGCAACAACTACTTGGTTCAATAAAAGATACAATAATAATGCTTAACATTTATATTATGCTTTTTGAATGGTCAAAGTGCTTCATAATGCACTAACTCTATAATCCTTTCAATTGCCAACCGGGAGTTGGGGCTAAGAGAAAGTGGCTTGCCTTAAAGTAGGCTGACCATATGAAAAGGAGGACAGGGCTCATGTAACTTTAACAGTTGTAGAGAAAAGGGAATTTCAGCCAGTGTCATTTGTATGCAGTTAGTTCCTGGTGAAATTCCCTCTTCATCACAACAGTTAAAGGCCCCCTCCACAAGAATGCGCCTTTGCGCCTGGTTCCGCGATTATGCGCATTATCGCGGAGGCGCATTTACTCCTAATCCCTCTGCACGGGAGGCGGCGAGAAGCGGCGAAGCGCATTAAAAGATGCCCAAAAAGCGCTTTCCAGGTAGTTAATGCGCATAATCGCTTGTTCACACAGCGAAAATGCGCTTTAACGGCCGGAGCAAAATAAAAGTCGCTATTTAACGCGCGTTCGAAAATGCGCATTATCGGGGAGATAACGCGCCTGTACGCCCGTTTTGCGCTCCGCTCGTGTGTAGGTAAAATTTATAATGAGCCTTCAAGGCTCATTAAACGCCCCGTGTGGAGGAGGCCAAAGTTGCAGGCACTATACTAGAGTGACCAGATACAAAAGAAGGCAGGGCCCCTGCAACTTTAACTGTTGTGATGAGGAGGGAATTTCACCAGGAACTAATTGCATACAAATGACACTGGCTGAAATTCCCTTTCCTCTACAACTGTTAAAGTTACATGAGCCCTGACCTGGATTTTATCTGGTCAGCCTACTTAAAGCTACCTAGCGAGTTCATGGTTGAGATGAGTCCTGAACCCATAACTTTTCGGCACACCACTGGCTCATATTCTTAACCACTCAATTGTTTCGTCTCTTCTCTGACACTCATTCTATAGATTTGACATGGCTACAGACCAGTGGAGGCTGGTGGCTCCAATGTCAGTGAGGATAGCTTATTTCGAGCTCTCTCTGGTTCTGAGTGAAACCTGGAGTAGACTCACTGTCCTGACCCTCTTTCCCCTTGCGTTCTATGAAGTCAATAAAGAGGTCTGCTAGGAAATCAACAAAACGTTATTCAGGCTATAAACACCTTTCCTCATCTGAAGTGAGTCTAAAAGTTCAAAGTGACTTGCCCTTGAGGCAGGATTAAGCTAAACAAGCAAAACAGCTGTTCCTTTTAAGGAAAGGAAAAGTCTATTACTGCTTTTATGCAGACTGGTCCTGACTAAGCCGTTTCTGAGCAATCAATCTGGTCTGAGCAATCAATCTGTCTGACCGCCTTCTCCCCTCTCTGGCTTTAGCTCGTCTCTCTCTTTCTCTTACGGAATCTCCCATCTCTCAGGCTTTTCACACACTCCCCTTTGGAAGAAGGGGCCTGATTCTCAGCTTGGAGTTTTACACCATCAGAGATAAGCGCTGGCAAAGGTTCATTCACAGCAGGGAAAGAGGCCATGGGAATCAACTCTTCCCCTCCTTGTAGGGACTGGAATGACTCTTCGACCTCAGAATCTGATTCTGAATGAATGTCTGACAGTCCTTCACTCTGCTCAAGGGAAGGGGGATTAGACACAACACTCACCACCTTACTGACATCAGAGCCAACAGTTTCAACTGCTACAAATACACTGATGCTGACAATATTCACACTGCAGTTCATCTGAACAGATTTGTTCCAGAAACACCTTTCTAGAAAGCACCTGTCTTTGAACTGTGGGCATGATCCAGCAAGAAGAGGCTATATGGACAGTCCTACCTTACTGCAGATTATTTGACTAGATGGCCCTTCTCATGGAATGGATCTGTCAACTTGAATTTGTAAAATTGTAAATCATTAGGTATATTGATGGAATAACAATGACAACAATACCTGCAATTTAATAGAGTCATTCAAGAGATTTACGTTCTCCCTTCAGTGTTATAAGACAAAATTTTGCATGCGTGCCGGGAAGTGGGAGAAATTGAATTATTCCAGTTTGCAGAGTAATTTGTGAGGCTCTGAAATGACATGGTAATGCTTACTTAAAAGACCAAACTCCCTCCCTGTCCCCACTTGCCTGCTCACCTGTCTAGGGATACAGTCGTGAGGGTGAAGCTGCTGGCATACATGGTCAGATAGATGAAGAAGTGCACAGCTTTGCACATGAGAGGCCCAAAGATCCAGTCATCCAGGGTGTAGATGGTGGCCTGGAAGGGCACACAGAAGACAATAAAGCACAAGTCGGCCACTCCCAGATTGAGAATGAAGAGGTTGGTGGTATTGTTGATTTGCCCATTCCTCAGCAGGACGGCCAGCACCAAAGAGTTACCCACGGTGCCTACCAGGAACATCAAAGAATACACCAGGGGAATGATGATAGATACTAGCTGCCAACTGTTGCTCTCACTGCTTCCTGAAGAGTTTAGCTGGGACAAGGATCTGTTCATATTGGAAGCAGATGTATCCTCTTAGGGGAGAGAAGACGGAGAAAGGATTCTTTACCAGTCTGGGTTAGCTAGGAGTAAATCACTTCCATCTACAGATCACTTCCAGAGAAAACTTATTTTCTAAGTAGTTGTTTCCTTCAGAGCAGATCCTTTGGGCAGCCGCTTTCCTACTTGTAATCCTTCAAGTCAACTCCAGTTCCATTCAGATGCTGCGCTTCTGTCTGTCCTCAAGTTTAAAATGTACTGTTAAAACTCTACGCTTTTTCTTTTGTAGCAAACACTGCTGGAATGTCTTTCAGGCTGCTGCGTCTTCTCCAACACCAGCCACCGCCACTCTGGGAGGCGCGCAAAACCAAAGGACTAAACTTCTTTCCAGTTGCACTTACTGACAGTTTAATAGCCCCAAGCTGAACCCATTGTGCTCAGCCTGCTCTGAATTCTACTTCATGGTATTCGCGGGGAATGACTAATATATTCAAGCCTGCCTCTTGTTTCCAGGGAGACGAACAGTCAAAATAAAAGTAATGGTGTCTATGGAAACACAGTCCCCTCCCCACGTACAAAGTACACATGCTGACCACTTAAGATTGTTTCAAAGCCTGGGCTTTGCCCATGTGCTAGTGAGAAGGAAAATATTGCTTTGGTTTAGTGAACATTTTCAGAGGATAACTGATCATCCCTCACGGATAACTTCATATAACAATGGGATGAACACTAGAGTTCACTTCCAAGACACCTTAAGAGTAGACCTGGGGGCTGTATATACGTCTTCAAAGCGATTCACAGCCACTGAGGGGCTTTTCTGTGAAGCTGTGCTGTTAAAAAGTAGGGGACTTATCCCGACTTTTTCATTGGGAGTGAGGCCAGCCCAGCTCCTCTGCTGTCTGACCTTGCTCCATGGTCGATCCGGGGGGCATTTCAGGCAGATGGCAACCAGCAATTGGTCACCAGAAGCCAGGAAGAGGGCGGGGGGGGGGGGGGGCGTCCAGTACCTAGATGACTGCAAGAAACCCCATGCTCTGTCCTGGCATGGTGATTACCGGACGCCACCCCACAGGAGTGAAACAGTGGTGTTTAAGAGGAATGCAGCGCCAACTCGGCGCTGTGAAGGCAGGGTCCTGCTGAACTCAAGCACTCAGTTACCACATGAAGCAGCAGAGGCTGGTAGCTTCAATGTCAGTTCGGCAGTGTATCTGCTCCGGGTTTCAGTCAGAACCAGTCAGAACTCTAAAGGAGCTATCCAAGATCTGAAGCACTGACATCGGAGACACCAGGCTCCACTGATATGGGGCCTGTTGAAATATTTTGCACATTACTCCAGGACTACCTGGAGACTTTAAAGATTCCCCTCCCCCCCTTCATTTTGAATGTTCTTAATTTTTGGCCAGAAAGGAAACAATCTCTGAGGCTGAAGATTCCTGGTTTGGCTATGAAATTCTTTGGATGGCCAAACCTTAAGGGAAGCTTCTAATCTAATTTAAGACATTCTGGCTTAGTTCGGATAATCACAGGGGGAAAGAAGCATGTGTCAGGTGCATGACCACCATTTTCCTAATTATCCACAACTTGTTATGGATTAGCATGTTGTCGAAACCTGGTGATGTGAGTGGCGGGGGTAGCTTCTAAACCACTCCACAACCCATGGTTTGTTGTAGGGGGTTGTGGAGCGGTTTAGAAATGGTGTTCAGGTGACTGGCACATACAGGTTGGGGTAAAGAAGCCACTGTGGCTTCCTGTGCCCCCAAGATTCTCCAAACCAGGTTACTGTTATTATGAGTTTATGATTTCTATACACTTCATTCTTCTTTGAACCTAGCAGGGAAATATATCTCAGCTGCCATGCACTTTTAAAAGAAATATGATGTAGTGAGCCTGTTCAGACAACATGCTAAACCATAGTTAGGCCACTAACCCTTTTGCAGCAAATGGTTAGTGAGTATGTTTAAACCATGGTTATGTAGCCACCATGGTTAGGAATGATTCACATGGCATGCTAAGCCATAATGTTTAGCTCAAAATGCTTAACCACTATGGTTTAGTATGTCGTCTAAACAAGATCATTGATTTCATGGAACTTAAAATCACAAACAGAACAATCAGGTAGGGAGCAATCCTTTCAATTCCCATCATCCAACAATATGGGATTGAGGGTTTGCAGGTATCCACTCTGCAGCCTACACCCATGTTCTCATTAGGATTTACAAAAAAACAAAAGGTGTTCAGGAACAGCAGCAAAGACTCTTGAGGATTTAAGGGAGATGCACAGAAACAAGAGAAGTAATACAAGACAAATGAGCTGGAGCAGAATTTTAATAATTCTTTATTGATATTAAAATGGATTTCCCCCAGGCAGAAGAAAGGAATGGATGCAGGTGCCATGTCACTCTCATTTTGAAATGAAATGTACACAGTCCTCCAAACATATTAATCAAATCAGCTGTTGTGTGCGTGGGATGCATTTTACCGGGCAATATAAAATCCCTCCCATCAGCACAAAAATGAAGATCAGATTTAAAAAATAGGTCTGGTAAAGAAATCTAGTTTACTACTGGAGGACTCATAAGCTGAAAAGCAGATGCAAATAAGATGAACAATTGGGGTCTCTGAACAGTTGTGGGAGAACAATTCCCCTTCCCACCTTGATTGTTTTAATAGCAAAGGGGCTCTGCCAAAATATATTTGAGGGGACAATGGGGCCATGCCACTGAGCACACATCCTTGGAACCTTTCAGCAGTGATGAAGGCGCAGACCTCTTCACCACCAAAAGGCTCCTTTTGCAGGGAAATACCTACTGGGAAGACCACTGCATTAGCCCAAGAACTGTCTGAGTGCATTAAATGCCCAGCAGCCCCTTGCATTGACTGAGGAGAAACTCTGCCTCCCCTCTGCTACAGGGGCCATTCTCTGGTAGCACAAGGGAAGCATGTATGCTCAATGCTCAGTCAAGGCAGCTTTCGTGAAGAGGATGGGGTCTGCCAGACTCCATCATTGCAGGCTTTTAGGAATGCCCTAAAGACTTACTTGTTTTCTCTAGCTTTCCCCTGATTATGTTTGGGTTATAGCTGCAATTGTACTGTAGGTTTTGTGTTAAGAAGGTCTTTGTTGCGTTTTTTGAATGTTTGCTGTTTTTATTACCTATCAGTAGGTGGCCTAGAAATATTTTAAATAGATAATTTAAAAGCACCCTGCTAATATCCTACAATGGTAGAGAAGCATCTCTACCAGTGGACTCTTATCTTTTCCCTATTTAGCACATAGGGCATCTGCATGGTGCGACATTCACTTTAGAAATAGGTGGATGTTTTAAGGATGAGAATAAACAATAGTAGATTGGCTGGACAACAAAGGGGGGGAAGGGAATAAATGCAAGCTGAAACTTTGGGATCAAAACTACTTAAAGCAGTAATATATAACGAGTGTTAGCAATGGACATGTAAATAATAAATAAGTAATGAGCAATATTCAGCCCACAAGTTATATTCATCCCCCCTGCGTGCTTGTTGGAATTCTGACAATATCAGTCTTTTTCCAATTGAGATGCTATCACATAGACAATTTTTAAACACACTGGCTGAGTTTCCATGTCATGCCAAACCTACCCTGTGAAATAAGTCACACAGTGTAGGTTGTCATCTGAAAAACCCACAGTGAGACAAACAGATGCTCAGGGTTACTGTGGGTTGTTCTGCCCCTCTTTTCCCCTCAGTTCTTCAGCCGGCTTGGCCCAGTATCCCAGGGGACATGGTGGCAGAACCTGTCTTGACTGGGGCCAAGCCCTGCTCCAATCACAACCCTGGTCAGTAAGAGCCTTACAAAAAAACCTTTCTCTCTCTATCTTTCTCTCTCTCTCCCTTTCCCTCTTTGGTGTAAAAATGGGGCCATATCTCCCCCCCCCCACATTTCCCCAGGCCCATGAAATGCATGCAAAAGCCCCCACTTTTTATTTTTTGCAGGTTTTTGGAGTTGTGTATTTGCACAACTTCAACTTTCCACACTATACAGGTTTGCTCTGCCAGGAGTGTTGTATGTTCGAGCTATATAGGAAAGTGCATGCCACCCCCCTTTCACTCCCAAATACAGTAACTGCATCTATTTTGACAGCTGTCAAAGTAGACACTTGTTACTGTGATTGGGAGTACTTTCCTACAAAAACCAGTAGCTGCTGACTCAGGGAGGGGTGGACTAGGATAAGAGCAGCCCCAAGGTACAGGGCAACACTTTAAATCCTGGGGATCCCCTTGCTAACTGAGTAATGTTGGGCACTTTTTTCCACCTTAGTGCTCAACATCTACCACTTATCAAGGGGATCAGTTTGGGAAGAAGCATCCCCTTGAGCTCACTTTCCAGTTCTTCCAGAGGTTCTGTAGTAGTAGTGGGTGCCTGCATCATAAGCATGTCTAAATCGATAATACTGTGTTGTTCTCGCTGCTACTCCTCCTTCACAGACAGGTGCCTGGGCTCTACAGATGGGAGAGTCCAGGTGGGAGGGCATATCTCCATACTTTCTGGATGGAGATCAGGTTCCGACTGCATTTCCCTTGGGAAAGTACTCCACGCTGCTTCCTGAATGACTGTTCCCAATTCCTTACTTTTCTGTGGAGCTTCTCTGGGTTCATGTCTCACAGTGGCTGGCCTGGTTTCTTTTGTCACAGCAGAAGGCAAATATGCTGGGCTGCTTGTACTGGAGGAGTACACTGTTGGCAAACTTGTCCCTGAAGGGGCAGGGTGGTTGCTGGGGAAGCAGAGATGGACCACCTAAACATACTGACAGCTCAAACTACAATACTATTTGGGATGGCCCAGGATCTGGGGTCTTGAAATACTTGCAGATGGGCTCCTGTGCAACTTGGGCATACTGGAGACAACTGTCCACGCAGTATAGGGCTCAGCATGTCTTAGTGTGCCTGAAGTTGGGATGGATGAATCACAGGTTGGAGACTGGCAGCTCTTCATGGGCCGGTACCTAACTCTCTGTAGGTGGCTCAATGGAATCCCACTGCCAACAGTATAACTGGGTGTCACATCCCTCTGACCTACCAGGATAGTAGCAAGCATGTCACAGAATGGCATGGTGTGTGGCTTGATCCCTGAGCACTTGTTGTGAGTTGTGATTTCCTTAAACCTTTTCTTCAGCCCATGCAGCTTCTCTTTGCAATGTCCAAGAACGTGACATTGCATGAAAAATGAGGGGAACAGATGATCATGCCTGGTGCTCCGCAGATACTCCTATGTATGAGATCTATGAATGTGCCTAGTTCAGCCTCACTCCAGAAATGCACCTGAATTCTCACACACTGTTCTCTCCCTCCAACTTGGCCAGGGTCCCAGAGGCACCGCAAGCTGAATACTGCAATTTTGTGTGGAGTGATTTTGTGAGAAGAGTGGAAGACTTGTCATCTGCCTCCTCTGCAGGATCCATGGTCCGTATCAGGAGCAAATGATTTTAAGATGATTTTTACATTGGATCAATTAATAGGTCTGGATGACAAGTTTTTGTCATTTTCTGATTTGCGTGTTAAATATAATTTGCCTACTATTTTTTTGTTATTTATTTATTTATTACATTTATATACTGCCCAATAGCTGAAGCTCTCTGGGCGGTTCACAAAAATTAAAACCATCAACAAAACAGTATAAAAACACGATATAAAAATACAATATAAAACACAACCAGAGTAAAAAAAAACCACGAAGCAATGCATATTTAAAATACAAATTTAAGATACAGGTTTAAAACAGCAGACTCAAAAGAATATGATAATAGACTGTCAAAATATTGTGAAAATAAAAAGGTCTTCACCTGGCTTCGAAAGGAGTATAATGTAGGTGCCAGGCAAACCTCACTAGGAAGCTCATTCCACAGCCGGGTGCCACAGCAGAGAAGGCCCTCCTCTTAGTAGCCACCTGCCTGAACGGCAATACTTGCAACTGCAACACTTGCTGGAATCTAGGTTTGGTCCAGCTGCTTGTACAGCTTCAAAGCCTCTATTACTGTTGGAAACATTTAGTTGAATAGGCATGTCAACCTGCGATCCATATATATAAGTACTTAGTAACAGTAAATAAATATGATACCCAAGGTTTAAGACAAGAATAGAATACAGAATTGGAGTGTCCTATTTTGCCTAATCAATGGATTGTTGCCTTAGCATCTGTACCTGAAGTCTCCACTGATCTTAGACTACATCTTATTCAGCAAAAAAAATATTTCAGGTTTATTGGACTCCACAATGCCTCTTTAATAAGGGTTTATTTAATTTGCCTAATTGTTGGAGATGTAACACACCTAATGCTTTTTTTATTCATGTTTTGGCAATGCCCAATAGTTGTCTCCTTTGGGGAGGAGGTCATAATAAGGATAAAGTTTGTATTGAAACAGTCATTAATATGGAATAATATGCATGTCCTCGAAACTACTTCTTGGAAGTTAATGCATGGTCAGCACAAATGGATTTTCCGAGCCCTTATGACAGCTAAAAGACTGATATTATCACATTGTAAGGATAAATGTTCACCTCCCTATTTGAATAGGTGGTATATAGATGCCATTTGCAAGTGGAGAAATACATGGATATTTGGTCTGCTTTTCTTGAAACCTATGCATAACCAGGGCTGTGCAGAGCTAGTAATATGCCCAGGCCAGATGGGAAGTGTGTGCCCCCCATTTCAAAAAAGGAGGACAACATGCCCGCCCCAAAGGAGCATGCCCACCAACATGTCCGTTCTACATAACACCTTCATATTAAACCTGTTCTACAACACCTCAAGGCACATAGATCCCCGTCCCGCATGCGGCATGGCTCTCTGGAGCTTGTAATTTGACCATGGTATTCACGACGGACAGATTCTGCGCTGTTTCCGCAAGGCGGGCTCCACGCTTCTTGATGGGCTGCTTATGCTACGGAAGCAGTAGCGTAAGTTAGGTGGGGACCTCCTCATCGGAGTGCCTCCTCCAAATCGTGGGCCTTGGGCCAACTGGCCACCCTTAGCACAGTCCTGTGCAAAACTCACTCCCTTTTTTTTAATGAATGGTTTCCCTTCAGATCGTATAAATCTTTCTATGCATGCAGTGTTTGTTCTCTCCCCCCCCCCCCGATTTGTTTTCTGTTCTGTTTTGTTAAATTCACAATTTTTTTAAAAAAGCAACAATTTGGCTCACTTAGGTGACATTCCCGGCCATTTTCCGGAATATGGACAATTGCTCAGATCAAGTAGCAGTACATGGCTTCTGTGGAAGGCCTTTATCACACCTACTATTTTCCCCTCGGGTTGCTTTTGCTTCAGTTTCTTATGCAAGTCTAGCGTTTTGAATCACACGTGGTCGGTGGATACCTCAGCTTGGCCTGTTGAACTTGCCTGTTTTGGACTTTGCCCATTCAGGGATAAATCCAAACAGAAACTAAAAACTGCGACCTCAGAGCCAGAGAACAGCAGGACGGAACGAAGCCATGCGAGTCCAGCACTGAAGAAGTGGATCAAAGTCGAGGTGGGTGTGCTTAAAACCGCGGGTGTGATAAACACCGAAGTTTCATGGCTGACTAAATGGTTGATTTGGCTCATTGGCATTCCAGGGAGTTCTGAATGGGTTCTGGGCATTACGGGGTAATAATATAATACTGCAAGAGTTTAGATACTAAAATATTGTTCTCAAATGTGCCTAACACATGCCATTGTTTTTGGCATTTAAAAAACAACAACAAAGGGGCCATTCCGGCCCTTTCATTTCTGGCTTTTACACCACCCCACAATTAAGCTGAGGGGGATACACAAGTTTCCCATTGGTTTGGGATGATCTGGGGCTGGATGCAAATTAATTGATCGATTTACTTTATTTGAGATGATGTGGATGAGAAATTAAATGGCTGGCTTTACCTCCTATGAAATTTAAATAAACCGTAGTAATTATTTCTAAATGTGTATATATAGATATACATTAGCATTTGCATTCTGCGTGCCTGGGTCCCGAATCTTTTAAGTGCCTAGCAACGCCCCGATGCCAGCTTATGCATTCTTACTCAGAAGTAAGTCCCTGCAGAGTTCAATTAGCCTTCTTATCTATTTGCAATATTTTTACCCTGTTCTTCGGCGCCAAAAGTCTCACAGACTTACAGCTATTAATAATGAGGCAAGTCCTGACTTCAGGCTTACAAACTCATGCACTAATAATTCAGCCTTTAAAATACAGTTCCAACGCTACTCCATTCCTTCCGTCATTGCTTTAAAGAACTGAACAACCCCTTAAAGCCCACTGACTTCCTGGATGCCCTTTCTTTCCCCCCACCCCTTCTTTTTCTTCTTCCAATAGCCCAGCTTTGGCGTGTCCTCCTCCGTCCCGTCAGCCTCAGCGGCGATGGCTTCCGCGCGTGACGCTCCCGGCAGCTCCTCTTTTCCGTCCCGTGATGCTTTGCGCCCCAAGCAGAACAGGCGCAAGATGGCGGCTGAGCGGCAGGTGGCCGGTAGCGGCGGCGGTCGTGGAGGAGGAGCGGGTGGTAGCAGCGGCAGCAGCGGTAGCAGCGCCGGCGGTTCAGCGGCCGGCCCCGAAGAGAACAAGGAGAATGAAAAGCCGAAGTCGGGTGTCCTCGGGGATAGTCTGGGCCTGGAGAGTATCCTGCCGGCGTGATGGGGCTGGGAGTGTTAGTGGGGACGTGTCACTTAAGCCTGCAGGCGAGCCCTCCATGCTGCCCCTGGTTTCTCGCATGCGGAAGCCCCAGACACCCTTATTTTACTATCGCATGCCTTTCTTCAATTTCCCCACCTTCCCGTGTTTGGGGGGTTGTGGCCTCCAGGAAAGCTATGTTGGCTGACCTCCAAGGGGAGCGTAGGGAAAGGGAGGAGTTGTCCCTGCTTGAAATGGGCAGCGGTGGGGACAGTTCATTCATAAGAGCTGAAGTATTTTAGGAACGCTGGGCACTTATTGCTTCCCTTTTACTATAACGTTTACCAGATGTTGTGGGGTTGTCGCTTTGTCTTGCAGTGGGATTGCATGATATTGAAACCTGCTACTACCACCAGGGTTTGTGATCTAGCAACATAGGGCATGCTTAGAAGACACACACACCCAAGCTGCCTAGATCAGCCCAGCATTAAATTTTGTATCTGGAGTCTTTCTTGTGGGGTTAGATCAAGGTAGATAGCCCTGGGGGGAAAAAACTTGCAGGCATGTCAGTACAGGGAAAGGATGATGAAATATGAAGACTGTATACAGTTTGTAGGAAAGATATTTGAGCATGAGGTGTGTTCTTACTTCCAGATCTTTCACAGGGGAGGAAATTAAGCTTTTGTAGTGATTTTCATATGTATTTCTTCTTGGAGTGTGATTCATTGTAATTTGCACTATATAGCAAATCAAGAGGTACTGAAGTACTGATCTACTCTTTCATTTGTAATGCAGCAGTCCTTAACCTCTTGGACTGTGTGCTGAGAAATATTCAGATCAATGCAATAAAGTGTACTCTGGAGAGAAATCCAACCTAAAATGTTCTTTTATTAAACCCTGTGAATCTGTTGGTAAAAAGACTGTCGCTTGATATTATTGATGTACATGGCACTTTATGGAGTAACATAAGTCCCTTCCCCCAAACCCCTCTTTAAAAAGTCCTTGTCCTGAGGTAGTCACAATCTATAAACAGTTGGGGAAATAGGCACAAATGTAATGAAATAAATAAGCACAAGTGCTGTTTGATTTCCTTTCAGTTGGGAGGTGAGGGTGAAGCAGTTATGCCAAAAGCTGCATAAAAGAAGCATCTTGAGGTGTGATTTAAAGAAGCAGGAGAAGGTTGAAGTCATTGTAAGAAGTAGGAGATTTGGGACAATCTGAGAATATCATAAATGAATGGGCAAAGGTCACAAAAGCAGGGATGTGATGGGAAATCGGAGCACAAACATAGGGGATCAGTCTGTGAAAAGTTTTGAAAAACTTTGTATTGAATATAGTGAAGTCATGTGAGCCATTGTGAAGATTCAGGGAGCATCATATTTTATGAGTCATAAGAAAGATGAAAACTAGAAGTTTTGTGGGGTGGTAAGAATTAAGCGTGGCCTGCATGTTTTCAATTTATCCAAAAAACTTTAACAAATACATTTTGAGCAGTACCAAACTGTCAAAACACAAACTCAAATAGTGCTTGCGGAGCTCTGACAAATCTTTCAGTTGCACAAGTGCATTGCACTAGCACTCCTGAAAGTGATTGCACAAGGGGAACTTTAGTTGGATTTCCCTTTGCACTAGTGGAAACTAGGTTCTGAATTATGCACAACATCCTTTGCTCTAGGAATGATGCAGTTGGATAATGTCCTTTGAATCCATTTGAGAGATTTTACTAGGGACCTCCTTTAAAAAATAGGAAAATCAATTTATTGTTTTGATTGTGCTTTAATAAATTTCATCATAGTCACAATCTCCATATACTCTTCAACTCTATATATCAGTAAATTTCAATGCGAATACAACATGTTTTTATGTTTAACCTTGTCCACATCACTTGATCTTTTTATCAAGGCTCTCTAGACAAATTTCCAAAGAACTCCTCAGTTACCCAAAGCATAGCTTGAAAATCAAAGATAAACTTACATTGGCATGTGCTGTTGTATTGCCTTGCCACAGAATACTACTTGTGGTAGTGTGTAAAACTCTTTTTTATTAATGTTTTACCAGGTCACAAGTAAGTAGCATAGTGTAAGGTTACAAAATAGCAATTATACAATTACTGTAATCTGCTGCTAAGTAACAGCTGTTAGGATCCAGTTCATACTGTTGTAGTTGTTTTGTTTTCATCCCAAGGCCAAGCAAGCAACAAAAGCTTGTCACGTTTTAAGAATTGAATTAGTGTGTGTGTAGGGAAAACGTCTGACATACAGCCTGCTTTTGCTGTAGCTACTTTCAGAATGTTTTGCTAAACTTTCCTCTCAACTCAGCAAGTGTAGTGTTAAATATGCTACATGTGGTTTTTTTTTAAAAAAATAGGTAACTATAACGACAGATCTCTAGTCTACTGATTAACATTTCCTTAACAAGTTCTTTAGTCCTTCAGATTGTTAAAGAATCACAACAACAACATGGGTTACGGCATGGTGACTTTCAGAGATACAGGTTAGTGTGCAAGGAACAATGCAAAGGAGCTGTTTGCTGGATAATAAGTGTGTCTGCCTTTACTAGCTTAGGCTGGGTTGAAATGAGAGCCTGTTCTATCTGGAGTCAGAAAAGATGCAGTTTTAGAGAAAAATCTGCAAGCAGTTAGAACTTTATATCTAAACTGGTGTGTCTAGTACTGTTTAATGTTATTTATTTAAATGATTTCTAGGCCACCTTCCATGGTGGAACCCTTAAAAGATACTTCCCCAAATAACTGATTTATTATTTTGGCTTGTTTCCTCAGTTCCCTCAAATGCATTAACATTGGTGTTATGTATAAATTATATACAAATACAGCCTTTATGGCAGTCTCGTCGAATACACAAAATTATTGAAGGAAAAACAACTTGCCTACAACTGTGTGTTGGGGCAGTTTGTGGAACCAGGTAATAAAGGTTTAATTCCATAAGCCACTCAAAGCACCAGTTTAAAGCAGCTGCAGTACCTGTTCAGTCCTTTGAATGTCCCTGGGATATCCTCCAGCTGAGAATAGGAAGCCAGCCATGTGTTGGTTTAGTCAGCACTGATCCTAGAACCCTTATTAGAGCATTTTAGGCTGAAATATGCATCAATATGGCCTGCCGGGTTCTTCTGTTTTCAACAAGCAACTCCGAACAAGTGTTCTGCAGTTGTACTCTTTTGCTGGTGCAATTTGATTGTAATTTCATTCAAATCTATAGTTCAAATCTTACAGATTGCCAAGATTTCCCAGTCACCAAAACCTTTTCCATGGTTGTTGTCTTCCACTTTAACAGTATGTGGAAGACCCACATTTTGTCTTAATATACACATTGGTATCATAGCTCCAACTTCTTGATCTTTTGGCTGATTTTAACTTTGGGCATATCTTATACTTAATGTCTTGTTCAAATTCTTCAATGATAGTTGTATAACATCTCATTTTGCAGACCCCAGATGTGTTCTGCCTAGGGAAAAGGCTTCTCTTTGTTTAAGTGTGATGGTGGGGGAGATTGAACAGGAGACAAGTTCTATTTTGGATAAGCGCTAACCATTTTTGTGGTTCCCTCCCCCCATCCTCCAGGGGTTACTGCTCCCGCCGACTGAGAAGGCTCAGAAAAACTCTTAACTTCAAGATGGGAAATAGGCACAAGTTCACAGGGAAGAAAGTAACAGAAGAGCTGTTATCTGACAACAGGTATTGGGAGATTTAGTAACTGTGCTGAGTGCGATGATGCAATTGATTAGAACAAGCATAAATTGTTAAATCCAGGGTTTGACAGTCTTGCGAGGCTGCTTGCCACGATGAGATGTCAGATGGGCTCTAATGAGTGAAGTTTCCTTCAGCCCTTGAGGTACAGAGGAGAGAGGATTAAGTCCAGTCCTGCCAAGCCCCAATGTTCATCTGAAGCCTGGGATTTGCTTTGGCTTTACACTTGTGAGGCACTCTTGCAGAACCATATCAAGCTTCTGCTGCCCATCTCTAGCACTGGAGTGAAGTGGAGAGGTGGAGGCACAAGGTGTTGCCTCTGTGTTAGACCATATGTCAGGCACAGGAACAGCAAGCTGGCATGCCTCCACATCCTGTCTCCAGCTTGAAGTTGGAAGGGGAGGCATGGGGGTTGCTTCTGTGCTTCTTGGAAGCTCTGAGCTCAGGCTTCTCATCAGGCATAGACACAAAGCAAGCAGATAACCTCTTCCTTCTGTCTTCAGCTCCCAAGAGGTTTGTGACTTGCACCTGTGGCTAGAGAAAAAAGAGGGGCAGCACCAATAGCACAAGAAAGCAACACACAAACAAATCCCCGGTTCGCATGTAATGACAGTTCCTCATAGCTAAGCATGAGTGCATGCACTGCCTCCTGCACACCTCATTTCCACTTTCAAACAACAACCCTGGTATGCCCCTGGTTTGTTGTTGGGTTAAACTCTCGAGTGTCAGGTTTGGATGTCACACTTACAATCCAGAAATGGGGTTTTCCTGGGTTATTGAGTGGAAGTGGGAGACAGTGTTCTTGCTTGCTGCCACTTGGTACTTACAGTTCCTGGGTTAAATAACCCAAAAATTGAGTTTATATGCAGAACACCTTTTTCAGGGACAGAAGAATATAGTTTTTATTATTATCTTATTAAGAAAACTCTGTTATGGCCAAAATATGTTGGTCACTTTGCTATTTTGCTTAAATTGTATACATTTTCAGTACCACTTTGAGGTTTTGCCTTTTTCTTTTCTTTTTTTCTTTCATGCCTCCGTGCCTGCTAGTTGCTCAGTGTGCGTGGCAAGCCTCCGTCCCAGCTCTATTGTTTTCTCATTGGGCTGAATTCCTCTCTCCATTGCCAAGCTAAGAGCTGAAGGAAGAAACAGGAGATTTCCTCCTAATCTTGTGCGACCTATTGGGAAGAAGGTGGTCCTAGCAACAAATGTTTGATTGGCCTACAAAATTTGTCAACCCCTGCTTAAATTTATCACCGAAAAGCTGCACTGATGGAGGAAAATGATGTCACATGCTTCTTATATCAACTCCTTGTCAATAAATGTACAGCCACCTTTGAAGTGACATTCTGTTCCATGGGTGGCTTTTCTCACCTCTGCAGTAGGTAGGGCCGTATGTGTGCCACAGGTGGTAGAGGAAGAAAATATAATTCTGCTTTTTCTCCTAAGCAATGAAATGGCTCTGAGCAATATTCTAAAAAAATACTTTGCTGCAAATTTCTATTTTGTTCTTTGAAAATTTGATGATTCAGAAAGCAAGCATCATATCCCAACTGCCAGATTTCTGTATGCCTATTATACTAATTTGTGAATGGTACATGGTGGGGAAGCTAACAGTGTTTCTTTCTGCCTGCTTTGTTTGTGGGAAATATCTGTTGGATTAATGGTTAAGACAACATGGGACGTCTGCCTGTCCCTGTGCTGATTACTGCTAGGCTGAAGAGCAGCGTAGGTGCTAGCAAGTTCAGTGTGAGTTGTACAGTCCAAAACAGCAACTGCAGCCACGCTCCATGCTACTTAGTGCTACTTCTTCATGATGTCTATACCACCTCCAGGTTTAGCACTATTTAGTTCACAAATGTTTGTGTCGTTTCCCAACAGAATTATCAAAATTGTTAATATAATAACTTCAATGCTGAAATCTAACAATAACAATCATTCTTCTGATCAACAATAAAACTATAGCTATAACTATACAGTTATATCTCCCACGAGAAAGTTCTTGTCTGGACACAGCATCAGAAATCTTTAGTTCTAAAATATTATTGATGAACATATGACAGAGTTCTGGCATTGTGCTTATATCAGTAGAGCAGATGATTGGTTAAATATAGACAAAGTTGCTGCCTGCAGAATAAGATTTTGCAAAGGGGGGTTGCATAGTTCTGGCAGATTTTGGTTTTCAGATGGGATGTGTGATTAGAGCTCTAAACATCTAGAAGCACATAAATCTGTTCTCAAGTTCTATGGGACTTAATTTACTTAAGCAAAATAAAGGAAGAAAATGTCTTTGGAATACATGTTTGAACTGATAATTTTACTTAACTGTCATACACTATAGGTATTTACTCTTGATTCTCATGGATGCTGAGAGAGCCTGGAGCTATGCCATGCAGCTTAAGCAGGAAGCCAACACAGAACCTCGCAAACGATTTCACCTGTTATCTCGTCTGCGCAAAGCAGTAAAATATGCTGAGGAACTGGAGCGCCTGTGTGAAAGCAACAGGGTGGATGCCAAGACCAAGCTGGAAGCTCAGGTTACTGCTAGCTTTCAAAACTCTTTTGTAGCAGAGGCAGATAAAATACCTGTTGTTACTTTTTGAACAATTGAGTCTTAATTCTAAATAATATTAAAACCTCTTGTGGAGATTAGATCAGGAATGATCCGTATATTGCTAGTTGACCTTTTAAGCCCTATTTTCTCACAATAGCCAACCAGATACCTCTAGGAAGCCCACAAACAGGACATGAGGGCAAGTTCTGTCTTGTCCAGCACTTAGTCGTCAGCAGGAGTCAGGGAAATGTCTCTGGGAAGCTCAGCGACAGGAAAGGAATAGTTGTTCCCTGTTTGTTTATCCTAGTACCTTATAATCAGACTGCCTCTGAGATATGTACATTCTATTTTTAGCTGTCCTGGCTAATAGTAATTGATAAATCTATTGTCTATAAATCATCTAAGCTAAAATCCTGCTAGATGCTGATTTGTGAACTATCAAACCCTGGCAACACTTTGACTCTGACAGTTTGATTATTCGATTGGCAAGAGAACACCATTGCCAAGGGAATAATTTATTACT
The DNA here is from genome assembly GCA_029215795.1 of Anniella stebbinsi. Classification (NCBI taxonomy): domain Eukaryota; kingdom Metazoa; phylum Chordata; class Lepidosauria; order Squamata; family Anniellidae; genus Anniella; species Anniella stebbinsi. The sequence goes on along the minus strand of JARDYH010000005.1, from coordinate 54,838,576 downwards.
TTCTGCAAGTTACTCTACTCACCTGAGCAGGCCTTCCCCTGTTTGTGTGGCGGGAGTAGCATGAAGACTTGTACAACAACTGACCAGTACCAGCTCTGGCAATGTGTCTTAAAAATAGCACACTCTAGAGCTTGAATGTGTTTTCATTTGGGGTAAGTTTCTGAAAATTTCCTTAGTACTGGAAACATAGATTTATAACCTATATGATATGTGTGGCTGTATAAAAGTATTGGGGCTGTATGCCACCTCTACTGTATCATGGTTTTCATAGTATTTCTGTGCCTCAAGTTGTTTGTGGTAATACAGACAGCTTTGTGGGGGGGATGTTTATGCAAGCTCCCTGTCTCTGCCGGTTATATTAATGGTTATATTTTTATTTATTTTATTTTATTACATTTGTATACCGCCCCATAGCCGAAGCTCTCTGGGCGGTTCACATAAGATTAAAACAATTAAAAACAATATACAAAAATGAAAACAGCAAAAACATACAATATACACACACATTTAAAACCACGATAATAATTTTTAAAAGCTATAAGCCTAAAAACAAAACAAACCCAGGCTCATCAGATATTGCTAAATGCCTGAGAGAAGAGGAAAGTCTTGACCTGGCGCTGAAAAGATAACAATGTTGGCGCCAGGCGGGCCTTGTCGGGGAGATCGTTCCACAATTGGGGAGCTACCACAGAGAAGGCCCTCTCCCTTGTTGCCGACCTCCGAACTTCCCTTGGAGTAGGCACTCGGAGGAGGACCTTAAATGTTGATTGTAGTGTACAGGTAGGTTTGTGTCGGGAGAGGCATTCTATCAGGTGTTGTGGTCCCAAGCCTTGTAAGACTTTATAGGTTAAAACCAGCACCTTGAATCGGGCTCGGAAACATACAGGCAGCCAATGCAAGCAGGCCATATTGTTGCACTGACAAACATCCATCTCCATCCTCTTTTTAGGCATATACAGCTTATCTCACAGGTATGGTCCGCTTTGAGCACCAGGAATGGAAGGCAGCGATGGAGGCTTTTAACAAATGCAAGTGAGTTTGGCCTTCCTATTATCTCAGTTTAATAACCTGCCACACAAATTCTGACATAATGCTAGTAACACTTATGAGGTTTTCTATGCAAATTCTTCTAGATGTCCTAGTATATATATTTTCTTGATAATTTTTAAACCCAGATTAGTTACCATACGATTGATCAGCTTGTAATGAAGTTAAAAGTCTTTACTTAAAACTGCTCAGCATGGTAAGAGTAATTCTTCCCCCATCCCCACCCCCAAAGTGAGGGGCACAGCTTAGATGTTTGTAAAAAAACAACTATTTTTTAACCTTTCTGCTACAGAACCATATATGAAAAGCTGGCTAGTGCTTTCACAGAGGAGCAGGCTGTATTATATAATCAGCGAGTGGAGGAGATCTCTCCCAATATTCGTTATTGTGCCTATAATATTGGTAAGTAAATCAAAAGAAAAAATACCTTGAAAGAGTGGCAGTAGTATTTACACCAGTTAGATCCTCTGTGAAATGAGATCGTAAAGTAATGGATACTGAGTATACCTGCATATTGTACAATTTAGAGTCCAGGGTATTACTCATCTTGATATTTTGATCGTCTCCACTTAAAACAGTTCTTGCTGTCATAATTTCCAAAAAGGAACTGCAAGAGAATATTTAGAGCATCATCAGACAAGCGTTTTATAGCATGTTCATTACTGGGCATTCATGCATTTCCGCTGGTCCTTCTCACAACACCGTCTGCCTCCTGCGTGCCTCCCACTGGTTTCCTGCTCCTTCTGCCATTTTTTTCATAGTAAAATAGTCCACAAATAAAATGCGACTCATCTGAGTTATAACAAAATTGGTCGCCATTTCCTGCCATGTGTAGAGGAGTTTTGCTATAAAATTCCTGCTAGAGGGCGCTGTCCCACTACACGGCCCACATGGTTGCAGCTTGTTTCGCCTTTTTCTCCTGTGTGATTCTTCTCGTCCCTATAGCGGGAGAGCAGCAGGAAGCAAGAGCGACGGTAAGAAAACGCAATTCCCCCACCCTGTCTGATGATCCCCTAAAAGCTAAGGAAACAATGGCCAAGATGAGGCTTTAGTGATCATGAAGTAGATCTAAGGCCTTGTTTTCTTTTTCCTGCCCTGGTTAACACTGTTACTTCCCCTCCCAACTTTCCCATTACTTTCCCAATCTTGTAAAAAAAAAAAAAAGGCATTTGACCCAAAACTAGTGCATATCATCTAGCTTTCCCCTGACGAGTGTTTTCTCTCTCCTTATTTTACAACATGAAGCTTCAGTCTTCACAGGGGGCTTCTTAATCCTTTTCCCTCCAGCATTTTTTTTCTGCCCCAAATCACCGCCCCAGGGCTTTCTTTCCATGGGAATAGTCATAACTTTTCCTCTGCAGAGGGAAGAGCAGGCTACTTTTAACAGAAAAGGGTTAAGAAACCAACCCCCCCCCCCCATGACATTCTGGTCTTCCACTGCAGTTGAAAGCTATTTGTGACTGAATGTAATGTGTAACTTGGCCCTAAGAACCAAGATTTGTGCTGGTTTGTTGAGTACATTATTTGGGTGTCCCTGGCATACAACATAGGAAACTAGGGAGCTGCCTCATACTGAGTCAGACTATTGGTCCCTGTAACCCAGTATTATTGACATTGACTGGCAGCAGCTCACCAGGGTTTCAGGAAGGATTCCTTGTTAGCTCTAACTGGAGATGCTGGGGTTCAAAAGCATGTCCCAACCACCATCTCCCTCTCTTTTTGGTGTGGACTACAAATAGCTGCAGATTTGCCTTTCTTTGCCCCTTGTTTCAATTAAAACTGTTTTCATTGTGACAGCATATCCGTTTTCTGTATACAAACTGTATACATATTCAGTATACAAACTTAACTTTGTGCTCCCAACGTTCTTACATTTACTTAGCAATCAAATGTTTCTTGAAGCTTTGCATCGATTTTTCATTATATAACAAACTGTTGTGCTTGACCACGGACTAACCGTATGCTGTCATTTGTTTCCTAGGTGACCAGTCTGCTATTAGTGAACTAATGCAAATGAGATTGAGATCTGGGGGCACTGAGGGGCTTCTTGCTGAAAAGCTAGAGGTAATTGATTTTGCCCTTTTACCATTTAAAAGAATTGCTACTGGTCATAAGTGGCTTGTTGAATTTCTATGCTACTTTTCTTTTTTTAAAAATCAGATCCAAAGCATAGTGCAAAAATTAATTTGTGTGTGGGTATACTTGTAAAAAATAGTTTAAATATTTTGATTTTGAACAGGGATAAAGCAGAATACAATAATAATAATAATAATAATAATAATATAATATAAAATGTGTTATCACAACAACTTGAAAGTTAAACTGCCATATTATATGGCTATATCCTGGTTCTTACACGGAATAAGTGAAACATACTGTGGCAAATGAAGGCTTCTCTTCAAATTTCTAAATAACAACTTTGTTATATTGCAGTCACTAATCACCCAAACTCGAGCAAAGCAGGCAGCCACTATGAGTGAGGTAGAATGGCGGGGAAGATCGGTGCCAGTGAAGATAGACAAAGTGAGGATCTTCCTACTGGGGCTGGCAGATACTGAAGCAGCTATTGCTCAAGTAAGTAGAACATCCTTTTGCAATCTGTTATTTTGTGGTTTTTATTGCAATCAAGGCCCAAGGCTATTTTGTGTTGTTAAGTAGGTGTACATTATCCTCTCCTATTTTGTTTCTTTTTTTAAAAAAAAAAGGGTGGGGGGAGATTTAAACACAGAAAAAGTTGTATAATAGAGCTGTGTGATCAATAGGTAATGTAAAATGTCTGAAAATTTTGAAGCTGTAGTGAAAAAGTGTGGGGGAGGGAGTTTTTTATGGAAAAAAAACCAGGCATTTGGGGAAAAAAATAAAATATGCAATACTTTTTTACTGCTTTTTACAGATATAAAGTCACATTATTGCTTTAGGAACATAAAATGTAATTGGTTTGCTCATAAAAAAATCCTTTGTGGCTTCAAAATTTAGAGAAATTGTACATCTCTAGTCTTACATAAAAGTTTTTCTATTACATAGAAATTATTTGGAGGAGCAAAGACCAGATGGAAATATTTTTTTAAAAAGACATTTATTTAATTCAGTGATACAAATTGCACATAATAAACAACAACAACCATAAGAACAAAAGAAAAAACACACAAGAAACCAAACACATACACAAATTTCTTCTCACTATCTGTTATAACAATAAGTAATAAATTGTTTCAGGAATCATAACCATTTAGACTAGATGATAGAAGTACCAGGTCCTAAAGTCCATTGATTTTGTATTTACTGCTTCTTTGATGTCAAATCCATCAGTGTATCTTTCCAATACTTCAAATGATGTTCTGTAGAATTATACAAAGAATTTTTTATATTTATAAATGAAATAAAAGGGAACCAAGTTTCTTCAAATTTGTCCATATGTCTTTCTCCTTTTGCATAGTTTAATTTACTTGTCAGGTTTTTTAAATAAAGTTGTTGTCCAAACTATTTAAGCAGCTGCGCTTTGTAAGTCCATTTAAATTTTTTCACTATTGAGCAATTTCAGATCTAGCCGCAGCAAGAAGTAATCCAATCATATCTTTGTCTTAATTGGTCGTTCATTTCGTCCAGAAAATTTAGTCAATAATAGCAGCTAGCTCTGAAAAAGGATTGTTTGATTTGTCGTACATGATGGGAAAGAAACCACTTGTTCCCAAAAAGATTTCACTATTGGGCACTCTAACCACGTATGTTTAAGTGAAATATACTCATCCAAAATTGTTCAGTTTTTCAGAAAAAAACAAAAATATAAAAGGTCCTTGGGGAAAATATGTTTTTTCCAGGCTTTCACATCTCGAGTAGCTCATGATTGGCCAGTGTTTTGGCTTAACTTTGGCCAAAAATAGTCTAGGAGGAGATAAGAGGTGTGAATTTTATGACAAACAATTATCATGATCAGGCAGACAGCCAGTTCAATAAGGTTGAGTATTTTGGGGTGTCTCCTAGAACGATTATCCAGGGGTTCGATACACATGCATGTGAACAGTGGTCCATAAATGTTGACTTAAATTAGTCAAACCCATTGCTTGTGGTTATCATCAATCCCTGCTTTCCCGGAGTCTTTTAGCATGTGCAGAGAACTCAGAGAAGGGAGAGGGTGTTTGACCTTATACTGGGCTTTTGCAGAAGGTGTAAGCAGCACCTGCTGCTGTTGCCACCACCACCGCCTGCTTTTTCCTTTCTTTGAAGTAGATAGGAGAGGACAAAAGGGAGATGGCTTTTTTCAGAAGCACCAGCAGCATGTCACAGTTGCTGCTACTTCCAAAAGACAGAAAATAGGGTAACCATTATCCACCCTCTCTCTCTCTCACACACGCACGCACGCACGCACGCATTACATAGATAAAGTAATTGTTTCTTTTCCTTTCTTTTGGACTGCTGCCTTCTGCAAAAGCCAAGTTGCAAGACAGAAGTCACTTCTCTCTTCCTCTTCATTCTCAGCCGAGGGAAAAATAAGTGGTTTTTCTCCTGTGAGTTGGGCTTCTGGAGAAATGGTCAGCAAAGACTGAACAGGAAGGGAAAGAGTCTGCCCTTCTCTGTGAGGGAAGAAAGGGGACATGGTTTATTTCCCTTCCCATTAGGTTTTTGTTAGCGACAGCAACAAGGGGCTGTTGGTGCTTCTTGCAACAGCCCAAATCATGCGGGAGAGAGTTCCTTTCCATCCCAAAGAAAAAGCCTTTGGTGGAAGCACAGGGATGTTTGCCAGATTTTTTGGAGTGGAGGCACTTGCTGTTGGCACAGAGGTGAATGGATTTATGGAATCATCTATTAGAATGCCTCCTTGGGATGAGTCAAACGTGGGCCTTGCTCAAAGATAATATCATGAGTTGAAGCCAGGTTAAGCAAACATCAAGTTCTCCTAGTTGTTTTTGAGCAACAACAATTTCAAATGTTGCCCTGCAGATGCAAATCATTATGAAGAAAGAATACTTGCTGAAATCCTCAAAACAGAGAATAGAAACCCTTAAATCCCATAATAAAAATAGTATCAGTGCTTCAGATTCAATTATTTAAAATTACGCAATAAAACTCTTAATCCTGTTCAAGTCCATTATACCCCCAATTCTGTATAAGTACCTTAATGCTGATGTTTAGCTCTTTAATTGTTGGAATTTCTTTCACATTATGCTTACTGAGAAGTCAAGACATTCTATACTACATAATCTAAAATTTTGTTAACTCTCACCTTCTCCACAAGGTAGTCCTAAAGTTCTATTCTGTGTTTGTCTGGCCTTTTGCTGCTTCATTGCTCTTCTACTTGGTTTCCCCTTTGCATGTCTGAAGTTGAAATGCTCTCATGGGTGTAGTTGAGAATGTTGTCAAACTTGCCCGGCCTGTCTCTGTGGTGGTTCAACGTTCTAGAAAATGTCTTACTTTTAAGCTCTTTTATACATGCCTGAATAGTAAGGAGCATATTTGTGTAGTTTATTAATCTGATTAACGTTGGAAGGGTGGGCAATTAAAACTGCTATTATCAAACATATCTTAAAATTGCAATTCTCACACTCTAGGGTGTGTTTGCATTTGTTTTTAAAGGACTATTCAAGCTAATGGAAAGGTGTAGTAATTTGCTTGTGGAGCCCAGCCTTGCCTTTCTACCAAAAAAAAGCACACAAGGCATCTTACAGAACCAGTTAAAATGGATTAAAACAATATACTAAAATGCAATAAAAAATTAGAGAAAAATATATTATTAAAAACAGCACCTAACCCACCAGACTCACTTAGAGGTTAAAGGCCTGCTTAAATAAAGCAGTCTTTGCCTGCTAGCGGAAGGACTTTTCATTGATGGGTTCATGCGGTATCGAGTTTAAGAAATGGCAACTAACCTGTTAAATTTTTAAAAAAATATTCAGAAAGAATTGTTGTGTCCATCTTTTTGCTCTGATTTGTGCATAGTCGCTGAGTCTTTCCCTAGTCTTAGAGATCTTAGCCATGGAGACAATTGCTCACAGGCATTTCTGTAATATTTGACATGATACTACATGTCTATACTATTACTAGTGGTTGCAATTGTTAATGTCAGTTTTTACTCTCCGATTTCACAAAAACAAATCTGTGGCCCAAGCAATTTGAAATGTTTCCTTGCTGCTTCTTTATTTAGGCAGAAGAAGAAGAAACTAAAGAACATTTGTTTGAGTCCTTACTGAGTGAGTGTCGAGATGCCATACAAGCAGTTCGAGAAGAACTGAAACCAGATCAGGTGAGCATAAAGAATTGTGCATTACCACATAATTTAGTCTGTTTGGAAGACAATATCTTGTGGGAGGCTGCAGTTTCCCTCCAACTTTGGTTTATTTATGTCTGTGTCTTCCCCAAACAAATATAACACAAGTATTTTTCTGTTCCCAACAGAAGCAGCGGGAACACTCTTTGGAAGTGGATTCTGGGAAAGTCACTAACATTCAATACTTGCACAGGTAAAAGTTCTTCTGGAGAGTAGACATTCTTGTACTTTAGACTCCAGATGGTCAGAATAACGTTCTTCTAACACAAATTCTAGGAAAATTTGATAGTCATCTCATTCTGCCCCCAGCTGCTTAAGGTGCATCCAAGTGGTTTTGAAATGGGCCTTAACAACACAAACTCCTTTAAATCATGCTTTGTAGTTACCTGACTTACATCAAGCTGTCCACTGCGATCAAGCGCAATGAGAGCATGGCAAAGGCTTTGCAGAAGGCATTGCTGCAGCAGCAACAGCCAGAGGAAGATGGCAAGCGTACTCCTCGGCCTCAGGACTTGATACGCCTTTATGACATCATCTTACAGGTAACAGTAGCGAAGGGGAAGGGCTCGGTCTTCTGGTACTAGTTTTCTTAATCCTTTTCTAAGGTGAGGGGCAGATCAGTATTTGAAATCAGAAGGCCTATGAAACTAGAAGGAGGCCATAATGTTGTATAGTTTGGAAACAGAAGAACCCGCAATCCTCTGTTGAGAATTCTGCAAACCTGGAGTACTGCTTGAGTTCAGAAGTCTAATATTTTAACAGTATATCAATATTTTAACAGTATATGACTTTCACTTGATCATCATTTTGCGGCTCTTTCTTGTTGGCTAATTCAGAGAAAAGTACAGTCTTCCTGTATTTGTTGTTTTTACTGGGCCCTAGAAGATGCTGCCTGATGCCGTCTGCCCCAGCAGGTCATCATCCCAAGTATCGGCCTTTGCTATTTTTGAAATTCAAGCCTTGCACAAAAATGTGGAATCTTTGCTTAGAAACTAAATTTAAAACACACACACACACACACACCCCTTCACTTTCCTGTCTGAGCACTTACTACAGTTGCCACATGGATAATTCTAATAATTGCAGGTTATTCCCTGGACAGCAAGTGGAAAGGGTGTTAGCTTGAAAGAACATTTTCAGTATTTAAAAGTGAGCAGTGCTGTGAAACTGATAGCATTCAGTTGTATAACATATGGATAGTTCTTCCTCAAGAGACTTGTGACTTTCACTTGATCATCATTGTCTCAATAAAATATGAAGACTATTTCAGTGAAGTATACTGTTAATTTTGAACTGCTAGATAATTATCATATTTACATGCAAATACTGGTTCTTTTTCCTTTTGTGTTTAATTCTCATTTTGATCACTCTGAAGAATCTGGCAGAGTTGCCACAACTTCCTGGCCTAGAGGAAGATAAAACCTACCTAAAGGAGATCGGAATAAAGACATTGGTGTATAAGGCTTACAGGTAATCCTCAACCAAATAGCAAGGTTGCTCAATTAGTCGGGGGTAAACTGAAGAATAGTCCACACACAGCCAACCTTTTAATACAGTGGCTTGGATCTGTAGAACTAGTAGCGGAAGGAGAAAATGTATTAGCACTGTTCCATGAAATCTTAGATAAGCACTAGCGGAAGCCTTCATGGAGTGCCCTGGATGTTTTATTGGAGTATGAGAAACGCAAGTAAGGAAGATACAGGCTGTAGCAAATATAAGTAAGTCAGAAACAATGCTTCTGTGTGTGCTAGAGGCTTTGCTAGCAGAAGGGCATCCCTGGATCTAAGCCAATCAAGCCGAGAACTCAGTGGATTGCAGAACAAATTGGGTAGTGATTCCACCTGCTGCACAGAGATCGTTTATTTTATTAGCTTATTTATAGCATCTTTACTCCACTCTTCAGCCAAAACAAAAAGGCTCCCAGAGCAGCTAACATAGATGAATAATAATACAATCCCTGCTCTCAGGCTTAACAATATAAAAGACACAACACAAAAGGAAAGGGACTGGGAGGGAGGAAGAAGAAGAAGAAAGCAAAGCTCAGGCACCAGTACTTAGTTTTAAACTTAACTCTGTTCTTTCTAGCAGAGAAAGGGTAAAACAAGTTCCCTGCAATTGTTCCTTCTCTGGCAGATGTATGGGACCAGATTGGTCTCCCCCCGTGCCATGATATTTATCCTGGGAGGCAATCAGTAATCATATCTTCCAACCAGCCATCTTAGGACATCATAATCACTTATTCCCCAGACCATTTTGAGGTGAGGGTATGAAATGGGTTTCACTGGATGTGAAAAGCTCCAAGGTGGTTGCACCTACATCATGCTTTTGATGCTTCTACTATCGATTGAGCCCCCATACGAATGCACCCAATATTGTATTTTTATCCCATTAGGTGTTTTTTCATTGCACAGTCTTATGTTCTGGTGAAGAAATGGAGTGAAGCCCTTGTTTTGTATGATCGAGTTTTGAAATATGCCAATGAAGTCCAGGCCCAGGCTGGAACTTACAAAAACTGCTTAAAGGTATGAAAATCATGGAGGAACTTTCTGTTAGTGAAAACTCTGGAAAGGCTATATGTATACTTTTTAAATGTCTCTTCAATTGGCAAGGAGTAATACTGCCCTCCGCTCTTGCACAGTCTGTTTCTATAGACATTATGGTATGGTACACCAATGTGGCTATGGCTTCCAGAGACTTCTCTAGTGTTGCAGGAAATGTGCCGAAATAATGTGTATCAATGTGCCTGCCACATGCAGGGTAAGGGACTATAGCAACTACCATTGGGTGTATTTGTCCAAACTCAGTAAAAGCTATTCTGGGTGCTCCTCTGTCTCTTGGCATTTTTAGCATAGTTGAAACTTGCAAAGAAACAGAGACCGTTGATACCTGGAAAATGTGTTTTATATTATTGCTCTCATATTATATAGGAGCTGCCTGATGTTCAAGAGCTGATCACCCAAGTGAATGCAGAAAAATACTCCTTGCAAGCAGCTGCCATATTAGGTGAGTGGGGGCTTGCTTCTTTCTGTGTTCGAAGTATATATAGCATAAAAAACAAGATGGCACCAGATACGGCTTATCCTATGATTCGGTGTCTTTGTGCTGCACACTTGTTATTCAAAGTGATGTGGCTTTAGGAGATTTCTGAGTGTGCTAGGCGGTGTCTGCCATCAAATCAGGCTGGAAGGAGGCAGTTGGTGGTGCTTTTTGATGTGGGGCTCTGTCCCAGTCTGAAAATAAAAAAATAAGTATTATTAGTTGACAAGTGGTGCATAGTAAAGAAAAAGTGTAGTGCAGATCTGAGATGGGCATTTGTCTTCTTGAAAGACACAGAGGATTTCTTAAGTTCAACTTCATATTGTTGACTCTCACTTCCTTTGCTCCCCATATTCATTCCTTTGCCAAGTTATGTTGCTTTTCCCTTTAAAGCATTGCAAAAATGTAGCCCTTCCTTTCTGCCCCCACAACAAAATGCTGGTTTATGCTCTACCCTCTCTTGCTTTGACTGCTGCTCTCTGGCCTTTCTTTATCACACTTCAGCCCCCTTCACTCTGTCCAGAATTCTGCCACCAAAATTACTCACTTTTGGTATCTCTTATAACGATAAGTTCTTCTTCGTGGTCTCTGTGCATCACACACTATGGGCTCGCGCCGACGCCGAGCCTCCCTTCGGAAACTTCTATAGCTTAGAAACTATTGGCGGGAACCCCTCCCCCCCTCCGTCCTATCGCGCATGCCTGGGTTCCCGCCTACCTCAGTTCCTTTTCGACCGCCTTGCTGGTTGCCTCCTAGAGAACTTCTTCGGATAAGTGATTAGCTTAGATTCTTCTATAATCCTATTTCTCTTTCTCTCGACTGATATCTTCTTTCCTCTATTTCTCCTTCTTCTATTTCTTGCTCCTTTCCGCTAAAAAAAAAAAAAAAAAAAAAAAAAAAAAAAAAAATTCTTTATATAATATATTTGTTATTGTAATTAAACTTAATATATAGGGTAAATAGTATAGATAGTTGTAGTTGCCCTCGTTGGCCCGCTTCGTTGCGATTCTCAGAGGCAGCAGCAAAGCTCTCGTTTTTCCTGCCCTCCATTTAAGATGGCGCAGACGGCCCTGTTTAAGGCTTGCGTAGGCTGCAAGGCAAAGTTAACCTTGTCTGATGGACACTCGAAGTGCCTCCTTTGCCTTGGCGAAGCCCATATGGTGGACACGTGCGCTCATTGTCTAAACTTTTCAAGACAAACGCGCAAAAATAGGGCTAATAAACTGAGGGCCCTACTGTGGAAGGCAGCGTTGCAAACAGTGGACACGCCGGTCCCGATACCGAGCACGACCCCGAGCACGTCTTCGGAGACCCCTGTGGCGCAAACTACTCGCCCTCCTAAAACCAAGTCCTCCCTTCCCGCGGATGCGGGCAAGGCGAAGCGACACAAGGGAGACCATAAAAGCAGGTCCAAAACCGAGCTTGTCCCCAAGAAGAAGGATAAGATTAAGGAGGCGTCGAAGCCGAAACGTCGTCCCGCGGCCGCGGACGCTTCTCCGGCAGCTACCCAGCGCTCGACGTCGCAACCTAAGTCGACATCGAGGCCGCCTTCGACACCGAAGCCGCCATCGTCATCGGCGCCGAGGTCGAAGCCGACACCGAAGCCGGCATCGGTACCGACAAGCTCCCCGGTACCGATGGGTCGTCACTTGCCGTCCCCAGCGGCGTCGATATCGTTACCGATATCATGGCCTTCGGTAGCGACGCCACCAACTCCTACACAACAAGGAGACCATCAGTTCTCGGTACCGAAAGCGCCGAGAGCACAAGTTAGTCATCACAAGTCCAGGTCAAAGTCTCATCATTCAGTCTCCCCGCCATCGTTGGAAGCCGAGGACCACCGCTTTAACCCTCTGTCGCCTTGGGCTCCCTCCCACCAGTCTCTCTCGCCTCACCAACCATTGTGCGTGGATGTGCAGGCCCACCACTCACCTGTACAGGGGGAGGACTGGGATCGTTTCTCCGCCCGCTCCACCCATTCCTGGACCTCCCAGATTAGGGAGAAGCAAAGGAAGCCTCTTTATGACCAATATACAGGAGAAAGACTTTATGAGCCGGAGGTTTTCGTCGCGCCTCCTCTACCTCCAAGGCATTCTCCCTCCGCAACGATTTCGGTACCACCCCACTCCGAAGAACACCCGGACTCTCCACTACCACCACTTGGCACTATGTGCATTAGGGCCCCCAGCTCTCACTCCGAGGAGGACTACCCCTCTGACTCTTCAGAAACCTCGGTGGTGGCCCATCCATCTTTGCCCTCGCCAGAAGAGGACCTGGGCTCTGACAAACGCGCTTCCCCATCCGTTGAGACGGTTTCGTTCTTGGACCAAATGCAGCGCCTAGCCCAGTCTTTGGGCATAGAGGTGCCGGAATCAGAGGACTCACCTGTAGATATAGCGTATGATGTCATGTACGGGGATACCTCTTCCACGGTGGCGATGCCTATCCTTCCCACCATCCTACGTACTTTGAAGGAGTCCTGGAAGACTCCTGCGTCAACAGGCCCAATTTCTAAACGGGTCGACGCCCAGTATAAGCTACAGGAACAGGATGCTAGCTTCTTATTCCAGCATCCGAAGCCCAACTCTGTAATAGTTGAGTCGGCCCAGGGGCGCACGTCTAGATCCCATTCCGCGCCAGTGGATAAGGAAGGTCGGAAGCTGGATGCTTTCGGGAGGAGGGTTTATGCATCCTCCGCACTGGCGGTGAAGATCTCAAATTATCAAGCCCTCATGGCTCGTTATCACCTTTTCCTTTGGGAGAAGGTGACAGCGTTACACGCCCATCTGCCAGAGGAGATTAAGAATGCAGCTCAAGTCTTTCAGCAGGAGGCAACGGCTCTAGCCAGGCAAGAGCTCTCGACCGCTCGTCATCTGGCAGATTGCCTCTCAAAATCTATGGTGGCATCGGTAGCTCTAAGGAGACACGCCTGGCTCCGCTCTTCAAATCTGTCTCAGGAGACGAAAGCCAGGATCGAGGACCTCCCATTTGATGGTGAGGGCCTCTTTCATGCGTCAACGGACTCCCAGATGGATACCATCCAGAAGGCGAGAGTAACTGCAAAGAAAATGGGGTTTTACCCCCCCCAACCTCCTCAGCCTTACCGAGCACGTAGGTGGCCCAGGCAGAATTTCTATCAACATCGACAACCCCAATTTCGTCAGCAACAGCACCAGCAGCGCTTTCAGTCGACGCAGCCGACCTTTCGCCAGCAGAAGGCTTACCCACAGGGTAGATCTCGCCAACACCGGACGAGACAGGACCCCACTTCAAAGCAACATCTTTGACTCCCCCCAGATGAGGCGTCATCTGACCCCCCATTTCCACCACAGACTTCTTCCCTACTACGAGGCTTGGACCCAAATTACGACGGACAAGTGGGTGCTAGACATCATTCGCCGGGGCTACTTGATGGAGTTTGCCGCTCTTCCACAACTAGGTCGATTAAAGTATACTCCACTCTCCACCACTCTACAACAGGAGGTGGCCTCCCTTCTTCAAAAGGGAGCCATTGTACCGGTCAACATCACGGAAGCAGGCACGGGGTTCTACTCCCGGTACTTTACAGTCCCGAAGAGAGACGGCGGTCTGCGTCCTATCTTGGACCTGCGGCTACTCAACGAATTCCTGCAAGTAAAGAAGTTCAGAATGATCACGCTGGGCTCGATACTGCCCCTCCTCCGTCGCAATATGTGGTTCACGCTCGTAGATTTGAAAGACGCGTACTTTCACATTCCTATTCATCAGTCCCATCAAAGGTTCCTACGGTTCATAGTGGGAAGACGCATATTCCAGTTCACCGTCCTTCCATTTGGGTTAAAGACTGCCCCACGGGTGTTTACGAAATGCATGGCGGCAGTCTGCGCCCACCTCCGTTCAGCGGGAGTGGAGCTCTACCCCTACCTGGACGACTGGCTGATCGCCTCACCGTCCGAACAGCAGGCATTAAAGGACGTCCAACTCACGACGTCACTGTTACGCAGCCTAGGCCTTGTGGTCAACACGGAGAAGTCGATTCTGTTCCCCGTCCAAAGAATACAATTTATTGGGGTCCTCCTGGACTCTACAAAAGAGAGAGCCTTCCTCCCTCAGACACGGTGCACTCATCTCCAAATGTTGGCACGGAGGGTTCTTTCCTCCGCCTCCCACAGAGTGATTACAATACAGAAGCTACTGGGTCTTATGGCCTCGGCGGTCTTTGTCGTCCGATGGGCCCGTCTGCGAATGCGCACTTTACAGCGCTTCCTGCTGGACGTATACGACCCGGTCCTCCGACCGAACTCTGTCAAGGTAGTGGTCCCTCACGCCGTACGTCACTCTCTTCGTTGGTGGACGTTCCCGCAGAACCTCTCGGGTGGGCTTCCGTTCGTCGCAGTGGAACCATCCGTCTCGATAACCTCGGACGCCTCAAGGCTGGGTTGGGGAGCCCATTGCGACCATTTGAAGGTGCAAGGAGAATGGTCCCCCGCCGACAAGAAGCACCACATCAATTTGTTGGAGTTATTAGCAGTACAAAAAGCACTCATAGCCTTCAGAGACTATATCACAGGCCAACACGTCAGGATCGTTTCCGACAATATGTCAGTAGTCTGGTATGTGAACAAGGAAGGAGGGACACGCTCCCGCAGCTTGCTCAGACTCACGCTGGATATCTTCGAGTGGGCAATCCTCCACAGACTACGCTTGTCGGCAGTTCACATTGCCGGAACGGACAATGTGCAAGCGGACGATCTCAGCAGGATTTTCCCAGCGACACACGAGTGGTCGTTGTCGCAGCAAGCTCTATCAATTCTCATCGGCAGATGGGGGTACCCGTGCCTGGACGTCTTCGCGTCTGCGGAAAATGCAGTGTGCGAGGCTTTCTTGTCAAGGGCCGGAGCGGGGAAGGGCTCCTTGGGCGACGCTTTCAACACCTCCTGGGGACGGGGCCTTGTTTATGCCTTCCCACCGTTCCCCTTGATCCCAAGGGCAGTATCGATTCTACAGCTCAGGGAAACGGACGCCGTATTAGTGACGCCGTGGTGGCCCCGCCAATTCTGGTTCGCCCCCCTCCTCCGCCTATCCAAGGGAGAGTACCTCCGGTTGCCAAAAACAGAGGACCTGCTCACAATGAACCACGGGCTAGTTCGCCACCCCGACCTCCACAAGCTACATCTCACAGCGTGGAGAATCCGTCGCGATGGCAACACCTAGACCTCCCGCTGTCGGTACGCACAGTCCTCAGGGAGTCCTCGCGACCAGCCACAAGGCTATCGTATAGTAGGAAGTGGAAACGATTCCTAAAGTTCACAGAGAAGAAAGCCGTTTCACCTTACTCGTGCGGCATCGTGGACGTCCTAGTGTTCCTGGATACCTTGCACGGCACAGGCCTCAAGAGCACCTCGATTAAGGTTTACCTGGCGGCCATTTCGGCTAACCATGACTTTATCCAGGGGTACTCAGTTTTCTCCCATCCGCTATCCAAACGTTTCATGAGGGGGCTACGGAACATCTGCCCCCCCGTGCGTCCTATAGTTCCACAATGGAGCTTGTCGGTGGTCCTGGCAGCCCTCTCCAGTAAGCCCTTCGAACCTATGGCTACAATAGACCTGCGCCTGCTTACCCTCAAGGCGGCCTTCCTCGTAGCTATCACTTCTGCCAGGCGGTCATCAGAGCTCTGCGCTCTAATGTTAGACCCTCCTTACACACAGTTTCACAGAGATAAAGTCGTAATGCGGCCGGGCCCAGACTTTAAACCGAAGGTCCTTTCAACTTTCCATGTAAATCAGGACATCGTACTCCCCACCTTTTTCCAGGACGCAACTGATACAGTGGGCTCCAGACTACACGCATTGGATGTGAGACGGGCCTTAGCATTCTACAAGGACAGAACTGCTGCATTCCGTAAATCGGGGCGCCTTTTTATATGTTACGGCGGTAAATCAAAGGGCCAGGCTGTCTCTCCACAACGTTTCGCCAAATGGGTGGTAAGCACCATCACCCTTAGCTACGAACTTGCACGGAGAGACCCACCTACTTCGTTGAGGGCGCACTCCACACGGGCTCAGGCCACGTCAACAGCATTGCACAGGGGAATTCCTATCCCCGAACTCTGTAGAGCGGCCACATGGTCCTCCGCCTCTACTTTCGTATCTCATTACAAATTGGACATCAGAGCACGAACAGACGCCAGCTTTGGTCGAGCGGTGCTGTCTTCTCTGCTACAATGATGCCTTCTCAGCGAGTCTACCCTCCTCCGGTAAGTGTTGCTAACTACTCGCCCATAGTGTGTGATGCACAGAGACCACGAAGAAGAAATGCAGGTTGCTTACCTGTAACTGTAGTTCTTCGAGTGGTCATCTGTGCAGTCACACAACCCTCCCACCGTCCCCTCTAGACTTCGCTGTGAAGGTCTATGAGTGTCATCGCCATGCCATCTCCTTTTTTGTCATTAAATTTTTGGTCTCAGACTACAATACCTCACTATTGACTGCAAAGGCGGTCTTAGGGAACTGAGGTAGGCGGGAACCCAGGCATGCGCGATAGGACGGAGGGGGGGAGGGGTTCCCGCCAATAGTTTCTAAGCTATAGAAGTTTCCGAAGGGAGGCTCGGCGTCGGCGCGAGCCCATAGTGTGTGACTGCACAGATGACCACTCGAAGAACTACAGTTACAGGTAAGCAACCTGCATATAGCTCACTTTAAGTACTTAACTGGCTTCCTTTACGCTTCCCTCCATGGCCTTGACTAGACTTATGGTATGTCTCAGTTCTCACTCCTGATGTATCATTGCCTGTGACCTTCACCTCTCCAGCTTCCCCACCCTCTGCTCTCCTCAGGTCTCCTGCTTGCTCAAATGACTCTGTGCTTCAGTGCTTGCTGCCCCCTCTTCTTCCTTAAGACATTACCATTTATTTGAGTCCTTTGGCACAATCCCACGGTCTTCATCTCCTACAGTAGCAAAGCCCTAAATATGCCCAAGTGCAGTGAGCAAACATTCTACCCGTCCTTCAGTTTCCTCTCTTGTGTAACATTCTAGATTGTAAGCTCTTTTGGGCAGGGATGTGTCCCTTGTTACTCTGCAAACTGCGATGTACACCGATGCACAACATAAATAAATAACAAATGGCAACCATATGTGCAAATTGGAAATACCCGCTACACTGCTGATCTGTATTTTGAAGGGAACTTGCCTTAGGCACTTTATACTTTATGTATTTTGTATTCTGGAATTCATCCACAAATACAGTGTGCTGTATGAAGCAGTCCTAACTTTCATTTAGTTCCAGTGAAGTTAGTTGCATTGCTAATAGCTGCATTTCCCTAAAGCATCCCTATGACACTTTTAGATGCGGGCGACAATCATGAGACTGAATCCCCATCCCAGGTGAAAGATGGCAAGGTAAGGCAGTTTTGTTATATAGTGATATGGAAAATGTATGATTTTGGAATGATTAGCAAAGAATTCTGTTTTCTTCTCCAAATGTTGCTATCTGTAAATACATATTTTTAGTTATGCAAGCCATACAAATGCTCACAAAGATGCTGAATTGTCCCGATTTGGTTGACAAAAGATTTTTACAGCTCATGGCATAAATGAAATAGGGTGGTGAAGCAACAGATAAAGAGCCCAGGAGCCATGGGAACTCGAGAGCAAAGGGAGCAAAGGAATTTTGTTGCATCTCTCTCCAGAATTCCTCCTCCTACAATTCCAGTGCCTTGGTTTTAAGAAGTTATTTTCACTACCATGAGGAATAGGAATCTTGAGTGGAGATGTGGAGAATTCCCTAGGCATTAGATACTTGCCTTGCACTGATATAAAAGGCAATTTCATGGAGGAAATCTTACAACTCAAGTGCTGTTTAGTGATAAAAAAAAATTCTTAGTAGCCAAGAGGAAGTCTAAACACTAATCAAGTTTGTGCAACTCTATTTACATGTGTCTGTTTTTTTGAGATGTCAGTGCTCTTGTATGCACACATATTATAGAGGGTTTTACAAATTAAACTAGTTTGCTCTTCTGTGCCTGTGGAGGGGGTTTCTCCAGGACTGGTGTAGGAGGAGGTTATGAGGCTTTCATGACAATTTATCTGGAATCTCCATAATTATTGTACCTGCCTCGTTGCCTTGGACATATTACCCGCAAAATTGGAGCTTGGGGAAAGGAGATGATCAAGCACTAACAGCGTGTAATGTTTCCTGAGCATTAGTCTAGCCTATTATGTAGCCACTCGTGTTTCAACTAATCTAATCTAATCTAATCTAATCTTGGTCTTTGTTTCTTTTTATATCAAGCCGCTTTCTGAACGGTTCGAGACTTTCTGTCTGGATCCTTCTCTTGTCAGCAAGCAAGCCACTCTGGTGCATTTCCCTCCAGAATTCCAACCAATACCATGCAAGCCTTTGTTCTTTGACCTGGCTCTCAACCATGTCACTTTCCCACCCCTGGAGGACAAAGTGGAGCAGAAAGCAAAGAGTGGTTTTACTGGATATATCAAGGGCATCTTTGGATTCCGGAGTTAACCAGGGCCGTTCTCGCGGAGAACACTTCTCTTCCTGTATTGTGGGAAAGCTCCAGCAGGTTCAGACCACAACTGCTTGTGTCTAAAATCCACGTGGGAGGTTTTTAAAAATATTTTCCCAGTATTCTATCTCTGTCTATAAACCTGGTTCATTAGAAACTTTTCACCCTGAGAACATGTATAATGTGCTCTTGTCTTTAACAACATCTCAAACTGAGGGAAAGAGCTGGAGTCTCAAATTACTTTTACCCAGTGGCTCAGGCAGGAACAATACCCACTTTGCATGGGCTACACATAACTTAATTTCTTTTGATGGCTGACACTAAATTTAATTTTTAAAAGCTAGCCTGGTCCTCTGGACAATACAGAACATAGGGAAACCAGAGGCACAGATATATATGAGTCCAGGATTGGATCACTACCAGAATGTGTGAAAACCCAAAGTTGACTAGACCCTTGTACTGCCTGCCACTTTTACTTGCAGCCATGTAAAGTTTTAAGTTTCAGAAACTTCAGAACTCTGAAACTCTTGGATTGAAGATTACGGCTGATAGTGATCAAAATCTATAATATGTTTTAAAACCTATGTTACAATTTTTCATCACTGAGGCACCACTTCTCATAGGGGAACATGTTCCTCGAAGGGCCTCCCTGAGAACCTAAAAGGCTTTTGGCTTCAGAAAGAACAAGCCACATGTATTTTACACCTTAAAAGACTCCTTATATTTCTTTCATTTCCATCTTCAATTTAGCTGATATTGGTAAATTGGAAAGGGGCGTTTTGTTATTTATTCTGTGTGTTTCATCCTTTCTGATGTTATATTCGAATCCACTTAGTGAAGAATCAGTAAATGGAGCCACAGGAATCTTAAGCAATAAAGATCTCAGCCATGTGTTCACGGGCACATTTTCTGTGAGAAAGCATTTAACTGTGCTGTGGGAATCCAAGTATCTTCATGTCAATATTTTTTTCCAAAAAATAATAATGCATAGGCACAATTCTAAATACTTGTGAAATTAAATTGTGTATGGGACTTTTCCATGAGCTCTATTACTATTCTTAAAAGATTTAATCTAGTTAGTCTTAAATATTAGTTGGCTCAGACCTATATTTTACTGTTAATATTTTTGTCATGCTGTGCTCTGGTTTTACTCTGTTTCTTGGCATTGCTGGAAACAGTATTAAAACTGGGTTATTCAGTTACAGAAATATTCTGCGAAAGGTACTTCTCAACCATTGCGTTAGTAAATTGCAGAGAATTACAATTTTCCGATTAAAGACAAATTGGGTTTAATTATACCAAACGTTTTGGATTTGTTTACCTTGTGTAAAAGTCGTAGCCTTATGCAGTAGGATGTAATGGTTCCACATCTGTTTTAAAATGCATATATGAAATAGGCTTTCTGATCAGTCTGTGGGAGGGGACTTTTATAAGGAAAAAAAGTATTGTGGAAGAAAAAATGGAAGTAAAGAATATTTTTTAATTTATCAAGTGATGATGTTTACACAGAGATGAGGTCTGGTAAACCAATGATTTGTCAGTTCTGTTGAAGTCTAAATGGAAGCAAGAGATCTATGTCAAGGGATTGTGGCCCAGTCTCCTTTCTGGCAACGTGCCTATTCGTGTTTTGTTGATTGTACTTTGCTTCAAGCTCCCCTATCCTCATTTCAGATCTGAATTAAATCTGAGAATTGTGTTCCTCTTATATATGCAACCCAACTTCCTTTTGTTTACCTTCTACCCCACATCTGTGGGCAACTGGGCACATTCCACTCCCACTGCTTTTGCCTTCGTTTGCTGTCACAAATGGTTAAAACTTTCTTTGTTAAACATACCGTGGCACAAAGCATATTAGCCAGACAGAAAAGAAATCCTGAAACAATAAAGACTTATTCCTGCCTTCTGAGCATAATAGTTTTGAACTATATTTGAACTGAGGGCTGAGCTTCCATTTTGATGCTTCCGTACTTGAAAACTGAGTATTGCCTTTGTGATTGTTGGAGTTAAATTTCTATGACGGAAGTATAAAATTAACGTGTTGCAATAAAAGCCTTCTTCCTGCCCTACACACAGATGTTGATGAACCCCAGCCCATCTACCCACTACTTGAAGCAAGCCATAATGGATCAGACACGTTCGTATAAGTACTGTTTCATGTACTTATACGAATGTGCATGCTAAGTACTGTTTCATGTACTTAGCATGATGGTTACCTCTTGGGTGTTCTTGGAACCTTTGAGCTTTCTTCCTCCACCCCTCACATTTCTGTTGAATATCCTCCCTTTGGTTCATTGTTCCATAGTGATAAGTTTGGCCATGGGTCCATTTCGGGCATAGCCGCCAGCAAAGTGTAGATACCAGCATCTGGGCCAAGAGGCTGCCATGGAGTAGTGGGCCCCTCACTGCAGCATTGTTTCAGGACAGATTGGGCATAACAAACAGATGCTTGTTAATGTGTTGCGCTCTGAATTTGTAAATGGCAATAAGGATACTGTTAAGTGCTACCAAAACCATCCAAAGATAATAAAAGGTATGTAATGTCTGTCTTGAGACTCTTAACATTAGAGGAACTATGACTGACTAAATGTCAAAAACCAGATAGTGTTGTAAAATGTATTGGTGGCCCTTTCATCTGAAATTGTATCCTCTGAGGAGAGGTGTGTTGGTGATAGAATCAAAACTGGCTGACAGAATATTGCTCAATGAGTAGGTTCACTGAGTCATTTAGACATATATGCATATTTGAGGTAGAAAATTGAACTTCAACATACGGTATAAAATGCCTGTGAATCAATCAGCTATTATCAGATCACAAAAAGCCTCCCATGATAAGATCCAAGGGTATGTGTGCTTGGCCAACTAGCAACAATAACCCTGTACTAAAATCTATTTCCAGATCAAAACTGCAGGTAATGTCAAAACTCAATGTAGAAACAAGAATGCATTATTCAGTGCAGTTATTTAAGTTTTACTTAGTTTAACTATTGGGTGTCTGGACTATAAATTCAAAGTTCACGAGTTATTCAAAGATCATTAGGATTTTCCTCTTAATTTGGTTTGGCCTAAAACCTGTTTTCCCTGTTTTCATTAACATATACTTGTATGCACTTTCCCGTATTATACCCTTTTTTGCACACATGGTTTGATTGGGGAACTCCGCTGCAAAATTTTGGAGAAATCTGAATTTCATGATGACTGATACTTGGTTCGCGTACTTTTTGAAAGTGCAAAATTAGGTAATTGACTGAACTAATTTCTCCCCCATCCCTCATATGGATTGCTGTGTCTCTCCTCCTTTTGCAACAGCGCCACAGTGTGGAGAAAAGGCCTTCCCACCACCACTAGGTTGGAGTTTCCCCTCTAGTACGATTGGGGAGAATTTGGAAGAAAGGGGAAACAGCTAATTTCAGGGGCTTTTTGGCCTTTCTACTAATGAGGTTAGAGACTGCCTCAATTTATCTTATTAGGTGGGAAAAGCCCTTAAGAGAAGAACAAATGTCTTATGGCAGCTGGAGGACTGAAAAGGCCCTCTGAAGATGAGAGATAAATTTCAGACTGACCTGAAAATCAGGGGTGGGGGAGAATTTTTTTGCATCTGATGTCCCCCCCACCAGAAATAGTCAATCCAAAGAAGAAATTGGGGAGAATATGGCAGGCTTACAGAGGCCCAACCTAACTTTCCGTTAACTTGAAGAGAGCCTTTTCTTTCCCCCCTATCAACCACTTTGAGAGAGATCTCTGCTTTGCACTAACCATTGTTGGATCTTGCTTACCACAACAGCAGCATGACTAGAGACCAATGGGGCTGTCTATGTATGCTGGGTGCAACCCAGGAAAGTTGTGCAATTTCACAGACATGGATATAAGCATGCCCTCTGTCTCTAACTTACGGCATTTCTAGTACTCTCATAACACCACAAACTAGTCAGTTTCCTCAATTTTCAAAAAGTCTAATGTTTAGGGTCAGAGAATGCATGAAAGAGAATGCAGTTACTGTTGATAGTAGTTGATTTTCCTGTTAAATCTGTTTATTGATCCCTCTTTCAGTCTTCCCAAGTGTGTTACATCAGCCTTCCCCATTGTGTTGTCCTCCAGGCGTGTTAGACTACAACATCCATTATCCCCCCCAGTCCAGTGGGGAAGGCTGAATTACTGAAATTGAATGTGGTCACAGGTCAGATATATGTCTCATGTAGGATGGGACAGAATTTTACATTATTTTACTATATGTGTGTGTGTGTATGTATGTCTTAGTATTTGTGATTTTTCTCTAGTTTTCTGTATTCTGTGAAATAGCTGTTGATGCTCACTCTCTCTCTGCCTTTTAATGGTTCTCTTGTGTCCTTTTTGAAGTGGAATGAGCAGAACAGTACAGCACTACCTGTAATCTGCTTTCACTATTAAATAACTGTACATGGGGTATTGAATTTGTGGTGCTCATCCACTGTCTGTTCCTTTCCCAAGTCTGCTTGCCTTTTAAAAAGTGGTGCACTACATTGAGCTCAAGCCTTCATAAGGAAGCTCCCTTATGTGAGATCAGCCTATTTGTCAATCTAGCCCAGTATCATCTGCTCTGACGGGCAGCAGTTCCCCAGGATCCTTGGCAGAAGTCTCTCATCACCTGCTACTTGGTCCTTTCAACTGAACATGGGGCTTTCTGCACACTGAGCTATAACGTTTAGGGATATTTATGGCTGCAGTGCTGACATAAAGCATGGAATGCTACAGAAACCTGGTAGTTCAGGAGGAGGAGGAGCAGGGCATCTCTTTATAGCAAGGGTGTCAAACCTCTTTCAGCATATGAGGGCTGATTTCAATTTCCGAGAAGCTCTTGGGGACTGCATTCCAGTAGTGGGTGTGCCCAAAGGCAAAAGAGGTGGGGCAAAAAATGCCAGCATATTGTGATTTAAAGCTCTTACCGGCAGTAGCTTTAGGAGAGGTATTTCAACCTTTTAGCTTGAATGAGGGGGAAAGTTGGGCAAAAGATGGGAAACCACCAAATGATCAGTGTTCAGGGGGAAAAGGGGTGAGTCCAAGAGAAGAAGTTCATTATTAGTGCTTTTATACACATCTATACACGTTATAAACATCTGGGTGTGAATGTAATCAAAAGCATGAGATATAGTTACTTGCTTCCCGCAGGGGGAGAGCGCACATGCACCTTGCTGAAGAGGTGAACAGGAAAGGGAGGGAGCAGGAGAAAGGAACCAATCAAGTTACAGCATAACAAGAGGGATGAACTAGACAAGCAGTTGTTGAGACATCACATTCTCTATCGCCCCCTAGTGACTGGAAGCATGCGGAATTGTTCCTGTTATCCAACAGTTTTAAGGGCTGACTTATGTATTACATTTTTAATCCTGTCTGTTCTCTAAGAAGCCTGCTATACATGGTTCTCTCTTCTACCCTCACAAACAACTTGATAGGTATAACTGAGACTTGGTGAGGTGACTCATATGACTGGAATGTAGCAACTGAAGGATGTAACTTGTTTTTAAAAGAATAGATACGACTGTAGCACTGCATGTCAAAAATATGCATAGCGGCACAGAAATTTAAGAAAATGAACACAGTAGCCCTGTGGATAAGAAGAAACCTGGATAAGGAGAAAGAAAGAAGAAAGAAATGACGATGACTGAAGAAGTGTTCTCCTTAATTACAGTCTCTCTGTAGTTGCCTTCATGTGGCAGATTGGTGCAGAGTCTAAATCAAATCAGGGAAAGTTCAATTGTACTGTTTGTATTCTGGTTGAAATTACTGTTCTCTGTCCCTCCCACTCCTGTATTTTGAGGAAGTAGAGACGCTGCCAGTGAGTGCCGCTTAAGATCCAAGCAGAGGTTTATTCTGTACAAAGGTTGGAGTGTTGGTAAGTATTAAGATAACGCCTTCCTTGTTTCCCCTCGGTAACTTCCTCTCCTCGCAGCGCTTTCTTTCCCTTACTTCTCCACGTCTCCCTTAAAGGAATTCTGAGCAAGCTGTGGGTAGGGCGACCCATTACCAACAGCACCTTTCTCATGTAAGTCCAGTCTTGAGTATTCATGGGAGGCATCGTGGACTCCTTTGTGCCCATCCCTGTCTAGATTTCTAGACCTGTGTGTTGTTCTTTGCAATGTCGAACAAAAGCAGAGGGTGAGGTACTGTGGAACTGGTTTCGGTCTTCCTTTCCCGGACCCTCCCTTGCCTTCTCAAGCTGTCCTGAACGTCACAAAACAAAGCAGACGTGAACTGGACACCAAATGGAAATTCTGAGAGTTGCCCTCTTTTAAGAGATGCCCTGGCTCTTCGGAGCTTTGCAATCTCTGCCAAATTCCTAACATAGCACATGAGGTACTCAGCATTTATTAAGGCAGCATAAACATTTTAATGCTTGCAGAGATGCTTTTTCTTCTCTCCCATATTTGGCGAAAGATGGATTTTTCCTCCCTTCTAATGAACTGGTGTTCCTGGCTTGTCTCATGCAATGTATCACTCTATGAATCATCAACACTTGCTAGTAAACGTATTTCCTATCCTAGAGGCTCCTCTGATATGGTGCGCTCTGATGCCTCTCTGCATGTGGCACATTGTAATCGGGTGTGTACATGCCACAAGGTCATGGAATATAATATTGAGCACAGAATTCAGCTTCCTGGCTGTTGTTTTATTGAAGTTTCTCGACTTTGGGCTATGTTGTTTTTAAAGCACGTTTCTGGTCCTTATAGCTGTGGAGAGCTCTTTGGAAGCGAACAGGCAATGCCTGTGGAGGAATGGCTAATGAAGCTTTCCAACAGTCAGGATTTGTGCTTCAGTGCCCCTTTCTAGCTCATTGCCCCTCCCAGGGACCAGCACAATCAAGAGGAATTATTCCAAATAGTCCTATGCATGGCTAAATATACATAAGAACATGCATCTCACCCTTCAGAATGTTTCTTGTTCTGCTCTAACGCTGCTTCTGATTAGCTCCAGCAAATCTCACAAGATCTAGACAATAGGTACACAGATACAGGAAAATAAGTTTCTATAGATATCCAAGCATGAACTACAACTTATCCTCAGTAGTTCCCTCACAGTAATGGGATAATAGCTTTGGCTGTCACCCTGTACCCAAATCTTCACGACCTGATAAAGTGAATCCCCACTCCCGTGGCTCGAGCCTTGGGTGCTCTTTCAACGTATTGAATCCCTGAATGTGCCGCATCCTGATTTGGGATGGTGGAGGCTCTTCTACATTTCTGGTTTAGCAATGAAACACAGAACCCAGGGTAGAAGGAGGCCCTCATGTCTTCGCACACCCTTAGAGATATGCAAGTTCCTTCCAACCCTGCAATTCAGCGTTACTCTGAATTTGTGCAAATTACTATGAAAATAACTGATGTTCATATTACTGCATACTAAAATAGGGCTGTTTTGTCTATGACTTGGCCATAAATACAAAGGATGATTTAAATCTGAACAGCAGGTTGTAATTTTACTATGCATTTTTCACCATACAAATTGTTATAGCTCTCAAGTTATTCTGCTCTGAACATCGTTATTAATGAAGAGTGTTTTTGTGCTGCTTTTTCTCTCCAGAGACTTATGTTCAATTTTGTAGGACAGCATCATAACTCATTCCTAACCAGCTTTCCTATATTGGTATTCAAAACCCAACGTGAATGGAAGTGAATGCATCCCAAAGGGATGCATTCCGAATGCATCCGAAGGGAGAGGCGGGTTATAAATAATAATAATAATAATAATAATAATTATTATTATTATTATTATTATTATTATCCCAAGTCCCTTGGAGGGGTGGGTATATTGTGGCACATCAATTTTTATGATATCGAGGATGGGGGGGATACACCACTGCCACTATACTTTTCTGCCTATGACTACAACTCCCAGCATTCCTGACCATTGTCCCTACTGGCTGGGACTGATGGGAGTTGAAGCCCAAAACTTCCACAGGACACCAGATTGGATAAGGCTGTCCTAGCCTATCTGGAATGTGCTTCCTCACTCATTCCTAGGCCTAAATATGTGGGACTGAATTTTAGTTCAACAGAGTATCAAATAGGCCAGAATGCTGATGTTCAACATGCTGGAACAGCTGATTTGGCACTCTTGATAAAGTAGTACACTTAACTTCTTCTATATTTGTCCTGTCCCAGATAAGTTAATCTGATGCCAAAATGTTATCCTTTAGGCACCAGGGGCCAATCTACACCAGCGATTTAGTGCGGAGGGAAAGCACTTCGGGGTCATTTGCAATGCATGACATTGTGGCCAATCCACAGTAATCCTGCAGCTTCCCTTCGGAAAAAGCACATTTTTGGAAAGTTCATTTAGTGTGTCTTTTTTCCTTAAAGTGGCTCCTAAGCGGTTTCACTGCAGTGTGCCTTACCACCCCCACCCCCAATTAAATCCTGGGCATGTCTCTGTGACCTGGCAGTGACATGGTGAAGGGGTGGGGCTGCCCTTTCCTCCACCCCATTCCCTCTTTCTCACGCAATGAAGAAAGCACAGAAGAGGAGGAGAAAGGGCAGCCAGTAGCAGAAGCCTGCAGCGGTGGTATTTCATAGTCCCGTTACTGCAATGCACTCACAACTAAGCAATACGCAGAGGGGAAGGAGAAAGAGCAACCAGTAGTAAGAGTCCTGATATAAGCCTTTGTTTCATTCATTCCCAGTCATGCTGAGTTGCCCCCTCACAGTCGTTTCCTTCCCCCATTCATAGATACAAGCCTTTGATTCATTCATTCCCTGTTCTGAGTATGTGATTTCCATGGGTGTTGAGCGGGGAGGAGGGGGCTTATTTCAGGGGTGGAAAAACAAAGGCAGCATCAGCCACTGCTGGCTCTAAAATGTGTAGAGTAAACTATGACATTACTCATCTCCTCCATGAAGAGGAGAGGAGCATGGAGAAGGGTGGGGAGCAAGCTTCTCTCATTGGCTGAACAGCATCTATGGGGTTAATGATGTTCACTTCTGCTAGCAGGACTCCGCCAACCCAACCCATCCAAGGCAATTTCAAATGCATTTTGACCTGTAAAAAGTGGGGGTTTGGGTACGGTATATCTAGGCTGACCAGATAAAATCCAGGTCAGGGATCATGTAACTTTAACGGTTGTAGAGAAAAGGGAATTTCAGCAGGTGACATTTGTATGCAATTAGATCCTAGTGATATTCCCTCTTCATCACAACAGTTAAAGTTGCAGGGGCCCTGCCTTCTTTTGTATATGGTCACTCTAGTATAGTGCCTGCACCTTTAACTGTTGTGATGAAGAGGGAATTTCACCAGGAACTAATTGCATACAAATGACACTGGCTGAAATTCCCTTTTCTCTACAATTGTTAAAGTTACATGAGCCCTGACCTGGATTTTATCTGGTCAGCCTAGGTATTTCACACTTTTTTTGTACGCCACTGATAGACCAAAGCCGTTTTCATGAAAAATTGTATTTGGATAGTGCTTTTGTTTTAATTATGATTTTAATTATATTTTAATTATACAATTGCATTTTTATTGTGCTATTGTATTGTGAACCACCCTGGCATATAGTTGTATGAAGGACAGTATACACATACCACAAAAAAATTAAAAATCAGTTGACCCTTAACCCCATTTATTTACTCTTAATAAAGCCTCAGTCAAAATGCATTGTAACTGGTCATCCAGCTATTCATAGGATAATTGACTCATCCATTAGTGATTCTCAGTACATGTTTCCTTTTAAACAATAAAAAATGTCATGGAAAGTTATTCATCCTTCTCTAGTATTTCTGAGGGCAATGCAAGATAAACCTGTTAGGTGGAATTGCTAAAATGCATTCTTGGACACAATACCATAACATGCATTTGGTATTAGCACAAGTAAAAGGCACACTACAAAATTGAATGTTAGGAAAATATTCTTTGCCCATTGTGTCAGCGTTTTGCAAATGCATATTGTGGTACAGTGAGAATCTGGAGTCTGTGGGTGCTTTCAGATGGATGACTCCTATCCCTAACCCTCAAGAGGTATGGTGCAGCTATTCCGTCTTTTCTTCCTGAATGGGTGTGTTTTCTGGTAAGAAAAGAGATTGGGAGAAGTGATGGGCAGACACAGGAGGGCTATAAACTGAAGACAATGATGTCTAGACACCGGGTGCCTCTACAAGAGCGATTTAAAGCTCTTTCAAGGTGCATTAAAATTTTTACCTCTACAAGAGCGGAGCACAAATCGGGAGTTGAGGTGCTTTTTCTATCTGATTATGCGCATTATCGAACATGCGTTAAATAGTTTTGGTTTTTTTGTAAATACATCTTTATTTTGTTTTACATATCTTACATGAGTCATCCACCATTTTAACATCATTACTATTATTTATTTAGCCCCCTTCCCCCCCTCTTCCTCTTTTTTTTTTTATTGGTTAATTTGCCTCTGTTCTCTTCTTCTTATTTTTCTTCCAGCTTCTTCTCTATCTCTTCTTTCTTTTCAGGAGTCCCATAACTTTTTGTATGCTTCCGCAATATTGTTCTTATTTGGATCTTTTTCCATATAATCTATATATACAGACCATTCTCTTCTAAATGTATCCCTCTTCTTTTTTCCGCTATAGACTCCAAGTTTCTGTGTTAATTTTTCATTCATTGCTATATTCCACAAAATGTTTTCCCACACCTTAATTGTTAACCCCCTAGCTGTTTTCCAATTCCTAGCTATCTGTTGCCTTGCTGCAGTCAGCATAAATCCAATCAATATTTTGTCCTTTACATCACTATTTTCTTTAACAAACATATTCAAAAGAGCTAGTTCAGCTGTTCTATTAATTCTTTGAGCAGTGACCTTTTCTATTTTTTGAAAAACCTTATCCCAAAATTTCCTTACTCTATTACATTCCCACCACATATGCAAATTTGTTCCAGACTCTGTGCATCCTCTCCAACATTCTGGGGTCGCATTTCTGTTCATTTTTGCTACCTTCACTGGAGTTAAATACCATTTTTGTATCATTTTTAAAGCCCCTTCTCTTATCTTTGTGGAGGTAGTTTTGAATGGGAATTTTTCAAATATACTTCCCCACTCTCTATCTTCAATTTCTTGATCCAGATCTTCTTCCCATGTCTGTTGTATAATATCATTCCCTCCAGTTTCCTGTCTTATTATAATTCTATATATTTGTGTAATCAGTCCCTTATCTCCATCTTTATAATTGTCTATAAATTTTTCCCACTCAGTTAGCTCCCTTGTACTCTCCTTTACTATCTTTCCATTTCTGATAAATTTGTCTATCTGCAACCATGCCATCCATGATATTTCAACATTTTGTACTCTCTTATTCCATATTTCTTGTGTTATTGGATTTTCTTGTTCATAAAAGTTTTTCATCTGTATTAATCTTATTTCTTTTAATTTACTTTTGGTTATTGCCTTTTTTTTAATATCAAATTCTGGGTGTATCCAAATTGGTGTTAGAGGTGATATACTTGGCATTAATTTTCCTTTTTTATAATACCATACTTTCAAAATAGTGAGTTTTAATTTACCGCGGCAGTTAAAGCACCCTTTGACCATGTGAACAAGCGATTCTCCGCATTAAACACTTCTAAAGCGCGTTTCATACAACCGGTAAGGCCACCAGTTATGCGCTTAACTGCCTCCTGCCTACAGTGATTTACCGTAAAAGCGCTTGCCAGAAGATGCGCATAATTGGACAACCAGGCGTCAAACCAAATTCTTGTAGAGGGGACCACCCTCTACAGGGTAATTGCTCAGTAAAAGCCTCATCTGGAAGAACTCTTTGGGGAGTAGGGTGATAGGAGGATGTATCAGCTGGTCTGCATCTAAAAAGACAATTGATTCTTCTACTTCCAGTTTGTGCTGTGTTCAGACACGGTGGATTAATTGCATGCTGTACACTGAAGCTCAATCACAATCCAACCTCCATACTTTCCCCTCCCTCTCTTACTTTTACCTATGTGAAACACTGCTGCAGGCCTACATAAAGAGGCCTACCAGAGAGCTGCATTTAAAACCCTGTTAATAAACCAGTTCGGTTACCAGCAGTTGTGTGGAGCCTAAGTGAATTTGGCAAGCAAAATAACTGAAAGATTTAGCAGGATTCTACTGTTTCCATGAGAAGGTTTTAGTGCTTCTGAGTGTGAATAATAATCAGAAGGAGACGTGGAGATTCTGAATACAGAGGCAAGAAGGTCAGGCTTGGCTCTTTAGATCTGAAGCTTTAGGGCTGAGGGTGGGGGGAATGTGTACCATGCATCCAATATCCTTATTTGATTTGATTTTCCTGCTTCTATGAACAACTATCCTTAGCTTTGTTGTTCCAGGCAGGTAAAGCTTTAGAAAGGGAGAGTCTGTCTAGAGTCAATGAGGCATTAAAGCACTAGACAACTGGTAAAGCAAGTGAGTCTTGCTCAAAAGGGTGGCACTAGAAGGATGCAACCAGGAAGGGGGGGCTGTCCCTGCGTCACACCTGCCTCCCAAGCTCTATGTCTCTATATCTGCAATCCTCTATTCATTTACTAGGGGGTAAGCCACACTAAGCAAAGTGAGTCTTACTTCTGAGTAAACACATGTAGGATTGGGCTGTGAGAAGGCTGGATTCTGCCAGGAGTGGAACTACTTAGGCACTAAGCGCTAATACGGAGCCAAATCCATGGCTTGATTACCTGAGGGAGAAGGAAAGTGTAAGCAAGCGAGTCTGCAGCTGCTACTGAGCTGTTCTGTGTGCTCGCCTGCCTGCGTGGTCCACAGGGCAAGGATAGTGAGTGAGCAGGTGCAAGGGGGAAGTGGGGCCTGGTTAACGGTGAGCCCCAGTAGGTGTCTTGACAATGGTAAGTGACCTTTGTTGATGACCATGGGCTCATCTGTACAGCGTTGCAGCCGCAGCGGGGCGGCAGCGTGAGGCAGCGCACCCTGCATTGGCACTCCTTCCGGTCATCTACATTGGAAGGAGCGCAATTGCGGGCTTTTGAGAAGGTGCTGCCACCGCCATGCCCATCCACCCAAGCCTGCCTGCGTTTGTGCTGGGGCGATTGGAAGTGTCCACGCCCCCCCCTTCCTCAAGGTTGGGGATTTTCTTGTATTCTTATATATCTGTACATGCGATCCATTGTATTTACAGAGAAACGAGGAAAAAACTGACAACAAGTGGGGGGGAGGAATGGGGCGCACCAGCCCCCTTTATTTTTTTTAAAAAAACTATGGTCAGCAGAGTCCCGGAGGTGGTCCAGCGATCTTTTGGCTCGCTGGTCCACCCCCTTCCCTGCCCAGCCTGTGTCAACCAATCAGTGGTCGCCAGGCTGTGGCACGCCTCCGCAGCAGCTCCGGAGCAAGAGCGCCAGACAGCAGATGCCATCGATGCCTCACTCCAAGCTAAAAAAGTAGGGCAAGTACCCAACTTTTTTAAAGCAGAGCTTTGGGGCTTTGCACCTGGATGGCTTCGGGATGGCGGCAGCGTCATGTAGATTAACTGCCGCCACTCCGAAGCCACTGCAGAACAAACCTCTTGTCTAGATATGCCCCATGAGTGCTTGGTAACGATCTAGGGTAATTTGATCTGATTAAATGTATACATCTTCATGGTCATATCTCTTACTCTGAGTGCCAAACATTCAAGATTTCAAAATTTAGGTCACATTAGGCATTAGCAAATTAATTTGCCAGAAAGCCCATTCCCCTGAGAGCAGTCTTGAGCTACCTTAATAGATACAAGTGGCAGGTAAGCTCCAAAATTCAGTACAAACTCTTTCCTCAGGGGCAGCTATATATAGGAGTTGAGTATCAAATGTGCCTATAGGCATTGTTGAGGGTCAGGGGGCCCACGGGTTAGCTGGTGACTGAAGACAAGATCATATGCAAGCCAACAGGGGCAATGCATCTGCACACATCCTCATCCTACCAAAAAGAAAGGAAGTCTGTTGCTTAACTTTCCCGTGGCTCATAGGGGCCTTTCCTCAGCTCTCCACATTTCATGGTTCTGATGTGTTCAGCCTATCAGAGAGCCTTAAGATCAAAAAGGACTGCGATATGAGCCTCACAGTTCAGGCTGGACAGGGCTTAAGCTGTATAGCTACCCTAGATGAATATTATTTTTGTTGGCCCTGACCATCATCTCTGCATACAGGAAATTGTATTCCCTCCTCAAGTGTTTTCCTGAGCCTGTAGGGTGGCCACTTAAACATTGCCATAAAAGAAAAGCCGACACAAATTTGAATAAAAACTATGTCCTACTGGGGAAGACTGTGACCAAGTGGGGAACATGGGTGGGAGGGTGCTGTACCACTCATCTCCTGCTTGTGGGTTTCTGTTCAACAGCTGTTTGGCCACTGTGTGAACAGAATGCTGGACTAGATGGGCTCTTGGACTGATCCAGCATGGCTCCTTTTATGTTCTTACATTCTTATGATTCAAATAAAGAATGCCTTCAAACAGAGGACTATCTCCTGACAGCCCTTCAAATAGAGGATTGTCTTATGTCAAGTAGGACACATGGCCATCCTATGGTCCTGTTAACAGGTATGGACTGATAATTCACATATTTAATTGTTCTGAAGCTACTGGTTTTTTAAAAGCCTTGAACAGCCTGGGTCCTGATGTCCTTAAGGAATGTCCCCTCCTGCATGAACTTTCCTCACACTTGAGATCTCCCAATGAGGCTCTATGGGAAGCCAAGGGAAGGCTAGGTTAGCCTTCACCAAGAGCAGGGCCTTCTCCACAACAGGCCAACACAATGGAACACTCATCTGAGTGAGGCTGGTCCAGCCTTCTTCCTGCTGGTTATTTGAAAGTGGGTAAAAACATTCCCCCCCCCCCATCGACTGCAGTTTTCCCCTTACTGTATATTGATTTTTTGCTTTGCTGTTTTCCTGTCATTTGGGGTGGGTGAGTGGGTTTTATGCATTCTGTTAGTGGTGTGTGGTGTTAAACCCTGTAAGCCACCATGATATTTCTTATGGACAGTCTGTAAATAATTTTAAACAAGTAAAAATAATATCCTTAATTAGCAGATGATACACATGAGCATAGACAGATCCCCTTGGTGTTATTCACTACCTAGCTAGCCAGCACTAACACTGCCACCCTTGAGCCTTTCCAAAAGTCTAAGGTGGGGGGAAATGCCTCATAAATACTTGACTGGCTTTAAATTATACAATGACAGACACGGAAGAAAATAAATTGGCACTCATTTTTCTGTCAGCAGAACCAATTTTAACAAATTGCCTTTATTGAAATAGTTCTGTTTTGTTGTTGTCAACATTGACAAAGCGGAAGCTTTCACTACAAGAATTTTTAAAACTTGATTTATGACAAAGGATTGTATAACTCTTAAGTAGGGATGTGCAGCGGATTGGGTGCGATCCACGATCTGGACCCGATCCAGGCAAAATCGAATGAAACAATCCGATCCCGATCCTGATCATTTGGCTCGTCTGATCTGATCCGATCCGATGAGACCCGATTCAGATTGGAAAAAATTGGAGGATCGGACCTCCTCCCCCTCCCCCCACTCATGCTCCTTACCTGCTGCCTCCTCACTGCTGTCCGCTACCACCCACTGCTTCCGTATTACTTTGAAACAGACCTTGCAGCCTGTTCCACAATAGAGCGCCGGCGTGCCAGGTGACATCATCACTCGGCGTGCCCTCGCTCTACTGTGGAACAGGCTGCAAGGCCTGTTTCTCAGTAGTACTGAAGCAATGGGCGACAGTGGATGGCAGCGAGGAGGCAGTAGGTAAGGAGTGCGAGTGGGGGGGAGGGGAGGGAGAGGGAGGTCCCCATTTACCTGCCGGGGCCATCCACTTCCTTCCGCTGCCATCCGCTGGTCCCTTCTACTGAGAAACAGGCTTTGCGGCCTGCCTCTCAGTAACACGCTGGGTGATGACGTCACCCAGCGCGCTACTGAGAGGCAGGCCAAGAAGCCTGTTTCTCAGTAGAATGGACCAGCGGATGGAAGCGGACGGCCCCGGCAGGTAAGGAGCACAAGTGGGGGTGGAGGGACAGGGAGGGGGGAGTTAGGTCCCCACTCACCCACCCCTATGTTTTCCATATAGGCTTGCATTGGGGGAAAGCTTTCCCCAATGCAAGCCTATGGCAAAAACACCTAAAATGGCATCTGATCCGAAAATCGGACGTCCAATTTTCGTATCGGAATCAGATCCAATCCGAGGGACCTCCGATTTTTTCTGATCTGATCCAGGACAAAATCTGAGGTCCCGATTCCGATACGATTTTTCCTCCCGTGCACACCCCTACTCTTAAGGCTGTGAAAGTAAAATTAAACAACAACAACAATTTAGGTAATTAATAACAGTTTTCTGTTTTACAGGCAAAAATCTACTGTGACCTATCACAATCACCACTATTAGAAGTGTCAATGAGGAAACAGGTACGTGCATTGAGTAAGTGCAGGTCCAGCCCTATCATTAGGCAGAGTGAGGTGGCTGGCCACCTTGAATAGCTGTTTTTGGATATCTCTAATTGGCAGAAAAATATTAGTCAATTGCTTATTATTTATTATTTTACTGCTGGAGAAGGGGAGAGGTGCTTGTGCGTTTTTCTGCCTCATGTGCCAACATTAACTTAGCTGATTTTGACTTGGCAGGGGAGACACCATTTGTGGCTCCACCTAAGGAAGCAAAATGTCATGGCTTTGCCCTGTTCGATAATGAGAAATGGCTATCAAAATATTTGAGGATCCCATATTTTAATATATTAACATATTAATATATTACTGAAGATGAGAACCTTTTGATAAATTTACAACATATGTTAGCCAGGAAAACCAAAATTCCTTAAAGTTTTATTTTAAAAAGTCCTGTGTTGGGTTTTGCATACTTACGGCCTAGGATATTTCACTAGTGGGCAGACTTCAAGCTTGCAGCATCTACCTCCTTTTTTTTAAATTATTTTTACTAGGAACATGAAATCCATCAACTGGAGCTTGGTAGAAAAGACATACACTTAGAATTAAAGAATCTTGAGCCTAGAAATTTGTTTTGAGTACCAGAGCTGGATATGCCACACAAACCCCCATTCCTGGTTAACCTAAACTTTCTTCCCATTTCAGCACTATAATTAAGGGCAGGGTGGGGAAGTAATTTTGTTGCTATTCTTAAACAACTGGGAGTCAGAAATCCTTGTCAATCTGCTTCAGATCATTCAGAGATCCACCAGTAGATCTGTCTTCTGCCCAGCCTTGGGATATTTGACAGTCTGCTACTGGTGGTGGTATTGAGTTGCAATTTCCATTCAAAAGAGCGCTCAAAGGAACACACAGTAGGTGGAGTAAATATTCGTGTACTTGGTTTTTCTTAGTGTAATGATTCTGAGAAGGGGAATGTTTAGGGGTTCCCTGTGTGACACATTGAATTCCAATGATCTTCATTCTGTTGGAAGGTGAAGAACCCGTTGCCCATTTCTAGGTTCTGTCTTCTCCTCTAGGTCCGGAGCATGTCCTTGATTCTCCCAAAGTGTCAGCCATTTTAAACCATACAATGGATGTTCTTTCAAACCCCATTACACATTCAGTGAATACATGAGGAGGGGCAGGATTGCACCTGATAGCCATGCCCTGAAGTTTGGCACTGTCCTCTGCTGGCTGTGTATTTGGGATTAATGAGACAAGTGCTTCCAAATTAAAGTTTAAATGATTTGAACATGAGTTTATATTACTTTGAATGTGGAGTTCCCCAACTGACTCAAACCAGTTTTATGGGTTCAGTCGCCTTTTGCAGCTGGTTTCATAACTATGACAACCCTCACCCAAAAATAGAAATTAAAGTCTGTTCTCTTCTAGTTGGTTAATGACCGTCCTTCCTGTAGACATTGGTGCTTTTAGCATTAGTCATTTTGTTTGCCTTACACCCAATGTTTTGTGAGTATAGATGCAGTATTGGGTTGTCCTAAGCTTCAATGAATACTGTTTACCATAGGTGGTGATATCTGGAGCAGGTTCTCTTTTGGGTGAGCTGTTTTTTGCTTCTGAAAGTGGAATAAAAGTTCCAATGCCACTTTTAACTTAACTTTGGGCTTCATTTTGAGGGGGTCTAGCTCTATCCCCCATAGCAACAGCAATATACAAAACGGCAACATAGGTCTCATTAAAAACTAGGTATCCCAGCCAACAGTTCAAAGCCACTATTTCTTAGTATTGCAGGCCCTAATCCGTCCTTCTGCACTGAAGAAGGAACCCACCATCCTAAGATATAAACCATGTGTAGTTTGTCTTATCTGGGCCACCTGTCTGTCATCTCTAGCTCCCATTTTCCCATCTAGGCTGAGACTGAGGGAGATGAATGTATTATTATTATTATTAATTATTTATTACATTTATATACCGCCCCATAGCCGAAGCTCTCTGGGCGGTTTACAAAAATTAAAAGATTGAACACTAAAATGACATTATACAAAATTTAAAACCATAAACATAAAACAACTGACATTTAAAACATTTTAAACTGTTAAGCCTGGCCACACTGTCAATCAAAACTTCAATTCGAGCTGTTAAAATGCCCGGGAGAAAAGAAAAGTTTTGACCTGGCGCTGAAAAGATAACAGTATTGGCGCCAGGAAGGTTGCGGATGTTGAAATGTCCAAAATTGAGCAGAAAAATGCTGCAATTCCCCAAATCAGCGCAGCATGGTTCAGGCATTGCTGCTGGCCTCTCAAGCCACCTAGTTCCAGAAGTGCCCAGTCCAAAGACTGCCAACTGCCTCTCTGGAGCCCCAGCAGTCAATAAATATGTGTATATTTATGTGAAAAATGCTAATCAGACTGGCAAAACAACAACAATCCTTTAGCATGGACTTGTAGAACTTGTAGACTTGTAGAACTTGGGAAACTGTCTTTTCAAGAATCTCTGATAACTGTTAAGTGATTTAATGCTCCATTTGGAATATGCTTAAATTTCTCCTGTTGAAAAAAATCCATTTAACTTTCAATTGATTGTGCCTATATACACACCTGCCTTGTTCCTATTGGCTTGCCCCACCCCAATCCTTGCATATTATACACACATTCACTTTCTTCACAGTCAGAAAGGCAGGCTTGATCACATGTTAAACTGCTCTGCTTAAATGTGACTCAAGACAAACATTTTTGGTTCCTTAAAAGGATTCAAAATAGCATATAATAGGCTGTATGGGAATGGAAGAA
The DNA here is from genome assembly GCA_029215795.1 of Anniella stebbinsi. Classification (NCBI taxonomy): domain Eukaryota; kingdom Metazoa; phylum Chordata; class Lepidosauria; order Squamata; family Anniellidae; genus Anniella; species Anniella stebbinsi. The sequence continues at coordinate 54,800,613 of JARDYH010000005.1, read as the reverse complement.
TGGGATCAATTAGAAAAGGTTTTATTCTTTGTGCTGTCTGACATGAAAATCAAAGCAGATAAAAGAGTGTAAATATTTATGGAAATTTTGGTGCTAGGGAAATGGGGCACCCCCCCTCCTAATGCAATAATACTGCACCAAGAATATGCCAACTCTGAAGAGACTTGAACACCAAGAAAAAAGGGGACATGCTTAAAGGTGTGGCTTTCAGAGAAGGGTTTTATTGTGCAGTTGCCCAGCCCATCCATGAAATGTTATTGGGGGTGAGTGGGTTCCAGACGATGCTGTCTTCCACTTGTAACCCCTCTGTATTTTCCCACTGATGCTTCTGTCTTTTTCCTTGCCACGACCCCCCACAAACAACAACAACAACACCTCAAGGAAGAGAGGACGAAATAGATGCACAATGGGTTTCTTTAGATTAAGGGGAAATCACATTGCCTTACCAGGACTTTGCTTCCTGCTTCTCTTGCACAATTGCAATGGGTTGTATAGACAACCACGTGATCTATAATTGAAAACTTTCCCACCTCATAGCCTTGAATGGAACAACACCCTCTAGTGGGTGCTTTGTAGTGCAACTTCGACTGCACGTGGTAGGAAATCCTGTGATAAGTCAGAAGAATCAGGATATCCAGGGGTGTTTTTTTAGAACAGATTACTGGGGGAAGGTACAGGAGACATGCAGGAAGTTGACAATGCTGTCAAAAGGACCTGCAAACTTCTGTGAGTGGCCAGTTACAAGCGTGCCTTATTTTGCTTGTGTGAAGTACCCCAATGTGTTTTGAGTGATAATGCTAGGAGCCATCTGTCGCAAAGCACCCTTGCTTTCATCTTGCTTTCATCTTGAGGTAGCTCTCTTCTGATCTCTGATTTTGTGCAATCCTACACATGTTCCTTTCATGTAAGTCCCCACTGTGTTCAGACAGACTTATTTCCAGGTATGTGTACAGAGGATTCATCTATTTGGAGTACTTTCGGAGTTTCATCATTTTCAGAAGTCAGTATTATGATTTTAAAAATAATAATTCATTCACACAGTTTCAGAACAACGAAACTGCCATCAACTCTTTCATCAACATTTGATGCTTCCAATGTTTTCATTAATATTGAAATGAACAGCTTGTATTATCAATCCATTTCTCACTTAGCACAGCACTTTAGAGCTGCAGTTTACGAGTCATTTTGATTTTGCATTTTTTACTGGAGCTACTCTCAACTAAATGATTTGAGCATCACAACTTTAATCTTTTGCAATCAATCACCCCATCGAGCAAGGAAGAGTTGTATACAGGCTGTAAATCTAAAAAACCTTACTAGCGAGTAAGCCCCATTGCACTTATTTCTGAGTATGTGCAGACTGCTGTACCTAGCTATGCTTGGTGGATCAAGAATGCAGCAAGTTACTACATATGTAGATCTCTGAATGGCACAGACAAATCCAGCAAGTGAAAGCTGCACATATGCTTCCTGGTGCTGGATTGCGAACCACAACCACAGCACATGCTTGGTGCAAATCAGATGTGGATGTACATCGAATGCATATGATCTGCACCAGCGCAGGACAGTTTGGATGGGATGCGCTTCCCAACGCTCTTGTGATGCAGATGAGTATGTGCTAGGCGTGGGCCTTTAGGAACATAGAAAGCTGCCTTATACTGAGTCAGACCATTGGTCCATCTAGCCCAGTATTATCGACACTGACTGGCAGCAATGGCTCTCCAGGGTTTCAGGCAAGAGCCTTTCCTAACCCTACCTGCTGGAGATGCCAGGGATTGAATCTGGGACTTTTGGCATGCAAAGCAGATGCTCTGCCACTGAGCCACAGACTATCTCTTTTTTCTGAACTACACCCACTATCTGCAGTTATTACTGGGTGTTAGCAATTGGGTGGGGGAAGCAACCCACCCCAAAACCCTCATTTGTGTGCACAACTTAAGCCACACCATACCATTGTTAGTTCGGTGATGGTTATTCCAATCTTACAGCTGGGAAACTCTGTGTGTGTGTGTGTGTGTGTGTGTGTGTGAGAGAGAGAGAGAGAGAGAGAGAGAGAGAGACTTGCTCAAGTGAGTGTATGACAGTGCTTGGATTTGAACCTACTTCACTAAGCTCTCAGACCATCTCTTCCAGAATCTTTGCCTGTACTCGTTTACCACCATAAGCCTACTGTTTCCATGTCTTGCCATGTCTTCCAACCATCACAACAAACTGTTCTTGAGCCCTTCTTGACAGAAATGAAAACAAGCAATTACTACAGCTTTGGAATTGTTTGAGGCTTCTGCCTCTGTACAGACGTTTGCGCTTGTGCTCAGCGGGTGCCCTAGAGGGTTTCATGACAACACCCTGAGTTATTTTGGCTCAAGTCTTGCTAAACCAGTGCTGTCTACAACGGTTTCTGCCCAGTGTGCATAGAAAGTGACTGACATTGCAGCTGAGCCAGTCCAACTGGTTGCCTGAACCCCATCTTTAGCCTGCCTGCCTTGCACTGGAAGGAAGAGACTCAGCAAGTCCCTTTAGCGTTATTATTCTGCTTGTACTCTTTATCCAGAAGCATCTGTTTGCCAGCTGCAGAAAGACTATTAGGCTAAATGAATTGTCAGGACCAAACTTACGCTGAGGTCCTATGAGTGGAACTCCAATGTAATTTTCTTCTTCAAAAAGTAGGCGGTGAGCAGGAGAGGGCAGGAACAGTCCAATTTAGATTGGGGCTGTGGCACTGGGGGGGGGGGGGTGATAACCTGTTGCCCCCATACCAATTCCCTGACTTTACCCCTCCAAAGCAGCTCTGTGGGGGCAATATGGGAAGAAAGAGTTGGACCCCTTCACCTCAGTCCTGATCCAAATTGAAGGTTCCTGTGAAGACTTTTTGAGAAAATTATGTTGGTATTTCCAATCATGCCACTCTGATGTAACTTGCAGTTTGGGCCTTACTCTGACCCTGGATGGACTGGACTTCAGAAACCCTCCTACCATATGTTCCTTCTCTGTATGAAATGCTTCACAATCTGAGGACCAGCTCACACCTACATATTTATCAAGCAGTGCCAGAAGCAGAAAATGATGGCTTGTATGAAACAGCCATTGGAGATCTACTGCCTCAGACAGGGCGTTTATTTCATCTGTTGTCTCCTCAAACACCAGACATTCTGCTACAAGCCATCAACCATTGAGTAATAAAGGAATGAGATACCAAGTGGGTCTGCATATGTGAATCAACCCTGGAAGAACTGAGCCAGATTCCTGTGTCCCCCCCCCCCCCCCAGCTTCTACTGGCATCAGCTGTGCCCAGGATGATCATGTACTTGTCTTTATTATCAGCCTGCAGGGGACCAGTTTTGATGTCCAAACAAGGAATTGTTACAGTGCACCAACTTTCTCCAATCTGGAGCACTCCAGATTCCTGGGACCACAACTCCCATTAGCCCAAGTCAGCGTGGCTAATGGTCAGCAGAGCCAATGGGGCAAGAGTTGCAATCAAAACATCTGGGAACTGGGTTGGATAAGGCTGCAGTACACAATGAAGCTTTGATCTGATCTTGTTCTGAGCTCCAGCTATCCCATGCTGATGTGAGAAGTGGAAGAATAATGATACAAATCTCTAGAGATGTTTTGTATTATTGCAGTCATCTGTGCCACTTTATAACCTGTCCGACTGTGGTCAGCTCCAGGGGGTAAGGATAAAAGCAGGGGTGATCAAACACTGCATTCATAGCTTTTTGTTCGCTATGAGGGTGCTACCAAAGAGAAGTCTGCTAGCACTGCCATTCAGAAGGCATTGTGCAGTTATTCTGCCCTTGTTTTTCCTTTAAAATGTTTGTACATTAAGGAAAAAGACAGAAGTGGTGGAAAAACACATGAAGGTTACAAGTGGAGGATAATATAATGTAGACCTCCCACCCTCCTAAAACGATGAATGAGGCAAGACAATTGTAGCAGAAAAACCTCATCTGGAAGCACTCTGAGTTTCCAGCACATTCACAGTTTAGAAAACTCAAATGCCTGCCCGTACCACCTTGGCTAACACCTTATCTTATCTGACAGGGCTGCACTAATGCAAAATGTTTGAAATCCATGCCTGAGAGAGGGAGCAGAAATGGTTTGAGAATCTCTCATTGCTATAAGCAAGTTGTCGAAACACACAATATAACGAAACACCCAAAAACAGGCCCAGCATGAGCTCCCTTTCCTGGGTTATTTCCAATCACATGGCGTCAGTCACTAAATGAACACTGAATGCATCTCTGAGGTTGTCGTTCACAGCATTTGAGCATTCAGCAAGATGCTAAAATGTCCTTCTCCAAACAACAAACGAAAAGCCTTTTATAAATTAAATTTCCATCGATGCCTTTAGTCATGGTCACCTAGATCAAAGCCAGCATGCCTTCCTTTTTGAGCTTGTTCTTGGCTCGCTCATCTTGCCTCAGAAAAGGGCTAGTACGAGTGCAGAAAGAAACCATTTGAATTCCACGTTGATTTTTCCCTTCAATGAAAGCTGCCACACCTTCGTGCTCTCTTGGCAGGCAGCACTCCTTTCGACTCAGATGCTTGGCATGCTTTGCATTCAGAAATGAGATTAGTTGCATGTTTCCTGCACGCCCATTTCAGCTCTATGACCAGTACGTTTGACCGCCAAAGCCGAAAAGTGCTTCGGAGAACGCTTGTGCCAGTCTTAACTGGGCATGTTCCAGCTGGAGGGAGGAAACAAATAACTGCTGAGGTTTACTTACAACCATAGCTTGCTGGGGATTGTGGGAGTTGTAGTCCAATACATCTAGAGGCTTGGGGAAGGCTGCCATAAGTGATCCTCCCTTCACCAAATGGTCTGCGAAAAAACTGACAGATCTATATACTTCCCTACATGTATTTTGAAGGCTGGAAATGGGAAGCATAGGGTACCTCTAGACGGCTTATTTGTGCCTCATTGTATGCACAATGGTGGCATTTCGGACAGACCAGCGGGGCGTAGATCAGACTTACATGCAATTTAAAGGCTCTAGTAATGCGCATTTTCGAGGTGGTGGTTTACCGCGACTTTAAATTTTTCTCCGCAGTTAGAGCGCAGTTTTATAATATGACCAATGTAGTGACCATTCGTTTTAATGCTAATAGTGGGTGTAGTTTGGAGGGCAGGGCTGGTGATGTCATGAGTGGATGACCTCACCTTCTCTTCCTCTACCTGGCTACCCCTCCCAGTTCTCAATCCACTTGTTGAGCTCCTGCGCAGAGATATTTTTGCCTTGATACATCGTTGACCATCATGATAGAGACTCTTGTGAAAGGAAGGGGAGTTTCTTGGAAAAAGGATGTTCGCTGTTCAATGATTGCGTTGAAACGTTTACATTTTGGGGTATAATTTGAGGTCCGCTAAGGGGTTTTTACTATTGACTTCAATGGGAGCAGGAACATGTATCCCTAAGAACACAATCTTCAATGCTCTAATGAGCCAAATACGACCTTCAGCCTTAGCTGTGGCAGCCTATTTTGTTTTCAGCAGAGGGGGTGGGGGTGGATACTGGTTCCAACCTCTGTTCCATCATTCTCAGTAAAGTCTTCCATTGTACACACACACACATTCCCATCATAGCCATTTTAGGAAATGGGGGCATGAGATGAATTGGGGAGAAAAGGACAAGGTCGGGGAAGATCAGTTGGAGACCTGCGGCTGAGGATGGAATGCAGAGACTACTCCAGTAAACCCTATTTTCTTCTTCCCTCCCCCCTTCTTTTGCTTTACCGGTTCCACCCCCCCCCCCAATCTCTTTGAAAATGGACTGTTTATTGCTATTCAAGAATTTTGTACCAATTCTCAGTAGTGAACGAGATTTTTTTTTTTTAAACCCACTGACAATAAAAAAAAAAACACAAATGACTCCATCACGGCAGGGCAAGTATGCACATCCAAACTTTAGAAATCATGTTCACATGCGAAGTACCGCAAGTGGTAACAGGTAACCAACGGCGGGAAATGCAGGTGGGCGGTACCAAAAGCCACTAGGGCGGTACTTTCCTCAACTTTTCCTCGCTTAAGGCTCGATCTATGCTCCAACTATGCTGCGAATCGACGCATATAAACAATTATAAAGCGCAGTATATAGAACCAGTAGTTTGACTTCACTGCTATCGTCTATTGCTAAAGCCATAAATTCGAATAAAGGAAAATGCGCATCTTCGGAGAAACAGGCGTCAAACTGCTGCCGTATAGAGGTGGCCATAGTAAATATAAAACAAAACTGTGCACATCAGTGCAACATGTTGCAACAGTGGAATTAAAAGCATTGTGGAAGAGACTTGCTTAGATATTTTTCCAGGGGAATGTGGTTGCGCGCGCGCGCACACACACACACACACACACACACACATATATATATATATATATATATATATATATATAATTACATTTCTATCTTGCCTTTCCTCCAAGGAGCTCAAGGCAGCTTAGTTTGGGCCTGGCTGAGAGTTTAAAAATGATTTTAATGTTCAGTCTTTTAATCTTTGTAAACCACCCAGAGAGCTTTGCCTGTGGGGCAGTATATAAATGCAATTAGTAAGAATAATATAGGGTTCCCCTTTCCCACTTTTTATCTTCTCAACAGCGCTATGGGGTAGTTTAGATTGAGACGTAATGGCTGTCTATCCCCAAGTCACCCAGATTTGTGGCTGGATGGGGATTTGAATTTTCCTTGTGCCAGCTATAAGCCTTATTTTTCTGATTGGGAAATCCCTCTTTTATTATAAGAAATCATTAGTAAGTCTAATGCCTCCCCCGCTGTGTGTCTCAAATAGCAGCTCTCATGCCAAATAGCACTCACATACAGCATGGCGGAGGTGTTGGCTGTTCAAAGAAAACTAAATATTTCAAGTACTTACTGGGCGCTTGTTAACCCTGAGGTATATCTGAAGTTGCACTTGGGATCCCAGCCACAGATTTTATAATATATACAGCAAGTATGGTAGCTAATACACTGTTTTTTTCTTTTATGGCTTCTGTCGCTCAGGTGTTGGTTCCAGTTTCTTCTACTGGTCTGGCCCTGCTTCATGGGGTACTTGTTTCCTACATGGTGACAAATATATAGTCTAGTGCAAAGTGCATCACAAGTGTTTTTGTGCCACCATGGACTAGACAGGGACTGCCTGACCTGGGTGCTAGCAATGAGCGAAGGTTCACTTCAGACTTTACTCTGCACACATATTTCTCCCCCTACATGGAGATCAGTCTCCTTGTAGGAAATTGTATACTATGAAATGGCTGTCAGAAAGCGTGTGACTAGAGCTGGGAATGTCTCTGCTTGTACAGAAGCACATTCTTCAGAGTACCAGGGTGGGGTCCCCCATTCTCCCTCTAGGCTTTTTACTCATTCAGTTGTAAACTGGTTTTTCTAGTCATTTTTTTTTTTAAGGCAAGTTTCCATCTCTGCTCTTGATCACCTGCAGCTTGGGGAGGAGCCATCCAGATCCTGCTTTTAACGATCTGCAGACCTTCTCAACCTTTCTTGTCATACCATCTCAACAGACCGCAGCCGGCAGTAGCAGAGGCAGCTGAAACATACCCACCCCTTTTCTTCAAGAGCCTTCCGTATACCAAGAGAGGGGAGCTTCGATCACCTCCAAGATGTTCAAAGGGGTGGGCAAAGGCTCGCCGAGCAGAAGCTCCCCAAGCAAAGGGTCCCCAATCAAGCCAACCAAGTAAGTCATTGACTCTTGGAAGTCTTTCTGTTCTTCACAGAACTGGAGGGGTTGACATCAGGAGGTTGTCTGTAAGGAGCATTATAAGCATGAAAGGAGAATGTGAACCAGGGTTGCCTAAGGAAGGTTCAAAAGAGTCAATGAACAGATGCTTAAGGCTACAATTCTATGCCCACCTGCCAGGGAGTAAGCTCCATTGAACTCAATGGGACTTACATTTGACTATATAGGGTTGCATTTTAAGGCACAAGGTGCTGAGGGAGTCTATGCTAACTCTTCTTCTCTGCTGCAGTCTTCCTGTGTAATGAAGGCAACTCAGCTCCCTTCTACTCAGCATGACAAACTCCTCTGAAATTCTTCGTACAAGTGGAAAGATGGAAATTCCGTAGGTTTTGGGACCAATTAAAAGCATGACTTGGCTTGGGAGATAACTGAAGGCTAAAGTCTGATTTTGTTCCCGGAGCAAGTGTTTTGAGAAGTCTTTCTCTCAGAAGTCTCTTCTCAGTTGAGAAGTCTTTTCCTCCCTGCAGTAGGGGTGAAAATTGTAAAGTTCTTTCATCCTTCAGCAATCAGAATCTCTAAAACCTAGGTCATCTTAAACGGAACATAATTGTGATTGTTCCATGTAGTGGAAGAATCTACCAAGTGTCTGTTTTTCAATCTCATGATAAATGCAGAGTAAAACACACACCAACATACACCTTGACTTTAATTATTTTTAAGAAATTTCTAATCCACTTAGTTGAGAGCGGTGTTTGTAAATATATAAACTGCATCTCTTGAAAGGTCAGAAATAAAAAAGGATGTATATATAGCTCTCAAAATACTTGCTCTGTCTCCCCTCTCCATATTTCCCAATCTTTGTCCCTATCAAAAGATGCATATTTCTGCATTAGGAATGCATCAGGAAAATTCAGCCCATCTACGTTGATAGGTTTCTTTTGCACAATTTATTCTGGGCATCAGTTAGAAGTCTCCTGACTGATGTTTTTTTAGTGTTGAACTCCAGATATACGCATAGCCCATGACAGAGTATAGGAGGCTGCCAACTAAATGTCTTAATACCTTCTGTTGACTGCCACATTTCACATCTTCCTCTGAGAAGGGTGTGATTCCTCTAGCATGTATAATGTATGTGAGGCAATACTCACACCAGTGAAACAATTGGCTGAAACCCAAGAATCAAGATAGCAGGGGGGGGGGGGGGGGTCATAATTTTGAGAGAACTTCATATACTCCAACTTTCCCTATGTATCAAGAATAGTCTTTGTTCCTTGGCCCATATCCTTAGTAAATTGCTAGCCCAGTTTTGTTCCTGTTTTTACCTTTTGCAGATGCCTTGTTAACATTTTGTTACTTTGAAATAGCTGGAGTTGTCATCATTCAGGGTTTAACTGCCCCCCCCCCCCGAGTCTCTAGAAGTTAACAATACAATCCTAGACATATCTACTCAGAAATAAATCCTACTGAGTTCAGTGGGACTTACTCTCAGTTAAAAGGGTATTGATAGGATTGTAGCCTAATCTCAGAGTGGGGGATGGATATATCTTGCCTTTAGTGCTCACCTGTGTAAAGGCATGTGCATGAAAACTATGGCACCATATGCTGTGTGTGGCCTGCTTTTTCACACAAAGTGCAGCTGCTGGAGTACATATTGAATGGTTAATTCTGATACATCTTTAAGCAAAGGAACAGTGATCCTCTTGGCTCTTAAAGCAATGGCAGACGAGGCTGTTATAAAATAAATGAATACCGTAGACAGCAGTGAAGAAGAGCCTTCAATGAAGTGTAATACTGGGAAGTGGGGAGGCTTGGCCAGTGACCCTTGATGTGAAAATTAGGACATCCCTGTTTCCATTTCTAAAATGTTGAACAGTATGGAAATGTTCAGATCTCTAAGTTCTATCTAGCTAATGTCCCACTGCTCTGCTAGGATAAAGACCTGACAAGAAAGAGGCGCTGTTAGAGCCTATCTACACTACTGTTTTAAAACGGTTTATAATAGTTTTAAACCAGTTAATAACGGTTAATAACCGGTTTAAAATTGTTATAAACCGTTTTAAAGCAGTAGTGTAGATAGGCTCTTAGTCGGGAGCTTGTCTGTCAGACACAAAGACAGATGGGGTTGTACTGACGTTAAAGCAGGGGTGCAGAACCTCAGGCCCTGAGCCCCAATCCAGCCACACTCCATTCGCTTTCCCAAAACAACTGAACATCGGGTGGTTTCCTAACGTTTATGTAGTTTTGTCTCTCATTCTAAAAGGCTGAAGTGCTTCTCCTAAGGCTTTCTTATTGATAGTAAGAACTTTAAGCTAAAATATATGTGTGTGTTTTGGGGGATTTGCCTTTAGCTCCCTTTTGCCTTTGGCCCCGCCCACCACTGGAATGCAGTCCCTGAGAGATTCTCTGAAATAGAATTTGATCCTCAGACTGAAACAGGTTCAACATTCCTGCCCTAAAGGATTAAGTTAGCAGTCTTGGGATGCTAACAGATTTGGGTCTGGCCGTTGAGAGCACCTTTTACTAGCTTAGCCTGGTGTGCCACCTACTGCCCCTTCTGGACAGAAGTTCCTGTGGCCACAATTATCCATGCTCTGATAATGTCCATGTTATACTACTACAATGCATTGTATATTCAGGGATGCCTTTGACGACAGTTCGGAAACTGTAGGTAATTCAAAATACAACCACCAGATGAGAGTCCCTGACAGGTCCCTGCGAATCTTGAGATAAATGAAAGGACAGATGGAGTCCTTAGGCTCTACAGCTTAATCAGGCTTCCCTAACCTGGTGCCCTCCAGATATGTTGGACTGCAACTCCCATAATTCCCAGCCAGTATGGACTATTGCTTGAGGGCATCGGGTTGGGAAAGGCCAGTTTAACCCAAGAATAATCCTGCCTGTAGGCTGCTTGCTCTCTTTCCCTCATGTGTCTGATTCTAGTGGTTTTGCAGTAGGGCAGCTGCTGTCTTTAGATGAGAGATTTACACATACTAAACAGAGCAGGATGAAGAATGTGCTTATTTTTCCAGGCAGGTGATAAGATTGTCCTGGTGCTGATTTATGTTATCACTCTGCATGAGTTATCTCCTTTCTTTTAGTTTTTAGTTTGTACATTCACATGATGGAGATCAGAGAATGGTCTTAGAGTTATTTTTAAAGCTAAGTGGGTCTTAGCCGAGGGAATATCTGAATAAAGTCTGCTTGGCAGGTCTGTGCTAAATTTCTGCTCTCTTGGGCGATGATCCTGCTCACATACACCTGGGAATAAATCCCATGAAACACATTGGGACTTACTTCTGAGTAGGCATGCCTAGGATTGTACTGTTAACTTCCCAAAGGCAATTGTACATGAAATAAATGAATCTGAAACCTTCACGTGAGTACATGGTGATTTCGTGCTTCCCCAAACCAACCCGCATGTGGAACGTTTCAGGTACTGCACTAATTCATGGTTCAGATGTTTCTAATAAACAATTCAGATGATTTACACAAAATGGACAGTGCAATCCAGGCTGGGGATAGGGCCACGGAGTGATGGAATGCTGGCTCAAAACATTTAATTGCTTGAGGTGAAGAACAAGATGGTGTCTCCCCCCACTCCGTTCTACCTACAGAAGCTGACTAGATTGGCCATTGAATCTGACTTCACTGCAGGTGATGAGGCAGCAGCCTCCACCTCTCCTGAGGGCAGCAGGGTAACTTAGCAGAGGCAAGGTAAACTGTCCTCCAACAGAGGGAATGGCCAGAGGACTGTTGCCACTGCCCCCTCCACATCAACAGCCACCTAAGGCAACTACCTCACTTTGCCCAATGGTTGGGCTGGCCCTGTGTAAATATTCTCAGTGAAGAACTATTCTTCCCTACTGAGAAGAACAGAAGGCTGCCTTATGCTAGGTGGGACTATTTGTCCATCTAGGGCAGTATTGTCTATGAGTGGCAGTGGCTCTCCAGGGTCTCTGGCAGGGAAGAGTCTTTCCCATTACTTGCTGCCCAATGCCTTTTTAAGTGGTGATGCCAGGGACTGAACCTGGTACCCTCCAGATGTTTTGGACTACAACTCCTAGCATTCCTGAGCATTGGCCATACTGCCCAGGTCTGAATGGAGTTGAAGTCTGAAACATCTGGAGGGCACCAGCTTGGGAATGATCAGTTTATACCCATGATGCCATGGGGTGTTTCTAAGAGGTATTGCTTTTACCTAGTTGCAATAGCCCCTGAGAGCTGATTCTTCATTTCAGCAATCCACTCTGGTACTCCAGTATTTGTGCCAGGGATCCATTGTGTTCATTGTGTTGTGATGATCAAGTCTAGGGGTAGGTAGAAAGAAGATCTCCAGATATCTTGGACTTCAACTCCCAGCATCCCTGACCATGAGACAAGGTGGCAGAGCCTTCTGGACATTGAAGTCAAAAACATCTGGAAATCTATATTTTGCCCACACTTGATCTAGTCAAGGCTAGGCTAAAAAGCAACCCTTTAAAAATCAATGATGCCCCTTGAAATGTGGAACATCTATATAGGATGAAGAGCAATTGAATAGATTTTTTTCTACTGTGATCAATATTGCTGACGGCTAGAGCTTTTGTGTCGACCCAATTAATGTGTTTTGGAACTACTGTTTGTTCTTTTGTCTTGTACCAGCTTGATTTTAAACTGTCTTTGGGTGCCTCTACAAGAGAGGTTTAAAGCTCTTTCAAGGCGCTTAAAAAAAATTACCTCTACAAGAACGGAGCGTAAATCAGGCGTAGAGGCGCGTTATCTCTCCGATTATGCGCATTATCGAATGCACGTTAAATCGCGAGGTTTATTTTGCTCCGTCCGTTAAAGCGCATTTTGACTGTGTGAACAAGCGCTTATGCGCATTAACTACTTGTAAAGCGCATTTTGGTCATCCGTTAATGCGCTTCGCCGCCTCTCACCGCCTCTCGTGCAGAGGTATTAGGCGTAAATGCGCTTCAGCGATTATGCGCATAATCGCCTAACCGGGCGCAAAAGCGAATCCTTGTAGAGGGGGCCTTTGGTTCCCCAAAACCAAAATAATTTATCTCTACCTGCACAACTGCTTCCTCACTTTGCTAAAGGGGCTTGTTGGTAACATACAAAGTAGAGATGTCACTAAGGCTTTATTCACCTCGAGAGAATGCGCAATTTTCCTACAAAATCGCCTTTTTGGATATTGCGAACAAGCACCACCACTGCCACCCAATATGAAAGTAATTCCTGGCCTGGAGGAGTTTGTTTGCAATGCCCAAAGCTGCTCTGAGCTGGAGGTGAGAATAATTTCAGATTTTCAGGCTGGAAGAAAGATGGTACAGGTGACCTGGCATAGGCTGGGTGGATATTGGGTAGACATGGTTACTGTTGATCCTCCTGATGAGGAAAGATGAAAACAAAATGGGGGAAACACACACACACACACACACACACACACACACAAGCTCTTAGAAGGAATCCTTCCTGAATCCAGCTGGTAGCTATTTCTGAACCTGTTCACATTTTGGGGCCATAGCCAAGCAAATTAGAGAAGCTGCCGAGGCTCTGTGAGATTGGGCCTGGTTCCAAGCTTCAAGGGGCTTAGAACGCTCACCTCTGGGAAGAAGGGAACATGAGCCCCCTAAATTCTTCTCCCTCGAAGATTAAAATCCAAGCCAGAGACAAATTCCCAATTTAACTCTCCCATCTATGACAGCTGTACACAGCCAGAAGAGATCCTAAAGCAGAGCTGGTTGGAGGGAGGAGGCTAGGAGGTTCATGAAGGTGAGGAAGTTGTTAGCAAATTGATTTGGAATTAACTGAACCAATCTGATGAACATGGAATATATAGGCTTAATTAGACCTAGGAACATATTCATGAAGACAATCACACCATATGAACCGGCCTAGCATACAAATGATCAGCAATTCCTACGTTGTGGGGACATGCTGTGCTGACAATATCCATCAGTGTTAGATTCACACATATGAGCAGCAGGAAACCAGTCTTGGAGATGCTTGCTAGCTGACCAATAAGTGCAAGGATTGCTAAAGGAGGATAGAGAGATTGCAGAGAAGCTAGCAATACATTCTGCTCATGGTCTTCACTAGAGACAATGTTGAACCCACAACTGAACCATTTTTGTGGGGGGAAAGTATCTGAAGACAAAATGAAATAATGGTGATGAGGTATGAATTTCCAGAGCAAATTGATAAATTAAAAATGAACATGTCATTGGATCTGAATGGAAGACTTTCAAGAGTTCTTTAAAAAATTAAATAGGAAATTGCTGATTTATTGACTAAACAACATAATCATCATCAGCAACAACAACAACAACATAATTTATAATTGCCTCCTTACTGGGGAATTGAATAATAGTCAATGTAACACCTTTTTTTAAAAAAAAGGGATCCAGGAGGATTCAAGGATTACAGGCCAGTTGGTCTAGCATCTGTTCCAGGTAAATTGGTAGAAGCTTTATTAAAGATGTGCTGAGGAAGAATAAACATGGCTTTTGCAAAGGAAATCCCTCCCTCATTAACCTTTTGGAGTTCTTTGAGATATCAGCAAGCATTTAAATGGGGTGACTGATAAATATTGTGTGTCCCTGGACTTCCAAAAAGTGTTTTATATACAAATTCCCTCACCAAAGACTCTTAAATAAATAGCACATGGTGTAAGAGGAGAGATCATCTTGTGAATCAGTAGCTAGTTAAAGAACAGGAAGCAGAGAGTAGTTGTAAATGGTCAGTTCTCACAAAGGAAGGGAATAAGCAGTGATCCCCCAAGAATCTGTGTTGGGACTGCTGCTATTTAACTTGTTCATAAATGATTAGGGGTGAGCATTCAGAGTGAGTTGGTCAAGTTTGCAGATGACACCAAGTTATTCAAGATGATGAAAACTCATATGGACTGTGAAGAGCTCCAAAAGGATCTCTCCAAACTGGTGAATGGGAAACAGTAAATCATGTTCAAGGTAGGTGTAAAATGATGCACACTGGTACAAAAAATCCAATTTCAAATATGCAGTAATGGCTCTGAACTGGCAATGACCAACCAGGAAAGAGATCATAGGGTCATGGTGGATAGCTCAAACCATCAGCTCAGTGTGTGGTGGTGATGAGAAAAATCAAATTCCATACTAGGGATTATTATGAAAAGGATTAAAATAAGGTGGCCATTAATATAATGCCTTTATATACATCTGTGGTATGACTTCATTTGGAATACTGTCTTCCAGGGATGGGCAACTTGTGGCCCTTAAGATGTTTTGCCTTACAACTTCCATCAGCTCTAGCCAGCATAGCCAATTGTGAGGGATGATGGGAGTTGCAGGGCAAAACATCTGGAGAGCCACAAGTTGCCCACCTCTGCTGTAGTCCATTCTAGTTGTCCCATCTCAAAAAGGGCATTGTAGGACTAAAACAAGAGAATACATGGGCAACTATCGAAATGCTCTAGGAGGTGGAAATTGCGGCTTTTTTAGTTTAGAAAAAAAGATAACTAGGGAGAACATGACAGAGGCTGATAAAAAAAATGATGGTGCTGAGAAAGTGGATGGAGTTTTTTGTTCCTCTCTCATCATATTAGAACTCTGAGTTACCCAGTGAAACTAAGTAGTCATGGATTCAGGGCAAATTAAGGGAAAGTACTTCTTCACACACAAGACATAATTAATTTATGGAGTTCACTGTCACAAGCTGTGGTGATGGCCGTTGGCTTAGTTAAATGGCTTTAAAATGGAATTAGACAACTTCATCAAGGAAACAGGCCTCTCAGCTGCTATTACTCATGATGGCCCAAGTAGAACCTCCAGGTTCAACAACACAGGGGGTGACTGGCCACTGTAGGAAATAGAATTCTGGACTAGATGGCCCTTTGGTCTGATTCAGCCAGCGCTTTCCTTACGTTTTTCTTAGGATTGCCAACATAAGTACTGTAATCAGTACAGAGATGATTTAGTGGACTTCTTTTTCTACTAATCTCAGACCAGCAGTAATGTATGTACTGTACTATATAGGAATAAGGGGAGACGGAGTCTGCGTCAATCCTTATCCCATGTTATTCATTGCCACCAACCTATCCATTGGATAAAATAGAGATAACCCCTCTGCATAAGAGAAGGGAGAATGAGGTTGCTCCATTTGAAAATTAACAGCTTTTCACCATTTTGCATTTATTTTCTTACCCACTGTACATTTTTGTTTGAAAAAGGAAGATAGAATTCATTAAATAATCAATTAATGATATACTAGAGCTATAAAGAGACCAGAATTAGGCACAGAAAACAAAAGAGCACAAATGCCTGTTAGCAACAATTTACATTTTGGTTTATACCTTGATTAATTGATTAATACCTTAAACTTGGTTATATTATTGTACAAGAGTATCAGACATTTAGTTTTTTAAAAAATCCTGGTCAGAAGCAGATTTACCTAACCCTGGTCTGAAGACAGCAGTATACATTATGTTTGGTTACAATCAAACTGTTGACAATCTAAATGGGTTCTTTAAAGGAACCCATTTAGCAATGTGAGATTAGATGGCTTCTCAAGGTCAGGTAACTGCTGATCTATCTTGGAAAATCTCCAAGCACTCTTATTAAACCCAGTTAGACAGGAGCATCAGTGAATTAACAATTATGTAGTTACAATTACATAGAGAAAGGCATGGGATATATATTTGTTCTGGAGAAAGTTGTTTACTTGAATTAGGATTTAACAACTGCAGTGTGTGTGTGTGTGTGTGTGTGTGTATGTGTGTGTTGTGTCGGACAGAGAGAGATGGGTGTGTGTATGATGTCTATATAGAGAGAGAGATTCCTAAAAGCTTAGCCCAAATCTTCACCTTGGTAGACTGAGTCAGGAAAGCTGCTCACCAGCAGTTAAATTTCCCACAATGCCCCAGAGCATCATTCCATGATTTGCTCCAAGGCATTCTGGGAAATTTGACATGTTGGGCACTTTCCCAGGCTCCGCTGCTGCTGTCAGATAAGCCTGTGGCTGGAAGAACAGACGGGCATACTAGCCCAAAACATGAGTCAGCGTAAACCCAGTGTAGGGTGCTAGGCGCTGTCTTTGGCATCTCCAAACAAGCATATAACATTCTGTGATCATGTGAATTTAGACAAGAAGTGTCACTGAATTAGATGGAGATTGGCCAAAGCATGGACAGACAAGGCAGGGTTCCATGACTTGCTCTCTCTAAATAGTATTTAGTTCTGGTCTTGGTGATTTTGTTTTGTTTTTACAGAAAAGGTGGGACACCATAACACCCTGAATTACATTACTTTGTGGTTTCTTACCATACATCACATACCATAAATTATAAAGTATGAGCATGTCTGTCGATTCAGTGACTTTCCTTTGACTAGGTCAGTTGGCTGAGCCGCAGAAAGAGAACTCCGAGAAGCAAATACCTTTGTAGGGCTGTCTCTACATGTCTGGCAGGCAGTGTGGAAATGACTAATGTTCCTTCTCGTTTGGCAGGAAGCAACAGCTGGAATTCTGGGTGGCGTTCAACTGTTTGCTCTCCTGACTCCTCCTCATTCCAGGGTGGGGCAGCCACTGGGGCGTTCTCAACAGGCAAGCAAGTTGCGCAACGGGCTGAGAAATGAAAACCAGTTTCTGTATTCAGACTGGCCAGTGACCTCTGAGAGGGGGAAAGAGTACGGTTGCATGTCTTCTCTCATCCAATATCACTATGTAGCCTTTGCCAGTGGAGAAGATAAGATTTCCCCAGTGACAATATATGGTTTCAGTGCTGGTGGTCTTCAACTATCTGAAGGTCGGCCTCCCAGAAGAGGGTGCAGACTTGTTCTCTGTTGTTCCAGAGGGTGAGACTAGAACCAGTGGGTGGGAATTGCATGGAGGCAGATTGCAGCTAAACATTAAGAGATGCTTCCTAACGGTAAGAACAATTAACAGTGGAACAGTGTGCCTTGGGAGGTGGTAAGGCTTTCCTTCATTGGAGGTATTTAAGCAGATCCTGGACAGTTGTCTCTCCGGGATGCTGTAGTTGCATTCCACTTTGTGGTTTCTGCATTGAGCAAGATGTCGGACTAGAATTCAGGGGTAGGCAATCTGATGACACACACCCCGGGTTGGATCCAGTTTCCTTGTAGCATCTGCGGAACAGATTCTGCTAATGGAATAGGACTTCTGCACCTTCTCCTTCTCCTGCAAAATCCTATGCCCTGTCCAGATATCTTCTGGAGAGACCCCAAACCCTCCAGAGCAGATTTGGAGGGTGTGTGGGGTGCAGGGAGAAGGAGAGGGCACAAAAGTCCAATCCCACCAGCAGGATCTGTTTTGTTGACCCCCCCCAAAAAAGTTGGATCTCATCCCATATGTTTTGGACTGCATCTCCTATAATACCTGCCCTTTGATCATACTTGCTAGAAGTGATTTAATTTCATTTCTTACATTTCTATACCACCAAATATCCAACGCTCTCTGGCTGATTTACAAAGATTTAAACCCTAAAAATACAATACATTGACATAATGTAAAATCATTTACATTATAAAAAAATCATCAATCATTAATAAAAATCCCAAGAAGACCTACTGAAAACCTTATTATATGCTGTTAAATGTCTTGGAGTAAAGGAACGCCTTAACCTGGCACCGAAAAGATGACAGTGTTGGCACCAGGTGGACCTCACTGGAGAGAGTGTTCCATAGATGGGGATTCTAGTCCAAAACATCTGGAGGGTACCAGGTTGTCTCCCCCCACCCAAAATTAGATTCCCTCTTCCAGCCCTATGGTTTTCTGAAGAAGTGATATTCCTGAAACAGAAAACCCTCCTTGAAGGAAGGCATCAAGATATGACACAATAAATTCATAACAACTGTGCATTTGTTGCACTACCAACCATTTTTTTCTGGAAAAGCTGGTACATTTATCAATAGTATTATTTGCTTGTGTTAAGTGTAAAGAATGTGCGTCAACATCCTTGCTTCCTGTGGTAGATCATCACTCTCTCCCTCCCTCCCTCTCCCACTCCCTCTCCAGTCCATCATATTCATTTATTTATTCTAACATTTGTTGCCACTCTGGCAAAGTATGATTAACAAATGAGAAAGCTTACATTGAATTTGAATTGGAGAGGCAAGTCAGCATTTTAGCTGGAGCCCTTCATAAACCTCTCCAAAGCATCTAAAGTTTCGGAGTACTAATTATTTCTGTCTCAACTGATTTATGTTAGAAGTAATGATAGGGTGTGTCTAAACACACAACGTATGCGAAATGACTGCCTCTAACTGATGGGGTGCTGTGTATGGGTGCATTTCTGTCATTTATCAGCAGCAGAAGAATGGCTGTTTCTCAGATGTGCATTACATCTTCTCTCTCTTTTTTAGTGCTGTGCATTTCTTCATGCACACACTTTCTTCTTTTCTATTGATTAATCTGCGATAAGCTACTTTATACCCTGCTTTGGGCTTGCAATCATTAAAGGCCTCTTTGCACTGTACATAAGAAAAATGCATGTGTTTAAAGCCTATACACATGTCACAGAGCCCTGACTGATTCCCAGCCCCAGAGTGAAAGTACACAATTTCTAGCTGAGTTTATTTGTCTTTCAAATGCTGTGGCTTTTAATGTGTGCACTGTGTGTACACATTAAAACATAACACTGCTAGACAACCTTCAGTCACCTTGATAGTGATGTAAAGTTCTCCTTTGCAGATACTCCAGATATTCACTGAATATTCTCTAGATATTCTTTCAATGTTGGCTACTGTATTTTGTGGCATTTGATAGCTGATTAGCAATAGAATGTGGTGCTTCCCAATACAGACAGCTGAGATACTTTATCTTCTAGCATTTGAAAGGTGGCATGCTATGGTTTTAGTAGAGGTGTGCACCGACCACAGGATTCAACGCACACCCCTATTTTGCACTTTGTAAAATGGCCTGATTCTGCTCAGACCAACTCAGAGGTCATCTACTTTGACTTGGGTACAGAACCTGAGTCGAAATTCAGAAATCCGAGGGTTTGAGCCTCCCATTGACTATCATGAGACATTTTTAAATGGCTATAACTTTTTTTCTGTGAGAGAAGTGGATGAAATTTGAAGACATAGTGACTTGTTAGGAGGAGGATTACATCTGCCAAATTCAGAAAAATGGGTGCGGTGTTTTTATGTTCTGCTTGCTTTTTATTTATTTTTTTAAAGGGAACTGCTGATAACTTTTTTTTATTTCTTGGCAGAATTGGATGGAATTATCAGGAATAGTTGCTCCTTCTAAGAGAATTGAGCATGTCCAGTTTCAGATGAATAGGTGCAGGAATGTTTTTGCAAGAGCAATCCTTACATTTTGAGACTATCCAAAAAAGGATGCACTTATCCCCCTATGTTTTCTGTGAATTGTTGTTAGGGAAATGACAGACAGCATAGAGGTGCCCCCTAAGTAAGAACAGTGCAAAGTTTCAGAAGGAAAGGTATAGTGGTTTATGTAGAAGGGGAGCCTTCAAATTTGGGGTGAGGGGGATTCTCTTCTCTTTCCCTCCCCATATGGTTTTGTGGGCAATTTGTATGAAAATGGCACACATCATAGAGGTCTCCAGAGAAGAAACTTGCAAAGGTTTGGAAGGATAGGTGCAAGGATGAAGGAGTTATGATTGAAACCCAGTTTAAAGCTTTTTTTTTCATAGTGAAGCCTAGTAATGTTGGAAAAATGGCCATCTCATGTGCCATCCTTGTTCTTGTCCAAAGTACAGTGATTGGAGAGCCTCTGGTAAAGGGTGCACTATGATTAGAAGGTGGACCTATCAGTCATCCAACCCTCCTGCCCCTCTCATCAGCATTTAGAGAAATCAAAGCCACATTCAGTATTTTTGGAGACATACAGTCTGTCTTTCTAAAGCCTGAATGGCAAACAAAGCCTTGTGCAGGGTCCAGGTTTAGTTCTGATTGCTTCGGAGGGAAGCTTGCTTTGCCTCAGGAAGCACCAGAAACAATCTGACAGGGGCCAATCTGGCTCTAACTTTGGCCTTTAGCCAAATCTGATGCATATCACTGGTATTTACTATCTGTCAACATTTGATAGAAAACGTGCCATGGTGGTTAACAACATTTGATATTTGACAACTTGAGATATTGTATATTTGAGATCTGCCAGAATCAAAACAAACAAGAGATGCGAACAAGTCGTTGAGTTTCAGATTTTGAGTTATATAGTTCACATTAAAAATGATGACATTTGAAAATTAATAGAATGTTGAACGTTTGCGAATATTAATTTCCACTCTATTTGTGTGTACACAAAAGCTGATAAATGTGTATTAGTACCTAAATTATATATAGAAAGTTTGTGTAAAAAAAAAAAAAACAAATAAACCTAATAGCAGAATCTTATACATGTCCACTCAGAAGTATAGCCCTTTAAATTCAATAGGACTTCCTTCCAGGTAAATGTATAGGATTGCTACCTTATTAAGTTATTTCTAATATGCTACAATGATTACTTTGGGGGAGGGGTTGTTTTATGTTCTTTTACAATGATTCACACAGTTTTATAAGCCCAATCTACAAGGAAACCCATGCAGAAGCATTTTCAGGTTTTATCTGGATTATCATGAAATTAGTTTTGGTCTGTCAGTGGCACACAAAGCAAGCAAAGTTGAATATACACCACCTAAAAACCCATTTTCTCAAGTCAAACATAGTGTCTTCCTTTGGGGTTGGGTGGGTGGAGCTCCACCAGTTGAAGTGAATGTCAACTATCACAGAGATGTTGCTCAGTGAATGAAAGAGGCTTGTTGCCTGCCCTGTTCAGGCTCCCACTATTGGCCACCCTTTCTCCTTTCCTTCTGTGTGGTCTTTAGTTTTCATTGTATCACAGTTACAATACTGCAAAATGCCTTCTGTATAGTCTTTATTGTGCACTACATAAAAGTCAGCTCCTCCACTATTGTGAATGAAACACCACTATTGTGAATGGGAAAAGGAGCCTACTTATTGTGAACGCAACCGTACTGCGAATGGGGTAAAAGAGGGAATTGGAGGGTGGGTGGAAGGTTGGCCCCACTCCTTGCCCCAGGTCACTGCCAGGTCACAGAAATAGGCACATTCAGGATTTAATGCAGGGGGACTGCAGCAGAACCACTCAGGAACCATATTTAAGGAAAAGCCATGCACTAAAATGACTAGTGTTAAATTTCCATACGGAAGCTGCAGGGTTGCTGCAGATAGGCGACAGCATAATCTGTCATGCACAATCCCAATGTGCTCTCCCTCTGCATTAAATCTGCTGTGCAGATTAGGTCATAATCTGTCAAGCCCATCAATATGGATTACAGGTATTTTTATCCTCTTTCAGGAAGGGAGAGAAAAAAACACAGCCATAGCTCTTTTCAGCATACAGCATGTAAAACACCCAGCCTAGGTGGTTCTCAAGTTGTCACTGTGAAGTCACCAGTGGGTCACAGGAAGGTTGTGATTAGATTACCAGGCTGCTGACACTCAGCAGTATTCATAAGAGTGTCATATGGAGAAGGTAATTCCTGGGTCAGGGTTGGAACAATCACATTTTAGGTGGACTCAGTCTCAGTTTGTTCATCCTCATCCAGTTTAGCAAGATCACCTAGATAATTATTAAACAAGAACACCATTCTATTTGTAGATCCCATTTACAAACATTTTGAGAACTACTGATTTAGAAATTAGAGTCCATCGAACGTCCTGAGAACCATTATAGTGGTGTCCCACTCCGTCAGGACACTCCTGTCATATAAATTAAATTATACAGTTGGCATGAAACTAGCCCAACCTTTTCCACATCCAGAGAGGTAAGCTAGATTCCTCCCAGTTGACCTAGGAAGGAGTGCTCCCATTTGCACCCTCTGCAACTTGCCCAACCCAGCCTTTACAAACCTCTGCAATTTGACTTGTGCTTTCTAGATACCTGCTCTACTGGCTTCATGATTTCCTCTGTGTGAAGGGTGCAAGCTACAAACATGTTATGGGATATGCATGGGTACCGCCAACCCATGTCTCCACAGGAATGTGAAGTTGTAAAATATATGTAATATGATATTGTACAATCAGTGAGCTTTTCCCTCCATCCACCCCAATTTACTTCATTGGTTATCACTTGATGAGAATGGGAAAATACTAATTTAATGATACCATATTGTATGTGTTTTTCAACTACCAGGAGGCACAGGAGGTGACAGGTGTTGATGGCACCCACATGGGTAATTAGATGTTTGTCCAAAGAAGACTCTTGACACAGATTTACAGTAGTAATGTTGCACACACAGTGAATTTTCATTATTGTTGTCTTAGAAATAGTTAAAATGTAGTAGGCTTTGAGCGTCATCAGACGAACGTTTTATCGCATGCTCCCTACTGCCCACTTACGGACGTCTGCTCGTCCTTTAGATGACGACGTCTGCCTCCCATGCGCCTCCTACTCCTTCTAACCTGTTTTCTGTCACAAAATGGACCCCTTTTAATCCAACTTTTTAAAAAAAAAACATGGAATGTGCTGCCATTTCCTGCTGTGTGCAAGAAAAGCGGTGTGATAAAAACGGCCCCTGAATGGGCCACATGTTCTTTGTTTACTTCCTATTTTTTCTCCCGGTAGAAAAAGGAAATATCATGGGACAGGAGCAGGGCCAGAGAAGCAACGGTAGGGAACCGTGATTCCCTGTCTGAGCACGCTCTTCCCACAGAAATAAACATGGGAAATACTTCAGCTCTGAATCTAAAATAAGGCAATTGCCGCCTCCTCCTCCTCCTCCTCCTCCTTTCCAAAACATTGTCTATTTATCAAAAACATTCAATTGAATTTCTGCAGTACAATAAAGCAGAGTTTCATTAAAATATTCTCATAAACACGGGAAAGGATGTTTATAAGTAGAGGGGAGATTCTGCATTAGTGAGTAGTAATTAATATGAATTAATTACTCAGAATGAATCTCAGCAGGCATCTTTCGAGAACTAACAGTAGAGAAACGTCTTATTATCAGATCTTGACTTGGTAAGGGCTAGAGCTGTCAGCAACTCCTCCAAAGGGGTGGTGGCCCAGTTAGCAGGGTTGGGCTCCAGGTTGTGTTAACCCTTCCACTATCTTCTCTGCTTCTGCAGAATTGGGTGGGCTGGTACGCTGGCCTAGGGCACACATACTCCTCCCTGTTCAGGTGTTGCAACTCATTCTCCCCACTCCAGCAGAGCAAGGATAGCCCAGTAGATGTAGGGTGACCACATTTGGGAAACCAAAAAAGAGGACCCTAAGTGGGGTGGGGGGTGGGAAAGTGGCTTTCCGGGGCCTCTGGAAAGCATGTCATTCACCCCCACTGCTTTAAAGGACCCAATTGGAGCGGAGGAGGGGAAAGTGTGTCATTCCCGCCCTCCACTGCTCCAATCGGGTCCTTTTCTATAATGTCCAGGGATGACATACTTTCCCCTGTAAGGTCCTGATTGGAGCAGTGGGAGGGAAATAACCCACCTCCAGAAAGCTCGTCATTCCCTCCAACCACGCTAATGTGGCCTTAAAGGGGAAAGCTTGTCTTTCCAGGACATTATAGAAAATTACAGAAAATCCCCCCTGACACCCAGGATAGAACAAAAACCAGGACAAATCCGGGGAAATCCTGACAGTTGGTCACCCTAAGTAGATGGTAGTGAGGAGCAAGCAGCACCCATGCCCAAGGGGAGATTAAATGGTATTGGGGGGCACCAGACAGAGATAGAGAGATATCAGTGGCTCTTATGGAGCACAGGGTATAAGATAGGGATATCATTGGCAGGAGGAGGAGTGAGTGACCAATGAAGCTGTAGGAACAGCTCTGTATGCATCCCAAGAAAGGTGACAAAGCGGATACTGATTTGCATAAAATGTGCATGTACGAATTTATACATACAGCATCAGCAGTTGGTTTTGGGGGTCACTAGGCTGGCCCTGCCCTAACACTGGGTGCACCACTGGCCAAACTCCTTGGAATCCACCTGGGACGACTTTTGGCTTCCTTCTGGAATCCCGTGAAAAGGGTTGGGAGGCTGCACTACACCCCACCCCCCAAATTTATTGCCAAATTTGGTGCAGTGGTGACAGAGCAAAAGGCTCCTTTGAAAAGCAAACAGCTGCAGTTTGCTGCTGAATTTCAGTGGAGCAGCAGCTGGAAATGTGGGCTATTTTGCTTTAACATAGCCCCCTTTTTTTGCTGCTGTGCAAACTGCAGCCTTTTGCTTTTAAAAGGAGTCTTTTTTCCCAACAACGCCACCACACTGCAAAATGTTTTGGTGGGTGCAGCAGCAATGGCAGGGCATTGAGGGGCTGCAAATATGAGTGATGGGTTGCATGCGGTCCATATAGGGACCACATGCTACCCACTCCTGTTATGCAGAAATAGGATGGGTTGACACACGTCACTATTAATTATTAAATAGAATGGGTTGACACACGTCACTAACCAGAGAAGGGCCTGAAGCTTTAACACCCAGGTCCACAGCCTCTGCAGATGTGGAGGCTGCTCTTCTGTGCCATCAATGAGCATGAAAGGGGTTAAACCTGAGGTAATTCTGTTTTGAAATAACATAACCATATCAGGTAAAGTAGAAAGTTGCTTTTACTAGCATGCTGTGAAAGACTAAGAGAAATTACATATCAAGAGAGCCTTGTTATTCATATTGATTTGATGCCAAAGCACAGTCGAGAAAAGCTGGTAAAATTTCATACGCAAAATGCATTAACCTAGCAGGTCAAGAGCTGAAACAAACACAGAAAATGGAGCAGAAGGTCTGAAAAGTACATTTTGAACTTAATATTTGCCAGAGTGGAAGTCTATCAACAAGACTTACAGTGCAGTTCCATACACATTGACTTGGTTTTAAGCCTTCAGTGAGGCGTACTCCTAGGTAAGTGTGTGTAGAATTTCAGCCTTGTGTTTGCAGTCCTATGCATACATAGCTGGGGGTATGTCTGCACAGAATTGAGCACAGTGAGACATACTCCTCTACAGAACATAGTATTCCAAGTAAATATGTACATGTAGGATTGTGCTGCATGTTATTTGGTCATAGGGTTCCATCACACTTATTTTTTCCCCCTGGTTTGCCTTGGCGTTTTTTACCTCTGTTTCATAAGCACATCAAGGGCTCCATCACACACGACCCCTTTCACATGGTTTTTTGCTTGTTTGCTCTTCCACTCCACTCCACCCCGCCCCTTCTCCTTCCTCCTCCAGTTCATTGGTTGTGTTCCTTTGATGGGCATGCCCCCCCCCCCGCTCTGGCTTTGTTGTCTAACGATTTACTGATTTAGGCTCCATTTCTGTGGGCAATGGTGGTGGGGGGTTGGAGCAATAAAAAGTCCATTCAACCAACTAAGCACAAGTCCATACCATGACGTGCTGGAGGAGGAGAATCGCCCCGCCCTCCCCTTTAGTCAGCAAGACTCCATTAGTACATGCCCCCAACAAAGGCGAGAGGGGAAAATAATCCAGGCTTTCCCTGCACCGAAATAAAATGCAATGGGGGGGGGGAGAGGTGAGATGAGTACAGGACAGGGACAATGTCATGTGAGTACCACGCTGCAAAACCACATACCAGACATAGTGAGTGTGCGCTAAATCACTGGTGTGATGGAGCTCATAGAACCACTTCTCCATAAAGAGCTAATATGGTTGAGAAGATGGAGTATTT
Source organism: Anniella stebbinsi (assembly GCA_029215795.1). Classification (NCBI taxonomy): domain Eukaryota; kingdom Metazoa; phylum Chordata; class Lepidosauria; order Squamata; family Anniellidae; genus Anniella; species Anniella stebbinsi. Next base: position 54,774,292 of record JARDYH010000005.1, on the reverse strand, counting down.
AGGTCTTTCGGGCATTATTTCCCCCATTCCCACCCCATATTTATCCCCAAAGGGAGATTGAGAACAGCTACTAGATTCTCATGCTCTCTCCCTAATACTGCAGGAAAAAATAAATGACCAAATGGGAGGTCCTGTGGTAATTTGGCCATGGAATTTACCCTGACAGAGAACTTCAGGAATCAGCAATGTCCTAACCCAGCCTTCCTCAACCTGATACCCTCCAGATGTTTTGAACTTCAGTTCCCATCAGCCAGGATGGCTAGTGGTCAGGGATACTGGGACTTGTAATCCAAAACATCTTGTAATCCAAAACACCTGGGTTAGGGCAGTTTAGGGAAGGCTTCCCTAACCCAGGATGATCTCTGAATTTGATTGCAAAGCCAGCATAGAAAAGCTCCCTGCTAGCATTAACATATCTTACCTTGGCATTGACAGCCATTGTGGATCAAGTAGCTCATATCTGTGAAATGACACTTCCCACAGTATTCTTCCATCACACATAGTTTTGCTGTGTTTCACAGAAGAGGAAAATGTGTTCTTTTCTTTTCCCAATGTTTTGTGGAAACCCTCATCTCTAAATTTCCACTTCACTCCTCAGAGTCCCCAGACCATAATGCAAGAACCACTAACTTGGAGGACAAGCTGAGCTATCATTTTATTTATTTTTGTGTTTTGAGAATGCATAGACCTCACATTGATAAGCCTCTTTTGGAGCACTTGCACATTAAGGCAGCAACAACAATAGGCATTTGTTCTCACACCAGACTTCAGTACAACCATTGCCATTGTGCTTCACAACATGTGACAACTCAGCCTTTGCTTTAGTAGTATGTGCTAACGGAATGACCATGATGTTCCAGGCATTAGATCATTTTTAAATGAGTCTATGCAGGGACAGGTGCTCCAAATTGAGTTCTCCTGCTATAGTGTACCTAGCATAATGCTTATTCGTCTGGCCCTGGCCTTGAGTAAAAACTCAGAGCAAATCACTTTAATCTTTATCCACCTGACTTCTGTTTTCTTTTTCTCAGGTCCCCAAGCAGCAATGAGCTGGCTATGCTCATCTCTCGCATGCAAAGAAATGCTGATCAGGTGGAAAAGGACATCCTTGAAACACAGTCGAAACTTAAGCAGGTAAATTTTAAAGGTTGATATGAGGGTCATACCATGTGCTGGAGATGGAAATATTGGCCAAGGGCCCAAATACAGCAATAAGAACTCGAAGTTTCAGTTGTGAATAGACACCAAATTCCCAGGAGATACACATAGAGTTTAATTCAGGCTTGATTCCCTTTTTAAAATAGCTCTTGACATAATGCAAGAAACGCAAAGTGAATTTCCGTGGGCTTTATTGTGTGGGAAGGGGATGTCAGAAAACCTGACAGCTGCCTAAAACCAAAGAATCATAGAATAGTAGAGTTGAAAGGGGCCTATAAGACCATCAAGTCCAACGCCCTGCTCAGTGCAGGAATCTGCCTTAAAGCATACCTGACAGATGACTGTTAAGCTGCATCTTGAATGCCTCTAGTGTGGGAGAGCCCACTACCTCCCTAGGTAATGGGTTTCATTGTCATACTGCTCTAACAGTCAGGAAGTTTTTCCTGATGTCCAGCCAGAATCTGGCTTCCTGTAACTTCAGCCCAATTTTCTGTGTCCTGCACTCTTGGATGATCGAGAAGAGATCTTGGCCCTCCTCTATGTGACAACTTTTCAAGTATTTGAAAAGTGCTATCATATCTCCCCTCAGTCTTCTCTTCCCAAGGCTAAACATGCCCAGTTCTTTCAGTCTCTCCTCATAAGGCTTTGTTTCCAGTCCCCTGATCATCCTCATTTCCCTCCTCTGAACACCCTCCAGCTTGTCTGCATCCTTCTTGAAGTGTGGTGCCTAGAACTGGATGCCGTACTCAAGATGAGGCCTAACTAGTAGGGTTGTGCACGGACCCCCCGGATCTGATCGGGACTCGGATCGGGACCTCCAATTTTGTCCCGGATCGGATCGGACCCCCCCCGGATCGGATCGGGTCTGATCCCGATCCAAAAATCGGACATCCGATCTTTGGATCGGCCGCCATTTTTGTTTTCCCCATAGACTTGCATTGGGGGAAAGAAAGCTTTCCTCCAATGCAAGTCTATGAGGAAAAAATGGCGGCGGGTGGGTGAGCGGGGGCCTAACTGTGGATGGCCCCGGCAGGTAAACCCCCTCCCCCGCGCTCCTTACCCCCTCCCCCTGCTTACCTTCCGTGGCCATCCGTTCCCGTCCGCCGCTGGCCGCTACTGCAAGCAGGCTTCGCGGCTTGCCCCTAGGTAGCGCGCCAGGTGATCATCATCAGATCATCATCAGGTGATCATCACCTGCCGTGCTACCTAGGGGCAGGCTGCGAAGCCGGCTCGCAGTAGCGGATGGGAGCGGACAGCCACAGAAGGTAAGCGGGCCGCGGGGCCCCCTCCCCCTTCCCCCCCTGCTTACCTTCCGTGGCCATCCGCTCCTGTCCGCCGCTGGCCGCTACTGCGAGCAGGCTTCGCGGCCTGCTCCTGAGTAGCACGCCAGCGGCGGACAGGAGCGGACGTCCCCAGAAGGTAAGCCCCCTGCCCCCATTGTCTGCTTCCATCGGCGGGCGCCTGCTGGCGCCCACCGATGGAAGCGGACAGCCCCGCCAGGGAAGGCCCCCCCCCGCTGTCCGCTTCCATCGGCGGGCGCCAGCAGGTGCCCGCCGATCCTCCGATCCTCCGATCCATCTGATCTGGATCGGGACCTTTCCGGATCAGATCGGATTGGATCGAACAATCCAGCAGTGAGATCGGAAATCGAATAATTGTATCCGATTTCCCCTGGATTGGATCCGGCTCGTAGATCGGACCCGATCCAGTGCACACCCCTACTAACCAGTACCAAATAGAGGGGAACCAATACCTCATGTGATTTGGAAGCTATACTTCTAGGAATGCAGCCTAAAATAGCATTTGCGTTTTTTTGCAGCCACACCATACTGTTGGCTCATATTCAGCTTGCGATCTACAACAATTCCAAAATCCTTCTCACTTGTAGTATTGCTGAGCCAAGTATCCCCCATCTTGTAACTGTGCATTTGGTGTCTTTTTCCTAGGTGTAGAACTTGGCATTTACCCCTATTAAATTTCATTCTGTTGATTTCAGCCCAGAGCTCCAGCTTATCAAGATCCCTTTGAAGTTTGTTTCTGTCTTTCAGGGTATTAGCTAATCAGAATGTCATGGAGCACTTTGTCAAAAGCTTTGCTGAAGTCAAGATATATTATGACCACAGCGTTCCCACGGTCCACAAGGGAGGTTACCTGATCAAAAAATGAGATCAGATTAGTCTGGCAGGATTTGATCTTGACAATTCCATGCTGGCTTCTAGTAATCACTGCATTGTTTTCAAGGTGCTTACAGACTGACTTCTTTATAATCTGCTCCAAATTTTCCCAGGGATGGATGTCAGACTAATTGGTCTGTAGTTCCCAGGCTCCTCCTTTCTGCCCTTTTTGTAGATAGGGACAACATTAGCCCTCCTCCAGTCATCCGGCACTTCACTAATGTATATCCTAAAATTAAAGAGCTGGATTATCCTCAAGGACAATACAGTCCAATTCCTTGCAATGGGAAGTTTATTTAGTGCTTGAAATATCTCCAGCAGGTGCTGATCAGATCTCCTCTTTAAAACCGCATATGTTGATTGACAGTGTTTTTCCTTATATCTAACTTCCCTGAAGCTGCTGTTTCTGGGAGGCGTTAGAATATATTAGCCCCACATCTGATGTTTTCTGAGATATATTGACCTTTCCCAACAACCCCACATCGCTGTATGTTTGTGTGTTTCTGGCAAGCCCCTATGAATTTAACTGCTGTTTCAGTCAATGTAGCGAGCAGAAATTTAACAGAGGAATCTTTTCCTGCCATGCAGATGCAACAAGGAACAAACATTTAGTCTGTGGAATTTTTCTTTCCACATAGCTGTTAAAGCCACAGGAGTCTTGTCTGAAAAATAAAAAGTAGACAACTCCAGGTCTGGGACCAAAGCACATGCTATTACCTACCGAAATGTCTCTTTGCTTTATCTTAGACTGGGGGATACCTTAAGGAAATTTCTGCTTGATGAGGTGTGCCACAACCCCCATCCCCAGTTGCTAATCCAGTCTCACTTGACAGAGGAGCCTCACTTTCTGTTCCACACTGTTTGAAACAGCATGGCTGACAAAGTCATATGAGAGCAGATTCATGGGCAGTCCATGACTGTTCTTGGGCTCCCTGGGTACTGCTGACATCTTGGAACATAAGAAGAAGCTTGCTAAAACAAACCAAATGCCTTTGGAAAGTTTCTGTTGTTGATTCCCCCCTCCCCACTCTTTTAAAGCCATTTGAGCTAATGGCTCAGAAAGTAGCAGAGGCAGTAAGCTTATATATATAGTTGCTGGGGAACGTGGGAGGGAGGGTGCTGTTGCACCGTGTCCTGCTTGTGGGTCCCTGGTCGACAGCTAGTTGTCCACTGTGTGAATAGAGTGCTGGACTAGATGGACCCTTGCTCTGATCCAGCAGGGCTCTTCTTATGTTCGTTTGATAGTGAATTCTGTAAAATAATTATGCACTGTGAGGTGAAAAACACTCTTTCTGTGGAAATAATATAGCCACCGACAGGGCTACCATTACACAGAATGACATGGCCACCTCAGGAAGTAGATGTTGGGGGTGGGAAGCACTAGCGAGGACAGCCCTGTGCATGCCATGCAGCCTACCCTATACTCCCTAATCTAGCTCAATGGTCTTAGATGCAGTGAAGGATGCTGTCCCCTCACAAGTGTGGAAGTAAGAGTGCCTCTACAAGAGCGATTTAAAGCTCTTTCAAGGTGCATTAAAATTTTACCTCTACAAGAGCGGAGCGCAAATCGGGAGTTGAGGCGCTTTTTCTGTCTGATTATGCGCATTATCGAATGTGCGTTAAATAGTGAGTTTTAATTTACCACGGCAGTTAAAGCACCTTATGACCATGTAAACAAGCGATTCTCCGCATTAAACACCTCTAAAGCGCGTTTCATACAACCGGTAAGGCAACCAGTTATGCGCTTAACTGCCTCCCACATATAGTGATTTGCCGTAAAAGCAATTCCGAGAAGATGCGTATAATCGGGCAACCAGGTATCAAACCGAATTCTTGTAGAGGGGACCTAAGATTCAACAGCCAATCTAAGTTGGGTCTTCTACATGGAATGTGGGGAGGGCACCATCTTGTCTTTCACCTCAAGCAATAAATTCTTCAGGCCAGAGAATCGCATACCCATGCTAAATTATAACATTTGCCTCCTGCATTTGCAACTACACTCCACCCTCTCTTATGGGAATGATACTTACATATCTATGCTTTTCTGGCTGCAGGATGCCAATAACCATCGGCAGAACAAGTCTTTTGAGTTTCAGCAGGAGACTAGCAAAAACCTGAAAGAAGCTGAAACTCTACTGAAGGACCTCTTCCTAGATGTGGATAAAGTCAAGCGGATGAAGCACCCCCAGGCCTTGGAAATTGAAAAAGAGTAAGTAATGGATCTATCATGGTTGCAGCCCTCCTGAGATATATCCAATTAAATGCATAGAGAAGACACATTGGATAGTTGACAAGAACGGGGGCAATTTCCAAACTTAGTTCAAACTCTATAGCTCATTCAGAGTTTTTGGGCAAATCTTCCTTGGAGGACCCCATTTTCTAATAGATAAATCGTCTTGATTCTCTCCTGCAAAGCATCAAACAGCTGCATGACCGAGTGACCCACCAATGTGCTGAATATCGAGATCTCTATGAAAGGTTTACACTTCCTGAAGCCGAAGCCAAAGTGGACTGGGCAAAAATTCTCGAACAAAAGCAGGTAAAGGTTACAAATTTGATCCATTGCCCTTGATTTGAGCAAGTGCCATTTGTTTGTAAACTAGAACAAAGGCTATGATTCACAAAGCCCCTTTATGTGTGATCATACAGATTATATGCACATTGTGTTCCTTTTCCCCTGCCACCCCCATCCCTCACCAGCCATTTGCCATGCTCCATTGTATCCCTAAATTTTAGGAATGGCTTGTCAGGCTGTGTAGCAGCCTGCTAGAAAGAGGTCCAATTTTATGTGAAGGAGCTCTCACTGCGTGGCACTTTGGCAGTCATGATAATTGCATATATAGAAGCTAATTTACCCAACATTTCAAGCATGTCAGCACATGGGTTTGTTTGATCCATGCTGCAGATTTGCCTATGAGCAAGTGCATGTCATCTTAAGAAACACATAATCATCCCTTCACTTATCAAATTCATGAAGAAGTGCTGAGGTCTGCTTTGCCACAGGCAAAGTGTGGAGTGAGCCAAACCCATATTTTCTGACATGATGAAATGGCCTTATGAATTGGACCTTTTTTGCTAAGTACATCAAACCAGCCCTGGCTTCACCATTCATAGCAGATCAGCCCATCTGCTGATATTTTCAAGAATTCTTCTCAACATGCAAGGCGATGGCAACAATACCTGAAAATCACATTTAGTCCCTCTTTGTACCACCGCCATTGAAGGAACTACAGCAGAAGGGATTGTGTTTTGATTGTTAAATGCAGTTTCTCTGCAAGCAAACTTGGGAGAGTTTTTTTAAAGGTGAAAATATCTTAAAGTAGTCTGAAAGAGGACCTTGTTTTGATTGTATATCTTGTGGAAACCCTCAGGCTCAAAATCCAGAAGAACCAGACCCCATGTCACTGCTGAGCAGCAATATCTGAAACCCATCCCCCTTGCCAGAAGCTTGGGGAAAGTGGGTGGTTAGTGTGCCTCCAAACCCCTGGTACTGAAATGGTCTTCCACTCCCCTTTTTCGAAGCTTCAGAAGAGCATTGCTTAGCATGGCCATGTGTCCTATTTACAGAGGACAGTCCTCTATTGGAAGGGTTGTCAAAGGTCAGTTCTTTGTTTGAAGGGCTGTCTAGTTCAAGTGCGGCTTAAGACTAAAGAACCATAAGAAAGGAGAGCAGCAGGGGCCTTGAAGTTGACCCTCACTTGGACAGCAGACTGAGCAGGCACAATCAGGTCAACATGGACATAGTCTTCCCCACTGAGATGAGATGTATTGTATCTCTGTTTAAATTAGACTAATTATTTCTAAATGTGCATCTGTACAGAGAAATCAACATCTTAACATTTTATGCAGACCTGTGCCCTCTTTTTCCTTTATTCTGTAGACGCATAAGTGTCCACCCTACAGGTGTCTCACCAGTAGAAAACTTAGGCTTCCATGGTCTCCCATGAGCTGAAAGAGGTCCTGTTTTGTTATGCACTTATTCCATTCTTCCTCCTTCACCAGGGGTTAGCAACTGGTGGCCTCCAGATGTTTTAGCTCACAACTCTCACCAGCCCAAACCAGCATAGCCAATGGTAAGGGATTATGGGCGTTGTAGGCCAAAACCTCTGGAGGGGCACAAGTTGCCTACCCTTGCCTTGATCATAGATGAAGTCAGGCTTCCTACCCTGGTTTTGTTCCCTACTTATTCCAAGGGGTTCTAAACTGGTTTATGCATTTCTGCAAGCTGCTTTGGGAGGGCTTTTGCCTTGAAGGGCAGCCAAGAAATATTTTAAATAAATAAAAATAAATAAATAAACAATGCCCAGACAAAGAAACAATGCCTGGTTCTCTTTGCTAGTGCCCTAGCTAGCGATTACTGTAGGCAGAGCAGGGCCAGGAGGATTTTGGCTACTGCCAAACCTTGTGGGTGCCTTGGAATTGGATGTCTTCAGCAGTTTCATCTTTGCATAAACCACCGTCCCCCCTGGACATGAGGCCTCATTATAACTTTCTTCTTCTTCTGTGCTTTCAATCAAGTTTTTTTAAAAATCTGTACAATTCTCAGTCCTGGAGCAAAAAGGCTTAACCTCTTCCTGAAGAATTTCATGGCGGTGAGAAGCTTGACAAGGGCAGTTTTACCAACAATGGTGTTGTGATGGTAAAGCCATGAAGCCTTTCTAGCTGGTCCCATCATAATTTTTCCTGCACCTTTCTCTGGTGCTCAGTGATGTCCAGCATCTGGCATCACCAGCCAAGAGTTCCTGAGGGCTGGCAGTTGCCATGAAAGTTTGTATGTGCAGTCCTTGGATCAGGAGATCACAGGGGTGGACAGATCTTCCTCCAACTGAGTAACTCTAAAAATGCATAGACTGATGGTTTACTACTGGGTTTGTTGCAGAAACAAGTCAATGCAGGAAAATATGGACCTACTATGCCAGAGCTGGAGAAGCAAATAGCAGAGCACAACATTCTCCAGAAGGAGATAGAAGCATACGGCCTCCAGATCAAAAACCTCCATAGTCCGGTAAAATCTTGCCTCCCTTTCCATTGCTGAGATGTGCAATGTGCCTTCACAAGTCTGTGTTGCTGGACAATGAGGAGCTTATTGTTTTTTAAGATGAATTCCATGCATGTTTTCCTTTGCACTGATGCTGATATGCTAAGCCAGTCTTGAGAATTCTTTCATGTGTGTGATTCACACCCTGGAGAACCTTTAAGAAGTAGAATGAAATAATGTGTGTTGATGTATTCATCAGACCAGTTAAACACACCAAATTCCTCTTAACAAGTCAATTCCCATTGATTTTCAACGTATTAAAATGTTTGCATATATAAACATCTGTTGTGGAATTCACAACAGCACTGATTTCTACCATTTCAGTCTCATTTAGTATTTCTCTTGGCCCTTGACCTCTCTCTCCAGAGGTGCTTCTCATGTTGCTTTAAAAAAGATACAAATATATTCTTGGGAAGCATAACCAGATCTGAGGAGAACTGAAAATGTAAATGGTCAGAAGCATAAGGCATGCGTTTTTCTTGAATCTTGTAGCTACATTTGGGGGATATGGCTGCTGTTTCCCAGTCATATGATGAATGAACTGCCACTATGTTATGTTAGGAGCTTGTTATGTTATGTTATGAAGAAAGTTAATGGAGTGAGTTGACGGAGAAGGGGAGGAGCTATTTATTTCAGTCTGAGACACCAGTGTACACAGAGTTCCATACAACCACATAAGAAAAGCTGCACTAGATCAGACCAAAAGCCGATCTAGTCCAGTATCCTGTCCTCACAGTGGCCAACTAGTTGCCCACGGGAAGCCCACAAACAGAACATGAATTCAGCACTTGCTTGTGTTGCCCAGCAACTGGTATACTGAGGCATAATGCTGATTCTGGAGGAAATATATGGTCATCATGACTATAGCCTTATCCTCCATCAACAGCCTTATCCTCTACAAAATAACCCACTCTCTTCTGTTAGGGAATTCTCCAGATAAGCATCCCTAAAGGATGCCCAGACAGTGCAGAGCATTTACTGACATGGGGCAGCCCCTGCTCAAACTATGTTCGGTGTGTTCCTAGAACACCCCAGCATTCATATCAAACCTGCTGGATTGAGAAATAAACCTGCAGGAAGTTTCCAAAGAATTAAACTACAGTAAACTCCACAATTTAGCAAGGGGGCTTAGCTAAAACTTTCTTAGCATAATGGTTAATCCAGCTCTGATCCTATCAGAGAGTCCAGGGCAGTGACTGATGGTGTGTGTTTGGTTTGCAAGGCCAGGACTAATAGCAATCTCTTGAGTCTGAGTCCCAGTTCAGCCACTGCCTTGTCAGGCAATGATGGATCATGTCCTTTATTGATCCTTGTATCTCAGCTGCCCCAACAATGAACTGTGGGATAATAACAGCCCACAGTACCAGACTGAGCCATAATTAGTTTATAATGTGAAATTGCTAATTGATAGTGCGGACTAATTGGTAGCCAAAAGCAAAGGATGAGCTAATGGGTGGCCTTCCTCTGCTTTTCTAGAAAGCAATGCATACTCTAGTTTGAAAGATGAAACAAATTGAGATATTCTGATTCAGTGCCGTGTCATATTCCCAGTAATCACTTCTCTGAATTTGATTCAAATTCAAATTGTAAATTCTGAATTAATATGCTTAGACATAATGATGAACACTTTGAACAGACTAATGTGAGAGTCAAAATCTGTTCAAGGAGAAATAGTTTTTTTGAAAAACCAGAAGACCCTACCAAATCAGCACTATATAAAATAATTTTTCACATACATCTGCCCTGTATACGTACCAGTCCCTGCAATAAGTCTGTTGTCGTTGTTTTTAGCACATTCTGTAACCTGTGAAAAATATTGCTCTTACTATATCAGTTATTTTGTGCATGTTCTCTCCTTTGTGCTCTCCAAACAAATAGGAAGCAGCAGATTTAAAGGGCTGCTACAAGGATCTGCTGGTAAGAATCTTTTTCAGTACTAAAATGTTCCTTTAAAAGACTGATTAGGGTATTTCATTGATTTGTTGTATTTGTCAGATTCAGACTGGCATGGCTGGAAAAGGGTGGCAGGTTTAGTAGTGCCCTGGGCCATATTGGTAGATTCCTGAAGCACTTTAGGACCAACCGGAAGGGTAGGGAAAAGAAAATACTATTGATATTAAACATTTGAGGGCTCTTCTATATGAGCAAGATTGCATGCTTGTGATTGGCCACTCATGGAAGTTTTTGGGTCCATTACATGATATCGTCTCCCACAGTATGCCCTGGAAATCCCGCTATGAAAAGAACCATTTTTAATGTGGTAATATCCAGGTAAAAGTGGGACCTTCTGCCACTAGGTGGCACTGTCTCAACAGAAGTGAAGGGGAAAAGTATTCAATTCAAAGCACATGGTCACCCCTCTTAGCCTGTGCAATGTAGCCCATAACAATCGCACCAAAGAACCAGGGAGCACAAAGCCCTGGATAAGCAACGCAATTTCCCCTTAATGTAGAGGTGCTCTTAATGTCCTGGATTCAATATTAAAATGCTACCCCTTTCCCACAGTGGTATCTGCAGTTCCTGAGGGAGGGGGGAGGCATATCTCCCAGCCTAACAGGCCACATGGTTTATTGAATACACTTTCAAACTCTGTCACCCATCTCCCCACTTTCACTCAGCCTCCTCCTACCATAATAAAAAATATAGTGGTAGCCTCTGTCTTTCATTCTAAACTACCTCATGGATTGATATTAATAGTAAACATTTAATTTGATTTTAAAAAATAATAAAAATAAACTACCTCATGGAGTTGTTGTGATGTGAAATGAGATGGGGTGGGGAATTATAAAACATATGATGGTCTGAAAAAGACTTACAGTAATTATAAGTAAAAATTGTGGTCAGAGCATTTATGTGTTTTTTCTCCGATCTGACAGAAAGCCTCAATCTGGCGAGGCCAGAGTTTGGGCAGCCTCTATACGTACCTGCAGGGTTGCACAAAGGAGCTGAGTTATCTCACAGAGCAGCAGACCAAGATCTTGAAGCAGGACTGGAGTGACCAAATGATTGATCCCCAGTTGGTACGGCGTGAGTATGAGGTAAGAAATGCCATAAAACCTGATGGGGATCAATCCACAATGTACTTGCATTGGCAGGAGTCCTTTAAGGATCAGTGTTGAGGGGGCTCTGCTAAACCAACAGTTGGACCTGTTATTGCTGCTTTTGTCCTTGACCTCAGTCATGTGCTCAGTTATTTCATTCACATCCAAGAATTAGTTTCAGCTGGCAAGAGCTACTGCTGTTTTCTGCTCCGGTTTTCTTAGAAAATTGGACCTGGGGTACTTTTTAAAAGATAGCCTTAATCACTGGAGCTTCTAAAAAGTATGGCTGAACCAAAACACTATCACTAGGATGGACAGGGTACCTTTAGTTTTGTCCAGACCCTCAAAGGTATTGCTCTAGAAAGCACACAGTGTCATAAGAGAGTCATTGTAATGTAGTGGTTAGAGTATCAAACTGGGACTTGGGAGTTCCAGGTTCTAGTCCCCACTTGGCCATGAAGCTCACTGGGTGATATTGGGCCAATCACTTACTCAGCCTAATCTACCTCACAGAGTTTGAATATAAAATGGAGGAGGAGGAGGATCACGTATGTCACCTTTGGCTCCTTACAAGAGGAAAAAAGGTGGAGGGGGGATTCTTCCCACTATGAAGGATCTCTCAGCATTTGATTTATTTATATATTAGGGTCTTTCCTTTCCTCTGCAGGATTTTAAGAATCATGAACTCCTTAACCAGGAAGAGTATGTGAATACACTCCAAGATGATGGAGAAAGGATGATTGAATTGAAGCATCCAGCAGTGAGCCCAATCCAGGTAAGTGCAGAATTTTAGAACTCAATGCAATCTAATGCATTTGAAGCAGTTCTATTGTACTCTGCAGTTGAAAAAGGCTCCCGGAGTGGCTTATAAATATCAATAGTAAGATAGTCCCTGCCCTCAGGTTTGCAATCTAGAAGACCTGACACAAAAGGAAAAGGGATTGGAAGAGAGAAGGAAAAAAGAAAAGAAAGCAAACTCAGGCATTAAGCTGGAATAGAAACAGTTCAAGCAGAGTAGAAGCCAAAAGTTGCTGGTCTCTCAGCAGAGCTACTGGAGTGTCCCCTATCTCTCTTCTCTCCCTTACCTCAGCCTGATGGAAAGATCGCCGCCAGGTGATAGTTTTTGAGAAAAAGAGAGACTCACTGAAATAACCTATCCCTTAAATGAAAGGTGTTTTTTTTCTAGGTTTATCCTGCTACAAATACCTGTTTATTACAAGGTCCTTTTCAGAGTGTGTTTAAAAGGAACAGCCTTTTCTTCATTAGATGTTTCAGATGTTTATATTACTAGCTCTGTTACATCCCTTCAGTATAATGTTGACGTAAGACCTTGAAGACTGTATCTGTTTGTGCTAAACATTGGTGCCTCTTTATGTTAGTAATATGTTTTAGTTTTTGAAACATGTTTAACTTAATTAGCATTTGGGATGGACCTAGGGGCGGATCTACACATGAGGTTTTTGACATTTTATAAGGGTTATGAAAACTCTTTGGGCCACATGACGCACTCCCTATAACGTTGTATATCTGAGGTTTTTTAAAACTCACTTCAGTTATATACAACGGTTTCACTTTTAATAAATCGTTTTAAGTAAAAGAATGTGTCCTTCCTTACTGTTGCTGATTCCTGGGGGCAGTGCTTCCCTTACTGGTGCCCAAATGCTTAGCAGTTGATTGGTGGGGAAGAAAGAGGAAGTGGACCAGTGAACTACAACATCCACAATTCTTAGCCCTATACTCGCTGGGGAATGACAGAGGAACTAAGAAGGAAGTGTGTAACTGAACTACAACCCCCACAATGCCTTGCCCTAAACTCATTGAAAAACGAAAGAGAAAGAGACAGGGCAGAACAGCGTGTGACCGCACACACCGCTTTAAAGACAGAAGACTGTTCTCCTGTAACGTGAGTACTCAGTAATGTGGCCTAAGACGTTTTAGAACGCACCTATTTGGAATGTTTTAAAATACAATTTAAAACGTTCCAAAGGACTGTGTAGATTCCCCCCTAGATCTACCTGCTCACGAAAGGGACCTTGCTTTCTCTCACAGACTTTAGGCTCTCCTGTCTCTGGCTAGATCTATACTACTGTTGTATTTCAGTATTGAAGTGCACTGATAACTGTTGGGATGCATTAAACATTCCATATACCATGTTCGTAGTGTTATTTCTTGCTTTTTATTCCACATTATCCAAAATACCACAACAAATGTCATTGTGTGTCCTATGAGGTATAAATGTTCAAGAGGGATCCCGCGTTACCAAGATGGGTTTGGAATGATTTGACCCATGGTGTAGATCTGGCCTCTGTCTTTCTTCTGTAACACTGGCATGTCATCTGTGATTGGCATTTGCCAAACATCAACTCAAGAAAATTTATCTTTGCGATTCATGCAACTGCTGGCCATCCCAGAAGCTCCCATTCTAAATTTGTTCTGGCCATTTTAAAACAGGGGTGGAACGTGCAGCTCAAGGTCCACATTACCTCTATCAAAGCCTGTTACATTCCAGCAATGGATGGGCCAGAGCTCAAAGTAGGTGGGGCCAGAGCCCAAAGAGGGTGGAGCTTATTCATTACATTACAGCCTGTAGTGTCCCCAGTATGTTAAAATGACTGGGTCAATGTTCACATGTACTACAAGCAGGACAAATGCCCTGGAAATGTTGTTATGGGAAAACATGTTGAGCAAGTGTCATTTCAGGAAGTCTGACTTTCATGTTCCATTATAATAAAGATTAACGCTGTCAGTTTAGCTTAGAGTATGCAGTGTGGTGCCCATAGACAGTAAAACGCCCCATGGACGCCTCGTTTGATATCAATCAAGGTACGCTACCCCTCCCACTTGAAAAAAATTAACAGATCTTCTTACTGGCAATGGGGATTGCCATGAAACAGGTTTGTTTTGGTGCTAAAAACTGAGTTCAAAGGAGTCCTTTAGTGTGTTGGAGCTCAGACCCCACTTCTGCCTTGTACTCAGTCTTTTGGACAGATTACTTGTCATTTGCCACACATTTTGTAGTGGCACCCAGGACAGCTTCTCAAACTGCCAAATGTACCCACAACCCAAAAGGTTTGCCTACCCCTGGTTTAGAATATAATAATGGATACCTTTGGCTGGATACCAGCAACCGTTTTCCAGCAGCAGTATTTTGCAATCTGAAGGCATTGCTATTTGGGGAGGTGAGGTGTTAAATATACAATTGTCTGTCCTCTAACTGTGCAACTGGGTTGCAGAGAAATGTTAGTATTGTGAATATTAATATCTAAGAAATGCTTTAGGGCATGCCTTTAATCCAAACCCCATACAAGCTGATTTGTTCACTTGATATAAAGCAAACCTATCAATTTTCCTCCCTCAAATTTTGGAGAGCATATTAAATATATGTGTCCTCGAACATAATTCCCTTTCTTGTCTGGATTCAGACCTAAAGATGTATCCTGTTGTCGGTCTTGTGACTGATAGAGAAGGAACATAGGTGTGCACAGCACATTTCATTAGGATGTGCACCCAGGTATCTTTTTTAAAGGCCAACATTTATTTAACACACAATCATAAAGGATATTATTTTTACTTATTATTTATTAAACACTGTAGACACTGATGCCGTACTCCAAGTTCAGCTTGCCTGATGACAGGAGCGCCGTTGCGTGGGGGGGGAATGAGGAGATGTTCCTCAAGCCCCAGCATTGGTGGGGCTTTGTAGTGATACTAGCCGGAGAAGGGGCTTACGTGGTGATATTAGCCTTCGGAATCCCTCCTCCTGGCCTCTTTGAAGTATGGCTCATGGCGGAGTGATTCCTTTTTGCTCCTGCTGCCTGGAGCAACTGCACATTGTTGGGGGCGGTGGCAGTGAAGCAGCCAAAGGGCAGCTGGAGGGAAGCCAGAGGATTGTTCCCGCTGCATCTGGATCCCTACTCAATGCCACCCTCAATTTGGCGCTTATTGCTTGAGACATTAGGGTGTGCCTGGGTACACCTGGTACACCCCTTGCACATGCCTATGAGAAGGAACTGAACAAAAGGCAACAGAGATTGACAGCAAAGTGTAAGAACTATTCCTTTTTTTTTCACCGCAGGCTCATCAGGAAGCCCTGAAGAATGAGTGGCAGAATTTTCTCAACTTATGCATCTGTCAGGAGAACCACTTGAAGAGCATAGAGAACTATAAAAAGGTAAATTGTGTTGACACAGAAGGAAGTATTCAAAAGGATAGAATATAAAGGACCCTAGGGATCTCAGAGCTTTCCCTATTTAAACCTTCACCAAAAACAAAAAACTTCTACCCCCTCTGATCGTGTGCAGAAAGTACTAATGTTATATGTTAAAATATATATTTTCAGTATTCATGGTCATTTAGCATTGTTGCTCTTGACATTTCTTCCTCACCCATTATACAAGTTCCTGGGCAGTTTACAAAGAATCTAAATACACACACACACACACACACACACAAGGGCAGTATGCAAACAACATATTAAAAGCAGCACAATTTAAAAGAGCAGCATAAACTCATAGGTAGGTAGGTAGGTAGGTAGGTAGGTAGATAGATAGATAGATAGATGATAGATAGATGATAGATAGATAGATAGATAGATAGATAGATAGATAGATGATAGATAGATTAAAGCATTAAAAAGACTTAGAAACTATAAAGCTCTTCACCTGGTGCCAAAATGACATCAAAGTAAGTGCCAGGAAAAACTCTCAGGCCCTTTTCCCTGGTAGCCACCCACTCCACCTCAGATAGCAGGGGAGGCTAGAGAAAATCTTCTGTGATCTTAGTATAGATAGAATTAGGGCATATCTCTGACATGTTTAATGCATAGAGAAGCCCAGGCATATGCAAAAGTAGTGACCAAGGGAGATGGGGCAATTCTCATGCTACTCTTGCTCCTAGAGTCATCTATACTGAGGTCCCCTCCACAATATTTCGCTCTGACACCCGGTTGCCCAATTATGCGTATATACGGATAAGCGCATTTACTCCTAATACCTATTCATGAGAGGTGGTGAAGCGCATTACGGGCTGCATGGAGGCCAACATGGGTCCAAACAACGGAGCCCTGAAGCTTGCACTGAGTGGGTAGGATGAGAATATATTTCTCTAAAGTCTGTGGAAACTGTCAGTGTGAACACACACTCTGCTGCAGTACAACACAAGTAATGTCTAGGCTTCATGGACAAAGAAGCACCATTTTGACAGGTTTTGTTTTGTTCTTCTCTTTTGTCTTCAGTTCTATGATGATGCTGATGCTGTGAGCCAGTCAGTAAACAAGCTGAACCATGACCTTGATACAAAATATAGCAAGTTCAACAAGGACAGCCCAGGAATGGTCTCTGACTTAAACCGTCAGCTGGAGGTGAGTTCTACAAAAGGGGGTGGAGGACTGGGAGGCTTCAGCAAACTCTTACATCTTAATTATTGATTTGGAGCAATCATAATCCAATCATTTTCTGGATTTCAATGACAACCACATCTAACAATTTATTTGTATGGTTTCATCCAAAGTCAGCCAAGTGCAGAGCCAGGAAGTTATAAACATGACAGATGGACTTAATGTATACCATTAACTTGGCTGAAGACAAGCCAAGAAAGAGGGAAATGGGGAAGAGAAGAGAGATGAGTCGCTGAATAAAACTGCATCCTGCCCTTTGCATCGTTGCCACTGGGTTCTCCCCAAAAAGGCTTTGCTTCCCAGATAAGAATCAAAACACAAAGGCCCTGTTCAGATTAAAAATCATGAGTTGAGTGAACATGTGGAGCGGGAGAGCAGAATCACACCTGCTAGTCACATCCCCAAAATCTATACATTCTAAAATGCATATGTGTGACCAGAGCCCCTGTCTTTTTCGGGATTCCAGGTTGAGCAGAGAGAGCTCTACACCTACAACTTGTACACACCTAACGTCTTTCATATCTTCAGATAAATGTGCACAGTTTAGGAGTGGAGAAAGCGGGTATGATCCCCTTTCAGTTATGATGGGGTGAATAGGAAAAACTCCCTGCCTCCTCAACATCCCCCATATGTAGGTCTCCTGCCCCATCAACGTGTAGGCCAGGATAGTGCAACTTGTGAGCCACCAAGCCAAATGCAGTCCACCAGCCATGAAGAGCATCTCACCAGGAGCTTGATAAATACCCTGCTTTGGCTGCCTGTGTAAACAGGATGGTTGTCAAGCACTTGTCAGGCCACAATATATGACTGATAGGCTCCAGGCTGTTTAGGGCTGAGGAGAAACTGTGTTTCAACCATAAATTCATGAAATTGATCTAGTAATTTCAGGAGAAACAGTTTCGTGGAATGGCCTGTCCCCCCCCCTCTCTCTCTCTGGTCATGTCTGAAGTGGGCACCTGTGAGACTTGCTCCGAAAAGGCCTGAGACTAGACTGAAGCCATTTATGCTCCAGCTCAGGAGCCTATCCTCAAACTTCTTCCCACATGTGGAAGCTTTAAAGGGACAGACCTCTGGGCTAGAGTCTTGCACTCTTCTGTCTCTCCAAGACAGTGCTCATGCCAGGCATGTTGCCAACATTGGTGCACTGGCTCCATGGATGTGGAACTCTTGGTTCCTCAGCCTCTGCAACTGGGCGCATGTCACTGCTGGTTTCCTGGGTCATGATGATTTATCTGACTGATAAATTGCTGATTCTTCCACATGTTTTCTTAGGAAGAAGCCCCATGGAACTCAGTAGAGCTGATTAGACATGCATAAGATTGCACTGTTAATCTCTGATTCTCTACCCCGCCAAATGGCATAGAACACTGTTTAAATCTTTGGCCCTACCTTTGGACAAAGAATCTTTGAGGATTTTGCAAGACATTCTTCTTCTTTTCTTCTTTTTTAAAGAAAGAAATCCAAATATAAATGACATTGTTCCTAGTAGTTCAGGTTTAAAAACAGGGCTGCATGGAATGACACACTGTGACTTCATATATTTTTTTAACTGATTTAATTACTGCCTGTTCTTCAGAATAAAATGAGCTGCTGGGGAAATAATTTGCACATTCTGTAAAAGGCTGTTATATTCATCTGCTGTCCACTACAAGAGAACAACAGTAGCTACCTGTGAGTAGCAAAGGAGGCAGGCATTACTATTTTTAAGGTGGCAGCAATTTTGAATTTTCCAAAATGTAAAAAAAAACAAAAACCTCAAAACAAGGCTTTCTCAGAAAAAAATATATGCCAGGCACCATGATTATCTTCTCCCCGAAAGAATTTCATTTCACCCCCCCCCCCAATATAGCTGAGATAACACAGCCAATGTTGAGTTGGAAGAAATGACAAAGAAACTGTTGATATGGTATAGCTCTAGTCTGACTCAATGGGCTATAAGTTGTGTACGCTGTGTTATTCACCCCAAATATGCACCAGCTCCAATTCTTTGCTTCTCCTTCCTATCTAGAATGATGAGAAGATGGTGAAGCAAGCTGAGAAGAGCATCTCTGAACTGAAAAGGAGGAGTAAGGAGATCAGTCCTTTGAAACTGCGCAGAGTCCGCCCCTCCCAGCCCATTAATATGGATGCCATTTGTGATTGGGATCTGGGTGATGTAAGAAAACATTTTTCTTGTATGTGGTGAAAGCGATCAAGCTGAAGTGTTTGTCCTTTTCTAATGTTTCCCTCACTGTGGTTTCTGACATCTTGTTTACATTTCTCTGTTGCTGCTGCATCTCAATAGGCAGAAGGGAAAGCAGCTGTGAAGTACTTTGTGCCATATTTGAAAAGGAAATGGTGTGACGCAGAACTGCTCATTGACTCTACTTCTGCTTTTTGTCCAGATGGCACCTATGCATTCTGGTCAGAGACATGGTTGATCTTCCATCTAGGTCTTCATTATTATGTGGATTCTTGTGGGGGGGGGGGGGCGATAGAGGTGTCAAGAGCTGCATATCTGATGCACAATTACCTCTTTCTTTCCCACCTGCCCCCACTCATAAAAAACCCTCTAATCATTCCACTTAATGTATGGTTGGACATTGCAAACCCTTGTCTACCATCCATCAAAACTTAAGCCAACTGTGTACAATGGCCACACAATAGTTCATATGAAATATTTCTGGCTTTTGTTGCAGAATAAGCTCAACCTCCTGACTAACCCTGATATCGTTATTTTAGTTTTACCATATGTCTCATAATAGAACCTAACATTCTAGGGAACTTTAAAGCCATCTTGTCTAAACTCCTCCGTTAAGGTTATATCTTTTATTCCCAAATATACCTAAAACAATGTAACAACCAATCTACAATTTTACTGTAGGTTCTACAGTGGAGGTAAGGTGCTGCGTGGGCAAGTCATCTGCCCACATTCTCTGTTATCTCTGACCTGATAAATGGGGGAGATTCCTCCAGGAGGCAGGGCTTGGAGGCCCTGGAAGAATCCAGGAAGGCTTTGCCTGCTGGTTAGGAAACCTCTAGAGAACAGATTGGACCCATAGGTAAGAAGTTTCCCTCCCCTGTTGAAGGAGGATACATGAAGTAGCACCATTGGATGGGGGGAGTTTTATATATTTTTCTCCTGCACTGAAGGCAGTAATAGCCACAAAGGTGTAGGTTTAAAATAAATACATCCGAAATAGGCCAAGGACACCTCTGAGTTTGAATAGTGAAGGGCAGCATTTTACGACATCTGAAAAATGTTTTGAGTTAATCTTTATGGCAGAGGCTAGC
Source organism: Anniella stebbinsi (assembly GCA_029215795.1). Lineage (NCBI taxonomy): Eukaryota > Metazoa > Chordata > Lepidosauria > Squamata > Anniellidae > Anniella > Anniella stebbinsi. Next base: position 54,754,213 of record JARDYH010000005.1, on the reverse strand, counting down.
TATATTTGAAAACCACTTGAAACTAAACCCTTTTCCATCTCCATTCTTCTAGGTGCAGCTTGAGAGAGGTGAGAAGTATGCTTTGAATGATAACAGCAACGAGGAGAACTGGGTGGTACAGAATAGCAGAAGAGAAACTAAGGTAGCTCCTGCTGTTTGCTTCTCCATCCCACCTCCAGATCTTGAGGCCATAGATAGAGTGAATAGGTTAGTATAAAGCCTTCCTCCTCTTATTTCCCCCCTTTCAAGTGTACATGAGCTACAAAAAGGTAATAATACATTTTTTGCCTATTTTTATTTGGGGTTGTTGTTGTTCTCTTTGTTTACTGGTAAATATGGGGTTTTGAGAATGAAGTATGGTTTTGGACATTAACCCATAACAGAGTTTCTTCTCTTTAAATCAAGAATAGCATCCTCCCAATCATTTAGTTATTGGAGAGTCTATATATATTGAAATTATGTATGCATGTATGTACTGAAATGCTGTGCAATGTGGTTCACACTGGCAGCAACTGAAATGCTGTGCAATGTGGTTCACACTGGCAGCAACATGTACAAGGTATGGTTTGTGTACCTGATCTCTGGGCTCTCATACATCTGCTGCCTATGGTATGAATTGCCCCTACACACAATCAATGAATGGAGTCTATATACCCATTATTCCTAAAACGGGCTTGTGCTCATGGAAATGAGTTACATTAATGTTTACAGTGACAGTGACTGCATGTAAGGCACTCTTTCACACCATAGGTTTTTCATGTTGCAAGCTTGAGTGAGCCCTGACAATGGGACATGTGCATCTATATACTATACATATGATTATTCCCATTGTTTTGATCCTGCCTTAAGGAAGCAGTGCCCTGTTTAAACGTTATCAGGAGATACCTCTACAGGCCAATATGCTTAAGAGACTGATTTGCATGGCAGCTATTCCCTTTTTCTCTGGACCAGTTCTTTCAAAACACACATTATTCATGTAGCTTGTTGCTTAGCACATTCTCTGAAACAGGCATTTTAATTACCTTATGTCCTTGAAAGCTCCTAACAAATTGTTCTTTGTATGTTCTGCCCACTCCCACCAGGGGCCCTGTAAATTTGTGACATCCTTTCTAATTAGTACTCTTTCCTAATACTTCTAGAATAAAACAATATGGTGTGGCATATTAGCCAATCTTGCTTACACAAGCAAAGAGGTTAAAGTGTGGTAAAAGGAAGAACTTTCCCACATTAGTCTTCCAAAGTGAATTTAAATGGTGGTAGTCTCATTCTAATTCATGTGACTCGGAGAACATTCCCAGGCTGACTAATCTAGTGACAGAAATAATACAATTAATCCATAATAAATTATTAATATATGATTTTGAATACATTGCCATAAATAGGAGTTCGAGTGGATGAAATCTATCTTGTTGTCATGCAACACTCTACGAATAAAAGGTGATTAAAATTGTCATGTGAACATAAGAACGTACGAAGAGGGCTGCTGGATCAGACCAAGGATCCATCTAGTCCAGCATTCTGTTGACACAGTGGCCGACCAGCTGTTGACCAGGAACCCACAAGCAGGACATGAATGCAACAGCATCCTCCTGCGCATGTTCCCCAGAAACTGGTGTATAGGCTTACTGAGCAGTATGGGAGTTGCTTCAGTGTGGCTGCTTCCTGAATGCCTGAAACAGATAATGTTCACAAGAAACCATCTCATGGATTGGTAGTCAGTGATCAGGCCAGCTAGCAAGCCACAAGATTGTTTCCTACATTCCTACTGAAGTGGTGTGGAAGAAGCAATCATATAAAAGCAGCTCTCATGTTGCTCAGGCAATGTATAAATGATGCCTGCGCCATGATTAGTGCACTAGGGAATTATGCTCCAAGTGGAGAGTGGAAAATCTAATATACGATCGTTATTGTTTCGGTGGAGGGGGGTGAGAGAGAGGGTGTTATTTATTCTGCATTAACAAATTAATCTGGAATAGAAGTGTCTGATTGATATCCCACTAGAAAGCTGTGGTCTTCCTAAACATACTTTGCATACGCGTGCTGTTGGAAAGCTCTGGGCTGTGAACAATATTGACATCTTCTGTTGCTTTTAGGCTTGAAGGTGACCTGAACACAGTAAAGCAGAAGAGAGCTACAGTGCAGAACACACTAAGAAGCAGCCACAAGGAAACAGTTAATTCCAGCCACCAGGGTATGTCAGCATTTTAGCTGCTTTCTTGCTGGAAATTACAATTCCATTGTAATGTGACAGGATGGCTAAGGAACACTCAGCTATATCCTCTAGGGCCTTCAAGATGCCAAGTATTGGTTTGATATGCTTCTTATGCAAGTATCAATGGGAAGCAGAGATTTGTCTCCGACATCCTAGGGAAGGATTAATTTTTAGAGTGGATGTGACAGATGAAAGGAAATAGTTTAGGCATAGCAATTATCCTCCTGGGCAAATTTGAATTCGTATGCAAATGAAAAGCACTGCTTGCTTTATGGAGCTTTTATTTAATTTGGACTATAGCAATTTCCTTGGATGGTTACTACTGCTTCTCATTCCAGCTCCAATCAGAACCTCCACTGTGATCCAGAATGACTCCCAAGCTGACCAATTACTCCATGAACTGGATAAAATTGATGGTGACTTGTGCCAGGTCAAGAAAGAGACTTTTAGCCGCATGCGGTCCCCACTAAACCACAGTGACCCTATAGAGGATCTTACTCAGAGGATCAGAGACCAGGAGGTAAGTGCCGATGGACTCAGATTGCTCACTGGTCCATGATACATAATCACATACATTGATCCAGAGCTGAGCTATTTCTACTCTGTGGGAACGAACAACTCCCATGGGGAAAGTTTTTCTGCTGGTGTAATACTGAGAGGCGGCTTCCAGACAAAGCTTTTAATGTCCCATTGCTCTGCCTCATTCACACAAAAATTGGGGGGGGGGGGGGCAAACAACATCTTACACTGGTACCCTCCTGTGTTTTTCCCACCACTTCCATCTTTTTTTCTTATAACAGAAAATCCATTAAGGAGAAAAAGATGGAATAAGCTTAATGGATTTAACCAATTGATTGGTAGAGCTAAGAGCCCTCTGTCTGGAAGCACCCTAGTTTCTTTGTGTTTCTAAATTGCAAAACTAATTAGGGTGAACAAACCCCACTGATTTTCCTGATAAACAAAGAAAGGCAAGAGAGAGGCTTTGTCATGCAACACATTAATTTGCTTCCTGAAGATTAAATTCCTATCCTCTCTCTCCCTCCCCATCCTGCTCTCATGTTTTGTAGAATGAATCTTGACTTGCCCTTTTCTATTTTTTAACTGCTTTTGCCTACTGTGTGGATGAATGAGAGTATTTAGAATATTTGGCTACAACAATGAAGGGTGTGGGGTTAAGATTCTCACATAAAATAACTGCCTCCAGTCCTCTCAGATGTGGATGGGGACCAAGCTCCATTGGTAGGAGATTCAGGACAGATAAAAAGAAGTACTTCTTCACACAGCACATAAACTCTGGAATTCACTACCACAAGGTGTGGTGATCATGGCCACCAATTTGAATGGCTTTAAAAGGGGGTTGGATAAATTCCTGGAGGAGAAGGCTATTAATGGCTGCTAGTTCCGATAGCTATGTGGTACCTCTAGTAGCACAGGCAGTAAGCCTATGTACATGGGCGGGAGGGTGCTGTTGCACCATGTCCTGCTTGTGGTTCCCTGGCCGACAACTGGTTGGCCACTGTGTGAACGGAGTGCTGGACTAGATGGACCTTTGGTCTGATCCAGCAGGGCTCTTCTTATGTTCTTAAAGCTAAAAGTCATCATTAAACTGCACAAGCTGATAGGCTGTAGCCACACCAGCCCATAGCTTCAAATCTCCTGGGCGTGGGATGTGTGTGTCCCTACCTGAAATCAACTTTGGTCTCTCAGTATATACCTGTTATATCACACTGAACTTAACTGATTGCCTTTTTTAAAATCAGGGAGCAACAAGGAGACTTCAAGGCATAGGAGCAGAAAAGGAAACTGCTCGGAAGGAGTGCGAGGACTATCTTTCCAAGAAGCCTGCTGGCACCTCTGCCTCTCAGGTTCCTGTGGCACTCAACAACATTAAGAACAAATACAATGATGTTAAAGTGCTCTCTAGGCTCTATGATGAAAAGTAAGTGGCAGCAACAATACCTATTAGCAAAGAATAGAGCTTTGTGTGTGCATGGAGGAGGAGGGAGAATCCTAAAAAATGCTTTTACAAAATCTTGAGTGTTTTAGCCTAAATAATATTGATGGGGAGATGTGGTTTTCTTTTGGCTGCATTAGTGTGCAATTGAAGTAAACAGACTTAAAGTGAAATATTGCCTTTTGACATTACAATGTCTCCCCCTCCTCAGAGCCAAAGCAGGCCTGAACCTGGAGAATCAGATAGAAAACACGGACAAAATCATCAGCACTTTTGAGGCCAAGTTATCTCATGATGGTACCATCCCAGCATCACCCAATACACTACAGGATCGTGCCAATGAACTTCAGGTAAGAGACCTCTCAAGCAGAGGAACATAGGTTCAGGATGAGAGGGAGGTATTAGTCCAACCTTGCTGTCTTCCACTAATAGGATACAGGAGAGTGGATTGGCAAAATGGCTTTGTTCATCTGTTTTTTAAAAAAACAAGTGAAAGCAGATCCACTAAGTCAGAAGCTACTTAGCAAGCTGATAAAATGTTGCATCTCTTGTTTTATTTAGCCTCCTTCATGATAGACATGAATGTCTGAGAATTTAGCTGACCACGCAGATACCCCCTTTTGGGTGTCTTCTGACTCTCATCTAACTGGTTCTGCCCAAAATCACTCTCCATTGAAGCACCATCACTCCTCTCCTGTCAGAGGCCAAATGTAGTCCCAGACCATCTGTAGAGTATGAGTTAATTCCAGTGATCCAAGTCGCTGTTCAGGACCTTAACAAGAGTCAAATGGCAGGGATTAAGACAGAGTGACCTGAATTCATGAGTTACATCCAGAAACATTCTTCTGCACGCAGAAGACTGCTGCTTGCAAAATGGGGCTTCCTGCATCCTCCCCTCCCATCTGCATTCCCCTGCTTGCCTTCCGGAGGAACCTCTGGAGGAGATTTGGAGTTTGCATGGAGGAACTGCAGGAGGGAGGAGAGGATGCGGGAAGTCCCATTCCACAGCAGTATCCTTCCTTGTGCGGAAGAACATTTCTGGATCTAAACCCCATTTTCATAAAGCCTGGTGAAACAATTTCTTTGTCCTTTTTTCTCCCTGGCACATTGTAAATCAATTGAGTTCCAAACAATGTCGATGCCTTCATTGCTGCTCAGCATCACCCATCTCTTTTACCTAGAGGTGCGGGAGGACACATTTGGCACTTCGAGATCAAATGAACTGGGAAAGCAATCATGCTGAGATTTATTTATTCTTCATTAAATAAAATTGCATTTCTGCATGGCGTGTCTCTTCCCTTTGTAGAAACTGAAGCGAGAATTAGTGAAACAGGAGGACTGCTTGCTGAAGCTAAACCGCAGCTTTAAGGATGCAGAGCACTGCTGCAGTGCCGTGCAGAACAATTTCCAAGAGTACTGCCCTGATCTGCCCAGGCAGAAAAAGGATGTCCAGCTGCTTAACGACCGATATCATGCTGTTGCTGACCAGCTGGATCACCGGTGAGAAGCCCAACCCTTTCCAGTGGTGGTCATGGCTAGTAAGAAAGCTCATGAAACCACATCTAGACTTGTGAGTTGTTTAAAAGGCCAGACTTGGAATCATGGGTCTTTGAGAGATGGCTTCCAAGCTCTCTGTTCCCTTCAAGTTCTCATTACAACCACCATAATGAAACCTTATTCAGCACATCATTTTCCTTTCTATGGAGCCAAGGAAGAATATGTAAGGCCAGTAGCTATTTTGTTCTGAGAGTCTCTCTCAGTGACCAGCCCATCATTTTCCTCCCACTGTCCTGGAGCAAGGGATTTATCCGCCTTTTGCTGCTGGACTGAAAGTTCTATTTGTCCCATCTTTCAGAATCAATATCTTGCCCTGTCAACAGAAAGGAATAACCCTGCCTTCCACAGCTGAACGGTGCATGGCTTGTCAGAGCTTCTCCCCATATCAACAGGCATTACCTGAGCTTGTCTGTTAATGCTGACTGAATAGGGGCTTTTAAAAAGAGACCCCTCTCATCTAGCAAAGAGCAATTTGGTGGATGGGATTTCAGATGGAGAAAATTGAGCCCTTCTTGCCTAGCCAGTTTCTCAGCAACTTGTGTTACATGCGTGGATAGCTAGGACTAATGGGGAGTTGTAGGCCAAAAGTTCTGGAGGGCCCCAAGTTGCCCACCCCTGCCATAAAGCCTCTTGCTAAACTCATTCAGGAAAGATTTCTTCTTAATCTGAGTCTCCACTCTCTGTGCAGGGAGAAGACACTCCGGAACACCAGCCTCACCTACCAACAGTTCCAAAATGCCAATGAGAACCTGATGTTCTGGCTCAACAATCTGCCCAGGTACCAGGTCAAGACCACAGATGGGCCCAGCCAGATCAACTACAAGCTTCAGGCACAGAAGGTGAGCCTAGTGCTATCTTCAGACAAAGAGAGGGAAGAAAGGCTCCAGCTATGCTTCTCTCATGCAGGACTAGGTGGAATGAATGGGTGGGTGCACACACAAGGAAAGTGTTTGAGATCATGCAAGATGTGAAACAATGGAAAGTAGTACAGGAACTGTTAGGGTGAGTTCACAGGTGCATGTTCTTCATGCAGTGACTGCAATATCAAATGATGACATGCATGTGTGAAACAGTCATCAGAGATCAGCTCTCTAGAGAAAGCCCCATTTGGGCAGGGTCTCTCTCTCTCTCTCTCTCTCTCTCTCTCTCTAGCACCAGGCATACCACTGCTGCTTTAAAAGTAAGTATTAACTGTAAGTAATAATCCAGCATTGTGTTGGAACTTGTCCTAACTCCCTGTTTCTCCTGCAGAGGCTGGCAGATGAAATACAGAGCAAAGAGTCTGACAAGAATTCCGTGGTCAACTTGTCCCAGAATGTACAGTCTGTCCTCAATGTATGTCTGCAGGGTTTCTACACATTTTTCATTTCCATTTGGTAAACAAGTCTATTCTCCTCTGACTTTATTTATTTATTTGAAAAACAGGATTATGAGCTTCAGGCAGGAAAATATCGGTCCTCTCTGGACCCTGCTTTGACTGCTTCCTCTGCCAAACGCCTCCGAGTGACCCCGCTTCAAGAGAGCATCCAGGCTCAGGTGAGAGCTTGAATCGTGAGCCCAGATGTATTTATATAAAATTTCCACTTCTCTTAACCAGCCAGTTTATATTCCCAAAGCAGCGTATAAAATGTCAAAACAGCAACATGACATTAAAAATAACAATAGCTTAAAAACATAAAACATTTAGAACATTAAAATTCAGCTAACAAAGCAGGTCAGGCAGTTAAAAAATAAAGTGCTCAGTAAAACAATCCCTTAAACAGATGGCGGCCCTCCTAAACCTGAATATGTGCTCCTCTAAATGAGCTATTTGTTGCATGCTCATGATTGGCCACTCAGATAAGTTTTTGGGTCAATTTCATGACGTTGTCAACATTCAAGACGTCTCACACGGAATCCTCCAGAAATCCCAGGATAAAAAGTACCTTTTTAAAAAAGGTAATAGCATGGAAACAGCAGGATCTTCTGCCACTAGATGGCACTGTCTCAACAGAACTCAATGGAACTGAACGGAAGGGAAGTACTTAATTCAAACCCCTTTTCGCCCCTCTCCTCCCATGTAATGCAGCCCATAACAATCGGCCAAAGAACCAGGAAGCACAAAAGGCCCAGGTATACAATGTGATTTCCCTTAATGTAGAGATGCCATATGTTTTCTGAAGAGAGACAGCTGGTGAGGTGGAATGGAATGCATTCATACCTGATATAAGTAGGCAAGGCTTACAAGGGGGCTGCAGTTTCTTAGAATTGGCTCATGATTATCCAGTTCAACTTTTCTCTGTGATGGCAAATCCTCTCTACTTAGACTTTGCCAATATCCATACAAATCACATCAATTATAGTGTGTCGCAAGCAAAGAGAAGGAAAGACCAAGACTTACCTGGCTAAGTGCTAGTATGATAGCAAATAAGTTTGACAAAGCAAACAGGCTGCACACTTACCTGGGGGTAAGTCCCACTGAACTCAATGAGACTTATTTCTCAGTAGGGATGTCAAAGAAATCCACAGTGGATTCAAATGAGTTCAGATTTCTGTGACTCTGACCTGCAAATTCCACAGTGGACTGGCTTTTTGCAAGTCATGCATGTGTGCAGACTGGTTTTTCACTTTGGAGGGGGAATTTGCACTAATTTGCATTAACACTAATACGCATGAATGCAAGTAGAATGAAATTCTGGTTCACGGAATCTAATTCCATCAATATGTGAATGACAGAATGAAAGACACCTGACAATCCATGACATACAGACCAAACAGATTTAACAAAATTCACACTTCCCTACTTCTGAGTAGACGTGCATAGGATTGCACTGTTGGGTGGTTTAAAATAAGCAAGAAATGCTCCCGCCACTGCTAAAGTCTCCTATTCCTGGTCTAGACTAACTAAACAGCATTTCTGGGCTAGTATCCATTAGGGGTACTGCTGGGCCCCAGTCTGCATCTACGCAGCCAGGATTTAGCGCTTTCAGGAGCAAGCCCCTACATGAAAGAAAACGCTCATTTCTGTAAGGGGAAGGTCATGCCCCTGCTTTAAACAAGAATCTTCTTTCATGTTGGGGCTTGCTCCTGGAAGCACTAAATCATGGCTGCATTATGGGCTCTCCACGGACCTTGACTGTTGGGGCTCTGCATGTGCGGACTGGAGCCCAGTGGTGCTGCCCTTGCGCATGTGGCCCATATTGGAGATTGCCCCTGATTCCCACAGAATGTTATTTGTTCAACTAGAGGTAAAATGGCAGCACACCACAGGAGGAAGTGCCGTGATGTCGAAATAATGTTTTGCTTTCTATCTTTAGGAAAATGATGTGACAAGGCTCTACACAGAGACAGCTGCTGAAAACAAACAGCAGCTCAGCCGACTGGAATTTGCCAAGAAAGTTACGGATAAGGTATATGTGAAACATGTTGTGTTTTTGTTGCTTAACTTTTCCATAATGTTTTTGTTGTATATGTTCTTAAAACTTTTGCAGCGTTCTTTGTCCAGTTATACCCAAATAACTCTTCAATGTGTTTCTTCATCTGGCATTGTATACAAATTCCTATTAATTCTGTCATCCTTTATTTTTAATCCTGCAAGTTATCCATATTTACTCAATTTTATATCACCACGTCTCATTGATACTTCAGGCTTTTTTTGATGTTAATGCTACATCAACTTGCATACATAATTATTTTATATTCTCCTGCCTTTATTTTTATTTCTGTAATCATTTTTTTTCAAAATTTCTGATCATAATTGCAAGTGGTTCTAAACATTTTTGGTAAGATATATCATATCACATTATTCATTAAAACATAGCTTTTTATATATTGATTTAATTCAGGATTGAAATTTGTTTCTCATTTTAAATGCCTTTAGAACATCAAAAAGGAAAACCTTTCAAAGCACTTCATATACATAATCTCAGTCACTAAGCCAGCATTATGATCCTTATATTTCAGAGGGCGGGAAGAGGGGCTGAGACAGTGGTTTACCTAAAATGACCTAGTGAGTTCATGAATGGACTGAGATTTGATTCCTAGTTATATCTTATTCTCTTAATCACTACACTAAACTTGCTCATTAGATAACTAAAGTGTTACCATCTACCCCAAATAACCAGGGTTTGGAGTCATTTCTATAGGCTGTGTAAGACTTAACCTATTTTGCCTTCTTTTTTAAAGTTGCTTTTTTCTTTCTTTCTGCAGAAGGAAGTGAATGAGGCAGTGCAGGTGATGCATGAGCAAACCCAGCAGTCTGAAAACAGGTCACAGAGAGAATCCGAAGCCCTGAAATGGCAGCTGGAAGAGGAACGGAGCAAGAAAGCCAGAGTTCAGCAGGAGCTGGAAGAACAGAGAAGCAAACTTCTAATGCTAAAAACCCAGAGGCCCATTGAAAGAGTGGAAGAAAAAGAAGTAATGGAGTACTACAGAGATCCAGCTCTGGAGAGTGACCTCTCCAAAATATCTAATCAAATTAAGGATGAAAAGAAGAAGAGAAAGGGCCTACAGGCAGATATAGAGACCATGAACAGTAAGCTCCACCAAATGGAGAAAGACAGGAGGGTGGTGAAAAGCCAGCTGCTTACAAAAGAAGTTACTAAGATAGAGAAAGATCCAAACTTAGATGCCCAAGCAGCCAGGCTCCAAGAGGAAATTAGGCACCTTCGTGAGAATTCAACTTCTTTCTCCGAACTTGAACGGCTCAGGAAAGAGCTGTATTTGCTTGAGCAGATGCAGCCAAACATCCGAGAGAAAGTGGTGGTAAAAGAGGTGGTCAAGTTGGAGAAGGACCCCGAGATGCTAAAAGCAGTCAGGACATTACAAATGCAAATTGATGAAGACAGTTTCAAGAGGCGGTCTGTGGTAGATACAGTAGGGAAATTGAAAATCAGGATTGAAGAGCTTGAAAAGCTGATTGAAATGGCAGAACCGAAGGTCATTGTGAAAGAGTTAAAGCAAGTGGAGCAAGACCCAGAGCTTCTGAAGGAGTCTTCCAAACTTCTGGTTTTCATAGATGAGGAGAGGAACAAGAACCTGTTGCTAGCAAGTGAACTGACAGAGCTGCAGAGCAAATACAGCAATGTAGAGAAGCAAAAGCCTAAGGTGGAGATTAAAGAAAGAGTCAATGAGATCTTTCAACTTGACCCAGAAACAGAAGAGGAGATCGCACGTTTGAAGAAAGAACTCCAAGAAACTTCAAGGAAAAGGACAAGGGTTGACCAGGAGGTGGAAACAGCCTTGACTGAGCTGAAAGTTCTTCGGTCTCAAACACCAACGGTGGAATTTAAAGAGGTCATCCAAGAAGTGGTGAAAATGGAAAAGAGCCCAGAGATTCTGAGAGAAATAGATAGGTTGAAGCAACAGCTGAATGACCTTGTGAATACAAATGGGAGGTCCCAAGAACAGTTGATTAGGCTACAGGGAGAAAAGGATGAGTGGAAAAGAGAAAGATCAAAGGTTGAAACCAAACTAGTTAACAAGGAAGTTGTCCGATATGAGAATGACCCTCTGTTAGAAAGAGAAGCTGAACGCCTCCGGCAAGAAGTACGTAATGCATCACAAAAGAGAAGAGCCACTGAAGACACCATCTATGATCTGCAGAATAAGTATATGCTTCTGGAGAGGAGAAAGCCTGAGGAAAAAGTGGTGGTCCAGGAGGTCGTCCTTACACAGAGAGACCCGAAGCTCAGAGATGAGCACAGCAGACTGAGTAGGAGCTTGGATGATGAAGTGAGCAACCGCCGGCGCCTGGAACGTGAGGTCCAACAGCTTCGGACAGCAGTGGAAGAGGAAGAGAAAATGCTCAACTTCCAAGAAGACAGAAACAAAAGGATGGCTTTGGAAAAAGAAATGCGGCACATTACTTTGAGGATAAAGGAAATTGAAGAAAGCCCAGCCCCAGTTCAAGAAAAAATAATCACGGAGGAAGTGGTCAAGTTGGAGAAAGATCCAGTTCTTGAACAGTCCAGTACCAACTTGCGAATTGATCTGGATAATGAGAAGGCTCAAGTGTTGAACTTTCAGAGGGAGTGCAAGAACCTTCAAGGCCAAATTGATATTCTGCAAAAAACAAAGTCACAGGAAAAAACCATCTATAAGGAAGTAATCAGAGTAGAAAAGGACAGGGTGCTGGAAAATGAGCGAGCACGTCTCTGGGATCTACTAAGCAGAGAGCGGACTGCCCGGCAAAATACAGAAGAAGGTATCAGGCATCTCAAGGAAAACATTGAGAGAGCAGAAGGCATGAAAAGAACGTGGTTGAGAGAAGAAGCTGATCTCCAGAAAACTCGGAATTTGACAATGCAAGAAAAAGCCAATCTTGAGGATGAATTAAGGGAACTGGAAAGGCAGAAACAACAGAAAATCCTCTTCCTTAGGGAGCAATCCAAGCTCCTTAGCCAAAGAAACGAGAATGACAGGCAAAAGAAGATGCAACTTGGTCAAGAGCTTTCTCGCCTTGAATCAGACATACTTACAGAGAAGGATCAGATTTATGAAAAAGAGCGGAATATCCGGGAACTCCAATCCAGAGTCAACAAGGAAGAACTAAGCCACGAGACCCAGATGAGAGAGACAAATCTCTCCACCAAGATCTCTATTCTGGATCCAGAGACAGGCAAGGATATGTCACCCTATGAGGCCTACAAGAGAGGCATGATAGACAGGAGTCAGTATATCCAGCTGCAAGAATTAGAATGTGATTGGGAGGAAATCACAACTCTTGGACCCAAAGGGAATGTTTCCGTTCTCCTGGACAAGAAGAGTGGACAACAGTACTCCATTGATGACGCCCTGCGGTTTAGAAGAATTACAAAAGAAGAATACCAGCTCTACAGGGAAGGCAAGATCCCCATCTCTGAGTTTGCTCTCTTGGTTGCAGGAGAAACTAAGCAAAATTCATCCCTTTCTATTGGTTCAATCATCTTCAAGTCTCCGGTTACATCCCCTGTCTTCCAACAAAAGCAGAGCTTCTTTCCCCCTGGCCCACAGGTGGCTTTCTGTGACAATACATTTCCTATTGCTGGAGTGTATGACACCACCTCCGACAACAAGTACAACATCAAATCTGCACTTGGCAAGAAGCTGGTGGACCCCATGACAGCTCAAAAGCTTCTAGAGGCCCAAGCGGCTACTGGAGGCATTGTTGATCTTATCTCACGGGATCGCTACTCTGTCCACAAAGCTATTGATAGAGGGCTGATAGATAACACCTATATGCAGAGGCTACTGAATGCTCAGAAATCTTTCACAGGGATTGAAGATCCTGTCACCAAGAGAAGGCTATCTGTAGGAGAGGCAGTCCAGAAAGGATGGATGACCAAGGACAATGCCTTTCCCTATTTACAAGTTCAACACTTGACTGGAGGGCTAATAGACCCCAAGAAGACTGGTCGTATCCTAGTGTCAGAAGCTGCCCAGACAGGCATGCTCAGCAGTGATCTAGCCATGATGCTGCAGGATGAATCCAACTATGAAAAGGATCTTGTTGACCCTATCACCAAAGAGAAGATCAATTACAAGGAAGCTATGGCTCGTTGCCAGAAAGATCCTTTAAGTGGCCTCCTTCTCCTCCCAGCCACTTCTGATGGATATCAGTCATATCAATCAGCAAACCGTTCACCCACCTTGCCCCGGTTCAGGCACTGAGAGAAGCATGAAAATCTTCAATTCCCTGATCACTTCAGATGTTTTAAATCCTCAGCAGAGCTCATACATGGTCCATAGATGAACAGACTGCCTAGCAGTTATAGATGGCTGTGTGCTATTCTAGATAGCGAACCCTTACTTCATTATACCAAGGTAGCAACATATCTTAAAAGAAGCATTTCTGAAGGTAGAAGGGTTCTAATGCAGGAGTAACTTTATACTGTAAGGCAATAAAGGGGATGTTAAAAATTAAACAAATATGCTTGAGGAACTCTGACTTCATGTCAAGTTTGAGGGATGTGTGTCAAGGTGCTTTGAATTAGATTGTTGTCATGCATGCAATAAAAAAGTTAAAAGATTTAAAAGACTCCATTAGTTATTTTTAGAAATGGAGGCACTTCCTTTCACCCTAAAATGTGTGAAAATCAGTATCCCAAACATGACACAGTGTTGAATAAACCACAAAGAAGCCGAGTTAAAGGACCCAATAAATGTACACTATAAGACTACGGAGATTCCAAAAATAACCGTGCTAAAGGCCTGCTTGGAGACGAGTGGTTAATAAATGCACATGATCAGAAATCTAATGGTCAGCCCAGAACAGGACTGAAGGCAATAAAAAGCAAGCAAGACTTTACCAGGTAAGCAAGACTGCTGTTGCAGCATTTCACAACTTCCGTAACCATGATGGCTAGAGCCTAAATGACAGCCAGTTGCCTCAGAATTCCAGATGCTTTGCTGGTACAGCAGGCATTCAAAAATGTTTTAAAAATGGCTGAAGTGTACACATGATTATCCCATCACAGCCTCTCTTTACCAATAAGGATGTTTGAACCATCAGGTTTTATTACAACAAGGTAATCCAGCATATGTTTTATTCGTAGCTCAGATAGAAAAACCTACAATAACATTAACAGTTAACGGTAAATATCATTTTAAACACTTTTAAAAATATATATATATAATTTTAAACACTTTTTTTAAAATAAACTTTTGTCCAGACAGTAACTTCGATCAAAAATTCTACTTCTATTTGCAGAAAGGCCTTTGATCGAGCAAAAGCTCTAGCTGGCAAAAGGGAGAGGGGAGACAATTTTCACTTATTCCCCCACATTCACAACCCCCTGTGCTATCTTTCACGTTTGTTCCAGAGGGTCTCACAACCCCCTGGAGCAGATTTTCAGGGGCTCAAGGTGCTGCAGGGGGAGGATGGAATAAGTAAAAATTGCCTGTTCCCTTTTCATTAGTGGGAAAGCTCCATAGGTAGAACTCTTGGCCAAGGTCAGCGAATTGTGTTGAGCAAATATTTCTTCTTTTATGCCCTGAACTAGCTAGATTTTTCAGTTTCTCTCTGGGATGATCAGAGACTTCCATATTCTCACTGAGCAAGAAATGAAAACTGTATAAATGCATAATCGTCTAGATGGCCCAAGCATGAAGTTCTTTCTGCCCTGTCTTGAGGGAACATGTTTCCTAAGGCAAAGTAGTATGATGATGAAGGCTACAGAAAGAAACCCAGCATACTTTGGAGTGGATCTATGTTGTCTGGTTCAGCCATGCTTTTCTCTTGAGCATGGTTAGTTGCCAATAGTGCTGTGAACCCCAGTGAGAGGTTACCATATTAAAAACATGAAAAATTAAACATCAAGGTGATAACCCAAAATTATGGTATCCCTATCTTATAGATTGTGCCAATATAGCCTATAACCAATTTCTCTGTAAAGCAATATGTGCACCATAGCAAAGATCAAATAACATACAATTACAGGAGTCAGACTTAGCTAAACATTTGTCCCAGTTCATCTTCAAATACACAGCAAGCCTAAGATTGCAAGTCACATTTCTCCTCTTCATATGCAGCTAAGAGCATCAACCTTGTTGGCTCATTTAAAGAACAAGTAAGTAACAGCCATTATAAGAAGCTGCACCATTCAGAACAGTCAAAATTTACATGAACATAATATTAACACAAGTGAAATGTTAAGAGCATCTAAACAAGGATGAACCTACTGCTTCCTCTGTAGTCATTCCTATGCCGACTACAAGCAACTCCCTTGCTCAATTATTTAGTAAGGGGTAATCCGGAGAGCTATTTCTAGTGAAACTGCTTAGAACATCCTCCTTTTATATGTCATACCTCTCTACCACGCATTGCTCTTTGGCATCCTGTGGAGTCTGCCAGAAATACTGGTGGGTCAAAGCAGCTTTGGCTGAGATGCGCCTGTTGGGATCATACAGTAGTAACTGCTGTAATAAAAAGAGGGACAAATGTGTCATAATCCTTAAATCCTAGCCATTCACACCAACCCACTTTTATTGAGCATTGAGCATTATTCAGGAAACACTGAAAGAACAACAATATTGTCTAATCCTCAGAATGCATAACAAAGAGAAAGAACGGCTGGGAAGGAGGGTGCTGATGCACTCATGCCCTGCTTGTAGGCTTCCCATGGGCATCTGGTTAGCTAGTGGGTCAACAGAATGCAGGACTAAAAGGGTCTTTGGTCCGATCCAGCATGGTGCTTCGTATGTTCTTACGAGTACAAAACTGAAGATGATCTTGTGAATGACCCTTGATAGAACACAACTAATGGGAATTAGAAATGCTGTCCTATGGAGGTTACATATGAATCATGTTGGAAGCCTTAATCTTACAGCCTAATCATATACATATTTACTGGGAAGAAACTCCCACTGATTGTAATAGGAATTACAATGGAGTTTGCATAGGATTTCAGCCTTAGTGCTCCATTACACTAGCGATTTAGTGCATTCTCGCCATGCCTGGTGTGTGGATTTGCAGCACGGTACTCACATGATACTGTGCCTGTTCTGCTGACACCCCACCTCTTTCCCAGCCTTTTCTGTTTTTTCCTAGAACGCTATGCACATTTAATGTGCCTTTAAGCCTCCATGTAGTTTTAAAGGAATTGGGGGCGAGTGCTGTGATGGGAGTCTTGCTGTTGGCTTGAATGGATTGCATCAGGTCCTGGCAGGGAAAAGCGATCTCTCCCAGCAGCCGGCTCCAAGCCTCAATATAAAACCCCAACCTTGCATCCCAGGCTCGAAAGTGTTTTTTAAAATCATACAATGCTGGAATCTCTGCAGAGACAGGATTGTACTCCCTCGATGCTCCCAAAGAGCCAGACTAAAGGTTCATTCAATTTTTGCTCAGCAGAAAGGCAGTCTGGATGAAGTGCTCATCTGACAGGACCTGACTGGAGGGAGAAAAAGAAGAGGTGGAGTGGAGTGGAAGAGCAAACAAGCGAAAGAGTGAAAGAAACATAGAATAGTAGAGTTGGAAGGGCCCTATAAGGCCATTGAGTCCAACCCCCTGCTCAATGCAGGAATCTACCTTAAAGCATCCCTGACAGATGGCTGCCCAGCTGCCTCTTGAATGCCTCTAATGTGGGAGAGCCCACTACCTCCCTAGGTAATTGGTTCCATTGTCGTATTGCTCTAACAGTCAGGAAGTTTTTCCTGATGTCCAGCCGCTATTCAGGTGAAAGGGATCATAAGCTTGACTAGGCTAGGCTGACCATATGAAAAGGAGGACAGGGCTCATGTAACTTTAACAGTTGTAGAGAAAATGGAATTTCAGTCAGTGTCATTTGTATGCAATTAGTTCCTGGTGAAATTCCCTCTTCATCACAACTGTTAAAGTTGCAGGGGCCCTGCCTTCTTTTGTATCTGGTCACTCTAGTATAGTGCCTGCAACTTTAACTGTTGTGATGAAGAGGGAATTTCACCAGGAACTAATTGCATACAAATGATGCCGGCTGAAATCGCCTTTTCTCTACAACTGTTAAAGTTACATGAGCCCTGTCCTCCTTTTCATATGGTCAGCCTAGCTTGACACACTTATGCATCAGAGGTAAAAAAAAACGCAGAGGCAAACCGGGGGGGGGGGGGGGAATTAGGTGTGATGGAGGTTTATGTCTTAATCCAAGCAGCTTTGGCCAACCACTATTTTGAAATCCTAGATTTTTACTCCCTAGTATGGGCTTTTCATGAAAATAGTAGTGCAGATGGTCTGCTACAATGGGATATTGTAGCCTTCCTCAACATGGTGTACTCCAGATATTTTGAACTTTAACTCTCATCAGCCTCAGTTAGCACAGCCAATAGTCAGGAATACTAGAGTTGTAGTCAAAAGTATCTAGAGGGCACCAGGTTGGGGAAGGCTAGGAAATTGGTATGAGGCCAAATCTCAGATTGATCTGTTAGTTGCAGTTTTGGGTTTATGACATTCTTGCCACAAGGATTTAAAAGCAACAACCCCAAACCCTTTGTTCCGGCCTTCTACTCACAACCAGCAAGTCTCGTCCATCTCGGTCCAAGTTTGGAATTAACATCTTCATGTCTTTTCTTGGCCATTTGGGGAAATTCCCTTTGTAGTCAGGAAGCTGTGTCACTCCAGGCCACAATGATTCAGTAGGCGTACCCAGAGTGCGGAAAATCCGGAAAAGCTGGTCAATTTCAGAGTCCCCAGGAAATAATGCTTTTCTGGTCACCTGCAGCAAGACAAAAGGATGATTTACCCGCCTGCCTTTTCATAACTATTATCCACTTTCTAGGTAACTTTAATATTTATCCTTCTAATGTTCCCATAAGACAGCAGTAGGCAATGTGTGTCCCTCTAGATGTTTTAGCCTATAACTCCTGTCAGCCCTACCAAACATAACCAATGGTGAGAGATCATGGGAGTTGTAGGGCAAAACATCTGGAGGGTCATAAATTGCCCACCTCTGAACTACATGGTCAAAGAGTCTGATCCAGTATAAAACAGCTTCATATGTCCATATGACCACTTTATATTAACAGAATAGGCATTGGGTCATGTTTTCTTCTCAGGAAGTAGAATTCAGGAAGAAATTGAGTACTTTATAATCTGAAATTACCTACAAGGGGAGGGGAGAGAAAGGGAGCGATAAAGAAAACTGATGTATCTGACTTAATTCAGAATATAATGAGGATGCACCAAGATCATGCATTTTATAACAGTAATTGGTTTGTGTTTATACCATGATGTGGCTGAAATTTTAGTTCAGATGAAGTTCAAGATAAATAAATAAGAGATGATAATATAGATTCATTGTATTGTCTTGAACCTCAGTTGAACTAAGACCTGAACCATGTTTTGCTTTACTGAGAGCCCAGGAATGAAAGATAACAGAGCTATAAAAGCAAGAAAAAAACTACCGTTGCTTCTCTCTCTCTGGCCCCCTCCACAAGAATGCGCCTTTGCGCCCGGTTCCGCGATTATGCGCATTATCGCGGAGGCGCATTTACTCACAATCCCTCTGCACGGGAGGCGGCGAGAAGCGGCGAAGCGCATTAAAAGATGCCCAAAAAGCGCTTTCCAGGTAGTTAATGCGCATAATCGCTTGTTCACACCGCGAAAATGCGCTTTAACGGCCGGAGCAAAATAAAAGTCGCTATTTAACGCGCGTTCGAAAATGCGCATTATCGGGGAGATAACGCGCCTGTACGCCCGTTTTGCGCTCCGCTGGTGTGTAGGTAAAATTTATAATGAGCCTTCAAGGCTCATTAAACGCCCCGTGTGGAGGAGGCCTCTTTCTCATTCAGAAACCACTTTTCTCAATCTCTTTCTCTCTCTCTCACCTCAACAGGCTACTGGTGGAGGGACAGATCTCTCTCCTTGCCAGACATCTGAACTGAGCTTATAAAATTATGCTGAGGCATACAGATTGTCCACTCCTGCTCTATATATAAGCCTGAAATGTATGGATATGAAATTTAAGATTTTTGGTTTGGGGGAAATAATTGGCCTGGCTTTTATGTATAGGGAAGGGGTGGATGAGGATAAAGGAAGAACCTCAGTATCTCCTTTGCAATTTTCAAATGTGAAGCGTATCAAGATTCTTCATGTTCTTTAATCTAGTGCAGTAAAGTCATATTTACCCCTTTTTCTCTTATACAGCAGCAACCTCTAGTGGCTGCTGTCCCATTACACTTTTATCTCATATCAATTAGAAGTCAGTGAACACATATAAGGCTGCCTCTACAAGAGGCATTTAAAGCTCTTTCAAGGCGCATTAAAAAATTTACCTCTACAAGAACGGAGCGCAAATCGGGCGTAGAGGCGCGTTTTCTCTCCGATTATGCGCATTATCGAATGTGCGTTAAATAGCGAGTTTTATTTTGCTCCGGCCGTTGAAGTGCATTTTGACTATGTGAACAAGCGATTCTCCGCATTAACTACTTGTAAAGCGCATTTGAAACAACCCATCAGGTCACCAGTTGAGTGCTCAATTACCTCCTGCATACAAGCATTTACGATAAAGCGCTTCAGCGATTATGCGCATAATCGGCTAACCAGGCGTCAAACGGAATCCATCTAGAGGGGGTCTAAGAGGAACTGAAAGCAAAGAGAAAGACTGGGTTCGAATCAGTGGGGGAGACAACACAGCGTCTGCTGTTTCCCCTGCCCCTATGTGTGCCGGGCACGCAACTAGGATTACCCTAATTACCCATGCCACTTCAAGGGTCACTGTGTTGTCCAAACCCAGCATGTGGCACGGCTGTGGTAACGTTTCACCCATCTTGGGTGAAATGTCGCCACAGCTGCACAGCGCGCTGGGTTTGGATGACCCAGCAACCTGTGACATGGCACGGGTAATTGGGATAATCTTGGTCATGCGATTGGCAGGCACGGGACAGGAGAAACAACCAATGGTGCGTTGTTTCCTCTGTTGTTCATCAAGAGTCAGCTCCATGCAAGTGGCCAGAGTTTACCCAGATATTCAGAAGATTAAAAGGATTGGACAAAGCTAAAATGCAGGCCAAACTGAGCATAAGGACTTTGAACACCATTTAAGCCTAGCCCTACCTGTCATGGTCCTGACTTAGTTCCTCAATGATAATTCCTCTAGGAGATTGGCAATGATATAGGGTGAGAGGATGTGGCATGAGCCTCACCATATAATACAGTCTGTCCATATTTATATACTATCATTCAGCAGGGCTTCCAGGACAGTTTGCAAAAACTAGATAATATAATAACATATTAAAGGGAACAATAATGAAAGAAAGAATATAGGTTTCTTGTTCTGTCCGTTGTCAAGTATCTAAGTAGAGTATGGAGACCACAGCAGCAAATAAAAATGTATGCACACTTCAGTCCTCATAAGAATTAGGGGGAGGGGGAGCCTTTGATTAAATTGTAAATAATGCAAATGAAAAGGATGGCACTTTATTTTATTTTTATTTGTTTATAAAATTTCTGAACTGCCAAATGGATTCTAGGTCAGTGACAAGGCATAAAAATGTATTAGAAGAAATACAATACCATTAAAAAAATCCCTTCATATAAAGTGTAAAGCTGAGAAGAAACTAGCAGAGGCAACATAAAAGAAGCAGTTACAATGTCGGAGCAAATAAAACGTCTTGAGTTGCCTTCCATGAGAGTTTTGGGGGATTCCCCTCCGTCCCACACAACTCACCCTACTAAGCAGGGTCTCCTGACTCTCTGTGTAGCATTTTCCAGTGACTGAAGAGGATGCTATGGGAAGGAGTGGGTGGGAAGTCCACTTCCAACAGTGGAGTTGATCCATGATAAATCTGGATCCAATCCACTGAACTTTCTTAGGAAGGGTATTCTAAAGTTGAAGTGCCACCACAGAAAATGCATGCATCAATAGTAGTTGTTGGTTTAGATTCAGCTTTAGGTGTATGCAACTGATCCAACTGAAATATATTTCTCTGCCCTGTGCTCCCCATGGTGGGCAGCCCCCTCAAAATGCTACAAAGAGAGTTGGGGCCCCTGCTGAATGGGGTGGCTGTGATACAGGGGTGAGGGAGGATCCCTGAAAATCAGGCAGAGGCACCTCTCAGAGAAAGACGTTGTGCAAATACAAATAAGGCAACCACCAGTACTTAAGCTTTTCATGAGAAGTAAACAATTTATTGTGTCTAAAAAAAAATGGAGGCCCTTATTGTTCAAACAAACAAAATAAAGTATGTTACCATTTCTGCAAATATGCAGCCAATACTCCAGATATCCACAGCTGTTGAATAGTATTTACAACCCAATAAAATTTCAGGAGCCCGATACCATAAGGTTACAACCTAGAAGGAACCACATTGAAAGCCTGAGTCCAATATATGCTTGTCATACATTGCAGTGCCTTCCCATCCTCAATTAAAAACCTCCATGGTTGAATAATAAGCTTCAAAGCCCAAAGTACAATGGTAGCCTATCTAGCCTTTTGCAAAAAAATATTTTTTTTAAAAAAAAATGCTCTCATTTCATTGAAGCCCACTGGAATGCAGTGTGGCCTCTTGTTGCCAACCAGAAAAAGATATGTTGGTGCCTCTTCACTCAAACTCTCTCCTCCCAACCAAGGTTTGGGATAAACTAGAGGCTCATCTGCTATAGCATGTGGGCAGGAGAGGAGGGTGGGTAAAGGGACTTGATGAAGGAATGGGCTCAGAGGCAAGGTGATTGCATCCTTTTTTGTTGCCTCAGAGCATTTAAAAATCTAAATTCCACAAGAGAAGCCATATTAGTTTGCTATAATAAAAACTAGACTAACAAATCAAGCCCAACAAAATTAGTGGAGCATAAGCTTTTCATGAGCAAGAGCCCATTTTTACTGAAATAGGCTCTTGCCTACAAAAGCTCATGCCCCAATTAATCTGTTAGTTTTGAAGGTGATAGAGGACCCTAAAGATATAGGCACAGTCTCTAAGGGCTCCATCATGCCTGGTTTGCAGTTTTGCAGCCCAGTACTCACATGATGCCGTGCCTGTCCAGGAGTCAACCCGCCTCTTCCCCTCCCTTTTTCGTGTTTTCCTAGAGCAGGGAACGTCTGGATTATTTCCCCCAAATGGAATTAAAGCACCCTTCATCCTCCGTGTAGAGCCATCCACTCGCTGGCCTAGTTCGGACAACACTTCAGACAACGGAGGGGGGAAGAGGCAACCGTCAGTTGTGTTGCTTATTGTGTTGTGTGTCGGGTGACACACAACTCACACACAACTGACGGTATGTTCTTAAGCAACGGGGAAAAACAACGGGCTGCTTCATTGTTTATCGGAGCCCGGTTGCTTATTATGAGGCCGGGACTTTCAGCAGCGTGACGGTGGGAGGGGCAAAGTGTTGTGTGTCGGGCACTGCAAAAATAACGTACCGTCCGTTGCCTCTTCCCCCATCCATTGCCTAATATGTCATCCGAACTAGGCCTCTATTTCCTTTGTTGGGGGCGTGTGCTTTGAAAGGAGGGCTTGCTCTCAAAGGAGGAGGGGGTATGGAAGGAACCTGCTTGTGCTGAGCCAGTCTAACATACTTTTGCTGCTCCAACCCTACCCTCCTTGCCCACAGCTCCCTCATTTTTAAAGATAAGGTGAAATTTGGGACCATGAGAGCTCTTAAGTAGGGCTTTAGGGTTTTGGTTAATTCCAATAGCCTATAATGAAGCGGTTATCCAAAAACGGAACGGAGGCGGCCACACCACTTCCATCACACCTCCATCAAGGACAAGAACCAGTGAACTGGAGGGGGAAGGAGAAGGGGTGGGGCGGGGCGGGGTGGAGTGGGAGAGCAAATAAGCCACAAGATGAAATAGCGCAACAACACAGGCACATGAAAGTGACCGGCATTTGCTATGCTAATGAAATGGAGGTAAAAATCGCGGTTGCATATTAGGAAAAAAAAGTAGGTGTGAAGGAGCTCTAAGTTAAACTTGCCAATTCTAGTTCCAAACCTGTCTGTGTTGAAGGCTGTGCTGAATTATATTAACTCTTTCCATTGCTCCTTTTGTCCTCCTCTCTTTATCAAATAAGACTGCCAGATCCACACCCTTAGAGGGACTCTTGTACTTTTAACTGCTGCATAGAGAGGAAAATTATACTAATTTGGAGCTTCTCCCTTCATTGTACCACTATGATACCAAAAATTCACTTTAGTGCTCATATAAACCTTTTTATTATTTCTTACTGACAGACAGTCATTACCTCATGAGTGTAAGTACGGAGTGGAACACCAAAGGCTCTAGCTAGGCCAAAATCAGCCAGTTTAATGGCTCCCATTTCATTTATGAGCAGGTTCTGGGGCTTCAAGTCTCTGTGGATGACTCTGTGGGAGTGACAGAAGCTCACACCTTGTAGCAGCTGGTAAAGATAGCTCTAGGGAGAAAGGTTTCAGAGACCACGTATGAGGAAACCATGAGAGGTTGGCACATAATTTGCCATAGCCTAATAGGAATTATCTTAAATTCTCCTTGCTTGCAAAGAAAAGGGCATAACCAGATAAAAGTTTCCCACGTTCCTTGTTAGGTGTTAATAGGATGGCCAACTTTTTTGTGCAAGGCTTCTTTTATCAGTTTAGGCTGGTATGGCCTCTGGTATCTGGAGAAGATGGACCTTGTATCCATGCACTAGTGACATCCAGGATAGACTACTGTAATGTGATGTACATGGGGCTACCTTTGAAGATGGCTCAGAAACTTCAGGTGATGCAGAATGCAGCTCCCCAAATGTTGGTGGGGGTAAAGCAGACTCTTCATATACTGTGCCAGCTGCATAGGTTACCAGTGCATTTCTAAGCCCCAAAGTGCTGGTTTTGACCTTTAAAGCCTTAAACGGTTTGGGACCAAACAGCTTGATGTACCACCTTCACCCAAATCAGCCTGCCCACACTTTAAGTTAGGCCATAAATGTAGAAAGCAGAGGACCTCTATGTTAATTGCTTGCAATACTTCAGGCTTCAGTTCTAAAGAAATAGTCTGGAGTCTAACAAGCAGCTTGGATTCTTCCTAGCAAATGATAGATGATGGACTAAGGAACATGTTTTCACTTATGGACATGTGTGTGTATAAATCTGTACCTTGACCAAACTTAGAGGCAGCTCCCCTGTACGGGATGAATCCATGTACTTTTTAAGGTCCTGATTCAGGTATTCAAAGACTAGGTAAAGTTTCTTCTGACTGTGTACCACATCAAGAAGCCTGGAATAAAAATTAGGGTCTGGATTTGGCAAAATGAATGTTACCACTGTTGCACCAATGTACCCACCACTACCACACACTCCTTTTTTTAAAATCAACAGAATGAGAGTCAGTGTGATATAATGTTTAGAGTGCTGGACTGAAGGCTGGTACCATTTTACAGGTATATCATTTTTGTTTGACAAAACCCACAAGTGGAGCCCTAATAAGGGATGATAATAACAATAGCTTCAAGCCAGGATCCCTACTGCTCCAGGAGGTCTCATTATCCCTAAATAATCTGACTCCAAACTTGCAAGTGGCCACTCAGACCTTTTGGAAGAGGAACATGAAGCGAACCACCAACAATTTGCTCTTCTCAAGATCTCTGGTGAAAAATGCCCCAGGAACGTGTGCACAGGGTTGAATCCCGAATCTAGAAAAATCCTCCCTATTCCATCTGCGTATGGATCTATGCAATGCTGGTAATGTTGAGAATACCCAACATTTATACAGCTATGGCCAAATACAGTTAGCAAAGTTCAGAAGCTTTTCTTACCTCACTATGTTTGGGTGTTTCAGTTCTTTCAATAGAGAGATTTCTCTGATTGCTGTACTGGGAACTCCTTCTGTTTCCCTGTGGAGAAAGTGGTTCTCATATTAAGCAATTCAGTTTTTTCTAAAGAATGCATTATTGGGCAGATTGATCAGTGATTATTTCTATTAGTTATTATATATATACTCTCTGGAATGTGTGTGGGGTTTGTCATCATGCAAGGAATCACATATGTGAAATTGCAGAGATACAAGCTAAACATTCAACTAATGCCACCCACATCTCTATCTCTCTCTTTCGAAATGAACTCTTAAATTAAGAAAGTTAAGAAATTACATTCTTCCATCAGTCAATCCAGCTGCTTGGTGGGGTTAGGGGTATGTACAAACTTTGCAATAATGGCATATGAGTACTGAGTAACCAATGGGATCCTTTAGGATATAGAGAGCTGTTATGGATGGAATTGCAGGTGCTGGAAGACTGGACAACAGAGTAGAGTTGGCAGATGGAGTTTAATAGAGGCAGTTTCAGAACTTCTCAGGAAAACATGTCTTGCTTTAAATTTCTCATGTCCACTCATTCATGATCATTGCATTGAATCAGACTACCCTACAGTAACTAGTGGAAGTGAAAAGCCCTTAATGTTAGCAATTAACATTACTGTGTGCATCTACTCAGAGAGTTAATCAATAATTTTTGTTTCCTATATTAGGTATCCATCATTCATCCCATTGCTATGCACTTGGGCACTCGGGACATTGTGTGAAGGCACATAATGCAGCAACCTTACCGACATTAAGCCAGTCCAGGTCTGGTTAGTGACTAGATAGGAGACCACTGGGAACCCTATGCACAGCACCTTGAGTTCTATAGGAGGCAGAATACAAATGGACTGGGTTCAAGAAAATTTTCTCCCTCAACCTAGACCCCCTCTAGATGGATTCCGTTTGACGCCTGGTTAGCCGATTATGCGCATAATCGCTGAAGCGCTTTATCGTAAATGCTTGTATGCAGGAGGTAATTGAACACTCAACTGGTGACCTTACCGGTTGTTTCAAATGCGCTTTACAAGTCGTTAATGCGGAGAATCGCTTGTTCACATAGTCAAAATGCGCTTTAACGGCCGGAGCAAAATAAAACTCGCTATTTAACGCACATTCGATAATGCGCATAATCGGAGAGAAAAAGCGCCTCAACTCCCGATTTACGCTCCACTCTTGTAGAGGTAAAAATTTTAATGAGACTT
The DNA here is from genome assembly GCA_029215795.1 of Anniella stebbinsi. NCBI lineage: Eukaryota > Metazoa > Chordata > Lepidosauria > Squamata > Anniellidae > Anniella > Anniella stebbinsi. The sequence goes on along the minus strand of JARDYH010000005.1, from coordinate 54,728,110 downwards.
CAAAGAGCTTTAAACGTCTGGTGTAGAGGCAGCCCTAGCTGCAATTTGCCATGATAGGAATATCATGCAAACACATGTATCTGCCATTTGCAAAAAGACAAGAGTTACAGTCACGTATCTCTGCTGTCACATCCATTAGCCATTCCCATCCCTAAGGTGCTTGCAGTTCTACAGTTAAGGATACTTTCCATTAGGGGTGGGCAACTCGTGGCCCTCCAGATGTATTGGTCTACAACTCCCATCAGCCCTAGTTAGCATAGCCAATTGGGAGTTGTAGGCCAAAATATCTGGAGGGCCAAAAGTTGCTCACCCCTGCTTTACATTAGCAGTGAAACCCTATTAGGAATGCAACCTTATGTGAACATTCTCTAGCCATGCTTTTCCAGCATGATTAAGAGAGAGGAAAACCATGTTTCTCACATCCGAAACAGGCAAGATCAGAAGTTTTTTTTAAAAAAAACAATATCTCAATATACAAATGCTACTTGAAAACTTTTACATAAACTCTAAGAGTAGCAGAATCAGGAGAAAGTTTGTGCATGGGATCCAATCCAGATACTTACGAATCTAGACGGATCTTCTTCAAAGCGACTAATTGGCCTGTCTGTTTGTTTCTAGCCTTATATACTACTCCATAGGTGCCCTCACCAATCTTCTCCACCTTCTGGAATACATCTTGGAATGTGTCCATTCTTTGTCTTCTGGTTTGTTGCTAAAACATTTACTCAGACTATTAGTGATTGTCCTGTTTTGCCATTTCTATACTTCATACCATTGCATACCTCCATTCTTCCCATCCTCATACCCTTGGGAAGTAACAGCCCTTCTACCAAGATTTGCATAATTATTACCTAAATACCTCCTTAGTGGCCCCTTTTGAATAGGCTACCCCTTCTTTTATATTTTAATTAATACCCTTTAGTAAACAAATTAATACCCTTTAGTAAACAAACAAATCCTGATTACTACAACATTTACTGGGCCTGTTCAGAGGACACTTCAGGCTCTGTGGTTAGCAAAACTGTGGTTCTCTGAGGTTAGTGCTAACCACAAACTGTGCTGTTGCACACAACACCTTAGTGAGCGAGCATGGTTTAGCAAAATGCATCATACAAGGCATCTTAAATCCTGCTGCTTAACCAAAAGCCTTAACCAGCAGGGTTTAAAGTGTCTTCTGAACCAGCCCAATGTTGTCTTAGTGATGATGCAACCCAGCACCAGGAACACAATGGCTCAATTCGGACGACACGATAGTCAATGGTGGGTTGACTAACCCTAACCCTAACTCTAACCCTAGGGGATACTCCCCACACAACATGGTAATAAATAATCAACTGTGGTGTGGATGAGGATCAGCGCTGAGTTGACTATGGCAGCATTTGGATGACACAATAGTCAAAACAACTGACGATTTTCCCCCCACACCAGTTGTTTATTGTGTTGTCCGAATTGAGCCATTATCTCATCCAGGATCAGCCAAAGGTATTTTGCTTCTGGTAGTTAAATCGTATTTCAACAGACAACACAATTGATGGGATAGCATCCCGCATTGCATCTGAAGTAACAGGCTAGTTTGGGAGGCCCAGGACAGCCCTGTGACATACACAGCCTTGTCTGCCAACAGAGGGGAGCAGCTCGGGGCCCTCAGGAGGAACACATGGGGAAATGGCACTGCTACCCATCAGCCTTTGTTTCCTGAGGTGATCGCATCATTCTGTCTAATGGTAGGGCTGGCTGTGTTCTCATCTCCACTTAATGGATGGAAGATAATCTTATTAGAATCCCACATTTTAGTCTCAAAACTATGTTGTAAAGTAGATGGGCCTGAAAGACAGTGACTCACTCAGGGCCACCAATGAGTTCCATAGCCAAGCAGGGATGTGACTCTCACCTCCTTGGGTTTCCCATAGCCAAACTTCTACACCACACTGGTTCTCTGACTTGTTCATTTGCCTCTCAATTTGCAAATTAAGCATATTATGGTGTGCGTAAAAAGGGGATAGATTTCTCTCTCTCTCTTCCTCTCCCAAAATACTGGAACTTGAGGTCACAAATGAAATTGATTGGTAATTGATTCAGAAGAGACAAGAGAAAACACTTTTTCACACAATCCATATTTAAATGATCGGATTCATAGCCATAAGATGTCATGAAGGCCGACTGCGGTAATGGCCGAAGAGGACTATTGCTTTCGTGACCTGCTTGTGAGCTTCCAGGAACCATTTCTTGTGGGAAAGAGAATTCTGGACTAGAATCCAAAAAAACTGGGGATGTCACATCAAAGCTTCCAAAAGCAGGGAGATTCGACAAATTAGCAGCCTCCTTGAATTTAAGAGAGCCGTGAAGACTGATCTCTTCCGGCAGGCCTACCCAGTTGAATTTTAAGATGTTTTAATAATGTATTCGTTTTTATTTGTTTTTAATGTTTTATCTATTTTACATCCTTGTATTTATATTTATTGTTGTTCCCCGCCTCGATCTGGAGGGAGAGGCGGGTTAGAAATAAATAAATATATTATTATTATTATTATTATTATTATTATTATTATTATGTGTTTATTTGTGTAATTGCAGATATAGCATTGGGAATGTTCTGAGTAAGAACAATCCTTTATGTGACACTCTTAAAAAGGTAGAGGCTACTGAATGTCTCCTAATTTAAGAAGGCCTCAGATCCAGACCTGCAGCTATACAAATCCAGAATGCTAGCTACTAAGCCACCCCATTTCCCCAGTGAATCACACATTGCTACACTGGTTGTTTAAGCGTAAAATTAAGCGCCCAGCTCCTCACAAGACTTTCCACCTGCTGATCTAGTCGTCCATTTGCCTCCATACTCTCCTTCCTGCTGAACTACAGAGTTTCCAAGGGGTCAAAATTCACCTCACAGAACCAGGCTTTTCTACCACTAGAGGGAGACATTAAAATGTACATTATTACCAAGTATAATTCAACCAAAAAATAAACAAATAAATTTATTTTCAGCTTTTATCTTCAGCTAGTATATCTTAAGTGTCTGCTTCCCTCCTATGCAGGAAATTGTAAAAATTCAGATGGAACAATAAATGCAGGGTAGACTCTAGCACTGCCTGTAATTACTTATAAAGCTAAATAATCAAAATTGCTTAATCTGGATTACTTCTCCTTTGGCTGTGCAGATACTATAATTTTTCAGAAACTCCCAAGTTTCTGGCCAAACCAATTCTGCCGGTTTTTCAAACACTTCAGTTGTGTACCCTAAGAAAAAGAAAAAAAATGAAATGCAGCCGTTCCTGAAGTAAAAGAAGTGTATGTCATGGCAAGCACATATTAGATAACAATATGATGAGTAACAAATTTCTCCCATCCCACCCTTACCCCCAAGACAGTTTAAAATAGTATGTGTACAACAGACAGACAGACAGACAGATAGATGATAGAGATAGATAGGATTAGATTAGATTAGATTAGAGAGAGAGAGAGAGAGAGAGAGAGAGAGAGTATGCAATCAAGTAGCCCTTTAAACCTGGGGTGGAGGAAATGCATACCCCAGAATTTCAAAAGCATTTCCTAATTTTTAATTGGGGAAAAATATTTTATGATCTGTCTCCAGTACTATAGTGAACATTATGGCTGTGGTTATGCCACAAAAACAATTGTTTGATTCCATTTTGAGTTCTAAAAAGTAAGGGTGGGGAAGAAATGGTAAAACAATGGGTTTTGTACCCATTCAACATATGAGAGGGTGGGATGACATCTCTAATCAGCATCTAAGTCAGTTAGTTCCATTTTATTATTTATAACCCTAGGTCATCACAATATACAGAAAGAAAATATCCAAATATTACAGAAGTAAAAACAAGCAAGTCAAACACAGATGAACGAAATGTCTGACAATTCAGGGCTGGCAAACTAAAATTAAGGTTAAAAATTCCCTAGTAGTGATTTCCAAGCTTTATAAAAGTGCCTGTTAAGGAAACCAATGTCAAACATACAAGGCTTAAAATTAAGTATTTCTTTGATAAAACCTGTGTCATTTGCCTTATGAGGAGTGTCAGCGGGGTGGGTGTCATATTTTCCTACTGTCATTTTTCTGTCCCACAATAGGGACAATCAGCTTCCTCTTTCATCACAGGGGGAACAAAGAGGAAGCAAGCAACAACCACATGGCCAATTCAGTGGGCGTTTTTAGTGCAATGCTTTTCCTGCACACAGCAGGAAATGGCAGCAAGTTTCGCTTCAATAAAAACAATTGGATTTTCCAGGTCTTATTTTGTCATGGAAAAAAGAGCAGGAGTGGGAGACGCATGGGAGGCGAATGGTGTCATCAAAAAGACCCACCAACATCCATAAGTGGCTAGTAACGAGAGTGCTATAAAACTCTCATCTGATGATGCTCTAAATCTCATGCAGACTTTAACTAATGCCATTAGCTAAAGTGCCAACTGTGCTCAAGAGCTTTATATCCTTGTTATAGAATACGAAATCTATCTTCTGGTAAACTGACTGGTTTGTTCTGATTTTTAGCAAGCCAACAAGCTATTTCTCCCTAATGTCTTGTATCAAAGAAATAGTAAACAAATAATGAAGGAAGTCCTCAGTCTCATCTGAACAACAATGACAATAGTGCAAGGCTAATGTGTAAGGCTTACATTGTATCCCCAGGCCTCCCAAGCCTCTTTTCCTCCCCCTCCATGACAACTCAGCTAGATGGACGAAAATGCCCATCTAGCTGAAATGCAAAGTGGGAAGCCTCCAATTTGGAGGCTTACAATTATCAAGGACAGATCCAATAGTATTGCAGCCTTAGCTAGTCTCCCATCAAGGGCTGTAGAGGGCATTAGCTGAAACCTGGCAAGAGTGCTTCTGAATACTCAGGTATCCAAAGGACTGATTTGTCACCAAAGTGTGTGATCTTTGTATGGGATATCAGTATGGGCACTCTGCTAAATCTCTGCCAGCATCAAAAACTGCAGTAGTAGGTCTTTCCCCACACAACACATTCACCAGAAACATTATACCGGGAGACTACATTATAATGCCCTCCTGATTAAACATGTATGTACCTGCCTCCTAAAAGACTACAACGCCAGGCTGCCTGACTGGAGTGCTACTAAGACGCCTTTGCTCCTTGCCTTGACAAGTTTATTTCTTTGGCCCCCTCCACAAGGATGCGCTTTTGCGCCCGGTTCAGGGATTATGCGCATTTTCGCGGAGGCGCATTTACTCCTAATCCCTCTGCACGGGAGGCGGCGAGAGGCGGCGAAGCGCATTAATTGATGTCCAAAAAGCGCTTTACAAGAAGTTAACGCGCATAATCGCTTGTTCACACCGCGAAAATGCGCTTTAACGGCCGGAGCAAAATAAAAGTCGCTATTTAACGCGCATTCAAAAATGCGCATTATCGGGGAGATAGCGCGCCTGTACGCCCGTTTTGCGCTCCGCTGGTGTGGAGGTAAAATTTATAATGAGCCTTCAAGGCTCATTAAACGTCTCGTGTGGAGGAGGCCATAGGCAGATAACATGGGGATTAGGACCACTCCCATAAAGTTTGACAACTGAAGAGATCCAGATGGAATTAATGAGATTTTTTTGTTTTTAGGGAATTGTAGAGCTGGGATACATGCAGAAAAGGGGAACAAAAATGATCAAAGGACTGGAGCAACTCTGCTATGAAGAATGGTTACATTGTTTAGGTCTCTTTTTAAAAAACAGCTAGTCAGGTGGGGGCAGGGAGGACATGACAGAGGTATGTTAATTTATGCATGGTATGGAAAAAGTGGATAGGGGGACTTTTTCTCTCTCTCATAATATTAGAACCTGGAATCATCCAATGAAGCTGAATGGTGGGAGATTCACAACAGATAAAATTATTATTTTTTCATACAGCACATAGCTAAACTATGGAATTTGCTACCACAAGGTGTAGCAATGGCCACCAACTTGTCGTTAAAAAGAGATTAGACAAATTAAGGGAGGATAAGTCTTGATGGCTATGTATTACCTTCAGTTTCATAGGCAAAATGCCTATTTATACCAGCTGCTGGGAAACATGAACAGGTGCTTGTGGACTTCCCAAGGCATCTGGTTGGCCATTGGGGAAACAGAATGTTGTGTGGATACAGACGTTTAGGATATTAAGAAATTTAAGCTGTTTGTTGTGACTGGAACATGCATTTATTCAATCAATGTGAGGGTGACTGAAGTCACCCACTACATTTTCTCATTTGGATGGCTCCCTAATTTCATTCTCCATCCCAAGATCATCTTGAGCATTTTGGTCAGGGAGATGATAGCATGTCCGGCGTACTAAATTACTTCTGCTATTGTCACGCACTGCAATTCTGTGGAGGAGACAGAGATTGGGGGAAATTAGCATTTGCCAAGTTAAGAAGGGCAGGTGATGCTATAGAAATAACAGTAGGAAATTGGAAGACTTTGCACCCAAGGTAGCTCAGGTGCTGATGGTAACGCTGGACCTTGTTCAGTGGAAATTGATATGTATAAGAGAACAAGAAAATAGAGCAGGAGTGGCTATAATTATCTGCCTTCAGATGAAGATGAAACTAAGGGACGTCCTGGTTGGTTACCAAAAGTCTCTCTAGAAAAATGCTGTGAACACAGACTGCACTCAGGTCTCTTGGCCTTAGTTATGAATTCAAAATAGGGCAAAACCCGCAAGCCACTTAAGGCACTCTTAAAGATTAAATTATTAAGAAATAGCCAAAAGAATAAACTATCACAGTTTGATAGTTTAGTCTTTGTAGCAATAACATCGAGACCAAATAGAAGCTTATTAGGGCCCTCAGCACCACAATTTGGTTTACCAAGGGGCGCTTCTCCTTAGAATCCCCCCAAAATCCAATGATTGTGCATTCAGCAAAAGACATTTTGATAGCCACTTTCCAATAGCCTGGCCTCACTTCTTGACCACCTTCCTCAGACTCAAAAACAGCAACTCACATGGAGGTTGCTCACTGCCTGTGTGGTCTCACAGGTCAAACAATGTTCCTGCACATGTAGAACCTGGCTTTGGAACTCTCAATGGATGCTTTGACAGGGCTGGTAAAGCTTTCTCTTTGGGTATGCAATGCAAATGGATCTCTATGAGTAAAATACATCAGTAAGGTGGTTCAATTGGAAAGCAAAAGTAAGTTTCTAGAACTGGAAAATTTAGGTACATGCGAGAGCAGAGCATAGTCCTAGGAAAGAGATATTAAAGCCAACTGGGCCTGGGACTATTCTGAAAGCTGAGAAAAAACCAGCCTGAGGGATACCCACCGGTACATCTAGGGGTGACCATATTACGCCAGCTTTAAAATCGCTCCACTGGCTGCCAATTAGTTTCCGGGTGAAGTATAAGGTGTTGGTTATTACCTTTAAAGCCCTACATGGTTTGGGTCCAGGTTACCTGCGGGATCGCCTTCTCCCATACAATCCGCCCCGCACGCTCAGGTCTTCTGGGAAGAACTTACTGCAGTCGGCCAAGACTAGGCTGCCAACCGTTACCCAGAGGACCTTCTCTTCTGCCGCTCCCTGACTGTGGAATGACCTGCCGGAGGAGACTCGTCAACTTAACAGTCTTTTAGAATTTAAAAAAGCTATAAAGACTGTTCTCTTCCGGCAGGCATATCTAGTGGAATTTTGGAATGTTTTAAGGATGTTTTTAGGATGTCATGTTTTAATCAGTTTTACGTATTTTATCATGTTGTTGTTCCCCGCCTCGATCCAGACGGAGAGGCGGGTAAGAAATAAATTGTTATTATTATTAGGGATGTGCACGGACCCCCCGGATCGGATCGGGACCCGGATCGGGACCTCCAATTTTGTCATGGATCGGTTCGGACAAAATCGGAGGCCCCCCAGACTGGATCGAGTCTGATCCCGATCCAAAAATCGTAAATTTTTGGATCGGCCGCCATTTTTCCCCCCATACACTTGCATTGCAATGCAAGTCTATGAGGAAAAAATGGCGGTGGGTGGGTGAGGGGCGGCCTAACTCCCTCCCCCCCCGGGGCCGTCCGCTGTGGATGGCCCCGGCAGGTAAGCCCCCTCCCCCGCGCTCCCTACCCCCCCTGGGGCCGTCCGCTTCCATCCGCGGGCGCCCGCGGATAGAAGTGGACGGCTCCGGGGGGGGTAAGCCCCCTTCCCCGCCACTGCTTACCTGTTAGGGCCGTTCGCTCCCGTCCGGCGCCGGCAGCTACTGCCAGCCGGCTTTGCGGCTTGCTCTAGAGTAGCGCGCCGGGTGATTACCCGGCGCGCCACCCTGGAACAGGCCGCGGAGCCCGCTGGTAGTAGCTGCCGGCGCCGGACGGGAGCGGACGGGCCGGAAAGGTAAGGCCCCCCCCCCCCCGCTGTCCACTTTCATCGGCGGGCGCCCACTGGCGCCCGCCAATGGAAGCGGCGGTGGGCGCCAGTGGGCGCCCGCCGATCCGCCGATCCGCCGAACCGGTTCGGAGCCTTTTCGGACCGGTTCGGATTGGATCGGCCGATCCAGCTGTCGGATCGGAAATCAGATAATTTATCCGATTTCCCACTGGACCGGACTCAGATAGTGGATCGGGTCCGATCCAGTGCACATCCCTAATTATTATTATTATTATTATTATTATTAATAGTGACTAGCCAAATTCCAAGGCTGTTATAGAGTTTGGAACAAAGAGCTTTAAGGCTCAGAAGATGAACTCGGGAGGAGTCAGAATAGCTGGCTCTGTTAACATGTATAGAGAGCTTTGTGGGGATGGGTTCCTTGCCCCTTGATTAATTTACATGCAGTTGGCTGTACAGAGCTGTATAGTGCAATATTAAAAAGAAAAGGCATAATCGAAAATGCTCAGGAAATACTTGCTGACCAGTCTGAGAGGTGGGGCAACTTCAGGATTGGGCCACTTTTCCCACAAAGGCTCTAGATTGGTCAATGCAGATACTTTCATGAGTTAGTCAGCTGAGGGGTAGAAGGGCAATCAGGCAGGCATTTGCATTTGGAAACAACACCTTTTAATTTAATCAAGGAGTAAACACATACAGATTATGACTCCTGTACCTCTGCAACAGTCCAGAGCCTTACTGATGATGTTCTTGGAAGACTTTCAGATTGCATTGTTTGTAAACAAAATGGATTCTTGAGCCAGTGTCAAGGTAATGCCAATTCAATACATAGCGCACAATACATCTGTCAGAGAACCGTCACATCTGATGGCCCTGTGATGTTTCAATGTTTTTTTTAATTACCAGTATGAAGAAGGGCAGACTGCAATCACTGCAGAGGCAAACAAATCAATATTTAATAATATTTACTTAAGAAAAGTATGGTGAACAACAACATTAAGAAAACAATTAACTATGAAGCAAATGTGTTCAACTCTGATTTCAAGCTACAGTTCACTGTGAACAGCAGTGTTATTGTTGCTGGACCAACAACAGTTGCTTATCCCAGTTCTCTAGTCCTTGGTTGCCTGCCCCAATGTGAAGGTGCACTCTTCATTGAGCTGGAGATTGTCTCCCTCTCCATCTCACCACTAGTTTCTCCATCCTTTCTTATCTTTTTATCCTTTGCTTCCTTTCTGCCTCTTCTTCTTCTCCACCACCAACTCCTTTAACCAACCTCTACTCTTTCCTCCCTCCATCCCATGCCTCTCTCCATGGACTAAGTCCACATTCCAAGGCCCTTAGAGACAGGCATTGCTCTGTAACAGAATCATACAATATGGCAAAGCTGGAACACAGTATTGTTACCTGGAGTTACTTAAAATCAAACTCAGATAGCAAGGAGGATAGGTCCAACTCAATTTTATTAATTGAGAAAAATCAGCGCTGAGGCGAACCTCTGATGCCTCACGGCCAAGATTCAGAGGAACCGCCCCTAACCAGCTTAAGCAAAGGTTTTTACTTCTTTGGTATAAAAAGAAACGCCCCTTTCTAGTGACGTATGTCTATTTGCAAGCGAAGAATACAGAAAAGCAAGCAAGCATTCAGAACAATTCTACATTCATTAAAAGTGAAACAGAGATAGCAAGGCTGTCTGACTTCACACAGGATCAAAGAACCGTTATCTTCAAAAACAGCAGCAGGCAGACAACTAGGGGATGCTAACACATCTGCAAGGCCACTCAGCACAGCATGCATTCCTCAAGAGCTGAGTGAAGATAAGGCACAGAGCTTATTACTTCAGTTTACAAAATTCAAAATTTAACTCTTCATGTCACATTCCCCTCTTTAAAGAACTAATCTAAACTTTACATTGGTTCTTTATTATACTTAAAAAGCATAAGGTTACAGAAGAAAAGAAAAATCACTGTTAGTTACATTCATCTTGTCTATAGTCATTTATTGTTTTTTGTGCCTCAAAAGCTGCTAGCAGGATTTAGAGCATGTGTAGAGTGCAAAACAGGAATTTGATACATTTTTCATGTTTTACATCTTCTTGCATAGTTAATGATACATAATGGGCCCTTTCCAAACAGTCACACAGTTAAGCAGCCTCCTGTGCAGACAAAACATTCAGTTTTGTCTAAAGGCTTTGCAGTGTTCTTTACCCACTGCAGCTAAATATAGCTCGTATAATGTGAATCAGGGGTGGCGTTGGCACTTATGGCTTATTCTGGATGTTGTTTTTCATTTTTGGATAGTGTGCTGTGCAACATTTACTGGACTTAATTCTCCTAGTCCCTATTGTCCTGCTTGTGTTAGGCACAGTTTTTGTCTCATGTAAAGGGTAAATCTATGGATGTCTATGTAATATGTATATGGCTTTCTAAAGGTTACTTCAAATACTTTTCTCCCAGCACACGTAATGGACCGCTTGGCTGTATAGTGTTCTGCATCTGTGTTACTCCTGGTCCACCTTAAAAGAATTCAAGCAAACAGTCTGCATTTTCCACACAAGTTGCATTTTCTACACAAGTGGGGTTTGCAACTTGACTCTGTAGCTTTAATCCTGATTCTTTTGCTTTTAAAGTCTTAGTTGCTAGCTCAACTCTCTCTTCTAGCAAAACTGGCCTTTTTTTTTTTTAACACTTTGGCATTCCTAGCTTGGGGTTGTAATTTCTCGACAGGCTCAGGATCACAACCAGAGATCTTCTTTACGTCATTATTTTTGTTGCCAGCATAGTTTGCTTCCTTACTGCGTTTGCTTCTTTCTGAGCTTCAGTGATAAGTTCAGAGCATCATTTTTCTTCAAAGGAAAGCTCACATTTTCCAACAGCCTTCTCTGCTGTTTGCCATGTATTGCTCCTTCAGCTGCCCACTTATAGAGGCTAAGTTTGGTTTGCTCAACTTGTTGATTAGACCTTTCACTGTCTAATTCTCCCCTCTTTTTGGCATTTAGAGCCTCTTCAGACCTTCGAGTCTGAGGGGGAACAATTTTTGTAGCACCTGGCCCCTGTGCTTCTGAAGTCATGGGCTGTGTCTTTTTCTTTCTTTTCACTTTCATCTCTTTCTACACTGAAGTTTACTAAACTTCTCGCTTTTTCCTCTCATAGCCAAAATCCTCTTTCTCCTGGTCTGCATTCATCTCCTGTCTCTCAAGGAGTCGCCGTGGTCTTAGGGAGTTGCCACTGTCTTCACAGTCTTTACATCGACTTTTCCTTCGTCCATATTTCCTTCTGCTTGCTACTTTCTCTGCCTTTTCATTTTCTGACTTTTAAACTGCACGTCTGGGCTTCTATCTAAAACTCTCTCACATTTCTGGAGTTTCTTCCTGTATGTCTCTGTAGCTTGACTCACAAGGGACATGTTCACTGTACGTCTGTTGGCAGCCTCATCTGGGTCCACTGGGGAGTACTGTCGATAGGCTTCTTAGTCCTTCCATAAAAGCCCTTGGGGATTCTTTTGGACCCTGCATCACTTCAGCTACATTCATAGCTTTCCTGGCTGCTCTCCGAATCTCTCTTGTGGTCAATTGGCACAACTCTTGACGCCTCTACTCATGGTTCACATTATGAGGGTCTCATTGGGGATCCTACGTCTCATCTGCAGCTGCTAGATCTCTCAGTTCTTGCCCCATGGCCTGATGTAGGCGCCCTCTCTCTTCTGTACCATACAGAGGGCTTTCTAAGACTCTTAGGTCTTGCCATGTGGGACTATACGTGTTTATGACATTTTCCCACAAATCAGCCATTTATATGGGGTCTTCAGTCAGTGATTTCTGTGACATTCCATCTGGGGATCATCACATTGAGATCTATGGGAACTGGGTCTCGCCACTCTTGCACCTTCAATGTTACTTAAAGCACAAGTTTCAACTTTCCTCCCTGTTGCTGAGTGCGTTGGCCGTGAAAACGCTGGGGCGCTAGTTTGAGTAGCTTCTGGTGACTCAGCAACCAGTGGGGCGTCGGGGCAGAATGGGGCATTGTTTGAGAGGATGGCAAAATTGGATCTCAGCATCACCTTGCCACTTTCCAAACTACATAGTTATACACGCCATGCAGGGCTTCAAAAGGACGCAGTCATCGGGAAAACTCTTGTCTTCCAGCCCCTGCTCTCGCGTCTGCATACTTTTACTTCTCCTCCGCTGACATCGCTTCAGTTGGAGGAATGCTAATGAGAACAGCCATTGCCGCTTCATTCAATGCTCTGGTCAGGGGGGGGGGGGATTCTCAGCTGCTAACTTTGAACAATCTCGTTTGAGAGTTTTTTATTACTTTGCCATAAAAACACCTCTCACTTTGCAGCTTAGTTTCTGAGCATTGGTTGCGCTGCCTACTTCGCTGGATTCAGCTCAATGGGGGCATTGACTCTTCACCTCTCTCCTCGGCTCCCGATCTGCTTCCTCTTTGCCAAAGCATTCAATCGGTCTGCCATCTGCGCTACTTCCACTGCCGTACTGGGGTTCTGACATCATCTCTCTCTGGGTCCCTGTCCCTGCTTCTTTGCACGCCATCTCGAACCAAGGGAGAAGCCATTGCCCGCTGCAATGCCTCTTCATCTTTTGTATACATAAACTGCATACATTTACTGGGCCTGCTCTCTCTGCAGGTCCGTCTCTTTACTCTGGAGACGTTTCCCTGGCTCCCTGCTTTCATTTTTCTCTTCAGCCCATAGGGCTTGAAGACTCGGCTGGTTAAGCCTTTTTGTAGACTGGCGTGTCTGCACTGGTGAAGCTTGTATACATTCAGGCTTCGGGATACAAGATTTGGGACCATCTCTCGTGCTGCTCTCTTTGCACGCAAATCTCAGGTGGCAGTCTGCTGAGGAGGGTGTATGGGTCCTCAACCAGTGGAGTCAATGGTTCTACTCTAGAGTTCACAGCGCGTAGATCATGTGCTGGTCTGTACTGGCCTGAGTCTTTTCTTTTCAGCTGGATACAAGCTGATGGACTTGGTTGGGGCGCTTGCAAAGCTGGCTGTATGGTGGTGGTGGCAATTTCTTCCTCTTCATCCTGGGGCAAGGGCTCTGGGTAGTTTAACTCTTTTCTTGACTTGTGTGCCCTCACTTTGCTTCTCTGCCTTTAGGGACCTCTTCATCTGGGTGCCCTTTGCCTTAAGGCTTTTTTCCTCTTTTAGGCGTTCACTGTACTGGCATCACCAAATTGGCTGTGGTGCATGCCTGTTTACAAGGATTTCTTAGCCACGCTGTCATTTCTTGATAATTAGTGGGCTATTGATACAGGAACTGATCAGGATGTGGAACACTCACAATGATTGGTAGGTTTTCTTAATTTTTTTCTCATCTATCTAAGTTACACCTCTCCTCTGCCTTCTAAGAATCGCTCTGACTTGGCTGATCTATTTGACAAACAACGTCTCAATGCATGTGGGTCTAACTCTTCTTCTACATTCTCTTGAATCCACTTTCAAGATTAACTACCCCTCTCTTGAATCTATTTCTAGATTTTCTACCATACACTACAATATGGTTTTTGGGGTTTTCTTTGAGTTTCTCCCACCCATTATGAGTTTCACAGAGACGTCACGCTTTCCATACAAACAGCAGGCACAGAGGGAAAGGAACGGGCTGAGTGGTAAGGGGTCCACTTCAGCTGACACAAAAAGGGTATGGACAGACAATCCAAACGTGCCCCTTTTTCACGGCCCTGCCTGTCTCCAGGACAAGGAAACGCGTTAGTCAAGGGTCCCACTCTCCAGGGAGAGTCACACTCGTTTTTCGGGTCTCTGCTAATCAGATAACCGTCTCAGCCACCAATCCACGCATTCACCAATCACACTTCCAAACCCTTTCTCCAGGACCACGTCGGGGTAATGAGGTTTAAGCCAGAACCTCCCCCCGGTCCAACAGGATGGCTTAATTCCTGTTCTCTATGGAGGCCTCCCTTTTCATACGTTACCTGCCGGCATCTTTGTCCTGATTGAGAAGGAAACCCCGTCCTTTTTCACCCTTTTGTGGCTGCTGCTCAGCTGGCTTCCAGCAGCCGGTGTCCAGCCCTCTCTCTCCGCAAAGGTGGAGGTGGCGCCATGAGGTGTGAGCACGAGCAACAGGAAGCCTCGCTTGTCACAGCCAAGCCAACTTGGGCAGGTAATTCACCAGAAAACCATCCGAGCTTTTCACGGCACCAGGATATGTTACCTGGAGTTACTTAAAATCAAACTCAGATAGCAAGGAGGATAGGTCCAACTCAATTTTATTAATTGAGCTGAGTGAAGATAAGGCACAGAGCTTATTACTTCAGTTTACAAAATTCAAAATTTAACTCTTCATGTCACAGTATCTAACACCCATCTTACCTTCCGGTCGCCCTGCTACCCCGGGGATCTTGGGGAACGATCCAGGCCACCCACAGAACCTTTCCTTGCTCCTATGCAATGCCAGGTCAGTTAAAAACAAAACAAACATAATCTATGACCTCCTCACAGAAGAGGAGGCTGACCTGGCATGCTTCACAGAGACCTGGCTGGGAGATGACAGTGGCCCGACATGGGCTCAGGCTCTCCCAGCTGGGTACTGTGTTAGTGAGCAGGTGTGGGAAAGTGGGCGGGGGGGCGGAGTAGCTGTGGTCTACAAAAACCATCTTAACCTGACCAGACATCCTGTTCGGGAACTGAATCATATCGAATGTGTGTACCTGAGTCTGAAGGCCAGGGATAGACTAGGGATTCTGTTAGTGTACCGGCCACCCCGCTGCCTATCAGACTCCCTGGCCGAGCTCACGGAACTGGTCTCGGAGCTGGTGTTGGATTCACCCAGGCTCTTGGTCCTGGGCGATTTCAACATCCCATTCGAGGCCGGTTTGTCAGGTGGAGCTCGGGAGTTCATGGCATCCATGACAAACATGGGCCTATCCCAATTGGTCTCTGGACCCACACATTCAGCAGGTCACACCCTCGATGCTGTTTTCAGTTCCGAACAGACGGATCTGTGGGCGGAGGTATTGAATACCTCCGAATTGTCATGGACAGACCATTTTCTGGTCAGGGCTAGTATCACGGCTACCACCCGCCCCTGCAGGGGTGGCGGACCTATTAAGATGGTCCGCCCTCGAAGGCTGATGGATCCTTCTGGATTCCAGAAAGCCTTGGAGGGTTCTATAGCTGGTATCGTCGACGATCCTGTAGAAGCCCTGGTCAATAGATGGAATCAAGACCTAACTAGGGCTATCGACACGATCACCCCCAAACGTCCTCTCCAGCCCACTTCTAATAGGGCGCCCTGGTATACAGAAGACCTCAGGGAGTTGAAGCGGAAAGGACGACGACTGGAGCACCAATGGTGGAAAACTCGACTTATATCCGACAAGACACGACATAGAGAACTTCTTCGTTCCTATGGGGTGGCAATACGTGCAGCGAAGAAAGCTTTCTTCTCTGCGCGCATTGCGTCTGCGAATTCACGTCCAGCAGAACTGTTCTGGGTGGTGAGGGGTCTAACCCAGGCACCTTCTCCCCTGAATCCAATTTTAGAGCCTTTGGTAGTTCGCTGTGATGCCTTTAACGATCATTTCTCAGATAAAATCTCTCTGATAAGAGCCGACTTAGATGCCATTGTTATAGCAGAGGCTGACAGTGGAGTGTCCAGCGACTCCGTGAGTAGGATTACACTTGATCAGTTTCAGTTGGTGAGTACCGAGGATGTGGACAAGGTACTTGGATGTGTAGGACGACTTGCCCTCTCGATCCCTGCCCTTCTTGGCTGGTCGTCCAGGGAGGAGATGCAATTAGATCACATTTACAACATATCATTAATGCATCTCTCAGGGAGGGGAGTTTTCCATCATGTTTAAGAGGCGGTGGTAAGGCCACTTCTAAAAAAGCCCTCCCTGGATCCCCTGGACTTTAATAACTACAGGCCAGTATCAAATCTTCCATTTTTGGGCAAGGTGATCGAGAGGGCGGTTGCCTTCCAACTCCAGGCAGTCTTGGAGGACACTGATTTTCTAGACCCATTTCAAACAGGCTTCAGGGCAGGATACAGAGTTGAGACCGTTTTGGTCGCCTTAGTGGGTGATTGTGTCCCTGCTGGTACTCCTGGACCTCTCAGCAGCTTTCGATACCATTGACCATGGTATCCTTCTGGAGCACCTGGGGGAATTGGGAATCGGGGGCACTGTACTTCAGTGATTCCGATCCTATCTCTCGGGCAGGTTCCAGATGGTGATGCTTGGGGATAGCTGCTCTTCAAAAAAGGAGCTGCTATGTGGTGTACCACAAGGTGCCATCTTTTCCCCAATGCTGTTTAACATTTATATGAAACCGTTGGGAGAGATCATCCAGAGGCATGGGGCAGGGTGCTATCAATATGCTGATGACACCCAAATATATTTCTCTATGCCTTTGACAATATCGTCAGCTAAGGATAGTGTGTCTCCTCTGAATGAATGCTTGGAGGCAGTAATGGGCTGGATGAGGAAAAACAAACTGAAGCTGAATCCAGACAAGACGGAGGTGCTCGCTGTCAAAGGCCCCAACCTGGGTCTGGAGGTGTGTCAACCGGTTCTGGATGGGGTTACACCCCCCCTGAAAGATTGTATTCGCAGCTTGGGGGTACTCCTGGATCCGTCGCTCCAAATGACAGCTCAGATTGATGTGACGGCCAGGAGTGCCTACTATCAGCTTTGGCTGATACGCCAGCTGTGCCCCTTCCTAGAGTTGGAAGACCTAAAGACGGTAGTGCACGCGCTGGTAACTTCGAGGCTTGACTTCTGCAATGCGCTGTACATAGGACTACCTTTGTGCCTAGCCCGGAAACTTCAACTTGTTCAAAATATGGCAGCCAGGTTGGTCACCGGTACACCTAGGGGTGATCACATTACACCAGTTTTAAAATTGCTTCATTGGCTGCCAATCAGTTTCCGGGCGAAGTATAAAGTGTTGGTTATTACCTTTAAAGCCCTTCAATGGTTTGGGTCCAGGTTACCTGCGGGATCGCCTTCTCCCGTACAATCTGCCCCGCACACTTAGGTCCTCTGGGAAGAACTTACTCAAGTCAGCCAGAACTAGGCTGATGAGTGTTACCCAGAGGACCTTCTCTTCCATCACTCCCAGACTATGGAATGGTCTGCCGGAGATTAGACAAATTAGCAGTCTTCATGTATTTAAGAGAGTCATGAAGACTGCTCTCTTCCGGCAGGCCTATCCAGATGAATTTTAAGGTGTTTTTAATGATGCCTTTTTTCTTATTTTAAAAATTTTAACTGTTTGTGATTTTTGTGTTTTATATTGTTGTTGTTCCCCGCCTCGATCCGGAGGGAGAGGCGGGTTATAAAGAATTATTATTATTCAAGAAAGTCTAAGTCTTGCAAAAGCAGCATAAAGATACAAGCAAATAGTCAAATCAGTACTAGCCAATCTAGACATGCTGTAAGCCAGCCATCTTTCACATAGTGGTCATGCAGCAGCCTGGGACTTGAACAAAATGGAGGATTGAAGCATTGAGTGTCTGATAGAACAGCAAGGGAATATCACTGAGACTTCTTTGTAACTCTGTCACAAATAGAAAGGAAGAACAAAGGACATTTCAACTTGGTTGATTCATATATATATATATTATATATACTATAAAAAGAACAAAAATATTTTAAAACCATGTTATGGCTGTTTCCATGATTTCAAAATAATAAACATATCTGCTTCAAAACAAGCAAGTTTGCCAATAATCTGTGACTCCTCGGTATGTGTCAACTTCTGAAATAGATATTTGTATTAACGCTTTAAATGGCTTTCTAAACATGGTGGTGACTTAGAAGCGCCCTAATGTAATATGAGGAGCAATTCTAGAATGTTATAGGAAATTTGCATTCTCTGACCTTTAAAGATAAAAAGCCCTGGGAAAAATAATTTGTCCCAATCCCAAAATGAACATTACAATGTCAAAAAAGTGTTACAAAATGGTACAGTAGAAGGAAACATGGGAGATCAACTGGCTATATCCAGGATAGCAAGAATTCTATTTAGTAAGTCCCTCCCAAAATACAGTACTATGTAGCACTTCCTTCCAGATTCTTTTCTCTCTCCTGGAAATATTTTCTCTGTTCCTCTATGGCTTTCTCCAACAATTGAAGGTTCATTCCTTCCACACATGTAAACACGCGGGCCTTTAGCACCATTTCCTCACCTGTAAATATAAAAATGAAATTAATCAGAGATGTGCTGACTTTTTAAAGGATCTCTTAAAGCTCTACCATAATCAATAATGCAGCCTCAAATAGAGTAACATCCCAGTCCCAATGCAAATCCCGGCAAATGCTTAAGAATACAGAATGCCACTGCAAACTTTATACCAGCACTTCAAGATGGGATGATGCAAAGTCTAAGTTTGGAACAAGATGCCCATTTAAAATTTGTCCTGATGAGAATGATAAATAGGCAGGTCATATTATTATTTGCTTGCCCCAGATCTGAAATATGTGTCAGGTGACATAACATACCTTTGGGGAATAGCAGGCTAGTGGCATGCCTGCTATACATCAGGGCCCCAAATATCTTGATTTAGTGGCAGACACCACTTTCTATCACTTGACATAAACATGCTATGATACTGCTAAGGAGCATGAATACAGAATGCCATGTGTTAATAGCATCTGAGGATTTTCCTGGTTTTCCACCAATTTCCCCAGAAACACACAATATATTATTGTAGTAAAATATGGGCAGTGAGCAGGAGGTGCCCAGAGAACCTCACTGTTAATGTCATTGTTATATCCCGGTGTTAAAAATAAGACACAAATGCAGGGAACTATAATTAGTTGCCAAATTAGGGTTGCATAAATCCAGTTTCCATAGCACACAAAGCAGACGTTCATCCTTAAACTTGGATGTGATGCCAAGAGAAAATAACTCTGTGAACTACCTGCTGGACAACACACTCACTCTTTGCTCTTTTTCTTTCCCTAGGATCTTATCTATACAAAGCAATAAATGACATTCCTTTTACATTTATGCATTTGTTCAGGTAAAGAATGTAGCCAGGAATTTGCATGAAGTGAGAAGAGAAGAGAAAGAGTACCTCATCAAAATGTAGAACAAAGTGTTTAAAGTGACCATAGGCAACCAGTGAGATACAGAGGGAAGGAAGGAGAGAGAGAGTATTTGAACAGCTTAAATTGAGGTTTTTAACTGAATTTCTAGCCAGGCTTAAAGTTTAAAATGTTTTAAATATTAGTTGTTTCTATGTTTTATGGTTTTAAATTTTATATATCAACTTTTTAATGTTCTATCTTTTAATTTTTGTAAACCGCCCAGAGAGCTTCGGCTATGGGGCAGTATGTTAGTAATTGAAAGGAATGCAATTAAGTATGTATTATTTTTTAAAACAAGGAAGATAAGGAGAGAATGAAAGTGGAAATTGAAAGCAGGTGTTCTGAATTAAGGTATAAGACACACCTGAATTTAACTCTATTAACTGCATAAAAAAGAAAGGAAAAAAGCAAAGAGTACTGGGTTCTGGGAAAAAGCTGACTGGGGAAGTATATAAATGTAATAAATAATAATAATAATATTAATAAGCCTATTTTATAGGTTGTGTGTTTCAGAAAAGTCAGTCATAGAATCAAACAGGATATTTCTGATTTAACATTCAGCTTTACATGTAATTTTGCAGCCAATGACTGGGTACAGATTGGTTTTATGTGCTTTTAATCAGTTTTGTATTTTATGTTTGATGCTGTTCCCCGCCTCGATTCATTGGGAGAGGCAGGTAATAAATAAATATTATTATTATTACAGATGGTGGCTTATTTAACCCATTTTGGGTTACCATGTCATCTGGTGGGAATTTTTAATCCACAATGGCTTATTTGTTCAAAATACTCTGATAACCCATGGTCTGCAGTAGGGATTATGTAACCTATCATGGGTTATCATGTTGTCTGTTGGGCACTGTGGGTTATTTTGGTCATTTACACAGCTGCGTGGTGAAAGTGGTTCAGATCACTGCCACCACTCTGCTCCTTGCAAGAATTCTATATGTAACAGTGAATGAGCTCTACTTAAGTGTGGAGGTGTGTGTCAAATTTACATTTATCATTCCTAACCATGGTGGCTACATAACCACAGTTTAAACTCGCTCACTTACCATTTGCAGCAAAAGAGTTAGCGGCCTAACCATGGCTTAGTGTGTTGTCTTCACAGGTCCAATGTTGCAGTGCTTTGATTTCCTTGGGTAAAATTAGCAGGACTCAGGCTGTACCCAATAAGTTGCATTGTAGTGTGGAGGTAGCTTGATTAGCTTTTTATGCCTATGTGAGTTCCAGAAGATGGAAGAGTACCACAAACAGGACTAAATATTTAGATAAAACATAGGGCAATTTGATTTTTCTTCTGGCATCAAGAAAGGAAGAGATCAGGCTTCCCATTCCCAAGGCTAGACTACTTAATGGTCCCATGGAATAAGAAAACATAGATGTTCTTACCCTCTCCGTATTCAGCTTCCCCCAGGACAATATACAGAGATCCAAGTAGGGCTTGGAATGGTTCCACAAACTTGGTACAAACTCGGAGGCAGTGCTGAACTGAAGCGTGCTGAGTTGTTAGGATGGCTTGGGAGCAGGCCAAATCGTAGGAATGCAGCCTGAAATGCAAAAAAATAAAAAATAGGTCTCAAATATGTGCAATATTTTTAGAGTACTTAGAACATTGTATCTGGTATTTCAGTTTTATGAGAGCTATGCCACATGCTCTGATGAGCAGGCATTTGGACCAGCTCTTAAAGGTGCTGAACTTGTACCTACTCAGAAGTAAGCCCCACTGACCTGCCAAATGTTCTCAAAGTTTTCCCTTCTGAGACTGATGCTGAGCTTATTTCCCAAAGAAAGTGATACGTTCCAGCAGCCGGAAGCATTGCGTACAACTACTCTTGAGAGCAGATTCTGGAAAAGTTGAAGCAAACCATTAAAAAGCTATTTTTCAGTTTTCAAATATTTCAGAATATACCCATCCCAAGACCAGCTAATGGGATTCCATTACTGTTTTCTCTACAAGGGTGCTTATTTTTTCAGATAAGCTTCCCCCATCACAACATTCAAATCAGCCATAGCAGACCATTTTCTCACCATGATATTCACATCTAAGTATTTTGCAGAATATTTTTCTGGCTTGCCATATTTGTCCTCACAAAAAGTCTGTAAGGGTACAAAGTAGCTTTTATTAGTACTTTACAGACCTGATAACATTGCCCTTTTCCCCTCTTCTTTTCAGAGCATCTCACTTATAAACAAGGAATCTAAGACTAGACTAATCTGTGAGGTGCCAAGGGAAAAATGCAGAAAGAACTAAACTGCAGCAATAGGTGCAGAGGAAGCCTATCCTTGAGGGCCACGTGGGCACAGAAAGGCAGGTTATAAATATTTTCATAAAGGAAATAAATTATAAGCAGCCTGCTTTAGCTGAGGTACTGGAGCCCTCATAAATATTTCTGAACACCTAACCTTGTAAATGCAGGAATCCTCCAAATAGAAGTTATCATACACTACAAGGTTTGATATGAGCTCATAAGTGCAAATTAATATTTGTGACTGAATGTTCATCTATGTATTATCTAGCCACAAAGCAGTGGGCAGAATGCACAAAATCCTAACTCCATCAAAACAGCAAAGCCTGTTGTGGCACCTTAGACTAACCCATTTCTACCCTCTAACAACTCTAGCTTGATGGGGTGTACTTGAAGAACTTGCATAAAAACACTACACATTCTCTCCTTTTCTCCCTACCCCCTCCACTCCTACTCTTTCTCCTCCTTCCCGTATTAGCAGCGCTCCAGCCAATACCCGCGTAAGACTCAACCAATACCTTTGCCCTTCTGGAAAGCACGCATGCCGGGAGTAGGAAGTAGCCCCTCCCCCGATACCACGTGGTCAGGAAGTGGCTTCCTATTGGGCAGCTGGGGTGGGAACTCACCTGCGTCACGTGGTGGGCGAGTGGGCGGAGTTACCGCTCGCCCGTCCGGAAGCTTTTCGCGAATCTTTCATCCGTTTTCTCCTTATTCTCCCGGCGGGTTCCTTCTCTTGCCGTCAGAGCCGCCGTTTCGCCCGGCCATGGCCACGAACATGAACCCAGATTTGCGCAAGGAGCGGGAGGCGGCTTCTTTCAATACGGAGCTTCTCACCCATGTCTTGGATGGGGGTGTCGAGCGGACCCGGCGCCGCAGAGAGATCGGTGAGAGCCGGGTGGGTGGGAGCGGTGGCTAGAAGGAGGAGGGAGCTCCATAGGAGCCTGACCCCCCTCCTTGTCCAGCTACATACTAAATATATTAGGAATTCCGAAATCCATTATTAGGGTGATAATGTTACAGTTTATTAGACCAATCAAAAGATCGCCAAAAATGTGCAAGCCTTCGAGTTCTTCAGATCTCTTCGTCAGGCAAAATGTTACGGAAAAGCAGGTTGGGGGCGGGATAAGTGGGTGGGGGAGCTGCCTGGTTGTTGTAATGAGGATGTCTGCATAATAAGCGTCTTAAAATGATAGGAGGGGTTGCAGACATTCAAATTGGGCTCTGCTAGGTGATGGAATTATTTCAGTTTCAGTGCCTTCCCCGTTAAAGAACTCTTAGTCGGTTGATGGTATAATTTTAATCGGTTAATGCTGATTAACTTTGCATATGGAAAATCGCTGTTCTGAAAGGAAGAAAAATGCTTCCTTGCTGTATTTTTGGATGATGCTCCCACGTCTTTTATTAGGTTCCATTTTTAAAAGAGACATTCCCTCTTATAAAGTGCAGAGAAGGAGGCATGCCCTTCTAATGTGATGCCTGCCATACACGGTTTTTGTAAGCTGTTGCATTTAGAATATTTAAATCTCCTATATTTAAAATAATAACTGGGAGTATATTTAATGACCAAAAGGGTTAATGAAACCAATTAACTAAATGTTGCCACCCATTATTTTTGTGTTTTGGATTACTTAGTATGCTCTTGATAACATGAGTGTTCAACCACAGTTTTTCTGGCTTGCAGCTCATTTCCTTAACCACTACACTGAATTGTGGTTTCTGAATAGGGAACCTGGAAATTATTCCAGATTAACATTGTGCATTAAACAAGGGAACTTTGCTGTGAGAAGAGCGGGGAGCAGCTGCAGCATAGTGGTAGAGCAGCTCCTTTGCATGCAGAAGGTTTCAGGTTCAATCCTCAGCATCTCCAGTTTGGCCTGGGAAAGAATCTGGCCTGAAACCCTAGAAAGCTGCTGCCAGTCCATGTCAACAGTACTAGGCTATCTAGACCAATGATCTCACACAGTATGCGGTAGCTCCGTATGTTCCTGGGAGTTATATAATTGTTGCAGTGTGTTGAATTATTGTCTTTCCTGCCATCTTGAGATAGATGACATAATTAAGGCAATCACCCATTTATTCTGCTTTTTATGCTACTTTGTTAATTAGTGTGCAGTTACCGTTGCACCCTGGTTCCATCCTTACAATCATTACAGTGGTTTACACCCTTCACTGAGTAGTGGTTGCATGGAACATCTCTTTTGCCATTCCTCAGTCATTTTTATTCTGAGGGTGTCTGATTTGCATTAGCTGATTTTGAGCATGGGCCTGTATTTGCGAAGGTCCTGTATCCATCAAAGTTCATGTGAGCAAAAGGCCATATTACGTTATACAAATAATTTTGTTCACCATAGCAGTGAGAGCTGCTAAGGAGGTTTTGTATTCATCTATATTTCAAAACATCCATTTGAGATATTTCTTTGTTTTTGTATGTTTAGAGCGTACACTGGGTGCAGATCAGGAGCTCTGGCTTCTTGGGGGAGAGACAATCCAGAACTGGAACCCAGAGTTTTTTAATTTAAAAAAAACCCCAAAGTTGTTGTGACATCCACCCCGGATCAATTTTTTGTTTCTGTTCTCCCCCCCCCCCCCCAGTTAGATATGGGTTGTACAGCCAGTGAAGACCATTGTGTGATGCCACACTGGTGCATTGCCCTTCTACCAAGCTTTAAATATTTTGAATGCAAGGTGTTTGATGAATCCACACTGACATGTAAATGCTTTATGATCTTCTTTATATTAGGATGACAAAAGATGACTTGTTAATGGTAGCTCTGGTGGTTAAAAGCTAATCCAGCATAATACATCCCTGCAATTTAAAAAGAAACACTTTCTGTGTGCATCACTCAAAGAAGTTTCTCAAATTTCTTTCTTGAGATTGCAGCAACAGTTAATCCATAATGAATCCATGGTGTGTGTGTGTGTGTGTGTGTGTAGACTTGTATCTACTGATTTTATGAGGAATCTGTTTTGAGCTGAACTTCTCTTCTGTCTCTCTACAGAAGCACTTGTTACAAATGACCCAGACTTCAAGCATGAGGATGTAAATTTCCTCTCCCGTAGCCAGCGCTATGAAGTAGCTATTAAGAAGAGCGCTCTCATGGTGATGAAGCTCAGAGAATATGGGATTGCAGATCCTGATGAGATCTACTGGTTTAAAAGGTATCTGAATTCAATGCAGGGAGCATAAAATAGCAAATACTCCTGTATGATCATGGATAATGATGCCTAATTCTTTAGTATGGGTCCTTAAGCTTGCTTTGAAAGGTCAAAGACTGCAAAATCATTGGAGTTTTTCACCTGACTAACAACGCTTCCCTGAGTAAAACCTCTTGGGAAGGATATGCAGTCCCAATCATCATTTGTAGCTAAAAATGAAAGTGTGACAAATGTAGCAATGATCAAATGTCTTTTGGTGTCATAATGTTTCCTAAGGCTAGAAAACTAGCTGTTGTTACATTTTAACCATGAAGAATGTCAAGCTGCTGAAAGAAAACAATGCTACTTTCCAAAAGTACAGGTATGACTCAAGTTTGCCATCTAAAACTACGTTCAGATTAGGTGTATAAGCGGTGCTCTGCTTTTCGGATGCTTTCATTTTCTCCTCCAACACTACTCATTTTCCCTTTTCCCCCCTTTCCCTCTACCGGAAGCTTTTGGTGTTGAAATAGTTTTGACAATCTAAACATAACACTTAGAAAGGGTTGAGTACTGCATTAATCTAGATTAGATGGATGGAGTTAACGAGGCTCAAAAGAGATTTGTGACTTGGAAGATTGCCAGCCAGCTGTGAACTGACTCCTAAGCATTAAGTGACTTTTGGACACTTGGGATAAACTTGGTTTAATAATTGTTTGCTAGAGATGTTTGCTTACTCTTGAACATTGCTGATAACATAGTTCTTGAAAGAGGAGGGTTGAACCTTTGTCTGAAATATAATCCTCTCATTGCACCAATTGATATTGAATATGTTCTGACTTATTCCACCTTCCATATAATATTTAATACAGTAAAAGCTAAGCAAAAATGCATGCAAATTTTAAATAATTGTGACAACAATCAAGCCAGCCAAAAAAAAAAAAAAATGAAAAGTCGCACCATCGGGAGGTGGGCAGCTTGTGGCTCTCCAGATGTTTTGCTGACAATTCCAATCAGTCCTAGCTAGCATAGCTAATGGTGAGGGATTGAAGGAGTTGTATGCCAAAATGTCTGGAAAGCCACAAGTTCTTCATTTTTTGTTTAGCTCAATGCAAAATGTTTTTTTTTAAATCCAGATGCAGATAGGGGTGACAACTCTGGGCACTGCCAGCTATCCTCCTGTGGGATCTTCAAAAGAACCATGTAATTGTGCAGTCAACTTACCAAGGTCTGAAAAGGATAGGGGACATGCTCCAACCAATCAGGAAGTGACCCATTCACAACACAAATTACTGTCAAGCATGATGCCTCTGTGCCAAAGGAGGCAACTGCCAATGTATGCAGAAACAGGAAATTGAGGGTGCACCCACAATACATTTTGGGCCACATATCATATATCACACATCCAGGATGGTGTTCCTTATGAGATGGCTTACAATTTCATCCTGTCCAGTACCCTAAAAGCTCTATTCTATGTAATAATAATAATAATTTATTTCTTACCCGCCCCTCTGTTTGGATCGAGGCAGGGAACAACAATACGATAAAATACATAAATCTGATGAAAACATGACATACATTATTAAAACTGCATTAATACATCCTAAAAACATTCTAGAAACATGTAGACTCTAAATGGACCTCAGGGCCATGTAGAATGGCCAGGAGCTCTTCAGGGTGATAAGGAAAAAGCTCTCTCTCTCTCTCAAAGATTCTGGTTCCAGGTTGTTTAGGGCTTTATAACCCAGTAACAAAGGCTGATCTAGTAGAAAACGGGCAGCCAGTGCAGGTATTACTTGCTGAGATTACTAGTGCCTGTGCCACTGTGACCAAGCTAACCCTGTCCAGGAGATCATAACTGGTGTACCAGCTGAAGCTGGTAGAAGGTACTCTAAGCCTCTCTGACCACTTGGGACTCCAGCAAAAGAGATGGATTCAGGAGTACCCCCAAGATTATGGATCTGTTCTCCCAGGGGGAGTGCAACCCCATCCAGAACAGACAATAAGCCTATTTCTGAGATGTGGAGACCATTCTCTCACAGGGCCTCTGTCTTGCCAAGGATACAGCTTCAATTTATTGGTCCACCACTGAGTCCAGTCTCACCTGATTCAGACATTATAGCAAGATAGAGCTGTGTGTCATCACTTTGCTCCAAATCCCCTTCATATTGATGCCTTCATATCAATGTTAAACAACATTGGGGACAAGATGGTACCCTGTGGAGCTCCATAGCTGAAGAATACTTGTCCAGTATTACTTTCTGAAACTGACCCCACAAGTAGCGGGATAACACAGTGACTAGGTTCACACAACATGACAAGCCACATTCACGGTTGATTTTGGGTTGATCATGGGTTGTCATTGAAGTTAGGGTTGTTGTGCTGTATGAACCCAGCCATGTTGACAATCATGGTTTGTCAACCAAGAACAAGCCATGAAGAGAACCCATGGTTTGCTGCTGGATTTTGAACTGTGGCTTGTTTGTGGTTAACAAATCATGGCTTATTAGCATAGCTGGGTTCACACAACACAGCAACCTATGGTTCAACGACAATCTACACTCAGCTCACGCCAACCTTGAGTGTGAGTTGCCATGCTGTGTGAACCCAGCTAGTGCTTTCAGTGCCCAAATCACAGAACCAATCCATTTCTACCTACATTGGCTATTATGTCAGTGGGAAATTATATTTGAATGTGTCCTGTGCCTAAACAATGTGTTGGGCAGGATGCAACTCTATGCCGAAGATTAATGTTAATGCTGACATAGTAAAGAAAATCCATAAGATTAGTTGTAGAAGTGTAAGGTTTCCTTCATGATTGTTGTGCTAATAATAGACACCAATGACCCTGTTTTGTGTTTGAATATTTATATGTTTGAAAAGCTAATTTACAAAAAAAGGGGGGCATTTAACCCAACAGACGTAGAGGTATTACAATGGAAAATTATTATTATTATTACTTTTCAGCTATTTTCCAACTACTGTTGATGAAAAAAACATGTTTTGCTTAAAGCTGAACTTGCAACTGTTGTCCTTATGCTACTGTGTTCTCTCAAAAATATTTTCTTTTCCAGTTGTTATAAAGTTCAGCCTTATTTCTCAAATGGCTAACTCCATGAGGGGTGGATTTGCTACCATGTTGCAATGCCATCTGAGCTCAGTTGTTTGATAGACCTAGTTACTGTTCCAAAAGAAACCAATCTCTTTTTTTGAGAGCAGCGGGGGCCAAACGTTTTAGCAAGTGGTGCGATCTACCAAGTTAGATTGTGCCACTTTCCTGTATACATGGCTCCTTATGTCTTGGACTGGCTACACCTCTGTCTGCTTTACTGAGCCAGGGAACAGTCATGAGTGCAACACTGCAGATTTGATTTGCTTATAGCCAGGCCTTTGGGCTATCTTACAGCTGTTCAGGAGTGCCACCATTTCAGAGGTTACAGTTTACTAGACAAACCAACTCACTCTAAATTAAAAAGCAATAAAGGCATTAGAAGATCTTAAAATCTGGCATGACAAAAACTGTATTGTCTGTATAGTGACTTTGCCTCTGGCTCAGTTCAGATTTTATTATCACGTTTGGTGTTAGTAAGGAATTTCTACCTCGATAAACTGGTGGGGGTGGCCTTATAATTTGCCTTCGGCATGCCACACAGTTAATTTAATTGAATTATTAAGCATGCTTTATGAAACATGTGGATGAAGCAACTTCAGGATGATCTGTGTTAATCCCTCTTCTATGCCTGTGGCAGATTATATTTTAGGGCATATAATCTGCTCCATCTGCTGTGTCAAGTAGGGAGATAATTTTTTTTTCTGACTGGAGGATCTTCTGATCTTTCAGCCCACCTATTCTGCATGGTTTCTGCAACTAGATTGGGGACAGGAGTTTGAGGGAGGCTATTAAATCATTAATAACAGTTGCTAAACAACACAATTTTACAATGCTTTGCGATATAGTACATCTTTAAATGAATGTGACATATAAATGCTGACCTTTATCATTCTAAATTCGGTGATGTTTTCAGAATGAGTTGCTTTTTTTAAGCTCTACTTTATGGGTTGGATAGCTATCATCTACAGAGTGGAGAGGCCGAGTTGAGCAAAAAGCTTATGCAATTGTGGCTGGATGGGTTGAAGTCCAGTTAATGGGGCAGAGGTCATGTGGGTGGAGTGGAGCTGCTTTTCACCATTTTGATGACTGGCTGAGAGTGTGTATGGGATAAAGTGTACATGCTGATAATCACGCTGGGACTTTGCTATTTGATCTATTCTGTAACCTTTGCGGCTGCTTTCTCTTTGTTTGAGCTCCGATTCTAAAGGTTTCATAGGACCACTGAATCTTGCATATTCAGTGCTGTAATAAAAATGAAATGGAAAGTGGCTCAGAAATCCAACCCGTGGTTGTGCGTAGCCTCAGAATCAATCAGAACCTAGTGGATTTCATCTCCTTTTTTAAATTGAAAAGTGATGTAACTTCTACGTTAGAAGTTTGAACATTATGAGTGGCCTGACTAGTTAGGGTTGGGAACACCATTTGGTCCATTTTTCCCATGGGGCAAAAAGTTAGTTTTGGGGGCATAGCTAAGTGCCCCCTTGTTTGATCTGCCCCAAATTTTGCATGTTGATAGCTATGGTTATTTGCTACTGGATCAGTTAGGTTTGATTCATAACAACACTTATATTTCAGACTAAAGTTCAGCCCTGAAAGGGGGCTGGAATTATGGTTGGAAAAATAAATGATTTCCCAGCCTTTGTGTGTTCACTTCAACCATAACTCACGAACCAGCATAGGTTTTGCCACTGATTCGTAATCAGTTTTGGAGCAGATGAGTTGAGCTCACTAATTAGGAGTTTGGCATGTCAATTGCACACCTCCCTGCCCTCCTTTTTAAACCCTTATTTCTGAGGTGTCTACCATGGGCACCAGTGTGCCTGTAGACACCTCTTTTGGCATTCATCAGGTTTCCTTCCCCTCCTAATTTTTAGTTTATTTCTTAAGTGATGATGATGATGATGATATGACTACCTGGGACACCGGCATGCTGTCAAGCAAAGTGCTGCCCTCCCAGTTATCTATATTTGGTTTCCAAACAGTGGTTTTATGGTTTGGAGCTCAGACCACACCTCTGCCTTGTACTTAGGTTCTTGAGCAGGCTATTTTTCTATTAGTCTCACAGGTTTGCATTCTGGGAAATGAGTGTTTTGTGACTGACTATGACCCCCATGTAAGCCATTTTGTGAAAGTGCCCATGGCACACTCTCAAAATTCCACATGTGCTCACTGACCCAAAAGGATGGGGGAGATCTCTATCTTAGTGAATCTCTTCCAATCATAACGCCTAGGGGAATCAGCTCCATTGAGCATAGTGGGATTGACTTCCGAGTAAAAATCCAGGGTGGTGCTATAAGGAGAGGACGTGATCATGTTTTACAAAATTATGGACTAGGGTGAGTTTGTGTATGGGAGGAATATTTCTATTTCATAGTACAAGAACTCAGGGTCATGCAATGAACTTAATTAGAAGTAGGTTCCAGACAAAAATGTGATTTCACACGATGCATTGTTAACATGGATTCTGCACCCACAAGATGTAATGAGGGCCACTAACTTACTTTATTTTACAGAAGTAGACAAAATGAATGAAGTATAGGTCTGTAGCTATTATCTATAATAGTTACATGAAGGTACTGATATACAGCTCAATATAATAACATCTCTAATCTGTTTACATATAAATATGACAAATCACACTATTAAAAGCAATTTCAGCTATGATAACAATAGAATGCAGTGCAAGGAACAGTAAGATGAAGCTGCATATGATTCATTGCAGTGAATTAAAAGCCAGAGAGAGCCAATAATCTTCTTATTGCATGGTAAACTTTGAAGTCATTTCTTACTAGGGCATGGGGAGGTGAGAGAGCTTCAATGTCAATTCCTAATTTGCTGGTTGTTGAACCACATTCCTAAAAGCTATTAGAGAAATTTTATTTATTTATTTATTTATTTATTGCATTTTTATACCGTCCAATAGCTCTCTGGGCAGTTTACAAAAATTAAAACCATGACAAGTATTCAAAACATAAAACAACAATAGTATAAAAATATAGCATAAAAGAGAGGTTAATTGACTCTTAGCCATGGTAACTAAGTGGAATCTCCATGTTCAGAGGTAGTATACTTCAGTACTAGTTGATGACAAGCAACAGGAGTGAACTCTTCCTGATAAGCAGGCATGAAGGCTTCCTGGAGCCATTTGATCAGTCACTGTTGGAAACACCATAGGTGGGGAACCTTTTTTCATCCCAAGGGCCAAATTCCAATCTAATAAAGGTCTTGGGGGCTGCATTCTACCTGTGGGTGAGCCCAAAATGTGTTTGCTGATTTTAAACCTACTCAGAAATAAGCTGGGCAAGCCAGGCTGAATTGCTCTGCAGGCTCCTCTCTCCCTTGCAGTGAAAAAAAGCTCTTCTCTGTGATCAGCTGCTGATTGGGGATATGTGTTTTTCTCTAATGGGAGGGGGGATCTAGGGAAGAAGCTGGTGACCTGCAGGAAGAACTCCCAGGGGCCAAAGATTCCTCACGATCCAATCAAGCTCACTGCCGTATCCACTCCCCAGTGTGTTTTGTAGGGATCTTTTTGTTAAGTAAAATCCTGTAGCCTTGTTGATGAGTACAAAAATCGATTTGTGTATATTAGTATGTTAACAGTGTGAACAACTGGTCTGGCAAGTTTTATTCCCAGAAGTAATAATTAAATGAATGACTAACGAGAAGCCTCTATACTGCAGCAACGTTATATAACCACAACTGAATTACTATTCTGGCAAAGATAATTCTGTGTAAGGGTCATGTAGCTAGGTCAACTGCTGGGCCCGCAGCTGCAAGCCATGACCTAATTCTGGAAGTTGGTGAACAGCTTCTCCCTAAGCTGATGCTTGCACCTTCTTAGTCTAACTTTATAAGAGAAATGGTTGAGGTACACCTCTTGAGGCTTATTTGTACAGCAGCCCAGATTATGCAAGAAATGTAGACCTTGGCTGCGTTCAGATGACACAGTAGTCAACCATGTGTTAATAGCCAAATCCATGGATGACTATTTAGGGGGTCCCCCCCATGACATGGTACTAGTCAACTGTGGAGTTGACTGTTATCACATGATTGACTATTGTGTCATCCTGTCCACCCCCAACCCCCTCTCCGCCGTCCCCCACCGAATGGTGGTGCTGGTTCCCATGAGAATTCCCCTTCGTGCCAGTTCCCCCTCCCCCAATGTCAGTATTCCTCCACGCCATCCCAAGATCCACAAATGGCGAACGAGGGCAGGGCAAAGGAGGATGCTCTCCTGACAGCAGCTAGATAGCATGGCATGGCAGCAGAAGCCGCTCTGCTGCCGACAACGGCACCGCAGCGTCTCCCTCTGCCATGCCATGCTATCCACAAAGGGATATCAAGACAGTGTGGAGCAAGACCCTCTGCTCTGTGTCGTCCTGATATCCCTTTGTGGATAGCATGGTGTGGCGGAGGGAGATGCTTTGCTGCCGCTGTTCTTGATAGTGGCAGCAGAGTGTTTTGCTCCATACTGTCCCATGATCCACTTGGATATGGGGTCAGGGGTATAGAAGGAGCTTTCTTCTTCCATCTCCCCAACCCCATATCCAAATGAATCATGGGTGAGAGCTGCAGGAGAGATTCTTTCACACCGATATCGGAGAGGGGTTTCTTTCACAATTTGACATTACACATCAAGCTGTGGAAGGTATCCTTCCCCCCACCCCACAATCCATTGGGATATGGGGTCGAGGGGATGGAAGGAGATTTCAGGAGGGCTCAGTAGCTCCTCATGTGATGCATGCCTACTCAGCCCGGCTGGGCAAGAACGGAGCCCAACAGACAACACAATAATCAATGGTTGTGCAGATAGTCAACTCTGCACATTGTTGATTATTTGCATTGGTTATTTCTGGGAAATAACCAACTGTTGTGTAGAAAATGCTTGACAGATGACATAATAGTCAACAGTGGACTATTTTAGCTACAGTGGACTATTTAATCAACCATTGACTATTGTGTCATCTGAACCCAGTCATTGCCTCTTTCATCACAAGGTCTTCAATCTAGGATATTCTCACATCAGCAGCTAATGAGCTGCTCTGGTGCTTCACAATTGCCTTGTTGTGTGGATAGCTATGGAAGAAGTAACATTTTCTCACCTTCTTGCTAGGTCTCCCTTTGGGGCTTCTAATGGGTTAGAATACTAAAATGGTCATATTTAGTCAGAATAACAAAGGAAGAAAAGGGGGGGAAAACCTTTATGTATTGTGGAAAAAAGTGTCTTAAGGGCGTATGTGTATTTTCATACAATTCAAATCCCTCTTACAAAAAGAATTGGAGATGGTGGACAGAAAGGTGAGAGTTTCCAGTCCTTTTAAGTTTCCAGTTTCCTAGTTGCCAGCAAGAGAACGTCCTCAGTTTCTCAGCAAGAGCACTGGAAGCCCTGCAGAATTCTCAGTACTAAAGTGCTGTTCAGTGGCTGAGAATGTCTTGAAGTGCATTCGGCTGATAACCAGGCAGCTTGTCAAATGGAAGTTGGAGATCACACAATACCATTCTTTATACCGCTTGCCATTTTTTAAGTATTAGAAAATGCCCACTTCCTAATGTTGTTCTTATCAAGGACGACTGGAGGTCATTGCCATCTGTAAAAGAGACAGTCAAACTAAAAAGTCATCTTTTTTTTAAAGTGATCCATGGTAGCTGCCTGTTGTTTCCTAATTGCGGTGGACCATAGCTGAGATAGTTTACTTCAAACCATGTTCTATTCAGGGAGAGACCTGGACTCCTTGGGATTGTATTGTGTAAAGTTGCATCCAAGCCATTCTGGAAAATATAAACATTGAGGACTTTTGTGTTCAGGAGGCTGTAAATTCAAACCTTCTTTAATACAAGGCCCAGAAATATATTGGGGGCACTCAGTAAACTTCCACAATCTACTTTCTGTAAACAGGTTAAGTAGACAAACCTTTATTGGTTTGACACCCAACCCTTAATTGGTTTGACTCCCAACCCTTAACAGGCACGTTTCTTGTTTGTTCAATACTTCTTTCACTGTTCTTGTAGCAGTTGCTTGGAGTACCATGTAGTTCCTGAGGTGAGTAGTATAATCAAAGCAATAAATTTGCATGGACAGACAGAGCCACCACCATTGATTGTTGGTCATGACTAGTGAGACCTGCAACAGAATGTTACAGTGTGAAGTGCTCCTGTTCGCTGTCAGCCAGCCATGATATTCTCTCTCCCACCTGGTTTCAGTTTGTTCCCAAGCAGCCAGTCAGCATTCAGAGATTTACACATTGCCCTTCAATAGAAGAATTCCCCCCACCCCCCAGAACTGCTCTCAAGGGAATGGGGCTGACTATGAAATGTCTCTTACTGAGAATCTCCTGTTCAATTTCATTTAAAAAATTGCTCTCATGATTGTGGAGAAATTCTTCTTGAATGCAGAGGCTGGGTCCTTTTGAGAATCCAGAAACCAGACATGGCCTTGGAGAGGAAAGTTAGTGCCTAAAGTGTATACTTCCTCTCCCTTCATGAGCAATGTGCCAAATTTGCCACAAGACAAGCAAGAAGTGTATAACATATTTAACAGATGTACCTGATTATTTAATTAAGCCTTTTTATCCCTTGCTCTTCAGTTGATATGCCTATCAGAGCAGCTTATGTAAGACCAGTAAGAACAAAAACAACTCATTAAAACAATGGGTCTGTTCCGACAACATGCTAAGCCATGGTTAGGCCACTAACCATTTTGCTTCAAATGGTTAGTGAATGTATTTAAATCGTGGTTATGTAGCCACCATGCAAATCCATAATGTTTAACTCAAAATGCTTAACCACTGTTGGTTAGCACGTCATCTGAACAGGGTCAATATTAAGTTCATATGATCCTTTAAAAGATTATGACACCTCCATCTTCCCTTGCTCATAGGGCAGTTGATTCTCGAGGCCCTTGTGAGGGAAGGAGGGGCCCATTCCCAGCTTGGTGGAAAATAAGATGTTGGCAGTTTGCTTCGCTGACCACTGCTCCTGCTCACAAGGCATTTGTTTCTAGTGGCTTCTTCTGTGAAAGGAGGAGGGTCCCAGTTCCAACTGGTAAAACAGAAGAAGGTGGGGAAAACAGTGGTGCCAGTTGATGAGCTCCATTGTTTTACAATTTGTTTAGGGACTAATATCAAAGAACCTGGTGCTCACCTTTATAATGCCCTTAAATATCCTGGCCCCAGACGTTTATGCCAGTTCTTTCATCCATATTTATGTTAAGCTCTTGAGTGTAAGAACTTTGTTAGACTGGTGGTCAATGCAAAAACAAGCCTTTTAAGTTGGGCCTAGAACCAGCTTCCCAGCACTGTGCAACAGATCCAGGAGCTTGTTCCTTTTAAGTGAGCCGTGAAGACCTGGGTTAGTAAAAATTTTTTATGACTAGTGGTTTATTTGGGGGAGGGTTATGTCAGATCTTGATTTTTCATTTTCGCTTTCTGCCTGTTACTTTATTTGTGTTGTAAGCATCTTTTAATTGTACACTCT
This sequence comes from Anniella stebbinsi, assembly GCA_029215795.1. Classification (NCBI taxonomy): domain Eukaryota; kingdom Metazoa; phylum Chordata; class Lepidosauria; order Squamata; family Anniellidae; genus Anniella; species Anniella stebbinsi. The sequence goes on along the minus strand of JARDYH010000005.1, from coordinate 54,692,754 downwards.
GGGAACGAAAAAGCAGGCTAAATACATAATTATGGTCATCTGCTAAAAGGTGATTCAACTCCCCTTCCTCTTGCTAAAACAGTCTTTCTCAAAGTATGTGGTGCAATGTTGTATTTTTTTGTGAATTGTTGTAAACCGCCCAGAGATCTTCAGCTTTTAGGTAATATAGAAATGGAATTAATGGAATGGAGGAGGAGAATATCATAAGCAGGATGCAAACAGAGCACTCTCCTCAAGTCTTGGCGTTCTACAAGCCTACTCTGCCATAGCATTGCAATCATATAAGCTAAAACAATAGTACAGACTGAAGCAGCTATGTGCCATGTTCCCCAGCCTTGACCCATCCTCTAGCTCCAAAGAGGATTCAGAGGAGACTCCAGATTCCAGGGCCTTCCAGGCCAGAGGATGTGCTGCTACTTGACTCCTTAGATGCACTCCCCCATTACAACCTTCACCACCCCACCCTGTAGGAGCCAGTGGCTACAAGTGAGGTAGTAGCCTCTTAAGAAACAATTTGAGGAGGTAAAGTTAACTACAAGTCTTAAGCTGCTGGCCTTTATAAGGCTTCAGAAAGCCTTTGACTGTTGCTGAGTCAACAGCTGCCCTTTCTTAAGTCTCAACTAACCCAGAGCTGGCCAAGGTCCTGGAAACTTGCCTGGCTGTTCAACACCCCCAAACTGCACATGGCTGGACTGGACTTGACCTGACTTTCCAAGTCCTTGCCTGTATGTGCCTTGCTGGTTCTAGCACGTCTGGGTGCATTGAACTAAGTTGGACAGGACACTATGGAAACAAATACAGATTAATCTTTATTTCTTTTAAAAATGCTTCTTTAAAACAGGATTTGTGATGTTAATTCCGTGTGCAATTAGACATTTCTGCCTCTACCAACATACTTTTTGAGCCTTTCTTGTGGCTGTTAGTCCCTTTTCCCCTATTGCTTCTACAGCCTTGTCTTCCAAATATGTGTAAATTATGATTGCAGAACGTGGGTTTTTTTTTGTGTAGAACTTGAATCTTGATAGGGTTGTGGGGGGAGGAGATTACAGATTACAAGTCAGGACCTTTAAACTCTTGTAAAACTGCTGGTGTATCTCAAATCAGGAATAGCAGCGGGGATGCCCTCTGATGGGGTTTCCTCCAGTGGACAGGGCTTGAGCCTAAGCCTCGCTCCGCAAGAGGCTTTGCAGGCTGGATTGGGGTACCACACGGTCTGGAGGTTCTGCACCCCTGATGTAAGTAATGGATTCCTGTGTATGCCTACAGAAAAATGGACAATGCCTGTTGAAGTGCAATAAAATAATGGCTAAGACCTGATCCATCGTCTCTCTCTTCCATAGAATGTGCGTGGGCAGTGTTGTTCCGCCTCTTGGTTTGCACTACAGCATGTTTACACCTACCTTAGAGAACCAGTGCACTGTTACCCAGAAAGAGAAATGGCTGCCTCTAGCCTCTACATTCCAGATAATCGGAACCTACGCTCAGACAGAAATGGGGCACGGTTAGTTCTTTTCAGAGACTTATGGGTGATGTGTATAGTGTAACTCCAGACTGGCCATGATTTTTAAGATGAAACTGCAAATGGTTAAAATTTGAGCCAAAATTCAATTTGTCACCATGTTTGACTGTCTTGGCTATATGTAATGGTATACATGCAGTTGTGCAGTCTACACATTCAGATGCACCTCCTGGCTGTTTGCTGGTTTTACATCCTTGCTCTTGGATATTGTGTATAAGAGGCTGCGTTGCTCAAAATTGCTCCCAAGATTGCTGACTGTCAGTTAATCTATGGAGTTTTTGTTTTGTTTTTAGGAGATGCCCAAGAACATTGCAGTGGTTTAGTGAGTTGGTTAGTGAACAAAAAAGTGAATTTCACAGAGTTTATATATGCTGGTAGTAGATCTGTGTAATTTGGCTTAACCGTCAGCTTCATAGTTAATTAGACAGGCCTTTCACACAGGCTTGCAATCTACTCCTTTCACCTTGAAGCTGTTTTGGCCAGCCATAAGGTTGTTGTTCTCTCTCGGTATCCATGAGAAACAGAAGAGAGCCTCTCCATGCTTCAGAGAAGCACTCCTCCCTCCCTTCTCCTGAATGAGTGTGAATCTAGCCTGTCAGCTCCTCAGAGTGAGGAGAGACACTTATAAGATCAAGCTTGCTGGCTTTGCACTTCGGTCTCGCTCCAAGGGGCAGTGTGTGCATGACCAACTTGGAGGAACTTGTGGTCCTGAAGGAATGGCTTTTCATACTTTGTTGTGGGGGGGGGGGGTAGTAGAGTACAAACAGTGTGACAGAACAGCTTTGTCAACTGAAAAGACATGTGAACTTTCTTTGCATCCATTTTCTGTCAATAAACTGTCATTTTTTATTTATTTTTTGCACAAGTGGTTTTGTTTCATCTTGGTAATCAAAATAATCTAATTTGACTGGAATCTGACAGAATCAGAATCCCAGCTCAATACAAGTAGTATATAAAGTCCTTACTCAACTCTATGTAACTCACATATAGGCCAAGGGCTGCTTCATATATTACAAACAACATGGATATAAATCTGCATAATACTGTACAAAAGTGTTTAGACTTGAAGTGTGGTGCAATTTGTGTTCTACCATAAGTACATCAAACAAGCTGCTGCTGTTGTGCATGCTGACTGCCTGATTGTTGTACTTGGAGCAGAAAACTGTGGTCATGTTGCATGTAGATCCCTACGTGGTTTCTATGTGAGGCATTGTATCACATGAAGCACACCCCTACACTGGGTAATGTGATCTAATATTGTTGGACAGACAAATGGGTTGGTTACTAATACAAAGTTCTGCAAGTCCTTCCTCTTGTTTTGAAAGACCCTTTACTAGTATCTTGTACAATCAGTCTGTCCTTTACATTTAGTTCTGCTTCAGCTGTTAGAGTTAGGAAAATCTGTTTATATTCAAGTGTATTTGTCCTAAGCAAGTCTGGCAAGACTTAACATTCTAGCTGTTTCTGTATCTTCTGCTGCACAGGGGAGGCCGTAGATGTGGCCAGTATTCAACTGCATTAAATACTTGTTGGGTTGAGTGTCTTTTTTCACTTCCGTGAACTGGATGAACATATCAAGTACAAGATCAAACAAGGCTGAAACCCACATCAAGAGTGTAAATAGTTTATTTTCCCAATTGCTATTAAGAGGAGGTAGTAATTTATTTATTTTATTTACAATATTTATATACCACTCCCCATTCAGAATTTCAGAGTGGTGGACAAATAAAATAAGAATAAAAACAGAATAAAAACACATTAAAAGTACATTTTTAAAAGAAACAAAGTGCAAAATAAACTGTGGCTGGTCATTAAGGGAAGGCTTCCTGGAACAACAATGTTTTCAGGATGCGCCGGAAGAAATACAAAGTTGGCACCTGCCTGACTTCCAGAGGCAGGGAATTCCATAGGATGGGGGCCACCACACTGAAGGCTCTTCCCCTGGTGGACTCCAGTCGGGTGATAGGTCTATGTGGAACCACCAGGAGCATGCCCTCAGATGACCTCAGTGACTGGGCAAGTTGATAGAGGAGAAGGCGCTCTCTCAAGTATCCTGGTCCCAAGTTGTTCAGGGCTTTGTACATTAGTACAAAAATCTTAAATCTGCCCTGGTAGCGAATAGACAGCCAGTGCAGTTCCCTCATCAAAGTTACATACTGGAAAGGGGCAGCTCCTGATAACAGCCAAGCTGCTGCATTCTGCACTAGCTCCAGCTTCCAGAGCAGCTTTAAGGGCAGCCCCAAATAGAGTGCATTGCAGTAATCTAGCCTTGAGGTTACTAATGCCTGTACCACCGTGGCCAAGCTATCCCTGTCCAGGAGAGGCCATAGCTGGCGAACCACATGAAGCTGGTAAAAGGCACTTCAAGCCACTGCCATGGCTACTTGAGTCTCCAGCGACAGAGATGGATCTAAGAGCACCCCCAAACTACAAACCTGAACTTTCAGAGGGAGTGCAACCCCATCCAGAATAGGCAATGGGCCTATTCTCCTGGACTCGGGAACCACTCATCCACAGGACTTCCATCTTGCCAGGATTCAGTTTCAGCTATTGGCCCTCATCCAGCCCATTACTGAGTCTAGACACCGGTCCATGACCTTCAAGAGTGCCTGCAGTTGCTCCACCAGAACCCTCTCAGGTACCTTCCCTAAAAAGGGGGTGTTTGCGATGGGGTGGTAGTTGTCTAATACCTTCGGATCCAGGGTGGGCTTCTTCATGAGTGGTTGCACTACTGCCTCTTTAAGGACAGCAGGGACCACCCCTTCCCAAAGGGAAGCATTTATCACCTCCCAGGACCCATCCAGTCATACCCCATCGGCTCGCTTTTATTAGCCAGGAGGGCCAGGGATCAAGAGAGCAAGTGGTTGGTCGCATTGTTTCAAGCACCTTGTCCACATCATCAGGCCACAACAACTGGAACTGATCCCACAAAATCGGGCAGATGGTGGCATCAGACATCTCAACTGAAGCTGCACTAACAACAGCGGCAAGCTCACTGCAGAGACAAACGATTTTGTCCTCAAAGTGTGATGCAAAAAGGTCACAGCGGGTCCTCGATGGGGCCAGGACCCCATTTGCTGGGGAGGGTGTTAGCAGCCCCCGTACCACCTGGAAGAGCTGTGCTGGTCAGCTACTCGAGAACGCAATGGAGGCAGCAAAGTAAGCCTTCTTTGCTGCCCGCACTGCCACACAACGGGCACGATTATGTGCTCTAAAGCGTGCTCATTCATCTTTGCTTTGAGTCTAACTCCATTTGTGCTCTAGATGACGTCCAGCCAGTTTCATTGACTGCAGCTCCCTAGAATACCAAGGAGCAGAGCGGGCTCTACAGGGCTGGAGAGGGCACTCAGGTGCAATCAAGTCTATGGCCCTCCGCATCTCACTGTTCCACTGTTTTTAAGCATGAATCTTTCTGTTATGGGAACATCCTGAACTTCTCAAAGATTGATGGCTTACTTTGAAGCATTTGAATACTGGACTGGACTTTACAGAAGACAAGGATGTGCTTGGATGAGAAGGAAAAGCCTCTGTTGTTGTTTTTTAAAATTCACTGTCTACAATCAAACCTGGAGAATCTTAGGTTACATGATAAATCCACTGTTAAAATTGGAAGTCTGGGCTTCGGCGAACATAAATATCCAGAAGTTGCAACGGTACACTTCACATCACCATTTGAATGTAAAGGTAGCTCCTCCCAAGCAAAGTAGCTGAATGGAACATACTATGACTAAGCAAATTGTTGTTGTTATTCTGTGTCTGCCCTTTCCCTTCAAACTTTATCTACGGCACTTTTTTTCCTTTTTGCATGCTGTCTGTTGCTCAACTTCTTTCTCTGTCATTGTATAATATTGATTGTATTCTGCCAACTAACCAGTGTATTAATGATAAATGAATCATGCTGATACTTTCATAATTACTATGAATGATGGAGCATTAGTGTAGGCTCACACTTTCAATAGCATGTATGTGTGCGTGCTAGGATTCCTGCTGTTGGATAATGGGTAACTTGCTCAGGCTGCATTGTTTTAGAAAGAAGCTTTGCTTAAAATAATAAGCTTGACAGGGGTTAGCTTGTCAGTGACTTGATTTGAATGGGGGGAAATCCCTCTACAAATAACATTTAAGCAGTCTTCAGTGTTGGATGTGAAGTAAGTCTTCGAGTTCTTTGGATATTTGCTCATTTAGCATCTCAAATGAAGGCATTTTTGCCCTGGCTGAAGGCTTGCTAGGTCCCAATGGGGATGGGATTCTTCACTTAAGGCCTGTGTTCCTGCCACAAATCAGTTCGGGACTTCCTTCCATCTTACTTCTACAGTCTGCTTTCCATTTTTCCCTCCTGTTTGTTGCAGTGGGAAGTTGGGACTCCACTTGCATAAGCGGATAGGGAATGGAGAAAGGACCATGGCAGCACTGTGCTTTAAAAATTGGACCCTGCACTGTTTCATCTGTAAATCAAGACACTGAGCATTGTTATCTAAGAATTGACTTCTGTATATGTTCAGAAATGTCCATCAGCAATCCCTGGGGGAGCGTCTTCCCTGTCTTTTTAATTCTGTTCTACTGCTCAGTTGCAAAGGCATGTGTACATAACTTGCTGTCTGCTGGTGATATATATGCCATTTTTATTGTATCCCTAAAGCTGAGGAAGGGATTAGAGAATATTTTAATATATATGAAGTCTTAACATCCCTCACCTCACCATTATGTAAAGGTACCTTGGTTTGGAAAGATTGCATTGTTTTGGTTTTAATGCCTGTGCCATGCAATCTGCCTTGACCACAGTAGGATTACATCCTTAGTAATGATTCCAGTTTTACTGGTGTGACGAAACCCTATAAGCAGCTTCAAACATCCCAAGCCATTTGCAGTAAGGAATAGTCTGAACTAATAACAGCCTCCACCCCTGCTATTTGGTGAGAAGCTTGCCTCCACTGCTACAGCAGCTATTACTGCTGCTTCTACTATTGTGCCTTTAGTGAGTGGAGACTTTCATCACAGGCCTAGGAATACTGGACACCTGGGGTGGGGATGACTGTTTATAAGAGCTGATGGTCTTTACCCTTCAGTGTGAAGTATACTGACTGCTAAACATGTCAAATAAAATGGTTTCTCTCAAGCCCATCTCACCTGTTGCCATTACCAAGAGGGAAAGGAATCACAGTAGCACAGTTGCCTTCCAGTTGTGAACCTCTTCATATTCCTTCCCCCCCCCCAAAAAACCATTTTTTTTAGTAAAGTGCTACGAGCGACTCTATAGCCAAAAAGCAGAACATAAAGATAAGTTAATAGCACTTTGAATATTCAAAGCACTTCAGAGCCATCATTTCATCCCGTTACAGTAATCCTGTCAACTTCACCATTTGTATCCCCGTAGTGCAGGTGTGTGTGTGGGGGGGCTGAGTCTGAGAGATCTTGGTTTCCTTAAGGCCACCTAGTGCGTTCATCATGACTGCACCAGGGACGACTTGGCTCCTGCTGCTAGTCACTACACCAGCTCATGTAACAGATGAAGTGAGCACCACACACAATGCTGTGTTGGCAGGTGTTGTGGTGTAAAGGCACCATAAGTGTACAATGCTGCCAACTTGCTCAAAACACTATGCAATTTCATTATGGTTATTGGGTTGTTGTAAGGAAGCATGTTCTATTGGTTCTTCTTCGTGGTCTCTGTGCATCACACATATGGGCTCGCGCCGGCGCCGAGCCCGCATCGGGAAACTTCTTTAGCTAGCCTAGGATTTAGGTGGGAACCCCTCCCCCCACCGTCCTACCGCGCATGCTCAGGGTCCCCGCCTACCTCAGTTCTTCTTCGACCGCTTCGCTGAACGCCTCGCGGGAGACTTCATCCGTTTCGGATCTGTAAGAAGGACAACAAAATTGTTTATTCTAGTTAGCTTAGGTTATAATAGTTTAATATATATATATATATATAAAAAAATAAAAATAATAATCATTAGGTAGTTAGTTTAGTGGATTTTTTCTCCTTCTGCTTATGGCGCAGTCTGCGCTCTTCAAGCACTGCTCGCGCTGCCGAGCCAAGTTAGCCCTCACGGATGGTCATACTTTGTACCTGGGCTGCTTGGGAGAGGGCCATATTATTGACTCTTGTGCTCACTGCATGAGCTTTTCGCGCCAGACTAGACGAAACAGGGCCGACCGTTTACGCAGCTTACTCTGGAGCAAGGCCCTCTCTGCAGTGGACCGACCAAGTTCACTTAGAATGGAGCCGGGCACATCATCTTTTGGGGAGCGGGGGCTGTCGCCCAAACAACGCTCACGCCCAGCAACTCCTGATTTGCCCTTGTCTAGGGCCACAGTTCAGGCTTCGTTATCGCCTTCTCCTCCCCCTCCGAAACGGCAAAAGGGGAAATCGGTGAAAAAGGCAAAAAAATCATCGACATCGTCATCGGCGTCGAAAGACGCGCCATCGTCATCGAGACCTTCGGTATCGAAGAAATCCTCGGTACCGCAAAAGTCATCGGTACCGAAAAAATCTTCGTCGGTACCATCCTCGCTGCCATCGGCGTTACCGCCAAAACCTCCCAAGCCGCCAAAACGGCCCTCCTCGATACCAGCAGATGCGCCTTCGGGACCGAAGCGCCAGTCTCCATCGATACCACAAGGGAAGCCAGCACATTCGCCTGGTCTTCATTTTCGAGGTCCTTCGGAGCTTCCTCCACCGTCGATACTGCAGTCACCTATCAGTGTGGCTTCGCTACCATCACCGGTACCGTCGGACCTGCCTTTGGAAGGGGAGCTATTAGACACACTTCCCCTCGATCCCGAGGTACTTGTTATCGACGAGAACCTCTCCGACCCCATCGCTACCGAGGCTTCGGTACCGATGCACCATCTAGGGCACCATGGCCCTCGTCGGTCAGGATCACGATCGCGATCTGTTTCTCAGGACTGGGATCGCTCTTCGGAACTGTCCCATCGCTCCTCTCGTCGCCGTTCTACCAGGCACCATTTGGCGGTCTCGTCCACGGCACCTCCACCAGTGCCTCCTCAGCGCTCCACCTCGCTTCTTCCGGCAGCGGCACGGCACAGCCACCGCTCTTTGGCCCAGTCGGTACCAGAACGTACCATCCCGGTATCGCACCGACGATCGATACCGTCCCCTTCATCAGTGGACGACTACGCGTCGGATACTTCTTCCGTTCCGTCACAGGCCCCATCAATGCCATCTCCTATAGAGGAGGTCGGTACCGAGGAAGGAGCTTCTCCATCTATGGAATTGGGTGGATTTAACGATCAAATGCTGTGGCTGGCCCAATCCCTCGGCATAGCCGTACATCAGCCTCAGGAGGAAGAAGAGGACATCTATGATGTTATGCGTATGGACGCTACTCCCCGTTGACCCTTCCCCTGGTCCCGACTTTATTAAAGACCGCCAAGCAATCATGGTCTAACCCTGCCACCTTGGGCCCCACATCTAAGAGACTAGACGTCTCTATAAAGTGAAAGAAGCAGAAGCTCCTTTTCTCTCGACGCATCCCAAGCCAAATTCCATTGTTGTAGAGGCGTCTCAGGGGAAGACCGGTCGGTCACATGACGCCCCCGTTGATAAAGAGGGTCGTAAGCTCGACTCTTTCGGGAGGCGCATTTATTCCTCAGCGGCGGTGGTGACTAAAACCTCAAATTACCAGGCCATGATGGCCCGGTATCAACTCTTTTTGTGGCAGAAGATCTCCACCCTCACTGACTACCTGCCAGATGACCAGCGCGAACTCGCACGTGTTTTTGAGGCTGAGGCACTTCGTCTGTCCAAGCAGCAGATGACCACTGCTCGACACTAGACGGATTCCGCGTCGAAAGCTATGATTGGGGCAGTTGCTCTCCGCCGACATGCGTGGCTGCGTTCTGCAACTCTCCCGATCGAGACGAGGAACAGGATTGAGGACTTGCCCTTTGACGGGGAGGGCTTATTTAACGCGGCAACGGATACAACTATGGACACAATCCATAAGGCCAAGATGACCGCTAAAAAAATGGGTTTTAGCCAGCCTCCGTCCCAGTCCTTCCGTCCGCGCAAGTGGTATAGGCCGCTCCCCTGTCAGCCTCGACAGGGCCAGGATCGTGGCCAGCGTTATCAACAGCCACCTGCCACATCCTCCTACCAGCCGCGCAAGTCTGCCCCTCATTATGCGCAGTCTCGCTCCAAACCTCCGCAGGCGCAAAAGCGCCGTCTTTGACTCTCCCCCGCTGAGTCCCTTTCTGTCCACCAACAGACTCCAGCCGTTTTACCACAACTGGGCGTCCATCACCTGCGACCAGTGGGTTCTTGAAATCATCTTGCACGGCTATGCAATAGCTTTCGAAGTCGCTCCTCCTTTGGGCACTGTAAAAATTACGCCTCCGTCAGTAACTTTGCTTCAAGAAACTCAGGCACTTCTACGCAAAGGTGCGATTGTAAAGATACCAAGATCGCAGTTAAATGGCGGATTTTACTCCCGTTATTTTACAGTGCGCAAGAAGGACGGGGGACTTCGTCCTATTATGGATCTCCGGGCTTTAAACAAATTCGTAAAGCCACAGAAGTTCCGCATGGTCACACTTGCAATGATCCTGCCACTCTTGAAACGGGACAGTTGGTTTACGCTGATCGACCTCAAGGATGCTTATTTTCACATCGCTATCCGTGCCGATCACCAAAAATACCTTCGTTTCGCCATAGGGACTCAACTTTACCAATTTTCAGTTCTCCCCTTTGGGTTAAAAACTGCGCCAAGGGTTTTTACCAAATGCATGGCAACAGTGTGTGCCCACCTCCGGTCCATCAACATCGAAGTCTATCCTTACCTAGACGACTGGCTGGTTGTCTCTCCCACTATGCACCAAGCGACCACCGACGTTCACGTGGTGGAATCGGTCCTCTCGTCTCTAGGCCTGCAGATAAACTACGAGAAGTCAGTATTCCAGCCTTCCACAATGCTCCAGTTCATCGGAGTTCATCTGAACTCTTCTGTCGGAAGAGCCTTTCTTCCCACAGACAGGTTAGAGGCGCTCCGGCACTTGGCAGCCAGATTAAGTGTCGCCCCCCGGGCCACAGCGCTCGTGATCTTGCGACTCCTAGGCCTAATGGCGGCGGCAGTTTTCGTGGTCAGAAGGGCTCGACTACGAATGCGCCCTCTGCAACAGCTCCTCTTGAGTCAGTATGCCCCCTCTCAAGACCCGCGCAGGTTAATACTCGCCATCCCGGATCAAGTGCAGCGCTCGCTTCTATGGTGGTCAAATCCATCAAACCTGTCGCGAGGAATACCCTTTGTCGATCCCGGTCCTTCCCGGTTCGTCATGACCGACGCGTCACTGCAAGGTTGGGGAGCACACCTGGAAGAACTCTCCATCCAAGGAAGATGGTCACTTTTAGAGAGCCGCTTGCACATAAACATGCTGGAGCTTCTGGCAGTAAAGAAAGCACTGCAGGCTTTTCTCCCCCAACTCCGAGGCCACCACGTAAGGATACTCACAGACAATACTTCCGTGGTGTGGTATATCAACAAAGAAGGGGGCACTCGCTCCCCTCGACTGCTTCGCCTCACCATGGACATTATACTCTGGGCGATTACAGAAAACATGCGTCTGTCAGCCCTACACATTGCAGGGACTTCCAACATCAGAGCAGACGAACTCAGCCGCTCTTTCAGAGAGACTCACGAGTGGGAACTAGCTCCACAGGTGCTGGACCGCCTCTTTGCCCGCTGGGGCACACCCCACATCGACTTGTTTGCAACTCCAACCAACAAAGTCTGCCCAGCTTATTGCTCCAGGGCGGGGATAGGACAAGGGTCCCTCGGGGATGCCTTCCTATGGGATTGGTCGCAAGGCCTTCTATACATGTTCCCACCGATCCCGTTGATAGCACGGACGATCACACGAGCGCAACGCTATCAGGCCAATGCTATTCTGATAGCGCCATGGTGGCCAAGGCAAGCGTGGTTCACGCTTCTACGCAGACTAGCCGCTCACCACGTGTGGCGTCTCCCCATCACTCCGGACCTTCTGTCCAGAGACGGTGGCCGGACCCTACATCCGGATGTTCGAACGCTGCGCCTCACTGCTTGGAGACTCCTGCCCTCTGGCAGGGGCTACCGCTCCAGGAAGGTGTAAAGACCATTTTGGAAGCGTCTAGAAAGCCCTCCACTAGGAGCTCCTACTTGTCGAAATGGCAGTGTTTCCAAGTTTTTGCCTTAGCCAACGGTTTCGATGGCTACTCAGCTAGTATTACTAACATTATCGACTTTCTACATTCCCTACGTACTGCTGGACTGAAACTATCCTCTGTTCGTGTTTATCTAGCGGCTATTGCCATTTACTATTCTTTAATTGATGGTTTTTCAGCGTTCACTCATCCCCTTGCTAAGGCTTTCCTTAGGGGCCTCCACAACCTATTTCCACCTGCTCGCCCTATCGTTCCGCAGTGGAGCCTTTCTCTGGTTTTAAGTGCATTGTCGGCTAAACCATTTGAACCGTTGGCCACAACTAACCTTCGTTTGTTAACGTTTAAGACTGTTTTCCTTGTAGCCATTACGTCCACTAGACGAGTGTCCGAACTTTCGGCACTTCTCGTGGACCCTCCGTATACACAGTTTTTTAGGGACAAGGTCGTGCTCCGTCCTCCTCCTTCCTTTGTTCCCAAAGTTGCTTCTAATTTTCATATAAACCAGGACATTGTACTACCTACCTTTTTCAAAGCGTCGTCCGATCCGTTGTGTTCCACGTTACACGCGCTGGATGTTAGAAGGACATTAGCCTTCTACAAGTCTCGTTCAGAAGAGTTTCGCAAGTCTCGCCAACTCTTTGTTTGTTTTGGTGGAAAGAATAAAGGCTTACCGGTGTCCTCTCAGCGTCTTTCCAAATGGATCGTCAGCACTATTGCTTTGTCTTACCAGCTTCTCGGCAAGGAAATACCCCTTGCAGTGACTGCTCATTCTACCAGGGGACAAGCCACGTCAACGGCACTCCTCCATGGTGCGACCATTCCAGACCTGTGCAAAGCGGCCACTTGGTCGAATGCCTCTACTTTTGTGAAGCACTACCGTTTGGACGTTAGAGCACACCAGGACTCCTCGTTTGGTAGAGCAGTCCTGTCATCGATATGTCAATAATCAGCCAGCGTGCCTTCCCACCTCCGGTAAGTTGGCTTATTACTCGCCCATATGTGTGATGCACAGAGACCACGAAGAAGAAATGCAGGTTGCTTACCTGTAACTGTAGTTCTTCGAGTGGTCATCTGTGCAGTCACACAACCCACCCGCCGTCCCCTCTTGGCATCGCTTTTCTGATTGTCAAGTTGGTTCCAGCATGCTCATATATTCCTAGTTATCTGGTTTTGAATTCTGTTGCCTTAGTCGCGAGGCCGAGCGGTCTCAGGGAACTGAGGTAGGCGGGGACCCTGAGCATGCGCGGTAGGACGGTGGGGGGAGGGGTTCCCGCCTAAATCCTAGGCTAGCTAAAGAAGTTTCCCGATGCAGGCTTGGCGCCGGCGCGAGCCCATATGTGTGACTGCACAGATGACCACTCGAAGAACTACAGTTACAGGTAAGCAACCTGCATTTTTGGGTGATGTTTGCTGGTGATGGTTCACCTATTTATAAATGTTGGCTATTAACACAATGCTGTGGATCTACTTACTAGCTTTGATTGCTGGCTCAGAGCACCATTCTTTTCTTACCCCCGGAGGATAATTTTAAAGCAATAATAAAAATGTTAAACAAATCAGAAAAAAGGAGACAATTAAAATATGGGTCTGGTTTGTGCAAAAGCAAAACGATTTTGAATTGTTTTATGTCTAAACTTTTCCTGGAATCTGAATTAGATAAGAATGAGTGGCTTTAATTCCAAATGTGTTCCCAAACCATTTAAGTTCTTGGACAGAAGTTAATCTGTATTTGGTATTTACCCATTTTGAATTTACTTCCGAGAGGTAGGAGGACTCAGTAGAATTTCTGGCTAATGCTGTAATACCTTTGCTTCTTATAAGCCCACAAAATCCAGAGAGGGTTACTCTGTCATTCTAGTCCTCCTTTTGTGATAGGAATGGGAACACCCTTTTTAGCAGTTGGGGCCTGAGGAAAAAATGGTGCCTTGCTAAAAGTGTCCTTGCCAAATTCTTATTCATACAAAATTATTTTTTGTCTCTCCCCTCCAATCTGCACCTCTAATCGCACCTGCTTCAATCCTGTGACATCCCTTCACATTCCCTTCCCTCGGCATTTCTCCACAGCTCTGCTCACCATGGACGACCTGAACCTCTGGACCTCCACCTGGGCATGTTCCTGCCCACACTCCTAACCCAGGCAACCCAAGAACAGCAGGATCGCTTCTTCATGCCTGCTTGGAACTTGGAGATCATTGGCACATATGCGCAGACAGAGATGGGCCATGGTACAGTACTTTCAAGTCTTATTTGCAAGGGTAGTATATCTGGGTAGGAGATGTGGCAAAAGGCTTGGGCTACGCTTTCTTACCATCTAGGGTCCTTTAGGGTGTCCAATTCACAGCCGTAGGGTTCCTTCCTTATGAAAAAGAGACACACATGTGGGCACAGAGGCAAAGACTTCAGATGGTATGAAGACAGCTTGTTTGGCTTTATTCAAATGGCATTTGAAAGTGCACATATTTCCATGTTTCTGGTATGAGCTTATAACTTTGTTCGACATACGTCAATCAGCTTTCAGGTTACACATTAGAATTATACCCAGGAGCTTGCACAAAACAATCAACTCAAAGAATAATGACAACCAAATAATTTTGAGCAAGAAAAGGTATGCTGAAGACAAACTGAAGCCAGAGGTTTTCAGACCATATCAAAGATAATACAAAGACATAACAGAAGGATATTAGTTATGCTCTATACTCTTACAGATGATACATTTTGGCTGCCTAAGGAAACTGGAAGCCTCTCTCTGCTTTCTGTATAACATACATGAACCCTCTGAGTTGTAACCATTTGTGTCGAATGTGGTACATTGCGAAGTATCACTTAGGCTTCTCATTGTGAGATTCTGTTGTGTCATGGTATCTGGGTGTATTTGAGGTGCATTCCTGTTGCACTCAGTGGGAGGTTGCTATTAGTCAGGATGTTTTTTTCAGCATGTAGGGTGTGATGATTTTGAGCACATGGCTGTTCAAAATCCCATCTGACTCTTCAGATTACTTTTGCCCTACTGGGTATATTCATCTTGAAGATGGGAGAGCAGAGCATCATTGAGATACAAAGCCAGCAAACCATCTTCCCTTTCCTTCAGATCCAGCCCAAGGAATTGCCTACACTCAGAATGTCTTTCACCTGCCTGGTCTCTTTTGCACATGGTGGCCCTCATCAATAGTTGAATATCTTCCTCCCTTTAGTAAGAGTCTTAATTCTGGTCAGGAAATCTGGAATTCTTTCCTTGGTTGAGTAGTCTGACTTTTGGGAATGAACTTCATCTTGACAGCAGGCAGGGTCCAAAACTGTGATGTCATGAAGGATTGCTTCTGCTTTCTCCAGCCTAGACCTGTCTCAGTGGCAGAAGGCAAGTTTCTTCTGTAGTTCCAGTAAAAACTTCAGGAGAAGTAAATCTCACCCTGTCCCATATTGGGGAAATTGATCAGAGCCTTTTCCCCTCCTGATGATCTTAGATCAGGTAGGTGGGCTGGTGTGTGTGTGTGTGTGTGTGTGTGTTTCTAGGCTCTGCTTCTGGGGGGTCCACTTTTTCACATGGGAGAAGACTGTTCCCTCCCTCCCTTTTGGCAAGTGTGGCAGCAGTTGGGAGGCATGTTTTCTTTCACCACCCCCACCCTCACCCCCACCTCAATGGCAGGTCATCACCTCAAGCCGCAACTATGGCTGCAAGGAAAAAAATATATGCATTTTGCAGCTAGTACAGGCCTGATAGAGACAAGCAATGACATTGCTCCAGAGGATACCTCTGAGGCTAAAAAGTCAGGAGGTCTAGAAACCTTCATTCAGAAAATTAAATTTGGCAGGCAACCAGCCTATTAATTTCTCAGTCTAATTAAATTACATGACATGGTAAACAAGCATACTTCATTCCAATTGCACTTTTTCTTTGCTTGTAGAATTTTTGACAAGGCAAATAATGAGGGACAGAACTAATGCAGCCTTATGGATAGCTCACATGTTAGCAGATAGCCATGCTAATCATCTGTGGAGCACTGATGGCCCAAAAGGTGGCTGTGGGAATTCACTCACTCAGTTTACAAAAGCTCTTCTGCCTGCTTACCCGGAGACAGTTGCTTCTAGCCACAGTCACCGAGGCAAGTGTCTCTTTGCAAGCCTAAACTAAATAGATAGTTGATAAGCTATTACAGATATGCTGGGGGCACATGCACTAAGGGTAGGGCCAATAAGGTCTGTTTAGAAGCTTCCTTGTCACCATGGTTCAGGAGTGGAAACATTCATTGTCTAAAAAAAATCTCCCAGGCAGACAGCTCTTTTGATTTTATAGAAGAGGGAAACTGAGGATGAGTGTGACATATGCTGAAGGCAGAGCTGGATCCAGGTCTAAGTCTAGCACAAGCCACAGAGATCACATTTGCTCTGTCAAGAGTGCACGAATAGTTAAAGCTTACTGCTGCAGCCATGGACTTAGACATCTTCCCTTTTAAAATGCTAAAACCTGAGGTAGCGGGCCAATGTTTTTGCTCTAGTCAAATGACTTTGGAATTTACAATGTATTTGGCCAAAGATAATTCCCTCTACCCTGCTTCACAACTGCTTCAAGTTCTAAAAACAAAAGTTCTAAATATACATTACACTGATTCTTTCGGAACCTAAGCCATCACTGCTGCTGCTTTCTCTAAACCTACAAGACCAGTCTACCTGTGTGCAATGCAAGGCAATTGAAATCCTCATCGTCATAATAATTGGGGCCGCATTAAACCGCATTAATCTCAGTTGTCATTTTGACAGAAGCACCTTCATTGTAATTAGATGAGACAACCCCTTCCAGGAGGCCAGATGTTGCCATTTGCTTGAGCTGCGGAGGACAAAACATCAATGTCTGTCAAGTTTCATTACTCAGTTTGAAAATCCTGTGTATCCGACTACAGCTAAGAAGGTGATGATGTCTGTGGGATAAAAAGCAAAAAGAAGATCTTGGTGATGCAAAACACAGAGCAAGCAGTTGTTGAATGTTCCAGTCTGCCTGTGGAGACTTTCATGCAACACGATATCTGGATTTGGCCAAATAGGCTCACCACAAGAGAGGATAAAGGCCTGGGGGGCAGGAGGGAAATGCACAGTGATCATGACTCTTTTTAATTCATCTTGACTCGGATAGTTGCGACATCCACTTTGCATCCACGTTTTAGTGACAAATAGGCAAAGGAATGAAATTGTGGAGGATGAATGCCTCTTGGGTGTAAAACCTGTAAGCTGCCAGGATGGAGGTGCTGAAAAGTAGAACAGTCTGACTGCAAACTTATGTTATTGCTGTGATGCAGTATTTTACACATGTAGCTGCCTTTATTTGTAAAGTGTTTTCTATTTCCCATTGTGTAAATATACACTTGCAACAAGTTCTTTCTACCTTTTACATTACCTGCTTCTGCATTACCACTGGAGTTCACTGAAAAATATTCAGTTTTGTGTGTCTTTGATGTAACTCATGACTTTTGAAATAAGATATGCTGCCTGCCTACAGGAACTCATCTCCGAGGATTAGAAACCACGGCCACCTATGATCCTGCAACCCAGGAATTCATCCTTAACAGTCCCACTGTGACTTCTATTAAGTGGTGGCCAGGTGGATGTAAGTAAAATATTTAAATTTGAAATCTAAAAAAGGAATTGTTTTTCAAAGCTTTTTTAAGACAGTGAAATCAGTTAACTTAAAACACACACACACACCTTGGACTATATAATATTTCAATGGGTAAAAAAAAAACCCATAATTTTTAGTGTGTAGAGCCAACAAAATGAATTTAATGTTACCCTTATTAGTCTAATATGCTATATCAGGATGCTACCAGCCATAAATACATATTTTTGATTCAGTAATGCTGTTTATTTCTTTATGCGTCGATTTCCCCATGTTTGGAGACTAGGATGGGAAGAAGTGCTCTTACATTAGAGAGGACTGATCAATTTTTCTTTATGCTTTAAGACAGCCTTCCCCAACCTGGCACCCTGCAGACATGTGGTTCTGCAACTCCCATCATCTTCAGATACTAAGGATAGTGGGAGTTGTAGTACAACACATCTGCAGGGGGTCAGGTTGGAGAAGGCTTCTTTAGGGAAGCTTGCTATGATGTGAGAAAACTCCATTACATTTCAAGAAGAGTCTCTTTCAAGTTTAATATTAATACGGCAGTCAAGCATTTTGGTTGTGTGTGTGTGGTGGGTTCAGTGGCTAGCCAAGCTGGAATTAAGCAGTGCAAAAAGAAATTGAGTGTATCTTGGATTCTATTGGAAAGCTTCCCTTTGCTTAATTTTTGTCTTCTTTGCCTCCTTGCAGTGGGTAAGACGTCAAACCATGCCATTGTTTTGGCTCAACTTTACACCCAGGGCAAATGCCATGGCTTACATGCTTTCATTGTGCCTATACGTCAGTTGGGAACTCATGAGCCATTGCCAGGTATGGATGGGGCTGCTATATGGGGTGGGGGAAAGGTGTTAATGCCCTGTTAGTAAGTAAGTAAGTAACTATCCAGCTGTGTATTCTGCTGTATTTAGTTCTGTTGCACATACTAGCTACTGATATAAATGAAAAGAGAATGTTAGACTTAATCCAAGTGCTTTGTGTGGCTCTAGAGCAGCCTCCTCCAACCTGGTGCCCTCCAGATGTGTTGGGCTACAACTCAGTCATGGCCTATGGCCCTGCTGGTTGGATATGATGGAGTTGTAGTCCAACACATCTGGAAGGCATCAGGTGGGTGGAAGCAGTTCTAGAGGATGGAGTCATGTAAAATCACTGAGCCTCCTCAAAGGCTGCAAGGCTCCTGGGAGAATAAAACTAAACAAAAAGGGCTATCTATGAGGAAGAACAGAAAATGAGGTAAAAAGAAGAAAGCACACAGAAAGCAAAGTATGTGTACAAAAGGTGAAACGTGGAGCATGTTTTGAGATTTCTATATTGAGATTCTCCATCAGGATAAGTTACCTTTTTATATGTTAAGGTAGGATGTAGGGTGCACACTCAAGTCCTTTAATTCCTACCATATTAGCTCTGATTAGCCCACAGTTACTCAGGATGGCAGGATCAGTTTGATATTGCTTGGCTTAAGTCATGCTAGGTTTTAAGCACGATGGATAATTTGTCAAGGAAGCAAATATATCCTGAGGAAGGAATTATTCTCAATCTTTCTGGAGGCTGGAGTAGCACTGTCACATGGATGCTTCTAAAAGAGGAAGAGCAAGATCGGACACAGCATAAGGAGTTTGAAGTGAAAAATGGGGGAGTTCTCCAAACGCACTCAGAAGCACTCTATACATTTACCTGGTGCTCTTTTGATCCAAGCCAGTGTGTTCAACAATGCACCGTTGTTGGAGGTTTAGGAGGAATGCTGCCCATTCAAGCAAATCATTTCCTTTTCTATGCTGCATACTGCACCCACTCCCATTCTTGGTCCCTTAAATGAGCAAAGCAAGAATCATAGAATTATAGAATAGCAGAGTTGGAAGGGGCCTATAAGGCCATCAAGTCCAACCCCCTGCTCAGTGCAGGAATCCACCTTAAAGCATGCCTGACAGATGACTGTTCAGCTGCATCTTGAAGGCCTCTAATGTGGGAGAGCCCACGACCTTCCTAGGTAATTGGTTCCATTGTCATACTGCTCTAACAGTCAGGAAGTTTTTCCTGATGTTAAGCCGGAATCTGGCTTCCTGTAACTTGAGCCCATTATTCCGTGTCCTGCACTCTGGGATGATTGAGAAGAGATCCTGGCCCTTCTCTGTGTGACAACCTTTCAGTGACTTGAAGAGTGCTATCATGTTGCTTTTGAGGGGAGCCTCAATCTTCTCTTCTCCAGGCTAAGCATGCCCAGTTCTTTCAGTCTCTCCTCATAGCCCATCTCACTTCTAGCTTATAGATCAGGATAAAGCACAGATTTCTCATAGACTACAAAGCAGGGATCCTTCACTCATAATCCTCTGTCCACACAAGTCCAGTTTAACTTACCATAGTTCCTAGCTAGAATGAAAATCACTGGAAAACGCCTGTCTGTGCATTGTCAACACATGGTGTTATGTGATGTGAAAGATGCAGCTCCTCTTAGATTTGATTACACAAACTCTAACCTTCATGCACAGGGAGAAATCCACAAGATTCCCATTAGAATAGTTTAGGTACTTGTGGCATTTGCGTAACCTATGTTGAAACCTTTAGCTGGCTATCATTGTGGAGGGAAAGGTACTTTTTGAATACTACCCTTTGGCTTTGCATTAAGAATCTTTAAAAAGTTTCTTCTGCTTACCCTTCCTCTGTGTTCTGTTTGCTAGGCATCACCGTTGGTGACATTGGACCAAAATTTGGTTATGATGAAATGGATAATGGCTACTTAAAAATGGACAACTTCCGCATTCCTCGGGAAAACATGCTGATGAAACATGCCAAGGTAAACTGTTGGGGGTCTTTTTGCTATTTGATGTTGATTAACAACTGCCAGCTATTCAGACAACCTGAAAGAACCCCTTCCAAGTAGAGGTTTAGCCTGGCTAAATGTAGAAAGATGAGCTTTCAAGAGGTAGCCTACCACTTCATATTCAAAAGCAATCCACTGTGCGTACAGGAAGAGCAGTCAGATCTCTGTTGAATATTAAATCCTGTTGTATGTTCTAAGATTCTACCTCATTTGCATCTCTTGAGAATGGACTCCCAGATGTTCTTTCAAGGATACATCAAAGTTTAAAGTATAAGCAGCCTTATTGGTAGTTATCTCTTGGCTCGTCTAGTCAAAGAAGATTATGCAATTGAAACCAGTTAGTGGATGGGGCATGGTGGTTATTAACTCCTACTCCAAAATCGCCTCCTACTGAAAGAATGCTAATAGCATACCTTTAGTATCTGGCCTTCTCCCTTTCATGGTTTCAGTAGTCCGCTGTTTTGGAAAATAGTCATTTGATGCTGATTTTTATTGTTTCTATGGCCAATTTTAATTTTATTGCTTGGGTCATATGACTGTTTCTTTACCATGATGGAGATACCACTGTATTCACAGCATATGCGCTAGATAGGAGGTGGTCAGAAGTGTTGATTGTGGGCTTTATTTATTTAGATTTGTGTCCCGCACCTTCACACAAATGGCGCCCAACACATAGCAGATTTAAATAAGGCTGGTAAGCAGAACTAAATGTAGAACACTTTGAAAGTGGTTGTAACACCTGAGTATGTGTTGGGAGTTGTGTTAGTGTATCCAGTGGCAAAGCAAAATGGAGTCTTTATAAAACTGTGAAAGCAATGGCAGGTGAAGAAGTCCTTCCAACCTCTACTACTTTTCTTCGGCTAGGTTGAACCAGATGGCACGTATGTGAAACCCCTCAATGCCAAGCTGACGTATGGGACCATGGTATTCATCCGTTCAATTATTGTAGGGGATGCTGCTCGCTCTTTAGCCAGAGCTTGCACAATTGCCATCCGCTACAGTGCAGTGAGACACCAGTCTGAATTGAAGCCAGGGTAAGAAGCCGGCGGTAGTCAGCCAAGCCTCTCTCTTGCACAGGTTTGATAATACCATGACAGCTGATGCAGTGCTCTGCCCCCTTGCCCGGAACACTTTTCTGTTGACAAATGTCCACATGTGTCTCATTTAAGGTCTTCAAAATAAATACAGAGTTTCCTTTGGGAGTGTAATGGCCTAGATCAGAAACTGCCGGTGGTCTGTCCTAACCGGTTCTAAGCTCTGCTTTAGATTCTGTGGGATGCAGAAGTGGTTACAATTGCAGAGAAAAGGAACTCAAGCTTTTTCTCCCCTACCCCTCACCCAAAGAAGGAGCACACCATCTCTCTTCCCATTACATTTGAATAGTTCTCATGCTACCGCTGTTGGATCTGGCCCAGGTAGAGTAGCACCAGGGGTCAGCATCACTGGGCATCTGTCTATGCCCACACCTTAGGAAAGCCCCCCCCCCCGCCAACCTCCCAGAGCCCCTGGTGCTACTTCTGTTGCTCCTCCCCCTCCTAGCTGTCCTTACTTATTCATTTACTCTTCTCAAACAAATGAGCAGTGATAAGAGCAAAGAGAAGGAGCCTCAGCGTGCCATGCTGTCCCCCTCTGTGTGGTGGTGCAGATCTAGCTTCTTTATATTGCTCATTTCTTCTTTCGTTTAGCACTTTAACAACAAAATTGATCTCTTTTTCCACATGTTGGACTAATCTAGGATTGCATTTCAATGTAGATAGATATACTTTTACTGTGAATTGGAATCATCATTGGAATCTAGCTTTACTGCACTTTCCGTAATTCTACTGGGTTTCTAGAAATCAAACCATAGCAAGAGTAGTGGTTTATTTCACTCTTTTATTTTATTTTTGCTACAGGGAGCCAGAGCCTCAGATCTTGGATTATCAGACTCAGCAGTACAAACTCTTTCCTCTTCTGGCAACAGCCTATGCTTTCCACTTTGTGGGAGCTTATATGAAAGATACCTATCATCGCATCACTGGAAACATCACTCAGGGAGACCTGAGTGAGCTCCCAGAGGTAGTACTCTTGTTCTTAAAATGGGAAGAAAAGCAACTCAGTGCTACAAAGTGCACTCGGAGTAAGGGTGACTTCTGGGAGGGGACAGTAAACTTAATCAGTGAATCCACAGAAATGGATTACATTGCTTCACTCCAAAGAATCATCCATGGAAAACAAAAGGGATGAACATCTCTTTTCCTTCCCTACTGCTGCAGAAGAAACGTATGGGATACACATAGAAAAATGGGGAAAGAGAATGAGCAGGAGGCATAAGCTCACAGTGGGAATTAGGTCTTCTAAGACTATTTTGCCACCTGCATATCAGAATAGCACATCTACCCATTACAGATTTGTCCTCAGTTCCGCTTCAGGTTCATGGGTTCAGTCTTGGTTGAACCTCTAACTTTTTTTAAAAAAGTCTAGTATCTGATCCAGTACTCTGAATCAGTTCCAGTATATGTCATATAGATTAGTGTCACTTTATTATTTTTTAACACCCCCCACCCTCCCACCCCGCCCAGCAGTAAACAGCAAGTACACTGTTGTATAAATCTGTGGAGCAGAATACTGTGTGCACTTCTGGTCACCCCACCCAAACATTTATACCACTGAAACAAGTATAGAAAAGCAGTTAATATGATCCAGGGCTTGGTGCATTTTCCTATGAGGAAAGACTAAAGCATTTGGGGCGGAAATGGTGGAAATGGATACATGGCAGAGGCTTGTAAAACTATGAATGGCTAGAGCAGAGAGGGAGAAATATCTTCCTCAAAACTAAAGTTTCAGGACATTCATGTTGATTAGTAGTAGGTTCAAGAGGAGTGATAAAAAGGGAATAGTACTTCACACCATGCATAGCTGGCGTTTGGGACTGCAAGAGAGTGTGATGACCGCAGCGCCACTGAACATAAAGGTTCCACTTAACTGTAATGGCTTTAATAGACCTGCCCTTCATGAGTGACTAATTTCTTTTAGAAAGTATTTAATAGCAACAAAGCAGGATTGCTGGAACCTTCGTGTACAAAGACATATGTCCAGCAGCTGATGTCAACAGAATGCTGGCCTTGACAGACCCAGGTCTGAACCAGCAATAGAATTTTCATGATGTCTCACTTTTACTGACATGGTTTTACTGTGGTAAAAGAATCCAGATAAGAACCAATCGATATTTGAGCCTTGCTTTGATTAAGTGTCACCCCCCCCCCCCCTAAACACTCTCTCTTTCTTGGAATTCTAAAATTCTGAGAACTAATTCTGAGAACTATGAGTAGGTCATTTTTCTTTTAAATAATCCTTGGAGAGATGATTTTTTAAAAACAGATTTCCCTCTCTCTGCCACCATGCAAGTCAAGGGGTCAGAAAGTATTATTGTTTGAATGTAGGAACACATGACAAACCTTGCAGAGATATTATAAGATGATTTGGTTCCTAACTGGTCTTTCTCCTTCAGCTGCATGCGTTGTCTGCAGGACTAAAAGCTTTCAGTTCCTGGATTGCCAATGCTGGCATTGAGGAATGTCGGATGGCGTGTGGTGGGCATGGCTATTCCCGTTGTAGTGGCCTGCCTGATATTTATGTCAATTTCACTCCCTCCTGCACTTATGAAGGGGAGAACACTGTCATGATGTTGCAGACTGCACGGTGAGTTGATGCAGCTTTTTGCCTGCTGTTTGACTTGTTGCATGTCTTTCAGTCATCTCTCCGGTTTCTCACATTTCTCACTCACTGCAAGGACCAGAGATGACTATGAGTAGATTGCATGCTCTAAGTGCTTTTTTACTGCTAGACCACTGAAATTTCATTTTAGGACTTATTCTTGGTCATTTTTTCCTTTTTAAAAATCCCTAGGTAAATAGATGTAGGTATCCATCGCCTCCCTTCTCTCATAAGGGATACTCGGGAGCACTTCATCTCAAAAATGCACATCCAGTGAACAGTCTAGAGAACATCATGTAATTGGAACTTTCAAAGTTGTGACAGCCAAAGCAGTTAACTCCTTTGGGATTAATCCTACTATCTGCAATAGGCTTGGAGGAATATACCCTCCTTCCCAGAATTTACTGTGAGAGACAAGCTTTCACAGCAGTCCAGTCCGTAGGGTCTTTCTCAACTGGCAGATAATTCAGTAGCTCATTTCTCCTGCAGTAATGGTGGCCGAAAGAGAGGAGGTAGGGGAAAAGATGAAATTTCAAGTCCTACTCAAAGGTTTAAAGGACAGTGATGTTCCCATGACAAATCACTCCTGCTGTTGGGTGGTGGTCTTTCCTTAAAGCTTAATAGAATTCACCACCTTAGGCTAGCTTGATTTAGAGCAGAAGCAATCCTGTCTCCTGCCTGTAGATGTTTTCACTAATAGGGTGTGTTCAGTGAAGATGATCTTTCAGAAGTACCCTGGTGGACAGGAATTTCTTCCTTATCAAGGGCAAACTTCTTCCGATGCTGGAGTTGACATCACAGTCCCTCATGAGGTTAAACTACCTTGGATTCCTTAATGTTTTTCACTCACAGTGGAAATTTTGTTTTGAATACTGTGGTTGTCCCAGAATAGTTTTTACTTACTTATGTTTGTACATATTTATTTATTTGCTTCCATCCCTTGTATACCACTCATAAACAACAACAAACCATCCGGCAGTTCACTGTGAAAATTTAAAAACATAAACTATAAGGCATTATAAAAGGGATTAAAACACACAACAGAGAATATCCACAGTGCCCGGTTTTAAAAGCACTGAAACCTTTCATCTTGAGATTAAAAAGTCTGAGAATTTTTTTTTAAAAAAGTCTCCCCCTGACACCAAATAAGCCGATTGGAGGAGGGCTCTCAGCAACCAGGGAACCACCACAGAAAAGGCCCTCTCCTGAGTAGCCAGCTACTTCACAAAAGTGACATTTTAAGCCTCTACCATTTCCATCATTATCAACTAGGCAATGAGACTTGCAACACAATCCTATACACGGTTATTCAGAGAGAGGTCCCACTATGTTCAGTGGAACTTGGTTTCTAGTGTATGTTTAGGATTGCAGTCTCACTACAGGCAGGTGCAGTCGGAAAGCTAATCTGGCAACTCACATACATGCTCACTTTCATCTTGCCCATCCTGCCCACACACCACTTTACACTCACTCACTGCCCAGGAATGCTCTGATCAGATAAAACCAACTCTTCCCCAGGAATCTCAAACCACCCAGCCGTCCAAAAATCCACTCCCTTGCTAAAGGATTCTGACATCCCACTCTGATACCAGAATCTTTTGGCGAGGCTGGGGGAGAAGAAAATGCTCCAGGGAACAGGCTCTGTGGATTTTGCCATAGAAGCCTTGTCCTTATAGCATTCTATGAAGCAGGTGAGAGCCTTTAAGCACTGCTTCCTAGGACACTGGGGGTGCTCTAAGAAATGAGTTCTCCTAGACAGAAATAATTTCAGTTCAAGAACAATATTCTGGAAAAGGCAGCTTTTGACTCCATCCAGTTTTTTAGATTTAAGACTGACACAAAGTACATTGATTGTTGGCATTATTTTCTTCTTTCCTTGTGTTTATTCAGCATGTGCCTTATCCAGTTCCTGGCATGACGACTGATTGAAATTATAAGATAATATGTTCCCAAGTAGACCTATGATCAGCCAAGTGATGTGTTGTGATGACATTTTGTCTTTCATCCAGATTCCTCGTGAAAAGCTATACCCAAGTTAGTTCTGGACAGTTAGTTAGTGGCATGATGTCCTACCTGAATGACCTCCCAGAGCAACGTATTCAGCCCCAGCAAGTGGCTGCCAGACCCACAGCAGTGCATATCAACAATCCATCCAGTTTGGTGGAGGCTTATAAACTGAGAGCTTCTAGGTAAGTTTATATGTAAATTGTATAACATGTGTCATCATAACTATGACTGCTTATCTTGAAATCAAAGAATGGTGTGTTACTGCCCTATTTGTTGTTGTTGGCAGTTTCACAGTTGGTTGATATGAAATGGAGTGGCTCTTACTTGTTTGTACTGTTGCGCCTAACATGAAAATACCCTTGCCAGGATTGGCAAAATTATGGATCCAGATCTAGCTAATGGGAGCAAGTGACTGCTGGGAAGATGTGTAATTTAGGCATGAGCTGCTTGGGTAAATATTGATTAAAAAAAAACACAGGCTGCTCAACAGCTGCGGGTCAGTCACAGTGGAGTGGATAGCTGCAATAGGTTGAGAATTGACAGAGAAGGATTTCCTACTACTCTCAGGAGGGGATTGACTAGAAGGGGATGATTTAGGAAAACATAAGAAGAGCCCTGCTGGATCAGACTAAGATCCATCTAGTCCAGCATTCTGTTCACACAGTGGCCAACCAACAGCTCATGGGAAACTCGTAAGCAGGATATAAGTCCAATGGTACTCTTCTGCCCATGGTCCCCAGCAACTGATGTACATAGGC
The DNA here is from genome assembly GCA_029215795.1 of Anniella stebbinsi. Taxonomy (NCBI): domain Eukaryota; kingdom Metazoa; phylum Chordata; class Lepidosauria; order Squamata; family Anniellidae; genus Anniella; species Anniella stebbinsi. The sequence goes on along the minus strand of JARDYH010000005.1, from coordinate 54,666,186 downwards.
ATACCACCTCTGATACTAGAGGTAGCATATAGCCACCAGGACTAGTAGCCATCAATTGCCTTCTCCAGGAATTTGTCCAATCCCCTTTTAAAACCATCCAAGGTGGTGGCCATCACCACATCTTGTGGAAGTAAGTTCCATACTTTAACTATGTGCCATGTGAAGATTATTTCCTTTTATCTGTCTTGAATCTCCCACCAGTCAGCTTCATGACTCTGGGTTCTAGTATTATGAGAAAAGAGAAAAAATATCTCCCTGTCCACTTTCTTCACAATCCTTTCCTCCCATAAGTGAGCCAAGATTTAAGTAAGCCTAGCAAGCACTTTCAAAATACCACTACACCTGGGGATTTCCTTTTCATAGTTACTCACAAGAGAATGTTAAAGCTATCTAAGAAATTGTCACATTCTTGTTACGGTGCAGGGTGAGGGTCCTCTCAGTGACACTCACACCCTACAAGGACACTCTAGAAGGAATTACTGTCAAAGCATGTATCGAAGTATAAATCACAAGCAACCTGTTTTATGGCTACTCTCTCCCCTAAATACTTGGGACTAGTGGCTGGGCTCCAGAGAGAAAAATATTTTGTGTCGCCAACTTGCAACACAAACGATTCTAGTTATCAATACACCAGCCATAATTCTTGACCTGTGACTTGTAGATGAAATGAACATATACTTGTCCTAGTGGTATTCCAAATATATGCAGTTCTTAAAATAAGATACATGACAGAGAAGAGAGGCTCCTACATGGAGAGGGATGGGGAAATTAGCATTGGTGCTATATGAATGGGGTAGTAAACCAATGCAGCATATTGCTATCACTTCAGAGAGCTTGGTTTGATTTTTGTCTCGATCACCTGGAAGCACTCTTACAGTTATAAGAGTGAGACTTAACCTACCTCCAGTTTACTCACATTATCTACACAACAACCCTGTGACAGATAGGAAATCAGTACTCATTTTACCGATTTGGGATTGAGGCTGAGAGATTCTGGGTGGATTGACCAAGTAGTTGAATGTTTATGTTTGGGGACCCGTGGCCATGACCACTGGTTACAGTTATACCAGTTCTCAGGTTTCATTAGTGTTCCAAACAATAGCTTATGTTCTTCTATGGTACAGGCTGGTTGAATTTGCCGCAAAGAATTTACAAGCTGAACTGAACCGTAGAAAGAGCAAGGAGGATGCTTGGAACCGGACTTCTGTTGACCTAGTACGAGCATCTGAGGTCAGTAGCACCTCCTAATTAAGTCCATTTTGGCAACATATTGAACCCATGCACACCTGAATTCATCCTTGTCCATTAAATATTCCCTTTTAGGCACACTGTCACTACGTCGTGGTCAAACTGTTTACAGCAAAGCTTTCAGAAATTGGTGACCCTTCTGTCCGGGCTGTCCTTAACAACCTGTGTTTACTGTATGCCCTCCATGGAATTAGCAAGAACACTGGAGATTTCCTGCAGGTTGGTAACTAAATTCTACCTTGAGAGCTTGAGCCACATTCGTCCACTTTGTAGTAAAACAGAGAGAGAACTTAACTGGGACAGCTAGAATAAACCAGTGGTGGGAGAAAATGTTTTGCTCATTTTTATCTACTGTTAAATTGGCTTGTAGGATAGGGGCAATTATAGGGACAATGTAAATAGGCAAGACAAGGGTAGGGCTGGACTCTGCCCTGGAGAGCTGTTGCCAGGTAGATAGTACTGGGCTGGATGAATCAATGGTCTTATTTTTTCATATATTCATAGTAGGAAGAGTCAGTGTGATAACAATTATCATTATGCAGGAGGGTGATATCCATTTCCATACATAGCTTTATCTGGAATTTAGGTCCCTATCATACTTCTATGGTGCCTGGCTGGGTTTACATCAGGTTAATGGCTAGGTTCACACAACATGTTTCTCTACACAGTTTGAAAACTCCAGTCAGTGGTTGAGTTTGTAGGAGGTACTCACCACACAACATGTTCCAACTCCACTGTTGTGTGAATGTGGTCTCCTGTGGAGTTGAGTAGAAGTCAACACAGTGTTTGATTGCCAGTTCCTCCACCCTCTCTCTTCCCCCAGTCCTCCCAATGGTATCCCATCAGCCATTGCTGCAAAAACACAATTCTGGTGGCTCTCCTAGAGCGGTGCTCACTCCTTTTGCCGCTCTAGCCAGGGAACTCTGTAGCCAGTGGGAAAAGTCCACTCAATACAACAGGAAATTCCATGGATCCCTCTACACAACACGGAACACCACGATTGTGCAGGAACTCTCCTCTGCATAGCATGGATATTCAGCGTGGAAAACTCCATGGGGTGGAGTTTTCCATCCAGGCAACACATTTCTCAACAGTGGTGTAAAGACTCCACAGTGGAGTTCTAAAACCATCGTTGAGAAATGTGTTGTCTGAACTGAGCCACTATCTGCTTGATGTACACTTATCAAACTGTGACTCTCTGGATTCTTGTTTTTTGCCCCAGGGAGGCATTTTGACAGATGCGCAGATAATTCAGGTGAACCAGCGTGTCAAGGAACTCTTGGCAATAATCCGTCCCAATGCAGTAGCAATAGTGGATTCCTTTGACTTCCATGATTCCGTACTCGGATCTGTGCTTGGCCGATATGATGGTAACGTCTATGAAAACATGTTTGAGTGGTCAAAGAAATCACCACTTAATAAAACACAGGTAAGGAAATGTTTTTCAACCTACTGCATACTATGGAGCTCAGCAAGAAAAAAGGGTGTTTTCAGAGAATGTATTAAAGAAAATTGTAACACTTTCCATGGTTAATGTAATGACACTGCCCTCCTGAAGTTAGTAAAAATATTAAAATGGCCCTCGGTGATAAGTTGTACCCTGATCTAATGATATCACAAGTTTTCAAAGTTCAGAACCTGAGTGGACTACAAAACCTGTATTAAATCATGTGATGGGTGTGGAGTAGAGCAAATAAGAACCCTCATTTATGTTTATTTTTCTTCTGTCATAAGACAAGAGGTAGAATCCAACTAAAGTCCTACTTAGAATAGACACATTGAAATGAATGGGTCATGACTAAAGTGCCATTCATTTTAATGGGTCTACTCTAAGTAGGACTTTAGTTGGATTCTACCCAAAGAAGGGGAAGAACAGAAACCCTGTTGCCAAATCTCATCAAACTCACTGAGGCATGCCAATGAACAAATACTTATCTTAATGAACGTAAAATGGAAGTAGGACAGTGAAAATGCCATATCAAAATTCACCTGCTGTTCAGAACGTGAGGCAGGAGACTTAGATTTCCAACAGGTTTACGGGCAACATAGAAATGCCAACTTCAAGATTCAAATTGCAGGATATGTCATTCAGTCCATCACTCAAAGAGAAGTAGATTGGTACCTCCAACTGGAAGTTAAGAATCCTTCTCAAGTTGGAGATACCAACACTCTTTAGGTATCAGAATTACGTATATTGAAAAACAAAATATCTAAACTACTATTTGAGATGCACACAATGATCATCTGTGGCTCCATAAACCACGGTTTATGAAGATCTGGATGAGAGGCATGGCCACGTGCTCCTCCCTCACCCTTCCCCATTCCTATCCTGGTTTATTATCCTGGATTGTTAGAAGTCTGGCTTAATGCAAGCCAGGATTACCATGCTGAAAACAGCATGTGATGGGGAGAGGGGAAGAGTGTGTGGCCATGGCATTTATCCACACCTTCATAAACCCAAGCATTCAAACATGGCCAATAAAGAAAACTCATCCATGCATTATAGCCCTTTTGCCAGTGATTAAAATAATTAATTTATGCAATTCTTGCACACTGTTATACATTTTCTTGCCAATTATCAGGGCATTTACAGCCAGTAAAGTGACTGATTGTGCATGGAGGCTACTGTTCTCCAAAGACATTAGAGCAAGAATAGGGAACTGATGGCCTTCCAGTTATTCTTGGACTGTAACTCTAATCATACTTGACTATTGGCCATTCTCACTGGGGCTGATGGGAGTTGGGAGTCCAAGAACATCTGGTGGGCTTCAGGTTCCTCACCCCTGCATTATAGGATACTGGACCTTTTTTCAGTGTTATAAGTAAATATAGATTTGATACTATTATCTTAATAATAATAATAATAATAATAATAATAATAATAATTTTATTTATTTATTACCCACCTCTCCCTCCGGATCGAGGCGGGGAACAACATCAAATATAAAATACACAGAACTGATTAAAAGCACATAAAACCAATGCATTATTAAAATACCAATAAATACCAATAAAACACTTAAAATTTATCTGGGTATGGCTTTATTCTTAATGGCATGCTGTGCATGTATAGCTGAAGAACTGGAGTGCTACAGTCCTAGGCAAACTTACATGGGACCTACATGTTTCTAGCAGGAGGTACTAAGTGTGTGTGTTTAAAATTAATGATTGATCTTACTACTTCCCACAGGTTCATGAATCTTTCCACAAACACCTGAAGCCAATGCAAGCCAAACTGTGATGACATTTGCTGCTGTTTTTAATGTACTCTTCTCCAGTTCTCTGGAATTGATGTCATTTGTCCTATGAATACCCAAATCACTTGGCAAATTCAAATAGCCATAGGATAGTCAATAACTGTAGCTTTTCTCCCCAATTTTTAATAAATTTTGAACGGATTAGTACACAAGATGATAAAAGTGCAATTGTAATTATGTCCAGAAACTAACCTTGTTTTAATAATTCAGAAAAGCTTTACAGATTGGTGTTAAAAACGTCCATTTGTGAAGCTGTTTAAACTGGTGCAGAAGCCTGCGTCATCTATTTCAGGATTTTCACTACTGAGTAGTTCTGGAAGTAGTTGTTGGGGAGCAACAGTTTCCCGTCTGGAAACTCCTTTAAAAACTCAAGGTAAACTTGCACACTTTGTTGTCATTTATACACACTGTAGGCGAGAGTTGTCAGAATCCTCCTGCACATTTACTCTGGTGAGGTCTTTACAGCCTGGTCAGGAACTTGGCTTCAAAGACCTTGGAAGAAATCTATTGTGCAAATGTCCATGATTTTAATTCAATACTGTCCCAGGAATGAACTCCTGGCAAAATGGGTACAGGCTGTCCTCCTAACAGAAGCATGTCTCATTTTTGTGTGTGGCAGTGCTTTCCTTGATGGCAACCAGGAGTTTATCTCCCTCTTTCTCTAGAACTCTTAACTTGTATCACATCGCCCATAAAATTATTTCCGTGGCACATAAATAAATGTGTTCTGTCTCCAGCAGGTATAGCGGCTGTCCTTCCTCTAAGGTTCTGGTGACACGGAATGGGAAAATGTCGAGATTCCCTGTTCTTGAGTCTAGAGAATAATTAGGAATATTTCCATCTTTGTAGTTCTTACCGTTTACATCACTTCCAATCTGTAAAGCTTTTCATGCATAACAGCAGTAGGGAAGAAACTGTCTTTGCTCCATGTTTGACTTGAAAGGTGAACAGTATTTGAGATCACTGTCTCTAGTTTTTACAAGTCTTGGTATTTCCTAGGACTCCTTCTGAAGCACTTAAATTATTTTAGAAGTGGGATGATTTGTGCCCTGCATTTTATAGAATCATAAACTAAGTGGTCCAAACTGGATGGTCCAAATAGATGGTCCAAACTGGAATGATGGATGAAAGTACCATCAGCTTTCGCAATCTGGATCTCAGGGTGCCACAGAGAATAGGTGTAGCACAGCAAGGTGCCTTTAGACTAAATAGTTCCAGATTATTGTTAGCAGGCTAACATTTTAGCTTTGTACAGAACTTCATTCTGTGAAATCAGCATGACTAAATGTTGCAGCAGAATGGTTGGTTTTTGCCTCGTTAACTTTCTTCCAGCAAATCAGGATTTAAAGATCACCGACTGAAGAACATTTGAGTTGCCTTCAATTATGTGAAACTCTGTAAGTGAAGAGTCTAAACTGAAGTCATTGTTGATTCTTGGACCAATTTGATATCCCTGTTCAAGAAGAAAACATGCTACAGGGACTTCCTTACACTGCAACCTTCTAGCAAGAGAAGCACTGTATATTTAAACTGAAGCAAAAAAGTGATTGTAAAGTCATTTTAACTTTTTAGCTGATGAAGCATTACTTCTAATGTATCTGATTACTGTGCTTTTAACATACGTGCATACTGGCTTTCTGTGTACAATGTTGCCTGGAAATAGAAAACTGTGGTTGATGACAGAACATCTTTTCCAAAACATATGTACACTTAATAAAGAAATTCATTTTGAAACAGTGAAAAGTAGTTTTCTGTGGCGTCATTGTGTCTTTGGTTGACTCCTATAAAGTATCAGAGGAAGCGAAATAATGTACATGTTGTTTTGTGTATTATTTAACTTTGTTTTGGAGCTTCTCCTATCACTGTTTATCAAGCACTGCACCATTTTGAATAATTTAGTGCAAGAGACCTCCTCTAAGTTTTCTTATCACTATAAACAGAAAATATATATATAATAAAGCTTGCAATGGTACTTTTCTTTAAAGTTAAGATACCTTTGAATTTTAGATAACAGGTTTTAAAAATCTCCCCACCACCACTATTTTTTTTACCTTATTGTGCTTGATTGTAGAAGTTGAGCTTTCTATTGGTAGTGGTGGAGATAAAATGAATTAAAAGAGTTACAAAATATTTGACAAGACCAGAGGTAAAAATAAAGGCTTATAACCATAAGAAACTAGTTAGCTGTGTTGCAAATGGAACAAATGACCAGTGCTCTGCAGGTTATCATGATATTGTTCAAACAGTATTTCTAATTTTGTTGCAGAGATTATTTTAAGAAAGTGGGCCAGAGACCCATCACATCCTTCAGAAAATGGCTTAAAATCAAAAGCCAGCATTCCAGTGTTGCAAAAATGTAAATTCTTGCACACACCAGTTGAGTAAATCCACTTATGTGTTTGTGGGGGCTGTCTTGAAGGCCGTTTTCAGTGACAAAATCGGTCAGGGCAGTTTTACAACTTCCTCCTTTTCATCTTTGGACACATTAGGAGTTGGAGGGAAGGTTTCAGTGCTGTAACTCCCTCCTTATTTTGGCTTTCTTGTTTTGCAGAACCCGTCCTGGTGGAATTGCAGAACTTCACCCTGACGCCTATCCACCTTAACCTTTCAAACCACTCTGATCCTTCCTCATACATCCATTCCTGTCCGCTTCCATCACCCCTCCACGTGCCTTATAAATCTTTCTAGTGGTTCTCTTACATTTTGTGTAATTATTCTTCCTCCTATGTTGTCCTATATTATATTATCCTATATGGCTGGAGAAAACATTTCCTGGTGCTATTGAATTTTGTGTTCTAGTTCCTTTTACTGCCTGAAATCTTCGGCAAAGCAGTTTAATACAAAATCAAGCCCACAGGATGTTTCCAAGAAGACCCGATTTTCAAGACAAAAGGATATCCTTTCCAGTGAGTCATGACTAGTGAATTGCTAGAAAGACGTAGGAGCGATCCTTTGATCTGACAAGAGACTTTGAAATAAAATGGAGCTATGGGTGTGTGCGAATGTAGTATGACTTAGATGTAAATACAGTTGAAGACAATGGGATTTACTTTGGAGTAAGGGAACCTGACATCTCTATTTTATGAACTGGAGATGCTCAGCTTCGCATGATCAAAGGAAAGGAAAAGCGATCCTTCACAGCCCAAGAACGCACTGCTGAGCTATCAGAAAAAGGTTTAAAGAGCAGGGAAATTTAAAAATTCTTAAAAATCAAGGGATAAACTGGTCTGATTCAAACTTGGCATGCCGAAAGCTCTCCTGCAGACCTATCACCATGCCAATTTTCATCTCTTTATATAAATTACACGGATGTAAGCATTTTGGTTAATTTGCATTTCAAAAATTCCTAAAAATCAAGGCATGGGCCTATCTGATTAAAGCTTGGTCTGCGGAAAGCTCTACTGAAGAGCTCCTAAGATCCCAAGTTTCATATCTTTAGTTTTAAGAATTTCACAGATGTAAGCATTTTTGTACATCCTAATAGGAGCTCCAATGAGTGGGGCAAGGGGGAGGCTGCCAAGTCCTTCACAATGTCCATCAATGACAAGAACCAATGAACTGGAGGGGGAAGAAGGGGCGGGCGCAATAGCGGAGGGTAAAAACAGGTCACCCATGTAGCTAGGATAGTGAAAGGGAGAAGTGTTTGCAGGGCTTATGAAATGGAGGTTAAAAAAAAAACAGGGGGGAAGGAATGTGATGGAATCCATTATCTCAGTTTTCAGACAATATATCACTGTTAGTTCTATCAGTGCCGTAAAGCACAAATTGCAGTTTAACAAACCACATGTATTTCAGCTGTCCCCCCCCCCCCCCATATTTCATTCTCCTGATATAATTCAATTATTCACAAAGCACTCTTAACGTCGGGCTCATCTTGCAGACGACCTGATTTAAATTTGTACAGCAACAACGTTCTCCTCTGAGAGCCCAACATGCCCTCCAAATTCGGAATACATTACTTCCGGTCTTAGGGACTCAAAAAGCATGCTGGGAAATGTAGTTCTGTGCACATTGTATTGGCAGATGCGTTATAAGAACTGCATTTCCCAGGATGTTTTGCGACTAATCCGCTGGGAGAATTTCCCTTGTTTGGATAGTACTTGGTCGTCGAGGGTGAGATCTGGTATAATTGTTGCTTTTTTTGAAAGCAGGACGAGGGATGCAGTGTCCCGTAAGCACTCAAGGCTATGGGCTGCCCCTAATCTGATGGGTCGCGCAATAGTGGGGGTGTTTATTCCTTTTGCTTATGCAGTGGACGTTGGCTGCTATGGTAACTTAGTGCGGAATCCTATGCATGTTCAGACAGAAAAAAAAGTCCTACAACTCCCAGCATTCCCCAGCCAGCCATGGTAGTTGGCGAATGCTGGGAGTTGTAGGACTTTTTTTCTGTCTAAACATGCATAGGATTGCGTCCAACATTATGTTCCCGTGGTGCTGATAGCAAAAACGCATTAGAAAGTTTGTCTAAAACGTACTGTTAAAATGCCGCAGATTGAGCACTTCCGCACGTACAAGTGTTGCCGGCAACATTTTGAGTTTGGCGGGGGTGGGGGAATGAGGCAAATGTAACCATGACTAGATTCTCGGCCTACACAGTTAGTAACATTGCCTACCTGCAAAAACATTCAGAGACTTCTGTTTTAGCTATTTTGAAGTTGGGTGTGGCAGATTGCTGCTCTCCGCCTACCTCCTGCCCACTTGGTGATGGATTTAGTTTAGTTTTACATTGGATTAAAACTACGGGGTACTATCCTTTGTAATTAACTGCTCTCCCCCTGCTCCACCCCAAAGCATAGTAGTAAAGAGAATATTTAAGGTTAGGTTACAGTCCTATGCGGAGTGCTTTCATGGTGCCCTCCAGATCTGTTTGACTGCAATTCCCATAATTCCCAGCCAACATGGCTAATGGTCAGGAATTCCTGTGGTTACAATCCAGCGCATCTGGAACACACCAAGTTGAGGAAGGCATAGGATCAGGCTGGCTGTCATAAACTTCCAAAAGCATTAATGATGTTTGTTTTATGAAAGTCATAGTCATTCAGAAAAGTAATGTGGTGAAATGGCTAGTGTTTCAGATTTGGGTATGGGAAACCCATGTTCAAATCTATACCAGCTAGGTGGCATTGGGCAATTCACAATGTCTCAGTTTAAAATGTTCAGGTAGTGTTATTGTGGGACTAAGGTGCAAATCCAAGCTGCTTGATTCCATATATCAGCCAATAAGATGTATCTATTCTTTAAAAACATATTTATAAAGCCAAATTAGGATTTTTAAACTTTTTTTTAGTGTCCGCTGTACTAGCATCTTCAATATAGGTGTAAAGATGAAGAATGTTTAAAAGGATCACAAGAGAAAGAAAGAGACAGATTATGCAGTTGGAAGCCACAATATGGTAAGGAAGGCCCTGTTAGTCAATTGATTCTACAGAATTGTGGTCGCAATAGAGATGGCCCTGTCCCACATTCCAGCCAGGAGATATGGGTTGCAGGTATAACTCTTTAGTGGAAAGGTGAGCACATATACAGAGAGGTTCTCCTAGTTATGTGGTTCTCTCTCTAGAACTCCAAGCCTGCATCTACAGTCCCTACTGCCCTCTCTCCCCACATGAAATTCCTTATAGGTGACAACCCAAGTTGGTTAAGTCCTTAGTAAACTTGTCCAATGGTGCTACTAATTTTAATTAATGTCATTAGTAAACAGGCTTTTCCCTACACACTCTACTCAGAACACAATTTGCCATGCCATAAGTTTATGGTGATGTCTATGAAGAATCCATGTAATGGAGGAGAGGAATAAATCACTCCCCTGGATTGCTTCTGCACCAGGTATTGTTCACATCGTACTGTTGCATCTTGTCGGCACAACTGTCTTGGCTTCCAGCCGTCATTGTCCTCTCACTTGTTAATTCACAGCAGGTTTCACTGAAATTCATGTAGCACTGGGGTCTTCAGCATGGTGCCCATGGGTACTAATGTGCCTGCAGGCATCTCTCTTGGCACCTGCCAGGTTCCCTGTCCCACTTGATTGTTATTTTATTTTTTAAGATTTTTAAAATTTATTTATTTTTAACATGCTGGAAAGTAAAAGGTGGCCCTCCAGCACCATCTTTATTTGGGTTCAAAAGAGTGGTGTTGTGTTTTGGAGCTCAGACCCCACTTTTGACTTGTCCTTAGATACTGGAGCAACTTACCTTTTTTAGTCCCACCAGTTTGCCTTCTGCCCACCATGGCAGCCATTTCTGAATGGGGAGCTCCCCAGCTATGGCAGCCATTTTGGAGAGCACTCACAACACACTTATCAAAATTCCAAATGTACCCACTGACCCAAAAAGACTGGAGACCCCTGGTTTAGCATATAATCACAAATGAAAATCGGATAACCATTTACTTTGACAGCTGCCTGCTTTCCTGCTGGGAGATTTTGGAAATCTTGACTTTGATTTAATTCCAATGCTAGGATGCTCTTCAATGTTTTTCTCTGCATTTGAATCCAGATTAATTATTATCTGATGAGATCCCACACATTAATTGATGGAACTGAATATAAGTAAGAACAGAACCAAAAAGCATTTTTTTCAGATCAAGGGGATCAATAACTCACACTTCTGCTCTCTGTTATATCAGTTTGAATAAAATATCATTTATATTTGGAGAAATCAACCTAGGATTATATACATATGCCAGGTTTTATACTGTTCATTTAAGCTATCGTGATTTTACAACAGCTTTTAATGTATTAAGAGTTAATTTTAAATTAGCTGTTGTGTCTAATTCCCCTTCCCTTGGGCAGGGTGAAGGACTGTCAGACAATAATTCAGAGTCAGATTATGAGGCTGAAGAGACAGCACTAGAGACGTCCCTCTCCATACCAGGAGTGGGAGAGTTGCTTCCCATGGCCTCTTTCCCAGCTGCAACAGAACCTTTGCCAGCTCTTAGCTCTGATGGTGTAAATAAACCCCAAGCTGAGAATCAGGCCTCTTCTTCCAAAGGGGAGGGTGTGAAAAGCCTGAGAGATGTGAGATTCTGTAAGAGAGAGAGACATGCTAAAGCCAGAGAGGGGAGAATTTGGTTGGACAGATTGATTGCTCAGAAACGGCTTAGTCAGGACCAGTCTCCCTAAGGCCGTACTGAAAGAAATGGGCTTTCTCTTTCCTTGAAAGAACAACTGTTTTGCTTGTGTTGCATAATCTTGCCTAAGGGACAAGTCTCTTAGAATCTTTAGACTCCCTAGCAGCTGGGAGAAGGTGTTTATTGCCTGAATAAAGCTTTGTTGATTTCATAGCAGACCTCTTTATTGACTTCAAATAACACAAGGGGAAAGAGGGACCTGAAATTAGCAACGAATCAAGACATGTTTTATAAATAACAGAAAACCTATGGCTACCAGCTCCAAGTTCTTGAAGTTTCTGATGCATCTGTCTACATCCAGAGAATTAGTGCAGACTAGGCAGGTTTTTCTCTTTGCTTGCATTTTTGTAACAAAGTATCTGTCCTTTTTTCCTTTAGGCAGCCAAATCTAAGAAAGGACTAAAAAGTACGTGTGTTTGTATTTCCACTTTCTTATGACCTTTTGGATATTGACTTGGGATAGGAAGATCAAGTGGACACAATAGTCCAATTGGGAGCCAGTCTGAGGAATGTACATATTAAGATCAGCTTTGGAGCTTCTGCCCATTTGCCCACTAATAAGATCAGTTAATTGGGTGGGTCACAAGAGACAGGGCATTCCCAGTGGTAGCCCCATAATTATGGAATTCCTTTCCAAATAAATGTCACTTGACCCCTGCAATGCAGGCTTACTAGTGGGCTTTAAAATTATCTGTTCCAGGATGCCTTTTCCTGGCAGTGTTTTTGTGCTGCTGACTTTTTGTGATTCTGAGCTATTTTAATGTATTTAATTGAAATCCCGTTAGTATGATCTACAGTGCCAAAGTGCTGTATCATGCTAATGCAGACTTCCCCAACCTGGTACCCTCCAGACGTGTTAGACTACAACTTCCACCATCCCTGACCAGCATGGTCAACTGTCATGTTGGCTAGGGATGATGGGGAGTTGTAGTCCAAAAGTCTGGTGGGAGTTGTAGTCTAAGATGATGGGAGTTCTAATCCAAGACACATAGATACAATGGATACATCAAATTGGCATACATTAATACAACGTATGCTGATTTGGTGCGCTCATTGTATCTAAATTAGGCTGACCAGAAAAAATCCAGGTCAGGGCTCCTGTAACTTTAACAGTTGTAGAGAAAAGGGAATTTCAGCCAGTCTCATTTGTATGCAATTAGTTCCTGGTGATATTCCCTCTTCATCACAACAGTTAAAGGTGCATGCTCTATACTAGAGTGACCATATACAAAAGAAGGCAGGGCCCCTGCAATTTTAACTGTTGTGATGAAGAGGAAATTTCACCAGGAACTAATTGCATACAAATGACACTGGCTGAAATTCCCTTTTCTCTACAACTGTTAAAGTTACATGAGCCCTGACCTGGATTTTATCTGGTCACCCTAATCTAAATGTCTTTTTCTGTTGTGTGTGCTGCTTTGTAAGGGTTCTGGCCTTAAATAAATAAAAGCGCAATCCTATGCATATTTAGACAGGACAAAAGGCTGAGGCATGCTGGGAGTTGTAGCCCTTCTTTTTCTCTAAATGTGCATAGGCTTGCACCCCAAGCAGTTTAAGGTAGGCAGAAGCAAAACTAAGGAAGCGACATAACGTTGGCTCATTGCAAACCATGCTTTATCAACTGGGAGGGCAAACTCCCACCCTCCCTTCTTTTGTAAGCCTTCATCCTAGTTCAGCATTATGTCTGCATCTGTATTACTCATAGTTTGTGCTAACCGGCTTCCACCTTAACTGGGGGTTGCGGCCCCATTTCAGACCCTTGTTAAGAGGGACAACCTTGGTTAACGGGAAGCCAGAATTATATTACACAGGACCCATGAGGTATGTTAATTGGTCAATAAATTTCTCATATCTTGAGTCCTTGTTACATTATGGCAGCCACAGATTTCTCTTGTTATGGTAACCTCTATGCCAAGTTTATGCTGGGCAGTCTTATGAAGCTGTAAATTCATTTTGTCTTATTCCAGGCTCCATTGATGATGTCCTTGGTGATCTCCTTGGTGATGATGGTAAATAATGATTGAAATGGAGAAATAACTTTTAAATCTATCAGAAAGTGCTTGTCAAGTACTATCTTTAAATGAGGTCCCGCTCCATGTGCCCCACTACTTCAGAGATTAGATAGGGACTACCAGAGAGAGGGCCTTTTCTGTCATGGTGCCCCAGTTGTGGAATTCACTCCCCTGATAAAATCTGGTGTGATCCTGCTCATTCTTCTAGGTGCCAGGTAAAATCACCCCATTCCCCCGCAAGCTTCCAACTGTATATGCTTTTATTTCTGCTTTCACTGTTGTGTTTTTTTAAATATGTTCTTATCTTGTGTTGTTCGCTTTAATTTTGCTTACTCTTTGAGGGGAAATATAGGGTATACATTTTCCTAAATAACTTTTTAATTTCATCTACTTTATGGCTGGTGAGCAATGAGGGGAATATTTAGGACTTGCTTCATTTCAGAGGAGTATAGGCAATTATTATTTTCACCATGCTGTTCTGCGCTCATGCTTCACCCCCATGACCTGTCAGGGTTCAGACTTGTTATGTTTACGCACAGTATGGTAAAGCCTTAGCTTGCATGTTTGAGGCTACTAATATTAGGAGACTGCTAAGATCTTAAGAGCTGAAATGCAATGTTAGAATAAAGGATATAACCTACATTTCAATCTCTTAAGTTTCCATCTCTCATTCCTAGATGACATTCCCCATAAATCTAGCAAACCTCCTTCATTTGGTAGCAGTAGAGGGAGAGCCAGAGGAATCACCTCAAAGACCAACAAAAAGTAAGTAGTGGTGTTACTACTTGTTTCTTTAGCACTTTCAGCATGCAAAATGATGGCAGTCCTGTGGGAACTTCTTGTAGCCTTCTAGGTATTGTTGGACTACAACTCCCATCATTCCTTACCATTGACTATGCTGGCTGGGGCTGATGGGAGTTGCACTCCAACAACATTTGGAGGGCCACATGTTCACCATCTTTGTTCTTAAGCAACACCAATTATTATTTTCCCTCCCTCCCCCACCTTTCCCCCCCCTCAATTTGGCCTTCCTATTTCAGGAAAACTTCCTACACAGAATGGCTTCTGAATTTTTTTTATGCCAAAGTGAATTTGGAGATTCCTCCTTAGTCAAAACACCTGAACAATTTTGAAAGAATTTTGATAAGAGTAGTGAAATGTTTCAGATGTGGGCTTTTAAAAAAAATGTTTTTCACATTCTAAGCTTTTTGTTGGTTGTTATTTTTTAGGAGTCTTCTGGATGATGACTTCTTCAGCAAAGTTGCTCTTGAAGAAGGGGCAGATGCAGAGGTAAGAATAAATAAGGCTCCACATCTTCCCTGCATGGAAAATAAAGGCAGTTTCCAGTGGTACAATTGAACAAACCACAGCAGTTTTCAGGAAGTTTACTCCTGTGTCTGAAAACAAAGCATGGAAAGGAGAACATACATACAGTTCAGAAACAGAATGGGTTCTCTGGTACTGTCAAATTATCATATCAAAAGGTCCTGCTCCAGAAGGTTCTGACATTATTGCCCTGGGGCCCAGTATATGTATGCTGTGCATGTGGACAGCACTGAGAGTAACTGCTTTGGTTTTATATATATATATATGTATGTATGTATGTATGTATATATATATATTACTGAAAGGTGATACACAGACACTTTTAGTAAGTAAAAATATCTTTGTTTTTTTTAATTCATTCACCCCTAAGGATCCTGATATCTCAGATGTAGACCCAGATGCTCTTCTAGAGACCCTAAAGGTAAATGGAGCACATGTTTTCCAACGTGAAAATAAATTGAGCTTGCTGTGCTCTGTTAAAGGTGAAAAGATTGCTCTGCTCAAACTATATGTATTTTCTCATGGCCAGGATATGGATGACATGGAAGCTGATCTTCTGGGCTTAAAGAAAATAAGCTCTGGCCCTGTTCAGAAACCTGTGAAGAATGTGGCAAAAACTCAGCCTTTAACTGACCCAGCAAGATCTGCCAAGAAAACAACTGTCTCTGAGAAAGGTGAGGGGAACGGGAAGAGGCCTCTACATCTTCCTCTCAGGCCCTGGATACATACTGAGCCAGGAAACTGAGAGGGTGGAAGAAGGATCCCTGTGCATAGAATAACTGGTCCCCCTAGGTCTTGCAATGGCTGGAGGATAACATTATAAATCTGGCCAGCTCCTTCCCCCTGGCCCAGCAAAGGGGTCTGTTGTGATGTCCCCTCCTTGCATGCTCAAATCTGACATAGGGATTGGTACACACTCTGGCTCTCAGAAAAGGGCTGGATTGTGCCCTTGGACTGCTATTGGAAGAGATGTTAGCCCTACAGAATCATCTCTGAACCGTGATTTTTTTAGAAAGTTGCATCCTGCCTTCGTGTGCTTGGTGATAACTTCATTTGAGCCAAAAAAAAAAAAAATGTAACCAGAAGCATTCAGTGTTGCATTGATTTGGGACAGAAGTTTCCTTGATACATAAGAACTGGATATTAGTGAAGATAAATATCGTGCCTTTAAAAAAAACTTATCTATACAGGAGATTCTGCAAGTGGAATAAATAAGGCTCCCAGCTCTGCTCCCACCACTTCCAGACAGCTGAAACAGAAGTTCTCCTTTGAAGGTAGATATGCTTCCTGGCATAGGACATAGTGGGATGTGTGTGTGTGTGTGTGTGTGAGAGAGAGAGAGACAGAGACAGAGACAGAGACTAAAAGAAAATCTTGGTTTGAACATAAAGTAAATCTGGTGTGTGTGTGTATGTATGGGAGAGAGAGGGAGAGAGATACATTTATTCAAAATTTGAGTTTCAACAGAAATATCCAGGGGAAGGGTTAGGATGTGACCATATTTATACTCAACAAACATCCAGTCTAATGACCCAACTCTCAACTGGAACATTTTAGCTATTCATATCTATCAGATGCAGAAACCATAAGTGATGGACATGGAACAATATGCTTCACTAAATGAAGGACTACTAGACAAAATGACAGATTTGCTAGGCACTGAATAAGGACTGTATCTATAAGACTAGCTCCAAACCAGCACAAGTAGTGTAGTCTCTCTTTTCCATGCAGTGGTTGAGGTGGTAGCCTAGATGCTACGAGGGATGTCCCATTTATGCTCTCAGGAGCCAGAGCAGGAATGGCTTTTTTCCAGTGATAAGATAGTGGAGTTTGAATGCTGGGAAAAAGTGGTATCGGTAGAACAGAAGTGCTATCTTCAGAACCAGAGTGGTGTAGGGATTTGTTTGTTTAGTAGATTTGAATCCCATCCTTCAGCAATGCTCTCAGAATGGCTAACAATAATATGTTTTATACACATAAAACGGAGAAAAACAAGTAAAACTGCATAGCAGCAGGATAAAACAACAGGAGCAGATTGCAAAAATGCTTAACTGATGCTTTAAAAGGCCTGAGGAAATGCAAAGGTCTTTGCCTGGCACTGATGACATGTTCAGACAGCCCCATGGTGGCCATGAAATTCTGAGCTGCACCAGACAAGGTATTCTTGACATGGATGTCGAGGTCTCCTAGGATGGGTTGGAGGGGCTCAACACCACATCTGAGCCTATCTCCATCAGCTCAGGTAGGAAAACCACTGAGCAGTGCAGTGGTTGGCACACTATTGTAATTGCCATGCCATGCCAGGTGGCCGCATCCAGACACTCAAAATTGGGACTTGGTTGGTCAGGGACCCTGGCAAGGGAGATAGAATCCTTATAAACCAGTGGTGGGTATTCTTTGTTCCATTAAGAGCCACATTCCCTTAAAGGAAATCTTTCTGGAGCCACATGCTGGTGGTGGCCAGAGTCACTCCACATTTAAGAACAACAACACCCCACAGTTTTTCTCTCCCAGTAATCTCAGTAAAGAAAGATAGAAACAGTGTGTGGCAGTGATGATCTTAACAGAGTATGCTGGCAGAGTGATGGTTTTAAGGAAATCCTCACTATCCTGTCTCTGTCTGTCTGTCTGTCTGTCTTTCTTTCTCACCTATCCACCCACCCACACTCACACCCACCATCACTGTCCATCCATTGCCTTAGACCAAGGAGATCTGGATTCAAAAGTGTGGTTATCCACAAAGCTTATGAGCTGACCTTGGGCCATTCTTACCTTAGTTGGGTTCAGCCTTGCTAATCTCACTATTTTGTTGGGAAGATAAATGGTGGGGGACAGACACTTTGTGCTCTTTGGCGGAAAGGCAGGATAAACATGTAAAGTGTTTAAAAATCAGGGTCACTGATGAAGCAAGGAACAGTTACTTATTTATTGTGCCAAAAATGATATGTTGGAAATATGCGTAGTCTTGAGTCAATTGTAAAAGTCAATTGAGTCAATTATGTAAAAGTATCCAAAAATTACTACTGGGCAGTCCTGGGATATCACAGTGGTAGTGGGGTTAAATCTAGATTGATGTCCTGACTATTAAGTCTTTTTTCGCCCAGTTCTTGACATGATCTGCTGCTCATTATACTGTTTGTTTTGAAACAACTGTCCACTCTCCTAATAACCATTAATTTTCTTTTCTGAGATATGGATGACCCTTTGGCTGGTCTTTTGTCTGATGAAGACGAGAACACAGTGAAGAAAGCACATTCCTCTGCTACCAAAAATACCCCAGAAACAAATGCTGGAAACCCTAAAGAGAAAAGTAAGTGAAGATACCAAATTTGCATCACTTAAGGCTTGTTTGGCTTCTTTGGAATGTGGTGGTAAAAATGTATCACTTTTTTCCTGCATATAAAATGGTTCTGGATGCCACAGTAACATTTTTGGGAGCCTATGAGAGCAAAAGAACAGCAGTGCTGAATCAGATCAAAGACCTGTTTAGTCCAGCATTCTGTTTGCACAGTGGCCAAGTAGCTGCCTATGGAAAACCCACAAGCAGAACATGAGTGCAATAGGCCCCTCTCACTCATGTTCCCTAGCAACAGGTATTCAGAGGCATTCTGCCACTGAACCTAGAGGTGGCACATAGCCACTAGGACAATTGGTAGCCATTGGTAGCCTTATTCCCCATACATTTGTTTAATCCCCTTTCAAAGTTGCCCAAGTTGGTGGCCATCACTACATCTTGTGGTCGTGAAGTATATCATTTAACTAAGTGCTGGGTGAAGAAGTAACTTTTTTTTTTGGTCTGTCCTGAATCTCCCACCAGTCGGCTTTATTGGTTGACACTGAGATCTAATGTTCTACAAAAGGGAGAAAAAACTATTCTTTATCAATTTACTTCAGCCCTTCAACATTGCCCCCCCCCCAAAAAACAATCTTGTTGCTAATCCAACTCCACCCCCACCCCACCTCCCAGACTGTGCTCAGTGTTATAGTACAGATTATAATTACCGCATCTATTAAGCACTCTTTGGAGAAAAATGGACAAGGGTGTCACTAGAGACGAGATCTAGATATGCCCAAAAGCAGAGTGCTATGGCAAGATCATATCTCCCCATTTGAGCTACAGGTTTGTGGTAAGGATAAATGGGATAAGAATTGTAAAGCAATGTGCACGCTAGAAATTCTATAGAAATTATTAACATTAATTGAAATATTTGGGATGAGACGAGTCAATATAATCAACAGTGGGATTCAACTAACAGAGCTCTTGCATAGCACAGATTTTATCACGTCAGCATTAGGATGTGTTAGCGGAGCCAAGAGTGGACTGGCATTTGCAAGAGGATTAGAAACTGTGTTCTGTCCAACTCTTTCAAGTATCAAACATTTGTCACTCTTCTAATCTCCCAAATCTTGCTCAGGGATTCAGAAATTGGAATAGATGTGATCATACAGATAGTTTGTGAATCCTTGGCTGTTTCCTTTCCCTCCTGTATTATAAAATTATTCTTATGTAGGTTTTAATTTTTCCTATGACATTTGTTGTAAGCTACCATGAAGGCCTGGAGGGCTGAAGAACAGGGCAAGAAATTTAAAATATGCAAATCGTGCCGCATAGCTTAAAATCTAATTTTCCAACACAGTATCTAATGGGTTGAGAGTTTTTTTGGCATCTTGACAATCAGCCACTAGCTTCAGATCTAATCCAAAAGCATGCCTCTGCAGTCAACCTCCCGATTAGATCTCTTTTGCCGTTCCCAGACTGTGGAATGACCTGCCAGAGGAGACTCGTCAACTTAACAGTCTTTTAGAATTTAAGAAAGCTATAAAGACTGTTTTCTTATGGCAGGCATATCCAGTGGAATTTTAGGCTGTTTTTAGGATGTTTTAATGCAGTTTTAATAATGTGTGTCATGTTTTGATCAGTTTTATGTATTTTATCATATTGTTGTTCCCCGCCTCGATCCAGACGGAGAGGCGGGTAAGAAATAAATTATTATTATTATTATTATTATTATTATTATTATTATTACAATCGTAGAGTCATTATTGACTACATGTGTCTTCTGCTATGGAACAGCAGTCTGGTTTGTCTTGAAAGGATGTTTGGTTATACTATTAATTCAATGGGTAATATTCAGGGGGTCTAGTCCCACGTAGAGTAAACCCACTGAAATGAAAGGGTCATGACTAACTTCGGTCCCATTCATTTCAGTAGATCTATTTTATATAGGACTGGCATTGGATACTATCCAGTGAGTGCCCTGGGCAGATCTTATATCTGAAAACAAGTTGGAAGCTTGCAAAATATCCTTCCGCTTTGGAGTCCTTTTAGCACTCTAGGGGCACTGTTCTTTCACAATTAGATGGAAGCAGAATTAAAATAATAGAGTACTTAACATAGTGCTTATATAACCCAGTCACTACCCTTGCTGAACAGGCTAAGGTCCTGTTTGGCAAGGTCCCTTGCAATGTTTAATGCTATTTTGCTATAGAAAAAGAAAAACAAGTAATTAAAGCCTATGCAAGTAACAGAAACTGACAAATGAAGCAGCAATTTATCATGAATCCCTCAGTTGTGCTGAGCAGGAAGTAATATAACAGGCAAGACCTTCAAACAGGAAGTTATGAATTGAAGGCACAGTAGCCAGAAAAAAAATTTCAGCAGTGTTTTGCCAGTCCACACTAGATAGCCTGGTGCTATAATTGCATTTTTATTTAAATAAATAAATAAATAAATAAATAAATAAATAAAATAACACTTCAAATTGAGTCTGAAAAAATACAGGTGGACAAGACAGAAAACACTCTGATGCAACAGTTTGACAATGACAGTGTGATGTTCTACTGTTTGTGGTTGTAAATATATTGCAAAGTTTATTGTTTGTGATATGCATTTGCTTATATCTTTAAAAAGGGTTAAGAACAATAACAGGTAAAGTAAATAACTAGGCCGAAATGTACTTACTGTTTGTGGTTATAGGTCTTGGTAAGTATAGAGTGATTGGCTGGTTGTTGGGGAGTGCCTGGATTGGCTGGCTGTGTGCCTGAATGGAAGATAAGTGTTGATTGGCTGGTTGGTTGGAGTGCCTGGATTAGCTGGCTGTG
This sequence comes from Anniella stebbinsi, assembly GCA_029215795.1. Classification (NCBI taxonomy): domain Eukaryota; kingdom Metazoa; phylum Chordata; class Lepidosauria; order Squamata; family Anniellidae; genus Anniella; species Anniella stebbinsi. The sequence continues at coordinate 54,645,113 of JARDYH010000005.1, read as the reverse complement.
TAAGAGTGGGAGGAACTAGAAAGTGAGTGGAGAGTATATATGTGTCTGACAGAGAGAGCTGACAGGGTTGATTGGGGAGAGATTTGAAAAAATTGAGAGAGAGAGACTCTGAAGCAGGATTATTAGATGGAAAGAGTGTTTGATTGAGAGATTGAGATAAAATTTTAGAGCATAGATTAAATAAGGAACAGTTTATTAAAGTATAAGAGTTCTAACTGAAACAAATAAGCATTGAAACCTTGTAACCGATACGTAATTGAACTGAAGTAACCATTAAGCTTGTTGACACGCAATTTCTTATTAATAAATTATTGTTAATTCCATCTCCTGGTGTGGTCTGTGGGTGTACCTGAGAAGGTACTGGTGGCAGCAAGAACAAAGAGGTTGTCTGGAGGCCAGGTTGCTGGGCTGTGGTGCTGTGGGGCCTAAATAGTAAAAGCGAGACAGGGGCAGCAGCAACAAGTGGTCGAGGATAACCTCACAGACAGCATTAAAAAGTTATGGCAATAAAGTGATGACTAAAGGACAACTAGTCCAGAGAAAAGAGCCAATGTAGAAGTGAGAAAAGGGTTTACATGAGAAAATGTTTAGCATGAAAATGATCGGCTAATTGAAATACAATGTTTTAATGGAGAAGACTCGTTAGTTAACTTACTTGAAGCATTTTCTGAAGGGGGCAGGGGACCCATAACACTTTGTTTAATGCTGTAAAATTAGAACTCACTAACGCAAAGCCTTTCAATTGGATTTATCAGGAACATCTCTGTCTGCAGCTCCTGGCCATGCTGTTGTCCCTGATCGAAAAAGGGAGGAGTTGACATTTGAGGATGATGGGGATGATCTCATGGACGCTCTAGGGTTTGGCGAGAACTTGAAGGCAGAATTAAAATCTGACAAAAAGGGTGAAGTGTAAGCGATTTCTGTTCACTAAAATGCACTGAGTTATGTGCCCTCTTTCAGCTGGTGGGGGTGTAAATGAAATTATTGTATATGCGAAACAGAAGAATAGTCTCACATTTGGGATAAAATAAGGTGAATGAATGCATATTACAATTTGCATTGTACCCATGGATTTAGTTGCAGTAAGTTATAGCAGAGATGGGCAACTTGTGGCCTTCCAGGTGTTTCAGCCTGCAATATTCATCAATCTTAGCGAACATTGCCAACTAGGAGGGATCATAGGCCAAAACATCAGTAGAGTTGTTAAGACGTACTTCTGCTAATTTCTAGAAATAGTAAACAAATATTCTAGATTCCAAGCATTTAGCAGAAACAGCCTGTGTCTGTCTTCTTGTCAGCCATGAGGGCTAGAACTGAAATAAGGATGCTGAAGAAGCCACAAGGTTCTCCCCATGATCTCTAGATTGGTGTGGTTGGTGCATATTCTCTGTAACTCATCTGCAGCAATGGCAATTTCACTGGTGGGGAGCAGGAGGGTGGCCCGTGGTGGATTCTGGAGGTGGGAAATTGCCCCCTGGAGCCTCTGGAGTTGCCCACTTCTGGTGTTGCCTTTGTATTTCTTTCTGGCAGAGGGGAGCCTCGTCCTGCCCGATCCATGCTCGACGAATTGCTGGGACGAGGAACAGCAAAGAAACTCCTGGAGCAACCAAACACAGGGGAACACAAGGAGTTCAAACTGGATAAGAAATATCAAAAGCAGGCAGGCAAGTGTGGTAGGGATGATTGATCCTGTCATCGTTTCTTCCATACATGCAGTAATTTGGGGAGCTTCTTTGGCCTTCCTTTGAAGTATCAGAGATGGCCACAGCTGGGCTTAGAAGCCTGAGAGAGTGTTAGGTGCCTGAAAGGATATAGAGGATATTACCTCATATGCTTGGCTGGTTTCTCTTTCTTACACACTAGTGGCTATACACAGAACATGTAACTCTGGTTGTTCTGACAAGGATATTGAAGCATTTCCCCCCAAACCAGATTGTCAAGAGATCCTGGTTCCCCCCCCCCCCAACATTCACATAGTTTTATTAAGGAAGACTTCCCCAATTTGGTGCCCTCCAGATGTTATGGACTCAACTCCCATTAGCCCCAGCCACCATGGCCAGTGGTCAGTGATCCAAAGAACCAGGCTGGGAGAGGTTCTCTTAAGGTCTTTCAAGGCGATCTCTTCTTTGTGTGTGAAATAAATGTGCAGCTCTTAGTCACATTTGGCACATCTGTTAATGGGGATATAATTTTCTTGGTGCTCAATATTTTGTAATGAGAGAAATTGGATTTCTTCCTCAACTAGCTCTTGCAATTGCCAAATGGAAGATGGTTTGAATGACTTTTGTGGTACCTGTTGCATAGTGCCTACGACATCTCTAAAGTGAAAAGTGACATGCCCAATGTGTGCACAATTTTCTGACCTTTAAAGAGTATTTTAAACTCTTCTAGGGTGCAATCCTATGTGTGTTTAGACAGGAAAAAAGGCCTACAACTCCCAGCATGCCCCAACCAAGCCATGCTGGGAGTTGTAGGCCTTTTTTTCTGTCTAAACTTGTATAGAAGTGCACCTTTAAAGGCTGTATGCTCCTCTGCTGTATCACTCAAGGTAGCCCTTTAGAAAATAGCCCTTTAAAAAGGAAAAAAATGGCAGTCACTAGCCAAGCTACCCATGCCATTCACAGTTTCTTGTCATGAATCAACTCTTTGAAATCACTAGAAATCCTTTATCTAAAGCGGTCATCTCCAATCTGGCCAATAGGCACCAGTTTGGGGAGGGTGGGTTTAAAGTATAGTAACTGCAAAGTCCGTTTTATTTCCCTTATGCCTTCTGAGCCTTCAAGACCTGTGCCCATCACATTCATAAGCATTTCCCCGCAGCTATAAGTTCAAAGAAAAGGTTCATTTGAGTCTTCCTTTTACTGAATTGGCCCATCTAGTTCAAAACTGTCTACACTGACTGTCAGTTACTCTCCAGGGTTTCAGACAGGAGTCTTTCCCATCCCTACCTGGAGATATATAATGGCCTGTTCAGACAACACGCTAAGCCATTGGTTAGGTCACTAACCTTTTTGCATCAAATGGTTAGTGGGTGTGCTTACACCGTGGTTATGTAGCCACCATGGTTAGGAATGGTTCAGACAACACGCTAAGCCATAATGTTTAGCTCAAAATGCTTAACCACCGTGGCTTAGCCTGTCATCTGAACAGGATCAATGAAAGCAAGAGTGCTCTTGATTGTTCATTTCATCAGCTTGACTCTCCTTGCTATTATCCATATATAGATAATGAGGACTTTCTGGGAGATGAGTTCACTTTTGGGGCCTACCAACCCACCATGGCCTCAACTCCAGAGGGAAGGCAGTCAAGACGCCAATCTGTCAGGTAATGAACACTGTGCAAGCCACAAAATCTGGCGTGTGTTTTTGCTCCTACAAGGCAACATGTGAAATCGTACACCCCTTCTTGTTTCCTGTTGCAGGTTTTCCTCGGAGAACCTCAGTGAACTGAAAACAGACCAGAGGTCGAAGCCGTCCACCCCAGCATCTGACAGCCCCATACGCAGCAAGACTGGAGCTGATTGGCTGGGGCTGAAAGATGAAGATTTTGACCTGCCTCCATCTCCATTAAAGGAATCCAGCAAGAGCGGCGTAAGAGGAGTTATACTGGATATGCCACCTGGCTCTTCTGATGCTGAGCACCCTACACCTACCAGCCAGCTCCCTTCTAGATCCAAGCCAGTGACTGAAGCAGAAGCCCCGAAGCCTGAACCAAGTGAGGAAGATGGTGACAGCTGGCTGAGTAATGTCTTATCTCAGAAGAAATCTCGAGCACAGGAGAAAGGGAAGGAGAAGAGACCTGGGCCCCCCGATTCTCAGATACAGGGAGATGAGGTGGCTCCCATCACTCTCACCACGTAAGACCAGAGGGTTCTCCCCCATCTGCACATAGTGTTTTTCAGATTCAGCAAATGACAAACTTTAATTCCACCGAATATGATTTATCTGTCCCCTTAGGTATTCCAAATATATATGAATACCTAAATGCTCTGTAGGTAGAATCATAGCATAGTAGAGTTGGAAGGGGCCTATAGGGCCATCGAATCCAACCCCCCCAGCTCAATGCAGGAATCTACCTTAAAGCATCCCTGACAGATGGTTATCCAGCTGCCTCTTGAATGCCTCTAGTGTGGGAGAGCCCACCACCTCCCTAGATAATTGGTTCTATTGTTGTACTGCTCTAACAGTCAGGAAGTTTTTCCTGATGTCCAGCCAGAGTCTGGCTTCCTTTAACTTGAGCCCATATTCCGTGTCCTGCACTGTGGGTTGATTGAGAAGAGATCCTGGCCCTCCTCTGTGTGACAACCTTTCAAGTACTTGAAGAGTGCTATCATGTCTTCCCTCAATCTTCTCTTCTCATGCCCAGTTCTTTCAGTCTCTCCTCACAGGGCTTTGTTGGTACCCAAGTCACAACACAAAAGCAGCCTATCCATGCTGCACGCATTGTGCTCCCTTGCAGTAAATCTCATAGGCTGATATTGTGGGGGGGGGGGGGGGCGGCTATTCCTTAATGAACTGTTTCCATACAATAGCTTTTATTTTAACGTTATGTGTTTTTGTTTTATCAGCCAACGTGATATCTCTGCACAAAGACATCCTCGGTCTGTTGTCCCAGTGGATAGACCTGCCAGACTGGAAGAACCTGAGTAAGGAGCTGCTTGTGGGCATCCCATATGCATCTGGTTGGCCACTGTAGGAAACCGGATGTTGGACTAGTTAGGCCTTTGGTCTTTAAGTCCTCCTGGTTATGGACATGTTGCTCATCTTGCTCTATAGTAGGGATGGGCAACTTCGGGAGGTTGGGGGACTATTTCCCTCCGTCCCCCTGGACATGCCCCCACCATGGTCTGGACTCTGCTGGGCGCTGCTCCATATCATTGGACCCTTTTAGTGCTCTGTTGCACTAAAACACATTTTCTTTGGGGGGGGTTTAATATCCTTTTTGCTACCACCACTGGATTTGGGGTAGGGCCATGGGCTATATGTTCCCCACCTCCAGTGTATAGGAATATGTGAGTGTATGATAGTAGAAGGGAAGGGAGAGGACCCATTCCATGCTTCCAAAGAGCATCCAAAGGGGCAGGAAATGCAGGTGTTTCTAAGCGACATGGTGAATGAGGGTGTAATCCTAAACATGAGAAAGTAGATCCCATAGAAAACACTGGGATTTACTTCTGAGTAAACATTGTTGGGATTGCCCTGTGTAAGCATAGATGATGCAGAATAAAATATAGGTGTTAGCATAGAGTTTAAAGAGGGGAAATTGGCTCATTAGCTTTTCTTTTCTTTTTTTTTAACCACTCTGATTAGATTAACAAACGATTGGTTAAAGTTTCCCCAATCTACATGGGCCAAGCAATCCTACTAGGGGAGGGGAAAACCATGGAGGAAGGGATGGAAAGAAGGAAAATATGTTCACCAGCTCACCAGCTTATTTGGGGGAACATGTCAGGGGAACAGGAGGGTGTGGATCCAAATCTTTCCCTAGCGTTCCCTCTTTCCATCAGAGCACTCTTGGCAGAGCAGCAAGGGCAGCGATGGCAGTTTCTGTGCCCGTCACCAGGAGGCTTGCAAAGGGAGTTCTCCTCTGCACACAGACATTCTTCTCCACAGAAGAAAGGGGAGAATGGCTCTCAACTGTGGCCCTTGGAATGCCCTCCAAGGGTCCATAGGATTGTTGCCTAAATTTTTTTTATTGCATGCCCTAAACTGCAGAGTAGTGACCTTAACCGAATTATGAGTTGCACTTATTCCAGAATAATAGGCTATTATTTGGATGCCCATCTTATCCTGTATCTCTCTCTCTCTGTCTCTGCTTTCTACAGGTCTTCCATGCCTTGGTTCAAATCTCAGGAACAAGCCACTCCTGCTTTTCCATTGGATCCCAGGAAGGGGACTCCCTTTGGAGACACAAGTATGACAGGTAAGAGTCAAAGTCCGGCTGAACTTCCAAAGGAATAAACATTCCCTTAGGACCTCCATTACCGATTACTTTGGTGCCCTCTAATTCAGGGGTCTCCATTATGGTGCCTACGAGGCTAGCCTGAGGTCCCCAGCAAGCTGTTTCCCCGTTCTCTGATCACTTGCTCTGATAAGAATATAAGAGCCTTGCTGGATCAGGCCAAAGGTCCATCGAGACTATCATTGTGTTCACCCTCCTGCCTTTGTTCCCCAGCAATGTATACATAGGCATACCATCTCTGATACTAGAAGGAGCATATAGCCAGCAGGGCTAGGAGCTTTTTTAGGATAAGGATAGCCTTATTCTTCCTGAATTTGTCCAATCCCCTTTTAAAGCCTTCCAAAGTGCTGGCCATCACAAAATATTGTGGAAGTGATGTCTGAGAGGACTGTTGGATGCAACTTGTTCCATGCAGCTGGTTATGTCTTCCATCTGTTGGTTTACTTCCCAGCCAGTGTCCCTTAGTCCTTCTTCAGACCCCTTCTTGACTATACAGATTCCTCCATGCTTCTTTTTGCTCAATGCTGGTGTATCCTTTCTTTCTGCAGTTGAGATTGTTGTGGAAGAAATATATTTGAAGCCACACTTAGCCCAATACAAGTACAAGAGACTAACGCTCCTCAGTCACCTCTCTCCATCCTTCCTCCTGTACACTCTCTTCCCACTTCCAGGCATCCATAAGGCTTATTATAGGATAAACCCCTCTAGCCCCTTCCATCTTTCCTTGTGTCTGAGGAACAGCTTAGGGTAAAGTGCTCTTCATGGCTCTTCTGCTTCCTTTTAACCATGGAAGTTTAACCATAAGGAGCTCTACCCATGTTTCTCTGTCCAGGAAAGTGCCTAAACTAATGGTTATATCTGATTTCTACATGTATTGGATTCTCTGCACCTGCAGCATTTTTGCAAGGACATCAAGAAACTCTCAGGATTCCTGTGCATGCCCAGGTAGGTGTATCCTAGGTAGAACACTTTTTTTTAATTGGATAAAGGATGTGGGAGGATTGAATGAATATATTTCTTTAGCAAATGCTTCTATCTAGCAGTTCATGCAGTTGTTTATTATGTTTCTGGAACACCTCTTTCATTTTCTATTCTCAGTGTGCCGAGATTTAAAGAGAAACTGAAGTTAGTCCAGAAAGGCTGCACAATCCAATAGTCAGAATTGTTTTGGCTTCTGGAATGGCCACATAAGATGGCCTTGGAGCACTTTCTGTGTCTAATCTCGCCTTTCGAACAATAGGCTAAACTGGAGGCTCCCAAACTTGCATACACTCATAACTTTAGGAAGAGATCTCAAGTACTACTTAGCCCAATGCCAAGCTTACAGAATCTTCTGATTTGAAGCATCATCAATAGATATTAAGCAATTCTCCTTATATAAACATCCAGAAAAGGAGATTTCACAGTTCTCTTTGGGAAGTGTGATAGAGCACATGCATGCAGGAAGTCGCAAGTTCGATCCCTGGCTTCTCCAGGTAGGGCAAGGAAATGAATCCTGCCTGAAACTCTGGAGAGCCGCTGCCAGTCCGTGTTGACAACACTGGGCTAGATGGACCAAAGGTCAGACTCAGTATAAGGCAGCTTCCTATGTTCCTATATAGCTGTGAACACAAGTTAGCTGGGCGGCTCACAGAACAAATTCAACATTAAAATACGAGACAAGACAATGAAAACTAAAAGTAAAATTAAAACACTGGCGAGCTGTGTAGACTAGCAGATAAGGCTAATGCGTGGTAGCAAGACCTGTGGTTATCATCAATGCTAAGAACCGTATTTGAATTTCTCCATGTTTGCAGATTTAAATAATAGTGCAATGTTGGTCAGAATATACATTCTTAACCACATTCACAGCACTCAGTAGAGATGGGCTGAGGGCTACTAAATATTTGGCACTTTACTTGGAAAAATGGCCTCAGTCCGTTTCAGCCCACGTTTTCTATGCTAACAGTGCTTTGCATTTGCTTCTCTCCACACAACTCCTCTTCCCTTTCTCAGCTCCTGCACTCAGAGCCCCATGCACTGAGCTCAACAAATATGGGTGAATATGAAAAAAGACTGGCCAGAATGCAAGCCCAGCTGCGAGAGAACCTGGCAAGCTACCAGGCTGAGCTACTGAGTGCCCAGACTCGCCTTGTTGAGCTGGAAGGTCAGGTGAGTTAATCATGCCAACAGCGGAGGTAGAAATAGCCCTACCTAATTTTCTTTTTATGAAGGCATTATCCTGTATTTTAACAGCAAACACATTCTCCAGGTGTGGGTCCCTGTGTGGCTAAAATGGTACCATCCACACCAGCAGGCCTGGGTGAAATTCAAGGTTTGCAGAAGTTCAAACACACTTTAGAAATTAAAACAATCCACAGCGGATTATTTTTGTGGAGGGACCCCAAAGCAACCCATTGTGGGGTGAGCAGTGGGCACAAAAGCTGACTGACTGTTGTGGGGAGGAAATGGAAAACCAGGCAGAGACGTGGAATGGACTTTCTTGGAAGAGGGCTTGGCTGGCTGGCACCCTGAACCAAACACTCCACACTGCAACAATGTGTTGAAGGCCCTGCTTGTACTGTCATAAACATGTATGGATAATGAACGTTTCTGGACAAGCTCCTCCATAGAGACTAAATATGTGGAAATAGCCAAGGGCACATGAGGCACAGAAATGTCAGTCTCTTCTTCATGCCCCCCACTGCCAGATTCCCTGCACCAAAGCCAATTGAAGAGCTGAGCCCTATTTTCAAGTAAGAGTTGTATGAGCGAAGGTTTCCTCACTGCAAACATCTGTGCTGTCCGTGCGGATGTCGTGAGGTGGGGGTGGGCTAGTCAGCGAGACCTGCACATGTGTTGAATCAGTGCATGAGCATTACTTCAGAAGAAAGCTAACACCTGTATTTATAACTTGTTTTTATGGTTTTTATGGTTTTAAATTTTGTATATCGGTTTTTTAATGCTCAATGTTTTTAATTTTTGTAAACCGCCCAGAGAGCTTCAGTTATGGGGTGGTATATAAATGAAAATAATAATAATAATAATAATAATAATAATAATAATAATAATAATAATGTGGAGACCAAGTAGGGGATCTGGTTACAAGGTCATTTTAGTTTCCCTAGCACCACTTGGTGATTTTTGTGACTCTCCAAATTTATGCTGTATTGTGGCTGATTTTTTTTTTACATTTTTTAAAGTGAAGATTAAAAATCAAAAACAAATGTAATTTGTGTTGAAATACATTCAGGTGAGGTGGCTGGAGCTGGAGAAGAATCAGCAGAAACTGTTGTTAGAAAGTCTGCAACAGCGTCATCAAGAGGACTTGGAGCTCATTGAGAATGCTCACAGGTAGTGGTGTTTCCTTACGCACACTCATCATGGGGTACCCACCAAAAAGATCCCTATAAAACAGGAGCTGTGGGAAGTTTATGCATAGGTACCATCCACCCTCAAGAACTTGCATGCGTACTTATTTCTGCAGTCGCCAGGAGCACGTTCTTTTGCCTAGCTCTGAGACTCACGGGGAAGTGCGCTGCCATTGCTGTGGACACCTGCAATGGAGGGTATGTGCAGTGGGGTGAGGTTACATTCCTTCTGCCCCCAAGCCATTTTGCATCAGGCATTTTGCATCAGGCCTGGAAATGAATTGACAGCCAGTGCAGATGGATTAACACTGGCATAATATGAACATGTTGGCCAGTCCTTGTTAACAGCCATTGGCCCTGCTTTGGACCAGCTGAAGTTTCCTGACTATTTTCGAAGGCAGCCTCACCTATAACACATAGCAGTAATCCAAACGAATATTCCAAATTCTTATCCAAGTGATAAAGTGTGTATTTCACAGAATTTGGAAGGTTTTCAGTTTGTTTGTTTTTAAAACTATCAGGGACATACGGACCATTAGAGATTATAAGATGGTGACATAAGAAGGGACATGATAGACTACATTTCTAGAATTGTGTATACAAGGAAGGAGATTATGGATTGGGAGCCACATGAAGAATTGGAAGCAATGCTGGGTACAAGTGTCTGACCACTAGGAGCTCCAAAAGCTAGAACTCCTGTGGTTTCTATAGTTTCAGAGTCTTATGGGCTATCGTGAAGGTGATTTTTCTGGAATCTTTTTCTTGTTTTAATAGAGAGTTGAGATCGTAGGATTGTGTTAGAAGAGGCCATATTCTGCAGTTAGTCCTCAACCTGGTGCCCGCCAGATGTGTTGGACTATAACTCCCATTATCCGAAGCCAGCATGACTAAGCATATGTTTTAGCAATGGCCAGTAGTTGCACCTTTTGGGGAGGAGGTCATTATTCAGATAAATTTTGTATTGGAACCATCCTTAATATTTACTGATGTACATGCTCTTTTAAATTATCTATCTGCTTCCTCAAAATTAATATATGGTCAGGGCAAATCTATTACAAGTTTGTAAGGATAAACACTCACTTCCTATAATGCAAAGGATTGAAAACCTTACAATGCTTCCAAAATTTGAATGGGTAGTATTACTTATTTAGGATAATTTGGATATTTCATTTCTTTTTCTTTTCTTTGGTTGAAGGTTTACAGTAAAAAATATATTTGAAAGGACTAGGCATTGTGGGGAAAAAAAGTCTTAAGCCAACAGCTAAATGTGCTCTTTAATTAGAGTCTATAATAATAAGTCCTAATTTGGGGTTCTTTCTTCAATCCAAACATACTTGGCAACTTCTGTGGGGTTTTGGGGTGGATAGGAACCGTGCGAAAGTGATTGAGGACTCGTACCGCCAGCGTGAGGACCGTCTCCGGCAAGAGAACCAAGAGTTGGCAGAACAATACCTGTCTCGTTGTCAGGGTGCAGAACAAGCCAAATCAGAGCTGCTAGCCCAGCACCAGCGCCGACTCACAGAGCTGGAGCAGGAGAAGGCCAAGGAGATTGAGCGGCTGCAGGAACTTCAGCGGTAAGTGAAGAGAATCCATTGGACTTTGATGCTCTTCAGAAGCACAATTCAGACACACTAGTCTGTTTCCTTTGACCAGTGATTGAATTTTAATCCTTCAAAACTTGGCCAAACTTTCTGTTTGACCTCAAAGTGTGCCTTATGTACCTATACATACTGAAGAAGCTGCTCTTTTTATTCCACTTCCTCAGTAAGGGTGTGTTGTTGTTGTTTTCCTTTGGGGCCCCCAGGATGTCCATCCTGCAAATGCGCAAAGACCATGAAGAACAACTTCAACGGCTGAAACAACTAAAGACTCAAGAGATCGATGCAGTGACCAGTGCCACCTCCTACACCAGGTAATAGCTGCTGCTCACCTGTGATCCCAAGGGATTGGAAGGAAGAAAAGCCAGAACTAGGAAATAAGGAAGTATGGATGGGGAAAATTAATTCAAGCACAGGCAAACTAGACTAAGGTTGTCTACTGGAAATCTACTGGAAATTCAGCTAATTCCCTATTGGTTACTGCAGTGGGAGACATTGAGATCTTTTGCAGTCTGGATTCAGGGAGAATGTGATAAATGTTTGGACAGAGGGAGAGGGTTTTCTCTGCTGCTGCTGCTGCTGCTGCTGCTGCTGGACCCTTTGAGAGTGATATACAGTGCAGAGGAGCATTACATTAGGATCAACAGCAGAGTGTGGTAAAGGAGATCTCCTTCCTTTGGTCAGCCTGCGATTTACCCACAACTCTCAGCATTCACTGGTCATGCTGGCTGGAGCTGATGGGATTTGAAATCCACAACATCTGGAGGGTACAAGGCTCAGAAAGGCCACTGTAGGTAAATTGCAGGCTTCTTTGCTCTGCCAAAGCCACTGGGGAAGTAAAGTGTGACAGTCTGAGGAAGAACTGTGCAGGGGAGAACCCTCCACTCTTCCAGGTTAGATGTGTGACACAGAGTGGGTCTGTCCATATAAGAGTCCTAAGCAAAACCTGAGAATGTTGAGGCTTTGGCATGAGGATTTCAAATTGGTAATCTGACAGCACTGGCTAAAAATGTCATATGAACAACCTGAACCAATAGTACGTTCATCTCTAAAACGGAGGCCTGTATGAGTTCAAGTTGCCAGAAGGGGTCCAGCCCACACCCAGAAGAGTCAACCATTATATCTCACTACTGCCTAAGAAGCCTTCTGGCTCAATGGGAAACAAATGGATGCATCTTTCTAGATATTGTGGTGCTCTTCTGGTTTTTTGCAGGTCTTTGAATGGCATCATTGACCAGATGGAGAAGTTCTCCAGCAACCTGGATGATATTGCCAACAAAGTGGAGGCTACTCACAACACCACACACCAAGGACTTGAGATCGGGGCTCGCCAAAGGGATGAACAGCTCAGGGGTACATGTCTTTTTTGACTCTTGAAACTAAATATTAATTCTTCAAGGTCATTCTCATGCTGTGGGGCACTTTCAACTTAGCTTGTGCCCTGGTCTGAAAAGATTGATGTGGTCTCCATGTTCCTGCCATATTATCCCATATTTCTCTCAATACGTCAGTAAAATACTAAACGAATACAGGCTTGACCAGGCCTGTACATGAGTAAGCAACAAAAACAGTTAGCTGCCTCGCCTTGTTGAAGTCTGGACTAGGCTAAACTTAAGGCATTCCACTGCCGGTAGGAGGCAGAGGGATGACTAAAGCAGACACCTTCTAGAAAGCAAAGCCTTCCAGATAATACGTGATATGGGTGCTCTATGAAGCACAACGTGCCTGCCTGGTGCCATCTTGGAACTGCTTCCCTGTCACCCCACCACAGAAGACCAATCAGAGACAGGGAAAATGGCACCGGGCAGGCATGTTGTGTTTCATAGAGCAACCACCTTAGGAAGCCTGTGTACAGTGTGTGGAAAGCACACATACTCCTTTCTTGCTGTAAGATCCAGAGAGCCTGGTCCAAATTTGTCCAAAACGTTGCTGCTTCTATATTGCACCTCAGATTTGCCACTGGAGATACAGCCTTCAGACTGTTATGATCAGGCAGGCCTTAAGGAGAAGATAATACACGTTAGTTCTGTTTGATAGATTCTGTTTTTCTAGTTGAAAGTGAAACTAAATGCATAATGGCAAGAGCTGTGAGAAACGTAAAACAACGAACTCTTTAGGCTCAAACCAATGCCCCAGTCATGGTCAAATTCATCCTTCAAGAAGGTTAGGCAGGAAGTTGCCCTGTCTTGGCTAAGAATTGGATCTGGGGTCCATTTCCTTTTGAAAAAGGAGGCCCTACTGGAGTGTGTGTGTGTGTGTGTGTGTGTGTGTGTGTATAAATATACCTTGCAGTATCCCTCTCACTGTGTCCATGGTTTACAATGGTTGGCAAACCATGATCAGTACCATGTGGGCCTGATTTTGTTTCTGGCCAATTAATTAGTATGGTTTCTTAATACTTAACAAAGAAAGAAAATAAAAAGAACAGTCTGATTGCTCTTTAGGACCATGAGCACAATTAGGCCTTGGTTTGGATCATGCATGAACAGAATAGAAATTTAGTTTGTAACATAATGTCATGTATGGTATAATAATGTCATGTATGGTGCAATATGGCCAAGATGGCACTGCATTGTAAAAATCCTCATTTTCTACCTGCCTTTCTCGAGTTGAGATTGAGGACACAAATCAAGATGGTTCTAATTTCAGAGATTAGAGATTCGGAATCAGTTTTAATTGATTCTCCTGCTAGGTGACAGAGCTGGCAAAAACTAGCATAAGCACGGTGCACAGGGGTCCCCAGATCTTTTCTGTTCTCCTGATTGTGCCTAACAAGGGTAAACCAGTTGTGCAGGAGGCTGCTGTCTGGGAATGCCTCATCTTCTGCTTCATCTACTCTAGGTATAATAACAAATTTATTGGAAATCAGTAGAGAGATGCAATGGGTAGCACCAGTTATGTGTCCTAGCAGCAGAACCTGTGCAATAGTGGGATTTGACTTGGACAAAAAATTGGCCTGTACAGCCTTGGAGACTGCAAAGAGGTAGTAATTTTTCTCTTTGCCCCCTTCCCCCTTCCCCTTTTCCTTTCTCTTTCTCATCTGGAAGTTCTGCAAGACCGTCTGACCCGGCAGCAGAGAGACATGGAAGATGAACGTGGCCGGCTGCAGGAAGTCATCTCTAAAATGGAGGCCAGGCTAAATGAGCAGACTCGCCTGCTGGAGCAGGTGAGCTGATGCTAGATTGGAAGCACCTCAAGGCAGGTGTCTGCCAACAGGAGTGGGAGAATTCTGATTCAGGACTTAAATAAAGGTGGCCTATTTCCCCCGCCTCTGCAAATAGCATTAACCCTGAAGGCAACTGCTGGCTTTAGGACTGCTTAAATGTTGATAGATGGAAAGTAAATGCATTTCTGAGGCCTTTTAAACTTTAATAATAATAATAATAATAATAATAATAATAATAATAACAATTTATTTCTTACCTGCCTCTCCGTCTGGATCGAGGCGGGGAACAACAACATGATAAAATACATAAAACTGATTAAAACATGACACATATTATTAAAACTGCATGAAAAATCCTAAAACATCCTAAAAACATCCTTAAAACATCCTTTTGACTATATCTGCTAGCTTTACACAAAATGAGAGCTTAATGGTCAATCAAATGCTGTCTCATAACCTTACTTCCACTTCCAGGTGAGGCCTTGAGTGAAGAGATATGAAGGGAAATGTATCTTGGGGGGCGGGGAGTTTCACTTGAACAAAGAGTCTGAATATTCCCTGGCAGAGTCTATACAGCAAGGGTGCAAAACCTCTTTCAGTCCGACTGCCAAATTTCATTTTGGAGAAGCTTTTGAGTCTGCATTGCATAAGAACACAAGAAGAGCCTTGCTGGATCAGACCAAAGGTCCATCTAGTCCAGTACTCTGTTCACACAGTAGTCAACCAGCTGTCATCTGTTAGTGGGGGGCAGGGCCAAAGGAAAAATGGGCGGGGGCAAAATACAAAAAACACCAGTATATTTTAATTTAAAACTTTTCCTGCGAGCAGTGAAGCCTTAAGAAAGGCGTTTTGACCTTTTCGATTGGGGGAAAGCTCCACAAAAGCCAGGAAACCACCAAACAAATGGAAGGGGAAGGGGGTGTGGCCCTTTGGGGAACCCTGGAGGTTAGGGTTTGGCTCCTGGGCTTGAGGTTCTGCACCTTTGGGAAGCTGACATGCTGTTGTGGATTGGGGAGCCCGTGGAGCCAGAAAGGGGCGAGAAACTGCTCAGAAGTAAATATCAGATTTGACAAGTAGAATTTTTATTGGGGCATTTATGGATTCACAACACAGATAACTTTTAAATTTGTAATCATATATAAAGTGGTAAAGGGTGGACATTTTCCTTGAGGCAAAATGGTGTTTAAAGATCAGAGTAATGGTTCCAATTCATGTTAGTGGCTGTGAAAAAGTTCCTGTTTAACTAATTCAGAATACAATACCTGCAGTTACATAGAATTGGGAGGAAATCTTACAAACATGCTTTTTTTTACTCACCCACCTGCCCTGATTATGCTGGCAAAAGGAATTTGAAATCCTTATTTATAATGGTTATTTAAACAGCATATTTAAAGCACCTAGCACGGTTCTAAATTATGTTTATTTTTCTGGACCAGATTGGGGTGAGAGGGGAGTAAGGTGTTTTTAGCTTAATTTAATAAAAGAGAAAAATAAGAAAAAACAGATACAGCACTGTCTGTTTTGTTTTTCGTTTGCATGCACTTATTTTCCTACCTGGATAGTATGGAATTGCATCGTTGATGTCTCAGCCGTGATTGGAGCTGCTTTCAGCTGGGTAGCCCTTCTAGCTAATGTGTTTGCCCTTCTGGCTTGCCTCACCTAATTGAATTGCTTTCTTGTCTACTAGTGGGATAAACCTTCTCTGAGCCGACTTGTGTCTTTCTGCCATAGGAACGCTGGAGAGTGACAACGGAACAATCCAAAGTGGATTCTGTACAACACTCACTAGAGGAACAGAGAAGGGTCACGACCCAGCAGCTGACCATGGAAAGGGAAGAGCTACAGAGGGCAAAGGTTAGAGGTGTCCATGTCGTTTGAGTAAATCAGAGGTGATGAACCTCTTTCAGACTGAGGGCCGAATTCCATTTCAAAGAAGCTCTTGGGGGCCTCGTTCCAGTAGTGGGTGGGGCAAAAGGGGAAGGACCAAAACCCAGAAATACCAGCATATTTTAGTTTAAAACTCTTAGTAATTAAGCTTTAGGAAAGGCATTTCAGTCTTTTAAAATGGAGGGGGGGGGAACTGTACAAAAGCCAGAAAACCAGCAAATTATTGGTGGTTAGAGGAAAGGAGGTGGGGCCAAAGGAAGAGATATGGCCATCTGAGGGACCCTGGAGGGCCAGAGTGGGATCCCAGGTGGGCCGGATTTGGCCCACGAGCATGAGGTTCAACACCCCCACTGTAAAGTAAGGACTGATTTATTTGCAAACATGCCACACTCTGTACAGAACTGAAAGTTGGGAGAGACAAATCTGTACATCTCTTATATTTCCTTGTACTTTCGTTTATATTGCCTGCTGCTCTTGCTTTTATGTAGATATTCTTCCATGCAAGCAACATGAGATTTAAAGCAGACACAGATCCTGTTCCCAAGAGACAATAAAATGTGTTGCGGTTTTATTTTTCCAATGTAGCTGAATGTAAAGGGAAGTTCAAGACAAACCACCAAGCAGAACAAAACTATATTAATCTTTTCAAATAGTGTTTAGGTTATGCTGGTTGCGTAACAAAATGATTTGCCCCCATTTTGGTGCTTTCAAGAAGAACACTTACTGGCCTCGTCATGTTCTTGCTCCCAGAATTCTCTGCTTGATGAACAAAAGTCAGTAATGCAGAAGTGTGCTGAAGAGCGCCGTAAACTTGCTGCGGAGTGGTCAGAGCTCCATATCCAACAGAGGCTGAGCAAAGAGCGCACAGAGCGGGAGGTTGACCGGGCTCTGCAGATTGACTCTCAGAGAGAAGGGACCATCATGAGCCTTGCAAAGGTAAAAGGGGCTTAATCTGAGCTACTTAGTTCTGCAATTTTTTTTGACCCGGTTCCGATGACATGCTAAACCATGATTGTTAAGCATTTTGAGCTAAACATTATGTCTTAGCATGTCATGTGAACAATTCCTAACCATGGTGGCTACATAACCATGGTTTAAACATGCTCACTAACCATTTGCTGCAAAAGGGTTAGTGGCCTAACCATGGCTTAGCATGTTGTCTGAACAGGCCCTTTCAATGCCACAGCTCAACCCTGGAACGTATGGAGTGAAAATAAAGTGTGGGAGAGTCTATTTGTGTAATGGAGCAGTGGCTTATGGAGTCCTGTCATTTAGAAGCTAATAGAAATAACACTGCATGAATGGCTTAAGGCAGGTGAGGAACATTTGGCCCTCCAGATATTGTTGGAGTGTAACTCCCATCAGCCCCAGCCAGCATAGCCAAAGGTAAGAGATGATAGGAGTTGACAACAGCAACTGGAGGGCCACATGTTTCCCATCCCATGCTTAAAGGTATAACTAAAAATAATGCTGATGATCATTATAAAAAATTGTTATTTCTACTTCAATCTTTCACTAATGTGTCCAGATCAGCTTAAAAATGTGTGTGTGGGGGGAATCATTACAGACATAGAAGCATAAAACACAACAATCAATTTAACTAAAATTAATTTTCTCTGGTCTGAGCATGTGGTAGGTACCTGGCTAGAGGGATCTGATTCATTGTAAGGAGTTGCCTTATATCCCATTCTCAGAAATACAAGAGAGCAAATTTCTGGGACTCTTTTTATTAGGAACAAGCAGACCTGAAAATCAAAGCTAATGAACTGAGATCCAAGGAGGAGCAGTTGGCTAGAGATCGGGAGATCCTGGAGCAAGAGAAACAGGAGCTGAAACTGGAAAAGGAAAGAGTTAATGCAGCAGCTTTGCACGTTAAGCAGAGGGCAGACGAAATCAACAGCATGAGCAAGGTAGGAAAACCACCTTTTTTCTTTTATATGTCCTAGTCATGCTAGGAAAGGCAGGAGAGGAGGTTGAGTCAGTATAGCACAGGAGCCAAAGAATGGATTTTGATTCTAAACTAATTTCTAGTTTAGTCTAGTTTCTAAATCATAGAGATGTTGAGGCCCAGTTTGGAAGGAGAAAAGTTGAATAGAAATCATTTGTGCAGTTACCTACTCCTTGAAAAGCCCAATTAAGATCACATCTTTTGTTGATCAAGATCAATTTTATTGTAATAAAGAAGAAGGCCATGGAATGTATTTTGCCTAACACATGACACTCATTGGCCTGTTTCGGACGACACGCTAATCAATTGGGGGGGAAACAATCGTCTATTGTGTTGATTATCGTGTCGTCTGAATGCTGCCTCCATTGCCTAAAATAACTTCTGAATGCTGCCGATGAGCAACACAACAGACGATTGTTTAACCCCCCCCCCCCCCCCCCGGTTGATTAGCGTGTCATCTGAAACATGCCATTGAATATCCTTTTTGTTGTAATATAGGAGTTCTTGGGAGAGAGGCATCAAATAAAGATGCAAATAAAAAATCTTTAACGTGTTCTTTTAAAATCTAGAGGATGAAGGGGGTGTAAACTGGTGGTGGGTATTAAAACAGTAAGCTGGGGAAAAGAGGACAAGGTGTTTGGAAAATAAATCAGAGGGGAGGAGCCAGTGAAGAACAATATAAAGGGAAAGTGGGGAGTAATAGCAGTAGTAAAATTCGGATAACTTTTGAAGTTTGGGTTACAAGGCCAGACACTACATAGGTGCTATAAAACTTCTGACTTCAGATAAGAAAGTTTGGAATTCTAACTGAAAAGAATGTTGCTAAGGCATTGCTTTACCATGGTCAGCTGTAAAGAGAATTAAAATGGTGGTTCCACATAGCACTTTATATAGCTATTCCCTGTTTAAACAATAATAATTCAGAAATGCCCTCCTATATCCTTGCCTTATAGTTTGTTTTGGAGGGGACCCTTAAACCACAGTTTCCTGATTCAGATGTAAAAGGAAACTGTGGTTTAAGAAACCAGGATGTCTTTATTGAAGCCAGGCATGTGGTGGAAGACATGCTGGGCATATGAACACAAGATTCATTCCTGGTCTCATAAAACATGGCTTATTGGACCAAGATTGTGATGTCTGAACCAGGCCATAGTGCAAACCAAAAATGTAAAAAGAGCAAGGAAATTTTCCCGCAATATGTGCAGGATGAAATATATTTTACCACATTGAGCAGTGAGGGAGAGGCACTCTGCTGACACTTAACAGCACTTGCATCTTCACTTATGCCAGGTTGAACCCTATCACAGAAAATGGGTTCCAGGGCAATGTCCTGGTGAGCTGTAGCTCAGATCACATCCTCATTCTTTCTCCTTGTGCTCCACAGCTATCCTCCCAGAAATATGAAGAAGGGGAGAGAGCCCTCCTGGAGGCAAGGAAGGTGGAGTCCGAGCATCAAGCAAGGTTGCGTGTTGTGCAGCAGCAGATGGAACGGCTCAAGCAGCAGGAGGAACATCTCCACCAGGTAATCTCTTCTGACGTTTTGAACCAACTTGTTCTCTGTGTGCCACCATTTTGTCAGCCTCAGAATCTGTGATTATAATATTATAACCTGCCACATCCTGTGGGCTCAAGGTGGGCAACAGCATTCCCAACATAAGATAGATAAGAAACAGAAATAATAGAAACGATAGGTGGGTGGATTGATGGATGGATAGATGGGTGGATGGATAGTCTGAAAAGATGGATGGACGGCAAGGAGATATAGCTGAGTGGGATTCAGGACTGCTTCCTACACTGGCAAATGACAGTCTACCTGGTAATTTGGAGGCACGTAGCAAGTCCATGCACAGTATGTTGGTTGAGGATGAGGGAGTTGCAAGGTAAAGGTGACATAGAGCCTCCTACTAGAATGTTTCTCTTTCTTTCTCCTCTTGGACTGGCTCAGGAACGTCTCAGTTTGTCTCATCAGAGGAGGCAGCTTGAACAGCTGCGGGTGGGACTTCCAAGCAATCTACCGCTATTCCAGACCACGCCCCAAGTGCCGTTGTCGGGTGCTCAAGCCAACGTAATCTCCAACAGGCACTGTAAGTAGCTACACAGACACAAACAATCCCCTCAGGGAGTGTGTTCAATGGAAAGAATCAGGGTAAAAGTGCAAAATGCTAATTCCATGTATCTGAGTGGGACTGTTGGAGGAAAAGAGAAAAGGCCCTGCCATTGGCTACCTAGTAAACTTCATTGAGTGAGCAGGGATTTGAGCCTGAGGTTTCCCCACACAAACAATTCAAGCCACTGCCCAGCACTGGCTCCCAAGATATAGTCTTAAGACAGAGCGTTGTCAGATAGTAAACTAACATGGAAAAATTGACTTGGGAAAATAATGCTTCCATAGCTTCCTTAAAATTAAAGACTGTATTATTTACTGTACTTGATTCCCCCCACCCCTTTCTGAACTAAGCAGAGATCTGAAGCTTGCTTCGCAATTAACCAAACAGCTACAACAAGAAACAGAAGCTGGTCTCCGAAACTGTATTCCTGACCCTGCTATTTATTGGTTAAGAACGTAAGAAGAGCCATTACTGGTTCAGACCGAAGGCCTATTTAGTTCAGCATTCTGTTTCTCACAGGGGCCAACCAGATGCCCATGGGAAACCCACAGGTAGGACATGAGTGCAATAGGACCCTCCCACTTGTATACCCCCGCAACTGGTATACAGAGGCATGGTGCTTCCAATACTTGAGGCAATATATAGCCATTGTGATTATTAGCCATTGATAGCTTTATCCTCCAAAATATGCCCCCTTTGATAGATAAATGTTCCTTTGGGGAAGGCAAATTGATTTGACTCTGACCTGATAGTTCTGATAGCTTCATTGAAAACTCTTTCTCTGTCTTTCTGATGTGAAGCATATGTAACACTAGGGTGACCAGATAAAATCCAGGTCAGGGCTCTTGTAACTTTAACAGTTGTAGAGAAAAGGGGATTTCAGCCAGAGTCATTTGTATGCAATTAGTTCCTGGTGAAATTCCCTCTTCATCACAACAGTTTAAGTTGCAGGCACTATACTAGAGTGACCATATACAAAAGAAGGCAGGGCCCCTGCAACTTAAACTGTTGTGATGAAGAGGGAATTTCACCAGGAACTAATTGCATACAAATGACTCTGGCTGAAATTCCCTTTTCTCTACAACTGTTAAAGTTACAAGAGCCCTGACCTGGATTTTATCTGGTCACCCTATGTAACACTTGGGCCTCATTACTGTACCTAAGTTTATTTTCTTCCCAGATTTGCCACTTCCTGTTCCTGATCTAGCTAAAGTCAACCCTGGCAACACTGCAGCTTCCCAGGTCCTCCTAAGGTCAGGACCAGCAGACCTCTATGCCAAACTTGTGCTGCATAAGCTTACAGCAGAAAGAGTAAGATACCCTTCTCCATCATTTGATCTACTGTGCATTGGGAACATCAAATCTGCACTGGGCTTGTATATCTGTCCTCATGGCTTCATTCAACTTTTATTTCACCTTTTTGCATTTACCTCAGTTTCAGCTCTTAACTATTGCATGCTTATTTGAATAAGAGCTCTGTTTAGCTCACAAAGTTTGTGTGAACTTACTGACAAGCTGTTAAACGGAAACAGAAAGGTAGCACCATGACTATCTCTGGGTACTCTACAAGAGCGATTTAAAGCTCTTTCAAGGCGCATTACCAAATTTACCTCTACAAGAGCGGAGCGCAAATCAGGGGCCCAGGCGCGTTTTATTATTCGCATCTTCGCGTGCGCGTTAAATAGCGACTTTTAATTTACGGTGGGAGTAAGAGTGCCTTATATCCGTGTAAACAACTTTCTGAGGAGGCGCATTAACGATCAGAGTGGGCGGGCTGTGGTCGTGATGTCATGGATAGAACTGCCCCTTTGCTGGGAAAGCCTCCCACTTTTTTGTTTAGTTTTTAAAAATAAAGTTTATTTTAACTCCCCTGATAGACTATTTTGTTCATGGAGATATGGGGGCCAGATGGAGGTGGTTTCACGAGAAGTAAAGGGGGTAGGAAGGATGTGCGCATAATTAGCGATCAGCTCACATATCGTCCCCTCGCTTCTTGCTGGGTTCCTGACCTGAGCTCTGTGTGTGTGTGTTTGTGCGTGTGTATGTTTTACAGTTGTTGAGCTTGCTGGGAAGAAGAGGGGGAAGGAACGCAGCAGCATCCCCCTATCTGTTTTGGCGTGTGTGTGCAAGGCACATTCCCATTTACTCCTGAGCAGGTTACTTCAAATGGCAATCAGGGCAAAGGGTGGGGAGACAGGTAGCTGAACATGTTAATCAGGTCATTCCCGGCAGGTAATCTAGGAAACCAAAGGCAGGAGATTCTGGTAGGATGGGAGAGAAACTGTTTGGGGAGTTCCTCCGGGTCAAAGCGCATTACTTTCAACAACATTTGCATGCGATTCTCAGTATGTCAACAACTTTAAATCACGTTTCATACAGTCAGTAATACGCTTCAACGCCTCCCGTGTATTGGGATTATGCATAAAAGTGATTGTCAGGAGATGCGCATAATTGGGCAACCAGGTGTCAAACCAAAATCTTGTAGAGGGGACCTGAGACCCAAGCATTCAGCCTCTGTATGCTTCCACCAAGGGACCCATGGTTCACTGATGTTGTCTTCATTTTTCTTCCTGTGTATATATTTTTTAAAACAGGATCATGATTTCTTGGAAGAAGAGCAGTTCTTCTTAGAAACCTTGAAGAAAGCTTCATACAAGACTTCATTCCAGTCAGTATGAGATCAGATGAGTCCTGGAAACAGCCCCATCTGGATTGGAGCTTTCTTCTAATAAAGCTGGATTTTATCACTTTGAATGGTTGAAAATGCTTTCGTGGGGTATTCAATATGTAAATAACTGTCAAACTCAACTTTGGCAGGAATTACAAGATGTAAAATAAATCTTTCTTTTATATTTTCTGTAAACCCTTGCTTTTGCCAAACTAATAGGCTGATTTTGTTTTGTCTTGTTTTTTTACGGAAGCTCTTTGCTAGTTGCTGGCTTTGGAACTTGGTCCTTTTCAGACAGTAGTAAACACCCTGATCATATCACATCCCTTCTCACCCCATAACCATCTTGCATTCCAATGGGGGCCTTTCCCACCATCTGTGGGCCAAAACAGGTCACTGACACTGATCCTATACATGTCTACTCAGAAGTAAGTTCCACTGAGTACTGTGGGACTTTCTCCCGGTAAATGAGTATTAGATCGCAGAATGAATCTACAATCCTAAAAGTACTAACTTCCGACTCTTCTGTTCCTCATACATGAACCTACCCTTTGAATTGGTTTCTACTATATCTTATGATAATGGAGCAATATGGTATGCAGCAAAAAGGGACCATCAACCACATTCTTTTATATTGTAAAAATTGGGCTCTACTCCCTTCTAACACTCAGAAACTATCGTATGTCAGTATAGCAGAACATTAGCAGCCCATAGGGCCAATGTCTCCGTCAGCTCTAGCTTAATAGCTACCACATCTATGCAAATACTTGGCGTTTTAAAAAATTATTATTTGAATCAGTAATTTGTTTCCAGTATGAAACTTTAGGCTAAACATGTTACCTTTCCCCTCTGCTAAAGTATTCCAGTGGACTATTGGGGATGGACGAGATCTCTGTAGCTCTTAAATTGCTTGTTTTTCTGGTTTTGGAGGCAGCAACTACTGCTGCGCTCAAACAAGCTACATGTTTGAGTCAGCTTTTCACAATCTGACTTAAATAGGTACCCAAATTGTCACCTGTCAGATTAACCTCCATGCTATTAGGCTGTAAAATGGATGACTGACTAATCAACAGGAAGCTTTTATAATATTAATGGATAGGAAGGGCAGAAAGAACTTTACTATATATTTTTCAATAATCTTCCATCATTTCTTCCATGTTCATTATTTCTTTGTAGGCACCTCATGTTCTCAGCAATTGCACACTGGTCTATGCTTGCATCGTGCCTGTGGTTTGTTGTTTATCCTATTAACAGGCACATCTCATTAAGGCCTTGAAAGCTTAATAAAACCTATAGGCACAGAAAAACAATCTGCTTAGAGAAACAGCCCCCCCTTTGACTGCCTTAGATAATATAATTTAGCAGGGGGAGCTGGATGTTTAATCTTCATGTGTCACTCTCTGCTCCTTTTCATTAGAACTTCCATCAAGGAGACAAATGTTGCTTATTTGGGCTGCTGCCTGCATGGTAAGAAACTAATAAAAGCAGTGGAGAACATTGATTTGATCAGGCAGTTATAGAGAATCACTGGGCTTAGTTATAATTATAAACCTGGAACAGATGAGATGGACAGCAGGAGAAAATATTTCCAATTATACCATGTGTGAGAGTTAAGGAATAGTCCTTGAATTCTTCTAAAGAAGCAAAGTAGTGTCAGGAAGTGGGAGGCAACAGCGCTTACACAACTCTGTTGATTCTGATGTGGTTTCTGCAGCAATTGGCCAGTCGTTTTTCTGGTCAGTTGGCAGCCCCACCATCCGTTTGCTTCTGCTTTGTGTATATTGGTATCATTGTACCGACAGAATGCAGGTGAATTTAGAGGGCTTTTTTTTTTAAAAGCAAGTGTATCCCTGTCATGGAGCTGTAAAAGATACAAGAAGGTTTGCCATCTAAAAAAAGGTCCACCTTAACATAGCACAAGCTCACATGACCAAATACTGATCCTTATGTAGCCAAAATGGCACAATCCATGCACTATAGGGAGGTATCAGTAGACTTGGGGAACTCCAAGGTTTGCAGAAGTACCCCCCAAAAAACCCTTTAGGGGACAAAAACTTGGGGTGGGGGGGAAATGCCCCCAAACAGCCCAGTGTGGACTGAGTATATTTGATAGTCATGGAATGCCACTGACCGGGAGTGGGGGGCCGAAAGAGCCTTTCTGTTCAAGGCATTTATTTTGTGCTCATAATTCCTCATTCACAGTTGTTTGCTTTATACAACATTGTCATCCTCCAGGGCTTCTCCCATTCTTCTTCTAATAAGGAAAGTCTGAGAAGAAAAAAAACACAGGGAGAAAAAAATATATGTAAAGGAGCTCATCTTAATCCCATAAAGAATCTGGAGACAGAAGCTTGGTAAAATGGCAGTTTAAAGAATCTTGTGTAGAAAAGCCCAAAACACAGGAGAGGTGAATAGAATGGCTGGAATCTTGAACAGCAGGTCACACTTGTTAGTTTTGATTATGCCTAAAGATTTTTTATCCTACTGTGTTCATGTGGGGCCCATTATATTTAAACAAACCCTAACCAAACTGCCAGGGACAACCTATTGTTTGTAGATTTAATAAGCAGCAGCACCTTTTTTGGTGATTCATAGTATTTTATGTACATTATCACAGTAATCCTTATACCAACAATTTATTTATTGCAGGTGTGGAGGGCCCGAGTAGACATTATTTGGGAAATCTATGATTGGAGTTCTCGCCATTTTTTTCTTGGTTAAAAGAATTTGATTTGGGAGAGATTAACACCTTTCCTCAAGCCATTTTCCTACTTAAATCACCTTCCCAGCCCCCACCTACTATTTAGGAATGGGGAATAACAGGTACAATTTCAGCGAAATAAATCCTTACTAATTACTGTGGTCCTGATCCAGATTCACATACACACCCTGCCTTCCCCCTCCCCTGCTTTTGAACCAAAGAGAAATACAGACCTAGTTTAGCCCTCAGCCTGACATCTTTAATACAGGATTGTAGTAAGCGTTTCTGAAAATAATGTACACAAAGTACTTTAAGCACTAAAACCAAACAAACCACTCATTGTTGTCCTATGCTTGAGCAACCCAGCTTCTTAGTGAATTCATGGCTAAGCAAGGCAGTTTTGGCTCAGTCTCAGACATACTATATACCAGCTACACTTCGATTTTGTCCTCTTAAGCAAAAGAATGGATTACATTTTGTGTAGCAAATCAAGTCACAAGTTCTGAATACATTCTTACTCTACTACTGGCCTCTAGTGGTAAACAGCAGGCAGAACACAATGTATATAAACCAAAAGCACCTGTCCCTTTGTTATCTGCATTCTAACTTATGGACACACATTTAGTCTTAAACTCAGGTGATCACAGCTAAGCAAATCACCCTAGCTACCCTAAGCCAATTTCCCAGCCTCATTGCTGTCCCTCGCCTCCACTTCCCATTGCTATTGAAATAGTAAGACTATATTACAGGGTTGTTGTAAACCACTCTAAGCTTCAGCATCCTCACCTGCAGTATGGCAATAATACTGAACTACATTGCAGATAGTCCTAACCCAATGTCTCTTAGTATCAGTCTCTTCTACCTTCAGTATGAAAATAATGCTTGTAAAAAATACAATAGGCAGTAAACCTATATAACCAGTTGCTGGGGAATATGGGTGGGAGGGTGCTCTTGCACCCATGTCCTGCTTGTGTGTCCCAGGTTGACAGCTGGTTGGCCACTGTGTGAACAGAATGCTGGACTAGTTGGATCCTTGGTCTGATCCAGCATGGGCATGGTTCTTCTTATGTAAACTGCTCGCACAGTTAGCTTTTCAACCTCCAACATGAGGATAATAACACTGGACTATATTTTAAGATTGTCATGAGCAACTTTCAGCTTCAGTCCCCTCTCCCAGTGTGAACATATTTTTCAGCTTCCTGCTCCCCACATATCTGCAATATGGGGATAATAGCAGATGGTTTACAGGCAGTTTATAGTTTTGTCACTGGAGGCCCAGGTAGCTTCTGTGGCAAGGAATACCTTTCATTGCCAGGGCTGGGCCATCTGAAGAAAGGCAGGTAACAACCAGAGAGAGAGAGAGACTTTTCAGTGATAGTGCCCTATTTGTGAAATTTCCTTCTCAAGGAGGCCTGCCTGCTGCCAACATTTTCCTTTCGGTGCTTGGCAAAGGTAATTTTATTCTTCCAGGCATTTGTATGTACTTCAATGATTTTTAAAATGTTATATTTTACTTATGTATTTTATCTTATTGTAAACTGCTCCAGAAGCTCTGATGAAGAGTGTTATTATATGTATGCTTTGAACCAAAGATAAGCAATCTGGGAGCTCTCAGATGTTTTGGACCACAACTCCCACAATTCCTGATCATTAGCCATGCTGGCTAATGTGAGTTGTAGTCTAAAACATGGAGGGCACCAGGTTTTAAACTAAGAAAATATTTCCACTTAGAGCAGAAAGCATTTGCAACGTACTTCAAAGAAGTAAAATAATTTGTTACCACTCTAACAAAGAAATAATAGCCGAGGCTCCAAAAATATATATTTAAAACACCCAGGGTACTTCCAGATGAGGCTTTATTGCACCATCACCCTGCCTCATTATCACAATTTCACAAGGGGAACCAGGTAACGAGGTCTTCTACTCATCTCTTGCTTTTCTACCACTTCTGTCTTTTTTTCTTATTGCAGAAAATCCTGTTAAGGAGAAAAGGGTAGAATAGCTGCACAAGGCCTTCTAACAAGTCATATCACAGCCAACCCCACCACTAGGCTAAGTGAGGCAATTGCCTCAAGCATGAAAATGCAGGGGCGCGAAGGGGGCAGTAGCAACAGCCCCCCCCCCCCCAGCCTTTTTCAGAGGACAGCTGTGTGTGCAGCCTGTCCTGCACTATCTAAAATACCCAGCTTCCCTCCAGTGTGGTGGTTACTATCCCGTTGCTAGTGCTGAAATAAAATTCACCTCCCCGACATGTGTGTGTACATATGCATGCAGTTTCGTCCTCACCCTGGTAATGCTAGGAGCCCATCAGGAAGCACCGTACCTCTGCAGGCAAAGGGAACTGTCTGTATAGTATGTTTTGTTTCCATGGTTGGCTTTTCTAGACCGAGAAGCCCCCTCTTCCGTTTTATTTCTTAGGCCACAAACCATACTTACCTGTGCAATCAATGGGACTTAATTCTGAACAGACATGCATAGAGCTGCATGTTGTAAATACTTGGTAACTTATGGAAATAGACAACCTGGTCGACAGCACCATTATATGCATGTTTACTCGGTTCTTAAACATCTCACTCGCAATTAAACCTCACTGACTACAGTAGGGCTACTTCTGAGTAAGAATACAATTGTGCTGTAAACGTCATTTGTGAAAACCTCAGAGATCGTAATGAACACAGTTATAGAAAAACCCTCCATGTCTATTGTTGTAAAGTCTTTTTTTAAAAAAACTAACTCCGAAGACTTCACTTCGAGGCTGTTTACGAAATCTTCCTTGCAAAATAAACATAAATACGAGCTTTCAGTTGGTTACGGACGTCTTTTTTTTTTTAACCTTTCAATTTTTCTGCCATCCCATCCCTATGAAAAAAAAGCTTTTTAAAAACAATGCCAGTTACTTTGCAGCAAAACCAACGAAAAGCCTTGTGACTCGTTAAAAACATAGGTTGCCCTCTTAACGCATCACTTGGGGCTGGGAGTAATCCCCACTGAACTCAACGGAGCTTCCTTCTGAGTAGGCATGCGGAAGATTGCGCTGTAAATTTACTGATGAAGCGAGCTTCAGTCGACGAAACGTTATGCTATCATGAACGTGTTCGACTTTAAGGTGCCACAACGGTCTTCGTTGTTTTAAAAAGCGAGCGTTATGAATAGAATTTTGGGAGGGGCGCGAACTAGTAAGCAGGCACTCGCGAAGTCAGCCCCTCCGGGCAACGTCATCCAGAGTGAGCCAAGCGTCCGTTGCCGTGAAGAGGGGGCTTTCCAGGAGGTGCGACGCAGGAGCCGGTGAAATGGCGGCGCTTAGGTTAAGCGTTCTGCTGCATGGAGTACGAAGGAGCAGAAGTTTTAGCAGTAGTGGTAAGTGGTGGCCTGACCTCCTCCTAAGGTCCGATGGAATTTAGCTTCTGGTTTTGCATGGTTAAAGTTCGCTTAGTAAAAATTGCATAGGGAGTGCCCACTCACTGTACCTATGTCTGACCTCCAGTGAAACGGCCAACCGCTGTGCAAGCTTATCTGAACTCAGAGGATGTTTAGAAAAAATAAGCGCATTCGGTAACCCTTTAAACATACTAGTCCTCTTGGAAATAGCTCTTGTATATGAATGTATTAAGGCACTGCTGGTATAAAGTTCAGTAATGTGTTACTATTTAAATTTTATACACAACTCAGTATTGAAGCTACAAACGTAACAAGGGTCCCCTCTACAAGGATTCGCTTTTGCGCCTGGTTAGCCGATTATGCGCATAATCGCAGAAGCGCATTTACGCCTAATACCTCTGCACGAGAGGCGGCGAGAGGCGGCGAAGCGCATTAAGGGATGACCAAAATGCGCTTTACAAGTAGTTAATGCGGAGAATCGCTTGATCACATAGTCAAAATGCGCTTTAACGGCCGGAGCAAAATAAAACTCGCTGTTTAACGCGCATTCGATAATGCGCATAATCGGAGAGATAACGTGCCTCTACGCCCGATTTGTGCTCCGTTCTTGTAGAGGTAAATTTTTTAAAGCGCCTTGAAAGAGCTTTAAACCTCTCTTGTAGAGGCAGCCAATAAGTCTGATTCTTTCACTTCTCTCGGTTTTTTTTAGCTGCTGTCAGAATAATAACTTTAACGTTTTAGAACATAACATTTCTTTAAAAAATGTAAGATCTCAGTTTTAATATCATGCTCGCTTCTGCATCTGCTGTGTATTTGCAGTGCCTCTTTTCCCCCTTCTTGCTTCTGTTTCTATTAGCATGGTTTCACTTGAAGGGAGATACCGAAATGAAGACCCAGCCTTACTGTGCCTCTGATCAGGCAGTTGAATTTGTAAAACAAAAATATTATTTTGTGTTTAGCTGTTCTCTGTAAGCTGGGAGTACCTCTGGGACCAATGCCTAATGAAGATATTGATGTCAGTAACTTGGAGGCGTTGGAAAAGTACCGCACCTTCACTCGCTACTTCAAGGTAGCAGAAAAAGAGAGTAAGAAGCTTCACTGGTGGCCAACCTACAAGAAACACATCACTCCTCAGCAAGGTACTCAGTCAGGGAGGACACAAAAGCCTGGTTCAGTTTCTTTTCTCCCACTCCCATTGTATTAATAGCCAATTTTCTTCATCTGGAAAGTGCAGTCCTGTTTGTACATGTTTTGGAATTAGTCCTATTCCATGCAGAGGAACTTAGTAAGCATGGATAAGATTGGGCTGTAAAGAGTGGATATACCTGTATTTGGATGAAGAGGTTTGCAGGAAAAAATAAAAGGAAATAAACAGTGATAGTATAGCTGTTGCAGTTAGACTTTAAGAGAAATGGAACTGCCTTTGCTGTTTAAAAAGCAAAGCAACTGGATTAGAAGCTGAGAGCTTTGCATTGAGTCTTTGTATTTTTTCCTATCCATTTTAAAGAGTTGTGTATGTATGCACACACATGCACTGGGACCCTTGCTGCAAATCAGAGATTGGGTGAATGCCAGGTCTACTGGGGACATTTTCTACATACTTCAGGATAGCAGATGAAAGGTTTGCAGGCCTAAGCTATACCATATACAAGACATTAGGCTCTTCCAGTGTCTTGAGCATTTATGGTTTGTCCATAACACAATTGTAGGCAGAAAGCACATCGTGAGATTTATTTTAGGTCTTGTCTTTTTTGACCCTAGACGAAGAGGCAAAGATAGACATTGGCCTACCTTCTCATACGGTACCATGGAGAAAAAAACTTAAGGACAGAAAAGCCACATTGAAACAAAATTTCAACAACGTGGAACTGGAAAGTGCATCCCGTCTCAGGACACGTATGTTGGTTACAGCTCCCTCCACACTCAGTTCTTTTGTATTTGCAAGAGCTTATCCAATCAGTGTTTCTCAGTGCTCTGTTTCTGCTTGCAGTGTTGGTTCCACTTGATGATATCAAAGCTGAATGGGAGAAAAGCAGTGGCCCATATCACAAGCAACGAGTAGCAGAACACTATGGATTATACCGGGACTTGTTTGATGATGCC
Source organism: Anniella stebbinsi (assembly GCA_029215795.1). Lineage (NCBI taxonomy): Eukaryota > Metazoa > Chordata > Lepidosauria > Squamata > Anniellidae > Anniella > Anniella stebbinsi. The sequence goes on along the minus strand of JARDYH010000005.1, from coordinate 54,614,245 downwards.
ACGTTTATTCCCCAAGTTCTTCTAAGAGTGGAATACAACCAAGATGAGGAACACGTTATGCCAGTTTATCATGGGAATATGGTTACACCCACAGAGGTAATGCACCCAAGTGCATGGGTTTTGAGAGATAATATATACTTGGTTTATATTTCTGATCTACTTTTGAGAATTGTTTTGAGAATAATTAATAATAATAATATATTTATTTATTTCTTACCTGCTCTCCCTCTGGATCGAGGTGGGGAACAACATCAAATATAAAATATAAAAAAATATAAAATACATTCTCTTGAGCACTTCACAAACTGATTTGTTTTTCCTCAGCCCAATGTTGTGTAATATATATCACAATTAGAATAATGAATTATAAACTTATTATATGCAATACCCACTGTTAATGTAGCCAGACACTCTGGGTGTCAGTTTACATCAAATGTTTACCTTGTTAACTCTAAAATGTGATACATAGCTAATGGAAGTAGTGAAAATTAATATTCTTTGTGGTGGGGGTCTTCTGCAAACTTGGCTCTATTGACTGTAGTTTACCCTTTATTCTTTCTTGATGAGTTAAATACCACTTATAAAATATTTATATGCCAGTTTTCTATTAAAATATCTAAAATGGTTTACAACCACTTCAAACATAAAATAATGTCAAAGCGCAGCAGCAGTACCACCACATCACAGTCTGAAATCGTATGAAAAACAGAGTAACAACAGAATCATATACATGTGTACTCAGAAGGAAGTCACACTGGGTTCAGTGGAGCTTTCTCCCAAGTTAGTGTGTATACAATTGCAGCTTGTTGCATACCATTCATGGTAGATACTTCAGCCCCATATCTCTTAGCTACGACTATCATTATTGCCCTAGCAGGTATAAACATATTTATTGATTTAAATATTTTTATCCCTTTCCTCAGCCAAAAAGGTAACTGGAGCAGCTTACACATAATCAGTAAAACAAGACAGTCCCTGCTTGCAGGCTTACAATTTGAAAAGATACTACATACAAGGAAAAAGGGATGGAGATGGGAGAGGGGAAAATAGTGTTTCAGTAGAATGGAGTGGAAGAGGGGGGAAATGGCGTTTCAGCAGAGCTGGTGGAATAATCCTACTTCCCACTGTCATCTCCCTCAGTACAGCCTGTGGAAATGGCTGCTGGTGGTAACAGTTGAGGGAAGAGGAACCTCATAGAGATAATCTTCAGCAGGGTTGCTGGAATGGCCTCACATCCCCTCTCATGCTATTCCTCCTCTCCCTTCCCTTCTGGAACTGGGCATTGTTTCCCATATATCTTGTTGGCAAGACATTTGCTGAATTTGCTTCTATCTATAACCATTTGTTAACTAATCCTGCTTCTCAGACTACTTTTAAATTTTTTCTTTATTTTTAAAGAAGTCAAAAGTCTCTCCTAGGGTGCTTTATAGTATATACCAGTTTGATGTTAAGGCACAATGGTTTCTATTATATTTGTTGCAAGGAAGGAGTAAAGTCAATTGTCTGATGCTGGCTGGACTGAAAGTAATTGGCAAGCAAGAGACAAGATGAAACATAAACGCATAATATTGCCTTAGGTAAATGTCTTCAGCTACCTTACAATCACTGTTGTATTTTCTACTTAGGCGTTAAACCCTCCCAAAGTCTCATTTGAAGCAGCTGAAGGATCTTTATGGACCCTACTTCTCACTAACCTGGGTGAGTGCAAAAAATTTGTAAGGATACTTTCTTAACAGGTTGCCCTGTGTTACAATTAGAACAGGATTTTTTTTTTCTGGGGAACGTCTAGTTAGAGTACAGGTTCTATTATGACAAAAGAAACTTGGACTGCAAAAGGCCATAGAGAAGTTGGGTTTTGTCTTGCAGAATAACAACATATTTCCCTTTTGAAGAGCAGTTAAACTGAAGTCAAATAGTCTTTGAAGAATGTTGGATAGTTAGCAGTCTTGGTTAACTTGGCTTTGGTCATTGCTGCTGTTATAGTGCAGATTGATTCATTTTAAGAAGGATTCTGCAAGCCCCAGCAAATGCTTTGTGGTTTTAATATTACTGTAGCATGATTTAATTGTGGCCTTAAAATCTCTGATGTCAATAGAACAACCACTGCCGCAAGTAGGTGATCAGGGTTAAAATGTTGCTGTTGATTCAGAGTTGGGGAGAGGATTACTGAGTGGAGTACTGTGTGGAATTTTCCCTTTCATTCTTTAACCCAGTCCCTTCTGGAGGCAGGGGGGGTGGATGTTCCAAAGAAAAATAATTATTGATAAGTAGAAGCACCATTGCCACAAAAGATTTTTAAAAACCCATTATGAAATCATTCCATAGTAATATGTGTGTGTAGGGGAGGGGGAACAAAGGTGTTAAGAGACCTAGAGCTTTTAAAGCCTGATAATACTGGGGCAGGCAAAAGGAATCATTTATGCAGAGGGAGAACAGCAAAGAAGCACTATGTACTTATGCAAGAATAATGGTCACTTTATTGAGTTTCTGTACATGTTGTGCACACAGATGGGCACCTGCGTGATACGAATATGGAGTATGTCCACTGGTTGGTGTGAGTATTGGCTACTAGTCCATCATTGTATTGGTATCCGTTCCAAAGCTTCTGGTCAACTTGGAGCAGAATCACAATATTCAGCTATTACTGTGATATCATGCAGACTTCCTTGGTCCAAAATGTCAGCTTGTAATCCAACACTTACAAAAGAGGCAATAACACCTGGCTTTGCTGATGTTTTCTGTCTAGCTATGTGCCTGCTAAACGAGGAAGCTAATATAAAAACAACCAGGCCGTTACGTTCAAAATAACGTATATTTACCCATGGACACTAGAGTAATATTTCAAGAGCAATCCAGGGATTAAGCTGACACTGAGCATTGCTGCTTTCTACTTGAGGTTTTAAATAACCTTTTTCACAAAAATGAATTGTGTATATATCTCAGTTCTTGATCTGTCATTAATTGTGTAGGTGAGGGGGCATAGCTTAGTGGTGCAGCATGTATTTTACATGTAAAGATCCCAGGTTCTGTCCCCAACATGTCCAGTTTAAAGACCACTGATAACAGATATTGGAGAATCGCTGCCAGCCAGAGTAGGCCATACTGGGCCACATTGACCAAGAATCTAATTTAGCTAAATACAGCTTCATGTGTTTAAATGTATGTGAAAATAACATCAAGGAGACCAGAAATAACACCAAGGAGACCAACCAATCTAAGAATATTAAGTTATGCAGAAGTGCCTATTTTTTCTCATCATGCTAGGAAAAATAAAGGGACAAGAGTATATGGAACAAGAAAGACAAGCTAAGAAGGGGTTTATGTGACATGTAAGATGGTGGTGGGGAACAGTAAAGAATATGAGGCAATGGGTTCCAAGGTCTGTCCCTTCCTACATTGATTTTTCCATGAGGAACGCTTGTACATCTGCCACAGACCCTTGTGGATTGCAGAGGTCTCTGTGTTGTCTCCTTGGATGCAGAATTGGTTTTTATAGAGTGATGATGAGGCCTTCTGGCCCTCATAGCAGTGATCCTCTGCAAACTGAAAATACATTTTAAGACACACTCAACATTCCTCAGGGTTGATCAGTAGCAGCAGGCTAGTTCTCTTTCATGGAAGCTTATCCACCATTACTTCCCTTATCATGGGACTCCAGGCTTCCCTGGAACACAGTTTGAAAAACACTGATTTAGAGCCTTGGCTTCAACGTATAAAGCCAGTTTCATCGTCATTTTTACTGTGGCGACATTGGGGAGTTTCATTTAGAAGGAGGATAATTCTGTGCCTGTTCAGATGTGTAATGCCTGGCAAATTTGCTTTTGAATCATATGTTACATCAACAGGACAAACATTCCAGGCAACCAAATAGAGGCAGGCAATGAGATTTGCCACTACTTCCCTGCATTCCCTGCCAAAGGAACTGGATACCATCGCTATGTTTTCCTTCTCTTCAAGCAACTCCAGCCAATTGATTTCACTGATGATGTGCGGCCAACACCATGGTAACTGCATAGTTATGGCAGAATCACCGGGTGTGTTTGTCTTCTTTTGGAAAAGCAGCCTGTGGCTGATTTCTTAAGGAAGGATTGTGAACAGTGCAGTATTCTCTGGCTCTTAAAAGTTAGATTAAACAGCAGTACAGCAGGGATGATAGGCATAGCACAACCTGAAAAAATATGAAAAACTATGCAAAAATGTGTCCTGAGATATTAAATATTGAAACCCTTTTATCAGGGAGTACTCTGTGAAATCTCACCTGTTGAGAACAATCAATTCTGTGCTTGTTCCTTCAGAAATCAGAGTACAAGCTGTTGTTCTTCCTTACCTGTTTAATATGCTGCCTTCAAAGCCTTTACTACCAGCCATGAAGGTAACCTTTACACAAAGGATTCCTCTGCTCTTAAAATAAGTAAATTATTGCTCTTTTGCCTCAATTTAAGGAGCCATGTAAATTGGTCTTCCACCTCATCTCTAGAATCTTAGTACTAAATAACATGCTGACAATTAGCGCAGTTTGGTTGCTAGAACAGCCAGTGAGTTAATTTATATAGAACGATATATTATAGATAACTATCACACACAATAGGAAATCCCTAAGCTTCCAGTGTTTGTCTCCCCATTCTTACCCATGCTTATTCAAAGCTGAGTAGCACTTTACATTATTTGTGTGGCAGGTAGCTCTCCTCTGTATAGTACACTGAAGACTGCTACCTACATGCTGTCCCCACAGGCAGGAATATCTGGAGGTGTATGAAATTCTGGCAGTTCCTGTGTTTCTGGGAAGCAGAGAGCTATATCAGAGTCTCCCATAGCTGAGCAGCCAGCCAACACCACTTTTCCGCTAACAAGAAGCTGCTCAGCCAAGGGCAAGTCTCATATAGCTGCCTCCTTCCCAGGAATTTGTGCTACATCTATAGTTCAAATTTAAATCGCTTTCTTCCCAAAGATCCGAAGAAACTGATAACTCTGAATAGGATGAAAAACTTCTAGCTCACTCAGACTTTTGGAGGAGCATTTATTATTTCGCTGATGGGGCATGTCTATGTTGCAAACCTAAGAGTGTAATCTTGTTGATATGTCTTGAACAGGATTGCCATGTTAACAACAGCAAGGATCCATTGCATCTGTGTTCTCTCATCTTTTCAACAACAACAAGTCCCATGTTATCCAAATGAACTAATTGTTCAATATATATGCCTCAACTCTCATGCCTTGCAGCTGCATGCTTTTTAACATTTGGTTTAGTTGTTTCATATCAACTGCTGCCTTTGTTTCTGGTGGTTTCTCTCATCTTTTCAGCCACAGTCTCAAGATGAGAACTTTCAAAACATTTGACTTCTACAAGAAACATCAGAATCACATGACGCCAGCAGGGCTGGCATTTTTCCAGTGCCAGTGGGATGATTCTGTTACACAGGTCTTTCACCAGCTTCTCGGTAAGTAATAGACCAAACAGAATATCTGTGATTCTGCATTAGAACTCAATGATCAGAACTCAGCAATTGTGCGACTGAACAAGCGTGTATTTTTTTGGGTGCGCATGCTAAATGTAAAACTTAAGAGAGTTTACAGAGGTCCTCCAACAAGTTCCCACCAGGGTCAGGAAGAAGACTAGAACTCATAAAACAAAGAGGGGGCTTTAATTGGACAGCGACTAAAATGGAGCTTTGTAAACCACTTGCCATGTCACTCTGCTTCAGAGCCTAGTTCATACAACCAGTGATGCAATAGCATGGTGGAGAAGCATCACAAGCTCCTCTAATCCAGCACACAGATAACCATAAGCAGAACTGAAACTGCAAGTGGGAACGGTTCTGTGAAAATCCCCAGTGTCAAGTGGGCTTTCTGTGGGGGTAGGTTGCTGAGAAAGTCAGATTGCTAGAATCACCGTGTGACTTGTACAGTAAACGTTGCCGTCACTCTAAATTGGCTTCACTTGCCCTTACTATCATCAGTGCATGACTAAATCTGGCTACATAGTGTTATGATGTTATATCTACTGCATAATCCCTGATTGGCTGGAATTACTAGAGAATGGATGGAACAAGAAAAAATGTCACCAGTGCAGCAGCATAAAGTGGGAAAAGTGGTTCTGAATAGCCACAGAATGGTAAAATTAAGAGGTTTCCAAAGCAGGGGATAGTCCTTCAATTGCTACTTCTAATATGAACAGAAAGTTAGGCTCTGCCCTACAAATAGCCTCCCATGTAAAACATGGTCTCCATGCAGTTAGGCATTTGCTTGAGTTCCCCTACCCACCCTGCAAGGCTATCTTGCTAGTGACTAGGAGCTTGCTTCTCCACTTTTATTTTAGTGGTGGCTCCTAGTGATTGTATGAACAAGGGCAAAGGCTCTAGCAGGAAGTGCTTGTGCATTTTCAGGTTTTCAGCTCTAATCATAACATTTTGGAACGTCATTGTTTTGAAGCACCAAAGCTAATATTCTTGTAATTCTAGCAGAACTACTAGATCTTATATTTGGGCTGTATTCTGTAACTGGTGCTGCAGTTTTAGACACCAGTTGGCTTTATCTAGTGAACGCTGCTGAGTAGTTATGTGATTGAATGATTTAGCCCAGAATGTTCTAGAGTTCATTTAAAGCTGTCTGACCCAAAACAGTTGGAAGCCTACAAAATGTGGCTGTGGACCAACAACAGCCTATGGACAACTAGTCTGGAGCAACTGGATGGACTTATTTGCAATTTATTAGGAAGGGTATTTGCATTCCGTACAGTTATCGGCACCAGGAAAAACTATAAATCATTAAGACAGAAGACAGGGAAACTGTGCTGTTAATGAGCCACTTCTCATGTTTTCCATTATAAATAAGTGTTGTCAGAGATGGAGGATGCTTAAGGTTAGGTGTTTGCTGCGTTTGTAAACTTTGAGATGTGCTAACATGGTATCTGCTTCGTACAGACATGAAGGAGCCAGTGTTTGACTTCGTGCGTCCCCCCAAATATCACCCCAAACAGAAGAAGTTTCCACACCGCCAGCCTCTGAGGTATCTCAACAGATACAGGGACAGTGATGAGCCCACTTATGGCATTTACTGAAGTGCCTGACATTCACCTTTTCAAGGAGGCCCTGGACAGAGCAGCCACTCTGCAACAAAGAGTCCTTCTAAAGAATAGTTCATGCGTCGGAACAGGAAATTGAAGTGTAAGAGCCACAGTTGGATTTGATTTAAATCATCACTCTTATCTACCACTTGGAAGAAAATGTCAGAAGATGTGTGAAAGTGCTATGAATACATCCATCCTTGCAGTGAGCCTAGCTGTGCCAACAGGTCTAGGACCATTCAGAAATTGAGCTTCTCCTCTGCTTTCTCAGGAGTCAAATTGTTCCAAGCAAGGCAGTTTGCTTTGTTGCTAAATCGTTGCACCATCTCAGCAAACTACTCTTGCCAAACTACTCTCACCTGGATTGGATTGGATAATATATAAAATGTTGCCAACCGTTCATTTGCTACTGAATGCTGGACTGTGTTTTGTCTGCAATCTTTAAAGTATGAATAAACATGCTTTTTAAAGCATACTGGAAAGTAGTGTTGCATTTGAGGGCTTGGGAAGAAGCACATGGGAGCAATCCACATGTTTACATTGTTTGAAGGACATCAGAAGAATGTAAATGAAACTTACAGTAAAGATCAGGGTGCATGTCTTGCTTTGCCATTAGTTTTAGTTCTCACTTTTGTTCATTTGGATAACATGGGACTTATTGGCAAATTAGTGTGAAGAGCTCATTTTATATAATGTAACTTCAGTAATTAGGGTTTTCTTTAGTTTTAGGAGCACAGGATCATCTGCAAAAAGAGTAAAAGGCTTCAATGTGGATATGGAAAGAGATAAGGGAGTGAACTGTTTACCTGCTTTTGTATATGTGATCGTCTGATTACAAGGCTTGGATTAACAAGTGTGTGTTTATGTTCCTTATTCCAAAACACTTTCCAACCATACAGCATAATATGTGTGTTCTTATACAGTTCCATAGCTCTTCTTTATAATGAACCCCACAACTCAAGAGCCTCATATCCTTTAAAAATACTTACTAGGAAAGGTATTTCTCCAGAGGTCATGAATGCCAAATGCTGGTACTTCATGTTTGTTTTTAAGGTAAAGGACTGAAATCTACAGGGAAGAAGGTAGAAATAGGGTTGTTTTCATAATGGTGGAAAGAAAAGTATGGAGGCATGGATCTAGTGCTATTTAACACTTGTAAACTTCTTGAGTCAAGATGGTTAATGAGGTAGATAAGTTTGCAAGTGACAGTATTGTTAAGGATGATAAAATCCCAAGCGGACTGTGAAGTACTTGAAGGGATTCCTCTAGACTACATTGTTCTGATGACAGGCTGGCTGGAAAATTCTGTGTAAGTGTGACCAAAAACCATACGCAGCAGGACAAAAAAAAATCCCTCACCTTACATACAGACTTGATAAGGTCTAAATTGGGATCCCAGAATCACCCAGGAATAAAGAGCTGAGGATCATAATGGAAATCTCACGGAAAGTTTTGGCACATGGGCTCTACAATGAGAGGCAATTTCAAATGAGGAATTAGGAAAGGAATGGAAAAATAACACGTAGCACAATACTACAGTACTCCTATATTTGGTCTAGAATCATAGAGTAGCAGAGTTGGAAGGGGCCTGTAAGGCCATTGAGTCCAACCCCCTGCTCAGTGCAGGAATCCACCTTTAAAGTCTCATGTCTAGTTGTAATCATACCATAACAAAAGTAATACTATATATCGGGAAAAACTAGGAAAAGGGAAACAAACTAATTGGGAATGAGACCTAATTTACCAGAGGAGAACTGTTGCAATCATGCCTTGCTTGTAAGCTCTTCAGGAACACTTGGCTGGCTGGCCACTACTGAATAGTGTGCTGGGGCGTTTCATAGCAAATCTGAATATCTTCAGGGTTGTTGGAGTTTATGGTTAGAAGCCAGTCCACTTCTTGGCTGGAACAATGCACCTAGAAGAATACACGATGGAAAAGTCCAATTGGAGAGAATAGTTAAGAACATCTAATGAAAAGACTTTGTGTCCCTGGATAAAACAAACACATTAGCTCTCAGGTGTTGGTGTTGATTGTTTTGTTTCAGCATATCAATTTGCACTATTTATGTGCTGCTCAATAATTTAAGTTCTCTGGGCAGTTTACAATAACAGTTTAAAACAATGAACTGCAAGCATAAAGGCATAAAACAAATAAACTTTTTTAAAAAATCACAAAACCAGTATCAGTAGATGGCAAACAGACAACATATTTTCAAAGGCTCTGACTAAAAAATACCACCTGGAATAAAATGTTTAAAGGAAGGCAAGGATGGAGCCAGACAAATTTCTGATTACCTTCCATTATTTCATAGTTAAGCTAGAGATGTAAAATTTCTGGAAATTTTGAAGCCATGAGAAAAAACACCACACCAAGTTTTACCACAAAGCTTCAGTGTCACTATTTTATTTTTTGCATTTTTTCCACTTGCTTCTTCTTGAAAACTGCAGCTACAATATGAGTAGCTTTTACATGCTTTATAACTTCTTGTGCTCTTCTATATATCCTTTGAAGGATGTCCAGTTTCATAATATCATTAAGAAGCAAGTTTAGCCCATGAGATACACATCCTATTGCAGTAATATGTGGATACTTATCCATTGTGATCTCCCATGCTACAGCAAAGCAAATACTTTACTACTCCCAATTTTCTATAGGACTTCACATATTCTACAAGTGATATACTCTGCAGTATATCTGTTCTCTCCTGTTTCGATGCTTCTGTAAAAAACTGGTTGAGGTGTTGTTATCACAACATTTATAATTCTGTTTCTCATATTTGTCCATCCATCTGTAAGTAGTGCAAGCCACAGTGCTTCGTTGATTTTTCCTTGCACAGATTCCATTACACGTTCGTATTCTGACTCTAAAAGAGGCTTGCTCAAAGAATGTCTGCTGGGCAAACAGTATGATGGTCTTAGTCATTTAAAATTTTCCTGCCAGTATGTATTTTCAGTTATTGACAATAGGGTTCCAGAAGAATATATTGCTCTTGCAACACAGCTTGATTATTTTTTTTCCTGATCTTCAGATGTCATCTTGTCTACAAATGTATCTATTGAGTATTTTTTGGATGCAGTTGTTTTCAATATTTGTTTACTTGAAGATGCTGCTGATGGGACAACACTTTGTGATGATGCTGATGTTACAGATGCAGCAGAAAGAGGACTTCTTGAACGAGAACGTTGAGGAAAGCTATGTGTACTTTCATCATTATGGTCCTCCTCACTTAGATCTATGAAGGATTTTTTAATATCTACCGGACACTTGTTACATATAAGAATGTGTTTTGTCATCCTAATAACATTTGGAAATGCATATTTCATTTGGCAGTATTTGCAAATCACTTTTTTTTCCTCAGAAGAACTTGTAGTGTGGAAATGCCTCAGTATGCTAGATGTTGGTCTCACCATTTTCCTAGGGGGGGGGAGGGGGTTAGGAGAAAAATAATTTAGTGGCTAGCTTGCAAGTAAACACTATGCTATAGTTGGGGGGGGACAATAAAGAATAAGATTGGTAGGAATTAAATTATGATTTACACAAGGGTTATGAAAATAAACTGATGCAGCTAAAATATGGTTTAACTTTCTGAAATCAGATAAATTTAAACTCTTACCTTTCAATTAAGTATACTTTCAGCTCCCTTTTGTTGCTCTGTACTTTCTTCCAGTCCTTTGAGGCTTAGTCAAGAGGACAGAACCACCCACAAGCAAAAAAAGAAACTGAAACCTTTTTCCTTCTCTTGTGACAATGGCAGTGCTCCCTAAAGGCAGAAATGCATCTTGCTCTTGCATTTTAGAGTTGTAGTCTATCTACACTACTGCTTTAAAACAGTTTATAACAGTTTTAAACTGGTCAATAACAGTTATTAACTGGTTTAAAACCGTTATAAACGGTTTTAAAGCGGTAGTGTAGATAGTCAGTTTGCAATCTAGGATAGGTTGACCAGATAAAATCCAGGTGAGGGCTCATGTAACTTTAACAGTTGTAGAGAAAAGGGAATTTCAGCAGGTGTCATTTGTATGCAATTAGTTCCTGGTGAAATTCCCTCTTCATCACAACAGTTAAAGTTGCAGGCACTATACTAGAGTGACCATATACAAAAGAAGGCAGGGCCCCTGCAACTTTAACTGTTGTGATGAAGAGGGAATTTCACCAGGAAATAACTGCATACAAATAACACTGGCTGAAATTCCCTTTTCTCTACAACTGTTAAAGTTACATGAGCCCTCACCTGGATTTTATCTGGTCACCCTAATCTAGGACTTGCTTGTCCTTGGTGCACAGAAATTGTAATTATCTGATACTGTAAATAGTTTTTAGAAATCATTTGGAGAAGTAATATATGAACACCTTGTCTTTAACATTTTGTTCATCATGCTAAAATAAAACATTCCATAATCCATTTTTACTTCATTTTTTTTCAAAAAAAAAATTTCAATTTGTGGAAAAAAACAAAAAAGGCTTCTGGGGAAAAAACAGGGAAAACCATTTTTTCCGGGCCTTCACATCTCTAGTTAAGACACTGTTCTGCTCTAGACTGAGTCCTGGCTCTTTGCAAGCACATACATAGAGCTAGGCAATAGACTAGTCAGCTTGGCAAGCAGACGGTTAAGCAGACTGGTTTCAGTCAAATGAGGATTAAGCTAGGGTGACCATATGAAAAGGAGGACAGGACTCCTGTATCTTTTAACAGTTGCAAAGGACAGGGAATTTCAGCAGGTGTTGTTTGTATGCATATATAACCTGGTGAAATTCCCTCTTCATTACAACAGTTAAAGCTGCAGGAGCCCTGTCTCTTGACCAAGTACAAAAGAGGGCAGGGCTTCTGCAGCTTTAACTTTGTGATGAAGAGGGAATTTCACCAGGTTCTGCTTATATACAAATGACATCTGCTGAAATTCCCTTTTCCATGAAACTGTTAAAGATACAGGAGCCCTGTCCTCCTTTTCATATGGTCAGCCTAATTAAGCTAAAACAGGAGTGGTCAAAAATCCAGGCAGTAGTCAGAACACAGTCTAGGTAACAGTAGGAGTGGTCAAGGTAACAAGCAGAAGGTCAAGCACAGTAAAACAGGTATATTACTTGGTACAGAAGCAAGGTCAAGAAACAACCCAAGAGTCAGTAGCACAGAACATCCATCACACCGGAAGCAAAGTAGCAGATACTGGAACTGGCAGAAGCATTGTTTCCAGCAGATCGCAAGTTACCAGTGGGAACTGATATACTTAAAGCTACTTGAACCCCAACTAGTACTCAGCTGCTTCTCATCAGAGGCTTGTCAGATGTCTTCCTCATGAGGAGGGGCCCAACTCATGAATATTCTTCTTTAGTAGGCAAGCCCTCCTGGCAACCACCCTCATGGACTTTTAAGGTGCTAGCATTCTTGAGGGTTAGATGGTGGCTAACATCTTCCTCTGCCTCCAAAGCTGAACTCTTGGCTTCTCTAAGAAGCAGCTTCAAAGGCCTCACCACTGAGGGTCCTGGACCATCTTGGCTAGTGCCAGGGTCTTCTGAGGGGCCAACTGGCTCTGCTGGTTCTGGCTCCTCTGAAGATGATTCCAGTGGTGGCATGACATCTGGGACCATGACAGACACCACAATTGAAACGCATCGTGTGTTCCCTCCCCAAATCTCTGCTCCCAATTTGAGACCCTTCAACAACCATCTCAAATATGTTCATCTGGTAGGAGGGAGTTGCTGAGAGATACTTAACCAGGCCATGTAGGGTTTAAACGGACCCGTATCCTCTTCCAAAATAGGCCATAGTGCTTGAAAATACTGCTTTTTAATGTATGGGCGTAGGGGAGAAATTTCCCCCACCCCATTCGTTCTTACGTTCGTTCTTACGTTTCTAATCTGCCCAGTTATTGGGCAGATTATGAACAATTAAAAAATTAAAATGCCGTGTAACAGTTAAAAACATAAACTACAAAAATGTGTGGAAAGGAGATGTACTTCATGCCAGCAAATCTGCTTTGCTCGTGTCTTTAAGAGCCTGCTTGGCAGTGTGCCATTCTTTCTTTGCCCAGCCCTCCCGCACGTGAGCTCCTGGCTGCCTGGTTTTCACTTTCTCTTCCTCTGGGCTGCAGTTGCACACAGAATGGCTTCTCGAGGCTCCCAGAAACTGGAGGAGAAACTGGCTTGCTCCATTTGTTTGGAGACATTTACCACTCCTGTGACTGTACTCTGCGAGCACAGTTTCTGTGAGAAGTGCATCAACAGCCATTGGGACAAGGAGGAAGAAGGGCTTGCAGGCCAGCAGAACCTGTACACTTGCCCCGAATGCCGAAAACGCTTTGCAGAGAGGCCCGAACTCAGCAAGACGGTGAAACTGGACAGTCTGATAGAGCTTCTTAAGACAGAAGAAACACAGACAGCAACAGCGGCAGTGGACGGGACCGCGGCTGCTCAGGGAAGGAAGTGCCCGAGCCATGGGCGGCCCTTGGAGCTGTACTGCAAGACCGAGAAGCGGGGCATCTGCTGTGTGTGCACTGTGAAGCAGTGCCTGAACCACCAGAAGGTCCTCTTTGAAGACGAGAGGAAAACGAAAGAAGTAAGTGAGGGGTGGGAGGAGGGGTGAACGTCTTCTTCACAAAGGCTTTTTGCATGCCAAATGTTTCCAAAACTGGCCATGGAGCAACATAATACTATACAGCTTAGCCCTATGCAAGTTCAGGCATATCTAACTCTGTTTAGTGGAGGCGCAGAACCTCAGGCTCTGGGTTCCCATCGGGCTCTCTGGATTTCCCCATGCAAACACGCCTCTTTCCCCAGGCCACACCCCTCCTCACCCGTGACTTTCGCGCAGTTTTCCACCCATTTTAAAATTTTGAAATGCATCTCCTAAATATTCGTTATTAGCAGTATGAGCTAAAAGATGATGTTGCTATTATTTTATGTATTTTATACTATTTTGTATTTAATGTTCCCCACCTTGATTTAGCGAGAGAGGCAGTAAATAAATAAAATTATTATTATTATTATTGTTGTTATTATTTACATATTTATACTGCCCAATAGCAGAGTCTCTCTGGGCAGTTTACAATTAAAACCATAATATATACAAAAGTCAAGATTTAAAACTTTTAAACTGTCATATAACACCAGAAGAAGTTATAGTCTAGGGAAAGCTTGTCTAAAAAGATTTGTTTTCAGGAGCTGTTTAAAGGTTGTTACCTTTTCTGCCTCCCGAACTGCACAAGGGAGGGCTTTCTAGATGGTGGGTGCTACTACAGAGAAGGCCTGCCATGGAGCTATTTTTGGCTATACCCCACATGCCTTTGGCCCCACCCACTGGTAGAATGCTGGCCCCAGGAACTTCTCTGAAATGGAATTTGGCCCTCAGGCCAAAAGACGTTCTGCACCCCTGCTGTTTAGGATTAGGTCAGCCTTCCCTAACCTGGAGCTCTACAAATGTGTTGGACCACAACTCCAACCCTGTGCAGTCCAACACATCTGGAGAGATCCAGGTTGAAGAGACTGCATTAGGTCATTGGTTTCCTAGCATATGCTGATTTCTCTTAACCAGAGATGCTGACAAACTTATCTTCGTGGCTCCCATTTTAAAATAATGTATTCACTCTAATTGTTCATTATTGTTGTTGTTGTTGTTGTTGTTGTTTTTATTATATTTCTTTATATCCCACCTTTTCCCCAATACTGGGCCTCATTAAAATATATGAATAGAAATATACAAAAGTTAAAAATATAATTAAATGTAGGTCAATATTAAAACATTTAAAATACAAATAACATTTTTTTAAAAGTCCAGTGCATAAATAGAGGTCTAGGCTATTCATCAAATGCCTGCTGGAACAAAAAAGTTTTTGCTTGCCTCCAGAAGCGCACCAAGGAGGGAGCCAGTCTAGCTTCCCTGGGAAGGGAGTTCCAGAGCCCTAGAGCAGCCAACGAGAAGGCCCTCTCCTGTGTTCCCACCAGGCGTGCCTGTGTTGGTGGTGGGACCGAGAGAAGGGCCTCGCCTGAAGATCTCAAAGCATGGGCAGGCTTGTAAGGCAGAATACAATCTTTCAGATAACCTGGACGCGAGCCATATAGGGCTTTATAGGTCATGACCGGCACTTTGAATTGTGCCCGAAAACTGACCAGAAGCCAGTGGAGCTGTTTTAACAGAGGAGTTGTGTGCTCCCGGTAACCAGCACCAGCCAGCATTACTCTAGTTCCTTAGGACATCTAGGCCTAGAAATGGGGCACGCCCACGAGTATCCAATTGCCATAGGACACATTCACCCTACTCTTAGTAGGTTCCTTTCTTTTTTGTTCATTCATTGGTCCAGCCAAAGAGACTGTGTGGTTCCCCTTCCCCTGTCATGGAGGAAATGGTTTCTGTGGAATGTTGCATTTATTCCAAATGCAATGTGACAAATGCATCTACTGGGTAACAAATAGAAGGCAAAAAATAGTCCTTAACAGACATTGCAACATGTTTGGCTGATTTGCATTAAGTGTGTATCTACACATCAGCATTAGATTTAACAGTCATTCGCCCTCTTCAGGGAACCCTGGGAATTGTAGTTTTGCGAGGGGTGCCAGGGCATTCTAGCAAAACTCTCAGCCAGTGTCTTCCCAAACTACACTTCCTGGGATTCTGCAAGAGAAGCCATGGGAGTTATAAAACAGATATAGGTTTGCACTATAGATATGCTCTAACAGATGTTTAAAGAACTGTACCCCCTTTAAAATGTGCTGTAATGACATTACTGTGACCATATCCAAGAGGAGTCTTCCAGTTGAACACAAATCCAGGTCTGAAGGCATTGCTAAATCCAAATCAATAGCTCATAGGCTCTTGTGTGGTGAGACAGTTTAGCACAATTGGTTTTAAACATAAACCATCTAGGTTGGCCTATGGCCCTATAACAGGGATATGCATTCTGGTGCCTTCCAGATGTTTTGGACTACAGCTCCCATCAGCCCCAGCCAGCATGGCCAATGGTCAGGGATTCTCGGAATTATAGTCCAAACCATTTGAAGGGTACCAGGTTGTCTACCCCGGCCCTATAGTGCCTCTTCTGAGCCCCATGCCCCTATTTACTTCCTGAATTGGTCACCATTTCCTGGGACTTGGGCCTACCCTAGCTGATGGCAACAACTCTGCTGCCAAGCCCTCAGTATAGCAGAGTCAGATTGATAGAACTGTGGAATCCTTCCAAACATATGCAAAATGTTTTTGGGGGGAATGTGCCAACTTCTTCTTGGTGGTGGGACAGAGGGGCTGGATGAGGTGTTCCCAGGCCAGAATGAAGTGCTTGCATAGTTAAACCTTTTTAAATTCTTTGGCAGGAGTCTGTAAAAGAAACACTGGAGAAAACGCAAAAGGAGGCTGAAAGGATTGCAGAAGAAATTCAGAAACTGGAGCAGCAGATAGCCAGCATTAAGGTAGAGTTCCTTCCGGCGCTTCCTGAAAACAGCCCTATTCCAAGAAGCATTCCTTAATTGACCAGCCACGGGTTTTTATTGGCATTTTATTGGTACTCTGTTTTTAAAAGAACAATTTTAATATGGTGTTAAAATCTTTTTAATCTTTTGCCCTTGTGTTCTGTCTTAGATGTGGAACAGTATAGAAATGTTATAAATAAATAAAATAAAGAGCTTGCTCTCCTTCCGTGCCCCATTTGTCAGCAATCATAGTTAAAATAGTAGCTGCTGAATGAGCAAGTGGGCTTTCTGCATTTCCCTTCTTTTAACACGGGGGTGCAGAACTTCAGGTACAGTGGCCAAATCTGGTCTTCCAGGGTTTCCCAGAAGACCACACCTCCTTCCACTGGACCCCCTTTTCCCCATTCACAGGTTGTTTGGTTGTTTCCTGGCATTTCTGCACTTCCCCCCCCATTCCAAAAGGTTGGAATGTCCCTCGAAGGCTTAGTTACTGGCAATAAGAACTAGAAGCCAATATATTTGCCCCCCACCCTCCCACTGATGGAATGCAGCTCCCCCTCCCTGGAGCTTCTCTGAAATGGAATTTGGCCCTCTGGCTCAAAGAGGTTGTGTAAACCTGTGTTAACAGCTCATCCCTGCAAGGTGAAGGTCACCCCTTTTTTTCTATGCCTCCCCCTCCCATTTCTCTTTTCTTCTTGTCGCTGAGAGAGGCTGCGTCTACAAGAGAGGTTTAAAGCTCTTTCAAGGCGCTTTAAAAAAATTACCTCTACAAGAACGGAGCGCAAATCGGGCGTAGAGGCGCGTTATCTCCCCGATTATGCGCATTATCGAATGCGCGTTAAATCGCGAGTTTTATTTTGCTCCGGCCGTTAAAGCGCATTTTGCCTATGTGAACAAGCGCTTATGCGCATTAACTACTTGTAAAGCGCATTTTGGTCATCCGTTAATGCGCTTCGCCGCCTCTCGCCGGCTCTCGTGCAGAGGGATTAGGTGTAAATGCGCTTCTGCGATTATGTGCATAATCGCCTAACCGGGTGCAAAAGCGAATACTTGTAGAGGGGACCTGAGATGCATGGAGCCCTAAGGAATGCAGAGTGACGAGGGAAATAGCTGCAGCTGCTGCTTCAGTGGAAATTTCCCTCAGATTTTTTTTATTATTATTTTCATCCAGGATTCCACAGAGAAGTTCAAATCAGGGGTTTTGCAAAAGTTTGGCCAACTCGTGGAAGCCCTGAAGGAATGTCAGCGGAAGGCGGTGGAAAGGATCGAAAGTGAGCAGGCAGCTGCCCTTGGCCAAATGGAAGACAACTGGAATCAGCTGAGGAACCAACTCGATGTTGTTAGTCAACACAACAGGAAGGCAGAAGGGCTGCTGACCTATGCTGATGATGTGCAGTTTTTGGAGGTGCGTAAATGTATATACCCAGTGTCTGTAGTGATAGCTGTTGCTGGCAGTTAACATGCACTTGGAAAGCAGGTCCTTCACTGAGCCAGATTGCAGGGATCAGAGTATCTAAAGCAAGCTACCCAATCCCTAGGGCTGTTCCAAGACATTTTGCTGCCTGTCGAGGTATGGACCTACCCATACACCATGATCTTCATCTGAAGCCCGCCTCCAAGTGCCTCCTGTGAGGGAGGTTTGGAGAATGGCAACAAGGGCCTTCTCTGTTGTAGCACCTCCACACCCCACCCCCACGATTATTGAATGCTCTCTGCATTGAGGCCCACCTGGCACCCACATTGTCATTTTTCCAGGACCAGGTTAGAACGTTCCTCTCCTCCCAAGCATTTGACAGCATAAGATTTTTAATGGATCCTGGGATTTTTATATTACAAAATTGTTTTAAATTTTAAATAGAAATAGTTTTATATTATGTTAAAATATTGTATTTTTAGGGTTCAATCTTTATCACCTGCCCAGAACGCTTTGGCTATTGAAAGTATAGAAATGTAGCAAATGAAATTAAATGAAACAGGAAATGGAGTCCCCACTCGTAATTTCACAATGCATAGCAGCCAAGGCTGATCATGTTATATTGGCACCTGTGGCAGAAAATCCCGTGAGCCCCTCTTTTCCCTCCCTAGCAATAAGAATCCAATAATCTAAATAGCTACTAGTTTGGTGCCCTTTCAAGACACCCCAAATCAGCTGCCTGAGACAGCTTGTTCACTCTGCCTAATAGTAAGGCTGGCCTTGCCAATCCTCATTTCTGGCCATACTTGCTCCATCCCAGTCAACTGGAGAAAGGAATAATGTTTGGATCAACATACCACAAGTGTATGCCAAAACCCAAAATCCCTTCCTCTGAGAGGAAAGACAAAATCCTTTCCATGTATAGGTGTGTGTTTTTAACTGGTCGGATTGCACAGCCTGTAAAACTCTGCGGTGAGGGCTAACAGGTGACAGCCCAGATTGCCCTCATGTTCTGCTTAAGAACTTCCAGGGGCATCTGGCTGGCTACCACTGGACACTGATCTCCAGCCAGGCAATTCTTACATTCTTGGATATTCCATTTGGCTAGTAGCACTGTCCAGCTTAGCCTCAATGCTTGATAATCAGCAACTTTTTATACTACTGCACATTTTGGCCATCGTTGTGCAAAGGAACCATGGAACCTGCTCCTAAACAAGATTTTTAATTTATTTTAGATGAAGAAGAACTTTATTTACAGTCAAACAGACCAGCAAAGTAATACACTATATGCAACACATACAATTTTTTTTACATCAGGACATTAAAATTAGGGCTCTGCTTTGGATCGCAGAGGGTAGGAATTTTGCAACTTGCACTGTAATACACTTATCTACCCCCTTCAAAAGCAACTCGACTAATGACTCCCTGGGGCGTCCCACCTGTTGCCGTATGAGAGGATACAGCAGGGCATTCCTAGCATTTTCATAAAAGCAGCAGTCAAACAACACTTGTTCTAAGGACTCTACCTCAGAATTGTTGCATGGGCAAAGCCTGCTCTCAACAGGGATTTTATTGTATCTTCCTTCCAACAACTTAGAAGGAAGGACATTAAAACGGGCCAAAGAGAAAGCTCATCTATATTTGGGGAGATCGAGCCACTCTAAATAGGCCATTTTCCCACTAGGCATAGCATCTGAAAGACCCAAAGAAAGAAGTCAGCAGGGGCCCAAGGCACTCCCACGTAGATTTTGTATCTCCATGTCCAATAGTCTTTGCCTGATTGTCCGTTTAGCATTGTCTGGATCCAAAGTTAGTAGGTGGGGAAGCGACAAGCCCAGAGATGAAAGTTTCCACAGCACAGCCCTACTCCAGGTAGATTGGAAATGGTCCAACAGAACCTGGGCTGATAGAGATTCAGACAATTGTGCCCGGAGATGACGGAGCCAAAATGTTAGCATGTGTGTCCATGCTATACAGCTCATAGAGCTTAAACCAGCCTCCAGATTAATGGCGGCTCCTGACACGCATCTTGGGACTCCAAAGATTGATCTCAGGAATTTTGTTTGGATGGTTTCTAATGAGCCCTTTGACAGAGGAAACCAGATAGGGGCTCCGAACAGAGACTGGGCCACCATTTTTGCTTTAAATACTCGAATGGCCGCTGGTATAAATTTGCCTCCCTTTGCAAAAAAGAATCTTAACAGCGCCCCTGCCATTTGCTCTGCTCTTAACTTTACATATTTAATCTGTTTGGACCAGTTGAGATTTTCCTGGAACCAAACTCCCAGATATTTATACGCATCCCTTGGCCAATTTTATTACCCGTTGTAGACCACATGTAACTCTTTCTTTTTTTAGCGAGGACTAGAACTTTGGATTTCTGATAATTAATCAGTAGGTTATTTTGATCACAATAGTCCTTGAATCCACTTAGAAGCCTCCTAAGGCCAAGGCGGTTCTGCAATAACAGCACCGCATCGTCAGCATACAATAAAATGCACACTTTAGATGTTCCTAGTTTGGGAGAGTGGGATTGGATTGAGTTTAGATGTTTTTATCCTGCCTCTCAGCCAAAAATGTTGCTGGAAAGCCTATATGCTATTGGTAAAGCAAGACAGCCCCTTACAGTCCAAAAGGTCACGATACACAAGAGAAGAAGAAGAAAAATAAGTCATCTTTCAGCAGGCTGGTGGAATGATGATGCTTTCACCTGCTTCTTTTACAGCCTGCTGGAATAGACCACATGTGGATTTGAGTTGCTGGCTGCCCTTTCTGTTCGTCACTTCCGAAAGCACAGTTGCCTTTTTCTGGTGCCTAACAGAACAATATTTTTAATAATATACCTAGTGCTCTGAGCCTTGGCAACTATTAGCATGCCAGACTGTGTGTTTATTCAATATGTAGCAACTGATGCAACTGGGATTGCACAAGCAATCTCAGATCCTCAGAACTTTCTGCTGAATGGAATTCACGTCAAGCTCTTGTATGGTTTCAGACCCTTTAATATAAAGGTGGCGAAACTTTTTGCTGTCAAGGGCCACATTCCTTCAGCAGTAATTCGTCAGGGTTTATATGCTGGCCAGTGGCATGGCCAGAGCCAGAAGTAGCCAGAGCTAAAAGTGGATAGGGCCACCCCTTCATTGTTTCTGCCACCTCCTCTTCGTGAGGGAGAGAACAATGGTGGCTGTTAAGGTAATGATAATCGTTTATCAATTGTTTTTAAGTGAAATTTCAACAATAACAACAAATTATAAAAGAGAGAGAAATTGCTTGTAGTTTCTGCATTTCACAAAGTGCATTTCCCTTTGACCTCACTGCTTACAATTCACCGCTGACACCACCCCAGCATGTGTATTTAAATCTGACAATTTGAGGTTAACGCTTCATGCATCTGATGAAGTGGACAATGTCCATGAAAGTGTATGCCATAATGACCCTGTTCAGACAACACGCTAAGCCACGGTGGTTAAGCACCTCAAAACATTAAAAGTACGGTAGATCTCAACTTGAACCAGCTGAAGTATCCCACTGTAAAATGTGTTACAGTAGTGTAACCTGGATGCTATCCTAGCATGAAAGATCAGAGGTGTTTGTTTTGTTTTTACAGGCAGGCTTGTAGCTTTAAAGCACCAGCTAGAGTTGGTTCATTAGCTGTAGCTTGACCAATGTTGGTCCTATTGATGTGAATGTCCTCCTCAGAGGCCTTTCCTGGGTGCTTCCGTCCACTGCAGAGACAGGCCAACTCTCTGTAGAAGGCAGAGCGGAGGAAAATGCAGATATTCTTATAGGAAATCGGGGAAGAATTAAATGTCTAATATTGTTGTGCTAGATGCTGCACCATTTAAAAATCACAGGAAACAATGAAGATTGCACTTTTTAAGTGGAAGTGTATGGGTGTGTGGGAAAAAGGAGAGATAAATAGGATAGCCCTCGTGAACAACTGCTACACATATACCCCCTGCTTAGTTGTTTTTTTCACACTTGTGAAGGCACAGTTTGTGAGGTACAGAGGAGAAGAAGCTATCAGCAGAGTGGTGACTAATTGGAGAGAATAGAGTGGGTGAAGAGAACCCAGCAGAGACAGATAAGAGGAGGAGAAGGTGGAAATACCAGACTAAAGAATTTCAGGATCCATTACATGCTAATTGGCTGGAAGTCAGCTCTGCTCTCATAGAATGATCCCTCAGTGATTCCCATATTTCTTATTCCTTGTAGGAACTGTATCTCCTTCCTCCTTCTGGCAACTTGGAAGCTCCTCCAGCTGTTGAATTTGACTTGGCCAGCAGTGTGGATGCCATCACTCAGTTCTTCAACGAGGCCTCCAGGTTTTTGCAAAAGGCTCTGTCAAATTCCTTGAATCCACAAGTGCCTGATGCACCAAGTAATTGTGAAGCTGTTTTATGAGCAGTGGGAGATTCAGAGGCATATCTGGAGGGTCTGTTAATTCAGTTTCCTTTGTAGTAAAGGATACTGGAAGTATGGGCATTACTGTAAAAGAATATTATTTTGTTGATGTATGATTCCCAATAACAGATAGCTAGCAAACCTACAGGTGGGGTATCCTGTTGTTGTTGTTGTTGTTATTATTATTATTATTTACATTTGTATATCGCCCCATAGCCAAAGCTCTCTTGGCAGTTTAAATACGATTAAAACAGTTAAAAACAATATATTGTTGTATAGGATAAGGATGGGCCATGTTGTGGTCCTCCAGATGTTTTGGCTTTCAATTCCCATCAGCCCTAGCTAGCATAGCCAATAGTGAGGGACCATGAAGTTATAGGCCAAAATATTTGGAGTGCCACATGTTGTCCATCCCTGGTAAAGGATACGAAGTGCAAAGCATGTTGCACACAGAAAAGTGGTATAGAACCTATAATTCTGTGACCTTTCACCAGAGATATTGTCTAAGTGGGGGCAGGTAGTTGTGCCTCACATTGTTTCAGACCACAAGTGGTTATTCCATGGGATCACCTGTATTTCTGGTTATTATGAAGTTTTAAAAAATTGTCTTAAATTCACAGCTTTTTTAAAAAAACCACCTTGCTGTGGATTTTGTCCCTCCCCTTCAAATATTGCTTACCCCTCTCTACTAAAACCAATAATGATGTGCCTGGAAAAGTCTTCCAGGCCCCACTGCTGAATCTATTGGCCCCTACTACATGGGAATCACTGCTTTAAGTGAATGTTTCTTTTCTTCCCATTATTGAGGCTTCACTTTTTATGTTTCCCACTTTGCAGTCTCCCCGGAGCCAAAGGTCATTGTGAAGAGGGCTGGATTGTGTCTTCCCAAGAACGAGTTAAGAACACATCTTTTGAAGGGTATGAGACTTCCTGGCTCTTAACACACAGCAACTAAAACGGAAGCAGGGTCGCAAGTGCATCCATATATGCCAAGGTGTTTCCCTCTGGTCCTAAATGTTTGGATGATGAATTCTCTCTCTCGGCTCTCAGTGGGCTACAACAGTATGCCTGGTGGCTGATTTGAGAGGGGGAGAATGCTTACAGGGGAAATCTACTCATATGAGCAGCACAACATGGAAGCTGCAAAATCACACAAGACGCAGCTCCTCTTCCTATTAAAAGAAGGAAAAGAAGGATTTTTCCTTGTCATGGAAGGGGAGCCACCACATTGCATGCATTTGCTGCTCCCAGATCACACTGCTTATGAAAGTAGGCTGCTCTGTGTCTCATATCCACCCACACACCATTGGAGGAGACAGCAGCCAGGATGCTAATTCAAGTCAAGGTGAAGTGAAGGTATGAGGGGTTGAGAGCCAAACTACATATTAAGCTAATTGTGCTTTTAAAAACAAACAAAGAAACCCGCTATGCTTAACTGGCCACTCTTTAAAGAAAGGGAGCCATTGGTATGGATCCTATGCTGGTTTCCTGCCTAAAACCATTTTTTTTTGCCTTACTCCCAGGAAATAAAACAGGGCAACAGTCAGGTCCAACAAACACCAACACTCATGAAAAGAGGAGGAGAATCCGAAGCCAAGTGCCAGCCCCCAATCTTTTTCATTCCAGTGGCTACTAGGTGCCTAGGGTTTTTGTTTGTTTGTTTCCCCTAATTGGAATAAACTCTCTCTGCTTCTTCATGTGTTTGCATGAGGGGCTGGAGTGAATTCTGTAGTGCATCTGTAAAACCTAAACTTCTTTAAAAACAAAACAACAAAACATTCCATTGAATTATATTTGCCATCTTCATTAACAGCATTCCCACGTGACACAAACAGCACTTCAGAGGTACTTTAGGGTGATCTGTGAAAACACCCAAGGTTGGCATTTTACTCTCTGCAGCTCCTTCTGCCCTCCTCCGTCTAGGGAGAGGAGCCTGACACCTGGCCTGTGCCAGCTACTGTCAGGGCCCAGAAGAGACTGACCCAAACACAATAAATCCCTAATTATATTGTACCTTTGTAGGTTTTAATTGTTGGTTGCTTTGAGAGTCCATCTTGGCTGAAAAGCCCTAGAAAGAAATGTTTATACATAGGATACGCTTTCCCATATGCATATGACATTTCCACTAATTACCAATTTTGTAATTAGTGAAAGAGTGAAAGCACTTCACATACTGATCTGTTGATCCTATGTATGCTTGCTTGAAAGTAAGTCCCACTTATTTAAATGGAACTTCCAAGAAAGTGAGCATTTGGATTGCAGACTCAAAAGTGCAATGGAAATGTCTGTTTGTTACGAATACATTCTGAAAGTGTTGGATGGATGTTGTTTGAGCAAATTGTTCTGTTACTGGCTTTCTGACACACTTTTCCTTTATCTAAAAATCAGTGTATTCTACCCTTTTTGGTATTTCAGTCAACTGAAATATAGTAAAGAGAAAACCAGAGCAGTACATATCCCCAGTCCCCCCAAATGCCCAAATTCTGCATCAAGAAAAAACAGTTCCACTTTCTACAAAAAAATGATAAAAATAAATGTGTGTCAATTAGCATCATCTGTACAAACACTTTTGAATCCAATATTTTGGAATATACAGAGTTCAGTAAAAGAAATAGATATTATAGAAGGCAAGAGCGAATGAGGGCTTCACCACACCACGCTGAAATCCCACATTCTTACTGGGGTTTACTGCTTCCAATTTCTTTGCACAATTACGATGGGCTCCTTTGCCGAGCAGACACACTATTTGAATTGAAAACTTCCTTTCTTGGCAATGTTCTGTTTAGTCTCATTATGCAGCACCATCTGGTGGCTGTATAGTGCAATGCTGTCATTGCACATTGCCGATACCTTGCATTAACGTTTGTGATCGGTTTCTCTCTGATCTTCTTAAAAGCGGGATAAAGCTCAAAAAGTGCAGGAGACACTCTGGAGAATGACAACGTCATGTAAAGGACCCACAAACTTCTGTGGGTGACCAATCATGAGCATGCAATAAAAGCCTCATGTAGAAATACTCTGTGGCTCTGGGCAGAGATTGCAAAAACTGTCTTGAGCAGTGAGAGGGAAAGAAAGAGCTGCAAAAGAGCAGTAGGCAACTAGACAAACTAGAGAATTCTGTAGGCTTGTTTTCAAAGATATCCTTGCCCAAATGGAAGGCAATTTGGGGTGGGCTGCTGTTTTTTCTTGCTCTCCCCTGCACCTTCTGATAACCCACTCTGGAGGATCCTTTGCCACTCTGAATCTAGTTTTAGGCTGTGTTATGGGATTAGAGGCAGGGGAGGGGGAGAAAAGGAGTTCTTTCCATTAGTCTAGCAGCATTTTAAGATTCAAGCCTTAGTTCTGAAACACTGGAATTCTCCATTTCTTTTTAACTTCTGACTCTTTAAAGACAATTGTCCTGATGATCTAATCCAGGGGTGCAGAACCTCAGGTGTGGGGAGCAAATCCAGCCTCCTGTGGTCCCACTTTGTCCCTCTGAGTTTTCCCAGAGGGCTATAGCCCCATCCCCTTGTCCCACACCGTCCCCAAATTACCTATTGTTTGGTGTTTTTGCCGGCTCGTGTGAAGCTTTTTCCCCATTCTAAAAGGTTGAAATGCCTCTCCTAAGGCTGTATTACTGGCGGTAAGAGATTTAAGCTGCAGTGAGCTGGATTTTGTGGCCCCACTCTTTTGCCTTGGGTCTTGCCCCTTTTGGCTTCAGCGCCATCCACCACTGGAATCTAGCCCCTGAAATCTCCTCTGAAATGGAATTCAGCCTTCGGGCTGAAAGAGGTTCTGCACCCCGGATCTCATCATTGTTTTACTGTGTGGAGAACCTCTGATGCTCATGAGAGCTTCTTCACTCACTTCATTGGAGTGGCGGTAGCTTCATGGACGCAGGATGCTTCCTGTCCTTTCAAAGTGAATGGGAAGTTCACTTGGGCAAGATCTCAAGGGGCTCATAAGAACACGCCGGGCTTGGAGATATTGTTGCATGCTTTCCAGATTTTCTTTAAATGCGTGTAGGTTAGTCACTCAGTTTATTCTCTTGGTTTTTTAAAATCAGGACTCCAAATTGTTTGCCAAACTCCAGCTCATGGAATGCAAAGGATAATAAATGTCACAGTGTCATGTCTGTGTGTGGTTTTGCATTCATTACATGGATGAGTAGAACTTGAGGACATTGCATGCCTTGTAGAGGAAGAATAATCTTTTAGGGTACATCTGCTTTATTGTGCATTCTTTGCAGACATTCACTACCCTTGATTGCCTATTGTCTAACTGCATGTTGAGACAGAAAAAAGTCCTACAACTCCCAGCATTCCCCACCCCCAATGGACTTTTTTCTGTCTAAACATGTATAGGATTGTGCCCTAAGGGGCTTAGCCTACATTGGCCTCCTGTCCATGATTGATGGTGGTAATTGTGGCATCAGTAAAGGGCCAAGTAGCCTCCAGAACTCTGTTTTGGGGGCTGATGGGGGGGTTGATTTGGGGTTTGTTTTTTAAATTCCCAATCTGATATTGGTCTTAGATTAGCATGAAATTAGGAAATTGTTAAGTAGATGTTCACTTCGATTTACAAGGGGCACTCTTTTTTCCTTTAACATAAATGGAGCAGCTCCTGTTTGCCTCTGACAAAGGGGAAATACTTTGTTCTGGTTACTCCTGCCAACTGTAGAAAGTGTTTACAGAAACTATGGACAACAGCCATACAGTCTTGTCTGTATATACTTGCCTATGTGCCTGTACCCCCTTCATGGGCTTCTGGTTTGTATCCCTGAGGGAAATAATTACCTCATTAAGGCAGAAAGCTGATCAAAGGAATGCTGAAATGCTGGCAACAACAGACACACTTTATACACTTCATGGCATAAGAGTGGGGCTTTCGCACAGGCAATTGTGAACTTTGCAGCTAAAAGTGATATTAGACAAGGCGAAACCTGCAGCTCTCACCTACTTTCCCTGGCTTTTACTTGTTGTCCCTGAAGCCAGTTTCCAGTCTTCCAAACGTGTGCTGTGAACCTTTCTCCTTTTTACTTTGGTTGAATGTCCCGCAATTCTAACATGTTACTGTTTCAGAATGCCACCTCACAGGTTCCTCCCCATTCCCCTAATACCAGCTATGGGGACCCTCCAGTCCATGGGGATTCCCCATCAGGCTGGCCAGCTTCTTTTCAAGGCCCTGTTCCCCCACCTCTACCCAGGAAGAAGGTCTTGTATCTGATCAGTAGCTGATCGGAGAGAAGACCTCTTCCCTACTCCAATGTTGAGAGAGGGGCAAGGGCCTATCTCTGATCTGCTGCAGGGGTGGCTCCCCACCTCACACACACACACACACACACACACTCTATAGGATATGGAAGGACTTGAAGATTCTAGAAACAAATGTGATGCAACGCTGAAACAAGTAAGAATAAGCACCCTACAGAATGAAATATGCTATGGCAATAACAGTAATGAGTAGTGACTTGTCGTAGCAGCCCTACAATGGGAGAAATGCCTTCCAATGCAGGTTGCGTTGAGGCCTTCTGGGCTGGCTGCACTCTGCATGTGGACGGCAGCACCATTTTCTAGTGCCACAGGACTATTGATATAGCGACCTGCATAGAAGACTAAAAGCATCAACACATTTTTTTCTTATTAGTGTAATAAGTCCTGTGAGTACAGTTTGGAAAATAAGGCACCATGAAGCTGAGGCTGCCCAATAATATGCTAACCTCCTATGTTTTGGATCACTAAAATTTAACCCTCCCACTGCTCTTCAGTGGACTTGCTGTGTAAAATGTATCCCAGCCAAAGACCTAACCTGATACTCTTTTCTGTTCAACAGATCATCAGAATTTGACTTTTGATTCAACTACAGCTAACAAATATCTGCAATTTTCTGCTCATAACCGGAAGGCTACCCACTCTCAAGGTTTTCACAGCACGAAAACAAATGACCCACAGAGGTTTGAGTCATGGCAGGTCATGTGCCTCCAGAACTTCAGCCAAGGCAGTAGCTACTGGGAAGTCAAGTTATCTGGCCACTCGGCCATAGTTGGTGTAGCTTACAAAAGGATTGCAAGGAAGAAACAGGATGGCCAAACGTTCACCATTGGGCTGGATAAGCTCTCGTGGGGCCTGCATGTCCAAGAAGACTGCTACGTGGCTTGGTACGACAGCAAGTCCATGAAAATCAAAGAGCCCTTGTGCAAATTCATTGGCGTGCTGTTGGACTATGACCAAGGACAACTGTCCTTTTATGGCATAGATGACAATATGAAGCTTCTCCACTCTTTCAACACCATCTTCACAGGGGCCCTAATCCCAATTTTCTGGCTTTGTGAAGGCATATCTGTGACTCTTTGCCAAAAGTCACAAGGCCAAGCCATCATAACAGATGGGGTGTCTCCTGATTTGCTAGCAGCTGCTGCCACAATGGAAAAATCATGAGAGGAGCAGATCGCTCTGAAACAATGGTCAATCTGTTGAATTCTCAATATACGTGTCTGTGGAGGACGGAGAGTGTATTTCTGTCCTTCATTCCAAGGGTGCAGAGAACCTCAAGCCTGGGAGCCAAATCCAGCCCTTTGGGATTCCCCAGACAGCAGTGCCTCCTTTCCCTCCGAGCACAGATCGTCTGGTGATTTCCCTTTTGTGAATGTTTTTTCCCGTCCTAAAATTTTGTAATTCTTCTCCTGAGGTTTAATTACTGGCAGTGAGAGCAGGAAGCTAAAATATGGTGGTATTGGGGGCCTGTTCCTTTGGCCTCATCCTGTCCACTGGGATGTCCCCTAACAGTTTCTACAAAATGGAATTCTGCTCTCAGGCTGAAAGGGATCAACGTTCCTGGTTTATACCCATCTTCCCCAGTGAGTTGTGTGTCCCCATCGCTCCTTGCCTCCCAATGAGAGGCACAGCTAGTGTCCAAGAGGATTCATTCTTAGGAGATGCTAATTATATAAATTACATAACCAGGCACAGGACTTTGCGAATCCTGGTGCATATCCTTTTGCAGAAAATGACTTTCTGAGAATCTCAGGTCCCATTAAGAAACGAAACAAGAAATGAAGGGAAAGCAGGGAACCAAAGTGAACAAAGTTTAGTTAAGCATCTACTGTAGTGAAGACTTGAGCTCCAAATTGGCAGCAGTTAGCACAGTAGTGGCTGAGAGCTGACCACAAAACCATGTTCAGGGTGGGTAATGGGTTCACACTCTCAGGGGTGGCTTTAACCTGAAATCCAAATTTTATACACTGTGTGTACTGGATGCCTGTAATTTTCCAAGCCGAAAACTCTCTTCAGAGTTGCGGATTCCAGGGAGGAACTATTTTCCTTTGTGTGTGCGTGCGTAAATTTGCTGGCAAAGAATGTAATTGTTAACTTTTCTGTGACATGTCTAAAGCAGGCATTGTAAGCTTTGTCCTTGTTTATGTTGCCTTTTTTTCATCAAAGGATTTGAGGTGGAATTAAAATATGCCAAGTCAATTCCTGTTTTGCTTCCGAGTCTTATTTTTAAGTTTGCTTTCTGACTAAAGTTCTTCCTTTTACTGCATTTCCCTGTTCTGCCTGTAACCTGGGCAATGCTCCTAATTCCACAGGACCTCTCTGAGCACCAGTCAGCCTGGTTGTCAGAAGGATGGCCATAAGATCATGGCAGAAAGATGCGGGTGGGGTGGAGAGAGTAGCTGTTATGAAGGCTTAAGTGTGGAAAGCAGAATGATTATTTTGTAATGAAAATTAAAACTAATTCTAGAAAACTAGTGTAAACCCTGTGATGCTACGGGGGCTAGTAGTGTGAGGATGATTGGATAAAAATATGTTTGCCTGTTTCCATTCCTACTGGAAGAACTGTACATTTTTAAAATAAATGTACTACAAGTAAATTGGCAAGAGCATTTACCATTTGTTTAAGTTGAAAGGCTAAATCTCCAGAACCACAATTCCCAGAGGTCTTTGAAGTGCCTTGGCAAAGGATTACACTCCATCACTACCAATGCAAATGGTTTTGGCAGGGTTGGAACTTGTTTTTCTCTTTCATTAGCCTCCCCGCATCATCATCACACACACACACACACCTCAAAAACTACAATGCTCAGAGTTCATTGTGCTCGTGCATTCAAATAGCTTTACCTCGGCCTATTGTCACCCAGCCTGCTCATAACACAGCTCCAGCTTCTCCAGCTGTGTCTTGTCTGTGATGGCCGATTTCTTGAGGGCCTCTACCTCTCTGAGCCTGCTGGATTCAAGGCTGCGGAATAGGTCCAGGATTTCCTGAATGGTGCTGGGGAGGATGCGCTGTTGCGGCTGTGGCTGCACAAGTGAGAGCAGCAGGCAGATGCAGCACCTCAATGCAGGCACCCTCTCTGGCTCCAGCAGCAGGAGGGAAGGTCAGGTGGGCCTTGCCAGAGCTCCCCCTGTTGGCTTTGGACAGTGGCAACTACAGTGACAGGAACGGGAAGGGTATTGCAAGTTCTCCATTGCCAGAGGAATAGACTGTTTGGCGCAGAGCCAAGAAACCATGTTCCATGTTTTGCTATTAAAGCTTGAACTTTGAACTTTTTTGCAGTTTCAAAATTTTCTGCATGTCTATCCTGTTCAAGCTTTTTCTTTTTTAAAAAAAAAAGAGCAAAATCAGTCTGGTAGTTCTCGAGTAATAAGCCTTACACTGCAGTATTCTTATATAGATTAGGGGTGGGGAGATGGTGAGAAAATTTCAAGTGAAATGTATCCAGCTTTGGGTGTATTATAAACTTGGAGATGCAGACCTGGAGAGTGATTCTTCTCCATCTTGGTAAGTACCTCCCAGTGCAGCCTTCCCCAACCTGGTGCCCTCCAGATGTTTTGGACATCCAATTCCCCATCAGCTCCAGCCAGCATGGCCACTGATCAGGAATCCTGGGAGTTATGTAGTCTAAAACATCTGGAGGGCACCAGATTGGGGAAGGCTAATCTGGAGCAACGTGCTGTGTTTTCAGTAGCTGGTGTGAAGGCAATTGTGCTTTTCAGTATAAAGGGTTTTTTTCTTTCATGGTTGTAAAACCTCACCTGAGCTCTTGCTACCGCCCTGACATGTCAGAAAGCTTCTTAAGAGGTATCAGGTCACCCCATGCTTTAGCCCAACTTGGCTGTTCTTGGATATTTCCTAAAATAAGAACAGCTGGTAGTGCAATGCAGAGTGAGGAACCGATATGAACTTAGGATAGAGAGAAGTGCAGCTGCTGGGACCTCTGGTGGTATTTGGAAGAATGTATATGCATCGGACTGGCACTGACGACAACAGCTAGAAGGCAGGAGCTACACAGGTAGATGCACAGGTGGTTGTGGGACTAAACAAGCTAAATTGCAAAGAAATCATGTTCTCTTCTAGCTGTGTTTTCAGGGATGAACACTAGAGGGTGATGGCTAGGTGAGATCTTCACAGTTAGTGATTCCTGGCGAGTATGTCTCGCTAAAATCATTGTGATTTTATTTAGAGAAAAAGCGCTTGTGCAATTGTATAACACAAAAAAAGATGTGGCGAAGGTAAAAATGAATTGTGCTGAAATGGCTGCAGCATTCCAAAAGAATCAGATGTGCCAACCTTCCCTAACTTGGTGCCCTTTGGATGTTTGGGACTACAATTTCCATCAGTCCCACCTAGCAAGGCAATGGCTGGAGTGAGGGGAATATAGTCTAAAATAACTGGAGGGCACCAGACTGAGAGAGGCTGAGCTACACCTTCTGTTCTGAAAAATGGATTTCCATAAGACACAGGCGGATTGAAATCTCTATTCTCAAAGTAGGAAACATGCCATCAATAGGGTGGCCAGATATACCTTGAAAAAAAAGAGAGAGAGAAAACAAAAGATACATTGTGCAGAAACTGCATACACAAATTTGTATGTATAGTTGCAAATTGAATTACTAGAATTTCAATAGAAATACAATGCATCTTGCTGTAGTGGGGAAGAGAGTGACCAAGTGACCTGTGTGCTTGCTCAGTCTATGGTGCAGGCAGGACCGGCCCTACCATTAGCCAGAGAGAAGCAGTCACTTCAAGCGGCAAATATTGGAAGGTGGCAGGCAGCAAGGTGTTGGAGAAGATACCTGTGAGTTATGCGGCCTGCTCTGCACCCCTTAAATTAATCTGCAACACTGAGGGGCAGTGGAGGATACTGCCCAATTATCAGTGTTGAAGACAGTCCAGTTGGCTTTTGTAAATGGAATAGGAGGCGATGCCATCTTGTCCTTCACTTAGGCAGCAAAAGGACTTGGGCCCTTAATGGGCCCAGGTGCTAACTGTGGATGGGCAGCTTTACACCCCCTTCTCCCTTCTTGAGGACCTTCAAATAAAGGACTTTCCTCTGTAAAGTTGGACACCTGACCAGTTAGCATCAATAGCACCTTCTTTTTAACAGCCCACAGCCCACACCAAGCAGAGGGTTGTATCTGATGTTAGTCGAACTTAAAGCCCATTCATTTCAATGGGCCTACTCTTAAGTTAAGACTAACGTTGGATGTAGCCCAGGATCCACACTGTCATCCCCTACTGAAATGCACGCGAGGAGGAAAGGATGCCTTCCATATTTGGGGTCGGGGGTGGGGGAGGATTGCCTCTCATACCCTGGAAGGAGCCGCTCTGCCTTGCGTTCTTTTTCAGTTCGGCACTTTCCCTGGACTGTGAAGGAGACCAAAGGCTTTCCTAGGCCCCCTCTAGATGGATTCCGTTTGACGCCTGTTCCTCCGATTATGCGCATCTTCTCGAAAGCGCTTTTATCGTAAATGCTTCTATGCAGGAGGTAATTGAGCACTCAGCTGGTGACCTTACCGGTTGTTTCAAATGTGTTTTACAAGTAGTTAATGCGGAGAATCGCTTGTTCGCATAGTCAAACTGCGCTTTAACAGCCGGAGCAGAATAAAACTCGCTATTTAGCGCACGTTCGATAATGCGCATAATCAGAGAGAAAACGCACCTCTACGTCCAATTTGCGCTCCGTTCTTGTAGAGGTAAATTTTTTAATGCGCCTTGAAAGAGCTTTAAATGCCTCTACTGTGGTTTCCTGCCAGTGGCAGCTTTGGGGGACCGCGCCTCCGCTGCTCTCCTTGTGGAATTTAGTTTTTTTTTCTTCCTCATACCTAAGGCTGTGGGGGGGAGGGGGTGCGATTGAGGGGCGCCACTCCCTTAAGCGGAAGGCCACTCGCTCGCCTCTGGCGCCGGCCGGAGCTGCTTGTGGCTGTGCTGACACGAGTCCTTGATGGGCGGAGTTGGCGCTCCCGCTCCCAGCCCTGCCCGGGATCTGGGAAAGGGATCAGCTCCGGCCGCGCGCTCTTCGCCTCTTGGGTCGAGCTCAGCAGCATGGATACGGGCTCCGGCCCCCTCAGCCCCGTGTCCAATCTGCTCCAGGAAGGCCCCTTCAGCTGCCCCATCTGCCTCGACGTCCTGAAGGACCCGGCCACCATCCCGTGCGGCCACAACTTCTGCTTGCGCTGCATCGGAGCGCACAGGCAGCACCCGGGGGGCGTCGCCGGAGCCCAGCAAGGGACCTCCCGGTGCCCTCTCTGCCAGGAGCCTTTCCCCGCCGATCTCCAGCTCCGGAAGAACCACACCCTGGCCGAGCTGCTGCAGCTCCGGCAGCCCGCCCCGAGAAGTCCGGCAGCGGGGTTCGCCATGTCCCCGGAGGAGTCGTGCGCTCCCGCCCGAGACGCCTGCCGGCCCGGGGACGCCGACAGCCGCCCTCAGCGCGAGCAGCAGGTGGAGGTGGTGCTTTGCGACTTCTGCACCGACGGGGAGCGGGCCGAGGCGGCGCAGTCGTGCCTGGTGTGCCTGGCCTCCTTCTGCGCCCCCCACTTGCAGCCTCATCTCAAAAGTCCCGCTTTCCAAGGGCACCGGCTAGTGCCGCCCTTGCGGCACATCGAGGAAAGCCTCTGCAAGCTGCACCTCAAGCCCCTGGAGAGCTTTTGCCGCACCGACGGGAGCTGCATCTGCCAGCTGTGTCGGGCCCAGGAGCACCGGAGCCACGAGGTGGTGGCGGTGGAGGTGGAGCAGGAGCACGTGGAGGTGGGTAGCAGCCGAGGGCGGCCGCCGAGGCACAAAGGCGGCCCTTTGTGCAGCCTTGTTCCAGGGGTGCGGCGGGCTCGCGTTCCCCTTGCTGGACTGTGGGGAGATTCCTGCGAGCTTCGCTCATCAGTTCCAGTTCCAGAGCAACCGAGAGAGTCCTGGGGGCGGGGGGCAGAGGTTGCTGCTTGACGTGCTAAATTTAGGATCATCACACAGCCTGGAACTCCGATAGTGTGGACTGGAAATGAGGGACGGGGAAATGTGGAGGCGCGAAAAACCCGGCTGGAAGGGACGGCAGACAGAGGGTTGAATCCAGTTCCATTGAAATGAATGGGACCAAAGTTAGACTAACATTGGATTCAACCCAGAATCTGATTTGTCAAAAGTTTGGAAGCTACCTCAAAACTTGCTTACTAGACACCCTGTGGGCTACTTTAGGGAGATGGGCACAATTAGCCAGTGAGGAGGGAAAGATACTCTGCACATTCTCAAAGGCACATTTTTCGAGTTTACTTTTGTAAAGGAGAGGCAGTTAGGAGCAGACTCATCATTAGAGACTTGGAGGCAAGCTACAGTTACTCAGTGCAGTGATAGAAAGACACTGTGAGCTCCATCACACCAGCAGTTTAATGCACTCTCGCCTTGTCTGGTATCTGGTATTGCAGTGTGGGACTCACATGAAGTCGTCCCTGTCCTGCACCCATCTTGCCTCTTTTCCTCCATGGCTGCCTGTACAAGAGGCATTTAAATCTCTTTCAAGGTGCATTAAAAAATTTACCTTTACAAGAACGGAGCACAAATCGGGTGTAGAGGCGCTTTAAACTTCCGATTATGCGCATTATCGAATGTGCGTTAAATAGCGAGTTTTATTTTGCTCCAGCCGTTTAAGCGCATTTTGACTATGTGAACAAGCGATTCTCCGCATTAACTAATTGTAAAGCGCATTTCAAGCAACCGGTAAGGTCACCCGTTGAGTGTTCAATTACCTCCTGCACACAAGCATTAATGATTAAACTCATTCTGCGATTATGCGCATAATCGGCTAACCAGGCGTCAAATGGAATCCATCTAGAGGGGGCCCATTTTGCGTATTATTTTGGTGCGGATAAAGTCTGGATTATTTTCCCCAATTGGATTTAATGCGCCCTTAAGCCTCCGTGTAGTGCTGTCCTCTCACTTTTTCCTTTGTTGGGGTGATGTGCTTTGAATGGAGTCTTGCTGATGAAAGGGGAGGGCAGGGTGGTTCTCCTCCTCCTGTGCTTTGTCAGTTGAATAGCTCCAACCTATCCTCATAGCCCGCAGAAACTAAATCGCTAGACAACAAAGCCAGAGTGAGGGGGGGAAGGAACCCATGTCCCCACAGGATATCTCTATTTTTATGAACTGGAGATGCACAGCTGCGCATTCTCAAAGTAAAGGAAAACATCCTCCACAAATGCAAGCAGGTGGAATTTCGCATTGGTGGAGTATCAGGAGAATGGTTTGAGGGGGATTTTTTTAAAAAATCCTAAAAATCAAGACATGAACGGACCTGATTCAAACTTGGCATGGATAAAGCCCCCTTTAAGAGCTATCACCGAGCCAAGTTTGATCTCTTTATCTTTAAAAATTATGCAGATGTAAGCATTTTTTTTACCTTGGAACAAAGGAGGGCACCTGACCACCTTTACAAAAGAAATTAGTTAACAATCTGCCCACCCTTTGAAACAAGCAAAACAAAAATATATAAAAAATTAACGGCAAGGGGGGAAAAGAACATAGGGGGCGGGGCAGGACATTTCACCAGCATGGTAGCGACATAGGTGAAAAGATACATGAGCGCACATAGACGTGAAAGTGCCCAGCACTTGACTCACTAAGGAAACAGAGGGGAAACCGCAGAAGCAAATCGGTGGGAAGGAATTAGGTGTGATGGAGCCCTGCATCTCTGAGGAACTTAAGTAGTATTTAATTTTCTAAAAGGACAGGTGCCGGGGTCGGATCTACCTGGCAATCATACATATTGAGTTGGAAGAGGTGTGAGCAAAGCACTCTGCTCATGTGCAGAAGCACATTCCCCTTTTGCCATTGCTTCAAAAGTTCTGTGGCTGAGCGTTAGGACCTAAAATAACCCAGGCTAAAGTTGAGCCCTGCACTTCATTCTCTAGTTAGCCTAGATGTTCTGGGGTGAGTGTTTGGAGACAGAGAGGTGTTCTCTCATGTACAACATGGTTGAGAAACTCTGATGCTGAAAATAGATTTGGTAGCAGAACCCTGGTGAGTTTTGGCAGTGCAGCATAGTCAAGGAGATTGGCAGAGCATGGGTGAGGGAACTACAGGTTTGTGGCAAGGGAAAGGCTAAAGGAAAAGCAAAGGGCACTTTATATTTTGATGGAATTCCAGATAAACGGCTAGAGAGAGTACAAGATTCTCATTGCCCAGACCGAGGAAGTCCTATGCTTGCAACTGGACATGGGGATGAATGAGAACAACTTGGCAGAGCTATGGGCCAAATCCCATGCGAGGTGCATGGTTTGCTCTCCTAATATTATTATAATAACATTCAAACAGGTAGAGGGGGCTCCAGACTTGATTGTAGCGTACTCCTATGCATGTCTATTCAGAAGTACGTCCCACTGACGTCAGTGGGAATTACTCCCGGGTTAGTGTGCATGGGATTGTAGTCAGTGTTTGGGGAGGGGTCTTTCCCTCCTCCCCCCTTTGTTTGGGGGGGACACTATTTAGATCTTGAAAACAGCAGGGGGGATGGGGAGGAACACTCTCTGCCTCAATGCTGCTACTGTGGTGCAATTTTGAGTTCCTTGTGCCTATTTTAAAAATTGTTAAGCTGGGAAAACAGATCTTTCGCATCCTAGGTGGTTTGGTCCTTGCATATTGATCATATGCCTAACTAGGGAGGGAGGGAAGCAACCGTGATCTTAAGAGCAGAAGCAGTACAGGGGCTGAGGAATTCCAGATCCAAGGTGTTGAAAAAGTAGGGAGGAAAGGCTTGCGAGTCCAAAACCCAGGAAGTGGCCATAGCTTTACGGCAGAGTGCAAACTTTGAAGGCAGAAGGATGCTACACTTAACCCCTCGCACCGCTGGTAAAAAGGATCTTAAGTAGGATGACAGAGGAAGAACTATTGCCTGACATCTTGGAGAGCTGGGGTGGACAGAAGGTAGATTGGGATCTACTGGTAGATCTCGGGGTGATTTGCAGTTAGATCAGCAAGGGTTTTAAAATTATTATTATGTACATTCAGACTTTTTTATCTTGTAAGAAACCCATGGTAGCGTACATGATCCTCCTCCTTTCCAGTTTATCCTCACAACAACCCTGTGAGGCAGGTTAGGCTGAGAGTCAATTAACCCACAATGTGCTGTCAAATGCCGCCATGATGTGCAAACAACCCCAGTGATTGGCTCAAAGTCACCCAGCGAGCAGCTCAAAGTCACCCAGTGAGCTTTATGGCCAAGTGGGGAGTAGAATCCGGATCTTCTTAGTCCCGGTCCAACACTCTAACCACTACACCACACTAGCTCTCAATTTCAAACTCCCAATTGTTTAATAGTAGCAACAACAAATCTTTAGGCTCAGGATGTGTTCAGAGACCCCCTTTTAGTTAATTCTCGTCGTATGTCTTTTTCATCTGGCTCTTGTTGCTGGATCTTGGGGTTCTAGTAAAAAAACCAAGTGGATTCAGCAAGCCTGAAGTTTGCCCACCTGCCTTATGCAGTAAACCACGTTGAGCTAGATGGACTAGTGTAGGCTGACCAGATAAAATCCAGGTCAGGGCTCATGTAACTTTAACAGTTGTAGAGAAAAGGGAATTTCAGCCAGAGTCATTTGTATGCAATTAGTTCCTGGTGAAATTCCCTCTTCATCACAACAGTTAAAGGTGCATGCACTATATTAGAGTGAACATATACAAAAGAAGGCAGGGACCCTGCAACTTTAACAGTTGTGATGAAGAGGGAATTTCACCA
Organism: Anniella stebbinsi; assembly: GCA_029215795.1. Classification (NCBI taxonomy): domain Eukaryota; kingdom Metazoa; phylum Chordata; class Lepidosauria; order Squamata; family Anniellidae; genus Anniella; species Anniella stebbinsi. Next base: position 54,575,994 of record JARDYH010000005.1, on the reverse strand, counting down.
GGAAATAACTGCATACAAATGACACTGGCTGAAATTCCCTTTGCTCTACAACTGTTAAAGTTACATGAGCCCTGACCTGGATTTTATCTGGTCACCCTAGACTAATGCTCTGGCTCCATATAAGTGGAATGACAGAGGCTGCTGGACAAGGTTGAGAGGCACTTACAGAGTTATGATTGGGAAATACAATCAGAATTGAAGATTTGTTTATGGCACAATATGTACTTACCATGGAGCAAGGCTTGTGGAAGAGGAGGCAGCCTGGACTGAAGTGATATGGGCTGCTGGCACAGCTGTATCTGGTGAATCCTAAGAATAGCATTGTGAAGGAAACTGTAAGGTTGGGTTGAGGTTTTGGAGCAGAGTGCGGGTGATCGGATTATTTGTACTATGGACAGTGCTGCTGCCTGGGTAGTATCTTCAGGTGTAGTACACATGAGAGGGCTTCTTTAGTCTTGAGTGTCTGACTAGGCGTATGGCCCTCTAGAGTTGTAGTTCAAGACTTTGGGAGGGCAGCAGGTTTGGGAAGAATTCCAGAGAAGAGCAGTGGAACGACAGGAGGAAGAGCAAGGAAAAATAACGTGCCTGGCTGTCCCACAATGGTTCCAGCTTAGTCTGGCAACCTTTTGAGTTGTAGCAGTCTGCTAATGCATGGAGATGGAAGACTTGAATAGTTGCTGGCTGTGTGGACAGAATGCACTGCAAAGGACAGGGTGGAGTACAGTGAGGGAATAACATTTAAACTCAAAAAAGGGGGTCTTAATTGGGTTCAAACCCATTACGTTCAGGCTGTTAGGTTATGAGAGTACACTGAATATTTTTTGTCTTGGGCAAAAGAGGCTTTGTTTAGACAATTCTTTCTATGGGATAATTTCTCCTTTACCATATCTAAGCCATTAGTCCTGATCCAGCATTGGTAGCTTGATAATGGTACCAGCATAGTAATGGATGTGGCATGCTTAAGGAGTGAAAATTGTTTGGCTCTGTTTCCTGTACTGCAGCTGTACAAATAAATGAAGTGGTTAAATTAACTAAACCAGATTGCAGGCAAGTTTTGGTCTAGCCAATTTTATTTCTAAGGGGAATATTGCACTTTTTTTAAAAAAAAAACTTTAAATAATGTTTTAAGGCTGCAATCCTAGTCATGCTTACCTGGAAGGAAGACCTATTGAATTCAATTGGATATACTTCTGAACAGACATGCATTGTGCTGTTAATTTGTATATGTAGATAATCATCCGTTCTTTAATCTACAAATGATTCCAAAACTGACTCAGCATGGAAGGGGATTAATCATCATGGGAACCATCCAACTAGTGACTAGGACAGCCACATCCATTGTTGCAATTCTGACTGTGCTGCTGGCTAGGAGTTCTTTTCAGCTTTTCCCTGTTACTGCTCATCGTGATGGAGAAACCTGCAAAACCAGTTTCATCAAAAACTTTTGGGAAGAAAAATGAATGTGTGTACCTGTTACCACGTGTCCACTGTTACACCCAAGATGTAAGTGTATACACATGACCAACCAAAACATATGGATCTTGGGCTTAGAGACAGGGTGTACCACAGGTAAATTGCATGTCACATTTAAATCAGGAGAATATCAGCTACTGAACACAAACTAAGATCCAAATCAAATAATACAGACTTTATTACAAAATCTGAGAGATTACCAAATATATAGATGATGGTTAGATTGGATTAACCCAGTTGAGCTTGGACCCGCAACTCTTAGCTAGACATATAGAACCAGGAAGGAGAGAGAAAGCAACAGAGAGTAAAAGCAATGGCTGCAGAGTAAGGGAGAAGGGAGGGTGCTAGAGATCTGTGCTGGAGGCCTAGATGCCGTGGGGCAAACTCAGAATGTAAATGATACAGGATTGACCAAAGCACGGGGCAGAATGGAGAGGTGATAAAAAGAAACGGGGGGAAATCAGAAAGAAAGAAAATTGTAGTGTAGATTTTTTACCTGTTTCAGGGCCTTTCTACACCATAGGGGTGTAGAAGGAGGGGGGCGATCCTGGAAGTACCTGCTTCGGGGATCGTCATTGTAATGCAAACGAAAGTGTGATGAGCCAGCTTCCTCCTGGGCCGTCACACGTCACACCCACCATTTTTTTTTCTGGGCGGAAGAAGCGCACGAGCACTTGTGCGGAAACGGTAAGTTTTTTTTTAAAAAAGTGTGAAATCGGGGGGTGGGGGGTGGCAACCCCCTCCCTGCCATTCCAGGGGTTGCAAAATTGCTGCCACCCCCTCCCCTGATGCACACGAAGCTGCGCGGTGTGGCTCTGTGCCCATTTCTGCTGCTGCACTTATTCACGAATAAGTGCGGAAGCAGCCGGGACGGGTGGCCACACCTCTCACGGTCTTGGGATGTTCCCGGGACTGCGGGAAGATTCGGTTTCCCCAGGGATCCCTTATCCTGGGGGACACCCGTGCCCATCCTTCCCTACCCCTGGGAGTCCCTGTGCGTCATTTGGCTCACAGGGACCACCCAGGGGCTATCCCAGCTCAAAAGGCCAATGTAGAAACAGCCTCAGAGAAAGAGGAGTCAAAGGGAGGGTCTTTCCCAAAGATGTATAGTGATGCAAGAGTTTGTCAAGGGGGACCAGATACCAGTACTACGGGAATGGCAGTTCACAAAGTAAAGTGGGAATAAATCCCATCTTGTGGCAGGTTGGTTTTGTTCCCAGGCAGGCAAAAACTGATGTGGGACTGAAGATAAGCAAGCGCCACTTAGGTCTTCTTGACCTCCACACGATAAGAACTTAGGAGCCCTGCTTAGCTGGCTCAGGCCAAAGGTCTATCTGGCCCAACATTCTGTTCCCACAGCGGCCAGTTAGATGCCTCTGGGAAGTCCACAAGCAGGACATGACAGCAACAGCCGCTTTTCTCTCAGGGTTTCCACTGGCCTTCAGAGGCAGACTGTGTCTGATACTGGAGGCAATATAGTGGCATCAGGACTAGAAGCCATTGACGGCTGTAAGTTACCTCTGGTATGATAGGCAGTGTCTACCTGCAATCTCCCATCGCTGCCTTTGTCTACTTGGAAACAAAAACAACCTACTGATTGTTTTTGTAGAAGCAGAATGGAGTGGAGCAAGTTAGATGAAAACTAGGTTCTCCAATGAACCCTTCTAACTGAGCTAAACATAGAGGTGACTAGCTTCGAAAAAGTCAGGCAATTAATGTCCTGGTTCCCTGTTGGGCCACTATTTTTAAATGTTGGGCTGCAATACAGGGGTGAGGGACCATCTCGGGGTTATCTTCCATCTCCAAGCACCTCTGAGGGGGAAAGCAGTCCATACTGCCTCTTGGATGGCTGCTTCGAGAACACTGGCCTGTGAGCCGGATGGGCACTGCTCCTTCTGGGCCAGCTGTGGTCAGGAGGGACCAGGCGGAGGCTCCTTCTGGACCAGCTGTGGTTGGGAGGGTGAGCCAGGAGCTTCTGGACCAGCTGTAGTTGGAAGGGCCAGGCAAGGTCTCTGGGAAGATGGGCTGTGACCGGATACCTCTGGAAGAGGGTCTCCTTGAAAGAAGGTCTGGAATATGGTTGGGCTGCTGAGGCTGGATGAGACAGTGGCTGGTGAGGTGCTGGTGAAGGTCCTAAGGACCCACAAGGCTGTAGTTGTTCGCTGGGGCAGCAGGAACGGGCTCATGGAGCCACTGCCTGTGACCAAGGGCAGGCGTGGGGCAGAAGCAGCCTTCTGCAGAGGTGTGCTAGTCGGGACGCCGTGTACGGTGATTGCCTTAGTTCATTGCTCTCTGTCAGTGCTACTGGTGCCATCCTGAGCTGAGGACTGTCCGTTTGGGGGCTGTTGGCGTTGGCGGGGAGGGGACTGATAGCATGACACACATATCCACGATGTATCCAGGCACAACGTCATGGCTCTCTTCTAGCAGCCATGCCAGCTCATCGTAAAAGGGCATAGTGTGTGGTTCAACACCGCTCATCTTGTTTGTGTGTCACAATCTCTTTGAACTTCTTCTTGGCCTGGATTTGCATGAGCTCCTGCTTGCTGGGATTCATGCTGGCAAAGGTGGCAGCCTGCAGGGGTAGTGAGAAGCTTCCAGGGTCATCTGCCAGGAAGGATCCTCAGCAGCAGTGGGAGAGTACAGATTAGGGACCTGGAGATAGCTTTAGGAACTAGCCATGGACACTGGGGCAGGGAAGGGGTGATTGCAGAACACGGATGCAGGCCCATCTGCGTGTTATGAATACTTTCGTAAGTTACATACAACAAACACAGGTGGCAGCGGGACTTGCTTCTTCTGCTAGATCGCCCATGTGCGCCCCAGCAATGGCCATTTGGTGTGGCTCAGTGAAGAGAGCCACTGGGGAGGAGGTGATAAGAAGTTGCAGGGAAAGGAGGGGGGTCTGTCTCCTGCAGGATCGCCCACATGCGCCCCAGCAATGGCCATTTGGCATTGGGAGAGCCAGTGGGGAGGGACGCGAAGAAAAGAAGCAGCTGAGATCGCTGTCACCCTGAACACCGGCTTCTGGCTGTGTTTCAGAAGGAGGAAGGGGAAAGGTGTTGATGCTTATATCTGCACACAAGTATGTAGGGTACTTCTTGGACAGAGCATTTCAAGGAGCATGTGACCCTGCCCCATTTGCAGTGAAATTTTAGGTTCCAATTATGAAGCTCCTTCCCCTCTTCTTTGAAGTGCAATGGAGAAGCTCCCGCAGCCCACAGCAGGGCATGGGCATCTGACAGTTGTGCAGCATTTCGTGGGCGGGGTCAGGTCAGGGTGCGACAGGGCTGTGCTCGCAATCTGTTGTTAGGTAGATTTTGGAATGGAGTAGTATTGGCTGTAACAGAGTAGCAGGCACCGTTTTGGCCACTTTTGCCAGGGGACTCTGTAACCAGCGAAAATAGTCCACTCGACGCTGTGAAATAGTCAGCTGTGCCCAACAGACAACACACTAACCAACGGTTGTGCAAATAGTCAACTCTGCACAGCATTGGTTATCTCCATCCATTATTTCTGGGAAATAATGAACTGTGGTGTGGAAAAGTCCTGACAGATAACACAATAGTCAACGGTTGGTTATTCAAGCGACGGTTGACTATTTAAACCACCGTTGACTGGTGGTTTAAATAGTGGTGTTCCAGCTTGACAGTGACCTTTGGTATGGTGTGCAAAATAGACTTGAATAGGTAGCTAAGCTGAGCTGGCCCTTTTTCAACAGTGCATATGGACTTCTATGTGCATAATAGTGTATAGGGTTTCTACATTGCAGTGGATGCTGAATGTAAATTTTGGGTGGAAATTCCTATCCTTAATGGCTGTTAATGTCCCACCAGGACTCTGGATTGGCCAATTCAGAATATTCCTTGGGTAGCTTGATTTAGAGTAGTGCTTTGGCAACCAAACACTTGCAGGTTTCAGAGTTCCTGTGCTGTGTCTACCAGGAAGGGTTGCTCTCAGTGATTTCATTAAATTAGAGGTCAGCAAGTGTAAATTACAGCTTTGTGTGCCCTGGCTGTCTGTAAGCCCCTGCTTAACCAGACTTCTGGGACAAAATGGGGGTTCTACGGTCAAGAGGGTGTATGAGGTACATCTCAAAAGTGATGGTGCAGCTGAGGTCCTTGGTAAGAGTACCACTAGAATTACAGCTTTAGTAGACTCTTCATATCTTCTCAGAGACTATTGCTTTCGGTGGAGATGGTTCTCACATTCAGCTACAGGTCAGGGATGCTGGGCTATCAAGTGATGTAAGTGCATGGTGTACATATATTCCTTTGGGACTATGCTCTGGGGATATATTGTCTTTCTGGCTTGTGGGGATGCAGAATTGGTTTTTGCATAGAGATAGCAGGAGAAACAAGTGTAAGGCAGGGGACCTGAGAGGAGGATATTTGGAAAGGATTTGGAAGATCCCTTCCAAGTATCCTGGTGTTTGGGTTGAAAGTTTAGACTCCAGAGATCTAGAAGGGCCTGGGAGCTAGGTAATGGCACATGAAGAGTTTCTCAGTGAAGAACACTCTCTGTTGAAATTATAACCTCCTATAATTTCTGAAGTATTGGGTACTGAGATTTGACTGAATTAGAACTACGCGGAGGCTGAAAGCAGGTGTCTTCATGGGTGTGTGTGCATGCATGTGCATATGCTTCTGGTGCTGTTCAGTGGTGCTGTTCAGTGTTTAACCATCCCTAGAATGCTATCCAGCAAAGTGGTGATAATAGAAAGACAAACATTTAGCTGAACTTCACTTTGGTGGATAGACTGTCTGGGCTGCCAGATTACACACATGCAAACAATATGTTGCAATTGGATTTGGGAAGAATGCAGAAACAAAAGTCAAGGGGTGGGTGGGGAGAAATAGTGTGATTAATTCCATCTGGTGTTAACTGAGCCTAGCCAGTTCCTGTTCCGACAGCTTTGCCTTCGGTATAATTGCACCCGGGGCTCATTTCTTCCCCTTGCAGCTCTTTCCCACAGTGGCTCAGACCGACTCCTTTATTTCGTTTGGCTGCTTTCCCAGGTTCCGCTCCTTGCCCCGTTTGCCTTTTGTGTTCCATTGACGGACGGGGTTTTTTTCCATCACTCCCCTTCCCAGATGGCGCTGACTCACCTCCCACATTTTCACCCACTCCTTTTTAACAGAGATGTCAGTTTCGGTTTAGCTCATCCTAAAGTACAGAGTTAGGAAACCACATAGGAAGCTGCCTGATACTAAGCCAGACCCTTGGTTCATCTAGGCTAGTATTGCTGACACTGACTGGCAGTCGCTGTCCAGGGTTTCAGGTAGGGAACCTTCGCTGGCCCAACCTGGAGAAGCTGGGGATTGAAAAGGGCACCTTCTGCATACAAAGCAGGTGCTTTACCATGACCGACACCCCCACCCCATTTCCAAAAGGCGCATTGACTCTGTGCTCTCTTTGGAGGGATTATTAGACTTAGGAAAGTCTTGTAAGGAGTACTTTCCATCTCCCTAAAGCAACTTAAATCTAAAGATTTTTACATGGGGCATTTAAGGACATGGAATTCTTCCTTAACCTGTTACATCAAATGTTTGGGAAGTGGAATGCATTTAAAAGATAGAGGGTGCACTGACTGGTGTTAACACGCTATAGTAAGCCATTGAAAGTGCCTTACCTCTTGTAGTATGCTCAACCCCAAAAGGCCAGCTTGCACAGTGTTGTGCTCATTAGCACTTGAGGGACTTCCATTTGGTGTTCTTCAGTGCCCTTGCCACAAGCTCTGTACAGGGGTGAAAGCCACTCTGGTGTTCATAGTGAGAACAGGTCTCCCTAAAATAGCACTGGCAGTCATTGTAGAGACTGGGTGGACAACGTGTAAGGGGGGGGGCTGCATTGACTCCACCCTTGGAACTCACTGGGGGCCACACCCCCAATATATTGAATTTTCTGCCACCACAAGAAAACAAGGATAAATTGGTGTGATTTTCGCCGTGGCAGCAAATTCTCCAGCAGCAGTATGGGACACAATAGGGGATGCAAAAATGGCAGGAGCACGCATAGGGGCTGCGGTCCATGTATTGCCCACCTGTGCTCTAGAGGCACGAAGGAGGGGGCCATAGGGACCATCCGTAAGGTCTATCTTGCAATGGAGTTGGAAAAGCATACCAAAGTTGCGGCAAGAGAGGGATTGAGTATTGGTTAAAATGAGGCAGAGTTTGGCAAAGGTTGGAAGGGGGTTGAAAAGGAAACAGATCTAAACACTGCCTATGCAATCTTTAGAGTGAAATACTTCGTAGACAGTCCTGTGGCTCAGTGGTGGAGCACATCTTTTGCATCTAGAAGGTCTTGGGTTCAGTATCCCAGTACCTCTGGTTATAGGGACGTGGGTAGCAGCACATGAAAGACTTTGGCATGAGACTCTGGAGAGCCTCTGCCAATCACAGCCAACACAACTGGACTAGATGGACCAATTGACAGAGTGGGTATCAGGCAACTCTTTGTATCCTAGGCGCCGAGTCCTTTCCTCCTGCCATAAATTGTCCCCAGTTCTTTTATGGAGCCAGAGCAGTCTGTAGCTGATGAATGGAAGGGAACACATCTATTAATTATTTTCCCCCAGGAATAAAATGTTATCACTTCTGGTGGAAGGGAAGAAGCAGATGCCTTCCCATGTGACAAAAATAGATTGCTCTTGGCTCTGGATCAGAGATTGCTACACTTGGCAAGGCTTAGAACAGCCTCTCCCGACTTGGTGCCCTCCAGCTGTGTTGGGACTACAGCTTCCATCATCCCAAGCCAGCATGGGCACTGGAGATGATGGGAGTTGTAATGCAACATGATTGAAGGGTGCCAGTTGGGGAAGGCTGGGGTAGAACAAGTTTCTTCTTTCAGGACAAGTCTGAAAAAGCATTCTTTGGGAATGGGGGTATGAGTGAGAAAGTCAGAATGCACATGCATAACAATATAGTGGTGTCGCATAAGAAGAACATCTTGGCATATTTTTCTAAAGCAGGTCTGGGTAGATTTGCAACTTGAAGGATCTACTTCAGTTTTATTATTAGAACCGAAGATCCACCAAATGCAAAATAGTGGCTCAGGCAGATGGACATATGGTGAGAATGATGGAACATGGTGCCCCTGAGCACATGCTCAGCCAGGGAATTTATGCTCGGTACCAGAACCAAGCTCACAAAAGTCTTTTCTCATGCAAGCTTTTTCAGAATCCTAATTTGGGGCGGGAGTGTTAGTTGTTGCTATTGTTAGGTAATGAGAGTTGGAAGTCTTTGCCAATCTATAAGTAGATCCCGATCTACCTTCTCTGAAGCAAGGTTTAACAATCTGATGCTTTTTAGATGTTTTGGACTACAGGACCCATAATCCATGATCAGGCTGACTGGAGCTGACAGGAATTGAAGTCCAAAACATCTGGAGGGCACCAGCTTGCCTACCCCTGCCCTCAAGAGAAAGGATTAGCACCTGCCTAGCCCATGCTAAAGTGACATTACCAGTTTTTTTAAATACCAATCTGTTTTGTTTTAGTTCCATGCAATGCTAGGAAGAAGCAATGTTATGTTTTTAATATGTGTACATAAATTAGCACATACAACTAAGAATCATCTATTCCCCACTGTGTGGGGAAAGGAGCAAGCTCTGTTACCAGAATCTGGCATCATGTTAAACAGTCTGGGTTACTTTACAATTTAATCTCTTTCCTTCCTGCTCCTTAGCTCTGTTTTTAAGAGATCAGTGGGTTACTGTGGCTTCCCCAGATAAGCTCTGTGCGTGGCACACTTTATTTCCTTGCTTTCTGGTCTGGCTGAGGGTGTTGATACGATTTGGGCTGGGGCTGTTTCTTTCTCTGATAGTGCAGTGATTGTTCCTTTCAATGCAGCCCTCTCAGTCTGGTCTTTATCTGCCTCCGGCACATTGTTTAAACAGAGCTTGGAGCCACATGACTGTAGCACTTTGCTCTTTTTAGATAGTTTCCAGTCAAAATTCAGATATTGGACAATTGGAAAGTTGGAAATAATGGCTTCCCTTACAGGTCCTTTAGGCAGTAGGCTGTTGCTTTTGCAAAAACAAACAGACACAGACAATACATGGTGATCATGATGGTTCCAAATGCAAACCAAGTCCCATGTGTTTAAGGTTGACTGCCAGAGAAAGGGGTTGTTCCTGTTTTTGAAAAATTTGTCGGAAACAAAATAAGTAAGTGAAGAGAAAAGAGAGACCATAAGGACAATGAGTTATGTAGCACAAGTAGACAGTATATAGGGGTTTGGGGGAGCAGAGGAGATTAGACTGAGTGCAAAGTGAAGTCCCTTTCTGAAGATGCAAGTCCCAGGGGACATCTGAATATAGACGTTTATGGTCAATGCAGCGGGACTGCATTGACCATAAGCGTCTATATTCAGATGTCCCCTGGGATTTGCATCTTCAGAAAAAGTGATTAATTTTACCCTATACAGAACTAGATTAATTGTAAACCTTTATCTATAGCGATGACAATTAGAATATAAATATGTCCTTTTCTGTAAATGCAAGTAGATTCTAATTCCTAATTCTCATACTTTTTTTTTTTAATTGGAAGGCCCAGAGACCCAAAATTTTGAACAGTGTTGAAAATCAGCTGGATGAAATTGGAGTCACTATTGCACAGACAAGGAGGACAGTGGACCTTATCAAAGTAAGATGATCACCTTTACTTCGTTCCAAGAGTATAAACGGAATGTTGAATCACTTTCCCATGCCCTGTTCTGTCATGTACACAGAAATCCCTACTGTATCTCTGGATGCTAGGGGATTAAAGATGTAGGCTAACCTTCCCTAGTCTGGTGCTCTCCAGATAGTTTGCATCTGAACTCCCATCATTCCCAGCCAGCATGGCCAATGGCCTGGAATGCTGAGAGTTGTAGTCCAAAACATCTGGAGGGCACCAGGTTGGGGAAGACTGGTGTACATTGCCTGTAGACTTGGTTACCAAGAAGTGGCTCATCCATGGATTCTTTCTCTATCCAACTAAAATGTTCTGAGGTTTCATTAAAAAGGACATATAAACAAAAAAACAAAAGTACTCTTGCATGTACACACTGTTATGCAAATATACAAATTTCCTGAGAGCTAATCTACACAGGCAGTAGAATTGCACGGTGTTTTTCCCAGACTGGACCACCTCAGACTGCAGGTGGATCACATATTTTAATGTTCCATCATCGGAGCATATGTATGTGTGACTCCATGCCTTTAGAAAAGTAGAATATCAAGGGTAGCCTCCCTCAAAACATGCTGTTTTTCCATTTGCACAGAGACACTTCCTCATTTCTGAAAATCTGATAAAGACAGGAAGGTATTTTATTAATAGCCATCTTGGTTTGGTGCATTTCCCAGATTCTGTGCCTTAGTTAAGGGATCAGGAACACTCCTTCCCCCTCTTCTTACTTTTCAGTGTTACCTGGTTTCAAACTCCTGTATAAAGCTAACTATGGTTAGCATTCAACGTTGTACTGCTGCAACACTAACCAGGGTCGGCACTGTAAAGGGAAGAGAGCTGCAAATTTGAATGAGAGAATGACGGAGAAGGAAGGGAAAGGCGTGACTGCTGTTAATTTTCTAAAAATGAACTATGCTGTCTCCTGTTGTGTTTAGCATCGTGTATGTCTAGTTTACCCTAGAGTATTGCCTACATAAATACAGATCTTGAATAACTTTTGATGGGTCCTTTTCGTCACCCCTTTAAAGGACTGATCTTGGTTTGTTCATATTTTGGGGAACCACAGTATATAGAAGGACTTTAGTTGATTTCAAGCCACTTCTGTGTTTAGGTCACTGCCCAGAAGGAGAAGGAGAAGGTCAGCAAGGTCTTTGCAGAGACAGCCAGGGTCCTTGCAACCTTTCAGAAGGAAGTCCTTGGCTTCATTGAGGATGGGGAAAGAGCCATGCTGCGCGGAGCAGAGGAGGAGCTGCGACAGAAGGAAGAGAGGCGTGCCCTGCTGACTAAATGCATGCAGAACCTGGAGAAGGTCCCCAGCACAGATACCATCTGTTTTCTGCAGGTGTGCTCCATGTATTAGTCTTGGGGATAACTGACCTGCTAGCAGAGAGCTGGCCACAAGGGCAGCCAATGAATGGTTCCACTCCTTGCATCTTCCTGCCCGTCTTCATCTGGGCAGCAGTAGAAAAATAGGAGCATTCACACTGCAACATCTCTCTCTGGAGAAGGGCAGCAGTAATTTGGGACCCACAAGCGGAGGGCTTGTTCATGGACAGGTGCTTTTTTTCCTGCCCAGATGGAGCTTTGTATATGGATAAATCAGGACATCTCAAACTACATTTAGATTTGCTGCTCATGCTTACGGTGACAGCCTGAGCGCCATTTCACACATTCTGCAGCAGCAAAGCTGGCTTTGTCACCAAGCATGCTCTCAAAAGGAGCTAAGCCAATCCTGACTCTCTGATGTAGAGTTCCATCACATCAGTGATTTAGTGCACTCTCGTCATTCCTGGTGTGCGGATTTGCAGCATGGTACTCACAACATGCTGTGCCTGTCGTGCTGACACCTCGCCTCTTCCCCAGCCTTTCCTAGAATGCTAAAAGTCTGGATTATTTTCCCTAAGCACATTTAATGCGTCCTATGCCTCCGTGTAGTTTTAAAGGAACTGGGAGCTTGAATGGATTGCGTCAGGTCCTGGCAGGGAAAAGCAATCTCTCCCAACAGCCAGCTCTAAGCCTCAATATAAACCCAAACCTTGCATCCCAAGCTCAAAATCATTTTTTAAAATCATACAATGCCTGAATCTCTGCGGAGACAGGATTGTACTCCCTCAATGCCCCCAAAGAGCCAGACTAATGGGTCATTCCATTTTTGCCTGGGAGAAAGGTGTTCTGGTTGAAGGATTCATCTGACAGGACATGACCGGAGGGAGAAAAAGAAGAGGAGGGTGGAGTAGAGCCGAAGAGCTAACGAGCGAAGGAGCTAAAGAACAGCCATTCAGGTGAAAGGGATCATAAGCTTGATGCACTTTTGCCTCAGAGGTAAAAAAAAAAATGAGGAGGCAAACTGGGAGGGAATTAGGTGTGATGGAGTTTGTAGATGTTTGTAAATGGAAATCTGTTGCGTTCATGGATTACATTTTTAGGTATGCACTTCAAACATTTTGGGTGTGCATCTAAAAAAAACATATACTGTGTTAAATAAATAAATAAATGGCCCTCTGATGTCCCATTAATCATGGGCATGATGCAATCCAGGCAGGAAAGAAAACACCTAGCCATGAGCAGCAATTGTTGTGTGAACTGGTCTTTAATATTACGGGCTACTGGAGAAACTGTGTAAAGCTCGAAGCCATAATTTGTGTTAGGCAAATTATGTGGACATGTGTGCTTGATAGATAATGTGTGACAGTGAGCAATTTTGTATGGGTAGATAACTCTACCCTTAAAGGCGTCCTAAAATCATATAAATAAATAAAAATCAAAATGGGGTAGTCCTATATGGGGATGGGGAGGTAGAAATAGGCTTTACTTTCTTGCACTGGGCCCCAAAACTTGTAGAGCTTCTATTAATATTACAGTACTCAGATCTGTCCTCATCTGTTTCATTTGTAAAGGCTGGGTAAAGCGACCTTATAGGGAGGAGGCTCTGTTGGCTTCTGCTTTGTTCCAAACGTAGATCCAGGAGTGCAGCGTGCCAACAACTACAGCCAGTATAGCCAATGTTTCTCTCCCTCCCTCTGGTATGTCTATTTCCATACCATGAGCTGCAGCCATAGGCTCTCTGGTGTTCTGGGAAAAGGCGGGTCTGCAGTCAATCAATTGCTGTTTTGTTTTTTGTTTTTTTAATTTGGCTCAGGAGTTCCAGGCACTGAAAATAGCATCCGAAGAGAAAAACATGTCATGTACAAGCTTCCCTAAAGAGCTGAGCTTTATCAAATCCAGCCATGCCGTGCTCACAGTGAAGGAGCTGCTAGTGAACATTTGCAAGAACCAGTGGGATCAGCTCTCAGGGAAGGGAGATGAAGAGCCTATTCTGTACGGAATGCCAGAAGGTTTGTAGTGGAGGAAATGCTGACCTCATGTGTTCCACAGAGAGCCTTATGAGTTCTGTGCAGTGTTCTGTCTACATAATTCTTTGCTGGCTTTGATAGTTGCCATGCAGTTAAGCTCTTTCAGCCTGGGGGCAGAATTCCATTTTGGACAAGTTCTTGGGCTGCATTCCAGTGGCGGGCATGGCCGAAGGCAAAAGGGGCGTGGCTGAAAATGCCAGCATATTTTAGACTAAAGCTTTACTGCCAGTAACTTAAGTCTTAGGAGGGGCATTTCAACCTTTTAGAATGGCGGAAAACACCACACAAAATCCAGGAAACCACCAACCTATTGGAAAAAAGAGGGTGAGGCCAGGGGAAGAGTGGGTGGCCATCCGGGGAACCCCACGGAGCTGGTTTAGGATCCTGGACCAGAAGCTCTGCACCCCCTGCTTTAGAAAGTATTTGTGGCGACAAAATATCAGATACAGAGATACCAATAGTGGGTGCCCAGCAAATGATTGGATCCACCACCTCCAAATAACTATACATTTCTAGGACCTCTGTTGGCCTGATTATGAGTGGGTTGGAAGAATTGGCAACAACACCACAGCTTCTTTTCTTTTCCACCAGTTATCTGGTGTTCACTCAAGAACCACTTCAGTACTTTCCCTTCTCCTGGTTTGTTTTTTTTTTTTTTTTAGAAAATTCTAATTCTTACCCTTGATGCCACTGTGGTAGCCAGCCTTATGCAAATTCAGTACACTTGTATAAATTTCCATTCATGTGATACATTTTATTTGTAGAATTTTGCTGTTTTATTTTGCAGTTTAGACTCTGGGGAATTAGAATCCCCAGGGATTATTCACATGCTAAGTGATCATTCTTTTCATCTCAGTTCCCTTTGGTATTTTAAAAAGAAGCACATGACCACTTTCAAGTTGGCATTTGAGACCAGTAGATGAATGTGAAATGCCAGCGTCCTCAAAGGGAAAAGATGTTGCAAGCACAAAGTATTGCGAAGTATGCAGCTGCTCTAAAATTGCATAATAACAAACTCTAATTTGATCTCAGGTTTCTGGGCCCCATTGCCTTACTCCTGAGGTTTTTGGAGGTTTCCAAAATGACTCAAATCTGAAAGCAACAAACAGACATCGCTAGGTGTGGCCAGCAGTGGTTTGGGGAGCCTATCCAAAGTGGCTGTCCTTGAAATAGGGCCTTGTCTTTCAGAACATAGGGAAAGATTCATTTATTGACCTTTCGTTTCCAGACTCCCTATCCTACCAGGATTAGGGCTGATGTTGCTGGCTAAGTTGTACAGGCAGTTAGCTGGCTGTCTTTTAGCTGCATTGTTTAAAACTCCCGTTTTGTTTGCATTTTCCCTGTGCAGCTACACAAAACCATACTCAATCCATTTTCCCCAGTTCCATTTGGCTAGTATGGCTGTTTGTTGTAACGAAGACCATCTTTCCCCAGTTACGATCATCAACTGCTACCCAGAGAAGTCATAGCAATTAGAGTGCTAGCCTAGCTTTGGGTCCTGACCGTTCAGGGCCTGCATCCCAAAGGTAGTTAGGCTCTGTCATCAATCCCTGCTGCCTTCATGGGCATGCTACAGCCCAAGTAGGGGCAAGAGAAGAAGTACTTCCTGGATGCTCAGCAAGCCTGGGATAATTGCCCCCAACTACTTCCAGGTTTCTTCCCATCGTTGGCCATACTTGCACAATCCAGCTAGAGGAAAAGTTTGACATCTGTGAAAATTGAATATGCCACACCTTTGTAAGGGGGAAAGGCTGAAGGAAGGGGGAGGACACAGGGTTTAGAGGTTTATAGACCCAAGGAAAAGTTTCCCAGCCCACTAGCTGGGGTGGGAAGAAGGTAGCTCTTGAGATTGTTTTGGAACTTCACTCCCCTGCCAGCATGGCCAGTGGGCAGGAATACTGGGAGATTAAATCCAAAACATACTTTCGGCCGCCCCTGGACTAGAGGACCACAGCAGTTATGAGTAGTCCTCATTGCTGGTTAGCTGTAGAGTAGCATAGTCATATATTGTTAGAATCTTGGATCCTGTGATAACTTCCTTTAGGATTTTCCTCTTCTGGTTTATAGGTTTAAAAATCTATGCACAGCAGCCCCATTGATGATACTAGCTGAAGCTGAGGTAAAAAAGGGAGATTTGCCCCCAAGTGGCTGTTTGGAATAGTGCACCTGACTCTTGTTCTTTCACCACACACAGCCCCTTTAGTGTGATCTGTTTATTTTTGCTGCCTGGAGTGCCGGTGTAACAATTATAACACATTCCTCTCCTCACAGTGACCATTGGACCCCAGATTCCTGAAAAAAGCAGCAATCCTGCCTGTTTGGAGTCACGAGACTATTTTCTCAAATGTAAGACCACTTTATTTTATATATTTCTTTTTCTTTGGTGATTGAGCAACTTTTAGCAGAAGGCAGGCTTTCTAATGTAGCCTATTACATAATTGTAAGTCCACTTGAAGTTCATTCCCAAATTAATCAAGGATAAAAATTATGGGCACAGTCCAACCAAAATTAAATACTTTTCAATTACATGACTAAATGTGAAAGTTAACCATATGCTCAATTCTTTACCCACTGGAATCAATGGGACTGAAAAGTGGTTAACTTCAGCTGTTTAGCATTAGTGTCTGTTACATTCCCTGACAGGAAAGTTACATAAGGAGATACTCAAATCTGGTCAATAGTCTATATAGCCCAAGCCTGTCAACTGATGACTTTCAATATTTGTAAACCACTTTTCAATTAAGCAATTGTTCAAACTATTTAAAAAATACATTAAAATATGTTCAATGCCTCAGTAGTAGTCTTTGCCAGCCTGGCTACTTCTAGCTAGAGATGTGGGGATTTAAAAATGGGATGGAGGGGGGGACACAGGACATACCCTGTCATCAAGCTACTCCCTATTCTGCATATTTGAGGGGATGGAGAACACGTGTTCATTCTTGCATGAAGTGGTTGCTGAAAGAGCTATTTAAGTTAATTATATCATGGACTATCATAAGGACTGGGAACTTCTTGTTGTTTTTTAAAAAATAGCCTGAGGCCCCATCTAGATGGATTCCGTTTGACGCCTGGTTAGCCGATTATGCGCATAATCGCGGAGGCTCTTTATCGTAAATGCTTGTATGCAGGAGGTAATTGAGCACTCAACTGGTGACCTACCGGTTGTTTCAAATGTGCTTTACAAGTAGTTAATGCGGAGAATCGCTTGTTCACATAGTCAAAATGTGCTTTAACGGCCGGAGCAAAATAAAACTCGCTATTTAATGCACATTCGATAATGCGCATAATCAGAGAGAAAACGCGCCTCTACGCCCGATTTGCGCTCCGTTCTTGTAGAGGTAAATTTTTTAATGCGCCTTGAAAGAGCTTTAAATGCCTTTTGTAGAGGCAGCCTGAGTTTCTTGATTTGCTATATACTTTTTTAAAGTATTCTGTCTTTCTACTTTAAAAGACTATGAAGGGACTTAAATAAAAGTAAATAGTAAAAATAGTCAAATTCCTAAAATGGCAGTCGGCAAACTAAATTATGCAGCAGCACAAAATTGGTAAAACAGTAAAGTTACTAAAAGGTAACTACCTGCCACCCTAAAAGATAATCTTGGTAGTATCAGGTGGACCACTATCGGGAGGAAATTCCAGAGCTGCAGAATTTGGTAGCCTCTCAGCCTCCTAAAATGGGGCACCTGGATAAGGCTTCAGGACAAGATCTTAATTGACGCACAGGTTCATACGGGAGCCACCAAAATGCAAGAAGTCTAGGGATCAGCAGAGCAGCAGTTGGATTTGCTGGCACTGAAATACATGAGAGCTAAAACTCCTGAGAATCTGAGCTCTCATGGTTTAAAGTGCATGTGTGTCAAGCTCTCATGTTTGCCAGGGCGGTGGGGGGTTGGGGAGAGAACCTGAAACCATGAAGGCAGTTTTTGCTAAAATGTAGAGAAAGCAGAAGGGGTTTTAATAATCAGTGTGCCACTAATTCCTTCATAACAGTTTCTGCTTTCCACAGTCCTGTCACACTCTGCCTCTAAACTAGGCTGACCATATGAAAAGGAGGACAGGGCTCATGTAACTTTAACAGTTGTAGAGAAAAGGGAATTTCAGCCAGTGTCATTTGTATGCAATTAGTTCCTGGCCCTGACTTCTTTTGTATCTGGTCACTCTAGTATAGTGCCTGCAACTTTAACTGTTGTGATGAAGAGGGAATTTCACCAGGACCTAATTGCATACAAATGACCCTGGCTGAAATTCTCTTTTCTCTACAACTGTTAAAGTTACATGAGCCCTGGCCTGGATTTTATCTGGTCAGCCTAATCTAAACAACCATTAAGGGCTCAACAAATTATGAAAGCTATGCTTTTCTACTAGGTTGTTGCAAGAGTCCAATCCCACCTACGATAACTATAAGGTAATTCCTAGAACAATTGGACTTTATACACAGAACTGTGTTAACAAAAGGAAAGCAACATTGCTGCTTGGTTTTATCCCGCTTGTGTTCTTATATTGTATTTTATACTGTTGTTTTATATTTTGAATGGTTTTTATGGTTTTAATTTTTGTAAACCACCCAGAGAGCTTTGGCTATTGGGCAGTATAAAATTGCAATAAATAAATAAGCTCTTTTTTTTTAACCCTTTGCCTGCCTGCCAAACACACAGACAGCACACAGTGCCCGGGAGTGGGGCCCTCTTGTGAAGGGATAGGTGGGCACAGATGTGTGCTATAACACAATACAGTTTTTAAGTCCCCTTCTGTCTCCTTATCCTACTGGTGATAAGCAGCCAAACTCTGGATGTTTGGCATATGTTTTATATACACCAAACATACACACAACTGGAGCCTTCTCTGTTTTATATACACACAACTGGAGCCTTCTCTTCGCTCCTGCTCCGCTGCTGTTCCTCCCCAGTGCAAATGTACACATGCAACATAAACACATATTTTGCTTTGCCAGAGCGAATATGGGTGAAGACTGCAAAAGGTGCTCACAGCCAGGATATTATGCATTCCTGAACTTATCATCACTTAGCTTCAGGGATTTTAACCCGCCAGACAAAAATATTTATTATTTCTTGGCAAGCTGAAAAACACCATCATGGAAGGCTGGCTCTTTGTCTCACTCTTGCATATTCCCATCTTCACCTTCGATCTCACCCATCACTAGAATGCGGCCCCTGAGAGCTTCTGTGAAATAGAACACAGCAAAAAAGTGCAAAAAATAAGTATAGTTAAAAAGCTAGTCATTTTTGCACAAGATATATTTAGTTTGCAGACTTGGAGTTCTCCAGTCACAGAACTAAAAATGAGTTCAAAATCTCAAACCTCCCTAAACTTCCCATGAGATTGGTAAACTACTAAATAGATGTGCCTCTGCGATTGTATGTTTTGGTTTTGTTGTCAAGGAAGACCTTGTGACTTTCTTTGCTTATCCTTTCGCCTGCCTTTTTATCTCCCCTTCTGCACAGTTGCTTTCATCATTGATTTGGACAGTGATACTGCCGATAAGTTCCTCCAGCTCTTTGGAACCAAGGGAGCCAAGCGTGTACTGAACCCCATTGCCTATCCTGAGAGCAAAACCAGATTCATCAACTGTGAGCAGCTGCTGGGTGAGAATGTAATGAACCGTGGCAACTATTACTGGGAAGTGGAGATCATTGATGGTTGGGTGAGCATTGGGGTCATCACAGAGGATTACAACCCACAGGAATCATATGACAGGGGCCGCCTGGGCAGGAACGAGAAGTCCTGTTGCCTGCAGTGGAATGGGCAGAACTATGTCGCTTGGTTTGGCGGCTTTGACTGTGTGATACAGCAGCCTTTCTTCCATACCATCGGGGTGTACTTGGAGTATTCAGAGAAGGTGCTGACATTCTATGGAGTTAAGGATTCCAAGATGACGTGCCTGCAGCAGTTCAAAGTTGCTCGCTTCAAAAAGGGCAGTTTTGATCCCTTCCAGAATAAGATCAACCACCAGTTTCCAACCCTCTTCACACACAACCTCAAACCAGCCTTTTTCCTTGAAAGTGTAGATGCCCACATGCAGCTTGGGCCTTTGAAAAAAGACTGTGTTTCAGTGCTGAAGCGGCGGTAACTCACTCAGTGTTTGGCAAGAGAATACCGGATTCAGCAAAGAAGGTTAAAACGAAATCTCTTTTGGAACAGTACGTCACCTCCATGGTCGTGGGTTGTGAGACTCATCACTTATATATCTATCACTGCCAGCTTTGAATAATTGGATAGTTATCTTTAACAATAATGGACAGTTTAGTCAAGGACATATAATCTTATGGCATATTCACACTGGTCTTAGCCCAGAACACCTAATGTTTTGAATCACTGTTCTTCTCTTTCTATATCAGGGGTGGGTAAGTGTGGCCCTCCAGATGTTTTGGTGTACGACTCCCATCAGCCCTAGCCAGCATAGCCAATGGTGCAGGAAAATGGAAGTTGTAGGCCAAAATATTTGGAAGGCCACAAGTTGCCCATTCTTGTTCAGTACAAACCCACTGGTATCCTTAGAAGCAGTGCACACCTTTACAGGGAATACAAGCCAAAGTAATAGCTTTTCTAGTTCAAGTCTGTGATCCAAAACTAGAGTGTAAATATCTAAATTTCTGTAAAATTCAACAAAAGAGATAGTGAGGATAATTTCGAGTAGACAATTGAATAATTCACCCCACACTGAAAAAATATTTTAAGTCAGGTTATTTTCTCCAGGGGAAAAACAAGGTGAGAGGATGTCTTGTCAGTTTAAAAATTTAAAAACAGATTGGGCAGAGCACTAGGTAATAATTTATGTGGAATGATCCAGAAGATTATCCTGATTCTAAAAGGTCATTCATTTCTTGTGATGCTGAAATTTCTTCATTGAGATCTGATCAGGTGATAAATTGTTCTTGTAGTGCTTTAGTAATGAACATCACTCATGTAGATGTGGTAGGTATTCAGTTATCCACTCAGTTGCAAATGTACAGACTACTTGCCTTTAACTCAGAGGTTTCCACATGGTTGCAAACTCCTATAAGCAACTTTAAACCATTGTTAGATGCTCTTGGAAACAATCTTTCAGCAATAATAGTGTGAAAACCCATCCACATATACAAGACATTAGGATACCACCTTTGATCAAAGCTTACCTATGCTGCAGAATGTCACATTTAAAAAATCTCACTAGATGCGTACTCTTACACATGAATTGTTCTGTCAGGAATGTACAATTCTGCTTGCCACCACAAAAAATAAAAAAATGGTTCTGGAGGGAGCAGATATGTCACTTGTCAGTAATCACTGTAGCTATCAAGTAGGTGCCCGTGATACTTGAACAAACAAGATTTGCATTGCAACCACAGTAGCAAAAATATTTCAGGCAAAGACCTGGGCTGGATTTCTTAATCTCACTCTGTAGAGCTCAGCATACATATGATATAGCCTTGAAGCGAAATTGAGCACCCCAGAGTTGCAGTAAAAAATGTGTTGTACTGGTATACTTTATGTGTTTTCTAATAGTTAAAAAGCTGCAAGATAAAGCCTGGGCTGGAATTCTAATACTGCTTTTCCCAACCTGGTCTCCTCCAGATGTGCTGGACTACAACTCCCAGCATCCTCTGGGGGACAGGAGCAAGAGAATAGACCCTTTTAGCATCTGGTTGTGAGTTGCCCTTCTCTCATATTGTCTTGCTGGTCTATAGCTGCTGGCTAAAGCAACATCAAATCATAGAATAGTTGTGTGGGAAGAGGCCTACAAGGCCAATGAGTTCAACATATGTTATTTATTTTTTCAAGCAGTAGATAGAAGCCCTAAAGTTGATAGCTTTTGAGTATAGAACCAAGAAAATGGGGTGAGATATACTAGTTAAGGCAGAGAATGGCGGTTTGAACTTCTATACGTGACAAAACCTGAAGTAACTATAGGTCAGCCTTCCCCATCTGGTGCCCTCATGTGGTGTTGGACTACAGCTCCTATCATTTCCCAGACAGCATGCCAATGGAATTGGGTATGGATGATGGGAGTTTTAATTCAACACATCTGAAGGGCTGCAAGTTGGGGAAGACTGATATATAGAATCAACCCTTTCCAACGCCCCAACTAACATGAGGCTGTAAACAATGTTCCATTGAACATCTGAGAGCATTGAGGAAAGGGGAGAAATCCCAATGTAATGTCCCCTCTAGCTGCTGTTGCAAAAGATTTATAGTTGAGTGGTTTGAGCTAACTTATGAGGTGTTACAAACATTTCTGAGGGCATTAAGGAGCTAAACCTAAACTTCTGATTTAAACTGTTCTGTTTCAGAATGCGAGATGGTGATTGGGTTGAAATAGATTCCTTCCATCTCTGGGATAACTGATTGTTACAGGTCTTAATATAAATGTATGAAGATGGAAGGGAAAATGAAACTTGGCTAGTTTGGAAATAGAATTAATTTTTAGTTCCAAGATTTATCTTCATGCATTCCTTGAAGATAACAACTAAATTACTCTTATGCTGGTGTACTTCATTATCCGTGGTCTTAGTATTACAGATACGTCTGTAAGAGTTTTCTCCAGTATTCGTCTGTATATTGCCTACCCCACAATGCTTGGGTTCTTTGTACAAAATAAATTCTATTACGTACTGTATACAGAGTGAAAAATATTATGAATTGGATTAATCATGAAGTTAATTGCATGAGTTCACTTGTTCATGTCTACCAGGAAGAAACAATGAGGTCACCATAGCTATTTTCTACTTCTGCTAATGGAAATAACTACAATATAGTGGCTCACAGTCTTTGCCCAGCATTGTTATATTTAAGCCTCTTAAACTTTCAGCCAAATGTTAAGTAGGTTTAATTAGACATTAGTCTGACTTGAATAATGGAGAGAGACTTCCTGGTAAATATGCCTCTGATTGCAGCCATGTACCTTCTCTACTGCAATTGGCTACTGACAGAATGCTATACTAGTAATATTGTGATTTCTGTGTTCTCAACAAGCCTTTTGGGGATCAACTGGAATGATCAAAAAGTTCACACTGAAGCTAACCTGGCTGTATCCATTGTTCCTTTATAAGCAAAAAGGTAAAGCCAGTATGTTTCTTTCTTTACATAACTTTGTGCTATTGATACTCTTCCTAAGCAGTGTTTCACTTTTGGAATAGTGGTAACTTTTTGCTTTGTCCCTCCCCACAAAAAAACATACACAAGTTGTTATATAATAAAGTCTGTGGGGAAATAAGCTAGGATCTAACTTCCATTAAACAATATGCAAACACAATCCTACTTTCTCTCCCTTTTGTAAACCAGTAATGAATTCCCATCTGCTTTCTGCAATGTTTACCATTTATACCAGTTTACTATGGTCACATAATAACTGGCCACCATTCTGTGTCTACTATGGAATCTATAGATAGCAACAAGTGTACTACTTGCACCATCCACACCATCTACTGAACAAATAACATTTGCACACCAGTGTATTTATTTTTATGGCCTGTATTTCTTTGTTTCATGATTATGTACACCTCTTCCTTGGATAAAATCTAGGGCTTTTCTCCCCAATTCTATCACGAAGTATCATGGGGAGACACTCATGACTACTGTTAACACTTGGTGCTAAAAATGTCAACTAACAACAAACTCAGTACAAACCTGAATATTTCTCCACTACCCACATTAATGCTCTAGATTCTGCCCTCCGTAGTGCATGGAAATGGAGAGGGGACTGGTCTTGGATATGGGTTTTTAAAAAATAGTTGGGAGAGGTTGGGGTCCAGGTAGGCATGGATGGATTGGACTGGGGACATCTCCGTGTGTAGTGTTGTGAACTAAAGCAAGAATGTGTGGATTGGTATGTCTTTACTACATTTCATATATTACCTTTCCGCCTAAGCACTGAAGATGGCTTACAGTTTAAAACATCGGTTTACAATAAAAAGATAGAAGGTAAAAAAAGAAAGGGGAGTAGGGGGTAATAAGCAAAATCTGGATATCAACACATTTATATTGTAACATAATAAAGGTAGTTAATGAACCAGGTGGAATGGTCATTTCAGGAGACAATTCTGAAAGGGGAGAGCAAAAAGAGAGTAGAATTCAGCCAGGCTTCTAGAGGGGACTTCACTATCTCACCTTTCCCTCTGTCACAGTCAGGTGGAATGGCCACTGATGGACACAGCTCTAGAAGGAGAGAACCCAAATGGCAATATTTATTTATTTTACTTATATCCCACACTTACTCCCAAAGAACCTAGGGCAGCTAACAACCTTATAAAACACAATATACTGCATAAACAACATTAAAATCATAGCTCAAAAACCACAAATATATACTAAAATGCAATAAATCCATCAACACAATAAAAAAACAACTATAGCATTTGCCTATACTCCAAAAACCTGCACAAATAAATATTTAACTGAGACCTAAATGACAGCAGCGTGGGGGACAGCCAAATCTCTACTGGAATAGAATTCCATAGCCAGGATGCCACAACCAAATAGGCCCTGCTAGATGTGGTAGCTCCAGCGACCACATTCCTCAAGGCTACCACAAGCAAAGCCCCATCCCTCAGCTGATCTTAAATCCCAGGATGGTTGATATTGGGGAAGGCAGCACTAACTAGACTGTTGGTGGAAACCTTGCTGCTTCACCTCTCCGTGATGCAGCCAGGTGCAATAGGACTGGGCAAGGGCTAAGACAGTAGCAGCGAACGATTTATTTAAGGTTAATTGTTTTACTCTCTTAATAGTCCTGGTTCTTTGGCTCAATCTTTCATGGCAAGTAAGTTTAGAGCATGCACCTAATGAAACCATGTATAAATACAGTATTATAATCATTTTAAGACCATAAATTAAGGCAAGCTGCAAAACTGCAGCTGTTGCTTTCATAATGACCTTCAATTAATTTTTTTTCTTACAAACAGAAATAATGCTATTTCTATTTTGTTGTAGCTCTGTCTTCTCCCTAACAGGGTTTGCAAACTCGACCACATTTGCTAGCGGCAGTTCCTTTGTAGATGTACATACAGTTCTCACTTACAGCATCTTAACTTGGATGAAAGCCCTGGAAAAATGAGTCTTTTCTCTACTACTGAGGCAGCCAGGAAATTTCTTTATGAAAAAGCAATGGCACAAAACCACAAAAAATAGAATTGTAGTAAAAATAGCTCGTAAAGCCACAGAAGTGCAAAGATTTCTTTTTTTAACGGCTAAATACCTGCCCCTGTATTGCAGCTGTTATGTATGGCAAAAACACCAAAAATCAAGTTACTCTGTAATATAGCCTTCCCCAACCTGGTGCCTTCCAGATGTTTTGGACTGCAACTCCCAGCATTCCTGACCATTGGCCATGCTGGCTGGGGCTGAAGTCAAGAACATCATTATGTCTGCTGTGTTCAGATGATTTAATATATATTTTATATAGTGTGAGAAGAAAATAAATCAGGAGGCAAATATATTATCAATTAAGAATACTGCCAAAAGAAGATGAAATTAGTGTATGTACTAGCTTTACCACTAGTGTAGAAAGCATAAATCTAAAGTCATAACTATGTACCATGGAAATCCATAGGGGTTTAGTTAATAATAATTTAATCCTGACTAGAATTATGTCATATATAACTTATTCCATTGATTTCAACAGAGCTTCAATGCAAAGCATATTAAAATATACTGAAATCTATAAATGGGGGGAACCTCAGGCCTGGGGTACCAATTCAACCATCTGCATTTCCCCAGGTGGCCACAGCCCTTTTCCCCACCCACCAATTTATGATGATGATGATGATGATTAATAATAATAATCATAATAATAATATATGGGCATCAATGCACACGGCACTGTACATGCAAGAATAAAACTGCAATTCCCAGCCACAACACATGCATTCTAATAAATTCCTCAAAATAAAACCAAAGAAAAGGGTGGTTTGCCAGCTTTTGTACAGTTTTTCCCTATTCTAAATGATTGAAATACCGCTCCTAAAGTTTAGTTTTAGACAGTAAGAACTTTTAAGTTACAATATGCTATTGGCATATGGTGAAGTATAAATTGTTCTAATCCATTTTATAAAATTTGCTCCAAAGTCCATTTCTTCTAACACTTTAAATAAAAAATTCCAATTAAGGTTGTCAAACGCTTTCTCTGCATCTAGGAATATCAGTGCCGCTTGCTTTTCAGGATGTTTTTCCAGATACTCCAAAACATTTAAAATAGTTCAGACATTGTCTCTCATCTGTCTCCTAGGCAGAAAGCCACTTTAGTCCTCTTGTATAAATCCCAGTAAAAAAAAATTAAGCCATTCCGCTAAAATCATTGTGAACAACTTATTATCATTATTCAATAATGATATTGGCCTATAATTTTTCATCATTGTCAAATCTTGTCCCTCTTTAGGAATTAATGTGATATATGCCGTATTCCAAGTCTCAGGATCAATTGTTTATTATTATTATTATTATTATTATTATTATTATTATTATTTTCAACATATAATACAACATAATCATAAAATAATATACTAACATAACCTTAACAACCCCCCAGTGCTCCCCTAACCCATTGAGACCTTCTTTTATTCTATTCTATTATACATTCTTCCAAAATTGTAAAGAATCTTTTAAAGGTGTACATCCTTTCCCCTTTATTAAAACAAACTCTAAAAATGGCCCCCATATATTTTCAAAATCATTCTTCTTAGATAATCCCCTCTTTACTTTTATATTACATGTTAATTTATCATTAATCGCGATATCCCATACTTCTTTATACCATTCTTCTATTCTATAATTTCCTTGTATTTTCCTGTTCTTAGCTATCATTAATCTGGCGGGTGTCAGGAGGTTGTTAATCAAATCCTTCATATTTTGATTCCCATATGCTTTATCAAAAATTGAAAATAAAGCCAAATTTGGACTTGCTTCCACACTGCTTCCCATTATTTCACTTATTTCTTTAAAAGCCCTTTTCCAAAATTTTTGTACGTACTCACATGTCCACCACATATGAAAATATGTTCCAACCTCCTGACATCCCCTCCAATATATCTTCGTAATTTTCTTTTCTATCTGATGTAGTCTTACTGGTGTTAAGTACCACCTTCCAAATTATTTTGTAATAATTCTCTTTTATCCTAACTGATAATAGCTTTAGCATTCTTGATTCCCGTATCCTCCCCCAGTTATACTCACTAATTTGTTTTGTTAGATCTTCTTCCCGTATTGTTTTAAGGGAATCCTGTTGGTCTCCATCCTCTATCAATATTTTATATATTTCACTTATCACACCTATTTTACTTTTATTTCCCCCCTCCTTTTCTCTTGATTTTTTTAAATCCTCAAATCTTGTATTATCTCTACAATCCTTATTTTTCTTTTTCCAATCCTGCGTCCATTGTTCCAATTGTATACATTTGAACCAAGAGAACTTTTGTCCTCTTAATATATCTTCTATTTGTTCCTTATTAAACATTCTTTTCAACCAATCTTTCACTTTAATAATTTTCTGTCCCCTCAGAACCCCTTCCATATCTCTTCTTAGATTCCCTGGGAAGTTCTCCAATAATACAACTGGAGTCAAGGGAGAGACTCCTGGTGCTATTTTTTTTATATACTTCCCCCAAATCTGTACAGTGTTTTTTAAAAGAGGATTATCCATTTCTTTCAATTGTTTCTTTTGTAGTTTGCTAAAAAATATATTTTGTAGTTCTAACTCTATATCTCTTGTCTGCATCTCCAACCATTCTAAATCGTCTTTCCCTACTATACTATTAATAACATGTCTTAATTGATTAGCTATATAATACATCTTTATATTTGGAAGTCCCAACCCTCCTTTCTTTTGTGTCTTATACCATTTCCCTTTATTAATCCTTCCTTTTTTATCTCCATTACAATAATTATTTATCATACTTTGCCAGCTCTTTCTTTCTACTTCCGTTATTTTAATTGGTAACATTCTAAACAAAAAAATTATCTTAGGTAATATCTTCATTTTAATAACCGCTATTCTACCAAACCATGAATGCTTTAACTTCCTATAAGCCTCTAATTTTTTCATTATCTGTTCCTTCAAACTATTAAAATTAATTTCTTCTAACTTTTCTATATCTTTCGTAATATTAACTCCTAAATAGCACACTATATTTTTAATCTTAAGACCTAATTTTATACTACACTCCTCCCTTTCCTCTTTATTGTAATTAAATAACATCATTTCCGATTTCCCCCAATTTACTTGTAATCCTGTATTCTCCCCAAATTCTCTCAAATGTTGCTTTATCTCCTCCAAACTCTCCATTGGGTTTTCTAATGTCATTAATGTATCATCTGCAAACATTAATTTTTATCTTTTCTTTTCCTCCTATCCCTTTTAATCTCCCATCTTCCCTTATAACATTTGCCAAAATTTCTATAACTATTGCAAATAATATCGGGGAAAGTGGACACCCTTGTCTAGTACCGCGGGCTAATGTAATCTGTTGTGTTAACCCATCATTAACCATCACCACTGCTTGTCTCAGGAGCAATTGTCTGGGTTGATCTCTGCAGAGTCAGGCACACTCCAAGAAAGCCAAGTGACGGTGGTGCAAATTCAGACTCTGGATTTAATGAAAGTGATAAGTGGGCTGTGGAAGGAAAGGTGTCACGCTCTCTTTTCGTTTGAAAGGTTAGTGCCTTCATTCTGCACTCCATATCAGTCTGCTAAGGGACTGAGTCCTGAGACCTCCCAGCAACTGCAAGCTACTGAGTTCAGAGGGGAGAAGCTACAGGAGGAAGGGAGGTTCTGAGGAGAAAAAAGGAGACTGAGATGAAGAAAGATGAAGATGGTGAAGAAAGGCCCTGAGGAAATGGAGGAGGAAGGCTTAGAAAAGACCAGGAAAAAGCAGCAGTAATAACCAGTGCCTCCCAATCGTTTTTGGTCAGTGGGCACATTTCGGATGTTGAGCGAGTGTCGCACACTCTCTCACAAAATGGCTGCAAACAAGGGTGCCCTGTCCATTCATAAAATGGCTGCCATGGTGGGCATGGCCTGTCACAAAACACTGAATAATAAGAATACAAACTGGTGGGGCTAAAACAAAATCTCTTAGTTTAAAACATACATTGTATTTTTTTTTTTAAACGAAACAAAATAAAAAATCAGGTGGCCTGGTGGAAACCAAGAGAGGCATCCATGATCACATTGGCAGTGAGGCACACTACATTGCAAGGCCTAGGGCTAGGCTGACCAGGTTTCCCATTTTGCCGAAGATAGTCCTCTATTTCAAGGACTGTCAGAGGACAGTCCTCTGTTTAACGTCCTCCCAAGCAGAGGGGCTGTTCAGACAAGTTTGGGGTCAGCAATTTCCTCCCTCACCCATCTCACCATTGTATGAACCGAGTTCCCATGATTTCCACCACCTCACAGGGTAGCAATTAACAAATGTGGGATTACACTGGGGAGAAAAACCAGTCATCCAACTAATTGCAGCTATAGTGGCCTTTCAGAAACTCTGTCCGAGGGCCAAACTTGCCATGACATCATTCACGCAATGAGCAACTGGATATTGATTTATTAAAGGTATTTAAATACTACTTAATAGACCTGACAAACCAGTTTACATGAAATTATTACAATACAATACATTATTACAATATAATCAATAAAACTGCAATGAAAAACAAAAAAGGCAAACAACTTCTGGTCTTGGAAAAGCTGGTTCTGTTTCGTCTCCTCTCAGGGCAAGATGGGAGTCCACATGCCAGTGGCGCCCCCTCCACTGGGCCTTTGGTACTGGTGCAGGTCTGCAGTGCCCATAAGGTGCCTCGTCAGGGCACAATCTCTGTGGCTCATTGAGCCTGCAATGGGGCAGAGAGAGGTCGTATCCCCCACTCAAGCCCTGGACTTGCTGTACATGTGCCGGAGGAGTGAAAAAGGCTACGTCGCATCAAACTGGAAGCCCTGCGCCTTATTTTAATGGACAGGTAGTTAACTCCGCCCCTGCTGAAAGTCCGACCCCATCCCTAGAAATCCCACTTCCGGAGACCTGCCCCGGAAAGAGGGATCACTGGATGGGGGTCATGTGACTCCTAGATGAAGTCATCATACCTCCATGGACCAATAGGATGGGGTGGAGACCCCTGCTGTACATGTAGGGGACTGGAAGCGACCCAGTCGGGGTCATTTCCAACCCCATGCCCAGAAGTCCTACCCTGGAGCGAGGGATCACCTGATGAGGTCACGTGACCTGTCTACAAACTCATCATGCCACCTTGTCTTGTTTAGCCACCATAGCATGAGGAGTGTGTAGAGGAGTTACATGATCCCATCAGGTAAACCCTCCATCCAAGGCAGGACTTGTGAAATTGGAACATCTTGGGATGGGCTTGGAAATGATCCCGTGTCTACCATCTAGCCTCCCGGACCTGCCCTATGGATACTCTGTTCTACTGACCCTTGGACTCCTCTGTGACTCTGCTTCCGGACTGTGTAATGCGTATGAGTGCCTGACTGTGTTGTGTCCCCTGACTGCTATGTCAACCCCTCCTGCCTAAGCCTGGAATCTGTTTGGGGGGTGGAGCTTCACAAGGTTTGTCAGTTCAGCCCCCTGGACTTCATTTTGTCTTCCACCAACTGCCCCCACTCAATGTGCAATGAGTCAGGCCAGCTGGCGGAAGTTTCTCGTAATTTTTTTTTTGCCCAAATTTGGCTGCAAATTATGCAAATCTGCACAATTTACAGGCGAAATGTATGCAAATCCCTATTTGCACAAATTAAGCCAAGACCAAAAAGAATCTGTAAAACTGCATGACTCAGGTAGCAAAAGCAAACCGAGTCAGGCGTGCCTCGGAAGTCCGGTGAGCCCCAAAGGGCCGGATTTCTTGGCAACTGACATCTCTAATCCCTGTACCTAACTGCTTCCAGTGCCCCACATGTATGGCAGGGGCTAAATGGACAAATTCATAGAGGAGTCACATGACCCCCATCAGGTGATGCCTCGATCTGGGATGTCCGGGGATGGGGTGGGACTTCTGGCAGATGCAGAGCTAAACCACCTTTGAAAAAGGGGGAGGGTTTGGAGTTTGATGTGAGGTAGCCTTCTCAAGAGTCCTTTGACCTCTTCACTCTGTCTCCCATTGCAGGCTCTCCCAATGCCAAGTCCAAGCACCTTTCGTTGTGTCACATGCAGCCAGAGAAGAGGGAGGAAGATGGAGATGTTCCCTTGAACGGGATGAAGGGAGGGACATTGGCTGTCAATGCTTCCTCCCCTGAAGGTCTAGGAGTGGGTTTCCTCACTTGGTGTCTGAGCCAGGGGAAGTGGTGTATGTATTGTATGTACATGTACATGTACATGTACAGCAGAGGTCTCCACCCCCATCCTATTGGTCCATGGAGGTATGATGACTTCATCTAGGAGTCACATGACCCCCATCCAGTGATCCCTCTTTCCGGGGCAGGTCTCCGGAAGTAGGACTTCCAGGGATGGGGTCGGACTTTCAGCAGGGGCGGAGTTAACCACCTGTCCATTAAAATAAGGCGCAGGGCTTCCAGTTTGATGCGTCGTAGCCTTTTTCACTCCTCCGGCACATGTAGTGTCCAGCAAGTCCAGGGCTTGTGTGGGGGACATCAGAGAAGGCTGGAGGCAGGGCAGGACCTTGGAGAGCACAGTCCACAAAGTGCCGGCTGGAGTTTTCTCCCATAAGGAGCTGTTGTTTAGGCGATGGTCTGTAGTCCACACAGGCCTTGAGAGAGCCAGCTGCGCCTGGTCTTTTAGTGGCTCCACCCATGTTGCCTACTAACTGGAGTTCTTCAAAGGGCGCTGTCAGGTTCCATAGTCTAGTAGTCTTGGTGACTGAGGAACAGGGGAGGATGGAGGTAGAGAAGGGGGTGCTAAGGATGCCCCCTGAGGTGATATTGGGTGTGGTCTGTCTGTCTTCACAGGGTACTGTGGAACCTCCAATCTAGGGGACAAGATGCCTTCCCCCTCTCTAAGCATGCCCCATCTCACCTGATTTGGACCAGGCTTTGACTGATGTTCAAGTTGCTCTGACAGGGAATGCATCTGGCCCACTGGGATGCAAAGTCCTGGGACAAGGTCCGCGGGGCAGTCAGAGAGGTGATGCGGGGCAGGCTTTCTTCTTCCACCGGTTTGAACATGCCTTAAAAAGGAGCATACTTGTTGGGAAGTTGTGGCTCTGACTCAAAGGAGACAGTGGCTGCTGACTGGATCATGTGACCCTGGAAGCAGGTATTTCAACAGTAGGCTGAATTGAACCCGACGGACGGATCACACTCTAACGGATAAACGGATTGTGTTAAGCAAGCCAGGCAGTCCTCAATACAATTGGGAAATGGCAAGAGGGGTTAGCTAGAAAGCACAGTAAGACAAACCCGTCCCTTGGTGCAGAGAGCAGTTATAGGAATTGTCTGTTTCCTTCCTCCGAACATCCCTCAAACACCTGTATCATCTCAGCAAGGAAGGCCATGTAGCTAGCTACTCAAGAGAGGGTTCTGGCTCAGGAAACAGGATGTAGCCCATTTGACTATATCAGCTTTCACCAGGCTCATAAAGAAAGACGCTCATAGGATCTTCATTGTGAAGTCTCCAGGGCACAGATCCATGGTAACCGATATTGAGCTATAACTGGGAAACATCCCTGGACTTCCATATCTTCCCCTGGATGAGGCAGGGGCAACAGCTGCAGTTTCGTTAGCCTTCCGTTGATATTGTTTTTGGTTTTTCAGCTGAAAGTTGGCCCGCTTGAGCTCACAAAGTCTGGTGCAGGGCTCTTGCCAATGGCCCCGGCTTCTGGGTCCCTGGAACAGTGAAGTACCTTTGAGGAATCCTCTTTGAAGGGGAGGAAATCCCAGGATCCTTCTTCATCCTCCCGCCATTTGCAGCGAGGTGATTTGAAATCACAGGTGAAATCTTGACAGATGAGTAGAGCAAGGAACCCAAAGGCGAGCTTCTGAGGATCCTGGGGATGAATTTGAGAATTGCCGTCCCCGGTCTTACTCGGAGGGAGACGCTTAGCGTTGCTTCCCTTCCATGAAGAGTTGAGATGGCCTTCCCACAGGTGAGTTCTGGGATTCAGCTGCCATGCTTATGCCAGTAGTAGATGTGGTGAAGGGTCAGTCAAGTGTCAGCAGGAATCAAGTTTCCAGAAACACTGGAAAGAAAAAGAGATGACAACATTGTCCTGTGTGCCTCTGCCTGTATTCTCCTATTAAGGCTGCAGTCCTATCCTCACTTCTAGGTTTGCTCCCTCAATCAAACTCAAAGGAGATATGGATAGGATTGTGATGTCACATCAAACTGTCATGGGTGCTGGTCATAAAGACCTTATATGACAATATTTTAAAGACATTCCCTCTATAGGTAGAAAAAGGAAAGCATTCTGTCTATAGTGAGACAAAGAGATGTCAGTCCTGCTTGTAATAATTAAGCAGTGTGAAAATGCATCAATTTATTTTCATTAATTTAATTGTGTCCTTGCAGTTGGACACCTTCAGCTACTAGATGGCAGATTTTCCCAACCAGCACATAGCTTTGCAGTCCAAACAGTTTGAAGCCAAGGGAGAAAAACAGTGGAGGCTCATGGCTCTGATTTTGATAGGGCTGCGAATCCATTTTGGGTTTCTGTCAGAACCAACAAGAGCACTAAAGGAGCTATCTAAGGTGCTGAACCCTAGCCCCATATTAGGTTCAACACCATGGATAGCTCCTTCAGAGTTCTGGCTGTTTCTGACTGAAACCCAGAATGGATTCACAGCCCCACTGCAATTGGAGCGACCAGCCTCCACTGGGCTAAGGGACAGAGTTATGCACCTGTCCCCTTCCCCCCCTCTCCCCTGCTTTGTGGCAGTACCCCTCAGGGGAATGAGGTGGGCAGAGCGGAGCTCTCATTCAGGGGCATATAGGGATGCACCATGCCCCTTCTAGCTCCTAACTGCCATTGCTGAGGCAACCAGAGCAGGCTTGGCCCTACCATTAGGCAGAGTGAGGCAATGGCCTCAGACAGATTTGGGCTATCCTGAAACAGCAAGGTGGCTTACAAATTAAAACTGTACATGTTTTAATTTGTAAGCCACTTTGAGTCCCAGTCTTGGAAAAAAGGCGGGATATAAATAAAATAATAATGATAATAAAACAAGCAACACTTGCAATCACATAACCAGCAATATCAAAATAACACAATATTAAACATTACAAATATTAAATGTCAAAGAACCAGCTGTAAAATTAATAACACAGCAGCAGATTAAGAACAGGACATGGCTGGCTGGGGCATGCTGGGAATTGTAGACCTTTCTTTCTGTCTAAACATGCATAGGTTGGCACCCTCAATGCTTGCTGGAAGAGGAAGGCAACCTAGCAACTAAATGTATAGAGGCAACTCTTCCTGGGAAGGGCATTTCACAGTCAGGAGCCACTATAGAGAAGGCTCTGCCCTGCAGCTCTTGAGTGTGGCATCACCCAGAAAAGAGCCACCAAAGATGATCCTAAGGGTCAGGTGGGAAATATGGGAGAAGACACTCCCTCAGTTTGATCCTACGCTATTTAAATAAACAGCTTTCAATAAACAAATAAATATTTTACATATAAATATATAAAAATAAAACTGTCTTTGTATCTCGAGTGATGTTTTTGTCCCAGTCCCTTTCTCTCTCTCCACACACACACACCTTTCTTCAACTCTTCTTATGTCTCTCTCTCTCATGGCGATGGCAGAGACAAGTGCACCCAGGGGACTTGTGGCTATTTCTGTTTGCGCGGGACCTCTGAGACCCTGAGGCTGCCCTCTTCTGAAGCTGCCACCAAGTGAGCCTGTCCTCCCCAGCCAGGGGATGAGCCACTACTGTGATGTCACAAACAGGCTCACATGACAGGGCTGCAAAGTCTGACAGTAAAGATTCCAACACAACCATGGATTAAGCTTTATTTATTAATTTATTATATTTATATTCCACCTTTTTCCCTACCAAGAACCCAAGGCAGTTGACATAATCCTCCTCCTTTCCATTTTTCCCCTCACAACTCTGTGAGGTAGGTTAGGCTGAGAATCACTGACTGCCCCAAAGTCACCCAGTCAGCTTCATGGCTGAGTGGGAACTTGAACCCAGGTCTCCGGAGTCCCAACCCAACACTCTAATCACTAGGCCACACTTGCTCTCGATGCCATTACCTCAGAAGCCCTAAAGTTGCCCTCCTCTGAAGCTGGCAGCGGACAAGTTAGCCAAGCCTCTTTACCCACTGGCTGATGTCACAGTAATAGGCCAGAAGCCGAAGCTGGAAGCAGGCCTGGCATTAACCTACAGCTTCCATGGCCAGTTGCCAGGGCCCACTGCTGTCCTGATATCTGCCCCCCAACACACACACGTTAAGTAGCATTGAACCACTGTTTAAAAATACCCACAATGCCCCAGAGTAATGCTATGTCACAGGTACTTCATGGGGAATGCCACCAAAACAGGACGTGGCTCACTAGCTTAGGGGTGGGGAATTTCAGGCCCTTGGGGCCAGATCTGGCCTTTCAAGAGTGCCTTCCTTCGCCACATGGCCACGCCCCTTCTCCTGGCACCACCCCCTTTTCCCCACGCACAATCATTTGCTGATTTCCTACTTTTGTGCAATTTTTTAATGGAAGATCATAGAATCATAGAATTTTAGAGTTGGAAGGGGCCTATAAGGCCATCGAGTCCGCCCCCCTGCACAAGATAGGAGTCATGATATTGCAATCAATTCTAAGCATCAGCTGCCACTGCAATGCATGAATCAAAAGCGAACAGGAATGTCAGATATTTCAAAAGGAACATCTGGGACTTCCAGAGTCAAGCCTGAGGTTTTTTTAAGCAATACTTTTGTGTGAAATTAAATAACGTTGATAGAAATGATTCAATACTTATTCATTAATAAATATTAAAGTTTCACAGCAGCAAAATGAGTTTATCCTTAGGCCAGGATAAACTGTGATTTTAAAATTTATTTTTATTATTTATTTATTACATTTATATCCCGCCTTTTTTCCTCCAAAGAACCCAAGGCGGTGTACATAATCCTCCTTTCCATTTTATCCTCACAACAACAACCCTCTGAAGTAAGCTGAGCTGAGAGTCTGTAACCCACCCAAAGTCATCCAGTGGGTTTCCATGGCCGAGGGGGGACTAGAACCCAGATCTCCCAACTCCCAGTCCAACATTCTAGTCTCTACACCACACTAGCTCTCTGGAGGGTGGAGAGAGAAAAACTTCAACTGTGGAATTTCTGCATGTCACACAGCTCTTAAAACAGCAGTGTTGAAGTTCTGTCAGCCCAAGGGGCAAACTCCATTTCAGAGAAACTCCCCAGGGCCACATTCCAGTGATGGGCATGGCCAAGGAAAAAAGGGTGTGGCCAAAAGTAACTAGATTGTAGCTTAAAGTTCTCATTGACCGTGTTCAGACAGCCCTCTAAGCCATGGTTAAGCATTTTGAGTTAAACATTATGGCTTAGTGCATCTTGTGATCCATTCCTAACACAGTGGATGCATAACCATGGTTTAAACACCCTCACTAACCATTGGCTGCAAAAGGGTTAGCGGCCTAACCATGGCTTTAGCGAGTTGTCTGAACAGGCCCAAAGTCAGTAATTAAGCGTTTGGAGAGGCAGTTCAACTTTTTAGAATGGGGAGCTGCACAGAAGTTGGGAAACTTGGAGGGTCAAATTTGGCCAGTAGATCTGAGGCAAGGAGGACAGGAGCACCACAAAGGACAAAGAAGGCATCTCTGTTTCACTCAGATGAGTCTGTAGGGTGACCATATGGAAAGGAGGACAGGGCTCCTGTATCTTTTAACAGTTGTAGAGAAAAGGGAATT
Source organism: Anniella stebbinsi (assembly GCA_029215795.1). Lineage (NCBI taxonomy): Eukaryota > Metazoa > Chordata > Lepidosauria > Squamata > Anniellidae > Anniella > Anniella stebbinsi. Next base: position 54,539,690 of record JARDYH010000005.1, on the reverse strand, counting down.
TTAGCAGGTGTCATTTGCATGCATGCAGCACCTGGTGAAATTCCCTCTTTGTCACAACTGTTAAAGCTGCAGGAGCCCTGCCCTCTTTTGTATCTGGACACGCCTGGCAGGCCTCCTGCAGCTTTAACTGTTGTGATGAAGAGGGAATTTCACCAGGTGATGCATGCATACAAATGACACCTGCTGAAATTCCCTTTTCTCTACAACTGTTAAAAGATACAGGAGCCCTGTCCTCCTTTCCATATGGCCACTGTACTCAGATCAGAATCTAGAGTGAGGATTTACTCTGCGTGTGAACTCATATTCCTGGTTTTAACTGCAGTGCTCACTTCGCTTGATCTCTTCCAACAGGGAGATACCAAGCAAAATATCTTTCCTAGGGAGTTCCTAGGGAGATTTGATGCAAGGGTTAAACTGTGAGAGCTTGTAGCCCTAGAGAAGCCACTAAGGGAGGAAAAGAAGGTCTGCAAAGCTGGTGAGGTCATTTCCTGCCCCTCCTCTTAATGGGGGAAAGGCAGGTTTGGGGATTGCATTTTCTGTGCTGTAGATCAAGGACTGGGAAGGGATGGATTGAGGGTTTGCCAAGGATTTGGGGCCGAAGAGGATATTCTAGGGAGAAGAGCGGAGGTTGATGGGAAATAAATAAACTAGGCAAGCAAGTGAGAATTTGGTAGGAAATATACAGACAGAGAAAAACAGGAGCACAATAGCAGTGCATGTAGTTTGGGGAGGCATGTGGAGGGAGCCTAAGAAGCCAGGCAAAAAGGAGGACATACTAAAACAAATGACAGTACTTGCCCATAGAGAAACCATACTTGCCCATAGAGATCCATTGGACAGCACTTCCCATAGGGATCCATTGCACAGCACTTGCCTATAGGAAAACCATACGTGCCCATAGGGATCCATGGGACAGCACTTGCCCATAGGGATCCATAGGACAGCACTTGCCCATAGAGAAATCATACTTGCCCATAGAGATACCATACTTTCCCTTAGGGATCCATTGGATAGCATTTGTCCATAGGGATCCATAGGACAGCATTTGCCCACAGAGAAACCATACTTGCCCATAGAGAAACCATACTTGCCCATAGGGAAACCATACTTGCCCATAGGGAAACCATACTTGCCCATAGGGAAACCATACTTGCCCATAGGGAAACCATACTTGCCCATAGGGATCCTTTGGACAGCACTTGACGATAGGGATCCATTGGACAGCACTTGCCCATAGGGAAAACTGCTGCCCTGTCCTATGGGCAAGTATGGTTTCCCTATGGGCAAGTGCTATGCAATGGATCCCTATGGGAAGTGCTGTGCAATGGATCCCTATGGGAAATGCTGTCCAATGGATCCCTATGGGCAAGTATGGTTTCCTTATGAGCATGTGCTGTCCCATGGCTCCCTATGGGCAAGTGCTGTCCCATGGATCCCTATGGGCAAGTATGGTTTCCCTATGGGCAAGTGCTGTCCTATGTTTCCCTATGGGCAAGTACTACCCTATGGATCCCTATGGGCAAGTGCTGTGCAATGGATCCCCATGGGCAAGTATGGTTTCCCTATGGGCAAGTGCTGTCATTTGTTATAGTACGTCCCCTGATGAACAACGGAGCAGCCCGTTGTTTTCCCGTTGCTTAATAACGTACCATCAGTTGTGTGTGTGTTGCGTGTCTCCCGACACACGACACAATAAGCAACACAACTGATGGTTGCCTCTTCCCCCTCCATTGTCTAAAGTGTTGTCCGAGTGCTGCCAGTGAAGTTAAGGGGCCATTCAGGCTAGCTCAGCCCTCACTGCCAATTTGCCCAGTGGTTGGTCTCTCTCACACACATCAGAGAACTTCAGAAGGAGCTCTAAGCACATACTAATGTACATCCATAGAGCTTATCCATGTGAGGGGGTGTCTTGATTTGTCCAGGATCGGCCCTCAGATGGAGGTGTTCTACATGCACACAGCATGTGCATAGAGAGCACCTTCTGAACACTTGGGGGAGTGTGGCTACCAGCTGTAGGACCAGGCTAGCCCACACACATCTTCACAGGTTATTTCAATGTGTATGTATGCAAGAGGATTTCTGAACCCATGCACCCACCCCCATTATATAAACTATGCAACTTTAAGAATTGATGCCTGAATTTTCAGCTTCTCCTGTTCTCATACCTTTTCCCTTTTGTGTAATGTATTTTAGATTGTAAGCCCTGTAGGTCATCAGTCTGTTTTTGTTTTTCATCTGTGCACAGATCTTACTAAACGTTAGGTGCTTTCTAAACGTTTAGTAGCAATTCTGAATGACCAATGGAAATAGTGAGATTTCATTTTGATAACATCTTAATTTGACCTTGATTTTTAAATGAGCAGTTTGGGAGGAAACATCCCCAACTCCAACAACTGAATTCAGATACCGTTGTTGTAGTCTCATTAAAGACAATAGATCTCCTGTGAGGAATGACTTCAAAATGAGCAAATAGTTGGGACACACATGTTCCCTAAATGGCACAGCTGGTTCCTCCTTCGGCTTGAGGTGCAAGCGTGAATAATAAATTGTTTTAAAGCTGCTTTTTAAAAAAAATCCCAAATCTGTGCATGTTTATAAGCCTACCGACTGCAACACTTCACGCACCTATCAATTATATTAGATTACGTCCGCTCCTCCCCCGCCTCGCTCTCTTTACACTTCCTAAGATGCACCACGGGAACGTTTTATTATGGTGATAGCTCGAAAATGGCCGCCTCGCTCCCACGCAACGAACTACCTTTCCCGTCAGGCCTCACGCCGTCCCTCTCGTTACCTTCCGGTCTCTGCGTTGCTTGGAGCACAAGTACGCCGGAAGCCATCCGCAGAGCTTGCGTAGTGCTACTTCGCGATATCGACTCCCCTCAGTCCGGCAGGTGCAAGGGAAGGGTTCGCATTTGGAGAGTGGCCATGGCGCTGAACAGAAACCATTCGGAGGGGGGCGGCGTCATTGTCAATAACAGCGAAAGGTATGGGGGGTGCGCGCGTATGCAACGGTGTTTGCCGTTCGAATTCTTCTTGTGGGACCCCGGTCTTGTGCGTACTGCGTCAGCTGCGCATCGTCCCTGCCTCCTGCCCTCCCGTCCCCTGACCCTCAGTGCCCATCTCCGTTCACGGATGCCCCGCCTTACGAGGGGCGGGGGGAGAATGTTTACTTTCCCATTCCGGTCACCCCCTTCCCTCTCTCCTTCCCCATGCTTGCTTTCTCCCCAACACCGAAGCTCTTGTGGACTAACGGGGGGGCTAACTCGGAAGTCCTACCCCGGAGCAGGCTCACTCCTCGCTCCCTGGGCATCTTTCGGTGCATAGATCGTAGTCACACCCGGTGGCAGTTTAATCCAGAGGCACTTTTTCTGCCACGCTATCCTGTAAAGACTTTGCATTTGCAACTCTAGGAAGCTCATCAACAGGCTGGGTTTGTCTTAACTCCCCGTTTGAATTCTAATTGAAGGGTCACAGATTGCACTTCTTGCATTTCATCGCCTTTAAACTCCCAACTTTTACATGCCCTCCCCCATCCTTAATGTATACACCTGCTAACGGAGAGTTACATTTCATGCACCTGATGAAGTGGACCATAGTCCATGAGTGTTCAAGTCACAATAAACTCTTTGTTTGCGGTAATATTATCACTGAAAGTGGAGGTTCCATTCTTGACTTGTGGGGCTAATAGACACTGCTGGATTTACTCTCCATTAATTTGTCGTAAAATTTATTTATTTATTTATTTATTTGGAGCAGTTTATTACCAACAATGTGTGACAACGAATCCCATAAATTAATGCTGCATTGCATGAAGTAGTTCTTTTTGACCATACTGAGCATATTACGTTAATTTGAATGTCCTTGGACTGCAGCATTTTGAGAGAGAATAACTTTTCTCTGTTTCTCAAACTCCTTAACGTTCTCCTTCAGTTTCCAGGTTGAGGGTTTGGGGGTGTTTGTCCTTTTTTTTAAGTGAATGGTAAGTTTCGTTTTCTTATTTTAATTAATTTGCTGTTTCTTCTCTTCTGTATCAGAATAATAGCATTAAAATCCAATTCGAGCCGCTATCAGTGGATGTCTCTTCCCGTTGTCTAAGCAGCTGGCAAGTTGATAGATGCAATCCTTCTGCAGGACCAGGCCCAACATGGATTGGAAAAATATCATGGTTATCATGCACAGTCTTCTGTTGGAAGATGTTGCAAGGGATAACCTCAGGAGAAAACTAAGGCATTGTCAAAAGAGCAGTATGTAGTCCAAGTGGACTACTGATCAGCGCAAAAGCTGGAGCATGGCCTGCTGGTGTCACAGCTAGATAGTAAATACACAGTTAAGTGGAGCAGGAACCAGCGTCTGTGAAATGGCACCATACTTGTGGGGGCATTTGGAAAGTTGGCAGGTGTCATTATGTGAATAACTGGTAGATGGAGCCACATCACCTACCAGTCTCCTGTTATGCTCTAGCCATTTGTAACTACGCTTCTTAGTTACTCCTCATATAGGATTTCACAACTTTGTCATGCCTGTAGGTTACTTTCCATATAAGATTTCACAGCTTTCACAAATCTCCTTGAGGCATCAAATGTGGAAGTAATTAATGCTGGGCTTTAATCTTCTACCGTGGGGGGAATCTACATCTCAAGATCGCTTTTTCTAGTACCAGTTTGTAGAATAGGAATACTGAGGACAGCAGCATCAAAATCAGTTGTACACACACACTTCTTCTATAGGAGAGAGTGTATACTAGAAAGAATCCATGGTTTAAATCATTAAGGCACAGTAAAATGAGTTTGGAACTATAAGTGAAACTAGCAATCAGAAGGCTTACAGGTGCAATCTTGGTACAATGCCATATTGCAGACTTTTAAGAGGCTCTTCCCCTCCATGCTCTCCTCCTGCTCCTGCCTGGTTGTAGCATAGTGTGCGGCAGTAGCTGCCTGGTACAGCACAACTGGAGCTGGAGAGAGGCACTGCACTCAAGATCACAGCACATATATGCAGATACATATTACAAATATCCTGTGTGTATATGTGTGCTTCCTCCTCACCAATAATAATAATAATAATAAATTTATTTCTTACCCGCCTCTCCGTTTGGATCGAGGCGGGGAACAACAGTAAATATAAAATATGATAAAATACATAAAACTGATTAAAAACATGGCACATATTATTAAAACTGCATTAAAACATCCTAAAAAACATCCTAAAAAGGAGAGATGGAGCAGGAAGATGTTTACAAGAGCAGATGATAAGAAATCACTTGCACAGGGTTGTAGCATAAAGCGAATTAGGTGAAGATTTTGGAGCAGTTTGCAAGCAAGGCTTCACCAGTTTCCCAGATTTTTACAGAGCACAGAGAGACAAAATGTCCCTGGAAAAAGCTGATGGGTCGTTTTCCTTTCAGAGCATATAGCCACAATGACTCCTGTCAGCTATGTGAATGAGCAGAGGATCAATGAGAGCTTAAATGTTCTGTGCATTCATACTGCAGAAACTGGTCTTCATTAGTCCTCTGCTCATGACAAATTCCATATTGGGGATCATAAAGAAGGAACTGAAAATAAAACTGCCAATATCATAATGTCCTTCTGCAAAACTATGGTGCGACCACACTTGGAACACTGTATGGTCACTGCATTTGAAAAGGATATAGTAGAGCTGGAAAAGGTGCAGGAAAGGGCAACGAAGATGATCAAGGGGCTGGAGCAAGTCCCCTATAAAGAAAGGTTACAACATTTGGGCTTTTCTAGCTCAGAAAAAAGGAAGAGCAATGGAGGGATATGATAAATGTGTACAGAATTACGTGTGGGGTCGAGAAAGTGGATAGGGAGACATTTTTCTTCTTTCATAATACTATAACCCAGGGCTGTCAATTAATCTGAATGGTGGGAGATTCACACAGACAAAAGGAAATACTTCTTTGTACAGTGCATAATTAAACTATGGAACTTGGTACCACAAGATCTAGTGATGGTCATCAACTGCTTTAAAAGGGGATTAGACAAATTTGTGAAGGACAAAAAGCTCTCAATGGCTACTAGTCACATTGGCTATATATTACCTCCAGTATTGGAGGCAGTGCACTTCTGTATACCAATTGATGGGGAACACGACTGGGAAGAGTGCTATTGCACTCATGTCCTGCAGTGAGCTTCCCATAGGCATCTGGTTTGGCCACTGTGTGAGCAGAATGCTAGACTAGATGGACTCTTGGTCGGGTCCAGCATGGCTCTTATGTTCTTAAATTGGATGCATTGAAATAGCATGCACATTCCTCAAAAAAGTGTCATGTGGAATTCCCTTACGGTGCTGAAACAACGTTAAGAAGGCACTGGATGGAGGCCCTTCATGTATTGACTGGGGGCTCATGTGAAATAAGGCATGAACAACATGCTCAGTTTGCCAAGTGGTGCCGTTGCAGGCTGAGGAGTTTTGGCCGCATCAAGAATTCTGGTTTTGACATTGCTATACTTCTTGTGCAGATTAAATTTTGTATCAGTTTTGTGATGACTCTCCTGTTTAGCTTCTCTTAACTCAGGAGTTCGCTGACAACCTAACAAGCAGTCACCATGTTTGTAGATGTGTTTAGCAACATGGGTATATTACACAGATGTTTCAAACCAAATGTTATCCATCCTACATATAAATCATTACTAAGTAATGAATCCCAAGTATCACACCTCTCTTTTGTTTGTATTTAGTATCTTGATGACTTACGATCACATTGAAGTGACATTCCATGATATGGAACACATGCCAGATGCATTCAAAGGGACCAAGAAAGGCAGTGTCTTCATGACCCCATATCGAGTAAGTAGGCAAGTTTGTATTTAATTCCAATATTAAGAGAGAAAAATCTCCCTAGAACCAACTATAATACTTTCAAGGGTCTCTACCCTGACTTAACCTGGAGTAACATGAACAATTTGTAGTCTCTTTTGTTAGAAGCAATTGGTATACCTGCATTTTGTCTCTGATATTTGCAATTAGCTGTATAGTCTGCAGGTGTAGTAAGCTGAACATTAGAAGAGAAGTAGCACATGTTCAGCTGCAAAATCATCAGGAGCAACAAGATGCACTCAAAAGGCTGGCTTGGTCCTCCCCTGATTTGCCATCATTTTGATTCAGGTGGTTTATACCTTCAAAGCAAAATGAAGTGTGAGGACTTCGAAACAACTTTCCTCAACTAGTGCCCTCCAGATGTGTTAGACTACAACTCCCATCATCCCCAGCCAGCGTAATCAATTGTCATGGTAGCTGAGGCGGGGGATGGAGTTGTAGTCCAACACATCTGAAGGGCACCAAGTTGGCAAAGGCTGTCTTAGACAAAGCGTGTGGCTGAATAACAAACCACACAATTTTCCAACGTCTTTCCCCTGAAGCTTTATGATGAAGTGGGGCTTTGAGACCCAGCTGGCTAATTGGAGTATCCTTAATAGTGAAGCTGAGCCATTGAAGAATTATGTTAGTGGGGAGAAAGTGGGGGCTGAATAGAGAGATGGAATGGGTGAATGACTTCTGCTACTTGCAGGTACAGTGGCAGGTGGGTTTAAGGGCTGTGCATATCTTCTTAATGTATCAGTTAAGCTTCCTGGAAACTATGAAGCTGTCCGGAAATAGGCGAAAACAATGCCAGCTAACGGGTGTTTCTAGAACGTATTGCTCTTTCGTACTATCCGTTGAATGAATAGCTTGTTGCCACTGTTCTAGTGAATACATGACCTGTAGACGCATTAGCTTTGGAAGCCCATTTTAGTTTTTCAGACTCTAGCAGTAAATGGTAGCTTTTTCCTCTTCTGGGTTGAATTGTGTAGTGTTAAAGATTTTCTATTCTTCTTGTCTGCAGGTTATCTTTGTGTCTAAAGGAAAAGATCCAATGCAGTCTTTCATGATGCCCTTTTATTTGATGAAAGAATGTGAGATTAAGCAGCCAGTTTTTGGAGCAAATTACATCAAGGGTGTAGTGAAAGCGGAGGCAGGAGGTGCGTACTATAACCCAAACAATCGTGCTTAGGGCATTGTTTTATGAAAGCGCAACAAAGTGAAGAATATGGAAACTGGGAATGAATATGGATTCTTGTGAATATAGGACAGCCTTCAGTTACAAACAATCAGAGACCATTCCCTTAAGAGCTGGAGAATTGCAGTGTTGGATCAGATCAAAGATCCATTTAGTACAGCATCCGTGTCTGTCAGGGGTGAGTCATATGCCCCAGTATCTGATCTACTTCTGAACAAGGAGGTTTAATATTTAGCTATACATTTATCTAAACCTGTCTTTTTAAAAAACAGGAAGCCATTTGTGCTTGCGTGGCCATTGCAACATCTCATGCTAGCGATATTCTCAAAGCAGTTGTGCATTGTGGCAACAAATAGCCATATTTGTCCAAATTGAACCTATTGCCAATCCTGTGAATTTTATTGAATGATCCCAAGTTGCAGCATTCAAAGAGAGGAGCGATGCAAGTAGCTGGTAGTAACTACTGGCAGTAGTTACTAACAGTTGAAGGCAAGCTTGGGAAATAAGCGTATTTTTCCTTGCTCAAACTGATTTTGTGGAATTATCCTCATTATGCACACAAAAAAGAGCTGTGCCTCTCTGCCTTGCAGTTGTAAAGAAAACTGCAGAACAAACCTAAGGGCAATGTCTGCTAAAGAACTTAACCAGAAAGAGTCTGTGGCTTGCATTAGTAGAGAACTGCTTTACTTGCCTTGCACAGCTCCCCTTCCTTCACTGTTACCCTAGTTTGTCACTTTTTTGGCTACCGTTTTGGTGGGAGTGCTGACCATCCCAAAAGATTGCCAACTTCTCTCTGTTCTGTCTCAGTTTCTTCATCCCTAAACTTACCAGAATTCTAGTTCTGTGAAACCCCCAATATTGTATTTGCAGTAGTATGCACTGGATTTACAATTGTTTTTAACTTGGATGGTTAGTTCTTTGTAGAGAGCTGAGGTTTTCTTTGCATAAATGTCTCCCAGCCTTTTGCAAGCAATTAAGCTCAATTAGGTTCATAATGTAATGTGTTAAAACAGTTATTTTTCATAGTAAAACTCCTCGCTCATTCTCTCTGCAGTTATAATGAAGAAAGAAGTCACCAAAAAAAATGACTTCTCCTCCTCCCTGTTCCAGATATTAAAACTACAATCTGCCATATGGTTTCATCCATTTTGCATCCTTAAGTGGCTCATGATAAACAGTAATCCAGGCCCCACAATATCTAAGAGAGGTCATTGAGCTATCGCTAGAGCCTTGCCTGTGCAGCTCTACATCTTCGCTGCAAGCTTCAGACTTCATTGATTAGAAAGCATTTGAACAGTGTTTGCTTCTGGTCTGCATAAAACAGAGGCTTTCGCCAGTTCGTGTTCTAGTAGTCTTTCATTCCATACCCACGTATGGCATTTCCACAATGTTTTAAAAAGAAAACAAACTTATTTCTGAGTAAGGATAGATTGAGTTAAATATTGTTCTATTTCAAGCTCCTGTTCCAGTGACGCTGATATTACAGGACTATTTGGGAGGTGCCAGGTGCCTTTGGAGCCATCTATTCATCCTCGCTCATGTGCCAGAGCTCCTCAGCCTGGATTTGTTCTCATTGAATCTCCCCCCCCCCCCCCCCGCTTTTTCCTCTTATTCTATCTTATACCTTCCTTGCCAGTCTTCACCATTGGTAGCCCTCTAGTTAAAAAAAAGATGGTTTGAGAGTTAAGCACTTATTAATAAGTAGGACATATGCTTCCTTTTGGCTGGTTATGAAGTACACTACACTTTTGTAGTAGGTAGGCGCTTCATTGAAAGCTTCTGCCACGATAAACCTCTTGGCCTTTAAGATGCCACAGGACACTTTGTTCCAGTAACTGTGTATCTCAAGACCAAACTGATTGTATGTACATTTTACATGTCCTTATGGAACTTCCACACAATGTATGGTGTCTCTTACGCATTATGTGTTTTGTTTTGTTTTTAAAAAGAATAAACACTAGTAGAATATGAATTACAGAAGATGTCCCTAAGTGTACATAGACAACGAAAAGGCTTTGAAAATAAGTAAACCTGCCTAGTAGGTTTTGTTCTGTCTTTCTTGAAGATTTTACAAGCTATGTCTCATAAACAGCTTTTTTCTGCTTAGTCCCACCCTTTTTATCCTTTCCTTAAAATACATCACTGAAGTTAGTTTTTTAGGTTCTGTACTGAATTGCTAGACTGGTGGTCAGCAAGATAATCCAGAAACTCTTGCAAATACAAATGCAAGTAACTTTATCATGCTTCCCTGGTGGAAACTGTGTGCTGTTTACCAGGACAGGAGTAGCAGCATAAAATTGCCTAGTGGAGAACTCAGGTTTGCTTCTGATATACTGCCTTCCTCTCCTTCTGCAGAACTAATCACTTTTACGGGGCTTAAGCCTTCCCTCCCACCTGCATCTTCCTAAAAGGAAGTAAGGCCATTCCCAGACAACTATTCTCTGCTGTGTGTGCCACCACTCTGGCAAGCATGATGAGCAACCAGCCTTCCATGTTTGAAGCTGCAGAGGTGGGCAGGCATGATTTTGATAGTTATGCAGCAGTCTTTGCCTCCTCACCAACTCCAAGGTTGGGAGGAAGGCTAGGGAGTGTTTGGCAACTCTATGGTCAAAGCACTTGGACTGCCTTGGTCACATTCATCCAAACTGCCCCCCCCACAAAAAAAAAAACCACCACTCTGTCCGCCTTTCTTGTTCCAGAACAGGAAATGGTAGAAGTGTCTTCCCTTGCCACAGCTCAGCAAAGGTGCTTCAAGTACCTCCATGAAGCATTAACCAAGAAGAAAAGAGAGGCAGGGAGAGTGCCAGTGGGATAGGGACAGGGACAGGAACCTGGCAACCATCATTTTTGATTTGGCTACCAAAGCCAACTGAAAATTGTGGATCTCTGGCTGTACCTGCTTCCTAAATCATATATATCCTGGACTCAGTGTGACTGGTCAGCCCCATGGTAAGTTCTGATCATTGTGTCTAGCTGTGCTATGTCACAAGGATCAAATAGAGAAGGCACAACAATGAGAAGCTTATGTATCTTTGAAGGCAGTGTTAAATAATTGACTTGAATTCTCCCCAGAATAGTTAATGGGTCTATTGACTCTCTCTGTATATGCAACGGGTAGTTGAGTACCCACATATAGTATTTCTTCAGCAGTGTCACTGGTGCATGTTTCCAAACCTGCACGCTCTGTTATCACGAATCAATCTGTTTCTCCGAACTATGTCATGTTCCTTGAGCCATAATATAATTGTATTTCCCATTTAATTTCATGTTATTAGACTGTCATTCTAGGCTGATCTATGGCTGACTTGTGAGGCTACTTGCGGAGACTTCTTAGCAAATCAGATTTATCCTTGCTGAGTCAGAACAAATCTAATCTTCTTAACATTTTAGTGTGCCAGAGGTTGGCAGACAGAATTTTGCTGTCCTTCTTTGGCCTTTAAATGCACTGTGAAGCAGGGCTAGGTAACCTTTTGGGCCCATGGGCACATTTGGAAATTTGAGAAACTGTCCTGGGCACAACCATAAAATGGCTGCCCATATGCATTTATGGGTAATTAAGATGGCAGGAGCTAAAAGCTCCCACTTTGCTTTGACGGAATCCCAGCTGTCAATAAGATTTTTTAAAAAAATAATAATAAAATTTGGGAGGAGTTGGATGTCTTGATGGACACCAAGGAAGATGTCTGAGGCACATTGGTGTCCGCAGGCCCCACGTTGACTACCCCTGCTCTAAAGGATGCAATTCAAATTCAGGTGGTTGGAGTAAAGGCGGGAGTGTTCTTTATTTTCTAACGTGCTTTCATACAGCCTGTGAATACAGCTCATGGAAACATCAGAGGGTTCTTTACATCTTAGAAGTAGTCTTTTAGCTAGCCTGTTAATAGACAAACTCATTCCACATTTTCAGCCAATGTTATCTTCTTTCTAGGTGGTTGGGAAGGATCTGTAACATTCAAAATGACATTCTCAGCTGGAGGTGCCATAGAATTTGGACAGCGCATGTTGCAAGTAGCATCTCAAGGTACTGGCAATTTATGATAGGGAAACCTGTTAAGCTAAAAGGCAGACGAGGGGTCTGGATGTAGCTTGCTGGAGGGAAGGATATTGTTTCAAATTGAGATATAACTGGATGACTTAAGATATTTGATAATTTTATATGTCCATTATTGGGCAGTGTAGGAATGTAATAAGTAAATAACAGGGAAATGCCAGTCACAGTGAAATTACTGAGCTACACTATCAGTTTTAATTACACAATAAGTGTTTCTCTTGCTATTCCACGTCTCATGGTCATTCTGTTATTTGTGTCCCTTAGAGAGGCTCAATAGGTGCATTCACACCTGGCTCAGCTATTAATGATCCATTATTCCATAAACCGGATTATTGTCCTTCCATCTCCCTAATATGTGTGACAACCATTTTCCCCACCATCCATACCAATTGGCCATATCACTTCAGCCAGCCCCTCCTGCTGCCTCCCACCTCTCCCAAGTAACCAAGGTGCTGAAAGTCATGGAATTGCAACCCCTGCACTTTCCCATGTCTTTTTCTCCAGCTTATTTATTCAGTGTTGGGCATCTAGCAGTTCTACTTGCTGCCTTTCTCTCTTCATTCCCATTCCCAGACACTAAGTTGAGGAGTTTCTAGGCATCTGCCCAAACACATTGCACTACTCAAGGCTTCCTTCTTTCCTACTGCACAAGGGCCCACAAATCCTAATGCCAACGCTGAGCATCATCCAGGAAGTGCACTGAACTAATTAATGTTGCATGATGGTGTTATAAGATAGCCCTGTAGTTATTTATCTTGCCAGCTGCAGATTTGCTTGGCATAGAGTTTCTGGTTTGTTGGAGTTGCTGCCTTTTAGCTGTTTTGTTCTTGGAACAGACCCTGCAGGCTTGATAGAATGTGCTTACCTTTGTTTTGCAGCCTCAAGAGGGGAGGTCCCCAATGGAGCCTATGGCTACTCATACATGCCAAATGGGGGCTATACCTTTCCACCACTCGCTGCAAATGGGATGTACCCTACTCCGCCGTCAGGGTACCCTTACCCACCACCGCCTCCTGGTGAGTTTGGGAAATGGAAGAGGGAATCTCTGTAGTGAGTTCTTAACTTAAAAACCAAGCAACAAAATGAGCTCGTTTGCATTGTCCTGATTTTTTGCATTGTCACTAAAATCAGTATTTTATCTGTCATAACTTCTCAGGCCCAATAAACAAAGAACAATGCCTTGCCTGACGCCAGTCTTTTTCTCTCTCAAAATGTTCTTGTTTTGAATAAAATACACATTTTTAAAAAATCTACCATGTCAGATTGAGGGCAGACATTTTAGTGATATGTTGCAGAAGCCTGACTCAATCTGCAGTTTTTGCAATATTTTATTCTGTCATTCTCCATTGTAGCAGAGTTGTATCCTGGTCCCCCAATGGACGGAGATATGGGATACATGCAGCTTCCTCCACCTCCTTACCCTGGGCCCATGGAACCACCTGCTGCTGGCCCAGACCTTCCCTCCACTCCAGCAGGTAAGTGATGTGCCCGGAGGACCAGATTGGAAATCCTCTGAAATACAATAGAACTGTGCCAAGTTCTTCAAGTGTTTCTATATTCAGTAGAATTCACTAGACCAGGAGTGGGTGGACTTCAGGCTTGTGGTAAATGCGCCTGTTTTTCCTAGAACCCACAAGACCCATCAGCTGCAGCCAAGTGCAAGATAATGGCCAAGAAAAAGGGTCAGATATACCAAAGAATTAAGGAACAGGGCATGCCTCTGTGCATCGTAACCCAGGAATTTGTTTTCAGTACCAGATCTGAACTCACAGTCCTTTCACACAAAAATGCATTCCTGGTTCCCCATCCACCCCAAGCTTTTATTTTGTTTCAGCAGCCTAATTTTTAGGAAGGAAGCTTACTATTGTTAAAGAATTGGAAGTCAGAAATCCTTGATGATCTGCTACAAATCCCCAGAGATCTGCCTGTGGATTCTAGTCTAATTTCTGCCCACTCTTGCACTGGACTTTAAGCAGACCTTACTAGTGTTTGTTTAACTTTCCCTTAAAACCCAATGAGAAGCGGACTTGTGTTTTGTAAAGCCATAGTATAGCGATGCAATTTTAAGCCAGAAAGCAAGTTTCTAAAAATTGTACAGTTGAGATGTCGTACTAATCCTCTCGTTCTGGCTCCAGAACTAACTGAATCCATTTATAAAGGAATTATTGTCTCTTCGCTGCTAGCTTTGCAAATGCAATTAATACATAAAGCAAAAAGAGGAGAGGGTGGTGGTTTCCCACACTGCATATTTTCAGATAACAACAACACAGCAATTCCTTCAATACATGAACAAGGCAAGGAATGACTTTTCCGTAGGTATAACAGTTTGTCCAGTCTAACAAGGATAGATTAGCAGCTGGCTTTGTTTAGTTGATATCACTGGAATATTAGAGAAAAACTACAAAAAGAGGCAGTTTTAAAGGCTCTTTGGAGGGCTGAACTAGATGCCCGGCTGCAGACCTGGGTTGCCAGTAAACAATTGCAAGATGGCAGAGGGCACAATTTGGAACGTACAAGTGACAGCTGGGAGGCAGGTGGTAAACATTGCTCCTCCTCCCTTCCCCCATATCACTTCCACTCACTGATGTGGCCCAAACACTTTGAGAACCCCAGCGGGGAAAGAAGGATGTCCGGGAACACTTAAGCCTTCTGCCTGTGGCGTGCTGCTTCTCCCCCTTTCAAATTACACCCTCCAGCTGTTTTGCATTGATTTGGTGACCCAGTTTTCCAAACCTGGATCGACTGTAGATGTCTAGTATAACCCTTATAGTAGAAATGGTCTTTTTTAAGATCACAAATCCTGCAGCAGATCCCTAAAGTGGGTCAGAGTTTGATACAGAGCAATCTGTGATAAAAGAAGGGGGGAAAGCACACACTACAAGATGGTGGTCTGTTTGCTGCTGGAAGTGGGTGGGAGCAGAGCACCTTTTAGCTAGCCAGAGTCAGACGCTCACTATGGGATGGGAGGCATAGTATATTTCTCTGCACAGATCGTTTATGCTGAATGCATTTGGGAAGGAGTTTGAATCTGGTCATGAATACTGCATGTAAGATGATGATTGGTCGTTAGATTAAGATGTTTGAGGCCTGCTATTAGATTCTCAGGGGTAACCATTGCAGGGGAGCAACTACTGCCTCTGTACTAGCTCCTCTTCTAACAAGACACTTGGGGAAATTCCATGGAATTTGAGATGGAGGAGGGGCAGTATTGTCCTTGGGAAGAAAGATGGGCAGCTTTGGGAGGAAACTGAAGGGCAATTTCATATGTCTGTGTTCACACATGTTAGTTGGACAGTCACCATATGTTCCACCACAAGTGTTCAAAAGCATTAAAAAGTGTTAGGGGAAATTGTTGTTGTTTTTACAGAAAAAAATCAAATTATTGTTATGCCTAATACATTTCAAGTGCAGCATAGTTTTTGCCAGAAGCAACTAGAAAACATTACTGTGGTTTAATGCTGGTTTACTAACCAGGAACTTAAACCCGGATCATTCCTGACTTGAGGTCCTGGTTAGTAAGCCAACATTAAACTACCATTCACCATTTCAAACATAATGGGGATCTGGATCCTAGTATGTGAGGGGAGTGACCAGTGGGGAGAGGCCCAATGTTTGTTCCCAGCTGAATGGACTATGGTTTACTAAGCCAGGAATATTGCATCCAAAGCAGCCCATTGTTTTAGTCTGAAAATTGGTGCTGCCCTCCCCTCTTTTTCTTCTTCTTCAAACCTATCGTGCCAAATATACTGCATCTCCTACCTAATTCATAATATGTTTTTCTCTAGCTGAAGCCAAGGCTGCAGAAGCTGCTGCGAGTGCTTATTACAACCCAGGCAACCCTCATAACGTCTACATGCCGATGGTAGGGCTTCACTCATTTATTTTTCTATATTTCTGTCATGGAACTGAAAGTGGCTTACATGGGGCTCCAAGGTGGTCTCCCATCCAGGCAGTGACTGGACCCAATCCGGATTAGCTTCATCAAAGTGGAAGCATCATGTGTCCTCAGACCATGCCCTCCGTTCCTTTGCTCTGTATATCACTGCTGTCTTAGAAATGAAGGGAATACTCTTTGCTTTCAACCATCCCTCACATCCATGCATTACAAATTAGTCCACATACTAGAAAAATATTGTGGCAAATAAACCCAATCACTGTGGTTGCAGCAGCGGGAGAGCAGGAGAGGGCAAGGGATGGATGGTGCCTATCGTAGGAGACATAGATTATATACAATAGAGCCTAATAACAAAAACAGCAAGATTAGGACAAAACAAGAAACCTCAGTGTACACTGAAGAACATGCTTTTTTATCATAACAATACGTTGAGTAGTAGATCTGATGCTAAAAGCACTTTCATTTACATTGTGAGGTTGGCAATCCCCATTTCACAGGTAGTGACTTAACTGAGGAGCGCCTGGTGGATTCATGGCAAAACAAAGTTTTGACTTCCATTTCCAGGTTTAATAACCAGTTGGAAGGACTGAGCTCGGTAGGGAAGAAGCAATTCTTAGGGAAGTTTGTTTATTTTATTACAATTATATCACAAGGTCACCCATTGAGCTTTATGGCGGAGTGGGGGATTTGACCTCTGGTATTCCCAGTACTAATCAGACATTCTAACCACTACACCACGCCACTTGTCTTTTATGTAAATATTTTAATTAGTTCTAAGATATGTAGCAATTTTAACATATAACCATAAGAACAACAGAACACAAAAACACGCAGTTTGTCTTATTTTGTTTGTCAGACACGGGAGACTTTGAGATGAGGAATATATTGAATAATAAGCTTTAAATAAGAAGGCTTTGGATTTCATGGACTTTTTGGAATGTATCTGAATTAGCAAATTTGGATGCTCCTGCAGTTAAATTTGTTTGTGTAATAATGAATTGAAATTACTTACTTACTTTCTCTCTCTCTCTCTCTTTCATTAGGACCAGCCTCCTCCTCCTCCATACTTTCCTCCAGAGGACAAGAAAACCCAATAAACAGCCATCACACACCGTGCTTCCTCATTTCCATTTGGCTAAATGTTGATTAGGGATATGACAATGATAAGGATCGTCTAGTCTCCCTCCAATGCACGCAACTCCCATGAACAGCAGTGGTAGATATGTGTGCCATTAGGAAAGAGATTCTAACATTTTCTTGGATTGTCTTGCATACACACACACACACACACACACACACCCTAAGAATATATTGTTTTCTTCTTTCTCCATGTCAATGATATTAATGAAAGAAAGGTTTTGTTCTTCCGCTCCCATCCCATCTTTCAAGTGTCCTGGAGAACATTCCTTCCTGAACAAAAACTATTTAAACTGAAACCTACAAACAGCTGTTGAATTTGGAAGGTGTTGACATTTTGATGTGTTGACCAGCTCTCATGAAGCTTCAGAAGAAAATCAACTCTGTGTTCTGTCGGTTCTTTGTTGCATGAACCCTGCCATGTTGTGACCAAGGAAATGCACTGATCTTCTGACAAGATAACCTAATGGCACATACTTAGACATTTGGTTCTAGTTACACACTGGAATTTTCTGGATTTTTTCCCCACAAGATGCATGTATGGTCGCATGTATGCATCATTAATTAATTTTGAACATTCATAACTATTCACTTATGCATCTTGGTTATTGTCTTTCTTACAACAACAAAATGATGGATGCATGATTCTGGCAAGTAAAGCATCTTACCTCTACAGCTAACATGGAAGTTGACTTGACCAAGTGTTTGATCAGTTGTCTAAACTCCATCCTAGCAGCTGAAAGTATTTCTAAGGAAGCAGACAGCTCACATTTTGACCTATTTATTTATTATGTTTTGTTTTTTCAATTTATTGTTTGGATTTTATCCCTAGCATTCTGAGCACACCTGAAGCGAAGCCGTTCCCCTTTAGCTGCATGTATTCAAACTGCCATCACTCTCTCCATTGGGTAAGCATTAAGATTACCTTCCAACTTGGTAATTTTTTCAGTTGATGTCTAAACTGACAAATGGAGAGAGTGTGCAAAGAGCAAACGCCTCTTGGGGATTTCTGCATCTTCTGTTCCCTCTAGCTGAATTCTTAATATCAGTGCAATGCCATATATAACAAAACCACAATAAGGCCTGGCTCTTGTACTTCCTGAACCAAAATATGGGAAGGAAAAGGGAGAATATTTGGAAATGATTTTGTATGACAGTAGTGCTTGGGCACATACGGTTACCAACTTCCCAAAGATCTCAAACATGTACCTAAACACCTGAAATTCAGTTTATACAGACAGAGCTGAGTCTCCTAGCATGTATGGATAACTGAAAATCCACTATGATTTTATTAGCGTTGTTTCTGACTTAGACTGGAATAAAATTAAAACCTGTCTTGTATACAATTTCCCATCTTTTCCTGTAATTTCCGGTAATACAAGCACATTACATTGCAGCTCCCTGGAATGCTAGCTTACTGAGCCAATGCTGAAAGTTTGGACCTCCTTTCATAGTGGCTTTGATCCTGAGAACCAGGTGGTGTTTGAATCAATACTAGTTCATTCCAAGATTGTGCACATTGCAACTGTATTTCACTCAGCAGTGGATCCCAACTGTTTCCTGTAGTTGCTGCAGAAATGTCCCAAGGAGAGCCGCAGATTGCATCTGTTGCCAAGAATATGGTGACGTAGGATGGTTTAACTACGTGACTGCAATGCTTGATTTTTTCTTCCCAGACTTAGCTGTGTTTAATTTTGACCTTGCAAAATACTGACCTTGTGAGTTTCCAGGGGATGGAAGTGCAAACTTTTTTGTTTTTTAAAATGTCCCCATTGGCATTGATTTTAGTAGCAGTCACCTTGCTAATTTGCTACAAAATCCAGTGATAGCCAAGTGGGTGAGGACCTTGATTTTCTACAGGATGCAAATTCAATGCACGTGCTTTTTTGCAGAGCCCTTTCCAGCAGGACCTTAAAAAACATCCTGTACTAATGACACTTTGCCCTGACCGGCAAAGCCCAACTCTGAAGTCCTTAGTTTGATTTCCCAAATGATTTCTAGCTGACCAATGACGTTGATTTTTCTGCACATCCTCTCTACCTTGTACACTAACTTTTTTTTCTAGATTTGCATTTTAAACTGCAGTGATGTAAAGAAATTGTTATTTTAAGAATAGGTATGTATTTTGGATAACTTCTATTAATATATTATGGATGTGAAACAGTTCATTTGAATGCAGGGCTATCTTTGATTTGCTAAGACTGTGAAGTAAAGATAACATTCATCAAATCTCGCTGGCTCAGTGTGTCTGCATATTTGGGTGGGAAGGTGTTCATTTGTTTGTTAATACACTCTTCATAGGCCCTAAGATAAATTTGCAGTTAAAGCACAGGATGCTTGTGGGCGTGGGGTAAGCATGCTATTTCTTGTCTTCCTCTGATTTCTGCTGTGACCAAAGCTGAATTAGTTAATTTCAACCACCCTTGTATAAAAAAACTGCTGTGTTCACATGTTCTTGCAGGTGGCAGATGTAGAAGCTACATACATGTCTCCACAGTTCAAGTGAATTACAATAAAAAGTGTGACTTTTCTGGGTTTATGTGACAAGTGCCTCACTAGGGTGTCTTTAACCTTACCTGTTGAGGCCCTTCGGGTGTAAAGATATTGAGTCAGTAGTTCTTGTGCTCTTTTGTATAGCTACTTCACTCCTTCACTAGAAGATCATGATACTGACCACAATGGAGACTTGAAGAGACAGAAGGGGGGAGGGCCCCAGAGTTGCCACCTTCCCCAGCGTCCAAGCTCTTCTCCACGTTCACAGTTTCTGGGGCATGCTTAATTTCTGGGGCATGCTTATTTTATGACATTTGTAACTTGCCCTTCCTTCAAAATACTTGATAGGAGCAGAGAACTACATGTTACAATAAATACAGCGCTATTGTTTTCAGTGGCAACCCTATGTAGAGTTTTCCTCCCCCATGATATAATAAAGCTGACCCTTGTCAATATAATTTGTGCTATGTGTTTTCTTTACCCTGCTGTTCGCCTACTGGCAGGAGTAGGAGAATCCCCACGTGAGGTCATGGGCATATTCTACATACTATGGAGGAGGAAAACTTGACCTAGAGTTTATCATAAGGTGTAGTTGCACCCTCAGTGCAGCATTTTAGTCTCACAACAACCCTGTGCGCTAGTCCAGCCTGAGAGATACTGAACTGCTCATTGCTAATGGTTTGCTAAGTAGTTGGGTAGAGATCTGAACTTGGCTTTACTATATCCTACTTAGTGTACTATGCTCGCCACCCTCAGGTAAAAAGTTGTTGAGAGTTTGGAGTATATCTGACGGAGCCTGCTTTGAGCTGCTATTAGCCCCCCTGTGATGAGAGAAAAGGCCTTCCGCCTAAAACCAGGGCCTTCTCTTTAGGACGTCTGCTGCAATTCTATATCCCATGGCTTCTAAGTAGACTTGTATATAGTT
Source organism: Anniella stebbinsi (assembly GCA_029215795.1). Lineage (NCBI taxonomy): Eukaryota > Metazoa > Chordata > Lepidosauria > Squamata > Anniellidae > Anniella > Anniella stebbinsi. Next base: position 54,519,166 of record JARDYH010000005.1, on the reverse strand, counting down.
ACACAGTTAGTGCTCCTCTTTCTGGGCAGAGAATACAGCCAGCTTCAGTCCCTACCCCTTCTCCCAATTGTCTTCATGGCAATCATGCTGGCTCTCCTGGCTGCTTCCAAAGTGACAGCAACTGCTAGTAATGCTTCCACATGACACTTGAGCATGGGAGCCATTACCAAATCACATGGAAGGTTTTTGCATGAGTGGCCTGAGTTTGCAGCAGCTTCCATGTGATCATGGAGTGACCCTCAAGTTTGCTTCAGAGGAAAGTAATGGCCAGTGTCGGTTATTCTTGGCTGTGGGGCTGGAGAAGAGAGAGCAGGCACAAACGATACCCATAAAATTCTTGCATGAAATGTAACTCAGTAGACCTTTCCTGTATTATAACTCCCCAACACAGACATTTCTATGGCACACCTATTGGACTTTGCTTCCTGGTGTGAGTCACCTTGTGACACTCCAGTACCCAGAAGTGCAGCTGGCCTGTCACTTCTATGCAAACACTACTGGATCCCGATGGTTCTTCCTTGAACCCAGTTGCTGTCAGCATAAAGAAGTCTGCTCATGGTTCTTTTACTACCATTCCCCTCCTGCAGATGGGGTAAGTAATCTGGCATCCACCTGGCCTTGCTTGTGGAAATTGCGGAGTGAAGGGGAGTGTGTCTGCATTCCTGGGATCTAGTGCTAAATCTGTAGCCAAAAAAAAAAAAAAGTCTAGACCCCCATCATAGTCTCACTAACTTAAATAATTAAGAAATCTAAGTAAGTGCTTGAGCTTTGAAGAGCTTGTTTGGCATGATTCCAAAGATCCTATTTACACACAATATGCACATGTGGCCTCCGCCTCACCAATTTGTCATTGGTATACTGCCTCTGTTCCTGCCCTGTAGGGTTTGCCTTTTAGAAAGAAATGAGTCAGTACAGATCTCTAGCTGTTAAGCTGTCTCCTCCCTTGGAGGTAGAAGGCACACTTAGCAGAACTTCTCTGCATGCTGACCAAGGTGAGTTATGACCTTCTCTTTCCCCCTATTGTTGTCGCAAGTCCACCCACCCACCTGCTTTTCATACATTTGAGTATTTGGGTGGACAGTTCTCCCCAAAACAATGGATGCGTTGAGAAGTCTGAAAGCGAGCACATGGCGGAAATGCTGCTTGTGGGAAAGAATCCAAAACAGCTAGAGAAGTGGGGGACAAGTTTCAGCTTGACAAGTGCATGTAGGATTGCGGAACCGAAACTGGCACAATAAACCAGTGGGTGTCAGAGAGTTCTGCTTGCAAAGATAGTCCAAGCAATTTTGATGCCTGAGGCAGGAAATCCAAACAGTGCCCATCTCCTATGGTGGCAATAATAATAACAACAACAATAAATGGAATAGCATGCAATGATACACCCAAATTTGCTGTTTGAGATGCCCTGCCTTGTCCTGCCCAGGTCCAGCACTGTCAGCTTTCAACAGAGTATGGAGCTGGTCTAGATGTCGCCACCATCACAAATCAACCACATGATCCAAGCTACACTGCTGCACACAGGCACACTACACAGTATGTTTTGCTGTCAAATAACTGTCCAATAAGTTATCTCGTTATTGCCTAAACCTCTGCCCCATGCAACAGGCTCAAGACCTTTCAAGTTTAGGAGTAGGAGCAGATGGTTGTGGTATGAACAAAAGAGCACAAGTTAAAAACATTCAGGAGTTAGTGGATTATGGGTCCTAGCTATGGTGGTTGCCTACAGTGGTATGGAAAAGACATAGGAGAAGCAAAAGAAACGTTGACAAGACTAAATACAAAAATGGTGCATTGAATGTTGTCATTGACAGCTGGATTCTCACATTACTTGGGCACTTTCATACTTTGAGCTCTGAACCCTCCTCAGAGAGCTTGGGAGAGGAGCATGCAAAGATGAGTGCATTCCAACACCATATCAAGGTTGATCCAATTTTGACTGGGGTGAGTGTGCTCTCCCTATGAGAGCACCCCTGCCCCAATTTCACCCCATTCCAGCAAACTGCCAAGGAACGCAGCAGATCTCTATTTTTATTAACTGGAGATGCATCAGCAAAGTAAAGGATAAACAACCCCTCCTCAAATGAGCAGTTTAGAAAATAAATTGGGGTGAATTAAGGCAGCATCAGGGAACGGGGGTGTATATGGTCATAAATAAACCCATGGCTGGATAAGGCTGCAATCTTATAGCCACTTTCCTGGAAGGAAGCCCTACTGAAATCAAAGAGGCTTACTTTTGAGGAGACATGCCCAGGATTGCACTTTGGAAGGAGGGGATATATAGCTAATCCAAAAGAATTGGGGTGGAGGGGAGAGATATGTAACTAGCCAAGAAAAGGACAGGGGACAGAAATAAGATGGGGGGGGGGGGGGGAAGGACAGGATGGAGAAGAGAATGAAAGATGGTATGGTAGAAAAAGAAAGCAGAGAGAGAGAGAGAGAGAGAGAGAAATGAAAAGAAGGAAAAATAAAAAGTATAAAGGCAAAGTGATGTTGTAGACAGGCTATATCCATTAACTAAAAGTGTGCTCTTATTTTTCAGTTTTCTCCATACAAACAGCCCTCCCCCAAAAAACAAGGTTTAGAAATCCACACACATGGCTGGCTCCCTTTTTATTTTTATTTTTTTTTAAAACCCAAAGATGCTGCTGATGTCTATTTCTCTCTCTCTCTCTCTCTCTCTATCTATCTATCTCTCTGTTTTCACTTCTGTCTTTTCTTTGTTATAGGAAGCTATGGGGATAGGATGGTGTGTATGTGTGTATGGGGGAAATGGTTTGTGGGGGTGCACGGGGGGATTGTAGAGGATTATGTATGTATTTTATGTTGTTATGGTTATTATGTTGAAATAAATAAAAATTACTAAAAAAAAATCAATTCCTAAAAATCAAGGGATGATCGTATTTGCTTCAAACTTGGCAAGACTAAAGCCCAATTTAAGAGCTATCATGGTGCCAAGTTTCAACTCTTTATCTTTAAAAATGACAAAGCTGTAAGCATTTTTGTTCATTTCCATTGACTACAATGGAGTGGTTATTCCAACTTTTAAAAAGTTCTAAAAAGTCAAGGGATGAATGGATCTGCTTCAAACTTGGCATGATAAAGCCTGACTTAAGAACTACCATGGTGCCAATTTTCAACTCTTTATCTTTAAAAATGATTAGGCTGACCATCTGAAAAGGAGGACAGGGCTCATATAACTTTAACAGTTGTAGAGAAAAGGGAATTTCAACCAGTGTCATTTGTATGCAATTAGTTCCTGGTGAAATTCCCTCTTCATCACAACAGTTAAAGTTGCAGAGCCCTGCCTTCTTTTGTATATGGTCACTCTAGTACAGTGCCTGCACCTTTAACAGTTGTGATGAAGAGGGGATTTCACCAGGAACTAATTGCATACAAATGACACTGGCTGAAATTCCCTTTTCTCTACAACTGTTAAAGCTATATGAGCCCTGTCCTCCTTTTCAGATGGTCAGCCTAAAAATGATGGAAATATAAGCAGTCTTGTTAATATCCATAGACCATAGTGCAACCATTATCCAAAAATGGAGCAGAGGTCCAGCGGGGCTTCTCTCCACTCCGTGGGTATTTAATGTTTTTTAAATCATCACCTGTCTGTTCCGAAAACTTGAAGCTTCGTTGAAGCTCCGTCGAAGCCTCGAATTTTCAGAGCAGACCACACAGCACTACTGGGTACCATCCACAATTCATCTATTAACCTTATGAATTTTCCAGGATGAGTGTTCCTCCTGGTTTATGGACTTTCACAGGAGCAGTTTTCCTCATGTTGTGAAAAGTTTCAAGTGTTTACTACCTTCCTGCCATATAGCTTTTAAAGGCACAAACTTATTTGGGGAACCAAGTGCTGACATCTATAAGGCTGTTCTGGCTCACTTCTCTAGCGCAGTCCCACTCCCACCCCATGAGTGGCTGATTTCCTAATGTCAATCACCAGCTACTTCTGAAACATCCTTCAATTTCAAAAGCAGCTTGCCATGTGACATGTGGGAGTGGGAGGGAGCGCTATTTGAGAATAACTAGTCTAAAGTTTGTTTGGGCTCACAGAGCTGCAACTTTGGATCCTGAGTAAAAAATAGCAGCCCTAATGTCGACATTAGGTTTGCTAATTGAGCAGAAAAAAAAACATTGGTTTGCTGCTGTGCCTTCAACAGATGCTCGATCTTCAGAAATCAGCAGCTGGCCAAGCTTTTCATGGCATGGAGATAAGCACTATCACCTGTAAATGTCTATAAACCAAGCTCATGGTATTGGAGATGGGCTGGGACATAGGAAGCTGCCTTCCACCAGGTCAGATTGCTTGGCAGCAGCTCTCCAGAGTTTAAAGGACAGGTCTTTCCCCAACATCAGCTATAAGAACATGAACTGTGATGGTAGGATGGCCACTTACAAATCACCAAAAAAGATGACACAAATCTGCAAAAAAAATTGTATATGCTAGACCAGCATTTATGCCTACAGGAAGACCACAACTACAATAGCACCCTTCTGATTGCATTCCCCAGCAACTGGTATTGCCAAATTTTCATTGCAGCCATACTGGTCCACTCAGTAGGCCTGGAGGTGGGGTCAAGGCAAACCTGGAGGAACCTGGAGGAACCTTGAGGTGGGATTTGATAGGTCAGTGGGGGTGGAGCCAGGACACACCTTTGGGAGTTAGGGCTGTGTCACCTGGCACAAATGGGATTTTCCTAGCTATTCAGATCCTGATAATCTGACAATATGGTTTTTCTGCTTGGCAGCCTTAAAGGTGATCAACATTGAATTCTCTCCCTCTCTCAAAAGCAGAAAACAGGAGAAGTCTGGGATATCTTGATATGCTTCAGTACAAATAAGCTTCCCTGAGGGAAGTATATTTCTGTATGTCAAGGATGTGGACTCAGTAAAATTAAGCAGCACTCCTGAATATTCCTGGCACAAAATGTACCTGTTTGGGTTTGGTCATGGGTATGCAGCTAAAGGGTCTCTCGTTTTACAAGTTCATGCTCTTAATTTGAAAGGGTGACTTGCCATTTTCTTCATCTCCCCCAAGGAAACTGAAGCACTTGACCATAAAGGAAGCAAGCCAGACTGGCCTTGAATTGTGTAAACAGCCATGCTTGCAGCCCAGGCTTTTCTACCCTTCTGCTTATTAGGACTCAAAGAAAAAGAAAAAACAAATCTAGTGATTTGTATTAATTCGTTTTTAGAGCCAGAGCAGCCAATTAAAGCAGAGCAGGACTGTAAACACAGGCATTAACAACAGGCAGCTGGTAAGGCCAAAGGGCATTCTTCCTGTCAGCAATGACGGGGTTACTGTCTGCTTCAGTATAATGAACGGATAATTAAATAAAAATTTGATTTTCATTTCCGCTCTATGTGGAATGGGATTATACGATCCATAAGGAGCTATCAATGGAACAGAGACCCTCAGGGAATATAACAGCTGGGGACAAAGTTTAGTTTGGCATATCATCTGCCAAATGCTGGATGGAGGATTGTTGTGATAGTCCACTCCACTTCCATCTTCCTAGGTAAGTGTTTTATGTCTATATTTATATCTATAGGACAGGGTTACTTTTGTGGGTGCATCTCAGAACACCTAAGCTTGGAAGGTTCTGCAGAGTTTGTTATGTCTATGCCGTCTGTGAGCCGAGGTATTATTTTACACAGGTTGATAATGGCCATTGGCTGCTTTCTACAACACATTGATAAGATATTGTACACTGGGTGTGATGCATTAACTAATCCAAACTTGCTGATATGTGCAGGTTAGGTATTCAGAGTTGTTTTTACAGACTGGAATATTCTCATGATTTCTTAATTGAAATGCTTTGAAATTAGTTCTCTCCCTGCTTCTACCCCTGACACACACCTTTTGTGGCTGTTTGATTATGATTAATGTGTGTGGGTGGCTTACAAAGCAATCCTAATGTAGGGTGACCATATGAAAAGAAGGATAGGGCTCCTGTATCTTTAACAGTTGCATAGAAAAGGGAATTTCAGCAGCTGTTATTTGTATGTCTGCAGCACCTGGTGAAATTCCCTCTTCATCACAACTGATGAAGCTGCAGGAGCCCTGCCCTCTTTGGTATTTGGTCATGCTAGGCAAGGCTCCTGCAGCTTTAACTATTGTGATGAAAAGGGAATTTCACAAGGTGCTGCATGCATACAAATGACACCTGCTAAAATTCCCTTTTCTATGCAACTGTTAAAAATACAGGAGCCCTGTCCTCCTTTTCATATGTTCACTCTACCTAATGCATATTTATTCCGAAGTAAGCCCCACTGTGTTGAATGAGGCTTACTCCCTAGTTAAGTGTGTTTAAGAATGTAGCCTAAATGATTTAAAGATGTAAAAGGGATGCATTCAAGTATTGTGTGCTTTTTGTGTAGAACTGAGTTAGAAAGTGCATGTGTGCCAGGCTTTATTGGAAGGAAATTCTGGGATGCCACAGCTCAATAGAAGAGCTTTCCCCAACCTGGATGTCCCCCAGATGTGTTAGACCACAACTCCTAGCATCCCCAGCCAGGTTGAGGAAGGCTAACATAGAACACTGTGGAATAATCCTTATTTTAGAACACTGTAGAACAATCCTTATTTCAGTCACAACCTGTGGTTTGTCCATCAGTCTTTAGAAAATTGATGTGGCAACTTTAAAACAGAATGGACAAACAATCAAAAACTCGCAATGCAAATATCGCTTGAAGTGTCTAGGTATGTGAACATGCACAGAGCATATAGCAAGTGGGTGAGTGAGATGTGAATTCCTGATATTGTAAACATTGAACTCTCAATTTCTATCTAACTAGAGTTACTAATTTATTATTTTAACATATTGTTTTAACTTGTCATTAGCCTTTGAGATGGAATGTTCTGCAACTCAGAAAAAGTTAATTAAGAGTAATGATGTAATGATGTGCATGTTTATTCATAAGTAAGTCCTAGTGTGTTTAATGACACATATTCCCAGGTAAGTATACACAGGATTACGACCTCTATCTAACTATCTATAGCATAACAACATATAATGATTCTGATGGAATAGCTAAAAATGTTTAGAATATTTCACTAACAAAAATAGCGTGCGATCAAAAGAGTGAGTACAGACGCTAAGTACAATGACGATAGCTTGAAGACCCAGGGCTTGTCTATATGCTGTATATACTCCATCATGACTGTGCAGTTGTGCTCTGTTTTCATATGATGCAGCTGCCAAATCGCAAAGCTGTCCATTTTCAATGCGTCGTTTTACCACCAGTTTTTATTTTGCTCTGATGTCACCACGGTTGCTTGTGTGTGTGTGTGTGTGTGTGTCAGTGGTGGCTTCAGTTTGGATTAAGAGAGTGGGCATAGTTAGGGGGCAGATCCCAGTGCAGGGTAGGTGTGACAATACAGGGCAGGGGGCGGTCTCCAAGTGAGTGTTTAGTAATGAAAGGTGAGTGTGTAGTTAAAGTCTCATTCTGGAATGAATGTAAGCTTAGTTATAATGTATAACACATAAATTCAATGAACTGTAGCTGTTCAGGTGCAGGTTTTCAAAGCTACAATGTTACGCAGAGTTGCCATAAAACAACAATTTTTTTTTAGGTTTAGTCATTTGGTATTTGCTGAACATTACCGCCGTGTGACAATAGCACTGCCAATTTTCTTGGTTGGATTGCCTATGCTCACTCCTGCCATGTAATCCTATCATTGCTGCTTCATAACAGCAAAGCTGCGGGTTTTCAAGGGAATCAGTAGCAAAATTGGTGCCATATAGACGGCCCCATAATTGCTGCATTCTGAGTCATTTGCATGCAAGACAGAGAATATGTGTTGAACCTACTTCCATGGCACTGAAAATGTCTGTCTTTGTATGCTACACCCTAAGACTGTGCAACTTGACTAAATTATACAATGGTAATAATATAAATGACTCAATTTGCATATATTATTCTGTTCGGAAATCATTGTTTTTCTCCTGGATTTTTGTTTTATTTTTTGTTTCATTGGGGAAAAGAGATTGAGGAACTGGAAGAGAAAAAGAGCTGTGGAACATGAACACATGGCAATGGGTGTGTGGGTGGAATGAGTATGTAAGGGATCCCAAAGAAAAACCCTCTTCATTGAGATATCTTTGGATTTCATTCTGAATCTTCAGCAAAAGCTGTCCCGTTGTACTCCAATTTTATTCTGCATCCAAGCCAATGTCACATTTGTTAAAACAAAAGCTGAAATTGTCACCATTCTAAAATACCAGAGTATGTACAGAGATTCTACAATCTTCTGCTTGAGCTACAGATCTGGTTATGCAGACTCCCTGGCAATAATGGTCAATGATCATCATGTTCTGGTGGTCATGGCAATACTCACCCTGCTGTCAGAAACTTGATCTGGAAGTTAGGGTGTGAACACTTTCATTCTATGTTATCTCACAGACATTTTTTTTTCATTTTCCCTATTGAGCTATGAAGAAATAGATATGCTGGCTTGGATACAGCAACTCGAAGGATACCACTAGAGGAATAGGACTGTGTCCTCTCATCCCCTCTGCAGCACCTCTGCACACCCTCCAAATTTCCTCTGAATGGGATGGGGTTGCAGGACAATGATGGGATCCAATCAGGGGCAGTGCTAGGTACCTAAAAGATCCTGAACTCAGGCCCATAGGACAAAAGAATTGTACAAATTTGCATATGCTAATTTACACATGCAAATATATGTACATAATAAGAAGTAATTACTAGAATTAAAATTTTATAGAAGGAAAGATAATTAATCTCTTGCTTGCTTTCAGGACAGAACTGTGCAATATCCCAAATTGTGATTGCTTAAAATGTACTCTCCCTGCATCCACACTTTTCCTTGGTCTTTCAGGCCCAAATATAAATGGGGAGGATGGAGTGCGTGGGACCAGACAATAGCTGTATGGCACTTTAAACATTTACTGATTAATTGAAAACTGGTAAGGAACCATGTAGGAATATACTGTAGACCATAATAACCCATGCTCTTGGGGCTGCAAATCTACACAATTACTAGGGAGTAAATCAATTAGACATAGTGGGATTTGTTTCTGAGTAAATCTTCACTCTCTCTTTTCCCCTATCAGCAACAAGCACAGCAGAACAGAACAAAGACTTCAGGACTGGAAGATGTTGCTTTGCTGCTCCTGGTCCCCGGACCAGTTGAGGAGGCAGAGAGCCACCACCAAAAGTGGCTCTTCATTTTATTTCAAATACTTAATTTTGGTAGTTTCTAAATGCAGGGAGTGGGTGCATCGATTATATGACACAGCAGCCACCACACACCCATCTCAGGGCTTTCCTGTGAAGCTGCAGAGAAAAAAAGTCGGGGACTTAGCCCAACTTTTTTCTCTGGAGCGGAGCTAGTATGGCACATCTGCCATCTATCCTTGTCACTCTGGAGTCACAGTACAGGCCATTCACTCAGGCAAAGGGCAGGGGGTGGGTCCAGCTAGCCAGGGGGCAGCTGCCGGAAAGCCTGCACTGCCTCCCTACATCAAGGCTACTTGTCGCCACCCTGCACCAGTGATACTACGGGGTTTGGCAGTGGAGCAATGCCAGGTTGGCACCATGAAGACAACCCCTGGGATTCTAGAACACATTTATAGGCAAGAATTCAGTTGATGGGAAGAAAGCTTCCCCTGTGGCCATTACTTGTCACCACCCCCGGATTGGCCCTGGAGCAACGTCAGACAGTGGAAGTGCCATACTGATGTTGCTCCGATTGAAAAAGTCGGGGTAAATCCATGACGTTTTCAAACCAAAGCATCGTGGGAAAGCCCCACAGTGGCTGTGAAGCTGCACCTGCATTGTCTAACCAATGCATCATACATCTACAGCCACTGCGGGGCTTGCCCCACGTCGAGACGGCCCCCTGAATGCTGTAGATGACTGCAGATACCTCAGTCAACATGTGTTGTGCAGATGTGGGGATATCGTTGATGCAGAATAGAAAAAGGGAATCATTTTTTAAAAGTACATTTGAACTAATGCAGGTTTTACATTTGCCTTTTAGATATGGCCAGTGCAAAATCTGATTTAAGATTGCTCCACACCCTCATTGCATGTGCTTCCCTGATGTATATGGATCACCTGCAGGGAAGGAGAGACTTGGGAGGCATTCAGCCCCTGGCCATAGCAACTGATCATAGGCAACAAGTTATAGTTGCGTTGGCTGCTTTAACAAGTTAAACCAGTCGACTGAGCTAGTCTGAGAAAGCTTACATTCCTAACAGCTCAGCTTGAGTGTTCAAGGCTTCAAGTCTCAGAGACCAACTAGAACAAAAACAGTTGGGGAAAGACAGTTTTTGAGGAGAATTATGGGCAGGGGGTTGGACACTCCCTTTCCCATGTGCTTTTAATTGCCCCTGTGCTTTGCAGGGATTTGGTAGTGACCCAAGTCTGACATGCAGGTTTGCTGCTACCACACATCCTCCAAAGAATATCAGGCATGTTGTGCAGGAAGCTACCATTGTCCATCTTGTTTCACTCGCGTATTGGATGACTATATGCTGGTCATTGCTGTCTTCTTTTTGGTGCACCATAATGGATTGGACACAATCCAACGCAAGCTAAATGCTCGTAAGTCTTATTAATTTCAATGGAAGGATTTTTAAGCATGTTTCAGTTCTGGTACTGAAACCAGTGGGATTAAACAGGATTAATTTGGGCTGAATTGTACTCTATGTGTTTCCAGGTGGACTTGGTCCAGAAAACTGACTTATGCATTCTTTAATTAGTGAAACAAACAAAACTTTGTTTTCTAGATTAAGCTGTACTTAAAATCCTGACATTTGATGCATTATAGCAAAATTATGGCATCTGATACCACCAAGCAATAGCTGATGTTGTACTAGCATTGTGAAATTGAATTATTTTAGTTTGACATGGCAACCTTGGTTCCCTCCAGAGTCAAGTGTCATTGAAACACCACAGTTTTGTGCAATGATAATTTTACCTCACCTCCCACAGACCAGCCTACCAACTTTAGGCTTAAAAGAAGAAGTGATTCATTTTGAAACACACTCTTTTATGTGTATCTGTAAAACCATATCCATATATTTCTAGGTCACTACTCAAGATAAAATCAAAGGAAGGGCAGAACTGCAAGACAATCAACGTAAGAGGTAAGCACAGGCTGCTGGAAAGAAAATAATCTTTAAAGGTTTCTTTTAATATTGGATGATCTGTAGAAGTGAGGTTTTCCAGCTTTGTAAGTGCTTTTTTAAAAAATAACTGTACCTAAAAGGGAGTGTTCATTTAAAAATGGGTTTATAAGGATGCATCTTAAAAATGATTTGCAACACCTCAAAAGTGTGTTCACACAACAGTGTGGGGTGGATGTGGGGCTTTTCTACAGCTAATTGAAGAAAGAGATATGGAGGGTATAGTAACAGCTTCCCATTTTCATGTGAGAACCTTGCCATTCATTTCAATGGAATTTACGCCCACCTAAATGTGCTCAATCCCAGATGAATTGAACAAAATCTAAAGAAATTAAGTGCCTTAAAACCTTTTGGATTTAAGACCTTTAGGTTGTACATATTTGTGAATGAGTCCTATTGATCTTAGGGGGACTTAACTTCTGAGTAAACATGCATAGGATTAGTGTTGATTTTAGTGGTTTTAATCACTGGTTCTTCTTCTATATTGTTCCATCTACTGTATTTAGGATTAGTGTTGTTGTACAGGCACTTCAGGAACCCCCCAAGTAACTGAACAATAGTTTTTATAGTTGTGGTTCTCATTTGTGAGAGAAATGCTGTGCTCGATTTATGATATACGCTTGGCTTGCTTATTAGCTATAAAGTTTAAATGTTGGGATATGTTACTGTGATTGATTGAATTCCATATCTCAGAACATTTGCTCCTGCTCTTCCAAAAATCCTTGTAAGTTTCTCAAACACAGTCTTAAAAGATGTCTTTCCATCCTGGAATTTAGAGCAGATTATATTCTTCAGGGGCTCACTCGATCAGATTTTTGTCTTCACTGTTCTCCAGAGACTTGCACAGTTCTCATACTGGACCTTTTTAGGACAGCTGTTTTAAGCTGTTTGTTTGCTTGCTAAGAGTCAGGGGTGCTCAGTTGATGTTTGTTTCCATGGAAGCTCTCTAGTGGTCGGCAGGTGTGGGTGTGCACACATATGATGTATCCACACATGTGTGCAAGGGTGGAAAAGGGGACATTTTAACTGAGCCCAGAGATCTAGAGGAGCCCAGCCTCCACTTCAAGCCCATTACAATCATGCATTTGCTCTCCTTTTGCCTCGAGGCTCAATCCTCAAAGCTACCCAGAGAGAAAGGGTAAAATGAGTGGGCAGGCCGTGGCAGCTGCTTTTCCTTCCGTTCACTCCCCCAACGCTCGCAGGCGCATACCCTTTAAGCCAGAAGGGCAGCAGAGCACGGTGAGCAAGCGGCAGTGGCGAGTGGAACAGCGATAGGGTCAGGGCCAGGTGCTCTTGTCAGCCATGGAGACCCTGGGGCGAGACCCTCCACTGCAGCTCCACGGTGATGACTTCTGATGCTGGTTGTGCGTAGAAGAACTAGGGAAAGGGTACAGTGTCTAAAAGGCCTTTGTCACATTTGCATAATTAATATTCACACATGTCATACTGCCCTGTCTGGCTATAAATGCAAACCAGTCAGCCAGACTTGCGAGGAGCTGAAACAAAGAGACCAGTCAATCCTCCCATTTCTCAAAACAGAGAAGGCCTTTCATAGAGGAGAGGATGTGTTACAAGTTTGCACCAGCCATGGAAATGATGCCTGAGCCCCCCCTGTGTGCATGTGCATGTGAAACAGGAAACAATTGTCAGCTTTTGAATATGAAGACAGACAGACAGAACCAGAAAGAACTGCGGACTTGTCTGGATTGGTAGCTGCCTGGAGTGAGTCTACACTTATCGTTCTCTGGGAATCTGATGGTTTGCTGCCTTTTTTTAGAAGTCTACTTTTTTTCTTATTGGCGCTGCTTCTACATTTGTAAAAAAACCAAGTATTATTTATTCCATTTATATACCGCCCCATAGCCGAAGTTCTCTGGGCGGTTTACAAAAATTAAAAACATTGAACATTAAAAAACACACACCAATATACAAAATTTAAAGCCATAAAAAGCATAAAAGCAGGTTATAAATACAATATCATTTAAAAACAACTATTAAAAAATACAGCATTGATCTTCAGTGCTTTCTCATCTAAAGGAAACCAAAGGCTCCAATGTGGTCTCTTGACTTCTTAACACACAAGAAATGGGGAGTGCATAATGGTTGAGAAGGACGCAGATGTGAATTTTGCATTGGAAGAAATGTTTGCCTACTGGTGACATTGGAGTTGCCAATTTAATTAATATTTTTGCCCCAGCAGGGCTCCTGTGTCTTGAACAGATGCCTGTTATACAGCTGATTAAAGCTAGTGCACTTTCCCCTACCGCTACAATTTCAAGGCAGGGAAAACGTTTCCCGTTAAAATTTTCCCCGTTGACAGCCAGTGTTGTATAGTGGTTAGTATATCAGACTAGAGTGGGCAGCGAGCCCTTTTCCTTGTGAGACGGAAGTAGAGACGAATCTTTCAACATTGGTATTTCCTAATGTAGTTCCTCCAACAACGTTACTGCAGCAGGAAGGAACTCCCACTTTAAACAAACTACCATTTGACGAGTATAATTTGGGTAACAGTCATGAACCAAAAGGCAAGGCATGAGGGTTGTGTGGGGGGGGATTAAAACTAAAGAGACCCAGCTTATAGGGTGATTATTTAGTTGTTAGTAATATTTATATTCTGACTTATTTGCTAAAAACCATCAAGGTGTTATATAACAATTTAAAACAATAAAGCCTTTAAAAACAAGAGCATTAAAAGCAGTTAAAATGTATTTGTCAATGACCCTATAGCATGATATGCCTGCATAGCTATGAAGAGGATTTCTCGATGCTTCCACACTCACAGGCCCCCTCCACAAGAATGCGCCTTTGCGCCTGGTTCCGCGATTATGCGCATTATCGCGGAGGCGCATTTACTCACAATCCCTCTGCACGGGAGGCGGCGGGAAGCGGCGAAGCGCATTAAAAGATGCCCAAAAAGCGCTTTCCAGGTAGTTAATGCGCATAATCGCTTGTTCACACAGCGAAAATGCGCTTTAACGGCCGGAGCAAAATAAAAGTCGCTATTTAACGCGCGTTCGAAAATGCGCATTATCGGGGAGATAACGCGCCTGTACGCCCGTTTTGCGCTCCGCTCGTGTGTAGGTAAAATTTATAATGAGCCTTCAAGGCTCATTAAACGCCCCGTGTGGAGGAGGCCACAGAGAGACAAAAGAGCCCATTGTAGAGCAATTATACAAGGTTTTTACTTTTCATTTAAAACAAATTTTTATTTTAGTTGTTGCACGTTTCTCTTGTAGGTTTTTTGGCTGGAAGTATCTAAATTAGATCTATATTTCTGGACTTTTAATGGGTCTCTTTAAATTTGCTAATATTGCACCAGAAGCGCATAAAGATGGCTTGTCAGAGTTTGTGAATGACTAATTTTCTCTTTGGGATTTGTGGTTGGTTGACAGCAAGCAACTTCAGCAACAACAGTGGAAAACAGGTTGGCATTTAGTCAGAGTTGCTACAACAAATCAAAGAAAACAGAAGCTGTTGGGAAAAAATAAATGATTTAAAGCCAGCTTTTCAAAGGGTGCAGACTTCAATTTTACTTTTCATTAAAAAAAGAATAAGGAACGGTCAACTCTGATCGCCAAAAAAGTATTAGGTTGCATAGAGAATGCTCTGAAAGCATATAATGTAGTTCTACAGCTGACCGCACCTACACTACAAATGTAAACCAAATATAAACCATTTTATGGATTTCCCTAAGCAGCCTTGGGAATTGTGATTTTGTGAGATAATTAATTATTAAAAATTGAATAATTCATTAGAATCACTTGCTCTCTTTGCTTTATAACCAGTCACATTCAGGAACTCTGGATATCCGCAAGCAAATCTGGAAATGTGTCAGGTCTGAATTGAACCCTAAATTAATTTCAGTCTGTTCCCATCCTCCTTTCTTCTATATTTTACATTAAACAAAGAGGCATTGAGGTTTTCAGTCTTGAAAGTAAATTCTTAGGATGGCAGTTGATGCTGGCAAGTGATAACATGGCATAATAGACGACAGCTTGACCAAAGGGAAGCTTATGTTAATGTATCTTCCTTTTTTCTACCAGTAAGGAGAGAGCTATTGTCTCTCTCCAAGGGTGATTTCCAGATTAGGCTTTTATCTAGCCATTGCTCTGCCTCATTTGCAGAATATTTCAGGGGTTCAGATAATGTCATTGTAGACTTGTAACCATCCTGTGTTTTCCCACCACTTCTACTGTCTTTTCTCCTGTTTAGGAGAAAAAGATGGAACAGCAGCACAGTATATTTTGATTCGTAATACTAGGAACACTACGTGTGGAAGCACCCTAACACCCAGGATATCTCAGGGCATTTTTACATGAGGCATTTATCATGTGCTTATGATTGTTCACTATGGATGTTTGTGGTTCCTTTTCATGATGTCATCAACCTCTGGTGCCTCTCTTTACATTTTTTAGGTTTATTCTGCCGTTTTATAAATCACCGGAAATGCAGTTTCAAAAAAGCTGCTAAAAGCCACCATCAAAGAGGTGGTATAATTCAAGTATCACATGCTATTGTAGTGCCATCTACTGTCTGTGTAAAGGAAACAGAAGAAACTGGGGAAAACAAGGGGGGGAGTGTGTGTATTGTGCCTGTCATAAACCCATAAAAACTCCTGAAGATGAAACTCTGGTAAGGCTGAGGGATTTTTCCTTAAAGTAGAGAAGCCCTCAGTTAAAAACCACGAGAAAAGACTACTGGTCTTTTAGCTTTTCCAGATGGAGGGCTACTAGCGTTACCATTGAGAAGGCATTTTGCAGCTATTTTGTCTTTTTTCTTAATGGATTTTCTGCGGTAAAAGAAAAGTCAGAAGAAGCGATGAGAAAACATGGGGGAATTACGAATGGAAGGCCACTATGTCTGGAGCCCTGTAAAATTCCTTTAATAAGGCAGAGCAATGACTTATTAAAAGCCTCATTTGGAAGCACCCTTAGTCTATTAGAGTTCAAAATATCTTCTCTTCCATCCTTGTCAGAAAACTGAAACAATTACAACTATATCAATTTTTTGTTGTTGATGTACTGTACAGCTGAGCTTTCCGGGGCGGGGGAATACAGACAAAGTTCAGCGGAAGTTTTGGCTTGATTGATACAGATAATGCACAGTTTGGCCTCACCCTACCCCACCCCACCTCCTTCAGTAAAGCAGCTTTGGCTATTGAAATGACTTTCTTTTCTCAGCTGGGGTTTGAGTAAGAACTGTATCTGCTGTTCCTTTAAAGGAAGGGGGAACCCAACAACTCAAAGAGTAGATTCTCTTTACGCAGAATGAAACAGAGTGCATATCTCTGCACGTCTCTGTGGTTCTAGCTTGGTTCCACAGCATAGATTACCAGAGGCCATGGCACATTGGCTTAAAGCCAGTGCACAGCCACTGAAGGGGGAAAAGGAGCCTATGCAACTTGCAGGGCTCCTAGTGCTACAAACTAGAAGGCATTGTGCTGCAATTCCATCTTTTTCAGAAAGATGGGAGTTGTAGTCCAATGGAGGTCATCAGGTTGGGGGAGGCTGCGTTAGTGTCTCTGATAGTAAACGGCCAGTGCGCAGGCCTGCCTGTAAGTATCTAGTTCAAATTCCTATCCACCCACTGCTTTCCTAGATGTGCAGGATGCCTTTTCTCTTCTTGCAACTCTGCTTCCCTGTGCCCAGCTTATTCTCACAGCTGCTGTTTCTCTGTTTTTCAAAACTTTTGTAATATGCTAGTGAGTTAGCAAAAATAATAATAATAAAACACCGACCAAGTCATTGTGTCTGTCTACTTGGCAGACTGCTAATTATTCATTCAGGTTGTAGTGTACCCTATTTCAAAGGGGTGGTTAATAGTATGTTTGAAAAGAAAAGAAATCTAGCAACCGTTAGTTAAAGAAGTACCAAAAGTTTAGGGACATTAAAATGCACCACAGCACTGTGAGTGGTTTGAGCAACTGCATTGTAAAGAAGATTATCGTGTTTGGGAAGAATCATAGGGGAATAAGGTGATAAATGTTTTAGATTTAGGGACTGTACGCACTCAAAGCCCCACATGGCTGCAAATCGGCACTGCGTCAGCTATATGAAGCAGCCGCAGATTCGCAGCCACTGGGGGGGCTCTTCTGTATAGCTGTGCGGTAAAGAAGTCAGAGACTTGCCCTGACTATTTTGGTGGGAGCAAGGTCATCCCAGCTCTTCTGCCATGTGACCTTGCTCCGTGGCCGATCCGGGTGGCAGTCCTGGCAGGAGGTGACCGGCAATTGATCGCTGGAAGCCAGGAAGATGTGGGGTACCCAGATGCGTGCTGGCAACCCCATGCTCCCTCCTTGGTGTGGGGATTACCCGATGCCACCCTGCAGGAGTGAAACTGCAGGGTTTAGGGGGAGCATGGTGCCAGCTTGGTGCTGTGAAGACAGCCTCTGAGAAACAATGAAAGAATGTCTGAGGAAAGGTGAACAGAAACCTGTATGTTTAACCTGGGGTGGGGGAGGGTTTAGGAGAAGATATCCACATTTTGTTTGAACAGTTTGAGAGTGAATGATGACTTTTCTTTCTCAGTGAAGCATGCTGGCCAAGGGCCCTTGGGTATAGTCATAATCCATCTTAATCAACAAAAGAATTTGTCACCAATATCGGTGGAAGCTGTCTTTCTCCAAGGGTGCTCTTGGTTGTTTTAAACTCTTTGGGCTACTGTAAACAATTTATTGCATGCTTGTGATTGTCCACTCATGGAAATATTCATGTTCATTATATGATATTGTCAATTACCAGCAAGACTCCCACAGCATCCCCTGAAATCCCACTATTAATATGGTAATATTTGCGGGGAAAGCAGGATCTTCTGTCACTAGATGACATCATCTCAATGGAAGTGTGGAGAGGGGAAGTATTCAATTCAAAGCACGAGGTCACCTCTCTCAGCCCGTGTAATATAGCCCATAACAATCGTGCAAATGAACCAGGAAGCACAAAGCCCTGGGCAAGCAATACGATTTCCCCTTAATGTAGAGACGCTCTTAGAATGATAGGTCTTCCTGTGCTGGGCCTCCATCATTCCTGAAAACTCCATATCTGTCCTTATCCTAATTCAAAATTCTTTCTTTCCACAATCAAGTTGCATCATGCCAGAGGTGCCTAGACAATAACAAGTAAATTTTGCAATACCCAGCCTGTAAATTTATAAGCAAGTATCCCGAGCCATACCCACAACCAGAGAAGGCCAGAAGAAGCTCAAAGGGGCTACCGTCCATTTAACCTGGTTGAAGGAAAATTCTTCACCAGAAATAGCCATCAGTTAAACGTGAACATAAAAGCAGGCACCATTTACTGAGCTTACTCATGGAGAAATATCTTTAGCTTTCTAACACAGGTGTGGGGGAAAGTTAATAGGGTGCATAGCTTGCAATAACAACAAGGTGAGTAGAAGGGGGAAACCTGATGATGAATTTTTCTGCCTTGACAAAATAAAATGTGACATTCTGATCAGCAAACTAGCTAAAAGTGGGCTAGATGGAACAACTATTAGGTGGACCCACAGTTGGCTACAGAATCGGACTCAAAGAGTGCTTATCAATGGTACCTTCTCAAACTGAGGGGAGGTTACAAGTGGGGTATCGCACGGTTCAGTCCTGGGTCCAGTGCTCTTCAAAATTTTTTATTAATGACTTGGATGAGAAGGTGCAGGGAATGCTTATCAAATCTGCAGATGACACAAAATTGGGTGGAATTGCTAATACCCTGGAAGACAGAAACAAATTTCAAAGTGATCTTGATAGGCTGGAGTGCTGGGCTGAAAACAACAGAATGAAATTTAATAGGTATAAATGCCAAGTTCTACATCTAGGAAAAATAAACCAAATGCACAGTTACAAGATGGGGGATACTTGGCTAATCAATACGATAAGCGAGAAGGATCTTGGAATTGTTGAAGATCACAAGCTGAATATGAGCTGTGATGTGGCTGCAAAAAAAGCAAATGCTATTTGGGCTGCATTCATAGAAGTATAGCTTCCAAATCTCGCAAGTTACTGGTTCCCATCTATTCGGCACTGGTTAGACCCCTTCTTGAGTCTTGCGTCCAGTTCTGGTCACCACACTTCAAGAAGGATGCAGACAAGCTGGAGGGTGTTCAGAGGAGGGCAATGAGGATGATCAAGGTTCTGGAAACAAAGCCCTATGAGGAGAGATTGAAAGAACTGAGCATGTTTAGCCTGGAGCTGAGAGGATTGAGGGGAGACATGATAACACTCTTTAAGTACTTGAAAGGTTGTCACACAGAGGAGGGCTAGGATCTCTTCTTGATCATCCCAGAGTGCAGGACATGGAATAATGGGGTCAGGTTACAGGAAGCCAGATTCCAGCTGGACATCAGGAAAAATGTCCTGACTGTTAGAGCAGTACGACAATGGAACCAATTACCTAGGGAGGTCGTGGGCTCTTCCACACAAGAGGCAGCTAGACAGCCATCTGTCAGGTATGCTTTAAGGTGGGTTCCTGCATTGAGCAGGGGGTTGGACTTGATGGCCTTATAGGCCCCTTCCAACTCTACTATTCTATGATTCTATGGCTGAATTCGGACAACACGATAGTCAGTGGTGGGGTAATAATCAACTTTACAGTTGTTCACCTAGGGGGTACTCCCCACACAACATGGTAATAAATAATCAACTGTGGTGTGGATTAGGATCAGCACTGAGTTGGCTATGGCAGCATTCGGATGACACGATAGTTAATACAACTGACAGTTGTTTCCCCCCCCCCCCCCCCGTTGCTTATTGTGTTGTCCGAATTCAGCCTTTGATTCACTTAAGTGTCTTTACCATGTTTGGGACCTGGTCATGCTCTCTTAGAAGTCTACTGTTGTCCTAGGCACACAATGTGCGTGGTACTAATTTCCCACTTGAGAGTGCATTCATTTTATTTATTCAGAGAATTTATACCCTGCCCTCTCAGATTAGTTCTCAGGACAGCTGAATGTGATGCAGAGAAGCCAAATTGAAGGATTGATAATTCCTTTGAGATTAACCAGTGGCGTATAGGGGACTCTGCTTGCTCTAGAGAAATGGCAGCTCGTTTACTGTAAAAGAAAACCTTGCACATTTCCGTTTGCTTTTACAATGGTCAGAGTGTGATAAAAGAGTGTGGTTTCCTCTTAAGCATGTGAGAGTGATGGGAACGGTATGCTGGTAAGGCTGGGCTTCTGACTTCAGGGTTCAGCCGCTCTCTGAAGCATATTCATATGCTGGTGGTGATGTCTTCTTCCACTCAGCCCAAACTTTCCAGCATGGAGACTGACAATAAGACTCCAGTGGGGGAAATCCCAGGGGAAGACAGCAGAAAAGTAGGTAGTTTTTTCTATTGTAGGATGCTGTTTAATTGTAACTAATAATTACTGTTTTTCTTTTTCCTTCCTTTTCATGGTCTGCTTCAACCTGCTAAGATATTAAAGCCTTTCAGAGTGTTAGATATCATCCAGGTATTTAATTGCTTCATGTTTTTCCTCTGTAGAGCTTAAAACAGCATTTCAGCTGTGCAGCCACCCTGTGGAGTAGGGTACTCTGAGAGGCTGTGACTGGTAATAGGCTACTCAGTGAGGTTCATTGTTTAGTGAGGATTTGAACCTGGATTTCCCTCATCAGGCCCAGTATTCTAGCCACTATACCACACTGATCCTGACTTTGAGAGCAGAATTGAGATCTACCCTTGACATCTTTTGGTGGGGGTGAGAATGAGGTTGAATGTCCTGCCCCAGCCTTGGAAAAGAACAGAGTAAAATGCAAATCTGGAAAACCATCACTATGTTAACACTAAGCAAATTATGGAGGAATATCTAATGGATCTTACGCTCC
The DNA here is from genome assembly GCA_029215795.1 of Anniella stebbinsi. NCBI lineage: Eukaryota > Metazoa > Chordata > Lepidosauria > Squamata > Anniellidae > Anniella > Anniella stebbinsi. The sequence continues at coordinate 54,498,181 of JARDYH010000005.1, read as the reverse complement.
ATGATTTTAGTTATTTTCAATTCCTGCCTTAACATTCAATGTCACTTAAGAGACTTTTGCACATGCAACACTAGCTAACGTTACACACTTTCTAAGGCTAAGGTTCCTCTGAGTGGATTACTTGATTTTAGAAAAGTCTTGATAAATGGTACAGTTACAACTGCAAACAACCACTCTGCATTTTCTGGGAGCAACTTCCAAGGCTCTGTATGTTTTATTGAGCAGTTTTATGATGAGTCCATCTGAGCCACTATATTTCTCCTTTTCTGAGCATTTCTCTGATGCCTTGAGGTAGGGCCCTTCTGATTTCTAATTTAATCAAAAAATAGAGACTCATCAGATTAAGGCCTTGTTCATTTTATGCTTGAAGTCTCATAGCATTCCTTTTGACTTCCCACACTCCCACATACTCCTTTACACTAACTCATTATAGTATGGCATGGTTCTCTTCTTTTCAAAGAAATATTCAACTTGCACATCAGTAAATTCCAAGCAGCAACTTATGATCCTTGTTATAGTATAGCAAGTCTGCCAAAATAACACTTCTAACTCTGCATCTAAGACCAGAAGTGGAAGTTGAGGCAACCTCATCTTTATAGAAGGTTCATAAATTAGCATTAAGTATCAACGAATAAAAAGTAATGGTGGGTGGAGAGACCAGAACAGAGTTAGAACATCTCTCTCTTTCCTTCTAGCGGCAGTGCTTATGATAGGCTGGTGTGGTGCTGGGAGAGGGGTAACATTTGACTGCAGCCAATGACAAATCCATAGAGTGTAAAGGTGCTTGGGGAAGGGAGTGCATGGCAAACCACCCTCTCCCCCAGTTGTACCTGACCCCCACCTTTTCCTACAAACATGCATATGGGATTGAGGTTGGTCTGAATTACCTTTCAGGATCCCCTACCGCTCATTGCCATGACCTATGATTGCAAAGAGATTCAGGATCCTTTCCAACTATGTTATCCTTGTTTCTAGGATTTCTGTAAATAGAGCTATCAATGTAGGTGCCTTGAGGCCCTAGTTTTAAGAAGTGACAAAGGACAATTGATAGCATACAACATTCTGGTGATGTGTTTCAATTAGAGCTAGGATAGCCCAAGAAGGCATAGGTGATGGGCGGAAATGACTCATCTTCCTTTCCCCCACTAGAGGGAGGGAGGTGTACTTAGCAGGAAGTTAGTCTGTGCTCGAACTGGGTCTGATAAGGAAGCAGAGAGTGACTTTGCTCTCTGCAGGAAATTCTATGGCACTATGGGTTCCCTATGACATCTGATGGTGAACAGGAACCTGTTGGAGTTCTAATGCTGTGAGCCCTCAACTCATGCTCAGTGATATAAATCTTACATCACAGAAACGCGGTAAGTCATCGGTGACCTCCTAAGGAAACTGAATCCTGGGTAAAAGTTGGAACTCCTGAAACTTCTCATCACTCAGAGGAGGAGCACACACGCGTAACAAAATACCCACTACTGATGGTTGTGGAAGCCAGGGGTGTAGTTGAATTGGTTACCTTCTGCCTGTTGTTTTCCCCTGCAAGCCTTTTCAAATATTTGCCTGGGTTATTCTTCCATACATGAACACAGCCAGCAGTATTATTTGAAAGCAGTGTTATCTGCACACTGGATAGGTGTTAGAGATGGATTGTCAAGGTAGTTCAATATCTGGAACATACAATAGATCTATCACATCTTATTCATTTTCAAAAGCAGCTGCACAGAGCTCCATCAGACTTTGGGTTTATCACACTGTAGTATTTCCTCGTTTCCAGTTTTGGTGCTGTTGACTCGCATGACATTGTCCCTGTCCTGCACTATTCTCTCTTTCCCCACCCCCCACCACTTCTAGCGCCTTATTTGCAATGAAAACCCAAATGTAAACCAGTAAATCCACTTCTGTGTTGGGGTGTGTGTGTCTTGAAGGCCGTTTTCAATGACAAAAGAATAGGGTGTGCTTTTAATTGGCCAAGGCAGTTTTACAATTTATTTTCTCCTTTTCATCTTTGGACACCTTAGGAGTTGGAAGGAAGGTTTCAGTGCTCCATCTCCCTCTTTTATTTGGCTTCCTTCCTTGTTTTGTTGAACCTCTGTTCTGGTGGAATTGCAGAACTTCACCCTGACACCTATCCCACCTTAACCTTTCAAACCACTCTGTTCCTTCCTCATACATCCATTCCTGTCCGCTTCCATCACCCCTCCATGTGCCTTATAAATCTTCCTAGTGGTTCTCTTCTGTTTTGTGTAATTATTCTTCCTCCTATATTATATTATCCTATATTATCTTGGCTGATAATGCTGCTGACTCTGGTGGAGAAATTGCCCCGATAAGTTCCATGGGAGACTGCTGGAGAAAACATTTCCTGGTGCTAGTGGGCTTTTTTTTACCAAAAGGGCAAGCTAACAGGCTTTCGTAGTAATGCATCCACAGTCCAAAGTGGAGGCATAGGGCTTGAATTTCGTGTTCTAGTTCCTTTTACTGCCTGAAATCTTCTTAGGCAAAGCAGTTTAATACAAAATCAAGCCCACAGGACGTTTCCAAGGAGACCGGATTTACAAGACAAAAGGATATCCTTTCCAGTGAGTCATGACCACTGAATTGCTAGCCCAATCCTTGGCAACAGATTAACATCTGAAAGAACAGCGAAGCTATTGGGGGGGGGGCGCAATTTAGTATGACTTGGATGTAAATACAGTTAAAGTCAATGGGATTTACTCTGGAGTAAGGGAACCAGCCCTCTCTATTTTATACGGTTGAAGTCAATGGGATTTGCTCTGGAGTAAGGGAACCAGCCATCTCTATTTTATGAACTGGAGATGCTCAGCTTCGCATGATCAAAAGGAAAGGAAAAGCGATCCTTCACAAATGCAAAGAGGTGGAAGATGGCACTTGTGAACTATCAGCAAAAGGTTTTAAAGGGCAGGGCAATTTAAAAATTATTAAAAAGCAAGGGATGAACCAATCTGATTCAAACTTGGAATGCCAAAAGCTCTCCTGGAGCCCTATCACCATGCCAAGTTTCATCTCTTTATATAATTTACACAGATGGAAGCATTTTGGTTAATTTGCATTTTTAAAATTCCTAAAAAATCAAGGCATGGACCTATCTGATTCAAGCTTGGCATGCGGAAAGCTCTACTTAAGATCTCATAAGATCCCAAGTTTCATCTCTTTAGCTTTAAGGATTACACAGATGTAAGCATGTTTGTACATTCTAATAGATGCTCCAATGAGCAAAGGGGGAAGGCTGCCAAGTTCTTCACAATGTCCATCAACTACAAGAACCAATAAACTGGAGGGGGAAAGAGAAGGGGCAGGCAGGGTGGGACAGGCGCAATAGCAGCAGGAGAGTAAAAAGAGAGTTCACCAAGAACTGGTTGTTTTCAGAAAAATGACGGCCTTAACTCATGAGCCCAATACAGAGCCAAGAAGTTCCTGGCTGATTTTGGGTGCTTAAAAAAAGAAAAGAAAAAGATGCTGGTATATAGGTTTGCCTGAGTCATAATGTCTGCCACAGATGCCCTGTCTGCTAATATCAGGTATGTGGGGTTGATCTGTGTACTAGGTGGTGAGGGAAAGGAACTCTGCTTGGATTCAGAAGCACTCTTAGGTCCCAGATGGTCCTATATAAAAAAGAGGTTATGTGTGCATGTCGCATAGCACGGAATCAAATCTTGGTATATGCTCCTACCGCTCCTTAGCTGCCACCAGGGCCAGATCTACACCAAGAAGGATATAACAGAAAGCAGTTTGAAGACGTTGTATGGAATGTGTCATGGGCCCCAACAGTTTTCAGTGCAATTCAATACTGTTATAAAGCAGTAGTGTAGATCTTGTCCTGCTTGCCCCACCACTGGCTCACTGACATTATTTTCTTTGATTTATTTAAATTTCTTAGTTTCTTTTCTCTTAAAACAAGACCCAAGGCAACTTACAACAAAATGGTTAAGACACATAAAATATTAAATAGCTAAAAACAATTTCCATTAAAAATGTCAAAATTTGATAAAACAACTAAAACATCAGTATGGAACATTACCAGAATAACTGAGGCATAAGCTGATTAGCTACCTTCAAATGTCTGACAGTAGAAGAAAGTCTTGACCTGGCACCAAAAAGATGACAATGTTGGTACAGGTGGGCCTCACCAGGGACAGCTTTCCAGCATCCTCTCTTGCTGCTGTCCTCTGAACTTCAGTTGGAGGAGGCACACTGAGAGGACCATGGATGTTAAGTGCAGTATATGGGTAGGTTCATACCAGGAGAAGTGCTCCATCAGGTATTGTGGTCCAGAGCTGCATAAGGCTTTATAGGTCAAAACCAGCATGTTTAATTGGGCTCGGAAATGTATATACAGCCAGTGCAAGCAGGCCAGAATCGGTGATATATGCTCCACCCTTCTGGCTGCAGTTACAGTTTGGCTGCCACATTTTGCACTAGCTTCAGTTTCCAAACTGTCTTTAAAGGCAGTCCTGTATACAGTACGTTACAGTAATTTAACTTGGAGGTTACTAGAGCATAGATTACTGAAGCTAGGTTATCCCTGTCCAGATAGCAGTGTAGCTGGGCTACCAGCCAAAGCTGGTAGAAGGCACCTGTGCCATTGGGGCCACCTGAGCTTCAAGTGACAATGATGGCTCCAGGAGAATGCCCAAGCTACAAACCTGCTCTTTGAAAAGGAGTGTAATCCCATCTAGAATAGGCTGAACACACACATACTCAAATCTGGTCAGAAGAACAGCGCACCAAACAGCATCTTGGTCTTGTCTGGTCTGAACCTACCTGTATACTACATTCATCATCTAAGGCCTTTCTCCAGGTGCCTCCTCCAAGTGATAACAAAGGAGAAGGCCTTCTCAGTGGTGGCTCTCCAATTATGGATAAGACCTTCCTCTTCTTTTAGGCATTTGTTAGCATATGCTGAAATTAGGTCTGGATTTTCCTTATTGTTGATTGTTTAAAATTGTTTTAGATATGTGTCTGTGTATGTACTGTCTGTTTATATGTTTATATGTAAATAGTTTTTATCATGTAGAAGGTTTAATCTTTGTAAACTGCCCAGAGAGCTTTGGCTATTGGGTGGTATAGAAATGTCAAAAATGGATGGAGTTTCAGTTTATTGTTGCAGCCAGGCACTGATCTAGCACATCCAGTGCTTCACCTGATGAAGATGTAAAGGAGAAATAGAGCTGTATGTCATCACCATACTGATGACAAAATGCTCCCAAACTCTTGATGACCCCACTCAACATTTTCATGTAGATGTTGAACAGCATGGGGGACAAAACTGACCCTGCAGAACCCTATACTGGAGAATCTGTGGGGCCAAGCACCTCTTTCTGAAGCTGACTATCCAAGAAACAGTGAAATCATTGCAGGACATCCCACTCCCAACTCAGACAACTGCCCAAGAAGGATACCATGGTTAATGGTATCGAAAGCTGCTGTGAGGTCAACAACAGGGTCATATATTCCCTATCTTCCCTGACCAAAGCTGTTTCTGTGCCAAAACCCAGCCTGAAACCTGGCAGACATGAGCTGTTTCCATTTGGCAGGTGGCAGCAGCAATGAGGAGGAGGCAGGTAAGTGAGCGACCTCCTTGTGTGTGCTCCCCTCTTTCCTCACATTCAGGGAAATTGCTCACCTGCCCCCTCGCTACTGCTGCCACCACTGCTTCCTACTAATACAGCATCCATGAGATGGAAGCTGCCTGTCTTGGGCTGCAGGGCAAGGCAGCGGAAGGGTTGGTAGTGGTGGATCATCTTTATCCTATATCATCATTTGATTCACTGCTATACTATAGCCCAGCCTTCCCCAGCCTGGTGTCCTCCAGCTGTGTTGTACTACTATGCTGGCTGGGGGATTATGGGAGTTGTAGTTGTAGTCCAACACATCTAGAAGGCACCAAGCTGGAGAAAACTGCTATAGACACACACATACATTAAAAAGAGCACAACACCCATTCACAGTACAGTGATATATAGAGATTATATATATATATATATATATATATATATATATGTATGTCTATCTATCTTGGTCCTTAGTTACTTCTCACTTGTTCCAGGCCAGGGCTCATTGCTAATATGGAGAAACGGTTCTGAGATTGAGCTCTGCCAATCCCTGCATGTCATAAATCCTGATAATAGAATATGCAAAATGATTGGGATGTTTAAAGCCTGGTGAAGAGAGTGCAGAAGGCATTTTATTGTATCTTTAGCTCTTTGGCTCTACTGCGCATTATGGAAGAGCATCTTTCAACCAGAATTGATGGGTCTTGGTGGAGTTGGGAGTTTGCATCTTAAATTGATCCTTATGAGTCAAAATAACTCATGTCTCTGTTTGTAAGGAGAAGGAAAGAGATTAAATGTCAATAGGCTTGATAAGACATATATACTGAGAACCGTTTTTGGTTGATAAGAAAAGTATGGGTTGGGTTTCTTTTCAGTGGGAAAGGGATTTAGAAATTTAAATGCAGTTGATATTTGTGGGTTCTTTAGTGACTTGAAACCTGCAAATGTAAAGGTAAATTTACAAAGAATACTTAGTTTATGATATCTGATGCCAATAAATTGAAAATTATATATAATAAAGTGTTTTCTATGAATATTTAGTTAAATTATGTGTTATACATATTATATTTATAGATGGAATGTAAGTATATTTGTATGTGTGTGGGTGAATATATATATATATATATATATATATATATTAAAAGAAGAAAACACAAAAATAATATATACATATGATAGTGATGCATTTTGGAGATACAGAGATTTATGTGCTGACTTAAGGCATGTGTTTGGTAATGTGGAAAATTGAATTCTGGATAAATCATTGGGTATAAAATCCCAGAAGATCCAATTGTTATCATGTTTAACTATTTACATGGTTTTGTTGAAATGGGCATTATAGAAATGGTGGATTATCTACCAGCAGTGGCTAAAATATCTATTGCAGATTTTTGTGAGGAAACCCACTGCTTCTTTTATGTCAGATTGGTTAAAAACTGAGACATTGTGATTATCTCAAAATTAATAGATCACATTCAAATTTAGGAAGGCAAGACTATGCAGAATATTTTTTTACCAAGACAGGTAGCATTTTGTAAGATTTTTAAATTGCTTGTTCCAGGACAATATCAGACATATCTGTAATTTAATTAATTTAAATGCCTATAATGTGAAACATTTTCCATTTTGTAATATAACTATTACTGTTTTGCTAAATCCAAGTTTAAGAAAACTCAGCAAAACCTGAACCTGCCTTTTATTGAATCAGATTTCAGGGCTGTGTACAATAAAATTAGCACCACTATATTGTAACATATAGCAAGAGGCAATAAATAAAGACACACAAAAAAACACAATAGGGACATTATACACACTTTAAAATACCAGGGTGCGTAGCAGTATATTAACCTGGTGTCTGAAAGCTTGAAAAGTAGGTGCTAGATACTCCTCTCTAGGGATGGCATTCCAAAATTGGAATACCACCACTGAAAAAGCCCCCTGCTTTGTAATCGCATAGTGCACTTCCAATAAGAAAGCTTCTTGGAGCAAAGCCTGAGTAGAAGACCTTAAAGTAGGAGCAGGCTAGTATGGAAAGTGGCATTCCTTCATTTACACTAGGGTTGGGCAATCAGTGGCCATCCAGATGCTTTGGCCTAGACTTCCACCATCCCTCACTATTGGCTATGCTGGCTAGGGCTGATGGAAGACCAATACCTCTGGATGGCCACAATTAGCCACCCCACATTCTAAAACTGTTACAGAAACAGTATGCTATGAATTACAGCAGATCAATGACAAATATGATTTTTCTTATTTATTTTAGATGGACCTGCTCCATAAATTCTCTAGGAAAGAGGTAAGAATCTAACATTCATCCCCTAATAATGCACATAGGAACAGCCCTGCTAGGTAAGACCAAAGCTCCATCTAGTACAGCATCCTGTTTCCAAAAGTGTATAGCCAGATGCCTCAGAAAGCCCACAGAAGAGAAGGAGGTCAACCCAACATCTGGTATTTAGAAGTATCTTTCCTTTGAACCTGGAAGCTTCCTTTAGTCAGCATGGCTTATAGCAGCTTGCAACCCCTATTATTACTGGAGTTGTAGTCCAACACCTCTGGAGGACACCAGGCTGGGGAAGTCTGGTTTACAACATTTCCTCTGTGAATGTACATTTTATCCATGACTTTGTGTAATCCCTGTTTAACACCATGTAAATCAGTGGCCATCATTGCCAAAGAATTCTATTAGGTAATTATGCATTGTGTGAAATGCTACTGAACATTTTCTGTCTGGGGCATAATGCCAATCAGTTTTACTGGGTGAGTTCTAGTATCGAAAGAATGATAGGGCAGGTTATAGAGAGCAAACGTGGAGAGACCTGGGGCCTGTCTGGAGCGAGGCAAGTACGGCACATTCATCATCTATCCTCACTCCAGAGTTGCAGCGGAGGCACAGCTGGGCAGATGGTGACCCCTGATTGGTCACTGTCTGCCTGGGCAGGGGGTGGGCCAGCAAGCCTAATGGCGTCCTTTCATCTAGATTACTCACCGCCACCCCCAGACCAGTGATACCGCGGGATTTGGCGGTGGAACAGCACCAACTTGGCGCCATGAAGACAAACCCCAGGAATTATGGATGTCCTGGACAGAAGCTAGGACTTCCTCCCCCCCTCCCCCCCGCAAGTGTTCCTGATCAGTTCATAGTCCCTCCTTTCTGCTTCTCCCATCTCTGACTAAACCACTACTTTCTAGGGATGTGCACTGACCCCCCGGATCGGATCAGATAGCGGATCGGAATCGGACCTGGGGGGTCGGATCGGATCGGATCGGATCGGAGGCTGATCGGATCGGACCAGATGTCCGATCCGGATCGGACGCCATTTTGAATGCTTTTTCCCATAGCCAAGTATTGTTTTACAAAAACGCCTATAACTTTTTCATTTTTAAAGATAGAAGGATGAAACTTGGGCACATTGTAGACTGGTTAGGGGTAGTTATCTGTGAGAAATTTCAGAAAGATTGGTGCATGCATTTTGTGGCAATTAATTTTTTAATAAATACCCAGGAATGCCTATAACTTTGTCATTTTTAAAGTTACACACATGAAACTTTGCCACATTGTAGGGGGTACCTTGGGACCTATGTGTGTGAAATTTCAGAAACGTAGGTGCTTGTCTTGTGTGGCAATTAATTTTTAGAAAAATGGGTAGTAGTGGGGTAAATACAGTTACGCCTCCCATTTTTTTATTTTTGAAGATACAAACAGGAAACTTGGGCACATTACAGGTACCACTTGCCTTGATATGTGTGTGAAATTTCAGAACATTGGAGCTTTCCTTGTGTGGCAATTAATTTTTGAAACAATGAGGAAAGAAACACCTATAACTTTGTCATTTTTAAAGTTACACACATGAAACTTTGCCACATTGTAGGTGGTACCTTGGGACCCATGTGTGTGAAATTTCAGAAACATAGGTGCTTGCCTTGTGTGGCAATTAATTTTTTAATAAATACCCAGGAATGCCTATAACTTTGTCATTTTTAAAGTTACACACATGAAACTTTGCCACATTGTAGGCGGTACCTTGGGACCTATGTGTGTGAAATTTCGGAAACGTAGGTGCTTGCCTTGTGTGGCAATTAATTTTAGAAAAATGGGTAGTGGTGGGGTAAATACAGTTACGCCTCCCACTTTTTTATTTTTGAAGATACAAACAGGAAACATGGGCACATTACAGGTACCACTTGGCTTGATATGTGTGTAAAATTTCAGACAGCTGGGTCCAGGCATGTGGTGGCAAGGTATTTTTGAAACAATGAGGAAAGAAACGCCTATAACTTTTTTATTTTAAAAGTTAGAAGTCTGAACATTGCTCACTTTGTAGATGGGTTAGGGGTAGATATGTGTCAGAAATTTCAGAATTATAGGTCCAGGCATTTGATGGCTATGGAATTTTTAAATTACATGTTTCAAAAAAATTTCTACAGAGGCCAGGTCTTCCCCTCCCGCTTCCCGCGAAGAAAAGGAAACACTCTCTCGTCTCGATCCCTTTGATCCTTGCTAGTAGTATCCATTACAGGGCTCGTGTTTCCTTTCCTACTTTCACTTTTCAAGCAGAACGGCTGAGCCTAGCTGAGTTTTGCAGCCATGCGTGCAAGGAAGGATCACTCTGGTCTCGATCCCTTTGATCCTTGGTAGTATCCATTACAGGGCTCGTGTCTGCTTTCACTTTGTACTCAAGCAACGTTATAGGCATTCCTGGGTATTTATTAAAAAATTAATTGCCACACAAGGCAAGCACCTATGTTTCTGAAATTTCACACACATGGGTCCCAAGGTACCACCTACAATGTGGCAAAGTTTCATGTGTGTAACTTTAAAAATGACAAAGTTATAGGTGTTTCTTTCCTCATTGTTTCAAAAATTAATTGCCACACAAGGAAAGCTCCAATGTTTCTGAAATTTCACACACATATCAAGGCAAGTGGTACCTGTAATGTGCCCAAGTTTCCTGTTTGTATCTTCAAAAATAAAAAAATGGGAGGCGTAACTGTATTTACCCCACTACTACCCATTTTTCTAAAAATTAATTGCCACACAAGACAAGCACCTACGTTTCTGAAATTTCACACACATAGGTCCCAAGGTACCCCCTACAATGTGGCAAAGTTTCATGTGTGTAACTTTAAAAATGACAAAGTTATAGGCATTCCTGGGTATTTATTAAAAAATTAATTGCCACAAAATGCATGCACCAATCTTTCTGAAATTTCTCACAGATAACTACCCCTAACCAGTCTACAATGTGCCCAAGTTTCATCCTTCTATCTTTAAAAATGAAAAAGTTATAGGCGTTTTTGTAAAACAATACTTGGCTATGGGAAAAAGCATTCAAAATGGCGTCCGATCCGGATCGGACCTCATCGGATCGGATCGGATCGGATCGGAGGTTGGCCGGATCGGATCGGATCGGATCGGATTTTCCCGATTTTGGGTCGGATCAGATTCGGATCGTGGATCGGATCCGATCCGATGCACACCCCTACTACTTTCCTCTCTCCTTGCAGTGGTTAAGTTAGAGTTTATTTAATTAATTTATTTATTTATTACATTTGTATACCGCCCCATAGCCGAAGCTCTCTGGGTGGTTTACATAGGATTAAAAACAATTAAAAACAATATACAAAAATTAAAACAGCAAAAACATACAACATACACACAATCTGTACATTTAAAAACCACTTCAGCACTTAGAGTTGGTTAGAAAGCATATCCTGAGGTTGCCTAGCGACTGCAACCCTACTTCCTCTTTCCTAAACCTGTCAAAAGAGCTGGCTGGGCTGGACTAGACCATGGCTTGAGCTGAAAATTGTGTCAGCAACGGTATCAGGACAAACTCAAGACATTTGCTGCCTGAGGTGAAAGACAAGATGGCACCCCTTCCCCATTCCATTTATAAAAGCCAATTGGACGGGCAGTTGAATTTTATACTTCCAACACTGGTGACAGAGTAGCAGCTGCCATTGCACCGGAGATAGTAGGCAAGGTAAAGGGGGTGAGGAAAGGCTGTATAGCATACACAGCTCTATCTTTCAAGAAAGAGGAATAGCCGGGGGCTCAGGAGGTTCAGCCGAGGGGGCTGCTGCTGGTGTCTGCTGCCTGAAGCAGTTGCCTCACTTTGCCCTAATGCTACTTTGGCTGGGGACTCAATGATGTCAAGAGAATGGGCTCTGCCTCTGACGCCATGGACAATCTCCCACCGCCAGATGTCATCTAGTCCATGTGAAATCCACGGGTGGCAATCTGGACCAAAAGTAGCTCAACACTCCTGCTAGGGCTAGAAGTGGGTTCTTCCTTCAATGACTCATCCAGGTCTGGTCTGGTCCCAAAAGGAAGGTGGTGGGCCAAGCCATGCACCATTGTATTGAATTAGATGGCTCCATCTAAGCTCTCTGACTCTACCTTCATGAAATCTAGCCCTGTGACTTGTTTGGAAAGTGTTGCACCTGGATGATTTAATATGAAACCCACACACACAACAACCTTGCATTATCCATGATTCCAATTGATTAACAGATCCTCAGTATAATGTGCAAGGATACTAATTCACAAAATGTTGACTTGGTTCTGATCTGCTCCTAATGTGCTGTTGCAGCTCACCCTGCTGTATGAAGAAATCCTCTACACCATTCTACATCGCTTGGGCAAACCAGAACTCAACCATGTTGCTGATCCAGATGAGTTGTATGATTATGTGCAGAAGGTCAGGCTAAAGTGCCAAATCCATCTTTCTATATACAATCTAAAGTCTTCCTCCTTTATTTGGAGTCATGTTCTTTTCCTACCCACTTCTTTCATTCCCAGTATGAGAAATGACTACCTCAGTTTCCCTAGTCTCTCCCCAAATGATATCTTCAGATAAGTGATTTTTTCTGCAATAGAGATATTATGAGCTTCCCCAGGTCACCAAGTCAGAGAGCAGTTGTAAGCAAGTAATGACAAAACTAGAAACCAACAGAATGAACTGAAGCTTTAGTCATTCCTGGCTTCATTCTCTAAGACAGCCTTTCCCCAGCCTGGTGCTCTCCAGAGGTTTTGGACTACAAAAAATCTGGAGGGCACTTTATCGTGTACTCTGTCTCAGTCCCAGTTAACAATACTTTTCTAGTCACTACCACATAAAAAGGTGCTAGCCTTTCCTCAATGCACCCTTTGTTTGTATGGTTGCCTCTGCTCTTCTACTCTTCTCTCTCATTTTATAACCTGATGTTGTGCATATCCATCCATTTTCTAATTCCATATTGGCACAACATCTGACTACTTTGCAATCTCACAGAGGTCTTCTTGATCTCCACTCTTCTTTGCAATAGAAATGACATCTTGGCAATGTTGTTGGAGTCCGCTGGGATTAACGGTTACCTGGGCACAGAATGAATGTTTTTTTGACCCAAATAACAGCCCCTATTCCCCAGAGCAGGAAAGACATATTTATTGGGAACATGCAAGCAGCTATCCTGAGATATCAAGGGTCAATGCAAACTGAAACCATAAGAACGGCAATAAAGGTATTCCCTTAGGTTCTATTTTTAAACCGTTTATTCTGCAGAACCCCAAAATATTTATGAGGCCATGGGTGAGGAATTTTTTTTACCGTTCAGGGCTGTATTCCTTTGGGGATAATCTGTCTAGGATCTTGTGGCATCAGTGAGCAGGGCCAGAACCAAAAGTAAGAGGAGCTACCCCTTTTCTCTAACCTGGTTTGCATGATATGACAGGGTTAATTTACCTGCAGGGACTGTCGTATCGTGCCCATAGGTAACATTTGTACATGGTGCCCATAGGCGCCCAATTTGCTATGGCTTGCTATTTTGTGTGAACGCAGGTGGTGGGGGTTGTTGGGTTAGACAACCTTCAAATAGCCTACGGTGTGATTTAAGATTATTAGAGGGTTGTCTAGCCCTTAAACAACCCTTGCTGTCTAGATTTGCATGGCACAACAAGCCATGGCAAACTTGATGCCTACAAGCACTATGCAGAAATGGTGCCTGTCAGTGTCTGAGATGACACAATAGTCCCTGAAGGTAAATTAAGTCATGGTGGGCTGTCATGATGGGCGAGCAGTCTCTCTCTCTCCCCCAATCTCTCTCTCTCCCCCCCTTCTCCATTCTCCCTCCCCACCCAGTGAACTGTCAGGGGAGGGACAGATTGCTTTTGCCAGAGGTCTAAACAGATCACCTGCAGAGGACTTTGGAAATGAGGACAAGGGTGTGGTCTTAGGACTGCAGGTTGCCTACCCCTAATCTTAAAGGGTATTTTTGTTATTGCGTCCCTTTCAGAGAGCTTGAGATTCTGGGACTTTTCTCACTCTGTGAAGTATTGAAACCAAGTTCTGCTCTTATTCTTTTTCTCCAAACACCTAAACCAGGCCTTCAATATGGAACCAGAAGAGCATCATATTATACTACAGCGTGTCAAAGATCTAGAGGTAAAGTCTAACTAAAAAGTACATATGCTCTGTGTGGCCACACAAAGTGGTCAGGAATATTTACTTATTTATTACTCATTTCATTTTAAAGATTTATACCTTGCCTTTTTAAATAGATGACCTCCCAAGTGGCTTACAATGCACACACACATATCACCCAGCACCCTTTGTTCTTCCGGCCAATGGGAGAGGGGAAAGCTTCCTTCTCCTTACTTCTGTGGCCTTTGGAGGGCACATTCACTGGAAGCAGAGTTCTTTCTGACAGGAAGGGCCAGGGTGGTCTTCCCCTTGCAAATAAAGGATATACATGTATGATTGTGCATGGGGCTACCTGCAGTGTTTCCAGGGGTTGGCACCTGAGCTATGGGTGGAGTGCTTCAGGGTAGATTCTGACTGTAAACCCTAGAGATAATAGAGCTGGGAGTGATTTAGATCAGTGGAAACAGCACCAAAGGAAAAGGATTACCCCCCTTTCCATAGCATCACTTTCCCAATCCCCAAAACTGCCATGTGCCATAGATTATTGTTTGTATCAACAACACAGAAATTCTGATCACAAAACTTTTGCATCATGTCTAGTTTGGCTCAAGTGTTTCATAACTGAAGTTCATACTGCTTGGTGGTTCCCATTTTCTTATGGAGCACTGATTGGGGTTCAGTAAAATAAACTTACTGACCCTATATCATTGTCTGAAGAATTGAATGGCTTCTGAGAATAGATTATAGAATATCCGAGGAACTGTCTTGACACAAACGGGAGAAATTGTGGATCCCTGCCCTCTGTTTCCATGGCTTAGTGCACTGTGTAATATATTTCCACAGGGCCAAGGATAGGTGGGGAAATATGCCTTAACAACTTTAATCCCTAAGAAAGTTATCCTATTTCCCCACCCCCCAGACAATGTCAGGTGTGGTGGAGGGCATAGGATAGTTAGATTTCTTGGCTCTGAGATCGGAGACAGGTCTCCAACCTTGGAGACAAGAAACTGTGTTCCACTCCCCCTCCCCTTCTCCCTCATAGCTGGCATGGAGAGAACTGTGCCAGCTATCTCTCTCTACGCTTGGAAAATGAAATATGGAGATAGGGGAAAAGGGGGCATTCCCTGGGGGAGAGGGAGGGGAGGAAACTGGGGCGACAGCCATGCGGCCACCCCAGCCCCCTTCCTGCCGCCTCTGAGGTGTTGCCGCTAGCAGAAATACAGCTAGACTCCATTAGCACATGCTCCCAACAAAGGAAAAAACGAGAGGGGAAAATAATCCGGACTTTCCCCACACCAAACAAAAACGCAACAATTGGGGGAAGGGATGAGATGAGCGCAGGACAGGGACAACGTCATGAGAGTACCGTGCAAAACCACATACTAGGCATGGCAAGTGTGCGATAAATGGCTGGTGTGATGGAGCTCAAGAACTTATTTATTTACTTATTTATTTATTTATTTATTTATTTATGAGATTTCTGACCCATTTTTCTTTATAAAATAATCCCAAAGCAGGGTACAAGCAATAAAATAATACTGAAGGGACAAAAAATATAATCAAACTGGAGAACAGTAACAGATAAATAACAATTTCCATAGTACAGCAAAAGAAAAGAGGAAATTTTAATTAAAAGCCTGGGTAAACAAATAGGTTTTTAGCTCATACCTCAAACTTGTAAGAGTTGGTGCAGCCCATATATGAGTGGGGACAGGGAGGATTCATTTGTTCCTCTCTGTGCAGAAGTGAGAGATGATCAAGGGCCAGAAATGCCTTGACTGTATTGGCATTGTCTTTTAATTTAATTTAATTTATTAAAAATTAGCTCTGCCTCTGGAGAGGAGAATAAAAGTTAGTCTGCAATCTCCTTTTACCTAGAATCAAGCGCTGAAACGCTGGTGTCTATCCCTATCTAAACATTGTGAAAAGGATAAAATGAAGGTGGTGAAAGTGAGTGACACTTTCTAGGAATTCTCAAAGGGGTAGCTGTTTTGAGGTAGTCTACACGGTGTATTTAATGCGGAAGGAGAGCACATTGGAATTGTTCTTAACAGATGACGCTGTCATCAATCTGACGCAGCCCCGCAACTTCTCTCTGGAAAAGGCACATTTTCTGAAAGTTGTTGTAGTGCATTGTTTTCCTTAAGCATGGCTCCGGAGTGGTTCCACTGCAGTGTGCCCTGTACCCCTGCAGCATATCCTCCTGGGCGCGCCTATTTCTGTGACCTGGCAGTGATCTAGTCAAAGGGTGGGGCCGCCCTCCCCCTAGTCCCTCTTTTTGGACACAGGCTTCTTTTCACGTAGCACTATTTCATTCACCACTACATTCACAAGCGTTTGCCCATTGAGAATCTGTAGTGTCTTTTTCCCACTGAGAACATCGGAGCTGCGCATTTTCAAGCCTTCAGAATAGCGTACTTTCTGCTTTATGCCACTGAAAATCTGTTGAGTCTTTTTCCCTTTGAGAAAATCAGAGCTGTGCTGTTTCCCCCAGGTAGGGGCTGCTTTCGCATTTACAGAATGCAGCTCCCTCAGGATACCATAGTAGTGGTGTGACAGTTTAGGTACAGTATACACTGCTTTTCTTGCTTTGTGTGCCCCTGACGGACCAACACGAATTTCATGAAAATCCGGATTGTGAGCTTCTTGTTCCGTTTTCATGTGGACGGCCCCTTTGTCTGTTATAGAAAGACAACACATTTATTATGGCATAAGCTTTTGGTGATTGCAGTCCACTTCATCAGATGCATGAGATTTTGTCTTGAGTTACTCACACATATATACAGACACATAGTTGGGGGTGGGGATTGTAAACTGTGAGGTCAGAGTGAGTAAGTTTGTATGTGCAGTTCTTCTCAAGATGGCAAATCTTGGCAGCAAATCTATGATCACTTCCTTGGGAATTGGCTTCACACTGAACACCCAGAGGACTTGTGAGAGATCTGTAACTGGACCTCGTGATGATTTTTAGTTAAAAGTAGCCTTATTGGGGGAGGGGTGTGTTGGATCTGGGCAGCACCATTGGTGCAGGGGAAGTTAAGTTAACCCTTTCCCCCCGTGTTACTTCCTGCTGCACTAATTCAGCTATGGCCTGTGGTGGCTGCTTTTACTTTAAAAAATAAATAGAAAAGCCAGGAGATCAGATTGCAGATCTCCCATGCAGTGTTGTGTGTTTTGGCTTTCACTGTGACTTAATTTTGAGCAAATATGACCAGATTGGGCTGTTTAAAGGAGAAGACAACATTTAGAAAATTCTGTACTTTGTGACCATTGCAGACCTTTAAAATATTTTTTTCCTGAAACTTATAGTGGTTTGTTTAACCATGTTCTTTTTTTTCTTTCAGAGACCAATTTTTTGCCTTAAAGCAACTGTGAAGCAAGCCAGGGGTATTCTGGGTAAAGATGTCAGTGGTGAGTAGAAAAGTGTTTGCAACTCAAATACGGAAACTTCGGACCTGATGATACAGCTAATTCTGCTCAAGATGGGCTCTGCTTGTAAAATCCTTTTAAGTTTGTCAGATTATGCAAACTCTTGCTATTTGGGACACATCGATGCAGCCTTCCCTAACATGACTATGGGACAGATTAATAATGATAATAATAATAATAATAATAATATATTTATTTCTTACCCGCCTCCCTCTGGATCGAGGCAGGGAACAACATCAAATATAAAATACATAAAACTGATTAAAAGCACATAAAACCAATACATTATTAAAATACCAATAAAACTCTTAAAATTCAACTGGGTAGGCCTACCGGAAGGGATCGGCCAAAACACAGGGCTACCCAACTTCCTCTCTACCCATCCTGCCTTCTCTCTTAGGGTGAGACAAATAAGGGAGGGGGTTATATTGAAAGAGATCGATACATAGCACTGCAATGGAGACCTTACTCATTTTTATATTATGGGCAGCCTCCAGTCCTCTGAGCCAAGTGTCATGGCTGACATCTGACCTGCCCGTGGTGTCTTGTATTCCTAGCATTTTTAAGGGCTCTCTGCAGGGTAGGATGAGGTCAGACATTCCCCTGCTTAATGCTGGAGAACTGGAATGGGAACTGGAGGCCAACCTGTTGAAGACCTGGGAGGAGAGAGCTTCTCTCCTTCTCCGGCACTTGTCTCTTTTCTTGGAGACAGGACAGGAGCCAAGATCTTTGTTCCCTGGGTTGCTTTAGAATAGTGGTGCTGAGGGATGCTGGGAGTTGCAGCACTTCAAATGTTTTGGCCTTCCTGTTGCCCACCCGTGCTTTAAAGCATCCCCAAATATATTTGTCACAAAGTCCCATCCTGTTGGCAGTGATGGACCCTTAACATGTGAAATGAATGCTGCCTGTTTCAATAGCTGCTACTTCTGGGCTTGCAGGTTTCAGCGACCCATACTGCCTCCTAGGGATAGAAACTAAAAGGCAGGACTCTTCTGCCAATGGCAGTTCCCATCAAGAGAACAAGAAACGATCCAAGGCTATGGTGAAGAATCTGATCCCTGAAGACCAGATCCATCGCACTCAAATCATCAGTCAGACGCTAAATCCTGTCTGGGATGAAACCTTTATCCTGTACGTCTCTCTCCTTAGCATATTCATTTTGCTTCTGCCTTGACAGATTGTGTCTTATTGGAGAAATGGTTCTCTAGTAATGTAGCTTTTTGCAGCATGGTATTTGATGACAGCCGTGTGAAGCAGACTTATCTACAGCTAGGTGGCAGACCCAGGGAATAGGAGGATCTGATATTCTTTAGGCTGAGGGTGACTAAGAGAGATGACCATATAGCTGTCTGCTATATTAGGACAACTCTAGAAATGAGGCCTAAACAAAGTCAGCTGGCTCTCATAATTAGGGAGGCTTGAGAGGGCATGTTGGTTGGGCTGCAGCAGAGATATTGAGAAGGGTGCAAGGACAATCTCAGTTCAGTATACTGTCTGCTTGTGATAACAGATTTTGAAGAGGCGTATGCAATGTAAAGCAATTAAGGGTTCAATCATATGCATGTTTAGACAGAAAAAAAGTTCTACAACACCCAATGTTCCCCATGCTGGTTGTGGAATGCTGGGAATTGTAGAACCTTTTTCTGTCTAAACATTCATAGGATTATAACCTAAAGTTTCTCTTTACAAGACAGGGAAACAAGTCTTTGGCTAGTCCTGCTCTATATGAATTTATCTCAAAGTGGTGGTGATGGTGGTGGTGGCGGCGGCAGCGGCCTGCCTTTATCAGCGGCTTTGTCTTTGCTTTGCTTTTATGGCTATTATTATGAAGAGACAACATTGCTGTCCTCACCAGAACACACGAAGGGGTGTGTGGGATCACACCCCCTGGCCATGTCTCCTGCAAGCCAATGCACATCCAAATCACACTCACACCACGCCTGCACATTTGGTGTCAGTCAGTGTGATGGATTCCCCTGATGTACATCTATATGTACGTATGACTCCTCCACACCGGCTTTGGGAAAGTGGTCAGTGTACATGTCGGTATAGAGGGTGCATAGCCAGGAAGCGCTATCCTGCTCCCCTTCACACTTGAGTGTACATAGGGGATTGTATGTACCCCACCCCTCACTATCCACTGCATACAAGTTGCACCAGTAGTATTTTTCAATTGTGTCTTCCAGGGAGTTTAAAGATATAGAGAATGCCAGATTCCATTTGGACATGTGGTGAGTAGAATTGGGTGTTGTTCCCAATAGAATTTGTAACCCTTGATATTTTGGGATTAAGCATTCAAAATTAAGCCAAAACAGAGGCAGATTCCTATTGCAAACACAGTATAAATCATTGATGGGGAACCAGCACCCCACAGGCTGTATGCAACCCATAGCTTATGGATGGTCCCCAGTTCAACTCCCGACATCTCCAAGTAGGGCAGGAAAATCTCCTGCCTGAAACCCTGGAGAACCACTGCCAGGCAGTGTCAATAATACTGGCCTAGATGAACCTGTGGCTTGATTCAGTATAAAGCAGCTTCCTCTATTCCTAAATCTAACTTGGTATAAGGCAGCTTGCTATAACCAACGTATCATATATTCCTATGTCCAACCCACTGCCACCTGCTCACAGCAGGTAAGGTTTTTTTAAAAAAACCTTCCGTTGGTGCCAATGGAAGCTTTTAAAAAGCCTGATTGCAATGCAAGGTGGGATTGGGAGAGCTTTATACCTGGGAAGAAAGGTTTAACACATGTGCTACAGCAATGAGGCTTCGGGAAAATCCTCTAATTGGCTCCAAGAGACCATTTTCATGTGGGGTGGGGCCATCTCCTTGTGTTTTTATAAGAAAGTGTATGTGGGTTGAATGTGTGTGGGCGGAGTGTGTGTATGAGAGAACGTGGTGTGTGTGTGTGTGTATGAGATCGTGAGTGGGAGTATGTGGGGTGTGGAGGGGTGAGTGTAGAGGGCGTGTATGAGAGAGTGTGGGGTGCCCTTGCCCACTTTTTGCTTTGGCTCCACCTGCTGCTGGCCCCAAAGGAATAGAAATGGTATATATCCTGCCAGCCCCATTTTTTTCTGAGCCCAGATCGCACCCATAGGTTTATCTGAGCAGATCTTTTTGCATCTGGTAGGAATCTCTCTCACACTACTCACATGTCTTACACCAGGTTGTTTTTATTATTTTTTTGCCATTGAGTCTCCATTTTGTATTCCTTCAAAGATCTCTGAGAGCTTGGGCTGGCTTGTATCCTCACACAGCCAAGCAAGTTTTGGAAAACCACTCCGGCACTTTGGCAAAATGCTAAATTCTGTTTGTGTGCCAAAGGTGCTGCTCCTGTAGCTTTGGCTCCATTGCTCTCTGTTTCACTGGAGCCCTTGAAAAGGGACATTAAATGCACATTTCAGCCTTCCTTTCTTGCAGGGACTCTGATGATGTTGAAACTGTACGCCACAAACTGGGAGACCTCACAGACCTCCACGGGCTGAAGAGGTTTGTGCTGATAATGGACCTTTTCACCTTTTGTGGAGTTAGTTCTCCTTAATTTAGCAGAGGGTATTAAACAAAATAAATGTTTAGAGAACAATACACAGTATATCCTTTACTCCTCTGTCCTTGAGAAATCTTTCTGTCATTTCACCATCCCCGGCTTGCTTTTTCTTGCCCAGGATTATTAAGGAAGTTCGGAAGGACAAAGGGCAGGATGACTTTCTGGGAAATGTGGTACTTCGCCTGCAGGTGAGGAATTGAAAATTTACATTCTGTAATGAGAAGATATTTACGTAAATTATCACCTGCCAGAATTATATTAACACACATCCCTTCTCTCCCCTGCTCTTTTATGCAACTATTGTTTTCTCTCCTTGTTTGTTTAGGACCTGCATTGCAGGGATGACCGCTGGTGCAAGCTGGAACCTTGCACAGAAACCTACCCCAACAGAGGGAACTGCCACCTGCGGTTCCTTTTTGTTCACAAGAAGGTAGGGGAGAAGCCCATTAACATTTGATTGAGATGTGAGGTCAGCCACAAGGGGACCAAAGGAGGTCTACGTGCTTTGGTTTACAAGGGGTGGGGGGCTTTTCTGCTTTGGTGTGTCACCTGTGGAGCTCCCTCTTCAGGAGGTTTGTTTGGCCCCTTTCTTTGGTTACTTTCCAAAAGATACTGAAGACTTTTCTATTTGAGAAGGCATTCAGATGTTCTAAAACTATGAGCCAATGTGGTGTAGTGGCTAGAGTGCTGGACTGGGAGTCGGGAGGTCCGGGTTCTAGTCCCCACTCAGCCATGGAAACCCACCGGGTGACTTTGGGCCAGTCACAGACTCTCTGCCCAACCTACCTTACAGGGTTGTTGTTGTGAGGATAAAAATGGAGAGGAGGAGGATTATGTATGTCGCCTTGCGTTCCTTGGAGGAAAATAGGTGGGATATAAATGAAATGAAATGAAATAAATAAATAAATAATGGTGCTACACTATTTTATGATAATACTGTTGCAAATGAGCATTTTACTGATATGAGCCTTGTCTTATGGATTTGTTTCCTGCCTTGGGTCTATGTGCATTTTTAGACGGAAGGCTCTGAGTGCTACCAATGGAAAGACATTGTGCAACTGTCTTTTTCTCCTTATCAGTTTCTTTCTGATAAAAAAAAGGTGAAATAAGTGATGGAAAAGCATAGGAGGGTTAAAAATTGAAGATGATGATGTCTGGAAGCACCTCACCCTCCATAACATTCTGTGAATGAAACAGGTGATTGCACAATTTAAAGCCTCCTCTTGAAGCCTCCTATCGGTGCTTCCAGAAGAGGCTTGTATTGCACCATCGCCCTTTCTCATTCACATTATTTCATGGGAAGTCCAGAAAATGTTATCTTCCACTCATAATCCTCTGCTTTTTCCACCACTTCTTCCGTCTTCTCTCTTACCATAGAAAATCCATTAAGAAAAGGCAGAATAGCTGCACAATGCCTTCTGATTGCTAACCCTAGGACCCTGCTGTCTGGAAACACACCAAGTCTGGGACAAAGGGAAATAATAAACATAATAAGTAATGAAGTAACATTTTGCCTGCCGGTGTGCTAATACGTCAAGGGCTTGCTATGCTTGAAGGTTAAGAGATACGCTATTCCCAAGCGTCTCTGGTATTATGAAATAATGTGTTTCTGTAGAGAGGAGGGTTGCTGGTCACCCGGAAACCCTCATTGTATCTAAATGCTAGTTCCTTGATCTTGTTTCCTTTTCAGAGGGCCACCACAGTCAGTAAGACGCAACCAAGCTACACAGTCCATCGGCACGTTCTTCAACAGATGGTTTCCTATGAGATTCTTCAGCATCAGGTAAATGGGAAAGAACAAAACCAGCTCAAGAAAAGTGCTGAGGGGTGGAACATGGCTGAGAGGCACTCACTCTGCTTCTCACTGGAGTGGCATTACCAGGCCAAAAAGGATGCCTTCAATTATGCTTCTGTATCTGGTCATTTGCTCCTTCCAGCTCTCTGCTCAAGTGCAGATACACAGTTGATGGCCTTATTCACTGTGGTTAAAGCCGTGGTTTAAGGTGTCTTCTGAACAGGGCCAATTTCTAGCAGCAGCCTCTTGCAAATTTTTGAGTTGTAGGTTGATTAAGCAGACTGGCTGATTGGCAGCTCCACCTATGAAAGTGCATCCACAGGTAGATTTAGGAAGCGTAAGCAAGAAGTAATTATGTAGCTGGGGGGAATGAAGTTCACCTTTCCTTTAAAAACCAGGAGGAGCGGTCATGTAATGGATACAATATAATGGAGAGGTATTTTCCCTCTTCTGGTGCCATTTTAAGTTTGATAACATACTTTCAATGCAAACAATGTCGACCAGATGTACAACATGACACGTGCTTTGAAACAAAGGCACGTTAGTGACAAACAAATGCAGGCAAGGTGCTGTTTTGTGCAGTGTCTACTCACTATTGTTTTGGGTGCTACGAAATTCCCTTTATTGAACTGTGTTTTCCTCCGCTATCTTGCTCTAGAGCAAGATTGTTTCATTATATTGCAGGGAGGGCTAGTAGCTCCACTGCAGCCCCAGGGGATACAATGGCTGAATTCGGACAACACAATAGTCAACTGAGGGGGGGGGGGGGGGGACAATCATCAGTTGTACTGACTATCATGTCGTCCGAATGCTGCCATAGTCAACTCAGCGCTGATCTTAATCCACACCACAGTTGATTATTTATTACCATGTTGTGTGGGGAGTACCCCCTAGATGAACAACTGTAAAGTTCATTATTACCCCACCATTGACTGTCGTGTTGTCCGAATTCGGCCAATCTCTCCATTGCTGCCCATGGTGACTTGCTAGCATTCTCATTCCAGCCTTCAGTTTCCTTATGACACAGCATATATGCACACATCTGCAATGTCATAAGGTAACATGGTAGTCATGGCACATCACAGAGAAAAGAAAGGCCAATGCTGAGTGGATGGGAAGAATCGGAAAGTAGACAGGATCTTTTCAGAGGCTGGGTATCCTGGATGTGGCCCAACGGTCACTTAATGCAAAAGAGCATCCTATGAGCATGAGTGGCATGATGCAACATGTCACACTGATCAATACAAGTTACATTCTTGGGAGTGGTTGAGTAGCTTGTCTCCATGCAGAGGGCTCGGTTTGGTTGCTCTCCAATTCTTTCCACCCAATTCACTAATCTATCCTAGGTAAATGGGGCCAAATGGAAACTGAAAGTCAGTGGAAATAAGCACCAAGCCAAGTGTCTCACTGGGCATTACGCAGCTGGTTCTTAGAGCTTCTCAAAGCAGCCACATAACGGGACTGCTGCAGTCTCTGTCATCTACCTGATTAGGAGGAACCATTTTGCTGTTCCCCTTCTCTCCAGGCTGGCAGCACATCCTGGGATGGGGAGTTGAGCAAACATGCCAGTACAATCCTGTATCTACATGCTACTCAGAAAGATGTTTCAGACTTCCACCAGGATATGGCGTAAGTATCTCCTACACTTTCCCTTCTACCCGATGTGGCAACATCTGAGAAATAAAGTCATGGTTTCCATGTAACGATAACCAGGGTACAGGCTGAGAATGGCTTGTTGTTGAATCATGGGTTGTTGTTGAATTATGGGTTGGCATTACCTCTGAACCCTGCACTATGTTAATCACAAACAACCCAGATTTCACAAGCCAACAACAAACTAGGAGTTCTCTTCCTGGGTTGTTTGGTGAACAACCCACAATTAAACCATAGTGCAAGGTTTGCATGTAACAACAACTCATGATTCAACAACAAGCCATGATTCAATGACAACCTATACTCTGGGTTATCGTTGCTTGTGAACTAGACCAAAGACTGACTTAAGAGCTTGGTGCTGGGAAGGGACCTGGTTTCTGTTCCCAGCTCTGCTACTCTAGTTCCTTAAATGTTTAAAATGCCTATAATTGATATTTCCTATTTTATAAGGATGCCACAAAGTTTAATTAAAGGTTGCAGGCATGTAATGTGATCAATGGAAGTTATTACAAAACCTAAGAACTAGTCACAGATGTCCTCTTCTGATTCCTCCACTAGATCTAAAATCATATTGCACGGATTTGATTATTTTGGCTTTTCTTTTTTAAGTGGGATCTCTTCTACTTGATTAATTAGTTACTGCAAGTTGCAGACTAAATGTGATTCCAGGAATGGGCCTTCGCAGGGCTATTTATTGTTCCAGAATAATATGTATAATCCTTTTTTCTTCCACCATTACTTACTTCTGTAATTCACCATCACTTCTATAATAACCAGTTTCAATTTCTGGGGAAAAAAGGATTTTACAACAGAAAGAAGTTTAAAAAATCAAGCCACATTTTGTAAAGATACTAAAACTGCATACATTTATTCCAGTCAGTGAATGTGAGTTTGTTTTTGTTTTGTTTTATTGCAAAATTTGGAGTTCTTTATTTGATTCATTCGGATATCCCCACCCCTTTGAGTGAATATTGCCATAACCCCACTAGTTTTATGGGAGGTTTTATCCTCATTATTTTCATCCTCTTCTTCCCTCCTTGATACAGGCACTGGCTGGCTTACAGCAAGCTATACCAGATCTTAGAGTTCAACAGCAACTTTCTGCTCCGCCAAATCACCAGCATAGAGTACCAATGGGTGCAAGGACGATTAATTGCTGAACAGGTAAGAAATAAAGCAACATGGAATTGTAGGGCTAGTAGAATATTCCTGTCCACCTAAAGAAAGCCTTAGAAACAGTAAGGCTTGATCTAGAAGGGATTCCACAGGAGTCCTCTGTGTATTTATGCAGTAACACTGACATAGAGCTCCATCACACCAGTGTTTTATTGCACCTTCGTTCTGCCTTGTCTACCGTTTTGCCCCATAACACTCACACGACGCTGTCATTGTCCAGCAGTCATCTCGCCTCTTCCTCTCCATTTTCCGTGTTTTTCTAGGGCGGGGAGAATGCGGTATTTTTTCTCCACGCGGGATAAAACCACTCTTCCATCCCCATGTATTGTTGTCCTCGTGCTATGTCGGAACATTCCATTTTTTTTTGTCTGGGGCATGTGCGTTGAAGGGGGTAGACTTGCTGACGAAAGAGGAGAGCATGCTGAGTTGCTCAAACAGACTTCCGCTGCTCCAACTCCATTCTCATTGCCATTTCTCCCGCTTGAAAGGCAGAAACAGTGATTAATTGATCAAACACTAAATCGTTAAAACAGTAGACAACAAAACCAGAGCGAGTGGGGGAAGGTGCCCATGTCCATCACAATGTCCATCAACCACAAGAACTAATGAACTGGAGGGGAAAGGAAAAGGGGCAGGGTGAGCACAGTGTTGTACGAGCTGGCACAGGTCAAAAGGTAAACAAGGCGAAATAGCGCAACAACACATGCACGTGAAAGTGACCAGCGCTTGACGCGCTAATAAAACGGAGGTGGAAATCGCGGATGCATACCAGGAAAAAAAAGTAGGTATGATGGAGCTCATACACTAATTCTTATGCATGCGTAAACCCTTGGGTAGCTCCTAGCTGCTGTTGACCCAGCACCCACCAGATTTTGCCTCTTTTTACTGCAAGCTTTTCTAGAGACCTTGGAGAAGGGGTGGGGAGTGAGGTTGCTATTCTCAAGAGCAACTGAGCACAGCAGTGTCTTTCTCATCAGATCTAATGTATTCTTTGCTGCTTCGTTCAGGAAACAGAGCTGGCTGACTCTTTCCAGTCCTTGCTGTCCTATGGGATTTCTCTCATCCAGAGGTACCGGATTGTCTTCCCGCTCTCTGCTCCCAAGTCTATACAGAGGATACAGTCACTGCTCAGGTGAGCTGACAGGAACATTCCCTATGAAAAGGGGACCACAATCAGCCCTTGCCCACCTAGGCTTAGGAGGGAAAATTTCCAACAACCGTCAAATACAAATTCTTACTAGCACTCTTGCTTGATTAAGCCACGATACATGACCCTGTAAGAACATTACTTTCTGATTTTATTTGTGTCTGTGTTTAGTGGCACTTCAAAGGCTAGCAAAGTTATTATGGCATAAGCTTTTGTGGGCTAGAACATAGTTTATGCATAATAAATGGTGTCACTGGATGCTTTGTTGATTTTGCTGCAACAGAATACCACAACTAAACCTCTGTTTAGTGCAGTTCTGTTCATGCCTACTCATAGTAAGTCCCGCTGAGATGAATTGGGTTTACATCCAGGTAAGTACATATAGGATTGCAGCTTATGCTGGGTCTACATCTTAGATGCTACGTGTGCAGCACAGTGAGATGATAGAGCAAACTGAAGCCCTTCAGACTCCAGGTGGGGGATGCCATCTGTGAATGGTTCTCCCCATGTGAAAAAGAAACCTCCCTGTAAGAAAAAAAAACTAGTACAGCAGGGAGAGAGCTGGGCTATTTGTTTATGTAATGTGTTTATATCCTGGTTTTTAGGCTAAAACCCCCATAAGGCAGCTAACAGCAATTAATAAATGCAATATATTAAATGATAAAACATTAAAAAAAGAAAACCAGTAAATTAATCATTTAAAACAGCAGCAACTAAAAAATAAAGCCAAATAAAGTCATCAATGAAAAGCTGAGCAGAATAAAAAAAAGTTTTAAAAATCTGCTTGAAACGAGCAATGAGGGGGGGCATGCACAACTCATGGGGGAGGGAGTTCCAAAGATGTGGGGCCACTGCTGAAAAGGCTCTGTCTCTGATA
Source organism: Anniella stebbinsi (assembly GCA_029215795.1). Taxonomy (NCBI): domain Eukaryota; kingdom Metazoa; phylum Chordata; class Lepidosauria; order Squamata; family Anniellidae; genus Anniella; species Anniella stebbinsi. The sequence goes on along the minus strand of JARDYH010000005.1, from coordinate 54,470,584 downwards.
CATGTCAGTGTGAAGGATCTTAATGGTGGGCCACACAGTAGGGCTTCTGGGGCCAATCTCAAGGCCTTGGGAACTTGGATGCTGGTGATCCTTCAGGTAACCTGGCCCCAAACTATTTGGGCTTTAAAGGTCAAAACCAGCATTTTAAATTGAGCCTGAAAAATGAGTAGACAACCAACGCAACTGGTGCAGAATTGGTGTGATGTGTTTTGAGTGCCTGGCCTCCACAAGCATTCCTGGCAACTGCATTCTGTACCAGATGAAGGTTCTCCAGATAGTGTTTCAGCTGGCAAACTAGCCTAAGCTGGTAAAAGTTTGGTGTCACTCCTAGCTACCAAAGCCACCTGCGCCTCCATAAATAGCTCTGAGTGTAAGAGAACCACCAGACTGCATATCTGGTCATTAAGGGAAAGGCAACCTCATCTAGGAGCAGTTGCAAACCTCCATCCAGATCAGCAGTCTTCCTGATCACCAGTGCTTCTGTCTTGTCTGGGTTAAGTATCAGTTTGTTCACCCTCATCCATCCAAGAACTGCCTCTGAACTCTTATTCAGGATTTTTACCATCTTGCTGGAATTAATAGATGGAACAGAGGGATCGAGCTGTTGTGTCATCAGCATACTAATGACACCTTGATTCAACCCTCTAGCTGACCTCTCCCAGTGGCTTCATGTAGATGTTAAAAAGTATGGGGGACAAAATAGAAGCTAGATATACCCCAAAGATCAATAACTGTGGGGTGCAACAGAGTTTGTCCAGTATTACCTTCTGGAAATGCCACCACCACCACCAGGAAGGACCAGAGCCACTGTAACATCATGCCCTGAAGCCCTACTCTGGAGAGGTGGTCTAGAAGAGCCCCATGGTATTGAAAGCTGCTGAGAGCCTTGCTAGGTGGTAAGCTTACTATGTGGGATGTGGAAAAAGAAATCCCAGGGAGATATAGATATATCACTAGATCTCAGCAATGTGTTTTTTGTCTTCACAGGGTTTTGGTCCAGATGTGTAAAATGAAAGCCTTCAGAGAATTTTGTACTTTGACCCCTGACCTTCAACAAATGGTGACGGAGGCACTCAAGGTAAAGGGCCACATAAATCTCCTTACGCTGTCCTTTCACAAGCCCACAGAAGTAGCTCTCGGTAGTTTCAGAGCCTTGAGGGTTCCCCTGTTCCTTCCTTCAGCGCAATGGTGGAGCTAGAAAAAGATAGTTTAGATCCTACTTGTTTCCCAAACTGGCCACTAGTCCTGGACCCTGGGTTGCCTATTCCTGCCATCACAGAGAAATGTATGATCTAGCTTTATTTTCAGAGACTGTTGAGCAAGTAGCATTTCATAGATGGCTCAAAAGATCTAGCTTTGGTTCTAAACTTTTCTCCTTGTCCCATGTCATCCTTGTGGGTGTGAAAGAGATAAACTCTGGTGCTGTATAAATTCTTTTGAACTCTTTTTGTTGTTGTTATTACCCTTTTATTATTGTTTATTACAATAAAAAAGAGTTCAAAAGAATTTATACAGCACCAGAGTTTATCTCTTTCACACCCACGCTGTATGGTGTTTTCCCCTTTTTTCTTCGCCCATGTCATCCTTAGACATCTTGCATGATGTACATTCCATTCCAGTCTTGGGTCCAGATAGCATATTGTTTGGATGTAATGACCAATGTCTGATTTCAGCCTCTGCATACGGTTTTTTAAATATGTTTGGGTACATATGGAGAGCTACTGTTGTACTCTTCATTCTGTGTCTTGTTTGCTTAGGCCGGAACAGCAGAATGGTTTCAGATGAAGAAGCAACACCTCAAGCCGATGGTAAAGGTAAACGTCATTGCTAGTCTCATGGGGTTTATGAAATCTGGTCAGTTGTTGAATTGTGTGCGTTCCATAGATTCTATGATGGCTGGTCCAATTCATTGGGTTTTTGTCAAACTTCCACTACTGTCCCACCAAGATGCTTCACATATTACATTTCTTGTCCATGCAAGCAGACCCAACCTTCTGAAATAAACACTCATATATAGTCTAGGCAATCATAGATATGGCCAGCAGCCACTTCATTAGGGAGAAAAGGGATCATTAGGTCACTTTCCCCGCTGTCACAGATATCACAGACATTGGTGGCAGCCCTATCTGCGATGGCCTAGATAATATATTATCTTTGTTCAAGTGAGCATGTATCTGGGGAAGGCTGTTTGGCTAGTCAAAAAGTGTATTGTGCAAGACACCACTAAGTTGCTCAAGCTATTGGTGCTATTCTAACATTAAGAACCACTCCATTAACAATGAAACCATAACATTGTGTGGGGTGGGAGACTGAAAAAGTGGGCTTTTTTCCATTTCAAAAGTGTTCTGGGAGTTCCACAGAGATGACACTGTGGTGGAGGAGGGAGAAATCCATCCATTTGAAAAAGGCTTTTTTGAAGGGAGCAACAGAACTCAAACCAGGACTTCTCCACTCCTTTTTTTCTCCCATTTGCAGACTATGGAGGAATGTGGCAAGGCCCTGGTAGGTCTTCTTGTGGAGGTGAATTCAGATCTCCAGCAGTGCCACAAAAACGGGAACAAGTGTTTCATCAAGTAAGTCCCTGGAAGATATTTTTCTCCCCACAGCTTCTGTTGGCTACTCATAAATTACTTGCCCACGCCTTCCAACAGCGGCAAAAGAAGGTCCTAGCTATCAAAACAAGTTGTTGGAAACAAGTCAGAGATTGGACCAATAAACCGAGCAACAGCAGAAAGTGATATAGTTCCTAGATCTTCCCAGAAGAATAAGCCACCACTTATTTTATTATACATTAGTCCACTTAAATGAATGTCCATTTTAATATATATGCCTGTTAGCTGTGATTAAGTCAGAAGGAAACAAAAAATCCAGATTAAAAACAGTTGTTTAGTACCATTCACCTCACTAGAAAAGTCTTCTCTTCTTGTTTATATCTCTGATATTTGGAATTCCTCAGATTTTTTTTTTTTTTTTGGAGAGTGAACATCTCTTGTCAGTTGCTGTTTTTATGAGAGACCTACTTTGTAGGTGGGATGTGAGCTGGAGGCCTGAGGCCCCTCCCTGTCCTCCCCCAAAGTGGGCTGTTGGCAAATCCCAGTGCCACAGACATCACTTCCTCTACATGGGCCTCTTGCCTTTCAGTTGGCAATTCTGAGGCCTTCAGCTTGACGGTACTGAGAGTGTTGGATTTGGTGCAGGGGCTCTGGTTGCAGATCTCTGTTGATGGGGCTGAAAAGGTTGAATATACTATGATAAACCAAGTGGGTTAAGCACACTTTTGAATAGTATTTAGCAAATCTCTGACCACCTGTTTCTCCCTCTTCTTCCTGTGCAGCACTGTGAGAGTGGATCTGTTCTCAATTGCATACCTTGAAATGCAGGAGCAGGCGAGTAGCTGTTTTGTTGCTCTGTGGCAGGGAGACTCCGATTTTATATCCCACAGGAGAGCAGAAGATGGTGAGGGGAGGTACCAGTACAGGAACGAGGCAGCAACTGCATCCTCTTTGTCTGCCTCAGAGCTTCTAAAAGTATAAGCAAGAACTCTGTGCTAGCTCCGGCGACCTCAGTGGGTGGTGAGGGTCCCATACATGATGAAACTTGTGCCTGAGACAGTTACCTTCATATTTCAAACCAGGACCAGTTCACAGGATATTTTCAACCTCGTTGAAATGTACAAACCAGTCATGTGTGTGCAGTTATGTCCAGTCCAGGAGCTAGCTAGCACACGTACCAGTGCTTGTGCCAGCTTTTGTCCTTGGCTGCACTTGAGTGTTCTGCCATTTTGGGTGCTCAAGGAACATATTTTTTCAACTGGTCATTACCCGCCAATTCAAACTGGGATGATGGGGGCAGGGGGGAGAAAAGAAAGCCGAACTCGGATTGAAATGAGCCTTGCAAAAGGCTGTGTGGCCCAAATGCATGCTTTCCTTAAAGTTCTTATCTAGGAGGAAATGTAGTGTGGTATCTCTTTAACCCCATGAGCCTGTTGTGGGTTTGTGGCCTTTGATGGAGTGTCCTTGTTAGCCTGTGAAAGGGTCCTTTTCTATGGGTGGAGCAATAGCACCAACTAAATAGCAGATGATAGATAGATCCCCATAAACATATATCCCCTTGGTAGGTTGAGAACCAATCATCCCCAACCTGGTGCCCTCCAGATGTGTTGGACTACAGCCCCTGCCAGCATGACCAATGGGCAAGAATTCTGGGAGTTGTAGTCCAAAACAACTGGAGGGGACTAGCTAGGAGAAGGCTGCACTAGACAGTATGAGCTTGGATTCCTGCTTGGTGGAGGTGGGAGAAAGGTGGGGAGGGAAATGTAGTCCCCAGGTACGGCTCTTTCCTTGCCACCCTCACCTACCCTTTCAGTGACTGACCTTAATTCCTGGGCAGATGGCTGCTGGAGAGGGAAGCATTCCCTACAATAATCGGGACCCAAACCTTGCAGCGCTTACATTTGAGATCGATGCAAGTTGTAGCACTCCTGACTGGGCATAGGGCCAGCGTTTTTCAATATTTCAGCAATGGTATTATGTACCAGATGAAGCTTTCAAACAGTTTCCAAAGGTAACCCAAAACACAGCTCATTAGAAGAGCCTATTCGTTGAGTCACTAGGAATGGCAGTCCACCCGCTGGAAGGCAGGGTTCTACTTCTCATGGACCAACTGTAGTTTGTGTTGCCCTACTGCAGGTTTCCTGTTACGTCAAGGAGCAGCTGAGTAAGATTGACAGTGGCATGTCCCAGCTCACAGCAGAGAGCCTGTTCCAACTGTATCTCAGCCTGCAGGAACTGTATCGCATGAAGGACTTTGTGTGCAACAGGTGCTGACCTCTGCGTAGCCTCCAGTATTAAGGCCACCACATGGAGGCTGTTTTCACATCTCGCCGTTGCCTATCTACCAGGCCCTACCAGATATAAGGGACTTTGGGGGGGGGGGTATTGTTTGACCGCTGCTGTGTATGTATGTGGAGACAGGCTTCTTGTTATGCCTAACCTGGATAACCAGTCAATCCCTGGGGCAAAACCAGGCTGGAAGGATTGAGGTGGCACAAGATGCAGGATTTGTGTCTGCTCATGAATTTTCTGTGTGAAACAGGAGCTAGTTCCATATCTTTTTTATTTCAGGGACGAGCCTGTTGCACTTGCAAACTTCCACCAGTGGTTTAAGGAAGCCATCCCCAAATGGCTCCAAAAGACGTACACAATAGCCCTGGAAAGGACCCAGAGAGCTGTCCAAGTAGACCAGGTAATCGATTCACAGCAAGGAGAGAAAGGAAGTTAATAATTCTTGCCTCCCACTCTTCATGTCTTATGTATAGCTTTCGCCTCCACCTTGTCAAGTTACTTTTTCTTATATAACCAACGCAGCGCCACTGCGCAGCCACCATAGAGTAAATAGGGAGTATAGATGGCCCCCAGATGGGTAGAGCAGTTCTAAGTACCTGGGGTGGGGGAAGATCTGTGGTGTGACATCCAGATCCCTACTGGCTTGCAGTGGCCAGGGCAGGAGATGCAGGGGGTGGGAGCTTTTCTCTGGTCTTTTCTTTTTCTTCAGATTTCCCTTCCCTTGAAACCAATGGCTGGTGTAGCTAAGGGGCTTGATCCGTGGGCCTGTCTGGGGGCAGGGGAAACAAAGGCTGTTTCTGACATGTTCCCAGAACACCCCATTAAGGCTCCTGCCACTGATGAGAACACCATCAATGCTACTCCTCTGCCTGCATTGCTTTCCATGGGTGTTCTTGGGGCCTCTGTAGCAGATGAGCCACCCTGCCAGTGGAACGGCACTTTTGCCCCAGCCTTACTCCCCTCAGCCGTCTTTCAGCATGGGTTGGGATGGCTAAGTAACTCATTGTTTTAAACCATTGCAACCCCCGATAGCTATTTGCGCTGGGCTAATGAAGTAGGTGGGACATTCTGGATTAAGCAGTTGGAAGATCAGAAAATCCCATTCTCTTTCTTGGAGAGTCAAGCTAAAAATAAATCCTGCTCTTGCTCAACTGTGTCACTGTCTTCCCCACCTCCTTTCATTTCTGTTCAGCTGACGCCATTGGGGGAGTTGAATAAACATAGTACATCCACCGTGGACTTATCCACTTGTTATGCTCAGATGGTAAGGACTTGGCAGCAGTTGGACTGGCCAGATCCTGATGAGGCCTTCATGATCATGGTGAAATTTATTGAGGTGTGTATAGAGATGGGCAAGTCATTCTATTTCTGGTCCGCATTACTTTCACCTGTGTTTACCCATAGGTCCATTCTGTCTTGTAAACTGCATGAAAAGTGACATTATTTTCAATACCTCTCAGGTTGTACAAGCAAACCAAATCAAGCAATTTTAGGGCAATTTATTCAGATGGATTCTCATAGCAACATCTGGAATTCAGAGTTTGACATGCCTTGCCTTTTACAGTAAAGTAGGGCGGATTTCCCATTTCCCCAAGGATTAGAGTTGGAGATGGAAAGGATTTGACCATAAAGAGCTAAGAAACTTTCCCTTTTGAGGAGGCTTATCAAATGCATTTTGCTTTCATAGTCAGAATTTGATATCTCTGCCATAATTTATGTCAGGAAAGAATTTATTTCCAGTTCTGTTTGGCTAGTAGCCACTATGGGTTTCTCCTTCCTCTCGCAGGGCTAGCAACCTGTTGCCCTTCAGACGTTTTGCACTACAGCATCAGCAATATGGGAAACGGATTTTACCTGCCTTTTTACTAAGAAAAGGGAACTCAAGGAGGCTTACTATCATAGAGACAAATAGAAATTGATTAAAACAATAATAAAACAAATACATTAAATACACAATTAAAAACACAACAATAACAGAATAAAAATACTATCCAAGCCCACAGCCTACTTACACTTCAAAGGCCTGCTTGTATAAAAACGTGTTTGCCTGCTTTCAAGACAATAAAGAGGGAATCTACCTAACCTTTCTCAGAATGGAGTTCCACAGCTTGGGAGCAGTCACCAAGAAGGTCCTCTCTTGCGTTACCACCAAACGTGCCTCTGAATGTGACAGTACTGAAAGAAGGGCCTCTCTGGAAGATCTGTAGATCTGGGCAGGCTTGTATGGCTGAAGGCAGTCTTCCAAATAGCTTCATCCCAAGCTGTAGAGTTTTTATAGATCATAACCAGCACTTTGAATTGTTCCCAGAAATAGGCCGGTAGCTTGTGAAGCTATTGTAACAAGGAAGTCACATGCTCCTGGTAACTGGCCCCGTTCAACAGTCTGACTGCTGCATTCTGGACCAGATGAAGTTTCCAAACAATTTTCAAAAGCAGCCCATTGTAGAGCATATTCCAGTAGTCCAAACAGGATGTAACTAAGGAAAGTGTGACCATGGCGGCCAGGGGTTCTAGAAATGCTTGCCCTGTAGCAGCCTCTAATGAGGAAAGCCTGGTATATTTGTGAATGGTGACATGAACCCCTCATGTGTTTCTGTAATTGTGCTATACCACAGTGCCACCTAGTGCTGGCCCCTGGGGAAAAAACACGTGTAAAGGAACCAATCTGAATCCCACAAAGAATCTGGAAGCAGAAGCCTCAGTAGAGGTACAGATTAAAAGTCTCATGTAAAAAAGCCCTTACCGAACTTCTGGGTGTGATGCATCTTGATCCCTCTTGCTCTTTGCTTGTGGCCCACTGTAGGGGTTTGGGAAGGTTTGGAAGACCCTGCTTCAATGCAAGGAAGAATGCAGAACCTATAGTCCACAAAGAGGCATAAATAGGCATTGACTTAGACCAACCTTCTGTAACCTGGTGTCCTACTGATATTTTGGATCATTACTCCCAGCAGTCCTCAACCTTGGTGATGAGGGCTGGATTTGGTGTTGAAATCCAAAACTTCTGGAAGGCACCAGGTTAGGAAAGGCTGCCTTAAACAGAAGGCATGATTTTTTTTAAGGGAACCTGCTATACACAAAACAACAAAACGTCCTGTGGTTTGCACTACACACCTTTCTCATGGTTTGCTGTTGCAATGTCCTCTCATTTATTCATTCATTTCATTTATTACATTTCTATACTGCTCGATAGCTGAAGCTCTCTGGTCAGTTTGCAAGATTAACAATGCAATACTATACATAATATAAAAACTATTTATATACTACTCCAGAACCAAGAGTTAATGCATCTGTCTATGGAAAAAAGATCCTGCCTTAAGTTGGACTAATTACTTTTATCAGAATCAGACATTTCCCCTCATGAAATACTCTTATCGTCACTTGTGTGGAAGATCTTCCTCTGCCTGCCCTCATCCTTCCCGGGTGTCCTTGTAGGATGCAGTCAATCCTGCGTACGCCAGGGTTTGATACGGCAGAAGCCTGTGCTTTCTCAGACCACAGTATGCTCAAGTGTTCTCCTTTTGGACTACTTAGGACATGTGTAAGATCGCTTTGATGTACTGCCGGTTGATCAAGACAAGGGCGGAGGAACTGTCCTCAAACCAATGTGAGGAGGGAGAAGCAGCAAACAGGGTGAGTGATGGAGCCAGATTCCAGCAAGGGTTCCAAGGAATCATGACAACCTATTGTATGAGCAAGCTTGGGATGTGGGTCTAGCTTCCAAGCCAGCAAGAAAGAAGGAAAAGATCTGACAACCCTATCTTTTTGGGATACAGAACTCTACCGTGATTTGCTTAACAGAGGCTTTTAATGTGTACGCTTGCTTTATTTGCTTTGCTTATGGAATACATTACCTGCTTTTCATGATAAAATTATTCCAAATCAGGGTACAACTTATACAACACAACAATATCATACAACATCAGCCCCAATCCCTCCCCATCAAACAGTGAGGAGTACAGTGATACAGATAAATAACTGTTTATATCATGCAGCAAAACAAATTCATTCAAAAGCCTGGGTGAAGAAATGGTTTTTTCTTTTTAATTTTATTATTATAAATTATGTATATAATGAGAGCAATACGATACATACTATATAAACAATCAGTAAGAGAACACATAGTACAATCCATGAGACAGCACTTCTCTGGGTTACTAAGTTTAGGTATATACATTTTTGCATTCATACATTATTATACATTATATATTTCGAATGCAGAATCCCAAAAAACACCCACCCACCCCAAACAGCTGGGAATTGCCATGTACAAGCATATTACTAGAGTTTAACTGTAGGAGTTCACTGCGAAAGAAATGGGGTTTTAGTTGGCGCTGAAAGCTTGTGAGACTCAGCTTTTCCTCCTCCACCCCACAGCTCTGCGTCGTGGTCAACAACATTGAGCAGCTCCGCATGATGATCCTGAAATTGCCATCGCAGCTGGACTGGGCGCGTTTGGAGCGGAAGACCCGAGATGTCATTGCACCAGAACAGATCCAGAACACTCTGCACCACCAGCTTCAGGTTACCGTCACCTGCCTGAACAACGAGATCCGAGGCGTGGTGCAGACCCTGGCGACCAAAGTAACCAAGCAGCCTCCTTGGCTTTCTTCTTTCATTCAGTCTAGCAGAGAAAGGATTGGGTGGGGGCATGCCTAGAAATGGCAAAATGGAGCTAACGCTGGCCCATGTTAGCGGCCCATGATTTTGGCATCTCATGATAAGGGCTGCCTGTATTCCACATTTATGTGCAAGTGCTGTGCAAGTGTGCAGAATTTGATATGGATATATCATGTAAGCTTCAAAAGAACTAGCTAGGGCTCCCTCTACATGATCGCTTTAAGGCTCTTTCAAGGCGCATTACCGATTTTACCTCTACAAGAGCAGAGCGCATAACAGGAGTACAGGCGCTTTTTATCTCCTATTATGCACATTTTCACATTCGTGTTAAATAGCGACTTTTTATTTACCGTGGGAGTTAGAGCGTCTTATGTCCATGTAAACAATTTCTGAGAAGTCGCATTAACGATCAGAGTGGGCGAACTGTGGTAGTGATGTCATGCATGAAGAGAACTGCCCCTTCGCTGGGAACACCTCCCAGTTTTTCTTTTAGTTTTATTTCCTGTCTCCTGCTTGCAACTTCCTCCTTGTTCTCCGTCTCTCTGGATGGAAGGTTCAGGAATAGGTGACCCAACGTGAACTGAAAATAAAGTGTCTTTTAACTCCCCTGCTGGAATATTTTTTTCATGGAGACACAGGGCCAAATGGAGGTGGTTTCACAAGAAGCAAGGGGAAGGGGGTTCAGTAAGGATGTGCGGATCATTAGCTATCCGCTAAGACAAATCGTCCCCTCGCTTGCTGGGTTCCTGACATTGAGCTGCGTGTGTGTGTGCGTGTGTATGTTGTACATCACTGAAACAACAAGGTATTACTGAGAAGGGAAGAAGGGAAAACCTTTGATCTCGCTGGGAAGAGGAGGAGGAGGAAGGAACAAAGGAGCCTCCCCCTGTCTGTTTTGGCGTGCTTATGTGCGTATCTGTCCTCGCTCGCTCACTCGCTCTTTCCAGCAAAGGGGGGGGGGGAGAGAGGCAGCCGTGACTAAAAATAAGTTTTAAAAGGGGCTTGAGGGGAAGCTTGCGAGGCACATTCCCATTTCCTTCTGAGCAGTTGGGAGGGGGGAAAACTTCAAATGGCGATCGAGACAAAGGGAACATGTAAACCAAGTGATTACCGGCAGGTAACCCAGGTAACCACAGGCAGGAGATTCTGGTGGGCAGGGAGAAACGGCGGGAACCTGAGGGGGCAGTTCCTCCCGCAAAAAGCGCATTACTTTCAGCAACATTTCCTTGTTCCTTCTCCGCATGTAAACAACTTTAAAGCGCCTTGCAGAGAGCCCGTCATGCGCTTCGACGTCTCTCGTGTATAGGCATTAGGCGTAAACGCGATTGTCAGGAAATGTGTATAATTGGAGAATTGGGCGTAAAAGCGACCTCTTGTAGAGGGGACCTAGGTCTTATGACTTGAAAGTGTACAGGCAATGCTGTTGAAATTACAGAATCAGAGGAAGGAGTTAGGGAAAGCTTCAGTGCTTCACATATTTCCTTGTCCAAAGGAGAATACATTTTTTTTAAATAGCAAATATATGCAACATTGCAGGACTGGCTCCAGGTTTGGGGCATTTTCAGCAGCTGCAGCTGATGTTGTTGTTCCTGGTCTTCATCCCCCATTTGCTGAGTGTTCAGGGTGCCAGCCAGCCATAACTTCTCCTAGAATATTCCATTCCTCACACCCCTTTTTCTCTCCCTGCCCCCAACAGACACTTATATTCTGTCCCTCACTAACCCTCATTTAACTTTTACTGGGTTGCTTTATGCAAGTTCCCCAAGCCTGCTGATCCCTCCCTCTTTTGCATGGATGGTGCAGTTTGGGCTACATAAGGATCAGCACTTGGAGAAATGAGTATAGATGATGATGGAACCAGGATGGGGCAGATTCTTTGGGGATGGAACCTTAAGATACCTTTTATCTCAAGGAGTTAAAAGATATTAACAGTTTATATCATGAATTCCGTAGTTCAGTAGTAGAGCACATGGCTTGCATGCAGAAGCTCCCAGGTTCAATCTCCAGCATTTCCAGGTAGGATTAGGAAAGAATCCTGCCTGAAACCCTGGAGAAATACTGGGCTTAGATAGACCCCAGGGTCTGATTCAGTATAAAGTGGCTTCCTGTGTTCATAAATCTTGACTTGGATTTTGCTGGGTTGCCTATAACTGATTGGTGTAAGGATTACTAGAATAATGTTTATGAACTGCTTTGAGCTCTTCGTATTTGTAAAGCATCTTTCCTTAGTAATGTTAAGCACTTGTTTGTTTGTTTGTTTGTTTGTTTCTTGGCAGCTGGATGCTGGAATTGCAAGACACATCCAGGAATTGTCAGCCTCGAGTGATTCCAAGAACCCAGAGGATGTGAGTTTTGGGAAGCCATAACACATCTGTTTTTAGACTCCAGGACAGAATGTTAGATGCCTGCAGAAGAGATGCAAGGGGGTAGCACATAACACGAGTAGCCACAAAGCAAGGTGGTGATTGAATGGCTTTCCTCAATCTGGTGCCCGGACTTGAAATCCCATCAACTCCAGCCAGTGGTCAGGAATGCTGGGAGTTGTAGTCCAAATCATTTGGAGAGGACCAGATTCAGGAAGGCTGCACAAGAGTCACTTCTGTGCTTACTAGGATGAATAAGGTATCTAGGTTCATGTCAGAAAAAATAAACAATGACACTGATGAACCTCTGGGACAAGGTGGGTTATCACACAAGGCTGAAATCTTGCACCCTTGTTGGGGCTTTCTGATTCCAGTTTCTTTATTATGATGGATCACAGACTTATGATTTGAATTGAATTGTCCTGAAAACTTCCTTTCTCAGCAGTTTTCTGTTTCTTTACACATTGCCATCTAGTGGCTGAATTATAACATAACACTGTCATTTCACCCTGCTGATATCTGACATTAACCTTTCATATTGCTTTATCCCTGATCTTTTTAAAAACGGAATAAAGCTTTAAAAATGCAGGAGACACTCTGGAGGTTGACTTTGTCATGCAAACTTCCATGAGTGACCAATCACAAGCGTGCAATAAAAGCCTCATGTAGAAATGCTCCCAAAGTTGTTACCAGCACTATCTCATTATTTTGATGATGATGATAGAACTGGCTTCGAGAACTCCCCTATAGTGCTGATTTGTACTGTGTGAAAGCCACTGATATTCTTACCTTTTATGAATTGTTGGTTTCCTATTTGTTAAAAAATCCAGCTACGATTAGCTTGATGGACCGTATTATAATTAATTCTACAGAAGGCAAGATTTGTCATATCTGTTTCTCTGCTCAGTTTATATGGTGGACCCCTCCACAGTGTCATAACTTGAAGCAGGATTGTTACCCTGATACATCCCACATTTTTCTCTTTTACCTTCCCTTCTTTGGGCCAGGTTAGGCTAGAAAGGGCATCTGGCCACCTTTTGCTGCAGAGTCCAGGTTTTGTCAACTCTTCAGGCTGAGTTAAATTTAAACCACCACAGGGATGCTATCAAAAGTGCTCCGTGCAGGGGGGCTATAATTCCAAAACCTTCTTGTCCCACGTGCCTGCTGCTAGGCATAGAGTTTATGAATGCTAGCTTTTTATATTCCTGGCTCCTAGACAAGCTTTTAGCATGGGCTGAGGAAAACAATATTCTAGCTAACGAACGGGCTGGGTTTCATCAAGGGTGAAATACAATAGATCAATGTTTTGTTCTTAATCATTTGATCCAAAAGTATAGTAGGCAACCAGGTAAAAGCCTATATGTGGCCTTTATTGACTTTGCCTCAGCCTTTGACCTAGTGGACAGAACCCGATTATGGGAAAAATTAGCCTTCTCAAATATAGACAGATGTTTGCTGTTTTTGATCCAGAAACTCCACCTGCATACTGATTCAAGAGTGAGAATAGGGTTGGAGGGTATGTTGACAGAGAAAATTGACGTTAGGAGTCAGACAGGGATGCCTTTTGGCTCCCTTTCTGTTTAATTACTATATTAACAACTTAGTAGAGGACCTTATGGTTCAGGATTGTTTTCCTCCGGCAGTCGGCTTAAGGAAAATACAGATACTTCTGTATGCCGATGATATGGCCCTATTATCTATTACCCAAGTGGGATAAAGGAGACTTTTAAGAAGATTGGGTGAGATTTGCAAAGAAGAAAAGCTGGTGATAAACCACTCCAAAACAAAAGTGGTGGTTTTTTCAAGGAGGAAGCGAGTTCATAGGTGGTGGCTGGATGGAAAGCAAATTGCCCAGTGTGCAAGTTTTAAATATCTTGGGGTGTGTTTTTCTTATAATGGTGGCTGGAAAACGCATATTAATACAATGAAGTTGGCAGCTGGGAGAACAGCAAAAGCCATATTAGCTTTTGGAAGACAAAAAGGTGGCTCAAGAGTAGCTCCCACCCTGAAGCTATATGTTGCTAAAGTTCTCCCGCAATTACTCTATGGGGCTGAGCTGTGGGGAGTGGGGTCTGCAACAGCCATGGAGACAATACAAAACAAAGTCCTGAAAGAGCTATTGGCACTTCCTGTTGAGGTGCCGTCTGCCCTCTTAAGAATGGAAGTGGATCTCCCCTCCGTTAAGGCTAGAATACATAAGAAAATTATTCTATATGGGAAAAACCTAATGAGTAGGGAAGAAAATAGTTTACCTAGACTATGTTTCGCTGAGCAGTCTGTGAAAGGAGGGTGGGCCCGAAGTTGGAGGGAGTTGTTGCAACTCTACTTCATGGAGGACTGAGACCTGCTAGCGTGTGATAATATGGATATTAGAAATATAATTTTTGAGGTTGATACCCTTGGTAATGTACAAACCAGTCAGCGACAGGCCTTTTCACCATGGTTTAGCCAAATAAAGGGGGAACAATATCGGGCACATTACCTGCAGGATTTAACATTCCCGATGTTGAGGAAAGCATTCACTGCCCTTCAGTTCCAAACAATGCTGACGGAATACTTGGAGGGAAAGTATAAAGGGATACCGTTTGGGCAATGGATTTGTATTTGTGGGTCGGAGGAGGTTGAAGACTTAGCCCATTATCTGTTGAACTGCCCTCTATATCAAGGAGCGAGGGAGTATTTTTTAAAAGAGCTCCTGAAGGAAAGAAGGGGTCTGACACCAAAGGACCTCATCCTGGACCTACTAGCAGACTATAATGCAGCAAACTCAAGATTGGTGGCCAATTTCACATTAGCAGCTCAAAAAACCCGCCGAAATTATCTGTTACAAAACGGTATAGAGTGTATAGGGGATGAGTTAACATAATATCCAAATCGGCATGAGTGCCTGTTACTTAGAGCCCAGAATGGAAAATGCCTGGGGTAGTGGGAGGAGGGTGGTATGGATGTTTTGATGTGTAAAATTGTAAAGGCCGTTGGCCATATGCAAATAAAGTTATTCCTCTATGTATATTCCTGGTGCTGGTATGATGCTGTCACTGTATGCATATGGGCCCAGCACAAAGGGTAAAAGAAAAGCTTAAATGTTATGTTGGCCCTGTGGAGCAACCCCAGTGGCAGCACTTTATAGAGCCTGTATGGAGGTTACTGAAGCACTCAAGTCAGACTCCACAGGTTATATAAATGCTCTTTCTTCCTCACTTGTTCCCCCTGATCTTTTTCTCCCTGTTCCTCCAGTGCATCACCCCTTTAATGAGATTCTTGGAGTGTGAGCTCCAGTACCTAAATGGGAATCTTGTCCAAGAGAACTTCAAAAGGTGAGCCACACTGGCATTGTGAGGATCAGGGCTGGCGTCAAGGGTGGGCATGCTTGGTCGCCTGCTAAGGGCTCACACCCCAGCAGGGGCCCACTGACAGGAGCCCCCCAAAGTTGTTCCTCCTTTTCACCATTGCAACCTGCTTGTTCACCTGCCTCTCACTCACTCTTGCTCAGACAACAGCAGTGGTGAGAAGGAGAAGCAATAGATGCCACTGCCTACTTGCTCACTGACTCTCTGCAATGAGGAGAAAGAGGGTGAGGAGCCACAGCAGTTGGTGACATTGTCAGTGAGAAGGTCGACTCACTGGGGGGGGGGGGGAGAGGAGGCATTGAGGGGGTCTTGCCCAAGGGCCCTCCAAAACCTGGAGTCAGCACTGGTGAAGGCCACAGCTTGACTGGATAAAGTCTAAAAGGAAGCCATGTAGGGAGAATGGGATTTGCAATTCTTGCCAGTTCTAGTAGCAGTTACAGGCAGTTGCCTGGGGCACCACATTGTAGAAGCACTTCTCCCTCCCAGCATCAGCTTGGTTAAAATTCTTATACCGTTCGTCAAAGAACAGCAAAGGTGGAAGGAAGGAGGGAGAGCCTGTGGCTACTGGAAGATGGTCAGGGCCCTCGAACAGGTAAAGGACCCAGGCAGCAGAAGCA
The DNA here is from genome assembly GCA_029215795.1 of Anniella stebbinsi. NCBI lineage: Eukaryota > Metazoa > Chordata > Lepidosauria > Squamata > Anniellidae > Anniella > Anniella stebbinsi. The sequence goes on along the minus strand of JARDYH010000005.1, from coordinate 54,454,793 downwards.
CAGAAGAGGTGAAGGATCTCGTTGCTATGGCAGCCAGTGCAAATGATAGATGGGTGAACAGTAGCAGCTTGTCAGGATCCAGTGACAAGTTGTGAACAGGGGACATGCTCTTTGGTTTCTAAAGTGAGAGGTTGACCAGAAAAACATTTGTTGGACCTAGAAGCCTTTCTAGATGTGGATTTGCTAGCTGAGGCTACTCGGTGATGACAGCCATTCTGCACAGGCTCAGAGGCATTCCTTCCTTTATTTTACATCCTGGGCCCAAGGCTGAATCTGCTACTGGAAATAAGTGAGGATGAGGAACTCATACTGCCACATAAATAGGCAAGGTGCTTGAGAAGGGGTCATCAGGTACACGAGACACTTCCGTGAAACTGGTTTTATTGTGGTTCTGAACCACCTTTGAAAAACATCATGGTTGAAACGCATTGTAAGCAAGTACAATAAAGTGCCAGAGCTGTATATTGTTCTTTGAATACTTTAAATAAGTGTGATTATCCCAGGTCATGTTAAATGTTATTTTATTGCTAGTTTGCTTTAGGCAGGGATGGGCAACTTTGGTCCAGGGGACAATTTCCAGCCCCTGAACAACCCCACCCCACCCACCCCACCTCCATGGGCAACACTCCTGCTGCTGTGCATTTGCTGGCATGGTGGCAGCAAAAAAAAGGTGGTTTGCCACTGAAATGTGGTGATAAGCTGCTGCAGAGCCGTAGAAAGGCCAAATTTAGCTGGAAAATAAGCTAATTTTGGCCTTGCAAAGGCTCCATTGCAGTTCCCCCCCCCCCCCCCCACCAGCAGTAGTCACAGAAAAGGACGGGTCTGCATGTGGGTTGCATATTGCCCACCCCTACTTTAAAGGCTTTGTCTTACCCTACCCCAGAATAGTTTCTTAGAATTCAGCCTTCAAGTTGAAAAAAGTTAATCAGCCCTGGTCTAGGACATTCTCTGGCATGAGTCAATGACCTTTTGAAGTTGTCTGAAAGGCTGTGTTTTTAATTCCCTTTTCAAATGTAATTTTTACCCTATAAAAAACGAAGGCATGAAACCTTCTGGGAATGGGGGAGATGATAACCTGTCCTGGCTTTTCCCCCTTGTCCAGCCCTGGGTTTAAGAGACTCTGCTGGAATCCACTGTTCTAGTCTCATCTCTGCTTTCCTCCCTCAAATAGCCTCCTGGAGTTGCTCTGGAATCACACCTTGGACATGCTGAAAGGGGCTGCAAGACAGCATGTGGGCAAGTTGGGCTACTTCCGGAAGTTGCAACTTGCCCTCCAGGTACTTAACGCGTGTGGAACAGAATGGAAGGGGAAGAGCCTGACTTCTCTTGTGCCTCAGCAGTGGGTCAATTCCTTTTCACTTTCTGTCTCCCCCCTCCCTTTCGTAGAGCTTGGAGCTCTGTTTTCATGCAGAAGGCTGTGGACTGCCAAAGGACATCCTTCACACTGCAGCATTTACAGTAAGATGACTCAACTCTTATTGTCCCCTCTGGACCAGTGGGGGGGGGGGGGGGATGCCTCAGCAATGGGCAAGGCAATCTAGGCATGCACAACATATCACCAAAGATGATGGTCTCTCTGATGTGAGTAACGATGGGCCTCTACTCTTACTTGCTGCACACACTGCCTGTTCTGCATTCGTTTTGCCTAGTACAGTAGTTTCTGTGCAATTTCCAAATTGATTTGCAGCAGATCTTTGAAACCTTCTTTTGCACTAGCAAAATCATGGCTAAAGTATATTGTACTGTATTATGCATGCAGCCGTGATTCAGGTTGGTTATGTGAGTATGGACTAGTCTGCAGCAGTAAAATAAAGCTGCAAAATTCAGTATCCAAGGGATATTCATTGTCATGTATTTTTTTAAAAAACTAAGTCACTAGTCCTTATGATTGTTAAGAAATTGGAATGGGCGAATATGGAGCAGTTACAGGGGATGTGGAGGTCAGAGGGCCTTATATACTCCCAAAGGATCTTTATTTCTTCCCATAGAAGCAGGGACATTAATACCATAAATTAAACAAGCAGAGGCATGTGTGTTTGCATACTTTGCATTCAAGTTTATAGAATTTTATTTTTTTCTGAAGATGGAATTTATAGTACTGGGATGGTAGTGAAGTCCTGGCTGTTCTTTGGCTGATGTTACTCCATCATTCCAATAACAAGTGGCTTGCCTTTAATTTTTAAATGTTTTTGTAGGCGGTTTTATTCCTCATCTAAAATTGACCACTTTAGCTGCTTAAGTTTGATAACTAGATCTGAAGTGATATTCATTAAGTGGGTCAAAATCTATCCCTATCCGTACAGTTAACGGGGATTGGTTTAGTTAATGCACCTGAGATCATATACAGACGTATATTGTTTCAGCGGTCAATTTGCTATGGAAGACTGTTCACTGCATATCTAACACACATATCCTCTTCTTCCTAGGATCACTATTGGGATTGGATGGGGGTGGCTCTCTGCTTTGCAAGTGGGAACAGTGGAGTTTCCCCCTGCCCCAAAGGATTTAACTCTTACATCTCACTGAGGGTGGTTAAGTCCTGTAGATACAGGGAGTATAGAATGCCCCCCATTCCCTCCACAGTTATATAAACAATATGCTCAATTTCCATTGCTGACCTTACGGTTGGGTTTTGCAAATCTAAATTCTAAATCACTCTGGAATTGCTGTGGTTTGCTTACTCACTTTGCATGGGGCATCTTCATAATATCACCAAAACATTGCTCTACTGCCTCTTCTCTGTGCTATTTCCCCCCACCCCCAAGAATGACCTGGGCCCAACAATGTAGCATCATTCTCACTGGGCCATTCTGCAGCAAATGGGCATGTCGTTTGTTTAAAAGGAAAAAGAAGTAGGAATCCTGCTGCCACCTTGGATTAGATCCAGACTTTGCCTTCTGCAAGAGGAAGGCCTCTGCTGGCAGAAAGTCCCTCTGCACTATTTTTGGGGATCCCACATATGCTAAAGCTTACCCCATTCAGCAGGGTCTCCTGACTTTCAGCGGGTAGGAATAGCTGACATGGGAAGGAGGGGCAGGGAAGTCTTCTACCAATGCAGTTGATCCAGTGTAAATCCAAACCCTGTTCTTAAATACCGGTAAGCCACCCCGTCTGAACATTAATAGCACTCAACCAACTCCTGAAGATTATTACACTCTTCAGAGGCTGCTTTTGTCCTCACCCCTAAATGATGGAAACATTTAGGCCAAAATACTCTGCCCAGTGCTAGTACATGAGTACATTATTTTTTTTTTAAAAAATAAACATGTAGCTAAAATGGCAAGCTTTATTTATTTATTAATGTATTAAATTTCTATACTGCCTGTAGTTGAAGCTCTCTGGCTGGTTTACAACAATCAAAACCTCAAAGTGCATCAAAGTTGAAGTTTAGGTGAAGTGCTGCTATGTCATAACCATTAGCGTAGATGGAACATAGCAAGACACCTGCACACGAAAAGAACTAAATCTCTTGGGCTGCCTCTACATCTACAAGAGTGGAGCGTAAATCGGGAGTTGAGGCGCTTTTTCTCTCCGATTATGCGCATTATTGAATGCGCGTTAAATAGCGAGTTTTATTTTGCTCCGGCTGTTAAAGCGCATTTTGACTATGTGAACAAGCGATTCTCCACATTAACTCCGCATTAACATTAATTGAGCACAGTTGTGTGCTCAATTACCTCCTGCATACAAGCATTTACGATAAAGCGCTTCAGCGATTATGTGCATAATCGGCTAACCAGGCGTCAAACGGAATCCATCTAGAGGGGGTCTTGAAGTGTAGAAAGTTAACTGCTATCCCACCTGCCTCTTAGAGCAGGGAACAATGACTGCATTACACTGAAAGCTTCCAGTCTGGAAGTTCCCCTAGTTGGAAAGCTTGTGTTTTTCTCCCCTCCCCACAGTAGTCTTAATACTCATTAGTAGCATTTCTGTTCACACTCAGTTCTCTCCTAGGCTCTGGAGAAAGAGCTGGACCTCTGCTCTTCCACCAGTAGAAAACTGATCCAGAAGTATTTCAGCGCCCGTATCCAGCAGCAGGTACAACTTCAGTGGGCCTTGCTCTTATTTATGAATAAGACAAGCACCCCTTCTTCATTCTTCTTTTTGCTGCAAAGTATAGTTCATTTTATTTTCTTGCATGATTTGCTGATAAGACCATAAATGTTCAATTGCAGGATGAGGCTGGAGTTAAGGCTTACTGCCTGCATGCTTATTACAAAGAGCACAGAGCCACCAGGACCATCAAGGGCTGGCAGATTTAAAATGCCTTTAAGATTTTCCTTAAGTCCCCTACTGATTGCTTCTCTGTTTGTTCTTCTATCTTAGACAGAGGCTAGCCCTGAAAAATATGGGGCCGTGACCATTAAGGCCCTTTACCGCCGCTCGGAACAAAAGCTGCGCATTGAAGTGCTCAATGCTGTTAACCTCCTTCCTCTGGACTCCAATGGTGAGAGAGCCTTTCTGCCAAAGAAATGTCCAATTTGGGGTGTTCCAGATGAGGCTTTTATTGTTTGTTCATTCATGGAATTTTACTGGGGAGTCCAGACAACAATCTCTTCCATTTGTAGCCCTACTGTGTTTTTGTACTGTTTCATTAGGTTTTTTTCTTTCTTTCTAGAAAAAAATCTGTTCAGCAAATCAGAACAGGAGCACAATGTTTTTTTCATTGGTAGTGTTAGAAAGCATCCTGGGTAATATATCTTGTTTTTCCTTAGTGCTAGAGCATGGCTTGTTCTTTGCTGTCATTGCCTAGTTTTCCTACAGTCTTAGCATTGCTGCATACAGGTGCTTAAAAGCCAAAGGCATTCTGGGGGATGCATGTCCAGTGCACTGGATATTTGTTTATGAGTGTGGGTGTAGCCACATCCTGACAGCATGAGCAGTCAGTAACATATAGAGACCATTCCAACAGGACTGAGCTCATTGTAGAAACTGACAGATTAGCTAAGAACAGAAGGACAAAGAGAAACAGGATCTGCCTTTGCTGAGTTTGGAGGACTTACTTGTCTAGTGTGCAGGGAAATTTCATGCAAAACCTCAACCACTCACCTCATGGAGCAACCTGTATACTTGCCTGCCAGGCAGACAGATTCTATCACACAGTAAATGGATTAGAAAACACCTAGCAAAAATGTCTGTCATTAACTGATGTGTGTGTTGAGGGCTGATATATTATTACCACTGGGCCCTTGCTGGTGTAGTGTCTTGCTCTGCACACAGATACGGGCTGTACCCCTTTTCCCTGCCAGATCCCTATGAATGAGGAGTCAGTCTGGGTTACCTAATGTCAGGGCTGGAGGGTAGGTTTTGCCTTTGCACATCAGCATGCCCAAGGGCAGTGTTTTACTTCTCCCAATAGGAGCAAGAGATGACAATACATGGGAGAAAGGCAAGGCGAAACCTCTTTCTTGCTCCTGGTGACCCCAATCACTGAGAACCAAGCCTGCTCATATCTGCATAGCAGCCCCACCCTGGATTCTGTTTCCTGTGCAAAAGAAGTTGGGAATTGCCTTATATAGTATAGCTCAGGGTGTATCCATACTAGCCATTTTCTGCGCAATCCATTAGTGATAGCAGTATAAGAAAGGGAGCATGGGACAGTCAGTATACTGGTATCTGTCGTTGTTTGTGCTTCAATTTCTAGGTGGGTGTGGGTGTGTATACACACACTCCCACCCACCCACCCACACCCAAGACTGTAATTGCAGGTATTTATGGGAACCGTGCAAACATAAAAGTGAAATTCAATGTAATGAGAGTGCTGGTGTGGATATACACCCTTAATATCTGAAGAGAGGACTTGAGCAGCTTGTAGTTCATTCAGCTCTCCAGAAGAGGGTGTTGTTGCTTCATTTGGGTGCTGTTGAATCTCCCTGCAAAGATTGTGGTTGTGGATCTTGTATTCACTTGGCTTCTGGACTCTGTGCGTTCACACATTGGGATATGGGTATTTTTATTTTGTATTAAACTGAGTCAAGAGTAAGAGTTTGTCCTGCTTCAAGGAAAATACAGTGCTGGATCACAAGGTGGCCATAGCTCAACGACAGAGAATACACTTTGCATGTGGGAGCTGCAAGTTTCAATCTCGGGCATCTCCAGTTTAAAAAGACCTCAGTTATCAGGCCTGGGAAAGACCCCCTGCTTCAGAAATTGGATTGCTGGTACCATCAGAGGAGACAGCATTGGGTTAAATGGACCAATGTGCTTACTTAATCAAAGGCAGCTTTGCATGTTTCAGTCTAGAAGGCCGATGTTTAACTCTAAACAGCATGAGAGATTTGCTGACTGGAAGAGTTTGGACTTGTCAGTGACTCTTGGCCTCAGTCCACAATCTATAAAAAGGACGTTACGGCAAACGTTCCATAGTGGGAATATCTTAGTCACTAAGGTAAGGACTCTAAATGTTGAAGTAATCTTGGATATTTCAAGATACCTATCGGGTATCAGGCAGTCTGCTGTTATATGATGGCTCTCCTCTCCTTGTTTCCAATTCCCCAATTCCCCACTTCCTCACTCTCAGGCTCAAGTGACCCCTTCATCCAACTGACCCTAGAGCCACGGCACGAGTTCCCCGAAGTGGTGGCACGGACGACCCAGTGCATAAAAAACGATCTCCATCCGCTTTTTGATGAAGTCTTTGAGTTGTACGTATGAGCAATTGCCCGTCTTTCCCACCCAGCAGCTAAGTAAACAGCATGAACCTTACCAGTTAATCCATTTTCAGTTTTTTATCAATTGATATAATTTGGTGACCACTGTAGAGATTGGGCTCTCCTTAATTTGGTACTTTTTGTGGGTGCTTAGTGGAGGCTGTTTTGATCGGAGGTTCCTCTGAGAATTGGTGCCATGATTCAGACATACTCCTCTTTGTCTCTTTTGCAGCTTGGTCCCTACAGACAAATGCCAACAGGATGGGGCATGCCTGTTGCTCACAGTTTTTGACTACGACACCGTAGGAGCCAATGATCTGGAGGGAGAAGCCTTCCTCCCACTCTGCAGGGTGCTGGGACTGAATGAGGATGAGGAAACCATTAGTCCATCCAGAGTACCACAGACCCGTTTATCTTTGACTCATCCTGGATCTACTGGTAACCACCCCACTTATACCTTGCCAACTCACTCATCCTCATAAGCCTTGCATTCTTTTGGCTATTGGTCAGTGGTTCATAGTAAACAGGGGTCACAGGGTTCCTCAAGGATCATGGCTTGGAAAATACAAGTGTGGAGCATGTTATTTATTCCATAGCAAGTACCAGGCAGTGAGTATATCAGAGTACACCACGTGTCAGTCCTATGTTTTTGTTATAGGGGAACATAGGAAGCTGCCATATACTGAGTCAGATTGTTGGTCCATCTAGTCCAATATTGTCAACACTGATTGGCAGCAATGGCTCTCCATAGTTTTGGGCCAGATTCTTTCCTAGTTCTACCTGGGTAGGCCAGGGATTGAACCTGAGACCTTCTGCATGCCAAGCAACTGCTCTGCCACTGAGCCATGCCCCTCAGCTGAGCAGTAAATTAAATCCACATGAATGCAGTTCTGTAATGCTAGACCAATAAAGCCAATTTTAATTACATAGCTTACAAAGGTTGAGGCGGATATAGTTGTGTAAGTCTTCTATACATCATCTCTGTTGGTCAGGCAAAGGCAAGATTCTGGAGCTAGTGGCTTTCATGATGTCTTCAAAGGAGGTGAAATTACAAAATTCTACTGCGCTCTATTAGATCTATTCCTCATTGGGGAGGGAATAGACACTGATCCTTGAGCCATTTCTCCTCCCTTAGCAATTTATCATAATGCTACTTTTACAAGATGGTTGCAACTTGCCTTGTTGCAAGCTTGCCTTGTTGCAAGCAGGCTGACAATGGGAAACAATTACAAGTTGGCAAAGAAAGGAGAAAGACCTAATAAGGAATAAAGGCCTGACTTTACTTAAAGCACTATTTCCAAGTGTGCCCATAGTAAATGTTTCCAAAACCAGGTGAGGTGATGATGGAATAATTTCAAACTTCAGGTTGTTGTTTTGTTTTGAATATAGCACGTAACTCTGTTCTGTCCCTGTTCTAGGTCTGTACTGACTGGGTGCTCCTGGAGTTAGAGGCTTATAGGAACAGCCTAACCATTTACTCTCCTTAGAGACCCCTTGCTCTCAGTCACCATTATAACTCCCAACTGCTCGAAGTACAAGATGGGCAATAACACTGCCCTCTGTCCATTACTTTTAATGAAATTCCTTTCTTCTTGTTGCTTGAAAATCCGCTTCCATAGCAACCTTCAGCTGGGAAGAGCATTAGAATCACTGAAGGAATCTGCAAAAGGTGCTTAGGACTAGAATAGGAGCTGGGAACCGCTGGTTTTTTAAAAAAAAAATCTGCCTTGTTTTTTAAAAATCTTGCCATCTTTCACATAGTATCCATTAGTTGTGAATTTTTCACACAACTTGTCTCTCCTTGATGTCCTGGGTTTTTTCATTACATACCTCTGGGTATCTGCTTAAGACAGAGGCATGTCCCCAAAAAGGATTGTGTTCTATACCTCTTCCTCCTGCCTGCATTTGTGATGTCTGTGGGTGCTTCCAAATGAGGCTTTCATTGTTGTCATCAACCTGCTGAATTCACAGAATCTTACAGGGGATCCAGATGATGCTGTGTTCCACTCGTAACCTCCCTGTGTTTTTTCTCCAGTTTTTCTGCCTTTTTTCTTATCACAGTTAAGGGGGGAAAGATGGAATGGCTACTTTTAGTGTCTTCTGATTGGAACCACTAGGAGTCCTCCATCTGGGAGCACCCTGATGTTCATGTACTATGAGTGCTTCCAGACTAACAGCTCCTACCGCTACCAGTCAAAAGACATTGTGCAGCTATCCCATCTTTCCTTCCTTAACAGATGGAAGAAACAGTGGGGAAACACAGGATGGTTACAAATAGAAGGCATCATCATCTGGACCTCTCATAAAATTCCATGGAGCTGACAGGGCTATCGCACATTAAAGGCCTTGACCCCCTGTACAAGAATTCAGTTTGACACCTGGTTCTCCGATTATGCGCATCTTCTCGGAAGTGCTTTATAGTAAATGACTGTATGCGGGAGGTAATTGAGCGCTCAACTGGTGGCCTTACCGGTTGTTTGAAATGTGCTTTAGAAGTAGTTAATGCGGAGAATCGCTTGTTTACATAGACAAAATGCGCTTTAACGGGCCGCAGCAAAATAAAATTCGCTATTTAACGCGCATTCGATAATGTGCATAATCGAATAGATAACGCGCCTCAGCTCCCGATTTGCACTCCGCTCATGTAGAGGTAAAATTTTTAATGAGACTTGAAAGAGCTTTAAACCTCTTGTGTAGAGGCAGCCCTTGTCTCAAAGTACTCTAGACCTCCTCCACTGACAATAGGGCAACAGGTGAGGGGTTTTTAAATGGTGGGAAGGGAAATTTATGTCTAAACATTATGATGAAACTATGAACTATAGTCTCACACCCTGTTGAAAGTGCACCCTCTCTTCCTTTCTACCCCAGGCAATGAAATACTGAAGCTGCTGGAGATCCGAAAAGCAGACAAGGAAGCCCAGGCATTTGTAAAGCTGCGCAAACAACGGGCAAAACAGTCCAAGGAATTGGAGTGACATCAGCCAAGCAAGAGGGGCTAAAGTAGGGGCTGAGCTGAGGTGCAGCAGGCCCTGTGCTGCCATGGCAACAACAAATCGTACCACAGAAAGCAGGAAGCCATTAGGCTGTAGCTATTTCTACTGGTGGCTTTGATGCAACAGAAATGTGGAGTTTTGGCCTGGCCCAGCAGGAAGACATTGAGGCTCTTTGTCAGTGCAAACTGAAGAGCTGTGGCAAGCAAAAGCTCCCAGTTGCGTTTGGATTAAATGTTTGATCTATTTCCATCCAAAAGATGACAGGCAAGAGCTGTGTTTTTCTCCCTCACATCCAGCATTCTTCATTTGCAGAGGGATTTTTTTTTTAATGAAAACATGGTACTATCAGAAGCTGCTGCAGGCTCAGGAACGTTGTGAGCCAACACACGCACGCAAACATACATGCACACACGCACACTGGAAAGAGCCTGCTTGGCTAGCAAAGCTTGTAATGAGCCCCTTCTGGACTTCCTGCAGAAAATTCTTTATTCTGATCTCCAGATGGCATGCAAAGCAAGCAGCCCAGTACACTAGGATGCCAAAGGGGAAATAAAATAAGCATTTGGTGGGGACAAAATAGATCTATCTCTGCTCTCTGCTACAATTCCTTGCGATGAAGCACCATCAACTTAAAAGAGAATTAAGTGGCCCTGCCAGCAATCCTCTGTAATGGATTCCATGCCCAACAACTCCAAGGCATACTTTTGACTATTGTAAAGAAGTCCCAGATGTTGCTAGGGAGTGAGAATAATTTTTGTGGTATAAAGCAGTGGATTTAACAACAACAACAATAAATTTAAAAAAACCTCTTCTATCAACAATACTATTGTTGTAGTACCTGTTAGTTGTATTTGCTTCCAATGGACCACTAAGTCCTTAGACTGCATGTAACATAAAACCAGGATTTCAAAGGGCATTGAAATTTCACCTCTGTTTAAGCAGTAGGAAGGATTGTGTAGTGCTGCTGAGTACTTGAGCCTCAGGTAAATCCAGGCACAGCCTAGCCTGCCAATGAGGGAACAAACACCTTCCAACACAGCATTCTAGGATGGAGACAAAGTTCAGCTGGTAGCAGTCCCTCAGTTTCTGGGGCCCTTGAGCAGCATTTCTTTCACTTAGCGTGGCACACTTCTAGACAAGTGTTTGAGAGAGGGAGTCTACCTGCTTGTTAAGGGTAGCATATGCTGTTACTCTGAGCACAAAGACCCAAATACAGCTATGGTCCTCAACTGGATTCTTCTCGCATCAAGAGGAACTGCTATCCTGCGAATAAGTGAATAGGACAACTAAGGGATTAAGTGAGACCCAAGGCATGCTATTTCTGTCACCACAGCAGCTAAAGGTTAGATCCTGAGAAAGAAACCAGCTCATTCCTTGTATGGGAAAAGGAAGGCTTAGTGCAAGCCAGAGTATTTCCTATTTTACAAATGTGTATGTGTGCACACGTTCGTGAGAGATTGGCTGGAGGGGGTTATCAAGCATCTTAAAGAAGTTTTTAAGTAGTATAGTAGTGCAACCTTTTTAGTACGATTTTCACAGGGGAGGGTAGAAAACAAAGAGCATCCTTTTACATCAGGGGTGGGGAAAGTGTGGTCCTTCAAATGTTGGACTGCAACTCCCATTAGCCCTAGGCAGTATTGCCAATGCTGAGGACTGATGGGAGTTGAAATCTAGCATCTGGAGGGCCCCATGTTCCCTATCACTTAGAGGCACCTATAGGGTTGCAGCCTGTTGTATATGCACTGCTGTTTGTAAACTTAAGGTAACAGTGGACTGCAAACATCTTAATAAAAAGTCCACACAAAATGAACATTAGCCCACACTGTTCTAAGAGTTAGGGTTCAAGCCCAATTTAATAAACCCATAAACCAGAGCAGTGAGAGGCATGAGGAGTTGACAAAGACAATGAAACCGGTAAAGATTATAGGGCAGTTCATATATGCAGTGCTTTTCAATTTTCACCCATTCAGCTTTCTGGGATCAAGGGATGGACAGGTTGTGCAGAACATCATTCAGAACATTCTAGAGCTGAACAGAGCAGTTTTAGGCAGGAGCATACCCCACTCTGTGCATGCTCCAGGCATGGCTCCTGCCCGCTGCTCCATTCCATATCTGCTGCAGCAGAAGAATAAATTGAGAAGTATCAAAGCAAGGGGGTGGGTTGTGCAAGTTTACTGATGACCACTTTTAGAACCACAGTTAAAGGTAAGCAACCTGTCCTATTCCTTCATGATCTCTGTGACTCACACATATGGGTGGATTAATAAGCAAAAAACTTACCAGAAGAGGGAGATGTCACACCAGGATGAGAGGACTGCCCTGCCAAAGACTACATCCATACAAAGATGTCCAAGCGGTAGTGCTTAATGAAGGTTGAGGGCTGAATTTTGGGAGAATGTTTTGGAAGAAGTGAACACAGTGCAAGCGGTAGGCTAGTCTGGTTGTGACCAGGATACTTGCATGTTGGGCAGATTCAACATGGCTTGGGTTGGGGATGTGCAGCTGGACGGCACCTCTGACCAGTTGCTATTGTGAGGAAAGCAAGATTGTCAATTGTGGAAGTTGTAACATGGGGTCACTACTCTCTTTCCCTGTAGTCAGGCCATCGTGGAGAAAAGCGATGCTATTGTGATGATTGTCATGGTAGTAGTATGGCAGTGACCAGGCATAATAGGCATGCTGTTGATCATCCCACAGTATATTGTGGCAGTGGTAGAGAAAACTCCCAGAGAAAGCAGATGATGCTGGTGAAACTTCTTGGTTCTCTGTGGTAGTGTGGCCTATGGAGAGTGGTCCCGATGGGAGGGCTGGTGAGACCCCAGGGTAGATTGATCATCTCCTGTCTTCATCCTCTGACGTCAGCCCCATGCCTGGATGCCATCAAAGGAATTATGATCCCAAGGAAGCAATCGTTTCAACAAAACTGGCATTGGGGAAGTGAGACGAGGTGGTTGCAAGACCGTCGGTACTGGGGCTGACTGCTTTGGCATGGGTGTAACCGTTGGTTCATCACCAGAATGTGCATTTGTCTTCTTTGGTCCCGATGCATTTGTTTTGGGACTTGGTTGGTTTGACCTTTGTCTCAGCTACCAGTATCAATGTCTTGGGGTCAGGCTGCATTGCCATGACACACAACTGGCTCAAAGGCAAGGCCAAAGCCGATGATAGCGAAAGGGCTAGTATGTCTGAAACTGGGGATGATTGTTCTGTAATCCCTTCCATCAATGGGGAAGCTGTGGTGAGCAGAAGACAGAGGGACTGTGCTAGATTGGTGCAGATGGAGGATGAGGCACTGTAAAGAGGCGTTTAGGCTACCTATATCTGCCAGCCTGAGAGCTTGCTCTCACAATAGGGATGAGCTGTCCTGTTCCTCCTGTCCTGCTTGTAAAGGCCTGGCAGTGGGTACAAGAGTCTATTCAGTGCACTTCTCCCAGGTACGAGAGACAGGTGGTATCTTCCTGCCACAGCGGGTGCACTTTTTGAAGGCGGCCTTGGAGGCCATGCAGACCCGAGGGGCAAAGACAAAAAGGAATTAAAACTTGAAGACAGCCAGAAAAAGTTAAGAAAGGAAGAAGGAAGGAACTGTGCAGTGAAAAAAACGGTGAGACACAGAAAACGTTCAAAGTGCTGGCAGTTGCTGCGGCGGATGAAAAGAACTAAGCGGCAGGTGGGAGCCATGCCTAGACCATGTGCAGAGGCGGTGGGCAGGCTCCCACCTAAAACTCTGCTCAGCTGTAGAATGTTGCGAATGACTATTCTGCTCAGGCGCATAACCCGTATATGTGAGTCACAGGCCACAAAGAAGTACCTGTCTAGGGCTGCCTCTACAAGAGAGGTTTAAAGCTCTTTCAAGGCGCTTAAAATTTTTTACCTCTACAAGAACGGAGCGCAAATCTGGCGTACAGGCGCGTTCTCTCTCCGATTATGCGCATTATCGAATGCGTGTTAAATCATGAGTTTTATTTTGCTCCGGCCGTTAAAGAGCATTTTGACTATGTGAATAAGTGCTTATGCGCATTAACTACTTGGAAAGCGCATTTTGGTCATCCGTTAATGCGCTTCGCCGCCTCTCGTGCAGAGGTATTAGGTGTAAATGCGCTTCAGCAATTATGCGCATAATCGCCTAACCGGGCGCAAAAGCGAATCCTTGTATGAAACAGGGAATCAGTCCTGAAAGTTTCCAGGGTAAGGAGGCAATCCCTTAACATTTCAAAACTTCAGGACAGGCAAAGTATAAATAAATAAAATGGGCATTTGACAAACTTGCTCCTTTGCAGAACAGTGCAATGTGGTGAGAGACAGTGCAATGCTTATACATGTCTACTCAGAAGTAAGCCCCACTGAATTCAGTAGACTTATTCGCAGGAAAGTGTGGATCTAATTTCTGCTTAAGGGAGCAAGCTTCTTTCCGTGGGACAGTCTACACAATTGCACAATTCATGTTCTTTCCCCTAGTTGGCCTTGGCTATTAGCAGTGTGCGTGTGTGTGTGTGTGTGTGTGTGAGAGAGAGAGAGAGAGAGAGAGAGATGAGCCATTCTCTTGTCACTCCTCCTCGATCTGGGATCTCCTAGAAACGTCTTGGGAAGGTAGGACTGGAACCTAAAATAGATGACAATGGATTGGAATTCTTCAGAGGTGGTGATATTATGTCGCTCTTGGAGCATGAGGAAGCCACAACATCTGAACAAGAAGTAGGTAGGGCCACATTACACGCTGTCACCCGATGTGGTCCTTGTCCTGGGAATGTTTGGGGTCCCATTACAGAGATAAGGCATGGAAAGCACATTTGCATTGAAACCAACTTCTGATACACATGTGTAGATATGAACTTCTGTGGGCCTCAAAAAGAAATAAATCACTAGGTAGCCTCAGCTTCAGCAATCCCTTGTAGCAATTTCATAATGTGTGAAATGGTCCTCATGCCTCGCTGAATCAAAACTTAGTCATTAACTCTTTTTTACTTCCCCAAAGAGGCCTGCCTCATAGTATGACAACTATTATTCTAATTGGGGGGGGGCGGCATATGGTCCTCCAGAGGTTTTGGCCCACAACTCCCATTAGCCCTACCAATGGTGAGAGATGATGGGATGGGAATTGGAGGCCAAAACATATGGAGGACCACATGTTGCCCATATCTGTTCTAGTCCAATGGCATGCTAGCACCAAGTCTGATGTCTGCTCCATCTCTCTCCAATTCTATAGGATCTCCCCAAACTGCTGTTCTACATGCAGACTGAACATCCCAGTATCCAATCAAAAACCCACCACTTGTTCTTAATCATTCACACGTTTGGGCTATATTCACCAAAGAGGAACAGCTTAGGATAGATCATGAAGCCAGAAAGAGACCACAGTGGAAGGGACAGAATCACTACAGAGACAGAATCACAAGACAAGTAGCAAAAAACAAATATCATTAGGGAAAGGCTACATCCCATTCCAAGGGAAGTCAGTTCTATTGAAATCAATGCTAACTTAATTGGGTCTCATGTTAGTTACAACAAACTGTTCTGCTGATTTCAATGGGTCTCAAGTATGACTAAATCTTTGTATTTTGGTTGTTTAAATTTCCATGACAGAAAGCTTCTCATGTCCTTAATTCAGCACTCTCAAGTTCTGTTATCAAAATTACATGAATAGGGACATTTAGGTAGATTTTCATTGGATGAATGATTGTGGGAAGTGGTTACAACTGAACAAAAATAACCTCCCAAAATTCTCTACACCATATGTGGGTAGTGACAAGGGGAAGGAGAATTTCACCAAAACAATTTTAGTTGGTAGGTGAAACTCTGCAACATTTTTTGGGGTGGAGGGGGGAAGAAAACTCTTAGAAAATTTCCCAGAAAACGCAGAAATTTTGGCTCACTTACTGTGGATTCCTATGCATATTTACTCAGAGCCAAATCCTACTAAATCCAATGGGACTTATGTCTTGGTAAGCGGGTTTAGGATTTTAGCTTTAATGTTGAATGAAATTCTATGGTTAGGTCATATTGCTAGCTGAAGGAAGCAATACGCTAAAAGAAGAGGACTGGAAATGGTAGGCAACAAGGCAATTCCTTCATTCAAGATTATTAAAATGTTATTAAACATTAAAATTAGATCCACAGTTGCACCCAAAATTGTCCACCCTATATTTGAATGGTGAAACTGTGAGGCCATTTTGCCAAATATTCTCCAGAGGACGACTGAAATTCTCTTATAATTTAAGAGGAGCTCAAAAATAATTAAAAAATAAAAATGAAATCAGGAAAGTCTTCTCTGAGAAATTTAGGCTTAGCCATAGTTAAAGGCTGTTTTCCCTTTTCAGGGCAATGGGAAGAAAGACAAGATGAGCCACTGCTGAACACCAATTTTGAAGTGAAGGGGAAATATGGAAAGATCTGGGCTAGAGTTCTAAAAAACAGGACTGATTTCCCTGCAATTCCAGTTGGGTACTAAAAGGCTGACTGAGAACAAGAAAGTTCCCATTCAAAAACATCCTCTAAGTTTCTCCCCAGATCCAGAACTCTGTTTCCATGAAATCCAAGGTGAAGGTATCAGAGATAATACAAGACAATTTTCTTTACAGTAGGCACTCAGTGGTTGAGAATATGCATGGCTTTTTAAGCATTGTCTTTATAGTAACAAAAACAAAAAAAACCACCCTGAAATGGTATGTGTATTAAGATAGGATGAGGGATGAATTTATATAAAATGCATGCAGTAAAATGAGTGAATCTTATCTTTGCAATTGTCTAACTGCATGCTACTTTTTCCATATTATCAGGAATTCTAACAGATGTGGTATGTGGCATTCCTGGCGTGCAATTAACAAAGAATCACTTTGGGCACAAGCTCCATGAGAAGAAAGGGACGAACGCTTCACTATTCTGCAGCCCGTGCACTTATTTTCTATTCACTTCCATGGAGCTTGAACAGGAAGCTTTCACAGTGGAATGTACTCTATACCAGTAATAAGTAGTTTTTTCCACCCACTACCTTCCTACCTTCCAACCAGAGATTAAAGGCACTCTGAAGATTCACATGACAGCACAGGTACAGTCTAACACACATACATATGCACACACAAAACTGCTGTCTTTTTTTTTTTTCTTAGCAAAAAAATAAAAAAATTTATTGTCTTCTAGAAAATCCATCCTGCTTTTGGAAATTGTGACACAAGATTGCATTTTTTTTTAGCTCCACATGCAAATCCACTTTGCCAAGAAAGAGTGTCTAAAACCAGGTTTCTGGACAGCCAAACACACATATATACAGAATACGAGAAAGAACAACAGCTGAAATCACAGTTCCGCATTACAGTCTATAATAATGGAATCAAACACCACATTGTACACACCACCTATTACCTTTTGGCTGATTTCTACACAGACTTGAGTGACTCTCTGCCCCAGCCCCACACCCCCTGCCTAGGAAAATCCAAGGAGAGAGACTGGTCAAGAATTGCCACCATAAATACTGTAGTGTGTCATTTTAAGAATTTATATTGTATGCAGTTTACTTTTTTTTCTTTAAAACATTGGAAGCTACAGAGTGGGGAAGCCCCATAGAGATCTTTGATCCACAGTCACCAGTTTGCAGAATACTTCACTTTTAATACTTTTCACCAGCAACATCTACTTCCCGTTGCATTGCTCCAAAGGCTGATATAATCCCCGAGGGGAATTTAAAACAAACAAACAAACAAAAGAGATAAACAACAATCACCCCACACTGGTAATAAATACTTTTCCTTTTCAGAGGAGGAAACAATAGGGGAAAGTCCTGTATAGTGGAACAAGCAATAAATGGTTGAGTCTTATGTTATTCCTTACCAGGAAAAGAAATTCTCTTCATTTGTCTGAGCTGTGCCAGCCCTTGGAGTGGCTCAGGTTAAGCTTGGAGACTTGTGGAATAGTTAAAAAGAAAATGGAATTATCCTATGTTAGGCAATAGTTGCAAGGGTTCTGTGTGGAGTCTCTGGCCTGGTTCACATGTAATGTTAAACCATGGTTTAGAATTACAAGGAGGAGCCACTGAGCTTTGGGCTCATCCACTCCCTGTCTCCTCTCCTCCACTACTGCAGCTGTGAGGAAACGATCAGAAGTTTCCATTTCAGATTAACCACAGTTTAGCATTATGTTCCAGCTATAAATGGCAGTTAATATTAGCTCTGGTTAGTGAAAACAAGTCAGCTTCATAAACCACGGTCTGAAGTCAGCTTGTTTCTAGTAACCTTAATAAAAACTGGCTTGTTCAAGTTCAGACGACACAAATATCTGCGGTTACTCTAAAACAGAAGTGAAAACTTTGAAATTCCTCCTCAGGGTTACGCTGGAGAAAGAGGAGGGAGCATGCAACCTCAAGGCTCGCTGCAGTTTGTCCTTACAATACTAAACCATGTCTTGGTGTTATGTGCAAACACAGCTTCTGTGTGCTGCAAACAGGCAGCTCCCAAGAATAAGTATGGGTGAGGTGCCACTTTTCCCTCTGCTGAAGCACTGCAGGAAGGGAGCGTAGATTGGCACCCTCCAGGCTGAGGAATCACTCAGCTGTCTGTTCCAATATGCGGACATTCCTCAGCCCCACAAAGCCATTCATCTTGAAAGAACATGGTACACGTAACTCTTAACACATGTTTCCCTACTCATTCTTCAGCTAATGATATTCCTCCACCTCTAGTCAAGGTAAAGGTTTACTGGCCTTTTTGAATACTGTGGTTTTGCAAATACAATTATCTCCTTGTCTCAGAGCCAGAGTGAAAAGAAAATTGACAGTCAGGTATAAAAGAGCCATAGCAGGCCCTCCCAAGTCTATAAGACCTTTGGGGTGATGGTAGTGGTAGGGTAAATGATATTTTTTTCTAATTGGGCCTTTGCTCACAAGGGAAGAGACAGGAGGCATTACTCTGTTCAAGAGTGTGTGGACTTTTATAATCCAAACACAATTCCTTGGACAATCCATTAAGGATGATTTACTCTAGCACCATCTAGTTTGCAATTTAGCATCACGCAAAAACTAATGACAGACTCCTGTTGGTCTTTAAAAAAAAAAGCAGTGCTGAGCAGGTACTATACAAGTTAGCAACTGCTGGCACAATCAAGATTTCCTTTGTAAAAAAGATTTCCTTTGTATATTTTCTCTCATTCATGGTTCATCCCACCCATTCCAGTAAACAAAATTGCCTATACAGAAACTTAATCCAAAGTTAATTCTTTACAAAACAAATGGAGAGATCAGTTTTGCTTTTCCATTTGGTACCTAACAAAGCATTCACATTTCAGGTATTTCATTTCAATATTAAAATTCATAGAAATCTAGGATTCTTTTTTTAAAAAGTGCTTCTTAAAGAGCTAAAGAGTGGGATAGAGAAGCGTGTGCTTCTATAGTTCCCAAGCGTGGATAAAACCAACCAGTTGCTACATCCTCTTGCCTACATATTACACTGACAGAGATGAGGCAGAGGGAAAAAAACATAATTGGAGAGGAAGCAGCCAGGAATTTGTGGGGTTGGGGGAATTTTTGATCCCAGTTTGGATTCTTTGGTCCTTCACAATTAAACAGACAGACAGATTGGGTTGTGGCACTACATGTAAACAGGCTTTTGCCTCCTGTACAATTTCTTTCACACATCCCACCAGCAAAGCAATTTGCCAATGGATGTTGGAAGAGAGGAAATGGAACCTGATAACCAGCAAGATTCTATAGTTTCCAGGTCTTAAAAATAGGACAAACTACTTCTAAGTGACACTTGAGGAGACCCGTGACATATCTAACCCCCCTGTAGGATTCTGTTGGAATTACACAAAGCTGTAGCAATTCAGGACAAAACAAATCGTCCCACAAAGTCATCTCACTACAGACAATCACATAGAAAAGCAGAGGAAGCAATAAAACACCATGTTTACAAAACTAAGTGTTACAAACCAGTCACCATCAAAGAGCCTGAAAATGGCTGCAGTTTTGTATAAACAATGTAGACCCGATTCAAAGAGTTTATTTCCTATGATCTTTAAATTAGTTACCAAAATAGTTTAGTACATTTCCAGCAGAGTATTATTCCCCCATAATTTAAGTGTGTGTGTATGTTTTTAAAAATGTTCACATATTTTAAACAAACAAACTTTCCTTAAGACTGAGGCATATTTGCTGGCCTTGGAGACCAGGGATGCCCCATGGCACAGACATTCAAAGGCTACAACCAAAAACAACACAGCCACAAGAGTCAGCCAGCAGTGCCTTTCCATACGGAAAAAAGAGCCAATTAGGTGTTCTTTAAAAAAACAGATACTAGTACAATATACACATTGAAAAAACGCAGTTTTACCAAACATAAAAGTTAATTAAAAAAAGAAAAGAAAAGAACTAAACAGAGCTGCACTTTGAGATCATCTGGGAATGCATATTAACCCCCCAAGTATGGGAGGGTGGAATTGTGAAAGCAAATCTAATGATGTACTAGCATTAAATATGAAAACACTTTGGAGGGAAAACCTGACAGTGAATAGCTGGATTACTCTTACGAAAAACAAAGTTTGCTAGAGTTTCCAGTGCTTTTTTGGGTTGGGGAAAGGTGGTCAACTATTGCAAAGAAAGCAGAGACTTGTGAGCAAGGGAGTGATACTATAATTCTAAATATTACACTTGTACATGTTAAACAAACTCCCAGTGCAAAATGACACATTAGAGTCCTTCTGGACTGGACTGTTGTTTTTCATTGTCTAGAAGGTGTTGCAATGTTTGAATAAGTCAAACCAAACTGCAGTGGGAGGAGTTCTACCACCCAGGATCTGCAAGACGACTTATTTTCTGGATACAAGCTTATAACAACAGTATCCCAAGCCACGAATTTCATTGAAAGTCAGATGGATTTAGGCCCCAATATCAATTTTTAGAAGCTTGACACACATAATGAAACTTTAACACATAATCAGGGACAACACCCCTCTGTAAGGCACTCTGGGGAGAGTGCAAACTTGTTTTTAAAGGAAATTATTTGCTGACGCTTCAATCCTAAGCACATTTACTAGGGGGTAAGTCCTGCTGAGTTCAATGGAGCTTACTTCTGAGTCAACATGCTTAGGATTGATCTGTAAGTTTCTTTTTAAATTGGTTTAAGTAGAGCTTGAAACCTAACTCATGCTGGCCCACAAAAGCACAGGAAATAATTTCATGTTACTCCTGATATTCCAGCTATCTGTTGCTTGGGACCAAAGCAGGTTACTGCTCATCTGTTTGAGTAAAAAGACAAACCTATGCGCTTCTCTGACTGGATGCACTATGTCCAGTAAGAGGTGAACAATATAAGTAGCAGTTATTGCTGTCTATGACAACTGATTACTCAATTTTATCTGGTATATGCAGTTCTCTAAGAAGTGCACGTCCAATGTAAGAGGAATGCATTTATAGACTTCAGTTTTTTGGTCGTCTTGGGAGGATATTCACCAACGTCATCGAAGTTGTCTGCTGGCAGGTCTGCATACGAACAAGGAAATTTGTAACCAAAGGGAGTTGACTGTGATGCCAACCCAAGAGGACAAGTAGAAGGTATTTTGTAAGAAAGAACAGTAGCAAGGAGATGTCTGCATGGGAACTCCTCCCATTTACAGCTTGGTGTTTAATGCCAAGGCAGAAGTGCAGGAGTCAAGCCCCCTCCCCTCCCCTTCCGAACAACTCCTTGGGCTGTGCAAACACTATATTCCAGTCATGCTCGGTGCATGTTCCCATCTGCTGGGGACCAGCCGCAAGCAGGTGACTGATGCATGGATCAGATGCACAGAATGAACATAATTGATCCCTGAAGAACACGCTGTGCAGATGCTCAGGGAAAATTCAGAAACCTCAAGGACATGGGAAGATGTCCCTACTTACAAGGAAAAGGAATGTATTTGTGAAATGAAGCATTGTGGACTCTGAACATCCCTTCCCTTCCCACCTTTTCAGCAATCCAAGTGTGGCCTCGTGGCATTTACTGTAAAGCTTTCAGAAGAATGCTAAGTGGATTAGGAACTTAAGTCCTCCTCTATTACTCTGCAGCTAACTAATTTTTCAAATGAGGATATTCTATCCTCTTAAATTGTTTGTTAGTTTTCATCCTACTCCTTTGCCTTCATCCACCCACCCACCCACCCCACTCCTCGTTGTTGCCTGCCCCCAGTTATGCTTATTGGGAATCAGTCTGTTGCTACTGGAGACATTTGAATACTAGGGTCCCTGAATATTTGCAAAACTCTGCTTCTTCCCTTTGGTTGTGAATTTAAGATATGTTTCTTCCCCACAATCTCGCTACTATTATTTATTATTTTATTTTATTCATTTAATAGATTTATATACTGCCGAACATATTTTTAAAAATATCTCTAAGCGGTATATAAATCTCTGAAAATCTATTACTCTGCAGAAGTTACAGGTTGAGGGAATCCAAGTTTCAAATCAGTATGCAACTCCCAAAAATTCACGAGTCTGCTATGTAAACTTTACCAAGTGGTATCATGGTGTTAACCATGGAAGACGAAGCTGGGAGCAGAATGGGAATTGTTGGCAGCTCAGTAGACAGATGCATCATGAACTCCTGAAAAGTAGCCCCTCTTCTCTATCACATCCTATACCCCCCCGCGCATATTCATTTTAGCACACAGCATAGCTAGCAATACAAAGTGCTGCATAGTGCAAACAGATGACACTGCTCTGCAAAAATCTTATTATCTTTTCCTAGCACACAAAGCGAAGAGCTGCTGCTCTCTGAACTATATAGAGTGGATGTTGCTCCTCGCTACATCACTGGTAACATTACCATTCATGGAAAGGGAAGAGCAGGGGAATGGACGTATTCTTTTATGGGTTTATTTCTTCCCATTGGCAAATAGCAAATATTAGTCCAGTAATGATCAACTTGAGATCCAACTGCGCTGGTGGGTCACAAATTATAGAGGCCTGTGTTAGGCAGGCTAAAAAGCTGCAAAGATTCCATGTGCCTCTATTTAATTATCACTGAAAATAAAGCTTATAGCAAGACCCCTCATCTGTAGTAAGCAACAAGAAAGCAAAAGGACTATTCCAAAGGTGTCCTCATTGCTTCACATCTGTACGTCTACCTACCATCTAGGATGCCTTCCATGTCTATTAACCATGGTTCTGAAGCACAATTCCTTGCCAAGGAAATACAGACCACTACATCTGAACTCTCCTCTTTACACAGCTTCATCTGGCAGTGCTATGGAAGTCTCTAAAAGCTTCACCTAACTTCTCATGAGAAAATTATCATGGCCAATGGCCAGGCCTCATTGGTTTGTTTATAATTTCACTCCTTTTGTTGTTTTGGTAGAAACTTTGAAGGGCATAAAACACTTTAAAAAAGTGAATTTTTGTTTATCAAAGCAGACAAGTAAAGTTCCTCACATGTATTGAAGGCCAACAAGAGTTCCAAATGCGTGAAGCTCTGAACAGGCAGGGGAATGCAGACGGGCTTCTGTTACTGAGTCAAGTGTATGACTGGTACTTTAAAAATACTAAATGATGACGATGCAAGACGCAATAGGCAAGAGAAGGGGGATGAAGGCATACTCAGAAATTGGATTTCCATCTTTCTTCTCCCCACAAGTCCAGTCATCACCTTGGAAAGCACTTGCAAGCCCTTCTTCACCCTCCCTTCTAAATCCCTCTCCAGAAAAGATTAAAAAAGGTTACATCCTAAATAGAAAAAAGGAGGGTGCGGAGAAGGAAACAGACTCTGCAAATGGCCCTTTGATCTATATTAAAAACAGCTCTAAAAGTCCCTAAGGAGTTAGAATTAGCAGGGACTGGGTGGGTGGGGGGAACTCTTTAAATGGGAGATGCAAAGTATTAAAAAGTGCTCTGCAACTAATTTGTTTTTTATGTATATATATATATATATATATATATAGTTCATATATATATTCATATTATATTTTATATATATATATATATAAAGTTAAAAAGTTCTATGTGATATGCTAAACCAAGTGTCCTAGTAGGGT
This sequence comes from Anniella stebbinsi, assembly GCA_029215795.1. Classification (NCBI taxonomy): domain Eukaryota; kingdom Metazoa; phylum Chordata; class Lepidosauria; order Squamata; family Anniellidae; genus Anniella; species Anniella stebbinsi. Next base: position 54,431,167 of record JARDYH010000005.1, on the reverse strand, counting down.
CACGACTGCAGAGCGTGTGGCCTGTTGGGATGGCAGATGGGGCATTCGCCCTCCTCAGCACACGTTTCACACAGCACAGTGTGTTGGCACGGTAGTACCACCCGGTTCTCTTCCTGGCACTTGAGGCATTTCACGGACTGCATCTGGAACACTGCCTGAAAAGAGAGGAGGGGCGGGGGCAAAACCAAAGGAGATTGTCAGTGAAAACCTAATAGTAGTAAGAGAGCTCAGGAGGCAGCTGCTCAAGGAACTGGAGGTATTTCCAATTTTGTATGTGGGGATCGACAAATAAATCTTCCCTCCTGCTGTCTCCACCCATCCCCCCAAATAAGAGCAGAGGCATAGAAGAAAGTGAGTGCTGTATTATTGCATGCTATAGATCCCCAGTCATTACATAGAAGCCCTTTATGAGCTTTGCTCTCAGCTACGAACTAGAGAGCAACTCCCTTTCCTATCATCATAGTTTAAGAGCCTTGCCTACTAACAGAGCGGAGGAGCATCCTGGTGTAAGCTGCTCTCCTCACAACCCCAAAAATGTAGCAGTTTATGGTTGGCTATCTATGATTTCAAAATTGAACATGGATTCGAAGTTTCAACTTTACACTGGTGCCTTTCGTTTAGCATGTAAGAAGTCACCTAGGTTACTTGTGGGATGAGGCCTCTCCCTCAAACCCACCTTATCAACTCTTTCCAGGTTGGCACGCAGCTGTTTTTGGAGGTTATAGAGCGTGGAGAGGGAAAGGGTCTCTAGATCGGAGAGTGAGCGCAGGAACTGGGGGTCCTGGCCAGTGTGGATCCTCTCAATTTCCTCTTGGAGTTTCTTTACTTGCAGCTCCAAGGCCTCCCTCTTCTCTCGGGCTCGCTCACATTCGACGGTTGCTGTGCTGGCACGATCATTAGCCTCCTCTGCTTCTTTTTTCCAAGCATCACATGCCTGTGTGTCCCAAAGCAAAAACAAAAAAAACCCTAGTATGAACACTCAGTTTTTCTCCACATGACATCTGAGGCAAAACATTCCCATCTCTTGGCCTCACTCCATAATTTGAACCATTTCTGAAGCATTATTTTAAATGTCCTATACATTGACCAGCTTACTTATCTACACACATTCCTGAATCAAGTGAAAAATAAGCATATTCACACATGACAATTTCTCCCATCATGGGATAATTCATGCCACAAATTCCTAGCACACAAACACTGTGGGCACAATATTAGCAAAAATAGTACACACATCTTGGATTTTACGGTATTACTCACATGGATGGCTTTAGTATATTATCCAGCTCTGCACTCTGTTTGCTTCTGCTCTCTGGCAAGGTAATTTCCCAGAGGTGGAGTGACATGTTTTGTAAACTTGCCCCTTGAACTAACGAGGCGTGTGTGAACAAGTGTGTGCACATGTGTGTGTGTGTGTGTGTGTGTGTGTGTGCATGTGTGTGTGTGAGAGAGAAAACTGAAAGAGACACCAAGGTTATCTAGTCCAGGCATACACACTTTACCATAACGCCTACACAGACTATCCCAATTACACTGTGCCATGAGAAGAGAACAAGCGCAAAGTGCCTAAAGAGGAGCAGCCGGCCCAGCCAGCTCAAGTAATTTACTCAACACCATCCATGTGCCTCAATCTAGTTAAGGGACTAGTCAAGCAAAAAGCTTACATGGACACCTAGAATTGCTAGCCAATCGGCCTGAGGGGAGAACTCACTTCCCCATATACGTCGTTGTTGATTTAAAAGGCAGCTTGAATGCAAGAGAACGGGGGCTTACCGCTCCTCCAAACCACAGCTGCTCAACCTCAACGTAACTAGAACATTATCGCAAAAGGTGAGCAGAGTATCAATTTGGAGGGGGATACATAATTCAAGCAGTACGAACAGAATTAGAAAGATGTACCAAAAGGCAAACTGAAAAAGCCAACACTCATAGATTCCATGACCTATAGGAATGCTACAAGGGATTTGGAAATGTTCAGCCCAAATTTTCAACTTACTCCTCAGCATATCTACAATATCAATATGTTTGTTTATTCATTAGTAAGTAGGCATTAAAAAGGACTAAAAAAAGTAAATGTGAAGGGGTTATATTGTACCATCGCAAACACCAACTCTGCTTCTGCTTGTTATCTTGGGACTTTCAGATGGACTTCTTTGGCCATGAATATCCTGGGAAACCAACCCTCTGCCAGCGCACACTACCTGTTTGGCTTGTTTCCAAGACTCCTCCCACTGTTTTATCGTGCCGTTAGCTTCATCTAACTCCTGCCGCAACCTGGCCAACTCGGCAGCACCTGGACCTGACAGAAACGCAGGCGAGGTGCTGGGTGAAAAACTTCCAGAAGCAAAGTGCTCCCATATGCTGCTGTTCATCCCATTTAAACCTGTTTCATGCAGAGACAGAGAGAGAGACATATAAGTTATGCCACATATATTTCTGGCTTACCCCTTTTCCTTGCCCAACACGATTTTGGAAAGGGAATAAAATGATTCAATCTTTCACAGGGCAATGACGCATTTGGGGAAACACATGCATGTGCCTACTACACTGTTAGTCTGTCACTTTGGCTTAAGCAGGGGGAATGGCAGCAGGATAAATGTTCCCTGTTTGAAAAAGGTATGACATATGGCATCCTGATGCCAATAGTGTTCTTGAGCACTTTGTATTGTACCCTAGCCCACAACTCTACTAGAAACAGATGCAGTATAGATGCACCACACAGTGCAGACCCCCGCAAGTGAGACATGAATCACAGCACACTTGAGACAGATGTGCAGGGAACTGTCAGAATAGGCATAAGGTTGATTACGCAGCAAACCGTGTATGGACACTTTTAAAAAGTTTTCCACCAGCCCTTACTTCATCGGTCAATGTAATTAAGTCTTGTGTTGGCAAAATTGTCATTTATTTTCATGTGTTTACTTTTGAAAAGACACTCAGGGGTCTCTCTTCCCAACACCTCATCACAATCCCTTCATTTTGATCAAAACCAGAATTGTTTGACAAACCCAGCCCCCCGTCTGTGATTATCTAAATACTCTAAAATCTATTAAGGTGCATCCCATTTTAATCATATTAAGTTATTCAGTACAAACGAGCTTTAAATAGGTTAGACTGGCCATGGCTATGCTGGACGGCACCATATTAGGGAAGGCTGATTTAAGATTCACAGCTGGGGCTTTGCTGATTTAACTCAAGAGTTTCTGCCTTGGTCTAAGAACTGGCCCACGAGTAGTTTATTCTGATGCAATGTGCTTGCTCCTCAAATTAAAGTCTAATACTAAGGAAATAGAAGCACACATTACGTTTTAAAATTTCCACTTAAAAATGTAAAGTGTGAAGGCAACAAACACGGGCTTGGGGTGGAGAGCCTGTATCATACAAGTCCTCTCACAAGAGAACAGGGGTTGGTTGAATTTCCCTGCTGAGTGTACACCTGCAGGCAAAACTGTGTTTGCTGTTGCAAATTATGTAGAATGGTCCTAAGGATCTGGTCCATGTTGCCAGAGCATCTCAAACTGGATAGAAATCCACAATCCCTGCAGCTGTTTCTGCTTTTCACCAGGGATCACACCGAAAACTGGAATGCTGCAAATAGGATTTATGGCTTTAGAGAACAAGGGAGATCCATAGCGTGTGCATGCAGAGTATCAGGGATTGCTTCTTCTACCATACGTAGGGAATTGTGTATTTCTTACCCAAAAATATGCTCAGGTAAGGTAAGGTTCAGCAAATGGATAGCCTAGGAAAAATATTTGTAATACTGCTCTAAGAGACTACCCCTCCCTTCTTCACACTGAATTTAAATCATGATTTGGTTTCAACTGTAAGACTAAGGAACTGTTCACTAGTGTTTATGCTGCATTACTAAGAAGCATGGCTAGTGTGAGCTCATCCTGATTCCAGTCGTAGCCTTGTAAAAAATTTGGTCAGAGCAGAGGAACCAAGTCAAGGGCACACACGGCTATAGAAAGAGATGCAACCTACATTTCTTATAAAAATGGAATCTGCTTCTAAAAATGTCAGATAGTCAGCCTTATTTTACAACCTTTATTTGTTATCATGGTAGTGCTGACACTGTTTTTTTATGCCTATGCACAGTACATTTTTGTTCAGAAATAAAAATTATATAGCAAAATTGCGCATGAAAATACGTTTTCCACTGATTGCGAGCGTAACAAGAGCCAATAAAGCCAATGCCTTTTATAGTGCAATCTTACATATATCTATTCAAATATAAGCCCCATTAAATTCAATGGGGCTTACCTCCAAGTAAGTGCATTTAAGACTGTAGCCTTAATGTCTTTGTTCAATAGGACTGGCTCACACACTCATTGGCTGGAGATCCTGTATGCATATAGTCATGGATGAGGAAAGCAGAATGCATGTATGCCTGAATATATATATAACCCTTTTTTGGGAGGAGGGCAGTTTGTCCAAATTAGGCATACATCATTTACTGTAAAATCATATTTTAATCCTTTGTAAAACACCTGGGAACTTGCTGGAGAGTGGGGCATACATCCCTACAATAAACAAATAAAATAAAAAGTATGTGCTGTGTATCACTTGCAATATTATGGATTTATTTATTTAGGGAATATATGCCCCACACTTTCTGTCTTGCGCCTGCTCCACAACCATTTGTACAGCATCCCTAGCTGATAAGTGTGTAAACTGTATCCTTAAAGTACTTAAAACAAATCTAAATAGGCTTCCAATGTATTGACCGTGGGTTGTTTTTGTACAAAGCAGATGGTTATACAGGAGTAACAGACTGACACAATAAAACACATGAAAACAAATGTGCATATTCTGCCCTCCTCCTTCGTTATTCACCCTCTTCTTTTTTCACTTCTGTCCTGTCTATCTTACCTAGCCTCTTTAACAGGGTCAGCAGCAATTTTATGCTGTACAGCAGGGGTGGGCAGATGGTAGCTCTCCAGATGCTTTGGACTTCAACTCCCAGAAGCCCCTTCCAGCGTGGCCAATGGTCAGGCATGTCGGGAGTTATAGTCCAAAACATCTGTAGATCTCCTTTCTGCCCACTCCTGCTATACGGCACGCAGGACATTAAGGAAATATTGGGGAGAATCCAATGTCACACTTGTACTCGTCCCAGGTACGCCACTTCTGGACCGCATAACGACAATTTAGCACTTTCAGAGGCAAGCAGATGCGAGTGAAGATGCAGGTCGGTGGAGCTTGCATAAAGGAGTTCCACCAACCCGCACCCTTCCAGAAGTGAGCAATTCCGCTTGTTTTGGGGCTTACCTCTGGAAGCGCTAAACTAGCATTCCGCAAGCAGTGGAGGCTGCTTGCAGACTGGAAGTGGCAGGGCTGGTCGCACAGGGACCAGAATCGCCATCCAGCTCTGCTAGTGGATGGACAGTGCTGAATTCTGCTACTTAAGTGTTAGCTAGCAGCAGCACATTTCTGAGGTGCTTCTATTTAGCTACTACAGCTACCTCTCAGACTGCTAAAATACATTGGCATTATTGGGGCTTCCTTAATTGGAGCCAATACTTGACCCAGGACCTGGTTTTAAAGCTCATCCCAAGAACATATGAAACAATAATAAAGAAGGAAAGTTTCTAAGCATCTGGAAAATGCCTTTTCCTCCCTATTAGAAAATCAAATATTGATGTAACCATTCTAAAGCAGGCCTGATGTTGCTTTAAAATTGACAACTAGGGCAGGATTGTATTGAAATGCAAGTCTGCCTGGTGATCATATTTTCTAGTCTAGAACCCCTTATTGTTAATCTTAGCAGCAAATAGATCTGGTTGTGAAGTTACATGGTAGTAAGGGAAGGCACTCTGAACTTACACAAAGGTGTCTCTTGCTACTGTATACAGACACCCACTCTGGTCTATTTTGATACACATGGACTATTAAGCCCTTGTTATACTTTAAACATCAGAATTTGTTTGGAGACTATTAGATAGAAATTAACTATTTAGCCTCTGATACACTTGGAATAGCTGGTTTTCAGGGTTCATATTTATTAGTCATAACCCAATTGGTATGACAAACAGGTGTAGCACTACAAAAGTAAAATAGTTCAAGTGCATAAGAAACTAGTAAGTTAATAGCACTATGCATTTGTAAATTTTCCTGCAATTGTTGATATGCTTGTTAATAGATACTTGTTACTTTCCTGAACTGATATTTTGTTATGGACATAATAAGGAGCTGCCTCATCGTGAGTCAGACCACTGGTCTAACAGTCTAGTATTCTCCACACTGACTGGCAGTAACTCTCCAGAGCTTCAGAGTGGAGTCTTTCTTTCTTAGCCCTAGTTGGATATGCTGGAAATTGAATTTGGGACCTTCTGCCCTACCACTCAGCTATCAGCCTGGCCCTGTTCAGGCTGTTTGCCTTCTTCTCCTAACTACAGAACCTTACCCTTACAATATTGAAGTAATAAGTCTTCCTTGCACATTTGGAATTTAATTTACTGCAGTACTGGAACTCTGAAGACACCCCACCGAATCCCAGCTACTGAACTCTTTTATCTCATCCTTTGTTTGTGTTCTTCTCTTCTTGTGAGAGACAAATCTTTCTGGGATAATCTTGGGCCTAGTGACTCCTTCCTTATCTTATGGGCACTGGCACAAGGTATGTTAGGTGGCAACACAGAATGCGGACAATCAAATGAAAGCTAAGATAAAAGGAAAATACTTACATGGTATAGACAGGTATGTACATGTTAACATGCATGCTCTCACATACACATTGGGCATTTACCTAATGATCCATGAGAAGCTGATGTCCCCAGGAACGTGTTTTCTGATTGGCTTAAGTGTCCCTGGGGCTGATGGAGGAAATGCGATGATAAGCTGACCGGTGGAGAAGGAGAGGCAGAGTGAAAGGAGGCAGAACTTCCAAGGGACCCAGGGATATTTACAGGAGCAGAACTTTGCAGCAAACTCCCACCTGGACAAAGAACACACAGAAAGGATGGGAATGTAGAAGCCATGAGTTATGAGTGGAAGCACAGCACAGGAATTTGAACAGCAGGTGTTTGCTTCACTCTCTGCACCAGTAAAAGGACAGGGGGAGTCCAGGGTCTTCCTCTACTTTACAGCGCCTTTTACCTTCAGGAGGAGCCTAATGGGAACTGTTCCTCTGGCCAAGGTAGATGGAATAGCAACATCCTTGGTTGCTAATTGAGAAAAAAAATAGGGCAGTAGGGACAGAGTCAATTGTATTCTAGTAAACAACGGACCCTTTATAGGGTGTAAGGGACTATCACAAGAGACTTTTAGATAGCGGTTTTTCACTGCCTATATCTCCACAAGGACAATACACTAATCCATAATATGCATGTTTACATGAAATTACTAGTGCAAGAGGCTACATTTCTTCATGGCAAAAAAGTGACTGGTGATGATGGGCATCTTTCTTTTCACAGGAACAGGAAAGCATGTATCAACCAGATCAAATGAATTAAGCGGATGCATTTCCAAGGACAAGAATCTGAATTGAAAATAGCTCCCACCCCATGTTACATATCCTGCCAGATATATTCTCATAAATTCAACACACCTTCTCCATAATCAGGGATAAAAGTATGTTCTTAAGTATCACTTAAGCAGCAGCAAACAAGGCAGTTTCTCAATATTCAAAGACATTGTGTCAAGGGAGAAGCTACAAATTAATTGGGGCTACTGACAAACTCCATTTCTAATGCACGTGTAAACAACTACACTCATAAGGAAGATGTCCTAGCAGATCAGATCACTAAATTTCAACACCACCATTATTTCTGCTAGACCCACAGGAAAGAGATCAGGGGAAATCACCTCCCCAGTTGAACAACGGAAGAGTCCAAACTGCATGGCACAATGGAGGAATCGAATTCACTAGTATATGAAATTTGCTAGCATTGTCAGAATCATGAGAATCTCAGATTTGATTTTTTTTAAAAAAACAAACAAACTCAGTTTCTATTCCTCACATTTATAAAGCTTGAAAACGCACAACAGCACCTGCAGAAGGTTCAGAAATTAGAGTAAGTCTGGGATGGCCATGGGAGGAACTAATACATGCCACAGAATTCCCCATCATTATTCTAGTTTAGGAAAGTTACAATTGTGGGTAGAGGCAACCAAAGTGTTATTCTAGGTCAGCTCAGAAGGGTTGTGATAAGAGGAGGCTTGTAATGACAAAAAAAAACCCTGATGCCCTTGAACTATTTCTGATCGCCTGAGGGACAGTCTCCTGCAACCATCCTAAAAAAGGTGAGGTTGGCTTCATGGGAACCAAGCCTGTGTCTACACTCCTTAAAAACACCAGTTAGGCCACATTCTGAGTCATATCTGATTTGTGGGGTCTGCATTGCAAACTGCATCCATTTCCAAACTGTTTTTAGACAGGAACAGCATGGGCATGATGTCAGTACAGAGCTGGCTCATGCTGAATCCTAGCTTTTCAAAGAGGAACCAGTTTTTGAGACAACAGACTTGATCACTTGAGGGTTATGTGGTAGGCTATTCCAATTTGTGCAGCTGCTCAAATCTGAAATGGTACTGAGGGCAGGACATGGTGAAATTGAACCGCGCGTTGATGGAAGGCCATTGCAGACTTTCTGCAATGGCCTGCAACATCCGGCACCACGGAGGGTCAGGTTCAAACTGAAGAATAAGCCCTCATGAGAGCAAGCGTTCAAGACAGCAGTGAGTGGCAGGCACCCAACAATTTGCACATGGCTTTGGTTCACAAGGAAGAAGCTGTGTCAACAAACAACGGGATCCTTACAACAGGGGCACCAAGGCTGAAAGGACTATTTTCACGTGAACAACCAGAGACACGAAAAAATGGACGCTAGTTTGAAATGACCACATACAGATGATGAGATACATGTGCAGTAGTTTGTCAATGTGTGGCAATAATGCCTTGCCATGGTCCTGTGACAGCAGAACAGTGGTATGAATCCCATTTTTTCCCCATTATTTTAAAATGTTTTTTTTTCCTCCAGGAAATATTCCACGTCATAATTTCATGAACATGTTTAGTGTGTCACCACTGAGGTACTACAAAGCAAAATTAGCCATGCCTTTTTCATAGACATAATTGGGATGTCTGAAACCAGTGGAAGGAAATTCAAATTTGCTAGCCAATGAGGGGCCCTTTGCTTCAAGGTCTCCCATTGGCTGCCAACCGACATATCATGTTAGGGCTGGTTTTATGAGCTTGTTAGGCTGCTTCAGCCAGCTGATGGGGCAAACCCTGCTTGGCAGAAGATCAAAGAAAGCTCTGTTGCTTTCATGTACCTATCATGATGCCACTCGTGTGGGGCACCGAGCTGCTGTCAAATGTCTTCTCCAGGGCAGCCACTCCGAATTCGTTCAGGTCCAGGTCATCCAAGGCAGACTCTGCCAGACAGAGGCACCAATTATATATTACAAAAAGGACCAACAACTTCAAGGGATAGGGAAGCCCAAAGAGCCTACATGCAGAGATGCCACTGCTCTGGTTGGGAGAATCTACACGGCCCTGCTCCCCACTGCGCGATGCTGCCAAAAGTCAACAGTTGTAAAAACGAGGCAGCTTTTCATATTGCTTTCTATGGGCCTCTTTGGAACCCTAAAAGCCTTTCAGGATCAGGTTCTTCCCATAGGCGGACATCAGAAATAACAGCCATGCAAAACAAATCACCCTGCGCACCTGCTGTGCAGCTTGACTTTGGGTCAAAGTACATCCAAAGATGGCTTTCATGACAGGTGCCTGACCCAGTCACCTAGCAACCTGGGTGCCCATGACGCAGGGTGACTGGAATGTCCTGCTTTTAGGAATTCCACAGTGGAGCAGTGAATTGGTTTGCAATTCAGTGACGGAGATGTGCAGTAGGAATGAAGTGCAGGTATGGTCGTGGAAAGAAAGCAATTGTGTGTGGCAGTTAAGTGAGGGGCATCAGGTGGGGGTTGGGGTGGATTGGTATACCCTAGCAAAGCAGGCTATAGCCAGCAGCGGCCCAACAATGGGTCAGCGATATAGCATGGTCATTGCCAGTTGGGGATGAGATGGAGGAAGCCTACACAGGATCTCCCCAGTGCTATTCCTAGTCAATTGGCTACATCTAGCAAACGTGCTCCCTTAGGGTTGTCTCACAAAGAATGGTATGGCTTGCATTATATTCATGATATTCATGTTACTTGAGAAATGTGGGGGTCATAAAAAAGATCACAAACAATTCTGTAAGTTGAGAATGGATGCATCCCTTCCCCTTAGTTTATACTTTTCTGTGTTGGTGTCTTACTTTTTTAGCTTTTGGCAAATGCTTAAAAGGACTGCCAGTCTCCCCAGCAATGCACTGTAGAATCCCTGTTAGAAACTGTAACAAGGACCCTGTCTGGGGCTAAATTTGTTCTCCTCCCCCACCTCCACCTTTTCTTTCTGGCGCAGGGATTGTCTCTTTTGTTTGTACCATTCCAGGCCTGTAACAGAACATTAACAGTTAACAATAATCAAAAGAAGATACTTAGAGAATAAGAGGCCAGAATCAAGCAGGGTTATATACCCTGTTTTAAAAGAGTCAATAACAGGAAGTAAAAGATGTGTCTGGGGAGAAAATAAAAGGGAAATAGCTGCCCTGCACAATCTGTACTCTTACTCTCCTTGGAAAGTCTACAAACTCAGACATGGTAACATACCATCCCCTTGAAGAGAAGCATAAATAAGGTCCTTCTAAAATCTTCACCTAAGGTATAAACTGTGGACATGTTCTTGATGTGTACAGATGGAGAGTTTCTCTTCATAACATTCATGAAAACAGTTGCTCAACCACAGTTTATACTTGTCATATAATTGAATGTTTAATCCTAGATTAGCCCACCACAGTGGTACCTTGGGCCAATTTTTTGATCTGTGAATTTAGCAAGCATAGAGTAAAATGAAGGACAGGAAGCAAGTTCTCCTCCCTCCCTCACACACACACACACACACACACACACACACCCCAGATTAGGAGCAATCATGGCCACCCAGTCACCATCTTGCTGCATTTTAACAGAATTCACATGTCATGAAATTAACTAAAGGAGTTCCTATGTCTGGCTGTTCCAGAGTTGAAATTATGATGAATGAAAGAGCTCAAATAAAACACCAGCCAGTTCAAATGGAAGGAAAGCATGGGTTCTGCAAGAACTGGGCTAGGTAGCTAGGTCTACAACATGTTCCTCCTATTTCCCAATGCTGGATATTCCCTGAGTCTCCCCCACCCTCCATGAGAAATGTGCATAGGCAGTATTACCTATCACAGACTCCACTGTGTCACTGGTTGGGTAGAACGGAAGGGCGTTGGCATTCATGCCTGGAACACTGCTGGTGCCTGCTGGGCTGGGCGGTGTTGCTGCTAAACTAGAGGTGATACTAGAGGAGATGCTAGATGTCAGTGGACTGCCAACAGGAAGAATCCCCAATATATCCTGAAAGAGGAAGACATTATTTACGCACCGGATAATTCATTCTAAACACGCAACAGAGACATGTATGAATAAGCATCTAACTATACCAAGACAAACAGTGGACTGAAGGGTGTAAATAGATATTCTGACCAGAGATTGGAATGATTTTAATGTCTCTCTCTCTCTATTTTATTGGAATTTTATACAGATCTACATAACAAATCAGAGAGCAATTTACAAACTAAAAGAAACAATACAAAACACAAGCACTAATAAAAGCAACACTATAGAACTAAATATTCATCAAAACCAAACTGGCACTGAGAATATATACCACAAAACTCAGAATTCTCATCACAAAGACCCAAAAGCCGGGTAAAGAAGTGTGCCTTACGGAAGTGACAAAAAAAAAAAAAGCTACTGAACACATCTGATGCACCTTCAACAGCAGGGGCTTCCATAACAAGGTGCCACAACCAAGACGGCCTTAGCTTGGTCACCACTCTCCGGGCATTGCCCACAGGTAGGACCACAAGCAGGGCCTCCTCTAAAGACCCCAAAGGCCAGGTTGGTATATTCCGGGAGAAGTGCTCTAACAAGTATTCGGGCCCCAAGCCATTTGGGGCCTTATAAATCCACATCAATATCTCGGAATTTGGTTCCAAAGCAATCAGGCAGCCAATGCAGATCACAGAGAATAGGTGAAATATGACTTCTGCTTTGTCCACCACTCAAAAACTGAGAAGCGGTATTCTTCAAGGACAGCCCAATGTATAGTGCATTACAGTAGTCTTGGTGCAAGGTTACTATGGCATGAATCACTGTGGCCAGGTTACCCCAGTGCTGGAAAGGTCATAATTGGTGAACCAGTTGGAGCTGAAATTGAGCATTCTTAGCTATTGTGGCCACTTGGGCTTCCACAGACAAAGCTGGATCTAGGAATAGCCCCAAGCTATGCTCCTTCTTCAGAGGGAATGCAACCCCTCCAGAACAGGCTGTCCCGGACTTCCTGAACCCAGGAACTGCTGGAAGTTGTAGTCCAAAACATCTGCAGGTGATCAAGTTGTTTACCCCTGTTCTAGCATTATTAAGGACATTTGGGAATACTTTAAAACAATTCACATATATTATCAGCTGCCTCATATGACCATCATATCATTCATGACCCACGTGTACAATCCTATCAGGTATCTAAAATCTAAATTATTCGCCTAAATAAAAAGGTTCTGTAAGCTGTAATTAACTTTCCCCCTAATTATTTCTGCAGCCCAATCTGTATTTAGGATTTTAATTTGATCCTTGCCAATGCACCCCACTCCACCTGAATACATGTATGTTAAACACTTAGTTCTATGATCCATTCAAGCTCCATCTGGCTTTCCATAGATGCAGCTGCAGTCCATGGATAAGGTGGCATAAACTCCTAGTAATAGGGGCTACAGACTGTTTGGAGTAACATACCTGTTTAGGCTGTAACAGAGGCTGCTCTTGGGTTCTATGTTCCATAGAATGGGATTTTATCTTTGCTTGCTGCAGTAAACAGAAGAGGGGGGAGGGAGCAAGTGAAAAGAAAGCATATAGATTCGAAGTGGCTGACTGCTGGGTTTTGACAAGGCCATGCGATTCTTGCAGAACTTCCTTTCCTATTTGGTCATCCACAGTAAGATTAGGGTCCATAAAGCAAGGGAAAAATTGCTAGGCAAAAAAGAAAGGAAGGAAAACTAAAGCTGCCTATAATCCTATGTACAGTCAGTCATATATGAGGAAATGCTGGGAAGAAAAATCCTATTCAAGGAATACTCCTGAATAAATTAAGTCCCCATTGGCTTATCTACATGCATGAATTTATTTTATATCCTAAAATGATTTACATGTAAGAGTCAGTGTACCGACACTGATCACCACCGTGTTTTCCAGTGAGTCAACTCACTGTTGTCAACAGAACTAAAACTGGCTCACTTGCAGAAAGAAACAAGATTTGTAGGACATGACTTTAAAAACAAATCTGATGTTCTGAACCAACAACCTAATTAAACTAAATTGTTAGCATTTTAGAGTATAGAGTCCCATTGAGAACACAGAACTAAACTGGCTGACATCAAGGACTTTGGTCTTAATAGTATTGAAGACAGAAGCGAACACAGTAAATATGGAAGCATCCTGTGGTAAGTGCAGTAAACTGTTGAAAGGATATTACTAACATTGACCATTTCTCTAAAAAAAAAATTCTGGTAAACTCCCAACAAAGAGTACTCTGGCACAGAGAAAGGCATCTCCAGACTGGCTCAGCAGAAGGTCGCCAGGTGGCAGATTTTGTGATATACGCCAAGTTTGTTTCTGATGCTTGCTTTGGGTGTCTTGATTATATACACATCACAATCCCAGGAACTGAGCTAGTCTTGGAGTCAATTTCAACAGTACCATGAAAGTTTCATCAACAGTTGCAGTGGTATTGGCAACTGACTCCAAAGCCAGCCTGAGATCACCAACACTTAGTCTCTCCTTTCCAATATTACCTACCTACCTGGCATTTGAAACTCTTTAGGTACTCTGCTCCAACCAGGTCTTCCCGCTCAAATCCAGGTGCCTTTTTATAGCTGCTGGCTGCAGTTACTGAATCTGTGGAAAAGCCAATGCTCTCCAAGCTATGGGGTTTTCCAATGGCACCAGGAGGGGACCCACATATATTAGATGGACTTCCAAGACTGCTATTTCTACAAAGAATCTAACAGAAAGAAGAGGGAAAACAACAGAATCTCATATAGCGTGCCAATTACCGATTCCTGTAACGTTCTGCCTGAACTATTCCTGATGCCCTTCAATGGAAAAACGTCCAGACAACTATGTTGTCAGAATCATCTAGCTCAACTGGGAACATAAGACACAAGTTTACTTGCTTTACCGCCTCAAAAATGCTGAGGCAGTTTTAGCACAGCCATATCTTGATCCCAGAGACAAGCGTGGGATCAGTTGCAGCTCCAAGTTGTTCTCACTCAGTTCACATGATCTAATAAAGTTCTCCTTGCTATCTCAAGTGAGAGCTATAGAATAGCACGGCTGCCATAGCCCTAAATGCAGATTTCTAGTGCAAAATCTAGTCACTTCTTTAGAACCCTGAAAAATGTATTCTTTAAAAATTTTTAAAAAACGGTTTGCAACTTTCATAGCTGGGGGAAATAAAGTAAAATGTGTGGCAATGAGGTGCTTTTAATGACCCTACCTTGATCCAATACAGCTCCCTATCCCCACCCCACATGCCATGTGCTATATTCCTCCTGGACATAAATGGAAAACATTCCATTTTTAGAATTCATGTATTTACTAATTAAAATATATTCAGTCCGTGTTTCTGAGGAAAAACACTCATGGCAGTTTACTATGACAGCATTTAAAATATAAAAAACATTTTTTTGTGTGATATTGAAGGTCTGATTACACCATTTTTGTAAAGGTTGACAGTTTTAGGGTGCAATCGTGTGCCTGCTTAGACAGAAAAAATGTCCTACAACTCCCAGCATTCCTCAGCCAGTCATGCTGGCTAGGGAATGTTGGGAGTTATGGGACTTTTTCTGCATAAGGATTCCATAGGATTATGTCTTTAGACTACCAGGCCCCACACCTTTCTAACCCTGCAAGAAAGGACAATGTTTTAATGGTTACAGATCATGGCAATGAGAAAAATGGGCCAGACAACACACTAAGCCATGGTTAAGCCACTAACCCTTTTGCAGAAAAGGGTTAGCGAGTGTGTTTAAACCATGGTTACGTAGCCACCATGGTTAGGAATGGTTCACATGATATGCTAAGCCATGGTTCACATGACATGCTAAGCCATAATGTTTAGCTCAAAATCATTAATCACCGTGGCTTAGCATGTTGTCTGAACAGGGTCATTGAGACTTCTTCATTGATTATGTCCAACTAAAGGTAGGCAGCCTCCAGCTTATCAGAAGCTATGAGGCTACATTTATTACATATAGAGAGCCATACAATACTGTTATCAGTGCAGCACTGTAGGGAAGTGAAAATAAGAGCAAGAACATTTACAGAGTAATATGCTTAGTAGCTGCTTTCTTTAAGAGTCAGGTAACCTCTGCTTAAAATTAAGTTGGAACGTGGTTATGCGTATACTCACAACCATAAGAGTTAGAAATGTTTTTTTTAAAAGTTCAGGTTCTCAGGAAGCTAAATTCTGTGCCCAACACCATACTATGCATGTGGCGCCCATATTGTATTAGTTATTGTTATAACAGCTTGAAAAGTGACACAGATGAGGTCTGAATTAACTAAGAGTAATTGCTGGGAGAACCCTACAATAATGCCTTTCATGTAATCTGTCCACACTTAGGATACTTACTGTGGTGGAGGTTGGGCTAGTTGGCAGAGTTCCTGGTTTATTCCATACCTACAGCGGAAAGATACAACCAAACACAGGCTATGTGAGATGGATTATTTACTTCAAGGAGGTATTTAGCTTTAATCAACCATGAATAATAGTCATTAAAATATGCTTTACCCTGCTTACAGGCTACATAGTCAAGTAGAATGATGAAACAGCAAACATGTGCCCCGGAATCACATAAGGATGTGGATTTGGGGTGGGGAGCTGAGGGCTCATGTAGTACTATAATTTACTCATCAAAAGCCAAAAGGTGTTTTTTGGTAGTGGCTTAGGTTTGTTGTTAAAGCTGCAATCCTATGCATGTTTATACAGGAAGAAAGTCCTACAACTCCCATCATTCCCCAGCCATCAATACTAGGAGTTGTAGGATTTTTTTTCTGTCTAAGCATGTATAGAATTGCACCCTAAGTCTTAATTCTAAACAGTGATTTGATATAATTCAGTATAATTATATAAGACTCTGATGATGAATAACTAGAGCTTATTGTTCCCATAACATGGAAACAGGTCAAATGCTACAAACACATAATGACTGGGTTCACACAATTGGGGAAAGAAAATAAGCCATCTTAGTTTATTTTCCCACCCCACGCGTGCTGGCGGCGCATTGTGTCATTGCTATAATAATCCTTGCTGTGGGCATGGTTTGCTGTGTTGTCCAAATTTGACAAGGGTAAGTGGTGGAGCTGGGTTACAAACCACCCCACAATTCTAGAACAAGCCATGGGTTGTAAAACCCACCCAATCCCTTGCAGGGTTCAGATGAAATGACAAGCCACACCCAGTGAGGGTAATTATGGTAACGGTGCAGCATGCAATCAGCACACGTGAGGTGGAAAAATAAGCTATGATGGGCATATTTTCCTTCCCTGATCATGCAAACCAGCCACTGACACACAAACTCTGGTGCAAATCCAAACATTTATTTAGGATCAGGCCTCTATTCACAGGAAACATTTCAGATTAAATCCACCACAACATGGCTCAACAACTACAGTAAGAGATTGCACCTTATCTTAGGAGAGGAAAAGGGAAAAAAATCCCAAGCATCGTAAAGATTTGCAGAGGTGTCCCAGAGGCAGTCATTTTCAGATAAACAGAGAACTCTTCCCAAATGGAACAAATTCCAAGCAGGAAATATTACATCAGTTTTACATTTTCAGAGAAAAGCCCTAGGCCTCTCCATCTGGCAGCTTGGAAATGACTTCAAGTCAATTTAAAGCAGCTCAGTTTGTCTAATCCAGTTTGAAAGTTGCAGTTGTGATTTAAACCTATGCCATTATGCCCCTTCAAAACCTCAGCAAACAGATGGAAACCTGCTTCCCATTCCTCCCCTCTCCCCACCCCAATAAAAGCTTTTATGGAAAAATATTGACACAATGCCCCAAGTTCAACGCCTTTGAGTCAGGTGGCAGCGGCTCTTTGCTCTAGTTACACTCATATTTAGAGAGGTATCCAATGTACATCTACAAAGTGTAGAGGTCAACAACTTTGTAACACTACTACATACATTGCTAAGGTCTGGGGCTTGTGGACTAGAAGGGCTAACAGGAACAGAGTCGCCTGCTGCTGAGGGCATATACATTACAGGGCCTGTTTGCGTTGGGCTGGAAACAGCTGACGTCGGCTGTAACTCTTCACTAAGTGGAGGTTCTGTAAGAAATGTAGAAAATAAAGACACAATGTATGCAGTCAAGAGAAAATGGTTCATGAATAGCCTCTGGTAAAAGCAGAGGCTACATAGGTCTACAGTTGGCAGCAATATGCTGCAGATCTCCCAATCAGAGTTATCTACCAACCAGCATAGAGGTAATAAGTAACCATCACAAGAGAATGAGAAACGTTTAGCTTGTTGTCTGGAGAGTCCACTCAGTTTTTCCTGTAATAACATTCTCACAGAATGGCAGGCAGAACTGTTCATTCATAAGATCTGTTTTAATTAGGATTTCCATCTTTAATGTTCAATAATGACTAAGAATAGCTTACTGGTAAATAACTAGCACTCCAATCCTAAGTACATTTATTCAGAAGCAGGTGCGTAATTTCAATGACATTTGTTTCTAAGTATCATGCTTAGAACCATGACCTTAGGGACATAAGAATATTCAAGAGCTCTGTTGGGTTGGATTAGATCAAAGGTCCATCTCGTCCAGCATCCTACCTCCAACAAAGGCTAACCAGATGCTTCTCGAAACAGCCCTCCCATCTTGTAACACCCCCCCAGTAGTATATGAACTGGGAAGTTAGTTATGGAAAGAAACAGTAGATAGAATGATAGAATGGTTCTGAAACTGTGGGAAGGACCAGGATTCTGAGCCAGGTGAAACCTCCAGCCCTATATTGGCTAAAATCTGGGTGAGCTGAATGCTTCATAGCAAATGACCCTCACTAATCCACATTCATTGTCCCATTTCACAAAATGATTTGGGAAAGAGGTAGTTCAGAACAGTGTTGCCTTTTTTTAATCGTTCTTTCTGCATGGTTTTAGAGAGAACCCTATTTTCTTCTTTTAATGTGGCAGCATTATCCAAGGGCCCATACTCACCAATAGTTTGCTCCAGAGGAAGGTCCTATCGTTCTGTGTGCCTTGTTCTGCTCCCCTCACTGTTAAATATGTACTGCTCAATTGACCACATTTACAACTTTCTCAGCAAACTTTTCAGAGGACCCAGCCACCTGATCTGTGTGTAACTTCTTAAAAAGAACTTTCAAAAGGACAGACTTCTCCACCAAATAGCTGTGGTTTCAACACCAAGGCCCAAAACTAATTTAGTATTGGGATATTAATGCTCTCCTGACATAAATGCCCAGGGTAAACTTGAAATGGAAATGAAATCAAGGATGCATCCAAATGAGGTAGATTTGTAGTAATAGGCAACTTCAATTACTCTCATATAGACTGGATGAATGCATATTCAACGAAAAAAGGGGGGAAATTCAGGAACCCTAAACAATTGTGCTTTTGAAAAGCTGGTCACGGAAACAACCAAAGGGGAGGCAACCCTGAACATAATCCTAGATGGTGCCTTCAACCTGGTGAGACGTAACTTTTGTTGACCCAAATGGAAACAGTGACCCTAGTGCTATTAAATTCAAAATAAATGTAATTGCCAAGAAACTCCAACACAATCACATTTGACTTAGCCGAGAAGTCAAATCTCTCCAGAATACTTGGAGGGGTACTGAAAAATAAAACAATAGGAGATCAGCTAGAATTTATACTGCAGATAGGGAAAGGAGAACCAGTGTGGTTAAGAAGAAGAGCCACTGAATTAGTGGTTTCCTTCAGAAAATGGAAGTCTTGCCCCATTGATAAAAACGAACACAAACTTGCATAAAAATACAAGCAGATAATACCATATGCAAAAAAATGAGCATATAATTACAAATATTAAGACTAATAATAAAAAAGCCTTAAATTTATTAGAAGCAGAATAAATTCTTTGCACTGGTCTTCACTGTGTCATATATACAGCATATACCCATGTCTGAACTGATTTTTCTCAGGAAGGGCGTCTGAACAAGTAAGGAAAATAGTGGTGACAAGCGATAAAATTCTAGGGCTGATTGAGAAATGAAAAATTAATGAATTGCCAGGTCTGTCTCTTGACAGATGACCTGTTAAGGGAGGGAGTCTGAAGCAAACAGTGGTGACAGGAGATGATGCCCTAGACCCTATTGACAAATGGAAAGCAAAGATATCACTAAGTCCAGACGACATCCATCTGAGAGATCTTAAAGAACTCAGATGTGAAAGTGCTGATCTTCTAACAAAACTATGTAACCCACCTCTAAGAAGACTGGCCTCTGTATCAGAGGATTGCAAAGCGGCCAATGTAACACCTTTAAAAAGGGATCCAGGAATTACAGGCCAGTTACCCTCACATCAAAATAAAATTGCCAATATTATAATGCCTTTATACAAATTTATGGCATGGCCATACTTGGAATACTGTGCATAGCTATGGTCACCTCAAAAAACATATTGTACAGCTGGGAAAAGTGCAGAAGAGGGCAACCAAAATGATCAAGAAGCTGAAGCAACTCCCCTATGAGGAAAGTTTACAACATATGGGGCTTTTTAGCTTAGAAAAAAGGAAAGTAAAGAGGACATGATTAGGGTTGTCCATTGCAGGGAAATCTGGCCCTTTTTCGGGGCCGATGGATCCCCCAGCAGATCCAGCTCTGCTTGAGTGAGCAAGCCAAGCCTCAGTAAAGTTCCTCAAAGTTCCTCAAATTCAGGAACTTTACAGAGTTTCCCCCACCCCCGTAAATAGCAGTGGGCACATTAGTGCCGCTGCTTCCATGTGCAAACCCCTCGCACTCTCCTTGTGAGAAGAAAGTGAGAGGTTTGGATATGGCGGCGGCGGCAGCAGTGATGGCAGGAGTCGCTGCTACAGCTGCCACTGCCACCTTCACATGCAAATGGCTCCTTCTCCCCCTCCCAGGAGAGGGGAAGTAGAAGCCCAGGAGGGGGAGAAAGAGCCATTTGTAGAAAATGCGGATGCTAATATGGGGAGTCCTGCTGCCGCCGCCTGCCAGCCCCTTGCATTCTCTTTGCAAGGAGCGCGACGATTTGAGATGTAAGGAAGGAGAGCAGGAAAGGTAGTCAGGACGGGTCAGGGGTCCTGCGCCGTCCGACAACCCTTGAGCAGGTGGTGCGGGACCCCTGCCCCCACCGCCTGTCAACCCCTTACGCTCTCCTTCCGAATGCATCAGCAAGGAGGTGCGAGGGGTTGGCGGGCGGTAGCAGTCCACGAGCTGACCCGACTGAAACCAGATTCCTGCAGTATAGAAAATAATGCATGGTGTGGAGGAAGTGGATAGAGAGAAGTTTTTCTCCCTCTCTGTTAATATTAGAACCTAAAGTCAACCAATGAAGCTGAACGGTGGGAGATTCAGGGCAGATAAAAGAAAGTCATTCTTCACCCAGCGCGTAGTTAAACTATGGAATTCGCTTTCTCAAGATGTGGCTATGTCCACCAACTTGGGTGGCATTAAAAGAGGGTTAGACAAATTCAAGGAGGATAAGGCTATTAATGGCATGAGACATGATGGCCGTCTATTAACTTCAGAATCACAGGCAGTATTCCTCTGAAAACCAGTTGCTGAGAAACACAAACAGGAGGGTGTATTGCCCTCAAGCTTGCTGTTGCACTTCCCATAAGCAGTGGCCTTTTTCTGAATAAAAACATTAATTTGCATGTTTTCTCATTTATAAAGACAATAGCTCGCCTGTCATTCTAATGGTATCTAGTTGCTAAAAAGCAAATTTTATGCATGAACTGAATAGAAACTTGAATTTCTGATCATTGCCCATGCTTGCTGTGGCTGATGGGAGCTGAAGTGTAAAACATCTGAAGGCCATCAAGATGGAGAAGCCTGATCTCATGTATGGTGCAATATGGTCTGGAAGCTACTGAACTAAAAACACCTTAATTCTACCTACCTACCTACCACTATTGGGATTAGTACCCTAATCTACAGATCTTTGCATGAAGCAAATTGTATGTACACAGCTGCATGAAAGGATCTATGCATGCTCACTTGTAGAAGATATGGCTGACACTGAATTTTGGGGGTCCAGAAGGTAGAGTAAGTTTATAAGGATGGCCCGGAGTTCAAAAACTTAGATAAATATTAGTCTATGGGCAAACATGTACAAATTAGAACAATTTTTGAAAACTGCTAGAATTTTGGGAAATTGCTGTATAAAAGTAACATGGTGGAGCTCTAAAGGGGACAGTTGGGGGCTGGTATTGTACTGTATCCATCACTGCTGTCAAGCTACCAAAATTTGGCGCCGCAGCAGTGATGTGTTTGGGGGAAGGGTGGAAGAGACAGTTTGCTGCCAAAATTCAGTGCCATGGCCAAATTGTGGTGTCAACCCACAGATTTCTACTTTTAAAAGCAGGCTTTTTTTTCTTGCCAGCACTGCATTGCCCAATTTTGATGGTGCAGGAGGGACCCCCTGAGCCCTGGAAGTTGCCCACCCTTAGCCTAGTAGGCTCTGAATACAACCATTTTAGATCTAGGCTGTGAATGATAACTGGAAGTAGCATTGCAGTGACATCATAGCCGACAGAAAACGCATGTGATTTTTTCTGACCAATCATGGTTCATAGTCAAACAGACCTATAGGTTTTTATAACCCTTCAAATTATTTTCTGGAAAGGCTCAAACTAGCATGCAAACAATGATATAATAGACACACACATGATGCCTTAAATTGAATCAGAAGACTGGGCCACCTAGTTCAATATTGTCTGATCTAACAGCAGCAGCTTTACAAGAACTCAGGCAGAGATCCTTCCCAGCCCTGTTACCTGAGCACAATTTTTAAATCAGGTATGCCAGGAATTGAATGTGGGACTTCCTGCATGAGAAGAATACACTTCAAGACTTCTAGGGGCCCTTCTTCAAGACCTACTTGATCGTGCTTGTGACAAGGAACTACGCCCCTTCCCAAATGCCCACAGTAGTTCTGGAACTGTTTTAAGGATCTAAATTTATTTATATTAGAGTCTGAAAAGAATAGTGCTTATCTACTGATCACCATCACCATTCATGCCACCTTCTAAAGGATATTCTCTCCTGCAGGCAATGCCCTGCCATTTCAAAAACATTAGCCTTTTAAAAAGAGATCTGCTTTTCTCTAGGGAGTGTGGAAACCTCTTCCCCTCCAAAACGTTTTATATATAAAAAAATTAATATCAGGTCTTTGCCCCTGGCCTCCGCACCCCCTTTCACTTTCAGTGCTGAAGCAGCCTGGGCAAATGCCACAGTAGAGAATTTGTTCCTTTTTATCACAGAAATAATGGTGTGTTCACAAACTCAAGCAGACAAATTATAAATCCAAAATATCTGAAGCAAAACATAAAACGGTACAGTTCCCAAACAAGCTACTGGATGACCTTTCTGCTTTGAGAAAATACAATTGGAACCAACACCACCTGGTGGCTGAAGAGTCTTCTCCAAAGTAAGGGATACAATATGTAAAATAAAATTCATTATAATACTTGTTTGGATTCTTGCATGTGATTTGCTGGGGCGGGACAGGGTGGAGGTGATTTGTTTTGGGGTTGTCGTTGTTGTTTTGCTTAATCCAACAAAGGAAGTCCATTTGCCCAGGGCTGACACTTTACTGCTACATAAAGAAAAGGCCACATACGTTCTACGTGTGCAAAGGCACAGAAGGGTCCTCGAGGGCAGCTGCCAGACTGTTGCATGTCATTACATTTTGTTGATTTGTAGATCTGAAAAAAATAAAACAAAATGTAGATTGCGGCAAGATGAAACTGATCACACACATTTAACTCTGAAGAGTACAAAAGAGAGAGAGAGAGAGAGAGAGAAATATATCAAGAATGTGTTTGAGGTCTCCCAAGTTATGCTATAAATATATGGTTTACAATGCTTTAAATATATGGTTTGTAATGCAGTTCTAGCATTATATTTGACACCCATAGAATTACTTTTAGAATTATTACCATGGATACATACATATAAATATATCTGATTAAAATGACAGCACTATTCTGTCCATGTCTACTCAGAAGTAAATTCAATGGGACTTAGCCTCAGATATGTATGTACAAGATTGCAGTCACTCTTGCATCTTACTCAAAGATGGCTCAATGCACTGGATGTTTCCAGGGGCTCAAGATTCAGTTCAAAAGACTCCAGCAAAAGAAGCATGTACTGTCCAGAAATGTCTGCAGCTGCATGCCTTAAATGAGAATCATTCCAAAAGCCATTCCTCCCAACTACTTGCTGATCTCCAGTCTCAAAAAGACTTTAATATGAATCCTTTCTGTAGACCAGTCCCTGTGTACAATTAAATTGTTAAGAAAAAGAAGGGAACCATAGTCAAATGGTTTCTCTTCTAGTATTGAAATGGATTCTGCTGATAGACAGGGGCAGCCATATATATACTGACAATTGCACAGACTGCAATCTTATACTTACTTACCTGGGAGTAAGCCCCACAGTAGTCAATGGGACTTACTACAGAGTTGATATGTATAGGATTGCACTGTTAGAAAGCAAATGGTCTTCTCAGGTGGTTGAGTATACTAAGAGTAACTCAACCATCCTTATATGCACGGAAAGGTGGAAGGCTTCCAGGATTCACCATACCTATTATTACATCTTTGCAAGCCTTCATGACATTTAGTTCCTCGCCACTGTTCTAAACTTTTCTCTGAGTAAGTTGTAAGACAGTAAAACATTCTCTCATCATTCAGGCATTTGGAATGTGTGCACATTGAACATGTGAGGAGGGGGAGTGCACTAGCCCCATTCCCCTCCTTGTTAGTTTCCATCACTCTCTACCTGAGGATGGCGACTTTCTAAAGCAGAGGATCTCCTCTATCCATGGAGGCGTTCCACACAATTTGGAACCCTGGAAATGTAAGATTCCAAATCACATGGAGAGACTCCGTGGATGGAAGGAGCTCTCCCCTTCAGAAAGTCACTCACCATTTGTAGAGAGCGACGGAAATGCGGGAGGAAGGGGGTGGAGCTATAACACTCACCCATCCTCACATGCTTACTCTGCATACATTCCATGTGCCCGAAGACTCTTACTATAACACAAATATATCATGACACAAATCCAGAAAAAACAAGAGGTGGCAAGCAGGCTCTGTAACCTCCTGCCCATCAGCAGGTACTACGTGAATCCCAGCTTCCTGCCTGCATTTTCTAGGCTTCTGCATGCTGCCCACAGCCCTCCCACATCCCACCACCTTGCTCCCTTTAGTATTCTCTAATGTCCAGAAAATCTGTTCCCCAACTTATCTAGATAATCAGAAGGGTACTTGCGAAGAATTCAAGATCCCAAGCCATTTCAGCATCTCAAGATCTTCATTTCCAATATTCTTACTGCACTTCTAAGTTGATTATTAGAAGTATTACAGCTTATCAGCTCCTATAAATTCTGGAATCCCTCCACTTATCTAGCCAGGTGTCCAACCAGAAGGGCTGTTCACTGTACCTCTGGGTGAAACTGTTGCTCTGTGCGGGTGTGACAATACTGGCACGCATCTCCATTGTCACACTTACTGGGATCTCCCCACTCATCTCCATGCTTCACGCTAGGACATGGAGAGGACCTACACAAACAAGAAGGCAATGGAACAGAATCAGAAATCCAAAGGCTTGGTGCAAATAAAAATTTGACTTGAATCAGAAATCCAAATGTTGCTTGGTACTTTCATGTACATTTATAACTTTATCCCAAACAGGGAATCCAGATCGACTCTGCTTCCTGATATCCTTCTCTATTAATTCTTTATATCAAGTATCTTTACTGTTTGTTACACAGCCTTCCCCAAGGAGGTGGAAAGTTTTGTTTCATCGTTCAAAGCTAAGTACAAAAGATTTCAGCTAACACTGAATGAGAGCAGAAGCTGGTAGGTTTCAAGTATATTGATGAGACAGAGCCAAATATTAAAACACTTGTGTTTTGAGAAGAGAATTGGAATCATTCTCCAGAATTCAGCACATCTTCATTCCCTCGGAAGGGGAAAGCACACAGCAGCAGGAACAGAAACCAAGGTGACAAATGACAGATAATCAGCATTTAGCTGGAACAGGGTTGTTGTTTTTTAAAAAAATAACTTGTATCTCAGAGACATCTTTTCTCACCAAGACAACCTTTCCTAACTGGGAGCCCTCCATGTTTTAGACTTCCAACATCCATCAGCCCCAGAGAGCATAGCCAATGGTCAGGAATGTTGGGAGTTGTAGTCCAAAACCTCTGGAGGGCACCTGGTTGGGGAAGGCTGCACAAAGCCTTTTCTCAGAAGTAGTAAGTTTTGATGTGCAGCACAATTTTTCTGTGGAAGGGGGGGGAAAGGTTCCCACTCTGAAAACTGTGATTGCACAGTATCATCTCAATAACAAACTTGGAGGATTAGTTCAAATAATAACTTAGATTTCATTGCTCTCAGTGTGGACTAATGGCTTGAGAATTGCAACCTAGAAGAGAAGGTAGTACTGGTGGGGACCCTCTTGAAACAAAGAGGACGACCTAATTATACTATAACATATGCTACTACAAGGATAATTTCATTGGTGTCTCACAAAAGGAAGTAATCACATTATAGGGTCCCATAGATGTGGGGAACATTCAGCATGAATGTCAGGATCCTCCACAGATGTGATCCATGTTTTAACAACCTGGTTTGCAGCACAATCCCCTACCGTAACTGCTTTAACTTTTATCACTGTGAGGTTAGAGTAGAACTACTATCCAAAAGAAGAAAACTCAAAGCCTTTGGTCCCTTACAGTCATGTCAGTTCTAACTCCAGGTCTTGAAGCATTGTACCTGTACTTGTGTTTCCTAGGGCTTCTTCTTCTATCTTTGCTATTATGGTAGTAAGGGCAGGCATAGCCCTGGCGACAGAGACGTGGGGGCTTCTTACATTGTTCTGTTTTGTAGTTTCCCAAAACATATGTTGTGTCTGTGAAGACAGGTGTGACTGGTTAATTCGAGATGACAAGTAGATACCTTCCTACATGAAGACCCTTGTGAGAGGAGGAATGGGCAGTCCAAGAACAATGGACACCCCTGTGTAAGACCCTAAGGAACTCACCTTGCCACCTTGGCTCTTCACTGAGTATTTTCTCTATCATAGCATGGCTAGCGGCAACTGCAGACTGACCCTCTATGCCACCCTCTGATGTGGTCTGACCATTCTGCAAAGCCTCCATGGCCTGAAGCTCCCTTAGGGAACAGAGTTAAATGAACAATAGGCAGACAGAGAAGATTCAGAGAAAGAGATGTGTGTCTACCAGATAGGAATTTCCACAATGCAGGAATTCCCGTACATTTTGTTTTTGTTTTTTTGCCAAGCCCACTTTTAGAGATTCACAACTTCTATGAGCACCCCACCCTCCCACTATTCTGAAGACAAAGTCTTAAAAAACATACTGCCCCCTCAGTCAAAATGGAATTAGGTATCCCATTTTCCAATGTTGCTTCATTAATTCCCTGTTTAACACACACATCCATTTGCACACAGAGACATGGTGTTATATGAAGAAGGTAAGATCCTGATTGGATCTCAGCCATTGTGCTTCCACTAAGTTACTAGAACACATAGTCTTCCTCCCCGCCACTCCCAAAAGAGATCCAACTAAACTATCTTGCTTTGAGTATTCTCATTTCATAAATACCATTTGGTCTTCATAACATACATAGAACCAACAACAAATACAATGCATATTTAATTCAGTTCCTAAATTTGAACTCAAATATTTTTACTCTTATAAGGCTATTGGAAGAGGATACTTCTATTCTAATGTCATAGTCTCTTGAAACATGCTCTCCCATGCATTTAATGAAAACAAGAGCAGATTTTTACCTCCTATATTATTTCAAAGCCCACTCAGGGCTGCACTAGACATTTGGTGGCAGGCTCAGGTCTGGGAACCCCCATCAGCATCAAACAGACACACAGTGGCAGGAGAAGGGGTATTTAATCCTTCTCCTACTGCCACTTTCCTCCTGCAACACATATATCCAGTGCTGAGCCCCAGATATATGTTTGCCACATTGTGGGGGAAAGCAGCCAGGGTGGAAAGAGTTGCAAGGGGAATGTGGTGGGTGGAAGAGGGTTTAGCACCTCTTCTGCATGCACAGCATCACCCATGCAAATTATGTCTTCTCCCTGTGCTTCACATATGTTCGGTGGTGACCAGGATTCACATACCAGTACCTGCTGCCAAATATCTAGTTTGGCCCTAACTTACAAAGACTTCAGGGTGCTTACATCACTTATACAAATCTGGTTCTAAGCAATTAAGGATGAAGTCACTCAATCGCTTTTTTAAAATGAAAGGTGATTTTTAAGCAGTCATCTGGTAGTGGCAGGAATAGCTTCAATACCTTCCTAGCCATCTTTTCCATCACATATCTGGTGAGTGAAGTAGTTGAGCCTTCGCCAGAGTCTGGTGATGAGATAGCTGGGCTTGTACTGAATGCAATCACAATAACAATTTCCATATAGCTCTTTGCCCCAAGATCACTGCCAAAGTCACCTTGCAATGCATAAAAGCCACAGGAAGCAGCCTTAAAGGATTGTGAGGAACAGATTCCTCTTTGGGGGGGGGGGGGGAGAAGGGAGAACAGAACACCATTATCCTTCTGATGTGATAGCACTACACATTTGGCAGCATGTTATACTCTGATCTGTTCCATTTAGGCTCAGCAGGCATGCTTCCACAGACAAGGACCTCATCCTCTACTAACCTGATATCATAAACTGGAGAGCGGAGGTCATGGGGCCCATGAGCAAAAGCACAGTGGAGACCGTTCTTGGTGCAATTTCCTTTCGAGTCAGTCTCATGGATGCAGATTCCAGTTTTATAGTAGCGCAGGTGATATCTTCGCTCCGTGTCACCAGTAGTTCTATGCAGGAATGGACACCTAAAAAGGGAGGAGGGGGGGGGGGAAAAGAGAGCTCGTAGAAACTCAAAGCCTGAGACATGCTCCCCAACAAGTTAATTCTTTTTGGATGAACACAGTCCTCAGGTTTATCAAATCCAGCACATTTTTTTTCCATTTTGAAAATAATTCCATTTAGAAAATAAGGATATAAAATGAGCATACAATACTCAAGCCGTTTATTTTAAAGATAAACCTCACTGACTTCTCTAGGATTATTCCAGAGCACAGAATTTTGAATTATAGCCTTCATGGGGGTTGGGGGGTTGGGGGAGGGGGCTGGAATGTAAAGACGCGGTGCGATTGTAATTAGTGTTTTGTTCAAGTTCCTACAGCAGTTTTTCCACATCTCTTCTTGGTCCTTCTGCATGATTTTTAAAAGTTGGTTTGTTGAATTCTCCTCCTCTCTGCAAGTGCAGGGCGGGAAACTCCATCTGGTCAAGTCAGATGCAGCCTTGAGTAACTTACTCATCTCCTTCCGGACAGATCCCTGTGGTCTCGTCATATTTGGTGCAGTAAATGTCAGGGCTGTAGTTGAAGGTGCCGTCCCGACGGCGGATAGACCGGCGGCGACGCTGGTTGACAAAGTGCCAGTGGAAGCATGTGTAGGGCCTGTGCTGAGTACACTTGTGCTGCACGAAGAGGGGGCACTGTTCCGTGCGGAATTCCTTCAGGTATCTGTGGAAAGAAAGACATTGACCTGAGCTGCGATCGGACAGCACCCCACAAGGAAGGTTCAGAGGTCTGCATCCTGCTCACCAACGTCTTTCTACAGATCTGCACTCAACAGTCGCTACACTAGCCTCTCCCCACTTGCCCCTCCGCCACCGCCCTCACCCCCCACTGCTGCTTCTGCATTTGCCACATGTCTCTGAACAGGCAAGCTAGAGAATAGCAATACTCCAAGGCTGGCTTATGTGGAGTTAAAACACCCAATTCAAATTCTTCATTCTGGACCTTCTTTCAAGTTCTGACAGAATTTAGATCACAAAGTGGCAACAGTGCAGTGCGATGTTGGATGGGTAGATGATGAGTATAATTTTTATCACAGGAGAAAGAAGGTAGCCTTGCAAAGAACGGAAGGTCCACCTCCTGAATACTGGGAATGTCTGTATGCTCTGAGTACATGTAACTCCATAGCCGTGACGATTAAGAACTTGATTAATTTTTTACAAAGTCACCACCGTGACATGGATCCAAAGTGCCCTGTGTGTGAATGGAAGGAAACAACTGCCCCTCCCCGATCTCCACCCTGGATAGGAGCTCAGCCATCCCCACAGAGCTCAGGAGTGTATTTTGGAGGAGTGCAGAGGGCTGCAGCAGTAAGGAGGCAGGAAAGCTCGGTTGCAAGTCCATTTCTTTTGATAAAAGATTCTAAGGAGCCAGCATCGGCTGTTGTATTAGGCACCTTCTATGCACAGAATGAAAAATTAGGGTTGTATCCAATGGCATTCTTCTGCTAGTGGAAGAGAAACTGCTGGTGGAACGAATTTCCCCTCCCCGCCTGTGCATCCCCCAATTCTGGTTGGGAGAGTTGGAGGACCCTCTGTAGCAGATTTGGGGGTTGTGCGGGTGGAGGGGAGGGGAGGATGGAGAAATTCTGCTTATGTTATTGTGGGATCCAAGCTATTGTATCTAACAGGGATTCCTTATTAGGAAGTACGTTTAGGATTGCAGTTCTGAAGTAGTAAACCAAGTTCAGATTTCATAAGTGCTGCCTATATTACAAGCCATTCTCCTCCAATTTTCAGGGGGGGGTAAAGGTTGGGTGAGGAACAGAACACACACTTTTTTGCTCCACAAACTTTTATAAGTTTTACAAGTGGCGTTGGACCCGACTACACAACAATGGTAATGGATGAACGCTCTAACTCAAAATTAATGGTGACATAAAAAGAGGGGAAGTCAAGTGAAAGCCAAGAAGGCATGTATTAGCTCCAAGGAAAGACATACTAAATGACTACACATCTGTGAGTCTGACATCACATTTCAATCAATACTCCTGCTCTAACTTGTCACAACTCTGCTAACCCCCTTGATGCATAACGCACTTTATGAATGATCCCTTCCTGGTTAAACGGTATTCCATACCGATGCACCACCTTCGTTTCCTACTGTTGCTATAGAACCACTGGTGAAATTCAGAAGCTAGTGGTTTATCTATGGCAGTGAGATAAAAAACACCAAAGTCAATTTATTAAAACTTGGAATTAAAACAACACCAACCACACTGAAAACATAGTAGCAACAATCAGCTCAATTTCTTTTCATATTTGAAACCCTTGCTGTTTGTTTAGTAAGTTTGTTAAATATCAAATAAGATGACCGTATTTTTAAATACAGTCCTATCCAATTTGTGTGTGTATGCGCTAAAACCACCCGCACTCATACACATGCTTCCATACGTAAAAATACTTGAATTTCATTAAGAAAATACTAGGTTCAAGTACTAAACCAAACCACAAACAAGCAAAAGCATTAAGCAGACATTCCTTTATTGCTGACTGAATGTCTCAAATTATTCAAATGAAGGAAACTGATCCATTTCCAGATGAATGGTTACTTTTGGATTCTCAAGCATTGCCCATTACTATAAAATTGCTAGTGTGACTACAGTGATAGCAGGCACTAAAGGATTACTGTCAGAACCAATGATGCCTTCATCCCAGCTGGAGAAATCTGCTGAGAGTTCTGCCAACCCAGAACAAGAGAACAGATTTCTTCTGGAAATGTCTGAGTCCACATCAACAATTCCATTATTTTCACATTCATTACTGACTACACAGACTGAGGATATCCTTATTTGAAATTTGTCCTACAGATATTAACTCTATGTAGAAAAAAAGCACATATCACAACTATTGGACTGGGGTAGATATGCAGGCTTACTGACGTTTATGAGACAACAGCAGCTAGGCCATATTGCACCACACGCTAGAATTTTTACATCAGCAACTTTTCCCAATCATTTGAACAATCTTAAAAAGAGGACAGCAAGCCAGTATAGCTCAGGAACCCAAATAAAGCTTGTTGATCAACATCAACACCCAGAATTGAGGCTAAGTTCAGAGCAGGAAACTGGGCATAAGAAATACCTGTTGCATATTTTAGAATCGTGAACACTCCAGCAAGTTATGTTTAATAGTGAGAACACTACAAGGCATGCACACAGATTTGGCCTTTTCCCCCTCAATAGATAATGATATACCCAATTCTTAACCATTCTTTTCAATAGTGGCACCCCAGTTGTGGAATGCCCTCCCCAGAGAGGCTCACCTGGTACGTACGTTGTCGTCTTTTCCACATTGGGTGACAACCTTCCCCCGAGCTTTTTAGTCCTTCAGTTTTAAACACTATGCTCATGTGTTTTTAGATCTTTGCGCTGCTGCTGGCTTTTACTTTTGATTTTGACTTTGGTTTTATTCTGTTGTTTTGAACTTTTAACATTTCTTTTTTTTTTTTATGGCTTTTAAGTTTTGTTTTTGTGCACTTCCTAGAGAGCTTTTGCTATTGGGCAGTAGCTTGCTTAGGTCTCCTCTACAAGATTTCGCTTTGATGCCTGGTTGCCCGATTATGCGCATATACGGTTAAGCGCATTTACTCCTAATGCCTATTCACGAGAGGCAACAAAGCGCATTACGGGCTGTATGAAACACGCTTTAAAGTTGTTTACATGCGGAGAATTGCATGTGTACATGACCATAAGGCGCTTTAACTCCTGCTGTAAATTTTAAGTCGCTATT
The DNA here is from genome assembly GCA_029215795.1 of Anniella stebbinsi. Taxonomy (NCBI): domain Eukaryota; kingdom Metazoa; phylum Chordata; class Lepidosauria; order Squamata; family Anniellidae; genus Anniella; species Anniella stebbinsi. The sequence continues at coordinate 54,399,155 of JARDYH010000005.1, read as the reverse complement.
TAATGGGCATTCAATAATGCGAATAATCGGTGCCTCAACCCCCGGTGCCTCAACCCCCGATTTGCGCTCCGCTCTTGTAGAGGTAACATCTGTAATGTGCCTTGAAAGAGCTTTAAATCGCTCTTGTAGAGGCACCCTTAGTTCTTATGCAACCACAATCAAAGTACTGGTTTCAACTCAAGACATTTGTTGTCCACCTTTGCTTCCCACAGCTCTTGCCAATCACCCTTCAGTTTGGCCTTAGAAATAGGGTCAATGCCACTTTTTGTAATCTTTGCATGTTTAAAAGAAATGTAAGTTGCCATTCTGGCACCTTGGTCAGCCAGTTTATTGGCATTTCATTGACAAGTATAAAGTCTGTCAATGAAGTGCCATCCACAATTAAAGAGAATTTTATTATCTTCTCACATTTAAGCTTAGCCAATTCCATAAGCAAATGGTTCACAAGGATAAATATTTAATGCCGTCCTAGAAGACTTAATATGAAAGTCATTATTTAATACCCATCTGTTTGTCTCATTCATACTGTAATACTTTGCAAACAAGTATGCAGAGCTCTACATCAATCAGTACATGAACCCTTGTAGAAGAATAAGGGTAATGGAAGGATTTGGCCTATCATTCAGACTTGGGTTCCTGTAAAGTGATTAGAGACCTTTATGGCCCTTTATGGCTGATGTAAGTGTACAAGATTAGATATATGCAATTTCCAGAGCCCAGATCTTATGTAAAAATGCTGGCTTGCAGGGAGAAAAAAGCAGCTGTGGGGTGCTCCTGGACTGTGTGGCACTTACTGGGCAGACGCGCAAGCACCCTATGGCTCGGCGAGCCGGGTTCAGGGATCCAGACAGGGAACTGTCCGCCAGATTCCCAGACCCAACAAGACTCCTGCTACATCCCTAATGTTGTCTTCCATGTAACCCTCCCATGTTTTCCAAAAACGTTTTCTGTCTTTTTTTCTTACTGCAGAAAATCCATTAAGGAGAAAAAGACAAAATAGATGCACAATAGTTTCTGAGCAGTAGCACTAGGAGCCCTCCATCGGGAAGCACCTAATAATTGGATACCCCTGTAAGACAGTGAATAAAGCCCAAGTGTCTTTCTATATGGGACATGAAAGGGATTGGGATGATAGGCGGTAGCATCAGCATTTTTTAAAATATGGACTATGTTTCTGATTATTTATTTGTTTAAAGCATATAACCCCACACTTCAGCTGAAGAAGGCTCTCAGAGCAGCTTACAAATATGTAACAACACATGTAAGGTTTCCACATGAATAGATATACGTATGGTACATAAAGCACCAATAATTGTTCCTCATCAATGCTATTCTTAAGTTGGCCTCCCAAATGTGATAGTTACTTATTCCTCCTGTAGCAAATTCAGTCCTGCCATGTTCAAAAGAAGAAACTTAGCCAGTCTTGTTCTTGAATGGTAAGATGTCCATAAGCAACACATAACCTCTCAAACAGTTATTTTAATGGGTCGTTTAAGAGCAACATACCCCATTAGAGATTTCAACATTCAACATGGTCAAAAGCATTCTGAACCATTGGGGGTGGGGGAGGGACACCTCCACACACAAAAACAATTCACATGGAAAAGACTAGGTTCTGAACCCTTGTATTGGGTTTTTTCTATAGGCACTGAATTCCTACAGTTTCAGAGCTTTATACTTAGGCTGACCAAATGTAAGGAGGATAGGACTTTTGTATTTTAACAGTTGTATGCAAGGATTTTGGCAGGTGGACCTTATAATGCTTGGGTAAGATAAGCTGTGGAAGTCCCCTCTTCTACTGGAATGGTAAAGATACAAGTGCCCTCTCTTTCACATCTGGTCACCCAATTTTTACTTCCTTATTTCCTAATTTCAGCAGAAATTAATCTTGGAAATGAAACAACACTAAACATCCAAATCCCCAAAGGAATCTCCTGGCACAATGCACCATTAGAATTAATGGGGCTTCAGTTACAGAATGCTTGGAAGATCAGAACCCAAGCACAGCCATTCTGGTCTCAGTGATAGCCTTCAGAGAAGCAAAGAAATTGTTACAGAAAGAAATACATTAATATTCCCTGTCACCAAGCCCAGGTCCTAAAAAAGTAATTACCACCATTTTATCCAATAATGCAGGCTGATTTCTTTTCAGATCAGAGAAAGCAATCAGCTGTTCAGCTTTACTGTGGATAACCCCGTTACACCAAGTAAAATTTCAACAACTTTTTAATAAATGAGTCATGCAGGTAGAAATGCCTGGTATGAACCAACCAGCAATAATTCCACAACTGGTCTGCGTTGAAAATACTACATTCTGTTCCCCAAATCCCTGTTCCTTAAACTTTTTTTTAACAATGCATGTTGTAACCAAGTGGGAGATGCAAAAAACAAAGCAATTACGCCAAGTTTGTTCAGAATCAATCCTTTCACAGTTTATAGAAGAACAAGAAATTGTATTTCTATTTTATTTGCCTTATGTTGTTAAATTAATCACGGGCAGTAGAAACTTGCATGGTAACCTCAGTTCAGTAACTACTTTTCTAACTTCAAAAAGCAAAAACTCAAATCACAGTGGTACCCCAGGAGTGAAATATTAACATGATTAAGGTAACTGAATCACTCTAGTTCTACCAAAATAAGAACAGGATATATGTAACACAAGATATACCCTTAACAAAAACCTATCTGGTACACCAGACAGGCATAAAGATGGTTTTAAATTAAATAATAAAAAAACACTAAGGAATGTCAAGCCACAAATCATCCCCCTGATGGTATGACGACTATCTCAAGAACAAACACACACACTCCCACCCAAAGGTAGGCAGTGTAGAACTTATCCAGGAGAAAAGGCAAGAAAACAAAACAAAAAAATACCGGGAATTTGATTATCAGGAAGAGAAACAATTAACCTGGTAACATTATGAATTTCAAGGAATATATTTGGAAATAGGTGTTAAGTAAATGTAACATTACTTGCAAGTATGATTATGCCTTTGTCCAGAAAAACAGCAACTTAATAATAGAACCCAGTCTACTTACATGTGTACTAAATATTGAATTGCTAACTACATGCCATATTTCCCTATTCATCTCAATAAAATATAAATGCTGCCTGAAGCCTAATGATAGGAAGTTGAAATTCCAAGTCTTAACTGCTTCTGAACAGAACAGATAGCCTTATCAGAACTATCCAATAGGCTGGAAAAGCAATTCATTTCAAGGGCTTTTCCAATGGAAAAGGGAATCTAAGTCTGCAGTATGCAAATGACTGTGAACATCTGACTGAATTTGGCTTGTATGTGTTTTGTAATTAACATGGGTCTAACCATCTGCTCATGCATGTTTGATGATCCAGTGTCTCAGTTAAGTGGAAATGCCAGTATTGGCCAACACTTCTGAAACCTGGTTTACAGTTGCTGATTTTGCAGAATCTGCATCTTGGTCAAACTTTCTTGATCAAAACTTTCATCCCACCATGAGGGGGAATCAACTGTCTTGAGTATCACAGATAAATAGCCAGCTGAACTTCTCCAACAAAGATAAATAGCCAGCTGAACTTCTCCAACAAGCCATACACCATTCTCAAGGAGTAGCAAATAAGACATACTATGACCTGATGGTTAGAGATCTAGAATGAACATGGGCTGTCGGACAGTGGAGGCACCTGGGGTCTACGATGCTTATCAACATGTGCCAGAAGTTGCAAAGTGGAACTCTGGAATGTTTAGGTAATCGTTGCTAGGAGAATCTGAGGGGTAGACAGGAATAGTTCTTCCTGAATTTCTCACCCTCCTATATCAGGAAAGCTAACTCTGTTTTTCTTCACCTCTGCCTAACAACTCTGTTCTCCTTTCTTCAGATGCCAAAAAACCTTCAGTTTTATTGTCGACATCACCATTTTCTTTCTCTCCCCACTTCCACCTTTATAAGACACTTTAGCATCAAACAGGAGATATGTCATTTCTTAAATTGTTGGAAATATGTTGATGTTGGCATTAGAATCATTCCAGCAGCAATAGGAAGCTGCCTTATATAGCTGCCTCAGACTGGCAGCAGCCCTGATCGAATTCCTTCCCAGCCCTACCTGGAAAGGGACTGGGGAAGGCAATGTAGCTCAGCGGTAGTGAGCATGTTTTGCATGGAGAAGGTACCAGGTTCACTTCCCAATTTCTATCTAGGCAGGGTTCAAAAAGACCCCTGTCTAAATCTCGGAGAACTGTTCCAGTTAGTACAGATAATACACAGCTAGATGGACCAAAGGTCTGACATGGTATAAGGCAGCTTTCTATATTCCTATGATTGAACCTGGGACCTTCTGCTTGCAAAGCATGTGCTCTACTATCGAGCTGCAGTCCTGCCCTTGAATTTTATAATGCATAATTTCAATAAAATACACCCTTCCATCTTTAGATTCTCATATTTAATTTTACCCAACCAAACATCTGTATTTTCTGTGCCAGCAACTGAATGCAAACTGGTTGTTACTTTCTAGTAAATGACTGAATGCTAATTCCTCCACACACCTTCTTCCATAAGAATTTTCTGAATAAAACACGGACTGTCAGTCCATTATCTTCCCTCTGCCAGAAAAGGCAGAATTTTGCAAACCTTGCCAAGATCAACCACCACTTAAATTGCTCAAGACAACACAAATTAATTTTGTGGAAACAAAAGAAATGGAGAATGCAAGGGTGTGACAAAGGTATGAAAGGAACAGTGTTTCAGTAAATGTGCATTTGTCAAGATGACAGTCCTGTCATGCCTTGGAATACTAGTTAAGCACCTAAACAAATTTAAACTAATTAATTCAAAAAAGATCAATGGGGGAAGTATTATCCGCAATTTTTGTTCAGCTCTTACCCATCCTATCAGATCTTAAATAAGAGCAAAAACGGAGACAAAGTTGATGTGCTTTAATAGAATTTTTTTGATTTTAAGAACAGTACTGACCGATTTAAAATTATTTGCTATATCACATTATCTATTACGAATAGCTATATATTTTGGCTATTTAAAAACAAATCACCTAAATAAATTCCTGTCTAAAACGTGATATGTGTAAGCTATGTTAACTGCTCTCCCACTTAACACAACTACAGCTTGTAAAAGGCAGAATGGTGTAGGAGGATAAAAGATTAATGTTCACTCTCTGGCAGTTGCCAATCCATAGACCAGTTAAGACACAGAGTATTTTGATTTCAACCTGTTTAAATATATTTGAAATAAATGTAGTTTATGAATCATTTGTCCCCACTGGATTTCAGTCTAAGATAAAAGCAATTAGATAAATCCTCTCTGTTTAAACAACAAACACTAAGACCTTTTACTCCACTAGTGCTGCATGTGCTAACGCAGCTTAAGCACACCATAATCGCCCCATCTTTTCCACTTTGTCTTTTTAAAAAAAGGTAGTGTATTTTTCCAGAACTCGTGTATAGGAAAAGTTCACATTGTTCAAAAAGCTGGATTGGAAGCCATCAAGAATAAAACACCTTCATGAGATTGCAGTTCAAAATGCAAGGGACCCATATATATAGGTTGTCATATTAAATTATTTGTGGATATGAAATAAGACAGCCAAAACTCTTCATTTCAGAGCATCATCTATCCACAGAACTTAACTAATGAAAATATCCCCTTCCTTAGCAAAAAGATATCAAAGTGGGTGGTTGCTGTACAACTCCAGTAACTCTTGAATGAGATGGATTACGTGGATCCATTTCAATCTAGTTTCAGAACTTTTTTCCTAAACATCAACCATAGAATCCTCCTGAATAATATCTCCAAGTTGGGATGCTTTGGGGCGGTTCTATATGGATGGCCAATTCCAGAATGTTGTGTTGGGGAGACTAGAGCTTGACTCAATGGCTTTTATATGATAGGGTCTGACAGAATTCCATCTTGTCCCCCATGCTATTTAACATGTACATGAAACTGCTGGGTAAGGTCTTCCAGAGATTTGAGTGGGGTGCATCAGTACACTTCTGACACCCAATTCTCTCTCTTTCACTTGATTCAGGTTAAGGCAGGGAAAGTGCTGAATCAGTGTATGGGACCAGTAATGAACTGCATGAGAGCCAATAAACTGAAACTCAATCCTGACAAGACAAAGCTATCACTGGTGAGTGGTTTTGTCTGATCTGAGTAGTGGTTTCAACCTGTATTGGTCTGCACTGCCCCTAAGGATCAGGATCATAGCTAAGGCATGCTGGAAGCCATCTTTATCACCGGAAGCAGCTTTTGAGGCATGCAGCATCTTCCACCAACTAGCAAATAATACACATCCTGGACAGATAGACTGACCTGTTGTTCTTACCCTGCGGACCTCCAGACAAGTTTACTGCAATATGTTTTATGTGGGACAGGGCTTTAAAGAGTCTTTGGAAACTTCAGTTAGTTCAGAATATAGTATCAAGCTTCCAACAGGGACCAATCCTTGGAAACACATTTTGACAGTTCTGAAACAGTTTTGCTGGCTACCAGCTTGTTTTAGAGCACAGCGCCAGTGCTTATCTTTTCAAACCCTACATTGCTTAAGGCCTGGGTATTTCAAGTACCATCCCACATGGACCTACCTTTGTGCTGTGATCTTTATCAGAGATCCTCCTCCAAGTTCCCCTGCCTTCTGAAAATCAGGCAGCTAGTAACTGATGAGGGCTTTTTCATATATGATGCCCCATTTTTTGAATGTTTTCCTCAGAGAGGCTCACCTCTTTTGATGTCTTTTGGGAATCAGGTGAAGGCCTTTTTATTTTTACATCAACTGACCTTGCTTTTTGCGTGTTTGCTCTGTGATACTCTTGTTTTATTACTTCTGCTGCTTTGTATTATATTGTTTCATTATTTTAACTGTTTTATTGTCCACATCCACCCCAAGAATTTACTGTAGGAACAAGTATAATTGTTCTAAGTAAATAAATAAATGCAGAATGATTTCATAAGTATCACCAAAAAGGCTGACGCTGAGAAGTGCAGCTTCACCAGATGTTCTTGTACCCAGCCAACAATAACTGAAGAATGATTCCTAATTGTAGTCATTTCTTTGTTTTTGCTTCCAGGTAAAAGCATAATCTGTATCCTTCTGCTCCAGGGGCCAACTCCTCAAATCCTGGCAGATATCTCAGTTCTTCACACTCTACAATATGGAGGAAAGGCAGGTATGTTTGTCCCCTTGGATCTTCCCCACTCCCCCAGAGGATACTACAGGCATCCTTCATTTTAGCTATAGAGGGTCTTTTTGTTTGAAACAACTGACTTTAGAATCCTGTTGTAAGGAGACCATTTTCACTGCTGCAAATCAGAATCAATAGAGCCAATCCATTAGCTGACAAAATGGTATTCTAAGCAGCCAGTATGAAACCACACACCGACAACTTGGATTTAGAGTAGTAGTGGCAGTCTTCCAAGTGATGCTTCCTTCCATTGTATCCTTAAGGAACATGATTTATTTATTTATTGCAAATCACCAAAGCTCTTTTGACATGTTAAAAACATACCTTATCATCAATTTAAAAAATGCATGCCATCTTTTTTTCCTTATGACTGGTCATATCCTCATATGCAGATAATATTTTAGGTTTCGAGTGCCTGCTGGAGTTTAAGGTAATCTAGCATTCAACTTTTTAAAAATAGTACTTTGATGTAAAGTTAAGGGACAGATTTTTCATATCACTTCACAGCAAGACTGATATTCATTTCTTAAATACAACACAGCTCTGTATAACATCTGAACACAGTTCTGCATAATTACAACTGCATATATATATCCACACATACACACTGTTACCTCAAATCAGTATATTAGCTTTACTGAAAACTTCTGCTTCATTTGGATGCAATTCTCTATAAACTTATCTGGGAATAAATCCCATTGAACTCAGTAAGACTTACTTCTGAATAGAACTTTCCAGGATTGTGCTGTAAGACCATGATAGAGGCTATGAAAAACTATGAATTCTCTCCATATTTGCAACTTATAAAGTTGCCATATGCAAAAGCGGACAAGGCACCTGTATCTTTAATGATTGCATACAAGAAGAAATGTCTACACCTGCTAGTTGTAGTTGAATTTCTACAACTATTAAAGATTCAGGAGCTCTGTCATCTTTTGCATTTGGCCACCCCAACAACTTTGTCTTCACTGAATTCTTTTGCCTGATTTCACACAGAAGACGTAGGGTAAAAACCCATGCCTAAACTGACATATTCAGGAAGGGGTCTGATAATGGCGACTCTTCATCTCTTATGAAGTTCTACACCTTATTGACAAATGAATGCAAACAAAACACTAGGTCCAGATGATATCCATCTGAGAGGTCTTCAAATACTCAAATGTAGAACTGCTGATCTTCTAACAAAAATATATAGCTTATCCCTAAGATTGGCCTCTGTATCAGAGCACTAGAAAGTGGTCAATATAATGTCATTTTTTAAAAAAGGATCCAGGATTTATAGTTAATTATAGGCTAGCCATCTTAATGTATGTTCTGGATAAATTGCTGGAAAGCAATATTAAAGATAAAATTGTCATATAGAAGGACAAGTTTTGATGAAAAAGAGTTAACATAGCTTCTGCAAAAGTAAATCCTATCTCACTAACCATTTGGACCTTAGAGAATATTGAAAAGCATGTGAATAGGAGTGATATGGCAGACACTGTTTACTGGGACTTTCAAAAGAGTTTTGACAAAGTCTCCCCCCAAAGACTCCTATGCAGTCATGAGATAGAGGAGAAACCCTCTTTTGCATCCATAACTGATTAACAAACAGAATAAGAGTAAATGGTCAGCTCTCACAAGAAAGATATAAACAGCGGGGTTCCCCAAGAATCTGTATTGGAACCAGTGCTTTTAGACTTACTCATAAATGATTTGGAATTAAGAGCAAGCACTGAAGTAGCACTGAAGTTTTAAGATGTTTTAGTACAGTTTTAATTAATGTGTGTCATGTTTTAATCAGTTTTATGTATTTTATCATATTGTTGTTCCCCGCCTCAATCCAAACGGAGAGGCGGGTAAGAAATTAATAGTAATAATAATAATAATAATAATTATTATTATTATTATTATTAGTTTGCTGATGATAGCAAATTATTTAGGGTGGTTAAAACAAGACAAAAAAGGATTAGTGAAGAGCTCCAGAAATATCTCTCCAAACTGTAGGAATGGTTATTAAAATGGAAATTTGGTTCAATACAAGCAAGTATAAAGTGATGCACACTAAGGCAAAAATATATATATCCTAATTTAATATATACACTGATGGGGTGATACATACATTAATGGGATATGGGCTGAGAGTTAATTAGCCAGGAATGGGGTCTTTGAATTGTGGTTGATAGCTCAATGAAAATGGTTAATGTGAAAAAAGCAAAGTCCACATTATGGATCTTTAGGTAAAGAAGCTAAAATAAAACTGCCACTAACATAACAGCCTTATACAAATCTATGGTGCGACCACACTTGGAATACTGTGTACAGTTCTAGTCACTGCAGCTCAAAATGAATATTATAGAGCTAGGAAATGTGGATCAAACTGATAAAAGCACTGGGGAAATTCCACCATGAGGAAAGATTACAACACTTTGGGAAGTTTAACTTAGAAAAAAAGGTAAGTATGGGGGTTATAATAGAAGTGTATAAAATTTAGTATGATGTGGAGAAAGTGGATACAGGAATGTTTCCTCCCTCTCCCATAATGCTAGAGCCCAGGATATCCAATTCAAGACAGACAAAAGGAATAACTTCTTCACACCATATGTAATTAAAGAGTGGAATTCCCTACTACAAGATGTAGTTATGATAGTCAACTTGGGACAGCTTTAAAAGATTAGAAAAAAATCATGGAAAATAAGACTATGAATAGTTCTGATGGCTACATATCAGGTCCAGTATCAGAAGCAGCATGTCTCTGAATTCTAGTTGCTAGGAAATATGAGCAGGAGGATTCTATTGATGCTGTTGGCTCATGTCCTGCTTGTGGGCTTCCCATAGGCATCTTGTTGACCACTTTGGGAATAGAATGATGGACTAGATAGGCCTGTGATCTAATCAAGCAAGGCTTTTCTCAAGTCCTGTTTAAACTTATAATATTGTGTTAACAACATGCAAGCTTTCCCTTAGAGATGACCTAGCCGGTAAGGTTGACTAGTAATTATTTTACTGTGCTTTTATTTTTTATTTTATGTTTTTATCATTTTTGTAAACCGCTTTGATAGCCCACTGGAAAGCGGTATATAAATGTATGCAACAAATAAACATACCTGATCTAGGACTTACAGAATTGAGGCATAGGTTCAGTCTGTAACCTCCACATGTATGTGCAATACAAAAACAAGAGTATGTGCTCAAGGGAGCATTTTCTGGACTTTCCTAATCAAGAGCAATTTTGGGTGGAATTAATTTGTATTATGAATTTAGAATATGCATGTTCTTTCTCATCCTGCACTGTGCTGGCATAGTGTTTCCCCTGTTCTGGGAGTGGGGGTATTTAAGAAACAGGAGGGATTTGGACCGTGCAATTCAAAATCTCCTCTGATCCATCCTTACTACATACACTTCTTTTTTGCCCTCCTGGAGGAGCAAGAACAGCAAATATTTGTATGTTGGACCCTTCCAGGGCAGGCATACTTCTCACCTCTTTCACAGTTTGCTGGTTCAAGTATTTAAAGGAAATAACATTTCGGAATATTAAGTTCGTGCTAATGGCTAATTAAAGGGGAAAGGTCAGTATTTAAAAGAAACAGAAACTCTCAGTAACATGGGGCCTTATTACAAGTACAATAGTTTTTGACCTGTATGTATAGTATAGCCTATTTGTTTCTAGCCAAACTTCACACATAAATGAACTATGAAAAACACATGATTCCGATGCTACATTTCTTGCCCTCCACTTATACTCCACAAATATCTCCACCTGTTATTTTCATATTTTTTACAACTTAATCCTGAAATTGCAGCCTTAGTATTTCAGCTTTCAGGGATGCTCAGCCACTCAGAAACTTGCCCAAACATGCCCAGTAAAGTGGATAGATATTTACAAGTATCAAACTGCCAGATAGAATGCAGTTAATTCTTACTTTTGAATCTACAAAAATTGGGATATATCTATAGCAGTTTTACAAATTAGGGGAGAAGAAACAGTTGAAAGAACTCTTGCAGGACTTAAAAGACACATGAAGTTCATTTGCAGTGCAATCCTATACATGTCTACTCAAAAGAAATTACAATTGCATTCAACGGGGCAAATAAGTGGGAACTGCAGCCTGAATTGTTTATGTACAGATGTTTATCCTGTCCTTCTGGTGGCTATGCACTACTCATGGAGGTTTCTTACAAGCAAGTCCGTTTGAAAGATATCAGCCCATATAGAGTTTAATACGAACCAGGGCTCACAAAGGCATAGCCCTACAACATATTTTCAATGCCTGGAGCCTGGCAAACAATGATAAGAAAGAGTACACTATTTGTTCACCACTAAGAAGCCACAGTCAGCTGACACATTTCTGATTACCTGGAGAACTCCTAATAGAAAAGGTTATTTTCTCCCTTGCTAGGCAGGGTTGTCATGTCCCAGCACATGGAGACATTCAATTTTTTTCTACACAGTCCTTTCCACACAAGTATCCTGACCTAGAGACCCTTATATACTCACTGACAAGAACAAGGGTTTTGTTATGAATGTCTTGCCCCATTTAATTTAGTAGAGGTGATAGTTCTGGCATTACAGTTGCTGTGTTCATAACAATTTGGATGCTATTCTGGATCTTGATAAAATCAAGATATTGGGGAAGCTTAGCTATGGCTTGGAGTGAATTTATTTCTCCTGTGCAGCATGGTCTGTGTCACAGTGGGCTGCACTGGTAGGAGAAGTTACCCAAAATCAGATGGAATCACCTTGTGCTACATTAACTGCCTGTTAAATAGTCCAAGATCTAATACCTGGCAGATTTCCAATGAAAGGGAGTTCCACAAACATAGGATCATAAGAAAAATATATTAATAAATGGGAAAGTTTTACCAAAGTTTCACTACTAGACCTCAACAAGTAGAGAGAGTGAGATATGAGAGAAATAACCAGCACCATGAATTTAGCCTGGAAACATATTGGCAGTCAGAGGAACTCTTTCAGAATTAACGTTATATGCTCCCAGAGGCTAATACCAGCAAGCAGTCTGACTGCTGCATTTTGGACCAACAGAAGCTGTTTTCAAAGGCAGATGTATATATAGTGCATCATGGTAGTCCAAATGAGAGATTATTAAGAGATACACAACACTGGTCATAGTTTGTAATCACCGGGGGGGGGGGGGGGTGTCTACATGACATCTCTTTGGCACCTGCGCTTTTCCTATATTCGATTTTACATCTAATAGCGGTAGACGAGAGCCATTAAGGCGAATTACAGGCTCCATACAATGCGCTTTACAACTGTTTATATGCAGAGTTTCGCTGCAGAGTCGGATCAGGGGTGTATGGTTGAACGTGGAAAATTTGACGAAAGCACCGCCTTGTCTCCTGATGGCACCTCCCCCGGAGTTTTGTGCCGTTCATTAACCCTGCCCACCTGACTTTCTCACCATTGCCCGTCCAATCACGATCGTGCGTTACTTCACATGTGGGTACGATTTCTAAACATTGGGTGTGCCTACAATTACAGTTTTTAGCAAGGCAGCACTGGCTTTGGGACCTATTGTAAAACCATAGAAGCATGATTTTTCCTGGTACTGGACGGCTATGGCGAACAGCTGCCTCCAGAGGGTCCACCCACCCCCATTCCTCCTGCCAAGAATCCGCTGCTGGACACTCCCACCCCACCATGCTTGCGGCAGCTTCCCCTTATCTCCTGCACCCTAGCAACAACCATGGCTGTCTTGGAAATGTGCTGCTTCAAGGGCAAATTTTTCTGTAGCCTTTCCATTACAATGTTGCATTTGGCACTGATGTCCCCAGTTCCATACCAACTTCCAATTATTCTGTCTGTCTATGGACCCTGAGATGCCAGCTCGCAACAGTTCTGGGCTGCCCTACGTTGAGCGGGCTAGAGGGCAACCTTGCCATGCCATCAGGTCTCTGCATCGCAGAGGTGGGTGACTGGGCAGGTGGGAGTGGGCCGACCGATGCCCCCTAAAAAATCCCGGGATGCCACTGATGTCCTCTCTTTCCCCCCAAACAGTGCAGGTGCTGTTCTTCCAGCGATCTGTAATCAAGAGGCAAAAGGGGTGCTTGCAGCTTTGCCTCCATGGTATAGTACGCTCACTGCATTTCCTTCAGCACTGAATGAGGAGACTGGAGCGGATAGTCTGCTGTTCCCGCCCTCCAGCACCCCTCCGCCAACCTCCCATGCCACTGGAATGACCGGTCATGTCCCCCAACAATGTGAGCAGTGGGCTGGGACGTGGCATCTGTGGACTGACATTCATTTCCATGCGACTGTTGCTGTTTGCCTTTTGGTCGCCACGATCTGCCCAAACCTCTGTGTTTTCCCAACCTGCACTGTGCCTTTCTGATTACTCCAGCTACTCTTTTCAATGGGATTGTGCCCACATGTAACCATTAGTAGAATAAAGATATTGCATTGCTTTATAAGTACAAAATTGTCATTTTGGTGAGATACACACACACACACACACACAAACTTCCAGGAAAAGCAATGAGAGAAGGGAGAGTAGATACGAAGCCCGATGCACGGTCGTGCGCTAAGCTTCCCGGGGAACAAGTCCCCCCACCTGCTCAATGCTCCATACTCCCAAGTAACAGTGCTCAATGACAGGAACTGCCTTGCACGTACAGAAGTTTCCCTTCCTTTTTCAAGCCATGATCCCAGAAAGGTAGCGAGGGAGGGAAGGGTAGCCTTACCGGACCTCAAATTATACTACAAATAAAGCACAAACATTATTCCAACCCCCTTGATTCCTGTAGAACCAGCTCCATGTGCGTAGCAACTCGTCTCTGCTCCCCGAAGATGTCCAAAAGATCTAATATTTCCTCCCTTTTCCAAGACACTCCCCTTCCTTTAGTAGCCATCACGACGATGTACCAAGGCGAAATAAACGACCCAACAGCCCAACACATGGATGGAGAAATGGGAGGAGTGGCCAAGTAAAGGGGGCAGTCATTCACTCATGACATCACAAGCCCTGCCCACCAAAGTACGCCCACAATTAGCATTAATCCGAATGGTCAGTGGAGGGTTACACGACGGTAACGCGATTGAACTTCGGAGAAAAATTAAAAGTCCCATTAAATCGACACCTTGGAAATGCGCATAAACATAGGCTATAAATCACATAGACGTCTGATTGGCGCCCCGCTCATCTGTCCAAAATGCCATCAGAGCAAAGTAAAGGTGACCCAAATAAGCCGTGTAGAGGTACCCCTGGTAAACCAGAAGCCAAAGGGTAGTATCCAATGTTAGTCTTATGTAGAATAGACCCATTGAAATGAATGGGACTTGTTAGACACAACTAACTTAAGTCCCATTCATTTCATCTCTATATAGGACTAACATTGGATACTATCCATAAATGCAGTGAGCTTGGATACTATGGTTTAAGACAATGCCTTAACTGAAAAATCATTGTTACGATTGATGCTCTACCTTGGGAGGCCACTATATTTTGGGGTGAGAGTGCTGACTGAACGGAAAATTAAAGACGACCCTCTAAACTATGGCTTACTCATATATTTTGAAGCTCAAACTATGGCTGGGTTCACAGAACACACTAATCCACTCTCAACCACTGTGGCTTGTTAATAAACCTGAACAACCCAACAACAAACCATGAGTTCTCAAGGTGGCTTGTTCGAGAAGAATAAGCCACACTGCATGGTTAACAAGCCACCCTGCAGAAGATGTCCTGAGTTCAGAAAACTTGCTAACCCACGGTTGAACAAGCAACTCATGCTTCAAAATGACTCACACTCAACCATTGAGTGTAGGTTAGTGTGTTGTGCAAATCCAGACTAAGTCTTGGGTTCTAAACTATGGTGTGATGTCTGAATTGAGTCATGTATGCCCTATCTCTCATAGGATTGTTAATGCTTGAAGTTATAAGGATTGAAGTAACCCACTTGGTTTGAAAGATGATTTGTTCTCAGAGGTTCATTCTTTTGACCCTAAAATATATTGCATCAGTCCAAGGTTTGTTTTCTTGGCTGGTCACTCAAGTTCTGATGAGATATAGCAAATATAATTATCTATATTTGAATCAAGGAAACATGGAGCAAAAATTCCTGGCTGTCCATGAAACTAACCACTAGTCCTATGCAAAGCATTCTCTGTCATTGTGCCTTCTGTAAAATTAAATTTGTACTCCAATTTAAAAAATTGTTTCAAATATGAAGCTACCAACATATTTCTAATCTAAATTGATTTGTACATGATACAAATAATAATTTAAAAATCAATACATGCCCTCTCCTCTTTTGTCCCCTGTGTAAAAAGGAAGCTATATCTGTAGATAACGCTGTGTGTGATTTAATGGATATATTACAAATATTCAACAAATGCAATCTGTCAGTCTCATTTAGACATATGATGAAGAGCTAAGGCTTCAATCCTATGCACACAATCCTGGCAATAACCTCTATTAAACATTGTGGGATTCACAATTGAATACACATACATAGGATTTCTCTGTAAACTTGATTCCTACAGCTACTCTTATCTCTCTGGGTATCCTTCTAGCAGGACATTACAAATAAATTAATCAAGTGTCTGGCATTCAAACTAACAGTTGAAAACGTATGATCAGTTCAAGTACCAAAAAAACCCCGATTGAACCACTGAAAGACACCTCTGGCTCACTGGGAACATTTCTTGCCAATTCTAAAGACCTTCACTGGCTACTAAATTCATGCCCCATCTGGAGGACTTCTCTTCAGAGGATGACCTGGAGCCCCCTGAGTCAAGCACTGTGGAGGAGCTGCTTGTGTCTGGGGACCATAAGGTGGATCAGGGAGATCTTGGGCACTTGTGGAAAACCCAAACCCTCATGATGTATTTAGCCCCCTCTCGAACTCAGAAGGAGAAGCTGAGTTATCATCTAGCTGAAGGGAACACAGATGTTTAAAGGTCAAGGATCAGCCAGCTGCCAGACACAGAAATATCCACCCAAGAAATTAGGACTCTTCATGAATAAGCATATACTTGTAAGCAAGGCCCTGCTCAAAAGTATACCTTTCTTCAGGTAGCACTAATGGTCTGCAGCTATGCTCTGGGTGGGTTTCTGAAGGCTCAGGCTTAAAAGCCTTCAGTTCCAGGAACTGAGTGCTGGAACAATGTTTTAGCATCAGCTCCCTGACTTGTATGTCCTTACTATCTCTGGCTCTTCTCTGGATGTCCCAGAGTTTGACTATGGATTGCCTACTGACCATGCTTTGGAACTGATCCTGACAGGATCCCTGGAGTCCTATCTCATCACTACTGTAAGCAGGATAACTGATTTGTCATAAAAACTAGGTCAACTTAATAATAACTTAAATAATAAGTAGGTTAAAACTGAATGAGGCATTCCTGGGTTGTTCATGAAAGCTGATCCAAAACGAAGTAGTGAGAACACAGGAGTCAACACACTTGTTCCCTTGCTCACAGTTCCAACACTCAATGGGTTAAATAACCCAAAGGTTGTTATGTATGAAGAGTCACTATGGGTTCTCTCCCTGGGTTGTTTGTGATTAACAAATCATGGTTTGTTAGCACAGCTGGGATGGCGCAACACAACAATCCAGAATTCAACAACCCATGGGTTAGTGTTATGTGCAAACCCAGTGACTGTCACAAATATGCAATGTTTTGGAAATCTCCAGCCTAGAAGCAAGGCCAAATAAAATGTTCCAAGCTCTCATCTTTAACTGCAGCCATATGTAACAATTGCCACTATCATTTACATATGTTCTTGCTTTTCCCAAAAAATATAGCAAAAATGTAGAATTCACACCACCACATTTCTTTGGCCTTGAGATCCAATACTTAAATAAGGCCGGCTAAGCCTGCAATTATAACATTGCAGTTTGTAACAAACATGCCCTTGTATCTATTTCCAGCAGAATACTGAAGAATACTTCCAAATACTATTATTATAAAGCTTGTAGCCAGGAGCTACTCCAGAATAATCTCACTGACTTAAATATATTAGTTTCAGGAATTAAGCCTTAGTGTGACACATTCAAAGAGTTAAATCAAAGAACTAGGACTGAAAGTAATCTTTAATATGTTTATTTGAAAGTAATCTTGTTGAAATCAATAAAACTTTCATGTGACAGCAATTCATATACCTAAACAGGTTTCCCTATGTTAAACAGCTTGACTATGTTTGTAACAAGACTGCTACATTGGGAAAAGCAAAACTATAACTAGCAATGGAGTAAGGTGTGCAGAACTTCACGCGTCATGCCTTTCACATCCTAAGGCAACTGTCTGCTGTGGATTGCCATGAGTTGTATGTTTATAGCTCCCAGGATGGAGGGGACTATGTTTAGGTCAAGATTAAGATGTCATTCCTATTGAAACTAACAAGACAACCCTAAAAGTATTGCCTTGGAGTCTAACACGTTGTCAACAGCAGTGTCCTCTCAAGAGTTCCACTCAAGACGTTCCTGTCAGCAGGGGACGGGGACTTCCTCCTGAACTCCCTTACATCCCCAAAATTCTAAAGGGTTGGAGGATCCATTGGAATTGGCATGGGGTGATGCCATAGAGGGCTGGGGAGGGGGAATATATTTAAATCACCTCCCCACACCCTTCATCCAGTTGAAGCATCTGATGGATTAGAATCCCAGATTCTTCTGTTCACAGATTGTTAGTTAGGATCCAAGCCATTGCTTGGAAGTCCGGCTGAAATCCCACTGAAAGCTTTTAACACTTACACTGATAAATCTGCCTACAAGAAAAGCCTGTTAATTCAGTGTTTTGAATGTGATCACCCAAGTCAGTATTTCACATGATCATTTCACTATGAAAAGAAACCTATATAATATACAAAGAACTACATTTTTTCTTCACTTGCATTAGAACAAGAGTTTTGTTCACATTATGAAAATAGCACTGTTTTTCACACCATAATCCCTAATAGTCCTCTTCCACCAAAACCTCTTTTATTGTCTCCTACACAAGCTTTTCCTTATGTCTGGGGAGGGCACACATTAGGCCTGGAGGATCTGCTTTGTTTTCCACTAGAATCCCAAGGTCCAACAACTGGAACCAGGGGCAAAATAGTGACTCAGTAAAGCAGGCATAAAATTGAGGAACAAGGTGCTTCTAAGCACATGCTCAACACAAGAATTTGTTTTCGGTATGAGAACTGAAGCTCTCACATGAATCCACTCCATCATACAGACAAAATCTTGTTTTATTTTAGCAGTCCAATTTATATGGGAAAAATGCTTTCCTCTCTGTTAAACTCTGGGAGTTTTCTATATAACAACCACTGGGAGTTGAAAATCCTTGCTGATCTACTGCAAATCACCTGGAGATCTACCAGTGGATCTCAATCTACATTCTATCTACCCATCTTATGATGTATGTTGAATATCAGTAACTACCCTGTAGATTATAAGTGGGAGAGATGGTAGCCAAGTCATGGACATACTTCATATATCAAATTCATTGGCTGGCTTGAACTCCAGCAGACCTTTATTGCAATTTGTGTCACTGTATTTTAATGTGCCTATCACATTTCACAAAAAGAGGAGCTAGAACCAGGGCTGCACCATGTATATGCTGAAAGTCACAGAATGGGATATGGTTTGTTGGTCAAGAATGTACTGTAAGCCTGCATGTACCCCCCTAGATCTCCTGATTTCTTAAAACCAGAGTTTTCTGTGATTTCCAAACTGAGAAAACATGTTTTGAGTGCTCCCTACGAAACTAGGATGTTGCAGCTAAACAGAAGCATGTGGGCACATAGCTCACTCCTGATCCAACAAAAAATAGTTTAGTACACCAGGAATATTACATGTCGACTAGGCCACATGATATTAGAGCAGAACTGAGTCTCTAAAAATCTCAGCTTTGGGGGTTTTTTTAAGTGGAGGGAAGCAATTTGTAGTCCTTCTGATTGTGAATATGTGCTTGAAAGTATCGGGGCAATGTCTCATGAAGCTTCAAAATCAAAATAAGGGTTAAATAGGTTTTTGAATGGCCAGAAGCAAGTGTCCTGCATACTTCCTTATCTCTCTCCACAACTAGTAGAAGCATAATTAATTCTGTTAAGAGTAAAAAAAATGGCAAAAATTATGCAAATAAAAAAAATCCAGCACCTTGGCATAGAATTTGGATTTGTTTATTTATTTGCTCCAAGTTTTTTTTAAAGCACAATATATACACAGCCCTGGGCATCATGAACAAATGAATACTTATTTTCTAGACAACAAAAATGTACTGTTAACTTTCAAAAGAAACAGCATATTTGCAGTGGTCACCCATCAAGCCATCACACACAAGTAGCAGGCATAATATGCTGAATAGGGTTATTAATTATTAGGGGAAGGTCCTGAAATGGCCCAGATATAACACCAAACCATGGTTTGGCACTATGTCAACAAGATTTAAAGACTGTTGGACTTATGCATCACAATCCCCTTTCCCCCTCCTTCACTTGAGATATGGTTGGTCCTGCTTCGCAGGGCAAGCACAACCATAGTTTACTAGTTCGGACAAAACGGCAATCCACTTTGCTTTAAATCAGGAAGGGAAGGAGGGAGCATGTGAGCCTGAGGCTCTTTAGACTCATTAACATAAATAACACCAAAACCATGGCTTAGGTGTTTATATTTCAACCAGCCCACTCCCTAAATACTGCACATTTGAGTAGTATTTTCCTCACACATCACATGTGCTTTCATTTTTTAAAATGACATGGGAAAACTACTTTTAGCAGAAGCCTCTTCTTGACTATACTCCTGCTATTCTCTGAAAACTTCTATGAATTTTTAAAGAAAAAATATTGCTATTGTTTCAGCAGTTTTAGTAGTTGTGTGGCTAAGAATACACCTTTCTCTGTGTGGCTCCCTACATTACCTTGCTGTATAGGATACTGGAAAGTGAAAAGCATCTCCAGGTCTAAAACTCTCTTAAATTCTGATTCTGAAAGGGTTGGGAAAATATGCCTCTGCCACTGAGGTTGATACAGGTATGTGGAGGTTTTAGCCATGGATCAGCACATCTACACTGTACTCAGTCACAGGCTTATCTTAAACATGTTTCTTTTTAAGACAATATTAGATATAACAGTGACAAGCAATAATATCAGTGCCACTAATATAATGCGGGAAATGGTTTTCAGTGTTGTCTGTTCGGGGAAGAGAATGTTCCTTCAGGAAGATATAATTTCCAATAATAAAGGACATATACATTAAATAACTATCCTACCTCTCAATGTTCACTTTACAAATATTGAGAAGCATAACAAAGTACAGAAAAACATAATAAAAAGTATTAAGAGGCTAGGACAACTGATATATTTGAATTTCTCACAGTAGATTAATGACTAGTGATACATATGTAATAATTACTTTATAAATATGCATGCAAGAAATAGTTCAGCAAGAAATTCATTATGCACAGCTGTAACCTATGAATAACATATAGCACACCTCAGCAACATCTTGACAGAGGGGAGAATAAAGGACAGATTACAGCAACGTTGCCCTACCAGAGATCAGGGGAATCAAGAGAAACATGATTTCTGCTGCCAAAAATATAAACAAATAAGTGCTAACCATTATAATTCTGTGCTGAGACTACAATCCTATGCATATGTACTTGAGAGTAAGAACCACTGTACATAATTAGATTCATGGACATGCATAAAATCAACTATGGGCTGCATCCAGTGTCATACTAGTGGGCTTCCATTCTCTCCTCACTCCTGCAGTCTCCCACATGTCCCCAAGATCTGCTCTGGAAGGTCCACCAGCCCTCCAGATCAGATCTGAGAGGGTGTGGAGGTGGGAGTGAGAATCCATTCTGCTGGTGAATGCCATTCAGGCAGTGGGCAGACAGCTGGATTTCATCCTGTTTCTTAAATCATCAGCTTACAAATATTGCCTACAAGACTTATCTGATCTAATTTTTACAAGATGCTAATTTTTAAATCTCACACTTCTGAACAGTAACTTGAAAGTAATCACAAGATATCCTCAAGGCATAAACAAATGAAAAAGAATAAAATATAAATTAAACTGTCATTGTGAATTAGCAGGATTGGGAATTATTACCATCCCACAAAACTTTTTTTAAAAACTGCATGCATGGTATAATTTATTCTATTCGCTTTTGTGTGTGACACATAATATTATAGATACAATTTGTAAACCAGGCCTTAAATTAAAACCAGCTCAGTCCCACTTGACCAGCAGGATTAACACCCCAACAGTTATGCAAAATTGGAGTAGAAATACTACATAAACATTTTCTACCTTACAGATGAGGCATGTGTGTCTTGCCATTTATAGGCCCATTATAAATAAGATTGTGTCAATTTGTAGTAATGTTGCTAGCTCTAAGAGATTTCATGTATTTAAAGCATTTGTATCCTGTCTCTCCTAGACTTGCAACAGCTCCTAACAACCAATATACAATTAAAGTATATAAAGGTGAGCCATTTCCCAGTCCTAACCTGATCATACTTCCTCACAGACAACAGTTTTATATGATGCCACAAGACACATGTAGAAATGGGAGTGCCCTACAACAGTAGGCCAGGGTAATATCATGGGTCAAGTTGCACCTGCAGGGAATTCTACAGGCTAATGTTACAATAACATACAATTTACTGTCACATCTAAAATACCTATAATTAGGTCACATGAAAACTTACTAGAATTTCTGAACTGAGTTGAAACAATACTCACACAACCACCACAGAACATAACAGACTACTTATTCCAGGACTTAGTGTCCTTTTATTTTGATACTTCTTACCAAAGTAAGTATTTTGTACTGTGATAATTGAAAGAACATGTTGATATTTCTTATGTATTTTTTACAGGTATCATTTATTTTATGAGTACACTGAATACATGACAATTCTATAGGGCTTGACATCCTTTATTTCATAACACCACCATTTCACAGCATTCAATTGAAAACACACACCAGTTCCCCTTATTCTTCACATTTTAATTGGGCACCCCTGGAGAGAAATACATACTAGTCCTAATGACAAAAAGCGCAATGAGAGAACAGCAAGGAAAGTCAAGTACCTTTATCATATAATAGTTAAACGCTCTTTATTTTATGGGACTGTCCCTTATTCCAGAAAGGACCGTTAGAAGATAATGGGCGCCCTTATTTGTTTTCACCACAACCCCAGGGCCAGGACACTCTACAAGTACTTGAGCACAGAGAAAACAAAACAAAATTTAATCACTCGTCTTTCCAACATTTTACCACAAAATCGTCCTACTTGGTGACATGAGGTAACGCATTACCATAGCAGACGGAAGAAGGATGGCGGGTGACAGTGAGCGAGATTGGTAAATACAACCAGAGGATTTGGACAGAGGAAGGTAGGAGAGACGGTAACCCCCTACCCGAAGGCCAAGGCTGTGGCAGAGGAGCCATGGGGCGCGCAAGCCGCAACGCATCATGGGCATTGCGCGCCTCAGCCTGTGGGGTGTGTATATGTATGTGGGGTTGTTCGGCGCGACCGCGCGAAAAAGCACGAGGGGGTGTCGGCTCCTGCCCCGCCCCCTCCCACTCAGGCTTAATTCCACCGGCCCAGGCCGGCCACAACCGGTTCCAGCCGGTTCCGGGCGGGCCGTTGGTTTCCGTGCGCGCGTGCCGCACGCTGCCCGCTGACGTCAGGCGTGTGTGGCGCGCGGGCGGGCGCCGGGGTGCGGCGGCGGTGGCGGTAGCAGCAGCAGTAAGTGGCGGCTGCGGGTGTTCTCGCTACGTACGTGTAGTGCTGCGGTTTCTCGGGCTGCGCCTGGAGCGCGCTGGCGGGCGCCACCGGCCCGGTCGCGGGAGGCCCGGTCGTTACCGGGCCCTTCGACATGTTCGTGGCTTCCGCTCCCTCCTCCGCCGCCCGCTACCACCGAGGAGGAGAGCTTTATTATTCACTCTGCGCGGTCCGCACGGAGACCGCAATGCGCAGGCGCTGCCGCCGCCATTACCGCCCCGGGTTACCCAAAGCATGCTGGGGCTTGTAGTCCCGGTGATGGCGGAAAGTCTCCCTTTTCTTCTATTGGGCTTCCGGTACGTAAAACTACAGCTCCCAGGGATGCCCTACACTTGCTGTCCCGGATTATGCAACATCGTGGGGTTTCATAGGAATTGTAGTTCAGAGGAGTTCCTCCATGGATTGCAAGCGAGAGGGTTAAGCAGGACCAATACTATGCAAGCCACAAACCGTTTAAACAAACGTATTTCCACATAAACTGTTACACACCAACCTTAACGAGTTTTACTTGAAAGTCAGTGGTGCGATGAGACTTCTTTCCTAGCGAGGGTGCATAGGGGTTTTGTGTTATTGTCTTGTGGGGATTAATTGTAGGACAGGTAATGAAATGATAAATTAGTATGTGATTCTTGCTGACAACTCCAAATTCTATACAAAAAAGAAGCTGGGGTACTAGGGACGATAAAACAATCCTATTCGCATAATGTTTTGATGTTATTGCAGCATGATGGGCTATTATTGTCTGCTTTAATATTATTGTCTGCTGCTGTGAAATACCTGAGTAAATACTAATAGCTTATTAGAAACGAAGTCACAGATCTATAAAACGGTTACATCTTTGCAATAAAAACAACAAATGGTCTTGTGTTACCTTAAAGGCTACCATGTTTATTATGGTGGATTAGTCCATTTGATGAGATGCATTTGATGAAATGGCCTTTAGGCCACAAAACCATGTGCTGTCATAAATGTGTTAGTCTTTAAGATGCCACAAGGCCCTTTGTCACTTTTGCTGCTAAAGTCTTAACACTGCTACTCCGCTTTGCAGTAGTACTGGCTGTGTTACAGCCATTCTGAATGCAATGCCTGATTAACCACAAGGTTATTATTTACATTGCACTTCTCAGTATACAAAGTACTTTACCATTCTTATTTAACAGGCAGCATGGGTCAAAGTAGAGCATCTCTCTATCCTAATACAATCCACTCCTATGCATCTTTATTTGAAAGTAAGAGATACTATATTCAGTGGAGTTTAAAATATGCATATTTTGCTACCTGATCCTTAATAAACCCCACTGAAATCAATTGGACATTTCCAAGTAAATATTATTAGGATTGGCCTAATTTCATAACATAACATGTGAGCAAGGCCTCTTTTGAAGTTCTTTAGAAAGAATGGTGGTAGGCCCTTTCTCCCCCCATGCTCCCTTTTAGCATCTCTATAGTAATACTTCAGGTACCATTTTGTTTTATATTTGTTGGTTACATATGCTGCTATGGGTAATCTTATCATCATGCCTAACCTTTAACTGCTAGAGGCTATGAGTGAACATGAGGAATGAAATATACTGTTATGCCTTGTTTAGAGCTGGTTACGGCCAGAGATAAACCTTAATCCTATTTTTCGCTGTATTTGTGGTGCAATTGAAGGCTTGTGCCACAACAGCTATCATGACATTGTGTTTAACATGGCTAAGCTGTGCTGTGGGGTTAGGAACCAAGGATGTCCTGGCCTGGTGGGTCATAAGGAAGTGACTGGTTTTCTCTCCCCCCCCCCCCCCCCCCCATGCTTCTTCTGTTCTTTGTAAGGACTTCGCCTCTTTGCCATGAAGTAGCAGTGATTAAGGGTGGTGTTTGGAGGCTAGGTTCCCCTTGTGTTAGGATCCCTGAGCCCAGTCTTATGTTCTCTGTAGCAGGGCACAGGACCTATCAAGTTCAGCATTCTGTTCACACAATGCCTGCGGGAAGCCCACAAGTAGGACATGAGTGTAACAGTACCCTTTAACATGTGTTCCCCTGCAGTTGGTATACATAGACGTAACATAACAGTGTACACATTTCTAATTGAAATAAGACCCCTTGAGTTCAGTGGGCCTTAATTCCAGGTAAATGGATATAGTATTGCAGCCTAAATAAAATACAATTGTTTTCTATGTGTGATGATGCTTTACAATAAAATATATTGCTTAAAATGAGTAGCATTTGATCACATCTTTTTATTCCTGTTTAGAAATGTGTAAACTACAACTGGCATTGCCTTATACCATATTTAGTACATTTGTAGCCTTTATCAATGTAATTAAAATCCTGTAATCCAGTGGGAATAAGATTTAGTAAAATATACAATATATGCCCCATTGTTTCTAGACTGTTTCAACTTGATTATACAAAGAATGTGACTTCAAAACCCAAAAAGAGAGCATGTAGAAAATGTTTTGTGTCCTCCATTAAACAGAAGTGCTCGAGCAAATAAAGGTTATGTGATTGATTTTATTGGATCTGTACTTGTTTCAAGCCTACCAACACAGTCTGCCTTTTTGCTTTTATTAATTTGAAAACCTCTAGGGATATTAGATATAACGTACCAAATTTGTTAAATTTGTACTCAGTTCCAAAACACATCTAAGTGCTAGAGCTGTAGTTTTATTGCATGTAATCATTAGCCATTCTATGATCACTTTATTAAGAGCACATGAGCACATGAATCTATATTTTATTGGAACTTTTTTACTTTAACTTGGAATGCAGTTCATATATAAAATATGTTTATGGAATAACACTGCCAGTTTTGTACATGATATACAATTGTCTATACTTTTCAGTATGTTTTTCACCAGATTGCAGGCTGAGGCCCTTAACTTAAAACCTGCAATGAGTCTCTAATCAAGCTGAAATCAGTTAAAATGTGTATTTGTAGGATAGGTGCTTTTCATATTTTGTTATGCTTTGTAAATGTTCACCATGCTATTTATTGCTGTTACACGTTATTATTTTACCACACAAGTCAGCTAGTGTACAGAATAGACTCATAATTATTCTAATAACATATTTGTATTTTACTCACCAATTTTTATAAAGTGTATTTAATGCTGAATTGTAGTAGAAGGGGGGGAATCAATTTATAAACTTTGGTATATTTTCATTATAGTTGTTATCTTAAGGTATTATACAAGTGACATTTTAAGCAGTGGTTTGTGCAGTGTTGTTTAAGTAGTAATTATTAGCTTATAAAGGGAAATATTAAATAAAATAGTTAAAATAAAATGTAACACTTAATATGTCGCTGTAGAGACAGATGACCACCAAACACGACTACAGCCACCTACCCGCACTATCATTTCCCCGTCCTTAACGTCCCTGCATTTGTACGGCTCTATTTCCCCCATTTGCCCTCCCCATTGAGTCTGGGACACTCAAAACAGACTGCTTTTCTTTCCCATTGACTTTCCATTGTGGAGCTTTGCAACAAAAAGTAGGATCCAAACTATGTTTTCTGTCGTCCAATCAGAGCCACCAGCTTGGCTCAAATTCCAATTGGCTTGCTTCAGCTCATGGTATCCAATCGGCGTGCTACTTTAACAACCAATCGGCTGTCGAGCTTTTATCCAATCATGCCCGAGATCCGGGGAAAAGGCCTTCGTGTCAATTGACGTCAAGGCGCCAGCGTAGGTAGAAGCCAATGGTTCTGCGCGCAGTGTGTCTGTATTGTGAGGTCATTACGTTATAGGTCCCCTCCCTCTATAAATACAGTGTCCCCGCATCAGGGAGGGAACAGTTACGAGTCCTTTGGAAGAGGAGTAGGAGGTATAGGCTGACTGCTTAGAGCGGAAGTGTTTTTAAGAGCTCAATTCCTGGAAGTGGTGAGTTTCGGCTTGGAGTAAGAGGGTAAAATGACGAGCGGGGGTAGGGAAGGTGCGTGTCGCTGTTTGGGGAACGTTGGGGGAGGGTAAAGGCCTCTTTGTTCCGGCTTCTCCCCTGTGGTGAGGAAAGAGAATCTAATGGCTGTATCCATGACAACGTAATTAGCGGGGGCGGGGGGGGAGATAAGACAAAAGAAATCTTGGCTTCAGTCTAGTACTGCGCGTGGGTAGCGGTAGCGTGACTCCTCGTTTCTATTCCGCGGGGGAATTCCTTGATTGGCTGTTTGCCCGCGTGGAGGGGGTAACCCTCTGACATATGCTTCTGCTCGCCTTTCGTTAAGGTTTCTCCCAAGGCGAGGAGGTTAGTAGAAACAGATGTGGGTCGATGTACCAGGGGAAATACCTAGGCTACAGCATACTTGAGGGTATTTGGGAAGGCAGTTAATGTTAATATATCATTTGTTTCTTCCAGAAAAGTAAGGGGAAATGGCCCGTACCAAGCAGACTGCCCGTAAATCCACTGGTGGCAAAGCTCCACGTAAACAGCTGGCTACCAAAGCTGCTAGGAAAAGTGCTCCCTCTACTGGTGGAGTCAAGAAACCTCATCGCTACAGGTAATTTCAGAAGTTTTATTAAATGTGATTAATTTTAGGAGGCCTGCCATTCAAGTTAACCTGTGGAAATAAAGGGATTAGAAGGGTGGTGGTACTGTTGTAATACAACTGGTATATTCTGGCATGATTTTTTTTTTTTTTTTTTTTTTTTTTTTGCAATAGCTTAAAATTGATGTCAAGGAAAGTTCATGTCAGGGCTCATAGGTTCTGCAGCATATTTTTCTACGTACAGTATTACATCTCTGATAAGAGATTGTATTTGGGTCATTAAAAGAAGCTGTCAGATTGTTGTGCGCTGTAGCGTTGTTCATATTCTTTAATGCATTAATCCTCTCTTCTCTAGGCCTGGTACTGTGGCACTGCGTGAAATTCGTCGTTACCAAAAGTCCACAGAACTTCTGATTCGCAAACTTCCATTCCAGAGGTTGGTAAGGGAGATTGCCCAAGACTTCAAGACAGACTTGAGGTTCCAAAGTGCAGCCATTGGTGCACTGCAGGTATGATTGTCTTCAAGAGCTACTGTTAATATGTGCACTGAATGCTGGGATGGAAGGGATTGCAAGTGTCAGTTGATTCATGGCTTCTAACTGTGTCTGTCTCTGTCTTATCTTAAATAGGAGGCTAGTGAAGCATATCTGGTGGGTCTCTTTGAAGACACAAACCTGTGTGCCATCCATGCCAAGAGAGTCACCATCATGCCCAAAGACATCCAGTTGGCTCGTAGGATACGGGGGGAGAGGGCTTAAGAGGAGGCAGTTTTTATGGTGTTTTGTAGTAAATTCTGTAAAATACTTTGGTTTCAATTTGTGACTTTTTTTGTATGAAATTGTTTATAATATGTTACATTTGTACTTAAGTCATTCCATCTTTCACTCAGGATGAATGCTAAAAGTGACTGTTCACATAAAACTCAGTGATGTGAGCCTTGTTGCTCAGCAGTGACAAGTTGCTAATATGCAGAAGGGATGGGTGATCTTTCTTGCTTTTTATGCATGTTTCTGTATGTTAATGACTTGTTGGGTAGCTAAAATTGTAAGGTACTAGAATTGATATAAATGTGTACAGGGTCCTTTTGCAATAAAACTGGTTATAACTTGATCCAAGTGTTTAACAATTGGGGCTGTTAAGTCTTGACCATACATCACTGTGATAGAATGTGGACTTTCAGAAGGGTAAAATTACAAGTCTTAACCACAGTGTAACTTACAGTTTCCTAAAAACGTAAACCTGGCAGCTATAGAATACACTATGTGCATTTATAATAGCTATTTTATATATTGTAGTGTCAACATTTTTAAATTAAATGTTTTACATTCACACAAGGAGTCTTGTCATTGTTGTGGGGAAAGTAGTATTTCTATCTTGTGCTATACTACCCCTGCTCAATTCAAGTTAAGCCTGTTCTTTGCTTTATATACAACCCCATTGCAACAATAGCTTGCAGTAATTATGTAACCTAAAGTAGGTGAATAGCCTGTTCCAGAGAGTGGCTGCTTGTGAAGTAATTTAGAAAACAAAAGTGGAAATTGGGCAATACTACTACACTTCCTTAAAACTTAAAATAATATCAATCCTGTTTCTAGATCTAATTAGGTGACATAGCACCAACTGAAAATTAAGTTTATTGCTTTACTTTTTTCAAAGTAGGCTTCAAATGCTTTTAACTCCTTTCTTTTTAGGCCTCTAGGCTTGACTTGCACCAGCTTTTGTGTTTTATTTGAAATATACCCTGCTCACTAGCCAAAATTTGAAGTGACATAATTAAAGTAAAACAATGTCAGTACCGCATGGGAAGGGATCCTCACCCAGGTTATTAGTGATTGCTCTTGGTAGCAGACACAACGTTACTGGAGAGGGGAAGCAGCACAAAGGTATATACAAAGTTCAGGTTCTCTTAGGTCGGACAGGTTTGACTGCTTCAGCCGATTAATCCAAAAGTAGTCACACTAACACACTGAGAAGTTGAACTGTTGCAATAAGTTATTTAATAGTTTGATTCATTACATTGAACTTGTCTCATTTTCAATGTAGAAAGTTTGTTTAATACAAATAGTATGCAAATCCATGGCTTCAGCTTGATTTTATTCCAAATTTTGGAAGTGTCTGTAAATATCAAAAAGCAGTAATAAAAACTGAGTCTTCAGCGAAGATGTATTCAAAACACTTATTTCCGGTGCAGAATTCTATTCCATTACAAGTGCCTTAATTCAAGAGCCAGCCTGCCAGGGTACCACTGACTGAAACTAGGTCCTTGCAGGCCAGTGGGGCTCTAAAAGTAGGTCACTGGCAGAAGCCCAGCAGCAGCACATCACATTCTCAGACAAACCATTCTGTGTGTTTAAATCCAGCAGCTGAAGAAACAAATAACTTGTTACTCTTAAAACATGTTCTCTGAAGTTTCAACCTGGCAATAGTTGTTGCTCTAGCCATGGAGTTTCATGCTGGGTGCATGCCAATTAGTATTGTTTAAGAACCATATTCTCCTACTCCCTCTTTTGGCTACCTTTTGAATATTAGGTGTTTAGAATAGTGTTTAGGATATTTATCCCAAATCTTAAATTTTGGCTGATGGATCTTGAAGTTCACCTAACTGGAAACAAGTGCATCAAATACAATAAGACCACATTATGTTTTTAATTTGTCACTTGGTAGTCTTAGTATGTTCCCTATTTCATTAAGTAGTCATATTGTTAAATAAGGGCATGACATCTAAAAATAATTTTAGTGGGAAGCCTAATCTGAATAGTAGTTGTAGTAATCCTTCAAAAACCTATCTGTACGTGCACTAAGAAGTATATTTAGGGTAACATCCAACAGAGTTCCACTTGCGCAAAGGGGTTTCCTCTCAACACCCTTGTGCCCTACCCCAACCTGCTCTGGAAGGTGCCCCAACCTTTTAGAGCAAGTTGAGGGGCTACAAAGAGAAGGTGGAATCCTTTCCACCAGGGTTTCCATTCTGCTGGTGGATGGACACAGTTGGATACATCCCTTGGTTAACAAGACACAGTGGCTTTGCTACTTTTAGTAACATATTCCAAAGCACATACATCCTTACCAATTCTTTTGATGATTTCTTCACTTTCTTCTTCAGAATTTGATTCAAACACAAGACAGTCAAAAGTGCAGAGTTCTGGAGACGTTGATGAAGCCCTATATAAATGAAGTACTGATGACAACACTTCATAGCCAATGTGTTTATGCTAATGTGGATGTGACGGATTTTAATTCTTTCATTCTGCCCCATCCTTTGTCTTACCCTACTAGCTCATTGGCAAGCTGAGATACTCCCAAAAGATGATCAAACAAGTCCAGGGTTAGCTTTCCCACAGAGAGCCCAAGGTGGGAAGGAAGGTTTTATCACAAATCGGAGATGTATGGTATAATATGTTCGTTAAAAAGGTTGGCTACATGGACTCAGAGCTTTTAGTAGGGAACTTCAATTAGATTTGATGATTGTTGGCAGACTCGTAAATTTTTTATAAATTGCTGGATTCACCTTAACACTTAAATAATGTACTGCTTGCCACACACAATTACGGGTAGACATAATAAAATCCTGATACAATGTCTCCAAGTGTACATGTTTTAGAAACAAACTTACAGAGTGCAGAAGGCGAAGAGGCGATTCCTGTCCAGACGTCGTCCCACACAAGAAATGTCTGTATAAGGGTAACGGAACAGAACCTGACAATGGCAACAACATTGATTTGATAAGGCAGATCAATAATAAAGTAACAGACCATACTACATAAAATATTTTCCAATAGGCCATGCACATTTTAGGTAAGTTCTGCCCATTGTATAGAAACAATGCAGTTGGAACTGCAATATATAAATATTTTTTGAGAAGGCATGAACTACAGTGTAGTCATTTTTTTATTGTGAATATCAAAAAAGCAATAAAAACAAAAAATCGTGAAAAAAGAAAACAATACATATACAACAAAGTCATCATTTTTCATCAAATGTGTAGTCATGACAAGCACAATAAACAAAAGAATTCTAACCTTTGAAGAAACTTTCTGCTGGACAAGGACTTCTGTTTCTTTGACATCAAATAAAACTTCCTGAGGAAATATATTTAAACTTTTAAAAGATACTAGGTAAGTTTATTAGTGATTGGCAAAATGCTTGCGACAGAAAGTCAACAGATAATTGCTATGCTCTCAATTTAGGGGTTTTTTGGTCCTTCGAGTTTGGTGTGATTAGGAATAGAAATAATCATGCTGATAGCCCCAATTAAGGGTACGATCCTCTGCATGTATAGACAGAAAAAGGTCTGACAACTCCCAGCATTTCCCAGCCAGCCATGCTGGCTGAGGTATGCTAGGAATTGTAGGACTCTTTTTTCTGTCTCAACATGCATAGGATTGCAACCTCAATCACTTAACATGATAAAACAGGTGTAACCATCACAAAATTGCCAATGCAGGCATTTTCTCAGAACTTGCACTGCAGAAAAATAGTTGTGTAAATGGACTCCAATTTGCACTGGTGCAACTTAATGGAACTGCCTTGTATAGACTTATTATAAATTTAACAAGCAATGGTCCTACCAATGTATACATTTGATTTATTATGTATGCAAAAAAAGAATTTTCAGATAAAGAAAATGATGAATTCCCATCTGGCATACTGCTTTAAAATGAAGTTCCTATTTCTTATAGTACCCACAGACTTGCAATTAGTCCCTTACCTGGGTTGAATAAAACTATACTTAAAGGAAATGAGATACAGCCTCACCTCAGCTAGATGTGAGTGAGCTGCTATTTATGAGCCATCCAGGGAAACAACAGCACCCTTGAGTACCCTAGACTCAAAGAGTAATTGGGTTTCCCTAGTACTGGGAAAACACAGCCACATGTTATGCCTGCTCATTCTTCTTCCCTTAGGAGAGAGCAGCTGGCAATAGGTAAAGGAGTCGAGAGGGTAGAGCAAAATGTGGGTGACTGCCTCACCAAGTTATTTACTAGGTAGCATTTGGTCATGTCTGAAAAAGGGCAGGGAAAAAGCAATCATTTCCTTTTTGTTGGCTTGACGTCCAGCACTTGAAGATATGCATAGATACAACAACTGGAGTGGATCACATCGATGCAGATGCAGCAGCCTCTTGGCTGAGGCAAGTGGAACAAGTCTGTCCTGCTTATGCTATCTATCAGTAACCATCACATAAATAGGTGGCATCTATACACTAGAGCTGTGCAGAACTCCCTGGTGGCAGAAAGGCTCCTCTTCAGGACAACATGGAGCTGAGTAATCCCCATCTGTCTTATGTAACAATTTAATATCATGTTGCAACACTGCATCTGATGATTGTGGCTTTTGCTGATATAGTAGCAGCAGCAGCTTCCTCTTGTCCTTGGTAGGTAAGGAACCCCCTGCACAATACCATAGGTAGTGACCACGAATCAGTGCGGTGGTGTAGTTTAAATATCTCAACTACTTCAAAAATCACAGTAGGTGGGTGTTATTGGCCAGACAGACTGGACAAAGGTGACAGCCAAGTTGTACAGTCAAGAGAGACTGTAGCTTTGTGAGTTTTCCCTAAGATAGTGGCAATTCCAAAACCCTAGCTCTGTCCCTATTTAAATGCCAAGACTCATGTACAAGTACTATAATACAAACATCACTTTCAAACAGTTTAAAACTAACTCTAAACACAGCTGGGGTGATTCTCTGATTAAATCCTCCCTCTTTTTTGAAGTTTCATCATCTCACATATGCAGGACGGAACCATCTGTCTTGTGTCTACTTAATAGACACAATCTTGATTTATTTATTAGCATTTCTACAGTATTTCAACAGGAACACTGCTCAATAGCAGTCATTTTATGCCATGATAATTTCCTGTGACCATTCTGTACCTTTAAGATGAAATAATGCAAAGAGCCCAAAAGACAAGAGAGTTTGATGATTTGCCAAGAATAGGGAAAATGGGGGGGGGGGATTATGGGCTGTATCCAATGCCATTCCTTCACCAGCAGCATGGAAATCTCTGAGAAAATGGATTTCCCCTCCCCTCTGCACCCCCCCCCCCACCTGCTCCAGAGGGTTAGAGGACACTCTGGAACAGACTCGGAGGACGCAAGGGAAGGAGACCAAGAGAGAGTCCTGCTGCATGAGTATGACGTTGGATGTAGCCCAATCCACTTAGTACAGGGGTAGGAAATCAGTGGCCCTCCAGATGCTGGCTGGGGTTGATAGGAAAACGAGAACATAAGAGCCATGCTGGATCACACTAAGGGTCCGTTTAATCCAGCATTCTGTTCACACTGTAGTGGGAGTTGGAGTTCAACATCTGAGGACCACAGGTTCCTCCCCCACCCCCCACAATTAGGAGGTAGTGAAGTTAGAATTCAGGTCTCCCACTTAATAGAATAATTCCATAACCAATAATATAAAAATAACACCTCCCAAATTTGCATGCCACCCTGAAAGAAGTATGATTGCCACTTCAGGTGTCTGTGTGTCCAGGAATGTGTGCTTTCTCTCCTACTCATGTCCTGTAGAAGGTGAAGTTCTTCTGTCAAAGGCTACAATGGGTGGGCAACTTTGCAGGGTCCAGGGTAAAAAAATTCACCCACCCACTGCCACCCAATAGTGAGGGGGGAAAGCCACATTTTCACGAGGTGTACGAGGAGAAAATGCACTCCTGGGAGTCCTGAAGGAATAAGATTTTCTATTTAAACGAGACACACACTCCACGCATGCTTTGTATTAAAGTGAAAATGTGTGTGTGGGGGGGAATATTTCTCCCTGCTATTGCATGTCACTGAAATTCAGTGGCACTATAGTGGCAATTTAGGGGTGGCAGAGGGTGCAAAAAAGGATGGGGGGACATGCAGTTTGCATGTTATCCACCCCACAAGAAATGGTCATCATAGAAGCCTCTGATAGTTCTATGGGATTAAAAAAAAAGGTTACCATGCACTCAGATATTTGTGAATGTTCACAGAAGAGTTATCTGATGTGGTGACTTTCTGCTACTGCAATTAGTGATTGGATTTGCTATCATGTAAGGTTTTGTTATCCAATCCTATGACATCAACACCTGTGCTAAGCATAAACCAAAACATGAGGGAAGAACTAACAGGGCTGGGAGTGGAATGCAGCTGGGACCTATACTCAAAGGCCAGGATTCTTCCCCAACCTAGTGCCCTCCAGATGTTCTGGAGTATAACTCCCAGCATTCTTGACAAGTGACCGTGCTGGCTACAGTTGATGGGAACTGAAGTCCAAAACATCTAGAAGGCACCAGGTTGTGGGAAGGCTGGTTTAAATTGTTTTAATATGTTTTTGTATGCAATGTTTTTTATAATCTGTTTTATATTGAATTTTTAAGGTTATAATCTTTTGTAAAATGCCCAGAGAGCTTTGGCTATTGGGTGGTATAGAAATATAATACATAAGTTGAATGGAAGGTTTTCAAAGTACTTTCTACAGAAATGTGTAACCCAGTAATGGTTCCAGTCCTAAAGGCTTAAAGGAGGCATCATTCTTTACAGAAATTGTAATACAGAGCACTGATTACCCAAAGATGTAACCACTCATGTTTTCTGCCCAAGCTGCATTCAGACATCACAGTAAGCCAGAATCATTTTGAATTCTGGCTTCCCAGGAAATGGGACAAGAATACACAAGAGGAACCCTCACAAGGTGAATACTACAAACAAATGAAATGAGCAAGCATGCTAGTGCATACTGCTCGATTGCTCCCACTGGGCTCTCCCTGTCAGTGGGAGCAGCTAAACAAACCAGGGACACTTCATCTGTGGTTTCTTGCCCGAGTTCCTGGTATGGATGCAGAGACCTTGGCTTGTTTTGCTGTTCCTGCTGGCAAGAAGAGTCAAATGAGAGTAACAAAGCAGCGTGCACCAGCAGCACACTTGCTCATTGATGGTAAGCCAGAATTCAAAACAAATCCTGGCTTATTAATGATGTGCAAACAAGGGATGAGTGTACTAGGTTTATGTATCCTGGAAAAGGGCCTGAAATACAATATCCTGAGGGATGAGAGAACACTAGATCCTCAGCAAAACCAGTTTGTATTCTGAGCCATTACGATGAGTACTGGATTTACTGGCCACCAAACATCTCCTATGAAATGGCAAGTCTCTTATGAAATAGGAGCTCCTAAACTCTTGACACCTTGTGGAAGAATTTAACAATGCAAGTATCATTTTGGAATGCTGTTTCTCTTGAAAGAACCACCAGAACACTCGCCATTACACTGCAAAAACTCAGCTTATGCATTTCGGACGTTCACTTTTTAAATTTCATGAGAGTCATCACACATTTTAGCAACTGGTATTGTCAAAGCAACATCTTCTTGCTCCTACCCTCTCCTTTTCCCTCCTGTAAAGTAATTACTGTTGCTTAGTTACTCAGGTTATTTGCTCATAAGAAGAAAAGTTACTTCTTCAGTTTCAAGTAGATTCTTTATTTTTCCCTGCCACAGTGTATGGGTACACAATAGTTAGCTGTCTATCCTCTTGTGTTCTTGACTGGAGAAGCTCAATAATTTTCTGTATACATTACAATCCAAACATATTGATCCGAGTGCTTTTGGTTGCCAAGCAGAAGGTGCCCACTCTTCAAAATTTGCCCATCTTCAGTTTTGTAGAGCACATACATTCACTGCTACTGTAGTTGCAGTAGGAAGATCTCCCAGCTTATCAACACTTGTAGCAGTTTCCTATCTCAACCAGACTCATAACCCATATTAATGTATGTTCTAGCAATTGTAAATGAAGAATGGGTTAAGGATTGTAAAACAAGGAAGATTAAGAGAAAACCAGATATTTACAAGAGAGGAAATTCAGGACTGCATCTAACAAGTGTAGCTCTGCTCCTATGTTTGTCTCCACATTATGAAAGGTCATAGCCAGAAACTTACCTGCGGTGGTAAATGTTTTTCTACAACCATAGGTATGCCTAGGTCTAACACCTCTTTGCTTCCAAACTGAAAATAGACAGAATCAGAAAGATGTAACAAAAATAAAGAGATAAAACAATAGCAAAAACCTAGACAGTCCTCTTTCATCTGTTCAATCCACTTTTATCTATCAGTCTCACCTTTCCTACATTGCCCTTGCCTAAGAACCGCAGATTGTACAGCAGCCTGAGGAGAAAATGGTCAAAACAATTAGTCAAAGACGTCTGTAAACAACTCTTTCGTTTACACACCAAGATGCTGCACACCAAAACCCTTTGCTTTTGCAGAAGAACTTCACTGGAGTATTATGTGCTATCAAAAGCAACTTTAGATCAGCCAATTGACACTTACTGGCATAGATACCTGAGTAAAACATACCCCATGTGCAACTGTGCCTGGTGCATGTGCATTTACATGGCTGCTTTTCTCCAAAACAGATGCAATTGAGGAATAGAAAAAGATGGCACCCCCCTCTTCTGGGTACATGAT
This sequence comes from Anniella stebbinsi, assembly GCA_029215795.1. Taxonomy (NCBI): domain Eukaryota; kingdom Metazoa; phylum Chordata; class Lepidosauria; order Squamata; family Anniellidae; genus Anniella; species Anniella stebbinsi. The sequence goes on along the minus strand of JARDYH010000005.1, from coordinate 54,362,348 downwards.
GAGGAACAAGGGTTGTTCAAATATTCAGGCACCCTTCACAACAGATGTGTGTCTAACCATACAGGACCACAAAACATTAAGTCTTAATTGGCCCTGTGTTTCCAGAAAAATCTCCATAATGTCCATTGTCATTGAGAAAGCAGTTTGTGCCAGAAGAACAGGCTCTGTACATTACAACTGAGGTGGAATTGCTAATCTTGTTTGACCTTGGAAAATGCTTTCTCTCACTTCGCACCTTTCATTTACGCTTTTGCATCTTCCCCTTCCTCCTCTCCTCATCCAGTTGGGAGAGTTCTAAAAGAGAACAATACAGCACTCCAAAGCCTTTTCCCAGTCTGATGTAGGCTTTTACCTGCATGACCTTTCCTGCCTCATGTGGCTTGAAGGAACTGTGTGTACCATCTCATAGATGCCACACAGCCCTGTATCATTTGGTGTGTTGACTTTTTCTTGTAACCCCAGTCACCAGCCTGCAACAGTCCAAAGAGAACCGGCCTAGAACCTTAACATTCCAACCTGAATTACAGGCTGTGTTCAGAGTCAATTCAAGTGCACCACCTTTATTGTTACAGTTTGCCAAACACTGAAGCCTGCAACAGTTTTGCTTCCATTCACTTCCATGGCAGCCCCCTACCTGCCCCCCTGCAAGCTCCGGTCCTCATTCTCTTCTTTGTGTTTGTGGTCATGCTGGAGCTGGAAGCTGGGGATTTTCTCCCGGAGAACTTTCAGGTAGGGCAACAATGGCTTGTATATCCCTCCATCGTGCCATTTCCACCGGATGAGGCGGAAGCTCAGTGGCTTGCCCTTCAGCTTCTGTAGCACTGTCCCAGCCTGAAGTAAAATAGACAGGTTGATTGTTGGCAAGGAACTTCTAGCTTCACTCATCAGACCCTAATTCTTTCTGATCTCTATCCAGCCATAGACCTGCTTCAGACAACATGGTAGCCCATTGAGGGTTGATTAACTCTCAAGGAGTGCAGTGTGTGCCAGCCACCATTATGACTATGCAATCCCCAATCAGAGGCTGTTGTGTCATGTGGACCTAGCCAGGGGGTGGGGGTTATTTGAGGACTAAACAACTCTTGCAGAACCCTGAAACAGACCATGGGCTATGCAAGGGTTTAGCTCTCAAATAACCCCTGCTGGCTGGGTCCACACAACATGTCAGCCCCCGATCGTGGGTTGCATATTCACAATGGTGGCCGGCACACATCGCAATTCCTCAAGGGTTCATTAACCCACAATGGGGTGTTGTGTCGTATGAACTGGCCCATAATGTCAGTGTGTTATCAAGAAGGATGACGCAACTGTAGGTTGCTCGCTTATTCATATTTGGATGTATACCTAGTGCTTTGGAAATCACAGGGTACAATATCTAGTTATCAGTGTGAACATGTGAACATTGGAATGTCCTTTACTCCCAATAAATGTGAGCATTACCAAGGAATTGCTAGTATTCATAGAGCATGCACAGGACCTGCAAAATATTGCAGCATGGAGTGCTCCTGTTCAGGTTCCAGAAAGCCTTGCCCTCACCCAGGATACTTCATTCCATCCCTTCCCTGCTTTCATTTCCCCACCTCTTCACAGTAGGTCATTCTGTGGCCACTGAACATCTCATTGGACTGTTTTTCTGCAAACCTTGGGTTTCCCTGATCCTGTTGCTACCGCCCACAGGAAACCCACAAGTAGAAAATGAGTGCAACAGCACCCTCCTGCCCATGTTCCCCAGCAACTGGTATACATAGGCATGGTGTCTCCAATACTAGAGGTAATATATCATCATAATGACAAGTCGCCATGGACAGCTTTATCCTCTGTGGAGGATCTCGGGTGATGAGAAAGACCTCTGCCTGAGACCCTGGAGAGTTATAGCCAGAGTAGGCAGTACTATGCTAAATGGACAATAGTGTGCTGACCTGGTATAAGGCAGCTTCCTATGATCTTATGGCACTAAGGGTGGTGGTACTTGTAGCAGTTGAGCAGACAGCATGAGAAAGAAGAGGTTTGCTAGCTCTTTGCTCAGAGATGGCACCTGCTCCTTTAAGAGCTCTACAGCCCCAAGAGTGTATGCAGCAGCTGTGCCTCCTTCACTAGCCCTTTCCATCACCTCCCCCTTTGTTACAAAAAAAGCAGAATTCTACTTTTGCTCCATGGCAGGCAAGGGAACAAAGATGGTCAAAAACAACTGGTGAAGGAATTAGGCAGGAGGGCCCCCACGATGCACACGCTTTGGACGCCTCAGCTCTCTTAGGTAGGCTTGAGTGAAAATCTGGTAACCCCTTACAGGAGGGGAACACATGATATGTGAAGGGTAATGAATTCAAGAGCAAAACAAATGTGCCATTAAAAATAGCACATATTTATTTGTAAGTAGCATTTACCAGGATTTCCAAAATGTCTGGCTCTTCCTCAACTCCCTCTCGGTCAGCTTTGCAAGCCATGCCAACTGGCTGCCTCAGGCTAACTGCCCCCCAGGCCTTGGTTTTATAACAGAAGCTGAGCACTCAAAACAGCCAGGTAAGCAAAGCTGCAGTGTTTTGCTGTGCTCTAGAGTTTGGGAGCCAGGTTCACAACACTGTTTTTCTCTCTCATAAAAAGGAACGTTTTCAACTAAGTCATGTGATGATATCGCAGAGTTCTTTTCTATTGCGCTTTCCACCCATAGTGAAGTATACATGAAGCATGACTCCAGGTCATGCTCTCCTACTACTGCTATCTCTGTATTTGAATTCCTCTATCAGTGACAACAGAGAAAGAGCTTATGCATGGCAAGGGTTTGTTAAAATAAAGTCACTTTTCACCTGGATATGTCTTACATTCCTTCAAACAATAATATTTTAGCATTCAAATGCACTTTTCACAGTTCAAAGTACTTTACATACATTCTTTTTGTAGTCCTTATAGCAACCCATCTGCAGAGCAGAAAGAGATGCCTACTCAGCAGTAAAACCCATTGATTTCAACGGGCTTACTCCCAGATAAGTGGGTATAAGATCACAGCCTTCCTGACAATGCCACACATCTCCCTTTAATAACAGCAATAACAAACATAAAAACCAACAGATGCAGCTTTGTAGTGATGCGCTACATGTGTCATCAGAGAGGTATTAGCAACAGAGAGCATATGTTCTTAGGGGGGAAAAGATAACAATCTTAGTATAAACAATATCGTGGGCTGAAGTCAAGTAGCTTTATTACCTAATTTTGTAACATGCACTAATGGAAAGCACCCCAATAGAGAATCCCAAGAGAAGTTAAAAGATACAACCAATATACAGAACATGCCAAATTTCAGAATTTGAAAAGTGATTTCCTCATGATTTAGCTACCCATCCTTCCTTCACCAGCTTTAGTCACCACATCTGGAACTTATCATTTACTTAAACTGCATACTTGCCAGCTCTCATATTTACATAGGAAGAACAAGGTACACTGAGTAACAAAGCCTCTGGGACAAATATACACCTCCCCACCTCCCACTAAGAGGTGAGAAAACCCCTTGATTTATTCAACTTAACTGTACAGATACACAAGCCAGTAGAGTAAGCATTTCCTTTGAACCCCAAAATAAGCTCAAATCCCAAAATATCCAGCTGTCTAAACTGCTGTATTTACGTTTCTGCCACAAATAGCAAGAAACAGGTGAGATTGGTTGCTTTGTTATTAAATTAAGCTGCAGCTTTCCATCCCACAGTCTGACAAAGTTGCAAGCAGACACACGGTTGCCCCCCAGTAGTGGTGTTATGCCTCTGTATTATCCCCACATTTCTCACAACTAAACACTTTAAAAGCAAATCCACTATTGATATTACCAATTTAAGTTTCTGATATTTTAAATTATTATTATTCTATTTAGCCTTGCCAAAAAGAGAGGGGGGGGAAGGAGAGGGGGAATTAATGCATCACAACACATTTTTCTCCCGAATGTTTCTATATCCCTCCCACACCCTTGATTCTTCATTATGATCTCCAGGTCAAACACCAGAGCTTTTGTTCTGCATGGTTCCCATAGCAACACTGCACAGCCATTTCTTCTGCTCATTCTCAGGCAACGTACTGGTCTTAGTCCCCACCCCACTCCCCAGAGTTCACAATGCTCCCTTCCATACCTGTCCATTGCATGCGTTTCTCAGCGAAGATCCATTTATCTCATCGATGACATCTCCGACCAGCACCACCTCATCCACCTTTGCCTGGCTCTGTGGAATTATGTCTATGATGAAAATCCGTCCATCCAAATATCTGAGATTGGAGAAAAACAATAACACAAGGGCTCTTTCTGAAGAACTGAGTTTCCAAATTCTTGAGTCAAGGAAGGAAGGAAATAAATAGTAAATGGCTTTGCTTTCTTTTTCTTTTCTGTTCAAAACACTACCAGGAAAATAGTAGCGTTTTTTGTCACAATTCATGTACACAAGAGAAGAGAGCAAGTGATCTCCTAGAACCCATTGATACAGGTTGTTCTGTAAGAGACAAAACCATCCCAAACTTGACTGCCTTGCCAAATTATATCTATGCTAGAAAAGAGAGCCAGCATGGTGTAGTAGTTAGAGGGTTGGACTAGGATTAAGGAGACCTAGGTCGTAGAACCCACGTGACTGAGGAACTTTGGGTCGGTCACTGACTCTCAGCATAACCTACCTTACAGGGTTGTTGGGAGGATAAAAAGGAGAAGAGGAGGATCATGTACCACATCTTGGGCTCCTTGGAAGAATGTTGGATATAAATGTAACAAATAAATAAAAGATTTTTGTGGGGCAGGGTTGGCAATCAAATCCACAGTGGAGGCCAGTAGGGCCAGACTGTTGGACATATACCGGAGAAACCAGACACAAGCCCCTAGAGACTAACTACACATTACATTTAATGAGAGAGACTAGACAGCCAATGTGGTGTAGTGATTACTCTGTTGGGCTTTAACCATGGATACCTGGATCCAAATCCCCACTCAGCCATGAAGCTCACTGGGAAAGCTTCAGCCAATCATGATTTCTCACCTTAACATACCTCACAAGAGTGTTCTGAGGATCTATATAAACCCTGTACACCACCCTGAGCTCTCTGGCAGAAGGACAGGGTAGAAATGTCGTAATATTAAGCAGAGAAGCAATACAGGGAAGGAAGGGTTTAACCCTTTCCCCACCCACCATTTCTCACTCCAAACTGCAGCTCCTTCCCAAGAGGGTTTAAAATGCTATTTTTTAAACCATCCTGGGGCATGAGAGGGGGCAATTTCAAGCAGGTAAACTACATATAGGAAAAGTGTTCACCCACTTTTCCCCATGATGCTTCTCCACTCAAAATCCCTCCCAATCCCTTTCTTGCTTTTCTAGCTGATGTCAGAGCTCTATATTGTACCCATTGTGCATGATGTGTAGGTCGGCCCTTCAGACATGAAGCATAAAGAGCCATCTTAGAGCACTCAGACTAATCTACCTCATGGGTTTGTTTCAAGAATAAAATGAGGGACAGAGGAGAATTATGTACCGTGTCCCAAGATCCTTGGAGAAAGGGCAAGATTAAAATAAAAACATAGGAGTAACAAAGGGCTTGACATCTAATTTATATAAGTGGAAAGTAGCTCCAGAAACAGGTATAAGTGACCCACTGCGGACTGTGTGGGAAACTGATCTTGGAATTCATATAGAGGGGGAAAATGGAATGCATTATGGCACAGGTATCCAGTCAAAACAATACTGATTAAAAATAGGGAATGAATGTTAAAACTAACCCACAGATGGTATCTCACACCAAGGGAAATGATCAATACTGAGCCCAGGGGAATCCCTAGAGTCTCGGAGGGGGTGCTCAGGCACAGGAATGTATATGCGTATGTGGGGGTGCCCTAAGGTAAATAATTTCTGTATATCAGTATTTCAAGAGACTAGTTCGATACTAGGCAATGGGTTCATCCATCTCCTCACTTAACCTAGCTAAATTTATATATGGGATCAGACATTAACCTGCTAAACAAGGAATTAGTGAGTCATCAATGTTAACGGCAAGATGGTTGATAGGCAAATATTGAAAAGTTTGTAAAGGGCTTCATATTGAAAACTGGTACCAGAGAGTATGGCAGATTGCTCTCCTAGAGAAATTGACACAAAAGTTAAGGATAGTAAAAGGTCAATTGAATGAAGACAAGTTTAAAGAGGTATGGAGGAAATTCATTGAATTTATAAATACAGCAGAACATGGGAGAATTCCTCCACCGGCATATACAGGGCTATGGAGAGCATAGATCTACGGAAATGAGGCTCCCTTTCCATCATGTCTAAAAGTAAACTTGATCCGTAAATCGGTGATCTAGGGATTAAGAGTTAAGAGTAATGAAATTAGGTGTATTAAGCAAGTTAATGGTTAATTAATATTAAAACCAGGCAGAAATCGGAACGGAATGTAAACAAATGAGTTATTATTTGACTTATGTAACAAGAACTAAAGAGAAATTATTTTCAATTAAAACAAAGTTTTTTAAAAACTGGAGAACCTCCTAAAATCATGCTAATCTGTTCACATCCAATGTATCTTCACTGGTCAAGTATAACCAGGCCCTGGATGACCATTCTATCCAGATTTCCCTCCTTTCTTTTTGCCTTTGCAACAAGCCAGTGACTGCTTCTATTTTGCTCCTCCACATTTCTTTCTGAACCTATTTGCCCCCAACCCAATTCCTGCTCGTTTCACAACTATCTTCCCTTACCTCTCACCGCACCTCCCTCCAAGCTTCCTTTGTTCCTGGCTGGCATTCCTGGCTAGCATTCCAATTTCCCATTCTACTCTGAACTTCGTCCCTCTTCTCTCCTGCCTATGGTTTTCAGCTAATCCACCTGCTGCTCCTGAGCCACACACACGCAGTTGATCCCCCTTGTTATGTCTTGCCTGGACTACGATGTCACGGTATTCTGCATGCCTGCTTGGCTCCTATACTACTAACCTGTTCCTGGACCTGATCTTTAAGCAGCCACCCATGCCCTGACTCCTTAGAAAGAGCAAAGGAGAAAGGGAGGGAGAGAGAGAGATTTTCAGGGCAATCACACCAGAGCTAGAATTCTAAAGCAGTTATCTCAGCATGTTCTGCCAGCCAGCCATATGCCAGATAGTCACCACACACACGCACACACACACACACCACACCACTGGCTAACTGCCAAGCTCAGCTTTGGCTGCTTTATGTGTGCAAACAGCCATGTGGGTGGCCAGCTTTCAATGCCACACTGTTAATGAAGGAACTCCATGTGTTAAGACACTTACTTGTGAGAGTGGCTCCCTACACATCTTGGGTGAGCTCTGTCTATCTCATTTATAGTCTGGCTTTTTTACATAGTGGAATATAACAATTCCCAGGATGTCTCCCATGCTGGCATGCTTAGTTTCAGCAATGTTGCTGTATCCAGTGCTTTCAGCACAGCCTTCCTCAACCTAGTGTGTTCTATATGTGTTAGACTACAACTCAAAGCATCCCTTAGCTGCTCAGGTGGGGACAGACTGCCTCCTTCCTGCCTAGACAGGGAAGGCCTTTGAAAGTGCAGATCCCGCCAGGCAGGGAAGGCTCAGGTGGAGCCTGCCAGGGGCAGTAATGTAAGAACATAAGAAGAGCCCTGCTGGATCAGACCATCTAGTCCAGCACTCTGTTCACAAAGTGGTCAATCAGCTGTCAACCAGGGAACCACAGGCAGGACAGGGTGCAACAGCACCCTACCACCACCCATGTTCCCCAGCAACTGGTGTATATAGGCTTATTGCCTCTGATACTGGAGGTAGTACATCGCCATCAGGACTAGCAGTCCACTCCTGCACTTAGGGTTCATATACAGATGATGAAAATGTTTACCCCACCATAGGCATCACCTCTCCTCCACTTAACTACAGCAAAATTCCAAGGGTGAAAAGAGTTCTGTGTGGCACTTAATCCTGGGGGTGGGTTGCTCGTTCAGCACCCAATGCCACCACGGAAACCCATCACACACTCGAGAGGTCCAGCTAATTTGCACATCTGTCATGTGCCATCAAGATCATTGCACACACATGGTGGATGCCAAAACTGTCAGACACATTACCATTCTTTGGTCACAGCCTTATTATAAAATCCTTAGCCTCAAATGTTGTTGTTGTTGATGATGATGAATTGGCTCCTCAAAAATAATGAAAGCATGTTTAAAGCTCTTTTTTTGCCTTGCTTCCTTATTTCTGAACTTTCCTATTTTCAAGATTCCCTTTGCAACCTTGGGATTCCTGGGTGCTTACAAACTGCTTTCAGAGGAGCTTTAAAGGTCATGTATAGCCTGAGGATTGCAAGTTGCACAGCAAGAAGTTGAATTCCCCAAGATTTTTACCTTGTTCTGAGAACTAATCTTTATTGCTGGCACAAGCACACATTATTGAGAAACTGCTCCTCGTACCGCATATACAACCAGAACTGGGTATATTCTGCAATGTGGTACAAACACAAAATTTGCTACTGGATGCAGAACTCAACATTTTGTGTTCGTTTTTTTAAAAAAGCAGCTTTACAATTAATTTTTAACTTGTCTTTCCTCTGAAGAGCTCAGGGAAGAATACATTGTTCTCTCCCTGACTCGCTTTATCCTCACAACAACCCTGTGAGGTAGTTCAAGGTGAGAAAAAATAGATAGTATCCTATTCAACACTACCAGTAACGTACATTATTTTGTGCTTGCACAAGCAACCTCTAGTGCAATCCCAATAGTATTTGCTGGCACAGCAGAACCTGTAGCACCAGCAAACGATATTGGCATTGTGCTAGAGGTCGCTTACACTAGTAGAACATAATTTACGTTAACAGTAACATCGAATAGGATACTGCCCAATGATTGGTCCAAGCTCACACATGAAGGTTTGGAGCCAAGTAGGAACTTGAACCCAGGTCTCTGCAGTCTACATCCAATCGCTACACCACACTGGCTCTTTTTAGACACTTCCACCTGAAAGCATACAGGCAATGCCTGGTGAAATTCAGAAGTCAGACAGAGGCTGAACAGGACTTCCAGAGAAAGGGCACTATTCCTTGCGGGTCCCCCATGATCATCAGAAGCAGAATACATGATGCAAAATGGAATCAGGTTAAAATACATTGTTTAATGACCATCTATTATTGGACCCCTTAAAATTTGCTTCTGAGATCCATACTCTGGGCTTTTTAAAGGAAATGACTTTGGTACAGAGGGGAGAGCAAAGCAACATAAGGGAGTGCCAGGTCTCTTACCTGAGCACCATTCCCAGCTCCCTGCAGGGGACAGTTTCGTAGGTTAGGCACACCTGGAAAGCAGTATTCATCAGTGTGGTTTCCAGCAAGCCTGAAGAAATTCTCCTTCACCATGCAGAGCCTTGGCAAAGATGGGGCATTTTGCTTCCATTAGGGCATTTATTTTCATCCACTATAAAGGAAGGCTGCGGAAGGCCCTGAAGTCTAGAGTTCTCCATTTAGCCACAAAAGACAGACAGCAGTGGCAATAACAGGATGAAACATTGCCATAATACAGTGTTGAGGGGCTTGAGGATTCTAGGCTGAACCACTCCCAGATATCCTCTGCAGAGCAACCTATCAGAGTACAGAGGTGGAGGAACAACCCAACTGAAATCTTAGCATGTCTTTACTGCAGGGGTGCAGAATCTCCTTCAGCCTGAGGAGGTTCCATTTCAGAGAAGCTCTCAGGGCCGCATTCTAGTAGTGGGTGGGGCCAAAAGCAAAAGCCGGTGAGGCCAAATCCCAAAAAATACCAGCCTATTTCATCTTATAGCTCTTACTGCCAGTGACTCAGCCTTAGGACAGGCATTTCAGCCTTTTACTATACAAAAGCCATGAAACCACCAAATGATTGTTGGTCAGAGGAAGGGCTGTGGTCTGGGGAAGGGGTATTGCCATCTGGGGAACCCAGGATCGAGGCCCCAGGAAGGTGAAATTTGGGTCTGAGCCTGAAGTTCTGCATCCCTACTTTACTGAATATACACAGCAAAACTTCAGTCGCATTCCAGCCTCACGCTGAGACAACCTGAAGCCGATGTTGACAGTGTGAGATACCACAGCACCCTTCTCCCCACTAAAGACTACAAACATGTTTATGGCAGGGTACACAAACCATTTCAATTCAATTAGCATGGATTTAAGCAACTGACTACTTATTTCTATGGTCCATCTGAAACCAAAGCCCTCTCACATTTAAACATAGCTGATGTGTTCAAAAGATAGCTATTAACAATTCTACAAGTGTCTGTCTAAGATCAGAAAGGCAGAGTGGTGAATGGAGAGAGGTTCAGATTTGCATCAAAGAGACACATGCTCAAGTTTCACAGGAATATTTTTTGTGAGGATGAATACAAGACTATACAGCACTGTGTACATTTATAAACAGGAAAATGAAGTGGTTTACTCAAGGAAGCAGTTAACAGAAGAAGGCCACTGTTTCCCTGCCTCCACTCTTCATGTCTGTGAGACATTTAGAAAAATATAAAACTCCAGAGCAGAGGAGCCATTAAGCCTTTTGCATTGGGCATTAAAATGTTTAATGCAGCACCAATTATAAACAAGAAGATGGGAGAGTAGCATTGATCATGCAATAGAAGGCATTGAGGGGGGAAACTAAAACGTCTTACCGGAAGTTGCCAGCTTTCATCCAAGAAACTGGAGTTCTACAAACAAAAAGTAAAGCAAACCATGAGAAGCCAAGCCAGAGGCTAAGAGGAAAGGTTAGAACATCAATCTCTAAACATCTGTTAAGCACAGGGGGACTGCAGGACACCTATGCCCCAAAGTCATAAATTACCATACCTGCAGATCTAGGGAGAAATTCATTTCTTTCACCACCAGCATCATAGAGAGGAAAGGCTCTGGAAGGGGAGAACCAAAAATCAAGGTCACTGCCCAATCCCTGACCACCCTTATATACTGATTTATCAATATGTCAGAGCCACGCTGAAGAGGCCACAATAAACCAGGGGATCTCAAATGTAGTCACAATTACATCAGACCTCCCTAAAATAATATTCAAGCCTTAACAAGGTAACCAACATCAAACAAAGGCAGTTTTCTAAGCAGGCACCACTCGCTTTCATCTCACATCTGGAGGTAAGCAGATTAAAAGGGTAAACATATAAAAAAATTAAATCCCTTCAAATAGCCAAGGTTGTCCCCGCTGATCATTTGTATCATGATGCCTAGGAGGATGGGGCCTGCCACCACCTATCTTGCACTGATCAGGGAAGCGTGTAGATTGGAACTTTGCCCAATGAAGCCATACACAGGAAAGGGCTTCAGATGAGCAGGAGCTATGCAGCACCTGCTTACTCTTTCTGTATAGCAACAATAACCGTGTAGGGGTTTGCAGCCTCAAATCGCATAGCTAAGCTCAGCATTTACCACTCCTCCACAGCTGCTTGGAAATCCAAGGAAGCGGAGGGGTAGTAACTCAAGCTCTAATCACGTGGTTGGTGTCTGCAGATAATTGCCTCCTTACATAGTTATAAATGGTGTACAGACAGCATGTAAGTGGCTGCTAAGCAGCTCCGAGCCATCTGAATCTCCACCATATAAATGATATGAAGAGAGGATTGTGTAGGACTCCCACCTCCCCAAGCAATTACCTGTCTCTCCTCAGGGGAGTCTGCTTCATATCAAGAGTCACACCAATAAATTATTGTTGGCAATTCACATTTGTTTCCTCAATTTGTATGGTGGGAAGATTCAGGATTCTACTTCATTACAGGTGAAGAACGCTATAAGATTTAAGATGCTTCCAAGTGAGGTTTTTTTATTGTTACATTCAAAGAATTCTATAGGGGATCCAGATGTCATAATCTTCAACTTGTAACCCTTCTAGGTTTTCCCACAACTCCTCTCTTTTCTCTTACTACAGAAAATCCGTTAAAATAAAATAAGAAGATGGAATTGCTGCATAATGCCTTCTGATTGGTAGTGCTGGTAGTGCTAGGAGCCCTCCATCTGGAAGTACCATGAATCTCACCAAAAGCTGCTCCCAAAATGGTGTAGGGGGAAAAAGAGAAACAAGAAGCCTTTTCTTCAGATACAAACAGCTATTGCTGTGCTATTCCATTGGAAAATAGGTAGAGAAATACCGATTAGTAGACCATCCTCTATTAGTACAAGACACCTGCGCAGCACATATTGTCGCCAGTAGAGTTACAAATGGCTCCATAACTATTCTTCCTAGCAAAGCACTGTAGGAGCATAGCTCTCTTTCCCCCTTGTGCTCAATAAGGGCACTGCAGCTGAAGATGCAGGCCAAACTACGTAGCATCAGTTCCCCCACTTTCACATTTCCCTGTGGTAAACATGTGTTTACCAACAGATGAGCACATGCAGAGATCTATGGCCTATCGTAGCTCCCCTGAGTACCGATAACTTGTGCTATGTTTGTTATTCACACCCACACTAAAGAGTCTTGTGCCCCTGAAAGTCTAACACATTTATTATGGCATAAGCTGTCATGGACTAAGATTCTAGCAAATGAAAACCTATGCCATAATAAATTTTGTAGTTTTAATATACCACATGAAACTTTGAGGTTGTTTTGTTTTGCTGCAATAGACTAACACAGCTCTCCCTCTGGAAACTATTCAGAATACATTATGTTGAGGAGCTTTCCTTGTCCCTACTTAAAGACAACTCTAGGGAAATGAAAAGACGAAGGGGCCAGGGAAGTCGCAGGCCAATCCAAAGGAACAAAAGAAAGAAGATCCCTGTTGGATCAGACTAAGGGCCTATCTAGATCAGCAAACTGTTCCCACAGGGGTCAACCAGATGTCCATGGGAAGTCCACAAGCAAGACTTAAAGCATCCTGCCAGCATTCCCAAGAAACTGGCATACAGAGGCATACCACATCATACTGAATGTTACATATAACCACCAGGCTTAGTAGCCATGATAGTTTTAACCTCCATGAATTTGTGGCAGCCTTCACTACATATTGTGGTAGCAAATTCCACAGTTTAACCAGGTGCTATGTGAAGTAGTAATTTCTTTTGTCTGTCCTAAATCTCCCATCAATTAGCATCATTGGGTGACTTTAAGCTGTAGCATTGAGAGAGGGTGGAAAACTTTTTCCTACCCATACCATGCATAATTTTATCCACCTTTATCATGTTTCCTCTTGGTCACCATTTTTCCTAAGCCAAAAAGTCCCAAACCTTCTAACCTTTCCTTACAGTGGAGTTGCTCTAGCCAAGGAGTAGGCAACTTGTGGCTTTCCAGATGTTTTGACCTACAACTCCTATCAGCCCTGGCTAGCACAGCCAATGATGAGGGATCATGGGAATTGTAGGCCAAAACACCTGGGGCCATGAGTTGCCCACCCCTACTTTAGTCCCTTGATCGTTCTGGTTGCCCCTTTTTACCCTCTTTCCAGCTCTACAATATCTTTTCTGAACTGCAGTGACCAGAGCTGTACATAGTGTTCCAAGTGTAATTGAGCAATAGATTTGTATAAGAGCAGTATGATATTAGCAGTTTCATTTTCAATTCTTTTTCTAATTATGCCGAACATGGAATTTGCCTTTTCCACAGCAGCCACACGGTGGATCGACACATTCATTGAGGTATCCACCATACCCTAAGATTTCTTTTTTGGCTAGTCACTGCCAACTCAAATCCCATCAACATATGAGTGAAGTTTTTTTGGGTTTTTTGCCCCATGTGCATCACTTTACACTTGCTTACATTTACTGCATTTGCCATTTTTATGGCCATTCTCCCAGTTTGGAAAGATCCTTTTGGAGCTCCTCACAATCCCTTTTTGTTTTCACCATCCTAAATAATTTGGTATCATCCGCAAACTTGGCTACCTCACTGTTCACACCTAATTCCAGATCATTTATGAACAAGTTAAAAAGTACCAATCCCAATATAGATCACTGTGGGGCCCCACTCTTTATATCCCTACATTGTGAGAATTGCCCATTTATTTCTACTCTCTGCTTTCTGTTCTTTTCCAGTTCTTAGGTGGACCTTTTCTCTTATCCCATGACTTCTAGGTTTGTTCATGAGAGAGAGACCTTGGCAGAAGTCCAAGTACACAATGTCTACTGAATCACTCCTGTCCAATGTTTATTGACATTCTCAAAATATTCTAAAAGGTTAGTGAGAGGATATATCTTTGTGGAAGCTATGTTGCTTATTCTTCAACAGGGCTTGTCCTTCTATATGCTTATTAATTCTATCTTTAATAATGCTTTCCACCAATTTATCTGGACCAGATGTTAAGCTAATCAGCCACTAATTTCCTGGATCCCCCCTGGATCCTTACACCTCACACTAGGTACTGAGCTCCACATAGAATTAAGCCTGGGGTCACCTACTCTTTGGTCAGTTCAATAACCAAGTTTTATAAGGCATCATTATTTAAAGTATCTAGAAATGTTACCTTTTTCTCGTGACTGAAACATGCATTTATCAATTCTATGTGATGGTAATTGAATTCACCCATTACTACAAGATGTTCTCCTTTGGATGCCTCTCTGATTTCATTCTCCATCTTAAGAGCACCCTGAGAATTTTGCTGGGGTGAGTGGGTGGGTGACAGCTTGTCCCCAGTATTAAATTACTTTGGAGCCTGATACTGTCACCCACAGTGATTCTGTGGAGAAGTCAGCCCCTTTCAAGATTTCTAGTTTGTCTGATGCTACAACCCTCTTTGATGGGCAGAGTGACACCACACCCTGTCCTTCCTATAGAGTTTGTATCTAGAGATGACCATATCCCTCTGGTTCTCTCTACTCCAACAGGTTTCTGTTATCCCCACTATAACTATGCTCTCTTTTAAAAACAAGCACTCCAATCCCCCCACCTTGGCTTGGAGGCTTTTAGCATAAACACATCCCCCTCCAAATGTCTCTGGCTTTTGCATTTTCCATTTGGCCCTTTGATTACTTTGACTGGCTATCCTGTTCCACTGTATGCTCATGGCCTACCCCAGCACCATTTGGATGATTAAAAATATTTTCACCCTCATCCCCTAGGGATGATGTATCCTGAACCAGATGCTCCCCAGTTTGTGATAGTTTCCTGCCAGGGGTCACTTTAAAAACTGTTTTGCCACCTCTGGGGATGTTAAGTACCACAGAGCACTTATATTTATTAACAACAACATGAAGAGGGGAGATAAGGGAGGGCAATGGAAGAAAAGGAGGCAGCAGCAAACTGAGCACCAGGACTGAGCTACCTTTACATAAATAGAGGAGACAGAACTGCGAGGGAAAGAACAGGAAACTGCAACTTCAGGGAACAATAATAGGCCCTACTTGAACCCCAGCTGGCAGACAGTACCTCAGCCCATGGGGAGGGGCTACTATGGAACTTGGGCACTGGAGCTTCTCCTCAACCACTTGGCTACCAAGGACACCCAAACACAGTGGAGATGGGAAGCAAGAACACCACAAAGACAGTGATCTTATGTACACATTCCTGGGAGTAAGTCCAATTGAACACTGTGGGAGTGACTATCCAACAATAACTCTTTTCTGGCCAAGAGGATAGAGGAAGACCCTAAACTAGCAGAGATAGTCTGAAACAGTCATAATGAAAAGAAAGACAGATTCCCAAGAAGGTTCAAGACAGCTAAATGGACAAAAAGAAAACCAAAGAAATGGTTAAGAAAACGCTATCAGAAATAAAGGAGTAGGAAACAAACTGTGGTAAATGTAGGAAAATGAAAAACATGAACACAAGAAGAGGTAAGGGAATAAAACAGCAACACAAAAAACAAAATAGAGACAGAATTGAAAGTAATCTGGTATCTGATCACCTTTAAATGTGATGCCTCACAAAAAAATATATTTTATTTTTACTGAGACTTGGAGAAGCTCGAATGGTTTGTGTTTGGAAAGGCTCATTAGGTCAAAGTCTGAGAACCTTCTGGTGTGTACGAGTATGCACGCTTTTGGGCTGTATGAAGATCTTCATCATATTTTTAGGCCTCCAAACAGCAATGGTGCAATCACAAAATGTCTGGCACTTCAAAGACATACACAATACACTGACTTGCCAGAGGTTAAGGACAGTCATAATGATCCAAGAATGCAACACAGACAAAACTAGATACCGCACAGATCACTGCTGCAAGGCAATCCTGCAGCAGCACACTGGCCTTGCCTGCATGGTTTATAAAAGGGCTGACAATCTGTGAGTCCAAGAAGGCAAGTGTCAGAATCTGAAAGGGAAAAACACCTAATAAAGGAGCAAGGAGACAGAAGCAGTTCACTGGCAAAGAAGAGGCAGAGCTAGTGGAGAAGCCTTTCCATAGGCGCAGAGCCTCCCAGCACCCTGCAGGGCACAGGGTTTTTAGGGCACACAAAGTTTCCTGCACTGATCTGGCTTATTATCTAGCATCTAGATGGACAAATCAGAAGATAAAGGGGCAGCATGTCTGCATCAAGGCTTCTCTGTGTTTTCAGCTTGGCAATTTAGCTGAAAATGCCATGAAAGCCCCAACTATCCCATTCCCCTACCACAACACACATTCACACACTCTTTGCCAAAGTAGCCTTTGGCAAAGAGTACCCTTAAGATGATATCACTTCTTGACTTGGAATAGAACATGCTGCCTTCTGTAGCTCAGGCATGCAAGGGAGCAGCAGGGGCTGATGGATCCTCAACAAGAATGAAAACCACATGCTTAAATCGGTGCTGTTGATGACAAAGTGGGCCCTGAATATGTAAGCAACTACCTCTACTCCTATTGCTTTATCACAATCTATATGACCGACTGTGGCGATACCCCACATTTCTGTCTCCTTAAGTTATGTCTGGGTTAGTGTGTTTGGAGAGTGCGGAATGTTGGACTGCGTGGGTGTGGCTGATGATGCTGGGAAAGGGAAGGGGGAGGAGTATATATTGTGTGAGAGAGTGGTTTGAGGATTATGGTGTTGGTTGAGTGGAGGGTAGTTAGGTGAAAGATAGCTAATAATAATAATAATAATAATAATAATAATAATAACAATTTATTTCTTACCCGCCTCTCCGTCTGGATCGAGGCGGGGAACAACAACATGATAAAATACATAAAACTAATTAAAAACATGACAATTATTATTAAAACTGCATTAAAACATCCTAAAACATCCTAAAAACATTCTAAAAATTACACTGGATATGCCTGCCGGAAGAGAACAGTCTTTATAGCTTTCTTAAATTCTAAAAGACTGTTAAGTTGACGAGTCTCCTCCGGCAGGTCATTCCACAGTCTGGGAGCGGCAGAAGAGAAGGTCCTCTGGGTAACGGTTGTCAGCCTAGTCTTGGCCGACCGCAGTAAGTTCTTCCCAGAGGACCTGAGCGTGCGGGGCGGATTGTACGGGAGAAGGCGATCCTGCAGGTAACCTGGACCCAAACCATGTAGGGCTTTAAAGGTAATGACCAACACTTTATACTTCGCCTGGAAACTAATTGGCAGCCAGTGGAGCAATTTTAAAGCTGGCGTAATATGGTCACTCCTAGATGTACCAGTGACCAACCTGGCTGCCATATTTTGAACTAGTTGAAGTTTCCGGACTAGGCACAATGGTAGCCCTATGTACAGCGCATTGCAGAAGTCGAGCCTCGAAGTTACTAGCGCGTGCACTACCATCTTTAGGTCTTCCAACTCTAGGAAGGGGCGCAGCTGGCATATCAGCCGAAGCTGATAGTAGGCACTCCTGGCCGTCGCATCTATCTGGGCTGTCATTTGGAGCGACGGATCCAGGAGCACCCCCAAGCTGCGAACACAGTCTTTCAGGGGGAGTGTAACCCCATCCAGAACCGGTTGACACACCTCCAAACCCAGGTTGCGGCCTTTGACAGCAAGCACCTCCGTCTTGTCTGGATTCAGCTTCAGTTTGTTTTTCCTCATCCAGCCCATTACCGCCTCCAAGCATTCATTCAGAGGAGACACACTATCCTTAGCAGACGCTGTTATCGAAGGCATAGAGAAATATATTTGGGTGTCATCAGCATACTGATAGCACCCCGCCCCATGCCTCCGGATGATCTCTCCCAACGGTTTCATATAAATGTTAAACAGCATTGGGGAAAGGATGGCACCTTGCGGTATGCCACACAGCAGCTCCTTCTTTGCAGAGCAGCTATCCCCAAGCATCACCATCTGGAACCTGCCCGAGAGGTAGGACCGGAACCACTGAAGCACAGTGCCCCCGATTCCCAATCCCCTCAGGCGTTCCAGAAGGATACCATGGTCGATGGTATCGAATGCCGCTGAGAGGTCCAAAAGTACCAACAGGGACACACTCCCCCTGTCAATACCCAGGCGTAGATCATCCGCTAAGGCGACCATAGCAGTCTCAACTCCGTATCCTGCCCTGAAGCCAGTTTGAAATGGGTCTAGAAAATCAGTGTCATCCAAGACTACCTGGAGTTGAAAGGCAACCGCCCTCTCGATCACCTTGCCCAAGAATGGAAGGTTTGATACCGGTCTGTAGTTATTAAAGTCCAGGGGATCCAGGGAGGGCTTCTTTAGAAGCGGCCGTACTACCGCTTCTTTTAAACATGATGGAAAACTCCCCTGCCTGAGAGATGCATTAATAATATATTGTAATTGAGATCTAACCACATCTCCTCCCTGGATGACCAGCCATGAAGGACAGGGATCGAGAAGGCAAGTCGTCCCCCTCACTCGTCCAAGCAGCTTGTCCACGTCCTCGGTACTCACCAACTGAAACTGATCCAGTATAATTCTACTCGCGGAGTCACTGGACACTCCATCGTCAGCCTCTGCTATAACGACGGCATCTAAGTCGGCTCTTATCCGAGAGATTTTATCTGCGAAATGATCATTAAAGGCATCGCAGCGAACCGCCGAAGGCTCTAAAATCGGATTCAGGGGGGAAGGTGCCCGGGTTAGACCCCTCACCACCCTGAACAGTTCCACTGGACGCGAATTCGCAGACGCAATGCGCGCAGAGAAGAAAGCTTTCTTCGCTGCACGTATTGCCACCCCATAGGAATGAAGATGTTCTCTATGCCGTGTCTTGTCGGATAGAAGTCGAGTTTTCCGCCATCGGCGCTCCAGTCATCGTCCTTTCCGCTTCAACTCCCTGAGGTCTTCCGTATACCAGGGTGCCCTGTTAGAAGCGGGTCGGAGAGGACGTTTGGGGGCGATCGTGTCGATAGCCCTAGTTAGGTCTTGATTCCATCTATCAACCAGGGCTTCTACAGGATCGTCGACGATACCAGCCATAAAACCCTCCAAGGCTTTCTGGAATCCAGCAGGATCCATCAGCCTTCGAGGGCGGACCATCTTAATAGGTCCACCACTCCTGCAGGGGCGGGTGGTAGCCGTGTGTGTTCTGGTCAGGAGTGTATGAAGAGAAATTAAATAGAATATTTTAAGGATTTAGGATTATTAGTAAGATTATCAGAAGTGTTAAGAATAGGCAGGTTTTAAATTGGTTTGAAAGAACTGTAAACAATAATAACCTTTTCTTTTATTTTTGCTACCACAAACCATGTGTCAGCTTGGCTTTGTAACCTGCTCTATTAGTTTATAAAGAAACACATAACATTACACCTTCAGCCAATATACTCACAGGAGAACCTTTTTCAAAACCTTAGTACCCTTTTCCCCTCTGCTATAAGGGAAAAGTGGTGTGTCTTTAATCCTTCCTTCAGGAGTTTACGTGTTGGTGCTTAGCCTGAGAGGGGTGTGCTCGTCTAGGCCTAGTGTTTGAGGCTGTGGCGGCACACCGACCAAGAACATTTTCTTAAGTATTCCAGCTATGTGCCAACCAAGTCAGGATGCAGAGAGAAAAGCTCTCTGTCCCCTAATTTTGGAATTCTTTCCCCCTGGAGACTCACCAAAGCCCACACCTGTGCATCTTCTGGAAGAGGTGCAAGACATTTTTATTCAGGCTGGCTTTAGTGGCCAGGGATAAGGTAGAATAGCATGCTGCTACCCCATCTCAAGCCCTTGGAATGGGGTAGACAACTGGCCTGCCTAAATTAGATGGAGAGATAGTTTCCTATAGAAGTGGTAGTCCTTGAAGGAGAGATCCTTGTAACGGCCTGGTTATAATAAGTCTATACTTGCATTGCCATCTGAAACATAACATGCAAGCAACTCTCCTAGAAAGAGGGTATTAACAATCCCATTTTGTTAACAGAGGAAAAAAGTGTTGGAATAGCGATGGCAGGGGATCACATGAAAGAAAAAGTGCAAGCTAAGGGTTAATTTGCCCTTAGAGTTTTAAAAACATTAGTAGGCTAAATAAAAAGAGTCACTCAGGGTGCAGAGCTAATTAACAACACTGGAAGTATCAAAGAGTCTTGAGTGAAAATAGGGGATCCCAGAGGGGAAGATATTGTCTAGCATATGAGTTTCCTTTTAGCCTGGGCTTCTTGTGTATAAAAAGATTAGCATGTTCAGTATGTTCTGAAGTAGTAGTGGTTTCATTCTGTTTGAAGCCTGACAGAATTAGCTTTGCTGTTTTATCATTCTGGCGATCAGCCAGGTGACTATCTGTTTATGACACAGTAATATTTGCCAAGCCATTCACATTCTGGATTGTCTAATTTATTTAGACACTTGTACTAACATAAAGACATACAAAAGCATAGAAACCAAAAGCCACAGTGGTGATGGGCTCTTTTGTCCATAAAGTCTGAGATCTTGCTCAAAACCCATCAACAATTCTACTATTCATCTGGGCTAATAGGAAGAACAACTTTTCTTTTGATTTTGTATCTTGAGCAAAACAAGAAACTAATCCTTTTCTTCTGAAGATAATAATTCTACAACACCAAAGGATATGTGAAATGAGTCAAAAGCTGGTTTATCCAAGAGCAAACTAAGTGTAGATTTAACACAGGTTATTTATCCTATTAGCAAAGAAAGCTTACAGCCATTTTCAGACTGTCCATTCATCTTAGGAGGAAAAACTGTATATAAAGCCATATGGAGCTCTCCAGTCATCGGCACTGCAGCAAAACCGAAAGCATATGTGCCAATTCAAAGATCCTTAATTAGTAAGTTTAGGGATACGAGGTATTTTTTTAAAAAAAACTTTTAATAGAGACATTCAATTATTACATAGTAAATACACACCACACCACAGGGGCAAACTAGCATGTTGGCCTCAAACCTGTGTGTGTGATTTCCTATAAAGACAGGAGCCTGTGGAGGGCACAGAAAATAAACATGCAGCATAGCCCGGCAGGAAGGTGGTGCTGAACCTTTGCCTTACTCATACTTTTGTCCTCCCCCCTCAAAAAAACCTGGCTTTTCCCAAAGATGTTTTTCTCCCAGTGTAACTCCAAAACAGAAAGTAACTCTCAATGGAAAAGAAAACCATTTGGGGAGAAGTGGTTTCAGGAGAAAAAGCACAGGTGAAAGATGGGATCAGCACCCTGTTCCTGCTACACTTTAAAACTGCCTCCGTTCCAAAGTATAGCAATTAAATATAACCTGCATTTTGACACACAGGTTGTTTCACCCCTTACATTAACATCATTAATTTTTGTAAACCGCCCAGAGAGCTTCGGCTATGGGGCGGTATATAAATGTAATAAATAATAATAATAATAATAATAATAATATAATAATTTGGACAGAGAATGTTGCCATTAAGATCTGATAGCATTTCAACATTAGGTTGTATAGTGTAAACCCCAATATTAAAGAGCATTGTAATTATAAATCAAAATATGATTGTTTTAAATAATTGCTCTTTCACAAACTGTGACTCAGAATTTCCTAACTTCTAGAGGGGTAGCCGTGATAAGCTATTTTGCAGTGAAAACAACAGGGAGTGTTGTGGTATCTTAAAGACGTTTATGCGGGCATTCATGGACTAGAGTCTACTTCATCAGATGTCATCTGATGAATGTCACGCAATCCTCAAATTATGCCCAAAAAAATAGTATTTAAGGTGTCATAAGACTCGTTGTTTATGCAATCCTCAGAATGCAATGAAGTGCAGTGTATTGGCAGTATAATGGTGGTGGGGAATCTTACCAGAAAAATCTTCATTGGCCAGGATGGAGGTCACTGGATCATACCACTGAAATGGGTTTATAAAAACCACATAGTTAGAATAACTTAAATAAGTTGGCCACAAATAAGTTGCATTAGAAACAAGAGACAATTATTCAGACTCAGAAAGTCTAGAGTGAGAAGACTGGGAGGCTGCTAGTGACTCTTCTCAAACTGGACTAGAAGTCTTAATGCCAAGTTATATAGGACAGTTGTAGGTTTTTCTTGCTTTTGACTAGTAGGCTGTAGCATTTAAAGAACATCTGCCATTCTCTGGGTATGGTAAACACTACCCTGATGTGAAGACTGCAAGCAAAAAGAATCCTATAATTTAGATATGAACACAGGAATATTA